>OY759249.1:1088068-11088068 GCA_963662185.1 Eilema griseolum
AAAATAATAATAAGAGGTCACGATAGGTAGGATAGATAGGCCCAAATGATTTTTTTTAATTTGTATATCACTTGGGAAATACCACAGGTGGAAGACATGTAAAAAGCCCACTCTGTGCTGCCGACCGTGAAGGGTCCTTCTAATGCCCTTCTTGAAGAACATTATATTGTAGGCGCTTGAGAAGACACAGCAGGCAGTTCATTCTACAGCTTGAGTGTGCGTGGGATGAAGTTCCTTTTATACAGCACAGTCTCAGGTCGCAATGTGTGAGGATGAATTCCCTGCCTATAGCGAGCGGTGCGATGATAGAATGTAGCTCTGGGTATCATCTTAAACAATTCGTCTGAGCACAAACCATTGTATAGGCAGTGGAACACACGTGATAAGGCAAAGTCCCTCCTAAGGCGTATGGAATTGCCGACGAGGCTAAACGCCCTTTTTACACCGAGCCGAAGGGGGTAAGCTGATATGCAGGTGCTCCAGCAAAAAGGCGACAGCAATACTCCATGTTTAGGTTAGCTGCTTGGGCCCCATCTGACGGAAGTCACTTCCGCAAACGCCAAAGAAAGAATAGGAGGGCAGACACTGGGCTCTAAAGTTCAAACCTTGTATGCAATCGGGACTAAAGTTGTTGCTTCACACAGTATCTGCGCCGGATGTAGAAAGAACCAATATTCAAGTGCCATTACTGCACCGAGTATCTGACGTGGAACACGCCAGACATTTGATGATCTGGTGGTGGCCTTGGGAGAAAGATTTCTCACGCTCACCACCTTGCTCGCGGTAATGGTTCGCTGTGTGGACGCGTGGGCAGCTGGCGCCTCCTTCTGCGAGCATGCAATACTCGTGAAGGAAGAGGCGGGACGGGAGCGGCTTCTGGAGCGAAGGAGAAACTCGACGTTGGAGGTCATAGAATGAATCATACATACAAATCGCCCCATAAGCGCAGATCTTGGGTGGCGGGTGAAGTCCCCTGGCAGAAGCAGGTTGCTTTTTTATGGGTTTTATGATTATGATTATAAGTGATTGATAATATTCGCTTAAACTTTAGACAGTATCACCAAAGCATTATTAGCTATTAGTATACTTTTATACTTTTTTTTTCTTCTTATACCACTTAGGTGGTAGACAAGCATACGGACCACCTGATGGAAAGTGGTTACCGTGGCCTATGGACGTGTGTAATACCAGAGGAGCCACACTCGCTATTAGTATTTATAAACTAAAGTCATACACAGAAATTGACTGTACTCTATTGTCAATATTTATCGTTCAAAATATTCACATTATTATTTAGAGAATATTTTTTAAAGAATGAGTCGAAGGTTTCTGTAGCTTTCATGCGAACCAATCAGTGTTGGCAGCAGTGAAAAATAAAGCTACTTTATGTTAATTGCCGTCTAAAAAAAGATATAAATGCTTTTACATTGTCGTTCTTAACATGTTTCGGACTTGGTCTTATCGGTTAAGTGCGACTCTAGTTAGGTGAATAGGTTCCGTGCAAAAAATGGATGCAGTGACGTACGTACTTGTTGTGCAAAATTGCAATACCTTTTAATAGAATTCAAATAAAATCAAATCATTTATTTCAGATAACAAGATCGATATCTGGGTTAGTGACATTGTGACTTAAAAGTAGGGTTAGTGCGCAATCAATAAACAATATTATTTTATTAAATTAGGTACAATAAAATACAATAAAAACGTCCATTAAAAGTATAAAATAAATTAAAATTTTAATATAATTGATTTTTATGTACTTAACATAAAAATCATTACAGTAAAAATTTTATATAGTAATATAATACATACATACATATAATCACGCCTTTATCCCCGGAGGGTTAGGCAGAGGTGAGTTAACACCCACATTTCACCATCATTGTATTCGGTCCCACGTAATAGGGGATGAGCCTATTGCCGTTTTCCGGGCACTATTGTTGCCTCGAGCCATGCATCTCTGGCTGAGTCTGGGCTGTATGTATCTGTCTGATGTTAAACAGTCTTATTCCTTAGTCGCCTTGTACTACACCGCATGGGAAGAGATGGGGTGGTCCAAATTCTACTCTGCCGGAAACCACGCGGTTAAAAATAATACCAATAGAAAAAAATAATTTAATTTAAACAAAATACTTTTATTTAGTACCCTCTCCTTGGCTTGTATCGGCGGTATTGACTGAGATGTTTTTTTTTCAAAGACACAAGACGAAATCAATATCCCTAATTAAAAGTATTAAATGTTCCTTTAGATAGATAGATATTTTAATGAAACCTAGTACACTAGATTTGTAAACAATGTATCTCGAGCAAGCCATGTTCTCCGCTTTCAATAATAAATTAATTTGTATTTTGAGTTCCAAGACATAAATTAATAACTGGCAGACCTCCAACTGGCTGCAGCTGAAGTCAAGTACTACTAGCTCATTCTTACAATAAAGGAAAAAATATTCTATAATCACGCCTGTAAATCCTCGAAGGGGTAGGCAGAGGTGTATTAACATCCACATTTCGCTAACTATAATTTTCAACCCCACGTAATAAGGGACAGTGACTTAGTCATGGGCTGTTTGTTTACTGTTGGATGGAGAACAGCTTTATACTTTAGCCTTCTAAGACACGCACAGGAAGAGATGGGGTGAAGCTATTATACTTCACTATGAACCAGCAAGACTAATTATTTATTTATTTATTAATCATAAACAATTTTACATTGTGTTTGATCTTCTTAGAAAACTAAACATAACAAAAGCAAGCGTGAAACACTCAACACAATAAATAAACATTCAGTGACTAATCTTGGTTTAACCAGATTACGTAAAATAAATGTAGTCCATTTACATTTCTGTCTGGAATCTGGCACTTCAATATTATAAATTAATTCAAATTACAATAAATTTATGTCAGAGTTATGATCAACATAACATATAAAATTAGGTGATCCATAATTAATAAAAAAAATGTATAGTGTACTATACTAGAAGAAGCAAAAGAGGTATGCCAGGACCGTGGCAAGAGGAAAACTGTAGTCTCTGCCTACTTCACTGAGAAAAAAGGCGTGACTGTATGTATGTATGTGTTGTTTTAATACTGAAATTCAGTACAAGGATGAATATAGTCCTTACTATCAGAAAGGCTACTTTTATCCCAGAAAAATGTTGCCATAGATCAGAATTCCACATAAGTGACACCGCGGGTAACAGCTACTATAACTACAACAAACAAACGGAATCATCATTCATTACCTGATGAACAAATTGAATTTCACTCCGACAAAAAGAAAGAACTCATTTTAATTTAAATCAAAGAAGCACGACGATCTTAAAACGACTTCAGGTAAATTAAAATGAATGTTTGAACTGAGAAAATTAAAAATTTCTGTTTGAGCACCAGCCAATCGGGTTCTCAATGAACCTTTTGAATTTGAATCTATTCTTTCATTGTACAGCAGATTGTTTACTGTCGTAGCTCCTACTTTCTGTTCTATTTTATGAAGATTTTCTGAAGCCATTATCCTAATACTACTAGTGCTGTCATTTAATAAAACTTACACAAAATTCCTTACTTTTTGTATCGAAATGAATTGGAACTATGCTACGCCTTTACATAATATAAAATGACTAGCTGACCCACCCCAGCTTCGCCCGGGGTATATTTTGAAGCTTCATATCCCTTTGAGCCCGTATGTTTTAGTCTTCAAAATATGTACGAAAAATTGCCGGATTTGTTAACATTCATTATCAATGCTCCGCACCCTTAAGTAGTAGCGTGATGATATATAGACTAAAACCTTCCTCGATAAATGGACTACCCAACACTGAAAGAATCCTTCAAATCGGACCAGTAGTTCCAGAGATTAGCGCGTTCAAACAAACAAACACACAAACTCTGCAGCTTTATAATATTAGTATAGATATAGATAGAGTGATTTCAGAGGTAGGTGTTATATGTTAGTTGCGAGGACGTGAGACTACGCAGGCGAAACTGTGGGCAGCAGTTAGTATATTATAAAAAGTATTAAATTATAAAGCTAAAGGTGAAAACAGGCAGTATAAAAAGGAAAAAGTTCACAAAATATGCTCAACGCGTTTAAAAGGTGTTCTTTTTCTTCTTTATTTTTTATTTTTTTTATAAACTCACGCCTATATCCCCAATGGGATTGGCAGAGGTGCTAGCACCCACATTTCGCCAGTTTATGTTAAGGTCCCAATGTAATAGGTGGCGAAGCCTATTGCCATTAATCGAGCACTTGTAAACCTGCTATAAATACACACATAACTTCAAAAAGCATCGAAATGTTTTCTTTCTTCTTTCTTTTTATTCAATAAACTCCTTGCATCGGTTATATAGGTACCAATGATGCACTTCATAAAAATCAAAGTGACAAGACATTCGTAGGTTTTATGATACGAGACAAAATGACCGAGCCCAAAAATATGTTCAACCAACGTTCAGATCTTTCATTTACCTTCAATCGGAGCGAGAGTGAAAGACAGCTCAGCACGTTCAATCGTTTGGAAAGTTCTTAAAGCCTGCAGATGACAAAAGTTATCCGATCTAATACTGTTTGATCTTTTCATTAGTGAGATCAATCGGTATCAATGAATTCATTTTACTTTTACATGTGTCACTTCGAGTGATAGATTAATGAAGAAACCAAAAGTGAACTGTCAGATTTTTTTTTTTAGAATAAACATACATACATATAATCACGCTTTTATCCCCGGAGGGTTAGGCAGAGGTGAATTAACACCCGCATTTCACCAATCATTGTATTCGGTCCCACCTGTGACGACGACGTAGGGTGAGCCTATTGATAGATAATTCTGGGCACTATTGTTGACTCGAGCCATGCATCTGAGGCTGAGTCTGGTCTGTATATATCTGTCTGATGTTAAACAGCCCTATCCCTTAGTCGCCTAGTACAACACCGCATGGGAAGAGATGGGGTGGCCCAAATTCTACTGTGCCGAGACCCACGTGGCAAAGAATATTAGGTGCGAAATTACTAATATTATCCTAACCTCTCCAGCTAAGAGAAATTGCTTGTATTAGGAGTGGGTTCATTTTATTAACCACAATTTTGTGAAAACTGCGTTGAAACAAGTTTTCACTTCGAAAAGCGTATCAATATCTGTCCATCTGTGGCGATACAAATTTCACACAGATGCAAATGTTAAACTAGTGGGCGTCGGAGGTCGATGAACGACCTCCGCCCCCCGTGAGCGCCGGCCTGGGTGACAGGTGAAGCCGCCTGTCACCCTGGCAGAAGCAGGCCGCGGCGGCGGCGCGCGTGGCGCGCCTCCCCGTTTCCGGGGACGAGTTGGGGACTCTGTAGTCCCCACACCCGAGAAGAGGGCCAGATCGTGAGAGATGGCCCTGGGTCGGCCGGGGTGCGAGGGATATGCCTGTCAACCTCACCTTCGGCAACCAAAACGACCCACAGGCGGCGTGCGTTTTAGTCGGTTCGAGTCCGACATAACCTCCTCCACCGGCTCCGGTGGGGAGGTATCCGTGGGGATTTTGCGCACGTATAAAAAAAAAATGTTAAACTAGTAACTCCTCTTTATTTGTCACGTCAAATATTCATAAATTAGATACCAATAAAACTAAAAATAACCATTAAACAACTTTTAGCTAAACATAATTAAAATGCGTCGTGGAATTCCTCCGCATCGCATGCCTTTTGTGGTAGCGTTCCCAGAAGACTGGCATCATTGCCACGTTGTATGGCAATGCTTATTCTCTGACCTAAAAAGAGGCCAGCCTTCTGGTCACGAGAAGCGTTGACCACACGTTTCGCAATCTCAAGGAAGAGATTGCGAGCTCTCGGACCCCATGACCCCAAAAGTTTCGACTCCACCATGACACCCTGGTTTTCACGTCGCGTCATAGATTAAAATTTAACAACATTACGAATTTTGATCTTATTTTTTTCAATATCAAATACTGTTTACGATGCTTTAGGATTATCCTAGCTTTACTATTCGTATTTTCTCTAAGCTTATAATGTTATACAGCTTATATGTTACTTAAAAGAATGCTGACTAAGGACTACAATCGTAAAGGGGCTGGCTGCGAGCCAAGTTCAGAATTAAATATAACCATTATATGCAACTGAGCGAGCTGGCGTGATAAAGAAATGTCTCGGAATAATAAATCTAATATGTCTATCATGTATGCATTGCTGCAGATACTTAGGATCCTTGACTTTATAACACGCGGATTCTAAAGTGGGTAGGTGGAAGTGGCCTATTAACTTTTTAACCCGAGAGTGCGTAGTGCAAATAGGATGAAATCTGATACTTTTTTTTATTAACTTTTTTTTTTTTTATACCATTTAGTTGGCAGATAAGCACACGGCCCACCTGATGGGAAGCGGTTACCGTGGCCTATGGACGTATGCAACACCAGGGGTGTCACACTCGTGCTGCCGACCATGAAGAAACCTTCTGATGCCCCTCTTGAAGAACCCCATATTGTAGGCGCTTGGGAAAACCGTAGCAGGGAGGTCATTCCACAGCTTGAGCGTGCGTGGGATGAAGTTTCTTTCATACCGCATAGTGCGCACCGTCCCAGGTCGCAATGTGTGGGGATGAATTCCCTGCCTATGGCGAGAGGTGCGATGATAGAATGTAGCTACGGGTATCATGTCAAACAATTCATCTGAGCACAAACCATTGTATAGGCGGTAGAACACACACAGTGAGGCAAAATCCCTCTTAAGGCTAAGAGGTTCCACACTACCTGTGAGTATGGGATTGTCAACCAGCCTCAATGCCCGGCTTTGCACTGAGTCGAAGGGGTCAAGCTGGTATGCAGGTGCTCTAGCAAAAAGATGACAGCAGTACTCCATGTGAGGCCGGACCTGTGCTTTATAAAGAAGGAGTTGCTGCCCCGCAGTGAAGTACTGCTTCGCCCTGTTGAGCACTCCGAGTTTTCTTGATGCCAACTTAACCTTGTCCTGCAAATGACTTCGGTATTGGACGTCGCTGGAGATATCGACACCAAGGATTGCGAAACTCGAGGAGATGGTAAGCGGTGTACCCAGGAATTGCGGCGCCACAATGAATGGGGTTTTCTTAGCGGTGAATACACATACTTGTGTCTTAGTGGGGTTGAATTGGACTAGGTTTAGTCGTCCCCAATCTGATACTCCAGAGAGAGTAGTCTCGATTTTAGACACAAGTTGTTCGCGACTCTTCTCCACCTCAGACTGAGGGATATTTGCACGGCCCGTGTAACACGTGTCTCCGGTACTGTCGTCCGCATAACAATGAATGGAGCCATCAGACAGCATGTCATTGATATGCAGCAGAAATAGCGTCGGAGACAACACAGAGCCTTGTGGGACACCAGCGTTTATGTTCATGCGGTCCGAGCAGCTGCCGTCGATGACGGCTTGGATGCTTCTGTTGGACAAAAAGCTGGAGATCCATTCGCACAGTCCCTCGGGGAGTCCATAATGGCAACTTCGCAAGAAGATCTTTGTGCCAGACCCGATCGAAGGCCTTCCCTATATCGAGGCTGACCGCTAGTGCCTCACCCCGACTCTCGATGGCCTGCGCCCACCGGTTTGTGAGATACACAAGAAGGTCACCGGTAGAGCGACGGTGGCGAAAGCCGTACAGTCGATCGCTCAGTAGATCGTTTCCCTCATGGTATCTCAGGAGCTGTGTATTAATAACACGCTCCATTACCTTCGAGAGAAGGGAGGTGATAGCGATTGGCCTGTAATTGGTCGGATCTGTCCTGTCACCTTTCTTAGGTACAGGGTGCACGAATGCGGTCTTCCACGAGGTCGGGATCCGCCTTGCGGAGTATGAGAGTGCGAAAAGACGTGTAAGTACAGGGCACAGCTCGGGGGCACAGTGCTTAAGCACCATCGCTGGTATACCGTCCGACCCACTCGACTTCCGAACATCTAGGGACTTAAGCTCGCGCCGGACCACCCGTTGCGTGATTTTAACTTCAGTCATGGAAGCACCACAACTGGGAATTTTGGGTGGTTCGGCGTTCCCGTCGTTCATAGTGGAGTTTGACGCAAAGAGATTACCCAACAGATCGGCTTTCTCCTTAGCGCCATGGGCCAGACTACCATCGGATTTTTGCAGCGGTGGAAGGCAAGACTGGCAGAAGTTTCCCTCGGCAGCTTTGGCGAGCGACCAAAATGCACGACTGCCAGATGGGTAATGTAAAAAAAAAAAATTGTCTTACATATTAATTCGGATGTTACAATAAAATAATATTACAAATAAAAGTCAGAACAAAAGACAAACTTTAATATGGATTCCAAAAAAATTGTTTAAAATTAGGCTAATAACGTCGAAATACATTTAAATTAAGACTATGGATTTCAGAATTAAATCTTAAACAACAGCATTGTAGAAGTAGGCGTATAAATGGCCGAGCTGTCTATATGTGGAGTGAGTTTCAATCCAATTCGTCTATGTTGGACAATACCGTAGAACAGTGGGGGGTCATGCAACAACAAGTAGGTAGGTATACTGGTAAAATCAGATCACTTACCCGATGCTGCTTTTTTTTTTTTTTTTTTTTTTTTATACCACTAAGTTGGCAGACAAGCACACGGCCCACCTGATGGGAAGCGGTTACCGTGGCCTATGGACGTATGCAACACCAGGGGTGTCACACTCGTGCTGCCGACCATGAAGAAACCTTCTGATGCTTCCTTCAGTCTTGATGCTGGTGACCACCACCTGTTCCAGGAGCCATGATACGGAATGCATCGTAATGTACTAGCAGTAGTAGTTAGTATTTATTAGTATTTATTAGTATATTAGTATTTTCACTAGCAGTAGTTGCTGTGTGCGCGGTGAGCTGCTTCGAAGATCAGAGCGAGACGAAAGTCCGAGACTCAATTGTATGAGAGATGGCGCGCGGCCAATATCCCGTGATCGATCTACCCACATACCATATTTATAAGTACCTACCCCCAAGTTCACTAAGATTTGCCCAGTTTAACTATTGGATTGATACCCGTCACAATAAGCATGCATGTCACTACAAAAATATAAATAACATTTGGATACCAAAAAACAACAACATCCAGAGAGGTAAACAAAATGTTTACATTAAAATAAAAATACTCATCATCTGTTTAGGTACATATAAGATAGACTACACCAAAAAAATTCCCGTTGAGTATTTTTTTATACTACTTAGGTGGCAGATTAGCACACGGTCCACCTGATGGGAAGTGGTTACCGTGGCTTGTGCCGTTCTTGCCGGTTCTTCCCAGGTCGGGGCCGCGTTTCGAACCGGTAGTCCATTTACTAAACTGGTTTTCATGTTTCCTTTTTTATTGACGTTTTGTAAGTGCTGATTTAATGGCCTATGCAAAATAAATGATTTTTGACTTTGACTTGACTTGACAACAGTACTGTAAGTGGCATCACTTTCCAGATAAAGACTGGCTGTAGACAGGAATCTCGGTTCCATGTAAATTCACGGTATCATCGCTCAGTAGAATATTGTTGATGTGGATCATTGCAAGGTATAACAGACCAGTCGCAAAAGATACAGTAGAATTGGGTATATGATTGACTGGTCAAATAAGTTATTTTTTACTACATACATACATCACGCCTTTATCCCCGGAGGGTTAGGCAGAGGTGAATTAACACCCACATTTCACCAATCATTGCATTTAGTCCCATGTAATTGGGGGTGAGCCTATTGCCGTCTTCCGGCCACTATTGTTGACTCGAGCAATGCATCTAAAGCTGAGTCTGGACTGTATGTATCTGTCTGGTGTTAAACAGGCCTATCCCTTAGTTGCCTTGTACGACACCGCATGGGATGTGATGGGGTGGCCCAAATTCTACTCTGCCGGGAAATTTTACTAAACGGTAAGTAATAAGGAAACTTGTATGAAAGAGTTTATTGTGACGTCATAATATTTAATAGTCATATCATTTTTCACCTGCTGTGAATCTGTCATACAACTTTCGCTTCTTCTACTTTATTAGACAAGACGTTTCAGTCAGTCCGATGCGCGAAAGAGAGAAAGCTATATAAAACCGATCTAAACCGATCATAGCCGACATCACACTTATCTTCCTGAAGAGCCAAATCTAAAAGGGAGAACTGTACCTAATTAGTGTTAAAGTTATCGGGGTATTAACCATGTTGTATTGTTCTGAGTTTCCGATATTTCGGCGCTGTTGCAAGCACCATGATCACGGAGGAACTGCTAACTTTTATACTAATGTGAGTGACCATGATAGTTTAAATATCTACTGTACACTGTACCTAATTATTATTCCAAAAGCGACTGACTGTCAGTAATTACACTAATTACACAAAGAACACGAGATTACTTTGTCTAGATCTAGAATTGCTCTTTATTCATTAAATTCAGTTAACATAAGTCTCTTGCTTGCTCGCACAAAATAAATTGTGAACTAAAGCAAATTAAAAAAACAAAAATCTAGTTCTAATATAGTTCGCTGAGTTTCTTGCCGGTGTCTTCTCAGTAGAACTAACCTACCGAACCAGCGAAAGAATCATTTTACATTATTTAAGATTTTTATATGTTTTCTTGACATAATTGTAAAATTTTGACGTTCATAATATGTGCTCTTTGTGTGCCTAAACTGAATAAATGAAATTTATTCTTTGATTCTTTGAAATAGAAGTATGTCTTGTCTTGCTGTGGCGACGCTGCGTTGCACGCCTCCCCGTTTTTGGGGACGAGTTGGGGACTCTGTGGTCCCCACATCCGAGTAGGGCCAGATCGAGAGAGTTGGCCCTGGGTCAGTTGGGGTGCAAGGGATATGCCTGTGTATGCGCTGTGCATTTTAGTCGGTTCGAGTCCGACATCACCTCTCCCACTAGATTCGGCGGGGAGGTATTCGTGGGGATTTTTCGCTCGTAAAAAAAAAGATACAGTATGTCTCAGCTTTTTTGGAAATCTAATACTAAATTCTTGTTATGAATTTGGATTTTAAAAAGTCAACATCCAGAATGAGATTTTACAATATTTTATACAAAGAATAGTTTAAGCCGTTAAGTTTAAGTCAAATAAATGACTTTTATGGGAGCGACACTGAGAGGAGATTCCCAGAGGTTGCAAGAACAGGATCGGAATTCAACACGGGTGCTAGTTGCAAATAAATTATTCCCGAAGTTTCACAGGGACTAATCATGTGGCTCTATCTGGCTTCATATTCGTAAGCCCCGACAGTCCAGAGTCGCGTGGCAGTCGCTTGGGGCTTGATGTCGACTAAAATAACGACATAAGGGTCTCGAGGATAAAAGCATTTTTGATTTATAGCTTTTTGATTTATGTTTGATATATTGCAATTTTATAAAAATACAATTTTCCAGACTACTACTTAATATTTTATTTTTATATTTAGAACACGTCAATTAGACTTCGCCTTGCCTGATGGTAAGCTGAAGGCATAGTCTCATCATGTGCTCGAAGACTGCACAGCACTGAGGTGACGGCTATGGGTCGATAGTTGGCTGGCTCTGAGCGATCCCCCTTCTTGGGGATCGGCTGTACCTTTGCCTCTTTCCAAGCCGAAGGCACTGTACCCGAACTGTAGGACAGCCGGTACAGCCGTGTAAGCATTGGAGACAACTCTTTTTACTCATTATAAAGTATAAAAATTATCTGTATTTATTTTAAAGAATTTTAGAACCAAAATTACTAATATTCCCTCTAACCCTTCCAGCTACGCTAAATTGCTTGTGTTAGGAGTGTACGTCGGTAGTGTAATGGCCAGGATCCGAACCCAGGACCTCTCGATCGTAAGGTATCGGATCGGTAGGTAAGGTATAGGATCTTAACCACAAAGCTACCGATGCATCAATTTGTAAAGTAGACGTATCTATACATTGGAGACTTTTAAAATTCTTGAATTTTTTTTAAATTCTTGTCTGTTGGTCCGCGATGGACGAAAAAACTACTGAACGAATTTTAAATACCCTTTTTTTAAAGTCTTGGTAGTATTTTACCGTCTGTACCATAGCGAATGTTCTGATGAGCTATTCCAATTAGGCCTACCCTCCCCTTTCCTACACAGGACAACACGTGCAGGGGCTTAGATGTCACCCGCACACAGTGCAGAATATCCGATCAAGAACCAAACGGTTCGGTGACTCTTTTCTTTATCGCACCATTAAGATCTGGAATTCATTACCAGCTCACGTGTTTCCTTCTTCCTACAGTCCCGGGTCCTTTAATCGGGGCGTGAAAAAGCACATGATGAGGCCGTCAAGCTGAGTGTCACCATTGTAACATTACTTAGTGTCTGTAATAGTGATCCTCTTTCCAGGGACTTTGCCTTAGGCTTACCATCAGGTAAGGCGATGTCTAATTGGCGTATTCCATATAAAGAAAAATTAAAAAATGCTCTTTCGCTAAAATTACTACTGTTAACAATAATGTGTGAATATTTAATAATATAATTATTTTCCCAGAAAAAACGTATCGATGTTACAAAATTAGAAAGGTTCACTAATTGATTTGAACCCACGCAAAAAGAAACAAGCAAACTTCGTTATTTACAGCACTACGAGAGTAGTTTTCTCTTTACAGAGAGCGCTAGCGGTGTAATACAATTTAACATACTTTTTTTAGAGCTTTTAGCTTCTTTTTTATATAGGATACGTCAATATGATTTCACCTCACGATAAGCTGAGAGAGCTTTCTCAGGAAGAGAGACACCATTATCAACACTAATAATACTAAAATCGTGAACCTCAGCTTGACGGACTCATCAAATATCATTTCACGCCCTGCTTAAAAGACCAAAGGACTCGGAACTGTAGGAAAAAGGAATCACGCGTGCTGTTAACAATACTGTAAACCTGGTACTCCATGCTTAGAGTACCAGGTTTCAGATATCCGGTGATCGCGACACACAGGAACCTACATAATACCGCGGGCGCAACCTCGTGCTATCTTCCCGGTGGTGAGTAGAGTAGCCAGCGCTCCCTGAAGAGTTTTTGTGCTGTCAGTGGGAACTTACAGGGTCAGCACTATGAGTGTGTCTCCCCTGGTGTTCGACACGCCCATAGGCCATGGTAACCACTTTCTATAAGGTGGACCATATAAATAAAAATTCTATTCCTGGGTGAAAATATAGCTTTTTGTTGTGTTCCCGGCAGTGAGTAGGGTAGCCAGAGCTCACTGGAGAGTTTTTGTGCTATCAGTGGGAAGACCAAAATCTTGTCCTGCTTTGTCTTTTACACTGACGGCACAGTAACTGTTGTGAACATCATCATCCATTCATCCAAAATTTTACAAACAAACCATCAACGTTATAAAATTATCAAAATACTCTTGATAAATTACATTGCCAGGAAACTTATTGAATATTTACCAGAAAATAGAAAAATCGTTTTTCAATTTCTCCACGCAATAACTTCTTGATTTAACCCAAGATGTGTACGAAAATTACGACAAATAAATGAATTAAATACCTAAAGCTATTTAAGTATATGGACATTTGTGGTTAGTAAGTACTCCGGTATTTGAGGACCCGTTTAGTCTAACTTTAGAGGGACTTAACCTCAAGGGTGATGGGTAATGTTGAATTACGTATTTCTATTTGAATGGGACTAACTGTTTTTGGGGGTTTCTTTGTGTAATATGTAATATACGTTATTACTAATCTGAGCTAAAGTTAGTTTATCCCTGTTTAAAGTCTCGTACACACTAGACAACTTTTGACAGTCAAGATATTCGGCAACGAAACGTAATGCGTAGTTTGTTGTAAGTTTAACGATTGATCATGAGTGGAAACAGACAATAAATGCCGTGTTACTCGACTTTCTTGCCCAACAAACTTGCGAAATAAGGCTCGCAAAATGTTACCTACTGAACACTAGGTTTTTGAATCTGTTGTGTAAGTTAGTTTGGGTCTGAATACTGCCGTCATCCATGAGCGTGGGCCTGGAGATGACAGCTGGAGCCACCTGTTACCCTAGCAGAAGCAGGCCGAGACGTGTGCCCCCCACCCCTTTTTTTGGGGAAAGATGGGGACGCCGTAGTCCCAAACCCGTCAGGGACTTTTAAGGGCCCAGGTCAGTCGGGGTCCACGAGGGATAAACCAATGGCTAAGTTACCCCCGGCAACTGATAGTCTGAGGCAGCCGTGCGGGTTTAGTCGGTCCGAGGGGAATTCCGTACATTAAAAAAGGGTTTGAATACTGCTCTATAACCTGTACTAAATACATCACTATTCCTAACTCTTTTACTCTATGGTAACATAGGCAAACTGAAGTTATATTGACGTGACCTAAATAAAAAGGCTTCCGAATTTTTTGATTATATTTACATATGTAGATGGAAGCCTTAAAGCTTTAAAGGCGTGATTATATGTATGTAATATTATTGAAAAAAATACATACACTCACGCCTTTATCCCCGGAGGGTTAGGCAGAGGTGAATTAACACCGATATTTCACCAATCATTAAATTCTGTCACACATAATAGGTGGTGAGCCTATTGCCGTCTTCCGGGCTCTATTGTTTACTCAAGTCATACCTCGGAGGTTGAGTCTGGGTTGTAAATATCTGTCTGATGTTAAATCTATCCCTTAGTAGCCTTGTACGACATCGCATGGGAAGAGATGGGGTGTTCCAAATTCTACTCTGCTGGGGACCACGCTGCTTATGTTTACTTGAAAATATTTTTAGAACATACCTGTACTATTTACCTTTTAATTCAGCTTATTTCATACATAAAGTGTATATTAAAGGCCAACAAATAAATTCTTGAGATTTCAAAGGTTCTTAATAATTATTATAAAGTCTGTTATTTTTTTATCAAAACTTAGTAACCTTTACAGAAAAATAATAGAATGAATGAATTTCTTTTTGGTTTTTCTCAGAATTGTGTTATAAGACTTACCAATTTATCTCACCAAGATGCCCTTAACATTAAACATTTTATACATATATAAAAATTATATTCACACGGGTGGACCCCGAAATGCAAGCAGGGAAATACGTTTCCATGTAGATAATTATGATGATGACTAACGATATTCAAGCCTGTAAACCCTCTAAGGGGTAGGCATCATATACGCAACTATGATTTTCGTCGCGCATAATACGAGGCGTCAAGCGAGCATCGTAGACTGTATGGTTATAGAATGTCGGATAGAGAAAAGCCCCTATCCCTTAGTCGTCTTCTACGACACACACGGAAAGAGATGGGGTGGCGGTATTCTTCTTCACCGGAAGTCAACCCTGATACTCATCCATTGATCGACAGATGTGTTATGAGGTTATGTTTATATATTAACAATAATGTTATAAAATATACAGAAAAAATATATGCAATTACTTATAAAAATGTATACAAAACTCAATTCAATTCATTTTTGTATATTTTGTATAGTTAGCATACTATACAATGTATACAAAAATGTCAATTCATTTTTGTATACATTGTATAGTATGCTAACTAATTTTTTTTTTTTTTTTACGTGCGCAAAATCCCCACGGTACCTCCCCACCGGAGCCGGTGGAGGAGGTTATGTCGGACTCGAACCGACTAAAACGCACGCCGCCTGTGGGTCGTTTTGGTTGCCGAAGGTGAGGTTGACAGGCATATCCCTCGCACCCCGGCCGACTCAGGGCCATCTCTCACGATATGGCCCTCTTCTCGGGTGTGGGGACTACAGAGTCCCCAACTCGTCCCCGGAAACGGGGAGGCGCGCCACGCGCGCCACCGCCGCGGCCTGCTTCTGCCAGGGTGACAGGTGGCTTCACCTGTCCCCCCAGGCCGGCGCTCATGGGGGGCGGAGGTCGTTCATCGACCTCCGACGCCCGAGTTGCCTTCGTACGCGGGCAGCTAGTCTTGCGATCCTTCGTCGCTCCCGCTGCCGCTCCCGCCCCGCCTCCTCCTTCACGAGCATTACTTGCTCGCAGAAGGAGGCGCCGGCCGCCCACGCATCCGCGCAGCGAACCATCGCCGCGAGCAAGGTGGAGAGCGTGAGAACCCTCACTCCCAGGGCCGCCACAAGCTCCCGCCTCGGCGTCTCCCACGCCGGACACTCGGTGAGCGTGTGCGGACCTGAGTCCTCGCTCGCGTCGCAGTGATGGCACTCGGACGTTGGCTCTTTCTGCATCCGACGCAGATACTTTCCGAAGCATCCGTGCTCCGTGATCATCTGCGTCAGATGGTACGAGAGGCTGCCGTGTGGCCTCTCTAGCCACTCCCCCATGATGGGTCTTACCGCCGTTACTACGGCGTGCCCTGCGCTTGGTTGCCCAAATCGTCTCTCCCATTCCGCCACCATTTCCCTGTGGAGCCGGGATCTCACGGCCCGAATTTCTTCGGGCTCGGGATCGTGACCCCGCTCCCGCGCCGCCCTTCGGAACCGGTATAGCGCCGAAAGGCATCTCGCTTCCAGGATCCATGGTGGCGACCCGGCGAGGAGACTCGCCGCGTTGAATGATATAGTATGCTAACTTATTGACGCTATTGAGCAGTCCAACTGGGGAAGTGCCGTGTTGTGTTCCTAGCGGTGAGTAGGGTAGCCAGAGATCACTGGAGAATTTGTGCTGTCAGTGGGAAGACTAAAGGCTTGTCCTGTTTTGTCTTCTACACACACAGAAACTCTGTACTTACAGGGTTGGCAGCGCGACTGTGACTCCTCTGGTGTTACAAACGTCCATAGGCCACGGTAATCATTTTCCATCAGGTGGGCCGTGTGCTTGTCTGCCACCTAAGGACTGCAACTTTAGGCATCGAAAAATTTCTTCCCATCGATTTCTACTGGTACCCTGGCCAAAAGGCTGCCGGCATTGTTTTATATTTAATTATTTATTATATTGTTAATATTATATTTAAAATTGAAACACCAAAACAGTAACAAAAAGTCTTCAAAGAAACTAGGTACACAGAATAAAGTTTTCATATTAATTTCATCCCCTAGGGCACATGCTCGATTTTGTAAAGGCTGACAAGTTAAGAAATGTTTTCAAAGGATCGTTTGTTCTGTATTGGCTTGAAGCCAAGTCGAAAAAATACCCTAACTAGTATCATAAACGTGATAGTTAGGTTGTTTATTTGTTTGTTTGTTGTTCAATTACTCAAAAATATTTTTATGGATAAGTTGTCTTGAGCACAACTGGAAATAGAATATAGCCTTTGCACTATAGGACAGGCTTTCGTAGTGTGTCGTCACCGGCAATGCATATAACCTTTGTGTTTTTTGGCAATAAATTATATTTTAGATGGATAGATAGATAGATAGATAATTCTTTTTTTTATACCACTTAGGTGGCAGACAAGCGCACGGCCCATCTGATAGAAAGTGGTTACCGTGGCTTATGGACGTGTGTAACACCAGAGAAGCCACACACGCGCTGCCGACCCTGTAAGCACAGAGTTTCTCTGCCATCAGTGTAGAGGACAAAGCAGGACAAGCCTTTAGTCATTCTACTGACAGCACAAATTCTTCAGTGAGTTCTGGCTACCCTACTCACCGCTGGGAACACAACATGAAGTTATTATAACCGCGGTATTCTGTAGGGCGGAGGTACTTCCCCAGTCGGACTGCTCAATTGGGTTGAAATACCGCCGTGTCTCCTTGTCCTTTATTGTACACCAACAGATTTACAGTAGGACAAGTAGGAATCATGTATACAGTTCAATGTATGTACTATGGGCGGCCTTATCGCTCAAGCGATTTCTTCTAGGCAACCTGGGGATGGACAGTAATGTTACGATAACAAAAGATGGGTGTAGTTATCGGCTAAACTATAATAGCTTTACGTGCATAAATTTTAACTCAGATTAACTAAAACTGAACGCCGTTAAGGTATTGGTGATCTATGAGACATTTCTGTCACAAACCGGCAATAGAACGTATTGGGGTATTTATTGAGCCTCATCAAGATCTTCGGGGTCTAAAACAATCTCTAACTGCTAGCTTCTTTTTATTGTGTGAAAGATCCCTAATTGCTACCCCCTGGCTAGAGCCGGTGGTGCAGGTTATGTTGGACTTGCACCGACTAAAACGGCCGCCATCTGTGTGTCATAGGTTGCCGGAAGTGAAATTGTCGGCGGCATATTCCTCGAACCCTGGCCAACCCAGGGGCCATTTCTTTCGAGCTGGCCCTGTTTCTGCTAGGGATCAGACGTGAGCCAGGGGGAGTCTATCAAGACTCCCCCTGGCTCGTGTCATGAAGGACGGAGGTGAGACAGTCGCTCTCATAAAAGTAAAAAGGAGTGAGAGACAGTACGGGTACTCCGGACTCTAAGATACACACTTCACGAGTTTTCTCTATCATTATTAAACTTTACCATACCATGAAAATCTAAAATATTCCATTAAATAGGAGTATAACTTCATATTTCAATATACACTGTATTATTAACACGTTATTGAAATATAGGTCGAGTAGAAAAACGTCAATGTATACTAAATAATATTGACATGACTCGTAGAAGCAAGACAACTTCGAAAGGTTCAAACGAATTATCCGATATTGTGAAGAATGCGTAATATTTATGTAAAGGTATTTGGGTGACGTGGGATTTAGCCCCATTCAAAGAGCTCGCGATCTAAAGATCACTTATAATCAGTATTTTGTAGTGATTTAATATGAAAGGGTTGTGGAATGATCTCTCTGTTGTTATTTACCCAAGCGATTACAATATGGGGCTCTTCAAAAAGGCATTAGAAGGTTCTTTTACGGTCGGCAGCACGAGTGTGACGTCTCTGGTGTTGCACACGTCCATAGGTTACGGTACCCACTTCCCATCAGGTGAACCATGTGTTGGTCTTCCATTTGAATGATAAAAAAAAGATTACGTTTTCATATTAGTGGTTTGTTTAACATCAGACAGATATATACAGCCTTGACTCAGCCTCAGATGCTTGGCTCGAATTAATAGGCTTAACCCCTATTACGTGGAATCGAATACAATGATTGGTGAAATGTGGGTGTTAATTTCACCTCTCCCTAACCCTCCGGGGATAAAGGCGTGATTATATGTATGTATGTATTAGTGTACAAATAGTCACACCTTTTTCCCAGTGGGGTAGGCAGACACTACAGTTTTCCATTTGCCACAGTCCTGGCAACCTTTGCTCAATTGAATCAAAAAATATTGACATGTTTTCATCATTCATAATATTATAAGCATTTTAGATTCACATTACCCCTGGACATACCCATGGTGGTACCGTGGATTGGATAAAGTAAAATGGTACCACCAAGAAAGTCACCCTAATGATGTGTTGACCTACCTATCCCTCGCATGATAAATAAGTAATTAGGTAAGTAATGCCGCGTGGTTCCCGGCAGAGTAGAATTTGGCGACTAAAGAATAGGGCTGTTTAACATCTGGCAGAAGCAGGCCGCGGCGGTGGCGCGCGCGTGGCGCGCCTCCCCGTTTCCGGGGACGAGTTGGGGACTCTGTAGTCCCCACACCCGAGAAGAGGGCCAGATCGTGAGAGATGGCCCTGGGTCGGCCGGGGTGCGAGGGATATGCCTGTCAACCTCACCTTCGGCAACCAAAACGACCCACAGGCGGCGTGCGTTTTAGTCGGTTCGAGTCCGACATAACCTCCTCCACCGGCTCCGGTGGGGAGGTATGCGTGGGGATTTTGCGCACGTAAAAAAAAAGAAAAGAAAAAGGGCTGTTTAACATCTGACAGATATATACAGCCCAGTCTCAGCCTCAGATGCTTGGCTTGGCTTGAGTCAACAATAGTGCCCGGCAGACGGCAATAGGCTCACCCCCTATTACGTGGGACCGAATTTAATGACTAGTGAAATGTTGGTGTTAATTCACCTCTACCCTCTGGGGATAAAGGCGTGATATGTATATATGTAAGTAATAGAAAATTTACATCCAGTACTATTAATGTAATTTTGCTATTAAATAGTTATTTATGGTTATATTTTGTAATTTGCTTTTAGTTTTTATCGTTTCAAATGTTGACTTTTCAATTTGAAAGTAGAATTGCATTCCGTAGCACCGTAGCAGCAATCTACGAGAGTGCTACGAAACTACGGTTTTACAAGCGGCGACTGTTATTTTTGTAGACAGCAATAAAAAGGTCTGAAGTATCATGTATAAAGTTCCAGTGCGCGTCTCTTGAAAGGTTATAACTTTGACCATTTACCGTATAGACACAGTATTGCTAACATAATGCATCGAACCAAGAACCAAGCCGTTCCGGGACTCTTTCCTTTGCCACATTAAGACCTGGAGTTCATTTTACTCAAAGAATCAAAGAATTAATTTCATTTATTCAGTTTAGGCACATAAAGAGCACATATGAACGTCAAAATTTTACAATTATGTATGTCAAGAAATAATATAAAAATATTAAATAATGTAAAAATAAACCATTGGAAAATGATTCTTTCGCTGGTTCGGTAGATTAGTTCTACTGAGAAGATACCAGCAAGAAACTCAGCGAACCACATTAGAACTAGATTATTTTTCTTTTATAAATTTGTTTTGGTTTACAATTTATTTTGTGCGAGCAAGCAAGAGACTTATGTTGACCACGCATTAACATCATTAAGGTACTCATCCACTTTATAGTAACCTTTACTCATTAAAATTTTTTTCACTTCTATTTTAAATTTATTTATTGGCATATTAATCAAGTCCTGAGGAATTTTATATATATATACTACAAATTTGGGTCCTTTAAGGGGCATGAAAAAGCATATGATGAGGCCGTTAAGCTGAGTGTCACTATTGTAACATAGTATATGACCCTCTTACCTGAAACTTTGCCTTCATCTTATCATCAGGCGAGGTGAAATCTAATTGACGTGTCCTACAATATTTTTTTAAATATCTTACTTAGAAATGACGCTAAAAATTTTTGGATTAAAATTGAATTTCGAAACGCAAGAAAAAGCGTAACTTAAAAAAACAATCCAACTTGTATATTCCTTTTGCTGGTGAAAATATTTTTCCTGAATTTTAATTATCAAGGCTTTGTTACTTTCATCGTGTAATTTTATGTTTTCTTGGTTTTGAGGTTCGTAATATCCTTCATATTTTTTTACATTAAAACATGGAGTGCGCGAAAAATCACCTTAAGTTATTCAAATATTCATGAAGGATAATTTGTATTATCTTGTATGGCTTACTTAACCAAGTAACGATATAAGAATACTTATGAATGTTTGTCTCTAAGCCTACAGAATACGGCGGCTGTAATAACCAGGGTAGCAAGAGCTCACTAGAGAAATTTTATGCTGTCAGTGAGAACACCAAAGCTGGTCCTGATTGTACCATGGGGAGTGTTCTGATGAGCTCTTCCAAATAGTCCCACCCCCCCCCCTTTCCTACACACGACAACACGTGCAGGTCTTAGATGTCATCCGCACACGGTGCAAAACATCCGATCAAGAACCAAGCGGTTCGGAGACTCTTTCCTCTGTCGCATCATTAAGGCCTGGAATTCATTACTAGCTCACGTGTTTCCTTCTTCCTACAGTCCTGGGTCCTTTAAGCGGGGCGTGAAAAGCATATGATGAGGCCGTCAAGCTGAATGTCACCATTGTCACACGGTATGTGTAAGTATTGGTGACCCTCTTTTCTGGGACTTTGCCTTCAGCTCACCATCAGGCAAGGCGAAGTCCAATTGACGTGTCCTATAAAAAAAAACTGGTGGCACAGAATCTATATGTTTTTATGAAGTGGCAGCACAAATGTGACTTTTTTGGAGATGCATATGTCTATACCGAGGTAACTGCTTTCCATCAGGGAGACCATATGTTGGTCTACCACTAAAATGGTATAAAAAAACAACTGACATACCGGTTATGCCTTTGTGTTATTATAACTTTTTTTACCCTTTTGCACTTTTAATCCCCCAAAGGTTTGCTGGGAAAAAACTCAATAATGAGTTAAGCTTGCCTTTGTACGCCGAAATGTATTTGTGATTGCCTGTTGATGTATCATTTTCTTCTGCATAATACAGGATTTAAAAAAAAACTGGCAATAAGTTTATACGTTAAAAAAAGAAATTATTTTTAATTTGCGGTCTCTCCACATTTTTTTAGAATCTTGGGACCTTATTCCAGGGATAAAAAGTAGCTTATGTGTTATTTCAAAATATAATATGTTTTTGAACTAAATTTCAGACAGAGCCATTGTGCCGTTTGAACGCGATTCAGTAACAAAGAGTTTGAAGCGTCGACAGCTTGTTGCTCGAGGTCAGCCTTACGATTGAATGTTTCCAGTTTCGAATCCTGGTCATTACACTACCGACATGAAAACACTCCTAACACAAATAATTTAGCATAGCTGGAAGGGTAAGAGAGAACAACAACTCACTCCGCATCGTTCCCGGCGAAAAGGTGCCCATGATGTTGGCTTCGTGGCGTAGCTGTATTTACGTTCATATTATTGCTAATATTTAAGAAAAAGCATTTCACAAACTTTCACATGTCTTATAATTACAATATTAGTTGGATAGCAATAATTGTAATTACAATTATCATTAAGTAACTGTAAGACTCGACTCTTGCCACACCATTTTGTATGACTTCATCAACATTCAATATGTGACCTATAACATACATCCAATAATCTGTTCCACAGCTTCATTAGAAGATCCTTCTTTGACATTGAATAGTCATATCCTGTTTCACAGCAAACTTCACCTATTTGAAACACTATCTCCTGTACCGCTTCAAACAGCGCGGATTATTGAAGCGACAGTGAGTACTGAGTACCCGCCCTTTTTTTTTTTTTTTTTTTACGTGCGCAAAATCCCCACGGATACCTCCCCACCGGAGCCGGTGGAGGAGGTTATGTCGGACTCGAACCGACTAAAACGCACGCCGCCTGTGGGTCGTTTTGGTTGCCGAAGGTGAGGTTGACAGGCATATCCCTCGCACCCCGGCCGACCCAGGGCCATCTCTCACGATCTGGCCCTCGTCTCGGGTGTGGGGACTACAGAGTCCCCAACTCGACCCCGGAAACGGGGAGGCGCGCTAGGCGCGCCACCGCCGCGGCCTGCTTCTGCCAGGGTAACAGGCGGCTCCACCTGTCACCCCCAGGCCGGCGCTCATGGGGGGCGGAGGTCGTTCATCGACCTCCGACGCCCGAGTTGCCTTCGTACGCGGGCAGCTTGGCTTGCGATCCTTCGTCGCTCCCGCTGCCGCTCCCGCCCCGCCTCCTCCTTCACGAGCATTACTTGCTCGCAGAAGGAGGCGCCGGCCGCCCACGCATCCGCGCAGCGGACCATCGCCGCGAGCAAGGTGGAGAGCGTGAGAACTCTCACTCCCAGGGCCGCCACAAGCTCCCGCCTCGGCGTCTCCCACGCCGGACACTCGGTGAGCGTGTGCGGACCTGAGTCCTCGCTCGCGTCGCAGTGATGGCACTCGGACGTTGGCTCTTTCTCCATCCGACGCAGATACTTGCCGAAGCATCCGTGCTCGGTGATCATCTGCGTCAGACGGTACGAGAGGCTGCCGTGTGGCCTCTCTAGCCACT
This sequence comes from Eilema griseolum, assembly GCA_963662185.1. Taxonomy (NCBI): domain Eukaryota; kingdom Metazoa; phylum Arthropoda; class Insecta; order Lepidoptera; family Erebidae; genus Eilema; species Eilema griseolum. Next base: position 1,111,539 of record OY759249.1, read on the forward strand.
CCCCCATGATGGGTCTTACCGCCGCTACTACGGCGCGCCCTGCGCCTGGTCGCCCAAGTCGTAGCTCCCATTCCGCCACCATTTCCCTGTGGAGCCGGGATCTCACGGCCCGAATTTCTTCGGGCTCGGGATCGTGACCCCGCTCCCGCGCCGCCTTTCGGAACCGGTATAGCGCCGAAAGGGATCTCGCTTCCAGGATCCATGGTGGCGATCCGGCGAGGAGACTCGCCGCGTTGAAGGATATCGTGCGGTACCCCCTTATGATCAACGGCGGGGCCCGGGGGCGCAGCTTTCCTCTTACCATAAGGTAAGGCCGCCCCCATGGGTCCCGCTCCAGCGTCTCCATGAGCTCCTTATAAGCCGCGGCTTTCGCCCGCTTAATCTCCGCTCGGAGGGCATCTCTGGCCTCCCTGTATCCCACATGAAGCTCCGTCACTCGGGGCTCCGTATCTGCGGTTCGGCTACGCCTCCTACGGAGTCTGGTCCACCGGCGGTGCGCGATCACGCAGGCTTGCCGTAGCCTCGCGATCTCCGCAGACCACCAGTAGACCCGACGCCTCGGACTATAGGGTGGAGCCCTAGGCATACCCGCATCGCAGACACGAGTCATGGCCTCCCGGAACCACACCGCCTCATCGTCAATATCGACAGGCCCGTCCGGCGCAATGGCCCAGGCCTGTACGATGGCGGCCTCCAGGAGGACCTCCCGATTCAATCTCCCAAGCACCCAGCGTGGCTCGCGTGGGGCCGGTATGACCGGCGCATCACCCGCGGGAGGGGAGACATCAAACCGAACGTATCGGTGATCCGCCAGTGTCTCCACCCCCACAACAACACGCCAGTCCCGCACACGGTGCGACAGCGAAGCGCCTGCGAACGAAAGGTCAATAATCGAACTGCGCTCCGCGGCCACAAACGTGGCTTCGGCCCCGCGATTCTGGAGAACTAGACCGTGATTAGCGGCCCAGCTCTCCAGAGCCCTACCTCGTGGGTTCGTGTGCCGGGACCCCCAGGTCACTGACCAGGCGTTGAAGTCCCCGAGCACAAGAACCGGATGAGGGTGACAGGCGTTGACGACGTCGGTCAGTCGCTCCAGCGACCGCCGGTACTCCCCTATGCGTCGGTGTAAGCTCGGCGTGAAGTAGACAGCCACGACCGCAATCTCTCCCACACGCGCCGCTACGATGCCATGCTCCCTTGCCACGACAACAGGGGGGGGGGGCACCCATAGCGGCGTTGTACACCAGTGCCGCCGACCCGTCCAGGTCGACCACCCAGGCAGGCCCAAGGGGCCGGTGAGTGTACGGATCGGCGACAGCGGCGACGTGTATGGACCACTGTGCCATGCTCTGGAGCAGAAGACCCGGTTGGCCACAGCGGAAGCAGCGGTCACCGACCGTCACCGCCGCCGTGCACTGCACCCCCACGTGGCCGACCGACAGGCACCTAAAGCACCTGGTCGGTCGAGCCTGCAGGAGCCGGACCTGCACCCGCACCACGCCTCCAACGGCGAGGAACCCCCGGTCGGCAGCCTTTTTGGCTGCTGCGATGGGGCAGCCGACAACTGCCGCCCCCAGTCCACGGCGGCCGAAGCGGATTGCTCCGACCTTCACCGCCTCTAGGGGGCAGCCCCCGGCCTCCGCCACGGTGAGGCGGATTTGCTCCGCCGTGATGGAGTCGTCCAGGTCCGAAATGCGCATTTCTGCGCATTTGTTGGGCCTGGACACCCGGACGTCGGCTGCGTCTAGCGTGTCCCGAAGCCTAGCCGCTAGGGCATCGGCCTGGGGACCGCTTGAAGCGCCGGGGATCTCCAGTAGCCGAGCACCCGTCCGAGTGGGTTTCACCCGGATGGGGCCCGACATGTCGAGAGCCCTCATGTCAACGCAGGCTCTCGCCTGCGTGACAATCTGGGCGTACTGCACGCCCCTCTCCGCTGCTTCCGCCGTCATCGTTAGCACGACGGCGGTTGAGCGGGGGACGCGCAGCCTCCCCGGCACTCCCCTCGCAGCAGCCTCAGCCTTCTTGGCATTTTTGGCTGCCTTCCTCTTGGCCTTGCGCCGCTTCTTGGAGGCTCCGGCCACCTCCCAGCCTCCCTCCGGCGGGGAACTTGTGGAGGCAATCCCCACCGGGGTCCGGGCCGGCGCTGGGGCTGAGGCTAGGGCCGGGGACTTCTTCCCCTTGCCTTTCCCCTTCCCCTTGCCCTTGGCCCGGGCACCCTGGGAGCTCCCAGCTCCCACGTCGAGAGCGACAGTGGCTCGAGTGACCGGAGTGGCAGGAGCGGCAGGCGCAGCGGACGGGCTGCGGGCCGACTCCTGCAGGGCCCCTGCGACCGCCGGACTGGTGGGACCTCTTCTAACCGCTCCGGCATACCCCATCAGCGGCGCCAAGGGCGGGCGGCGGCTGGAGTCCATGACCGCCTCCATGAACCTCCGGGTGCGCTCCTCCTGCGTCACCTGCCACCTCCGCTGCTCAGCCAGCGCCGCCTCCTGCCGCTTTTCCATGGCGGCCATTGCCGCCATGCATGCCGCCAGTGGATCCGCGGGCCTAGCCGGCTGCAGCACCGGTGTCTCCGGCCGCACCGGTCGCACCGGCGGCCTTGACCGCACCGGTGTCTCCGGCCGTACCGGTGCCTGAGTACCCGCCCTGAGATATTGAATATTTTATATGACTTTGTATGTGTTTTTCTTCTTTCGCTACAGGCTTAATGGTTGGACGTATTTCAAGGAATAGAGTTTTAATAATCTAGATAAATTTGAATGATTTAAAAAAAATTGACAATCCGCATTTTAGTATCAAAAATCCACCGTATAGTTTTTGTTGACATTTTATGTACCCTATGACATTTAGGAGATAAATATCTGTCATTTGAAACCTCATTCATCCAAATCCGTACAGCCGTTAGGCCTGTAGAGGGAACAAAGAAAACTATAAGCACACATAAGTACGCGCGTAAAACATTTCCTTCGCTGGCGCAGTCGAATAAAAAAACCGACTGCTGTCAAAACATTCCTATCCAAGTTTAATAGCAGGCGAAAGGGACTCATTAATTTTCTTTCGATTTATGGTGGGCCAATGGGTAGCGCCTAATATAAAACTGGTTTCGATCTTTTAGACAACAGCCGAGTTTTTTTTAAATAGATAAGGCCATTTTCCAGTTGTGTTCAAAGTTTTAGAACCACGAGTTTCCCTTACGAGTATTGTTTTTGATTAGCTGGTTTTCAAAAAGGAGCTGCCGTCTGACCAACTCTGAGATGTTATCAGCATGATCCCTGAAGATACTAACTCATCAAGCTCTATAGTGTATACATTGTTCTAAAGACGTAATTTAGACTATTATACGTTGCTATTTTTGACATGTACTATTCCCAATATTATTAGAAATTATAATTAATCCAAAAGATTACAAAAATTATGTGCAAATTATCATTTGTGAGTATTATATATACACAAATGATAATTTGCATGCCGCATGTGGCAGGATATGTAGTAATATAGCATAATATTATACCACATTTTGTGCCATATTCTTGCAAATAAATAAAGGGTAGCCAGAGCTCACTGAATAATTTATGCTGTCAGTGGGATAACTAAAGGCTTGTCCTGCTTTGTCCTCTACACTGACGGCACAGAAACTCTGGGCTTACAGGGTCGGCAGCGCGAGTGTGGCTTTTTCGGTCCATAGGCCACGGTAACCACTTTCCATCAGGTGGGCCGTGCGCTTATGTCTGCTACCTAAGTGGTATAAAAAGAAAAAATAAATGATTTGAATTGATTTAGACGCTTTAGCCACATTTTATCTCCAAAGTAGGTTTTTGACTATCGGGATAATTTTTTCATGTGGGCGGGCAACAGCCAGTTACTTTTAATTTTATTAGCACTTAAATAAATAAACAAGAAGTAAGTCCCACTTGGAATCCAACTTCACCAAGTTCGTTGTTTCGAGTTCTTGTAGCATCCGCCCAGCAACCCTTATGATTAAAGCTTCGTGCAAAAGTCACAACTAGCGGGACAAACTTGTGAGAGAAACATGTACTATTTGTACTAGAATTTTGTAATTACTTTATTAGTTTACTACTTTATGCTTGAGGTTTCGACTTTATGAAATACAGAGACTGTTCCTGCAATCCTCAGGAGCTTATTTCTGAAGTAAAAAGTAGCCAATTTTCTACTCACGATCATACTCTGTATAAACATGATTGTTACACACTTCATTGTTTTTGATATTTCGTACGACTATCGGTAGATGGCTGTATTTGAGCATCGGTAGCTTAAGGAGTCAGTCTTACGATCGAAAGGTCTTGGGTTCGGATCCACTACTGACGTGAACCCGTTTTAGGAAATATTAGTAATTCCAGTTCGGTTTGGTTCTAATAAATCGAATGCTCATAACGTTTCTCTAGTTGCTCAGTTGGTCAGAGTATTCCTCCTGTGAGAGACTAGTCGCGTGTTCAATTCCAGTCTAGAGCATACACTTTTTAAAATCCAAATCTATTTGAATATTTAAAGTATTTTTTTATCGTGCGTAAAAACTCCACAGATACTCCCACCAGAGCCGGTAGGGTCGGTACAAAATACAGCCGGGAATAGAATACGAGGTTATTATGGCCGCGGTATTCTGTGGGAGATACTTCCCCAGTCGGACTGCTCAATGGGTTGGAAATACCGTCGTATCCTACCTTCTTCAAAATCCCCTACCCCGGCCGAACCGGGACCCTAGATGGTCCCGGTTCGGCCGGGGTAGGGGATTTCGAGCTGGCCCTCTACGGGTGTGAGAAACAAGAAAGTCCCAATTCAGTCCCCAAGTCCTCCGTTCCCACTTCGCCGCCTTCTTCACGAGCATTTCTTCCTCGCAGATGGAGGTGGCGGTGGCTCACGTATCCGCACAGAGCACCATCTCCGTGAGCAAAGCGGTTAGCGAGCGAATCCTCACTCCTAGGGAATAGTAAGCAAACTAGTGCTTTAAAAATTAATTAAATACTCTTGCTGTTTGCAAGACGAGACTTTACAAATATTCTATTGCCAATAAATTTTAAGCAGCTTACATAACATAACATAACATAAACTCACGCCTATATCCCCGAAAGGGTAGGCAGAGGTGCTAGCACCCACATTTCGCCAGTTTATGTTTAGGTCCCAATGTAATAGGTGGCGAGCCTATTGTCATTAGCCGGGCACTTGTAAACCTGCGATAAATACACATATGACTTCGAAAAGCATCGAAAAGTCATTGGTGTATGCCATGGTAAAACCTGGGATCGAACCCGAGACCTCGTCTCAGCAGTCCATTACCCATACCACTAGGCTTACATAGCTTACAAAACATAAAAAAAACCTCTTAACCCTTGAGAAAAGCCTCGTTCACTCCGGAAGTGAAAAATTCTGCGGGAAATAGAATTCTTAACGATATTTGTCTGCGCAGCTTTACCTCCACGCGGCTGAGGTTTCATTTTTGGTTCATAAATAAATTAAAGGTGTATCAGGCAGATCGAAACATAATGGTATTCCTTAAAATATGTGAAGCCACGTCGGTTCCTGTTGCTATGCAAACATCTCCGAGATGTAGTCTATATTGTGATTAGGTCCTTTTGTATACTTTGTCCTTATGACACCAACACATCTGTAGCTCTAGAGGACATGATGGTTCCCTATAAAGTCTCACAACCGTAATCAAACTACAGTATCGGAAGTGGGTTGTGGAGGTTAGGTGGGAGTCGTTTTACGGAAAATATTGAAGCTCGGCCGTGTTAGACTGAGAACCGATTCCAACTAAGCTGGGAAGGTGCTAAGAGTAGGATGAATGATATTCCTTAACAAGTTACGTCATTGTAAGTGAAATAACTTGATTGCTTTGTAAAGAAAAAACAAAATGAAAAGATTTATATATCATAATTTTATTATAATTGGTCTGTCAGAATATCAGACTATCAGACAGCTTGCGGAGGAGAAAGCAGAGGGAAAATGCAGTAAGTTTGGGCATATTACACTCTCACAGAACTTCAACAACTGCAGTCTCGAAACTGCAATTTTAACTTATTCATATACTTGCCAGGTTTCATTTAAAACTCATCCCATCCGAATTTTATCTTCTAACCTAGTTTCAACCCCATGTTTTATTCATTAACTTCATCATAGGGTTGGTTCTGAGGAAGCGGAGGAACTACGGCCTTGAAAAAAACTGTTTTTTAAATAGTTTGTATTTTTAGAGTCGGTATGTCTACGTAAAAGAATTCAAGATGTAGTGTTTGGATGAATAGCAGTTCTTTTCAAGAGTTTTGCAACATTTTATCAAATCCGGATTGAGAAGTCATACCGCCGTTGCACCTATCAAAGGCGTATAGCAAGTCAAATACAAAATGTAACCCGTATTTCCGAGGTGAAAGGCTCGGAACAGTTCATCATCATCTTAGCGTTGCATCCGAGGCTTTCATCTCTAAGCCTTCTATTTTTTTTATACCACTTAGGTGGCAGATAAGCACACGGCCCACCTGATGGAAAGTTGGTTACCGTGGCCTATGGACGTTTGTAACACCAGAGGAGTCACAGTCGCGCTGCCAACCCTGTAAGTACAGAGTTTCTGTGCCGTCAGTGTAGAAGATAAAGCAGGACAAGCCTTTAGTCTTCCCACTGACAGCACTAATTCTCCAGTGAACTCTGGCTACCCTACTTACCACTGGGAACACAACACGAACCTTATAGCCGCGGTATTCTGTAGGGCGGAGGTACTTCCACAGTCGGACTGCTCAATTGGGCGGAAATACCGCCGTGTCCTACCTCCTAAAACTAAGTCCTTCTAAGCATCTGGTGACTCTTTCACATAATTTTTGTTTGGCAAAAACAGTTGTTATGGGAGCGACTGCTGTCCTCTTAACCTGGAGAGAGCCAGAACCTCGGCTTCCAATTAGCAGAAGTACTGACTTAATAAGGTAATAAAACTCGAATAAACGACTGACACTCTCACTCGGATAAGCTGAGTGCCACCATTGTTCCATGGTATGTGTAAGTAATAGTGACCCTCTTTTCTGAGACTTTTCCTTCAGCTTTCCATGAGGAAAGGCCAAGTCTAATTGAAGTGTTCTATATAAAAAAAAGAATATCAATTGTATAAGGTTAAGTTGTAACCAAAAAAATTCCTCTGCACCACCACGTCGATCAGCTCAAAAATACCTCCACTCCTTGATATACGGCACTGCGATATAAACATCTGCCACAAAATTGATTCCGTGACCTTGTATTGAGTTCGCTGCGCAGGAACGTGAACGAGAGCGGAAGGCATTGAATATTCATGAGAATGTCAGGACATGCTCGCTTTATTTCAAGAGCTATTAAAGGGGATTGGGAGTGGAACAAGTCATCTGGAAGCCACTGTTATGGGGTGAAGGTAGCTAATGTACTTCAAGGCTTACGTGTGAGGTGGTTCTGGCTTTTTACTCGACTGTGACAGCGAAGGTAATGTTTTTCGCGCGTATGTATGGATATATGTATGTGTCTATGTAGTTTTCTTTGTTGCTCTCTATAGACCTAACTGTTGGACGGATTTCGATAAATGGGGGTTTCAAATGAAAAGTATTCATCTCCGGATTGTCATAGGGTATATTAAATATCAATAAAAAGTATACGGTGGATTTCAGGTGCTGAAAGTGTTAACAATACATTTTTTAATCAAGCTTCTCGAGAAGGGTATTAAAATGAAGAGAATCAGAAGGTGATTACAAAGATGTTTTTGAAAAAAAAACCCTATTTGCTGTGTAACAGATCAAAACAAGTTTGATAGCAGGCGGAACCCATGAATTTTTTTTATCAAATGGGTTCCACCTGCTATCAAACTTATTTTGTTCTTTTGTTTTGTTTTTTTTTTGTTTGTTTTGTTTTGTTCAATGAGTAAAGGAATGTATAGTTATTGATTAAATATAAAATGTATGGTAAGATCTGTGTTATGGTATAATCCCAATATAAGCATAGCATAACAAGCTTGGAGTCGGTTCTAGAATGCGGATTTTTTTTTTTTTTTTTTTACGTGCGCAAAATCCCCACGGATACCTCCCCACCGGAGCCGGTGGACGAGGTTATGTCGGACTCGAACCGACTAAAACGCACGCCGCCTGTGGGTCGCTTTGGTTGCCGAAGGTGAGGTTGACAGGCATATCCCTCGCACCCCGGCCGACCCAGGGCCATCTCTAACGATCTGGCCCTCTTCTCGGGTGTGGGGACTGCAGAGTCCCCAACTCGTCCCCGGAAACGGGGAGGCGCGTCACGCGCGCCACCGCCGCGGCCTGCTTCTGCCAGGGTGACAGGCGGCTCCACCTGTCACCCCCAAATGCGGATTTTATTTTAGGTACAAAGTATTTTTTAGAGAATGTTTAAAATTTAAAAAAAAAAATCAGGTTTAGAGGAGCTCGATTCCTTTGTCAAGAAACGTTTCTTTGGATATTTCTGTTAGGAAATACTCAATGACCGATCTAAGTCCGTAATGTTTTCTGTAAGTTTCCGTACGTACAACTCGGGTATTATACAATACCCACACTGCGTACCAGTACGTAACTGAAGCTGATATCCTTATCATTAAGGAAGGGAATATGGTACTTTCAATCCAGAATAAATTGTATCGCTCTTAAGGAAAAAAAAATCTTTTGTCCCGAACAAAAACATCGGTGAAGGGCATTCCACTAAAATGGAACCAAAAATTAACACCATATCACAAAAAATAAATAATTCACTAGTATTAAATTGAATTACTAAAACTATAAAAGAAAGAAAACTATAAAAGACTCCTCCGAGTCCTTCCCAATAACAACAAACGGAATTGAAGTCACTAACAGCCAATCTGCAGAGAATGGATTTTGTCATTACCAACATTTTTGACGTCACTGTTACTGACAAATTGAAATGAATCAAATGTATTCACTGGTTTATTGGAGAAATGAGGGCAAATTTTTTTGATACAAATTAAGGAAAATAATCATTTGTTTTTGGATATGTAGGGCACGGAGGCATACTTGGGGATTTTTTTGGGACTAACACGGTTATCTATTAGTGAAAGAATTTTCAAAATCGATTCAGTAAATCTAAAGGTTAGCCCCTGCAATGTTACAAACTCCCAAACTTTACTTCTTCATAATGATATTATAAATTATGATTATTCTATTTTCGTATAGAAACCCCAAAATGTTAAAAGACATGCCTTTAAAACTAAAGTACTCAAGAAACTTCATCTACGTTCAGAGATCTTATTGTTTTGACTAAAAGCAGGCTATTTCGGTAAGCGCTCCACTAACCTAGAATTCTAGACTCAATGACGTTTAAACACTTTTGAAACAAGAGATCAGGGCTTAGATTCTGCGGAAGCAAAACCAATCTCGACACGGACACGAAACCCATTTAATTTTAGACATAAAGGCAATGGGTTAAAGTTTCAAATTAAGAGGAATTTTGAAGAGTGAATGATAAAGTATAATGAAATTCTTTTCATTTAATTATGAACTCAAAGCGTATAGGAATAAAGTCCAAAATTTAATGCCATTTTTTGCAGTGTCTGTGGTATAACAGTGGTTTTGCTTTAGTACAACAGCGGGCTAGAGAAATTGATATTCGGGAAGGGGGCAACACGATGTCTGGGGTCCAAGTCAGCCTTAACTGGAATTTAGTATATCCGTTGATTGACGAATGAGGTCAGATCGGCTGTCCTAAAACGAAAATATTTCTTTACAGTAGAGCGAAAAAGCACATATTCAGCCAGTCGTTCAAAATTATGCGGAATTGCACTAAAACAACAATTGTATGAACATAGGGCTTTACCAATGTTGGGAGGCTTTGGCCTATATCCAGCAGTGGATTGATTGGACTATTTATACATCGTAAATATGATGATTGCCCATATATCTTCACATTAAGAGGTCATTTTAATATGCTTGTGCACTTTTTTCGACTTATTAACTTTTAATTAGTAGGTTACAATAACTTTTTTTTTTTTTTTTTTTTTTACGTTCGCAAAATCCCCACGGATACCTCCCCACCGGAGCCGGTGGAGGAGGTTATGTCGGACACGAACCGACTAAAACGCACGCCGCCTGTGGGTCGTTTTGGTTGCCGAAGGTGAGGTTGACAGGCATATCCCTCGCACCCCGGCCGACCCAGGGCCATCTCTCACGATCTGGCCCTCTTCTCGGGTGTGGGGACTACAGAGTCCCCAACTCGTCCCCGGAAACGGGGAGGCGCGCCACCGCCGCGGCCTGCTTCTGCCAGGGTAACAGGCGGCTTCACCTGTCACCCCCAGGCCGGCGCTCATGGGGGGCGGAGGTCGTTCATCGACCTCCGACGCCCGAGTTGCCTTCGTACGCGGGCAGCTTGTCTTGCGATCCTTCGTCGCTCCCGCTGCCGCAGGTTACAATAACTACATTGCAACCTATTCAACTCTTCATTATTATTATTTTTTCATTTGAGAACCCCATTTATCGAAATCCGTCCAGCCGTTAGGCCTAACGACCTCTGTGGCGTAGCGGTACGGTAGAACGTTCGGTGCTATGCAGGAGACGCGGGTTCGATTCCCGCTCAGTGCAAATATTTGTATGCATGAATATGTATGTTTGCATTGGTCTGGGTGTTTCTATGTATAATATGTATGTATCTACAAAAAAAGAGTATCTAAGTATGTTTATCTGCATTCTATATCCCATAACACAAACTCGTTAAGCTATGCTTACCATGGATCTAGATAGCGTTGTGTAGAATATCGTGGAATATTTATTAATTTATTTTTCAAAATATTCTTTTTATAATTCTTATTGTAAATTAGCGGTACAATCCGGGACACGGTAAGATTCAAACAGTTAATATATTTTTCGATATTTTAATTTTCATCATAGCGTTGTTCCCGTATCAACGCATTGGCGATATCAAATCATTGTAGCTAGAACAGCTGTTGGACTTTTTAGAGCTCCAAATAACCTAACCACTCATAAAAATCATGACCTCGTTTGCTCACTATTCGTTGTTGAAAATCTGTGAACTTAGAAAATTGTTCAACTTAAGCTACTAAATCAACACTAGAACTGCAAGCTACACAAAGTTTGGCTTCCATCCCCATTCATATTGCACCAGCTGGTGTAATTCAAGCGAATTCAGCATAAAATATAAGTTTACACTAGTTCATTACTCACTTCTGAATTGAGGCTAGCATTGTTTGAAAATGGCCAAATCTACAGCGCTTCCTAAACTTTATTTTCTACTTTAGTTAGTTTAATTACTTAAATATTGCTTAGACTATATATAAACTATGCCTAGACTTAGCAAGTCACTTCAACGCAACGTCAAAAATGGCTACTAGTTCGGTATTATATTTGTAATACTACTCTGTCAAGAAAGTACCGGGAAAAAGCAATATACACAAAAAAATTCTAATTCATCCAAATTTATTTTATAACCTTCAAAGAATGCTCCTTCAAAAACGATACACTTACGCCAACGAACAATCCAATCATCAAAACATTTTTAAACGCTGTTTCCGGAACTGCGTTCAGTTATCGCCGCGAATTCTCCTTTATATCTTCTACTGATTGAAAACGGGTGCCATGAAGTGGTAATTTGAGTGTAGGAAAAAGAAAGAAGTCGGGTGGAGCCATATCTGGTGAATATGGTGGTTGCTCGATGATATTTGTTGAGTGTTTGGACAAAAATTCGTTCACAATGACGGCCTTGTGCGAAGGCGCATTATCGTGGTGCAAAATCCAAGAATTTTCTTTCCACAAATCTGGCCTTTTGCAACCAGCTGGTGCAATATGAATGGGGATGGATTCGTCTCATTCGTCTTATACGTCTTATTCAACTTATTCGTCTTCATTCGTCCTTCGCCCCACTCGTCCCTTTCGCCCCACTCGTCCCATTCGGCCCATTCTTCCCGTTCGGCTAATTCGGCCCATTCGCTCCACTGGTCCCATTCGTCTTATTCGTCTTATTCGTCTTATTCGTCCTATTCGTCTTATTCGACTTATTCGTCTTATTCGTTTTGTACACCTTATTCGAATTATTCGTCTCATTCGTCTTATTCGATTTATTTGTCTATATTTGTCTTTCACCCCACTCGTCCCATTGGCTCCACTAGTCCCATTCGACCGTCCGTCTTATTCGTCTTATTCGTCTTTATTTGTCATATTCAACCCTTCGCCCCACTCGCCCCTTCGCCCCATTCGTCCCACTTGGCCCATTCGCTCCCCTAGTCCCATTAATCTTATTCGTCTTTATTTGTCATATTCAATCCTTCGCCCCACTCGTCCCTTTGCCCCACTCGTCCCATTCGGCCCATTATTCCCGTTCGGCTTCGTGTTATTCGTCATTATTTGTCATATTCAACTCTTCGCCCCACTCGATCCTTTCGCCCCACTCGTCCCATTCGGCCCATTCTTACCGTTCGGCTAATTCGGCCCATTTGCTCCACTAGTCCCATTCGTCTTATTCGTGTTATTCGTCTTATTCGTCTTTATTTGTCATATTCAACCCTTCGCCCCACTTGCCCCTTCGCCCCATTCGTCCCATATGGCCCATTGGCTCCCATTTGGCCCATTCGCATTCGCGGTCTTTATTTGTCATATTCAATCCTTCGACCCACTCGTCCCATTCGGCCCATTCTTCCCGGTCGGATAATTCGGCCCATTCGCTCCACTAGTCCCATTCGTCTTATTCGTGTTATTCGTCTTATTCGTCTTATTCGTCATTATTTGTCATATTCAACTCTTCGCCCCACTCAAAACTTTCGCCCCACTAGTCCCATTCGGCCCATTCTTCCCGTTCGGCTAATTCGTCCCATTCGCTCCACTAGTCCCATTCGTCTTATTCGTCTTATTCGTCTTATTCGTCCTATTCGTCTTATTCGTCTTATTCGATTTATTCGTCTATATTTGTCTTTCGCCCCACTCGTCCCATTCGGCCCATTCTTCCCGTTCGGCTAATTCGGCCCATTCGCTCCACTAGTCCCATTCGTCTTATTCGTCTTATTCGTCCTATTCGTCTTATTCGTCTATATTTGTCTTTCGCCCCACTCGTCCCATTCGGCCCATTCTTCCCGTTTGGCTTCGTGTTATTCGTCTTTATTTGTCATATTCAACCCTTCGTCCCACTCGTCCCTTTCGCCCCACTCGTCCCATTCGGCCCATTCTTCCCGTTCGGCTAATTCGTCCCATTCGCTCCACTAGTCCCATTTGACCATCCGTCTTATTCGTCTTATTTGTCTTTATTTGTCATATCCAACCCTTCGCCCCACTCGCCCCTTCACCCCATTCGTCCCATTTGGCCCATTCGGTCCCCTAGTGCCATTCGTCTTATTCGTCTTTATTTGTCATATTCAATCCTTCGCCCCACTCGTCCCTTTCGCTCCACTAGTCCCATTCGGCCCATTCTTCCCGTTCGGCTAATTCGGCCCATTCGCTTCACTAGTCCCATTCGTCTTATTCGTCTTATTCATCTTATTCGTCTTATTCGTCCTATTCGTCTTATTCGTCTTTATTTGTCATATTCAACCCTTCGCCCTACTCGTCCCTTTCGCCCCACTCGTCCCATTCGGCCCATTCTTCCCGTTCGGCTAATTCGTCCCATTCGCTCCACTAGTCCCATTCGTCTTATTCGTCTTATTCGTCTTATTCGTCGTATTCGTCTTATTCGTCTTATTCGTCTTGTTCGTCTTATTCGCCTTATTCGCCTTATTCGTCTTATTCGTCTTATTCGTCTTATTCGTCTTATTCGTCTTATTCGTCTTTATTTGTCATATTCAACCCTTAGCCCCACTCGTACCTTTTGCCCCATTCGTCTCATTCGGCCTATTCTTCGCGTTCGGCTAATTCGTCCTATTCGCACCGCTAGTCCCATTCGACCATCCGTCTTATTCGTCCTATTCGTCTAATTCGTCTTATTCGTCTAATTCGTCTTATTCGTCTTTATTTGTCATATTCAACTCTTCGCCCCACTCGGCCCATTCGCTCCACTAGTCCCATTCGTCTTATTCGTCTTATTCGTCCTATTCGTCTTATTCGTCTTATTCGTCTTATTCGTCTTATTCGTCTTATTCGTCTTATTCGTCTTTTCTTTTTTTTTTTTTATATAGGACACGTCAATTGGACTTCGCCTTGCCTGATGGTAAGCTGAAGGCAAAGTCCCAGAAAAGAGGGTCACCATTACTTACACATACCGTGTGACAATGGTGACACTCAGCTTGACGGCCTCATCATATGCTTTTTCACGCCCCGCTTAAAGGACCCGGGACTGTAGGAAGAAGGAAACACGTGAGCTGGTAATGAATTCCAGGCCTTAATGGTGCGACAGAGGAAAGAGTCTCCGAACCGCTTGGTTCTTGATCGGATGTTTTGCACCGTGTGCGGATGACATCTAAGACCTGCACGCGTTGTCCTGTGTAGGAAAGGGGAGGGTGGGACTAATTGGAAGAGCTCATCAGAACACTCCACATGGTACAAACGGTAAAATACAGCCATGGACGCAACATCTCTACGCAGCTGTAAAGGTTCTAGGGTGTTCGTGATCTCGGGTTTCCCAATGATGCGGACCGCACGTCGCTGCAACCTGTCGAGAGCATCTAGTAAGTACTTTGCTGAACCATCCCAGAGATGCGAGCAGTACTCCACACAGGAGCGAATTTGTGTCTTGTATAGAAGACACCGCTGCTCCGGTGTGAAAAATCGTCTCAATCTGTTCAGGACTCCGAGTTTTCGTGAGGCTGTTTTGATGATACTTTCGATGTAGTTTTTGTTATTCAGGTTGCAGCGAACATCCATACCTAGGATATTGAGATTGTCCTGCAGTGTCAGTGGCGTGCTCTGAAGAGTGGGGAGGGGAAGGAAAGAAGATACTTTTGCTGTAAACGCACATGCCTGCGTCTTCTTGGCATTGAACTTAACCAGGATCTCAGAGCCCCATTGAGAAATGTGATTGAGGATCACGTCAAGCTTAGTGACAAGAAGCTGCCTTTTCTCTGCGATATCTGACTGCTTGGCCGCAGGAGGTCCATTATAACTCCCATGTAAGGTGCTATCATCTGCATTCTCGCGAATTATATCTTGGAACTTACTATTTCTGCCGACAGTCAAGTCATGACCACGGGTGCTGCAACGCATTCCAAACGTCGGCAGAAATAGTAAGTACCAAGATATAATTCGCGAGAAGTCCCGATACCTAGTATAATTTATGAATTCACACCGCGAAAGTTTAAAAATAACATTTACAATTAACATTGCCGGTGGACAGCATGTCATTGATATGCAGAAGAAAGAGAGTGGGTGATAAGACGGACCCCTGAGGCTCGCCAGCATTTACCTGCAAAAACTCCGAAGCTCGTCCGTCACAAAGGACGCAAATACAGCGCCCCTGCAGGAAGCTAGCAACCCAGTTGCACATCCGAGGAGGCAGACCAAAGGTAAAAAGCTTGGAAAGAAGCGATTTGTGCCAGACTCTATCGAAAGCTTTGGCGATGTCAAGACTAATTGCCAGTGACTCGCCGTGCTTGTCCATAGCCTCACCCCAAAGATGGGTAACGTATGCTAGAAGATCGCCCGTTGACCGTTTCGGCCTGAATCCATATTCGGTCATTAACTAAGGAGGGATCCTCTAGGTGCCGCATGAGTTGTTTGTTAATTATGAAACCATTCGCATTATCCGTCTTTACTCGCACTTTTCGCCCCACTTTTCCCACTCGTCCAATTCGCCCTATTCGTCGCGTTCGCCCCACTCTTCTCATTCAGCCATTCGCCCCACTCGTCCCATTCGGCCAATCTTCCCATTTAGCATATTCGTCCTAATCGTTCCACTTGTCCCATTCGTCGCATTCGCCTCACCCGTCCCATTCGACCCAATCGTACCATTCGCACCACTCTTCTCATTCGCCCCAATCTTCCCACTCGCCCCACTCATCCCATGCGCCCACTCGTCCTATTCTAGCCATATTACCCATTTGGTTATAACGACCTAGTTAGATGTTCCATATTCGTCTTATTCGTCTTATTCGTCTTATTCGTCTTATTCGTCTTATTCGTCTTATTCGTCTTATTCGTCTTATTCGTCTTATTCGTCTTATTCGTCTTATTCGTCTTATTCGTCTTATCTTTCCTCGTATCGTACGCCACACTCTTCCCATTCGTCGCACTCGCTCCAATCGCCCCACTCGTCACATTCGCTCCACTCATTCCATTCGCCCCACTCGCCCCATTCGCCCCACTCGTCCCACTCTGCCTATTCATCCCATTCGGCATATTCGTCCCACTTGTCCCACTCGTCCCATTTGTGTTATCCATCTCTACTCGTCCCATTTGCCCCACTCACCCCGTTCGCTCCATTCTTACCATTCGTCTTATTTGTCTTATTTGTCTAATTCGTCTTATTCGTCTTATTCGTCTTATTCGCCTTATTCGTCCCATTTGTCCCATTCGTCATACTCGTTTCATCGTCCTATTCGTCCCATTCGTTCTACTCGTCATACTCATCCTAATCGTCCCACTCATCCCACTCGTCCCATTCGAATTATTCGTCATATTTGGCCTATTCGTCCTTTTCGTCCCACTCGTCCTACTTGTCCCACTCGTCCCACTTGTCTTATTCGTCTTAGTCGTCTTATTCCTCTTATTCGAGTTATTCGCCTTAGTAGTCCTATTCGTCGCTTTCGTCCTATTCGACCTGTTAGTCCTATTCGTCCTATTCGTCCCACTCGTTCTACACGTCTCATTTGTATTATTCGTCCTATTCGCTTTATACGTCCCATTCGTCTCATTCAACCTATTGTCTTATTTGCCCCATTCGTCACACTCGTTCCGTCGTCCCATTCATTCTACTCGTCATACTCATCCTAATCGTCCCACTCGTCCCACTCGTCTTATTCATATTATTCGTCCTATTCGTCACATTCGCCCCATTCCTCCAATTCGTCCCATTCATCCTATTCGTATTATTCGTCTTGTTCGTCACATTTGTCACATTCGTCATAAATCAGTAATATGCGTCGTATTCGTCATATTTTTCGTATTTGTCATATTCATCATATTACCATGTGGAAAAAGATCCGACTTCTAGAAAAAAAAATGCACTGAAAAGTAAACAATGAGAATATTGGTAAAAGCGGCTGGTAGTCAATGCAGAGATGTCTGCCCGTTTAAGTTGCCTTTCTGTCTTGCACAAGACTCCATACATACTTAGAATTTCACGGGACTGTAGGGAATATACCCTACATACCTGAATCTCACCACTTTTTTTGAAGTCGGTGCCAAGACTTCAAAAAAAGTTTATCACGCAATATTATCTTTTGAAGTATGTCTGTAATAATTGTTGTTTATTTTTCAGTGCATTTTTTTGTCTAGAAGTCGATAATTTTTATCCTGTAAAAATATACTGGTCAATATTCTAAATCAACAAAATTATTAATAACCACAGATGTTTATGCGATAACACTTAAACAAACTTTCAGCAAATACACGCACTTACAGCTCATACAAAAATAACTCTGTAGCGAACTCCGTTCGTAAATACAGTCGTCATTATCTGTTCACTAGAATTGATTATTTACCTTACACGTAACGAAACATTTTTCTATTCGAGAAAGATAATTCTGGAGCTGGGAATAAAGCAAGTGAATTAGTTTCTATCGAGTTTGTATCAACTGGGATAGTATGGGGAAATTGGACGTCATAGAGGAGATGAAAGGATGTCTTGGGCAGGTAATCGTTTTATTTGACGACAGTATATGACGGTAAAGAGATCGACTGTTAAGTCAGGACGCGGATTCAATTTTTAATTTTTAATATTAAGCTTCATGTACACAGGCGGATTTAATACCAAAGGCATTCTCTACCTTATGGGTGGTGCAGAAAGTAAACAAAGTAACATTTATACATATATACATATATCTACATACATATAATGATGGAGAATTAGGCAGAGGTGAATTAACATCCACATTTCACCAATTTGTGCTGTCAGTTGGATGACTAAAAGCTTGTCCTGCTTTGTCCCCTACACTGACGGCACAGAAACTCTGTGCTTACAGGGTCGGCAGCGCCATTGTGGCTTCTCTGATTCTTCTCTGGCTACACACGTCCATAGGCCACGGTAACCACTTTCCATCAGGTGGGCCGTGCGCTTGTCTGTCACCTAAGTGGTATAAAAAAATGTATTCGGTCCCACGTAATAGGGGGTGAGCCTATTGTCGTATTCCAGGCACTATTGTGGACTCAAGCCATGCATCGGAGACTGAATCTGGGTTGTATATATCTACCTGATGATCAACAGCCCTATTCCTTAGTCGCCTTGTACGACAACGCATGGGAAGAGATGGGGTGCCCCTAATTCTACTCTGCTGGGAACCATGCGGCATTTTGAAAGGTGTAGAAGTGTAAACTATGTAGTTGCGGCACGCTATGATAGCCATTTTTACACAACTGGTTTCGTTCGTTTGGTGGTTTGGTATATATAGTAATACATAGATAAACGAAGATGCAAGAGGTACCTCGTCTCTAATATAGATTGTACAGAACAGGAGAGACAGTATTTTAAAACACTTTGGCTGAAGTTCTCACTCCTTTTCACAAAAATGTAGTTTTGTGACTCCCTAATAAGATAGGCCCCACCAAACCATCACGGACGCAGGATGATGACCACTTTGTACCTTTCCGACCACTGGCGCAGCTTCCTTAGAATGCACACTGGAGTGGACAATAAAACCTTAAACCTCACAGTTTGGTTTCATTTAGCTCACCACCGGAAGATTAAAAGTTTCCAATATCCGCTGATTATCCTAGGCATGTGTATCTCCAAGGCGCCCGAACTTTTATGGTAATGTACTTACAAACCAATTTTGTTTTTATTTCTTTTAAATAGGAGATCACTCCTGGAGGAGGGCCGGGGCGTTAAACAACCTATTTTTATTATTATTACAATTGGCAATAATTCATTTTATAATTTTGCTTACTGTAGTGTTCTTCAATCGTGAAAATTTTATATTTCTGTGCCTTTCACCTGTGTATCGTGATAGAAGGTGCTTTTTTTTTTTTTTTTTTTTTATATAGGACACGTCAATTGGACTTCGCCTTGCCTGATGGTAAGCTGAAGGCAAAGTCCCAGAAAAGAGGGTCACCATTACTTACACATACCGTGTGACAATGGTGACACTCAGCTTGACGGCCTCATCATATGCTTTTTCACGCCCCGCTTAAAGGACCCGGGACTGTAGGAAGAAGGAAATACGTGAGCTGGTAATGAATTCCAGGCCTTAATGGTGCGACAGAGGAAAGAGTCTCCGAACCGCTTGGTTCTTGATCGGATGTTTTGCACCGTGTGCGGATGACATCTAAGACCTGCACGCGTTGTCCTGTGTAGGAAAGGGGAGGGTGGGACTAATTGGAAGAGCTCATCAGAACACTCCCCATGGTACAAACGGTAAAATACAGCCATGGACGCAACATCTCTACGCAGCTGTAAAGGTTCTAGGGTGTTCGTGATCTCGGGATTCCCAATGATGCGGACCGCACGTCGCTGCAACCTGTCGAGAGCATCTAGTAACTACTTTGCTGAACCATCCCAGAGATGCGAGCAGTACTCCACACAGGAGCGAATTTGTGTCTTGTATAGAAGACACCGCTGCTCCGGCGTGAAAAACCGTCTCACTCTGTTCAGGACTCCGAGTTTTCGTGAGGCTGTTTTGATGATACTTTCGATGTAGTTTTTGTTATTCAGGTTGCAGCGAACATCCATACCTAGGATATTGAGATTGTCCTGCAGTGGCAGTGGCGTGCTCTGAAGAGTGGGGAGGGGAAGGAAAGAAGATACTTTTGCTGTAAACGCACATGCCTGCGTCTTCTTGGCATTGAACTCAACCAGGTTCTCAGAGCCCCATTGAGAAATGTGATTCAGGATCCCGTCAAGCTCAGTGACCAGAAGCTGCCTTTTCTCCGCGATATCCGACTGCTTGGCCGCAGGATGTCCATGATAACTCCCATGCAAAGTGCTATCGTCTGCATAACAATGAACATTGCCGGTAGACAGCATGTCGTTGATATGCAGAAGAAAGAGAGTGGGTGATAAGACGGACCCCTGGGGCACGCCAGCATTAACCTGCAGAAACTCCGAAGCTCGTCCGTCACAAAGGACGCGAATACGGCGCCCCTGCAGGAAGCTAGCAACCCAGTTGCACAGCCTAGAAGGCAGACCAAAGGCAGGTAGCTTGGAAAGAAGCGATTTGTGCCAGACTCTATCGAAAGCTTTGGCGATATCAAGACTAATTGCCAGTGACTCGCCGTGCTTGTCCATAGCCTCACCCCAAAGATGGGTAACGTATGCTAGAAGATCACCCGTTGACCGTTTCGGTCTGAAGCCATATTGCCGGTCATTAATTAAGGAGTGATCCTCTAGGTGCCGCATGAGCTGTTTGTTGATTATGTGCTCGAACACTTTGCACAGCACTGAGGTGACGGCTATGGGTCGATAGTTGGCTGGCTCCGAGCGATCCCCCATCTTGGGAATCGGCTGAACATTCGCCTCTTTCCAAGGCAAAGGCACTGTACCCGAACTGTAAGATAGCCGGTACAGGCGCGTAAGCATTGGAGACAACTCCGCTGCACATTTTTTCAAGACTACCGCTGGAATACCATCCGGACCACTGGCTTTCCGGACATCGAGTGATTGCAGCACTACACGGACATCGCGTTGCCTGATATGGATATCAGGCATCGCGTGGTCACTGTCGGGTAGTGTTGGTGGCTGCGTACCACAATCATCGATTCGGGAGTTGGCCGCAAAGAGATTAGCCAGCAGATTTGCCTTCTCTTGCGGCTCATGGGCCAGGGATCCATCAGGGTTACGCAGCGGAGGCAGCGAAGGCTGACAGAAGTTGGCTTGCACGGCTTTAGCCAGTCGCCAGTAGCCACGGCTTCCCGTGGGATGCATCACTAGCTCTTGATCAAGCCGCGCTATGCGCAGGGCATCCGCTCTGACGTAGGCCCTTCTGCAGACCTTTGTGGTTCTGTTGTACGCCGCCTTGAAGTGGCCCAGATTGGGATGGCGCGTGGCGCGCGCCCCTACCCAAGCGCGGTACGCAGACTGTTTTTGTTCAACAGCTTCCGCACACTCGCGCCCGAACCAAGGGCGCACCCCGCGGTCACCGGTGACATCGGTGTATGAGATATAGTATTCCATACCCAGACCGATCTCACCGGCGACAGCAGTAGCACAATCCGATGGGTTCTTACCTTCAAAGCAGCGCTCAACCCACGGGATGGACGCAAAATAGTCACGAAGTCCATCCCAGTCCTGCTTTGATTAATCCACTGTCTTTAATCGTAAAGATTGATTTAGGGCATGTCCTATATATCGAAGATAAGCACCATTCAGGTCTTGTTTTATAATACGTGACAGAACACTAACGGGAATCTTCATTTCTGGCGATAAGATTTACTTCCTTATGGGGTTTCGACGACTTCTGACTTTAACAGCATTAACAGCGTTTGTAGTTTTGAACAGCACACGGCCGTCCCGATCTTTTCTGGTCTTCGATAGACGAAGTGTTGTTGTATCTATGTTGTTGTATCTATGCTCAATCGGGCGGTATTTCCGCGCGATTGAGCAGTCGGCGGTATTTCCGCCCGATTGAGCAGTTGAAGGAGGTAGGACACGGCGGTATTTCCGCCCGATTGAGCAGTCCGACTGGGGTAGTACCTCCGCCCTACAGAATACCGCGGCTATAATAACTGCGTGTTGTGTTCCCAGCGGTGAGTAGGGTAGCCAGAGCTCACTGGAGAATTTGTGCTGTCAGTGGGAAGACTAAAGGCTTGTCCTGCTTTGTCTTCTACTGACGGCACAGAAACTCTGTACTTACAGGGTTGGCAGCGCGACTGTGACTCCTCTGGTGTTACAGACGTCCATAGGTCACGGTAACCACTTTCCATCAGGTGGGCCGTGTGCTTGTCTGCCAACTAAGTGGCATAAAAAAAATAATAATAATAATACGATATTATGAACATACGCCTGATACCAAGTATTTGAAGTGTCTGGAACATGACCGACGGCTCCATACCCACTTTGTCTCAGGCGATCATTGTGATCCTATTTTCTCTAACACCCCCATTCCATATTGTAATTTGATAATGAATACAAAAATATATGTCAAATGGCGCGAAAGCCAAAGTAATTTTTAATATAATATACGCGTTCCAAATTTATTTATTTATTTATTTATATAATCAGGTCCACTTACAGTTATTTACATTTAAACTATAACTAAAACATGCAATAAAAATGAAAACACAGTGCAATGCAATAACCACTTACAAATGGACACAACATGTACAAACTTTATATATACCTAAGTAACAACAATTTATTCGCTCCGTAGTGGAGTGGTGACTAATAGATGAGTATGTAATGTAATAATGATGATCAGTTGAATCTACACTATCACGTACACATGCAATTTATTTATAATATTAATATTAATAGTAGACTAATGAAGAGGAATAAGAAGAATAGCTCGACTAATCAAGATCAGGCAATGAGTAGAGAATCGATTTCAGTTTGTTGAGTGAATCACAGTGAATGTCAATTTGATCGCTGCAACCATTAATAACTTTGGACAACCTCGCGCAAGGGGAGTTAGCACCGAAAACTGTCCTTCGCAACGGTGGGCATAGTGGTGTAATAGCTCTGCGCGGGAGCCTTGCCGGGACCCTAAATCTGAACAGTGCCAAGAGCGGTGATGAATTAATTTTATGATGTAAAATTTTAAGGGCAAACATTGCGTCAATAAAGTTTCTTCTAAAAGCAAGGGATTTAAGTTTAAAATACGTTAATCTACGTCTATAAGAGTAAACTTTTTTGGATATTCCATTATAGAATGCAAGATGCCAAGCAAACCGCTTTTGGACACGTTCAATACGCAAGGAATGAGTTGCGTAGTGCGGCCGCCAGACCACACTGCAATATTTAAAATATGTACTTAATTAAAAAGTTGAAAAGTTTAAATGTAACACTATTTATGGCCAGACTAGTTTTATGGACATTTTAAAATTTATATTATAAACATTATTATAGCATTTCTGAAAAGTTTTCGACTGCCCGAGTGTTACAATTAAAAGCGAATGATTTTTCTGTCACATTTTCCTCGTATTTGTTCACGGTGCTATCACTGTCATGGCAATTGATACGGTTATCAACGCTATCGCACTTATCGATAAACTTTCACTACGAAACGTGTCGTGGTAAGTAATCAGATACTTGATCGTGGAAGTCAAAAGAAATGCAGTTTAGTAAGTACACAAAAAATACATGCACAGTTTCAACAAGATTTTCGGGGTCCAAGCCAACCTCGCGTACGAGTACGGGCCTCAATTCTGGTAATTTTATTTCATAATAAAACCATTATCATGCCATTGACACTACAAATAATGCCATTTAATTTTATGCTTTACTGTTATGTAGTTAGAATCTAAAATTAAATGGCATCTTGTAGAGAGTATGAAAAGATGTAATACACTATTTTAAATTAAATTTTGACCTTTAAGGCTATATCGATTGAGTCTAAAATTTACATACATACATACATATAATCACGCCTTTATCGCCGGAGGGTTAGGCAGAGGTGAATTAACACCCACATTTCACCAATCATTGAATTCAGTCCCACGTAATAGGGGGTGAGCCTATTGCCGTCTTCCGGGCACTATTATTGTTGATTCGAGGATTGCATTTTTTTTATACCACTTAGGTGGCCCACCTGATGGAAAGAGGTTACCGTGGCCTATGGACGTTTGTAACACCAGAGGAATCACACTGGCGCTGTCGACCCTGTACACAGAGTTTCCGTGCCGTCAGTGTAGAGGACAAAGCAGGACAAGCCTTTAGTCTTCCCACTGACAGCACAAATTCTCCAGTGAGCATTTTAAGCTGAGTCTCGACTGTATATATCTGTCTGGTGTTAAACAGCCCTGTCCCTTAGTCGCCTTGTACGACACCGCATGGGAAGTGATGGGGTAGCCCATACCCTACTCTGCCGGGAAATTTAATGTCATTTTTGCAGTGTTCGTGGCATAACAGTGGTATTACTATGACATAAAACTAGCAGAATCGGGGGCCAGATGACGAGGATTTGGTACATGTATTCCTCTCGAGGTGTTTGGATAAAAACCAAGATAAACCAGTAATGGAAAGTAGTACACACTTGTAATTGGCGTTCGGTTGACAATGATAACAACACAGACAGAATATCATGGTATCACGTAATGTAGACAAGCACACAACCCACCTGGTGGTGGAGAACGTGGCCTATGGGCAATAAATACAACATCAGGGAAGACACTGTTTCCATCTTACAGTAAGATCCATATCAAAAATATTATTATTGTAATTTATTGAGAGCATCTAGTACCTAAACAGAAAATTGACTATGTATACAGCTTGGATTGAGAAAACTAAATAATTCAATATTAATAAACATGAGTTACCTGTTATATCTTTTATGAAACAAAAAATAAATTATATTATTATTCTAGTAATTTTAGAACTGGTATGGTATACATCATGGCGAAGTACCGTTATAGTAACAAAATTATTCATTGAATATAAACGGTATATACGTATGTACTCGTATTTGATATCCTCAGTGGCGTAGCGGTAGAACGCTCGACTGCTACGCTAGGGGTGCGGGTTCGAGTCCCGCTCAGTGCAAATGTCTGTATGCATGAATATGTATATTTGCATTAGTCTGGGTGTTTCTATGTATAATATGAATGCATTTACAAAAAAAGTATCTAGATATGTTTATCCCGCCGCGGCGGTGGCGCGCGTGGCGCGCCTCCCCGTTTCCGGGGACGAGTTGGGGACTCTGTAGTCCCCACACCCGAGAAGAGGGCCAGATCGTGAGAGATGGCCCTGGGTCAGCCGGGGTGCGAGGGATATGCCTGTCAACCTCACCTTCGGCAACCATAACGACCCACAGGCGGCGTGCGTTTTAGTCGGTTCGAGTCCGACATAACCTCCTCCACCGGCTCCGGTGGGGAGGTATCCGTGGGGATTTTGCGCACGTAAAAAAAAAAAAAAGGTATGTTTATCCGCATTCTAGATTCTATAACACCAGCTAGTTAAGCTATGCTTACCATGGATCTAGATAGCGATGTGTAGAATGTTATATCGTTCGAGTTTGTAGTGAGAGTGAAACCAGTGGTAGTGCAGATATGCGTAGTAAAAGAACTCGAAAGAGGGTAGTTCGATTCATTTACTCCTAAAATTTTTTTCTCTGTTCACCGCCACTACTCCAGTTCCTCCGTGATCATGGTGCTTGCAACAGCGCCGAAATATCGGAAACTCGAAACAATGTAACATGGTAAATATCCCGATTATTTTGATATTCAAATATTTATTATTCAATACAAGGTCAGCAGTCAGCAACCTTTTTGCGTGGGCGTATCTTTATCACGGTGAAATTAACCTCTACCTAAATAAGCAGTGTGTGATCTCTGGGACCCAATTACCTAAGATATCAGTAACAATATCCTAGCTAATTGAAGTGTCAGGTTTTTACAAGTTTTGACAGTGGCTGATGAGATATTTTCAGTGAAAACGAGACGAAAAACAAATAGATTTATGGCCGTTCTTAAAATAAGCAAGATTGACGTGGACGGGTTCATTGATAAATGGTAGAATCTGTCTAACACACTGCGGTCCAGTGCAAACCTTTGTGTACATAATTAAAGGAGGTTAGGATCAAAAGGTGTCATTTACCTACGTGTTTGGTTATTCTTTGTTTTTTTTTAATCCGGCTCAAAAGGTTGATTTTTATCCGAAACTGTGATGATAATGATCAAAAAGAGCACGTTTTTCATAGAAAAATCATTCCGAAAAGCTTCTTCCGGAACAAAAAGTAATATTTTTATCCAACCACGATAGGATTTGAAAGTTCTGTATCAAAAAGTGTTATTTTTCTTAGTAAATACGTCCGATGGCATTAGGTCGGATCTATACATTTTATTAAAAAGTCTAATTTCCATTGTTTTGTGACGATCACATTGATTATATAACATAACACAAACCCACGTTTATATCCCCGAAGGGGTAGGCACAGGTACTAGCACCCACATTTCGCCATTTTTTATATTATTTTTTTTACATAGGACACGCCAACTTGACCTCACCTCGCCTGATGGTAAGCTAAAGGCAAAGTCTCAGGAAAGAGGGTCACCATTACAGACTTAGTGTCTGTAATGGGTCACCATTACAGACTTAATGTCTGTAATGGTGACCCTCGGTGTGTTACAATGGTGGCACTCAGCTTGGCGGCCTCATCAGATGCTTTTTCACGCCCCGCTTAAAGGCCCCGGGACTGTAGGAAGAAGGAATGTGCTGGTAATGAATTCCAGGTCTTGGTGGTGCGCCAAAGAAAAGAGTCTCCGAACTACTTGGTTCTTGCTCGTATATTCTAATAACTAGGACTAGTGACATATACGTCGCAGGTTTATAAGTGCCCGGTTAATGGCAATAGGCTAACCACCTATTACTTTGGGACCTAAACATAAACTGGCGAATTGTGGGTGCTAGCACCTCTGCCTACCCCTTCAGAGATATAGGCATGAGTTTATTTATGACATTTACATGGTATTGGATCAAAAGGTGTCATTTTATAGTTTATAGTATATTGTCATAATTTTAAAACCTACAAAAATCCTTGAAGTAGATTATAAACTACAATAATTGACACCAATAGTGCAAATAATTTTTTTATAAGAATATTACAGATCAACTAAAAGTTTTATTTTCCCAATTAATTCAAAACTAAAATGTGTAAATGTTACTATTTGATCCAAACCATTCGTCAATCACTGAAATTGAAGCTCAAAATAACTATAATGTTCGTTCTATTATGTACATTATTATGTACTCATTCAGACCATTCAATTATCATAGAGACAAGCCTATTAATAATTATAAATAGAAAAGTGTAACGTATGGGATGAAACACGGCCCAACGCTTTTTTTAATGAAACACAATATCTGTAAACAAGTATAATCAATATGTTACCAAATATTCAGATCACAACACGAATGAAATATTTTATAGCTGGCGGTGAGTCTGCAAAATAAAATGTTTACCACCCGTGCTAATCGCAAATGTGTTACGGCGAGGTAACTTTTCACTCCCTAACATCAAAACAATTTTTTTTTATGTAGGACACGTCAATTGGACTTCGCCTTGCCTGATGGTAAGCTGAAGGCAAAGTCCCAGAAAAGAGGGTCACCATTACTTACACATACCATGTGACAATGGTGACACTCAGCTTGACGGCCTCATCATATGCTTTTTCACGCCCCGCTTAAAGGACCCATAAAAAATAAACACAAAGGTAAATCAAATATAGCATAACAACTTTTCTTCTTTTTTTTATACCACTTAGTTGGTAGACAAGCACACGGCCCACCTGATGGAAAGTGATTACAGTGGCCTATGGACGTTTGTAACACCAGAGGAATTACAGTCGCGCTGCCAACCCTGTAAGTAGAGTCTCTGTGCCATCAGTTTAGAAGACAAAGCTGGACAAGGCTTTAGTCTTCCCACTGACAGCACAAATTCTCCAGTGAGCTCTGGCTACCCTACTCACCGCTGGGAACACAACACGAAGTTATTATAGCCGCGGTATTCTGTAGGGCGGAGGTACTTCCCTAGTTGGACTGCTCAATTGGGCGGTAATACCGCCGTGTCCTACCTCCTCACACTTATAGTTCTTTTTTATACCACTTAGGTGGCAGACAAGTACACGGTTCACCTGATGAAAAGTGGTTACCGTGGCCTATGGACGTGTGTAACACCAGATGAATCACACTTGCGCTACCGACCCTGTAAGTACAGAGTTTCTGTGCCGTCATTGTAGAAAACACAGCAGGAGATAGTACACCAATAACATATTACATTACAATATGAGATACAATCAATAATAATAATATTTATACCACTTGGTTGACAGACAAGCACACGGCCCACCTGATGGAAAGTGGTTACCGTGGCCTACGGACGTGTGTAACACCAAGGGAGTCGCACTCGCGCTGCCAACCCTGTAAGCACAGAGTATCTGTGCCGTCAGTGTAAAAAACAAAGGTGTCTAATAATAGGTATCTAAATATGCGATATAGTTATAAACATTAAATCATTTAACAATTATTTGTATACTATTTTATATTCTTGTAAATATTAGATTAGGAAATTGAGTGAGACAAATATAGTCGCCATTAAAATTGTCCCCCGTTTCAAAAAAAATACCTTTAATTTATTTTATTTTATTCTTACGGGGTCTTAAAGTGATATGTATACACATATCATTTTTTAACATTCACATATCATTTTATCTATTATCTTAAAAAATGGATATTCTCGGTGAGAGATGAGATGAGAGAGAGGTGGTTTTTTTATACCACTTAGTTGGCAGACAAGCACACGGCCCACCTGATGGGACGCGGTTACCGTGGCCTATGGACTTATGCATCACCAGGGGTGTCACACTCGCGCTGCCGACCATGAAGAAACCTTCTGATGCCCCTCTTGAAGAACTCCATATTGTAGGCGCTTGGGAAAACCGCAGCAGGGTTGCTTTCAATATCTTTTAAATTATGAGGATTGGTCGTCAGTCCTCAGGTCTTGATAGAGTCTAAAAATACGCCTAGTTTCCCCGACTTAGATAAAAACAAACTACGATGTAACAATCAAAGGTCACTTCTCAAACTTCGATTCCCCCGCGCCACCGACTTCGATGAAATTATTACTGTATTGATTAATATGATTGATAGGTTGTAATGGGATGACTTGTTAGGCCGATCTAAAAGAAATTGCTTCGTATTCTCTCTAGTGAATCAGAAAGCCGAAAAGAAATATTAGGGTGCTGATTCGAGATGCAAGAACAGAATGCAAGAATGCAGAATGCAAGAACATAAGGAGGTAGGACATGGCGGTATTTCCGCCCAATTGAGCAGTCCGACTGGCGAAGTACCTCCGCCCTACAGAATACCGCGGCCATAATAACTTTGTGTTATGTTTGCAGTGGTGAATAGGGTAGCCAGAGCTCACTAGAAAATTTGTGCTGTCAGTGGGATAACTAAAGGCTTGTCCTGCTTTGTCTTCTACACTGTCGGCACAGAAACTCTGTACTTACAGGATTGGCAGCGCGAGTGTGATTCCTCTGGTGTTACAAACGTCCATAGGCCATGGTAACCACTTTCCATCAGGTGGGCCTGTCTGCCATCTAAGTTGTATAAAAAACAGTTTTGTTAAATTTCAAAATTTCCAATGTTATTGGCATTGTAGAGCAAATTTGAAAGTGCAAATGGATAAAGTGTGTTTAATTAATTCAACTATTTGAAACATATTAAGCTACGAGCCCACCTGATGGAAAGTGGTTACCGTAGCCAGAGGAGTCACACTCGCGCTGACACTGACAGCACAAAAGGTAGGACACAACGGTATTTCCATTCAATTGAGCTGTCCGACTGGGGAAGTACCACCGCCCTACAGAATAATCTTGTTTTGTGTTCCCGGTGGTGAGTAGGGTAGCCAGAACTCACTGGAGAGTTTTTGTACTGTCAGTGGGAAGACCAAAAGCTTGTCCTGCTTTGTCTTTTACACTGACGGCACAGAAACTCTTTATGCGTAAAGGATTGGCCGCGCGATTGTGACTCCCTTGGTGTTGCACACGTCCATAGGCCACGGTAACTACTTTCCATCAGGTGGGCCGTATGCTTGTCTGTCACCCACCAAGTGGTATAAAAAAGAGCTCTGGCTACTTTCATAATTCCATCATAATAACAAAATATAGACATAATTATATACTCCTGAACTTGCAGGGATATTCTGTATTGTTTTTATAGTTTATTTTGTTAATTCCCATGTATATTATGTAAATATACATGGGAATGCGGCTGCGGTAACCTAGTGGTATGGGTAATGGACTGCTGAGACGAGGTCTCGGGTTCGATCCCAGGTTTTACCATGGCACACACCAATGACTTTTCGATGCTTTCGAAATTATGTGTGTATTTATCGCAGGTTTATAAGTGCCCGGTTAATGGCGATAGGCTCGCCACCTATTACATTGGGACCTAAACATAAACTGCCGAAATGTGGGAGCTAGCACCTCTGCCTACCCCTTCGGGGATATAGGCGTGAGTTTATGTTATGTTATGTAAATACCACCATATACGTGAGTAACAAGTAAAAGTATAAAAGAAATCAATAGGATTACTTGTAACTAAATCATGTCCACGTTATTGATTGATAAAAGAGAAGTGATAAGCTATTGTTGTCAAACAATGCAGCAACATAAATTTCAACACGATTAGATCATGTTACACGATAAGTTAAATATTATCTGTGAGTGATATACCTAAGTCTACTAAAATTAAAAAAAAAAATGTTAATTGCCAGTTGAACAATCGACATTTTGTCAAAACCTGGCGGTGAGTAGGGTAGCCAGAGCTCACTGGAGAATTTGTGCTGTCAGTGGGATGACTAAAGGCTTGTCCTGCTTCGTCCTTAACACTGACGGCACAGAGACTTTGTGCTTACAGGGTCGGCAGCGCGAGTGTGGCTTCTCTGGTGTTACACACGTCCATAGGCCACGGTAACCACTTTACATCAGGTGGGCCGTGCGCTTGTCTGTCACCAAACTGGTATAAAAAAAAAAACACTTCACCTAGGTTAAAAATCTAGGTGATTATAATTCCGAGGTAAAATACAAAGTTTTCGAATTAAACGTTGTTCACTTACGTTATAATCTTCCAGTTTTTTTTATCTAGGACACGCCAACTTGACTTCACTTCGCCTGATGGTAAGCTAACGACAAAGTCTCAGGAAAGAGGGTCGCGCTTTCAGGTCTCAGTAAAGAGGCAGCCTTCCAGGGTGGGTAGTCCCACTTGGGCCCCTGTACTATACCGGCGCGAAGCCCCGCACCATCCTCATTAGACTACGCCAAGACCCACTGGTCCCACTAGTGCTGCGACCACCATCACCTCAGCCCTACTTAGCATTTGCTGACCCCTGAACGCAATCCAACCGAGATTGAATTACCTACTATGGAGGGTTTTTCGCAATAGTGCACGGTGGTACCCACCCGGTCGAAACTTTAGACAAATTTGTTCCATCAAATTTCTACCACTAGTAAATAATTAAATAATATTTGTTTCAAAATTTAATGTTTATAAAAATAGATATGATTGAGATATATATAGTCTTTTTCCTTAAAAAATCCAAGAGAAGAATGTTCTTCCTCTTTCTCCTAGTTATTATCCCAGTTTATTTGGGGTCAGTTCTCCTAATAAATACTCCTGCACCACACCGTACGGTTGTCTCTTCATTTGTGAAGAATTATGGTCTTGAAAATACTCCGACTTGATTGAAGAAACACCCTAAATTCAAAAGTAGCATCTCTTTGGAATCATAAAAAAGAAAATTTTATTGCAGAAAATCCACGGTACCTCGAATGACGCAAGACACAAACATACAGTAGATATACAATATAAATACAAGAGAACATTTTAAAGCGTTTCTCAGAAATAAAAATATTGTATAAGAGAAAATCTGATACAATGCAATAAAGAAAATCAATCAAGCTATTCTCGCGCCAATTATTCGCGCCTTCAACGCTTTGCTACTTTAAAAAAAAATAGTATACTCCGTTATTATGTAAGACGGCTGGACTGTGTTCCCCAAGGCAAAAAAAAAAATACCTTCTCAAATGTCTAAACTACCATTTACACTTCTTGCTGATCTTTTAAACAATAAACGAGTGGAATTATGTGGATTCCTGCTACTAGACCAAGTTCCACGGGAACATAATTGTACCTATAGTTCACCTAAAAGGTGTTCCACTGATAAAAAAAATTAAATGTGGTACCCGTGGTCCATTTAAAAGGTGGTATGTATTTACAGCTAAGAAATAATAGAATAAATAAAATCCGTGCTCAATGATGTGTGACAAGTGAACGGTAAACAATTCGCACTGATGCGTTTATGCGCAGGACGAATATACCCTTTCTCACCCCGTCGTATGCGGCCAAATAGAGCGAATAACACATAGCAAAGTATGGTTTCGCCTTAACATTATTATGCTAGGTATATTTTCATGTTGTTATACGAGCCGGCGCCGGAGGCCTTTAAGTACAGTTTCAAAACACTTCTAGGCCGAGTTTTGTGCTCCAATTGCGTGGCTGCGAAGTGTAATTCATTTAAAAGTTCCCAGTTATATTATATCCCCGATATAGAATTACGAACGCGAAATTAACTGCGAATTTTGTAGTAGCCAACTATTCTGGGTAAGTATCAGCTGTGCAATAAATATATTACAAACATACATATAACAGTAAATCCCCGAAGGGGTTGGCAGATCTGTTTTAACACCCATTTTCGGTCTCAGTTCTTTTTTTTTATACCACTTGGTTGGCAGACAAGCACACGGCTCACCTGATGGAAAGTGGTTACAGTTGCCTATGGACGTGTGCAACGCTAAGGGAGTTTTTTATTTTTTTACGTCCGCAAATTCACCACAGTTACCTCCCCATCGGAGCCGGTGGAAGAGGTTATGTCGGACTCGAACCGACTAAAACGCACGCTGCCTGTGGGTCGTTTCGGTTGCCGAAGGTGAGGTTGACAGGCATATCCCTCCCGGCCGACTCAGGGCCATCTCTCACGAACCCAGGGCCATCTCTCACGAGAGTCACTTGCGCTGCCAACCCTGTAAACACAAGAGTTTCTGTGCCGTCAGTGTAAATGATAAAGCAGGACAAGCTTTTGGTCTTCCCACTGACAGTACAAAATCTCTCTTCATAGGGAATTTGTCATGAACTGTATGCTTACTGTTGGATGGAGAATAGCATCTATCTTTTAGTCGCCTTCTCCTACAGCAGAAGAGAGGGGGGACCTTTTCTACTCTGAAGGTAGCCAAGTAATATTACAAAGCTTAAAAAAAATTGTGTGTGTGTTTGATCGTTACTTTAGTATGCAACTTAAGTGGCAGACAAGCACACGGTACACCTGATGGAAAGCGGTTACCGTGACCCATGAACGTGAGTACCACCAAAGGAGTCACACCCGTGCTGCCGACCCTGTAAGAACAGAGAGTTTATGTGCCATCAGTGCAGAACAAAAAATCAGGAGAAGCCTTTATGTCTTTCCACTGACAGCACAAAAACTCTCCAATGAGCTCTGGCTACCCTTCTCACCGTTGAGAACACAAAACGAGGTTATTATAGCCGTGGTATTTTGTAGGGCGGAGGTGCTTCCCCAGTCGGACTGCTCAATAGGGATATGAATACCGTCGTATCCTACCTCCTACGAAAAAAATAATATCTCAATGGTTTCAACGCGCTTATCTCAGGCCACTGGTGCGAAAAGAAAAAAATATTTTTTGGGTTTATTGTACATATAATCATGCTATGACTCAAGGGAGCGAGGCAATAATCATAAATGTCAACAATTTTGGCAAATTCCCATAGGAGTGATACGGGGTTTAGAAGTATGCCAAGGGCGAAACCGTGACGGGTCAGCTAGTATTACATTAATAGCCTCTTATATATGAATATGCGTCCCAATTGAGCAGTCCGACTGGGGAAGTACCTCCTCCTCCTCTATAATTGGCTATAATATACTC
Source organism: Eilema griseolum (assembly GCA_963662185.1). Classification (NCBI taxonomy): domain Eukaryota; kingdom Metazoa; phylum Arthropoda; class Insecta; order Lepidoptera; family Erebidae; genus Eilema; species Eilema griseolum. Next base: position 1,145,183 of record OY759249.1, read on the forward strand.
GTGTTGTGCTCCCGGCGGTGAGTAGGGTAGCCAGAGCTCACTGGAGAGTTTTTATGCTGTCAGTGGGAAGACTAAAGGCTTGTGCTGATTTTGTGTTCTGCACTGACGGCACAGAAAATCTTTGACCTTACAGGGTAAGCAGCACGGGTGTGACTCCCCTGGTGTGACATACGTTCATAAATCATGGCAATCACTTTCCATCAGATGGGCTGTGTGCTTATCTGCCACCTAAGTTGTTTAAAAAAAATACACAACCTACCGCGAAAAGAGACCTTTTTAGTAACTTGCTTTATTAAATATATATATATGTAACTACAGTCATCATGTCACGTGTGGGAATTGAACCTGCAACATTACGTTGGAAAGTCCGATGGCTTACCCATTGTTCTATCAGTACAAAATTACTAATACATCTTGTGCTTGAGCTAAGAGTGGATTAACGTCGATAGTGTCAAGAATCGAACTCTGGACATGTCGATCGTAAGACCGACTACTTAACCACTGTGCCACCGGCGCTATAAAATATCTATTTCATTATTATATAACGATGACGCTTTAAATATCAATTAGTCACATAAATTCCTAAATAAACCTTAATTTTTATCTTAATCCATTTCTTCCTGACTATTAATCAGATAGCATTTATTAATTAGTTTTCGTATCTATAAAAATGTGATTTATTATATAAACAGTAGCCTGGTGGTATCGTTAAAGTATCCGACAGTGTGTACGTATTTTTCTCCTAAAAATCAAGACACTAAACCGCTTTATTAGAGAGAAAACATAGGCAGTTCTCCCAAGAGACAGTAAATACGCAGCTTACATTATCGTATCCAATAAAAAATTACAAGTTTACGCGAACTCACCGTGCCTCCTCCACACTTGATGTCCTCAGCCATAACCTTGCTCCTGTCACTACCATGCCACTACTCACTCTACACCATAAACGAAAACAAAAAATTAAACGTCAAATTCTTTTAAAAATGGAACGTTTACCAACTGTTTTTCGGAAAATGAATGTTTATTTTTGAAAATGGAAGCGACGCGTCCAGTCGGTGTCGAAGCGTCGCGGGGACTGGTTGCGCGCGCTGCTCTCGTTGTCATAGCAACGGAGGTTTGCGTACAATACCTATATTGAGGAGATAAGTATGTGACCTTTGATGGGAAACTTTGTAGCCAACGATATATTTCCGGTTGCTGGAATGCATAAACTTATTATCGGGAATTCTGAGACATTTCATTCGCTTTTGCGTCTCCAAACGAGAATTTCCTTTAACATTGGTTTATTTATTTCGGAGTAACGTGAAAAATCGGTGCAAACCTCAAGATAAATATGACTGACAATGTTGATGTATGTTTTTTTATGTATTTAGGTTCAACTTTAGTCTAGGGTAGGAAAATATAAAGCTTTCATGTTTTAAGTCATTTATTTTATCAATGTTTCACTATTTTATTGGTTTAGGATCAATTATTTTACCTATACCTAATAATTTTGGGAGAGGCTACTACCCAGCGCTGTTTAGTCCCAAAGTAAATACAGTTTAATTTGTTTGCAATATGGGTTCTTTCATGTTTTAAAATGCACATAACTTTGACAATTTGCAATGACATGAGTGCCTCGCTGCTCGCTCGCCTGCGCGGTAGCACTGTTAGGTGTCATGTCTGTTTTCGCAGATAAATGGGAGTCACCGATGCTGCGACACTGGATGAAACTCCAAACTACATAATATAGATAAAAAAGATACTGTTTTAATAACACTAGGTCATAAGGAACAATGTTACTAATAAATTGTGGGCTTGCCTGAAATAAAAGATTTATTATTATTATTATATACAACATAATTTATTGTAATTTATTTCTTAAAGTTAATTTTAGCCATAAGTCATCAAAATAGAGAGTATGTATGCCTGGCTAGCCGTATACCTATCAGATAGAGAATATTTTAAAGAGATTCTAGGGCACAATTACCCATATTTGTGCAAGCACATTAGGGATTATAAAAATGATATAAAAAAACGATATTATATATGTGTCCACCACCCGGTATATGCCACTTTTCCTTAGAATGTACTGTCTTCTTAGACTAAATGGCATACGACCACGACTATCCTTGATGTTTTCTTGTTTATTACTTTTTACAGCGTGATTTTTCAGTAGTCGAGTTTTTAAAGTTCTTTTTATATTATTTTGGGGCAAGCTATAGGTATAATTTTTACATATTTGAATTGTGCTAATTAAGCCCTTTCAGTTAATACTCAACACGATATACTTATCTCAAATTTATGTTTTAGCACAGTACTTTTTGGTCGCTAGCGGGCGCCACAATAAATTCAGTGACACATTGTATATATAGCCTATAAACAGCGGACGACTAAGTCTCTAATGATACCGCATTTGTTTAAATCTAATTAGGGGTTTAGGAGCTATAAGGGAACAGATGAGCCTACTTACAAACATACGTAGCCTGCCAAAATCATAACTCTCTTTTGCTTCGCCGCAGTCGGCTAAAAACGATATTAAGTATCTGTTTTGGCCATAATTTTATCATTTTATTTCTCTTGTGTCTGCCACTCGAATTAAATTTCGGCATTTTACTTAAGAATTGGACCGCGGCGGATCTTGCCAGCGACTGTATTGAGTAATAACTTCTTATTAAGCCTGAGGCTCTTAGAAACATTCAATGACATTCACTTAGGAGAGTGCTCAAAACCCTAGAGGAAGTACCCACCCACGCGATTACGGAATTGAAAATCAATTGGAAGTGCTCTTAAACCATTTTAATAAAGATGTTAGATTTTTTTTATAACGCTTACCTTATTACCGTGGTCTATGGACGTGTGCCAGCACCAGGAGCTTCACATTAAGCGTCGGTAGCTTGGTGGTTAAAGAGTCAACCTTACGATACTGGCCATTACACTACCGAGGTAAATATATTGAGAGACCTTTGTCCAGGTTTGTCATGTGAGTTGGGTATTAAATATTATAACATTTAATACCCAACTCACATGAAACTCACAAAGGTCTCTCCGCTGTATAAGGGCAAAGGGAACTGAGAATGCTTGGATAACTATAGGCCAGTATCCATCATCCCTGCTATATCGAAAGTATTGGAGAATGGGTTGTGTACTAGGCTAACTACATTCCTGACGGATTGAAACACACTATTAGATCGACAGTATGTCTATCGCGAGGGTTAATCGACCACGTCTTTAACGCGTGAATTTATCCACCAAATCATGACGGCTCGCGAAAGCAAACAGCATGTAGCACTAATATGCTGTGACCTGTCGAAGGCATTCGATATTGCTGACCAAACTGTACTAGTACTCAAGATATTACTGAATAGGTAATACAGCGCATGCACTGCTTACTGACTTAATGTGGGAGAGGTCGCAAGTCGTTGTTGGCTGCGGAGGCACGGTGAAGTCGGATCCAGTGATATCTGAGATGGGGGTGGCTCAGGGTTCATCAGTCTCAAACATTCTGTTTTCACTGCTGTTGAATGATATACCCGATGCTGTAAAGATCACTGACATATTTATGTATGCGGATGATGTAGCCACGGTAGTTACGGCTGTGTCGTTTAAGCTGCTACAACAAAAAATAAATAAAACAGCTAATCAACTTCTTCGGTGGTTTCAGGGGAATGGGCTGGTACTGAACCTGACAAAAACTCACATATTCCACCGCGACCTGTAAAGCCACTTACGGTATCATTGGATGGGTTGAGTATTAAGCAAGTTGAGGCTATAACATTTCTCAGGTTGGAAATAGACAGAGGTTGGGAGAACCATATTGATAAAGTTTGTAGCAAGATGGTTAGCGGATGCTTTGCTCTCAGACGAATAGCGTGGGTAGTACCAGGTCGTGAAGTAAGAGCCTGCTACTTTGCAACCGTACACTCTCTACTCCAATATGGTACAGAACTGTAGGGACGCGGCCGACTGGGAGCGCGCGTTCCGAATGCAGAAATATGCCATTCGAGCTATGGTAGGGATCCGCAGGACTCTTCAGCAAAACCTTATTTCACCCAGTTGGGAATCCTCACCCTACCTTCGATAATAATATTTCAGGTCGCAACGCACGTGAGGGTGAACCTTGAGAAATTTGCGTAGCGAGGTGATGCGCATGCGTATTGCACACGGAATCGTGATAAGCTGAGAACAATGCCTAGGTCACTAGCGAAATCCGACAAGACGACTCGTGTCATGGGGCCGTTGGTGTACAACAAGTTGCCGCCTTACGTGACTTCCGCTACAGGGATTGAGTCCTTTAAGCGACGGCTAAAGCGATGGCTTATTGAGCAAGTACCTATTCTACTCATTTGACGAACTTGTGTCAATGGACAACAATGTAAATAAATAGCATTAATAATCTGTTGACATTGTAATGTTTTTATTTTATTTATGTTTTGTATTTTTAATTTCTGTGACTCGAAACCTGACATTTTTAAATGTGAAGACTTTAATTGTAGACACTACTGTTTACCTGACATTTTGATTTTAATTATTATTATTATTTGTTGTAATGTAAATTATAATGGATCCTGTATAATCAATTAAAAGTATGTGCTGATTATGTATTATGTGACGTGTAATATTAAAAAAAAAATAAGTTAAGAGTTAAACCCACTCTTAATACAAGCAATTTAGGGGTCAGAGGTAATATTATTAAATTTCGATTCTAATATTCTTTTAAAAAAAAAATTCGTGCTGATAACCTTTTAAGAATTTATGATGCCCTTATTGAAGAACCCCAATTATGCTTTGCATTCATAATTGTAAGAGCGCTAATCGTGATTGTATTCAAACTTATGATAAATTAATATAATATTATAGACTCTTTTTCATTCATCTATTTCTTATACTTTACAGAAACCTATAATATTATGAAAATGGGAAAATTTTAGACAGTTTCACGAGTTTTCAGTATCCGTTACACACGGACAAAACTGCGCGCGACAGCTAGTAAATAAATAATATAAATAAATATTGTAGTACTTATGTATTACCAATAAATAAATATTGTAAAAAAAACCGCGGTAGCCTAGTGGTATGGGTAATGGACTGCTGAGACGAGTTCTCGCGTTCGTTCCTAGGTTTTACCATGGCACACACCAATGACTTTTCGATGCTTTTCGAAGTTATGTGTGTATTTATCGCAGGTTTTTTTTTATACCACTAAGGTGGCAGACAAGCACACGGGCCACTTGATGGCAAGTGGTTACCGTGGCCTATAGACGTTTATAAGAGCCCGGTTAATGGCAATAGGCTCGCCACCTATTACATTGGAATCTAAACATAAACTGGCGGAATGTGGGTGCTAGCACCTCTGCCTACCCCTTCGGGGATATAGGCGTGAGTTTATGTTATGTATGTAAAGAATTGTAGAGAATTTCTTTACTATTTTTTCGAAAGAAATGAAATTTTGGAGTATATTATTAAAAAGTTATACGGAATTCATGTGATTAAAAGATCTGATTAGGTACATTATCCATACCGATATTATAAATGCGAAAGTAATTTTGTCAGTCTGCCTGTCTGTATCCTACGCTTTCACGTCTAAACCGCTGAACCGATTTTGATGAAATTTGGTATAGTGGTAGATTATTCCTTGAAAAAAAAAAAATAGGCTATGTATTATTGTTGTGATCACTGACATCCAAGCGGGCGGAGCCGCAGGCAACAGCTAGTATTATATATTTATACCATACTTATAGTACCTACCTGCCAAATGAAAAAACTTATGGGATATTTTAGGACGAAAACATATAGACCGAGAGTTATGATGTAAGTTATCTCAGGGTATTCTCTAGGGCGATGACCGGGAGGTGACCTGGCCCATTCTTATCAACAAAAACATGGTAAATAAGTTTTATTCATCCGCACCGCAAACTCCAGTATCACATATCTATAAAACATTCAAATGTATAAAAGGTTAGCAAAAAAAGAATCGTGTCTGCGGGGAATCTGCTGATCGTACAACCTCTTTCCTTAATGCTGGGTACACACCGACGAAGACGGATGAATGCAAACGAGTAATGTGGGAATACCTACCTTATCGCGCTGGAAGACAGAACACAGCGATTTTCCATTAACGATTACGGCAGTGGAAACTTTCAGTAATGTGTACATACGTGATACTCAGTGGGGTAGGCAGAGTAATGTATGGTATTAGTATAATACATTGACAGTAAACAGAGCTGGATTCACTTCGAAGTGTGCACTACCATTGAGGAGAGCAAGCCCATTTTTATTAATGCGGATTTCCCCACTGGCACAATCCAACAGAGCCAGCAGAGGTGATTATGTCGGACTGTGAATCGGATGTTGAGTCTTCTGATGAGCCTTTCCAATTAGTCCCACCCTCCCCTTTCCTTGCGAGGGATATGCCTGTCAACCTCACCTTCGGCAACCAAAGCGACCCACAGGCGGCGTGCGTTTTAGTCGGTTCGAGTCCGACATAACCTCATCCACCTCCTTCACCGGCTCCGGTGGGGAGGTATCCACGGGGATTTTGCGCACGTAAAAAAAAACCCTCCCCTTTCCTACACAGAACAACGCGTGCAGGTCTTAGATGTCATCCGCACACGGTGCAGAACATACCATCAAGAACCAAGCGGTTCGGTGACTCTTTCCTCTGTCGCACCATTAAGGCCTGGAATTCATTACCAGCTCACGTGTTTCCTTCTTCCTACAGTTCCGGGTCCTTTAAGCGGGGCGTGAAAAAGCATATGATGAGGGCGTCAAGCTGAGTGTCACCATTGTCACATGTGTAAGTAATGGTGACCCCCTTTTCTGAGACTTTGCCTTCAGCTTACCATCAGGCAAGGCGAAGTCTAATTGACGTGTTCTATATTTAAAAAAAACTCAAATTAACTAAAACCACGCGCGGTCTTTGAGTCTTTATTTACCGGGGCTGAAATAGCTTGAAACATATCTCTTGCACCCCGGCCAACCCAGGGTCATGACCCTCTTCGGGTATACTATATAGCCCTATACTCCGTTTGGTTAGGTACTTAGCTAAGGGTAAACAATATTATATCGACTTTTAATAGAAACTCATATTAAACCTAGGGTAGGCTAGCTAACTGACTAACTAGAATAGTATAGTAGTAAAAGAACTCGAAAGAGGGTAGATCGATATAATTACTCCTAGGAAAAAAACTTTTTCTCTGTTCACCGCCACTACTCCAGTTCCTCCGTGATCATGGTGCTTGCAACAGCGCCGAAATATCGGAAACTCAAAATAATGAAACATGGTAAATATCCCGTTTATTCTGATACTGATGACTAACTAGAAGTTCAATTTTGGTGTTTAATCTTTAAAATGAGTTTCTAAACAGAATAATACTAAAAAATTGAGTTTTTAAATAAAATATATTACGAAAACAACCGCAGTAGCCTAGTGGTATGTGTAATGGACTGCTGAGACGAGGTCTCGGGTTCGATCCCAGGTTTTACCATACCACCAATGACTTATCGATGCTTTTCGAAGTTAATGGCAATAGGCTCGCCACCTAATACATTGGGACCTAAACATAAACTGGCGAAATGTGAGTGCTAGCACCTCTGCCTACCCCTTCGGGGATATAGGCGTGAGTTTATGTTATGACATCAAGATTGATTAAGTTTAGTTGAGTACCTAACCGTATGGAGCATAGTTCTTTATCTTCGTTCGATTTCGTGTGTGTGTGCGTGTGTGTGTATTAGTGCTATAAAAAAAAGTATGTCTGGTAAGAAAACGCTTACATTCTCACAAATTGAATGTAATATGTAGTAAACATATATTTGTTTGGCTTCCGGCAACAGGAGTCTTGCACGATTTATTTTTACCACTATGGTAGTAAATACGTATACGAACTATATGATAGTAAGCGTTCACCGTTGCCTTATGTATTTTGAGCTAACAAAAAAAAATTAGTGATCTAATACTAATTTAGCTAACTAACTTTTTATTTATTTATTATCTAAACAAAACATTACAAATTGATATGCAATAATGTTAACAGGAATTAACGCTCATGGTATAGGTACAAACATACCTTTGATTAGCCTGACGTGTGTTGTATATCATGGAGTGCTATAGTTTAAAAATTATTATTACAAGTTGAATTTATATAGCACAAAAAATCCTCGTAGATTTGTACTTGTGCTAATACAATACAGTCGCATACATAATAATCTATTGAATAAAACATTACCTCTTCTTTTTTTTTTTAATAATACTTTTTTTTATTTTCACAGTATATATGCGCGACAGAGAACGGTAGTGTGCACGCGCGCTGTCTAGTAGTTTTATCGCGATGTCACCTACGACTACCCTCAAGTGTGCGTCGTGTAATATAGTTATTTGTGAACTTCTTGCATTCATACAAAATAAGCAAGATGTGATGGATGAAAAATCCTTAGTGACGTTGTGTGTATCTGGTTTCTCGGAAGAGGACATTAATGACGCTAAAAGTCTGTTGTTTTCGGCGGTATCACAACGGAAAATAGCACGAAAAAAGCCAAAGAAATCGTTTAAAGATCTGCATGATGTCATAGCTGTGTTTAAGGAGTCTAATCCAGATGAATTGCCTGTGTTTGTGGCCAAGGACTTACAGAGGCTCCCACCATTAACCTTCGATCATATTGACGCCTCTCGATTGCTCAAGGATTTAATTGTGCTTAAACAAGAGTTGCAGACAATAAAGAATACATATGTTACCCAGGAGCAGCTCGGGGAGGTCAGGACAGATTTGCTACAAAATAGATATGCTTCGCTCATCGATATCCCGGACAATTTTATAAACTTAAAAAGAGGGGGTGGGTGCCGAAAAAGTGAATGTTACGATAGTGGGCCGATCGGTCTACCGCATATACCGCTATCTATATCAACACGGCCGGATAATAACTCAGTTGATGTTTGCCTCGACGGTCGGCGTTCGCTGTCTCGCTCGCACTCAGGTGAAGTAGTGAGTTCGTCTCCCTTACAGCCGGTAACTTCACCGATTCAAGAGCGGCCGCCGCCGCCTGCGCTGTCCATGTCACTGTCAAATGGTAACTTTCGTGACATCTTGCCTACTGCCTTTAATAATAGCGTTTTTGTCTCCCCGTCGCCAACAAGAGTTGATACTCTGGCTGCTGAGGTTATACCTGAATTTTCGACACAAGAAGTAAAAGAAATGGGAATGAAGAAGTGTGATGGTGTGGGCGAGTGGACCGTGGTTGAACGCGGAAGGCGTAGAAGATATAGGAATCGATTTGAGATTGTACAAGGCAAAGCCACTTCGGACCCTCAGGAAAAGTTTAAGGCAGCGGATATAAAAGTTCCTTTGTTTATAAATAATGTGGACAATAGTACGAAGGAGGCTGATATCAAGGAGTATATTTATAGCAAAATGCAGGTTAAGGTGAACATAAGGAAAATTAACTCTAAAGAACAAAAGAAATACAGTGCCTACATTGTTTACGTGCCTAAGATAAAGTTACCTGACTTTCTTAATGACAGAATGTGGCCTGAGGGAATATTCTTCAGACGTTTCGTTGATTTCAATCGAAAGACTAGACTAGCTAATATTGAAAATAATAAAAATCAGTAATGGGGAACAATGACAGAGCAAAGTTTATCACCTTCAACTGTAGATCGCTCACGAGATCGTTGGAATGTATTAGAGCTTTATGTCTATCGTCGCACTTGATTGCACTGCAGGAAACATGTCTTCTACCTCATGACATCCCGCTGTTTTGTACAGTGCATAAGGATTTCGAGTTCACAGGGAAGTCAGCTGTTGATACGTCGGAAAGCGTTCTTCGTGGGCGCCCCTATGGTGGGGTAGCTATCCTCTGGCGGAGGGGTGTGTTCAACTCTGTATCGGTAGTGCCATGTACCAATGACCGTATCGTAGCAGTGAGAGTGCAAACCGTGGACTGTTCATTCCTGGTGTTTTCAGTGTATATGCCCACGGATGATGCCACAAACTTAGTGGAGTTCACACAGTGCCTGGGTGAGATAAGTGCAATTATAAACAGCTGTGACACTGAGTTCAGTTACATCCTTGGTGATTTCAATGCTCACCCAGGTAGGCGGTTTGGTATTGAGCTGATGGGTTTCTGCGAAGACCAGGACTGGTTGTGCGTGGACATGGAGATACTTGGTACGGACTCAGGCGCCTACACTTATGTAAGTGACAGTCATGGTACTAATAGTTGGTTGGACCATTGCATAGTGTCCCAGGCAGCTAGGAGTTCAGTAGATGATGTGAAAATAATTCATGATACTTTTTGGTCAGACCATTTTCCTCTGGAAATACACTGTAACTTTAGTATATTAATACCAAAAAATATGTCAAATGATTATGAAATTAATCCTGTATTGTGGGGGGAGAGGGATGAGTTGCAGATTTCACACTATTCTAAGTACTGTAATGATAGATTAAAACTAATAGATTTTCCACCTCAGTTTTTAAAATGTGGACATGCAGTTTGTAAGGATCCTACACACAATGTTGTAATAGAAAATATGTATGAGCAAATAATTGGTATTTTGAAGGAAGCGTCAACATCTAGCTGTAAAAGTAAGATATTTATTCGTAAGAGATATATATGTGGCTGGAACAAACATGTGAAAGCTGCTCATAGTGAAGCTCGTTTGTGGTTTCAGTATTGGGTCATGTACAATAGGCCTCGCGAGGGATATGTTTATGACAAAATGTGTGTTTCCAGAAAGGTGTTTAAAGCAAAATTAAAATGGTGTCAAAACAACCAAACACAAATCAAAATGGACATTTTGGGCACGGCCCACAAAAACAAGAAGTTTGGAACTTTCTGGAAGCACACAAAAAAGATGAGCTCTAAGACCCCGACCCCAGTTAGTGTAGAGGGATTAAATGAACCCACACAGATAGCTGAAATGTTTAAGGAACATTTTAGAGTCCCACCTGCTACTGTGCCAACCAACATTGAGTGTGTTGAATGTGATGGAACTGACCATGGTGTGAGGGAGGCAGTTGTGATTCAGGCAAAGGATGTTAGAACTGTTTTGAAGAACATGAGCAAGGGTAAATCGCCTGGCCATGATCACTTAAGTATTGAGCACCTGCAATATGCTGGTGTGCATCTGCCACGTGTTCTGGCAATGTTATTCTCTCTTTGTCTGAGTCATGGCTTCTTGCCTGGCAATATGTTGAAGACTATGGTAGTGCCCATTGTCAAAAGTAAAAATGGTAGTGCAAGTGACAGGTCCAACTATAGGCCAATATCACTGGCCACTATAATAGCTAAGGTCCTGGACAGGCTGCTTGATGTGAGATTAAACACCTGTATTAAGCTTCATGATGCACAGTTTGGGTTCAGACCTGGTCTCTCCACTGAAGCTGCAGTTCTGTGCCTCAAGGAGACTGTCCAGTACTATACGGCCAGAGATACGCCAGTATATGCTGTGTTCTTGGACTTGTCAAAAGCATTTGATCTGGTCCAATATGATTTATTATGGAAAAAGTTAGCAAATGATACTGATTTGCCTAGGGAACATATTGACATTCTCAAGTATTGGTACTCAAACCAACAGAATTATGTAAAATGGTCTGGTGGGGTCTCTGGCATGTATAGGTTGCAGACTGGGGTGAGGCAGGGCGGAATAAGCTCTCCTGTGCTTTTCAACCTGTACATGAATGACTTGATCGTGGAGCTCAGCAGTGCAGGTTGTGGATGCTCTATTGACGGTACTTTTGTCAACAACTTAAGTTATGCTGACGACATGGTGCTTCTGTGCCCCTCGGTCAGTGCTTTGACCAGGCTGATTGGCATCTGTGAGCGATATGCGGTTACCCATGGACTCAGGTATAATACCTCAAAGAGCGAGTTGCTGGTTTTTAAAAGTAAAAACAGGTCCTATAAAATTCCCCCAGTTAGGCTGAATGGCACTCTGCTGAATCAGGTTCAAAGTTTTAAGTACCTGGGGCACTGGGTGACCGAGTCGCTCAAGGATGATATGGATATAGTACGGGAGCGTAGGGCCCTGTGCGTTAGGGCCAATATGCTTGCTCGCAGATTCGCACGATGTACTGCACAGGTTAAAATTACACTTTTTAAAGCCTACTGTAATTCACTGTACACGTGCAGCCTGTGGACGAGCTACACCCAGGGTGCATATACTGCCCTGCGCACTCAATACAACAATGCCTTCAGGATATTGGTGGGGCTGCGCCGCCACTGTAGCGCTTCTGGGATGTTCGCAGAAGCTGGTATTGATAGCTTTGCGGCCATCCTAAGAAACCGCATTGCATCACTGTTAGATCGGGTGCGGGGCAGCTCCAACAGCCTCCTGCAGTGTGTTGCGGCAAGGCTTCACGTGGATAGTGCTATTATGCGGCACTGGACACGTTTCCACCTTGCCAAAGACACACACATTAGTTACGGTTATAAATATGACTGACTAACCGTCTGTTTGTGTACATAATAACTTGCAGTTTTACTAACATAGGATATAAGCTTTATTGTTACTAACATTTTTATGGGCAATGCCTGAAATAAATGATTTTATTTTATTATTTTTTTTATATATATACAAATTGATATACAAAGAATCAAAGAATCAAAGAATCAAAGAATCAAAGAATCAAAGAATCAAAGAATCAAAGAATCAAAGAATCAAAGAATCAAAGAATCAAAGAATCAAAGAATCAAAGAATCAAAGAATCAAAGAATCAAAGAATCAAAGAATCAAAGAATCAAAGAATCAAAGAATCAAAGAATCAAAGAATCAAAGAATCAAAGAATCAAAGAATCAAAGAATCAAAGAATCAAAGAATCAAAGAATCAAAGAATCAAAGAATCAAAGAATCAAAGAATCAAAGAATCAAAGAATCAAAGAATCAAAGAATCAAAGAACCAAAGAATCAAAGAATCAAAGAATCAAAGAATCAAAGAATCAAAGAATCAAAGAATCAAAGAATCAAAGAATCAAAGAATCAAAGAATCAAAGAATCAAAGAATCAAAGAATCAAAGAATCAAAGAATCAAAGAATCAAAGAATCAAAGAATCAAAGAATCAAAGAATCAAAGAATCAAAGAATCAAAGAATCAAAGAATCAAAGAATCAAAGAATCAAAGAATCAAAGAATCAAAGAATCAAAGAATCAAAGAATCAAAGAATCAAAGAATCAAAGAATCAAAGAATCAAAGAATCAAAGAATCAAAGAATCAAAGAATCAAAGAATCAAAGAATCAAAGAATCAAAGAATCAAAGAATCAAAGAATCAAAGAATCAAAGAATCAAAGAATCAAAGAATCAAAGAATCAAAGAATCAAAGAATCAAAGAATCAAAGAATCAAAGAATCAAAGAATCAAAGAATCAAAGAATCAAAGTATCAAAGAATCAAAGAATCAAAGAATCAAAGAATCAAAGAATCAAAGAATCAAAGAATCAAAGAATCAAAGAATCAAAGAATCAAAGAATCAAAGAATCAAAGAATCAAAGAATCAAAGAATCAAAGAATCAAAGAATCAAAGAATCAAAGAATCAAAGAATCAAAGAATCAAAGAATCAAAGAATCAAAGAATCAAAGAATCAAAGAATCAAAGAATCAAAGAATCAAAGAATCAAAGAATCAAAGAATCAAAGAATCAAAGAATCAAAGAATCAAAGAATCAAAGAATCAAAGAATCAAAGAATCAAAGAATCAAAGAATCAAAGAATCAAAGAGTCAAAGAATCAAAGAATCAAAGAATCAAAGAATCAAAGAATCAAAGAATCAAAGAATCGATTTCATTTATTCAGTTTAGGCACATAAAGACCACATATGAACGTCAAAATTATACAATTATGCATGTCAAGAAATAATATAAAAATATTAAATAATGTAAAAATAAACCATTGGAAAATGATTCTTTCGCTGGTTCGGTAGATTATTTCTACTGAGAAGATACCAGCAAGAAACTCAGCGAACTACATTAGAACTACATTATTTTTCTTTTATAAATTTGTTTTGGTTTACAATTTATTTTGTGCGAGCAAGCAAGAGACTTATGTTGACCACGCATTAACATCATTAAGGTACCTACTCATCCACTTTATATGTAGTAACCTTTACTCATTAAAGTTTTTTTCACTTCTATTTTAAATTTATTTATTGGCATATTAATCAAGTCCTGAGGAATTGTATTAAATATTTTTATGCAGCTGCCTGCAAATGAATCACCAACCTTGTGAAGCCTAAGTTTAGGTACAACTAGTTTATCTTTATTTCTCGTATTAAAATTGTGTACATTACACACAAGAACAAGAAAAACATAGTTAATGTATGACACAAGTGAATAAATGATAAAATATTACAATAACGAAATGTAACGAGTAACGATAAACCCTGTTACCTAAACTAGGCTCAGGGCCTGTATCTTAGGCAACCTTACACTTTTACTCAGCTCAACTATAATACCATAAATGGGGATTATTTCCTCCTTTGTTATACTTTCAAAGGATGTCCCTTAAAGAGCAGATGGCAGTCGCTTCACAGAAATTATACAAGTTCAACCGCATCGCAGCTAGACTGGGAAAAGACTCAGAGAATGATCATAAGCAAGTAAAGTCACGAGAAAAAGCTAGTTAATAAATTATATTTTGAACTTGGGCTCAATCCACAGATAGCGTAATTATTGCGGAAGATATGTCTGTCAACCTTACCATCGGCAACCTACAACGACCCACAGGCACCAGCTCCGGAGGGGGGTTTATTCGCACGTAAAAGAAGATTGTGTAATTATTATTTGTGTGATAAACAAATAATTGTACGAGTCTCTCTGTGAGATATTCAGTAATGATATTTGAGATTTGCCCACAACAGAAGGAACGTCGCGTTTGTGCGGCGATGTCACTGTATTATTTTACACAGGATATAACTAAATATAAGGGCTTTAGGACATATTCAAAGCAATACTGATGTAGAATACCATATTAGATGTTATGATATTTATTTATTTAGAACCGCGGTGGCCTAGTGGTATGGTTAAAGGACTGCTGAGACGAGGTTTCGGGTTAAATCCCAGGTTTTACCATGGCACACACTAATGACTTTTCGATGCTTTTCGAAGTTATGTGTGTATTTATCAGAGGCGTATAAGTGCCCGGTTAATGGCAATAGGCTCGCCACCTATTACTTTGGGACCTAAACATAAACTGGCGAAATGTGGGTGCTAGCACCTCTGCCTACCCCTTCGGGGAATATAGGCGTGAGTTTATGTTATGTTATGTTTATGTTATGATATTTATATACAAAATAACCGGGAGGCTGACGTTTTGCTGAAAAAAAATTACCAAAATTTCACTACCCAAACAATTTGTGCTGTCAGTGGGAAGACTAAAGGCTTGTCCTGCTACCTGTACTTACAGGGTTGGCAGCGCGACTGTGACTCTCTGGTGTTACAGACGTCCATAGGCCACGGTAACTACTTTCCATCAGGTGGGCCGTGTGCATGTCTGCTAACTAAGTGGTATAAAAAAAAAAAGTTTGGACACCTGTTTTATACCAATGCAATATTTAGAATAATTTTATTACCTACGCACTTTTTTACCAGCTCTCATGTTTCCTTCTTCCTACAGCGCCTGGTCCTTTAAGCGGGGCGTGAAAAAGCATATGAAAATGCCGTCAAGCTGAGTGTCACCATTGTCATATTGTATATGTATGTAATAGTGACCCCCTTTTCTGAGACTTTGCCTTCAGCTAACCATCAGTCCAGGCAGTCTAATTGTCGACTTATCTAACTACAGAACTACAATAGGGCCAATTTGTTGTAGTTTGCCACATCACAATTAGACATAGGCCACGGTAACCACTTTCTGTCGGGTGGTCCGTGTGCTTGTCTGCCACCTAAATATATAGTGTGTGAAAAGAAACCGAATAACTGACCTTAACTGATTTGCGAAAAGACTCAGAGAATAATGATGATTCTTCTTCTCCTTCGTGTCAATGACAACAATTTAAAAAAAAGCTAAATGCGCCCAGTCCAAGACTCGGCGACATTAACCACACCTTCAGTGGCTTCGTTCATGTCAGCAATAGGCTATTTGACAAGGTCGTCTGATTCTGCCCAATATCGCTTAATATCTTAGCTTTTGCTGAAAAAAAATGACTTGCGAAATAAGATATTTCTTAACTCAACTGACACGATGACTTTTCATTATTTTTAATTCTCAAAGTACCTAAGTCAAAATATAAACAATCAAATTCAGTCCTAGTTTTTAACTTTTTAGATTCCTTATTACATTTCAAATTACTTTTGTCACAAACTATACACAGTTAAACGCCACGAGAACCGAGATAAATGCGATAAATATCATTATCGCATTTATCTCTTGCGGAGTGCAAATGCAAAGTGTGCAAAGTACATATTTTGTACTACGCGCAACTGGCGTTTGAGTCACTCGCAAGTACGATTATGTATGGAGCGGCCAAAAACGCTCCATACATAATCGTACTTGCGAGTGACTACTGGCTTGAGAAATTGAATTTCAAAACCAAATATCTTTAAAACTATTTATCGTAAGAAAATTTCTCTTTAGCAGTTTATTATATTATACTTGCCGCGTGGTTTCTGGCCGAGTTGAATTAGAGCCACCCCATCTCTTGCCATGCGGTGTCGTACAAGGCGACTAAGGGATAGGACTGTTTAACATCAGGCAGATATATATGGTCCGGATGGTATTCCAGCGGTAGTCTTGAAAAAATGTGCAGCGGAGTTGTCTCCAATGCTTACGCGCCTGTACCGGCTATCCTACAGTTCGGGTACAGTGCCTTTGCCTTGGAAAGAGGCGAATGTTCAGCCGATTCCCAAGAAGGGGGATCGCTCGGAGCCAGCCAACTATCGACCCATAGCCGTCACCTCAGTGCTGTGCAAAGTGTTCGAGCACATAATCAACAAACAGCTCATGCGGCACCTAGAGGATCACTCCTTAATTAATGACCGGCAATATGGCTTCAGACCGAAACGGTCAACGGGTGATCTTCTAGCATACGTTACCCATCTTTGGGGTGAGGCTATGGACAAGCACGGCGAGTCACTGGCAATTAGTCTTGACATCGCCAAAGCTTTCGATAGAGTCTGGCACAAATCGCTTCTTTCCAAGCTACCTGCCTTTGGTCTGCCTTCTAGGCTGTGCAACTGGGTTGCTAGCTTCCTGCAGGGGCGCCGTATTCGCGTCCTTTGTGACGGACGAGCTTCGGAGTTTCTGCAGGTTAATGCTGGCGTGCCCCAGGGGTCCGTCTTATCACCCACTCTCTTTCTTCTGCATATCAACGACATGCTGTCTACCGGCAATGTTCATTGTTATGCAGACGATAGCACTTTGCATGGGAGTTATCATGGATATCCTGCGGCCAAGCAGTCGGATATCGCGGAGAAAAGGCAGCTTCTTGTCACTGAGCTTGACGGGATCCTGAATCACATTTCTCAATGGGGCTCTGAGAACCTGGTTGAGTTCAATGCCAAGAAGACGCAGGCATGTGCGTTTACAGCAAAAGTATCTTCTTTCCTTCCCCTCCCCACTCTTCAGAGCACGCCACTGCCACTGCAGGACAATCTCAATATCCTAGGTATGGATGTTCGCTGCAACCTGAATAACAAAAACTACATCGAAAGTATCATCAAAACAGCCTCACGAAAACTCGGAGTCCTGAACAGAGTGAGACGGTTTTTCACGCCGGAGCAGCGGTGTCTTCTATACAAGACACAAATTCGCTCCTGTGTGGAGTACTGCTCGCATCTCTGGGATGGTTCAGCAAAGTACTTACTAGATGCTCTCGACAGGTTGCAGCGACGTGCGGTCCGCATCATTGGGAATCCCGAGATCACAAACACCCTAGAACCTTTACAGCTGCGTAGAGATGTTGCGTCCATGGCTGTATTTTACCGTTTGTACCATGGGGAGTGTTCTGATGAGCTCTTCCAATTAGTCCCACCCTCCCCTTTCCTACACAGGACAACGCGTGCAGGTCTTAGATGTCATCCGCACACGGTGCAAAACATCCGATCAAGAACCAAGCGGTTCGGAGACTCTTTCCTCTGTCGCACCATTAAGGCCTGGAATTCATTACCAGCTCACGTGTTTCCTTCTTCCTACAGTCCCGGGTCCTTTAAGCGGGGCGTGAAAAAGCATATGATGAGGCCGTCAAGCTGAGTGTCACCATTGTCACACGGTATGTGTAAGTAATGGTGACCCTCTTTTCTGGGACTTTGCCTTCAGCTTACCATCAGGCGAGGCGAGGTCCAATTGACGTGTCCTATATAAAAAAAAAAAAAAAAAAAAAAAAAAAAATACGGCCCAGATTCAGCCTCAGATGCACGGCTCGAGTCAACATGAGTGTCCGGAATACGGCAATAGGCTCACCCCCTATTACGTGGAACCGAATACAATTATTGGTGATATGTGGGTGTTATTTCACCTCTGCCTAACCCTCCAGGGACAGAGGCGTGATTATATGTTATGTTATATTTTACTAAAGTGATCATTTTTCGACAATATAAAAAATAATTGTCAAAAAGCGCATTGTGAAACTCATCCGAAGACTTTTTGTTTCACATTATTGCGGATTAGATTACAGTCTTTTTAGTTTGTAAACAAAATTAAAATGAGTTCTAACCTTGACTCATGTTTTTATCAAACTAAAATTTAAAAAAACCCTCAAAACACTCTAGTAAAGCTCGAATAGCTTAATTGCGTAAACAATATACCACCAAAAACATAAATGTGAAAAAGGAGAGCCAAGTTCAATACAAAAATTATTCTTAGCTGTGGGCTTCGCCGCAAAATGAATGGAGATCTAAATGAGTGCAGAGTTCTATGCAAAATCAAAATATGTATTTATAGGAACAAAATAACATTATGAACAAATAATAAACTTTATTTCTTTGCTTTATTTGAAACCTATAACAATTGCTGCTATTTAAAAAAAAACGTGTTTTTTTATACCAAGATATACTTAGGTGGCATATTAACACACGGCCCATCTGATGGAAAGTGGTTACTGTGGGCTATGGACGTGTGCAAAGGGAGTCACACTCGCGCTGCTAACCCTGTATGCACAAAGAGTTTCTGTGCCGTCAGTGTAAAAGACAAAGCAGGATAAGTTTTGCCTATGTGTAATCTTAAAGTAGGTTAGATTTGACTTGTTAAGGTTATATGTGTTAGGTTACATGAACCACTTGGTGCCACTTTTGACCCTACTATTTTTTTTAATACCACTTAGGTAGACAATCACACGGTCCACCTGATGGGAAGTGGTTACCGTGGCCTAAGGACGTGTGCAAAACAAAGAGAGTCACACTCGCACTCTCAACCCTGCAAGCCTTGAGAATTTCTGTGTCGTCAGTGTAAAAGACAAAGCTTAACAAGCTTTTGGTCTTTCCACTGACAGCATAAAAACCCTCCAGTGAGCTCTGGCTACCCTACTCACCGCCGGGAACTCAACACGAGGTTATTATGGCCGCGGTATTCTGTAGGGCGGAGGTACTTCCCCAGTTGGACTGCTCAATTGGACGGAAATACCGTCGTGTCTTACCTCCTTTTCTATAACTCAAGAAGGGTCAAAAGTGGCACCAAGTGATTCATGTAATATTACTCTTAACGTTGGCTAGTCAGTTCCTTTGCTTGAACTTGGCTTGACACGCTGCCCCGTGTCTAGATACTCAAATTTAGGTTAGAAATATTAGCGTGAGCATTGCGTGGTTGCCGTGCGTACTATCAGCATAAACCATCTAAGGGCACATAAAAAGTGTTATTTTGTCATGTTCATCTGATACGGCTGAATACAGGGTAATATTTAGTTTGTATAGTATTACTCAATCGATCTGGGGATACTTATTTTTCCAGTTGAATCCACGGGTAGATCCATGGATCTCGACGACCTCCGTGGCGTAGCGGTAGAGCATTCGACTGCTATGCAGGGGGTGCGGGTTCGATTCCCTCTCAGTGCAAATATTTGTATGCATGAATATGTATATTTGCATTGGTCTAGGTGTTTCTATGTATAATATGTATGTATTTACAAAAAAAAAGGATCTAAATATATTTATCCGTATTCTAGATCTCATAACACAAGCTAGTTAAGCTATGCTTACCATGGGTCTAGATAGCGTTACTTTTAATTCCTCTTGAATACACCATCAAGTGGAACGAATAATACATACATACATATAATCACGCCTTTATCCTCAAAGGGTTAGGCAGAAGTGAATTAACACCCACATTTCACCAATCATTGAATTCGGTCCCACGTAATAGGGGCTGAGCCTATTGCCGTCTTCCGGGCGCTATTGTTGATTCAAGCCTTGTATCTGTGCCTGAGTCTGAGCTGTATATATCTGTCTGATGTTAAACAGCCCTATCCCTTAGTCGCCTTGTACGACACCGCATGTGAGGAGATGGGGTGGCCCTAATTCTACTCTGCCGGGAACTACGCGGCAAGTATAATATAATAAACTGCTAAAGATAAATTTTCTTACGATAAATAAACACCTCAATAAAGTCTAGGGAACAAGATGACCCCAATTATTTTTTTTCGTGTAAATCATGTTTTGCAAATAACTGGCAGCAAATAAATAAAAATAGAATAAAGTAGATTACAGAGTTGTTCGAAATTTAAAAATAAATTTAAATAAGTAATGATTTTCGAATATGGAGGGAAAACTTTTAAAAGTGTTTGATTGTGCAGTTTCTCTGAGGCAAAATAAAAATTATTTTTTTTGATTGTAAATAACGTTTATTATCAATAATACGTTTTTTACGTATGGTTTGTGCATTTTTGTGACTGTAGTCATCATGTCACGTCGTCATTTAAGTCGCGAAGAGATGTTAAGGGCTGTTGGTATGCTGCAAGCTGGACGAACTCAATGCGACGTAGCGGATGCTGTCAACACCCAACCAAGCGTAATTTGCAGATTATGGGCACGCTACAGGTCTACAGGGGATGTTGCCGAACGTCACAGGGGACGAAATAGGGTTACTACCCCGCGACAAGATCGTTTCTTGCAAAATTCCGCAAGGTGGCAACCCACGATTACTGCTCGTCAGTTGGTCGCAGGCCTCCAGTCTCAGCATCAAGTGGTTATTAGCGATCAAACTGTCAGAAGAAGACTACACGAAGCCAATCTTTATGCTCGCAGACCGCTTAGGGTTCCAGCTCTTCGACGTGGAAATCGAGGTCGTCGCTTATTGTGGGCTAACGCACATTTACAGTGGACCGAACATCAATGGGCACGGGTTCGGTTTTCCGACGAATCTTGCTTCGGTTTTCATCCTGATTCGAGAAGAGTGCGTATATGGCGAGTTCCTGGACGTCGGAGTCGTCTCCAGAATCCGCAAGAAGTTCATCCTTACCGAGGTGGAACAATCATGGTATGGGCTGGAATTCGCCTTGGTGGAAGGACCGACCTCGTTTGGATACGGAGATTGGAAACCAATACATTCAGGAGGTTATACACCCCATGGTAATCCCTCATCGACAGCAGTTCGGTCAAGATTTTATGTTCATGCAAGATAATGCACGGTCACACACCGCGAGGGTAGTGGTCAATGCGTTAAGCGAGCACAATATGACGACTTTGGAATGGCCTGCTCAGTCTGCCGACCTCAATCCCATAGAGCATGCCTGGGATTTGCTTGGGAGAAGAGCTTTCAGTGATTCTTTGGAAAATCTGAACACTGAAGAACAACTTTTTTTACACCTTCGCAGTGTATGGAGCCATATTCCACAGACGATGATTGACAATCTCATACTAAGTATGCCACGCCGTTGTCGAGCTGTTGCTAATGCTTTAGGAGGTCCTACAGATTATTAAAAACGTTTAAAGTACGGTTAATTACTGTATTTCTTACTACCTCGTTATTTTTGTGCCTAATCATAGAAGGTTGTAATACTCAATATTGACACTATTCAATACTTTCTTAAAAAAAAAAAAAATTGGTATGAAAATGTTTTTATTAAAATTAAAATTAAAAACGGTATAAAAATACCCTTCTATTGATATAAAACACTCACTATTACAAGAAAGGGTTTTTAAATAAAAACTAGAAATGTCCTTGTTCCCTAGACTTTGTTGATGTGTATAGTTTGAAAGATATTATAAAAAGGAATAAATATATCCCCAGATCCATTAGTGGATTAATGAGGAAGAAAAAGTAGGCAAGGCTCCACCAGTGGATTAATGAGGAAGAAAAAGTTTTGAATGAATCCACTGGTGGATTCTTTAGGAATCAAAAGTATCCCCAGATCCACATGTGTATCGATATTGTGGATTCAAGTGGTAGGAGGGGTAAAAACATAATCCCAACCTCTGATGTGACAGCCTGGGTGACCGGGACTAACACAAAGGTGATGGTGAAAATATAATAAAATGTTTTTTTTTTATTCGACGTAGAACGTTCGACTACTACGCGCGGGTTTGATTCCCGCTCGGTGCAAATATTTGTATGTATGGCAGTCATGATCAGGTGACGTGATTTCTATAAGGAAATAAATTCAGTTCTTATGTGACACAAATAAGTGCAACAACAAAAGTGCAACGATGCACAAACCTATGTACGTGACACTTGTTGCCAGCCCCCACTCTATAGCTATAAAATAGTATAGTATATAAGGTCTAGTAATGTAAATAATAACAAGTAGGATTAAACAAATTAACAAACTGTGGTGTCTTACTTCCTCCTCCGCAATAGTATGCATGAATATAATTGTATTGGTCTGGGTGTTTACAAAAAACTCGGAGTGCTTAACAGGGCGAAGCAGTACTTCACTGCGAGGCAGCAACTCCTTCTTTATAAAGCACAGGTCCGGCCTCACATGGAGTACTGCTGTCACCTTTTTGCTGGAGCACCTGCATACCAGCTTGACCCCTTCGACTCAGTGCAAAGACGGGCATTGAGGCTGGTTGACAATCCCTTAGCCTGAGCCTTAGGAGGGATTTTGCCTCACTGTGTGTGTTCTACCGCCTATACAATGGTTTGTGCTCAGATGAATTGTTTGAGATGATGCCCGTAGCTACATTCTATCATCGCACCTCTCACCATAGGCAGGGAATTCATCCTCACACATTGCGACCTGAGACGGTGCGCACTGTGCGGTATGAAAGAAACTTCATCCCACGCACACTCAAGCTGTGGAATGACCTCCCTGCTGCGGTTTTCTCAAGCACCTACAATATGGGGTTCTTCACGAGGGGCATCAGAAGGTTTCTTCATGGTAGGCAGCGCGAGTGTGACACCCCTGGTGTTGCATACGTCCATAGGCCACGGTAACCGCTTCCCATCAGGTGGGCCGTGTGCTAGTCTGCCAACTAAGTGGTATAAAAAAATAAAAAAAATAAAGTATCGAAGTCTGTTTATCAGCATTCTAGATTCCATAACACAAGCTAGTTATGCTATCCTTACCATGGGTCTAGATAGCGTTGTGCAGAATGTTGTAGAATATATATTTATTTATACAGCCGTAAGGGGTAGGAGACTTGTTTATTTGATTTAAAATTCAACTTGATCCATCCACACATTCCCGAGTAAAAGGTTTGAATGTCTGAATCAAATAAAATCAAATCAAATTTATCGTTGTACAATATTTTACACGAGTTCTTAATCTATCGTGCGTTATTACATTGTGCATGGGTAGGTATCTTAGGTATGTATAATAAATATTTGTGCAGTTAATTGTCTTACAGAGGCCTTTACTTAGGGATATTATCTAAGCTGTGCCTGAACTAGGTAGTCCTGTGCTTCAAGCGTCAAGTGCAAATTAACAATATTTATTAAATACTAATACTGATACAACCAATTTACTAAGAACAATACAATGTTAGAGTGATGCACTACTACTAACTAAAGTTACAAACATACATACATATAATCACGCATATATCCCTAGAGGGTTAGGCAGAGGCGAATTCTCTCACATTTCACCAATAATTGTATTCGGTCCCACGTAATAGGGGTTTTTTTATACCACTTAGGTGGCAGACAAGCACACGGCCCACCTGATGGGTAGTGGTTACCGTGGCCTATGGACGTATGCAACACCAGAGGTGTTACACTCGCGCTGGCGACCACGAAGAAATCTATTACCGTATTCCGGGCTCTATTGTTGACTCGAGCCATGCATTTGAGGCTGAGTCTGGTCTGCAAATGTCTGTCTGATGTTAAACAGCCCTATCCCTTAGTCGCCTTGTACGATACCGCATGGGAAGAGATGGGGTGGCCCTAATTATACTCTGCCGGAAACCACGCTAAAGTTATGTCTTAAATAAGAAACTTAGCACTATTTATTTTAAAACAGACATTAACTTCTCCGTGTATTCGTAGGACAATCTTTAGAGGACATTCTTTACAACTCGTTTACAACGAAAGAAAAAGGTTGGCTCTTAAAACTATTACATATATTACTTAATTTTCATTACTATGTTGAACTTTCCCAACAAAGTTACCATATCTCATCCCCAAAAAGTTGACTAAGATATGGAGTAGTTATTTGATGGACAGTAAGTCTACACCCCATGACAATAATTGGCTGGCACCCTATTGAGATGACCCTACATGAGACTAGACAATTTTCTGATACAAGTCTCAAAGCTTTAATTTGTACCTTTTGTTTTTGAAATCACTAGCAGGTGAAGTGAATCGACAGTTGTTTCGGAGAGAATTCTAAATTGTTTGGCAAAATGCCAATTCTATCTCAGTGGTATCTTATCGAAGAGGTAGTCTAGGATGTGTGTGACGAGAATTCAAATACTTATTACATACATATAATCACGTCTGTATATCCCAGAAGCGGTAGCAGACGTATATTAACACCCTATTTCTGCAACTGTGATTTTTGGACCTACGGATTAGGGAGCGAGCCTATAACTAATTTAGGTTAATGGCCTTCCCTACTACGTAAGAAACTAATATTATCTTATTTGCTGACGATACTTCGTTAATATTTAAAATTAAGAGGAACCAAAATAATTATGACGAACTGAATGGTGCAATCACAAGAGTGGTACATTGGTTTAGTACAAATAATCTTGGCCTTAATGGGAACAAAACGAAATGTATAAAATTTACTCTACCTAATGTTACACAGGTGGAAACCAATGGACAGGTTTGGAATCTTGTGGAATCGAAAGTGTTCCTGGGCTTGAGTATTGACTCTAAACTACAGTGGGGATCACATATTGATAATATAGCCAATAGATGAAGTTCGCCCTCGTACGCTGTAAAAAAGATTAGGACCTTGACAGACGTGGATACGGCTAGAATAGTATATTTCAGTTATTTCCATAGTATTTTGAGCTACGGAATTCTCCTTTAGTTCTGCACATTTAAGCACAATATTTGTGTTACAAAAGCGGTCTGTGCGAGTCATTTATAATTTAGGCCCATGAGTCTTCCTCAGAGAAAAGTTTAAAGAGATAGACATTTTAACAGGGTCACAATATATTTTCGAGATCCTCATGTATGTACGGAAAAATGTTTTAAAATTCTCTAGAGTTTGTGACCGGCATAAAATAAATACCAGACACAAAAACAATCTTGTTGTAGTCTGTGGTAGACGACTTGAAAAAAATTGACATTCATTCCAGGGCAACTGTTTACGCTTTTTTAACAAGCTCCTTAATGAAATTAGGGATTTACCTGTGTATAAATTTAAAAATATTGTTGTAAGTGAATTGTGCCAGAAAGGCTATTATAAAATCCAAGAATACTCGGATGATAAACAAGCTTGGAAATGAGCTGTTCGCTCAACTATGCTACTCAAGTAAATTTTTGTATTTAGATTAAGTAGACTAAGTGTATGTTTGTAAATAGACCAAAAAACGAAATGCCCTCTGAGTTTCTTGCCGGAGTCTTCTCAGGTCGGGGCCGCGTTTCGAACCGGTGGTCCATTTACTAAACTGATATTCATGTTCCTTTTTTGTTGACGTTTTGTAAGTGCCGATATAATGGTCTATACAGAATAAATGATTTTTGACTTTGACATCAAGCACTTTATGTGTCATGGGCCTGTATAAATGTCCGCTGTGGCTATAAACATGACTTAAAGATGCGTTCGTTGTAAGGATCTACTAAGGAAGGATTTCACTGCTATGGCAGTAAAAAAGGGTTGAATGATTGTCTGAAAGTCCGTACTTACAGAGGTGTATTAGCATCTACTGTTTTTTGGTCCAATTTAATAAATTAAGGCCTATTGCCCTCAATAGAACACTTCTGTCCAACTCCCCTCTGTTATTTCTCTCATAAACAAAAGCAAATGTACGAAATAGATAGGTACATATAAAACGTCCCCGACACATAAACTTGGACGAGACAATTTCATTCTCCCCATTTACTTATAACTATCGTGCTGTTAGCAATTGTACTGTCAGCAAAAAAATATATCAAGAAAAGTTATCAATTACACTGTGCGCATCTATATTAGGAGATAATTTTTTACCGTTACTTTTGTTATAAAATAAATTAATTAAAATATTATTCCACTATAACTACCTAACACCTACATCTAAGATTTATACCGAAACCAAAATAATGAACATTAGACATCTATATATTTACAATACGTGTATTCTCGTTAGAAAAATATTTCATAGCCAACTCCATACTAACCTAGGCTTTAAAAAATTGAAGGAACTAACTAGCCGAAGCAGTCGTCGAGCAAGTTTTATTACACTTCCGAAGGTACGCACGAACTACGGCACAAAAATGTTTACCTACGCAGGCGCACAACTTTATAATAAAATACCCTCATCTATAAAAAGTATAACAGAAGTTTAAACAGAAGTTAGCACAACACGTCATCGAGACATATAACTTGTTAACGACATACGAACGAAATATTGCTGGTACATTGTGTACTATTATTGTTTCTCGTAAAGTGACATGTAAGTCTTTTGAGAAATAAATTCATTAAACCTATATGGAGTTACCAGCTAGCGGCAAACTAAAGTAACCAGCCACATCTGCCGTAGACATGAAGGCAGGAAACGAGTTCTAGAGTGAAGACAATGAATTGGTAAACGTATGATGGGAAACCCCTAGCCAGATAAACGAATGCTTTGTAACTGACAACTGAGTAAAACTGGATGCTGATGAAGGATCGGAGGCAGTGGCACAGGTCAATATTTAGTAAAACCGAAATGGGGAGTACCCTATAAATGTTGCTTCCCTGGCAATTTTCTAAATATGCTGCATAAACGTATGTATTTTTTTACTTAGAAGAACATTATAGGTACCTATTTAAACTATCACCACCTTCCTTACCTTGCCTTAACACCACCTTAAACATGAACATATACAATCGCGAACAAGGCAACACAAAATCGCAAGTGGATACAGTAAACATCGTGTGTCGTGAACGTGATCGAGATCGGGTCCGAGTTTGAAGTGAGAGTGAAACCAGTGGTAGTGCAGATACGCGTAGTAAAAGAACTCGAAAGAGGGTAGATCGATATATTTACTCATAAATAACTTTTTCACTGATTATCTCGATAACTTTAATACTAAAATTAGAAGGACATACTAAAACTATTGCTCTAACTTCATAGCTTCTCTCACACTGGTAGAAGCAACTCTCCTACAGTTATTTTATAAGAGATGACTTTTTTGCCGACTGTAGCAGCTCAAATTAAACTCTACACGATATTTTTCTGTAGCTGTGACACTAGGAAGGTAATAACTTTAATGTTATTGGTGGGATTGTCATACATTACTAATAAGCCCAACTTATCGGAAAAGTAGGTTAGTACAATCATCTTGTTGAGTTGCCTATACTGTAACATTTGTATCTATCATCGCAAAGATTATTCTAGTGGTTCCCAAGCCTTAATTTTGGACGTCAGGATTCGATCTCACACGCTTTTTCCTCCTAATTAGGATTATCTTGGTTTCTCCGAGAGCAACATTTAGGATAGATTTTTAGATATGCGTACAGACATAGACTATATTTTTCATATCACTTAGGTGGCAGGCTATCACTTGGCTGCCGACCCTGTAAGAACAGAGAGTTTCTGTGCCGTCAGTGCAGAAGAAACAATCAGGACAAGCCTTTGGTCTTCCCACTGACAGCACAAAAACTCTCCAGTGAGCTCTCCTTCTCACCGCCGGGAACACAACACGAGGTTATTATAGCCGCGTTATTCTGTAGGGTGGAGGTACTTTCCCAGTTGGATTGCTCAATTATACGGAAATACCGTAGTGTCCTACATTTTATCCCAAGAGTAGGTTCCTGGGGCGAGAAAGATGAAGAGAGAAGAGACCTAAGTACTATTTCAAGTGGACGGATGGAGACTCAGGCAAAGGACTATAATTAGTGTTGCTAATTAACACAATTAAGCACTTTTTCACATCTTGACAAAATACCTAGGTACGCATAAACTGCATCCAATGTTAAACCAACATCCTTTCCGTAATTAAATACGGGACATGATATTGCAAGTCTCCTCAAAGCAAGTTTTAATTCTAAAACGCCAGTACAAAAGCGTTCATCATTATTGTGACTGCAAAAAGGAAAACTCACCAGATATTATTCCCCGAGTTCCTTTTATAAAGAGGACGGCAAAGTTATATAAGCGCTTTAAAGAAAAATGTTGCTGTACTTTTTCCTTCAGGCGGTTGCTTGATTTTTTTTTGTTATTTTAAAATAATGAATAAAGTATTTTATTAATGTTAATGTTAATTAGTAAGTGGAAGGCATATTACTAAGTGATTTGCTTGTTTAGTAGTTTGAGCTCAATTGCTACGTCTGAGTTTGCGGATTTATTTTCTACTGATTTTATATAGGACACGTGAATTAGACTTTGCCTCGCCCGATGGGAAGCTGAAAGCAAAGTCTGGCCTCATCATATGCTTTCTCACGCCTCGGGACTGTAGGAAAAAGGAAACACGTGAACTGGTATTGAATTCCAGGCCTGAAATGGCGCGATAAACTTAGGAGTCTCCGAACCGCTTGGTTTTCGATCAGATATTCTGCATCGTATGCGGGTGACATCTAAGCCCTACATGTGTTGTTTGGTGTAGGAAAGGGAGGGACTAATTGGAAGAGTTCAACAGAACATTCACCATGGTACAGGCGGTAAAATACTGCCAACAAAACAAGATCCCTACGCATCTGCTCTAGGCTCTAGGGTGCTCGTGACCTCAGGATTCCTAATAATGCGAACCGCACGTCGCTGCAACCTGTTGACAGCATCTAATAAGTACTTTACTGAGCCATCCCAGAGATGCGAGTAGTATTTCATGCTGTTTTTTTATACCACTAAGGTGGCAAACAAGCACACGGCTCACCTGATCGATGAGTCTCAGCTTATTCATTCCATGTTTCACTACCTTCCCGTTCATATCATCTTTCATACAGTCTATCCATTTTATTTTAGGTGCGATAAAGATTAAGATTGTTATAAGAAGGAAATTATAAGAAGGAAAATTTGTAGGAGGTAGGACACGGCGGTATTTCCGCCCAATTCAGCAGTCCGACTAGGGACTCCGCCCTACAAAATACCGCGGTCATAATATCTTCGTGTTGTGTTCCCAGCGGTGAGTAAGGTAGCTAGAGCTCACTGGAGAATTTGTGCTTTCAGTGGGAAGACTAAAGGCTTCGGTACAGAAAGTCTGTGCTTCGGTCGGCAGCGCGAGTGTGGTTCCTCTGGTGTTACATACGTCCATAGGCCACGGTAACCACTTTCCATCAAGTAGGCCGTGTGCTTGTCTGTCACCTAAGAGGTATAAGAAAAAAGAAGAGGAAGCTCTTCCCTTCTAAAGTTATAACTACCCATATAAATACCAAAATTGTCTTCAATCAGATATTATTGTAATGTGTTATGTATAGTGCCCGGAAGACGGCAATAGACTTACCCCCTATTACGTGGGACAAAATTTAATGATTAGTGAAATGTGGGTCTTAATTGACCTCTGCCTAACCCTCCAGGGATAAAGGCGGGATGATATATGTATGTATGTATTATCGTAATGTCTGCACCTCATAAACTCATACCTACAAGCAATTTCTTTAGGACGCAATTTTATTTTGAAATAAAGGGGGGTCGATTCAAATTTAAATCTATGTTTATGGGATTGCAACCCTTGTTCCACGGCCACCCCCTGGAAAATAGGCGTTCAGGTGGATTTCATGGTTGATATTATTATTATTTTTATTATTTATGTTGAACACACTAGCAGCCATTAGGCTGATGCGTGTGTGTCTCATGATCCGGAGATTTTGTCAAGTCTGTCTTTGTAACTATGAACACTGGGTGCCATGTATCCCATTTAATATTTAAAAAAATTCCATCTTCTGACAAATACTTACAACTCCAAATGTTGCTTTTTTTACAACTTAGGTGGCAAACAAGTACACGGCCCACCTGATAGAAAGTGATTACCGTGACCTATGAACGTGTGCCACACCAGGGGAGCTACACCCGT
This sequence comes from Eilema griseolum, assembly GCA_963662185.1. Classification (NCBI taxonomy): domain Eukaryota; kingdom Metazoa; phylum Arthropoda; class Insecta; order Lepidoptera; family Erebidae; genus Eilema; species Eilema griseolum. The sequence continues at coordinate 1,175,599 of OY759249.1, forward strand.
GCTATCGACCCTGAACAACAGAACAGAAAGTTTCTGTGCCGTCAGTGCAGAAGAAACTATCAGGATAACCCTTAAGTTTTCCCACTGACAGCACAAAAACTCTCCAATTAGCACCGGCTACTGTACTCACCGCCGGGAACACAACACTAGGTTATTATAGCCGTGGTATTCTGTAGGGTGGAGAAAAGAAAGAAAAAGAAGAAAGAAAAGAAAAACCTTTTTATTTCGATACAACATCGACTAATAAATACTTAGGTACTAAAACACATTAAAAACAATAAACACAACAAATAAAACAAAATTAGTCCCGTTGCACCCAAAAAAGGAGCCAGTTCAGCATGGTGCCGGGCACAAGTACCTGACGCTGGTTTTCAACTGGCTCCTATGTGGAGGACATGTGACATAATTAACTTAAATTTACAAAAATAAAAAAAGAAGGAACACAATACCAAAAAATAAAAAAAAGAATAAAATAACAACACAATAACAGAAAAAAACAAACAACGGCCTTGTTGGGGCAGTCTGTGGCCCGGACTGGCCGTGCCGGCATCGGCTGCCCAACGCAGTGCATCAGTGCATGCCCTAGCCCACGCCTATCCATAACTATATTATTTGTAATATGGAGGTAGGTACTATCCCAGGTGGACTGCTCAATTGGATAGAAATACCGACATGTTCTACCAAATTTAAAGGATATTAGCAATAACAGGTCGGGAATACCTTCGGTGCCTACATCCTATCTAGAACTAACACAAGTACAAACATTGTAACATAACATAAACTCACGCCTATATCCCCGAAGGGGTAGGCAGAGTTGCTAGCACCCATATTTCGTCAGTTTATGTTTAGGTCTCAATGTAATAGGTGGCGAGCCTATTGCCATTAACCGGGCACTTATAAACCTGTGATAAATCCAGTCCATCCAATCCACACATAACTTCGAAAAGCATCGAAAAGTCATTGGTATGGTAAAACCTGGGAAGGAAACCGAGATCCCGTCTCAGCAGTCCATTACCCATACCACTAGGCTATCGCAGTTTTTTACATTGTACATTGTAAGTTAAATAAAAGCTTGTTATAACGTAATAACGCTGTCACCAGCTGTGTCTACAGCCTTGATGCCTTGAAGTCTTTGTCTTTATGGCAATTTTAGCGCACATTGTTAAATATCAAGTTGTGGGTGGCAGTAACATGAATCTACTAGACTTTTATACGGTAATAAAACGATGTCACACAGGCGTGGGCGAGAGCCTCTTGAGTTTACTTAAATGGAATAATATTAATATAGACGTTACTAACATATTTAATAAGTTTGTTACAATAGAGCGCTTGAAATAAAATCTTTTTTTTTTATTTTTTATATATAGAACACGTCAATTAGACTTCGACTTGCCTGATGGTAAGCTGAAGGCAAAGTCTCAGAAAAGAGGGTCACCATTACCTACACATACCGTGTGACAATGGTGACACTCAGCTTGACAATCTCATCATATGCTTTTTCACGCCCCGCTTAAAGGACCCGGGACTGTAGGAAGAGGGAAACACGTGAGCTGGTAATGAATACATACATACATACATACATAAAATCACGCCTGTCTCCCATAGGGGTAGGCAGAGATCACGGATCTCCATTTGCTACGATCCTGACATATTACTCTCGCTTCATTCACTCTCATTACATTCTTCATGCATGCTCGTCGGTTTAGAGTACTCCTGACCTGCCCCTTTTCTAAAACTTCCCCGATTTGGTCCAGGTATGTGCGCCTAGGTCTTCCCCTTCCGACGGTACCATCCACACTCGCCTCATACACCTGTTTCGTTAGTCTTCTTTCATTCATTCTCTCAACATGACCAAACCATCTCAACATTCCTCTCTCAATTCTCATCACTACATCTTCTATCACTCCACATCGTTCTCTTATCACGCTATTTCTCACTCTATCTTTCAAGGTCAAGCCACACATACTTCGCAACGCACGCATTTCTACTGCATTTACTCTACTCTGATGCTTTTTCTGCCACACCCAACTTTCACTACCATACATAAGAGTCGGCACCAATACTCCTCCATGTACAGCCAGTCGTGCCTTTTCGGACACTTTCCGGCTGCTCATAAAGTTGTGTAGTGCCCCATTCACTCTATTTCCAGCCATCACTCTCCTTTCAACATCTTCTTCATGCTTTCCATCTCTCGTAAACAATGTTCCCAAATATATGAACTCATTCACTTGTTCCACTTTTTCTCCATCTATACAAATCCTACACTCTGTCACACATTCATCTCTTTCAAAAACCATAACTTTTGTCTTACTAACATTCACTTTCATTCCTTTCCTCTCAAAAGCTTCATGCATAGTTGTTACCATCTCCTGCAACTCATCTGCCGATGACGCCAGTAAAACCTGATCATCAGCATAAAGAAGACATTTGACGAGTAAATTCTTCATTCTTAAACCACATTCTTTATCTTTCAAATCTTGCAAACAACTGTCCATGAATAAGTTAAACAGCCATGGTGACGCTACACATCCCTGTCTAACCCCTTTTTGGATACTAAACCATTCAGTGTATGACCCATGTATCCTCACGCAAGCTCTGGAGTCCTCATAGAGAGACTTCACAGCTCGAATAAGGTTGCTGCTCACCCCATACATAGACAGTACCGACCAAAGTTCATTCCTCACCACTTTGTCATAGGCCTTTTCCAAATCCACAAATGCGCAATAGACCTTTTGACTCTTGGCCAAAAATTTCTCGGCTATGCTTCGCAATGAAAAGACCTGATCCGTACATCCCATTCCCTTTCTAAAACCCGCTTGTGCATCCCATATTTTCTCATCGGTTTCTTTCATAACTCTCTCAATCAACACTTTCGCATACAGTTTGCCGACGACGCTGAGTAGGCTAATGCCCCTGTAGTTTTTGCAGTCTTGATGCGAGCCCTTTCCTTTGTAAAGTGGAACTATAACGGCCTTACACCAATCACTTGGTACACGACCGCTAACCCAACATATGTTGAAAAGGCGGCACAACTGACTTGCTACAAGGCCCTGTCCAGCCTTCAGCATCTCGACTGTCACCTTATCATATCCCGCTGCTTTACCAGCTTTCATACTTCTTAATGCACTCACAACTTCATTCATACTAATACCACTTTTATCAGCATCAACATAGTCATCCATCACCGAGGTTAGTGCATGTACACCATCCTCTCTTTCAAACAAGCTTTCAAAATAGTCCTGCCATCTTTTTAACACACATTCCTCACCTTTTACAATACTTCCATTCTGGTCTCTAATAGCGTTCAGCTCGGAGCTCTGTGTTTCTCCTCTGGCTAAACGAATGGACTTCCAAAAGAACTTAATGTTCGTCTGGAAATCCTCAGATAACCTTTCATCAAACACGTCTTTTTGTTCCTTTTTCTTTCTAGCAATCACTCCTTTCACTATCCCTTTCAGTCTTCTATATTTATCTTTCGCTTCATCCACATTCTCAATTGTAGCTTGCTGCATTCTCTCATTAGCTCTGACTGAGAGCCAGTCAAGCCACGCTTTCTTTTTCTCACATACCAACTTTTGCACTTCTTTATCCCACCATGCATGCTTCACCTTTTGCACTTTACTTCTTTTACTTATACCACATACTTGGGAAGCCACACTCACAATCTCATCTTTGAATACCTTCCATAACTCCTCAATCTCACAAATACTATTGGTGGCGCTTGGCAACGTGCGGTAATGGACTGTATTGCGGGAAGTAGCTAACTGTTCCATTGACGCTTTACACACAAAAGACAGGTGGTCGGGTTGCCGCGGGAGTGATCCAAGCAATGAATGCAACCCGAGAAATTAGGAGAGGATGCACTAACCTTCACGACACACGTGTTTTCATCGCAGCCGGTACACGGATCTTCTCTTCCTTGCTCAGGAGCTGCCGTCAGCATCACTAGATCACTTGAGGAACACACGAGAGGCACAATCCGATCGGTAAAGGTCTATGAAGCGGTAAAAATGTAACAAATATTAATCATTTTTGAGAGACGCGAGCGCGGCCGTCCTTACGCTGGCTAGTTCAAAGCGAGACTCAGTGTCTATATTTCACAAATGGCGGACGGAAGCTACATCTATGGTTAGTGCGGAAGAGGAGACGGGTATAGAAAGAGTGTGTTTCCACGTCAAGAAATACAGCTTCTACATCGGCGCAACCATTCCCCCCGGCTTGAAGGGTTACCTTCGAAACGACAAATGCGAAACAAATCTAAAGTCTAATCTAAATCTAGGTTTGGGAAATAACAACTAAAATATAAACATAGATTGGAACTCGTGCCTACTGCTGGCTAGGCAGAGGGCAGAGGCGAACAACCGGGCGCAGATACGATCCGGTTGCAGTTTTAACCCGTACAACACGAGTTATCCCGCGGGCATCGGGAAAAATTTCCTCTACTACTCCCAGAGGCCAATGTAAAGGAGGAGCATTCTCAGTCATAAGGACTACCACCGTACCTACAGTAATTGGGTTGGATGGAGTATTCCATTTTTGACGTGACTGCAGCGTGTGCAAATAATCGGTTCTCCAACGATTCCAAAACGATTGGACCAACTTATCTAAAAGAGCGTGACGAGTTAGAAGGTGCATTCTATCGTCATCAACATCTATTGCGGGCAAATATTTTAGAGGAGTCGTATTCAAGAAGTGAGCTGGCGTCAGAGCTAATGGCTCTGACGGATCGCTAGATAGAGTCCGACACAGCGGACGCGTGTTCATCACTGCCTCTACTTGAGCGAGTACGGTACTCAACTCCTCGAACGAGAGAATCTGCTCGCCTATGACGCGAAACAGATGCGACTTAAGGCTTTTAATATTCGCTTCCCAATTACCACCAAAATGACTAGCGGCAGGCGTGTTAAAGTACCATTCAATGCGATTTTCGGCTAAGATGTGAGCGAATTCACTTTGGTAGTACTTAGACCGTAAGAATGTGTGCAATTCCGAGATACTACGTCGGGCCCCTACATAGTTTGTACCGTTGTCCGAATACATGCGCTTAACCGGACCCCGACGCGACAAAAAACGTTTAAAAGCGGACATAAAATTTTGCGTACTTAAATCACCGGTCAACTCTATATGAACCGCGCGAGTTGTCATACAAATGAACAAACAAACGTAAGCTTTCGTGGAGCGAATGCCACGACCACGAGCAATGGTGACTTTGAAAGGCCCAGCAAAGTCTGTGCCGGTGTGTACGAAAGGTTTTGCGGATTGAACAACACGACAAGAGCGATGATCGGCCATTTCAGGCGCGATAAAACGCGGGCGGAGCTTAAAACAAGGTACACATCTGTGTACTCTAGCGCGAACCAAATTACGAGCGGAAATTATCCAGTATTTCTGTCTCAAAATAGACATCAACAAATCGGGACCAGCGTGACAATTCACCTTATGATGATAATCTACTAACAAATCTAATACGTGGTCCTTACGCGGGAGAACTACTGGATGCCTTTGTTCAAATCCTAAACTTGAATTTCTCAAACGACCACCTACTCGAATGAGTCCATCCTCCAAAAATGGTTTCAAGTGTCGGAAAGAACGACTACAAGGTTTGTTAAATTCTAAATTTTTAAATTCAGAAGCAAAATAACCTTTCTGCAACTCGCGAAGTATGACCAATTCAGCCTTATCTAAATCAGCGGCGGTTATATGACCGCGTGTAGATAGAATTCTCAAAAATCGGCCCACATAAACAACACAACGCAACAGTCTCGACCAAGACGAGACGCGACTAGCCAACAACAAAATAAGGGACTCTTCACGCGGGACCGATACAACAAGCGAGTGCTTCTTTTCCTCGGGTGGTTCGGAAACCGTAGTGGGATTGAATTGAATAACTGGCCACCCATCCAACGCGGCATGAATCCAGGACGGTCCACCAAACCACAACGGGTGATCCAAAATTTGCGAAGGAAGCAATCCACGAGAGAGACAATCGGCTGGGTTGTCGGTGCCAGCAACGTGAAAGAGATTATGTGGCGCCAATTCAGATTGAATTTTTGCCACTCTATTAGCGACGAATGTGTCCCAACGATGGGGCGAAGAGTGGGCCCAACACAAAGCGACTGTTGAGTCCGAAAAAGCTAAAATTCTACTAATATTAATGCGACTACTACAAGCATTGGCGATAGAGGTGATCAATCTAACTAACAATAGTAAAGCGCATAGCTCGAGGCGTGCCAGAGAGACGACCTTACGGGGAGAGACCTTTGATTTCGCGCTTATAAGGCTAATTGAAACCTTACCTACATTCGAGACATGAAAGTAGACTACTCCTCCATACGCCCTCTCACTAGCGTCCGCGAAGCCTACTACCGTAACAACACTATGTTGCGATATACCTACATGACGCGGAATTTGTATTTGGTCAAGCACAGAAAGTTCTTTTCTAAAGCGAGCCCACAACTTAGCAATGTTGTCGGGCGCGGTGTCGTCCCAATCACAATTGGAAAGCCAAAGCTCCTTTATAAGTAGTTTGGCGTACAAAACGACAGGAGCTACGAATCCCATTACGTCCCATATCCGTGCCACACACGACAGGATAATGCGTTTAGTACAAGTTTGCGGGGTCGAACTAATTTTCAAACTAAACGTATCAGATGCGGGCGACCAGCTTAAACCAAGCACCTTGTGCGTATCACTTTCATCGAATTCCTTAACCGAAGACAATCGGTGCGACGGTGGAATCGACTCTAACGCAGTTTGCGAGTTGCTCGTCCATTTCACGAGATCAAATTGACCAGCCTTCATGAGACTTATAACTTGAGCGGCCGTCTCGACAGCCTCTGCCTCGCCATCTACACTATACACGAAGTCATCCATGTATAAGCCAGTCTCAATGGTGGCTCTCGCTTTCGGAAATGCATCGCCCTCGTCAGCGGCCAGCTGCTTGACGGTGCGAAGTGCGTGAAAAGGGCTAGATTTAAGCCCGAAGCAAACACGATTAAACTCGTAAACCATTAAAGGTTCTTGCGGTGAAAATCTATACAAAAATCGTTGAAACCTACGATCGGGTTTGCGCACTTCAAGGCACAAAAACATTTGTCGAATATCTGCAGAGAGTGCAACAGCGAATAAGCGAAAATTTACAATTATGTCAAATAAATTACCTTGAAGATTTTGACCACAATACAAAATGTCATTAAGCGACACGGAAGTGCTAGTCTTAGCACTGCCATCTAAAACTACGCGGAGTTTAGTAGTAAGCTTATCTTCTCTAATAACTCCGTGGTGCGGGATAACGTACGAAGGCTGGGTCTCGTCAGTGTCCGCAGGTGCAGGTGAGATGTAACCTTTATCTAAATATTCGTTAACAACCTCATCATAGGCTTGCTTTAACTTTGGAGACGCCTGCATCTTTCGTTCTAAACAAAGAAAGCGTCTTTCAGCGGATGCACGGGAGTCCCCGAGCGATAAAATATCTCCCTTGAAAGGGAGCGCGACCACATAACGACCCTGCTCATCACGAGTAGTCGTGCGACAATAAATCTCCTCAGCCATCTCGTCATCGGGGCTTAGGATTGGTGGGACATTGACCTCTTCAATCTCCCAAAACTTGCGGATGGTAGACTCCAGTGGCGGCTCGACGGTGCAACAGAACGAGGCAGTCGAGTGACTAAAACTATCTATAGAAGCGGGTGCGGAACCAATTATAACAAAACCCAGAACTGTTTCCAGGGCGTGCGGAGCGGGGTACGTCGGTCCCCCTTTGACCTTACGTGATAACTGGAGGTGCGGGAGAATCGAAGCGCCGATCAATATATCGACGACTCCAGGAACAGCGTAAGTCTCATCAGCTAAAGGCAAGTCTTTAAATTTCGTTAATAAAGACGTGTCAACTGGGACGGTAGGCAACTGTTCAGTTATTTTATCTGTAACGAGCGAATCCATGTCAAACCAAATATTATTATTAAAACGAGATCCAAACCTTGTTTTAATGGTGCCATGAACAGCTGACTGCAAACCCCCAAACCCTTTCACCACTGAATGGGTTGAACGCTTATCAACATTGAAACCAAGACGTTGACAACAATCTTGAGTAATAAAATTACTTTGCGAAGCGCCATCTAATAGCGCTCGAACAAGGTGCGGTTTACCTAATGTATCAACAATAACAACGCGAGCGGTCGCGAGACACACAGTGGTGAGTGCAGCACTAGCGGAGAACGAACACAAGGTGACGTCATCCGCAGCGGTCACCGGGCGGGCCGGAGCGCGCGCGGGCGCGGGGTGCGGCTGCGGCGCAGGCTGCCGTGTGTCACCGCTCGACGGGCCAACTGTACTCACATTGGATGCGGCATTACTATTCTCAAAATGAAGCAAAGTGTGGTGTCTCGCTTGACATTTGCGACAACCATTTCCACTATTACATAAAACAACGCGGTGTTTAGTACCGAGACAATTAAAACAAAAATTATTAGCGCGAACAAATTTATAACGATCACTAGGCGACAATTTTAGGAAACCAGGACACTTGTACAGTTGCGAATGATGAGTACTACACAAAGAGCAAACAGATGATTGTACACGTGCTGGTGCGGTATTAACATAAGTATGGGTTGACCTCGGTGACCTCGATGAGGCATCTATTTTGCGTTCAGAAGTAACAACCTTCTTCGCGCCTTCATGTTTCGATGAAGAGCGTTGCAATACCTTTATATGCTCGCGAACAAAACTTTCTAAGTCTTCGAACTTAGGAATTTTACTGCCGCGATGATCCGACTCAAACAAACGAATGGTTTCGGAATCTAATTTCTTTAAACCCATATACAAAAATACGAAGTCGCAGAGGTCATCGATCTTCAAGTTCTTTACGGCGCGAACAGCTGACGCGAAAGTATCTAGAAATTTCTCTAAGTTTTGATCGTTACATGCCGTAATAGATTTCAAATCAGACATCTGATCTAAATAGGCGTTAGCTACCGATCTTTTATCCTCATACTTAGCTTTCAAAGTATTTAAAATTAAATTATAATTCCCGGCACTAAACGTAATTCCAGCGCAAGCGGTTATAGCTTTACCAGTCAATTTTTCAACGAGATAATGCAATTTTTCGTGATCTGTCAACGAATCGTTCTTATCTATCGTATTCTCAAAACTATCTATAAATAGACACCAATTGCGAATGTTACCATCAAATTCGGGTATTTGAATTGGTGGCAACTTAGGTCGGTCGCGAGTGGGGTTGGGTAGGTCAGCCGGTTTCTCCAAACTCCTAGCGACGCGTTTGATACGACAATACAAATCGTCAAACGACGACAAGGCTTGATAACTCACTGAGTAATCGGGATCCAAATTCAACTCTAAAACATTGATGTCATGTACTAAGGTTTCGAAATCCGCGCGTAGACTATCTAAGTTTTCTATAGAACACAAGAACGAATCTCTGATGACCAAATCAGAGGTTTTAAGTGCATTATCATAGATCGATTGTACGCGAGAGTAAATCATTTCTTTTTTAGCGTATAAAAGTTTCAATTGAACCTTACCGGTCTTATCAACCTTTGGGGACATGTTTACAATTAAATCTCAAACTAAAGTGCGGCAAATAACAAATATGAAATGACTTAATCTTAGCGGTACAGAGCAGCGAGGCGGCGCGAGCGATAACCGTAGGTAGGTAGGTACTTATAACTGCCAGTGCAGGCTTGAACTAACGCGCATAGCAACAAGATCGTACCTACGCGATGGTCGCTGTCTAGGTTCAACTATTATTTCAGAGATTAAGTATTGCGTAATATCTATTCAAATTAAAATACTTTCGTATGAATTGGGATGAGATGCGAGCGAGGTAGGTACAGCCACGTGTCTACCCACGCAGGTACTAGGCAAATACGACGCGAGCCGAGAACAACGTAATTGAAAAAAACAAAACAAAGCCAAATGCGTTAGGTATTACACTGTGCCTATGCACTAGGGTGTCTAGTATACCTAAGATCTAAGCCTAAATGTCTGGATGCGGGGTTTTCTACTAAAATAACCAGGCACTTAGGTGCGATGCGAAAATTGCGAACTACGATTAAGTGTTGATATGATACCTAACCTATGTATGTACCAGGTAGGTACTATGCGAGCCAGCGGCGAACGGACAACAAATCTAATCCTAAGTGTCTGGATGCGGGGTTTTCTACTAAAATAACCAGGCACTTAGGTGCGGCGCGCTTATTCCCATTAGAATAATAACAAAATACGAACTACGGCTAAGAATCCGGCTCGATCCGGACCAAAAATGGTGGCGCTTGGCAACGTGCGGTAATGGACTGTATTGCGGGAAGTAGCTAACTGTTCCATTGACGCTTTACACACAAAAGACAGGTGGTCGGGTTGCCGCGGGAGTGATCCAAGCAATGAATGCAACCCGAGAAATTAGGAGAGGATGCACTAACCTTCACGACACACGTGTTTTCATCGCAGCCGGTACACGGATCTTCTCTTCCTTGCTCAGGAGCTGCCGTCAGCATCACTAGATCACTTGAGGAACACACGAGAGGCACAATCCGATCGGTAAAGGTCTATGAAGCGGTAAAAATGTAACAAATATTAATCATTTTTGAGAGACGCGAGCGCGGCCGTCCTTACGCTGGCTAGTTCAAAGCGAGACTCAGTGTCTATATTTCACAAATGGCGGACGGAAGCTACATCTATGGTTAGTGCGGAAGAGGAGACGGGTATAGAAAGAGTGTGTTTCCACGTCAAGAAATACAGCTTCTACATCGGCGCAACCAACTATCAAGATCATGAAACCTTTCAGTTAATTTGCTTCCATACTCCTCTCTCACTTTATCTTCTTGCAAGTTTTCTACTTTTATTCTTTCTAGAACACTTATGGGCTTACGCCTTCTACGTCTCCATCCTTTAAAGAGATCACTTATACGGCACATAACCAAAAAGTGATCTGTATGGATACCCACACCGCGATATACCCTAGCGTCTAGAATATTTTTTCTCAATCTTTCATCCACTATTACAAAATCAATCATACTTTTACTGACATTCTTCGCTTCTCTTGTATACATATGAATCCTTTTGTGTCGAAACATCGTGTTTGACACACAAAGGTTCCATTCCAAACATACCATAGCAAACCTTTACCATTTTCGTTCACTCGTTCATCTCCGTACTTGCCAAGAACCCTTTCAAATCCATCTCGTTTCAGTCCTACCCATCCATTAAAATCACCTAGCATTATGATTCTTTCATTATCCTTACATTCTCTTAATACATCTCTTAATGGTAATGAATACCAGGCCTTAATGGTGCGATAGAGGAAAGAGTCACCGAACCGCTTGGTTCTTGATCGGATGTTGACCTGCACGTGATGTCCTGTGTAGGAAAGGGAAGGGTGGGCCTAATTGGAAGAGCTCATCAGAACACTCACCATTGTACAGACATCTAAAATATAATCTAAAATATAAGCCGCGTCGTTCCCGGCAGAGTAAAATTTGGACCATCCCATCTCTCCATTATTCGCCTTGTACGACACCGCATGGGATGCGGTGTCGTACAAGGCGAATAATGGATAAGGTTGTTTAACATCAGACAGATATATGCAGCCCAGGTTCAGTTTGTGCATGGTTTGAGTAAATAATAGTGCCCGGAAGATGGTAATAGACTCACCTCTATTACATGGGACCGAATTCAACGATTGGTGAAATGTGAGTGTTAATTTTCCTCTGCCTAACCCTCCGGGTAAACACGAGCAGAGACTCGAGGATCACCGTGTGTCCGGCGTGAGAGACACCAAGACGGGAGCTGGGGGTGGCCCTGGGAGTCAAAGTTCTCACGCTCGCCACCTTGCTCGCGGCGATGGTTCTTCTTCTGCTAGCAAGTAACACTCATGAAAGAGGAGGCGGAGCGGGAGCGGCAACGGAAGCAACGAAGGATCGCGAACAAGCTGCCCGCGTACTGAGGCAACTCGAGCGTCAGTGGTCGATGAATGACCTCCGTCCCCCATGAGCGCAGGCCTGGGATTGACGGGTAGAGCCTTTCCGATTCCGGGACCCTGGGTCAGCAGAGGTTGCGAGGGATATGCCTGTCAACCTCTCCTTCAGCAACCAACAACCCACAGGCACCGTGCCTTTTAGTCGGTTCGAGTCCGACATAACGTCTCCCACCAGCTCGGGCTTTGGTGTATCCGTGGGGACTTTCGCACGAAACCCTCCGGGGATAAAGGTGTGATTATATGTATCTATGTATGTAATTCTATTGATAATGGAATCTTATTTATGAAGGAAGTTTGCGTTTTCTACTAATAAGCCACCAGCCCCTCTAGAAAAGTGGCATTACGTTTGTAGAATACTGTAGATTCTGTAGAATGTTCAATGTTCTTTTATTAATGGCCTCTTCAGCAAAGCACTGCAATTTTCCCAATGTCAAGTGAATTGTAAATGTTTATAAATTTATTAATTGCGAAACGCCAATGTCAAGGTTTTCATGAAATTTTACCTGATCCACGTTAGCCACGCCAGTAAATTTGTTTCCGTGTGTCCACCCCCACGAGATTTAGGTGGTCGATCAGGACATGTGGTTCGATTTTAGGGGGCGAATACTGTAGAGCAGATTGACCTCTGTGGCGTAGCGGTAGAGCATTCGACTGCTATGCAGGGGGCGCGGGTTCGATTCCCGCTCAGTGCAAATATTTGTATGCATGAATATGTATATTTGCATTGGTCTGGGTGTTTCTATGTATAATATGTATGTATTTACAAAAAAAAAAAAAAAAAAAAAAAAAAAAAAAAAAAAAAAAAAAAAGTATCTAAGTATGTTTATCCGCATTCTAGATCCCATAACACAAGCTAGTTAAGCTATGCTTACCATGGGTCTAGATAGCGTTGTGTAGAATGTCGTGGAATATTTATTTATTTATTTATATTTATTTATAGACCTGATGGAAAGTGGTTACCGTGGCCTATGAACGTGTGTAACACCAGTGCAGCAGTGGAGTCACATCCGTGCTGCCGACCCTGTAAGAACAGAGATTTTCTGTGCCTTCAGTGCAGAACTCAAAATCAGGACAAGCCTTTGGTCTTCCCACTGACAACATAAAAACTCTCCAGTGAGCTCTGGCTACCCTACTCACCACCGGGAATACAACACGAGGCTATTACAGCCGTGGTATTCTGTAGGGTGGAGGTACTTCCCCAGTCGGACTGCTCAAGTCGGACGGGAATACCGTCGTGTCCTACCTCCTACATTGACGACTATCATAAACATCAAAACACATATCAATGTCATACATTTATAAGTTCATTGTATACCTCGAGACACGTATCTTGAACCTAAATCGCGAGACAAACGAGGCACTGGCACGCCACGGCACGCGGGTATTGTTTTAATAATAATGTGTATTTAGTGAATCTGAGCTCATCCACCGCAGTAGCTCGTCATGCTGACCTCAAAAGACAAACCATACATACCTATACCATGATCGCGTTAATTCCCGTTATCATTATTGTACACTTCAAAAGACACCCAAGAACCAGTCAGTCCATCTTCTTCATCTTAGTGTTAATTCCAGTCGGATCCGAAGCTTCCACCTCAGAGTCTAGGATCCCGCTTCACCAGTCTAACTGCGAATTTGGCTGAACTTCGTTATTTTTCTGTGAAGCGACTACCATATTCTTTTTTATCTAGGACACGTCAAGAGTTTTTGTGCTGTCAGTGGAAAGACCAAAGGCTTGTCCTGAATTTGTGTTCTGCACTGAAGGCACAGAAAATCTCTGGTCTTACACGGTCGGCAGCACGGGTGTGACTCCCCTGGTGTTACACACGTTCATAGGTCACGGTAACCACTTTCCATCAGGTAAGCCGTGTGCTTGTCAGCCACCAAAGTTGTATAAAAAAAAACTAGCCTGATGGTAAGCTAAAGGCAAAGTCTCGGGAATTAGGGTCACCATTACAGACACTAAGTAATGTTACAATGGTGGCACTCAGCTTGGCGGCCTCATCAGATGCTTATTTACGCCCCGCTTAAAGGACTCGGGACTGTATTGACCTCCACAACCCAGAGGCGATATTGAAGCATTGCTTAGATAGATAGATAATTCTTTATTGTACACCAATAGATTACAGTAAAACTTGTAGTTAGCATGCATACAGTTTAATGTACAATGGGCGGCCTTATCGCTGGAAGCGATTTCTTCCAGGCAACCTTGGGATGGACAGTAGTGTAATAAAGCAAAAGTTTTGGTGTAGATTAGCAAATAAACTAGAAACAAGGGGTATTAAAAAAAAGAAAGAAAGATATAAGAGAAGTTCAAATAAAGTAAAATAAATATACAAGTTTAGGACATAAATAGATATACGAAGTAGATAGTACATACTAATAAGAAGGGAAAATAGTGAGCATATTAATTGTGAGCAGTCACAGTGTTCAAGATGATAGGTAGTAACTTTTTACCATTGTTTTAAATACGTTTAGGGATTTTGCTCGTCTGATATTCAATGGCAATGTGTTCCATAAGCGCACAGCCTTGGCAGAGAATGACTTATCAACAAAATCAGTTGAATGCATTGCCATTCTCAGCCTCAAATTCTCGGTTGACCTCAGGCATCTCGTATGTGTGTCATGGAGGAACTGGAATCGTTCTTTGAGATAAGAGGGAGTGGTGGGATTAAACAATACATTATATAATAATATTAGAATATGGGCGTTCCAGCGAAGCCGAACTGGGAGCCACTTGAGTTGTTTAGATCAGTTGTTGGACGTTTTAGGGCTCCAAATACCCGTAACGGTTGCCACAGATATTGTTATGGCAACCATTATGTGATATGTCGTTCCCAAAACACATAAAAGATGTCTGCCCGCTTTATTAAGAAAATGAAAATCACAGACAATAAAAATAGTTCCATAGTTCAGTGATAAAAATAATTATAGGTAATGTATGTGTGCTGTGTTGGTCTGTATACTCGTTCGTCTGACATCATTCCATGTTGGGACTTAATCTGATTGTGTACGTGACTTTTATTTGTTGACAGACTGAAATCTTTGCTCAAATTGCTTCATTGAGACGCTGTAGTTGATTTAATAACCTACTTCAATACGAATATAGGTCAATAATATTCTAGAAATACATTTTCACAAGTTACTCAGAGGTCTTTTTTAACTACTGTTTATCCGCATTTCAGATCCCATACCAGAACCTAATTAAGCTATATTAACAATGGGTCTAGATAGCTGTGTGTATTATATTGTAGAATATTATTTACTAGCTGTTGCCCGCAGCTCCTCCCGCGTAGAATTTTGATCTTGTTAACTTTTTTTGTGCGGATATCCCCTCGGATACCTATGCCTATGGCCCACGGGATTGGATGTGTCGCACTTGGACCCACTAAAACTGCACACCTTCTCAAACCTTCAGAAACATATAATCACGCCTCCATCCCCGGAGGGTTAGGCAGAGGTGAATTAACACCCACATTTTACCCATCATTAAATTCGGTACCATGTACCTAATAGAGGGTGAGCCTATTGCCGTCTTCCGGGCACTATTATTGACTCGAGTCAATCATCTGAGGCTGAGCCTTGGCTGTATATATCTGTCTGAGGTTAAACACCCCTATCCCTTAGTCGGCTCGTAGGACACCGCATGGGAAGAGATGGGGTGGTCCATATTCTACTCTGCCGGGAAACACGCGGCAAAAACCTTCAGATGCCGGGGTATAAAATTGCCTAAAGCTTATCTCGCTCTCCCGGTTTCCCTGGGTCATCTGTGTGTTTTAAGATGGCCCAGTCCGGTTTGGGAAACCGGTGTCCCCATCGAACCCCGGAAAGGAGGGAAGGCGAACGTCGCACCACTGCACTGGCGGCGGTGCTGGAGTGGTGATAGGCGGGAGTACTTGTAGCCCCCATGCCTGCACTCGGCGACCGGCTCGCCCCTTGCCTAATCTCCACTGTACCCTCTGGTAGTCAAAGAGTAAGGTAAAAGTTCGTAAAAAGTAAAGCAAATAGAGACATAGATTGAGAAAAGGAAGTTGGGAAAAATCCCCCTGGTTATCTCATCATTATAGATACATACATACATATAATCACGCCTCTATCCCCGGAGGGTTAGGCAGAGGTGAATTAACACCTACATTTCACCATTAATAGAAAGAAAGAAAGAAAGAAAGATCCGTTTATTATACACACACACACACTTACACAGCACATAAAAAAATTAAATAAAATAATAAAAAAAACGTAATAGGGGATGACCCTATTGCCGTATTCCGAGCACTATTGTTGACTCGAGTCATGCATTTGCGGCTGATTCTAGACTGTACACAGTCAGGTCATAAGTATTGTTACACAGTAAAAACTTTTCTTTTAGAATGCTGACCACAAAAAAATTTATTAAATTCGAATTTCGAATTGTTCATGAAAATAAAAATGTATACTTGTTAGAATTTTACTCATTTTTAAATATGGAGTGGACGCTTAAAGAAGACCGTGTTGCAGTTATTGCGTTGAATCGTTGTGGTTACGCGCCAATTCAAATTTTTGATATACTGAAAAATTTGAATATAACCAAAAGATTCGTTTAGCGTACCATCAAACGATACAATGAAGACTCTAGTGTAGATGACAAATCAAGAAGTGGTCGCCCTCGGTCTGTTAGGACTCCAGCAGCGATAAAAGCTGTGAAGGCGCGAATTCAAAGAAATCCCAAACGTAAGCAGAAACTGCTGGCCCTTCAGATGGGGTTAAGCAGAACCACGGTGAAAAGGGTGTTAAATGAAGACTTAGGGCTTCGGGCATATCGAAGAAAAACAGGACATTGTTTGAATGATCGTCTAATGGACCTGAGACTGAAGAGATGCTGCGCTTTGTTGAAGCGGTGCACGGGAAAAAAAATATCGGGAAATTCTTTTTTCGCTTGTAAAAGTTTTTACCGTACAAGGGAGCTACAACAAACAAAATGATAAGGTGAACGCACACAGTAGTGAAAAAGCGAGCAACCGTATTCCACGTGTCCAACGAGGTCATTTTCCATCCTCGCTCATGGTATGGTTGGGAGTTTCTTATTGGGGCTTAACAGAGGTACATTTTTGTGAGAAAGGTGTAAAAACTAATGCAGTTGTAAATCAAAATCTCCTGACGAACCTTGTGGAACCTGTTTCTCATACCATTTTCAATAACAGGCACTGGGTATTCCAACAAGATTCGGCGCCAGCTCATAGAGCGAAGAGCACACAAGACTGGCTGGCGGCGCGTGAAATCGACTTCATCCGGCATGAAGATTGGCCCTCCTCCAGTCCAGATTTGAGTCCGTTAGATTATAAGATATGGCAACACTTGGAGGAAAAGGCGTGCTCAAAGCCTCATCCCAATTTGGAGTCACTCAAGACATCCTTGATTAAGGCAGCTACCGATATTGACATGGACCTTGTTCGTGCTGCAATAGACGACTGGCCGCGCAGATTAAAGGCCTGTATTCAAAATCACGGAGGTCATTTCTTTATTCTTATAAGAATCTATGTTTTGTTAAGTTCATTTTGGTATATAAATAGTTACATAATGAATAAACTTGTCTCAATTATTTTATATTAAACATGTGACAGAATTTATGACCTGACTGTGTATATATCTGTCTGATGTTAAACAGCTCTAACCCTTAGTCGCCTGTCGCCTTGTACGACACCGCACTGAAAGAGATAGGGTGGCCCAAATTCTATTCTATTCTATTCTATTCACTATTAATGGGATGAATATGCAAAGCATTTTTGTTGATTGGAAAGTACTTTTTTCCTTTTCAGAGAAAAGTGTGCTCCACTATAATAAATAAATAAAAATAAAAATATTTATTTCATTTCACAATTTTTGAACAAGTAATTTCGGCAAGAATTCACTACCCTAAAGAATCAAATTCGCTTATTTGCCGTGGTACAATTGAATGGTACCATTGATGGTACTATGGAAATTTTTATTTGCCTTAGAACCATTCATGGTACTAACGGAATTATGTCATTGCCGTGGTACCATTGTTGGTACTGTGGTATAATTTTTATGTACCATTGTACCTTTACCACAAAATCAATGCAATTATTTCATTAGAGGGAATGTAACAAGAGGTGACAAGTTTATCAGTACTTGTACTACCTCTCTAATGCAACGATGATGCAATTACTTATCCTAAGATATTCGTATTCTTAGATTAAGTAATGTAACTCTTGTATATTTCTCATTGGCAGTTTAGAAATTAATTTTAATTTAGTAATAATTTTGACAAGAGTGTATTCAAAAATTTTCCAGGAGTGGATATAGCATTATGCTATTATGGACGAAAAACATTTGGAAAAATGCAAAATTACACAAACACACCAATAGTAAAGCTGAAAGACGAATAGTTGCTTTGTGTGCAGCTTTACCTTTGTTACCATCATCGAATTTGTTAGAAGGATGGAAGTACTTTAAAGAAGAATCCAGTGCTGAATTATTCAAAATAACAAAGTTTTTATCATACATAGAAAAGTTTTGGTTAAGGAAGCACTGTAATAAACTATCTGTATTCAGTGAACGCCACCGCACCAACAATCCCGTCGAAGGTTGGCATGCAAAATTGAACAGAGAAATCAATAAAAACAAAGTCTCATTAATTTGTCTTTTGAATGTTTTAAGAAAATTTGAAAATGTTGCACAAATAAACCATGCATCTAGAAAAAAAAACGTAATAAAGGGGATATTTTAAATGATGACTTCATTAGATATGTGCAGATGGAGTTAATTAATAAAGAGATTGCAGTTGGATATGCATTGGAAAAATTACGAGTTTAGGTTAAATACACTTTGATTATTATTTCTTTATTCAAATATAAAACTTATTATTATTATTGGTTATTATTTTGTTTCCTGCATGTACCACGGTAAATAAAAAATATTATTTGCTATGGTACAATCAATATAATATAACGACGGCAAAACAATAATTTCCATAGTACCATCATGGTACTGTTTAATGGTACCACGGCAAATCAGCTATCAAATTAGATGTTTTCCAGCAACATCACATCATGCGTGTTGCTAACTAGAAAAAAACAGGCACTGAGTCAATAAGAAGTTTAATAGGACATGTATTATTATGAATCGGGATATACAGAATACCGCGGTTATAATAACTTCGTGTTGTGTTCCCAGCGGTGAGTAGGGTAGCCAGAGCTCACTGGAGAATTTGTGCTGTCAGTGGGATGACTAAAGGCTTGTCCTGCTGTATCCTCTACACTGACGGCACAGAAACTCTGTGCTTACAGGGTCGGCAGCACGAGTGTAGCTTCTCTGGTGTTACACACGTCCATAGGCCACGGTAACCACTTTCCATCTGGTTGGTGGGCCGTGCGCTTGTCTGCCACCTAAGTGGTTTAAAAAAATGCTTCAGAGGTCAGAGTCTTTAAGTATTCCCTGGGCTATCTATGGTTTTAAGATGGCCCCCTCATGTGTGGAAAACCGGTGCCCCATCGAACCCCGAAAAGGGGGAAGGCGAACGTCGTACCACTGCACCAGGGTGAGGTAGTGATAGATGGCTGATCTGTAACCCTCACGCGTGCGCTCGCCGACCGGCTCGTCCCTTGCCTGATTCCACTGTACCCTCTGGTAGTCAAAGAGACATATGGGTAGCCTTCGAGAGTCGCTCCCATCATGGCCGATATTTGCTGTAGGCGGCAGCATCTCCCCTGGGAAACATTCATTTTGATGACTCTACTTTAAATTATCTAATGAAATTTTAAAGCACATCGCCGTGAGTCGAATATATATGGGAAGATTTAGATAATTTCATACCAGGTTCGGTGGCTCTGTGGTCAGAGCATACCCCTGCAAGAGAAAGATCATGGGTTCACATCCAACCTGACCTGATTCAAATTTTCAAATCTTAATAGATTTGAATAGTTAACGTACTAAATGCTTTAAAATGTCATTCAATTATTGGGAGGTGTTATTTAAGAATATTAACATCTTCGGAATATCCTTTTTTTTTTACGTGCGCAATATCCCCACGCATACCTCCCCACCGAAGCCGGTGGAAGAGGTTATGTCGGACTCGAACCGACTAAAACGCACGCCGCCTGTGGGTCGTTTTGGTAGCCGAAGATGAGGTTGACAGGCATATCCCTTGCACCCCGGCCGACCTAGGGCCATCTCTCACGATCTGGCTCTCTCCTCGGGTGTGTGGGGACTACAGAGTCCCCAACTCATCCCCGGAAAACGGGGAGGCGCGTCAGGCGCGCCGCCGCCGCGGCCTGCTTCTGGCAGTGTGACAGGCGGCTCCACCCGTCACCCCCAGACCTGCACTCATGGGGGGCGGATGTCGTTCATCGACCTCCGACGCCCGAGTTGCCTACGTACGCGGGCAGCTTGGCTTGCGATCCTTCGTCGCTCTCGCTACCGCTCCCGCCCCGCCTCCTCCTTCACGAGCATTACTTGCTCGCAGAAGGAGGGGATCTTCGGAATATCTGTGCTACGTGTAAAGGTAAATCAACAGGAGAAGTTGCCCGGTGGATTCTGGGCTCTAAAATGTATCAAAACATCAAGATGCAAACGTGGCAGGGCTGATGCTGTGATGGATAAAAAGGATTTTTTTAATCATCACATTAATGTTCTCTGTATTGTGATTATTTAATTCAATCTACTAATAACATCCACGTGAATACTTTACACAAAACAAAGTTAACTTTGGTCATTGACTGTACATTACACGAATAAAATAATAATCACGGAGATTTTTTTATATAGGACACGCCAACTTGACCTCACCTCGCCTGATGGTAAGTTAAAGGCAAAGTCTCAGGAAAAAAGGTTACCATTACAGACACTAAGTGTTACAATGGTGGCACTCAGCTTGGCGGCCTCATCAGATGCTTTTTCATGCCCCGCTTAAAGGCCCTGGGACTGCTTACTTATCATGTTTCTTAGAATAGACCCTTCATAGCCTTTCTTTGCATTTGACCTTGAACAGTCCCCGTGACCTTTCCACCAGGCCCCGATTCTACAAATTTTATGTCACACCACTGTCACTGCAAACAATGCTATTTAATTCCAGATTTTACTGCTATGCGGTTAGAGTCCAAAATTGAATGAAAATGAATACTAAAATGTATTGCCCTTTTTTACAGTGTCAGTGGCATAACTGGTTTTGCTATGGCATAAAATTTGCAGAATCGGGGGACAGGGCAGATGCAATGAGTTGGTACACTTGGTACATTAACCGCTGTTGTGCGGCCGCGGCGGCGGCGCGCGTGGCGCGCCTCCTCGTTTCCGGGGACGAGTTGGGGACTCTGTAGTCCCCACACCCGAGAAGAGGGCCAGATCGTGAGAGATGGCCCTGGGTCGGCCGGGGTGCGAGGGATATGCCTGTCAACCTCACCTTCGGCAACCAAAACGACCCACAGGCGGCGTGCGTTTTAGTCGGTTCGAGTCCGACATAACCTCCTCCACCGGCTCCGTTGGGGAAGTATCCGAGGGGATTTTGCGCAAGTAAAAAAAAAAAAAAAACCGCTGTTGTGCGAGTAACGGAACGAAAATCAAATCTTGCGGATGTTGCATTGTATTACCTACCAGTCACGATTTGGGATAACCTATTGCCGCGTGGTTCCCGGCAGAGTAGACTTTGGATCACCCCATGTCTTCCCATGAGGTGTCGTACAAGGCGTCTAGGGATGGGGCTGTTTAACATCAAACGGATATATACAGCCAGACTCAGCCTCAGACGCATGACTTGAGTCAACAATAGTGCCCGGATGACGGCAATAGGCTCACCCTCTATTACGTGGGACCGAATTTAATGATTGATGAAATGTGGGTGTTTATTCACCTCTGCCTAACCTTCCTCATAAAGGCGTGATTATATGTAACAAAGTCTTATTAAATACTTGTCGCGACTCCACTTGCATAAAAACACTGGTTTAGGTCCACGACCCTCAGGAGCATAATCCCGGAATATTTTTGAACCACACAGGATAATAAGAAGTTAGGGTGCAGTTCAGAAGGGCACACCATAGCAGCAGTGGTAAGACCCATCATGGGGGAGTGGCTAGAGAGGCCACACGGCAGCCTCTCGTACCGTCTGACGGTGGACGCTTTTTTCATACAACTTAGGTAGCAGATAAGCACACGGCCCACCTGATGGAAAGTGGTTACCGTGACCTATGTACGTGTGCAACACCAGTGGAGTCACACCCGTGCTGCCTACCCTGTAAGAACAGAGATTTTCTGTGCCGTCAATGCAGAACACAAGATCAGGACAAGACTTCGTTCTTCCCACTGACAGCACAAAAACTCTCCAATGAGCTCTGGCTACCCTACTCACCGCCGGGAACACGACACAAAGTTATTACAACCGTGGTATTATGTAGGGTGGAGGTACTTCCCCAGTCAGACTGCTAATATTGGACGGAAATACCAAGTACCAAGGGAAGGAAAGTGCTTCGGGCAATATTTGCGTTGGATGGAGAAAGAGCCAACGTCCTGAGACGAGAGCGAGAACTCAGGGCTGCACACGCTCAACGAGTGTCCGGCGTGACACTTGGATGGGAGCTGGTGGCAGTCCTGGGAGTGACAGTTCTCACGTTCACAACCTTGCTCGCGGCGATGGTTCGCTGCGCGGACGCGTTGGCGGCTTTCGCCTCCTTCTGCGAGCAAGTTATGCTCGTGAAGGAGGAGGCGGGGCAAGAGCAAAGAAGGATCGCAAGCCAAGCTGCCCACGTATTGAGGCAACTCGAGCGTCGGAGGTCGATGAATGACCTCTGCCCCCCATGAGCGCAGGCGTGGCCTTTGCGCGCCTCTCGGTTTCCGAGGACGAGTTGGGGACTCTGTGGTCCCCACACCAGAGGAGAGGGCCAGATCGAGAGAGATGGCCCTGGATCGGCCGGGGTGCGGGGGATATGCCTGTTAACCTCACCTTCGGTAACCAATAACGACCCACAGTCGGCGTGCATTTTGGTCGGTTCGAGTCCGACATACCCTCTTACACCGGCGCCGGTAGGGGTTTATCCGTGGGAACTTTGCGCACGTAAAAAAAACCTTTGACAACGAAAAACGACCCACAGACGTCGTGCGCTTTAGTCGGTTCGAGTCCGACAAAACGACGTAACCTCTTTCACCGTCTCCGACGGGGATTTTTCACAAGTAAATATAAAGACGCAGTTCAGAAGATACGGGTCACCATGCCTAGCACCTTGACAGATGCCTTTTCACAGAATGAAATATGCAAGGGTATAGACCATTCCAGATCTTTATCGTAAGACAAACAAAGGAAGTTCCGTTTGAATCGAGACTCGAGACAGTATTGTTCGTACCTTATATTGGTGATACCGTAGTTCAGCACGTATTGTTCAGAATAGCTAGAAACACTGTTGTGTGGCTCTCACAAAGATTTTCGGGCCCTAAGTTAATATCACCTGCAAATCCTGGAAATAGGAGTCTCTCCAAAGTACAATCTATAGATATAACTACAGACTGATACTGTACCTAATGATGATCTATAGCGAATTGTTCAACAGAATCCATATCACTAACGTATTATATATGTTGATCATAAACAATACATTTTGTTGCATATTTTCCTCCTCTGTGTCTTCACCTTTCTAGTATCTCCACCCTTCCAGTTTACATATTTCAGTTCCTGCGTCAGTTATTACGTCACCCTAACGATTGTATTGTTTATTTAGTTATCACATAAAATAATACCTTGTTTATCTTTCTTTCCTCTTCTTGTAGGTCGTTGTTTCTTTTTAATGGTGATTGTCTTTTGTTATATATTCCCTGTCTCTTGTATATTAGTTAAATATTTTCTTTACACATCTTATTGCTTGCTAGCATTAGTCCAGTGATGTAGTCAATCGGACAGTGGCACAGGAATATATTTTATGGTATTAAAGTTCATGTTTGTTGGTATTTCCGTGAGGTTATCATAGTGAGTGTTATAATGAAATGAAATATTGTGTGGAAAGGTATTTTTACAAGATTTTATTCACCTTTGCACCTACTGTTTGTATGTTAGTTAGTTTGTGAAGGTCAAACCTTAGAACCACTTCCTCTTATACCACGTAGTTGATTTTTCCGTCTGTTTGCTTTCTATGATTATATATTTTTATGGTAAGTATGAAGTAAATTGTTATCTAGAATTAGCTCCATATAAAGGAACTCCTCAGAGGTCAACAGCCCCTTACTTCATTTTCATTTACTTTTTATTCAACATGAGTTAATTTTGCTAAGAATAATTGTACAAATTTATTAGGCACTTTAAACAATGACTATATTTTTAAATTATATTTAGAAGTACAAAAGCTGCTAGTAACTTTAAAATCGAATACAAGACTTCATAATCCGGAAATATTGCTTTCAATAAAAGAATAAAATATAACAACGCGGTTTTTAATCTCAACGGTGACTAATCTATAATTCCCGGAAAATAATTAATCATAAAATAAATTTAATCCTTTATTCGCGTTACCTTTGTCACAAGTATATCCGCACGAAAAAAAAGGTATGTGTATAATATACCACAATCGCTTGCACACAGCGTTGTATTTCAAAGATGGCGGACGTTGGTTCATTTTTCTACTATAAATGTGGTTGTGTCATGAATGTAACAGCGGCACCTGATAGCTAGCGGTCAAGGCAGTCTAATAATAAAGGTCACCTATTGGTTGCCGTACCGTACTTCGTATGGCATCGTACTGTCTAATGAGAGTACGATACGGTACGGTACCATTGGTGCAAGGAGGCGCAGCAAAGAAATCTGTGATCTACTACATGAGAAATAGAGGGATGATTATGAAGGAACGGTAAGACCAACTTGAGCATCTATGTGCAGAGTGTAATACAATTATGATAGACCCACAGGTCTTGGAGGAGAGTACTGTACCATTGGTGCAAGGAGGCACTGAAGTGAGATCTGAGACTTGCTCCACGAGAAATCGTGGAACAGAGATCTGAATTCTATTAGATGTTCGAAGAGGAATCGAAAGATCGTTTTAGGTAACCATGTGCACAGCACTCCGATATTGTGATAGGCCCGCATGTCTTTGAGGAGAGTACTGTACTATTTGAGCAAGGAGGCGCTGGAGAGAGATCTGAGACCTACCCCACAAGAAATCGAGAGTCAGAAATCTAAACTCCACTAAATACTCATGAAGGAATGGAAAGATCGACTTGAGCAGCTATGTGTCGAGCACACCACAATTGTTGTAGATCCAAAGGTCTTGGAAGAATAGTTGGAGCTAGTCCACGGTAGCTTCTACTACCGGCTGATGCAGGTTCTCAAAGCTAAACGCTTTTGAAAGGACACACCATAACAGACAGACAGTGAGTGAACTTGGATTCCTTTCGCATTTATAATACTAGTATAAATATTGACAAATCAAATGGAATCCATATTCATTGATTCCGACTTCCGTTTACAGATAGACCGATATAATCGTCTATATGTGAGAATGTCTATGAGAATCTAGCACACAATTTGACTTATTGTGTGCTATACACCGAGAGGAGATAGGACACGACGGTATTTACATCCCGATTGAACAGGCCAACTGGGGAAGTACCTCCACCCTATAGAATACCACGGCAATAATAACCTTCTCTTGTGTTCCCGGCGGTGAGTAGGGTAGCCAGAGCTCACTGGAGAGTTTTTGTGCTGTCAGTGGGAAGACCGAAGGCTTGTCCTGATTTTGTGTTCTGCACTGACGGCACAGAAACTCTGTTGTTTCAGGGTCGGCAGCACGAGTATGACTCTCTTGGTGTTACACAGGTTCATAGGTCACGGTTACCACTTGCATCAGGTGGACCGTGTGCTTGTTTGCCACCTAAATTGTATAAAAAAATAGTGTTTCAGAAACTTACTGTCTGTGAGTGTGAATGTGTTTTCCGACTATCAACTTAAGGTGTAGTTTTCATGCACTAGAGGTTTGAAGTCTCACACAGGACGGTGTTTTTTTATTGGGTCACCTACTACCAAAAATTATATTCTAATCACGATGAAATTCTAAGTTTGGCTGTCCTTAGAATATCGTCCGTCAGTATTACAAGAAAGATAAGTTTGACGATTTCGTTACATTGAAAGAGAAATCCAAAAGGTATTGAGAAACAAAATGCAAAGAGGATGAGATGATTCCTGAACACTCTTTCAGATAAGTAAAGGAAGACTTATCCTGCAGTGGGCTGCTATAGATTTATAAATTGACGACAAGTCAATAAAATAATAGATATCATTTACAATTACGTCGTTTTTCTAACATTCTGCACTTTTTGCAGTCGTTTTAAATACTGCCACCGAATTAATCAAGCCTATAAAAAGCGTCTATGTAGTGAATAAAAAAGCTAGTCAATTTTTTCATCCGATACACTTCAGTGAGCAGACCTTTGTGTAATACTTTTGGGATAGTTTTTGTGACAATCAACATTTTAACTGTTTTGTGTGAATTAGTGCAGTGACAATACAAACAGTGTTATATTATTTAGTAATCGATAGTATTATTATTTGGATTATTACAGTTAAAAAGTACGTTTTTGGGTTAGATAGAATGTGATATTCGTGAAAATAGTATTATTAAACTTAAACTTAAAGATCAGTACACAAGTACTGAGATTTAAATTTACCTTTTTTTAATGTGTGCAAAATCCCCACAGACTTGAACCGACTAAAACGCACGTCGACTATGTGGGCCGCAGGTTGCCATTAATATTAAATAAATAAATATTCCACGACATTCTACACAACGCTATCAAGACCCATGGTAAGCATAGCTTAACAAGCTTGTGTTATGGGATCTAGAATGCGGATAAACATACTTAGATTTTTTTTTGTAAATACATACATATTATACCTACATAGAAACACCCAGACCAATGCAAATATACATATTCATGCATACAAATATTTACACTGAACGGGAATCGAACACGCACCCCCTGCATAGCAGTCGAATGCTCTACCGCTACGCCACGGAGGTCGTCAAAAGAGCTTATCTGAGACACATCCCTCGCACCCCGGCCGACCTTTAACTTTACCTTTAAGTTAAGGTCGGGTTACGTCAGTTGGTACTGACCTAACCTGACCTAAACTAAATTGCTTTTGTTGGGAGTGGGGCCACTTCGATAGTGTAATGACCACGCAAAATTTGACCCGGGACCTCTCTATCCTAAGGTCACTTCTTAACCATTAAGCTTATTTAATATTTGAAGTGATTATCATTTGATTAAACCTGAACATCTGTTAACTTCACTTCTACTACGTACCATTGTCATCAAAGAATCAATTAACCCACCACAGCCCACTGCTGGACTAAACCTCTCCCAATGTAAGCCATTTTATCCAAATCTCCGCTTTCCATATCCTAAAGTAGCATATGCGAGAAGGCAGATGGAAGGTAGGATAGCCATTATCATCAACTTAGTGATAATCCCGTTTTTATCGGAACTCGGGACCCGCTGTCCTACTTTTTCTACTCCATTTCGTCCAGTTTTTAACTTAATATCTTCCTTTAAACAAAAATTTACTAAACTCAGTACATTTTACTTCAAAAACAAAAGTTATAAGTGACCCATTTCTGACAAAGGCTTCAGTTATCAAAAGCTTTTATCGTAATTACCTTGTTCAAATGAATTTCAAAATTATTTCAATAATTGAGCCAACATTTTGCAACAGCTAAGTAACGTAATTTGAAATCTAAAATTTCGGCACACCCAGATATGATTTTCAAATGTACAGGTTTGTTGACAACATACAAAAATAATTTCTGTTATGTTATTGTGAATAAAATCTATTAAAAATCAAGCTATTTGTTAATTTTCTTTGATTTTCATTTTGTGCTTGCAGCAGCTACAGCATTATAAAGATGATGATTATAATTAATTGAAACAGGTATTTTAACTATATATATCTCTATAAATCGATGTACAATAAAGAATTATATCAACATCTGTTTGCCATTGTCTATTGTCTTCCATACATTCCTTCACATAATTCATCATTGATTTCTTTGGCGAACATCTACGCCATATTAGCTTTATTGCTTTAATTGCCCTTTCCTTCAATACCTTGAATCTTTCTAATAACATTACTCTCATATATTCGAATACCATAACAGTCCATTAACCAGGCCATGAAAAAGCATCTGATGACACAATCAAGCTGAGGTCCACCATTGTAGCATTAATGTTGTCTAAAATTATCACTCACTTTCAGTTACAGTTCTTTTAAGACACGTCAATTTGACTCACCTTGTCTGATGGTATAATGAAGGCCACGTCTTAGAAAAGAGGGTCATTTCATGTCGTGAGGGATTAATTTAACTTTGGCGCATTTATCAAAGTTTTTCTAACATGCTTCCAATATTGAACTTTTTTGAAATTCAATTCATTTTTGGTCCTTCTTACCGTAATAAATTAAGATCCTGATAACGCCAGAATCACACCTTAATATTCATTCATTCTCCAATGAGTCACGTACCGAAGTTATAAACCTTTCGACAGTCGGTTCGAACGGCAGTGAAAAGTGAGGTTATTGTGTTTCAGATAACTAGTGCTGTTTCATCCACCGCCTTTAGTGTACTGTGAAGTGGTTCGTACAGTTTGAAAGCCGGATAGTAGTTTGTCAATGATATTATGGATCCCAAGGTGTATATATTTTTCTTTATGGTAAGTGATTTTTTATTTTAATTATTTTTATAGAAAAGTATGTTTCGACAACCTATAAATATTAAAAAATATTTAAAAAAAAAATTTGTAACATGAACAGTCACGCTAAGCGATTCAATATAACATAATTTAAATATGTAAATATTAGTGTCAAAGTCTTATATTATCGTTTACTTTTGAGTAGAATTAGGACCACCCCATCTCTTCCCATGCGGTGTCGTACAAGGCAACTAAGGGATAGGGCTGTTTAAGATCAGACAGATATATACAGCACAAATAAATAAAATAAATATCATTTATTTCGGACCAGGGTCCATAGCGTGTTAGTAACAATAATCTTAATACTAGTGTTAGTATCAATATAATATTATTAATAGGTACCTAACAAATATTATTGGTAGTTTGAGACCCCTACAATACTAGGACACTGTCTACATTGCGTGCAATCGTACCCAGCGCCCCAGTATCGGACTGTCCCACCTATCGCACAATACGCCCACGATACTGTGTGAGTTCGCCCGTACTCTCCGCAAGAGGGATGCACTACGTTTGACGATGATGGCATGGAAGCCATCGACATTCGCCTCCGCAAACATCCCCGACGCACTACAAAAGCGTGGCAGCCCAATCAGCATCCTGAATGCATTGTTATACTGTACCCGCAGGGCGTTGTATGGCCCCCGCGTATATGCGACCCACAGACTGCACGTGTAAAATGTCTGGCAATACGCCCTAAATAGGGTAACTTTTACATCCTTGGTACATCGTGCAAATCTACGGATCAGCATATTGCACCGGACAGCCAACGCCCTGCGTTCTCTTTCTATGTCTAGATTGTCATTTAGATCATCGGTGGCCCAGTGACCCAGATATTTAAATTGTGTTACTCTGGTTAAGGGAGCATCACCAATAGCTGCATGACTCGAGTCAAAAATAGTGCCCGGAATACGGTAATAGGCTCACCCCCTATTACGTGGGACTGAATACAATTATTATCAAACAAGACTGTCTTTATGTTCACTAAAGCCATTTCAGTTAAAGCTTTGTTTTAAATAGCAACACAGCAAGCACAAAGTAGAAAATTACACATTCCACTTTAATTTAGCGAAAATATCCAACAGAATTAACACCTTTTTTTCTTTATTAACGGATAATTACATAAAAACGTTTGCATGGTTTGACTCTGGGAACAGAACAACAGAATTTGCTACATTTTCAAGCGGGCATTAAAATATATTACGCATATTTTAAAAAAATAATTACAGTGCACAATTATATTTGGTTCATTTCACGAAGCAATTTGGCACTTGGACTATAAACAGCCAATATGCGTGCAATAAAACATGCGAATACCATTATACTAAAACTTTCCATCAGATAAACCTTGTGCTTGTCTGCCACCTAAGTGGTATAAAAATAAAACTGCCTGCAAAATGTACATGTTGAACCATTGTCGATATTTTTATGTTTTGTTATACGAAGTTTTTATATTCTCTGTTCTTAACATTTCATTGTATAGCTAATGAAACTTCATTGTATAGCTAATGAAACTAACTGAAAAAGTATTTTTCCTAAGATAGCGTTTCTATAAAATGATCTTCAAAAAAACGTCTGAAAAGTGCCTAAAAGTTATGTAAGTATATGGTTAGATTGGAGCGGCAGCGGGAGCGACGACGGATCGCAAGCCAAGCTGCCCGCGTACGAAGGCAACTCGGGCGTCAGAGGTCGATGAACGACCTCCGCCCCTCATGAGCACCGGCCTGGGGGTGACAGGTGGAGCCGCCTGTCACCCTAGCAGAAGCAGGCCGCGGCGGCGGCGCGCCTGACGCGCCTCCCCGTTTACCGGGAACGAGTTGGGGACTCTGTAGTCCCCACACACCCGAGTGAAGAGGGCCAGATCGTGAGACATGGCCCTGGGTCGGCCGGGGTGCGAGGGATAGCATATATATATATATATATATAACATAGCATGTCAACCTCACCTTCGGCAACCAAAGCGACCCGCAGGCGGCGCGCGTTTTAGTCGGTTCGAGTTCGACATAACCTCTCCCACCGGCTCCGGTGGGGAGGTATCCGTGGGGATTTAGCGCACGTAAAAAAAAAAGTATATGGTTAGATCGTTTAGTTAAAAGCAAGTACCTATTCATTCATTTAAATTACATATTACATATACATTTGGTAGCTCCTTATAGGAATAATTATTAATTATTTTTTTATGAACTCACGCCTATATTCCCGAAGAAGTAGGCAGAGGTGCTAGCACCCACATTTCGCCAGTTCATGTTTTAGTCCCAAGTAATAGGTGGCGAGCCTATTGCCATTAACCGGGCTCTTATAAGCCTGCGATAAATATACGCATAACTTCGAAAATCATCGAAAAATCATTGGTGTGTGCCATGGTAAAACCTGAGATCGAACCCGAGACTTCGTCTCAGCAGTCCATTACCCATACCACTAGGCTACCGCGGTTATATAATTTTTAATAATTTATAATAATAATTCATTTTTAATAATTTTATTTTATTTTATTAATAGGAATAGTACAATATTTTTTTATATAGATAGAATACAGCCTTTAAAAATAGCGGTACACCATATCTCTGAAGGCAAAAGTGATTTAAACCACCCGTACATTTATATTTTTCAGATATGTTTATCAATAGTCCTGGCAGATTATATGAAATCATACCAACTTGATGATTCTCCTACGATTCAAGAAAGTTCAGACACACAACTCCAAGTTGACAAAAACTACAATACCAGGCGAAAAGTAGATTATAATCACGATGTTTCGAGATTCAAAAAAAGGAAAACTATTATAAAGCGATTTTCTAAGAAATCATCGAAAAAATCGAGAAAATTAAGGCTTCGCAGGAGAAAAGTATGTACTCGCGGAACAATAAATTTATTAGTAAGAAAAACAAACATCTTAATATTTAATTCATATTTTAGGTACGCACTACCCCACAGGCGGGCATGGAAAATATGAACAGCTATAGAAGCGATGTAATAGGTAGTAAAAAACATAACGATGTTAAAATCAATAACATAGATCGCGCAAACAATGCTCAAGATTTAGCAATATCACTGCTTAAATCTAATCGTCAAAATAAAAAGGTATGATAGATTTAATAAATAATAATTATATGTTTATTTCCAGGCGAGAACAATTCTAATTACATTTCTTGTAAGAGGTTGGACATAGCGGTATTTTCCTCCAATTGAGCAGTCCAACTGGGGAAGTACAAGTACCCACAGAATACCGCGGTTATAATAACTTCGTGTTGTGTTCCCAGCGGTGAGTAGGGTAGCCAGAGCTTACTGGAGAATTTGTGCTGTCAGTGGGATGACTAAAGGCTTGTCCTGCTTTTTCCTTTACACTGACGGCACAGGAACTCTGTGCTTACAGGGTCGGCAGCGGGAGTGTGGGTTCTCTGGTGTTACACACGCCCATAGGCCACGGTAACCACTTTCCATCAGGTGGACCATGCGCTTGTCGGCCATTATGAACCCAGCTGTGAAACAACGATCTCGAAAGCTGAATTTGTAATTCTGATATCTATTTGCCGCAAACGTTTCCTTAAGTGGAAATCGATTTGAAATAATTGTAGCACTTGCGATTTTATCTATTAAAATGTTTATTTGTGGTGAGCTCATAGCTACAATCAAGATCTCACCGACCATGGGTGCTGAAATGTAACCGAAACATCGGAACTATTGTAGATAATAGTACTACGTACAGAAGTAGCATTCTTTTGGTGTCGAGAAATGGCGCCGTTGTAATAATGTAATAGCGCGAGTGTGACGCTCCTGGCGTTGCACGAGTCCATAGGCCACGGTAACCACTTCCCATCAGGTGGGCCGTGTGCTTGTCTGCCACCTAAGTGGTATAAAAAAATATTTAAAAAAATAATCCTACGAAATGTATACGTTGAAGCTAGGCTCTGCGCAGCTTGAAAGGTGCGACGCCGTCATTGCCATGGTGCGAAGTGTCTTGCAGTGCTTTTGACGTTTTTGTTTATTTCTATTACATTTTCATATACAAATATTTTGTAAATTTATTTTGTGTATAATAAGTGATTTAGTGTAAGTTAAAATATGTATGCAAGACTGCAGTGGTACTCGTAGTGATACGGATGGGACTTCAAGCCAACCTACCACCCTCGTTCGGTGCCCCTACTGCATCTAAGCTCGCTTTTTTAAACGTAAGCGGGGTTTGAAAATACATTTGGGAAAAGTACACAAATCTCCAAATGTACTTTCAAGCTCAGTATCAGTATCACAATCGCACACTACCTCCCAAATTCCATTTTGGCGAACTCACAGCAAATTTAAAAATTCGGTTCCGATTTTATAGAGAGTTCCCCGCGGTGCCCGACCATCTGTGGCACAAAATCTGGCTTCTAGCATTTCAAAATTAGTCCGGGAGAACTCTCAAAGAGCTTGGTAACAGCTTCTCACTTTTCCTTACAGGATTCTACACATATCACATGTCTCGACTTCTACGAAATCTTTATCACTACAAATTAAAGAAAATTGACTCTCGACCTATATTTTTGACCCTAAATTCTCGAAGTTTTGAAAAAATTCTGTTTGCATCCTGTGATACGGCAGCTAAATTCTAAATTTAACGTGTGGTATCTAGACGACAGGAACTTTAGAAGATTTGACTTTTTAAAAGATGAATTTAGATCCATTGGTTTACATTTAAATGCTACTAAATGAGAAATTTTTTTGATGATAACATAGACATCATTTCAATATTATCAAAATTCAACGATTTGGCTCCAAATTTAAAAATTGTTCAAAAAGATTCTCTCCGCCTCCTTGGGTCCCCAATTCCAGAGGAGGCATATGAATCCTTCGTAGAAGAAAAGATTCGAAATTTCTGTGAAGTTTCGTACCGATTGCAACAAATTAACATCCATTCTGCTTTCACTATAATTCGGTATTATCGTTTTGTTCCTAAATTTACACATGTTCTCCGCTCATCTCAAGTATTCAAGTATTCGACTCTTTTAGGTAAAATGGATAGTGTAATTCGATACACACTATGCAAAATTCTAAATGTGGATATGAACGACCGAGTCTGGCTTCAAGCATCCATGCCTGTGCGTCTAGGCGGGCTCAGCGTTCGCAAAATTACTGACGTAAGTCTGCCAGCATTTCTATCTTCGCCCCCCCTAGCCTAACTAATTCAGAAGTGCCAGGCATGGCCGAAGCTTTAAATGCTTGAAAAATATTTTGCTCAAACGCTGATTTGCCAGCCAACCCAGCTTCCTAGAGACAATGGGACGTGCCGCTCTGCAACATGGTAAGAAAACATCTAATTTCAAGTTCTACCAATGTTGCGGAGCGTGCTCGCCTTTTGGCTGTGGGGAATGGGAATCCGGTGTTTGGCTTCAGGTCCTACCGTCGCCTAACATTGGTACCATGTTGGACGATAACACCTTCCATATCGCTGCTTGCCTTCGTTTAGGTGCTCCTTGCGATTCTCCGCATTGATGTCGCTGTGGAGAAGAAGTTGGTAGCCTTGGACATCATGGTCTCTCTTGCAGCAGGGGCGCAGTACGGCTGTCGCGGCACGGGTATATCAATGACATAATCCGTCGGGCTCTTGTCACCGCTGGCGTTCTAGCCATATTAGAACCTACTGGCTTAGCGCGCGACGATGGCAAGAGGCCAGATGGAATATCATTGGTGCCTTGGAAGATGGGGAGGCATTTGGTGTGGGATGCAACATGTGCTGACACCCTTGCGCCTTCACATCTTCCAGGGACTGCAAACTGCGCCTGCGCTGCTGCTGCGTCGACAGAGACCCTCAAACGGCGAAAGTGTAGTAATATAAGTGGTAATTACATATTTGAGCCGTTTGGAGTCGAGACGCTGGGATCATGGGGTTCAAGTGCCCGTCTTTTGTTTAGAGAAATTACTAAACGTTTAATTGACGCTACCCGTGACCAAAGGGCTGGTTCATTCCTTGCGCAAAGGATTGGTATTGCCATTCAACGTGGCAATGCCGCCAGCCTTCTGGCCACCCTCCCGGTTGACATCAATGGGGAGGAATTCTTTGACGCCTGAACTTGCAGGATTGTTTAGGTAAATTCTGCTTTTTTTTAATATTTTGATTTAGATAACTTCCGTGTACATTATGTAAATATTAAATGATAATTAAATGGTAAATGAATTTGAAAAAAAAGGTTATCCTAAAAAAGGAAATTTGATTTTACCAATCTCATAATGTCACTGACACTTATAAACGTTCAAAGCAATAAGTTCTGCGTTCCATAACACAGGTCATATTTATTTTTCTTTGCAGAAGAATGATAAAAAGTATAAACCAGAATTTAAATATATTAAATTAGGTAAAGAGACTAATAAACAAAACTCACGCAATGCTAAACCAGATATACCAGATAATGCTGAAAGTGTATTAGAAGATTCAGATGAAGAGTATATGAAGGTATACAATACTTTAGCAAGAAAAATGTTGATGGTATTAATGTACTATATACTGTTACACATTATTATATTTATTTACAGGTTTTACCACCCAAAATTAAGAAACAAAACCTGAAAAAGGTGACTGAATATGTAGTACATTATGGTAACTCCGAAGAACTTAATTCAGTCAAAAAAAAAGCAAAAGATTCTCGTCAAATATCTCAAGAACAACGAGAACAACACGAACAAAAAAAACTTAAAGCTAATAATATAGAAATAATAGACGTACGTTTAAAATTTAAAGATGCGTTGAAACTTTAGTATTAAAGTTATCGGGACATTTACCATGTTGTATTGTTCTGAGTTGCCGATATTTCGGCGCCGTTGCAAGCAACATGATCGCGGAAGAACTGGAGTAGTAGCGGTGAACAGTGAAAAAGTTTTTAGGAGTAAATATATCGATCTACCCTCCTTCAACTTCTTTTACTACGCGTATCCACACTATATTCATGATCCTCCGCGATCATGGTGCTTGCAACAGCGCCAAATTATTGGAAACTCAGAACAATACATGGTAACCATCCCGATAAATTTAATACTAATGTGAGTGACCACGATAGTTTAAATACCTAATTGCGTTGAAACTATTTGTAACTAATATGTATATGTAACTAATATTATTTTGCTAGCAGTCTCGACAAGTATCTCAAGAACGAAGAGAACGAATCAAACTAAAATCTAAAAATATAGAAATAATAGACGTATGTATAATATTTCTCAATTTATTTAAATTATAATTTATTTTTTCTTATGTATAATACGTAATTAATTTAATTTTTCTATTAGGATCCCGCTGAAGTTACAAGAAAGTTTAATCCAATATTGAAAAATGGCAATTCGCAGAACAAGCAACTCTTTTCCAGTGATTATTCAGACGTTGTTGACACAGGAGTCGATGTTTTAGAAATAACCCCAAAAGCATCAGACACCACAACTTATGGGAATACAGAGGTTTGTAATTTTTGTCAGATAATAAACGCATATTAATTTGTTAAATTATTATGATAATTGTTATTGCTTTTCGCAGATCATCTATTTAACACCAAATCCAGATAATGAGAAATATAAACCAAAATTCAAATATCAGATAGTTTCCAATGAACATTATGATGCTCCGTACTATCCTAATACAAATAAGGCAAAAGACACATCAGACGATCCCAACAATGAATCAAAAGAATCAGGAGTAATAGATATAAACGATAAGGTATGTAATAGTAGAGGATATAATATTTAGTGAGTTTATAGTATTTTGTAGATGTAGATAACACTAAGTTTAAGGGGACCTTAACAAGCAGTGTTTTAGATAAACAGTGAACGGTTTCCGAAACTCTGAATTATTTCAGAGTGACTTAAAATGGACCTTCACTTGACTGGTAGTGGTTAGGAACGAAAAAAATAATAAAATAAATGATAATATATGTAATATTTGAAAAAAAAAACACAGTCTCTGTGACGTGGCGCCAGCGAAATCTTTCATAGCAAATATTTACATAAACATCATAAACATAAACTCACGCCTATATCTATATACCTGAAGGGGTAGGCAGAGGTGCTAGCACCCACATTTAGTTTATGTTTATGTCCCAATGCAATAGGTGGTGAGCCTATTGTCATTAACCGGGCACTGATAAACCTGTGATAAATACCCACATAACTTCGAAAAGCATCGAAAAGTCATTGTTGTGTGTCATGGTAACACCTGGGATATAACCCGAGACCTCGTCTCAGTAGTCCATTACCCATACCACTAGGCTAACGCGGTTGCATTTAGGTAGCGAATATTTGTATACATGAATATGAGTATTTGCATTGGTCTGGTCGAGCAAGTTAAGTTACGGGTAGGTTGGATTCCTAAAAAGTTCAAGAACTGGTCTAACTGCAATGCCTCTATATTGCCTTTGGATTGTGGAGATCACATGGCAGTCGCTTTACGCAAAATATCGAAGTTCAGCCCAATCTGCGGTTAGACTAATAAAACGGAACTGAGGTTCCGGGGGGAAAGCTTCGAATACGACTGGGATTAACACTAGAATGATGAAGATATGAAACAAAAAAGATATATGATTATTTTAATAGTCATCGACATCAACAAGGAGTAGTATCTTGCGCTGATGCTCTTGTATTTCAACAACTATGAGTTTACAGTAATGGTTAAATGACTTTAAAAGCGATTTCATGAATTTGTACAATACTTTTATTTACAGAGTACAGCAAATTTAAGCGACAGTGACGGAGATGAAGTTTCAACAACACCTAGTTCAGAACAAAATGAATCAACTGCTGAAGAGAAATCAAAAGAAATGGGAGATTCCGATCGTGACACCGACCTTCTAAAGGTTAGATATAGACCGTAAACTAAATAGGCATAGAGTATTGTCTTAGAAATAACGCGTGCCTTATTTTCAGATATCAAGGAGAATTCGTGCACGAGAAAGACCCACATTCGATGTCAAACAATACTATAACAAAATAATAAATGAAAACTTAAAAGAACAAGATAACACCAAATTATCTGAGAACTTGAAAGGATACGCAGGCTATGAATTACTAGACGGTATCAATAAATCACTACGGCAAAGAAAAAGACCACTGACCAGAAACTTTTTTAGGATAGGAAAGGTACTGGATGATGCATAGGAATAATTTATTATATTTATGTATTATGTACACGCTTAAATTATTTAGTTTGATATTATTATGTAGAGGGTCAATACACAAACAATCAATTTTAAGGGTTACACTATACGCTTAGCACTTATCAATAGAATGCATTATACTTAAGTTGATATCATGTAGAATTTGACTGCAATAAATATGTTTGTTGGCGATTTGTTTTTCACCTGTAAATATCACGATTTTACTTCTATGCTTTGTTGCTTCTTTTATATATCTTTATATCTTTTATATATATCTTTTATATAGTCTAATTGACGTGTTCTATATATTAAAAAAAAATACTGTACTTAATGCACGATCTAAAATCGAATAAAAATCATTATACAGGGTGTAATTTTGTGGATGTGAATACCACCTGAAGGAGAAATGCTCTTAATTCTGTAGATAGAAAATTTTACTCGAAGAAAACATACCTTTATTTTTTAAAAGAAAGAAAACTGCATCAATGATTTTTTTTAATTCGCTTGCCGCACCTGGTAATCGAACCGACTAAAATCTGTAAAAGTCGCACCCTGTACTTTTATTGCATCGATCGTTAGGGTCAATTATAAGGATGAAATCTCTCTAACAAACTTCATAAATTAAATGAAGGGAAAACAATGAAATCTTACATTATTTTAATTATTTACATCCATTTTCTTGGATACACAAATTTATTCTTCTAACGAATTCATTTTTAGTGACCTATAATGATCTGATATTATGATGAGATATGAAGCATATCAACCACCTAAACGCCTTTTTTCCAGAGGGTGGCCGTGAGACAAGGGTTGCAATCCAAAAAACCGACCCCCCTTTATTTCAAAATAAAATTGCGTCCTAAAGAAATTGTTTGTATGTACGAGTTTATGAAGTGCAGAGATTACGATAATACATACATACATATATTCACGCCTTTATCCCTGGTTAGGCAGAGGTGAATTATCACCCACATTTCACCAATAATTGTATTCGGTCCCACGTAATAGGGGGTGAACCTATTGCCTTATTTCGGGCACTATTGTTGACTCGAGCCATGCATCTGAGGCTGAGTCTGAAATAAAATTTCATTGTTTTCCTTTCATTTAATTTATGAAGTTTGTTAGAGAGATTTCATCCTTATAATTGACCCTAACGATCGATGCAATATAAGTACAGGGTGCAACTTTTACAGATTTTAGTCGATTCGATTACCGGGTGCGGCAAGCGAATTTAAAAAAAATCATTGAATGCAGTTAGTAGTAATCTACAGTATTAAGAGTACATCCCCTTCAGGTGGCATTACAAAATTCCACCCTGTATATTTACACATTTTATCGTCAAATTGGCTCTACATTTATAACCAGATTCAAATCAAATCAAATCAAATTTATTGTAAATCATAGGTACAGAAGATGTTCTCATAATAATTAGTTCAGCTATGTTTCGCAAGGCACGGAGTATATACAGTCAGCATTAGATCGACCTTGTTTGATAAACAAGTGCTCCAAATTATCTGAAGATCACCCCTTCCAGTTGACCAATTGTTCTGTTATTTAATACACAAATCTTTAGTTTGGACCATAATATAATTAAAATCAATAAAACAGTTTGATTTAATCTTAATATCAAGGTATTAATATCATTTTGAGGCTTTGTAGACAATATCGTTCTGACGCTGACTGTATACCTAACGTTTTTTAGTAAATAATCTGGTTATAATCAGAGTAAGTGGTGTATATACATAAAAATAAAATAAAACAGGATACCAATCGAATTGAGAACCTCCTCTTTTGGAAGTTGGATAATAATTTACAGCTATGCTTTTAAGTTGCACAGAAATTAGAATAAGACGCTTGAGAAGAACATCTCAAAGTAAAATATGGTAAAAATTGAACACCGTAAATCAGGGTGAACAGGAATCAAAGGCTGAATAGAAATAAGGCGGTCAGATGAATATTGTGGTTATTTTCTTTAAGTGAAACTATGGTATTTAATGCAGTAAAGGACAAAATCTGGTTAGATTCTTACCTTTTGTAAAAATAGTTACCTATTTAAAAAAGATCATGACCATTTTATCTGTATTCACCCCTTAATTCCTGTTCACCCTGTTGTAACCGGTACTTTACAGTTAATTATATAGATCGCGTACATCCGTTTGCGTATTTTCGTTGATTCGGTCGAGCACTCGTATCATGTTAAATATTTTAAAATCGTACCAGCAGGGTAGTTGTGTTGTAATTTCTGACTCCAATTCCGAAATTTTAAAATTCATCATAAGGCCTATCCTTACATGACTTTTACATACATACATATAATCACGCCTTTATTCCCCGAAGGTTAGGCAGAGGTGAATTAACACTCACAATTCTCTAATCGGTCTCACGTAATAGAGCGAGAGCCTATTGCCGTATTCCGGGCACTATTGTTGCCTCGAATCCTTGCATCTGAGGCTGAGTCTGGGCTGTATATATCTATCTGATGTTAACCTGCCCAGACTTTTCAGGCGCAAGAACGACACGCACAGAGTCTTCATATCGCGGTGATGAATAGGTTGCGGTGAATGTACACGGCCCACCTGATGGGAAGTGATTACCGTATCCTATGGACGTGTGCGACACCATGGGCGTTACAATCGTACTGCCAACCCCGAAGAAACCTTCTGATGCCCCTTTTTAGAACCACATATTGTAGGCACTTAAGAAAACCGTAGCAGGCAGTTTATTCCACAGCTTGAGTATGCGTGGGATGAAGTTTCTTTCGTACCGCATAGTGTTCCTACTACTCGATGTAACTACCTTTGAATACAACTATTTTTGGTCATAAACCTAAATGATCATGATTAAGTTCTGCATTGAGGGTACATCTTCTAAATTAAAGTTTAGACTTAGTAAATAGAGCAACAAAGGTACCCGACAGAGTAGAATTTGGACCACCCCATCTCTTTTCATGCGGTGTCGTACAAGGCGACTAAGAGATAGGGCTGTTTAACATCAGGTAGATATACCTAGTCTAGCCATAAATATTGTTACGAAGAAAAAACATTTTTTTTTGTTGCAAATAATATTTATTACTTTTACAGTGTGTTAGTTGAATACATACATATAAAACAATTTAAAATATAAAAAGCTTATTCGAAGTGGTCTCCATTGGCTGCAACACAGTTCTTTAAACGTTGAGGCCAGTTATCAATAAAAGCACGCACTCTTTCCATTGGAAAATTCTTCACTGCCAATCGTATGGATTGTTTTAGGGACTCCAAATTATCATGGCGTTTAGAGCAAGCCATACTCTCTAAAACTGACCATAAATCATAATCCAGCGGATTAAGATCGGGACTAGACGACGGCCAGTCTTCAGCTCTGATGAAGTCCGAAACGTTCACTTCCAACCAAGACTGCGTGGACCGAGCTTTATGACCCGGCGCTGAGTCTTGTTGGAAGGACCATACTTGGTTATTGAACATGGTGTTGTTAAGGGGTTTAACTACCTTCTCAAGAATGGTATCTTGATACACTTGTGCCGATGTTTTGATACCTTTTTCACAAAAATATGGCTCAGTCACTCCTTCATAGCTAACACCCCACCAAACCATCACTGAAGTCGGATAATGCCCACGTTGCACTCTGTCGACTAATTGGGAAGCTTCCTTAGAGCTTTGAGCATAAATACGGTCATTTTGTTTGTTAAAATGTTGCTCAATTGTAAAGATTTTCTCATCCGTAAACATAATTTTTCTGTGACCTCCCTTTGCGTACAGCTTCAGTAGTTGCTTCGATATTACCACCCTATTCTTTTTTAAATTATCAGTTAAAAAATAACAGTGCGTCTCTTATAGGCTGCAAGTCCAAAATCATCTTTTAAAATGCGCGACATGGTTCTGGGTGCTATCTTCATCTCCCGAGATAAAATCTTTTGCTTTCGGAGAGAATTTCTTCGAATTCTTTCCCTTACTGCTTTGACCACCTTTTTGGTACAAACACTACGTGGACGGCCAGATCTTTTTCTGTCACAAACAGAGGAGGTCTCATTGTACCTATTAATAGTCCGGTACACAAACATTTGACTAATACCACGCGTATGGAGAGTTTTAAAAATTACTTTCGGCTCCATACCAACTTTGTGTAATGCAATCACAGCGATTCGGTTTTCTTTATCACCGCACTCCATTTTAATATAGCAAAATATTGTACAATGTATTGGCGCCAAAATTAGAAAACACAATGAACAATCGTATAAAAATGACAGATTCCAAATTCAAATGTAATATCTTTCTTATTTTAATTGTAACAGTATTTATGGCCAGACTAAGTATACAGCCCAGACTCACCCTCAGATGCATGGCTTGAGTCAACAATAGTGCCCGGAAAACAGGTATAGGCTTACCCCTTATTACGTGTTAATTGAATGAATGGCGATACGTGGGAGTTAATTAATCTTTGCCTAACCCTTCGGGGATAAAGACATGATTATACTTATGTATGTATGTAAATAGAGCTATCAAGGCCTAAAACTTTTGACTGTGTTTTGGGGGTCTAAAAATTTATAACTGACCAGTATCTCTAGACAAGAAGTGGCAATACGTTTTAAGAATAGAATATAATAAAATGATTAATGTATGGGTTTAACATACGTTGGCAACTTTCGTA
The DNA here is from genome assembly GCA_963662185.1 of Eilema griseolum. Classification (NCBI taxonomy): domain Eukaryota; kingdom Metazoa; phylum Arthropoda; class Insecta; order Lepidoptera; family Erebidae; genus Eilema; species Eilema griseolum. The sequence continues at coordinate 1,218,049 of OY759249.1, forward strand.
AACGTCAAAATACGTGTCAGTCTCATACATAGAACATTGCCGTCCGCTGGTATGCTTTATGACGTATCACTGAATCTAATGTAGCGCCCTCTAGCGCTCATAAAGTACTGTTTTAAAAAATAAACCTGACATAAATGTACCGTGTTTGGTATCATCTAAAATGACTTAATTAGCACATTACAAATATGTATAATTCATAGCCGTTGCTTTCCCCAAAATGATATAAATAAAAAGTTAAGTTAAAACTAAAACCCGACTACTGAAAAATCTCGCTTTAAAAACTATTAAACAAGAAAATATCAAGAATAGCCGTGTTCGTATGCCAGGTAGTCTAACCAAAACAATACATTCTATGAAAAAGTGGCATACGAACACGGCTATCCTTGATATTTTCTAGTTTAATACTTGTAATGTTTTGATACTTGTTTAGTGGGCAGCAATCTGACACTATGGCATAAACTAAAATACCGTGGTCTCTCTTCTGGATCAAAACGCCAATACCAGTCATTGCATAATATGACCTATTACGAGAACACCGCGCGGATGATCTGTCGCTTCAATTCGTCACGGAGCTTCCGTCAATTATGAATCTTGTATGTTGTTTGACGTGCTCAAATTTTGACTCTGCTCTTTACAACTCTACTCATATAATTTCGCTATTAGAGTTATTAAATTCTTCGTTAACGATATATCATTCTTAAAAATCCAGATAGTCGTTTAGTACTAATGAGTAAATATGGGGACAGACATACATACAAAGATACAAGCAGGTGACCATGGGTCACCTACGGTACGGCGGAAAGGGAGGCCTGCGCTAGAAGAATCAACTCGCCCCTTACCTGCTCTCCATAGCGGACCTCCGTTAGTCAGAGAAGACGTGGCAAGTCACTGTGCAATCCGATATTGCAGAGCCTCGACAAGAATTGGCCATAGGTAGCAGTGTACTCCTAGGAGAGTTATCCAGGGTGTACCATATAAAAAGCAGGATAGGATGGACTTGCGGTTACCACTTTTTTAAAGGGTAACGTACGCCTTGTTTGGGGTTTACCATCAATCCATTATGGAATGAACTGCCTGCGATTTTATGAAATTTCAACAAAGACGGTAGGTGTGAAAGTGCCTTCATGACATCTATATAGTTATAATATGTGATGTCTTTGTTTCGTGTGGGCGAAGTTTCCAAAGTTTCTCCAGGGTACACACATATCCCCTTCTCGCGTCGCTAGAAATAGTCTAAATAGTCATGAACAATGAAACTTTTTGAGAATACTCAATAATTGTTTTGTGCTAAAGATTCAAATGTTTTCATAATTTAGTTCCAATTTGTTCACTAGATGGCGTTGTTCAATTTGTCGGATCTGTAGCTGGCGGTATAGAACGTCTCCGGAACCATGTTGTAAGCTTGAGTGAATAAAGCTGTTTTTGCTCTCGCTGGGAATGTGTATTGGTTATTTAAACCCCATTCTAACAGCGATTTTTGTGACTGCGGTCCAATAATTATTATTTTCGATTCTATTTTATAATGTGTTTTATTTTAGGTTGTACCGGAACCAACCGTAAAGGTGCCTATTCGGGACACTAATGGCCATACAAATATATTCCTCACAGAAATCGGAACAAAAAGCAAACCATACTTTTTACCTCATTCTAGACCAGCAGCAAGGTACCCAGTAGAAAATAATAATAATAAGAAGAAGGTTGGTCTTATTCTTTAAACTTTTTAAATCGTAAAAAAGCACCCTCCGGCCCGCTGATGGTACTCCATCAAAACGTTATATATTCTATATGAAATAAGAACCTTTTGTACTTTTCCACAGTATTTAATATTTTAACCTGACCGATTACACCTCACTGCATTCTCAAAGGTTTTGTAAGATGATAATATACTGAGCATAAAATAGTGTGGAAAAGTACTTACAAGGTGCGCTGTTCAATACGTTTAACAAGATCCACCAAGTGCCATCGGTCAGTAAACAAAAATATTCTATGTCTATTTACACTTAATAATTTTATTTTCAGACATATATTATCGACAGTACGGTAAATATGTTACCATATTACAAACAATCCACAAAAATGCAGTTCAATATATCATCACCAGTTCAAAAACATACCACAAAACACGATTATGTTTCAGCGAAACCGGTAAATCAATCTAAATTATACTGTGTACTTAGACTACATAAAAATTCTAGTATAGACACAGTAAGTGACACTACAAAGCGGCGTCAAAATATCTAATACTTTGGTACAAGTTTGGTATATTATACTGCACAGTGTACATCTCATAACATACACATATTGACAGTTTAAAGAACAATATTGGCGTTAGTTTATTCACCCATAGCTCGAACTTTAAGTGGTTCTTTGCGATGCATTTTGTTAGCACTACTCTGTCTATACAGTATACAGTCAAAACATAATAATTATTATACTTATTATTATCAATCACCAGCACATTTTTAAGAAAAGATTAAGTTCAAATATTGTATTTACAACCTACCTCAACTATAATATTTACACAAAATTTTTTCGTCAGCGTAAAAAATAGGTACGCATCAGGATTACCCTACAACACTCAGACCAAAAAAGTTGGGGACAAAGTAACAGAAGAATATACAAAAATAGACTATGACGTCACAATGAACATGTTATTTTATTCTATTCATTTGGTTTATCTCGGCTTTTGTGGAAGCGCTCCTCTCTCCCTAATCTCGAAAGAGACACCTCCGTCAATCAGCAGATGAAGAGGCCTGAGGGTGAAATTGGTATAGCCCTGGTGTAACCCTCAGGTCATCGTGGATCCCTATACAAGTTGTAAATTTTTGTGATTAGTATTCTAATGTATCATGTTGTTATTCTGGTGTATAATATCTATTCTAATGTATCATTATTACTCACAGGTAACATATAAACATAAAGAGGATAATATGGTATACCACCCAGATATAGAATATAGCGAACAATTCAACCAGATTCGTGAAAGATTCTTTGGGGCGAGGTCAACGACTGAAGGAATTAAGGTATATATATCCTGTATGTCTTTATCTACCTAGACAATAAAATTAGTATTTCCAAAGAAACCTAAAATTTTATTGTACCTTATGGTCAAATAAACTGCTAGGCGTGTTTGCACGTACATCCTTGCTACACAATGTCGAACACAAAATGAAAATCGTGTAAAACGATTTGTTTGAAATCAAGTATCTTATACTGGGATTGAAACGTCTCATCAAGTGCTTACTGAAAAATACCGCATCGTCGCTAAATAACATACTTCTAAAGTGCTAAAAGTTTATTTGTCTATTTATACTTAATGTATTTTAAATCTATGCTAATATTTACATTGAAGTTAGATCAAAACAAATGTAACCTGCGCTGCATATTATAATTAGGAACGGAATACTTTACTTGTTACTATTTTGTGTTCGCAGATATTTCGCCCATCAAAACTGAAAAATAACTACGAAACTAATCTTGACGACTTCGAAAGAAAAAGAACACTAGACGAAAGATATGAAGATTTATACGAAGAAAATAACTCCAAAATTACTGTAGCAAATTTCAAACGAAAAAGAATACCATCACCAGATAAAAAACCCATAGAAAAATACGCAGATAAGAATTACAATGCTTTTCTAGAAGACATCGAAAGAAAAATGAAACCAATACGAGATGGAAAATTCGAAGATGTGTCCCTAGAAAAGAACTATAAAACCATTCTAAAAGACTTCGAAAGAAAAATAACAATAACTTCGGATGAAAAAGAAGAAAGGCAGACAGAACCAGAAATAAAACAAGAAAGTGAGACAACGGTAAATATATCTTGAGAAAATATATTTTCTATATATTAATAGTGTAACAAACAAAAAACAATGCAACATGTTAAATATCTCGGTGAGTGCTACACTATTATGCCTCGTACACTAGACTGCATTTGTGCACCCTGTACCTAAGAAAGGTGACAGGACAGATCCGACCAATTACAGGCCTATCGCTATAACCTCCCTTCTCTCAAAGGTTATGGAGCGTGTTATTAATATATAGCTCCTGAGGTACCTTGAAGGAAACGATCTACTGAGCGACTGACAGTTCGGTTTTCGCCACATTCGCTCTACCGGTGACCTTCTTGTGTATCTCACAAACCGGTGGGCGCAAGCCATCGAGAGTCGCGGTGAGGCACTAGCGGTCAGCCTCGATATCGCAAAGGCCTTCGATCGGGTCTGGCACAAAGGTCTTCTTACGAAGTTGCCATATTATGGACTCCTCGAGGGATTGTGCGAATGGATCTCCAGCTTTTTGTCCAACAGAAGCATCCAAGCCGTCGTCGAAGGCAGCTGCTCGGACCGCATGAACATAAACGCTGGTGTCCCACAAGGCTCCGTGTTGTCACCGACGCTGTTTCTGCTGCATATCAATGACATGCTGTCTGATGGCTCCATTCATTGTTATGCGGACAACAGTACCGGGTACGACAGTACACATGTTACACGGGCCGTGCAAATATCCGTCAGTCCGAGGTGGAGAAGAGTCGCGAACAACTTGTGTCTGAAATCGAGACTACTCTCTCTGGAGTATCCGATTGGGGACGACTAAACCTAGTCCAATTCAACCCCAGTAAGACACAAGTATGTGTATTCACCGCTAAGAAAACCCCATTCATTGTAGCGCCGCAATTCCTGGGCACACCGCTTACCATCTCCCTGAGTATTGGGATCCTTGGTGTCGATATCTCCAGTGACGTCCAATACCGAAGTCATTTGCAGGACAAAGTTAAGTTGGCATCAAGAAAGCTCGGAGTGCTCAACAGGGCGAAGCAGTATTTCACTGCGGGGCAGCAACTCCTTCTTTATAAAGCACAGGTCCGGCCTCACATGGAGTACTGCTGTCACCTTTTTGCCGGAGCACCTGCATACCAGCTTGACCCCTTCGACTCGTTGCAAAGACGGGCATTGAGGCTGGTTATCCCATACTCACAGGTAGAGTGGAACCTCTTAGTCTTAGTAGGGATTTTGCCTCACTGTGTGTGTTCTACCGCCTATACAATGGTTTGTGCTCAGATGAATTGTTTGACATGATGCCCGTAGCTACATTCTATCATCGCACCTCTCGCCATAGGCAGGGAATTCATCCCCACACATTGCGACCTGAGACGGTGCGCACTGTGCGGTATGAAAGAAACTTCATCCCACGCACACTCAAGCTGTGGAATGACCTTGCTGCGGTTTTCCCAAGCGCCTACAATATGGGGTTCTTCAAGAGGGGCATCAGAAGGTTTCTTCATGGTCGGCAGCGCGAGTGTGACCCCTCTGGTGTCGCATACGTCCATAGGCCACGGTAACCGCTTCCCATCAGGTGGGCCGTGTGCTTGTCTGCCAACTAAGTGGTATAAAAAAAAATGACTAAAATCATACATTCGCTATGTATATCTTCATTATCTTATAAAACGTTAAGTAAGTTTGTGTGTGCTTTCAGAATCTCAAAAAGTCTACATTGATTGAGCTCAAATCAATGTAAAAACGAAAGATATTATAGCCACACACGTTTATTTCGCTATTAGCTTTTCTTAATTTAACATAAACAACCTACATTTTTAAAAGAATAATTGTAAAAGATATGAAAATGTTCAATTCAATTCTTATTGAATGCTATGAATATGTTAAAATTATCATATAAATGTTATTATGTTTTAGTTAGAGGAAGTGTTTCATACAGAAACAACAACTGAAAAATACGAACCAGAGCCAAGTTACACAAAAAAGTATTACAGAAAAAGAGTTACACGCTATACTGATGCCGTAAAAGAAGTGAAAATTAATAAAGCGAATATTCTTGAAAAGGTTAGTAGATACCAGCGCCTCGTTCATTAATCAACAGCCCCCTAGACAATGGCAACATGCATTGCCGACTGTTATAATCATCAAATTCCATACATTTGTCATTCTATTCGACAATATGCTGGCCAACAAATTGCCTGGCTTGTTAGTAAGGTATACGTAACTGCCGTCTAACCATCAAACTCCACATCCAAAGTCTACACCAGAGCCTCGCCCTTGGATCAACAGGTGTACTGATAAGTAAGTGAGGTTGCTTAAGCTCCAAAGATATCGTTGTGACCCTGAACACCATATTTACAAACAAAAAAGTTCTTATATCAAAGTATTTAAATTTAGATGCTATAACCTGTAACACAGTTAGTTAAGAAACGAAACTGCATTCAAACGTTTACGAAAACTCACTTAACAGCCAGCATTCAAACCGTCTTAAATTCGAAAAAATAACATAGTGTACTATTAATACTGTTGATTGATGGCACTCGGTGGAATTTGGTGCGACAATGGCAGAAAAATGAATGCCCTGGAAACCCTCGAAATAAATAGAGTACTTAATACAAACAGAAATATTATAATATATTAAATCAGCAATTAGATTTAAGTCCATCACCTCTATTGCAATAATGATGACATCTACATAACTATTTATTTCACTTTATTTGGATTAATCTCTTAATTTAGTATAATTTGATATAATATTTGACATTGTTAAATTTTCGTCTGACATTATTCACATTTGACATTGTTATTTTCAGCTGACATTATTCACATTTGACATTATTTAATTTTTCAATCCGATATTATTATTTCAACATTAATAAGATTTTTTTATAATTTTATATAATTATTGCATTGATATTTTAACTTAAATACATAATAGTAATTATTCATGAATTTAAAATATCTTTAGGATCATATATATATTGTTTTCCTAAATTTTGGGAAAAAAATTATATTGGTATACATAATTTTACAACTACCCACATGTAAAATATGTTTGAGTGTCGCAATGTTTCTAAAGAAATGTTCTTAAATGTCATTGTAAACCTTTGAGGATGCCGTAAGGCGAAACCGGTCAGGTGTAACAAGTAATAAAGTAATGTTTAAAAGTAAAAGTGAGTTATCAATATGTGTAACATCCTGTAATTTTATGGCATCAATCGATAGTGTCGCTATAATAAGCATCAAATTTGTCAAACAAACATGGTAAATATCTCCAGTACTTCCCCTCTAGTTAAGGTCAAAATCTTCTACCCTGTATAAAATATAAGATATGGTTTTAATAAATAATAAATCATTAGGTGCTCGGGCCATCCCAGTCAATGCTAAATATTGAGCCCGATGTGGAAAGGAGGATTTCCTTTTCAGTCAAGGATATATCTGCCGTAATTAAGTCTATGTCTAGAGGTAAGCCTCCCATGGACCATGGATATATGGCGGCTGATATAATTCGTGCAATAGTTGTGCTTGTAGTCAAAAGCAGGTCAGGCGATCTTGCAGATAAGCATAATTATAGAACCATTTCGTTGGCAACGGTAATAGCTAACGTGTTTGACAGTGTGCTTAATACACAGTTAAATAACTTCATCAAACTGCATGACAACTATTTCGGATTTAAACCCGAATTGTCAACGTAGAGCGCTATACTGTATCTTAAGCACACTGTCTCTTATTATACGGAGCGCAAAACGCCAGTCTTCGCATATTTCCTGGACATGTCGAGGGCGTTTGACCTTGTTTCTTACGACATTCTGTGGGAAAAGCTTGAAAATGCTAGGTACCGACAGAACTTATTAATATCTTCAAGTGTTAAGTTATTCAAGCGTGAGATAGGGAGGTGCGCTATCGGAACTATATGGATTGGAGTGCGGGGTGAGGCAGGGGGGACTGTCCTCGCCTACGCTCTTCAATTTGTATATAAATGATTTAATAGAGGAGCTCAGCGGTGCCAGGGTTGATTGTTATATGGATGGTGTCTGCGTCAACAGCATCAGCTATGCGGATGACATGGTGCTGCTGAGTGCATCTGTCTGTGGTCTGCGGACTTTGGTGGCCAAATGCGAAATGTACGCACTCTCACACGGCATGACCTATAATGTTAAGAAGAGCCAAGTTATGGTCTTCGGGGCCGGTTTTATTAAATAACCACGCATTACAAAGAGTATTTAAGTTTAAATACCTTGGTCTCGTGTTGGCTTCCGACCTCGAAGACAATGATGACATTAAGAGGGAGTGGAGGGCGTTGTCAGTAAGAGCGAACATGCTGGCTCGCCGGCTTGCGCGTTGTTCACGAGACGTGAACATTGCACTTTTAAGAGCTTTTTGTACCTCAGCCTGCGGGTAGATATAATCAAAAGCCTTTCAACGCCCTTCACGTGTAATATAATAACACATTTAGGGTGCTGCTGGGGCTGTCGCGCTTCTGTAGCGCATCAGGGATGTTCGCAAAGGCCCGCGTGGATTGCTTTTACGCAACCATGCGTAAGAGATGCGCGTCTCTGGTGCGCATAGTGCGCGGGGGCATCTACAGCATCCTGAACATGATCGCGAGAAGATTGCAGGGACGGCCTACGTAGATTTTTAGATTTTTAAATTTTACTAATAAAGACATAAGTAATACTAACAAATATTGAGCCTTTGTTGCTTATAAATAAAGAAAGAAATTCATTCATTATACATATTATATAATTTAAATTACAGTTCACAACAACTGCGTCAGACGATCTTACTACAATACCGGACTCTGGCGAAGTCAGCGAACAGAAAGAAACAGAAAACACTCCATCGTACAAAGTTTATGAAAATATAGCAGATATTCCCAACACCAGACCACTTCCGGGACCTGTAGTCGTTGATTACGTCATCGTTCCAGACAGACCTTTGCCTTTACTTGATAAGAAATCTGGTATACCATCTCTTAATGTTAACGATACTGACTTCGACCCTGAACGTCCCATAGTAAACATCGTGCACGGTATGAAGGACTTATTTACTGTGATAGGTAAAGGTCTGTTCACTGTCGTCAAAGACATGTTTAAAGAAAAACGTAGTTGAATACGATATTAAGATAAGTTTTAGTTCAATATTATGGTTAAATATGTAATTTTAGGTAGAGTTGATATAATTAAGATTTTTTTTAAATAAAACTGTTGATTAAGATGTTTTTATTTGTTTAATAAAAGTCCATTATAATTCTATTGTGAGGTATACTATTTATTATGTCTAACTCGTATAGGCAATAATTCGTACACACTTGTATGTATCCGGCTCGAAGGACCAATGTCTAACATAGACACATAGTATAACAATTGAAATTTAGTTAATTTGGAAAATTTTGGTAGTAGAATGAACTAACGATTGAATACATAAAGTGATAAAATAATAAAATGTATACAGAAATGAATTAAATGAAATTGAACGGGATAACGGGAAAGACTGTGTGCGGAACGCAGAGATTCGGATAAAATGGTGCACATTGAGAGAGGCCTATGTCCAGCAGTAGACTGCGGTGGGCTAATTGACTGATTGATTGATTGATTGATTGATTGATTGATTGATTGATTGATTGATTGAAAATTGAAGAAATGCAGCCAAATTGAAAGAACAAGTAAAAGTAGGTGAAACCCTGAACTGCAATTTCACTAAGTTGATGAAGACAAGTACCTACACTAGTACAGACATGAGTACTTCGTTTAACTAAGAAAAATCAATAAGTTATGAATTTAAACTATCATTAGTAACTATCAGTAGGTCATAATTAATCTAAAAAGTAATTAAACCATTCTAGTAGAGCTTATCTAGGTTAATAGCGCATCGAACGAATCATAACTGATAACGCTTTAGAGCAGAAGGAAGAATCTTTAGAAGTATCAAAATGTGACACCTTTTTAGTTATAGTCAAATAGTTGTTGCCTGCTGCTTCTATGTGCCAAGTGTGGAATTAATCCCGTTCCCGCAGCCTATGGGCATATATATCCAAACATCTTCCCATAATATCACATTTTTAATATTGTTAGGAGTTTATAAACATTACGGAGATAAACTACATATAAAAGTTTCATCTGGCCCCTCAAAGCCGAGAGGAAAACCCGCGCCAGTGCCTCGCTAGGCAAGCTCTGGCGCAAGTCCTCCTTCTGCGAACAAGTAATGCTCGTGAAGGAGGAGGCGGGGCGGGAGCGGCAGCGAGAGCGACGAAGGATCGCAAGGCAAGCTGCCCGCGTACGAAGGCAACTCGGGCGTCGGAGGTCGCTGAACGACCTCCGCCCCCCATGAGCGCCGGCCTGAGGGTGACAGGTGGAGCCGCCTGTCACCCTGGTAGAAGCAGGCCGCGGCCGTGGTGCGCCTATCGCACCTCCCCGTTTCCGGGGACGAGTTGGGGACTCTGTAGTCCCCACACCCGAGAAGAGAGAAAAGAGCTCTGGCGCAAGTACTAGCAGATAAGCAGGCAGGCACCGACTCTACCTGGTAAGCCAATCTTACCAGTGTAGATGTACTTTTTTTTCAAGTACAAGTCCCCACGGGTAACCCTCAGATGAGATCTGTTATATCGGACCCAAACCACGCCGTCTAAGGTCTTTAGATGCCGGAGTGTAAGTAAGTAACCCTACCTACTTACTTATGACTTCATACTTGGTTATTCTAACAGGATCAGCCGGGGCGCAAGGAATATGTCTTAGGTAATCCTAAGACATATCCTTTGCACCCCGGCTGACGCTGCACCATCTTCAGTTGCCAGATGGCACACTCGGGTGTGGGAAGCACCGTGTCCCGATCTTGCCTCCGGAAAGGGTTGGTTGGCTGGCAGGTCTGTTTTAATCATACACTGTCTATTATGGAACTAAACACATCTTTTTTTTACAAGATGTTAAAAATAGTATTATCTTATTAATATGCGTAAATTTTTGGTATGCACTCTGCGAAACGTGTCGATTTAGCAATTTAGATTAAAAAAATTTTTGAATTTCTGACGACTAATGTGAATATAAATAAGTGCTCTTAAATGGAATAGGTATAATCTGTGTTATTCCTCGATGGGCCCCCTAGATTTTACTGGGGCTCACAAACACCTGATAGAAAGCAAGCGTCGTAAGCGCTCTTTTTGATCAGTGCTGGAATAAAAAAAAAAAAAGTGATCATAATTCTCGTTTGCAATGAAAACGTGATTCTTTCTTCCAACAGTCCCGGGTCTTTTAAGCGGGGCGTGAAAAAGCATATGATGAGGCCGTCAAGCTGAGTGTATATGTAAGTAATGGTGACCCTCTTTTCTGAGATTTTGCCTTCAGCTTACCATCATCATAAAAAAAAAATCTAGTTCGAATGCAGTTCGCTGAGTTTCTTGCTGGTATCTTCTCAGTAGAACTAATCTACCGAACCAGCGAAAGAATCATTTTCCAATGGTTTATTTTTACATTATTTATTATTTTTATATTATTTCTTGACATACATAATTGTAAAATTTTGACGTTCATATGTGCTCTTTGTGTGCCTAAACTGAATAAATGAAATGGATTCTTTGATTCTTTGATTGATTGAATCAGGCGAGGGGAAGTCTAATTGACGTGTCCTGTATGAAAAAAAAAAAAACAAACCGTGGCGGAAGGTTATAATTTCTAAAGGCAAGTCAAAAGGCAACAGTACCCTATCTGTATCAAGTTGATCACGTACCATGTGTTCATTGGGAAGCCGGCAGCGATCGCGTTGTAGGGACCCTTTGTTACTGCACCAAATACTTTAAAATGCTAACTTGTTTTTGTAGGTTATAGAGACGGGATCTGATCAGTGATCCATACAAGCATAGGCTAGCTTGTCCAAAACAACGAAAATATCTGTAAAAAAATATGTTAATATCTGATAGTATATTAAAGTATGATTATAAACAAAGATACTCGATTATATGGAGATGAGTGTGTCCCTCATCTACGTCAGTGGTCACTAAAGAACACATTCTCGCACTTATCTTCTTATCCTTCGGAGTTCGAACCGCTTAGAACATTAAGTCAGCAAAATTTTACCTGCATGCTAATGTATGGTCAATGAACTTACACAAGTTTGGGCTGGACAGTGCTAGAGGTGATAATACCGCATTGTGTTAAAAAATTTCGTTGTCGTTTATTTTAAATACAATTTTTTTAATTACCCGTTTTAACATCTGCATTTTTTTTTCTGTCCCACATATCTGTAATCTTACAGTCGGTCCAAGGTATAGTAGTCAACCAGGGGATTCAGTCTAATAATTTTGTTTTTAATGAGACAGGGAAAATTAATAATCATACAATAGAGACACAGGCTTAAAAATATAACTACTAACCAAAGATAGATTTTTTTAATTTTTTTGTTCGTTTATTTGACTACAGTATTCCACTTATTTGAAATATATAAGATAAAGTAAGCGTCCAGGACGGTACATGAACCTATGACTTTCTGGACACACCCGGGATAGTTGAAATTTTCCAGTACATAAACATCCTTCGAAGTAATAGGAAAAGTAAGCGAACTAAATTATTTATTGATTTGTAGTTATTAAGAAGTATAATTTTTACAAATAAAAGAATGGTATTTCAATCAAATCTCTTCAAATTCATATCGAGAATCAATTATCTTTCAATATTAACTACAACAATCTCAAAAAATCTAAACAAGCAAGTAAACCGGTTGTGGTATTACCCACTCTGGTTAGATGCGCTATGTATCACAGGGTCAGTACCCCAGGGATGCTGTAGTGTGCCGCGGCGCTCGCGCAACACGCACGCGTATCGCGAACAAGTATACTTGTTTTTTTTTAAAATATATCGAGTGTTCTGTGAAACGAGGTTTGTATTCTTTTAACACTTTATTAAATTGATTTTGTTTTTAAATGTTTAGTAATTTAATTTTAAATTGTAATTTTTTACACTGCCTTTGTAATTCGCAGATTCGTTTTTCATTTATTTCTTTTTAAAAGTAGATCTATAAGTTTTTAAGTAACTTAAAGTTTTTTTAAGTATCCTTAAAATACAATGTCTTCGTTTCAATAAATCCTTTTTGTTTTTTTATTCATCAGAATGAATCTTGACAAATACAAATTTAAAAATTAGACGCAATTCATAAACGTGTTATTGATATAAAATACACCGCATTTATACGGATGTAAACAAAGTTATGAACTTCGTATTAAGTTGAAGCAGGTTATACAAATGTGAAATGATCACATAGCCCCATAAGGATAAACAGGAGAATATGATTTTTAAAAGATTTTTAAACTGAAATAATTGATATTCCCTTAACTACTCTAGCGAAACTAAATTGCCTGTATAAGGAGAAGGTTGCGTCGGTAGCGTAATGATCAGGATTCGAATCTGGGACCTCTCGATGAACAGACTGTCTCTTTATTCGCTAAGTTACATTTGCATTTTTTTTTATACCACTTAGTTGGCAGACAAGCACACGGACCATCTATTCATTTACCAGCCCTCTGGTCACGGGTAGTGCCTATACGAGATATTTTATCATTGGAATCTTCAAAAATATCCCCTACATCCATCTCCTTCCTCTTAGCGTTAATCTCAGTCGCACCTGAAGCTTCCCCCTTGGGGTCTGGGGTCCGCTAACTGCTAATTTGGCTAAAATCAAACATAAAATCATGAACCAAGCGGTTCGATGACTCTTTCCTCTGTCGCACCATCAACGTCTGGAATTTATTACCAGCTCACGTGTTTCCTTCTTCCTACAGTCCCGGGTCCTTTAAGCGGGGCGTTATCTGATGAGCTCTTCCAACTAATCACACCCTCTCCTTTCCTACATAAGACAACACGTGCAGGGCTTAGATGTCACCCTCACACTGTGCTGAATATACGAGCAAGAACCAAGTGGTACGGAAACTCTTTTCTTTGCCGCACCACCAAGACCTGGAAGTCATTACCAGCACACGTATTTCCTTCTTCCTACAATCCCAGGTCCATCAAGCGGGGCGTGAAAAATCATATGATGAGGCCGTCAAGCTGAGTGTCACCATTGTTAAATGGTATGTGTAAGTAATGGTGACCCTCTTTTCTGAGACTTTGCCTTTAGCTTACCATCAGGCGTGGTGAGGTCAAGTTGGCGTGTCCTATAAACAGTAATACTGACCTCAGTAACCTATCAAACCGCCTTCTGTACAACGTGCCTCGAAATCCACCGCGTCACCCTTTGATCAGAACCTTCTGGAAACCATTAGTGAGAACCAACATAGGACTTAATTCACCTGTGACACGTGCTTGTCGTGTGTACAATGCGTTAAACAGTAAACTCGACCAGCTGGATATTTTCCACAACTCGTTTAGTGCTTTTAGGGGAAAGGTATAGAGATCACTTTTATAGACTTTACGAATTTTCTTTGTCCAATTACTCTTCAAGTTTTGAATCCTAATTTGTTAACTAGCACTTAACCATACTTAACTACACTTGACTTATGGTGTGAACTGTACATGCCTCTAATTGGTGTACATATCAGAACTTATACTTTGTATTCTACGATGTCAACGATTTATATGTATACTGTTGGTATGTCTATTAATAAATAAATAAACTTCAAAATTTTCCGTGAAGCGACTGCCTCCTGACCTCCACAACCCAAAGGCGATATTGAATCACTGCAGTTAGACCAGTTGTTGAACTTATATGGCTCCAATTACCCGTAACGGCTGCCATAGATGTTGGTATGGCAACTTGGACCGACGGGTTTACGTGCTCTCCGGGGCACAACCAGACCAATGCCAATCCTTATGAACCCGCGCCTCCTGCGGCCACGTTCACTACCGCCACGCCACTGAGACTGTCAAATATAATTTAATGTTTGGATCTATTTTGGAAATCGTCCAGAACTTGAGAGCTGGAATATATCTAGCTGGTACATCCAAGCTCCTAACACAAAAGACCTACACAAATTGAGAACACATTTGTACTTTTTCTACAGAATTTTTATAAGACCGGACCGGTTTCGCCTTACGACATCCTCAAAGGGTTACATTGTATACTATTTATACTGTAGATTGATGGCACTTGGTGGAATTTGTTGTTACACATATTGATAACTCACTTGTACTTTTCCACATTACTTTATTGCTTATTACACCTGACCGGTTTCGCCTTACGGCATCCTCAAAGGTTTATAATGACATTTAAGAACATTTCTATTAAGAACATCCTTGTTCTTAAATGTCATTATAATCCTTTGAGGATGCCGTAAGGCGAAACCGGTCAGGTGCAATAAGCAATAAAGTAATGTGGAAAAGTACAAGTGAGTTATCAATATGTAACATTGTATACCTTTGAGGATCCCGAAAGGCGAAACCGGTCAGGCCAAAATACAAGTGTGTTCTCAATATGTGTACCAACTGATTCCACCAAGTTTCATCTACCAACAGTATTATCATACAAAATACTTATTTTTATCCAACTGCTATTTCATCATCCGATCACTTATTTCGGTAGTATGAGTTGGATCCACCACTCCACCTAATTTGGAGCCAAGGTAGCCTCTCCTACCTCCTTTTATTGTTGTTGCCGCATCATTAGGACCTGGAATTCTTTACAGCTCACGAGTTTCCTTCTTCCTACAGTCCGGGAATCTTTAATCCTGGTGTGAAAAAGCGTCTGATGAAGCCATCAAGCTGAGTGCCACTATTATAACATTCTCGTGTCTATAATGGCGGCTCTATTTCTTGAGACTTTGCCTTTAGATTACCATCAATCAATCAATCAATCAATCAATCAGCCCACCGCAGTCCACTGCTGGACATAGGCCTCTCCCAATGTGCGCCATTTTCTCCCATCCTCCGCCTTCCGCATCCAGTCTGACCCAGCCACCTTTTTCGGGTCGTCCGTCCATCTGGCTAGGTGTCGGTTACCTTCTCGCGGTCTCCACTCTAGGACTCGTTTGCTCCAACGGACATCGGTCCTTCGGCAAACGTGGCCAGCCCACTGCCACTTCAACTTGCTTATTCTGTGGCCTATGTCGGTAACTTTGGTTCTCAGTCGGATAACCTCGTTCCGAATTCTATCCTTCAGAGAGACTCCAAGCATAGCTCGCTCCATAGCCCGCTGCGTGACTTTTAAGCTATGGACCAGCCCCACTGTAAGTGTCCAAAAGTGTCCGTTTCGGCACCGTAAGTCATAACATTACCATCAGGCGAGGCGAAATCAAATGTTTATATTCTTTCCAATGCTATAAAACATTTGTACCGAGTTTCATCAGATTATCGAAATGACGTGTTTCCAAACAAAATTTCATCACCAGTTTGAATCGCGTTAATCCCTTTTTCTTGATAAAAGTTAGCCAAGGTCCTCTCCAAACTTAGTCCATATATTTACCAAATTTTATCAAGATTAGTTTAGTAGTTTTCGCCGTATTAATACTAGTATGAATCAATAAATCTTCAGTCAATAAATTAATAAATGAGTGATAGTCAATAAAATACATACGGTCAATTCATCAGTCAATAAAATAACAATATTAAAAAGTTATAAACTTTCAATAATGTATTCAACTTTTATCGATATCAGTTTAATAAATACATACATACTTGCATACATATAACCACACCGTTATCCCCAGAGGGTTAGGCAGAGGTGAATTAACACCCACATTTCAACAATCATTAAATTCGATCCCACGTAATAGGGGGTGAGCCTATTGCCGTCTTCCGGGCACTATTGTTGACTCAAGCCATGCAGCCTTTAGTCATCCCACTGTCAGCAAAAATTCTCCAGGGAGCTCTAGCTACCCTACGCACCGCTGGGGAACACAACACGTAGTTATTATAACCGCGGTATTCTGTAGGGCGGAGGTACTTCCCTAGCCGGAGTACTTGCGCGGAAATACCGCCGTGTCCTACATCCTACATGTGGTTTCGCCGGCGTAGTTGTACTGTTACCATACTTCACAGGTTCCCCACTTGTCCCCAGGATCAAAAGTATCCTAGTCTCACTCTTACTATCAAGTCTCGGTTTATACGTAATTGTGTTCGTCTATGTGGTGACGGAGAAAGAATATAAGTATCTTCACCACGTCTCATTCGTAACAGGCGACAGACGGAAATATACGCAGATGATATCACTGGGAGAGACGGAAAACTCAAAATAAAACCCTGTACCAACCCGTCTGGCCAGCGTGGAAACAAAGTCTCCCAACATTGGGAGAGTCCTATTTCCAGCTGTGGACTGCGATATGCTAATTGATTGATTTATTTATTTATTATTTACAAACAGTAAAAGCTAACAGTGTACCACCAAAGCGCTTATAATGTTATACTACTTACTAACTAACTAACAGCTAACTTAATCTACTGGGTACATGCAAGTAATAAAATATGAATAATAATATTGCTAATGTGTACCTTTAGGTAAGCCACTACTGATTTGCCATTCTGATGCACATCTCATGAGGGTGCATTCAGGTACGTTAAGACGTTTCTGAAATCATCATTTGATGTATATTGTCGGAGAATACATGGATATCAGGGTTAGATTGCAGTAGACCATTTATTAATTGTGTGGTTCCCGGCAGAGTAGAATTTAGGCCACCACATCTTTTCCCATACGGTGTCGTACAAGGCGACTAAGGGAAGGACTGCCATCTAACCTCAAATTGTCATATCAAATTATAGTAGTTAATTGCTCTGTTAATCATTATTCTAAAACCCATAATTCAAGCTATGCTTAGTTTGAAACGATCTCCTAAAATAACAATTATTTACAGTACGTAATCAAAAAATATATTTTCTAATTAATCGAAACGAATTAGCTATTTAGCTGTTCGTTTAAATGGTAGCAATTTGTATATTATATTTTAAGATAAGATAAGATAAGATATTTATTTTGCAAATATGGGTACAATACAACATGTTGGTTCATAAAACAAGAGGTTCAGCCATATTTTACCTTTAGGCATGCAAATATTATAAGTTAAACACAAACAAATAAAATTATAGATCAATCAAAATAAAATAGATAAATGTCAATGAATGTCAAATACAAATTCTAAAAATCAAACAGTCAAATCTTTCTCATTTAAAAAGTCATTAACATTATAATACACTTTATCAATCAAAAATTCACGCAGCTTCTTTTTAAACAGTGATAACGTCAGTTCCTTCCAACTTTTAGGTATTTTATTATAGATACATGGAGCCATGCAGAAAACACTTTTACGTAATTAAAAAGGTTGGGGTAGCAGGAAAAGAATATATTTATTTTGAAGCAATTAGGGGTCCCTGGGTAATCTCAGATTACGAACATAATGTGGGCGATAATAAATGTGAACGCTGAAAGCTGTCGCCTCTGCAATTAGCTTAACTAATCTGTGGAAGGATAAAAGAGGTTTTATATTGTGGTTTTTGTCTCTGGTTTGTTTATAAGTAATACATTTTAGAACCTTTGTCTTTTCTATTTCTGTAGGAATCCGTACCTCAAGAGATTAAAATGGATTTTTTTTTATGCAACTTAAGTGGTAGACAAGCATATCGCTCACATGATGGGAAGTGGTTACTGTGACCTATGGACGTATGCAACACCAGGGCGTCACACTCGCGCTGCCGGCCCTATCGTTATAGGTTCACTTCGTTGTCAATCTTTCTGTTTGTCTATTTAAGACCCTTTTCTTGGAAATGTGTGAAGGTATTAAGTGGAAATTTATAATAAATACTCAGGTATGTAATGATAATGTTGTGGAAAAAAAAGGCACTTCCATCAAAAGGTACAGCCAATTAGGTATATAGCAAACCAAATGCAAAGGAATCAAAACCAATATGGTCCTTTCCGTTTAGCTAGAATTATGAAATTTAGCATTTTTTTTATACCACTTAGGTGACAGACAAGCACACGGCCCACCTGATGGGAAGTGGTTACCGTGGCCTATGGACGTATGCAACACCAGGGGTGTTACACTTGCGCTGCCGACCACGAATAGCATTTAGCAAACTTTTATTTAATAAGCATTGTCATTGAATATCACGCATTTCGATGTTGTGAACAAATCTTGGCATCTGAATTAATCAACTTTTATTTTACAGTATCGGTTATAGCATGAAAGACAAGGTTATATGTGGTCTATTGTGTTTGGTAAGATTCTAACACTATTAATCAATATTATTTAATCCCAGCTCTAGGTTTCTGACTCGTAGATGTTCTTTGTGGAAAACAATGTAAAAATTAATTTGTGTCTATCTACAAATAACACCTGTCATTATAGCTTTAAAGAGGAGGCAATTCTAAGAAACTTTGTCATAGACAGCATTGAGATCAGAATACGCGACTAATAGTTACAGATGAAAATAAAAATAAAAATTGTTTTTGGATCTCCTGACAAATTGTCCCTTACCTAAATTCATACTTCTGGTGTCTAAATTTTGGTATAGGCACCCATCAAGCCCTTCGTGGTCAAGGTTTGATGATATTCGGATGGATGCTCTAAGAAGACTATACCCAAGAACAATATAATCGGGCTAGAATAAATTCTGTCAAATTTGAAAAAGGAACACTTAATAAATCGAATTATTATTATAAACTTGACGTTGGCAATATGCGCTAATATCGTCACACCAAGAAGGAAGAAAAAAAAATCAAATTATTTTTGGTAACATTTTATTTCGCCAGATTCTGGCGGGAATTTGCGCATTACAATAGCGCTCACTCAACGTGTTTGTCGTGTTGTGATTTGTTTTGATTACCATTAAAAATGGTTTAGATGACAAAAATAAATTGACTTTTAGCCACAAGACTTTCGGTGAATATATTTATTCAAGATTGTTTTCATTTAGTTTACCAAATTTGAAAAAGGGCGAAAACGATTTATTTATGAAATGAAGATACCACCCGCTTACAGTGGTAACGTGAAAAAATGCGCGCTATGAAGCAGTGGTCGAGCATTGGAGTTTTAAGTCAAAAAAGTAAATTAATTCTAGAATGCAGAGAACGTTTATCTGCATTCTGAAATCCATTTCACAATTAGTTAAATTATTATTAGGTACTTTGAGTCGAAATAGCGGTGTGTAGAATGCCCACTTAATTAAATTATCATAAACAACGCAAAATTTACTAGCCTGTGCACGTCCATACACCATCCAACAAACTATCCAACTTAACACCGGGCCTTTCCGATCCCGTTCCATCACAACAAAATAACAAACCTTCTAGGTCATGTATGTAGATATAAACAAGTTTTGTGTAACAAGGCTGTGTCTAGCGACTCCTGCGCAGACCGTTAGTTGGAGCCGGTTCTACAGTGAAGGGGAGCTCCTAAGCCATTGTACGAGTTAGGTGGTAACGAGAAACGGTTCCGATATATTTCATTGTATTTGTAGGTACTTGCAAAACCTGCTGAGAGGGTTGTAGTTACAAAGAAATGATAATAATATTCTACGTACAAGCACCACGTTTACACGACTAACTGTTTAGAACAAGAAATGTGGATGTCTGGGTGAGATGGAACTTCATTTTGAATTTCGAATTTGGAGCGGGACGCAGAAACTGGATATTTAAAATTTCGAATTTGGAACGGGACGTAGAAACTAGATATCTAAAATGTTGAATTTGGAACGTGAAGGGAATTGTAGAAACTAGATATTTTTTAAATTTTGAATTTGGAACGGGACGTAGAAACTAAGTAGAGTGCTGTTTTTGCTAAATTATCTGTTACAAAAAGTTCTGGTCTTCAATCGATAAGTATTATCGTTTTTTGTTTCAAACAGCAGCCGTCTAGTAGTAGGTATACAAGTCATTGAATATTCCACGGTCGAGTGCCAAGTACAGTTACATAATTTATTGCTATGATTCACAGAATAAAAATATTCTGTGTGTGGGTGACGAAATAATTCTGTATGGAACGCGAAAGTTAAGAAAAAAGCGAATTCAACTCGCATTGGGCTGTGCGAGTTGAATTCCCTCACGAAGAGTTCCGTACCATTATTTACAAAACATAACCAAGTTAAATTACAAACTCTCATCTATAATTTTCTTTGGGAATGTTACAAATACCCCTCTAAATTATTATAATTAAGGACAACATTTTAGAATCTGCTGTTGGTTGTCAACAAGGAGACCCTCTTAGACCAATAATTTTCAGTTCAGCTATTCAACCCATTATTCGGTAGATAAACTCTAAATTTATATAAGTACTAGATGACGGGACTCTAGGGGGAGATTCACAAGATTTGACTTTTATTAACAATGAATTTAGATTAACTGGTTTAAAACTAAATAATAAGAGATGCGAGATTTTTTTTAACTAATGTTTCGAACAAAATTTCTACTATTTCTAAATTCAATTCAGTAGCTGCCAACATTAAAATTTTAGAAAAAGTCCCTGTACGCTTCCTCAGGTCCCCATTCTCAGAAGATGCCTACACCTCATTTATTGAGGAAAAAATTCAAAATTTTAGTGACGATTCGGATCGCCTACACAAAATTAATATACAATCGGCTTTCATTATTCTCGCCACCTATTACATTGGGACCTAAACATAAACTGGCGAAATGTGGGTGCTAGCACCTCTGCCTACCCCTTCGGGGATATAGGCGTGAGTTTATGTTATGTTATGTTATGTTTCATTATTCTTCGGTACTGTCTATTCGTTCCAAAGTTCAAAATGGTGTTGATCGGAGGCATGCCCTCCGATCAACACCATTTTGAAAACATTTTATAATTTCGAAAAAGAAAATGGACAAAGTTATA
Organism: Eilema griseolum; assembly: GCA_963662185.1. Taxonomy (NCBI): domain Eukaryota; kingdom Metazoa; phylum Arthropoda; class Insecta; order Lepidoptera; family Erebidae; genus Eilema; species Eilema griseolum. The sequence continues at coordinate 1,239,568 of OY759249.1, forward strand.
GAATAAATAAATAAATAACTAACCTCACCAAAATTTTAAAAGTAGCCTCAGATGATGTAGCTTCACTACAAGCGACTCTGCCAATTCGCTTGGGTGAGCTAGGTATTCGCAAAATTTCAGATGTCAGCTTGCCAGCGTTCCTGTCTTCAGGCCACAGTACGGAAGAATTAACTAGGAAAATCCTTGCATCTTCATTAGCTAATTCTGAAGTATTGTGTAAGACTAATGCAGTGAACCTCTAGCTCCCAATGAACTTTTTCTCACAGCGTCAGTGGGACGGGCCGCTCTGCAGCTTAGTAACACAAAAAAATTACTACAAGTATATGCATGTTCCAATACTGCAGAGCGTGCCCGTTTACTGGCGGTTGGAGTGTGGCAATCAGGTCTTTGGCTACAAGCTCTTCCGTCGTCTAACGTACGTACTACGTTAGATGAAACTACCTTCCGCATCGCAACTTGCCTCCGTTTAGGTACATCATGTGTTTCTCCGCATCAATGCCGTTGTGGAGATGTCGTTGACAGACTCTGACACCATAGCCTGGGCGAATTTCCCGGCACCCCAGCCTCAACGACTTAATCCGCTGTGCATCTACCTGCTGCCGTTATTACTGATGCGGACAGTATCGCTGACTTCAGCAAAAGGTGTAGGGCAAGATATCATGTTTATTATATGGAGCTCTCCTTAAATATTTATGTTCTTTTAATTTGATTATTTATGTTTTAAAGTAAGTATTCAACTGAATTCAGTGCCTACATGTTGCCCTTATAGCCTGGTGACCGATAGACAAGCAGACAGGCCCTGGAGTCTTAACTATAGGTTTCTGTTTTCTCCCTTTTGACACGGAACCCTACAAAACAGGAAGAAAATTTTCAGAATTTCTCGCCCCGAAACACCATCATTTTATTGCAATACGATGTGAAATATGAGATATAAAGTATGTTGACACAAAGTAACTACTCCCGAATGAAGGGAGAAGTATAATGTATTGTGTTCCGTCACATTAAGGTACTTCACACTGAGTGTTATGACACACTCACACGGACAAATATTATTGCAGACTGTCTAACACGTTCTTGGTTCTCAGAGTCAAATTTTATTCAAGAATGAAGCGGTTATCACCTGCGTAGGTACAATATTCTTGGACAGGGATCTAACAAAGGAATGTATACAAAACTTCGGTAACTCAGTGGTTAAGAAGTCAGCCTTACAACTGTGAGATTCCGGGTCTGAATCCCGAACTACGCTATCAATTGAACCCACTCCTAATACAGCCATGTTACCTTAGCTGGAGGGGTTAGAGGAATATTAGTGATTTCGGGGTTCAAATATTATTTTTCCTAAAATATAAATTAATAATTAGTTATACATTACTATCCTTCATTGTATGTACTAGGAATTTAACATGTTTTTAAGAATTCTCTTAGTACTTACTCGACCACTTAAGTGCTGTGCAAATGTGGTCATAAATGTAAATAGGGAAACTGTAAACTTTGACTTTCATAAAAGTTACTTTGTAACTTTTTTATTAACGCGCGGCTATTCCCTCGGAAACCCTCCCGACAGAGCTGGTGAGGTGGGGTGATGTGTGGTTATGTCGAACTGGAACCGACTAAAACCGCACTGCCACTTCAGGCCATCAATTGCCAGAGGTGAGGTAGCCTTTGGCATATCTATCCCTCGCGCACCCGGACTGACCTAGGGCCATAGAAAGCTCCCTCGTATGTGGGACTACAGCGTCCCCATCTTTCCACAGAAAACCTGCTTCTGCTAGGGTAACAGGCGGTTCCACCTGTCACCCCTAGGCCCGCGCTCATGGAGATCGATCAGTGACCTCCGACGCCCGATTGTCCTTCATGCAGTTACTTTGTAACCTATGTGAATGCATGAAAGATATTCGAATTTAGAATTGTGACAGTCAAATGCCTTACTTTTTACTAAACGTCATAACATAACATAAAGTCACGCCTATATCCCCGAGGGTGTAGGCAGGGGTGCTAGCACCCACATTTTGCCAGTTTATGTTTAGGTTCCAATGACGAGCCTATTGTCATTAACCTGGCACTTATAAACCTGCGATAAATACACACATATATTATGGTCAAACGTTAAAATGGCAATATTGTATGAAAAATAAAATAAGTTGGGTAGACGGTTTAAATATAAATAAAAACGATAAAATAAGAATAGAAGCAACTTCTACTACGTGATTAAGATTGGAAAGAATGAATTGATCAGACAGGTCTTGAACCTACGACCCCTTTACAAACTAATCACTTTAAAATTTCATTCTACTGCACTTTTACCAGTTATAATTTAAAGAGCGCAGTTAAAACATTTATTTTAAGTACAGGAAAGAATTCAATTATTTAAAATGTGTGATCCATGTGAGCCATCTAAACCCCAAAGGAACCTTGTCTGCTTTTTACGTACGAGCTTTACGAGTTATAAATTTTATGAGTTGGAGTTACGACTTGTAGTTGGCAACACTGTGTACATCACACGTGGGGATTAACTATTACAAGATGAGATTTACTGATTAACACGTACAGGAAGCAATAATCGGTTTTCTTTCCCATGTTTCAGGGAGGTGAGAGGGTTATTTTTCTTTGATGTTTATGAGAATCTGGGGAAATTGAAAGAAGTAATTAATGTATTAGTTTATGCATTAGTCAGGTTACGTAATATGTTTGCTTGAGTACCTAATTCTTTTTTACAAAACAGCTAGGTTTTCTCGCAACTGCTCCCACGTGGATGTCGGTTAGCTTGACCAAACATAGCCAAAAACCCACAAGAGGTGAAAACTGCATTAAATAATAGATTCCTCAAAAACATTGACATGTTTAGGAGGAATTTAAAGGACATACCATATGAGAAATGTTATTATAATATTGACGGACATTTGAATGATTCATTATAATACTGATATGAATTATTATGAATTAGAAGAGTTATGAGTTTGAAGCGTCCATAGCTTAGTGGTTAAAGAGCCGGCCTTTCGATCGAGAGGTGCCGGGTTATAATTCTGGCGACTACCGACGTGAACCCACTCCTAGTACAAACAATTTTGCTTAGTTTTTTTATATACAACTTAGGTGGCAGACAAGCACACGGCCCACCTGATGGAAAGTAGTTACCGTGACCTATGAACGTGTGTAACACCAGTGGAGTCACATCAGTGCTGCCGACCCTGTAAGAACAGAGATTTTATGTGCCCTCAGTGCAGAACACAAAATCAGGACAAGCCTTTGGTCTTCCCACTGACAGTGCATAAACTCTCCAGTGAGCTAAAAGTGAGTTAGTTAATCCCTCTAACCCCTCCAGGGTTAGAGGGAATAACTAACTCACTTTTAGTACTATCACTAATCTACTATTACTAAAATTTTGACATTCATAATGTGCTATTTATGTGCCTAAACTGAATAAATGAAATTGATTTATTGATTCTTTGATTGGATAATTATTTCATAAAATTCTAAATATAAAATTTGTAAGTACGTCACAACCGGCAGAATATGAAATCCGACATTATAATGTAAACATCACTTTTGTACCATATTCAACAAATAGGTAAACAACTAAGAACTTAGATCACTTTCCTTATGGGTTTGTCACCTTCGCCAAACTGTGAAATATGTGGCGTGGTTGAAGACGTACAACATATTCTGATGGATTGTGTTCGGAACTAACAGCGGAGAGCTGACCTAACGCAAACTAATGTAATGGATATCGGAGGATGCAATAGCGTCCTTGCGAGACCTCTTTCGGATGCAGCTCAAGACATGTATCTGTTATATCATGAATATGTGACAGCTGTATAATGTATTAATATATATAAAATTACTGGTACTGTATACAAAATGGCTATGATGGAGCGACATAGTCATGTTGTGGCTAAGCTCTGTAAATAAAGATTAGAAGAAAAAAAAACTAAGAACTTAGATATTATCTTTGTTTGTTTCAGATTATTCCACCATGATTCGACATGCGGTTTTTCTCGCCATATCAATACTCTCACTAAGTCAGGTTAGTTTTATTATACAACATTTCATCATGGTTCCTTAAAGGGGCACGTTAACGACGCGTCGGTCCCGTTGCCAAATGAATTATAGGAATCATCACGAATAGTTGGAACCCTAAAAAATATAGCAACTGGTTTAAATACAGAATTCTAAACTGGCCAATAGGTTAGAAGGGTCAGTTTTTTTTATTATTTACAAAAAAGAGATTCAATAAATTCGGGATGGAATTCGTTACAAGAAAATTAAATTAAAAACCTGCGACACTGAAATGGCAACATGTATTTGCACAAATGATGTTTGCTACAGTGCCCTTGGCGAGCTGTCACCATAAAAACTATATAAGAATGCACTAATCAAACCCGAACCTATAAATGAAAACAGCATTAACATCGGATTAGTAGTTCTGGAAAAATATGGCAGTATGGATTTGCACAAATGTCCTATCACCCCAAACGCCTTACCCCTCGTCTTCGTTCTGTAGTTGGTTAAAACAAATACGATTTTTGCTAATTATATATTTGTCATTTATGTGTCCAAGTGTGTCACGACACAAAAGTGAAATCTATCAGGCGGGTGTCGCCTCAAAAACAATGGCACTAAAGTGAACGAAAGTGACAATTGTGAATTATTCATGAGTGCCGACAGTTCATTCGTCACACTTTTTGAATAGCGACGGTACTATTGAGTGTAGCGAGAATTTTCATCGTTTTTACTATTAGATTTTTACTTTGATTGATTTTATATTATTTAATATTACATCGAGAAAATTGTCTGAATGGCGCTACCAATTTATTTCAGATTTAATTCTGTCAATGATTTATGTAATATCAGGTTCTAATATGTATGTATGTATATTTGTATGTATGTTTATGTGTATAAATATGTAGGTATCTGTTTAGGTACCCATCTTTTATCTGAAAATTATTGTACACTTCACATCCCCTTCTTACTTTAACTGCTTCTCTGCTACTCAAAGGTTTGCTGGGAGAGAACTCATATTGAGTTAAGCTCGCCTTTGTACATATTTTTGACATATATTTTTTTGTGTATCACCTCTGTACTGATTTTGTGCAATAAAGAATTAAATTAAATTAAAATTAAATCAAACTGAACTGATAAACTATATTAACGTAGTCAAACTCTGTCTGTCTCAACCTCATTCTAGAACCCATAATATACCCTTAATAGCGTTGTGTTGATTATACTAACCGTTAGACATGTACCATTTCAGTCATCATCAACAGCGTTATGTTAGTCTCGGTCGCAGATGAGGCTTTTACGTCGAAGTCCCAGTTGCAATTTTCAGCTTTTACCTCTCCACTTCAGAGTCATTTGACTACATTTATTTTTATTCGAGTTGTAATTTCGTTTTTCTCGTGACTGAAAGTTATATTTAGTACCTATTTACATATCACTCGCGTTGTAATGTTTTGCAAGTGTTTGAGGTGAAGTGTTATTGGGCAATCAAAGTATGAATCTGTTTGTTTATTTTCTTTGGGTGTTGTTGAATAAAATCCATTTATTATTTTAAGGAAACGACACTTTGAAGAACTGTTGAATGAACTATTGAAATTGTAAAGTTTGTTACCTTTTTAAATAATAGTATAAAACCATTACATTTGCGTGCGATTGTTGTGTCCTAGGGTCAGTGCCTTGTCAGGCAAAGTGTATCATCAATTTATATTATTATGTAAATCTATAGATACTAAAATTTTAAAACGGAAGAGTTTCTTTATTGGGTTAAACGCGCTAATCTCAGGAAACACTGGTTTGTATTGAAAAATTATATTTGCATTGAATAGTCTGTGTATCGAGAACGGTTATAAGATAAATATCACCACGCTACTACTTAAGGGGGTGGAGCAGATATCGTAAATGTCAACAAATCCGTCAGATTCCTGAACGATATTTGAAAATTAATGAATTGCGAGCATTTTTTGCTTAAACAGAGATACAAAGTTTCGAAATTCGCCACAAGCGAAGCCAAGGGGGGTTGGTTAGTTCTTGATAATATTGCGGATTCTAGAAAGCAAGTGATGTCATACAACTTTTACTATAGTTTACTTTGGAGAGGACTTAACTCCTCAGATGGAAGAATAACTTCTACATGCTGTATATATACATACATAAACTATTCTTATGCAAAAATTGACATTTTTGTTGCAGGTAGAGTCAGCAAAACAGCAGGTCCAGCTATCAGATTCATACCTTCCTGTAGCTATGCAGATAATATCATACATCACGGATCAAATGGCGTATGAGACCAAAGAAGACACGACGCCTAAGCCCGCGACTTCTCGACCGTCTACTAAACCGACAGTTAAGCCAACACCGAAGCCGACGACTCGACCGCCGACATCTCGACCGTCGACATCTCGACCGTCGACATCTCGACCGACGCGGCCGACGTCGTCGTATTGGACAACCTCGAGGCCGTATGTGACAAGCGGGTGGTGGAGTAATGTTTTTACTACCAAGAGGTTATTTGTAGCTTTTGTAAATATGCTGTTTGTAGCCGACTTCGAAAATGTAACCTTAGTTAACATTTTTATTTCTATGACGCCTAAACCACCGTGAAAGGAGAGCTAGGTTTATTTTATAAATTACATTTACCAAAGCCTTTTATGCATAATACCTATTTAATTTGGAGGTAGGATACGAAGGTATTTCCGTCCAATTGAGCAATCCACCTGTGATAGTACCTAACTCCGCCCTACAGAACACCACAGCCATAATTACCTCGTGTTGTGTTCCCGGCGGTGAGTAGGATAGTCAGAGCTCACTAAAGAGTTTTTGTGCTGTGAGTGGGAAGACCAAAAGCTTGTCTTGCTTTGTCTTCTACACCGACGGCACAGAAACTCCTTGTGCTAACCCAGGGTCGTCAGCGCGATTGTGACTCCCCTGGTGTTGCACACGTCCATAGTCTATAGTAACCACTTTCGATCAGTTGGGCCGTGTAATTGTCTCTGTCAACTAAGTGGTATAAAAAGAAATGCCCACACTTGTTCATGTTTTGTCAGATATACCTTGAGTCCCAGGTATCAAGAGGCGAACTTATTATGGTCCAAGCGTAATACCATCACCAGACACATTGCCCCTAAAGGTGGCAATCTATTTCCCTTGTATATTAATGCTGAAAGGCCTTTTTCTTTTCTATTATTTTTAAGAAAAGAATAAATACCCTGCTTTGTCAGCCCGGCAAAATATTACAAAACGGATCGCAATAATTTTGCGTGCTATCTGTAAAATGATAAAAGATTTTATTTACTCATTTGGTTTTCGAAGTCGGCTACAAGCCCTCATCAAAAGTAAAAACTTTTATAAATATTTCTATAACAGTTTCAAATCTTTCTAAAATTAACATATAATTTTATGAGTCTGTAAATATTTCTTGTAATATCTCTATTCCTAGGATTCACTGTAGTGAAAATACTAGGAATCATGTATCATTGAATTCACACTCAGGAAACATGGATCTTCAGCTCTGTGAGAATATAACTCTACATAATAACTTTATAAAAATAACACTACAAAATCACTCTATAAAAATAACTTTACAGAATAACTCTATAAAAATAACTCTGTAAAAATAACTCTATAAAAATAACTATAAAAATAACGTTATAAAAATTTCAAAACTCATACTTCTATCTTTTAAGGGAGAAGGAAAATCATATTCTGTCTTCCGTGGTCTTATCTCTTTCTTGTTTGCTCTTCCTTGAAAGGATTATGTATTGTAACTAGCAATGCTGGTGAAGAGACCTGTCGAAAACTAATGAGCACTTCAATCTTGTAGGCATATTGTCTCTTTCAGTTATATGTCTGATATCAAAGGCACCATACACCACAGGGATTAATCTTATTATTATAAATTTTAAAATTTTTGTGAAAAGTAATTTGTCCCAGAAAGTCTAAATAATCCAAGAATACTTTTTTTTTTTTTTTTTTTTATATAGGACACGTCAATTGGACTTCGCCTTGTCTGATGGTAAGCTGAAGGCAAAATCCCAGAAAAGAGGGTCACCATTACTTACACATACCGTGTGACAATGGTGACACTCAGCTTGACGGCCTTATCATATGCTTTTTCACGCCCCGCTTAAAGGACCCGGGACTGTAGGAAGAAGGAAACACGTAAGCTGGTAATGAATTCCAGGCCTTAATGGTGCGACAGAGGAAAGAGTCTCCGAACCGCTTGGTTCTTGATCGGATGTTTTGCACCGTGTGCGGATGACATCTAAGACCTGCACGCGTTGTCCTGTGTAGGAAAGGGGAGGGTGGGACTAATTGGAAGAGCTCATCAGAACACTCCCCATGGTACAGACGGTAAAATACAGCCATGGACGCAACATCTCTACGCAGCTGTAAAGGTTCTAGGGTGTTCGTGATCTCGGGATTCCCAATGATGCGGATCGCACGTCGCTGCAACCTGTCGAGAGCATCTAGTAAGTACTTTGCTGAACCATCCCAGAGATGCGAGCAGTACTCCACACAGGAGCGAATTTGTGTCTTGTATAGAAGACACCGCTGCTCCGGCGTGAAAAATCGTCTCACTCTGTTCAGGACTCCGAGTTTTCGTGAGGCTGTTTTGATGATGCTTTCGATGTAGTTTTTGTTATTCAGGTTGCAGCGAACATCCATACCTAGGATATTGAGATTGTCCTGCAGCGGCAGTGGCGTGCTCTGAAGAGTGGGGATGGGAAGGAAAGAAGATACTTTTGCTGTAAACGCACATGCCTGCGTCTTCTTGGCATTGAACTCAACCAGGTTCTCAGAGCCCCATTGAGAAATGTGATTCAGGACCCCGTCAAGCTCAGTGACAAGAAGCTGCCTTTTCTCTGCGATATCTGACTGCTTGGCCGCTGGATGTCCATGATAACTCCCATGTAAAGTGCTATCGTCTGCATAACAATGAACATTGCCGGTAGACAGCATGTCGTTGATATGCAGAAGAAAGAGAGTGGGTGATAAGACGGACCCCTGGGGCACGCCAGCATTAACCTGCAGAAACTCCGAAGCTCGTCCGTCACAAAGGACGCGAATACGGCGCCCCTGCAGGAAGCTAGCAACCCAGTTGCACAGCCCAGAAGGCAGACCAAAGGCAGGTAGCTTAGAAAGAAGCGATTTGTGCTAGACTCTATCGAAAGCTTTGGCGATGTCAAGACTAATTGCCAGTGACTCGCCGTGCTTGTCCATAGCCTCACCCCAAAGATGGGTAACGTATGCTAGAAGATCACCCGTTGACCGTTTCGGTCTGAAGCCATATTGCCGGTCATTAATTAAGGAGTGATCCTCTAGGTGCCGCATGAGCTGTTTGTTAATTATGTGCTCGAACACTTTGCACAGCACTGAGGTGACGGCTATGGGTCGATAGTTGGCTGGCTCCGAGCGATCCCCCTTCTTGGGAATCGGCTGAACATTCGCCTCCTTCCAAGGCAAAGGCACTGTACCCGAACTGTAGGATAGCCGGTACAGGCGCGTAAGCATTGGAGACAACTCCGCTGCACATTTTTTCAAAACTACCGCTGGAATACCATCCGGACCACTGGCTTTCCGGACATCGAGTGATTGCAGCACTGCACGGACATCGCGTTGCCTGATATGGATATCAGGCATCGCGTGGTCACTGTCGGGTAGTGTTGGTGGCTGGGTACCACAATCATCGATTCGGGAGTTGGCCGCAAAGAGATTAGCCAGCAGATTTGCCTTCTCTTGCGGTTCATGGGCCAGGGATCCATCAGGGTTACGCAGCGGAGGCAGCGAAGGCTGACAGAAGTTGGCTTGCACGGCTTTAGCCAGTCGCCAGTAGCCACGGCTTCCCGTGGGATGCATCACTAGCTCTTGACCAAGCCGCGCTATGCGCAGGACATCCGCTCTGACATAGGCCCTTCTACAGACCTTTGTGGCTCTGTTGTACGCCGCCTTGAAGTGGCCCAGATTGGGATGGCGCGTGGCGCGCGCCCTTACCCAAGCGCGGTACGCAGACTGTTTTTGTTCAACAGCTTCCGCGCACTCGCGCCCGAACCAAGGGCGCACCCCGCGGTCACCGGTGACATCGGTGTATGAGATATAGTATTCCATACCCAGACCGATCTCACCGGCGACAGCAGTAGCACAATCCGATGGGTTCTTACCTTCAAAGCAGCGCTCAACCCACGGGATGGACGCAAAATAGTCACGAAGTCCATCCCAGTCCGCTGACGAGTAGTGCCAGAGACGCCGCTTCCCCCGCACTGGTCGTGGAGGCACCATAATAGGCACCGTGGAACAGACCAGGCAGTGGTCAGAGTTGCCTAACGCGGCTCGCACCGATACACTGTACCGGTCCGGATCACTCGTCAGCAGAAGGTCTAGCAGAGAAGGTGCTTGGCCCGACCTTCTTGGTATCCTAGTGACCTCGTGCACCAATTGGGTCAGGCCGTGCGCCAGAGCAAATGCGTGGGCGGCTCTTCCCGCATGGTCTGTTTTGGAGGAGCCCAACCAGATCTCGTGGTGGGCGTTAAAATCCCCCAAAAATACCATTTCGGCATTCGGAAATCGCTCCTGCGCATCATCTGCCGCCTGACTCAGATATTCAAAGAGTCGAGTTGTCTCAGCATCTCCTGTATGGGAACGGTAGAGGCACACATAGATTTGACTCGTAGGGCCATGGTCTACGTGTACCCAAAGGACGGAGAAGGATGGGTCCTCTAGGCAGCGCAAACGGCGACAACAAACATCCGCCCTAACAAACACGCACACCCCGGCTTTTGCACGAAACGATAATAAACAAACTTGGAAATGTGCTGTTCACTCAACTAAGCTACTCAAGTAATTTTTTGTATTTAGATTAAGTTGACTAGCAAATGTTCTTGTCGGAGCCTTCGCAGGACGGAGCTGCGTTTCGAACCGGTGGTCCATTTGCTAAACTAGTCTTCCATATATCTTTTTGGATTGAGTTTCAATTTAATGGTCTATGCTATATATGTATAATATCCTAATCGATTTCTTATTAGGTTCCTAAAGGATCATAAGCACAAGTATGACGCCGCTGCTGTTGTGTACACGTCCATAGGTCACAGTAAATACTTTCTAACAGGTGTCGTCTGCCAATCGTTTGTCCTGGTTCAGGCATGTAATGCGTAGGGATGAAAGTAATGTCGTAAGGAAGGCACTAACTATGGAAGTAGATGGCTACAAGGGGAGAGGGAGGCCTAAAATGAGGTGGATGGACAGTGTGAATGATGATATGGTTAAGAAGGGAGTGATTGTTGAAATGAGATGCAACTAGAGATGAATGGAAAAAGAACATATGTTGCGCCGACCCCAAATAATCTTGGGATAAGGGCAGGAGGATCAAGAGATGTCCTCTGCCACCTAATTGCTACAAAAAGAATATTTAGTCCAATATCGTTATATGGAAGTTACAAACAAAAAACGACATCGCCACGCTATCTCGAGCTATTAGAAGTTTAAATTCATTAATTAAAGAGTCAATACGCATATTGCTGCGGTGCTTTTTGAATGTTTGTGAATTCTTGATAAGTGACTCACATATTTGCTAATATAACGGTAATTCGTGGCCACGTCTGGTATAAAACCAGATATACAGGATGGATCCAATACTGTGAAAATACGATCATTTCTATGTACATCTTCAATTGCCGTATGTTCTGTTTCTGTGCACATTAAAGCCTTTAGTGCAAAATATTTCGTCTAGTATAAACCAGATATACAGAGTGGGCAGCGAATTTGTGACCATTTCTATGTAAATACCTACATTCCCAATAGCCGTACTTTGTATTTCTCTACTGAGCAAGGCCCTTAGAGATCAATTTGCAACCATGTAACCTGAAGTCCACCGTACATAAACTTGTAGCAATAGTACTAATAATATATTTAGCTTTCGAAATACTTGAGTATTTTGCCGTAGTTATAATAAATTATTAAACTGAGCTCATTAAATTAAGAATGGTAAAAGAGCGGTAATAAGTGCGTTGGTTATTTATTTTTTTCACCCAGCCAAATGATTTCACTATTAAATATTATGACGTCACAATAAATTATTTCATGCAAAGTTTCATAAAGCTTGCCGTTTTGACGTTTAGTAAAAAGTAACTAATTTGACTTGTCATTCAAATACCCGATTATACATGCCAGACTGAAAACCTTGGGAGAAGCAAGTACTTTTAGAGTTATCATTTACCCTTAGGTGTATGAGGACTCGCCAAGATTTTCGGGAGCTAGGCCAAACTCTCATCCAAGTCGGCACCAAGAGATGAGACCGAGATACTGACATGATTTCTTCTCGGGATAAAAATAATCACACGGCAATCGTTTTCGTTAAACCTAAGATAAAAAAGAGTGAAAAAGAGGTAAGCAAGATTCAAAGTGTTTAAAGTGTCGATATGGTTAACGAGTCGGCCTTAAGATTAAAAGGTGCCGGGTTCGTATCCTGGATATTACACTACGGACGTGACTCCTAACACAAGCAATTTAGCTTAGATGGAGGGGTTAGAGGAAATGTTAGTAATTTAGATTCTAATATCCTTTTAAAAAAGTGTAAGTTTGGGATTGGCGCTCAGATTTAGAAGACACAGGCGAGCCATGTGCTTCATAATGAAAAGGTTAGAGGAGTTTGTTCCCAGTTAATATAAACGGTGCTTTTAGTCCTTCTCTTTTTTGACATTCACTACCAATACCGAAGTTGTATAAAATCAATACTTAACATCCTCATTTAAATTGGGTCTAAAGTGAAGGCTGGTTGGTGCAACAATCACAGTAACCACATTGTCTGCATAGATGAATATTTCAGCGTGCACGATAGTCCCCGGGAAATGAAGCTGAATAATGTATTAGAAATCTTGGAGAAAACCCCACAACATTTTCCTGCTCAAACAAGATTACACTCTCTTTACCATTCACAATAACCCACCATCTTTTGCATTATTTATGTAAAAAATAATGAAGGAAACAAATACAAAAAAGAAAAAAAATACACAGAAAAAAGTCGATCATCAGCACTAATTACCCATGCAATAAAGTCTTGTCTTCTTAATTTCTGTATCATGAATATTGTAATTGGCATTCAGTAAATAAATAAATATTATATATGGACTGATTAACCAATGACGCGAGCCCTTTGATCTCGTGGTTAGTTTAATATAGCCATATAGGTAATCTATGAATGGTTGGTTGGGCACACCTCTGCCGGCGCACCCCGCGCTTTCCACCAAAGAGACCTAAAAATGCGCTTTAGTACTTATCAGCCGCGTGGTCCCCGGCAGAGTAGAATTTGGACCAGCCCATCTCTTGTGGATCTCACCATGATGTGTCGTACAAGACGACTAAGGGATAGGGTTATTTAACACCAGACAGATATATACAGCTCAGACTCAGCCTCAGATGCAGAGCTTGAGTCAAAAATAGTGCTCGGAAGATGGCAATGGGCTAACCCCCTATTACGAGGTACCGAATTTAATGATCGGTGAAATGTGGGTGTTAATTCACCTCTGCCTAATCCTCCACGGATAAAGGTGTGATTATATGTATATGTAGTACTTATCCCAAAGTTCGCCTTTATCCTCGGAGGGTTAAGCTAGGTGAATTAACACTAGCAATTTACCAATCATTGTATTCGGCCCCACGTAATAGGGGTGAGCCTAGTGTCGTATTCCGGGCACTATTATTGACTATTGTTGTTCATAAAAGTTTCGTTGCTTCCATTCCCATACAATATAAAAAAAATATTTATACAACTTAGGTGGCAGACAAGCATACGACCCACCTGATGGAAAGTGGTCACTGCAGTCTGGTATAAAGGTTTTCTGAACAAAGACGAGTTAAAATTAATTAAAATTAGTAATATTTAAGTAAATCAGAATTCTATTCCATCCTGTATATGCACTTACGTGATCTCATTACTTGATCAAACACTTCGTATGCTTTCACTTAACAAAAACCGGTATTTCTTTTTGCTAGCAAAACAATATCTAATATATACCATGCTTACATAAATATACTTATAAATAAGACTGTAGACCGATGGAGTAGTAAACAGGAACATAAAATTGCATCAAATAGTAATACTTTTAGCTATCCCAGCTATTCATCTGTTAAAGCGTGATTGAATAATAACCATCGAAACATCTTCACAAAAAGATTTATAATATTGATAAATGATAGAACGTATTGATGAATCATTGGTTGATACTTTGATTGAACATTGGATGAAACTAGTAGAGAAATATGAAAGGAAGAAAAAATTAGAACTCTGAGACTAGACAGGTTTTGTTATTCTAATGTAAAGCATCGGTATTAGCTTAACACTTTCCAAGTTGCCGACAACCTTAGCGTAATAAATTATAAACAATAGAATAACTGTACATACTCTCATATCAATAAGGTATATTAACAATAATTAACATACATAACACATTTTGAATATATTTTCTGAATTAGTACTAACATGGTGATAAGTCAACTGATAAATGTTATACTACATCAATAAAAAATAATAAACATTACTACTAGATTATTGAATCGAAACGGCGTAATCGTTTGAGGCTTAGATCAAAATATTAATTTAAAATGACTTGTCTTTTGATCTGTCAACGTCACAAAATATTTTGTCACTCCACTAATATTGCTTTGATTGGCATTTGATTGTGTGACTCATTTCTGTTTGATCAAGAATTGTATATAAGTACATTACTTCTTGATACCCCTTAAGATATTTTATCTTTTGCGGTATATTAACTTAATGGGAGTCAAATAAAATTAAGATTTTTTCGTAAAATTCATTACTGTAACGTGGAATGTCACAAGGCAGTAAACTGCGACCTAGTATTTTGTTTAAGATAGTTTGTGTCATCAACTTTATTAGTAATAATAAAAAATTACTTGTCCTGACTGATTTATCAACCCTAAACCCAAAACCTCTTCGATTGGCATTGACGCATGTTCGCCATCATCCACTATGAAAGAATTTTGAAAATTTCACTTTGCGGGTAAAATACTAAATTGTCCCGTATTAAGCTAATAGAATTCTCCAGTAGCTAGATATATTTATTGATATATTGTAAATACACTTTTATAAGTACAATTGCTCGTTCAATTTGAAGTGAATTGAACTTCTAACACAATTTATTGATCCCATAAAAAGTTTGTGACCTCGTTACCAGATACTACGGAGAGGTTGTTAAAAGTTTTCAATTCTTCTTTTTTATAACTTAAACTTGCACTTGGAAATTCTAGTCGACGGATATCTACAACATTGCCAATTTTATTGAAACTATTTTAAAACTAAACTGTGTTAATAAAGTGCAATTAATGTAATCTTAAATTCAACAAGCGAGTATAATGTCCACTGGGGACCTACTACAACCGTGTACGAAACAGTCTTATTGCAGGAGTGTTTTGTTTCAAGCTTAAAGCAATCTTGCTTATATCCGTACCACAACCGTACATTATGCATACAATGTATTCCTGCTTGGTGCTTTTGTGACGTCACTTCAATTTTAGTTCATTCAATTCGTACCATGATGTGATTTTGGAGTTATATTGTTTTTAACAATATTGTTTTTATGTCAAATTGAGCAATTTTAAAGAAGTTGCTAGGTACCCCACGGATATAATTATTGTTATGCAAAATACTATTCAAAAAACCATTTTCGTAACCCAAAAAGCAAGTAAACCGTATTATAGGTACACCTGATCTTATTATATTATAGCCTGGTATAGTCACACTAGCTTGATTATTATTTTCAAACATTGGGTTGCTACTGAAAATTTTTCAGTTAAAAATCGTTAGCATTTTCTCCCTATGTAGGAATCAAATCCGAGATCGAGAGAGATCATCAAGTAAATTCGCAATTATTCCCACGATATTATTAGTGTTCCTCTTTAACTTTTAGTGCATCAATATTTAAAATCTACATTACACATTAAACTATACAAACCTACAGTTTCAGATATCAAAGAATTCCTCCCTATCGACATCAACTACAAGGTAAACCAGATAGCTGGTGACATTACCACGTTGAATGGCAATACACAATATTTAATTATGTACATTAACACAACATCATGAGTCAGAAATAAATAGAAAATTACATATTACAGAAATGACTTAACCACCCCCTTCCACAAGCCTGGTCTCTACGCGCCATATACTCCACCTAAACCTTCAGACCGGTTCAGTTGGAACCCCCATCGCTTCATCCTCCTGCCCGTGAACCAGAACTCGCAGTATACAGTCGTGGGCCCGAAGGAGACCATGACCCAGGGCCCTCTGCTGTCGATACAGGAGGAGACAATAAAACCGCTGGTGGAGAAAAGACCAGAGTCAACTCCGTTACTGCCTCCGCATAACTTTGTTGAAGTTGCTAGCAGATCTGAACGGTAAGTGTATTGTTCATTCATCTACTATCACTTATTGTTTACTAATCTTCTTCATTCTAGCGTTAATTCCAGTCGCATACGAAGCTTTAACCTCGGAGTCTGGGTTCCGCTTTATCACTCTAACTGTGGATTTGGCTGAACTTCGATATTTTCCGAGAAACGACGTTCACATGACCTCCACAACCCAAAGGTGATATTGAATCGTTGCATTTAGACTAGCTGTTGTCCTTTTTGAGGCGCCAACTGCCATAGATGTTCGTATGGCAACTAGCACCGACGGCTTAGCGTACTCTCCGAGGCACGATCAGACCAATGCAAATTCCCACTTCATGGTTTAGGTTTACTGTTCGGTAAACGATCAGTGAGTTAAGCTAAAATTGCCATTCGGATGGATGACCAATTAGTGGTATTTCAACTGAACGTATCCGTGCTTCGAAGGGCAGTTTGAAAGCCCGTATCGGCTGTTAATAACCCTTAGATCAAGAGGTTGAAATTGCCTCTTAACCAGAACTTATCTTGGTAGATCAGACGTAAGTCGCTCCTAATATAACCGAAAAAAACCAGCTACACCATATCTATGTGGACCTTAGACTCTGAAGTGAAGGCCTTATATGCTACCGTGACTAACGCAAGGATGATCATAATCGAGAACTGGAGAAAAAAAGAAAATGTTGGTTTTATATAAATATATTCACGTATCTCCCAGGTTGGGAAGACAGAATCTATTTAGTATTTAAAAACAAAATTGTTCACAGCTACGGTGACGACGAACTCACAGAAGAGAATCTCCAGTACCTTTCTGAAGACGTCAGGGACATGATCAAGATGGCTCATGACCCTAATGACAGCAAGGTGGTCAGCGTATTCGATGGGGTAAGGCAGGGCAGTCAGCCTGCGTCCAAGGCCAAGCTGTCGTCTACCAACCTCAGGCTGTTGCTGCTGTATGACCTGTTGAGCAGAGATGCGAAGAGGCAGAGGTTGTCTGACTACAGTGTAAGTAGTTTAGTAATACTTGTTTTTTGTGCGGAAACCCCTACAGATACCACCTTCACTGATCACTGGAGGACTATGTTGGACTCGAACAGGCTATGAGGCCTATACGCCGTCTTGGGGCTCAATTACCAGAATGTAAGGATACCAATGAGGGAAATGCCCTTGGACTCCATCTGATCATGAGCCATGTACGGTTACGGTATAGAGTGATACGTTAAAAACCTCCAAGCAGCCCTCTATTCTTATAAGCCTGCCAGTTTTGAACTCTTCGGATATGTGAGTCCATAAAGTATCCACTAAGTCTTTATTCGTTTTCAAGGCAAAAGCAATATCTCAAAACCTTGACACTTTTCTCTTGAAATAATTGTATTCTATTGAATAACGAGTAAAATCTACAAGAAAACTAATAAAAATATTATCATTGACATCAAAATCTTTAGAAACTTTAGTTTCCAATAAAACTTTAACTTCAAACGAACTTATTGAACTGTCAAGGAACGAATAAAGTTGAATTAATCGCAAGTCAATGAGCACGGACTTCACGCGATATTATTTGAATGCAGATAGGTATTGGATTGCCAGACGGGATCTTTGGACGATTGTAATTCTTGTTCAAAGTGGGCGTTAGTGAACGAGATAGTAAAATAATATCTTTAAATAAAACCTAAGAGAAGTTTACCACCAGATTGAAAAAATACTAAGTAGAATTTGATCTATACTGCAACAGATGTCAGTACCTGATGTAATTTTTTGTAACTTTCAAGTCAAGTCTCTCAATCAATCAATCATACAGCAGATGTTAAGTCTGATCAAGACCTTTCTAATAAAGAACTCAATCAAAATACATTCAGTAGTTTTGAGGTATATCCCTTAGCGTCTTTTTCCTTTGATTGCATGATGATTGCAATGCATTTCCATCAAGGTATTGCGTTCCATTATATACAATAATGTTAACGGGAATGAATGCAATCATAGTATAGGTACATACATACCTTTGGTTTGCCTGACATTTTGATCAGGTTACACCGGACGTGGTCACAGGCTGACTGGCTCAGCGGTGCACGCCCGCCGTCTTCGAGCTCGTGATGTAGAAGGTTCTTCCTATACCCGCTTATATTTATCCTTTGTACCTTTTTCCATTGTTTATCACTTTAAATAAATAGTCTTAGTATTTGCTTTTATGTTTAGAACAAGTACAACATAGAACAAAGAGAAAAAGAAAACGTCCAGCCATTTTGATCTAGAAACAAAGTTTAAACTTTCCTCCGAAGTTTCGTAGAGACTTTTGTGAATGCTTTGATGATAACATAAAACCCTTTCTATACAATTTAATGTTGCCATAATCTTACAAAGTACTTTATTAGTCCTTCGAGGGACCCTAAACTTAAACATTGACCCCTCGGATATCTTTACAACATAATAAATAAAACATTTTAAGATAAATTTAGGGTACCAAGTTACATTTTCCTCGATGCAAAATTGTTAGGTATTAAAGCTTGTTTCGAATATATTTTTATGGGGATTTTATGGCATAATCTCAGGCAATTCTGTGTACCCGAATACAGCGCAATTAATAAAGGGTTTAAGCTGGCAATTAAACATAAAAGGTAACGTTATTGGTTATTGTAAATTGCAGCTGGTGAAAATATCATTGATTTTGAACTGGTAGGTTTATTAATTGTATTATTTTGTAAATTTCTATTGGAAAAGGTAAAAATCCACAATATATGGTTATCGCGAAAATTTTTCGTTCCACTAATCTAGCTCGTTTTTCATGTATATATATATTCACGACTGTAACTCCCTGAAGCGGTACGTAGAGACGTATTAGCACCCATATTTCTCCAATAATAATTTTCAGTCCCGTATCCCGGTCGAACGTATTAGGAGGCGAGCCTATTTCCGTGAAGCAAGAAATTTGTCATGGATGTTTACTATCGAATATCAATCAATAAACTAGCCGATCGCAGTCCCCTGCTGGAGTAGGCCTCTCCCAATGTTGGATGGCTTTGGCCTACCGATTCCACGTTGGCCAGACTGTTTTATTTCAAATTTTCCTTCTCTCGTATTGTTATCGTCTGCGTATGTTTCAGTTTGTCGCCTCTTACGACACCCTTCGGATGAAATGGAGAGGTGATACTTATATTCTTTCTACGACACCACACGGACGCACTGTCGAATGGAACTTGCCTTAAGCTTGACTTTTACCTTACTCTACCTTCCCTAAGAAATGCTACTTAGGTGGAGTGAACGACCATTGTGAAAGGCACCGTTCCTTTTTCATTTCAATTCCAACATAATCACTTTTTCTTGCCTTAAAAAACCAACCATTTTGGTGAAAAAAGTAGCTGCACGATAAATATCTTGAAATTCTTTACCAGATATTTTTCCTTCTTCCTACTGTCTCAGGTTCTTCAAACAGGACGTGCAAAAGCATCTGGTGTGGTCGTCAAGCTGTGGTCTCAACATAATGGTGACTCTCGTTCTTAAAACTTTGCCTTCAGATTACTATCAGACGAAAGAAAGTCATATTGAGGTGTCCTATATAATAAATAAAAATAATACCTTCTTAATTTTCAGGGTTTCTCTCCAGACGTGATGAAGACATTAGTGGATTCTTCCAGTATGGGTGCAAGGGGACAACTCAAGTTAGCTCTTTCTAAGATGGTGGAACGGAATGACTGTGGCCACGAATACGCGAATAACAGAGCTAAGGAAATGGTGATTGAATTAGGGAAGGATGAGTCTGCCATGTCTGCTGAGCTCCGATATCTGCAGCCGTTAATATACACCTACTAATAGGATTACTATCTTTACGAGTAGGTATATTACTGAGATGTTTTGATTGAAAAAGTTTCGATAATTCCAAAATGTTTTAGATTGTCTTTTGTTACTGCTAATGTCAGCAGTTAAGTACATGATCCATGTGATGTTAAGCGGTTACCTATGGTCGCTTGGAATACCAGAAGAGTCCAGAAGAATTAAATCGGAAGAGAAAAGAATAATAGAAAATTGTAAATGAAAAACTCTACAGGTAGCAATGGACGAGGGACATCTCTGGTCTTTCGAGTTTTCAGAAGTTATGGTAGCCGCTTACCATCAGAGCTTTCCTCCAATTTTTAATAACTTAGTAGTATAGAAAGAGAAAATAAACATCTAAATCATTTACCGATTTATATATAAATTAAATCTGAAATTTATTTATCAATAAAATATAATGGATATTATTCTCAGTAATATGTATTACATAGATAGGATTTGAGGGCTGAATCCCATGTAAAGCCATGTTAATTCATGAAACTTGTCAAGTAATGTCATCACCATAATTTGACAGAAAACATTGAAAGGTGCATTTAAATTTAACAATAAACAGTTAACAATACTTAATAGATATATCACACTTAGTTAATTAATTTAAGGTCCACTGCAGTTATTACAAAAACATAATTAGAATTGTTTTCTGCGGTGAGTAGGGTAGCCAGAGCTCCCTGGAGAGTATTTGTGCCGTCATCGCGTCAGTGGGAAGATCAAAGGCTTGTCCTGCTTTGTTTTCTGGACTGACGGCACTGAAAC
Source organism: Eilema griseolum (assembly GCA_963662185.1). NCBI lineage: Eukaryota > Metazoa > Arthropoda > Insecta > Lepidoptera > Erebidae > Eilema > Eilema griseolum. Next base: position 1,260,535 of record OY759249.1, read on the forward strand.
TCCGCTCTTAAAGTGTGGGTAGCACGTGTGGGTGTGTGATTCCTCTGGTATTGCACAAGTCCATAGGCCACGGTATCTTATTTCTGTTTGCCACTTAAGTGGTATAAAAAAAATAAAGTTATAAGAAATTTACAAACATGAATAACATAACTTAAAAATAAACTAATAATATAACAAGCTATATACAGGGCCTAGAAGTTATATACTTAAGTCCAACTCTTTTTATTTCAGTGCGCATTTATTAGTAAATAAGATACTATATAATAATAACTATATGATATGTAGGTATGTGATAAAAAATAAAAACGTTACTTTATTTTGTTGCTTGTTTATTTTTAACCTCTAACGCAAAAATGACTTGTTGTTATCGTGTCTGTGTGGTCCCCAACTAGTCCTCGGAAACAGGGAGACGCGGCCTGCTTCTGCAAGGGTGACAGGCGGCTCCACCCGTCATACCCAGGCCTGCGCTCATGGGAGGCGGAGGTCATTCATCGACCTGCTAATCAGGCCCTCGATTTTACTAAATGACGACCTCCGTGGCGTAGTGGTAGAGCATTCGACTGCTATGCTGGGGGCGCGGGTTCGATTCCCGCTCAGTGCAAATATTTGTATGCATGAATATGTATATTTGCATTGGTCTGGGTGTTTCTATGTATAATATGTATGTATTTACAAAAAAATAATATCCGCATTCTAGATTATAACACAAGCTAGTTAAGCTATGCTTACCATGGGTTTAGATGGCGTTGTGTAGAATGTCGTGGAATATTTATTAATTTATTTATTATTATTATTATTACTACAGCAAAACCACTGTCATACCACAGAAACTACATAAAATGACATTAAATTTAAGACTTGATGAGATTAAAGTCCAAAATAAAATGGGAAGAGTTTCATTACACTCTTTCATTCACTCTGAAAAAAGTCTTTTAATTTTGGACTTTAACGGCATTGTCACACAGTCTGAAATAGAATGCATTTAGCAGTGCTCGTGGTATGACAGTGGTTCTACTTTAGCAGAACCGACGTTTTTTTTTAATGTGATATCCACGGATACCTCCACCACCGGCCCCGGTGGGGGAGGATATGTCGGGCTTGAACCGACTAAGACACCTGCCGACAGTATAGGCAGCAAGTACCGAAGATGAGATTGCCAGGACATATCCCTCGCACCCTGGCCGGCCTAGGACTCTCTTGTGAGACGGCCGGGGACCACGGAGATCCCATTAGAATCGAGACTCAGTGAACATCCATTAAATTTTAAAAGATTGCGACGAACAGAGTAATTACCTAGTGGTAAACATATTATGTCATGAGTAACAATCTGTCGTTATGTAGGTATGTATGTCTTGTAAGTAGGTTCCAAAACTATTTAACACAATCGGATCTGAACTTAATGACTATACTCATTATTATCTCAATCAAATAAGGTTAAGTGAACATTAATAGCGACTGTAATCTTGATATAGAATAAACTGGGGAAGTACCTCCACCCTACAGAATACCACGGCTATAATAACCCCGTGTTGTGTGCCCGGTGGTGAGTAGGGTAGCCAGAGCTTACTGGAGAGTTTTTGTGCTATCAGTAGGAGGACCAAAAGCTTGTCCTGATTTTGTATTCTGCACTGAAGGCACAGAAAATCTCTATTCTTACAAGGTCGGCAGCACGAATGTGACTCCACTGGTGTTACACATGTTCATAGGTCACGGTAACCACTTTCCATCAGGTGGGCCGTGTGCTTGTTCTGCGAACTAAGTTGTATAAAAAATAACAGTAGAACAAGAGAATTTGGACCACCCCATCTCTTCCCATGCGGTGTCGTACAAGGCAACTAAGAGATAGGGCTGTATAACTTCAGAAAGATATATATAGCCCAAACACGGAATCGAATATACCGGGATACGGCATAGGCTTACCCCCTATTACGTGGGACCGAATACAATTATTGGTGAAATGTGGGTGTTAATTCACCTCTCCTTTATCCCAGGGTTAGCCCTGGGATAATGGCGTGATTATGTATGTGTGTATGTATGTATTATAATTCATATTGGCCAATCCTAATTGACTCCAAAGCTTATAAAAACTTGTAAACTATTGCGTTCCATGATATACAATAATGTTAACGGGAATTAACAGGATCACGCGAAACTTCAGGCAAACCAAAGATATGTGAGTACTTATACCATGATCGCTTTAATTCCCGTTAACATTATTCCAAAACTTAGGTATACCTTGAAACCTGGAATCTACTCTCCCTCTATTAATTCCATAGTTTGGTTTATCATAATCTTAATTATTGGTTTATCATAATATAATTATTTATGCTAGAAGGTAGGACACGGCGGTATTTCCGCCCAATTGAGCAGTCCGACTGAGGAAGTACCTCCGCCCTACAGAATACCGCGGTTATAATAACTTTGTGTTGTGTTCCCGGCGGTGAGTAGGGTAGCCAGAGCTCACTGGAGAATTTGTACTGTGAGTGGGATGACTAAAGGCTTGTTCTCCTTTGTCCTCTGCACTGACGGCACAGAGATTCTGTGCTTACAGGGTCAGCATGTAACGGGAACTACCGGGGTAATCCCACGATACTTATAGCTGTGATCGTCTATTTACCTAATCTTTAAACCCCGACCCAATATCTATCATTCATTACTTTAATAATCCTGACACTACAGTTTAAATCGTTATTCTAACTTAGTTTTTATCTGTTCGGAATAGTGTGATGATAAGACTGTGGATTTATATTTTATTCAAATGAGATATAAATTAGATTCAATATAGGTCTTTGATAGTTTGAACTTTGTGGCATCTTTTTCAGCTGTATATTTATATATAGGCCTTAATGTCGAAGATATCATATATGATTTGTGATATGTGATCCGGATCAATTAAATGTCTCAAGCCCCGAAGAGCGAGACTAAGAATCTCAAGCCCCGAAGAGCGAGATTATGAATCTCAAGCCCCGAAGAGCGAGATTATGATCAATTCCGAAGAACTGATAGCGTTGATCAAAAGATCAAGCTCTCCTCCACTTCGTCACAGTTAATTTAATTCAGTTTGTAAAACCTCCACTAAACTCCACTGTATACTGTAATCCTTCAGTTTTCGGCTTCTGGTTCCAGTATAAAATGTAGTAGCCCTTTAACGCCTCACGAATCTCATGAACGATGCCAAAACAATTAGAATAATGATTGAATGTGATATAATATTATTTCAAAAATGAAAAGAGATATTATGCCTTCACGGCTGTAATGACTGTCATTTACTAATGAATATATAATTAATTTGATAAGTTTTGGCAGGTTTATGGACCGCTACACTTTACAAACTGCTCTGATTGGAATTTTATTGATATCTTCAATCAGAGTTGCTCTAATACTGTATCAAAATGATCCAGGAGCCACAAAATTGAATCCTAACAGTTGGAAATAAATGTATGACTTTACTATTTTAGGCCTCAGTATGGTATAAATGATGAGATCTAGTATAATATATGAATTACTAATGTAATTCTAATAGGACATAAATAGTTCACTTTAGCACGTATGCTGTTAAATAAGATCTCACTAAATGAAGCCTTTCGCATTAATAATTCAACTGCAAATTCTTTCCAGCTACATTCAAATGTGAAAATAACAAACCCCAACTCAATCTCTATACAAGTTGTGTATTATAACGTGTCCCCAACAGTTATTATATCAACACAAAGATAACGTAACAGATTCACTTCAAACTAAATGTACAGTGCACACCTATAATTCTTATAGAATTCCTACAATCTATGTCTGTAGCAACAGAAAACTAACTAGACCTAGCTAGGAGCCCTAGTGTATACCTTAGGTGTATTAAGACTTACCAACTTAATAGGTGAGTTTGCAGCTATATGTGTGTGTGTGTTGTGAATTGTGTAAAGCAACAATGTGAACTAGCTAAGGTAATGGGAAGTGATTTCGTTTAGACTCTCCTACAACGAAACCACGGAAACCTAGGTGACCAGGATAAGGTATTGAGACGCTTTCGAAGGCCAGTCTCAGCCCCGAAATTTAAAGCAATGTTTACCTACAAGAACTTATCAACGCTACGTCTCAAGGATGTTTGGTATTTGTGTGTATTGGAATAGGTATATAAATAATTAGGAACCTTCCGAAATAATTCAGAAAGCGCGTTGTTCCGACACAGTTTCCGCACACCGAACTTTTGCCACTTTCTCACAAATTACACTGGCGTAATACGGCTAGAATAATTTAATGAAACCGTTGCATGGTCTGTGCGCCTCTACTAATCGAACCAAACTCTCTCTCCCGCAAATCAGCCGATTTCCTTTTATACCAGTGTGAACTCCGCGCGGGAGCGGGGACGCTTGCGTCCTTTTTTTATCATAGGATTTTTTACAATGTCAACAAAGGAATTCAGTGCAAGTTAATTTTAAGCTCATGTTTACATTCAGATATAACATGCCTTCATGCAATATAATCAATTATGATTATATTCTACAGAATATCAATCATGCAAAACAATAGTATATAAAATACAGTAAACCAAATATACAGTAACTAAAGAGTAAACCAATAATAAACCAATAGTAAACCAGCTGGTCATGCACGTATGTATCAACATACTGTGTTTGCGCTTTCGTCATGAAGACGAGCTCATGTTTATTTTTTTATAGAATTCTATTGTGATGTAATTTTGTAATGCTTTGTGCCAATTATTAGATTAATCCGAAGATTAATCATTCCATGGAGTCAAACTTGCATGAACCTACAAATATGTGTGGCGTAACATGACGCCTTAATTATAATCAAAATCCACCATCTTTATCAGAAGACTATTCCATATCAATTATGATTATATTCTCAATATATTGTTTATGTAATATTGCACTCGTTCACGTAAATAATATTAGCATCATAACAGTCTTTTGCATACATGTGTTTAAAAATAGAATATCCCAAGAATTCGATTTAGCCATCGTTCCCATAGTGTTTAAGTGGACGCTCTAACAAAAAAATATAGTTTATGACCGGCCGACCTCTCTTTAGAATAATACGTATTTTAGTTAAGAGAAAGAAAAAAAAATTAACACAAGTGTCTTGACACATGCATAAAAAATTATACCATGGTTTCGTATTGTGTAGTTCTGCTTCAAATATGAGTTTTAAAATGATAAAATAATCTATATTCTAAATATACGATTATGTTCCATTTCAGTCGCCTCCTCAGACTTTGAAATAAGCTGTTTCGTTTAGAAGCAGTCTTCTTTCGAAGATCTGTCTATAGGGTAAAACTCTAAATATTTCAAACTCATCTTCATCGTCTCTATATATAATATCCCGCTAAACTGATTATTGTAATCTTTGTAATTACGTAATATACTTGTGATACGTAATAATTAAAGTATAACAATTCTTTGTAACCTAGTTATATGCCTTAAACATCCCCATGACTTGACGATTGAAACCTTATACTGTTCTATTGTTCGATTTTCATTGCCTGTCACGGTATTTTAAAGTAATTAAACTTAATATATAATAACTCAACTAATTACGTCTGTTTACATTAACCTTGTGTCTAAAAAAAAACCTGTCTAACTCACGCCTCCTATCCTAAACTTATCTCTCGGCAATATCAAATATCTATTTGAATGCTCTATATAATCTAATGGATAACTCTCTGTTAATGTATTAATTGATGTATTAAGTCGTTTAGTACATGTCACCTCATCTGGTCCAGCTAGTCTTATTGGATTTTCTGTCTCATTAGATAATAATTATAAACATTGAAATTCCTATGAACAATTCCACTTTAACAATTTGATTTTATCCAATTTTAATTCGTACTTTGTAACTATTTAACTTCAAGATAACTATATATTATCATATATTTGTGACGTCAGAGCAACTCGGTCTAGTTTTTTTTGAACTGATATTATTAGTAGATTGTGAAGTATTATTTTCGCTACTTGTACTCTGAGTTTCGGTCGCAGATTTGAATTCAATAGGTTTCACGCCTCCTCGCATATTATAATAAGTTCTACCACGTGTTTTACCTCGACCACGCCTATTATAACCCCTATAAGACTGACCTCGGTTATGATAATCTCTATTGTTACTGGTTGGATTATGCCTAATGGTATTTACACTTACTGAACTATATTTTGTATCTATATGAGTACTCAGCGGTCTTTCGTATATTTTAGCAGCTGTACTCTGCGATTGCAAACTACCGGATTTTTCTTTGTTTATGTTACGTTCTAAATGCCGTAAAAACTCTACCGCCTCCTTGACTGTCATCTGCTGTTGTCGGCTAAAGTACGCCACCTGCACATAGTCTGGCAATTGTCTAAATATAGTGTTAACTTTTTCCGCATCCGTAAATGGTAATGATAATGCATAAACCTTTTCTAACTGTTCACAAAAATATTTTTCCATGCTACCAGCCTGTCTATTATATTGAGAAGTTATGAACCTATTTTTCACTATTTCTTGTTCGGATGAACTCCAAAATACATTTTTGAAATCTATTTCAAAATCACTGAAAGTTTTCCAATAATCTCTATAAATATTCATACGAGATTTAGCTTCCCCAGTTAAAGACTCTATTGCAAATAAAAGTGCCCTTTCATCAGCAAGATTCTGTCCTACTAAATAGTTTTTTAAATCTCTTAGAAAAGTCATTGGATTATACGTCTTATTGCCATCGAACGTAGGTAACTTCTGGTTTGCCTGAACTACAATTGTTTCACGCGCCATCTCACTAACAGTACTAATTTCTGCCCCACTAGCAATTGGTGTTACCGTTGAATCTGAACTCCTACCGCTATCGCGATCGTTTTCTAATCTCGTCAACCTATTCAAAATCTCCGAAAGTAACTGATTTGTTTGATTCGCGCTAACTGTGTCCTGATTCTTGCTATCTGACTTACGCATACGGCGTTTGTTATTCTTTCCAGACATCTTAAAACTTTAAATAACAAGCTAATAAATCGAAACTAACAACCTTCTACTTAAATGTTACTTATTACTGTGTGTCAATGTATCAAAATATGTAAGTGTTAAAAAACTTATGCTTATCGTAATCTATTTGTCAAGCATTCACAAAATCTTTATCACCTAAATGTCTACTCAACCAATTGGTTATTTTAAACCCGATAATAACGACCTATTTCTCAAGTGCTATAATGAACGACTATTTGAGTGTGTTGGGTTACTTTGTTATTATTTTTAATGTTTACGTAATATGAAGTGTCACACTGAAGTTTTTGAATATGAGATTTCTGTGGTTATGTTATCTAGCATTCGAAGTATTGACCCTTCTTTTTTTTGTTTAACTTAGAAAGTTTTTGAAACACGCAACAATATTTTTTTTCTGCTAACTGTCGTCTAACTTAACACGTGTACCAATCTCGTAACTTGCGTAAGCGAAAAAAATTAACTTTTAGGACTGCAGTTTGTATGCAACTATAATGGATGACCCTTTCTAAACAATAATCTCAAGTTTTATTACCTAACACTACCAAAAATTGTGAATAAACAAATGATTTTTATAACAGTAGTGACGGCTTCAAAATAATGAATGAACTTAATGTTTACTAACAGTTTTGGATTTCAAAGATCTGTCTATTTTATCTACGTTGTGTATATTTTAGGTAAAATGTAATGAATTAAAATTTTAATGATTGAATTATAGCTGAATATGTATAAAGTACTGAGAGTAATATCGCCTGATTCTTTCCGGTGTATTAAGAATTTTTAATACATTAAACGGAATTCTGGTCACGCGGCGCCAAATCTGTAACGGGAACTACCGGGGTAATCCCACGATACTTATAGCTGTGATCGTCTATTTACCTAATCTTTAAACCCCGACCCAATATCTATCATTCATTACTTTAATAATCCTGACACTACAGTTTAAATCGTTATTCTAACTTAGTTTTTATCTGTTCGGAATAGTGTGATGATAAGACTGTGGATTTATATTTTATTCAAATGAGATATAAATTAGATTCAATATAGGTCTTTGATAGTTTGAACTTTGTGGCATCTTTTTCAGCTGTATATTTATATATAGGCCTTAATGTCGAAGATATCATATATGATTTGTGATATGTGATCCGGATCAATTAAATGTCTCAAGCCCCGAAGAGCGAGACTAAGAATCTCAAGCCCCGAAGAGCGAGATTATGAATCTCAAGCCCCGAAGAGCGAGATTATGATCAATTCCGAAGAACTGATAGCGTTGATCAAAAGATCAAGCTCTCCTCCACTTCGTCACAGTTAATTTAATTCAGTTTGTAAAACCTCCACTAAACTCCACTGTATACTGTAATCCTTCAGTTTTCGGCTTCTGGTTCCAGTATAAAATGTAGTAGCCCTTTAACGCCTCACGAATCTCATGAACGATGCCAAAACAATTAGAATAATGATTGAATGTGATATAATATTATTTCAAAAATGAAAAGAGATATTATGCCTTCACGGCTGTAATGACTGTCATTTACTAATGAATATATAATTAATTTGATAAGTTTTGGCAGGTTTATGGACCGCTACACTTTACAAACTGCTCTGATTGGAATTTTATTGATATCTTCAATCAGAGTTGCTCTAATACTGTATCAAAATGATCCAGGAGCCACAAAATTGAATCCTAACAGTTGGAAATAAATGTATGACTTTACTATTTTAGGCCTCAGTATGGTATAAATGATGAGATCTAGTATAATATATGAATTACTAATGTAATTCTAATAGGACATAAATAGTTCACTTTAGCACGTATGCTGTTAAATAAGATCTCACTAAATGAAGCCTTTCGCATTAATAATTCAACTGCAAATTCTTTCCAGCTACATTCAAATGTGAAAATAACAAACCCCAACTCAATCTCTATACAAGTTGTGTATTATAACGTGTCCCCAACAGTTATTATATCAACACAAAGATAACGTAACAGATTCACTTCAAACTAAATGTACAGTGCACACCTATAATTCTTATAGAATTCCTACAATCTATGTCTGTAGCAACAGAAAACTAACTAGACCTAGCTAGGAGCCCTAGTGTATACCTTAGGTGTATTAAGACTTACCAACTTAATAGGTGAGTTTGCAGCTATATGTGTGTGTGTGTTGTGAATTGTGTAAAGCAACAATGTGAACTAGCTAAGGTAATGGGAAGTGATTTCGTTTAGACTCTCCTACAACGAAACCACGGAAACCTAGGTGACCAGGATAAGGTATTGAGACGCTTTCGAAGGCCAGTCTCAGCCCCGAAATTTAAAGCAATGTTTACCTACAAGAACTTATCAACGCTACGTCTCAAGGATGTTTGGTATTTGTGTGTATTGGAATAGGTATATAAATAATTAGGAACCTTCCGAAATAATTCAGAAAGCGCGTTGTTCCGACACAGTTTCCGCACACCGAACTTTTGCCACTTTCTCACAAATTACACTGGCGTAATACGGCTAGAATAATTTAATGAAACCGTTGCATGGTCTGTGCGCCTCTACTAATCGAACCAAACTCTCTCTCCCGCAAATCAGCCGATTTCCTTTTATACCAGTGTGAACTCCGCGCGGGAGCGGGGACGCTTGCGTCCTTTTTTTATCATAGGATTTTTTACAATGTCAACAAAGGAATTCAGTGCAAGTTAATTTTAAGCTCATGTTTACATTCAGATATAACATGCCTTCATGCAATATAATCAATTATGATTATATTCTACAGAATATCAATCATGCAAAACAATAGTATATAAAATACAGTAAACCAAATATACAGTAACTAAAGAGTAAACCAATAATAAACCAATAGTAAACCAGCTGGTCATGCACGTATGTATCAACATACTGTGTTTGCGCTTTCGTCATGAAGACGAGCTCATGTTTATTTTTTTATAGAATTCTATTGTGATGTAATTTTGTAATGCTTTGTGCCAATTATTAGATTAATCCGAAGATTAATCATTCCATGGAGTCAAACTTGCATGAACCTACAAATATGTGTGGCGTAACATGACGCCTTAATTATAATCAAAATCCACCATCTTTATCAGAAGACTATTCCATATCAATTATGATTATATTCTCAATATATTGTTTATGTAATATTGCACTCGTTCACGTAAATAATATTAGCATCATAACAGTCTTTTGCATACATGTGTTTAAAAATAGAATATCCCAAGAATTCGATTTAGCCATCGTTCCCATAGTGTTTAAGTGGACGCTCTAACAAAAAAATATAGTTTATGACCGGCCGACCTCTCTTTAGAATAATACGTATTTTAGTTAAGAGAAAGAAAAAAAAATTAACACAAGTGTCTTGACACATGCATAAAAAATTATACCATGGTTTCGTATTGTGTAGTTCTGCTTCAAATATGAGTTTTAAAATGATAAAATAATCTATATTCTAAATATACGATTATGTTCCATTTCAAGCAGAGTGAGTGTGTTACACACGTCCATAGGCCACGGTAACCACTTTCCATCAGGTGGGCCATGAGCTTGTCTGCCACGTAAGTGGTATAAAAAAATTGTATTTTGACTAATATAACATTATGACGTTACAATAATTTATTCCATACAAATTTCCTGATAATTTACCGTTTTGACGTTTGTTAAAAAGAAACTAATTTGACTAGTTACTCAAATATCCAATTCTAATTCAAAGAATTATATTGAGAGTCACTCGAAAATCCTTAATTTTCACGATGTTTGGAGGGTGAGGTTTGTAGTTTGTACTGTACATCTGGGAATAACGCAATTAGTTCACAAAGCATTAGCTCTCGGCGATAAACAGTGTTTACTGTCATGAAACAGAAACTAAAGCAATCCTAGACTTGCCTTCGTATTTGTAGAGTACCTATGTAAACAGCTGACGTCTAGGTCAACACAAAATGAATAGTACAACTGTGAATAGAAAGATAAAACCCGACAACTGAAAAATCACGCTCTAAAAAGTGTTAAACAAGAAAATATCAAGGATAGCCGTGATCGTATGCCACTTAGTCTAAGAAAACAATATATTCTAGGGGAAAATCACGCTACAGACTCAAGGATGACTCGTATAGTGAGCGTCTTTCCGCCGGCGTCGAGGATATACCCGATTTGTTCTACGGTCAACTGGCGACATGGCTAGACGCTAAAATTGTCTATAGCTACCGGCATATATCTTGATCTTAATCCCTTAACAAAATGTACTATATATGCGCAGTAGCCGCATCGTTCCCGGCACAGTAGAATTTGGACCACCCCATCTCATCCCATGCGGTAAGGCGATCGCCCATAAGGCGATTAAGGGATAGGACTGTTTAACATCAGATAGATATATACAGCACAGACTCAGCTTCATAGATTAGGTATATACCTACTTATCAAACCAATCTGCGTGCGGCAGTGCCTCATTTCTCTCGCGTCTTGACAATATATGACGGTAACTATAGAGCTATGCTATGTATAACGACAGACCATACAATTATATAATCAAGAATAAAGTATTTCTTTTCTTTGCACTCGACCTTCGCTCGCGACCTTCGTCCTACAGTCCCTGGTCCTGAGCGGGACATGAAAAAGAGTCTGATAGGGCTGACAAGCCGTAAACCGCTAATGGCATTATTAGTATTTGTATTGTTGACCTTTAGCTTGCCATCAGGAGAGGCGAGTCATATTGTCGTGACCACAAAAAATAGTTATATAATTTTGTGAACGTCAACTTAAGTACCTACCTAAGTTTGGAAAAATTAGAAACTAGTATCGCCAAGATTTCTCTGATTAAAGGGTCTGTTTTTAGTTTTACCTTTGAAGCCCAACGACAGTCAGTTCATGGAAAAGCTTTTGAAATTTCTGCTGTTGTACACTTGGTTTTTTTTATCATTTTTTTGCACTTTTATTCCCCAAAGGTTTGCTGGGAGAAAACTCAATATTGAGTTAAGCTCGCCTTTGTACACCAAGATGTATTTGTGATTACCTGTTGATGTATTATTTTCTTGTGTAAAAAAACAAAGAATGAAATAAAGTAAAGAAACAAAGAAAAAAAATACTAAACTTGATTTGGTATGAATGATTTTTATTCATTCGTACCAAATCAAGTTTAGTATTTTTTTTTTTAAGTTTTTCCATGAAGGAGTAAGCGGTCTCCGGACTCCGCGGTGAAAGCGGGTGAAAGACAATATTGAATAACCTGGCAAAAAAAAATAATTTCAACGAACAACACTCTCGTAAACTGCAAGAAATATCACAAAATAGCGGCACACAAACAATATGAAAGATTGTAACAATCGAGCGCCTGTCATTTTTGTATTAGCAATATTCTATCAGGATTGTTGCTTGTTTCATTTTTAAAGGTAGCGTTACATTCGATATTACTTTTTTTATGCCACTTAGTTGGCATACAAGCACACGGCCCACCTAATAGAAAGTGGCTAACCGTGGCCTATAGACGTGTGCAAAACCAAGGAAGTCACACTCACGCTGCCAACCCTATAAGCACAGAGTTTCTGTGCCGTAAGTGTAAAAGACAAAGCAGGACAAGCTTTTGGTCTTCCCACTAACAGTACAAACACGATCTAGTGAGCTCTGGCTACCCTACTCACCGCCGGGAACGCAGCTCGAGGTTTTGTAGGGTGGAGGTACTTCCCCAGACGGACTGTTAATTGAACGGAAATACCGATGTGTCCTACCTCCTACCTTTAACAATGAACATTTTTTCTGCTGCATGGACATACGTGCTCTGTATCCGCTTCAGAGCGTCTGCTACTTTAAATATTTTCCTTTTGATAGTCTTGTTCTTGGGGTAGGTTAGCCTGAACTAAGCTGTCATAACATTACACTATTATCCTTATGCCTTGATCAAATGCACCGGATGGAGTGGAGAGACAGAGCAATCAGCCGAGTAATAGGAAAAAAACTGTTTGCAAATATGTAGGTCACTTGAGTTAAATCATTTTTGTGTGTGTCTGTATCTCTCAATACCAGTACAGAAGTGAAATCTTCTTCAAATGTACCTATTATTAAAGGCTAGTTAAGTTAATCCTTAATCAATTAGTACTTCAACAAATGGCTCACATTAAATATTCCTTACATATTATAATATCTACCGGATGATCAAACGGAAGTCTTTGAATAAATAAAGTTCTCCATTAAAGAATTTTTTGAAATAATCCAGCTTAAATGGATACCGACTTGCTGTAGTAGGCCTACCATGGATAGTATATACGAAGTTACGGGCAGAAGTTTCCAGCAAGTATCATAGAAGGTGTTAATCATAGCACAGAGGGTAAAGTAATATCACACAACTTAAGGGCGATTTGGTACTTAGGTCTTTCTTAACTTTGCGACTAAACTCACATGTTCTGTAAGAACTTTTCAAACTAACTCGATAGCTGAATCTGCTTAGAGATTTCAATGTCGCATGCTGTAATTATGTTTTCTTTTTATACCACTTGGTGGCAGTCAAGCACACGGCCCACTTGATGAAAAGTGGTTACTGTGATCTATGAACATGTGCAACACCAAGGGATTCACACTCGCGCTTCCAAACCTGTGAGCACAAGAGTTTCTGTGCCATCAGTGTAAAAGACAAAGCTGGACAAGCTTTTGGTCTTCCCACTGACAGTACAAAAACTCTCCAGTGAGCTCTGGCTACCCTATTTACCGCCGGGAACACAACACGAGGTTATTCTTCTCACTTTCACTTCCAGAGAGGACGTCGTTGACTGGATGAATGATTCTGTTCTTATCACATTACTGTTCATCCCAAGGATGCCTGGAAGAAATCACTTCTAGAACATTCTACTTTAAAACTGTGTACAATTCTACCTAGTTTTGTCTACTGTAAATCTGTTGGTGTACAATAAATTATTTCTTGATTTGTACGAATTTGAAGTTTCGGAACTACCTACTCCATGGTAACCCCCAGATTCGTAAATCCAATTAGGGGTTGTCAGTGAAACGTAAAACGGTTATCAGATTAAATTAAATTGATTTCTTTGTAACCGCGGCCTGGAGTCAAGGAGCGCGCTTAGATGGGCTATTTTGTTTTGATTTGCGCATTTGTTATGTCGAGTTGGCTTCGAGTTTCGAGACGAAAAGACAACTCTTAGCAACTAAGTTCTTCACCTTAGAGAACATATCTTGGGGTTCCCTATCGTACATCATTTTACAAAGCACGTTTGAAAAACTAATTATTTGACAAACTTTCATTTCGCAAACATATTACCATAATAAAAGATCATTTGACGTAATACAGGTTTCGCAAATGTATTCCTTACGTAATGTTTAAATTGTAAAAAAAATATTTTAAAAATGTTCATTTGACTTAATCAAGTCAGTGGATAAATTTATTAGTAAATAATAATTTTGTATCTACTAATACTAATTCCATAGATACTTAGTCATATAAAAAAATACACACAGCCGAACTAAGAGAAATAAGTAAAATTCTGTTTTGGCACTCACCGGCTGCTGCTGCGGCACGCTCACTACGCTCGCTCAGCTTTTGCGGGTTTTGACGCAGAACGTCACTCACAAAATGTCACTTTTGCAAAAATGACACTTTCTTAGAATGTCACTTTCTGAAAAACATAACTTTCATTATATTTGGTTTAACTTACATTATATTACAATAATTTCGTGCTGAAAATAAAATTTAGAAAAAAATATAATACATTTATTTACATAAATGACGCACATTACACCTTAGGTATACTTACATATACACAAAGTACAAATATCCTAACTAAAATAGTATATACACTTGTTAAGTAAAAAAAATAACAATCGATATTTTAAACTTTCGCGGTTTCAATTCATAATTAAACAACGGTTCGGAACTTTTCACGAACTTACTATTTCTGTCGACGTTTAGGATGCGTTGCAGCACCCGTGGTCACGACTTGTCTAGTCTTCGAGCATCGAGAGGTATACGGGGAACATTTTTTGTGTGCCTACCCACCATTACATTTATTATGAACGGTTAGGCTGGCGACACACAACACTCACTATGTCAGTTTTTAATGGGACTGTGTTTTTAGTATCTTAATCACTGGATGCCACGTTCCAGATGATTTGAATCATCTTCCCTATTGAACTTTTTATTGTTTTTAATTTCAATAGCTTCACGCACAATCCGTGAATAGTAGTGGCGATCAGTGGAGAGGACTTTGGGTTGATGAAGCTAGCTGACATAGTAAGTTCGCGAAAAGTCCCGAACCATTGTATTATTATACCTTTTTGGAAATTGGTTAAAAAGTAAAATGGTTTTTCCAACTGACATGTTGAAAAAAACAATCAATTTGTAAAATTATGTTAAGGCATAGTGATTTTTTCCCAAGTACGTACTTAAATAGCACCGCGCCACGGTTTCACCCGCGTAAAACTGATCCCATGGGAATATCGGGATAAAAAGTAGCCTATGTTGCTCACGAAGAATGTAGCTTTCTAATGAAAAAAGAATTATTAAAATAGGTACAGTACTTTTTGAGTTTATTCGTTACATACAAAAATACAAATCTTTCCTCTTTATAATATTTGTATAGATAATTTGTAAAATGATAAGTTTATCAAGTATAATTTTGATAAACGTTGTTTTTCACATGAAACTTTTTTTTTTCAAAGGATTGGATACCCACATTATATTATATCTCTTTAATTTTCTAGCTAAAGAACTCGTGGAGTTAGGCCCCACGCTCCCCTGGGTACAATAAAATATACCTTCCACTAAGAGCCTGTCACCTAAAGTTTAATTGCTCTAGTACTTCTGTACTAATATTATTTAACTTTGGATTATATTTTTATTTGGTTGTTACATTAAGCTCAGAAACTGCTTATCCAATTTGAAATACCTTTTTGTATTTGAGTTTTTTTTTTTTTATACCACTTAGTTGGCAGACAAGCACACGGCCCGCCTGATGGAAAGTAGTTACCGTGGCCTATGGACGTCTGTAACACCAGAGGAGTCACAGTCGCGCTGCCAACCCTGTAAGTACAGAGTTTCTGTGCCGTCAGTAGAAGACAAATCAGGACAAGCCTTGTCTTCCCACCGACGGCACAAATTCTCCAGTGAGCTCTGGCTACCCTACTCACCGCTGGGAACACAACACGAAGTTATTATAACCGCGGTATTCTGTAGGGCGGAGATACTTCCCCAGTCGGATTGATAGTACGTTACGTGTAATAAGTGGTTGAGGAGCTTTGAGTTAACAGATGAACCTACATACATAGCCTCTCAAAATCATTACCCTCCTTTTGCTTTGCCGTAGTCGGATAAAAATACTGTATCGTAATTACTTACATCTTTTTGACGTCACATTCTGCTTAAAACTAAGTTTACCGACGCTTCCTAGGCGCTAGTGGAGAAGAAACGGTACAAAAAACTCCACTGCGGCATTATCATGTAAGTTATACAAGATATCGGGACTTCTCGCGAATTACAGTATATAAATATTATACTGTATTTTTTTTTTAATTTTCTCTCTTTTTGCATTCTGTTTTTTTGTACTGTACCTATGCTGTGTCGCAATAAATATTTTTTCTTTCTTTCTTTCTAATTATATCTTGGAACTTATTATTTCTATCGACGTTTCGGATGTGTTGCAGCACCCGTGGTCACGACTTGACTAGTCTTCGAGCGTCGAGATGTATGCGGGCTACATTTTTTGAGCACCTACCCACCATTACACTTATTATGAACGGTTAGGCTGGCGACACACCACACTCACTATGTCAGTTTTTAACGGCACTGTGTTTTTTGGTTTTAGTATTTTAATCACTGGATTCCACGTTCCGGATAGTTTGAATCCATCTTCCCTATTGAAATTTTTATATTTTTTGATTTCAATGGCTTCACGCACAATCCCATTATCAAAAATAACATTATCATGTAAGGTTAATATGAGCAGTTTTACTTTCAATATCTGTAGCTCCTAACTACCTAATAAAAGCTTACATAATAAAACGGGCGGCCATATTGATACCGCACTAAAACTAAACTAATAAATATTTTTATTACCTACATAGTTAATAACTTTATTTTCGGGAATTTATTGGATAAGTTTCTTTTTAATGAGTAGAGATTTATTAGCTCTTAACAATTTCGGCAGTTACTTTACAGACATCTAACAATCCAGAAGTAGGTTAGCAGTAAGGAATACTAGCTAGGTCAGTCTAAGAATGGGTTATCATTCTTAACACTGTGAGACCTAAACATAACATAAACTCACGCCTATATACCCGAAGGGGTAGGCAGAGGTGCTAGCACCCACATTTCGCTAGTTTATGTTTAGGTCCCAATGTAATAGACGGCGAGCCTATTGCCATTAACCGGGCGCTTATAAACCTGCGATAAATACATACATAACTTCGAAAAGCATCGAAAAGTTATTGGTGTGTGCCATGGTAAAACCTGGGATCGAACCCTGTGTGAGACCTGTTAGGAGAATATAAGTATTTAAAAATAACGTGAGTGATCATGATGAAAAATTATTTTATCATGATCACTCACGTTAGTATTGAAGTTATATAAGTATTTCGGTGCAACAGCAAGCACCATGCTCATGGAGGATGCATTCCTCGAAGAGCAATTATTCGAACAGCAGTGATTCGAATAGCAACGATACCATTATTATACGATTATACGAATATATACGAATTTAAAAATAAGCTGAAAAATATTTTGGTACAAAAGGCATACTATAGTGTGCAAGAATATTTAGATGACAAGTGTGTGTAATGTATGGCAAAATTTTAATTTTATTTCGTTGTAATATTATGATATTATTCACGGCATGAAATATTGACATAATTACCATTATATAATTCGAAATTTTATTCATTATGACATTACATATTTATTGACATTGTTATTAATTTTATGAAAATTGGATTTATAGTATATTTTGTTTTTCCATTCGGTATAACTCAATTGTTTTTAATTTATTGACTTAAAAAAAAAAAAATTATTGACATTGTTATTAAGTTTTTGAAAATTGGATTTATGGTATATTTTGTTTTTCCATTTGGTATAACTCAATTGTATTGTGTTTCAATCTTATTCATTATGACATTGATTATGGTTTGTTTTATTATGTTTCAATTTTACTCATGAGATTATGATATTGTATATTTATTATCATTATTATGAATCCCTAATTATGAATGTTGAAATGATTGTGTTAATTTAAATTTAAATGTTAGTTCATTTTATTATTTACCTAGTACCTATATTTGCATGCCTTGAGGCGGAATTTGGCTGTTTAAAAAAAAAATATTTCATGTAAACACCTTATGTACCCATTTTCGCAAATAAATGATTATGATTATGATTATGATTATGATTATGACCATTCCTCGAAGAGCAATGATTCGTATTATAGATCATTGCTCTTCGCGGCATAAAAATGGAGGAACTGTAGTATTGGCATTGAACAGTGAAAAAGCTTTTTAGGAGTAAATATATGGTTCTACCCTCTTTCGAGTTCTTTTACTACGCGTATCTGCACTACCACTGGTATCACTCTCACTGCAAACTCGAACCCGATCTCGATCACGTTCACGACACGCGATGCTTACTGTATCCACTTTTGGCTTGTGACCGGCTGTTTCTGTAAAGACGGACCACTTAATGCCAGACGTTCGGCAGTTGAAACCCATCCTCACGATTGAAATTTTTATACTTTCGCTTCCCTAACCAATCTTGGTATATAGTAGCGTTCTGTCGAGAGCATCTGAGGGTTACCTAACTCGATCCAGTGTTCAGTACTAGACTCCAATAAATATTGAGCGATTGCAGATTTAAAAATACAACATGGTAAATATCCCGATAACTTCAATACTAATTGTTATTACGGACTTGAACCGACTAAAACGCCCGGCGTTTGTGGGTCGTTGTTGGTTGCCGTAGGTGAGGTTGGCAAGCATATCCCTCGCACCTCGGCCGACCCAGGGCCAACTGTCTCGATCTGGCCTTCCACGGGCAATATATAAACATCTGTGGTTTAGACCATATATATAAACACTATTATAGACACAGTAATGGCTACTAAAACGCGGCTTAAAAAATAGCTCCTACTTTGGTACAAGTATGACATATTACTATTTTTTATACCACTTAGGTGGCAGACAAGCCCTCCAGATTGAAAGTGGTTACCGTGGTCTATGGACGTGTGCAAAACCGTCCCATATCCCATAAAATACCTATATACACTATAGCTGTATCAGCGGCTTCAAGTGTGTGAATGTCGGTGATTAAAATCAAAACCAAAACTAAAAAGGTCTAATCTACCCCTATACATTATAAATTTCATCAAAATCGGTTTTCGGTTTAGCGGTTTAGGCTTGAAAGCGTAACATACAGACAGACAAAGTTACTTTTTCATTTATAATACAAGTTTGAATATAGTCAAAGAAGTGGCATTACGGTTAGTAGGATCCTTAAAAAGTCCGACAATCTAGTTTTACTATAAAGCTATGAAATCATCCATGATGGGTCTTACCGCCGCTACTACGGCGCGCCCTGCGCCTGGTCGCCCAAGTCGTAGCTCCCATTTCGCCACCATTTCCCTGTGGAGCCGGGATCTCACGGCCCGAATTTCTTCATACATATATATAATCACGCCTATAACCCAGGAGGGTTAGGCAGAGGTGAATTAACACATTTTACCAATAGTTGTATTCGGTCCCACGTAATAGGGGGTGAGCCTATTGCCGTATTCCGGGTACTATTGTTGACTCGAGCCAAGCGTCTGAGGCTGAGTCTGGATATATATCTGTCTGATGTTAAACACCTCTATCCCTTAGTCGTCTTGTACGACTCCGCATGGGCAGACATGGGGTGGTCCAAATTCTACTTTACCGGAAACAACTTAGGTGGCAGATAAGCACACGGCCCACCTGATGGTGAGCTGTGGTTCTTGTGGAGGTCAGATAGCAGTCGTTTCATGTAAATTTTTAATATCGGTAAAGGTCAGCCGTTTCGTTGCTAAGACTAAAAGCTGATTTCAAAACAGAGGGGAATAGGAAGTTTTATGGCGAAGGGATTCTTGATTCCAAACGACGCATTGTTAACAAGGTTTCGTATAACATAACATAAACTCACGCCTATATCCCCGAAGGGGTAGGCAGAGGTGCAAGCACCTACATTTCGCCAGTTTACATTTAGGTCCTAATGTAATAGGTGGCGACCTATTGCCATTAACCGGGCACATAATATCAAAAATAAATAAAATATTCTGAAGATTTGTTTTGATGTTTATTCACTACTAAAGCTATATTGTAAAAAAATGGTAATTTCCACTACGTACCTATTACATTCATTTTTATCAGAGTTACGATTTCATATTCATATTCTTCAATGTACACAGACAAAGTATCTACCCGACTTTGGGGAGAAAAGTAAAGCTACGTTTTTTGTAGAGCATCCTCTCTTTCGCGCTTCGAATTGTCAGTTTGATATCTTTATCGAGTAGTTATAACCGTTTGTTTTTATAAAAAATGAAATGATAGCTTTGGTTTTTTTTACTCTGTAAAGATATCAAGCAAAACATACGGTGTGTGAAAGAGAACATACTACAAAACCGATGCACTCTTCTTCTCGATGTGTCAAATAAAAACCGGGAACTACCTGGTTTTTATTTAACATATATCCTTGACCGGGTAATTACTCGGTTAAGGATATACGAATACACCTTTACATGTGTGTGTGAATATGAGGTGTAGACCTATATTCTTGGCGATGTGGAATACATGTATAAAAGGTTTTTTTAGTACAACTTAAAGAGTGACTAAAGAGAAGAAGGAGAGAGAGAGAGGACCAAAATTAAAATAGAAAACAGAACCAAATATACAATAGAACAGAAAAACAAAATAAGTTTATAAAACAGAAATAACAATAATATATCAAGTAATTTATAAAGCTATAATATTAAAATAAACTATTAATGCGGATCTTTTTATGACTAATTGTAAGTTATTTTAAATATTAATAAAATAAATAGCGTTAACAGTAGTTTATTTTTAATTTATAACATTCCAAAAACAATTTTTTTGTAATCTTTTAACATTTCCCTAATAATATTATAATCTTTGACTACAATTCTAAAGAATGACACTACACAGTACCACAATAAATATAAATTTATTTGTTTTAACCCCTATGGAAAAGTATTTTCATCCGAACCTCCCTCTTGATCAAATTATCATAGTAAAAAATCAAGCATTTTTTGGATCCCTTGTATCAAATGTGTGCAATTATTAAAATAAACCAAATGACTCAAACTCGAGGAGATCAACTCTATCTTTTCCATATTATTGAATATGCACTTGTACTTTTCCACAATATTTTATCAATCAACCTGACCGGTGTTGCCTCACAACATTTTTAAAAGCTAACATGAACAGTTTCAATAAGCCTGAAATGAAAATTTGAAAACGTCTTTGAGAATGCCGTGAGGCGAAACCGATCAAGTTCAATAATAAAATATTGTGGAAAAGTACAAGTGCCTATTCAATATGTGTAACAAGTTCCACAAATACCATCGATCAACAGTATAAATAGTCTATCTTTTTCATCTATCGACAGCACTTCTGCTCTCAAATTTAGTTTTCCCAGTGTGCTGCGACCTGGATTGCGTTCCCGGAGGCGCCCATAAGATCCTCCCATGTATATAATAGAATCCCATGTATATAATTATCACTATCAGTAGGTACATTCTGTAAGAACGTTTTGAACAATCAGCGGTGAGATTTCAATATCGCATGCTGTGTACTGCATGGTGACGTCACTTTTTCGAGCACAAATCGACAGTGACGTATGTTTATGTGCTCAACAACGTGACGTCATCAAAAATACATAATTACAGCATGCGAAATTGAAATTTCAGCGTGGATTCAGCCGTTGGATCGAGCGTTCGAAACGTTTTTACAACATGTGCCTGCAGCTATGTTGACCCCAAGTCGAGAAACGAGACCCATCCCACGCGAATTGGTTTGATACTGTCTATGATTGGTGATTTGAGCGCCTCCGTACCACTACATGCTATCCTCAATAGACACCCATAAAACGCTTACTGAGCGTATAAAATACATTATTGTAGTTAAGATATTTGCCGGAAACTATATAAGTATATGGGCATGCAGCAGGGATCGTGCCGTTTGGCAAAATATGTTTCGTCAAATTTCACTTCCCAAAAAACTTATCGCATAGTTTCATTTCCCAAAAGAATCTTTAGCAAATTTATATTTCGCATTTTAATCACCGTCAAATATTCATGTGGCAACTTTTTACTTGGTCAATTTTTATTAAGTCAAATATACATTAAGCAAATGCTTTATTTTGTAAAAAAATATATTCCAAAAGTAAGTTCGTTCGTAATTATAATAAAGTAAAATACATTAATTTCATATAAGTCACGTAGGCTAAATTGGAACTGCCAGAAAAGTGGGGTAGGTTAGGTTAGAACTGTGGCCCCAACAGAGCGCGAGCCGAGCGAGTGAAGCGAGCAGCGGCCGGCAAAGCGCCGGAATAGATTTGTTTAATAGCAATATAATTATTATAGTTCTTACCTGTAAATTATTTGTCCATATGTTATGCCAAACCATATTTGACTACCTAATACTTGGTAATATGAAATATTGCCATGTAATTATTTGTTAAACAATAAATTGCCAAAAATAGTGTTGCTAACTGTAAAATTGCGAAAAATTGTTTTGCCAAATGAAAATTTGGGAAACGTACTTTGGCATGTGACACTTTGGGGAACGCTTTTTACCAAACATTAGTAAACCATGCAGCACACGTAAGCAAAATAAAGTAATTCATCATCAGAATCTCACATGTTCACGACCAAATACATATGGCACTTCTTCCCCGACCAGCCTCCTTAAATTATTCTGTTGCCCCTTAGATTCTTAACAACTAATATAATTACTTGTTAAAAATAAGGCACGAACTACTTAAGATCAGGAATTACAGACATGCACTTAATACTCTATGAAAAACGAACGTTCATAAATAAAGTACAGTCAGTGATATAAGCTGCTGAACACTGAAAAACTCCAATATTAGAAGGGATATTGATGTTCATGGGTGGTGGTGTATCAATTGTAACATCTATCTTGCCGATATAATGTAAATCTGAAGGTAAATTCTAATAAAATATATTCAAATTCAATTCAATCTCGATCTAATCTCAAACAAAATTTTAAAAACTCAATGAATTATAATAATAATTCTCATAAAACCTAACCATTTATTGCAAATTAAACCTCGATGTAATATTAAAGACGACCACGATAAAAATGTTCTTTCTTGAAAATTGTATTAAGTTTTTGACATGAAGTGGACTTGAATACAATACCTACTTTTGTTTATTATTTTAATACATTGCGACTTCTCAATGGCGCCATTTATCCGTATTCAAGTTTAACAAGTAATGTATGTGAAAAAATGTGACTATATAGTTTTAGACAAATGAGCGGATTGCGGGACTGTTTTTCTTTTGTTTCTATGAACCATTTATGTTCGGCCGGATGTCGTGTCGTCTCTTCGCATACATTACTTGTTAAACTTCGATATGGATAAACAGCGCCATTGAAAATGCGCAATGAATTAAAATAATAAATAAAACTATCATATACAAGTGTATCTCATGGTACGTGGTGGTACTGCAGAGTTCGGAATCATACCTTCAATTAGAATTGGAATGTTTAAAACTTCTTTATCATTGACTGTACATACCTATTCTGTACCCTTAGCACGAAATCTTATCATAACCGTATCTTGAAGGTATCGAGAGAAAAGAGCATTGCGATTGGTCGGCTTGACACACAAACAGGTTCACAGCAGGCAGGCGGCCAATCACCAAGCTCCTTTCAATCGTTACGTTTAGTCTCTCATGTTAAGGGCACCGTACTTTAGATAGTTAAACAACCAATAATGACATCAAAATTAACTTGAAGTGGGTTTGAAGAAACTCGACAAGCCTCCCCATATCAACTGAATCATACTGCCAATCCACTCCATAATATATATGAAAGGTCCTTCTCTCGGTTTGCTTGTTGCGTCATCTAGATCAACATCGTCTAACTCTAGAGAGTCTTCATTACTGTCCACTTCGTTATGCCTTGTTTTATTCTCTTCCAATCTCGCTGGCAGGTAGCTAGACATCAAACTGGATAAGAGAGTAATCTTCTCTGGTCTCTTCTGAGGTTGTGTGAGACCTGAAAAGTTAAGTTTGAGTGTCATTTACTTTAATAATTGTTTTTATTTTTCATACAGTCACGTTTCTTTCCCAGCGGGGTAGGCAGAAACTACATGTTTCTACTTGCTACTGGTTTAAGTCTTTCGGTTCTCCTACTTCGTGAAGAAGATATATGATTGGCTTGGACCCAGGTGATTTTAGTGAGACTTAAAATATCCTTTCTCGAAGCTATTCGATTAGATAACCTACCTCTACCCTCCATATTTCCATGAACGGGTAGGCAGAGGTCTATCATCAGTTTACACCCACATTTCGCCAACTATGATTTTTTGTGTCACATCACGAAAAATGCCTATCGTTTTTCGTAGCAAGGCATTGTACTTTACGCTGTGTTTGGTCCTAAAGCCTAGCCAAGGACAAACATTTGGTCTTCCCACTGACAGCACAAAATCTCTCCAGTGAGCTTTAGCTACCCTACTCACCGCCGGGAACACAACACGAGGTTATTATAGCTGTGGTGTTCTGTAGGGTGGAGGTACTTCCCCAGTCGGACTGCTCAATTGGGACGGGAATACCATCGTGTCCTAACTCCTACATACCTGTCTATATCATATATAATGTAAGTACCTATTTTTTATCCAGGTAAAAACCTAGACACGCAGGGCTTTACGTACCTGGTGTTATTTCTTCCACGTCTCTCGGCTTCTCTAAATCATTGTCTATTGGCTTCACAACCTTTTTTGTGGTGAGGTCCTGGTCTTCTAGGAGTTCTGTCTGATGCGTCGTTGGTTTTGTGACTCCTGCAGAAACAGTGGTTGTTCTGTTGTATCCGAGGAATCTGGGAATCAAAGGATTATTTATATTATTAGCCGTTAAAGCATGATTAAGAACCGGCCAAGTGCGAGTCGCACTCGCGCATGAAGAGCACAACCATATAATGCAAGTAATCTACTTCTCTCTCTATCTCTCCTCTCGCAGGTCTGCTGGAAGAGATTTCTAATAGAAAAAAGCAGAGCTTCTGTACTACTATTTCTTACTATATTCTTACTTTCTACTAAAGAACAAAATAAAAAATACAATTCACGAGAATGCCAAGGCTTCTTCTGTCAGATTTTTCAAGTTCTATATTTTGATACCTTTCGCAGTTATACGCAGCTCTCAATAAATTAGATACATCGTGACTCTTTATACATGACTGCACCCAAATCTGGACTGCAACGGTCACATTGATAATTTACGTCACACAACATAATGTAATTGTGTGACTACAATTAATAAACAGTTCATGTCTGCTTAGAATGTTATATTGACTGCAATAATACTCCCGTTTTATGCTACCTATATGTTCTTCACTACATTCATTGTAGCCAAATGACTCAACATTCCTCATCTTAGTAATAATCCCGGTGGCATCCGAAACCTTTACCTCGGAGTCCAAGGTTCTGTCCTGACTTTCCAAACTCATTGACGACATCGAAGTAATGTAATTATATCAGTATCAAAATAAACGGGATATTTACCATGTTCCATTGTTTTGAGTTTCCGATATTTCGGCGCTGTTGCAAGCACCATGATCACGGAGGAACTTGAGTAGTGACGGTGAACAGAGAAAAAGTTTTTTCTAGGAAAAATTATATCGATCTACCCTCTTTACAGTTCACTGGTTTCACTACAAACTCGAACCCGATCTCGATCACGTTCACGACACACGATGCTTACTGTATCCACTCGCGATTTTGTTTCGGCTTGTTCCTATAAGTCCACTACTCCATGATCATGGTGCTTGCAACAGCGCCGAAATATCGGAAACTCAAAACAATGAATCATGGTAAATATCCCGTTTATTTTGATACTGATGTGAGTGACCATGACAGTTTAAATATCAATGTAATTATATTAAAAAATAAGGAATCGAAATTATTAATATTCCCTCTAACCCCTCCAGTTGAGTTAAATAGTTGTGTTAGAAGTGGGTTCAGGTAGCGTCCCACAGGCATTTAGACGAGTTATCGGACTTTTTAGGGCTCTAACTACCCGTAACGACTGCCATTGATGTTCTTATGACCGACGGCTGAAAGGGCTATCCAAGGCATAGCAACATTCAGAAAAATACATATATATTTATGCTTACGGGAATCGAATCCTGCACCCCCTGACGTAACTGTTAAATGCACTACCGCCACAGCACAGAAGCCCTCCCCATCATTGGACTATAGAGTGATAACATTCATAGTGTTATTTTTTTTTACTCATCGGCTCGATTTTCTATTTCTAGCTTTTTTTTTATACCACTTAGTTGGCAGACAAGCACACAGCCCACATGATGGAAAGTGGTTACCGTGGCCTATGGACGTTTGTAACACCAGAGGAGTCACAATCGCACTGCCAACCCTGTAAGTACAGAGTTCCTGTGCCGTCAGTGTAGAAGACAAAGCAGGACAAGCCTTTAGTCTTCCCACTAACAGCACAAATTCTCCAGTGAGCTCTGGCTACCCTACTCACCGCTGGGAACACAAAACGAAATTATTATAGACGCGGTATTCTGTAGTGCGGAGGTACTTACCCAGTCGGACTGCTCATTGGGCGGAAATACCGCCGTGTCCTACCTCTTAAAAATCATAAAATAAAATCATTGTGGTTTTATGTCACATGGCGACTGACAAGCATACGGTCCATCTGATGCAAAATGGTTAACGTGACCTTTGGACGTGTACAATACCAGGGGCATCACACTTATGCTGTCACCTCTGTAGAATCTTTCTAATGCCCATCTTGAAGAAACTAGGGGGAAGGGACACGGCGGTATTTCCGCCCAATTGAGCAGTCCGACTGGAGAAGTACCTCCGCCCTACAGAATACCGCAGCTATAATAACTTCGTGTTGTGTTCCCAGCGGTGAGTAGGGTAGCCAGAGCTCACTGGAGAATTTGTGCTGTCAGTGGGAAGACTAAAGGCTTGTCTTGGTTTACCTTCTACACTAACGGCACAGAAACTCTGTACTTACAGGGTTGGCAGCGCGACTGTGACTCCTTTGGTGTTACAAACGTCCATAGGCCACGGTAACCACTTTCCATCAGGTGGGCCGTGTGCTTGTCTGCCACCTAAGTGGTTTAAAAAAAAGAAACTACATTTTTTAGTCCGTTCGAATAACCACAGCAGAGAATTTGTTCAATAATTGGAGCGTATACGGGATGAGTTACCTGTATATTGGAGAAGTGATTCTCTCAGCTATGTTGTTAGCGATTTGATGGTACACGTCCAGTGGGGGGTGAGTGCCGGCAGTGGTGGACTGCGTAGTGTACACCGATACAACTGAATCCTCGACGGGGATGCTGTTGCATCGCGATGATAGCTGAAAAGAGAAATGTTATACGATTTAATCATTCATCAACATCAATAAGAAGTATAATAGTACTGCCTTTTAACCTAACAGAATGTGAAGAAGGACACAGAACAAGGTCGCACACGCAGACTTTTTTTAATATAAAAACTCACGCCTATATCGCCGAAGGGGTAGGCAGAGGTGCTAGCACCCACATTTCGCCAGTTTTAGTTTTAGGTCCCAATGTAATAGGTGGCGAGCCTATTTCCATTAACCGGGCACTTATAAACCTGTGATAAATACACACATAACTTCGAAAAGCATTGAAAAGTCATTGGTGTGTGCCATGGTAAACTTAAGATCAAACCCGAGACCTCGTCTCAGCAGTCCATTACCCATACCACTAGCCTATCACGGTACTTTGATCTCCCTAAGGTTATGAAAAAGTCGGTATTCGAATCAATCCACCTCGTCTTGGTAACCATTGATTGCTCTACGCCAAATACAGTTTTTAGGTGGATGAAGTAAAACGGGTGTTTTTATCATAGGCTCCTTAATTTGAGGATATGTTTTTTTTTTTTTTTTTACGTGCGCAAAATCCCCACGGATACCTCCCCACCGGAGCCGGCGAAGGAGGTTATGTCGGACTCGAACCGACTAAAACGCACGCCGCCTGTGGGTCGCTTTGGTTGCCGAAGGTGAGGTTGACAGGCATATCCCTCGCACCCCGGCCGACCCAGGGCCATCTCTCACGATCTGGCCCTCTTCTCGGGTGTGGGGACTACAGAGTCCCCAACAATTTGAGGATATGTACGTACGGGTAGCCAATGAAAGTTGCAGATTGTTGGGTATCTACTGGGGCCGCCTTGAACTTGAAAGATAGCTGGAAGACACTAGGGTGAAAAGAAGCAAAACTGCGGAGCTTAGCTAGTATCTAATGTAGATTATACAAAAAAATCCAAAGTACCAAGTTCCAAAGCCTTTGTAATCAATCAGTCCGCTTTCTCCTAATATGTGGCACTAAATCGTATTAATGGCCAATATCATTAAATCAAATGACTCTAAGACAATAGCTAATCATTAATTCCATTGCTTGTCTGTTTTCATTACGCCAATGATGATTCAAATACGTTTATGTATTACGTAGATCCGAATTTGTAT
This sequence comes from Eilema griseolum, assembly GCA_963662185.1. Lineage (NCBI taxonomy): Eukaryota > Metazoa > Arthropoda > Insecta > Lepidoptera > Erebidae > Eilema > Eilema griseolum. The sequence goes on from OY759249.1 coordinate 1,289,224, forward strand.
GTTTTTATCGATATAAATATGCAGTACAAAGAATGCCGAAATTAGTAGTAATAAAGGCACTAACGCCATCTAGTGCCTAGTAGTTAAACTATACTATTTTGTGGACGGTAAATGACACTATCAATGGCATCCTTTTGTATTTTGACACTTTTGATTTAGATATAGTCTTTTTGCCTGATAATATATTTGTTGCTTAACAACCAATTCAATCCGAGCGTAAAGAACGTTCATAGGGGTTCTCGCCAAGAGTTTCAGACTTAGCCTACCTCATCTGCTAGCCGACTGCCTGCTAGCAAGTCCACCTGCTGATAAACAGACGAGGCGCTGATGTAGACTATCCTTTCGGGGTTAGGGAACCATATTGCAGTAACAAAGTCAAATGAAGATAAAAATCACTAAAAATCTCACTGGAGAGTTTTTGTGCAGTAATTGGACAGACCAAAGGCTTTTCCTGCTTTGTATTCTACACTGACGGTACAGGAACTCTGTTCTACAACAAAACAGGGAAGGCAGTACGCATGTGACTCCTCTAGTGTTGCACACGTCCATATATTAAATTAAATTAAATATCATTTTATTGATGGCAACAGGGCCCAATTTGTTAGTAACAATATTTGTCTTACATCTATGGTTAGCATACAAAATGTCGACAGTATAAAATCAAATCAGGAAAGTATTATCAATTGATATTAAATGATTGCATTAGATTTAATGTCAGTTAAAAATTATAATTCCCAAAACTAAAAATATTTCAAATAATAATAAATTAAGTATCACAAGTTAATACTAGATGCAATAGTCAATAAAATGTCAATTCATAATAAAATATAACTCCAATAATCAATATAAATCAAATCAAATATAAGCCAATTAATTAAAGTGACCATGTAGGGTTTCACTCTGCTGGTGATATGCTTCATTATGGGTGAGTCGTACCGCGCTGCTATTACTCTCAGAATACTGTTGGAGCTGCCGCGGACACGGCTCAACAATGACGCCGATCTTTTGCGCCAGATGGCATGAAACCCGTCTACTCTCGCATATAGCCTACCGTATTAAGCCTACCCTACGATAGCATAACCACTTTCTATCAGATGGGTTGTGCTTCTCTACCACCTAAGAAGTATAAAAAATAAATTGAATTCAACCGGAACTAACACTATGATTGATGGTAATAATGTTTATACATAAATGTATAAAAACATCCTATGCTTATACAATAGTTTCCGTGTATATTTTCTGTGGTGTCCTATCTACAATGGTTCTTATGGCTAGTTCAATAGGTGTGTTTTCATAAACCTGTCTCAATATTGTTATGATTGCTATTCACTATAGTTTTCAGTGAAACTTGAACTATATTTATCAAACATAAGCCATCACAAGGCACGTAACAAAAATATTTAATATTCACTGATAATAGAATTTCAGATCTAGACCCGGCGCGGTCTAAAAAGGCCACATTGAGTGAATCGGTTAAAAACTAAACTATTTGAATTTTAAGTAAATGTTCACTAATCATTTCACACAACACTTTCTCCTTTCCTACATAGGACAACGCGTGCAGAGCTTAGATGTCACCCTCACACTGTGCAGAATATACGAGCAAGAACCAAGCGGTTCGGAGACTCTTATCTTTGCCGCACCACTAAGACCTGGAATTCATTACCAGCACACGTGTTTCCTTCTTCCGACAGTACCCTGTCCTTTAAGCGGGACGTGACAAAGCATATGATGATGCTGCCAAGCTGATTGCCACCATTGTAACATTACTTTGTGTCTGTAATGGTGGCCTTTAGCTTACCATCAGGCGAGGTAAAATCAAGTTGGCGTGGCGTAGATTTAAAAAACAAACACCCACATTTCACCAATCATTAACTTTCGTCTTACGTAATAGGGGGTGAAACTATTGCTGTATTTAGGGAACTATTGTTGACTCTAGCCTTGCTTAGTCTATTTATTCGGGAATTTGTAGATGGGATTATAAGATGGATATTGAAGAAGGCTGGCATATTTTCTTCACTCTTTTTCTAAAATATGCTAAAGTATTTTCACTCTTTCACACCGGCGTGAAATTCTGTAAGATATTCACGTAACTCACATCACTATTTCAATTTGTTGTCAAAATAACATATTCTACGGCGCCACCTCACGTGCAAACTATAAACTAAATAAATTGATGTTATAACAGTTGAATTTTTAACATTATAGTATTATTTTCTAAAAATATAAATTATACTGATCTTGAATTATGTGCTTTATGTCAACCATTCTGCATTTTTACATAGTAATGATATACTTATGTGTAATTAATATACTATAACATGGTAATATCTTTTGAATTTTAAACAACATGCATACATTTGCTCACGCCTATTACCCTCCAGTATACCTAGGCAGAGATAACAGTGTTCTTCTTCGTGTCAATGGCAACAATTTAAAAAAACAGAAGCTGAATACGCCCAGCCCAAAATTTGGCGACATTGACCGCACCTTCCGTTGCTACATTCATGTCAGTAATCTTGCAGGTGTAGGGGCACAGTGGGCACGACAGGAGGTGGTCCGTTGACTGCAGAAGTGTACCACAATCACAGCCACCACCCCCCGAGTCCAGGTAACCCCATTTAAAGCGGTTGGCCCTAAAGCAGCCGACACTCATCAATGTAAGTCATAAACATCAAATCCCGTACATTCGTCTATCTATTCCTCAATTGAATTGCCAACGAATTGCCACTTATCTGAGGTGGTATTTTGCCAATCATACATACAATCACGCCTTTATCCCCGGAGGTTAGGAAGAGGTGAATTAACATCCACATTTCACCAATAATAGTATTCGGTCCCACGTAATAGGGGGTGAGCTTATCACCGTATTCCGGGCGCTATTATTGACTCGAACCATGCATCTGAGGCTGAGTCTGGGCTGTATATATCTCTCTGATGTTAAACAGCCCTATCCCGTAGTCCGTAAAAAAGTAGTTTTATTACATAACATAAACTCACGCCTATATCCCCGAAGGGGTAGGCAGACGTGCTAGCCACCCACATTTTGCCAGTTTATGTTTAGGTCCCAATATAATTGGTAGCGAGCCTATTGCCATTAACCGGGCACTTATAAACCTGCGATAAATACACACATAACTTCAAAAAGCATCGAAAAGTCATTGGTGTGTGCCATGGTAAAACCTGGGATCGAACCCGAGACCTCGTCTCAGCAGTCCATTACCCATACCACAAGGCTAGTTTATTTCATGTACTTATATGTAGTGCTATCGTATTAAATCACGGTACATAGCTATACAACATTCTATCGATCAAAAACTACTTAGAATTCAAAACATCTATTTTCAACCATGTATGTAACACAAGGAACTTCAAGACCAATATAATGACATAATTGATGTAAGCGACACAAGGAGAGGCCTTGACGTCACAATGTGAGGTCTCGATGATGTCCAGGACATTCCGATCACGTATCAATGTCATTCGTGACGAGGATATCAGTTCCTGTTAATTGTCCTGTCTTCTGGGACTCTTTGGTGGATTGTTTTTGGTTTACTGCATGGCACAAAGGCGGGTTATGTGTTTATCCATTCATGTATGTTTGTAACACGGTGCTCTGGCATAATATGTATAATATATACTAGTTTTTATACATATTATGACTCTAGATATTTAACGGTTGCCCGTAGTGCCCGGTTAATGACAATAGGCCCGCCACCTATTACATTGGGACCTAAACATAAACTGTCGAAATGTGGGTGCTAGCACCTCTGCCTACCCCTTCGGGGATATAGGCGTTAGTTTATGTTATGTTATTTAATATCCCAAGGGTAAAACCGATAGACCAATACCCTATTACTAAGACTTCGATGTCTGACAAACATCCGTTTGTCTGTTTGTCACTAGGCTGTACAGTGACAGATGAATTTTCGCAGATGATGCATTTCTGTTGTCGTTAAACAAACAAAAATTAACAAACAGAATATTTTGGCAGGACTGCCTACAACAAACAATATATTTTTGGCATTTTTTTTCCCTGATGATCTCGATAATGTTACGAAACCCTTCGTGTGCGAGTCCAACTCACACTTGACTGGTTTTTTTTTTAATATTTACGCTTTTTTCTTTCTTTTTTACAATAATGCTTACGGCAATTATAAAGGTATGTATGTACAACCTATACCACGATCGCTTAATTCTCGAAAACATTATTGTACATCTTGGAACGCGAGAGTTTAAAAGTTAATCATTTGTATTATCATTCGTCCAGTACTCATTCGTTGGACGTACCTGCAGTATACCTGTTTCAACTCTCATCAGCACATTTTCACTTCTTGAAAGAACTATCGTTGTCCCACATCAGCTCAACAACATTACCGTTTTAAACAGGTTCAATTTATCATTAATCAACGAAATCAGAAGCCAGTTTCACTAATATACATTATGGACTTATGCTATTTTTAAGTATACTCTGTTCAAAAATATATTTAAATTTGATAGCCTCATATTTCACTTTATTTATACCACTTGGGTGGCGGACTAGCACGTGGCCCACCTGATGGGAAATGGTTACCGTGACCTATAGACGCGTGATCACCAGGGGAGTAAATCTCGTGCTGCCGACCCTGTAAGCACAGACAGTTTATGTCCCGTCAGTGTAGAAGACAAACCAGGACAAGTCTTTTTTCTTACCACTAACAACACAAAAACTCTACAGTGAGCTATGGCTACCCTACTCACCGCCGGAAACTCAACAAGCTTTTATGACCGCAGTATTCTGTAGAGCGGCAGTACTTCCCCAGTCGGACTGCTCAATTAGGACGGGAATACCGTCGCGTCCTACCTCCATCTCCACATTACTTAATTAATTAAATTAAGTAAAATGTTATAATGCCATCACTCCTTAAACAGGAGATCACTATCTCCTTTTTATGGTGTGATGGTTTATGATATGGCATAGAAAAGAGGTGCTGTATAATTGTGCCACTCAGCTCGACAGCCCGTGGGTGTCTTAGAAGACGACTAAACGATAGAATTGTTCTCCATCCGACAGTAAATATACAGCCTATGGCAAAGTGCTAAGTTGACGACAACAGGCTTGTCCCTTACGTGGGATAGAAAACTATAGCAGGCGAAATGTGGATGTTAATATATCTTTGCCTACCTCTTCGGGGATTTACAGTCGTGAATATGTGACGTGTGTTGATTTTATATGGACAATAAATCACATTGTACATTGTTTGTTTTTAAATTAGTAAAGGACAGACAACCTATATATATTTTGAACATGTCCTTAATAGACATTCGGAATAGACCTTGTCGTGAGTTTTGGAACATTATCCTTTAAAGATGTCATAGGTAAACCTAGACATCAATAATTGAGGTTACATTTTTAATGATACAATAAAAATTGAAGCGCTCAGGGAGTGCTGACCAACTTATTGCAGGCGTGTTCTCATTGCCATAATTCATGTTGTTTTTGGTAGAAAGTAAAACGCTTTTTTCCATAGTGTTTTTTCTTTAAAAATCTGTGTTAAAGCGTGCGTTAAAAATAATTTAAGGTGCGTTAATACTTCTGTTAATTTATCTTTTATTATCAGGTTATGGTAACTGAATCTACCCCCTCAGAAATATACAGGTGCGAATATCTAATCTAAATAGTACATAGTAATAAATTGTTAAATATTTTGGCTTGAGAGAGAAAGAATGTAAATTTACCTCTGCCTAACTCTTCAGGGATAAAGGCGTAATTATACGTATGTATTCTATTTACATTGTTACTCATTATTTTAATTTCATATTAGTATGTATTTTTAATTTTATATTTTATATATCTATTAGTTTTTCTTATATATTTATTTATGTGTTATAATTGTATGACTATATTTATAACGTTCCGTAAAGCTGTAAGAATATATTTATTCAATTTTACTTTCACTATTTTGAATATATTTTTGAAGTATTCGTATTTTGTCTAGGCAAAGTTTAAGAAAAAAAAATTGAAAATTTCACGAAAAATGTTTAAAGTATTTTGACTCAATCAAAGAAACAATTTCATTTATTCAGTTTAGACACATATGAACGTCAAAACTTTACAATTATATCAAAAAAATAATATAAAAACATTAAATAATGTAAAAATAAACCATTGGAAAACGATACTTTCGCTGGTTTGGTAGGTTAGTTCTACTGAGAAGATACCAGCAAGAAACTCAGCGAACTATATTAGACCTAGATTATCTTTCTTTTTTAAATTTGCTATAGTTTACAATTTATTTTGTGCGAGCTAGCAAAAGACTTATGTTGACGACTCTGGGAATAAGTGCCTTGTTGTAAATGCGTTATTTAATGGTCAGTTACAATATCATCAATGATTTATCTTTTTGTCACGTCTAGCGGTTATATCGGTCAATGGCACTAAACTGATAGAAACCATGATGTTATATTGTTTAGTTTTATTGATTCACTAAAATTTATATGAGCTGTGGAAGTAACAAGTAGTATAAAACTATTCCATGTTTTATTTTAACTACTTACTAATAAAATTAAACAGAGTATGTTCACATAATAATACAATTAGGAGTATAATTAGTAACTGTTTCTGTGCATATTATGTATTTATTTCATTTCTCACGTCTCCCCGCTTCCGGGGACGAGTTGGGGACTCTGAGATCCTCACACCCCAGGAGAGGGCCAGATCAAGATGGTCCTGGGTCGGCCGGGGTGCGAGGGATATGCATGTTAACCTCACCTTCGGCAACTAAAAACGACCCAAAGACGTTGTGCGTTTTTGTAAGTTCGAGTCTGACATAACGCACCGGCTTCGGTGGTAGGGGTATTCGTGGAGATTATTCGCACGTAAAAAAGGGGATAGGCACAGGTGCATTAGCACCCACATTTTGCCAACTATGATTTTTGATCCCACGTAATAGGGAGTGAGCCTATTGCTGTCAAGCTGGCACTTAATCCTGGGCTGTATGTTGACTGTCGGAGGGACAGTCGCCTTCTACTACACCCAGATAAACAGATGAAGTGGTCCTATTCTACTTTACCGGGCACAGCACTGTATGTATGTATTTACATTATGTTTATCCGCATTCTAGATTCCATAACACAAGATAGTTAAACTATGTTTACTTTGGGTTTTGATAACGCAGTGTAGTATGTTGTAGAATATTTATTTATTATTTCTACAACAAATGACCTAGGCGTACAAATATGTCAATCAGATCGAGGACGTTTTAAGGAAAGCCTATGTCAAGATTATCCTCAATTGGCAAACACGTATGGAATCTATATGATAGTAGGAGCTAAAGCTGTATGCCAGAATCGTGGAAGATGAGGAGAAGATGTATGTAATTTTAAAGCATTTAATTAATAAAAAATAAAGAAAAAAAAATTGTAAAACGTAATAAACGAATATATTGAAATGCAAATAATATTAATTCACGATCAACTTAAGCCACTAGTACTAACGACTAGCCATTAATTACTCGCAAGTGCATACATAAAAGCCATTAATTACTCATTAATTCTTTAAGTCTTATGTTCCCCTTCCGTTACCTCACCGTTCCCTTACCTACAGACAGGCTTATCACTGTTTTGGATTGACTTATACGGCTTTAAAGGGGGTGACTGCCGCTTGACCCCCTATCCCAAGAGGAAAGTCTCCATTAGAACCTAGTCCGTTAATCAGCAGGTGCACCGGATTGGAGTTTGGGACCTGATGTGAGTGGGACTGTCCATATAAATTCAAAAATTTTAAAGCTGAAGAGTTTGTTGATTTGTTTGAACGCGCTAATATCACGAACTACTGCTTCGATTATGTTTATAACATTAGGTGGCAGACACACGGCCCAACTGAGGGAAAGTGGTCACCGTGGCCTTGGGACGCGTGCAAAACGAAGAGAGTCACACTCACGCTGCGAACCCTGCAAGCATTGAGAGTTACTGGGCCGTCAGTGGAAAAGACAAAGCAGGACAAGCTTTTGGTCTTCCCGCTGACAGCACAAAAACTCTTCAGTGAGCTCTGGCTACCCTACTCACCGCCGGGAACACAACACGAGGTTATTATGGCCGCGGCTCAATTGGACGGAAATACCGTCGTTTCCTACCTCCTACAAATTTCGTTTTAAATAGTCCGCTTATTGACGAAGGTTTTAGGCTATCTATTATCACGCTACTACCTAAGGGAGCGGTAAAATGATTATAAATATCCGGCAGATTTCCTTACAATATTTCATGATTAAAAAAATACGAGCACAAAAGATTGATATAATATGAGGAATTTTACTGCGGACGAAATAGGGTATTATTAAATTAAATTAAATTTTTACTATCTTAATATTATTCTTTACTTATTCTAGAGGAGTCAGAATCATCCTCCCTCTACATAATTAATTATCATCATCGTCATCCGAATGAATCCCGGATTAGATTTGATTAGGATTAGAAAAATTATTTATTGTACACTGTATAATTATTGTACATGTAATGAAAGCACAAGAGGTATGTACAAATGGTGGCTACAAGCGATTTGCCATATTTAAATATGAAAGCCTGTAATTTCGAGCCGGAGTTGGACGTTCGATCTCCTAACCTTCCAGAATTATTATGAGTTTAATGGAAGGGACTCCCATCAAAACTCCCAACCCATATACCTAAATATGGACTCGTCTATGTCTTGGTTGTCTCAAAAGCCTGCGCTTCAAAGTCCGCGATAGGTCTATCTTGACTTGTACGAGAGCGGTTATCATCTACATAGCACCAATAAACATTCCTCTAAGCACCATTTAGTGACATAATATATACAGAATGCAACTATTAAAATAAAATTCTCTCAAATTTATGAATAATAATTAATTACAATGTGTGACTTATCACCGGAGTCGAATGTTATCGCAATTAAATAAGCAATTTAGAAGAAAGTATTTAAATTTGGTAGCTATTAGTATGCAAATATATTTTTATAATTATTATTACGTGAATATATGTAGTTTTTTATAAACTTCTTTATCAATTATTTCGACAATCGCAAGGGAATCATAGTCCACATCAAAGGCGGTTGATGAATTTTGGCTTGAAGCCAGTGATAGAACTGATAACCTAACCTAACTAGGTTTTTGCGAGGCCTCCGCTATACCTTTCTTTTTTATACAACTTAGGTGGTAGACAAGGACACGGCCCACCTGATGGAAACTGGTTACCGTGATCTATGAACGTGTGCAACACCAGAAAAAACACCCGTGCTATCGACCCTGTAAGAACGGAGTTTCTGAACCGTCAGTGCAGAAGACACAATCAGCACAGCACAAAAACTCTCCAGTGAGCTCTGGCTAACCTACTCATCGCCGGGCTAATATTTACCCGTGTGGGGTTGAGGTCTCATTAAAGCACGAGTTTTATTGATTAATTATTTTTTATGCAATAATTTCGAGGGAGACACCTTAGCTTTCTGGTCTAGATCTGTAATTATAACCTTCTTCTTCTGCATCCTAGTGATAATTCCAGTCGCATTCGAAGGTGTACACCTTGGACTCTGGGGTCTACTTCATCAGTTTAACTGTGGATATGGTTAACTATGACATTTTTCGTGAAGCGAATGCCACCTGACCTCCACAATTCTAAGGCGATATCGAAGCGTTGCAGTTAGACCATATCATGTACTATATTATCTATAGGATGATTTCAGCTTTCCAAGTATATAAGTCACTTAGTAGAATAAAAAGATAAAAAACCGGTCAAGTGTGAGTCGGACTCGCACTCCGAGAGGCTTCCGTATGTAATTGTATTTAGGGACGAATTTATGCTGTATAAAAAGTAATATATATTTTTTTTGTTATTTTTTTAAGCTTCGGTAGCTTAGTGGTTAAGGAAGCGCCCTTATGATCAAGAGGTCCCGGGTTCGAATCCTGGCCATTACACTACCGACGTGAACCCACTCCTAACACAAGCAATTTAGCTTAGCTGAGAGGGTTAGTGGGAATATTAGTAATTTCGATTCTAATAACTATTCATTGCAAAAGAAAAAAAAAATGCGCTGTCTTTTTATTTTATATAACTTAGGTGGCAGACAAGCACACGGCCCACCTGATGGAAAGTTACCGTGACCTATGAACGTGTGTAACACCAGTGGAGTCACATCCGTGCTGCTGAACAATAACAGAGATTTTATGTGCCCTCAGCGCAGAACACAAAATCAGGACAAGCCTTTGGACTTCTCACTGACAGCACAAAAACTCTCCAGTGAGCTTTGGCTACCCTACTCACCACCGGGAACACAACACGAGGTTATTATAGCCGTGGTATTCTGTAGGGTGGAGGTACTTTCCCAGTCGGACTGCTCAATTCGGACGGGAATACCGTAGGACCTCCTGAAAACCTTAATCATACTTAAAAGTATGACTTTTTCACAGTTTCAAGACGTTATAACCTGAGTATGTGGTATGAATTGAACATATCTGAGAAATAGGTCTTGACATACAGATAGATAGAAAAACGAAGTGATTTTATAAGGGTTCCGATTTTATTCTTTTTGGGTACGGTACCCAGAAAATGATTTACTAATGAAATTTTAGAACAGTATGTTAATTGTTTAAATAGATTTAGTAAGTGACTACATAATTATACAATAGTACGGGACTTCTCGATTAAATCATGGAGCCCCCGAACCATTGTATAATTTATGAATTCACACCGCGATAGTTTAAAAATTTCGTTAGTAAGTGCCTAGTCGCGAGTTCGACACTCGTCTAAGCATTCTATGTTTCTAATCTAAATAAAAAAAATTGATACTGTTCAAAAACTATATTTTTGACAGATTTTATTTTATAGTATTTACTTTGTGTTTTTTTACATAAACATAAACATAAACGCACGCCTATATCCCCGAAGGGGTAGGCAGAGGTGCTAGCACCCACATTTCGCCAGTTTATGTTTAGGCCCCAATGTAATAGGTGGCGAGCCTATTGCCATTAACCAGGCACTTATAAACCTGCGATAAATACTGTAAATGTGTTTTTTTATTATTTACTTTTTCCGTTCTGTTATTGAAAGTACCGTGAGGCGAAACCCGTAAAGTACAAGTACAAAAATTAAATTAATAAAAAGGTTATTTAAATTTAATCGAGTTTACTTTTTTTATTATAATTAATTTTTAAAGATTAGCAAACATAACTCACCATCACACAAGCGAGAACAAGAAATTTATTCATTTTTACAATCGAAAAACTTTCTTCAAATAAGTCCACTTTTTACTTCGTTTGAACCGAAAAAACCGGTAAAGACGGACAGCGCGTGCGCACATCGGACAACGAATGATCAGCTGAGACCCACGACAGGTGACAATAACAGACAAGTAGGGTAACACATTTTAAGAGATAAATTGGGATAATTATTGTGCCTTCCTTCCTTTTCTTCATTAACTTGCGATTGTTTTTATGACTGTCAGATTAAAAAATAATTGTATCTGTAGCTATTAAAACGGTACTTAAATAATGTCAAAAATAAAATTTATAAAATAAAATTAAAAATGAATTATGAACTGTAAAAAGTATCAATAAGTAATAATATAATATTTCAACCCTACAAGGTACTTAATTAGCAAATGGACTATCGCACTGGCTTGAAATGTGGATATACATTCACATCTGTCTAACCCTTCAGATATAACCAGCTTGACTATATTTTTTATATAGGTATTACATAGAAAACAATAGCAAAATTATAAATTAGCAGTTGAAAGATAAAAGGGCGCAAGCGACAACGAAAATTCATTGGAAACAGATGTCAATTGATATAAAATGTGAGATCGCACTTCACTGAAATGTAATTTCTGGTGAACTTTTCTAATCGCAAATACCCATTTAACCACCGAAATTAAACTTACCATTACAAAAATAAACGCTCCTCATTTGAATTGAAACACTTCTTAAACTATTTTTTATAAAACATAAATATGTAAACATTTTTTTTTTCGTAAACGAATTTTTTTTTCTTTATTATTTAGAATTTCAATTTAATAATTATTAGTTGTATAAAATATTGAAGTAAGGAAGAGGATTTTGTTGAATAACAATAAAAGACGGCGTTACAATTGAGTTTTAAAAGATATCACCGCATCTTAAATAATTTGAACAGTAAAAACGGAGAACCCACGAGTAGACCAACAACCAGTAATAGTATCATGTTGGGAAGGTGTCACTTTAGTGGACTATAGATCTAGATAATAATTCTTTTATATATAACCGGGGCAGGAAACAATAATTGTTATATAACATAACATAAACTCACGCCTATATTCAATTTTTTTATGTATTTGTTGAAGAAACAAGAATGAATTTATAAACAATATGAAAACAATAACAAAGAACAAATGGTTAACAAGGTTAACTAATAGAAAATCATCAGCTTGACATTATGAATACTGCAATTACGTCTAATAAACCAGAAGTAAAAATATAAAGTGACTGTTGAAATACAAAAGGACGCAAGCGACAATGAAAACTCTAAGGAAACAGATCTCAAACGACATTAAAAACACTTAACTGAAAAGTGATTTCTTGTGAACTATCATTATCGCTTATACCCTTTTAAACAACAAAATAAACTTACCATTATATAATAGACGCTCTTCATTGAAACACTTTTTAAACCATTTTTATAAAATTTAATTTATAAAAATGTTTAGTTTTTTTTTGTCGTATGTTTGATTATTTATGAATTAACTTTGATCATTATTAGTTGTGCATAATTTTTTTTTTCGATGAGGATTATGTTTATTAATAATTATTGTTAGACGGGCCATTTTAAATGAGTTTTAAAAAATCAATCTAGCTTAAAGAGTTTGATCATAGAGCCTACAATTAAAGATGCAAGTAATAATAACAACATGTTGAGAAGGTGTCAATTTAGAAGACTCAAGATCTAGACCAAAATTCCTTTATATATAGCTGAAACAGCATTGTTCATTTGTTTTGTTTATGTTGAAGAAACAAAAATAAATTGAAAAACAATTACGAAAGACAATAGTCAAATCAATACGGTTAACTAATAGATCATCAACAATGCATTATAATTACTGCAGACCTAATCCTTTGTTTTCAGTCTACAATGCACAACGGTGTGATATTCTTATTTATGATTAGCTGTTGCATGCAGCTCCACCTGCGTGCAATTTTGAGCCACATTAATGCAAAAAATATTCAATTTTAACGCACCTAGAAACTAGAAGCACAAAAAAAATTGATTGTTGAAATAAAAAGGGCATAAACGACAATTCAAAGGAATCAGACGTCAAAGGACATTAGAAACGCTTCAGGGAAAATGTGATTTCTTGTGAACTGTTATTGTCGCTTAAACCTTTTTAACCTCAAATATAAACTTACCACTACAAAATTTGTCGCTCTTCATTTGATTTGAAACACAATTATTTGAACTATTTTTATAAACTTTCATTTAGAAAAACCAATGATATTGTTTATTTATTATTTTTATGTTTGTGTTGAAGCACGAAGAATAATTTGATAAACATGGTGAATATAATTACGAAGGACAATGCTTAAATCAATAAGATTAGCTAATCATCATCATCGTCATTGCGATGCCGACCAATCCTTTGTTGTCAGTTCACATCACGTAACGGTGTAGTACCCTAATATCCATGGAAACCTTTTCCTAGGATAAAAATATGTAATTCCAGACTAGGTAAAATTATCTCTGTAGCAAATTAAAACCAAATTTGTTCAACCGTTAGAGCGTATTGGAATAACAAACATCTAAGTATTAGTAGAATAATTGCACTTACAAACACTTACGAGAATTACGTCGTAATACATAGTGCGAAATATCAAGCAATAACACTTTTTAATAGTCTGCCTAGTGATTTAAAGCTTGATATCTATAAAACCAATTCCTTTAAGAAAAAGTTAAAGTCCTTGCTATTGGAGAAGTGTTACTACACAGTGGAAAAATTTGTGGATGATGGCTGAGACGTATTTCTGACTAAACGTGGAGTTGTAGTTTAATTGTACCTAAATTTTTTTAATTTTTATTTTATGTATGTATGTATTTCTTACTTGTAATTGACATTTCAATACAAACTATGTTTGTTTAGAAATAAATAAATTGATTATAATTGAAATTGAATATACCATTTATATCTCTCCTTTAATAAGAGATATTTTTCTACAACCAATAATGTAAAAAATATGGTGATCACACTGATCACTTAAAGAATGTTGTACTATACTAATACCAACAAATCTTGAAAAATGTAGCTTATACTGAAACCCCATTTAATGGTGGACGGATAAATAATAATGTCAAATGGGTAAAACTTACTTTATTTAAATACATTACTAAATTTCACACGTCCATTGAAACACTATCTAATTAATAGACTCATATCCTAGGATTTTATATTAATGAATCAAAGAAGAGATGATATAACAATAAATTAAATATTGAATGGATGAAAGAAAAAAATACAATTACTATTAGCTATCGGGATATTTACCATGTGTTGTTTTGGTTACGCCGAAGCAAAAGTCTTTCTGTTTATGCAGGAAACATTTTTACTAACTTGTACAGTATCCACGGTGACGTAAATATGAATAATGCTAAATAAATCAACATCTCGTCAAGCTGTTAATTCTTTGAAACTAAAAAAATTACTACAAGCCTTCTTAAAATGCTTTGATATATATGTCTGATGAAAATGTTTGTGTTGAAGAAAAAAATGAATACTTTTAATAAACAAAGTGATAATCAACAGAATGTAAACTGTTTATAACTGTTATACAATAATGACTATTGTTCAAATAGTATGTGAGGTAATAAGCTTACATAATCATCCCGATCATTTAAACTTCCTTAAAAATTTGATGTTTTTAGTTTTGATATGAACACAGAATATCATTAAAGAAATTTTCGTGGAGTTGTAATCCTTAGAAATTATAACGAATCATAGATAATTTTCACTTTTTAGAATGTTACGATAAGAAAATCTTTATTGTACACCAACACATTATAGTACATGTACAGACAACATTATGAAAAATGTACAAATGCCTTATCGCTACAAGCGATCTCTTCCAGGCAACGTTTGGATGAATATGTTATACCTCATTATTTATTTTTTGGACTTCTTTAACATCGATAGCATTAGTTAAATATCAGGGTAATAGTATTTAGACTCAAGATATATAGTGAAGTATAATTACAGTAATAGTGGACATATGTAGATGAGATTTGTACTAGTACGCGTTCTCTCAATACTTATTGCTATGCGTTAAAAGCATACTAGAAAAATATGAACAGAAACATCAGTAATAATAAAATACAAGAGACGATATATGGAACAAGTCACATACTCACACACATACTCATTTACTTCCTATTAAATTTCTAAAGAATTACGAAAAACATAATGAAGACAAAAATTCTTTTAACATAAGAAAGGTTATATTCACTTACCTTTGTATAATTAACTTAAACACTGCTCTCTCACTGAGTCTGCCACTAAAATTATAATTTCCCTTAGTTTGTTGTACTGCAGCAGTTTATAATAAGGCAAGAGAGACAGAGGCGGGAGGAGGTTAAAAAGTAAACTAAGTAGTTAATTTAATGCAAGAAAATATATAAAAATACAGGATAGTTGGTAAATAAGTGTTATGTAAGAACATTGAGAAGACATCTTCTATTAGCCATCATTATAATTTCTACAATTGTAGAATTGTGATGATGCCTAATAGAAGTAAAATAATCGAAGAAGAAGAAGAAGCTAACTATAATAAAAACAAAAATATTAAACTGACAGTAACTAAATAATACGAAAGAAGAAGTTATAAAAACTAATATGTAATAATGGCATTTTACTGTTAAGATTATATACACAAAATAAAAAATGGAGATAAGAAAATCATAATGAATAAAGTAAGCATGGTACGGCTTGGCTACTAAGAGACTACTCTAAGAGATAAGTAATGACAATATACTTCAAATCAAGAAACTATTTTATATAGTATCTTGAATATTACATAAAGAATAGAATAATTATAAAAAAAATAACAAATAGAAACAAAGGCATGAATAAGCAATAAGGAATTTAGGGTAACAAAGGACTAGGTGTTCTTGCGACAGGATTCCGTTTAGAGGGTAAATTCTACAAAAAAATTCTAATGAAGAATACCATTTTGATATTCACAGTCAAAATCACGGGCAAATTTATCAACGTACGTCATAGTTAACATGGAAATACAACCTATACAATTATCATCCTCTGAGCCTTATCCCAACTATAAACCCTATAAAAAATCTTGTATTTTCCGTACGATCAATGAATCATAGGCTTAATATAGGTATTTAAACTATCATGGTCACTGACATCAGTATCAGAATAAACGGGATATTTACCATGTGAAACCAATAGTAGTGCAGATACGCGTAGTAAAAGAACTCGAAAGAGGGTAGATCGATATAATTACTCCTAGAAGAAAAAACTTTTCTTTGTTCACCGCCACTACTCCAGTTCCTCCGTGACCATGGTGCTTGCAACAGCGCCGAAATATCGGAAACTCAAAATAATGAAACATGGTAAATATCCCGTTTATTCTGATACTGAAATCATAGGCTTGATTCACAGTCCATAGGCCTCTCCCAATAATGTTTTCCGTACATATACTTTAGTGTACAGTAAAGATATTTCTAATCGAATCTAATTTAATATCACGTTGACCTGTATTAACAAAATAAATGCATAATATCCGTATAATATCATGGTCACCGTACCGTACTGCGACCCGCGACCCTGCGCGGGAGCGTCGTGCGCAGCGAACCAATGAGATCAAACCATTGTTCATTAAACATGGTTAAGGTGTTGGTTCACTGACGTACTACACCATATCATCATCATCATCGTGCTCTGGTCTTTATCACCCTTCTTTTTTCATCACTTAGGTAGGTAGCTAGGTCTGCTATAATCCCGGATCCCTGAAAATGGGCGTGGAAAAGCATCTGATGAGGCCGTCAAGCTAAGAGTCACCGTCGTACCCAATAATGATACCCAAGCTATCGATAATTATGTTGTCTGTGCTCTAATATGGCGACAAAAAATGATGACGGAGAGTGAGAGAGTGGTAGGGAAAAAGGGGGAGAAGAGAAGAGAGGGAGAGTGAGAACTCCCTCCCACCATCGCACACCACACGTACAGTTCAACATCTTTGTATCAAACTACCACCCGATGCGTGATAGAGGGACGGTTTGCTATGGTCCTCTCTACAGAAACATAGCAAACTGAACTCCCACTCCCCCTAATTATCCAGAGCCGTGTTATCCGCGCCAGTAATTAATTTTGTGGTCGTTTCCGTGCCGTTTTTGGGCAATATACTCCTATAAATAATGTTTGCGCCATTTTCGAAAGCCGCCATATTGATGTCTCTACTAATATAATACGCCATTTGTTGTATCATAATTTTGTAATTGCAATGTTGACCCCCATTCCTGCGACTTCCCCTTTATTTTTATTTTTTTTATACCACTAAGGTGGTAGACAAGCACACGGCCCACCTGATTTAAAGTGGTTACCGTGGCCTATGGACGTTTGTAACACCAGAGGAGTCACAGTCGCGCTGCCAACCCTGTAAGTACAGAGTTTCTGTGCCGTCAGTGTAGAAGACAAAGCAGGACAAGCCTTTAGTCTTCCCACCCCTTTAACTTATCATTAGGTGTGGTGAGGTCATATTAACATACCCTACATAAAAAACTATGTCTGTACAAAAAATTAAATCCTGTTTTCTTTACTGTATCACTTCACAACTTGAGAACGATGTTACCTACCAATTTTATTCATCGGTTTTTTTTTATACCACTTAGGCGGCCCACCTGGTGGAAAGTGGTTACCGTGGCCTATGGACGTGTGTAACACCAGAGGAGCCACATTCGTGCTTAAGCTCACGACAAAGCAGGACAAGCGTTTAATCTTCCCCAAAAATTCTCCAGTGAGCTCTATTTACCCTACTCACCGCTGGGAACACAACACGAAGTTATAATGGCCGAGGTATTCTGTAAGGCGGACGTACTTCCCCAGTCGGACTGCTCAACCGCAATACCTATCCTACCTCCCGCTATCAAATATTTCAAATATCGCATAGAAGATATTTTATAGAAAGGAACATTACCAAAATAACTGAAAAAATTACACACATCTTTTCTCTAAAATCCAGATATTTAACAACTATTGCAGCATCTATTCCACACGGACGAAGCCGCATGCTACAGCTAGTGTAAAAGCAAGAGGAAGTATGCTTAAACGTGATTAGACAAAACATGACACATACATCCGATGTTTCGAGCGATCAGTACCATGAAATGCATTTATCTCACCATTATTGGGCTTGAAGACAGCACGTGACAAACGACCTCATCAAAAGAAATACCAAGTAACTTCGTGGTACGTAAATGCTGTCTTTAATCCAATTTTCGGATTTATGTTCCATGGTAGCCCCATGCCCGTTTTTTGCTGAAATCCGCAATCTCGGTTACTGGAGAGTTTTTTGCTGTCAGGGGGAAGACCAAAAGCTTATCCTGACTGTGTCTTTTACATTGACGACACAGAAACTCTATGCTTACAGGGTCGGCAGCGCGAGTGTGACTCCCTTGATTTTGCACATGCACATACACACGGTAATCACTTTCCATCAGGTGGGCCGTGTGCTTGTCTGCCACCTAAGTGGTATACAACCTCCGCCGGCCACTGGGGGCAATTATGTCGGACTCATGACCAAAACCGCACGCAATTATCGGACATATCCTTCGCACCCTGGAACATTTACGGGTTTACGATGGTCCCATCCTACTTCACAAGAAGGGACAGTGGACATCGTGCCATTGCGTAAGGCATCTGCTTCTGTTGGGGTGACAGACCGTACCTACCTGTCACCCCAGGTCGGAAATGATAATAATCTTGAACAGAGAATAAACCTAAAAACTAAATATCAGTTAGTGTTAAATCACATTTTGAACTATGTTGAACATATTCACAGCATTTTGATGTCAATGACCTCGCTGATAAACTACAGGAGGGTCACTTTAGCTACGAGGAACCTACACAGGTGGAGTCATGGGTAAGAGTTAGTTATTATCTCTAGACGTGACGTAATTCCCTATAATAATATTATAATTAATTACAATGGTCATGGTGAATGATTGAAATAACTTCTATTGTAATTTGCATTACTTATCATATTATTAAAACAATCTCCTTCTGGCTAGATACTTCGATGCGAGAACGAAAGAGGAAGGAAAGAGGGCAGTCGCTTCCTTAAAAGCCATAACAGAAAAATATAAAGCTTTTGAAGGACCCCTTACCTTTAAAATTTTATTTTATCTGGTGACTCTAAAGTGAGAGCTTGGATGCTACCGATGATGGTGATGTATACCCATTTGTCCAGTGAGGTTGACCTTGGCTTGCTACTACCACTCACTTTTTTATTTTTTTTTTACGTGCGCAAAATCCCCACGGATACCTCAAAACCGGAGCCGGTGGAAGAGGTTATGTCGGACTCGAACCGACTAAAACGCACGCCGCCTGTGGGTCGTTTTGGTTGCCGAAGGTGAGGTTGACAGGCATATTCCTCGCACCCCGGCCGACCCAGGGCCATCTCTCACGATCTGGCCCTCTTCTCGGACTACAGAGTCCCCAACTCGTCCCCGGAAACGGGGAGGCGCGCCACCGCCGCTACTACCACCCATTACAATTATCAGTGGAGATGTGGTCATTGGTTGGATGGGTAATCAGCCCATCGGTGGGTCATTTAACCCATTTCCCCTAATTGTGATGACTGATATAGAAATTCATTTGACAATCGGGACACACGGGTTAACGTGCTCTCTGAGGCACGGTAGGTAACATCGAGATCAATCCAAATACAAATATTTGCACTGTCACACGGTCCAGAAACTCTCTTTTTCAAGGATTATTGGGAATACTGAGGTCACGAACACCCTCGAACCTTTGGAGATGTTGCTGGCCTAGATGGCCTTGGCTGTTTTTTACCGTCATGGTGAGTGTTCTGACTAACTCTTCCAACTAATCCCACCATCTCCTTTCCTACATAAGACAACACGTGCAGGGCTCAGATGTCACCCTCACACTGTGCTGAATATACGAGCAAGAACCAAGCGGTTCGGAGACTCATTTCTAAGCCACACCACCAAGACCTGGAATTCATTACCAGCACACGTGTTTCCTTCTTCCTACAATCTCGGGTCCATCAAGCGGAGCGTGAAAAAGCATCTAATGAGGCCGCCAAGCTGAGTGCTACCATTGTAACATTCCTAAGTGTCTGTAATGGTGACCCTCTTTCCTGAGACTTTGCCTTTAGCTTACCATAAGGCGAGGTGAAGTCAAGTTGACGTGTACGAGATAAAAAAAAATTACAACATTTATAGAAAGACATACATTCAAGGAATTACATATTTTGTTCTTTACAGATATATAGGTATATTGTAAGTAGCTGGTGCCTAAGCTAGGCTCATGGCCTGTATTTCAAGTCACCAGGTCCCCTCCTCTACAGCCTTTGTTTTGGACACATCATTATTTATAATTACATACACATATAATCACGCCTTTATCCCCGGAGGGCTAGGCAGAGGTGTATTAACAGCCACATTTCACCAATCGTTGTAGTCGGTCCTACGTAATAAGGGGTGAGCCTATTGCCGTTTTCCGGGCACTATTGTTGACTCGAGCCATTTATCCGAGGCTGAGTCTGAGCTGTATATATCTGTCTGATGTTAAACGGCCTTATCCCTTAGTCGCCTTGTACGACACCGCATGGGAAGAGATGGGGCCGTCCAAATTCTACTCTGCCGGGAACCACCAATTAATTTGCATGTGACGCAAGAAGGTGGTTATAATGTTACAATTCCCCAATATCTTTCACATTCATATTTAAGCAGTGAGCAAAGACACAATGTTCTTTTTTTATTTGTTTTTCATTGTTTTTTTTTTTTATATAGGACACGTCAATTGGACTTCGCCTTGCCTGATGGTAAGCTGAAGGCAAAGTCCCAGAAAAGAGGGTCACCATTACTCACACATACCGTGTGACAATGGTGACACTCAGCTTGACGGCCTCATCATATGCTTTTTCACGCCCCGCTTAAAGGACCCGGGACTGTAGGAAGAAGGAAACACGTGAACTGGTAATGAGTTCCAGGCCTTAATGGTGCGACAGAGGAAAGAGTCTCCGAACCGCTTGGTTCTTGATTGGATGTTTTGCACCGTGTGCGGATGACATCTAAGACCTGCACGTGTTGTCCTGTGTAGGAAAGGGGAGGGTGGGACAAATTGGAAGAGCTCATCAGAACACTCCCCATGATACAGACGGTAAAATACAGCCATGGACGCAACATCTCTACGCAGCTGTAAAGGTTCTAGGGTGTTCGTGATCTCGGGATTCCCAATGATGCGGACCGCACGTCGCTGCAACCTGTCGAGAGCATCTATTAAGTACTTTGCTGAACCATCCCAGAGATGCGAGCAGTATTCCACACAGGAGCGAATTTGTGTCTTGTATAGAAGACACCGCTGCTCCGGCGTGAAAAATCGTCTCACTCTGTTCAGGACTCCGAGTTTTCGTGAGGCTGTTTTGATGATACTTTCGATGTAATTTTTGTTATTCAGGTTGCAGCGAACATCCATACCTAGGATATTGAGATTGTCCTGCAGTGGCAGTGGCGTGCTCTGAAGAGTGGGGAGGGGAAGGAAAGAAGATACGTTTGCTGTAAACGCACATGCCTGCGTCTTCTTGGCATTGAACTCAACCAGGTTCTCAGAGCCCCATTGAGAAATGTGATTCAGGATCCCGTCAAGCTCAGTGACAAGAAGCTGCCTTTTCTCTGCGATATCTGACTGCTTGACCGCAGGATGTCCATGATAACTCCCATGTAAAGTGCTATCATCTGCATAACAATGAACATTGCCGGTAGACAGCATGTCGTTGATATGCAGAAGAAAGAGAGTGGGTGATAAGACGGACCCCTGGGGCACGCCAGCATTTACCTGCAGAAACTCCGAAGCTCGTCCGTCACAAAGGACGCGAATACGGCGCCCCTGCAGGAAGCTAGCAACCCAGTTGCATAGCCTAGAAGGCAGACCAAAGGCAGGTAGCTTGGAAAGAAGCGATTTGTGCCAGACTCTATCGAAAGCTTTGGCGATGTCAAGACTAATTGCCAGTGACTCGCCGTGCTTGTCCATAGCCTCACCCCAAAGATGGGTAACGTATGCTAGAAGATCACCCGTTGACCGTTTCGGTCTGAAGCCATATTGCCGGTCATTAATTTCAAATCATAACATTTTTTGTGTTCTATTTTATCTGTAGTAAGCCATAATCAGATATTTTCTGTGTTTAACAGGGATTGGGTGACATTACAACGAATACAAACAAGTTTTAAACCAGGTTCGATTCTCATGTCCAAGTCTAACATTTGCCATCTTTTTAGACGAGTTACATCATCACGTGGGGTCAGCAGATTCTTAACGAGTTCATTTGTGTGATTTTTCAATTATAACATAGGTACATTTACTTAGCTTAAACCACCCGCTTAAACCAGGTAGAGTATTCCAGCTCTTTCGTTCTTACAGGGTCAGTAGCACGAGTGTGACACCCCTGTTGTTGCACACGCCCACGGTAACCACTTTTCATCAGTAGCACACATGCTACCGCCCCGTCACAGAGGCTGTCGACCTTGGTTTGTCTGCCCAGATACTTTCACTTTATATATTTTTTTCTTTTTTATATTAGTCCGTCAATTGACTATACTACACCCCGCTAGATGGTAGAAAACTGAGGTGCAGCAGTCCAAAGAAACGGACCACCACTTCTGATACTATTGAACTTAAAATGGCGGTCCCTACTATGACAGCCTTGATAGATGCTTTTTCACGCCCCGCTTGAAAAACCCGGGACTGTAAGAAGAGGTAAACATGTGTGCGGGCAGACCATTCCAGCTCTTTCATTCAGTATGTCATTCGCTCAGTACTCATTCGTTCTACATGTCCAAACCACCTTAGCAATACCCGTTCAAATAACGTTACAATATTCTCTTTCATGCCACAATATTCTTGTATTTTTTTATTCCTATCAACCAACGTTGCAGGTCCCAGTATATATCTTGACTCCAAGACGCCTGGCGCACGGATTGGTGGGACACCCAATAAACTTTTGTGTTGTGATTTTGTCAAGATATTGCCGCAATACTGCGCAATGATCCCATCTCAACTGCGTTTAGTCTACTTTCATGATTTTTCTATTTATCTATCTACTTAGATAAAAATAGTTACAACACAAGTATGAATACTAACGATATTCTAAGTACCGGATAGTATCCCATGCTCTGATTACAAGGTGTAATTATTTTTGTGAAGCAACACGCATTACTAAGGTAGCAGATAAACATACGATTCATGTAATGGGAAGCTGTTACACATATTGAGAACTCACTTGTACTTTTCCACAGTATTATTTATTTGTTATTAGATGACCGGTTTCGTCTTATGGCATCCTCAAAGGTTTACATGACATTTAAGTTTACATTTAAATTTACATGTCATGAAAATCTTTGAAGATGCCGTACGGTACGGTACGGTAAGGTGAAACCGGTCAGATTTAATAACAAATAAAATACTGTGGAAAATTACAAGTGAATTCTAGCCGCGGTAGCCTAGTGGTATGGGTAATGGACTGCTGTGACGAAGTCTCGGGTTCGATCCCAGGTTTTACCATGGCACATACCAATGACTTTTCGATGCTTTTCGAAGTCATGTGTGTATTTATCGTAGTTTTATAAGTGCCCGGTTAATGGCAATATGCTCGCCTCCTATTACATTGGGACCTAAACATAAACTGGCGAAATGTGGGTGCTAGCACCTCTGCCTACTCCTTCGCGGATATAGGCGTGTGTTTATGTTATGTTATATTGTGAGGTGATTCCACAAAGTGCCAACAATCAACAGTATAGATAGTCTGGAAAGCTGTTACTTACAGTGTATTATGAATATCAACGCCTAAAAATATCTGTTAAGCGTTGAGAATTTCTCCAGAGGAGAGGGAAATAAAAGAAAAATCGTAAGAGTAGAGTGAATCTTCTTATTCATCCGATTGCCAATCTACTACTCTCTACTGTTCCGGCTTTTCATAATTTTGTTTCTATGACTTTTATGGGAGCGACTGCTATCTAACCTCCCAAGGCTAAGAAAAACAAGCCTGCGCTGTAGTCTCATCCGTCAATCAGTAGTTACAACAGTTTGGAAGTGAGGTTGACGTGCTATACAGCCTTTCAAACAAACAGCAAAGAAAAATTCAAATTCAAATTCTTTACATCTCAAAATTGTGTAACATAATTACATGTTTTTGGCGTCAAATTCTGCTTAACACTAAGTTTGAGGAGGTAGGACACGGCGGTATTTCCGCCCAATTGAGCAGTCCGACTTGGGAAGTACCTCCGCCCTACAGAAAACCGCGATTATAATACCTTCGTGTTGTGCTCCCGGCGGTGAGAAGGGCAGCCAGAGCTCACTGGAGAGTTTTTGAGCTGTCAGTTGGATGACCAAAGGCTTGTCTTGCTTTGTCCTCTACACTGACGGCACAAAATCTCTGTTCTTACAGGGTCGGCAGCACGGATGTGACTCCACTGGTGTTACACACGTTCTCAGATCACGGTAACCACTTACCATCAGGTGGGCCGTGTCCTTGAAAAAAAGTTTACCACCGCTTTCTAGGTGCTAGTGTAGAAGAAATTGTGTAATAAAATCCATTTGGGAAAATGGGAAACTTGGGAAAATGCAATGGAGGATAGCTTGCTTTGATGTAGTTTGATTTGTTGTCAGTAGATGACGCTGAATGCCAGTAAAATAATATTCATCAATATCAACGAAAATTAGAATTGTACTTTGTACGTGTGTTTTTATTTATAAAAGTCATAATTTATTTATAAATGAAATGTGCAGGTTTTTATCAAATTATTTATTTATTGAATTCCACATTCTACGGAACACTAATTAATTATAATCAGCTCGGCGAACCTTGATCCCTATGACAGTTCATACTAGTGACGGGTCGTGTCGATATATCGCAACTTTTTATAGGCAAAGGCGTGACTTGCATTCAGCCACATCGATAAACATGTTTTTAAAATATAATCTACATTACTATAATTATAATGCTTGTTATATTTACAAGTATCCGTGTATTTGTATATGGGGTTGCCAATATTCCGATGCAGAGGTAACATGGTCGGACTGTATAATTTTAATGTGAATTAAAATTTTAGTTATAGCAACACTATCTGATCTGTCACTACGCTAGTACTGTCAGTTCGCTACGCCAGTACGAGTGCTAACGCCTTGTATGCGCCACGTGTTTTCTTGTGTCAACGGAATCCTTTGTTTGTTACTATTGTTGTTTTCTGTTTTTGTTATTGTTGCTGTTTTGTGTTTGTTGGTGTTTCAAAATGCCGAAAAGACTGAGAAAAACTGTACTCAACAGTGAAACGCGGGAGTTTGTTGTACGCTTGCGTGACTATTTTGCTCGCGAACTACAAAATGGCGGACCTTTGTTGCCACTTGACAACGTACGCGACCGTGTTGCTGATGCTTTGGGAATTGGCAAAGCTACCGTTTCCCGAATTACAAAGGAGAAGTTCGGCGAATCGTCGATGGAGGAGAACAAATTATCAACTCCAAAGAAGAAAAAACATAATAGGGCACGACCCGTAACTAACCCCGATGATTTCGACATGGCAGCGATACGAAACCATATTTACGGCTATTATTTTCGAGGTGAACTGCCGACTTGCACAAAATTATTAGCGTCGCTGAAATCGGCTGATTTATTTAAAGGTGGATTCACTTCTCTCAGACAAGTTATAAAAAAATGTGGATTTCGTTATGGGAAGTGTGACAAAAGAAAAGTGATAATGGAGCGGAAGGACATTGGATTGATGAGGTGTGATTTTCTACGACAAATAAAAAACATCGAGAACTGGGACAAGGTGGTTTATCTGGACGAAACGTGGCTCAACGCCAATCACTCAGTCTCCAAAACATGGACAGACGACACAGAGAAATCCTGTACCAAAGCACCAGAAGGCAAGGGCCAGCGTTTGATTATCTGCCACGCTGGCACAGCCAAAGGTTTTGTACCTAACTGCTTGTGGGCCTTCAAATCCGTGAAAACAAGTGATTATCACGAAGAGATGAATTTTGAGAATTTCAAGAAATGGTTCACAAAACTATTAGACAATTTAAACGAGCCCCACTACATTTTAATGGACAACGCCCCATACCACTCTGTGCAAATTAATAAAGCGCCTACCGCGAACAACAATAAAGGCGAAATAATAGAGTGGCTGCAAAACAATGGTGTGGCAGCTAATACTCAAATGCTGAAAAAGGAATTAGTTAGATTATTGAACCTTCATATACAGCAAACAAAGAAGAAATATTTCTTGGATGAGATGGCAAAATCAAAAGCGCACACCGTGATTCGGCTACCGCCCTACCACTGCCAATATAATGCAATCGAAATGATATGGGCGCAGATCAAAGGTGGGTTGATTTGTATTTATTTTAACATGTTTTTATTTAGGTCACTGGTGACTGTCTAGTCGGCTAGTACTATTTAAAGCTATTTTATTTCACTAGCAAATTGCATTTTTATTTTTATCCATGTGCTTATATCAATTACACACTTTTAACGTACAAAATTATGTACTTATAATGTACTTACCCCGATCTCGCTCTTTGACTTTGCATCATTTTCAATCTAAACCATTATTGTTTCAGGTTGTGCAGCCAGGCTTAACACCACTCCACCATTCACAGCTAATAAAATGCTTACGTTGCTACAAGAGGCATGTAGTCAAGTGACTCCGGACAATTGGAGGAAAGTGGTTGAAAAGACGAAAAAGCTATGCTTAGATGATTGGAATCGAGACGTGCGATACGACAATATAGTAGACCAGCCGTTTATCATAAACATAGGAGAAAGCAGCTGCAGTTCGGATTCCGAGTCTGAGACGCAATCGGTGACACCATTGTCAGATTCAGATTAATGTATATTAAAAAATCATAAATAAACCGCTTTTGTTTTATTTGAGTAGGTATATACAATAAATTTGTTAAATCTCCTTTATTTTATTATCGCAAACAACTTAAATGATTATAAATCTGACACTAAGAGCGTAGGTGCTCTATTGATGTATTTTGTACACTCGTTTCCATTTTCGATATTTGTTTATCGATACTTTTCCGCACTAGTCGATATCTTCCAAACGGAGTAACTTTTGCAGGACGTCAACGTAAAGTCTGATTGAGATAATTTCTTGTAAGTGTTAATAATTATTATAATTCCAACGGGATATTATTGTAATTGCATATATCTGCCTAAAATTAATAAATATCATTTTTAGACACCGCCAATTCGATTATAATATAACGGTGACGCTACTACAAGGTTGTGTCGTGGGAATAACTGTCAGTGTCATAGGGATCAAGGTTCGCCGAGCTGATATATATAGACCACACATTGCAGTGCTTTGTAAAAACATAATTAGTTGTGTTAGCGCCATCTATACTTGTTATACTTAAACTCCCGATATTTAGTTTTACTACTCATAAGTAGATGGCAGTAATACTACTACTGAACAACATTCCAGTGCAGTTTTATTTTTGTGTAATAAAATTACTATTCAAGCACATATTTTAATTAATTGTTTACTATAATTTTTACTATCCGTGAAATATTATTACAGTCATACAGTATTTTAGTTTTTACATCGGAAAATAAAATATTATCTGTGATCGCGTTGCTATGGCAACGCATTTGTACACAATATTCATGTCCTATTTGACCAATTTCAATTTATTGGTTTACATACGAATTAGTCTGCTACATAGTATACATTTTCTCTGTAGGTAAAATGTGGCCTAACGGTAAAAGTAGTGTCACTTCTAAATCATCCTACAGTTCAAAAAATACGAGGACGTGTCCAAATAAAGGTTCAAAAGTCTCGCAAAGGAAAGTTATTGCTTCAAAGAAGCTATCTTCTAGTGGTAATGGCACCAAAAGCTGCTCTACAAGCGTAGTTAGTACCAAAAAGAGTCCATCGAAACCACGAAAGACGACCAGCTCAGATATAACAGTAACTGAAAAGACCAAAATCACAAAAGTAGACTATTGTAAGAAATGTGGCGACGCAGTTGACAAGAATACTCAGAATGAAGTAGAAATCGCCAAAATCGTGAAAACCATGAATGAGAAAAGCGTTCGTAATGATAATAATGTGGTAATGAGTAAAATTTCATCAGCTCCCATTCAACAGTATTACAGAAACAAGAATTTTGCTGAATCTACCGAGTCAGTGGTATCTGATGGTAGAGAAAATAACCACAAAAACTCATTAGACACTATAAAAGAAGTTTCTGAACTGCACGCGGTATCCAACGATTCGTTGTTTCTGGTATATTCTGATGATAACGAAGATGTTACTTATCTAGATCCAGACGACGAAGACAATATAGAAAAATTAAAACAATTCAGAAATAAAAACTATTTTGAATGTCATTCAGCTAAATCAAGAATCAAAAACCAAGGAAGCACTACCAGTTTCAACGAACACAAATGTGTATATCGATTCTATTTGAATGATCGTTTATTTCCTGTTCCATTGAACACCGACTACAATAATAATGTAAGATGTGTTGAATGTCAGCTGCCGATGAACATCAAAAACGATTCAAAAACTGCTACAATCAATGGTACTATTCAAGCTAAAGTGAAAATTGGTAAGGACACTCAAGATGTGATTCTCTTGTTGCCTATAAAAGAATCTCTTATTATCAAGGAGAGAAGAAAAGAAGAGAGGGAGGTGAATGACGAATATGTGTATTTCGGTGTTGTAAAACTAGGCACTTATGGAAATTCTATGTTTAAAAGTACGTTGCCTCAGGATTCCTTGGCTCTTAAATATCAGAGAGGTTACAAGGAATATGGATTTGATGAACGATATACCTACAAGAATATTTGTAATGACGACTTGGTCGTAATTTGATTAGCTAATAAAATAGTTTTATTGCATTACGGCATTTAATATCCTCTGTAGTTTTATTTAAATTAAATAAATAATAAACCACCGCGGTAGCCTAGTGGTATGGATAATGGACTGCTGAGACGAGGACTCGGGTTCGATCCCAGGTTTTACCATGGCAAACACCAATGACTTTTTGATGCTTTTCGAAGTTATGTATTTGTCGCAGGTTTATAAGTGCCCGGTTAATGACAGTAGGCTCGCCACCTGAAACTAAACTGGCGAAATGTGGGTGCTAGCACCTTTGCTTACCCCTTCGGGGGTATGGGCGTGACTTTATGTTATGTTATGTTTATAAATATTCTACAACATTCTACTCAATGCTATTTAGACCCATGGTAAGCATAGTTTAACTAGCTTGTGTTATGAAATCTAAAATACGGATGAACATACGTAAATACTTTTTTTTGTAAACACATACATATTATATTATACATAGAAATAACCAGACCAATGCAAATATACATATTCGTGTATACAAATATTTGTACTGAGCAGGAATCGAACCCACGCCTCCTGCGTACCAATCGAACATTCTACCGCTACGCTACAGATATTTAATTATGAGTAAGGCAATAAACACGTTCACAGTAGTTTAGTAGACAGATATTTTAATCTACTAAGAAATCTAACATTTCGTAATCTATTTGAGCTAAATAATTAATTATTTAGGTATAATTAGGCCTAATTGCCGTCAACCATGATCGAAGAACGCCCCTGAAATACTTCTAGACTTCATATCATTAGTTTTACACGCAGACTTAGCCACAGATAGTCAAACAAAAGCCTTCCTCTGGGAAGTGTCATTCTTAAATCTATTTCAAGCTGTCACTATATATGTTTTCACAAATCATGAGACATTAAATTAAAGAACCATAAAATAGTTAGTGCAAATGATGCTATAAAAATATTATTATTTATGCGTCGAAAAAGGGAAGAGTCGATTAACTGTTTCGCAATTTATTAAATTTTTCTATAAGTACCTTTAAAAGTAAAACTAATTGGTTAACACTAATACAATGCGTATCATTAATAAACCTTCAATTCCCCTGATTTTTTCTATTTTATAGCAATATAATACGCTGTTTTAGAACCGAAATTCGTAGTTTTCGGGGTAAATCGAGAACGAATCGAATCGCGACAAACCCGAAACTTCCCCATACTTCAAACAGTAGCTGACACAGTGGAACTAACATACAATTACGATACAGCTGTTGTCCAATGCCAACTCTGTCTAGATATATTTGAATAGTTGCGACAGTGAGAAGATTTTTTTTATACAACTTAGATGTCAGACAAGCACACGGCCCATCTGTTTAGCGTAACCTATAAATACCATAACAATGCTGCCAAACCTGTAAAAACCGAGAGTTTCTGTGCCGTCAGTGTAGAAGGCAAAGTAGGACAAGCCTTTGGTTTTTTTTTAATACCACTAAGTTGGCAGACAAGCACACGGCCCACCTGATGGGAAGCGGTTACCGTGGCCTATGGACGTATGCAACACCAGGGGTGTCATACTCGCGCTGCCCACCATGAAGAAACCTTCTGATGCCCCTCTTGCAGAACCCCATATTGTAGGCGCTAGGGAAAACCGCAGCAGGGAGGTCATTCCACAGCTTGAGTGTGCGTGGGATGAAGTTTCTTTCATACCGCACAGTGCGCACCGTCTCAGGTCGCAATGAGTGGGGATGAATTCCCTGCCTATGGCGAGAGGTGCGATGATAGAATGTAGCTACGGGCATCATGTCAAACAATTCATCTGAGCACACTTGGTATTTCCACTGACAGCACAAAAGCTCTCCAGTTAGATCTGCCTACTCACCGCCGGGAACACAACACGAGGTTATTATAGCCGTGGTATTCAGTAGGGTGGTGGTACTTCCCCAGTCGAACTGCTCAACTGGGACGGGAGTTTCAAAATTATGTTATTAGCAGAAATAGTTGCATTTGAATATAGCAATAAGAAAAGCTATGTTGCAACTTGCAACTCATACACCGGTTCAGATGGCTCTATCACGCGTGTGTCACATTATACGAGGATGCAACGTTTTGAGGAAGTATCGTGATTACAAAACGTCTTCTTGTCCTTGTATTGCAATGGTTGTAAAATATTATTAGTGTTGAAGATTTAGTGAGTGGTAGAATGCTTTCAGCAGCACATATACGGAAAACAGCCAGCATAATACGACTGGGGAAGTACCTCCACCCTACAGAATACCACGGCTATAATAACCTCGTGTTGTTCCCGGTAGTGAGTAGGGTAGCCAGAGCTAACTGGAGAGTTTTTGTACTGTCAGTGGAAAGACCAAAGGCTTGTCCTGATTTTGTGTACTGCACTGAAGGTACAGAAAATCTCTGTTCTTACAGGGTCGGCAGCACTGGTATGTCTCCACTGGTATCACACACGTTCATAGTTCACGGTAACCAATTTCCATCATTTGGACCTTGTTAATTAGTCTCTAATGAGTCCAAATTTTGTACCTTAGACTCCAGAGTCCTTTTTCCTTTACTTGATTTTGACGTTGGGTATATAAGATGTGGTCTAAGCTCATCTGCTAACCATTACACTTCCTGATTAACTAGCAGGTCAAACGGCTGTCACTTCCATGAAAAGGCATGTAACCCAAGCCTATAGGAGGAGAAAGAGTAAACGGATACTATATCCAAGCTGAAAGCCTCAGACGTAAACGGGAAAAACAATAACTCTGAACATCCCCAACAAGAAAGCGTGTGATAGAGCCTGTGTGTTTTTTAGGTTTCCGTACCTTAAGAGGAAAAAATTGGAACCGATATTTTTTTTATACGACTTAGGTGGCAGAACAGCAGTCGGCACACCTGATTGGAAGTGGTTACCGTAGCTTAAGAACGTGTGTGATAGCAGAGGCGTTACACAGGCGCTGCCGACCCTGTAGAAATCTTCTAATACCCCTCTTGAAGAACCCCATATTGTAGGCACTTGGGAAAACTGCAACAGGAAGTTCGTTCCATAGCTTGAGTGTGTGTGATGGTGAACTTCGTTGTCAAGACTTTTGTCTTAGGAATGTGTGAAAGATACCACATACACATGCAAATATAAATTGTGGTTTATGTAGTTTATCCTGGATTACAATTTTATACAGAACCCTTGGAGCACGAGTTCAACTTGCACTTGACCGGCTTTTTTAATATCTGGGGGGTTACCTTGAAACATCCGAAAGTTCGGAATCACACGAATCACGAACGATAGACATAGCATTTAGACATGAAGGAACTTCTGTTTCTTACTGTAGAGTTGAAGCCAAATCGACGCGGTGATGTGTTATTCAGATCAGATCAGATCAAATTTCGGGATAAATGTGTTCCATGGAACCGATCGAATGGATTTTGTGAGATGACA
This sequence comes from Eilema griseolum, assembly GCA_963662185.1. Classification (NCBI taxonomy): domain Eukaryota; kingdom Metazoa; phylum Arthropoda; class Insecta; order Lepidoptera; family Erebidae; genus Eilema; species Eilema griseolum. Next base: position 1,321,748 of record OY759249.1, read on the forward strand.
TTGGATATTTAGGATGCATGAAAGGAAATTTTTCTCTTATTTTGCATCCATAGTAATTATGTATTTAAATTATTTGTAATTTTGACATCTTTTGGCAATTTTTCTTTGGACATGCAACTATGATACATTAAATTATTTTATTTAATCTTTGTCGGTCTCCTAGTACTTATATATATTGTTTGGATGATTGTATATTGTTATTAGCTTTGTTGTTATTAGATTAAGATTTTCAATACAATGTAACATTGTTCAAGTAATAAATGAATATGAATATGATCCACAATTTTAGTTGTTTCAAGGCCTCCAGATCTACCGCACACACAGATGTGTGTGATGTGATAAGACTCACATTACGCTAATATGATCATTTGCAATCTCACGCAATAGGGAGTGAAAGATGCAGATTTGCTATTGTAATTTTCTAAATATTATTATTGCAATATCTTAAAATGTATGGTTGAAATATCTGTGTGTCACTTGGACAACATTTTATTGAGTTGAATATTCTAAATTTATAATTTAAATATTATTTGTCCTTCAAAATCCGAGTGTTAATCTTGATAGCATCCAAGCTTGCACTTCGATGTAGTTTTAGGTTTTTATTTTTACTCAGGCTACTGCTATCCCACCGGCTATCTCTAAGGGAAAATCCGGTGCTATAGCTTCGTCGGTTATTCTTCAGGTGTACCAGCTTACAGGTGAGATTCACTCGGTTCTGAAGGTCATATTATATTTGGTATATTCACCAGGCGTATTATTTTTTTTTTTTTTTTATATAGGACACGCCAACTTGACCTCACCTCGCCTGATGGTAAGCTAAAGGCAAAGTCTCAGGAAAGAGGGTCACCATTACAGACACTAAGTGCTACAATGGTGGCACTCAGCTTGGCGGCCTCATCAGATGCTTTTTCACGCCCCGCTTAAAGGCCCCGGGACTGTAGGAAGAAGGAAACACGTGTGCTGGTAATGAATTCCAGGTCTTAGTGGTGCGGCAAAGAAAAGAGTCTCCGAACCGCTTGGTTCTTGCTCGTATATTCTGCACAGTGTGAGGGTGACATCTAAGGCCTGCACGTGTTGTCCTATGTAGGAAAGGAGATGGTGGGATTAGTTGGAAGAGCTCGTCAGAACACTCACCGTGGTAGAGACGGTAAAATACAGCCAAGGAAGCAATATCTCTACGCTTCTGCAAAGGCTCGAGGGTGTTCGTGACCTCAGGGTTCCCAATAATTCGGACCGCGCGTCGCTGCAACCTGTCGAGAGCATCTAGTAGGTATTTCGCGGAGCCATCCCAGAGATGCGAGCAGTATTCCACGCAGGAGCGAATTTGTGTCTTATAGAGAAGACACCGCTGCTCCGGCGTGAAAGAACGTCTTACTTTGTTTAGGAGTCCGAGTTTCCGCGAGGCTGTTTTGATGATGCTCTCGATGTAATTTCTGTTATTCAGTTTGCAGCGAATATCCATGCCTAGGATATTGAGATTGTCCTGCAGTGGCAGTGGCGTGCTCTGAAGAGTGGGAAGGGGAAGGAAAGAAGATACCTTTGCTGTGAACGCACAAGCCTGCGTCTTCTTGGCATTGAACTTGACCATGTTCTCAGAGCCCCATTGTGAAATGTGATTCAAGATCCGGTCCAGTTCAGTGACAAGAAGCTGTCTTTTTTCCACGATATCAGACTGTTTGGCCGAGGGTTGTCCGTGATAACTCCCGTGTAAGGTGCTATCGTCTGCATAGCAATGTATGCTGCCGGTGGACAGCATGTCGTTGATATGCAGAAGAAAGAGAGCGGGAGATAATACAGACCCCTGCGGTACGCCAGCATTTATTTGCAAGAACTCCGAAGCCCGTCCATCACAGAGGACGCGGATACGGCGCTCCCGCGTATGCCTTAACTGTTTAGTTCTAATGAGAAAAATACTGAACGTGTTTAAAATTTTATTCAAAAATACAGTTCTGATTCGTTTTTTTAAAAATCAAATTAAAAACTAACGTAAGGTAAAAGCACCAATAGTGAACACTAACCCACTAGTGGACATTTTCGAAAAAACCTTTATTTTACAAAAACTATTTGGTTTACATGAATATTGACTGATAAGACGACTTATGGCATTTATTGGGCAAGTTGAAAAATACGCAACACTATCATAAATAAATTTTGAATTGACGACAGTCGTTTCTTAACATTTGTGTTAAGTACACTGATTTTTAATAAATGTGATATTTTATTTATTAATAATGATTATTACAGTTACTATATAGTACCCATGGATGTTATTAATGTGTAAGCTATTGACCTATTTAATCCATAGCCTTTTTTGGCTAGATTTTTTACTAGGTCTAAATTATTGTCCACTATTGGTTATTACAACTAAGCGTATAATTAATAAATAATAAATAAATAAATATATTTCACGACATTCTACACAACGCTATCTAGACCCATTGTAAGCATACTAGCTTGTGTTATGGGATCTAGAATGCGGATAAACATACTTAGATACTATTTTTTTTTGTAAATACATACATATTATACATAGAAACACCCAGACCAATGCAAATATATATATTCATGCATACAAATATTTGCACTGAGCGGGAATCGAACCCGAATTGTATTTAAAGTAAAAATATGTTAGTTTTTATCTTCAAAAGCTAACGTCTAAATGTTGCTGTGACAGTTAAAAAAGGATATTTGTAATTTTGTGGCGTGAAGTTTGATTTGTCCTTAAAGTGTACGCCATTGGTGCTTTTGCAAACTAAAATATTTACAAGAATATAAATAAGAGGTCAAAAAGTTCAGACGTCTGAAAAGTAATTAAGTTCATACAAAAAATAACGTTAAATTAAAAAATATAGACTCAACAAATGGTTTTCTTTAGTTTGAATTATAAAAATACAATCCATTTAAATTTCTAAAAACCTTGACACATTTTCTCCTGTGCAACAGATTAAAAATATCTGATAAACATTTGACTAATATTGAATTATCTGTGCATCCATACACCATGGAAAATTACAACAATTATCTATGCGTTGAAATTGAGAATCGAACATTACATTTTGCAATATTTCCCGCGGCCGCGGTTAAATATGGCGGGGTTCGCGCGCGCGCCTCAGTTGTGCCCATTGCGCCTGCGCGATAACTATCACACCCGTTCAAAAACGCGAATGTGTAAAGTGAAACAAAATGTACAATTATATATTACTTTTGGTTTGTTTGACTAGTTTAGCAGCAGCGGACAATTTACGTAAGTCATTTATTAATTTATTTTGGTACTTTTTTTATTATTCACGCTAGATTAAGTATTACCGAATAGGCTAAGTTACGTGGGCACTTTTAAGCGATGCATTGACGGCATAATACCAATAATACTTCACACTTAAGTAAACTTCCGGAAGAATTTATCCATTACAGGTTAAAAGCCTCTGTGGTTTAGCGGTAGAGCGTTTGATTGCTTAGTCTAAGATCGTGAGTTCAAATACGGATTTTTATGCATCTGTATAATGAATATTAGTTTGTGAACTAGTCATGTTATTAGTCGATACACTTGTAAAAGGCATTTGTAGTTTAGTGAGTTATTGCTATTTTTAATTAATTTCCAATCTTACTGGACAGATGATTATAAATATAATATTTTTAAAGCTCATCTCAATTGTCAGTAATTTTCTTATTTTATCAGTAAATACACTTCCTCCATTGGGTATAGAAACATACTAAAACTGCATGCCAAGCCATCTCAGTTCTCGAATCACCGGGGTTTAAGGTTACCCTGGCTGACACCGAGACATCTACGGTATTAAGATGACCCCTTCGGGTGTGGGAACCAGAAAAGTGGAGTCGAATATTGTTCTGAAAACTAGCCCGGCCCTTATTTCCTCTCTACTGTGCTCTCTGCTACTCAGAGAAACATGTGAAAAACTTCCAAGCAGTCCTCTTCCTCCTCAGAGAATTTGGCGTCGGCAGCACGAGTGTGACATCCCTGGTGTTGCACACTCGTACGTCCATAGGCTACTGTAACTACTTCCCATCAGGTGAGCTGTGTGCTTATCTGCTACCTAAGTAGTAATAGTAGTTAGGTGAGGTAGGAAACGACGGTATTTCCGTCTAATTGAGTCCGACTGGGGCAGCCTCCACCAACCTCTGCCCTACAAATTATCGCGGCCATTATAACCTCATGTTGTATTTCCGGCGGTGAGTAGGGTAGCCAGAGTTCACTGAAAAGTTTTTGTGCTGTCAGTGGGAAGATCGAAAGCTTATCCTGCTTTGTCATTTACGCTGACGGCACAGAAACACTCTATGCTTACAGGGTTAGCAGCGCGAGTGTGACTCCCTTGGTTTTACACAAGTCCATAGGCCACGGTAACCACTTTCCATCAAGTGGGCCGTGTGCTTGTCTGCCACCTAGGTGATATAAAAAAGTATAAAAAACAAGGTAGCAACGTCTTCTTACTGCCTCTGCTCTCTTCTACCCAGGGTGCACAGCGTGAAGTTTCTAGACTACGTACCTCAACCATTTGTACCTACTTTCATTTTGTACACGTAGTTTTAGCAGCAAAAGGAACACATCTGTGAAAATTTCAACAAAATGTGATATGGCCTGGTGACAGACAGACAGACGCGGTGGACAGCGGAGTCTTAGTCTTAAACATAGCATTTATTTAGTTACTATGTATCTAGTTACTTCAGACGGATTTATTTTACGTTACGCTACGCACGTAAGAAGTTACGCTCTTATTGATAATCAGTTGTAACAGCTGTCGTTTTTTAGTTTGACTGATAGGTAATATACTCGATGATGCATTTTGCATTTGTATATTGCAAGAAACAGCTAAAGATACTTTTCGAAAATGCAAAATACGATACCTCTGGATACACCTACATTATTCTCTCTCTTGGAGGTACACGGAGTGGGTACACCATAGGAAAATTCGCACTCCAAAAATTAATTAAAAAATTCAGTAGTTCTGCAATAATGCAACATCGCCAATGGGTTGTGGAAATCAGATGGCAGTTGCTTCACGGAAAATATTACGATATATTACCAATTTCACCAAATTATTGGCATACAAATAAAGAAACTTAGACAAAGAGATTTTGTTCCAATTACTGCCCTAATGGGGCGTTCATTATCGCGCCTTGGCGTGGAATTCGGTTATCGCGACCAAACATAGCCTAGTGTTATTTTTAAACTTTCGCGGTGTGATAGCCTATGTTCTTTCCCAAGATCCAATATATCTATGTGCCAAATTTCTTGAAAATCGATTCAGTGGTTTAACCGCCAAAGTGCAATAGACAGACAGACAGATTTACTTTCATTTATTTTTAATTATTATTATGTATATGGATCTACCCTCGTATTATAGAGGTGTCAATACATGATAAAATAAATATTGATGAACCATCTACAGACTCATCCGTCATATGCATCGATAACTTGATATGCACCATGCGCGTGAGCATGCTATACATTATGTAAAACTTAATCGTGTTACTGCCATTATGCTAAAATAAATGCAGTAAATCAAAGAATTAAATGATTGTATAGATTAAGTATCAGTTTACGAGAATTATACCACAGTTCGTGAACAGATTCCTGATACCTTATTTGGACTTTCGGAGCTGAGGAGAATCCTAAGGACCTTTGATGGCACTGTGTCAGCTGGGTTGCGAGGGATATACCAGAGGCTACCTCATCCTCGGTAATTTATGGCTCGAGAAGGCCATGCGGTTTTCGTCGGTTCGAGTCCGATGGAAGCACCTACGCACGCATGCAGTTTACAACAAGAGGATCTGAGAAGAAACTTCTCTTTCGTCTCTTCACGTGGCTTTATAGTGTAAAGTAAACATCGGTTACTTATTGGTTAAGAAGTGAACCTTACGATCGAGTGAACTCACTCCTAACACAAGCAATTTAGCTTACCTGGAGGGATAAGAGGTAATATTAGTAATTTTGGTTATTAATATTTTTTACAAAAAATCACAGTCACTGTTGTAATCTAACCTAACAATTAAACGTTTTGTCCCGTGAGACTTACTTTTAATTGATATTCAATTTTGAGCATTAGTTAATTCTAGTGTTACAAATCGGTGTGGAGACGGAGAAAAAATACAAGTATCACCAGTCATCTCATGTCAAAAGATGTCGAAAAGGCGACTAACGGAAAAATACCCAGACGATATCACTGCGAGAGAAGGAAAACTCGAAATAAAACCCTGTACCAAGACGGCCAGCGTAGGCCAAAGCCTCCCAACATTGGGAGACACCTATGTCCAGCAGTGGACTGTTAATTGATTGATTAAGTGTGTTAACAAAGGCTACGCAAATATAGTAGTTCTAAGAAAAACGCGTACTAAATAAAATTGGTCCTTAACTGTAAATCTTTATGTAATATCTGCCTAATTAAAAAATTAAAAATATTTGAAAGTCCAATTTTATTCTACGCAATTATAATAACAATTCAATTCTATTACCGCACTAAGACCACACACAGAATAAATCCTTTATGCGTTAACCTCTTTACTATAACGAGATCATTTTTTTTTAAATTACTGTTACGAAACATGACATTCTTTATTTTTTATATTTTTGTGAGCCGAATGAGTTGGTTATGATGCATCATCATCATTATTATCTGAGCGATTCCACAGTCGCGCCCAAAAGTTCGCACTTTTCGGCCTGAAGTCCGTTTATTGTTATAGATTACCATGTCGGTTTTTCATCTATCGTTCCCTGCATTTGCTTACAACAAAGATCATTGGGAGTGCCCATTAGGAGTGCCCAATCCTCCGCCTCACACCTCCAGTCTATCTCAGATACCTTTTTCAGGTCATCCGTCTATCTGACTAAGGAGCATCTCACTTTCCGTTTGGTTCAACTATCGGTCCTTTGGCAGATGTGACCAGCCTATTGTTATTTCTTCGTATTTTTATTAATTCAAATTATTTAATGGCCACCGGTACAATATAAGTGGCATAATACACATAGCTGATCATGTAATGTTAATATTTCCGCGTGCACACTTGCGCAGGAGTGCATGAGATACACTTTCACTGGTAACCAGCCCTCGCCACTTTGGTCTATACTATTATATAATTCGTAAGGTCGTGTCTGTATGTTGGAGATATTTAAAAAAAACTTGGGCTATATTATTTTTTGATTTTTTTTTCTGTTTGTTTCCGATTGTCGTTAAAACTACTGAATGGATTATAAATGTGTATTTTTTTTTTGTTAGAATTGTCTTTGGCAGACTTTAAATTTGACGTTTGATTGTTCGCAATCGGTTGGTTAAAACCGGAAATATGGTCGAAAAACCGGTCAAGTGCAAGTCGGACTCGCGCTCCGAGGGTTCTGTAACTTAAGCTATATAAACCGTAATATAATATGTTGAATGCATTAACTTAGAAGTTTGATTTTTGCACAGTTTCAAGACGTTATAGACCTGAGTTTGTATATGAATTTCAACTTGATACCTCCAAGCATTAATGAGAAAAAGGTCTTGGCTAACAGACAGACAGACAGACAGACAGAAGTGATCCTATAAGGCTTCCGTTTTTATCCTTTTGAGGTTAAAAAACCCTAAAAATGAGAAAACTGACGTCTCCGCGGAGGAGTCACGAGCATAGGCTAGTATTGTATAAGTACTCGACGCGAACGCGTAATTATGCGCGTGCGCGTTACGCACTCCACCACAGATTAGATAACTGTCACGGCTATGAAAGTACTCCATTCATCTAATAGTTACCTCGTAATCGTCACAATGGCAGACTATTTTTTACACAGTTTAATACTTTTTCAAAGAAAATGAAATTCAGTCGGGTAGGTACTCTCGCCGAGGCCAGTGGAGTGGTTATATCGGGTTTGAACCGACTAAAACCACACAGCAATCTTGGGCCATCACTTGCCGGGGATGAGGTTGCTCTGGCATATCCCTCGCGCACCCCGACTGACCCAGGGCTTTAGAAGGTGCCATCGGGTGTGGGACTGCGGTGTCCCCATCTTTCCCCAGAAAAAGGGGGAGGGTCGCAAATCAAGCTGCCGCCGCCGTCTCGGCCTTTTTTTTTTTTTACGTGCGCAAAATCCCCACGGATACCTCCCCACCGGAGCCGGTGGAGGAGGTTATGTCGGACACGAACCGACTAAAACGCACGCCGCCTGTGGGTCGTTTTGGTTGCCGAAGGTGAGGTTGGCAGGCATATCCCTCGCACCCCGGCCGACCCAGGGGCCGCCGTCTCGGCCTACGTGTTTAACACAGGTAAAGATTACTAACTTGTTGTAGAGTACATTTTGTAACGTAATTAGGGTCAAGATACATGCCTGTAACTATATCTGCGTTGGCAACTTAGGAGTCGGCCTCACAATCGAAAGGTACCTTTACTTGGCCCGGAACCTCCACGCGATGCACCCTGAGCAATGAAGAAGCCTCTCTCCAGCAAGAGAGAGGCGATGCCTAGAGCCTATTCAGGCCGAGGCGGGAGCGACTGTGTAGTGGGCTGTTTGGAGGCTCTCCTCGTGCTCATCTGAAATTACTAGCAGAGGGCTCAGAGAAGAGCAGGATTGGGTCTCCGGAATATCGTGCGGTTTTACAGTCGGTTTGAGTTTGGGATGGTTTCCATGGGAATTTACGCACGAAAAAAGATAAAAAATAACTTAAAACGGTCGTACAGTAACGCAAGTGAAGCCTCAGTAGGAAATTACTTAATAGGATACAAGATATTGTAATAAATTCATAAAGTATGGTGTAATGTTAGCATCCACTTACTCAAAGCTTACAAAAGTCGGTAGCAAGGTCACGTAATGCAACTCTCTTCATGATATCGAAGAAAGAATCTATTTTTAGCGAATATTTCTTGGCGTTAGCTAACACACTTACGAACTAGATGCTTCTATAAACATATTTGTCCTTCAGCAAGGTCAATTGCGTAGTTCAAACTTATGTAGTTGCATTCACCGCGAATCTACGAGGTGAGTTGGGCGATTTTTGATACGTGCACAGATTTTTTATGGAAAATAGAATTGAAAAAGGAAGAAATGTAAAGTTTTTAGGGATGGTATTTTTGTAATTCCAAGGCACCTGTTTTATACTACTTCGGTGGCAGACAACCATACGGTCCCCTTGATGGAAAATGGTTACCGTGGCCTATGGACGTATACAACACCAGAGTAGTTACACTCGTGCTGCCGACTCTGAAAAAACCGTCTTCTTTGGACCCCATATTGTAGTTGTTTGGAATAATGGCAGCGCTCATTCCACAGCTTGAGCATGCCCACGAAGTACCTTTCATACCGCACAGTGCGCACCCCTTACGGTCCGCACGCCATAAACAGGGAATTCATGTACACCCCGTGGCGTGCGGTTGACACCAATTCGAAATCTGATGGTAGATCTTTTTTTTTGTAATCGGTTATTTTTCACTTCCAGTGCCTATTTTTAGCTATTTAATTAATAAAGAGTCAAAAATAAGATTTTATTTTTAATGTAAACAATTTTTTTAATACCTATTAGGTACTGAACATTTTTCAATTCCTTGATGTTTTACCCAACCTGGACCCGACTCCACGTCAAATACTATTGCTTCGCAAATACGGCATAGTTATGACAAATTTACAACAAATTTAAAAAAAAATGAAAAAATAAAAAAATAAAATAACATAGCCCGTAAGCCCTCCAGCTAAGCTTAATTGCTCGTGTTAGGAGTGGGTTTACGTCAATGGTGTAATGGCCAGGATTCGAAACCGAGACCTCTCAGTCGTCACCGACGTTTTTTTAATTAACTTATTAATAAAAAAAAAAACCTTCAAAAAGCTGCTACCGACCAATAGCTTCTCTCCGCAAAATCTCATTCCTACGGGGTCACGGTTCCAATGCTGGTGCATACAAATAGCTATAATAGCTCCTCATTGACATGCGCACACGCACCCCGACCTTCGTCAGCTGGCCGGTGGCATGACCCCGGTACTATTGGTTCTGTGCCACTAATGGCACACGTTATGAGCCATTCAATACATGAGATGGACATCCTTAGTTTCAAACAATAAGGTTTGCAGCCTTGAAGTACAATTACTAAGTGCCTTAAAACAATTTTTTTAATTGTTTTACTTATTTATCCTTTTGTTCTGGTTACTGGTTTAATGATAGTGTGAATAGATCATCATCATATATGCGTTAGTCTCGGTCGGATTCGGGACCTTTGCCTCGGAGTCCAGGATCGGTTTAGTTACTATGTGGCTTGATTTTTTCGGCTATGTAATATGTATATTGGGGGACTGCTGTCCAACGTCCCAGTTTAAATAGAGATTAGCAGTCAATCACTAAGATAATTATTCAGTTCGCTCGACGGCACAGAAATTATGTGTTCTTACAGGGTCGTCAGCACGGGTGTGACTCCCCTGGTGTTACACATGTTCATAGGTCACGGTAACCACTTTCCATCAGCTGGGCCGTGTGCTTGTCACCTAAGTTGTATTAAAAAAATAGCCTCATGAGGTTATTCCAGCGACCTGAACAACTCTCGGACTTGCTTTTACAATTATTGACAGCTCACAGTTTCCTCTGAAGAACGGATCGTACTATGTATCTTTATCCATATTCTGAAACACAAATTACAAGCTAGGACTAATGCAATAATTAAAATGTTGTCAAAATCAGTTTCCAATCCAAGCCTTACATAGCGTTACAAGTGCAGCTAAGACAAATATGATTATAACAAGCACGGGAGGTTAAACCTCTCATGTAAACAAAACTGAGAGGTTATGGATGCAATAACATATACATATAAAGGCTCTTGTCCGTCTGCATGTTGCACAAATCATGTGAGCGAAACAACGAAGGTCGCCCAGTGCCTTCTTTCACAAGACCTTTTACCAATAAGACGTCGAAATATATTTGAAATAGCATTAAATGCATGCGTTGGGAAAGTAGGAAGGGCGTGATGAAAGTGGTTGAGGTCAAGGTCAGCTGATCAGGTGCATGAGCAACTAGTTTTCAAGAGAATTACCTCCTTATATTTTTTTATACCACTTAAGTGGCAGACAGGCACACGGCCCACCTGATGGAAAGTGGTTACCGTGGCCTATGGACGTGTGCAACACCAGAGGAGTCACACTCGCGCTGCCGACCCTGTATGCACAGAGTTTTTATGCCGTCAGTGTAGAAGACAAAGCAGGATAAGCCTTTAGTATTACCACTGACAGCACAAATTCTCCAGTAAACTCTGGGTACCCCACTCACCGCTGGGAACACAAAACCCGGTATTCTGTAGGGAGGAGGTACTTCCTCAGTCGGACAGCTCAATTGGGCGAAAATACCACCGTGTCCTACCTACCTCCTAGAAGTAGTTTAGTAGGAATATAGTTTAAGTTCGAACGCGAGGGCAATATGAGCTCTTATTACAGGGGTAATATGATACTGTGATGCCTATCCGAGGGGGCAATTTCGACAGCGTAGATGGTATTGGTCAGCCGAGGGTGCGAGGAATATGTTTGGCAATCTTATACCCCGGCATCTGAAGACTCGCTATGGTGTGCAGTTTTAGTCGGATCGAGTTCGACATGATGTGAGGGTTATCCGAGGGGATTTCTGCACGAAAAAAAGGTATTGCGTTTGAAGAGCTCATCTTTGAGATCCAAATGCACCTGCTTAACAACAGATGAGGTTCTGGCACAAGCTTTACTTCAAAGTTGGGACGTCAGGCGGCAATTACTCGTGGAAAAGTCGAAACTTTTGGTAAAGTGCAAACAGACATCACCTAGTAATCAGTGCATCTGATAAAGCGTCGGTAGCTTAGTGATTTAGGAGTCGGACTTATGAACGAAAGGTCTCGGGTTCGAAGCCTGGCCTTTACACTACCGACGTGAACCCACTCCTAACACAAGCAATTTAGCTTAGCTGGAGGGGTTGGAGGGAATATTAGTAATTTGGATTCTAATATTCTTGAAAAAAAAAGAAAAAGAAAATAAATTGCTCGCGAAATGGCGACATAACTATCAAACTTAAAGCGTACCTCAGGCTCTAAGTGCTAACTTTAGATGAATAACGCAATGCTATATTAAAAACTATAGAAATGTTATACGTACTCTAAAATGGCGACAAAAGAATGATGATGAACGACATCATTTTATGCACCAATCAGAGTCACGACCGTGCGCTACGGAAAAAATATATCTTTAATAATAAATTCGTAATAATAATTATTATTTTTGATATAAATAGTAAAATAATTACACATATTGAGAAACTCACTTGTACTTTTCCACATTATTACAATATTATATTAGACCTGACCGGTTTCGCCTTGCGGCTTCCTCAAAGGTGGAACATGTAAAAACAAACAGTATAAATAATAAAAAAATCATATAAATTAATAATATTCACGGATTTTTAGTAAGTCGCTATAATTTATTGATAGTTATTGTTTGCGCCAATTTTGAAAGCGGCCATGTTCCCAAATGACATATCTAGATATGTCAAACGTCCTGGAAATAACGTACTACTTAAAAAGATAATCTAGTTACAATATAGCTCACAAAGTTTCTTGCTGGTATCTTTTCAGTAGAACTAAGCTATTGAACCAGCGAAATAATAATTTTCAAATAGCTTTTTCTTCTTTACACAGTGAATGAAAAAGTATAATGAAACTCTATTCTTTTCATTTTGGACTTTAAGAGTCTAAAATTTAATGCCATCTTTTGCAGTGACTATGGCATTACATTGGTTTTCCTTTGGCAGAATTGAGGTCCAGTTGCTGAACTTCTTAGGGCTCCAAGTACCCGTAAGGACTGTCCTAAATGTTCGTATGATAACTGGGACCGTAAGTTTAACGTGCTCTCCGAGGGACAACCAGACCAATGCAAATATCCATATTTATGTATACAAATATTTGCACTGAGCGGGATTCGAACCTGCGCCTCCTGCGTAGTGGCTGCGTTCACAACCGCCATGCCACAGAAGCTGTCATTTTCCAATTATCTACCTTATTTAATATTTTTATAATATTTCTCGACGCGCTGTTTCCGGCAGAGTAGAATTAGGAGATGGGGTGGCCATCTCCTCCCATGCGGTGTCGTACAAGGCGACTAAGGGATAGCGCTGTTTAACATCGGACAGATATGCGGTGGCGCGCGTGGCGGGCCTCCCCGTTTCCGGGGACTCTGTAGTCCCCACACCCGAGAAGAGGGCCAGATCGTGAGAGATGGCCCTGGGTTGGCCGGGGTGCGAGGGATATGCCTGTCAACCTCACCTTCGGCAACCAAAGCGACCCACAGGCGGCGTGCGTTTTAGTCGGTTCGAGTCCGACATAACCTCCTTCACCGGCTCCGGTGGGGAGGTATCCGTGGGGATTTTGCGCACGTAAAAAAAAAAACATCGGACAGATATATACAGCCCAGACTCAGATTCAGATGCGTGGTTGGAATACGGGAATAGACTCACACCCTATTACGTGGGACCCATTACAATTATTAGTGAAATTTGGGTGTTAATTCACCTCTGCCTAACCCTCCAGGGATAAAGGCGTGATTATATGTATGTATGTATGTATTTCTTGACATAATTGTATAATTTAAACGTTCATATGTGCTCTTTATGTGCCTGAACTGAATAAATGAAAATTAGCCGCATGGTTCCCGGCAGAGTAGAATTTGGACCACCCCATCTCTTCCCATGCGGTGTCGTACAAGGCGACTAAGGGATAGGGCTGTTTAATATCAGACAGATATATACAGCCCAGACTCAGCCTGAGTCAACAATAGTGCCCAGAAGACGGCAATAAGCTCACCACCTATTACGTGGGACCGAATTCTATGATTGGTGAAATGTGGGTGCTAATTCACCTCTGCCGAACCCTCCGGGGATAGTGGCGTGACTATATGTATGTATGATTCTTTGATTCTTTGCAACATAACTGGAGCTGTGGTTGGTCTCTTACTAGGCCATGTTAGTACTCCTTACTATTGCATAAGATCATCTTCATCACTCTTAACGTACATACCTAATATTGGTTTCACGTAATTTGTCGACCGAATTAAAATTCTGGACACGATTGAGCGAGGAAAACCTAGTGATTAGTGTTGCAACACAAGTGCAAAATCATCAGATTGTTACTAACGAAATAAAATTGAAGGATGTCGATTGTGTGAAAATAACATTATGATATCTATTTGTAATAATATATTTACTTATTTTTGGTTTGTATTTACATGTTTTACAAAGGAAAAAAGAATTTTCATATCTCTAGCACGAAAAGGGCGCCTTAGCTGCCTAAAACGAACTTCAAATTTTTTTTTTTAAAGTAATTCGGATTTCGAACATCACACACATTCATGCTTGCTAATTCCTAATGGGGTGGGCAGAGGTATCTTTACACCTACAACTCGTCAACTATGATTTTCGGTACCACACACGGAGGACAGAATATGAGCAGAATACGATTACCATGTAATAAGGGGCAAGCCTATTGCCATAATTTGGGCACTTTCGAACATCACTTTTGGAAATTATTAAAAAGAGATTGGCTATGTGTTTTTTGCTGCTACGCCACGTTAGTGCCCGTCTGTTTGTTTCTCTTCTATAGTAATACCAATAATCCCATGAAATGATTGAAGCCGCCACTTTACCTTCAATATTGTAAAATCGTGCTAAATTGTCTTTGATCTACAATAATATATAATAAATATGAATTGTTTGACATGACGCCCACAGCTACTTACTATCATCGCACCGCTCGCCATAGGCAGGGAGTTCATCCTCACACATTGCGACCTGAGACGGTGCGCACTGTGCGGTATGAAAGAAACTTCATCCCACGCACACTCAAGCTGTGGAATGAACTCCCTGCTGCGGTTTTCTCATGCGCCTACAATATGGGGTTATTCAAAAGGGGCATTAGAAGGTTTCTTCAGGGTAGGCAGTGACGCCCCTGGTGTTGCACATATCCATAGGCCACGGTAACCACTTTACGTCAAGTGGGCTGTGTGCTTGCCTGCCATCTAAGTGGTATAAAAAAATAATAATAATAAAAGCTTATGTACAACTGTCAAATACAGTGACAATCGTAGTTCCTATTATCAACATTTCACGGAATCATTGGTTTTATTTTATTATATAATATACATACATATATTATTCACGCTTGTAAATTTCCGAAAGGGTGCCCAGTAGTATGATACCACCCACACTTCGTTATTTATGATTTTCGATCAAACGTAATAAGGGCTCAAACACAACCCAAATATTTTATGTATAAATTACCTATAGCGTACAGACACGGCTACTTTAAAATTATATCTATAGGTATATAATAGTATAAATTATATTTTTACTATTATATTATTTACAGCTTACAGACGCGGTTATTTTAAAATTATATCTATAATAGTATAAATTATATTTATAAAATATAATTGGCCAACTTGATGGTAAAATTCCACTGCAGGTTAAATGGTGAGGTAACTGTCGACCTTGTACCGAATAGCTGTCGTGCAGATGTGACAATATAATCGTGTAATGCGAATATTGGTAATGAAAGGTTACAGATTAATACATGCCTGGATTATTTATTTACTTATTTAATGGGCCAAAAACAGATATGCATTAAATTTTCGTAACTTATAATGTGTTTGACATAATTATTTTCAAATAGCCCTTAACATTGTCCTAATATTACTAATATATGATTAGGTATACATCTACAGGGCGTCCCATGACAATGCCACATTAAGGGGAAGTTCCTAAATTATTCTAGATGGGACATTTTACTGAAAGAAGGCTTTATTTTAATAACCGTTGTACTGTATTCATAAATTTTTAATAATTGCCTCGTTGAACCGGGAATCGCACCCGGTAACGAGATAAAAAATCGGTCAGTAGTTTATGATACCGATCGGAAGGCATGTAAGGGTTATTTTTTGCTAAAGAAATTAGTAAAGGAAATACAGGGAAGGAAATTTGGTACACGTATTACATGTTAGAGTCCGAGAAAGGATAAAGGCTTTGTTTCGTTGCGATAACCGATATCCACACGGGCGGGGCAGCGGTCAAAAGTTTCTTATGACCGTGAGCTCGGACCTCACGAAGCTAGCGTTTCGACCCAATGAACAATGTCAAAGTCAAAATCCACAATCAATTATTCTGCATAGACTTAAAATCGGAACTTACAAAACGTCAAAATACAAATCAATATGAAAGACTACCTAGTTTAGCAAATTATTAGTTTAGCAAACGCGGCTCCGACCTGAGAAGACTCCAGCAAGAAACTCAGCGGGCAATTTCTTTTTTGGTCTATTTAAAATCCTTTACTTAGTCTAAATACAATAATTTACTTGAGTAGGAAAGTTGAGCGACAGCTCATTTCTAAGCTTGTTTATCATCTAAGTATTCCTGGACCTTTCTGGCAGAATTTACTCTTAAATAAATAAATTAATCAGTCAATCAGTTCACTTATTGCAGTCCACTGCTGGACTAGGCCTCTCCCAATGTTGGGACGCTTTGGCCTACTGTTTCCACGCTGGCGAGACTGATTGGAACGACAGTTCACAGTAACGGAGAGTACCTTCCGTTAGCATTTCACGAAAAGGGGAAGCTACGTGTGTATCATACATCTGTGATTTTTTTTTCCTCTTTATCTGCTTTCCTGTCTAAAAAAGTTTTATATCAAGTTTTCCTTCCCTCACTGTGTCGCCTCTTATAACAACCCTTCGAATGAGATAGGGTGGGTATACTTGTAATCTTGGTCCATCCCCACATGGTTCAATATTTTTTTATTTTCTTCAAATTTCACTGTTATTGTTACAGCCGAAGAATTCATCAGCTGCAAGCAGAGCGACCCTAAACTAAACGAATGTTTGAAGGTCGCCATTCCTGATGCGTTGAGGAAGATGAAAAAAGGTGAGTTTTGAGTGGCGGGTGTGTTTGTTACATCAACGGGTTTGATCCCTGTTCAGTACAAATATTAGTAGTATGCAAGCTGAGAAATGAAGTCCTAATTGTGGTTTATACAAGTGACTAACATATGGGGTTCTTCAAGAAGGGCATTAGAAGATTTCTACAGGGTCGGCAGCACAAGTGTGACGTCCTTAGTGTTGTACACTTCTAAAAGTCACTTGGTACCCAGGTACCAAGTGACTTTTAGAAGTGTACCTGTACCTGTGTACATGACCCTGGGGTCATGGATACAAATATTTGTACTGAGCGGGAATCGAACCCGCGCCTCCTGCGTAGAGACCGCGTTCACTACCGCCATACCACAGAGACTGTAATTTTTTTTTTATATACCACTTAGGTGGCAGACAAGCGCACGGCCCACCTTATGGAAAGTGGTTACCATGGCCTATGGAGGTGTGTAACACTAGAAAAGCCACAATCGCACAAGCTGAGAAATGAAGTCCTAATTGTGGTTTATACAAGTGACTAACATATGGGGTTCTTCAAGAAGGGCATTAGAAGATTTCTACAGGGTCGGCAGCACAAGTGTGACGTCCTTAGTGTTGTACACTTCTAAAAGTCACTTGGTACCCAGGTACCAAGTGACTTTTAGAAGTGTACCTGTACCTGTGTACATGACCCTGGGGTCATGGATACAAATATTTGTACTGAGCGGGAATCGAACCCGCGCCTCCTGCGTAGAGACCGCGTTCACTACCGCCATACCACAGAGACTGTAATTTTTTTTTTATATACCACTTAGGTGGCAGACAAGCGCACGGCCCACCTTATGGAAAGTGGTTACCATGGCCTATGGAGGTGTGTAACACTAGAAAAGCCACAATCGCGCTGCTGACCCTGTAAGCACAGAGTTTCTGTGCCGTCAGTGTAGAGGACAAAGCAGGACAAGCCTTTAGTCTTCCCACTGACAGCACAAATTCTCCAGTGAGCTCTGGCCACCCTACTCACTCAATTATAAAATATTGTTTTACTTATATACTAAACATTTCTAAACTTGACAGGTCATCGTGCTTTTGATTTTTTTTTCATTCATCAATTAGATTTCATATTACCTACCTAAAAATATCCTTAAATTGAAAAAAATGGTAAGAGACAATTAATAGTGCATTGTAATTTATATGGTTTTAAGTTAATTTTATTATAACCTGAATGTTTGAATTTCTTGTTTTTGTTTAGTGGTGACTTACAAATTACGGATATATTAGTTATGTGATTGTTCCATAGCTCGAAAAAATCCGTAGAATTGTAATAATTATAGGAGGTAGGACACGATGGTATTGCCGTCCCAATGGAGCAGTCCGACTGGGGAAGTACCTCCACCCTACAGAATACTACGGCTATAATAACCTCGTGTTGTGTTCCCGGCGGTGAGAAGGACAGCCAGAGCTCACTGGAGAGTTCTTGTGCTGTTAGTGGTAGTCAAATATATATGCCATTAACTATTTAGCTCTTAGTATGAAGTTACTATTTTGTAATGTGTCGTTCCAGGTATCCCATCACTCACAGTGCCTCCACTAGAGCCGCTTCACGTCAATGTCATCAATGTAGACTCGGGTTCCGGACCCGTGCGCATCACGCAGAACTACAGGAAGATCAAACTTTATGGACTGACGGGAACCATACTGACTGCTTATAAGTAAGTGTTTGTCTAGTCGTTTAGTGATCCCCTGGCAGAAGCAGGCCGCGGCGGCGGAGCGCCTCGAGCGCCTCCTCATTTCCGGGGATGAGTTAGGGACTCTGATGTCCCCACACCCGGGGAGAGGGATATGCCTTTTAACCTCACCTTTGGCAACGAAAAACGACCCACAGGCGGCGTGCGTTTTGGTCGGTTCGAGTCCGACATAACCTCTTCCACCGGCTCTGGTGGGGGGGTTTACGTGGCGATTTTGCGCACGTAAAAAATAAAGTCGTTTAGTGATAATGGTTACATACATACATATAATCATATCTTTATACGGTTAGGCTGAGGTGAATTAACACCCACGTTTTCCCCAATCATTGAATTCGGTCCCACGTAATAGGAAGTGAGCCTATTGCCGTCTTCCGGGCATTAATGTTGACTCAAGCCATGCATCTGAGACTGGATCTGGGCTGTATATATCTGTCTGATGTTAAACAGCACTATCCCTTAGTCGCCTTGTACGACATCGCATGGGAAGAGATGGGTGGTCCAAATTATACTTTACTTTTAATATAATTTAGACTGATGGAACAGGTTAGTAAAAACCTAGACCCGAGATAGCGTGCAATTTTAGTCGTAAAAGAAAATGTACTATTAAGCCTCTCAGGCTTTCGTTACTAAGAGGGGGCGAGCCTATTGCCGTCAATTCCATAATGAGAATAAACAAAAAAACAACTAGCCCATCGCAGTCCACTGCTGGACTAGGCCTCTCCCAATGTTGGGAGGCTTTGGCCTACTGTTTCCACACTAGCCAGACGGGTTGGTACAGGGTTTTATTTCAAGTTTTCCTTCTCTCGCAGTGATATCTTCTGCATATTTTTCCGTTAGTCGCCTCTTACGACACCCTTCGGATGAGATGGGGCGGTGATACTTGTATTCTTTCTCCGTCACCATTCGGATAATTATAATAATGAGAATAATTATAATCTAACCGAAGTATCGAACACTTTACATGGCATGGCAATCGAACCTGAGACCACAGGCAATATCACATCCATTTATTTATCGACTCAGTATTTACTTATTCAGTATTTATCGACAGAATATTAATTGATATCATATTTCCCGAATCAGTTTTTCCGACTCTATTTACCGATTTCTTAACTGATTTTAATATGCCTAACCAGCAATTGATTGTGGAAAATATTTCCAGTGTGGAGTTGTACTGGATAACCAACCCCAACTGAATAGGGAAAAAGGCTCAGAGAATGAAGGTCATATTTTCCAACTTAGTGTTTTCCTATTTATTATTCACTATATAGTGAATTTTTAGCAGATGTTAGTATACCTACCTAATCATGTCTTTCTATTTTTCAGAGCCGACTTAAAGAATTACAGACTGAGGACAGATTCCATCACTCCGAAGATGGAGTTCATAGCAGATTATTTAATGAGCGGCAGAATATTATTGCTGCCTATCCAGGGAAAGGGCTTAGCGAATATAACTATGGGTGAGTACAGTGCCATCTAGTAATGAGTAGCAAAACGTATAAGTAAGACGCACACTGCGGATGTGGTAGAAATCAAATAAGAAGATAGAGAATGTGGTTTTGTCAAAGTCATGATAATATCTATCCTCTCCATCCGTCTTCGCTTATCGTAACGAATTCATTGATGGTCTAGCTATAGTTATGGTGGAGACCCCACCAAATTCGTTGGGGCTCGTACAAGCATTAACCTCACAGCAAGGTATACCAGATCCTGTTTGACGGACGAGGCTCTGACGCAAGCTTTCCTCTCATGTTTGGGAGGTCATATGGCAGTCACTGTGTATAATAGGCCGTTCATGTATTACGTAAGCAGATTTATTACAACTATTTAATCCCCTCTCCCCCATGGTCAGCAAAAGTAAGCAAATATTGAATCCCCCCCCCCCTCTTTTCATTTTTGTTTTTTAGGGTAATGTATGAAAAAGTAAATAACTACTGCTTACGTAATCAGTATCTAGACACCTCCACCCCCATGTAATCAAAAATAAGCGATGCATAGACCCCCCCCCCTCCCCCTTTAGTGCTTACGTAATACTTGAACGGCCCCTAAGTCAATCAAACTGAATTATGGATGAATAAATAGAAAGGAAAACAAGGACAGCCTCTGTGGTTGCGGTTCAGGTGCAGGTTCGATACCCGCTCAGTGCATGAAATTTGCATTGGTCTGGTTGTACCTCGGAGAGTACGTTAAGCAGTCGGTCCGGCTTGCCATTCGACCATCTATGACTATCGTTACGGGTATTTTAACCCTAAAATGTTAAACAACTAGTCAAACTACAATGCTTCGATATGGCCTTTGGGTTGTGGAGGTCTGATGGCAGTCGCTTTACGGAAAATATCGAAGCCAAATCTACAGCTAAACTGGTAAAGCATACCCCAGACACCAAGGTGAATGTATCGCATGCGATTGGGGTTAACACTATGATGAAGAAGGTACAGAAAAACCTGGACAACAAATTGTAAGCTTCGATTGCAACCAGAGTCAATAATATACGTCAATAATGTGCAGAATATACGAGCAAGAACCAAGCGGTTCGGAGACTCTTTTCTTTACCGCACCAACAAGACCTGGAATTCATTACCAGCGCACGTGTTTCCTTCTTCCTACAGTCCCGGGGCCTTTAAGCGGGGCGTGAAAAAGCATCTGATGAGGCCGCCATTGTAACACTTAGTGTCTGTGATGGTGACCCTCTTTCCTGAGACTTTGCCTTTAGCTTACAATCAGGCGAGGGGAGGTCAAGTTGGCGTGTCCTGAATAAAAAAAAAAATTTTAATGAAGAAAAAAATCGTCTATCTGATTAAAACCACCCTTAATATAAGTATTTATGTTACAGTGAATTTAGTAGTAAAGCACGATCTAATAGGAGAGCCGTTAGTGAAGGACGGACAGACGTACATGCACATCCGTGACTATAGAGTGAAGTTCATTCCTGAGAGGGTGGAGCTGTCCTTCACGAACCTCTTCAACGGAGACAAGCTGCTCGGAGACCAAATGAATGCGTAAGACGCTTTAATATAATCTCGAATAATATAATCTCGAATAATATAATCTCGAATAATATAATCTCGAATAATATAATCTTGAATAATATAATTTCGAATAATATAATCTCGAACAAATAGTTGCGTACTAATGGTAAATCTATCTACTAGTGGTCTAGAGTCGGTAGATGTGAACCCACTCCTAGCACAAGCAATTTAGCTTAGTTGGTAGTATATTATATATACTAATATCCCCCCTAACCGCCTCCGCGTGGTTTCCGGCAGAGTAGAATTAGGGCCACCCCATCTCTTCCCATGCGGTGTCGTACAAGGCGACTAAGGGATAGGGCTGTTTGACATCAGACAGATATATACAGTCCAGACTCAACCTCAACAATAGTGCCCGGAGTACGGCAATAGGCTCCCCAATTACGTGGGACTGAATACAATTATTGGTGAAATGTGAAAGGTGAAAACCCTCCAGGGATAACGGCGTGATTATATGTATAAATGTATGTATAATAAAATATGAGTCAACTGGAAAGAAACCTTACCTCCCTTACCCTCAGCTATGGGCTGGTGGTGCTGGTGACGCACAGACGTTCAATCAATTAGCCTAACGCAGTGTACCTCTGCTTCTACGCTAGACGGGTTGGAACAGGGTTTTATTTCGAGGTTTGCTTCCCTCGCAGGGATACGATCTGTGTATTTTTCCGTTAGTCGACACTCTTTGGATATGACGGGGTAGTCATGCGTGTATTCCTCTCTAGCAACACGTTGTCACGCTTAAATTAAATACTTCTTGGATAGGTAAAAATGCAGCATAATAATAGTGTAATCTGCTTCTAAGAGCCTTCCCCTTATAACGAAGAGCCGATGGTGAAGAATGGATAGACTTTGGGCTGCCTGCGCCTTCTTCTGCGAGCAAGTAATGCTCGTGAAGGAGATGGGGGAGCGATGGAGATTCGCAATCCGCGCCGCCCGCGAACGCTTGCGGCATCGTAGGTCGCAAAATGACGTCCGTCCACCATGAACACGGGCCTGGGGGTGACGAGTAAAACCGCCTCCCCATACCGGGGGACAAGATGGGAACTCCGTGGTCCCCACACTTGAAAATGGTCGTCTTATAAGAGACGGTTCTGGACCAGCCGGGGTGCGAGGGATATGTCTCAGATAGTCTGACCTTCGGCAACCAGCGGTCCACACAGTCAGCGTGCGTTTTAGTCAGTTCAAGTACAACATAACCTCTCCCGCCTCCACGGATACACCATCCGTGGGGATTTTGGGAACAATAAAGAAAATGGACTAGCGACTACGGTACGGAGACTCTTTTCTTTGCCGCACCACCAAGACCTGGAATTCATTACCAGCACACGTGTTTCCTTTTTCCTACAGTCCTGGGTCCTTTAAGCGGGGCTTGAAAAAGCATCTGATGAGGCCGCCAAGCTGAGTGCCACCATTGTAACATTGCTTAGTGTCGGTAATAGTGACCCTCTTTCCTGAGACTTTGCTTACCATCAGGCGAGGTGAAGTCAAGTTGGCGTTGTCTTAGAAAAAGAAATTCATATCCGCGAGTGAACAAGCTGTTCGGATATGTGAAATATGTATCTTATATATAAAATTCTCGTGTCGCGGTGTTTGTGGTTAAACTCCTCCGAAACGGCTTGACCGATTCTCATGAAATTTTGTGAGCATATTGGGTAGGTCTGAGAATCGGACAACATCTATTTTTCATCCCCCTAAATGATAAGGGTTGTCCACCCAAGGGTAAATGATAAGGGTCAGCTAGTCTATATATATAAAGCCTCATTTGGATAGATAATATTTATTCGCTACATTCCTGCCAGCTCTGGTTACTTGGTCAGTGACTCAAAAATCCTTAGGTACTCCTCCTCCTATTGACCTCCTATTAAGTACCTATTGAGTACTGAGCGAATGACACGAAGAAGTAAGGTTGGTGGGCATGAACGGCTTAATGACAGTAGAAGAAGCTCATGAAGTATGTAAGGATAATAGCAGATGAAGGAGAGTTGGGTCTACCTACTTCGAAGGGAAAAAGGGTTCAGTTACTAGTTTATTGTGTGTATGTGTCTACGTTGAACTATGTATATTTAGCAATGTTTTCAGTCTCCTAAAGTAAAACGAAGCTGGTAAAATCGCCATCATAACCTGTAGCCACTAATGGCCGCTTCCAATGTACGATCGTCAACCTAAAATTATTTGCAATCCCAATTTTTGACAATCGAGCGATCGACGCAGAATCGGTTTTTCAATATGCCTATCCCGTCACCAACACCTTAACAAAATAAGCTGTCACTGATCTAGTACAATAATATACGATTTAGTATAAACAGCGATTTTAAAGTGTTACATTCCTCCCAAAGATCAGTTAGCAAAAAGATTGGCAAGTCGATTGTTTATTGCCATAGTAAAATCAAGAAACGGTTGCATGATAGCGGCCGTAAAAAGATGACTTCAACACTGCCATCTATTGTTGAATAGCAAAAACTTAAATATTTTATTTTCAGATTCCTCAACCAAAACTCAGACCTCGTGTTCAGTGAACTAAAGGACTCTTACGAGAAAGCATTAAGCTCAGTGTTCAAGAATGTAACGAATGAAATCTTTGACAAGGTGCCAATGAATAAAATATTCTTGAAAGATTAAGTCATTGTGAAGATTTTTAGGTCTAAGAAAGAACAAATTAATCGTGTAAGGATAAAAAGATGGATTTAGAAACTATGAATGTGGTATTTTATTTATTGAAGCTGCTTTAATTAGACTGTATAGAAATAAAACTTGTATAGTTTAAGTAAATAATTTTATTTTATACAAAATGTTGTTTTACTTTGTCATGAACCTTTAAGAACCATTTTGTACTGAAATTACAAATGATAAATACATGTTTAATTTTTATGACACACTACAGAAACATTTAGAATCGTATTAGTGAACAAATTATCATAATGAAATAATTTAATTTAGCGATAAGTTTATACGATTCATTGAAAATTTAGTACCACGCCATCTATCTATTTATATTAGACACATGGCAAAAATAATATATTTAGTACAGCGCCATCTACTGGCGCGTAGTGGTACTACATCAAATGAAGTACTGTTTGTATGACGCATCACCCGGCTTGTAATGGCGGAGTTCTTTTTCTGATCTGATGGGTTTTCTGTCATTGAACTCCACGATACTGGACTCGTCTGCCTCCCGCTGTCGTTGGATTAGTTCAGCGTTTTTAATACAGGTCGGCTTGCAGTAGATCTCGTTAACGGCCACAACTAAAAAAAATAAGATACGCTCTAGAATTTGCGTTACGACATTTTCCTTTTTAACCCCCAACGCAACGATGGGGTGTTATAAGTTTGACGTGTCTGTGTGTGTGTGTGTGTGTCTGTCTGTCTGTCAGTGGTATCGTAGCTCTTGAACGAATGAACCAATTTGAATTTAGTTTTTTTGTTTAAAAGGTATATTAGTATGGATTGTTCTTAGCTATGTTTGAAAAATGTCGGTCCAAGATGGCCGCCACTACAAAATGACAGACTTTATTTTTTCCTCAACTTCCTCAATATGGGTTTCAAATGAAAGGGCTTGACTAGTAGAATACCATACAATATGACAAATTTCAAATCCAAGATGGCCGCCACCACAAAATGGTGAATTACATTTTATTTCACATCTCCCTCAATAAGGTTATCAAATCATTTAAAATCAAAATTTAAAAAACCCCCGTCACAAAAAACAACTCCCAAAAAGTAGAAAATAAGTTGTGTTAGTTAGCCCTATAACTTTGATATACCTAGTAATACATATTTAGATTCAAGCGTTGTCAGTGTCGGCGAGACTTTGGATCGTTTCGATAATATGACGTAGAGCTCTATCAGTTGGGGGGCTTTTAAATTTTTTAATTTTATCTATAAATGTAGGTACAAATTTACAGTCGACCGCTAAACATCAGCAGAAGACAACGCCCGAACTATCGGTCCAGCGTGTATCCATGACGACTGAAGATCATCGTCTACCTGTCCTTGTCCCAATTATTTGGGGTCGGTGCACTGTAATTTTTTTTAAATAATATTTATTTATTTGTAACTTCACAAGCAATATTTTTTCACACTTTGTTTAAAATTCTCATGGAAAAGTAATATAATAATAATAATTACACACACAGTTACATAGGCAATGGACACTCAAAATTAAATAGAATTGTAGTGACAAGTAAAAAGAATGACGTGTGTTGCAATTGAAATTGCTGCCACCCAAACTAGGTTCTCACCTGTATTTTGGGTGTCAGTGTCATTATTCTCCAAACATTCTTGTTAAATGTCATTTTCTTCTTCACTCCCTTCTTTGCCATGTCCTCTTTTACGCAATCTATCCAACTCATACCTTTACGAAATAAGAATGTGTCCCAAAAGGTTTCTTTTTCATTTCAGCACCAATGCAAAGCTCTCTTTGGACCTAGTAGACCCGGACCACCGAAGTGGTTTATTTTGTTTTTTATGTGAACGAAGACTGACTGTCGATCTCCCAAACTAAAGAAAGCCTGCGCCAGAATCGAGCAGTAGCATAATCTCTTCGATTTGATCCATATAAATTTATATTACTACTTGAACAGAAAACTACCTAACTTTTGAACGAAAATTTTAACACTCTTAAGGATGTAAGTACCTAGGTAATACTTACGAATCCCCACAAGTATCAGGTAGAGAATAACACCCAGCACTATCAGGGCACAATCCATTGGGCCTACGAGTAGTAGCGCGCCTGAAATTAAGAAACGAAAGATAAAAAAATACAATAATTGTTGTAGACTTATACCCTACCATTCTAATAATTTGAAGGAAACCTATCATTTACATGAGATTTTGCCCTCAAGTTTTCATTATCATAATTATACAGCAAACCCCGCACAATACAATACCAATTAGGTAGATTTTCAAATCCGGCTCGAAGGACCAAAATGATGTATGGTTTGTTACAATAGATGTATAGTATCATCAATCAATTCATAAGTATGAGTGCCAATAAAAACTACGAACCAGTGACATCGTGTTTCTTAGTGTTTCTTATCATTTACATGTCCACACGATACTCACTATCGGTAGATTAAAATAGTGTATGGTAAAACAAACCATACATTATTTGAAACAACAATAATCTGCACTTCGTAGGATTTGTGAGCGTTCCAAAGGCTTTAGCTCCCTTCCGTTCCTTTTATCCTATAATCATGAATTTATTTCCCTATTTTGCTCTACAGTAGATAAATTAAAACTATGGTAAATTAAGTACATGAAAATCTAAAGTTACAATAAGTTATTGTGAAAGAATGATGTAGGGTACGTGAACGCCTACTTACGAACAGTGAGCAATACAAAACTCTGCGCAAGTAGGCGTTGACGAGACGTAACATTGCTCGAAATTTTTCGTACAAATCTAAATAATCTGGTACCTTTAGTAAAAGTAATATATCATTAAATTTTCAATATGGCGTCCATTCAGTTGTTCCGCTACAGGCACGTATCAGAACACTTCTGTCATGTATTCCTTAACAACTGCGCCTGAATATGAAAAAAATAATAATACAAACATTAGCAGATTATAGAAAAGTAATATTATTAAAGTACAAAAGAATTAAGCAATGGCACTGTGCAGACAACGGCGCATAGCGGCGCGCTTGTTGATTCCCGGTGAAGTAAAATATCTCCATCTCTTTCTGAGGGTACCGTAGAAGACGACTAAAGGTTTAATTCAGAAGCCGACGGCATACGACAATTATCATCGCATGCAGCAAATACGCATAATTCATTGCGGCTTCTCAATGGTCCCCTTTATCCGTATTTAAATTTAACAAGTAATGTATTTGCTAAATGCGTCAGCAATTGTATTCGGTCGGCTTCGGAATCATACCTTTAGGGATAGGGCTGTTGTGTCCGTTTATCAACAACAGGCTTACCCCCTATTACGTGGGCCCAAATGTAATAGCTAGCAACAATTTGGTGTAAATACTGCTTACGACCACAGTGCAACTATATGATAGAAGCTTTATGATACGAAGAAAAGCACACCGCGGACATTATGCCCACTCCGAGATTTTATCGGGGCCTTCATAATAGTTGCTAGCATATATCATAACACCAGTCACGTCTGCATGCGCAGGACGTGTTTATTGGATGTCTTTTAAGGATACCAGAAGATGCTATAACGGCAGTGGAACTCAATTTCACCAATCACAGATTCTAGCCAATCCGCGCGTACTCGTTTTTCTCACAATTTGAGTCCAGAATATATGCCAATAACAATAAAATATCTCAGCCAAAAAACTATGATTCAGCTAGAATACTAACTGCAAAGCTCTGGGCGTCGATTTTGCTAAAACAATACCACTGTCATACCAAGGACACTGCTAAAAATCAATTAAATTTTAGTCTTTAAGGGAATGCGTTTATAGTCCACAATAAAATGGCTTTTTGCAGAGTGAATGAAAATAATTTATGAGTTTTGTAATTATTTTTGGACTTGTAAGAGTATAAAAATAAAGTTTAAAATTTAATGCCATTTGTTGCAGTGTCTATAGTAGTGGTTTTGTGTTAGTAGAGGGCCTACTCCGATGTGCTTTCTACATCACAAGAGAAAACTCACTGCCTAGTAGGAAATTGGAAAGGAGCAAAGGCCCACAGCAGTCACATTAACCAATACAACATACTACTTAAACTCAGTTGTAAATAATAGGTTCTTCTTTGTCCCACCTTTATCCTACATGTAAGACATTGAGCTACACTAGATCAATGGTTATAAGTGTTAGGTACTTATTTAGTGAAGGCTGCAAATACAAAAAACTCCCAAGGATTAACAAAGGGAGCCAGCGAGGGTATTTATGCCGGTCGCGAACGGACTAAAACTGCGGGTCATTAGTTGTTGAGGGCAAGATTGCCTCTTGCATACCTATCCCTCACGCACCCCAACTGACCCAAGATGGTCCGATAAAATCCTTCGTCACTAGTATATTTATCCTCTATTACTTACCGTGGCCTGGCGATTCTGACCAGCTCTCTAATAGACAAGAAAGCAGCAAACACGATTAGCAGGAAGAATAGTGTTGTCCAAAAATTTGTTATCATCAGCATCGTAGCCGGGGCCCACCATTAAAGGTGATACATCATACGTAAGAATTTTACGAACTCATCACCACAACACAGTTATATTTCTACAAACACCAACCAAATTATTCTGCAAATTTGTGGCAGCTGTCATTTTTGACAGATGTCAAAGACCTACATTATTTTTTCTCTGATTAGTTCATGTAGTGAAAGAAGAATGTATTGGTGTTTTACAAATACAGCCACGCCTGAAGACTAATTCCTCAGAGGTGAATAAATACCCATATTTCACCAAGGTATCCAGTTCTTCTTAATAAGGGGTGAACTACTGCTGTATTCCAGGATCATTCTGGGCTCATCTTTTGGTGGACTATTTTGATGATCTTATGCTTAGCTGTCTAAGCAGTATTTCTATCCATATACTGTAACATAGTTGCAGAAAGATGATATGCTACTTACAGGCTTCCGCAGGGAGACCCTTCTTCTCTCTTTGGACGTTACCTCCTGTGGTGTGGTGGTTAGGTACCTATATTTTAGCTAATTAATCAATGTCCAAATAATGACGGTGGTTGATTTAATTAAATAAAAAAAATTAAATTTAAAAATAAAATAACATTGTAAGATAAACTTATCGTTTATTCTGTGAATAATAACAGATATCTATGGCATAGTCACTGGTAACATTAAGTCGAAGTGAAATAATGCAAAAATTAATTTAAACTTAGCCTCTAGCTTCCATTGTTACACTATAAAAATAAAAGCTAAACGTATTCAAAAGGCTAGCAAATTGCAAAAGCAAAGCTAAGAAATAACTTTAAGCTATTTTTGCTTAATTATGCTTTCATTTAAGTTGTATTTCTTTTTATAATTTGTAAATATAGTGTAACAATGTTTAACAGAAAAAGAAACATTTGTGTGGCTTTACAGACTTGTTTTCTGATAAAAATCCTTAAATATAATGCAATATAAGCAGACCTAATGTAAGTAGAATGTTTATTATTAATCATCTGTTTCATTGACAATCATTTATTTTCCATTATTTTCTCATTATTTCCAGTGTAACACTTTTTCATTTTTTTATTTCAATTAAAACAGATGCTACAAATTATAGGGCTGAGCTTTTAGAAGTGCAGTTTTAAAACTTACAATGCTTAAAAATATCCAAAGAATTATAAAAGTCATTATGACTTTATTGTGTAGATAATAGAGATAAATATGAAAAAAAATAAAATTCTTACAAATAGCAATACAACATAGAAGTATTTGTGACATCTTAAACTTAAGGTCTGACGTAAGACCTGTAGATATAAAGATAATCGTATCATTAATTACAAATTACTTCAATCATTAATTTAATTAATATTAAATTATCCATTACAATGATAGAAGTAATATTCTTAGAACGAAATACATTTTAGCCACTTAATAAAAACATATTTTCTACTTAACAATTAATTTTATATTAAAATTAAGTTTATATGATGGACAATGAGGAACTCTTTTAATTAAGTGGCTAAAACAATTTTATAGATGCCAACCTACAGCTATGTCTTTACTACTGTGATTCGGACGGTTTTGTAGCAGCTAATGATTCATACTTTACCTATTCATTTGTAAAGAGTGTGCAAAAATATTTACTTTACCGATACACTACACTGAGGTATGCAAGATGGATGATTTGACGATTTCTTTTTATATGATAAGCCATAATTACCATAGTTTTCACTAACAAAAACCTACATGACCTATTTCAATTGTTATTAAAACACTACAGATTTTTATAAGCCCTACCCTTCACAACCTACAAAAATGAGATTACTTTTAAAATAAAAATTGCCAAAATCCCGGCTAGTCGTAGTATATGGAATGATATTTCTCTAAATGCAAATTAAAAATGCCAAATTATTGATAGGTTATAAATTTCATATTCATTAGTTAAATTACCGGGAAAATATATATAAAAATATAATTAATTCTAAACTTATAAACTAAATTGTAACTTGCATTTGTCATCCAAAAATAATGGTACTAAGATACTTGTCAAATCATTATTACAGGTAATAAAATAATTCTCCAATTGACCAATAATAATAAAATTTGAAAATAATAATTAGTCTTTAAAATAAAAGTCGATTGCACCAAAGTTCAAAATAATAACATTTAATTTCAATAATATTTATTTATGATAAAAATTAATATTCCAAGTAATCGTCTAACTTTGGTGCAATAAGAACTAGAGCTATTGTGAGAAGCCAAGTTTCATCTTAATTAACTTATGACTAAAAATTATAAGAACGTCTGTGATAGCATTTTGCTGAAATCATTAAATTAATTATCAATAACTAAACAACAGAAGCTAACATTTTGCTTAGCACCGTGATAAATCAACATTTAGAAGTGCCATTTAAACCATTACCATTGCATGTTGTTTGCATTTTATGTTATTAATGAAATGAAAATTCAATTATTAATTAATTTAAATAATTAATGATTCTAACAGCACATGTAAAAGTCAACTTTTACTAAACAATATGATTTCCAAATCTGGCTTTGAATGATTATACATTGCTAACAAAAAATAAGTTGTTAAAATTGTTAGTATACATTTTCTAGTCGTCGATTTAGTACTACACTTATGTTAAATCTAATCGTCGTTATATAACAGGTTACACTTTAAAAACTAAATTTCTGAGTGTAACCTTAAAAAAAATTACATTATAATGTGTTGTGTCAAAGCCGGGGAAGCTGGCCTCTTCGAATATCTCTTTATTAGATTTTGTACAAAGAAACACTACCTTCAGTAAGCTAGTTACTTTAAGGTAACTTGTAAGAGCCATTGTTCATAAAAGCTGCAGTTTTGCTAACACAAAGTCATGTATAAAACACTTATTTTCACTCACTTTCCTGTATCACTCTCGACGCCATCGCGGCAACAATTTATCAAACACTAACCACCAATTTAATTTGACATACCCTCAAGTACTAAACACTACAGTTCATAGTTCAATTGTCATTGGCATCAACACTGCCTTCAGACTCCTGTCATTGAAACTGTGTCGTGGAAGTTGACCTCCTGCAGCCAATAGATACCGGCGCAGGTATTCTAGATGAACCATTCCTTTGGTCTTTCCTAGGAGCGGCCAGCTGTCTAGTACTGGTAGATCTTTCTAATTTACCATCAGACATAACCCAAGCTGAAGTGAAATCAGCATAGTCTGAATCTTTGGAACTAGTTCTAGATAAGGAATCTCCTTCCCCTTCTCCTTTTGAATAAGTCCTAATAATTTCTTTCATTTTCTCCAAAACAGCCATATCGTCCTTTGCAGTTTCTGCTGATCGCAGTATTTGTTCTAGTAAAGGACTTAAAGATTTATTATTCGGTGGAGACCTAAGAGTAGCACTACTGGCTCTAAGAGGGGAATTCCTCTTGAAGACCTCAGGGGCAGGTTGGGGAGCTTGGGGTGCTTTAGGCTTCATCTTTGGAGATTTGTTGGGGTTTTCGAAAGTGTCAGCTCCTATTGTTGGCCTGGCCTTTGTTTTTGCTTGATTAGGAGCCGTTCTCCCTGACCAGGTATTTCTAGCTGGAGGCGGAAGCTTTGGAGTCAGCTTTGGTGAGGTCTGCACAGGAGTGGCAGTGTGCTTTGGACTAGGAGTGTTCCCTCGACTGGGGGTTCGATTCCTTACTGGTGAGTGAGGAATCCGACTAGCTTGTCGACTCCTTACTGTCTTTGTGGGTGATTCTGTGGCTTCCCTCGTTGGTCTGAGACTTTTGCTTGGAGAATCGTTGCTCTCGGTGACGACTACGCGGTCTGGGCTGCCCCTGACGGACTTATCTTCAATGGAGCTGGTCTTGCGACCTCCGTAGAAGGTGTCGGAGAAGTCAGTCTTGCGGAGGCCGGTGTTGAGGCTCACGTGGTCGTCTACTCGATCTGGTTTATCCATATGGCAACCGTCGTCGTGGTCGAGACGCTCTGAAAGTATAAAAGGAGTATTTTAATTATTGATATTTTATTATATACATAATACATTCTCATATCCCGGTTACATCCCAGGAATCATTTTCCTAATCCTTCTTTTCATATTTGATTTATCATCTAACCCTTAATTCTCAGAGGAGAATCCCACCTGTCAATCAGCGGTATACTATTCTTTGCGAAAAATCCCCACAGGGTGCCCGCCCTCCCCGCCGGGACCAGTGGGAGAGGTTATGTCGGACTCGAACCGACTGAAACGCACGGCGCCTGTGGGTCATTTTATCTTACAGGTGAAGTCGAAGATCCCCTACAGCTGATATTATACAATCATTCAATCCAATTGACCCTACCAGGTACCGTTCAAGCCCTTTCATATTAACACACAAGAACTGCTTCTAACTCGCAATAGCCATATTAGGCGTGTAATAACAGTTACTGAAGTTAATAATTCCGTCCAAAGGCAGCGCTGCCATGTATGGACATAACTGAGTGAGCCTTAGTCACTTCCCTTTTCCGCAAGCCTGTGGACAATTACGAGTTGAGGAGGTATTTGAGAGGCAGTGATTTATCCGGTATATTAAGAATTCTGATGTTTTAATGTGATTATATTTATTTGAATGCAACTGTGAGGTTACAATCCAATAAACTTCAGTTGCAGCAATGTAAGAGTATTTTTTTTTGTGTAAGTACACAGTCGCCCACGGAAGTAGTATACGATGTTCCAAATTACCGATCACCTTACCTCTAAAACCTTTCATAAAATAATAAACAAAACATGAAACAAATTAAGCTGGTACTCTAAAGATTCCAAAAATATTTAGATACATCAATGATTTCGTGATTTAATTATTTCAATATTAAAGATCAATTTCAGAAGGTGATGATTATTGTAGACCAGCTGCATGAAACAAAAAATTTTTGCACCTAAGTTTGTTAAATTCAAAGGAAGAATTGCCTAGTGTTTCTTAAATACGTCGCGGGTTCTGAAGATAGCGGGAACATTGAATGTTAAATGTTAATGGTGTGTTAATATTATTTTTAAACTTTCGCGGTGTGAATTCATAATTTATACTAGGTATCGGGACTTCTCGCAAATTATATCTTGGAACTTACTATTTCTGCCGACGTTTCAGATGCGTTGCAGCACCCGTGGTCACGACTTGAAGTCGTGAATAGATATGAATGGTGTGTTAATCATGTCAACAATATTTTTTCAACAAAAACATAATGAATTCTATGATAGATTTGTATCCTCTAAGGTTTTACTATTGCCTCATACTTTACCAGTTAAAAAATAAAAACAAAAAAATTGCTTGAGGTTCTCCAACCTAACCCTCATACTCAGCAATCGCATTACCACTTTGGGGACTTTGTGTTCTCCACGCCCGAGGAAGGTCAGATCGAGAGAGACTACCCTGGGTCGGCCGGGGTGAGAGGGAGATGCCTGTCAACCTCAAATTTGGCAACCAAAAACGACCCACAGACGCCGTGCGTTTTAGTCGGTTCGAGTCCGACATAACCTCTCCCACCGGCTCCAACAGCGGGGTATCCGTGGGGATTGTTCGCACGTAAAAAAACACTACCACTGCGGTATTAGGATAATTATAACAACCAAGAACTATTTAAATATTACTTATATTAATATATCGCCCACTCGAAAGCGTTACAAAAATGTTGTTATGCCTTGTACAGATTGCGGTGCGCGGCCTAATGTCGCTCTGTCAGCCTCGCCGGGTGAGCAGGACTGTCTCCACATGTAGGCTGGACAAGGACTAGCTATAGTTACGGGCATATGACCCCATAATTTGCTCTATATGCCCTGTATACGTTTTTTGGGTACTGGATATTCATGCCGGGGCGCAATCAGACCAATTCGAATACTCATATTAATGCAAACAAATATTTGCACTGAACGGGAATCGAACTTGGCCTCCTGCGTAGATATCGCGTTCACTACCGCCACGGTACAGAGGCTGTCTTCAGATAGATATTCTTTAGGATGGTGATATCAACCCAGTCATTATCATATCTGTTTACCGTACAATAGGTCCTTGGAGACCAAACTGAGCGAGCATTCGCGGTGAATGGAAGCAAACTGTTACGTACACTCGTTCATTATCATTCGATTGTTGCGTCAATTGCTGATAGCCTAATGATTAATGATAATACTCGGAACCAGATTAGACACACCAATTTTGGTATTTCCATATTGCAAATGTGAATTATTAATCTGCTTACTACTTACTCTTACTGCTGTGCAATTATCTAAGCATACAGCGTAGAGCACAGCGCTGTGACATGTTCATTGGTCCTCTCCAGTAACGTCACACAGTCCGACCAATGAAAATCCCTATCGAGGCCGTCGCAGCGCTGTATCCTACGCTGAGAATTGCATAGCATTAGGAATAAATAGTAAGCAGATAATATATTTACAATTTCGAGCTACTATTCGGGTTTTTTTTTTAAATATTAGAACCGAAATTACTAATATTCCCTCTCACCCCTCCAGCTAAGCTAAATTGCTTGTATAAGGAGTGGGTACACGTTATTTCACGCTAAGATTCGAACCCTGGATCTTTCGATCGTAAGGTCGACTCCTTAACCACTAAGCTAACGACGCTTGTATGCGGACGGAACCGCGGGCTACAGCTAGTATTATGTTTATAAATTCCAGTGCATGTTGTTATAGTTCTGTATAAATAGGAATGTCGCTCCAGAGTGTCATGGCTGCACTAATCTTGTGTTTATAATACGCGTTGCATAATTTGAATCTGCATTCATGCGACATTTTATCCAAATAGGAGTATCATAATGTTTATATGTATTATTTATAACGCTTAAGCTGTCTATCAACCTTGCTATATAAAGTATCTGCCTATGCCATCTCATATGCCAATGATTTACATGTAGGTATGTACTAGACTCGTTGTAAGTACGGAACAAAGAGCTTGGTACCGCGAAAGACTACTGCTTAGCCAGCAACATTACATCACTTTTGATTACAGTCATATAACATTTAAGATAATACAATATGAAACGCTTTGTCTATTAAGATAGGTGTCATAATTCATTAAATGTATCTAATTTCCGAGTCCCATTCCAAATTCGAAATTTAAAATTTATTCCCGCCCCATCCAGGAACAGTACCCCTAGCACGAAAATCTATTGTTAACATATCGAGAGAACGGAGCTTTGTGATTGGCTGCCAGTCTACTGTGAACCTGTGGGCCTGTCAAGCCGGCCAATTGCAATGCACCGTTCTCTCGATACGTTAACGTTACGATAACAACAGTTTTTCGTGCTACGGGTACAGTGACAAAATTGGGTAGATTCTTGACTGTCTAGTTTAGTCAAATTAGATATTGTAATTGTTATTATTATCAAATGAACTTACTATTTTTGCTTAGGTGGACAAAAAAAGCTACAAAATTAAAGGAATTCTTTTAATTTAATACGATCGAATTTTAAAGAATGTATTTTAACGATAAAAACGAACCCAATTTTTGTTCCAAACAATTATATAGAAGTACCTAAGTAGGTACACATAGAAGTTAATATAATAAAATTCGAAAATCAAATCTTCAATTCTTATTAAATAGCTTGTGTGTTGCCATGAAATGACGCTTGTCAAGCTTAAATTTACAATTAGAATGTTGTCAAATCTGACATTCATATTTGCAACCTCTTTACAATGCTGCCAACCAACAAAAAAGCAATGTTTAGACCTTTGACTCTTAGGCGAAAGATTTGGACGTTTATAGCCTATCTTAACAAGTTATATATCAAATCAAAGCTATTATTTTGTATCCTTTATGCAATAGAGCAACCGTATAATTTAGTACAAAGTGCTTGCGGCCATGTTTAGACAGGCAATTCGGCAGCAATATATCCTCTGTCGTTAATCTTCATAAAATTATAATCGTCCAAGATTTTATAACCTTTTGAATTTTGATACAGGTTATCTAGTATTGCTTTTTCTTTGTTTTTTTTTCGTAGCTACATAATATTACGTTAGGACGCAAGTGAGCGAAGTAACAAATCTCAACAAAGGAAAATTATATTATGGATTATTTTAGAGATCTCTTCATCCAAGCACCAATTCTGATAACATCCTAATCTTGCACTTTGGAGCCTTGAATCAACTGTCCTACATCTTCACTATTAGGGTTATTACGAAAGGGACTGCCATTTAGCCTCCTAACCCAGAGAGGACACCAAGAGTCATAACCTTGCCAGCATATGAACAGTAACTTGAAGGTGAGGTAAGATTGAACCCCAAAGAATCTCATCGTAGCAAAATATATTTAAATGTCTTTACATCTCTGAAAAGAGGGGGAGGAGGGCAGAAATGTACTATATTTACTATAGTTCTTATACTTTGATCTTTGCTTTCAGATTCTGTACGTTGTTCCTTAACCCTCACGACCATTAGCAGATATCACATTAGAAGGTTTACGAGTTTAAAGCCCCTGGTGTTGCATACGTCGATAGGCTACAGCAATCATTCCCACAAGGGCTATGTTCTTTTCTGCCACCCAAGTGGCAGAAATAAACCACAAAATTACTCCAAGGTAGCGTCGTACCACAACCTTGCAAAACACGTAACAAAACACATATGATTTCTTGTTTGTCGAAACGGTTCCACATTGTGACAGGTATTCATGAGGTGGACGGCGCAATTTGTCGGTACTGCACCGTGACAGTTGCGACAATATTGCACTGTGTGCGCCTGCGCAAGGTATAAGAGTTTGGAGATTTTTGAGTACTGCCGATAAAAGTGAAAACTAACTTGTGAGTTATAAGGTCCTGACGTCAGAATGGGCGTAGACGAAAGATTTACATACTTTATTTAATATTTAGTAATATTACTTGACATATTTGAAAAATGTCGACGTCCATAATGTGCTCTTTATATGCCTAAACACCTCTAATATGATGACCATAATTTTATGAATCACACTAACTAACCCTCAAGGTGTCTGAAAATATTAAGTCTCTTATCACTTGGAGCAAACGTCAAGTACAAAAATAATTCACTCCGGTTGCATGTGTTTAGCAAAACATATTTCAAAATAGCAAATAATAGTCATTATTAACATAAGTAGCAAACAAACGAAGATGTTTTCGCGTTGGTTGTCTCAATGAAGTAACACTTTTGTTACATATCCGTTCGTATCTAGTATTTTCTTTTCCTATCAACTTCCTAGCACGGACTTTGAGCTTAATTTCAGAGTAACTTAGTGATGATTTTGGCATGAGAACAAAAAAAATGCTATTTCTTATTACTAATTCAGAGACATGAGTCTTCTCGGCTGAAGATGCCATAACTATTACTTTTAAATCAAATAAGTAGTTCTGATGCATAAAGAAGAAACAGGAAGACAGACAAACAGAGAGACGAGATAGCTCATTCGCTATTATTAGTCACTATAAGTACAAATGTGACTCAATTAAGTTTTACAAGATATTACTATTACTATTAAATCAAGTATGCTATCAGAAATTCGTGACATAATCACTGCACCAAAATCGATGCGGTTAGCTGACGTACTCATAATGTGCGCTATATTTGAAGTGAAAAGACACAGAGATATTGTTCTATGGAAAGACCTATAGAGGACTGGCTGGAGAGGCTATAAGTTCACACAGGCATTGGTGTGCAGAAATTGTTTTGAAATAATCTATGCTTGGTGAACTTCTTGGGTTGATGTCGTGTTAAACATTCACAATTATATAACCTACATCAAATACAGCATAAGACTATTTGCACAACTGTTGAAACTCGCGAACAGTGTGTGAATATTATTGGTGCAAAGCCCCGTGTGCCAGAGTTTGCAGAGAGTGCAGAGTAAATACAAGTCGTACTGCAACGACTTATGAATTATGTATTGTTTATTTATTTAAAACATGTCTGTTTGATTGCTTGCAGATGTGTTCGTGATATGGAACATACATACAGAAAAATATGAGCAATCTTTAAACGTACATAACATAACATAAACTCACGCCTATATCCCCGAAGGGGTAGACAGAGGTGCTAGCACCCACATTTCGCCAGTTTATGTTTAGGTCCCAATGTAATAGGTGGCGAGCATATTGCCTTTAACCGGGCACTTATAAACATGCGATAAATACACACATAACTTCGAAAAGCATCGAAAAGTGTGGTACCAGGTGTGTGCCATAGTAAATCTTTAGCCCTCTTTTTATCAATAGTAGCTGCAATATTTGCCCAGTCTTGACCCGAATAGGTGGAGAAGATGGCAGTCACTCCTATAAAAGTATAAGGAAGGATCTCCTTCATAAATGCAGATAGAGATGACAGTAAATAACCCTTCCTTGGCAGTCAGATACAAATATGTGTGAAAATTACAGGCAGAGGCTAGTTACAAGCACACATAAGAGTGTTTGTTATATCTTCACGCTATAACAGCTAAACAAAAATTGACCAAAATTTGTAAAACGGATAGCTTATACTCCGAAACAACGCTTGGCTACTTTGAACAAAATTTATAAGCTATATCGTACTCACCATTAAATTCTGCATCTTCAATTGAGTTCTGGCTGTGCATCGAGTACCTGTTCGTTGTTTTTATCGAAGGAGACCCTTGTGTAGATCCAGCTACAACACCCAGACTCCTGTACCCTTCATCCGAAACCTCAGATCCATTATCAGAAGCACTTTCAGCCGCTGGTGCCGGCGAAACAGGTCTTGGAGACTTATTCCTCATTCCATGAGGAGTCGGCACCAAATGATTCGAAGCTATGATTTTAGTCCTTCGCTCAGGAGACGAAGAGTTCCGTTTAGGGCTGATAGCTCTTGGTGCTAAGTGCTTTCTGTTAGGCGAGGCAGCTCGGTCCATGTCTCCTAAGTACGGTAGACTGGTAGGAGCATCAAGTCTGTGATTTGACTGGTAATGTCCTGACCTTGGTTCTTCGTTGTATATCTTGGGACTGTATTGGAGTGACATTGGTTCATAGGATTTTGCTTCTGGTTTGTAAGGGAGAGAAGTCGGGCCTGTTGGTTCTGGGGTGCGTTCGTATGTGACCGTGGCTCCAGCCAGGTCGTGTTTAGGGCGGGCCAGGCGTGCTGAGAGGGAGGACCGGTGCTGGGCGCGACAACGGCAAGGGTCGTGCTTGTCTAAGTAGTGGGCTAGGGTATCCCAGCCACCTCCAACGCGTACCATGACGTGGGAGCGAAGGATCTGGAAAAAAATGTTACAAATTAATTACCTATATGGAAATGGCTGCTCAGTTGGTCTTGAGAGAGAAGCTTAAACTTTTGAATAATGTTTTAATGAATTTTTAATGCATGAATTCGTTGGTAACTTTGTGGCTAACGAATCCATCTTTCATTCGAAACGTCTTGGGTTCACATTTAGGTTATTATGAACCTAAGCTTAGCTAAAGGGCTTTTTTTATACCACTCAGGTGACAGACAAGCATATGGCCCCCCTGATGGAAAGTCGTTACCGTGGCTTATGGATGTTTGTAACACCAGAGGAGCCACACTCGCTCTGCCGACCCTGTAACACAGAGTTTCTGTGCCATCAGTGTCGAAGACAAAGCAGGACTAGCGTTTAGTCTTCCCACTAACAGCACAAACTCTCCAGTGAGCTCTGGCTAACCTACTCACCGCTGGGAACACAAGACGAAATTATTATGGACGCGGTATTCTGTAGGGCAGAGGTACTTCCCCAGTCGGACTGCTCAATTAAAGGGAATTTTGGTTTCTATTGTTTTTTATATGAATACATTTTCGATCTTTATATCCATCCTAGTTTTGTTTTGTTCCATCGATACAAAGCTGCTTTTGAAATGCACTGTTCAGTGTTTTTGTTCGTGTTACACAATAGCATTTTATTCAAGCTTCATAAGTGCATCATGAGTCATATCTGATCTAAAAATAGACTTCTAGCGATACAATACGTTACAATATGAAGTCTAGCTAAAAGGGCATAAGCCACAGACAAGTACCAACTTATAACAGTCACTCTATAAAGTGTACAGTTACCAATATACATTGAACCACAGTACCGTCGTTTATTAGAAGCTCCAAATAAAGAATTGCTGATACTGTGGGAATGCCTTGATAGTCCTAATCAAAACTAGCGACCTCGGTGCACCTTCATATAGCCTTGCATCCCTTAATATGGTCCGCCAACTTAACAAGACCCTCCTGTCCAAATACTTCGTTCATAATTAGAGCTATTGTTAAACTGGGAATATTGACTACTGTAAGATGAAACGTGTCATAACAGATATTATTGTAAATAAAAGGTCAATTTATATTGGACGTTATAAGGTCGAAAATTTGTTTGTACGAGCTGTCGATACGATTTGACCAAAGAAGGAATTGCAATAAATGAATCATAGGCAGTGTAATACGAATTGGAACGCTATTCCTATTCACATAAAGGTCAAGATAGTTTAGCAGATTAATTGTTTTTTTTTTTAAATTAATACTGGATCTATTTTTATACTAATGCAGTATAGGCCATGTTGTGTCACTGACCAAGTTTA
Source organism: Eilema griseolum (assembly GCA_963662185.1). Classification (NCBI taxonomy): domain Eukaryota; kingdom Metazoa; phylum Arthropoda; class Insecta; order Lepidoptera; family Erebidae; genus Eilema; species Eilema griseolum. The sequence continues at coordinate 1,362,942 of OY759249.1, forward strand.
TCGCATAAGAAATTAAATCTGAAATTTAGGTTTAATATCCCAGAAAATACTCAATTAATTGATTCAAAAATATACAAACAATAATAAATAATTAAAATAAAACTAAAACGAGACGAGACATGCGATGCGAAGGAATTCCACGACGCATTTTAATAAAAATTTTTTTGCTATAAGTTGTATAATAGTTCTTTTAGTTTTAGTTTTATTTTAATGTTTATTATAATAGTTTAGATAGTAAATAAAATATTATATTGAGTACATTCATTGATTTATTCTTAGTAAAACTATTTATTCGAGAAACTAAAATTATTTATCGTAAATACAATCTGTGCAGTCACGTTCGGTTACCAGTGAGTGCAATTTTTTAATGCATGAATATATACCCTTTTGCATTGCTCTGTGTTTTCTTTTGTATGATATTCTGATACATACATTAGCTACAAAAAAAATTGCATATAATTTCGAAACCGCGATCTCTCGATCACAAAGTCTTAATTACAAAGCCGCTATCGTTTCTATTTATATCAGTAGTATAAGGTACCTACCAAGTATCAATCTGCCTAATTCCGTACTACCTTTCATTCATAAACTTGAATTTCCATTTACAACACGTTGCATGACCTCTGTGGTAACCACATAGCCATTAACAGCAACTAAGCGTTCAGCTTCACACCTCGCGCCGTAAATAACAGCTCGTTAATATGTTAATAACGTTATTTAACACTGACACTTTATTGAAAACGCTATTTAAGTGCTATTATAATAGCTGTTGGGTGCAGTCAATTATTGTGATTGGATATATGTTTATTGATAGTTATTCTTTTATCTTGTGAATGAAATAATACATGTTATTTATTATTATTATTAAAATTATGGACGAGCAGCATGTTTGCTGATATGTCCACTTCATGGTGTTGGAGTACAGTTCAGTCCAGTCCATATCTATTTTATTGTTTGTTTTGTACTGTAAGCCATTCATCCAAGCGACACTTAAAGGTTTCAATATTAGAAGGTACGATCACCGCTCAATTAAAGTAGATAGTATACCTACTATAGTATATACTATTACTATATATACTATACTATAGTATAGTAAATAAATTGTGGTAGGTATGTAATTCATTTTACTTATCTCTGCTAAACTCACGCATAACTGTCATTTGTCTAATCAATTCTCTGTGCTAATATAGGTTTCTTTTCTCTTCAATGTTATAATATTACGCATGCTGGTTTATCCGTAATTGGCAAATGTATCAACCACATTACTCGCTAAACATATTTTGTATAACGATTTGTAATACATTTGCTGTGGAAAAACCTATTGACTAAATGAATAGTACTATAAATTTCGTAAAGTGTATTAACCTCGTGTTGTGTTCCCAGCGGTGAGTAGGGTAGTCAGAGCTCACTAGAGTTTTTGTTCCTGTCAGTTAGAAGACCAAAGGCTTGTCTTGCTTTGACTTCTATAATGACAGCACAGAAACTCTGCTCTTATAGAGTCGGCAGCACGAGTGTGACACTCCCTTGGTGTTGCACACGTCTATAAGCCGGGGTAACCGCTTTCCATCAGGTGGTTTGTGTGCTTGTTTGCCACCTAAGTTGTCTTTGGAATCCTGGATGAAATATGGAGGTACTAATACCTATATTTTTAATTTTACTACCTGACGCTTCTGGTATACAGATATTCCTAAGCCAAGTGGAAGGTTAAAATATACATTGTTTAATGTAGTAAAACAAGAATAAAGAACTCACCCTGACAAAGATCAGCATCCTGGTATCACCAATCCTGTATTTTCCTTCCGAGACCCTCACCATAGGGAACTGTGTAGGACACGAGCATCTCTCGACTAAATCCCTGACTCTCTCGTCCAAGCTCCTCAAATCATTCGTCACCAACTGGGGCTGTGGTCCAGATGGAACTAAACCTAGCGCTGAATCATCAGGCCTCAGTTCTTCACCAGCCAGTTCTCTGTCTATCTGCCTCTCCATCTGAACTAGCAGTGGAGCTGGCATGCCTAGCACAGCTCCTTTTCTGGCAACTTCTAGAAGACATAGCACTACGTGTTTCTCATTCTTTCGGAGACATAAATCATCAGTTTCGAAGAGCAGGCATTCTAGGATCCCAAGAGCCTTTCTGCACCAGTCGATAAAGTTGGATAGGTTGTCTCTTGCGAAGAATGTGCCAGCTTTGGCAGCTGGCAGCATGTTGACTGGTGGTCGTGTGCGGAGAGCCTTGGCTAGGATGAGGGCATCATCAGATTCTGGGTGAGGAGCGTCGAGGATCAATCGGGCTGAGTCTCGAACTGCGTTCGCGTGCTGAAACAAGAACAAGACAATGTTAGTTTTTTGTGGGAGATGGTTCGACTGCTACGATAAGGGTTGCAGGTTATATGCCTGCTCAGTGCAATTATTTGTATGTGCGTTAATATGCATATATATATGTAGGAAATTTTTGTTTAGGTACTTTTGAAATTTATCTGTCTACGTCATCAACTCATCATCATCATTACAGAGTTAGGCACACATTCAATCCAGGCTTCACTCTTTTACTTGTTTATCATGTTTTTTGCGAAGGTTATGGTAAAAAAAAAAACACCTTAGTCTAACAAAACAATACAATGTAGGGAAAAGTGGCATACGACCACGGCTATCCTAGATATTTTCTTGTTTAATACTTTTTCAGCAGTCGGGTTTTAGTTTGAAACTTATTTTTCTATTTATATTATTTTGGGGCAAGTAATAGGTATAATTTATTTTTAACACAGTATTTTATGACCGCTAGAGGGCGCCACATTAGATTCAGTGACACGTTATAATAGCCTGTAACCAGTGGACGACTAAGATGCTTCTAACGATACCTCATTTGTTCAGTTCTAATAAGTGGTTGAGGAGTTATGAGGAAACAGATGAACCTACATACATGGCCTGTCAAAATCATAACCCTCCGTTTGCTTGGCCGTAGTCGAATAAAAAATATCATCAAAATGAAGATTTGCCCCTTGAGTGTTTTGCATTGCATGTTTCGGTGTGCCAATTTGCAATGCAAAATTTCGGTCCAAACACTTTCATTACGCAATGCTTATTGAATACTAATATTATCGACATTCCGATGCAGTTCGCTGAAATATTTTCGTTAAACAAACATGTTAGCCATATTGATTTTGAGTACGTGAATTATATATTTTTAAATTTAGCTTGTGAAAATATATGTGAGAGCCATGGAATTTAAAACACTTTGCCCTATCTGAGAATATAACCTGGGATCTCATGCACAGATTCTAGTCTATCTAGTCTATTCTACCCATTTTCAATTACCTATTCTGTATATATCATATGTCTATATCATAATACATTTCTGTCTATGGTCTTATTTTAAATTGGATTCCATGATGACTCTCCGAAATTTAAAGTTATCTTGTTCTATGTGATACGTGTATATTATTTTCCTAGCACAACAGAGCTTACTTAATTCAGAAAATATCACACTTCTTTGTTAAGTAAGTACCAAATTAAATTTGTGAGACACCATATCTTCCTTATTTTTTTATACTATAGGCCACGTCAATTATACTTCGCTTCGCCTGATGGTAAACTGAAGGCAAAGTCTCAAAAAAGAGAGTCCATGTTACAAAAGTATTTTTTTCTACATTCTTTCAACTTCGTCGCTAGCTAGATGAGTAACGAGTGACTTGGGTAGCCACAGACGACGGTGTGCGTTTTAGTTGGTTCAAGTCCGACATAACCTCTCACTCAGACTCCGGCGGGAGTGCTATCCGTGGGTATTTTTCGCACATAAAAAACATATTACTACAAACTTAAATCTTTGTAACCACTTGCTATTAAGTGGGTTGTCTTTATTTGTTAAATAAATATCATAAAATAACTTCAATGTTTCAAGTGTGTGCTCACAGCTTAGTAGGACATTCTAAGCACCAGCTATTTGCATGTACCTAATCATTTTGCACGACTGTCCACGGTGCGCTGTCGCAACGACTAAATGCACTATATTTGCTCAACGCACTTGTCAACGCACTTACTATGCAAATAATTATGCACTTCTAAATACATAGAGACAGAACGAATGAGAGTAGGAAAGTTACAAATATGACTTTTTAACGTAGCGGAATAGATAGAAGAAATGGTTTTTTTACGCTACGAGATCTATCATGTCTAAAGTTATAATACAATCACGCCTCCATCCCCTGTGGGTTACGCAAAGGTGAATTAACACTCACATACTACCAATCACTGTATACGATCTCACGTAATAAAGGGTGAGCCTATTACCGTTTTCCGGGCACTATTGTTGACTTGAGCCTTGCATCTGAGGCGGAGTCTGGGCTGTATAAGTGTATATATCTGTCTGATGTTAAACAGCCCTATCCCTTAGTCGCCTTGTACGGCACCGCATGGGAAGAAATGGGGTGACCCAAATTCTATTCTGCGGAAAACCACACGGCTTCTTCTGTCGGGAACTTCTATAACAACTTTTGGAATTTCTCTTTTCTCCTCTCTTGGGTATACGCCACGCCCTGGATGTGGTGGTGCAAATTCTACTCGGCCGGAAACCACACGGCCTTTGGTTGGTACTATTTATTTATTAATTTAACTTAATGTACAGTATCATTGAACAAAGGCGGACTTAATGCCGAAAGCATTATCTAACAGTCAACCTTAGGGTCATGCAAAGATACATTGAAGTAGGTGCAGGCAAAATAATGATCTATTTACAACACTAATGATGTTCTATTTGCGATATATTATCTATGTTCACAATAATAATACACCATAATACATAAGAAATCTCTATTCTCTATGAGGTGTAAACTTTCAGTATATTTCTTGATCTATAAGTACAAAATTTGAGGTGAGCTTACCTCCGCATCTATTTCTAACAAATCTAGATATATATTCTAGAATATTAAGACCTATTTCCACTAATTGGTTGTCAAGGATGTACTGGCGAAAATATTTGCATACTCACAGAGTTAACTTGTTTCGTACTAAATGTTTTGTAACTTTAATGATATAGGTAGAAGCTTTTAGCAATTGGAATTTAAATTAATTGAAAAAAAAACACGTTTAGAGAAGGCAAATAGCCACAGCAGCATCGAATTCTGTTTATGTGAATGTTATCGCGACCGCGCATAGTCCTTTCCCAAGGTACAATCTGAGCACCAAATTTCATCAAAAATGAATGTTATTTTCAAAAATGACGAGCTTTTACACAAACTTTCAATTCCTATTTGAACCCTTCTAACCTTTTTCCCAAGCCTATCTTTAAACAAAATCACATCGGATCATGTATCAGTAACACACAGACAGACAGATTTACTTTCGCATTTAAAATATTAGTATGGTTGTTATGTTAATTCTACAACACATTAGAGATAAGTGGTGGCCCGTGACATTAGGGTAATAGATTATGGTAATGTATGCTGAGTGGGACATGAACAGCTAATAATTAGGAGCACTAAATTAATTTTTATTGATTTAATTGAATATTCAATTTTAAAACAACTCTGGTACTGGCGCCTAAAAACGTTCACTCAGAACAAGGTTAATCAATCTGTATCAACGCAAGCTGAGTCCAATGAAAGATTTTTTTATACACCTTAAGTGGCAGACGAGCACACGGCCCACCTGATAAAGTGAATACCGTGGCCTATGGACATGTGTAACACCAGGGGAGTCACACTCGTGCTGCCGACACTGACACCGAATAGAAAGTTTCTGTACCGTTATTTAGAAGATAAAGCAGGAAAAACATTTAGTTTTTCCACTGATAGCACAAAAACTCTCCAAAGAGCTCTGGCTACCCTACTCACCGCTGGGAACACAACACAAGGTTATTATGCTCAATTGGGATGGTAATATCGTCATGTCCTACCTCCTTCAAAGATGCTCTAGTCAATTAGATTATAATGGTCAAACTAATATAACTCCAACTAGCCTAATGATAAGCTGGAGGCAAAGTCTCAGGAAAGAGGGTCACCGTTACAAACTCCAACAGTGTTTTAATGGTGGCCTACAGTTTGACGGCTTGATGCTTTTTCAAGCCGGGACTTTAGGAAGAAGGAAACACGTGTACTGGTAAAGAAATTCAATATCTGTCTTAACAATAGTACATTCGTTAACCCACCTAAGCAAAATTTGATAGTATTAAAAAGTGAGTGCACACCGCGGTAGCCCAGTGGTATGGGTAATGGACTGCTGAGACGAGGTCTCAGGTTCGATCCCAGGTTTTACCATGGCATACACCGATAACTTTAGATGCTTTTCAAAGTTATGTGTGTATTTATTGCAAGTTGATAAGTGCCCCGTTAATGGCAATAGGCTCGCCACCTATTACATTAGGTCCTACACATAAACTGGCGAAAAGTGGGTGCTAGCACCTCTGTCTACCGCTTCAGGGATATAGGCGTGAGTGTATAAATAAAAAAAAAGTGAGTTAACATTGGTAGTGTAACGCTTGTGTTTCGAACCTTATCTTTCGTAAGTTGTCTTAGCCTAGTGGCTAAGACAACTTACGAAAGATTTGAATGAGCAGTTTCTAGAAGCGGTGGTGGCTTAGTAGCCACCACCGCTTCTAGAAACTGCTCCTATGCATCCATGAACATTTTGAGTAAAACAGGAAGGTGTAGTTATTAATATTATGAAGCAAAGTCGAGTTACAACACGAGTCGAACAACAGATTAACAATAAAATAAATTACAAATATACCTGTCAAGTTTAATGCAAATCTTTTAGATGGGCATTACGCGTTAAAAATGCTAATTACGCGCGTAATGCATGCAAATTACGGCGTAATTACATGTTATGATGGCGTTTAGCCGTTTATCACATTGTAATATGGACATTACTCGTGATGGAGCAGTGGAGGTTGAGCTATCCATCAAGTTTTTTTTATGAGAATGTCCCATGCAATCGTTCTCATGATGTTTTTATGTAATTTTTTTATTACAACTTTGATTAATTTTGATTCTAATGGTGTCATAATTTAAACTACACCATAACTATAATCTGAACTCTGACGACACAGAAACTCTATGTGCTACAAAGGTCGGCCGCGTGAGTGTGATTCCCCTGAGAGTGACGGGTGGAGCCGCCTGCTACCCTAGCAGAAGCAAGCCGCGGCGGCGAGAGTTGTGCACCTCCCCATACCCGGGGATTGGATGAGGACTCCGTGGTCCCCACACCCGAACAGGGCCAGCTGGAAAGAGATGGCTCTGGGTCAGCCGGGGTGCTAGGGTTATGCCTCCAGCAATCTCACCTCCGGCAACTTACGACCCTCAGACGGCGTGCGTTTAGTTGGTTCGAGTCCGACATAACCTCTACCACCGGCTCTGGGGGAAATTTTCGCACGATAAAAAGAAATTGTGATTCCCCTGGTGTTGCACATGTCCATAGGCCACGGTAACCACTTTCCGTTTGGTGGGCTGTGTGCTTTTCTGCCGCCTCAATCAATCCATTAGCTCATCGTAGTCCACTGCTGGTCATAGGCCTCTCTCAATGTTGAGGGGTTTGGCCTACTGTTTCCACGCAGGCCAGTCGGGTTGGTACAGGGTTTTATTTCGAGTTTTCCTTCTCTCACAGTGATATCGTCAGCGTATTTTTCCCTTAGTCGCCACTTACGACACCCGTCAGATGAGATCCGAAATAGTGGACATGTTTGCGGGTTCTTTGAGTGAGTTCACAAGGGCATCTCTGTATGTCGTTAGTAATAAGTTATAGAATAGTTAGAATTAGTTATAAGTTATAGTTAGTAGAATAGGTTAAGATGTACAATGTACAATTTGCTAACTGCCGCATTGGGGCAACCTGTAATTGTAGTTACATAAGGAAAATAAATAAATAAAAAATAAATAGATGGGGTGGTGATACTTGTATTCTTTCTCCGTCACCACACCTAAGCTTAAAAAAAAAGCTTAGATGAGATAGTAGCCATAAGGGCATTTAATTACCCACTTACATTACGTAAAAACGACTCACCGGCATTAAATTCCTTATATGACCACGTAATTGTTACCGGACAATATAACGCCATTTTCCGAAGTTACTTTGAGGTAACCGAGTTATAACATGTTATTTTCAATGTTTGTCCGAATGTTTATTGTTTTAAATGAACGGCTATAGACTTTTATAGGTTTTTATTGGACGTTTATGATTTTTTTTGGTTTGCTCCGCTTTGCGCTGTTGTTTTCAACCTTGTTTTAACGGTACCGTAGTTTTGGAACTGCTTACTTTGAAAAGAGCTGACAAGGTTATTTTCTGCGTGATAGAAATAAAGATAGATAGATAATTCTTTATTGTACACCAACAGATTTACAGTAGGACAAGTAGGTAGCATCTATACAGTTCAATGTACAATGGGCGGCCTCATCGCTAAAGCGATTTCTTCGAAGCAACCTTGGGATGGACAATAATGTTATAAAAACAAATATAAAGTAAACAGTTCATGCTAATATGAAGCTTTCGCCCAAGTTATTTTATCAAGCAGGGATAGGATACCTAATTTATGAAATATTAGACTGTAATTTATAACTGAAATCATGTCCAATTTGTGTTTTTTTCATGAAAGGCTTTTTACTGATTTGACCTCTAACTTTTGTAATACGAGTACATATATTTACATATACATTCATACATATAATCACGGCTTTATCCTCAGAGAGTTAGGCAGTGGTCAATTAAGACCTACATTTCACCAATCATTAAATTCAATCCCACGTAATAGGGGGTGAACCTATTGCCGACTTCCGGGCTATTGTTGACTCAAACCATGCATATGAGGCTGAGTCTGGGCTGTATATATATTTTTGATGTTAAACAGCCCTATCCCTTAGTTGCCTTGTACGACACCGTATGGGAAGAGATGGCCCAAATTCTACTCTGTCGGAAACCACGTGGCTTGTTGTATTACATGAATATAATTGTCATATACATGTCAAATACATGTACATCACTAAAAAGACGAATTAACAGGAGGAGTTTTATAATCCTAATGTATCCTTTAGAATTTTAGACTAACAAATAGGTCGTAAGCTAACTGCCGTCAATTAATCACTTTGAATGGACTGTTATATTATTTAGATCAGCTCTATATAATTTACGAAATCACCAGGAATCAAAATTTACATTTTTTTAACTTTAAAAAAACGTCAATAAAAATTTTTTAACGCATTGTTATGGTTCCAAGTAGAACACACCAATGTTGAGGCTATAATGAAGCAGTTATTACCAAGGCCTGCCTACCCACCGTCCAGTTAATAAGTTCAATAGTACCTTTAATAGCTCATGTAGGTGTAATGATATATTGAAGTTTTTTTTTAATTGTTTATTGCTCGTTCTACGTATAACTCGGTGTTGTGTAGGAAGGAAAGAAATGATATTTTGTTATAGAGAAAATAATGTTTCCTAAAACTCACGACTATATATTTTCCCAAGTCTCTACAATATGGGGTTTTTCAAGAGGAACATTAGGAGGTTTCTTCAGGGTTGGCACCGCGGGTGTAACGCCCCTGGTGTTGCACACGTCCATAGGCCACGGTAACCACTTCCCATCAGGTAGGCCGTATGCTGGTCTGCCTGCCACCTAGGTGATTTAAATAAATGTGATGGGTGTAGATAGAGGGGAGAAGAGGTGAGGGAGACGTGTAAAAATAAATAAAATATTCTAGCACATTCTACATACATACATATAATCACGCCTTTATCCCCGGAGAGTTAGGCAGAGATGAATTAACACCCACAATTCACCAATCATTGTATTCGCTCCCACTTTATAGGGGTGAGCCTATTGCCGTCGTCAGGGCACTATTGTTGACTCGAGCCATACATCTGAGGCTGAGTAGAATAATTAATTTGATCGATATATTTCTTAAAGATTAATTAAACACGTCCTTAATTACAAATAGCTTTAACAAAGTATAAAAAAACGTAGTAAATTTCCTGACATGTACAAATGTTGAGATGTCTTCCGACCATTGTTAGGGTCGATTCCCGTGTGAGACAAATGGTGTAACGTCAACGTGATTTACATGTGTAATATTATTACATGACAATCAGTTGAAGCATTTAGAATGCTAATTATTCAAATCGATTAAATTTTATAGAAAGATTTGAATGGATTCAGGCGTGGTTCGGTGGCTTAGTGATCAGAGTATTCCTCCTCTAAGGGATCACGGGTTCGATTCCCGCCTGAACCTATTCAATATAGCGTAATCGATATGACAATTATTGTACTCATCAGTATCAAAATAAACGGGATACTTACCATGTTTCATTATTTTGAGTTTCCGATATTTCGGCGCTGTTGCAAGCACCATGATCACGGAGGAACTAGTAGTGGCGGTGAACAGAGAAAAAGTTTTTCCTACGAGTAATTATATCGATCTACCCTCTTTCGAGTTCTTTTACTACGCGTATCTGCACTACTATTTGTTTCACTACAAACTCTCACGTGAGGATGGGTTTCAACTGCCGAACGTCTGGCATCCAGTGGTCCGTCATTACAAAAACAACCGGGAACAAGCTAAAACAAATTCGCGAGTGGATACAGTAAGCATCGTATGTCGTGAACGTGATCGAGATCGGGGATTTGCAAGTAAAGCTGTAGACTTTCCTATCGGAGTTGGGAATTCAGACGGATGTCGCTCTTAAGCTGCATAAACCAAGACAAAATGAGAAGTTCTGAACCGTTTTAGAGGTAGGACACGACGGTATTGTCGTCATAATTGAGCAGTCCGACTGGGAAGTACCTCCGCCCTACAGAATACCGCGGCTGGGGATTTTTCGGACGTAAAAAAAACACTCTTGCGCTATATGCCATGACGCGGAGCAGTGTGCCAACAGCATGAGATGAAGTTTAAGTATTGTTTACAAGTACACATCTCATTAATGTAAGTATACCACCATTCAATTCGACACACCCGTGTACAGTATGAGCATACTTCAGCCATGACACCCAGCACAATGGGCTAGCCCACGCTGTCACTACGTAACATTACCAAGTGCCAGCCTACAGTCGTGTAACGTATGACGTGCAACAGCTGATGAGTCAGAGATGCGCAAGCGCCGGTAAGCGTACGGTCAGCAATTTATACTGTTGACTGATGACAATTAATGGAATTTGTTGTTACACTTGTTGAAATCACACTTGTACTTTTTCTACAGTATTTTTTATTAGAACTGACCGCATGACCGGATTACGGCATCATTTTTTTATACCACTTAGGTGGCAGACAAGCACACGGCCCACCTGATGGGAAGTGGTCACCGTGGCCTATGGACGTATGCAACATCAGGGGTGTTACACTCGCGCTGCCGACCATGAAGAAACCTGATACACCTCTTGAAGAACCTTGTATTGTAGGTGCTTGGGAAAAGCGCATCAGCATCATCCTACGGTCAGCAACAAAATCAATCCATCAATTAGCTTATAGCAGTCAACTGCTGGACATAGGCTTCTCCCAATGTTGGGAGACTTTGGCCTACTGTTTCCACACCAGCCAGACAGGTGGGTACAGGGTTTTATTTCAAGTTTTCTTCTCTCGCAGCGATATCATCTGCGTATTTTTCTGTTAGTCGGTAAGACACCCTTTGGATGAGAAGGGGTGTTGATACTTGAATACTTTCTCTTTCTACATTACCTCGTGAACAGCAATAAAATATTGGGCCCTTATTAGGCTTGACGAAGCGTAATTTAACTACGCGCATTCATATTAAGTACACATTTAAATTGGTCTTGTTTTACACCAGTTCCGTTTCTTTGTCAAACAATTGAAATGTACACCCTGCTCACGACATGACTAAAACCATTGCAATGAAACAACTGCACATTTGAAATTCATTGTCAAGTAGAAAAATACCTTTTTTTTTACGTGCGCAAAATCCCTACGGATTTTGCGCACCGGAGCCGGTGGGAGAGGTTATGTCGGACTCGAACCGACTAAAACGCACGCCACCTGTGGGACGCTTTGGTTGCCGAAGGCGAGGTTGACAGGCATATCCCTCGCACCCCGGCCGACCCAGGGCCATCTCTCACGATCTGGCCCTCTTCTCGGGTGTGTGGGTACTACAGAGTCCCCAACTCGTTCCCGGTAAACGGGGAATTCCCGGTAAACGGGGAGGTAGAATAATACCTCTGTTTGTTACTGTCTGATATATTGGCCAGTAAAAAAAGCATTAAAAAATCCTAATAGTTCAGAATATTATTAAAGGAAAAATCGATTACAAAATCGATGATTACAGAATCGAATCGATTTAATTGGTACAAGGATACGCCTACAATCGATTTGATATTCAATGAGCTTTGCAAATACAATCGGTTTGTATTAATTTTTGAAACAAATATGATTTCATAAAACTTTTTTAATAAACATAGGCAGTAAGTGGGTAGACTCACTTGAGTCTAAGTTCTTGCGATGTTAAACCGCTTAGAAGGTAGGTAGGGTATACTTCTACGGTATTCTGGTATAAGGTATTCTGAAGTGCGAGGGAAATATCAATCACTTTACTACAACCCAGTACAGGTTCAATTCCCAGGAAATACATACTTTTTTTATCTAGGACAACGCCAACTTTACTTCACCTCGGCTGATGGTAAGCTAAAGGCAAAATTTCAGGAAAGAGGGTCACCATTACAGACACTAAGAAATGTTACAATGGTGGCACTCAGCTTGGCGGCCTCATCAGATGCTTTTTCACGCCCCGCTTAATGAACCCGGGACTATAGGAAGAAGGAAACATGTGTGCTGGTAATGAATTCCAGGTCTTGGAGGTGCTGCAAAGAAAAGATCCCCGGAGGGTTAGGCAGAGGTGAATTAACACCCACATTTCATCAATAATTGAATTCGGTCCCAGGAAAAACATCGTACAAAAACGTAAAAATAAAGAAAACAAAATTATTAACTTCGGCTTGAAGTCGTGAATCACCTCGTTGTGACCCGTGCCGGGATGGCAGTCCATAAATAATGGTTTAATGGCAGCTTCCGAAGAGCTGTTAATGTAATAATAAGACTGCTGATTCAAACTTGGACTCCATTTAAAGCTTTAAAAAACACAGTTAATTGTGGGACGAAGCGAGGCAATAAGAGTTCCGTACAAGATTAAACATAGTTACATACCACTGTTTAATGAAATTTCGTTAAACTGTGGTTGCAGTATTTTTTATATAATTTTGTTCGATGTATTTATATATTAAATTTTTTATTGTACGCCAATTACAATATTCATGTTACAGAAATATGAGAAGACAAGTGCAGTATACAAAGGGCGGCTTTATCGCTTTACACAATTTCTTCCAGGCAACCTTTGGATGGAAATGTATGTTGGTTGGAGTATTTTGGAGATGTTGGCGTACTGGTGCATAGTACCTGTACATCTGTGATCCACAATTCCACTTCACCTGTTAGTATCTAAATACAGCTGCTTGCTGGTCACTTTTTAAACCACAACATATCGGGAAAATGTTAATGACTTTTGAAATAATTTAGTGAAACAATGATTTTTATTAAGCTATGATTTTAAATAGCAGTACATTATTTTTGGAAGGTGTGAAACTGCCATATTTCGATATTTTCCAATAGAATACGTCTGTAGTTTAGTGGTTAAGGAGTCGGCCTTACGACCGAGAGGTCCCGGGTTCGAATCTTGGCCATTACACTATCGACGTGAGCTTAGTTGGAGGGATTAAAGGCAATATTTGTCATATCGGTTGCTAATATACTTTAAAAAAATAATATACCATTAACACTAGCAGGTATTTTCTTAATATTTCATTTCAAATAAATGAAGACTTAAAAATTCATTCAACGTAATTGCCTCTAGATAAGTGGTAATTTGTCACATTACTTTCCAACCCAAGGTTGCCTGAAAGAAATCGCTTCAGCGATAAGGCTGCCTATTGTACATTAAACTGTATATGCATGTTACCTACTTGTCTCAGTTGTAAATGTATTGGTGTACAATAAAGTATTATCTATATATCTATCTAATTTGTTGGTCGGCCTATTGTGTAATTGAATATAATGACGAATGTATGAGATTTGACATTTATGACATGCGTTGACAACTGTCATTTATGTCAAATCCCAATACATTCGTCATTCAATTCTATTCTATAATACGGCCGGCCAATAATTTGGCACTTTTCTAGGAGGGCTGGTCTGTAAATTCCTGAATATATATTTATTATTTCATCTGATTTGCTAAACTCTTACAAGGGACTTTTAAGTAATAGGGTTTCTTTATGCACGGTACCCTAAAAACTGATCGTACCGCCATCCATCGCGGTAAAGAGCGCGTCAGGTACGCGAGCGTGCACTTGACTCACTTTCGGTTCGTCGGTCCGGCACTCCGGCACTCCGGCACTCCGGCCGCTAACCGGAAATACCGCGAGTTCAAGGTCGTTTGATGCGCTTTTCACTATCGTACGAGAAATTGCGCTTTTACTTTGCGCCAGAGCATACGAATATCTTGTTTATTGTTTTCTTTTTCATACTTTTTTGGGATATACAATGTTTTTTACCTTGTTTATTATTCTTTTGATGTAATGTTCGAAGGAGGTAGGTCCCAATTGAACAGTCCGACTGGGGCAGTACCTGCGTCCTACATAATACCACGGCTATAAAAACCGCGGTAGCCTAATGGTATGGGTAAAGGACTGCTGTAGACGAGGTCTCGAGTTCGATTCCAGGTTTTACCATGTCACTCACATATGACTTTTCGATGCTTTTCGAAGTTATGTGTGTATTTATCGCAGGTTTATAAGTGCCCGGTTAATTGCAATAGGCTCGCCACCTATTACATTGGGATCTAAACATAAACTGGCGAAATGTGGGTGCTAGCACCTCTGCCTACCCCTTCGGGGATATAGGCGTGAGTTTATGTTATGTTATAAAAATCGTGTGTTGTGTTCCCGACGGTGTGTAGGGTAGCCAGAGCTCACTGGAGAGTTTTTGTGCTGTCAGTGGGAAGATTAAAGGCTTGTCCTGATTATGTCTTCTGCACTGACGACACGGAAGTTTCCTGTTCTTATAGGGTCGGCAGCACAGGTGTGATTTCCCTGGTGTTGCACATGTTTATAGGTCACAGTAACTACTTTCCATCAGGTATATATATAACCGTATGCTTGTCTGCCACCTAAGTTGTATAAAAAAATATATTTTTGTGAATTGCAGTTGAATATGAATTTCCCTCTTTGAGGGCCACTAATTAATTGTCTTTTAACTTCATTAGCTGTGTTTGTCCATTGACACTAGGAAAAATATGACTTCGTTAATACAGTTATGGATATAGTTGACCCGTCACATCACAAATAGAAATAAAGAAAGAAAAAATATTTTTTTTAAAGAAAATTTTTACCGTAGTTATTAAAATTCCTACTAACTCCTCCAGCTAAGCTAAATAGCTTGTGTTAGGAGTGGGTTCACATCAGTAGTGTAATAGCCAGGATCCGAACTTGGGACCTTTCGCTCGTAAGGCCCACTCCTTAACCATTAAGCTACTGTCGCTTTCACCAATCATAGATTATACCAAACCAATTCGTGCGTGTTAGGGCCACGTCTGTGGCGACTTAGTGTAAGATATATGCCGGTAACTATACAATCTACATACATAGTTATCTTCCAAAGCTATACGTGACTTCCTTCTGATAACACAGATACAGAAGGTCATATGAAATAAGTAGCTCAAGCAAGAGCCACGACTAAACGATATTGTCCATTGAATTATAACAACAATCAATCATTACGGCTGTAGATCACTGATACTGCGCGCGCGCAGGCTTCAGTTACCATTGTTTGTTATAGACGCAAGTCCGCAGTAAGGTAGGCAAGTAATCCGTTCGGAAGGCTCTGTTTTGACATAGAGAGATAGATATTTCGGTTACGAAAACAAGACGGTCAAGTGCGAGTCGGATTTGGGATCCGAGGGTTCCGTAATTAAGCTACATAAACCGTAATATATTTTGAATACGTTGACTTAAAAGTTTGATTTTTGCAGTTTTAAGATGCTATAGAGCTGAGTATGTGGTATGAATTTTAGCTTGATAACACCACGCATTCCTGAGATTAAGGTCTTGACAGACAGACAGACAGACACGCGGACAGACGGACAAAAGAAGTGATTTTATAAGAGTCCAGGCAGACCAAAGGCTTTGTGTTCTGCACTGGAGCTCGCTGTTTTTCAAGGATCTGCATCACGCGTGTGACTCCCCTGGTATTGCACACGTCCATAGGCCAAGATGTTAATTTCACTAGCATCCAAGACCGCAACATGGTTCAGCTTCGATATATTCCGTAAAGCGACTGCCACCTAACCTCCAGAATCCATTGGCGATATCGGAGTCGGGGTCTGACAACTGGTCTAACAGTTGTCAGACTTTTAAGGAGTCCAGTAGGAGTCCTAACGGGTCCTACGGGTAGTATCCCGTAACGATAGCCATAGACGTTCCTATGACAACCGGGACCGATGGTACAACGTGCTCTCCGAAGATGTTGCAGACGTCCATACGTGTGGTCATCAGGTGGGCCGTGGCTTATCTGCCACATAAGTGGTATAAAATAAATGCTATTAGTTCTGCGGTATTTTAAGAAAGTAATAAAATCAATCAGCCCAGTGGAGTGCTACAATATCCAAGAGAATTGAAGATAAGCCTTTTGCTGGAGTTTTATTTTGACAATAAACGCACAGTCGAAAACAAGAGGCATCATCTATCAATACACCATTAACTGTTTATATTTCGTTTGGAATAACAGAATCCCGGTAGAGTTGGACCACTCCATCTTTTCCCATGCGGTGGCGTACAAGGCGACTAAAGGATAGAGCTGTTTAACATCAGACAGATATATACAGCCCAGACTCAGCCTCAGATGCATGGCTTGAGTCAACAATTGTGCCCGGATTCAGCGATAGGCTCACCCCCAATTACGTGGGACCGAATACAATGATTAGTGAATTGTGGGTGTTAATTTAAATTCCCTAAAAAACTCCGCGGATAAATACATGATTATATATATATGTATGTATGTATTATCATATTAAGCATTTGTAGTAACCAAGGTAGCCTAGTGGTATGGGTAATGGACTGCTGAGACGAGGTCTCGAGTTCCAGGTCTTACCATGGCACACACCAATGACTTTTCGATGCTTTTCGAATGCAGGTTTATAAGTACCCGGTTAATGGCAATAGGCTCGCCACCTATTACATTGGGACCTAAACATAAACTGGCGAAATGTGGGTGCTAGCACCTTTGCCTACCCTTTCAGGGATATAGGCGTGAGTTTATGTTATGTTTATGCATTTGTAGTTATTACAGCATCGCAAGGCGCCGTCTCCATGCGGATAATCGCCTACCTACATATGAATCAGATGCTAATGCTTCCACGTGCCCGCACAGTATAATTTGAGGGTTTTTTTCGACAAATCCCTACGTATACCCGTGGTATGTCGGACTCGAACCGACTAAAATGCACGACGCCTGTGAGTCCTTTTTGACTGCCGAAGGTGAGGTTGACAGGCATATCCCTCCCACCCTGGCCGACCCAGGGCCATCTCTATCGTTCTGGCCCTCTCTTCGGATGTGGGGACCATAGAGTCCCCAACACGTCCCCGGAAACGAGGAAATCTTGGGTATAAGTCTTATATTTGAAATACAACTCTGTCGATCCATAAAATAAAACTCAGTGGTCCGTTAACAATATTATTTTTATCTGCAATCCGTCCTTGACTATGAACGAATTTATTGAGCGTCTAGTGTCTTGACGAAGATGCTCCCCCGTGGTAGCACTCTTCTCAGTATCTGGACTCCAGGTCTTGGATATCGTATCTCTTGAGGCGTTTGGGGTAACTAACATTAATTAAAAATATATTAAGATAGAACAAAAATTAATGGTCCAGGCGGGATTCGAACCCGCATTCTTTCTCTTACAGGGGGAATTTTATAAATATTTAACTGCTTAATTTTTTTTCAATAATATTAATTAATCCAGAAGCCATATCGTTGGAGTGATTCTTTATCCAGTTCTTGTACTTCTGAGCCAAGAGTCTGATCTCCTCCTTGACTGTGCTGACCTGCATCCATTAACAGTTAATAAAATATTTGACGTTTTGTAAGTTCCGTTTTGAAAACGATTTTCCATTTTAGGGTAGATAAAGACTACGGTCTTATAATTAACTGACAAACTTCCTCCAATTTCAAACAGGGCCGGACTCAGATGCTACAAACCTTTCATTTATTTATTTTAAAACATTAATTTAATTGGCATTTGTTTCACCGGTACCCGACGGATTTACCTTCTTATATCCACCTCATGACGGGTACATACTTACCATACATGAACAATGGCATACAAACGAATATAATATGTTAACATTACGACGAATGCTAGCGGATAGGCGTCATCGTCATAGTGGAACAAATCTCAATTATTAACGTACGTTTCTATGGTGTGTACCAGCACTAAATACTGGATTTAAATGCGATTCCATTTAAGTTTTAATAGCCTTTGTCGAAGCAGAGATCTAAATCAACTTTATTATAAACTCACAATATTTATCATAATATTATTTATTGATAGCGCCATAAAAGCCAGCGAGCTAGCCACTTCTATGAATATTTACAACAAATTAGTAATGTATACTCGACCAGTCGCGTTATGTTGCAAACAAGTCAACAGTATACCACTAGAATATATTTACATACATTTTTGAGCGATTACAATATAATATTTTACTTATTACCTGTTAAAAGTGTATTAAAATAAAATCCTAGTGGTATGGGTAATGGACTGCTGAGACGAGGTCTCGGGTTTGATCCCAGGTTTTACCATGGCACACACCAATGACTTTTCGATGCCTTTCGAAGTTATGTGTATATTTATCGCAGGTTTATAAGTGCCCGGTTAATGGCAATAGGCTCGCCACCTATTACATTGTGACCTAAACATAAACTTGCGAAATGTGGGTGCTAGCACCTCTGCCTACCCCTTCGCGGATATAGGCGTGAGTTTATGTTATGTTATGTTTAAAATAAAAGACATTAACAGTAGATATGAAAAAATCTGTAAGTATATAGAAGTTGAAAAAGTAAAATTTTAAGAGTAGTTCAATGTAATTATAATATTTCTTAATTTATTAATAAAAGATATCCAAAAAGTATACACGATGAACTCTCATGTAATTATATAATTAACAAAAGATAACACATTGTAACTTAATTTTCCCGCGCTATTTACCGTTACGCACATTCGAATTTCAAAATTTTATATTCTTTTTAATCAAATGTAACAAAAGAAACACAAGCTAGTTTAGAACTGTCATAATATTTATAAAATCTCGCTGATGACTCACAAAACGGTGACTTATGATCAACTAATGATCACAATCTAGATCCAAGGCAATGCCAGCTTGATCCGCAATGATCATAAATGGTGATAACTGCCAACCTGTCGCATGCAAGGCTTTGATTGTTGATACGAGTATAAGGCAATGTCAGGGCCATAATAGGTCTAATTTATTTTATTTGTAATTGTATATTGTGTGGTTTGGAAGGTCGAGGTTGTTTTGATGAGTTTGATCAGACACATACGCCTATGTCCGTGATTTTAAAAAAATATATGATTGGACGAATCGGAAGAAATTAACAATTTCGCTCTATCATTAAGTTCAGAAAATCTTATTGAGAACTTGTAAAATATATGAAATATATAAACGACTTTAATAAAATTTAAACAATATAATGAACGTTCCATTATGGTAACGCCATAACGCTAACAATTGTTACTTCATCTTGTTTCTAGTTTCAACATACATTTAGAAACGTGTAGTAGATTTTTATTTCGAAAAATGAACTACGAAGCCCAGCTAGTTTTAACATGAACCTTTGCCATATTAGTCTGAAAAATTACGACTGTTTCCAAGAGTTTTGGACATGAACTAACCGTGACCATGCTTTCGTGACTCGACTGCACAATGTGTGCTCTCGACCATGTAATAAACTTGCTAAGCTACATACACGGAAGAAGTACAAATCTAAGGCCATTAAAAGTACCATGCATGAACTTCGTAATAGGAGGTAGGACACGACGGTATTTCCGTCCAATTGAGCAGTCCGACTGGGGAAGTACCTCCGCCCTTCAGAATACCGCGGCCATAATAACCTCGTGTCGTGTTCCCGGCGGTGAGTAGGGTAGCCAGAGCACACTTCACGAGAGTTTTTGTGCTGTCAGCGGGCAGACCAAATGTTTAGTCTTCTCACTGGAACTCGCTGTTTTTCAAGGGTCTGCAGCACGAGTGTAACTCTTAAAGTTTGTCCTGCTTTGTCTTCTACACTGACGGCATAGAAACTCTCTGTGCGTACAGGGTTGGCAACGCGAGTTGCCATGGTAACTACTTATAGGCCCGCGTACTTGTCTGCCTCCTAAGTGGTATAAAAACTGTTGATAAACAAAATAAACAAACAAACCTCGTTCCAGTCAAGGACCTCAAGGATACTGAAGATAAAAATAAAAGCATTTTATTTACGATTAAACCATTCTTTCATCCATCAACACAATAATGATCCTCATCGTGTCACATTAAACGATTTTTTTCTTCCGTATTTACGCCTTCTAGGGTAATCAAAAGTCGTAAATCTCACTGGATGGTGTGAATTTTTAAGAGTCAGTCACCCCTGTTTGGAAGGCGCGTGTGGCCTTGTGCGTCGCGTGAGCGGCCTCGACTGCCACAGGGCGGCGGATTGCAGCCCTTATATGGTAGATCTCGCGCCTGCGTACTCAACATGGTGCTTCCACGTCACGTGGTACCTACTGCATCTAAATTTTCGCATATATTGCCGTTGAGTAGGAAATTGCTTACGTACTTTAATGTCGCCTTGAGTTTTGAACGAATTCTTTCTTACTATGCTGTACTTTGTGTCCCAAATAGGGATATAATAAATTCTGATGGTTTCCTGTACTTACAATGTTTTAATAGCTTTATCTAAAGCTGCTTAATTTGAGTGAATAATAAAACTGACATATAACAGTTCTAAATACGGTCCTGTGTTGCCAAATTCGTGTTTCTTTTTGTGATGAAAATTATACTTAAATCTTGCTAATAACTCATAAAGCATATATTAGAACACCTTTTTAGCATAATTCTGATTTAAGGGAATTGTGAATCAAATAAATAAATATTTTGCGATTTATTACATGGTGCCATCTAAATTTAAAATAAGCAAATAGTATAATTTTGTAAATATAAACACTATAATTTAATCATATTTATTACGAGTATACCTATGTATAGTAGTCAGAACTCACTGGAGAGTTTTTGTACTGTCAGTGGGAAGACCAGAAGCTTGTCCTGCTTTGTCTTCTACACTAACGGCACAGAAACTCTTGTGCTTACAGGGTTGGCCCTTACAGACTCCCTTGGTGTTGCACACATCCATAGGCCACGGTAACCACTTTCCATCCTTTGTGTCAGGTGGGCCATGTGCTTGTCTGCCAACCAAGTGATATATAAAATAAACAGTAGGCCAAAGCCTCCCAACACTTTTTTTTTCTCATACAACTTAGGTGGCAGACAAGCACACGGCCTGATGGAAAGTGGTTACCGTGACCTATGAACGTGTGTAAGCACTGGGAGAGGCCTAGTCATAGATCATCTAAATACATCCCTGTTGAGTGTTAACAATGAGAGGCATTAGTCAGTACATTTGGTGATAATTGTGGAGCTATTCAGTTATAATTACAGCATTGTCTACAGTACCGGTTGTCGACCTCGGAAGCGGGCTACATTTCTCTACCACAAGTTCTATGGTGATTCACTATCGATAAAACTAAAATGTTGTAAATTGTAATTACATCGTTAAGTAATTGTTTAATTAATTTTGCTAGCAAGTATAATCATAATGTCACCAATAGTGATAAATCAATTCAAATAAATTATGTCAATGTACATAATGTTTAATGGAAAGTACATATATATTTTATCTTTTCTATTTATCTATTTACACTTAATGTGTTTTAAATCTATGCTAATATTTACATTAATAAAAAATAATAATTAAATAAAACAAAAGTTAAAATGCGTCGTGGAATTCCTCCGCATCGCATGCCTCTCGTGGTAGCGTTCCCAGAAGACTGGCAGCATTGCCACGTTGTATGGCAATGCTTATTCTCTGACCTAAGAAGAGGCCAGGCCTCTGGTCACGAAATTGAATAGAAATTAATTCAGAAAACGGTTTAACTACTCTTTTCATTAAGATACTCCTCTATTGAATAGTGTATTAGTGGCCTAATATTTTCTTTTGAATTTAAAGTAATACTTTTCGGTTTCAACCCAAATGTTGTTAATGTTCCTTTTTAAACGAAACGAAAATGTGAAAACCTGCGAAATTGTATAAATTAATTAATCCAAAAACCAATTAAACTAATTTCTTCTGAAAATGCAGTGGTATGAATTTTATGAATAAGAATAAATTAAATCAGTAGTATTAGTTAATAAATATCGGAAATGGTATGAGTTTACATACAACATCTTTCAAACCAAACATTTGAAAATGAACACCATGTATATAAGTTCTTAATGTTGGAACCTGAATACAAACTACTTAATAACATTAATTATTGAAATCTCTAAGGAAATTAAACAAAAATAAATTAAATTTTATTTTGTGACGCAATACACTTTGTAATTTCCATAAATATCACTGATTTCTTTTATAATTAATATTTAATTTATTGACATTATTCCATTAGTATTTTTGCATAATCATTTACATCAGTTTAATCTTAAAAATGCGCCATAAAATTTGTATAACATGACATTTAATTTAAATATAGAAATAAATAATTTTCGTAATAAAATCGTGAACTTTAAAAAAAATAATACTTTAAAAGTCAATAAACATTACAAAAAAGAATTTGAAAGTACAAAAAGAACGTGCGATGGCCGGGAATCGAACCCGGATCAACTGCTTGGAAGGCAACTATGCTGACCATTACACCACCATCGCAGCTGAGAAGTGAGCCGAAATTTGTATTCACTATTTAATGTATGCTTAATCGTATTACGTCATTATTAGTTGATAAGCAAGTTAACGTAAATTGAAAATTCGTAACTTATTGGACTTCTATGATTATTATAGTGAGAAGGATTTAAAATTATCTGTTTCGGTAAAGCAATACTTACCTCTTTTTCTTCGTGCGTAAATTACCACGGATACCGACTAATACCGTAAACCACGTCGTCCCGGGTCTCAGATCCTGGAGCTCTCGCATCTAGTAAGATTTTTATACCTAATACTAAGATAGTCTCATATATATATAAATCTGGTCATCATCATCACAGCGTTAGTCCTGGTAGCATCAAAAGCAATTGTATAGGTACTTTGGAACCTGGGATCCGCTTTTCTACTTTTTCCTGATTGGACTTTTACGTGAGCGACTTCCATCTGATCCACCACAAGAGAAAAATCGACCAGAGTCCCGTCTATGAACCAGAGTACCATGTAACAGACGAAGTTAACATAGAACCCAAAAATCTAGGCCCCATTGCAGGTAGGTATTTAATCATAAATAAACAAATCATACCGCTAAACCCTCACTTTTGACCCCGCCATTAGCGCGGGTCGCGACCCAACATCTACAAGTCACACAACAGATCGCAATACGACGCACTTAACCCGTAAAAGACCGTAAAACCGTAACGTAACCGTAAACGCTAACGTAAACCCGAGATGCGCACGCGGTGCTATTGTCGCGCAATCACTTTGTAGATCGCCGCCGGCCGGAGCGTGACCTCTGTGATTTGTACGGTGACCATGATTTTTATTTTTATGAGATGGTCTATTTTATGTTACAGTTATTATCCTCATCTTAGTAATTTGCTGCTTGCGTCCTAAATTTACATTTTGGGTTATTTTACATATACACATATAATCACGCTTTTATCCCCGAAGGGAGAGAATTAACACCCACATTTCACCAATCATTGAATTCGGTCTCACGTAATAGGAGGTGAGCCTATTGCCGTCTTCCGGGCACTATAGTTGACTAATGTAAGATAAGATAAGATTTATTTCAGATAAAATCACCCATAATTTATTAGTATGTTGGCCTATAACTATGTTAGTATGTAATTATAAAATAATATTAACACTAAGTCTATAATATTAAGACTAAGTCATGCATCTGAGGCTAAGTCTGGGCTGTGTTTTGATAAGTAAACAAAATTCTTAACAGACTTTTAGTGAGCGGGAGTGACTGCCGTCTGACCTCCCTGAGGTCAGATTGGCTTCGGTTGCAAAGATGCTGGACCCTAATATTCATATTCTCCTGCTATATTCCTAAAATGTTCAAAGGTATTTGAAAAGTTCAATATTAGATTCATTGCCACTTTACCTGACTAGTAATAGACCCAATATGATTGTTTACCCAACCCGGAAATCATAACAGGACCACATACAAGTATAACAGCAATCGCAACAATCACTGCACCACCTACACAGTCATTAATTTAATAAATCAATAAAATCTACATTAAGACACAAATTATAATCACATCTCATTTTTATTGCACGTTGCTCATAAATAAATTTGTCATAAATTAATTAGCGGTAATTTAAATCCACATTACGAAGTTGTTAACACAAGAGGCGCGGGCGCAACATTGTAACAACAAAAGCTTTGTAAATCGCCGCGCTTGAATCACGATCTACACATGGCATCTGAGCAGGTTTGTGCTTAATATATTTATCTTTGAATCTACAAGAAAAATGTGTATTGATGGCAAGATTGTAAAACGTATTTTGTTTTTGTATAATTCAAACTTTTAATCAGAATTTCTTTACAAGTATTTTTTTTCTAATAATAAAAACTAAAATGTTATATTAAATAAGTATACGAGCTTATATAAATAAATAAATATAAATGTTCTACAACATTCTACACAACGCTATCAATACCTATGGTAAGCATAGTTTAACTAGCTTGTGTTATGGAATCTAGAATACGGATAAACATATATAAAATACTTTCTTTTTTTGTAAATACATACATATTATACATAGAAACACCCAGACCAATGCAAAGCTATACTTAGATCTTCGAGGCCCACACCAACCTCATTCGGAACCTGATACTCTTGCCTATTGATAGCCTCGTCCATTCCTGCGCTCAAGTTTCATTCCAGCTCGGCTGGTTCGGGGTCTCTTGTTTTAGCATATAGTGGCTTTTGCAGAAATAATAACCTCTTCAATCCTCCTTCTCTACCTTCAAACAGAAGGTACAGCAGTTAGACCTGATTGTAAGCAGTTGCAAGTGAGATTGGTTTAGGCCCGAAGATTTTGATGGAGGTTTGAAGGAGGAACATTAATTATGACTTCACAGCAAAAGAAATATGGGGTTCTTCAAGAGGGGCATCAGAAGGTTTGTTCATGGTCAGCAGCGCGAGTGTGACACTCCTGGTGTTGCATACGTCCATAGGCCACGGTAATCGCTTCCCATCAGGTGAGCCGTGTGCTTGTCTGCCACTAAGTGGTATAAAAAAATAAAAAAGAGGATCACCATGTCAGACCCCAACAATATTGTAATGGTGGCTTTTAGCTTGACGGCTTCAGCAGATGCTTTTTCATTCAATTTAATACGATACCGCGGTAACCTAGTGGTATGGGTAATGGACTGCTGATACGAGTTCTCGGGTTCGATCCCAGGTTTTACCATGGCACACACCAATGACTTTTTCGATTATTTTCGAAGTTATGTGTATTTATCGCAGGTTTATAAGTGCTCGGTTAATGGCAATAGGCTCGCCACCTATTACATTGGGACCTAAACGTAAACTGGCGAAATGTAGGTGCTAATACATCTGCCTACCCCTTCGGGGATATAGGTGTGAGTTTATGTTATGTTATTACACAAAGTCGGAACATTTTTTCAACATACATACATTTAACCAAGCCTTTATCCCCAAAAGGTTAGGAAGAGATGAATTAACACCACGCGTATTATCAATACTCCCTATGAGTGAGCCTATCGCCGTCTCCGCGGGACTATTGTATTTTCAACAATATCCTAAAATGTCTTCCCAAATCCATGGGCACCGTGGCGGCCGGCGCGGCACCGTTTGTCACGATAAACGCGACCTATGTGTCGTACGTAATTGGGTGCAGCGCGGTACGGCACGACATCTCGCCAGTTCCCAGTGTTCCCACGGCATCGGGCTTTGTTCTAACTAGCGGACTTTATACCAAATATGGTACCTACTGGTGCAGTATAACCACATATTGGTAGTTTGCGTTTAATATTTTGTACTTGTTTTTATAGTAGGATGGGAGGTTATGAAACCTCTGGTCTTGATTTCGTCTCTTGGAATGTGAGGACTTGAGCGTTGGAATACGAGTATGAGCTCCAACTCAACTAGTACACCTATGCTCATTTACTAGCTTTATTGAAAATAGAAAACTGACTTACTGATCACAAAACCATCTCCTTGACGCCAAGAATAAATATTGCCTTGGAAGGACTGGTGTACGAGGCTCTGATGCAGTCACTCTCATAAAAGTCAAAACAAACCTATTAAATTGGGTGAAGGAGAGCAAACAGAAATTCTTGGGGGCAATTATAGTTGACGGTCGGATGAACGAAGGTAGCAGCAAGGATATGAAGACTACCAATGAGATAGTTTTTTTTTCACGTGCGGTATAGAAAGCCCTTAAGGGTGTGGGACTACGGCGTCCCCATCTTTCCCCAGAAAAGTGGGACGGGGCGCACATCGCGCCACCGTCTCGGCCTGCTTCTGCTAGAGTGACAGGCAGCTTCATCTGTCACCCCCAGGCCTGCGCTCATGGAGGACGGAGGACGTTCAGTGATCTCTAACGCTCGTGTTGCCTCCGCATGTAGGGAATACTGTTCCTCGAAACAGAGACTAGTGGAGTGAAGAAGCGATTTACAAATATATACTAGTCACTATTTATGAATATTAAGATAACTACATGCCATTCGACTGCCAAGCCTAAGGTCCCAGGTTCGATTTGTATTGTTCTGAATAATTCTCTATGTAAGTACAATATATATGTATTAACAAAAAAATAATGTATCTAAGTACATCTATCCGCGTTCTAGAAACCATAACACAACTTAGCTTTATCGTTTCCGCTTCAATATAAACACACCCTTATATCCAAATCAGCATAATAAAACGACAAATCCATCCATTCAGCAACACCTAAACATTCCAGGTCGTGTCTTATTCTTATTACACAAATAAGCTACCGAACCGTCGCCTACGATCTAGCAAGCGATCTGTTCAAGCAACTAAACCCCTCATAAATATGTCAACGACTTCTTAAAATGCCTCAGCCGGGCACCGAATGCCAACCCACGCGTTGTTTAGTAAACAATTTTGCGTAATTTTCGCCTGTCTACCGGTTACTTAGTTTGCGAATTTCTAGGGTTGTCTGTTAAATTTATACTAGATAGTAACAGCCTGTTGTGAAATCTAAAGTTTTTTTTTTAAATCAGACCTCATCTCGAGGGAGGATTTGCCAGAGGCAAGTTCACCCTTGACAACTATTGATGCAAGACGACATGCGGTTTTAATCGGTTCGAGTGGCCCGACACACTGGCTGTGGTGGACGGATGATCAGCCCATCTGCGTTGGTCATTTTATTTATACATTCAAATATTTGCACTGAGTGGGAATCAAATACGTGCCCCCTGCGTTGCAGTCTAATGCAATACCAACATGCAACAGAGAGCGACGTAGAAGACAAGTAAGAACTATTGGACTATTGACTAAAATATTAGTATGTTATACACCTTTTTTTATACCACTTAGGTAGCAGGTAAGCACACAGTCCACCTGATGGAAAGTGGTTACCGTGGCTTATAGACGTGTGTAATACTAAGGGATTCACACTTGTGCTGCCAACCCCGTCAACACAGAGAGTTTCTGTGCCTGTACTGACGGCACGAAAACCCTCCAACCAATGAGCTCTGACTACCCGACTCACCGCCGGGAACACAACACTAGGTAATTATGACCGCGGTATTCTGTAGGGCGAAGGTACTTCCCCAGTCGAACTGGTCCATTGGACGGAAATACCATCGTGTCCCCCCTTCTCCAAACACCTCCAACACCTCTGGCTATTCCCATTAGGAATATCTATATGTGAGAATATATATAAGGGCGCACTATAAGTTTCCGGAATGAATATGAAAAAATACTATTAAAGGTACAAAATTAATTTATTGTTTTTCAAAATAATCTCCCTTGGCGTCTATGCACTTTTTCATTCGATCAAACCAGTTTTGAAAACTTTTGTGCCACTCCTCTGTGGTGACCTTTGAAACGTGTTTTTCATACTCCTCGACAGCCTCTTCTGGTGATGAAAATCGTTGGCCGCGTAATTGGTTCTTAATTTTTGGGAACAGATAAAAGTCACAAGGTGCCAGGTCGGGACTGTATGCAGGATGACTCATGAGTTCTACATTTTTCGCCTTCAAAAAGTCGTTTGTCTGTCTGGCCGTGTGAGAACTAGCATTGTCGTGGTGCAGGATGATACGGCGTTTACGGTTATTTTTACGGAGTTCGTCAATAACTTCCGGCAAACAAATGGTCGTGTACCAGTCACTATTCACAGTACGACGATTTTCTAAAGCAACAGTAGCCACGTGTCCAGTTTTATTAAAAAAAGAAGCAATCATCCGCTTAGATGCACTTTTCACGCGCGCCACTTTGGTTGGTTTCGGCTCATCTTGAAAGACCCATACGCTCGATTGCTGCTTTGTTTTGGGATCGTAGCAATAAATCCATGTTTCGTCACCTGTTACTAAGTCCCACACCAAATTTGACGCACCTTCGTTGAATCTGGTAAGCATGGCACTGCACCAAGTGACGCGGTCCGTTTTTTGATCCTCGGTCAAGTTATGTGGGATCCACCGCGAGCACAGCTTTCTCACACCCAAATGTTTGTGTAGGGTTGATTGTATTTGACTCATGCCTATTTCTAAGGATGCGCGAATTTCATTGTCTGTTTCAATCATACGGCGCACAGCATCGATGATTTTGTTGGTCACAGCGGTGGACGGCCGACCATCGCGAGATTCGTCACTGAGATTGATACGACCACGCTTCTGTTTCAATCATACGGCGCACAGCATCGATGATTTTGTTGGTCACAGCGGTGGACGGCCGACCATCGCGAGATTCGTCACTGAGATTGATACGACCACGCTTGAATTCTGCAAACCAGCTATAAACAGTCGTCTTGCATGGAGCTTCATCGCCAAAAGCTGTTTCAAGCCGAGCGATGCTCTGTTGAGCCGTCAAATTACACTTAAAATCGTAGAAAATCATACTACGAAAATTTCCCCGAGTTAAATCCATGTTGATGCAGACACACAATTTTTTAAATGGCGCCACAAGGTAAAAACAAAAGACAGTCAGATGAAACAAACTGTATTCTACAGCCAAAGAGTTCTATTTTCAAATGTTGTAATAAATTTTTAAATATTGTTTATGTAAGTGGCCAGTTCCGGAAACTTTTAGTGTAACCTATGTAGTTAAAAGGTTTGTTGCGTGCCAACCCTGGCTTGGAATGATATATATCTTATCTAGCCAATATATTAAAGTGAAAAACGAATGGTGCTATAATACTCAGGGTATTGAGTAATTTTGAAATATTATCGTTACGAATTGTCAATGGGATAGGGCGAGGTTTAAGAACGAGCGGAGAGAAAAGCGGAAGCGATTTTGATTTTATTGACGTTGACATCGTTGTAACTTTATAAATAGACATGTTGATATCCAGGATGTAAGTTGAACCCGCGCTTGTTTCAATCAAAGAATGAAAAATCAAAGAATCAATTTCATTTATTCAGTGTAGGCACATACAGTGCACAAATGAACGTAAAATCAATTATGTCAGGAAATAATAAAAAAATATTAAATAATGTAAAAATAAACCATTGGAAAACGATTCTTTCGCTGGTTCGGTAGATTAGTTCTACTGAGAAGATACCAGCAAGAAACTTAAAGAACTAAATTAGAACTAGATTATCTTTCTTTTTAAAATTTGTTTTAGTTTACAATTTATTTTGTGCGAGCAAGCAACCTCCCCACATGTTCAGATTTTATGCAATTTGTGATAGTACCAAAAGTCTACCCTCTCTTTTTATTCTCATTCCCTTCTTTCTCTCCTTCACATACCACTTTCCCTTTATAAGACACAATCTTGCAAGCGTTCATAATATTTTGAATAGCATATACCTAACCGTTGTGAAGTCGCTATCACTGCGACCCAGCCTTTACGCCTCCTTGACCGGTGACCCAGTTGCTGATAAAGGAAGGAAGCGTCGTACCATTGTGTGCATTGTATGCTCGGCTGCTACGTAAGCGGATGACTGCTGTAATGAGGTGTCGAAGTTTTCGACATGTTTAGACATTATTTAGTGCTGGTAAAATAATTGGGGCCATGAAGTGCACGGGAAAATACTGTTCATGATGATCCGTCATTATCACTATCTACAATACATACGAATTATACCTAATGCCCTTTTTGTATACTAGGTATGGCACCAAATGACTAACTAACAGAAAGTAAAGTGAGTTATGTGTATGTGAGAAGCTAAAAAACGGTTAAAGGTGCAAATAAAACAACTTTTACAAGAACAGTAATAGACTAGGTCATCCACGATGTAACACAATCTCTTGTTCGGCCGGGGTGTGAGGGATATGCCTGTCAACCTCACCTTCGGCAACCAAAACGACCCACAGGCGGCGTGCGTTTACAGAGGTTGTGTCGGTTCGAGTCCGACATAACCTCTCCCACCGGCTTCGGTGGGGAGGTATCCGTGGGGATTTTGCGCACGTAAAAAAAAACACAAAGTCTTGTCTGATCCAAGTCCGGCAAAGCTATCTTGAAGGGTTATACAACGGAACCATTTCCACTATACCGGCGCCAATAGTTTACAAGCACAGTAAGGCAACCCATCCTAAACTTAATGCGTATTTCACGACGCCATCGTTTGTCGCCTACCAAGCCCAACATACAGACTAATTTGTAGGGCAGTAGGGGCCATGTAGGCGACACTTACCGCTAGGCGAATCACTAGCGGATTATTGCGCATATATCTTATCAGAGTATGTACTATTTTAAATCATAAAATTAGACCTCCGATTTAGATTGGAAAAGGTCGAAATAAGTGCCACTATTGTCGCATATTTAGCATTAGTGCCCTTCGCCCTCATTCCTGAAATTTCCTTTTAGCTATCATCAGGTGAGATGCCTCACAGTAAAATTATGTATTTAGGAGGTAGGACACGGCGGTATTGCCGCCCAATTGAGCAGTCCGACTGTTGAAGTACCTCCGCCCTACAGAATACCGCGGCTATAATAACTTCGTGTTGTGTTCTCTGCGGTGAGTAGGGTAGCCAGAGCCACTGGAGAATTTGTGCTGTCAGTGGGAAGATCAAAGGCGTGTCCTGCTTTGTCTTCTACACTGACAGCACAGAAACTTTGTACTTACAGGGTTGGCAGCGCGTCTGTGACTCTTCTGGTGTTACAAACGTCTATAGGCCACGGTAACCACTTTCCATCAGGTGGGCCGTGTGCTTGTCTGCCACCTAAGTGGTATAAAAAAAAATCTTAGCTCCTATAGTAAGTAGCTTAGCCGTGAATGATGTAATGGAACAATGTCAAGAGTAGCATGCTCATCGATAACTATGGTCTAAGGCCATAGAATATAACATAATTAATTATAACTTATCGTTTATCTTGTCGGAACATGGCGAAGGAATCGTGACTCATGTGTGAACTCTGTGATAGGATAGACTTGATTTTATGCTAAAATATATTATATACTCACGCTTATTTACACCTGGCCCTACCTCTCCCGCCGAAGCCGGTGGGCGAGGTTATGTTCGTCTCGAATCGACTAAAATGCACGCCGTTTGTGGGTCGATGTTGTTTACCACAGGTGAGGTTGGCAAGCATATCCCTCGCACCCCGACCGATTCAGAGACATCTCTCTATATCTGGCTCTCCTCAAGCGTGGGGAGCTAGTCAGTGCACCTGTTGAACTACGAGGGAGGCTCTGGCGTAAGCTATCCTCCCGAGGTTGGGAAGTAGCTCTTGTAAAAACCAACAAACTATTCAAAAATAGAAAGCTCTTAGCTCCTCCGAGCTCTTAAGTAGGTCATGGACAATGGAGGCTAATAGGAAATCCCTAGGAGGGTGATGATGATCCATTTATTGTATAGCATGACCTACCAATACTTGAGAATAATTTTAATAAACGCATAATTTACTACCAAAGTCGTTAAAATGAAGCCTTCATTTTTAACACGTGCCAGAAAATATGTCACAGTACAATTATTCGCAGTAGAGAAACTTTAACGAGCTTTGATGAAAGCGTGTGTCTGAGTGGGAGTTACCCTCAGTGGTATATAGCAGTCGTAAGTGCTTTCTTTACTTAACACATGCACCCGGCACCGGCTCAATTAGAGGGTAAGTGAAATAGAGGACCAATATCGAGCTTTTTGCAATATACCTAATAATTAAGCAGTAGATTTTATAAGGTACTGATTATAAGACAAATAGAATGAATTTTGGAAGCACACATTATTATTTGAAATTAAATTCAAGGGTGTCGTAACTGTATTAAGAATAAATAAAATTTTAACAAAAGTAAAAGTGCCTTCAAGATATTATAAAAAAGGCAATGAAAAGCAACAATAACTGCATTTATAGAAGTGAGTATAAGGTTAATTAAAATATAGAAATTGTATACAAAATTGTATTGTTTTTTACCTGTTGGACACAAGTGCATGCTAAAATGATTAAATGATACTTCTGTTTCAAACTTGCTCAGTGGCATCCGCGTAAGCCCGTAAAATAAAATTGCCGCTTGTCACGAGATCAGATACGATTGACGAAAAACGATTTTGTGAATAATATGACATCACTGATGACGTCACCAACCTTCGGCGACTACCTATAATTACGCATCTAGATAAAGATATAATTGAATATTGTATATGCAAATTATTTAATTACGATTATTTGTGGGGACCTTTAAAGGGTTATATTATAATCATGGGTCTTCTAGCTTACCTATAGTATAAATTGCAGCCCTTAGGTACTTACTGTATGATGTCATAACGAGATGGAAGATTACCTCACTATTAATTGAGCATTCAACTTACCTGTAACAAAAAAAATGTATTATTAGCAACAGAAAAATATTACATTATAAAATCATAATAATAAAATTAATTCTGTGGCTCATAATAGGTTAGGTAGGTATATATATTTCTAAGTTATATTATGTACGCTATGTCCTACCACATGTAACACATGTAAATGTTATTTGCTATTTTATAAAAAATAACCATTATATTACTTTTATTACTGTGGTAGCCTATGGGTAATGGACTGCTGAGACGAGGTCTCGGGTTCGATCCCAGGTTTTACCATGGCACACACCAATGACATTTCGATGTTTTACGAAATTATGTGTGTATTTATCGCAGGTTTATAAGTGCCCGGTTAATGGCAATAGGCTCGCCACCTATTACATTGGGACCTAAACATAAACTGGCGAAATGTGGGTGCTAGGACCTCTGCCTACCTCTTCGGGGATATAGACGTAAGTTTATGTTATGTGTAACATTTATATTGCAGATTCATCCGTGAAAGGATAGGCAGAAGAATATTGATCCCAAGATCCAATCCTACTACTGAAAAAGCCATCAAAGTTCCCTACGAAGCACGAAAACGCACGGATGAAAAACCCACTAAATGGTCACCCATCCGAATGCCAATCATGTTTAGGTCGCTTAACTCACTGATAGTTTACCGAATATTGAGCGCACCTGGCCAAGACCACTTCTGGGTATATCCTGGCTCTATAAGTGCTGTACATATTTCTTGGGTGTCTTTTGAAGATAGCACAAGGCTAATATGATGGATGAGCTCAATTTCACCAAGCAAAGATTATTACAAAACAATCCGCGAGCTCTAGGACCTTCTTAGTCTCGCGACCTAGGTCCAAGATATGTGCCCCGAGGTACACTTAAGTATTATGTCATTGGGTCTACAAAAAAAAGTTTTTCATAAAATAGGTCTCATCATAAATTGTTAAAAAAAAAACTACATCACTAATTTCTAAAAATAGCCAATGTTTTTGTGTAAGCGACGTAAACAGATCGATATCTCGATAATTGAACGAATCGATTCGCAATGAGTCTTTAATCGATACTAGAGGTCGCGTTAGTCATCGTATCGTCTTTTGGTAAAACATGTGTTGCTTTGTGTACGAGACAGACACGTGTGTTTTGGAAGGAAAATACTAGTTGGAAGAAAACTAATAGAAAATGGAATACTAGCTTACACTAAACACTAACAACAATTTCAATTTTTTGTTTTATATAACTTATGTGCCTCCAGGCCAGGTGGGTCGTGTGTGGATAAGCACACGGTCCACCTGATGGAAAGTAGTTACGCAGTAACAGAGAGTTTCTGTGCCGTCGGCACTGTGTGGTTCTTGCTCGTATATTATTCCTGAGTGAGGGTAACATCTAAGCCCTGCACGTGTTGTCCTGTGTAGGAAAGACTAGGGTATTTTGATGATACTCTCGATGAAGTTCAACCGTTTCATTGACTGAATATTGACACGAACTTAATTTAGAAAAGGTTAGCAGGAGATGTATGATAAGTTTAGTTAAATTTTGTAAAACAGAATTTTGGTTTCTATATTTTATTCATAAAATAGGTACATCCAAAACGTTTCGTAAACAACACGACCATTAAATGGTCGCTAACTGCCTAATTTAGTAGAACAAAAAAACTACAACAAAATAGTAACCTGTGCCAGTGAACGCTGAAGGCCACGCGTGGGCTGCCGGCGTGGGCGGCGACACTTGATACAGTTTTACTTGGGAGTAGGGTGACCATGTAACATGATGTTAGACTAAAATTCACAAAAATGACCAAAAAGTAATTGTATTTTTTGGTCATTTTCGTACTATAATTTTTTTATTGTTCAGCAAGTTTTAGATGAATAATAAATATATAATTATTAAAATTAGGCTAGCTTTTGTAGATTAGATATATTCTATTATTATCGACTATTGGTTAGCAATGCAGCCCTATTCAAAGAAGGCTCCGGCTTTATGTGTAATTTCGTGTCGTGTCGTGTCGTTTGTTTTTTAAAAGTGTAAGTTAGTCATATTATCCGGAAACATAGAAAACTGCAACATTTGACTATACATGGCCTTCAACGGTTTCTACGCAAGAACATTGATGCGATACTTTGGAAACTATTGCGATTTATAATCATGTTTATTATTGAATAAGTAAAGTTTTAAGAATATTTTAAAGTAGTAAAAGCACCCCCATGAGCGCAGGCCTGGGGGTGACGATGACGGGTCGGGCCGCCTGTCATCCTTGCAGAAGACGCGATGCGCGTCTCCCCGTTTCCGGGCACGACTTGGGGACTCTGTGGTCTCCACATCCTAGGACATCCAGATCGAGAGAGATGGCCCTGGGTGCGAGGGATATGCCTGTCAACCTCACCTTCGGCAACCAACAATGACCTACAGGAGCCGTACGTTTTACTCGGTTCGAGTCCGACATAACCTCTCCCACCGGCTCCAGCGGGGAGGTATCCGTGGGGACTTTTCACACGTAAAAAAAGTAATAAAAGCATAAATAAAGTATCAAATATTTATTTGAGACATTGGAATCGTAGAGGTAACAAGACAGTCTCAGAACCGTCAGTTATCATGGTCACCCTATAAACTACCGGCTTGGCGCCTATCTGTGGTAGCAGTAGATTATTATCACAAATAAATGGACATTTAATAACCAATCATATTGTATTTGGTTCCACCTGACTATATAGACTACCGAGTTTAGCTTCAAATTACATTTATGAGCGAAAAGTTATAAACGCGAGCTCTTAATTGGATTCAGTTTTGTAATTATTCTATATTTACAACAACAATTTTATAAAGCTGACGATTTTGGTTAGTTGAACGGGCTAATCTCAAAAACTACTGGTTTGAATTGATTAATTCTTTTTGTATTCAATAGCCCACTTATCGATGAAGGTTATTGGCTAAACATCTTCATACTACTATACAAAGGAGCGGAGCAGTAACTATAAATATCAACAAATCTGGCAAATGCTCATACTTTATTTGGAAATTAAGAGTTAATTTTATTATACGCTATATAGTTTAATAGGAGTGATACGGGGTTTATAGACAGCCTCCATGGCGTGGCGGTAGTGAACGCGGCCGCGACGCAAGAGTCGCGAGTTCGATCCCCGCTCAGTGCAAATATTTATATGCATGAATATAGGTATTTGCATTGGTCTGGTCGTGCCTCGGAGAGCACATCAAGCCGTCCCGGTTGTCATAGCAACATCTACCGGCAGTCATTACGGTTAGTTGGATCTGTAAAACCTCCAACAACGGTTCCAGCTGCAATGCTCCGAGATCGCCTTTGGGTTCTGGAGGTCATATAGCAGTCGCTTCATGGAAAATATCGAAGTTTAGCCCAATCCGCAGTTAGACTTGTAAAGACCCTAGACTCCGAGGTGAAACATTCGGACGCAACTGGGACTAACGCTAGGATAGAAAGAAAGAAAGAAAGAAAGAAAGAAAGAAAGAAAAATATTTTATTCAAGTCCCACATAGCGGGCACCCCACCAAATACAAACAGGTAGGCAATAAAACAATTAGCTGGTACATTAAATCAAAACAATAGACACATTACAATTAAACTACGGATGCAACACTCCACACTATGCGAACCCAAATAGGGCCCATCTCAGCATTGAATGCTGCGCACACCCTTCGTTGGGTATGCACAGCGCTGGTTTTCAGATGGGGCCACTAGGTAGCGCTGACGCCACGCACCATACCATCCCATAGATACAGTACATTTATATTCACGCAGGTATTATTCTATTATTATATATAGTATATATTTGCAGAAGAAGGAGTGATACTAGGTTTCGAAGTATGCTGGGGTGGGTCAGCTAGTGTGGGTATATTTCGTGTGTTATCATGGGTAATAATAATACATAACATAAACTCACGCCTATATTCCCCGATTCCCGGTAGGCAGAAGTGCTAGCACCCACATTTCGCCAGTTTATGTTAAGGTCCCAATGTAATAGGTGGTGAGCCTATTGCCATTAACCGGGCACTTATAAACCTGCGATAAATACACACATAACTTTGAAAAGCATCGAAAAGTCATTGGTGTGTGCCATGGTAAAATCTGGGATCGAACCCGAGACCTCGTCTCAGCAGTCCATTATACATACCACTAGGCTACCGCGGTCCTGGTCCTTGGGTAAATGCTAAGTCTTTTGTTCGTGTTTCGTGCGGACCTAAAGCTTCAGATGTTTCATGGTAGCCCCTCTTATCATTTATCATTAATCATTAAAATTAATGATAACATACGGCTAACACATGTTGAAACATTAGCAATTAACTTCAACTACATTTTTTGTTTGTGTTTAATTATTTTTTGAACCACATCGTGTTTTGAAATCGAAACGATTTTGTTCATCAATTTTATGGAACACGACTTGCAGTGAATACATACCTATACATCATATTAATATGGATATATACTCACATGTCCTTGATAGGGTAAGCAGAAGCATATTGATCAGGGAACTAAGTGTATCAGGGAAATATGTATTATTCCTTTTTTAAAGTCGGTTTAAATGGTCAACGAGGCAGACATTACATTTTACGCTCCATTACAAAAGGGAAGTTATAAAAATTAGGGCAGGCAGAGTTGTATTATAAATCTACATTAACATTTTGTAGGAGGTAGGACACGACGGTATTCCCGTCCCAATTGAGCAGTCCAACTGGGGAAGTACCTCAGCCCTACAGAATACCGCGGCTATAATAATTTCGTGTTGTGTTCCCAGCGGTGAGTAAGGTAGCCAGAGCTCACTGGAGAATTTGTGCTGTCAGTGGGAAGACTAAAGGCTTGTCCTGCTTTGTCCTCTACACTGACGGCACAGAAACTCTGTACTTACAGGGTCGGCAGCGTGAGTGTGGCTTCTCTGGTGTTACACACGTCCATACGCCACGGTAACCACTTTCCTTCAGATGGACCGTGTGCTTGTCTGCTACCTAAGTGGTATAAAGAAAAAAAAAACGAATTATATTTTTAGCAGCTTAGCATTTTTTCTTGGAGCTGTTACTAAGAAACTTTAATAATAACATAACATAACATAAACTCACGCCTATATCCTCGAAGGGGTAGGCAGAGGTGTTAGCACCCACATTTCGCCAGTTTATGTTTAGGTCCCAATGTACTAGGTGGCGAGCCTATTGCCATTAACCGGGCACTTATAAACCTGCGATAAATACACACATAACTTCGAAAAGCATCGAAAAGTCATTGGTGTGTGCCATGGTATAACATGGGATCGAACCGGAGCCTCGTCTCAGCAGTCCATTACCCATACCACTAGGCTATCACGGTAATAATAATAATAATATATTATAATAACTTTGCTTTACGTGGGAATAGAACCAGAAAACACAGTCACATATAAAAAAGTAAAGTGTGTTCATTAATAAACTTTCTAGGTGATAACTGTCACACGAAGTTCGTTATCACGAGATCATTTTTTATCATAATCATTCAATTAATTCGCATAATTATTCAATTAATCAACGATTAGTTCAATTATTTCTTTGCGTTTCATTCGATCATGGCTCACAATAGGAGTGTGGAAATTCTCGTCTCTCTGAATTTTAAATAAAGAGATGTTATTTTTTTTCTACTCCGCATTTTCAACTTATATATTGCAGTGATTAAGTTAAGTTTTTTTAGGAGCTAATTTCTGGCATAAGCTATCAAAATGCTAACATTAATTGAACAATTGTAATTCTATTTGAAGAATTTTATTACATTTTAGTTAGTTTTAGGTATTTATTATTTTCTCTTTCTCTGCATAAAACATTCCCTATAAGTTTTTTTTTACGTGCGCAAAATCCCTACGGATACCTCCCCACCAGAGCCGGTGGAGGAGGTTATGTCGGACTCGAACCGACTAAAACGCACGCCACCTGTGGGTCGTTTTGGTTGCTGAAGGTGAGGTTGACAGGCATATCCCTCGCACCCAAGGCCATCTCTCACGATCTGGCCCTCTTCTCGGGTGTGGGGACTACAGAGTCCCCCTATAAGTATTTGGAAATAATTTATTTTGAGATAAGTAGCCTACGTTTTTTATATATGTTTTAAATATTTAGGTA
Source organism: Eilema griseolum (assembly GCA_963662185.1). Classification (NCBI taxonomy): domain Eukaryota; kingdom Metazoa; phylum Arthropoda; class Insecta; order Lepidoptera; family Erebidae; genus Eilema; species Eilema griseolum. The sequence continues at coordinate 1,402,234 of OY759249.1, forward strand.
TGTCTAAGGTATGTACGCATAGTATTACTCGTAAGAGAATTAATTTTATGCCATTATAACAGAAATACGAACACCATAAATAGGCGTATTATTTCAAATCCACGTGACTTTCTTCCCACAATTATATGATTACGTATTGTAACAAGACTCCAAAATCTAAAGAAGCCACAATTATCGAGCGAAAGTGTCGAGTGATGTTTCGATATTAAATCGATTCGATTCGGCTCGTTATACGATTATCGATAATCGAAATTTGTCTATTGGCCATGAAAGTAGCTTCAGGCGGTTCCATTTATAAATTTTCCCGCCGTTTATGTGTTATGTAATTTAATTAGAAGATTTGAAAACGTCAGTTGCAGTATGTTATGACTTGTTTTGAGGTTAGGTTACGTCATCGATGCAGTTATTTTTTTAATTGAGAACTTTTACTTGCCATCTATTATACGGTTCTTATAAAAAGAATAATATGTTTAAATGTTGCATTGATTAAATAAAAAAGAACATTCAATGAAAGAGTAGTATTTACCTGGTTACCCAAAAGATAAACATCTATGAAACAATATTGAGAAGTCCTTCGTGCCGACTCACAGTGGAGCCTGTGAAGCCCTCCGGCGACATCTGTTAAAGCTAACACGCCTCTTATCACGTTTATTATTACAACACAAGCGAATAAAATATTTACTCATATCAAAAATAATTTGTTTGTTGCCATGCTTACATAACGTAGGCGTGATTACTTATTGGGCAAAGAAACCTCGTGTGAAAAGTCAGTCAAAGTAAAAAAATAATTTATTCTGTATAGATCATTCAAACGACACTTCTAAAAACGTCAAAATTAAAAGCTAATAAAGTAATGATTAAAAACTTCTAGCTTCATTTATAAACTCAGTTCGATGGTGAATTAATGTGATATTGACATCTCAAAGTCAATGGATCAATTTCACTTATTCAGTTTTTTTTTTATACAACTTAAGTGGCAGACAAGAACACGGCCCACTTGATGAAAAGTGGTTACCGTGACCTATGAACGTATGTAACACCAGTGGAGTCACATTCGTGCTGCCAACCCTGTAAGAACAGAGATTTTCTGTGCCTTCAGTGCAGAACATAAAATCAGGACAAGCCTTTGGTTTTCCCACTGACAGCACAAAAACTCTCCATTGAGCTCTGGCTACCCTACTCACCGCCGGGAACACAACACGAGGTTATTATAGCCGTGGTATTCAGTAGGGTGGAGGTACTTCCCCAGTCGGACTGCTCAATTCGGACGGGAATACCGTCGTGCCCTACCTCATAACTAGGTTGCTAGGTAGTTTAGGCACATATCTCATCTTTCTGTACCTAAACTGCACATAAAGATGAAAAATGAGCACATAAAAATATTACCAAAATAATAAGTAAAAGGTATAAATAAACCATTAGAAAATTATTCCAATTTCAAATCGATAACAAAAACTGATTACATTCAACCGCCATGATTTATTTCCGTATATTTAATTAAAATTAATCTACTAAAAATATATTTATAATGACTACTATTAACGACATTATCCATCCACAGCTTTATTTAATTTTCTACCAAATGCGCGACCAAATGAGCGACCAAATGCGCGACCAAATGCGCGACCAAATCCGCGGCCAAAAGTTAGTTCCCATAATAAACATATACTGTATTGATTGGCCCCTCAGGCAAACATCTTAAAACGCACTGTAAACATTTTCAAGGCTTTAATACTTCAGTTATAAGTATGTAGAACTTTGCAACGAATGCGGTGATTTGTTTTAGCAAGTATCATAAAGTTTGCTATCTAAAATGGGCTGGGCAGAATTGAAGGTCGAGATTATAATTTGACCTCGGTGGTGTATCAGTAGTGAATATTACTGCTGTATAAAACGTATGTTCGATACCCGATTCAGGCATAAGGTAATTGGGATCATCTGTTACTTCATTATTCATTACTTCTTAAATTTCGATACAGATAAATAGCAATATTAAGCAAACTATACAATGGATTGTACTCAGATGAATTGTTTAACATGATACCCACAGCTACATTTTATCATCGCACCGCTCGCCATAATCAGGCAATTCATCCTTACACATTGCGACCTGTGCGGTATGAAAGGCACTTCATCCCCCGCACACTCAATCTGTGTTATGAACTCCCAGCTGCGATTTTCCCAAGCGCCTAGAATATGGGGTTCTTCAAGAGGGGCATTAGAAAGTATCTTCAGGGTCGGCAGCGTGAGGGTAACGCCCCTAGTGTTGCATACGTCCATAGGCCAAGGTAACCACTTTCAATCAGATGGGCCTGCTACCTAAGAGGTATAACAAAAATCATTGAAAAGCCCCAATGAATTTCAACAATATTCAAAATCATTTTATTCAAGCTTATTTCACGATAAACTCCGCGTCTACTGTTGTCATACCTGTAGTATAATAGTGTTGAGAAGTATAGACGCCTATCCCCCTTTTTATTTAGGACACGCCAACTTGACTTCACCCCCCCCTGATGGTAAGCTAAAGGCAAAGTCTCAGGAAAGAGAATCACCATTACAGACACTAAGTAATGTTACAATGGTGGCACTCAGCTTAGCAGCCTCATCAGATGCTTTTTCCCGCCCCGCTTAAAGGACTACTAACTGTCAATAGTAAGTAGATCGCCTACTTAATTGTAGATATTACGCCATGAGCCATAGTGCCCCAAGAGAGGCTATGCCGTATAGTAAGTCGAAAGTATCGCACTCCATACACAGAAACGCACGTGGAGACGTTATCCAATACTGTTAGCACTGGTTACATTTAATATAACATAGGTAGGTATATCTAGTAAATAAAATTCCGGTGGTGAGTAGGTTAGCTAGAGCTCACTGGAGAGCTTTTGTGCTGTTAGTGGGAAGATCATAAGCTTGTCCTGATTTTGTGTTCTGCACTGAAGGCACATAAAATCTCTGTTCTTATAGGGTCGGCAGCACGGATGTGACTCCACTGGTGTTACACACGTTCATAGGTCACAGTAACTACTTACCATCAGGTGTGCTATATGCTTGTCTGCCACCTAAGTTGTATAAAAAAGAATATTAATTATGTGTATGTGGTTACCGGCAGAGTAGAATTTGGACCACTCCATCTCTTCCCATGAGGTGTTGTACACGGCGACTACAGGATAGGGCTGTTCAACATCAGATAGATATTACAACCCAGACTCAGCCTCAGATGCATGCATGCATGAGTCGAGGCAACAATAGTGCCCGGAAGACAGCAATAGGTTCACCCCCTATTACGTGGGACCGAATTAAATGATTGGTGAAATATAGTTGTTAATTCACCTCCGTCTAACCCTCCGGGGATAAAGGCGTGATTATATGTATGTATGTATTTTATTTAATTATTTGGACAACCAGCAGTTTTTATATCAACACTTACAGTTAAAACATGCAACCCTAATATTATAGTATTGATAATTAGCTACATCAACAGTAAATAATGCTTTTAAAATTCAACAGCATACGGAATGGTGGCAAAAAATTAAAATAAATGAATACAATATGGCAATATTATGGTTATTTATTTAAACTTTTTACACGAATACAAAAATGATTGTACAAAGGTGAACTTAATGTCATAGTCAATTTTCTGCCAGTTCCTCTTACCCCTCGTTTTCACCAAGAAACAAGTTGTAAACTTGTTTGACACAAAACTTGTTTAATACTTGTAGAAGACTAATCAAAACACAATACTTATTTTATATATGTATTGAAACTGTCTCAGATATTTCGTTCATATAGTATGTATAGCCAACAAGTTGTAAACAAATTGTAAAACACAATTACGTTCACACTAAAGCCTGTGACATATTGCAACTTGTCAAATACATGTTTTATACTTAGGTGAAAACGAGGGTTTAGAGTGATGCAGAGTAACAAAGGTAGATCATGAAGAATTGTGGTGAGAGTTTGATATTGAGTTTGGTACACAAATAAATACTTAGTGAAAATTTATCTTGTAGACCAGTGGTGGGCAAAGTACGACACGCGGCCCAGCTCTGGCCAGCCGCCGACGGTCTTTTGACATAAAGACATTTTAACATTCCCAACACGAGTATCATTAGATCACTCACTGGGAAGACTCAGCAATGTTCTAGAAATAAGTTTACTGAAATAAACAGAGTTTTATTATTTTTTTTTATTATAAATTGAATAGTTTATGGCCCGCGATAATTATATTTTGGTAGTCCAGAAGTATTAAGTAGATTCTAGATTATTAAAATAATATACCAAAGAAGCGTAGTGAAGGTACAAAGATAGACATACCGATTTTGCATTTTATTACCGATTAACTTGAACACTACAACAAAAATACTTAACAACTCTTGCCAACGGGAGGAGTGTATCCCAGTATATAAATTCTAGCCTTTCTCTAAAATTTCTTACACTTTCTGGCCCCCCATAAGTATACAAAATTTTTACAGAACAGTAGTCTGTTCTAGACTATCAAGTCCATTGACAGTTCAAACACTCTATATAAAAAAAAACTTCACTTAGTCCACCAGCGTTGCTTATTAATTACAAATGCAGATAAGCAGACTTAAAATCATTAAAGTCAAGGTTAAAATCTCCCAGAGGTCATCCAGGTTCATCAAGATGATAAAAACGTTAGGTGCCAGACAGTAATACGCGAGGCATATTGTATAAGAGTTACGGTTAATCAATTAATCGTGAAGACAGAGCGGTCGCCATGACAGATTGCTCCGTCAGAGCACGGCCAAGGTCGGAACAACATGAGTTTATATTTTTGCGGACGTTTTCTGCAGTTAAAAATCTAAAAGCTCGATTCGCCGTGGGTAAAAAAGACATCTGCTATTCGGGAAGATTTGAATCTTCCAGAAATACTATTAAAGTGGCCGAAAGCACACGTTCCACTCTGGTGGTGAATGATTATCATGGTCTGTGGATGTGTGCAACTTTACTCAGACGCATCACACTTGTATTGCCGACATTGTAAGACCTTTCTGTAGTTAGAGACACGGCGGTATTTCCGTCTAATTGAACAGTCCGACTGGGGAAGTCCCGCCCTGCAGAAAACCGCGGCCATATACTGTTCCCGGCGATGAGTAGGGTAGCCAGAGCTCGCTGGAGAGATTTTATACTTCCAGTGGGAAGATCAAAGGCTTGTCCTGCTTTGTCTTTTACGCTGACGGTACAGAAACTCTCTATGCCTACAGGGTTGGCAGCGTGAGTGTGACTTACTTGATTTTGCACACGTCCGTAGGCCACGGTAACCACTTTCCATCAGATGGGCAGTATGCTTGTCTGCCACGTAAGTTGTATAAAAAAAAATCTGCTACTAGAAACAATGATAATTACTATCCTCTACGTAAGTAGTCGGTTATGTATAAGGACAGAACTTACATTCCTGTTTTTCCTGCTTCCCATTACCCTCTAATATCTCACTTTCTCTTTTATCATCACTTTTTTATACCACATTGGTGGCAGACAAGCACACGGCCCACCTGATGGAAAGTGGTTACCCTGGCCTAAGGACGTTTGTAACACCAGAGGAGTTACAGTCGCGCTGCCAAACCTGTAAGTACAGAGTTTCTGTGCCGACAGTAGAAGACAAAGCAGGACAGGCCTTGAGTCTTCCACTGACAGCACAAATTCTCCAGTGAGCTCTGGCTACCCTACTCACCGCTGGAAACACAACACGAAGTTATTATAGCCGCGGTATTCTGTAGGGCGGAGGTACTTCCCCAGTCGGACTGCTCGATATGGCGGAAATACCGCCGTGTCCTACCTTTTTACCCTTCACCTTGTCCTTCACATTTTAGCCACCGCAAGTGGTAAGGAAAATCCATTTGCTAAGAAAGCCAGGATATTGGAATTTTTCAACGGCTACCACTAGACTAGTAAAGCGGACCCCAGACTCCGAGGTGGAAGCTTCGGATGCGACTGAGATTAACACTAAGGTGAAGAAGAAGAGCACGGCCGCATGGTTCCTGGCAGAGTAGAATCTGGACCACCCCATCTCTTCCCATGTGGTGTCGTACAAGGCGACTAAGGGATAGGGCTGTTTAACATCGGACAGATATAAACAGCCCAGACTCAGCCTCAGATGCATGGCTCGAGTCAACAATAGTGCCCGAAATATGGCAATAGGCTCACCCCCTATTACGTGGGACAGAATACAATAATTGGTAAATTAATGATAATTCACCTCTGCCTAACACTCCGGGGATAAAGGCGTGATTATATGTATGTGTGTGTGTGAAGAAGAAGAGTTAAAAATAGTAAGAGGCAATGCGGCCCAGAGTATCACCTATTACTGTACTCGTATTTAAATCTTACTTTCTACTAAGTACCTATACTTAGTAGAAAACTCTTTTGACCTCTACCTTTCGTATGGTGACAACACCAATAACCGGCCGTCACAAAAATACGCAATTATAATTACTAAAATAATTATTTCTCGCAATAATTGCGAACAATAACGAACGGATTCCACGCTGAGGCTGGATCCGTTTACGGTGTTATTTCAACACCTTCCTGCGGCCTCGTATCAAATATTTTACATTTCATACAAAATCTTAATAACGCTTAATGAATTGGTTACGGTCGAGGCTGACGGCGAAAAACCGCGAATCTGCTTAATGAGCGTACTCGTGAGTGCGGTTGGACAGAATTAACAGAAAAAGTTAATGCCTGAAAATTGAAGTGGCATATGCCTTCATGCTTTTTTAGAGTGTTATTAACTATTGACAGATAGATAATTAAGTTGATAAAAATTGTTATATTTTTTTTTAAATCTTATATTAAATTACTCTCTGAAAAAAGGGGAAAGAATTGTAACTTAAATAATTATACATAATAGCACTGATTCTTTATGAAGAGATTGTATCAACAGAAAAAAACTTATTATTTATTCGAGTCGAACATTGAGCCTACAACCGATAGTGAACTAACTACAAAATCAAATAAATATATTTACTTTAAATATCATAACATAAACTCACGCCTATATCCTCGAAGGGGTAGGCAAGGGTGCTAGCACCCATATTTCGCCAGTTTTTGTTTAGCTCCCAATGTAATAGGTGGGCGAGCCTATTGTCATTAACCGGGCACTTATAAACCTGCGATAAATACACACATAACTTCGAAAAGCATAGAAAAGTCATTGGTGTGTGCCATGGTAAAACCTGGGATCGAACCCGAGACCTCGTCTCAGCAGTTCATTACCCATTATTCTTTAAATATCATTTTAATAATCTAAAAGTAAATAAAACCGTTCAAAGCTATTTAAACAAAGATCTTACGAGTAACATTAAACTCAAAACGACACTTCTATTCCAAACATAGCCAGCCCAGGAAGGTGAAAACCCCCATAAATGTCCTAGTAAAACCAAAATTAAAACAAAAACGGCACGAAGGAGCCGTTCGTCATTCCGATCACATCGCGCTCGGGTGTTTCCGCCGAGAATTCGCGCTCGGTCGGCATGGTGAAATGGCATGCGCGGCGCTCGGGGAATGCGCACGCGTTTGAGTTACATTTGACACTGCTGTTTTGATTTAATTGGTAAGTATTTGCGTTATTTTATTGACAGTATACTTGACTAGCTGTGCATCACGGTTTTACCCGACAATTTTTTCCCCTCCTCCTCCTCCCAGTCTTATGACGACCGATATTTTCAAATAACAATAATGTCGTTCAACCAAATAAACTCTTCAGCTTTATTATTAGATTATTAGTATAGATATTACAAGTACGCTGGCGAGAAAAGAGCGGAATCGTCAAGGAATATAAAGTAGGTATCCAAAGCATAAATAATATTGTTTCAGGACTTTCAGGTAACTTAGTAGAATTCCCCTACAGATTGTTGTGAATGGTGGTCTCACATTCCATTGCCTCTCACGGGTTTCAGTTCTCCATATGTTAACCAAAATTGGCTTAGATGGTCTTATGAAAAAAGTACCCTGGTGAAGTATTTTAGCATAGAAAAAGCAATTTACCTCCAAGCAATTGTAACTGTAATCTTTAGCAGGGCGAAGACCTCGTTAACGACTGCTGACTCATTTAAATCTGAGCAAACCTATCACACAATATAATATTGGTTTATAATTCAAGATGGCCGATAAATTGTCAACCCACACGGCAAAGAATCACTCTAATAATTGTACAGGATGAGTTTTTATTCGAATATAATATTGGGTTTCACTTAACCTGCAAGCCTGTACATCTGAAAATTAACAGATGAGGCTCTGGGCTCTATCCTTCTCTTTTTGCGGTTGAGTGTCAGACATCTCCTCGATAGTCAGATATCACTAGCTCCCGTTAAAGCTAAAATAAGCTTCATTTAGGGGGAGTAAGAGAGAGCCTGGAGTTCCAAAGTTCAAGTTTTAGATGCAACCGTGATTGGTGAGGATTAAATATATCTTTTTATTTGTGTTTACTTTCTTTCTAACATAGAGAAAGAAATAGAAAGATTGCAGCACTCTCACAAACCGAACGTAACATTCGCTGATCAGCTGATCAAGAAAAACACACATATCCGAGTCATCCCGTATAATTTTATTGTTATAATCAAAGATAATGATTTATTTGCTTCGTGACTGTATTATAATTATTTAGATTAGATCATTGCATATGGCTGACATTGAATGACCGGACCATTCCTACAGTGGATTGTTTCGAATTGCTAACAAGTATGGCCAGGTGTTTTTAGAGTTTGTTGACTGTATGTATTGTTAAACATCATTGCAAAGTTATGTCAATCACTCAAAAATAAGTAGCTTTTTGACACTTTGTTCGTGCAAAAATGTTTCTGCCCCATAACTACTTAGATTTAGCAACCTTAGCCAATTTGATTACAACTATGTATACTAAGGGTCCCAGTTTCGGCCTTACGATCGAAAGGTCCCGGATTCGAATCCTTCGAGGCCTTTACACTACCGATGTGAACCCACTCCTAACACAAGCCATTTAGCTTAGCAGGAAGGGGTAGACGGAATATTAGTAATTTTGGTTCCAATATTTAAAAAATATATTAATTTTTTTTCGGAGAGTATTTTAGTGGCGGCATATTTATGATCATATGATACAGAATTATGATCACGCCTTTATCCCTGGATCCCTATATTCAGGGAAACTTTCTATATTCAGGTAAATTAACAAACTACACCATACCAGGGCACGAGTAAAAGCCTCAAATATTATCGCGACCAAACATAACCTGTGGCCTTGCCCTAGGTCTACTATATTGTCTTTGTACCAAATCTCTTTAAAATTGCTTCCGTGTTTTAGGCTTGAAAACGTAACCAACAGACAGACAGAAACATAGAGTTACTTTCGTTTTCATAATATTAGTCAAAGAATCAAATAATCAATTTCATTTATTAAGTTTAGGCACATAAAGAGCACATATGAATGTCAAACTTTTACAATTATGTCAAGATATATTATGAAAATATTAAATAATGTAGAAATAAACCATTGGAAAATGATTCTTTCGGTGGTTCGGCAGGTTAGTTCTACTGAGAAGATACCAGCAAGAAACTCAGAGATCTATATTAGAACTAGATTTTTCTACATTTTATGTTGTGCCAGCAAGCAAGAGACAGGTTGATCACACATTTTAATCATCAAGATATTCATCTACTTTATAATAACCTTTTTTAATTAGAGATTTTACATAACATAACATAAACTCACACCTATATCCGCGAAGGGGTACCCACATTTTGCCAGTTTATGTTTAGGTCCTAATGTAATAGGTGGCGAGCCTATTGCCATTAACCTGGCACTTAGAAACCTGCGATAAATATACACATAACTTCGAAAAGCATCGAAAAGTCATTGGTGCGTGCCGTGGTAAAACCTGGGATCGAACCCGAGACCTCGTCTCAGCAGTCCATTACCCATACCACTAGGCTACCGCAGTTAGAGATGTTTTTCACTTCTATTTTAAATGTACTTAGGGGTATAGATACCTATATACTTTATTCTTGGCGTACAATAAAGATATATATCTACAACTACTACTACCATCTATAGACATGAGATTAATCTTATTAATTCCCAGCACGTACTAAACATTGCGCGAGCGCAGTTATCACGAGGATGTAATAAATACACATAATGATAGGTGAAAACTCTTACCATTAAAGTATTAATTAAGCCGTATACACACTGAAATTGTATGGCATGTCTGTTTGTTCAACTTTTACATTTTATGATGATTCAATCCGACTTAATGATTTTAATGAATATAGCTTCCTCTTGATTGTGACATAATAAGTAGTAAAATTAATGATATTATGAATAATTGGTCAATGTAGAGGTGGACCAACGCACATTTTACTAAAATGTGCGCTGATTTAATAATCATAGCTACATGATATTACAGGTTTGGTTCCCGGTGAAGTAAAATTGGACCACCCCTTCTCTTCCCAAGGGTGTAGTAGAAGGTAACTAAGATATAGGGCTGTTCTTCATCCGACAGTAAACATAGCCATGACAAAAGACAGCAAAAGGCTCAACCCCTATTACCTGGGCATGAAAATCAAATTTATCGAAATTTACGTGTTTAATACACCTCTGTCTACCCCATCAGGGATTTATAGGTGCGAATATATGTACGTATTATGTCATTCAGATGATGGATGTATGATACAATCTGCACCCATGCAACACTTACGGAGAAGAATCAAATTTTTAGTGCACATTTAAAACAATTAATTTCATAATATATGTGAGAAATTCGTACAATAGCGGAATTTACTGACTCATGTAATGAATGAGAGCGGAGCTGAAGATTATTGAGGTGGACAACACCAGTTGTTGTCACTTGCAACAACTTTTTTTTAAATATTAGAACTGACCTTACTAATATTCCCTCTTACCCCTCCAGCTAAGCTAAACTGCTTGTGTTAGGAGTGGGTTCACGTCGATAGTGTAATGACCAGGATTCGAACTCGGGACCTTTCGAGCATAAGCTTGACTCCTCAACCACTACGCTACTGTGGAGTTGGTGAATAAACCAGTATACCTAACTATCTGTGTAGACTTTTATCTTAGTATTTTTTTTTAAATAATATTTGAAGTGTCGCACCACTGAGATCTTAGAATCAACTTCACCTATAACTCGATGCACCTTTTCATTAACAGACGATGTTCAGGTGCAGTATTTTAGGGCTACAAGGTCATAACACTACATAGGTACTAATCAGAAATATAAAAAAGTCGAGTTCAGGCTCCTTAGTACAAACTTTAAGCGCATCCGGGAAAACGCTATGAAGATAATAATAATAGTAGACTTTTTGCTGTGGAGTAAAAAGTATGAAATAATTAAATTTTATTTTTTGGTTCCGATAGCAAAATTAAAATACCTAAAATAACTATGCCGATAACTGGGTCGCCCACCCTACAAACTTCATAGATACAAATCTACGTAAAAACCACAAGTAATGGAATGTAACTTTATTCTAATAACACAGCCATTTTAATAGATACACAGACAGACAGAGCGTACATCTAAGAACATGGAATTATGCAATGTGGTCATTATGTAGGTGCTCGTCGCAATAGAAATTTTCGTGTAGTTAACAACTTGTATGTATTTAACCGACGACAAAAAATGGAGGTTATATATTTGACGAAATAATATATTCATCTATGATGTATATTAATTGATATCTCCAGCATGGGTGAAAAAGTTTCAAAAAACTAAATAAATACTTGTACCTTTGGTTTTCAATTATATCTGATGCAGAGAGAGCCCTGGATCCGTTTCATTAGGTTTATGTGGCTTTTATGGGAGCAATGGCTATTTGAACTTTATCCTGTTATCGTAGATTTTCCCGAAGAGGAAGTCTGCATTAGAGCCTTTATTTTAAATTCTTTAGAATTAAATAAAACTATTTTTAACGGGTTCTAACGTGATTTATTTTGTATAATTGTATTATTAACAATGATCCCGAGGTTTCGCTTACTTCACAGCATGTAGCATTCACCGCAACTCAGGACAATGTTGTTAAAATGAATTTAAATTCTAGTCAATCAATCTTTACCCACGACAGAACGGAGAAGGCATTTGAATTTGGGGTAACAGGATGTTTGTATCAAAGTAAACGGGATATTTACCATGTTTCATTGTTTTGAGTTTCCGATATTTCGGCGCTGTTGCAAGCACCATGATAAGCGCCGAAATATCGGAAACTCAAAACCATGAAACATGGTAAATATCACATTTATTTTGATACTGATGTGAGTGACCATGATAGTTTAAATACCAACAGGATGTTTGTTGATTTGTTTGTGCGAAGCCAGGTCGCCATTTTTATTACATCTATATCCTTAAAGACCTTTAGGTATTCTTATTCTATGCCACAACTTACTGACGTCTCCCTATTCTCCAAATACCATGCCTTTATCATACACACAGGAAAATTCCAAGTTACACTGCCAGCTGACGTCATGCGGTCAGTATTAATAATCACCTAACCATACATACAAATTCATTTATATTCCAAACCACAAACAGACTGAAAAAAACTATTTCGACAGAAGAATTGCCACCCTAAAAATACCTTTTTACTAATATTCTAACGCTAAAGAATTTGTTTGATTATTTGTTTGATTATTTCTTTGTTTCGTTGAACGCGCTAATTTCAGGAACTATCCTCCATTTTTGCACAAAGGCATCCCTTGTGTCATTTGTGTTCTTTTTTAGATTTGTCGAAAACATGAAATATTATTTAAATATTCGAATAGAAAGAATTAAAAATAAGCGGGTTGTGTAGCGTTGCAGTTCCTTCATGCCTCCATCGGTAAAACTGAAATCAGGCGGCAATTGGTCCGAAATATCAGTATTACGTGAGATTATATACACGCATTCATCTAAGTACCTCAGATATCTTTTCATAAACTGTTGACCATAAAGGCTCACCCCAAATGACTTCGGGTCAGAATCCCTACGTAATAGCTGACCAAATTTGGAATTCCATGGTCACCCATCAAATCTTTACAATACTCAACATGTCAAGGGTCACGGCAAGATAAAAATGACATTTGTGTTAATATATCTGTGAGTGTCAAAAATTTTGCTGACAAACTTTAATAAATAAGAAAGTAGGGTAGTTGTCGCAATAATCGTCCGAGCTATCGTATTGTTAGTAGAGACAATAAGCTATAATGTCAAGTCGGTGCTTAGTCGCGCCTTAGGCGGCGTACGCGCATGTACAGTCAGCGACAGATCGATCTTGACGAACAAACTACTCCCCTACAGTTGTCCCCCCTTCTTGTTGAGTGATAGTTTTTTTTTATATACAACTTAGGTGGCAGACAAGCACACAGCCCACCTGATGGAAAGTGGTTACCGTGATCTATGAACGTGTGTAACACCAGTGGAGTCACATCCGTGCTGCCGACCTTGTAAGATAAGAGATTTTCTGTGCCCTCAGTGCAGAAAACAAAATCAGGACAAGCCTTTAGTCATCCCAATGACAGCACAACAACTCTCCAGTGAGCTTCTGTTGTTCTGATACTCGTATTTGGTAAATATCTTCAATTCGGGAAATAATACAATTTAAATTAATAAAACAGTTTGATTTGTAGACAAGATATCCGCGATAACCGCGTGGTTTCAGTATTTAGACCACCCCATCTCTTCCCATGCGGTGTCGTACAAGGCGTCTAAGGGATAGGGCTGTTTAACATCAGACAGCCCAGACTCAGCCTCAGATGTAAGGCTTGAGTCAACAATAGTGTTTGGAAGGCGGCAATAGGCTCACCCCCTATTATATAGGACCGAATTCAATGATTGGTGAAATGTGGATGTTAATTCACCTATGACTAACCCTCCGGGTATAAAGACGTGTAGACGTGATACAAGATCATTCTGACGCCAACTGTCCCTGCTTTCATCATTTTATGAAAGTTCAGCCAGTTTGGTACATCCGTTCTTAATTGTGATCAAGGTGTAAAATACTTGTAATAAAAATTAAGGTGTGTTTATTTCGGTAATAATTATCGGGTAGTATAATGATTTAAGTTTACTATCGGCTGTATAACGTTCTATGTAACTATTTTCTTGTTTATTCATGTTTGTTTTTATTCACTGAGTTGTAATTTGATTGTGTTATTATCTTGAAAGTATTATTCATATAAGAAAAACTTAGAAAAAATACACTATGCTAACAAAATAGTGTATTGTGTATAGGAACATTTTTGAATCAGTTCAGGCGTGATTCGAACTTGCGATCTTTCCCGTACAGGGGGACTGCTCGGACCACTGAGCCACTGAATCTCACATTAAATCATCCAAATCTTCCTGTACACATCCGTCTTACGGCTGATTTAAAAGAAATTCTATTTTAATCAATTTGAATAGCTTTAAAATTTCATTCAATAATTTACATGACTTATAATAATTCTGTAAACCTCACTACGTTACGTCATTTGAAATTATTACGGGCAATCTAAATTTGGTGGTAAACTGCACGAGTAAATTTTAAGTTTGGTAATGTTATTTTTAAACTATCGCAGTGTGAATTCATCATTACTGAAAACCACACTAACAAACTTGAAATTTGATAGGTAGGTTAATTATAGAGTTTAGACATCCGCTAAGAACGAATTTTACGATATTTCACCCCTAAGGGGGTAAAACGGGTCGACGCGTACGAATTCTTGATGTTGTGATTGTGTAGGAGGTAGGACACGGCGGTATATCCGCCCGATTGAGCAGTCCGACTGGGGAAGTACCTCCGCCCTACAGAATACCGCGGTTATAATAACTTCGTGTTGTGTTCCCAGCGGTGAGTAGGGTAGCCAGAGCTCACTGGAGAATTTGTGCCGTCAGTCGGAAGACTAAAGGCTTGTCCTGATTTGTCTTCTACTGACGGCACAGAAACTCTGTACTTACAGGGTTGGCAGCGCGACTGTGACTCCTCTGGTGTTACAGACGTCCATAGGCCACGGTAACTACTTTCCATCAGGTGGGCCGTGTGCTTGTCTGCCAACTAAGTGGTATAAAAAAAAAAAAATCACCGGCGGCCGCAAGTTATATAGCTCTAAAAACATACAAGAAAATAGACTACCATCTAAAAATAAACACACCAATCCCCTTTTACTTCTCCGACAGCTATTATCACTAATTGGTGTTAAACTTCAACAAAAAAGGTCCAGCATTCTTGTGTTGTGTATTATAAGTGGGCTCGACACTAAATGAGTTGGAAATCAAGTGGACTTATATGGAGGTTGGTGTAATGAGCTGCATGTCGAGAGAACTTCCTGATGGACTTTGGACAGATGGAGGCTTAAGTTTTTACAATACATCTTATTGTAATAAAAGAAAGTTGAAGTTCTGTTTGTTGTTTAGATTTGAGTTATTTTGTTTTGTTCTGTATAAGTGAATGTTTTGCTGAAGTATTTGCAAGTTTAAAACTAAAACCCAACTACTGAAAAAATATTAAACAAGAAAATATCTAGGATTGCCGTGGTCTAACAAAACAACACGTTGTAGGGAAAAGTGGGCGTACGACCACGGCTATCCTTGATATTTTCTTGTTTAATACTTTTTCAGTAGTTGGGTTTTAGTTTTAAAATTATTTTTTAATTTATATTATTTTTAGGCAAGTTTAAGTAGGAGTCGGTAGTTTAGCAGTGGACTACGATATACTATTTTTATATAATAGATTGTTTTTATTTATACATAACACGGAAATACGCACTACTTGATTGCATATTAACTTTTGTAAAACGAAAATAATATTCGCGCATCTAATCTTACGAGCGGAGAAGCTTGATGAATACCTTTCATTTGAGACCGCATTCATCGAATCTGTCCAGCCGTTAGGCCTGTAGAGAGGAACATACATACATACATATACGCGTATCACATTACCTTCGCTGACGCAGTCGGGTAAAAAGAAAAGAGCATGGAACCGCTCACAGAACGATCCGCACAATTTAAATTTCTTAAACAATACTTAATGTCTAAAGCAATTGACTACATAACCATTTCTAATTACAATTTCAATGCTAGATAATTGACCCCTATTTTTCTCATAAGCACTCACATATAGGGGTCACTTAATACTCTATTAAGAAATTTGATATTATTATTTGAAATGGGGGCTGATGATAAGTCGTAAATTGAATTTTATTGGTGAAAATCATCACTTTATTAGTCTTCCAGTAGTATTAAGGGTGCATATAACATCTTGCTATTTTATAACAATTATGTGGCAGATAAGCACCCCATCTGATAGGAAAAGGTTACCGTGGCCCATAGACGTGTGAATGAAACTCTATGGGAATCACACTCGCGCTACCGACCCTATGCTTTTTTTTATTCCACTTAGGTGGCAGACAAGCACACGGCTCACCCGATGGAAAACAGTTACCGTGGCCTATGGACGTGTGCAACACCAAGTTAGTCACACATGTACTGCCTACCCTGTAAAGAACAGTTTCTATGTCGTCAGAGCAAAACAAACGTTATGCTCGTACACTTATGTTAAAAACGGCTAAACAATTCTGGATGAAATTTTACCACCATTTAGAGGCTGAACGAATATTGATACCATTTGGCACACAGATAGATTATGGTCTGGAACAGGACATGATGAGGAACTGGATCAGAAGTTTACGCGGGTGGGGCGATCGGCAATATTTCTATAATCATCACGTATGATGTTAATATTGCGAGTGGTTAGCAGCTTATTGGTTAGGGAACCGGTCTTACAATCGAGAGGCTTCGGGTTCGAATCCTATCCATTAGATATATTTATTCAATTCCATTGTTCATCGCTACCCAAAAAATAACACTAAACAAACAGAAAAAAAAAACAGCTAGGGTAAAAAGTGCAGTTGACGGCCATCACAACAATCAGGAAGCGAGTGACGGGTTGACGTTTACAAGGCACCACGTTTACGATATTACCATAAATCATAGAGCGGTGTCATAGACAATCATACTAATACATAGAGGAATCACGCTATTTGTAGTTTTAAAATTTACAATGTAGTGTGGGGCATTATTCTGCTTGACAATCAATAATAATAACGTTTATTGCAAAAAAGATTATACTGCTGGCAATAAAAAGAATATACAGTACAATACAACAATTAACATACAATTTTTTAAGCAACGATTAATATATAACCGCGGTAGCCTAGTGGTATGGGTAATGGACTGCTGAGACGAGGTCTCGGGTTCGATCCCAGGTTTTACCATGGCACACACCAATGACTTTAGATGCTTTTCGAAGTTATGTGTACCTATTTATCGTAGGTTTATAAATGTCCGGTTAATGGCAATAGGCTCGCCACCATTGGGACCTAACATAAACTGAAATGTGGGTTGCTAACACCTCTGTCTACCCCTTCGGGGATATAGGCGTGAGTTTATGTATGTATGTATGTATTTATATATTAGTGTAAAAAGCTATAGAATTTGTTTCTTTGTTTGGTTGGTTGATTCGTACCAGCAGTTCAAATCAAATCAATTCAAATTCATTTATTTGCTAAACATGGTGTATAGAGGTGTTATAATAACATAGTGTAGTTCGCTCATATTCTGCCATGTGATGGCGTGCAAATTTAGTACATTTGTCAATTTCTTAAATCTACATTAAATCTAATCATTACCATTATGTATTAGTGCACCTCAGAAACTTTTGGTTCAAATTGAAAAAATATGATTGGTTTGAATAGTACCTATGTTTATAGGCTATGTATTCAATGGAGCGGAGAAGTAGTCCGACAGTATTTTTTTAGTTTTCAACATAATATGTTTTTTTTTATACCACTTAGGTGGCAGACAAGCGCACGGCCCACCTGTTAGAAAGTGGTTACCGTTGCCTATGGACGTGTGTAACAACAGAGAAGCCACACTCGCGCTGCCGACCCCTGTAAGCACAGAGTTTCTGTGCCGTGAGTGCAGAGGACAAAGCAGGACAAGCCTTTAGTCATCCCACTGACAGCACAAATTCTCCAGTGAGCACTGGCTATCCTACTCACCGCTGGGAACACAACACGAAGTTATTATAACCGCGGTATTCTGTAGGGCGGAGGTAATTCCCCAGTCGGACTGCTCAATTGGGCGGAAATACCGCCGTGTCCTATATCCAGCAGTGGACTACGGTGGGCTAATTGATTGATCGTACATTTGAATAGGTTAACATTAACATTTGAATAGGTTAACTTAAACAAGTTCATTAACACGAAAGCGCGTGGTTAAGTTACGATTGGTCAAGCCGAATAAGTGTTTGTCATTGCGTCATGTTACTTGTATACAATTTGATTGACACTTACAAGACTATTATTGATGATTACAAACGTATTGATTTAATTTTTGGGCCTCTTACGTCACCAGAGGCTCGATTCTACTAAAGCAATACTACTGTCATACCACAGACACTGCTAAAAAAATATTTAATTTTGACTTTAATGCAAAGCAATTGTGACCCTGAAGAAACCTTAACCCTCACCTCACCCCTTCTTAAAGAACACCATATTGAAGTCGCTTGTATATTGAAAACTAAGCACAGCAGGGAATTCCGTACCTCAGATGAAAAAATCGGATCCTTAGTAGGGTCACTGAGTTGTACGTCTGTCAATACCTTTTTATCAAGAATGCATGGAGATATCAAATTTAAATTCCTACCAAATACTCAGCTCTATAACGTCTTAAAACTGTGCAAAAATCAAGCTTCTAAGTTAACGTAATCATAATAAATTGCTGTTTATGTAGCTTAAGTTACGGAACCCTTGTCACGAGTCCAACTCGCACTTGACCGGCTTTTTTAAAAAAAATATTAGTACCTAATCAGTAAAGTAGGCATAGGTAAAAATATTAACAATGAGCGAGACTCGAACCCGCTTCCTCAGTCGTAGCAGTTGCGTGGTTGTCAATACAAAACCCCATCTACACATTAGTAAATTTGACTAAATTACTGATATTCCAAAAGCGTCAATAGTTCAGTGGTTAAGAAGTCGGCTTTACAATTGAGTAGTTCCGGGTTCAAAATCTGGTCACTACACTAATAACATGAACTCATGGTTAATACGAGCAATTCAGCTTAGATGGAGGAGTTAGATGGTATATCATGAGTTTCAGTGACTAATATTGTAGGTACTTAAAACAAAAATCTAATACCTATTTCACTCTTTACCATAACAATAGACAATTTTCTAGTAGGTACAAGTAAGTTGTTTGTGTAACGTTATCATAACAACGATTGGCACTTAAAAGTGACATGTACATCATGTCACCGACTGTTTCACACGGGAATCGAACCGCACAATCGGCGGAAGACGACATAATGCTTATATGTAGGAAGTTGTTAGTTCAGTTTCATACATGAGAATTTAATAGCACAGTTATATCAAACATTATTGAACAGAAAGTAATTCTATCTGTCTGTCTTTCTATCTATCTGTATGTAACACTTTCACGCCTAAACCATAGAGTATTCAACTCGTTTGGGACCCTAATTATCAAGATCTTCGGAGCCCAAGATAAACTCACTAAATGGTACACTTGCTGAAGAAGGAACCAGGCTCTTACGCTGAATTTCCTCTCAATATTGGAAGGTTAGACAGCAGTCACTCCACTAAAAATCATGATAAGTCACTTCAAAAGAAATAGCAGGAGGGCTTACTCCAGGATTAAGGATAAGCTTTAGATGCAACTGGTACTAACGCTACAATGTCGATAATACATCCTTTTCTTTGTAGTAGGTCAAAAATCTTCTCTTGAAGACAAACAAATGACACTCGTTTTCATCACCCATACATAGTACAATGACGTAATGAATATAATAAAATGAATATGGCGACGAATAATTATTATTATAATAAATTCATTACGTGCGCGTATCGTTATGACAGGACATTGCCCATAGACTATGTTGGTGTAGATACGTCTAGCCTTTGTTTGTTAGATTCTTTGAATATATATTTTACCTTCGAGACTGCACTTGCAGCTGTGGAGGACAAGGGTGTTATGTACCTCAAATACGGTGTTGGGACATTACATATCAACGATAGGCTGTAAGCGACGGTCACAGTTCAGACGAAAATCGCATCGAAAGTAAAGTATTTATATTATCATTTTGCTTTCACCTTTCAAATCAGTATTATGTTAGCTGGGATTGATCAGTCTTTTAACCGTCGATATTATGTTTACCAGCCTCGCTAGACAAGAAGTGTATTGAGTGCAGGGTATTGAAATAACAAATGTATGGGGTTTGACATATTTGACAGACGTCAACTCGACATTCTATTCCACAAGACGCTGGCCAACGAATTACCATCTGGTTTAGAGGGGTAGTACCGATAGTACCTTAGTAGTTAAGCTTAAATGTGCGTGTAGAATATGCTAAAAGTAGTGCATTGCGTGTGCTTCGATTCCCGCCTTTTTAGGCAACATAGATGGCATACGACCTCATAATTTGGACCTTATCTATTAATAGGTCTTGAGGTTCATATTTATTTGTGCTGAGTTCAAAATCTCCTTTTGAGAAAACAATTCTTTCAAGATTCCATTAAAATCGCGTGTGCAAAAAGCTAGCGTGCCACCTCCTCTGGTCCATCTAATAGCCTTGTATTCACCGAGAAAATGGCAATATACATCTTCACGACATTTTATTTTTGGTTTTTGTTTCTAGTTGGCTCTCATACTTTTTATAATAAAGCATAAATGCTTCCGTAAGTTTTTTTTTATATTCAAGGTCTAGAATTCAAAAGTAAATAAGTCAGTTTACATTAAAATCCTTCTAAATAGCAAGCTTAAGAAGCGGTAGTGCTTGATTATGCCAAAGTTATGACGTCAATGTATTTGAGTCTGATGACAGTAGGTGTACCTAACCAAATATGAAGGAAAGAAGTTTGCTGTTAACACTGGCTAGTATATTGGCTCCTACCTGTAGCTTCAGCAGCATTAACGAGCATGGATACGTAGAAGTTAAAACGCTAAAAGTACAAACCAGGATCGTAACAAATGGAAACTCTGCCCCACCCCAATATTTTTACAAGTTTCCTTGCATAAACCAAAGTTTTTACGGACTTTTTTTATATACCACTCTGTAGGTGACTTCCAAAGTCTGACCAAAAAAATTAAATGGACCATTCTAACGGGTCGTCCAGACACCTAAATACAGACTTTCTTATCATTACATAATCTTTGAACTTCAGCATTCGTAGCATGTCCCCAACACATCCTGGTTATCGAAACAACCAGTACAACTTGACCTCCCCTCGTAGAACAAACGTTAGACCCCATATTCAGGGATATGATTCATCCTAACTTGGTCCTTATGCGGAAGAAGGTACGCCTTATTTAGCTAAATTCAATCAATTTGTATTGGATTTTGAACTTTATGCTATTGAAATAAGATATGTTTTTCAGTAGTTTAAAATGGGTGGATTAAACTGTATAATGGGGTATCGTTTTGGTATGTCGCATTATAATTGGGAGAGTTTTTAAAACTTAGATTTGCGATAGCGACAGGTTTAGCTAAGCATTGTATGCAAAGCAGGTGTATATTTTAGTTCAACTGGACTTTTTTGAGACTCTGTAAATGTTTTTATAAGGATCCACGCTGTTCATAACTTCTTTTTCGGTAGCACCGTCACCTCTTTTGTGATTTTGAGGTTATTAATCTAAAGTAGCCCGCCAAACTAGTAACTGACAGCTGGCAGTTTCTTGAGTGATCGACAGAAACAGAAGTGACAGTTGACATAATAGAAGTCAGCGATCGTTAATATTTTTAATTTAAATTCTAACGAATGACCGAGAAAGTACATGTTTATCTTGGACGGTTGTTTGTCATAAAAACCAATTACCTTATACAAATAGCTACTAAACTTAATTGAAATCATTACAGTGCTGTTTTCATTGAATAGTGGGTCATTCATTAAACACTAGAGAGATTGAGCGAAACTAGGGCTATTAACAAGAGCAATACTAAATTCGTTTAAAAATATCATCATACGTTAATCCCGATAGCATCCGAAGCTTTCATTCTAAGTCCGGGGTCCACTTATTACAATCTAAATGTTAGGTACTTCAAATTCAACAGAACCCATACAAAAATAACAACACAGTGTTGCAAAAATATCGAATCTTACACAAACACTCATAAAAAGCTACACAATTGACACCCATTCATCACTTGCTGAGGCCTTGGGACCATGTCACCATAATTATACAGCCTAATGACCACGTTATAAGGCAATAATTACTCTTAAAAAGTATTTATTGTGCCTCTAATTATCGATGGTCCAATATGGCGGCCTGTCACATCTCCCTGTAATGTTGCCAGCCGTGATATTTTAATTCCGTCCAAGAATTCGTTAATTAAGTGAAAAAATAAATGAGTGTTAATTTACACACTGCGCTGACTGGTATGCTGAGGTCTTCAGTTCGATTATCAGGTTGAGTAATGTCGTGAATAAAAACCCTTTTACGATTTTATTATAATAATGAGACAGATTTATTGTTATCAATGTAATTGAGTGATATCATTTTTATCTTTTATGTTCACTATAGTCCACTACACTACACAGTAGATGCGTAGTTTATCGCTACGCATCTACACTAGTTGTGATAAACTACGCATCTAATGTGTATTTATTTTCATACTTATGCCATCATAACTAAGTAAGTTGAAACTTATTTTATTATTCATAATACTGTATTACTTCGAATGTTTTGAGCCGAACGGACGACAGTGAGATCAAGAGAAGTGGTTACCTAGTTGCTTAGGAGACAAAATGGCAATCGTGAAGTTGCGGGTTCAATCCCTGGTTACGCCTTGAACCCTTTTCTAATACAAACAGTTAGTTTAACTGAAGGGGTAATTGACAATACTAATAATTTGCAATTACTAGTAAAATCGTGATTTGCATCCGAGATTGTCATCGTTACAGTAATTAGGAGGCAATGAAAGTCTTATGGCAAAATTATAAAACAATTTTAAACGAAAAATATTATAAATGGATGATTTTAACTGGCAACACTAAAAACCATTGCTGTCATAACTACCTACTTAAAATACATTTTTTTGATTGACAATTGTTATTGCTTCTCATTTTCGCTTTAATTACATTAATATTATATTTAATATCATTTATATGTGATGGGACAAAAAATACACAACATGAAGAATTTATTTTATATAGCATTGTTGTCTTGGTTACTGAGGCCGAATACTTTTGCTAAATGGTTAATGCACAACAAGACAAATTTAAAAAAAATACAGTAAGTGTCAAACATTAGCACAAAACGACCTTATTATCATATCAATCAAGTAGCCAGCACCTTCGTCACAGTACTTCTCACATAAGGTCGCACTCAAAATAATCTCACTACCGCAGCAATATTGTTGATTGTTGAACGAAACTGTAAAGTTCAAAGTCGATTGACACTCCCGCGCAAATGTCACACACCGACGGTTAAGGCCGCTTCACACTAGCGCTAATGTCATCGGGAAATAAAGGGGTATTTTTGGAAATAATTCGATTCCTTTTATGGTAAAAATGTCATGATATTTGTGTAATATAAACGAAAACATTCATATAATATAAATTCAGCGCTCGTGGTTAAATGGTAACCGAGCATTGTTAACTAAGTCAGTCTCAGAATGGGTGATCATTCTTAAAACAATGAGTTCTCCCAGTGCCTTGAAAAATCATAGGGAGCCGTACCGCCGTATCCAGTGCTTTATCCAGTTTCATTCAGGGGTTTAATTTATATTTATGATAGTAGAAAGATTATATTAATATTCTATTTCCAAAAAAATGTGACGTCATTTACTAGTAATTTCCTTAACTCTAGATAATACAATGCGTAGTATATTGGCCATTGTATACGTCAAACTATCCGATAACAATAAATTGGTAACCGGTACTTACATGATAGCCAAACAAGATAAAAGTAAGCCTACGATAAGTTACGAATTTATGAGTACACTCCTGAAAAACAAATTATTATAATTGAAGAACACGTCCCTCCGGCTACAATGGAAAAATCTCAATCAGATTCGCGAAAATCTATCGTCTTTGGCAGTTGGTTGTGTAGAAACGGCAATATTGGTTGCGAATCTTAATTACCAATGTAGACGGAGAGAAAAAAAATTTGAGCACAGATAGATCACGCATCTCTACGTAATTATCTACTAATTAATATTTACTTTTAAAATTAAATTCATGATCAACCATGACAGAGTTCAGAAGTTAATCACGAATCATGACCGGTCATCATTATTATAAGATGCCAGTTTATAATTACGTATTTTATAAATTATTTTAATTTTTGCCTTATATAATTACAATAACACGCTTATAGGCAGTAGTAGTTTATACATTGTTAATGGGAAACAGCGTGATCATGGTATAGGTACATACTAAATCATCACACCCTTGGTTTGTCTGACGTTTCGACTAGGTTACACCACCCGTGGTCACAGACTGACAATGTATATCATGGAACGCGATAATTTAAAAGTTATAAGTACATACTAGTATACTTTATATTTTACAAAATAAATGCTTAAATATTATGTATATTTTTTCATTTGCTCTATTGTTGTGTCAAGAAGAAAAAAGCCAAAACATATTAACTAAAAAAAAATAAGTAACACAGCAGTTATTTTGCGCAAAAAAAAAATTCACGCCTTTAGTCAAACATTTGCAAGACAAAGAAATCATTAATTCCACAAACATTGGACGAAACATTTGACGCAATGGCACACGAATAATTTACAAGTTTTCAATCAGTAAATAAACTTCGACACAACCATAGCAAATCGTATCAGTTTTCTACAAATTACTATACACGAAAATTACAAGTTCAACGTTATTATTGGTATTAAGTAAAGGCCTATTCAGACGGGGATAGTATCTGCCACGATTCGGTTCTACATATAGTCAGATAGATAGATAAATCTTTATTGTACGCCCATAAATTACAATCCATTTACAGACAAGATATTAAACATGTGCAAAACGCTGTAAGCGATTTCTTACAGGCAACTTTTTATTAATTATCTTACCAATAATAACCACCACTCACCAGCAATGATCGCCATACCTCTATCGTATGAAAATATTTACATACAGACAATCACTAAATTCTCTCCTACAATTATGTCATACGAGATTCGCAAGTGCTTATCGCCTAATGTCGAAATACTGTTTTAAAATTCCGTTTAGTCAATATCAATATTCAATTACAAGACAAATGTTACGAGTGGAAGAGCGATCGGGTACTGTTTGTGCGAATGTTTAGACCAAGTAACTTTTTCATCGATAATCTTGTAGGCGAGGAACTCCCTCCGTCTATATGGGCCTTAAAACTTTTACTTTCGTTCGTCGCACACCTGCGGCCGCGATTATTTATAACTCGCCCTTTACATGCAATAAATCAACAAATAATATTCATGTTATGCAGATTTTGAATCGACTTTGTCAGTGTGATGTGATGGCGCTATTTAGCGTACTAATTTTAAATCGCACCAAACTTATTTATTTCAAATAGAAATGGAATAATTTTGGTAAGAC
The DNA here is from genome assembly GCA_963662185.1 of Eilema griseolum. NCBI lineage: Eukaryota > Metazoa > Arthropoda > Insecta > Lepidoptera > Erebidae > Eilema > Eilema griseolum. Next base: position 1,427,798 of record OY759249.1, read on the forward strand.
TTGAATTTGTAGTTTCAAATTGGTTGTGGTGATTGTCTATGGTCTAAGTACTCATACTGACAGCATTTTTATGTCAAATGGACGGATGATGTATAAATGGCGGCCATCATTGTTATGAGAGCAAAGTGATTTCCTATTTCGAAGTTCGGTCTTAAAACCATGTAACTACATCTAACCGAAAGTCTCAACTTCGCGCAGGAAAATCCTGTAGTCCAATTGCAGCTCCATTGCCATCTATTGCGTTCATGACAAGCCTAAGCAAAAGTGCAAACCATAAGTTGACAAAAGTTTTATCACAATCGAATAAATGGTCAGGCGTCAAATACAAACAAACCAATTTTAACATCATTTATTCATACATTGTGAGTTTTTCCAACACTACTTATTAATTCATTAGTTTTTTTAAACATACAATGACGTCACTATCACTTATAAGTGCACAAATTTATGGATAAATCATTTATTTCATTTTCATTTAAATTTTCGCAAAATGTCAATTAAAACTTTGCTGTATTGTAATTAAATCGATTCGGATCCAATCCAGATAAGATCGATTGATTAATTAATATTTTATACCGCCAATTAGTCGAGACTTTTGCAGGCCTTTTAAAGCTTTTATATTGAAAAATTACCAATTATAAATCTGCTTACTTTTAACCGACTTCAAAAAAGAGAAGGTTCTGAATTCGATTGGTATATATTTTTTAATGCTAAATGACAAAACATTCTGAGTAATGCCGGTAGCAAAAATGATAATCTCTTCGATGTTAAAGATTTAACTATAAAGTGGTTGAAGGTTATTTATCTTTTGAAAACCGTCAATTCTTCATATAGGTACATATAATCATGCCTTTATCCCCGGAGGGTTAGGCAGAGGTGAATTGACACCCACATTTCACCAACCATTGAATTCGGTCCCACGTAATAGGGGGTGACCCTATTGCCGTATTCCGGGCACTATTTGTTGACTCGAGCCATGCATCTGAGGCTGAGTCTAGGCTGTATTTATCTGTCTGATGTTAAACAGCCCTATCCCTCAGTCGCCTTGTACGACACCGCATGGGAAGAGACAGGGTGGACCAAATTCTACTCTGTCGGGTACCACGCGGCTAAAAGGGCACGTGACTTAAAGTATCAAAGAAAATAAGCATCGTTACTTAGATTCTTTTTTCATAAATAAATATTTATTTATTTATTTATTCCTCACACTGGCATCTTTACAGGTTACAGGTATTATATAAAGAAACATCCTAGCCCATATAAATCAAATATTCATGCATATAAAATATCTCTTAATTTAGCAGGCGACTATTTTGCCACTAGCCAAAGGTCTGAAGGTCCAAAAGTTATGGTAATTACTTAACAAAGAAAAATATTATAGGTAATGGAATATAATAAATGTTTTATTAAATTTTATTCAATGATCATTGTCACATTATTTGAAATGTGCCCCCACCTGCGAGGTTTCACGCCAACTCTTGCGCATGCAAGGCACGTAATAACATGGCAAAGAGAGCAGAAAACAGAATTTAACTCCGATACGTCGAATATCGCAGACAGACGCGGACAGAATTGTAATTATGTAAACTAAGTTTAAGAACACAACGATTTTACGGTTTGAGCACACTGAACAGCATCTGTAGAACAAGGGGCACGCGTAGATTGACCTTGGAAATTGCCATAGGGGACGAGGTTCCAAATTGATTTTCTTGACATTCCATTCTCATTAACACAAGGTAAAAGTCTTGCTAATTTTGCATTATTTTTTGTAAAGTTATATGAATTATTTTGTGTCGAATAATGAACATTAATTGTTGGAATAATTATGAATGATAATTATTAGTAGGCATGTGATTATAATACCAATGTAATACATATTCCGTGATCTAAAGAATATCGCGGCCATAATAACTTCGTATTGTGTTCACAGCAGTCACATCGGTGAGTAGGGTAGCCAGAGCTCACTGGAGAGTTTGTGCTCAGTGGGAGGACTAAAGACTTGTCCTACTTTGTCTACTACACTAAGGGCACAGATACTCTCTGTTCTTACAGGGTCGGCAGCGCGAGTGTGACTCCTCTAGTATTACACACATCCATAGACCACGACAACCACTTTCCATCAAGTGGGACATGGACTTGTCTGCCACCTAAGTGGTATAAAAAAATGTTTTGTTGGGAGAAGTCTCTATCAATGTTTTGTATTACATGCATTGTATTTTCATGAAGGCAATTAAAAAGTAAAATCTTATAATAGCCTACATCTTTAATTCCATCTGATTCGAATGCCGATGCCACATCCATAACCTGATCTGAGATGGATTGCATGCTTGAATAACAAACAAACAGTCACTTTCGCACTCAGAGCTTATCATTCTTGTACATAATCATGCGAATATTTGTAGGAATGAGAGCATGAGAATTACATATGCTCTTGAGCCAGCTAACTCACATAACATCAGTGTGTAGAGACCCCAAAAATTCTCGCCAAAAACCTATTGTTTCAACGTGGTAATAATATCGTGTTATGCACGTGGATTTGACTGAGATGGGTGTGCAGGGTACTAAGTAGTGTTGGTATAAACTCACTTTTTTATTGCGCCATTGTTGTCTAAGCGTTAAGGATTTAAATTATAATAGTAAAGGAAGTTGTGAAGACGTTATAAATGGGAGCGGCTTTTATAGTATCTGCGTAAATGACTTAACATTTGCTGCTTGTTTGATCGCAATTGGTTCAGTAGAACCGACGATAGGGCCAAAAGACACGAAAACATATACAAAGGTGGAGTCGCGGACATCAACTGAGGAAGTACCTCCAACTTCCATTTGTCGAAATCACGTAGCACACTCGCAGAACCACGGCTATAATAACCTCGTGTTGTGTTCCCGGCGGTGAGTAGGGTAGCCAGAGCTGACTGGAGACTTTTTGTGCTGTCAGTGGGAAGACCAAAGCATTTTGTGTTCTGCACTGAAGGCACAGAAAATCTCTGTTCTTACAGGGTCGGTTATCGTTTCTGACTTTGGTTTAAAATATATGTCGGTAACTTTATATAATTATTTTATTGTAAATTATATACATCGATGTACTCGCAAGGTCGCCGCCCACCTGCGGCCACACTCGACTTCACTCGAGCTGTTTACTTCGAGTTTACCTAACCTGCCATGCATGCGAATGGCGTGTGCTGTTGTTAATACAATACATAATATATTGTTTGAGATCCTTTTACGTAACAATTCGTTGCTATAATCTTTATTTAATGCTATCTATTCTGTTATTTCTACAGTAGTTTTTACTGACTTCAAACTGACTTCTGACTCAAAAACTTACTGACTTCGATTCGATCTCAGGTTTTATCATGGCACACACTGATGATGCTTTTCGATGTTAAGTGTGCATTTATCGCAGGTTTATAAGTGCCCGGTTAATGGCAATAGGCTCGCCACCTCTTACATTGAGACCTAAACATAAACTGGCAAAATGTGGGTGCTAGCACCTCTGCCTACCTCTTTGGAGATATAGGCTTGAGTTTATGTTATGTATGCAAAATAAGGAGATTCTGAAGGACAGAGAACTGCGTCAATATTATTTATTTTTTGAGTCCAACTTAGCATTGTATCCCAATTGTATCCGTGGCCCTTACATCAGAGCCAAGGGTCCGCTTTTCAGCTTCTCCTCCTCCACTTCGCATGAACTTAAGTAGTTTTATATGGAAAACTGCCGGATTTGTTAATTCACCTCTGTCTAAGCCTCCGGGGATAAAGGCGTGATTATATGTATGTATAGAACCTGCCCTCCGTTAAGTGGCAATTCGTAGGCATATAGTATTCACATTTATTTTGACATTTTTGACAGACGTCAACACCATATATTGCCACATGAGAGAGGGGCAGATGTAGAAACGATTCTTCCGTCTACATAAATGTCTATGCTCGAGTCCTGTCCTAGTCCTGTTCGAGTTATTCGACTCTTAAGGTTATATAACACGGTAACCACTTTCCATCAGGTGGGCCATGTGGTTGTCTGCCACCCAAGTGGTTTAAAAAAACATACCTACACATTACACAGTTTGCCGAGGTCAAACTCAACCGACTTACAAACTTACTTCATACATTCACTGTTACAAAAAAAATTATTTGTTGTAACATATTTATTATACAGGATACAATAGAAAAAAAAAGTACAGGTTTTAAATAATTTCGAGGTTAATAGTTCTACAAGAGATTATTTAATTCAATTTCCGTTTAAAATAATATAACAACCATATTAGAGGGTTTTTTTTAAACTATATTTTAAACTTTATAATATCTTATTTTTTAACATCCGCACGATAAAAAAGTAAATTACTGTTTCCTATCTCATTTATACAAACAAAAGCGTACAGTTTTAGTCGTTAAATGGGCCATTCACTATCCAATTTGATGGACGATAAAAATGGTAAACAATCATGAAAGGCATACTTTATGTGTGGTGAAGGTATTTATAGTTTTCAAGGATAGTGCAGAGACAAAAGCAAAATGCAAAGGAGAAAATATGACAGGCTGACTCCACTCCACCGTAATGGGAGATATATAGCCAGGAAGGTGAGTAGAGGGAGATTGTTTTACTTTAGGCGTTTTACTAATATTACCTTTAACCCCTCCAGCCAAACTAAATTGCTTGGGTTAAGAGTGAGCTCACATCGGTAGTGCAATGGCCAGGCTTCGAACCGGAGACCTCTCGATTGCAAAGCTGACTCTCTAACCACAAAGCTACTAAATAAATAAATATTCTACAACATTCTACACAACGATATCTATAGACCCATGGTAAGCATAGCTATTTTTTTTTTAAAATATGGACATATAAACATCTAGACCAGTGTAAATATATATATTCGTGTATACAAATATTTACACTGAGCGGAAATCAAACCCGCGCCTCCTGCGTAGCAGTCGAACGATCTACTGCTACGCCACAGAGGCCTTAAGCAAACCTCCCCATAAAGCACAGAAACAAACACAAGAGGAGATCTGTTATCGACGTTTATCTCACCGTCCTTGCCGGCATTCTTCGTTTGTCGTAACCGTCTACTGTCGTAACCGTCGATAATCGTAACCGTCGATCGTTGGCGGAGGCGCCGGCGCAGGTGTACGAGCAATCATTACTTATTTACATACCAGATTTATTGTTTCATTGGCTAGGAATTGTAGGCCTTGTGGTGATTAGAATCTTAGTGATTAGAGGTATTTGTTCTTTCATTTAATAAACATGCAAAACCATAAATATTGTAAGTAAAAATTAAGCTAAAGAGTTTGTTGGTTTGAACACACTGATCTCTGAAACTACATGTGCTATATCAAAATTTATGTTTGGCATTTGATAGCCCAGTTTTTGAGGAAGGCTTCTCTTAAAATGTATGCATAAATCAATTTCATCTCTTCCCGTGGATTCTTTTTTATATAACTTAGGTGATCAGCCAGGGCTGGCGGGCAGTCAAGAAAGGTGTTATTGAAGGCGAGTAAGGGATAAGACTGTTTTCCATTCAACAGTAAACATACAGGTCGCTTGACGATAATAGGTGCGCTCCCAATTATGTGCGACCGAAAATCATAGTTGGCGAAATGTTAATATAAATACACCTCTGCCTACTCCTTCGGGAACTTATATATTACTGATACTTCCGACCTTCTGATTCCAATTCACTTTAAAAGTCACCTTTCGATACGAAAGTATGAGTGCTGCAACACTCCAAACTTTATCGTTGGCGTGAATGTCCACCGGCTTGCAGTTAGATCGTACGATAGGCACTTTATGTACGATCTATTGCAGAATAATAACTAGGGTTTTATTGCTTGACCCCATCGGAGCAATCGCAAAATGTTAATAGTTCTACCTACTTCAATTTTGTTTGCAACAATGTTGTTTTGATGACGTAGAAAATGTCATTGACTGTACCTGCTTATTGACTATAAATTATTAGTAATAAAATGAAGATTATTAGATTTAAATAACTTAATTATTTACCTCAAAAATTAAAAGATGTTACAAAAGTTAACTAGGAACAGACTGCAAAAAATTTGCACAAAAATATAAATTGCATTTTGAGGAAGTCCGTATCTTAAGATCTTATCTTACCTCGGGAAATCTTATCTGACTTATTTAACATACAACAAATTTAGATGGGCAGATAGATGGATGAATATATATATATATGGATATTATCACACAAAACGACGGATCAAATATAGATTTATTTCAGTACAAGGTTCAGTAGAACTAATCTACCAAACCAGCGAAAGAATCATTTTTAATGGTTTATTTATACATTATTTAATATTTTTATATTATTTCTTGACATAATTGAAAAAATTTTGATGTTCATAATGCTCTATACGTGCCTAAACTGAACAAATAAAATTCATTCTTTGATTTTTTGATTCTTTGTCGGTCAATAATAGTCTGGTAAAACTTATAAGCAACTTTTTCCATGACTTCTGTTCCCAAATTTCTTTCTCTCGCTTGTTTCCTCGTACTAACTACACGAATGCTCGCTATAACATGTTACGTTATATCTCGTAATTCCGCTAGTCAGAACCCAACATGAATTCAGAAATGCTATACCTATCCAAAATAATTGCCGTGTAAACACTAATTATATTAATAAATGTTAATAATATAGTATCGAAATAATAATGTACAACGCATACACTACATTTAATTAAATGTTACTTAAGAATATATTAAGACAATTTATGTGTTATAAATTACAGAGTGGCTTGCAAAGAGGCAATATGTTCAGAGCAGGACGAAAATAAATAAGATTCTTGGAAGGGGCCATTAAATTTGCATTAACAGCTGGGAGTTTTCTGGCTTTGACGAGATCAGTAAACGAGAGCGAACTCGAAAACAGACACTATATTAAAAGTTCATTAAATTGATATTACTTCATCTTTTTTGAATAAACTTTTTAAGACGGCTGTAATAATTAGGATTTATACACTTACAGTGTGTATAAACATTATTTGATTTTTGATGGTGATTTATTGAAAAGATTTTTTTTTAAATGTTAGGTGACTGACTCAACGTAATCATTAACAAAAGTCACTGTACTTTTTATCCGACTTTAAAAGTGAGATTCATTGTAATTTAATAAGTTATTTCAATAAAATGAATAAATTCATACATTTGCGATATAAATGCACATTAAATATTACACCAGGTAAAATGTGGGTCATCAAAATTTATTGTCACAAAAAGAAATATACAAGACTTGACGTTTTGGAACAAAAATTCACAAATGATGTGAATAAATGATGTGAATAACGAACACAATATAAGATAATTTGCCCTGTATATCTTGTCTGTTTTTTATTATCTTTATTATATTTTTTTTTATACAAATAATAGTTATTACGTTATACAAATAATAGTTGTTACGTTATACCGCGTTCAAATAACACTTGCTGCATCTATGGATAGTGCTTGTATATATTCTAATTTCTAAGCAATATACTTATGTTAACCTTACAAGATAGAAGGTATTCCAAGAAGCCGTTCTCTTACATAAAATGTCCAGTATTTTAATTAAACATGGTTATAAATTTTGCAATAATTGCTGTGCCATAAATAAACTGCTATATTTTCATTAGTCATCAGGTTAGATTTAATTTTCTGTTCGCAATAGAGTATCCAATTTCTTCATGAATAATATATTACTCACTGTTATTTAGAATATGAGTAAGACTTGAGGAAGATAGATAAAAATGCGAATTTTTCTACCACAGCTGTTTATCACTTTTCAATACTAGATTGTAAAACAATGAGTGTAATCAGGTCGTCACGATTTAGTTTAAAAAAATATTTACTCATACAACGACAATAACATACATACTTAGATATAATCACGCCTTTATCCCCGAAGGGTGAAGCAGAGATGAGTTTACACCCACATTTCATTAATATTTGTTTTCAGCCCCACGTATTAGAGGGAGAGCTTATTGCCGTCTTCCAGGCACTATTGTTGAGTCGAGCCTTGTATCTGTGCCTGAGCCTGAGCTGTATATATGTCTGATGTTAAACAACCCTGTCCCTTAATCGCCTTGTACGACACCGCATGGGAAGAAATGAGGTGGCCCAAATTCTACTCTGCCGAGAACCGCGTGGTTCTCGGCAGAGTAGAATTTACTAAATTGTACATTAACAACTGACCCTATTAGTGTGAAGCGGTTACTTAAACATTGTACTAAGAATCTTCGATTTTCGATTTTTCGAATTTGGAATCCTGGCCATTACTCTGATAACGTGAACACACTTCTAGCACAAGCATTTTAGCTTAGTTGAAAGGGTTAAAAGGAATATTATTAATTGCGGTTGCGTTCTTTAAAAAAAAATAAATTATATTTTCGTTTATATACACACATCCGATGTGAATATACTTATGACAGTAATTTCTGAATAGCATTAGAATAACATCACACATTATATTTTCATTGACCAGTGTGTAAACTTTTAACTGAGTTTTGTTGGTGTTTTCTTAATTTTTAACCAACGTTTAAAATTACTCCAAAACTGAGTTTAAAGAATCCCTTACGTATCATGTTAAAAATAATTAAAAATGTGTGTTGCGTGATTCTCGGCAGAGTAGAATTTGGACCACCCCATCTCTTCCCATGCGGTGTCGTACAAGACGACTAAGGGATAGGGCTGTTTAACATCAGACAGATATATACACTATATACAGCCCATACTCAGCCTCAGATGCATGGCTTGAGTGAACAATAGTGCCCCCTATTACGTGGGACCGGCTTCAATGATTGTTGAAATGTGGGTATTAACACATTTCTGCCTAACCCTCCGGGGATAAAGTGAGTGTTTAAAAAATGTTCTTTTCTTTCAAAAAAGCAAGATAAAGGTAACCGCAAACTGACTCCTCTAACTATTTATATAGTTTGACCATCAATAACACCGGAATCGCCTGTTATCATAGTAATGACTATTCCATGAGTAAACCTCGCCTCGACTTCAGGGCGGGTGTGGTTGCCAAGTGAATCACTGAACTAATATTGAAGAACATTGTTTCAGGAAAGAAGTATGAATGTACACATGTTTGTGAGTAGGTGCGGGGATATTTCCTTTCTGACGAATAACATGAACATAATAATATAATACCATCACACTAATATAATAAATTCTAAAGTTTATGGTGTGAATGTACGTACGACAAAATACAAATTTCTGTATAGAAATATATACCTTCATATTTTCACTGAGCGGGCATCGTATCCGGGACCGCTGACTTAACAATCGAAACGATCAACCGTTACCGCATATAGATCATCATCTTAATACATTTTAAATATTTCTATTACATTGTTACTTCCATGAATTATTCATTAATTAATATAATTAATCATCAATTAATTAATGATTAATTATTGAAAATATACATTTTTTTGCATATTTTTTTCTAAATTTATTAAGTTACATGCATTAGTCATTGCTACTTATCAAATAATTAACTTAAAAAATCTTTTATTTATTTAAATTGATTACAGGTAGTATTTATATTTGTTAAATTAATTTTACAGGTATAAAAAAGTAAGACCTTGTTCAATCTAAATACAAATGAATAATAATTTTATATTTTCCGTGCAACTGTTGCTTTATAGAGTTTGATTAACGCGCATGTAAAATGCAAATATTTGTATCTTTGTATGACTTTGTATTCTATATTCAGAGTGATATTTATTTGAATATGATTGATAGGTACAAAATCTCATATTACAAGCTATTTATAGTTTGTACCAAATTTTTTTAAAGCACCTAACATTACTTTGGGTCTAGAAACGTGCCTACGAAACGGTAATAGCCTCGCCTCCAATAACGTGGGATTAAAATATATATTTGGCGAAAAGTGGGCGTAATAACACTAATAACACCTCTATCACTCATGAAACTTATGTATCTACTATAATAACATAAATATAACTAAATGTAAATCTATACTGATGAATGTAATTTCATTTAATATGAGGCTAGTGTTATACATAATAGTAATTTAATCTATTTAAGTGAGTTAATGATTCATATAATTGAAATAAATAATGAAGTGTCTTTGTTTTCATTCGATAAAATAAAGTGTGTGATAATGATAATAAATAAAATGCTCACAATGTAATACAATAATAGCACTTAATGACTAAGGAGTTGATTAGTTGTAAATTCAAATTTGATAGCATGTTCTATGTTTCTTAACAAAATGCACGTAATGCTATTTAATAAGATGAAAAGCTAAATAAAAAAATATTTAATTGAATAAAGTACTTAATTATTAAATTAACTTTTCCTATAGATTTAGATCGGAAAAGTAAAATCGACCAGTTTTTTAAAGTGGGATCTGCTCAGCCCTAGACACGTGACAAGTCGTAGGCAATTTTAGACTTTATTTTCAACACGATTATAGACCACAGTTAAATGAAAAGAGTTTCATTACACTTTCTCATTCACTCTACAAAAAGCCTTTTAATTTCGAATTTTAACCGCATTGCTTTAAAGTCTATAATTAAATGTATATTTGGCAGTGTTCGTGATATGACAGTGGTTTTGCTAGACCCAAAACCGTCAGCAATCATAATCGGTAATGTCTCAAAGTAATGGTCACAATATAAGGCATCAAATTGTATAAATTTCTCACATATTTTGTGAAATACCTTCACTAGGCGTGGTGAGGGTCAAGTTGCAACAAAGGTAGCCAGATGTTAAGACTTGCTAATGAGATTACCACACGCACTCAAGGTCTAAACTACTCGAAAATATTACAAATTTTATTACTATTATCTTCTGCCTGCAGTTCAGCTCGCGTAAATGTCTGTTTTCATGAATTTTGATCATTAGGTATGATTTGATGGTGGTTTTTTTATGTGCGTCCGATATAACCTCTTCCACCGGAGCCAGTGAAAGAGATTATGTCGGATTCAAACCGACTAAAACGCACGCCGCTTGTGGGTCGTTTTTTGTTGTCGAAGGTGAGATTAACAGGCATATCCCTCGCACCCCGGACGACCCAGGGCCATCTCTCTCGATCTGGCCCTCTCCTCGGGTGTGGGGACCACAGAGTCCTCAATTCGTCCCCGGAAATGGGGAGGCGCGCGAGGTGATTTGATAGTGTAACACTCACAGGGATATTTACCATGTTCAAATCGATTAAGTAGAATTTTTTTTAATCAGATCTTTCCCTTAATAACATCGCCTGAAATCATCATACATCTTACATATATAACATAAACTCACGCCTAATATCCCCGAAGGGGTAGGCAGAGGTGCTAGCACCCACATTTCGCCAGTTTATGTTTAGGTCCCAATGTAATAGGTGGCGAGCCTATTGCCATTAACCGGGCACTTATAAACCTGCGAAAAATACACACATAACTTCGAAAAGCATCGAAAAGTCATTGGAGTGTGCCATGGTAAAACCTGGGATCGAACCCGAGACCTCGTCTCAGCAGTCCATTACCCATACCATTAGGCTACCGTGGTTATGTAAATTTTGTTAATAAAATAGGTTTAATGAAGGCATTGAAAAACAAAGATATATTATAAAGATACGAAATATTTATTAAAGTTATATAGTCAAAACAATTATTATATTTTACTTTTTAATTTAATTGACGATAAAACTTGCGCAAGTTTTAGAATAATAAAGGAACTACAGACGGCTGACTCTTTAAGGTCAAAAGAAATAATTAAAAATACTACATTTATTTTTATTTTTGTTTGGAATTTGATTTGAATTTATTTCGAAATGTGTACAAAATTTAATGTTTTATCAAATCAAATCAAATCAAATCAAATTCATTTATTTGCTATTTGAAATTTGAGTTTATTTGGTTGGTATACTCGTATATACATGTATTCGCTCCTACCCCACCGTACAATCAGGTAGCACTATAGTATTGGGAAGTCAGAAGGCAGTCACTAAGAAAAATCAACATTCCAATAAAAAAAAGGAAGCGGTCTACGTCGCTTCTAGGAAATCGCCAAATAATAGGTAAATATAGAGCATTGAGATTGCCTGAAGCTAACTAAATATAGTACAATTATATAGATATTACAATAACATACATATAATCACGCCTTTATTCCCGGAGAGTTAAACAGAGGTGAATTAACAACCACATTTCAACAATCATTGTATTCAGTTTAGGAGGTGAGCCTATTGCCGTAATCCGGGCACTATTGTTGACTCGAGTCATACGTCGTACTCGAGTCTGGGCTGTATATATCCCTTTTTTATTTAAACAGTCCCTTATCCCTTAGTCGCCCTGCACGACACCGCATCGGAAGAGACGGGGTGGCCCAAATTCTACTCTGCCGGAAACCAAACGCTTATTGACATTATTCCAAACATTCACATACCACACATATTTAGTCAAATATCTCTATAAACAGGATAATTCTACTCGCATTAATAATGAAATAACAGAAGGACATTCCAATTAAGGTATTTGTACTACCGCCTACAACTCATTACACACTATCATTATATATTTATTTAAAACAAATATATATTTAGTTCAAATTAAAATATAAAGATCCAATTAGATTAGACTAATGATATGATTAGATAGTGGACAATAAAGACGTTTAAACAATGTTTTGTCTATTTAACGAGAAGCGTGTTGTGTTCCCAGCGGTGAGTAGGGTAGCCAGAGCTCACTGGAGAATTTATGCTGTCAGTGGGATGACTAAAGGCTTGTCCTGCATTGTCCTCTACACTGACGGCACAGAAACTCTGTGCTTAAAGGGGCGGCAGCGCGAGTGTGGCTTATCTGGTGTTACACACGTCCATAGGCCAAGGTAACCACTTTCCATCAGTTGGGCCATGCGCTTGTCTGCCACCTAAGTGGTGTAAAAAAAAGAAAAAAAGCAAGTATTATTTTATTTGTTAGGTCCACACAGTCTGCAATACTGCTTCTGACATAAACGTTAAAATACTTGTCATCTCTTAATCCCTTAATGATAAACATACATACATACAGTCACGCCTTTATCCCAGGGGTGTAGACAGAGTCTACAGTTTTCCATTTCCCATCATCCTAAATCTTTCGCTTTTTCAGCTTCCATAATTGTTTTCATACATGCTCACCGGTTTCGGGTACTCTTGACATGTCCTTTCTTTAAAATGCCTTCGATCTGATTGACATACGTATGTCTACGTCGAACCCTACCGGGTTGTCCATTCACCCTCGCTTCATAAATCTTCTTCATTCTTCTTTTGTCCATCCTCTCCTCATATCCGAACCATCTAAGCATCCCTTATCGAGAACTCACTTGTACTTTTTCACAGTATTTTTTATGTTACTAGACCTGACCGGTTTCAACGGTGAAATACCCTCAATCAACAGTATAAATAATCTAAGCATCCCTTTCTCTATCTTAGTCACTACATCTTCAAATACACCAGAACGTTCCCTTATCACGCTGTTCCTCACTCGATCCGGCAACTCCACCCCTGCTGCACTTCTCAGACATCTCATTTCCACAGCATTCAATTTACTTGCATACGTCTTCTTCAAAACCCAACTTTCACTATCATACATACGTTTAGGGACGATAATGATAAAATGCACAAAAAAGCATCATAAATGAGATGAGAACTTTGTACCTATCATATGTTAAGTGCTAAGCGCCTTGTGAATGCGTCCATACAAACTGTTATCAATGAAACTGAAGTCACGTTGTCTGCTTACACAGATAGCCTATCGGCTCGATATATGCAGTAATATTTCTATAAATAGAATAAAATAACTGTATATAAGTGTTCAAGACCTGGAACCAAGACCTGGAATTCATTACCAGCACACGTGTTTCCTTCTTCCTACAGTCCCGGGGCCTTTAAGTGGGGCGTGAAAAAGTTGAGGCCGCCAAGCTGAGTGCCACCTGCGGCTCACACAGTCGGTTCAAGTCCGACATAACCTCCCCTACCGGCTCCGGTGGTGGAGGATCCGTGGGGATTTTGCGCACAATAAAAAATAAATAGTAAGATACCATCTGAAGAAAAAGTATGATCAACGAATGTGATACTATCTGAAGTTTATGCGTATGTCATATGTGCGTATGTCATACACGTCAATATACGGGTGACGAGAAGAGGGCCAGATCGTGAGAGATGGCCCTGCGTCGGCCGGGGTGCGAGGGATATGCCTGTCAACCTCACCTTCGGCAACCAAAGCGACCCACGGGCGGCGTGCGTTTTAGTCGGTTCGAGTCCGACATAACCTCTCCCACCGGCTCCGGTGGGGAGGTATCCGTAGGGATTTTGCGCACGTAAAAAAAAAATATTTAACCGCGAAAAGTCCCGAACTGTCATATAATTATAGGATTTTTAAGGGAGCAACAGCCGCTGACCTCCTAACCCCAAGAGGATAGCTTCGTCATCTGTCAATCAGCACGTGCACTTTATGTGAGGTTGCTGTACTGGTTCCTGTTGGAGTAGATTAGGGTCACTCCTTCTCTTCGCGTTGGTGCCGTATAAGGCAACTATGCAATATCTGACGGTAAACATACTACAGCCCTAACAAAGTGCCCACTTGATGACAATAGGGTCAACATTTATTACTTGGAATGTATGCTAACACTACTACGGGGCCGCAATTCAGAATTCGGGGCATTATACGCACGCGTCGGTTTATGAAACTTACCTATAAAACACCTGCCGGTCATTGACTTCCAGAAGTCAGCTGATTACTGCAACCCATATGCTTGACATATCGATGTTGTACGGTTAGCATAAGAATTGATATACATTTTTGAAATCTTTGCAACTGAATTTTAGAGAATTTTCCCACAGAATATTTTTGAGACTAGGTCTCGGGTTCGATCCCAGGTTTACCGTGGCACACACCAATGACTTTTCAATGCTTTTCGAAGTTATGTGTGTATTTATCACAGGTTTATAAGTGTTCGGTTAGTGGCAATAGGCTCGCCACCTATTACATTGGGACCTAAACATAAACTGGCGAAATGTGGGTGGCTAGCACCTCTGCCTACCACTTCGGGGATATAGGCGTGAGTTTATGTTTTGTTATGAATATTTTTGAAAATTTTGACAGGCACATATTTTCCGGTACCAAGTAATCACACAAAGTTCTGAGAATACTTTTTGTTACACTGTATATAATAATATATATGTAAATACATTGAGTACTCCGTCACACATCATTAGGCGCTGACAGCGAGAGGTACCAAAGTGCAAATCATCATCTTATAACCACTAATTACAATTTCCTAAAGTAATTACTGCGCAGATCCGATCATCTCATTTGCATACTATATTGGCGTGTGTAACAGTGTAATAAAATTGAACTATCTTCAAACTAATTGATTTCCTGTACTTTCTAACTTACTTCTATGACGACGCAATGGTAGAGTGAGCGACAGTTATGCGTGAGGTTTGATTCTCGGATTGGGTGAATTATGATTTATGTGGAAAAGTACAAGTGATCTATCAATATGTGTAACAATATTTTTAATTTACAACAATATTTTTTGTAAGTGTACTTATCACTTTTGCGCGTGATTGTATTTTATTTTTTTTCAATTGAAGATGTACAAATGAGGTCGAATGGAACTCGTTGATTGACAGAGGGTCTAATGGCCACTAAAGTAAAAATGAAATCCATGATTGAGGGTCCAATTCTAACATGGAGGTCCAATGGATCATATTTATAGATGAGGTCGAATTTTGTGGGTCCAGTAGGTACGTAGCCATTCCACCAAGCGCCATCAATCAACAGTAAAATTAATATGTTTTTTTTTGTTAGGCATTTTTCACTAGCAATACGAATGGTAAATGACTCCATTTAACAGCTATAGGCTCGTATGAAAACTCTCTTAATATGCAAAATGTAGCGGTTATTAAAGGGAGACAAAAACATTTCTAAACCAGTCGAATTAAAATAACGCGTTCTTAAAACGTAGTGTTACTGAATCAGACATCAAATAGACAATTCTAGTTTAATTAGATAAGACTTAGCCCGCATTCGTGCTTAACAGCATAGACTACGTGGAACACATTAGTTGGAACTCAAAATCATAGTTGGCAAAATGAGGTTATTAATACTCCTCTGCCTACCCCTTCAGGGACTTATAGGCGCGAATATCAAGGGCCGAGAGATCGAGAGGTCCCGGGTTCGAATCCTGGCCATTACACTACCGACATAAACCCACTCCTAACAATTTAGCTTATTTGGAGGGTTATAACTCATATCCCTTCTTTTTTTTTTATACCACTTAGTTGGCAGACAAGCACACGGCCCACCTGATGGGAAGCCTATGGACGTATGCAACACCAGGGGTGTCACACTCGCGCTGCCGACCATGAAGAAACCTTCTGATGCCCCTCTTGAAGAACCCCATGTTGTAGGCGCTTGGGAAAACCGCAGCAGGGAGGTCATTCCACAGCTTGAGTGTGCGTGGTTGCTAATATTATTTAAAAAAATTAAATATGTATGTATTGCAAAATTAGGCATAACTCCTTGGTAATAGAAACTTATTGTGAAGACAAATAAATTATTCAAAATGAAACATGTTATTTCAGAAATTCGTGACTAATTTGTTTTTGTTATAATTTTGTAACCTAACCTTGAGTTCTCGGGTTAGTAGACACGATTTAATTATTAATTAAGTATCTTTAATTACTTTATATTACCTACTTCTATGAGCGTGTGTATTATTATAGACTTGACAGTTCAAATACAAAAAATGGTGCAGAAACTAGTTTCATAGAACGAACGAATACGTTAAGCGTTTATAGTATTATAAGAATTATATTTATTATATTATCTGTGATTGTATACAGCCTTATTAGACTAATATTTCTCATCGAAATAATGAATTTAACCACCACTAAACTGATTGGCGGCCATTTTGATGGAACAAAACGTTTAGTGCAAGACGACAGTGTTACAATCACTAATCTTGATTGAAATATGAATCCAGTTTATAATTTTTTTAAATCACTTCACACTATTCATGCCGGTATAGTTTTTAATTCGTATACTCGGTTGGCATATTTACATTTCTAAAGACATAACAGTCATCTATTCTTTAAATTTTATGGCATACTATCTTATTTGTTTGTTTGGTTGAAGCGCTACTCTCAGGAACTATTGGTTCGAATTGATTAACATTTTTTGTCTGTTTATTAAGGAACACTCGCTACCATTCAAGAGACGTGAGCAGTAGTCATAAATTTCAACAAATCCGACAGATTTTCGTACCTTATTTAAAATTTTAAATAATTGCGGTCAATGTGTCATACTGGGATTCATGTATTCTACGGTGAAAGACGGGCGGGCTGGCTTATACCTACATTATTAAATTAAAAGTGTTAATCGACTTCCGCTGCTGACTATACCAATCTACATGTTATATATTTATAGCTATGCTATTTTCAATCACCTTATTGATACTAAACCAACACCCATTCAGTTACTCGGTCAATCAATATCTTATCTTATCGGCATAACGATAAGAGCATACTGTTTACCACTCCGGCATAATAACGCAATATAATATTTAGACTTCATTATTTGGGAAGCATATTGCCCTGTTTATATGTATTGGAATAGCTATTATGATAACAATTATGTTTATGATAGGAAAGGAACTCAGTACATTGACCAGGGTATAGTTAACGACAAGAGAGAAACGAGACCCCGGCGATCGCGTATTCAAAAGTCAAAGTCTTTATTTGCGTTCATTTGTTGAACAGATCTTACAAACATTTTAGGTTTCAACATGAAGCTCTGTTGGAACACAGCAAATTTATAATAATAATAATATATATTTTATTTGATTAAATCATCGGTAAATTAAATTCTATTGCAAATTAATATCCTATGTAACATACATATTATAATCATGCCTTTGTCTTCGGAGGGTTAGGCAGAGTTGAATTAACACCCACAATTCACCAATAATTGAATTCGGTCCCACGTAATAGGAGATGAGTTTATTGCCATTTTCCGGGCACTAATGTTGACTCAAGAAATGCATCCGAGGCTGAGTCTGGGCTGTTTATGTAAAATGTTAAATAGCCCTATCCCTTAGTCGTCTTGTACGATATGGGAGGAGATGGAGCTATTGGTACCGTATTGGTTTGATATAATCTATGAGACGTAATTCAAGCTCTTCCACTGCTATAGCACCCCGTACTATCCTCAAAAGCACCCAAAAACATGTACGCACACATAGAGTTCATTCTATGATGTGATTGTGACTAAGATATATTCTGGTATCTATTATACCAAGACATTCCCTTGCTTCCTTCTCGGAGCTCTACAGACTAAAAGTATTTAAACAAAACCGCAGCTAACACTTAAAGGTCAAACCGCACTAGCGTGACAGCAGCGGCGCCGCGCGGTGCGGCGCGGCGTGAGTCAACTATGCCACGATGTGTCGCGCTGCCACTATAGTGCTTTTTACTTCATAAGAAACAGGGGTAAGAATATTGAATGAAATTTTAAAGCATTAATCGATTAAGATATAGAAAAATATTTAATCGGTTCAGGTGGGATTCGAACCCGCGATGTTTCCCTGACAGGGGGAACGCTCTGACCACTAAGCCACAGATCCTTCGCCCGAAACCATCCAAATTCTTCTAAACATATATCCGTCTTACGGCGACGGTTAAGCGCCATCTAGCGACATTCGTACGAATTATTAGAATAACTTTCTTATAATCATAATAAACATAATATATAATAATCATAATTTTATTTCTTGACTGACACTACGCTGCCGCTGCAGTGCCGCTATTGTGCGTTACTTCATAAGAAACAGAGGCAAGAATATTTTTCTTGACGCACCGCTCCGCTGAGGTGCCGCGCCTCTCCGCTGCAGTGTAACCCTAGTGCGGTTTCACCTTTAGTAAATCACAAGTCTAAGTATAAATAATTCCGGCCTACCAGACCCTGAGCGTAAAATTGGTAAACGTAAAAAATACTTGAAGTGTTTAAAACTAGTTTTTTTATTTGTAAAGTGATAAGTGGTTTTCCTTTAGGCCGCGGGTGGAGTACGGTCGTTGAACTGGCGAATTATTCTGAAAGTTCATTGCAGGTAATTGTCGTAGAAAATCGATACCTATATAATTATGTTTATTTTCCTTAAACTGAGTAACTATTGGGTTTATTTAATTAAACTAGTCGCGTTTTTTTTTTACGTATAGGACACGTCAATTGGACTTCGCCTTGCCTGATGGTAAGCTGAAGGCAAAGTCCCAGAAAGAGAGTGGTTCCCGGCAGAATAGAATTTGGGCCACCCCATCTCTTCCCGTGCGGTGTCGTACAAGGCGACTAAGGGATAGGGCTGTTTAACATCCGACAGATATATACAGCCCAGACAGCCTCAGATGCATGTATCGAGTCAACAATAGTGCCCGGAATACGGCAATAGGCTCACCCCCTATTACGTGGGCTACGTACCTATTGGACCCACAAAATTCGACCTCATCTAAAAATATGATCCATTGGACCTCCATGTTAGAATTGGACCCTCAATCATGGATTTCATTTTTACTTTAGTGGCCATTAGACCCTCTGTCAAACAACGAGTTCCATTCGACCTCATTTGTACATCTTCAATTGAAAGTATTTAAAATACAATCACGCACAAAAGTGATAAGTACACTTTCAAAAATAAAACAACAAGTAATCAATATTTTAATCAAAATTATAAAAACATTTTTTTTTATTACAAACAAAAATATTAAAATAATAGATATGCTTATATCACCGTTTTAAACAGAGTGTACACATATTTTCGTTGATCATGTTTGTAAATGTAAATAACGTATATTATGAGTATAATTAGAATCTCAATATAAAACTCATCAAAAACTGGTTTGCTATTGAGTATAAATATCACAGATATATATATATATATATATATATATATATATACATGTTATATATATATAACTATATATATATATATAAATATATAGAATGATAAGATTATAAATCTAAAAAACATACGTAAGCAGCTTTTCTAAGCAATGTCCTACATTAATGTGATTGTTTTCTAGTTGCTTCAGAATATATGTAATTTTTGCTTGTTTTTCAATATATTGTTTACGCTTATTATTTATTTCATGACCATTGTATTGTTTCGCTATCGTTACACTGGTCACTGATGCATCCATTTTGATTATACTCAAAAACTTAAAAACATTTGGTTTCGAAACACCACACAGTTTTTTATTCAAATTCGAGTGCCATGCTTTGACTCTATTTGTTTTTTTTTTTTTAATTTCAAAATTAATTTGTTCTACGATGTCTTTCATTGTTGAAACACCAAGTACTTCATAAATCTTCTTTTTGCTGCCATTGGTTTGTAAAATAATCGTGAAATTAAACTAAATTCTCATTTTCTTCTGTCCAGTCCTCCATTATATAAAATCAACCTTCGTCTATAGCTTGATCTGGTAATAAGGCTAAAGCTGCATATAAAGCAACGATTTTGTATATGTGGAGACTCTTTGCTTTCTTACAAATAGCTTGAGAAAAAAGAAAAAACATCCCTTAATGTCCACTTCAGGGTAAACAGCCTTAATCGCGTTCATTGGCGCAGTTTTAAAATCTGTTGTAAATTTTTGTGACTTCCAAAATAGATTTTGCAATAATATTAATTGAAATATAATTTGATATGTTTCTTCTTTTTTGTCACTAACCAAAGCATATTATATTAAATACACAATATGGGTACTTTTTTGGTGCTACCGAGATCTCCACGGATAGTGTACATTTATACAAACGATGGTACTACACATTTAAATGTTCCATCTGGGAAAAAAATTATAATATAAGTACTTCCCTATTTAAGTTTTATAATTATTGGACTTCCGATTAATAATTTTCTACGTAACTGTACCTTTTCTCATTAAAATAAAACCGAACGAATAACAAATTAACACATATTTTTTGGAGGTCCAGTAGGCACTACAAAAGAGGTCCAACGGCTACTTATTTATTTGATTTAATTTTGAAGGTCCAATGGGCACTGAAAAGGAGGTCCAGTGGGCACATTAATAATTATAGTTTGAAGGAGGTCCAGTGGGTCCTAAAAATGAGATCGAATGGGCACTTCTGTCAGAGGGTCGAATATTGGAGGTCGAGCGGGTACGTAGTCATTACGTGGGACCGAATACAATTATTGGTGAAATGTGGGTGTTAATTCACCTCTGCCTAACACTTCGGGGATAAAGACGTGATTATATGTATGTATGTATGTATGTATGTACTAGTCGCGAATTTCGTCGTAATTAATTACTACGACGAAAAAATAACACCAGAAATATCTTTGGCGCCTGGCGCAGACTTGGAGAGAGGAGAGGAAAATTATGGAAATAAGCAATATGAAGGTGGACCCCGGACCACAGAACAAATACTAGACGCCCGGTCTCCTAAAATGCAAGCTTTGGTTGTACCCAGAATTGGAACTGGACTGAAGAAGAAATTATTTTTTACTTTGTGGGGCACTTAGTTCGTCGAGTGAAGTGAAACCCCTATCCTTCCAGATAGGGGTTATAAAATTTTATCGATTAAGCCTAATATTGCTAATGCTAATATATCTGATGTCATTTCACTATCAATTAGCAATAATGATATGCGTACATGTGAGAACTTCCTCGATTTTATCATCACTTAAAGAGGCCAAAAAATATTATCATTCACAAGTAATTGATATTAGAAAACATGACGACGTCGATTGCTTAACAGACGTTATCAAAAGAAAATCCTGAACACGTTAGCTCGCGAGCTTCAGTGTTTTGTGAACCTTCGAATATAACAAAGTAGTATCGAAAAAAATTTTCAGTTTTGCTTGATTTTTTTGTTTTTTTCCACTAGTTTTTTCAATTTTGGTGGTCTTTTTGGTATTTTTATGGGCCTGTAAATTTTAAGTAGTCTTTCAGGTTCTAAATAATGATTTTTCGAAAATATAGTTGCCGGCGATATGTATATTATATACAGCCTAGACTCCGCCTCAACGCTTCCGGCTCGAGTCAACAATAGTTTCCGGAAAATGGCAATAGGCTCACTCCCTATTTTTGAGTTTGGATATTTTTACTTAATCATCCTCAAACGGCTAAACGGATTTCGTTGAAATTTGGAACAATGATAGACTATAGTCTGAAATAATACCTATTTAGGCTACTTTTAATTCTGTAATTAGATTTCCCATTTACTCCCGGATTATAATTCCAAACGAGCCGAGCCAGAGGTAACCGCTCAATTTATCAAGGGAATTAACCACATTGGTTCAATTAGTCAGGAATTGATCACGATCAGGGAAACCCAGTTAAAACGTGCCGAGTACACAAATAATCACTATCTTATCGCAAATCGGTTCACAATGAAAAAACACTGCAATAAACCTATGACACTATCTGTAAATTCCTTAGCGAATTTGAAATAGTTGTCATATAATAATATATAGAAAAACAAAATAGTACAAGTGACATCGCATCTTCAAAGGGAAAAGATTCCAATCGACTTCTAAAGCACTTTATTTAAAACTGATTTTCCTGTCAACTATCATCGTCGCTTACACTTTTTAAATCATTATAAGCCTTATACAGGCCGGCTATTTTATGAATGCCTGTCATATTAGTATCATTTGCGGCGATAAAATTGTGTGAATGATAACATCGATCTTTGAACCTAACTTCCTTATCTGTCCTTACCCCTGTTCAAAAACATTACCGTGAATAATTTATAAGGTCGTCTTAAATGTCAAATTATTATCAATTGAAGTTAAATATATAAAAAACAGCACTTTCATAGCGATATTGAAATATGAGTAAATTTAGGAAGTTATGAGAATATGCCTTTTTTTACTATCGGTGACAAATAATGAGTACTGCTATTTTATAATAATTCGATGTCGAGTTTCACTCAAATAGGAAGCTCACTTCGGGAATATTCTAGGAGTTTCAAAATAATCGGAATATTTACTATGTTGTATTGATTCGAGATTCCGATATTTCGATATTCCTCCGTGATAATAGTGCTTGCAACAGCGCCGAAATATCGGAAACTAGAAACAACATGGTAAATATTCCGATTATTTTGATACTGATGTGAGTGACTATGACAGTTTAAATACCTATATTGTAGGAGTTTGCTATTGGCGTTATCAGTCTCTAATTGCGCAATTTGGTCAGCTAAGATCCAATGTCGTCAAAAATTCCCTGAGTATTGTAAGTTAGCTCCTCGTCTTAGTGAAACTCGCCATCGAAATTGTAGAATACCACGATTGATCTCTAATGTTATGTAGTGAGAATTACCTCCTTAAGTAAAATCACAAACAAAACCTTCTGAAATTAGTATTTGCTTATGCCAATCTGAAATAGACCTTATGCCACAAAAGTTTATTGATAAAATCTATTATAAATTAAAATATAGACTCACCCTGCACAAAGCGACGCCAGTGTCCAATCTATCAAGGAAGTTGTCAGCATTGATCCTCAGCTCTGGGTAGAGGACCGTGAGCCACTCGGCCAGATCCTCCTTCATGGCATACAGGTATTCCTCTGAGGACTTGAAGGGCCTGAACGGCCTCGCCTCCAGGAGCACAGCGCCAGCACTCGCCATTGTGAATTTTGTTGTGGAGTTATATGGACATTACTGGATCTGGAAAGAAAGAAAAAATATTGAAGGACATGTAGCATAGTGTTTTCTAAACTAGCTTAACGGTCAAGCATTCGGCATTGCAAAAGAGAGGTCCCAGGTTCGATACTTGGCCATTAAAGTACCGACGTGAACCCACTCTTAATACTGCAGGATAATACAATTTTCCTGGAGGGATTAGGCGGTGTACCTACAAGTAATTAATAGTATATTAAAAAATGGGTTCTAGAATGTAGATTAACTAATTTGGCGATGAAGAGTTATCACCCGAATGGAGTCTCGTGCTAGCGACATGATAATATCATGGAATATTACAATACTTGTGGATTTTGATAATCAATATGGCGATTACCATATTTAAAAAAAAACCATAACTACTTATTTGAATAAAACCAGGAAGGAAAATATATGCGTATTCATCTAGACATATAAGGTGAAGTAATGCTAATTAACTATTCGTATAATTAATTGGCAACACCGCGCAATGTCACCCTGATGAATACAGATGATAGCTGTCAGCTGTCAAATCGTTTACAGTAATGGCCGCCAGATTGCCAAGGATGAAATAGTTTAAGATTTATACACGTTAAATTGCTTGTCTCGTAATTGGTCAATTAAAATTGTCAAGTAGACGAATCAATTATGTTTATAGCTGTATCTAATTTATGAAACTAAGTACATCATAAAAACAATTTATACATTAATATGTAAAATGAAACATCCTGCCACTATCAATTTTATATCAAGTTTACTAGAAAAGGTTAGAACAAATTAAAAAAAAAAAGAGAAATTGTTCCTGGGTGAGGCGGGAATTTATTTTGAATTTCGAATTTGGAACAGAACACAGAGACTAGATGAATGAGTTTTGACACCTATCTGTGTGTTAATGTCAATTAAAAAAGATACGTATGTACAGTCAACGACAAAAGTTGATTAATACAAAATTATTTATAAATCCTTTCTACATCGCAATGCACGTGCCCACAATTAATGTATAAGTAGTTTTAGAATCCCTCAAGGACGAAGTTAATATATTTTACCTGTACCATGATCGCGTTTATTCTCGTTACCACAAAGTTTCTATCAAGGAATAATTACAACACAAGCAAACTATAGCTATCTCTTTTCAAAAACGCAAACGTGTGACGAGAATGTACGAGATAGAAAATATTGCACAAATGTACAAAATGTGCTTATTTAAATTCTCGTGCTAAAATATTTTTTATTGCGTTAATTACCAGATTACAAGGACTGATTTATATTAAAGCGCGTAGGAAATAAGGAATTCTTTTTTTAATTCGCTTAATTTTGGCTGACTTTTGACAAGGCGCCAAAATTATACTCTGGTAGTTTTTACGTGTTTTTCTACTTCCTCTTTTTATCACTTCAGACATACATTCCTCTTACCACCCCAATGTGATACAGCATTTCTTCGGAACTGTTAGTATACAAAATCCTTCGTTACCCCAGTAGCATGAAGAATTAGCTATACCTATACCTACTTCTCGTTAGATTGGCCACTAATGGACTATTATCTAATCTTTGCTAATGGTAAGATTAATATGCCATAAATACGAATACTAATATGCAACTAAAACATAAATATTTAATAAAGCACTAATATGAATATTAATATCGTATTTATGGCATATTCTAATATGCCACAATTATAAATATTAATAAACCACAAATAGACATATTAATATGCTACAAATGATAACAACGATATACCACACATAATACTAAAATTAAAATATATATTTTTTTAATAGGTATAGTGTAACGCCCCTAGTGTCGCACATTTCCATATGTCACGATAACCACTTCCCATCAGGAGGGCCGTGTGCTTGTCTGCCACCTAAGATGTATAAAAAAATAAGACTTCACCTCGCCTGATGGTACGCTGAAGGCAAAGCCTCAGGGAAGAGGGTCGCCATAACGTACACATACAATGTGACAATGTTCGAAAAGAGGGATATTAATATGCCATAAATGAGCAATATTGATATGAAACTAATAGGAGTATTCATATCATAATCAAGCTGTGGAATGACCTCCCTGCTGCGGTTTTCCCAAGCGCCTAAAGAGGGGCATCAGAAGGTTTCTTCATGGTCGGCAGCGCGAGTGTGACAACCCCGGTGTTGCATACGTCCATAGGCCACGGTGACCACTTCCCATCAGGTGGGCTGTGTGCTTGTCTGCCAATTAAGTGGTATAAAAAAATATATGAGAATGGATGTGACAATTAATTCTCACTGTCATCATTCTTATGACGTATTACAAGTGTTTAACAAAATACTTTCAACACATGAGTACACTTGTCATACAGACAGACGTTGCGACGCTGAGTGACACAGTTCATTTACCCCCACGGTCCGGCGCACGCCGCGGCTCACTGCCTGCTTTCGCGGGTACCACTCCCAATTAATGGTAGACTGTTTTGATTAGGAGGCAGTGGTGACAATCAACCCTGCTAACATGACAATAGGGCTGGCAGATTGGCAGTGATAACGTAAATTATAATGATAGTTAACTTTTTCTGCAAACAAATTCTCAGAGTTGCCACCGATTATATACAGTAACTAATATTATGTGGATCCCAATACCAAATTTCCACCAAATTTATATGATAGTCGCCCTGAAGGATATGATAGTTTCCAGCGGTGAGTAGGGTAGCCAGAACTCACTGGAGAATTCGTGCTGGCAGTGGGAAGACTAAAGGCTTGTCCTGCTTTGTCTTCTACACTGACGGCACAGAAACTCTGTACTTACAGGGTCGGCAGCGCGAGTGTGGTTCCACTGGTGTTACACACGTCCATAGGTCACGGTAACCACTTTCCATCAGGTAGGCCGTGTGCTTGTCTGCCACTTAAGTGGTATAAAACAAAAAGAACATAATTGAAATCAAAATTTGTTGAAGGACCGGTAGCCGTTGGAGCAAACGAGTCCTAGAATGGGTGGAAACTGCGAGAGCGCAAACGGAAGTTAGGAACCCCTAGCCAAATGAACTGACGACCTGATAAACGTGGCTGGGACAGACTGGATGCGGAAGGCAGAGCATCGGATGAAATGGCGCACATTGGGTGAAGCCTATTTTTTTAAAATATAAAATACGTCAATTAGACTTCGCCTTGCCTGATGGTAAGCTGAAGGCAAAGTCTCAGAAAAGAGGGTCACCATTACTTACACATGCCATGTAACAATGGTGACACTCAGCTTGACGGCCTCATCATATGCTTTTTCACGCCCGCTTAAAGGACCCGGGACTGTAGGAAGACGGAAACACGTGAGCTGGTAATGAATTCCAGGTTTTAATGGAGTGACATGTCCAACAGGGCACTGCAGTAAGCTAATTGATTGATTAAATTGAAATTGTACAATACTGTGGTAAATAAATAACGTTGAATATAATACTGCCCATAATAGCATATTATTTTATCACAAATAGTAATTTTATATAGAATAAGTATAAGGATTTCAAAAAGCTACAAATTTTATTATCAATATGGTACAAATGAAAATATTTGTAGGCAATAAGTAGTAATATTAATATGCCACAATTAGAAATGATAATATGCCACAAATAGCAATACGAATATACGCTACAACTGGGACTATCAAAAGGGTACAATAGGAATATGTGTACATAACTAATAACAAGCGTGCCGAGGAGCATTTTTTTAGCTTCTTCTTCAAAGAATCGTGATAATACATTCACTGTTACGTGAAAACTATTACTATGGCAGCGTAACGATTACCCATACCCATCGCACGTTTGATTGAATCCAATTACGTTCGAAACGCTGTATTTTGTGTGAAACTGTAGGTCTCATGCGAATGCACCTCACTATAGAGCGGCGATACGATGAATAGATAATTGAATAGCGATTCTATCGAATGCATAATCGATAATCGTATAGAATTAGACTCTTTGTGGATAAAGACTTGGTTGAAACGTAATTGTACGGTTCAAGCACATAATCAATACAGCGATTAGTGGGTAATTTCGATTTGTTTTTTAAATAAACATCGATTTAAGTTGCAATTGGATGGATATATTTTGTTTGGTTTGTGCAAGAAATACATACGGCGCTGTTGTTGTCGGCGAAATACAGAACAATACACTCAGATACACTCAGAACAATACAACATGGTATATATCTCGATAATTTTAATACTTCTTCTTCGTGTCAATGGAAACAATTAAAATAAAAATAGAAGCTAAATGCGCCCAGCCCAAAATTTGGCGACATTGAGCGCACCTTCCGTCGCTTCATTCAGTTCAGCAATTGTGCAGGTGTAGGGGCACAGTGGGCACGACAAGAGGTGGTCCATCGACTGCAGAGGTGCACCACAATCACAACCACCAACCCCCGAGTCTAGGTAACCCCATTTTACGCGGTTGTCCCTACAGCAGCCGACCTGAGTCCTCAACCTATTTAGGGACTTCCAGGTGGACCATTTAAGGTAAGGCTCATCACTTTAATACTAATACAAAATATAAATTATTTATTAAGGTTTATAATCTGATGGTACAATTGTGGCTACCTCATTCACGTAACAAATATCTAGGCCAAATATGTCATTACCTAAATACCTTTATGTTAGTCATATTTTGAGCGGTAATCTCCAAAACTCGTGCCTTATATAAAGATGTTAGATTACAATAGATAATCCATGCTTGTCAAAAATTTGATTTCTAGGTCGTAAAATTTAGGAATTTACAACGACATGTCATTGGGCTAGGAAGGTATCTATAATGGAGACACTCTTACCTAAGACTTTGCCTTCAACTTACCATCAGACGAAGTGAAGTCATATTGACGTTGATGTGTCCTATATAAGTGTGTATAGCCTAGTGGTATGGGTAATGGAACCGCGGTAGCTTAGTGGTATGGGTAATGGACTGCTGATACGAGGTCTCGGGTTCGATCCCAGGTTTTACCATGGCACACACCAATTACTTTTTGAAGTTATGTGTGTGTTTATCGCAGGTTTATAAGTGCCTGGTTAATGGCAATAGGCTCGCCATCTATTACATTGGGACCTAAACATAAACTGGCGAAATGTGGGTGCTAGCTCCTCTGGCTACCCCTTCGGGGATATAGGCGTGAGTTTATGTTATGTTATGTATTTATTTGTATGTAAGAATACCTCTATTACTACAACCATGTCTAGGACTGAAAATACATCATATTTTGATAAGTATCTTTGTAGGGTCAGCCACAAGACAATGGCACGGACGCCGCAGTTACTTAAGCGCACGCTCCCGTGGCTTTCGTTGTCGCTACAGTACCGATTGCAAAACAAACGATAACCAACTTAGCACGCATTTATATTTTTTATGCAATTCTGTTTTTAGGTCACACTAAACAACTAATGAACCGGCCAAATGCGATTCGAACCTACATTGGTTATACAGTCAATTTTTACCAAAATTTAAGAACATCAACACAAGTTGAAGGCTAAAACTGCCAAAAGGCGATGTCTAATTGTATATATATATATAGATTTCATTAATAATATTTACATAATATACACGGAAGTTATCGAAATTAAAATACAAATAAAAAAGAATATATATCTAAATAATCCTGCAGGTTCAGGCGTCAAAGAATTCCTCCCCATCGATGTCAACCGGGAAGGTGGCCAGAAAGCTGCCGGCATTGCCACGTTGAATCGCAATACCAATCCTTTTATATATATATATATATATATAAAACGACAGGATCCTGTCACATAGTAACTATGGTCACTCTAATTGGAATGCACTGGAATAATAACCGTGTAGTTAATATTTATGGCGCTTGTAATAGCGCTGAAATATCGATTACTCGATAAATATAAGTAAACCATTTTGTAAATATTCCCATGGGTGTTATACTATTAGTACACTGTTTAGTTAGTATTTAAGTTATCGGGGTATTTACCATGTTGTATTGTTCTGGAGACTGAGAACAAGCCAAAACACAATCGCGAGTAGATACAGTAGTGTCGTGAACGTGATAGAGATCGGGTTCGAGTTTATAGTGAGAGTGAAACCAATGGTAGTGCAGATACGCGTAGTAAAAGAACTCGAAAGAGGGTAGATCGATATATTCACTACAAAAAAACTTTTTCACTGTTCGCCGCTACTACTCCAGTTCCTCCGTGATCATGGTGCTAGCAACAGCACCGACTTGTCAGTAACTCAGAACAAAACAACATGGTAAATATCTCGATAACTTTTATACTAGTGTGAGTGACAATGTTAGTTTGTGTACACACTGTTTAGTATTAAATAGAACACAAACAAAAACCAAACGTAATTTTATTTTGCATATACTGTAGACAAAACCCACTTACGTCAAGCATAAATGAAACAAAATAAATGTTTTCTTTTTAATTGATAACAACACTGTTGATATAATAACGTATCCATAACAATGTGTAATTAAAAAGCTTATATTTGTGCAGTAAACACTGACTAGGTAGGGTCAGCAGCGTCAAGACAATGGTGGCACAACGAGTTGCGCAAACGCATGCTCCGGTGACTTCCGTTGTCACGGCTGTACAGACAACGTAAAAGTAAGTAGGTCACCTATCTTTTTGAAATAATCTATAATATATTTTTTGACGAGTGCAGTTTTGCTATAGGACTTTATAGAGGCCAGGCCGTGTCTGATATACTTTTTTAGAAGAATTATAGCTGTACAGGACCGACTCTGGATATAGTAACGGTACCTGGCAAATTGACAATAGGTCTGACTGCCTATAGGCATGCGTAGACACTTAAGATATATCGCGATACTGTTAATATTAATAATATTGACACAATATTGATGTCGAAACGCGATTCTTGTTTATATTTTATTGGATCACGATACTGGATCGCGATGTTGAAACGCAATATTTTTGAAACATACCGTCACGCCTTTTTCCCAGTGGGGTAGCCAGAGACTACAGCTTTCCACTTGCCACGATACTTGTTGTTTTCATACATGCTCGCCGGTTTCGGGTAGACTTGACATGTCCTTTCTTCAAAATGCCTTCGATCTGATATTGATTGCTATACCAATACTTGAAAGATGGAACAAACTAGTAAGTAAGTTATCTAAACAACTAACCAATACACATTTGCTACAGGGGAAACGCACAAACCAACTACCAAAGATATGCTGTATGTGACAATACACAAATTACACACATACATAGAAAACAATCACACCTCTTTTCCATTGGATTAGACAGGTTTTGAACTTTCATGCTTTGTGATAAACTATAAGGTTAGCGGGACTCGACGATCACGTGACTAAATGCACTTTGGATAGCATGAAGAATAATAAAAAGTGGATTAACTGATTAAAAGGAATGGGAAAACCTACAAATAACGATAAATCTTACAATAATCAACAAAATAATAATAAACAGATATTGTAACATATGTTTATTACCTCGATAGATGGCGCTGTACTGTATTACTGAATCGCGATATGGTTTCGCTACGCGTGTTATTATATAAGCTCAGAGTGACCCGAGTCGCAGTATGGTTTCGTTACACGCGCAATTATAAATAAGCTCAGCCTAATTATGTTTATTTGGTATTCATAATAGGAATATTACCGATATTGCGTAGTATAATACAATTGTATTCACTTGTTAGGTCTCTTTGGATCTTTGTTACAAATAGGAACTCTCGTAGCTTGTATAAGTTAATTGTGTCCTAATTGTAAATCTTGTTTGGTTCAAATAATAAATGTTCTAACATAGCTTTGGATCAGTACAATATCTATTCATTTCATTCTGAAGACCCTAACCCGGCTACAATATCAATTATTTTTTTAAAGAATTCTAGTAACGGATATACTTATATTCATATTAACCTCTCATATTCAGCCAAATTACTTGTATTAGGAGTGAGTTTACGTTAGAAGTATAACCAGAATCTGTACCCGAGACTTCACTGTCGTGAGACCGACACCTTAACTAATAAGTTATTTCAACTTAAAAATAAATAAATAATTGCGACAGTTTTTCTGCTGTCGGTACAGTTAGTAGGCTAATCTGTTTACAGCGCATCACCCGTCGCCGCTGTATTTATTTTGAGTCGCTCATTACACACGCGGCGTGTAAACTTTGTGTTACTTAAAAGCGATTCTTAGTCTTACTCAGTAGGAGTATAGAAGCGGAGGTTCTTTTGACTAGAGGAATAAGTGGAGATAGAGGAGGAATAAGGGAGGAGTGTGATTTTTGGAGAATCTAAGTTATTAAAGGGAGTAATGCTAGTGTGGTGTTAGATTTATGGGACTATTTTTTTGTAGAATGAAATAGTAGTTAGGGGGGGGGATAGCTTAGGGGGGTATGTGACAGAGGTTTTATGAAGAATCTAGATTGTTAAAGTAGTTAAAGGGGAGGAGCTTGGGGGAGGGGTTATGGGACTGTTTTTTTGGAAAATCTAGGCTGTTGAAGAGAGTTTTCATTTGAACTTAGTGCTTGTGGAAGAACCCTTTATCTGCTACTCACTTGAGCGCAGTGTATGAGATGAAAGGGTTCCACCAAGATTTATATTTATACTAAGCCATAAGGCGTTACTTCTCCTTCTCTTATAGATTCTGCTTTTCTTGGGTTTTACTGTAGCAACTTCCGTCTGAATTACCGATACCTAGAGATAAAGCTACCCAAGTATTTCAATGACCAGGTGTACCGGCTCTGAAGGTATTTGTGGACTCCACACACCCTGTTACGGTGCCATACACGCTAGTGAAGAACCATACAAACACTTTTTATACAGGACATGTCAATTAGACTTTACCTCGCCTGATGGTAACTGAAGGCCAAGTCTCAGCATTCTGAAGACCTAAGATATTCTTTACCTGCTCATATCCCGGTTAGTCATAATTATATGACTGGTGATGTGCCCCGGTGTACGGAAGTAAGAAGTACAACAAAGTAGATATCTGTCCGACCTTGAGAGTCGCCCGATAATTGATAGTGACATGGTAATAAATCGACTTTACCGCAATTTACGATTCTATCTAATCGATCTAGTGTGGGAATCGATCTACGAGGTCTAAACAAGTTTTAGAGAAGTTGTGTCCTTGGCAGTATTTTACCGTCTATACTCGTACCATGGTGAATGTTGTGATGAGCTCTTCCAATTAGTCCCACCCTCCGCTTTCCTACACAGGACAACACGTGCAGGGCTTAGATGTCACCCGCTCACGGTGCAGAGTATCCGATCAAGAACCAATCGGTTCGGAGACTCTTTTCTTTGCCGCACCATTGAAGCCTGGAATTCATTGCCAGCTCACGTGTTTCCTTCTTCCTACAGTCCCGGGTCCTTTAAGCGGTGCGTGAAAAAAAAGCATATAAAGTGGTGATAATGACACTCAGCTTGAAGGCCTCACGTCAAGCTGAGTGTCACCATAGTTACATGGTATATGTATGTAATGGTGACCCTCTTTTCTGAGACTTCGTTTTGATTTTTGATGGCTTCTGCATCAAATCACCGCAATTTAGCTAATGTCAAGTAAATATAGCCGAGAACCGCGGTAGCCTAGTAGTATGAGTTTTTTTTTTTTTTTTTTTTTTTTATATAGGACACGTCAATTGGACTTCGCCTTGCCTGATGGTAAGCTGAAGGCAAAATCCCAGAAAAGAGGGTCACCATTACTTACACATACCGTGTGACAATGGTGACACTCAGCTTGACGGCCTTATCATATGCTTTTTCACGCCCCGCTTAAAGGACCCGGGACTGTAGGAAGAAGGAAACACGTGAGCTGGTAATGAATTCCAGGCCTTAATGGTGCGACAGAGGAAAGAGTCTCCGAACCGCTTGGTTCTTGATCGGATGTTTTGCACCGTGTGCGGATGACATCTAAGACCTGCACGCGTTGTCCTGTGTAGGAAAGGGGAGGGTGGGACTAATTGGAAGAGCTCATCAGAACACTCCCCATGGTACAGACGGTAAAATACAGCCATGGACGCAACATCTCTACGCAGCTGTAAAGGTTCTAGGGTGTTCGTGATCTCGGGATTCCCAATGATGCGGATCGCACGTCGCTGCAACCTGTCGAGAGCATCTAGTAAGTACTTTGCTGAACCATCCCAGAGATGCGAGCAGTACTCCACACAGGAGCGAATTTGTGTCTTGTATAGAAGACACCGCTGCTCCGGCGTGAAAAATCGTCTCACTCTGTTCAGGACTCCGAGTTTTCGTGAGGCTGTTTTGATGATGCTTTCGATGTAGTTTTTGTTATTTAGGTTGCAGCGAACATCCATACCTAGGATATTGAGATTGTCCTGCAGCGGCAGTGGCGTGCTCTGAAGAGTGGGGAGGGGAAGGAAAGAAGATACTTTTGCTGTAAACGCACATGCCTGCGTCTTCTTGGCATTGAACTCAACCAGGTTCTCAGAGCCCCATTGAGAAATGTGATTCAGGACCCCGTCAAGCTCAGTGACAAGAAGCTGCCTTTTCTCTGCGATATCTGACTGCTTGGCCGCTGGATGTCCATGATAACTCCCATGTAAAGTGCTATCGTCTGCATAACAATGAACATTGCCGGTAGACAGCATGTCGTTGATATGCAGAAGAAAGAGAGTGGGTGATAAGACGGACCCCTGGGGCACGCCAGCATTAACCTGCAGAAACTCTGAAGCTCGTCCGTCACAAAGGACGCGAATACGGCGCCCCTGCAGGAAGCTAGCAACCCAGTTGCACAGCCTAGAAGGCAGACCAAAGGCAGGTAGCTTAGAAAGAAGCGATTTGTGCCAGACTCTATCGAAAGCTTTGGCGATGTCAAGACTAATTGCCAGTGACTCGCCGTGCTTGTCCATAGCCTCACCCCAAAGATGGGTAACGTATGCTAGAAGATCACCCGTTGACCGTTTCGGTCTGAAGCCATATTGCCGGTCATTAATTAAGGAGTGATCCTCTAGGTGCCGCATGAGCTGTTTGTTAATTATGTGCTCAAACACTTTGCACAGCACTGAGGTGACGGCTATGGGTCGATAGTTGGCTGGCTCCGAGCGATCCCCCTTCTTGGGAATCGGCTGAACATTCGCCTCCTTCCAAGGCAAAGGCACTGTACCCGAACTGTAGGATAGCCGGTACAGGCGCGTAAGCATTGGAGACAACTCCGCTGCACATTTTTTCAAAACTACCGCTGGAATACCATCCGGACCACTGGCTTTCCGGACATCGAGTGATTGCAGCACTGCACGGACATCGCGTTGCCTGATATGGATATCAGGCATCGCGTGGTCACTGTCGGGTAGTGTTGGTGGCTGCGTACCACAATCATCGATTCGGGAGTTGGCCGCAAAGAGATTAGCCAGCAGATTTGCCTTCTCTTGCGACTCATGGGCCAGGGATCCATCAGGGTTACGCAGCGGAGGCAGCGAAGGCTGACAGAAGTTGGCTTGCACGGCTTTAGCCAGTCGCCAGTAGCCACGGCTTCCCGTGGGATGCATCACTAGCTCTTGACCAAGCCGCGCTATGCGCAGGGCATCCGCTCTGACATAGGCCCTTCTACAGACCTTTGTGGCTCTGTTGTACGCTGCCTTGAAGTGGCCCAGATTGGGATGGCGCGTGGCGCGCGCCCTTACCCAAGCGCGGTACGCAGACTGTTTTTGTTCAACAGCTTCCGCGCACTCGCGCCCGAACCAAGGGCGCACCCCGCGGTCACCGGTGACATCGGTGTATGAGATATAGTATTCCATACCCAGACCGATCTCACCGGCGACAGCAGTAGCACAATCCGATGGGTTCAAAGCAGCGCTCAACCCACGGGATGGACGCAAAATAGTCACGAAGTCCATCCCAGTCCGCTGACGAGTAGTGCCAGAGACGCCGCTTCCCCTGCACGGGTCGTGGGGGCGCCATAATAGGCACCGTGGAACAGACCAGGCAGTGGTCAGAGTTGCCTAACGCGGCTCGCACCGATACACTGTACCGGTCCGGATCACTCGTCAGCAGAAGGTCTAGCAGAAAAAGGTGCTTGGCCCGACCTTCTTGGTATCCTAGTGACCTCGTGCACCAATTGGGTCAGGCCGTGCGCCAGAGCAAATGCGTGGGCGGCTCTTCCCGCATGGTCTGTTTTGGAGGAGCCCAACCAGATCTCGTGGTGGGCGTTAAAATCCCCCAAAAATACCATTTCGGCATTCGGAAATCGCTCCTGCGCATCATCTGCCGCCTGACTCAGATATTCAAAGAGTCGAGTTGTCTCAGCATCTCCTGTATGGGAACGGTAGAGGCACACATAGATCTGACTCGTAGGGCCATGGTCTACGTGTACCCAAAGGACGGAGAAGGATGGGTCCTCTAGGCAGCGCAAACGGCGACAGCAAACATCCGCCCTAACAAACACGCACACCCCGGCTTTTGCACGAAAACTTTCCTCAAGAACATAGCCAGGGTAGAGCAAGTAGGTCGTGTCGTCAGGGCGGTGTATTTGCGTCTCCGTTAGAAAAAACATGGCAGGTTTCGCCGTCTCTAGGTGTTGGTGGACGGCGTTGAGGTTTGCATGGAGCCCACAGATGTTAGTGGACTCCACCTCAAATAGCAAGCTTTTGGGAGTGTGACGAGCCGCTGTGTTGCCTTTTTCTATAAATTGCGCTGCCATGAGTTTGGGTGGGAGAAGGCGTGAAAAAAAGAAGTGATTGCCGCCGCAGCACCGTGTGACAAAGCGCGGGATATTGGTTTTATCTATGAATGTGAGGCATGGCGAGAGCCGACGCGCCGAACGGAAGGGCCCCCGTACCCCCCCGAGTATGGTCGCCGGGCTCCCAAATCCGGTCACCAACCGGCACGACGAACCATATCGGGATTATGCGCGGCCTGGTGAGGCAGCCTCCCAAGGTGGTTAACCCCAGTTGGGCCCCTGTACTATACCGCGGGCGGCCAGCGGCACCACCGTTTCTACAGGTCTCCCTGTTCGGCGCATCGCCCCGCGCCATCCCCACTAGACTACGCCAAGACCCACTGGTCCCACTAGTGCTGCGACAACCACCACCTCTGCCCGGCTATGCACATGCTGACCCCTGAACACAATCCAACCGAGATTGAATTACTATGGAGGGTTTTTCGCAATAGTGCACGGTGGTACCTACCCGGTCGAAACTTGAGACAAATTTGTGCCACCAAGTTTCTACCACCAGTAATGGACTGCTGAGACGAGGTCTCGGGTTCGATCCCAAGTTTTGCCATGGCACACACCAATGACTTACCGATGCTTTTCGAAGTTATGTGTGTATTTATCGCAGGTTTATAAGTGCCCGGTTAATGGCAATAGGCTCGCCACCTATTACATTGGGACCTAAACATGATCTGGGAAAATGTGGGTGCTATCACCCCTGCCTACCCCTTCGGGGATATAGGCGTGAGTATATGTTATGTTATGTTACGATGTCAAATAAATGTTTATAAAATTATTAATAGCGAAACGCCAATGTTCCTCAAGATATTCTACCAGAACCACGTTTACACGTCATTAAATTCGTTTCCGTGTGTCCGCCCCCCACGGGGTTCTGGTGGTCCATCAGGACGTGTGAACTGTTATTTTAAAATACCTACATATAATCACGCCTTTATCCCCGGAGGGTTAGGAAGAGGTAACGCCCACATTTCACCAATCATTGAATTCGGCCCCACGTAATAGGGGGTGAGACCATTGCCATCTTCCGGGCACTATTTGTTGACTCGAGCAATGCATCTAAAGCTGAGTCCGGACTGTATATATCTGTCTGGTGTTAAACAGCCCTATCCCTTAGTGGCCTTGTACGACGCCGCATGGGAAGTGATGGGGTGGCCGAAATTCTACTCTGCCGGGAACCATGCGTCGTTATATTAATGTTAATATTATTTATATAACTATTATTAAAATACGCATTCATCTTATCGTTTAATACTTATTCGATACAGCCGCAGTGAGTTTTATCGTCGGTCACGGTGGAACACATTAGGTATGTCCATTGTGCTGGCGTTATTTAGATGGTAATGTCCACATTCCGCCGATTACGATCGATGTGCGTTTGACTACACGAGCTATGTGCCTAACCTACTCTGTTATTATCACGCTAGTATTGTGTAGAGGGGTTGACAGAGGTGATGGTGCTTTTGAAGATTTTTAAAAGACAATAATACTTTATCTAAGGCTTTGAAGGACTTTTCTAATTGCTAGAATGGGACTGGTCACAAGGCCTCAATTCAGATGTAGACTTTCTTTTCGTACAAATTGTGTGTATTTTAAGCCACGTGGTTTCCGACAGAGTAGAATTTGGACCACCCTATCTCTTCCCATGCGGTGTCGTACAAGGCGACTAAGGAATAGTGCTGTTTAACATCAGACATATCGAGCCCAGACTCAGCCTCAGATGCATGACTTGAGTGGACAATAGTGCCCGGAAGGCGGCAATAGGCTCACCCGCTAATACGTGGGACCGAATTCTGTTTGGTGAAATGTGAGTGTTATTTTCACTTCACCCACCGGGGATAAAGGCGTGATTAATATGTATGTATATATATTTTTGCACGAAATTTGCACGAAACAGTTCCTCGTATTTCGTTAGTTGTATAATATGACCACATAATACACACTTTTATATCTAAGTATGTAAATATAACAATGTATAATTGTAGACCATGTGAGAACGATTATAAAACTAGATCTAGACTCAAGTATCTCAAGCTAGATGAAGCTTGACCTAGAGACCCACGTTTTATATCTGTTTCGTAAGGATACTGAGACAAATTCACACATAAAAGTTATTTACAGTCAACTTTTGATATGTCCTAAAAAAACGGCACAAGTAGATGTTGATTGCACAGATGTCAAACTTGAAAATCTGTGTTTTTCATTATAATGCTGTAATCTAAATTTAAAAATATTTTAACAGAGTCTACAAAGTATCTAGATTAGTGATGGTCAAAGTGACCAGCGGGCCAGATCCGGCCCGCCAACGGTTCTTTTACATGAATTGAATATGGCCCGCGATAATTATTTTTTGGCAGTCCAGAAGTAGATTCTGTGTCGTCAAAATAATAGACTAAAGAAGCGTGGTGGTATACCATTTTTAAATTTTTTATCAGTTTGCTCAAACACTACAACAAGTTCTTAACCACTCACGCCTACGGGAGGAGTGCGGGAGTGTGCCGCAGTAAATCAATTAGGGACCTTCTTTAAAATTTCTTACACTTTCTGGCCCTCATAAATAAGTTTGCCCACCTCTAATCTAGATTAACCGCTTTTTCAATAAAACATTAAATTACATTGCTCACAATTTTTTTTTTATCATAATGTTGCAAAAGTGACGCTCTACAAATATTTCAAAAATACAAATGTATCATAGCCCCTTCTTCACCTAAGTCTTCACCTAAGTATAAAACATGTATTTGACAAGTTGCAATATGTCACAGGCTTTAGTGGGATCGCAAATGTGTTTTATACTTGTTTACAACTTGTTGGCTACATACTATGTGAACGAAAAACTACCAGAAACACGACAAATTCGTATTGATTTTAATGAAAATGAAAATCAATATTTTAGACTATATATACTGTAGATTGATGGCACTTGGTGGCTTTTGTTGTTACACATATTGATAACTGACTTGTACTTTTCCACATTACTTTATTACTTATTACACCTGACTGGTTTCGCCTTACGGCATCCTCAAAGGTTTATAATGACATTTAAGAACATTCCCATTAGAAACATTTTACATATTTTACAAACACAAAAAGTAAACTTGTTTAAAATATTTGACACATTTATTTTATTTTAAAGTGTTTTAATTATTTTAAAGTATGTACAAAAAACATATTAGGCCTGTATTCCACAACAACGCTCAGTTGTAAATCGACTCTCACATTGACATAAGAGCTGTCATCTAGGATACAATCTATTCTCAGATCTAGTTATAATCCAAGATTCATAACTGAATATTATACTGAAATACAGGTCATAAACAATCAATCGAGCTGCTATAAAAGGTAAGAAGAGATAAGATTAACCTTGTTATAAATGCCCAAAATATTAAAAAGACTTTAGAAGCAAAAACGCGCCTCAAAACAATAGATTTATTGCCTGAACGAGTAGAACTGAGAGAATATGTTTGACAGGAATGTTTCGAATGGCATAAATGAGAGTAAATTATATTGCGCCGGCCCTAAATTAATGGGACAAGGGCAAGGCCAATGATGATAAAGAAATACAGTGTCGAAGGTCAATATTTACCAAAACCTTTACTGCTAATCAGCCTTGATTCTATTACAATATAGGATGAAGTTTAATTCCTATAGCCGATTCCTGCATCCGTCACGATTTTGTTGCAATTCGAAGGATTTAATTGTAGTACTCGTTAACAATACATAAAATAATATGCGACTGACTAGATTACCTACAAGGTTTGCTGTTGATTGAGTTTAATTTCGCAACCTCTGATTTTTTTGCGTAATAACATTTTATTTATTTCATTTATTTATTTGCATATGGAAAACTTACAGTCAAGTAAAAGGCAGGTTAAACATCTGGAAGCCAATGACCAGTTTTCACTTCTAAATTTTGGTACAGATACTTACTTCTAACAAAGGCTAACAGAATAAAAATAAAAAAACGACAAAAAAATTAAAATACACAGCACAATACTGAAGTGCCTAAAATAAATAAATACTGAGATGAATGAAAATCAATTAATAGATAAGTATTTTACTAACATGGTTAAATATCCCGATATTCTTTTTTATACAACTTAGGTGGCAGACAAATACACGGCCCTGATGGGAAGTGGTTACCGCGACCTATGAAAGTGTGCAAATTCAGAGGAGTCGTCACGTCACACCCATGCTACCGATCCTGTAAGAACAGAGTTTCTGTGTCGTTAGTGCAGAAAACACAATCAGGCCTTTAGTCTTCCCACTGACAGCAGAACAACTCTCCAGTGAGCTCTAGCTACCCTACTCACCGCCGGGAACACAACACGAGCCGTGGTATTCTGTAGGGTGGAGGTACTTCTCCAGTTAGACTGTTCAGTTGGGACGGGAATACCATCGTGTCCTACCTCACAAAAAAATACGATAGCCCTAATTCTAATTTATATCTATTGCTTTAATCCACACGTCAATTTTTTTATTGATTCATGAACTATGTTTATAACACACATTATAGCCCGTATTCTGGAATGACACTCGAGTCTCGATTTACCTGAAGACATATTGTATAGACAGAATTGACAGATTTGACAGATGTCTAAACTTCATCAACAATCTTCTGCAATAAAGGGAGCTAATATTTTGTCAAAGTCAAAGTTAAAACATATTACAGAAGTCTCCTTTATCATTACAAAAATTTATTAATCGCAAATGAATTAAATCTAAAAGAATACCAAACAAATAAAACTATTTATTTGTCTGTCTTACTTCTGTAATAAATAAGCAGATTAGCAGAAGTCTCCTTTATCATTACCACAATTAATTAATTGCAAATGAATTAAATCTAAAATACACATATGAATTTTATGTGATTTTAATTTATTACATGCTTTTTTGACATGTAAATTTATTTATTTTTCACTAAGATAATTTTTGACATTCAAACTGTTTAATAACCTTTTCTTTATGATTCATGCTTTTATATGGGCATCAGTTTTATTGTATTTTGTTGTAATTCAAAATCTAATATTGTTTATTGCGTATATGAGACTACTTTTAAGTCACAATGTCACTAACCCGTTATGGATGTTATTATCTGAAATAAATGATTTGATAAAAGAATACCAAACAAATAAAACTACTCTGCATACAGAAGTCTATGTTTGTTGTTTGTGAACTCTTTACACTACAAAATAACAAGTATAACAACCATGTCTGATTCCCACTCAAACCGTGTAATTCCCCCCAAGCGAGTCTAAACCAATTTCAAACAAACATCAACAATACAATTGAGGCCCATTCAATAACATCACGTTATAAAAACGCGTGATTTCTTCTAGATTAGAAAGAAAAATGTATTTAAAAATTATCTCGTGCGTAATCAGGTAAGGCGAAGTCTAATTGACGAGTCCTATTTAAAATAAAAACATACATAAGTACATATAATGACGCCTTTATCCCCGAAGGTTTAGGCAGAGGTGAATTAACACCCATATTTCTAAACCATTGTTTTTGGCTCCACGTAATAGGGAGTGAGCCTATTGCCGTCTTCCGGGCACTATTGTCGACTCGAGCCTTGCTTTGCTCGAGTCTGATTTCTTCTCGATTAGAAAGAAAAATGTACTTAAAAACAATTTCTAAATACATACATAGGTACCTATACCTATGTATGTATTTAGAATAGTACCTACATATAATCACGCCTTTATCTGCATCACATTTTCACCGATCATTATTTTTGGCTCCACGTAAAAGGCGGTGAGCCTATTGCCGTCTTCCGGGTACTATTGTTGACTCGAGCCTTGTATCCCACGTTTTGCCATGGCACACACCAATGGCTTCTCGATGCTTTTCGAAGTTATATGTGTATTTATCGCAGTTTTATAAGTGGTTAATGGCAATAGGCTCGCCACCTATTACATTGGGACCTAAATAGAAAATGGCGAAATGTGGGTGCCTCTGCCTACCCCTTCGGGGATATAGGCGTGAGTTTATGTTATGTTACGTGATTATAATACCAATGTAATACATATTCCGTGATCTAAAGAATATCGCCTAAAACTAACTACACTAAAATCGGCACATCCATTTAGAAGTTATGATAGAATACATAAATATTGAATAAATACACAACTACATAATTATGTCGCTTGATGAATGACCTCCGCCCCCCATGAGCGCAGGCCTGGGGGTGACGGGTGGAGCCACCTGTCACTCTAGCAGACGCAGGCCGTGGTGGCTGCACGCGTCCCCCCGTTTTCGGGGACGAGTTGGGGACTCTGTGGTCCGCACACCCGAGGAGGGCCAGATCGAGAAAGATGGCCATGGGTTAGCCGGGATGCGAGGGACATGCCCGTCAATCTCACCTTGCGTTTTAGTCGATTCGAGTCCGACATAACCTCTCCCACCGGTTCCGGAGGAGAGGTATCCGTGGGTATTTTTCGCACGTTAAAAAAACCATACACATATGTTAATTTTATTAAGCAAGGGCTGTCGTTTTTCTTCGGCGATTTAAAGTAGTAGTTATACAGTTCCTACACAATAATTTCTGTACACGTAAAAATATCAAAGAAAGAAGAAACACACTAAAGTGTCCCGCATTCCCCCACAGTCTGGGAGCTCCCAAAATAGCTCCACATTTCGTCCATTTTGAATTCCAAGTCGACCGCCGGACAGTATTTTAAGCTACAGCTTCAAATACTTGAACTTACTTTCACGTATTTATTGTATAGGAATGGAAGAGGGGGTATATATATATAAATATACTTTATCGTTAGCTTCAATGAGGTTAATCTCAAGGGAGTTAAATACCACACACAAAAAAATTAAGAACATAACATAAACTCACGCCTATATCCGCGAAGGGGTAGGCAGAGGTGCTAGCACCCACATTTCGCCAGTTTATGTTTAGGTTCCAATGTAATAGGTGGCGATCCTATTGCCATTACCCGGGCACTTATATACCTGCGATGAATACACACATAACTTCGAAAAGTATCGAAAAGTCATTGGTGTGTGCCATGGTAAAACCTGGGATCGAACCCTAGACCTCGTTTCAGCAGTCCATTACCCATACCACTACCGCGGTCTTAAATTAAAAAGAGGCGTATAAATCGTCATCAAAATTGTCTAAGATGGTCTTTACCCAAAATAAAGGTATATGTGTATGTATTTTGTAATATTAAAATTTACTAATTACATCACTTTGTATGACAATTCAAAATTCAAAAAAAATATATATTACTTGGGCTACTTGGGCCTCACAAAGGTTGCCTGGCAGAAATAGCTTAAAGCGATAAGGCCGCCCATTGTACTGATTCCTTGTAGACTTTGTAATGATATTTATTGATGGTGTACAATAAAGTATATAATAATAATAAATATATAATATACCATCAAATTGTGTATAAAATAATCTCTATGTCGACA
The DNA here is from genome assembly GCA_963662185.1 of Eilema griseolum. Lineage (NCBI taxonomy): Eukaryota > Metazoa > Arthropoda > Insecta > Lepidoptera > Erebidae > Eilema > Eilema griseolum. The sequence goes on from OY759249.1 coordinate 1,471,525, forward strand.
AAGCAGCTAGTATTAAATTCAATAATATAAAAAAAAAATTGTTATGATTGAATTGCAAACAATTTTGCTATACCGCCAACCGTGTAATTTTAACATAGATAGTAATATTTTTATGAAACATGGTGGCAGACTAGCACACGGTCCACCTGATGGGAAGTGGTTACTGAGGTCTATGGACGTGTGCAACACTAAGGGTGTCACACCCGCACTGCCGACCCTGGAAGAACCTTCTAAAGCTTGAAGACATTTATTTTATAATTCTGTACTAACAATAATTTTAAAGAGTTTGTTTAGATGCGATCGGAAAAACTCTTTTTGTATTTGATAGCCCAGTTCTTTAAGAACGTTATAGACTGTATAATATCACGCTATAATACTTAGGAGTCGGGCAATGAGATAAAAACGCAACGGGTGGACAATGTGCTGTGGTAGAATAAAACCAAATTGAATCGAATTTTGCAGGTGAAACCATGAGGAACAGCTAGTCTACAGACACGTTCAAATTAATGCGTATGTCTTGTCTGTCTTAATGCCAATAACACTTCACAGATGTAACTTCTTGATTAGATTTAATGTTCGTGAGAATTCCGGTTAAAATTAGAAATTTTTCTTATAAGAAAGTGCGAAATGATTGCCTTGGTGGCCCAGTGGTAATAAGTACTATAGCTGGACATAATGTCACGGGTACGATGCCCGGACGGTAAAGTTGATTCCGTTTTATTATTGAAAATTTTGTGACAGGTAACGCAAACATACAATTATTACACGACTAGGGAATCGAACCTAGGAAGTTATGGCGATAAGATAAGATAAGATTCATTTATTTATAGTTGTGACGATATCCCACAGTAGGTTGTAACTTGTTGTTTTGTTACCCATACAAAAAAGTAAAATTGATCTGTCATTTGTAATAATACAACACTTATAAGTTATAACAAAAAAATATATATGTCTGTCTGTCTTTCTGTTTGTTTTGTATAATCTCCAAAATGGCTGGACTGATATTGAAGAGAGTTTTTGTACATATATAATATCATAAGTATTAACTTAAGTTACATTTTATTTTCCTGGGTCGGCCGGGGTGCGAGTGACGTGCGTTTTGGTCGGTTCGAATCCGACATAACCTCTTCCACCGGCTCCGGTGGGGAGGTATCCGTGGGGGTTTTGCGTACGTAAAAAAAAAGAAAAATAAAGTTACATTTTATTTGAGAAAAGTATGTAAAGATCACACGAATGAAGCCGCATCATGAATTTATATATAAATGTTTACTGTATAAGTACATAAATAAGACTGCACTCAACTCCCTGGGAGGGCGATCACTAAACATTTAGGTCAGATTCAACTCTTATCAGAATCTACTTGAGACACTTCATTCCTCCCTCATTGAAAAAGACATTTGTATTCCCCTGTCCATACATACTTCCAGTTCTATAAAAGACCTATAATATCTTTATGCTATCTGTGATGGCATCATAAAAAATCAGCTTATAAGATCACTGTTATTTTTATTGAAAATTTGTACGTTATAAAGGTACGGTCAGCAAAAAAACTTTCAAAATACATTTATGTATTTTATTGATTTCAATAAATTATGAGAACATTAGTATATTATTTATTGCATGTAACATTAATAGGTATTTCCATTGTATAGGCAAATGCTTAACAAAAACCGTCACTAAACTTATTTGTAGAGGAAAATGAGAATATATATTATGAATTGAAGTACCTACGAATATTCAAGTTAAATCAAGTAAATTCACTCTGAATAATAATTTTACACTATTGGCTTACTATTTAACTACATTATATGTAGTTAAATAGTAAACTTTTTAATCATTATTACATTACAAACTATCAAATTGTTGGTTCATATTAACATTAGATTCATACGTGAGTATTTATAGTAACTTTTATTTCATAAATAAAAAAAAAACTAATTTACTTATAGTATTAATAACCGCGGTAGCCTAGTGGTATGGGTAATGGACTGCTGAGACGAGGTCTCGGGTTCGATCCCAGGTTTTACCATGGCACACACCAATGAGTTTCGATGCTTTTCGAAGTTATGTGTGTATTTATCGCAGGTTTATAAGTGCCCGGTTAATAGCAATAGGCTCGCCACCTATTACATTGGGAAATAAACATAAACTGGCGAAATGTGGGTGCTAGCGCCTCTGCCTACCCCTTCGGGGATACAGGCGTGAGTTTATGTTATGTTATGTTTATGTTATTATAACATAGATAAATTTTACAAAATAAATATTATTTGACAATACATTAGCATAACATAGGCATAATACAAAATAGTTATAAAAAAATCACTTTGTATTCTATAAACCCACAACTTTGACATGTTCCTAACCGATTCTGATTTTATTTTGTATACTTTTTTTACACGCCGCGTTCAACATAGACCACCCACATCCCTTCTCATGGGTATCGAGAGATGCAGTGTGATACGCCATGGCGGTCCTGCCTCAGCATCCAGCTGTACCAATTGATATGTTAAGACAAACATCTGTCGGAATATTAACTACAACGTCACATTCATGTACACTAGCATGATATTTTATTGCATATACGGAGAAGTCGCCATATTTGGTATCGTAACATCGTACTTGGACTGTTGCAAATACGATTGTCATGCTTTACATATTATTCATTTCCGTTTGCTGTTATTTTTTTCTTTATAAGAATAAAAATAGGCTACTTGACATTTAGAATCGTAAGAATCAACTGTCAGTATTGGATTTATCATTCACTTTGTTCTTATAACTTGTTTCTCACTATTGTCAATATTGCATATATCTTTAATTAATAATATTACATCTTCCGTGTTAATAACCATAATAGTTCCAAGTAGTTCCAATAAATAACTTTCGAGTCAAATTTTATGTGAGCATTATTGCAAAATAATTACTTTGTTATTTATGTTTCAATTGAAAGGCTTGTGAAGATATTTCTATTTTAGATTAGAGTTGATAAGATTACGGTTTAGTGAGTAGCAGGGCACAGAAGATAGTTATCAGATATATAATGACCAATCATTGAAATGATATTAAATACCTATAGTCAAGGACGTTACATGTTTCTTTTTCTTCAGAATTTTACTAATATTTTGGGTAATAAGATAGGTTTTATATTCGTTTCTAAGAACTCTTTGTTATCTTGAAGTAGGAATTGATAAAGTTTTGCAAGTGATTACAACTAAACTTGAGTCGTGAAATATGTAATAGAAGCAAGTGCTGGGTTGCTATTTCTGCTTATCCTAAAGGAAATAGGCATGAGCGTATGATGATGATATTTTTTATATTAATTTAATTTATGTAATATCTGTAGTCAAAGTCCTAAATAAACAATAAAAACTAAAATAAAACTGTCCAATCGTATTATACAGATTATTGGTTAACAGATAAGCTGTCTGACGTTTTTCATGACTGTGATGATAACAAATTCACAAGATACATGAAAGGTTGCATCGATGCGTCGAACCGGATTCGAGATATCACTTTATTGTTATAATAATTTACAAATTGTATAATTAATGATCAACCATGACGAAAAACTGCAGCAGCAAAATAATGCGTCACCTACTGATAATTCAAATACAAAAACATTGTACTTGTAATCATCATACTGTATTTAATTTCCTTGTACTAAAAGGTGTATAAAAGAAACAACAATAATAATTCATTTTTTGCATAATAATTTGAAATTATGTTTTTATAAAGCTCAATAAGTCCTTTTTGCTGACGCTCCGTGCTATACGGATATGCTAAATCAATAATAAAATAATTATAGAATTCTAATAAAAGCCGTTACAAACTAATTTGAAAAATCGAACCTTAACAGAAATAAATTCTCGCCTCTCCAAGTCGTCACACCACTTTTTTTTCTCTCAAAACAAAATCCTTTTTTTCGCTAAATAAAAACAACACTACACTTGTTTATCGCGGGCTGCGCTGTTCTATCGATGCGTTCGATAGGCGCGAGCTGTCACGTGCGTACTCCACGACGGTGGCGGCTTGACTGATGGACGGACGCGCGGGAGTTGCGCCAGCGCATGTACCATCAGCATAACAACCTTGAATGCATTTCGAAATTAATCTTAAAATTGTTTTTATTTTTTCAATTTCGCAGTTGTATTTAGATGAGTGGATGAATAGCTTACTACAAATATGGTCTCTGTATCTTAAGCTTCTTTTTACATTTTGTGAAGCGGAAACGGTTTTATTCGTTTCTTAGAAGGTTATGTCAGTTAGATGTTACTAGTATTATACATTGATAATCAAATATTGCCGTTTTAAATTTAACTCTTCACAATCAATATTCAGAACAAATCCAAAGAGGTACTGCCATACTCTATGCACTCTAGCTACTTGAACCCCTCAAGGATAACTGAAATTCTTGTATATACCTATATTCTTGACCTATGATACAATATACCTATCATAGTGATCCCGATTGCATTCACCTTTCCCACTGGATCCTAAATTCCACTCTCCTGCACTTCCTCTTCCTGTTGAGTTTTAGCGGGCACTGCTGAGTGCTGAGTGCTGCCGTTAACTAAAAACCCCGAAAGAAAACCTGCACCAGAGCCTCATTCATCGATCGGAAGTTTTACCAGTAGGTGAGGTTAAATTGGGATGCGATGGCCTTAATAGAAAGACCTTATCAAGACCCAGGTCGGTCCTTTTCCAAGGTCTAATGTACCTGTGTATAGAATTTCATCAAGATCGGTTCGGTGGTTTGGGTGTGTAAGCGGAATAAACAGACAGATAAAAATACAGATAAATAGACAGACAAACAGACAGACAAACAGACAGACAAACAGACAGACAAACAGACAGACAAACAGACAGACAAACAGACAGACAAACAGACAGACAAACAGACAGACAAACAGACAGACAAACAGACAGACAAACAGATAGACAAACAGACAGACAAACAGACAGACAAACAAACAGACAGAGTCTTTCGCATTATTCGCATTTAGTATGAATATGAAATTATGGATTAAAATACTTTAAAGTTTAGAATATATTTATGAATCATAAATACACTGATAGTATGCCACAGGTTGATTCCGATCAAGTTGGCCTAGTAATAATATCTAGCATGGCTCTAATTCCCATTGATAACGATGTTGATAATAACACGAATATTACATAAATTCAGAATCGGTGTGTAATCTCCCCTAAATGCATGCAGTAGATAACAGGTCGTTGACCCGCTGATAAGCATCACGAAATGAGATTGAATGCATTTTTGTAATTCAAAACTTATTCAGTCTTTTATTAATTTTAATTAAAAATAAAAATTACGGAGTTCTGTAGTCAACCGCGGTAGTCTAGTAATATGGGTAATGGACTGCTGAGACAAGGTCTCAGGTTCGATCGCAGGTTTTACCATGGCACACACCAATGACTATTCGATGCTTTTGAAGTTATGTGTGTATTTATCGCAGGTTTATAAGTGCTCGTATAATGGCAATAGGCTCGCCACCAAAACATAAACTGGCGAAACTCAGCTAGCACCTCTGCCTACCCCTTCTGGGACATAGGCGTGAGTTTATGTTATGTTATGTAGTCAATCAACTAGCCTATCGCAGTTCATTAGACATAGGCCTATCCCAATGTTAGCAGACTTAGGCCTACTGTTTCCAAGCTGGTGCGACGGGTTGGTACAGGGTTTTGTTTTGAGTCTTCCTTCTCTCGCAGTAAATCGTTTGCGTATTTTTCCGTTAGACACCTCTAACGATGCCCTTCAGATGAGATGGGGTGGTGATACTTGTATTCTTTCTCTGTCACCACACAGATAGAGGTCTGTACTAATAAACACAAGAATACTGGATATTGTATTCTAAGTGTTGCAAGTTTACGTTAGTGTTATTACGCATTGAAATAAAACTATTTTGTACGGATTTTTTATACCACTTAAGTGGTATGCAAGCACACGGCCCACCTGGGCCTCGATTCTGTTTAAGCAAAACCACTGTCACACCACGGAGACTGTTAAAAAAGTTAGACTTTTAAGTAATGTGGTTAATGTTTAAAATGAAAAGGCTTTTTGCAGAGTAAATGAAAAAGTGTAATGAAACTCTTTTCATTTCATTTTCGACCTTAAGTATTAAGGAATAAAGTCTAAAATTTAATGCCATTTTTGTCTGTGGTATGACAGTGGTTTTGCTTTAACAGAACCTGATAGGAAGTGGTTACCGTGCCTTATGGACATGTGCAGCACCAGAGGCGTTAAACTCACGTTGCCAACCCTGAAGAAACCTTATAATGCACCTCTTGAAGAATTTTTTTTGAAGAAATCCTTTCTTAAAATAAAACAATTAGAATAAAAAAACCGACTACTACTGAAAAGATCAAAATAAGTTTGATAGTATGCGAGACCTATAAATTTTCATTTGGTTTATTATGATTTGCAAATAACTACCCTCGTGAAATACTAAGTGATTTTGAAATACGAGCAGGTATAACTTTTCTAGAAATGGAATGAAATCGGTCAAGTGGTTCTCAAGTTATGTCGGGACCAAAGGAAACAGCCCTCCTAGGCAAGTAGCCATTCGTTGGCGTGTTATTGTAGAATACCGTATGTACCATGGTGAGTGTTCTGATGAGCTCTTCCAATTAGTCCCACCCTCTCCTTTTCTACACAGGACAACACGTGCAGGTGTTAGATGTCATCCGCACACGGTGCAGAACATCCGATCAAGAACCAAGCGGTTCGGAGACTCTTTCCTCTGTCGCACCATTAAGGCCTGGAATTCATTACCAGCTCAAGTGTTTCCTTCTTCCTACAGTCCTTTAAGCGGGGCGTGAAAAAGCATATGATGAGGCCGTCAAGCTAAATGTCACCATTGTCACACGGTATGTGTAAGTAATGGTGACCCTCTTTTCTGAGACTTTGCCTTCAGCTTACCATCAGGCAAGGCGAAGTCTAATTGACGTGTTTAATAGAAAAAAAATATATACAGACATAGAAACATACATAGAATCACGTCTTTATCCACAAAGGGTTACGCAGAGGTGAATTAACACCCACATTTCACCAATCATTGTTTTCGGTATTGGAGTGAGTCTTTTGCCGTTTTCCGGGCACTATTGTTGACTCGAGCACTGTATCTGTGTCTGAGTCTGAGCTGTATATATCTGTCTGATGTTATATAACCCTACACCTTAGTCGCCTTGCACGACACCACATGGGAAGAGATGGGGTGGCCAAAATTCTACTCTGCTGGGAGCCATGCCACGATAATGATGAAGGTACGAGATGGACACTTATGACCGACATCAACGTATACTGATTAAATTCTAACTACAGAAGTATTGCCACTTAGCGAAAGTTGCTGGAATATTTTTTTATTTAGCTAGATAGATAGAACTTTACACTCACACGGTTCCCGCAAACATAGAATAAAATAGAAAGGTTTTTATTTCTCTGGTTCAAATTATGTTACAGTATGTCCATAGGTCGATGATGTGCTCGACCTGTGGTTGTGTCAGCTACTTCAGTCTACTTATGTTTGTCTGGAAGAGATCTGTATAAGCGTCGTGTTGCGTGTGCTGTATGCTTGTTAATATGTACAATGTGAATTTATATAAATTTATAATGTTGTTGTTATTTTTTTTTATTGCCCTATCCTATTTACACGTACATAATTATAATCTATGGGGACGTGGAGCTGCCGTTCGTTTGCTGAGCGATCGACTCCTGTCTTTTTTTGGTACATATGTGATTTCACCTAGTCTAACATTAGTAAGGAGGGGATTGTGCTGTCCAAATCCAAGATAGGCGTCACCAGGGGTTCTTAAATCCTCAATGTGCATTTCACGGAGTCGGCTTAGCATGTCTTCATTTAGGTCTTATGCACGAAGATGCCATGGATCCCAATCAAGCATATTAATAATTAATAATTAATTAATTAATAATTAATTAATTAATAATTAATTAATTGATGTTTCCAGGCGTTCCCGCAAACACAAAGAAGTCATCTACACAAACAAATATAAAGTACAGGCAAGTACATAGTCTCTTCATCGTAAAAGCACGCACCGAACGATTTCCTTTTCCCACCATCGGTTTTCCCGACGACTGTACCGCTAACAATAAACACTTTCCCGTCTTAGGGCGTGGTGCAACTACTAGCGGGTTGATATGCCTTTTATTTATTTACTTGCTGACCTGATAGACAATTTTGTTTGTCTTCAATATTGGTTATCTATCTATTCTACTATGCCACCATTGTAACATTACTTAGTGTCTGTATTGGTGACCCTCTTTCCTGAAACTTTGCCTTTAGCTTACCATCAGGCGAGGTGAAGACAAGTTGCCGTGTCCTAGATTTAAAAAAAATTTAAACTATTATAGTAATTGTGCTTTCAAATGTTTGTACGCGAGAGACGCAAAAATTACTGAACAGAATTTGATAAGCTTTTCATAGAAAGGTCTTCGTACGGTTTTACGTAAGTTTGATTACAATCGGTTGAGTTGAATCGGAGACAACAGACCCATGCAGGCGAAGCCGCGGCCGAAAGGCTAGTGTATTCATAAAAAGTACAAGAAGTATTTTTAAGTAATAAATTAATGAGAATTTAAAGCATTTAGTATGCCAATTATTCAAATCGAATAAGTTATATTTAAAATTTAATCGGTTTAGGCAGGATTCAAACCCGCGATCTTTCCCTTACTGCCTGAACCGATTCAATTTTTTTCTATATCTTAATCAAATTGATGAGAGATGACGGCCGTGGATGTTCAGTCTCAGTATTCAGATCATAATCGTCATTAGCATGGGATACACTTACTCCAATTTTTTTTTATTAAACTTATATGACTTTTATAAGAGCGACTATCGTCTGATCTCTGAAAACCACAAGAAGAAAGCCTGCACCAGAGCTTCCTCCGACAATCAACTGTTGTACCAATATAAACCCCAGTATTAATGAGTAAAAGGTGACAGTAAGACAGTCATACTACATAACATATCATAAACTCACGCCTAAATCTCCGAAGGGATAGACAGAGGTGCTAACACCCACATTTCGCCAGTTTATGTTAAGGTCGCTATGTAATAGGTGGCGAGCCTATTGCCATTACCTCACCATTGCCATGCCATACTACATACATACATATAATCGAAGAGCACTATTGTTGACTCGAACCATTCATCTGAGGTTGAGCCTTTTTTTTTTTTTACGTGCGCATAATCCCCACGGATACCTCCCCACCGGAGCCGGAGAAGGAGGTTATGTCGGACTCGAACCAACTAAAACGCACGCCGCCTGTGGGTCGCTTTGGTTGCCGAAGGTGAGGTTGACAGGCATATTCCTCGCACCCCGGCCGACCCAAGGCCATCTCTCACGATCTAGCCCTCTTCTCGGGTGTGGGGACTACAGAGTCCCCAACTCGTCCCCGGAAACGAGGAGGCGCGCCACGCGCGCCACCGCCGCGGGGTCTGAGGTTGAGCCTGGGCTGTATATATCTGTCTTATGTTAATCGATGTTGGTCACCTTGTACGACATCGCATGGGAAGAGATGGGGTGGTCTAAATTCTACTCTGCCGGGAAAAATACTACTCCGACGTAATAAATCGCTAATCGCTATCAATGAGACGCATCCCCAGGGATCATCATAACTAGCGATTATGTGACGTTAACAAGCTTTTACCATTGTGCTGATTAGAAAACATGACCGATGTGAGAAAATGTATGGCTGAACAACAAATTGTATGGCTTTTTATGAGCACATACATATATACCACTATGTGGTATAGCAGTATGTGAAATTGTATTTATTAGCATGTGAAGTGTACAATTAGTATACAAAATAAAATAAACCAGTTTGTTATCGAATGTACTGTATGGGACTCGTTACAATAATAATGAGGGTAAGCAGAGACCTTTTTTTTAAGTGCGAAAAAATCCCCACGGGTACCTCCCCGCCGGAGCTGGTGGGAGAGGTTATGTCGGACTCTAACCGACTAAAAAACCACGCCGCCTGTGGATCATGGGTTGCCGAAGGTGAGGTTGACAAGCATATCCCTTGCACCCCGGCTGACTCAGGGCCATCTCTCTCGATCTGTTCATCCTCGGGTGCGGGGACCACAGGGTCCCTAACATGTCCCCGGAAACGGGGAGACGCGACCTGTGCTCATGCTGGGCGGATTCATCGACCTCAGACGCTTGTGTTCCTACGTACGCGGGCAGCTTGGCTTGCGATCAGGATACGCCACGACCTTGACACCGGGTACCTAACGGGTATTTTTTTTTAAATTTCACTTTTACATTTTATTATGTTACAGCTGTTGCCCGCGATTCCACTCGCGTGGACTTGTGCTCTCATTCCCGTTGCTGACCCTCCCAATAGCGTGATGAGATATGCATAGTCAATGACACTCAAAAAATATCGTCCCGCCAATTCCATTTAGTCCCACCCTCCCCTTTCCTACACAACACAACCCGCGCAGGGCTTAGATGTTACCCTCACACTGTGCAGAATATACGAGCAAGAACCACGCAGTTCGGAGACTTTTCTTTGTCGCACCATCAAGACCTGGAATTTACTACCAGCTCACTTGTTTCCTTCTTCCTATAGTCCTGAGTCTTTTAAGCGGAGCGTGAAAAAGCATTATGATGAGGCCGTCAAGCTGAATGTCACCATTGTAACATGGTGACCCTCTTTTTTGAGACTTTGCCTTCAGCTTACTATCAGGCGAGACGAACTCTAATTGACGTGTTCTATATTAAAACAAAATTAGAAAAAATCGTGGCTTTCTATTTTTCCCAAAGTTTATTTCGTATTTCAATAAGTCCATAGGCCACGGTAACCACTTTCTATCAGGTGGGCCGTGTGCTCTTCTGCCACCTAAGTGGTATAAAAAAAAACTTTCACAAAATAGTTAAAAAGTAAAGTTATTATTTATTTAATTTATTAAGTTATTTAATATAATTCAATAACTTTCACAAAATATATAAATTAATTTCACATTAAACTAAAATATATGCAATTACTTATAAAAATTATACAAAACTATGCTAACTATACAATATAATTATACAAAAATGAAATGAAGAAAAAGAGGGAGATTGCAACTTTAAAAAAAAATCTAAATTGATGCAGCAGATCCAAAGATTTATCCCCTACAGCGTTATAAACTCGGAAAATTTAACTCTTTATGATGATAAGTATGTACAGATATGGTTTCCTCTCAACCTGAAGGTTGCAACAACATATAAATTATATTATGACTCAGGTAGCTCACTTCACCAAGGATTCCATTGTAACTCTTTTACTGAAAAATAATAATGCGTAATATGTTTATTTTGTCGATGTTATTACTGCATGTTATTTATCATGCTCATGACTATACTTGGAGTGATGCGAATGCTCCCGACTGTACCTTGACATTGTGAGGAATTTTGTGAGTAAGCGGTATTTACGTAGGTTGGAATGATATAAGGAGTTATTTATACTGTTTAGGGTGAAATAATCTCTTGCACTATAATGTTATGGAGAAATAATTGGGTAGCAGCCCTTCTGTCTGATGACGGAGAAAGAATACAAGTATCACCAAACCCATCTCATCTGACGGGGGTCGTAAGAGGCGACTATTGGAACAATACGCAGACGATATCACTGCGAGAGAAGGAAAACTTAAAATAAAACGCTGTACCAACCCGTCTGGCCAGCGTGGAAACAGTAGACCAAAGCCTCACAATATTGCGAGAGGTCTATATCCAGGAGTGAACTGCTATGTACTAATTGATTGAATGATTGATTTGTGCAGACCCTTGATCCAGTGAAGGATTGGTAGCTTTGTAGTTAAGGTGTCTTACGATCGGAAGGTATCTATATATATAATCCGTTTATCGACGAAGGTTTTAGGCTATATATCATCACGCTACTATTTAAGGGAGCGGAACAGTGATTATAAATGTGTACAAATCCGGCAGATTTCCATATATTATTTGAAGACAAAAAATTACGGGCTCAGAGGGGTGATACAGGGTTTCAAAATATGCCACGAGCGAAGCCGGGGTGATCAGCTAGTAACTTATGCGGGTTATCAGAAAACGAAATGGTTTTTGAACGAAATTTTAAAGCATTTAGTAGGTACCTATGCTAACTATTCAAATCGATTAAGATACCGTCACCGCAAGACGGATATAGGCGAAGGTTCGGTAGCTCAGCGGTCCGAGCGTTCCCCCTGTAAGGGAAATATCATGGTAGAGGGCCAGATTGTGAGAGATAGCCCTGAGTCGGCCGGGGTACGAGGGATATGCCTGTCAACCTCACCTTCGGCAACCAAAACGACCCACAGGCGGCGTGCGATTTAGTCGGTTCGAGTCCGACGTAACCTCTTCCACCGGCTCCGGTGGGGAGGTATCCGTGGGGATTCTGCGCACGTAAAAAAAAAGGGAAAGATCATGGTTTCACCGGCTCACCTGATGGAAAGTAATTACCGTAGCCTATATGGTGATTGACATGTGCAGGGGCGAAACACTCTCGGTACCGACCCGAGAAATCTTTTTAGGATCTATTTTATTGAGACTCATTTGATTTGTTTCAACGAGTGCCAATTTGGTGAAAACTGTGTTTTTAGTTTACACCTTTTGATGCAATGCTTGCAATTTGTCGTTAGATAACCTAGTACTGTTGACATACGCAACAAAGACAATGCTGTAATGGAGTCAGTGTGTGACCGAGTTCGCGGTATGGTTACATCCACATTTTGACACTCACAAAATGCTCGTAAACCGGTGTCATTTCGATTGTTAGAGCCACAGAAATATATTAGGATAGAACGGCCATAGGCAATGATCACCTTGCATGTCGCGCTTGGTGAGTTTTTAAAATAACATAGCATAAATTCACGCCTATATCCCCGAAGGGGTAGGCAGAGGTGCTAGTACCCACATTTCGCCAGTTTATGTATAAGTCCCAATGTAATAGGTGGCGAGCCTATTGCTATTAACCGGGCACTTATAAACCTGCGATAAATACACTCATAACTTCGAAAAGCATCGTATAGTCATTGGTGTGTGCCATGGTAAAACCTGGGATCGAACCCGAGACCTCAGCTCTCTCTCAGACTCAGCAGTCCATTACCCATACCACTAGGCTACGTGGTGAGTTATTTTCACTTTTAATAAATATTCACAAAAGATAAGACATGCCTTTATGTTTCTAATTAACTTCTAAACGTTTATTCTACGTTTAACCCGACGTTTCAGCTACTTTTCAGCAAAGATGGTCGCTACTAAAGATGGGAATTGTCACATTTTTTTTTATACCACTTTACTACCTGATGGAAAGCGGTTACTGTGGCCTATGGACGTATGCAACACCAGGGGGGTCACACTCGCGCTGCCGACCATGAAGAAACCTTCTGATGCCCCTCTTGAAGAACCCCATATTGTAGGCACTTGGGAAAACCGCAGCAGGGATGTCATTCCACAGCTTGAGTGTGCGTGGGATGAAGTTTCTTTCATACCGCACAGTTTACACCGTCTCAGGTCGCAATGTGTGAGGATGAATTCCCTGCCTATGGCGAGAGGAGCGATGATAGAATGTAGCTACGGGCATCATGTCAAACAATTCATCTGATTCAAGTAAATTATATATATATTATAGTAGCAATAGTTTAAAGAATACATTATCTCAAACAGCCTCTGTGGCGTGGCGGTAATGAACGCGACTGCTACGCAGGATGCGCGGGTTCGATCCTCGCTCAGTGCAAATATTTGTATGCATGAAAATGAGTATTTGCATTGGTCTGGGTGTTTTTAAGTATTTTTATCCGTATTCTAGATTCCATAATAGAAGCTAGTTAAATTATGCTTACCATGGGTTAGATAGCGTTGTGTAGAATGTTGTAGAATTTCTTCTTACTTCTTATCTCACAGTAAGAAAATGGTTTTATTTCAATGACATTTAAATACCTTAGGAAAGTCTTATTATAAACACGTAACATTATACTCCTGATTGCCTACCTGTCGCTAAGTGGCACACTCGGCCGGTGAGTAACGCCAGGGCGGGCGGAAATGCGCCGCGCTGTCGCCAAGCGCATTTAGAAAATAACTGGCGCTAATCGACCTGCTTTTGCCACATATACCTACCGCAGACATTCTTTTAATGAAATCTTGAAGTACAGTCAGCTTATCAAACTAATTCATACATACACTCCGGGGTAGGCAGAGACAACAGCCCGCCATCCTTACATACTTCACGACCTTCCTCTACTGTCAATAATCCTTTCATGTAAGCCTGGTTTCAAGTACTCCTGGCATGCCATTTTTTCAAAAAGGACAAATCCAAACACCAAACTAATTCAAGTTTTCTTTTCCAGGGTTGTGTAACCCACATACAAATACATTACCTTCAGCTTACCATCACGTGAGGCAAAGTCTAATTGACGTGACACATAAAAAAGGGTTTAAACTCTACTTGTAGTCTGTCTGTCTGTCACCAGGCATTGTATCTTGTGAATTGTGATAGCTAGCTACAAGATCAGTTGAAATTTTCACAGATGAAGTATTTCTGTTGCCGCTATACCAACAAATACTAAAAACAGAATAAAATAGACAATAGGGAGGTAAGGTACAAGTTCTATTTATAGAAAATATGGCTGCTCTAGCATCTCATCCGAAGGGTGTCGTAAGAGGCGACTAACGGAAAAATACGCAGACGATATCACATCGAATTAAAACCCTGTACCAACCCGTCTGGCCAGCGTGGAAACAGTAGGCCAAAACCTATCAGCCTTTAGGAGAGGCCCTTGTCTAGCTATGGACTGCGATAAGCTAATTGATTGATTGATTGTGCAAGTCCATCACTTCTGCCATCACTAACTTGGTACACCTAACCCATCACAAAGTGAGCTCATTTCTTAAAATTAACTATCACGGCTTTCCTTAATATTCTCATGTTTAATATTTTTTATAATATTAAACATGAGAGGTAGTCAGGCTTTAGTTTTAAACTATTTTTTTTGTTTATATTATTTTGGGGCAAGCAACACCTATAATTTATAAATATTTGAAATCTGCTAATTAAGACCAGCTGATACCAAACACGGTATATTTATCACAAATTTATTTTTAAATACAGTACTTTATGACCTTTTTTTTACGTGCGCAAAATCCCCAACGATATCTCTCCACCGGAGCCGGTGGGAGAGGTTATGTCAAACTCGAACCGACTAAAACGCACGCCGCCTGTGGGTCGTTTTGGTTGCCGGAGGTGTGGTTGACAGGCATATCCCTCGCACCCCGGCTGACTCAGGGCCATCTCTCACGATCTAGCCATCTTCTCGGGCGTGGGGACTACAGAGTCCCCAACTCGTCCCCGGAAACGGAGAGGCGCGCCATTGCCGCGGCCTGCTTCTACCAGGGTGACAGGCGGCTCCACCTGTCACCCAGCCAGCCCAGCCAGGCCAGCGTTCATGAGGAGCGGAGGTCGTTCATCGACCTCTGACGCTCGAGTTGCCTTCGTACGCGGGCAGCTTGGCTTGCGATCCTTCGTCGCTCCCGCTGCCGCTCCCGCCCCGCCTCCTCCTTCACGAGCATTACTTGCTCGCAGAAGGAGGCGCCGTACTTTATGACCTTACACACATTAGATTCAGTGACATGTCATGTAGCCTATAACCAGCGGACGATCAAGACGCTTCTAATGACGTATTCGTCCAGTTTTAACAAATAATTGACGAGCTATGAGGGAACAGATAAACCTACATACATAGCCTGTCAAAATCATAACCTGGCTTCGTCATAGTCGAGTAATTACTAACTATTCATTGTTCTTAGTTCGTTACTTATCATAACATTAGAAGTATTCCATACCTTATTTAAACGGAAACAAAATCTTCCGTCCGTCGAATTTTCGTGAATTATTGTGGGTATTCACGCGATGTTGAACTTAGGTAAACGTGTATACGTAAACGTACACGTAATGAGGAATAGGTTCAGTGAGTATTTGGTCGGGAAACGAGTCGCACGCACGCTGAGTCAGCTCCCCTTGGTATTCCCCGTTCTTATCACGAACTATCAGTAGTATTTGATGGGCGCGTCAAAATTGACGCATCGTGGTAATGTAAAATGGTGTATTGTGCGTTCGTCGTAAAGTTCCACATTTCTTTTCCCATGTGGTGTCGTACAAGGCGACTAAGGGATAGGGCTATTTAACATCAGACAGAGATATACAGCCCAGACTCAGCCTCAGATGCATGTCAAAAATGGTGCCCGGGATGGTGCTCACCTCTTATTACGGGGGACCGAATTTAATGATTGGTGAAATGTGGGTGTTAATTTACCTCGCTTCCGGGGATAAAGGCGTGATTATGTATGTTATGTTTTACCACTCGTGTCGTTGGGTTTCGCATGCTTCGTGTAAAAATCTTAGAAAGCTGCAGCATCCTGCAGTTTCTCTACTGTCTCTGGCTGGTCCTCTGTACCTTCCTCGTCACTTAAGCTTTCGGTAATACGGGATACGGGCCTTAGAGATGGTTTGTTAAAGATTATAACTTCTTTCTTTTAAGAGATGCTATTCATACTGTCAGAAAAGTTCAAGGATCTTGAAGAAAGCTATAACTTAAACACATAACCTCACATTACTACAATTAGGAAACTAGCAATATTAATAAAAGATCGCTTATCTGCTTTTTTAAAGGCTAGTAAGCTAGTGTTTGAAGCCAGCATGTTCACAAAGCTGCTTAATTCCTAGTGAAACACGTTAGTTGGCACCATGCCAGACAGACACCTGTACCCAGCGCTGCAGCGCCACGGTACTTATGGCGTAACTTTAATGAAGTGTCAAGTCGTTCTTGTCACTATTTGTGACTGTTAGTACTATATTAAAGTTAATGATTCGCGAGAATTAATGACTTACGGTGTTTAAGGGAAATAAAATATCCTATGTGTACGCATGATTTCTGGCAGAGTAGAATTTGGGCCACCCCATCTCTTCTCACGCGGTGTCGTACAAGGCGACTAAGGAATAGGGCTGTTTAACATCAATCAGATATATACAGCCCAGACTCTGCCTCAAATGCATGGCACGAGTCAACAATAGTGTCTGGAAAACGGCAATAGGCGCACCCCCTATTACGTGGGACCGAATGCAATGATAGGTGAAATGTGGGTGTTAATTCACCTCTGCCTTACCCTTTGGGAATAAACGCGTGATTATGTGTTTGTATGTGTAATGTATATGTATTTACAAAATAAAATATCTAAGTATGTTTATCCGCATTCTAGATTTCATAACACAAGCTAGTTATGCTATGCTTACCATGGGTCTAGATAGCGTTCCGTGGAATGTTGTAGAATATTTAATTAAGAAAAAAGAAATATCTACATATTACGAGATGTAAATGTTTGTTCGCGATGCAAAGTGGCTACTTGTATTATGCTATAATAATGCTTTTTTAAACAGCCTCTGAAGCAGAAGTTTTTTGTTTCTTTCTGCTCTTTGTACCTTACTGATCTACTCTCCATCCCAGTGTTGTGGTATGATGTTAAATAGCTCCATAACCTTTCTCTAGAATTAGGGAATTGAGAAATGAACGGTTGTCTGACCCGGTCATTTCTCCCAGGACCCTCCCCAACCTCGCTAGAACTTCACCCGTTAATAAATAAGTCTACCTACCTACCTAAGTCTACCTACCAGCTATTAATTAAGGATATTTTCCACGACTCGTTTAGTGCTTTTAGGGCAAAGGTATTGAGATCACTTTTATAGACTTTGCGAATTTTCTTTGTCCAATTACTCTTTAAGTTTTGAATCCTAATTTGTTAACTAGCACTTAACCGTACGCTATCTTATGGTGTGAACTGTACATGCCTCTAATTGGTGTACATATCAGAACTTATACTCTGTATTCTACGACGTCAACGTTCTATATGTATACTGTTGGTGTGTATATTAATAAATAAATATTAAAGTAATAAATTATGTGTCATACAATTTAATTTTTGTTTTTTATACCACATAGGTGGCAGTAAAGCACACGGCCTATCTGATGGGAAATGGTTACCGAGGCCTATGGACGTGTGCAACACCGGGAGCGTCACACTCGCGCTGCCGACCCTGAAGAAACCTTCTAATGCCCCTTTTGAATAACCCCATACTGTAGGCGCTTGAGAAAACAGCAGCAGCGAGTTCATTTCTCAGCTTGAGTGTGCGTGGGATGAAGTTTCTTTCATACCGCACCGTCTCAGGTTGCAATATGTGGGGATGAATTCCTTGCCTATGGCAAGCGATGCGATGATAAAATTTGAAACTATTTGCAAGTCTGAACGAACCTAGGCTAGGAGTCATTGGCCATTTGATGTATACGTTACAAGTCACACGTCTCAACGACTGAACATAGTTAGACGCTGGAACTCTGCCAACCTCACTGGAATAGCCAGCGTGATGCATAAGTAGGTAAATAATGTTTTCCGTGGAGGATTTACGAATGTGTTAACTTAGACTTGAAATAAGTTATTTTAGTATTTCTAAGAGCAGTTTTCAGAATAATGTTTGCATGTAAGTTTGTTTATGAAAGTTAAATCTCGCTAGCTGAGTAAATCTCAATTCATCATCATCATAGAATTAGCCTCGGTCACATCCGCGGCTGTTACCTCGGTGTTCAGGTTCCCCATTTCAGCTTTTGCACTTGACACAGTCTTGGTCTAGAATCCATATTTCCATTTTTGGGGTTCCTTACCTGAAGAGGAAAAAAAATGGAACCCTTATAGGATCACTTCGTAACCCGTCTGTCTGTCTGTCAAGACATGTATCTTACTACATCCTCTTACTATATTCAATTCGCACATACCCGGTTTTTTTAATTTTTTTATGCTTAGTTTGGGTCTAGATGGCATTATGTAATAATGCCCCAAAATAATTATTTTATTCACTTTGGTATTCGTTAAAAGATTGATTTTATGAGACTTTGGCATATTATCCAAAAGGCCATGAAAATGTAATGTACGTATCGTAATGTGCACAACAGTATTAGGCCCTTATTATTAGATTTAGTATATACACAATAATGATTGTTTTATTCGACGCGTTTGTTTCTGTACCTACTTTTATTTCTTACTTTTTTTATACCACTTAGGTGGCAGACAAGCGCACGGCCCACCTGATGGAAGTGGTACCGTGGCCTATGGACGTGTGTAACACCAGGGAAGCCACACTCGCGCTGCCGACCCTGTAAACACAGAGTCTCTGTGCCGCCAGTGCAGAGGACGAAGCAGGACAAGCCTTTAGTCATCCCACTGACAGCACAAATTCACCAGTGAGCTCTGGCTACCCTACTCACCGTTGGGAACACAGCACGAAGTTATTATAACCGCGGTATTCTGTAGGGCGGAGGTACTTCCCCAGTCGGACTGCTCAATTGGGCGGAAATACCTTACTTTCTAGGATTCGGGCTTAAATCTGAATTTGATAGTTTAATATGCTTAACAAAAATTAACATAATAATTATACCCCAGATAATTGAATCTCTAGATCCGCATCATAGTTACTTATCATTACATTAGCAACATTACAGACCGTATAAATATCACCGAACACCTCATTGCCCAAACATTCTCAATGAACTATTGATACGTCCAAATAAACGACGTGATCAATCAAACAGTCGTTTCTAGTAATCACCGCCCGCGGCGGGCTGCTTTTACTCGCCCATTATTGATAGAACTCTGCTCGAAACGTCTTTATTAAGTTCACATATTGCTAAGATCCGCCTGCGGGCTCTGCAAATGAGACGTAAAAAGTTATCGTGAAGATTTGATGTTGCCGAACATACGTAATATAATGATTTTTATGTTTTTTTTTGTGTACCACTTAGGTGGCAGACTAGCATACGGCCCACCTGATGAAAAGTGGTTACCGTGGCCTACTATGGACGTGTGCAACACCTAGGTAGTCGCACTCGCTGTAACACTGTAAGCACAGAGTTTCTGAGCCGTCAGTGTAAAAGACAAAGCAGGACAAGCTTTTGGTCTTCCCACTGACAGCACAAAAACTTTCCAGTGAGCTCTGGCTACCCTACTCACCGCCGGGAACACAACACGAGGTTATTATGGCCGCGGTATTCTGTAGGGCGGAGGTACTTCCCCAGTCGGACTGCTCAATTGAACGGAAATATCGTCGTGTCCTCCTCCTACTATTCTTCTAAAGCAAAACCACTGTCATACCATGGGCATTCTAAAAACTCCATTTAATTTTTAGTCTTTAAAGCAGTTTTTTACAGAGTGAATGATAAAGTGTAATGAAACTTGTTTCATTTAATTTTGAACTTTAGGAATATAGTCTAAAATTTAAAGCCATTTTGCAGTCTGTGATATGATAGGGCCTGATAGGAAGTAGTTACCGCGGCCCAGGACCAATTTTAATTGCAATCAACCCGACTGCTGTCTAAAAGGTCGAAAAAAGTTGTACAGCAGGCGGTACCCAATAATTTTTTGTACCTTATAAAGTAATGGCAGGTACACATAAAAAACTCTACGTTACCGATACAGCTCAGGGAATCATCATCATCATCATCATTCTCTGTGCCTTTTCCCAACTCGTTTGGGCCGACCCCAAACGAATTGGGAAAAGGAACTTTCTAGTCGAACTAAGATGTGGCTGAACTTCGATAGTTTTTCGTAAAGCGACTTTTTTTTTTACGTGCGCATAATCCCCACGGATACCTCCCCACCGGAGCCGGTGGGAGAGGTTATGTCGGACTCGAACAGACTAAAACGCACGCCGCCTGTGGGTCGTTTTGGTTGCTGACAGGCATATCCCTCGCACCCCGGCCGACCCAGGGCCATCTCTCACGATCTGGCCCTCTCCTCGGATGTGTGGGGACTACAGAGTCCCCAGCTCGTTCCCGGAAAACGGGGAGGCGCGCCAGGCGCCGCCCTGGCCTGCTTCTGCCAGGGTTACAGGCGGCTCCACCTGTCACCCCCAGGCCGGCGTTCATGGAGGGCGGAGTTCGTTCGATCGTTCATCGACCTCCGACGCCCGAGTTGCCTTCGTACGCGGGCAGCTTGGCTTGCGATCCTTCGTCGCTCCCGCTGCCGCTCCCGCCCCGCCTCCTCCTTCACGAGCATTACTTGCTCGCAGAAGGAGGCGCCGGCCGCCCACGCATCCGCGCAGCGGACCATCGCCGCGAGCAAGGTGGAGAGCGTAAGAACTCTCACTCCCAGGGCCGCCACAAGCTCCCGCCTCGGCGTCTCCCACGCCGGACACTCGGTGAGCGTGTGCGGCCCCGAGTCCTCGCTCGCGTCGCAGTGATGGCACTCGGACGTTGGCTCTTTCTCCATCCGACGCAGATACTTTCCGAAGCACCCGTGCTCGGTAATCATCTGCGTCTGACGGTACGAGAGGCTGTCGTGTGGCCTCTCTAGCCACTCCCCCATGATGGGTCTTACCGCCGCTACTACACAGCAGCAGTCCAACTGGGGAATTACCTCCACCCTACAGAATACCACGGCTATAATAACCTCGTGTTGTGTTCCCGTCGGTGAGTAGGGTAGCCAGAGCTCACTGGAGAGTTTTTGTGCTGTCAGCGGGAAGAGCAAACGCTTGTCCTCATTTTGTGTTCTGCACTAACATCACAGAAACTCTGTGCTTACAGGGTCGGCAGCACGGATGTGACTCCACTGGTGTTACTGTTACACACGTTCATAGATCACAGTAACCACTTTCCATCAGGTGGGCCGTGTGCTTGTCTGCTACCCAAGTTGCTTAAAAATAAAATTCTTTTAAAATAATATACATATACGAATATTGGCTGACAGACACGTCATAAAAAGAGGTCAGGTCAGGTTAAATGGTAGTCCATAAAAAGTATTCTAAATTGAATCATTAAAATGATTGCAAGTATTCCCACGGACCAAACAATGTTGGTCTCTTGTCCAAACACGCAATAATTAATTTATTTTTTGACCCGTACCAGTATTGATGGTGACCCATGCCAATATATGGGCTTGTATTACGTATTGGTTCGTCTGACAATTTCTATACGAGATAGAAAATGTGTATTTATCGCCGGTTTATAAGTGCCCAGTTAATGGCAATAGGCTCGCCACCTATTACATTGGGACCTAAACATAAACTGGCGAAATGTGGGTGCTAGCACCTCTGCCTACCCTTTCGGGTATATAGGCGTGAGTTTATGTATGAATGTATGTATATAAAAAACATTTTATTGATATATAGATAGATACGATAGTATCTTCTTGGAAAGAGTTGTGGGCATTTTTGATCAAATATTGTGAAACTCGCATTAAAATCAAGCACGATTCATCACGACGAGACAATTCACATATTACTTAGTTTTGACAAATTATATATCGTGTCACAATTTTCACCGATTTTGACTGTTTTGACTTCAATCGGCAGTCCCCAAAGAACGCGTTTTATATTTTTTAAAGTAGGTCCCTAAACTAAACCTTAAAGCTTTTGCAGATGCAGGGAGATGTTGCTTCCATGGCTATATTTTATCGTCCGTACCATGGTGAGTATTCTGATGAGCTCTTAGTAAGGGTAGCGCTTAGATGTCACCCACCCGCACACGGTGCAGAGTATCCAATCAAGAACCAAGCGGTTTGGAGACTTCCCTTTACCACACCACTAGGACCTGAAATTCTTTCCCAGCTTACGTGTTTCTTTCTTCCTACAGTCCCGGGCCCTTTAAGCGGGGCGTAAAAAAACATCTGATGAGGCTGTCAAGCTTGTTCTGTCCAATCGGAGAGAGTAAGGCGAGGCTATACCCCGGATTCAGAAGTGAAAACCAAGAATTCGACCAGGACTAACGCGAAAATAATGATGATATAATAGCAACTACTTGCTATCACTACACGTAACTAATCCATCTATCTTCATAGTCGACTGTACTCATCCATCAGCCGAGAATAGCAATGGAAAGTGAGGCATGGCGATGTTTGTTGTCGCAACAGAACTGACCTATGGCTTTCTTTATATGCAATTGATTGGGCGATAGTCCACTGTTATCTGATCATTTTTAGGGGTCCGGACCCAAAGGGTAGAAACGGAACCCCAGTTATAAGTCTCCACTGTTCGCCTGTATGTCTGTGTCTCTGTCACCAGATTGTGTCTCATGAATTGTGCAGTTTTGACACGTCTGGTATTTCTCGTTTTCCCTTTTTTGGTGCACGTGGCAGACAAGCACATGGCCCACTTGATTGAAAGTGAACGTGTGCAACACCAGAGGAGTCACATCCGTGCTGCCGACTCTGTAAGCACAGAGTATTTTTATGCGGTCAGTGCAGAAGACACAATCAGGACAAGCCTTTAGTCTTCCCACTAACAGCGCAGAAACCCTCCAGTGAGCTACCCTTCTCACCGCCGGGAATACAACTCGAGGTTATTATGGCCGTGGTATTCTGTAGAATGGAGGTACTTCCCTAGTTAGACTGCTCAATAGGAACAGGAATACCGTCGCGTCCTACCTCCTCCTAATATTGGACAACGAACTGTTGGATAAATAACTAAAGACAAATATAACGAGCCTGGCACAGAAGAAAATTAACTACACACACCAAAAAACAGAAAACGAGCAAAACCAGTCGTGTTAAAACGGCCATCATAGCGTGCCGCAACTATAGACAGTTGAAATTTTTATGTCCCGTGTCTATTGAGTGCTTCTTAAACTCAAAATTATACATGTCAATTCTACGTGAACACTTTAAGGGGAGCGGGTCTTGACATACATTTAGAGTGATCACCGAGTGGAGGAGTTTGAAAAACTTAAAAATAGGCCACATACTATGGGTACGTTCCCTCAAGGGGACATTACCTTCAACAAACGTGATGTTTTTGCCGTTTTTTGCTTCTCGATCATGGTTCAGAGCCCTTCGTGCACGAGTGCAACTCGCACTTGGCCGCTTATGTCTTTGTTGTAGGTACTTAGCACAGTAATGCAACTTACAGCTAACATTACTAATGGTTTTGCGAAAAATAGACCTCGTGAGAACTTTTTTCAGAGTACGATGTATAGAAAGAAAGTTAAAAGTCATGCTTTGTTTAGGATGAGTTTTAATTAACAATAATAATGGATTCCTATGTACTTATAAAGACGAAGTATGGTTGACTGATAGGCTGAGAATAGTGTAGCCTGAAAGGTAATGTTGTAATAAGAATTGAAAAGGGTACGCATATAGACTAGGAGGTAGTACAAGGCGGTATTTCCGTCCAATTGAGCAGTCCGACTGGGGAAATACTTCCGCCCTACAGAATACCGCGGCCATAATAACCTCGTGTTGTGTTACCGGCGGTGAGTAGGGTAGCCAGAACTCACTGAAGAGATTTTGTACTGTCAGTGGGAAAACCAAAAGCTTGTCCTGCTTTGTCTTTTACACTGACGGCACAGAAACTCTTGTGTTTACAGGGTTAGCAGCGCGAGTGTGACTCCCTTGGCGTTGCACACGTCCATAAGCCACGGTAACCACTTTCCATCAGGTGGGCCGTGTGCTTGTCTGCCAACCAAGTGATATAATTTTTTTTTAAAAAGACAACGGAGACGGCAGCTGTCTCCCAAGGAGGAGGACGTTACCTACACAGTATGGTTAAGTTTTAAGGGTTAAGTAAACTTAAGCAGCTCAATAACACCAATCCAAAACTATGTGTAAACACAAATTAACGATTTTGAGTAAATATGTGCGAAATTCTACAAGTGGACGAGAGTTAAAAGACTAAAAAGTTTCGCGTGTACATAGCCAAGTTACGGATAAGTTACTTGCTTTGTTAACTACAGGATGCTACTGTCCAGTGGCATCGTAACGGTGCAAGGAAAATGAGACACGGTTGCGCTGCGGGCGATTAGCGTTCCGAGACTTATTTATAGCATAACATAACATAAACTCATGCCTATATCCCCGAAAGGGTAGGCAGATGTGCTAACACCCACATTTTGCCAGTTTATGTTTAGGTCCCAATGTAATAGGTGGCGAGCCTATTGCCATTAACCGGGCACTTATAAACCTGCGATAAATACACACATAACTTCGAAAAGCATCGAAAAATCATTGGTGTGGCTCAGTGGTCCATTACCCATACCACTTAGACTACCGCGGTTATTTGTTAATTATTAATGAAATTTTTAAACAAATGCGTTATCGACCAATGTAATGAAACTTATTAAAACAAAATAAATATATCCCAATCCGATTTTAAATATCGGATTGGGATATAGTTAAGTATGGGTACGAAAAAATTTCCAAGGAATACCTGGGTGATCCACTAAGTGTTTCAAGGGTAAATCCAAAACAAAATGACTATAAAAAAACAATTTGACTTCCCTGTTTATCTATATAAGTTATTATTGAAGCTAACTTGTTAAAAATAAATAAATGTTTCAATGATGTTTCAATAAAAATGTTTATGACTCATCAAAATCAACTCATTAGTTGTTTAACACATTAATTTCGCATTTATCCACACTGTTACAATTTAGAATACCTTCTATTAATTATTTTTTCTATTAAAGCGAGTATTAATGATAAAGGTGATTATATCAATGATCAATGAATGACTGTTTTCCCGATATTACCTTGAGATTTCAATAAATATAATTATATTTAACTTACTTGTTTAAAAATTGGCATCAGCGATAACCCTGAAACAAACAAAATACTATGTTAGTCATAACGCATTTACTTCCGAATGATCAATGTTCTGATTACGTTCCCGCAACCCATGGAAACCTATTCTAAGGATGAAACTAGTCTCTATGTTAACCCAAACCAAATGTCAGATATTATGATTCCGATATGATGATATACGTTTTTGGAATCGCCCGTGGTACTAATATTCAATTCTACCCGCTCGCAGTGCCACCTCGCCCTACCAAGTACAGTTCTGTGACACTTGTCGCTAATGTTCCATTACTTCGCGGCTAACTGTCAACAAACAGACATGACATATTGTCTTAAATACATAGACTTACGCTAATCGTCATGTTTTACTAAATATCATATGGGGGAGCGAAAGTTGAGCTATTATCATACTTATACAAATTTACGTAGTGTATCAAAGGAAGTAGACTGAGTGTCGATAAAGATATATTTTTTTATCTAGGACACGCCAGCTTGACTTCATCTTGCCTGATGGTAAGCTAAAGACAAAGTCTCAGGAAAGAGGGTCACCATTACAGACACTAAGTAATGTTACAATGGTGGTACTCAGGTTGGCGGCCTCATCAGATGCTTTCGGAATCGGAATTGGTCCAGGCGAGATTCGAAACTGCGATCTTTCCCTAACAGGGGGAACGCTCTGACCACTAAGCCACAGAAACTTCGCCCGAAACCATCCAAATTCTTCTGTACATATATCCGTCATATGGCGACGGTTAAAAATGCTTTAAAATTTCATGTAATAGACAGTGTATACATAAAATCAATGATTGACTTCCTGACTGAATAACATTTAATCAACTGCTTTCACATTTTACAGAAAATAATTTACTTCATGATAAACAGTTTGGTTTCACTAAAGGTAGAAACACGACAGATGCAGGAGTTGCACTTGTCAAACATATATTTGATGCATGGGAGAGGAACCAGGATGCCATTGGTATTTTTTGTGATCTATCAAAAGCTTTTGATTGTGTTGATCATGAGACGTTGTTACTAAAATTAGAATATTATGGTGTTTCGAGCGGCTCACTTAGATTACTTACGTCTTACCTTACGGACAGAATTCAAAAAGTTAGCGTTAATGGCACTGACTCTTCTGGTGCCCCATTAGTTATGGGAGTACCCCAGGGCTCGATATTAGGACCCCTTATATTCTTGATATATGTTCATGATATTCCTTACTTCGCGACAAATCATTAAAACTAAATGTGTAAAGTTTACTATGCCAAATGTAAGACAGGCAGATATTAATATTAAAATGAATAACGAATCTGTCCAAATAGTCAATACCACAGTTTTTCTTGGAATAACTCTAGAAAGTAAACTGCAATGGGGTTCTCATATCACAGCCTTGGCAGGAAGACTTAGCTCAGCTGCCTATGCGGTTAGAAAGATAAGGTCACTGACTGATGAGGAAACTGCACGACTAGTTTATTTTAGCTACTTTCATAGCGTTATGTCATACGGTCTGCTGCTGTGGGGCTCAGCTGCCGATATTGAAACTATATTTGTACTACAGAAACGAGCGATACGAGCGATCTATAGCCTCAGACCCCGTGACTCGCTGAAAGAACTTTTCAAAGAAATTAATATTTTAACAGTTGCTTCTCAATACATCTATGTTGGGGAGTCCGTAGCTACTACGTAGGCCGGTGCTGACAGGGAACCGGTCAAAGTCCTTGTCATCAGATATGTTGAAGCGTAAGCAATCATATAATGGTAAAATATAATGTCAAATATGTCAGAAAATGATCTTATATTTACGAAAAAACCTAAATATTTTCGAAAAACTATCTGATGTACACAATTTTAATACGAGAAATAAAAATAAACTAGTTGTACCAAAACTTAGGCTTCACAAGGTTGGTGATTCATTTGGCAGCTGCATAAAAATATTTAATAAAATTCCTCAGGACTTGATTAATATGCCAATAAATAAATTTAAAATAGAAGTGAAAAAAACTTTAATGAGTAAAGGTTACTATAAAGTGGATGAGTACCTTAATGATGTTAATGCGTGGTCAACATAAGTCTCTTGCTTGCTCGCACAAAATAAATTGTAAACCAAAACAAATTTGAAAAAGAAAAATAATCTAGTTCGCTGAGTTTCTTGCTGGTATCTTCTCAGTAGAACTAATCTACCGAACCAGCGAAAGAATCATTTTCCAATGGTTTATTTTTACATTATTTAATATTTTTATATTATTTCTTGACATATGCTCTTCATGTGCCTAAACTGAATAAATGAAATTGATTCTTTGATTCTTCTTTGATTCTTTGTTGATAAAAAGTTTCGCTTGTTAGGACCATTTTTCTTTGTGCATTTTTACATGGGATTTCCCCTCGGATAAACCTGCCCTACCCTCCCCGCCGCCGGAGCCAGCGAAGAAGAGAGTGGTCTCGAACCGACCAAAACCGCACGGCCGTTTTAAGCCAGCCCAAGATGGCCGCTATGACAAGTGATCATTATGACGAAAAGTATTTTCAGACATTCGAAATTAGTATTAAATAATTTATGCGAAAAATTCGAGTACCATAGTGTTCGAACCGCGTATAAGTAGCGATCGCGAAGTCTTAGGTTCGAATGAAAGGCGCAAAGACAGTCGAGGAATCTCGTAAAGTATGTATGTTAGAAGCTAGAAGCAGATTGCGTGCTGTTCTCTCTGCCTACCCCCGAAGGAGAATGTACCTATTATGTAGTATGTACTAGCAAAATGTCTAAAATTTAGTTCTTTGTCATAATAGTAGTATCAACGAGTGATTAGATTCTCTTAATTATCATAAGGAAGTTTTCAGATTAGTTCCTTATGGCTAAATTTCGTATAATCTTCAACAATTATCAAACTATGATTAATGGTCAAAAAGCCAATAAAAGCATCTTACAGAGCTATAATTTTTTTTTGTCCTAAATCAGCAATAAGCATCAATTTCCTAAATTGATCCTAAACCGCCCTCCGCTTTACAGAATACCGCGATTATAATAAATTCGTGTTGTGTTCCCGGCGGTGAGTAGGGTAGCCAGAGCTCACTGGAGAATTTGCGCTGTCAGTGGGATGACTAAAGGTTTGTCCTGCTTTGTCTGGCGGCAACGAGTGTGGGTTGTCTGGTGTTACACACGTCCATAGGTCACGGTAACCACTTTCCATTAGGTGGGCCGTGCGCTTGTCTGCCACCTAAGTGGTATAACAAAAAAAGAAGCGACATCGGCAGTAGCATGCATGCATAGCATGGTTATCCATTGAGATATCGACACCAGTTTCCTTCGCCCCACTTGTAAATGCCACCTCAATAAATTAGGCTATCGTAGTCCACTGCTGCACATAGATCTCTCCCGATATTCAACTGTTTCCACGCTGTCGGGCGCAGACGGGTTGGTACAGGGCATTTATGTCGAGTTTTCCTTCTCTCACAGTGATATCGTCTGCGTATTTGTCAGTTAGTCGCCTCTTACGACACCCTTCGGATGAGATGGGGTGGTGATACTTGTATTCTTTCTCCGTCATGTGCCATATCCTACGAAATAAACATACATACATATAATCACGCCTTCATCCCCGGAGGGATAGGCAGAGGTGAATTATTACCCACATATCACCAATAATTGTATTCGGTCCCACGTAATAGGGGGTGA
Source organism: Eilema griseolum (assembly GCA_963662185.1). Classification (NCBI taxonomy): domain Eukaryota; kingdom Metazoa; phylum Arthropoda; class Insecta; order Lepidoptera; family Erebidae; genus Eilema; species Eilema griseolum. Next base: position 1,500,812 of record OY759249.1, read on the forward strand.
GCCTATTGCCGTATTTCGGGCACTATTGTTGACTCGAGCCATGCATCTGAGGCTGCGTCTCTGTCTGATGTTCAACGGCCCTATTTCTTATTCGCCGTGTACGACACCGCATGGGAAGAGATGGGGTGGTCTTAAATCAATTACTGCTTTGCTAGTTAAATAGATCTGATGCTGGCTGTGTGTATTATGTTACTACACATGCATAAAAACTCTCATACTTCTTATATAACTACACGATATCCATTAAACTTGTGGGTACAATAACGATGCGCCCACGCATGTCACGTGTACAGAAATATTGCAATAATTCGGCAAACAGGTCTAGGTCGGCGTAACATTGCTTTTTTAATGTTATTTATTATTTATAGTGCTGTGCTGAATTCTTCTATGATACAACACATTAACACATAATCGTACAATTCAATAAATTGTACGATTGTTAAAGGTGTTTTCAACACACTTGCTCATAAAGTGGCTCTAATTCCATCGCAATTAGGCACATAATGGCACCTATAATCAAACTGTGTCATTTTCCTTGCTATAATTCACAAGTGAGTTATAGTGTTTAATTATTTTTTATTAATATCAATATTAGCATAGCTTTAAAATATATTAAGTGTAAATAGATATATATGTTTAATTAGAGTATTATTTGAAATATTAGAAAAAAATATTAGTTGGTTCTTCCTCTACCCGCACATTCTCGATATTTTTTACCTTCACATCACGAGCTCAAAGACGGCGGGCGTGCACCGCTAAGCCAGCCAGCCTGTGACCACGGCCAGTAACCTGGTCGAAACGTCAGGCAAACCAAAGGTATGTATGTACCTATACCATAAAAAAGTGATCTATCCATGTACGAAAATTTAGCCCGTTCACCTATTAGAGCGTGATTGAACAACAAACATACAAACATCTTTAAAAACTTTCACATTTATACACTGACGGACTCATAAACTGCATCAAAGTAATAGACGACTTTGAAATAAATATTTTAACCAAGTATGCATACTTTCTATGCAGATTTAAATTGAAACCTCTAGATTGGTTCGTGAACTTTAAAACAGCGTAGGGTCATATCTTTAAGTTTAAGTTTATGTACTGGAAAGGACCTTAAGACTTTTATTGAAGAAAAAACAGAAATTTAAGAAAAATTGGTTTAATTAAAAAATTGGTTTTAACAATAGACACAAACTTTATGCAAGGGTTTATTTGTGTTTTAATAAGGTGTATTACCCCCACGTGCCCTTATTACGGATTCTAATCGGTTCCGCATAGATTTTATAAGGGTTTTTAAAAGATCTTGCTGAATATTGTCCCATTCTTCTGAAAGTGCTGTTCTTAGTGCTGCCACTGTCGTGGGCGAAGGGTTTCTCGCATATACAGCTCTTTTTAAATTGTCCCAAACATGCTCGATGGGATTAAGATCCGGGCTGCGTGCTGGCCAATTCATTGTACGTATCCCAACCTCTTCGCAATAATGTTGAACTTGTGCAGCTGCATGCGGCCGGGCATTATCCTGCATTAAAGTAAAATTTTCGCCTATGAATCCCATGTAAGGCACCACGTGATCTTCTAATATCTCTGTTATGTAGCGATGTGCTGTCAAACCCCCTCTATTACCGTTTTGACGGACCATGTCTATGAACACAAGTTCGGTTCGCCCGTTCATCGATATGCCACCCCAGACCATACATGAACCGCCTCCAAAAGGAACACGCTCCTCAATGCAACTTTGAGCATATCGCTCCCCACGTCGACGATAGACTCTTCTGCGACCATCTGCACCATATAAACATGTCCTACACTCGTCCGTGAACAATACAGAGGCCCACTGCTCTTCTGTCCAATTCAGGTGATGACGCGCAAATCTTAAGCGAGCTTGTCTGTGAGCTGTAGACAACTTTGGACCATTTGCTGGTCTAAAAGGGGTGATATCCGCTTCCTTTAACCTTCTTCTTATTGTTCGTGCACACACGTTTACTCCACGCACTTCATTAAGCTCGGTTTTGATGTTAACTGACGTGAGGAAACGATTTCGCAGGGAAGTTATAACAATAAATCGGTCATCACGACCTGTGGTTGCTCGAGTTCTGCCTGTACCACGTCTCCTCCTGTAAGAACCTGTCTCTACAAACCTTCTGTATATTCTAGAAACCGTAGACTGGTTTAAATTTAAATTTCTACCAATCGTTCGTTGATCCAAGCCCTCCCGCACCAATACTACAATTTGTGCCGCTTGTTCGGACGAAGTATCCATATTATGGTTCAAAAACTCTCGATGTGTTAAAAAACTAACCCAACAATTATGCTGGTAACAATAATTCAATTGACAAAACAAAAAAAATCAATGAGAATCAATTTAAAACTTTGCTATAAATAACACGCAAATCTGATACTACAAGTAAATTTTCTTTCCCGGCTATATTAATTTGTTTTACTGCAGTTCTATTTTTAAATTTAATTTTTTTTTAAGATTAAGAGCCAGTCTTTCCATATTTATATAATTTAATCTAAAAAGTTTGCATACTTATTATAAAAAATCCTTTTAGAGTAAACCTGAACTTTGATGCAGTTTATGAGTCCGTCAGTGTAATATTAAGTAAGATTACGTTAAGCATTTGGTTATACCATATACAACTTTAGGTACTAAGCAGACAAGTGCTATTGTTACGCGGCAGCGGGAGCGACCAAGGATCGCAAGCCAAGCTGCCCGTGTACGAAGGCAACCCGGGCGTCGGAGGTCGATGAACGACCTCTGCCCCCCATGAGCGCAGGCCTGGGGGTGACAGGTGGAGCTGCCTGTCACCCTGGCAGAAGCAGGCCGCGGCGGCGGCGCGCCTGGCGCGCCTCCCCGTTTCCGGGGACGAGTTGGGGACTCTGTAGTCCCCACACACCCGAAGAGAGGGCCAGATCGTAAGAGATGGCCCTGGGTCGGCCGGGGTGCGAAACAAACAAAAAGTGCTATTGTTACAACCGTGGGAACAAATCGTAATAGGTAATTCTTCCGTGACTTCATTTTATTAATATTTAACTTCTAAATAAGCACAATATGAACACGTCTCCAAATTCAATTGATGATGTGATCGGATGATGACACATTGTGCCGACTAAAAACGAACTTTTTTCTATAAGGTCATAAGGTCATTGCCGATACACGAACATGAATAGCACTAATGTGATTCGTATGTTTGTTTATTGAAGAGTTTTGAATGATTAACTGACTTAATGGCACTGATTTATGGATGTATTGATTTATTGAAAAAATACATGTGATAGAACATGTTGACTTGCAGTATAGGGCCCACCAAAATCTATGAGGCCCAAGGCAACTTCACCTGTTAGCTAGTGCAAGTACATTAATTAACGGACGAGGGTTTGGGTCAGATTTTCCTCTCGGAAGGAGGTTAGGCGGCAGTAGCTCGTCTAAGCCTCCAAATTTCAAATTAAGAGGAAAAGGCACACCGTGATTGCGAACCCTGGATAAGAGGATTCTTTTTAAGGAACACATACTTACATTTATCAATATTCACAATTTCTTCTTCTTCGAGTGAATGGCTAGGTCTGGCATATAATGACCTGGTATTTAAATTTTATTGGCCCAGAACTTGGCCACAGCAACAGCGCTCTCCGTTGCTCTACGTATGTCGTCGGTAGTGCAAGTGAAGGGGCACATCGAGCAGGAAAGCAAATGCGACATGGACTTGGGTTGGGCCCCGCAGTCGCAGGGCTCTTGCGACACATATCTCGATCAGCATATATCTGCGAACAGCATATCGTCTAGGGGACTTCAAGTTGTGAATACCTGCCACCTGGATCTTACTGGGCTTTATAGACCTATAAAGCCCCATTTTTCCATGTTTTTTCTGCAGCGGTCAACTTGGGTCCGCAGATGGTTTAAAGATTTCCAAGTTGGCCACTGGAGGTGGGATCCAGGTGGCAGGTATTCACAACTTGAAGTCCCCTAGACGATATGCTGTTTCGCCAAGTTGTGTATTTGTGCAAAAAGTTTAAATAAATAAAAGAAATTGCCTATTGCTGTCAAGCGAGCTTTTTACATGGGCCGTATGTATAAAGTCTGATGGAGAGTAGCCCTATCCTATATGCCTTGGTCACACGCACCGAGTGGAGTGGGAAGACAGGGCACTCGGCCGATGCTCGGTACGTGTTAACATAGTGCTGAGTGCTTAGCACTGTCTCTCCACTCCGGTGTATGTGATCAAGGTCTAAATCACCTTCTTCGACACCTACAGACTAGTCCTATGCTACTTCGCCGGGAACTAGCTCTTTTTTTTTTTTTTTACGTGCGCAAAATCCCCACAGATACCTCCCCACCGGAGCCGGAGGGAGAGGTTATGTCGGACTCGAACCGACTAAAACGCACGCCGCCTGCGGGTCGCTTTGGTTGCCGAAGGTGAGGTTGACAGGCATATCCCTCGCACCCCGGCCGACCCAGGGCCATCTCTGACGATCTGGCCCTCTTCTCGGGTGTGTGGGGACTACAGAGTCCCCAACTCGTTCCCGGTAAACGGGGTGGCGCGCCAGGCGCGCCGCCGCCGCGGCCTTGCCTTCGTACGCGGGCAGCTTGGCTTGCGATCCATCGTCGCTCCCGCTGCCGCTCCCGCCCCGCCTGCTCCTTCACGAGCATTACTTGCTCGCAGAAGGAGGCGCCGGCCGCCCACGCATCCGCGCAGCGGACCATCGCCGCGAGCAAGGTGGAGAGCGTGAGAACCCTCACTCCCAGGGCCGCCACAAGCTCCCGCCTCGGCGGGAACTAGCTCTAGGTTCTTTAAGGTAACTTTAATACAATTTTTTTTTTAATTTTTATATATCTGTCTCTCGTCTTCCCTACACACTTTTCGCTTAGTTCTCTACTTCTCTCTCTCTCTTTTCGCAGGTCTGTTGGAAGAGATTTCTAAATAGAAAAAAGCAGAGCCTCTGTTCTACTATTTCCACCTATGTAACTCTATATTTGTTGTTGTGTGTACATAAATATATTCAATAAATACAAATAAGCTCTGATGTACAACTTAGTCTCACTTAGTCATAAGTTCAAGTTACTTGTTCAACCGACAATATACCTAACTTAACTAGTAATATTACAAGACAAGACAGGCGTAACTTTGTTTTACATGTTATAAAACTGAACACACAACGACAAAAAACTTTGATTTTTAAAATCTATTGAGCACCTAATGGTGCGCAAAAAGTACAACATACAAAATAGTTTTATAATTATGCTGATGTAAGGAAAAGAGTATCAATAAAAACACACATAGGAGAAACAATTTTAAAGGTTCACCAGTAAAAATATAGCTGCGTGGTGGCAGATTTGAATTTAGACCACCCCATCTCTTCCCATGCATTGCCATACAAGGCGAATAAGGGATTAACATCAGACAGATATATACAGCCCCGACTCTGCCTCAGATGCATGGCTCGAGTCAACAATAGTGCCCGGAAAATGGCAATAGGCTGACCCCCTATTATTAAGTGGGACAGAATACAATGATTGGTAAAACGTGGGTGTTAATTCACCTCTGGGGATAAAGGCTTGATTTGTCCTATACAATTATCATTCTATTCTACAATACATTGGCCAATTGAATTGGAAAATTCGAATTGCCCTTTGTCCACAGAGGTAGAGGTAGATATATACAGCTCAGACTCAGACACAGATACAAGGTTCGAGTCAGCAGTAGAGCCCGGCAGACGGCAATCACCCCCTATTACGTGGGGCCGAAAACAATGATTGGAGCAATGTGAATGTTAATTCACCTCTGCCTAACTCTTCGGGGATAAAGGCGTGATTATATGTATGTATGTCAGTAATTTCGATTCCTCATAAGTGACCCTATTGACGACGTTCGGACACACGGAGGAAAAAATCGGAATTCTTATAGGATCACTTCGTTGTCCGTCTGTCTATCTATCTATATGTGTGTCTGTCAAGACCTATTTCTCAGAAATGTGTGGAGGAGGTATCAAGTTGAAATATATACCACATACTCAAGTCTGCAACATCTTGACCTGTACAAAAATCAAACTCCTAAGTCAAGGCAATTAAAATATATTGCGGTTTATTTAGCATAAGTTCGTCCCTGAATACAATTTTGTACGAAACACTCGAAGTGCGAGTCCTATTCGCACTTGACTGGCTTTTATTAAGATAGTAAGCGATATTACAACAGTATTGCCATTAAAGTATGTTCAAATACAGTTTAAATGGATCAAATAAACCTGGGACCTAAAACAGCAGCCACTGACCTCACACACAGAACAGTTAGTGAAAAAATGACCTATATTAGCTGTCAATGCTGTTAGATGCTCGGCACTTCGCATAAGAACCATACTGTTCTGTTGTCGGGATTAGATAGACGTGTATGGGTTCAATCATAGATGTCCAAGGTTCAACATCTTTTATTGGGTCAGCAAATAGAATATATTTGCTGACCCAATAAAAGATTATAGATTATAGTTAATGTACTATAGATTAAGGACTAAAAGAATTACGTTTTTTATATAACTTAAGTGGCAGACAAGCACACGGTCCACCTGATGGAAAGTGGTTACCATGGCCTATGGACGTTTGTAACACCAGAGTAGTCACAATCGCGCTGCCAACCCTGTAAGTACAGAGTTTCTATGCCGTCAGTGTAGAAGACAAAGCAGGACAAGCCTTCCTTTAGTCTTCCCACTGACAGCACAAATTCTCTAGTGAGTTCTGGCTACCCTACTCACCGCTGGGAACACAACACGCAGTTATCATAGCCGCGGTATTCTGTAAAAGGACTAAAAGAACTACGTTTATTATATTTAATATCACAGCGATAGTTCCAATTGCATCCAAAGCCCCGAGTCTGTCTTCTAATTTTTCATCGTGCGAAAATTGCACGACTGGTGAGTCTCCTCCTTTCCCTCCTCTCCTTCAAGAGCATTACTTCCTCGCAGAAGAATGCGGCAACAGTCCAAGCATCCGCACAGCGCACCATCGCCGTGGGCAAAGCGGCAAATTTAGGGACGCCACTAGCTCTCGCCTCGTCATCTCCCACAACGCCGTGCCGGGCACTTGGTGAGCGTGTGTTGCTCCGAGTCCTCCCTCGCATCACAGTTCATCAAAACACACCATTCATCAATCAATTGGCACATCGCAGTCTACTGCTGACATAGGCCTCTCCCAATGTTGGGAGGCTTTGGCCTACTTTTTCCACGCTTCCAGACATGTTGGTGCAGGGTTTTAGTTCGAGTTTTTCTTCTCTCGCAGTGATATCGTCTTGCGACACCCGTCGGATGAGATGGAGTGGTGATACTTATAATATTTCTCTGTCACCACACGGAATGGCACCATTGGGAAACCGCAATGAATTAAAACGATTAACAAAATTATCATATCTCTACTCATGATACGCTCTGCGTCTGCTGTGGTCGGCCTCGGAATCATACCTGTAAGTGTATTGGAGGTAAGATACAGAAGAGGTTAGCTTGGGCCCTGAAACTCTTGATGGGTTTGTCGAACTAGCGTGTTTTATGCGGGTATTTATGCAGCTTTGTCGGTGTAGGATTAAAAAAACTTCTTTTTTACACTACTTAGGTTGCAGACGGTCCTCCTGATGGAAAGTAGATACCGTAGCCTATGGGCACGTGCAACATCAGGAGAGTTATACTCGTACTGCCGACCCTGTAAGAACAGAGAGTTTCTGTGCAGCAAGCAAGGCAAGCCCACTGTTAGCATAAAAACTCTCCGATGAGCTCTAGCTACCCTACTCACTGCTGGGAACACAACACGATGTTATTATGGCCGCGGTATTCTGTAGGGTGGTGGTACTTCCTCAGTCGGACTGCTCAATTGGGACGGGAAAACCGTCGTGTCTTACCTCCTGTCAAAAACCCCGTAGTCCATGAGAACTTATTCCGAGAATTAAAAGCCTCTGTGTTAATTTAGATTATAATTTATCCCTGTACCAAATTTCAGCTGGAATCATTCAGTCCTTGGAGACTGTATTTTTTTTTCATACCACTTACAGCAGCAGACAAACATACGGCCCACATGATTTATATATTTAGTAACATACATACAACCATTATTACAGGATATACCTAATAGAATGGAAGGAAACTTATAAGAAAACACTAACTTGACTACTTAGTAATAATTGACTAAATATGGCCTCCGTGAACTCACTCCGCGAACATTTAAACAAATCAACCTGCTGAGATACCGCATGATGGGAAGGGGCATTCGTAGCCTATGGACGTTTGCAACACCATGTCTATTAACAAACAAAAAACATCTTCACAAACCATCTCATTTATAATATTGGTATTGAAAGGCAAGGGAAGCAGCAAGGGATGATAAAATTGATAAAACTGTCAACTATCAAATGTATCACACCTTGTCTCATCGCGTTCTCAGAATATTAATTCGCTTTCATTGAAGGACCTCTTCTGTTCTAATCTCACTCGTTGTGCCTTCCATTGTTAATAAATACATACAGTCACGCCTCTTTTCCGGTAGGGTAGGCAGAGGCAACATCTTTCCCCTTGCTACGATCCTGGCATACGGTTCTCGTTTCTTTTCCTTGCATTAATTGTTTTGCTTAGCCGTTATTCTTTATCCAACCTTCAGATGTCTACGATCAGATTTTTGGTGTATGAGGCATTATTTCACCTGAAAACTGGTATACCCGGCTCTTGCGTAAGTTTTCTTGTCGGGATTGGTTGGTCATATGGCAGTCGCTTCTACACAAGCCGTATAAACCAAACCAAAAGGAGGAAATGAAGTAAGTGGAACCCGGACTTTGGGTGAAAAGCCTATCATACAACAGCGCTAAAATGATCTGAAGTTACTTTATCATATTCAATTCTGTGACTACCGGCTAGCCTGTCAACCCCGAGAGGAAATTTCGCGTCAGATCCTCACCCATCAATCTGCAATTTTATCGATTTTTTTGGTGGTGGAGCCAAAATATCCAGAGTTTAATAGGTACATATCAAGTATCAATTACCTGAATTACATTCCCTACAGTTGCTAGAGGATAATACGATTTCTGCCGGCTTGCACTGCAAAGAGAAACATATAGAAATATATTCATTTGCCCACACTCTAATAAATAATATTTTCCAGTGGCTTCCTTTTTTGCAAATTTTCAATCTTCACCAATCTACCTTTTTTATACCACTTAGGTGGCAGGTAACCATACGGCCTACCTGATGGTAAGCGGCTACCTTGGCCTATGAACGTGTGTTACTACAAAGGAGTCACACTCGCGCTGCCGACCCTAGCGTAAAAAGTTACTGAGCCACGGACGTAGACGACAAAGCAGGAGAAACCTTTGGTCTTCCCACTGACAGCACAAACTCTCCAGTAAGCTCTGGCTACCCTACTCACCACCGGAAACACAACACGAAGTTATTATGGCCGCAGTATTCTGTAGGGCGGAGGTACTTCCCCAGTCGGACTGCTCAATTGAACGGATATACCATCGTATCCTACCATCTACAACACAAATTACGTTTTTCACAAATGAAGAACTTCCTTTATTTTCTAAGTCAGTTAATAAAATATTAATATTCATAGATCCACATCTGTTAAAAAGTATCTATGGCTTAAAATAGGTCATCGCGCATATGCGTTATCTAATCTGTGATAGTGGGTCATCGACCGCACAAGTGGCTCCCTATTGGGACACAATCCCCCTGGATGATTCCTTCCTGTGATTGAATTGATGCTTTGTGTCAGCGACCTACATACGGAGAATGAATGGTACAGAGGACAAATTTTTTGAGAGGGTGAACCTGGAGTGAACTATACTCCAAACAAACTTGTAGCGACTTTTTATAAAGACACATATTAAATAAATAAACTAGGCTAACTAACTAAGTAGTGGTTCGATTACGGTTTTAAGTCTTTAAATTGAGTTTCTAAACAGAAAAATATTAATAAACTGACTTTCTTTTTTTTTTATACCACTTAGTTGGCAGACAAGCACACGGCCCACCTGATGGAAAGTGGTTACCGTGGCCTATGGACGTATGTAACACCAGAGAACCCACACTCGCGCTGCCGACCCTGTAAGCACAGACTCTCTTTGCCGTCAGTGTAGAGGACAAAGCAGGACAAGCCTTTAATCATCCCACTGATAGCACAAATTCTCCAGTGAGCTCTGGCTACCTTACTCACCGCTGGGAACACAATACGAAGTTATTATAACCGCGGTATTCTGTATGATCTCAAATCAGAACTCTAGCGGACGGAGCCGCGGTTATCAACTATCCTTTATAAGTATAAACCGAAAACAAAACAGTACCCTGACACAAACAGGGTCAACTGCCATTATTAATATTTGCATTGCTTAATAATACAATTACCGATTTTATTCTACAATTATGAAGTGCGCACTTGGCGATAAGAAGTGCATTTATCGAAATGTTAACAATAAATGCCCTGACCCATTACAACACCCTATATTTATTATTGTATGCAAGGGGAACTTGATTTCCTAGTATTATAAAATAAACCTTAAGCTAACGACATAAAGTATATTTTTGTCTAAAACATTTTCAATAAAAAGACTAAAAAATTGTAATACCCAGTTTTTAATAAGTATTCAAATTTCAATCGTAAAGTCTATGCGCTAGGGTTGATAGTTCTGGAATAATAATGTGGAAATAATTAGAACAAAGTATGAAATAGAATCTTTTGAAAAAAGAATACAAAAGAATACTCTTTTCAATTTCTTCGCGTTTAAAAACGTTTTTGTACTCAATTTTTATACCGTTAAAGTTCGATTTCGAATAACAGAATATTTGTATAGAAATTTAAGCCAAACGGTCAAAGTAATTCGTTCTATTATCGATTGGCAATGCCTTATGCGTATACGCACATGTTTTAGTAATCCCCACAGAACACGTGTTTGTTTGTCACTAATTTTATGGCTATGCGGGCGATGGCCGACTGGAGCTTGTACAGTCACGTATAAAAGTGTAACGCATAAGTTTTTATTATTCAAACATGCTGTTTTAGTCATGAGATTAGTGTTATACAAACATTTGTTCTAGGAAATCCATGGCTAGTCTACGAGCGGCTTGCAAATTCATCTGGGATGTTGTCAAATTCATTTTATGCCTTATATTGGAAAGTAATAAGGTCCTAGCTAGTTTGTCATATGCCTTTTTTGTATACAGCATTTTACAAAGTTTTTTCTAACTAGTTTTCTAGCTCGTTTATTGAACTTGTACAGAATTTTGAGATGAATTTTACACTTATTTCTCAAGAAGTTAGAAATTGGAAACTGATTTTTTATAAAAATATATAAAATGCTTTTTATACCTCATATGTAGATGGCACATTGCTTGCTTGATGGATAGTGATTAGTGTAGCCTATGGACGTGCGTATCACCAGGAGAGTAATTTCCAATCTAGCTTGTTGCAAACGCAAACTAATGGCAAAAGTGATCATCATCATCCCCGTGTTAATCCCGTTTACATCTGGAACGGAGTGCGCAGAGACCGCGAAGTCCGGGGTCTTTTTTTCTTCTTTCCTTTTCTTTTGAAAAAGAAGGAAGAACTGAACTGTGAGACGGCTGACTGATATCCCACTGAGATTCCATCTCCAGTGGCCAACGTCGAAGTCTTTAAACCGCCTGCGGACCCAAGTTGGGCGCTGCAGAGGAAACATGGCAAAATGGGGCTTTATCGACCGATCGCAAGAGTCCTGTAACTGCGGGGCCCAACCTCAGTCCATGTCGCATTTGCTTTCCTGAGTGATGTGCCCCATCACTTGGACTACCGACGACCTATGTAGAGCAACGGAGAGCGCTGTTACTTTTTTTTTTTTTTTTTTTTTAATCTTTATTTACGGAGCTTAGCCACAACATGACTATGTCGCTCCATCATAGCCATTTTGTATACAGTACCAGTAATTTTATATATATTAATACATTATACAGCTGTCACATAATCATGATACAACAGATACATGTCTTGAGCTGCATCCGAAAGAGGTCTCGCAAGGATGCTATTGCATCCTCCGATATCCATTACGTTAGTTTGCGTTAGGTCTGCTCTCCGCTGTTGGTTCCGAACACATTCCATCAGAATATGTTGTACGTCTTCAACCACGCCACATATTTCACAGTTTGGCGAAGGTGACAAACCCATAAGGAAAGTGAACTTTCTAGATGGAATGTGCCCGGACCGTAATCTCATAGCCAACACTAGTTTAGACCTACTATAGGAACATTTATCAATCCAAGGTATAGTCAATGGTTTAGGTTGTATAGTTTTGTACCAGATACCCTTCTCTAATGATCTCTTATCGAAATATTCCTTCCAAAGTTGGTAGCAATATCTCTTTACCAGGTACAAGCAGTCTGAGAAGTAAGGTAGTAAGGAGATAGGTATTCCTTCGGAGCAAGCCTCTTTTGCTAGTATGTCTACTCTTTCGTTACCAGCTATGCCGACGTGTGACGGTATCCACTGAAGCTGCACCGTTTTGCAGCTGTGTTCTAGCTCTAAAATTTGGTTAACAATAGTATAAGCTATCGGTGTTCCTCGAATTGTCGAGGTACAGCGAGCTATATGAAGGAGGGCACTCCTAGCGTCAGTAAAAATAACGAATTTGTCGCGATTTATGGAATGTACATAAGATAGGGCTTCACTAATAGCCAGCAATTCAATGTACATAATAGACATGTCTGCTCTGACATTAAAGCGAGCATATGTATTTTGTTGGGGATCAAAGAAAGCCGCTCCAGCTTCACCTCGTTCCCTAGAACCATCGGTAAATATCTGGTAATAATTTGGGAACCGTGTTTCGATGTATCGAGAACATAATTCTTTCAAAGCGGACGCTTTATATTGCTGTTTAGGTTTACTTATACTATCTATATTACAAACTAAGTTATTTGAGAGATCTATATGACTAATCCATACCTGATTTTCGAAAATTTCTAAATTTTTACTGCAGTATACATTCACTGGTTTCAAGTGTTCGTACATTATAATTAAAACGGGTTTGTTCATCCTACGCCACGAGTTTAAACAATTTGTTAAATTTTCTAATAAGTTAATCATTTTGCTATTACTTAATACCGATTTACATTTTAGTAAAAATTTTCCAGCCAGGTAGCATCTACGCGTATGTAACGGCGGTATGCCTAGTTCACTGCCCATTACGTGAATAGGTGTCGTTTTAATAAAACTACCAACAACTCGCATGGCCTGATTTTGAATCTTATCTAATTTGTATAGATGTGTGGCAGCACTGTCACCGTACAAAAAGCTAGCATAATCCAAACGGCTTCTCAAGAGAGATATGTACATTTTTCTCAAATGTTTTGGATGAATGCCCCAATTTGCACCCGCTACAAACCTGAGGATATTCAAATATTTGGATACTCTTTCGCTAAGTTCGTTAATATGTTTCGCCCATCTCAGTGAGCGATCGAGCCATAAGCCTAAATATTACTGTGCGCTGTTACTGTGACCAAGTTTTGGGTCAGTAAAATTTAAATACCAGACCATTATATGCCAGACCTAGCCATTGACTTGAAAACCAACTGATTGATTTCTATTATGTCCACGATTGTACTTTAACAGTACAGTCAAAGGGTCGCGGTGGTCTCGGGGGCAACGCTAACAAAAACTTAATTCTATAGATGGTGCTTTATTGCCCAATAAAGTTTAACCCTTGTTTATTCTTACGACTCCATGGTCCATGTGCCGGCAATAGCGCTGATTTCAACTGTGTGCGTCTGTAGTATGGAGTTAAGATGAAAATAAATGCTTAAATGATGTTTTGTGACATTTTAGGGCAATTATGCAATGGGTATATTATGGGTATGCTAACTATTCCCATCGCTATTTTTTTTATTGTTTTAAAGGAATATTAGGAACTACAATTACTAATATTCCCTCTAACCCCTCCAACTAAGCTAAATTTATTGTCCCAGGACAGGATTTGAACCAAATAGTACTTTAAGAAATAGATAAATACGGCCACCGGATGGGAAGAGGTTACCGCAACCTATGGATATATGCAACACGAAAAATGTTATTTTTAAACTATCGCGATGTGAATTCATAATTATACAAGGAATCGGGACTTCTCGCGAATCATGGAACTTACTATTTCTCGGCAGAAATAGAAACGTTTCGGATGATTTTCAGCACCCATCAGTCAAGTCATGACCACGGGTGCTACAACGCATCCGAAACGTAGAAATAGTAAGTAGATTTAATTTGCGAGAAGCCCCGATACCTTGAATAATTACGAAAGATGTTACCGACCCTTTAAGAAGCTCCTACTGGCCTTTTTGAAGAACCCCATATTGTAGTTACGTTTTCAAACCCCAGCAGGAACATCATTCCACAGCTTCAACCTTCAGAGGATCTTCCAATTGAAATAGTTCGGAATCGTTACAAGACAGAATTCCATTTTGAACACAGTACTATTATCTGCTAAGTACTCATGCAATATAAATAAACCGTGGATCAGAATAAAGGAAGTTTAGATAGCGCGGTATATACATTAATATTTACCTCAGGACAGTGCAGTCAATACAGTTGACCTGACTGGCGCCGCACTATGTACGCCATCGTACAGTTAGATCTACAGAAGGTTAAGGTTGATGAGTGTCCTGAGTGTGATAGACCAATCATTTAAACATTTCATCCAACAATATTAAGTGGGATAAACATTGCGTATCCCTTTTTTTATCGTGCGAAAAATCTCCCCGCCAGAGCCGGTGGGAAAGGTTATATCGGACTCGAACCAACTAAAACGAACGCCGTCTGAGGGTCGTAAGTTGCCGTAGGTGAGATTGCCGGAAGCATATCCCTCGCACCCCGGCCGACCCTGAGCCATCTCTTTCAAGCTGGCCCTCTTCGGGTGTGGGGACAACGGACTCCTCATTCAATCCCCGGGCATGCGTAGGCGCGCAACTCATGCTGCCGCCGCGGCAATATTGCGTATACCTTGTGCATGAATGGCCAGTTATCCCAGATGGGTTAGACCGAGATGAATAAACACATATCACCATCTGCTTTGTCCAGTCCCACGTAATAGGTACTGATTCTACAGTATAGCCGATAAAAGTAACGTAATGGATTTAGTAGAAATTTCTCTTATATCAATCAATAAATTTTACTTATTGTTAGTAGCGGTTAGTAGTAGTGGTTCTCGGCAGAATAGAATTTTGGAAATTGTAAATATTTAGTTTTAAAGTGAGATATACTACTCTAACAACACATTTGTCTCAAAACAATGATCCATCCTTTTTAGAATAAACAAATTTAATTCCAATTTTGAATGTTGAATTTTCTCTTACCACACTGTAGTGGCCAAACTGCCAGCTACTCGTATATAATCATGTGATTTTTTCATGGAATGAAAACTCTTTTGTGTTAAATTAGGACAGATATCATAAAAACTAAAGTGTTTAAATTTTTCTTGTGAGGCGAATATATATACAGCCTAGATTCAGCCTTAAATGCAAGGCTCGAGTCAACAATAGTGCCCGGAATACGGCAATAGGCTCACCCCCTATTAAGTGGTACCGAATACAATGATTGGTGAAATGTGGGTGTTAATTCATCTCAACCTAACCCTCCGGGGATAAAGGCGAGATTATATGTATGTATTGTTAGTACTTAAACTTTACGAGGAATCAAAAATCCTATCTAATCATTTCAATCCCATGGTGTGTTAGTTTATTAATCAAGCACGCAAAAAATGCTGAAAAAATTCGGGTGAGATCGCAGATTCCTAGTGTTAATTCATAGTTTTTATAACGGTTTCGAAATTATCAAGATTAAATTATGAAACTTACTTCGCCGACGACGTTTTGGATGCGTTGCTGCACTCTAGGTAACGACTTGGCTGGCCCTAGTGTTAAGGTCTAGAGTACTCTTATGTGTAAATTAAAATACGCTTTGTAACACTCGAATATCGTTTATCTTCGTATTTATCAATCGAAAACTTATTACTCTAGTATCTTGTTTACACGCCTCCCCGTTTCCGGGGACGCGTTGCGGTCTCTGTGGTCCCCACACCCGAGGAGAGGGCCAGATCGAGAGAGGTGGATAATGGTGGATATGCCTGTTAACCTCACCTTCGGCAACCAAACGACTCACATGCGTCGTTCGTTTTAGCCGGTTCGAGTCCGACATAACCTCTCCCATCGGCTCCGGTGGTGGGGGTATCCGTAGATATTTTCCGCATGTAACAAAAAGTTTCTTATTTACAACTTCTGTTATTTATCTGCCATATGACATCCGCTTTGACCCACAATTTGACATGGCTGTCCATATAAAGAGCCACTGGCTATTTATATAGAGCCCGCCATTCCACGCGATTAACGTATGATCTACACTGACGAACAAAAAATACCTCTTAATTAGCGATTATATATAATAAGCGCCATTTCTGGGTTTCAAGTGTTATTTAAGAGGCCATATATCGTGCGTAGGTATCTAAAAACACAATATTTGAATTAATTATAAGTGCTAGCACGAGCCAAACTTGGCGAGACTGATTACCAATATTTGTCAAGTAAACTAGAGATTGGATGTTTCTTTTAATTTGAAAATTAAATGGAATATGTTGATATAAGTACAATAATGATAACGAGAATTAACGCGATGGTATAGGATTACATACCATTGGTTTGCCTGACGTTTCGACCAGTTTACACCGGCCGTGGTCACGTGTCTAAAGGTTGTGAGTTTGTCCTGATAACTAATTCTCGTGATATAAATCTGTTCAAAATTCAATTTCGTTCTTTTCCCCAAATATAAAAAACGGTACTGCCGTACACAATATTCACAGACAGCGTGATCGTTTTTTTTATACCATATAGGTGGCAGATAAGCACACGGCCCATCTGATGGAATGTGGTTACCTTGACCTATGGACGTATGCAAAACCAAGGGAGTCACACTCGCGCTGCCAACCCTGCAAGTACAGAGTTTCTGTGCCGTCAATATAATTGAAAAAGCAGGAAAAGCTTTTGGTCTTCCCACTGATAGCACAAAAACTCTCCAGTGAGCTCTGGCTACCCTACTCAACGTCGAGAACACGACACAAGGTTATTATAGCCGTGGTATTCTGTAGGGTGGAGGTACTTTCCCAGTCGGGCTGCTCAATTGGGACGGGAATACCGTCATGTCCTAAATCTGGAAGCAACAATGCACTCCACAAATGCGAAAAATTTGACAACTTCTCTGCCCAACGCAAAACATAACAAATGAACCATTACCTACATACCTATATGTAATGCTAGCAGCATGTCATATAGCGTCATATAAGGTGCGCGAGAATGCGATCATGAGTCACAGGACGGCTATGGTCGGGTCAAGGCGCGGCTGACCTCCGGAGTCTAGGACCCGAACGTGACCACGCGCATATTCACCAGACTCCTTCTCCAAGAATCGCCATGACTAAAGAAGAAGACATTAAGGTAAAAATGTATGTGGTTATGCATTATGTTTAAGATGCCCAAACTGCCCGAAGTATTGTCAGCAAAACTGTGTGTGATAGTTACAATTTTAATTGTGATTGCCACCAAAGCGGTATAAACTCTTCATTCCTACAAGGTCGGTAGCACGGGTGTGACTTCTATGACGTTGCACACGTTCATAAATCACAGTAACCACTTCCCATCAGGTGGACCGTGTGCTTGTCTGCCACCTAAGTTGTACAAAAAAGATACTGAAATGTTTAGGTATGTTGAAGAGGAGGGCACGTCGTGATTGTGGTAGTAAGGCACATCATAGAGGACTGGCTAGAGAGGTCTCACGGGGGCCTCTCGTACTGGCTGATGTAGTCACAATTAGAGAGTGTGATATGATAGCTTAAGTGACTACTCTATAAACATTTATATTTTTTCCTTCTCGATATTTGCAATGTCCATAATAAGAATTCCAGAATTAATAACAAAAATTACACTATTCCTTCTATGGTGTAGTGGTAGATATTGCAAGAAGTGTACATGAGCTCATGATTCTGTCAAATATTAATTTGTCATCGAATAAGTCTACGTAAGACATATTTTCCTTAAGACTATGCGTATACAAGGATTAATTAAACTTGCTATAAATAACTGATGATATTTTTTTCCAGAATTAATTACGCTTTTAACTTGACCTAATTTAAACGAATTAATAAAAATTTACCTTGATCAATACCTACTGCAAACAATGTCAATTGCTTTTCTCATCATGGTACTTACATATTATAATCTAGTAATAATCTAGTTCTAATATTCTGAGTGAGTTTCTTGCTGGTATCTTCTCAGTAGAACTAACCTACCGAACCAGCGAAAGAATCATTTTCCATTGGTTTATTTTTTCATTATTTAATATTTTTATATTATTTATTGACATACCTAATGGTAAAATTTTGACGTTCATATGTGCTCTTTATGTGCCTAAACTGAATAAATTAAATTGATTCTTTGATTCTTTGATACATCATACTTAGCATGAGTATAGGCGGCATCTGTAACGTAGCGGTAGAACGTGCTAGGCAGGGGCGCGGGTTCGATTCCTGCTCAGTGCAAATATTTTTATGCATGAATATGTATATTTGCATTGGCCTGGGTGTTTCTATGTATAATATGAATGCACAAAGTATGTTTATCCGCATTCTAGATTCCATAACACAAGCTATTTAAATTATGTATACCTACCATGGGTCTAGATAGCGATGTGTAGAATGTTCTAGATTATTTATTTATTTTTTGATTTATCTGATTATATAAGGAAAATCTTTAATCAATAAAAATCTCTCCAAAATTCAATGTCGATCTAGTTAGGTGGGCCGTGTGCTTGTCTGCCACCTAAGTGGCATAAAATTTTTTTTTTAAAAAAAGTTACTATCAACCCATCATATGTAATCGAACATTGATATCGTAATTGTTTTAGACCTTGGAAAAATTAAGATTAGAACAAGACTGAATTTTAAACAGATTTTATTACGAGAATTTGTTGCTGGTTCCTTTTAGCTTTGCTGTCTTAAACCCTAGCCCGGGAGGTAAGGATCCTCCATCAATCAGCAGATGGTTTGGCTTGGGCCCCAAAGATCTAGGTGGGGCCTTATACACAGCTTTTTTATATATCACTTTTTTTTATCTAAGACGACAACTTGACTTCACCTCGCCTGATGGTAAGCTAATGGCAAAGTCACCATTACTTACATACACCATGTTACAATGGTGGTACTCAGCTTGGCGGCCTCATCAGATCCTTTTTAACGCCCCGCTTGTCCCCTTACTTACTGGTGGTAGAGATTTGACGGCACAAATTTGTCACAAATTTCGACCGGGTTGGTACCACCGTGCAATATTGCGAAAAACCCTTCATAGTAATTCAATTTCGGTTGGATTGCGTTCAGGGATCAGCAAATGCATAGCCGGGTAGAGGCGATGGTGGTCGCAGCACTAGTGGGACCAGTGGGTCTTGGCGTAGTCTAGTGAGGATGGTGCGGGGCGACGCGCCGGTCAGGGAGACCCGTAGAAACGGTGGTGCCGCTGGCCGCCCGCGGTATAGTACAGAGGCCCAACTGGGACTAACCACCCTGGAAGGCTGCCTCACCAGACCGCGCATAATCCCGGTATGGCTCGTCGTGCCGGTTGGTGACCGGAAGTGGGGGCCCGGCGACCATATTCGGGGGGGTACGGGGGCCCTTCCGTGCGGCGTGTCGGCTCACGCCATGCCTCATAATCATAGACAAAACCAATATCCCGCACTTTGTCACGCGGTGCTGCGACGACAATCACCTCTTTTTTTCACGCCCTTTTCTCCTTTTCATCATGGCAGCGCATTTAAGAGTATTGGGCAACACAGCGGCTCTTCGAACTCCCACAAGCTCGCTATTTGAGGTGGAGTCCACTAACATCTGTGGACTCCATGCGAACCTCAACGCCGTCCACCAACACCTTGAGACGGCGAAACCAGATATGTTCTTTCTCACGGAGACACAAATAGGCCGCCCTGATGACACGACCTACTTGCTTTACCCCGGCTATGTTATCGAGGAAAATTTCCGTGCAAAAGCCGGGGTGTGCGTGTTTGTTAGGGCGGATGTTGGTTGTCGCCGTTTGCGCTGCCTTGAGGACCCATACTTTTCAACCCTATGGGTACACGTAGACCACGGCTCTACGAGTCAGATCTATGTGTGCCTCTACCGTTCCCATACAGGAGATGCTGAGACAACTCGACTCTTTGAATATCTGAGTCAGGCGGCAGATGATGTGCAGGAACGGTTTCCGAACGCCGAAGTGGTATTTTTGGGGGACTTTAACGCCCACCACGAAACCTGGTTGGGCTCCGCCAAAACAGACCATGCGGGAAGAGCCGCCCATGCATTTGCTCTGGCGCATGGCCTAACCCAATTGGTACACGAGGTCACTAGAATACCAAGAAGGTCGGGCCTAGCACCCTCTCTGCTAGACCTTCTGCTGACGAGTCTCCCAGACCTGTACAGTGTTTCGGTACAAGCCGCTTTAGGCAATTCCGACCACTGTCTGGTCTGCTCCAAGGTGCCAATAATAGCACCCTCACGACCCGTGCAGGGGAAGCGGCGTCTCTGGCACTACTCGTCAGCAGATTGGGATGGGCTGCGCAACTATTTTGCATCCATCCCGTGGGTTGAACGCTGCTTTGAAGGTAAGAAACCCTCAGATTGTGCTACTGCTGTTGCCGGTGAGATCGGTCTGGGTATGGAATACTATATCCCGTACACTGATGTCACCGGTGCCCGAGGAGTGCGCCCTTGGTTCGGGCGCGAGTGTGCGAGGGCTGTTGATCAAAAGCAGTCCGCGTATCGCGCTTGGGTAAGGGCGCGTGCCACGCACGATCCCAATGTGGGCCACTTCAAGGCGGCGTACAACAGAGCCACAAAGGTCTGCAAGAGGGCTTGCGTCAGAGCGGATGCCCTGCGCATTGCACGGCTTGGTCAAGAGCTAGTGGCACATCCCACGGGCAGCCGTGGATACTGGCGACTGGCCAAAGCCGTGCAGGCCAACTTCTGTCAGCCTTCGCTGCCACCGCTGCGCTACCCTGATGGATCCCTGGCCCATTTACCGCAAGAGAAAGCCAATATGCTAGTAAATCTCTTTGCGGCCAATTCCCGAGTCGACGATTGCGGTATACAGCCGCCGACACTACCCAATGGTGACCACGTAATGCCTGAAATACGTATCAGGCAATGCGATGTCCGTGCGGTGCTTCAATCACTCGATGTCCGGAAAGCCAGTGGCCCGGATGGTATTCCAGCGGTGGTCTTACAAAAATGTGCAGCGGAGTTGTCTCCGATGCTTACGCGGCTGTACCGACTGTCCTACAGCTCGGGTACAGTGCCTTCAGCTTGGAAAGAGGCGAATGTACAGCCGATCCCCAAGAAGGGGGATCGCTCAGAGCCAGCCAACTATCGACCCATAGCCGTCACCTCAGTGCTGTGCAAGGTCTTCGAGCACATCATTAACAAACAGCTCATGCGTCACCTAGAGGATCACTCCTTAATTAATGACCGGCAATATGGCTTCAGGCCGAAACGGTCAACGGGTGATCTTCTAGCATACGTTACCCATCTTTGGGGTGAGGCTATGGACAAGCACGGCGAGTCACTGGCAATTAGTCTTGATATCGCCAAAGCTTTCGATAGAGTCTGGCACAAATCGCTTCTCTTCAAGCTACCAGCCTTTGGTCTGCCTCCTAGACTGTACAACTGGATTGCTAGTTTCCTGCGGGAGCGCCGTATCCGCGTCCTCTGTGATGGACGGGCTTCGGAGTTCTTGCAAATAAATGCTGGCGTACCGCAGGGGTCTGTGTTATCTCCCGCTCTCTTTCTTCTGCATATCAACGACATGCTGTCCACCGGCAGCATACATTGCTATGCAGACGATAGCACCTTACACGGGAGTTATCACGGACAACCTGCGGCCAAACAGTCTGATATCGTGGAAAAAAGACAGCTTCTTGTCACTGAACTGGACCGGGTCTTGAATCACATTTCACAATGGGGCTCTGAGAACATGGTCGAGTTCAATGCCAAGAAGACGCAGGCTTGTGCGTTCACAGCAAAGGTATCTTCTTTCCTTCCCCTTCCCACTCTTCAGAGCACGCCACTGCCACTGCAGGACAATCTCAATATCCTAGGCATGGATATTCGCTGCAAACTGAATAACAGAAATTACATCGAGAGCATCATCAAAACAGCCTCGCGGAAACTCGGACTCCTAAACAAAGTGAGACGTTTTTTCATGCCGGAGCAGCGGTGTCTTCTCTATAAGACACAAATTCGCTCCTGCGTGGAATACTGCTCGCATCTCTGGGATGGCTCCGCGAAATACCTACTAGATGCTCTCGACAGGTTGCAGCGACGCGCGGTCCGAATTATTGGGAACCCTGAGGTCACGAACACCCTCGAGCCTTTGCAGATGCGTAGAGATATTGCTTCCTTGGCTGTATTTTACCGTCTCTACCACGGTGAGTGTTCTGACGAGCTCTTCCAACTAATCCCACCATCTCCTTTCCTACATAGGACAACACGTGCAGGCCTTAGATGTCACCCTCACACTGTGCAGAATATACGACCAAGAACCAAGCGGTTTGGAGACTCTTTTCTTTGCCGCACCACCAAGACCTGGAATTCATTACCAGCACACGTGTTTCTCTCTTCCTACAGTCCCGGGGCCTTTAAGCGGGGCGTGAAAAAGCATCTGATGAGGCCGCCAAGCTGAGTGCCACCATTGTAGCACTTAGTGTCTGTAATGGTGACCCTCTTTCCTGAGACTTTGCCTTTAGCTTACCATCAGGCGAGGTAAGGTCAAGTTGGCGTGTCCTATATATATAAAAAAAAAAAAAAAAAACATTCAAAGGTCACGGGAACCTATTTCCAAGAGGAGGGTCTTGAGCTTGTCTGCCACCGAAGTTATATAAAAAAAGTCTTTCCTGAGGATGAGCTAATTAATTGAAGATCACTAAACGGGACGTGTAAACGACATTTAATAGAAAATAAGTACGCCCCATAAATACTTACCTAATTGGTAATCATTTGTAACAAAGTAAGCATGTTTCTCAATCAGTAGAACGACCATTCCATACTTAGAATTACTTAAATCTCAGATATCCTAATGAACTGTCCCGAACGAGGCTATTTAATTGTTAATCTAAGAGTTTATAGGATTTTAACGAATAAATTGAATTGTTGCAAGGAATGTTGTTCAATAAACGCGACGGGCGTATTGCGACAGGCGGATAGTTGACAAAACTATTACATTGCGAAATTTTATTAATCTATGGTTGCAGCATGCCTAAGAGGTCCGAGTCTAAAACCTCTCTGTGGTGACAGAGAAAGAATACAAGTATCACCACCCTATCTCATCAGTAGGGTGTCGTAAGAGGCGACTAACGGAAAAATGCTCATACGATATCACTGTATGAGAAGGAAAACTTGAAATAAAACCCTGTAGCATCCCATCTGGCAGTGAGCGTGGAAACAGTAGGCCAAAACCTCCAAACATTGGGAGGGAGAGGCCTAGTCCAGCAGTGGACTACGATAGACTAGTTGTTTGTTACTAAGAAGATATCTGTGAATGTGAGTTTTTTACTCTTTCCTGTTGGAAAGTTTTGACAGATTGTGTTTTTAATTTAGCCGTTTTATACTAAGAAGATATTCGTACCAGAGTTGCCCTGAAAAGACACTTTTTGCGTTCGGTGTTCTCTATACAGTCAAGGGTCTGAAGTTTTTTTTTTCATATCTGGTATTTCGTTCACATATAGGAAGACGAGAGTGTGGAGAGATACATAGATGTTGAGGATTTGTGCCTATCTCCCCAAAGACTGGCTTACTGCTTAGGACAGGACCACCTGCGTTTGGTGTTACGAACCATGGTTTGAATCGTATATCTTGTATAATCGGGATAAGGGGAAAATGCTTCTGATAACTCTGATTCCAACACAGGATACCGACATAATAATATATGGTACATATACCATGTATTTAGCAGAATATAGTAGATATTTTGTTCCCAAAGGGTACCAAAATCCTAGGTATAATCTAACATGAACTCGCTAGAGAGAATTTATCCCCGCCGAAGTGCAAATTTCCCACTTACCAACATGAGTGGGCATATTTTGTTAAGTATACATACATACATACATTATAATCACGCATTGATCCCCGGAGGGTTAGGCAGAGATGATTTAACACCCACATTTCACAAATCATTGAATTCAGTCCCACGTAATAGGGGGTGAGCCTATTGCCGTCGTTCGGGCACTATTGTTGACTCGAGCAATGCATCTAAAGCTCAGTCTGGACTGTATATATCTGTCTGGTGTTAAATATGTTAAGTATATCACAAATATATTATTGCCATTTTTATACTCCAGCGAGTCTTCTAGTAAAAATACACTAGGCACCAAATCCTAGTACAGCAGCCGCCCGCTACACCGCCGAAACATTACATTTTTTTGCACGAATCTCTTTGTACTGAACCCAAATGAATGCTTCTTTCTCTGAGATGATTGATAAATGATATCAAACGACTCTTTGATGTCATTCACGAATGGCCTTGGGCCTTAAGCTGTCTTACAGAAAGGCCATTAGATATATAATATGTGGAGAGGTCAAATTTGACACAACCTTGGTGAGTACTTGACCACAATAAAATTGTTTACCGAATGTGGCTATGATGACAATAGGTACCCAAAACCAGCGAGCATATACATATGAAAACAATTATGAAAGCAGAAATAGCGAAAGATATATTTTCTACCTGGATTATAAACCTTTCTCTTGGCCTGGGGGTGACGTATGGAGCCGCTTGTCACCCTGGCAGCAGCAGGCCACGGGGGCGGCACGCGTCGTGCTCCTCCCCGTTTCTGGGGACGAGTTAGGGACTCTGTGTTCCCATACCCAAAAAGAGCCAAATCGAGAGAGATGGCCCTGGGTCGGCCGGGGTTCGAGGGATATACCTGTCAACCTCACTCAGGCATAGGTGAATTAACAGACACAATTCACCAATAATTGTATTCGGTCCCACGTAATAGGGGGTATGCCTATTACCGTATTCCGGGCACTATTGTTGACTCAAGCAATGCCTCTGAGGCTGAGTCTGCGCTGTATAAATCTGTCTGATGTTAAACAGACCCATCCATTAATTAGTTAAATACCCAACTATAGTGATTGCCGGTAATACATAAGTACATAAATATGGCTTATTTGGAGGTAGGACATGGCGGTATTTCCGCCCAATTGAGCAGTCCGACTGGGGAAGTAGTTCCTCCCTACAGAATACCGCAGTTATAACTTCGTGTTGTGTTCCCAGCGGTGAGTAGGGTAGCCAGAGCTCACAGGAGAATTTGTGCTGTCAGTGGGATGACTAAAGGCTTATCCTGCTTTGTCCTCTACACTGACGGCACAGAAACTCTGTAATTACAGGGTCGGCAGCGCGAGTGTGGCTTCTCTGGTGTTACACACGTCCATAGGCCACGGTAACCACTTTCCATCAGGTGAGCCGTGTGCTTGTCTGCCACCTAACTGGTATAAATAAGAATAAAACATATGCCTCTTCCCCTGTGACATAGTCAGGGACCACTTGTTACGACTCTGGCACACCCGGCATACCCGGCCCCTATTACGTGGGACTGTATATATTTATGTATGTATTATAATCATAGGTGGCGAAATGTGAGTGTTAACACACCTCTGCCTACCCCTTCGGGGACCTACAGACGTAAATTTATGTATATCCACCCATCTTTGGTCAAACCTGTGCAACAAGTGTTTGACCTCTTTTTTTGCTAGACGACCATAGCTGATAAAGTCTACGATAGCTTACAAAAAAATAGCTGAGCACCTAATCGAGTAAATGAATTCTGTCTACCCACACTGGATTTGTATACCTTTTAAATTATACCCCCCACTGGGGCCAGATGTATGTCCTTGAATATGTACCTTCGGAGCCGCTCAACCTAGAAACCTGATTGCTAACAGTAGGTTATACTTACTATTGATTAGAAGTAACAGTTACAGTGACTCATTCAATGATATGTCCAGTGTTTTTATGTAATTAGAGGAAGGTGGGGTCTTATGGAAGAGATTAGGTACTCTGTTAGGAACATTGATTTATATCATTTAGCTCAGTGATTAATCAAATCAAATCAATTCAAATCATCATCGTTGTACAGTATTGTACACGAGTTCTTAATCTATCGTGCGTTATTACATTGTGCATGGGTAGTTATCTTAGGTATGTATAGTAACATAACATAACATGCATAACAAGCGTCAAGTGCAGATTAACAATATTTCTTAAATACTATTACAGATAAAACCAATTTACTAAGAATAATACAATGCTAGATTGCTTGTAAACTATGGCGTTTCATGATAATAATATACAATAATCTGTGATTGGATTAGGTAGGAGGTTATTTCCTATCAATTTCATTGATTTTGTTATACGGATAGAATGTTATTATGAAATATTGCGCGTTATTCGATAACAAAAATGATTTTGATATACTCATTGCTTTTGTTTATGAGAGAAAATGCAAAGATATATCAACACAAAACAAATAAAGATTTCAATATTAAAATAAGAGCTATATAATAGAACATTCCTACACAGGACAACACGTGCAGGGCTTAGATGTCACCCGCATACAGTACAGAATATCCGATCAAGAACCAAGCGGTTCGGAGACTCTTTCCTTTGTCGCACCATTAAGGCCAGGAATTCATTGCCAACTCATGTGTTTCCTTCTTCTTACAGCCCCAGGTCCTTTAAGCGTGGCGTGAAAAAGCATATGACGAGGCCGTCAAACCGAGTGTCACCATTGTCACATAGTATATGTGAGTATTGACGACCGTTGAGACATTGAGACTGCCTTCAGCTTACCAAGACCTAAGACGAGGCGAAATCTAATTGACGTGTCCTGTTTATATAAAAAAAGATAATTTACAAATAAGTACCTAAAATAATATGTTGGTCTTAACTAATATCTGTCTGTCTCCCTGTCTATTTGCTCTGGGTAAACTCCGAAATATCTAATCCGATATCGAAGAAATATAGTATAGGATATTAATTATTGCAGATAGCAAATATTATAAGGTGTACCTTAAGCTACTGTAGTTTTAGTAAAACAAAAACAAATAAAATTACACGTACTTTTAACCATTTTTTACCCGACTGCGACGAAGCAAATGGAGAGTAATGATTTTTTATAGGTTATGTACGTATGTACATATGTATGTATGTATGTATGTATGTATGTATATAGGTATGTATGTATGTATGTATGTATGTAGGTATGTATGTATGTATGTATGTATGTATGTATGTATGTATGTATGTATGTATGTATGTATGTATGTATGTAGGTATGTATGTATGTATGTATGTATGTAGGTATGTATGTATGTATGTATATATGTATGTATGAATGTATGTATGTATGTATGTATGTATGTGTTCCCTCATAGCTCAACTCAACTTCAACCACGTATTAGAACTAGAGAAATGTGGTATCGTTGGAAGCGTCTTACTTGTCTGCTGGTTATAGGTTGTCCGTGTCCGTGTCCCTGAATCTAATGTGGCACGCTCTAGCGATTTTAAAGTAATGTGTTAAAAAATAAATTTGAGATAGATATGTCAAGTTTAGTATCAACTATAAGGGCTTAATTAGCACAATTATACCTATTGATTGCCCCAAAATAATATGATAAAAAAAAATTTATTATTTAATAAATTTAAAACTAAAACCCGACTACTGAAAAATCAAATCTAAAACTCTTTAAACATGCAAATATCAAGGATAGCCGTGGTCGTATGCCAGTTTTCCCTAAAATGTATTGTTTTGTTAGACTAAGTGGCATACGACAACAGCTAACCTTGATACAATCAACGTCACTTCGCGTCCTATTTAATAAAGAAATAAATTCCAATTTCGGTAGTCCATTTACCCCTCACGTCCCCCATTAAGCCTAACCGTGTTTGTTGTGGCGTGGGTGTGTGCCTGATACGATGTACTGATAACAGTGAGTGCCCACAATTTGGGACTTTTGTTTTGCAAGATGTGGATTAGCGTGTACTGTAGTAATAACAGGTAATTGTACTCATTATCCTTAGTTGGTTAATGAAATGGCGGCTACCAGCGTGGGGGGTACTCCCATATGGAAAGCTAGCGACCCGTCTCGGTTTCACATATGAAAATGGCAATATAATTTTACAAAGAATATCATTAATCAAAATTACAAGTAGAATCGAGGAGGTAGGACATATAGGTATTCCCGTCCTAATTGAGCAGTCCCACTGGGGAAATGCTTTCTCCCTACAGAATACCACGGCCGTAATAACCTTAACCAACACGAAGATATTATAACCGCGGTATTCTGTAGGGCGGAGGTACTTCCCCAGTCGGACTGCTCAATTGGGCGGAATTACTGCCGTGTCCTACCTCCTACATACATCTTGATGGCCCTGAGTCAACCAGGCTGTGAGGAGTATACCAATGGCAATCTCACCATCGGCATGTGACCAACCCCATCCCGTGAGGGTGTATCCGCAGCGATATAGACACTATAAATAGAGGTTTATAGAAGTATATTGGAAGTTTTGTCGCGTGTTATATAGCTATATATAACATTAATGCCGAGTTCATTGCCCTCGTCCAACGTGCCCGAGATTTGATAACACACATTGCTCCTTTCTAGGAACCAACGGAGCCACTACCAGACCTGTACCACGAATATAAATACGCGTTTACTGTTCGTAAGAACGTCTAACTTGTCTAAGTTGTTTAACTAACGGATTTGAACAACCCTAAACATATAATATGGCTAGACAAAAATAAATATTCTAGGCGGACGGGTTACATACTCGTAAGACCTCAAATTTTGGATCCTATCACAAAAACCGCT
The DNA here is from genome assembly GCA_963662185.1 of Eilema griseolum. Classification (NCBI taxonomy): domain Eukaryota; kingdom Metazoa; phylum Arthropoda; class Insecta; order Lepidoptera; family Erebidae; genus Eilema; species Eilema griseolum. Next base: position 1,529,743 of record OY759249.1, read on the forward strand.
GTTTAAAACCGATTGGGGTAGTACCTCCGCCCTACAGAATACCGCGGTTATAATAACTTCGTGTTGTGTTCCCAGCGGTGAGTAGGGTAGCCAGAGCCCACTGGAGAGTTTGTGCTGTCAGTGGGAAGACTTAAGGCTTGCCCTACTTTATCTTCTACATTGACGGCACGGAAACTCTGTGCTTACACACGTCCATAGGCCACGGTAACCACTTTCCATCAGGTGGGCCGTGAGCTTGTCTGCCAACTAAGTGGTATAAAAAATACAGATATATACAGCCTAGACTCCGTCACAGATTCATGGCTCGAGTCAACAATAGTGCCCGGAAAACGGGACTAGGCTCACCCCCTATAACGTGGGACCGAATATAATTATTGGTGAAATGTGGGTGTTAATTCACCTCTGCCTAACCCTCCAGGGACAAAGGCATGATTATATGTATGCATGAATGTATGTATCGTGCATCATTTTTGATCATTTCCAGATTGGATAAGATTAAAGTTTGGGAAAGGACATAGAAATGTTTTGGTCGCATTAACCGACATCCACATGGACGAAGCCCCGGGCCACAGCTAGTACATCCATAAAGTCACTATTTATAGTATTTACATTTACTTATTGTCCTCACTCACTTCACTCCCAATATTAATTTCACTCGCGGAAGTGAGCTGTTAAAGCAATCAAAATTAAAAAGGAAACAAGTGTATTGAGATAAACACCAGCTGGCCGCGGTCCTTGCATTTGCATACGGTAATAAAGACTTCAGTACCTAACTCTTCACTGTGGCGTTTTCACTGACAGCGCCGTACGAGCCTTATATGCGCCGGCGCCGCTCGTTACATTGTGTTATTTAGTTATTGCTGGTTTGTTCCGATTACAACCGTAGAATTCAACCGTCGATTGTAATACGAGAAACAAAAATAAACATGTTGGTGATTTACATAAAGTTGGCGAGGCGAATATACATAAGCAACTGTATAAAAATATTTAATAAAATTCCTCAGGATTTGATTGACATGCCACTACATAAATTTAAAATAGAAGTGAAAAAGTCTTTAATGAGTAAAGTTTATTATAAAGTAGATGAGTATCTCGATGATGTAAATTGCGTAGTCAACCTAAGTCTCTTGTTTGCTCGCGCAACATTTAAATTATTGTAAACAAAACCATATTTTAAAAAAAGATTAACTAGTACTAATATATTTCTTGCTGGTACCTATCTTCTCAGCAGAACTAACCTACCGAACCAGTAAAAGAATAATTTTCTTATATTTGGTTTATTTATATTACTTAAAATATATTAAATACTTATAATTGGAGGAGGTAGGACACGGCGGTATTTCCGCCCAATTGAGCAGTCCGACTGGGGAAGTTACTATTCTGTAGGGCGGGGGGCCCTACAGAATACCGCGGTTATAATAACTTCATGTTGTGTTCCCGGCGGTGAGTAGGGTAGCCAGAGCTCACTGGAGAGTTTTTGTGCTGCCAGTGGGATGACCAAAGGCTTGTCCTGCTTTGTCCTCTACACTGACGGCACAGAATCTCTGTTCTTACAGGTTCGGCAGCACGGATGTGACTCCACTGGTGTTACACACGTTCTTAGGTCATGGTAACCACTTTCCATCGGGTGGGCCGTGTGCTTGCCTGCCAACTAAGTTGTATAGCAAATAAAGATCTATTCTATTCTATTCTATTCTATAAAAAAAATGTTTATGATATCTCTTGACATAATTGTAGAATTTTGACGTTCTTATGTGCCTAATCTGAAGAAATGAAATTGATTCTTTGATTCTTTGAATGATGCGAAGCTTTAGTTAGTACAAATATCAGGAAACGCGTTTGCTATTATTTTAAAGGGACTCATATCTAGTTGCTAAAATATTGGAATTGTGGACAGACACTGACCGTTGTCATACCCAAAATAAACTTAAAATTTAATGATTTATCGTGCCATACATGTCCCAAAATAAAAAGGCATATATTTAATAGCCTCAAGTTCATCCAAATTAAAATAATAATCTCACTGCATCATCAATTCATCATCATGTTGTTATGTTTTTGCAAATTGGAGGAATGTGCAGATTTTCTCTTTTATTGATTTTGATAAAAAATATTGTTGGACAAGGTACCTCTATATAACAAAGAAACGAAAGCTACTAAATATTCGTCGTCGATTAACTAAGTACTTACTATAAATTAGCTTACCTGGCATATTTCCTGTATTTTTAAATACCACTTAGGTGTCAAACAAGCAAACAGCCTAAACACTAATAGTAGACGGTGGCCTATAATATGGCGTGTACCATTGGCAAGGCGTCCCTAAAACTCGATTTCTGCCCGGTTTCAAATGGTGGTACAAGACAAACTAAATCGAGATAAATTATTTTTTCCACTGGCTTCACCACAAAACTTTCACTGTTCACCACTGGCACGGCTGGAAGTCTGTTAAAAAGGAAGTATTACCCAAGCCCCAAGTGACCAAAACCTACAGAGTTCAATGTCAAGTCGTATTCTCAAATATCGTACGGAAGTTCCTCTGGCCAGCGGTCGAGACCTTGGCGAGGTCGCGACCCTCGTACCTTCATTACTGCTCACGATGATAACACCTTAATTGGGTATCGCAAGTGCTAGCGTGATTCACAGTGAAGGCATTTTGAGGAAATGCGTGGAGTTTTGTTTATCTGTTTTTTAACTGATTTTCGAGAAAGAAGTATTCTTGTTTAATATTTTTTAATAATAATAATAAATAAATACAATAAATTAATATTCCACGACATTCATCACAATGCTATCTAGACCCATGGTAAGCATAGCTTAAATAGCTTGAATTATGGGATCTAGAATGCGGATAAACATACTTTTTTTTGTAAATATTTTTTTTTTGTATACAGGACACGTCAATTGGACTTCGCCTTGCCTGATGGTAAGCTGAAGGCAAAGTCCCCGAAAAGAGGGTCACCATTACTTACACATACCGTGTGACAATGGTGACACTCAGCTTGACGGCCTCATCATATGCTTTTTCACGCCCCGCTTAAAGGACCCGGGACTGTAGGAAAATGGAAACACGTGAGCTGGTAATGAATTCCAGGCCTTAATGGTGCGACAGAGGAAGGAGTCTCCGAACCGCTTGGTTCTTGATCGGATGTTTTGCACCGTGTGCGGATGACATCTAAGACCTGCACGCGTTGTCCTGTGTAGGAAAGGGGAGGGTGGGACTAATTGGAAGAGCTCATCAGAACACTCCCCATGGTACAGACGGTAAAATACAGCCATGGACGCGAAATGCTACATAATTATACATAGAAACACCCAGACCAATGCAAATACACATATTCATGCATACAAATATTTGCACTAATATTAACACGTAGGTAATTTTAGACACATCGGTAGCTAAGTGGTCAAGTAGTCGACCTTACGACCTTACGTCCTGGGTTTGATTCCTAGTCATTACGTTTAGTTTTATAATTAATATAGCCTAACACCTCCAGATAACGTAAATTGCTTGTGCTAAAAGTGGGTTCACATCAGTAATATAATGGCCAGGTTTCGAACCCAGGACCAAGCTGTTGGTTCGTCGGGGCTGTAATATAATTATATTGAAACCTGCTATTTAAATTTCATGTGTACGTATTTACATAAAAAAATATACATCCGCTAGTTCATTCGCGTATTAGAATATCAATTCAATTTATATATTTATTGTATAACTAGCTGTGCCATGCCACGCTTCGCTGTGGCACATTGTGATTGAATGGTTACGAAATGACAAACAAAACAAAGTGGTACACAGCTGATCGTTAAAAAACAGTTTTTTCGCGGTCGCGGATATGTGACTGATGCAAAAATTAGATAAAAACAATCCTTGATGCGGATTATATATCATGCTAAAATATCAGCTCGATCGGTGCAGAACTTTTTGAGTTTTTAAAGCGTACACAAACCAACATATCATTTTTATATATATATAAAATATAGAAAAGGCCTCTGTCCTGTGGCGTGGCGGTAGTGAACGCGGCCGCTATGCAAGAGGCTCGGGTTTGATTCTCACTCAGTGCAAATATTTGTATGCATATTTGAATTGGCCTGGTCGTACCTCGGAGAGTATGTTAAAACGTCGGTTTCGCTTAACATACGAACATCTATGGCAGTTGTTACGGACATTTGGAGCCCTAAGACGTCCAACAACTGTTGTTGCTGCAATGCTTCGATATCGCCTTTGGATTCTAGAAGTCAGATAGCAGTCGCTTCAAGGAAAAGATCGAAGTTCAGCCAAATCCGCAGTTAAGACTGGTAAAGCGGACCCCAGACTCCGAGTTGAAACCTTCGAATGCGACTGGGAATAACGCTAAGATGAAGAAGTTGGTATAAAAATATATATGAATAGGAGGTAGGACACGGCGGTATTTCCACCCAATTGAGCAGTCCGACTGGGGAAGTACCTCCGCCCTACAGAATACCGCGGTTATAATAACTTCGTGTTGTGTTCCCGGCGGTGGGTAGGGTAGCCAGAGCTCACTGGAGAGTTTTTGTGCAGTCAGTGGGATGACCAAAGGATTGTCCTGCTTTGTCCTCTACACTGACGGCACAAAATCTCTGTTCTTACAGGGTCGGCAGCACGGATGTGACTCCACTGGTGTTACACACGTTCATAGGTCATGGTAACCACTTTCCATCAGGTGGGCCGTGTGCTTGCCTGCCACCTAAGTTGTATAAAAAAAATCTCTTCCATCCACTAGCCATTTGTATCTACTACAATCTGCCAAGAATTCAGAGGCCAGGCAGCGTTATGAGTAAGTACTGTTCGGACATACTGAACTTGCTATCTTTGGTCATACGACACGAGTGAATCAGAGATTATCATTGCAGAGGTACATACGTACACTCACGCTTGTATGACGCAAAGAAATAAGCAGAGAGACGACAATTTACCGGTCATACCAGCCAGCCGAAGATGGTCCAGGGTCAGGCCGGGGTGAGAGAGAGACGTCTTTTTTTATATAGGTCACGTCAATTAGACTTCGTCTTGCTCGATGGTAAGCTGAAGGCAAAGTCTCAGAAAAGAGGGTCACCATTACTTACATATAATGTACTGTAATGACACAGTATTTATAAATGAAAATAAATAAATAAATATACTATGTTACAATGGTGACACTCAGCTTGGCGGCCTCATCATATGTTTTGTCACGCCCCGCTTAAAGGACCCGGGACTGTAGTAAGAAGAAAACACGTGAGTTTATAATGAATTCCAGGTCTTAATGGTGCGACAAAAGAAAGAGTCTTCGAACCATTTGGTCCTTTATCGGATGTTCTGCACCGTGTGCGTGTGACATCTAAGCCCTGCAAGTGTTCTCCTGTGCAGGAAAGGGGAGGGTGGGACTAATTGGAAGAGTTCATCAGAACATTCACCATGGTACAGACGATTGAAAATACTTTGAATTGTGGTTAATCTAAATAAAATATTTTTTCTTTCTTTCTTTCTTGTAATTTTTCCATAGTATTTTTTATTAGTCGTGACCGGTTTCGCCTTACTGAAAGAAAGAAGAAAGGTTTACAATTCTGGATAAAGCATAAGTCTGTGACAACAAATTCCACCAAGTGCCATCAATCAGGCAGCATAAATAGAATTATGAACAAAAATCTAAATGGCCTTAGTTAGTTCTGTTTTATCTCAGTATACAATAGAAGATAAATAAATACGCTTAATAAAAATCGAATCAACATTGGCCATTCTACTCGTGGCAATGGACAGGTTTGTGAATTTCTCACGAAAAGACAATGTTCTTTGTGATTCATTGCTCCAATAAAACCATTTATGTACAAAGATGGTGTTGATTATTGTGATATTTTAAATTTAATGTGTCCGATGTTCCAGCTATGGTTAACATTTAGAAATAATTGTGGACATTAAGACCATCTTCCTGCCTTTATTCCATGTTTATTTGGAGTCGGCGCCACATGTGTTCTTTTTCCATTCATCTCTAGTTGCAGTTATCTCAACATTCACTCCCTTCTTAACCATGTCATCATTCACACAGTCCATCCACCTCATTTTAGGCCTCCCTCTCCCCTTGTAGCCATCCACTTCCATAGTTAGTGCCTTCCTTACGACATTACTTTCATCCCTACGCATTACATGTCCGATATATATCGCAGGATGTTTGAAAGAAGCACCATTTGCAATTCAAAATGGACTATAAAGGATGTATTACTGCGTTTTTGGTCATTAATGCAAACACTAAAATATAGAAACTTGAACTTTTATAAGTGTGACTGCTGTGTGACCTCCATAGTTCGAGAGTACCTGCACCAGAACCTCATCCGTCAAGCATTATCTGTGATCAAACAGAAGGTGTATAGACTTGGCCTATTTCATAAATTTCAATACTTCATCATTATATCTTATCTTATCTTATCTTATCTTATAGGAGGTAGGACACAGCGGTATTTCCGCCCAATTGAGCAGTCCGACTGGGGAAGTACCTCCGCTCTTCAGAATACCGCGGTTATAATAACTTCGTGTTGTGTTCCAACGGTGAGTAGGGTAGCCAGAGCTCACTGGAGAATTTGTGCTGTCAGTGGGATGTCTAAATGCTTGTTCTGTTTTGTCCTCTACACTGACGGCACAGAGACTCTGTGCTTACAGGGTCGTCAGCGCGAGTGTTGCTTCTCTGGTGTTACACACATCCATAGGCCACGGTAACCACTTTCTATCAGGAGAGCCGTGTGCTTGTCTGCCACCTAAGTGGTATAAAAAAATTATAAGAGAAACGGTTTAGCGCTTCTAAATCAAAAATGCGAATAATAATAATATAATTGGTATTATTTCAACATTACTGTGACGAAAAAAGTGTCAAAAGCGATATCTGTCCAGTGTTCTGCACACGGCACTAGATGGCAGGTATTGTGGTGAGCACGTATATGTCGGTACCTGCCTGGTGGATATGGGCGCAGCAAGGATATTAGAGCGCCCACTAACTGCTGTTTTGGGCCAACTTGAACGCCACAATACAGGTGAATTACAATAGGTTAATTATATACAAGTGTTAAAAGAAACTATTTTTTATATACAACTTAGGTGGCAGACAAGCACACGTCCCACCTGATTGAAAGTTGTTACCATAACCTATCAACGTTTGTAACACCAGGGTATTCAGACCCGTGCTGCCGACCCTGTAAGAACAGAGGTTTTCTGTGCCTTCAGTGCAGAACATAAAATCAGGACAAGCCTTTGGTCTTCCCACTGATAGCACAAAAACTCTCCAGTGAGCTCTGGCTACCCTACTCACCGCCGGGTACACAACACGAGGTTATTATTCTGTAGGGTAGAGGTACTTCCCCAGTCGGACTGCTCAATTGGGACGGAAACTACTCTAACGATAAGAACTGTACTGTGTCACATAATTATATAATAGTTCGGGACTTTTCACGATAAAATAATGGAACTTACTATTTTTATCGACGTTTCGGATATGTTATCCCCTTTTTCTAATTTTTCAGACAAACGTGAAAAGTCAATTTTGTTGAATATATTTTACTAGTAAAATTCACATTTAGAATGGTTCTCTTTCCACCAGAAAAGGCGGCATAAAGGTAAGGCGTGATTATCCATTCTTCCTTCTCGTAGAATATATTTATTTATTTATACTTTATTGTACACACACATATATTACATTAATATAACAAGATGAGATGTAATGTACAAAGGCGAGCTTAACTCAAAGTTGAGTTCTCTTCCAGCAAACCCGGGAGTGTACAGAGGAATTGCAATACGAGAGGCTAAGTCTAGTGCACAAGTGTAAAATTAATATAAGAAGGTATAAAATGTGTATACCCCCGACAATAGGCACAAATATACACATACACATATACACACATACACATACACATACTCACGTACATACATACATACATACATACATACGTACATACATACATACATACGTACATACATACATAAATACATAAATAAATATACATACATACATACATACAAATACATATCATGTATGTCTGCTATTGTTGAGAGAGAAAGTAATCTCTTATACGTCTTTTAAAAATATTCAGAGAAGGACTATCGCGTATGGAGTGAGGAAGAGAATTCCACAGTCGTACTGCAGAAACTGTGAAGGAATTGTCGTAGCAAGTCGAACTATGCGAGGGAGTTCGAAGTAAAAGAGAAGACGAAGTGCGACAGGGCTTTCCCCTGAGTACAAGGAACTCAAAACGCTCACGAAGATATGAAGGAGAATGAGGGTTGTGAAGAATAGAAAAGAGAAGGGAAAGAATGTGAACATCTCGACGCCGCCGAATTGGTAACCATTTCAGTTGCCTTCTGAACTCCGAAACGTGGTCGTACTTACGTAGGCCGAAAATAAAACGAATACATAAATTTTGCAGTCGCTCCATCTTGTTCCAGTTATTATATCAGGTGTCCTAAATTACATAAAATTTGTTCAGCGCATATGAAAGGGCTTAGAACACTGACAAAAGCAGGTCTAAAATCGACGGCGCGCATGGAGGAGTATCCGCATTTCCATGCGCGTTTTTCTTGACCTAACACCGTTTGGTTATATTCAGTTCGATACTGAAACAGTCTGAAAAATTCATTCCACAGACAACTTCGCTGAAGTGATTCAAGGATTCCCTCCATCTGGTGGTAAGTTTTATGACCTGTCAACATGCAGCTGTAGAAATGTTACAAAGTTTACAGCAAGTCGTAAAATAAGACGCTATTATTATACAACTGTTTATTTATGACTAGGGTCATTGACCTTACAGACAGTACCTATAATTACATGAGTAAAAAAGTTGTTAAAAACACACAAAATTGACTTTATCAACATCCTCATAGCCATTTCCCAGTTGCATCTAAAGTGTGCACTCAGGATCTGGAGGTCGTTCCAGTTATTCCAGGAGCGACCACCGTCTGATCTCCCAATCCTAGAAGGAAGTCTGTACCAAAACCTCGTACGTTGTTTAACAGGAATCCAAGATTGTACGATAAAAAAAGGTAACTTGACTGGGGCCTGAAGCATATTGGTAGGGCTGTATTGTGTACCTGAATAGCTAGTAGATGATTTTGGAAAAAGTAAGTTTTGAAAAAAAATCATCTCTTCCCATGCGGTGTCGTACAAGGCGACTAAGGGCTGTTTAACATCAGACAGATATATATACAGCCCAGACTCAGCCTCCGATGCATGGCTTGAATCAACAATAGTGCCCGGAATACGGCAATAGGCTCACCCCCTATTACGTGAGACCGAATTTAATGATTGGTGAAAAGTGAGCGTCAAATCACCTCTGCCTAACCCTCCAGGGATAAAAGTGTGATTATACGTATGTATGTATGAAAAAAAATAGAAAATTACACGATCTATTCAGTTTTAGCTAGCGAGTTGATGAATGACCAAAATTTTTTCTCAAGCAACAAAATCTCTAATTTTCATACTCGCTCATCAAAACTGCACTTCTGACACTTGCCTGTATAACGCGAACTGTCAGTGGGTGTCAGTTGACATTCTTTGTTATGTCGCAAGCCGCCGACCGCGGGGCAGGACGAGATCCACGAGATATTTGTAATTGCTGAGGACTTCTTCTGAACCACGCCCGCATTTGGTAATGTCAGATCGCCACGTATCTCATTCATTAGTGTTTCGTCCTTCATTCAAGTATTTCGTTATAGACTCGACGAAAATGGAGTTATTTTTATGTACTACTTAGGTGGAAGACAAGCACACCACATGCCACCGATGGAAAGTGGTTACCGTGGTCTATGGACGTGTGTAGCACCAGGGGAGTCACACTCATGCTGCTGACCCGAAATAACAGAGAGTTTTTGTGATGTAAGTTTATTTATACAACTTAGGTGGCTGACAGATAAGGAGGTAGGACACGGCGGTATTTCCGCCCGATTGAGCAGTCCGACTGGGGTAGTACCTCCGCTCTACAGAATACCGCGGCTATAATAACTTCGTGTTGTGTTCCCAGCGGTGAGTAGGGTAGCAAGAGCTCACTGGAGAATTTGTGCTGTCAGTGGGAAGACTAAAGGCTTGTCCTGCTTTGTCTTCTACTGACGGCACAGAAACTCTGTACTTACAGGGTTGGCAGCGCGACTGTGACTCCTCTGGTGTTACAGACGTCCATAGGTCACGGTAACCACTTTCCATCAGGTGGGCCGTGTGCTTGTCTGCCAACTAAGTGGTATAAAAAAAAAAAAAAGAAGACAAGCACACGGCCCATCTGATGGAAAGTGGTTACTGCGGTCTATGGACGTGTGCAACACCAGGGGAGTCACACCCATGCTGCTAACCCTATAACAACAGAGAGTTTCTGTGCCATCAGTGCAGAAGACACAATCAGGACAAGCCCTTGTCCTCACGGAACACGAGGTTATTATAGCTGCGGTATTCTTCCGGGGACGAGTTGGGGACTCTGTAGTCCCCACACCCGAGAAGAGGGCCAGATCGTGAGAGATGGCCCTGGGTCGGCCGGGGTGCGAGGGATATGCCTGTCAACCTCACCTTCGACAACCAAAGCGACCCACAGGCGGCGTGCGTTTTAGTCGGTTCGAGTCCGACATAACCTCCTCCACCGGTTCCGGTGGGGAGGTATCCGTGGGGATTTTGCGCACGTAAAAAAAAAAACTGGTATTCTGTGGAGCAGAGGTACTTCCCCAGTCTGACTACTCAATTGAGACAGGAATACCGTCGTGTCCTACCTATATACATACATACCTATATTATACATATTCGCTTGACGCCTCTCTCCCACTGGGGTAGGCAGAGACCGCATCTTGCTACATGCTACGATCTTAAAATCAAGTTAAACGGTATTTTTACCTACGATGAAAGTTTACTTAGTAGATTAGTTCTGCTACTCATTCTTTGGATTTGGCTTATCTTGACTTTTGCGGAACCAACTGATCACTCAACCCCGAGAGAATAGTCTGCAAAAGAGTCTCGTCCGTCAAAAAACAGGTTTACCGGCTTGCAGGTTTTTTTTAAATATTGGTCACACTAATATGACTTCACCTCACCTAATGGTAAACTGAAGGTAAAGAGGAAAAAGCTGGCTTGGTTGACTCCATATGCCATATATTACAGTGAGGATAGTACTAGGGCTGATAAATGTGGGTATAATTACATCTGTGCCTACCTTCAGGAAATAATCATCTTGCGTAGTTACTAACTACTAATAATAGTAAAGTTAAGTATCATTATAATGATCACGATCAAGTATATAAAAATCACATCGCAAGTTGTGTAGGTGCGATGCGCAAAAACTCAGCAGTGGGAGCTGCGCGTGCGACTGTCTGTTGTACGATAGTGGATGGCGGCGCTATGCAATAATGAACTAATACGCTACATTTTAATTATTCTCGGTTTCTTTTGACGTGACTTAAACTTTAAAGCATATAGTGTGATTTTAGTCGGTTTGAATCAGTCCCCTAGACAAATGGCAACACTTTTGTAGAATATAATAGAATGGGATTAACATACGTTGATAGCCATTAAAATATAGAGTCAGTCCCATAAATACATAGCCGCATATTTTCCGGCAAAGTAGAATTTGGACCACCCCATCTTTTCCCATGCGGTGTCGTACATGGCGACTAAGAGATAGGGCTGATTAACATCAGACAGATATATGCAGCCCAGGCTCTGCCTCAGATGCATGGCTCGGGTCAACAATAATGCCCGGAAAATGGCATTAGGCTGACCCCCTATTATTACGTGGGACAGAATAAATGATTGGTGAAATGTGGGTGTTAATTCACCTCTGGGGATAAAGGCGTGATTTGTCCTATACATTTATCATTCTATTCTACAATACATTGGCCAACGAATTGCCCCTTGTCAACAGAGGTGAGGGGTTGGGGGGCCGTTATACCCACCTCGCCGTTAGCTCCAGTGAGCTGAAGCCAAAGGATGGAATTTATGCGTAAAAATCAATTTTATTATGAGAATCCAACTGTATTTCGTTAAAAAAATATTTATTTGAGAAGTTTTAAGCAGTTCTCTTCTAAGAAAATAATACTTAATTCTATTATATGAACGATATGTACAATAATAATATAGAATCTTTGATATTTTCTAGTTTCATACTATTTAGAGCATGATTTTTGGTAGTCGGTTTTAAATTTCTATTAAAACTTGACTACATGATACATAACACCGTCAATACAATTTGTAATTAATGTCTCGGCGCAGACTGCGCACGCGTCGCTTATGTAAACACTTCCTTATTTAATATTGACTAATTATTTATCTTGGCCAGACGTAAATACTATATTCTATACTTTATGTACAGGCATTGTGATGGAGATGATTCCTTTGTACACAAATATGTATTACTTTGTTTAGACCAAAGATATTCGGAGCGATCAAGGTTCAAATGTAGGCTTAGTTTTTTTTTTTATACCACTTAGATGGCAGACAAGCACACGGCCCACCTGATGGAAAGTAGTCACTGTGGCCTATGGACGCGTGCAATACCAAGAGATTCACTCACGCGTTGCCAACCCTGCAAGCATTGCGAGTTTCTGTGCCGTCAGTGTAAAAGACAGAGCAGGACAAGCTTTTGGTGTTTCCACTAACAGCACAAAACCCTCTAGTGAGACACAAATGAACTCACATCAGTATCAAAATAATCGAAATATTTACCGAGTTTCGAGTTTCCGATATTTCGGCGCACTGTTGCAACTCAAACTCGAAACAATGAAACATGGTAAATATCCCGATTATTTTGATACTGATGTGAGTGACCATGATCGTTTAAATAACTTTTTTTATACCACTTGGTTGACATGTGCAACACCAAGTGAGTCGCACTCGCGCTGCCAACCCTGTAAGCAGAAGATTTCTGTGCCGTCAGTGTAAAAGACAAAGCAGGACAAGCTTATGGTGTACTCTCCAGGGAGCTCTGGCTACCCTACTCACCGCCGGGAACACAACACGAGGTTATTATGGCCGCAGTATTCTGTAGGGCGGAGGTACTTCCCCAGTCGGACTGCTCAATTGGATGGATATACCGTCGTGTCGTAATTCCTCCTATACCTAATATATACCTAAACCTAATATATAGGACATACCTAAAAAGAACTCACAACCCACCTGAGGGTAAGCAGTGACTGTGAACGCTTACAACACCAAATAATTCACTTAAATGTTGTGATACTACTGCTCTCTGATTCAATCGTAGTTCTTAATTCATAAATAAGAAAGCTGTTGCTGCAGCAATATAAGCAGGCCTTTGGAAATTGATCTTTCGTAACCAATTACGAACATGGAATTATTTTGTTTCTTTGATAACCAGCTACGAAAACAGAATTAATTTTTCGTTTTGTAACCAAGTTTTGTAGCCAGCAAGCTACGTATCACGGAGATGAAAATGGTAAACATACATACATATAACCACGCCTCCATCCCCGGAGGGTTAGGCAGAGGTGAATTATCACCCACATTTCACCAATAATTGTATTCGGTCCCACGTAATAGGGGGTCAGCCTATTGCCGTATTTCGGGCACTATTGTTGACTCGAGCCATGCATCTGAGAGTCTGGGCTGTATATATCTGTCCGATGTTAACAGCCCTATCCCTTAGTCACCTTGTACGACACCACATGGGAAGAGATGGGGTGGTCCAAATTCTACTCTGCCGGGAACCATGCCATAATACATAGGTTACACTAAAAGTTTCCGGAACTGGCCACTTACATAAACAATATTTAAAAATTTATTACAACATTTGAAAATAGAACTCTTTGGCTGTAGAATACAGTTTGTTTCATCTGACTGTCTTTTGTTTTTACCTTGTGGCGCCATTTAAAAAATTGTGTGTCTGCATCAACATGGATTTAACTAGGGAAAATTTTCGTAGTATGATTTTCTAAGATTTTAAGTGTAATTTGACGGCTCAACAGAGCATCGCTCGGCTTGAAACAGCTTTTGGCGATGGAGCTCCATGCAAGACGACTGTTTATAGCTGGTTTGCAGAATTCAAGCGTGGTCGTATCAATCTCAGTGACGAATCTCGCGATGGTCGGCCGTCCACCGCTGTGACCAACAAAAACATCGATGCTGTGCGCCGTATGATTGAAACAGACAGGCATGTGACCTACCATGAAATTCGCGCATCCTTAGAAATAGGCATGAGTCAAATACAATCAATCCTACACAAACATTTCGTGTGAGAAAGCTGTGCTCGCGGTGGATCCCACATAACTTGACCGAGGATCAAAAAACGGACCGCGTCACTTGGTGCAGTGCCATGCTTACCAGATTCAACGAAGGTGCGTCAAATTTGGTGTGGGACATAGTAACAGGTGACGAAACATGGATTTATTGCTACGATCCCAAAACAAAGCAGCAATCGAGCGTATGGGTCTTTCAAGATGAGCCGAAACCAACCAAAGTGGCGCGCGTGAAAAGTGCATCTAAGCGGATGATTGCTTCTTTTTTTAATAAAACTGGACACGTGGCTACTGTTGCTTTAGAAAATCGTCGTACTGTGAATAGTGACTGGTACACGACCATTTGTTTGCCGGAAGTTATTGACGAACTCCGTAAAAATAACCGTAAACGCCGTATCATCCTGCACCACGACAATGTTAGTACTCACACGGCCAGACAGACAAACGACTTTTTGAAGGCGAAAAATGTAGAACTCATGAGTCATCCTGCATACAGTCCCGACCTGGCACCTTGTGACTTTTATCTGTTCCCAAAAATTAAGAACCAATTACGCAGCCAACGATTTTCATCACCAGAAGAGGCCGTCGAGGAGTATGAAAAATACGTTTCAGAGGTCACCACAGAGGAGTGGCACAAAAGTTTTCAAAACTGGTTTGATCGAATGAAAAAGTGCATAGACGCCAAGGGAGATTATTTTGAAAAACAATAAATTAATTTTGTACCTTTTGTATTTAATATTTATAAATTATTTCTTGATTTGTTTATTAAAATAACAATTTTTTTTTCCTAATTTAAGTAGGCTTCTAGTAAGTATAAATTAGTTACTAATAAATTTACCGTACAATATAAAGATGCAAATAAAAGTTCTACCTTTAATAGTATTTTTTCATATTCATTCCGGAAACTTATAGTGCGCCCCACGTAAATACATCTACATCACGGATATCATACACGAGAGTCATTACACAGGTGCGGAAAAATAAGTAGGCTTGGGTCAAAAGGATATTGATTAGGCCCTGTATACCCAACGCTAAGCACACTGTGTCTGATGGAAAAGAAACGAGTGTGCTTGTGATCATACGACAGACTAAATACTTAATAGACGCAGCAATGTATCTTTGATATACTATGAGAGAAAGAGTTAGAAAATGAGCGTTCTCATAGCACTTTTATTTTCAGGCAAGCACTTGACCCACCTGATGGAAATCGTTTTCTGTGGCCTATGAACATGTGCAACACCAGGGAAGTCACACTGGCGCAGCCGACCCTGTAAACGCAGAGAGTTTCTGTGCCGTCAATGTAGTAGCCAAAGCAGGGCAAGCCTTTGGTCTACCCACTGACAGCACAAAAACTCTACAGTCAGATCTGGCTACCCTACTGATCGCTGGGAACCCAAAGCGAGGTTATTATGGCCTCGGTATTCTGTGGGGCGGAGGTACTCGTACTACCATAGTCAGAATGCTTAATTGAACGGAAATACCTTTCTCTTACCTCTACAGTAATATGCGAAACGTAACTCTTTCTATCTCTCTTTCTTCTATCTTCAATAACTTATATCTCCCTCTCATCTTCCTTCCCTCGTCCAATCACACTTTTCGTAACGCTCTCGTCACGCATTCGCCAGCTTATACCACAAGTCAAGCGATTGCTAAGAAGTTTTACTTCGACGAAATTTCTAGACGCGTAGGTCATATACATATAAGTAACGCTTTCTGATCAAACCGAAGCAAAAGATAACTCAACTATTTACGCGAATTCCTTATGAACGACTCCTCTCTGTAACAAGTGCATTTTATCTTGATGAACTCGCCGCATGCAGGTACAGTCCACACCGAAGCTTTAAAGTACAATTAAATTATTTGCTGAATTTTTCATGACAGTAAAAAATGTGTTCATTATTTGTGTGCTTGTGCATGATTTCTGTGCTCATATATTCAAAACTGTTTACGTAATTTTTATTTTAGAACTAACATTTCCGCTCTAACATAATGTCATATGACCTGTGCCTGGTCTGACCCGCAAGCTTTCTACTCAAAATGAATAATTAATTCGAAAGGAAAGGAAGTGTTTAATTAAATAGTTATTCACTCCTAAACATCTGAATTATTTAAATTTTGCGCACATATGAATATTAGATGAATATTGCTCTTCAGATGTTTTTTTTTAATTTTTTTTTATACCACTTAGTTTGCAGACAAGCACACGGCCCACCTGATGGGAAGCGGTTGCCGTGGCCTATGGACGTATGCAACACCCAGGGGTGTCACGTCACACTCGCGCTGCCGACCATGTCACACTCGCGCTGCCGACCATGTCACACTCGCGCTGCCGACCATATGTTTGATGTGGCGACAGTCTCTGTGGTGTGTTAGTGAAAATGGTAGTGAACGCGACCTTTCAACAAGAGACGCGGGTTCGATCCCCACTCATTGCACATAATTGTATGCATGCATATGGGTATTTATTTTATTTTAGATAGATAGATAGATAGATAGATAATTCTTTATTGTACACCAACAGATTTACAGTAGGACAAGTAGGTAGCATCTATACAGTTCAATGTACAATGGGCGGCCTTATCGCTGAAGCGATTTCTTCCAGGCAACCTTGGGATGGACAGTAATGTTATGAAAACAAAAGATATGGTGTAGTTACCGACTAAACTTGAATAGATAGAGTATTAAAACAAAAGAAAGAGAGAAAAGTAAGTAAAATAAAATTAATATATACGGCTTTACACAAAAAATATCAACATAAATTCTAACATACAAATACATATACATGTATTAAATAAATATATACATAATTTTATTTATTTATTTAAAATGGTACATCTACAGAATACATATTGTACACTTCTGATTCATAATTTGGATTGTGGTAATTTTTCTAATATGCATCCCTATTACTGACGTACACAACTTGAACATTGAACAGATTAGACAGATTAAACAATGATTAAATTATCAACAATAAAAAAAATACATTTTAACAATTCAGGATTACAAATTGAAATTAAAACGAAATAAATACAATTTAAATTAAATTATTACAATAAAATATATATATATATACAGTTTGAAATTAATCTCACATTTCATCACATCACATCACATTCAATTAATAAAAAATACAATTAAAAATGCCTATACAATTTTAAGATTAATTTACAAATTAAATTAAATTTTTTTACCTTTTTTTTTTATTTTTCTTTATCAATGACTGAAAGCGACACTGGAGGGTTACATCGGCCTGGTCGTGCTTCGGAGAGCAAGTTAAGCAGTTGTCCCGGTTGTCATAGCAACATATAATTATGGCAGTCGTTACAGCTAGTTAGTAGCCTAAAAACTTCAACAACTTGCCTAATTGCAATGCCTCAATATCGCCTTTGGGTTATGGAGGGCAGATGGCAGTCGCTTTACAGTAAATATCGAAGTTCAGCCAAATCCGCAGTTAGTATGGTAAAACGGACACCAGACTCCGAAGTGAAAGATTCGGATGCTACTGAAATTAATGCTAGGGTGAAGAAGAACATCTAAGAACTTTTAGATGTGTATCGATGGCTAAAAGATAATAAATACATGAAAGGTAACAGACAGACATATATATATAGAATGTTACGGGTGGTATTTAAACGCAAATCAAATAAAATACTTTTTTTATGAAATAATAATCCAAATTTCCATCAAAATTACTGATTGCACAGCAGAATACTAAACTAAAAGTATTAGAAAACACACTACAATTTATACTGATTGAGCACCAACAAACTACTTACTTGCTTATAAAAAAACTTACCACGAAGACATAAGGCGGGAGCTCCGCTACGTTTCGCTCACGCCTTGGTCTTCTAACCTAACCTATCCATTTCGGGGTGGGTGGTGATCATTCTGAACTTAATCAGATGTACAATCAGTATTTTTACTGAACGCGTAGTATCTTGTACATGCGCACTAGTTAGTATTTTTGATAAACATTTTCAATTTTTGTACTTAAACAAATTTATTTGTATCGCATTATGAGGATAAAAGTAATATATTGATATGTGATTATTTATTTGATGTGCACTTAATAATATTCCGAATGTTACTTTCGCATCCATATACATGTATATGGATGAACTGATCAAATGATGAATTGAAAAAACGTAAAATTTGACGTATAACAATCTGAGTAGTCTGTAAATGAGCTATAAATTATGAGTTGCAATCAATTATAACATAAAATAAATAAGCGTTAAATTAAATATAATTAAAACTAAAAAACAAAAGTGAACTAAAAGTAAAAAATAAAATAACTCAAACGAAAGAGAAGGATCCCCGCAGTGCTTTCTATTGGCTCTGTCTGGCATTGAACGACTGATGAATCTATAATATCTTAGAAATGGATTTCAAGTTTACGATTTCTAAATATTAAATAATATGTATAAGAATTAATAAGATATATTAAAGAACGTTTGAGAGTAGCACCAATCACGGAAAAGCTACGAGGAGCCTCGAGAGGGAGATGCAATACAGGGATGAAAGTAATTTTTTTTTATACAACGTAGGTGGCAGACAAGCACACGGCCCACCTGATGGAAAGTTGTTACCGTGACCTATGAACGTGTGTAACACCAGTGGAGTCACATCCGTGCTGCCGACCCTGTAAGAACAGAGATTTTATGTGCCTTCAGTGTAGAACACAAAATCAGGACAAGCCTTTGGTCTTTCCACTGACAGCACAAAAACTTTCCAGTAAGCTCTGGTTACCCTACTAATCACTGGGAATACAACACGAGGTTATCATGGTCTTCTGGAGGGTGGAGATACTTCCCCAGTCGGACTGCTCAATTGGACAGAAATACTGTCGTGTCCCACCTTCTCGAATTTTAATATAGGGTACGTCAATACGCCTTAACCTCATCTGATAAGCTAAATAAAAAATCTCTGAAATGGAGATCACTGTTGCAGGTACAAATTATACACAATGGTGGTTTTCAGTATGACGTCTTCAAACATATATACATATAATTACGGCTTTATCTCCGAAGGGTTAGGCATAGGTGAATTAACACCCACATTTCATCAACCATTAAATTCGGTCCCATTTGCCGTCTTACGGGAACTATTGTTGACTCGAGCCATACATCTGAGGCTGAGTCTGGACTGTATATATCTGTCTGATGTCAAACAGCCGTATCCCTTAGTCGCCTTGTACGACACCGCATGATATAGGTACAATACTTGGTATGGTATAGGACAGTCAGCTTGTGACCACGGCCAGTATAACCTGGTAGGAGAATGTCAGTCAAATATGTTCAAAAGTTCCTATACCATGATCTCGTTAATAACTGTTAACATAAATATAACATAACATAAACTCACGCCTATATCCCCGTAGGAATAGGCAGAGGTGCTAGCGCACCCACATTTCACCAGTTTATGTTTAGGTCCCAATGTAATAGGTGGCGAGCCTATTGCCATTAACCGGGCACTTATAAACCTGCGATAAATACACACATAACTTCGAAAAGCAACGAAACGTCATTGGTGTGTGCCATGGTAAAACTTGGAATCGAACCCGAGACCTCGTCTCAGCAGTCCGCGGTAACATTACTGTATACAGTTAACATTATTGTATAAATTTATCATATAATTAATAAAAATCTGAGTTAAAGACTTTTGTTAACGACTGTACATTGATATGGAGCTCCCATTGATAGCCGGCGCCACAGCGCAAACATTCTCGTTGCACCGATGTGCGTTGCAATTGAGTGCATATCGGAGACAGGCTGGTCAACTGATGAGGTCACGACGTTAATATGGTAATGGAAGAAGGCCTTGGAGATTATGTGGCTCTTGACTTTGCATCGATCGTCTTTGTTGGAGGAATTTGCACTTAAGGTACTATCGTACAATGTACAATCAGCATCAAATGAATCTTAATTAACATAGTAAAGCTGAGATTCTTATTTTCTATTGTGACTTAAAGCTTGATGTCTATAAAAACAATGCCTTAAAGAAAAAGTTAAAGTCCTTTCTGCTGGAAAAGTGTTACTACACTGGAAGAATTTGTGGATGATGACTAAAATGTTTTTCTGACTAAATGTAAGGTTGTAGTTAATTGTACCCACATAAAATTTTATTTTACTTTATTTCATTTTGACGTTATAGTGTACTAGCTGTTGCCCGCGGCTCCGCCCGCGTTGATGTCGGTTATCGCTTAGTGTTGAGTCAACATTATAGAGCATAAAAAAATTCTAAAATAAAAGTAGCCTACGTTACTCTTTTTACATCAGCTACCTGCCAATAAAGACTGTCTGTCTGTCTGTTTGTTCCGGCTAATCTCTGAAATGGCTGGACCGATTTTGACGGGACTTTTATTGCCAGGTAGCTGATGTAATAAGGAGTAACGTAGGCTACTTTTATTTTAGAAAAAGTTTATGCTCAATAGCGTTGTATCAACATAAAGCGATAACCAACATCCACGCAGGCCAAGTCGCGGGCAATAGCTAGTCTTATATAACTTGCATCTCAAAATCCTTTCTTAGGGGATGCCTACGTCATAATAGCTTTATGTGTGCAAAGTCTCAGCCCGATCGGTTTAAAATTGACTAAGTTTCATTCAAACTTTCATCCCCTATTTTATCCCCTTGGGGGTAGAATTAATCAAAATCCTTTCTTAGCGGATGCCTACGTCATAACATCTACCTGCATGCTAAATTTCAGCCCGATCCGTCCAGTGGTTTGGGCTGTGCGTCGATAGATCACTATGTCAGTCAGTCAGTCAGTCACCTTCGAGTTTTATATATTTAGATTATCATTGATTGTATGTATTTATTAGTTAAAATTGACATTTCAATACAAACTATGTTTGTATGGAAATAAATAAATTTAAATTGAATTGAATTAAGATGAGATATTCTCACTCGCTTACCTTGTTGTCACAACGGTAATTTTGATAATTTTGACAGTATCAAAATAAACGGGATATTTACCATGTTTCACTGTTTTGAGTTTCCGATATTTCGGCGCTGTTGCAAGCACCATGATCACGGAGGAAACATGGTAAATATCCCGTTTATTTTGATACCGATGTGAGTGACCATGATAGTTTAAATAAAAATATTGACATCTTCCACCTCTCCCAAAGTGTTTTCAAGAAACAAATTATTAGTAAGTTAAGTCATACTTGCCCACATGAAGCTGTATTGAATAAGTTAATTAGTATTTAAGTAACATAACATTAGTGCTCCACCTTTATTATTGGCTTAGAATCTTTCGTAATTCTTAAGTTTACCCATGACTTATGTAAAATAGGCGTTAAGTTTCCAATAAATAAATAAATAAAGTACTCCTTCCTTTATCTGTGCTTTTCTCTGTCTTTCTTTTTGTTTTAGTACACCTTTTATTTAGTTTTATATGATAACTACACCATATATCTTTTGTCTTGTCACATTACTGCCCATCCCAAGGTTGCCTGGAAGAAATCGCTTCAGCGATAAGGCCGCCTGTAGTACATTAAACTGTATATGCATGTTACCCATCTATCTATCTATCTATCTATCTATCTATCTATCAAAATGATCTTAATGCCTTGATCCCCCTTACTGTTGACTGATTGTTCGGTTATTTGGTAAGCAGGCCGCGGCGGTGGCGCGCCTCCCCGTTTCCGGGGACGAGTTGGGGACTCTGTAGTCCCCACACCCGAGAAGAGGGCCAGATCGTGAGGGTCGGCCGGGCTGCGAGGGATATGCCTGCCAACCTCACCTTCCGCAACCAAAACGACCCACAGGCGGCGTGCGTTTTAGTCAGTTTGAGTCCGACATAACCACCTCCACCGGCTCCGGTGGGAAGGTATCCGTGGGGATTTTGCGAACGTAAAAGCCGCGGCCTGCTTCTGCCAGGGTGACAGGCGGCTTCACCTGTCACCCCCAGGCCGGCGCTCATGGGGGGCGGAGGTCGTTCATCGACCTCCGACGCCCGAGTTGCCTTCGTGCGCGGGCAGCTTGTCTAGCGATCCTTCGTCGCTCCCGCTGCCGCTCCCGCCCCGCCTCCTCCTTCACGAGCATTACTTGCTCGCAGAAGGAGGCGCCGGCCGCCCACGCATCCGCGCAGCGAACCATCGCCGCGAGCAAGGTGGAGAGCGTGAGAACCCTCACTCCCAGGGCCGCCACAAGCTCCCGCCTCGGCGTCTCCCACGCCGGACACTCGGTGAGCGTGTGCGGACCTGAGTCCTCGCTCGCGTCGCAGTGATGGCACTCGGACGTTGGCTCTTTCTGCATCCGACGCAGATACTTTCCGAAGCATCCGTGCTCGGTGATTTCAGCGTCAGCGTCAGACGGTACGAGAGGCTGCCGTGTGGCCTCTCTAGCCACTCCCCCATGATGGGTCTTACCGCCGTTACTACGGCGTGCCCTGCGCTTGGTTGCCCAAGTCGTCTCTCCCATTCTGCCACCATTTCCCTGTGGAGCCGGGATCTCACGGCCCGAATTTCTTCGGGCTCGGGATCGTGACCCCGCTCCCGCGCCGCCCTTCGGAACCTGTATAGCGCCGAAAGGCATCTCGCTTCCAGGATCCATGGTGGCGATCCGGCGAGGAGACTCGCCGCGTTGAATGATATCGTGCGGTACCCCCTTATGATGCGGCACGCCAACTTCCGCTGCGGACGCTGCAGCAGAAGCATGTGCCGATCACTCAGGGTGTCCGCCCACACGGGACACCCGTACAGGGCCATGGACCGCACGACACCCGCGTAGAGTCTCCTGCAGGAGTCATCCGGGCCCCTCAGGTTGGGCAGTAGCCGCGCCAGAGCGTTGGCTGTGCCCGCCAATTTGGGGCCCAGACTTCGGAAGTGCTTCCCGAAGTCCCACCGGCCGTCGAGCACGAGCCCCAGATATTTCATCTGGGGCTTGATGCCGATGAGGGTGCCTCCCACTGTGAGACTGGAACCTGGTGGTGGCGTGCGCCGAGGTCCATGAAAGAACATGGCCTCGGATTTATGCAAAGCCACCTCAAGGCCCAGCCGCCGGATCCGTTCCACGACTTGAGCAACCGCGGTCGTGGCCCTCAGGATCGCTTCGCGGTGTGTAGCCCCGCTCGCCGTCACTAGCGTGTCGTCCGCATAGCACGTGACGGCGGCGCCGTCCGCAAGCTCACCGCGAAGCACCCAGTCGTATCCAATGTTCCACAGTAGCGGCCCGAGAACCGATCCCTGTGGAACACCGCACGACATCTCACGCCGACCGACGCCGGTCGCACTTGGGTAGATGACGGCTCTCTCCGTCAGGTACGCCCCGACTATGCGGCGGAGGTAGAGAGGCACACCGTGGTACACGAGTGCCTCCCTGATGCAACTCCAGGGCAAGGTGTTGAACGCGTTGGAGATGTCCAAGGACACCGCCAACGTCACCTCACCCCGGGCAACTGCCTCCTCCGCCAAAGTCCTCACGCGCATGATGGCATCCACGGTGGACCGCCACCGGCGGAAGCCATATTGGGTATCCGCCAGGTCCGGCCCCCTACCAGAGAGGTGCTCGACGAGGCGCTTTGCAATAACTCTTTCAAAGAGCTTGCCCACCTCGTCGAGCAACACAATGGGCCGGTAGCCGGACGGTTCGTCCGCCGGGCGACCCTCCTTTCGGATGAGGACCAGTTTCCCCGTCTTCCACATCTTCGGAAACTGGCCCCGCTCCAAGCATGCGCTGAGGAACCCTCTCAGCCGGGGTTTGAGACCGTCTTCTCCCAGAGCTAGGACCCACGCGCGGCCTGGAATGCCGTCGGGTCCCGGGGCGGTGCTCTTCTTGGCTCTAAGCCTTCGCACCGCCAGCTCCAGTTCTACCCAAGTGACCTCGGGGACTTCGTCGTAGATCTTTTCGAGACTTAGTAGTGTAGTCAAAATCTATCTTATGCTGACTGTACTCATTCATGCTCTGAGTTGGTCGGTAAATGGCACTTAACCGTCGCCGTAAGACGGTTGATATGTATAGAAGAATTTGGAAGGTTTCGTGCGAAGGTTCTGTGGCTTAGTGGTCAGAGCGTTCTGTCCTGTAAGGGAAAGATCGCGGGTTTGAATCTCGCCTGAACCGGTTCAATTTTGTCTATATCTAAATCGATTTGAATTTCATTCTCTAAGTATTTCCCCAATTAAGGGTCAGCCTTCCAGTCTAACTGTAAGGATCTAAGTTCAATATTTTTTGTGAAGCGACTGCCACCTGACCTCCACAACTAATTGGTAATATCGAAATTCTGCAGATTTAATAACTTTTAAACTATCGTGTTCCATGATATACAATAATGTTAACGGAAATTATCGCGATCATTTTTTTTAACACAACTTAGGTGGCAGACAAGCACACGGCCCAATTGATGGAAAGTGGTTACCGTGACCTATGAACGTGTGCAACACCAGTGCAGTCACATCGGTGCTGCTGACCCTGTAAGAACAGAGATTTTATGTGCCTTAAGTGCAGAACACAAAATCAGGACAAGCCTTTGGTCTTCCCACTGACAGCACAAAAACTCTCCAGTGAGCTCTGGCTACCCTACTCACCACCGGGAACACAACACGAGGTTATTATAGCCGTGGTATTCTGTAGGGTGGAGGTACTTCCTCAGTCGTACTGCTCAATTCGGACGGGAATACCGTCGTGTCCTACCTCCTCATTGTATAGGTACCTTTGATTTGCCTGAAGTTTCGACCAGGTTACACCGGCCATGGTCACAGCCTGATTGGCTCAGCGGTGCACACCCGCCGTTTTCGAGCTCGTGATGTAGAATATTCTTCCTCTACCCGCACATTCTCGATATGCTGGTAGAAGAAGAACCTTCTCGATTACATTATTCTGAAGTTTTACTAGACAGACTTTTGTGGGTACAAACTACCAATAACGGCTACCATAAATGTTCTTATGGTAACCAAGACCGACGGCTTAACATGCTTTTCGAGGCATGGAAACGCCCAGAGCAAAAAGACATTCATCCATGCTGCTACATGTCTAGTGTTCTTAATTTATAACATAACATAACCTAAACTCACACCAATATCCCCGAAGTGGTAGGCAGAGGTGCTAGCACCCATTTTTCGCCAGTTTATGTTTAGGTCCCAATGTAATAGGTGGCGAGCCTATTGCCATTAACCGGGCACTTATAAACCTGCGATAAATACACACATTACTTCGAAAAGCATCGAAAAGTCATTGGTGTGTGCCATGGTAAAACCTGGGATCGAACCCGGGACCTCGTCTCAGCAGTCCATTACCCGTACTACTAGGCTACCGCGGTTAACTTAACTTATAAACATGTTTAATACTTATATAAGCAATAGTTCTGAATATTACGTCGTACAAACAAATAAATTATCTTTTATTTACATATTATCAATAGGTGCAGTGTTGCTAGAACTCGTTTAATTAAAAATGATGTTAAGTAGGCAAGATATTGATTATCTGACTACGGCGAAGCCGACCGAACAAAGGAGGGTTATGATTTCGACAGGCTATGTAAATATGTAAGTATGTATGTATGCTTGTAGGTTCATCTGATTCCCTCATAGCTCCTGAATTACTTATTAGAAATGGACAAATTAGGTATCGTTAGAAGCGTCTTGGTCGTCCGCTGGTTATAGGCTACATGCCTTGTCCCTGAATCTAATGTAGCGCCCTCTAGCGGTCATAAAGTACTGTGTTTAACAATAAACTTGAGATAAATATACCGTGTTTGGTATCATCTGAAAGGGCTTATTAGCACATTAAGAATATGTAAAAAAAAATTATATCACTTAGGAGGCAGACAAGCATACGGCCCACCTGATGGAAAGTGTTTACCGTGTCCTATGGACGTGTGTAACACCAGAGGAGTCACACTCGCGCTGCCGACCCTGTAAGAATAGTTTCTTTGCCGTAAGTGTAGAAGACAAAGCAGGATAAGCGTTTAGTCTTCCCACTGACAGCACCAACTCTCCAGTGAGCTCTGGCTACCCTACTCACCGCTGGGAACACAACACGAAGTTATTATGGCCGCGGTATTCTGTAGGGCGCAGGTACTTCCCCAAACGGACTGCTCAATTGGACAGAAATACCGTCGTGTCCTACCCCCGGTGAAATATAATAATATAAATAAAAAATAAAGTTTAAAACTAAAACCCGAGTGCTGAAAAATCACGCTTTAATAAGTAAAGAAAATATCAAGGATAGCCGTGGTCGTATGCCACTTTTTCCTAGAATGTTTTATTTTTTAGACTATGCATGCGACCACGACTATCCTTGATATTTTCTTATTTAATACTTTTTAAAGCGTGATTCAGCCGTACTCGGGTTTTAGTTTTTTCAAAGTGGATGAGTAGCTTAATGATGTAAATGCGTGATCAACATAAATCTCTTGCTTGCTAACTAAAGCAAATTTAAAAAAGAAAAGTAATCTAGTTTTAATATAGTTCGCTGAGTTTCCTGCTGGTATCTTCTCAGTAGAACTAACTTATCGAACCAGCGAAAGAATAATTTTCCAATGGTTTATTTTTACATTATTTAATATTTTTATATTATTTCTTGATATACCCAATTGTAAAATTTTGACGTTCATATGTGCTCTTTATGTGCCTAAACTGAATAAATGAAATTGATTCTTTGATTTTTGATTCCTAAATTAATGTTACCATCTACAAACCTATTAAATAAAGTAGCACTTAATTTGATCCACAATGATCTACTCTATAAATCTAGGAAACATTTGCAATGGAACATTATCCTCTTGAACATTCCTAAGTATTCTTCGATTTTAATGGTTTTGTATTCTTGCCTTAGGTACCGGTTCTTATAATCCGCGAAGTATTTATTGTGATACCTAATAATATTATGTAAAATAAATTCATTTCCCATATAGAAGCACAAATCCAAGTATAGCAGGCATGCGCGTTTTACAATACAATATTTTGTTCTTCAACGATACATAATTACATATTTTATTGATGTAATTAAGATGGACGATGGACACACTGAGTACCATGTCTCATTATAATAAAACACATTATACATATTCGCATAGCAATGACTCCTGCAATCATAAAATATATTAGGTTTCCACAATATTTTATTATTGAAGCTGCCCGTTTTGGCCTTACATCATTCTCAATGGTTTGTTTATGATTCAAAGTTCAATGCAAGCCTTAGAGAATGCCGTATGGCGAAACCAGCTAGGTTCACTAATAAAATATTGTGGAAAAGTACAAATGCGTATTTAATTTGTGAAAAAAGTTCCTCCAAGTGCCAAGTCCAATTTGGATTGAATTGGGACACCTTAGTCCGCATTTAGCCTCCCTTTTGGGCCACTGTGCGTGCAGAGTTACTGGCTAGAGCAGTCAGCCTAGCTCCGCCCAGAAACGTAGACGCTTACTGGGGGTTCACAGGTTTCGCGGAGCGACCTCACTGCGTCGAGGATTTGTGATCGTTGGGGGCTACTGCCTCGCATTCCAGTATTATGTGGGCGGCTTGCCTCAGCTACGAAGCATCCCCTGCAGAGGGGGATGTCTGTTACACCGATGGTGTACAGGTGCTTGTTGAGGGGGCAGTGACCTATTATTGTGCCCATAACAGTTCTTAGACTTTGAGTAACAGTATACATAAATAATATAACATAGCATAAACATAAACGTAAACTCACGCCTATATCCCGAAGGTAATATAATTGAGTACTTATACACAGAAGTACCGCCGCAGAGTAGACTTTTGGACCACCTCATCTCTTCCCATGCGGTGTCGTACAAGGTGAATTAGGGATATTTAACATCAGATAGATATATAGAGTCTCAGACTCTGACTCAGACTCCGATGCATGGCTCGAGTCAACAATAGTGCTTGGAAAACGACAATAGGCTCACTCCCTACGTGGGACCAAAATAGAATGATGGTGAAATGTGGGTGCAAATTCACCTCTTCTTAACCCTCTGGGGATAAACGCATGATTATATATATGCATGTACACAGAAGTTAGTATATTAATTAGCTTAAAATGTTGCTTTCTCGAAAATTTCAGTCGGCAGGCCAGCAGCGAGTGTCTCGACACGTCCATAGGCCAGGTGGATCCCATGCTTGTCTGCCACCTGTAAGGTCTAAAAAACATAATCACATTGTACCCGGGGTATGTGGCCTCACGATTGCTCGCGTACCTATTACGCGAACTGCTTAGTAAGCGCACAAAGAACTAAAGAGTTTATTCCCAGAACATGCAATTCCACCAGAATATCAACGTATTTCTTAACAATTCACAGGTGTGTGAATTCTTCAACATTTTCTCGGAAATGCATACGGGTCCGTGCACAATACTCTATACTTCCAAGTCAGTTCACATGGAGAAGCGATGTGATGAGGTGAACATATGCTTGCATACATACTAATATTACCAATGGGAAAGTAACTCTGTCAGCAATAGGATCACCCTCCATTACGTGTGACCGAATTTTATGATTGGTGAAATTTGGGTGTTAATTCACCTCTGCCTAACCAGCTGGGGATAAAGGCGTGATTATACGTATGTATGTATGTAACCCTGTCTGTTAAGCTTTCACGCCGAAACCACTTAATCGATTTTGATGAATTTGAGTACAGAGATAGATTAGACACTTAATGTTAACAAATAAGTTGAGTTGAGGATCATACCTGCCTGCGAGAGATATGCCTGTCAACCCCACCTTCGGCAACCAAAAACGACCCACAGGCGAAGTGGGTTTTAGTCGGCTCGAGTACGACATAACCTTACCCACCGGCACCCATCCCCTTGTTTCGCAAGTGAAAAAAGGGGGGCTTGTCGTGGTACTAAACTAATAGTGTATACACTACCTATTGGTAACAAATTTTCCCTGATCCTTATATACAGATGACATATATACAGAACATGGGGAATAGACGTTGGTAAAGGTCAAATTAAATACGTTTTTTTTATGTAGGTCACAGTACGTTATTAAATCTATCAACGACGGTATTTCCGGTCAATTGAGCAGTCCGACTGGGGAAGTACCTCCGCCCTACAGAATACCGCGGTTATAATAACTTCGTTTTGTGTTCCCGGCGGTGAGTAGGGTAGCCAGAGCTCACTGGAGAGTTTTTGTGCTGTCAGTGGGATGACCAAAGGCTTATCCTGCTTTGTCCTCTACACTGACGGCACAAAATCTCTGATCTTACAGGGTCGGCAGCACGGATGTGACTCCACTGGTGTTACACACGTTCATAGGTCATGGTAACCACTTTCCATCAGGTGGGCCGTGTGCTTGTCTGCCACCTAAGTTGTATAAAAAAATGATCGCGATAATTCCCGTTAACATTATTGTATATCATGGAACACGATAGTTTAAAAGTTATTAAATCTGCAGAATTTCGATATTACCAATTAGTTGTGGAGGTCAGGTGGCAGTCGCTTCACAAAAAATATTGAACTTAGATCCTTACAGTAAGACTGGAAGGCTGACCCTTAATTGGGGAAATACTTATAGAATGAAATTCAAATCGATTTAAATATAGACAAAATTGAATCGGTTCAGGTGGGATTCAAACCCGCGATGTTTCCCTTACCTTGCCGTGTGCTTGTCTGCCACCTAACTTGTATAAAAATAAAAAACCAATAAACTAGCCCATCGCAATCCACTGCTGGACATAGTGTGGTTGCTCCCAGTGTTGGGAGGCTTTGGCCTACTATTTCCACTCTGATCAGGTGGGTTGGTACAAGGTTTTATTTCGTGATTTCCTCCTCTAGTAGTAAGTATGTGCTAACTTAGCATCTCACTTGTTGGCAGCTCCCAAATAACGACACTTCTATTGGCATTCCACATAATTCTATAGTGATATCTTCTGCGTATTTTTCTGTTAATCGCCTCTTACGACACCTTTTCAATAAGATGGGGTGGTGATGCTTGTATTATTTCTCTGTCACGGATATTTATTATTTACAATTTAGTATCAAAATAAACGGGATATTAACCATGTTTCATTGTTTTGAGTTTCCGATATTTCGGCGCTGTTGCAAGCTACATGATCACGGAGGAACTGGAGTAGTGACGGTGAACAGAGAAAAAAGTTTTTTCCTAGGAGTATTTATATCGATCTACCCTCTTTCGATTTTGATACTGATGTGCGTGACCATGATAATTTAAATACCTATATTATATTCAATTGTTCAAAGAAGTAATACATCAATTATTGATCAATATATAAATTTAACTTTCCTAAAGTTAATTCTGTAAGATCTAGATACGGTGGCACAAAGGAATTCTGTCAGTACCAACAAAATATTTATTACGTATCAGATTGCCAATGATAGCGCGAGTTAAAGGTCATTGACCTTGTTAAAATTTACTATAACCACAGTACGTATAGAACAGTAAGTTATCTTTGTTCATCTATTTTAGACTTATCTTTTATGAGTAAGTAAGTACGTAACTCAACAGTTATCTGTTTAGGAAAGAGCTTTCATAACCACTTAATATCAGGAGGGTAACAACAATTGAATCTTCCTCCCTCAGTTGGAAGTGTAACAAAGTTGTGCCATTTATAAATGTATATTGCATTCAGTTAGGTGCCTAACTAAAGGTAAATATGATGCCCGTAGCTACATTCTATCATCGCACCTCTCGCCATAGGCAGGGAATTCATCCTCACACATTGCGACCTGAGACGGTGCGCACTGTGCGGTATGAAAGAAACTTCATCCCACGCACACTCAAGCTGTGGAATGACCTCCCTGCTGCGGTTTTCCCAAGCGCCTACAATATGGGATTCTTCAAGAGGGGCATCAGAAGGTTTCTTCATGGTCGGCAGCGCGAGTGTGACACCCCTGGTGTTGCATACGTCCATAGGCCACGGTAACCGCTTCCCATCAGGTGGGCCGTGTGCTTGTCTGCCAACTAAGTGGTATAAAAAAAAAAATATATCTTGTAGCGACTTATTATAAAAACACATTTTAAATAAGTAAACTAGGCTAACTATGGAAATAAAACGAGCTCAGACATTACTGAAATTTAAAAGAATGGTCAAGGAGCACTATTTGTCGACGGTGTCACTTGTAACGTAGTATATCATCATATCTTTAGGTATGTAGGTATATGTATATGTGTATGTATGTATGTATATGTATATGTGTATAATTATATATTATATTGTAGTAGTATATTGTAGTAGTAGTAGTATTATATTGTATATTGTAGGTAGTTTATTGTATTTATATAATTATTAAGTATTTTAAGTATACATATATTTATTATATGCACTTATATAAGTATGGATAAATTATTACTTTTTTTTTTTGTTATTAAACGCCAACAACTCCCAAATACTCCAACCAACATACATTTCCATCCAAAGGTTGCCTGGAAGAAATTGTGTAAAGCGATAAGGCCGCCCTTTGTACTGCTCTTGTCTTCTCAATTTCTGTAATATGAATATTGTAATTGGCGTACAATAAAGAATATAATAAATAAATAAACTAACTGACTAACTACTGGTTCATATTCGGTTTTTAGTTTTTAAATTGAGTTTCTATACAGAACATTAATAAACTGAGTTTAAAAAAAAAACATTATTAAGACACAACAATGTTGTTTACGCTTAGTTAAGTAGGTACCTAACCAAATGGAGTATAGGACAATATTATAGAGCTGAAGAATTTGTTTGATTGTTTGTATGTCAACCAAAAGTCTGCCAACTAAGTGGTATAAAAAAAAAAAACGCTGAGAGGAGGAGGGACGGGAGGGCGCTAGAGGAGGTAGGACACGGTGGTATTTCCGCCCAATTGAACAGTCCGACTGGGAAAGTACCTCCGCCCTACAGAATACCGCGGCCATAAAAACTTCGTGTTGTGTTCCCAGCGGTGAGTAGGGTAGCCAGAGCTCACTGGAGAGTTAGTGCTGTCAGTGTGAAGACTAAAGTCTTGTCCTGCTTTGTCTTCTACACTGACGACACAGAAACTTTGTGCTTACAGGATCGGCAGCGCGGCACATGTTCATAGGCCACGGTAACCACTTTCCATCACGTGTGCCACCTAATTGGTTTAAAAAAAAATTAAGTCTAGCCAAATCCTCGTCCGTTTATCAACAGGTATACCGAGTAGCAAATGAGATAGACTTGTTCCTTAAGATCCTCCCAAAATTTCAAAAAGTATTCACGTCAAAAACAAAACGAACCTTCAATTCTGTTCAACCCACTGCTCTGTGGCTAGCATGACAAGTGTACAGACGTGACTTCTCGTACATATATCACGTTGATTGATAAAAGCATAGCGGTTAGCGCGACACGCCTTTCCATTGTCGGGGTGATGAGCAGGAATCTTTGTTGTCATTGCCAATTAGTGGTGAAGAAATATTGCTTTCGGCGTCACTGATAACGATCTGAGAGGACAAATTATAGTCGACATGAAAATACAGCTTTGGAAACATACATATTTATAGATACTCACGGCTGTTTTCCTCCGAGGTAGGTAGAGACACCGGGCTACCAAATAGTCGCCTACAGCGAGCGAGAGAGCCACAAGATGACGATGAGCTGACAAGGATCCAGCTCCGGTAGGTTTCATCTGACCAAACGAAGACCTGTCGCCTGGATTCCATCTCCAGTGGCCAACTTGGAAGTCTTTAAACCTCCTGCAGACCCAAGTTGACCGCTGCAGAGAAAATATGGCAAAATGGGACTTTATCGACCGATCACAAGAGTCCTGCAACTGCAAGGACTAATCCCAGTCCATATTGCATTTGCGTTTCTACTCGATGTGCCCCTTCACTTGCACTACCAATGACCTATGTAGAGCAACGGAGAGCGTTGTTGCCATGGCCAAGTTTTGGGCCAATAAACCTAGGCCATTGACTCGAAGAAGAAGAAGAGACACTGTGCCTTTATCTGCGTTTATACTTACATACTTAACGAGGTTCGTCTACCAATTTAGGTAAACTGTGCTTCTAATTTCATTAAGACTAACATAGCCAGGGAATTCATCCTCACACATTACGACGGGTATCGGTGTGCACTGTGCGGTATTAAACGAACTTCATCACACATGCTCAAGCTGTGAATTCATCTCTCTGCGCTGGTTTTGCCAAGCGACTATATTTTTTAGAAGGGCATTAGAAGGTTTCTGCAGGGTCAGCAAATCAAATCAAATCAAATCATATTAATTGTAAATCATAGGTACAGAAGATATATATAATAACCCAACACCCGACACATAAACATTTGTCAGAAGACCAATAATAATTATAATTTTGATTTAAACAAAGTTTGATTTATAAATCCTAAATCACTACTCAAGTTTCAAAGGGCTCCCCAAACCCTGTTGACGGCGACGACGCTGCATGTGCCTGATGCAGTGTACCGAAATACACAACGCCATCTGCACGCCATAACATGTTGCGTAATGCGATACTGGACCAGGGTTGGCAGCTGCAAGTTAGGGGAATTAGATCAATCATAGGAGGGCCGAGCTCTACTGTTAATTGAAGTTAATTTCAAAATATTATCATATTAATGGTATAAAAGTCGGCGGGATATTTACAATGTTTATTGTTTTTTCAGAGTTACAGATATCTTGGCGCTGCTGCAAGCGCCGTGATCACAGTACACTGTACACAGTACACCGTGATCATGGCGCTTGTAACAGCGAGGAAATATCGGTTTCTCGGTAAAAACAATAAACATAATAAATATCCCGGCGAGTTCTTCACTATTAATGTGAATGACCATGTCAATGTTAAATCAAATATTGTCATATTTTAAGTCACTTATTACTGCACTAGTTCGCTACCCAAAACTGAATATATGTCCGTACATTGGTAAATCTACATGTCAATCAAAAACAAGTGATTTAAACATCACTAACAATACTGTAACCCCTAGTTTTACCCAAGTAAAAAAAAAAAAACACGTTTTAATGTATTTGTTATTTACGTGCGCAAAATCTTCACGGACAAAAAAGACGTGTATTTGATAAGTGACAATATGTCACAGACTACAGGGCGAACGCAAATGTATATTATACTTGTTCACAATTTGTTGGCTAGGTTTGCAGGAGGTAGGACACGACGGTATTTGCGTCTTATTTGAGCAGGCCGACTGGCCGACCACGGCTATAATAAACCTCATGTTGTGTTTCCGGCGGTGAGTAGGGGAGTCAGAGCTCACTGGAATGTTTTTGTGCTGTTAGTGAGAAGATTAAGGGCTTGTACTGATTGTTTTTCTGAACTGACGGGACAGAAACTCTCTGTTCTTACAGAGTCGGTAGCACAAGTGTGACTCCTGTGATATTGCATACGTTCATAGGTTTCGTCGTTGTTTCCATCAGGTGGACGACGTGCTTGTCTGCCACCTAAGTTGTAAAAAAAAAAAAACTTAAAGGACCTGGGACTAGGACGAATGAAACGCGTATGTGTACTGGTAAAGAGTTTCGAGACTTTATAGTGCAGCATAGAAAATGATGATATTTGAATATTGATTATATTGATTGAATAGTTCCAGCTGCCAACCCTGACAGTCCTAAGATGGACATGTGCCTTTTAAGGCGATCTAAAACGAATGCATGAGAGCGTGATTCTTTAACGGCGCGGTTTATGTGGACTTTTATAGTACACCATACATCCTGTGTTGTTACAAGTATTACGACACTGAATATTACATTACGACTTGATACAAACAATTTGGCATAGGCAGGGAATTCGTCCTCAAACGTTGCGACCCGAAACAGTACCGCACAGTCAATGAGTATCTTGATGATGTAAATGCGTGGTCAACATAAGTTTCTTGCTTGCTCGCACAAAATAAATTATAAACTAAAGCAAATTTAAAAAAGGAAAAATAATCTAGTTCTAATATAGTTCTCTATCTTCTCAGTAGAACTAAACTACCCAACTAGCGAAAGAATCATTTTCCAATGGTTTATTTTACATTATTTAAAGCCATTAAAGAGTTAGGTCTCTCATGTCCGCATAGTCCGCAATGCGCGGATGCGATTCGGGCATTGGATGTCGCTCAACGACCTCCGTTCTCCATGAGCGTGACAGATGAAGTCGCCAATCACTCTAGTAGAAGTATGCGGAGGTGGCAGTGAGAAAGGACTGTGGACTGATCTCCCTGCTGTGGTTTTTTCAAGCGACTATAATATGTGGTTCTTCAAGAGTTAGAAGGTTCTTACAAGGTTGGCAACCCGCACAAAACATTAGCGAAATCGAAGTATTGCAGTCAGACCAGTTGTTAAACTTGTATGAACTTCATCTCCCCGTAACAACTGCTATACATATTCGTATGACAACTGGGATCGACGACGATGTGCTCCGGGAACGGCAAAAACTAGACCAATACAAATATACATATTCAGGCATACAAATATTTGCACTGTGCGGGAATCGCGCCCCTGCATAGCAGTCGAGTGCACTACCGCCACGCTACAGTCTGTTGCCTGTTTGATTTCTTTAAAAATGATTTTGAGGTTTGAAAGAAAGAAAGAAAGAGAGAACCACTTATTATACACACGCACATACACACACACACACACACTTACACTTCACATAAAAAACATAATTATTACAACAAAATAAAACAAATAAATTTAAACAATAACATGTAAAAAAAATAACACAGCAATTACGAGGTTTTTGTTTGGTTGTACAGCACCTCTCTCAATTCCCGTTAACCTATTTATAAATCCCACAAAATGAATAAAAACGGTGACCACCAATCCAGATCTTAACATTTCCGAAACTTCCTTAATCCTTTCCGTAATCCTGTAAGCTTAAACAAAACAGAACAATCAATTTTCAACTCTATTTCACGTGAAAAGAGTATACTTTTGCTTGTGGTGTGAAGTCTATTTTGGTACATAATAAATTCTTGTTAGTACAATACACGTATGTTTGTATGTGTACCAATATTTAGACGATTACGTATCGGCTGTTTACAGGATACATTATTCTCTTTAATATGTAAATAAACTGATGTAAGAAAGGAAGTTTATTTTTATGTAAAATAGAGTAGTTTACATACTTACTTGAAATGAGGTGAAGTGGGAATAAATTTTCGAATTTGCAACGACACGCAAAAAAGAAATAAAATGTGTTAACTATTTTTCACACCCATTTGTAAAGATATATGCGCACCGTTTTTTGATGTCATCTCATCTAGGTATTTATATTGTTGTTTGATGGTAGTTGGTTGTTACACTTGAAATACATTTGTACTATTCACTTGTATATCTTTTTTTTTTTTTTTTTTTTATATAGGACACGTCAATTGGACTTCGCCTTGCCTGATGGTAAGCTGAAGGCGAAGTCCCAGAAAAGAGGGTCACCATTACTTACACTTACCGTGTGACAATGGTGACACTCAGCTTATTTTTTATATATATTTTATATTTTTTATTAGACATATTTTGGGCGTGTTTTTAATGTGTCATTTAGGTATATAATAGCTATAAAAAGGGGTGCGATTAAAGCTGTCGCAATAACAAAAGCAAAGTAGGATAAAATAATATGGTTTGTCTCTTTCTAGAGGTGACAAACCCTATGTAGTCCCTAACTGCGTTAATATTTCGTTATTTTCACAAGTTATTTAATGCCAGAGCGCGCCACTTTCTTATAAAAAGTAGAAAAATTTGGAATGTGAACGTAATCGTCGTATTTGTTGGTAGATCTACCGTTTTGAGTACCTACCAAAAATTTTGATGGAGGTAGGACACGGCGGTATCTCCGTCCAATTGAGCAGTCTGCCTGGGGGAGTACCTCCGCCCTACAGAATACCGCGGCTTAATAACCTCGTCTTGTGTTCCCGGCGGTGAGTATGGTAGACAGAGCTCACTGGAGAGTTAATGTGCTGTCAGTGGGAAGACTAAATGCTTGTCCTGCTTTGTCTTCTACACTGACGGCACAGAAACTTCCTGTGATTACATGGTTGGCAGCGCGAGGGTGACTCCTCTGGTGTTGCACACGTCAATAGGCCACAGTAACCACTTTGCATCAGGCAGGCCGTGTGCTTGTCTGCCACCCAAGTGGTATAATCACCTCACCATGGAACCGTGATACAATTTTTGTTTTAAACAGCTTATCTTGCATTATACGTAGACATAACTGACGAAAGCTAATAAAGATTGTAACACTCGATGTGAATCATTGAAATATACACACGCGTGCGAGACGAAGACGCGACGAGGCGCCGACGACACCGACGCCGGCGCATACAACCCCTAGTATAAACAGCGTTATTCTTACGACTTAGGGACGAGACATAACAGTGCCCGGGATATATCGATATATTAACTTTTTTTATATCTAGGACACGACTTGACTTAACCTAACCTGATGGTAAGCTAAAGGCAAAGTCTCAGGAAAGAGGGTCACCATTACAGACCCGAAGTAATGTTATAATAACGGTCTTATCAATTGCTTTTTCACGCACCGCTTAAATTCATTACCATGGAATTCATTACCAGCTCACGTGTTTCCTTCGTCCTACAGTCCCGGGTCCTTTAAGCGGGCGTGAAAAGGCTTATGACGAGGCCTTCAAACTGAGTGCCACCATTCTAACATGTATTTGTATGTAATGGTGACCGTCCTTCCTAAATCTTTGCCTTCAGCTTACCATCAGGCGAGGTGAAATCTAAATGTATACATACATACTTATATTCAAACAATCACGCCTTTATCCCCGTAGGGTTAAGCAGAGATGCATTAACACTTAGATTTCACCATTGTTTTCGGCCCCACATAATAGGGGGTGAGTCTATTTTCGTCTTCTGGGGACTATTGTTACTATTTCCACGCTGGCCAGACGGGGTTGATACAGGGTTTTATTTCGAGATTTTCTTCTCTCGCAGTGATATCGTCTGCGTATTTTCCCGTTATGACACTGATATTGCGTGAAATAGTATCGAACATCTATCCGAATTTAGGTTAATATACGTTAAACTTAGCTGTGCAGTAGCTTAGTGGTTAAGGAGTCGGCTTTACGATCGAAAGGTCCCGGGTTCAAATCCTGGTCATTACACTACCGACATGAACCCACTCCTAACACAAGCAGAGAGGGAATATTAGTAATTTCGGTTCTAAAATTCTTTAAAAAAATATTATTATTATTTTTTTTATTAGGCTTTCAAAATTGAGTACACCATTATACTAACAATTACATGCAATTTAGAAAAAGCTAAGTGCCACAACATTTATGCGTGCGCAGGGAAATAGCGCGAATCTAAACCTAAATTAACAATAACAACAGTAAATTGTGGAGGAACAAAATTATGTTAATAAAACATTATGCATCATTCTGTTCATTCTTATGAGAAGAACAAAGTATTGAGTGTAAATATAACCAACTACAAAATCAAAGTAATGCCCTTTTGAGGGCAGGTATGGATAACACATTCAAATCATGTGTGTGTTCTACCGCCTATACAATGGTTTGTGCTCAGATGAATTGTTTGACATGATGCCCGTAGGTACATTCTATCATCGCACCTCTCGCCATAGGCAGGGAATTCATCCCCACACATTGCGACCTGAGACGGTGCGCACTGTGCGGTATGAAAGAAACTTCATCCCACGCACACTCAAGCTGTGGAATGACCTCCCTGCTGCGGTTTTCCCAAGCGCCTACAATATGGGGTTCTTCAAGAGGGGCATCAGAAGGTTTCTTCATGGTCGGCAGCACGAGTGTGACACCCCTGGTGTTGCATACGTCCATAGGCCACGGTAACCGCTTCCCATCAGGTGGGCCGTGAGCTTGTCTGCCAACTTAGTGATATAAAAAAAAAAAAAACAGTATGCTTTTCATGTTCCGTATATAATATATTGTACTTTTTATTACCACCATTGTAACACTTAGTGTCTGTAATGGTGACCCTCTTTCCTGAGACTTTGCCTTTAGCTTACCATCAGGCGAGGTCAGGTTGGCGTGTCCTATATAAAAAAAAAACCTTAAACAAATAAATAGGTAGGTAGGTACTATTGGTGTGCCAATAAGAATGCCACCGACCTTTGACACCAAACTTCACCATAACTAAGAACAGGACTCGATTCAACATGACGAAATTCGATTATAACGATTAACGATTAGTTGCCAAACGACCATAGTAATGAGCATTCGATGGTGCGATGCTATCTACTCGATATCTCGCAATCGAATCGATGCTGACAGATACGTTTGATGATTGATCTACATGCCACTTGTGAGGTGATGAAATGACAGGTAGATTGTTAGGGGGGATTCATGCGAGCTTCAAACATGTGGTGGTACTCAATAAATAAATAAATAATTGGGCCCAACAATATGTTTGGAGATCAAGCCAATATGACGTTCGTGGGAGTTTTGTTTTTGCAAGCGCGACTCGACTTTATAATAGAATAATACCTGTGTGGATGTAAAATGTACTGTATATATGGATTGGCCCCATCTGAAAACCAGCGCTGTGCATACCCAACGAAGGGTGTGCGCAGCATTCAATGCTGAGATGGGGCCCTATTTGGGCTCGCATAGTGTGGAGTTTTGTACCCGTAGATTAATTTTAATGTGCCTATTGTTTTTGATTTCATGTACCTGCTAACTGGTGGGGTGCCCGCTGTGTGGGGCCTGAATAAAATATTTTCTTTCTTTCTTTCTTTCTTTCTATTTGCGTTTAGTTGACCGAGCGAGCAATGTCTCAGATAATCTCACAGTCGGCGTGCGTTTTAGTCGGTTCAAATTCGCAAAATCCCAATAGATACCCCCACAGTCGGTGGGGGAGGTTATGTCGGACTTAAATCTACTAAAACGCACGCCTTCTGTGTGGGCCGCCGGTAGCCGGAGGTAAGATTATCTGAAATATATCTCTCGCACCCCGGCCGGCCTATGACCGTCTCTTATGAGACGGCCCTCCTCTTCTCCTCTCGGTATGAGAAGGCACCACGGAGTCCACATCTCGTCTTCTGGTATGGGAAGGCGCGCAACATGCACCACCGCCGCCGCGGCATACTTCTGCTAGGGTTGCAGGTGACTCCACCAGAACCTAATAGTATCTAGTTATTCTAATAATGACGACAAACAACACATTCCGTTATTATCAATTAATTAACTATTAGCGGTTGGGGGGATAATCAAAATAAATAAAAACGACATGAGTGAATGAATGAATGATTTCTTACTTCTACTATTCTTAATTCAAAAAGTTCGCAGATAACAAAGTATCCAATTAAAATCATTCTTACCACAGACTAACGCCTCTCATTCCAAACGTCCAGAAACTGTAACAATAGAAATATTTATTAGTTCAAAAACCAGATATTACGAGACGAGGCTTTCGTAACCAAAGCTCTTAGTGTATCAATATTGTGATTACAATAGATTATTATATTAATACAAATGGTGGCGGCTACAAAAGGCTTTATAGCCATTGCCGTAAACGTGATAATGGTATCACCGTTCGGTATTGTTTGACAGAACTTCGAGGACAGTGGATAATGGCCCATCCTTCTATTGATATGACACATTCGATATTATGGGCTATGGCAATAAATTTTAGTTTTGTTTTCTAGTCTGATTTCTTGAAAAAAAAAGGAATGAAAGGAGAATCAATCATTTTTAGCTTATCGTAGTTCACTGCATGGCTTGAGCCTATCCTAATGCGTGTCATAGCTCCCGATTATCGGACTATTCAACACAATATATATAAAAAAGTCAAACAACAAACAAATTCTTCAGCTTCATAATGAGCCTGGAATAAAAATAAATTATAACTGTAGGATAAAATAAAATATATTATTAACATAGATGTAAGAATAATTACTAACCATGGCCATTTTTTATTTTTATTTTGTTATTATATATTAATGTAAGTATAGATTTGTTTATAATACAGCCGGAGTATCTCCTCCCATGAGTGTCGTTGGTGACACTTTAATAAGGATTTTTCCAACAGTAAACAAGCAGTTCATGAAAAAGTGCCTACCTTACGGAAACAGGTTCGCCCCCTATTACGTGGTACTGAAACTCGAAGTTGACGAAATCTGGGTGTTAATATACTTCTGCCTACCTCCTCAGGGATTTAAAAGCGTGAATATATGTTTGTATGTATCATACAACAGTGTGCAAAAGCCTTTACAACACTGAGAAATGTGGGGCGGCCCACAAGTATTAATAAGTTGACAATGAAATGGCGCGTGGGCGACGGTACGCACTTACCTCCTGTCACTTATCTACATAGTACAGCTACTTAATTGATTTCATATCACAGTTATGACTTAAGTGTTGCTCTTAATAATAATAAGCGCATAATAGTATCGAATTAATAGTATTTTTTGAGGTTATAATACTGTTTATTTGCTTCAGCTTTTGATTGGCAAATTCCCTCGTGAGAATTGTTTTAATAACTTTTGTTTTTAATTTCTTTTATCGCATGGTTTCTGATGATTTCGATCGCCAGGTCCCCTACTATTACTAGAGACCTTTTTTATAGGACACGTCAATTGTAAGCTGAAGGCAAAGTTTCAGAAATGAAGGTCACCACTCACACATACTATGTGACAATGGTGACACTCAGCTGGCGGCCTCATCATTTGCTTTTTCACGCCCCGCTTAAAGGACCCGGGACTGTAGGAAGAAGGAAACACGTGAGCTGGTAATGAATTCCAGGCCTCAATGGAGCGTCAAAGGAAAGAGTTATAGAGCTTTTATTATTATTATTAATAATAATTTATGTTTTATAATATCAGCTACCTGCCAGTGAAAACGCCGTCAAATTTGACTCAGTCGTTTACGAGATAAGTTACGTTAAGTTGTTAATATATTCATGTGCATTTATTAAGAACCTGTTTTAGCAACTGGTATGTTACAAACATACATTTTT
Organism: Eilema griseolum; assembly: GCA_963662185.1. Classification (NCBI taxonomy): domain Eukaryota; kingdom Metazoa; phylum Arthropoda; class Insecta; order Lepidoptera; family Erebidae; genus Eilema; species Eilema griseolum. The sequence goes on from OY759249.1 coordinate 1,571,753, forward strand.
ATTTATTTAATTTATGTATTTGTATCGATTATATTATTCGTGGTGTGAATTCACGGAGGGCATGTTTACTCAATTATGGGTACTGAATTAGGGCAACGGTCCAGATGGGAATCGAACCCACGATATTTCCTTTATAGGGGGAATGCTCTGACCACTAAGCCATGAAACCATCCAAATTCTTCTACACATATATCCGTCTTATGGCATAGCATACTAAATTCTTAAAATTCCATTCAATGTTTTCTTATTAGTTTCCATCTACTATTGCATTAGGCATATCCTGTAAAGATAGTTATTTTTTTTTATATAGGACACGCCAACTTGACTTCACCTCGCCTGATGGTAAGCTAAAGGCAAAGTCTCAGGAAAGAGGGTCACCATTACAGACACTAAGTGTTACAATGGTGGCACTCAGCTTGGCGGCCTCATCAGATGCTTTTTCACGCCCCGCTTAAAGGCCCCTGGTCTTGGTGGTGCGGCAAAAAAAAAGAGTCTCCGAACCGCTTGGTTCTTGCTCGTATGTTCTGCACAGTGTGAGGGTGACATCTAAGGCCTGCACGTGTTGTCCTATGTAGGAAAGGAGGATTATGTAGGAGGAGTTGCAAGTATACAGGGTTACTGGTTAAGTCGACCTGAATCCTTTAGGGTGGCATAGTTCTCATCATTTCTAACACTTTTCACTACGGAGTACCCCACCCGAAACTTAACCCTTTTCTAGCTATTGGACTTTAAAGATTTATTTAAAAAATATCAAAATTTTTTAAAGTCTACTCTTTTTTTTGATATCTTTTAAATAAATTTGGAGAACTATGCCAACCCAAAGGATTCAGGTCGACTTAACCAGTAACCCTGTATAAATAAATAAATAAAAATTAGTAGAACCCATAGTGTGGAACCCTATCGCGAAAGTCCTCAATTTCTTATGGAAGCAGTATTCTACGAATACTATGGGTAGGTAAGTATATCGATTTCAATTTTCCTACGTCAAAGTCTTCCGCCTTCAGACTCTCCGACCCTCGCCATCGTGCATAATGTAACGACTCGTATCATGTTAAAGGAACCTTTTATTGCGATCAAGACAAACTGAATCTACCAATTCCCTTTTTACGCGGCAGCTTAAAAACTTTTCCTATTTTAAATCAAAAAATATTCTGGAAAGGATTCCAGACCCGTCCTGGATATTGTCCTTTTCTGATTTCAATGTAAGTATACCTATTTCACATAATTTAATACACTGTCTCCTAAGACACTGGATATTCTAGTTTAGGAGACAGGTTTCATTAAAATACTTTTAATCACGCCTTTATCCCCGGAGGTTTAGGCAGAGGTGAATTAACAGCCACATTTCACCAATCATTGAATTCAGTCCCACGTAATAGGGGGTGAGCCTATTACGTGGGATTAGGTTCTTACAAGGTCGGCGGCGCGAGTGTGATGCTCCTGGTATTGCATACGTCCATAGGCCACGGTAACCACTTTCCATCAGGTGGGTCGTGTGCTTCTCTGCCACCTAAGTGGTATAAAAAAATAATAAAAAATATGTTAAATTAATGGCCGACCGATTGAGTTTTTGAGATTTGAAGAATAGAAAAGTAACTTAACATCTTTATATAATTTATGTATATTATTTCAGAATTATTACAGTAACACTTCAAAGTTAAAAAAAATCAACAAAATAATTTACTTTCCTAGTGCAAAAAGTTGTCCTTAAACATAATTATTATATTAAAATTAATACCGGACGCGGAACCGAACGCCGGAAAAAGCTGTTTGTACAATATTAATCAATGTTAATGAGATTCGGTGAGTGCGAGCGAGTGACGCCGGGAGGCCGGCTTGTACACTTCTAATAGCATTTGCATAAGTATTTGGAATGGATTATATTATTATGTCAATCATAAAAGGACGAAAAATAACATAACATAAACTCACGCCGTGGTGCTAGCACCCACATTTCGCCAGTTTATGTTTAGGTCCCAATGTAATAAGTGGCGAGCCTATTGTCGTATTCCGGACACTATTGTTGCCTCGAGCCATGCATGTTAGGCTGAATCTGGGTCATTAACCGGACACTTATAAACCTGCGATAAATACACACATAACTTCGAAAAGTATGTAATTGGTGTGTGCCATGGTAAAACCTGGGATCGAACCCGAGACCTCTTCGCAGTAGTCCATTACCCATACCACTAGGCTTCTGCGGTATATATAATAATTATATAGTTTTTCGATAGGAAAAATAGTTTTCGAATAATAAAATTATTTATATGTCATAGAAGAACATACGATCTTTGGGGTCCAAGCAAATCATTTTTAACCGATTTTTTAAGGTGCTGCAATCCCTTTGGATAACTCCTAAAGAAAAGAAAGAAAGAAAGAAAATATTTTATTTCTCATCTCCCCCCGTTGCAGTCGGTGGGGGGTGGTTATGTCAGACTTGGATTGACTAAAACCACACGGACACCTCAGGCCATCAGTTGACGGGGTGAGGTAGCCTCTTTGCCAAATCCTTCGCGCACCCCGACTGACTGGAGACCAAGCGAACCTCACCTGAAAGTTGGTTGGTAAACTTGTTGACTGACGGACTTCAGCGCAGGCTTTCCTCTCAAGGTCAGGGGGCCAAAAGCCAGTTGCTCTCGAGAAAGCCTAAATAAACCAAAATTTACGGAATATTAGGAGAACGTCACTTTCATTTTTTTCATTCACCATTGTCGTCTTGAGAAACCGGTCTTGACAAACAGACAGACGGGCAACGAAGTAACACTTTTTCTATTTGAAATACGGAACTCTGAATATCAGGAAAACATTAACGATTCACACAAGGAACAATTCGGTTCAACCCTCGGCGAATTTCACAGAAAAGTACAAAACTAGTGAGAAAAAAACACACATTTTAAGTAAACACAACATAATTTAAATATTTTTTATAACCAAAAAAACAAATATAATTCATTTCACGTAACTATTCTGGACCATGAGCCATATCCGCATTCATACAACATAATATGTTATATGAATTATTTCTTACACTCCATTTTCTTTGTGCTGTTTTTTTCTCGAATGGAAACCTCTAGGCGTCATCAGCATTTTCAACATTGGAATATTGTAGTTTAAAAATTATCGATACACGAGTTAAAATAAATAAATAATAATAATAAATAAATATTCCACGACATTCTACACAACGCTATCTAGACCCATGGTAAGCATAGCATAGCTTAACTAGCTTGTGTTATGGGATCTAGAATGCGGATAAACATACTTAGATACTTTTTTTTTGTAAATACATACATATTATACATAGAAACACCCAGACCAATGCAAATATACATATTCATGGATACAAATATTTGCACTGAGCGGGAATCGAACCCGCGCCCCCTGCATAAAAAGTATAAAAGTATCGATATTTTATGGTAAAGTAATGTCTCATCTCTAACCAGTAAAACAGACGTTAATGAACTTGGTGCGTTTGAAAATAGAACGGCGCACAGCTAAATGCAATGCGTACATGCACTTCTAATTCACTGTTAGATCATTGTTGTATAACATACAAAGATAATATTCTGTCTTATGCATTTTTTGTATTTTTAAAGAACTTTTCTGCATCCGGCTGTTCTACATCAACAGGAAATACGAATGATCTATGCCCATGACAAAATACTCGTTTGACGGCAATAGGCTTTTTTTTTAACGTGCTGAAATCTTCTCGGATGCCACCCCGCCGGACGCGGTGGGGGTGGTTATGTCGGACACGGACCGACTAAAACCGCACGGCCGCCTTAGGCCATCAGTTGCCGGGGGTGAGGTATTCTTTGGTATATCCCTCACGGAACGGCAATAGGCTCGTCTCCTATAATGTGCCACCGAAAATCATAGTGTGTGGTTATCGCTGGTTTATAAGTGCCCGGTCAATGGCAACAGGCTCGCCACCTATTACATTGGGACCTAAACATAAACTGGCGAAATGTGGTGCTAGCACCTCTGCCTACCCTTTCGGGGATATAGGCGTGAGTTTATGTTATGTTTTATGTTATGTAAAGTCAGTTGGTCGGAGTATTCACTCGAGTCCTAGATGTTGACTTTTACCTTAAGCTGGGTTTATTTTAGCTTTTCTTCACTTTTATTGTGACAAACTTAAGAAACAAATACTAAATGACAGAAATAGTTTCTTAAGAAAGTGACGAAAATGTATTCATTTGAAACTGCCTGAGAGTTACCCAGTGTAGTGGTACATAGTGCCTACTCAATTTACGGTATAGGAAAAGCTGTGACAAAAATATGAATTAATTAATATTAATTTTTGTTTTTAAAAACTTTGCAGTCGGTCTGTACTAAAATTGTATTAATTTGCACTCTAAAAATATTCGAGGCGAATAAGGAAATAGGACGAAACAGGAATAAAATAATAAATACCAAATAAATATCACGTTTGGGGTTAAAATGGATTAAAATGTAGGACGAATACGGACTTTTTATGTGGGGTAATATTTCGTGAGGCGAACGCGGAACAAATCAGGAAAAGTTAGCATAGGTACTATTTTTTTTTTAATTTTCATTAAGCTATTATCATTCTTATCTAACCAGTTATGACTAGTATTTTTCTGTGTTTACGTATGTTAATTACCGCAACAGATACTGCTAATCATTTTTTTTATTTCATACAAGCATTATCTGTCATATTATCACGCCAATATGATAAATTAGTTGCTAGGTGTGTTTGGTCTGTAATCTAGGTGTACCCTGGGCAACGGAGACGGCATCGCTTCTTTCACAGAAGGGAGACGTTTCAGGTTAAGGGCTACTCAGAGGCTATCTATCTCCCTCTGAAGCCTTCTTAGTAGAGGGTATAGTGGATAGCAGGCAAGAGGTAGACTGGTCTCCGGTCACCTGTCACCACCAGGTGAGATGGAGGACATTTTTAATGAAAGGCCAGGTTAGGAGCACCTGTAACCGGTGCGTATGAGTGAAAACTGTAAATAGCAAATGAAAACATACCTACATAATAATCACGGCTTTATCCCCACATTTCATCATTGAATTCGGTCCCATGTAATAGGGGGTGAGCCTATTGCCGTCTTCCGGGCACTATTATTGACTCGAGCCATGCATCTCAGCCTAAGATGCATGGCTTGACAGATATATATCTGTATGATGTTACAAGGCCCTTTTTTCTGTTTTCTTTTTTTTTATCTAGGACTCGCCAATTTGACCTCACCTCGCCTGATATTAAGCCAAACGCAAAGTCTCATAAAAGAGGGCCACCATTACAGAGACTAAGTACAATGGTGGCACTCAGCATGGCGGCCTCATCAGGTGCTTTTTCACGCCCCGCTTAAAGGATCCGGGACTGTTGGAAGAAGCAAACACGTGTGCTGGTAATGAATTCCAGGTATTGGGGGTGCGGTAAAAAGAGTCTCCGAACCGCTTCGTTCTTGCTCGTATATTCTGCACATCCCTATCCCTTAGTCTTCTTGTACGACACCGCATGGGATGTGATGGGGTGGAAATTCTACTCTGGAAACATGCGGTACATATGCCTCCTAAATTGTGAAAATAGGCGTGACTGTACATATATGTATTATGAAGTAATGAGGCGCCTATTTCTTATCTGTTTCGAACTATATACATGGATCAGCCTATTCACAAGCCCACAAACGGATAAAGCCTGTCACCGATACATTTCAGATAACGTATCCGTAGAATGTGGTAAAACAATTAAATAAAAAGTGATTATTCACTATCGGTAGCCATTTTGATTTAGTGTGTGTACGTGCCGGCGCTCACATATGACCTGACACGTGTTTTTACGCGGGAAAGTTGACTAAAAGATTACATTTGGCGTGAATTTCTTTTTTTATAATTTAGGTGGCAGACAAACACACGGTAAGCTGAAGGCAAGGTCTCAGAAAAGAGGGTCACCATTACTTACACATACCGTGTGACAATGGTGACACTCAGCTTGACGGCCTCATCATATGCTTTTTCACGCCCCGCTTAAAGGACCCGGGACTGTAGGAAGAAGGAAACACGTGAGCTGGTAATGAATTCCAGGCCTTAATGGTGCGACAGAGGAAAGAGTCACAGAACCGCTTGGTTCTTGATCGGATGTTCTGCACCGTGTGCGGATGACATCTAAGACCTGCACGTGTTGTCCTGTGTAGGAAAGGGGAGGGTGGGACTAATTGGAAGAGTTCTTCAGAACGCTCAGACGGTAAAATACAGCAATGGACGCAACATCTCTACGCATCTGTAGGTTCAAGGTTCTAGGGTGTTCGTGACTTCGGGATTCCCAATGATGCGGACCGCACGTCGCTGCAATCTGTCGAGAGCATCTAGTAAGTACTTTGTTGAACCATCCCAGAGATGCGAGCAGTATTCCACACAGGAGCGAATTTGTGTTTTGTATAGAAGACATATACAGATATATGCAGGCATCAATTGAGTATTCTCCTGTAATTAAAATAAATTATTTAACTGAGTTTGTCGTAGGTTTATAAGTGCCCGGTTGATGGCAATAGACTCGTCACCTATTAGATTGGGACCTAAACATAAACTGGTGAAATGTGGGTGCTAGCACTTCTGCCTACCCCTTCGGGGTTTTTGTTTTTGTTATGAGTTTATTAAATTAAGCAAGGTAAAAGAGCGGTATTTCACCACGAATTGACGAAAACAAAGAATGGAGTTATCAAGCCGTAAATTTTATTGATAATACACCCATATTTCGCTGATAACTCAAGGATATTGTAAAAAGAAAGTGCTTGCGTATTGATAGGCGGTGTAATCATCAATAGTATAATTACAATCAGTTTGAATATCAAAAATCAAGCGAGCCATATACGGTAACGCCATCTGGCGCTTGTAGTAAAGGCGTTATCATTGCTGATAGAAGTGATAGCTACGTATCGAGCGCAAAAAAAGAGATTGAAACAGAAGAACGGCGCGAGGTGTGGGTTCGATTCCCGCTCAACCGAAATATTTGGATGCATGAATAAGGGTTCGATCCCAGGTTTTACCATGGCACACACCAATGAATTTTCGATGCTTTTTGAAGTTATGTGTGTATTTATCGCAGGTTTATAAGTGCCCGGTTAATGGCAATAGGCTCGCCACCTATTACATTGGGACCTAAACATAAACTGTCGAAATGTGGGTGCTAGCACCTCTGCCTACCCCTTCGGGGATATATGCGTGAGTTTTATGTTGTGTTATGTTATAAGTATATTAGTAATAGTGTTTCTACGAATAATATATATACTTTTCCAAAAAAAAATCTAAATATATTTATCCGCATTCTATATTCTATAACACAAGGTAGTTAAGCTATATAGCGTTGTATTTTTTTAATTTAGAACACGCTAATTTGACTTCACATCACCTGATGGTAAGCTAAAGGCAAAGTCTCAGGTAAGAAGGTCACCATTGCAGACACTAAGTAATGTTACAATGGTGGCTCACTTGGTGACTCACTCAGCTTGGTAAGCTTGACGGCCTCATCAGATGCTTCTTCAGGTCCCGCTTAGAGGACCCGGGACTGTTGGAAGAAGGAAACATGTGAGCTGGTAATGAATTCCAGGTCTTGGTGGTGCGGCAAAGAAAAGAGTCTCCGAACCGCTAGGTTCTTGCTCGTATATTCTGCACAGTGTGAGGGTGACATCTAAGCCCTGCACGTGATGTCCTATGTAGGTAAGGACAAGGTGGGATTAGTTTGTAGAGCTCATCAGAACACTCACCATAAACCAAATACCGAGCATAGCCCTCTCCATAGCTCGTTGAGCGACTTTGAGCTTTTTCAGGAGACCGATTCTTCTTAATACTGCTCAATATGGGTTGTTAGATGGAAGTCATGTTCGGCTTTAGTCATGTTCTAACCTTGGTCATATTCTGATTTGGTCATGTTCGGGTTTAGTCATGTTCTTGTATAGCCATAATTACAGTTTTCGTAACTCATATTATGTTTTAGTCATGTTTCAATCTGGTCATACTATTTTTAGTCATGTTCATGTTTAGTCAATAATTGCTATATTTTAATAAGTGATTTTCATTAGTGACAAGTATTATAACCTTTTTTACTAACAATGCACCAATAGTCTTCACATTGGCAGACTTTGAAATTCTTTTTCTTATTCATTATTTTTCAGTCATTATCTTTCAGTCCCAAATTATAACTTTTTAGATTCCTCATTAAATTGCAAACTAGTTTTATTATGAACTATATATGTGTAAACGCAACGTGGTCTGAGATAAATGCGAAATTCTCTTGCACTCCATATATTTGCACTACTCGCGACTAGCGTGTGACGTCACTCACAAATACGATTGTGTATGGAGCTTTCGGGCGGCACGAAAAATTTAATTTTCAAAATCAAATATCTTTAAAACTATTTATGGCAAGAATATTTCACTTTATAACTAATATATTTATATAACTAATTTATACATATAATTATAAACATATATACATAAATAATAATAAATATAATTTAAAACTAAAAGCCGCGGTAGCCTAGTAATGGACTGCTGAGACTTTCGATGCGTTTTCGAAGTTATGTGTGTATTTATCGCAGGTTTATAAGTACCCAGTTAATGGCAATAGGCTCGTCACCTATTACATTTTTTTTATACAACTTAGGTGGCAGACAAGCACACGGCCCACCGGATGTAAAGTGGTTACCATGACCTATGAACGTGTGTAACACCAGTGGAGTCACATCCGTGCTGCCGACCCAGTAAGAACAGAGATTTTGTGCCGTCAGTGTAGAGGACAAAGCAGGACAAGCCTTTGGGACCAAAACATAAACTGGCGAAATGTGAGTGCTAGCACCTCTGCCTACCCCTTCGGGGATATAGGCGTGAGTTTATGTATGTATGTATTTCACTTTAACAGTTCGTTTTATTGTTATAGAGTGCTCATTTTTCGTGAATAAAAAAGTTAGTCAACCAGCATATTGTTCAATATAAACCAATAAACTCAGTCAAATCACATGAGCCCCTATCACTTATACTTAACATTATAATGAGCTAAACAAACAGCCTAATGAATAAATGACCGTCGTCCCTCCCTGACCCGAAGTCTGACCGGCTACTGACCGACGGGAGCACGACAACAGCGACTGTTGTCCAACGCACTTGAGCGCAGTTGACCCGCGGCCCGACCCTTCGGGATGAATTAGCTGTTTCCGATAGGGAGGGAGAGATACAATATCGATATTATTATAATAAAGCACTAGTAAACATGGATGTGATACCTAGAAGAGACTGCCTTGTGCGATAAGGCTGCCAATTGTATGTATACTGCGAAAATGCTCAATTTAATGTAATGTGTTCTTTCTTTGTGTACCATAATATAAAAAGATATTTGATTTGATTTGGATGTGATTTGATATCATGTTCGTTAACAGTTATTGTAAAAGTAGTAATTACCAGCTCACGTGTTTCCTTCTTCCTACAGTACCGGGTACTTTGAGCGTGGAGTGAAAAAGCATCTGATGAGGCCGCCAAGCTGAGTGCCACCATTGTAACATTACTTAGTGTCTGTAACGGTGACCTTCTTTCCTGAGACTTTGCCTTTAGCTTATCATCAGGCGAAGTGAAGTCAAATTTGTGTGTCCTAGTTTAAAATAATATATATTTAGACTGTTTTTTTTTATATATATAAAACACGTCAATTAGACTTCGCCTTGCCTGATAGTAAGCTGAAGGCAAAGTCCCAGAAAAGAGGGTCACCATTACTTACACATACCGTGTAACAATGGTGACACTCAGCTTGACGGCCTCATCATATGCTTTTTCACGCCCGCTTAAAGGACCCGGGACTGTAAGAAGAAGGAAACACGTGAGCTGGTAATGAATTTCAGGCCTTAATGGTGATAATATAGACTACGGAGGACTTATTGATTGATTGAGATATATAGGTAAGTTTGCCTAAAATTCGCATTGTGGTACGAAGGGATGGTTTTACAACGCAACCTCTACGCGGCTACGTGGTTAAAAAATAACTGGCAATAGCGCCCCCGAGGATCCTGGTAGGAAGGTTAGACCCATGAAGTCCTGGTCTCACTACCATGGAGGCCAAAGACCGTACTACGTAGAAGAAGAAAAGCCGGAAGGCGGACCCTGAGCTCCGAGTTCCGGACTCGGATGCAATCAGGAAAGTACGTCGCAGAATGATGATGGTGATGATTACACAACACAACGAAACAGTGCTGAGATGACATTGGTTGAACCTTCTTTAAAGCTGGTATTTTTCTATCATATTTTTAACTTGCGGCACAATAAGTCGCTCGAGCTTCATCTCACTTGGGTATAATTATGAAGAGGATATGTCTGATTCAAACCAACGAAACGGCACGGTTTTACACCACATCAGTTTGCCAGTGTCTAAAGCTAAGGCTTAGTTAGGAAGACATGATGCCGCTCCATCCACTTACACAGCTAAGCACTATGTCAGTGATTGAAACAACTGATCCACGGAACAACCCTGATAGTGTTGACTCTCCGGCATTGGCTTTTAAGCAGACGTTGTTAAATAAAAATGTCCATAATATCGATAGCACCGTATTGATAGTAAGTCCCATCACTAAACTATTCAATCAACAGACTGGGCGCAGCGGAAATGCACGTATGAATGCATTTACGTACTTACTCTGAACTCGTTGGAACACTAAAATAACTGGAGCGACGGCTCCGGGATTGATGAATGGCTAGGGTTACTTAGTTGGCGGTGTGGTCTAGACTTTGTAATAGTACTTCCTTCTTGCAACACTTGCAAGTTAATGATTTTAACCAGGTAGTACATAATTAAGGAAGGGTTCCAGCTGCTGTCGATTATTGCCACAATGTTGTGAAGAACATAATTCTATAGGTATGTTGTATAATGGTAGCACTTCACATAGCTATTCGTATTTGCGTATTTGACAAACAATCACCATGTGTGGACAGCTGTGCTTCAACTTCTATTAGAGTGGTTTTTCTTCTTCTTATTTTATTTAAATGGCTCCTTGCATCGGTTATATAGAGACCAATGATTCTGCTAACCACAAGGTGGAGAGCAGGTTTAATCGTTTATAGAGGTCTCAGAGTGGCTTTTGTGGAAGTCATGTGTCATGTGTCAAAAAAACCAACCTGTCATTTGACTATGTTAGATGACACTACCTTCCGCATCGCAACTTGTCTCCGTTTAGGTGCGCCGTGTGTTTCTCCGCATCAATGCCGTTGTGGAGAAGCCGTTGACAGACTCGGACACCATGGTCTGTCGTGCTGCAGGAGCGCTGGGCGAATTCCACGGCACGCCAGCCTCAACGACATAGTCCGCCGTGCTCTTGTCACCGCCGGTGCACCAGCTGTACTAGAACCAAACGGTTTGGCGCGTGACGATGGCAAGAGACCGGATGGCATGTCGTTAATGCCATGGACTCTGGTGTGGGACGCCACATGCGTTGATACCATGGCTCCTACCCATATAACTAGCACGGCTGGCTGTGCTGGTGCTGCTGCTGCTTCTGCAGAGGCTCTCAAGCGGCGCAAATACTCCAATCTCATCGGAGATTATGAATTTGTGCCGTTTGGAGTCGAAACTTTGGGGTCATGGGGTCCGAGCGCTCGCAACCTCTTCCGTGAGATTGCGAAGCGAATGGTCGACGCTTCTCGTGACCAGAAGGCTGGCCTCTTTTTAGGACAGAGAATAAATAAATAAATAAATATTCCACAACATTCTACACAACGCTATCTAGACCCATGGTAAGCATAGCTTAACTAGCTTGTGTTATGAGATCTAGAATGCGGATAAACATACTTAGATACTTTTTTTTTTTTGTAAATACATACATATTATACATATAAACACCCAGACCAATGCAAATATACATATTCATGCATACAAATATTTGCACTGAGCGGGAATCGAACCCGCGCCCCCTGCATAGCAGTCGAATGCTCTACCGCTACGCCACGGAGGTCGTAGCAGTAACTAACTATTATACAACGTGGCAATGCTGCCAGTCTTCTGGGAACGCTACCACAAGAGGCATGCGATGCGGAGTAATTCTACGACGCATTTTAATTGTTCTTAGCTATAAGTTGTATAATAGTTATTTTATTTTTATTGTATTTAATATTTATAAATTATTTCTTGATTTGTTTATTAAAGTATTGTATATTTAATATTTAGATATTGTTTCTTGACATGATTGTAAAATTAATATGCCGAATAATAATTGAATGTGATATAATACCTGTCAAATGATAAAAATAGTGTGAACAGTGCATCTGACAAAGCATTTGCCTTATTGCTTATTTGACAATTAATATGACCAATACCTAACACGTACAACTAACAAGTTATTTAGCCCCCTAAAATCCAACCACACGTCCTGATCGAAATTTACTGGCGTGACTAACGTGGCTCTGGTAAAATTTCTTGAAAAACTTGACATTGGCGTCTCGCCATTAATAATTTTATAAACTGCTACGGGACATTAGTTTTTTTTTTTTTTTTTTTTTTTTTTTTTTTATATAGGACACGTCAATTGGACTTCGCCTTGCCTGATGGTAAGCTGAAGGCAAAATCCCAGAAAAGAGGGTCACCATTACCCACACATACCGTGTGACAATGGTGACACTCAGCTTGACGGCCTTATCATATGCTTTTTCACGCCCCGCTTAAAGGACCCGGGACTGTAGGAAGAAGGAAACACGTGAGCTGGTAATGAATTCCAGGCCTTAATGGTGCGACAGAGGAAAGAGTCTCCGAACCGCTTGGTTCTTGATCGGATGTTTTGCACCGTGTGCGGATGACATCTAAGACCTGCACGCGTTGTCCTGTGTAGGAAAGGGGAGGGTGGGACTAATTGGAAGAGCTCATCAGAACACTCCCCATGGTACAGACGGTAAAATACAGCCATGGACGCAACATCTCTACGCAGCTGTAAAGGTTCTAGGGTGTTCGTGATCTCGGGATTCCCAATGATGCGGATCGCACGTCGCTGCAACCTGTCGAGAGCATCTAGTAAGTACTTTGCTGAACCATCCCAGAGATGCGAGCAGTACTCCACACAGGAGCGAATTTGTGTCTTGTATAGAAGACACCGCTGCTCCGGCGTGAAAAATCGTCTCACTCTGTTCAGGACTCCGAGTTTTCGTGAGGCTGTTTTGATGATGCTTTCGATGTAGTTTTTGTTATTCAGGTTGCAGCGAACATCCATACCTAGGATATTGAGATTGTCCTGCAGCGGCAGTGGCGTGCTCTGAAGAGTGGGGAGGGGAAGGAAGGAAGATACTTTTGCTGTAAACGCACATGCCTGCGTCTTCTTGGCATTGAACTCAACCAGGTTCTCAGAGCCCCATTGAGAAATGTGATTCAGGACCCCGTCAAGCTCAGTGACAAGAAGCTGCCTTTTCTCTGCGATATCTGACTGCTTGGCCACTGGATGTCCATGATAACTCCCATGTAAAGTGCTATCGTCTGCATAACAATGAACATTGCCGGTAGACAGCATGTCGTTGATATGCAGAAGAAAGAGAGTGGGTGATAAGACGGACCCCTGGGGCACGCCAGCATTAACCTGCAGAAACTCCGAAGCTCGTCCGTCACAAAGGACGCGAATACGGCGCCCCTGCAGGAAGCTAGCAACCCAGTTGCACAGCCTAGAAGGCAGACCAAAGGCAGGTAGCTTAGAAAGAAGCGATTTGTGCCAGACTCTATCGAAAGCTTTGGCGATGTCAAGACTAATTGCCAGTGACTCGCCGTGCTTGTCCATAGCCTCACCCCAAAGATGGGTAACGTATGCTAGAAGATCACCCGTTGACCGTTTCGGTCTGAAGCCATATTGCCGGTCATTAATTAAGGAGTGATCCTCTAGGTGCCGCATGAGCTGTTTGTTAATTATGTGCTCAAACACTTTGCACAGCACTGAGGTGACGGCTATGGGTCGATAGTTGGCTGGCTCCGAGCGATCCCCCTTCTTGGGAATCGGCTGAACATTCGCCTCTTTCCAAGGCAAAGGCACTGTACCCGAACTGTAGGATAGCCGGTACAGGCGCGTAAGCATTGGAGACAACTCCGCTGCACATTTTTTCAAAACTACCGCTGGAATACCATCCGGACCACTGGCTTTCCGGACATCGAGTGATTGCAGCAATGCACGGACATCGCGTTGCCTGATATGGATATCAGGCATCGCGTGGTCACTGTCGGGTAGTGTTGGTGGCTGCGTACCACAATCATCGATTCGGGAGTTGGCCGCAAAGAGATTAGCCAGCAGATTTGCCTTCTCTTGCGACTCATGGGCCAGGGATCCATCAGGGTTACGCAGCGGAGGCAGCGAAGGCTGACAGAAGTTGGCTTGCACGGCTTTAGCCAGTCGCCAGTAGCCACGGCTTCCCGTGGGATGCATCACTAGCTCTTGACCAAGCCGCGCTATGCGCAGGGCATCCGCTCTGACATAGGCCCTTCTACAGACCTTTGTGGCTCTGTTGTACGCTGCCTTGAAGTGGCCCAGATTGGGATGGCGCGTGGCGCGCGCCCTTACCCAAGCGCGGTACGCAGACTGTTTTTGTTCAACAGCTTCCGCGCACTCGCGCCCGAACCAAGGGCGCACCCCGCGGTCACCGGTGACATCGGTGTATGAGATATAGTATTCCATACCCAGACCGATCTCACCGGCGACAGCAGTAGCACAATCCGATGGGTTCTTACCTTCAAAGCAGCGCTCAACCCACGGGATGGACGCAAAATAGTCACGAAGTCCATCCCAGTCCGCTGACGAGTAGTGCCAGAGACGCCGCTTCCCCTGCACGGGTCGTGGGGGCGCCATAATAGGCACCGTGGAACAGACCAGGCAGTGGTCAGAGTTGCCTAACGCGGCTCGCACCGATACACTGTACCGGTCCGGATCACTCGTCAGCAGAAGGTCTAGCAGAGAAGGTGCTTGGCCCGACCTTCTTGGTATCCTAGTGACCTCGTGCACCAATTGGGTCAGGCCGTGCGCCAGAGCAAATGCGTGGGCGGCTCTTCCCGCATGGTCTGTTTTGGAGGAGCCCAACCAGATCTCGTGGTGGGCGTTAAAATCCCCCAAAAATACCATTTCGGCATTCGGAAATCGCTCCTGCGCATCATCTGCCGCCTGACTCAGATATTCAAAGAGTCGAGTTGTCTCAGCATCTCCTGTATGGGAACGGTAGAGGCACACATAGATCTGACTCGTAGGGCCATGGTCTACGTGTACCCAAAGGACGGAGAAGGATGGGTCCTCTAGGCAGCGCAAACGGCGACAGCAAACATCCGCCCTAACAAACACGCACACCCCGGCTTTTGCACGAAAACTTTCCTCAAGAACATAGCCAGGGTAGAGCAAGTAGGTCGTGTCGTCAGGGCGGTGTATTTGCGTCTCCGTTAGAAAAAACATGGCAGGTTTCGCCGTCTCTAGGTGTTGGTGGACGGCGTTGAGGTTTGCATGGAGCCCACAGATGTTAGTGGACTCCACCTCAAATAGCAAGCTTTTGGGAGTGTGACGAGCCGCTGTGTTGCCTTTTTCTATAAATTGCGCTGCCATGAGTTTGGGTGGGAGAAGGCGTGAAAAAAAGAAGTGATTGCCGCCGCAGCACCGTGTGACAAAGCGCGGGATATTGGTTTTATCTATGAATGTGAGGCATGGCGAGAGCCGACGCGCCGAACGGAAGGGCCCCCGTACCCCCCCGAGTATGGTCGCCGGGCTCCCAAATCCGGTCACCAACCGGCACGACGAACCATATCGGGATTATGCGCGGCCTGGTGAGGCAGCCTCCCAAGGTGGTTAACCCCAGTTGGGCCCCTGTACTATACCGCGGGCGGCCAGCGGCACCACCGTTTCTACAGGTCTCCCTGTTCGACGCATCGCCCCGCGCCATCCCCACTAGACTACGCCAAGACCCACTGGTCCCACTAGTGCTGCGACAACCACCACCTCTGCCCGGCTATGCACATGCTGACCCCTGAACACAATCCAACCGAGATTGAATTGCTATGGAGGGTTTTTCGCAATAGTGCACGGTGGTACCTACCCGGTCGAAACTTGAGACAAATTTGTGCCACCAAGTTTCTACCACCAGTAGTAGTAGTGGAATTAATGCTAAAAGCACAGAGCCATTAATCAAGAATTGAATTGACAAGTTATTTTTGGTTCTTAACGACCAGTCCAGTAAAGTACCTTTAACAGTAGACAAAATATGACGATTCACATGTGACACTTCTTTGAAGTGAATACTTTTTTGTCAACTAAATTGTGTCTATACTTGCATGTTTGCATATACGCTAAATATTTTGCCAAATCAACAAACACCCAATACGCTATAGTAGAAAAAAAACGCCCAATAGCAAACACAAATAGCCAAGTGAAGTGCCACCGTAATGTTTGATTTCGGTTGGCAAATTTGACCAAATAGTTGTTGACCACCACTCGGCACGGGTAAAATCTATATCGGGGTTAAAAATGCATACTCAGACGTGCTACTTCAGACCATAATCTAACTCTGTGCCAAATTATGATTTTGAGGATACGTTATCGGTACTATGAAATGCATTTATTCCAAAATCGGACACGAACGCACGAGAATCTTTCGTAGTTTGGACTCGAACCGACTAAAACCGCAATCCTGGTCCTCCAGATGTCAAGCTGTAAAGCAACCAATAAGACATTTAGTTCCCTCGCAATCCAAGACCATCTCCCATCTCCAATTTCGAAATGGTCGTCTTGGGCGATTGAACCACACTTACCTTAGAAAGATAGAATGTACTGTCTAAATCTTACCTAGGCATCCGAAACAAGTCCGAAATTTCGGATTTAAGTTCATTTAATGGTAGTCCCAGCTATCAGCATAAAAATGAATACACAGGGACCTATTTAACACCAGAATTACTAAATAAAAATGGTTATTTCTGTGAATCGTCGCACGAGCCGCGAGTATTCTCCATCGCCCGCCCTTCTCAGAAACGAGGAAGGTATGGGCAATTTGCATGTTAAATATAAAGTTTGAAATGCGCCATATTGTTTTGGAGAATTCAGTTCTAATTTGAGTTGGGTGTCTGCTTTGTTCGGTGAGACTGTAAGAGGTGTGTCGTTATAGAAAAAAATAATTATCGAGACATCGTTTGACTTCGTAATAACTTGTAGAATTCATTAGGGTTGTAATGATATATCGGGATATCGATAACACAAATGATATCTAGTTGCAAGTACATAATTTATAATCAGAATATTTATAGCGACATAATGATACTATCGCATAGAATGCATTTACACTAATTCAGATAGGGTAGGTATTTTTATATTTTCGCAAGATGATAATATACTAATATTACGTACTTAATTGATCATACTTTTTTTAAGTATATACTAAACAAACCTTTTAATTATCTGAGTACTTGACTTTTTTTATATAGGGCACGTCAATTAGACTTCGCCTTGCCTGATGATAAGCCGAAGGCAATGTCTAAGAAATAGGGTAAAATTATTTACATATAACATGTGACAATGTTGATACTCAGCTTGACTGCCTCATCATATGCTTTTTCACGCATAACTGTGGGAAGAAGGGAGCACGTGTGATGGTAATGAATTCCAGGTCTTTAAAAAAAATACTAGAGTTCTTAATTATATTCACAAAACATTGATAATATAATATGAAAATATTCGATATTATCTGTTATCGATATCTGATATTTTTATCAATATCGGTACTTTTAACGCTACTGACATAACTTAAGATGCAAAGTTATGGTAATATCCATACCTACACTCGATACCCGTACACATACGTTTCAAGTATTATTGTAATGGACGGACCACAGTAGAATGATATTATTTGATGATCTATGGGACGCTGCCACGGAATATGAAATCAAAAGGAAGTCAAGCCAATAAACGTCGTTAGTATGGAAATTAGTATCCCGGGTGCCATCCGAACATCTATGGCAGTGTTTATGGGTAGTTGGATCCCTGAAAGGTCCGACAACTGGTCTAAATACAGAACCTCTATATCGCGAATGGGTTTGGGAGGTAAGTAGCAGTCACTTCACGGAATTATTTTATTGTAGGAAGTGGAACCGACTGGGGAAGTACCTCCGTCCTACAGAATACCGCGGTTATACTAACTTCGTGTAGTGTTCCCAGCGGTGAGCAGGGTAGCCAGAGCTCACTGGAGAATTTGTGCTGTCAGTGGGATGACTAAAGGCTTGTCCTGCTTTGTCCTCTGCACTGACGGCACAGAGACTGTGCTTACAGGGTCGGCAGCGCGAGTGTGGCTTCTCTGGTGTTACACACGTCCATCAGGTGGGCCGTGCGCTTGTCTGCCACCTAAGTAGTATAAAAAAATTCTGTTCAATTGAGCAAGCCGACTGGGTAGGTACTTTCGCCCTACAGAATACCGGGGCCATAATAACTTCGCGTTGTGTTCCCGGCGGTAAGTAGGGTAGCCAGAGCTCACTGGAGAGTTTTTGTGCTGTCAGTGGGAAGACCAACGGCATATACTGCTTTGTCTTCTACTGACGGCACAGAAACTCTCTGAGCCTACAGGGTCGGCAGCGCGAGTGTGGCTCCGCTGGGATTGCACATGTCCATAGGCCACAGTAACCATCTTCCATCAGATGGCCGTGCGCTTGTCCTGCCACCTTTGTTTATAAGTGTCGATTTAATGGTCTATGCAGAATTTTTTTTTTTTTACCTAAGTGGTATAAAAAATCAAACTCATTCGCGTAGCAGTAAGACAGGAAATAGCAGACTCAGGTTTCCGAGGTGAAGACTTCTGACGTGTTGATGAAGATGAGTATGACAATTTTTTTTTTATATTTTAAAACATTCCACACAACGCTATCTAGACGCATGGAAAGCATAGCTTAACTAGCTTGTGCTATGGAATCTAGAATGCGAATAAACATACTTAGATTTTTTTTGTAAATACGTACATATTATACATAGAAACGCCCAGACCAATGCAAATATACATATTCGTGCATAGAAATATTTGTACTGAGCAGGAATCGGACCCCCGCCTTCTGCGTAGCAGACGAACGTTTATACCGCTACGCCACAGAAGCCGTCATATTATTTTCAATATATTAGAATAGAATAGAATAGAATCGTTTTATTTGTTCAAAACATGTGTGTACATACAAAAGCATGCAATAAGTTAGTAATAGTTTATATAGTCCAGGTATGGCGTACAAATATATGCGTAAGGAGACGCTTAGTCATAAGATGCGCATTAATTGCTTTCAATTTTCACTAACAGTTCAATAATCATTATGTAATGTAATGTCAAATGGATTCAAAAATACAGTAGAAATGTTAATATCTTATCAATAATCATGTCAAATAGATTAAAATACAATAGAAAATGTACTATATATCAATAACAATGGCAAGTATATATTAAGTTAGTGGTCAAAATACAGTCAACAATGTCAGAATTTTTTTGGCCATTTTTTTTTATACCACTTAGTTGGCAGACAAGCACACGGCCCACCTGATGGAAAGTGGTTACCGTGGCCTATGGACGTTTGTAACACCAGAGGAGTCACAGTCGCGCTGCCAACCCTGTAAGTACAGAGTTTCTGTACCGTCAGTAGAAGACAAAGCAGGACAAGCCTTTAGTCTTCCCACTGACAGCACAAATTCTCCAGTGAGCTCTGGCTATCCTACTCACCGCTGGGAACACAACACGAAGTTATTATAGCCGCGGTATTCTGTAGGGCGGAGGTACTGGCCTACCTAATAAGTAATTTACTATAATTTATATTTACTATGTAGTTAATGCTAGTTAGTTAATACTATCTGCCAGGAAGTCTGTTATGCTATAATATGCCTTTTGCAGGAGTAGGCCTTTAATTTCTTTTTTGAATGAACTGGTGGTAAGTTCCTTCCAGTTCTTAGGTAGCTTATTGAATATAATTGGCGCCATGCAAAAGATACTTCTGCGCATAAGTGCAGTTTGTGCTTTGTGGAGCCGAAGTCGAGTGTTATCACGTCTATTTCGCGCAACGGAATCCTGGACTTTAATAACTCAAGGTTGGTTGATCGCGAGGATGCGATGGTGACTCCGTGGTCTCCACACCCGAAGAGGGCCGTCTCACAAGAGACGGTCTGGGCCGGCCGGGGTGCGAGGGATGTGTCTCAGATAATCTAACCTCCGGCGACCTGCGGCCCACACAGACGGCGTGCGTTTAAGTCGGTTCAAGTCCGGAATTTTACGCTCATTAAAAAAAGAAGGTTGGTTGATCGGACGGTTTTCTTTCTTTCTTTCTCCCTACAGTTATAGGTGCTTCAAGCGGGACGTGAAAAAGCATCTGAGAGGCCGTTAAGCAGAGTGCCACCATTATAACATTATTAGCACCTCTAATAGTGATAAAAATTCCTGAGACTTTACCTTTATTTTACCATCAAGCAAGATGATATCATATTGACATGACTGTTGAAAATACTTATGCTCCTAATTAGCAGAACAAAATATAACGCCTTGTAATTTGTGCCGCAGTGCCATCTATGGGCACAATTAGTAAATAGCATTTGTAATTGCGCTAGCGCATTCACCTTGAATATAACATTGCTTTTCAAGATCATAGGTACAGTCAGCAGCAGATTGATCTTTACTAGCTAAACACTCAAAATGGTATCAATACTAATTATCTTTTTTTTAATACTAACTTTTTATACCCCTTGGTTGGCAGACAAGCACATGCCCTACATGATGGAAAGTGGTTATCGTGGCCAATGGACATGTGTGCAACGCCAAGGGAGAGCCACACTCGCGCTGCTAACCCTGTGAACACAAGAGTTTCTGTGCCATCAGTGTAAAAGACAAAGCAGGACAAGCTTTTGGTCTCTCCAGTAACCTCTAGCTACCGCCGGAAACACAACACACGGTTATTATGGCCGCGGTATTCTGTAGGGCAGAGATACTTCCCCAGTCGGACTGCTCAATTGGACGGAAATACCGCCGTGTCCTACCTGCATGACTCTCCCTATTCCTGTTGACTGATTGTTCTGATATTTAGTACATACTTTGATTTCTGACGATTTTTTTTAACTTTTAATCTTTCGCGTTCCATGGTACACAATAATGTTTACGGGAATTAACGCGTTTGCTTACAGAATAGGGACACTGTGAGCTGTGTGTGGTATGTGACGGTAGGCGAAAAAATATCCAGAATGTGCGGGTAGATGAAGAACCTACTGCCTCACGAACTCGAAGACGGCGGGAGTGCACCACTGAGCCAGTCAGCCTGTGACCATAGCCGGTGTAACCTGGTCGAAACATCAGGCAAAACAAAGATATGTATGTTATTATACCATGATCGCGTAAATTTTTTTTTATCTAGGACACGTCAATTTGACTTCACCTCGCTAAGCTAAAGGCAAAGTCTCAGGAAAGAGGGTCACCATTACAGACACAAAGTAATGTTACAATAGTGGCACTCAGCTTGGCGGCCTCATCAGATGCTTTTTCACGTCCCGCATAAAGGACCCGGGACTGTAGGAAGAAGGAAACACGTGAGCTGGTAATGAATTCCAGGTCTTGGTGGTGCGGCCAAGATAAGAGTCTCCAAACCGCTTGGTTCTTGCTCGTATATTCTGCACAGTGTGAGGGTAACATCTAAGCCCTGCACGTGTTGTCCTATTTAATGTAGGAAAGGAGAGGGTGGGATTAGTTGGAAGAGCTCATCAGAACACTCACCATGGTAGAGATGGTAAAATACAGCCAAGGAAGCAACATCTCTTCGCATTTGCAAAGGTTTTTTGATTTGATTTGATTTCAAAAGTCTCAGGAAATATGGTCACCATTACAGACACTAAGTAATGTTACAATAGTGGCACTCAGCTTGGCGGCCTCATCAGATGCTTTTTCATGCCCCGCCTAAGGGACGCGGGACTGTAGGAAGAAGGAAACACAAAATGTATGTCATTTTTTTATAGGACACGTTATTTAGACTTCACCTTGCCTGATGGTAAGCTGAAGGCAAAGTCTCAGAAAAGACTGGTACTTTTGGTTACTTTGGTAGTCAGCCGATCTGATGCTGACTGTACCTACCACATCTGTTTAGTGACCTTAAATTGGTTTGTGAACGAAAGGTTAAGGGATGTGACCTCAATGTCCATCGCTGGTATAGTGGTGTTTATCGTCTTGTGCGATTCCGGCCGGTTCACCATTTTTAGGCAGTTCCTGGCAGAGTGGAAATTGGACTACCCTATCTATTCCCATTCGGTGTCGTACAAGGCGAGTAAGGGATAAGGCTGTTTAACATCAGTCAGATATATACAGCCTAGACTCATGAATGAATAGCTTGAGTCAACAATAGTGCCCGGGAGGCGGCAATGGCTCACCTCTCATTACGTGGGACCGAATTTAATGTGTAGTGAAATATGGTTAATTCAGCTCTACTTAACCCTCTGGGGATAAAGGCGTGATTATATGTATAAATAATAAATAATAAAATAAATTAAAATCCACAATATTCTACACATCGCTAACTCTAGACCCATGGTAAGCAAAGCTTAACTAGCTTGTGTTATGGAATCTAGAATGCGGATAAACATACTTAAATCCTTTGTGTTTGTAAATACATACATATCATACATAGAAACACCTATACCAATACAAAGAGTAATTCAATAGTAATTCGTGCATACAAATATTTGCACTGAGCGAGAATCGAACCCGTAGCAGTCGAACGTTTTGCCGCTACGCCGCAGAGGCCGTCAAAAAGATCAATAGCTCAAATGTATGTATTTATTAACACAGACAGGATTACATAGGTTAGTAGTACATATTTTACCATGGAACTCTCACTTTACACCCTGTATAACAGACCCGAAGTTAGATTTAAGTCGGTTCGAGCCTGACATAACCACCTCCACTGGCCTGTAGAGGTATCTGTAAAGATTTTGTTGCGTAAAAAGATTCACTTCTCCCACCTTTAACTTTAAGGACGGCGACTGGATGCGAAAGGCGGAGGATCGGGTACAATGGTGCACATTAGGAGAGGCCTAGTTATCTCCAGCAGTGATCAACAGTAGGCTAAGTCATTAACTGATAACTTAATATCAAATTATAACTTTTGGATGACCAATAAACAAATTTAGACACGCAACCCTTCAACACTTTGGGGATGTCCTTTAATCACGTGATGTTTTTTTTTAGCAATTTTCCTCCTCCTCCCTGGTGAAACGTGGACTACTACTATACTTTTGTTACAAGTTATTTAAGTAAAACAGAATATTCTCTTTTTTCGTGCTTAATTTATAAAAAATAAATACGGGTAAGGTACACCTGACATCTCACTATATCGTACACTTGCACCGCGCCGCGGTTTCACCCGTGTAAATCCTGATCCCATGGGAATATCGGGATAAAAAGTAGCCTATGTTACTCACGAAGAACGTAGCTTTCTAATGAAAAAAGAATTATTAAAATCGGTCCAGTACTTTTTGAGTTCGGGGCGAGTGCGGCAGCGGGAGCGACGAAGGATCGCAAGACAAGCTGCCCGCGTACGAAGGCAACTCGGGCGTCGGAGGTCGGTGAACGACCTCCGCCCCCCATGAGCGCCGGACTGGGGGTGACAGGTGGAGCCGCCCGTCAACCTGGCAGAAGTAGGCCGCGGCAGCGGCGCGCCTGGCGCGCCTCCCCGTTTCCGGCGACGAGTTGGGGACTCTGTAGTCCCCACACCCGAGAAGAGGGCCAGATCGTGAGAGATGGCCCTGGGTCGGCCGGGGTGCGAGGGATATGCCTGTCAACCTCACCTTCAGCAACCAAAAAGTCCCACAGGCGGCGTGCGTTTTAGTCGGTTCGAGTCCGACATAACCTCCTCCACCGGCTCCGGTGGGGAGGTATCCGTGGGGATTTTGCGCACGTAAAAAAAAAGTACTTTTTGAGTTTATTCGTTACATACAAAAACACAAATCTTTCCTCTTTATAATATTATATAGTATAGATTGAACTGTATACATGCTACCTACTTGTCCTGCTGTAAATCTGTTGGTGTACAATAAAGAATTATCTATCTATCTGTCTATCTATATCCCAACCCGTCTCCTCCCCCTGTTGAGCTTCACATGATTACTGACCAGTCCCTTTCTCCTTTTTATACCAGGTTACAGACAAGCACACTGCCCACCTGATGTAAAGTGATTACCATGACCTACGGACGTGTGTAACATGTACTGCCGACTCTGTAAGAACCTTCTAGTGCCCTTGTTGAAGAGCCCTATATTTTAGTCCCTTAGAAATACCACAGAAAGGAGTTCTTTGTCTCTCTTGTAAGTCACATACAGACGAACTAAATCACTAAAAATGAATAGTCAAGTGGCATTACCGTCAAGTACAGCCTGTGTACGAACCCGGGCCCTCGCGCCGCCCTCCCTCGCCTCCCGCCCGCCCACTAAACGATCGAACTCACAACCTTGATAAACTATTCATTGTCTTCAAAATCAATAACATAATTATAGTTGCTAGTGCTTTTGTCAACTGTGAGTATTCCCTGCCGCGAATATTCCATCTATCCATATACAGGGTGTATTTTTGAAACGGGGCAGTAAGGGCAAGTACCTTAACCGTTGCAGTTACAGCAAAACGTTCTTAAAAGACCTTCCCTAACTTTTTGGGACATTTTGAACTGCATTCACAGATTTTGTAAAAAACTTACAGTTAGCAAAAAAAATGCAAAAGGTCAAAATTTTTTTTTTATGCCAATTGATTCTATTTCATGTGGGGATCAAAAAACTCTATGGGACCATTTTAGCTTTCATTACTAGAAAAGACAGAAATCGCCAAAAACATTTCCCATACATTTCGTACGGAAATATAATAAATCAACTCGAAACTCATAGGTCAGGTAAAATTTTGAACATTTTTAAATAAAAAAAATCATTTAAACATTTAAGAAATTGGTTTATGAAATAAATTGCTCAAAATGATTTCCATTTTCACGAATACATAAGTCTATTCATTTTTGCACTGAACGAATGGCGGCTAATAATGTTCTGGGATGAATATTACGTAAAATGGTCATTAATGCATCCTTGAGCTCTTGAACACTGGCGTACGTCGTCTTATACACCTCGTTTTTCACGAAGCCCCATAAAAAAAAATCAAGTGGTGTTAGATCGGGGCTACGAGGTGGCCACTGTGTTGGACCATGTGTACCTATCCACTGTGTACCGAAGAGGCGGCTCAAATTGGAACGTGAAAGGTGACTGTTATGTGGCGGAGCACCATCTTGTTGAAAATGAACTTTTCGCAATTCCGACAGGGGCCATTCGTCCATCTCGTTTTCAAGATGGTGTAAAATGACTTCATTATACATGGCAGAATTCAGTTTCCCTTCATAAAATTCCACCATTATGACTCGATTGGACATTATACCACACCAACAGTTGAATGAGAAGCGAACCTGATTATGACTTGCCGTAACTCTTAGTGGATTTTCTTTGGACCAATAGTGGTGATTATTTCTGTTGTACATACCGTTATTGGAAAAATTCGTTTCGTCTGACCACTGTATGTAATTTAAAAATTCATGATCTCTGCTTATTTTTCCTCTTAGCCATCTGCAAAAAGTAAGCCTTCGAACATCATCACCCGGATGTAACACTTGAACTATGCGCCCATATCGATAGCACTTGTAGCCGTATTTCTTTCATATCTTTATCACAAGGTAGTGGGATACACCTACTTCAAGGGCGACTTACCTGGACGATACCTCTGGATATGCTTCGACATAAGTCAGAACCGCAATCTCCGTGTCCATGTCCACACGAGGCTGCCGCTTTCTTTTGAAAGAACCCTGCAATTCCAGGTTTTTCAAAAGATTTGTAATAAACTTTCTTGTTGGCACATGCCGCAACGGATACTTATTGCGGTACCACACTAATGCAGCTCCCGCATTTCGACTATTGACAAAATACGCTTCTAATAAGTCAATTTTTTCGCGATTAGAAGACATTTTAGCGAAAATCCTTAATTAATAACTCATACGAAGTTTCTCAGCTGAAACTAAGTATAACACACAGATTTTCGAATCAAATTCGAAATTTGAGGGTAAAAATTCTTTTTATTTACTTTACAGTCAATTCTACCCACTTCCTGGCCATAACAAAAAGTTAGACCATCGTAGAAATTTGTTTCTGTTGCCGAAATGTATGGGAAACGTTTTTGGCGATTTCTGTCTTTCCTAGTACTGAAAGCTAAAATGGTCTCATAGAGTTTTTTGATCCCCACATGAAATAGAATCGATTGGCATAAAAAAAAAAATTTTGGACTTTTTGCAATTTTTTTGCCAACTGTAAGTTTTTTACAAAATCTGTGAATGCAGTTCAAAATATGTCAAAAAGTTAGGGAAGGTCTTCTAAGAACGTTTTGCTGTAACTGCAACGGTTAAGGTACTTGCCCTTACTGCCCCGTTTCAAAAATACACCCTGTATATATATATATCTATACCCGTGATCAATACATATAAAATTGCTTGTCCCAGTCAGTGACGTTTTTTATTAATAGATGCGTATACAAAGATGGCGGTTCTCAAAAATGGCGTAAACAATAAGCATAATAATCATGGCTAGTTACTTATATCTAATACTGGAAGCAGTATTAATAAATTATATATATTACAGTATTCATTGTACATACATACCTAATGATGGAGGTAGGACACGACGGTATCTCCCGTCTCAAATTGAGCAGTCCGTCTGGGGAAGTACCTCCGCCCTACAGAATACCGCGGTTATAATAACCTTGTGTTGTGTTCCCGGTGGTGAGTAGGGTAGCCAGAGCTCACTGGAGAGGTTTTGTGCTGTCAGTGGATAGACCGTAGGCTTAAATTGACACCACTGACTTGTAGGGGCGTGAAATGTTGGCGCGGCGGTCAGGGAGACCCGGTGAAACGGTTATCCGCTGGCCGCCCGCAGGTTGTACGGTTCCCGAACCTGGGGATCACTTAATCTCCGCCCCAGGAGGCTGAACCAGCAGCCTGTGTAAAGTGCCCAATGCTGTAGTCGTGCCGGAGGAGGAAACCGGAGTGGACTCGGCTACAGTATTTGGGAGGGGACCGGGGGCCCTTCCGCCCGCCGCGCCAGCCACTCACACAACCCCAGCTTGTCAGTGGTGGTACGAAGCCTAGCTTTGTCTTCTGCACTGGGAGCACAGAAACTCTCTATACCTTCCTCCCCCCCCCCACCCCCCACATAGGTCATGAAAGGAAAAAATAAGAATAAGGTTACTACAGCGGTACCATCATCCACAATACATGTGGATTTCTGTAACATCAGGGGCCTACACACCAACCTCAACGCGGTCCATCTACATTTAGAGACCGCGCAGCCCACCTTGTTTTTTCTGACGGAGACGCAAATATCATGCCCGGCCGATACAGCCTACTTAATGTACCCGGGGTACAAACTCGAGCATAACTTCCTGAGTCGCGCCGGGGTATGCTTGTACGTCCGGGATGATATTTGCTGCCGCCGTCTTCAAGGCCTTGAAGACAGGGACCTGTCAACTCTTTGGGTACGTACGGATCACGGTGGCCACACCCGTATCTTTGCGTGCCTCTACAGGTCTCATAGCGGTGACTTGGGTACAGCTCAATTGTTTGAGCATCTGCAGCGGTCTGCGGACAAGGTAATTGAGCAATACCCTACCGCAGATTTAGTATTCTTGGGGGACTTCAACGCTCACCACGTAGAGTGGCTGGGGTCTCCTAGAACTGATTTTGCGGGAAGGGCTGCTCATGACTTTGCACTGAGCTACGGATTCTCTCAACTGGTGCATTCTATTACTAGAACACCAGAAATAGAGACCCATAGAAGCTCTATACTGGACCTTCTGCTGACTTCACGCCCGGACGAATACTCAGTAACTGTGGAAGCACCACTTGGTACTTCGGACCACAGCCTCGTTCGGGCGCAAGTGACTCTCACGCGGCCTGAACCACCGCGGCCACCTCAATGGCGGCATGTCTGGCACTACAAGTCGGCAGACTGGGATGGACTGCGAGAATTCTTCGCGTCGTACCCGTGGAGGCAGCTTTGCTTCACTTCAAATGATCCCAGCTCCTGTGCAACAGCAGTAGCTGATGCGATCCTAGCGGGTATGGAATGCTATATTCCGAACCGCTGGATCGCAACAGGAGAGAGCAAACGCCCTTGGTTTAATAGGCCCTGCAGAGAAGCAAGAGACCACAAGCAATCTGCATACAGGGCTTGGACCACGGCTTTAGCCAATAAAGATCCTAATATCACTGAAGTGAAGCGAATGTTGAATGCCGCCTCGAGGTCTATAATCAGCTCGGCGAACCTTGATCCCTATGACAGTTCATACTAGTGACGGGTCGTGTCGATATATCGCAACTTTTTATAGGCAAAGGCGTGACTTGCATTCAGCCACATCGATAAACATGTTTTTAAAATATAATCTACATTACTATAATTATAATGCTTGTTATTTATTTATTTATTTATTTTATTTATTTTCTTCTTTTAAAAAAACTTACAGCTAATACAATGAAATTTAAACAAAAACAAAAATAGGTACAAGAAGGCCAATTACAAGTTTTTGCGAATAAATACAGATTTTACATTAGAAGACAATGTGTAAATTAAAGACATGAGACACAAATAACAGGCAGTACACTACTCATTCACCCTTCAAAGAAGGCATCGCTCATAATTTTTTTGAGTTTTGGTATGCTGGTGTTGAATAAGTCAACTTCGTTGTGTGACCGCGAGATTTCATTGAAATCTCTGCTGGCTCTAATGAGAAACGAATTTTGACGATAGTTGGAATTTGCTATGGGAACACGGAGAAGTCGTGGTTTTCTTAAGAAGGAGTGATGTACGCATAGCCCAATTCTACCCAATAGCTCAGGACAGTCAACTGAACCGTTTGCAAGACCAAAAAGCAATGATTGATCAGCCACGCGTCTACGTATGTACAGTGGTAGCAAGTGAAATTTTCTGCAACGAGTCACGTAACCATCAAGGTACGATTTGGAACGGTATTGAATATACCTTACAAATTTCCTCTGAATACCTTCAATCAAGTCTACGTAGATGTTATAATGAGGATTCCACACCTGTGAGGAAAATTCGAGGTGACTGCGGACGAACGTGCAATACAAAATTTTAATTGTTTTTATGTTTTTGAAGTCTGCCGATAGCCTCATGATAAAACCCAATGCCTTGGAGGCTCGTTCGACAATAGTATCTATATGCTGGTCAAATATGAGCTTAGAGTCAAAAGTTAAGCCTAAGTCTTTGATTGAATTTACTCGCTTAACACTAGATCCGTTCAATTTGTATTCGTGAATAATAGGTACAGGTTTACGAGTAAAGGTGCATGCATAGCATTTGGATATATTTAATTGTAATTTATTTAATTTACAGTAGCTAGTTAATCTATCCAAATCTGCTTGGAGTGCGAGAGCATCAACTGTAGTAGTAATAGGACACATGATCTTCATGTCATCGGCATAAAGGAGAATTTTGGAGTTGGTGAAACAACTTGTGATGTCGTTGATAAAGACAATAAACAACAGCGGAGCCAATAACGAGCCCTGAGGAGCCCCAGATGGAATATAGGATGTTCTAGATTTGAACCCATTGAGAACAACGGTTTGACATCTGTTCTTAACATAAGAGGAGAACCATCTGAAGAGGTCGCCTCTGATACCAATGGCAGAAAGTTTGCGTAAAAGCAGTTCATGGTCAATTCGGTCAAAAGCCTTACTATAATCAGTGTATATCACGTCAACTTGATGTTTATGGGACATACACTCGGAAATATAGTCACTGCAGACGATAAGGTTAGTAGTGGTGGAACGACCACTCAGGAACCCGTGCTGATGTTCACTAAAGTTGTGTTTGAGTGAGTTGTATAGTTGTTTATAAACGATTCTTTCAAGCACCTTAGCGAATATACACAGTTTTGAGATAGGTCTATAGTTTTCCACCATGTTTTTGGGGCCCTTTTTGTGGATAGGCGTGATAAACGCTGATTTCCACAAATTAGGCACCACCCCTTCATGTAATGAACGTTTGAACAATAAATAAAGTGGTATTGTGAGGCCAGCCGCACATTTGACCATGAGGATCGGGGGTATATTATCTGGGCCTGCAGTTTTATTAGGATCGAGGGCCTTTAGTAATTTGAAGACTTCATACTCCTGTATCTCAATGGAGCCGATGTCAGTTATGGTATCTACCCCAGAGTCCGAGACTAGACTGTTAGATGTGCTGCTAGTATTTTGCAAGAAATTCGAGTTGAAATAATCACAAAAGTAGTTACAAATTTCCTCACCGTCACTCGAAGAGTGTTGTCCGTATCTTAAAACTGCTGGATAGCAATTCGATTGTTTTTTACTTTTTACGTAGGACCAGAAAGCTTTCGGATTTTTGAGAATATTATTTTCAATTTTCGAGATATAGTCTGCGAACATATCACTCTCTAGTGTTTTAGCTCTGTCTCTTAGTAAAATGAATGATTCGTAGTCAGAGAGATTATTATATTTTTTGAATTTAGAGTGAAATTTGGACTTTTCTTTGAGTATTTTTATAAGCGGTGACTTGTACCATAGTGGATATTTAGTTTGCGGGACAACAGCTTTGGATGGGATGTATTTCGAACGTAGTTTATTGACAATATCATAAAAGAAACTTACAGCGTCCTCTAGTGACCTGCTGTTGAGTTCGTTAGGCCAGTCAAAGTTATTTAATTCAGCTGAGATTGCATTAAAATCACCACAGCTGTATAAAAACTTTATGTATGATGAAGAAGCCAGTGAATGAAGCTGAACGAAATCCGCCGATATACAGAGGGCCCTATGTTGAGCGTCCTCCGGTACCAGAGGGTCGCCACTTGCCGATACGAGCACTTCATTGTTTGAAAAAATTAAATCTAATATCACATTATTGCAGTTTAAATGTGAGTTGTATTGTGATAGATTGCAACACTCCACATCGTTAAAAAATGACGTTTGTGCTGTCCCGTTAATGCCATTAGGATAAAAAGAGTGATCGTCATCTGAAAGAGACCATGTAACATTAGGCATATTGAAATCGCCTAGAACTAAAAATTTGTCAGCGGGATTTCTCATTACGATATCGACAAGATTATTAGAGAAATTTGTTAATTGCATTGTAATTGAGTTTCCCAAGTTTTGAGTGCAGATGTAAACTACGCCTATGTGCATTTTGTACGAAACTCTGGGTTTTTTATTGTGAAGTGTGAGGGTAATCCAAATATCTTCGGCAGAGGAGCACCAATTGTCTTGTATTTCGGTAGCCAGTTCTCTTCGAACTGCCACTAGCACACCACCACCCAGGATCTGGTCTAAGCTAGCATAGTCCCTATCTTTTCTACAAACCAAGTATCGATCATCAAGTAGCTCGCTGCTGCTGATACCGTCATTTAACCATGTTTCAGTCAAACAAATAATATCAAAGTTATTCAACAGCATATTTCTATAAAAACACGCTGTCTTGGTCCGCAGTCCCCGACAATTTTGGTAATAAATACTAATTGGCATCATCGTAGAATATTGTAAATATTAGCATTCGAATAAGCAGATCGTAAGGTACATTGCAAAAAGTTAGAGTAAACAAATAAAACTGGTTACTTTTGCTAATGGATAATAGTATAAAGAGATCTAGTAACAGCGACTGCAATGTTAAGAAAATAAGGCGCATTTTAGAGTAAACATAGATGAACGTCATAGCAAATTCCAAGCGATAGGAGAACAAAAGAATTCGTTGCGTTAGGTGAATAGAAAAAAATATGAATACGTATCTCAAACTTTGCGTATTATAGTAATTACTATAAGAAGCTAAATAAACAGATGTTGTGGTTTTTATGTCTATGAAGAAAGCTTCTGTAGATCCTTTTCTGATTTTATAGTAAGTGCAGGTGAGGTCGGCTTCTTTCTTATAAGAATTTTGCAATTCTTGACCCAGACGTAAGCAAACCCCCGCTCTTTGGCAAATACTTTGGTTTTGTTCAGCAATATCTTGTTATACATTGTGAGATGGTCGTTGACAAAGACTTGGCTGTCTCCCTGCAACCCCAGATCAGTTAGTTTGATGGCATGCTTTTTTGCAGCTGCTATAAAGTTCTCCTTCAGATATAGATTGTGAATCGAGCAGATAATTGTCTTACTACGTGGGTCACTCCTCATTGGGACTCGCACGATATAATTGATTTGGTCTTTGGGGATGTCAACCTTAATAACTCCGCCTATCTTTGTCATGACAGTAAATAGGTTTTCAGAATTGAAAATAGGGATAGCTTTGATTTCTACATTACTTTTGCGAGACCTTTGTTCATTCTCACGGTGTAGATCATCGAGTTTGTCAAGCTGCTCACGCAGAGACGCAACTTCTTCCTTTGTCTTCTTCAGAGACTCAATATCCTTGGTGAGGGATGAAACTTTGGCTTCCATGTTTTCGATAGATTGGTGTGCAAATTCAACAGAGGTTTTAACACTAATCAGTTCCTCCTTTATGGACTTTATTTCCGCCAGTTCCGCTTGAATATTAGCCATCATATTCATTAAATCTGGTATAGCAGCAGTTTGAGCTGTTAGCCGCTTTAACTCGGCGAAAATACCTTCCAGTTCTGTAGCAGCCTTAGGACGTGGACTGCTAGATTTGCATTTCGGACATTTCCATGTCGATTGTTTTGCACCCAGTCTTCGCCAACCCACTTCAGTAATTCCCGCACATGCGAAATCAAGGTGAGTCTGGCAGACGGAACACTGAACACCATCCAGGAACTCAACACCACAGTGCGCGCACGTTGACATTTTAATGAATATATATTCCAACAGTACTATCGCGAAACTTTGAGAAACGCAGGCGAACGGGTCGCTCAATATAGATGTGCGTGTGCTACGCGTAGCCTGTCTGACTACTGACTGATTTATATATATTTTATATTTACAAGTATCCGTGTATTTGTATATGGGGTTGCCAATATTCCGATGCAGAGGTAACATGGTCGGACTGTATAATTTTAATGTGAATTAAAATTTTAGTTATAGCAACACTATCTGACCTGTCACTACGCTAGTACTGTCAGTTCGCTACGCCAGTACGAGTGCTAACGCCTTGTATGCGCCACGTGTTTTCTTGTGTCAACGGAATCCTTTGTTTGTTACTATTGTTGTTTTCTGTTTTTGTTATTGTTGCTGTTTTGTGTTTGTTGGTGTTTCAAAATGCCGAAAAGACTGAGAAAAACTGTACTCAACAGTGAAACGCGGGAGTTTGTTGTACGCTTGCGTGACTATTTTGCTCGCGAACTACAAAATGGCGGACCTTTGTTGCCACTTGACAACGTACGCGACCGTGTTGCTGATGCTTTGGGAATTGGCAAAGCTACCGTTTCCCGAATTACAAAGGAGAAGTTCGGCGAATCGTCGATGGAGGAGAACAAATTATCAACTCCAAAGAAGAAAAAACATAATAGGGCACGACCCGTAACTAACCCCGATGATTTCGACATGGCAGCGATACGAAACCATATTTACGGCTATTATTTTCGAGGTGAACTGCCGACTTGCACAAAATTATTAGCGTCGCTGAAATCGGCTGATTTATTTAAAGGTGGATTCACTTCTCTCAGACAAGTTATAAAAAAATGTGGATTTCGTTATGGGAAGTGTGACAAAAGAAAAGTGATAATGGAGCGGAAGGACATTGGATTGATGAGGTGTGATTTTCTACGACAAATAAAAAACATCGAGAACTGGGACAAGGTGGTTTATCTGGACGAAACGTGGCTCAACGCCAATCACTCAGTCTCCAAAACATGGACAGACGACACAGAGAAATCCTGTACCAAAGCACCAGAAGGCAAGGGCCAGCGTTTGATTATCTGCCACGCTGGCACAGCCAAAGGTTTTGTACCTAACTGCTTGTGGGCCTTCAAATCCGTGAAAACAAGTGATTATCACGAAGAGATGAATTTTGAGAATTTCAAGAAATGGTTCACAAAACTATTAGACAATTTAAACGAGCCCCACTACATTTTAATGGACAACGCCCCATACCACTCTGTGCAAATTAATAAAGCGCCTACCGCGAACAACAATAAAGGCGAAATAATAGAGTGGCTGCAAAACAATGGTGTGGCAGCTAATACTCAAATGCTGAAAAAGGAATTAGTTAGATTGTTGAACCTTCATAAACAGCAAACAAAGAAGAAATATTTCTTGGATGAGATGGCAAAATCAAAAGGGCACACCGTGATTCGGCTACCGCCCTACCACTGCCAATATAATGCAATCGAAATGATATGGGCGCAGATCAAAGGTGGGTTGATTTGTATTTATTTTAACATGTTTTTATTTAGGTCACTGGTGACTGTCTAGTCGGCTAGTACTATTTAAAGCTATTTTATTTCACTAGCAAATTGCATTTTTATTTTTATCCATGTGCTTATATCAATTACACACTTTTAACGTACAAAATTATGTACTTATAATGTACTTACCCCGATCTCGCTCTTTGACTTTGCATCATTTTCAATCTAAACCATTATTGTTTCAGGTTGTGCAGCCAGGCTTAACACCACTCCACCATTCACAGCTAATAAAATGCTTACGTTGCTACAAGAGGCATGTAGTCAAGTGACTCCGGACAATTGGAGGAAAGTGGTTGAAAAGACGAAAAAGCTATGCTTAGATGATTGGAATCGAGACGTGCGATACGACAATATAGTAGACCAGCCGTTTATCATAAACATAGGAGAAAGCAGCTGCAGTTCGGATTCCGAGTCTGAGACGCAATCGGTGACACCATTGTCAGATTCAGATTAATGTATATTAAAAAATCATAAATAAACCGCTTTTGTTTTATTTGAGTAGGTATATACAATAAATTTGTTAAATCTCCTTTATTTTATTATCGCAAACAACTTAAATGATTATAAATCTGACACTAAGAGCGTAGGTGCTCTATTGATGTATTTTGTACACTCGTTTCCATTTTCGATATTTGTTTATCGATACTTTTCCGCACTAGTCGATATCTTCCAAACGGAGTAACTTTTGCAGGACGTCAACGTAAAGTCTGATTGAGATAATTTCTTGTAAGTGTTAATAATTATTATAATTCCAACGGGATATTATTGTAATTGCATATATCTGCCTAAAATTAATAAATATCATTTTTAGACACCGCCAATTCGATTATAATATAACGGTGACGCTACTACAAGGTTGTGTCGTGGGAATAACTGTCAGTGTCATAGGGATCAAGGTTCGCCGAGCTGATTATAGTAAAAAGGCTACGGCCAGGGCTAAGTTTGAGTTCATCGGCAGAATTGGCGAGCGGCTTGCGCGCTACCCATCTGGCAGTCGTGCATTTTGGTCGCTCGCCAAAGCTGCCGAGGGAAACTTCTGCCAGTCTTGCCTTCCACCGCTGCAAAAATCCGATGGTAGTCTGGCCCATGGCGCTAAGGAGAAAGCCGATCTGTTGGGTAATCTCTTTGCGTCAAACTCGACTATGAACGACGGGGACGCCGAACCACCCATAATTCCCAGCTGTGGTGCTTCCATGTCTGAGGTTAAAATCACGCAACGGGCGGTCCGGCGTGAGCTTAAGTCCCTAGATGTTCGGAAGTCGAGTGGGCCGGATGGGATACCGGCGATGGTGCTTAAACACTGCGCCCCTGAGCTGTGCCCTGTACTTACACGCCTTTTTGCACTCTCCTACTCCGCGCGGCAGGTCCCAGCCTCGTGGAAGACCGCATTCGTGCACCCTGTACCTAAGAAAGGCGACAGGACAGATCCGACCAATTACAGGCCTATCGCTATAACCTCCTTACTCTCGAAGGTTATGGAGCGTGTCATTAACACACAGCTCCTGAGATACCTTGAAGGAAACGATCTACTGAGCGACCGACAGTACGGCTTTCGCCACCGTCGCTCAACCGGTGACCTTCTTGTGTATCTCACAAACCGGTGGTCGCAAGCCATCGAGAGTCGGGGTGAGGCACTAGCGGTCAGCCTCGATATAGCAAAGGCCTTCGATCGGGTCTGGCACAAAGGTCTTCTTGCGAAGTTGCCGTACTATGGACTCCCCGAGGGACTTTGCGAATGGATCGCCAGCTTTTTGTCCAACAGAAGCATCCAAGCTGTCGTCGACGGCAGCTGCTCGGACCGCATGAACATAAACGCTGGTGTCCCACAAGGCTCCGTGTTGTCTCCGACGCTGTTTCTGCTGCATATCAATGACGTGCTGTCTGATGGCTCCATTCATTGTTATGCGGACGACAGTACCGGGGACACGTGTTACACGGGCCGTGCAAATATCCCTCAGTCCGAGGTGGAGAAGAGTCGCGAACAACTTGTGTCTAAAATCGAGACTACTCTCTCTGGAGTATCCGATTGGGGACGACTAAACCTAGTCCAATTCAACCCCACTAAGACACAAGTATGTGTATTCACCGCTAAGAAAACCCCATTCATTGTAGCGCCGCAATTCCTGGGCACACCGCTTACCATCTCCTCGAGTATCGGGATCCTTGGTGTCGATATCTCCAGCGACGTCCAATACCGAAGTCATTTGCAGGACAAGGTTAAGTTGGCATCAAAAAAACTCGGAGTGCTCAACAGGGCGAAGCAGTACTTCACTGCGGGGCAGCAACTCCTTCTTTATAAGGCACAGGTCCGGCCTCACATGGAGTACTGCTGTCACCTTTTTGCTGGAGCACCTGCATACCAGCTTGACCCCTTCGACTCGTTGCAAAGACGGGCATTGAGGCTGGTTGACAATCCCATACTCACAGGTAGAGTGGAACCTCTTAGCCTTAGGAGGGATTTTGCCTCACTGTGTGTGTTCTATCGCCTATGCAATGGTTTGTGCTCAGATCAATTGTTTGACATGATGCCCGTAGCTTCATTCTATCATCGCACCTCTCGCCATAGGCAGGGAATTCATCCCCACACATTGCGACCTGAGACGGTACGCACTGTGCGGTATGAAAGAAACTTCATCCCACGCACACTCAAGCTGTGGAATGACCTCCCTGCTGCGGTTTTCCCAAGCGCCTACAATATGGGGTTCTTCAAGAGGGGCATCAGAAGGTTTCTTCATGGTCGGCAGCACGAGTGTGACACCCCTGGTGTTGCATACGTCCATAGGCCACGGTAACCGCTTCCCATCAGGTGGGCCGTGTGCTTGTCTGCCAGACCTATACCTCCCTATTTAGTGAAGGACTGCAGGATGGTGTTGGCACAACCTCTTCAACATCTTTTTAATATTTGTTTGAAAGAGCGATTGTATCCTGAAGGTTGGAAGCTAACTAGAGTAACACCAGTGCCGAAGGGTGCTTCAGGCTCGTATATCAGCGGTTACAGGCCTGTGGCGGTGTTGTCGACGTTTGCAAAGGTTTTCGAGACGGCTTTGTGTTCGATCATAACGTCACAGGTCAGTATTCAGTTTAGCGATACCCAACATGGCTTCAGAGCGGGACGTAGCACTAATTCAAACCACATGTGCTTCATGAACCAGGCAGTACACGTGCTTGATTCTGAAGCTGGTGCTCAGTTAGATGTTGCCTATTTCGACTATCGGAAGGCCTTCGATAGTGTGGACAACGACGTGCTTTTGATGAAATTCGCGAGGGCTGGATTTACTCCAGATCTCCTACAATTTTTTGCGGACTACTTGAGGAACCGAAAACAATACGTTGAGTACGGGGGCTACAATTCAGACTCGTACAGTACCTACACGGGAGTGAGTCAAGGTAGTAATCTTGGACCACTGGAGTTTATCATCATGATAAATGATCTACCAGAAGTGGTCCAAGATGCGAAATGCTTGTTATTTGCAGACGACTTGAAGTTATCTCACCGGATTGCCAACGAGCAGGACTGTGAGCGTCTCCAACGAGATATAAACAGGGTGGTAGAATGGAGTTCAAAAAACGGGTTGTGTTTTAATATTTCCAAGTGTAACATAATGTCTTACACACGTACGGTGGTACCTATTCACTACAATTACGATATGGATGGGGAAGCAATTCCGCGTGTAGAACAGGTGCGAGATCTCGGAGTGTTGTTTACTAAAGAACTAACGTTCAAAACACACATAGTGGACGTATGTACAAAGGCCTTTAAGAACCTAGGTTTCATAATTCGGGAGACTAGGGATTTCGAAAACACCGTTGCCGTGCAAGCGCTGTATAACGCGTTAGTAAGAAGCAGGTTAGAGACGAGTGCTATTATTTGGAATCCCTATGAAGCTAAGTATAACTCCATGGTGGAAAAGATGCAAAATAAATTTACCAGGTATCTTTACCTCAAACAATATGGGGTATACCCGTTCTACCCACTTATGTATCCAACTACTTTCGTGTTGGGGATGGTTGGATACTATAAGCTGGAGGTAAGACGTAGCTTGGCTTTGGCCAAGTACGTATTTCTGCTGTTTCGTGGCAAAATTACTAACCCGCAGGTATTGGAAGCATTGAGGCTGCGTGTTCCTAACACCAGGCTGCGGCTGGCGCCAAGGGAGCAGACATTTGAGGTTCCGGTACCCCGGACGAACTTATTGAAGCATGCTCCTTACGTGCGAGCCCTGAATATTTTAAATAGCATAGCACAGAACGTAGATGTATTTTGTTGTTCATTGGCGGAATTTGAGCGGGTGACACTCCAATGTTTAGAGTCACAAAGTTACTAATGTTGTCTACTATATATTAATAAATATTACAAGTATTATGGATAAATAATAATTATGTACTACATTGTTGTCTTGGATACAATCTGTAAAAACAATGTATGGTTATATTATAATAAATAAATAAATAAATAAATAAATAAAACTTAGTGGTATAAAAAAAAAAAAGAAAAAAAAAATAACCAATCCTTTATCCCCGGTATGAGGTGAATTAACACCCACATTTCACCAATATTTTTCTAATAAAAATATTTATATATATTATTTCCCCAAATTTTGAGCATAATTTGGTACTGGTACTTAAATTTATTACTACCTAAACGAAATATGGCTGAGTGTCGCAAAGTTTATAGAAGAATGTTCTTAACAGTTATTGGGAACGATTTTCTCCTTACGGCATTTTGAAGATGCCGCAAGGCGAAACCGGTCAGCTCT
Organism: Eilema griseolum; assembly: GCA_963662185.1. Taxonomy (NCBI): domain Eukaryota; kingdom Metazoa; phylum Arthropoda; class Insecta; order Lepidoptera; family Erebidae; genus Eilema; species Eilema griseolum. The sequence goes on from OY759249.1 coordinate 1,610,887, forward strand.
AAAAAAAATACTGTGGAAATAGAACAATTGTGTTCTTAATATGTATCACCAATAATTGTATTGTAGACTCGAGCCATACATCTGAGGTTGAGTCTGGGCTGTTTATATCTGTTTAATGTTAAACAGCCAGGGACACAATATAAAATATAATAGTTCGTTACCTACATATGAAATTGCCGTTTTTAAAGAAATTGGAGGAAACGCAATTTTCAGTACTAACATTTTTGCATTTTTTAGGAGTGACATATTCAAATTTTATGATTTTTTGTTGTGTATGAATGAGACAACATTAAGTTAACAAACAGCTTCATAGGATAGCATTTAGGAAGTACTATTTTTGAAGATCGAATTTAATTTATCAAGCGGCCAATATAAACAAAATTTAACTAATACAGAGTTGTAAAATCTTGAAATCAACTTTCAAACTAAATATAAATAATGGAAATAGCTATTAAATTACAGGAATAATGAACTCATGAATCTGTAAGAAAATTTCGGCAATTTCATATGTAAAGACCTACTAATTAGGTATTCTGTGCCACAATACAATGTGGTCACAACTTTAAAAATGAGGCTAACAAAGCATACTAAAAAGTTATTTAATAAGTACAGCAGTATGAGTCATAGACTTGAACAATTTAGTTATGAGTCTGACTGAGCCGTACAGACTGAGTTATTAAGTTTTTAACATTTTTACAACGTTCAGAACTCAAGTGGCTCGGTCTAGACGGCAGCCCTTCGTCCGCATAATTGAAGTTGTGTGTTTAATACGTAATAACAGCTTGGAGTTTATATTTTGAATTAACTTCTGCAATGTATGTTTGGTTTTTCGAGGTGCCACTAGTTATCGTAATCCCGATTTCGCAGAATATCGTTTGCATTTCAGTGAATTTGTTGTCCGACAATATACTGTAAACATCACATTCGTACCAATTACATACATACACACATACATATAAACAATCACCTTTATCCCCGGAGGGTTAGGCAGAGGTAAATTAACATCCACATTTCACTAATCATTGAATTCGGTCCCACGTAACAGGGGTGAGCCTATTGCCATCTTCCGACAATCTTTTTTTATCTAGGACACGCCAATTGAACTTCACCGTGCCAGATGGTGAGCTAAATGCAAAGTCTCAGGAAAGAGGATCATCATTACAGACACTAAGTAATGTTACAATGGTGGCACTCAGCTTGGCGGCCTCATCAGATGCTTCTTCACGCCCCACTTAAAGGACCCGAGACTGTAAGAAGAAGGAAATACGTGAGCTGTTAATAAATTCCAGATCCTGGTGGTGCGGGAAAGAAAATATTCTTCGTACTGCTTGATTATCGCCGATATTTGCATGCCATTACTGGTGATAATACATTGTACTTATTTTATTTTTTAGCGATCAACTTATTATGACTGCATTATGCAAATAAATGAATAAATAAATAAATAAATAAAAATAAATAAATACCAGTATCAACAAATAAAGAACTTTTAAATATGAAATTTGAACTTAACCAAGAATAATCCACAGTCACGAAAACGTTTATCCCAAAATTGGATCCGAAGACGTTCCGTGACCCTTCGGTTCAGCTAAAACCCTACCCGAAGAAAACCGAAGTGATTTCAAGATCTAGGTATCTTTCCGATGTACCTATTTCGTGCGGGTCTGAAGTTTCGGATGGCTCATGGTAGCTGGTAGCTCACCTTGTGTCTTTCTCGTGATGAATACCGTAAGTATATGAAGAATAAAATAGAAAGAGACAAGATCTCGTCCGAGAATGACGAGATTGTGAAGCAGTCATTCGTCAACGACAACCAAGTTTGCAAGCTTTACCTATGCATACCTAACATAGCATAAACTCACGCCTATATCCCCGAAGGGGTAGGCAGAAGTGCTAGCACCCCCATTTCACCAGTTTATGTTTAGGTCCCAATGTAATAGGTGGCGAGCCTATTGCCACTAACCGGGCACTTATAAACTTGCGATGAATACACACATAACTTCGAAAAGCATCGAAAGTCATTGGTGTGTGCCATGGCAAAACCTGGGATCGAACCCGACACCTCGTCTCAGCAGTCATACCACTAGGCTACCGCGGTTTTTTTACCTATGCTTAGTTTAAACTTAAATAATGCAGTACAAAGTAGGTATGTTATATTTAATAGATGTTTTAGAATTCCGTGCTTAACTCTCCTAATAGAGAAGCTCAATACTATGGCACTCAATACCGCTGGGCATCAATTAATAGAAAAGAACAGTAAAACATAGTGACGCATTGCGCCTATCTAGGTACATTCATAACCTAACTATATTCATTAAAATACTGACAAAACATGCTACAATTAATGTATACCACTATTCCTCGAACTAATACCTACCAGCTGTTCTTGAACGGAATGTTATAGAAATGTTTGTAACAAATATTCCTTTATAGTTGACGGTGATGTTTCAAAAACGTTAATATTAAACTTAACTGTGAATTTCGTTCATATTTCTTTTTATTATGTTAAGTAGGGTCTACATTTTGACACGCGATCCTTTGATTCGATGTTGTCGGAAAATGTCAGGCGATATTGTATTATAATCACGCCTTTATCCCCGGGGGGTTAGGCAGATGTGAATTAACACCAACATTTCACCAATCATTGAATTTGGTCCCACGTAATAGGGGGTGAGTCTATTGCCGTCTTCCTGGCACTATTGACTCAAGCCATGCATCTGAGACTGAGTCTGGGCTGTATATATCTAGCTGATGTTTACCTTCTCAATAACTATAAAATAATTATGACATAAGTAAAAAAAAAATTCTAAATTCATTTATTTGCAGAACTAGTTGTTCCCCGTGTCTCCGCCGGCATTCTGATCTAGTCCCGCAACCCTTGGGTACTTATTCTAGATATAAAAGCGTATGTGTTATTCCAGACCATAAATCTATTCTTGTACCAAATTTCATCCATATCCGTTCAGCCGTTTAGGCTGATTGAGTAACAACAACAAAATTACAAGGTAGGACACGGCGGTATTTCCGCCCAATTGAGCAGTGCAACTGGGGAAGTACCACCGCTCTACAGAATACCGCGGTTATACAAACTTCGTGTTATGTTCCCAGCGGTGAGTAGGGTAGCCAGAGCTCACTGAAGAATTTGTGCTGTCAATGGGATGACTAAAGGCTTGTCCTGCTTTGTCCTCTACAATGACGGCACAGAAACTCTGTGCTAACAGGGTTGGCAGCGCGAGTGTGGCTTCTCTGGTGTTACACACGTCCATAGGCCACAGTAACCACTTTCCATCAGGTGGGCCGTGTGCTTGTCTGCCACCTAAGTGGTATAAAAAACATATTTTATTCATAATATTGATAGGAAGTAGGATAATAGCACTATTATAATAAGATAATGACGCCAGTAGTGTAGGTTGCCCGCTCAAACCTGTTCCCGAGATGAAAAGTCTTTTAATGTTTTAAGTTTAATTCATGAAATAGTCAACTAAGAAACAACTTTGCCACGTTTGTCGAAGGACCGATGGCCGTTGGAGCAAACGAGTCCTAGAGTGGAGACCGCGAGAAGGTAAACGAAAGGTAGGACGCCCCCTAGCCAGATGGACGGACGACCTGAAAAAGGTGGCTGGGACAGGCTGGATGCGGAAGGCGGAGGATCGGAGAAAATGGCGCACATTGGGAGAGGCCTATGTCCAGCAGTGGACTGCAGTGGGCTGATTGATTGATTGATTGATTGAAACAATTTTCATTTACGCATGATTGAATATTTGAAATACAAACATGCAAATACCTTCACTATAATCATTTACATTTCTATTATTTTTACGAAGAAGAGTAGTAGGATATTATGTTATCTGTGATAGGATACAATATACAAAATAATCTTTTCATATTCCGTAGTAATTTTAGTAAGAAGTACTTAATATGAAAATGTGTGTGTGTGTGTATGTTTTCTCTATTTGTATAAAGCCTTCTTTGTACACTTTTTTATCCTGTGATAAATCGCAGCCTGTGTCTAGCATCGCGTGTGGAGCGTAAACTACGCCGGCGAGCCGCCTGCGCCCGGCGATCGATTTGATTCAGTGAAAATGTCTCGACAGGCAATTAGTTCTGTCGGGTCGTTCTCTATTCCCAATGGGAATTTACATAATTGTTTACCGTCCTAGGGAATTCAACGTGATGGAAAAATAAAGGAAACGATGGGAAGATGAAACGGATAATGGCACCATGCTCTTAAACATTTTCGTAATTTCCATTTAGCTAACTGATGGCCTTTTTTTTATCGTGCGGAAAACCACTTCGAATCCCCCCCGCCGTGGCCAGTGAGGTGGTTATGTCGGGCTCGAACCGACTAAAACCGCACGGCCGTCTTGGGCCATCTGTTGCCGAGGGTGAGGTAGCCTCTGGCAGATCCCTCGAGCACCCCGACTGACCCAGGGCTATAGAAGGCCCCATCGGGTGTGGGACTACGGCGTCCCTATCTTTTCCCAGAAAAAGGCGGAGAGGCACTAATTGGCCTGTATAAAACGTTTCATTATGTAGATGTACATACATTTTTATACACATATTACCAGTATTTACTTATATATATATATATATATATATATATAAATATATATATAACCATGTCATTCAGTCCCTAGGTAACGATGCTACTGTCACCCACTTGACTTATCCCATGGGCTGTATTGTTACTGTCGGCTTCAGATCAGCTAGTGGCGAGGGATTCCTATAACCCTATTCCTGCCAGCTTCCCTTTGCAAAGATTGTAGAGATGTTTACATTTGATGAACTAGATCGCGGTAAGAACTATTTTCAGCAGCTTCGAATTTGAAAATTTTCACCAATCGCCACTTCTATTAACCAATAGAAATAGAATTCCTTTTTTATACAACTTAGGTGGCATACAAGTACACGGCCCACCTGAAGGAAAGTGGTTACCGTGACCTAAGAACGTGAGCAACACTATAGGAGTCACACCCGTGCTACCGACCCTGTAAAAACGGAGAGTTTCTATGCCGTCAGAGCAGTAGACACTATCAGGACAAGCCTTTAGTCTTCCCAATGACAGCACAAAACTCTCCAGTTAGCTCTGGCTACCCTACTCACCGCCGGGAACACAACACGAGGTTATTATGGCCGTGGTATTCTGTAGGGCGGAGGTAAAGTACCTATACAATTTCAGAGGGCAATAAAGTATGTCCAAAATATCAGCCCCTATTAAAACGACAGTATCCAGTGGGATATTATTATAATCCCTTGCTTTGTGTAAATAACGTTGATTTCGCTTCCATGGCATTATACGGATTATGTACTTACCGTGTTGCGAATACGATTGCCAGTAGCATATATTATGTCGTTACAGAATGATGTTTAAAAAGGGATGCTTTGATTTTAGTCTGTGAGGATCTGGGCAAGAATATTAGAATCGAAATTACTAATATTCCCTTTAAATACTCCAGCTAAGCTAAATTGTGTAAGGACTGGGTTCACATCGGTAGGATAATGTGACCTCTCGATCGTAACGCCGAGTCCCTTTTTTTCTTTTTTTTTTATACCACTTAGTTGGCAGACAAGCACACGGCCCACCTGATGGGAAGCGGTTACCGTGGCCTATGGACGTATGCAACACCAGGGGTGTCACACTCGCGCTGCCGACCATGAAGAAACCTTCTGATGCCCCTCTTGAAGAACCCCATATTGTAGGTGCTTGAGAAAACCGCAGCAGGGAGGTCATTCCACAGCTTGAGTGTGCGTGGGATGAAGTTTCTTTCATACCGCACAGTGCGCACCGTCTCAGGTCGCAATGTGTGAGGATGAATTCCCTGCCTATGGCGAGAGGTGCCCACTAAACTACCGACGCTTCATATTAGGTAAACCAAAAATGCGAGAGTGACCTCCAGGCACCAAAGTTAAAATGTAGGATTAATTAAATACAAGAATACGTTAGGCGGGGCGGGAGCGCAGCGGGAGCGAAAGAGAATCGCAAGCCAAGCTGCAAGGCAACTCGAGCGCTGGAGGGCGGTGAATGAACTCCGCCCTCCATGAGCGCAGGCCTTGGGGTGACGCGTGGAGCCGCCTGTAACCCTGGCAAAGAGTGGTGCGCGTTGCGAACTATAGAATTCTGTGCAGGGGTAGTAATCCTAGCTAGGTAGTTTAGAAACAAATAGATTGATTGAATTTGATTTTATAGATGTTAAGTGATGAACTTGCATATTTGTGTCTTACTGTGCTATACTAGATTTATTATAATCATCATCATCGTTAAGACGTTGCCTCCTGATTGCATCGGAGATTTATAGTCTGGAATAACGCATTCCAATATATCATATCTGTGGCCTTCGCCTCAGATATGATATATTCTTCTGTTTACTTATATTTACTACGAACTCATAAAATTATGTTTTTTTACAAAAAGAACCAAAAGAGAAAAATAAGCCAGTTAAGTATAGTGCGAGCATAAAATAAACCACCCAAGTCCTAATCAGAAATCTAGAATTGTGCTAACATGTCGGGAGAGTATAAAAAGTTAATTAACTCTGACCTACTTACCTGCGTGCCACTTCAGCTTAGTGTAATAAAATCTATATTATTCAATAGAGTACATTGTTCATTTGCTACTTCACTGCAAGGGGTAGACTGGCATGCATAATTACAATAACATTTCATTTACTACTTAGTGGAAGTTTTGTATTACATAGCTAGAGTAGGTAACTTAGATGAAAATGTTAATTATTTATCTCTGGTTGTACCACCTTTATCTTGTATGATAAAATTTATTTATTTATTTATTTATTCATTCATTGCAAATATGGGTTACATAATGGTGTTATATCCAGTAGGTACATAGTTTCGCCATATTCCACCATAATAGGCATGCAATTGAAACATTAAGCAGCTAAACAACACGTCATTACTAAATAAATTAAAATAGTTTAAAAAAAAATTGACAATTTATACTAAATGTCAATCAGTATTATACATATTAGATGTCGATCAATGCTAAATGTCAATTAATAGTGTTTGGTGGCGCGATTGGCCACGTGAGCTAGTGGACTGTATTATGCGGGGATGAAGTTAACCGTTCCATTGACGCTTTACACACAAACAAGACAGGTGATCGGGTTGCCGCGGATGTGATTAGGCATTGAATGCAACCCGAGAAATTAGGAGAGGATGCACTAACCTTTACTACGCCACGTGCTGTTTTGTCATTTGCTGGCTGGGTCGTTGCACCGATCTTCTCTTCCTGGCTCAGGAGCTGCTGTCCACATCACTAAATCACTTGAGGGACACACGAGGCACAATCCTATCGGCAAAGGTCCATGAAAGCGGTTAAAATCCAACAAACATTATACATTTCTGAGAGACGCGCGCGCCGTCCGCCATTGCGCTGGCTAGTTCAAAGCGGGACTGAGCGTCTATTTTCACAATTGGCGGGCGAAAACTATTGCTATCTTTCACTTAGAGGTAGTGCGGGAGGGGAGATGGGTACAGGAGGCGTGTGTTTCCGCGTCAGAAAAAACAGATTCTACCATCGGCGCAACCATTCCCCCCGGCTTGAAGGGTTACCTTCGAAACGAAAAATGCGGGACAAATCTAAAGTCTAATCTAAATCTAGGTTTGGGAAATAACAACTAAATATAAACCTAGATTTGAACTCGTGCCTACTGCTGGCTAGGCAGAGGGCAGAGGCGAACAACCGGGCGCAGATACGATCCGGTTGCGGTTCTCCAACGATTCCAAAACGATTGGACTAATCTATCTAAAAGAGCGTGACGAGTTAGAAGGTGCATTCTATCGTCATCAACATCTATTGCGGGCAAATATTTTTGCGTACTTAATTCACCGGTCAACTCTATATGACCGCGCGTAGATAAAATCTCAAAAATCGGCCTACATAAACAACACAACGCAACAGTCTCGACCAAGACGAGACGCGATTAGCCAACAACAAAATAAGGGACTCTTCACGCGGGACCGATACAACAAGCGAGTGCTTCTTCTCCTCGGGTGGTTCGGAAACCGTAGTGGGATTGAATTGACTAACTGGCCACTTATCTAACGCGGCATGAATCCAGGACGGTCCACTAAACCATAACGGGTGATCTAAAATTTGCGAAGGAAGCAATCCACGAGAGAGACAATCGGCTGGGTTGTCGGTGCCAGCAACGTGAAAGAGATTATGTGGCGCTAATTCAGATTGAATTTTTGCCACTCTATTAGCGACGAATGTGTCCCAACGATGGGGCGAAGAGTGGGCCCAACACAAAGCGACTGTTGAGTCCTAAAAAGCTAAAATTCTACTAATATTAATGCGAAAATTTACAATTATGTCAAATAAATTACCTTAAAGATTTTGACCACAATACAAAATGTCATTAAGCGACACGGAAGTGCTAGTCTTAGCACTGCCATCCAAAACTACGCGGAGTTTAGTAGTAAGCTTATCTTCTCTAATAACTCCGTGGTGCGGGATAATGTACGAAGGCTGGGTCTCGTCAGTGTCCGCAGGCGCAGGTGAGATGCAACCTTTATCTAAATATTCGTTAACAACCTCATCACAGGCCCGCTTCAACTTTGGAGACGCCTGCATCTTTCGTTCTAAACAAAGAAAGCGTTTATCAGCGGATACACGGGAGTCACCGAGCGAAAAAATATCTCCCTTGAAAGGGAGCGCGACAACATAACGACCCTGCTCATCACGAGTAGTCGTGCGACAACAAATCTCCTCAGCCATCTTGTCATCAGGGCTTAGGATAGGTGGGACATTGACCTCTTCAATTTCCCAAAACTTGCGGATGGTAGACTCCAGTGGCGGCTCGACGGTGCAACAGAACGAAGCAGTCGAGTGACTAAAACTATCTATAGAAGCGGGTGCGGAACCAATTATAACAAAACCAAGAACTGTTTCCAGTGCGTGCGGAGCGGGGTACGTCGGTCCCCCTTGAATCTTACGTGATAACTGGAGGTGCGGGAGAATCGAAGCGCCGATCAATATATCGACGACTCCAGGAACAGCGTAAGTCTCATCTGCTAAAGGCAAGTCTTTAAATTTCGTTAATAAAGACGTGTCAACCGGGACGGTAGGCAACTGTTCAGTTATTTTATCTATAACGAGCGAATCCATGTCAAACCAAATATTATTATTAAAACGAGATCTAAACCTTGTTTTAACGGTGCCCTGAATAGCTGACCGTAAGCCTCCAAAACCCTTCACCACTGAGCGGGCTGAACGCTTATTAACATTGAAACCAAGACGTTGACAACAATCTTGAGTAATAAAATTACTTTGCGAAGCGCCATCTAACAGCGCTCGAACAATGCGCGGCTTACCCAATGCATCAACAATAACAACGCGAGCGGTCGCGAGACACACAGTAGTGAGTGCAGCACTAGCGGAGAACGAACACAAGGTGACGTCATTCGCAGCGGTCTCCGGGCCGGCCGGAGCGCGCGCGAGCGCGGGCTGCGGCTGTGGCGCAGGCCGCAGTGTGCCACCGCTCGACGAACCAACCGTGCTCCCATCGGATGCGGCATTACTATTTTCAAAATGAAGTAAAGTGTGGTGTCTCGCTGAACATTTGCGACAACTATTTCTACTATTACATAAAACAACGCGGTGTTTAGTACCGAGACAATTAAAACAAAAATTATTAGCGCGAACAAATTTATAACGATCACTAGGCGACAATTTTAGGAAACCAGGACACTTGTACAATTGCGAATGATGAGTATTACACAAAGAGTAAACAGGTGATTGTACATGTGCTGGTGCGGTATTAACATAAGTATGAGTTGACCTCAGTGACCTCGATGAGGCATCTATCCCGCGTTCAGAACTAACAACTTTCTTCGCGCCTTCATGTTTTGATGAAGAGCGTTGCAATACTTTTATATGCTCGCGAACAAAACTTTCTAAGTCTTCGAACTTAGGAATTTTATTGCCGCGATGATCCGACTCAAATAAACGAATGGTTTCGGAATCTAATTTCTTTAAACCCATATACAAAAATAAGAAGTCGCAGAGGTCATCGATCTTTAGGTTCTTTACGGCGCGAACAGATGATGCGAAAGTATCAAGAAATTTCTCTAAGTTTTGATCGTTACATGCCGTAATGGATTTCAAATCAAACATCTGATCTAAATATGCGTTAGCTACCGATCTTTTATCCTCATACTTAGCTTTCAAAGTATTTAAAATTAAATTATAATTCTCGGCACTAAACGTAATTCCAGCGCAAACGGTTATAGCTTTACCAGTCAATTTTTCAACGAGATAATGCAATTTTTCGTGATCTGTCAACGAATCGTTCTTATCTATTGTATTCTCAAAACTATCTATAAACAAACACCAATTGCGAATGTTACCATCAAATTCGGGTATTTGAATTGGTGGCAACTTAGGTCGGTCGCGAGTGGGGTTGGGTCGGTCAGACGGTTTCTCCAAACTCCTAGCGACGCGTTTGATACGACAATACAAATCGTCAAACGACGACAAGGCCTGATAACTCACTGAGTAATCGGGATTTAAATTTAACTCTAAAACGTTGATGTCATGTACTAAAGACTCGAAATCCGCGCGCAGACTATCCAAGTTTTCTATAGAACACAAGAACGAATCTCTAATAGCCAAATCAGAGGTTTTAAGTGCATTATCACAAATCGATTGTACGCGAGAGTAAATCATTTCTCTTTTAGCGTATAAAAGTTTCAGTTGAACTTTACTATCGGTACTACCAACCTTTGGGGGCATGTTTACAATTAAATATCAAACTAAAGTGCGGTAAACAACAAATATGAAATGACTTAATCTTAGCGGTACAGAGCAGCGACGCGGCGCGAGCGATATTCCGTAGGTAGGTAGGTACTTACAACTGTGAATGCACGCTTGAACAAAACGCGCCTAGCAACAGCCAGATCGTACTTACGCGAGCCAGACCGCTGTCTAGGTTCAACTATTATTTCAGGGATTAAGTATTGCGTAATATCTATTCAAATTAAAATACTTTCGTATGAATTTGAATGAAATGCGAGCGAGGTAGGTACAACCACGTATCTACCCACGTAGGTATTAGGTAAATACGATTCGAGCTGCGGCGAACGAACAACTTAATTGAAAAAAAAATAAACAAAAGCCAAATGCGTTAGGCATTACACTGTGCCTATGCACTAGGGTGTCTAGTATACCTAAGATCTAAGCCTAAATGCCTAGATGCGGGGTTTTCTACTAAAATAACTAGGTATTTAGGCGCGGTGCGTTTATTCCCAATAGAATAATAACAAAATTGCGAACTACGACTAAGTGTTGATACGATACCTAACCTATGTATGTATTAGGTAGGTACGATGCGAGCCAGCGGCGAACGGACAACAAAATTCTAAGCCTAAATGTCTAGATGCGGGGTTTTCTACTAAAATAACCAGGCATTTAGGTGCGGTGCGCTTATTCCCAATAGAATAATAACAAACTACGAACTACGGCTAAGAATCCGGCTCGATCAGGACCAAAGAATGTTGGCGCGATTGGCCACGTGAGCTAGTGGACTGTATTTTGCGGGGATGAAGTTAACCGTTCCATTGACGCTTTACACACAAACAAGACAGGTGATCGGGTTGCCGCGGATGTGATTAGGCATTGAATGCAACCCGAGAAATTAGGAGAGGATGCACTAACCTTTACTACGCCACGTGCTGTTTTGTCATTTGCTGGCTGGGTCGTTGCACCGATCTTCTCTTCCTGGCTCAGGAGCTGCTGTCCACATCACTAAATCACTTGAGGGACACACGAGGCACAATCCTATCGGCAAAGGTCCATGAAAGCGGTTAAAATCCAACAAACATTATACATTTCTGAGAGACGCGCGCGCCGTCCGCCATTGCGCTGGCTAGTTCAAAGCGGGACTGAGCGTCTATTTTCACAATTGGCGGGCGAAAACTATTGCTATCTTTCACTTAGAGGTAGTGCGGGAGGGGAGATGGGTACAGGAGGCGTGTGTTTCCGCGTCAGAAAAAACAGATTCTACCATCGGCGCAACCAGTGTTATCGTTCAAAACTCATTCGTTCGTTACAAATAGTCATTTCAAAATTCCTTCAATTTCAATTAACAATGTCAATAATATTAATATTATTTATTATAATATTAAGAAATAATGTAGGTGATGTCAGTTTATAATGTCATTTTAGATTTTAATGTCTATTTAAACTCTATTATATTAAAACTAAAACCCGACTACTGAAAAATCATGCTTTAAAAAGTATTAAACAAGAAAATTTCAAGGATAGCCGTGGTCGTATGCCACTTTTTCCTAGAATGTATTGTTTTGTTAGACTGGCCGTGGCAGATGACCACGGCTATCCTTGATATTTTCTTGTTTAATACTTTTTAAAGCGTGATTTTACAGCAGGTAGTCGTGTTTTAGTTCTAAACTGAATTATTCTTTTATATTTTTGAAGTGAAACCTTTAAGCGCATTGAGTACTTTTTGGGTGAACAAAAAAATGGATTTTGCGCCATCGTCACCCAATGCTTGGGCCTTCGCCGTAATTAGTTAGTCTTTTTTTCTATTAAAAATAATAACTTCGTGTTGTATTCCCAGCGGTGAGTAGGGTAGCCAGAGCTCACTTGAGAATTTGTGCTGTCAGTGGGATGATTAAAGGCTTGTCCTGCATTGTCCTCTACACTGACGGCACAGAGACTCTGAGCTTACAGGTTCGGCAGAGCGAGTGTGGCTTCTCTGATGTTACACACGTCCAAAGGCCAAGGTAACCACTTTCCATCAGGTGGGCCTTGCGCTTGTCTGCCACCTAAGTGGTATAAAAATCCTTAAAGAATATCCACTTTTTTTTCATAAATATTCTACGAAATTCTATACAACGCTACCTATACGCTAGAATCCATACAACAAGCTAATTAAACTACGCCGTATTGAATGTTTTAGAATTTCTTTTTTTTAATTAATTCCTTTGAAATACGAACTCTATAAAGAGGCTGTATACTATAATTTAGCGTCAAACCTATAACCAAATAGTCATAAACTAGCAGGTATCGTAGGATATATTTAATGGGATGGTGTTATAATGGTATACCACCTCATGTGGTGTGTGAACAATGACGGGAAAGGTTAAAAGGACTCGGGTATCAAACTACCTGCGCGGGACCAAGACAGATCGCTATATAGCTGCGATGGTTCCGTAGTGATGGCTTACAACTTTAGTTGCGGCACGCTTTTTTTTTTTTTTTTACGTTCGCAAAATCCCCACGGATACCTCCCCACCGGAGCTGGTGGAGGAGGTTATGTTGGACTCGAACCGACTAAAACGCACGCCGCCTGTGGGTCGTTTTGGTTGCCGAAGGTGAGGTTGACAGGCATATCCCTCGCACCCCGGCCGACCCAGGGCCATCTCTCACGATCTGGCCCTCGTCTCGGGTGTGGGGACTAAAGAGTCCCCAACTCGACCCCGGAAACGGGGAGGCGCGCTGGGCGCGCCACCGCCGCGGCCTGCTTCTGCCAGGGTGACAGGCGGCTCCACCTGTCACCCCCAGGCCGGCGCTCATGGGGGGCGGAGGTCTTTCACCGACCTCTGACGCCCGAGTTGCCTTCGTACGCGGGCAGCTTGGCTTGCGATCCTTCGTCGCTCCCGCTGCCGCTCCCGCCCCGCCTCCTCCTTCACGAGCATTACTTGCTCGCAGAAGGAAGCGCCGGCCGCCCACGCATCCGCGCAGCGGACCATCGCCGCGAGCAAGGTGGAGAGCGTGAGAACTCTCACTCCCAGGGCCGCCACAAAGTTGCGGCACGCTAAAGGTTATTGGAGATCCGTGACAGAATAGATTCTATTATAGGTACTTACTTAGTGTAGTATCTAGTATCACGGGTCAAGAGTCTTGAAATATGATGGCTAAAGGAGTTTACTTTCAGGGTTTATGTATGATACATACAAACATATTGATAAGTTTAAAATTAAAACCCGTCTACTGAAAAAATCGCGCTCTAAAAAATATTAAACAAGACAATATGAAGGATAGTCGTGGTCGTATGCCAGTTAGTCTAACAAAACATTCTAGGGAAAACTGGCATACGACCACGGCTATTCTTGATATTTTCTTGTTTAATATATATTAGAGCGTGATTTTTGCAGATGGTCGGCAGCGCGAGTGTAAGAACCCTGGTGTTACAGACATAATATAGGCCACGGTAACCAGTTCCCATCAGGTGGGCCGTGTGCTTGTCTGCCACCTAAGTGGTATAAAAAAAAGCTGGGTCTTAATTTTAAATTTGTACCTATCATACACAAACCTTGAAAGTAAACTCCTTTAGTCATCATTTTTCGAGACGCTTGACCCGTGATACTAGATACTACACTAAGTAAGTACCTATAATAGAATCTGTTCTGTCACGGATCCCCAATAACCTTTCGCTAAGACAGGAACGTGCCATCGCGGCCCCGGATCGACTTAAAACTAAACAAAAAACTTGAATAATAGCCCTTGTGCCTTGGGACCGCTGCGAGAATATATCAAAGTTTTTTCATCTTTTGTTTAACTTTTACTTTTTATTGCTTGGAGTGCCTGCAGCGTATCGCCTGCCAAATTTAGCAGATTTGTGGAATATGGCACCTGACCTCTATCATTTCCAGGCTTTTTGTAATTTGTCTTTGCGGGTATTTTTTTACAAAATCAATTAGGATATCAAGGAAAAAGGAGGTAGGACACGACGGTATTTCTGTACAATTGAGCAGTCCAACTGGGGAAGTACCTCCGCCCTACAGAATACAGCGGCCATAATATCCTCGTGTTGTGTTCCCGGCGGTGAGTAGGGTATCCAGAGCTCCCTGGAGGGTTTTTGTGCTATTAGTGGTAAGACCAAAAGCTTGTCCTGCTTTGTCTTTTACACTGACGGCACAGAAACTCTCAATGCTTGCAGGTTTGGAGCAATTGTGACTCTCTTGGTTTTACACACGTCCATAGGCCACGGTGACCACTTTCCATCACTTAAACCTTGTCTGCCACCTAAGTGGTATAAAAAATCATAGAGCACAAGAATAGCCTGTTGCGATGAGAATTTTCTTTATGGAAAGAGAAACCCGCCTCACCTTCTGACTTCCTATCTCTCGGAGACGACCTATGGACGTCATGTCGCTTTATCGTCTACGCACACTAGCCGACCTGTCTAGACAAAATATATGCAAATGAGTAATGCGAGACTCGGACTTATCCACATGTGACTGTGGAGCCCCCATGCAGACCATGGCACACTTGGTTTCGTCTTCCTTATGTCTTATCTCCGGCACTAAAGACGGTGTCCTACCACTAAAGATGATTTGAATAAAGTCACTGACAGCGCGGTTGAACTTCAACTTTTTCTTTTTTTTAAGTGGCTATTGTGGAAGTCCACCACAACTTCGTCAATGTCATGTGTCAGAAAGACAAACTGTCAAATTATAAATATTGTGATAACATAACGGAGCCAAAGAAATTTTGAGAGCTCACAGAAAATCTGATAAATATCAAACGAAACTAGTATTTAAATTGAAAACTCTAAAAAAATATTACTCACATGCGCTCGAAATATTGAAATTCTAAACTCAAAAGTGGATCATTAACACGAGAGAAGATAAAAGATAAATAAATCTCAGAGCTAATCGCTAACAAGGGTTTGGCAGTATTGCTATGACTTTATTGAAAGGCGTTACACCATTTGAATCATTCATCACACCTACACGACGGTATTTCCGTCCAATTGAGCAGTCCGACTGGGGAAGTACCACCGCCTTACAGAATACCGCGGCCATAATAACCTCGTGCTGAGTTCCCGGTGGAGAGTTTTTGTACTGTCAGTGGGAAGACCAATAGCTTGTCCTTCTTAGTCTTTTACACTGACGGCACAGAAACTCTTGAGCTTACATCGTTGTTAGCGCGAGTGTGACTCCCTTGGTGTTGCACACGTCCATCGGCCACGGTAACCACTTTCCATCAGGTGGGCCGTGTGCTTGTCTGCCAACCAAGTGGTATAAAAAAACATGGTAAATAAAAATGTACAGACACAACATTATTATAACATTTGAGGTAGGTACCTAAGTTATTTTCCAATCCATGTAATGTCATTTCCGATATAAAAAAACAATAACACAGAATGATTGCAATACTTTGCTTGCAAACAAACAACAGAATGTATAAGTACCTACTTTAAAAAATACATTTAATTTACTTAGATAGGGTTACCTTATCAGAATTAATGCCATTCAGATTATGAGAGGGAAATCTTGATTAAGTAAATACCTAACCACTAAAACATTTGTAACCGCGTAAGTCTGTTTTAAATAGTTTTTATAACACAATTAGGAATTAAACTGCTGAAAATGAAAGACACAAACTTACCTTTACAGCGAAAACCGCAGCCAGCACACAAAACCTAGAAATGTTTTTTTTTTGTCTAGCATTAACACAATGCAACCACTGACTCCAAACCTTTATCAACACTGTCGCGAAATTGTCTCACTGGAAGCTCTATTTAACTAAACAGTGTCTTATATTCTTAAAATTACGATAAATAAATGATATATTTATGTTATAACCTAAGTTTTTATCACGGAATGTTGATTTATTTTCTGTGAATCGTCTGGATCGCGCCGGGTTTTGACAGCTGACTGGTGAAAATCGGGCGGTACGGTCGCGCATGCGTAGTACACGCACTGCAAATAATGGGGAAACGAGGGGAATCTCTATCAGCTGATTGTATAGAGCGTTGTCTAGGGTGAAGTTGGATTATTAAAATATCTATTACTGGCTGTTGAACGCGGGTACGCTCGTGTGGAAAACTGATTCCGTTTACGCTACTGTCATGTAGACCGAACATTTGAATTCCGAACGTTCAGAAAAGTAAAGTTTTGAAAGTTGTTTAAATTTAGAAGTGGTTAAATTCAACTTTCCATTATGATTAGTTAAAATAGTTTAGTGGTTAATGAGACACCCTTACGATCGAAACGTCCCAGGTATGACTCCTTGACGTGAATCAACTCCTAACACTAGCAATTTATTTTAGCTTGAGAGGCTAATGGGAATAGGTATCTTTGAAAGAATTACATAGATATGTAGATAGTTGAGTGAACGAACAACCTCAAAAAGGGAGCTAGCATGCAAAAAGCAGCGGAGCAGGTGCTATGGCGCTCATTAAAAGAGGCCCAACTACCCGTTACGACTGCCATAGATACGCATGGCAATCGGGACCGATGGTTAACGTGCTCTCCAAGGCACTACTAGACCAATGCAAATACCCATATTCATATATACATACATATAATCACGCCGCCGAGGCGGGAGCTTGTGGCGGCCCTGGGAGTGAGAGTTCTCACGCTCTCCACCTTGCTCGCGGCGATGGTTCGCTGCGCGGATGCGTGGGCGGCCAGCGCCTCCTTCTGCGAGCAAGTACTCCTCGTGAAGGAGGAGGCGGGGCGGGAGCGGCAGCGGGAGCGACGAAGGATCGCAAGACAAGCTGCCTGCGTACGAAGGCAACTCGGGCGTCGGAGGTCGATGAACGACCTCCGCCCCCCATGAGCGCCGGCCTGGGGGTGACTGGTGGAGCCGCCTGTCACCCTGGCAGAAGCAGGCCGCGGCGGTGGCGCGCCTGGCGCGCCTCCCCGTTTCCGGGGACGAGTTGGGGACTCTGTAGTCCCCACACCCGAGAAGAGGGCCAGTCGGTCGGGGTGCGAGGGAAATGCCTGTCAACCTCACCTTCGGCAACCAAAGCGACCCACAGGCGGCGTGCGTTTTAGTCGGTTCGAGTCCGACATAACCTCCTCCACCGGCTCCGGTGGGGAGGTATCCGTGGGGATTTTGGGCACGTAAAAAAAAATACATATAATCACGCCTTTATCCCCGGACGGTTAGGCAGAGGTGAATTAACATACACATTTCACCAATTATTAAATTCGGTGCCGTCTTCCGGGCACTATTGTTGACTCAAGCCATTTATCTGACGCTGAGTCTGGACTGTATATTATCTGTTTGGTGTTAAACAGCCCTTAGTCGCCTTGTACGACACCGCATGGGAAGAGATGGGAAAGTGGTTACCGTGGCCTATGGACGCGTGTAACACCGGAGAAGTCACACTCGCGCTACCGACCCCTGTTAGCACAGAGATTATGTGCCGTCAGTGTAGAAGACAAAGCAGGACAACCCTTGAATCATCCCACTGACAGCACAAATTCTCCAGTGAGCTCTGGCTACCCTACTTAACACTGGGAACACAACACGAAGTTATTATAACCGCGGTATTCTGTAGGGCGGAGGTACTTCCCCAGTCGGACTACTCAATTGGGCGGAAATACCGCCATGTCCTACCTATTAAATTAATAATAATTCATGCATACAAATAATTGCACTGAACGGGGATCTAACCTACGCCTTCAGTGTAGCGGTGGCGTTCACTACCGCCACGCCAGATAGACCTAAAAAGTCTTCAGTTAACTATCGTTCATAATACAGCTGACCTTCTGCACCTACCTATATATCTCGTGCCACCATCCCCCGGGAGCTAGGTGCCTGAATAAGTTAACGTAATCTTTTTCCACTCAGTGAAGTGCGAAATTTATGACTTATGACGCGAGTCCTTTCAGCGTTCAGCCATTACTTTACCGATAAGGGCTTGACAAAGAGAATTTTCATTGTTTTAATTTATATACATACATATAATCACGCCTTTATCCCTGGAGGGTTAGCCAGAGGTGAATTAACATCCACATTTCACAAATAAGGTAAACTATGAGTATTTTTAGCACATTATTGAGTCAACCCATTTACGACATTATTAATTTATCGCAATATATTGACTGACATGTACCATTCTTCACAATTTTAATGACTTGTTTGTTTCATTTTATTTTGTGACTAATATTTAGAATTTCAATTGACTTATAGGACATGTGCTGAACTAATGTTATTTAATGATTGTATTCGTAATTATGTGTAGGTAATTAAATGTTTGCATGTCATATAATGATAAATGTGCCGCACAAAACTATTGGACCTGACATCTTTGTAACCACATTTAAGCAAATAAATGAATTTGAATTTGAATAATTGTATTCGGTCCCACGTAATAGGGGGTGAGCCTATTGCCGTATTCCGGGCACTATTGTTGACTCAAGCCATGCATCTGAGGCTCAGTCTGGACTGTATATTATATTTATCTTTCTGATGTTAAACAGCCCCATCCCTTAGTCGCCTTGTACGACACCGCATAAGAAGAGATGGGGTGGCCCTAATTCTAGGTACACTGCCGAAAACCACGCGGTATAATGTAATTTAACATTACATATTTATTGGCTTACTCATCCGTATGGTGAGTCTTCCGGGCACTATTGTTGACTCAAGCCATTTATCTGACGCTGAGTCTGGACTGTATATTATCTGTTTGGTGTTAAACAGCCCTTAGTCGCCTTGTACGACACCGCATGGGAAGAGATGGGAAAGTGGTTACCGTGGCCTATGGACGCGTGTAACACCGGAGAAGTCACACTCGCGCTACCGACCCCTGTTAGCACAGAGATTATGTGCCGTCAGTGTAGAAGACAAAGCAGGACAACCCTTGAATCATCCCACTGACAGCACAAATTCTCCAGTGAGCTCTGGCTACCCTACTTAACACTGGGAACACAACACGAAGTTATTATAACCGCGGTATTCTGTAGGGCGGAGGTACTTCCCCAGTCGGACTACTCAATTGGGCGGAAATACCGCCATGTCCTACCTATTAAATTAATAATAATTCATGCATACAAATAATTGCACTGAACGGGGATCTAACCTACGCCTTCAGTGTAGCGGTGGCGTTCACTACCGCCACGCCAGATAGACCTAAAAAGTCTTCAGTTAACTATCGTTCATAATACAGCTGACCTTCTGCACCTACCTATATATCTCGTGCCACCATCCCCCGGGAGCTAGGTGCCTGAATAAGTTAACGTAATCTTTTTCCACTCAGTGAAGTGCGAAATTTATGACTTATGACGCGAGTCCTTTCAGCGTTCAGCCATTACTTTACCGATAAGGGCTTGACAAAGAGAATTTTCATTGTTTTAATTTATATACATACATATAATCACGCCTTTATCCCTGGAGGGTTAGCCAGAGGTGAATTAACATCCACATTTCACAAATAAGGTAAACTATGAGTATTTTTAGCACATTATTGAGTCAACCCATTTACGACATTATTAATTTATCGCAATATATTGACTGACATGTACCATTCTTCACAATTTTAATGACTTGTTTGTTTCATTTTATTTTGTGACTAATATTTAGAATTTCAATTGACTTATAGGACATGTGCTGAACTAATGTTATTTAATGATTGTATTCGTAATTATGTGTAGGTAATTAAATGTTTGCATGTCATATAATGATAAATGTGCCGCACAAAACTATTGGACCTGACATCTTTGTAACCACATTTAAGCAAATAAATGAATTTGAATTTGAATAATTGTATTCGGTCCCACGTAATAGGGGGTGAGCCTATTGCCGTATTCCGGGCACTATTGTTGACTCAAGCCATGCATCTGAGGCTCAGTCTGGACTGTATATTATATTTATCTTTCTGATGTTAAACAGCCCCATCCCTTAGTCGCCTTGTACGACACCGCATAAGAAGAGATGGGGTGGCCCTAATTCTAGGTACACTGCCGAAAACCACGCGGTATAATGTAATTTAACATTACATATTTATTGGCTTACTCATCCGTATGGTGAGAGACAAAGAATTCAAGCATCACCGCCTTATCTTAGCCGAACGGTGTTGTTTAGTGTCACCACTTAAAGTGTCAACATTGTAACATGGCATATGTAAGTAATGCAAATAGCCATAGGAAGGACTTCTTGCATACAAATATTTGTACTAAGCGGGAATTCCACCCACGCATCAGTCGCGTTCACCACAGAGGCTGTCAAGTCTGACCCTCTATATCTTCCACCTACTTATCTACTTCACATATTCTAGTGCTAGTAATAAAACCTTAGTCGCGTGGTTCTCGGCAGATTAGAATTAGAGCAACCCCATCTCTTCCCATGCGGTGTCTTACAAGCCGACTAATGGATAGGGTTGTTTAACATCAGACAGATATATACAGCCCAGACTCAGCCTAATACTGCAATAGACTCAGCCCCTATTAGGTACGTGGGACCGAATATAATGATTGGTGAAATGTGGGTGTTACTAGTGTAAAACTCGCCGAGATATTTACCATGTTTATTATTTTTGTAGAGCAACCGATATTTCGGCGTTGTTACAAGCGCCATGATCACAGTACACCGTGATCAGTAAATATCCCGGCGAGTTTGTTACTAGTAATGTGAATCACACAACACAACGTGGGTGTTTATTCACCTCTGACTAACGCTCCGGGGATAAAGTCGTGATTACCTACTTGTATGTATGTATGTATGTAATAAAACCTTACAAGTATGTGAGGTGTATTTGACCCAATTTTGTTTGATTGACCTGAAAAATTGGCCGAAGTAGGTAGGGTAGTAGTGGCGCACGAACTTTACACTACAATGGTTGCAGGGGAAAATTTAGTTACCTACCTACCCCGTACATTCATTGTGCTAAACGTAGTTGAAAGTAAAATAGGGAAAACTATCGAGTAATTAACGTCAGCGGGTTGTTGTCTCTGTCTGCCCCAGAGAAGAGAGGCGTGCATTTATGTTTGTAAATATAATAACAAACACAAGAAAAGCTCAAAGAAAACATAACCAGTGTAATAATTCACAAGGGTGATAGTAATGTGCTATTAAACGCCATTTTTATCAGAATAGCCCTTACATTACGAGACCTCCTTCCTTTAATTTATAGACGCAAGGTAACACCACAGTAAACTCGAAAGGGAAAATCTCAAGAGTAAAATGTAAGTTTCATGTCCCTACTTCACTTTAAAATATAGGTACATAAGTAAAAGATCACATCTCCACTGTCTCTTCCTCATTTCATTCTCCTTATTTCCCTGACCAAGCGCGAAAATACCACAGGTGTTTCTAGCGTTGGCTACGATTACCATGCTTACCATCATTTTAGCTGTACCTATACATTTTTTGTAGGTTAAAATATGTACCTATCTACCATTAGCAGATTTAACAAGTAGTGGAGAAAATTAATAAAGTTAAATCAAGTTTCATTTAATGTTCGTGTTCGTTTAATGCCGTGACGCCATTACTCTCAAGAGCGGCCATTTTAATCTGTCAATATTAATAACAAGATGGCGGACGTCGGTGAAAATTAAATGGAGCGTGAGGGATTATCCCGACGCGACCCCTGATGGAAATTAAATATTTACAAGCGCTTTGTACTGAATCGGTAATTAATCGTCGGTAGCTAAGAGGTATGTCGGCCTTACGATTCGGATTCGAATCCTGACCATTACACTAATGACTAGGAGTCAATTTAACTTAACCTTACCTAATGGTAAGCTGAAGGCAAAGTCTCAAGAAAGAGGGTCACCATTACAGACACTCACCTGCACCTTCCACGCCTGTTGTCCCTGTTAACGAGATATTTAGATTCAGAAGATTTATTCGATCTCGATATTGCCGTTCCCGTAATTTTACGGGCTGTATAAAAATATTTAATAAAATTCCTCAGGATTTGATTAATATGCCGATAAATAAATTTAAATTAGAAGTGAAAAAAACTTTAATGAGTAAAGGTTATTATAAAGTGGATGAGTATCTTAATGATATCAATGCGTGGTCAACATAAGTCTCTTGCTTGCTCGCACAAAATAAATTGTAAACTAAAGCAAATTTAAAAAAAAAAAGAAAAATAATCTAGTTCTAATATAGTTCGCTGAGTTTCTTGCTGGTATCTTCTCAGTAGAACTAACCTACCGAACCAGCGAAAGAATCATTTTCCAATGGTTTATTTGTACATTATTTAATATTTTAATATTATTTCTTGACATACTCAATTGTATAATTTTGACGTTCATATGTGCTCTTTGTGTGCCTGAGCTGAATAAATGAAATTGATTCTTTGATTGATTCTTTGATTCTTTGACTAACCGATTCAAACTACAGTGGGTAACCCAACAGAAATAGGGACTTCCTCAAAGCGACCCTTATTTCTTGAAGAAATCCCCTCGGACACTCCACCACCACTCCAATCCGGTGGGGACAGGCAATATTGGAGTGGAACCGACTAAAACTGCACACTGTCTTGGATCTACAGTTGCGGGAGTATAAGATGGCTCAAAAGCACTTCTCCCTCGTGGTTACCCTAGGGTGATTTACCCCAACAAGTACTCATACATAGATACTCTATCCCGGTGGGCTTTTTCGGGGTAGATAACACTTTTCTCCTTTGTCTTTGAATATATAGTTGAAATAGTAAAAATCAATAAAAAACCGCCGTAGGTAAGAAACTGATTAGCATCCATTGGACGTATGTCACAGCACGAAATAAGGTCACGTTACATTTCTACCTACCCCACGCGGGACAATAGGCAATAACATGAATATCGTTAAACTTAGGCTAGGTGCCACTGCGAGTGTGCTAGCGAGGAAATACAAGAGCGTCTGACTTGAATTTTCAAATATCAAATGCACACTGTATTGCAGATAGCAGATTCTTTAGAGGATGTGATTTTGCTTTATTACAAGGAAAAAACAGTCAAAATATGCAGTACATATACATGATGAAAATATAGGATATATAGGGCTACATGATTGTAAAGACTCATGAAAAACCTCACCAGCATGCCGCCACACACCTGCTGATTGACGGATTATGTTGTAGCGAAATCCGTGTGTTAGGTGTGCTTCTCTTAGGGTGACAGGCGGTCGTATCCGTCACCCCAACCAGCCTGCCCGTTGCCTGCTCTCCATTATGCCCTCTGCGAGGGAGGCTTTAGAAAGACACGCTTCACAACTTAAATGGTTACCAATTCCGCAGCGTTGAAATGTTCACATTCTTTCCCTTCTATTTTCTTTTCTTCGTAATCCTCATTCTCCCTTATATCTCTTTTTTTATTTTTATACCACTTAGGTGGCAGACAAGCACACGGCCCACCTGATGGAAAATGGTCACCGTGGTCCATCGACGTGTGTAACACTAAAGTCACACTCGCGCTGCCGACCCTGTAAGAAGAGAGTTTCTGTGCCGCCAGTGTAGAAGACGAAGCAGGGCAAGCCTTTAATCTTCCCACTGACAGCACAAAAACTCTCCAGTGAGCTCTGGCTACCCTACTCACCGCTGGGAACACAACACGAAGTTATCATGGCCGCGGTATTCTGAAGGGCGGAGGTACTTCCCCAGTCGGACTGCTCAATTGGACGGAATACTCCGTGAGCGTTTTGAGCTTCTTGTGTGTGAACCCTCTACTTGCCCGGAATTGGCCATTGGCAGCAGCGTCTACCCTGCCAGAGAGAGGCACTGCAATCACCATTGTCCAGGGTGCTACGTGGAGAGAGAAATCATACTTGCGTAAAATAGTCGCTCAACCGCTCGCAGTGGAACCAAGCCCAAAATGAAATGGGCTTTCATAGACCGGCGTCGTCCGTGACGTTTCCGGCACGCGCCGACGACGTCACGACGACGCGGTAACGACATGTAGGCTTTTGTTATTTTGTGTGGACTCGTGTTGTGTAGTGTCTGCGCATAATACTTACCTATGTTGTCGAGTGGACAATAGAATACTGTGTAAGAGGTATTTATTATGTGTATCGAAATTAATAAGGTATCTTGTATTGAATATTTTTAACATAACAAACATACCTTTATCCCCGGAGCGTTAGGCAGAGGTGAATTGACACCCACATTTCACCAATCATTAAAGCGGTGAGCCTATTGCCGTATTCCGGACACTATTGTTGACTCATGCATCTGAGTCTGAGTCTGGGCTGTATATATCTGTCTGATGTTAAAGAGACCTATCCCTTAGTAGCCTTGTACGACACCGCATGGGAAGAGATGGGGTGGTTCAAATTCTACTCTGCCGGGAACCACGCGACCCATATTCATGCATACAAATAATTGCACTGAACAGGGATCTAACCTGTTGCTCCAGGGTAGCGGTCACGTTCACTACCGCCACGCCAGATAGACTTAAAAAGACTTCAGTTAACTATCGTTCATAATAAAGCTGGTATAAAAATAAAAACCCTCATAAAGTTTCTTAAATATATTTATTTAATTGAAAAAAATTAATAAAAAGAAACAATATTTAAATAAAAATGCAGAATAGAAACACCTATTTCAAGGATTTTTTTCATTTCTAAGTCATCGTACATCAATAATCTTCAATGTCATTCAAGCCTTAGGGTCAAGTCACACTGACTGTTCAGCGGCCGGTAGCGGCTTTTTCAGGCAAAACATTATGAACCATTTTCATCATCATTTGAAAGCAAAGCAGGGGCTGAGAGGTCGGGAGACGGCGCTAGGCTGCGCGAACTTATTCGTAACTATTTCCAGCAGTGGTATACTATACCACTGTGGCAAATACATTCCATAAAATTCGTTACGTTAAACTAAGTTTAAGTATTTTTTCTTCAGCCGTGTCTGTAATTTTTGGTTAGATCCGGTTATTTTTCTTTAAACGTGAGTTTTTTCCTTCGACTTTTTTTTAAATAGGTATTACAGATTCGAAAATGCAAAAACTCCGAAATATCAAAGATACAAAACTGATCAATCGCTTTGGAATGCGCTTGGAATATTTATCAATTATTTAGATTTTGTATTGTAGTTTTCTGGTATTTTATACTACTTAGGTCGCAGACAAGCATACCGCCCACCTGATGGGAAGTGGTTACCGTGGTCGATGTACGTATGCAACACCGGGGGCCTTGCACTCGCCCTGCCGACCCCGAAGAAACCTTCTAATGCCCCATAGAACCCCATATTGTAGGCGCTTGGAAAAACCACAGCAGGGAGTTCATGACACATGTTTAACTTTGTTTCATTTTTAAGTTTTTTATTTAATTAACAAATAACTTAAATAAATGGCTTAAGTACGCCGACTTGGAACCGCTGTACCAGTTCGTACCAATAGCGGTGGAGACTCTGGGGAGTTGGGGCAAGGAAGCTAAAAGCCTTATTAAAGAAATCGAACAGAGGCTCATCGAGGCGACCGGTGACACACGTTCCGGGTCGTTCCTGGTCCAAAGGCTGGCCATCGCCACCCAACGTGGCAACGCAGCAAGTGTTATGGGCACTTTTGCACCGGGAGCGATCAGGGGCGGGTTATTTGATTAGTACATGGACTAAGCATTGCTTGTTGTACCATTTTGACATATTGTATTAATTTGACGAATAATGAAATATTTTCTAATGTCTATTATATTACATCTAAAAATTGCAAATATATGCCAATTTTTATTAACAAATTTAATAACATTTTCTAAAAATGTTAGCTTAGTTCTGAGCTCTCGGAGAGAGGGCTCGTGGTATTTTGTCAACCCTAACACCTGCAATTCCGACCGCTGCTCTTTCAGTGTGTAGACCCTAATCAAGCATCTTGTGTTAATGGTGTAGGAGGTGAAGGTGGTCCGAAGCCCTACGTAGTGCAGCTCACCTCCTCGATATCTGCTGCGAAGTGTCGAGCGCGGGGACCGAAGCGCTCCGTGGCCGACGTCAAAGTCCTAGGCAATTCCAAAAATCATTCGTATTATTTTATCGATACAATAACTTACTCTTTCTAGTAACTTAGTGGTTAAGAAGCCGGACTTAGTATTGAAAGCTCCTAGGTTCCCGATCCGCAGAACTCGCAAAGGCGTCTCAAATGTCGGAAGTCTTTCAACTACCCCCTTTTTGGAGACAAAATGGGGAATGAGCAAATGAGGATGTGACTCCCAAATTCGAAGGGGATATCTATCTCCCCCTCGGATGTGGGAATCGCCCAGTGTAGGGGGGTATCCGTACGTTTTTTTTTATACCACTTAGGTGGCAGACAAGCACACGACCCACCTGATGGAAAGTGGTTACCATGGACGTGTGTAACACCAGAGAATCCACACTCGCGCTGCCGACCCTGTAAGCACAGAGTTTCTGTGCCGTCAGTGTAGAGGACAAAGCAGGACAAGCCTTTAGTCATCCCACTGACAGCACAAATTCTCCAGTGAGCTCTGGCTACCCTACTCACCGCTGGGAACACAACACGAAGTTATTGTAACCGCGGTATTCTGTAGGGCGGAGGTTCCTTGCCAGTCGGACTGCTCAATTGGGCGGAAATACCGCCGTGTTCTACCTCCTAGTCACGGCCTGACGATACCATTTAGCTTATTTTAGGAGGGGTTGAAGGAATACTTGTAATATTGATGACTAAACACACGGTACCTAGCTTACCCTGAATATAATGAACGGCACATACATACAACGCCATCTACCGAAAATACTCCGAACTACTAAGTAACTACTGATCCTGTATCGCGCTGTAGAAGTTCTCGCGAGACTAACAATTCGTGAGACTCTTTTAGACGGAAGAACATAACACCCTTTGTTCTACAAATCTCTACGATCGGTCTCGGGTTCGAATCCCGGCAATTACACTATTGATGTGAACCCACTTCTAACACAAATAATTTAGCTTATTAATCATTTCGGGAGGGTTTAACCGCGGTAGCCTAGTGGTATGGGTAATGGACTGCTGAGACGAGGTCTCGGGTTCGATCCCATGTTTACCATGGCACACACCAATGACTTTTCGATGCTTTTCGAAGTTATGTGTGTATTTATTGCAGGTTTATAAGTGCCCGGTTATTGGCAATAGGCTCGCCACCATTGGGACATTACATTGGGACCTAAACATAAGCTGGCGAAATATGGGTGCTAGCACCTCTGCCTACCCCTTCGGGGATATAGGCGTGTGTTTATGTTATGTTAGCCTACTATTGCCACGCTGGCCAGACGGGTTGACAAAGGGTTTGTTCTCGCATTTTCCTTCTCTAAAGTCGTTCCGACCTGAAAAAGGTGGCTGAAACAGACTGGATGAGGAAGGCAGGGATTTGGAAAAATTGGCGCACATTGGGAGAGTCATATGCCCAGCTGTGGACTACGGTGGGCTAATTGACTAATCATTTCGGTTACTTTACTAACATTCTTTAGAAAGAAACCATCGCGTCGTCTTTAAATGGATAGAGTAGTAAATTATGGTTGCATGTAAGAGACTGCCGCAGAGCGATGAAGCCGCCATCTGTACATATCTTACCACATTGTGTCTCTCTTATTGTTGTGTTTTAATAGTATACAGGAGATAAGTAGTAATATAGTAAGAGCAGCTTTTGTAGCGTGGCGGTAGCGCATTCGACTGCTACGCAGGGGAGGGGGGTTTGATTACCACTCAGTGCAAATATCGTGGTTTAGAGAACTTCTCTACTGGAGGACACGACGGTATTCCCGTCCTAATTGAGCAGTACGACTGGGGAAGTACCTCCACCCTACAGAATCCCACGACTATAATAACCTCGTATTGTGTTCCCGGCGGCGAATAGGCTAGCCAGAGCTCACTGGAGAGTTTTTGTGCTGTCAGTGGGAAGACCAAAAGCTTGTCCTGATTTTGTGTTCTGCACTGAGAGCATATAAAATCCCTGTTCTTACAGGGTCGGCAGCACGGATGTGACTCCACTGGTGTTACACACGTTCATAGGTCACGGTAACCACTATCTATCATGTGAGACGTGTGCTTGTCTGCCACCTAAGTTGTATAAAAAAATAGTAGTTATTCAAATCGATTAAGATAGTAAAAAAAATTAATCAGTTCAGGCGGGGATTCGAACCCACGATCTTTTCCTTACATGGGGAATGTTATGACCACTAAACCACCACAATCCGCCTTACGGCGACTGTGGAGCCATCTACCGATACTCGTATGAATTATCGGCACCAATGAACGATATTACACGAGGTTATTATGGCCGCGGTATTCTGTAGGGCGGAGGTACTTCCCTATTCAGTTACCATGACTTATGAACGTGTGGAACATTAGGGGAGTCACACTCGCACTGCTGACCTGAACGGGGAGTTTTTTTTTTATACAACTTAGATGGTAGACAAGCACACGGTCCACCTGATGGAAAGTGGTTACCATGACCTATGAACGTGTGTAACCGTCAGTGCAAAAGACACAATCAGGACAAGTCTTCAGTCTTACCACTGACAGCACAAAAGCTCTCCAAGTTCTACAAATGTACACTACACAATACTTATAATTGTGAGTGCCGTACTGGCTTTTAAATGATAACAGGATTTAAAAAAAATATGATTTTATTGGCACAAAAATAGATAATACTCTTATGAGAAAAAAAAAGTAAGCGTCAAAAGTAAATGATCAATTTCAGATTTTAAAATTATGTTTTTGAGCAACTTAGGGGGCTCTTAGAGAATTTTCATTTTAAAATCATTGCAATAATGATCGAATTTACTTCTGACACTGGTTGTCTATACCTATCAGGTATATATTTTTCAACACGCACCTCCATACTTCATACACACTCTCCAATACTAATAAAAATTCTAGTATAACAACAAGACATACATAGGGATCGTTCAAGTATTACGTAAGCAGATTTACTAAATTATTTAACCCCCCTACCCTTGTCATTAATAATAATAATAATTGTTTTATTGTCTCGGAAATCAATGAAATACATAGGTTGTAGCCCTAGATCCCACACTAGGATTCCCTGTGTTGTGGGATACTAGTCTCTTCCATCCCGCTAAGGATTAAAGATTACAGTAAAAGCAAAGCTCTTATCCCTCCCCCATGTTTACGTAAACATTGGTACCTATATGAATATTTCCTTTTATGTTTGTTTTTTTAGGGGAACGTATGGGTAATGAATGCTATATTATGTGTGAAAAACTACTGCTTACGTAATCATTAAATAGACCCCCCACATGGGGGTGGGTCATCAAAAATAAGCAATGTAAAGCCCCCCCCCACTTACCCCCTTAAGTGCTTACGTAATACTTGAACTGCCCCCTACCAACAGTACGATTTACTGTATAACAAAATAACAAGCTTATCAACTACACTGTACGTAAAATTTACATGATTTCACAATAATTATTATTTACACTACTATTCAAAAATATTACAAGTACAAAAACAACAACAATAAGATGTTTACTTCGTTTGGTTAGACACTTGATAATCTCTTTAATTCTTTATTGTACACAGGAAAATAATACATCAACAGGCAATCACAAATACATCTTGGTGTACAAAGGAGAGCTTAACTCAATATTGAGTTTTCTCCTAGCAAAACTTTATAATAAATAGTACATATTTATTATTAATATTCTTTTGTTTAAAAACTTATTTAAAAAAAAACAAATGAATTGAGAACCTCTTTTGGAAGTCGGTTCAAATAAACAATTTTTTTATGTACGACACGTCAATTGGACTTCGCCTTGCCTGATGGTAAGCTGAAGGCAAAGTCTCAGAAAAGAGGATCACAATTACATACACATACTATGTGACAGCTTGACGGCCTCATCATATGCTTTTTCACGCCCCGCTAATAGAAAAAAAAGCGGTTAAAAATCGAAATTGAATAACTAGTAAGCAGTAGTTTATATTTAATATGAGTTTTCTCTGCCTACACTGGAGGTAAATATGCGAGAATGTATGTATGTGTTTGTGTAAAGTCTCTACAAGATTTATCTTTACTTAAATATCTAACCAAACGAAGTACCCGAACAACCTACACTAATAGGTACCAATAATCTAGTAACAAATGGCTCATAATATTCTTAATATCAAAATTACACAGATCAGTCAAACCCACTAAGCTAATTAGTCTACAATTAAAAGATAAACTGCAATCGTGAGGACGTGAAATTTCGAATGTACATTCAATGGTAATGGTAGTGGCCTACAGGTCTAGCCACGTTTAGCCAAGGTTAACCAAGATTAGCCAAATTTAACCAAGATTAGCCAAATTTACCCAAGTTTAGCTAATTTTAGCCAAGTTTAGCTAATTTTAGCCAAGTCTAGCCAATGATAGTCAGTTTAGCCAAGTTTAGCCACGTCTAGCGAGTTGTCAGTGCACGACCCACCGCTCCAGCAGATGCAGTATCTCGAAGCACACTTCTGCCATGATGAGCGCGATGACACACCACTCCAGACGTACGTGGTTGCGGTCCGCCGCCCATGACGATAATAGCTCCAGCAGTTCCACGCAGTGGGCTAGCCGCTCGTTCAGGACCTGAGAGAGACCTGGACTTTAGACATTCTCTTAATTCAAAATTCAGTCTCGATTTAGTTGAAAGAAACGATCATATTTTATTTTTCTATTGTATCGTGTATTTTAAACGTTGAAGAATAATTTTATTTAGTCTCAATCTTAACCTGGGCCAGATCGTAAGAGATGGCCCTGGGTCACCCGGGGAGCGAGGGATAATGCCTGTCAACCTCACCTTCGGCAACCAAAGCGACCCACAGGCGGTGTGCGTTTTAGTCGGTTCGAGTCCGACATAACCTCTTCCACCGGCTCCGGTGGGGGGTATCCGCGGGGATTTTGCGCACGTAAAAAAAAAAACTTAATCTTAACCTCGCTAAGGCTAATGTTGCATTTTTCATCAAGAAAAGCACTATTTATACTTCTTTTCAAAATATACGGCTATATAAATATATATGTGACACGGTTCTTTATTACAGTTTGGGGGGGAGCAAACTAAATGTGATTTTGGACTTTCCAGATCGGCTTAATTCAGTACACAAGGAAAAAAAGGCCCCCAAAAAAGGGTCTTCTCACACTTAGAGGTGAGGGGACAACTTAAAAAAGGAACATTTAATTAATACTCAAGCAAATTTCTCAGCCATTATTTTACACTATGTCCACTTACCCTGGTTCGCCTGGATATGGTGAAGTATGCCACGGTACTGGAGTACAGCCGTTCCAACTGTTCTTCTTCCCAGTAGAAATCCGGTGTATCCAAAAGATCGGATTCAATGTTCAGACGATGCCGAAGGGAGAATATTTCGCCGAGCTTTCGAACTACCTGGGGATAATCATTGGTTACTCTACCTAGGCCTCGATTCTACTAAAGCAAAACCACAGACGCTGCAAAAATGGCATTAAATTTTAGACTTTATTCTCATACTCATAAAGTCCAAAATTATATGAAAATAGTTTCATTATACTTTTTTTATTCACTCTGCGAAAAGCTTTTTTATTTTGAACTTTAAAAGCATTGCTTTAAAGTCTAAATTTAACTGGATTTATCAGCAGTCTAAAATTTAATGCCATTTTTTTCAATATCTGTGGTATGACAGTGGTTTTGCTATGCCAATATTCACGCATCGCCTCGATTCTGTTAAAGATATGCCAATATTCACGCATGTGAATCCTCAGCAACTAATGATTTTCGGCCCCACGTAATAGGAGTCGATCCTATTGCCGTCAAGCGGGCACCTGCTATGTGTTTACTGTCGTATGGAGATCAGCCCAATCCTTTATTTGTCTTCTACGACACCCACGGTAAGAGATGGGGTGGCCGTGGTTCCTACTCCATCGGCAACCAATACAATTAATACCCCTCCGTCCACTCGGATCCACTGTTTAAATCCAGTGGGGGATTTATCTGGATTTTTTGTCCACTAGGATACCCTGGGGGATTTTTGAAGAGAGTGCGAGAGAAAGAGAGGTATATGAGTGCTTTCACTTACGGCTTTCTTATCAACTCGGGCGGCCCCGTCTTGCTGCATGGCATCAGTGTGCGAGCTAACGGACGCCGCCAGCGCTTCGAGGCGAGCTTCAAACGCGCCCAGTCGAGCTGACTGTACCATCGCGTGGCTAGAATATAGCATTATTGATTATAAAAAAACAAAATTAATGAATCTAAAAAAACTGTACATATATAATAGGTTTGGTAGCAGAACGTCCCATTCCCAAACTCGTCACGCTGTTTCAGATGGTCCCAATCCCAGATGGTCCTATTCCCAGATTGTCCTATTCCCAGATTGTCCTATTCCCAGATTGTCCCATTCCCAGATGGTCCCAGGGATGGTAACGCATGACACAATTTTAATGATAGGAGTATGAATAAAAAATGCTTCTTGAATTAACATACAAATTAACATTTATTGAAATTTAAAAAAAAGTTGTGATGATAAAATATCATTAAAAAATGTATTTGTATAAGATACTATATCAAATAATATTTTTTATTAACTTAAACAATAAAGTAAATCAAATCTTACGTAAATGGCGTCTAGTCTCAAAAATATTATATAAATATTATTTTAGAAGAATAAAATGTATTAGTAACACACATCTGAACGCAAGAAATCTCATCACAGCCATCAATGTTTATGCTGTACCCGTTTTGCTGTATACTTTTGGAGTAGTTAATTACAAAAGTAATGATTTAAACGGAATAGATGTAAAAACACGTAAAATGCTAGCAATGAATAAAGCACAGAAACAGAAAGCAGACATAGAAAGGCTATATTTACCTATAGAAGAGGGTGGGAGAGGGCTTACAAATATAGAAATGTTATATAATACACAAATGATAAAATATAGACAATACTTAAATACAGCTCAGGATGATATCATAAAAGCCATAGTTACACACGATATAAATAAAGATAAATACTCAATATACAAGGAAGGGAGAAGTAATGCAGTAAAAATAGGACTAGTACAGGAACAAAACTACACCGATGGAGAAATAAAGAAAGCAGCAACTAAAACAGGTATCAGTAAGTGGAAAGCTAAACCGTTACATGGTCAATTTTACAGGTCCGTCATGGAGAAGGAGAATATTGATAGGGCGTACTCGTTCCGTTGGCTTAAGAAACAACAGGTCTCTCCCTCATTAGAATCCACAGTGTTCGCTATACAAGACCAAGCAATAATAACCAAACAAATAGAACGGGATATCCTAAAAAAGTCTGTCGATGGTAAGTGCAGGCTATGTTTGACCAAAGACGAGACGATACAACACATTGTCTCGGGTTGTGAAAAGCTGGCTGGTACTTACTATACGGCAAGACATAACAATATTGTTAAGTACGTCTGGTGGACATTAGCTAAGAAACACAAATTTGAAGTAGCAGATCTTTGGTGGAAAGAAGTTTTAACTCAGACGCAAATAAAAGAAAACGACACTGCGAAATTAATGTGGGAGATACCTGTTCAGACAGATGTTACCATAACACACAATAGACCGGATATAATATACATTGACAAAATCGAAAATAAAACCTACTTAATAGACGTAACTGTTCCATCTGATTATAATATAGGACCAAAAGAAATAGAGAAACTTAGCAAATATCACGCACTTAAAGTAGAAATCACCCGTTTATGGAATACACATACAGAAACCATACCCATAGTAATAGGCACGACAGGAGTAGTAGCAAAAAGTATACACAGATACATAGATAGATTAAATGCTAACATTAATATTCACATATTACAAAAACAAGCAGCCATTCACACTTCTACTATAATAAGTAAAGTTCTAGGGGACACAGTATTTGTAAATTCAGGGGAGTCCGAACCTCCTTTTCCCTGAGGGTCTCAGGGCGGGAGTTAGGAAAATACCAAGTGTAAACTTGAGAAAAAATCTTTTTTTAAAACCGTTTAATATATAATATTATTTCTATAATAATATTAATATATAATATTACAATAGAAATAATATTAATAATATTTTAGATGATATTATTTTTAGTATTTGACTATTATTTTTACTTAATCATTCTTTTATTTCCTAGGCAGCTTTGATTTATTTTTGTCTAATTCAAAATAAATAGTCACACTGCGTCAGACACAAGGCCATAGCGTCTATATCCAAATAGTTCTTTTTTTAAAACATGTTTGACACTAATGCTATCGCCTTGTGTGTGTGTTTTAGTTACTTTTATTCAATTAATAAATGATACAGCGTTTAGAACAAATAATGTTTTTTTTATGAAAAAAAAAACATTTTTGACACTAGACGCCATTTACGTAAGATTTGATTTACTTTATTGTTTAAGTTAATAAAAAATATTATTTGATATAGTATCTTATACAAATACATTTTTTAATTATATATATATATATATGTATATGATATATATATATAATAGAAATTACATCGAGAGCATCATCAAAACAGCCTCGCGGAAACTCGGACTCCTAAACAAAGTGAGACGTTTTTTCACGCCGGAGCAGCGGTGTCTTCTCTATAAGACACAAATTCGCTCCTGCGTGGAATACTGCTCGCATCTCTGGGATGGCTCCGCGAAATACCTACTAGATGCTCTCGACAGGTTGCAGCGACGCGCGGTCCGAATTATTGGGAACCCTGAGGTCACGAACACCCTGGAGCCTTTGCAGATGCGTAGAGATATTGCTTCCTTGGCTGTATTTTACCGTCTCTACCACGGTGAGTGTTCTGACGAGCTCTTCCAACTAATCCCACCATCTCCTTTCCTACATAGGACAACACGTGCAGGCCTTAGATGTCACCCTCACACTGTGCAGAATATACGAGCAAGAACCAAGCGGTTCGGAGACTCTTTTCTTTGCCGCACCACCAAGACCTGGAATTCATTACCAGCACACGTGTTTCCTTCTTCCTACAGTCCCGGGGCCTTTAAGCGGGGCGTGAAAAAGCATCTGATGAGGCCGCCAAGCTGAGTGCCACCATTGTAGCACTTGGTGTCTGTAAACTGGTGACCCTCTTTCCTGAGACTTTGCCTTTAGCTTACCATCAGGCGAGGTGAGGTCAAGTTGGCGTGTCCTATATAAAAAAATAAAATAAAAAAAAAATGATATTTTTTCATCACAACTTTTTTTTAAATTTCAATAAATGTTAATTTGTATGTTAATTCAAGAAGCATTTTTTATTCATACTCCTATCATTAAAATTGCGTCATGCGTTACCATCCCTGGGACCATCTGGGAATGGGACAATCTGGGAATAGGACAATCTGGGAATAGGACAATCTGGGAATAGGACCATCTGGGATTGGGACCATCTGAAACAGCGTGACGAGTTTGG
The DNA here is from genome assembly GCA_963662185.1 of Eilema griseolum. Classification (NCBI taxonomy): domain Eukaryota; kingdom Metazoa; phylum Arthropoda; class Insecta; order Lepidoptera; family Erebidae; genus Eilema; species Eilema griseolum. The sequence continues at coordinate 1,646,874 of OY759249.1, forward strand.
GAATGGGACGTTCTGCTACCAAACCATATAATACTTGTGTTCTCATTAGGAAAATTCTAGACAATACCATACACACTAAAGTTTCTTTTATAACAAAATCTCAAATATCCAAGCGCAGCCTTCGTCGACCAAGTCTTCTTGCACCTATGAAGGAGCACAACTATTCAATAATCTACCCTCAGACATAAAAGATGCGAACTCATTTGGCACTTTTAAATCGCGGCTATCTAAATACATTATTGAAAATTACTATGGTTAAATGCTCCGTACCTATCTGTGTATGCCTATCTGCGTAAGGATGGACTGCTGAGTGAAAGTTCAAAGTATCATGTCATATTGTTGTTGTATTTTATATTGTACCTACTCTGTCGACGGTTACTTGAAATGGATCACAAAATGTATCTTTTATGTTCTCATGTAAGTGACTGTTTCTGTCTTTATGAGAATAAATGATTTAAACACAAATATGAAGGACGAGTGTGTATGGTATTATAAATATGAAGGATGAGTATGTATGGTATTATAAATATGAAGGACGAGTGTGTATGGTATTATAAATATGAAGGACGAGTGTGTATGGTATTATAAATATGAAGGATGAGTATGTATGGTATTATAAATATGAAAGATGAGTATGTATAGTATTATAAATATCGACGGTTAAAAGGAAATAGGGGATAAGCGACAAAAGATGAAATGTTCAGGAGAGCCGTTCAAAGTTTTAAATTTTAGAAAAACTGACGTTATTTTGTCATTTATTAAGATATTGTGAAAAGCGAAACAGTTATAAAATCAGATAGAAATGGAACAGTTACTGGTATTCTTAGTTTTAGTGATTTGACGTTATTTAAAGTAGTTTTTGTCGCTTATAACCACAGCTTATAATTTTTGAATTAGGAAATATGGCATAAGATACAAATGACAAAATCAAATATTAAAGGATAAGAAGTATATGCGACATTCCAATTTATCATTTCGCAAGGTAAAAGGGTATAAGCGACTAGACCGTTCAATCAATATTATAGGAAAAGAAGGATAAGGTACTTTTCATAGTGGTTGTATAAAAGGTAATAGGGCACAAGAAACACTCGGCATTCAAAACAATACCAGGATATACGACATTAGTAACACACAATGTCGCTACGAAGCAAAGAAATATGGATGAAAAGCCACCCCAAAAGTAATGAAGTAGCGCAACCAACAAAATCCTTCATCAGGAAAATATCTAAAACAGATATTACACGACACCATAATTGGGTCTCTAACTTCTAAAGTAGGGTGAAATTTCTTGGGAGTAAATTTTCACAGAAACATACTAAGGATCTATTTTACTAAGAAGCCTATTACAGTATACCCTGCTATAATTTTACACTAAATGGTAAATTTAAAAGATATAGCTCGTCATTTCATATTTGCTAACGAGCAGATAGTGTGATGTTTCTTGAAATAAAAAAGGAGATTTTTTAATACTTTTTAATCAAGGAAAATCAAAATTAACCCCCTTACTAATAAAAACACGAATCGTATTTATATTAGTAAACGGAAGTAAGGTATAACCACCAGTGTCATATTAAAATCAATTTAGGTAATAGAGCATAACCGACTTGGCTGTCATTAAGAACTGCATGGAAATAGGGGATAACCGCCAGAGTAATATAAGTATGCATTTTGTATATAGGGCACAAGCGCCATAGCTCTGTTAAATTACGAAATGGAAGTAAGCTTTAAGCAACATTTGTACTTTTCAATTGAAATGCTTAAAAGGCATAAACAACCAAAAGCTTGGCACCCTTGTGAAGTAAAAAGGTATTACCGACAACAAACCCAAAATAAATCATTTTTGTAGGGGTTCAATCACCTTTATAGCAAAAATGACCAGAATTTTCGTCGGTTAGCAAAAATAACACTATAAATTGTATTTGTTTTGCTTGGGCATAAACGCCAAAAAAGTCATCGTAGAGCCATGGGAGTAAGCGCATTCGAAAGAGCAAAAAATTCAATGGCATAAATAACTCATTTTTGACCAAAATGTCGCTTATGCCCTATTTCCTTTTACCCGTCGATATGAAGGATAAGTATGTATGGTATTATAAATATGAAAGATGAGTATGTATAGTATTATAAATATGAAGGATGAGTATGTATGGTATTATAAATATGAAGGATGAGTATGTATGGTATAATAAAGCTTGAGGGGATATCGACCGATAATAACGCTTGCGGTATTCAAATCGATTAAGATATAGAATAAATTGAATCGATTTAAGCGGGATTTTAAACCACGATCATTCCCTTATAGGGTGAACGCTCTTGGATGGTTTCGGGCAAAGGTTCTGTGGCTTAGTGGTCAGAGCGTTCCCCCTGTCAGGGAAAGATCGTGGGTTCGAATCCCGTCTGAAACGATTTTTTTTTCTATATCTTAATCAATTTCAATAGTTTGCATAGTAAATGCTTTAAAATTTCATTGAATAGCTTGCGGTATAATCCATCGATAATTGCGTGCCTGTTTGTTTAAGGTTTTATTGAGTAGTCTTGTCATTGATGATTTTCTAATTATACCTATGAGTGTGATCTGAAATTAAACTCACCTGAATGTATACCTCTCGAGGGAGTTGTCTCTGTCTTTCATCAATACAAAAGAGGACTCTTGCAAGTGACAACTTTTCCTGTAATAAAAACAATAAAAATATGACTTAAAACAACTCAAATATTGTCAGTATGCAGTAGATACATTAAAAAAATTCCGACTTGAAATCTGATCTTGACCACATTAAATGGGGCCTACTTTCTTACCATGTGGTTGCAAAAAAATTAATGCACATGGGTCCGTTGAAGTATTACATAAGCAGATTTAACACAATTATTTAACCCCCCTCCCCCTTGTTAGCTTTTTTTGGTGAAAACTGAATAACTACTGCTTACGTAATCATTAACTAGACTAGACATCAAAAATAAGCAATACAAAGACCCCCCACCCCCTCTCCCTACTTTTGGGCCTTCGACAAAGTGTGTCATAAAGGATTGCTATTTAAAATATAGACCCCACTACCATAAACTTACTTCATGATCATGAAAACATACATAAACGACAGAATATTTCAATATATAATATATTTGAAGAGAACATTAGATTCATGATATCTTTGCGGAAGTACCACAGGGCTTCATACTGGGACCTGTCTTGTACACTTCATATATAGCCGACTTACCACAAAAGCCTGAAGTTAATGTTGCGACTTTTGCAGATGATACAGCATTGCTGTCCTCAAGCAAGAATTCAACCCAAGCTTCTCTTAACATACAAAGGAGCCTGACTGAAATTGAAACATGGTTAGCTAAAATGGGGCAAAGGAATTGCTGCCAGTGTATCTAAGTCCATTCACATTCACAAAACCTTCACTCTATGTAAAAGTGACCATCCACCAGTAACCCTAATGGCACCCAGCTCCCACAACAGACTCTGTTAATTACCTGGCGATGCACTTGAATTGCAGGCTAACCTGGAGGAAACATATTCAAATGAAAAGGGCCGAGATAAACTACTAAACTATAGAAATCTTAACTGGCTCCGTGACAGATAATCAAAACTAACCATTGACAACAAGAATCTCATCTATAAAATTATTCTCAAACCAATCTGGTCATATAGAATGCAACTATAGGCATGGCCAATTGCTCCAACATAATGATTATGCAGAGAGTGCAAAACTACATTCTGAAACAAATATCAAATGCACCATGGTTTATCACAACAGCGTTCCATGAGAACCTAAACATGCCGATGGTCTAAGACGAGATAAGTACCTACAGCAACAAATACAAAAAGTGACTTCAAACGCATCCCAATAAACTTGCGAGACAGCTCACAGTCCCTGAAAACATTCGACGCTTAAAGAAGTGTCGAGATATCTTTGACCTGTAGAGTTAGCAAAACGACTGGCTACATAACAAATTTATTTATTTTATTTCATCATTGCTGCCAGCCCCTCATCTGATGTATAATTCTGTCGATGTGTGTTGTCCCCACACCTGAGAAGAGGGCCCTGGGTCGGCCGGGGTGCGAGGGATATGCCTGTCAACCTCACCTTCGGCAACCAAAACGACCCACAGGCGGCGTGCGTTTTAGTCGGTTCGAGTCCGACATAACCTCTTCCACCGGCTCCGGTGGGGAGGTATGCGTAGGGATTTTGCGCACGTAAAATAAAAAAAGTATGTACTTCTTTTTTACTTACGTTGTTGGGTGATACACATATGTCATAACTTCTCTCTCTTTCTCAACGACATCCTTAGGATAGCTCTCCACTTCAAACCTGAAAATATATTTACAACCGATGTACAACCTGCAGTAAGAGGTGAATTGATTAACATAATTTTTTGTTTCTTGTGAAGTGATTGATCAATCTCATCTTATAAAATGGACCATCGGTTCGAAAATTCGACAGTAGAATACCCTGGCAAAAAAATCAATGGGCAATATATATTTTTTGGTGTCCAAACATAACTTTTTCATACTAAAGTGGTTTAAGGTCAGTTTTCACTGAAATAATAGCCCACAGTGGTCGGAATTTGTTACTATACTCGGAATTTTAATTCGATTCCAGATTTGACAATTTCAATGTTGCAACGTTATGACAAGTACTAAATAGTGACGTTGCGAAATTATTCGATATGGAAATGGAATATTTCCGGATCGATTCTTCTCGTTTATAATTTTACTCTCGTAAACTAAGTATATCAGGAAATTAAATATTTCTGAACCGATAATTTAGTTTTGACGATTAATTAACGATCTGAGACTTTTCTTTTATAATTGTGTGTGAGATAAATAAAAAAATGTGATCATGAAGGAACATGACAAATAAAACAGATAGATGTATTATGGTAATAATTAATTTTATAAATTGTCGCCGTCATCGCTATCGCTATCACAGCGATACTTTCTGTAGCAGTGTACTTTCTGTAAAATTTATTATAAATGTGTCTGAGATATTGTCAATTAACATATCTAGCCTACTCATTTTTTCCTCTTCTTTGACAACATGGGATACGCATTTAGACCATTCGGTAGCCGTAATTTTTTTTATGCCTTCCTGAAATAAATTTCTCACGTCTGTCAATTTGAAGGTTTTATTATTTTGAGCTACAGGCCCCTTTACCTGCGCCCATATCAATTCGATAGGGTTTAGCTCGCAATGGTAAGGGGGCAGTCTTAAAACCGTGATCCCATGTTGTGCTGCCATTTCGTCTACAGCGTACTTATTAAAAGACTCGTTATGTGGAATCAGTTCTAAAAGCGTAGCTTTAACCATATCTGGTTCGTAGTGAATATTTTTATTTAAAAGCCAATCTTGAATGGCAGCTTTTTTCCAGCTCATTTTTGGTGCCGTTTCCAATTTTCGGGAGTGGTAAGGTGCATTATCCATCACCACAATTGAGTTTGGTCTTAATTTTGGTAAGACTCCAGCGAACCACTCCTCAAAACAAACTGCATTCATCTCATCATGGTAATCTTCACAATTTTAACCTTTGCAATGGTTGGAGGTTCATTTCGGTAAAAGAACTGATGAACAATTCTTCGTATTGCAGAGAATGTAAATTCATCAATTTTATCTTTGAAACTTCGCTTTGGTCCAGTTTTTTTAGGAGGAGTTGGCGGCGCACCTTTATTTACTTCCTTCAAAACGTTACAGCAGTACAAACAGAGCGTGAGGTTATTCCCAATATGTCAGCAACTTTGCTCATACATTCATTTTCTTCCACAACTTCAAAGGCCTCCAATTGCGCAGAAATTTCATTTTTCACGTATTTGTAGGCGCTGCGGATCATTACTTTTTCAGTAACAGTGAAAGCTTTTCGTGGACGTTTTTTTCTTGGAGACAAGAAAACATCCACGTCTTTTTGTGATGTACTTGGCTGAGGATCCATTTTGATGGAAAACCAAAACAAATAGATTCACTCAAAGTCCACAAAAAACTATAAACGTAACAACAAACACAACGTAACAACACTTTAACAAAAACCCAACAAAATAACAAAATATCGATTCGCAATGAAATAAGATATTCGTGCAGTCAGACTGGGAGAATGAAGCCGAATGAAACGATAAACAAAATGGCGATAGCTGCACGAGCGCGCACGGGTTACCAATACTGAAAACTATCTAGGCTCTTTTATTAAAGTTTTGTTTTTAATATAAAAACAAAAATATTAACTTCTTATAAAATAGAGCAGCGATTACTAATTAATAAATAATTATTATGAATAATTATGTATTTATTTAAATAAAAATTAATAATTTAGTCTTTAATTGGCACACTGATGGGCACACACACTGATTGTTTATCGATTTTTGTGTTCATCACTACACTATTATATGTGGTATCATTATTTCACAAAATGACAGTAGCTAATGTCAAATCTGGAATCGAATTAAAATTCTGACTATAGAAATAATTGTGAGACGTTGCCACCCTGCCCCTCCATTGTCCTCAATTGATTATGAACTTTTTCTTGTGCAGATAAGCTTCAAAATTGTTTGTAATATTTTGTATCAAAAAGCTCCTGCCAGCTTCTGCTCTTCCAAGGGAATTTGTTGCTTACAGTCACATTCTATTGAATTTATATTGTGTATATAAAACTTTGGTAGCCTAGTGGTATGGGTAATGGACTGCTGAGATGAGGTCTCGGGTTCGATCCCAGGTTTTACCATGGCACACACCAATGACTTTTCGATGCTTTTCAAAGTTATGAGTGTATTTATCGCAGGTTTATAAGTGCCCAGTTAATGGCAATAGGCTCGCCACCTATTACATTGGGACCTAAATATAAACTGGCGAAATGGGTGCTAGCACCTCTGCCTACCCCTTCGGGGATATAGGCGTGAATTTATGTTATGTTATGTATATAAAACAATGAACAGCAAACCACTCACGGTCTAACAAAATCCAGCACATTACTAGCCTCCAGCTCGGTGCAGTTCCAGAACACGATGCCACCTTCTTTAAAGAATATGATCTCCCGCGGCTCAGACCCTATGCTGTACACCGGATATGCTACAACTACGTCTCCAATGTCATTGGACAGCTTTAACCTGAAAATTAACAAAATTGATTGACCATTGGTTCATTATCATCAATCCAGTACATTTCCTGATACATACAGAAAAGGTAAGTGGAGTTTTTTTTTTCAACTAATATTATAAACAGAATTTTTTTAATCTTTGGATATCTCACATGTTGGTAAGTTACAATGTGGTTGACGGTGCAAAATTTTGTGAAGATGTATGTATATTTGTTACTCAATCATGCTTTAAAATTTAATGTATCTGGCTAAAATTACGTACAGGGATAGATTATCCTTGAAATAGGTTCCCAAGGGTTAGGGATCAGAATTCCATGCAGGCTACATCTAGTTTGATATATACCTAATTGTTTTACTTCATCATGAGTGGTCACAGCTTGTTTATTAAAGCAATATTACATGAACAAGTTGATAAACTTATCTGTGCAGACAATACCTACTTGTTTTAAAATCTACCTCATTGAGTAAAAATATTGGAACATCTTAAGATAGATAGATAGATAATTCTTTATTGTAGATTTACAGTAGGACAAGTAGGTAGCATGTATACAGTTCAATGTACAATGGGCGGCCTTATCGCATCTTAATACCACTTATTGCATCATAAAAAAACCAGTCTTACTTTCCAGGTTCATACAACTTTTGCTGTACCAGGGCTTCTTTTAAACCTTTTAAATCGTATGAATTCGCCGTAGCGTACGCCATAGTTAAATAGTGGCCCTCTTTCGCGCTCAAATCTTCTGGTTTCGCTTTCTTGTGTACAACCTTCTTTTTCAACGGTATATTACTATTTTCAACTACTACTGTGGCCTGGGAAGCATTACTGGCACACGTTCTGACTGTCAGCTGTCTTGCAAAAGAGAATATATCATTTTTCATTGACAATAAACGAGTATTCGGCACGACAAAATCAGATATCATATTCGCAGTAAAACATTTTTGTGTCGCAGACCGAATGGTATTAAATGCAATTCTTGATAAATACACAGTCATTGTTAAGGTATACGGTTATAGATCTGTAATATAATGAATAATAATGCAAATTTAAATGCTTTTCGGAAGATATTACATAAATTAGAGGTTGTGCTTAGATTATTGTTTTGACAATGTTTTGACATAAAGGCCATAAAGCGGCATAATGACATTTCAGTGTTTGTAGAATTGGAATAAGTCTTTTTATCTTTTGTGAGTTACAACTGCGGTAACGACGACCAAACATAGTCCTTCGACGCGTAGAAGAGAAATTTTGATATCAACCTACCGGTAAGTAGTACGCATAATACGATATTCATTGACCTTTAAGGTCAGTGTTGGCATTAGTCTTTGATTAATGTAATAGGTCGCTTTTGCCACGTTCCGAGTAAAAAGGCGTGAATAGAGATCAATCGTCACTTTCTTTCAAATGAAACTAAGGACTAAAAAATTTAGTACTTAACTAGCTTAGTTCAATGTAATAATGAATAGAATTATCAAATATTTGACTAGATACTTAAAATTTTGTAAAATAAATATGTAATAAATCTAACGACCATTTTATTTTTATTCACCCCGTTTTACATAACAGATTTTCAGTGATTTTAATGCTCGTCGACTCGGAGTCTCCTTTCGTTTTTCCTTGGGCTTCCCCAGAATAAGACTGCTGATCATGGAGGAAAGTAGTCCGTGCTGCTGTTGTTGTATGATAGATAAATGAAATCGGTAAAAATCAATGTTTTAATAAATTTGAGCTAAGGTTGACTTTTCATGCGTGTGAAATAAAAAAAATGCATTCATTAACCGTTAATTTTAATAATGAGACTAAAATCGAATCAAATCAATGTATTATTAATAATCAAATTACTATGAAATTAATGTATGCTAGTTTCACTCTTTTGTCTTAAATTCATCCAATTATTATTTTAATACATGCGAATGTTGTGTACGTCTCTAATAGGTATGCATATTGGAATATTACACGGATGCAACTATTATAGAAAATGTATATTGTTGATGTACCTTAATAAATAAATAAATAAATAAACCGTGTCGTTCATTAACCATAATAAAATAGCCAGCGCCATAATAAAATAAACAAAACACGTACACATACAGTTATATCTTTGATTTGTTTTAATATTTTAACAATGTACATATCACAATCACATAATCTAACTCTTAGAGTATAAGTTATCAATGGTCTCGAAATCAGTCTATAAGGGTGTTTCCGTCCTCAGCAGTAAACAATATCCGCAATTTTTTGGCAAACTCCGGCCCTACGCGCCGCGCTTTGGAACCAGGTACATTGGCTCGCGAGACCCCAATATCTGCCAACTCCTGTACACTTTCTGGTGACTGAACTGCCTGAAAGAAAAATATAGCATAAGCTTTTGCGCGTGGATATCTGTTATCGTGACCAAACATAGCCAATGTCCTTTCCCAAGGTCTAATCTACGTCTGCACCAAATTGCATCAAGATTGGTCTAGTGGTTTTGGCGTGAAAGAAAGAAAGAAAATGCGTTTATTAGACACACACACACAAACACAAAATACGAAATAAAACCAATAAAATTGAATACTAAACATGCATAATAAAACACATAATTATTGATAGGTCGTTAAGTAAAACCAATACAGAAAAAAATGACAACAAACGAACGCTCGCATACAGCTCGCGTAACATACAGACAGACAAAGTTACTTTCATGGTATGGTATGGATATGGATTATGATAACCATATTAAAATGTAGCCAAAGATATATTCACGCTTGTATATCTCCAAACGGGTAGGCTGATGTATATTAACACTCATATTTCCCCAAATATGATTTTTGGTCCCAGATAAGTGGAGGGCGAGCCTATTACCGTTAAGCAGACACTTTGTCATGGACTGCATGTTAACAGCCCTATCTCTTAGTCGCCGTCTACTTCACTCACGAGAAGAGACGGGGTGGCCCTGTTCTACTTCACGGGGAACCAACACTGTTTACTTACGTTAAATAAGTCCACCGGTGTTGGGTACTGCGCCACCAGGGCTCGTGACACCTCCAGACTCGAGTGCGGTAACACGGCGAGCATCTGCTGCCACACTTTACCTACTGCGATTCCTGTAAACGAAGAAGTCAAAGTCAAAAATAATTTATTCTGTATAGACCATTATATCGGCACTTACAAAACGTCAACAAAAAAGGAACATGAATATCAGTTTAGTAAATGGAGTACCGGTTCGAAACGCGGCTCCGACCTGAGAAGACTCCGGCAAGAAACTCAGCGGGCATTTCTTTTTTTTTGGTCTATTTACAAACATACACTTAGTCTACTTAATCTGAATACAAAAATTTACTTGAGTAGCATAGTTGAGCGAACAGCTCATTTCCAAGCTTGTTTATCATCCAAGTATTATTGGATTTTATAATAGCCTTTCTGACACAATTTACTTTTAACAATATTTTAAAATTTATATACACCATTCTGCACCATTCTGAAAACTATAGCAGATCGATGGGACTCGCCTATTATAGTTAAATGGATCCGTGAATGTATCTCGGACACAAAAATTTACTAACAAGATATGGATTCGTTGTTGTCCGAAATAAATTATTTTTACTTTTATTTATTTATTTTTTATATACAGGTAAATCCCTAAGAACTATGTTAACTATAGAATAGAACTTTTGAAGGATAGACTCCGTGGCGGTAGTGAACGCGGACGCTATACAGGAGATGCGGGTTCGATCCCCGCTCAGTGCGAAAATTTGTATGCTTGAATATGGGTATTTGCATTGGTCTGGTCGTGCCTCCAAGAGCACGTCAAGCCGTCGGTGCTAGTTGCCATACGAACATCTATGGCTACAGGTAGTTTGAGCACTAAAAAATATATTCGTAGGGATTTTTCACAGGTTAAAAACTCAAACTCATTTATTGCGAAAATGGGTAATCTATACTAATATTATAAAGCTGCAGAGTTTGTTTGTTTGTTTGAACGCGCTAATCTCTGGAACTACTGGTCCGATTTGAATGATTCTTCCAGTGTTGGGTAGTCCATTTATCGAGGAAGGTTTTAGGCTATATATCATCACGCTACTACTTAAGGGAGCGGAGCATTGATAATAAATGTTAACAAATTCGGCAATTTTTCATACATATTTTGAAGACTAAAACATACAAAGGGATATGAAGCTTCAAAATATACCCCGGGCGAAGCTGGGGTGGGTCAGCTAGTTTATAGATAAAATTCAGTAAATAAAGTGGTCCCTCCACCATCCACCTCAAGGCATGCAATTTTACAGGTATTTTTAAATTAATATTGTTTTTGCATCAGTAATGATTTTATTAAATTAACAAATTAAATACACAAAGTATATGTTAGAATTTTTCTCTTTCCTTGTACCAACAAGTCAATAATGTATACATGTCAAATAAAATTAAAATTTAAAATATGTCAATAAATATAAAATTTAAAGAAAAGGATAATTCTTGGTTGCATTTGAGGCTTATTTGCCTTCAGCAGCTTTTATATAAGCCAGTGCCCTTCAAGGCTTCCAAACCGGAGAAGACAATAATTAATGTTAATGCAACATTTCCAACTGTCGAGATTCTAGCAACTTTAAGAATAGAAGCTACATAAGGCAGAGTGCTCACCATCCTTGTCTAGCGCGACGCACTTCCTGCTGTCCCCGCGCATGTAGTGCTGCGCCTGCGCCTCGGCCGCGCGCTGGCGCCACTTGTGCGGCGCCTCCGCTGTCGCCTTCGTCAGCTGCGACACACTTCATATCATGTACACTCGCTAATTGTGAACGTTCTATGGCGTAGCGGTACAACGTTCGACTGCTACGCAAGAGGCGACGGTTCGATTCCCGCTCAGTGCAAATATTTCTGTGCCTGAATATGTATATTTGCTTTGGTCTGGGTGTCACTATGTACATATAAAATGTATTTCCAAAAAAGAAGTATCTAAGTATGTTTATCCGCATTCTAGATTCCATAACATAAGCTAGTTAAATCCTTAAGAATGCTAAGCAAAGCGGTACAACTTCCGTGTCCGACGGCGATCAACAATGGACTCAGTCTGTCGCAACTACGTACAAAAAAAACCTACTATGAAACGGAGGAGAATTTTAATGGCGACTATATGTGTCTCACTCAACTTCCTAATCTGTCTCGCTCGTTCCTTAATGAAATGTCATCTGTCTGACATGTATCTGTCACTTTGTATTTTGAATGTCTAATCGTTATTTTCAATGTTTTTCTTTGAATGTTATTTAGTGAAATAATTGGGATAATAACCGAATTTTATTATAAATTCTTTAAGGACGTTCTCTAGGAAAGACTGTTTTATCCATTATTTATTAAAATGAAGTATAGAAAGTGTGAAATATGTTGTTTAAAATCTGGAAGAAAGGACGGCAAAAAACGGTTTTTCATGGCCAGATTTCCTATGGATGAGCTTCGGTGAGTAGTATGTTATTCAAATTATCAATGGTTTGTAGATTTTATAGGATAAAAACAATAAAAATTATAATCTTAAATAATCCGTAGGAAAATAGTAATATTTTCGCAATTGTATATCGATTATTTTTAGGTGTAAGCTTTTAATGAATCTGCCAGTTCAGTTTCTGAAGTTGCTCAATTAATGGGTTCAGCAAAATAATCATCACATAACAAATTATGTCATTATTTTTGTTTCAGCTAATTGCCATGTGTACAAGGTAAAAAATTGATTAAAGACGAAGATAGTAATGAAGCAAGCGTCCTGATAATAAAAAGGGTCATAAACTCATAATGCACTACTACGAGCTGCAGAATTGATTGAAGAAGAAATGCGGCGCAGAAATTACAAATATTTTTAGAATAATATTTTTCAATAAATAAATAATTTTATGAACTTATCATTTTAAAAGCCCAACTGAGCCTATATTCTGTTTTTGTAATTAAATGTACCGCCTCCGCGAATTTAAACGCTTATTCATTTTCAACATGTAACTTGTATGACGCAGTACTTTAGTTCAAAAATGGAGTATAGCGTCTGGTTGCGCCGAAGTGGAAACTGTATTTTTGACACGGAAACCCACTCCTTTTATACCCGTTTCCTCTCCCGCACTAATCATAGATATGGCTTCCGTCCGCCATTTGTGAAATATAGACACTCAGTGCCGCTTTGAACTAGCCAGCGTAAAGGCGATCGCGCGCGCGCGTCTCTCAGAAATGAATAATATTTGTTGTATTTTAACCGCTTCATAGACCTTTACCGATCGGATGGTGCCTCTCGTGTGTTCCTCAAGGGATCTAGTGACGCTGACGGCAGCTCCTGAGCAAGGAAGAGAAGATCCGTGTACCGGCTGCGATGAAAAACACGTGGGTCGTGAAGGTTAGTGCATCCTCTCCTAATTTCTCGGGCTGCATTCACTGCCTGGATCGAATCCGCGGCAGCCCGGCCACCTGTCTTGTTTTGTGTGTAAAGTGTCAATAGAACAGTTATCTGCTTCCCTCGCAATACAGTCCACTCGCACACGTTGGCCCACGCGCCACCATTTTTGGTCCGGATCGAGCCGGATTCTTAGCCGTAGTTCGTATTTTGTTATTATTCTAATGGGAATGAGCGCACCGCACCTAAGTGCCTGGTTATTTTAGTAGAAAACCCCGCATCCAGACACTTAGGCTTAGAATTTGTTGTCCGTTCGCCGCTGGCTCGCATTGTACCTACCTAATACATAAATAGGTTAGGTATCATATCAACACTTAATCGTAGTTCACAATTTTCGCACCGCGCCTAAATACCTGGTTATTTTAGTAGAAAACCCCGCATCCAGACATTTAGGCTTAGATCTTAGGTATACTCAGACACCCTAGTGCATAGGCACAGTGTAATACCTAACGCATTTGGCTTTGTTTTGTTTTTTTCAATTACGTTGTTCTCGGCTCACGTCGTATTTGCCTAGTACCTGCGTGGGTAGACACGTGGCTGTGCCTACCTCGCTCGCATCTCATCCCAATTCATACGAAAGTATTTTAATTTGAATAGATATTACGCAATACTTAATCTCGGAAATAATAGTTGAACCTAGACAGCGACCATCGCGTAGGTACGTACGACCTTGTTGCTATGCGCGTTTGTTCAAGCGTGCATTCACAGTTGTAGGTACCTACCTATCTGCCGAGTGTCGCTCGCGCCGCCTCGCTGCTCTGTGCCGCTAAGATTAAGTCATTTCATATTTGTTGTTTACCTCACTTTAGTTCGAGATTTAATTGTAAACATGTCCCCAAAGGTTGATAGGACCGGTAAGGTTCAATTGAAACTTTTAAACGCTAAAAAAGAAATGATTTACTCTCGCGTACAATCGATTTATGATAATGCACTTAAAACCTCTGATTTGGTCATCAGAGATTCGTTCTTGTGTTCTATAGAAAACTTAGATAGTCTACGCGCGGATTTCGAAACCTTAGTACATGACATCAACGTTTTAGAGTTGAATTTGAATCCCGATTACTCAGTGAGTTATCAGGCCTTGTCGTCGTTTGACGATTTGTATTGTCGTATCAAACGCGTCGCTAGGAGTTTGGAGAAACCGGCTGACCTACCCAACCCCACTCGCGACCGACCTAAGTTGCCACCAATTCAAATACCCGAATTTGATGGTAACATTCGCAATTGGTGTCTATTTATAGATAGTTTTGAGAATACAATAGATAAGAACGATTCGTTGACAGATCACGAAAAATTGCATTATCTCGTTGAAAAATTGACTGGTAAAGCTATAACCGTTTGCGCTGGAATTACGTTTAGTGCCGAGAATTATAATTTAATTTTAAATACTTTGAAAGCTAGGTATGAGGATAAAAGATCGGTAGCTAACGCCTATTTAGATCAGATGTTTGATTTGAAATCTATTACGGCATGTAACGATCAAAACTTAGAGAAATTTCTAGATACTTTCGCGTCAGCTGTTCGCGCCGTAAAGAACCTAAAGGTCGATGACCTCTGCGACTTCGTATTTTTGTATATGGGTTTAAGGAAATTAGATTCCGAAACCATTCGTTTGTTTGAGTCGGATCATCGCGGCAATAGGATTCCTAAGTTCGAAGACTTAGAAAGTTTTGTTCGCGAGCATATAAAGGTATTGCAACGCTCTTCATCGAAACATGAAGGCGCGAAGACAGTTGTTGATTCTGCACGCAAAGTAGATGCGTCATCGAAGTCACTGAGGTCAACTCATACTTATGTTAGTACCGCACCAGCACGTGTACAGTCACCTGTTTGCTCTTTGTGTAGCACTCATCATTCGCAACTGTACAGGTGTCCTGGTTTTCTAAAATTGTCGCCTAGTGATCGTTATAAATTTGTTCGCGCTAATAATTTTTGTTTTAATTGTCTCGGTACTAAACACCGCGTTGTTTTATGTAATAGTAGAAATAGTTGTCGCAAATGTCAAGCGAGACACCACACTTTGCTTCATTTTGAGAATAGTAATGCCGCATCCAATGTGAGCACGGTTGGCTCGTCGAGCGGTGACACACGGCAGCCTGCGCCGCAGCCGCAGCCCGCGCTCGCGCGCGCTCCAGCCCGCCCGGTGACCGCCGCGGATGACGTCACCTTGTGTTCGTTCTCCGATAGTGCTGCACTCACTACTGTGTGTCTTGCGACCGCTCGCGTTGTTATTGTTGATGCATTAGGTAAGCCGCGCATTGTTCGAGCGCTGTTAGATGGCGCTTCGCAAAGTAATTTTATTACTCAAGATTGTTGTCGGCGTCTTGGTTTCAATGTTGATAAGCGTTCAACCCGCTCAGTGGTGAAGGGTTTTGGAAGCTTACAGTCAGCTGTTCGTGGCACCGTTAAAACAAGGTTTAGATCTCGTTTTAATAATAATATTTGGTTTGACATGGATTCGCTCGTTATAGATAGAATAGCTGAACAGTTGCCTACCGTCCCGGTTGACACGTCTTTATTAACGAAATTTAAAGATTTGCCTTTAGCAGATGAGACTTACGCTGTTCCTGGAGGCGTCGATATATTGATCGGCGCTTCGATTCTCCCGCACCTCCAGCTATCACGTAAGGTTCAAGGGGGACCGACGTACCCCGCTCCGCACGCCCTGGAAACAGTTCTGGGTTTTGTTATAATTGGTTCCGCACCCGCTTCTATAGATAGTTTTAGTCACTCGACTGCTTCGTTCTGTTGCACCGTCGAGCCGCCACTGGAGTCTACCATCCGCAAGTTTTCGCTCGGTGGCTCCCGTGTATCCGCTGAAAAACGTCTTTGTTTGGAACGAAAGATGCAGGCGTCCCCAAAGTCGAAGCGGGCCTATGATGAGGTTGTTAATGAATATTTAGATAAAGGTTACATCTCACCTGCGCCTACGGACACTGGCGGGACCCAGCCTTCGTACATTATCCCGCACCGCGGAGTTATTAGAGAAGATAAGCTTACTACTAAAACTCCGCGTAGTTTTGGATGGCAGTGCTAAGACTAGCACTTCCGTGTCGCTTAATGACATTTTGTATTGTGGTCGGAATCTTTAAGGTAATTTATTTGACATAATTGTAAATTTTCGCATTAATATTAGTAGAATTTTAGCTTTTAGGACTCAACAGTCGCTTTGTGTTGGGCCCACTCTTCGCCCCATCGTTGGGACACATTCGTCGCTAATAGAGTGGCAAAATTCAATCTGAATTGGCGCCACATAATCTCTTTCACGTTGCTGGCACCGACAACCCAGCCGATTGTCTCTCTCGTGGATTGCTTCCTTCGCAAATTTTGGATCACCCGTTGTGGTTTGGTGGACCGTCCTGGATTCATGCCGCGTTAGATGGGTGGCCAGTTAGTCAATTCAATCCCACTACGGTTTCCGAACCACCCGAGGAGAAGAAGCACTCGCTTGTTGTATCGGTCCCACGTGAAGAGACCCTTATTTTGTTGTTGGCTAATCGCGTCTCGTCTTGGTCGAGACTGTTGCGTTGTGTTGTTTGTTCGCCTCTGCCCGCTGCCTAGCCAGCAGTAGGCACGAGCTCCAATCTAGGTTTATATTTTAGTTGTTATTTCCCAAACCTAGATTTAGATTAGACTTTAGATTTGTTTCGCATTTGTCGTTTCGAAGGTAACCCTTCAAGCCGGGGGGAATGGTTGCGCCGAAGTGGAAACTGTATTTTTGACACGGAAACCCACTCCTTTTATACCCGTTTCCTCTCCCGCACTAATCATAGATATGGCTTCCGTCCGCCATTTGTGAAATATAGACACTCAGTGCCGCTTTGAACTAGCCAGCGTAAAGGCGATCGCGCGCGCGCGTCTCTCAGAAATGAATAATATTTGTTGTATTTTAACCGCTTCATAGACCTTTACCGATCGGATGGTGCCTCTCGTGTGTTCCTCAAGGGATCTAGTGACGCTGACGGCAGCTCCTGAGCAAGGAAGAGAAGATCCGTGTACCGGCTGCGATGAAAAACACGTGGGTCGTGAAGGTTAGTGCATCCTCTCCTAATTTCTCGGGCTGCATTCACTGCCTGGATCGAATCCGCGGCAGCCCGGCCACCTGTCTTGTTTTGTGTGTAAAGTGTCAATAGAACAGTTATCTGCTTCCCTCGCAATACAGTCCACTCGCACACGTTGGCCCACGCGCCACCAGCGTCTGTGAAAATATAAAATTATATTATAAAAATCAGAGACCACTATTTATCGATATCGACTAATGTAGTCGATATCGATAAATCAAATAATATTAAGGGCTCATCTCTATTTTTCCCTTATGTTGGCAACTCTGTACCTGTGTTCGAGTTGTTAGGTTGGCTACGTTCAGTTAGCCCTGATTTGACATTTCATAAGATTATTTTGCTCTATGGAAGTCCCGTCTCTTCTTACGTAGTATTGTATTCTCTTTTAATGGCCTCGTTGGCGGGAATAGACTCGTTACGAGCGGCACGCTCGCGGTCCGAGCGTATCCGAAGATAGCCGAGTGCCGGCGCAGCTGTTCCGAAACAACTTCACCCTAATATTTCTGCGTGAACCTTAACTACCTGTACTATGAGCAGTGCAAGTTCATTCGGTGTGTTCACCATGGCTGTGTCGCAGTTGGAGCTCACCAGTACATCTGCAACCAACGATGTTCCAAACACCTCAGTTTGCACCTTTTTACTAAATTTTTTTACAAACAAGTAGGACTTGGACTACGAGTCTGTCATATAAATATCACATAGACAGCGATTCAACAGCCTATGCTTGCGTGAGTGCGTGCAAGCGTGTGCGTTTGCGTGCAAGCGTGCGCGTTTGCGTGCAAGCGTGTGCGTTAACGTGTAAGCGTGTGCGTTTGCGTGCGTGCGTAAGTGCGTCAATCTAACAATGATTATTATATATTAGAACATACCTGTGAGAGCTAGCTCTAAATCAATCTCGGACATCGTGGTCAAACTGCTGTTCGATGTTTTTCGGCGGGCAGACCTAGAAAAGATACAGATATATATAAAAAAACGGGTAAACGCGGGTTCTATCAATCAATTAGCCCACTGCAGTCCACTGCTGGACATAGGCCTCTCCCAATGTGCGCCATGTTCTCCTATCCTCCGCCTTCCGCATCAAGTCTGTCCCAGCCACCTTTTTCAGGTCATCCGTCCATCTGGCTAGGGGGCGTCTTACCTTTCATTTACCTTCTCGCAGTCTCCACTGTAGGACTCGTTTGCTCCAACGGCCATCGGTCCTCTGACAAACGTGGCCAGCCCACTGCTACTTCAACTTGCTTATTCTGTGACCTATGTCGGTAACTTTAGTTTTCTGTCAGATAACCTCGTTCCGAAGTCTATCCTTCAGAGAAACCCCAAGCATAGGTCGCACCATAAGTCATAACAGGTAGGACGCACTGTTCAAAGACCTTTGTTTTAAGTCATTGCGGTAGGGGTCAAGAGAAGACTCGACGTAGTTTGCGAAATGCTGCTCAACCTAGTTGGATCGTTCTGGATAGTTATTTCTCGAAGTTATTTTTACCGAGCTGGATAACCTGCCCCGCCGCATGTAAACGCGGGTTACAGGCTATGTAACATTGTGGCGCCCTCCAACGGTCATAAAGACGTGTTAAAAAAAATATTTGAGATATAAATATGTCGTGTTTGGTGTCAACTGAAAGGGCTTTGTTAGCACATTTCAAATATGTATAAATTATATCTATTGCTGCCCAAAAATAATAAGCATAAACAAATAAGTTTAAAACTAAAACCCGACTACTGAAAAATCATGTTTTAAAAAAATATTAAACAAGAAAATATCAAGAATAGCCGTGGTCGTATGCCACTTAGTCTAACAAAACAATACATTCTAGGGAAAAGTGAGTCTGTCTGACGTTAAACAGTCATATTATACTGTTTAAATACTAGGTATGTATGAAAAATCCATCAAGTTCCAGACCATCAGCAGCATCTGGAGTGGTGACCCATACCTTTCGAACTGCACCTCAGCTTTTTCCCATCGAGCGGGTTTGCAGTCAAATTGATGGACTGAATATAAAAAGGTGTATACTTATCTTCTTTACGGTGTGTGTTGGCCCTAAAGCGCAAACTCTTGATGCTGTGGGGATACGATCATTGGTTCCTATGAACACACTCACTTCAGATAGTCCTTGACTCCGAACACGACGAGCGTGAGCGCGCAGTCGGCGAGCTCCCGCATGTCGGCCAGGTGCGTGGCCAACGTGTGCTCGCACACGTGTGTGGCCACGCTCTCCGCCGTCGTCACGTATAGCGCATGAGAGCAGGGCTCTGATGCGGGGGTCAACTGCAACTGAGATAGGACGTAACACGTCAGACAACGGCGTATGGAATTATGCGGGTGTCGTGCGCTCCATGGCCCTGTACCCTGAGGAACAGGCACGTGCCCCTGCTGCGCAGTTTGCTGCGGGAGGTGGCCTGCCATCAGAGCGAGGACTCGGGGCTGCACACGCTCACCGAGTGCCAGGGGTGCGATACGCCGAGACGGAAGCTGGTGGTGGCCCTACCCTGGTCCTCACACTCGTCAGCGCACCGAATGGCGATGGTTCGCTGCGGGTCTGCGTGGGCAGCCGGCGCCTCTTTCTGCGACCAAGTTGTGCTCGTGAAGGAGGAGGCGGAGCGATAGCGGTAGCGGGAGCGGCAGCGGGAGAGAAGGAGGATCGCAAACCAAGCTGCCCACGTACTGAGGCAACTCGAGTGTCGGAGGTCGATGAATAACCTCCGCCCCCCATGAACGCAAGCCTGAGGAAGACGGGTGAAGCCTGTCAAAAGAAGGCCGCGGCGCGCAACGCACGCCTCCCCATTTACGGGGACGAATTGGGTACTCCGTGGTCCCCAATTCGTCCCCGTAAATTAAGTAGTCATACATTGGAAAGACATTTAAAGAAAAACTCGAGTTATGTTATACCGACGATTTCTTTTTAATTTTTGTCTGTTTAAAATACTGAACAGATTTTGATGCAGTTTCTTCTTTAAAAAGATCTTAATCAAACTTGAAATCTTAATATATTTATTTAAACTATCGTGGTCACTGGTCAGTCACATTAGTACTAAAAAAAACAATACAACATGGTAAATATTCTGGTAGCTTTAATACTAATTGAAATCTTAAGTTTGTTTGACCGCAACTGGTTGAGAAGATCCGGAGATAAGACAAGTCATCAGGCCTACCACAAAACGTTTGCAATTGCGAGTCAATGCTTCGGTGGGTTCCATGGAACACATCCCAAAAGGAGACCTGAAGACAGTAAGTGACTCTTAAATTTCAGCTTAACCTATACCCAAAGAAAACTGAAAAAAAAATCAATTAATCGGTAGATGGTTCCCTTCGCAAGACGGATATAAAGAAAGATTTGGATGGCTTCAGGTGATGTTTGAATGGCTCAGTGGTCAGATTATTCCCCCTGTAAGAGAAAGATTGCGGGTTCAAATCCCGCCTGAACCAATTCAATTCTTCGTCTTTACTATCTATTTGAATAGGTAGCATACTAAAGGCTTTAAATTTTTTTTTGTATACCACTTGGGTGGCAGACCAGCGCACGGCCTACCTGATGGAAAGTGGTTACCGTGGCCTATGGACGTGTGTAACACCAGAGAAACCACACTCGCGCTGCCGACTCTGTAAGCACAGAGTCTCTTTGCCGTAAGTGTAGAGGACAAAACAGGACAAGATTTTAGTCATCCCACTGACAGCACAAATTCTCCAGTGAGCTCTGGTTACCCTACTCACCGCTGGGAACACAACACGAAGTTATTATAACCGCAGTATTCTGTAGGGCGGAGGTACTTCCCCAGTCGGACTGCTCAATCTCATTTAACTGAAGAAATTTTGAATTTTTCATGGTAGCACCCCTAGACAAAAGCTATTTCACACCGCCTAGAACCCTTTGGAAGACTAAACGGATGGTATACCAACTGGTGGATACAGAAAAACAAAGAATCGTATTTGCAAGCAGTTCGCAACACTTGGAAGAGCTATTGTTAAAGATGGAACGAGTGCAAAATGACCTCTAACAGACGCCGGTGGCGAAAACTCGTGAAGCAAATCACATCTGCCCCTTAACCTCAATTTGTATCAGTCATAACGATCACGACCGCTCTGTCAAGAGCGTGTCAGATAAGAAATTCTCAAAATGTCAAGCGGTTTCATAATGTCCAATATTTTAGAACATTACTTTTGTGCCCCGACACGGATATAGGGATATAGGTTAGAAGGGTAATTAACCCTTCATGTAGGTTTCTTGTGTTAAAGCAAGAAGAAATAGGAGCCCAGAAAAGCGTGGCTCCGTCGACATAGCTCAAATATCCTTTAAAAGAACACTGCGAGTGCTTATTGAATATAGTTTTCATTAAAATGCCTTTGACATTTTGAAACTCGGACATTTTGAGACTCGGACATTTTGAGACTCGGACATTTTGAGACTTGGACATTTTGCTACCACTTGCCATTTTGCAAATTGGACCATCTGCGACTAAACGGAATCCTTCGGAAATCGATTAAGATAGAAAAAAATTAAACGGTCCAGGCGGGAACGCTCTGACCACTAAGCTACCGAACCTTCGCCTGAAAACATTCTAACTCTTCTTATTTCATCCTTCGGAAATGTCTCGTACCTGACTGCTCCCCTGGTCGATCGTGCGAGGCAGGGTGCGGCTCCACACGACGAGCGCGGGGTTCACAAGTTCCGCGGCGGGCTGCAGGCGGCTCCCGACGGCCGACAGTTCGCGCGACACGTCCGCGAACCACCAGGTGGCCAGTAGCGACGGGTGGGCTTCCACTGTCATATACTGCGAACAACATAGAAAGTTCTTGCAATATATCTGTTACTGTCATATAAACATATAAACATAAACTCACGCCTATATCCCCGAAGGGGTAGGCAGAGGTGCTAGCACCCACATTTCGCCAGTTTATGTTTAGGTCCCAATGTAATAGGTGGCGAGCCTATTGCCATTAACCGGGCACTTATAAACCTGCGATAAATACACACATAACTTCGAAAAGCATCGAAAAGTCTGTTACTGTCAACGTGTATAATTGGATATTTCATCTAATGCCTTGGCAATTTATGAAAATGAATGAAAAACTTGCTTATTTTTCTCACAACAATGTCATTTACACAATGTATGTTAGCGAAAAACAGTACATGAAATTTTAAAGCATTTAGTACATATGCAACTGTTAAAATCAATTAAGTTAAAAATCCGAATTCATTTCTCTCACAGGGGAATGCTTTGACCGCTGAGTCACCGAACCCCGCATGAAGCCATCCAAAACTTCCTATGTATTATTCGTCTTACGTACTTCGTATGCAGGTAGCTACATTCTATCATCGCACCTCTCGCCATAGGCAGGGAATTCATCCTCACACATTGCGACCTGAGACGGTGCGCACTGTGCGGTATGAAAGAAACTTCATCCCACGCACACTCAAGCTGTGGAATGACCTCCCTGCTGCGGTTTTCCCAAGCGCCTACAATATGGGGTTCTTCAAGAGGCGCATCAGAAGGTTTCTTCATGGTCGGCAGCGCGAGTGTGACACCCCTGGTGTTGCATACGTCCATAGGCCACGATAACCGCTTCCCATCAGGTGGGCCGTGTGCTTGTCTGCCAACTAAGTGGTATAAAAAAAAAAAAGGTAGATGACTCCCAACGTCACGTCACCGCAAAACGTATACAGATAGGAAGATTTAGACTGCTTCAGACGAGATCCGATGGCTCAACGGTCAGAGTACCTACTCCCCCTGTAATCCTCCTCCTCCTCGAATGCTGAAAATCTTCCTATATTTATCGATTTGAACATAAACAGTTTTAATAAAACAACCACGAATGCTAATGTGAGTGCTCTGCTTCCGCTTTTGCCTCATAACCAGGTACCTATTCAGTGTCTACACCGTGCAATTTCAGAAGGAGGCGCGGGTTCGATCCGCGCTCAGTGCAAATACTTGTACGCATGAATATAGGTATTTGCATTGGTCTGGTCGTGCCTCCAAGAGCACGTTAAGCCTTCGGCCCCGGTTGCCATACCATCTATGGCAGTCGCTACGGGTAGTTGGAGCCCTAAATAGTCCAATAACTGATCTAGGTGCAATGCTTCCATATCGCCTTTGGGTTGTGGAGCTGAGATGTCACTCGCTTCACGGAAAATATCGAAGTTTAATCAAATCTGCAGACTGGTAAAGCACGCCCCAGACTGGGACAGTCATATGACTGGGATTAACGCTTAGATGAAGAAGAAGATTAAGTTAAGAGTGGTTTTTTATAACCATCCAGAATTTCCGCATAGTCCGCATGCCGGTGGAACAGCAG
The DNA here is from genome assembly GCA_963662185.1 of Eilema griseolum. Classification (NCBI taxonomy): domain Eukaryota; kingdom Metazoa; phylum Arthropoda; class Insecta; order Lepidoptera; family Erebidae; genus Eilema; species Eilema griseolum. The sequence goes on from OY759249.1 coordinate 1,670,705, forward strand.
ACATTTTATATAATGGCCTAGGCATTGTATAAACTGCCTGCATTATACAGATCACTGGTAACATATCCATAAAACAAAAAAGAACAAAATTTTTTTTTTGTTACGTGAATGTATCCATAATGAAGTTCTTTAGAATGCAAATTCAAATTAATAACTTAAAAATATATGAGAAAGCAATAAGCTTAAAAATTATAGAGTTACATTATCATACACATGCAGGAAATAGGTATAAAAATGGACATTTTTCATTTTTTTAAATGTCTCAAAAAGATGTTTCAATTTTTTTATATTTTTTTATATAGGACACGTCAATTGGACTTCGCCTTGCCCGATGGTAAGCTGAAGGCAAAGTTCCAGAAAAGAGGGTCTCCATTACTTACACTTACCGTGTGACAATGGTGACACTCAGCTTGACGGCCTTATCATATGCTTTTTCACGCCTCGCTTAAAGGACCCGGGACTGTAGGAAGAAGGAAACACGTGAGCTGGTAATGAATTCCAGGCCTTAATGGTGCGACAGAGGAAAGAGTCTCCGAACCGCTTGGTTCTTGATCGGATGTTTTGCACCGTGTGCGGATGACATCTAAGACCTGCACGCGTTGTCCTGTGTAGGAAAGGAGAGGGTGGGACTAATTGGAAGAGCTCATCAGAACACTCCCCATGGTACAGACGGTAAAATACAGCCATGGACGCAACATCTCTACGCAGCTGTAAAGGTTCTAGGGTGTTCGTGATCTCGGGATTCCCAATGATGCGGACCGCACGTCGCTGCAACCTGTCGAGAGCATCTAGTAAGAACTTTGCTGAACCATCCCAGAGATGCGAGCAGTACTCCACACAGGAGCGAATTTGTGTCTTGTATAGAAGACACCGCTGCTCCGGCGTGAAAAATCGTTTCACTCTGTTCAGGACTCCGAGTTTTCGTGAGGCTGTTTTGATGATGCTTTCGATGTAGTTTTTGTTATTCAGGTTGCAGCGAACATCCATACCTAGGATGTTGAGATTGTCCTGCAATGGCAGTGGCGTGCTCTGAAGAGTGGGGAGGGGAAGGAAAGAAGATACTTTTGCTGTAAACGCACATGCCTGCGTCTTCTTGGCATTGAACTCAACCAGGTTCTCAGAGCCCCATTGAGAAATGTGATTCAGGATCCCGTCAAGCTCAGTGACAAGAAGCTGCCTTTTCTCTGCGATATCTGACTGTTTGGCCGTAGGATGTCTATGATAACTCCCATGTAAAGTACTATCATCTGCATAACAATGAACATTGCCGGTAGACAGCATGTCGTTGATATGCAGAAGAAAGAGAGTGGGTGATAAGACGGACCCCTGGGGCACGCCAGCATTAACCTGCAGAAACTCCGAAGCTCGTCCGTCACAAAGGACGCGAATACGGCGCCCCTGCAGGAAGCTAGCAACCCAGTTGCACAGCCTAGAAGGCAGACCAAAGGCAGGTAGCTTGGAAAGAAGCGATTTGTGCCAGACTCTATCGAAAGCTTTGGCGATGTCAAGACTAATTGCCAGTGACTCGCCGTGCTTGTCCATAGCCTCACCCCAAAGATGGGTAACGTATGCTAGAAGATCACCCGTTGACCGTTTCGGTCTGAAGCCATATTGCCGGTCATTAATTAAGGAGTGATCCTCTAGGTACCGCATGAGCTGTTTGTTAATTATGTGCTCGAACACTTTGCACAGCACTGAGGTGACGGCTATGGGTCGATAGTTGGCTGGCTCCGAGCGATCCCCCATCTTGGGAATCGGCTGAACATTCGCCTCTTTCCAAGGCAAAGGCACTGTACCCGAACTGTAGGATAGCCGGTACAGGCGCGTAAGCATTGGAGACAACTCCGCTGCACATTTTTTTTAAACTACCGCTGGAATACCATCCGGACCACTGGCTTTCCGGACATCGAGTGCTTGCAGCACTGCACGGACATCGCGTTGCCTGATATGGATATCAGGCATCGCGTGGTCACTGTCGGGTAATGTTGGTGGCTGCGTACCACAATCATCGATTCAGGAGTTGGCCGCAAAGAGATTAGCCAGCAGATTTGCCTTCTCTTGCGGCTCATGGGCCAGGGATCCATCAGGGTTACGCAGCGGAGGCAGCGAAGGCTGACAGAAGTTGGCTTGCACGGCTTTAGCCAGTCGCCAGTAGCCACGGCTTCCCGTGGGATGCATCACTAGCTCTTGACCAAGCCGCGCTATGCGCAGGGCATCCGCTCTGACGTAGGCCCTTCTACAGACCTTTGTGGCTCTGTTGTACGCCGCCTTGAAGTGGCCCAGATTGGGATGGCGCGTGACGCGCGCCCTTACCCAAGCGCGGTACGCAGACTGTTTTTGTTCAACAGCTTCCGCGCACTCGCGCCCGAACCAAGGGCGCACCCCGCGGTCACCGGTGACATCGGTGTATGAGATATAGTATTCCATACCCAGACCGATCTCACCGGCGACAGCAGTAGCACAATCCGATGGGTTCAAAGCAGCGCTCAACCCACGGGATGGACGCAAAATAGTCACGAAGTCCATCCCAGTCCGCTGACGAGTAGTGCCAGAGACGCCGCTTCCCCTGCACGGGTCGTGGGGGCGCTATAATAGGCACTGTGGAACAGACCAGGCAGTGGTCGGAGTTGCCTAAAGCGGCTCGCACCGATACACTGTACCGGTCCGGATCACTCGTCAGCAGAAGGTCTAGCAGAGAAGGTGCTAGGCCCGACCTTCTTGGTATCCTAGTGACCTCGTGCACCAATTGGGTCAGGCCGTGCGCCAGAGCAAATGCGTGGGCGGCTCTTCCCGCATGGTCTGTTTTGGAGGAGCCCAACCAGATCTCGTGGTGGGCGTTAAAATCCCCCAATAATATCATTTCGGCATTCGGAAATCGCTCCTGCGCATCATCTGCCGCCTGACTCAGATATTCAAAGAGTCGAGTTGTCTCAGCATCTCCTGTATGGGAACGGTAGAGGCACACATAGATCTGACTCGTAGGGCCATGGTCTACGTGTACCCAAAGGACGGAGAAGGATGGGTCCTCTAGGCAGCGCAAACGGCGACAGCAAACATCCGCCCTAACAAACACGCACACCCCGGCTTTTGCACGAAAACTTTCCTCAAGAACATAGCCAGGGTAGAGCAAGTAGGTCGTGTCGTCAGGGCGGTGTATTTGCGTCTCCGTTAGAAAAAACATTAATAATATAAATCTAATAATCCATAAGATAGCTTAGTGGTTTTGGTTGATCGAACGACTGAGAAGTCCCAGTTTCGAATCTTGGCTGGCCACTACACTACCAATGTTAACTTATTTCTAATACAGTCAAGCAATTTAGTTTAACTGGAGGTATTAGTGTTGTCAGTTAGGTACTAATATTGTTTAGCAACAAAAATAGATTTAAAATTGTGTCAAAAAGATGTTTCAATGTCTAATCTAAGAATTACAAGAGATAACAATATAGAGAGGTGCAGCGACATAAAAAAATAAGCATGGTATCTTACATTGCAATACATCGGATTATTGTTTCAACTAGTCATAACATACTCAGTACTCCTCATCACGTGCATTGTCCTTGCTCTCTGGAATAAAAAGTATCCTGTCATGATAACAGGACATTCAAAATTGAACAGGCACATGAGAGTGAAAAAAAAACTGATCCCATATACCCGTTGTACAAGGATAGTGTCAAGACCAGCTTCCACATGCTTGCTCCATAACAAGATTGGGCACAATAGGGATACATCAGCAGAAATGATCATAAGATTTTGCTAGGAAACAGCTACATTCAACAGAAAGCAGTGAAGAATGAATATTCCGCACCCTCCCTAAAAGGAGACCAAGGCAAATGGAGGAAATGGTGCACACAGGAAGGGTAGGAAATGGAAAAAGGCTCATTTGTCCTCACTAAGCCTCCTTTTTTGGGCCACGGTGTGTGACAGGAAGAGTAGATTATTGGCCCAAGTATCAGTGTCCCCAGTTTATAAGTTGGGCCTTTCAACACTAGCGGTTTCGGGGCGAAGAGGACGCGGAGTGGAGACGCCACGGTTGCGCTGCGCCTGCGAGACGACGCGCATTTGTAGTGAGTTTACGATATACTGACAATACACTCAGTAACAAAATGGATTTCGACGAGGAAGTGACGGAAACGAAAGCATCGACGAATTTGGGAAGATACATTAACAATTAAAAGAATGGAAGAGACTGATTACTTTGTGTTATTTTGCAAACAAATAAATGTATCCATTTTTTAGTCCGTATATAGTAAACTCACTACAAATCCGCGACGCTGCTGTGCAATCATGGCAGAGGGCGCAGCGCAACTGAGGGCGTCGCCGCTCCGCCCCGAGACCGCTAGTATGATAAGGCCCTTTATGACCTTGTCTCTTGTCTGATCATGATCTATTTATGGACCAAGCTTCAGCAAAATGTCTGTGCAATTAAGAGTTATCGAGTCAAACTTTCACATTTGCAATATTAGTAGATAGCAGGATAGAACATACCTTCATACACTCTCCAGGTTTGTAAACCTTGTTCATTTCTTCAGCATTTTTCTTAGCAGCCCTCTCCTCAGCCACTTTCTGCTTCTTAGCCTGGCTAGCACTTGTACCTTTAGATTTTTTTCTGGCATTGTTTCCTGTTCTTCCTGAAGTACATAAAGTAAATAAATAATTAATCAACTAATTACCTGTGCTTCCTTTTGTACTACATACTATGTAAATTTAAAAAAAAACACTAAATAGCATAGCCAGTTTGCAGTATTGGTTGTAGAATGCAGAATAGAATCAATTCAAGAAGGGTCTTAGGTTTCCACAGGGCCGCCAGCATGAGTGTGCCCACTCCTAGTGTTGCACAGGCCACAGTAAACACTTTCCATCTGTTGAGCCATATGCTTATCTGTCAACTAAGTAGCATAAAAAAATACTGGGGACAAATGATTTGAATAGGTACATCAGAAAGAGAATATTCTTAAAGGAATCCCTATACATGGTCCCTGGATAGCTGGTAACTACCCACCGAGGGGTAGTTAAGGAATGAGTATAAATATACACAATTCCAATTGTCACTGCCTCAACTGTTATTGAATTTAGGAGGGTATTTCCATCCAATTGAGCAGTCCGACTGGTGAAGTACCTCCGTCCTACAGAATACTGCGGCCATTATAACCTTGTGTTGTGTTCTCGATGTTGAGTAGGGTAGCTCACTGGAGGGTTTTTGTGCTGTCAGTGGATAGACCAAAACCTTGTCCTGTTTTGTATTTTACACTGACGGCATAGAAACTTTCAATGCTTGCAGGGTATGCAGCGCGGGTGTGACTCTCTTAGTTTTGCACACATCCATAGGCCACAGTGACCACTTTAAATCAGGTGGGCCGTGTGCTTGTCTGCCACCTATTTGGTATAAAAAAGAAACAATCTTACCTGTATTGTCTACCGCACATGGAACAGACGATGACTGAGTTACTAGTAAGATGTCATCATCTTGAGTATGGTTGCGTGCTGTAGACCTACAAGGTGCTATCCCAGACTCTGTTCCTGTGAAAATAAAGTGGTTAATGTACTTCTTTAGATAATAAACAGCAATAAGGTAGTAAGAATGTATATCTCAACGGGAGACATATTTTGGACCTAAGTAGCGAGGCAAATGAAGCCCTGGAGCTCACAGATTGATTTGCAATAATCTATGCTTGATAAATTTGAGCTTGTCTATAACCGTAGCACCTCTAGCTATCCTCCAAAGACATCCAAGAATCATATGCTGTGCATACAGTTACTGAGTACATTTTAGGTCCAATATATATGTCCCGAGGTGTACATAGTAACTACATACATATAATCACACTTTTATCCCCGGAGTGCTAGGCAGAGGTGAAATAACACCCACATATCAATCATTATATTCAGTTCCATGTAAGCCTATTGCCATATTCCGGAAACTATTTTCGACTCGAGCCTTGCATCAGAGGCCGAGTCTGGGCTGTATATATCTGTCTGATGTTAAACAGTCCTATATAACAGTACTATATATTATATTTGGCTTGTAAGACAGCGCATGGGAAGAGATGGGGTGGCTCAAATTCTATTATGCCGGGATCTCCGCTAATAATAAAAAAACGGTCGAGAGTTACAAACCTGAAGGTCCTGCCAATCCCGGATCTTTACGTCCCAAATGTACAACTGAAACATCACAATACAATATTAATAGTGTATCTATTTATTAAAAAAAATATTTTTTATTTTCTTTGTCAGTACCTGGATAATCTTCAGAAATCTCGTCAGATAGATCAATTACATTATCTGGCATTTTGAATGAAATATTCTAACTGTATCCTTAATAATTATATTTTAATAACTTATCCCAATTTCAATTTGTAGATTTACACATTAGATTTTTAAATGTTTATTAAATCAAAATTCAAAAAACAGAGACAAGATCTTTGGACAGTTGGACTAGATTGTCACTCAGATAAAAATGTCAAATAACTGTCAATGTGTCAAACAACTGTAGCTGACTTTGTGAACTGAACTGGCGTTGTTGAGTTATGCGCTTACCAACACATTTCGCTATTCATTTTTATATTATAGATTTTTTATATTATAAGATTGTTCCAAGGCTTAAAGTGGACGAATGTACCAAGAGGACCGACAAATTTGCATATAACCATTAAACGTGATAGAAGCATTTTTTTTATGCTTAAAGTACTAACGTACTTAATCTTTTCAAATCAAGTTGATCACCATTTTCATAAAATGTTATTTTATATATTTTATGAATCATTTTCATTGTAGATATTTACATAGAAGGCGACTCTTCACTACCTCAAAAGCGGTAGAGAGCGGTAGAGCCGGTAGAGTCGAACTGGAAAGTCAGAGGTCGCGGATTCGATTCCCGCTCAGTACTAAAATTTGAATGTATAACGAACATGTTTTTTTATATAAATATATAGAACACGTCAATTAGACTTCGCCTTGCCTGATGGTAAGCTGAAGGCAAAGTTTACATATGCCTTGTAAGCTGTTTCTATTAGTGTAAGTATTTATAAAAAAGTATTTAAGTTATCTTCATCCGCATTCAACAACCCATTACTCCGGTCAGTCAAACTATGCTTACTTTGATCTAAATATAGCTGTGTAGAATGCCTAGAGTTTTAGCGCCGTAGTAGCAAATAAAGTAGGCACCACACAAATCAGTAAATTTTATAAACTCATTTATTTATTTATTTATCTTTATTTCTTATAAGTTTTTTGTTAACAGTGTATTATTTTTTTCCTTTTAAATGAGCTATAACTTTATTACCGATCCATCTTACATCGTTTGCTTACGTTTTTATCATCGTTTGAACATTATGAGAATGTTATTTTCAGAGGTAAATACTCAAAAGCAACAGAATCAGTACCTATCTTTGCCTAGATCACATCATCCGCCTCCCTGGACCCCGTGATTCGATTCTGTCTCCGTGGATGAACTAACAACCACCCTTCAATTTCTAATAAAACAAAGATCATAAAAATCCGTTTCGCATATTACATACGTGAGTGCTGTAAAATATTACTATTAAGTTGTATTTAATTATTTTTCACTATACCTACTGTAATTTAATAAAAACGCCTAGGCATGTTAAAAAATATCAGATCCGGATTACTTGGATATGGAAGCACTTTGAAAGTATACCCCATCGAACAACGCAAGAAATATAAAATTCCGTTCATAATTGGCTTAAATATAACGTAACTTTCGGTTATACATAAAAAAATACCCATCGAATTGAGAACCTCCTCCTTTTTTAAAGTCAGTTAAAAATAAGAAAAAGATCCAAGCCCGGACCAGTCCCCACCCCAATGATCCATAAAATATTCTCCGCCGCGTAGGACTTAAGTTCAATAAATAGTCCATAATTTGTTCCCTGCGGTTTTCCGAACGGCTATAAAAATGGAAAAGCGCGGGAACGACGCCTACAGATTAAATATGGCTGATTTGACGGGTCGACAAAGCCCCGACAACTCTGCGCCGCTATTGATTTCCCATAAAATAGTCATATATATCATTCTAAATGCCTTTCAGCGCTTTTTATTGATCATGTGCTGTTTTCCGTTAGACGATTTAATAAAATATGATTCTGTTATCATAGTAATTCTGAACTACATACTTACATACATACCTACATATATATATATATATATATATATATATATATATATATATATATATATATATATATATAATCACGCCTTTATACCCGGAAGGTTAGGCAAAGGTGAATTAACACCCATATTTCACCAATCATTAAATTCGGTCCTAAGTAATAAGAAGACGGCAATAGGTGAGCCTATTGCTGTTTTCTGGGAACTACTTCTACTTCTAATCGCATCTGACTCAAGCCATTCATCTGAGGCTGAGCCTGAACTGTTTTTTTTTATGTGCGCAAAATCCCAACGGATACCTTCCCACCGGAGCCGGTGGAAGAGGTTATGTCGGACTCGAACCGACTAAAACGCACGCCGCCTGTGGGTCCGCCTGGACTGTATTTAGTTGTCTGATGTTAAACAGCCCTATCCCTTAGCCGCCTTATACGACACCGCATGGGAAGAGATGGTCCAAATTCTACTCTGCCGGGAACCATGCAGCTCTTTGCCTAACTCTTTCCACGTATTAGGGGGTGAACCTATTGCCGTCTTCCGGGCACTATTGTTGACTCGAGAGAGAGCTGTATATGTCTATCTGATGTTAAACAATGTTTTTTTACATTATACATACATACCTATAATTAATTCAGTTAGGTATATAACAAAACGTAAATAATCTTGATAAATTATCTGAGTATGTTTATCCGCATTCTAGATTCCATAACACAAGCTAGTTAAATAGTTTAAAAACCGATCTGAGGCCTGATTGCACCATTTCCATATCGCAATTTTTTTTTTTATTTATTACCTGCCACAGATTGCCTTCTTTTTATAAACTTTGACAGTCTGCGTGTTGTTATGTAATCAATCAGTCAACAACACCTTGAACAAGTTCAATGTATCTGAAGCGTGCTACAGCCACATGCTGTAAGAACGTTTCAAAAATCGAACGAACTCGACTTTTTTATACAACTTAGAAAGTGGTTACCGTGACTTATGAACGTGTGTAACACCAATGCAGCAATGTAGTCACACCCGTGCTGCCGACCCTGTAAGAACAGAGATTTTCTGTGCCTTCAGTGCAGAACACAAAATCTAGACAAGCCTTTGGTCTTCCCACTGATAGCACAAAAACTCTCCAGTGATCTCTGGCTACCCTATTCACTACCGGGAACACAACACGAGGTTATTATAACCGCTGTATTCTGTAGGGCGAAGGTACTTCCCCATTCGGACTGCTGCTATTCTAATTGTCTACTACTTCGCTCTATTGTAAGTATTGTAACGGTTCCTAGATATTTACCATGTGCGTCGGCCTACAACTGCTAAGTCAGAGGTCGTGGTTTCGATTCCCGTTCAATTCAAATATTGTATCTATATTTGCATTGGTGTGGGACTTTCTATGTATAATGCGATGCCGTAAGGCGAAACCGGTCAGGTCTAATATATATTAAAATAATGTGGAAAAGTACAAGTGAGTTTCTCAATATGTGAATACTTAGGTAAACATATTTATTTATACTTATTCCCGCACCCCGGAACAGGTAGCACGGCCAATTAATTTCTGTAGCTAATTTATTGTTATCTAACATGTCCAATGTACACGTGCGGCTGAACAGAAATAAATGGGGTGGCTCTATGGTAGGTAGGTACTTGACAGCAAACACGCATGGTGGCTATTTGTTTACCTGTCAAACTGTTGCCGGTACCGTGAAGCGCTGAAGCAAGACTTGAGATTGTATGTACAGTGAACAATGGCACTTAAATTATATGTCTATACTTCATTCGATTAGGTTATGTCGGTTCGAGTCCGACATAAGCTCTCCCACCGACTCCGGTGGGGAGGCACCCGTATTTTGCACACGTAAAAAAAAAAAAGATATCTACTTAACTAAAGGTAAAAATCTTGTAGCGACATTTTATAAAAACACATTTTCAACTAATAAACTAGTGTACACGTCACAAAAACGCATGTTTGAAAATCTTAATAGCGCGATTCAGACAGACATTCAGTCATCTATTGACAACTTGAGGAACTAAAGTTACAAATATAATATTAAAACAACATACTTAGACATCCTGCCCACCATGGACAGTAATGTCCATCAACTACAAACATACAAGTTTCGGGGTGGTAGAAACTTGGTGGCACAAATTTGTCTCAAGTTTCGACCGGGTAGGTACCACCGTGCACTATTGCGAAAAACCCTCCATAGCAATTCAATCTCGGTTGGATTGTGTTCAGGGGTCAGCAAGTGCATAGCCGGGCAGAGGTGGTGGTTGTCGCAGCACTAGTGGGACCAGTGGGTCTTGGCGTAGTCTAGTGGGGATGGCGCGGGGCGATGCGCCGAACAGGGAGACCTGTAGAAACGGTGGTGCCGCTGGCCGCCCGCGGTATAGTACAGGGGCCCAACTGGGGTTAACCACCTTGGGAGGCTGCCTCACCAGGCCGCGCATAATCCCGATATGGTTCGTCGTGCCGGTTGGTGACCGGATTTGGGAGCCCGGCGACCATACTCGGGGGGGTACGGGGGCCCTTCCGTTCGGCGCGTCGGCTCTCGCCATGCCTCACATTCATAGATAAAACCAATATCCCGCGCTTTGTCACACGGTGCTGCGGCGGCAATCACCTCTTTTTTCACGCCTTCTTCCACCCAAACTCATGGCAGCGCAATTAAGAGAAATAGGCAACACAGCGGCTCGTCACACTCCCAAAAGCTTGCTATTTGAGGTGGAGTCCACTAACATCTGTGGGCTCCATGCAAACCTCAACGCCGTCCACCAACACCTAGAGACGGCGAAACCTGCCATGTTTTTTCTAACGGAGACGCAAATACACCGCCCTGACGACACGACCTACTTGCTCTACCCTGGCTATGTTCTTGAGGAAAATTTTCGTGCAAAAGCCGGGGTGTGCGTGTTTGTTAGGGCGGATGTTTGCTGTCGCCGTTTGCGCTGCCTAGAGGACCCATCCTTCTCCGTCCTTTGGGTACACGTAGACCATGGCCCTACGAGTCAGATCTATGTGTGCCTCTACCGTTCCCATACAGGAGATGCTGAGACAACTCGACTCTTTGAATATCTGATTCAGGCGGCAGATGATGCGCAGGAGCGATTTCCGAATGCCGAAATGGTATTTTTGGGGGATTTTAACGCCCACCACGAGATCTGGTTGGGCTCCTCCAAAACAGACCATGCGGGAAGAGCCGCCCACGCATTTGCTCTGGCGCACGGCCTGACCTAATTGGTGCACGAGGTCACTAGGATACCAAGAAGGTCGGGCCTAGCACCTTCTCTGCTAGACCTTCTGCTGACGAGTGATCCGGACCAGTACAGTGTATCGGTGCGAGCCGCTTTAGGCAACTCCGACCACTGCCTGGTCTGTTCCACAGTTCCTATTAAAGCGCCCCCACGACCCGTGCAGGGGAAGCGGCGTCTCTGGCACTACTCGTCAGCGGACTGGGATGGACTTCGTGACTATTTTGCGTCCATCCCGTGGGTTGAGCGCTGCTTTGAAGGTAAGAACCCATCGGATTGTGCTACTGCTGTCGCCGGTGAGATCGGTCTGGGTATGGAATACTATATCTCATACACCGATGTCACCGGTGACCGCGGGGTGCGCCCTTGGTTCGGGCGCGAGTGCGCGGAAGCTGTTGAACAAAAACAGTCTGCGTACCGCGCTTGGGTAAGGGCGCGCGCCACGCGCCATCCCAATCTGGGCCACTTCAAGGCGGCGTACAACAGAGCCACAAAGGTCTGTAGAAGGGCCTACATCAGAGCGGATGCCCTGCGCATAGCGCGGCTTGGTCAAGAGCTAGTGATGCATCCCACGGGAAGCCGTGGCTACTGGCGACTGGCTAAAGCCGTGCAAGCCAACTTCTGTCAGCCTTCGCTGCCTCCGCTGCGTAACCCTGATGGATCCCTGGCCCATGAGCCGCAAGAGAAGGCAAATCTGCTGGCTAATCTCTTTGCGGCCAACTCCCGAATCGATGATTGTGGTACACAGCCACCAACACTACCCGACAGTGACCACGCGATGCCTGATATCCATATCAGGCAACGCGATGTCCGTGCAGTGCTGCAATCACTCGATGTCCGGAAAGCCAGTGGTCCGGATGGTATTCCAGCGGTAGTTTTGAAAAAATGTGCGGCGGAGTTGTCTCCAATGCTTACGCGCCTGTACCGGCTATCCTACAGTTCGGGTACAGTGCCTTTGCCTTGGAAAGAGGCGAATGTTCAGCCGATTCCCAAGAAGGGGAATCGCTCGGAGCCAGCCAACTATCGACCCATAGGCGTCACCTCAGTGCTGTGCAAAGTGTTCGAGCACATAATTAACAAACAGCTCATGCGGCACCTAGAGGATCACTCCTTAATTAATGACCGGCAATATGGCTTCAGACCGAAACGGTCAACGGGTGATCTTCTAGCATACGTTACCCATCTTTGGGGTGAGGCTATGGACAAGCACGGCGAGTCACTGGCAATTAGTCTTGACATCGCCAAAGCTTTCGATAGAGTCTGGCACAAATCGCTTCTTTCCAAGCTACCTGCCTTTGGTCTGCCTTCTAGGCTGTGCAACTGGGTTGCTAGCTTCCTGCAGGGGCGCCGTATTCGCGTCCTTTGTGACGGACGAGCTTCGGAGTTTCTGCAGGTTAATGCTGGCGTGCCCCAGGGGTCCGTCTTATCACCCACTCTCTTTCTTCTGCATATCAACGACATGCTGTCTACCGGCAATGTTCATTGTTATGCAGACGATAGCACATTACATGGGAGTTATCATGGACATCCTGCGGCCAAGCAGTCAGATATCGCAGAGAAAAGGCAGCTTCTTGTCACTGAACTTGACGGGATCCTGAATCACATTTCTCAATGGGGCTCTGAGAACCTGGTTGAGTTCAATGCCAAGAAGACGCAGGCATGTGCGTTTACAGCAAAAGTATCTTCTTTCCTTCCCCTCCCCACTCTTCAGAGCACGCCACTGCCACTGCAGGACAATCTCAATATCCTAGGTATGGATGTTCGCTGCAACCTGAATAACAAAAACTACATCGAAAGCATAATCAAAACAGCCTCACGAAAACTCGGAGTCCTGAACAGAGTGAGACGATTTTTCACGCCGGAGCAGCGGTGTCTTCTATACAAGACACAAATTCGCTCCTGTGTGGAGTACTGCTCGCATCTCTGGGATGGTTCAGCAAAGTACTTACTAGATGCTCTCGACAGGTTGCAGCGACGTGCGGTCCGCATCATTGGGAATCCCGAGATCACGAACACCCTAGAACCTTTACAGCTGCGTAGAGATGTTGCGTCCATGGCTGTATTTTACCGTCTGTACCATGGGGAGTGTTCTGATGAGCTCTTCCAATTAGTCCCACCCTCTCCTTTCCTACACAGGACAACGCGTGCAGGTCTTAGATGTCATCCGCACACGGTGCAAAACATCCGATCAAGAACCAAGCGGTTCGGAGACTCTTTCCTCTGTCGCACCATTAAGGCCTGGAATTCATTACCAGCTCACGTATTTCCTTCTTCCTACAGTCCCGGGTCCTTTAAGCGAGGCGTGAAAAAGCATATGATAAGGCCGTCAAGCTGAGTGTCGCCATTGTCACACGGTAAGTGTAAGTAATGGTGACCCTCTTTTCTGGGACTTTGCCTTCAGCTTACCATCAGGCAAGGCGAAGTCCAATTGACGTGTCCTATATAAAAAAAAAAAAAAAAAAAAAAGTATCAATGAACACATTCGCAAAGCGCATAAATAAAAATCACACGTGTAAACAATTGTTACTTAAAATAAACATACAGGCTAGTAAGCAACAAAATATAACGTATAAACAAGAAAAGAAAACACAGTTGCAGTAACTCAATAAAAGTTATGAATCAATACTGGTTGTAAATATTAAACAAAACTACTTATCATGTCGTTACAGGCAAAAGAATCAATTTAGACACAGGTCTTTTGATTTCATTATGATTGCATTTAATTGAAACCACACGTGTAACCTTGTCCAAACCTGGGTGCTTTTTAACAACTAATCCATATAGCCATCTAGCAGGTGGAAGACCATCCTCCTTAACTAGAACTACGTCCCCGACATTAGGTTCAGGAGTGCGGTCAGTCCATTTATACCTATGTTGCAATTGAGTAAGATATTCCAAAGAACATCTACGCCAAAAATCTTGTACCATCCTCTGAGTGAGATGCCACCTTTTAAGACTATGTACTAATAGTTGTGTTTTCGTAGTTGAAATCAGGTACAGTCACCAACGGTTCACCTACCAAAAAATGGCCTGGTGTCAATGGACACCCTTCCTCCGGATTGTTAGGAAATTGTGATATGGGCCTAGAGTTTAGGCATGCCTCAATTTGACTCAGCACAGTTATCATTTCTTCAAAGGTTAACGTACTGTTGCCTATCACTCTCTTTAAGTGGTGTTTGGTGGATTTAATACCTGCCTCCCATAACCCTCCAAAGTTTGGAGCGTGGGGGGGTATGAAATGCCAATTAGTTCCATTGGTACCAAGAAAGTCCGCTATCTCTGGAGCAATACTCGATTTTTCAGCATCAAATAAGATTTTTAACTCTTTAGCACTGCCAACAAATGTAGTACCGTTGTCACTGCACAAATCTAGCACTCTACCGCGTCTAGCGACAAATCGTTTGAACGCAGCTAAAAAACTTTGAGCGGTCATGTCATTAACTACCTCAAGATGGATAGCCCGAGTGGCCATGCAAATAAACAGACAGATATACCCCTTTGTGGAATGATGACCACGACCTTTGGTAGCTCGGATATTTATTGGACCGGCATAGTCAACACCACTACTCTAGAAAGGTCTTCCAGCTGTAACTCTGGATTTAGGTAGTTGTCCCATCAGTTGCTGATTTGGTTTAGCTGAATGCCGAATACAAGTTACACACTTATGAACATATTGCCTCACGAGCGTCTTTGCATTTATAACCCAATATTTGGACCGCAAATAATTAAGCATCAATTGAGGCCCCCCATGTAAGGTTCTGTCGTGCGCTTCTCCAATTAACAGATTTGTGAAGTGAGATTTGTAAGGAATAAGAATAGGATGCTTCATGTCATCATTAACAGGAGCCTGTTGTAAGCGCCCACCTACTCTCAAAATACCTTGTTCGTCAAGAAAGGGACTCAATGAGGTAAGTTTGCTTGCTTTGCTTATATTTCCTTTAGATTTTAGTAAATTCATATTTTCACTAAAGCACTGATACTGGCAGAGTTTCACGCAGGTAAGTATAGATTCATTTAGTTCTCTAGTAGTTAGCCAAGTAGTTTTGTGTTCTTCATCTTCTGATTTGCTTCTCTTTATGACTCTTCTACAGTATGCTATTACTCTCACCAATCTGTTAAATTTCGAAAATTTTGTGAATATACTGTCATCCATTTCATCAGTTTTAGTTGCGTGACAATTTATCTTAATTTTCCTTTCTTCTAAACTAGTCTCCTCCATCTTTCCCTTTATATAATTTATCCTTTCATTTTGTAGCCACTCAGGGCCGTTCTTCCAAAGCTGTAAGCTATCACAGTCCGAAGGTTTTGTTCCTCGTGAAGCGCAATCTGCCGGGTTCTCCTTCGACGACACGTATGCCCATTGACTTCGATCTACAATATTAATTATTTCGGATACCCGGTTTGCAACAAATACCTTCCAACGACTTGCTAGCCAAGCTAATACAATTTCGGAATCTGTCCAGGCATGTAAATGCTGCTTTGGAACCTTTAAAATTGTAGCTGTTTCTTGAAGTAGTTTAGCCAGCAAAACTCCTCCACAAAGCTCCAAACGGGGTATCGACACTTGTTTTATAGGCGCAATTTTTGTCTTCGACGTTACTAAGTTTACATATATTTTTCCATCTGGAGCTATTACACGGGAATATACTACAGCGGAATATGCCACCTTAGAGGCATCTGAAAAACCGTGCAGTTCTAAACGATGACTATTGCTACATAAATGTATCCAACGAGGTAGTCGAAACTTGGTGAGCTTACATAGATCACTTCTGTATTCAATCCAGTCTTTGAGTAAGCTGGAAGGCAGTTCTTCATCCCATTCAATTCCAGCCAACCACAGTCTTTGGATAAAAACTTTAGCAGTAGTAATAGCGGGAGCGATCCATCCCAGAGGGTCAAACAGACGTGCTATGTCCGATATGACCTTACGTTTGGTTATAGGTGGTTCCAACTCCGGAAGATGAACAGAATATTCAAACTCGTCAGTTTTCTTGTTCCACATTAGACCTAACATTTTTGAAACTGTATCTGTTTTTATTTCAAAACTACCTTCTGATTCTAATTTTGCATCCTTAATAGATTCTAATAATTGTTCACTACTACTAGACCACTTTTGAAGTTGGAATCCACCACGGTTTAGCATCTCGGTTAGCTGTCTATATATTTCTAACCCTTCTGCCACTGATTCACACCCCGACATGAGATCGTCCATGTAGAAATCACTTAGTACTTTATCTCTAACTAATGGAAATTCTGTTCCCTCATCTCTAGCTAACTGCTGTAGTGATCGAACTGCTAAATATGGGGCTGAAGATGTGCCAAATGTAACCCGTAAATGTCGTAGGTGTTGAATTGGCAAGTCTTGACTTTCTCGCCATAGTATTCGGAGATAGTCCACATCGTCTTTGGATACCTTGACTTGCCGGTACATTTTAATGATGTCTGCCACTAGACAGATGGGGTGGCAACGCCAACGCATAATGATGTGACGCATGTCAGGTTGCAATGGCGGTCCTACCATTAAGTCACTGTTTAAGGACTTGCCGTTTGTATCAACACAGGAAGCGTCGAATACGATACGCAATTTAGTAGTACTTTTATCATTACGTACAACAGCGTGATGAGGTAAATATACTGCGTCCTCCTTGTCGATATCCTGCACTACCTCCATGTGATTAAGTGACAAATATTCATTTATCACAGCTGAATACTGCTTCTTTAAATCGGGATTTTTCAATAGACGTCTTTCAAGCATAAAAAATCGTTTCATGGCTATATCCCGTGAACCGCCATATTTACAACTAGGATCGGATGACCTAAATGGTAATTTTACCACATACCGACCAGACTCATCTCGTTTAGTTGTAGCTCAAAAAAGGGTTTCACATTGCGTTTCCTCTGGAGTTAATAGCGTGTTTCCTAAGTCGCAAGTAGGTTCTGACTCTAGTTCCCAAAACTTCTTTAAGAGTTCAATTTCCTCCTGTTGCGTAGAATGCAGGCTAATACAATTATGACTTGTCTCATTATGGTTGAATTTACCGATATGGCCAGAAAGGGTCCAACCAAGTTTGGTATTTTGCGCAACTGCGTAACCTGGCGGACCTTTGACTAATCCTTCCAATATTATCTGACCATAAACTTCGGCACCTAAAAGAAGATCTATCTTATTTGGGGTAGCAAAAGATGGATCCGCTAGTTCCATAGACGAGATTGTAGTTAAAACTTGAGTCCTTACCTTCTCCTGTGGTAAAAGAGTTGTTAATCTTTTCAAAACATAAGCTTTGACTGTAATGATAAAGCTGGGGTCAACACGTGACTGAACCTGAATAACAACCATTGAATTAGAAGTTAAGGATTGACATTGATCACCACCAATGCCTGTAATTTTACCTCTAGTAGGTATTTTTTCAAGACCTAATAGCTGGACCATGGACTCCGTCACAAACGAAGCCTGAGATCCCTGATCTAACAAAGATCTTAATACAAAAACGGTCCCGTTACGCGACTGTGCCTTTACCAAGGCAGTGGCTAATAGTACTTGACCTTGACTATTTGAGAAACAACTAACAATATCTGTGGACTCGCTCTGAGGTGGGTTCATTAATAGGGCTGTAGTAACATCTTTCTCCAAAGCCTGAACAGCCGTATTCTTTTCAATAACTGAATTCGAGATGGTTTTAGAATGTAGCAAAGTATGATGCTTACGCTTACATAAACGACACCTTGTAGACTGGCGACATGAATATACTGAGTGACTAACTCCTAAACAATTAAAGCACAAGCCATTCGTTTGGACAAACTTACGTCGTGTATCAACGTCTTCTTGACAAAACTTCTTACAGTTTGCTATTTTATGATCATCCTGACAATACAAACAAGACAATGCTGTAGACACCGAGTGTGCCTTTACAGAAGATACATTACGCTGCGATGTTACATTACGTTGAACCTTACCAGTATCTAAGAATTCGAGAGCTCTAAATCTTTGTTCAAGAAAACTTTGAAATTGCTTAAATGTAGGTAACTGATTGGATGTATCACTAATTTTCAATTCCCATTGTTTGCGTGACTCATTGTCTAACTTTAAACTTAAAATATATATTAACATTATGTCCCAATTAACCACTAATCCCTAAATTAGTTAATGCATACAAACATTCATTAGATGTATCCAACAATTCCTTTAATGCGTGGGCAGATTCTGTTACAATATTTTTTTGGGTCATAAACCGCTTCAATATACAATTTGCCAAATATTTTGTGTTATTATATCTGTCTTCTAACTGTGCCCAGCAAGTTAAGTAATTATTACTAGTAATAGGAATGTGACGTAAAAGACTTTCCGCTTCCCCAGACAAATGAGTTTTTAAATAATGAAGTTTTTGTACATCATCCAATTTGCTGTTACCATGTATTAAGGATACAAACAAATCTCGAAAACTTATCCACTCTGAATAATTTCCAGAGAACATTGGTAAAGAAATTTTTGGTAATTTAATATCATATGACTTATCTGAAGCATTAGTAGTAGAATTCTGCAATGTTGATTTTTGTGGTTTTAGTTTAGTAAACATTTCCTTAAGTTCTATTTTGTAATCGAAATATATTTCTTCTGTAGACTGATATAGGTTAGTAGAATAATACTTAGATGCGACATATGCGGTTTCCTCAAC
This sequence comes from Eilema griseolum, assembly GCA_963662185.1. Classification (NCBI taxonomy): domain Eukaryota; kingdom Metazoa; phylum Arthropoda; class Insecta; order Lepidoptera; family Erebidae; genus Eilema; species Eilema griseolum. The sequence goes on from OY759249.1 coordinate 1,689,742, forward strand.
CTCTTGCAGGATCTTATAATGTGTGTCATTAAACAATGTCCACTGCTTTTCCAAATTCTCCAATCTTACTTCAATGTAACTTTGTGTAATTCTCTCCTTTGGAGATTTTTTGAAGTTAGAACGTGCTCGGGTAATAGCCGTACTTGTGTTCAATTGAACTTTGTCTAACGCTTCCATGTTGTGCAAACAAATAGTTGTACTTCAAATCACAAGTTTGTATTGCACTAAGTCACTGAAGCAGATATCACTATTCGAAAATTTTACAAGTCTTTTTTACCAAGTGCAATTCCAACCAAAATCGGGCATAGGTTCCCCGTTTCTTCACTTTTTAAGAAATTATTTCTAAGTCCATGCACTAAACTTCAAATTTTACTAAGTCCAAACTGACACGAAATTTTCTAAGTCCAAACTAACACTTAAACTTTGCGCTTTTTTAATTTAATTGTTAATCACGATAGTAATCCACTGTCATAATAATTAAAAGTGCTCACAGTTTATCTTCAATCATTTCAAACACTGTCCACTCACGTGATACGTAGCTCGCCTTAGAGGTAGGAGGAGGTCAGCTGTCCACTCACACTGCAGATACTGCTTACTGCAACTTCACTGCGGCGCCACTGATGCACAGCACAGTACAGCCCAATTGTACACGTGCCGACACTTGCACTGCTCAACTCTTCACCCCTACTGTGCCGCTGCAATATAGCTCCACGGCGGACAGTGCACTCCAGTCCTTTATCGGCTCACGAAGGACCAAATGTACACGTCACAAAAAGTATCCCGAAATGAAACACCACACTCAGAATGGAATCACCTAATTTATTTAACCTCTGACTATTTAAACACATGTTTGAAAATCTTAATAGCGCGATTCAGACAGACATTCAGTCATCTATTGACAACTTGAGGAACTAAAGTTACAAATATAATATTAAAACAACATACTTAGACAACTAGTCTAACTAACATACATACATACATACATATAATCACGCCTTTATCACCGAAGGGTTAAGACTAAAATTATCCATAAAGAATACAACAGATGTTTGGATGGCAACCCGGATTTGAGGCTTCAATTGAAACAGTTAAAATGTCATAACATAACTCATAAGATCATCATGGCGCAGACCATCTCTGACACCCACAAATCGATGCTTTAAATGAGAGAATCCGTAAACTCATATGGGTCTTTAAAAAGTTAAGACATGTTACCTCTCAAGACCTCCTAAAACGTATCTATATTGCGTTGGCGCAATCAGTGATGTCTTACTGTATCGCTATCTGGGGTGGTGCCTGGAAAATTAAATTTCTTGAAGCAGAAAGGGCCCAGAGATGCTTGATAAAGACAATGTTATTTAAGCCATTTAGATCTCCTACAGACGAACTATATCAAATTCATAAAACACTGTCTCTAAGAAAACTTTACATTCTCAACTCAGTACTTAAAGTACATAAAACCTTACCTTACGTATATAAAGCTCAAACAGGCAGAAGAAAATGTAAAGTAGCCGCTACTCCCTCTTGTAGAACTCTGTTTGCCAGGCGACAATTTTTCGCACACTCCGCCTACCTATACAATGAACTTAACAACAAATGTTCAATATATAACATGCAACTCCATAAATGTAAACAAAAAGTTGTACAGGAACTTGAGCCGCTGGGGTACAACGAAATTGAGAATTTGCTATTTAAATATAAGTGTTAGTTTTACAGGTAGGCTAGTAAATAATGTTAACTTAACCGCGAAGGTATTGATGGCCAACATTCAACTTTAACACAGACCTTATACAAACCCATTACTCATTTTAGTGGTATATACACACACACACACACACACACACACACACACACACACACACACACACACACACACACACACACACACACACACACACACACACACACACACACACACACACGCACATATGCACACATGCACACATGCACACATACACACACACACTCACACACCACATACACATACACATACACACACGCACACAAACAGTCATACCAGTACCATTATTATCTTTCTTTTCATCATTATTTGTAATTTAATTTAGTTACCTAAAATAGTTTAACCATGTGATCACCTGTAATACCCTTACCACCTTAATTATGTAGCCCTAAGGAGGAGCGGGACGACCCAACACAAGCATTACTACATGCTTCCTGGGTTGTTCCGGTAACTGAATAACTATGTAAAAGAAATGGTAAAGAAATAAACTATTTTTATTTATTTTATTTATTTATCATAGTTTCAAAGCTGCAGTATAGTTTTAGTATCAAACAATTACGCGTGGTGAATGCATAGTCAGTCTAATAAGAGCCCAGCGAGTTTTGGCCCTACACAGGTACCGCAATGTATGAAACGGAAGTAGCTCGTGCACTAATGTCCAAAGAATTCGAAGGATATGATTGCAGGCGGCCCCTGCCGAAAAAAAAACCGTCGTTAACCAGAAGTTGCCTGCCGAGATATATGACTGATTGTTCATCCCGGCTATATGGTTCGAAAGCTGATTTTCACACCGTGAAGGTACTCCAGCCAGTCTTTCGTCATTTGCTTCCGACTGACTCAGATGCTTTTCGGAAGGTAGGTAGATATATTTGGGTCTCATGAGTACGACCGCGGGTGGATGCGTGGAGTTTTACCTCCATCCGTAATATCCCTGTATGTATGGAGATACACGGATATGCAGACCAGCTAAACCATTGATGACGCGTGCAGGAGTTGACCTCAGTCGTCTGGATATAGCATACCATTAGCGAGCTCCCTGAATTTCCGAAGTGAACTCTTTTGTTCGACTGAATCGACTTCGATAAAAGATTTTTTTTTCATTATTACATAAATGAATAGAACTTTACAACGAGCTACCGAGCTATCTAATCCGTTCTACCTTCACAGATAACAGCTCTAGCAAAGCTAATCATATTAACACGAGAGTAAACCTTATGATAATGCTCAATATCTTAATCCTCATACAGCTTCGTTTGTATCGTTTAAGAACGGAAAAATGTTAGAAATTTTACACAATTACAACGGAAGAAGGGTTCGTTACTCCATTACTGATAGCCTTAACTTACCTATTCAAACTAATCGCTTGGCACTCAGTATTTACATTCAAATAAGGCAAATAAGTATTAGTGGGGCTCTCTTTTTCGATCTCACGTGTCTGTTTATTTTCAAATGTTTGCTCTATGTCTGAGGCAGAGGGCTCCCTCGTTCCCTCCGTCCTCCATCCAGTCTGCCTTTGTTTACGAGGGCGAGCGGCCGTTGCACCTTACCGCCCGCGCTTCGAACGCGTGACCAATTTAAAAATAAAACTTATATTCGCCGCTGCACATCCTGTCTGCCATAACGAATGTGTTTAAAAACTTATTTCTGATTACTTATTTGTATCACGTCATGATTCGCCATACTTATCGTTTTGTAAAAGTTTGATTCGCATTCCATTCGCGGTCTCCTTGCGCAAATATTTTTGGCTGAGTTGTAATAAATTGAATTAACAGTGCAGTAATTTATTGTTAATATTTGATTACAACCTCTAAATAAACAAACTTTTTTTTAATACAAACTTGTTCTAATCTATGGATGTGTATTCGAAATTTTAAATAGCAAAAATGGATTGGCGCGAAAAACTCTTCGGTAAGGTGTTAGTTAAATGTGTGTCTGGAACCCAAAATGGACAATTTGAGAATATTTCGACACTAGAAGCTTTATCTGATTGTGTTGAAGAGGGGGAGGGAGCTGTGTGCGGTATTTATTTCTCATTCGCGAACATAAGCGATACTAGTGACGATTTCGGAGTTCGTTTGGAGGAGGTGTACAATCGTGTGCATCCTCGGTTGAAGATTGTGCAAGTGGTGTTGTGGGCTCATGTTGGTACACCCGAGGGTCCTGTGGAAAGAGAGGCCGGGTTCCGGAGGAGCCTGACAGGAAAGCCGTGGTTCGCTGTGCCTTTCCACGATGTTGATACGAAGGTAAGCATAGCATGGACTGTTTGGTTTAGTTTCTTCTAGCCTACTTACCTATGAAGTCATACCTAGTCTATCCAGCACTTACAGTACAGTTCCCAGTAAAGCCTGCTTCAAGACTGTTAGTCTACCAGGATTATTGAAGAGTCTAATACTTGGGTGAGATACCCAAGGCAACTGGCAAACCTGGACCACCTGGATTTACATGAATTGAACACCGTTTTAGAGGGCTCGATCCCGATTTCTGCATCTACCCAGATTCAACTAAAGATGCCCAGATTCTTAGCGATCTTACTGACGTCCAAGAGGGAAAATTACTTCAAGATAATATCGGCCAAGTTAGAAGTTTATAACTTCTGCCTGTGCCTCGTGCTGTGATGAGTCCTGTTGAATGACAGATTTGGAAAAAAGGGACATGGTGATAGGTAAAAAGCAAAAAGAAAGAAATAAACTTTTTGACCTAAACGTCCACGCCTATTTCTGGCGTTCATCTACTGTAGGACAAATATAAAGCTTGGAATTGTTAATGAGCAACTAACCAAAATCTGACCAAAGAGCGTCCCTTTAGGTCGAATTTTACCACTGCAAATAACTGAAATCAAGTTCAACTGGACCTGACTAACAGCAGTCTTACTTACTTCACTAAGCAATGATACTCAATTTACCTCAGCCACGAGCTCCTCCATTATTACTAAAAGCTATTGAAGGTACCTACATTATTGTGCTTAAAATTCATTACCTACTGCCAATTACTTCAGCCTACGCTACGATGGATGTTATTAAATAGAATCTCGTTAAATACACATCATTTAGAATTATTTTTCTACCGCCACTGGCCGGCTGATATCGGGAGAAATGATCGAAATTGAATACAAAGGTCCACCCCATCAATTTCCGTGAGAATCGTACACGGAGAAGGTAGAACTTTTTTTTTTATCTAGGATACGCCAACTTGACTTGACCTCGCCTGATGGTAAGCCAAAGGCAAAGTCTCAGGAAAGAGGGTCACACTTACAGACACTAAGTAATGTTACAATGGTGGGACACAGCTTGGCGGCCTCATCAAATGCTTTTTCACGCCCCGCTTAATTATTCTCCATACGACTGCATAGCCTCTGAAGAAATATCCGCTTGACGATAAAAGACTTAGAGAACTTAATGATATAGTTGAGGAAATAAGGGTGTTAATTATTTACTTCCATACTACTACACGAACAAGCTATTTGGAGCAAAAATTTGTCACGGGTCCTAGGTGAGGCGGGTAAAGTTTCACTGCGGTTCTACAACTAATCTTATATTATAACAGAAGATCAATTCATGTAATAAAAACCTTCAAACCCAGTCTCAATGTAATCTCAATTTCCCCAAAGTTAAAACCACCACGCCACGGAGGCTATCTAGTAAACTCATATCTACAGTTATAAACTCATAACTAACTTGTAAAGTCATATCTAATTCAAAAAAGTTAAACCAAAACCTAAGTACTTCAATGGCTCTTAATTTTGGAAAGTACAAAGCAAACATTTTAAAGCTTTCGAGCAAATTAAACAAACCATAAATGAGGAACGAAATAAACTAAACGAATGCTGAGGCAGCTGAACGTCAAATAAGGTGACGACTGACGTAACTTCGACGTCAAATGTTTAGCGACAACTTACGGAAACCCCAGTTTAATTACTTTCATTTCGAATATTTTACGTGTTCCTAATTCTGAGCGACAAGCCGTCTCGTAACTACGTGGGTTCATGAGAGCGAACATTTAAGTTGATCTACTCTTAAGCCATTTCTCTCTTTTGTATTAACCAATTGTATTCCACCGTCTCCTCTCGTTACGACTGCATTTGAAACTCGATGTCACTCAGAATTATACCTCTGGCTGTGAACGCTTATATATATTCTTTGTGAGAACTGTCCAGGCTATGATCTATTTGTGTGTCAAAAGCGTTGATTTATTTAAGGCTACTCGAACTTAAATGGACGGTTTTCTCTTTGGTTAAGGCAGTCAAATAACAGACGCTTCTGCAAAAGATAAGCCAATCAAAGAGAGGCTGGACTCCGGACTCCAAACTACAAGCTTTGGATGCAATTAACCATGGATAAACGCAATGATGATGTTGATTACATAAATACATACATAAATATAATCATGCCTTCATCCCCGGAGGGTTAAGCAGAGGTGAATTAACACCCACAATCATTGTATTCGGTCCTAAGTAATAGGCAGTGAGCCTATTGCCGTATGCCGGGCACTATTCTTAACTCGAGCCCCACATCTGAGGCTGAGTCTGGGCTGTATATATCTGTCTGATTTTAAACAGCCTTATCCCTTGGTCGCCTTGTACGACACCGCATGGGAAGAGATACATGGTCCAAATTCTACTCTATCGGGGGGAACCACGCTATGAGGACACGGCGGTATTTCCGCCCAATTGAGCAGTCCGACTGGGGAAGTACCTCCGCCCTACAGAATACCGCGGTTATAATAACTTCTAACTTCATGTTGTGTTCCCAGCGGTGAGTAGGGTAGCCAGACCTCACTGGAGAATTTGTACTGTCAGTCCTCTACACTGACGGCACAGAAACTCTATGCTTACGGGGTCAGCAGCGCGAGTGTGGCTTCTCTGTTGTTACACACGTCCATATGCCACGGTAACCACTTTCCATCAGGTGAGCCGTGCCTTGTCTGCCACCTAAGTGGTATAAACGTGGCGTGTAAAATACCCAATTGTTTTAAAATTTCATTACACAGAATAGGTACTATCAACCTCCCAGTGGTGCCATTTAATGTCTTTAGACTTGGCAGGAAACCATAAACCACTCAAAATTAGATGTGTCCCATTTTATTACTTAACTTGTGATATATGGGGTCATTCAAAACTAGCATTCTAACTCTGAGTTCATCAAAATTGTTAGAGTTGAGCTCCGACTTGCGAACAGTTATGTGACTTATAGGATTTATGATACTGTCGGCACTTTACGCGAATATCATACACTAGCTGACCGCCCCAGCTTCGACCGTGGCACATATTGAGATCTAATATCACCTATTTGTGCCGTATTTCTTTAGTTTTCAAACAATATATGCGAATCTGGCGGATTTTTTCGACATTTATGATCGCTGCTCCGCTATCTTATTTTTATTTTTTATTTGTTAGTCTTATTAAATGTGTAACATTCGTTTTTCCACTTTTTTACTTAAGTATACAGGTACAATTTGTTACGAGATGTTTTGCAGTGGAAAAGATCTCTTGCATCCTGTACTAGTTAAAAACTGTATCACAGGATGCAGAAACCTTAACTTACTTACTTAATCTTAAGTAGTAGCGTGATAAAACCTTCGTCGATAAACGGACTATTCAACAATAAAAGAATATTTCAATTTGAATTAGTAGTTCCTGAGATTAGTGCGTTCAAAAACGATAAAATATAAAACAATTTCTAACAACCATAAACGTACGCTTTCAAGGAATTCTAAACGAGGGAAGGGTAGCCATTGTAGGCAAGTAATGCGAGGACCTAACATTAAAATTTGCATGTCTCGCAACCCGACCGCTGTAGTTAGTTTCCTACCTAAGAAAGACACAGGCCCACCCTTAGGGTCGGCGCACACGGGCAACTTGCGACAGCCACAAGCCGCCACGAGAAGGCCGAAGCCGCAACAAAAGAAGCTGAAGCGTGCGATAGTCACTTGTAGCCTATGGCCGACACTTGTGATCGGTGACCGCTACTTGTGGTCGTTGGATTTGAGCTCCTCTGTCGCCATAACACTGACTCCTAAGTCACAGAAATACCTAGTTTGGGAGCCAGGGCTTATAGATTTTTTGTGTTTACCTTAACTTCATCGTGTTGTTTGCTATCTTAAAAATGTGTATAAGAAATATGACATCAATAAAGTTATTATTATAATACACCGTGCTGTTCTTAAAAGAGAGCCAAAAATTGCGTACTCCGCATACACAGCACATTATGTGGCATCGCTGGGGTCAATATAATTATATGCCGGTAACTATAGTAATATTAAAAGTGGACTCTGACGATGAATATTTGGGGTGGGGCAATCGCGAAAGCAGCGTTTGGGTTTAGAGAGCGTGAGAGATATGAGGCTACATCACCCTCGGTAACTGATGGTCCAAGACGGCCGTGCGGTTCTGGTCAGTTCGAGTCCGACATAACTACCGCTGGGTCCGGCGGGGGGTGTCTAAGTGGATTTCTGCATGTTAAAAAAAGCCGCGTGTGGTGGCGTTTAGTAGCCGACGCGAGACACAAGAAGCGAGCAGCAAGCACATGCTGTAGGACGTTGCGAACGATCGAACGAACTTGACAGCTGAATTTGCGCATGCTCTAAATTTGGTGACGTCATGTTAGAGCATGCGCAATTGAAAGCTCACCGTCAATTCAGCTGTCAGGTCCGTTCGATCCCTTTTTTTTATTTAGGACACCCCAACTTGACTTCACCTCGCCGAATGGTAAGCTAAAGCCAAAGTCTCAGGAAAGAAAGTCACCATTACAGACACTAAGTAATGTTACAATGGTGGCACTCAGCTTGGCTGCCTCATCAGATGCTTTTTCACACCCCGCTTAAAGGACCAGGGACTGTAGGAACAAGGAAACAGGTGAGCTGGTAATGAATTCCAGGTCTTGGTGGTGCGACAAAAAAAGAGTCTCTGAACCACTTGGTTCTTGCTCTTGTTCGAAATGTTCTTACAGCATGTGCTTGCAGTAATGACTTGTGAAGCGAGTGGCAGCCACCGGCGTCAACTATATCGGTAGCGACATTTTGTGGCTGTGGCCAGTTGCCCGTGTGTGTCGAACCTTAGTAATTACGTGTAAAAGGGAGGGTTGCGTCAATACCTACTATGTATCACCCTAAATTGCTTTCCTCCCTACAGTTTCACTCTGAGGGGCTTTTTTTTATACGGAACACAGGTGCGTTTTCATACATTAATGTCCTGTTTGGCTCATTTGTTTACGCTGGCCCCTACTTGTTGGTAAATTAAGATAAATTGTAATAAGAGAAGACCCATTTCTTTATGATAAAACAGCTTTATTGCTATAGAAATAGAGGTTTTTATCAAAAAACTGGTGATTCAGATCATAACGAGATGAAATCCTTATAATACATTCATATTTATTCAGAATGAAATTTCTTTAAGTGCGAATGCTGACTCAGCATAATGGGAATAAAAAGAAAGATCTGAATAGAATCCACGAGTCAATGCCAAGAATTATATTATTTGTATTTCCTACTTCACCGAAATTCAATACTGCAGGATTATAGCTGACTATTATTTATTCACGCAGCGTGATTCCCGACAGAGTAGAATTTGGACCACTCCATCTCTTCCCCGGTGCCGTACAAGGCGACTAAGGGATAGGGCTGTTTAACATCGGACAGATATATACAGTCCAGACTCAGCCTCAGATGCATGGCTCGAGTCAACAATAGTAGGTACCCGGAATACGGCAATAGTCTCACACCTTGAAAGAAATGTGGGTGTTAATTCACTTTTGCCTAACCCTCCAGGGATAAAGGCGTGATTATATGTCTATGTCTATAGCTGACTTGAAATGTCTTGAAATGTTTTTAATCAGTAGGTACTTCTACCGCCACGTTACAACCAAGTGCCCTAGTATAAGATTACGTTCTCTTCGGAGCAGTTTACTTTTATGACATGACTCGTGAGCGAACGCTTATTTTCTCGGGATTGACAGAAAAAATGATGAGATTTGAGATAAAAATATATACCAATGGAATTGTGAACCTCCTCCTTTTTGGAACTCGATTAAAAACGAATGATAACGGATTCTATTGCGTTTCTTTATGTATTATCTCGAAGCTTTTTTTATCCATGGCGCGAGGTTCCTGGCAGAGTAGAATTTGACTATACCATCTTTTCCCATGCGGTGTCGTACAAGGCAACTAAGGGGGAGGGCTGTTTAAAATCAGACAGATATATACAATCCAAACTCAACCAAGAAGTGCCAGGAAGACGGTAATAGGCTCACCCCTATTTTGTGGATTCGAATAAGGAATTAATGATTGATGAAATGTGGGTGTTAATTCACGTCTGCCTAAACCTCCGTGGATAAAGGCGGGATTATAATGTATGTATTTATGTTTTTTTTAATTATTAATCGGCTTGCGTTTGGCCAGGCTTTCGATTCTACTAAAGCAAAACCAAAAATTGCATTAAATTTTTGACTTTATTTATATACCTTTAAACTACAAAATTAAATGAAAAGAGTTTCATTACACTTTTACATTCACTCTGCAAAAAGCCTTAACGTTATTGCTTTAAAGTCTACAATTAAAAGGATTTTTTGCAGTGTCCATAGTTTTGCTTTAACAGAATCAACGCCCAGTATGATTAACGAAGCGTCCTGCCATATTCACGAGAATACTAAAATTATATTTGTCTCATATCTTGAATCGTAAAGTCGTCTCAAAGAACCCGCTCTCACTCTTGTCCGTTTACAGAAACAGCACGTTGTCTAGTCAAGAATAGAAACGGCAATAAGTTCTGATTCCAATCTCCAGCATTGTTATTCCAATTACCGAATCCTCCGAAAGCATATCAAATCTCACATTTCATTATCCAAAACACTCGTAGTACAAAATCGCCAAACCTAAACCCATCAAAGCAATCCTTGGCACGATTGCGAAGCGGATTTTGTTGTTTTACGAAATTACTTTCATTCAGTTCAGTAATTTAGCCCCTGCATAATAAAGGCTCATGTATTTAGATCTGAAGATTTCGGGGCGTTCGACCATCCATTTTGCCGCGGGCATCCATTAAGGAAGGAATGAATGAACGAATTTTGCTGAATTCGTTCATGACAGAGGGTGAAAATGATGCTGACCCAACTGTTACAGGGTTCATTTTAAGTTACTGATGGCATTTGTATAAAAGAGAATGATATACGGAATATTTCAAGTGTGTTAGAGTGTCGATTTCAAAGAAGGAGTTACGGTATTCGCTTTACATAAATATCAACTGGAAATTGAATTCGTAACTAAGCAATACAGAATAAAATATAAATGGATTGAATATTCATTGTCTTCTGGATTTATGCGGTATGTTTCCAAGGATATTTTTGATAATACGCAATACAGTGAAAGTAATATATTATAAAAGTTTCTTTTCACTGTAAGAAATACAGGTGAAATATAGGTCTAAGAGTACTTTTTCTAGACTTGGTCTGTTAACCGGCCAGGGTGCGAGGGATATGCCTGTCAACCTTACCTTCGGCAACCAACAACGACCCTCAGGCGCCGTACGTATTAGTCGGTTCGAGTCTGACATAACCTCTCCCACCGGGTCCGGCGGGAGGTGTCCGTGGGGATTTTCCGCTTGGAAAATAAAAAAACCCAAGAACATGTTATCTGATTTGTTTAAAAAGCTAAACGCTAGCTTCATCTAATTATGCATACCTACCGTACAGTGTTTACTTCTTTTAAACCTTTAATTAAGATTTCGCACGTTATGTCATGAACTATGTAGTGTGTCTCCACTGTATCAGTTTAGTGAACCTATTATTAAAAAATAAAGTCTCTAAAACTTCCTAACTAGACTCTCTCACCTTCTAGCTAGTAATTCTTCCCATAGCGAACTGAATTAACTTACACCCACACAACAGTACCTACACCTTATTGTATAATTGTATTATATTGTTTAGCACGGAAATACTGACATCTAACGTTATGAAATTTTCTATATTAAATTGCAAATTCTTAACTTCTAATTATCTTCTAATAATCAAATATCGTCATAATATGTATGACGTTATTGCATGCCAATCTGGCTGAAATATGGTGAAACCTAAATGTATTTATTTACCTGTAACCTGTAGCCTGTGTACCCATATATCGCAATAAATTGATTTGATTTAAAATCTGCAATAGCACCGAAACTTGCCTCCAAGACCGGTCACAGAGACACACACACACACACCCGCAGAATGTAATAATTCGAGCCTGAAGACTCAAGGGGAACAGAGAGCATGTGTTTTTTCGCCGCAGGGATATAGATGTATTGCACACCCGGTGCAGGATGCCTAACGAATTTATGGGTGCAATTTGATATGACTCGCTTTATGAAGGGATGTACAATTGTGAGGTGCGTGAATTGCTTTAAATTTCAACGCGGAAAGACATAACTTGGATGTAACCTTGTGGAATTATGGGATTTGCTGTTATAATACTGCATTTCATAAAGATTCAGCACGTACTGGAAAGATTGCGTTTAGTAGTATGTAGTTTAGAAGACCTTGTGGGGTCACCCTCATTAATTATTTCGTATAGAAAGGCAGACCCTCGATTCAACTAAATCAAAACCATAGTCATACCACAGACACGGCAAAAGATGGTATTAATTATGATGGTATAATTAGACTATATTTCATTTGAGTTTAAAGACCAAAATTAAATAAAACGAGTTTTATTAGACTATTTCATTGACTGCAAAAAAATACTTCTAATTTTGAATTTAAAGCATTTTTTTTAAGTCTAAAATGAAATGGGGTTTGTAGTGTCCGTGGCATGACAGTGCTTTTACTTTTTTTTTAAACCACTCAGGTGGTAGACAAGCACACGGTCCACCTGAAGGTTACCGTGGCCTATGGACGTGTGCAAAACCAAGGGAGTCACACTCGCGCTGCCTAACCTGTAAGCATAGAGAGTTTCTGTGCCGTCAGTGTAAAAGACAAAGCAGGAAAAGCTGTTGGTCTTCCGACTGATAGCACAAGAACTCTCCAGTGAGCTCTGGCTACCCTACTTACCGATGGGAACACAACACGAGGTTTTTAAAGCCGTTGTATTCTGTAGGGCAGAGGTACTTCCCCATTTGGACTGCTCAATAGGGAACGCCGTGTCCTACCTCCTACATGATTTTATGAAAGGTTTTAGAGCTAAGATAACTACGGTAGACGTCCATTCCAGTCTTGAACTAAGTCTACAGGAGCGAATGTATGTATATTACCATCGTTATCTTAATTAAAGACCAAAAGTATTTCAATCCCTGTTCAGTTGTACCAAAGCATACAAAATCTTTCACTATCTTATCTAGTACAAACGTCCTACACCGAGTTCGTGGGGTCACACACGCGTACGTTCTTAAAATAACTAATGATAACTATTCCCTGTAATTGCATAGTATTCTGGGAAACAAAGTAGTACCGATATTATTATATTGCGTACGTCGTCTCGTGAAAAGTATAAGGGTTGCCAGCCTGCGAGTTGATATGTGAGGAAAGAGCCAGTCAGAGACATCCTAAACCGGTATAATAGAAGTCCGTGTGTTGGGAAGTGTGTGGCCCCCATAAAAAGCTTGGGGCACAAGCCGACCACATATTATAAAATCCAAGGATACTTGGATGATAAACCAGCTTGGAAGTGAGCTGTTTGCTCAACTATGCTACTCAAGTAAATTTTTGTATTTAGATTAAGTAGACTAAGTGTATGTTTGTAAATAGACCAAAAAAAAGAAATGCCCGCTGAGTTTCTTGCCTCAGTCTTCTCAGGTCGCTGCTGCATTTCGAACCGGTGGTCCATTTACTAAACTGATATTCATGTTCCTTTTTTGTTGACGTTTTGTAAGTGCCGATATAATGGTCTATACAGAATAAATTATTTTTGACTTTTTTTTGACACTTGCAAGCCGCTATGCCTACATGATGATGGACCAGATGCAGATATGGACTTATTTTAAAGAAAAATGGTAGTCGAATGAAGAAAAAGAGTCAGCTCATGATGAGTAGAAGGAAATTCTTAGTGAGGGCACAGAAATTATTAGGTATTGGTAGCGCTTTTATTATGATCAATAGACGACTAAAGGCGCCTTTTCATAAAGAATTTAAATAGGTATTTGATGGAATAAGGATATTAATAAACCACCGCCTATCCCTTCAAAAATTCTTTTAGTCCTACTTATATTTTTTAAATTGAAAGTGAAAGTTTATGAAAATGTTTTGATGTTTGTTAAGCTCTAATGGCTGGACGTATTTGGCTGAAATTTCTTAGAATGTTAGACAGTATGAAATATCATATAGTCTACAATTCTACAACGCTCTCTAGACCCTTACTAAGCCATAGCTTAACTAGCTTTTGTTATGGAACCTAGAATGCGGATTTACATACTTACTTAGATCTTTTTTTTGTAAATACATACATATCATACGTAGAAACATCCAGACCAATGCAAATATCCATATACATTCATACACATATTTACACTAAACGGGAATTAAACCCGCGCCCTCTGCGTAGCAGTCGAACTTACTACCACTCCTCCACAGAGGCCGTCATACTTTTATCTCGGGAATAGGTTCCCAAAGATAGCAGCAGCGGGATAAAAACTCCATGCAGGCGGAGCCGCGCGGGCATCAGCTACACATGTACGAATGATATTATAAAAATACATATTATTTATTTATTTATTTCTTAAAGGTACGCTTACAGATTACTGTCATTGCGTGACTAAACATTTGGATACAATCAAATATATTATAAGATCTAGACAGTATTCCAAATATAGCATACACAACATGAAAATACATCTACATGCTCGCCATGATCATACAAAATATACAACTAAAAACCTCTTTGAATAGGTTACAATAATACATAGATACTGAATACTTAAAAAAAAAACATAAAAACACAAGTATAAATCAAAATGCTGCTCGAATGTCATAGGCATTGTACACCCACTAAATTTGATATGGCCTTCTTGTACTGGGAGAATCTACCATTGAATATATCCACGTCCTCAGCCCGATTCAGTTTGTTATATGTGCGGCACATCCTAACGATAGGATTATAGAAGGAGGTGTTGTTTACATAGATAACTATTAGAAATTAAAACATCCAACGAAACATAAATAAACCTATTAATACATTACAAATATTTGCAGCTAGCCGGAATCGACGACGCGACCCCGCAGCCGCTCCCTACAGGTCAATGTTGTTTCATGTCTGCGTTCGTGCATTCGTAATGAAATTCCAGCATGGAATAACAATGTCAGGTGTATCCTTTGTTGCTACAACTCTCTCATTGTTGCTCTGGGAGAGGCCAGACGGGGCTTTTTGTGAGGGAATATCTCGTTGAATAGTAATTAGTAGTAGCGAAGATTACCTATAAGTAAATTGTTAATCTTCCTCTACCGAGTTTTCTCAATCGAATTTCACTTGGTCGTGTACTTCAATCAATCAATCAATAAATTAGCCCACCGCAGTACACTGCTGGACATAGGCCTCTCCCAATGTGCGCCAGATAGCTATGACTTGGGTGTCTTCAAGAGCGTATGTGTACTTCAACGGTCAATTAATTAAATTGAGAAGACTTAGTGGGCCAGGAGCGTGCCTTATATTGAGAGGGCCCAGGTTGAAAAGATTGTAAGCCCATGATATGCCGAAAGTTTCCGCGAGTGTTGCACATAATTTCATTTCAAGGATGTTGCACCCAATTTTTTAAAGTGTTGTCCTCTTTTTTCACGAGGAACCCACGCACGCACAATCTACTGATGGGAATTAAATACGATTTTTTATAAAGTTCTTGTATAGGTATATATATACACTTAAAACCTGCTGTATTTTGATTGAAATTAGTTGAATAGAACTGGAATATGATCAGAAGCCGAAAATATAAACAAATGTTGCGTTGTCCGACATCCAAGCGTTCAGAGCCGCGGGCATCAAGGCTAACATAATAATACAATCCGAATATTCCCCAACAAAACAGAAACAATCCTGTAGATTCAAACAACCATAAGCCGCTAACCCGTTGTTGACACAGGGTCACAAAGAGGAGCAATGTCACTACGCATTGTTAGCTGAGGTTATCCGAAGGGTTGAGGGTCGACCCGTGTCTCTGAAACACAGTATTGTGTTTTATTCGGAACTGGAATTGAGTATGTGCTGGATATAAAATTATATTCCACTTATACGTACTGAACGGTTCGGTGTTATTTTTTTTTTTATTTTTTATTTATTCTTTATTGTACACTTACAAGGCATATATATACAAAGAAGATAAATGTTAAATGTTTTTTTTTTATATAGAACACGTCAATTAGACCTCGCCCCGCTTGATGGTAAGCTGTAGGCAAAGTCTCAGAAAAGAGGGTCACCATTACTTACACATACCGTGTGATAATGGTGACACTCAGCTTGACGGCCTCATCATATGCTTTTTCACGCCCCGCTTAAAGGACCCGGGACTGTAGGAAGAAGGAAACACATGAGCTGGTAATGAATTCCAGGCATTAATGGTGCGACAGAGGAAAGAGTCACCGAACCGCTTGGTTCTTGATCGGATGTTCTGCTCCGTGTGCGGGTGACATCTAAGACCTGCACGTGTTGTCCTGTGTAGGAAAGGGGAGGGTGGGACTAATTGGAAGAGCTCATCCGAGTACGCTAACTATTCAAATCGATTAAGATAGGAAAAAAATTGAATCGGTTCAGGCGGGATTCGAACCCGCGATCTTTCCCTTACAGGGGTCTTAATCCTATCTTAATCTATTTCAATAGTTAGCATACTAAATGCTTTAAAATTTCATTCAATAGTGTTTGGACGGAATCATCAATAATCAATGTTTAAAAATTGTAATATCATTCATTGGTGCCGATAGTTCGTACGAATATCGGTAGATGGCTTCCACCCGGCGATGGTTCGCTGCGCGGATGCGTGGGCGGCCGGCGCCTCCTTCTGCGAGCAAGTAATGCTCGTGAAGGAGGAGGCAGGGCGGGAGCGGCAGCGGGAGCGACGAAGGATCGCAAGTCAAGCTGCCCGCGTACGAAGGCAACTCGGGCGTCGGAGGTCGATGAACGACCTCCGCCCCCCATGAGCGCCGGCCTGGGGGTGACATGTGGAGCCGCCTGTCACCCTGGCAGAAGCAGGCCGCGGCGGCGGCGCGCCTGGCGCGCCTCCCCGTTTCCGGGGACGAGCTGGGGACTCTGTAGTCCCCACACCCGAGAAGAGGGCCCGATCGTGAGAGATGGCCCTGGGTCGGCCGGGGTGCGAGGGATATCCTGTCAACCTCACCTTCGGCAACCAAAACGACCCACAGGCGGCGTGCGTTTTAGTCGGTTAGAGTCCGACATAACCTCTCACCGGCTCCGGTGGAGAGGTATCCGTGAGGATTTGCGCACGTAAAAAAAAAAAGAGATGGCTTCCACCGTCGCCATAAGACGGATATATACAGGGTGTATTTTTGAAACGGGGCAGTAAGGGCAAGTACCTTAACCGTTGCAGTTACAGCAAAACGTTCTTAAAAGACCTTCCCTAACTTTTTGGGACATTTTGAACTGCATTCACAGATTTTGTAAAAAACTTACAGTTAGCAAAAAAAATGCAAAAAGTTCAAAATTTTTTTTTATGCCAATCGATTCTATTTCATGTGGGGATCAAAAAACTCTATGGGACCATTTTAGCTTTCAGTACTAGAAAAGACAGAAATCGCCAAAAACGTTTCCCATACATTTCGTACGGAAATATGATAAATCAACTCGAAACTCATAGGTCACGTAAAATTTTGAACTTTTTTAAATAAAAAAAATCATTTAAACATTTAACAAATTGGTTTATGAAATAAATTGCTCAAAATGATTTCCATTTTCACGAATACATAAGTCTATCCTTTTTTGCACTGAACGAATGGCGGCTAATAATGTTCTGGGATGAATATTACGTAAAATGGTCATTAATGCATCCTTGAGCTCTTGAACACTGGCGTACGTCGTCTTATACACCTCATTTTTCACGAAGCCCCATAAAAAAAATCAAGTGGTGTTAGATCGGGGCTACGAGGTGGCCACTGTGTTGGACCATGTGTATCTATCCACTGTGTACCGAATAGGCGGCTCAAATTGGAACGTGAAAGGTGACTGTTATGTGGCGGAGCACCATCTTGTTGAAAATGAACTTTTCGCAATTCCGACAGGGGCCATTCGTCCATCTCGTTTTCAAGATGGTGTAAAATTACTTCATTATACATGGCAGAATTCAGTTTCCCTTCATAAAATTCCACCATTATGACTCGATTGGACATTATACCACACCAACAGTTGAATGAGAAGCGAACCTGATTATGACTTGCCGTAACTCTTAGTGGATTTTCTTTGGACCAATAGTGGTGATTTTTTCTGTTGTACATACCGTTATTGGAAAAATTCGTTTCGTCTGACCACAGTATGTAATTTAAAAATTCATGATCTCTGCTTATTTTTCCTCTTAGCCATCTGCAAAAAGTAAGCCTTCGAACATCATCACCCGGATGTAACACTTGAACTATGCGCCCATATCGATAGCACTTGTAGCCGTATTTCTTCCATATCTATATCACAAGGGAGTGGGATACACCTACTTCAAGGGCGACTTGCCTGGACGATACCTCTGGATATGCTTCGACATAAGTCAGAACCGCAATCTCCGTGTCCATGTCCACACGAGGCTGCCGCTTTCTTTTGAAAGAACCCTGCAATTCCAGGTTTTTCAAAAGATTTGTAATAACCTTTCTTGTTGGCACATGCCGCAACGGATACTTATTGCGGTACCACACTAATGCAGCTCCCGCATTTCGATTATTGACAAAATACGCTTCTAATAAGTCAATTTTTTCGCGATTAGAAGACATTTTAGCGAAAATCCTTAATTAATAACTCATACGAAGTTTCTCAGCTGAAACTAAGTATAACACACAGATTTTCGAATCAAATTCGAAATTTGAGGGTAAAAATTCTTTTTATTTACTTTACAGTCAATTCTACCCACTTCCTGGCCATAACAAAAAGTTAGACCATCGTAGAAATTTGTTTCTGTTGCCGAAATGTATGGGAAACGTTTTTGGCGATTTCTGTCTTTCCTAGTACTGAAAGCTAAAATGGTCTCATAGAGTTTTTTGATCCCCACATGAAATAGAATCGATTGGCATAAAAAAAAATATTTTGGACTTTTGCATTTTTTTTGCCAACTGTAAGTTTTTTACAAAATCTGTGAATGCAGTTCAAAATATGTCAAAAAGTTAGGGAAGGTCTTCTACGAACGTTTTGCTGTAACTGCAACGGTTAAGGTACTTGCCCTTACTGCCCCGTTTCAAAAATACACCCTGTATAATAAGATTTGGATGATTTCAGGCATGGTTCGGTGGCTTAGTTTATCGGATGACCTCATTGCGAAGTCCTAATATGTGTATCTTCATTCATGAACACGTATAACACAAATATAGTCGCGAGAAACAGCTAGTCATATATAGGTAGGTAACGAATTTTGATATTAACGAGTAATGACCTTTCATTCAATAACGTTGCCTAAGCCCGGATTATATCGATAAATTATGAATAATCCGCTGAAAATGAGAGCAGAATAAGGTTCTATGCGTAGCAAAGCCTTAGAAGTTTAGCCGGATTTAGATACAAATATATCATATAATATTATATTTGAAGCTATGTGTAGACCTCAGGAATCTCACATTATTCTGTTTCTTTATACACGTCAATATGACTTCACCTCGCCTGATGGTAAGCTGAAGACAAAGTTTCAGGAAAGAGGGTCACCATTTCATACACAAACCATGTTACAATGGTGACACTCAGCTTGGACTGGGTCGCTTACTCCTTTTACCTATTTGACTTATACTGTGTTTAAGGGATCGGCTGCCATCTGCCCTCAATTCGAAAGGAAAACCTGTGCCAGAAGAGTCTCGTCCGTTTCATAATCAGCAGGTGTGCCGAATTGCAGGTGATATTGATCACGAGGTCGTTGTGAGGCTCCATACACCTCTTCATCTTTGAGTCTTTTCCCATTTCAGATGGGATCGGCTTTCCAGACTATCTGTGATGCGGCTGAACTTCTGTAGTTCGCGTGAATCGACTATCATCTGACCTCTACAACCAATTGGCGATATCAAAATACTCCTCTTTTGAGTTTAAATGTTGTTTATTAGAAGTCTTTTTGCACAAACCGCAAAATTAGTACAATAAAATGTCACACAATGCGGAAAGGTGCCTATAAACTGTCATGTCAAACTGTCACTTAATTTTATGCACGTTAGGGCTATTTTCCCGTCAACTTTGACTACAATGCATACTAATGTAGCCGTGTTGCAGCATTGTTCTCAAACCTTTTGTTTGTGAGTACTATAGCGACCCGCGGATAGGGCTGGCAGCTTCAAAAATAGAAACATTCGAGATTTGGACAATTTACCCTTAAAGCCTGACACACTGATTCTGTCCTAAAAGTCTGACACATAAATTCTTTATCAGGTAAAAGTACACTCTAAATGATATTTATATGCCAAATAACAAAATCAATTCAGGAGTCTAGACGTAACAATAAGTTATTTACCTATTCACCGAATTGACTTATAATAAATAAATTAATTTGATTTGATTAAATAAATACAGCATAGTTTTCAACCATTTGCACAGATAGATAACATAATACTAAGTAAGTAAGTAAGTAAATCATTTATTGCTCGAAACACGGTATGTTACAATGGTGTTACAAAAACAAATAAGGTCCGACATGCTTCGCAGTTTCTCTGCATGCAAAATCCATTGAAAATGTTACATATTCGATTGATGATGATGTAGGCAATTCAATTGTAATAAAATTAAAAATTAAAAATAGAATACATATAAAATGTCCAAAAATGTCAATATTTAGTGTCAAGAATACATGCAAGTATAATTTATTTATTTTTTATATAAAAGAATACACAATACCTACCTACTAATAATTACACATACAATAATACATTAAAAGTCAATACAATAAGTCCCACATAATACATTAAAATGACATACATTAAAATCATCATTTATCCTCAAGAAACTCCTTGACACTATAATAACACTTCTCAATCAGCCAGGTAGTTAGTGCTTTCTTAAATTTGTTGAAGGTTAGCTCTCTAATGGGTCTGGGTATGTGGTTATAAATTTTGGCTGTCATATAATGTGAATTATTTTGATGGAGAGAAGTTTTACAGCTAGGCAGCAGAAGTTTCGTGGTATCCCTAGATTTGTACAACTTATCTTCACTGGCCTTTTTAAACAACTCCGGATGCTTCCTTACAAATATGCCAATTTCCAAAACGTATAGTGACGTCAACGTCAGCAGCCTAAGACTTTTAAAGGCTGGTCTACACGAGTCTAGTGGCCCAATGTTCGCCATAGCTCGAATACATTTTTTTTGACATATAAAGACCTTTGAGATATGATTTGAGTTACCCCATAACAATAAACCGTATCGTAAAGTTGATTGTATATAGCCGTGGTAAGCAGTCATTGCAGTTTTTAAATTCACTGTTTTGCGTAGTCGTCTTAAAGCAAAAACGAACCGATTTATTTTGGAACATAAGCCATCTATATGCAAGTGCCAATTACAGTGTTTGTCTAATGTAATACCTAAAAATTTAGTATCAACTGCTGTCTCTATATCTGTACCCTGATAGGTGATCTTTAGTGGTTTGTTATTTGATTTGTAATTCTCAAATTGTAAAATTTTTGTTTTAGCTATGTTGGCGGTCAGATTGTTCTTATTTAGCCAATTCATTACGTCGCTTATTGCAGTATTTACATCAGAAATGTGCTGTGGTTCACCCCTGACGTCGGACACTACAACTGATATATCGTCTGCGAATAAAGTACAGTGATTTTTTATAACTTTAGGTATATCATTAATATAGAGAAGAAAGAGTAGAGGACCCAGAACACTTCCCTGGGGCACGCCGGATGTATTTGGCGCAAACTGTGATCTAAAGGCATTTAAGCATTTTTTATTGTCAACCCGGTCTATCTCAACACATTGTGTACGATTTTGGAGATAGCTACTTATCCATTCGAGAGCCTTGCCCCTGAGCCCATATCGTTCACATTTGCTGATCAGTATTTTGTGATCTACAAAATCAAATGCGCGACTCATATCAAAGAACACAGCAGATACTTGTCTCTTCCTATCAATGTTTTCAGTAATGTTCTTAAACAAGTTAAAAGCTGCCAGTGTGGTTGACTTGTTAGCCTGAAAACCATTTTGCTCTGGGACTATGATGTTGAATTTTTTCAAAAAGTCATTGATTCGAACACACATGGCTTTTTCAAAGATTTTTGAAAACACAGGAATCAGAGTTATAGGTCTATAATTACTCATTTGCAATCTACTGTGTTTCTTGTGAAGGGGCCTCACTGTAGATATCTTTAATTTTTCGGGAAATACACCTTGTATAAATGTTTGATTGACCAAATGACACAAGACCTCTGCCAGCTCCATATCACATTGTTTTAAAATAAATGTAGATATACCATCATAACCGACTGCGTTTGTATTTTTGAGCGATTTTATGATTTTAACTATTTCTAATTCCGTTATGGGTTGCAAAAATATAGTTGGGTCTGTCTTAATTATCAACGAGTAGTCTGGATTGTTTATGTTTGTTGAATTAACAAGAGATAAGAAGTAATCGTTGAACTTATTCGCAATCTGTGTTGCATCTCGCACTTCCTCTCCATTGCACTCAACCATTCCAATATCATGCCTCGTTATACCACTATCGTTTTTTATAACTTTCCATGATGCTTTACATTTATTTTGCGAATTTGTTATGTATTTTTTGTAGTGACTTTTTTTAGATATAATTATACATTTTCTAAATAATGTGTTATATTCGTCGTATTTATTCTTATTTTCTACATTTTTTTTTAAATAATACTGGTATCTATACTTTCTGTTTGTCATGGCTGATACTTTTATTCCCTTTGTTAACCACCTAGGACCCGTGTTATTTTCTGTTATTTTAATTTTATTTATGGGAAAGCACAGATTGTACAGGAGTGAAAACATATCATGAAATTGATCGAATGCACTGTTGCAGGTTGGTTCATTATATACCTCTGACCATGATAAAGAGGAGATGTAGGTTTTAAATTTTTCAACGTTTTCCTTATTAAAATCTCTCCTTAATGCATACCAATATGCGGGTGTTTGCCGGTCCCTTGCAGCTGGAAATGATAATGTTTGTCCAGTTTCATGATCAGATAGAAACAACCTATGAACGTGCCCTTCCGCATCATGAATGTTGCTTATTATGTGGTCAATACATGTCTTATTTTGGCGCGTGGGTTCCTTGATGTGTAGGTACAAATTGTAATTTAACAACAGATTCATTAAAGTTTCCGAAAAAGTGCTATGTTTCAATGTGTTTATATTAGTGTCACCTGCTATAATTAGTTTTGTATTAGATTTAAGGTTTAATTTGTGAAGTAATATTTCCAGTCTTTCGAGAAGTGTACTAGCATCTGAATTGGGTATTCTATATATACAGATAATAATGCACTGTAATTTAGGTATTCTAATTCCACAACATTCGAAGGATTTTTCTAAAGCCAACTCATTACAAATACTAATAGGTTCACATTCTAAATGCTTTCTGACTAGGATGCATACACCCCCCCGCTCTTTATCTTGTCTGCAAAAAGCACTCACCAACTTAAAGTTGCTAATATGTACGTTACACTCATCACCCGACCGTACAAACGATTCGGTTAAACATATTATGTGTATTGGCTTTTTATTTGTTGCAAATCCATTCAGACATATCTCTAGCTGATCCTCCTTATTTAATAAGCCCGCTATATTCTGATGCAATAATGTCAATGTACTAACACTGGTATTGACTTGATCGTTATTAACGAAAAAAAGTTGAATTCAACTGGTCTTTACTGGTATCTGTATCACAAGAACGAATATGCTTCGGTTTCACTATCGGAAAATAATATGGGATTGTGCCTTTTTTAATACCGGATTGTTTAAGATTATTTGTACACAAGGTCTTTTTAATATTTCGAAATGTCAGGAAATTTCTTGCATAATAATGTGTGTCAACTGTAGAATTAATTATAGTACAATAGTGAATAATGAACTGATTTTTAGTAAAATGATTTGTAAATGTCAAATCTATAAACGTACAATTTTCAAAGTTTCTACAGATATTTTTAATTGAGTTATTTAACATTACTTCATTTAAATATCTATTTTTGTTTACCTTTAATAAAAGTACATTGGCTTTCTTAAAATAATTTAAAATGGTAGTCAGATTAATCATGCATTTGATTGGATTAGTATCATTTTCGCCTATACATAATATTAAAAAATTATCAGGTACATCTTCTAATTGACAACAAGTTTGTATAAATTCTTCTGATTTTGCATATGGCTTTGTGATGGATGTAATGTTATACCGGCCGTATCCTCGATTTTGTCTAGAATACATAAGCGCCGACGCCAATCCACTGCACTGTTGTCCACCCACTATCAGTATATTGGGATGACGCTTGTTGACTCTTGTAGGTTCAGGCGTTGTTTTAGCGCCATCTGTTGATTTTTTGTGGTGATCAGTTGAACTCATAGGAAGCATCAGTCGCGAGCGCACACTTCGCGCTACTTAACCATTGACCAATAATCGACCACAGGCAATCGTTTTAAACATTTGAAATAAACCCGACTGCTGAAAAATTGCGCTATAAAAAGTATTAAGCAAGATAACATTAAGGATAGCCGTTTTTCCCAAGAATGACTAAGTGGCATACCACCACGGATATCCTCGATTTTGTAGTATATCCCTTTCAGAAGATACCAAACACGGTATATTTATCTCAAATTTCTTTTTTAACACAGTACTTGATGACCTTTAGAGGGCGCTACAATAGATTCAGTGATACATCATTTAGCCATTCTCATTTCTAATAAGTAGTTCATAAGCTATAAGGGAACAGATGAACCTACATATATACATAGCCTGTCAAAATCATAAGCCTCCTTTTGCTTCGCCGTAGTTGGATAAAAAACCATTACTGATGGTGGGAAAAATAAAAATGAACTACACAATTCAAAGTACCCTTACCATAACATTTATTGAAGAGACTTTGTCCCTAAGAGAAATACAATAATATTGTATTACCTATATATAATGGCGGCTGACGACTCCTCTAAAGGCGCAATACGGGCCATTTCACAATAAATGACTTGGGTAGACCATGATTAAGAGGTGAGGATTTATCATCGGCTCCCTGTTACTCATTTGTCGCACGCGATAAAGGGAAATGGACAGTATACTCTTGGTTAGCACCATAAGGCACGATATTGGGGTTTTTATAACCCTCGTTTATATCATAAGAACTATGAGGGTCTTGCTTCTTTCTCAGCAAAACTTGTTTTTTCGAGGTTAACGATTTGGGACCTCTTATACGTGAGGTGACGAAAAAAGAATACAAGCATCATCATCTCATTTGAAAGGTGAAAAGGGCGCCTAACGGAGAAATAAAACATAAGATAACATAAACTCACGCCTATATCCCCGAAAGGGTAGGCAGAGGTGCTAGCACCCACATTTCGCCAGTTTATGTTGAGGTTCCAATGTAATAGGTGCGTGAGCCTATTACCATTAACCGGGCACTTATAAACCTGCGATAAATACACACATAACTTCGAAAAGCAAAAGTCATTGGTGTGTGCCTTGGTAAAACCTGGGATCGAGCCCGAGACCTCGTCTCAGCAGTCCATTACCCATAGGCTATCGCGGTAACAGAGTAATACGCAGACGATATCACTGCTAGAGAAGGAAAACTCGAAATAAAGCCCTGTAACTAACCCGTTTGGCTAGCATGGAAATAGTAGGTCAAAGCCTTCTTAACATAGGGAGGGGACTTTATTCAGCAGTGGACTGCACTATGCTAATTGATTACCAAGGGATGCACATTTACTATACCGTATATACCTGTATTAGTGGTTAAAAATATCAACTTCTGCCCATTTAATAGTATTTATTTATGTTTATGGCCCTGGGTCGGCCGGGATGCGAGGGATATGCCTGTCAACCCCCCTTCAACCAAAACGACACTCAGACGGCGTGCGTTTTAGTCGGTTCGAGTCCGACACAACCTCCTCCACCGGCTCCGGTGGGGAGGTATCCGTGGGGATTATGCGCAAAAAAAAAAAGAAAAAAAAAGTATCTATTTAAAATCTAAATTGTACTTTTAATAGAGATAACGCTCTACATACGACTGTTAGGTACTCTTCTCCTGACGAGTCTAATCAGTTACTGTAGGCATCTATTTTGAACTTATGTGTCATAGTATACTATGTATCATCAATTACAAAAGTGTGATAATGACATATTGACATAGTCATTTATCATAACATAACTCGTAATTGAAGTGTAACGATAACGCTGTACAGATTGTTTAGTTTGGTCCCTTTCTATGAAGATAGGGGCCTAAAATAATACTGCTATAAGTGATTCACCCTCAGGTATAGTTATGGACATATATCTTGACCCCAACCACATCGCAAAATGTACCTACTCCTTATGCGTAGTACGCGTTTTTTGGGTGTCTTTTTATACCACTTAGGTGGCAGACAAGCACACAGCCCTCCTGATGGGAAGTGGTTACCGTGGTCTATGGACGTGTGCAACACCTGAGGCGTCACACTCGCGCTGCCGATCCTGAAGAAACCTTCCAATGCCCCTTTTGAAGAACCCCATATTGTGGGAATGGGAAATCCGCAGAACGGGGTGCTACGGAGGCGGTTAAGCTTAAATCCACAAATCATAGATAATCTATGATTTGTGGATTTGAGAACGGCGAATAACGGCAATAGGCTTACCCCCTATTACGTGGGACCGAATACAATGATTGGTGAAATGTGGGTGTAATTTCACCTCTGCCTAAACCTCCAGGGATAAAGGCGAGATTATATGTATATATGTAAAATAAATTATTTAACTGATCTTATTAAGAATGGTAAAAGAGCGGTAAAAGGAGCGTGTGTTCTTATTTTATCGTTTTTATTTATTTTTAATCATCCACCATTAATTAAATGAAGAATAATTTGACTATTAAATATTATGACGTCACAATAAATTATTTGATATGAGTTTCCTTGTAACTTGCCGTTTTGACGTTCAGTAAAAAGTAACTAATTTGACTAGTCAGTCAAATACCCAATTATATGCTCCATTACACGAGTCCTACGATGCCCGCGGGAAATCTTTGGAAGAGTTTGACAACATGACGTAATGAAAAAAAAACGCATTAAGGTGATTGCTACTTATTTCGTAGGAGGTAGGGCACGGCGTTATACTGCCCAATTGAGCAGTCCGACTGGGAACCTCTCCGCCCTACAGAATACCCCGGTCATAATAACTTCGTGTTGTGTTCCCAGCGGTGAGTACGGTAGCCACACTGGAGAGTTTGTGCTGTCAGTGGGAAGACTAAAGGCTTGTCCTGCTTCGTCTTCTATACTGACAGCACAGAAACTCTGTGCTTACAGGGTCGGCAGCGCGAATATGGCTCCTCTGGTGTTACACACCTCCATAGGTCACGGTAACCAATTTCCATCAGGTGGGCCGTGTGCTTGTCTGCCACCTAAGGGGAATAAAAAAAAATACAGCTATACATTTATTCTAACATGTTTACACTAACAAAAAGGTGTTCACTTTATAAAATTCTAGTATATTGCTGTTATACGCACAAGTTAACAATTAGTATTTTTTATATTTATGAAGAAAAATTATTTTAGAATTCGAGATAGATACCTATATATATTTGAAAAAGGCTACCTCACCCCCGGCAACTGATGGTCCGAGGTGGCCGTGTGGTTTTGGTTGGTTCGAGTCATACACACCCGACATAACCACCTCCTGCTTACTCCGCGTGGGGATTTCTGCACTTAAAAAATCTACATATAGTTCAGACTTGCAAAATGCAATGTTGCAAAATTGCAAAGAAACCACTTTGCAGATTTGCAACTTTGCAACTTTGTAGCACGCGCCCGTAACGAGTCTACATCGTTTTGGCCGCGTGCCTCGTTTAGCCTCATTGAGGGGCTTAATTCAGGAATACCACGTTTTATATAGCTCTTTATTATATCATGAAGAAAAACGATTTGAGAATTCAAGATAGATAGAGTCGTTTTGGATGCGTGACAATATCTTTTTATTTCATTGCTCGAATATTTTCGAGCAATGAAATAAAAAGATATCGTAACACATTATTATTATTATACGCCATGACATTTCTATACATTTGAAATAGAAAGATAAATAAAATACTTTAGCAAGTATGCCGCATGATCGGCAATCGACAAAGCAATTGACGTTTTCGTGTAACTCGGTAATTAGACCTTCAGAATCGCCCTTTTAACTTACTTCTACAATATTGACACCCTTTTCTGAATCGTATTAAATAAGAATATGTTACAAATGTCCATCCAACGATATCTGAATCAAAACAAGAGAACTATTCTGCACAAAACGTCCACAGACACGCTTTGAGATAACAAACGATGCATTTTTGAACAATCGTCGCTGCAGTGAGTTCACTCCCCTCGTAAAATACATCCACGACTCATTGTTCCACGATATAACATTTTTTTATATCAGCTGTGCGTGCACAGGCAGAGCAGGGAGCTTGATAATGTGAGTGAATTTTGGCGCGATCGGTTGCTAAATTGTCCGAAGCTTATTGAGAGGGAGTAAGGGATTTTTATCTATAGGAAACATTATCCATGACAGACGGTGCGCAATGCAGGTTTTGTGAAATATTTAATTGAAAATAAATTTGATATTTTTAATATGAAGGTGTTGTTCTTGTGCTGTGGTGTATCTACCCACTCTGGTACAGGCTGTAATGCTATATCGATGTCCAGCAGTGGGCATTTTAATTTTTATTGTTGTCATAGCCTTTGCGCATAGTTATTTTGAAAAGTAATTATGTGTCCTATTTTATGACTACATTGAACTCATTGGTCGTCATCCGTTTATAATATAATTAGGTTACTTATTTACTTACTACTTGCACAAAATAAATTGTAAACTAAAACAAATTTAAAAAAGAAAGATAATTTAGTTCTCTGAATTTCTTGCTGGTATCTTCTCAGTAGAACTAACCTACCGAACCAGTGAAAGAATTATTTTCCAATTGTTTTCTTTTTACATTATTTAATATTGACGTTCATATTTATGTATATTTATGTGCCTACACTTAATAAATGAAATTAATTCTTAAAAAAAACTAATACAATTTTTGTTTTCTTTTTCAAACAAGAATTTTAAGCGCTTTCACAAAGTTTCATGTCCTACTTCTGTCACTGACTGTACCTCGATTAATTGTTGAATTTACAGAAAAATCTTTCCATTTACTGTACCAAAAACTGTCCTAAAACAAGTATATTTTTTATACAACTTGGTGGCAGACAAGAACACGGTCTACCTGATGGAAAGTGGTTACCGTGACCTATGAACGTGTGCAACACCAGGGAAGTCTCACCCGTACTACCGACCCTGTAAGAACAGAGAGTTTCTGTGCCGTCAGTACAGAAGAAACAATCAGGACAAGCCTTTAGTCTTGCCACTGACAGCACAAAAACTCTCTAGTGAGCTCTGGCTACCCAACTTACCACGAGGCTATTATAGCCGCAGTATTCTATAGGGTGGAGGTACTTCTATATATGATGCATTGGTCTTACTCCTAAGTTGCCTGGTCCATCCAATACACTTCTATCAAATTCTTTCCATCACATCATATTTCTCTATGGCATAATCAAGTAATATCTATGGTCGCTAAAATAAAGTAATTAACACACCAGTGACACAGGACACTATGACAGGTTATCTATGACTCGTCAAACCCGCACCGCTTATAGCCGTAGCTGCGACAGGGTTCACTGAACTATTAGAGAAAATCGATAGCACTCTCGAATATCATTTCGTGGTAAACAGTACGAAAGCGAAATAAATATTGAAGTTTAGCCACACACAGATTGGAAAATACGGACTCCACACTACGAGGTGTAAAGCTTCTGATGCGAGCGGGGCCTCGTTTCTACTAGAACAAAACCATTGTCATACCATGGAAACTGCAAAAAGAATCCATTTACTTTCATACTTTAAAGCAATGCAGTTAAAGTCCAAATTGAAAAAAAAAGCTTTTTGCAGAGTGAATAAAAAAATGAGATGAAACTCTTTTCATTTAATTTTGGATTTTTAAAAATACAGTCTAAAATTTAATGCCATTTTTTGCGGTTAACATACTTAAAAGGTACTAGGTATAATATTCACGCAACAGACAACAATGCCATCTTAACTCAGTCCTAGGTTTACATTTAAAAAATATCGTTTAAAAAGTTTCCTTTAAAAATATACATGTTGTATTGTAATATTTCTTAAACAGCCACAGAAATACATATTTCAAAACGAACGCAACACTTGTACGAGGCTTCGTACGTTGTCGTCTCGCAGAGGACCCTCCAAGCCCTTCAATGCAACCCTCAGGCCCTTTCCACAGACATTTACACTGCATTCAACTGCTACACCCGGTTTAAAACACACTTTTTGTACGCCATGCTCGAAGAAAGGCCGCCATCTTGGAATCCACCATCTTGGAAAACGCTTTTGAAAAATGTAATGGTAATTACTTTGACACAAATTGTTTAGAAGCTTTGTTATTTTTATTTTTACATTGGTTTTGTTATTTTTACATAGTCTACTGACTATAAGCAATCACCCTGACTTCGTATGAGTCCAAATTGATTCTCACATCTACAAATACTCATTATACCGGGTCCTTTAAGCGGCGCGTGAGAAAGCACCTGATGAGGCCGCCAAGCTGTGTCACCATTGTAACATTACTTACCCAAGCAGCAAAGTAATCCTGAAATGGGATTTAATAATGCTATATGGACTTATAAAGCTCCTCTAATAGTTTTTGTATTTCCTACTGCGCTTTTAACAGCATAAATGAATGCCGTTTTTACTTAAGTACGTTTGATCCTATAATTTGGACTTATATCGGTATATAGGATCATATTTCGTGGCTATTACTGGATTAAGACGCCTATAAACGCTAGGATCAAGACTAATTGCACTTAGGAGTAATTACTCTGGTAACTAAGACTTATATGCGCCTATAAGATAACATCTTAGGAGCATTTAAATCTTAAGACTCCTCTAGGAGCTTCTACTAGGAATGTATACACTGAGGAGCAATCACTCTTGTTATTTATACTTATAACCTCATATAAGCTAATATGTCAAGTCAATATAAGTCAATTCAAGATAAACTACTGAAAAGCATTTTTATTTTTTAGTCTGGTTTTAGGTAAGCTTAGAAGTGTATATCTTACCCGCGTTTCTAAAATAATAAATCATTAAGATTGTAAGAGCAATCAGTAAGATAAAATGTTCTCTTTTTAGATTTATCGCATGCCGCTATAAGATCTAGATATATTTATAAAGGCATTACATAAGAGTGTTGTTGTCTAAGTAATCTCAAACAATCCTGGTTAAAACTTTTTAAAGGCCACTTTTGCTTGAAACGACCAGTACAGGCGAAAGTACGCTTCATATAGTTTCGCAAATCCTGTTATAGGATTTGACGTCAGTCATTAAGATTGCAGCTGTTTTTGTGTACGATATTAAAAATGGATTTAAATAAATCGAAGCGGTTTAAAAAAAAGTGGTTCTTTTAAAAGAAAAGTAAAAAATACTATCAAGATATGTTAACCGGAGTGAGCACTGATTTTTTAAATTTAACTGATAAAGACCGCACCGTAAATTGTGGTGAGGGTTCCGTACAAGATAACTGTAGTAGTACTTTATATGGAAGAGGATTAGATGATGAAAGTAATAATGAAAAATCATTTAACGACAGTGAAAGCGATAATGAGGAAGAACTTTCAGATACAACAAAAATTTTGTACTGCGTTATTCTATCAAAAACTGGGCTTTAGACTATAACATTTCTCATAATGCATTAAACTCTTTACTAGAAATTATAAATATAAGAATAAACGGTGTGTTGCCTAAAGATGCACGTACACTAATAGGTACAAATAGAAAAAACCTACACATTACTGTTTCACCCCCAGGCCGCCAGGGCACTATTGGCACAATGGTCTGATCAAATGTTTGAAAAGAATTTTCGAAAATGTTTCCTGTCTACCAAATGCGATTACTCTAAACATAAATATTGATGGATTACCAGTATTCAACAGTTCGCGGTACCAGTTTTGGCCTATGTTATGTACCATCTTTGAAATACCAAATTTGGCACCGTTTGTTGTGGGTTAGTAAATAAAAATTAATCTTTATTGAAACCTACCTAAGCTTCATGACCAAGTAGTATAATACGAGTATAGTATGATTTTTTTTTTATTTGTCGTAATGACAATAAAATTGGAATTTTTCTTTTTAACAGGAATTTATGGTGGAGATGGAAAACCATCAGATTTAGATGCTTTTTTAGGGCCTTTAGTGATTAATACTAAATACTGATTTAAATGAAGAAAAATTTGTGCATGTAAAACTAGCTTTCATTTGTGATTCACCAGCCAGGGCAATGATAAAAGGTAGAAGATTTGTTTTTGTGTTCATAGGTCATAGGTTCTGGTTTATTATGTATCAGAATGGCGGATATTAAAAAGATTTTGCCTATGTAATTTAGATTACTAAATGGTAACGATGCATAGGTAATGTTTAACAGGTTATCAGTTAAAAAAGATAGGTTCAGTCGTTCCCAGACAGGCATTCAGATCAGCATTACATTAATTTATCAAAATAAGTTTATACCTAACTAATAGTGTTATATTTCAGGTGTTTCCAATTTTAATAGCAAACATGGTTGTCTAAAGTGCACTGTCGTCGGTGAATATTCTCATAAATCAAATACTGTGACATTTACTGGATCTCACAGTCTTAAAAGAAACAGTGAGGAGTTTCGTTCGAAGAAGTATGGACAACATCACAAGAAAGATTCACCGTTATTAAAGTTAAACATCGATATGATTGAAGATTTTCCTGTATCGGACTCACTGCACTTAATAGATCTTGGCTTAATGAAGAGACTACTAATGGGTTGGAGAGATGGAAATTTTGGAACGTATATTACGAAATGGAATGCTCAGAATATAGAGAAGGTTAACAGTTTTTTGAGAAATTGTAAAATGCCTGAAGAGATACAGAGATCAATAAGATCGGTCGATGGTCTAGCTCATTGGAAGGGATCTGAGTATAGTTGTTTTTTCTACTATCTCAGTTTTATAATACTTAAAGAAGTTCAAAGAACTGAACCTTATATGCATTACATGTGCTTATATTGTGCGATCACTATTTGCTCCAATGAGAGTTATTTCCATTTACTTCCTGTCGCTGAAGAAATGTTAGCATATTTTGTTGAACAATTTAAAACCATTTATGGAAAAGACTATATTACTAGTAACATACATAACCTCTTACATTTAGTTGAAGAGGTAAGAAAATTTGAAATTCTCCAAAATTTTAATGCATATTGCTTTGAGAATAAACTCTGCTCCATCAAAAAAATGGTTAGTCAAGGAAACAAGCACTTCAACAAGTCGCTAGAAGAATAAATGAAATGTCTTCAGTAGACGTAGAGAGACTTAAAGAAAACAAGAAGTGTCCGACAGTAAAGAAAGGAAAGCGCGGTAAAACTGGTTTGGTTTTAGAATTGGGGACGTCTATACTGTCAGCAAAGAAACAAGATAAATGGTTTCTAACTAAATCAAATCACGTGGTTGAGTTTATATCGGTGAATTATGATCAACAAGAGCAAGAAATAGAAATACATGGCTATCATATCAGATACACCCAAATTGCCTTTGAAGAACCTATAAGCTCATAATTTTTAAAGATTTGTAAATGTGATTGCAAGGAACTTAATAAGCTCAAAAATGTGTATAAAGTTGCAGACATTAAGTGTAAACTTTTAAGTGTATCGTTAAATACAGATGTATATTTGTTGCCATTATTACATACTTTATAGTAAAAGGTTTAAATAAATAAGACCAAGTTTTTGAAATTATACATTTATTTTTTGAATTATATAATCAATAACAAAGTTCGGTACAATAACATTTTGAAAGTAGGCGGAACTAATTTCTACTTTAGCTTAGGTACTATACATATTTTATACTTTAATCAGTCTCGGTTAATGAGGTATTTATTCCCTTATACTATAATTGTCGTAAATGCTTTCTAATACAACTATTTTATAGAAATTAAGTAAAATATTTAGTCTCTATGATTGTATTTTTTTAAGTATACTACCTACCTGCCATTAGGTGGCAACCATAATACCTAATACAGATTTCAAAAATATATTAGGATGCGTTTATTCATTTGTATGTCATACAGTAAGTAAACAGGTAAGCGGGCCATCTGATGGAAGGTGTTCACCCCTGCCTGAAGACATTAGCAATACCTAGGGCGTCTAATGCATTGCCCACTGCAAAGAAGCAAATATGAAGCACATCCGTTGCCTAAGCTACGGTCATCTACCCCACCCTCCATGGAGCTCTGGAGACCACACAAACGTTTCCACAAAAGCGGAGTGAACCAGTGTTTTACGGCCAGGAGTACCGTGGGTCTGTAATCTACCTACATTTGACAGCATGCTGGACGCTCGCAGAGCACGAGCCATGTTACATCTGTCAAATGAATGTAAACGCTGCTTAACTCCGCGTTTGGGGAAACGCTGAAAATTAGTAAACAATTTTAAAAATAGATATTTATCTATAAGTAACGCGAATGGCATTCAAATTAACGACGATACGTCACAACAACAATCAATCATTGATTCAAACTAGTAATCATTTAATAAATATTTTAGGATTTGATAGCCTATACGTAATTAAAGAAACCATACACAAGGATCCAGTCCAAAAGGAATGTACTAAATAGGTGAATCAAGAAACTTAAAAAAAAAACCAAAAACTCAATTCTTATAAGGTAGATGAGACAGCAAGACTAAGTTTTGAAAACAGAAAGGTATTTAATTATTCGGCTGCAGTGCTGCACAGCAATAGAATCATGTGGTTGATTTAACCACCTACACATTCGCTACCTCTCTTTGATTTTGTTCCGGTAAGGATTCAGGTGCTGGAAGTGCTTGATTTGCTAGAGCTGACTGATCCAGAATAACTGACTGTTCTGCAGGTATGGCGGCTACAGAAAATGTTGCAATGGTATCTTTCTTTGTTTTTTTACCCTTAACCCTTTGTCTAGAAGTAGATGTCCTCTTATCCAGGAACATCACCATACTTCTTTCGGTCGTTGGTAACTAAAATTAAATCAAATAAAAACAATGTTAAAACTAAAGTTTAACCTACTACGCACAATAATATTCCTAAAACTTGCTAATCTATGAATGATACTAATCGATTTTGTTTTTATCTGGGCAATGTGGAACCCTAATTGGGAACAATATGGCGAATCTTCTTCGGTTCTAACACTTGCCAATATAGAACCAATAATACTTATAATGGCACTATGTCACACTCTGAAATGCTCACCGAAAAAATGGATATCCTTCATGATTTTTTCTTGATAAATTATTAAATACTTAAATGAAAATAAGTCAATTTCAGGAGGCGCCTTAAAATTTTAGTTAAAACCATTATAGGTTTCACAGAAAATTCACATTCCCCTACGAATATGCAACATTAGGACTAAAAACAATAAGATTTTTATTTTCTACTATGGTTGACATTTATATAATTTGATTAACATAAAAATATGACTTACCTTTATTCTCAAGCTGTTTGATAAAAAAATCTGCACAGGCACAACACGCGCGACTCAATTTGACTGTTCATAAAATATGAGCTTAAAGAAGCATTGCGAGTCGCGTTGTTAATCTCACTTTTTATTATAATTTACTTATATTGAGATATGCAGGACTAATTGCGATAACATAATTCTATTACAGGAGCAATATAGGCGTAAATGGCATTTCAGCGGTCTATTATAAACACGTATTAAGTAAAAGTAATCTTATAAAGTGGGCCCTTTTCCGGGCTTATATGCGGATATAAGTCTCATATAGTCCTAAGGCAAAGGTCTCCTGGAGATAGTTTTAGAACCACTTTTTGCTGGTTGGGTAGTGTCTGTAATGGTGACCCTCTTTCCTGAGACTATCCCTTTAGCTTGCTATCAAGCGACGTGGAGTCAAGTTGGCGCGTCCTAGATAAAAAAAAAAGTTTCTTAAAAATAAAATCATTCTTTTTTAAGAATCCAAGTATCCGAAATTACTAATATACACCTCCTAATCCCAAGCTAAAGTGTTAGGAATGGGTTCACTTCGGTAGTGTTATGAGCTGGAATCAAACCTGTGACTTTTTGAACGTCGACCTTAACCACTAAGCTGCCGAAATAGAGCTCAATCGAATTAAAAGTTCTTGAGTCTATAAAGAGCACACTAACCAACTCGATATTTATATTGTAATGAAATAGACGTAGTATATATCGCACTCCTTGTAAAGATAGATACAGAAAAGAAATTGATAGTAAAAATCTTTAAACGAATTGCCTATTCAATTCGTTTAAAGATTTTTACTATCAATTGTACCTATACCATGATCACATGAGTAGATATCATGTGCCATGATCGCGTGAATTCCCGTTAACATTATTGTGTATCATGGATCGCGGGTTCCCGGCAGATTAGAATTTAGGCCACCTCATCTCTTCCCATGCGGTGATAGGGCTGTTTAACATCAGACAGATATACAGCACAGACTCAGCCTCAGATGCATGCCTCGAGTAAACAATAGTGCCCGGAATACGGCAATAGTGAGCCTTTTGCCGTATTCCCCCCGGTTACATGGGACCGAATAGAATTATTGGTGAAATATGGGTGTTAATTCACCTCTGCCTAACCCTTCAGGGATAATGGCGTGATTATATGTATGTATGTATGTACATCACATCAACATGGCGTATTTAATACAAGTGACTATTGTTATTCTCCATTTATTGCCACAAGCACTCAATAAATTGATTTACGTGAGCCTATGGCATTCCTACGAAGAACAAACCTTGCTGTTAAAACTACGAAAAAACATTATATCTCATTTAATTGAAAGTGTCATAAGGTCGATCTTGACTTGTTTGCAACGAGTATCCCCAAAATGAAAAAGGATCTTAGTTCTTCCTTTGATAACAACAAGTAACCATGTTGTATTTTAGTCATGTCCCTGTTTCCTATTTTCTTATACAATCTTCTTTTTCAGTTTTCATATTCGTGTTTATGAAAATTGACCATTAGCAAATATTTTAATTGACGGTCTCCTATTTTGAAGGTACCGCGGTAGCCTAGTGGTATGGGTAATGGACCGCTGAGACGAGGTCTCGGGTTCGATCCCAGGTTTTACCATGGCACACACCAATGATTTTTCGATGCTTTTCGAAGTTATGTGTGTATATAGCGCAGGTTTATAAGTGCCCGGTTAATGGCAATAGGTTCGCTGCTTATTACATTGGGACCTACATAAACTGGCGAAATGTGGGTGCTAGCACCTCTGCCTATTATATATAGTTTATGTTATGTTATGCTATTTTGAATATATTTGTAACACTAATTGGTAGCTGTAGGTAAGTTTTCCTACTATGAAATAAATAAATAAAATAAACTAAACAAAAAACGTCTCACAATCAAAAACATGCCAAATAGCAATCCAATAAACTTGTATTTCATCTTCTAAAAGCCAAACAAAACAAAACAATACCAGACAAAATACAGATACACAAATACGTACCTACCCTACCCACTCCACATTATTGTAACCATCTAAAGTAATTTTCCAGGAGTTCACCAAACCGTAACACCGGACCCTCCGGACCCTCCTATCTGAGGCAGTGGAGCGAGGACTCCCTAATCTTCGCTATTCACTACTACAAGTTAATTAGAGTTTTGAAACCTCAGAAATGTTGCCTTCGGGAAGACGGGATCAAAAGATTGCTCCGTTTAATTACAAATAACAATGGGATACTTAGATTTTACCGCGGTGCGGACATTACAAACTTATTTGGGTAACATGAATAGCTACGAAATAATCAATTTGGGGAGTATTTGGGTTTGAATTGAAGACAATTGTATCAGCCAGCACATACTACTATAACAGTCTAACGAACTTTTCATAAGACTTGTTAAACTGCGGTACTAAACATCCAAGCTATATAGACCTATTATGGCCCAACGCAGATAATGTATGTTTTTCAAAAGAGTTCACATTAAAAAAATGCCAGGGTAAGGTGGCCTTTGTCAGGTATTTTCCTCGCACCCTGCACCTCTTTGGTTTGGTCAAATGACCTGGCGTCGATTCTGCTATAGCAAAACCACTGTTATACCACGTGCGCTGCTAAAAAGTCCATTTTAAACTTTAATGAAATATGATTAAAATCCAGAATTAAAAGGGCTCAACCCCTATTACGTCGGACCGAATACAAATATTGGTGAAATGTGGGCGATAATTCACTTCTGCCTAACCCTCTGGGGATAAAGGCGTGATTATATGTATGTATGTATGTATTAAAAGGGTTTTTACATAGTGAATGAAAACGTGTAATGAAACTCCATTCATTTAAGTTTTGGACTAAATCTGCCAACGACACAGCAGCGCTATTATGAGACTACTCCGTCAATGAATTCTTAAATCAATTTGCCCCCACTCTTATCATTTTAAAAATGCATTATAATGTGATAATACTAGGAACACAATTTATAATTGTGCATGTGGGTCATCATTAATTTAAGTATATTCTATTTTATAAGTAATTGTTAGAATTCAAGTCAATTTAAACATAAAATTAGTTGTACCTACCTATCTAATATTTGCATGTCGCGATGGTTGGCAAAATGTGTCTTATGCTCATAAATTGTTGGTCACCTTTGTACTTACAACATTTTATGGAAATAAAATATGGTAAGTTTTTTTTTATACCACTTAGGTGGCAGACAAGCGCACGGCCCACCTGATGGAAAGTGGTTACCGTGGCCTATGGACGTGTGTAACACCAGAGAAGCCACACTCGCAAGTACAAAGCTTAGTGATATAGGTAATGGACTGCTGAGACGAAGACTCGGGTTCGATCCCAGGTTTTACCATGGCACACACCAATGACTTTTCGATGCTTTTCGAAGTTATGTTTGTATGTATCGCAGGCTTATAAGTGCCCGGTTAATGGTAATAGGCTCGCCACCTATTAAACTGGCGAAATGTAGGTGCTAGCACCTCTGCCTACCCCTTCGGGGATATAGGCGTGAGTTTATGTTATGTTATGTTTAATTTTTTCTTATTATTATTATTATTAAACCCGTGGCTTCTGTCTCAGCAGTCGAACACTACTTTTACGCCACACGGAGTATTTAACTAATGCTAACAAAAATACTACTGTACATTTCGTATTTCCTTTTTGCGT
Source organism: Eilema griseolum (assembly GCA_963662185.1). Classification (NCBI taxonomy): domain Eukaryota; kingdom Metazoa; phylum Arthropoda; class Insecta; order Lepidoptera; family Erebidae; genus Eilema; species Eilema griseolum. The sequence goes on from OY759249.1 coordinate 1,728,985, forward strand.
TGCCCGATCGGAATAGAAATAAGTTCCTTAACAGAACATCACATAGAAAGGGTCCCAATCGCCCTCAATAGCTAGCTCTGGTTGCAAACTACCAACAATGAAATCTCTGGAAAAACTCGTTCTCTCGTTTACGTGATGTGAAAACTAAGAGGGAGTTTGGGGCTATGGAGTCACCAGTAAGTGAATCGTTGGGCAGTAGTACTTACGTAACTGGGGCGTGTTGATAAGATATTCTTTATCTATTTTTTAATCAGAATGGAAAATCGATTTATCTTTTTAAATTTGCATTTTAAGTATTAAGTTTGAATCTGTATCTCAAAGCTCTACAAATAAAAATGTATTCTTTTGTTTTATTCTATATTTTTAAAATATTTTCTAAATAATTTCTAAATAATATTATACCTATTTATTATTTCGAAAAATCCCCAGGGATACCTTCCCCCCCCCCCCCCATCACTGGGGCCGGTGAGAGAGGTTATGTTGGACTCGAACTGACTATAACGCACGTCGCTTGTGGGTCGTTTTTGGTTGCCGAAGATGAGGTTAAAAGGCCCTCTCTCGAACCCCGGCCGTCACAGGGCCATCTCTCTCGAACTGACCCTCTCCTCAGATGTGGGGATCACTGAGTCCCCAACTCGTATGTGTTATTTTGTCTAAAAGACTGGCAGTATCCATCCAGTTTACAAAAATAAGCTCGTTATTGTTCTGTGGGCGTACAGTTTTTTTTTATTATTAACACTAATTTTACATTATACAATTAAAAAAAAATAGAAAAATATTATATGACTTTCCTCGCAGCGCTACATGATCGATTTTTTATTTATTATATGCATAGAGCGGAAATTGAACCTTCTTTGACTAAACCATGATCAACCAGTTTATTATTAAAGCTCTTATCACAGTCAGTTAGTGATCAAAACAGCTTAACCATCTATAAGTAGAAAACAACACGAGCTACCAAAAATACCCACAGAATTGACGTGCTAAATAATTTCCAGCACATTCCCACTCTATCACGCTCCAGTATTTATGCAGCCGTGACGTGTCATGCCATTCATTGTACAGGACAATGTCTACAGGACGAGGCAATCACGCTAAAAGCCCGGCTTGTACTCCATTGCACTGTCTATAGATGCCTCATAAGGGACCGTGTCAACAGTGAATGTATGACAGCTTGCATTGCTATATGTCATAGGTTTTTGTCAATACCACATGTTGAAGGGTATGAGAGAGTGGTCCAACCATACTGCTTTTAGGTTTTAAATATGTCTGTCTTCTATACTGATAAGCAAACTAAAGAGTATTTGTTTGAACGCGATAATCTCTGAAAATCTATGTGCGATTTGGAAACTATTTTTGCATTTAATTGTCTTGTTTTTAATTTTAAGCAAGGTTTTAAGTTATTTAACATCAAAAGGTCTCGACGAGACGTGATAAAAAAAAATAACTAAAACTCGACTCACGACGACTTCAGTAGTCGGATTTTAATTTTAAACTCTTTTTTTTATAATTTGGTGGTATAATTTATATTTATTTGAAATGTACTAATTAAGTCTTTTCAGTTGATACCAAACACGACATATTTATTTTATGGCACAGTACTTTATTACCGCTAGAGGGCGCCACATTAGTTTTAGTGACACATGTAGGTATTTCAACTATCATGGTCACTCACATCAGTATCACGTGTTCAGCCGAAATATCGGAAACTCAAAACAATGAAACATGGTAAATATCCCAATTATTTTGATACTGACATTATATATCCTATAACCAGCGAACGACTAAGACGCTTCTAACGATACCTCATTTGTCCTGTTCTAATTAGTGGTTGAGGAGTTATGAGGGAACAGATGAACCTACATACATGCATACATACATAGCCTGTCAAAATCATAACCCTCATTTTGCTTCACCGTAATCGGGTAAATATAGAACCAAAGTCAATGCTAATAGCTCACTTATATCCGTTTCAAGCTTACAAGAGTAAAAAAATAAAGAATGTACAACCTACTGGGAGTACATTACAAGTATTTAAACTCCAGGGGATTTAAGGAATAGGCAGGCAAATAAACTATTAGGACAGGTATAAAATTATACCTTAAATTACATGGTGCAATTGAGATAAATATCTGCATAATTAACCCTTCATCGCGCTATAGGTGTACTTATTATTCATAAATTATGCAAAAAGAACTTCATGTCACAGACGTGCTGTGCATATTTTACTTCATCATCAGAAAGGTTGTGTAAGAAGCTAGTTCGTAGATAGCCAACAAGCGGCCTCATCTGAAAACCAGCGCCGCGTATACTCGCGTTGCGGTGTACGCAGCATCTTATGCTGAGATGGAGCCCTATTTGGGGCTCGCACAATGTTAAGTAAATTAATAAATAAATTACTTTAAATAATGTATCCGTCATGCATTGTGTGTGGTCGCAAATAAAATATTTTCTTTCTTTCTTTCTTTCTTCTTTCATATTTATAATGTAGAAGCACAGATAGAAGTACCTACGTATTTATTAATTCAACAACTATTTATTAGTATTTGGTTTGCTTTAACGAGTCCCATGTATTACATTTAGGTAGGTAAGAAAAGTAACAAGCTAATTTTTACCCAACTGCCAAGAAGGGTTATGTTTTTCGCGCGTATTTTATATGTATGTAAGTTTGTAATATTCTTTAATAAATACTTCATATTTTCCAAACTACGGGACGAATTTCTTCAATTAATAGTTTGTTAGATTTATCTCTGTAACCCGAGTGTTCTTAATTAAGTGACGCGAAATAAAACCAACATGGCCGCTGTAATACGCTATAATATAAAGGGAAAAAATAATATTAAATTGTATATGTACTGTAATATGGGAATCAATTATCAAATTACGAGGTTTTCAAAATGGTATATCATGACCCCATTTGTTTTTTTTTAATATCTTAAATTTAAATCCCGACTGATCCTGAAAAGATCGAAACAATTTTAATAGCAGGCAGTGCCCATTAATTTCCTTTTCGGTATAAGATTGGCAAATAGGTACCGGCTGCTATCAAACTTGTATCGTTCTTTTCAGCATCAGTCGGGTTTTTTCAAATCTCAATAATTTTTAGTTGTTTAATTCAACAACTAAAAAAAACGTGCCAATAGAGGTGGAAACCCTGGGTAGTTGGGCCAAAGAGGCCAAAAACCTTGTAAAGGCGACTGGGCAAAGACTCATGAGGCTGTTGTGTTCCCAGCGATGAGTAGGGTAGCCAGAGCCACTGGAGAATTTGTGCTGTCAGTGGGAAGACTAAAGGCTTGTCCTGATTTTGTGTTCTGCACTGAGGGCACATAAAATCTCTGTTATTACCAAGTCGGCAGCACGGATGTGACTCCACTGTTGTTACACACGTTCATAGGTCACTTTCCATCAGGTGGGCCATGTGCTTGTCTGCCACCTAAGTTATATAAAAAAAAGTATTCTATATTAAACAACTTATTAGAATTTGACTAAAATACAAATAAACTCCTTGTTGATTGGCGGACGAGATTCTGGCAAAGGTCTTCCTCTTGGAGTTAGAGATCAGACTAGTTAAAGCTAAAAGAGGGACTAGAAGGTATAATTCCGTATCCGACCGCAGACCGCAACAGCTGTCGCATGCAGCGGATACAACGTACCGTGAAATAGACTCGAAAAGAGCATTTTGTTTATGTTTTAATTCATTGCGACTTTTCAACTGTGCCGTTTATCCGTATTGATGTTTAACAGTAATGTATGTGAAATTAACAATACACGCCTAGATATTTAAACTATCATTGTCACTCACATTAGTATTCAAGTAATCGGGATATTTACCATGTTGAGTTCCTCCGTGATCATAATCCTTGCAACAGCGTCGAAATATCGGAAACTCAAAGCAATACAACATGGTAAATATCCTGATTACTTTTATACTAATACGCCTAGAATTTTATTATATCCAACTCTATGTTGCACAAAGCTGTTAAATTACAACACCGGAATTGAAATTACAAAGTATATTTGCGATGGTCGTGTGCATTTCCACGCCAATGATTTGAGATGTGGCGAGGAATCGTGCTCAGTGCGATGTGTGTGGCTCGACTCGGTTCGCAGCCAGTCGGGCATTCATTACACGCTATCGAGAATTGTGCATCTGTTGCGACTGATCTCATAATGGTAGAAGGTTATGATATGATAAGACACGATTAATAATTTCCTATGGTTTTGTAGTTTGTTTTTTTAGGTTTTTTAGGACCTAAACATAAACTGGCGAAATGTGGGTGCTAGCACCTCTGCCTACCCCTTCGGGGATATAGGCGTGGGTTTATGTTATGTTATGTTTTTTTTTTTTCAATAAGACCGGTAACTATGGGGACCCTGTGGTCCCCGCACCCGAGGAGGTAGATTGAGAGAGATGGCCTTTATCGGCGGGGGTGCGAGGGATATGTCAACCTCACCTTCGGCAACCAACAATGACCTTCAAGTGCGGTGCGTTTTATTCGGTTCGAGTCCGACATAACCACTTCCACCAGCTCCACGCAAAGTACTTACTAGATGCTCTCGACAGGTTGCAGCGATGTGCGGTCCGCATCATTGGGAATCCCGAGATCACTAACACCCTAGAACCTTTACAGCTGCGTAGAGATGTTGCGTCCATGGCTGTATTTTACCGTCTGTACCATGGGGTGTGTTCTGATGAGCTCTTCCAATTAGAAAGGGGAGGGTGGGCCTCCCCTTTCCTACACAGGACAACACGTGCAGGTCTTAGATGTCATCCGCACACGGTGCAAAACATCCGATCAAGAACCAAGTGGTTCGGAGACTCTTTCCTCTGTCGCACCATTAAGGCCTGGAATTCATTACCAGCTCACGTGTTTCCTTCTTCCTACAGTCCCGGGTCCTTTAAGCGGGGCGTGAAAAAGCATATGATGAGGCCGTCAAGCTGAGTGTCACCATTGTCACACGGTATGTGTAAGTAATGGTGACCCTCTTTTCTGGGACTTTGCCTTCAGCTTACCATCAGGCAAGGCGAAGTCCAATTGACGTGTCCTATATTAAAAAAAAAAAAAAAAAACCATTAAGGCCTGGAATTCATTACCAGCTCACGTGTTTCCTTCTTCCTACAGTCCCGGGTCCTTTAAGCGGGGCGTGAAAAAGCATATGATGAGGCCGTCAAGCTGAGTGTCAGCATTGTCACACGATATGTGTGAGTAATGGTGACCCTCTTTTCTGGTACTTTGCCTTCAGCTTACCATCAGGCAAGGCGAAGTCCAATTGACGTGTCCTATATAAAAAAAAATTAAAAAAAAAAGCTCCGGCGGGGAGCCATCACGTAAAAAATAAAAAGACCGGTAACTTGGTGTTGGAGTTACCTTTGGAGTGGTACCCACCTGATGGTAAGTGGTTACCGTGGCCAATGGGCGTGGACAAAGGCTTCGCTAAATCTGTACGATGCTGCAACTGTGAGCAAGATCATCCGGCTAACTACTCACAGTGCAAAGAGCGGTTGAAGTACATGGAACGCATTCGAACAACTTCATCATGAACTCAAAGGCTCAATCAAAACCGTCCTCTATGGCTATTACGGATCGTACATTTGCTACAGTGCTAAAATCACAACAAATTTCAAACTATATCTCACAACCTACTGAACAACTACAGCCACTTCTTCAGAGTAAAGTGGAAACAGGATCGTTGAATGTGGACTCAGTTAATACCCCTCGGGATGCGGTGACGAGCGAAATGCTGCTAATACTTTCAACAATCAAGACCCTCAAGCAGGATTTTATCAAGTGTGAGACTTTCATGGACAAAGTCATTCTTATTCTGTCACATGTAGGTAATCATTTTTAATTTTTCCGAGTTACGCATACTCTATTGGAATGCCGATGGTATTCACAAAAAGCAGCAGGAATTGAGATCGCTTGCGGTAAGTGAGCTTGATGTCGACATCATCGCACTCAATGAAACTAGGCTGACCAGCTGTCTCACTCTTAGCTTCCCCGGTTTTACATGTTACAGAGTCGACAGACGTGCAGATGGCTCTGGCCAAGGTGTCGCAATCTTAGTCAGAGTCGATCTAGAACATGACATTGTAGTGACCCCCCCGACACATAACTTGGAAGTCACAGGGATATCCCTTAACTTATCATGCGGAAACCTCATTGTCTATTCGGTTTACCAATCACCTAACATGACGCTGCTTATTAATGACATAAGCGCTCTCATGTCCTCTGGGCGTAATGTTCTGATAATGGGTGACTTAAATGCTAGACATTCCTATTGGTCACCCGGCCCCAACAATGCACACGGTAAGACACTATATAAATTAATGTTACAAAGCGAATTCACAATCCACAGTCCTAGTGATCCCACTCTTATTCACTACACTGGCGAGTGTGTGCCCACAAACCCTGATCTGTTAATTACTAAGAACCTACACGCAGTTGACTCCATTGATACCGTGTATGCACTTTCTTCCAACCACTTGCCTGTATTTGTTCGACTGGCCATCAACACTCATCGTAAGCCCATACGAAAATTCAATTACGCAAGGGCTGATTGGAATGGTTACCGACAATATCTCAATAGCAACATAAACCTGGATAACAAGATATACGAGTCCATAGACGATATTGACTTAGCAATTTCACACCTCCAATGCACCATGATCTTAGCTAGGGATGCCTTTGTTCCAATTGATACTTTAAAACCCTGGGAAACCTCTTTACCTAGATGTATTAAAAGAAAAATCAGAAACAAAAATAACCTACGTCGTATTTCTGCCAAAGTAATAGACAACTTTACTCGCAAAACCCTTTATCTTGAAATTAAACAGCTTCAACGCCCACCGTGATAAACTCTGGAACTGTAAACTTAAAAAAGTGGACAGCCCATGTGCGGACCTCTGGCGGATTGCTAAAGGCCTGAAATCGACTTCCACATCTTTCATACCCCCACTTAAGGCTAACGACGGCACTATGAGTTCTAACGCTAGGGATCAATGTGAAACTTTAGCAAACAGCTTTGCTGATAACATGGTCCTTACTCATAGTTGGGCCAGTGATGAACAGTCCAACGTTAATATGTCTCTGTATGCCCTAAACAATCTTGACGATGTTGATAACTGTGCCCAGTTGGTTAGACCAATGGAAATAGTCAAAAGTATATCAGCGCTCAAAACGAAAAAAGCAGCTGGCCCGGATGAAATATCAAACTATCTCATTAAACGTCTACCTCGTAAATCTATCGTCTTATTAACAAAAGTTTTTAATAGCTGCTTGCGAACTAACTACTTTCCAGCGGCCTGGATAGTTGCGAAGGTAATTGCAATCCGTAAACCAGGTAAAGATCCCTCAGATATGGATATGTGCCAAAAGTCTGGAAGTCAGCTTTCGTCACTCCCATTCACAAGAGCGGTAGCAAAGGTGATGTTTGCAATTATAGGCCCATTTCAAAGCTATGTATTTTCGCTAAACTACTTGAGCGACTGGTCTATAACCAGGTTTACAACGCACTATCAAGCTCGATACTATCCAATCAACACGGTTTTGTGAAAAACAGGTCAACCACTAGCAACCTTCTCACCTTTGTTGATTTTGTGTCGTCCAAAATGGAGGGAGGGGGGCAAGTAGACAGCATTTACACTGATTACAGTAAAGCTTTTGATCGCATTGATCACAGGATACTGTACCAGAAGCTCTTGCGAATGGGAGTGCACGGAAGCTTATTTAGGTGGTTCGTATCCTACATCGAAAATAGATCTCAGGCTGTTGCACTCAACGGATCCATATCCAGCTGGCACACTGTACCCTCTGGCGTTCCTCAGGGGTCCCTGTTAGGTCCTCTACTGTTTAATATTTTCATCAATGACATTGTATCCTGCTTTGTACACTCACAACTTCTAATGTACGCAGATGACATGAAAATTTACAAAGTTATAAAAACTGTAGATGATTGTTTTCTTTTACAACAGGATCTCACGAGATTTGAGGAATATTGTCGTGTAAATAAATTGGATATCAATGCCTCCAAGTGTTACGTTATCAGTTTTACTCGTAAGCCGCGTACATGCGAGTTTAACTATGCACTTAAAGGTATCACACTCAAGCGAGTTCAGGAAATCCGGGACTTGGGGGTAACTCTTGATTCAAAACTCACGTATGAAAAGCATGTAGACAATATCGCGACGAGAGCTTACAAAATGCTAGGTTTTGTCCTCAGATCATGCTCACAATTTTCAAATATGAAGGTGATCAAAATTTTATATTGCTCATACGTTCGCAGCGTCCTTGAGTATTGCTCACAGGTTTGGAATCCGCAGTATGATGTCCATATTAATAGATTGGAATCTATACAACATAAATTTTCTAAATTCTTGCGGTATAAATGCAACACACATGATGATACTTATGAGGCCAGCTGTAGGAGACACCACTTACTGCCCCTGCAAACGAGGCGGAGAACTGCGGATGTAGCTCTGCTATTAAAAATAGCACAATCGAAGGTGGAATCCCCATATCTCCTCTCGATGATACATTTAAAGGTCCCAATCAGATCGGTACGAATACCTGCTCCTCTCCACATACCCTGCAGTGTTACCAATTATAGAAGTAACTCTTTCTTCCTTAGATCAGCCAAGCTTGTGAACAGAACGTCCGAATATCCGGAATTAGATTTGTTTAATACAAGTCCCGCTAAATACAAACGTGCTGTCGGTGATTGTTGGTTTGGGTTGGCTCCCTAGGTATTCTGTGTTCCCAATCTTATTGTTCATTTGTTATTCTTTTTCCAAATTTTATTGTCATCAATAGGATAATGTATATGATACCGTCTAGTGTTCATTTGTTATTTAAATGTGAAAACTTAGAAATGGTTTTTAGTCATGTAAGTAGTACTATTATATAGTTATAATGCTGTTAGTTTTCCGAATAAAAAAAAAAAACAAAAAAAAAAAAGATCCAACTGGATACCGACCAATTAGCCTCCTTCCGTGTTTAGGGAAACTCTTTGAAAGGATCCTGTATCGTCGCCTTAATCGTGTGACAGAAAATATCCTGATCAATGAACAGTTTGGCTTTCGGGCTGGACATTCAACCACCCAGCAGCTGGCTAGAGTGGCAGAAACTGTGTCACATAACATAACATTATATTATATATTATTTTATTATATCCTAAATTTGAAAAAGTCAACCGGGATGTTCCTTTTGGATATTGAAAAAGCTTTTGACACAGTCTGGTACGAAGCCCTTCTCCACAAGATGCTGCTATCAGGTGTTCCTTTGTCACTTATAAAACTCGTTAAATCTTATTTAGACCACCGGACATTTAGGGTTCACGTGAATGACTCTAGCTCGGGTGCTCGACTGGTCCCTGCTGGCGTCCCCCAGGGATCTGTCCTGGGTCCCCAGCTCTTTTTACTGTATCTGAACGACATACCAATGCAACCACACACCAGTCTTGCCTGTTATGCGGACGATACAGCATCCTTAACATCTGCCATAGATATTGACTTGATAATCGATCGCTTAAATTTATCAATTGAGCTGTTAACAACCTACTTTCGCAAATGGAAACTAAAAATAAATGCTGCTAAAACTGAAGCAATACTCTTTTCTAGGCAACGATCACTCCCTAAGAGAAGGCTCAATATTGATGGACATGAGATCGGATGGAGCCGTTCTGTTAAATATTTGGGCACTATGTTAGACAACAAGCTCAACTGGAGTGATAACACTAATAAACTAAAAATTAAAGGCACTAAAGCATTCAACGCTTTAAGTCCCATTCTCTGCAAACGATCCTGCCTTAGTAGTGCAACTAAACTTAATATATATTGTACACTAATACGACCTTGTCTAACTTATACTTGCCCGGTATGGAGCGGTACATGTCTCACTAATTTTAATAGTCTTCAAGTAGTTCAAAACAAGTCACTTAAATACGCGTTTAACACCCCTTTTCGAACAAATCTAAATAAACACACAAGTGTTACAAGGCTGGGGACCGGAACTGTGTCAAGAACTACAGGCCGATATCTGTATTACCCGCTCTCCAAGATTTTTGAGAGGTACCTGAACAATTGCTTGACTAACTTCTTGGACAAACATCTCATCATCGCTAAAAATCAATATGGTTTCCGTGCTGGCGTGTCGACTGAAGATGCAGTAATTGACCTTACGCGCGAAATCTCAACAAATTTAGATAAAAGGTCTAAATGTTTAGGTATATTTCTTGACCTTTCCAGAGCATTTGACACGGTTTCGGTTCCCAGGCTAATTTCAAAGATGGAACTAGTTGGAGTGCGTGGGGAGCCTCTGGAATTATTTAAATCTTACCTTTCCAATCGGACACAATGTGTCAAAATTGACACACATCTTAGTGAAGAGACAAACGTGACCTACGGTGTACCCCAAGGCAGCATTATAGCCCCTACACTATTCCAGATATATGTCAATGAGCTATGTAAGATGGACCTACCAAACTGTAAAATCTACGCTTACGCAGACGACACAGCTATCTTGGTGTATGGCGCCACTTGGAATATTGTCAAAAGCAAGGCAGAAGTCGCTCTATCAGAAGTAATGAAATGGCTCAATGTTAATTTACTCACGCTCAACTTAAACAAAACTACTTTTGTCCCCTTTGCCATCCGACACAATCTCGCACCTTCCCAAAATTTCTCCATAACAGCACACTCTTGTCCCAATCCTGAGGTCTCCTGTAACTGCCCTGCACTGACTAGATCCAATTGTGTTAAATATTTAGGTGTTCAGATAGACGCTTGCTTAAAATGGGACAATCACGCAAATAAAAGCACTCACCACAAGGACAGTGCGTCTCATACACATCTTTAGGTCTCTTAGAGAATCAGCAAATGCTGACATCTTGAGGATGGTATATCATGCACTGTGCCAATCTTTACTGGGTTATTGCATTCCAGTATGGGGTGGTGCAACAAAGACCTGCTTCCTCGGATTGGAGAGAGCACAGAGAGCTATATTGAAAGTAATGACAAAAAAGCCTCGCAGGCACCCAACAACGCGACTGTACTCAGAGTGCAAGGTACTAACGGTTCGTCAACACTTTGTGCTCCGTACTGTACTGAGGAAGCACTCAAGTGTTCCATTATCTGACCCAAAAAAAAGAACCTTGCGTCTTATACGTACACAACACAACACCACATTTGCAGCACACCAATATTACACATTAAGTACTCGCATTTATCAAAAAATCCACAAAATGATACCCATCCAGAACCTAAACACCTTCAAACTTAAAACTAAATTCACAAAGTGGTTACTGCAACAAGACTATGCTCAGACAGAGTCCCTTCTAAACTAAGCATGTCGCTCAAGTCTCACACATACAGATATAGATATACACACACACATACCACACATAGACACCACATAGACGTGTGTTTAGCCTAAAGTATTTAATAGCCACTGTGTCTTACAGATTTCATTTGTGGATGCTTATAGTAATACATACCTGCCTAAAGTATTGTATAAGTAAACATACAGTTTTGTTGTTCTGTCGTTTCGCGTGAATGCATTGTATCGGATATTTTAACTGTGACTATAATGAGTACTTTTGTTGTGGTAGGTACCTACTTTGTCAGCCGTAGCATTCGAATGCGTCTGACAAAGACAATAGATACCTACTTACAAATTAATACAGGATAAATTGTAAACATTGACAATAATGTAATACGCTGTTTAATTCGGGCATATGAATGAGCATAACAATAATACAAATGATAATGTGTCAAATTTTTAAATCTAATTTATATAATGTATCTAATTTTGGTAAATAATTAATGAAAAATTTACTGAATAAGTCAGGGAGCTTTATCTGCCAACAAACTGTTATACAGTTTGGCAGAAGAAAAATTATTGTAACAGTGCTTGTTTTCCGTAAATAAATTTTATTTCATTAAAAAAAAAAAACACATCACACACACATACCTTATTTTGATTTGTTCCGCGTTCGCCTCACGAAGTTTTGCCCCACATAAAAAATTCTGTTTTCGTCCTACATTTTATTCCTTTTTAGCCCCAAACGTAATATTTATTTGGAATTTAATATTTTATTCTTGTTTCGTCCTATTTTCCTTTCCTTATTCGCCTCGAATATTTTTAGAGTGCAAATTAATACAATTTTAGTACAGACAGACTGCAAAGTTTTTAAAAATAAAAATTTATATTAATTTATTTATTTTTTGTCACAGATTCTTTAAACTTATGAGCAGGTAAAAACTTAAACAATAAATCGAATTGCAAACTTTTTTTTCAAGGCCAACAAAATGACCGACCAATCAGGAAGCATTATCTTATCAGTAAGGGAGATGACCGAGTGACTAGACATTGCAATATGTAAGCAATATGAATATTACTCATTCGTTATTTTCTGTGATTTGTGTGTGATCTATCAAATAGTTAAGGTGGATGGAGGGTGTTTTAACGAGTTGAATACGATAAGTCGTAATTATTAAAATTAATATGTAAATATTTAAGAGCGTATATTCCTTTTCAAAACGTAACCGTATTTATTGGCAGTTTGTTCTTGGAATGAAAACCACGATTTCAATTATAGAAGTTTTAGAGTGTTTCGAAAGGTAAGTAAAATGGCGAAATAATAAAAATGGTACAGTTTCGTGGAGATGTTTGAATAGTAAGTATAAAGGTGGACTAATTACTAGTATCAACTATGAAGTGAGTAAAATATTGCAATATAATATTTGCAAACTCAATGTGGCGAGCAACGAAATAAAAGATGAATTTTTTCGTTGTAAGCAAGATGCTACGATGATCTGCAGATGGCATACCTGTCACATCTATTTATAATGAAAGTTTAATAAGGCTGAAGAATAAAGGTACAGATTTGGTTGAAGCTTTACCTGAATTTTCTAAAATCAAGACAAGTCTGTACAATGCGAGAAATAAAACACAAAATATTAAAAAGCAACGTTTAAAACTGCGTCTGAAGTTCAAATACCAGAGACCTATAAAGATTTTTACTTTTCGACTACGGGTATAAAAATTCAAGAATATTGGCATTTGCTGATAAAGAAATCAAAAAATGTGTCCAAAATATAGATCATTACCTAGGAGAGGGTACTTTTAAATACATTGTTAATCCTAAAAAGGATAAAAAGGAAACGACTTATGTTTGCACTAATTAAAGCACAAATTCCTGATTGGAATCCAATTTCCTTTATATCGGACTATGAAAAAGCAGCTATTAATGAAATAAACAGTTTATTCACAAACATAATAAGTAAAGGTAGTTATTTTCACTTTACGCAGGTATTATGGAAGAAAGCCAAATAACTTGACAAAAAAAAGATTTTATAGAAAGCATATTGCCCTATGTTTTTAGATTATTTTCTTCATGTTTTTTTCCTTTTTTTTTCATCATAGTTAAAATTATATAAAAATCGATTTTTGAATTATAAACCGACGCAGTCTACTAAATTTGTATAATATTATGTTACATATTTACCTTCACGACCGAACACTGTCTCTCAAGATACAGGATATCCTAGTTTGAGAGGCAGGGTTAATATTATTGTACACCTTAAACCACAAACAATGTTACAAGTAGGTAGCAAATCAATGTTGTTATAGATACTGTACTTCTTTTTGGTTAATAAATTATTATTATTAAAAAAAAAAAACTACATATTAAAATCAAATTACCAACCTTAAGAGAATTCATTATTAAATTATCCAAAAAGTTTTATTTGTACAGTAACAAAGTTAGTACAAATATTTATATTAATAACATAGGTAGGAGCCGTATGAAGAATCTTCAGTTTATCGACAAATACAACCGATACAAATTACCCCATCACTTGTTTCTTGAGTGCGATGAATAGACTTGCACAGCGGCCCATGTGCGCCAATGATCTACGCGGGGCAATGCGCACGGTTATCACCCGTATTATTTAGGCATATAGACCAGTATGGCCGTGGACCTACTACGGCGACTGTTCCTATTGAATAAAAATCAAATAAAAACTTGTTTGCTTACTGCCGGGGCGATCTTTTGTCCGTTTTGCTTAGCCAATAGATAATATTTTATTTTAATACCTACATACAATGCATTATCATTGTACTAATTATGTTCGTGGTATTATACCATTATTGTTTAGTTTTAACTTAAGTATGCATCAAATGTAATGCTGTACTAAAGCTTGCATAAACAATATTTCTAATTTACCCATTATATTTTCTGTATTTTTAATGATCTACAAACATGTGTATAAATTCGTAAAAAGTGCAATAACTTTGTGTAATGTAACCTAATTTATATAACTTATATATAAAATTCTCGTGTCGCGGTGTTTGTGGTTAAACTCCTCCGAAACGGCTTGACCGATTCTCATGAAATTTTGTGAGCATATTGGGTAGGTCTGAGAATCGGACAACATCTATTTTTCATCCTTCTAAATGATAAGGGTAGTCCACCCCTAAATTTCTTTATTAATTTTTAGATATTTTTTTATATTTTCACTACTTTTTATTATACATCATTAGAAAATACATATAACCCTGAATTTTCAACCCTCTACGATCATCCCCTATTTTTCTATCGCGATTTTTATCTTTCGATTATTAGTAAATCCCCGCACACTTACATTAGTAAATAAGTTATTTTTGTTGAAATAAAAATACGTGGCATAACAACGTTTGCTGGGTCAGCTAGTTTTCCTATATAAATCTTTAAAAAAAAATCCTATCTTAATCTATTTGAATGAAGGCAGAGGATCGGATAAAATGGCGCACATTGGGAGAGGCATATGTCCAACAGTGGACTGCAGTGGGCTAATTGATTTATTGAATCGATTTGAATGGTTAACATACCCAAATAATGTATCAACAAAAATATAGCTTTTCATTAAGTAATTTGCTGTCACGTAATATAAATAAGATATACAAACCCAAGCACCAATAAAACTATTTTTTTTTTTGAAACGGCAACATTGATCTTTATTTCCTCTTTTTTTTTTTATACCACTTAGTTGGCAGACAAGCACACGGCCAACCTGATGGAAAGTAGTTACCGTGGCCTATGGACGTCTGTAACACCAGAGGAGTCACAGTCGCGCTGCCAACCCTGTAAGTACAGAGTTTCTGTGCCGTCAAAAGAAGACAAATCAGGACAAGCCTTTAGTCTTCCCACTGACTGCACAAATTCTCCAGTGAGCTCTGGCTACCCTACTCACTGCTGGGAACACAACACGAAGTTATTATAGCCACGGTATCTTTTCCATATAGGGGAATGTTTTTTTTTTTTTGAAACGGCAACATTGAAATTTATTTCCTCTTTTATCTATAGCCATTGATTTAAATTGTGTCTATTACTTATCGTCCGAACTAAAGGTGCGGACCAAAAATCAGAACAATCTGTCAACAGGAAGGGGGAATACCAAGGTATTAAGATCATTTTCAGTACTCTGCTAGTCAATAGAGGCCGCGTGGTTCCCGGCAGAGTAGAATTTGGACCACCCCATCTCGTCCCATGCGGTGTCGTACAAAGCGACTAAGGGATAGGGCTGTTTAACATCGGTCAGATATATAAAGCCTAGTCAGGCCCAGATGCATGGCTCGAGTTAACAATAGTGCCTGAAATACGGCAATAGGATCATCCCCTATTACGTGGGACCGAATACAATTATTGGTGAAATGTGGGTGTTTATTCACCTCTGCCTAACCCTCCGGGGATAAAGGCGTAATTATATGTATGCTAGTCAAAATCGATCTGATGCTACCTGTACAGCCACTTCATTAATCTAACTAAGCCATCAAAATACGAATCCATAAGTGCTTGAATTAAGATTTAAAGCTATCAAACATAAATCAAGATTACGCAGAAGCTTACAGACATTAATCAGATCACCTCGACGGCAACCAAAATAAACAACATCGGTAAGGCAGGTCAGTGTCGTGCTCGCCGTGTTCCAGCTGTAACGGACGGCTTCCTGTACCTCTAAATATAGAACTAAATTATGAAGTAAATATACTCTTGGTGTGTGTAAGAATTTTGTAAATATACAATTGGTTTAACAGGTGTTAGAAAGATTGAAAGGTGAGATGAATGGAATACACTACAAATCTAAGACAATACGATACTCGTACAGAGACCCTGCTTCAATCTTCAAGCTTCAAAGTGCAATCTTGGAATGCCAACGGAATTGTTAATCGAATGGAGAATATTACCGATTACAGATTTATCCAAAACTGCAAACGGGAATGATATTCGAATAAAGAATATTACCGATTACTTACCGATTACAGAAATCCTAGCTAATCTTACTACTTACTATATAATACCTGGGTAAGTATATTAAATATCATTATTGCTATAACGATTTCCTAGTAACGTCCAAAGTCTGCACTTGGAGAACCTGCGATTCGCTTATTTTGAGGGTATTTGAAGAGTTACTACCACCTGTCGTCTCAAGTGTGAGAGGAAACCCTTTGCTAGAGCTTGTTCTGTTGTTTAGGTGCTGGTGCACTGACTGGAAGATGAGGTAGGCTCTCCAAAGACGTCGGTAGGGTCCTGTACACCTTGAGGACACTCGATTAATATATAAGTCTTGTAAATAAATTAGAACCTAACCTCCAAAGTACAAGCTAAGTAGCAAGTATATCTCTGCTTCATCATTTTGTATTTAAACAAAATGATGAAGCAGAGATATACATACATATATTCACACCTTTGCCCCTGTAAGGTAGGCAGAGAACATGTGTCACAAAAAGTATATAAATTCTGAATACAGTCGCGCGTCGCATCATGCACGAACTCATACCTTTTTCGCATTCAATGTTTGTAATATGACACAATCGATCGGATTCTCTGACAGCATGTTCGCCGCCATTCTGGATTGGTATCCTGTTACTAACGATTATGTCAACACGAAACAATTTAGTTTATGGGGTGTAATGTTTTATACGTATAGATTGAACGCCTCTTCACTGTCAGTTACTAGAGTAGTTGTGAAATTCAATGTCTTTTTTTTACGTGTGATAAATCCCCACGGAAACCCCTATCACCGGAGCCGGTGGGAGAGGTTATGTCGGACTCAAACCGACTTAAACGCACGACGCCTGTGGGTCGTTTTTGGTTACCGAAGGTGAGGTTAATAGGCATATATCTCGCACCCCGGCCGACCCAGGGCCATCTCTCTCGATATGGCCCTCTTCTCGGGTTTGGGGACCACAGAGTCCCCAACGCGTCGCTTGAAATGGGGAGGCGCGCCGCCGCCGCGGCCTGCTTCTGCCAGGGTGACAGGCGACTCCACTCGTCAACCCCAGGCCTGCGCTACTGAGGGGCGGAGGTCATTCATCGATTTTCAATTCCAATTTACCAACCTAACAGAGGATTTGAATGATTTTGATATCGAAGCATTGCATTAGACCAGTTGTTGGATTTTTAGAGCCCCAACTACCCGCAACGACTGCCAGAGATGCTCATATGGCAACCGGGACTGACGGTTTAACGTGCTCTTCAAGACACGTTCAGACCAATGCAACACATAGGCTATTGAAAACTAATATTAGATATTGATTTACGACTAGCTTTAAAATAAGAAATTGCTGGAAATTCTCCCTAAAAACTCCCGTCAGCTCTGCATTAACGCTTCATCAAACTTCATTCATCATCATATTAAAGCGTAGGTAGCTTAGCGGTTAAGGGGTTACGGTGGAGCGGTCCCGGGTTCGAATCTACCTTAGTACCGTCACAAGCAATTTAGCTTTGTTGGAGGGGTTAGAGGAAATAAAGTAATTGCGGTTGCTAATATTCTTTATAAAAAAACTGTCAATGAAGTAGAAGTTTCCACATGCTAATAAAAAGAGTTTCTTTACCGACACAACTTTGTCATTTAGAATTGCAAAAGCCTTCCTCATTCAATTCCAAATAACAAAATTGTGTCAATTGAATCTGATTTTCTCTAACTCTTTTCAAAAGATTTATTTATCGTCCACAAAATGTTTGCGAAGGCTGCCGCAAATTCTATTATAAACATTATTCTGCTTGACATACATACATACATACATATAATCACGCCTTTATCCCCGAAGGGTTAGGCAGAGGTGAATTAACACCCACATTTCACCAATCATTGAATTCGGTCCCACGTAATATCACGGGGGGAGTCTATTGCCGCCTTACGGGCACTATTATTGACTCGAGCCCTGCATCTGAGGCTGAGTCTGGGCTGTACATATCTGTCTGATGTTAAACAGCTCTATACCTTAGTCGCCTTGTACGACGCCCAAATTCTACTCTTAACCACGCGGAAATTCTGCTTGACAATAAGTTTTAATCGCAATCATAACGTGACTAGACGGCAGATTTCAATTGTTTAACGTAGAAGACAGAACTAGCATAAAAACTAAACCAACTTAAATGTGTCGACTAATTCAAACGGGCGTGGTTACGTCATGATCAAGCCGAACAAGGCCCGAGTTGATACTTTCATTCGCGCAAACCTTTTCATTCGCTCTCAAGGGAGACAAGTCGGTACCAATAAATAAATCGAATATATTGTAATGCCATTTAAGTTATCTATTACTTAGATAGGAACCGAAGTATTCTGTCATTCTTCTCACGTAGAAACCACCGTGTGAGACGGAAACAGAATACCGAGTGCTTCTCGCGCGTACATATTTGTATATTATTGTACAACCAGCGTTTGGTAGCTGAGGAATTTATTTAAAAAATGTTAGGTCCACTTTAGTATTATAATGATTGAGTGCTATGGCGCACTTTGAAAGAGATCTTTGTCAGTAATGGATGATTGATTGCATGAGTGTAGTGTTCCCGGCGGTGAGTAAGGTAGCCAGAGCTCACTGGAGAGTTTTTATGCTGTCAGTGGTAAGACCAAAAGCTTGTCCTGCTATGTCTTTTACACTGACTGCACAGAAACTCTCTGTGCTTACAGGGTTGGCAGCGCGAGTGCGACTCCCTTGGTGTTGCACACGTCCATAGGCCACGGTAACATCTTTCCATGTGGTGGGCCGTGTGCTTGTCTGTCAACCAAGTGGTATAAAAAAAGTTACATTACATTATTATAACTTATAACACCAACTATTTGAAAAATATCCCGTTAAAACTAGTCCAGTCGTTTGAGAGATTAAGTCAACCAGACAGAAAGACAGACAACACCTTATTTTTTATTAATATTTTACTTATTGTTATTTTTTAACTATCGCTGTGTGAATTCATAATTATACAACGAAGGACGTCATACCTCTACAAACACCGAGTGTTTATAAAGTGGATTGAAGCTGCGGTAATTCCTACATAAGCCAGACCAAGCGAACCATTGCAGAGAGAGTCCGAGAACATATCGCAGTTGTGAAAAACCGTCAATTTAACAAATCGGCAGTAACAGAACATCTTGAGTCGGGTACCAATCACTGGATTGAGCTTCATCTTCATCAAACCAAAGTCCTCTCCACTGATCGCCACTACTATTCACGGATTGTGCGTGAAGCCATTGAAATCAAAAAATATAAAAAATTTAATAGAGAAGATGGATTCAAACTATCCAGAACTTGGAATCCAGTGATTAAAATACTAAAACCAAAAAACACAGTGCCGTTAAAAACTGACATAGTGAGTGTGGTGTGTCGCCAGCCTAACCGTTCATAATAAAAGTAATGGTGGGTAGGCGCACAAAAACTGTTTTACCACATATCTCTCGACGCTCGCTCGCCTAGCTCGTTGTGATCACGGGTGCTCCAATGCAACCGAAACGTCGGCAGAAATAGTAAGTTCCATGATTTAATCGCGAACAGTTTTAACCTTTGTATAATTTTATTTATTGTAAGTAGTTCAGTAGATACCATACATCTATATATAATTACGCCTTTATCCCCGGAGTGTTAGGCAGAAGTGAATTTACACCCACATTTTACCAATTATTGTATTCAATAGCACTTAATAGGGGGTGACCCTATAGCCGCTTTCCGAGCACTATTGTTGACTCGAACCATGTGTCTGACGCTATATAATATGTCTGATGTTAAACAGCCCTATCCCTTAGTCGCAATGTACGACAGCGCATGGTAAGAGATGGGGTGGCCCAAATTCTACTCTGCCGGATTCATATCATTAAAAAATGATTTCTCTCCACAGCGTCGTCTCACCCAGAAGTACAGCATCGCAGTCGGAGTCCCTACCCTGGTCGTCCGCAGCCGACACGTCCGGGACCAGCTGCTCGACGATCCGCTTGGGGAGAAATTCCCCTGGCCCGCTCCTCCGCTCCACGAAGTGCTGAGAGGTGTGCAGCTCCAAGGAGATGGAGAGAGCAGGGTGTATGAAGAATTGCCGGCTGATGCTGTTAGAGTGTTTTATTTTGCGGCTCATTGGGTGAGTAACAGATAATGTCCATCTAAAAGATATTCAATAGTCTGCGTCTATGATACTTATTGCCTGAAATATGTACTAACCGTATTTCTGCGACTCTTGCTCTAGCGAAGGTTCGCTACATATTAGCACAAAGTTGGGAGGGTTCTCAGGTGGCACGGATCTGCGATAGGAATATGGACTTGTTCCACAGACAATGACCAACCTGTTGACGTGTGCTTCATCTGCCCATACTGAAGGAACTCATGTGTGCTTCCGAGAAAATTTTAGCTCCGGTCTAGAGTACGCATTTCTTACCCGATATGCGCCAAACTTGGCTTACTGGTTCTTTGATTTAAAATATAACTTTTAACGAGAGCTTTTTTGATAGGAGGGAAATTGGTGGAGAAAAAGTTGGAAGCTTAATGTCGCGTTACTTATGAATGGAACGTCATGATTTTTAGCTGAAACATCAAGGACATGATTCCTTACAGGTTATTGTGAAAAACAAATCATGTCTCGTAAATATGAACTTCATTATAAAAAAACACATAGGTGAAAAAAGGGATGAAGTTTGCTGTATTCTTTTTAGAACGGATTATCATTCATTATAAGATGATACGTATCGTTTTTCCAGGGATACCAGATTTGATTAAACATTACCAGTAAAATGTGGCAAAGGGTGCACGCTAGGTCTACTTTTCACCCTGGGCCAGCCGGGGTGCGATGGATATGTCTCAGATATTCTCGGTAGTCGGTTCAAGTCCGACATAACCTTCCTCACCGGCTCTGGTGGTGGGGGTATCTGCGGGGATTTTGCGCACAAAAAGGAGGCAAATCGGCAAAGGAAATAAGTAAACACGTTTTCAGATAAAGTTGTATGTTTCACCTTGGTGATATACCCGTTGTATTCATAGTTGACACTTTGGTGCTTGGGGTCCACATGCAAGCTGAAAATAATGAAAGTAGAAGACGTAAAAGGCGCATATCAGAATCTTAGCAAAATGGAAAGATGTTATTTCTGTCTACTCTAATTGGAAAGAGAAGAGACGTAAGTTATGTACGTATTTCTTCACATCTTCTTCGAATGTCGGGAAACTAGTTACGACCCAGAAATCAGTTGCCGAAAAGCTTTTAACAAATGTCAAATATTTGCCGCAGTGTCCACCATGCCGGTCTTTTTCGCCAAGTCTTTGCGCTGCGCTCGCGGCGGTGCGCAAGCGCCGAGCTAAATACTCCAATACGCAGCTTATACTCGTCTCCAGCGACAGGTGAGTTTACTATTGCTTAGACCTATTTTTTTATACCACTTAGGTGGCAGACAAGCACACAGCTCACCTAGTGGGAAGTGGTTACCGTAGCTTATAGACGTATGCAACACCAGGGGTGTTAAAGTCGCGCTGTTGACCATGAAGAAACCTTCTAATGCCCCTTTTGAAGAACCTCATATTGTAGGTGCTTGGGAAAACCGCAGCAGGGAGGTCATTCCCCAGCTTGGGTGTGCGTGGGATGAAGTTTCTTTCATACCACACAGTGCGCACCGTCTCAGGTCGCAATGTGTGAGGATGAATTCCCTGCCTATGGCCATTTTAAAGGAGGTTCTGTCTTCGTTTAGCGCACGCTCGGGCCATAGAATGATCTCCCTGTTAAATGTTGTGTTTTTTCCAAGCGACTGTAATATGGGGTTCTTCAATAAGGGTATTAGAAGGTTCTTGTAATGGTGCCAGCTCAAGTGTGATGTTTCTGGTATTACTCACGTCTATAGGCCACGATATCCACTTCCCATTAGGAGGGCCGTGTGTTGTGCTTCTCTGCCACGTAAGTGGTTTAAAGAACTTATAAACAGGTCGGAAGAAATTTAATTTACTATGTTTGTTAGAAGGATTTGATCCTTATGATTAACACTATCGATTGGTGCCATAAAACTACACCATGTTACTTTTACGAATTTTAGCAGGTTCGATTACCGTACAAGCAAGTTTTCGTAAATATTTAAATGTAGTTTTGTTTCTTTTTAAAAATAAAGGAATGTTTCCTTTGGGTGAAATCCGCTATCTCCATTATTTAGAGTGCGCCCCCTCCAGGTAAGGTAAACATCTTCCAACCTGTTTTATTATAGGAGGTAGAACAGCGGTATATCCGCCCAATTGAGCAATCCGACTGGGGAAGTACCTCCGCCCTACAGAATACCGCGGCCATAGGAACCTCTTGTTGTGTTCCCAGCGGTGAGTAGGGTAGCCAGAGCTCACTGGAGAATTTGTGCTGTTAGTGGGAAGACTAAAGGCTTGTCCTGCTTTGTCTTCTACTGACGGCACAGTAACCACTTTCCATCAGGTGGGCTGTTATTTGTCTGCCACCTAAGTGGTATAAAAAACCTGTATGTAATATGACTTCACTTCGCCTGATAGTAGACTAAGGAAGAAGTCTCCAGAATGACTGTCCCAATTACAGATACGAAAAACGCTACAATGCTTCACATCTCATTCAATGAGTTAGCTTATCACAATCCACTGTTTGAGCCTGAGTTCTTACAATTTCTCGCTTGTGTATAAAAATCTGTTATTATTGTAATCTGTTTGAACATTGATGGCACTAATGCACGGAAAAACTCTAATGAGTTTATGTGGCATTTCTATGACGAATGTATATGTTTTGTATTTAATTTAATAGAAAAATAAAAAATCTATGTAAAGATGGATTTCGTCAACAATAAAAAGGTGCACTACTCAAGAAAATGACACGTGTAGTGACAGAGAAAGAATACAAGTATCACCACCCCATCTCATCTGAAGGTAAGATACATCTAACGGAAAAATACGCAGACGATATCACTGCGGGAGAAGGAAAACTCCAAATAAAACATTGTACCAACCCGTCTGGCCAGCGTGGAAACAGTGGGCCAAAGTCTCCCAACATTGGGAGAGGCCTAGGTCCAGCAGTGGTCTATGGTAGGCTTAATAGATTGATTGATTGGATTACTTTTGCAATACAAGTCTTAGGCTAGATTTTTCACCGGCTACCGGCCAACATTTTGAAGAAAATTCAAAATGTTTAATTCATGTAATTGCTTACAAATAGTAGATTGCGTGCAAAATAGTATTTTACGGCTTGAGCGCTACTTTGAAGCACGAGCTAAGGGAAGGATCCTCTTTAGAATAAGTAGAATCCCGTGCATAGCGAGGATTTCTAAAGTAGAATCTTGAGCGCAGCGAGGGATTCAAAATGTATCGCCCAAGGGAAAAATAATTTGCTCACAAGTCATATATTATTCTGTCTTTTGTCTTATATCCCCTTTCTATGATAAAATAAGTAAGAGAAGGTGCAGCCAACACGTACCTACCAGCCAGTAATTCATATGTATTGCGTTCAATTTCTATGAATAATATGTTCCAAATTCAAATCTCATTTCCGCACGCTAAAAAGTTCCAATTTCAAAAGTGCTATTTTGCTCCCACTTTAAATACAAAGTGACACTTTTCGAATAGATGGGATGAAATTTGAATTTAATTGCTCACCAAAATATGAACTCCACATTGTATAGAATGTGTTGGCGATAATATCCTGTTGAGCCCCAATCAATATAACTAATTAAAATTGACTGAATGAAACGACTATGGGGTTCGTTCGTGAATATAGACCAATTCAATATTTCAAATACGGTAATGTTCGTATCTATAGTCTGTACCAAACCAATTCAGAATATAAAATGAAAGAGTTCATGAGACTGTCTCTAACATTTTGATACAGTTTTAAAATATCTTTATTTTATTATTTAGTAAAAATGGCAATATATTTTCGGTATTGAATAAATAGAAAACATTACTGAATTGTTTGTTTCTAATTATCTAAACTAAATAAATGTTGTTGATAGTTTCTTTTTTATTTAATTTGAAAACAAACTAGAGTACAAAAAAAAAGAAAAATGATTTCCGTATATCTTAATTATAGTAAGTAAATTTTACTAAAATATTTTGTTAGTAAAAGATATTTCGTTGTTTTTGGTCCACCGCTAAACAATTTTTTATTACTTAATACAGAACATTTTCATTTCGATGTACTGCATATATACCCTGTTCTAACTGCAACATTATGCTCGAAATAAACTACTACATTTTCAAACAAACAAGTCCATTTACATGTTGAATAATAAAGACTTGTCTCAAATACTCTCGACTGGTAGCAGCCAGGGCTGTCAGCTTCCCGGCAAACACAATAATATAACTTGAAACGTCGAGTCGAGCGAACTGAGATTATGCACTTGACACGAGAGATTCTGACGGTTCAGTACGTTCTTTGGTTAAAATACAGTTTCGTTTCCAACTCACACTCCCAAATGTCAACGCTATTTTTGTAACACAGTTTTCAAGAAGAACATTGATATTGTGATCGTTAGTGTCAACGCCAGAAAATTAGTCCTGCGGTCAAAATCGGAACTACAAATGACATCGCCGCCATACTCGGCCATACTGTGTGTTGGTTGGTTCAGGCCAAGACTGTACGGTTTTGAGTTGCCACCACATTTTTTATGATGTAGTGGGAATCATAGTTCCTGGTATATATATTCCCAATCTCATCACGACATGTACACTATAATATGCACAGTACGCGTTTTTTTAGAAGATAGCAAGAGGTGCTATGGCAGGGAAGGAGTTCAATCCCACTAATTACATTAAAAAATGTTTCGCTGGGAGGTTTCACAACACGCTCTAAGACTCTTTTGATACACTTTTTGACCGAAGTTTTCAATCCTTTAACTTCTTAAGTTCAGCAGTTCAACTAAGAACTAATACATTTTTACTGGTATCTCAACAATGAAAGATCTGGTAAAATAAAAAGACGATACTGGTATCATTACATGTTGCGACTGTCAAGCCGCGGCCAAGGGACTTATTTCGTGGCGCGTACTTTAATATTATGTTTGACATTTCATTTGATTTTGACAGATAATCGAATTGAAACGGAATTTCTATAAATTAGCAGAATTGGCCTTCTGTAATGCTTTACTGGAACATGTGTTTAAATAAAAAGTTTATTATCATCAATTATCATCATCGACACATCGATAGTCCCGGTTTCATCCATAGTTCGTACTTTGAAGCTTCCGGGCTGCTCTTGTGCTCTCTCTTGAATTGTGGTTTTGGCATTTGTGAGACTGCTGCCTGACCTTCTAATTCTAAGAGAAAATAAGCTTCGCCCGTTAATCAGCTGGTGTATTGGCTATCAAAAGAGGTTGACTTGGGCCTGAAAGATTTTGGTGGGGTCCTTCTACATCATCATAACCCATTCAAATTAAGAGCACATGAATTTCATAATCAAATAAATATATACCTAAATGAAAAATTACTTTCAGCATAGTAAAAATTAAATTAAAAATGTGGTCTGCCCCTGCACAGTTCCTACAGTATTCATAGTCAAGACAGTGTCGTTATAAATAAATTGAATTCGTTTCCTCGAACGTTTGAGCACTCGAGCTTCGTGAATGGCGATCGATGCAAAATTTTTGAACAAACTTTTACCAAACGCGTCGCCGATTGATTAACGTGCCAAGTTAAGGGGATATTTTGAGACTTGTTACTTTTTACCGGCATATCAAACAATGTCTGCTTTAGAAATTGTATATGTATATTTAAATATTCATGTTAAGCCGGTAGAAGAAATTTACATAAGAATATGAAACTTCTTTCTAGTCGGTTTGTGTGGGATATGAAATAGATAGTAGATTTGTAATATTTATGAATGAAATGGAATGTATCGAGATCATACAAGTAGGTAGGTAAGTAGATATTTAAGTGGTCTCAATGTCTTATAATGTACCGTAATTTGGTGGTGTGAAATTGACTTATAAATAATACCAGTACAAGCCAGTGAGGAAGGTTATAACGGACTTGAAGCTACTAAAATGCACACCCTCTGAGTGTCGTAAGTTGCTGAAGGCATATATCTCGCACCCTAACCAAGCTAAAATGGACCCGGTTCAACGTGTCAAAAGCAGTTACGTTATTAATATTCAGGATTTGTATCGCCTGTTTTGGACTGCGGACATTACTAACGTTTGCCAAGTTTTGTTAAGGAGACTACTATCTATTCGGGAGAATTCGGGAGTCAAGCTCTTAAGTTATGTATGCGCAGTCAATCTGAATCATAATTGTAATCTGAGTTTTATTATTTCTGTCTCCTAACAATACTTATATCGCTTGAATCACGCATAAATACTCAACAATACCCTCTGAAATGTTTCTGAAGGATCTACTAACCGCAAAAACATCTTAACGCTAAATTCTATACTTTCTCTAGTCCAGGAAGGCTCCAATTAGTGAAAGGTTTACGTGCGCAAAATCCCTACGAATACCTCGCCACCGGAGCCGGTGGGAGAGGTTATGTCGGACTCGAACCGACCAAAACGCACGCCGCCTGTGGGTCGTTTTGGTTGCCGAAGGTGAGGTTGACAGGCATATCCCTCGCACCCCGGCCGAATGATTGAAAGGTACCCTCAGTAAAATAAATAAATGAAAATATATTTAATGGAACCAATAAAAAAATACGTGTGTGTACGATATCGACTGAATTAGTGAAACACTTTGGTCAGTACCAATATATCAGATATATGTAATAATATGAAAATTAGTGACAGCTGTAAGACTTAATTGACTTTCAGGTTCAAACATTACGCTAAATATCGTTATGATTAATAAAGAAAAATAAAGTAACGGATGGTATAATGATAACAATAATAAACTTCTGGGACAGATATTATTAGACTCATCTATAAATACATCTTGTCCCGATTGGCTGACTCATCAAAGCAAAGGTTAAATCACTGGGACACTGGAAGGAACTATAAAATTGATGCTTTTTATGTATTCAGCCTCCAAATAAGTAAGGATTATTGAAAATTTCACCCGAGTCAATACTGCCACTAGTATCTACAATTTTTTCGCCAACTATCTTTTCTCATTTCCTGTGAAAATCATATTTAACAAAAGATAAAGAAAGATAGTTTTTGAAAGTTTACTAATAAACTTTCTAGACCAGACAGACTGCAACTTCTCCACACTTCAACAACAAAATGTGTCGCTACCGATACTAAACTTGGCGCAAACAAACTTGACTTTTAACAAAACAACTGGAAATCTTTTAAACTATTACCTGAGTTTACACGTCACTCCGAATACGAAGACATTCTACTTAGTGGAATTAATTCACTGGAAGTAACTTTTTTTTTAATAATTCTACTGATATATACTTAAGCGTATTCGCGTTCTTCTCTAAATTATTATTCTATTATTTAGAATATGGGTACACTTCGGTAATAGGTGGCGTTTGAAATCCAAAAAAAAGGTGTTGTCAATTCCACTATCCAAACTCAAACTCAAACTTTATTTCCATAGAACATGGTTGAGAATGCACTATGAGTAGTTTCCAACTCATTTTATAAAGACAGATTACCTCTAATCATAGTAGTCAATATGAAAACAGCAAGCACAAAAAATTAAAGCCTCCTTAAAACCAAGCCGTAATTTCACAATTCAAAAGGTCGCAGTAGAAAATTATTCCACAACCGCGTAATACCTTCTGGTATGAAGTGTGAGGGTGAAAGCAAAAGCGTCTACCCAAATACAATAATTCCAGACACACCTATTTCACAATTTTCGCCCCCTATTCGTCAATTAAAATCGAAAAGATTCGACACGCAAATTCGCAGCGCTCAAACAAAGCTTCCCTGTCAAATTAAGAAGCGCCAACCGTTATTAGAAAAGATCCTTTTCAAAATGCTCCCTTTCAAAGAGCTATGGAACAAAAATTAAAATCAAAGTTCTTTGAGTGAAGACAGCTGCGTACCATAAAATGTTACGTAGGTACGTATGAAGGTAAAACTATCGAAAGTTCATCCTCATTAATATCTTCAAAGGACTTTCCTCCCGTCTTGATTGCGGCACATTCAAAGCTTTGATGCTATACTATGAATACTGCGTACTTGCGCCATGATGCCATGAAGTGAAAGAAAAAAAACGCAAAGAAGTGTGCATCCTACTTATTTATAGATTTTTTTAAAGTTGAACAGTAAAGTATTGGTAATTTACTTCATCAATATTATTTTCCATTCAGTTCACAAAGCTTGAGATAAGAGCGAATTACTAAAAACATTTGGTATTGACTTTTTAATTATTTTATATGAAGACTAGCTACACCCGCGACTTTATTTGCGTGAACTTAGTTATGCAGAATTCTAAAAGGTACTTTTTCTCAAATAAATGTATTTAACATCAGCAATCTGTAGAATAAATACTTTCCAAACGTCCCCAGACACTGCGAAGATTACTCAGAACAGTTACAGCCCGACAAAATTTTTAAAATTGTTTTTTGTTAAAAAAATATTAATTGTATTTAAGTAATATGGTATGGCTACGCTTACGCTATGGGTAGAGGACGTCAGGTTGGATAGTGTTGCCGTTACAATTTTTTTATTAATAATTTAAATTTATATTATAAGTTGAAGTTAATTGTTATGAAACGTTTTATGTGCTGCAGTTTCCATTTTCTTTCTTTTCTAAATTTCATAACAGAAAAATTAATTGATATTTAGGCCTAACTGTACAAGTGTATACATAAGTGCACATGACACGGCACCACGCATTTCAGCCACTAGAGTTGCTAGCCACAGTTATGTTGGACAACAGATTAGCTCCACTGAGCCCATTGAGTGATTGAACTTTCAAACGAACGCTTTTATCTGTCGCTACTGTCAATATTGATGTAGCCATTTGTTTTTGATGGGAAGATAGATAAATATGGAGTTAATTTCATCCTGCAGATGTTCTAATGGCGGTTAGTGTATGAAATAAGGTAGAACTAAACACTTGCTGAGACAAACGTGTCAAAGCCGGATGTTTCTCATGGTAGAATTTTTGAACCTCTCAATTGACCACACCCTACTGGATGGTAAAAGCTAGGAAGTAGTCCATTCTAAATGGTGGCAATACCAAATAAGTGATCCCTACCTTATGAAAGCATTCCAGAGGGTTTTGTGAACTTTTGTGGTTTTGTGAGGGAATTTTTTACACCCCTCTTAAAGAAGCTCGGATTGGAAGAAGTAGGAGTAGTCAATTAACTTAGGTGGTAGACAAGCGCACGGCCCACCTGATGAAAAGCGGTTACCGTGGCCTATCATGGACGTGTGCAACTCACAAGGGAGTCACACTCCCGCTGACGACTCTATAAGCACAGAGAGTTTCTGTGCCGTCAGTGTAGATGACAAAGCAATACAAGACTTTGGTCTTCCCACTGACAGCACAAAAACTCTCCAGTAAGCTCTGGCTACCCAACTCACCGCCGGGAACACAACACGAAGTTATTATGGACGCGGTCTGTACGGCCAAGGAGCTTCCCCAGTAGGATTGCACAATTGGGACAGGTATACCGTTGTATCCTACCTCCTCTAAAATAACCTCCTCAATCAGTTGGTGATACAGAGTAGAATATACGAGTAAATAGAATAACAGTACCAAAGCTACAGTCATTAAATTCACAGAGTACCTATTGCCCCGCGCACTGCAATCAATAATTATTATACCGCATCTAATCGAACAGTCCGTACACCAAAACACCCCAATTTACTGTAGCTACCCACCTCTGAAAGGGGTGGTGTGACGTCACAGTCGCGACAGGTAGCCGTCTGGCTAATGCAGGGGCTAGAATAGGCTGCGATCGATATCATGTCGTAACAAAGGATTTTTGCAGGACGCTCCAATTTGAAATGGACCTTTTTGGTTAATTATTTATAAAGTAAAACCGCGGTAGCCTAGTATGGGTAATGGACTGCAAAGATGAGGTCTCGGGTTCGATCCCAGGTATTACCATGACACACACCAATGACTTTTCGATGCTTTTCGAAGTTATGTGTGTATTTATCGCAGGTTTATAAGTGCCCGGTTAATGGCAATAGGCTCGCCACCTATTACATTGAGACCTAAACACAAACTGGCGAAATGTGGGTGCTATCACCTCTGCCTACCCCTTCGGGGTTATAAGCGTGAGTTTATGTTATGTTATGTTATTTGTAAAGTACTTTTTTAAAGCTTTTATTTAGCTTGTAATCTTTATATGCGCTTGAAAATCAGTTATCGCGGCTTTTGGTCATATCGTCCTAGGCCTTGATTCTGCTATAGCAAAACCAGTATCATACCACGGACCCTGCTAAACTATCCATTTAAATTTTAAACTTTACGGCTGTGAAGTTAAAGTCCATAATTAAAAAGTTTTTTGCTGAAAACTGAAAAGTATAATGAAACTCTATTCATTTCATTTTGTACATAACGGCTTTAACAATAAAGTCCAAAATTGAATGCCTTTTTTGCAGTGGCTGTGTTGTGTTAGTGGTTTTGCTTTAGTAGAATCAAGAGCCTGTTCTCTTTAACGAAATTATGGTCAAATAAATCTGACCAAATCCTTTGTAATTTAAAAAACCGCGTTAACATATCTGTTCTAGTATGTTTTTAGTCTCATAGCAGACAAATAGACAAACAGAAAAAAATAAAAACAACAAGCCTATCAAGTGCAAGTCGGACGAAGTCAAGAACGAAGTCAAGGACGAAGTTGAGCTACGCAAAACGCAATGACGCTTGACTTAGAAGTTTTATTTTTTCAGTTTCATATCGTTACAGATCGAAGTATGTAGTATGAAATTTAACTTAATCCCTCTTCTAAAAGATCTTGCAGATAAACAAGCAGATGGACAACGATGTGATTCTTTACATACATACATATCTACGGTAGAAAAGCAAAAAGGTACAAGAGACATCGAAATTTCATACAAAAAAGATCTTAAAGCACATGAAACACTCTTTACAACACAGTGTAATTTGCGCATCAACTGTTCTTGTCGCTTTCGGCCTTTAGCCATTCAGTCGTCGATATGTATGTAAAGATACGACTCAACACACGACGGTCCGTCCAATTCAGCAGTCCGACTGGGGAAGTACCTCCGCCCTATAGAATACCGCCGCCATAATAACCTCGTATTGTGTTCCTGGCGGTGAGTAGGGTAGCCAGAGCTCACTGGAGAGTTTTTGTGCTCTCAGTGAGAAGACCAAAAGCTTGTAATGCTTCGTCTTTTGCACTGACGGCACATAAACTCTCTGTGCTTACAAGGTTGGCAGCGCGAGTGTTACTCCCTTGGTTTTGCACACGTCCATAGGCCATGGTAACCACTTTCCATACTTTGTCTGACACCTAAGTGGTATTTAAAAAATAATAATACAACTGTTGCAATCTGCGTCGCCGTCATTAATTAGGTATGTTAAAATAAAGTGTTTTTCTTTCGTCTAATTATGTGTTGGCTACGTAATTGTTCATTATTAATGTTTCTATTCAAAAAATGTGAGTGGTGTAGGCGCTTCGACATTTTAAATTAACACCTTTGGAAGTCAGGTGTGAGATTCGTCGCCTTGTAATTTTGTCTAGGGTTTCACACTTAATGTTGAATTAGGAATAGCGCGTATAGTTAACGTAATTTTTTTATACAACTTTTGTGGCAGACAAGCACACAGCACACCTGAGGAAAGTGGTTACCGTGACCTATGGACGTGTGCAGCACCAAGGGAGTCACACTCGTACTACCGACCCTGTAAGAACAGACAGTTTCTGTGTCGTCTGTGCAGAAGACATAATCAGGACAAGCCTTTGGTCTTCCCACTGACAACACAAAAGCAACACAAGCTCTACACGAGTTTTAAAGCAAATAAATAGGTACAGTCCACGATAAAAGTTGATTGATACCGAAATATTTTATACTAGACTATCTGTTAAAAAAGAGTCCACCCTAAATACATTACCAAATAAAAGATAAAAAATTAATGAAAATAAAATGTTTTACTGGAATTTAAAATGTTACAGGCCTGTTTGTCTCTGCTTACCTTAGAGATAGATCAGTTATACCTCAATATAATGTTGTAATATAATTAATAGTTCAGTCAAAATTCTTAAATAATAATGTAGTTATGAGTACTTAGATAAAACGTCGTTGTTTCTACATATCCATAAAATAACATAACATAAACTCACTCCTATATCCCCGAAGGGGTAGGCAGTGGTGCTAGCACCCACATTTCGCCAGTTTATGTTTAGGTCCCAATGTAATAGGTGGCGAGCCTATTGCCATTAACCGGGCACTTATAAACCTGCGATAAATACACACATAACATAACTTCGAAAAGCATCGAAAAGTCGAAAAGCAGGTACAATCTGGGATCGAACCCGAGACCTCGTCTCAGCAGTCCATTACCCATACCACTAGGCTAACGCAGTTATTCTACATACCCTATACCTATGAGTGATAATCTCGATATAGCCCTTTTTACTTACAAAAGTGTCCATTGGCAGGATTTTGAGATTAGGTAACAGATAACAGAATACCGCGGTTATAATAACTTCGTGTTGTGTTCCCAGCGGTGAGTAGGGTAGCCAGAGCTCACTGGAGAATTTGTACTGTCAGTGGGATGACTAATGGCTTGTCCTGCTTTGTCCTCTACACTGACGGCACAGAAACTCTGCGCTTACAGGTTCGGCAGCGCGAGTGTGGCTCCTCTGGTGTTACACACGTCCATAGGCCACGGTAACCACTTTCCATCAGGTGGGCCGTGAGCTTGTCTGCCACCTAAGTGGTATAAAAAAAAACGTTTTTGGAGTAGACTGGGCATGTATGCTTTTATTTCATACTTTTACGTAGAAAAAACAATTTACAATAAGGCATCGTGTAATTGAATAACATTTCAATTACACATCTTCTTTGTCCGAATACTAATCCCGGTCGCATTGCCCGGTGTCAGACCTCATTTCCACATGGTTAATTTTCTGACACTGAAAGCAAAGCCTGCCCGCTTAGACTATCAATCTGAAGGACCGCTTCTAATTCCCCTTAACTTGCTACCTTCTTGCAGTTGAGGTTATTTAGCTGAAGAAAATATGGATATGAAAACAGCAGTATCGATGCTTTCGTTGCTTAATAATTTCGTAAACGTAGAAGATATCGAAAAAGTTTATTACACCTTTGTAGACTGACAATATATTGTTACGACAGCCGTCGATATCTCGAAAACTAATAATCGAATCTTCAAGAAATAAAAACGCATTGTTAGTGACGAGGTACTCTACCGAATGGCATAGAAAAATCTAGAATCGTCAACAAAAAGTCACAACCTACCTACGAGTACCTACACACTCTTTGGAATAAAAACAAACAATAGGTAAATATTGAGAATGTACCCGAAGGTCAGCGACGGCGGCAAGATCAAAAGAATAGGTATTTATCGCTCGCGAACTTTCTAGATAATTCGATCCTCCTAATCGAGAGGTATAAAAACATGCTTGCATAGCGACACGATTGATTCTGTCTTTGAGATCGATAGCGAACACAGCGAACTTAAGCGACCGAAGAAGATTCTACCTGCGACCTGAGCAACGACTGTGGACCATTGTGAACTACTGAGCGACTGGAACTGTTGAAGAAGTACTCTGTGTACTAGTGACTGAATTGTCTAGTTTGTGGTGAGCTAATAAATCTCTTCGTTGAGTAAACGGCATTTAATTGTACCCCGTGCACGTAACAATATATATATATATATATATATATATATATATATATATATATATATATATATATATATTAGAAAGTAAGCAATTCGGATTACGTCGTTACGTCGCGTCAATGACGCAGAAGTCATTCACTCACATGTCATATATTTACGTATCAGCGAGTGTAAATCTTTTGTTCAATAAGTAAAAATTTGTGAAGAAAATGTATATTCTTATACAGGTACCGGTAAATAGCATGACATACATAACTACATATAACCACGCCTTTATCTCTGGGGGGTTAGCCACAGGTGAATTACATAGGCTGCTACTTATGTATGCGGAATCTGGGATTCCAATAATTTTAAACGCAATGTCTGACCTCCATGCACATATTCGTTCTTTTTTTAAATACTGGCCGCTAATATTTTTTTTCTAAATACGTTAGTGTTTTGTTTTTGTTGGGTTTAAAATGTCATATCGCTGAAAAAATGGAACTCACTCGTGAAAATATTCGTGCTATGATTTATTACGATTTTCGACGTGTAAACCACGTCGAAAATCGTGCATCAACAACAGTGCGTAGATCAATTAACTTCGACTTTTGGTGGTGAAGCTCCATCAAAAACGACTGTGTATCACTGGTTTAGTGAGTTTAATCGCGGGCGGAGTAAGCTCACGGACGAAGTTAAAGAAGGTCGCCCGAAATCGGTGGTTGTGCCACAAAATATTGAAGCTGTGCGAAAACTAATAATGCAAGACCGCCATGTTACGTATCGCGAGATAGAGGCCATTCTGGGCATATGTATGACGAGCATTCATAGGATATTACATGAACATTTGTCTGTAAAAAAAATTTGTTCGCGTTGGATCCCGCACAACTTAACTGAGGATCAAAAAGATGCTCGCGTCGAATGGTGCAAGAAAACGTTGAAAAAATTCAACGGAGGCGACTCAAAATCTGTTTATAATATCTACACAGGTGACGAATCCTGGATCTACGCGTACGATCCCGAAACTAAACAACAATCAACAGTTTGGGTGTTTCAAAATGAGCCAAACCCTACGAAAGTGGCTCGTGCAAAAAGCACTGTAAAGCAAATGGTGGCCTGCTTTTTTGGTATTAATGGCCATGTGGCTACAATACCACTGGAGAATCGCAGAACGGTTAATTCGGAGTGGTACACGACCATTTGTTTGCCAGAAGTATTTGAAGAAATACGCAAAAACAACCAGCGACGCAGAATCATACTTCACCATGACAATGCCAGCTGTCATACATCTCAGGAAACCAACTACATTTTTGGATGGTCAAAAAATAGAATTAATGGGTCAT
Organism: Eilema griseolum; assembly: GCA_963662185.1. Classification (NCBI taxonomy): domain Eukaryota; kingdom Metazoa; phylum Arthropoda; class Insecta; order Lepidoptera; family Erebidae; genus Eilema; species Eilema griseolum. The sequence continues at coordinate 1,764,251 of OY759249.1, forward strand.
CCACCGTACAGCCCTGATTTGGCTCCTAATGATTTCTATTTATTCCCAAATGTAAAGAATAAATTACGTGGTCAACGATTTTCGACCCGTGAACGCGTAGACGTAGACGCGTTCAAACAGCACGTTTTGGAGATACCTCAATCAGAGTGGAAAAAGTGTTTTAAAAATTGGTTTTATCGAATGCAAAAGTGCATCGATCATAGTGGAGAATACTTTGAAAAACAATAAAAGCATATTGAGCCATATACATTTGTTTATTTTTTCTATTCCGCATACATAAGTAGCAGCCCTCGTAACACCGACATTTCACCAATCATTGGTCCCACGTAATAGGGGGTGAGCCTATTGTCGTCTTCCGGGCACTATTGTTGACTCAAGCCATGCATCTGAGGCTGAGTCTGGACTGTATATATCTGTCTGATGTTGAGCAGCCCAATCCCTTAGTCGTCTTGTACGACACCGCATGGGAAGAGATGGGATGGCCCAAATTTTACTCTGCCGGGAACCACACGGCTCTGTGTTCCTTCACCATTATCAGAGCCTTTTTCCCCACTCAGTTGGAGTCAGCTTTCTAGTTTAACTACGGCTTAACTTAGATATTAAGCGACTGCTATATGACCTCCACAACATGTATACGAGCTAAACAAGATTTAATAAAAGCTTATAAACCAATGACGTGAGCCTGTGAGCCTGCGATTGGTTCAATACAATCCATGAGGAGACTTTTTTATTTGCCGCACCACTAAGACCTGGAGTTGTTTACCGGGTATATTTTCAAGATGGTTGCTGGTCATTATACTTACTAGGTTTTTAAAGCTGTTATCAAACAATTAAGGTAGCTACAGTTAACCTGAAGAGATGTGCGCAATATCTCCACTTCCCCTTCCGGTGGGGGAGGTTATGTCGGACTTGAACCGACTAAAACGCACGCCGACTGTGTGGGCCGCAGGTTGCCGGCGGTGAAATTATCTGAGACATATCCCTCGCACCCCGACCGGCCCAGGACCGTCTCTTATTCGACGGCCCTCTTCGGGTGTGGGGCCACGGAGTCCCCGTCTCATCCCCGGATATAGGGCCCTGAAGAGGCCTAAAACTTTCATAAATAAACAAATCATAAAGACGTTTATTTCCCTTCTTTGAAACCTTGTTGTGTTGTCTACCATAAATAATAATTTGGGGACCCTGTGGTCCCCGCACTCGAGGAGGGCCAGACCGAGAGAGATGGCCTTGGGTCAGCCGGGGTGCAAGGGATATGCCTGTCAACCTCACCTTCGGCAACCAATAATGACTCAAACACACAACAATGATGAAGTTATGTGTGTATTTATCGCAGGTTTATAAGTGCCCGGTTAATGGCAACAGGCTCGACACCTATTACATTGCGACCTAAACATAAACTGGCAAAATGTGGGTGCTAGCACCTCTGCCTACTCCTTTTGGGGATATAGGCGTGAGTTTATGTTATATTATGTTTCAAGAATAATATATAGATTTTATTTAATTTATTTGCCAGCGGCCCGCCCGCATGGAATTCAGCTCTCGCATCCCACGGGGACCATGCATTATTTCCAAATATTATTATGTAGCTAACTTATTTTCCCCTTGGGCCCACATTGTTTATACCTTTTGCATTAACTCCCATAGAGGCTTGCAGAAGTGTATTAAAATAAATATTTCCCCATCTATGATATCGTTTCCACATAAAAATTCTATTGGGTATCCTATTACATACGTCCACTGAATACTTATACACTCTGCTCTGTCGCTGCTGAAAATTGCCAGTAAAGTCCAGTAATAATTTACCCGCCTTGAGAATTGTATCTAGAACCATACATTAGAGTTGCAATGGCGGCCGCTGCGCCACGGTTCACGAGACAGACACATCGATTTGCTCATAGCTGGTTGTGTAAAAGAAAACATACAACTTTCACGGTTTTTCTACAAATAAGGAATTAAATCTTTTCAGGTAAAAGTTCAAAGTAAACAAACAGTCAAACTATTCAACACAACATAAACTATAAACTGTGAACATATCGATTTAGATATAGAAAAATTGTATCGGTTCAAGCGAAATTCCCCCTGTAAGGAAAAGATCGCGGGTTCGACTCCCGCCAGAACCGATTCATTTTATTCTATATCTTTATCGATTTGAATAGTTATCATACTAAATGCTACAAAATATTTTTGTTCCCTCTCTATTAAAAACCTGAACTTTGGATTTTTTACGACCTGAAAAAGGCGGCTGGGACAGACTGGATGCGGAAGGTGGAGAATCGGAGAAAATAGCGCACATTGGGAGAGGCAAATGTCTAGCAGTGGACTATTGATTGATGTAACCATCTCGGGCTTCAAAATCCATTATTTGATAGATACGTCACAAAGTTCAGATCTAATTTTTTTTTTTCTGTTTGTGTGTTGTAAAGTATTTTGTAAAATACTGTTGTAAAACACCTACCAGTAGGAACCGGATATATGGAAAAACGTCCAACTAACAAATTCAAATTATTTATTTCTCAAAATAGTGAAAAATAATTTCATCTTTTTGACATCAAATTCTGCATAAAACTAAGTTTATCACCGCATTCTAAGCGCTAGTGGAGAAGAAACGGCGCAACAAACTCCTCTGCAGCAATTTCGAGACGTCAGCCTGTAAATGAAGATACATTAGCTGGTAATTTCTTAAGACTAAATATGGACGAATGTGCATTTTTGTTTAGTGTCAAGATAATAAAGTTGTCCAGATAATTAAAAATATCCCTACCGGCGGGATCAGAGGGACATTATGGAACAGAATATTCCATTAAATACCTACCGGCTAGCGGCAAAAACTCAAAGTATCACCACCGTTTCATCTGTTGGGATATATGGAATAAGGACATACACAGCCTACTGGCTGGCCTCTTTTTGGTTAGAGAATAAGCATTGCCATACATTGTGGCAATGCTACCAGTTTTCTGGGAACGCCACAAGAGGCATTGCATGCGGAGGAATTTCACGACACATTTTAATTATTTTTAGCTATAAGTTGAATAATAGTTATTTTAGTGCTACTGTATCTAATTTATGAAAATCTTACTACACGTTGCAGCTAAATATAAATTGTACAGCGTTTTGTCTCTTCAAATCCAATTTTGTACTAGAATATAAACATAAACGGATGCAATAGCGACCGTGCAATAAGTAATCCAAGAGAAATATGGACGTAATCCCCACGCTTACAGGGGAGATAGATTGGTCGGCGGGCTTTGCTGTTTGCGTCGTAATGTTATACGTTTTTATATATTTACGTCTTTTTATCTCCTAAGGAGTAAACATAAAGACTTAATAACGGGTAAACAGTGACATGAAAACTTTTGATTCATTGAAGGTAGGACACGACGGTATTGCCGTCCTAATTGAGACCGTCGACCGTGCTGTCCGACTGGGGAAGTACCTCTGCCCTACAGAATACTGCGCCCATAATAACCTCGTGTTGTGTTCCCGGCGGTGAGTAGGTTGCCAGAACTCACTGGAGAGTCTTTGTACTGTCAGTGGGAAGACCAAAGCCTTGTCCTGTTAGGGCACGCCGTAGTAGCGGCGGTAAGACCCATCATGGGGGAGTGGCTAGAGAGGCCACACGGCAGCCTCTCGTACCGTCTGACGCAGATGATCACCGAGCACGGATGCTTCGGAAAGTATCTGCGTCGGATGCAGAAAGAGCCAACGTCCGAGTGCCATCACTGCGACGCGAGCGAGGACTCAGGTCCGCACACGCTCACCGAGTGTCCGGCGTGGGAGACGCCGAGGCGGGAGCTTGTGCCCTGGGAGTGAGGGTTCTCACGCTCTCCACCTTGCTCGCGGCGATGGTTCGCTGCGCGGATGCGTGGGCGGCCGGCGCCTCCTTCTGCGAGCAAGTAATGCTCGTGAAGGAGGAGGCGGGGCGGGAGCGGCAGCGGGAGCGACGAAGCATCGCAAGACAAGCTACCCGCGTATGAAGGCAACTCGAGCGTCGGAGGTCGATGAACGACCTCCGCCCCCCATGAGCGCCGGCCTGGTGGTGACAGGTGGAGCTACCTGTCACCCTGGCAGAAGCGGGCCGCGGCGGTGGCGCGCGTGACGCGCCTCCCCGTTTCCGGGGACGAGTTGGGGACTCTGTAGTCCCCACACCCGAGAAGAGGGCCAGACCGTGAGAGATGGCCCCGGGTCGGCCGGAGTGCGAGGGGTATGCCTGTCAACCTCACCTTCGGCAACCAAAGCGACCCACAGGCGGCGTGCATTTTAGTCGGTTCGAGTCCGACATTACCTCCTCCACCTGCTCCGGTAGGGAGGTATCCGGGGGGATTTTGCGCAAATAAAAAAAAAACAAAAAGCCTTGTCCTTGTTGTTATGTCTTCTACACTGACAGTACAGAAACTATATTCTTACAGGGTTGGCAGCACGTGTGTGACTTTCTTGGCGTTACACACGTACAAAGGACACGGTAACCACTTTCCATAAGGTAGGCCGTGTGCATGTCTGCCAGCTAAGTGTTATAAAAAAATAAAAAGTTTGACACTGAATCGTTTAAAAATAAAGCTATAAATATAACCTCAAATTGGATAAAGTGGCGTTATGATTAACTTAAACCGACTTAAACCGAACGCCATCTTGTGTCTTCTAATGCCGCCTTTTATTTTTATACCTCGCACCTCAGCTGACCTAGGCCATTTCCAAACAAATACCCCTCAATTTGTCCAAAAAACCTCTCCAAAATCACTACAACTCATCCTTCGTCTTCATCGTCTGATTCTTAAAAATAATACCTCATAAAAGCCGTTTTATCATAACACGAGAACGGGCCGAGCACAAAAGTTTATGCAGCAGCCTATTCCCTCAGAAAAGATAATTTTCGCATAAAAGTGAATGCGTGTTGTAATAAAGTTTAAGGGTTTTCGAGGGGCCCTGGCTACGCCGCATTTTTGTAACTTTTCGAGTGTTTCAAATGTTTCCAAGTAAAAATTTAATTAAAGCTCGAGTTATTTATGAATAAAAATCCGCAGGCCAGCAGCGCGCCGTTTGGGTACTCCGAGTTAAGTGAAGCGAGTGAGCGAGTTGAAATTAGTTTTTGTCGCAGTTTACTTCATCTTTTTACTGCTTACTCTATTTTCTTGTTAGTTTGTGTGTGACACTCCACGTTCGATTTCTAATTTGGGCAAAACCTAATTGAGCTTTTCATACATACATACATATAATCACGCCTTTATCCCTGGAGGGTTAGGTAGAGGTAAATTAACACCCATATTTCACCAATAATTGTATTCGGTCCCACGTATTCCAGGCATTATTGTTGACTCGACCCATGCATCTGAGGCAGAGTCTAGGCAGCTGTATATATCTGTCTGATGTTAAACAGCCCTTAGTCGCCTTGTACGACTCCGCATGGGAAGAGATGGGTGTTCTAAATTCTGCTTTGCCGGGAACCACGCGGCGAAGTAGAATTTGAGGTTTTCAGTTAAGGGATTAAGTAGTACCTAGAGAAAATCGAGGAATTTAATAAGTATATATACCCACGCCTTTTTCTATTTGGGTCTATTCTCTGTCCATTCCCAAATAGAGAATCGACCCGGTCGACTACCATAGTACTGTATCAGTATCATCTATCCTTAGCGAATCGATATTTTGAGATTAAACTAAAGTAAAAAAAGGCGTGGGTAAACCTATGTACTTATTAAATTATTCAATTCCCTGATTCTCTTACAACCTTTTATAGGCACCAGACCAAAAGGGGAAAAGGCGTGGGTACCTATGTACTTATTAAATTATTCAATTCCCTGATTCTCGTAACCTATTTTAGCCACCAGTACCTAATAATTGCCTTACAAAATACCCTGTGCTTGCATCCGAGCCCAGTTGTACAAAATACCATTAAAAAAAATTCTAAACTTTTCTCTACAAACACCTCGTCTCATTCATTTAATTTCATACACAAACACTTCACATTTTCAGCGTTTTTATCAGAGCTCGTACATCATTAGCCAAATATAAATGAAACGCTCACAACAGCCGCCATTTAAAAAAATCCGCCAAGTGGGAGCGTTAAGTGACTACTCGTCTCCCAACCACGTTTTTATTTTAATTTATAAAAACGTTCTTAATGTGGCAACACCACAGAGCAATTACAGATAGGAGACGGTTTAAGCATACTTTGATTCTCAATGACATCAGGGTCTAGGCTCACATCATCGCATTAACCAGTGTATTGTGGGTGTTCGTCCTGTGCACAAACTGATATAGTTTGCTTTTACATGAGCGACTAGCCTCTGACCTCGAAGAAAAGGCTGCGTCAGTCTCGTCAGTCGTTCAGCAGCAGAACCAGCTTGCAGGTGACATTGGTCTGGGCCCTGAAGACCTTCGGAGGGTCCTGAGAACATCATAATCACAGAAAACGAGTGATAAAAGCATTTCCTGATTCGACAGAGGTATTATTTACAGCAGTATATATACCCTACACTTAACAAAATCCTTCAGCTGAAGAGCAGCTATATGTTGCAACAGTTCCTTAAGGATATAATTAGACCACGAAGATAAACTCTCCCTCTTTCACTGAAAGAATAATTATGTAAATGTTATGAGCACTTATATCTACATATTCGTTTATGGCCGCTATTTTGGCGAGATATGCAGATTCAGTTACCTAATTTAGATATATGTATATATAGTATATTGGGGTATTTTTGGAGCCCCGTCAAGATCTGCGGGACCTTGCTTAACCTCAACTGCAAGCTGGTTCACGTGCTGATTGATTAATGAGATTCTGGTGGCTTTTTTCTCGTGTTTAGGGGGTCAGGCGGCGTTCTTCTCCATAATTCCACATTGCCATCCATCTGACAATGTAAACTTAAGATCCCTAAGTCACTTTTTACTTAACTCAGTGGAGAGAAAGAGAGAGATGTACTAGAGAGAGATGTACGAGAGGAAGAGAGAGATGTGCTAGTCATTACGAGTATTCTACTTCACCAGGGTGGTTCCCGACAGAGTAGAATTTGGACCACCCCTACTCTTCTAAGTTCTAAGGTGACTAAGGGACAGGGCTGTTTAACATCAGACAGATATAATACATCCCACAGTCAGCCTCAGATGCATGGCTTGAGTCAACAATAGTGCCCGGAAGACGGCAATAGGCTCACTCCCAATTACATAGGACCGAATTTAATGATTGGTGAAATGCGGGTGTTAATTCGCCTCCGCCTAACCCTCCGGAGATAAAGGAGTGATTATATGTATGTATGTACATAACCGGAGAACACGCAGACAATAGTATTCCTTTAGTTAGGTTATACTTGAAGGTATTATTTTATAGTTAGGTTAGTATTCTTCTTTACCATACTACTTCCGACTTCCTACTAATATTATAAATTTGAATGTTTGGATGTTTATTATATTCAATCAAGCTCTAACGGCTGAACTGATCCGGCTGACATTTGCTACAAGGATAGAGATAGATAGATAGATAATTCTTCATTATACACCAACAGATTTACAGTAGGATAAGTAGGTAGCATGTATACAGTTCAATGTACAATGGGCGGCCGTATCGCTGAAGCGATTTCTTTGCAACCTTGGGATGGACAGTAATGTTATAAAAACTAAAGACCGGACAAAAATAGAAAGGAAATAGGCTACAATTTATTTCCGAAATAATTTCCCACAGGCTTCGAGAATATGAGTTAAATTCTAACAGCCGGTACCAAACGATATACAAAAGGGTTATCAACTGTACCATTTATACAAGTTGCACAGCTGAAACCTCAACAAAAGTTTCCTAAAAGTGCGGGAGTTTCGCGCAGGAACGTGACACGGCGTCCCTCCAGTCTGTTATCGGCTTAATTTGATTGCGTGGCCCGCGCCCGTGCCGCTCTGAACGGCTTTCAACTTGCCACTTGTTTGTGTTGTGAATTAAATTTACTGTAAATGTGTTGGGAAAATTATGTTTTAGAATGAAACTGATTTACTTTAATAAAACTCGGGACATGGTAGATTTTCGACCTTAAATGTGTACTATATGCGCAGTACACGTTTCTTGAGTGTCTTCTTTTCAAATTCGATCCCAGTGCAAATATTTGTATGCATGAATATGGGTATTTGCATTGATCTGGTCGTGCCATCGGTACCGGTCACCATACGAACAATCTAGGCAGTCGTTACGGATAGTAGGAGCCTTATAATTTTTTTTTTATACCACTTAGTTGGCAGAGAAGCACACGGCCCACCTGATGGGAAGCGGTTACCGTGGCCTATGGAGGTGTGCAACACCAGGGGTGTCACACTCGCGCTGCCGACCATGAAGAAACCTTCTGATGCCCCTCTTAAAGAACCCCATATTGTAGGCGCTTGGGAAAACCGCAGCAGGGAGGTCATTCCACAGCTTGAGTGTGCGTGGGATGAAGTTTCTTTCATACCGCACAGTGCGCACCGTCTCAGGTCGCAATGTGTGGGGATGAATTCCCTGCCTATGCCTTGTAATTACAACAACTGGTCTAACTGCCATCTTTGATATCGCCTTTGGGTTGTGGAGGACAGATGGCAGTCAGTTCACGCAAAATATCAAAGTACGGCCAAATCCGCAATTACACTGGTAAAGCGGATCCCAGACTACGAAGTAAAAGCTTCAGATGCGACTGGAATTAACGCTAATATGAAGAGATGGAAGCAGAATATCCGCTGTGGAAGGATACGCTGCTATGTCCAGCAGCGAGCTGCGATAGACTCAAAAGAATTATTTTTTTTGATATAGAACACGTCAATTAGACTTCGCCTTGCCTGATGGTAAGCTGAAGGCAAAGTCTCAGAGAAAAGGGTCACCATTACTTACACATACCGTGTGACAATGGTGACACTCAGCTTGACGGCCTCAACATATGCTTTTTCACGCCCCGCTTAAAGGACCCGGGACTGTTGGAAGAAGGAAACACGTGAGCTGGTAATGAATTCCAGGCGTTAATGGTGCGACAGAGGAAAGAGTCACCGAACCGCTTGGTTCTTGATCGGATGTTCTGCACCGTGTGCGGATGACATCTAAGACCTGCACGCGTTGTCCTGTATAGGAAAGGGGAGGGTGGGACTAATTGAAAGAGCTCATCAGAACACTCACCATGGTACAGACGATAATGGAGATTCTAAAGACAGAAGCAAATAGCGGGATATTATCGCTACCTATTCTGGGATATATTGATGTTTCTTTCTTTCCGTCTTTCTTTGATCATAATCAACTTAGTAGTAATTCCGATGTTAGGGACTCTGTGTATGTATCTCCACACCTAAGGAGGGCCAGATCGAGAGAGATGACCCTGGGTCGGCCGGGGTGCGAGGGATGTGCCTGTCAACCTCACCTGCGGCAAACAACAATGACCCACAGTCGTCGTGCGTTTAGTCGGTTCGAGTCCATTATAACCTCTCCCACCGGCACCAGCTTGGGGGTACCCGTGGAGATTTATTGCACGAAAAAAAAACATCATCGAAAGCTTCCACCTCCATGCCTCAGCTCTGCTTGTTTGCCTACATTATTCACACTTCATCTTGAATCTCGTGACCTGGCATCCGAGCCTTTATCCTCCAAACCCAGGCTCCGTTTGCCTACTTCTTGTACTCTTATTTCAAAGATACCATAACAAAAGCTCTTACAATTTTCCAATTTACTTGTACTCCCTATATTTAGCTTCTACTTTTTACTTGCACGTCCATTTTCTCATCGCTCAAAACTCATTAGGTAGCGCCGCTGTCAAGCTTAATGAGGGTCGTTTTGGCAATAATGCACTCCATACAACCCACCGAGGACAGAATATGATTAAGTACAACCACACAATAAATACGTACCTACAGAACAGGCTGAAAATAAACAACACATGACATACACAAGTTAGATATAATTGAGGGGTTTTAGACACCCAACATTGTGCGCTTATTGCTGATAACGGGTTCACTTTTTCATTTTAAAATATAAACAAGTATTTTATGAGAGTTGTGATTTTTTTTTTATACCACTTCGTTGGCAGACAAGCACACGGCTCACCTGATGGGAAGCGGTTACCGTGGCCTATGGACGTATGCAACACCAGGGGTGTCACACTCGCGCTGCCGACCATGAAGAAACCTTCTGATGCCCCTCTTGAAGATGATATTTTTATAGTAATGTAAAGAAGACATGTTCCAATTAAGTATGGAATAATATATCCGGCAAATGACCCCTACGGCTCCGATGACAGGCCATTACTCTTTTCATGAAATTTTCTAACTGACTTCTAACTGTAATTAACTAACTATATTTAATTTACCGTGAAGCCACGTGGTTCCCGGCAGAGAACAATTTGCACCACCCCATCTCTTCCTATGCGGTGTCGTCAACTAGGGATAGAGTTGTTCTGTCCGTAACATCAGACAGATATATATATTCAGCTCAGATGCATGGTTTGAGTCAACAATAGTGCCCGGAAGACGGCAATAGGCTCATCCCCTATTACGTGGGACCGAATTTTATGATTGGTGAAATGTGGGTGTTAATTCACCTCTGCCTAACCCTCCGGGGATAAAGGCGTGATTATTATGTATGTATGTATTTACCGTGAAACCAAATTCAAGTCCCAGTCTCTTAGGACCTATTCATATATTAGTACCACCACAGATAATAGAATATAATTCTTATAGTACCACCTAAATTTACGCCAAAATCTAATAATAAACCGTGCATACAAACGTCTAAGTTATTTCTGAACGTATAACACAACCGTGAACAACTCTACCCCTTGATTAAAACAAGATGGGTTGAGAAACAACTAAATCTAAATTATAACCGTACCCAGGGGACACAACACTAGAAGCGACGTAGCTACCCTCCTCACGCGATTATCCCGAAGTCCCGAAGTATTTATTACGGGTGATTTGATCTAAGTTAATGGCTGTCTCAGGTGACGTGATGAAATGCGATCAAGGCGATTTCTAGAAGTTTTCGACTTCGTTCGCGTTAACTTAAATCTGAAGGCTAATTTTTTGAATTTCGAATTTGATTTCGAATCTCTTACAAAACGAAGGGTTTACAGACTTGCCATCCCATCAGTAAATACTAAGTTTGCGCAACGTGTTGGTCGGTTTGTTTGTGTCCATGTATACAACAGAGTCGCCAGGCATTGTGATATTAAAAATAGGTCTGTAAATGAGGCTAAGAACATTATATATAAGTGGCTAAAGTCATTGAATTATAACGCTACAGAAGATCTTCTAGAAATAGCATGCTAGTATGTAAGCACATATACCAATCCTTCTGTTGAAATCTATTATTCGAATTATGCCTATCTATGTAGATAATAATCTATTAGAAATGATTGTTTGCTGAGGTGAGAGACAATTTATTAATAGTGATAAAGTAATTATATGTTTAAATAGGTTTCCTCGATACAGGCTTGCCTAGTGAGGAAACCACAGATATATCTAGGTTAAGTTAAGTTGGTTTTCTGCAGAATGTTTCTCATTAGATCATAACATGTTTATTACACTAAACTTGGTCAGTTACCCAAAATGACTATACTTGTTGTGTTATGAAATTGTGTACCTATGTAACAACATAAAAAAAAATTTGCATCAATAAATATTTTTTCATTTTTCATTTTTCATTTTACAATTCTCCTAATATAAAAAATAATTTATTAAAAATAAAAAACCCGACTGATGCTGAAAAGATCGAAATAAGTATGGCGGTACCCGTTTGCCAATCATAAACAGAAACAAAATTATTTTTTTTAATTATTTTTTTTTAATTTAAAATGGGGTCATGGTATACCTTTTTGAAATCCTAGTGAGAAGCCCTCCAATTTGATAACCATATAAGTAGCAATATACAGTTGTACCCTGGACTGTAAGAAGAAGGAAACACGTGAGATTAATCAGCTAATATTTTAACGTTAAAACTCTGCTACTCAAAGGTTTGTTGATAAAGAACTCGTATAGTGTTAAGTATGTGTTTCTAGTATTTGTTATATATCTGTACTGTGTGTGTAGGTACATTAGGAAGAAAATTCATTATCGATCTGTCTGAAAATTAAATGATGAGAAAATAAAACAAAACAAAACCGCTTCTTTCGTAACACAATTTCCACATTCGCTTTTAACATTAGATCTTTTAAAAAAGTTCTTATTACGAGAAATATTCTCCGAAATTGATTATGTCGAGACTGAGTATTGAATAGATTTTTATTGTAAAAATTCAATTCAGAACCATTTTTTTTGTGTATCACCAACCGAGTAGTATACCTACATATATGTGGCATTGTTTTTACGTGATCTGAACCAATCTACTTAAGCTACACACCATTTGATCGCGACCAGTTGTTGATAACTGCCTCAATTCGAGCATAAGCGGTGATAAACAAATCTAAACACTCCCAAATATTGGTCTGTTTATTTTATTTATTTGGTTTATTTTACTGATACAGGCGGCTAAGCCTGTAACTGATTTTGTGAATTGTATTAGGCACAGCTATTAGGCACTAACTATTCCTAAAATTATGTCATCATTTCCTAGGTAACTATACTTCATTCGGTTAACTAAACGTAAACAAACTTATGTGTATTTTCAAAATAAAAAAATATTTAGATTTTTGTATTTGGAAACTTAACTTAATAACTTTAGACTTTTAGGTTTTTAGACTTAATAACTTTAGAAGTCTAAAAACCGAAATAGAACCACTAGTTAGTCAGTTAGTTAGCTTAGTTTATTTGTTTAATATGAGTTTTTTTAATAAAACGTCGTTACCATATTGTTCACCTTTAGTTAAGCATCTAATCAAATGGCGTATACTTTATTCAACAAGCATTTTTATGCTGAATGAGTGAGCGAATTAACATCTACCAGGCTTTTTTAATTTTGACAATTTTCTGACGGAAAACCCAATACAAATAGACATACCAACCAATGCAAATGTACATACATAATGAATCATCTTACAAATAGGAAATGAACCCGCGACCTACGGCGTAGCAGTCAAACGCACTGTAAATATTGCTACGCTCACGGAGGACAGAATTAGTCATTTCCTTCTCGTAGGCGTAAATTGCACAGAAAAGGAATGATGCGTAAGGAATTATGTATGAATGTTATCGGGATATTTACCATGTTGTTTTGTTCTGAGTTTCCGATATTTCGAAGCTGTTGCAAGCACCAGGATCACGGAAGAACTTGGAGCATTGGCGGTAGTAACAGCCCCGAAATATCGGAAACTCAGAACAATACAACACGGTAAATATCACGATAACTTTAATACATACTAATGTAAGTGACCAGGAATAATCATATTAAAATCGCGCATATTAATCACAATCCTTTTCTGTACAATAGGGACGGCAAAGTCGTCCGATTCTAACCAATATTGCTTAATATTTCATTTTTACTGAACAAATATGTCTTGCAAAATTAAATCTTGCTAACTAAACTTAAACTATGACTTTTTGTTATTTTCACTTACTTAAAATTTAGTTTAAAACGTTTACATAATGTACACGGAAGTTATCTAAATTAAAATATATATAAAAAAAAAAAGAATATATATCTAAACAGTACTGCAGGTTCAGGCGTCAAAGAATTCCTCCCCATCGATGTCAACCGGGAGGGTGGCCAGAAGGCTGCCGGCATTACCACGTTGAATGGCAATACCAATCGTTTGCGCAAGGAATAAACCAGCCCTCTGGTCACGGGTAGCGTCAATTAAACGTTTAGAATTTTCTCTGAACAAAAGACGGGCACTTGGACCCCATGATCCCAGCGTCTCGACCCCAAATGGCTCAAATAAACTACAATTTACTTTTATTAATAACTTATACGTGTAAACGCAACACAGACCGATATAAATACTATATTCTCTTGCGCTCTATTCATTTCCACTACGCGCTACAAACACGTGACGTCACGGTTTTTGTGGCGTTTTTATATTGATCATTTTCGGGTGGTTCGAGAAATAGAATTTTCGAAATTATATAGACCAACTTTTAAACTTTCTCGTGGCATGATACACAATAATGATTATGGGAATTAACGCGATCATGGTGTATGTATGTACCTTTGATTTGCCTGATATTTCGACCAGGTTACACCGGCCTTGGTCACAGGCCCGTAAACGTTAGTGTATCTTTAAGATCATTTTTTGTTATAAAATTTCAGTATTTCATCATATTTAAACTGGTCATTTTACGAAAATAATAAAACTAATAGTCATCAAAAGATTAAGACTATGATTCTGTATCCCTTCTTTGTGTTCATGCAATAAAGATATATATTATTATTATTATTATTTAATATTCTTAAGACAACAAAAGAGTTGTCTAGTGAGCACCAGCCCTAAGCATTATGATTCCCATTATGCAGTATCGCATCCCGTAGGCAGATTCGAGACTGCCGTAAAGCGCCGATTACCGCCGCCTGTGGGGTGCCGATAAACCTTCACCGTACGCTTCCCATGACCCTGGGGTGAATTGTACCCCAAGGTGAATGTTCGCTTCATTGCTATAAGAGGCAAGGGGTTTATTGAAGTGATTCTGGGAATTGAAAATCTTACTGCAGCTTAGATTTTTATGTTTACTCTCGTGATTTTTGTTGTGAAGTTTTTTTTAAGTTGCTGAGGTAGAAAACTAGACTACGCCTGAAGCCTTCAAGTTCAGAGTTGTTACTTACGTATCTTCATTCGAATGAATCAGAAGAAAGAATGAATTAGAAGAAATTTGAGGCAGACAGAGGTTCCTCAGCCACTGCCACAAAATTTGGTATATTTAAATTATTGAAATTTTGATTATTGGCTTTATTTATATATTCTGTACATAAATAAAATTTAAGTGCATGTTTGTATCTATATTAATATTAATGGTACGAGTGTGTAACATTGGTGTAACCGCTAAGGCGCTTATGAGGTTTTTTTTTCGGAACGAAGAAAATGGGAAATTTAAAGTGTTTAAATTATATATTTTAATATGAATTTAAATTATCTATTTAAATACTAGTTACATGAAATGAGCCATTAATATTTATTTAGTACACAATTTTTTTGTATCAAAACTTTTTCAAGAAAGTAATTCAACAAATAAAATTTAAAAAAAAGTAGCTATAGGTAACTCACTCGTAAAATTATAACAAAGTCGCAGTTTGATTATAGGTGCCATTATGTGCCGAATTGCGCTGAAATTAGAGCCACTTAATGAGTAACTGTGTTGAAAAATAATATTTTAAATGAGCCAAATGAGTATAATGTACGAATATCAAAGTACATTTCAATATAAATATTCAACCGAAAAACAATGTTTAAATGTTGTATTTGCAAAGTGGCTGTGCTGATTTTGTCTGAATTTTCGGTGGTTGACAACTGACATTATAAAGGCGTAACATAGATTTTTTAACATAGAAAAGTATTAAAAACATTCTCTCATGGTCGGTAGCGCGAATGTAACACCCCTGGTGTTGCGCATACGTCCTTAGGCCATGGTAACCACTTCCCATCAGGTGGACCGTGTGCTGGTCTAATAACTATAATTGAAAACAATACACCACAAAAAAAATAAAACCCAGATCTCAATGCGAGACATGTGAGGTTGTGTGTCAATATTGTGTGAAGAAAATCTTGCTATTATAGCCATTCTGTCGCATCTGTTTCGTGTGAGGGACTACATTTAATATTCATAGCAACGGAGACTTGAAAGTATACTTACTAGCTTCATTCAAGTGAATGGACTGAGGGAGCTCCGTGGAACGCGGAGCGGGCTCACATTTTGTTGTTCGAATGTAAAAAGCACGATGGTAATAGAAATTGAGTAAACTATTTAGAGTTGGCTAGTGGATACTTAAACACGTTTTTGGTTTGGTTTGGTTTAAAGAATTTATTCTCAAAAAGACATATAAGGTCACTTACATGAGAACATAACAAAAATAATAATAATTTAACATACAGTAAACGGCAATGAGGATTTAGCGTATTTATAAAATCAACTAGGTATAAAACCAACTAATTCCACCCTTCCATTCCTACACAGGATACTACGTGCAGAGCTTAGATGCCACACACACGGTGCGGAATATACGAGCAAAAACCAAGCGGCTCGAAGACTCTTTCCTTTTCCGCACCACTAAGACCCGGAATTAATTACCAGCTCTCGTGTTTCCTTCTTCCTACAGTACCGTTTTCTTTAAGCGGGATGTGAAAAATGATCTGATGAGGCCTTCAAACTGAGTGCCACCATTGTAACATACTACGTGTCTGTAATAGTGACCCTCTTTCTTGATACTTTGCCTTTAGATTATCGTCTGTTAGCGATCATATCATCCTAGATAAAAAAAATAAAAAAAAAATGCACGTACGAATATGGCCGAACTTCCGTGAATTGAATTAAAATGTTGACAGACAGTTTTAATTTTAACCAAAAGAGTTTATGCACACTAGGACCCCCTCTGTGGCGAAGTGGTAGAGCGTTCGACAGTAGAGATTGCGGGTTCGATTTTCACTCAGTTCAAATATTACATTCGCATTAGTATGTACATTTATTACACTAGTTTAGTTTAGTTTTTATTTCATAAACAATCTTACATTGTATTGATTTATTTGGTTACACCTCATATAGTAGAACTTTTTAAGTAATAATTTTATATTGCATAACAACTAATAGCATAAACCTCTTTTCGCAGAATATCGTTTGGCATAAACTCATTTTGCATACATTGAAACCCATAATTTTGTAAGTCAGAATCATCTGTACGGATAATTTTTGTATCCATAATAATCACAATGTATAACCATCACATCGCAGAAAGTTCAAAACCAGATTCATCTTTTGGTATATATTTCTTATCCATAACTATTTAAAAGTAGAACCATCATCTGATTAATTTAATTGTTTTTTTAGTAATATGTAATAAATAAAAGTTGATTTAATGATAATTATTTGGTTTTTATATCCTTGCCTATGAGAGCATGCTCGTTTCTGGCACTCGCCGGCCGCTGCCGCGGCACGCTCGCTTCGCTCGCTCGGCTCGTGCATAAGAGGTCACAGTTCTAACCTAACCTAACCTACCCATTTTTAAAGAAGAAAGTAACCCAATCTATATTATTCTAATTGAAATTCTATGCTCTTTATAGTATGCCTAGTCAAATTATGCCAAATAATCTGTACTCTAAATGAACGTTATGCTAAATGAAGTTATACAAAATTTTAACTATGCCAAAGGTAATTATGCCAAATAAAATTCTACTATCTTAAATGTATGCCATTCTAAATTCGGTCATAAGCACATTATGCCTAAAAATATTTATGTCAAATATTTTTAATGCCTAATAAATGATCGATTAAAGAAGTTTCTGCGAAGTGAGTTATCCCAAATAGGTTTCGGAGTATCAAGTTTCTACCAAATAGACGGCACCCATTTATTTCGTAGTTCAAAATTAACTTAGTCTAAGGGCGGTACAACAAAATAATAAAAATCAATCAGAAATTCAATAAATAAAAATTAAAAAATTAAAAAAAATAGTTAAAAAAATGACAAAAGACTATGCAGGTACCTATAATTTGTAAATATGTACTAAAAATAAATACATACATACATATAATCACGCCTCTATCCCCGGAGGGTTAGGCAGAGGTGAATTAACACCCACATTTCACTAATTATCGAATTCGGTCCCACGTAATAGGGGATGAGCCTATTGCCGTCTTCTGGGCACTATTGTTGACTCAAGCAAGCATCACAGGTATATATTTGTCTGATGTAAAACAGCTCTGTCCTTTAGTCGCCTTGCACGACACCGCACGGGAAGAGATGGGGTGGTCTAAATTCTACTCTGCCGGGAACCACGTGGCAAAAATATATCTGAGGATATTTTTACCCGTAAACTAAAGTCTGTACCTAAGCTGAGTAATAATTCTAAGTAACTACCTAATACGCTTTTTCAATTACAGTAGACCAATAATATAAGGCGGCGCCCCGCCGTCTAGCCGTCAAACCGCCACTGCGCTTGGCACTTGGTAGCAATATGGCAGCTCGCGCTTATAACGCTCAACTTTGTTATCTCCGTGTACAAGTGTACACTCGTCTTTATAGCCACTCCGTGCGAGACTCGCCTTCTCCTTCCCATGAGGAACATAACCATAACAACTAAATCGCGTAGATAATTTTATACTTTATAAATATTTAAACTATCATGGTCACTCACATCAGTATCAGAATAAACGGGATATTTACCATGTTTCATTGTTTTGAGTTTCCGATATTTCGGCGCTGTTGCAAACTCAAATCAATGAAACATGGTAAATATCCCGTTTATTCTGATACTGAATTTTATACATTCAATAGGCAATAGGCTCGCCGCCTGTTGGGACCTAAACATAAACTGGCGAAATGTGGGTACTAGCACCTCTGCCTACCCCTTCGGGGATATAGGCGTGAGTTTATGTTTATGTATGTTTATGAATTTTATACTTTGTTCAGTACATTATTCAGTTGGGCCTTTTTTTGGCGTGTTCAGGCGGTTTTCCATGGTGCGTTATTCTGCAGAACGTAGGTAATGCACATTCAGTGGATGCAGCGTCTTGGCTTATTTCAATCTACAACTACGGTGCTACGGAAAAGTCCGTAGCACCGTAGTTGTAGATTGAAATAAATACGCTACCACAGACGATACTCTCAGCTTCTGCAGTTTGGGCTGATTGGCGTCCGTCTACTAAAATACCTACGCACCGTACTGTAGCCGCAAGCCAGACTTACCTGCGGAAGCAAATCGCAGACTAACGCCTTCATTCAACTCATACACGCACTATATTCACAAAAATATCTGCATTTACCCGCAATACACACTTACCGTGAAAAGTAACTATAAACTCAAAGCCACAACAAGAGTGAAACTTGGACCTTCGTAACCAAGACACTCTTGCGCCCTCAGATGGAATAACTCGCACCCCACTCCGCTCCAAATTAAAAAAAAAACCTGCAAAATATCATTCTACCCGCATTGTAATCAAAAGATAAGGAAGTAAGTTAATCTTCTATTATTAAGAACGAAGGAGTGGAATAAACACAATACATTATTTCGTTATTATTCTTGACTGGCAACATTGGCACGGCGAAACGTGCGTAATGGCGTACGAGAGAATTATGGCGGGAAGATGTCGTAGCGATGGTGGAGCATGGCTTATTAAGCCGCGCACCCACGAGACTGGTTCAACATTACCCGGTTTTTTGCCAGAACGGGATAAAACTGAAAAAAAAACTGGGTGAACACCACGATTGGTAGATTAGAAGTTTGTTTCGCAATTTTGGGGAAATATTTGGAGAAAGTAAAACAATTATGGTGTTGCATGGAAAAAATTATGATTTTAATAGACTATTTTTAATGTGAATTAACGTGATGTAGGTAAAATTTAGCAAACCTCGATTACTTGATGCAAGAAGCACCAATAAAGGGTGGCATAAATTTAATAATCGCAATATTTGATTTGGAGGTAGGACACGGTGGTATACGGAGGTAGGACACGGCGGTATTACGGCGGTACTACGGCGGTATTTCCGCCCGATTGAGCAGTCCAACTGGGGAAGTACCTCCGCCCTACAGAATACCGCGGCTATAATAACTTCGTGTTGTGTTCCCTGCGGTGAGTAGGGTAGCCAGAGCTCACTGGAGAATTTGTGCTGTCAGTGGGAAGACTAAAGGCTTGTCCTGCTTTGTCTTCTACTGACGGCACAGAAACTCTGTACTTACAGGGTTGGCAGCGCGACTGTGACTCCTCTGATGTTACAGACGTCCATAGGTCACGGTAACCACTTTCCATCAGGTGGGCCGTGTGCTTGTCTGCCAACTAAGTGGTATAAAAAAAGGGAAATTCTAAAGAACACGGAAATACCTATAGGTTGTGCTGAACAAACATGTGGATAGATACTTTTTATTTTATTTGAGAAATTAAGTACTTAATAAGGTTGCGAAACATATCATAACGTAAACTCACGCCTATATCCCCGAAGGGGTAGGCAGAGGTACTAGCACCCACATTTCGCCAGTTTATGTTTTGGTTTTGGCGAGCTTATTGCCATTACCCGGGCACTTATAAACCTGCGATAAATACACACATAACTTCGAAAAGCATCGAAAAGTTATTGGTGTGTGCCATGGTAAAACCTGGAATCGAACCCGAAACCTCGTCTCAGCAGTCCATTACCCATACCACTAGGCTACCGCGGTTAACGTATCATTATATGTAGAAAATAGGTACTAAAACTTAAACTAGCAATTGTTGCCGAACTTGCCCATAAGACAGTATGTACAAATAGCACAGTAAATAGAAATTTCTTGTTGAAAACAGTTGACTGCGCTCAAAAACCGGACGATTTTCTACCGAGCCAACCCCGGTGTAGTGGAAATGTAGCCTTAACCTCTGTAGATACCGGCTGACTCAGGAAGTAAACAAATTCAATTTGAAGAACACATTGTTTATAGGATACAATTGTGTTTCGCTGAGCATTCTCCGCGTAAGTGCTACTTCGAGCTGTAATTTATGCATCTGATCTATATTGAATTGAAAGCAATCTCGTAGCATTTATCAAAACTGATGTATTGCTGTATTTTGTTGTTATTAGGCTACTGGGTACACACCAGACCAATGAAAGCGAACGTTGACGAACGAACAAAAAAGGGTTTTAACCTGATTTGAGTACTATATTTATTAATTATACTTTGTATATAAATAAAGGTGTTAGTTCAATCAATAACTTGATAAACTTTCGTCGCAATCAGATGTACGGAACAGAAGCGCTTAAAACACGAACAAACATTGATTAATTACCTAAGTTTCTTTTGCGTTTTAAAAGTTTTGACA
Source organism: Eilema griseolum (assembly GCA_963662185.1). Classification (NCBI taxonomy): domain Eukaryota; kingdom Metazoa; phylum Arthropoda; class Insecta; order Lepidoptera; family Erebidae; genus Eilema; species Eilema griseolum. The sequence continues at coordinate 1,785,092 of OY759249.1, forward strand.
TTTTGCAGTGGCCCCATAATATTTTATAGGAGGTAGGACACGACGATTTAGGAGGTAGGACACGACGGTATTTTCGTCCCAATAGAGCTGTCCGACTGGGGAATTACCTCCACCCTACAAAATACCACGGCTATAATAACCTCGTGTTGTGTTCCCGGCGGCGCGGGCGGTGAGTAGGGTAGCCAGAGCTCACTAGAGAATTTTTGTGCTATCAGTGGACCAAAAGATTTTTGGTTCTGCACTGACGGCACAGGAAATCTCTGTTCTAACAGGTCGGCAGCAAGGGTGTGACTCCTCTGATGTTACACGCGTGTGCTTGTCTGTCACCTAAGTTGTATGAAAAAAATTCACCAAAAACCTGCACAAACCAATATCAGCAGGCACACTTAAACCCTAAGCCACACGCAAAACTTATTCGTAACGTTCAAAGTTTTACGAATCCCAACTCCTAACTCAAATATCGTATAAATAAGTCGCCTTGTCATCGCGCAACGCGGGAAGCCATTTGTCTCGCGCCAACTATTCAGCAAAGTTTTCACATTAAACTCAGAGATACACAGGCAAAAGGCATCAAATGTTCAGCCAACCGTCCTAATAAATGAGTTTCATAAAATACAGTGTTATAGTGCAAAAATGGAAAATGCTTCGAATACACGCGTAGGTTTTTTTTTTAATAATACAAGTAAAAAGTTTTTCAAGTTTTGCGCTTAGCAACAATGGTGATTCATTTTTATTTACATAGATATCTAATTCGAGAAAAATATTTAATTTAATGAAACAGTTTTCAGACTTAGAAGTAATTAAACACTAGATAGAACCTTTTGCTATTGCTGCCAGTAGAGCCCAGGCCTAGGCTGGGTAATAAATGCTTCCTCGCAGTTTTAAAAAGCTCTCATACCTTGACTGAGTGGAAAACTGTGGCAAGTGGCAATAATTTATAATTATTATAACTACTGTTCTGACTTTATTTTTTATACAACTTAGGTGGCTTCATTTTTAAATAATCAGACTGAATTATGGTCAGTCGTTCATTCTCGCCAGTTGTTCGCGTGATACTTAACCATAGATATACGCAATCCATGCTCAGATCCGTGGGGAGTCACGTGAGGTGTGACGAGGTCTTTTAACAATGTGCATTTGTTGTTAAGTACATAACATTAAAGTCCACCTTTCATGTGTAATGAATTAGTCCAATGTTAAGTCACCTAATCAATCAAAAAAGTCATTTATAACTATCCACCATTTCGTAGTAATCCAATGCAACAAATTATCCTTTGTCTACCAGGCTCTCATAAAAAAACAGTAACTCACAAAAATGTTACATTGTGAGGAGCAATTTGTTCGCAACTGCAATATGCCGAGCTGTAGACAGTTGGATTTATCACCTTTCTCGCTACAGAGTTCAATTTACATGATAGTCTTAGTTCGTAAGTCGTAACATAGTTCCTTGAATTGTTCAATAGTTACACTAGGAAGTGAATACACTTGTTTAGGAAATGAGCAAACATTTTAGGCGCTAACTAGGCGCCAAAGTGTATTCTATTATCCTTGGATACCAAAAAAATGAACGAATGTGGATTAAGTCTATTCATTTCCATTCCTATAACTCCTGTGCACCAATGTTTGTGACTCACAAAACCACCAATGACTCTCGGGAAACTCCAGGGAAAATTATTGTCAATACAAATCAAGCAGCTAATTGCTGGAACAGTTTTTAAGTGCCAATTAAATATCAACCGTCTTCCATTCTAACAAATTTTAAAATAGAAAGCAACAACGCTTCTTACTTATCGGATAAGATTTAATGCTGCTTACTATTTTCAGCGTTGTCTAAATATCGGGTTTGATTTAAAATTTAATTAAAGTTACGGTCTCTCATCTCCTCTAATGGCCCCATTGGGGAGATATCATTTTTTTTATCCTGATGTCCTAGGGCGGGCATCAGGGGAGACACGAGACCGGAACCATTAACACTTAAAAATAACTGGAGCATTTTGCTGTTTGAATTATATATATATATTGCTCTTTAAACGGTATTCGAACGCACGTAGAAATTAACAAGAAGTAGGTAAATTGGAGAAGAAACAAATTAGCGTATACTCATAAAAGAATGTAGAAAAAACAATCGATTAAATAGTCTCGTAAGAAAAAAGTTATAGTAGTTATTGCATGATTACACGCACTTTGAAACTAAAACAAACATTTTCATTACATTACGTAAATGGGAGAAAGAAACATGATTTATTTGTACTCACAATAGATACATGAGGGAAAGGAAATGATGCGCGGAGTCCCGTCTTTTTACAGGATTCAATATGTAATCCTGAGAATCACTTCTGGAGGTGACCATTGTCATTAACTATTAAAATACACAGGAAGAGGAAGAGTCATGGCTTTACAAAATAGGTTTGAATAGGTTCAATATCAATTTATTACCTAACTAACTCATTGTCTAGTTTCTACGACCCGTTCTAAACCAAATGCTGACCTGTAACTGGAATCCATTGAATAAACTAAACTATTTTATTGTTTTAAAAGCATGCTCTACGTCTGTCATCAATCAATCAAACAATTAGTCCACCGCAGTGCACTGCTGGACATAGGCATCTTCCCATGTGCGCCATTTTCTCCGATCCTCCGCCTTCCGCACCCAGTCTGTCATAGAGAAAATTAATGTTTTTTCTAATATATACGTGTTTTTTTATCCCGTTTAGAAACGATCTTGTCTAAAATCTTTCACTTTTACCTGTCGCACAATATCCAACAGATAATGGCGCCCAACAAGGGGCCAACTTTACTCATTAAACCTTTAATTAGGAACGATTAGCTCATTAATCCTCTTAAATATTCTATAATTATGTTCTACAGTCTCCTAATCTACGGGACCGTTACCCCGGGATCATTGTGCCCATCCCTAAAGATATAACGTACAAAGTTGTATCGTAAAAAGTATTTGATGGCGGCCATTGCTGACAGCGAGCAAAGTTATTTATTACTGCGCTACCGTGCTGTTACGGAAATACGTCACGGGAATTATATTACTGTTGAGCTTTTGTGCTAAACTTATAAAGTGGGTATTTTCCTGTAGTTAAAATAAATTATTGAAGAACTTATTAAAGTAAAGTATTGTACAAGATCGGTAATAAAGGTTTTTTTTATATAGGACACGCCAACTTGACTTCACCTCGCCTGATGGTAAGCTAAAGGCAAAGTCTCAGGAAAGAGGGTCATCATTACAGACACTGACAGTCTTATTACAAAACACGGACTAACTCTAAAACCAGGTTTAAATCGTGTTTAGACCATGGTCTAAAGAATTTTTTATTACAAAACGGGTTTTATTACTAAACCATGGACTATCTCTGGTCTAAAGATAAACCTACGTGACCCCTAGTTTAACGTTGGTCTAAAGTGTAAATCACAATAATAATATGTCAAACTTGCCATTTTGAAGTTAGCCGGTTAGCGTCAGATAAATTCGTTTACTTTCTTATAATACTATGCTCGTAATGGATATTGACGCAGTTGATCTGATGGATATCGCAGATATTAATATCGTGGAGTCATTGGACATACCACGCTTACCTAACAGACATCGTATTCCAGTAAACCCCTTTATGGAACTATCTGAAGAAGCTTTTTAGGCAAAAGTATAGGTTTACTAAACGTTTTAAATAACTTGCAATAAATATATTTTAAAGTAGTTATAATAATTGGGAAAAATTTGATACCTATTCGGCGCGAACGAAAAAGTTCGTTCCATTTCACGTCCATAGATCTTCCAATATCATACATAACAATGATTGCTAAATAAAGGCATCATAATTATATTTTAATACAAAATAAAGTATAACTATTATTCATAAAATTGAATTTAATGAAAATGTATTATCAAAATCCTTTTTTTCACCATTTTTAGTAAATATTATATATTAATGATTTCAGATAATTTTTGTTTTCGGAGGAAACGGAACGTTGCGATTGAATGGTATCATAATGAACGAACAATAGTTTGAGTAATCTGTGGTTTTATTTAGGCCAAGGTTTAAATTATGGTCTATGGATTATTCAGCTTTTGTAATAAGGAGAATTTTAAACCATGGTCTTGAGATTAAGCCTAGACTTTATAGTTCAGGTTTAAACCTGTCTTAATTCCGTTTTTTGTAATAAGACCGTGAGTGTTACAATGGTGGCACTCAGCTTGGCGGCTTCATCAGATGCTTTTTCACGCCCCGCTTAAAGGCCCCAGGACTGTAGGAAGAAGGAAACACGTGTGCTGGTAATGAATTCCAGGTCTTGCGGTGCGGCAAAGAAATGAGTCTCCGAACCGCTAGGTTCTTGCTCGTATATTCTGCACAGTGTGAGGGTGACATCTAAGGCCTGCACGTGTTGTCCTATGTTGGAAAGGAGATGGTATGATTAGTTGCAAGAGCTCATCAGAACACTCACTATGGTAGAGACGGTAAAATACAGCCAAGGAAGCAATATCTCTACGCATTCTCTTTTAGACATTTTTTTTAAATTTTTAGTCACCCATTCGGCCCCTAATAATTAATTATTTATTTATTTATTATTTATTTAGCATTAACAACATATGCATGTGAAGTCGCGCGTCATGGGTATTTTCGGGGCTCCACCAAGATCTTTGATATTGGGCTGATTGTGGCTGATTGTGACACTGGCTGATTCTGATTGATGGACGAGGCTGATCTTCCCTTTCGGAGTTCGAGTAATCAGGGCAGTAGCTCCCACATAACCCGTATAAGCCCAACTGAAAACAGGAGGAGAATGAATAAGCTAAACGTGGGCTTCAAGGAATGCCCCGATAACTAAAATGCACTTTACGCCATGTTGACTCGAAGCTAAAATGAACATTCATATATAATATTATCTTATCTGTCAATATTCACGACATTGAGGACTACAGAAACTACGAACTTAGGTACATACATACACACATATAATCACGCCGGAGGGTTAGGCAGAGGTGAATTAATACCCACATTTCACCAATCACTGAATTCGGTCCCACGTAATAGGGGTGAGCCTATTGCCGTCTTCCGGGCACTATTGTTGACTCAAGCCATGCATCTGAGGCTGAGTCTGGGCTTTATATATCTGTCAGATGTTAAACAGCCCTATCCCTTAGTCGCCTTGTACGACACCGCATGGGAAGAGATGGGGTGGTCCAAATTCTACTATGCCGGGAAACACGCGACGGCATGAAACGAACTTAGGTATATAGATCTGTCTAAAGCATTCCAATATCCCTCTTTACAGAAGTGACCAATCCTACAACCGCACGGTCCAGTCAGTATCATCAGTGGGCGCTCTCTCCGTGCCCTGGTCGGCGGTGGACGCTCGCCTGGCTATGCCCGCAGCGCTAGGAGTCGCCGGCATACCCGCCCTGGTCATCACCGATGGCACAGGGAAGGTGCTTACGGCGAACGGAAGAAACCACCTCGCTGCTGACCCGCTTGGATTTGTAAGTACGATTTTTAATAATTCTGGTTTCTATATTGCCCCCCCCCCCCCCAAATGGTCTTATATCTAGCTATTGCTTCACCCGTGTGGAACGTTCAGTTCTTATGAAATAACCTCTTGTTGTGTTCCCGGTGTTGAGTAGGGTAGTCAATGCTCACTAGAGAGTTATTATGCTGTCTGTGGGAAGACCAAAAAAAGGCTTGTCCTGCTTTGTCTGCACTGACGGCACAGAAACTCTGTTCTTACGAGTACAGGGTCGGCAACACGAGTGTGACTCCCCTGGTGTTGCACACGTCCATAGGCCACGGTAACCACTTTCCATTACTGGTGGGCCGTGCAGATTTTTCACACGATAAAAAAGGGAGTGTTTCGTAACCCAATTACTGAGCTCAATTGCCGTTGTTAGTTCACACGAGTCTAATGCGAAGTGTATAATGAAAATGGATAGTCTACTTAATAAAGTACTAAATACAATATTGCGACCCATTTATGCTAATTGCTGTCGTGACTGCCTGTTGTCGTAAGCTGGATTATTGTTCTCACAGAGCTAATATAATATTCTACGACCATTTCCCGGGTGGGCCCAGAGTTAGTTCGGTGAATATATTAAAAAAAAATTACTGCGCCTAAATATTGGTAACAAATATGAAGTTACTGAAAATCAACCTTGTAGCGTCGTTGGTATCTAAGTATGTATAAACAAGTAATAGGTATAATATGTACTTATGCATTTACAAAAAGTTATATATCTAGTTTATCCGCATTCTAGAACCCATAACAACTAAGTTATGCATATTTTGGGTCTAGATAGTGTTGTTTAATACGTCCTACAATATTTATTATGAACTTTAAAAAAAAAAAAACGGTGTTATCACCGATAACATAAAATAATTCTTGTGTTATTGATTCAAATTGTATTGTTATCCGAACTGGATCTCGTTTCTGCTAAAGCGTGGTTTTGCTTTCATGTCATGCCATAGACACTGCAAAAAATGGTTTTAAATATAAAACTTTATTTCTAAATGCTTAATCCAAAATTAAATGCAAAGAGTTCCATTACAATTTCACATTCACTCTGCAAAAAGCCTTATTCTGGACGTTATTGGCATTGGATTAAAATCTAAAATTAAATAGAATTTTTAGCAGTGTTCGTAGTATGACAGTGGTTTTGCTTTAGCAGAATCGAACAATGCTAAAAAATCTATTTAATTTTAGACTTTAAAGCAATGCAGGTTTTAATTTTAATTAAAAGGCTTTTTGCAGAGTGAATGGATAAGTGTGATGAAACTCTTTTCATTTAATTTTGGACTTTCAACTTACAAAAATCAAGCCTAAAATTGAATGCCACTTTTTGCAGTGTCTGTAATATGACAGTGGAGTTGCTTTAGCTGAATCGAGGGTCTAAAATTGTGTACCACATATCAGATCAATCTGTCAACGAAAGGGGGGGTAAAAATTCAATTACTCAATTTGACCTACAACAACAAATAGGCCAGACTAAATAAAAACGTTTAAAAATGGTCTACTTACGAATTCCTTCCTCTCAATGTTGCAGAACTTCCCGTGGGCGCAGCGCCCAGTATCAGTGCTGACGGAGCAAGCTCTACTGAAAATGGCTCGCCACCCAGCCGTGGTCCTCTTCATCGGTAAGTCTTTAAAGCTATTTTAAAAGGTTATCTTTTACAGGAGGGAGACCCAAGCCGAAATAAGTTTCGATTGAGGATGTACCTCCTATTTCCACTCTAAATACAATGAGTGTTGTCTAACACCGTATTATATACGAAGCTAATGGGTAGACGGGGGTTGTGCGCCATAAGTCATCAATGGCCAAAGCCGGTCGGTGTCTTAAGGATATCGTACCTGAATCTCTGGATCTGTAGGCCAGACGTGACGAAACATCCTGCGGTTTTAAGTCGATTCAATTTCGACATACCCAACCTAGTTAGACCGAAGGTACTCGTAAAGCGATTCTTTCCCACCGTCCACCTTCCCAGACCGCCTAGTTACTAGTTTAAAAAAAATTACACCCAGGTTGTCTGGGAAGGTGGACGGTGGGAAAGAACTGTCGTAAAGGATCATTACTTAAAAGTCATCTTCTAAACTTTACTTTAAAATACTCTATTTTTCTTTTCCCCAGATGACGAAGACTCCGAAATAGAATTTGCCGAATCAGTCCTGACTGCATCAGCAGAATCGTACTATGAGGAATGCAGTATTCAGTACCCCGGCTTCTGCCCGTACCAGAACTCCTCAGACGACGAAACGATGGACTTCGACTATCCAACATCACGTCACTCCAGAATGAAGAAGAAACCTTTCAAACACGTGATGTTCTACATAGGAATTGACGGGACTGACAGTGCAGATATGCTCAGAGAACATATAGGGTTGGACGATGCTGTACCTCTGCTGACTTCGATAGATTTCCCAAAACAGAGGCTGGTGACGATGAAATTTGGTGATGAGATCACTACAGATTCTGTGCAGAACTTTGTGGACTCTTATCTGAGTGGGAATGCTGATTTCAAGCCTCTAAAGCCGTATAGTGAGAAGTGTTAGTTACCATAGTGTGAAGGAAACAAGTAGATTTGTATAATGTATTGTAGTAATATCAAGATTGATAAAGCAGATTTTCTTTGGAAAAATTGTGCAGACAAAAATCCTTCATATCGGCAAACGGAAGGAGGGACACCCCCAGCAAGATGGACGAAAAAGGTGACTGGGACCGAGGACAGAGTCCTATTGTGCACATATTCCCAACATTAATGTCCAACAGTGGACTGACTTAGGCTAATTGATTGATGCAACTGAAAATCCTATCTTGTGAATTAATTTGAGTACTGTTTTTACTTTTGGACTGAGTTGAATTCATCGCCCAGATGTATGTAGATAAAAATTTCAACTATTGAGGATTAATAATACTGGTACTATTGCCGCTAAAAGGACTTCCAATTCCTGCCCTGTCTTAGTTCGATAGTGTAGACGTGTCTCTCGTGTTTTTGGAGCGTTGAATTGAATGAATTTCACTGGTTGAAAGGACCTTGTGTCTCTTTAGACTCTTGAAACTCTTGAGACTCCTGAGACTCCTGAGACTCCTGAGTCTCTTGAGACTCTTGAGACTCTTGAGACTCTTGAGACTCTTGAGACTCCTGAGACTCCTGAGACTCTTGAGACTCTTGAGACTCCTGAGACTCCTGAGACTCTTGAGACTCTTGAGACTCTTGAGACTCTTGAGACTCTTGAGACTCTTGAGACTCTTGAGACTCTTGAGACTCTTGAGACTCTTGAGACTCTTGAGACTCTTGAGGCTCTTGAGACTCTTGAGACTCTTGAGACTCTTGAGACTCTTGATACTCATGACTAGGATTATTATATACCTAAATATTGCATAGCTATATCAACCATTTAAGAAAATTACATAAATGTAAATGTAACAGTGGACGCTACCATAATGGATACATAATATTTTTCATAATGAAGCCTAGGTGGCTGAGGAGACACTAATTTTATTAATGTAGGTACCTACTAGTAACAATCGGATCTTAATTCTTAAACGATAAGTTTTGATGTCATAAAATAGTATTAAATGTATGATATTAAAATGTTGTATTACTTTATTTAACTGCCCTAAAATATCACGAAGTTAAGTTTTCCCTTCATTCGGCGAAATAACTAATAATTATAACACTTATAACATACCTGTAGATAAATCCCAATTCCGGATGACAAAGGCAACGCCGGCCCACGCCCTGAGTCTATGCAGAAGAAAAAACTGGGTAAGAAAATACCCAGTTTTTACATAACGGTGTGTGGGACAAGGCTCATCGAATTTACAACATGGCCACCTTCTTTTTAACAATGTTAGCCAATGGTGAACAATGCTCGCTGGGCCCCAGGGAATTTTCTTCCTAGGGCATGCCCCTGCAACAAGCTTCCAGGAAGAAACGCTGCGGTTTTGGTCGGTTCGATTCCGACGCAACCGCCTCAATGTTACCCGAGGGGGCTTCTACACAAAACACAAAAAAAGCCAAATGGATTCATGACTGTTGAACAGGGCAACCCGTCATCGAATTAACGGATAATGTCACGGGTCTGGAATGCCGGAGTGTAAAGTAGCCCTATTAGGCATTTCCCACGAGAGGTTCGAGGGGAATATCTTATTGGGCCCACCTAACACCAGTGTTAGGCAAATTTTAATAGCAAACCCGACTGCTGTCTTAAAAATCTAAATAAGTTTGACAGCAAGTTTTTTCGGTTTATGATTTGCAATAGGGAACAGCCTGCTATCAAACTTGTTTCGATCTTTTGAACAGCAGTCGGGTGACTTTTTTTTCTCTTTTAGACAGCAAGTCGAGATTTTTAGTTTTTAATTGAAATTAAAATTCATATTTCAATTCCAACGCTGCCTTACACTTACACCAGACCATGGGTCATCGCCGGTTTTGAGATGACCACTCCGGAACTACGGGGTCCATGCCTCGAAAAGGTTACTGCTGACAGGACGGACACACTTTTTTTTTTTTACGTGTGCATAATCCCCGCGGATACCTTCCCACCGGAGCCAGTGGAAGAGGTTATGTCGGACTCGAACTGACTAAAACGCACGTCGCCTGTGGGTCGTCTTGGTTGCCGAAGGTGAGGTTGACAAACATATCCCTCGCACCCCGGCCGACCCAGGGCCATCTCTCACGATCTGGCCCTCTACTCGGGTGTGGGGACTACAGAGTCCCCAGCTCGTCCCCGGAAACGGGGAGGCGCGCCAGGTGCGCCACCGCCGTGGCTTGCTTCTGCCAGGGTGTCAGGCGGCTCCAGCTGTCACCCCCAGGCCGGCGGTCATGGGGGGCGGAGGTCGTTCATCTACCTCTGACGCCCGAGTTGCCTTCGTACGTGGGCAGCTTGGCTTGCGATCCTTCGTCGCTCCCGCTGCCGCTCCCACCCCGCCTCCTCCTTCACGAGCATTACTTGCTCACAGAAGGAGGCGCCGGCCGCCCACGCATCCACGCAGCGGACCATCGCCGCGAGCAAGGTGAAGAGCGTTAGAACCCTCACTCCCAGAGCCGCCACAAGCTCCCGCCTAGGCGTCTCCCACGCCAGACACTCGGTGAGCGTGTGTGGCCCCGTGTCCTCGCTCGCGTCAGCGGACACACTTGTCACCCTCAAGACTGCGCTCATGGAGGACACAGGTCGTAAATTCGTAATAACCTAGGAAGGTTATCCTCAGAAATTCTGATAGACCTTCATTACATTACCTATGCGGCTATGGTGCCGTGACCTTGCGGTCTCTGTGCTCGCCTTGGAGACGTTAATTTTGGCAAAATTATTTTTAAGGTTTTTAGAAAAATAAACTTTCATCTGTCCTGTACGAAAAGGGTCTTTGCTGTCTAAAAGACACATTATTAGGTAAACAGTTACTAAAAGCTCGCAGCAAAATCCATTTTCGTTGATATTACGACATTTTACTGCAAGCGTGAGGAAAAAGATTTGAATTTTAAACACCATTTTTGAATTACGCGGCGTTCGTCATGCGGCTCTATAGTGGAATGCACAGCGCCGCCCATCATGGTTTATGAGAACTATTGAATGTTATTCTTTATGAATTTTCTATATCACAATTTTTTTATCGATTTGATTAGATTGCCAAGAACCAATTTTGTTCTAGACTATTTCACTCACTCATAGCAAAAATAAGTAACTGCTCACTTGTTGAACAAATAACTATTTTTTTGAATGCGGCCTGTACTCTCTTCACTTGCCAGTGTTTGAATTTTATACGGTTCATTAAATTCAGCTTTCATTTCATTATTATTTTATTTTTATTACTTTCTATCTTTTCCCATTATCTTTTCCCTCCCCTTTGCATGTGGCAACGGATAAGTGAAATCATTATTAATTACTCATTACATATAAAATAATATATTATATTTCACTCACTATTCATTAATCTTTAGTGTAATTATTGCTCTGCGCATACGAAAATGACTAAAAATCTCGTGTCGTCTTTTTTTTCTTAGTTGACTAAAAATACTAATATCCAGGCTGAGCGTGTACCAGAACAAAACGTTAAAAAAAATAAAAAATTGACGCCAAAATCAGCCGCCATTATTGTGAAATAAAATTTTCATAATAAGCTTCACGTGCTTGTTTGGAGCGCAGCTTTAATTAGGTGTATACATTAGTATAAAATCTACAAATCATGGCTGACAACGACGATCTTCTCGACTACGAAGATGAAGAACAGGCAGACCAGCAGACCGCTGACGGGGCGGCTGAGGCGGTGCCAAAGAAAGAGGTTAAGGGATCTTATGTATCTATACACAGTTCCGGCTTTAGGGATTTCTTGTTGAAGCCCGAGATACTGCGAGCCATCGTCGATTGTGGTTTTGAACATCCATCAGAAGTACAACATGAATGCATTCCGCAAGCTGTCCTTGGTATGGATATTCTATGCCAAGCAAAATCCGGTATGGGTAAGACAGCGGTGTTTGTTTTGGCGACTCTACAGCAGCTGGAACCATCAGAAAACCATGTCTATGTACTTGTAATGTGTCACACGAGGGAATTGGCTTTCCAAATCAGCAAAGAGTACGAGCGATTCTCCAAATACATGGCCGGTGTCAAAGTATCTGTGTTTTTCGGTGGAATGCCTATACAGAAGGATGAGGAAACGCTAAAGACGGCATGCCCTCACATTGTTGTTGGTACTCCGGGCAGGATCTTAGCGTTAGTCAACAATAAGAAGCTGAATCTTAAACACTTGAAGCATTTCATTCTGGATGAATGTGACAAGATGCTCGAGTCCTTGGACATGAGACGTGATGTGCAAGAGATATTCAGGAACACTCCACACGGTAAGCAAGTGATGATGTTCTCAGCCACACTGAGCAAAGAAATAAGACCAGTATGCAAGAAGTTTATGCAGGACCCCATGGAAGTGTATGTAGATGATGAAGCCAAGCTGACCCTGCACGGATTGCAACAACACTATGTGAAACTGAAGGAGAATGAGAAAAATAAGAAATTATTTGAACTGCTTGATGTGTTGGAGTTCAACCAAGTGGTAATTTTTGTGAAATCGGTACAACGCTGTATAGCTTTAGCGCAACTGCTAACAGACCAGAACTTCCCCGCCATTGGTATTCATCGGAACATGACTCAAGATGAACGTCTCTCCCGCTACCAGCAATTCAAGGAGTTCCAGAAGAGGATTCTAGTAGCAACAAATCTTTTTGGAAGAGGAATGGATATTGAACGAGTGAACATTGTCTTCAACTATGATATGCCTGAAGATTCAGACACTTACCTTCACCGTGTAGCTCGAGCTGGACGTTTTGGTACCAAAGGCTTAGCTATAACCATGGTATCGGATGAAGGTGACGCCAAGATTCTAAATGAAGTTCAAGATCGCTTTGATGTCAATATTACAGAGCTGCCTGAAGAAATTGAGTTGTCTACTTACATAGAAGGTCGATAAGATCTTTACCATTCCTTGTGTATCTAGTATTCTACCTTTTGAATGTCAAAGCTTTAAATTTGTGATTTAACAAAGAATTGGTTTTTGAATTAAGAATAAAGTGTTACTACATTTGAAATATTTGATGTAAAAGTAGGACATTCAAAAAGTATCACGTTTGATAGCACCAGTGTGTGTACGGATATGACTAAGGTATGTGTGCTATTGTCAAGTGCACATCATAAAATTAACTCTAGGATTAATGATTGATTAAAACTACATTTGATATTGTGTTATTTATGTTTTTCATTTATCTCCATGTGTCAGTATTAGATATACACAGGTACCTGTTTTTTTTCTTACTAGAATACATTAAACTTGACTTGAAAACATGCATAACTAATAAAAAGCAAATGAAGCAACAAAAAACTTGTTTACACCATAATGTCTTACACCTTGATTTTGACCTATACATGTATACATACTACATACATATATATCATTGACAAAGACTACCTACAGAAACTTTAAAAAGAAGTTATAAAAATATGATATATTTAGATGTTCTTTATAACCGTATACCTAGGTTTAGGTGAACCAAACTTAGGTAAAACGGCGTGTATATTATGTGTAGGTTAAAGAATTATATTATCTGTGGTGTAGGTCAATAAAAATAAAATGGTAGGTAGTTATATGTATTTTTTATAAATAATTTATTTTACAAAAGTCTAATCACCGTCTCATCTTTGATAGTTCTGTTTTTGCACTAGTTTATAGTTTCATTTGAAAGAAAATAACTACAAAATTGAACAAACCATTTCATTTTTTCTGTAGCCATCTACGTCGTCAAAAAGTCGATATTCGTCGTTTGGATTGGCTCTTAACCTCATTGCGAACATTTAGAACCTAAAAAGGTGACCATGATATATCCAACCACCTCTACAAATCAAGAGGGAGCTACGTACAGTCTTCTAAGTGGGAACACATTCAATAGAACCCCATCTAAAGCCTAGTGGAAAGTATGCCAACATGCCGTGAACGCTGCAAGGAGAGGTTTGTTACTCGATTTTATTAAAATACCACAAAAATACACGTCGTAATTTCACTACCTACTCATAAAAATTTCCAAAACCATGGCTCTCTGGTTACATTGACTAAAACATGGTAAGGTGCCCGTTTTATTTCAAAGGTATTGGTACATAAACACCCCACAAATGTACGTAAATCACATATTAATACATAGGTACAAATATTTGCACTAAGTGGGAATCGAACCCCAACCTCCGACGTAGCAGTCGCAACAACGACGCCACAGAGATCGTCATATGAATATTTGATTACGTGATTTTTAGTAGTCGGGTTTTAGTATTACACTCATTTTTTAATTTATATTATTCTGGAGCTAGCAACGTCTATTATTTACATATATTTGAAATGTGCTAATTAAACCCTTTTATTTGATACCAAACACGGCATATTTATCTCCAATTAATTTTTTAACATGTTATTTAATGAACGCTAGAGGGCGCCACATTGGATTCAGGTAGAAGTCATGTAGCCTATAACCAGCGGATGACCTAGACGCTTCTAACGATACCTTAATTGTCCAGTTCTAATAAGTAGTTAAGGAGCTATGAGGGAACAGATGAACCTACATACATACATATAACCTGTCAAAATCATAACCCACCTTTGGCTTCGTCGTAGTCGAGTAAAAAATAAAACAATCATTTACAAAATAAAAAGGTTTTATTGTCCTAACTTCCAATAACACATAGGTACCGACCACAACTTTTTATATAGTTTCAAGTTGAGTTACAAGAAAACTGAGTATTTGATTTCACTTATGTCAGGAGTATTACAAGACAGACAATCATAATACTTCTATTATTATTTATTCACCACATTGGTAACATAAGAAGGTGGAAAAAAAAAGGACTGACTTCACAATTAGGTGTCTTGCAATGACAAAAGGGTCCTTTATTTTTACGTGCGCATAATCCCCACGGATACCCCCCCCCCCCCGGAGCCGCAGACAAGCACACGGCCCACCTGATGGAAAATGGTTACCGCCTATGGACGTTTGTAACACCAGAGGAGTCACAGTCGCGCTGCCAACCCTGTAATTAGAGTTTCTGTGCCGTCGTTTGTAGAGTTTCTGTGCCGTCAGTGTAGAAGACAAAGCAGGACAAGCCTTTAGTCTTCCCACTGACAGCACAAATTCTCCAGTGAGCTCTGGCTAACCTACTTACCGCTGTGTGTCGTTTTTGGTTGCCGAAGGTGAGGTTAACAGGCATATACCTCGGACCCCGACAAAAGGGTTCTTAGATTTTTCTACACACTGTTGTTCAAGTACAGTGTGCAAATAAACTTGAGTACACAACTATGTGAATGTTATAGGACAATATTCACAATTCCACAATATTCCACAACATTCTACACAACGCTATCTAGACCCATGGTAAGCATAGCTTAACTAGCTTGTGTTATGGGATCTAGAATGCGGATAAACATACTTAGATACTTTTTTTTTTTTTTTTTTTTGTAAATACATAATATATGTATATTACAGGTAGTAAATGAGGAAACAGTTAATCCCTACGATTTATTTTTAACATGTGAACTTACACAAAAGTACTGGACAATATTAAACTATAATAAAAAAGTATAAAAATAGATCTTCAAAAGCTTAAAATTATTTAGTAGACATCTTAAGTCTCAAATTTCTTCTTATCAATAAAGTACTACTTATGATTTAAGTGAGATTTTTTTGGTTCATAGAATGTCTTCTCGTGTGTGAATCGTGTTATAAGATCCAGGGCCCATTTAGGCTGATCCCCAGGTACCATATGTCCAGCATTCCTCACTAATATCTCAACAAGTTTGCCAGCCTGCTTAACATATCCAGCGATTTCACCGTCCACTTTCCAAATATACCTTTTGGCAGTTTTATAATCAGCGGCACCAGTGAAGTTCAAGTTCCTGAGATAGTTGACAGTTAATGGATACGCAACAATTATATCTAGCTGACCGTTATATATAACAACATAATAATGATCGAGAAGTTCCGCTACCCACGGAGCTACAGAGTTCATCACATCCTGCATTAAATGATTCTCAACTTCTTTTCCGGTATTGAAGGTTTGATTTCCAACGTGTATTGCCCTACGGACAGCAGATTTCTGTAACATTGGACCAAAATCTTCGTACTGAGTGTAGTCTTTAGTATGTAAATAGTTGAAGTAGAAATTGAAGCCTGTCATATTTGTGAAAATACTCGGCCCGTTGATTAGATCACCGTTTAACAGAGTATCAAATGTTTTGAAAGCCTCAGTGAAATTCTTTTGTTTGATAAAATTAATAGTTTTATTTTCATATTCCTCAAAAATCTTTGCTTGGTTCCAATCTATCAGACCAATCTGGTTTAAGTACTTTCCATACACAAGTTGATGCTCTGGATCACTGAGACCATTACCAATGGCAATCCCTGTTAGATTGATTTTTACTTTTGCTGTTGGATTCATCTTATGAATAGTATAAGCAAGAGCAGGGACATACTTCCCACCGTAAGACTCACCTGTAACGAAAAACTTATTTGTCTGCAGCTCCGGGAAGAGTTGGAAGAACTGAACCAAGAGAGAGTATAACTGGGCACCGACTTGTGTCTCATTTGTACAATAGCCTTTGGTATCATTTGTAAAGCTGAAACCAGTACCAACAGGATTGTCTATGTAGATGATGTGATGACTCAAGGCCCAGTTGTATTTTCTTCTCTCAAATTTATTGCGGCGCACTTTAATAGGCCCATTTTCAGTGAAAAGACCATACAAAGAAGTGGCCCCAGGGCCACCCTGCAGCCACACCAGCACAGGAGCGTATTTATTGTCAGGTACCATAGCAGGGAAATACCAGAAGAATTGATTGGAGTTGTAAGTCTTGTTCACAGTGAAATATCCCGCATAGCTCTTGATACCTAAACCCTCTGTGAAGGGAACACGTGCTAGCTTCCTGGCTTGTTGGATGTTTCCGCTTTCCACGTACTGCGTAAGGAATAGTGGCTCACCAGGGTCTCCGCCATCACGCTCACCGAGGTTCAACTTGGGGTATGGATGAAGAAAACATTCCGCAGAAAAAAATAATTGTAAAATTACGAGTGCTAATTTTGTGAGCGCCATCTCGTCGCAAAAGTGACTTGGACAATGATTTACTTTACTTGGCTTCCTCTTATTATCATGTCCAGACGGCCAACAAAACAAAATATGAAACTAATGGTCTCGTACTTTTTATTTTAACCGGTCTCGCCGGCTTCAGTTGCAACCAATCATAGCAAATGTTATAGGTTATCAATGTTTGCTTTGTTTTTTGTTTTATCTGAATTGATGATAACTATTCAAATAATAATAATATCCTATTATAATTGCTATTTGCTACGTTTGCTGTTTATTTTTTTTTAGTCTTATCATTCTGTCAAAAAGTGTATTAATGTCAGTCAATCAAAAAGCTATTTCAGTTAGGATATGTTTAGGAGGCAAGCTTTAAAAATGGGACGCTTTAAAAATCACCGATCACTGCTACGTTTAATTTAACGTTACTAGGTAATTTATAAGCACCTATCTTTCTTCTGTAAATATAAATGAACCAAAAGCGATCCCAGGGTTCACGGGAACGGTAACAGAATTCCGTGTGGTTGAAGTAAATAAATAAATAAATAATAAATATTCCACGACATTCTACACAACGCTATCTAGACCCATGGTAAGCGTAGCTTAACCCTTAATCGGATGCGAGTCATAATAGAAAGAAATAACTGGTTTTATGGATAAATATAGATGATTGTATCATATGTAGGCCATGTGTATGAACATTTTTCGAAAAAATTGGCTCTTTTTTGTTTTTTTATAGGTGGTCAATATATTGCCGTTGTCTGGTTAGAGTCTTGAGAAAGTGGCAAATATATGACCATTGTTTGTTACGGACTTTTGTGTAAATAAAACAAACAACTTAAAATTACAAATTTATTTAATTACCTTGACTTTCCGCCAAGTGAAACTTTTTAAAACATTGTTTCATACATAAAGTTACGCGGCAGTGTGAACATCTCATGTTAGACCGTTTTGTTACCTTCTTAGATGAACAAAACTTACACCTAGTGTAAGTATCTTGCAACTCAGGAAAATGAATACCCACATTTTGTAGACGGATTTCATCGGGAACTCCGAAGTTACCACCTTTCTTGTTCTTGAAAACTATAGACCTCTGTTTTTTACATGTAAAGTCTCCAATAAGAGCCCTCGCGAGTCGCAGCCTGAAATTCCTGTGCGAAAAATCACGTTGTGCATGCTTCGTTAGGTAAAGTATGTAAGCGTTTATTATACTAGCATCGAGCATAAAAAAAAATAAACGCATCCAAAATTTACGTGATTTTCTACCTGTAGGATAGGAGGAACGGAAATGGTCAAAGTGATCTACACCCCCCATATATAAAGTATAGTCCGCTATTGCCTTGGGGCAAAATACTTCTCTCCTTGTGCCATCTTTTTGTGTCCTCTTGACCATTGTAACATCCGATCCCTTGTGCGCAGAAGATAGAACTGAGACCTCTTTGGTGTCTAGCCATTTCACGGCTAGAATGGGTTCACTACTTTGAGCGCTAAATTCATGTTTTTTCAGCTTTTCCCTCTTATTTTGGGGTTTTTCTTTTATGAATTTAGGTAACCCTTTTCTGGTTGTTCGCACAGTCCCAATGGAATATATCTCATTTTGGAATAAGACGTCAATTAGCTTGCAACTCGTAAAGAAATTGTCAAATACTACTAACGAGGATGGAGGCACATTTTTACATAAATTGGTGACTACGGTATAGCCTAAACCAGCTTCATCTGCAGTTTCTGTTTTACCAGTATACACCTCAAAAGCATACAAGTAGCCTGAGCGTGAATCGCAGCGAGCCCACACTTTGTAGCCCCGTTTTATTGGTTTTAGAGGCATATATTGTCTCATACTAGATCGACCTTTAAATTTTACCATGCATTCATCCACAGAATAAATGCCACTTTCTTTGGCCTGTTGGGAAAATGTGACATTTAGACCATCTATGAGGGGTCTCAGCTTATGTAATTTATCCAAGTTAGGTGATGCTGCTGTTGTGTTGTCATTTACATGCAAATTTTCAAGTATTTTCTTAAACCTATTGATACTAAATGTAGATGAAATATCTGGGTTATTGTAAAAGGGATCAGTAGACCAGTACAGTTCAAAGTCTGGTAAAGGATGTAATCCCATCATTATCATCACCCCTAGAAAAGCTTTTATCTCCTGTACACTGGTCGGTTGGAAGTTCTTGCTATTCTCTTGAATTGCATAACGATTGGTCTCAGTTACGATTGTATTTATAAGTTGAATAGGGAAAAGGTTATCAAAGAAATCAATAGGCTGACTTTTGTGTGAATATGTCATTGTGGGGCCAAATTTGGATGTAAACTGCGGTACTTTATGAGTTTTCTTTTGTGTTTTCCAGTCTTCATACTTTCTTTCTGACCTTGTATAAGTTTTATTTAGTGATAAGCGATTTGGAATGCTAACTGGTTCAGTTTCATTAGTAGAAGCATAATTTACAATAGCATCAGCATTAGGCATAGCAACATCTGTATCCATTACCTGCTCACACATCTCTGGCACACTAGTGAAAGCTGTCTCTATTGCAATCAAGTTATTACTGTCTAAATCTCCATCACCATCCACCACCATCTCATTACTTACGTTTGGTATGTGTATTCCATCCTGGTCTTCCAAACAACCCTCGAAAAGTTGTTCGAGTCGACGATCAATAAGGTCAGTATCAGACAATTCCAAATAAGTATCTGAGGGTGAAGGTACGAAAGCACCGCAATCATCATCTGAATCATCTTCTGAATCATTTTCTAGAAGGTGTTGTAGTTCTTTATTCGAGAGCGCTTTCCTCGATGCCATTATCACTAATTATCTGTAACAATACTATCTAAATATTATGTAACAACTAGCTGACTCGGCGGCATAATTTTAGCACCTGTCTTTAATTTTCAAATAATGTATGGGATCCTGCCGTATTTGTTGACATTTATGCTTACTGTTCCGCTCCCTTATGTCATAGCGTGATGTTATATACCCTATGTTTACCGGAGATAGTGTAGCTTCTCAACAGTGAAATAATTTTTCAAATCGGTCAAGTAGTTTCGGAGCCTATTCATTTCAAACAAACAAACAAGAAAACAATCAAATCTTTATATATGAGAAAACAGTTCCATTCTATCTACTTTCTTGACTCACAAATGACACAAACGGACAACGGTCATATATTTGCCACATACTTTGAACCCATGTTATTACCCACAAAACTTATTGTAATCTGTAGCAATAAACATGTTTCTTTGGCTATTATAGTTATATTTATGAAATAACAATAAAAATCAACTTACCAGAATTTTTAAAGACGTGACGAAATTTTTATTTAGTTTACACCGCTAAAAGTTGTCGCCAGTCAAATTTTTCCGCGCTATTTCATTTCAAACTTTTTTGACAGCTAAACGTCACTTACCTTGCCGCGTAATACCAATCTAACGCAAAGATAACATCATCACAGATGAATAAAAAAAATAAGAATTTAGGTGCGTTCTAAATTCATAAATATTTTTCGACATTGAAATAGTACCATAGAGGTGGCTACTATTTTACCATTGTCTGATTAAGGGTTAACTAGTTTGTGTTATGGGATCTAGAATGCGGATAAATATACTAAGATACTCTTTTTTTGTAAATACATACATATTATACATAGAAACACCCAGACCAATGCAAATATACAAATTCATGCATACAAATATTAGCACTGAGCGGGAATCGAACCCGCGCCCCCTGTAAGGCAGTCGAATGCTCTACCGCTACGCCACGGAGGTCATCAAAGTCACGGGCATTAGCTAGTTAGGCAATAAACAAATATGTAAAATTTATATGGTATGTTAACCACGGCAATAAGAAAATGCTTCAAGAATACTTCACAAATACTTACCTATTTAAGTACATAGTTACTTACTGAAGTATTCGTTAAATTCGATAAAGAACTTTTTTTTATATCTTGATCGTAAATACAAGGTATGAAAAATGTATGTTGTAAAATAATTATCAGAAGGTGCACGTACTACTCATATCAACAAATGTAATATAATATAATACAATATCCACTTAGCCACATCAAACAAACCTACTTACTCGAAAAAAGCTGTATGGTTTATGTATTTTTTTTATCCCACTTAGGTGGCATACGAGCACACGGTCCACCTTATGAAAAGTGGTTACCATGGCCAATGGACGCGCGCAGCACCGAGGGCGTCACGATAAAAGTAAAAAAAAGCAGCACATTAGACACTCATTATTAACAGGGTAATACCTAAGGGATTACCCTTAGATATTAACTGATGTCAGCATGAATATACAATAGCCATGAATCCCACAATCCGTAAGGCCTTGCAATGTCAAACTGACCGGCACATATCATAGAGGGCGGTATCAACTATCACTGCTGTGTCCCCATTGATGCTTTTACCTGAACGGTATTTTTCAGCTTCAGCAATTATCGCTGTGTCCAAAATCTGCTGTCTTATAAATAAGCATAAAAAGGTAACAATGACGTTATAAAATATTTTGTTAAGTTTCTAAACGAGTCTAAGGTCAATGATATTAGGACAACCTGTCAAAAGTTCAAAACAACAGTTTGCTGTTATTTTCTATTATTGGCTTTCTAAAATATTTTTGAAGGACCGTCCTAATATTTATGTGTAAAGCGGTGTTGTTGTTAATGCGTTTGATAAGCACTGCTCAAAATGACGATCCGCCTTCCTTATATCAAACCGCCATTATTATGTTCGGTCGTATTGTTCACTATAATATCTCTTGCTAGTGCTATATACTTTCCAAACATATATCCAAGAATTAAGTTGCATCTTAACCCTACAGAACTAAACGGCAAACCGCTCATAATCACACCGTATTTGAAGAAAGGTCTAGTATCTCTCGCTCAGAATCTCTCCCGGGTATCACTTACAGACGAACTCGGATGCCGCAGTCACGCTGGTTTCTTTACAGTTTGTGACAGATATAACTCCAATTTATATTTTTGGTACTTCCGGCCGTTTTCTAAAATCGAATCGGCGCCTGTTATTCTTTGGCTTCAAGGTGGACCAGGTGGCAGTTCTCTTTTTGGACTATTCGAAGAACTGGGACCATTAGAAGTTAACATGGAAGGTTTTACATTAAGAAAGCATCACTGGGCTTTGGACTACCATTTAATTTTTATTGACAATCCTGTGGGTACTGGATTCAGTTTCACTCAAAACAACCAAGGTTATTGTACGAATGAAGTGTGCGTGGCTAATGAATTGTACGCTGGTTTGCAACAGTTTTTTCAACTATTCCCTAAACTGAGGTCCAACGATTTCTATATTTCCGGGGAGTCTTATGCTGGGAAATATATACCGAGTCTGGCAATGAAGATACACGAAGAGAATGCTGTCATGATTACTACTCAGAAAATCAATCTGAAAGGGCTTGCTATAGGCAATGGCTACTGCGATCCAATCAATCAATTAGATTATGGAAACTATCTTTATCAACATGGTTTGATAGATGATACTCAGTTGAAAGTTTTTCTTAAATATCAAAATGAAATTATCACACAAATCAAGGCAGGGAACTGGGAGCAAGCCGATATTTTAATGGATGGGTTAATGAACGGACAATTTAATGGGTGCTCATACTTTAAAACATATACAGGATTTGATAACTATTATAATTTTTTAGAGCCAAAAGCACTTGATGATATGACTGTATTAAATCATCTACTAAAAAACATGACTTTAAGGTATGGTATCCATGTCGGAGGACTTCCATTCAATGATGGAGAAAATGTTCAGCTGCATTTAGCATTTGACATAATGAAATCAGTTGCACCAACTATTGCCGAACTGCTGTCACATTACCGTATTATGTTTTATAATGGTCAGTTAGATATTGTAGTTGCTTACCCGTTAACTGAAAACTTCCTACGTAATTTGAACTTCTCTTCGTCCGAAGAGTATAAAAAGGCTGGGAGGTACATTTGGAATGTGGGGGAAGATATTGCTGGGTATGTGAAGATGGCAGGCAACCTCACTCAAGTTTTAGTACGTAATTCTGGCCATATGGTACCGAAAGATCAACCGAAATGGGCACTTGATATGATCCGTAGATTTATTAATTACAAGTATTGGTTTAACTAGCTGGAGCTAAACTTTAAATAGTGAATAAGCCCATGCCTTAGTCAATATTGAAGGTGTGTCAAACGAACTTGCTGATTATTAAGCCAATTGTTAGTTTTTTATTTTTACAATGTAATAGAATAGGATCAGCTTTTAAATAATAATATATTGTATCTTCATTTTATAAACAATCCCACTTCTGATTATTATCGGAAGTGGGAAGATCCTTAGAAGTTTAAGGATCACAATCTTTACATACATACATCCTCGCCTGTATATTCCTCAAGGGGTAGGAAGAGGTATTCATATCCACATTGCAAACATTGCAAACTATGATTTTCAGGTCCACGTAACTGAGGGCCAGCCAATTGCCGTCAAGAGGGCATTTTGTCATTGGTCAGATGGAGAACAGTCCTATCCCTAAGTCGCATTGTAGGACGTTGGAGTGGCCTTATAACTCTCACTTTGAAGACTTGTCACACCAGTAGATGGCATTAATCAGTTGTGTAGTTTGCCCAACAAAATTAATATATGAATAAGGAGTTATGATAATACTCAATAGTTTATGATAATACTTGAGTATACAAGATGAAATTATTAGACTACAATTTATTATGATTGATTTGACTGAATTTTACCATTGAAAATATGTTTATATTAAAAGTTGGGTTTATGTTTTTTAGGTTTTACACAATGAAATCATTGTACATTTTTAGCAAAAATTTCTGAAAAAGATTTTTTTTTCATGAAAACTGATGTTCTTGAATTTATGTAATGTATTTTGGTTTTAAATGTATATGTTTTGTTTATACGAGGAATCTGAAAGATGTGATTTTACAGTGGTACATATTTTTGTATTAAAATAAAATATTTTTGTACTGATTAATTATTTTATTTGACATAGTTTATACATTCTAAATAAATACTACAACCTAGACGCTTACAATTATACGGACAGTCAATTTAATAAACATAAAATAGCTAAGGTATGGTAGTTTGAATATTTTGATATTCGCACAATATATTCAGTCTATTGGTCAACTCAAAAACGTCACCCCAGGATCCTGTATCTAATTTTCAACCATACTACAGACACTGCAAAAAATATAATTTAGTTTTAGGATTTATTATTATGCTGTTAAAGTCTAAAACCAAATGGTATCTTATACATGGTGTATTTTTGAAATGGTGCAGGAAAAGCAGCTTCCTTAACTGTTATAGTTACAGCAAAATATTCTTAGGAGACCAACCCTAACTTTTAAGATATTCTGAACTGGATTCAGATTTTGGTAAAAAAAACAGTCAGCAATAAAATATGGGGTTCTTCAAGAGGGGCATCAGGTTTCTTCATGGTCGGCAGCGCGAGTGTGACACCCCTGGTGTTGCATACGTCCATAGGCCACGGTAACCGCTTCCCATCAGGTGGGCCGTGTGCTTGTCTGCCAACAAAGTGGTATAAAAAAAATAAAAAATGCTAAACGTCTTAAAAAAAATTATAGTGCCAATCGATCCTATTTCATGTGAGGATCAAAAAACTATAAGAGACCATTTGATGTTTGAGTACTAGAAACGAGAGAAAGCGTTAAAAACGTTTCCAAAACATTTTGTAGGGTAAATAGAAAATCCATTAAAATTTTAAATATGGCTAAGCTGGTCTTACTTCCCCGTTTCAAAAATACACCCTGTATAGTAAATGAAAAAACTAAATGAACTCATTTACATTTTATTTTACCCTCATAGTAATAGTTTAAAATTTAATGACTTTTTTAGTGTCAGCTCTTTAGAATTTAAAGAATCGTGGTCCTATCCTGAGATAATATGCTGTACTGTTAACAATGATACATACAAATGGATTCTAGAGTCGAAAGGCACTGCTTAAAAATTATCGATTGCTTCATACTTGAGCTGTGCCCGCCATTTTTTGCGAGGTACGGTAATTCCTTTTCTAAAATTAAAGTAGGCTAAGTTACACCTTAGATTATTTGTTATCGCCCGGTGGAAGTGCCGTCTAATTCGGCGCAGCCGTTTCCGAGATTAGCTAAATCAAACAGACAATTATTTATTTTGTTCTAAGTACTTATTCATTCATACGCAATTATAAATAAGCTGTTTTAATATTAAAAATAGACATCACTTTTGATTTTTTCTGTATTATTCCATTTATCATCAATAAGAAAATATTTAATACATGCACATATTTTAATTTTTGATATTAAATAATTTTTATTGTATTATTATGTTACATAGGCACATACAGTCTCTGTCTCCCGGACTAGGTCCTCAACCTGTATTTCAGATGATAGTTCCTTCCACTTTACAGCCTTTTTTGAAAATACATGATACTTATTTAAAACTATAATACCTTAGCTAAGAATGAATTAACAGATATAATGCATAATAAACTGGGAGAGAACACTTTCAATTCGGCACAGATTTCATACAAGTATTAATAAAATTATATTTCTGTCGGTAGATTTATTTGTACCATTGACATATTTACAAACTAGTGAACATTTTTGTTATTAAATTCAGCACAAGAACTTTTCTCCACCTCCTTACAGTTCCTTCTACATCGATTGTATTGTATTGTTGTGATTGTTATCAGAAGTGGGATCTCACGTTTAGAGTTTAGAGGATCTAATTGCAAAAAAATGGCGATTAGTTCCAATGTGATGCCAAAAAGATGCCTAAGTGGAAATTGCGAGGAGGAAATGGTGAGATGCCCCCTAATCAGGCCCTCGAAGCTAATAAAGCAAAACCACTGTCATACCACAGAAACAGCAATAAATGGCATAACATTTCATTTTAAAGGTCACACATTGGGAGAGGCCTATGTCCAGCAGTGGACTAGGATAGACTAACTGATTAATTGAATGGAGGTTTGATTATTTTTAATACAAATATTTTGTTACTAAATCCATTCTTATGTTATAAAAGCGAAAGTAGCTGCTATGTCTATATGCTACGCTCTATATGCAGACCACTAAACCTTGAGAAAGGACGTAGACTATGTCTAGTCGCGATAATCGAGATCCAAACGAGCGGAGCAGCGGGCTACATCTAGTTCACTATAAATTTGTAAATACGTCCCAATTGAAAAAAAAAAACCTAAGTTATTCCTGTTATAATGACTGGTGAATTCAAGTACATATTTCAAAATTAAATTCGATTACATGTAATTTTGATTATTTGGATTAATTGCGAAAAAAAAATTATTACAAAAATTATCCTAATAAAAAATTAACGTACACATTAAAATTAAAAAAATATTGTCATACATTTTGGCACTGCCTAGTATTACATTACTGGGAGGTTACTGTCATCTCTAGCAGTATTATTTTAATCTCACTTTGTGACTGACGAGGGAATTTTGGTGCCAACACGAAGAAGGGCGCATCGCGGTATTATTTATTTTCCGAAATTGGTTCTCAGGTCGGGGCCGCGTTTCGAACCGGTGGTTCATTTACTAAATTGATATTCATGTTCCATTTTTGTTGACGTTTTGTAAGTGCCGATATAATGGTATATACAGAAAAAAATATTTTTGACTTTGACTTTATGTATAAAAATAGAGGATTTTTAGATATAACGTCTTTGACAACATATTACAGTGAATTGTAACTTTTCGTGTAGGTTCAAAAAATACTTTGTGACTTTTATAGCCTGAATCAGATTATCAGCATCCAAAGCATACTCAGGACACTAATGTTTTATGGTCAAACTGGGCAAAATAGTATCTCTTAATGTGTTAGGCAGAGGTGAATTAACACCCACATTTCACCAATCATTAAATTTAGCCTATTGCCATCTTCCAGGCATAATTGTTGACTCAAGTCATGCAACTTAAGGTTGAGTCTAGGCTGTATATATCTGTCTGATGTTAAACAGTCCTATGGGAAGAGATGGGGTGCTCCAAATTCTACTCTGCCGGGAATATACATACATATCCAATATCCATGTAATTGATAATCCAGAGGTGAATTAACACCCACATTTCACCAATAATTGTATTCCGTTCCACATAATAGGCCTATTGCCGTTTTCCAGGCACTATTGTTGACTCGAGTCATGCCATGTAAGATTGAAATAATACTATTTTTAAGAGATGATGGTAATGACCCTGGATCACTGATCTTAATTCAACTTTGGATGACATTTAAATCAATCAAAAGTCATTATTAACCATGAGTATATCATACCTCCTCGCTTGTCTTCGAAAGTATTTTAGTAAGGCCCGTATGGGCTGTGATGCTGTCGACCAATAGTATTACTTGCCAGGTATCTTCACGCCAGTAGCGCGGTGAGGGCGTCCAGGAACTGTGCCCTCTGCGAGATGGGTAGGGAAATGATGGAGGTGTCTACATATTCTAGGGATACTGAGGCACCGCATTTGTTGGCAGCCTGTTCAAACGCTGCTCCGAATAGACTGGAAAAGATAAGGAAGGTTGTTAATTGATGTTTTCACCTCTCCAGCACGAAAACGGCGCCTTTCCTGTCTAAAAATCGCATTTCGCTGCGGATTTTTAGGCAGAAAAGATGTCCTTTTCATGCTGGGGAGGTGAAAATGTGGTCCCTCGAGCCGGATATCAGGTTTTGTAATTAGGCATTTTATAATGTTGATTACCATAAATGTGCCATCTTTATGGCCCTAGGTCAGATGAGGCGTGAAAGGCATACCATAATCTTGCCCTTGGCTACTAATAACCCAAGACGACGTACGGTTTAAGTCGGTTTGAGTTACTATTTCTGTTGGCTTCGGCAGGAGGGGGTATTCGTGGGTATTTATACATGACAGAGAAGAAAAAGAAGGGGTGGTCACTGTTGGTTGTGTAGCCTGCATTAGATAGACCTTGACCAATTAAGTACTCAAAATAATCTTGATATCTCGGTAAGCCTACCAAGATATCAAGATTTTTTTATATTATTATTAGGGAGTCCCCCTTCCTGTTGACTGATTGCTCTGATATTTGGTACACGTCTTTAGTTCAGACGATAACACAATTTAAATCAATGAGTTTGATTTGCTCTTAATACCTTGTGGTACCTAGTGGTATTAAGAACATTTTGAGCTTTAGGGGCCGTTTAAGTATTACGTAAGCACTAAAGGGATGATGACATGGAGGTGTGGGGTCTAGATAATGATTACGTAAGCAGTAATTATTTACTTTTCACACATAATATAGCATGGAACCCACGCATTACCCTAAAAAACAAACATGAAAAGAAATATGTATAATATAGGTACCAATGTTTACTTAAGCATGAGGGGGGGAGTACGCGTTTTGCTTATTTTAGCTGGCAGGGGGAAGGGGGGTTGCAATAAATTTGTTTACGTAATGCTTGAACAGTTTCTTATGCTGAGTGACCAAGGCGATAAGGCGACTAGGTGACAAGTCGACTAAGTGATAAGGCGACAAGTCGACAAGGCGACTAGGTGACAAGTCGACTAATTGACAAGGCGACAAGTCGGCAAGGCGACTAGGTGACAAGTCGACTAGGTGACAAGGCGACTAGGCGACAAGTTGACAAGGCGACAAGGTGACAAGGCAACAAGGTGACAAGGCAACAAGGTGACAAGGCGACTAGACAACAAGGCGACTAGGCGACAAATCGACTAGGCGACAAGGTGACTAGGCGATAAGGTGACAAGTCGACAAGTGAGTGTACAGACTTGCGCGGCTCGTGCAGGTAGCGCGGCGGCACGCCCAGCAGCACGCAGTCCCGCTCGGCCGAGCGCGCGCTCGCCACCAGCGCGCGCGCGCCGCCGCCCGCCGCGCTCGCCCAGCGCGCCGCCACGCCCAGCCACAGCGGGCCGCGCACCAACTGCGCCTCGGGGCTGCCCTGCGCACACACAACACGCCATCTACTCACCAGCTACTCACTGGGAATAATATAGGGTAGGTAATCGCTGACAGCGTTAAACAATGTGACGTCAGTGCACATAATCTGCAGCCTCTGTGGCGTGGCGGTAGTGAACACGACTGCTACGCAGGAGGCGCGGGTTCGATCCCCGCTCAGTGCAAATATTTGTATGCATGAATATGGGTATTTGCATTGGTCTGGGTGTTCCTATGTATAATATGTATGTATTTACAAAAAAAAAAGAGTAAGTATGTTTATCCGTATTCTAGATTCCATAACACAAGCTAGTTAAACTATGCTTACCATGGGTCTAGATAGCGTTGTGTAGAATGTTGTAGAATATTTATACTATTTATATTATAATCTACTTCAAGGAATCAAAGAATCAATTTCATTTATTCAGTTTAGGCACACAAAGAGCACATATGAACGTCAAAATTTTACAATTAGCTATGACTTTACAAAAATATAGACAATGTTATAATTGTATCATGTTGAGTTATTAAAGAGTTATCTAAAGTAAGTAATTGTATTTAATTTCGGTTTTATTATTTTTTAACAAATATTTTTTTACAAAGATTATTTTACAAACAACATTTGATAAACAAATCATTTGACAAACTTTCATTTCGCAAACATATTATATTAAAAATAATAATTTGACATAATGCAAATTTCGCAAATATGTTACTTTGAAAATATTTAAAATTATTTTTTTTTTCAAATTTGCTATGTCAAGAGATAATATAAAAATATTAAATAATGTAAAAATAAACCATTGGAAAATGATTCTTTCGCTGGTTCGGAAGGTTAGTTCTACTGAGAAGATACCAGCAAGAAACTCAGCGAACTATGTTAGAACTAGACTATTTTTCTTTTTTTAAATTTGATTTAGTTTGCAATTTATTTTGTGCAAGAACAAGAGACTTGGTTTTACTCAAACAAATAATTTACATACGAGTACGTACGTAAATCAAAGAGATTTTTAGTGAATACATACATGAGAGTAAAGTAAGTAAGCCGTGCAGCTGAAGCAGAGTCTGGGCTGTTTATACCTGTCTATTGTTAAACAGCCCTATCCTCTATTCTCTATTCAAATAGTACTACACCGCATGGGAAGAGATGGGGTGGTCGAAAATCTACTCTGCCAGGAACGGAGTGCTTTATCCCCAGAGGATTTGGCAGAGATGAATTAACACCCACATTTCATCAATAATTGTATTTGGTCCCATGTAATACGTTAGCCTATTGCCGTTAATACATTTACATTAAGTGCAGTTAAAACATTTATGAAATAATAATAATAAATAACGCAATACATTTAATCTATTAACCTGATCCTTACCGTACCTGGGGCAAATCTGCCCATCACGCTGGCAGCGTTGCCCTGCTGAATAGCAATGGCCAACCTTTGCCCCAGGTACGAGGCGGAGCGAGAGTCAATGAAATAAATAATTTACGTATACTAACGTCAGATTCCATTCGACCAGTAGCGAACGTTTAGATATTTTAAAATGTCCGGTCAATTTTCAGAAAAATATTTTTTCTTTTAACCCATTCTTGGATAAATAATTTTAGATATTTGCGTTGTAACTGAATTCTGTAAAATTCATTAAAAAAAATATAACCAGAGCAAGTTATACACTCTTCCATTTTGAATATCATTTCACTCCTACCAATTTAATATTATTTCTAACTTATCGCACTGTAAACTCTTAATTGTATAACGGTTCGGGAGTTTTCGCGATTAAGTCATAAAACTTACTATTTTTGCCGACGTGTTGGATGCGTTGCAACGCCCGTGACTTGACTGCAATTCGATTGAAAGTCAAGTCGCGACCACGGGTGCTGCAACGCACCCGAAATGATTACAGTCAAGTCGCGACCAGGGGTTCTGAAACGCATCCGAAATGATAGACAGTCAAGTCCCGACCAATGCAACGCATCCGAAACGACAGCAAAAAAAGAAAGTTCTTTAATCGCGAAAAGTCTAAAAAACTGTTCTACAATTACAAATTAATATTTTAATAATACTTAACTTCAAAAGAAGAAAATAGCAATCGCAACCTGTAAATACTGCATTAAGAAATCATATATAATGTTCGTACTTACCTCAGGCACAATGAAGTAGCTGAAGGGTCCAGCGAGGTGCAGCATCTTCCCGTTGAGGGTGGCGTGCACGAGGCGCCCCACCGCCTCCAGCGCCCTCTGCGCCGACGCGCCCCCAATGCGCCGGCTCTCGTTCTCTCCGCTGTCGATGTCCAGCACCGACAGCGCGTGTTGGAAGCCGTCGCCTTTTGGAATCGTTTCCTGTAACAACACAAATAGTTTAGTAACTTCAGCATGTAGCCTCTGCAGTGAGGGGGAGTGACGCTACTGGAGCGCGGGATTATATATAGATGGAAAGTGGTTACCGTGACCTATTACGTGGGACAGAATATAGTGTGCATCAAAAATCACAGTCGATACACCTCTAACCACCCGTTCAGAGACTTACAGGCGACTTCCGTCTAACTTCCTAATCTCGATACGAAAGCTTGTGCCTAACCCGCAGTTAGACTGGAAAAAGTGGATCTCCGATTTCGAGGGGAAGGCTACGGATCAAAGAATCAAAGAATCAATTTCATTTATTCAGTTTAGGCACATAAAGAGCACATTTGAACGTCAAAATTTTACAATTATGTATGTCAAGAAATAATATAAAAATATTAAATAATGTAAAAATAAACCATTGGAAAATTATTCTTTCGCTGGTTCGGTAGATTAGTTCTACTGAGAAGATACCAGCAAGAAACTCAGCGAACTACATTAGAACTAGATTATTTTTCTTTTTTAAATTTGTTTTGGTTTACAATATATTTTTTATTTTGTGCGAGCAAGCAAGAGACTTATGTTGACCACGCATTAACATCATTAAGGTACTCATCCACTTTATAGTCATATATATATATATATATATATATAGACATACCTTTACTCATTAAAGTTTTTTTCACTTCTATTTTAAATTTATTTATTGGCATATTAATCAAGTCCTGAGGAATTTTATTAAATATATTTATGCAGCTGCCTACAAATAAATCACCAACCTTGTGAAGCCTAAGTTTTGGTACAACTAGTTTATTTTTATTTCTCGTATTAAAATTGTGTACATCAGATAGTTTTTCGAAAATATTTAGGTTTTTTCGTACATATAAGATATTTTCATAAATGTATTGAGAAGTTTGTTTTGTTAGTTTGTTTTGTTAGGGCACCAAATCAGTCAATTTTTACTTTAACTCACATGTTCAATAAGCCCCATGATCGCGTATACGTCGTCCATAGCGGCCAGCGTGGGAGAGTGCGGCCTCTGCAGCAAGAAGGTAGTGTGCGTGGGTACAGGCAGCTTGTGCTTAGGCGCTGCCGTCTCCAGCGCGGTCAGCAAGGAGCGCCGCAGCTCTACGTCCATTGAGCGATACGCCTGACGGGCTTGTTGGAGGGGAATCCTGTAATAAGGCATGATATAGTGTGTGTGAATAACTACCTTTTTCGGGTCGGTTAACAATAATCATTTGCTTAATCTATTAAGAGTCTTAAATAAAGCTAACTTCTAGCTCTCACTCTCACTTGAAGGACTATGAACTTATTGGGCCATCGTTGCCATCCGGCTCGAAGGACCATGCAAGAATATGTAACGGTGGTGGTGTACGCACCCGCAGTCGGCCAGCAGCTGGCGCAGGCGCGCGTGGCCCGCCAGCGTGTGCAGGCGCAGGTGCGGCGCCAGCGCCGGCGCGTGGCGCAGCGCCGCCTCCAGCGACCAGCGCCGGTACAGCGGCAGGCACGCGTCCTTCTCCAGCGACACGAGCACGCCCTGCGCAGTGCACACCTTCGTGATCCTGGCATTACGGTACTTGTTCCACCCTCCGTGTACAGTTCCGATAGTTTATTACGGATGATACCAGTGCAAGGGGAACAGACATAATACAATACTGTGTAGCAAAAAAGTGCTATTATCTGACAGATATAACCACAGATTTATCATCATCATCCCAGCAGTTATTCTGATTAATAGACTTGAGCATTCTCTTGTTACAGAACATGGAGTATTTGCCGTTTTTAGCTATATTGAGCTAAACAACGAACCGATCCAAAAAATAGAGACAAACATCGCTACAAGCATTTCTCATGATCGTAGTGAACGCTCTAGTCGATGCTTTATTGTTCTTTGGTAAGAATGCACACCAGAATGCTTAAATTTATCAGCACCTCATGGGTGCTTTGAAACCTAAAGTTTACTTGCAATTTCTTCTCCTATAGCTTTTAAGGAAACAGCAGTAGATCTCCCAATCCCGAAAATAAAGTCGAAGCAAGAGCCCCACCCGCTGTTTAGCAGGTGCCCCAACATTTTAGGTGAGATTGCTTCAGTCCCAAAGATATCAGTAGACCTTATACACCCTTCGACATAAATAGTTACAGAATAAACAATCAAAGAATATACAGACCGACTAAGTTAGGATATTGAATCGGTTCTGGTGGAATCCGAATCCGCTATCTTTTCCATACAGAGCTGCAGAGGGAACGCTCTGAGCACTGAGTCACCAAACATGCCTGAAGCCATCCAAATCTTCCTATATATTAGTGTCAATTTTCCCTATCTTAATCGATTTGAATAGTTTTTTTTTTGCGTAAAATCCCCACGGATACCTCCCCACCGGAGCCGGTGGAAGAGGTTATGTCGGACTCGAACCGACCAAAACGCACGCCGCCTGTGGGTCGTTTTGATTGCCGAAGGTGAGGTTGACAGGCATATCCCTCGCACGCCGGCCGATCCAGGGCCATCTCTCACGATCTGGCCCTCTCCTCGGGTGTGTGGGGACTACAGAGTCCCCAACTCGTCGCGCGCCGCCGCCCGATTTGAATAGTTAGCATACTAAATGCTTTAAAATGTAAGTGAACCGTGCGGACCGTCTGCGAGTGGTCGGCGGGCAGGTGCCGGTGCAGCCCGTCCGCGTCCAGCAGCGCGGCGGCGGGCGCGCGCTGCGCCAGCGCCGCCTGCGCCGCCACGCCCACGCCCGCCGCCCACACCGCCGCCCAGCCGCAGCGGGACACGCGCCACGCCAGCTCCAGCGCCACGCACGCGCTCTGGGGGCACAGGGGGGGAGGGGGTATGACTATTAAATCCTTCCTATAGCTCCGGGTGCTTTAGGTGGGAGTGAAAAACAAGTGTCGAGGCAATCAAGATATAGAACACTAATCTATGAACAGCAGGCAGCTCTTGGGGCACAAGGGGGAGGGGTGGGGGGTGTGGGTGGGGGGCTATTAAGTCCTTCCTATAGCCCCTGATGCTTTAGGTGGGAGTGAAAAATCATCTGTCGATGCAATCAAGATAAAGACCACTATTCTATGAACAGCCTCTGCTGTGAGAACATTCGACAGCTGATTCCACTTCGAGGTTTCAATTTCGCATGCTGTAAATTTGGTGATATCATAAGCCGAGGACGTAAACATACATCACTATCGACTTGTGATCGACGTCACCAAATTTACAGTATAAAAAATTGATATCTCACCACAGATTCAACTGTTGATCATTTGAAACATTCTTTCAATATATGCCTGCAGCATCGAAACAAGCTACTACTTTTTGAACTTTACCCTGCTTATGATCATTTCAATTGACTGGCCAAACGTAAAAGAAGTTACAAATGGACAGCACAAAAACGATCACTAGACTAGAGACCATATTGAATTTAAGTATTTTTTTGTAAATTGCGGAACCCAAATTCTAAGTAATTTCCAAAATTACTCTTTTATAGTCAGTGGTGATGCAGGAATATCCTGGAATTCTTGATAATTATAGAACTATTTTTTCCCGTCATACGAATCGGCTAGCAAAATGCCTCCAAAACAATTTTAAAGTCTATGGTTTATGTTGTGTATGTCCCTACATAGACGAACACACACAAACATTCAAATACGAAAAAAGCACTTACAGGTTTCCCATAGTAAGAGAACTGTATATAGTTGAACATCAGAGTGTTCCGTCTCTCGGTCCAAGCCCTCTTCTCGCGACGCCGTTCCACCATTGCTTCCAAACCCTCATGCCCACTCTCGGGCTCCTCATTCTGTAAACATTAAGAACATGGGGACACCATTGCTGAAGTGGCTTTGAAATAAATGTTTTATTTGAAAAAACTTTCAACTATTTATTTTGTATTACCTAATCATGTACAGTGTACTGATCCAGATTTTTTAAATCTTGGGCATAGGGTCACAATCAGAGTAAACATAAATGAATGACCCCCAAATAAATATGCTAAGAGACTCATGTAGCAGATTTTAGAGGTAGTAAATTTAAAAACAACTTTTTTTATGTCTCATAGAAATTAAAAATATTCATAATCTTATATTATATTCAAATATTTAATAGACTACTGACAATAAATGTGTAGTCAGCAGTTAAAGTAGTGACTGGACAAATTAAATTCCTGCAGACAAAGTGGTGATTGGACAAATTAAATGCCTGCAGTCAAAGTGATGATTGGACAAATTAAACTCCTGCAGTCAAAGTGATGATTGGACAAATTAAATTCCTGCAGTCAAAGTGATGATTGGGTCAATTAAATTCCTGCAGTCAAAGTGGTGATTGGACAAATTAAATGCCTGCAGTCAAAGTGATGATTGGACAAATTAAACTCCTGCAGTCAAAGTGATGATTGGACAAATTAAATTCCTGCAGTCAAAGTGATGATTGGGCCAATTAAATTCCTGCAGTCAAAATGGTGATTGGACAAATTAAATTCCTGCAGACATAGTGGTGGTTGGAGAATTAAGTAAATACCTATTGTTTATTGTAACACAACACAAAATGGACATTTATCCACTTTTAGCCTTGAGGAACTATTGAAAAAAGACCTCACTTTTTTTCTTTTTTTTATACCACTTGGTGGACAGACAAGCACACGGCCCACCTGATGGAAAGTGGTTACCGTCTCAAAATATGCCATAGAGGAATTTGTTGCGCCATTTTTTCACCACTAGCAACTAGGCGGTGGTAAACTTAGCTTAAGTAAAATTATTATTGACGTCAATAAGACACAATTTTATTGCAAAAGATTGAAAATAAATAACTTTAACTTTAAAGTTCGGTCTTTCCAGAAAATAGAAACAAAGATACATCTTATCTACTTACATCTTCATCGTCATCATCATCTCTGAAGATATCATCATAGTCGGGAATATTCTCTTCTTCATCTTTGTACACAAGCCTCACCTGTGTAAACCAAACTTTTAATGGAGATATTCTTAATTAAATTGGGAATTAAATTTATATAGATATATGCTGCTAAGTGACAAAAATCTATGAATTTGTTAAAAACTTCTGTATCAGAAACAGAAGAAAAGCTGCAATTCTTCTCTATTAGACTCCAAGACCTGCTGAGTGTTAGTGGATACACCATTCCTTGCGCAGATTGTCTCACACAGCAGAGGTATCATGACATTTCTCAAAAAACCTCAATAAGTTAATTTTTAAAACAGGATAAATTCACTTTTGAGTAGCCATGAAACTGATTTTATAGGTTGCAAGGTATAACTGAAATACTTGTTATTTTTAAGATTGACCTCACTAGGAAATCACATAAAAATTGCACATAAACAGTGGGATAGCACAACAAAGTGTACATGGCACATCTTCCATTATTTCATTTATTTTTTATTTTTATTTCTTAGCTACTGATGGCTGCTCACCTTATCACAGGACGTGTGCCTGATTATCACCTTAGTCAGAATAAAAAAAATAATTAAAAGTACTTACCTGTCCATCACTATACACATTACAGACATCAGTAGGTTTGTGAGCATCTAGCACAAAAAATACAACATCCTCCTCCGGCTGCAAGATATCCACCAGGTCTATTGTCCCTCCACAGTTTATTAACACTACATACTTTATTTCTTCATTATTTTCTTCATAAGCCTGTTTCAACTCCGAAATACCCCCAACCGGCACTAAGGTATACGAGACATTATCGCACTTAAACAGCCCCTGGAGTATCTTACATGTGCATATAGCGTCCACGTCGTAATGAACTAACAATAATACTCTCTGAAAAAAGTAATAATGCGTTATTATATCGTAGAAGTTTGGTTGTAAACAACCTAACACTTGAACCTAACTTACATTCCCTAGAAGTACGTTGTAGAAATCATTTCGAATATCTTCTATAAACATCTTGGAGCTACATGAAGGTTTAACGAATAAAGTAAAATATTTATTGTCACGAAAACATGATATTAGAACAATTTAAAACGAAAACTAAACAATATAAACAGAAAACACCTGCAATCTCTGTCAACTTTGAACTGTCACACAAAATTATTCGCGCCAAACTAATTACAAGCGGTGCGTTCAAAAATGTGCCTACTAAAAATTCGTATCCGATAATATCTTTCTCTTTTCATTATTTCTGCAAACAAGTTTGCTTGCCCCACAGGCTTGCCCCCTACGTAATTGGATAATTTTTTTTTTATTATTTAACACATTTTTCAGGCATATTTGTTTTTACATACTTATATTTGCCTAATTTTTTTCTTAATCATTTAATTTTGTATATACGTGAGGGGAAGAGAAGAGTCGTAAGCCTTCCGATACTCTCACCATTTATAAGATATCTAGTTCAGTTTGCTTTGCCTGTGTCCAACTTCGACCAAGGCTCGGGCTTGGCTCGGGCGCTCTTGTTGAGGATTGTTCGGCAGCTCTCCACTACGTGTCTTACGTATACAGTAGGGCACCGGATTCTCCGAGCGCAGACTTGGGACAGTGAGTGACAGTTGAAATTTGTTATGCCAGTAGAAGCACACTGGCGCCGATTGTGTCCCCCATG
Organism: Eilema griseolum; assembly: GCA_963662185.1. Taxonomy (NCBI): domain Eukaryota; kingdom Metazoa; phylum Arthropoda; class Insecta; order Lepidoptera; family Erebidae; genus Eilema; species Eilema griseolum. Next base: position 1,823,020 of record OY759249.1, read on the forward strand.
TCCAGGGCAAGATAGGCTCACTGTGCATCTGATACCTGAGTCATTTCAAAACCGTAAATGGTCTAGGGTCAGCCGGGATGCGAGGGAATCTAGGCTTTAATCTATTCGAACCAGACATAACTACCACTGCTCGTCGGCAGAGGCAATGGATGTAATTTCAGCACAAAAAAGTAGGTATTATTGAGTTTATGGTATTAACTGTACTAAGGTAGCAAAGAAGGACTCGATTCACACCGTACATCATTTAATTTAATGGTAAGTTTTAACTGCAGATTATAACTAGCATCACCAGAGAGATATTATGCATTTATACTTAATCAGAAAGACGTTTACTCACTTTTATGAACCTAGTGTTACAGCCTTACAGCGCGTTTAAGGAAGGCCACCTCACCTGCTAGCCGATACACCTGCCGATTGAAAGAAGATTCTCTCGGTATAGGGAAGTCAGACGATAGTCGCTCCCTTATAAAACCGTATATAAATAAAACTAAAAGATGATGGAATAAGGAAGAGCTCCAAGGCAAAGAATGATAATTAAGTCAACCTTCCTATATAGTAGGTACAAAAAATATAAGAAAATTGGTTTCTCATAATTTAATACACATTCTTAATATACATACAATTAACATTATTATGTAGAAATACGTCTCTTATAACTCTCAACATGATGAGAAGCAATCTTGTACGTTATGGTGCCCGGCCGCAGTAGACTGGTAGAAAGAGCTTGCATATAAGACTTTATCAGAGATTCATCTGTTTCTTCAGGGTACAAGTAGTCATTCACCTCGTAGCATAACAAACCCTCTGGGCAATCAAGAGCTCTTAAACACCCTGCATACTCTGACCATAATAGTTTTCTCCACTTCACATTGTGCTTCTGAGCTAGTGGGACCAACACACATGCAGAGAATGTATGATCCCCATAACTTACAGCCTGAAATTGCTCCAAGAACTGAGTATAAAAATCTTGAAAATTGTGAAGGCCAACCAAAGGCTTGACGAAATTAAACTTTGACTTCTTTTTAAATAACACTTCAGCGCATTTCTGCAATAGAATCTTGACTCTAGGATCAAGAAATAATGAATTGTCACTGAGAAATACACACATGATTCGACAAAATCTGTCTGTAACATCTATATCGTCCAGAAGTTCTGGGAAACATAATTCATTGAACAGTATCCATTCTAGACTGCTTATAATTATAAATTCCCTTTCTGCAGCTGCCCTTTCTGCAATTTTCTTCGCATGTTCCCCAACAATTTTGGGGAAATTACTTGTATCTTGATGCCTGCTGTAAAGCGTTAATATCGGCATATATATCCAATCTCTAGGCAATATAGGTTCTCGCCAAGACTTCAACAGAATATTAGGTCCTGTTTCTCGGTAATTCATATTAACAACTTTCCGATAACACGTTTTTATATTTTCGATGGATGTCAAAGCTTTACTGGAGTTATCAGAGTCCGATACGTTTACGAGGTTTAAGAGTCTTTCTGCTGTGAACCAATGTTTATTGAACACAATGTTATTGAATAAGAAATACAGGTCATGTTTTTTATCCATTCTCAAGATATAGCACAGTTTGTTGGCCACTGAATAAATCATGTCTTTGCTTTCTTCCGACATGTTGTACCGCGTCGATAGCTTAACAATATTAATTACTAAATTAGTTTCCATCCTCGTGAACCAATTATCACAGAGACTTGGCACCTTTTTACTAAGTTCATTCAAATATAACAACATATGCCTTAAAAATGATTCTGTAATGTCTTTTTCGTTCATATAAGTGAGCAGGCATGATAGAGACGCCAAAAACGGTATCGGTGATAAAACATTCAATATTGGAAGAACTTTTTGTGATGTATCTATTGCAGATCCTCCCAGACTCATCAGGTTTTTGGTCAAGTGCAAGTCTCTGCTTTCCAAGCCTGACAGTAAATTCGAACTTGGAATGAGGTGCTTCATCAGTCTTTCGAATCCTTGTGATTGGAACAGTAAAACGAGAGAATCGTTTAAAACTTTCACTGGCAAACATTCAACCATAATCACTATCTTGCACAAGTCTAGAGCCGAACAGAGAAGTCGTAAATGTCCACACGTATATTCTTCAGCAGTACATAGTTGTACGATCCACTTCTGTACTCCATGCTTTACTAACGGATAGATCTGGGTTTTATTAGAATAAAAGCCCGATACATTACAGCTCAAGAGTCTACTAAAAAGCTGTAATACCACTGCTGCATGTGTTGCAAATAAGATTGACGAAGGAAACAAATTCGTTGATTGAACATGATTGTAGAACGTAGTCATAATGACGGGGCACAATGACAATGCCTCATCTCTACCAAGACCATAGTGTAAGAAGTTTGATAAAACACAGTACCCTTCTATCTGAATTTTTAAACAATAAGATTGATCAACTTTAGAATCAATGTATTCAGAGATAGGTTTCAAAATATCATATTTTTTGCGCAAAATATGTGTAATGTCACATGTTTGCAGTGATAATATCCTGAATAATTTCATGGCAGCTAGTATTGGCTTCCTGTTGTACACTATTTGTGGCTCAAAAACAAAATTGATAGAAGTAACAGGTAGGAAGTTCTTTATTATAGTGTTCATTAAGCTCTCCATTTCAACAATCTTTTGTGCAGTTTCAATCGAGTCTCGAGCTAACCTTGTTAATATTTGTAAAGAATATTGCACGCAGTTGAAATTTGGTCTGACAACATCTAGGATATAGTACAGTCTTTGGAGTATATCTGTTCTTAAAAGTGCTGTGATAATATCAATCTCTGCTAGATGAAAGTCATTAAATTCCGATTCCTTCGATTCTAATTCTTCAATTTCTGACTTATCATTTTCTAGACAAGGCTGTATCGTGCCTTCTTCGAAACCAATTAAAGCATCGAGGCTAGCTTCATCTATTCTATTGTAAAGCAAATTTCTCATTGCCTTTAAAGCAGGTTCTAACACAATAACTATATTCTCATCCAAGGCTATCCGTATGATAAAAAATAATTTACTAAGTGGTATCTCTATGACATTTTTGTACATGCCAGTACTGTAATAATCCAAAATACCGGCAATAGTGTTCAAAGCCATGACTCGTTGCTGAGTTACCGTTGATCGAGTAAGTTCAATTAGTTCTGTAATTGAATATCCCGGTCTATGTGGTTCATCACCATGGTGGAATAACGTCTTTGTCCTTTCATTGTAATCTATTGTGTACGGCAAGAGGTAACCATTGAAATGAAACCTAGCTTCATAAGGCTCATTGGCATTAATACTTTTGCTTTCTTGGATGCTTTTGATCCATTCTAATTTATCTTTTTCTAGTGAATCAAAATGTAGCCATTTGTCGAGATGTGGGTGTGACAGCAAATCGTTGTCCCATAGACTATCATCTTCAACAACTACTGGATCGGTCTCCATGGAGTCTGCAATATTTTTCATCTGTATTGTTTTATTTTCAAATCTAACCTCTTTTTTATCTGATTCTTGTTTACTTGCCTGTTGTCTCTTTGATTTTATGAACTGTACCAGCTTAGGATCTAGACTTGAAGACAATTTCTTTTGTTCTTCCATAATTTCTGTTTCTGACATTTCACTGAGTACTTTTACATTTTCTTGATGAATACCTTTTGAGTCTTCAGAAGAGACCATATAACTCCTAGTGGGCAAGCTAATGTTAGACTCATCCACATCCATTTTAGCACTGGCTATTTCATCGGTGATTTCTTTTCTTTTCATTGTATTTGGTTCTAATTTTGTTACTTCTGGGAAACCTCGCGCGGGCATTACTTTAGTTTCGAGAACAGTATTATCAGAAACGTTTTTTTCAACTATATTGCTTAATAATGACGGAATAAGCTTAGGAAAGTACACATAATCATCGTCAGTTTCTGACAGAGCTGTTGAGCCACCTGCACTGATATTCTTTTCGAAAATATTACCTATGGCGGAACTAGTACTGGCCTGTGCTTCTGAATGGTTCTTGAGACCTCTAGACCTAGCATATTTAGAAGGTTTCCGATTGACCGGGTCAGGACGTGCTCGTTTACTATCGGGGCGTAGATTTGTAACTGATGCTGCCGGCTGTATATTGTGTTTTTCCTTCTCTTTGAGGAATTCTTCTTGCATACGGAGTAGATCTTCCTCATCTTCACCTGGCTTCGGTCTTTTAAACATGTTTATTTCTACGGGAAATAATTAAAATTGCAAAATTGAAAAAGTGCTTTGTCTCAGGCAAACAAAGCACGCAAAGTTGACAGTAGCGATGCGCGACCTCTTTGTGCGCGACTCCACAGCAAAGAGTATATAAGAGTCCACAGATTAAGTAATATACCAAAGAGTATATAAGAGTAACAAATAATATACTCATGGAACTAATAAGTACAATATTAGTTCCATGAATATACTATGTAACGCGACTATGAATGATTTCATTCGAATTTATAAATCATTCGATTCACTCGAATGATTTACGAAGTTAGTAACTATTTTTTTTATACCACCTAGGTGGCTGATAAGCACACGGCCCACCTGATGGGAAGTGGTTACCGTGGCCTATGGACGTGTGCAACACCAGGAGCGTCATACTCACGCTCGAATAAAACTAACTTGACACCTCATTTGAATAGTCGAATCGGAGTCAACTAGTTTTATGTATACCTACTCTAAGGAGTCAACTGACTGGAGGGAGTCAACCGCTCACGCACCGCACTCCCATTCGAATAATATTTACTTGATACCTCATTCGAATACGCAAAAGATGGAATACGTGGAGCGGAGTCCATTTGACTCTAGTCTAATGACCTACACGCTTCTCGTTCGAATGAATGTCGACTTTGTTTCCGACCGTGAGAGCTCAAATTCCGATAGTAATTATTACATTAGTAAAATGATAGTAGATAAGTCGCTTAGTACTTAATAGTTCCTGATGTCTGTTCGCTGAAATCTTTTCAATTATGTACGTACCGTACGTTCAAATACATTAATATTCTTCGAAAATTCGAATACACATACATTCGGATTATTCGTAGACGAGCATCACTAGTTGACAGTGTTGTAGTCAAAGAGTATAATTTGTAGTCATGAAGCTATGTTGTAGTTGACAGATTTTTCTTTGTTTAATGTTGATAAATAAATGTTTTGATTTTTGATAACATGGAAGAGCATTTATTAAAGTAGTTATGCACTTGAATGAATTCAAAATTATGCAAAATTAATGCCTAACTGTTTACGAGTAACAACGAGGTGATGCTTGTTAAATACAGGCTGTTTCTTATGAGCTCTCAATGATTTTATATACTCTTTTTTATGTAATATCATTGTGAGCTTCAGAAGAGACTTCATAAGAGTATAAAAGAATATTATTCCATTAGCACTCTAACCGGTATCCGGTGTTTGTGGTAGTAAACAAAGAGAATACAATACTACGTAAGGTAGTAAAGAAAAAATAATTAAAATTTTCATATGACGACAGAAACGACCGTGTTTTTGACACTTTCTTGTTATAAAAATGTCAATTTCAATTATGTCAAATATTATTTTGACATAATTGACATTGACATAATTAAATATTGCGAAACAACACGTGAGTATTGTACAGTATTGTATTTGCGTGAGTAACGTGAGTTTAGAATTATTTTCATATTTTAGGACGAGCGTGAATTATTTATATTATAGCCTAACTAAAATTAAAACACAATAAAATGCCAAAAGTTACTAAAGTCAGGAGTAGTATAGAGAAATTAAAACATCCTAACAGCAGAAAAACTTTAAAACTCATTAGCAAAGTTAAAAGGAACGAAAAGAAAGATCAAAATAAAACTGGTACACATATAAAACAAAACCTCATCGGTGAAAAGATTTTGTGGTTCAAGGAGCGGATACCAGCAGATGCTATAGTTTTAGAAAAAGAACAGGTCTTGGAGTTGATAGAAGAGTATTTGGCGCGCTTTGATGAAGAGTTGGAACAAATTGCGCTAAAAAATTCTGTAGGGCAGAGAAAAAACCGTCAACATGCCAGTAGAGAAGACATCATCAATATAACCAAGAAACAAGACTTGGAAGAGTTCAACACATGTGGTTTAGAGATGCCAGATCTGTTGGACCGCCAGCAAATGGACGTTTTGCGGAATTGGAATGGTGAATTGAGGTTTCTACAGCACTTCAAGTTGAGAAGAATAGCAAGGAGCCATTTAATATAATAGTTATTTGAAAAAAAAAAAAGTTTTATTAGTGTAAACAATATCCTTATGTTTGATTCAATATAACAGTCTTAGATAGTTATAGCATGACTCAGAAGTATCTGTTGGACTGCTTATCTTGTGTCTTGACTAGCATTTTAAGTCAATCACAATAAGACCAAGTGATTCTGCATTGTATGGTGGAATCAAATTATAGACTGAGACTGTAAGTATTGAATGATATTTTAAAGCATTTATTATGTTAACAATTCAAATTGATTAAGGTAAAAAAAACAATTGAATCCGTTCAAGCAGGGTTTGGTTTTTGGTTCACTATATTATATATAAATATAATAATATTCATTTATTTACATTAAATGTGGTAAGTACAAAGGTGACAAAAATTTATGAGCATAAAACACATTTTGCCAACCATTGTGACATGCAAACATTAGATAGGTAGGTACAACTAATTTTATGTTTAAATTGAATTAATACAAAGTCATACGGAAAGTTCTTGGCAATTTCTATAATTGATGACTCTAAAGTCTATTAAAGTGTAGAGCATATACCTCAAACAGTGCTGTTACTCTATTAAAGTTCTGTTGCTCTATTAAAGTGTAGAGCATATACCTCAAACAGTGCTGTTACTCTATTAAAGTTCTGTTGCTCTATTAAAGTGTAGAGCATATACCTCAAACAGTGCTGTTAGCATGCTAGACACACATAAACTGCCACATGTTACTAATATTATAATGATGTATTTTTGTTCTCTATAATGCTAAAACAAACAATTGAGAATATGCATACAGTTAGCTTATTTTTTTATTTTGATAAACTATATTCTTGCCGCCCAATTCTGAATTCCACACAGACGATGCTGCATGTAGGTGCTAGTTACTTGTATCTCAAACAAGTTCTACTATTCTAGTTTTTTTTTATACCACTTAGGTGGCAGATGAGCATACGGCCCACCTGAATGAAAGTGGTTACCGTGGCCTATAGACATGTGCAAACCCAAGGGAGTCACACTCACGCTGCTAACCCTGTAAGCACAGAGAGTTTCTGGGCCGTCAGTGTAAACGACAAAGCAGGACAAGCTTTTGGTCTGCCCACTGACAACACCAAAGCTCTTCAGTGAACTCTGACAAAAATCTGCCCGCTTGCTAATGTTGTAAAAGAACTAGTATAAGTACATAAGTATACTATTATTGCTACATTCCAATATCTAGTTATCTTTTTATTCACATAAAATTCTTATATTTCTTTAGATGTCTCTGATCTCTGTGTTACATACATGTAAATACCTGTGTTACAGAAATCAGTATTCTCTCATATCTTGGTGACAATAAATTTGATAGTAAATAACAATATACACAGTGATTTAGTTGCAGTGTGTAAGTGTGTGTGTGTGTGTATCTTTGTGTGTTTTCACAATTCAATAATAATTCTAAATTTGTCGACAGTCGAGTACCCACATAGGTCATTAGGCGTTAGAACCTAACTCTCACGTACCGCAGTAGCCTAGTGGTATGAGTAATGGACTGCTGAGACGAGGTCTCGGGTTCGATCCCAGGTTTTATCATGGCACACATCAATGACTTTCGATGCTTTTCGAAGTAATGTGTGTATTTATCGCAGGTTTATAAGTGCCCGGTTAATGACAATAGGCTCACCACCTATTACATTGGGACCTAAACAATAAACTGGCGAAATGTGGGTGCTAGGATCTCTGCCTACCCTTTCGGGGATATAGACGTGAGTTTATGTTATTTTATGTTACGTAACTCTCTCTAAACTGCTGAAGAATATATTATGATTTTTTGAATTTCAAAAGGTAAAAAAAATGTAGTCCATAGATTACTTTATACCTACCACTTAGGTGACAAACACAGCCCACTTGTTTGGAAGTGGTTACCATGGTCTATGTGTTTCCAGGGACGAGTTGGGGACTCTGTAGTCCCCACACCCGAGAAGAGGGCCAGATCGTGAGAGATGGCCCTGGGTCGGCCGGGGTGCGAGGGATATGCCTGTCAACCTCACCTTCGGCAACCAAAACGACCCACAGGCGGCGTGCGTTTTAGTCGGTTCGTGTCCGACATAACGTCCTCCACCGGCTCCGGTGGGGAGGTATCCGTGGGGATTTTGCGCACGTGAAAAAAAAAAAAACCATGGTCTATGTGTCATGTATATGTGCAGCACAAGGGCGGGGTGTCACACTCGTGCAGCCAACCCTGCAAGAATCTTCTAATGCACTACATACAGAACCCCATATTGTAATTGCTTGGAAAAAAAGGCAGAGAAATCATTCCACAGACAGAGCGTTCGCGAAATGAAGCTTCTTTCATACCTGCGCACCATTTCAGGTAGCAACATGTGAGAATGAATTCCTTGCCAGTGGCGAACAGTGCGATGATAGAATGTAGCCGTGGGCATCTTCTTTTTTTGGGGACTTTTAGAAGTCTCTTTTTATGAACCAATAGGCTGCAGAAACGGAAACATAATTCTACGTGGACAAAAAAAAATTAAAGTTGCCAGTATTGCAACAAGATTTGGTGCAGATTGTACAGACAAGGCCAACCTACTTTGCATAAAAAAATAAGAATACGAACGAGGCGTTGACCTTACAACGATTCGAGCACTCGTCACAGTAAGAGCAGTTGCAACACTCATTATTTACTTATTTATTATTCATCTCATACTCAACTTACAGCGTGAATCATTTGCCGCCAAAAAAGGAGCTTCCTTCATTTGACATTTGATTTATGAAATGGCCAAGGCTTTTCAAGTGACTACGTTAGATTCAAAATGGATAACAATGTATCCAATATGTAAATTTATATCTCTCATCCGATTACGATGACACTTAGTTTGAAAGCGCCAACTTGAGTGAGGGTTGCTGATGCGCGTGTGGCGGGAACGGCATATATAGCCGTGTTGCACGGTTTGTGAACGAGACACGGACTCGAAAAGGGCTTGGGTGAAGGTTATTTTCCATTTGTTTTGTATTTTAGTGACTATTTCAATAGGCACGGTATTAGGTAGCACTACTTACTTGTTAGGTAACCTAATAGCGTGGCCATAGTGTTACGCATTGGGCGGGTTCGATTCCCGCTCATTGCAAATACTTATTAAGGCAAGGCGAAGTCTAATTGACGTGTTCTATAAAAAAAATTAATATAATATACCTAAAATAAATACTGGCATAAAATATACATAAATAAAATCGTTTGTATGCAAGAATAGTATTTATATTATTTTGAATAGTAATTTGGTAATAAAAATAAAACGGCAACATTGAAGAAAGATGACTAATTTATTAAATTAAAAACTATTTACAAGTTTCATAATAATATGTAAGTAGGTACTGAATAGAACAAGAGTCGGGTTCAAACTACCTGCACGGCTCCAGGTAGCTCAGTTAGCAGAGCAACCTCCTAGCAAGACTTTTACAGGTTCTAGTAAGTATACGCCTAGATCTTAATTTCGAAAAATAAATTACTACCTAAGTATGTTTTACAATTCATGCAGTTCTTTTTGATATTTATAAAAATGGTATATTTAATTATACCCATACACTGCTTCTTCATTACATAACACTTTTGAAATACAATAACTTTTGCAGTCCGTCTGTTTCCCAGCTAAGGAGCTGTTCATTATTCACGTGACGCTCAAATGTTTAGAAAAAATCGCGAAATATCACCGGGGGGAGGGGGTATAGGGGGGGGGGCGAAGAGTAGTCTAAAACCTCACCGTGGGGGAAGGGGGGGATAAAAGTTGCTAAAAAGAATCACGTGAATAATGGACAGACCCTAACGTTTTTTTAGGTACAATTAATGTTACTAAAAGCACTAAGGTTCTAGAATGCGGACATTCACATGGACCTATAGGTACATAGTTTGGGTCTAGATAGCACTGTGTAGAAAGTACAGTCAACTCAAAAGTTGCTTAACACTAAAATATTCGGAGACCATTTTACCCTGCACTATTAGTGTAGGTATAAGTAGTTGCATAATCTCCATAGAACAAAGTTAATAATATATTCCATATATTTTCATTGTTATGAAAAAAATAGTTAGGCTAAACTACTTTTATCGTTGAGTGTACATCCAAAATATCAGTATTATTATTTTGAACACTTGAAAAACAGGAAATCAAATTACGTAGCTACGAAGATAAGTCGTTAGTTATAGAAATAAGAGGTAAACATCTAAATAAATTCTCAGTATTTCTATTCAAATCAATAGCCACTGAATTACTGAACAAGCTATTATTCTCGGTAGTAGCCGCGAGTCAGAAGCCTTACAGCGTTAAGTAACAGCTATTTATAAATACGGACAGCGGTTACTCATAAAGTACTCAACAGAAATTTAAATGCAGAATGATTAAGTAATTCATATGTAGGTATAACTATATTTTTGTTCTCAAAACGCTAGTATTCAACTGTCTATGGTTTTGGTAAATTTATGAATTTATTCAATTTCAACCTTCAGCCCGCGGCTCCGCCCGTGTGGATTTCGAATTTCGCTACTTCTCCCGTTTTACTGAACCGGTAGCGATCGAACAAAAGTAATGTTATTTATAAACTATCGCGGTGTGAATTCATAATAAATTATATAACGGTCAAGTCAGTTCGTGACGCCAAGGCATTCAAAACATCAGCAAAAGTAGTAAGTTCCACGAGTTAACCGCGACAAGTCCTGAACCGTTATATAATTATGAAAACAAAAGTAAGCCCTTTAAGTCCGATCAAGACCTTTCAAACAAAAATAAATTGCATCAAAATCTGTTCTGTCGATTTTGCGTCCATTGCAGAGAAACAGACAAGAATTAATAAAAAAAATTGTGTCATGTATCGTTAATTTAACATAGTATTTTTAATAACTCCAATGTATAGACACGAACACTTTGTAATTATATATCAGAAGTATACGTAAAAAAAATTCCAATGTGTTGTCACATTCAGCATGACAGGGAGGGTCTCTGTTTGCAGTAAATGCGACTACAATTTAAAAAAACTCCCAAATCGTAACATTACAAGAAACATACTGATATGTCATACAAGATCAGACAGTACAGCATGAAAACCAACTCTTGCAACCATAGCTCACATAATATTATTCAGTATAATATTCACTCTAAATATAAATAAATTTTGTTGTATCAGATATCTATTTCATTACATGTATAGGTACATTTTATTTAGTTAAATAACAGTATTTTTTTATTATATCCGCCTCTAATTCATATTCATTTCGACTTCCTGATACAAAAAATAATTAACATTTAAATAGGGTCACAGAGTCACGGACGCATCGACTAAGTATACGTACACACCTGCCAAAAATTGGTATAGTGGAACCAACAATTCCGTGAGCTGAAGGAGGCCGCCACGGTCTCTTCGATAATGTCAAATCGTTAAATTGTCTTTGATTTACAATAAAACGCTTAGTTAAAAGGAAAGATAAAACAGTATGCACTTGACAGTGATTTTTTATACCACTTAGGTGGCAGACAAGCTCACCTGATGGGAAGTGGTTACTGAGGCCTATGGATGTGTGCAACACCAGAGGCGTTACACTCGTGCTGCCGACCCTGAAGAAATTTTTTAATGGCCCTCTTGAAGAAGGCGCTTGGGAAAATCGCAGCAGGGAATTCATTCCACAGCTTGAGTGTGCGGGGGATGAAGTTTCTTTCATACCGCACAGTGCGCACTCTCTCACTCACTCTCAGGTCGCAATGTGTGAGGATGAATTCCCTGCCTATGGCGAGCGATACGACGATAGATTGCAGCTGTGGGCATCTTGTCAAACAATTCATCTGAGCACAAACCATTGTATAGACGGTAGAACACACACACAGCTAGGCAGAGTCCCTCCTAAGGCTGAGAGGTTCCACACTACCTGCGAGTATGGGATTGTCTACCAGCCTCAATGTGACAACCGTAGTTCCTATTGTCACCACTTCGCGGAATCGTTGGTTTTAATATGGTATACTTGTCATTTAATTTATAGTGCAAGCTCAAGAATTTACATAAGATACATTATACGTGACAAAATTTCATTTAGCGACCTTATATTATTATGATAATAAAAATATTAACACATTGGTACGGAGACGAAATAATATGATAAGATAGATTAAAAGTAACAAATATTATAACACAACACAAAATTAATGATCTTATATTAAAGAGGTAACTCAAAACTAGGTTAATTACCCTATCTCAAGTACCAGTGCAACAGGAATAACAGCATAAACATCATGAACTCACGCCTATATCCCCGAAGGGATAGGCAGAGGTGCTAGCACCCACATTTCGCCAGCTTATGTTTAGATGGCCAATGTAATAAGGTGGCGAGCGTGTTGCCATTAACCGGGCACTTATAAACCTGCGATAAATACACATAACTTCGAAAAGTCATTGGTGTGTGCCATGGTAAAACCTGGGATCGTACCCGAGACCTCGTCTCAGCAGTCCATTACCCATACCACTAGGCTTCCGCGGTTACACGCAAATATTTGTAAGCATGAATATTAAAAAAATCTATATTTGTTTATTCGCATTGTAGAAGTTATAACACATATTGTTAAGTTGCTTACTTTGGATCTAGTTTATGTTTTCTTTCTTTTATTTAATTATAAAAATGTCTACCTCATGTAATGTAAGATCATTGTATAAATTATTTCGTTGATAGACGATTGGTTTCACTCATATAATTAAAGCTGCTATATTATGTTGATGGCATATTCAATTAAGAGCAAAAAATAAAACAATACATCGAGGAAAACATACAATATTATGAGTATAAATAAATTCCATTTACTAAATGTAATTATGATAGGCCATAATTACATTGTAATCAAATTATTTAATGAGTTTTCCTCAATTTTGCGCTTCTAATATCATAAAAATAATGTAACACGCACGCATAATAAAAAACGTTAATGATCTTAGCTATGTGATTTCATTGATGACATAAAAGGTGTATACAGTCAGAGAATTAAAGTAGTTATTGATACCTAAGCATATAAATCTTTTTGAGATAAAGAACAAGGATAATATATTTCATATTTATTTTGTGATAGATTTATAGAAGGCAATCTGTATATTGAAACGTGTCAAGCCACTTCTGATTAGTTCTGATGCTGACTATATCTACCTCTTCCATAATAAAATTAATTTCCGACCTGTAGGTAATGATTAACGTAAATAGATCGCAATTTATCATATCTAATCAATGTTTACATTACTATAACCTATATTAAAGATCGCATTATCAAAGAAAACATTGCACGCTATGCCACAAAGATATCAAAATATCTTATTTGAATACACGGTGTCATCGAATATTACTACAAATGTTATAAAAAACGTAGAAAGTAAACTGAACACATTTAGTCGAATTGCGTAGACTAGAATGACGACTTTCGCTTTCAGACGCTTTCAACACTAAAAAAAAAGAAACTAATTCGTAACATGTAAGCTTTTAATATCTACAATGTTAAAAAAAACGAACACGTAAAAAAGTTTTCATTACCTAAATGTAGTTTCAAGGACTTCTTACGCGTTGTAGTTACTGACATATATATATTGACCCCAAGACGCGAGAGAACAGAGACCAACGCGTGGATTGGTTTGATATAAACTAGACTGGTAGATTTGCGCTTCTCCGCCGTCGTAGCAACACGTGATATTCTGCGTACAGCGCATTTAGAGCACACGACGTACCTGATGGAAAGTGGTTACCGTGGCCTATGGACGTGTGTAACAGCAGAGAAGCCACACTCGCGTTGGCGACCCTGTAAGCACAGAGTTTCTGTGCCGTCAATGTAGAAGACCAAGCAGGACAAGCCTTAAGTCTTCCCACTGACAGCACAAATTCTCCAGTGAGCTCTGGCTACCCTACTCACCGCTGGGAACACGACACGAAGTTATTATGGCCGCGGTATTCTGTAGGGTACTTTGTGAATGGGTCAATATATTATATGCTGGTAACTAAACCAATGAAAAGAAATGTACAATTCAGCCACAAAATCTTTAATAAATATTCAACTATCACTGCAGACGCAATACCTAATCCACCTTGAATTTATCTAGCCGTATAATAATAATAAAAAATCACGCTTTAGGTAATTGGATGGCTGCGAGTTTCGAGTTCTCAATACATCTATTTCTGTTATTATGTTTCTTAATTAGTAATATAATAGCTTAATTTTAGATAACGTACAAAAAATTGTATTTTGCGTTTTTGATTGCTTAAATAGAAAACCAATAATAATTGTATTACAGACTGCGTCGGCTTCGAAGTCAGTGATAGAACTTTTCACTTGAGCACTGTTCGTTCCACTGGTCGAGCGAAGTGGATCTAATACAGCCAGAAGTGTCACTGTATTCACTAGACAGACCCACGGTGGATTACTCTGAATTCCAGAAGGCAGTTCATTCCATTCGTGCATCATGGCGGTGGATCTTTCTGATCCCAGTGAACTGAGGTGACAAATAATATCTTCCGCATTTATTTAAAGAGATAGGTAATATGATTACATATTACCTATCTCTTTAAATTAACTTCCAGGTCTGACTTATGAATCATCATCAACCTGTATTGTATTCCATATTAGCCGATTATCACTTCAATTCGGCGACGGTGTCTGTTACTAGCTCAGAATAAAATCATAACTTCTAGCCTTTTCTAGTATAGCATTGTATCAATAGGCTATTAAATAAACTTGCAATGCTTTCGTGGACGATTGACTCATTGTTAATCTGATTATATTTTAGTTAATTATACAATCAGCTGAATTTTTTTTTAAGAAAACAGTTAATGATTGCTGTGATGTGAGATCTGAAATTTTGCAATAATATCAGCAATGCAAGGTAAACTACATGTAAAAAAGTATAAGATGACGAAATGTGCCGATATAAATAATCTTACATAACGTATAAGAATATTGTTATTTTAGATAACTTCATTCATTTTTATATTATAAGCATTACTTGTAAATTTTTTAAATTATTATTGCTATTACATTTTTTGTTTTTGATATTAATCCGCATATCCGCAATTTGTTTACCACTTATATATGGTCAAAGCTAGGGGCTGCTTCGATGGTATAACAAAAATTGTATTGCATCATGAACTGGTGTTACTATTGATCAAACACTGGTAGACATATTGTCAAGTCAACCAAGGCAAATCAATGTGGATTTGTTGGCGTGAAATCTTATTTACATACATTGTCCTGTGAAACACATTTTTATGGCTTTATCTGGGCTGCAAATTATCTGAGTCTGATGGTTATACCAGTATCTATGGTAGTTACATTACATTTGGCTTTCGAGTATTGTAGGAGGGGTGTAATTTCGCAACGTAAAAATGGAAACAGTGTTTAAAATATTTTATCGGTTTCAGGTAAAGTGCAGCACGTTCTATTTTCCATTTTGCTACAAAATTAAAACTACGCATCTATGCAACTAGGCACTTCGATAGTCTATTAAATTAAGTTTAAAATTATTATATTACTAAATATTTGATTGGTAATAGATTGAAGAATATATTTTTATTTATTCTTCATTTGTATTTTTGAATTATTATATTCATTTTTATAATCGTTTTTATTTACATAAGTAATTCTCATAACTGATATCCTAACAGGTTTTTAATTTAGTTTATTACAAACAGTATATATTTTATCACTCTCAACAGTATAACATGTATTATGGTAAGGAGAAAGCATCTTCGATATATCTTAATTTTATGCATCAACAAGAGAAAGTTGAGGAGCTACTCTTATTTTTATCAACAACTCATAAATTTGACTTCATTAGAGAGCAAAAAATCGCACACATACATCTCCAGACATGATATTCGTACTCCTCGTATAATTTACACTCATTTTACAAGCTTACACGAACTTAAAAAGTAAAATAAATCAGGTAAATAACGGGAGATGGTAAAAGTCGTAACCTCGTTGGCCCCGTGCGGCTAGCCAGATGTAGACTACATGGTACGCGCCAGGGACAAAACAGATCATTCCAGCTACGAAGAAAACTGCACCTTGAAGGCCATTCTCAGGTTCAGCAACAGCGAAGGCTCCCATGCCGAGGAGCCCTACGCCCACCAAAAGTAAAACGACTGCTGCACATACTGTTTTCCAGTTTTCTCTGACTTTCGGATGGTTCCAGCAGTACATGGACGTCGTGGCTTCCACATATTCGTGGATCAATGAGTCGGAGTCCCGTGAAGTGGTGTCTTCTGTACATTTGTATGTTTTGCTGAAAGAAAATAATAATATTATAATTTCTTGGAGATTGTCGAGACGCTTTACATTACAAAATACAGAAATATTTCTGAGAGTACCCATCGAGGAGAAGATTGAGAGTCATTAACATTTTGAGATTCAACTTTTTTCGAAAATACTGGTTTTTCGTTGTCCCCTATCATCATGAAGTGGCATAAAAATACAATAGCGGATTAATTTAACACTCGTAGCGCAGAAGATCCATCAAAGGGAGTGAGGACGAACTATTTAAATCAAGTCAGCATACAGTCAGCGGTCACTATTCTTTGGACAATTTGATGATCTTAATATTTGTATTTATTTATTTTCCTTATGTAACGACAACTCCCAATGTGGCGGCCCCAAAAATACCTACCTATATAGAATATAGATTTTGTTTATGTAGGCCGCAACAGTTTTTAAGTAAATTGAAGTTTATCAGTATGTTGATGTTTAAAAGAACGGAATAAATATGCATGAGTTAATTATAATAATATGTCTAATATAGTGGCACTAAAAAGACGGTAACACTCTATTTTCGACGTAGGTATTTAATTATTTTTTATGAGTTGTATAGTTAAGCTTGGTGTGGCCGTAGACTAAAATAGAATTGCAACTATAAATAATCCTAAAATTCTAAATAGTAAATTAATCTAAATAATAATATATTTTGTAAAACAAAACGTATTTTGTGATGAGCGTTTCAAGAATTACTAATCATATTAAAATTTATACATATAGGTAATAATATATATTTTAAAAGAATGTATAAAGAGCCGGTATTTACGTTCGAAGATTATAAACAAAAACATCTACGAAATTAAAATCAAAAATATTTTTAATATAGGGTAGGTGTGAAAATCAATAAATAGCTTTAATCCATCAGATGGTTAGCTAAAAGTGAACTCAAAATCTTTTACTACACAAAGGCCTAAGATGCGCACAGCAAGGCTTTACAGGAGGGCGCTGGTAGGTACCTATACAGAGGCACACGATTATAAGAATACGAATAATTTATTTGCCTTTAAACATGGTAATATGGATCTTACAATATTACGTTAATGCATAGCATGCTTAGCTGCAATTTGCAGCATGCAAAATTTATTAGTTATCAATATTACAAGAAGTGTTATCAGTTCTTTAAGTCATCAATATTATTAGCCATCGTGGCGCACAATATCACCAATATTGTCAGCTTTTTAGCACATTTCAACGAAATCATGGCGCAGCAAAGAGCTATGCGCCTACGTGATGATGGACCACAGTGGCGCAATGAAATGACATTTATTCGTTCGTTCGAGACACGGTGAAGATACCATAGGTACATAATTATGTATGTATACATACATACAATCGCGCCTTTATCCCCAAAGGACATTTCACCAATCGTTGAATTCGGTCCCACGTAATAGGGGGTGAGCCTATTGCCGTCTTCCAGGCACTATTGTCGAGTCGAGCCATGCATCTGAGGCTGAGTTTGCGCTGTATATATTTGTCTGATGTTAAACAGCCCTATCCCTTAGTCGCCTTGTACGACACCGCAACGGTACGGTGAAGATAAGATGTTACATTTTTAGTTTTAGATACAGCATATCTCGCCTTCATTAAGCAGAGTATGCTCTGGGGACATCATGAATGAAGGCCACCCATATAGATGCCAACTACGCTAAAATGGTTGTCCTCAGTACGGAGCCGGCCTCGACGACGCGCATGCGAAATTTCATAATGATAGCTCAGTACTTTAGCCGTGAAAGCGTATCAAATAAATCGACTTCCGGTAAGGATAAGGTAACAGCAGCTTTAGTGGCGTGGCGGTAGTGCATTCGACTGCTACGCAGGGGAGGGGGTGGGGGGTTCGATTACCACTCAATGCAAATACCATGCTTTAGAGAGTATTTCTACTGGAGGTAGGATATGACGGGTATTCCCGTCCCAGCACACTGGAGAGTTTTTATGCTGTCAGTGGGAAGACCAAAGGTTTGTTCTGATTGTGTCTTCTGCACTGACGGCACAGAAACTCTGTTCTTACAAGATCGGCCGCACGGATGGGACTCCCCTGGTGTTGCACACGTTCATAGTAACCACATTCCATTCTGGTGGGCCGTGTGCTTGTCAGCCTAAGTTGTATAAAAAAAAAGGTAAGACCATCGATCCTGGCTGTCATATGAACATCATCTGAAATGGGTGTAATGCCTAATGTCCCAAACACCCATCCGGTACCCACTAGCAATAAGGTAAGATGTGTTGCCTAGACAGAATAAAATTATTTCCAAAATAAGAAATTCAGTATTTGAATTATTTTCAATTGTCTTGCATGTATTGGATAATTATTTAATTACATTAAAATGTTAAATTTGTACACCACAACCGGCAGCATATGAGACCCGACATTATAATGTAAACATCGCTTTTGTACCATATTCAACTAATAAAGAACTTTGAACTTTGAAGCCTTTAAGAAAATAAGTCATAGTTAGAGGCAAAGAAAAATATAGCAAGTCTATTTTGAACTGGTACCCAAGGGACTTTAAGAATTATTGACATACATATCTGAAATAATATTAATAAGTATTATTTGTTAACAAAACTATGTGGTTCCTGGTGACACACCAGACAATGTTATATATAAACGGGGTGTCATCAAACAAGAAAATAGGAAAGGGCTTTCCTTGATCCAACAATAAACTTATAGCCTATGAAAATGAGCCTGAACTACATCAAGGGGCTAACCTACATGTACTGTTATTAGAAACTGATATATATAGCTTATTTAGAATATTTTTATTTATTAAATTCTATATTTCACACAAAGCCAAAGGTTTCACTAACGAAAAGTACAGAAAAAATTTATTACAAGTCAAAAAAAGAAAACTAGGGGTATGCAAAAAATTTCATTACCGAAAAGTACAGATATTTTTTTTTATTACAAGTCCAAAAATGAAAACTAATGGTACGCAAGAATATTATAAAATAATTTAGTCTACCTGTTTTCTGTCAAGCAAACACTGACGAACAATGTTTCTGGCTTTTTTTCAACAGACTTCATATTGACCAACATGTTCCCAACACAATATTTAGTAACAAGCAAGAAGTTTTATGTATCACCACTACCAAGGACCTCTATCAACTGAGTTATATGGTGTAAAGATCAGTAACAAGTCATGTGCAATCGTATTAGTCATCAAATTTAATCTATGAGTGTACCATTAATTTATTTGAACTTGTGTGCCAAAAGAGCAAGACTCTGAATTGAATCATGGCCTCTTTTTTATTGAGAGTGAATTAATTAGCATTATATGATGGAAAATGTCATAACTAGGTTGTAAACATATTAAGAACTCTTTAGATTATACGCTCTATTGGGATGCGGTCTTTTGTCATTCTTTATTTAAGTCTGATAACTGTAAGGGATATAAAAAGCTATTGCACTAGGTGTTAACTGCTTATAATGTATATTTTCAAAAATCTTTTTTAAAGCTCATCTGACACAGTAATTATTTTCTTTTCTTTTTTTTTATACAACTTAGGTGGCAAACAAGCAAGTGGTTACTGTGACCTATGGGTGTGTGCAACACTAGGGGAGTCACACCCGTGCTGCCAACCCTGTAAGAACAGAGAGTTTATGTGCCATCGGTGTAGAAAACACTATCATTTTTCATTACCAATGGGGACACAGTAACTAATTGGATGACTTGTCTTTGATATGTGGGCATGAAATATTCCCCTGATCCTTCCTTTTAGGAGAAGGTGTGAGTGAATTCGAAAACTAAATTTTGTACATCTAGACCCAACTAAAAGACTGTATATTATCTATCAGTGTTCATTCTATTACATAGGGGCTGTCCATATATATGGTATAGTGAGATATTATCCGTGTGGTGACGGAGAAAGAATACATGTATCACAACCCCATCTCATCTGAAGGGTGTCGTAAGAGGCAACTAACGGAAAAATATGCAGACGATGTCAATGCGAGAGAAGGAAACCTTGAAATAAAACCCTGTACCAACCTGTTTGGCCAGCATGGAAACAGTAGGCCAAAGCCTCCCAACGTTGGGAGAGGTCTAGTCCAACAGTGGACTGCGATGGGCTAATTGATTGATAGTGAGATATACAACATCATTTGATTAGCAACTCCTTAAATGTTGCATCACTAATATTTTTTATAATACATTTTATCAACAGCAAATGAACCTTACACAACTTTCTATCCACTGGAAATGAACCTTACACAACATAGACACTTGTCTAATCATTAAAGATTGTTTAATCATTATTGTGTGAGTGTGTAAAAGCTTGCAATATATTTTATCACATATTTATTATTGAAGATTAATAATCAGTACAACACTATCACACATAAAGTAGTACTTTAAACCACACATTATGAAATGTGTGGTGTATGTAATGTGGTTTATAAATTTTTGTAATGTGTTTAATCTCTTTCTAATATAAATAGAAAAGCTTCATCTATTTTACATTTTATAGTGTAATAAAATGATATTAATAAGTTTGGCAATAGAATAGTAAAAAAAATATGTTAGACTATAATAGACAACGATTATTTGTGGGACCACTGTTACAAATTCTGTAAAAAAAAAGAAATAATTGAAAAAAAAAAAGTTTTCCAGGATTATACTATCAAGTAGGTATACATAGACCAATATTTATCAAATGTACACAATCGTCGTCTAATTCTTTGTAAGACTATTATCTTTTTATGAGGGCAATAAACACTACAGAATGGGTCAGTGTACAACATCATTTAGCAATTGTTAACAAGTAATTAGCGCCGCCACACTATAGAGCAAGTCCGAGAAGTAAGTAACCGCTCGGAAGTTCAACTGCCTTTGCTCCAGTAAGATTTAATGACTCACGGAAAGGTCATGAACATACTGACATTATAACACAAAGGATCGACTTCTCCGCAAAAACTAATGACTTGAGAAAAATCAAATAATGTTCTAAATAGAATAAATTCACGTTACCTGGCCATATATTCATTTCCATTTTTATATTTATTCTGTAAAGGCGATCTGTCTCCTGTAGCACCATAAACTTTAATAGCTTCATCGGTCTCTTCCTCAAACGCGTCGTCAATAGAAAATCGTTTGTCGCTGTTACCGAAAGGCCGCGTCATGGTTAAAAATGTGCGTTATCTGTCTGGAGATGTAATATAAACATCACAACTTTATACGGGACAAAACACAGCTGTCAATTTGTCATATCAACATGCGCCATATTGATTGCCGATTGCCGTGCGATCTGAAACCTGTTAAGTGCAAGTTATGTGAACTGTTTGAACTTAATTTTAAATTTATAAATAATTTAAATCAAAGGCTTATTTAAAAAATAGTAACAATTAATTAGAATAGGTTTATTAACACCTTATTAATTCAATAGGTTAATTAGGTTTAATAATACCTTATTAATTTATTACTTATTTGTCATGATGATTTCAAATTTGAAAACGTTAAGGTTGTCGCATACTATATCGAGTCAAGGACTTCGACATTCTTATCTCGAAACCGACTGTTCTTACCGATGTCTGATCGGTAATAATCTTAATATTTTTTGTTATGGTATTTAATTGTCAGGTGACAGAGAGTACATATGTCCACCACATGGGATCGGCACAACATTTTTACCTTTTCTAGCTTTATAATCTGCCATACTTCATATATACAGTCCATTTGTTCTTACTTTGGCCTACATTTAGATATATTCTTATGTCTGATGACTTCGGCTGCCGCGCCGGCCGGCTACATTAATACTCATCATAATTTTATTCCTCCATCATATGACCGTACCCGATTGGATGTTGAGTTGTGTAAAGGTAGTCATGACATAGCTGAGTCGATAATAATGCCCTAAGGTCTATAATTTCTTTAGTCAGTTGGCGTTCAAAATATCTTTACATTCTTGTACGTATACAATTTAGAACTAACACATAAATTACATAAATAGTAATAAAAAATTAAGTTTAAAACTAAAACCCGACTACTGAAAAAGGAAAAATGTAAGCTACGTTTAAATAAACCAAAAGATTTCTTTATTTCCTAATTGATTTGGAAAAGTTCTCTTGTGTATCTACGAAGTATAAGGTGTGTGAGTTAAACCAAACCCAATGCAAAAATGATATTTTAAAATAAATCATTTTTTATGGAACCAAATGGCAACTATTCTGCATCGAACTAAAAAAGAATCACGTAAATTTTAAAATATTCTTGTTTTAAATCTCAGAAAAATCACGCTCTAAAAGGGGTAAACAAGAAAATATCAAGGATAATCGTGGTCGTATGCCTCTTTTCCCTAGAATGTAATGTTTTGTTAGACTTAAGTGGCATATGACCACGGCTATCATTGATATTTTCTTGTTTGATGCATTTTAGAGCGTGATTTATTAGTAGGAATTCGGGTTTTAGTTTTTTTATTTATATTATTTTGGGTCAAGCAGTAGAAATAAATTATACATATTTGAAATGTGCTAATTAAGTAAATTAATCTCAAATTTATTTTTAATTTAGTACTTTATGGCAGCTAGAGGGCGCAACAATCAGTGACACGTTTATAGCCTATAACCGACGAACGACTAAGATGCTTCTACCGATACCTCATTTGTTAATTTCTAATAAACGGTTGACGAGCTATGGGGGAACAGATGAACCTACATACATACATAGCCTGTTAAAATCATAACCCTCTTTTTATAATATAGTTAATTTTTGTAAGGTAGTATAAGCCGTAGTTGGGTAAAAATATGTGAGTCATTGGGGCAGCTCTTTCCATCAACATCTTTAGGGCCCAAGTCAACCTCACCTACCTGTCAGTGCACCTGCTAATCAATAAATGAGGCCCATCGCAGGCTTTTCTCTCAGGGTTGGGAGGTCAGCGACAGTTGCTCTCATAAGAGCCAAACCAACAAACCAATCAAATAATTCTTGATGTAAGTAACATGTTTATTTTAGGAATAACGTTAAAACGATGACGGCCGAGTACATTAAGGTACTATTTTAAAGCGATTTTGAACTTTTGTGTTTTGATTTATTTCTGAACAATAATAGCGAATTCTTCGAACATACCTCGATGAGCAAAAGACTGTGTATCATGTTACTTTTAAGAAGTGTCAATTGTCATGTGTTAACTGTCAATTGCGTCAATGTCAAAACCGCATGGCTGAATTGTTTTTGTCGTGTTTTTGTAATCCTATCCTTGCTGTTTATAACAAAATTACTAAAAAAAATGTACTATTACTGTCTTATTGTATTATTGTTGGTGTTGATAATGGTGATATAGTTCCTTCAAAGTCTCGATAAGTACAATTTTCAATCATGGTTAACAAAGAGTGGTCGAAAGTATCACCGGCCTTATTGGAGCCAATTTTGAACTGTATCAAAAAGCAGAATTTCAAAACTATGACTCCTATACAAGCAGCGGTGATACCACTGATTTTGTCTTGCAAGGATGTGGTGGCTGAAGCTGTCACAGGGTCTGGTAAGACCCTAGCATTCGTGGTACCGCTGTTAGAAATGTTAATGAAGAAAGGGAAGGATTCTCCATTGCGGAAAGACTACACTTACGCTCTTATTATATCGCCAACTAGGGAATTGGCGACTCAGATTTGTAAGGTAAGACTGATTATTTTTCACTGGTCCGAAGTTTATTTACAATATAATAAATAATTTAACATTAACCTATTATAATATACTGTGATATTCAATTTCCATTGTTGCATACTGTTTGAAATCCCTGAAATCTAGCA
Source organism: Eilema griseolum (assembly GCA_963662185.1). Classification (NCBI taxonomy): domain Eukaryota; kingdom Metazoa; phylum Arthropoda; class Insecta; order Lepidoptera; family Erebidae; genus Eilema; species Eilema griseolum. The sequence continues at coordinate 1,847,261 of OY759249.1, forward strand.
GTTTTATTGACATGGGAACAGTAAATGTAATAGTGGGGAGTACTATTACTGGACTGTACCCCAGCTTACCATTAAGTAGGGTGGAGACAATGGCCTAAATATTTAAAAAAACCACTCTGATATAACATAATAATTATGCTCTCTCTCATTTCCCTCCTGGGTTTAACTTTCATTACAATCAAAATTCAACCCATTTTAAAATTTAGTTTCTAATTTATAATGTAGTACTATTATAGTCATAATAAAGTAATAGGCCCTTTACAATATTTACCTTCAGGACATAACTAGAATGTAGCCAAATGTTTTTGTATATATTTTATAAGTAATTGCATATATTTTTTCCATACATTATGATAACATGTTTTATGCACGTACCTAAATTGAATAAATAATAAACCAACATGTCTGGTAGAAAAAGTTCAAACACCATAATGTTAACATAATTAAACTACCATACAACTCCATACTCGATACTCACGATAAAACAATTCAAGGTTGCATCATAGAATAGATAATTGGTTGCATGAATATTTGATTGATTTGAATATGTTTTATTAAAGTGCATTGAATTAAAGTTCCGATTACAATATGTAACGTAAACTTTCATGTTGTAGGTTTTTTAAAATGTTACATTGTTAAGAAAGGTTTATTTTCTTTAATTTTGTACTATAATAACATCATGTAGTGAAAAATAAATAAATCTTCCAATTCCGATTAAGTTGTCAATATTGACTTCTCTGTTGCCATTTTTTACGGCTTTGAGCTCCAAGCGCATAATTTTCCATAATGATAACTATACACCTGGTAAACATGAACTTCAGTAATTAATTGATTTAAAACAATAATATTTAAATTAAAAAAAATCCTTAACTGATTATTAATTGTTAATGTAATAATCATTATAAGCAGCACTAGGCCGAGTGGGCTGTACGCGTCAATGAAAAATTTAATTAACTTCAGAACATTTAGTGCCATATTAAAATTGAGAGCTTCATGAGAGTGAACTGTCAAAACGAACCTTTTATTTTGCTAAGCTGAGGTCCCAATTTCGAAAGCACAGGCCGGGCCAAGCCGCGCCACGTCTGTCGAGGCCTGTGCTTACATTCGCGCCCCGTGCCGAGCCTTCGTTACCGCTGTTCCAATATGTTAAGTGACACGGAGCACATGGCTGAAACGAGGTGAAAGAAACGAAAACCTAAGTGCCCGTACAGCGGCCTGTCATAAAACGGGCCGTGGGACCCAAGCATAACTCGAATCTCTCTATGGAAATAAACTCGAATGGATCTGACTGAAATTTTGTACAAGGATAGATTGTGGTTTGGAATAATTTTTATCCTGGGAATGGGTTCCCATGGGTAGCAGTCACGGCTTCAAAAACTTGCCCGGAAAAGACTCAGGCATCAGTTAGTTATTAACAAAAGTTAGTAATTAAAATTTTACTCTGCATCTTTTCAGGTCATAGAGCTATTTCTCAAAGAACCACAACTATCTCATATAACAATAGGTCTTCTTGTTGGCGGCAGACCAGTGGAGGTAGATGTTGAATCCATACAGAAGGGTGCTCACATAGTGGTGTGCACTCCAGGCCGGCTCGAAGATTTGCTGGGGGAGAGGAAGCAGTTGAATCTGGCTGGAAGACTTAGAGAATTGGTTAGTGGTTCTTCTTCTAATGGTTGATGGGCACTGTGACATAAGAATGTCTGAATTGCTTTAGCTTGTAGTTGCTTTGTTACAACCTTCTATCTTGGTAATTCTGTTGATGGATGGTACTTGGTGGAACCTGCTACACATATTGAATAAGACACTTTGTACTTTTTCACTCTATGTTATTTTTCACCTGACCGGTTTCGCCTCACATCATTCTCAAAGGTTTGTAAATGTAATACTATAATATTTGACATGTGGTGGCAGACAAGCGCACGGCCCACCTGATGGAAAGTAGTTACCGTGGCCTATGTACGTGTGTAACACCAGAGAAGCCACACTCGCGCTGCCGACCCTGTAAGCACAGAGTTTCTGTGCCGTCAGTGTAGAGGACAAAGCAGGACAAGCCTTTAGTCATACCACTGACAGCATCTCCAGTGAGCTCTGGCCTCCTCGCCTCCTCCTACTCACCGCTGGGAACACAACATGAAGTTATTATAACCGCGGTATTCTGTAGGGCGGAGGCACTTCTCCAGTCGGACTGCTCAATTGGGCGGAAATACCGCCGTGTCCTACCTCTATATATAATGCCATATTAAATAACCACTGCATGTGGGTAGTTTTAAATTTATGTATTTAGAAATGTAACTTTATAACCGCCAATACAAACCTTTGAGAAAGCCGTGAGGCGAAACCGATCAGTTGAAAAATAAAATACAGTGCAAAAGAACAAAGTCTCTTATTCAATAACCTTCTGTTACCTAATAGGCTATTTGACTATTTTAACTCGAAAAATAGTCCACTGTATAATACTAAAAAGAACTGCTAAAGCGAAATAATCTTACGACAAATAGTTCTAAACATATTTGATTTTTAAATTCAATTTATATATATATATATATCTATATATATATCTCGGTCTACATTGCGTTTACATACCGTGGCCTTTGGACGTGTGTAACACCAGAGGAGCCACACTCGCGCTACCGACCCTGTAAGCACAGAGTTTCTGTGCCGTCAGTGTAGAAGACAAAGCAGGACAAGCCTTTAATCTTCCCACTGACATCATAAACTCTCCAGTAAGCCTTGGCTAGCCTACTCACTGCTGGGAACACAATACGAAGTCTGCTACCCCTCCGGAGATTTACAGGCGAGAATGTATGTTTCATTCAGAAAAAATACATATGTACCCAAATAAGCAATAAAAACCGACCAAGACTCATGCACATAATGATTCTATATGCCTAATAGCCTAATCTAATATCCATAGGCCATGGTAATCACTGTTCATCAGGTGGGCCGTGTGCTTACCTAAGTGGTTTAACATGAAAGTTTGAAAATATTTTTGTCAATTTCAGGAAATTTTAGTTCTCGATGAGGCAGATCGACTCCTTGACTTAGGATTTAGTTCAACACTCACCACTATTCTGCAATACCTACCAAGACAACGCCGCACTGGACTGTTCTCTGCCACGCAGACTAAAGAACTCCAAGATCTAGTCAGAGCTGGTTTAAGAAACCCTGTAGTCGTCAGCGTCAAAGAAAAAGCTTCCATAAGCACCCCACTGCTTCTAGAAAACTATTATGTAATAGTAGAACCTGAAGATAAATTTTTATTTCTACTAAATTTTATTAGAAACAGAAAAATAGCAAAAGGGTTGTTCTTCCTACCGACCTGTGCGTGTGTAGACTACTGGGCAGATGTGTTGCCAGTGTTCTTGCCAGATATAAACATATTTTCTATTCATGGAAAAATGAAATTGAAGAGGGGTAAGATTTTGGAGAAGTTTCGTGCAGCTGACAACACTATTTTGTTGTGTACGGATCTAATGGCGAGGTTCGTTGAATTTTAGTACTATAGTTTTTTTTTTTACGTGCGCAAAATCCCTACGGATACCTTCCCACCGGAGCCGATGGAAGAGGTTATGTCGGACTAGAACCGACTAAAACGCACGCCGCCTGTGGGTCGTTTTGGTTGCCGAAGATGAGGTTGACAGGCATATCCCTCGCACCCCGGCCGACCCAGGGCCATCTCTCACGATCTGGCCCTCTCCTCGGGTGTGTGGGGACTACAGAGTCCCCAACTCGTCCCCGGAAAACGGGGAGGCGCGCCAGGCGCGCCGCCGCCGCGGCCTGCTTCTGCCAGGGTGACAGGCGGCTCCACCAGTCACCCCCAGGCCTGCGCTCATGGGGGGCGGAGGTCGTTCATCAATCTCCGACGCCCACTGCACATTATATTAGACATATTATTATAAGTAACTCATACGCACATGTTTATTTCCTATGGGAATTTAGTACTATAGTTGACGTATTTTATACTTGATTAGATACGTTATGGCTCAAATTTGATGCCCCTCTTAATGCCTTAACACAATTAACTACCGTAAACACGTATGTACCTACAAATACGTTTTTTTATATAAGTCTAACCTCTGATTGATTTTACTCGGAGTATTGTAAATCCAAGTCTACTCTAGACGAGGGAAGCAGAAACCGAGCACGAATTCGTGTAGTATGCACCGAGTTACGAGACGTACTCCAACAAACACACTTCCTCGACAGTGTTGTGTAAATTTTAATTGCAATTAAACAATATTCAGTAATAATAATTCCGACTTGCTGTCGAAAAGATCGAAATAAGTAAACCCGACTGCTGTATAAAAAATCAAAACATGTTTGAAAGCAGGCTGTACCCTATTGCCAATCATAAACCGAAAGAAAAATTAACGGGTACCGCCTGCTGTCAAATTTGTTTCGATGGAGAATATCGAATGCTCAAGGTATGGTTCGGTAGCTCAGTGTTCAGACCATTCCTCTTGTTAGAGACTGGTCGTGGGATCAAGTTTCGTCTTTTTTTTAATACCACTTAGGTAGGAGACAAGCACACGGCCCACCTCATAGGAAGTGGTTACCGTGGCTTATGGACGTATGCAACACCAGGGGTGTTACACTCGCGCTGCCGACCATGAAGAAACCTTTTGATGCCCCTTTTGAAGAACCCCATATTGTAGGTGCTTGGGAAAACCGCAGCAGGGAGATCATTCCACAGCTTGAGTGTGCGTGGGTTGAAGTTTCTTTCATACCGCACAGTGTGCACTGTCTCAGGTCGCAATGTGTGAGGATGAATTCCCTGCCTATGGTGAGAGATGAGCATTGTTCCAATTTAAATCGATGTTTTTTCTACTTACCGCAGAGGGCTGGACATACCAGAAGTAGAGTGGGTGCTGCAATGGGAGCCTCCCACTCAGCCCGCGGCCTTGGTACACCGAGTGGGCAGGGCAGCCCGAGGCGGCGCCAAGGGCTGCTCGCTGCTCCCTCTGCTACCCACAGAGGATACGTACGTGCCCTTCATTAGGACCAACCAGCTGGTGGAGCTGAAGGACTGGAGGCAGTCCAGAGACGAGATCAAGATCAACCCCAAATTGAAAGACAAGGTTGGTTGTGATTGTTATAATTTTTCCTGTTTTTTAACTGACTACAGAAAAGACAGATATATACAGCCCAGACTCGGCCTCAGATGCGTGGCTTGAATCAACAATAGTGCCCGGAGTACGGCAATAGGCTCACCCCTTATGACGTGGGACTTAATACAATTATTGGTGAAATGTGGGTGTTAATTCATCTCTGCCTAACCCTCCAGGGATAAAGGCGCGATTATTCTTATGAATTGTATGTATGTACAGAAAAGAGAGGTTCTTAGTATTAAGGCATGTTCCCTGACTACGTAAATACTAGACCGAATTAAATTTGGTTTTTCTTTTGCGAAAGAGTACCTAAGTAATAACAATAAATGCCAAAATTAAAAAAAAAAAGAAAAATTTTGAAAACACTCATTTGACGCCAACAATACCTAAGCTTCGTAAATAAAGATATAAAATACTCTATTTGGTTTCTTTTTTCATAATTATAATAATAATAAATAAATAATAAATAAATATTCCTCGACATTCTACACAACGCTATCTAGACCCATGGTAAGCATAGCTTAACTAGCTTGTGTTATTAAATCTAGAATGCGGATAAACATACTTAGATACTTTTTTTTTTTTGTAAATAAATTCATATTATACATAGAAACACCCAGACCAATGCAAATATACATATTCATGCATACAAATATTTGCACTGAGCGGGAATCGAACCCGCGCCCCCTGCATAGCAGTCGAATGCTCTACCGCTACGCCACGAAAACTTCAGTATATCGCGCTTTAGTCGGTTCGAGTCCGACATAACCTCTCACACCAGCTCCGGTGGTGACGGTATCCGTGGGGATTTTCCGCACGTAAAAAAAGAGTATATCGCGCTACAAAGACCAATTAAACAACATATCAATTAAACCACCAATTTAGCATAAAAATAGACATACATGCTTAATCATTTCAAAATTGGTTAATCACAGGTACTCACAATGCTTCACGAACAACAAAAGAAAGACAGGTCCGTCTTCGACAAGGGCCAGCGAGCCTTCGTCTCCCACATGCGAGCCTACACCAAACACGAGTGTAACTTACTCCTGCAATTCAAAGAGCTGCCTTTAGGCCACATAGCCACCAGCTACGGTCTTCTCAAGCTGCCCTTGATGCCAGAAGTGAAGCAGGAACATAAAGACCAGTTTGTGGGGCCAAAAGAACAAATAGATTATAATAGCATACCATATAAAGATAAGCAGAAGGAGAAGAGTAGGCTGCAGAAGCTGGAGGAGTATAAGAAGACTGGGAAGTGGCCGTCGAAGAAGAAGAAGAAAATGGTAAGGATTTATATTAGTAGTTCGTTTCTCTTTTAACATGTCATGCCCGGCTTGAGCGAAAGGAGCTTCCTTCGATGTACCTACTATTTCTGTGGAGGGTCACCTCGAGAGCGTTCGGTACCAAAAGTGGCGCACAGAAATACCACCCGGGCATGATCCTAAATGGTCCACCTGGAAGTACCTAAATAGGTTGAGGACTCAGGTCGTCTGCTGTAGGACCAACCGCGTAAAATGGGTTTATCTGGACTCGGAAAGTGGTGGCTGTGATTGTGGTGCACCTCAGCCTCATCAGTCGATGGACCACCTCCTGTCGTGCCCACTATGCCCCTACACACTTTTTACAATCGCTGACAAGAATGAAGCGACGGAAGGTGCGGTCAATGTCGTCGAGTTTTGGGCTGGGCGCATTTAGCTTCTATTTTTTTTATTGTTGCCAGTAACACGAAGAAGTAGTTCAATTAGTCTTGTCTACATACAGGTATAGGTAACACTGAAATACTACGGCGTGGTAAGATTTATGGCATACAGGCTAACATAGTGCGAAGACAGGTGGGTTGTTCGGGGCATATCTGACGCATGCCAGATCAACGTCTCCATAAATGTCTGCTGTACGCGGAACTGGCACAGGGTAAACGCAAGCAGGGAGGCCAGTTCTTTCCCTTCCAAAATGTGCATAAACGTCACTTGAAGAACTACAAAATAGATGTCGACATATGGGAGCAGCAGGCCGATATGATCGAATCGAGTGGCGAAAATCGATCAACAATGGCGTCCAGGAATTCGAAGCAGTAAAAACTTTTAGCCTGGACAGGGCGAGAGAGGCTCGTAAGACCAGGCCACGTAGAGCATATACATACACATATGTCAACAATATCCTGACATGCTCCATCTGCAACCGTACCTTCAGCAACAAACTGGAATACACCAGCCATATCCGAGCGCATGAACAAAGAGGTACACCAGTTCAGCGTCTGTCGCCGTAGCCAAAATCGGCTGGGAATCATCATGAATTACTGTTGCATATAAAGCTTGCAGTTACAAACAGCAGTGTGTAAATATTAATATGCTGCTACAGGCATGGGTATAAAGTACATGTATTAAAAAATATATCTAAATATGCTTATTACACATTCTAGAATCAATAATACAAGCTAGTTTAAGCTATGTTTATTTTGGATATAGATAACACTGTGTAGAATATTTATTTATATTAATCATAAAAAAACCGCAGCCTAGTAGTATGGGTAATGGACTGCTGAGAAGAGGTCTTGGGTTCAATCCCAGGTTTTACCATGGCACTCACCAATGACTTTTCGATGCTTTTCGAAGTTATGTGTGTGTTTATCGCAGGTTTATAAGTACCTGGTTAATAGCAATTGGGACCTAAAATAAACTGGCGAAATGTGGGTGCTTGCACATCTGCCTACCCCTTCGGGGATATAGGCGTGAGTTTATGTTAAACCACATATTAAGCATAACCCAAATGAAATATCAGATCATTGATTTCTTTTTAATTTGTAGATGCAGACACAATCGTGGGAACAAGCTAAACAGAATAAAGAAGAGCGCAAGCTCAAACGAAAGAAGCGGAAAGAGTGGAAAACGCAGAACAGCACAGAAATAGGCAAGAAGAAGAAACGGAAAGCAGTCACACAAGAGGAGCTGAACGAGCTCGCCGCCGATATCGCGCTCATGAAGAAACTTAAAAAGAGGAAGATCACCGAGGACCAGTTCGATAAGGAGTTTGAAGTGTGATTGTGACTATGTTATGTACAAATTGTATAATAAATAGTTTTAATTGTACTTTTGGTTATTCAATTCATTTATTTGCTTATTATAAATTACAGGTCTTCGAAACTACCGAAAACTATTTTGCTCTGTAGAATAACGCCAGAAAATAAGACACGCGGTCAAACTGGGAACTAAAAATGACATCACCGCCAAACTCAGCCATACTAGTAACTATTTATTAATCTGTGGCCATACTGTGTATTGGTTTGGTTGGCTTAAGTCATGACAGTACGGTTTAGAGTTGCCAGCACATTTTTTATTATGTACTAGTGGGAATTATAGTTACTGGCATATATATTGATCCTAACCTCGTTAAAACATGTACATACACTATAAAAATGCATAGTACGCGTTTTTTGAAGAATAACATGAGGTGCTACGGCGGCGGAGCTCAAACCCACTAATCACATTAAAAAGTGTATTGCTCGGAGGTGTCACAACTGTCTCTTGATTCAAGAGACGGTCTTGGAGCGTGTTGTGACACGCCAAAGTGTATCAAGATTTTTGATACACTTTGGCTGAAGTTTTCACTCCTTTGACTTCTTAAGTTCAGCAATTCAACTAAAAACTATTACATTCGAATCTCAACAATGAAAGATTTGGTAAAATAAAAATACGACTCTGGCAACATTACATGTTGCGACTATCACGTCGTCGCGGCAAAGGGGCTTATTACATGGCGCGTACTCTATAGGTATGTGATATAAATTATTGCGACGTCATAATATTTGATTGGATTTTATTTTATTTTAATGTAATTATTTTAATTATTCTAACATACACTATAAGGAATTGATTGTTATTTACCAAATGGACTTAATGTTGTCTGATGAATAAATGATTATATACCTATATGTTATTATATATTATATAATATTCAATAGTTTCAGTGTATAAGCATAATGTATTATGCCGCTATTCTAGAAAACCAACTGCCGACCCTGTAAGAACAGAGACTTTCTGTACCTTCAGTGCACAACACAAAATCAGGACAAGCCTTTGGTCTTCCCACTGACACACAAAAACTCTCCAGTGAGCTCTGGCTACCCTACTCACCGCCGGGAACACAACACGAGGTTATTGTAGCCGTGGCATTCTGTAGGGTGGAGGTATTTCCCCAGTCGGACTGCTCAATTCGGACGGGAATACCGTCGTGTCCTACCTCCTATATATATGTATGCATGAATATGTATACCTATTTGCATTGGTCTGGGTGTTTCTACGTATGATATGTTTCATGTATGGACATATTTACAAAAAAAGTACCTAAACCTCCTCCATTCGGTTAGGCACTTAACTAATTGTAAAAAATCTTGATATGACTTTTTAATAGATTTCATTCAAAAACTGAATGCTGATAAGAAACTCATTTTATACACTAAAAACCAAATTGAACCACTTGTTAGTCAGTTAATTAGTCAAGTTTTTTGTTTGAAATGTGTTTTTATAAATAGTAGCTACAAGATTGTTTTACCTTTAATTAAGTACCTGGCTGGCCTTTTCTTAGGTCTGAGAATAAGCATTGCCATACAACGTGGCAATGCTACCAGTCTTCTGGGAACGCAACCACAAAAGGCATGCGATGCGGAGGAATTCCACAACGCATTTTAAACTTTTATTTATTTTTATAATTTTTTATTTATGTATATATTTTAATAGATTTAATTAAACATGGTATATTAGAACACTTCAAATGTTATGGAAATCAAAATGTTAAAATTACCTAACAGAATAGAGTATAAGTATATTTATCCGCATTCTAGATTCCATAACACAAGCTATTTAAGCTATGCTTACCATCGGTCTAGATAGCGTTGTGTGGAATGTTTTAGAATATTTATTCTTAAAAAAACAAATCAAAAGGAGAAGACAGTAAACGTACCCTGGGTTCCGAGGCTACCGAGATTAACGCAAAGATATCGTTTGGTGATATGGCAGGTGTTGGAGGCACATGCCCCTAACGACACCTTCGGGACCTAACCCCTCGTTTACACCTAAATATAATACATGTATTTGACAAGTTGCAATATGTCACAGGCTACAGTGTGAACGCCAATGTGTTTTAAACTTGTTTACAACTTGTTGGCTATATACACAATGTGAACGAAAAAGTATCTGAGATACATGTATGACAAGTAGTGTTTTGATTAGTCTTCTACAAGTCGTCAACAAGTTTTTTATAAACAAGTTTACAACTTGTTTCGTGGTGGTGCATGTGCTCAACGACGAACGAGTCTCTGGTGCACGCTTTTCTTTAACGGGTGTGATATCGGACGGCAGTTGATCTCGTAGAAGTCAACAATTCAAATAATAAGAGGTCCTTGTTTTCTCTAGACTAACCCATGGAAGGGTAATGGTGAGGATATACATGTATCACAGGTAGGCAATCAATGGGTCAAGCGACACACGGGCGTCGTACGTTTTAGTCGGTTTGAGTCCGACATAACCTCTCCCACTGACTCCGGCGGCAGGGTATCCGTGGGGATTTGCAATGAATGAATAAATGAAATAAATGAAAAGGATTTACGCACGTACCGTACACGTATTTACGCACCTGTGTACCAATCAACAGCGAAAGCAACTTAAACGTGGGCAGTAAGTCCTTTACGCTCGTTCCGTTCGTAGGACTTTTGTTTTTGCAAGCGCATTCAAAACTCCTTCCGACTCGTCTTTATAGAATAATACGTAGATATAAGATGTACTGTACCTATAAAATGGTGCGTGGCGTCAGCGCTACCTAGTGGCCCCATCTGAAAACCAGCGCTGTGCATACTCAACGAAGGGTGTGCGCAGCATTCAATGCTGAGATGGGGCCCTATTGGGGTTCGCATAGTGTGGAATGTTGCACCCGTAACTTAATTAAATATACCTACTATTTTAATTGAATATACCTGCTAATTATTATATTACCTTCCTATTTGTACTTAGTAGGATGCCCACTGTGTGGAACTTAAATAAAATAATTTTCTTTCTTTCTTTTTAAAAAAAAGCTTAAGCAATCAAAATAATACGACCAATGAAAATAGTAAAATAAATATATATTCTGTTCAACTTTCGTAGCAACATTTATGATCTGAGTATTACTTATCAAAACACAACAAGGCACTTAACACCTATACCTAATATAATATTGTCAAATTTCATGTAAATATTATCCAATTATATACATTTAACTTGTCTAAACTGAAATAACGCTTCCCACACATTCACTTCATATGTATAATAACGTTTATTGTTTAACTATGACATGTATGCGAACCTCGCGATCGATTCATCGCGTGATAAATCCGAGTACGCTCTCTACAAGACGTCCGCTCGCTTGCGCGTTCTTTCACATTATGATTAGTTGACCAACTAATCCTAAAAACAATCATCGTCAATTTGCTTGTGTGCGTAAGGGAGGTAATGTGGCGTGTCATTTAGGCTTAGACAAGCTATACTGCAGCATTTGGCACTCGCGATAGCACCATCGGTGAATAATCCTAGATTGTATAAACATGGATTGAGCTATATTTATTTATTAATTACAGATATATGTTAACAAACTGTAGTTTTACAATAACGTCGATACGCGCGTATTCACTTGTTGATATTTGTATTTTTGCAAGCTGGTTCCAACTGATCTGGCCCTCGATTTACTGCGTGATTTTATGTCATAGCAAAACCATTGTCATACCACTGGACACGGCAAACAATGCCATTTAAATTTAGACTTTCCTGATTTAGTCCAAAATTATACGAAAAAGAATTCATTTAATTTTAGACTCTAACAGCATAACAGAAATGGCATTGATTGCAGTGTCTCTGGTATGACAAAGATTTTTACTATGACAAAATTTGTAGAATTGGGACCCTGTTCATCAAGATGTTTTTTATTCTCATGTTTTTGGAAAAAAAGAAGAGAACTATAACGAATACACTGCAATTCCTACTACTTATTTTGGATTTTGAAACGCTTTTTATTTCAATATTATTCTAGTTAAAAATCAATAGTGAATACGCGATTATTTAATAATAAGTCACATTTTAATCAAGTCTGAAATTGTAGTTCTCGTGACTCCAACTCAGGGGGCCATAAGATCTATAATTTACTAGGTCAACATTTAGAGATATTTTCCTGTTAATGTTATTAAAAACAAACCTATTCTGTATGTCAAAATTCATCCTCTATTTCAATAATCATCTACGTCTTTCATAAGATCTCATAAGATACAATTACGTATGACCCCATTGTTACAAGGACTACATGTGTGACCCCTTGCGAAAAGGGACCATATGTGTGACCCCTTGCGTAAAGGGACCACATTTATGACCGCCTGCGAGAAGGGATAACACGGACGACCCTTTGTGACATGACATGGGAGTCACATAAGTGGATCCCTTACGACAAGGCTACATGTGTGACCCCTTGCGACAAGGCACCATGTGTGACCCCTTTCGAAAAGAGACCACATGTATGACCGCTTGCGAGAAGGCATCACACGGGCGACCCGTTGTGACGTGACATAGGAGTCATATAGGGGCTCCTTTACGACAAGGCTACAAGCCCATATAATAGCTATTGGTCAAAATTCTTCAACTATTTCTGACACAACATACAAAATAGGATTCTCCATTTCGTTTTATACATTTAGTAAACAACATTGCGTGTATATTTTAGCGATCTACAGTAGATAAGAGAATATACAATTATTTTATAAGAACGGTAAATATGGTATCGTTTAGCACCTTCTAATGATATATGTTCACTTAGAAACATTACTTCTAGGCGACTATCCAGTCTTTATACACTCTAAGACGGCGTATAAAAGTTATATTGTGCGTTCGGTAATATTTTACTATTTTCAGTTTTCTTCTGTCACATTTTCTAGTCAAAGAGGAGTAGATAATATTTACATTAACGTGAATATTGCAACAAATATACGATACGTTTGTTAGAATATAAGCTTGAGAATATATACTAGAGTGACGTTTATCTTAGAGCTGATTTCACCAAGTGCAGGAACCGAGATTCATTAAATCTAAACAGCTTTATCGTTTCACGCTATCAACGTGAGAACTGAGAACCCAGTTTAGTTCAACGGATTTCACTGATTAAATCAGACGATTATATAGTTCTGGAGTTTGTTTGGAAAGGTTTTTCTATCTCCTTTTCCTAATGTTGCTATTTTCTAACAAACGTATAGCAATCCACATTATACATGAAATACGGTATTAATTAGGGAAGCGTAAGCGGTGGTAAATAGAAAAAAAAACACAATTACAAATTATTTAACGTCAAAATAATAACAGTCGAAATCTTCACATTAGGACGAGCGTCCATAGAATGCCATACCTCGGGGCACATATCTTGGAGCTAAATCTCGAGACAAACGAGGCCCTGGCGCGCGCAGATAGCTTTATAATAATTTGTTTGGTGAATTTGAGCTCATCCACAACCGTACAGGTATACTGCGTGTATGGAGCATATATAGAAAACATTTTAGATCCAAGATATAATATGTCGCGAGCAATATACGTCTTATATTTATATTATTCAGTGTATCTCTCATCTTCACGCTTTATAAGCATATTCCATGGACGACTAGTGTTTATGTCGATTACAAAATTTACAATAAGTACATTAAAATAGTGCGTATTTATACACAATAGGTTAAAAAGAAACTAAGAACTCAAAAAATGAAAAATACAAAAAGCTTCACATATAAGTCGGAAATCTTCGAGAAATACTACGCTAAGATCATATTGGCATCGTAATAACACTATTTCCCATGACATACTTTTGCAAACAATACATAATACATGTTGAACGACACTATTATTTATACATATATTCATACAGGTAAAAAAACAAGCATTTTTTTTTTCATACAAAATCATACATTGCCTTGTCATGATACAAAATATCGAACATCTAAGTTTACGCCATCATAAATTAGATAAGTAAAATTATAATAATCGTCGTAATAATACTAATAAATTTAAACTATAATACTGCCAAAGTGACAGCGCGACCTAACCTGTCATATGTCAAATTTCATAAGTGACATGACTAGCTGCAAAGGACCTTAATGTATCCAATCATATGAAATTAATACTTTCAGTTGTGTTTCTATGACAATTTGCGTCTTTACGACAATCTCATTTACAAAACATTAATTATTTTGTGAGAGTAAAATATTAAGAGTAAGCAAATTTACGCGGTTACGTTAATTTCAAGATGGCGTCGCGATTTTGGCGCCAAATATCGAAAAAAGAAATCTTACAATGAAATAATAAACCAGCAAAACTTACACTAGAGTAGAATAATAGTAGAATTATTAATAATGCATTGAGCCAGCAATTTGTTTAGAAGCGATGCGCCTTATATTAATTGAAAATTAAAAGATATACAAAAGCACCAAGTTACTGGACTCTTAAGCCTATCTTACAAAAGAATTACAAGTTAGACATTAGGAATAACACTTAGTAGAAGATATGTTACAACACATTGGAGAAAAAACTGGCGTTCCATGACTAAAACTATTTATCAGGGTTGCCAGATCCTATAATTTCATTGTTGCCAGTGTAAATAAATCTAAAGACGTTTCCACCTGTTTATAAGATAGCAGCGTATATTTCGAATGTCTAACTTGAAATTAAAACCCTATACACACAATTCAAATAAAATATATTGCTATTACAATATTTGATTATGGACTTTTTAACAATCTTGTATGGTATATCCATATATTAATGTGTGGCAATACGATATACGCACCATGAATGTCTGTCTATCCAACTTAACAATACGAAATATATTTAAGCTTTTTTAGAAGTTCTATTAGTATTATTAAGTGCTTAAGCACACTAGTGACATTATGATACAAGATTGACGTAATCACGTGTCTGCAATATGATGTCAACCAATCGCGAGAAACTATCACGTCATCAGCGACCAGTCCTTCAATTCAAATTCCAGATTATAGATTTTTAGATACGCCAGATTCCTTTACGAAAGGAACACACCCACGAGAATCATTCCTTGATACATTTCGATACAAATATTAGTTTGAATTTTCTCTGTATACATTTTAAAATTTATAATATTTACAAATTCTAAAGCCATGTGATTCCCGGCAGAGTAGAATTTGGACCACCCCATCTCTTCTCATGCGATGTCGCATAAGGCGACTAAAGGATAGGGCTGTTTAACATACGATAAATATATACAGCCCAGATTCAGCCTCAGGTGCATGACTTGAGTCAACAGTAGTACCCGGAAGACGGCAATGGGCTCACCTTCTATTACGTGGGACCGAATTCAATGATTGGTGAAATGTGGGTGTAAATTCACCACTGCCTAACGCTCCGAGGATACATTCAAACTACGAGGTAATGTTCATCAATGTCAAAATCTCAGTCAACATACTTGAATTTTGTACATAAATAGATTGTATTCCAGTGATAGTTATTTTGTAAGCAGTGTGGGTATACCCCAAGCCACACATTGATATATTAAGTAACAACAATAAATAATATTAGCTTACCACTACAGCGTCATATAAGTGTGCCTACATTATGTCTAATAATTGATTTGATCCTACTAAATTACTTTTAAATACCATGTTTATATATATGTATATATTAATTACATCTTATATAAGTTTCAGAATGGTTATTTAAATAAGGAAAGATAAAGTTGTTGTATTACATTCATTTTTAGATACAATAGTCCAAAACCTAATTGACTTGGACAAATTGCAATGGACGTTTTTACGACGCCAGGGACATTTTTACTTAAATGGTCATTCTACAGTCTGAATGTCCCTTTAGAAAAGCACACGTCAGATTAATGTTATTATTTTCATGTTTAAAGAGACATCAAATTTTTTCCTCTCTAGTCTCAACTTATATTCAAAGACGAAATTTAAACCCATTACAAATAAATACTTATTCTGAAACTAATATAAACTGTACGTTTTTGAGAGAATATTTCTTAGCGGAGTTTTAAAAACAATGAAATAAAACAGCAAAATGTAGTGCAACAATTCTCGTACTACGAGAAATGTCGACAAAAAATATTCATCCTTCATGCACTCCCAATTTTCTTCACATATAGTACATGTCTGTGTATCTCAAAGTTTCCAGTTGACCCCTTACTACATGGAACCAATATTTTACTTTCGAAATTCGGGTGTATATTATAATATAACTTCGGGGATATACAAATAAATGCGAGGAGTGCAATTCTCGATGAATTGAAGTATTGTTTACTGTTTATCTCATTGTCTATAACATAATCAGTTCTAATATTCATATTATTACATCGCTTATGGTTTCTTTACCACACTTTTAAGGCGAGTAATCCACTTCAATTGTCCCTAGGATATCCCGCTAATGTGATTTTCGATGCAGGCTTAATGTTAATTTACATTGCTTGTGACTTGTGATTGTGCGCTTTGAACGTGGGGGTCAACAGATCTAAATTTATACAAATACAAAAAATATTTTGGGGTCGTTCGTACATATTTTAGGCCTCATGTAAATTTTAAAATTCAGAACATTTATTTTTTTATAAGGTCTAATAGGGCCGCGACTCTGGTACAATTTGACCCCTTTTTAGCGAGATGTCCTAAGTACAAATTTTTTAGGTAAACAATATAATTATATGAAATAAGGCACATATTTTTATTTCGCATATTATCACTTCGTCTATCTTACTATTTACAAAATTATTTATATAAATAAATAAAAGAAATGTACTGGCGGAGAGAAAGCAGAAATAAGATAAAACTACTGATATAAATTATTGTAATTTATACTCGTCAATTTAAACCTAAATTCTGCCAAATGACTTGTCCTGAATGGCTGAAATTATCTTTTACATACGTCTTAAAGTGATGTAAGAACTAACTGCCGTAATTTATACGTACTTCGGAAATTAAATTTGAAGCAATTAGTGTACAAACTTTTCTAAGAACATGCGAGAAAGTTTTTTCAAAATTTTATTCCTTGATAGTCCCTCTGTATTTCATTTAAATATTTATGTAAAGAACCTGATAATCATATCCTCTATTTTCAATCCGCCAGTACAATTCACACAATGAAAAATCTTTACGTTCATAACAAAATTCGATTTGTCAGCTTAGCTTTTCAAAATATAATGATTTTTCACTATCCATACTCATCGATACACATTCTAATCAGTTCTACGAGAACATGTGACGTCACAGTAGCACGAGTTTATACCGTTATCTTCTGCAACAGACTTAGAATAGAATATCGATTGTCAGCTTTGTGGCGTTATTCTGGTGTTGATTTATATTTATTGTTCAATAACGAAAGGTACAATTGGTTTGTCTTGGTCGAAGAGTAGGACCTATATTTCACTAAAATACTGAAGGTGTGTTAGTCTTCAAGTGCAGCTAACCGCGATCTTAACTGCACCGAGCATGCAATAAATAAGACTTACTATATGGTTTATCCTTACCATTATCAATTCATAGTTTTTACATCTCATCTTTACATAATTATACACATTCGATAGAAGTTCTCAATATCAAATAGATTGTTAATATTAACATTAAGTCGTTTTCAAAATAGATCACTTATTTAAAATCCTCACCAGTGACCACAAAGCTGTAGCGCTAGTACTATTTCTCAGACCTCGTCGGGCGCCATGGCGTCGTCGTCATGGTGGTTGGGCGCGGGCGCGGGGGCGGGCGAGGGCGAGGCGGGCGCGGGGGAGGGCGAGGCTTGCGGCGGCGGGGCGGGGGACGGCGACGGCGGCGCCTTCACGGCCGCCTCTAACGCGCGGATACGGTTCTCTTGTTTGACGATCACCGATTTCAGCTTGCGTATCTCATCGACCAAATCTGACAGTTGCTTTTCCTAAAATAATAACATCGTAGGTGTTAATTTTTTCATAACTTTGCTTTGTTCAACATTTATTGGACAAAAGATTTCTTAGTAAAAATTTGAGCAACAACCAAAGTAAATGTTTATTGAACTTTAATAACATCATGTATTTTGATACATTTATCAATATTTCTTCAATATCTTTAGGGTCATAATTTAAATAGGTTCCTTAAAGTAAATACAACCTGCGATGCCAGAAGGCAAGGTTTCTTAAACTGTTTGACCAGCTGACGTGCATAAAGGAGTACGCGTACCCCACTTTGAGAAACCCTGTCCTAAGTTAACAATATCTAATGTACTGACCACAGCGGCCGACACGGCCGGCGGCGGAGTGGCGGAGGCGGGCGTGCCGGCGTGCTCCTTGTTGCCGTGCTGCGGCGTGGGCGAGCGGTCCTTGTCCTTCTCCTTGGCGCCGGCCAGCGCGTTGGCCTTCTTCGTCACATGCAACTGCTGCGACGCGCGGCCCGACACGTAGCCGCCCTGTACCACCAAAGCACGCTCCTGGAGTTTGGTTAGGGGAGCCCTACCTTATAACATCTGTTTCGAACGTGGCTGTTGGTTGGCGGCATTAAGTTTTGTTGACCCCAGGGGGTCATTAAAACTAATTGAGGTTCGTTGATTGTGTGAATTGATTTTACAAAATGGTTTTATGGAAATTATTTGAATAGGTATAATAATTAAGATTATTAAGATTTTAAAAATGATATGGGTTTTATACTTGTAGAAGAAAAATAAAACTTGTAGAATAACAGCAAAGCAAATTTATACGAAATTATATCTTATTTGATATGATAAAAAAAAAATTCTCATATAGAGAAACATATTAAGGAAATATAAGGACACTCTGTTAGTAAACATGTCAAAAGAAAAAAAAACTCAATTAATAAAACGAAGTTAGGGAGATTACAACACACAACGAAATAAAAATGCAAAATTAGTTATTACAATAGATGCAAGCCAACAGATACATTCCAAACAGATGTTTAGTTTACATCAGGGGTTCTCAAACTTTCCTTTTATATTTTTTTCAAAATGTATTATCATAAAATGCTATTTTTTTTACAATATTGTTGTTTCAGAAACCCTGATATATAAATATTACATAGCTAATTGAGAAATGTTACGCACTTAATACTTTTTAGAAAACTAGTATTATTGACTGACGTTTCACGCAACGTGGTTAGGCTTAGAGAGACATTAAACATAAAAATCTCTCAGGCTTTTACTAATAAAAAAATACACAGGGAAATATTAACATATGTGTATATACCCTGTGTATTTTTTTATTAGTAAGGACCTTAATGTTAGACTAATATTAAACCCATTTATGATAATAGTATATACGGAAAATTAAAATATCAGAGAAAATTGTTATAAGAATCAACGGAATTTTTACCATGTTTGTTTGTATTTTATTGTTAATTCTTATAATAATTTATCTGAATGACCATATCAATTTAAAGTCATAAATGAAAGAAAATTATTCATAAATACAACGTAACGATTACAATATCAATCTAATAGCTGGTTTTAAGATTGTGTGAACATGAAGTAACTTACCTTTCATGAACAGTCGACAAAGAAGATACAGTTTATTTCATGTTAAATGCAAAGGTGCAACTATTTATCTTTTGTCGACTGTACACACGACCAAAGAAATAGTTGTGCAGGTTTACATGTTTACTTGTTTGTAGCGCAACCAGGGACATTATTTTGAGTGACATTGAATTCCAAACACAGTCGTAACTCGAGCAGACGGTGGATTACAATTCAATACTATAGAAGAGAGAACTGGCGTATGACGGCCAACTTAAATGTATCGGCTTTTACAATAGCGTGTAGTGACGAAACGTTTATCACTCAGAATAAGGGGCCTGGTAACTCTTTGGACGTGTGAATATATACAATATTGTATTAAGGAACATAATTATATCAAAATAAAACCATGCCTATAAACATTTAAACGGTGCAGTAAATATAGAATATAACTTATAGTATATTATATACTTTAGTTATAGTCATATAAATTTATCAGTATCTGTCAGTCATCTTTTCAGTCGTCAGTAGCCTTTGCAGATCCATAGGAATGTTTATCTATTTATTTTCTTTACATCACTACTTTTACAGGCTAACCTAATACAATAGTGTGGTCATTAAATATTATAATAACGCGTGTTATCGCAGCTTTGCCTAAGTTTTAGCACTGGGCACTGCTAGTAGACCCGGATGCCGCCTACGCCACACGTAATTGTTGGGTACACATAGGGTTATCTCTTTCAAGAATTCGGGGATTAGTCGTCTTACCACAATACATGTTGTCATATTGGCAGTATTTTCGAATGGTTCGATGTGATCTTTCAATTAAACCCTTCCTATCCAGAGTTACGGAGGATTGAGGTGTCACCCCATACAGAGTATACTATTCCGACCAAAAGGTCCAGTATCTTTTTGTAACAGAATTTTTAACTTTATGTTGATTTGAGGTGTATTTACGGGGAGAGGGGAGGAGCTTGTGTCCTTAAAACAGCATCACAGTTTATGCAATCGAATTAAATGTAAAAAGATCATTATACTTTAGTCATATCGCTATGATGAACATAAAAAATAGTTTAAGTTTGTCCACCTGGGGGTCACTAAGACTATTTCTTTGGTGGTCAAATTAAATGCATAAAGGTGGATCTGTCAGCCGAGGCTCACTAAAACTATATATATTACTGTCAATCTAATGTACAAATATCGTTGCATAGATCTGGGATTCTAAAAGTGGGGGTCACTAGATCTATTTTTTTTCTATCTAAAGTGCAGTGACCCCCATAATAGTCCAGCAGCAACTACCGAGTACCTTGAGCGACATGGTGCAGGGCTCGGCGTCTTCCCCGGCGAGCCACTCGTCGGCGGTGAGGCTGGCCTCGTCACTGAGCGTGTCGGGGTACAGATCTTCTTGGAACAGCTCCGACTTGCGCGGAACCGTCATTGATACTGCCTGCAAGAGTATCATTTTTTTATACGTGTCATGGTCGTTGTAGTTGCCTCTAGTTACTTTACATAATTGTTGTTTCCACATCTCTGCGCTCTCTCTGGATTGAATTGTATTTCCAACTACCCGCGTTTAAAAAGTGTACTTGTGTTTTCTTTGTGGATTTTAAATAATTAAGTTTAATTGTTTAATTAATATATAATATATTATAATATTATATCTATATATATATATAATTATAATATAATATCTATATCAAAACTTCAGTGCTACAAATCATAAAAAACTAATACAAAATGCCTGTCTGCCTTAAATGTGATAAAGAAATACCTAAACTCGATGATAAAAATCCTAAAATACAGTGCCACGGCTGCAAAAGGCAAATATGCGTGAAATGTAGTGGGTTGCTGGCCACAGAGTTGAGAGTGATTATACTTCAATCCCCAACCTTAAAGTATTTGTGCCCTGAATGTGAACTAGGAGTGCGCCAGTTGCCGGCTTTAAGAAACACTGTCTCTCAATTAAAAAATGAAATTGAAGCCTTGAAAGCTAAACAAAGCCAACCTACATGCATGGAGACCATTTTAGAGGAACTGGCAGAGAGAAAAAAGCGAAGCGCGAATATCATACTGTTTGGGATTGACGAGTGTCAGCTACAAACAGGAGACGCTGTCAGAGACAAAGAGTTATATATTGAACATGACAAAGTGCAGGTTCAACAAGCCATGGCCAACATTCCAGAAGCTGAACGTCCAGTTGCTGTTATCCGCCTCGGCAAACCCAAACAATCTTCGCCACGCCCAATCAAGGTAATTTTTCCCAATAAAAAGACAGCGGTGAATATATTGAAAAATAACAAGAAGCTTCCATCGAATGTATCAGCCAAAAATGATCATACACCCTATCAGCGTGAATATCTACAGAAGCTACGGGACGAACTGAAACAAAGGTTAGATAGTGGAGAAACCGACTTAACTATTAAATATATACACGGCACCCCCAAAATAATAAGCGGAAAAAAGCTATAAACAGTGATGTTGGGCTTTTGGAGATCACCTTCTTCTATACGAACCTGGCTTCGATTATGGCTAAAAGAGATTTGCTCATCATGCAGATTAATAAGATAAAACCTACTATCATCATAATAACAGAAACACATTTAAAACCTTCTATAAGCAGTAGCTTGGTAGATATCAGAGGTTACACTTTATTCAGACATGATAGGGCGAAAGGGACAGGATGGGGGGGCGTGGCTATCTATGTATTACATAAACTATATGACATACCCATACAAGTGACCCCTCATCCCACCTTCAACATAACACAGGTAGAGGCACTATGGCTGAACATAAAATACGGTAAATTCAAAATGTTAATTGCAGGTGTCTATCGACCAACCCACTATACTTTTGATGAATCTGATAAACTACTATTTGAAACAATTAAACAAGCTTCGGAAACTATCAATACTTTGCTTATCATGGGAGATTTTAACCTGCCAGACTTAAAATGGCCATTGCGCAACGTTGATATAGACACATACAATTCGCTCCATGGACACTTTGTGGACATGTACATAAATAGTAACTTACACCAACTTGTAACAAAAGTAACAAGAAAGAGAAATAATGAGGAATCACTACTTGATCTGATACTTTGTAACGAGGAAAACTTTTGCACTAAAGTAGAACACCATCCCAATATAGGAAAAAGCGACCATCAGGTCCTAGTAGGCACAGCACAAATCAATTTGCAGTCATCTGACAGAATTGTCACTCAGCAACCACGTAGGGACTACTTCAAAGCTAATTATGACAAAATAACCCAAATCCTAGCCCAACAAAATTTTATAGATACCAACGTTGCTGATATTGAGGCTGCTTGGACAAACTTTGTTAGAGTAACACACAATGTTATCGAAACTCAAGTACCACTCAAAAGAGCAAATAAGAATCACAATATCAACAAGCCATGGATCAACCGCCACATATTAGTCTTAGCAAAATATAAAAAGAAATTATGGAGACAGTATATCTTAAACGGATCAGATGAGTCATACAGAATATATAGAAAAGCAAACAATCAACTAATAAGCAAAGTTAGACATCAAAGAATGGAATTTGAAAGAGGAATTGTCAGTTGTGGACCCAAATCATTCTATTCCTACATGCGTCATCAACTGTCTTCAACGGTATCTATACCACCATCACTGAAGGATGAGAATGGGAGCATTACAAGTGATCAGAAAAAGGTAGCCAACTTGTTTGCCAGGCAATTTGAAAAATCATTTGTTATGGAACCGGACATACATATGCCGGAGATACAACTTCCTCGAGTTGAAAATTCTATACAGTCATTGATATTTACACCAGAGAAAGTAACTAAAGCATTGAAAACATTTAGTGATTCTACCTCAATGGGACCAGATGCTTTGCCTTCAATATTACTAAATCAATGCAGCAGTGTTCTCTCTCACCAACTTACCAACATCATGAACCTGTCGCTAGGAGCCGGAAAGCTGCCTCAAGAGTGGAAGGAAGCCTTTGTAACTCCTATATATAAAAAAGGCGATAAGCATCTAGCTGTCAATTATCGACCTATCAGTCTCACAAGCATTGTCTGCAGAGCCATGGAGAAAATCATAGCAAGTGAACTGAGAGCTTTTATCAATGCAGAAAATATTATCATCGATGAACAGCATGGTTTTGTACCTGGAAGATCTACAGTCTCGAATCTCCTTATATGTATGGACATATGGACAAGCCACTGGAATAGTCATCAACCCACAGATGTCATCTATTTGGACTATGAAAAAGCATTCGATCGGGTACCTGTTAAACGGCTTGTAACTAAACTGGAACACTTTGGAATACGCGGACAACTTCTTCAATGGATAAAGGATTTCTTAACCAACAGAAAATTCAAAGTAAGGCTGGGTGGAATACTCTCTGATGCTCATGATGTACACAGTGGTGTGCCCCAAGGCTCAGTACTAGGACCAATCCTGTTTGTTTTATACATAACGGACCTAAAACTTGCCATTCACTCAAACTTGTCAATATTCGCAGATGACACCAAAATTATGGGGAACCCATTAGTCTCTCATAACATTATACAGCAAGACCTGGATCGAATAGTACAATGGACAAAGAAATGGCTGATCTCGCTCAATAAGAGCAAGTGCACTGTTTTGCATATAGGTAACAATAATCCTAAACACAAATACACACTTGAATCTGTGCCACTACAAGCAGTAAACTCCCAAAGAGACCTTGGAGTCACTATAACACATAATCTTAAGTGGGATGAGCACATGATTCGTAAAGCATTTTATGTCATAACCAAAGAATTGTTTCTCAACATGTACAAAACCTACATACGACCTTTGTTGGAATATGCCTTCCAAATTTGGAGCCCATATTTTAAAAAGGATATTCTATTGTTAGAAGGGGTACAAAGGAGAGCAACCAAAATGGTCACTGGCCTGAAAAATATGTCATATGAAGAACGCCTCCTGGATCTGAACTTAACCACACTGGAGCAGAGAAGGAGGAGAGGAGACCTCATTGAGACATACAAGATTCTTAATGGGCATTACAATGTGACAAACATCGAGAACATGTATATCAAGAACACAAACAGACACTTAAGAGGCCACTCAATGAAAATCAGTAAACCTCAGTGTGCCAGCAACCCTAGATATCACTTTTTGCCAAACCGGGTGGTGCAATTGTGGAACTCCCTGCCAGAAACAATAATAAGTGCTCCTAGCATAAACATTTTTAAAAATAGACTGGACAAACATTTGGAATGTTAAACACAAGTGCAGTGATATACACGCATCAGCTTTTAGCTGCAAGTGTATCAAACAATAATAATAATAATTTAATATGAAATATCTACCCCATGAGAATGAGGTAGATAAAGACAGGCAGATAGAGAATCTACTTTCTCTTTCTATCCTTACACACTTCCCGAGTGTCCTTTCTTATTTATATGAGTTACAGTGTTATCGTTTCACTATAAAATGTAGATATGGGGCCGTCCAAGTATTGCAAATCTCTTACACCCCCCCATGATTATGTAAGCATTGGTACCTATGTACATACTTCTTTTCATGTTTATTTTTTTTTGGGTTATGTATGGGTAATGAATGCTATATTATGTGTGCAAAAGTAAATAATTACTGCTTACGTAATCGTTATCTAGACCCCCCCATCCCTATCATGGGGGTGTCGGGACGGCATTGCTTATTTTTGATGACATGAAGGCCCCGTGTCATTAAAAATAAGCAATGCAAAGACCCCCCTCAATCCTTTAGTGCTTACGTAATACTTGAACGGCCTCTATACAGTAGGAAGCGAAAGGGTATATGTGTACCGTAGCAAAGGAAAAACTGTGCTCTTTTTCTATGGAAAGTCTACTATGAGCATAGTTTGAAATTTATTTATTTGTATCTATACTCCATACGGTTAGCTACTTAACTAAAGTTAAAAAACCTTTTTGCGACTTTTTTATGAAAACACACATATATGTATTAAACATATAAACTAGACTGAATAACTAGTGGTTTGATTTTGATTTTTAGTCGTTAAAATTAGTTTTTAAACCCAAAAATATTAACAAACTGAAATTGTACATAAAACATATTAATATTATTTATGTTTAGTTAAGTACCAACCAACCAACAACAACCGGGTAGAACATAAATACACACATCAACAAAGTCTAGGGAACAAGGACATTTCTAGTTTTTATTTAAAAACCCTTTCTTGTAATAGTGAGTGTTTTATATCAATAGAAGGGTATATTTATACCGTTTTTAATTTTAATTTTAATAAAAACATTTTCATACAATTTTTTTTTTTTTTAAGAAAGAATTGAATAGTGCCAATATTGAGTATTACAACCTTCTATGATTAGGCACAAAAATAACGAGGTAGTAAGAAATACAGTAATTAACCGTACTTTAAACGTTTTTAATAATCTGTAGTACCTCCTAAAGCATTAGCAACAGCTCGACAACGGCGTGGCATACTTAGTATGAGATTGTTAATCATCGTCTGTGGAATATGGCTCCATACACTGCGAAGGTTTAAAAAAAGTTGTTCTTCAGTGTTCAGATTTTCCAAAGAATCACTGAAAGCTCTTCTCCCAAGCAAATCCCAGGCATGCTCTATGGGATTGAGGTCGGCAGACTGAGCAGGCCATTCCAACGTCGTCATATTGTGCTCGCTTAACGCATTGACCACTACCCTCGCGGTGTGTGACCGTGCATTATCTTGCATGAACATAAAATCTTGACCGAACTGCTGTCGATGAGGGATTACCATGGGGTGTATAACCTCCTGAATGTATTGGTTTGCATTCAAATTGCCCCGTATCCAAACGAGGTCGGTCCTTCCAATAAGCCGAATTCCAGCCCATACCATGATTGTTCCACCTTGGTAAGGATGAACTTCTTGCGGATTCTGGAGACGACTCCGACGTCCAGGAACTCGCCATATACGCACTCTTCTCGAATCAGGATGAAAACCGAAGCAAGATTCGTCGGAAAACAGAACCCGTGCCCATTGATGGTCGGTCCACTGTAAATGTGCGTTAGCCCACAATAAGCGACGACCTCGATTTCCACGTCGAAGAGCTGGAACCCTAAGCGGTCTGCGAGCATAAAGATTGGCTTCGTGTAGTCTTCTTCTGACAGTTTGATCGCTAATAACCACTTGATGCTGAGACTGGAGGCCTGCGACCAACTGACGAGCAGTAATCGTGGGTTGCCGCCTTGCGGAATTTTGCAAGAAACGATCTTGTCGCGGGGTAGTAACCCTATTTCGTCCCCTGTGACGTTCGGCAACATCCCCTGTAGACCTGTAGCGTGCCCATAATCTGCAAATTACGCTTGGTTGGGTGTTGACAGCATCCGCTACGTCGCGTTGAGTTCGTCCAGCTTGCAGCATACCAACAGCCCTTAACATCTCTTCGCGACTTAAATGACGACGTGACATGATGACTACAGTCACAAAAATGCACAAACCATACGTAAAAGACGTATTATTGATAATAAACGTTATTTACAATAAAAAAAAAAAATTTTTATTTTGCCTCAGAGAAACTGCACAATCAAACACTTTTAAAAGTTTTCCCTCCATATTCGAAAATCATTACTTATTTAAATATATTTTTAAATTTCGAACAACTCTGTAATCTACTTTATTCTATTTATATTTATTTGCTGCCAGTTATTTGCAAAACAAGATTTACACGAAAAAAAATAATTGGGGTCATCTTGTTCCCTAGACTTTGTTGAGGTGTTTACATACGACTAATAAGGAACGTATTTACACACTGTACAACCAAAATCCAGATGGAAAGAAAAGGAGATTCATTCAAAGTAGGGAAAGGCGTTAGACAAGGAGACCCTCTATCTCCAAAACTGTTCTCTGCGGTACTGGAATCAATTTTTAGAGGGCTCAATTGGGAAAATCTTGGGATCAATGTGGACGGCGAATCGCTGACGCATTTAAGATTAGCAGATGATATAGTGCTTTTCGCCGAAACATCTGAAGACATGCACAGAATGATAGAAAACCTAGCCAACGAAAGCGAGAAAGCAGGGTTAAAATTAAATCCAGAAAAAACTAGAATATTTACAAATGGGAACAAAGACAAGATACAGATAGGAAACACGGAAATCAAATATACTGAAGAATACATCTATCTGGGACAGCTCATAACCCAAAAAGAACCTATGCGCAAAGAAGTAGAGAGAAGAATTACGAACGCATGGAGAAGATACTGGAGCTTGAGAGAGGCAATGAAAGACGAAAAACTGCACATTAATATCAAGAGTAAACTATTTAACACCTGCATATTACCCATCCTTATGTATGGCTGCCAATCTTGGACCCTAACTCAAGAAACGACGAATAAACTCACAACTTGTCAATACGCTATGGAAAGGAGTATGTTAAACGTCAAGAGATCAGACAGACTGAGAAACCGTGTCATCAGAAGCAAAACAAATACCTTAGATGTAACATTAGAAATTAAAAGACTGAAATGGAGATGGGCCGGGCACATGATAAGAGGTCAGGACAAATGGAGCAAGAAAGTGACAAAATGGTATCCCAGAAAAGGTAAAAGGAAGAGAGGTAGACCACAGAAAAGGTGGGATAGTGATATTAGAGAAGTTGCAGGAGTGACTTGGAACAGAGTGGCCCAAGAAAGGTCAGAATGGAAAAGGTTGGAGGAGGCCTTTGCCGATTGGCAAACAGATCTACAAAAAGTAAGCAAGCAACAAATAATAGAATAAGTTTAAATTTCATGTTTATTTTAGAATATTGTATTAGTTAAGTTAAAATATCTGACTAAAGGCTATATTATTATTATTATTATTATTATAAGTACCAAACCGAATAAAGTATAGTAGCAGACTGGAACAGGTCCAATAGACTATCTGTCTGATTAGGTTTATAGGTGGACGAAATGTGGGTGCTAACACACCTCTGTCTATCCCTGTATGTGAAAGTTGTCATACCTGACACAGGCCCGAGTTGTTGAGCCTGTAGAACTTGGCTATCTCGCACGTGGCCACGTCGCAGCCGCGCTTCGGCATCATGCCAATACCTGAACATATTATGAGTGGTGAGAACTCGCGAGTAAGGGGCATTACTCACGTGATGATTTTTAGCAAATTTTTTTAACCCTACCTCCCTCATGGTGATAAGTGGTGAAATTTCAGAATACAAAAAACCACGTGTATTTTTTTTGATACAAAAAAAACAATATTTACTTCTTTCGCGCTAAATTTAGAAAAAAGAAATACACGTGACAATCTCACTCAATATACCCCTACCTCCTCTCTGGTGATATTTCGTGACTTTTTAAAACCTCTCTCCTGTTCAGCCTCACGTGATTAATGGACAGTCCCTAGGCAACAGGTTTTTAGAAATATCATGAAAGAGAACTGGTAAAAACTAAACTATTATTAAGTCTTCACTAACGGTTTGTCTGTCAATAGGTTTTATCGCCCGAACCATCATAGTTAGACAGTTGAAATTGTCACAGATAATATATTTCTACAAAATGATAAAACAGAAAAATACTGGTCAAGTGCGAGTCGGACTCGCGCACCAAGGGTTTCGTAATTTAGCTACATAAACAGTATAATATTATGAGTGTATTATGAGTGCGTTGGCTTAAAAGTTTGGTTTTTCCACAGTTTCAAGACGTTATAGAAGAAAAACCGCTGTCGTACCACGAACACTGCTAAAAAATCACTTAATTTTGGACTTTAAAGCAATTGCCTTAAAGTAAAAAATTAAAAAGCTTTTGCAGATTGAATGGAAAAGTGCAATGAAACTCTTTTGACTAATATTTGGACTTTAAACGCATAGAAATAAAGTCTAAAATTTAATACCATTTTTTGCAATGTCAGTGGTTTAACAGTGGTTTTGCTACTGTAGAATATTGGGCCTGAGAAAAAGGTCTTGACAGACAGACAGACGAACAACGAAATGATCTTATAAAGGTTCCGTTTATTTTCTTTGGGGTACGGAACCATAACTAATATAATTGGAGCTCTCATACAACAAACGTGATTTTAAGGGTGTTAAATCATTATCCAGCTTTGCTAGTACGAGTTTTGAGCATATGTATGAATAAGAAGTACGTTACCTCTCTGTGGGTCGGGCGTCTGGAAAGTGTTGATGTAATGGACGAACGGTGGTTCCGGTGTCACCTGAAAGTCAACACATTTATTTTTTTCAATACATAAACATTTTGCTTGGTCCCCGGCAGAGTAGAATTTGGACTACCCCATCTCTTCCCATGCGGGGTCGTACAAGGCGACTAAGGGATAGGGCTGTTTGACATCAGATAGATATATACAGCCCAGACAATAGTGCCCGGAAGACGGCAATAGGCTCACCCTCTATTACGTGGGACTGAATTCAATGATTGGTGAAATGTGGGCGTTAATTCACCTCTGCCTAACCCTCCGGGGATAAAGGCGTAATTATATGTATGTAATGCATAAATAATAATAAATAAATAAAAACTGTACATTGAGTCAAAATATACGGTAAATAAATGATGGTCTTAAAACTAAGACATAAATTGATGTTCGCGCTTAAGTAATACGCTGGTTCCCAAACTAAGTTGAAGCTTGTGTTTCTTTTAACTATATTTATATACATTTGTTTTAAATATATTCCTACAAAAGAGAATTCTTCTGTAGTCAAATCAATTTTATAAACAATGAGTTCACGGAAACGATTTTATTTTGCTGCTGAAATTGATTGACTAAAAGCCGGTGCGTGTTAGTTGAATCACTCTGAAAGATCCATCAAAAAATGTATCTGGTATCTGGTAGGGATCGTAGACCGCGATAAGACCGCCCATTGAGCTTCGTTGAAATTTATTTTGTGTTGATTACCGGTGTACATACATATAATCACGCCTTTATCCACGGAGAGGTAGGGAGTGGTGAATTAACACTCAAATTTCAATAATCATTGAATTAGATCCAACGTAATAGGCGGTGAGCCTATTGCCGTCCTCCGGGCACTATTGTTGACTCGAGCTATGCATCTGAGGCTGAGTCTGGGCTGTATATATCTGTCTGAGCCCTATACCTTAGTCGCCTTGTACGACATCGCATGGGAATAGATAGTCCAAATTAGAGGAGATTATAGAGTGGTTCAAATTCTACTCTGCCGAGAACCATCATTCAATTCATTCATTCATTCTTACATTCATTTAGTTTTACTGACCCCCAATAGTAAACACGAGGCTGTTGCTTATGTCGATCTTCACCGCCCCGATGGGGTGGGTACTCACCTCGAAGTAGCGGATGACAGAGTCTCCCTTCCCGCAGAGGTAGATGAGGTTGGTGTCGGGATCGTAGAGCGGGAACATGACGCCGTTGCTTGTGTCGATTTCCACTGTCACGATAGGCTCTGATAACGCGTCGGGTGTTCGCAGTGTGTACTGCCGTTCCGACATGCGACTGAACCTGCGTGCACGCATATTTAACGTAGGTTAAAGCAAAAAGACACATATACCCACATGCTAACATAACAAAGTCACAGAGTCAACCGTTCTGAAGCAATATTTTTTTTGACATATGGAATGCTTTTGATTTCGTCAATCAAAGAGTACTTCAATACAACTGTGAACTTTACATCATCAAAAGCAGGGCTTACAACAGATATATAGCTACTTAAGAAAGTGAAAAGAATGTGTAAATGAGGAAGTTGTATAGTATTATGGTTGAAATGAATGGAGTTGGAGTACCCCAGGGTAGTGTTTTGGGGCCGTTTAAATTTTGGAGTGTTTATGTTGCGCTATATACATCATATCCTGAAGGTCACAAATAATAAATGTATGATTTATGTGGACGATTTTTTGGAAGACGGTTCCCGGAAAACCTCGATAAATAAAAACATTCGGCAACATACAATTTCTAAGATTAGTGGAATAATATTGGTAAACTTCTAATACATACCCAGTGGTAAATACAAGTCCATGTTTGAGGAAGATAGCTCGTGACGCCTTGCTGCCTTCGTGAGCGATGGCTTCAGACTCCACCTCACCCTTGCGTGGGTCGATGATCCTGGAGACGATAGCAAAATCTGTTACCACATGCCTATTATATCCTCCTGGTTAAACTAGCGTAGGTGGTAGTATTTTGTTTTTTTATAACATGAATAGGCTCGATCAAGGCATTCCTACAAATCCAGATCCTTTGGCGGGATGTGTAATGGTATATATTGAAACAGTCAAACTGAAGACTGCCATTTTAGCATTGTTAATTGCCATTACCTATAATGGTGACTTGTATAAGGCTTCGTCACATCAACATTCTATAACGCTACCCCCAGAGGGTTAGGCAGAGGTCAATTAGCACCCACATTTCATAAATACTCGTATTCGGTCCCGCGTAATAGAGGGCATTGCTGTATTTCGGGCACTATTGTTGACTCGAGCCATGCATCTCAGACTGAGTCTGAGTCTTCTTCACAAAGAGCTTTTTAATATCTGGCGGGTTGAAGTTAGTTTCGAATATCGGATTAACAGACAATATATTGAAAAAACAAAATACATTTTCTAAGTAATTATCTACTTTATGACTTCTCTAGACTCTAGTTAAATTCAGTATCCTAGTTACTAGGTTTATGAGAGTACAGTAGATCTTTTGTTTTCTCCATTCTTACTTATTCTGTCTCTTTCCCATTTACGGACAGTAATGGGAAAGAGACAGAATGATTTATACCTGATTTTCTTATCCCTGCACGTGGTGAGGAGTTTGGAGCCGGTCCAGTTCCAGCACGCGGAGTATATGAGGTCCGGATGGCAGTCTAGTGTGAGGAGCACCTCGCCTGTGCCCACATTCCATATTGCCATCTGAAAATAACGTAAACATTTATTAAATTTCCAGATAGTTTAGATTTACACCTCGAAGCAATAGAGGCTGTTTACCTACATCATTTTTATTTGGTGTATCTGACCCCCTCAACCCTAAGAGGAGAGCTAAGTCCGACATTCACCAGAAACCCATTTTTTTTACTACTTTGGTGGCACGGCCCATCTGATGGAGAGTGGTTACCGTGGCCTATGGACGTGTGCAACACCTGTGCCGTCAGTGTAGAAGACAAAGTAGGATAAACCTTTAGTCTTCCCAATGACAGAACAAACTCTCCAATGAACTCTGGATACCCTACTCATTGCTGAGACACAACACGATTCTCCTGATGTCAATGAAAATTGTGTTACACCAATACCGTTTACACCAATTAGTATATTGAGATTAGATCTTGACTGAATTTTGAATAGATTAGATTGGGTCAGATAAAGTGGGGCCCCAGAGCTCATGCACAATGCAAAATATTAACATTTTTTACGCATCCAATATCACGACACGACGTTATTTCCGTCCAACTGAGCAGTCCGACTGAGGAAGTACCTCCGCCGTACAGAATACGGCCATAATAAACTCGTGTTGTGTTCCTGGCGGTGAGTAAGGTAGTCAGAGCTCACTGGAGAGTTTATGCTGTCAGTGGGATGTTCAAAACTTGTCCAGCTTTGTCTTTTACAAAGAAGGCACAGAAACTCTCTGTGCTTACAGGGTTGGCAGCGCGAGTGTGACTCCCTTGGTTTTGCACAAGTCCCATAGACCACGGTAACCACTTCCTATCAAGTAAGCCGTATGCTTGTCTGCCACTAAAGTGGTATATATATATTAAAAAAAACTGGGTTGCACAATTATTATGCTTCGGAGTAATAGAGGTAGCAATTTTATACACTGATAAAATGTTAATATTTATACAGGTGTAAGTTGTTAAGTTATAAAATTAATCAGGAAATCATAAATATATTATCAATTACTAGACAGTAGCTTCACATTTGCACACCAAAGAGTACTCCTTGTTACATGTTATTTTGATTTTGTTCTAGAAATGTAGATGGGTGTGTTGGGTATACTATATATGTTTTTTGTATTTTGTATTTAGATTAAGTAGTCTAAGTGGATGTTTGTAAATAGACAAAAAAAAATGCCCACTAAGTTTCTTGCCGGAGTCTTCTCAGGTCGGGGTCGCATTTCGAACCGGTGCGGTGGTCCATTGGCTAAACTAGTTTTCATTATTCATTTTCTATTGACGTTTTGTAAGTATTTAAACTATCATGGTCACTGACATCAGTATCAGAATAAACGGGATATTTACCATGTTTCACTATTTTGAGCTTCCGATATTTCGGCGCTGTTGCAAGCACCATGATCACGGAGGAACTGGAGTAGTGGCGGTGAACTAAGAAAAAGTTTTTTCTTCTAGGAGTAATTATATCGATCTACCCTCTTTCGAGTTCTTTTACTACGCGTATCTGCAAAAACAACCGGGAACAAGCTAAAACAAAATCGCGAGTGGATACAGTGAGCATCGTATGTCGTGAACGTGATCGAGATCGGGTTCGAGTTTGTAGTGAGAGTGAAACCAATAGTAGTGCAGATACGCGTAGTAAAAGAACTCGAAAGAGGGTAGATCGATATAATTACTCCTAGAAGAAAAAACTTTTTCTTAGTTCACCGCCACTACTCCAGTTCCTCCGTGATCATGGTGCTTGCAACAGCGCCGAAATATCGGAAGTTCAAAATAGTGAAACATGGTAAATATCCCGTTTATTCTGATACTGACGTTTTGTAAGTGCTGATTTAATGGTCTATGCAGATGATTTTTGACTTTTGATTTTGACCTTTGGGTGACGACCTCTGTGGTTTAGCGGCAGTGCGTTCGACTGCCAAGCCAGAGATCGCGGCTTTGAATTCCGCTAATTGTAAATATTTTTAGCATTGCATTGATCTGAATGTTTCTATGTATATCTAGACCCCATATGACTTGCTCTGCTTATCCCTCGTTTTCACCTAAGTATAAAACATGTATTTGACAAGTTGCAATATGTCACAGGCTTCAGTGTGAACGCAAATGTGCTTTAAACTTGTTTACAACTTGTTGGCTATAGGTACATACTACGTGAAAGAAAAAGTATTTGAGACAGTTTCAATACCTGTATAAAACATGTATTGATTTTTTTTATATCACTTAGGTGGCAGACAAGCACATGGCCCATCTGATGGAAAGTGGTCACCGTGGCCCATGAACGCGTGCAAAACCAAGAGAGTCACACTCGCGCTGCTAACCCTGCAAGCATTGTGAGTTTCTGTGCCGTCAATGTAAAAGACAAAGCAGGACTAGCTTTTGGTCTTTCCACTGACTGCACAAAAACTCTCCAGTGAGCTCTGGCTATCTCACCGCTGGGAACACAACACGAGTTTAGGTACTTCCCAAGTCGGAATGCTCGGTGGTGAGTAGGGTAGCCAGAGCTCACTGGAGAGTTTTTGTGCTGTTAGTGGGAAGACCAAAGGCTTGTCCTGATTTTGTATTCTGCACTAAGGGGACATAAAATCTTTGCTCTTACAGGGTCGGCAGCACGGATGTGACTCCAACGTTGTCACACACGTTCATAGATCACGGTAACCACTTTCCATCAGGTGGGCCGTGTGATTGTCTGCCACCTAAGTTGTATAAAAAAAGATTACTGTCGGGTCCTACCTCCTCCAACTAGCCTTCTAAAAAATTTGTTAATAATTAGTTTGTGTCTAGATTGCGTTACCTAGAATTATCATTCTCTGAGTCTTTCCCAACTCAGTTGGAGTCGATTTTCCAATCTAACTGTGATGTGATGTGAACTTCACTTCACGGAAAATATAGAAATTTTCCGTGAAGTGACTGCCACTGGACCTCGGCAACCAATTAACGATATCAAGTTCTGTAGTTATACTACTTAGACTTTTGAGGGCTCCAAGTCGTTATGGGTATAACGACTACATTGATGTTTTTATGGCAATCGGGACCGACTGCTCAATCAGCTCTCCGAGGCACGGCAACACCCAGACCAATGCAAAATACGACATATATACATAAAAAAAAATTGGACTGAACGGGAATCGAACCCACGCCCCCTGTGTAGCAGTGGCATTCACTACCACCACGCCACAGAGGCCGTCTGTGTGTATGGAAAACTTAATGTTAATTAATACCTAAAGCATGTACTTATTTGCCCCACAAAAATCTGTGAAGCCGTAGCCAACCACACTTGCAAGACAGTACACCTGTACACCTGCGAAATTGTATCTTCGAACTACTTCGCACTTACTTGATTATCAGAGCCAGCTGTCAGCAGCACGTTCTGGGCGGTGGGATGCCACAGGACCAGGCCCACTCGCCGCTGGTGGTACACCAGGTCCACCACTGGGTCTGTCAGGGTACGTGATAGACCACCGTCCGGGATCTGCCACACCTGGAGATGAACATATTGGTCATTGGTTAGAGATTCACGTACTTCTGGCTTTTCTTTTTATAAGCTTTTATTTCATATTCAGGATATACAGAGATGTTAATATGTGAAGCTGTGAGAGGCAATCTTCCCAATGCAAACAGAATTTGAACTGGTTTTCCCAAGCGCCTACAATATGGGATTCTTTAAGAGGGACATTAGAAGATTTCTTCATGGTCGGCAGCGCGAGTATAGCACCCCTGAAGTTGCACACATCCATAGGCACGGTAACCACATCCCATCAGATGGGACGTGTGCTTGTCTGCCACCTAAGGGGTATTTACCGCCGCGGCCTGCTTCTGCCAGGGTGACAGGCGGCTCCACCAGTCACCCCCAGGCCTGAACAATCTATCACCTTAAACACTTTCTAAAGTTATATCAACTATCTTGGTGGTTTTGTTTAACATTAAATGCCCGCCATTTTTACTCGATTACCGTAATGGTGAAGTCATTTGAACATTTCTTAGGAACAAACTTGGGTCGTTTATTCACATTAGGTCAAATGTCTGTAAATGTATCGGATACGTGTCAAGTTGCGCTACCTTAAACACAGGTACTTATTGGAACTACAAGCAAGGCGATCCGTCGAAATGTGAACCAGTTTATAGGGACAATTAGCGTGCTACAGATATTTGCTCAATTACTTTTATGCCAAGTCTAAGGTATTTCAGAACGATACGAAGTCCTGCGGGTCTATAAAGACCACATTGAGCGATTCTGCTAAAAAAACTAGTAACTATGAATTTTCAGTAGATCTAATAGATTCCTATAAAATTCGTTAAATGGTCACTCTTATAAGCCGAATCACGATTATTTGTATTAAATATTATCCTAAGACGATTTCAATAAAGTGACCTTTTAGTCCTGCGGCAATACAGAAAAATATTCCTTGATTGAATAATTTATTTTATTCTGTATTATACACTTGCAAGGCTTATTATACAAATAAGTGAAATATTATGTACAAAGGTGTGCCTCACTCAATGTTGAGTTCTCTTCCAGCAAACCCGGGAGTGCACAGAGGAATTGCAATCCAATGAGAGGCAAAGTCTTGTGTACATTAATATAGAGATATTTGTAAACTGAGATTTTTAAATAACATAGTACAACATAACATAAACTCACGCCTATATCTCCGAAGGGGTAGGCAGAGGTGCTAGCACCCACATTACGCCAGTTTATGTTCAGGTCTCAATGTAATAGGTGGCGAGCCTATTGCCATTAACCGGGCACTTATAAACCTGCGATAAATACACACATAACTTCTATCTATCTAACTTCGAAAAGCATCGAAAAGTCATTGGTGTGTGCCATGGTAAAACCTGGGATGGAACCCGAGACCTCGTCTCAGCAGTCCAATACCCATACCACTAGGCTACCGCGGTTGGTTTTAAATAAGGTTGAGTTTTTAAATAAAACCTATTAAAAAGACACATCAAGATTGTTTACTTCTAGTTACGTACCTAACCTAGTGGAATATAGATCTGTGGACAGATTGCATTCTAGATGAAAGTTCAATTCATATCTGAGCGTTGTTCTAGATATAATCTCAGATTTAGCCCAACACCAACGTCCTTTTGTCCACTTCTCTGCCTACCTCCATAGAGGCATAAAGGTTTGATGGATATGACAATGATTCCTGAAGCTTACCTTAACAACGCAGTCCTCAGACCCGCTGGCGATGACATTGTCGTTGTGTGGACACCACGCGATGTCTAGCACAGGGCCTTTGTGTCCGCCCACTAACGGGTGATCCGCAGGTATGCGTCCAACCTGCAACAAAAAGTAATTTGTGAAACTACAACTCGAAATGCAACTAATAAACTCGATTCGATTCGATATCTCAGCGTCATGTCACGAGAACTTATAAACCCTTTTTTTTATTGTGCGCAAAATGCCCACGGATATGTCGGACTTGAACCGACTAAAACGCACGCCGACTGTGTGGGCCGCAGGTTGCCGGAGGTAAGATTATCTGAGTCTGAGACATATCCCTCGCACCCCGGCCGCCCCAAGACCGTCTCTTATGAGACGGCCCTCTTCGGGCGTGGGGACTACGTCGTCCCCATCTCGCGCCTCCCCATACCCGGGATATGAGGAGGCGCGCATCGCGCACCGCCACCGCGGCCTGCTTCTGCTAGGGTGACAGGCTACATCCGTCACACCCAGGCCCGAACTCATGGGGGACATGGTATATTTGTCTATATTTTGAGGAGTTTTATTTATTTATTCATTTATTCTTTGCATAAGATCTGTGCATACGATGTTACATTCATTGTTCCCTTTGGATTCCCTAGGATCCCAACATAATTTGGCTGAAATATTGTGTATCAGATAGTTGATATCCGGAACGAGATATAGGATATTTTTATCACTGTATAATTAGTTGATGTGTATACTATACTGTTCCTTTATTACGGAAATTCATAATAAAATTCAAGTAGGACCACTGGTGTGAAACTACGGGTCAGCAATTTAAAAATATAGCTGTTATATCTGAAAATTAGTGCGAAAACTTTCACAGCCGTAAGACCTAGAGAAAGTCAAGTACCTACTAGAGTACGTCTTGACTTTAAAATAATTATATGAACATTTTTGGCGCACAACTAGAGTATAAATCGCCAATGTGGAGCACGCGCGAGCATTTATGATATTTACTGTAATTTGTAGAATTGGTTAATATTTGTATTTTGGTTGCAAATTAATTCTTTGTCATCGTATCTTTAATCTCGGTTGCATTCATAGCTTTAGAGCCTGGGGTCCGTTTTCGAACTTTTCTCTCTCTCAATCCACAACTTATTAGGCTTTAAAGGGAGTGATGATATTTTTTTACTCTCGAAAAATGATCAGTTTATAACAATATAATGTACTGTTAAAGTGAAATTAAGGAAATTTGATTCAAAGCTCTATTATACAAAATTGTTACAAAGGTGTGACGTCACGCCTTTGTCACGTGCTAGGTTACACCCTCGCACCGTGGAAACCGGCGTTAAATTGGCTAACAAAAACAATGTTATATCTACCTTAATATTGTATTTTTAATGAAAATTAATCTTGTTGTAATAGAATCTAATCTTATAAAATGCTAATTAAGTGATATCGCCCATTGTAAGCAACATACATATAATTGTGTGATGTAAATGTTAAGTAATCTGTGGTAGTAAGTAGTAGTATTATGTATCTCTTTCATCAAGAGTGAATTAGATCGCCCCCCCTTCCCGTTTCCGGGTACGAGTTGGAGACTCTGTAGTCCCCACACCCGAGAAGAGAGCCTGATCGTAAAAGATGGCCCTGGGTCGGCCGGGGTGCGAGGGATATGCCTGTCAACCTCACCTTCGGCAACCAAAAACGATCCACAGGTGGCGTGCGTTTTGGTCGGTTCGACATAACCTCTTCCAACGACTCCGGTGGGGGGTATCCGTGGGGACTTTGCGCACATGTGAATGAAAGCGAGTGAATTAGATTCGCAAGCCACCGGGACATTAGCTAAGGTGATGATAAATTGATACAGGAAGGATTAATAAGATACGATATGAACAATTAGATTGCTTCTACGAATGCAAATAAATTGGTAGATACCGTAAATAATATATAAAAAAAAAATTATACCACTTGGTTGGCAGACAAGCACACGGCCCACCTGATGGAAAGTGCTTACCGTGGTCTATGGACGTGTGCAACACAAGGGCTTTTTGCAGAGTGAATAAAAAAAAGTGATGAAAGTATACTTATTTAATTTTGGACTTTAAGAGAAAAGAAATAAAGTTCTAAATCTATTTGTAAATTTTGCAGTGTTGCGCTAGTAGAATCGAGGGCTTCTTCAAACCCCAGTGACATCACAAAATGTACGCGATTGGATGTCTCTTGAGGACAGCGCGGGCTACTATGGCGGCGTAGGAGCTCAAATACACCAATCACACATCATATCAAACCAATCCGCGCCTTGTTTCTCTAGGGACTTGGGGTCAAGATAACCGTATTTTATTTATTTAATTACAAACACGCCCGACACTACCTTTACAGGGAAAACCTAATGCGATAGTGCTGTAACCTAATATTTACAAACTAATTAATACAATCTCTTTACAGTAACCTCACTACTTTTCCGATAAATAAGAATAAGCTGCCCTTGTCGGTAACTGTACGAGAAGTCAGTGCATGTGAATGATTATTTAAATTACATTAGTTGACAAAATTCCCTGAATCGCGAAAGTTACTCAGACGACGACATTGTATAAATAGAAATGACAGACAAAATTGCTAGAATAAAATATAGGTTACGAAAATGTGAATATTTTTAGGTTAACTCTAGTTGAAAGGAGTTCATTTGGCGTGAGGTGTGAAACAACATGACTACCTATTTGAAATTCTCTAGAAGTCTATGTCACTAAATTTTAACTAACAGTAGACATATGCTGATAGAACGCGAAGTTTCGAACGATCGAATGAACTCGACAGCAAAATCCGCGGTGACAACGTGACGTCATCGTCACCAAATTTACAGCATGCGAAATTGAAATCTTACAGCGAATTCAGCTGTTGAGATCGTTCGAAAATTTCCTTTTTTTTACGTGCGATAAATTCCCACGGATATCCACACCATCGGAGCCGGTGGGAGAGGTTATGTCGGACACGAACCGACTAAAACGCTCGATGCCTGTGTGTCGTTTTTGGTTGCCGAAGGTGAGGTTGATAGGCATATCCCTCGCACCCCGGCCTACCCAGGGCCATGTCTCTCGATCTGGCCGTTCGAAACGTTCTTAAGGTATAGTAAAATATGTGCAACACACCAGCTGTGCACGTACTAAGCATTGGGCCCCGGGTATTAGCGCTGTACACACTTCGTGCCGATACATTTTTACCCGACTAAGTTGAAGCAAAAGGAGAGTTATGATTTTGACAGGCTATGTATGCATGTATGTTCATCTACTACTACTGAACTTATTATTAGAACTAGACAAATGAGGTATCGTTAGAAGCGCCTTAGTCGTCCGCTGGTTATAGGCTATACAGGGTGTATTTTTGAAACGGGGCAGTAAGGGCAAGTACCTTAACCGTTGCAGTTACAGCAAAACGTTCTTAAAAGACCTTCCCTAACTTTTTAGGACATTTTGAACTGCATTCACAGATTTTGTAAAAAACTTACAGTTAGCAAAAAAAATGCAAAAAGTTCAAAAAATTTTTTTTTATGCCAATCGATTCTATTTCATGTGGGGATCAAAAAACTCTATGGGACCATTTTAGCTTTCAGTACTAGAAAAGACAGAAATCGCCAAAAACGTTTCCCATACATTTCGTACGGAAATATGATAAATCAACTCGAAACTCATAGGTCAGGTAAAATTTTGAACTTTTTTAAATAAAAAAACTCATTTAAACATTTAAGAAATTGGTTTATGAAATAAATTGCTCAAAATGATTTCCATTTTCACGAATACATAAGTCTATCCTTTTTTGCACTGAACGAATGGCGGCTAATAATGTTCTGGGATTAATATTACGTAAAATGGTCATTAATGCATCCTTGAGCTCTTGAACACTGGCGTACGTCGTCTTATAAACCTCGTTTTTCACGAAGCCCTATAAAAAAAAATCAAGTGGTGTTAGATCGGGGCTACGAGGTGGCCACTGTGTTGGACCATGTGTACCTATCCACTGTGTACCGAATAGGCGGCTCAAATTGGAACGTGAAAGGTGACTGTTATGTGGCGGAGCACCATCTTGTTGAAAATGAACTTTTCGCAATTCCGACAGGGGCCATTCGTCCATCTCGTTTTCAAGATGGTGTAAAATGACTTCATTATACATGGCAGAATTCAGTTTCCCTTCATAAAATTCCACCATTATGACTCGATTGGACATTATACCACACCAACAGTTGAATGAGAAGCGAACCTGATTATGACTTGCCGTAACTCTTAGTGGATTTTCTTTGGACCAATAGTGGTGATTTTTTCTGTTGTACATACCGTTATTGGAAAAATTCGTTTCGTCTGACCACAGTATGTAATTTAAAAATTCATGATCTCTGCTTATTTTTCCTCTTAGCCATCTGCAAAAAGTAAGCCTTCGAACATCATCACCCGGATGTAACACTTGAACTAGGCGCCCATATCGATAGCACTTGTAGCCGTATTTCTTCCATATCTTTATCACAAGGGAGTGGGATACACCTACTTCAAGGGCGACTTACCTGGACGATACCTCTGAATATGCTTCGACATAAGTCAGAACCGCAATCTCCGTGTCCATGTCCACACGAGGCTGCCGCTTTCTTTTGAAAGAACCCTGCAATTCCAGGTTTTTCAAAAGATTTGTAATAACCTTTCTTGTTGGCACATGCCGCAACGGATACTTATTGCGGTACCACACTAATGCAGCTCCCGCATTTCGATTATTGACAAAATACGCTTCTAATAAGTCAATTTTTTCACGATTAGAAGACATTTTAGCGAAAATCCTTAATTAATAACTCATACGAAGTTTCTCAGCTGAAACTAAGTATAACACACAGATTTTCGAATCAAATTCGAAATTTGAGGGTAAAAATTCTTTTTATTTACTTTACAGTCAATTCTACCCACTTCCTGGCCATAACAAAAAGTTAGACCATCGTAGAAATTTGTTTCTGTTGCCGAAATGTATGGGAAACGTTTTTGGCGATTTCTGTCTTTCCTAGTACTGAAAGCTAAAATGGTCTAATAGAGTTTTTTGATCCCCACATGAAATAGAATGGATTGGCATAAAAAAAATTTTTTTGGACTTTTTGCATCTTTTTTGCCAACTGTAAGTTTTTTTACAAAATCTGTGAATGCAGTTCAAAATATGTCAAAAAGTTAGGGAAGGTCTTCTAAGAACGTTTTGCTGTAACTGCAACGGTTAAGGTACTTGCCCTTACTGCCCCGTTTCAAAAATACACCCTGTATAATGTGTCACTGAATCTATTGTGGCGCGCTCTAGCGGTCCTAAAGTACTGTTTTAAAAATTTGAATTGAGATAAATATGTCCTGTTTGGTATCAACTGCAAGGGCTTAGTTAGTACATTTCAAATATGTATAAATTTTACCTATCGTTCTTGTTTAGTACTTTTTAGAGCGTGAATTTTCAGTAGTCGAGCTTTAGTTTTAAACTAATTTTTTTTTGTAAAAACCAAATAACCAACAGAAGTCTATGGATTGAGATAGGAAAGAGTGAACTTTACACCGCGACCAGTCACTTACAGGGGGAATGCGCTACCAAATGAACTACTTGACACGACTTGGATATTCGATAATCGTCTTTGTCCTGGATATTTCCTATTTCTGATCTATATCTATAAAACGTCAGCATACAGGCTGCTTTCAAATTTCATTATAAATAGAGGTATGATTTCGAAGCCGACCACATACGACAACTGCCGATGCATGCAATATATACATCATCACTCTGCTGCCCTTATCCCAAGTTTATTTGGGGTCGGTGCAACATGTGTGATGATGGTGTCTTCACCGCTAAGAAAACCCCATTCATTGTGGCGCCGCAATTCCTGGGCACACCGCTTACCATCTCCTCGAGTATAGGAATCCTTGGTGTCGATATCTCCAGCGACGTCAAATACCGAAGTCATTTGCGGGACAAGGTTAAGTTGGCATCAAGAAAGCTCGGAGTGCTCAACAGGGCGAAGCAGTACTTCACTGCGGGGCAGCAACTCCTTCTTTATAAAGCACAGGTCCGGCCTCACATGGAGTACTGCTGTCACCTTTTTGCTGGAGCACCTGCATACCAGCTTGACCCCTACGACTCAGTGCAAAGACGGGCATTGAGGCTGGTTGACAATCCCATACTCACAGGTAGTGTGGAACCTCTTAGCCTTAGGAGGGATTTTGCCTCACTGTGTGTGTTCTACCGCCTATACAATGGTTTGTGCTCAGATGAATTGTTTGACATGATGCGCGTAGCTACATTCTATCATCGCACCTCTCGCCATAGGCAGGGAATTCATCCTCACACATTGCGACCTGAGACGGTGCGCACTGTGCGGTATGAAAGAAACTTCATCCCACGCACACTCAAGCTGTGGAATGACCTCCCTGCTGCGGTTTTCCCAAGCGCCTACAATATGGGGTTCTTCAAGAGGGGCATCAGAAGGTTTCTTCATGGTCGGCAGCGCGAGTGTGACACCCCTGGTGTTGCATACATCCATAGGCCACGGTAACCGCTTCCCATCAGGTGGGCCGTGTGCTTGTCTGCCAACTAAGTGGTATAAAAAAAAAAATGTGTTCTTTTCCATTCATCTGTAGTTGCAGTCATCTCAACATTCACTCCCTTCT
This sequence comes from Eilema griseolum, assembly GCA_963662185.1. Taxonomy (NCBI): domain Eukaryota; kingdom Metazoa; phylum Arthropoda; class Insecta; order Lepidoptera; family Erebidae; genus Eilema; species Eilema griseolum. The sequence goes on from OY759249.1 coordinate 1,891,521, forward strand.
TAACAATATCATCATTCACACAGTCCATCCACCTCATTTTAGATCTCCCTCTCCCCTTGAAGCCATCTACTTCCATATTTAGTGCCTTCGTTACGACATTACTTTCATCCCTAAACATTACATGTCCGAACCGGGACAAACGATTTTCTCGCTGCTTTTCCGTGATTGGTGCTACTTCTCAAACTACCTCTAATATATTCATTCCTAATCTTATTCATTCTTGTCACACCACACATCCATCTCAACATTCGCATCTCGGCTACATGCAACCGTCAATCATCCGTCACCTTTTTTACCTGCCAGCTCTCCGATTCGTACAGGACGGCAGGCCGGATCATGCTCTTATACATTTTTCCCTTATTACTAGTTAAACTACGATTTTTTTATACCACTTAGGTGGCAGACAAGCACACGGCCCACCTGATGGGAAGTGGTTACCGTGGCCTATGGACGTGTGCAACACGAGGGGCGTTACACTCGGGCTGCCGACCCTGAAGAAACCTTGTAATGGGCCTTTTGAAGTTGAAAGCCCGTTTGAAGAATATTATAGGCGCATGGGAAAACCGCAGCAGGGAGTTCATTCCACAGCTTGAGTGTGCGTGGGATGAAATTTTTATTTACAACGCACAGTGCGCACCGTCACAGGTTGCAATGTGTGGGGATGAATTCCCTGCCTTTGGCGAGCGGCGCGTTGATATAAAGTTGCTTTGGGCATCATTTCATACAATTCATCTAAGCACAAACCGCTATATAGGCGGTAGAATACACACAGCGAAGCAAAGTCCCTCTTAAGGCGGAGAGGTTCCACATAACCTATGTGTAAGGGATTGTCAGCTAGCGTCAATGCCCGTCTTTGCACCGATACGGATAAAGGGGACCATTGAGAACCCGCAATCAATTACGCGTATCTGCTGCATGCGTCAACAGTTGTCGTATGCCGTCGGCTTTGGAATCATACTTTAAGTCTAAACATACCAACGTTATTACACCTCTTTTAACAATGTACGTTTAACGTATAAAATTAAAAACATTAATGAGCTCATAACAGCTCCGACAACCTTAAAAATAAGTGTAAACTTTTACTGCCTGCTTTGTAGTGGAATTAGTAGTCTTTGACGGTACTTCTTAGATATTTAATTTTTATTATCTCAGTATTATTTATAGCTGGCGATTTCGAGGAACATACATATTAAATTGGTGAATAAAGGGTCAATAGCACCTGGTACCGGTTGCCTGGTACGTGCCGTTTATGGGCTGGGCCATTAAGGTAACACCGAATATAAAATTAGGAGGAAATACGCCACCACAGAGGTGCAAAGATGTCCAATATAATTCGCAATGATATTGGCTGACATTTATTCCTGCTTATTCTCTGTTGAAATTTTTAACTGTGGGTTTATAACGTGCAATAAGTGATCGTGTTTTGAGCCAACGACACCGTCTCGACTCCAGAACCCCGAGAGGAAACCCTGTGCCAGAATCTAGTACGTCATCAGAGATAGTGGCGGGATACCACTCACAGAATTAGCAAGGTCTATTCTCTCTTCTATTCTGTCTCTCTTTTTATCGGTCTTATCTCACAGACTAACTAGTAAATGATATAGTCAATGTATTACAATTTTCACAAGAATTGTTTGATTAGATTAGTAATCTAAGATGTAGCCGTTAGAATTATCATTTATCACATAGTTTCATCTTTGTTATCAACTCAATTATTTAATATCATGTGTTTGTTGGGCTAAGTATATGTTTTATTTTGATAAGTGACTTTTTTAAATATCTTTGCCACATCATAAAGGTTTGTTTTTTTACCAACATACATGTTTCCGTCCTCCAGCTCTTTAGTGGATAATGGAAAACCCTCTATCTACACCGTCAAATTAGTGATCACTATATTTCTCTTCCTTTTGGATTAGCTCATACGGGTTTTAGGGGTCAACTGCCAAAAATGCCTGTGCCAGAATCTCGTCTGTAAATTAGCAGGTTAATTTGGCTCAAAGGGTTGGGGCTGGGCACATTCTACCAATATTTCAATATACAAGTCGACTTCCTAGAAAGGTAGGCAAGTAGAATCTTTTTTCCTTGAAACAGACAGTTTCAGGGAAAATGAAAAGTGTTATAATAATATTTCTTTTCTTCTCACATAAAGGATTCATTCTTCATGCTATGTATATGTGACTGTGACCTTTGAGCTTTCCATAGTGTGATGCAGGATTGTTTGAAATTCGAATTCAGCAGCAGGTCAAATGAATTTGCGATCATTCGAATCTTTTTTTGCTAGATGCCGCTTATTAAATATATGATTATAAAGTAAACTTTTTAATATCCTCAACTCCAACCAACCAGGTATAATTTCGATTACATCATAGTATACAGTAGTTTTGATCAAATGTTTGTCCGAATATTTATGCGTTTTCGTGTGCCAGGAGATGGCAGTTGTCCAAACGGCCAATATTATTACAGTGTGAATTCCGGAGCGTTTAGGAGTAGACCGTGTCATGTATTCTAAGCAGTCTCTAATGACTACGTGAATGAACGCTTGGAATATCATTCAATTGTGTCAATCTTAATTATCCCTTTGATGTATTTCTATGTAAACATGAAGATATTTAATGACTTCTAAAACACATAGATAAAAGAACTCATTCATAGACGGACTGTTCTACAGTGGGGATGGAGCAGTGGTAGCGAGTGCAACAGCTTTACTTGAAAGCCTGGGTTCGATAACCAGATCGGGCAATGAGTAGAAGAAAAATAGGCACGAGATCCGAATAAACGCCCAGTAGATGGCGGTTACCCCTATTGTGTGTATTTAAAACAACTTGCAAAATGTGATGTACCCTTCTTTTTTTACGTGCGCAAAATCCCCACGGATACCCCACCACCGGAGACGGTGGGGGAGGTTATATTGGACTTAAACCGACTAAAACGTACGCCAACTATTGCCAGAGGGGAGTTTTCTTTTTCATACCACTAAGTTGACAGACACACAGAAGCACACGGCTCACCTGATGGGAAGCGGTTACCGTGGCCTATGGACGTATGCAACACCAGGGGTGTCACACTCGCGCTGCCGACCATGAAATTATCTGAGACATACCCCTCGCACCCCGGCCGACACAGGACCGTATCTTATGAGACGTCCCTCTTCTGATGTAGGCACTACGGAGTCCCCATCTCGTCCCCGGGTATGAGGAGAAACGCATCGCGCACCGCCGTCCCGGCCTGCGTCTGCACCCGTCACCCCCAGGCCCGCGTTTATGGAGTGTGATGCACCCACAATTCGGAGTACTTCTTGGTATTTGCAGGAATCTAACTAAATATATTTAAATGGGTCTGTACGAATGGATGTATGTTACTCAATCACGCCAGAACGGCTGAACGAATCTGGCTGGAGGTAACACTGTCTACAGAGATCGTGCTGATCCGTCTTTGCGTGGACGTTTTGTATTCACGCTAGGCGCTCAATTGGCAGATATACCGCCTCGTCCATGTGACATCTATTGGCCTATAGACTTCTCGAAGCAGGTATGCTCGATGAGAACTATTCTCAAGAGGAGGAGGATTTCTAAAGCCAATTCGCCATTTCTTAGGACCATAATTAAATCTTACTTTGCTTTTAAAATCCGGTAAAGAGGTCGTAAAAATATTATGATGATATAATTAAATTTTAATGGTTAGGAAACATATTCTTAAACGAATGTCCATCTAGTTAGTTCGTAATTGAAATTCATAGTTTTATTGCAGCCTAACATAAATGCATGGAAGAGCAAGCAGGTGGAAATTAATTTACAACAACGGCCTGCAGCTGTCAGACTGTTTTAGGAAATCTCCTTTTCTTTATAGTACCTAGTTATTTGTCGACTTTACAATATTAGGAGCAAGAAGAGTCGATAATAACTGTTCAGTGTTTTGGTTGCATGTGTATTTCAGAAAAAAATTGATTAGTAGTTAAAAGGCAGTTACCGGTGTTCAGACCACGAAAGGGTGGGCAGAAAAGGGATGTATTATACTAGTGTCTGTGCGAGAAGCCTGATATCCATACCTTTAGTTTAATATTGCTAATGAGTATTGAAAATGATTATAATCATTTAGAAGAAAAAAAAAGAAAGGCACTCTTACTACTCTGTACTGAACACATTCCATCAACAAATATGGCATATCTTCAAACTCTCTGCAGTTTGCGCGAGCCAGATTTCTTCAATACGCAGAGTTAAACAAAACTCCTTTTCTTATAAGGGTTCAAGTCGGTAGTTTAATGAAAGGATATGAAGCTGCTAACGTTTAACTGATGGATCGATAAAAAAGTCTAACTTGACATTCTTCAAGATTTTTATACCAATAAGGCCCCAGCACACGGCCTACTTAATAGGGAATGGTTTCCATGGCCTATGGATGCATGCAACAACAGGGACGTCAATACTAGTATTGCCGACCTTGTAAGAACATTCTATCTAATGCTTTTCTTAAAAAACTACAGCAGGGAGTTCATTCCAATGGTTGAGCGTGCACGGGATGAAGTTCGCAATACCGCACAGTGCGTTACACTCGTGCTGCCGATCCTGAAGAAACCTTCTAATGACCTTAAAGAGCCCCAAACTGCAGTCGCTTGGAAAAACCATAACAGAGAGTTCATTCAACAGCTTGAGCATGTATGGGATGAAGTTCCTTTTATACAGCATAGTGCGTCACACATCACACTCGTGCTGCCAACCCAGTATAAAGGGCATTTTCTTGAAGAACCCCATGTTGTAGCTCGGCATTTACCACTTATGCATCTAACCATCTCTAATGGTCGTCCATTGCACACGTCGCTACGGCTCTCGCGGCGTGCGTGGGAGTGTGCCCGATTTCCGTCCGAATTATTACCCAATACACAAACACACACAAATAGATTCCTTAAATAATAACGTCTAATATTAGCACGGTCGTTGTTTTGTATCGAGTAACGCCACGTTTGATTATCAACCCTGTCTGGTTGAAAAGAGGCGAGCAGACATTAGATTTCGTAATTAGATCACTAATATTATTAATTATTAATAATTTAATATATTAATTTAAACTGATCTGCTATACCTGGAGGAACTATAATTCTAATCTATATCTTTTATTCCGGGGGACGTTATTTAGGAAACTAGTTGTCGCCTAGACCATTATAGCAAATGAGTCCAAGAGTAGTAGTATTAGAGACCGCGAGATAGGCATTTGGAAGATGGAACTCGCCAGCCCGATGAACTGACGACCTGAAAAAGGTGGTGGCCTGTGACGGCCAGCTTATGTCAGCATACCGGGTATGTTTCAAGCTGCTACTTATCTTGTAGCAGAAAAATTCAATGGGTGTTTTTCGACAAACATAACATAGGTACTTTTTTCAGGTTAATCTATTTCTATACCAAACTTATAACAAAATCGATACAGCTGTTTCTACTTAAAAAGGTGACATTTACTTTCACATTTATAATAATAACAATATTAATACAGATATTACTAACTTTTACTCTTTTAGTTAATAAGTTTCACTAACGTGTCGACAATGTTACCAATAATATAGGGTAATAAAATTTATTGCTGGCTTGAGTTTCACATGCCGCATGTCACGTAGTGGAGTGCATTATTCCAAGAAACGATTATCTAATCGGAAAATACGGCTAGTGTACTCATAGTTTAAAAATATAGCAGGAGGCATGTATCTAAGTCAAGAATTTCCCATGGCAAGTTAAGTTGTAGAAACCTGGAAACTGTTCTGAATACAGCTTGATGCTTGTTCGCATCCGAGGATTTTCTTTTTTTATACAACTTAGGTGGCAGACAAGCACACGGCCCACCTGATGCAAAGTGGTTACCGTGACCTATGAACGAGTGTAACACCAGTGGAGTCACATCCGTGCTGCCGACCCTGTAGGAACAGAGATTTTATGTGCCCCCAGTGCACAACACCAAATAAGGACAAGCCTTTGGTCTTCCCACTGACAGCACAAAAACTCTCCAGTGAGCTCTGGCTACCCTACTCACCACCGGGAACACAACACGAGGTTATTATAGTTTTTTTTTTTTTTTTTTTTACGTGCGCAAAATCCCCACGGATACCTCCCCACCGGAGCCGGTGGAGGAGGTTATGTCGGACTCGAACCGACTAAAACGCACGCCGCCTGTGGGTCGTTTCGGTTGCCGAAGGTGAGGTTGACAGGCATATCCCTCGCACCCCGGCCGACCCAGGGCCATCTCTCACGATCTGGCCCTCTTCTCGGGTGTGGGGACCACAGAGTCCCCAACTCGTCCCCGGAAACGGGGAGGCACGCCAAGCGCGCCGCCGCCGCGGCCTGCTTCTGCCAGGGTGACAGGCGGCTTCACCTGTCACCCCCAGGCCGGCGCTCATGGGGGGCGGAGGTCGTTCATCGACCTCCGACGCCCGAGTTGCCTTCGTGCGCGGGCAGCTTGTCTAGCGATCCTTCGTCGCTCCCGCTGCCGCTCCCGCCCCGCCTCCTCCTTCACGAGCATTACTTGCTCGCAGAAGGAGGCGCCGGCCGCCCACGCATCCGCGCAGCGAACCATCGCCGCGAGCAAGGTGGAGAGCGTGAGAACCCTAGGTTATTATAGTGTTTACTCCTTCACCTCCTTGGGAGATCAGACCATCGCTTTCATAAATTCTTCTCCTAATCCCAAGAGGAAAATTTGTTCCCGAAGCATCCGTCAAATAGTTCCTAAGTTACTACCTATGATAAAAGTAAGTTTATAAGAAAAGAACTAGATGATGGTGTCTTCTTTCTACCTACCGCAGAGTGAAAAGATGTGAATATTTTTGTATGTTGATATTAGTCAAACGACAAAAATAAATGTCTAATTATAGCTAATGTGTACATTTATATTAATAAAATAATATGTTTAAGACAGGTTCGTAGTGGAAAATATTTGTGTGATAGCCAAAATGTAATTTATTAGGATTATATTAGTCATGATAGAGACGTCTGTATTGTACCACCGGTTACTAAGTCGAGATATATCTGAATCATCAGATACATTTTGCTACTATTATGATGTATCGATGTATCTGTGGCAGTTCGCCGTGGGTCCGATAGTTCAATGGTAAAAGGGGCTTGGCGGGATTAGGTTGTGCAAATCCAGTGCACACTCCCCGAAGTGTATGCGATAAAATACTGAGAGACATGTAACTCTACGCCAATGTTCTAGGCTCTGAAGTATATTCTCAACTAGAGCGTCATTGTAATGCAATAGATAAAATCTGCGAGAAAAGAATCAGGCAATAAAAATTCATAAAGTCCAAGTCAAAAATCATTTATTCTGTATAGACCATTATATCGGAACTTACAAAACGTCAACAAAAAAGGAACATGAAAATCAGTTTAGTAAATGGACCACCGGTTCGAAACACGGCCCCGACCTGAGAAGACTCCGGCAAGAAACTCAGCGGGCATGGACAATAATATTGAATGAAATTTTAAAGCATTTAGTATGTTAACTATTCAAAACGATTAAGATATCGCCGTAATCTATACTAATATTATAAAGCTGCAGAGTTTGTTTGCTTGTTTGTTTGTTTGTTTGTTTGAACACGCTAATCTCTGGAACTACTGGTCCGATTTGAATGATTCTTTCAGTGTTGGGTAGTCCGTTTATCGAGGAAGGTTTTAGGCTATATATCATCACGCTACTACTTAAGGGAGCGGAGCATTGATAATAAATGTTAACAAATCCGGCAATTTTGCATACATATCTTGAAGACTAAAACATACGGGCTCGAAGGGATATGAAGCTTCAAAATATACCCCGGGCGAAGCTGGGGTGGGTCAGCTAGTACGGATATATATTGGAAAATTTGGATAATTTCAGGCAAGATTCGGAGGTCAGAGCATTCCCCCTGTAAGGGAAAGATCGCTGGTTCGAATACCGCCTGCACTGATTCAACTTTTTTCCAAACTTAATCAACTCACAGTAAGTTTTTCTAATCACTAGTATAATAACAAAAAATAATTTACCCACCCACAATTTCCGTGCGCTATCTCCGATCGGAACTTGATGACACACATTAGACAATGGTATCAGTTTCGGTCTCACAGATACCAGCAGTTAAAGACCGGAATCTCTAATCAGAGCCTGTTGAAACCTGACCTTGTCAGTGCGAAGCGACAGAAATAGACCAAAGTAAGTGTTCCACTTATGGGTCAAGCAAGCGCGTGTGAATTAGGTGATTGCACAAACTGTTTCTTGTATTTAGGTTTCCACTCTTGGACTACGCTTGGTGGGTTCATAGAGTCTCTCCAAGACGTACGGGGATAAATCAACCTCATCTAACGGAGGCGGAGGTTCTTCTACCGGTTGGGATATCAGACGGCAGTCGATCTCATAAATATAATATAGCCAACCAAAAACACGAATATGAGTAAGCGGACTCCGAGCTCCATGGTGAAAGCTTCAGATGCAACCGGGAAGAACGCTAAGATGATGACGATGCGATGGTGTTAACGGAATGCAAAATCTTTTCGATATATTTCGATTTCTACTCTTGGACTCTTGCTCAGAGTATGAAGTCCACCAACAAGACCTACGGAGTCATATAGACTTTACCTACCACTGCCAGTCAGTACATCTGCTGATTAAGGAACAATGCTCAGGGGTGGTGCAAAGCTAAACAAAATCATGAAGAGGAAGGGTAAGGAAGCGGACCCGGGACTTCAAAGTTTTGGATGCAGCCGGAATTAGCGCTTGAAGTAAGAAGAGGATAATTCTAGGGTGCAAACGTACACATGGCCAAGAACAAACGTTTACATACAAAGGAGAACACTTTTTTTCCTTGACCGTGTGTAAAAGCGAAAGAACGTAATGATAATAATAGAAAACTAGTACAGATACTGTTGATCGTGTAATGTTTTTATTACATGTTCGTTCGCAGTTCGCACAGACGCACCAGACTGTCTATCATTCTTACATCACAATCGCATCTATTATTGTTGAGGCTGTTGGTCTTGTAGCGGTGCGAAGGTCGGAGATTACGTTATCAGCGAGAGATAGCAACAGTCAACAACGTGTGTCCATATATAATAAGCGGTTTATTTGGAGATAGCGGTAATTTTACTGATAGGAAACGCCTGGCGCATGCCGTCATCGACGTAATGGATTCCCTTCGAGTGTTATCGTGTAAGAATTTACACTAGTTTTGTAACTACAATCTATTTATTGTACATGATGGTAGATACAACACGAACGCTTTATTCGAAGACGAATTTTGCAGGGAAAGGTTGTAGGGACATTTTCAAATAGAGTGTTTAGTGTTTGGCATAATAGTGGATATTATCCAGGTCAGGAATTAATGCTAGGCGTTTACGCTGCTATGCTACTTAACTTAGCAGTTTTGGTAGATAACTCATATCCCTGTGGTTCATAGACTGTACTTAGACGTTACCATACTATTCAAGATAAACCAATCCCTAAGGAAAGGACAAGTAAGAGAGTGGATTCTGGACTCCCAAAGTGCAAGTTCTGGATGCAATTTGGATTGAATCGCTTCTTTTGTTTAGTTTTAGCGCTGTCTATGAATGTATACCTACGAATCTAGGTATATGAATCTCCCTCAAGTGCACTCTTCGAATTTCGTTTTAAGTGCGGTTTATGATGTTCACCCTAATAGAGGTTTATGAATTACCTCCTTATTAATAATTCCATTCTTTCTTTCATCGTGTATCAACATAATGAACATCAAAGGAGTTATCAAACTGCATATTATACAATTACGAGCTATCAGGCACGTAAATATAGCTGACAATAACATCACTATCGTAGCGTGTGTCAAGTGATGCGAGTTTAACCGTTGATATCACTTCCTCGGTGACACACGCATGTGTCTGAGGCACAATTGAGTTAGTAAACACTTGTCACAGCTGACAGTTTTGTATTTGCCGTGTTGGTTATATGAAATCAAATCAAATCATTTATTGCTTACCAAGTGTACATAGATCTTACAATTTATATGTCAGTACTTAAAACTTAGCGCCTTTTCCAGGCATTGCAACATATAGGTCACATATTTTCTTTATTGAACTAGGTAGGTACAATAATAATTATAATTTGGACACAGTTCAATTAAATTAAATCCGCCCAATTGAGCAGTCCGACTGGGGAAGTACCTCCGCCCTACAGAATACAGCGGTTATAATAACTTCGTGTTGTGTTCCCGGCGGTGAGTAGGGTAGCCAGAGCTCACTGGAGAGTTTTTGTGCTGTCAGCGGGACGACCAAAGGCTTGTCCTGCTTTGTCCTCTACACTGACGGTACAAAATCTCTGTTCTTACAGGGTCGGCAGCACGGATGTGACTCCACAGGTGTTACACACGTTCATAGGTCATGGTAACTACTTTCCATCAGGTGGGCCGTGTGCTTGTCTGCCACCAAGTTGTATAAATTGTAAAAAATAAATAATTAAAGAATGTTGATGAAATGAATGAATGAAATGAAAATCGTTGTATGGATTTTTAATCTTCATATCTCTTCTTCCTCGTCACGATTCCTTCTTCATCTGAGCACCGAATCGGGTTGCATCCAAAAATTGCTGTTTGGAGCCCGGGATACACTATCCTATCTTGATTTGTCTTGACTTGTATGACTGCCATCTGACTACCTGACCTCAAAAGCAAAGCCTACGTAGGAATTTCACCAATCAATCAGCAGGTTTGCATGTGACCTTAACTTTGCCCCTGAAAATCTTGATTCGGCGTTGGCCACCGATCATCACCGATCGTCTGCCCGTCAATCAATCAATCAATCAATCAATCAATAAACCTACCGCAGTCCACTATTGGACTAGGCCTCTCCTAGTGTTAGGGAGGTTTTGGCCTACTATTTCCACGCTGCCGCTGGCCAGACGGATTGCTACAGGATTTTATTTCGAGTAGTACTTCTCTCGCAGTGAGATCACGCTCTTCTCTCTGCGTGCCCCTATCCATCCTATCAGTGTGATTAAAGTTGTCTCCACAATGATAGGGGTTGTCTGCAAAATAGAAGATCTAACGCTAAAATGTAGTCCTCTAGTGATGACGTGTATCTTGGCTAGTGCGCCTTTTTGTAGCGAATCTGTATAATCAGCTATAGAAAGCTGCGTGTATTTGTTGGTTGGTGGTCGTTGCGATAACATTTTTTTATTCAATTAAAATCAGAAAAAGTGAAATCCTCAGACGAGATTTCAACCGTAACCGAACTGTGATCTTGTCATGAAGTCTTAAAACTAGTCAATAATTAAACAGCTGTCATTTACTAAATGTATAAATAACCGCGGTAGCCTAGTGGTATGGGTAATGGACTGCTGAGACGAGGTCTCGGGTTCGATCCCAGGTTTACCATGGCACAAACCAATGACATTTCAATGCTTTTCGAAGTTATGTGTGTATTTATCGAAGGTTTATAAGTGCACGGTTAGTGGCAATAGGCTCGCCACCTATTACACTGGGACCTAAACATAAACTGGCGAAACGTGGGTGCTAAGCACCACTGCCTACCCCTTGTTATAAATAACTTTGTAATACCATATAAATATATACAATTACAAAGTTAAATTTGCAGTGAGTAGTATGATAGCAATTCAATTATTGAACTGCTTTAAGCGTTCATGGTACGGGCCCTGTTAGGGACTTGTAGCGGGTTCAAGTCCCGTCTGACCATTTCACTTTCTCCAATCCTTGGTCGATTTCAATAATTAGCTAATTATTATTATTTTAACAGGCAGGCAGTCGAAGCAACTGATAATGCCCGTATCCTGCTTGTGCCCACAAGTGTTTATTTTTATTTGGTTAAGGTGTTGGTCTAGTCTATTTTTAAATTGGTTTATGTTCTGGGCTGTCACATTGCTAATAAATTTCTTAAATTTATTTGTTCTGTACAGACTTTACATAGAGTTCATTGGTTACCACGGGATCTAACAAGGACCTTTACACAGCTACTGCCAGCATTCCTATTGCGGTACATATATTACACCATACATCACTCATTCTCATACGCAGTGAACGCGGGTAGTTTTTGCGCGTGCGCGCATTGTCACCCATTGTTGTCCGTATATTGCACAATGCGCGCTATCCAACACCCTGAGGCATTGTTCGTTGTTAAAAACAAACTCTTGTTTGACTAATCGATTATACAGGAGATAGTGTTATGAGTTTCGATATTAATATATTATTATTTTAAATTACTTTTCATTGACCGACCTAGAACCAGGGGTCAGTAACGCTTCGTTTTCAAAACGCATGATTACAATAGATTATTTTTTTTTATTATCTGTAATAACAAAACAAACATACGTACTTCTTTATCTACCCTACCCTACACTTCGGGGATATAGGAGTGAGTTTATGTTATGTTATGTTTTGTTTCATCTTAGCGTTAATCGCAACCGCATCTGAAGTTATCACTTCGGAATATGAGATCCGCTTTTCAAGTCTATCCGCGGATTTGGAACACGGTGCAAAAAGCGGTTCGGAGATTCTTTCCTCTGTCGCACCATTAAGGCCTGGAATTCATTACCAGCTCACGTGTTTCCCTCTTCCTACAGTCCCGGGTCCTTTAAGCGGGGCGTGAAAAAGCATATGATGAGGCCGTCAAGCTGAGTGTCACCATTGTCACACGGTATGTGTAAGTAATGGTTACCCTCTTTTCTGGGACTTTGCCTTCAGCTTACCATCAGGCAAGGCGAAGTCCAATTGACGTGTCCTATATAAGTAAAAAAAAAAAGAAAAAAAAAACTTCGATATTTTCCGTGAAGCGACTGCCATTTTACCTCCACAACTCAAATGCAATATTGAAGCATTGCAGTTAGACCAATTGTTAGACTTTTTAGGGCTTCAACCACCCGTTACGACGACCATAGAGGTTTTTATGTCAACCGGGTCCAAGGGCTCAACGTGCTCTCCGAGGCATGACCAGACCAATGCAAATACCCATATTCATGTATACAAATATTTGCACTGAGCGGGGATCGAACGCACGCCTCCTGCGTAACGGCCGCCTTCACTACCACCCCATAACCTACATAATGGCGAAGTCTCGCTCATAGTCTGATAAGTTATCATTAGCAGCCACATTTTAAATTTTAATTATGGCTTTCGTAACTTTTTTTTTAGTTTTTTTTTATACCACTTAGGTGGCAGACAAGCACACGGCCCATCTGATAGAAAGTGGTTACCGTGGCCCATGGACGTTTGTAACACCAGAGGAGTCACAGTCGCGCTGCCAACCCTGTAAGTACAGATTTTCTGTGCCGTCAGTGTAGAAGACAAAGCAGGACAAGCCTTTAGTCTTCCCACTGACAGCACAAATCCTCCAGTGAGCTCTGGCTACCCTACTCACCGCTGGGAACACAACCCGAAGTTATTTTAACCGCGGTATTCTGTAAGACGGAGGTACTTCCCCAGTCGGACTGCTCAATTGGGCGAAACTCTGGCTACCCTACTCACCGCTGGGAACACAACACGAAGTTATTATAACCGCGGTATTCTGTAGGGCCGAGGTATTTCCCCATTCGGACTGCTCAATTGGGCGGAAATACCGCCGTGTCCTACCTCCTTAACCTACGAAATGATATACCTAACACATGTTTTTAGAATGTTATTTTATTGAATGCTACCATCATTTTAATAGGAATAGTAAACTGCGCCTCGATTCTGCTAAAGCAAAACCACTCATACCACAGACACTGGTACAAATCTATTTAATTTTAGACTTCAAACCAATGAGATTAAAGTTCAAAATTAAAAGGCACAGACAAAATGAAAAAGCGTAATGAAACGCTTCACATACATACATATAATCACGCCTTTATCCCCGGAGGGTTAGGCAGAGGTGAAATTAACACCCACATTTCACCAATCATTGAATTCGGTCCCACGTAATAGGGGGTGAGCCTATTCCCGTCTGCCGGGCACTACCGTTGACTCAAGCCATGCATCTGAGGCTGAGTCTGGGCTATATATATCTGTCTGATGTTAAACAGCCCTATCCTTTAGTCGCCTTGTACGATACCGCATGGGAAGAGATGGGGTGGTCCAAATTCTACTCTGCCGGGAACCACGCGGCTTGTCAGACTTTAAGCGTATAGATTTTTTTTTTATACAAATTAGGTGGCAGACAAGCACACGGCCCACCTGATGGAAAGTGGTTACCATGACCTATGAACGTGTGTAACACCAGTGGAGTCACATCCGTGCTGCCGACCCTGTAAGAACAGAGATTTTGTGCCGACAGTGTAGAGGACAAAGCAGGACAAGCCTTTGGTTATCCCACTGACAGCACAAAAACTCTCCAGTGAGCTCTGGCTACCCTACTCACCGCCGGGAACACAACACGAAGTTATTATAACTGCGGTATTCTGTAGGGCGGAGGTACTTTCCCAGTCGGACTGCTCAATTGGGCGGAAATACCGCCGTGTCCTACCTCCTCAGAACAGAAATAAAGTCTAATATTTAATGCCATCTTTTGCGCAGTGACTGTAGCTCTGTGGTAAAACAGTGTTATTGCTTGAGTAGAATTGACGGCTTGCAAACATGTTAGTTAGACAGATAATTAGCCATGTAAGCCGTGTTATCTGTACCTACTAAAGGTTATTCTTCTGTTTGTCTTACTAATTAGCTTTATCTAAACTATGCATAAATAGTTCACTTATCACACTTACACATGTTGCTACGGTTAGTTTGATGTGTTTATTAGAATACGAGTATACAGTTCTATGATTTTTTAAAAGCAGGTGTACGTATTTGAAGTAGGGGATTTAATACTTTTATGCACCCGGTACACCTGACGGGAAGTGGTTACCGTGGCCTATGGACGTATGCAACACCAGGGGTGTTACACTCGCGCTGCCGACCATTAAGAAACCTTCTGATGCCCCTCTTGAAGAACCCAATATTGTAGGTGCTTGGGAAAACCGCAGCAGGGAGGTCATTCCACAGCTTAAGTGTGCGTGGAATGAAGTTTCTTTCATACCGCACAGTACGCACCGTCTCAATTCGCAATGTGTGAGGATGAATTCCCTTTTTTTTTTTTTTTTTTTTTTTTTTTTTTTTTACGTGCGCAAAATCCCCACGGATACCTCCCCACCGGAGCCGGTGGAGGAGGTTATGTCGGACTCGAACCGACTAAAACGCACGCCGCCTGTGGGTCGTTTCGGTTGCCGAAGGTGAGGTTGACAGGCATATCCCTCGCACCCCGGCCGACCCAGGGCCATCTCTCACGATCTGGCCCTCTTCTCGGGTGTGGGGACCACAGAGTCCCCAACTCGTCCCCGGAAACGGGGAGGCGCGCCACGCGCGCCGCCGCCGCGGCCTGCTTCTGCAAGGGTGACAGGCGGCTTCACCTGTCACCCCCAGGCCGGCGCTCATGGGGGGCGGAGGTCGTTCATCGACCTCCGACGCCCGAGTTGCCTTCGTGCGCGGGCAGCTTGTCTAGCGATCCTTCGTCGCTCCCGCTGCCGCTCCCGCCCCGCCTCCTCCTTCACGAGCATTACTTGCTCGCAGAAGGAGGCGCCGGCCGCCCACGCATCCGCGCAGCGAACCATCGCCGCGAGCAAGGTGGAGAGCAGGATGAATTCCCTGTCTATGGCGAGAGGTGTGATGATAGAATGTAGCTGTGGGCATCATGTCAAACAATTCATCTGAGTACAAACCATTGTGTAGGCGGTAGAACACACATAGCGAGGCAAAGTCCCTCCTAAGGCTAAGAGGTTCCACACAACCTGCGAGTATAGGATTGTCAACCAGCCTCAACGCCCGTCTTTGCACCGAGTCGAAGGGGTCAAGCTGGTATGCAAGCGCTCCCGCAAAAAGGTGATAGCAGTACTCCATGTGGGACCGGACCTGTGCCTTATAAAGAAAGAGTTGCAGCCTCGCAGTGAAATACTGCTTCGCCTTGTTAAGTACTCCAAGTTCCCTCCAAGCAAATGACTTCGGTACTGGACGTCTCTGGAGATATATCGACACCAAGGATCCCGATACTCGAGGAGGTGGAATTGCGGCGCTACAATGAATGGGGTTTTCTTAGCGATGAATACACATACTTGTGTCTTAGTGGGGTTGAATTGGACTAGGTTTAGTCATCCCCAATCGAATACTCCAGAGAGAGTAGTCTCGATTTCAGATACAAGTTGTTCGCGACTCTTCTTCACCTCAGACTGAGGGATATTTGCACGGCCCGTGTAACACGTGTAGTACTGTCGACCGCATAACAATGAATGAAGCCATCAGACAGCATGTCATTGATATGCAGCAGAATCAGCGTCGGAGACAACACGGAGCCTTGTGGGACACTAGCGTTTATGTTCATGCGGTCCGAGTAGCTGCCGTCGACGACAGCTTGGATGCTTCTGTTGGACAAAAAGCTGGCGATCCATTCACATAATCCCTCAGGGTGTCCATAGTACGGCAACTTCGTAAGAAGACCTTTGTGTCAGACCCGATCGAAGGCTTTTACTATATCGAGGCTGACCGCTAGTGCCTCACCCCGATTCTCGATGGCTTGCGCCTTCCGGTTTGCCAGATACACAAAAAGGTCACCGGTAGAGCGATGTGTGGTGGTGGTGGTGGTGCTTCAACAACACTTTTTTTAAACTTTTTGTAGCTTTTTTATTACATAGGTTTATTTCTATTACCGTAACTTGAGCCACAAGATTTTTCTATTAGTTGAAAAGTACTATTAACTAAAGTATTTTAACTGTAATGTTTTGTATCACAGTTAACTCTATTAGACAAGTCATTAATTTCTAAGTTTATTAAACAAAATTATAGTCCATGACTTACTTCACATCTAGATATAATAAGTAACTAGACTATAGAAGCTAACTTCAGTTAAATTTGAAAACAGTCTCATTTGAATTCATGAATAAAATTAACGTAAAGCGGTCACCGTTTCTTATTTCAAACATTTTTATATTGTAAATATTAAAAATATAAAATTGTGTCCTCAACCACTGAATTAACGCTGATAACAATTGCTTATCAGACCTTCGAGATATTGATATTGAGAGTTTTGTATTAGAATATATTTTTAAGTGTTTTAACATTTATTTGGCACTATATAATAATATTATTTATAGTCTATGATAAAGAGCAGGTACTGCAATAGGATTCATATGACAGGCAAAGGATTATTTTTACAGATGTATTTTTATTTTACTTTTTTATTACGAGATTTTAGTGGCAGCCGAACATTCCCTTTAACACCTCCAGCTAAACAAAATGGCTTATGTTAGTAGTGGAAGCTGAGGGGAAAGAGAAATATGGTAGAATATTAATATAATTTAAATTATACTTTTAAATTCTAGTCATAAATTATCGGTGATTTGAATTTGTTTGCTAGCATTTTATGTGTACAGTCAATAGAGTTACTTCTATATATTTTTGATGGATGTAGTCTCTGTTACAATCCCTTCACCCTCATTTGGTGTTCTTTAGGAGAACTGTTTGACTTAGTTTAGAAATGTTACCTATTGCACTTCTAGAGTTCACTTTTTTTAATAAGTCAATTCAATTCAATTCTTATTGAATGGCTTCTGTGTGTTACCACAACTTGCCAATGTCATAGTGTTGTGAAAAGTTAGTTGGTGAAAAAATTGTTCTACTATATGAAATTGTACGGTCAAAAGAAAAAAAGATACCTAAATATTGATTCTTAAGCAGAGTTAATGTGTTAATAAGACATACATATATCTGATTTTGAATAACAATATATTTAGGCTCTTTAGTTTAAGAATTACTGATATATCAATTTCTCAGAAAATATTATTCGGGTACAGTGAATCATGATCAAAGTCAAAAATTGAAAGATGATCACAAGACCAAAATAATGTCAAGTTTGAGTCAATTTTAAGTTTATCTCCCACTTAAATACTAAAATATAAGAATAACAGAATTTAAAACTAAAGTTTTCCATGTGATAAATTAGACTTTTATCCAGAAGTAGTTATTTATTAATCGGTATAGTATGACTAAGCGTCTTAATATAATATATTCAATGTAAAATTAGAGGTAGGCAAATGTACATTTTAGCATACAATATGAGTGAAATATATATTTTGTTCAATGAAATGAACTTACCTTATTATGTGGTAGTACTATGAAGGCGCCTCCACCGGCGGACTCGACGATTATGGCCAGAAACTTAGGGTTCACAGCACAGAACGTCGAATCCCAGGAACTTTTAGACACTCTTATATTATCATAACATTGCTCACGTTTTAGGGCCTGCCCATAAACGTGGCGGAATTTTGAACTGCGCACCACCCTAAACGACATCTGTAACGCGAAAAGTGGCCCGTTAACAACAATACAAACAACAACTATCAGATTAATTCACTTATAACATAACCTATACGCCACTGTGACCTATATTTTGACACTACGATTTTATTATTTTAAACTTTAACTCACGTTTGATTAAAAAGAAGAAATAATTATTACTACGCTAGAAAATGCAATGAAAACATTTGAATATTACACAATTATTTTATAAGAAAATAAAACTGAGAGCTACTAAGGATCGAAGGGAGGACGGTTGGGAAAACGAGCAAACTCCATATTTGGTAATGCCTGCAGCCACTACTTTTAGTGATGATAATCTCGATTTGAAAGTTTTGTATAAAGGTGAGAATAATATTTACAAAAAGTAAATTAGCAAAGAAATTGTAATAGGATTTTAAAACATTAATTTATTTGCTACTAAACATTTTTCAGGGTTGAAATTACACTATTTTTATGTTATTTTTGAACGCACCTTTCAGTTGTCAAATAAGTGTCAAAAATGCGAAGTTAATGATGCATTCGTAATTGTAGATTGTAAATAACCGATTTTTAGCAGTTATGGTCCATTAATTAAAATTACGAACTATAACAGCAATATTTTCAAAGTAAATTCTAGTGCATCACAGTATGCTTTAAATTGTACCTCTAACAAGAATACGATTACAACGAATCTTACCTTAGGTATATTCAGATTATTTATCTCAGATTTAGAAGTCTTCGGTGTATGAGCATGATAACTATGACAACGTTCTCTGCCGGCTCTTTTCGCCACAGGTGCCCTTTTAGTATTGGGGCTGGTAAAACTGTTATGTCTCTTGACTTCCTTAAGATGACAACAAAATTCACAAACGATTTATTAGTAGCCATACTACTTGAAATCGAAATAAATTTATAAATAAAAATACTGTAACTTACTCTATCCACTGTATCTATTTCCATTGTAAGTTTAGATAATACTGAAACACTTTCAAAATATTATAATGTAGAGTTGAATTATGGATGAATATGTTAATTATAGATTGTAAATTATCAGGTGACTAACTGGCTACTTGACATGAATAACAAATTTATTTTATTTAATAACTACCTTCAAATTATGCATAATAAATAATACATAGCTTACACGTTCATAAAACAAGATTACTTTTTCTTTAAAAAATAATTTAATGAAATAAATTGTTAAATCTATTTGGTTCAAGTATTTGTTATTGCAAGAAGTGTTCACCAAAAATATAAGTAAATAAAATGGATTACCAGCTTGGACTACAAGTGTAGTCTTCATTTTATGGTATTTGACATGTAAAATTAAGAGAGATTGTCTGTGGTTATTCTAGTAAATAGAAGAATCGTATAAATTGTCGAATGCCGAAAATTTGTGAATTTTATTTAAAATCACATAATTATTGTTCGAGTTTCATACACACAAAATATAATGTATTAAGCTTTCGGTATGTTTGATATGTTCAACTATATTGAGAACTAAAGTTGAAGACATGGAGCCAGCAGTCTCAAACGCGGTAAGCGCAATTATTTAATCACAAATTAATATTTCTGCTGTTCACTCCTAAATTAATTTGTTTAATTATTTCGTTAAACCACTGCAACACAAATATCTTACATTTTTTATTGTATTATTTATGATGAGCCTGATGTAAAAAAAATAATAGGAATTTATTTACCAAGATATTCGTAAAGGAGTTCCTGAGAGTACAGACACTATTTGCACTTAGAAGGAGGTTTTATTTATATTTAATATTTTTTACACTTAAACAAAATAATCTTTGAGTTGAGTCACACTCACTTAAACTACCAGTCTGCATCTGCAGTCAACTAACTTTTCATAAATATGTATATAACAAAATTAAGTAGAGCGAAAATTTTAAGTTTATCAGTTAAGTTGTTATATTTGGCACAGCATTATTTTGGCCATTACCTAGTCCATATTATTTAGCTTTTTTTTAATAAGCCTAATTGCGCTACAGTATTGTGCTCACTACTGAGTTTATGTTACCAAAAATTTTTTTTAATAAAAGTAACTCTAATTAAGATATCAATACATTTTTAGTGTACATGTAGGCTGGTATACCTTTGTGGTTTTTAGCACACATTACACAGAAATATTTATTGTCTTAAAAGAGTAATTAAAATCTGATAAATAATTATTAATATAATGTTACAAGTCTACTGTTTTTTGAGGTCTGCTTCAGTTAAAAGTATTACGTTTTTTTTACCAAATGATACATACAAATACTCATGCTTTTTCCCACCATGGGTAGGCAGAGATCAAATCTATCATCTTTTGTTTTGTGTTATTAAACTTTCCCAGATGTTCAAGCAGGTATAAATTTGACCTGAATTTTGTTTCCTTTCAAATATCCTATTGCAACATGTGTTTAAACATGTGTGTTGCTAATTACAAACTATGTTTTGAAAGAAGTAAATTTTATTTTTGTTTGAAGTGCGCAGAAATTATCTTGTTATTGTGTTTAACAAGATAATATATTATTATTATTATTATTTTAACAGGCAGGCAGTCGAAGCAACTTATAATGCCCGTATCCTGCTTATGCCCACTAGTGTTTATTTTTTTTGGTTAAGGTGTTGGTCTAGTCTATTTTTAAATTGGTTTATGTTCTGGGCTGTCACAACATCATGTGGTAGCTTATTCCACTCTCTCACTACCCTATTACTTATAAAGTTTTTGTGTGGATTGTTATTCGTGAAGCTGGTGGATAGTCTTAGGTGGTGGCCTCTGAGGTGGTTATTATTGTTGCGTGTGAACAATTTGTCAAAGTCTTCAATGTCGTAATGTCCACTTAAGATCTTGAAAGTCTCTATCATGTCACCTCTCTGTGTTCTTTTATAGTTGTAATATACGAACAATTTACATTGCGTTTAAACAATTGGAACTTAAAATTTTCTACACAACAATGAACATTATTTTGTTACATTCCATTCCTGGTTCCTGTAATATCTAGTTGTCTGGTAGAGTTCCGCAGAACACAATCAAACCGCCCATTATACAATTCACTATCATATGCTGTCCTCTGTGTATGTGTCCTATGTTTGGTGTCCAATAAAGTGCATTTATTTTTATTTATCTTATATCTTATGATATTCTTAGGGGCCGTACAAGTATTATGTAAGCATTAAAGGGGGGAGAGGTGTCTTTGAATTGCTTATTTTTTTGATGACATGAGGGGTGGGGAGAGGGTGTCTAGATAATGATTACGTAAGCAGTAGTTATTTACTTTTTCACACACAGTATAGCATGCATTACCCGTACATTGCCATAAAAAACCAACATGAAAAGAAATATGCACATAGGTACCAATGTTTACGTAAGCATGGGGGGGGGGTTTGCTTACTTTTACTAACAAGGGGGTTAAACAATTGTAATAAATCTGCTTATGTAATATTTGAACAGCTCCTTAGTAGCTGTGTAGGGTAAGATATAATTGCATATCTGGCCACCTTTGGATAAACATAATAATAAATGATAGCTCAACTGTCGAGTTGACCTCAATAAGCTCACCCCTTATGATATGGTATGGATGATATGGTCCAATATAAATATACAGCTATGTCTTTGTGACTATCTAGATATAAACATATAAAAGCAAAAGTATATTATATTAAAGTTAAATATGTAAATTTTAAATTCCACACTTGCTTATCTAGGTCAGACATGATAACAATTGAATTTAAAAAAAAAACATTGTAATTTACTGATGTTTTACTGTCAGAATATTCTCAGAAAAAAAATTGTGTTGGAAGTTTTCCTCACCAGGATTAATAATGTGGTTCCCTTGGTGATAATTCTCTCACACATGATATATTGCAAATACCCACTGCTTGTGGTATTTATGTGACTCTTCACAGAACACAGTGCTGTCTTGTAGAAAAAATAAATTGTAGGCGGTAGGACACGACGGTATTCCCGTCCGAATTGAGCAGTCCGACTGGAGAAGTACCTCCACCCTACAGAATACAACGGCTATAATAACCTCGTATTGTGTTCCCGGTGGTGAGTAGGATAGCCAGAGCTCACTGGAGAGTTTTTGTGCTGTCAGTGGGAAGACCAAAGGCTTGTCCTGATTTTGTGTTCCACACTGAGGGCATATAAAATCTCTATTCTTACAGGGTCAGCAGCACGGATGTGATCCACTGGTGTTACACACGTTCATAGGTCACGGTAACCACTTTCCATTAGGTGGGCCGTGTGCTTGTCTGCCACCTAAGCTGTATAAAAAAAAAATATATACTACCACATCTCCCAAAAAATAGTCCTAGTCATAGCCATTGTTCCACAAGACTGGCTCAAAAATAAAACCTTGTGAGACACCGCATAAGAATCATTCGCTGACTCTGGTAGATCACGATTCTCTGACAGAATATACCTTGGCAAATGCATATTTTCCTGTAGTTAAAATAAATAATTAATAAATAAAAATAAATAATTAAGTATTGTATAAGATGAGTAAAAGTTTCATCTGTTCTTATTTTATCGTTTTTATTTATTTTTAATCTTCCACCCAAACTATAATAATAGATAATTTGTCTATTAAATATTATGACATCACTATAATTTATTTCATACAAGTTTCCTTATAACTTTGATGTTAAGTAAATAGTAACTAATTTGACTAGTCAGTCAAATACCCAATTCGACGGTACCACTGTGACATCACATCAAACCAAGATATTGAGGGCTTTAGTCAACTTCACCTGCAAGCCGGTATGCCTGCTTGACTGACGAGTTTCTGCTATAAGCTTTCTTTTTGGGGGTCAGACTGCAAATTACTGGCTGGTTACTCCCAAAAAATTAAAGATCCTAATGGGCTGGTGTGTGACGATGGCAAGAGATCGGATGGTATGTAAGAAAGAAGAAAGAACGAGACATTTATTTAGTGCTAAGTGGTCACACATACAGGAAATTACACAATACATAATAATACCATTGGAAGTACTGGAATGGTATGGTATGTCGTTGCTACCTTGGAAGATGGGTAGGCCTTTGGTGTAGGACGCTACGTGTGTCGACACCCTTGCACCTTCACATCTTTCAAGCACAGCAGGATGTGCCGGCGCTGTTACTGCATCTGCGGAAAACCTCAAACGGCGTAAATACTGTAACCTGAAAGGTGAATATGTTTTTGACGCCTTTTGGGGTTGAAATGTTGGGGATGTGGGGTCCAAGTGCATACCTGCAATAAATACACACAAAACTTCGAAAAGCATCGAAAAGTCATTGGTGTGTGCCATGATAAAACCTGGAATCGAACCCGAGTCATCGTCTCAGCAATCCATTACCCATACCACTAGGCTACCGCGGTTATACTAGGATACCGAGGTAGCTAGGGATATCAACGATAGATGGAAAACATGATTTTAAATCATCTCCATCTATCAATATAAGGTCTGTTGAAACTGATGATACATTTATGTGATAGAATGTTTGTGAACCAGCGCCAATTGTGAAATATAATCATTTCTCGATAAACCAACGTCATACCAATAACGTTGTTCAAGGCTCATGAGCCATCATTTAGAGTGGGTACAGTGAGCGATAGAATTAGCTTAACATATTACAATTTATATAAACCTTTCATAAAATTACGAACTAAATATAAAGTAAAATAATATTTGATGTGGGGCATCACCAAGATCCTTGGGGCCTAAGCCCACTTCATCTACAAAGTTCCGGCTTGTGCCTGCTTTTTGATGAGCCTCTGGTAAAGGTGTCAGCTCGCGTGACTCACGTGATCGTGAGTAACTGTAATAGCGAAATTTTGGCTAAACCAGTCATTCTACACCCATTCAGTCAGTCATTTGCCCATCAAAGTGTCTGAGTTTGAGAGGAGGCGGAGAAAGTAACTCGATGCAAACGAGACGAGCTCAAGGCCCGTCCAACTGCGGCCATACAGTACAATTACGTCGGAGAGGTGCTGACATGTGGCGTATGTGGCCGTACATGCGAATCAAAGATGGGCTATGTCAGTCACCTGAGAGCGCACCAACGAAGCTCTCATTAATCAGAAGCCAGTCGCTGTGGCCGAACTCGGTCAGGAGATATATATATATATGGCCGTGTGGATGTCTGCCACCTAAGTTATATAAAAAAAATTAACGCTAGGTTTAAGAGCGCTTCCGAGTTTTCAGCCACTGTTATCGACTGTACATATAAATACTGTACAATTACATGTAATGGTTTTGTAATATCTATAAATGCTGTGTATCACTATCCATTGCAGAGAATTTTATCTTGACTCAATCTGTCATTAAGGTGATATTCGTAATTATTATTACCTTTTGGGAAACAACTTACATCGAGGAAGTTAATTGTATTCAAAGTCTGGTAACCTGGTACATGTCAGTGTAGCTCTTATTGTCGAAGAGACTACAATCACACCCGCGTGATTGTAGAAAGTTTTTCTGCGCATATATATACAATTTTAGGTAAGAATGTTTCGTTATTATAAGCTGTGAGTCACGCTGGCTTCCAGAGGTAACTAGCAGCGAAGTTGCATAAATTTGGTGCTCGATTACGTCATAGTGCGTATAGCGTGAGTTAGTAATCCCTTCTTTGTTAAAAATCACGTGATGTATGTCATCCGTTACCAGAAACATAGACTATTGATAGCCCATTGCCGGACACTCATCATCGTCGTAGCGATTTCTCAGTTGCGTCCAAAGATTTTTTCTTTTTTTTTTATAACACTCAGGTGGCAGACTAGCACGGGGTCTACCTAATGGGAAATTGTTACCGTGGCCTATAGACGTGTGAATTATGTAACCGACATTAAAGTTATTTAAAAAATACTTTATTTCAAGTAGCAGAGTAACAGCTTGATTTTAATATAAACAGTCATTAATTTTATTTATGTGTATACGTATATACTAATATCTTGAAATGACGCATGTCCCGGATAAAACTGTTGATGTGCATCGAATGTTCTGGAAGCTAATTAGCTGACAAACCTAACGTGAGTAGTTTGGGGTTCCTTAACGTGTGCAACATCAGAGGAGTTACACTCGCGCTGCCGACCCTGTAAACACATAGAGTTTTTGTGTCGTCAGCGTTGAAGAAAATGGTCTTCTCACTGACAGCACGTCCCGCTCACCGTTGGGAACACAACTCGAGGTTATTATGGCCGAAGTATTCTGTAGGGCGGAGGTACTTACCAGTCGGACTGCTCAATTGGATGGAAATTCTGTCGTATCCTACCTCCTATAATCTTAACACTTTGGAGCCCGAGGTTTGCTTATTGTTTTTGATTGGTTTGTTGGCTTCTCTGGAAGAGGTTACCGTTTGACGTTCTGTACCAAAGCTTCATCCATTGTTTAGCCTAGACCACGAGTGACTAGGGCCTTAAAGATGCCCTCTAGTTAGGCTTAAAATAAAAAAATAAAAATTAATTTTAGACTTTTAGGCAATGATGTTAAATTCCAAAATTAAAAGGCATTTTGCAGAGTGAATGAAAAAGTGTCTCTTTTTCATGTAATTTTGAACTTTATATAAAGAAAAGTTTACAATTTAATGCGGTTAGTGTCGAGGTGCTGGTTCATAGTGTACCGAAATAAACTGGTACCAGTACCGTTGCGTTGGTAGTGTGCCATGCAACATATGCAAGACTGACGATATGATGTGTTGTATTGTTGTGATGTTCACCTGTAAGCTGCAATCCTGTGATATACCTGCTGATTAAAAGCAAGGAGAAGGGTGCAATGTAGTCCATATAAGCCAAAATAAACCATATATGAAAAGGTGGCGTGGTTCCCGGCAAAGTAGAATTTGGGCCACCCCATCACATCCCATGCGGTGTTGTACAAGGCGACTAAGGGATAGGGCTGTTTAACACCAGACAGACATATACAGTCCAGACTCAGCTTTAGATGCATTGCTCGAGTCAACAATAGTGCCCGGAAGACGGCAATAGGCTCACCCCCTATTACGTGGGACTTTAAATACCTATAACGTGGGACTGAATTCAATGATTGGTGAAATGTGGTTGTTAATTCACCTCTGCCTAACCCTCCGGGGATAAAGGCGTGATTATATGTATGTATTTATGTATGAAAAGGAAGGGAAACAGTAGCTTAGCGTACCCAGAACTCCACAGTGCAAGCTTTGGATGTAACCAGGATTGGCACTGTAATGAAGCATGCTT
Organism: Eilema griseolum; assembly: GCA_963662185.1. NCBI lineage: Eukaryota > Metazoa > Arthropoda > Insecta > Lepidoptera > Erebidae > Eilema > Eilema griseolum. The sequence continues at coordinate 1,917,975 of OY759249.1, forward strand.
TTCGCTAGAAAAATGCAGTACCGCACTCATTGCATTGTAGTATGTAGATATATTTTTTTTATAAACTCACGTCTATATCCCCGAAGGGGTAGGCAGAGGTGCTAGCATCCACATTTCGCAAGTTTATGTTTGGGTCCAAATATAATGGGTGGCGAGCCTATTGCCATTAACCGGGCACTTATAAACCTGCGATAAATACACACATAACTTCGAAAAGCTTCGAAAAGTCACTGGTGTGCGCCATTCTACATACATACTTATAATCACGCCTTTATCCTCGGAGGATTAGGCAGCGGTGAATTAACACCCACATTTCAATATTTGAATTCGGTCCCTCGTAATAGGGGATGAACCTATTGCCTTCTTCCGGGCACTATTGTTGAATCAAGCCATGCAGAGTCTGGGCTGTAGGTATATATCTGTTTGATGTTAAACATCCCTATCCCTTAGTCGCCTTGTACAACACTGCATGGTAAGAAATGGTGTGGTTCAAATTCTACTCTGCCGAGAACCAAGCGGCTATGTTATATGTATCGATTATAGTTATAATTTTTTTTTTTTGATCACCAATTAATCTTTTTTTTTATTTAATTTTAATACATGTATTTTCGATATTTATTTCAATTAATGTATACATATCATTTATTTATTACTTTTGTAAATATTACATTTAAATCTATGCTAATATTTACCTTAAAAAAAAAGCGAAAGGTAAAATGCGTCGTGGAATTTCTTCGCATCGCATGCCTCTTGTGGTAGCGTTCCCAGAAGACTGGCAGCATTGCCACGTTATATGGCAAATGCTTATTCTCTAAGAAAAGGCCAGCCCTCTGGTCACGAGAAGCGTCGACCATACGCTTCGCAATCTCCCTGAAGAGATTGCAGGCGCTCGGACCCCACGGCCCAAATGTTTCTACTCCAAACGGAACAAATGCATAAATATTTGTATCTTGGTTTTGTATTATGATTCAATGAATCAAATACAAAGACATAAAAAACCACAATGACCGATAAATATTTTTCCTGTTCTCATTTCATTCTTCTCACTGTCAGTAGTTACAACTGTTACAAGTTTGTAGCAATTTCAAGGTTCGTTTCTGAATCTTGATTGGGCAAATATTCGTTTCAGATTTTTCTAACGATAAGCAATTGAAACTAGGTAGTTTATGATATTTTAGTAACGAGCGTTACCCACCTATTTTAAATAGACCCCACACATTTTCCGTGGGGCAATCAGCGGATTCTATATCAACCTAGGCACTATGTGGGAATTGAACCAACTATCTAACAACGGTATTCCCGTCCCAAATAAGCAGTCCGACTGGGGAAGTACCTCCACCCTACAGAATACCACAGCTGTAATAACCTCATGTTGTGTTCCCGGCGGTGAGTAGTGTAGCCAGAGCTCACTGGAGAGTTTTTATGCTATCAGTAGGAAGTTTAAAGGCTTGTCCTGATTGTTTCGTCTGCGCTGACGGCACAGAAACTCTATTGTTACAGGGTCGGTAGCACGGGTGTGACTCCTCTGGTGTTGCACACGTTCATAGGTCACGGTAACCATATTCCATCAGGTGGGTCGTGTACTTGTCTACCACCTAAGTTGATTAAAAAAGAAATGACTATAACCACTTGCTGTCTCCGACATCAAGCATATTGTAGTTTGTAGCGTCATTACTCATTATTATACTAGATTGGGGTGCGTGCTAGAAGCTTTGTGGTGCATTCCCTGAGCTATAAAAACGGCAACTTTGCTTGTTGTACCAGAATATTTCTACTTCAGACAGTTTTTTGCAACTCGGTAGAAAATATTTCGAGAAAGAAGTCCCCAAAAGGATTCAATTAGCAAATTGTTGACGTCGTCGATTAAAAAAGAAAAAAAATTAATCGGTTCAGGCAAATGACATGAAAAGTAACTCGGATAGACTGTATGAGCAAGGTGGAAGTACAGGTGCTATTGCGTACATTGTGACAGACCTATGTCGGAGAGGACTAAGCAATTAAGATTTGTTGAAGTCGGGTTTATTTTAAAAATTATAAGTGATTCGTCTAACATATTTTTAAATTAATTACCATTGAAAAAAAATCACCTTGACCCTTGTTCATTCTCAGAAGTTATTTCCGCTTATTACTTCGTAAATCTTATAATTGTAAAGTTATTTTACTATATATCTATGCGCGTGCCGCGTGGTTCCCAGCAGAGTAGAATTTGGATCACCCCATCTCTTCCGATGCGGTGTCGTATAAGACGACTAAGGAATAGGGCTGTTTAACATCAGACTGATATATACAGCCCAGACTCAGCCAACTCGAGTCAACTATAGTGTCCGATGTACGGCAATAGGCTCACCACCTATTACGTGGGACCGAATACAGTTATTGGTGAAATGTGGGTATTAATTCACCTCTGCATAACTCTCCGGGGATAATGGCGTGATTTTATGTATGTATGTATGTATATCTAATAATATCTTGAGTTTTAAAATAATATGGATTGAATGGATTATGTGGGAAGACCAAAAGCTTGTCGTGGTTCGTCTTTTACGCTGACGGCATAGAAACTCTCTGTGCTTACAGGGTAGGCAGCGCGAGTGTGACTCTCTTGGTAATGCACACGTCCATAGGCCACGGTAACCACTTTCCATCAGGTGGGCTGTGTGCTTGTCTGTTACCTAAGTGATATAAAAACATTATGTGGAACAGAACATAGCACGGAAAGAAGTAACTGAAGAATTGATGTTTGATAGAAATGTTTGGAACGGAAAGAGATATTACATCGACACCAAATTTAACAATTTGTTGTTTACACAAAAACTACTGTACCTACATACATACATATAATCACGCCTTTATCCCCAGAGGGTTAGGTAGAGGTGAATCAACACCCACATTTCATCAATAATTAAATTCGGTCCCACGTAATAGGGGGTGAGTCTATTGCCGTCTTCTGGGCACTATTGTTGACTCGAGCCATTCATTTGAGGCGGAGTCTGGACTGTATATATCTGTCTGATGTTAAACAGCCCTATCCATTAGTCGCCTTGTACGAGACCGCATGGGAAGAGAGAGGGTGGTTCAAATTCTACTCTGCCGGCTCCAAAAATACTGTAATATCTCTTAAATCAGGGACTCTGTAGTCCCCCATACACCTGAGGAGAGGGCCAGATCGTGAGAGATGGCCCTGGGCCGGCCGGGGTGCGAGGGATATACCTGTCAACCTCACTTTCGGCAACCAAAACGACCCACAGGCGTGCGTTTTGGTCGGTTCGTGTCCGACATAACCTCCTCCACTGGCTCCGGTGGGGAGGTCTCCGTGGGAATTTTGCGCACTTAAAAAAAAAAAGTTATTATTTCTTTTGGAAAATAAACCTACATTTTTGTTTAGACATGATCGACCTATGGATAAACTTTAAAAGTAAAACCTTATCTACCTAAATACAAATTTTCATCCAAACTTATTAAAGCTATTTCGGTCAGTGTTCGTAGAATAACAAAAGCTGTTTGTGTAAATATCGCCGACGAAGCACGATACTTCAGTCTTGCACACGGACCTATCCCCCATCGATCTGGTTTCCACACGAGCAGTTCCCAAGTTGGAAACATTCCAAGATAAGCATGTATTGTGCAATATCGGGTTATCGAATTTGACATATTTCGTAAGAGTGGCCGCTGTTATCAATTCTATTATAACATGCATGTGCACTTTGCAGTGGACCATTCGTATAGTGCTGGTACTACACGCCTAATGAAAGTTGACAAACGTATTTTTTTATATACCACTTAGGTGGCAGACGAGCGCACGGCCCACCTGATGGAAAGTGGTTACCGTGGCCTTTGGACGTGTGACCCTGTAAGCACAGAGTTTCTGTACAGTCAGTGTAGAGGACAAAGCAGGACAAGCCTTTAGTCATCCCACTGACAGCACAAATTCTCCAGTGATCTCTGGCTACCCTACTCACCGCTGGGAACACAACACGAAGTTATTATAACCGCGGTATTCTGTAGGGTGGAGGTACTTTGTATTACGTATGTTACGATTACAGGACTCGATCAAGCATGGTGAATGAGATAACGAATGCTTGTACTGTGACTTACCAATTCATTAGTTAGGCATTGTTGTCTTTCACAAACTAACATACTTGGGGTATTTGACTGACTAGTATTTTTTTTTACGTGACAAAAATCCCTACATATAACCCCACTACCGGAGCCGGTGGGTGAAGTTATGTCGGACGCGAACCAACTAAAACGCACTACGCTTGTGGGTCGTTTTTGGTTGCCGACTAGTCAAATTAGTTACTTCTTACTAAACGGTAGATTATAAGGTAACTTCTATGAAATAATTTATTGTGACATCATAATATTTTATTGTTCAATCATTTGCTATATTATAGGTTGAGTGGATTCAGTGGATGGTTAAAAAAAAAACGGTAACATAAGAACAGACTTTTACCGTTCTTTTACTATTCTTAATTTAATAAACTCAGTTAAAAAAAAATATTTTAACTACAAGAAAATACCCCTTCATTAATAAAAATTAGTAAAAAGTTGAAACCACTTGGGTCTTTTGACGACTCGAAGCACAGGTTTTCCCCCCAAATTGTTGACTTTTGATCAAGATGTTTGCCGGCTATTAGTGGCACTTCGTGACATTATTTTGAAAAGCGTCACTCTCTGCGTTTATCAGTATAAGAGCACTGATTGTTCTATTTTAGTATCGTTATAACAGATACGGACGCTGCGGGGGTCACAGGGCATGGACAATAACATTCTCTTCAACGGTTTATTTGCGTATATAGTGATTAATTTATCATTTACTAGCTGATGGGTCCGCCTGCAGCTCCGGCCGCGTCGAATACTGAAATAGTTCTGAAGTTCTATGTAATTTTCTTTGACGTTATTAAAAAAACATGAATGAACAGGAGTACCTACCCGAAACCGGCGAGCATGTATGAAAACAATTATGAAAGTAGAAGAAGCGAAAGAGGGATTCCAGGATCGTGGCAAGTGGAAAACAGTAGTCTCTGCCTACCCTACTGGAAAAAAGGCGTGACTGTATGTATGTATGTATGAACAACATGTGTAGGTGTATGTATGTACCTACCTATGTATGTATGAATAAAATACCTATGTATGCTATATATGTGGATGTACTTACCTGTTTAGGTAGCTACCTGTCTATGCTTTTTTATTATCTGTTTTATTTTCTTTTTTAATGTACACTTCACATCGCCCTTCATTACCATATACTTCTCTGCTACTCAAAGGTTTGAGAGAACTTATTTTGAGTTAAGCTCGCCTTTGTACATGTTCCTTGAAATGTTTTATTTAGATATCTGTACTGCGTGTGTGCTATAAAGAATTAGGAATGAAATTAGTAATGTTGTACTCAAGGGAAAACTAATTAATCGTGGGAACTACATGGACAATTCATACCAAAAACCCAATCCCAAACCTAGTGAAACAGTCTGCGCGGAGGTCGCGCAGCACCACGACGCGGAGGTCGCGTCCCAAACCGCGGTGTCGGAGGAATTCGACACCGCCACGGAGAAGAGTAGGGCGAACAGCCCGGTGGGCCTACAGACCCGGAAATCTGTACGGCGGAAGAGGAGATTCAGGAAGAAGTCTCTTCCTCCTCCTTCACCTCCACCACAGAAGACGGAGTCGGACTTGGAGCTCACCTTGACCGACTCCTCTTCCACTAGCAGCAGTCAAGACGGTGACGTAACGCTGCATCCACCACCGCCGAAGCAGCTAGCGGTCAGCCCCACGCAGCTGCAGCGGGGTGATAGCCTCAGGGCCCCGGAGGATGTGGAGGAGCCGCCGAGTTCCTCCACCTCGGCGGCGTCCTTACCCTTACCTCGCGCCGACATAATGTCGAAGGAGGTTATAGAAGCCCTAGAAGGTTGGGCCGGGGCCCGCTCCGATTCTCCAACGCCGGAGGAGCACCGGGTCACGCAGGCGACGACGCGGCTTGTCGAGCTCTTCGACCTCCTGAGGGCGGAGCTAGCCGAGCTGCGGCTCGACAGGGCTCATTTAGGCAGGAGGCATGTGGAGCTCTTGGAGAACAACGAGCGGATGGCGGCCGAATACCGCAAGGAGATGGGGAGGATGGCGGCCGAACTGGCGAGCCTCCAAGCGGTCGTCGCTGGGCTGCCGGCGGAGCGTGTGACGCGGTCGGCGCGGAGGCGACTGGTGGCGCAGCCAACGCCGCCGACGCGGCCGCTGTTGCCCATGCGGTCGAGGTCGCCGCTGCGGCCGGAGCCACTGGCGCAGCCGACGCCGTCGGAGCGGCCGGCGCGGCCGCTGTTGCCTGTGCGGTCGAGGTCGCCGCTGCGGCCGGAGCCTCTGGCGCCGTCGGAGTCGCCGCAGCCGGAGCCGCCGAAGTCGCCGGCCCGACCAGTTCAGCCGGAGTCGCCGGTGCTGCAGCCGGCTCGGCCTGCGGACCCGTTGGCGCTCTGCATGGCGGCAATAGCTGCCATGGAGAAGCGCCAGGAGAAGGCGCTGGCGGAGCAGCGGGCGTGGCGGGTGGCGCAGGAGGAGCGCACCCGGAGCTGGCTGGAGTCCATAATGGACTCCAGCCGCCGACCGCCCCTGGCGGCTCCGGCCGGGTATGCCGGGGCGGTTAAGAGGGGCCCCACCTGTCCGGTAGTGGCGAGGTCCCCGCAGGGGTCGGCCAGCAGCCCGTCCGCTGCTCTCGCTGCGGGGGCTGGGAGCCCCCCCCAGGATGCGCAGGTCGCCCGGGGCAGGGGCAGGGGAAAGGGGAAGGGCAAGGGGAAGAAGTCCCCAGCCCTAGCCCCAGCCCCAGCCCTGGCCCGAACCCCGGCGGGGATTGCCGCCACAAGCTCCTCGCCGGACGGGTGCTCGGCTACTCGAGATCCCAGGCGCTTCGAGCGGTCCCCAGGCTGATGCCCTAGCGGCTAAGCTTAGGGAGACGCTTGACGCAGCCGACGTCCGGGTGTCCAGGCCCAACAAGTGCGCAGAACTGCGTATTTCGGACCTGGACGACTCCATCACAGCGGAGCAAATCCGCCTCACTGTGGCGGAGGCCGGGGGCTGCCCCCTAGATACGGTTAAGGTCGGAGCGATCCGCTTCGGCCGCCGTGGACTGGGGGCGGCAGTTGTCGGCTGCCCCATCGCAGCAGCCAAAAAGGCTGCCGACCGGGGGTTCCTCGCCGTTGGAGGCGTGGTGCGGGTGCAGGTCCGGCTCCTGCAGGCTCGACCGACTAGGTGCTATAGGTGCCTGTCGGTCGGCCACGTGGGGGTGCAGTGCACGGCGGCGGTGACGGTCGGTGACCGCTGCTTCCGCTGTGGCCAACCCGGCCATACGGCCGGTGGATGCGAAGCTCCGCTGCACTGTTTCAGGTGTGCAGCGGGGGGCAAACCGGCCGACCATAGGGTTGGCAGCAAGACCCGCCACGGGGGGGGAGCCGAAGCCGCAAGGCGGGAGCTCCACCCAAAGTTCGCGGCGGGATGCGGAGATGGTTCCATAATGGATCCTCAGCTCCGCATCCTGCAGGCGAACTTGGGCCACGGTGCCGATGCTCAGGGTCTTCTGCTCCAGAGCATGGCACAGTGGTCCGTACACGTCGCCGATCCGTACACCCACCGGCACCTGGGGCCTGCCTGGGTGGTCGACCTGGACGGGTCGGCGGCACTGGTGTACAACGCCGCTATGGGTGCCCCCCCCCCCTGTTGTCGTGGCAAGGGAGCATGGCATCGTAGCGGCGCGTGTTGGGGAGATTGCGGTCGTGGCCGTCTATTTCACGCCGAGCCTACACCGACGCATAGGGGAGTACCGGCAGTCGCTGGAGCGACTGACCGACGTCGTCAACGCCTGTCATCCTCATCCGGTTCTTGTGCTCGGGGACTTCAACGCCTGGTCAGTGACCTGGGGGTCCCGGCACACGAACCCACGAGGTAGGGCTCTGGAGAGCTGGGCCGCTAATCACGGTCTAGTTCTCCAGAATCGCGGGGCCGAAGCCACGTTCGTGACCGCGGAGCGCAGTTCGATTATCGACCTATCGTTCGCAGGCGCTTCGCTGTCGCACCGTGTGCGGGACTGGCGTGTTGTTGTGGGGGTGGAGACACTGGCGGATCACCGATACGTTCGGTTTGATGTCTCCCCCCCCGCGGGTGATGCGCCGGTCATACCGGCCCCACGCGAGCCACGCTGAGTGCTTGGGAGACTGAATCGGGAGGTCCTCCTGGAGGCCGCCATCGTACAGGCCTGGGCCATTGCGCCGGACAGGCCTGTCATCGTCGCCTGATATCGACGATGAGGCGGTGTGGTTCCGAGAGGCCATGACTCGTGTCTGCGATGCGGGTATGCCTAGGGCACCACCCTATAGTCCGAGGCGTCGGGTCTACTGGTGGTCTGCGGAGATCGCGAGGCTACGGCAAGCCTGCGTGAACGCGCACCGCCGGTGGACCAGACTCCGTAGGAGGCGTAGCTGAACCGCAGATACGGAGCCCCGAGTGACGGAGCTTCATGTGGGATACAGGGAGGCCAGAGATGCCCTCCGAGCGGAGATTAAGCGGGCGAAAGCCGCGGCTTATAAGGAGCTCATGGAGACGCTGGAGCGGGACCCATGGGGGCGGCCTTACCTTATGGTAAGAGGAAAGCTGCGCCCCCGGGCCCCGCCGTTGACCCGGGTTCTCCAGCCAGCTCTGCTCGGTGGAGAGGTCGAGTCCCTGTTCCCGGCGCGAGCGGAACACATTCCGCCGCAGATGACTCCGCCACTTCTGTCGCCTGTGGCGCCCAGTGTGGTAGTTGACGACGAAGTCCCCGAGGTCACTTGGGTAGAACTGGAGCTGGCGGTGCGAAGGCTAAGAGCCAAGAAGAGCACCGCCCCGGGACCCGACGGCATTCCAGGCCGCGCGTGGGTTCTAGCTCTAGGAGAAGACGGTCTCGAACCCCGACTGAGAGGGTTCCTCAGCGCATGCTTGGAGCGGGGCCAGTTTCCGAAGATGTGGAAGACGGGGAAACTGGTCCTCATCCGAAAGGAGGGTCGCCCGGCGGACAAACCGTCCGGCTACCGGCCCATTGTGTTGCTCGACGAGGTGGGCAAGCTCTTTGAAAGAGTTATTGCGAAGCGCCTCGTCGAGCACCTCTCTGGTAGGGGGCCGGACCTGGCGGATGCCCAATATGGCTTCCGCCGGTGGCGGTCCACCGTGGATGCCATCATGCGCGTGAGGACTTTGGCGGAGGAGGCAGTTGCCCGAGGTGAGGTGACGTTGGCGGTGTCCTTGGACATCTCCAACGCGTTCAACACCTTGCCCTGGAGTTGCATCAGGGAGGCACTCGTGTACCACGGTGTGCCTCTTTACCTCCGCCGCATAGTCGGGGCGTACCTGACGGAGAGAGCCGTCATCTACCCAAGTGCGACCGGCGTCGGTCGGCGTGAGATGTCGTGCGGTGTTCCACAGGGATCGGTCCTTGGGCCGCTACTGTGGAACATTGGATACGACTGGGTGCTTCGCGGGGAGCTTGCGGACGGCGCCGCCGTCACGTGCTATGCGGACGACACGCTAGTGACGGCGAGCGGGGCTACATACCGCGAAGCGATCCTGAGAGCCACGACCGCGGTTGCTCAAGTCGTGGAACGGATCCGGCGGCTGGGCCTTGAGGTGGCTTTGCATAAATCCGAGGCCATGTTCTTTCATGGACCTCGGCGCACGCCACCACCTGGTTCCAGTCTCACAGTGGGAGGCACTCTCATCGGCATCAAGCCCCAGATGAAATATCTGGGGCTCGTGCTCGACGGCCGGTGGGACTTCGGGAAGCACTTCCGAAGTCTGGGCCCCAAATTGGTGGGCACAGCCAACGCTCTGGCGCGGCTACTGCCCAACCTGAGGGGCCCGGAGGACTCCTGCAGGAGACTCTACGCGGGTGTCGTGCGGTCCACGGCCCTGTACGGGTGTCCCGTGTGGGCGGACACCCTGAGTGATCGGCACATGCTCCTGCTGCAGCGTCCGCAGCGGAAGTTGGCGTGCCGCATCATAAGGGGGTACCGCACGATATCATTCAACGCGGCGAGTCTCCTCGCCGGATCGCCACCATGGATCCTGGAAGCGAGATGCCTTTCGGCGCTATACCGGTTCCGAAAGGCGGCGCGGGAGCGAGGTCACGATCCCGAGCCCGAAGAAATTCGGACCGTGAGATCCCGGCTCCACAGGGGAATGGTGGCGGAATGGGAGATACGACTTGGGCTACCAGGCGCAGGGCAGGCCGTAGTAACGGCGGTAAGACCCATCATGGGGGAGTGGCTAGAGAGGCCACACGGCAGCCTCTCGTACCGTCTGACGCAGATGATCACCGAGCACGGGTGCTTCGGAAAGTATCTGCGTCGGATGGAGAAAGAGCCAACGTCCGAGTGCCATCACTGCGACGCGAGCGAGGACTCAGGTCCGCACACGCTCACCGAGTGTCCGGCGTGGGAGACGCCGAGGCGGGAGCTTGTGGCGGCCCTGGGAGTGAGAGTTCTCACGCTCTCCACCTTGCTCGCGGCGATGGTCCGCTGCGCGGATGCGTGGGCGGCCGGCGCCTCCTTCTGCGAGCAAGTAATGCTCGTGAAGGAGGAGGCGGGGCGGGAGCGGCAGCGGGAGCGACGAAGGATCGCGAGCCAAGCTGCCCGCGTACGAAGGCAACTCGGGCGTCGGAGGTCGATGAACGACCTTCGCCCCCCATGAGCGCCGGCCTGGGGGTGACAGGTGGAGCCGCCTGTCACCCTGGCAGAACCAGCAGACCCCGTTTCCGGGGTCGAGTTGGGGACTCTGTAGTCCCCACACCCGAGAAGAGGGCCAGATCGTGAGAGATGGCCCTGGGTCGGCCGGGGTGCGAGGGATATGCCTGTCAACCTCACCTTCGGCAACCAAAACGACCCACAGGCGGCGTGCGTTTTAGTCGGTTCGAGTCCGACATAACCTCCTCCACCGGCTCCGGTGGGGAGGTATCCGTGGGGATTTTGCGCACGTAAAAAAAAAAAAAAGTTCACATAGAGTGGCTTATGGACGTGTGCAACACCAGGGGCGTTACACTCGCGCTGCCGACCCTAAAGAAACCTAATACTCCTCTTGAAGAACCCCATATTGTAGGCGCTTGGGAAAACCGCAGCAGTCATTCCACAGCTTGTGTGTGCGTGGGATGAAGTTTCTTTCATACCGCACAGTGCGCACCGTTTCAGGTCGCAATGTGTGGGGATGAATTCCCTGCCTATGGCGAGAGGTGCGATGATAGAATGTAGCTACGGGCAGCTTCATACACAAACAGGCAGGCGGCCAATCGCAATGCTCCCTTTTTTCGATACGTGTACGATGCGATTTTGATCGTGCAAGGGGTACAGTTTACATGCTCGCTGGTCACCGGTACGCTTAACCTGACCTTTCCTTGAAAAGTCCTCGATCTGATTGATAAACGTACCTACTCCTTGGTCTACCTATTCATCATCTTTAGAAATAATAGCCTTGCGTGGGCGACATTTATATCTAAACAACTGCTTTATCATCGTCTTGAATACCTTGGAGTCTGTCTATAGTACGTAGGTAGATTGCGAATGACCATAATTGCATATTAATTAACTATTGTAAGAAATGTCACTACTAGCATGATCTAAAGTGGTCTAAGATAACGGGTAACAATTCTTATAACGCCTTAATAGTAACTTACATTACCTATAAATAAATAAATAAAAAAATATTCCACGACATTCTACACAACGCTATCTAGACCCATGGTAAGCGTAGCTTAACTAGCTTGTGTTATGGGATCTAGAATGCGGATAAACATACTTAGATTTTTTTTTTCTAAATACATACATATTATACATAGAAACACCCAGACCAATGCAAATATACATATTCATGCATACAAATATTTGCACTGAGCGGGAATCGTCACATGTCGTCGTATGTCACTAGGAATTGTTTTTTAGGATTAAGAACCTCAAGAAGAAAAGGAACGGGACCATTATAATATCAGTTCGTTATCCGTCTTTCCGTCTATCTGTCTGTTTGTCTGTCAAGACATTTTCCTCGGGTATACGTGGAGGTATCAAGTTGAAATGAATACCACATATTCAAATCTGTAGCATCTTTTTTTATTGTAGACAATATCCCCACGGATACCCCCACCACCGGAGCCAGTGGGGGAGGTTATGTCGGACTTGAACCGACTGAAACGAACGCGGCTACTCTGTGCGCCACAGGTTGCCGGAAGTGAGATTATCTGAGACATCCCTCGTACCCCGGCCGGCCCAGGACCGTCTTTAGCGTCTTGAAACTGTGCAAGTCAAAGTAATCAAAATATATTGCTGTTCAAGCATAATAAGCTCATTTCTGTCTCCAATTTTGTACGAAACCCTTGTAGCGCGAGTCCGCTTATTGGTTAGTGCCTCAGTCATTGCATAACTACTAACGCTCCCGTGGAATTCTGAACCCAAGCTCCGCTTGAAAAACCCGGGTTTAGCATCTTTTTACCACTTATATTGTAGACTAACGCGCTCGTGGAATATTAACCCAGTTACCACAGCCCATGGGAAAGGGTATTTGGTATTCCAGACTATAATCTCTCCTGTCCCAAATCGCGAGTTCCTCATGGACCAATTAGCCAAATCCGTTAAACGACTTGATCGTGATTTACGGCCGCTTCCAATATTCGATTGTCAACATAAGATTTTTTTTCAATCCCAATTTTTGACAATCGATCGATCGATGCAGAATCGGTATTTCAATATGTCTATCCCGCCACCAACACCCTAACAAAATGCTGTCACCTTGGTGCAAACAGCGATCTAAAGATGTCGCTCTGTCCTTCCAAATATCGATCTTGGATTACGAAATACTGATTGGGATTGCATATAGAAAGCGGCCGTTAGGAACAAACATTTATTGCTAACTGTTGCCAGCAGGTCCGCCGCCGGTTATGGCGACCAAATATATAATCTATGTCCTTTTTTTATACCACTTAGGTGGCAGACAAGCACATGGCCCACCTTGATGGAAAGTGGTTACCGTGGCCTATGGACGTGTGCAAAACCAATGGAGTCTCACTCGCGTTACCAACCCTGTAAGCACAGAGAGATTCTGTGCCGTCGGTGTAGGTAAAAGACGAAGCAGGACAAGCTTTTGGTCTTCCCACTGACAGCACAAATTCTCTCTAATGAGCTCTGGCTACCTTATTCACTGCCGGCAACACAACACAAGGTTATTATAGTCGCGGTATTCTATAGAGCGAAGGTACTTCCCCAGTAATGCCCAATTGAATGGAAATACCGTCTTGTCCTACCTCCTCTTTTCTCAAGGTACCAAAGTTCATCAATATCGGTTCAGTAGTTTAAGTTTAAAAGTAAGTTGAAATTTCTAAACACCCATATTTAGCGAATGTTGAAATAAGTTCACATTCTCAATTTCTGGTTTCTATGCGCTTCATTGATATAAGGAGTGAAGGCCTCGGATGCAATCGTTACACAGTGGTATGGCGATAATGATGAGGACACGCTCCATTGATATGTCAGTCAGCCATGACTAACTATTTAATACAGTACCTGTAGATTACTAGCTGTTGCCCGTGGCTTCGCCCTCTTGGCTGTCTGTCTGTTTTTTGTGTTTTTTGTTCCGTGTGGTGACGGAGAATGAATTGTAAGAGGCGACTAACGTCAAAATATGCAGACGAGATCACTGCGAGAGAAGTTAAGCTCGAAATAAAACCCTGTGCCAACCTGTCTGGCCAGCGTTGAAAACACTAGGCCAAAGCTTCCCAACATTGTGAGTCACCTATGTCCAGCAGATTGATTGATTGATTCATTGTCATAATACGTGTCAATTCTATTGTATGCTGCTAGTGGAAAGTGAGATTTTACTTCACCTCGCTTGATGGTAAACTAAAGGCAAAGTCTCAGGAAAGAGGGTTACCATTACAGACGCTAAGTTATGTTACAATGGTGGCACTCAGCTTTACGGCCTTATCAGATGCTTTTTCACGCCCCACTTAAAGGACCCGGGACTGTAGGAAGAAGAAAACACGTAAGCACGTGGTAATGAATTCCAGGTCTTGGTGGTGCGACAGACCTCACTGGAGAGTTTTTGTGCCGTCCGTGGCAAGACCATTAGCTTGTCCTGCATTGTCTTTTACAAGACGGCTTACGGGGTTGGCAGCGCGAATATGACTCCCCCGGTATTGCACACGTCCATAGGCCACTAACCATTTTCCATCAGGTGGGCCGTGTGCTTGTCTGCCAACCAGGTTGTATATAAAAAAAAAGTTCTTTCCCCGAGCTGTAATTTATCTCGGTGCAAAATTTCATAAAAATCGGTTCAGTGGTTTAGACATGAAAACGTAACAGACAGACAGAGTTACTTTCGAATTGTTTATAATAATAAGTAGTAGGGATAAAGCAACCTGTTCTGTAGCGTTGTTATCAAACAACTAATTCCATCGTAACGATAATGCCATCACCATCCGATATAGACACTTGTGGCGCCGCTATTGAAGTGAGTCACGCGGGTCACGGTATTGCACTGGATCATTGTTGTGTGACCTTAGCCGCTTTATGCTCTTGAATATCTATCTGTGTTAGATTAGATTAGATTAGATTAGAGTAACATTTATTCTGAATCGTCCCGTGGCCTTATTCTAATCCCGATTGAGTAGAATGGGGCCACCTCATCTCTTCCCGTGGGTGTCGTAGAAGGCGACTAATGGATAGAGCTGTTCTTACAGTACAGGGTCGGCAGCACGAGTGTGACTCCACTATTGTTGCACACGTTCATAGGTCGCGGTTATCAATTTCCATTAGGTGGGCCGTGTACTTGTCTGCCACCTAAGTTGTATAAAGAATATAAAGATAATAGAACTGTTCTCCATTTCGACAGTAAACATACAAGCCATAGCATACACACCCTATTACGTGGGACCGACAATTAATTAGGTAAATACGGGTGTTTATACACCTCTGCATACCCCTTTGGGGATTTATAGGCTTGAATATAAGTATGATGCATATGTATTTAATTGTACGTACAAAGCTGGTGCAATCCAAGTGAGAATATATATTGTATTGTATACCCATCCTCATTTAATCACGCAGGTACCTATATTTTTTGGTTACAGGGAGTAAACGCACTTACCGCCAACCGGACTATTTGTATTAAAATTACGAAAGAAATGGAAGCCTAGTAGGCTTCCATTTTTGCTCAGATAATTTTAGAATTTTCTGATAATGGTGCGCAAAAAAAATTTACAGATGTGGCTGTATTGTTTACGCTCGAGGTCACAAATTAAATATTGATGTAAAAGCAGTCAAATACATACATACGTATATTTGATTGCCTTTATCCAAGGCGGGTTAGGCAGAGGTGAATTAACACCCATCATTATATTCGCTCCCACGTAATAGAGGGTGCGCCTATTGCCGTTTTCCGGGCACTATTGTTGACTCGAATCATGCATCTGAAGTGGAGTCTGTTCTGTATATATACAATACACTTAACCTAAATTAAATTCATGATTCAAAGTAATATTAAAAAAATCCACTTATTTAATTTTCTCAAAAGTAATGTGTAAGTATAATAAATCCTCTGTTAAATTGTCTAGCCAAACTGACTGCGCACCATTTTTAGTAACTTCTAAAATTGCATACAGAAAATCTTATTAACAACGACACCGACATAATAGTCAAATCAAATCAAAACCATTTATTGCTGACCAAAGGTATTACAGTGATATTTAGTAGGTATATTTAAAAGTCCTCTTTGACCAATCTTGTGAACACACCGTGGTTTTTTATAAGTACCTATCTTTAATTATTACAGGGTAAAAAAAAATGTGTCACACTCGCTGTCGTACTAATTCGGGTTCCTTTACTTTGTTTCAGGTCAAAAACCTTGAGATGCTCTTCCTAGCTATTTGCAATGCAGGCTCGTTGTTGGCAGCCTCGAATTTGGTCTACTCACTGAATCCTGAAGACAGGTGAGTCAATATTCCCTTATGACTTTATGACGTACCGAGAATTGCAGTGTTTGTTCCCGGTGGAGTTAAATAGAGCAAATCTGTCTCTTCTGGGTAGAGAGCGACGAATGGACAAGGTGCCCGCTTGCTCCTATGAAAGCGATATAACCCAAATCAATATCAAGATGAAGAAGCGTGAAGGCCTGAAATACCGATGGAAGTACCACCTGCCAACTGAAATTCGCTTAGCCCCAAATATATTGGTGGGAACCCATACACCTCATAGTAGACTAGTGATTCAAAAGGACGAGGCGAATAATTATATCTTTCTCTCTTTCTCCCTTCTTCTCTCTCGTTTGAAATGACCGAGCTAACGATTCATTTCGCTTAGAAGGCCAATTCCCTTAATAAGTAGTTGTTCAAAGTCCAATCAAGGTCAAAGTCAAAAAACATTTATTCTGCATAGACCATTAAATCGGCACTTACAAAACGTCAATATAAAAAGTAATATGAAAGACTAGTTTAGTAAATGGATCACCGGTTCGAAACGTGGCCCCGGCCTGAGAAGACCCCGGTATCTCGATCTAAACTCATACACCCAAATGCCAAAAACGTTCACGACTTCAATGAAACGAGATTTTAGTAATAACATTTTTTCAAAATTACACCTCGGTGCACGTTAGAAACGTCAATGTTCTTTCTTGAAAATTGTGTTATGAAGGTTATGAAGAAATTAACTTTGGGTTATAGATGGCGCTGTGCCCTGCAATCTAAGCCTGCTATAGTTATTAATTATTCATTTATTAAATCTCCTTCTTTCTCTTAGCATTAATCCCAGTCGCACCTCGGAGGTCTAACATATAACTTGACTTTGACAGATCGAGACTGACGGCCGGTTTCTGAAAGGCCTGTCAAACCATTGATCAACTAACACGGCTGTTAATTTAACATGAATGTCAAATCAATTTGAGTTTCTGAAACGTTGATCAGGCCAAAATTAACTAATCTATGATTATTTTGATTTGACATGCGGTTTGTTTTAAATTGTGGCCACACTGTTCATTGTTGTTCATTAGTTCATTCTTATCAGTCAAAAACGACAATATGCCTGGTTCCAAGCCGGATGAAAAAAAGTTACGGACTGTCATTTCTGACGAAATATTCTGGGAATTTCAAATCTCAAGTTCAAGTTTATATTTTCATGTGGCGTCTGTGTGTTCAAGTGCTTTCTAAACTGTGTCCTGTATTTAAAATGGCCTCACGAGGAAAGAATTTTACCGAAAAAGAAAAGCTTTTAGAACTAGTTCAGAAGTAAGTACGTAAACTGTGTTCTAAAATATAATCTTTATTGTTTAATATCATTGTTTACATTACACATCCTGCGCTGTGGTGACTATATTACATACATTGTTTTATTCCAGATACAAACATATAATAGAAAATAAATGTACAAATGCTGTATCCACGGTTAAAAAAAATGAGGCTTGGGAAACCATTACCCAAGAATTTAACCCAATAATAATAATTGCATAGTGGCGAATGATATTCTAATATCAATTTTATTTATTATGGGCATCACAATTTTGGGGAAAGTGTCTATAAATAAAACTTTATATTCAGGATACATTTTATATAAACTTTAATTTATTTTTTTATAGGTACAACAATATAAAGCTAATAAAAATAATGATCTTTGTGACAGTGAAGCAGGACCATCACAAGTGATCACATTAAATGAAGAGGTAAGATTTAAGTGCCTACTTGTTTACAGTTCTTTTCTTTATATTTTACTACTACTACTTACATACAGTACAGAGATCATAAATTTAACATTTCAAGGAACATGTACAAAGGCGAGCTTAACTCAAAATGACTTCTCTCCCAGAAAACCTATGAGTAGCAGAGAAGTAGATGGTAATGATGCTCATGAAGTCTTATCTTGATAAATAATATTATATATTTTGTTTCAGTCAAATATGCATAGTGATATATCAGAGCTAGGTTCTCTTTTAAAACAATTAAAAAAAGATGAAATAGCGGATAAGGTGTGTATGTAACTGCACCTTGTCTTTATAAATTAAAAAGTTTGCTAAAATACAATAATTTACGTACGCACGTATTTAATGTAATTTTCTTTTTCAGAAGGGTATCATGGCAACTGGTGGTGATCTTTATAAACCAGCCCTTGGCACTGTGGGTGCACAAATATTATCAATAATGGGTGATCAGGTGAAACCACTCTCCAATACATGTGATAGTGCATCAAGTTACTACCGAAATGGTACCTTTCTTAAGGCAATTTCCTTATACTCATTATACATTAATTTATTTATATCTTACACTTATATTCTAATTAAATCTTTTTAGTTGAAGATGTGGTTCCAGTAGAAGCCAATATTACTGATGCTCTGAGTACCTCTGTTACTTCACCAATTAACGAATCTACCTAACAAAACAAAAATAAAGAAGAATGTACCAAAGAGGAAACTAGTTTCCAAGAATAATAACATTATGAAGAAAATGTATTATCAAACAAAGATGGAGTGTGTAAAAATTAAGGAAAAAGAGTATGAAAATATGATTAAGAAATAATAATAGTTAAAGATATTTACTTCAAATGTTATATCATTTTAAAATTAAACATGTTGATAATAATGGTTGTTCTTGTACATTTACCTTACTTTATTTGACTTAACAATTAAAATGTGTCAACAATAAAGATGACCGCACAGATGTATTTTCATTATTTACTGAACTAGTACCAGTATCATCTGGAGCATTTGGATCCAATGATACACTAGTTACTTCTTCTATGTGGTCATTATGATTGAGTGCCAAATTATGTAAAACACAACAAGCCACAATAATGTTCATAGTAGTAGGCAACTTAACACGGAGGCCCATCGACAAACATGGGAATCGTCTCTTAAGAACCCCAAAGCATCTCTCCACAGTATTTCTGGTTCTTACATGTTCTCGATTATATGCTTCTTCGCTGGGTGTTGAAGGGCGCAGGAAAGGTGTCAATAAATATGACCGGCATGGATACCCGCTGTCCCCTAGTAGATAGTCACTGCCATACACTCCACTTTCAAAATCAGCCCGAATGTAGGAATCATTAATAATTGTAGTGTCATGAACAGATCCAGGCCACCGACAGATCACATCACATATTTTTAGATTTGCATCACATATTACCTGAACATTCAGGGAGAAATATCCTTTCCTGTTCCTATATAACTCAGCTCGGGGACCACCAGGAGACTGTATCTTTATATGTGTGCAGTCAACTGCCCCGATTACATTAGGAAAAGCACTAATGTTATAAAATTCACTCTTTACCTTATTGCAATCTTGATATTGTACTGGGCATAGATATAAACTGCGGCCTAAGTTCTGCAATAGCTGCAGATACTTTTTTTATTATTCTACAAGCTGTAGATTTGTGCACTCTTATGTGATCAGCAACAGTAATTTGAAATGCTCCTGTCGCATAATAACTTATTGTCAGTAACACCTGTTCCAAAGCATTTATAGACTGATTTCTCAAAGTGAAGCGTTTTATTTTCGGCTCTATCAAATTTACCAACAACAATACAACAGCCTTTGTCAGTCGGTACCGATTCTTGAATTCCTCTTCATTGTAGAAATCAAAAGGATTCATTCTCGTCCTGAATGTTCGCGTTCTTTGCTCTTCATCACTGCTAGACGTACTGATACTCATCTCAATATCCGAAAGTGACATGATTGTAATCTAAAACAAGAAAAAATATATGCTTAGCAACATAGAAATATAACCTTAGCAAGATGTCCGAAATATACAATTTTTACAAATAAAACCGTGTATAAAAATAAAACTGTATTATAAATATGTTTTGACATACCTTAATAATGTAGATTTGAAGAGAAAATGTAGATTCGCGTAGTAAAACAATTGCATACATAAGTTAATTCGCCGATACGCACCGATTAGTTGACAAAGCTTTTGACAGGAAGATAATCTATGATTACGGCTTGACAAGCATTTCAGAAACCCAAAATGGCAGTTGACATACGATTCTCGAGTTTAATTAGACAGCTATGTTAACTGACACGATAATCAAATTAAACTATTTAATCATGCTTCTAGCAACCCAATTGCTATTTGACAAGAGATTTAACAGCCGATTAGTTAATTTTAGCGTTGATCAGCCTTTCGGAAACTGGGTGTGAATTTTGCAAGTGAATTTGCCTTCATCATAATAATATCTCTTAATGAAAGAGCCGTTAACGCCTTTTATTAACTTTTCCTTCAGCCTTTATATGCTCCAATAGACTTCCATTTCAGTCGATAGCGTAGTCACGTCATTACTGTAATAACGGACAAGGACGGAGACCTGCGTTCGAGTTTCAACTGTATTTCTATGTACTGTAGGTAGAATTGGTGTAGGACGTTAGGATTTGTAAATATTTAACTCGATTTAGATAAAGGCGCTTATGAGGTACCGTGTTGTTTAAGAAAATGAATAGTACCGAAAATAGGTCATGAGGATGTACTATATACTGACACCTGTGTATCCGCGAAGAGTTCCACAGTGGTATATTATACTCTCAGACCAGCGAACGACCAGCAGATCTAAAAACGCCACTAGTGATTCGATTAGGTACTTTATGAATTTGTAGTAGATGTCAATAAATTTCTATAAAATTCGTAAAATGGTCACTCATATATGAGCAGAATCATAAAAAATAATTTACTAAGGAGATTCTAATTGCGGGTAAATATTGCCTCAAGACAAAATATTATCCTAAAACGATTGCATTAAAGTGGCCTTTTTAGACCTGCAGGGCACCGATTCTGCTGACTTTGTCACAGTAAAACCACCTCCGTGCCACTGACTAAATGTAGTGAACTAAGTCCCGTATTCCAGAACTATACTCAGTCCTAAAACTAGATCTGAGGACAGATTGTATTCTAGATGACAGTTCTAATGTTATTGTGAGAGTCAATTCACAACTGAGCGATGTTCTGGAAGATGGGCCTCAGTCTATTTCAAGTTAAAATTAATATCAAAAACTCAGGTCAGCGTAATCAAAAGATACGATTAGGGAGGTAGGACACGGTAGTATTTCCGCCCAATTGAGCAGTCCGACTGGGGAAGTACCTCCGCCCTACACAATACCGCGGTTATAATAACTTCGTGTTGTGTTCCCAGCGGTGAGTAGGGTAGCCAGAGCTCACTGGAGAATTTGTACTGTCAGTGGGAAGACTAAAGGCTTGTCCTGCTTTGTCTTCTACACTGACGGCACAGAAACTCTGTACTTACAGGGTTGGCAGCGCGACTGTTACTCCTCTGGTGTTACAAACCTCTATAGGCCACAGTAACCACTTTTCATCAGGTGGGCCGCGTGCTTGTCTGCCACCTAAGTGGTATAAAAAAGCTTTATCTTTTAATCATAAACATAACATAAACTCACGCCTATATCGCCGAAGAGGTAGGCAGAGGTGCTAGCACCCACTTTTCGCCAGTTTATGTTTAGGTAATAGGGCTGGGTGGTAATAGGTGGCGAGCCTATTGCCATTAACCTGGCAATTATAAACCTGCGATAAATACGCACATAACCTCGAAAAGTCATTGGTGTGTGTCATGGTAAAACCTGGTATCGAAGCCGAGACCTCGTCTCAGCAGTCCATTACCCATACCACTAGGCTACCGCGGATTTTTTTCTTTTAATCATGTTGGATCTTATTTGTCTGTTGGACAGAATAGTGTTTGTGACATAATTATTTTTTAACAAACATTTAGCGCCACTTTTATCAGTAGCAACAACTTTGTTTTAATAATCAAATCGTCAACATTGGCAGCAAAAATACTTGTTTATGTTTTAGACCTTGAACGCGGTTGATACAAGTTATTATTTTTTTTTATCTACATTTTGTGCGTGCGCATTAAGTAGGTAACAAAAATGTGACTGATGAACATTTTCATGTGTTCAGTACCTAGTCTACGGTACTATTAAATTTCTGGCCTATGGCCTAGCAATTTTACCACATGAACTTTATAATTATATACCGTTATCGTAATCATGGATCTTACTATATCTGCCGACGTTTCGGATGCGTTGCAGCACCCGTGGTCACCCGTGATTAATGATGTTGTCACCCATAATTTAATCACGAAAAGTCCTGAAACGTTGTATAATTATGAATTCACACTGCGATAGTTTAAAAATTGTACAGTTCATTAACAAATTCTTAAAGTCATAATACATTTATTATAATACAATATGTCAAAACTACTAATCAAATAACCCGCCCCTGATCGCTCCCGGTGCTCATCGAGGCGACCGGTGACATTCGTTCCGGGTCGTTCCTGGTCCAAAGGCTGTCCATTGCCATCCAACGTGGCAACGCAGCAAGTGTTATGGGCACTTTTGCACCGGGAGCGATCAGTGGCGGGTTATTTGATTAGTAGTTTTGACATATTTTTTAAAAATAACACAAGAACTTTGTCAGTGGCTCAACGCTTCAAAGCCTCCATTTGAGGGACATCATACTTTTCTCCGTTCAAAATATATATACATACATACATATAATCACTCCTGTTTCCCATAGGGGTAGGCAGAGATCACGGATCTCCATTTGCTACGATCCTAACATTCTACACTCGCTTCATTCACTCTCATTACATTCTTCATGCATGCTCGTCGGTTTAGGGTACTCGGTACTCCTAACCTGTCCCTTTTCTAAAACTTCCCCGATAAGTCCCTTGCATATCCGAGGATATTGATATAATAGAACTAACCTGCCTAGTCGCAGCAACGCAACGTGTACTAAAATTCATTGTTATTCAGACTGTAAATACTGTTGATTGACAACGCTTGGTGTAACCTGATACACCTATTGAATAAGACACTTTGTACTTTTACACTATATTTTATTTTTCACCTGACTGGTTTCGCCTCATGGCATTCGAGAAATTCAAAACCTTCGAGAATGCCGTGAGGCGAAACCGGTCAGATGAAAAATAAAATATAGTGGAAAAGTAAAAAGTGTCTTATTCAATATTCATTATTATTTATATATTGATTGTTCAAAATAGAAAATCGACTAGGTGTCTATATAAAAATCGACGATAGTAGGGGTAACCCGTCATTCACCAGTATTAATCACCAAAAACCAAATCCCAATCAAAGTTCTGTAGGATAGAAGAACTTTCCCAGTCAAATCGGACTTGAAATACTAATTTCTACACAGCGCTATCTAGACCCATGGTAAGCATAGCTGAACTAGCTTGAGTTATGGAATCTATAATAAATACACACATATTATACATAGAAACACCCAGTCTAATGCAAAAATACATATTCATGCATACAAATATTTGCGCTAATCCGGAATAGAACCCGCGCCCTCTGCGTAGCAGCCGAACTATCTACCGCTACGCCACAGAGGTCTTCTGATCGAGGCCAGGGATAGGCTGATAATGATGGCTGCAATAATTATATATATTATATTCTGTTGCAGGATCACCATAAAACGCGGCAGTGCACTCACAGCTCTGGGGTTCGTCTACTTCATGAGCCTGTTTGAGCTGCTGAACGCGCTGACATTATTCACCGGCGTGGGTGCACGCTTCAGACACAAGTACCGACTCAGTTGCGGCGATGTACTGGATATCACTAACAAGTAATCAAATTGTATATTACCGTTGTTTTTATAGGTCTGGATGCAGTAGGCGGAGGACCGGACGAAATAATAATAATAATAAAAATATCTTTATTGGAACCATAAAATACAGGAATTTTAAACATGAATAGTGTGATAGTGTCTGCATTAGTTTAGAACTGTGTCGCAGACCCTAACGCCACCTCCAGGCCGAACTGGGCACCAGAGTTCCTTCCTAGACATGAGTGCAACAAGTATAGGCAAGAAGAGAATTTAAAAATAAAAATAAAACTGCAATATTGACAGCTCTGAACATTAAAATTCAATCTCATAATTCTATATTAAGTTAGTGTGCTCCGTGTGTATGTAGTGAAGTGTATAGATGTGACGTGTCATGTTAGTGTAGGTTCGAGTGTGCAACTTTTATAAAATAGTGAACATTTAAGGAGAAGTGTAAATGCTATTCAAATAAAAATGGTTGAGCTACATCCTCCAACTAATCATAGCCAAGGGCTTGCAGCCATTTTTCAGTGACCTGTTTACAAGCCCTCAATGTAAGAGGATAAACATTTCATATTCTGTTGACTCGGTTGTACAAAACTGGGCTAATGTAATGATACTGACGTTTGAGAGCTGCAAGTCTAGCGAATTCGATCCGACAGACCCTGTCTGACCTACGAGTTCCTGAATTGAGTTCAGTATCAAACGATAATTCTGAGTGCTTGCGCAATATGGTACCAAGAACAAATGCATGTCTTAGGGTAGGAACCTTACATAGGGCATACAGTCTATCAGTTGGAAAACGAATAGGCTTGCGTGTCCTGACCCTCTCCAAAGACAACATTCGGGTCTTTAAGGCCCCACCCCACACAGTAACACAGTAGGTTAGTATAGAATGTGCGAGGGCAAAGTAAACCATTTTCAAAGTTGGTAGGTCGGCAGATGCTCTCAAGTTCTTAAATATGAATATTAATTTTCGAACCCTTGGTACCAAAGATTCAATCTGCTCGTTCCACGTTAGCATACTATCAACACAGACTCCGAGATATTTGATAGAATGTGTGCGTGCAATGCCAACACAGGAACAGCCCGGGCTAGTAAGTCCTGTGCATTTATGGGCAGTTAGGGTAAAGGTTGACGGTGGTTGTGATGAAATGTTTGGTGAGAAGGTCATAACATTTGTTTTATTTAAGTTAGAAATCGCGCACATTGGGAGAGGCCTATGTCTCCCCGTTTCCGGGGACGAGTTGGGGACTACATCTCCGCACCCGAGGAGGGTGAGATCGAGAGAGATGATCCTGGGTCAGCCGGGGTGCGAGGGATATGCCTGTCAACCTCACCTTCGGCAACCAACAATGACCCACAGGCTTCGTGCGTTTTAGTCGGTTCGAGTCTGACACAACCTCTCACACCAGGTCTGGAGGGGAGGTATCGGTGGGCTAATTGATTGATATAGGACATGTCAAGTGTACCCGAAATCGACGAGCATGTATGAAATTAGAAGAAGCGAAAGGTGTATGCCTGGATCGTAGCAAGTGGAAACTTGTGATCTTGCCTACCTCACTGGGTAAGAGGCGTGAGTGTATGTATGTAAATTTTGATAGTGTGCTAGCTGTTGCCCGCGGTTTAACCCGGGATAAAAAGTAACCTGTGATCTATCCCTGTACCAAATATCAGCCAGTTCCGTTTAGCCATTAGTTAGATTATTTTCAATCACGGTGGATTGAAAATAATCTTTACAACCTTTCATATTTATAATAATAGTGAAATAAGTTTACTGTCGCAAATATAAATGTATAAATATATACTGAAACTCGACTACTGAAAAAGTATTAAACAAGAAAATATTAAAGATAGCCGTGGTCGTATGCCGCTTAGTCTAACAAAATTAGATTACAGTCTGAATTGTTAATTATACTAGGTGTCGGGACTTCTCGCGAATTATATCTTGGAACTTACTATTTCTGTCGACGTTTCGGATGTGTTGCAGCACCCGTCTGAATTGTATCAGTGAGGACCTGTAATTGGCTGTATGAACTAATTTCAATCACTATACCTTCGTTATGGCTGTTGGTCTTCCTAATAAATAAATAAAATAAAACAATAAATTCTAGGAAAAGTGGCATACGACCACGGCTATCCTTAATATTTTCTGGTTTAGTACTTTTTCAATAGTCGGGTTTTAGTTTTAAACTAATTTTTTTAAACGTTATTATTTAAATTTAATTCGGTTATATAGCTACTTTTTAAATAAACTCATAATAAACAAATAAACTAGGCTTACTTCACTAACTAGTGTTTCTATTTTAGCTTTTAGTCTTTAAAATGAGTTTCTAAACAGAAAAATATTAATAAACCGAGTTTTTAAATATATTTTAAATACTGTCCGAAGAAGGAGACACGTGAGCTGGTAATGAATTCCAGGCCTTGGTGGTGCGGCAAAAAATAGAGTCTCCGAACCGCTTGGTTCTTGCTCGTATATTTTGCACAGTGTGAGGGTGACATCTAAGCCCTGCTCGTGTTGTCCTGTGTAGGAAAGGAGAGGGTATTACTACCAATCATTATAAAACGACATACTAAGTGCAATGTGCGCTATTTATAAAGAACTTAGTAACAAAGTGTATTTCCATTATAATAGAGACCATAAAAAACGTGCTAATGGGATACATTCTAAACTTTGTAAGTTAATAGCAAATTTAATTAAATTTAAATGACATATTAGCCTCAAGGTTAGGCTGTCATAGTTGTTAGTAACCATTTAGTGACATCATAATAATAAGATAATTTATTTCTTGTATGCATAGCTAGTGTCCGACCGAAAGTGGTTTTTACGACCGAAACCGAAACCGAAACCAAATTTCGGCAACGGTCTCAGTTTCGGCCGAAGCCGAAACTTTCTTATAAGGATCATGTTTTCAGAGAAAAATAAAGAAAATGTATTATAATCAGTTTTTGTTTTTTTTTCTTTAAATCACATAGGTAGTTTTAATACTTATATATTTATGTTGTTACCTAATATCACAATAGTTATAGGTGGATAGGTACTTAATGTTTAAGTAATGAATTTGTTCCTTACTTAAACATTAAGTACCTATCCTACAAAATAAATTGCTTTTATCTTAAAAACAAATTAACTTCTTCTATACTTAATCGTCATATTGACACTTCAACAAAAACAAAAGCTAAATTATAAACTAATCGTAATCATAATATTGCAAAACGCGACGACTGTAATAATTTCAAGTATATATTATGTGTACTTAAATGTTACTTCTTATTAATATTCATAGTTAAACAATCTTATATTATAGGTAAGAAAAAATAGTTTATCAACATTTTCGCCTCGCAGATTGCTCATTCTGTCTGAATAAATTTGTCCAGCAGCACTAAATAATTGTTCACTGGAAACATTCGTTGGTGGAGCTGATGAGTATTTCAGTGCCACCTCTCTCAAAGACAGATATGGACTGGAATCCCAATAAGAATGAATATCTGCACTTCTCTGTAATCTAGGCTCTGACAAGTATGCTTGAATAGTTTGCTTCATTTGGGTTAAACAATCACTATTCTCCACCTCCACACCAGAAGTTTCTATAAAGTTACAAGTAGATTTATTATGGGCGTCCCAAAGCCCTTCTGCTTTTCGGAAGACACTATTCTAGATGAACAAGATGACTGTGGTTCTCCAGAAGTCATTCTGGAGAACCACAGCCATCTTGTTTTCACTTATTGTATCGCTAACATCGACCGTGCAAATCCTCAAATGGTTTTCTATTTCTAAAGTAGCAATGTCAACTTCATCAGAATTCAGATATGTGCGTTTAAATCTTGGATCCAGTAATGTTGAAGTTATTAGAGCAAGATGTCCTTTGACGTAGGCAAAACGTCGCTTCATTGATTCATGCAACCGTGTCTTCATGTTTCTCCATATTTCGCTTTTATTTTCGTCTCTAGTTTGCAGCTTTCTATTTATAAGTGATATCGAATTCAAAACATATCACACGAAAACTCATAACAAACAAAATGCACTGCAAACAAACAGGTTACGACATGATTTCGCACGTGGACGCGGGGAAATGTCATCGTACCTTGCATGTCATTTACCGCGCCGAATACACCCGAGCACAGCGCGCAAACTCCCGAATGCAAATTCATTCGTAGTTTCGGCAGGTTTGCTGCCGAAACCGAAACATAACCGAAACTCGATTTTTTGCCGAAACTAGACCGAAACCGAAACCGAACATTCGGTCGGACACTAGCATACTGTACATTAATAAGCCAGCGACGAACAACGCATCTATATTGAATTAATTTTTTTTGAAGCATTTAGTATGCTAACCATTCAAATCGATTAAGATAGGAAAATTTTTGAGTCAGTTCAGGCGGAATTCGAACCGGCGATCTTTCCTTACAGGGGGAAAGCTCTGACCACTGAGCCACCGAACCACGCCTGAAACCATCCAAGTCTTTATATAAATATCCGTATTACGGCGAAAAAATAAAAAACTATTTGAATCGAACACATTTGTATTTTCAAAATGCCCGTGCACTAATACTCCTCAATAAATGTCTAAATCTCTTACAGGGATCTTTCCCTTATTTCCCCCTGTAAGGTAAAGATCGCGGGTTCGAATCCCGCCTGGACCGTTTCAATTTTCTTCTTCTTTCTTATCTTAATTGATTTTGAATAGTTAGCATACTAAATGCTTAAAAAATTTCATTCAAATAATATCCTCAGTTCGTTTAGCACCCACTAGCCTAATGCGAAAGTAACTCTGTCTGTCTGTTACGCTTTCACGCTTAAACCTCTTAACCGATTTTAAAGACATTTGGTACAGGGGTAGGTAAGACCTTGGGAAAAAACAAAACACTATATTTAGTCGCAAATAAAATTTTAATCCAAGTAGGCGGCACCGCGAGCAATAGCTAATATCAATAGTGTAAAACTCGCCGCGATATTTACCAGCGACAGCCTCTGTGGCGTGGCGGTAGTGAACACGACTGCTACGCAGGAGGCGCGGGTTCGATCCCCGCTCAGTGCAAATATTTGTATGCATGAATATGGGTATTTGCACTGGTCTGGGTGTTTCTAAACACCTCAACAAAGTCTAGGGAACAAGATGACCGCAATTATTTTTTTTTCGTGTAAATCTTGTTTTACAAATAACTGGCAGCAAATAAATAAAAATAGAATAAAGTAGATTACAGAGTTGTTCGAAATTTAAAAATAAATTTAAATAAGTAATGATTTTCGAATATGGAGGGAAAACTTTTAAAAATGTTTGATTGTGCAGTTTCTCTGAGGCAAAATAAAAATTATTTTTTTGATTGTAAATAACGTTTATTATCAATAATACGTCTTTTACGTATGGTTTGTGCATTTTTGTGACTGTAGTCATCATGTCACGTCGTCATTTAAGTCGCGAAGAGATGTTAAGGGCTGTTGGTATGCTGCAAGCTGGACGAACTCAACGCGACGTAGCGGATGCTGTCAACACCAAACCAAGCGTAATTTGCAGATTATGGGCACGCTACAGGTCTACAGGGGATGTTGCCGAACGTCACAGGGGACGAAATAGGGTTACTACCCCGCGACAAGATCGTTTCTTGCAAAATCCCGCAAGGCGGCAACCCACGATTACTGCTCGTCAGTTGGTCGCAGGCCTCCAGTCTCAGCATCAGTGGTTATTAGCGATCAAACTGTCAGAACAAGACTACACGAAGCCAATCTTTATGCTAGCACACCGCTTAGGGTTCCAGCTCTTCGACGTGGAAATCGAGGTCGTCGCTTATTGTGGGCTAACGCACATTTACAGTGGACCGACCATCAATGGGCACGGGTTCTGTTTTCCAACGAATCTTGCTTCGGTTTTCATCCTGATTCGAGAAGAGTGCGTATATGGCGAGTTCCTGGACGTCGGAGTCGTCTCCAGAATCCGCAAGAAGTTCATCCTTACCAAGGTGGAACAATCATGGTATGGGCTGGAATTCGCCTTGGTGGAAGGACCGACCTCGTTTGGATACGGGGCAATTTGAATGCAAACCAATACATTCAGGAGGTTATACACCCCATGGTAATCCCTCATCGACAGCAGTTCGGTCAATATTTTATGTTCATGCAAGATAATGCACGGTCACACACCGCGAGGGTAGTGGTCAATGCGTTAAGCGAGCACAATATGACGACGTTGGAATGGCCTGCTCAGTCTGCCGACCTCAATCCCATAGAGCATGCCTGGGATTTGCTTGGGAGAAGAGCTTTCAGTGATTCTTTGGAAAATCTGAACACTGAAGAACAATTTTTTTTACACCTTCGCAGTGTATGGAGCCATATTCCACAGACGATGATTGACAATCTCATACTAAGTATGCCACGCCGTTGTCGAGCTGTTGCTAATGCTTTAGGAGGTCCTACAGATTATTAAAAACGTTTAAAGTACGGTTAATTACTGTATTTCTTACTACCTCGTTATTTTTGTGCCTAATCATAGAAGGTTGTAATACTCAATATTAAGTAATAGGCACTATTCAATTCTTTCTTAAAAAAAAAAAAAAATTTGGTATGAAAATGTATTAAAATTAAAATTAAAAACGGTATAAAAATACCCTTCTATTGATATAAAACACTCACTATTACAAGAAAGGGTTTTTAAATAAAAACTAGAAATGTCCTTGTTCCCTAGACTTTGTTGATGTGTGTATGTATAATATGTATGTATTTACAAAAAAAAGTATTTAAGTATGTTTATCCGTATTCTAGATTTAATAACACAAGCTAGTTAAACGATGCTTACCATGGGTCTAGATAGCGTTGTGTAGAATATTGTACAATATTTATTAATTATTATTATTATTATTTACTTTATTTTAATATTCAACTTATAAATTATATTTTTAAACACATATAAAAAACATCTATTTAAAAATATAAAAAATAGTGCTCTACCGGTATCGGGTACAGTGACCAAGCTACCGGTGGTTAGGGCTCCAAAGAAAGAAACTTCCGCACGATGCGCGCCGTATCAAGAAGCACAGCCTTCTGCATCTGGCCCCTGACCCAACCATCTAACCCGAGCCTCTTTAGGTGTTGGTCGAGGCTCTTTGCTATTAGTCCATTGACTGACACGACTATCGGAACAATGTTTATTGGTTTTTCCGAGTAACCGATATTTCGGCACTGTTATAAGCGCCATGATAACGGTGTACTG
This sequence comes from Eilema griseolum, assembly GCA_963662185.1. Classification (NCBI taxonomy): domain Eukaryota; kingdom Metazoa; phylum Arthropoda; class Insecta; order Lepidoptera; family Erebidae; genus Eilema; species Eilema griseolum. Next base: position 1,948,774 of record OY759249.1, read on the forward strand.
CCGACAGCCGAGCTAGATTAGATTTTAGAATTGATTAAAACATAAAAGGTATTAGTTTAGTTTAATTTGTGTTAAACGTGATCATGGTTCCCGGCAGAGTAAAATTTGGACCACCCCAAATCTTCCCATGCGGTGTCGTACAAGGCGACTAAGGGATAGTGCTGTTTAACATCAGGCCGATATATACAGCCTTGACTCAGCCTCAGATGCATGGCTTGAGTCAACAATAGTGCCCGGAGCACGGCAATAGGCTCACCCCCTATTACGTGGGACCGAATTCAATAATTGGTGAAATGTGGATGTTAATTCACCTCTGGATAAAGGCGTGATTATATGTATGTATGTGATCATGATTAACCGTAAACTAGGTTACACACTTGACCACGGTCACTGTCATTGGTTAAATCACTGAAATCAGTTCTTAAAATGGTGTTTCGTTGTAGCGGGGTGCGGTCGGGTTGGTGGGGGCACAGCATACCTACCTATATACCTGTTAATTGCTGTGGTATTTTTAGTTTATTTATTTTGCCTAAACTCATAAACTCACGCCTATATCCCCGAAGGGGTAGGCAGAGGTGGTAGCACCCACATTTCGCCAGTTTATGTTTAGGTCCCAATGTAATAGGTGGCGAGTCGCCATTAACCGGGCACTTATTAACCTGCGATAAATACACACATAACTTCGAAAAGCATAGTTAAGTCATTGGTGTGTGCCATGGTGAAACCTGGGATCGAACCCGAGACCTCGTCTCAGCAGTCCATTACCCATACCACTAGGCTATCGCGGTACTTTTATTTTGCATCTTATTGTTTAGGTTTTATTTGTTTTTTTTTTTTTGTTGTGATTGTGGTTTTTATGAATAGTGCAAGTGTGCGTGTGTATAATAATTCTTCCTTTCTTTCTTTTCTTTCTTTCTAAAAGATAGTAATATTTCCAGGGTCGTGAGTGCCATCCAGGCCGCATTATCCTGCATCACGGGTGCCATAGTGTGTCTCTGGTCGTGTACCAGGGACTTCATCCGCACTAAACACTGCATGTCGGAGGCCTACGCTTGGTTCGGCGCTGCATACTTCTTCTATGATATATGGAGCATGTATATGGTGAGTTTGGATATTAGACAGAAAACTTCTCCTTAGATATTTTTTTTATATTCGACTTGTGCTACTAAATACTAAGTACCTACTGTTATAAAAACAAAGTGAGTTTAGTAAATGTTTGGTTTAATAAAATCACTTTTTAACAGATTCTATCGCGATTTATTTGGTACTAGCTGCTCTGCATGCGTGTATGTCGGATATCGCGACAAATCATAGCCTATGTCCTTTCTCACTGTCTAATCTACCCCTATACAAAATTTCCTCAAAATCGATTCAGCGGTTTAGGCGTGAAAGTGTAATTAATATACAGACTACAGACAGACAGTGTTACTTTCGTATTCATAATATTAGTATGGATTATTTTATTATTTACGTTTAGCACGACATTTCGGCTACTTTTCAGCAGCCCGGACAGGAAAATTTATACAATAAAAATCGTGATGGAATTCGTTAAATAGTGGTTTTGCTTAAATATGATCCAAACATACTTGAACATCAAGTTATTACGTTAGTTAACATTAAAAAATAAAAGCTGTGTAGACACAACAAAATTATAATAAATAGCTTTAAACGGTTTTAACTACTCTATAAAGGTATCGAACTTTCAGTCCGATGTGCGATAGAGAGAACGTTCTACAAACCGACACAAGCCGATCGTAACCGAGCTGTTACTCTTCTTCCGAAGAGCGGTATACTGTTTGACTATACCACTTGTGATAACACTGGTGTTTATTTTCCCTTATGTTAAACTTTTTCTATGCCCCTTTTCATGTAGAAAGTTCAAAATTAGTAAAGTTGTTATTATTGTGAGTAATACAGGTCGTTCCGTGCATTGGGGTTCCTAATATATATTTTGCTGTATCTTGGGTCCCATGATTGTGTTCCATGGGTTGAAAGATCACAGAAAGTGATTTTAACTTTTTGTTTAGTTTGTTCAAGATATCGTAATTTTATCCATAGCATGCTCAAAATTTATACTTTACCCTCTATGTTTGTTTTATGTCTCGGCCGCGAACCTAGCGGTTCCCTAATGAGATTAGGGGTGTGCCTATGAATAAATTTAAAAATGTAGTTAAGAGTAAATTGTGCCAGAAAGGTTATTATTAAATCCAACAATATTGAGATGATAAACAAGCTTGGAAATGGGCTGTTCGGTCAACTATGCTACTCAAGTAAATTAAAGCATTTAGACTAAGTACACTTAGTAAATGTCTGTAAATAGACCAAAAAAAATACCTGCTGAGTTTCTTGCCGGAGTTTTCTCAGGTCGGAGCCGCGTTTCGAACTGCTGGTTCATTTGCTACACTAGTCTTTCACATTTCTTTTCATATTGACGTTTTGTTAGTGCCGATTTAATTGTGTATTAGAAAGAAAGAAAGAGAGAGATAGAGAGGATAAAGTCTATTTGACTTGCCGCACCGCTGCCGCTTCCGCTTCCGCGCCGCTTGCCACTGTGTTCACGACCGAGACCTAGGAAAACCCATTTCTTTAAAGTATTGCAAGTGTTTGACTTTTTGTCGGCTTCACTAGTCTTAAAGCCCTAAAATATCTGTTCTTCCATTCTAGGTCCACGTCCAAATGAACTCCAACTCGGAGTCCAAACGGCGGACGTCCAAGAACGGCTCCGCGCCATTGTCCTCTGGTGATGGAACAGTAGTGAAGAAGAACCCAATTTCGTTCCTCTCGTACTGCAAACACGAGCCTGTGATACTGATGCACCATCTGTTCATCGGCGGCTTCGGGTTTCTCGTCATTGTGGTATGTATAAAGGCTTCTAATTTTTGCCGTTTTGGTACCTGGTTTAGAATGTGGTCACCCCATGAATGCCGTGGTAGATGACTCAGGGATAGGGCTGTTATCAATCCGACAGTAAACGTACAGCCCATGACATAGTGCCCACTTGGGGGTATAGACACGCCCCCTATTAGTTGTGATCGAAATTCGTAATGTGCGAAATGTGGGTGTATAACGGCCGCTTTCTATATGCAATCTCATTATTATATCTTTATACAAAAGTATAAATTATTTAATTTTTAACTGGATAGATCGAATACCATCGAAAATGACGTTTGACTTGGAGATTGAAGAAGAAATCAGAATTTACACATATTGATAACTCACTTGTACTTTTCCACATTACTTTATTGCTTATTACACCTGACATTCCTATTAGACATTCCTATTAGAAACATTGCGATCGCAATGTTTCTAATAGGAATGTTCTTAAATGTCATTATAAACCTTTGAGGATGCCGTAGGGCGAGGCCGGTCAGGTGTAATAAGCAATAAAGTAATGTGGAAAAGTACAAGTGAGTTATCAATATGTGTAACAACAAATTCCACCAAATGCCATCAATTTACAGTATTAATAAATCAGAATTTTGTAATGGGTGTGTTATATATGACGCAAAAATATTAGTTAAAGTAAATTTACCGTCAAAATGTAGCCCGCGAGATCTCCGCCAATTGAATAAAATTTTTAAGCATTTAGTATCTTTAATACGTATCGTCTTACGGCGGCGGTTGAGAGCATCTACCGATATTCGTACGAACTACCGTCAACGGTCGCCGTTAAACAGATATATCTAGAGAAAAATTTGGATGGTTTCAGGCGAAGGTTCGGTGACTCACTTGCCAAGTATTTAAAGCAATGTAATTTTTAAGCATATAGTATGCTAACTTTTTTATATATATATATATATATATAACACGTCAATTAGACTTCGCCTTGCCTGATGCTGAAGGCAAAGTCTCAGAAAAGAGGGTCACCATTACCTACACATACCGTGTGACAATAATAGTGACACTCAGCTTGACGGTCTCATCATATGCTTTTTCACGCCCCGCTTAAAGGATCCGGGACTGTGGGAAGAGGGAAACACGTGAGCTGGTAATGAATTCCAGGCCTTAATGGTGCGACAGAGGAAAGAGTCTCCGAACCCCTTGGTTCTTGATCGGATGTTCAGCACGGTGTGCGGGTGACATCTAAGACCTGCACGCGTTGTCCTGTGTAGGAAAGGGGAGGGTGGGACTAATTGGAAGAGCTCATCAAAACACTCACCATAACTATTCAAATTAATTGAGACAGAAAAACGAGTATCGGTAGTTGGCTCCCACCGTCACCGCAGGACGGATATATAGGAAAATTTGTATGGCTTCAGATGAGGTTCGGTGGCTCAGTGGTTGGAGCATTCCTCCTGTAACGAAAAGATCGCGGGTTCGAATCACAACTCGACTGATTTAATATTTTTATCTTAATCGACCTCCGCTAATGTCTTCTGTCCTATGTATATCTGAGTCTGGGCGCGCGGTGTCATTTTCTGTGTATAGTAATCAATCTATTTGGCGGCAGATCTACCACATTTGACGACAGATTCACTAATATTTGTAATATTATATATATAAATATATACATTGCGGTGGAGACTATGGGCAGTTGGGGGTCGGACACGAAGATGTTGATCGCGGAAATTGGCCGCCGCATCCACGACCATGGCGGTGACTTCCGATCCGGCTCGTTCCTGGGGCAAAGGTTGGCTATTGCGATTCAGCGGGTCAACGCGGCCAGCATCATGGGCACCTTTGCGCCGGGAACGATGCGGAGTGGGTTGTTTGACGCGACATGATTGCGAGTTTGTGTCGTGTATTTATGTTTTAATTATTTTGTCTATTTGCAATGTGTTAATTATAATAAAGATTAAACTCATTAACATGTTCTATATTAAAAATATGACATGACTAACCATACATATAGATATATAGATAGATTTATCATATGTGACGACAGGTTTGCTAATATTTGATGACAAAATATAAACTTTGCTGACAAAAAATATATTTCCCTTTTGTAATTACACAAAACATAGATTAATACAGGCAACACTTATTAAACTTACCATGTCTCCACACAGTACCTGCGCGGCGATCTGGGCGACTGCACCTTCGGGTTCGTGTACCTCATGGAACTGTCGACCCCCTTCGTGTCGCTCCGCGGGATCCTCTCGCGCATGAAGCTGAAGGCGTCCCGCGCCTACCTGGTCAATGGAGTGCTGATGCTGTTGACGTTCTTCGTGTGCAGGGTAATCAGTCTGCCGTACGTTTGTCTACTGTATAGTAGAGTGCTGGGACTGCCTTACTTCGAGGTGAGTGTCATTCTTTTTATAATTCCTTATTTCGCGTAATGGCGGAAAAAAATACTAGAATTGCTTTAACAGCTGTATAATCTAGTCTGTAATGACCAAAATGCAATTTTTCTGCGAGTTTTTACATAGCAAAAGCACAATGAGGTTATTTTGTTCGACTTGTAACTTAATTTATTAACAACCCAAACCTATTATAAGAAAGGAATGTGGGTTTTACTGGTTCTGACTACTTTACAAAAGAAACGGAACGCGGCTTCGCGTGTGAAGCCGCGTAAAGAAATACTAAAATAGTACCCTTTCGCTTACACTCTTTGTGTGCACGCATGAGTTCGAACGAAATCGTACTAATTTTGAATCTGAGAGTATATGGCACCGACAGGTCCCTGTAAAGTGGTTGGCGCGTTTTTCAGTCCGAATGGCATAGGTTAAATTTGAAATGTATCAAGGGAGAGAATATAAAGTCAAATATAAATCCAAATTTACATTGAGTTACTGAATTACTACCACAAATTACACAAATAAACATTTCAAGTAGCATACAAACAAAAGTATAACCCGAACTCGCTTCGGTTGGTTCCAGGCCATATACTCTCTACCGACCGGGTGCAAGATTTCCATCTGCATCCTACTCCTGCCGCAACTGTACTGGTTCTACCTGATGTCGGCGGGCGCTATCAAGATGCTCGTGGGAAGCAAGAGCGCAGGCAGCACCCCCGCGAAGGTGGTGGAGGGTGGGGAGGGGGTGGTGGAGGCGGCCTCGGGCGGCGGTGTGCGCAGGCGCAGCTGATGCCGCGCGCGCAGGCCGCGCCGCGCGCGCGCGCTCCGGGCCTAGCCTGGCGCCGGCGCCGGCGGCGGTACGCGTGACGCTTACATATATTTATAGAGTTGATGTCGTTTTGTTCGTGGACGTAGAAAATATATACTTGTTAGGCTTGACCGACCCTACCGTAACTACATTTTTAAATTAAATTTTAAAGCATTTAGTATGCCAAGTATAAAATCGATTATAATAGAAAGACGAGTATCGCTAGATGGTTCCCACCGTCGCCGCAACACGGAATATATATATACGAAAATTTGAATGGCTTCAAAAGAGGTTCGGTAGCACACGGTTGGAGCATTCCCCCTGTAAAAGAAAGATCGCGAGTCGTATCCCGTCTGAACCGATTAATTTTTTTCTATCTTAATACGTTTATGGTAGTTTAGTTCAGTTTCATTTTCCATGTCAGACGATTGAAATCCGCAGTCTAGTCCCATTAAGTTTGTGTTTGAAGCTGTCGAGTAGAATAATGCGCCGGACTATGCCGGAACATCGATTGAAGCACAAATATGACTTCCATTACGCCGTGTGCAATGATGAATTGATATATGTGGCCATTTTATAATTCTTTGTATATTGTTCTTTGACGGGTTCTCGTGCAGTTATGGCAGCCGCCAGGCTTACTCTTGTGTAATTGTGTATGTCTTACGTGTATATATATACGCTTGCTCTGGGTACTTCACTCAGGTTTTTGAAGGGGAATCTTCTTTAGGAGTTTTGGGTATTTTTTAGATGGGAAATAGTCACCACGCGGCACCTGTTACCGTTACCGACTCGTTTGTATATATGTATCTACTACATATGTTTTCAAAGTTTTCTGTTATGTCCGCATTCCCGGAGTAGATACCACTTCTTTTTCTACGTCCATGGTTTTATCTATTTGAATCTTCGACGGCGCCGTTGTTCAGGCGAGTCGGGGTCGGGTAGACTAGTCTGCGAGGTTGCTCATTGTTTTTTTTTTCTGTTAAGTTTAACGTTAACCTAACTCTGCGTCTTCGACGAATATTCCTCGTGCTATCGATATTTCAGGTGTTACTAGTAGTTAATAAATTAAAAAAAGAAAAATGTTATAAAAACACGAATATAATTGACGACAAAATTTGATCTGCAAGGCCCACCATGAAACATCTGCAGATGCGGATCGAATTTTTGGCCAATATAATGGAAGTGACTTCGTGATACCTGCATGGCAAAATGCGCCATGTTTCGTACATATTCCGTACGTGCTCGAAGTTTCGGATGTTTCGTGGTAGCCCTCCATGCATCATTCAAAAGCATACGGCTTATAGACGAAACATACGCTCGACTTGAGTCGCCATCTATTTATCCCAATAGTGATTAATGTTACTTTTATTGAACAAAAGATGGCGTTGTTATCAAGTTTCTGCAGTGTGCTAATCACAACTGTCTTATGATGTTATAGAATAGTATAGATAATAATAGACTTGAAGATTCCTTTTAATTAACTGGCAATATAAAAAATACTCTAATGTTGTTTAATAATATCAAATATTTATTACAATATCAAAAAAGCATACAAAATTTTACAAATTACAATTTTACCTACAAAATACATGCATATTGTTACTTAATTGCAAGCCTACCACATCTCAAGAGGTACAAACGCGATTCTAAGGGACAGAGAAGGAACTACACAAGAGTGTATGACTCCATCTCTCTGCCTCTCAACCGCTCTGCCCAAAATTGAATCGCTTATGTACCGATCGTATACTCGATAAAGTTTGCCAATTAATTAAATCGAATCTTTGGTCACTTATAGAGCATTGTATATTTCTAAGTCAGTAATATATATTATGTATATTATATAGTCATATTATTGTTGTAAACATTTTTTAGTTGCCGGTAACCAGGATTATATCTTGATATATTAATAAAAAATATTATTATTAATATAAAACTAGCCATTGTTCGAAAACTTAGTCCAATAATCTTATTTATATTTTGACTTACAAAATTATACAGTATTCGGTTTTTTATTTGACACGTCGCGTAGGCAAGAAGAGTGAGAGATCAGCTGAGATCGTCTTGCTACGGTTTTTTAAAGTATACTTTCTCTCTATCACACGGCGCATGTCATACAGCTTGATATCTTTATAAAGTAGTTAACACAGAGGTTTTTATTATTGTATTTGACATCCTCTGTGGCGTAGCGATTGACCGTTCGATTGCTATATCGGAAGTCGCGGGTTCGATGCCGTATTTGTAGGAATGAATATGTCAGTCATTCAGTATTTACAAAAGAAAATGTATGTAAGTTTGTATATTATTATCTTCATTCTAGAATCCATACCACAAGTTAATCTATGATTATTTTGGGTCTAGCTAGCGTTGTGTAATATTCTTAGATGAATTAAAAGGTATTCATCTCAGGTAATACTTAATATTTTTATAAAAATAACGGTTTTAACTACTCTATGAAGATTTTAAACTGTAGTCTGATATGCGATAGAGAACGTTATTCAAAACCGAAGGGAGCAGGTCTCAGCCGAACACTGCACAATCGTGTATCAAAAAATCGTTTACTGTAGGTGTACTAACTATACTGATATCTTCCCGTATTGTCTTCTTAATAATATACTTATATGTTATTAATTTCTTTGTAGTATATAACCACGGAATATATCATACACGTACATTATACCAGAGAAACATTTAAATAGCGAAAAAAATTATATGTTTAAAAGGTATTTAACAAAACGAGATTGTTTTGTAAATACGGCGCAGTTTATACAAAATAGACGCATCGAGGATGTGTGGCAGTGGCGGATAGTCAATGTACTATATACCTTATCGTATGCTGCATAGCATCGTTTTTGGGTTATACATACTTACATATGATCACGCCTTTACCCCCGGAGGGTAAGGCAGAGGTGAATTAACACCCACATTTCACCAATCATTGTATTCGGTCCCACGTAATAGGGGGTGAGTCAAATTGCCCTGTTCCGGGCACTATTGACTCAAGCCATGCATCCGAGTCTGAGTCTGGGCTGTATATATCTTTCTGATGTTTAATACCCCTATCCCTTAGTCGCCTTGTACTATGGGGTGGCCCAAATTCTTCTCTGCCGAGAACCACACGGTCATAGCTGACATATCAACTAGGAAATTGTGTGTAACCGTATCGCCTAAAATAAATGGAATATTAACATATGAAGACGCACTCACGACTCTCCGTTGTCGCAACAGTGCAAAACTAGCATATGTAATGAACTTGTTTTCATTTAATTTTGGACTTAAAGCTATACTAATAAAGTCTAGAATTGGGATTCTGATGACAGATATGCGGTAAGCGAGCCTTAAGCTCGTCGTCACCTAGTCGAAAAGCGACGATTCCTTTCCGAGTCTGCTATAACCCTTTTTCGTAAATAAAAAGGACGTCGACTGGAGACGCGGGCGCAATTCTCCTTCATGGCAAAAACAACACTATGCTACGTATGATAAGGTTTATATTGTATTATATGCACTACGTCTCTTCTGTATAAACAGTATCTAAGAGATTATATTACAAATTTGAGATTCATTAAGCATTCCGTTCCATTGCTCAGCCACAAGTACTGTATACTTAATTATTCTTACTGTGTTGTGACAAGACTGTTTGGCGTCTTTCGTATTCTTTATCCGAGTACCAATCGCGATCGTACCCAAGGCCTGCACTTTGGAGCCTGAGGAACCAACTCCTACTCTCCCTACATAATAGGCTATTTGAATTATTTTTTTATTCTTGAAAAACAACCACTTTGTAATATAATGCACTGATAAAATTAAACATTCTTACGGAAAATAGCTAACGGCAAAATTTTTCGAACCGCCCGACAACGCTCCATACAAATCGTACTTGCAAGTGACGTCACACGCCAGTCGCGCGTAGTGCAAATGTATGGAATGCAAGATAATTTCGGATTTACCTCGGTCTACGTTGCGTTTACACGTATATAGTTCGTAAACATAATTTGAAATTTAATGAGGAATCTAAAAAGGTTAAACATTGGGACCGAATTTAATTTTTTATATTTTGACTTACTTTGGGAATTAAAAATAACGAAACGTCAAAGTTTTACTTTAGTTAAGCAATATCTTATTTTGAAAGGCATGTTTTCTAAGAGTAAATTAACATATTAAGCAGTATTGAGAAGAAACGGACGACCTTGTCAAATTGCCTATTATGTTGTTTGTACTTTGTGCAAAAAGCTTGAATAAATAAATAAAGCAAAAGCCTGCACTTCAGCAAGTGAGTTTGGTTTAGGCACCCAAGATCCTGGTCTTCTCGACTTTTCTCTTATATGATTTGGCATTTTTATCGTACAAGTAAATTTACATAAGTAAATTGTACATGATTGCTTACAAATTTACTTGTACTTTGTAACTTGTTCATGTACATAATAGCTTACAAATTTACCTATACTTTGTAACTAGTACATGTACATGATAGCTTACAAATTTACTTGTACTTTGTAACTTGTTCATGTACACAAGACAAAAACGTTAGCCTATCTATCTAATAAAATCTATTTATCATTTGGGTCAAGTGGAAACACCCGTATGTTTTACATATGTGTGTGAACAGTCAAAAACAATAACTCCATTGCTTTGAAGTCACATGTGTGCGTCATCGTTACAGGCGTATTAGTGTATTATGTTTATGTGTGCCAGTGTGCACGATCATGAATCGTGAACGATTGAATATGTGTTAGTGAGTGATTTGCCTGCCATCGAATGAGAAGGTAAATTTCATTAAACTAGCACAGGCTCACGCAGTTGAGTGGTATTATAGGCGTAATGGCATTATAAAGGTAGCGAGTTCGAACCGCAACTGTATTGATGTAGTAGTTTTGATTATCAAATAGTTTTGTTTTTGTTCTTTATTTTGCTTGTTATATTAATGAACCATACAGTTGTCTTTTATACTTAGTGTTCCGTAGTCTCAAAAATAATATGGAAAATAAAACAACATCATTGTTTCAACGATATAATAATAAAGTAAGATTGTTCAGTAAATAAATAATTTAATTGTGTTGTGTCGTAGAACTACATATATATATGTCACAATGTTTGTAACTAAACTCCTTCTAAACAGTTAGACAGATTTTGATAAACATATTTGCTAAATAGTATTTAGTAGACCTAAGAATAGTCATATATTATTGTTCGGGATAATTGAAATCCATGTGGTCGTAGCCGAGTGCAACAGGTTTAGGTTTATACATTACACATTCTTTATATAATAAATAGGTTATTCAATATTATCTCTCTGGATGTTTAAATCAGACAAGCATGGACGCAGGTAAACTAATTAACTTTCAGTAATTATAGTGTAGTGAATCACCATGTTAACGTTTAGAAATTATACTATGTGCAAATATAATAACTTCTCATTTCGTTAACAATAACATCACTCACTTATTTTCAGTTCAATTTCTTTATTTCTCAAAATGATGCCACATAATTACCTACATCTTTTAGTTCCTAAGCACTAGTGGAGAAGAAATGGCGCAACAAATTCCAACTTTTATTATAAATATGAATTATAAAATAATACTTATAGATAATAATAGTCATTTATTTGCTTAAATTTGCCTATATATTAGATAGTATATAGTGGTTTTAATTATTCCAAGTTACCTATACCGAAGTATATATACCAAGTATAATTGAAACCACTAAAATTCAGATTTGCAATATAATTAAACAGAAATAATTCAAGTAATATGACCACTAGACCTGCACGGTAGAATATTTTTTTTGGTAATATCGCTCACCTGTTTTTCTCCATAAAATTTTGCGTCCATCCCTGTCTGATTTAAAATATTTTTCATCACTAAATATTACTATATTGTTGCACCAGTCAAAATTTAAATATCCCCTGGCAAACCTAAACCTACTTCGACGATGAAGATCCCACGTCAAAATTTTTCTTGCCGGTCTGCGACATCCTGCCCGAAGATAGTTCCGTACTGTTTGCAATGTAACATGGTGTTTGGTGGCCATAACACGGGTGGAAGGGGTTTTGAATATGTTTTTCAACCACCTCTTTATGCAAAGAACACGAATCGGTGTAGGCAAAGGCTTTGGGGCCAGGCCGAAGACGGTCTCTGGTGCCTGAATCGCCATATCGGCGCACCCACCGCTGCTCTGTAATGGAAAAAAAGTAATAAAATTCCTTGTTAAAATTCTGTGAAATTTATATGCCTACTTATATATTTTTGTTTATTATTAGTATTGGGAGATATATAGATTCTCCAGGATGATGATGATTATAAGATCAAATAACTTTCATAATAATAAATTGCAGAAAACACTACTTACCGATATGTTCAATTTTCGAGATATTTCATGTATTCAAATATTTTGCTCATGCAAAGTAATAATATGCGCTCTCATATTAGTTGTAAGTTGTTGATTCATTTTTATAAATAAAAAACAATAAATAAAAAAGTTGTTAATTAACCGTGTGGAAAGCACAACGCATCCAATTGTTGACAGATAAAAATAAAATTATCATGTTATTTTAATCATGAGAATGAGGGTAGCATAAATTCCAATACGAAAAACATTCATGCAATGTGTGTGCAACAATACTCGCTCAGTAATAATAAAAATACTACTGATTTAAGTTGCTATAAAATTATAACTGAAATATCAAGATACTTTTGTGATGTTACCTCAACATTCCCTTAACAGGTAAGTAATTAACATGAAGATATACAAATATTTAAAAGTTCAAAAAGTAAAATTTGACCGTGAATCGAACTCAAAACTTTGCGATATTTTAAATATTATAAAAAGAAACTGTAAACCCCGAGGTCACGGAGACTTACTAAGATTATATCAAAAATTACGTTCATATCCTAGTAATAAGAATTTTATGAGTTATTCTTATTACTAAAGAAAGTTTAACTGATGGATGATAAATAAATACGAATGGTTTTGAATCAATTGTAATTTGCAAGTGTGTAAGTGTGTGTGAGTGAGGAAACGAATTATTGTTACACACACATATATGTAGAACATACTGGTGACCTTTTCTGCTTGCCGAAATCAATATAAAGATATGTATTATACTTATATCACTAGATAGGCTATCGTTTTTGTCTTGTGTACATGATAGCTTACAAATTTACTTGTACTTTGTAACTTGTACATGTACATGATAGCTTACAAATTTACTTGTACTTTGTAACTTGTACATGTACATGATAGCTTACAAATTTACTTGTCCTTGTACGCATGATAAAATGCTCAAATTAATAGTGTAAATCAGCCAGGAATATTTACCATATTTATTGTTTTTGTCGAGTAACAGATATTTCGGCACTGTTAGAAGAGCCTTGATTACGGTGTACTGACGACCGCCGAGGTAGTTGTTATTGGGCAGACCATATCGGTCTACCCTATTCCGCACTCGTTTTTTACATAACATAACATAACATAATTCATCAAATCAAATTAAACGTCGTTAGCTCAGTGTGTTTAGTGTTAAAGGAGTCGGCCTTACGATCGAGAGATCTTTGATTCGAATCCTGGACATTACCGACTTGAAGCCACTCCTAACAAGAGCTATACTAGTCATTTCTGTTACTAGTAATCTTAACATTCCGGTCTTCCACTTTTCAAGCTGGGCTTTCACTGGGTGAGCCTACTCCGCTTGCAGTGACAACTCCACTTTATACTGTCATATATTTGTATTGTATTAAATTGAATCTCTCATAACTTTTTTCTATTCTATACATAGTGTATTCACATTGAGGCTATTTTTTAAATTGGTACAATATAGAAAAAATTAATATATTGGGATCTTTTTCATTAGTGTTAATATTATTGTTGGTTAATTTATTTTTGGATATGTATGTGATGCAAGTTCTTCCGTAATTACGGTAACTTCCTTATAGCCAAATTTATTGCATTATACCTAGCTCAGGAGGCCTGCCATGAAGCATTCTGACTGATACATATAATCTTGTAGATACTCGAAAGGGTTTTTTTATACAATTTAGGTGACAGACAAGCGTGACCTATGAACGTGTGAAACACCAGTGGATCACATCCGTGGTGCCGACCCTGTAAGAACAGAGATTTTATGTGCCCTCAGTGCAGAACACAAAATCAGGACAAGCCTTTGGTCTTCCCACTGACAGCACAAAAACTCTCCAATGAGCTCTGGCTACTCTACTTACCACCGGGAACACAACACGAGGTTATTATAACCGTGGTATTCTGTAGTATTGCCTTCAAGTGGGTACTTTATCACGGGTTGTATGTTTACTGTGGGACGGAGGACGGCCCTAACCTTCAGTCGCCTTCTGCTCCACAGGGAACCAACGCGCTCGTTTTTGGTTGCCGAAGTTGAGGTTGACAGGCATATCCCTCGCACCCAGGGCCATCTCTCACGATCTGGCCCTCTCCTCGGGTGTGAAGACTCTGTAGTCCTGCTTCTGCCAGGGTGACAGGCGGCTCCACCAGTCACCCCCAGGCCTGCGCTCATGGGGGCGTAGGATGGATGTTTCATGGTAGCCCCACTGGGGTCAGGTGCAATTATTTGATATTGAAATTTGTTTTATATATGAAAACATTTTAACTAATAGCTGGTTAATTAGAATGGTGTCAATATTGCGTGTGATATACTAATGTTACGCTTGTTAACTCTTATTAGGTCTTTAATTATATTCTCAGAACTAAATGATCGTAATCCTACTTGAAAACTGCAAACCACAGAGAAATATTAAAAAAAAAAGAAGAATGTAATCTTACTCCTCGTTTCCACCAAAATACGTTGTAAACATGTTTGATACAAAACTTGTTGAAGACTCGTAGAAGACCAGTCAAAACACAATACTTGTCTGACTGACTCACTACCTTGACTGACACAATACTTGACTGTCTCATATACTTTTTCGTTCACATAGTATGTATAGCCAACAAGTTTAAAACACTTTTGCGTTCACACTGTAGCCTGTGACATATTGTAACTTGTCAAATACATGTTTTATACTTAGGTGTAAACGAGGGGTTATGCTTCTATGTTTGTAAAATATTTTTGAACGTATTACTTCTTTAGCGCGTAGGCGTTTAAAATCTTTTTAAATTATTCGAAGTCTGTTTCTTCCAGTGTCCGAATTACCGAATTAATTACTAATTCGAATGAATCTATACTAATAATATTATAAAGCTGCAGAGTTTGTTTGTTTGTTTGTTTGTTTGAACGCGCTAATCTCTGGAACTACTGGTCCGATTTGAATGATTCTTTCAGTGTTGGGTAGTCCATTTATCGAGGAAGGTTTTAGGCTATATATTATTACGCTGCTACTTAAGGGAGCGGAGCATTGATAATAAATGTTAACAAATCCGGCAATTTTACATACATATTTTGAAGACTAAAACGTACGGGCTCAAAGGGATATGAAGCTTCAAAATATACCCCGGGCGAAGCTGGGGTGGGTCAGCTAGTCAAAGATATAAAGAGATATACTTCTTATATCTAAGTACTCAACATTCATTTTATTTATATATTGCATAAAATAAATTATAAATTGCTGAGTTGTTAGCCTTAGTTCTAACTTCATATAATGTTTTACTTGTATTAGAAATCAGAATGAGAATATTATATGTATATATAAAAGAAAATGAGCTTACATAGGATTTTATCAATATACCTCGTATGGACTAGGGAACGTTTTTTAATACATCTCCAGGTTGGATAATATTAAGTTGATCGCTCTTATTTTTGTTGAAATTCCACATACGCCATAGACAAGAATTTTGATGAAACTACGGTCTTGATAACTTAAAGTTTTGATATTTTGGGTAAAATACCTAAGTATAAATCCAATGAAAATAGCTAAATTTACAAGAAAATATTAATTTCTTAAGCTTAAGTAAAAGCTCCAATAACAATGGCTTCGAAGAGCTAAAAAAGTTGAGAGCCATATTTGTGACGTCATTTGACATGGATCATTTGACAGCAGATTTAAAAAAAAAACGCTTCCTGGTACATTCTCTGCGGTTATACACGGACGCATTTAGTGAAATATTTGTGTGATGTTAGTATGGATGTTACGTTCCTATAGAGGCCTATGGAATAGGTCTTTAGGCCTAATTTTTAGAGAAAATATTGTTTTAGATGTTCATAGATGTTTAAAGCTGGTAAGCGACCTGTTATTATTAGTTTTTAAATAGAAACACATATTCACGCCTGTAAATCAACGAAGGCAGAGGTTTATTTACACCCACATTTCGCCAACTATGAACTCTGTCCCACGTAATAGGAAGCGAATCTATTATCATCAAGCGGGCATTGATTTCATGTTTTATATAATTGAAGCAGGTTGCTTACCCGCTGTTATTATTATAAAGCAGCTAATATAACTAATATGTTTGTATTGGTGTATCAAAATTGTTAGATCCCCTAAGCAGAAAATAATAAATGTACAATGTGTATGGAACTAGTGTTACCAGTGTTATAAATGTAATTGTAGTTTATTTTTTAAGCTGGCAATAGGTGCGTGATAACTTGTGCATGGCTGTGGTTTGTTTTTATGACATTAATTTTTATTCTTTCCATTCGTAAACTTTGACAAAGAAATATGCCTAGAATAGAAAAATATCACAACTTACTGTAACTAATCAACTAAAGTCATAATTTGAAGTTGATTTCGCGGTTTCACAAATCCATATATCACGTTCGGAATCACTGACCCCTAATAATAAAATTTTGCAGAAAAAATAACATTACTGTCATCGTTTTTCCTGAATTTTATTGTTGTTTGTAGTTTTTGTTATCATAATTTATTTCTTCACCGATGAAAAACGCGATTCTGTATATAATATGTGATGAGTAATATCTTTTCTGTAAGATTTTTGTAGGTATCATTCCTTTTAATGATTTAAAATGAGCGATCTGTAAATATGTCTGGTACATACCAAGCGAGCAAATGCGAATTTAAAGCCTCAGATGAGCACTCTTTTTTCCAACCCACGATTAATATCGAACGATAATGGCGTGGATAATTTAAAAGTTATCAATGAACGTCGACGTGAGACGTAATCAAGCGGGTGAATCTCGTGATTCATGATCATTATGGCACAATTGAAACAGTGCAGAAATGAATCAACAATTTGTTTTCACTTGGTCGGTGTGTAACCGGCATTAGGGGAACAAAATGATTTTTAGTACCTACCTTTCGTTATAGTGCTTTCAATTTCACATGTAAGATAATATTTTTTTAAGTGAGCCTCTTCTAAGTTATCCGCCCCTAGTGGCCGCTGGTCATAGTGACGGTACCCAATAAATGTGATACGTTGTTGCAATGACTGTTTTATATTAAATGTATCATGTATTAATTTGTTTTATTTATTTACAAACCCCGTTGTACATAGCCTTGTCCTGCTTTGTAAGTATTTTGCACTTATGGCACAGAAACTCTCTGTGCTTACCGGGTCGGCAGCATGTGTAACTCCCCTGGAATTACGCACGTCCATACGCTACGATAACCAGTGGCAGACAAGCACACGGCCCACCTGATGGCTACCGTGGTCTATGGACGTGTGCAACACTAGAGGCGTCACACTCACATCTAAACCGCTCCTGAAGATGTTAGGCATAGGCAACTGATGCGTCACCGTGCATTTGCGCCTTCTCACAGATTTATTCTCGGACTCGGACCTTGCAGGCACATCCTAAAACTTCGGATATGGAAGGCGCAAAGCCCTTGGTGTAGCGGGCTGACCCAGAAAAGGGAGAGCTAAAATGGTAGGGTACCAAATTGAGGAGTCATACAAGACACAAATTCGCTCCTGTGTGGAATACTGCTCGCATCTCTGGGATGGTTCAGCAAAGTACTTACTAGATGCTCTCGACAGGTTGCAGCGACGTGCGGTCCGCATCATTGGGAATCCCGAGATCACGAACACCCTAGAACCTTTACAGCTGCGTAGAGATGTTGCGTCCATGGATGTATTTTACCGTCTGTACCATGGGGAGTGTTCTGATGAGCTCTTCCAATTAGTCCCACCCTCCCCTTTCCTACACAGGACAACACGTGCAGGTCTTAGATGTCATCCGCACACGGTGCAAAACATCCGATCAAGAACCAAGCGGTTCGAAGACTCTTTCCTGTGTCGCACCATTAAAGCCTGGAATTCATTACCAGCTCACGTGTTTCCTTCTTCCTACAGTCCCGGGTCCTTTAAGCGGGGCGTGAAAAAGCATATGATGAGGCCGTCAAGCTGAGTGTCACCGTTGTCACACGGTATGTGTAAGTAATGGTGACCCTCTTTTCTGGGACTTTGCCTTCAGCTTACCATCAGGCAAGGCGAAGTCCAATTGACGTGTCCTATATAAAAAAAAAAGTCAAGAAATGCGCCAGTAGGGCGCGCATCTCCCAAGATTCGGCCCGGTGCTACCAACAAGGTGGGAAAATAGATCTATCATATCAGTCAATCAATTATAGCTCTTCGCAGTCCACTGTTGGACATAGACCTCTCCCAATGTTGGGAGGCTTTGGTATTCTGTTTCCACACTGGCCAAACGGGTTGGTACTGGGTTGTATTTCGACTTTTCCTTTTCTCTCCGTGATATCGTCTGCGTATTTTTCCGTTAGTCGCTTCTTACGACACCCATCGGATGAGATGGAGTGGTGATACTTATATTCTTTCTCCGTCACCACACGAAGATCTATCAAAGATAAGTAGTATTATAGAATTAGACCGATATTTTCTGTATACAGGGTCCAATGTCTAGCACAGGCTGTTGTGAACACAGTAAACTCGCAACATTGGCCAACCAAGACTGGCCTTTAGGATTTGGGAGATAGTAAAATTTGCTTGAACCGCGATAGCCTAGTGGTATGGGTAATGGACTGCTGAGACGAGGTCTCGGGTTCGATCCCAGGTTTACCATAGCACACACCAGTGACTTTTTGATGCTTTTCGAAGTTATGTGTGTATTTATCGCAGGTTTATAAGTGCCCGGTTATTCTCAATGGGCTCGCCACCAATTACATTGGGGCCTAAACATAAACTGGCGAAATGTGGGTGCTAGCACCTCTGCCTACCCCTTCGGGGATATAAGCGTGAGTTTATGTTATGTAAAATTTGCTTATATTCCCATCATTTCTTACAAGAGCATTCATTTTTGATACCAGTTACGTACAATTGGGTATTTTCCTGTAATTATAATAAATTATTAAATTAAGAATGGTAAAAGTGCAGTAGAAGTTGCATCTGTTCTTATTTAATCATTTTTATTTATTTTTTATCATCCACCCAACTTATATTAGGAAATGATTTGACAATTTAATATTATGACGTCACAATATTTGAATTGTAACTTACCGATTTGATGTTTAGTAAAAAGTAACTAGACTTATCAGTCATATACTCAATTGGATTATTTGCTGTATGATCCACCTTCCACACCAATATATGAAGAAGTTCAGTCCAGTCCGATATAACTGACCCGCAAACCCCAGACGGCGGGGTGGAGACCGTGAGGGGAAATGTATCCGTGGAGATCTCTGCACGAAAAAAAGTTATAATTGGGTTCGTTAAGGCATACCCACCATCCTGACTCACACATCTTAACGCTATTTCTTACTAAATCCGAGACGACTCAGACTGAATTGGGGTCTGCATACTCCTACTTTTTGCTGGGTGTAGGTATACGGCTTTTATGCGAGTCTGTTAACCCTAACACAGCACGGAAACGGCGCGGCGGTATTTCCGCCCAATTGAGCAGTCCGACTGGGGAAGTACCTCCGCCCTACAGAATACCGCGGTTATAATAACTTCGTGTTGTGTTCCCAGCGGTGAGTAGGGTAGCCAGAGCTCACTGGAGAATTTGTGCTGTCAGTGGGATGACTAAAGGCTTGTCCTGCTTTGTCCTCTACACTGACGGCACAGAAACTCTGTGCTTACAGGGTCGGCAGCGCGAGTGTGGCTTCTCTGGTGTTACACACGTCCATAGGCCACGGTAACCACTTTCCATCAGGTGGGCCGTGCGCTTGTCTGCCACCTAAGTGGTATAAAAAAAGGGAAAGCCGGGGTCAGATCATTGTCCGTCCATCCTCAAGTGTATATACTTGTAAGTGAATTGTTGGCGTTACAATATACGCAGAATGTTTCAAATTAATTGAAAAATTATGTCGGAAACTCTCACTCATAGATTGATTAATATCTTTCGATATAAGATCATATCAAGAAATGTTGATTTTAATTGACATCTAAGTACTTATTTATCCTATAAATACAATTAGATTATTATCTAGAATTAATGTATATTCGATATCTACCTACTGATAAGTAGGGCTTAGTGAAGTTTTACGCGATTATTATGCAATGGAACTATATTATAATCGGCTTATGAATGTTGCGATTTGTTACTGGGAAATTTTTTATACTGCTTAGGTGACAAAAAAGCATATGGCTCAGCTGGTGGAAAGTGGTCACTGTGGTCTATGGACGCATGAAACATTAGACTCCTAAAAAGGAGTCCAATTCTTTCTCCGTTCAATGGTTTCGCATTGACTAATCATTATCACCCCTCCTTGATACTGTCATACCCGGCATACCCCTGCGTGCCTGTCCATCTAAGTAAACCACAGAAATAGATCAGGATAGAACGGCTATAAGCAGTGTCTATGTGGATGCCATATTTTCACCATATTTTCACTGTAACTAAACGTCACTGTCACGAAAAATAAGAAATAGTTAATTGTTCAATTTTAATTCTACAGTTGGTAATAGCACTATATGGCTGTTCACGGTATTTTTGACGATTTTTTTAATACAGGATACGTTAATTAAACTTCGCCTTGCCCGATAGTAAGCCCCATAGTAAGACGATGTTATTCCAAGCCAGTCTTAACAGTAGATACTGAGTAAAGCGAAACTTCCAGTCTCATACATAGGCCTAGTGTAGTGGCCTAGGGCAGGAATTGTCTAAAAAGTTGCCACGCGTTTCGTGCTCACATGGCCGTTCTATAATAATATATTTTTAACCCCCGACGCAAAATCGACGGGGTGTAGTTTGACGTGTCTCTCCGTGTGTGTCATGTGTGTGTGTCTGTTTGTGTTCTTTGGGATTAAAAAAAGGTTCAGAAGTTATGATCTCCTGAACTTTTTTTTATACTACTTAGGTGGCAGACATGCGCATGGCTCACCTGATGGAAAGTGGTTACAGTGGCCTATGGACGTGTGTAACACTAGAGAAGCCACACTCGTGTTGCCGACCCTATAAGCACAGACATTTTCTGTGCTGTCAGTGTAGAGGACAAAGCATTTTGATTTGATTTGGAATTAGTTTTTTTTGTTTGAAAGGTATTATTAGTCGGGAGTGTTCTTCGTATAATAAAAATTTAATTAAAAATATATAAAACCCCCGTCACGAAAAACAGTCTCCAAAAAGATTAAAATAAATTGTGCCCTTTAACTTTGATAAACCTAATAATATTTGTATTCAAGCGTTGTCATGTCGGGGGGACCTTGTATCGTTCCGATAATAGGACGGAGTGCGCTACCAACTCTCCCTTACCAGGTCCCTCCCGACATGGCAACACTTGAATACAAATATTACCTACTAGGTTTATCAAAGTTATAGGGTATAATTTATTTTCTCCTTTTTAGAGATTGTTTTTCGTGACGGGGGTTTTATAATATTTTTAGTTTATTGTATGTGTGTAATTTATTGTAATCTAAACATATACACAAGTGTTGTGTGGATGATGTCGCTCCACGCTCAATAGGTACATACCTATTGTTATGTATGTTCAGGTTAG
The DNA here is from genome assembly GCA_963662185.1 of Eilema griseolum. Classification (NCBI taxonomy): domain Eukaryota; kingdom Metazoa; phylum Arthropoda; class Insecta; order Lepidoptera; family Erebidae; genus Eilema; species Eilema griseolum. Next base: position 1,970,625 of record OY759249.1, read on the forward strand.
CCCCATTATTATAGGATTACTTAGGTAGTATTTAAAGAAGGATTAGGTAGTTCTTTGATATCCAACTTAATGTTCCACGCCTAGATAGGTATATGAGCTAATTGTCAGCAATTAGAATGGTTAGGATGACGATAATACGAGTTTAATCTACAAAGACGAATTACCTAGGCTTAGGCTAATTTTGATATTTGGACAGCCTCTGCTTGCCTCTGATTGCGTAATGGTAGTGAACGCGGTCGCTACGCAGGAAGCGCAGATTCGATTCCCGCTCACTGCAAGTATTTCTGTGCCTCCTGTGATAAGTAATACAAGTTTAAAATCAAGATTTTACAGGAAGTGAAAAAGAAGGTTTAAAAAAATCTAGTTTCGGAACTAAGTGAGCTAGCATAAAATGTAGTAAGTACCTTATTTTGTTGGTAAAAACACTTACTTTTATCGTGCATATTTTTTTCTAAGGTAAATATTATATTTTTTAAAGAATTCATTAAAAACCTGTGAATTGTACCTTTTTATTTTTAAAATGTTCAAAAATTACGTAATAAGAAATACAACTACAGTTAAATTATGTTGCACCTGTAAGTTCGTCTTGGTGAAAACTGATATACATCAAGTAAAACAATCGAATAACTCATCAGAATATGTCCCTAGCACAATGTTGCTTAAACAAATCTTATTGATATTAACGTAAAGATTATATTTTTTTACTTTTCATTCCCCTAAGTTCAAAATAAAACTGAATTGTATTAGTTTTCTAAAATATAGCTTTTTAAAAATATGTGATAAACGATACTTATCAAGTTATACCCCTCACTAAATTAAAAAATACAATATTTTTGATTTATTATTATTTATTATTTTATATTGAAAATAAATACAATATTTACAATAATAATCAACTTTTATTAAACTTTTTATAAACAGTAATTAACTTAAGTTATGGCACTTTTTTACTAAACAATTACTAAAAAACAACTACTTTTAACTTATTACTTACAAATGGCACAGATCAATCTTCCGCGAGTATCACAGTCGTTAATTAAATTTAAATCTACTTATTGCAAATTATAATAGTAGGTGTCACAATTACATAACAATTGTTGTAATCTTAAAATATCTAGGAAAATAATATTTCAAAATTTCCATCAGAACAGCTAAGTCAGCTGTTAAATAACATAAACTAAAACCTTCAAAAAATAAACTGTTCAACAGGTACTTAACTACTCCTGTAAGATGAAAATTACAATACAAAATGAACTTACTAACAAAAAAATACAATAAAAATTATTACAATCAGATTAACTGGTTTGAGTTACTCATCTTCAGAATCACCATCATAATCTGGAGGAGTATCTTTGACGTCATTCTTGCAACTCAGACCTCTGTAAAACTCATGAGCACTCTCATGGATAAAGCATAGTAGGTTTAATAGATCTTTCTTCTTTTCGGTTGAAATTGGTAACTGGCTATGGTAGGCTTTTGGAATCGCATCTATTGTAATCATGTCATAAGTTTTACCCCGTTTCGAATAGTCAATGGTCTTAAATTCAAGCTCCTTGAAATCATTTTTGTAAGAAAAGCGTGAAAATAATGATTCTTTGGTATACAAAATAGATCGCACTTGACACCACATAAACTTTTCATTGGCAGTATTGGTTTTTCTAAGAGTAAGATATTGTTTAGTAAAAATGTTGAAATCTCTCTTCTGAAATCTTCTTTGGAGAAGACCTTAAAGTTTTCTTTCTACAAACTTCAATACAGTTCCCAATATATTAGGATCTATTTTCATAACTACCCAGACTCCAATACGTGTCGAAAAGATATTTTCTTAAATGTAATGGCAGTCTCTCTTTGCACTTCATACGACAATTGTCTAGTTCACGTAATTCACGTCTTTTCTTAGTTTTTCCTGATATTGTTGTGTATTCTAACCCAGTGTTGCGAAAATGTTGTCTCTTTACTCTATCCTGTCTTCTTTCTTTCTCACTATTTCTTGCTTTTTTAATTTTCCCGTCAGTATTCACACCATTACTTTCCCAGAAAGAGCAACCAACTCCTGATGTGCTAGCAATAATTGGTGACGGTGTTTCAGGAACTATAATATTATTCTTGGCTGATAGAACCTTCCTTCGCTTTTTAGCCACAGTATTTTCGTCATCAGCGGATGAGGAAGATTCGTCAGTACCGGCAATATAATTATCACTACTTGATGATCCAAAATCGCCATCGTCGGATGAATCTGTAACTTTTAAATCATCTAATAGGTTCGCGGAAGTATTTTTATTGGTAGCGTTCAAGTTATTCTCGCTATAAATAATATTGTGATCATTATCGTTTATAGTAGGAACTGGAATTTCTAGACTTCTTTCGGGCAGCGATCCATCAATAGGTCCTATGGCTTGATAGCTGTCTTCATTGGTATTATTTTGTTGTCTTACTTCAATAACAGTTACAATATGGTCTTGTGAACTCATGTTTGCCGTATGATTAGTTGCTAAATTTACTATTTTAGCGATTCGAGAACATAAGAACTGAAACAAAAATAAACATATTATGCTATGCTAATATTGTAAATGATGTACTACTAATAAGATCATAATCCACCATAAAGAACTTGTCACAGGTACTCACAGGTAAGTCGCATATCGAAACATACAGGTTTTGTATGGAAAGCTAAGCTTGTCATGCTGCATGCATCTTAAGGTTTATAACATTAAATATGTACAAAATATTATTCATCGCTACTCATTTTATTACAATAACATAAAATTATCATTGACAGCCTCCGTGGTATATTTTATGTATAATAAGTAATATAAGTATTTTTGAAAAAGTATCTAAGTACGCTTATCCGTGTTCTAGAACCCATAACACAAATTCTACTTAGTATGAGTCTAGGTAGCGTTGTGTAACATATCCTAGTTTTTCTAAGTTATCATTGATTATCAAATATCATAATTTCAGACATAGTTGTAATATTTCTTTATAAAAATGATATCCATAATAAATATAATAACAAAAACTGTGAAAGAAACTAACATTCTAATTCTGTGTCAAGTAATATAAGTCATTATTAAAAACAAACAATATTTGGAAATTTCGTGTAAAATGATACAAATATCAACTTACGCGCCGATCCATGGCGAATTCGGGCGTGACTTTGATCCTTTATAGCCGCAGCGATACTAAGGAGAAGGACACCCGTGCAAGCAGGACCCGCGCATCCCCGACCCCGCGTCTCTTGAACCCCGCGCAGCCCCGCCACTCTCCTCATGTTCGCACTTGTATCAATTATCACATTTTGTGCTTCATATTTTTTTTAAAGATTTGGTTCGATGTTTTGATATAGGTCAAATTGTATTCATTTACACATACAAATTGATTTGTGTAGATTAATTTAAGTCGATATGTATCAGTTATCACAAATAAGCCAAATATTTAGAATCGGATTATTTGGTACCTACTTATCGACTTGTACCCAATGAATATTGAGAAAAAATTGTTCAAAATGATACTACTCTAAACATATCAATATTCACGTGATCAATCAAAAAAAAATTCATGTGAATATTAATATAATCGCACTTACACTACAAAGCACGAAAATAAATATGTGAAGTGATTACATAAAGGGGTTACAACTTTAAATACACACATCCACAAAGTCTAGGGAACAAGGACATTTCTAGTTTTTATTTAAAAACCCTTTCTTGTAATAGTGAGTGTTTTATATCAATAGAAGGGTATTTTTATACCGTTTTTAATTTTAATTTTAATAAAAACATTTTCATACCAAATTTTTTTTTTTTAAGAAAATTGAATAGTGCCAATATTGAGTATTACAACCTTCTATGATTAGGCACAAAAATAACGAGGTAGTAAGAAATACAGTAATTAACCGTACTTTAAACGTTTTTAATAATCTGTAGGACCTCCTAAAGCATTAGCAACAGCTCGACAACGGCGTGGCATACTTAGTATGAGATTGTCAATCATCGTCTGTGGAATATGACTCCATACACTGCGAAGGTGTAAAAAAAGTTGTTCTTCAGTGTTCAGATTTTCCAAAGAATCACTGAAAGCTCTTCTCCCAAGCAAATCCCAGGCATGCTCTATGGGATTGAGGTCGGCAGACTGAGCAGGCCATTCCAACGTCGTCATATTGTGCTCGCTTAACGCATTGACCACTACCCTCGCGGTGTGTGACCGTGCATTATCTTGCATGAACATAAAATCTTGACCGAACTGCTGTCGATGAGGGATTACCATGGGGTGTATAACCTCCAGAATGTATTGGTTTGCATTAAAATTGCCCCTTATCCAAACGAGGTCGGTCCTTCCACCAAGGCGAATTCCAGCCCATACCATGATTGTTCCACCTTGGTAAGGATGAACTTCTTGCGGATTCTGGAGACGACTCCGACGTCCAGGAAGTCGCCATATACGCACTCTTCTCGAATCAGGATGAAAACCGAAGCGAGATTCGGCGGAAAACAGAACCAGTGCCCATTGATGGTTGGTCCACTGTAAATGTGCGTTAGCCCACAATAAGCGACGATCTCGATTTCCACGTCGAAGAGCTGGAACCCTAAGCGGTCTGCGAGCATGAAGATTGGCTTCGTGTAGTCTTCTCCTGACAGTTTGATCGCTAATAACCACTTGATGCTGAGACTGGAGGCCTGCGACCAACTGACGAGCAGTAATCGTGGGTTGCCGCCTTGCGGAATTTTGCAAGAAACGATCTTGTCGCGTGGTAGTAACCCTATTTCGTCCCCTGTGACGTTCGGCAACATCCCCTGTAGACCTGTATCGTGCCCATAATCTGCAAATTACGCTTGGTTGGGTGTTGACAGCATCCGCTACGACGCGTTGAGTTCGTCCAGCTTGCAGCATACCAACAGCCCTTAACATCTCTTCGCGACTTAAATGACGACGTGACATGATGACTACAGTCACAAAAATGCACAAACCATACGTAAAAGACGTATTATTGATAATGAAAGTTATTCACAATCAAAAAAAAAAAAATTATTTTGCCTCAGAGAAACTGCACAATCAAACACTTTTAAAAGTTTTCCCTCCATATTCGAAAATCATTACTTATTTAAATTTATTTTTAAATTTCGAAAAACTCTGTAATCTACTTTATTCTATTTTTATTTATTTGCTGCCAGTTATTTGCAAAACAAGATTTACACGAAAAAAAATAATTGGGGTCATCTTGTTCCCTAGACTTTGTTGAGGTGTTTATATCTATATTCACAATTTATTTGTCAAAGTTCAAGTAGTTATATTCATTTGCACAAAATTATCTCCGAAACTAAAGCAGATACAAGAACGTGAGTTAGACCAAAAAAACCGTATTTTTTTTCTGATAAATAGTATGTAAAAATCACAAAAAGGGTACAACTCAATTTAAATCACTTATCACAGGAGGCACAGATTTGTATGCATGAATATGGGTATGGCCGTGCCTCAGAGAGCACATTGAGCAGTCGGTTCCGGTTGCCATACGAACACCTATGGCAATCGTTATGGGTAGTTCGAGCCCTTAAAAAAGTCCAAGAACTAATGCTTTGATATCACCTTTGGCTTGTGTCCGCAGTTACCCTGGTAAAGCGGACCCGAGACACCATGGTGAAACCTTTGGATACCACTGGGATTAACGCTAAGATGAATTAGAACTAAGAATCCCAAGACGAATGCCTGTCCCGCCTCGTCCGTTGTTTAGCAGGTGCACACTCTTTATGAGGTGCACCGGGTAGCAGGTGAAGTTAATGGTAGGGCCCTCTACACGCTAGCCTAGCAAAACAGACCTGAGAGGCGGCCATTATTCTACGCGGGTGATAATGCGGAAAGTTCCATAATCTCTTTTCTTTTATCTATGTTAATAATTTCATGATTGACTAGTCAAATTAGTTAGTTTTAACTAAATGTCAAAAAGGTAGGCGGCGATGTCGTTGTTAGTTCCGATTTTGACCGCGGGACTTTCTGGGGATGACTCTAATAGATTTTTGTGACGTCATTATATTCAGTAGTCAAATAATGTAGTATTATAGTTTGGGTAGATGATTAAAAAAAACGATTAACTATCAACCGTCACAACTATTCCCGCTCTTTTACCATTCTTAATTTAATAAACTCAGTTAAATAATTTATTTTAACTAAGTATAGCAAAATACCTAATGCTTTATTGCACAAAAACAGTACATACTACACAAAAAAATATCTCCCAGCAAAGCTTTGAGTAGCAGAGAAGTAGTTATGGTATAGAATATATTTGAAATGTACCTACATTTAAAACATATTTTAGATAATAAATGGCCGCAGTAGCCTAGTGGTATGGGTAATGCTGAGACGAGGTCTCGGGTTCGATTCCAGGTTTTACCATGGCACACACCAATGACTTTTCGATGCTTTTCGAAGTTATGTGTGTATTTATAGCAGGTTTATAAGTGCCTGGTTAATGGTAATAGGCTCGCCACCTATTACATTGGGACCTAAACATAAACTGGCGAAATGTGGGTGCTAGCACCTCTGCCTACCCCTTCGGGGATATAGGCGTGAGTTTAGCACCTCAGTCCGAGGTGGAGAAGAGCCGCGAACAACTTGTGTCTGAAATCGAGACTACTCTCTCTGGAGTATCCGATTGGGGATGACTAAACCTAGTCCAATTCAACCCCACTAAGACACAAGTATGTGTATTCACCGCTAAAAAAAACCACATTCATTGTAGCGCCGCAATTCCTGGGCACACCGCTTACCATCTCCTCGAGTATCGGGGTCCTTGGTGTCGATATCTCCAGCGACGTGCAGTACCGTAGTCATTTGGAGGACAAGGTTAAGTTGGCATCAAAAAAACTTGGAGTACTTAACAGGGCGAAGCAGTACTTCACTGCGGGGCAGCAACTCCTTCTTTATAAGGCACAGGTCCGGCCCCACATGGAGTACTGCTGTCACCTTTTTGATGGAGTGCCTGCATACCAGCTTGACCCCTTCGACTCGGTGCAAAGACGGGCGTTGAGGCTGGTTGACAATCCTATACTCACAGGTAGTGTGGAACCTCTTAGCCTTAGGAGGGACTTTGACTCGCTATGTGTGTTCTACCGCCTATACAATGGTTTGTACTCAGATGAATTGTTTGACATGATGCCCGTAGCTACATTCTATCATCGCACCTCTCGCCATAGCCAGGGAATTCATCCTCACACATTGCGAACTGAGACGGTGCGCACTGTGCGGTATGAAAGAAACTTCATCCCACGCACACTTAAGATATGGAATGACCTCCCTGCTGCATTTTTCCCAAACACCTACAATATTGGGTTCTTCAAGAGGGGTTCAGATCAGGTGGTCGGCAGCGCGAGTGTAACACCCCTGGTGTTGCATACGTCCATAGGCCACGGTAACCACTTTCCATCAGGTGGGCCGTGTGCTTGTCTGTCACCTAAGTAGTATAAAAAAAAAGTTTAGATAATAAAAAGAGTGTCGGTATATGGCCTTCGCCTAACCGGACTATGAATCAGCTGACTACTCACCGAGCTAACACGGCTGATTTGTATTCGGCTTTAGGGGTCACTGACAAAAACAGAGCAAGGAGGAACTGGATTTATTCGCTAAAATATCTAAATAATAATGTATTTTTTTTCTTTTAACTATACAGGCCCTCGATTCTACTAAAGCAATCAACTAGTCATACCACAGACACTACAAAAAATGGTATTAAATTTTAGACTTTATTTCTATGCGCTTAAGTTCAAAATTAAATGCAAAGTGTTTCATTACAGTTTTATATTCACTATGCAAAAACCCTTTTAATTTTGGACTTTAACAGCATTTTAAACTAGGAGTAGATTATTGTAGGTGTAACTAGTTGTTAGGAGGTAGGACACAGCGGTATTTCCGCCCCATTAAGCAGTCCGACTGGGGAAGTACCTCCGCCCTACAGAATACCGCGGCCATAATAACTTCGTGTTGTGTTCCCAGCGGTGAGTAGGGTAGCCAGAGCTCACTGGAGAATTTGTGCTGTCAGTGGGAAGACTAAAGGCTTGTCCTGCTTTGTCTTCTACACTGAAGGCACAGAAATACAGGGTTGGTAGCGCGATTGTGGCTCCTCTGTTGTTACAAACTTCCATAGGCCACGGTAACCACTTTCATTTGCTTGCCTGCCACCTAAGTGGTATAAAAAAAGCATTGTATTGAAGTCTAAAATCAAATGGAATTTTTAGTAGTGTTCGTGGTATGACTGTGGGTTTTGCCTTAGCAGAATCGAGGCCCAGAAATTATAGATATATCAGCTTACAAACTTCTACACCAAGTATCTATCTAACTTAGTTTTATTTATTTATATATTTTTTTGCTAATAAAAAAGGTCCTTCTTTCTTTCTTTAATTTTTTTAATGGGAACTTCGGGGAACCTCTCCTATGCGTCAATGTGTTTAGCGCCTTAAGCGGCAAATCAAAGTAATGGATTACAAGTATTATCACAATCCACCTACAGACTAATCATCACCTCATGTAAATCAATTAGCGATAATATCTTATCAGCTAGTCATCGTTGATCTTGACAGTGATTCGTTTGGTGAGTTTACATATAAGGTGAGGATCCGCTGTTGGTCAGTGGCCACTAACATGTTGATTAAAGCAGGTTTCCTGTTGCTAGCGATCGGAGTAATACAGGTAAAATTTCAATTTTTTTTCGTTTATATTGGGTAGGTAAAGCCTCAGGCTAATTTTATATTGTAACAATACCACTGTTATAAAACTGACACTTTAAAAAATGATATAATTTTTTTTTGTCTAAAGTTAAATGAAAAAGAGTTCTAAATATTTTAATTTACTCTCTAAGATGTTATTTAATTTTAGACTCTAACAGCAAAGCAGTAATGTCTAAAATTTAATGGCATTTTTTGCAGTGTCAGTGGTATGACAATGGTTTTATTATGTCATAAAAATTTGTAAGATCGGAGTCCTGCAAAGGTGCAAGTAATATCTTTTACTTATATATTAATGATTTTAGTTTAAACATAGGACCTTTGAGGTCAAGTCAACCTAACCTGCAATCTGGTACAGGCTTTCCTCTCCCGGGTTTTGAGAATCAGACAGCGGTCGCTCACATTAAAGTCATGTTTACTCAATCCATGCTTTCTCTTATTTACAGGCGTCGTCGGAGTACGCCGAACCGAAATTCATTGAAGATGTGATCGAGGAACGTAAGTAATTTTTATACAAATAAGTTATTAGAGGAAATTCTCCTCTTTGGAATGGCTGCCACCTAGGTGGACGGACGACCTTAAAAGGTGGCTCGAATAGACTGAATGCGTCTTGTAGAGTATCCGGTGTGGTTCACATTGGAAGAGACCAGCTGTGCAATTCTGTAAGCACACAGCGTCGAGCACAGCACTGTGACTGCCTAGTTAGAGATTGTCATTGTTCGGACTGCGTGACGTCACTGGAGAACGAACAATCTAACTGACAATCTCTAACAAGGATGCCAGCGCTGAGCTTGACGCTGTGTGCTTACAGAATTGCCCACCAGCAGTGGACTGTTAGTAGGTCAATAAATATTTATAATATTCATAACATAACATAAACTCACGCCTATATCCCCGAAGGGGTTGGCAGAGGTGCTAGCACCCACATTTCGCCAGTTTATGTTTAAGTTCCAATAGGTGGCGAGGCTTTGGCATTGGTGTGTGCCATGGTGTAACCTGGGATCGAACCCGAGACCTCGTCTCAGCAGTCCATTACCCATACCACTAGGCTACCGCGGTTTATAATTTTCGTTTTATTATATTTACTGATTCTAACATTATTACTTTTATCTAGAATCGAAGCAGCTGGGGCCTTCCCGCATCGTTTCGGGGTGGGAAGCCGAGCTCGGCCAACATCCCCACCAGGCGAACCTCCGCCAGGTGAACGCTATGGGAAGCATCAACACTTGTGGAGGCTCGTTCGTGCACTATGAGTGGCTCATCACCGCCGCACACTGCACCGCTCAGTGAGTCTTCAATAGTCTTCATTATTTTTAAGGTCTTGGAACATATTGAAGCAGATTCATGCAGATTTTACACTTTTTGAAAATGGAAGCGGGACCGTCTTTACCCGTGATTGCAAGGGGTGCCCCACTCGGGTGCAGGGTCTTAGAAGGCGCAAGCCAACTGCATTAGATATTTATGCCTGGAATGTCATGTGCATTGATCAGGTTTTAAAATTATTTAATATTCACATTCGTTGCCTAAAAAACGATCGAATTGGAAAAACACCGTGACGTTTTAGTCGGTTCAAGTCTGACCCACCCGACTTATTGTTTACTCTGATAAGGTAAGGAGGCCCGAAGGGGATCACCGTATGCAGATAACGGGACTTCCCCGTGTTCAAAAAATGAGGGGTCCGAGGACGACGGGGATCGCAAGGGAAAGACGGCCATACGAAAGGTTCGAAGGAGATGTTGAAAGGATACAGATTGCGGGGTGTACTGAGTCCTACCACCGTCTTGAGACTCAAGCTAACTTCACCTGCTAGTTGGTTTACCTGCAAAACAATGGAGGAGGACTTGGCACAGAATTTCCTATCGGATTAGGGAACTTAGACGGCAGTCGTTCCTTATAAAGCCAACATAACAAACGTACGAACGGATGATGATTGATGATGCCTTGTATTGTCTTGTAAACTTGTATTGTATTGTCTTATATTGTTTGGGATTGTCTAGTAGTATCTTATGTTGCCTTGTATTGTCTTGTATGTGTCCTGTTTTGTCAAATATTGTCTGGTAGATACTTAATTTTGTAATTATAAATGTGTACACTATCGCATTGGGTTTATCCTGTGAAGGTAGTTTGATGATATAGAATTCAGGTAACACTTCCACACTTTTATGAATGCTGTTTAAATATTTGTATTACCGTTTATTACACTAGGCGCGTGACCATCGTGGTCCGCGGCGGCCTGGTCAGCCTCACCCGCCCGGAGTACTTCTTCGAGACGACCCAGTACTGGAACCATCCCTCGTACAACAACGACCTGGCTACCACTGTCCAGTCGAACGACATCTCGCTCGTGAAGCTGCAGCGGCCAGTTACTTACACGAGTAAGTTTTCTTCTACCACTTAAGTGCCACAATCTCCCGGCCCACCTGATAGAGACAGATAGTGCTTACCCTTACCTACGGACGTTGTCAACACCAGGGGCGTTATACTTGTGCTGCTAACTCGGTAAAAACCTTCAAATTCTATTCTTAAAGGACCCCATTTTTTATAACTGTTGTCTAAAAAATATATATATAATTTTGAATAATTCTTAAAATTTGGTCAATTACTAATAACTGTTGACTAGAATCGAAACAGCTGGGTGCTTTCCTTATAGTTTCGAGGTGAGAGGATCACCAATTGCGATTCCAATTCGATTTTGACATAGGCACCTAATATACCTATATATGATATAATATAATATACTTATTAATTTTATAAGATTTAGTACGTAGGTACCTAAGTTTTGAAATCACACGTTTTAAATAAGTATTTTTACAGAATTACTCTCTGAATGTAGTTTAAGAATACCCGTATCGTGATCCGTGAAACATAATTATATTTCTTTAAAATTCATTTTTCATCCAGAAAATCTACAACCAATCCGCATTCAACGATCCAGTGACGCGTTCAATAACTATGAGAATCTGGTATTGTACGCCAGTGGACACGGCAGAACCTGGACCGATGGTACGTACTCTAATAATAATAATCCTGGATCCCGATTTAGCTATGTCAACCACTGTCATACCTCTGACACTGCAAAAATGTCATTTAATTGTAGACTTTAAAAGTAAAGCCGTAAAGTCTAAAATTTAATGTCATTTTTGCTGTGCTCGTGGTATGACAGTGAAAATTAAGAGATAAATTAGCAGAATCGGTGTTCTGGAATGCTGTTAATCGTCCTCCGAGCCCTTCCCCAACTTAGATGGGGTCGGCTTGCAATATAACTGCGAAACGGCTAAACGTCGATATTTTTCGGGAAGCAACTGTCATCTGACTTCCAAAACCCACTGCTGATATCAAAGTTTTGGCACTACAGTTCTTTTTAGGGCTGTAACTACGCGAAAACTTAACTTAGGTGCTCTTCGAGGATTGGATATGTCTACCTACTCGCTATCATTATCCCATCTCGCAACTTGTGTCCTTTTGAGACCGTGGTACACCCAGTAGTACCTCTAGTGGTACCACAGTTATAAAAAAAATACCGTAGTACCTACCTCTGGTGGTATCACAGTTTGTATACCTACTTTATACTAAGGTGGTAAATAAGCATTCGGTATACCGTCATGTACGCGTTGCTTACAAGATTACCATAGGGTACTTTTATTGATGCTAGGAAGTCTTATTACCTATGATAACATCTAACACTTACAGAGCATAAATAATTGATAGCATAGACAATTAACATGTCTTGTAAATACCTATAATATATTTTAATGAACGCATTAACGATGTCGTTATTATCGAAGATCGATGTATAATATATTTGATTGATATTCAAGGTCAACAATATTACGTTATGTTATGCTAATGATAAAGAAAGTTTATGTAAATAAACAATAAGGCACTTATTTTGATAACCATAATAATAAACAATTTGGTGATAAATAAGAAAAATGGAACGATGTAAACGAATTCCAATGTTGCCACTTTGGTACTTAAGCTATGGTATGGTGCAAATTTTAAAATTTGAATGTAATAATGCATTACCTTTGAAATTTGTTCGGATAGTGCTGTCACCGGTGAGATCAGTCTGGGTATGGAATACTATATTCCATACACTGATGTCACCGGTGTCCGGGAGGCTCGCTTGGTTCAGGTGCGAGTGTGCGGAAGCTGTTGAACAAAAACAGTCTGCGTACCGCGCTTGGGTAAGGGCACGCGGCACGCGCTATCCCAATCTGGGCCACTTCCAGGTGGCGTACAATAGAGCCACAAAGGTCTGTAAAAGGGCCTACGTCGTAGCGGATGCCCAGCGCGGCTTGGTCAAAAGCTAGTAGCGCACCCCACGGGCTGCCATGGCTATTGACGACTGGTGCAAGCCAACTTCTACCAACCTTCGCTGCCTCCGCTGCGTAACCCTAATGGATCCCCGGCCCATGAGCCGCAAGAGAAGGCAAATCTGCTGATTAATCTCTTTGCGGCCAACTCCCAAATCGATGATTGTGGTACTCAGCCACCGATACTACCAGACAGTGAGCTCGCAATGCCTGATATCCGAATTAGGCAACGCGATGTCCGTGCAGTGCTGCAATCACTCGATGTCCGGATAACCTGTGGTCTGGATGGTATTCCAGCAGTGGTTCTACAAAAATGTGCAGCGGAGTTGTCTCAAATGCTTGGGCGGCTGTACCGACTGTCCTATAGCTTGGGTACAGTGCCATTTACTTGGAAAGAGGCGAATACCTTTGTTGCGTGTATTGCTAAGGAGTTTATTTTGTTCTTGGCAAAGTAAAGACCGGGAGTTTGTTTATTGATGTATAGAAAGAAATAAATAAAGGATATACAGCTCATTGAATTGTGTTTTAGACAAAGTAAAGATCGGGAGTTTTCAAGTTTCTAGTAAATTGATTAGGTATTTACTTATAAATAAGAGTGTTTTATCATCAACCAAATCATCACGCTAAGAGGAAAGATAATGGTCAAGAGCAGGCCTGTGTTATTAAAAAATATACATTATATTTCAGGGACGTCACCCGAGGTGCTCAGATGGGTATACTTGCGTGGTGTTAGCAACGCCTATTGTTCATCTGTATTCATTTCTGGTCTTATTAATGAAAACAGCATCTGTGCAAGATATTATAATGTGACTTCTCAATCAACCTGCCAGGTAAATTTGACACTTTACGTTTTATTAATAGATTCTGTAAGATGTTCAGATTTAATTTGAATATATAGGGCCATACCTCGAGAATGAAGAAGTTGATCGGAAGTATATCACGAAATTTAAAAGTACATTTTAACTGATTTAGTCTATAGTATAGATAAGTCTGTCGACCATACTTATTAACTACCTAATTAACTTTATTGCCAAAAGAATTTAAACTCGTAGGTTGGATTTCCTTCTCAATTATTAGTGTAACTTTTTTATTAATATGTAATACCATACAGGGTGACAGCGGTGGTCCATTGGTACATGTCAACTCTCAAGGTGACAAATTCCTGGTGGGTGTAGCATCCTTCGTGGCAGGTGCTCCCGTAGGATGTCATTCTGGCTATCCAGCAGGTTGTATTATCGTTATTAACATTGTTATGCATATCTAACAAATAAGTAGATGTTGAGTTGTTTACATTCTGTTGAATAAGTTATGATGGTATGTAACATATTAAGTGTTTGAACACGATTTGTTACGTGTTTCCCGGCGAATATGATAATAAGAGCCACTTCATCTTATATGACTCTCAGCACCCAAGTCATGGGGGCATCTCAAAGTCCTCAAACACAGTCAAATGCAAACCTTTGTATAATTTTTTGAATTATTTAAATAACTAGACATTACTATGTTTCATTCAATTTGTGCACCCGTGCAATAGGAGTTAGGTCTTTCGATTTTGTCATATCATTTGAAATTGCTACTTAAAATTAAGACATTTTTAATATTTTGCAGGTTTTATACGTCCCGGACCTTTCCACTCTTGGTTCACCGAAGTGACTGGCATTAACTTTGATAAAGAAGAAGATGTACAAACTACTACCAATCTGCCCCCACCAGAAAGCGATGAAACCACAGAAAGCAATGAAACTGAAGAAAGTAATGAAACTGACGAAAGTAACGAAACTGGAGAAAGTAATGAAACTGAAGAAAGTAATGAAACTGGAGAAAGCAACGAAGATAGTGATGAAGACGACAGCGACTCTGATAGTTCCGACGATTCTTCAGATGAAGGCACACGAAGGCATCCAAAACTGCAAGTTAAAGTTAAGGTCAAGGTGAATGTTAGAAATTATAAGGGCGACAGGCATAGCATCAAGGAAGTAATCAAGAAGTAATGATATTGCAAAGAAATTCAAGTATTTAAAGGAAATAAATAATATTTAATTTCAGTTGTGTTTGTTTATGTCATATTATATCTACACAAGATAAATAAATCGATAAACATCATCATTCTGTAATTTCTATGTTACTAATGCCGTCGTATATTTTACAAGATCATATCACAAGGCAATCTTGTGGGGCTTATAAACAGTAAGTAGCAACACTGATCATTGTGTCATTCATGTCGTCTTAATATTTTTACGTCATTCTCAAGCAATAAAATCTCAAGTATGCAAGTTATTTCGATTTATCACTGAATTTTATCAATAAAATTGCCTTTTTGAAATGAAATGGAGGGATCGAATACTAAAGGTGAGTAATATCGTTTAAACACGCACCAATAACTATGTTAAAAACATCTATTTACTAATGTTTTGACCAAAGTACTTCTTGCTAAGTGTGTGGGCGATACTTGAAATAACATAAAATATCTTTTGTTAGCTAGAGCTTTACCTATTGTAACTTTACATATAAGTTACCAAAGTTTGCTTAGTATTTATAAAAATATTCGGTAATAGTTTCATATTGTTGTTCACTATTTACGCTTTATGAAGTACGCTGTTTACTTCCGTATTCAAGTACAAGTCGAAGGATTAAAAAAATAAAAACAGACAATAAAGCACAGGAAACAAATATATTAGAAAGGAGTTTCAGTTTTCAACAACCTCTGTGCTGTAAAATCTGTGTTTAAGAATTTTTTTTATCACTTATTAGATTATTTTAGATTATCTGACAAAGGGTAATTAGCATAGTCATTAAGTAAATAACTCGTAACAACGCTTTGTATTGACCCTGACGGTTTAGTGCTGTGCCATAAATTTATATTAAAATCTTAAGGACTTTATTTTTACTCCGTTACCGGAATGAAGTAAAGTTATTTATTAATTTGCATTAGAAACATTGCGGTAATGATAAATAAAGATTTATAACTACAGCATATATACTGGAATTGACTACAACAAGTTATAGTTCCAATGGATTCAGTTTACTGGTGGTAGTCTCACCACGAAACTTTTAAGTTATATGTGTGAAATAGATTCTTTAGGCTACTATACTCAGCAAGATTCCATTATAAAAGTACTTGCTGACCTGTCCTAGCATTGCCTGTGACATATTTTGACAGCTCATATACCGGACATATTCCTATAACCTTCCTCAACTTGAACCAGTAGTTCTTGAGATTAGGGCATTCAAACAAGCAAACTCTTCAGCTTTATAATATTAGTATAGGTTCACTGTTTGGTGTATGATCCCAACAAAGTCCTCATGGCTCAAACCAACCCCACATGCGAACCAGTATACCTACGGATTACTGATTGAGCTTAGGTTAAGTGTAAACTTTGGATGCCACCGAGATTGACTTTCAGATGAAGAAATACTGACACAAGTATGTATGATGGGTTAAGATGAACATCCCCATTTCTCTACTTCTTTTTTTATATAGGACATGTCAATTAGACTTCGTCTCCCCTGATTGTGAAGCTGATGGCAAAGTCTCAGAAAAGAGGGTCACTATAACTTACATACACCATGTTACAATGGTGACACTTTTATGTTAGAGGGTAGAAATGTAGAAGCAAGTGAGAGGGTTGTTGTCTCTGCCTATCTCTGAATGATACAAGCACATGACATAGCAGATAGGTCATTTTTCAGGTGGAAAAATGTATGAGTATATCTGGCTCAAAAAATACTCTTAAATAACAGTTTTCAATTCAAATTGACTTAAACATAAAATCTTGGCCAAGTTGGTATCAATGCGAGCAGGAAAATTATTTAAAGAATGATAGCTGGTACAGTAAAGGAAAATGGGTTACATATACCAAGTCATATATTTATCATGTGACTGGGTTGCGGTTGTGGGAATTTCTGACAAGAAGATTCCGTTATGAAAAAAGTTATTGTGATTTTAGGCATGGTCTTTATAAAGTCACTAGCCGACATGGCCGGCTTCGCTCTAGGCATATTTTGAAACCTATCAACCCCTTGAGCTCGTAATTTTTTTGTTTTCAAATAATGTTTAGGAACCTGGGTATTGGACATTTATGATCACTGCTCCGCTCCCTTGAGTAATAGCGTGGTGATATATAGCCTATAATCTTTGTCAATAAATGGGCTATTCAGCACAAAATGAAATTTTTAATTTCATCCAGTACTTCTTGAGATTAGCGCGTTTAAACAAACACTCTTCAGCTTTATAATATTAGTATAGATAGAGTTGAAGGGTGGAGCCGCCTGTCACCCTGGCAGAAGCAGGCCGCGGCGGCGGCTCGCCCTGCGCTCCTCCCCGTTTCCGGAGACGAGTTGGGGACTCTGGTCCCCACACCCGAGGAGAGGGCTAGATCGAGAGAGATGGCCCTGGGTCTCCCGGAGTGCGAGGGATATAGGGTCAGTTCGAGTCCGACATAACCTCGCCCACCGGCTGCGGTGGTGAGGGTTTCCCATCATCTGATGACCCCTGTCCAAATTGTTTGGATCGGTGTGATATGTCATGGCGCACAATTTTGAAACAAACCAAACAAATGCTGAGTGTCTGATGTAAACTCGAACACTTTTTATTAGACGCGCGTACAAAGCGATATAACCGCGCGCGAGATACGCGTTCAAAGATCGTGTATGTCGCGTTGTGATGAAACACCATGCGGTTTTAATCGGTTCAAATCCGATACACCTAACTCACCAGTCCCAGTGAGCTGAAGCCTGAAGGGATGTCCGAAAAAAATAGAGAGAGCGCACGAAATGTTGATCTGCTGCATATAAAGCATTCTTGCAGTTACTTGCAATTGCAAATGCAGCCGCGTGGTTCCCGGCAGAGTACAATTTGAACCACCCTATCTCTTTCCATGCGGTGTCGTACAAAGCGACTAAGGGATAGGGCTGTTTAACATCAGTCAGATAGATATATACAGCCCAGACTCAGCCTCAGATGCATGGCTCGAGTCAACAATAGTGCACAAATGACGGCAATAGGCTCACCCCCTATTGGCCTATTACGTGTAACCGAATTTAATAATTGGTGAAATGTGGGTGTTAATTCATCTCTGCCTTACCTTTCGGGGTTAGAGGTTTGATTATATGTATGTAATTACATCCAGGAACAAATCCGACCTCTACCGACGGCCGCTCTACGCCGTTTCGAGTCTACCGATACTGGGGTGTAAGGCCTCAAGCATTTATTTATCTCGCACCCCGGCTGACCCAGAGACATCTCCAATGGGAATTGACCCTAGCATTAAGGAGATAATGAGAGACAAAAGCGCAGTTTAATGTAAAGATTTATACTACATCCATACTATTTTATCTATTCTGTGCCTTTATCTTCCAGAATCCCTCAGTTGCGCGGGATGCCTGAACGACATCGGCGAGAATGAGTATGTGTCTGCGCTCAATCAGGACTGGCATCAAGACTGCTTCAGGTAACTCTTCGTCATCATCTTAGCGTGATAACGAAGCGAGAGTAGTATGTCAGGATCGTAGCAGATGGAGATCCGTGATCTCTGCCTACCCCTATGGGAAACAGGCGTGATTTTATGTATGTATGTATGTATGTATATTATCGCAATAAATCTAAAGGTGCACGGTATCGCATTCTGCAGACAATCCATATAGGTATACATATAATCACGCTTTATCCCTGGAGGGTTAGGAAGAGGTGAATTAACACCCACATTTCACCAATCATTGAATTCGGTCTCATGTGTCCCATGAATGGTAACCCTCTTTTCCGAGACTTTGCCTTCAGCTTACCATCAGGCAAGGCGAAGTCGAATTGACGTGTTCTATATTTAAAAAAAAACGTAATAAGGGGTTATCCTATTGCCGTCTTCCGGGCACTATTGTTGACTCAAGACATGCATCTGAGGCTGATTCTGGGCTGTATTATATAAAGAGATATAAAGAGCCCTATCCCTAAGATGGGGTGGTCCAAATTCTTCTCTACTCTGCCACGTGGCTGTCTGCCGGGATTATTTGACAACAGATTCACCATTTTATTTACATTTGTCGACAGGCTTGTTTTGCTGACATAAAATATATTACATAACATAACATAAACTCACGCCTATATCCCCAAAGGGGTAGGCAGAGGTGCTAGCGCCCACATTTCGCCAGTTTATGTTTAGTTCTCAATGTAATCATAAGGTGGCGAGCCCATTGCCATTGACCGGGCACTTAAAAACCTGCGATAAATATATTTCCCCTTAAAAAAGGCAGTTCATTTCAACGAGATATTTTTTCATTGTTGTATTGGCGTTCCGACACGAAAGATCCGCTACGGAATTACCGTCGAGTGTATCTGACTGCACCGGCAACCACGCGGTATTTTTTTATTTTGACTAACCCTATGAGTCATTGAAACATTGCTAAGGAAACGCAATTTGCAGTCTAAACATTTTTTGCTCGCTCGTGATTCACTTATCGCGTTATGTTCACAAAACAACACATTCTTTTCAAACATAATCATGCTTCCAAGATGGAATTTGCACATATTGTTGACCGGTTTTTGTATAACTTTGTTCGCGAAGGCCACCTCTCCTAATAAGAAGCTAGTTTAATTCACTCTCAATCTAATTTCATTCTCCCAAATGTTAGAAACGATAATAATGTCAATGTTCGATCTTGAAAATTGTGTTAAGGTCGATTCAGACCAAACGAATATAGAGTTGGAGCTAGAACAAGAGCTTTCTTTATATTTTAAACATAACATAACATAACATAAACTCACGCCTATATCCCCGAAGGGGTAGACAGAGGTGCTAGCACCCACATTTCGCCAGTCTTTATATTTTAGTGTATACGAAACCTTGTTTTCAAAGAAAGAACACTGAAAGAATGTTCAATTCACCTCTGCCTTACCCTCCGGGGTTAAAGTCGTGATTATAATAATTTGATGCATAGGGGATAGTATGAGCATTCGCTCGTCTAATGTAAATCAACCTTTACGAGAATACCGTTTTTGATATTTGGATTGAGATTATTTGAGGTAACTAACAGTCAAGACTAAATTTTGAACTGTTTTTTATTACGAGAATTGGGTATTTGACTGACTAGTCAAATAAGTTACTTTTTTTAAACGTTATAACGGTCAATTTTAAGGAAATTTGTATGAAATAATTTATTGTGACGTCATAGTATTCAATAGTAAATGAAAAATAAGTGAAGTAAACAAATAAAAACTATAAACTCAGTCTCAAGTGAATGGCTTGAGTCAACAATAGTGCCCAGAAAACGGCAATAGACTCACCCCCTATTACGTGGGACTGAATGATTGGTGAAATGTGGGTAACACCCAATTCAGCTCTGCGTAACCTTCCGGGGACAAAGGCGTGATTATATATTATATGTATGTATGTAAAAACGATAAAATAAGAGCCGACGCAACTTTTACAGCCCTTTTACCATTCTTAATTTAATAAAATCAAAATAAAAATTATCTACAGGATACCCAATAGGCTCTCTAAATACATTTCCTATTACACACTGCTTCGCATCAGGCAGCGTAGTGCGGGAGTGCGTGTTCTGACGATGCTTCTCTAAGTATCTCTGTGTGCATTGAAAACATACGTAGTGCAACACATGGACAATTTATACACGGGTAGTAAAAAATCGTACTCCTGTACCACGCTGCAAGAAACAGGACAGTGTATGTAGCGACTAAATAACATTACTCATAAGGAAATTAACTGAAGGTAAATTTTTAGGAGCAAGACACTTTCAAACAAAAAAAACTCCACACTTTTAAACATCAAAATTCGTTCAGTAGTTCTCGCGTCCATCGCTGAATACCTCAACAATGTGAGAACAGCTGCGCTAAAGCCTCGTTGACTTGGGCCGCGATGATCATGGCATCACATAACATAACATAAACTCACGCCTATATCCCCGTAGGGGTAGGCAGAGGTGCTAGCACTCACATTTCGCTAGTTTATGTTTAGGTCCCAATGTAATAGGTGGCGAGCCTATTGCCATTAACCGGGCACTTATAAACCTGCGATAAATACACACATAACTTCGAAAAGTCATAGGTGAGTGCCATGGAAAAACCTGGGATCGAACCCAAGACCTCGTCTCAGCAGTCCATTACCCACACCACTGGGCTACCGCGGTTATCATCACACCACTAACAAATATTCTTTTCACATTAATATATGTGATTTCCAGGTGCTCAGTATGCGATGACCAGCTGTCGATGTGGTACTTCGAAAAGGGAGGGCTGTTGTTCTGTCAAAGCGACTACTGGACCAGGTTTGGCGAGTGCTGCCAGCAATGTGCACAGGTACTACATCACTTTTTAATTAACTGTACCTTGTATACTGAAATTCATCCAATGCCGAAATATTTATTTTGTTTTATTCAGAAGACTGTTATAGTTGTGCAGCAGTAGATACTGCTGCGTGTGAAGGTCTCAGACTCAAGTTCCATAGCATACAGAAGTTGTTATTGAATCAAAGAATCAATTTCATTTATTCAGTTTAGGCACACAAAGAGCACATATGAACGTCAAAATTTTGATGCATTCCTCGAAGAGCAATTATTTGAATAGCAATGATTCGAATAGCAACGATACCATTCCTCGAAGAGCAATGATTCGTATTTTAGATCATTGCTCTTTGCGGCATAAAAACCAAACTAAATTTTATTCCTCGAAGAGCAGGTTTTTCTAAGTAGCTGATAGAGATGTGGTACTAATATGAATTATGGCAGCTTCTTGTCACTGAGCTTGACGGGATCCTGAATCACATTTCTCAATGGGGCTCTGAGAACCTGGTTGAATTCAATGCCAAGAAGACGCAGGCATGTGCGTTTACAGCAAAAGTATCTTCTTTCCTTCCCCTCCCCACTCTTCAGAGCACGCCACTGCCACTGCAGGACAATCTTAATATCCTAGGTATGGATGTTCGCTGCAACCTGAATAACAAAAACTACATCGAAAGTATCATCAAAACAGCCTCACGAAAACTCGGAGTCCTGAACAGAGTGAGACGATTTTTCACGCCGGAGCAGCGGTGTCTTCTATACAAGACACAAATTCGCTCCTGTGTGGAGTACTGCTCGCATCTCTGGGATGGTTCAGCAAAGTACTTACTAGATGCTCTCGACAGGTTGCAGCGACGTGCGGTCCGCATCATTGGGAATCCCGAGATCTCGAACACCCTAGAACCTTTACAGCTGCGTAGAGATGTTGCGTCCATGGCTGTATTTTACCGTTTGTACCATGGGGAGTGTTCTGATGAGCTCTTCCAATTAGTCCCACCCTCCCCTTTCCTACACAGGACAACGCGTGCAGGTCTTAGATGTCATCCGCACACGGTGCAAAACATCCGATCAAGAACCAAGCGGTTCGGAGACTCTTTCCTCTGTCGCACCATTAAGGCCTGGAATTCATTACCAGCTCACGTGTTTCCTTCTTCCTACAGTCCCGGGTCCTTTAAGCGGGGCGTGAAAAAGCATATGATGAGGCCGTCAAGCTGAGTGTCCCCATTGTCACAACGGTATGTGTAAGTAATGGTGACCCTCTTTTCTGGGACTTTGCCTTCAGCTTACCATCAGGCAAGGCGAAGTCCAATTGACGTGTCCTATATAAAAAAAAAAAAATATTTTGCTTGAATTTGAAGTAAAGCTCTGAAACTTTTGTCGTGTCTAAATTTTACGAATAAATTAAATATAGTGCTCAAATAACTTTGAAAACAGTGAAAAACCATAGATTGTGCCCTATCTAATAACTGTGATATAAATCAAGCGGGAAAAATAACAAACTTAAAAAAAATAATTGCGTCGTAATTAATTTCGCTTAGACATACCAGTACCGGTCCTAAATACCAAAAGAAATGAAGTGTTTTAAGTGCGAAAACGAGTTTAATGATGAGAATACGGTGCAGTGTGATGGTTGCAAGAGGAATATCTGCCTGCAATGCAGTAATTTGACGAGTAGCGAGGCGCGCGTAATGGGTTTGAAAGGCAAGCGGACGTTGCTATACCTATGCCCGCCGTGTCGTGAGGCGTTGTTTCAGGTGCCAAAGCTTATTAAAGCATATGATAGTCTCCGTGAAGAACTAAACGAAGTAAAACAGCACATATCTGAATCGCTAAACGCCCCAACCCCGGCACCTGAAACGGCAGCTGGAATACCAGTGAATACGCCGGCGTCGTTGACTTCTGGAGATACCAATGCGTTACTTGCGGAACTTTTGGAGCGAGAGCAGAGGGCAAGCAACATTATTCTTGTGGGTGTAAAAGAAAGCGATTCCGAATTAGGTATAGACCGAAAATTGCACGACGAATCAGCTGTCAAACAAATATTACAGGAAATAAACGATGGTAGTGATTACTCAAGCAAAGTGTTGGTGATGCAACGTTTGGGCCGTCGTGAACCTGACAGCCAGAAGCCCCGACCTATGAAGGTGGTCTTCAAGAACCGAGAGGATGCTGTCTGGATCCTCAAAAACAAGAGTAAGGCCAGTAGGGAGGTAAGAGTATATAATGATAAAATACCCTTACAACCTGAGGAACTTAACAAACTTCGTGAGACCCTTAAGGTTAGGACTGAAAAGGGAGAATCTGGCTTAACCATTAAATACATTAACGGTAGCCCCAAAATTATACATCAAAAAACTAAATAACTCAAACAGAAACCCATACACAGACCTTACGTTTTGTTATACCAACCTATGTTCGCTACCAGCCAAATTTGACTTACTTCTCCTATACATAAACACAAACAAACCATGCATAGTAGTTTTGACTGAAACTTGGCTAAATCACAAAGACCGCAGCAGTACTTACAATATTCCAGACTATACACTCTACAGACTTGACCGTAAACACAAAAAGAATAAAACAGAGGGGAAGACTCGGGGCGGAGGTGTAGCCATGTATATCAGGAATAGTGTAAATGGTACCTCTATTATTTCTAGTATAAACAAGTCATACATGTGTGATGATGTTGAGGCACTTTATGTTGATATACAATTAGGCACTCAACATTTTCATGTGATAGGGGTATACCGTTCGGAAAATGATAATGAGAGGATCTGGAGACCTCATGATCTGAAATTACTGACAAATTTGACCGCAGCTTCTGAAAATAACTCGGTGATTGTAGCAGGTGACTTTAACTATCCCACTATTAATTGGCCTATCCTTGCTGACCAACATCATTCGGGGGCAGCTGAACTATTTGCCAACAAGTATCTTGATAGTAACCTGTACCAACTGGTGTCTAGCCCTACTAGATTTAGGGAGGGCTGTGAACCATCACTCCTGGACTTAGTTATGGTGAATGACGAGACTCTTGTTGGTGATACTATACATAAGGCACCCATAGGTAAAAGTGATCACTGTGTGTTGGAATTTAGTGTTCAATGCCTGATACAAAAACCAAATACAAAACCTAAGGTTATAAGAAACTACCATTTAATTAACTACAGTGACTATAACAATGAATTAGATAAATATATAGACACCTTGAAACCTTCATCGGACCCAGAGGAATTGTGGCAAGGTATCTTGCATGCGATTGGCTCCACAACCGCTAAATTTGCACCAGAAAAGACCATCAAAAATAGAACAAACAATAGGCCGTGGATAAACAGTGACGTCCTTAAATTGGTGTCGGATAAGAAAAGACTATGGAATATCTACAGAAAGTTTGGGATGGCGGCAGACTATGCGAACTTTAGGGAAGTCAGTAACAAGTGTGTGGCACTGACTAGAAGGTTGAGAAGCTTGTTTGAAATAAGAATACTGGAAGATGGCGACAAAGCATTCTATTCGCATATTCGCCGCTGTACCTCATCTAAAGTATGCATCCCACCTGCCATAAGAAATGGAAATGGTGACCTTGTCACAGATCCGAAAGACATTGCCAACGCCTTTGCAGAGGAATTCGAGAAGGCATACTCCAGAGAGCCAGCTCTGACTGGTCAGCACTGTGCTAGACACACTGAGAATGGTGTGTCTGATATTGTGTTCACAGTTGATGATGTAACAAAAGTGCTCTCCAACTTGAACATCCACTCCTCTCCCGGACCTGATCGTATTCCTAACTGTATTCTCAAAAATTGTGCCCCAACCCTTGTGGGTCCTCTTACTGTACTAATGAATAAATCAATGCAAAGCGGATATGTACCTCAAGATTGGAAACATGCGGTGGTGACACCTGTCTACAAGAAGGGTGACAGAACTGCTCCTGGGAACTTTCGACCAATCAGCCTCACCTCTGGTTTTGTCAAGG
Organism: Eilema griseolum; assembly: GCA_963662185.1. Classification (NCBI taxonomy): domain Eukaryota; kingdom Metazoa; phylum Arthropoda; class Insecta; order Lepidoptera; family Erebidae; genus Eilema; species Eilema griseolum. The sequence goes on from OY759249.1 coordinate 1,995,917, forward strand.
TTATGGAAAAAATTATCAGCTAAAATCTAACACAACACCTAAAAAGGGAAAACATAATATCTACAAAACAACATGGGTTTGTTGAAAAGAGATCGACAATCACTAACCTCTTATCATGTTTGCATTCATGGACAAATGATCTTGACGGCAGGAGGCCAGTTGACATCCTCTATCTTGACTTCGAACGTGCTTTTGACAAAGTTCCTCATAAGCGTCTGCTCATAAAACTAAGCCAATATGGAATTCGTGGCAAATTGTTAAAATGGATAGAAATGTACCTCTCCAATAGAACATTTCAGGTAAGAATAGGAGACACATTATCTCAAAAGAAACAAGTGCTGAGTGGTGTTCCTCAAGGATCCGTCCTCTCGGCCCATCTATTCAGTATATATGTGACAGACCTGATTGAACGCATCAAATCTGAATCCTCCTTCTTCGCGGACGACGGAAAGTTCTTTGCCAATCCACTCATCCACTCTGGTCAACTACAAAGTGACTTAAATCAAGTTCACGAATGGACAAAGGATTGGATCATCCAGTTAAACCAGTCCAAGTGCAGTGTACTCCACCTTGGGCAAACAAACCCCAAAATCACATACACTTTGGATGGCATGCCTATTAACTCTGTTAGCAAACAAAAAGACTTGGGGGTTGTGATAACCTCTAACCTAAAATGGGTAAATTGTAAAAAAAGCCAATTCCTTCATATATGTCATAAGAAAGTCGTTCCAGACCTTAACTGTGGAAGTTTTTCTAAAAATATACAAAACCTACATAAGACCACTTCTGGAGTACGGATTCCAAATTTGGAGCCCATACTTCCAGAAGGATATTGGCCTCTTGGAGAGTGTGCAAAGGAAAGTCACTAAGCTCCCTGCTTGTCTACGACGTAAAACATACACAGAGAGACTAGAAGCATTACATCTCACTACCCTGCAAGAGAGACGCCTTCGAGGTGACCTAATAGAGACATTTAAGATCATAACCCATAAGTATAACCTGCCTGATATGCACACAATTTACATACCAAAAGTTCCCACTAAATCAGCCAGAGGACATAGCCTGAGAATAATTCGTGCAACAACAAACACAAACACTGCGCACCACTTTCTTAGTAACCGGGTAGTCCACAACTGGAATAGACTACCCGAAGATGTTGTGACTGCCACTTCAGTGAACAACTTTAAAAACAGACTGGATCACTGGTTGCTAACAAACAAACTTCACACCTATGGGCTCAATCAAGTGTAGTGACTAAATTGAACTGTTCTTCAACATGTGTGAACTGTGACATAGACATATCAGCTCAAAGCTGCTCGTCTATAATCAATAATAATAATAATAATAATAATAAATCATCAACTCGTTTATTTTTCAAATAATAATTGAATACTACAGTGGAGCCGAATCCTAAAGTTATCTACGTATAACGTAATATGTCAATTTGGTATAACTAGTGATTATTTCAAATGATATTAATATTAGAAAACATTTTTTTTAGTTTAGAGTTATGATAATGTATATCTTTTGTTTGTAATTAATTAGGGAGGTAAGGTATTATTTAATTTTGATTGGAAAAGAAATAGCGGTAACAAGGTTATAGCGGCCTGTGGTTGAGTTCTCATACGTAACTTTAGGATTCGGCTCTACTTTACACGTAAATATGAATGATGAATCTTTTACATTAATTTACTGTTGTGCTTATTATAATAAACACCTGACCCCAATTTTTTTTTTTCGTGTAAATCTTGTTTTGCAAATAACTGGCAGCAAATAAATAAAAATAGAATAAAGTAGATTACAGAGTTGTTCGAAATTTAAAAATAAATTTAAATAAGTAATGATTTTCGCATATGGAGGGAAAACTTTTAATAGTGTTTGATTGTGCAGTTTCTCTGAGGCAAAATAAAAATTATTTTTTTTGATTGTAAATAACGTTTATTATCAATAATACGTCTTTTACGTATGGTTTGTGCATTTTTGTGACTGTAGTCATCATGTCACGTCGTCATTTAAGTCGCGAAGAGATGTTTAAGGGCTGTTGGTATGCTGCAAGCTGGACGAACTCAACGCGACGTAGCGGATGCTGTCAACACCCAACCAAGCGTAATTTGCAGATTATGGGCACGCTACAGGTCTACAGGGGATGTTGCCGAACGTCACAGGGGACGAAATAGGGTTACGACCCCGCGACAAGATCGTTTCTTGCAAAATTCCGCAAGGCGGCAACCCACGATTACTGCTCGTCAGTTGGTCGCAGGCCTCCAGTCTCAGCATCAAGTGGTTATTAGCGATCAAACTGTCAGAAGAAGACTACACGAAGCCAATCTTTATGCTCGCAGACCGCTTAGGGTTCCAGCTCTTCGACGTGGAAATCGAGGTCGTCGCTTATTGTGGGCTAACGCACTTTTACAGTGGACCGACCATCAATGGGCACGGGTTCTGTTTTCTGACGAATCTTGCTTCGGTTTTCATCCTGATTCGAGAAGAGTGCGTATATGGCGAGTTCCTGGACGTCGGAGTCGTCTCCAGAATCCGCAAGAAGTTCATCCTTACCACGGTGGAACAATCATGGTATGGGCTGGAATTCGCCTTGGTGGAAGGACCGACCTCGTTTGGATACGGGGCAATTTGAATGCAATCACTGAAAGCTCTTCTCCCAAGCAGGGAGTTGCTTGGGAGAAAAGCTTTCAGTGATTCTTGAGGCATGCTCTATGAGATTGAGGTCGGCAGACTGAGCAGGCCATTCCAACGTCGTCATATTGTGCTCGCTTAACGCATTGACCACTACCCTCGCGGTGTGTGACCGTGCATTATCTTGCATGAACATAAAATCTTGACCGAACTGCTGTCGATGAGGGATTACCATGGGGTGTATAACCTCCTGAATGTATTGGTTTGCATTCAAATTGCCCCGTATCCAAACGAGGTCGGTCCTTCCACCAAGGCGAATTCCAGCCCATACCATGATTGTTCCACCGTGGTAAGGATGAACTTCTTGCGGATTCTGGAGACGACTCCGACGTCCAGGAACTCGCCATATACGCACTCTTCTCGAATCAGGATGAAAACCGAAGCAAGATTCGTCGGAAAACAGAACCCGTGCCCATTGATGGTCGGTCCACTGTAAAAGTGCGTTAGCCCACAATAAGCGACGACCTCGATTTCCACGTCGAAGAGCTGGAACCCTAAGCGGTCTGCGAGCATAAAGATTGGCTTCGTGTAGTCTTCTTCTGACAGTTTGATCGCTAATAACCACTTGATGCTGAGACTGGAGGCCTGCGACCAACTGACGAGCAGTAATCGTGGGTTGCCGCCTTGCGGAATTTTGCAAGAAACGATCTTGTCGCGGGGTCGTAACCCTATTTCGTCCCCTGTGACGTTCGGCAACATCCCCTGTAGACCTGTAGCGTGCCCATAATCTGCAAATTACGCTTGGTTGGGTGTTGACAGCATCCGCTACGTCGCGTTGAGTTCGTCCAGCTTGCAGCATACCAACAGCCCTTAAACATCTCTTCGCGACTTAAATGACGACGTGACATGATGACTACAGTCACAAAAATGCACAAACCATACGTAAAAGACGTATTATTGATAATAAACGTTATTTACAATCAAAAAAAATAATTTTTATTTTGCCTCAGAGAAACTGCACAATCAAACACTATTAAAAGTTTTCCCTCCATATGCGAAAATCATTACTTATTTAAATTTATTTTTAAATTTCGAACAACTCTGTAATCTACTTTATTCTATTTTTATTTATTTGCTGCCAGTTATTTGCAAAACAAGATTTACACGAAAAAAAAAAATTGGGGTCAGGTGTTTATTATAATAAGCACAACAGTAAATTAATGTAAAAGATTCATCATTCATATTTACGTGTAAAGTAGAGCCGAATCCTAAAGTTACGTATGAGAACTCAACCACAGGCCGCTATAACCTTGTTACCGCTATTTCTTTTCCAATCAAAATTAAATAATACCTTACCTCCCTAATTAATTACAAACAAAAGATATACATTATCATAACTCTAAACTAAAAAAAATGTTTTCTAATATTAATATCATTTGAAATAATCACTAGTTATACCAAATTGACATATTACGTTATACGTAGATAACTTTAGGATTCGGCTCCACTGTAGTATTCAATTATTATTTGAAAAATAAACGAGTTGATGATTTATTATTATTATTATTATTATTATTGATTATAGACGAGCAGCTTTGAGCTGATATGTCTATGTCACAGTTCACACATGTTGAAGAACAGTTCAATTTAGTCACTACACTTGATTGAGCCCATAGTTGTGAAGTTTGTTTGTTAGCAACCAGTGATCCAGTCTGTTTTTAAAGTTGTTCACTGAAGTGGCAGTCACAACATCTTCGGGTAGTCTATTCCAGTTGTGGACTACCCGGTTACTAAGAAAGTGGTGCGCAGTGTTTGTGTTTGTTGTTGCACGAATTATTCTCAGGCTATGTCCTCTGGCTGATTTAGTGGGAACTTTTGGTATGTAAATTGTGTGCATATCAGGCAGGTTATACTTATGGGTTATGATCTTAAATGTCTCTATTAGGTCACCTCGAAGGCGTCTCTCTTGCAGGGTAGTGAGATGTAATGCTTCTAGTCTCTCTGTGTATGTTTTACGTCGTAGACAAGCAGGGAGCTTAGTGACTTTCCTTTGCACACTCTCCAAGAGGCCAATATCCTTCTGGAAGTATGGGCTCCAAATTTGGAATCCGTACTCCAGAAGTGGTCTTATGTAGGTTTTGTATATTTTTAGAAAAACTTCCACAGTTAAGGTCTGGAACGACTTTCTTATGACATATATGAAGGAATTGGCTTTTTTTACAATTTACCCATTTTAGGTTAGAGGTTATCACAACCCCCAAGTCTTTTTGTTTGCTAACAGAGTTAATAGGCATGCCATCCAAAGTGTATGTGATTTTGGGGTTTGTTTGCCCAAGGTGGAGTACACTGCACTTGGACTGGTTTAACTGGATGATCCAATCCTTTGTCCATTCGTGAACTTGATTTAAGTCACTTTGTAGTTGACCAGAGTGGATGAGTGGATTGGCAAAGAACTTTCCGTCGTCCGCGAAGAAGGAGGATTCAGATTTGATGCGTTCAATCAGGTCTGTCACATATATACTGAATAGATGGGCCGAGAGGACGGATCCTTGAGGAACACCACTCAGCACTTGTTTCTTTTGAGATAATGTGTCTCCTATTCTTACCTGAAATGTTCTATTGGAGAGGTACATTTCTATCCATTTTAACAATTTGCCACGAATTCCATATTGGCTTAGTTTTATGAGCAGACGCTTATGAGGAACTTTGTCAAAAGCACGTTCGAAGTCAAGATAGAGGATGTCAACTGGCCTCCTGCCGTCAAGATCATTTGTCCATGAATGCAAACATGATAAGAGGTTAGTGATTGTCGATCTCTTTTCAACAAACCCATGTTGTTTTGTAGATATTATGTTTTCCCTTTTTAGGTGTTGTGTTAGATTTTAGCTGATAATTTTTTCCATAACCTTGACAAAACCAGAGGTGAGGCTGATTGGTCGAAAGTTCCCAGGAGCAGTTCTGTCACCCTTCTTGTGGAACAATCATGGTATGGGCTGGAATTCGCCTTGGTGGAAGGACCGACCTCGTTTGGATACGGGGCAATTTGAATGCAAACCAATACATTCAGGAGGTTATACACCCCATGGTAATCCCTCATCGACAGCAGTTCGGTCAAGATTTTATGTTCATGCAAGATAATGCACGGTCACACACCGCGAGGGTAGTGGTCAATGCGTTAAGCGAGCACAATATGACGACGTTGGAATGGCCTGCTCAGTCTGCCGACCTCAATCTCATAGAGCATGCCTCAAGAATCACTGAAAGCTCTTCTCCCAAGCAACTCCCTGCTTGGGAGAAGAGCTTTCAGTGATTCTTTGGAAAATCTGAACACTGAAGAACAACTTTTTTTACACCTTCGCAGTGTATGGAGCCATATTCCACAGACGATGATTGACAATCTCATACTAAGTATGCCACGCCGTTGTCGAGCTGTTGCTAATGCTTTAGGAGGTCCTACAGATTATTAAAAACGTTTAAAGTACGGTTAATTACTGTATTTCTTACTACCTCGTTATTTTTGTGCCTAATCATAGAAGGTTGTAATACTCAATATTGGCACTATTCAATTCTTTCTTAAAAAAAAAAATTGGTATGAAAATGTTTTTATTAAAATTAAAATTAAAAACGGTATAAAAATACCCTTCTATTGATATAAAACACTCACTATTACAAAAAGGGTTTTTAAATAAAAACTAGAAATGTCCTTGTTCCCTAGACTTTGTTGATGTGTGTATGTCTAAATCACAGTTTCTTTGATGTTTACAAGATATATATAAATCATTCCATTTTTTACAAGTTTACGTAATATTAAATCAATCTTTTACAGATCTTTCATTATTTGAATATAACCTAGGATATTAATTAAGATGTTGACAGTATTGTTACTAAATCGGTCTTTAGAATATCACTACATAATTATTATAAAACAAAGTCACTGTCGCTGTCTGTCCGTCCCTAAGTATGCCGAAATCTTCAAAACTACGCAACGGATTTTGAAGCGGTTTTTCTTAATAGATATAGTGATTCAAGAGGAAGGTTTATATGTATAATACATGCATAATATTGTAGAGAAACACTGATAAATTTAGAGATATGCAGCGGGCACGGAATCAGAAAATATGGCGGTACTAAGTTCGCCGGGTCAGCTATAGTAGAGTTTTTTATCTCAGAATCATTCATTCATTTGTCTAAGAAACATTCAAGTCACATTTTGAATGAGTTATTATTAAATAATAAATTATTCTTAGAAGAATAGTCTCAGTTTCCCTTACCATAACTAAAATATGAATATTTAAATATGCATATAATAATAACACTGTGCAAATAATCTTTGTTAAATCAGCCTTACGTCATTTTTTTCTCAAAGAATAATCTAGACACGCGGCAGCGTGTCAAGCCAAGGTCAAGCAGGAACTGGCTAGCCAGCGCTGAGTGTAATATTACACGAACCATTTGGTGCCACTTTTGACCCTTCTATAACGCAAATTCTCTTTAATGAATTTCATAACTCTAAACTAAAAAAAATGTTTTCTAATATTAATGTCATTTGAAATAATCACTAGTTATACCAAATTGACATATTACGTCATACGTAATTTTAGGATTCGGCTCCACTGTAGTATTCAATTATTATTTGAAAAATAAACGAGTTGATGATTTTATCGATATTTTTATAAAATTCGAGCAAAATAATTCATATTAGTACCACATCTCTATCAGCTACTTAGAAAAACCTGCTCTTCGAGGAATAAAATTTAGTTTAGTTTTTATGCCGCGCAGAGCAGTGATCTAAAATACGAAGCATTGCTCTTCGAGGAATGGTATCGTTGCTATTCGAATCATTGCTATTCGAATAATTGCTCTTCGAGGATTGCATCTACAATTAGCTATGTCAAGAAATAATATAAAAATATTAAACAATTTAAAAATAAATCATTGGAAAAACGATTCTTTCGCTGGTTCGGTAGGTTAGTTCTACTGAGAAGATACCAGCAAGAAACTCAGCGAACTATATTAGAACTAGATTATTTTTCATTGAGTTTGGAATAGGGGAGGGGAGTTCAATTTACAGCTGTACCAGCTTCTGGGTGAACTCTTCTTGGCTCCCATAGTCTTGGTGAACTCTTCTTGGCTCCCATGGTCTTGGTGGGGTCCTGAACACTTATTGAAGAAGAATATATAGCTTTTTAACCATGTCGTGTTTCGGCCAGGTGATCACGGGCCCGGTGATGTCGGCGGGCGCGCACCGCTTCCACCCGGAGTGCTTCGCGTGCGACGCGTGCGCCGCGCACATCGAGGACGGCCAGCAGTACGCGCTCGTGGAGCGCTCGCACCTCTACTGGTAAGTGCGCAGGGCAATGACGCACGAGGTGGTGCGGGTCCATGACTTCCAGTGTCGCCCAGGTGAACACGGGCCGCACCGCTTCCATCGCACCGCTCGCCGTAGGCAGGGAGTTCATCCCCACACATTGCAACCTGAGACGGTACGCACTGTGCGGTATGAAAGAAACTTCATCCCACGCACACTCAAGCTGTGGAATGAACTCCCTGCTGCGGTCTTCCCATGCGCCTACAATATGGGGTTCTTCAAAAGGGGCATTAGGAGGTTCCTTCAGGGTCGGCAGCGCGAGTGACGCTCCTGGTGTTGCACGAGTCCATAGGCCACGGTAACCACTTCCAATCAGGTGGGCCGTGTGCTTGTCTGCCACCAAGTGGTATAAAAAAAAATCCAGAGTGCCTCGCGTGCGACGCGTCATATTTTGATTAATTCATTTTGTGCGAGTATATTAAGTTTATGTAAATTTTCATGAGGAGGTAGGACACGGCGGTATTTCCGCTCAATTGAGCAGTCCGACTGGGGAAGTACCTCCGCCCTACAGAATACTGCAGTTATAATAACTTCATGTTGTGTTCTCAGAGGTGAGTAGGGTAGCCAAAGCTCACTGGAGAATTTGTGCTGTCAGTGGGAAGACTAAAGGCTTGTCCTGCTTTGTCCTCTACACTGACGTCACAGAAACTCTGTGCTTACAGTGTCGGCAGCGCGAGAGTGGCTTCTCTGGTGTTACACACGTCCATAGGCCACGGTTACTACTTTCCATCAGGTGGGCACCTAAGTGGTATAAAAAAATAATTGAAAAGTCGATATCCAGGACGGGAGCTGAACCCGCAAGCAGCCCTTTTCCAGAGAGAATATTTTGCCCAATTTCGAAATTCCCCTGTACCCAGTTTCTCAAATTTAGGATTTCATATACAAACCAACTCTTTCCTTCCATTTATCCTCAATCGCCCATCTTCGAACCTAACCCCTTCCCCCATGTCTGGCGTGGTTCTAACAGTACCCATGGTGTGACCCCACAGCGGCGGTTGCTACAGCGCGGTGCCCGCGGCGTCGCACGCCATCCGCGTGGTGGAGGTGCCGCCCGCTGCCGTCTCCGTGGCGCACGCCGCGCCCGCCTCGCTCACCGTCTCCAAGTAAGTGACCCTATCACATTCGAGAACATTCTGAAATGTTATCGACAGATGTTAGGGAATTTGGGGGTTTCGATGAGTCTTGCATTGGGTATGAGTTCGTGGAAGTGGGCTTTGTTTAATAAACAAGTTAAATGTATTTATAAGTATTAATTTCAGTGTATGATATACAGGGTGTTTTTTTTAAAACTGTCTAAGTTTTAGTTTTCTTCAAATTCGAACTCGAAACGTCTCTGAGCATTTTTCGCTATTCCTCATACTTTTGGTTTTTACCACCGATGCATAGTTTAAAAAACACCCTGTATGTTATAATAACCAATTTTATTATAGAAAACAGTGAATAAATAATTTAATATATTTAATCAACGAATTCAAAGGAGTTTAAATTTGGCATCAAATAAACTCATCAAGTAAAGCAAATTCAGTGGATATTTTTCATTGAATTAATACAAACTTAATTACTACAATCTTGTATTTTCTTACTGTAAATCATTTTAAAGTCCTTTGAAATTGTCTTATTTGAAGATAATTTGACTAACATCGCCGGCGCAGATAATATTCAATTGTGATATGTGTACGTAATACGGTACGATAAATATGTATACAGGGTGGATTTTTGAAACGGGGCAGTAAGGGTACGTACCTTAAATTGCAGTTGCAGCAAAACTAGCAAAACTCAGACTATCCATGAGTTTTTAAGACATTACTATTGTATTTGTTGTACATTTTAAAAATATCATACATACAAACACATGCTCCCACCTTTTTCCCTCCGGGGTAGGCAGAAACGACAGCCCACCCTCTGGTCATATCTCTTACACCTTCACACTTCTACTAATTTAATCCAAGCTCGTCGGTTTCGAATGCTCTGACCTGACCTTTACAGAAATAACTAATACAGAAATAGCAAAAAGTGCTACCAGTCGTTATTGCCTCGTTTCTTAAACCCCCCGTGTGTATGGTGTGCGCTGACGTCACTACCGCTGGGCAGTTCTCGCTGCGCGGGCGCGGCGGCGGCTGCGCGTGCGCTGCTGCGGGCCGCGCTGCGCCTGTGCGTCCACGTGGCGTGCTATAGGTAGGGCGCGGGCTGCCTGCCCAGTGTCGCATGATCTGCTTCATACTGTGTACTAGATGCTGTTAATTCTTGCATTTTGTAAGTGCTTGCAAGATGTAATGAGATGCGTAAATGTACTGTTATAGATGCTGTTAATTCTTGCATTTTGTAAGTGCTTGCAAGATGTAATGAGATGCGTAAATGTACTGTTATAGATGCTGTTAATTCTTGCATTTTGTAAGTGCTTGCAAGATGTCATAAGATGCGTAAATGTACTATTATAGATGCTGTTAATTCTTGCATTTTGTAAGTGCTTGCAAGATGTTATGAGATGCGTAAATTCGTCGAATGGACAATGAGGCGTCTTTATACATAAAGGGGTGTGTAGCCCATACATATTACAGAAAACAATAATCATGTCTTCGATTTAGAAAAAAAAACGAGCAAAGTGCGACGGACTCACGCACGAAGGGTTCCGTTTATATGAGAACCCTCTTTAAATAATAAATAAATATTCTACAACGTTCTACACAACGCTATCTAGACCCATGGTAAGCATAGCTTAACTAGCTTGTGTTATGGAATCTAGAATGCGGATAAACATACTTAGATATATAAATACATACATATAATCACGTCTTTATCCCTGGAGGTTTAGGCAGAGGTGAATTAACACTCACATTTCACCAATAATTGTATTCAGTCCCTCGTAATAGGGGGCAAGCCTATTGCCGTATTTCGGGCACTATTGTTGACTCGAGACATGCATCTGATGCGAAGTCTGACTCTGATCCTTTTTTTTGTAAATATATACTTATTATACATAGGAACACCTAGACCAATGCAAATACACACGTGTCACAGTGGAGTGTTGTTATTCATTTGTATTTATTACTAACCTTAAATTGTTACTACCACTATGAATCGATGGTCTGACAATAAATGAATTTTAATTTAATATATTCATGATTGATCATTGATTTGATTTGATTTGATTTGATTCATACATACAAATATTTGCACTGAGCGTGAATTAAACCCGCCCCCCCTGCGTAGCAGTCGAATATTTGTTTTTATAGCGGCAACAGATGCCATGCCACCTACTACATCCTGGTGACAGACAGACAAATGAAGTATTAATAATAGAATTCCCCTATTACTAAAAGACTTTAGAATTGAGAGAGGAATGTTGAGATGGTTTGGTCATGTTGAGAGAATGAATGAAAGAAGACTAACGAAGCAGGTGTATGAGGCGAGTGTGGATGGTACCGTCGGAAGGGGAAGACCTAGGCGCACATACCTGGACCTAATCGGAGAAGTTTTAGAAAAGGGGCAAGTCAGGAGTACTCTAAACCAACGAGCATGCATGAAGAATGTAATGAGAGTAAATGAAGCGAGAGTAGTATGTCAGGATCGTAGCAAATGGAGATCCGTGATCTCTGCTTACCCCTATGGGAGACAGGCGTGATTTTATGTATGTATGTATGTAAAAGACTTTACATGTCCGACTCTAAAAAACAATATGAAACTAATAACACAACTACTGTATTTTCTTTTTTTTATACCACATGGTTGGCAAGCACATGGCCCACCTGATGAAAGCGGTTACCGTGGCCTATGGACGTGAGTAATACTAGAGAAGCCACACTCGCGCTGCCGACCCTGTAAGCACAGAGTGTTAAAGTGTTTCTATAAATAATATAAATACTATTTATACAAACATTCATTTCTACAAATAATTCTCATTATTCAGTTGGTAGACTTGGCAGGACGATATAAATAAATCACTGATAATAACAGACAGGAAAATGAATCATGCTTGACACATTATAAAATAAATCGTGTCACAGACAAACTCGTGTCTGAATCTTTTATATATTTAGGTTGTCAAATTGACTGCACGCCACCTGATGTTAAGAGTGGGTGCAGTCCAAAGAATAGTGGCCGCCATTACAGATGCTGTCTCTGGAATCGCGGTGGTGGGTTTTGACTTGTAATATTAATTAGGTATTCCATTTAAGGGTATGGCATTTTGTCTTATCCTATCGTAAGAATAAGATAAGATACGATACCACACCCTATCTTATCGTATCGTATCTTATTTCTATCGTATCTTAATAATTTAACTTAAAGGTAATCCTAATTATAACTTTAGTATTTTTTGATACGAATGGCCATTCCACCCTGGAATGGCCATTCCTTGTGGATCCCCTGAGGGATCGAAATAGGGGATCCAAATGGAACACAGGCCTAACAGGACATATCTACCCCCTTTTTTTTACGTGCGCAAAATCCCCACGAATACTCCCCCACCGGAGCCGGTGGAAGAGGTGATGTCGGACTCGAGCCGACCAAAACGCAGGACGCCTTTGGGTCGTTTTTGGTTGCCGAAGGTGAGGTTAACAGGCATATCCCTCTCACCCCGGCCGACCCAGGGCCATCTCTCTCGATCTGGCCCTCTCCTCGGGTGTGGAGACCACAGAGTCCCCAACTCGTCCCCAGAAATGGGGAGGCGCGTCGCCGCCGCGGCTTGCTTCTGCTGCGGATGACAGGCGGCTCCACCCCTCACCCCCAGGCCTGCGCTCATGGGGGGCGGAGGTCATTCATCGACCTCCAACGCCGGAGGGATATAACTACCCCTGATGACCGGTGAGTGAAGCGTTGGGATTGCCGCATGAAAAAATAGTCTTTATTTTCAAGGAAAAAAGATTTAGTCGTTCTTTTTGCCGGTACAATCGCTATTTTAAACTTACTATTCAAATATAGACATTTCAGCGCATCATTCGATCATACGTCACACGGCCAATGCAGGAATGTCGCGGCTTTCCAAAATGGCGCCAACACGAAATATATAAAAAATATATACTCCATTCGGTTCGGTACTTAACTAAAGTTTGTTTACCTGTTCAGTACTTAATAATAACATAACATAAACTCACGCCTATATCGCCGAAGGGGTAGGCAGAGGTTCTAGCACCCACATTTCGCCAGTTTATGTTTAGGTCCCAATGTAATAGGTGGCGACTTAATAATAATAATAATAATAAACGTCTTTATTGTACACCAAATACATATTACATAACAATATGAGATGCAAGTTTTGTGGTACGTACAGATGGCGGCGTTATCGCTCTGCGGCAATTTCTTACAGGCAACCATAGGACCTAGGATTTAAATTAATTTTTTAAATAGAAAAATATTCGTATTTAAACTATCATGGTCACTCACTTTAGTATAAAAGTAATCGGGATATTTACCATGTTGCATTGTTTCGAGTTTCCGATATTTCGGCGCTGTTGCAAGCACCATGATCACGGAGGAACTAGAGTATTGGCGGTGAACAGTGAAAAAATTAATTTTGGTATAAATAAATCGATCTACCCTCTTTCGAGTTCTTTTACTACGCATAACTACACTACCACTGGTTTCACTCTCACTACACACCTTCACTTTTCACCGCCAATACTCCAGTTCCTCCGTGATCATGGTGCTTGCAACAGCGCCGAAATATCGGAAACTCATAACAATACAACATGGTAAATATCCTGATATCTTTGATAGGTACTAATAGAAAAATATTACTGAGTTTTCCAATTGTTTTTTTATACAACTTATTTGGCAGACAAGCACACGACCCACCTGATGGAAAGTGGCTACCGTGGCCTATAAACGTGTGTAACACCAGTGGAGTCACATCCGTGCTGCCGACCCTGTAAGAACAGAGATTTTCTGTGCCTTCAGTGCAGAACACAAAATCAGGGCAAGCCTTTGGTCTTCCCACTGACAGCACAAAAACTCTCCAGTGAACTCTGGCTACCCTACTCACCACCGGGAACACAACACGAGGTTATTATAGCAGCGGTATTCTGTAGTGTGGAGGTACTTCCCCAGTCGGACTGCTCAATTCGGACGGTAATACCGTCGTGTCCTACCTCCTCATATATATTAAAAAAACACATCAAGATAATAGTGTAAAACACGCCGGGATATTTACCATGGCGAAAACAATAAACATCGTAAATATCCCGGCGAGATTTGCACTATTAATGTGCATGACCATGTCAATCTCAAATCACACAGTTGTTTTAATTTATTGTCGCCATTTTAGAGTGCGGGCAACGCATCTATACTTTATAATGTAGCATTGTACAGGCGCGATTTCCTGTAGTCACTGTCCTCATACCAATCAGTCATTCTGTTGTTTTAAAGGAGTTTATGCCCACATGGGCACGTCAACCCCATCAATCATTCAGTATGTGTGCTACTTTCTGTGTGATTTAATAAACGATAGTTCGTGTATTAATTACTACACGCGACATAATCTTCGTGTGTGTTTTTATTGCATGTCATTGGATAATATAAAATATATAGGTACACTTTTAGGCGACACTTTCGCGCAAACTCCTAAGCCACACAACGTATATAGAGACGATTTTTACTGTTATTTAATTATTATTTTTTATAGGAAGTGCATTATTATTTATAAATAGTGCTAAATAAATCTTTTGAAGAAGTAAATACAGGGAATATTACAAATATGCAAGTGTTCATTTACCAGTTTGGTTAATTAGTGTCGATCGATTGTAATATAATTTTGTAATTGTGTCATTCTGGGATATATCATGGAGATAAAAATACGGTATGTTATACTTTATTATATAGAGTACAATTTATATTTATTTGCTGTTTACATAATGTACATAGGAATTATCTAAATTATAATATAAAACCAATCAGGCATTAAAGAATTCCTCCCCATCGATGTCAACCGGGAAGGTGGCCAGAAGGCTGGCCGACATAGCCACGTTGAATGGGAATACCAATCCATTGCGCAAGGAATAAACCAGACCTTCGATTCTACTAAAGTAAAACCACTGTCATCACCACAGACACTGCAAAAATAGACATGTCATGACAGGCATATCCCTCGCACCCCGGCTGACCCAGGGTCATATCTCTCGATCTAGCCCTCTCCTCGGTGTGAATTGAAACAATATGGGGTTCTTCAAGAGGGGCATCAGAAGGTTTCTTCATGGTCGGCAGCGCGAGTGTGACACCCCTGGTGTTGCATACGTCCATAGGCCACGGTAACCGCTCCCATCAGGTGGGCCGTGTGCTTGTCTGCCAACTAAGTGGTATAAAAAAAAATACAATCTGACAACCTTTTGGGTACAGAACCCTAAAATGGTATATTTATTCTCTTTGGAAGATGTTCCTGATTCCGTATATCTTTTGGTGCCTTAGTTGAAAGTGTAGGAGGTAGGAGACGACAGTACTCCCGTCCCAATTGAGCAGTCCGACTGGGGTAGTACCTGCGCCCTACAAAATACCACGGCTATAGTAACCTGGACAGCTTTTGTGCTGTCAGTGGGAAAACCAAAGGCTTGTTCTGCTTTGTCTTCTACACTTACAGCACAGAAACTCTCTGTGCTTACGTGGTCGGCAGCACGAGTGTGACTCCCCTGGTATTGCAAGGCCACGGTAACCACTTTCCTGTCTAATTTGTATAAAAAAAGTGCTGTAACGGTTTCATTGACCAGTAGTTGTGTTCTGATTATTCTATTCTGACCGTCGTTAGACCTCAGTAATATTAACTGCCGAGTACCGCTCTTTCCCACAATACCACAGGATTACAAATATTACCTAAATATTTATTTTCCTCCATACGTCACCAATAAAATATTGTTGTTGACCTTATCCTATAGGCATACATACATATATATATATATATATATAACCATTGAAACGTGATGCTAGAGGCTATACTGTGAGTTAGATGGATTGCTCGTTCAATGCTTACGTAAGCACTAAAAGGGGGAGAGGGGGTCTTTGCATTGTTTATTTTTGATGACATGGGGGTGGTGGGAAAAAACGAACATGAATAGAAATGTGCATATAGGTACCAATGTTTACGTAGCCATGGAGGGGGGGGGGGGTAAGAATTTTGGTGACAAGGGGGAGGGGGGTTGAATAATTCTAATTAATCTGCTTACGTAATACTTGAACGGCCCTTGTTAACAAAAAAATCTAAGTATGTATATTCGCAAAATATTCAAGCTATCCTTACTTAGGGTCTAAATAACGCTGTGTTGAGGCAGACTTTCGTTGATTGTGTGTTATTTAAAATATTTTTGTACAAATTCACAATGAAAACTCTTCGAAATGGTTCGTACCACGGCAGAAGAGAGGGTTAGCGTACTCATCACAGCGTTCAATTGAGTGTAGGTACACGCAGAAATTGCTTTTTCAATTTTAATTTTATACCACTGGTGACAGACAAGCACACGGTCCATCTAATGGTTACAGGAAAGAGGTTACAGTGACCTATGGATGTGTGCAACACTAAGGTAGTCACACTCGTGCTGCCGACCCTGTAAGAAAATTGAGTTTCTGTGCTGTCAGTGCAGAAGACAAAGCATGACCAGCCTCCCACTGAAAATACAAAAAACTCTCCATTGAGCTCTTGCTACCCTACTCACCACCGAGAACACGAACACGAGATTATTATGACCGCTGTATTCTGTAGGGCGGAGGTACTTCCCCAGTCGTACCGCTCATTTGGGACTAAAATACTGTCGTGTCCTTTCTCCTTTAAAACAATTGCTCTACCAAACCGAAACAGCCCAATCTTCGCTGAACTCATCTACTCGACTCGTGCCACCACATCAGTAGTCTGCCTAAACAAAAGTACCTAGTATTGCATTGCACGCACGTAAATTCTATAAACGCACCTGTTTGAGCTTTAAATGTGTGTTAATTTTATTCACTGCTAAATATACCACACAGCCCGTTTATAAGCACAATCGAAAATATTATGTTGTCTGTTTGTTTGCCATTTTATTCCTTAAATATATAATTGATGTGTTTCTCCACATATTGATATACACTTGTACTTTTTTCCTCAGTATTTTTTATTATTACACTTGATCAGTTACGCCTTACGGCTTCCTCAAAGGTTTACAATTACAGTTGTAATTGCAATGTTATTGCATTGGAATAATAAAAGATACAAGATAAGATAGAAAAAGTATTTCAGTATGTGTAACAACAAATTTCACCAAATCCCATCAATCAATAGTATAAGTAGTTTGATGTGTTTTTGTCTCTTTCGAATGCACGTCAATACCTTACAAAGCTGCCTATTTTTTAAGTAGTATTATATTGTTAATATTATTGTAACACTACACCATTCCACAATTGCAAAATATTCGCCTAGTTACAGAACTATACAGGAAAACAGGTAAAAGCTATAAGTCATGCAGTATTACACATACTGACATACATTTGATAAATATATCTTTGTACCTTAGCTACTGGTTAATGATTCATTGGTGATTAAATTAAAACTTTCAGTTAAAAAACTAGTCTAATCTTTTTAGTTTTATCATTAAATCAATATAATATGATGATGCAAAGATGGGTAAAAACCACTGACTGCAGGCAATCACCAATGGCTATACCGTCAGTAAACGAACGGCTTACGAAACGTATCCTAAGATTAGACAAACCAAGTCTAAGAACAATTATGGGGACAAAAAAGGGCCACTGTCTCGTCAATAAGCACCTACACACCGTCGCGTCGGTGTCACGGATAACCCCCCTAGCAGGAGGTGCCGTTGCAACGGCCGCTCACGTAATACTGGAATGCGAGACAGTGACCCCTCAACGATCTCAAATCCTCAGCTCAGCGAGGTCGCTCTGTGAAGTTCCCAGTAAACTTCTGTTCTTCTAGTCAGAGCTATGCTGGCTGTTCTAGGAACACTCTTCTAGGCAATCGTGCTTAAATAAAGAGTCTAAGTGCGGAGAATAGAGTCCTCTTTCCCATCTAATCCCAATATAATTGTAATATGATGACTTAAACCTAGCTTTTTTTGTAGTCCACATTCACTATTAAGTATATAGAAACGTGATTCAGCCCATATCACTTCTGAAATTTTCAATTCTTCTTTAAACATGGACTCTAAGATCGATCTGTCAGCATGACTATCTGAAAACACTGATCTGGATCAATTCCTAATCACAGAATGAAACAGCCAGATTTTTGCAGTTATTTTCTCTTACTATGAATTAATTCAACGTAAAAATTAACAGAATTTACAAATATCTGGTTAGATAGATAGATAATTCTTTATTGTACACCAATAGATTACAGTAGAACTTGTAGGCAGGATGCATACAGTTTAATGTACAATGTGCGGCCTTATCGCTGAAAACTTGAAATTTTGTGAAAGAAATTACTTAAAAAATCGATTCACTCATTCTACCCGTTTTCCTCAGAACTTAAAACAAAAAAAAGTAGTTGAATATAACTATTAAGATAAAATTGAATAGTCAGCATACTATTTTTTTTACGCGCGGAAAATCCCCACGGATACACCCCCACCGTAGCCGGTGGGAGAGGTTATGTCGGACTCGAACCGACTAAAACGCACGACGCCACGTGGGTCGTTTTGGTTGCCGAAGGCGAGGTTGACAGGCATATCCCTCGCACCCCGTCCGACACAGAGCCATCTCTCTCGATCTGGCTCTCTCCTCAGGTGTGGGGGATAGTCAGCATACTAAATGCTTTAAAATTTCATTCAATATAATCGAGAATATTACATGAAATCGCCTAATCGTTTCCCAGCCCTCTCTTGTCAGAATACTACCTTCTAACTTTAGCTTATCTACCATGCCAGGATCGACTCATCATGCGGCCTGCTGACACTACACATCGGAGACAAGATCCTGGAGATCAATGGCACGCCCGTAAGGAACCGGCCGCTGGATGAGATCGAGAGGGCGTTGGGCAGGAGGGATGCTGTTATACAGGTATTACTGACTTTTTACTTTCGAAAAAGTGAGAGGTATATGCCAGGATCATAGTATGTGGCAACATGTGGTATCATTGTGAAAGAGGCGTGACTGTATGTATGTATGTATCACATCGAGCTAAAAGTAGGTTGTTAATGGTTTGCACCGCGATTGATTACTAATTTATAACGGTTTTTAGGTTTTTTCCGTTGCGAATTATGAATAATCACGTCACTGTTTCGTGTGACGTAATAGTTTTGGGGATAGAAATTTCCATATAAGCTTCTTCCAATTAATGACTAGATCTGGCATATGTTGACTAGGTTTGTAAACTACCTCGGCCCAAAACTTGATCACAGCAAAAGCGTTTTCTTTTGCTCTACAAAGAATCAAAGAATCAATTTCATTTATTCAGTCTAGTCACATAAAGGGCACATATGAACGTCAAAATTTAACAATTATGTCAAGAAATTAAATAAAAATATTAAATAATGTAAAAATAAATCATTGGCAAAATGATTCTTTCGCTGGTTCGGTAGGTTAGTTCTACTGAGAAGATACCAGCAAGAATCTTAGATAACTATATTAGGACTGAATTATCTTTCTTTTTTAAATTTGCTTTAGTGTACAATTTATTTTGTACGAGCAAGCAATCGACTTATGTTGACCACGCATTCATATCATCAAGAAACTCATCTACTTTATAGTAACCTTTATTCATTAAAGTAGTAGTAATAGGTCGATGGTACAGGTGAAGGGACTCAGCTAGCAGGAGAGCAAACGTGACATAGACTAAGATTGAGCCCCAATTGCAGGACTCTTGCGACAGTCATTAGTTTTATATAAGACTTTTACTTGTCTTTATTCTATGATTAAAATTGACACTTAAGGGACGGTTCCATTAAATTCTATGTTATTCTATTTCAGTTAACTATAGAACATAGTCCAGAAACAAACTCAAAATGCCCACAGTCCAACAACACAGCACACACACATCCAAACACACACACGCACACAGAGGAAGACAAGTCCATACACGACCTATCGCCGGTCGAAAGAAGAATATTCAGTAAAGAAGAGTTGAAGAGACATTCTGAGGCACATGAGATACAGGGGAGAGAGATCGAGGGGAGAAAAGAGAGACTGTTTAAGAGGAAAGGGGAGGATGGGGGCAAGTGGGTGAACAAGAGACGGCAGACCCCGTCCTCCCCGCTACTAGGGGATAAGGAGAAAAGTAGCAGTATGTCGAAACTTCTAGACGCGTGAGTATTTTGTTTATTGATTTGTATGAGGTTACATCGTAATCTTTGGGGTCCAAGGTAATCTCACCTTTAAGCCGGCACAACTGCGAATTTATGTATGAGACTATAGTGCAAGCTTTCCTCTCAGGGTTGGGTATCAAACGGCAATCGTTCCCGTAAAAGACACAGCTATAGCATCGAACGAAGAAGTAAAAGTACTTTTCAGTCACCATTTGGGATTCGGAGGCTAGACGGCAGTCGCTCCCTCAAGCCTTCGGGACCTCCTTCGAACCTTAAGCTCCAAGGCGGGAACAACACTAAGCTGATCCATTCAGTATTTATTACATAAAAGAGTAAAACAAAACCACCACAAGGATGAAATGACATGAAAGAGTAACCCACACACAAGTTTTCACAACTTTATTATAATATTAATAGGATTATTGGTAGTGCATTTCCTTGTGACTTTGCTTGCAGCGTGGACGGTGACGAGGAACCCCAAGGAGTACTGCGAGACCTGAGCCGAGCGCGCTCCTTCCGAGTGGAACCTGCGCCCGGACAGACCGTGTTCCGCGCCTGCGACTTGCTCCAGGTAAAGTTAGGCCTACTGTCGGCAGGGGGCATTAGAGGAAACTCGAGTTTGATCCGGATGGAACTACATGTTCCTATTCTTGCTATCATTCATTGTCAAATCTGTGGGCGTAATTCGCTTCCATGGTTAAGCAATTATAATTAAATACCATCGATTAAGGTAGGAAAAATGAAATCGGTTCAGGTGTGATTCGAACACGCCATCTTTCCCTTACAGCGGGAATGCTCTGACCACTGAAACACTGAACTACAGCTGAAGCCATTCAAATTCTCTTAAATATCCATCTTCACCATCTTGCTAAAAAAGAATTATCCAATTTGGTGAAGTTATTTGATAGTTATACGCGTACAATGTTGTTTTTGTTTCTGCACATGTTGTGTAGAATATAACTACTGCTGCTTTGACCTGAATGCAGAGTATCTTAACAGATTTGACCGTCTTCTAAACAACTGTATCAGATTCGTCTTTAACCTCCGCAAGTATGACCATGTATCTGCTTGTCGGTCGCAACTACATTGGTTGCCGATTCGTCAGCGTCGGAAACAATGTGCTCTTACCACTCTCTATACTATATTAACTTCTCCTAATTCTCCCTCTTACCTATCCCCCTATTTCCAATATCTTGGCTCCAATCATGACAGAAACTTGCGTTCTACAAACAGCCTCGTCTTGCGCTGTCCTACTCATTGATCCGATTTCATCCACTCTTCCTTTCCTGTGCAATCTATATTTCTTTGAACGAGTTACCTCTCGGGATCAGGGGGGCCACAAGCCGTACACATTTAAATTGGGAGTTCGCAAACTCATGCTGGATAAATTGGAGGAAACCTCATTGTAATTATATTTATCAATGTATGGTTGAATATTATTATGTGTATGTATATTTTATTTATGTATATATGTATGTATTAATATATATATAACCTAGTTGCCTTTCATAATGCACCTACCTTGTTATTCTCTGCACCACCTATTGGGTTGACTGGTAGAGAATGCCTGTGGCATTAAGTCCGCCTGTGTACATTTGTGCATGAAGTTTAAATAAATAAATAAATAAAATACACATATTATATTACTCGTACTCATACTCACTTGTACTTTAAGAACAAATGAGTTCACAATATGTTCAACAAATTCCACCAAGTGCCATCAATTAACAGTAAAAATAGTTAGAATATAAATACTTTTCTTTCTTACTTTGTAATTTAACAGAATAAAATAATATCGATGACATGACCTCTGTAAACAAAACTAAAATGCACCCATACACAGCTAAAAAAGAAAAACAAATTGTAGTTATTTACAGTTAATACATTGGTATAATGCAACACTAGATGGTGTGTGGGGTCCTCTTCATACAATTTTAGCACATATATTGCGACGATTTATTTTTATATATATTTTTGTCCATTACAGGGTGAACTGCTAGGGTCAGGGTTCTTCGGAGAGGTGTATAAAGTGACCCACAGGGACACGAATGAGGTCATGGTGCTCAAACAATTATACAGAGTGGATGAAGACGCGCAGAGGAACTTTCTCAAAGAGGTGAGTAGCGTGACATTGTGTACAAATGAGCTTGAAAAAATTTATTCGTCATCTTAGAATTGTTCCCGATGACATTCTCGATCACCTCGGAGCCCAAGATCGCTTTTTTAAAATTAGTGATCATAATTACTAGTACTTAAGCCTCCGACGCGACCGTGACTAACACAGGGATGATAATGTATTTCTAATATTTCTCCTAACTTGTGTTAGGAGTGGATTCATGTCAGTAGTGTAATCAGTTTTCTAACACGGGACCTCTCGATCGTAGACCCGACTCTCCAACCACTAAGTTACCAACTCTTATTCGTTTTTATTCATTTGGCAAACCAACAGTCGCTCCCATGAAAGCCGTATAAGCATTGTTTTTATGTATGACCTCTCCACCCCGCCAGAGCCTCGTCATTTATTCAGCACCGGCATTGCAAGCGAGGGTGACTTGGCCCTAAAAACCCCATACACCCTTCAAAATATCTAATTTATTTTTATTGGTCTAGGTGGCAGTGCTGAGGTCTCTGAAGCACCCGAATGTGCTTCGGTTCATTGGCGTGCTGTACAAGGACAAGCGCCTGCACCTCGTCACCGAGTACGTGGCTGGTGGGACCCTGCATCAGCTCTTACAGGTATGTTACTGTGATCATTTATTTACATCACGCCTCCCGTACCGTTTTAGGGAGACTCTAAGGTAACCTCGGCAAGGGGGCAACAGTCAGCCGAAACGTTAGGCCATTGGCTGAGTAAACGCTGAACTATTCGGGGAATATTATAATGGCGACCAAGTAAAACGGTTTGCCCTTTGTTTTTAATATGTTAATGACTACCAAAAATAGATCCTTGTGGTGTACGCCTTTCCAAGTAGTCCTCTACTAACCTTATGCAATTAATTTCAAAATGTTGAAGAGGACCAAGAATCGATCCTTGTGGCACGCCTTTCCAAGTAGTCCTACTAACCGCATGCAATTAATTTCAAACTGTTAAAGAGGACCAAAAATAGATCCTTGTGGTACGCTTATCCAATATTATAAAGGACCAAGAATAGATCCTTGTGGTACGTCTGTCCAGGTAGTTCTCCTAACCCTATGCAATTAATTTCAATACGTTGAAAAGGACCAATAATAGATCCTTGTGGTACGCTTTTTCTTGTAGTCCTACGCACACCCACTTCTATATATTTCAATATGTTGAAAAGGACCAAGTATAGATCCTTGTGGAACGCCATTCCAAGTAGTCTTACTAACCCTCTTCAACTACATACCTTTCAATACGTTGAAGACGACCAAGAATAGTAATTTTCATTGAAAGTGCACTATTCTTTTTCTCGTTATGGTGAACGTGATCAGAAGCTTTGATGAGATCGCAAAATATACTGATGACTTTTGCGGATTCTTTTGAATGTTGAAATATGCTTTACAACTGTAACATTTACGTTAGTATGTTGTCACGAATTAAGTACGGTTAGCTACGAAAACAGATTGATACAAATTGTGTTTTAATTTAAAATGAATAATTGTGTTTGACTAAATTTCAAATTCTCCAAGCTTTCATGTTATATCATAATGTTAACAGGAATTAACGCGGTCATAGTATAGGTACATGGTACATACATACCTTTGAATCATGATTTGAGTCAGGCTGTAACCACAGCTGGTTCGAAATATCAGGTAATTTAAAGGTATTTGAGCACGATGATCGCGTCAATCCCCGTTACCATTATTGTGTGTGACGGTGATGGCTGATGATGTGCGGCAGGAGCCCGCGGTGGCGCTGCCGTGGGGCGCGCGCGGGCGGCTGGCGCGCGACGTGGCGGCGGGGCTGGGCTACCTGCACCGCATGAACGTCATCCACCGCGACCTCAACTCGCACAACTGCCTCGTGCGCGCCGACCGCAGCGTCGTCGTGGCCGACTTCGGGCTGGCGCGCATCGTGCAGCGCACGGCCAGCAGCTCGCTCGACCGCCGCCGCGCGCACGCGCACGCCTCGCTGCGCAGGAAGCGCTACACGGTGCGCCTTACTTTATACTTCACATTCCAACAAGGGCGCCTTTTAACAACGATTCTTTTATTTCTTTATTTTCTATTCGAATTACGAACACTACTTTTTGGGATAAGTTCGTGAAGAGGTGTTATCTGACCACCACGAACCACCATGGGCTAGTACAGTACTAATGTATTAGCGTTATAAAAGTTCTGTAATTGAAATCTGCTATCGAACTTTTTGAGACTTTGTCGAGCTTTGACCGACGGTTTAACGTGCTGTTTGAGGCACACTGGCGTCTCAATGTGTTAAGAATGATTACCATTTTATAGATGACTGCGAGAACCTTTATTATTATTTGATTGACACCAGGTCGTCGGTAACCCCTACTGGATGGCTCCAGAGATGATGAACGGCAACGTGTACGATGAAAAAGTCGACGTATTCTCATTTGGAATCATCTTATGCGAGGTAAGAAAACCAAAACTATGACATAATTATTTTCAATTACCTTGTATTCACTCCCATATTGCCCTGTCTTATTTTAATATTGAATTCCTTAACTCCTATTGACATAATATTGTATGCCGTAAGGCTAAATATGATTTACCTAAATTTACAAGCATAAAATCCCTTGCTTGCGATTCTAGGCATAAATAAATATTTATTTAAATAATAGCCATAAGGTAACTAGGAATGTGTTAAGCTACCAATGGCAAAACTGTTAAATCAAATTATACAAAAGACGTGGACGTGATTACGAAAGTGTATAAAACAAATAATTCCATTTCAGATAATAGGGCGCGTGTCCGCGGATCCAGACTTCCTCCCGCGACGATCGGATTTCGGTCTGAACGAGGCGTTATTCATAGAGAAGTTCTGCCGCACGTCTGCCTGCCCTGAGCCGTTCTACAGAATCGCCTTCCTCGCCTGCCACCTGGAACCGGACACTAGGTCGTATTTTAAACTATTAAGACATTTTTTTTAGTTTTAGGAATTGTATTGTCCAGCTAAACTATGCTATTACTTTAATTTAAACATTTATTGACAGGCAAGTCTTCATTAAAAAAAACAGGTCCGAGGATCCTGCCTTGTGGCATTCGAAATTTGTTGTTATTGTTTTGTGTAAGGATAGTACAAATTGGGATTAACGTAGCCAAATTCTTTGGTCAAGTCAGTACGGCTGGTGTTTATTTAATTTACAATGGTAAAAGTGCACTAAAATTTTCAAACTGTAGTTTCTTCTATAGTTGATACATGATTAGCATCAATTTTTTTTTTATTATCATTTAATGCCATTTGAGGAAAAAAATTCGCCTCAATCCATGAGTGACTAGTCCCGTTCCCCGCAGACCATCGTTTGAGGTGATAGAGATCTGGCTAGAGAGCGTGGTGCGGCACCTGTCGGGCGGCGGCGCGCTGCCACCCACGCTGCTGCAGTACGGGCGGGACCGCGCGCCTGCACTAGGCTCGCCCGGCGACTGCGCCTGCCACCGCCTCAGCAAGGCCGACAGCAGCGAGCTGTGCGGGCCCGACGCACCCGACGCGCCCCACGCGCCCGATAACAAGGTGACCCATCAAATACATCAAAATATCAAGAACATACACAGTATATAATATCTGTTAGCCTAGGCGTTTGATCTAGTATATCATAATTTATTTATCCAAATACTTGTGTAGACTGATGATTTCGTTAAGGCTTTTGATGTAGGATATCACATTATATTCATCCAACATTGTGTGGAATCCAACTTAGTGAATTCGCCAAAGCGTTTGATTTAGTGTAGCATAATTTACTCATCGAGACACTCATTTACCCTAAAAATTTCGCCGAGGTATATGATATAGTACAGCATAATATACTTATTCAGACACTCGCCTACCCTCCAACTTGTACTCACGAAATCGTTCCCAGATTGTTATAGTCATATAGTGCAATGATTTTAGTCTCATACCAACAGAGTTTCATCGGGGGTACTCCAGGGTTAATATGTCGGTCCCACTATTTTTTACAAATAATTTATAACATTAATTAGAATATCTTTTAAACATAAAATTTTATATAAAATGGAATATTCACGTCTGTAAATCCCTGAGGAGGTAAACCAGACACACATTCCGCCCACTATAACTTTCAGTCCCACGTAATAGGAAGCAGGCCTATTGCCGACAAACAAGTACTTTATCACCGGCTAATAACAGAGCTATCCTATAGTCACCTTTACCAGCACCCACGGGAAGAGATACGGTGGCCCTATTCTGCATCGTTATTACTTATAATACATTGGTATTCCAGCCCAGTCCCGCGGCGACGCTGGCGGTGCCGGAGCGCGGCTGGCGAGCCCTCGGCAAGTGCATGTCGGCCAGCCACATCGGCACGCGGCCGCGGGGCGCGCCCGCCGGCCGCAGCCGCAGCCACCACGCGCTGCACACCGCCGGGTACATCCTGCGCGCCGATGGCAACACCATCAACATCACCAAGGTAGCTGGCTTCTGTTCTTCGTCTTAGTGGTTCCCGACTACATCTGAGACCTGACCTCGGAGCGCAGGGTCCAACTACTCCTCTTTACCAGTGGTGTTACGAGCAGCCCCCTCTGCAGGGGATGTTTCGTTGCCGAGGAAACGTCCGCTCACGTAATGCTAGTATAGGTGGTAGCTCCTTAACTATCTGAATTTTGACATTCGAATTTTTTTGTATTTGAATTTTCGACATAAATATCCATATTTGAATAAAAGTTTACTATATTGAATGACTTTATTTCAGGTGGACGATATATCCGAGTGGTTGGACCCACCCCCTCTCAAGCGCACCAGTCCAGACTCACACCTAAACAAACTTCAGGAACTCACCACCAAGAACCGTAAGGTGGAGTCTCCTGACGAGTTCGACGGTAACCTGCCCTCGTTCTGCCGCAATCAGTCGGTAGAAGAACTTGAGAGTGAGTACAAACTCGACGTAGATCCCTCTCAGCCTCTGTCTAGACATTACAGCATTCCTCATAAAGCTGAAAGTACTCACGAGGAACATGAAGATACAGATTCCTCAGACGATGACCTCAGTAGAAGCACCTGGCATAATAACGTAAAAATCTTTGATAAATTGGATATAGACCCTAAAGCTCTCATAGCTACTATCGTCAAAAAAAGTGAAAACATAAATCTACTGCCAAAGAAATCAAGTTATGACGTCACAGACGTTGTTTTAAGAAACGACTGCGCAGCGAACGAACGCAAAATATCTGACGTTGACAGCCGCAGGTATAACATAGATCACTTAACTAAAAGTCCTATAATGGCGCAAGGCGTCAAGAACATCGCCAAAAATATTGAAAAAGAGCAAAATCAAGAAAAATCTGGGTTTTTCCAGAAGAAATTATTGTCTCCTAAGTTCAGCAGGTTATTCAAACCGAATACTGCAGAAGTCGTGAGACACAAAGAAGTAGAGGATAAAGAAAAGTCTAGAAGTAAGTTCTTCGTTCAAAGACCTGCTTCTCCCAGCAATATACGGTCTTATAGGATACGTCCAGCGGACACGGACAAGCCAGTGTTGAACAATGATGTTCTAAAGTCTGATATAAAGCTAGCGAACATGGGAAAGCCTATGACGCCGATATTCCGAAGACATTTGGCCGAAAGACCTGATTTCGCAGACGGTAGATTCAGCTACAGAGATCGTCGAACGAAACCGGAAGATTCAAAGTTCATAGACTTAGGTCGTAATAGAATTAAGACACCTATTACAAGTGTAGAAAAATCTACAAAATTAGAAAGGTCTATGCCTCTTATTAGGAGTAGTCAGATCAATAACATTCCTGCTTTGGCCACCGTGCCGGAGAAAAAGTATGAGAAGATTAAAGGGGAATCTGTGCCTAAGAGATCGGCGCCGGGCATTTCGCGCAGTAACTACGTGAGCCTGGCCAATCTGAAGATTAACGGGAAGGTAAAGGAAACTGTGAGCGACGAGTCACCCGTCGAAAGGGTTATTTAGATAACTTTTAAATGCAGTGGCTAACTTGTATATTGTACTACAGATTCTGAACGTATGGTTAATAGGCGCTCTGTGAGGTATATTTTAAAATATACCAGAGCTATTTACCCGATCTAAATATTAGTGAAAGGAACTTCGGTACAAAATAAATAGGTATTTACATAAGACCGATAAACCAAAACATACTCTCATAAGCAGTCAATCTGTACTCCGAACACGAACAATATTTGAATTCGTAACGTAAACGTTTCGAGAGAACGGAGCTTTGCGATTGGCCGCCTGCATACTGTAATTCTGTGTGTGAAGCCTACCAATCAGAATGCTCCGTTCTCTCGATAAGTTTACGTTACGAATTCAAATATTTTTCGCGCTCGGGGCTCTGGTCTTTTAAACCTATTTTGTTCATGTTATTATAGTGCGGCCGTTAACAGTCGTCCTGCCATAAGCCATGACGCAGATTACTATGGCGCTTATTGAGCACAATGGAATGGAATAAGACAAAAATAATAATATTAATATATTCACCAGACATTTCCAGTTGCTAACGGCAGTACTATGAACGACAGTAACAAAATATCATCTATCTTTTTAAATATACTTTTGCTGTCGCCATAACAAGTACAGTCAGCCACTGCATCCGAACTGTTATTCTTGCCATGTTATACCTAGTTCATATACAATTGTTGAGCGTTCTACTTTTGAGTGCTACTTTTACACGTATTTGTATACTTTATAGTAGCTTTGCAGATACGGTGTTACGTGTGATAGTGTGTAATTGTCGGATATTGTACGGTCAGCAACGAAAGCCGTAACAAATGGGTAATAAGGCCAATGGTACACAACACTTTACGTCAGCAAGCGTATATGTACATACAGTTTAGAATATAGGTACACATTTACATGTGAAGTTGTATGTAGTGGTGTATACTAAACTTATCTTCGTGCGCGTTTTTTTATTACATTTTATTGCCTATTTTAACCTCTTACATACGAAAGTTACTATTTTTGAAATTCATTGGAAATATTTTATATTCATAAACGTGTATAAATTGTTTCATAAACGTACAAAAGGCGTGATGCTTTCGTTGCTGTCTGTACCTTAAGATTTAGTATTTAATCGAATTTATTGAATCAAAATGTCGTTTTGCTAGTTGTTATGTTAAAGACAATAATTTTATAACGTTAGTTTTTTTATACTCTCGCTTGTCTCGAAATTAATTCATTACACATGATTATTTATTTAAAAAAGACGACGAAAACTTTCCAATTAATTATTGGAAAATTTCATAATTAACAAATATCATCTTTAAGTTTTACAGTACGATATTACTAGTACTATAATATATTTTACTTTAAATATATTATTATTATAAATATATAAATATCCGTTGAATATATACGTGAGTTGGGTGGCACAGTGGTACTTTTCGGTACTAGTCGAGAGATTTACTCGAATATTGATCTGTTTATTTTCTTAGTGCACAAGTATACGATTGGGTGGAAGTCCTTAGTGAGTGAGTGTAAAACACAAACTTGTAACCACAATATCCATAAAATGTATTGATCGAAAGAATATCTGTTATTTATTACTTAAATAAAATATAGGCGGGCCTAATGCCATAGGCATTCTTTAACAGTGAACCAAAGTTAGTGCAAAAGAATCAACAGATGGCTGAACACTATAAAATATTCCAGAAAAAATCTCGATATATTTAAAATATTTCGAAAAAATGGAACAGTGAAGATATTTTTATTTTGTTATTTAAGCCACCCAACCTCTTTAAATAAGTCAATTATTGAAAGTATTTCAATATTTGCTGCGGTATAGTTAAGAGATGTATTATCGTTAACGATAATTCGTGCTATCTGGTAGGATAAGGGTTATAGCAGACATATCAACTCTAACACGGATTTTAATCGTATCGCCTAAAATAAATGAAATTATAAAAAATGCGCACTTGGCTCTCCGTCGCAGCAACAGCGTAAAGAAAGCTGTATGTGATTAATTATTTGCATTCAATACTGGACTTAAAGTCTCACTCTCTATAATCTGTGGTTCACAGCCTGAGTAGCTGCAGGTGCACTGATGATATTTTTTGACATTTTGAATATCCATCATTGCTATTATTTTTATTTCGATATTTTTTATTTATACATGTGTGATTCGCAATAAAAACAATTTATTTCTTTTTTTCTATATCAATAAAGTCTAGAATCGGGGTTCTGGTGACAGCTAGGTTAACCAGCGGTAAGCGAGCGTCGCCTAGCGTGACGTATGTACGTAGACGATCCTTTTCCGAGTTGATATGTCTGTTATGACCCTAATACGTAATGACTGCGTATTGAACACGGGTACGATGGTGTCTAAATATTTCGTGCCACTTTCTATATAATTATATCTATGTATAATATATTTATTACAAATTTTGGTCACCCCTTTACCTAATAATTATAGGTGACCTGTGCCCCGAGCACGACAAACTATAGTGATCGTATCGTAAACGTTTCGAGAGAATGGAGGATTGCGATTGGCCGCCTGCCTACAAAGAACCTGTGTGCATGTGTGTGTGTGAAGACAGCCAATCACAATGCTCCGATCTCTCGAAACGTTTACGTTACGATTACGATAGTGTTTCGTGCTAGGGGCACCGTTATTTGCAATTGCAAAGTCTTACTTACTTCGGTATTCAAATATTCTTGCTATCTTGCTCCCAGGATACGAATATTGCTCATTGTATTTTAAAGCTTTTTATTGAAGTGCTAAACTGACAAGTAAAAAAAATATGGACCAGTATTCGCTCAAGACGAGTCTGTAAGAATAAGATTCAAATTGGCTCCTATATAGCTTTTGCATTGATTACTTATATATCTTATGGAAATATACAATAGTTGTTTTCTACTGTGGTTAGTCTCGTACCGTTTTGTATTGTGTAGATGATATGTTTAATAGTTGAAATATTGTTAATGAATAATTGTACAATTTCAATACTCTTGACGAATCTCGAATTAATGACAGGTTCATTAGAGATGTTTATTCACCGAGCTAGGTTGGTCGGTTGGTGAACTTACCTTAGGGATTCTCTCAGTGCGAGCCTAAATAATGTACGCTGTCTAAAAAAAGTCTAAGTGACGTTACTATTACAAGAATATAGTACAAATATGACTTATAGCGACCGGCAATCAACTTGACAATATACTCTAGCTTAATAGATGTACGCCAATTAACCACTCATAGGTTATATTCAAGTTTAATGCTTTGTTTTTTCACGTGCGGTGAATATGGATACCCTCCGTCAGAGCCGGTGGGAGAGGTTATGTCGGACTCGAACCGACTAAAACGCACGGCGCCTGTGGTCCGTTTTTGGTTGCCGAAGTTTAATACTGCTGTCAAACAACATCGGTAATGGCGGTAACTATCCTTTGGATTGCACCTCAATTTAGCATCAGGCGGGGTTCAGTTATTTTGGCGAGCTAAATATTTAAAATATCCCGGCTCTAAGGGGCGCACATCGGTTGATCAGACCTTTTATTGGTTCACACGCAGATTTTTACAACAATTTGTTCAAGTTATTTGCCGGTATCTGTACTAAAAGGTCCCATTAAATTCTGTCCAACATGTTGCAGTGCGCAACAAAAGAATAAAACACGAAGTTTAATCTCTTTATTATATTATTATATAGTTATTCTGTAATTTGTAATACAATCCTGTGCCATGTTATTCGTACCGTCGGCAATATTTACTAGATTATCTGCTGATCGTACTTTATAGTCTATGGATGGATCGCTTTGTTAGTCTATCAAATATTTAAAAAACCGCGATGTTAAGTTATTTATAGTATCAACAAGCCATAGCAAAAACTACAGTGCAGTGCACATACAGTTATTCATACAAAAACACGTACATAAACGCGCAAACACTTATTCATACACATACGCACACTCACACATGCGATTGCCCACATTTTTTTTACGTGCGTATAATCCCCACGGATACCGCTCCGCCGGAACCAATGGGAGAGGTTATGTCGGGAACCGACTAAAACGCACGGCGCCAGTGAGTCGTTGGTTGGCGAAGGTGAGGTTGACAGGCATATCCCTCGCACCCCGGTCGACACAGGGCCATCTCTCTCGATATGGCCTTTCTCGGGCGTTCACGCACATTATACACATATATACAAACACACAAATTGTTATAGTTTTCGTCAACATAAATCTTTCAGTTAACTCCTACAAAAACTACAAAATGGAGTCAAACCTGTAATACCCTTATGGCAAGTCTGATGCCTTTAAAATTACACTGCCGCCGTTTCCAAGCAATAACTTTGCGACCCATCCATCGACAGGTCGTTACCTAAGATATCTTGATTATATAAACTCTAAAACCCGACATTAGGTTTAAAACGCCAGTATGTTTAGATATGTGACAACACGTTAATTGTATTAATTTGTTAACAATAGATTACTTAGATTAGATGTAAGTTTATTTCTTGTTTTTCAAAGTCTGATTTTGTACTTTTGTGACACAGGGTGCCATTTTATATAACTTAGTGCGAAAATCATTCTATATATAATAATTAGGAATGAACGAAACTACGCAAGCGCTCCATAATTTTCGTTTACTAGTATCGCTTAAGAGCCTGTACTGCATCTTGAATAATCACGAATGCTGGCGACCATTTCGTGCAACTAAAAACCAAAAATAATACTGAGTAAATTTGCACAAAATATGCAAATAAAACTTAGTTTGCACAGAGTCGTGCCATACGATTTGCATGACAGTGTGGTCGCATGTATGCGTGACACGCATGAGGCAACGGAGGTGATAAGACAAAAAATAGGATACTTGTTTCACATAAATGTCAACGACTGACGGGAACAAGAGTGGGAGTTCATCTAAGCTTTAGTTTGTATAGCGTTGTCTCTATCGCACATTTTCATATATTAAGTTTCAAACACAAACGGTTTTGACTACTCTATAAAAATATCATACTCCGTTCCGATAAAGGGAACGTTTTACTAAAACCGATCTTAGTCCGGACTCCTCACTCTTCTTCCCGACCTTCAGTAATGAATATAAATCTCACAATTAATGCTACTTTTTTTTACGTTCGACAGTAGTTCGTGCTCATTTTTATATCTTATCTGTGATACGTTTCGTTTAAAACGCTGCAATAACAAGTATTATAGGTGTCTTTAGGTTATTAAAACTTTAACATTTTATTTAGATTTTATTTTAAGTTTGTTCTTGGATGCCAGCATTCACATCTGATGGATACAACCTGCATTTAATTCACCATTATGACACACAAGCGATAGGTAATGGATAAAATCTGTTATGCGTTCTTTGAATTAGCTCAGATCAATTTTGACTTAGTATTAGCTGACCTTCTTAATTGAAATTTATTGTCTAAAAATTTCAATGAAAAAGACAAGACAATATCATTGATCTCTTCATGTCCGCCGGTTTCGAGTACTTCTGACCTGACCTTTAGATACAAGTGGCGCGCTATTGTCTCTGCCTACCGAATGGAAATAAGCGGTGCCTTCCAACTTCAAGTTCAAGTTCTTTATTTGTAAAATATGGTACAAAAAAGTGACGTTTAGATTACAACGTCGGATCTCATATTCTGCCGGTTCAGGCGTACAAATTTTACATTTTGATTTAATTACATAATTATCTAATGCATGCAAGACAGTTCATAATAATATTCATATTAGTATTAAAATGTAGGATCCCCGTGGCACTACCCAATGACACTACTAGCAGTGTCAAGGGTTAAAATTAATTTCCCATGACACTACCGGTAGTGTCAAAGGTAAAGCTAGTAGTTAACCTAATACTAAGACAAGATTTATCAAATTCGATAAAGATTGAAATGGTTAAAGCGGGATTCGAAGATCGCGGATCTTTCCCTTACAGGGGGAACGCTTTGACCACTAAGCGACTGAACCCTCGCCTCAAACCATCCAAGATTTACCAAGTAAAGTTTGAATGCGCATTATAGATTTCATCCTAGAACCTCTTCGTCTTACATTTTGTGAAACTTATAAACTGTTCACAGTAAGTAGCATCTGTTCAAGTTGTGAATGCGTGGCGTTCGTAAAGAGATATATTAACATATTAACAGCGGTAACAATTATTCCGTCTCGTGCATTCCAAGCGGTTTTGTATTTTTGTGTCTGTTTCTAAGTACAAATGAATAAAGGAATATATTCAGAATTTTGGATATTTATTTCTGTCATATATTTTGCGTTGCCCTACCTATATTTTTTTTTGAAGACCCGTATGGGCATAGCATGTCCATAGCAGGTCCGAATTATTGGGAATCCTGAGATCACGAACACCCTCTAGCCTTTGCAGATGCGTAGAGATGTTGCTTCCTTGGCTGTATTTTACCGTCTCTACCATGATGAGTGTTCTGATGAGCTCTTCCAACTAATCCCACCCCACCCTCTCCTTTCCTACATAGGACAACACGTGTAGGCCTTAGATGTCACCCTCACACTGTGCAGAATATACGAGCAAGAACCAAGCGGTTCAGAGATTTTTCTTTGCCGCACCACCAAGACCTGGAATTCATTACCAGCTCACGTGTTTCCTTCTTCCTACGGTCCCGGGTCCTTTAAGCAGGGCGTGACAAAGCATCTGATGAGGCCGCCAAGCTGAGTGCCACCATTGTAAAATTACTTAGTGTCTGTAATGGTGACCCTCTTTCCTGAGACTGCCTATAGCTTACCATCAGGCGAGGTGAAGTCAAGTTGGTATGTCCTAGATATAAAAAACTCGTAAGTGAACCGATTAAAACCACTCAATAGACAAGCATCCGGCTCTACTGAAGGTTGTACAGTGGAGTTAGACTTCAACTGTACCAGTGACGGTGCAATAGTAAATGTGCTGCACAAAACTTCTGTACCTAACACCTGAATAACCACATTTAAGCTAATTAAAAAAAAAAGGCGGGTCTTCTGTTTCCTCGCATCTCTGACTATTTATAAAAGGCGATTTAATCATAAACAATTATGTGATGAATTGATGATATATCGATAGGTTCCTAAAGATAATAAAATAAACAAAAATCAACTGTAAAATATTCTTTATTTGTAAACAAAGTCGAAATTGGGTATTTAAATACATTATAACGTTAAGAGTGTACACTAAGGGACTTAGAAAATATAATATAATAAGTATTACATTCTCAAAAGATACCCTAGAGATGTAACATAATATTTTGTTGACATATCGATAAAGATTTTGACATATTAGTCTCTAATCAATTGTAATCTACACTTGGAAGTACTTTTTTGTTATAAATAAATATTAATAACAGTTTTTAATAGAATTATAAAAAATATAAATATAGAACTAAATACACAAATAAATATATCTCCAAACAAAAATCTAGTCATTAATTTTAAACATCGAAATGTATGCATATTTCCTTTCTTAAGTTCAACATTTTTACTTTCTTTCGCCAATTTCTTTTAAGCAAGACAGGTTATCATTACGTCTAGGTATAGCGTTACCGTATGCAGATCTTGGTGATTTTAACATGTCTCCTAGGTAAATATAAAAAACCCAACTACGTAGTATATAGGCATAATGTGCAATAATATTGTCTTACATTGGACATCGATAGTACTCATTGGTTTCAGTAGATTTTAAAAAGAGATCAATAATATTAATGACCATTTTTCCTAGTGTACAGAAAATGGATAAGTATTAAATAAAAAATACTTTAGCCTGGAATACGATGACTTTACCGTTTATAGAAACTCGTCCATAAATGAGGCGTTAAATAAAAATATCTGACAGAACACTAACGTGACGATAGCTTAGCTTAGCTATATAAATAAAGTCCACATTAAGTTGACAGTTCGGCAATACAACCAGACTATCGCCCAATATTTACAAGTACCCACATTCTGTACAGAAGGAATTACAAATGTCAACTAGGAGCTACTAGCCTATGAATGTTATGCCAAAATTTTATTTTAATCAGAAAGAAACTTACAGTTAATAATCACAACGCGATATCAGTAGGTATTTAGTGCTATTACAACATATGGACGTGCTCAATAGGTTCGCTTAGGTAGTTCGTGTACGAGTTATCAAAAAATAACCAAGATTTATTTATATTTGAGAAGAATGTTACGTTTTAACGTAGCTGTACGTGTATGTGCATTTAATTTATTAAATAACGTTTATAATTATTTTCTATCGATGTAGGGTAGTTGACTATAATATAATGTAAATATTCGAAGTGGCATATTTTATTCTTTTTAACGACATTGCAGTGAAGTCTTCAATCCATCATATCATATAACTAAAACATAAGTAAATAATCTCAACTAAAATGGCTTATTCCACTTCCTGCCAGTAATGTCTCTAATTACTTTGGCTTGGGTTCACATAAATGGCTAAGTGCCTTTCGAATTACATTTTATTTTTTAGCTTATATTATTTAGCATAAATTCTGTAACGTTATGTCATCAGAATATAAAAAAAGAACTATTTTGTTATAGTCAACTACCCTACAATCTTCAACTACGACGAAAAGGAACATGCGAAATTAAAACTACTAGAAGTCACAATTCTAGTTGTCCACAACATCGACACTAAACGAGTTAGTAACTAATGTTACTAATCTAATCAACAACTAAACTAACAGTTAAGAAGTCGTACTAACCTCTCTCTTTCTCGTTCTGATTTATCTCACTATCCCTTTCGATGTCAATTTACAAACTCATAATTCTATGAAGGTAAAAAAAAGTAGCCTCTGAGTTTCTAATAACGGATTCCGCCATTTTTATTTGAGGAAGTAGTGGTGACAGAAATAAAAGAGCCCTAGAGCTCCTTAAAATCGAACTTCAATAACCGCAAGGCGGTTATTGGAAAAGTTAGTCCGAAGTCCTTGCAAAAGTTGGCGCGAGATACTGCGGCGGTGCATTCTGTACGCAGTATTACTAACAACAAGCAAAGTGCTACTCTATAATATATAAAGTCGAGATAAAGATTCACTCAGACGAGATTTGGATATTTTCACGGGAGAATGGCGCGGTATTGGCCAATCACTCACAGCGTTAATCTATGCCGTTCCGTTGAGGCATAGCGAGTTTTTTTTTAAATAACTAAAGTTAGTTGTCTCGTCAGGGTCAAAGTCAATATCAAATATTGTACATTACAGAATAGTACCCTACTAGAAGCCCTATCCAGTTCGATCATCACTTACGCAGACTCGAAGTGAGATCGAGCCCAAATCTCATTTGGCTACACACTATCACCGATAGTGATAAATTGCACATGTAAAATATTTTAATTTTAATATACAAATTGAAAGAAAATACTTTCATCGACATCAATAATCGTCACCTCTAGTCATTCAACTCCCCTCTAGTGTAAAAACTATATCATAACCCATATTGAGACTATAACTAACTAGTCT
The DNA here is from genome assembly GCA_963662185.1 of Eilema griseolum. Taxonomy (NCBI): domain Eukaryota; kingdom Metazoa; phylum Arthropoda; class Insecta; order Lepidoptera; family Erebidae; genus Eilema; species Eilema griseolum. The sequence goes on from OY759249.1 coordinate 2,033,646, forward strand.
AGATAAATCAGGTATACTCGGTAATTTAGATATTACGACTTAGACATAGTTTCAGACATGTATTTCCCTTACACTACAACTAGTATTTTGACTAAGTAATAAAGTGAGCTATATGCCGGGAGAAAGATGAGAGTTGTATCGGTCGCACTTTATACACAATTGCCCAGAAAAAGGAGTGTTATATTTTCGAAGTCCGTGAATGTTTATAGGTTTCTTTATTTCACCATCACTTTTGAATAATCGAAAAAATGTATAATAGTATTGGGGTTCCCTTAGCGTATACACCTCAGCTGACGAATAAAGCTCTCATCTTTCCGTAAGCATAGAAAATTTAATTATGTACCTGCAAAGAATTTTAAAAAGTTTTCTAAAATTCTTTACATGCGTTTTTTAATTCTACCCTCTCCTATTCAATAACAAACGTGTTATGATTAAACATGCAAGTGCGTGATATGTGCGTCAAATGTTCTAAACCGTGGAATATATTGCTGATCGTACATCACTACACTATATTATAGAGAAACAAATAAAGACGAACACAGTCTTATTAGGGGCACAAAGTATTTTGTTCGATAAAAAAATAAACACTACCTACAATGTATAAATATTCAATATAAAAAAATTGGTTGCCTGTAAAGTCGGTATACGGGCGAAAGTTTTACGTGACAACGACTTTGAGTGGTAAAATAATTTTCATGTGAATATTCATTCGTATAGTAGGAAGAAGGATGAAATAATAGTAAGGACGCGTGCCTTTCACTTTTTATGTCTGTCTCTCTCGCTCTTAGGCGGGCTAACCATGCCCGAGTGGAAGGGACGCGTGCCTCTCACTCGCTCTCATTGTGAGCGCATAACGTGAGCGGAGCGTAACGCAGTTTCTTGAAGTGTCACCCGGCAAACCAATTTATAAGACGTTGTCACGTCAAAAATATAATAAAAGCGTAATTGATAGTTTGTTAAAATGGCAGGCTCTGTCATCAACATATAACTACGCACATAAATTAACTGACATATATTAACCAGATCGAAAAATGTTACGATGTTTTAAAAAAGAAATAATTCATCTGGGTCTTGGATAAAATGACAATAAATGTTTTTGTCATAGAAAATAAATTAGCTTACAGCCTATAGGCTGCAGCCTATACGAAGTAACAAAATAATGCTCGGGAATTTATTGAATGTGATAAAAATACAAATATTACATTTGGTAGGTAACGACAGAGCGGTGCCTCTTGCCGCAGGCTTTTACGAGACGTCAATAAATTACTGTTACCAATGTAAACATAAAAAACTGTAAAATCATTTTAAAAAAATATATCAAACGTTTCCAAAGCGCTATGACTTTCGAAACATCAAACACTGCCGTTAACATTATTTAAAAGTAGTTACAAGAAATAGCAGTCTAGCCTGTGCTGTTGACAGAGCCTTTTAAGTTTCAATACAGTTACAAATAAATGATATAATTGGGTATTTTCCTGAAATTAAAATCAAAGTCAAAACCCAAACTAGAATAGTAAATAATTTGACTATTAAATATTATGACATCACAATAAATTATTTCCATAAAGCCTTTTCCTTGTATTTCCGTTTTGACGTTTAGTAAAAATGTCACTAATTTGACTAGTCAGGCAAATACCCAATTGTTACGTATCCTAAAATATTAAAGTTCAGCACACATAAATAGCTGGTCAAAAATTTATTCATACAATATTCAAACTATCTCGAATATTATCTACAAAAGTTTATCGGTTTTTGAAGTGAATCGATTGGGACTTTATTAAATAGACTTGAGATTTTTACGCTAGACGTTCTTTGAGTTTTTATTATACGCTACTAGTTTCGTAAATAGGTACTTTCATAATCTTTGCATATTACTTCAAGTAAAATTTCAGAAACACTACAAATAAATGCCGACTTATGTGTACTGATCTATGTTGGCATATTACTGAAATAAGAAATAAAATACGTATCAAGCGATATATCAATATATGATGTATCGATACATTTTGAATTGTCGAAGCGTCGTCGGTAGCTTAGCGAGAAAATTCAATTCAATTTATTTTATTGCGACATAATGGGTACAAAGATGTTACAAGCAATACATTTGAGTTTCCCCATATTTCAGCCAGATTGGCATGCAATAATGTCACATATTATGACAATAAAAACAAGATTAACCATTTTTTATTAGGAGTTATGAATAGATGAAATTGTTCTGGTCGAATCCTGGCCATCACACTGCCGACGCGAACCCACTCCTAACACAAGCAATTTAGCTTAGCTGGGAGGGGTTAGAGGGAATATTAGTAATTTCGGTTCTAATATTCTATAAAAGAAATAATTTAAACAGCTTCAGAAAACAAGCAAAACGAAACGAAAGGCTATACGATGCACTACGTTTTATTATCATTATTCGTTTAGCACACGTAGTTAAATTCGTTCCAGCGTTTTCTACGAATTGACCCTATAATTTCATTTTGAGGTCATAATTGTCCTCATATGCAATGATGCATTTTACACTCTCTTGAAGGACAAATTATAGGTATAATTAGGTATGTGTTTTGTAAGTATTACGCGATTAGTTTGAAACTGGTCAGTTTATCATAGCATTGAGGATAAAATTAAAAAGGACAAAATTTTTGTCAGCAAAGATTCTATTTTGTTATCAAATATTGGCACTCAAGAGTTTACATCTATAGCCAAATATGGCATAAGTCGCCAAATTATCCGCAGAATACGACACCGTAAGCCCCGGGGACTTGTACGAAAAGTGTCTCTCTGATCGACTATTTTGTGGATAAACCCTTTTATTTTGGCGACAGCTTAAATTGCACCCAAATCTAAACAAGGAAAGTCAATTAGGACTCTAATAAAATTCAAATAATACTTTGCTATATAGATAGAACATATTTTTAAATAACTACCCCGTTGTCATGCTATGATAAATAGATCATAAGCCGTTGTCTCAAGAACTCCTGAAAACATTTCAACGTTCATTAAGAGTACATTTGTGACAAATACAAAACAAAAAAAACAACATTCGAGTGCGTGATTTGACCGGTTAATATAATTAGTATAAGTAATATAAATTATTGAATGATTGACCGATATTTTAAAGCATTTAGTATGCTAACTATCAAATCGAATAAGATAGGAAAAAAAAATTCAGTCAGTTCAAGCGGGAGTCGAACCCACGATCTATTCCTTACCTTGTCTGAAATCATCCAAATCTTCCTATAAAACACCATTCCTTTCTACCTATATATTCTATATATATCCATGTCCATTCATTGCTGCCGATAATTCGTACGAGTGACGGTAGATGGCGCCTACTGTTCGCCGTAAGACAGATATATATAGGAATGTATTTTAGGCAAGGTTCGGTGGCTCAATGGAAAGATCGCGGGTTCGAAACCCGTCTGAACTATTCCCACCTCCTTCCCATGGCCCTACCAACCATCTTGGTTATAACGGGCCGAATCTTGAGAGATGCGCACCCTACTGGCGTCTGCTCTCTTTCAGGCGCGCATTTCTTGACTCCCTACAAATTATTTTATGTGCCCCACCATTTTCGCTCTCTCCCCTTTCTGGGGCAGCACGCCACACTAACAGGCTTCCCGCCTGAACCCGCCTGAACTGGTTCAAATGTTTTCTTACCTTAATCGAATTTAAAATATGTCGTTAGAATTTATATGACGAGAAATAAATAACAAATCAAGGTGCGCCGTCAAGATGACGGTGCATATTAACAAACTAAACAATAGCACCCTACTACCTGATTAATGATAATTTAAGTTAAATTGATGAGAGATGTCACGGCTCTCTCTGGAGTCTCGACACAGCGGCAAACTGATTAATCATCTCGGGCTCGGTTCTGCTAAAGCTGTCATACCCTGGACACTGCTAAAAAAAGTAATTAAATTTTAGACTTTAAAGTAATGTCATTAAAGTCCAAAAATTAAAAGGGTTTTTGCAGAGAGAATGAAAAAATGCAATAAAACTCTTTTTATTTCATTTTGAACTTTAAGGGTATAGAAATAAAGTCAAAAATTTAATGTAATTTTTGGTCTATGGTGTGACAGTGGTTTTGCTTTAGTTGAATCGTGGGCTTGGTCGGGTGGGTCGCAAGTAGTCATTTCTCAAGACACACAATCCATTAGCACCGACTTACTATTTATGAAACATCTAAGTTGGATCTAAAACGCTATCCACACTAAAGGTTAACGCACACACATCAGCTCGAGCTCCACACAAATTCCATTCGAGCCGATCTTTTTGAACGAAACTCGCAACTCTTGACTGCAAGGTATACTAATCAACATAATGACAATTTCTCCTTATAGGTTAAAATATACTGATATCTACAAGTGGAAACTGTGATTAGACAAATTACCATTGTAGTTAGATACCATTCCAAAAAGAATAATGTCACTTAGCTGTTCCAAATGTATCCCAGATCTGTTGCAGATTTGTTATGTGTGCAGTAACCTTTAACAAGCCACACAGAGAGCGTACATGTTTTTAGACTAGTCATCTGCTCAGGTATTACAAAATATTGTATGTAACACAGGACTTTGCGCTCAATACGTCCGGCTCTGCTGGTTTACCAGCTTTACTAGGGCCTCGAATCTGCTGCAGCAAAACCAATGTCATAACACAGACATTGCTAACCCATTTAATTTTAGACTTTAAAGCAATGCGATTAAAATCTAAAATTAAAATGTATTTTGCAGAGCGAATGAAAAATGTAAGGAAACTCTTTTCATTTAATCATGGACTTTAGTCTTATAGAAATAAAGTCTAAAATTTAATGAATTTTTTAGCAGTGTCTGTCGTATGACAGTGGTTTTGCTTTAGTAGAATCGAGGGCCTGTTCTTTCGACTTCGTAGCATCTCACTTTGCTATTACAGTAAAAAAAGGTTAGTATGGACTAGTAAGACGAGGAATGGCGGCGAATCACTTGAACTGATATTGAAGCTTCGTGTGCATAAGACATGGTAGGACGCTTCAGAGATCCACTTGATACCACCAATGGGTCAGACTGCTTAAAGAATATAATCGAATTATATCACTCTGTAAGGTACCACAAATTATTGTAGCGAGTAGGCGAGTGCACCGGCGTAAACATGCTAGTGCACTGGTGCAGTAAACGAGACATGACATCATGCCATACTACGTCACATCGGATGATATTCCGGTATGTCGAACAAACCGGCATTAGGCTCCGCCTACTTCAAGATAGCGGACTAGGATTCACTGTCCGAGCGGCCCGGGGAGTTAGTGCCGCCTGTTTAGGCGGAGCCTAATACTGGTTTGTTCGACAAACCGGAATATCATTTGATGTGACGTAGTATGACGTGATGTTATGCCTCGTTTACTGCACCGGTGCACTAGCATGTTTACGCCAGTGCGCTCGCCTACTCGCTACAAGATAAAATCATGAAGCACGTTAGTTTGGAAATTAGTGGTACTTCCTTTTTACTCTATGGACCTTATCATACTAACGGTTTCGGGACGGAGCGGAGACATCGCTGATTGGATTTGTAGTGAGTTTAAGATATACTGACAATACACTGACTAACAATAAACGAATTTATTCGTTTGCAAAATAACACAAAGTAATCGACCTCTTCCATTCGATTAATTGATAATGGATCTTCTCGAATTCGTCGATGCTTTCAATTCCGTCTCCGGCGTCTTCGCATTAACAAAGCCAACAGCGTTTCCTCGTCGGCATCCATTTTGTTACTCAGTGTATTGTCAGGATTTCGTAAACACACTACAAATCCGCGTCGTCTCCGCTGCGCAACCGGGACGGAGGTGCAACGCAACCGCGGTGTCTCCGCTCTATGACCGCTCGAAACAGCTAGTATAGCCCTAAGTTCTTGTATTTTCTATTGGTGATTTTCTTAAGGTACTTCATCAGTATATAAACTCAATTTGTACGTGATATCTGATACAAATCGGAAAGTGATTCCGTCGCCGCCACCACCTCTGTGAGATCAACAGTGTTAATACAGCGTCTCGTTCCGCTTATATCACTATTGCAACGTATAGGTACATACTTATTGGCACATTGGTTAATCTCCACTACCATTCAACTCTCGCTAACGTTAGGGCCCTAGTGACGGTAAACTATATAGATTTTATTATTTTGAGCCCTCTCATGCTTCAGAAAATTATTTTTTAGAATATATTTAAGTTCTCTATCTAACAATTTGAATTCTTTTAAAGAATTTTATGTATACGTTACATTAAATTTCATAATCACACGAATTGGGATATTGCACATAGAAATTTGATTCATCTATTAGGCCCAAACACCTAAATTTAAAAATATTGAGCATTTTCAAATTCACTAAACGACAGACTAAAATTATTCACCGATACAACAAACAATAAATATTGCTACTTATAATGGTCTCGTCGTTGCTCGTCACTGGAAGAACGAAGGCTTTATATATTCTACATACAATTTCCACGTTAAACTTAGAATTTTCTATACTCGTAAATGTTGACGATCCCACTTCTGAAAAATGAGAAGTGTCACTACCCACTAGAATTTATAAGTTCAACATAAGACGTCATGTCGAATATTACTTATCAAGACATGAGGGGAATCTCTTTGGTGGTTCGCTCAGCGAGGAGGCGAAGCCGCGGCGAGGCGCTGGCGGAGTCTCGCAAACTTGCCGTGGACTAGCTTCAACTGAGACCGGAGCCTCGAAGATAGTTCTCTCTGCAACGCTTGCACCTCCACCAGTTCGCGTCGGAGTTGCTGGTAGTCGGACCGAACCTGTGGAAACTGGTCTACTGAGTTTATGGTAAGTTTGAGGGGTCAGCTCCGGCTAATATTGAGTAGGCATTTTGATTCTTTTGATTTTTGGTTTATTGATTAGTTTTTTAACTTTATTCAACTCAAAATCAGTAGAAACTTGAACTAACCGACTTCAAAAAAAGACATATTATACACTCGAACGAACGGATTCATGGCCAATTAATTAACATTCTTAGAATTAAGACAAGAAAAGATAGACCTATAAGACACATATAATCACAAGACAAATAATCTTTTTATAAAAGCACATTAAACAAATAAACTAGACTAACTGACTAACTACACCTTGTGTCAAATGGATTGAGAATAAAGTTTGTTGACCTTACGTCTGGTTTCGGCCGGTTACTTAGGGGTTGTAAACATTTTTCACACTGACGCGAAACCGACTGCAGCGCTACGTGGCGCCCGCGCAAACCTTTCTATTTGTTACACAAAAATCATTACCTATATTAGGATATGTTAGAAAATATTGAATACTTTTATATTGGATAAATATGTTAGAAAAGGTTTATTTATAACTAAATAAAGTAACTGTTTAATAAAATGTTTTTTATTTACGTTTTAATTTATTTACAAGTTAATAGGAGAAACCATACCAAAGGTGCAGCGCAGTTGGCCGTTTTTCATTTCAGGTCCTTGAGGACATGTCGAGAATAACTTAATGATACAAATAAATAAATAAGTCATATTTTTACACTAATATAATTTTTTTAAATTAAATTTTAATTGCTTTTCGCCTCAAAATTTTAATTTTTAGTGTTACCGACTTTAGACTTAAATTTATTTATGCCGTCAAAACTTTATTCTCAATTCATCTGGCACGAACTTATAGTGGTTCAATTTTGTTCTTTAGTCTTTAAAATGAGTTTCTGAACATAAAAATGTCAATAAAGTGAGTTTTTGAAAAAAATATTATATTAAAAAGACACATCGAGATTGTTTTCGCTTTTTTTCTTTTCAATTTTTGACGTATCTAAGTGAATAGAGTTAAGTCTAGACAACATATTGTGAAGTTTTTTTTTCATTCTTTATTACTGCAATTTTATTGTATCGTATCATATCATTGTAAATATCTGGTAAGGGTAGGACCCCTCACTCTACTAGAGTGAGAGAATGAGAATGTTTTTCCATTCCATTCGTAGCCTTTGTAGATACATTTGCAGACCTTCAGGTTATTGGATCGATGCGAAGCCGTCTTTAGAACCAGCTTATTAAGAATTATATTTAAATTATATTAGGGAACGCGGCCATTTATTCCACTGAGAGTTAACCAACTTGATAAATCACTATCGTATAAATACAACGAGAATTTATCTGTAGGTATTTGAATGAAGCTTGAATATTATTTCCAAGCGACTTAATTTGACAAAACATTGGAGGTAGGACCTTAGGTGTCCTATCTTTCTTAGGTCTTCTATTCTCTTAGGTGTCATATCATACACATGTCATGACGCGGTTCTTTCGAATATGCAGCAATTTTGTCGAAATATTGAAACACATATTTTTTATTAGGAGCTGATTTATTAAGTTGGCGAAATGTGGGTGTTAATACAACTTTGCCTACCCTTTCAGGGATTTACGTGCGTGAGTACTGTGCATATATATATGTTTTTATTAAGTTATGTAGATTTTTAAAGTCGGTGTTTTAATGTTAAACTTGGAGACTTAAAACTTAGTGAGAGTGTATTCCAATTCGTAACTATTTGGTTAAATTGTTAGTCGGAGTTGACTTTAGTTTATTTTATTATTGTAATTGACATAGCCAAAAATAATTTCTTGCCATTTTAAATATTAATCGGTCAGAAACACAGAAGGCAATTCAGGAATTTCATCAAAATTGGACTAAGTCGCCCATGTTTCCACTATGTCAATCACAATACATCATGAGAATAAAAACAATCTAATGACATGAATATGGTCGTGGTCGCCCATATCTGAAGTATCCACTGATGGTTGTGAAGAACATAGTACATATACATAACATAAAATATAGGTAAGCTAGACAGTCGACACATAAATAATATTATACCAATGGAGAGTACTTCGTAACTGCAAACGTGTTGGAAGTCTATAGTCTTTAGTTTATTATTCATTGGCTATGATTTAAGCTGTAGTCAATTTAATAGATTATCCGAAAAATAGTACCAAAAACAGTACTGTTTTGCTGGTAAACCCTATTTAGTCCCTACCGATGTCGACAAACAAACTTTGCTGACAAAAAATATATTTCCCATTTGTTACATTTATAGCCGGGAGAGTTATCATATACTTTTTCCTGAGGGTGAATTGAATTCCAATTAGCTAATGGACTAGTTAAAAATCTAGACCAATCCAATTCTGTCCTACCCTGATCGATTTGGTAGCTACGTTCCGTGCGTTTCGCATCAGACTTCGTTATTTTTTCATGTTACGAACTATCCAAAATTTGCTGCACCTGTTTCATTCTTCTTTTCAGTGGGCTTACTACAACGGATTTGCCACGATTCAGGACAGAGATGGGGTAATATACCTTATAAAGCTTTATCCATCTCCCTCTGTATCGCAGCCCAAAACGTCATCATTTATATGTGATTATTCCCGGTGTCCACCCCCTGCTTGTCCACCGCGGGTGGACAGAGACACAAATATTAAAAAAAATTCTCGCTGTCCACCCCTGGGGGACAGCGAGAATTAATTTTAAATTATTTTCGCTGGCCACCCCGGGTAGACAAAGACTCGAGTTTCATAGTTGAGTTGCATTACCGACGACCTATGTAGAGCAACGGAGAGTGCTGTTGCTGTGGTCTAGTTTTGGGCTAATAAAATTTAAATACCAGACCATTACATGCCAGACCTAGCCATTGACTCGAAGAAGAAGAAGAAGTTGAGTACTTGTACTACTAAGTATATTTTTGCAATTAAATAATTTTCATTTGATAAGTTACCAATGTTTGCAGTTACGAAACCTCATCTAATCGGACGTGTGTCTGAAATCGCTGACGCAGTAGGCCCCTTAGGACGCAATGCATAAACTCAAGCGACTGTTCATCGAACGATTGAAGCGGCCCCGATTCCTGAGGCTTTACAGGCTTGGACCTGGTACTACGGTCAAGCCTTTGTCAGCTATATATTGATAAGCATGAGGTTTTGGCTTGTTGTTTTTTTTTAATTAATCAGAAAAGAGTTTGACTGATTACATTGAGATTCCTAATCACATCATTTCTACTAGGCAGATTCACTGGAAGTTACTCTGGATGCACTGGGATCCGGTCTGAATCATCACTCGCAGGTTGTGTTTTCTACTTTTGGGTTGGAATTTACTTTTTATTTTGATTAATTGTCAGAATATTTTAATTTTTTAAGGGTACTTCAAGATGCTAAATTTCGTTGCTCCCAAATGCGTAGATATCAAAATATCCCTTGGCTTACGGTATCAATCATATTTAAAACAATTGAGTCGAAGAGACACTAAAATACGAAAGAAATATGACATTAATCCAATTACAAAGAAACAGATGGAAAACAATAAACATTAAACATAAAATATACATTTTTGTAACTCTCATGAAATTTAATCAGACAGAAATAATTTAGAACACAAGATTGTCAATAAAACCCGACTTTCATGAATGACAAAACAAAGTCTTTCCTTAATCTCAATACAACTCGGGATAGATACGCCGCGCGCCGGCAGCTTTCATTTTTCCGCTGAAGCGAGAGACGTAATAACGAAATGAAATAAGGGAGTAAGTACTCGGCTTATACACAGAAATTTAGGTCAACGAAACTGCGCAGCCGGGAGTAATTTTTTTACTTGTTATTCTTTTGTAAACAGGGATAATAAAGAGCTTTTTTCATAAGCCATGATTAGGTACACGGTTGTTATATACCAGCAAAATGTCTAAATTTGTGAGCAACAATCTTTATTATGAAGATAAAGAACTGAGTTGGACGCTTGATAATGTTAACTTTTGTTGAAATTTATAATTTTTGAAATGTTTTGTTTGAAAGGGGGGAAATTCGTGTGTGTAGCAAATACACTCAGTAGTTAACAATGCAATTCGTTTCAAAAGTCTGTAATTACAAAATCAATGTCGACTCTCACTCAGGGAGGTGACTTCCCCGTGGCACTACCCAATGACACTATTGGTAGTGTCAAGGGGAATATTCCTTCCCCATGACACCACCACAAGTTTTACCTTTGTTTCTTTTAATTGTTTTGGGGTGGAGAGCTCTATTGGCTCTATTGTTCAATCAAGAACGGTAATGATATTGGCCGACTGGATTACATAATAGCGCGCTCTTTGGGCTTACCAACGCCTTCATTTTTCATTTTTATTTCTCATTTATTTAAAAAATATTAGAACTGAAATTACCAATATTCCCTCTAACCCCTCCAGGTAAGCTAAATTGCAAGCGTTAGTTGTGAGTTCACGTCGCTAGTGTAATCGCCAGGATTCGAAACCAGGACCTCTCGATCGTAAGTCCGACTCCTTAACCATTAAGCTACCGACGCTCTTTTCGTTCATGCGCTCCTGTTCCTAACGAACTCTGGTCCGAGCATGTACACCGGAACAGGAACACTTTACCATGTCATGATAATTCTCTAGTAGTGATGAAAGCAAGCTTCTCGAACATACCCGACGTGAGCAATCGCATCTGTGTGACTTTTTAAAGGAAATCTATATTAATACCCCCGCCGAGGCCAGCAAGGTGGTATGTCGGGCTCGAACCGACTAACACCGCACGGCCATTTTGGGCCATCTGTTGCTGAGTGTGAGGTAGCCTCTGGCATATACCTCACGCAACCCGACTGTATATAGAGGGCTATAGAAGGCATCATCGGGATTGAGACTACGGCGCCCATCTTTCCCCAGAAAAAGGCGGAGGGGCACTAATCGCGCCTCTGTCTTGGCCTGCTTTTGCTAGAGTGACAGGCGCCTCCACCTGTCACCCCCAGGCCTGCTCTGTGTGAGACTCGACATTGAATTTACAAAATCGCGCTCTATTTCGTATATCTATATTCTCTGGAATAATGTAACTTTAGTCACCGTAAATAGTACATATTAAGATATCTATATATATCTTATTTACGAATATGTTGAATTTTATGAAAATACATTGAGAAATGATGAATTACGATTTTTAACAAATCGATAGGATGAAAACAACAAGCCACAAGCAACATGACTATTATAATCAGTGATCTGACCTGCCGGCGACTTTATCGCATCGCTGAAAAAGTAAATATATTATTTATACATAAATATCTTATATTTAGGGCCTGAGGTAAGGTACGCAATATGGGTAAGTAGACGCAGTGCAGGAATATCTGAAATATTGCGGTTTGCGTATAATATAGAAAAAATATTGTACACATAAGGACAGACTTCATATATATCAAGGACGCCTTTATACAGGCATACTATAGCGTACACCATTGATATACAAAAAAATATCAATGGCGTACACACACTCGTCGATGAACGAGGGAAGTGGCGAGAGAAGTAGACAGAGATGAATAAATTTTGTTTATAAAACGTACAAGTTGAAATTATCTATTTAAATACGAAGTTGCATAAAATGAATAAGCAGGCGGTATATTAATTTATTTATACTATTGAACATGATCTTTTTTGTATCTAAACTTTTTTAAGAACAAAGTAACTCAACCGATAAAATTTAAAAAAGCTATAATGAAGAAAAAATCACAGTTTGATTATATGTAGGTGCCACTATGTGGCTAATTGCGGTGAAATTAGGGTCATTTTATGAGCATGGGTGTTGAAAATTATACTGTGTTTTATTATTATAAATCTTAAATGCTTTATATTTTAATAATTTATTTAAATATTTCGTAATATGCTGTAAGAGTTTAATGCGTACACTGTTACAATGATTGGTTGTCGCCCATATGTTTACGTCCATCTTTATTGCAAGGCGAATACTGTAATGGCGGTCAACCCGAAGACGTGAGTGTGTGGGATATTGGGGCGTTATTCGCGTGATTATTTTCGGCAACATGATGAGCAATGCGAGTGGGCATAGTCTGGACGAGGGATAAGGTATAAGAGGCAACGAGTAATATATTATGTCGGTTGTACAGTATTACATTGACCCAATGTAAATCAGCCACCTCATAGTAGGTATTACTTGAAACATTTTTATCTGGCCCCGTGGTTTCCGGCAGAGTAGTATTTGGACCACGCCATCTCTTCCCATGCGGTGTCGTACAAGGCTACGACTAAGGGATAGAACTGTTTAACATCAGACAGATACATACAGCCCAGACTCAGCCAGAGATGCATGGATCGAGGCAACAATAGTGCCCGGAAAACGGCAATAGGCTCACCCCCTATTACGTGGGACCGAATACAATGATAGTGAAATGTGGGTGTTAGTTCACCTCTGCCTAATCCACCGGGGATAAAGGCGTGATTATGTATGTATGTATTTTTATCAGAATATTGAACTGTCGTCATTTGCGAAAACTTATTTCTGAGACCAATGTTGTGCACGTTATGCCAATGTGTACAGCCAGCTTTAGTTTGGAACTCATCACTCTAACTCAATTACTTCTTCTAAGAAAATTACACAGTGTCAATTCTGATGAGTGTGCAGTTAAAATGTAATACATAGATGTACTGTGCTCACGACATGAGTGACAGATATTGAATGTTTAACTGTTTTTAGGGCTCCGTACCTCAAGAGGAAAGAAACAGAACCCTTATTGGATCAGTTCGTTATTCATCTGTCTGTCTGTCGGTCAAAACCTTTTTTCCAAGAATGCATGAGGTATCAAATCGAAATTTGTACCAAAAATTATAGCAAAAATCAAACTTACAAGAAACGCAATCATAATATATTGCGGTTTAGGTTTCAGTATTATAAGTTTTTCCCTGAATCTGGACACAATCACACTGGACTGGCTTTTATTTCGTAAAGGTGCGTCTTTTTTATTCTACCCAATAAATTAAACATATTACACCTTTTAATTGAACTACCGCCATATTCCTGCACTGTGTCCACTATAGTTGCGGCACGCTATGATGGCCGTTTTGACACAACTGGTTTTGCTCGTTTTCTCTTTTTTGATGCACTTAATATTAGACAACAAACTGTTAGACGATCTTCTTCTTTAGTTATAAAGAAAAACATAGCGAGACTGGCACAGAAGAAAATAAACTAAACAAACCAAAAAAGAAAAATCTGTACCTTTTGAGTACTTGCAATTACGACGAAGCAGGGCTATAATAGTGATGTGGGACAAATTAGGATTTTTTTGGATTCTGGGAAAAAACCTTAGGACGAACAAGGAATAAACCTATGAGCAAATTCAGTTGTGTCAAAACGATCATAGCATGTTGCAACAATAGTTAAACAATAATTTTGTAAACACCGTTAAACAACATGCATTATTATCTAATAGGTAGGTACATATTAACAGGTAGTGAGTAATTCTCATACAGTGACATCCATGACTTCATCATAAATTGTCAATATATGAATCAGTGTATTCAGTGAAGCTTTCCGTTATAGCTGTAGTAGAGAGCAAAGTCTAAAATCGTTAGCTTTGATAATTTGCATGCAGGAATAAAAATTTAGGTTAAAATAAATAATAATTAATATTGACAAATAACAGGGAATGAGTGTAACATTTTGTTCTCACTACATTTTGAGGAAAATACAAAGTCATTGATGTTATTTATAATACTTAAGTATTGTTACTTTAAATTCAAACCCCAATGAAAGGTCAATGGAACTAAATATGAAAAATAATAATGTGTACACTGACCTCTGAGACGGATTTCAGGAGATTCATGATACACATGTCCTGGCTGTCGACGGGCTCCACTATTCTGTTGTCCACACTGTCTATCTTCCACGCCATAAGATCCAGCTGCTCATCGGTTCGCCTCACCTAACACATGGCAATTTTTTAAAGTACTATTGAGATTTCATGATACCACATAAAATTGACTTCTATAGGTAAAGCCATGAGTTCCCAATTTTGATGGCATTATTGGAGAAATTCACCATCAAACCTAATCACCTCTCCTAATAATAGCATTAATATGGTGTACAATGGCCTATAATATTTATTTATTATTTCTCTTTATTTATTTTACCTAATATTTCGGTTGGAGTGTACATAACTGGCCGCGACGAAAACTATTTCAAAAATTCTGACAAAAAGGACTTAATAAAATTTCTACAAGAAGCTTTACCTCACGGAAAGTGAAATTTTTGGGTCAAAATAGTATTTTTTCCTTAGCATCCTGTTATGTATCCACTAACCATTACTTCATATTAATTTATTTATTATTGGACTTATCCATCAATTTGGTATGCTTTGTGTAGTTACCAAAATACTTTCTTAATTCAGTAATGAAATAGCATGCACTTTATAAGTAACTTAGGTGTTAATTACTATATATTAAGATAACAATACCAATGTTATATAATTACTTGAATATATACACACTTTTTCTCATAAAATATCTATAAAAACATTAACTTAGGTACCGTAAAGTAAACAAACACTATTTATTTTGTGTGAAACCTTTT
The DNA here is from genome assembly GCA_963662185.1 of Eilema griseolum. Lineage (NCBI taxonomy): Eukaryota > Metazoa > Arthropoda > Insecta > Lepidoptera > Erebidae > Eilema > Eilema griseolum. The sequence continues at coordinate 2,049,029 of OY759249.1, forward strand.
CATTGATATTAATAATATTTCTTTTGAATAAACAGTTTTTACAAAAACGCTAGCAAAAATGTAGTAGTGCTATGTTTACATAAAACTATTCAAATATTTAAATTTTTGAGTTTGTGTAAACAAAATGTTTACGGAAAAATATAACAAAATTTCAAGATGATTCATGGAAGAGTATAGTTTTAAGCGACTTTTAGCGAGTAGGCATAGGTTCCAGACAGACCGCATATTGTCTTCTGTCTGCGGTATATTATTTATAAGGAAGATGCGGCTCTATGACCTACATTTTCATGTCCATATATAACTGTACATAATTACGAAATTGAATAGACAATCACGCTGATTACTCACCGTTTCTTCAAGCTCTTCCACCGAAATGTCTTTGTCAGTCATTTTTGCGACACACTTGTAAATTTCTTAGTCAAAATCTCTAAAGTAAAACAATAGTGTTGAGCAAACCGACCATTTTCATCTGATGTGAAATTTGGGAAAATGACATTTATGGAAACGTCAAACGGTTTATGAAACAAAACGTCAGTTCTATTGTGAACTTGCGTAGTGAACCTTGAGTGATGAGAAGCGTCAATCTTGACTAAAAGTTACTTGAAGTATGTAATGAAACGCATTTAAGTTTATGGAGTATATACTTTTATAATCATAGATTCTATCTACTTTTATATAGAACAACTAAACGAAACCACCTATATATATTTTAATAAAACCCGGCAACATTTTTGATCAATTTGAGTTTTTTGAGAATTCTGTTTAGTGGCAATACTTTTTTTGTACGTGCGGCAATCCCCTACACAACGACAGTGTCTCCATCTTTTCCCAAAATACTGCTATAAGTAAAATAACTATCTAATGATCGCTATTCAATCTAAAATCCTGTGATATGACCAATAGCTATTTTTGTAATTGTTGAGCTGCTGACCGCGGCTTCGTCTGCGTGGATTTCTGTCGTTCTTCCCATTTCTTTCCTTTTTTTTTAAAGCCACCTTCCGTAGAACTTTTGGAGCATATGAAAAAAAAAATAGCTGAATCAGTCGAGCCTCTCGAGATATGCGCTGAGCAACATACATTTTTATTACATTAGATATGCAGACAAGCGACATTTTTTTTTTCTTTGGTCCATCTCAATGAACCTCCACCTACGCTTAACGCAATATAATTGTATAAAAGTTGATTGGACACTCGTCAGTCTTCACCCAAAACTCCAATAATTTAATAGATATTTATTTAATTAAAGGGCTTTGTCGCTTTAGACTAAAGCTTTAGACAGAGGAAGAATATTAGATTTTGGTGGCTGGGGTCGAAAAAATTGGCACGCAGTGAATGGCACTTCTAGGGCTTTGTACAGTTTGTATCTGTCCATCAAGAGTAATTCTGATATACTGATATCTGATATACTGCAGAACAGGAGTTCTTGTTGAAAATTTTGAGAATGAGCTAAGAGCTATACAGCTGTCTATAGTTTTCTCGGCCTACGCTTTGAGCTCAGAACGCCGTTGTACGGCTTTCTATATGCAATCTCAATACGTATTTCGTAATCAAAGATTGATAATTTAAACCGTCCTAAAAATCCTTTTTTCTAATCGATCTTTGAGAGGACAGATCGACACTTTAGATCACCGTTTACACCAAAGTGACAGCTTTTTTGTTAGGATGTTGGTGGCGAGATTGACACATTGTAATACCGATTCTGTGTCGATCGATCGATTGCCAAAAATCGGGATTGAATATAATCTTAGATTGACAATCGAATATTGGAAGCGGCTGTTAACGAAAGGAAGGTGCTTCAACAATCGTCACTCTTCAACGCCTACAAAATGATTTGGAATAAAAAAACATACATACATAAACACACGCCTATATCCCCGAAGGGGTAGGCAGAGGTGACGAGCCTATTGCCATTAACCGGGCACTTATAAACCTGCGATAAATACACACATAACTTCGAAAAGTCATTGGTGTGTGCCATGGTAAAACCTGGGATCGAACCCGAAACCTCGTATCAGCAGTCCATTACCCATACCACTAGGCTACCGCGGATATTGGAAGCGGCTGTTAAAGAAAGGAAGATGCCTCAACAATCGTCACGCTTCAACGACTACAAAGGGATTTGGAATAAAAACCAACATTAAATTATATACATTTATTTTTGTCTTTAATTTATACACATTAAGAAATATGTAGACGAGATTGAATGACAACGGTGCCACTGTGGCCATCGACGACGTCCCGATATTACCCTTTATACAACGGTTGCCGCAGCAACAAGTAAATTCACGAGTCGTTTCATTATTATTCACTTAAATACGCTTTCCTACGAAAACACTCATATACATTAATGCGTGTAACTAATAGTGTTGTTAGTACAGACATCGATAGTGTTGAGATCTACCGAAAATATAATAATAAATAATTCTCGCCGTAAACTTGAAGCGTCGCGACAGAGACGAGAAGTCGAGGTGAAACAAACATTATAAAAGAAATCTCAGTAAATTTCGAGAGAGTAAGAGGGATGTGTGTACCTCTATATAATGTAAGATCATAAACAATCATTCCGAGAATTGATGATAATTTATAATCAAAATTAAATAATAGTTCAAACAATATACCAATCATTAACTATCTTATTTAAGTTATTACACACTCGCGCTGCCAACCCAGCAAGCATTGAGAGTTTCTGTGCCGTCAGTGTAAAAGACAAAACAGGACAAGCTTTTGGTCTTACCACTGACAGGACAAAAGCCCCTCAAGTCCATAGGGTACGGTGACCACTTTCCATCAGGTGGGCCGTGTGCTTGTCTGCCACCTTAGTGGTATAATAAAAAAATTACAACAGATCTGCCAAACACATGAAAACTATCTCAAATCAACTTTATCGACAATTTAATTTCTGACGAGTCGTTTAACTACAAGACGTCTTAGTACAAAGAAACGCAGTCGTAACGTGAGTAGACGGTGCATTTCAATCGGTTAACATATAAGATATAACTGGGGTAAAACTAAACCAACTTAAATATGTCGGTTAACAAGCAGTTACGTCGTAAGCATAATAACCACAAAACCTATCAGGAAACTAATGTACAGTGACAGTGTTTATTTCTCTCGACCTCGCGTCACCGTCACGAAGCAACCATCAATAATACTAAGATATTTTTTTTATACTTAGAAACATTTTGTTTGACACTTCTAAGAACACTAATAATATAATAAGTCATATAAATAAATTGAGAGTAAAATACATGTAGGTACATCTTTGAGAAAATTGATTTTGAAACATATATATACAAACTCTTTAGACACAGTAATGGGTACTACAAGTCAGCGTAAAAAATGGCTACTACTTTGGTGCAAGTTTGACATATACTATATATCCCACACACTGCACGCATAGTTTATAGACAATATTGACTTTAGTTAACTCACACATAACGCTTATTTCGAGCCGTCTTTGCGATTATGTTAAAAACACTGTGTCTACACAGTATATAGTCGAAGATCTTATGTAATCTTAAACACAGAATGACATTACAAGTTTTTATACACTTCTTCACAAGAGTAATCAAAAATGTAATATTTCTTAGGGGAATGTTATAAGTGCATCTGCATTACGTCCAATGGTGTACAGACTAGCAATTCGATTATTATCAATATAGATGTATCTGCTTATTCAACAAGATTTTTTTTTGAACCGCACGGTAACGGCCTTTAGTTTTTTATATATATATATTGAAATATTGAATTATGGTGGGAACGTAGAATACAATATTGCACGTGCATTCGATACAAACAGCATATAAACATACCATAATTAGAATTATATTATAACTATGTTACATTCTCGGTTTGTCAAGTTAGACGCGATTCCCCCACAAAAAAAAAACTATTTTGAAATAGAGTTTGTATCCTTGAGGCAACCGAGAAAGAATAACAGTATCACCACCCCATCTCATCTGAAGGGTGTCGTTAGAGGCGTGACTAACGGAAAATATGCAGATAAAATCACTGCGAGAGAAGGAAAACTCGAAATAAAACCCTGTACCGACCAGTCTGGCCAGCGTGGAAACAGTAGGCCAAAGCCTCCCATCATTGGGAGAGGCTAATTGATTGATTGATCACGCTATTATAAAACTAAAAATTTAAGGGGGAATCGTGACTAATCCGGATTATCGGCGACAGTAAGCGTAAAACAACAAAAAAGTACTATAACATAGAACAATTAAATAAAACACTAGTATATTTGTACAAAAAAAAATTGAAAATTCATTTAATTCGTATACAAGAGTGTACCGCGATTGACTTGGTCATGTTATTTGATATATTTAAATAAAAATAAGCGCTCCATTGGCTTGCGACGTTCACATTCGTAAGTAAACATATGTAAAATACTCAAGTGAATCCTATGCGAGCGCGTTTGGAGCTTGTCTAAGTCAAAACACCTCCCTCACGCACACAAGTAAATTGACGACGGTTGCTTCCGGATTTGTTGGTCAACTAGTCATAAAGTGATAGAACGCGCGAGCGAGCGGACGTCTCGTCCACGGACTTATCACGCGACTAGTCGACCGTAAGGTTCGCATATCATACTTCACGAAACAATCGACATTCTGAAATAGATGATTGAATGTGTGGGGAAGTCTTTTCAATTTAGACAAGCTATAATCAATCTCACTATACTCTAGTGACGTCACGGTATACGTCACCGCCACAACATACCTAACTTCGTAGTTTTGGCAAGATTAGCTAGAACATTAAAGCTTCACCATAGGTGACGAAGCACTTTGGTAGAATTCTTATATTATATATACATACAGTTATGTATAATGTGAGTATTATGTTCGTATCAAAAGATAGATCATTAGATTTTGTGAATTGCGAAAAGCAATTAAAGCTATTTATAATTATTATATGTCCTAAAGATTGGTCAGTAAGCTGTAGTACACTAACAAAGATTATATAGGGGGACAGACATACTTATCTAGGTCTAATGACGTATGAACTTTACTTATGGGAGAACAAACTTGTAAACATGCAATGGTTATATAAATAGTAAATAATATTAGCGTATAGCTTAATGAAGCAACATAACAGTGACGTAATGAATATGACGTATGTGGTGTCGTGTGACGTATACCGCGCACACTAGCGCCACCTAACTCGCGCCGGTCCCGAAACCGATGCGAACCCCTCGAGTGTTCTTTGACAACTTATGACGTCATTATAAAATCGAGAGTGTGTGTGTAACACTAGATATACCTAAATCAGAGAACATAATATCGATGGATCGAATATTTAAAACAGTTATATACCTACCTAATAGGATAATAGACACTCAACTTACGTCTACTTAACACACTACCGAGTATATCGACGATCGATACAGACACATTGTAGGCTTCGCCCTATTAAGTAATCCAATAATAAGTCTACGACACGTATTACTATCTTCACAGCTAAAACTGTCAAATATTAATTGCCATCAACACATTTAAAAATCAATTTTAACGCTATACACACACGGTACAAAATAGAGCAACACAAGTCGGCGAACACTCAAAGGGGTGTACTAATAAATCAGTCGTGCTCCGCACTTCGTCAGTAATTGACCAGCAGGAGAGCGTGCGAGCGAGACAACGCTCGGCGGTCGGGAAGTAATAACATAAGGATAGAGAGAGAGGAACTATGTGTGAGCTAGCTCACTTGGCGTCGGCCTGCTCGAACTTCTGTTCGTTCACGGACACCGCATCAAGCGCGAGCGCATCTTTCAGAGGCTCCACGCAGTTCTTTGGGATCAGCGTACCTGCAAGATTACACATCATTTTAATAATAAGTGGCCTAATTAGGGGTGAGTTTCTGTCTGTCTGTCCATGCGCGTCCTCAACGTCAATCCGTGGTGCATGCGCACACGCAGCATTCCTATAAAAGTATAGGTGTCGGCAAACTTCCTGAATAAAAGTCAGAAAGTTCGCGCATGGTACAGACCAACCAAAACACTAAGAAAAGCATTGAATAATCAATGATGCGAGCTTGCGAGTCCGTGATTGCTTTAATGAAGTTTATGACTGGTTAATTATGACATCCCGTACTTTCCACCAACGAGAACAATATAATAAACCCTATAAACCTATAGGCAATTTAATATTTTTTTAAGCTATTGCATAGCTTTTATCGCGGGCCTTGAGCGTGGGGACCGAATCCAGAAATTCCGTAACGATAAAAACCTAACACCCCCCACTCCGAGCTCGCACGAATCGACTCAGACTCAGATTTAGACTCACAGACTCAGACTCAGACTCAGACTCAAATTCAAATTCAAATTATATTATTATTTATTATAATTGCATAAGTTCATAAAAATGCTATGCAATAGCTTTATCGCGGCAGTCCCCGAGTGCCACACGTCTTTTTATTTTATAAATTCACGCCTAAATCCCCGAAGGGATAACCAGAGGTGTTAGCACCAACATTTCGCCAGTTTATATTTAGGTGGCGAGCCTATTGCCATTGATCGGGCTTCGAAAAGCATCGAGTCATTGGTGTGTGGCATGGTAAAACGTGGGATCGGACCCGAGACCTCGTGTCAGCAGTCCATTACTGTAACGTAGCTATATAAAAAAGGTGGTATGTATGTTGGTGTCGTACCGACGATCTTGAGTCCGTCGTCGGCCTTGATGCGCACCACCTGCATCTTGCTGAGGTGCGCGCGCGCCGCCAGCACCTGCTCCACGCGCGCCCACACCGCCAGCACCGAGCCCGCCAGCACGTGGTGCGTGCGCACGCGCAGCCCCACCTGCGCGACGCACAACGTTACACTACACTACCGTGCCAGATGTGTATGGGAAATGGAAGCCGCTGGTTACATATACATGGGAAACACGTACATTCCATATACTAATAAATATTAGATTTAGATACAAATAACAACAATAAACATCGAAGACAATCAACAAATTCAGTAGTTATATTTTATTAAGTAATAATAGTTTTAAAGACAGTGTAAATGGGAATAAATTACTCAGATGTGTTCAGATCAGTTCAGAAGATTCAGAGGGGATATCGCAGGGGCCGACTCTTGGACCGAAAAATGTTTACAATATCTTTTGTGTACTCAACGAATTAACAAAGCATATTTATGCGGTATGTGTGAGTATGTGTATGTGTGTGTATGTGTGTGTGTGTGTGTGTGCGTGTGCGCGTACCTCGCAGTCGCTGGCGTTCCTGCAGACGGCGCGCCAGTAGGCGTGGCTGCACACGCGCTGCGAGGCGCCGTACTGCGCGCGCCACCACGACTCCGCCTCGGTGCTCTCCACCTTGCGGTACTTCTTCTCTATCTCCGCCAGCGACTCTAGTCGCACCTGCAACCCTGTGTTTGGCCTGCGCAACAATCAAGCGATGCTTAGTTTAGGATGCGTCAATAGAATTCCAACTATTTATAAGAAACAAAAAGAGCTCTAAAACACCTAACAGTCAACTGTCTATATTATGTTTATAACTAACATAGTAGTGATATTAACACAAATCCGTTATTTCTCTATCCTTTCTCCATTATAAATACGACCAAAATTTAACAGCATGATTATTGGTCTTCGAGCCGGTGACCGTGTCAGCGATACTTCACTGGTTTTGTAACCGGCTCGAAGGACCAACAAATGTTAACATATAGTTGTGTACACATACTAAGGAAGGATCTTTTGAATGGAAAAAAATTAAGAAAGAGGCTTCAAGAACAGTAAAAATGTCTAAGTAAAGATTAAAAGGCTTTACATACCTATATATTTGGAACATGAGATCTTTCTTAGTGAGTTTCTCCTTCTTGGAGGTGGAGACTATAGAGGCGCAGAGCACTGCCGTGTACTTGTTGTTACGCGCCTGCTGTGAGACGTAGAAGCCGTCCTTGGCGCCCGTCAGCTCTGACCACTTCTCAAGCGCCTCCGCCCAATCCATGCCGCGCTGGAATAGTGAGGACAACGGTAAGTGACACATATTCCCACCAAGATTTTCAGGGCCCAAGACCTGCTGCTTGCAGGACAAAGTAGGGGAATCAGACAATAGGCACTTAAGTATACAGAGATGTCCAGTTTCGTTTTATAGTGAACTCTTTTGGATGGTCCAGGATGGGCAGGTCGAAGCGCCCGCTGCGCCGCGCTGCAGGTCCCACAGTTACATTACCTCGGACTGCACGGTGTGCAGCTCCACGGGCGCGCGGCCGGTGGCGTGGCGGCGCACGAAGCGCATGCAGCGCACGCGGCGCACGCGCTCGCCCGCGCTGCCCAGGTCCAGGATGCCCAGGTCGAAGCGCCCGCTGCGCCGCGCTGCAGGTCCCACAGTTACATTACCTCGGACTGCACGGTGTGCAGCTCCACGGGCGCGCGGCCGGTGGCGTGGCGGCGCACGAAGCGCATGCAGCGCACGCGGCGCACGCGCTCGCCCGCGCTGCCCAGGTCCAGGATGCCCAGGTCGAAGCGCCCGCTGCGCCGCGCTGCAGGTCCCACAGTTACATTACCTCGGACTGCACGGTGTGCAGCTCCACGGGCGCGCGGCCGGTGGCGTGGCGGCGCACGAAGCGCATGCAGCGCACGCAGCGCACGCGCTCGCCCGCGCTGCCCAGGTCCAGGATGCCCAGGTCGAAGCGCCCGCTGCGCCGCGCTGCAGGTCCCACAGTTACATTACCTCGGACTGCACGGTGTGCAGCTCCACGGGCGCGCGGCCGGTGGCGTGGCGGCGCACGAAGCGCATGCAGCGCACGCGGCGCACGCGCTCGCCCGCGCTGCCCAGGTCCAGGATGCCCAGGTCGAAGCGCCCGCTGCGCCGCGCTGCAGGTCCCACAGTTACATTACCTCGGACTGCACGGTGTGCAGCTCCACGGGCGCGCGGCCGGTGGCGTGGCGGCGCACGAAGCGCATGCAGCGCACGCGGCGCACGCGCTCGCCCGCGCTGCCCAGGTCCAGGATGCCCAGGTCGAAGCGCCCGCTGCGCCGCGCTGCAGGTCCCACAGTTACATTACCTCGGACTGCACGGTGTGCAGCTCCACGGGCGCGCGGCCGGTGGCGTGGCGGCGCACGAAGCGCATGCAGCGCACGCAGCGCACGCGCTCGCCCGCGCTGCCCAGGTCCAGGATGCCCAGGTCGAAGCGCCCGCTGCGCCGCGCTGCAGGTCCCACAGTTACATTACCTCGGACTGCACGGTGTGCAGCTCCACGGGCGCGCGGCCGGTGGCGTGGCGGCGCACGAAGCGCATGCAGCGCACGCGGCGCACGCGCTCGCCCGCGCTGCCCAGGTCCAGGATGCCCAGGTCGAAGCGCCCGCTGCGCCGAGCTGCATGGGGTCACACAGTTAGAGAGAGTAAAATTTAGTATACCTCAGAACACGTTTCAAAGACCTAAATCGCGAAACAAACGAGTCCCTGGCTCGCCCGGATTGTTTTGTAGTAATCTTTGTTGCCGTAGCAGCCCGTGCTATCTTCAAAGGACACTGGAGAAATGTGTAGTGCGCATACAGAGCACATTTTAGGTCCAAGAAATATGTCCCGAGCAATAGGTAGTTATTGGAAGCAAAAAAAATTTGCTGTCATTAATAAACCTACATTTAGATGTCTGTCTACATTTAGATGTGACTGTCAGTTTTCATAATATCCTTGGTAAATATTATCCTCTTTTCACAATAAGAATATAAGGTATTATTATTCACACAGACAGTGGAGACGGGAGCTTTTTACTTTTACCACTCAAACATTTTCGAAATGCGCGAAACGAGTGACGTCACATGAACTGTTAACTGATTCGTGTAAAATACAGACTAAAAAATCACAACTTTATTTTTTTAAATAAATGAATTACAATTCATATTTGAGTGAAGTATTTCACTCAAATATAAATAATATAGTTGATTTATATAGTGTTTATGTACATTTAATCTATCATGTCCAATACATTTCATATTTTACTGTAAAGGTTGTCAAATACCCAATTGATTGTTATATGTTTGTAGTTCGTATATGGGTCCCACGTTCCTATACACGCCGAAATAAAGTTATTTTTTATTTTTTTAAATGTTCATATTCTCATAGAACATATATAATACATGTTGCGGTACATAAATAAATTTCAAAAGATTTAGCGAAATGTAATATTACCTTGCTCCATGACCGCGGCGAGCGTATCAGTGAAGTACTTGAACAGCCTATTTTGCAACTCCACAGGCATACCCAGTATCCTGTTCAGGAACTTTGACATATTGTTATAATCCTGAAACAAAAAAAAATGTTTACAATTGAGTTAAATTAATGTGTGCGTGTGTGTGTGTGTGTGTGAGTGTGTGCGTGTGAGTGTGTGCGTGTGCGTGTGCGTGTGTGCGCGTGTATACCTTATCGAGCGAGAGCACGCCGGGCGAGGACTCGCTGTTGACGATGAGGCCGACGCCGACGAGCGCGCCCGCCACGTCGTGGAAGAAGTCGCCCGAGTAGTCCGCGGGCGGCGCCACCAGCGGCGTCTCGTACTTCATGATGGCGCGCATCACCGCCTCCAGGGCCGACCGGCCTGCGAACCAAACGTCACATATACCTCGCCCACTTTGTCTGTGGCTCAGCACATTAAAGCCCTGAGTAATCGAGGGATAACGTACTTTTCTCCCTTCTAAATATCTCGCACTAAAAGTCGTCCTTGAATATGCAGAGGACTTGACCGGCCCTTTCTATTGTCATACAACTGTCACTGCAAAAATGCCATTAAATTTAAACTTTATTTTCATACGCTTAAAGTCCAAAATTAAATTAAGAAGAGTTCATCACATTTTTTTCATTCCGTTTATGAGATGTCATATAATTTTAGACTTAACAGCATAGCATAGTGATCGGCAGCGCGAGTGTAACACCCCTGGTGTTGCATACATCCATAGGCCACGGTAACCACTTCCCTTCAGATGGGCCGTGTGCTCGTCTGCCACCGAAATGGTATGAAAAAAAAGCAGTAAAATTTAAACTTAAATGGCATTTTTGTTGTCTGTGCTATGACAGTGGTTGACCATTAGGAGAATCGCGGTTCACCCAGGTGGTAGACCAGTATGAACAGTGGGACACGTACCATATTTGTTGTCGATATTGAACTGGCTGAGATCCCTGGTCTCCGTGGCCCTGCGGTCCCCGTGCGTGAGCGCGCCCAGCGACTCCAGGCGCTTGGCCACGGTGGACGCGAAGCGCCGCTCGCCCGCCAGGTCCGAGATCAGGAAGATGTACTCCGGCGCGTTCACTTGGTTGGAGCGGTGTGTGCGGCCTGTGGGGCACACCGCGTCACTCAATTGTTACTACATGTTACACACGAAAAGGTACAGGCACATACGAGTTGTAATACAGCTTGGCAAAAAAGAGTAGAGAAAGTAATAGAAACGCCACTGTGCAGTTCATATGGCAACCCTTTAGAAAGAAGTATAATAATTTTACTGTAATAATATTAATATTTTTATTAAACAATTCAATATTATGACGTCACAATAAATAAAATTAATACATTTATGAAATAATAATTATGTGGTATTATAGAAATTGTAGTGCTTCATTTATTAACTGATATAAGTAACCTTTTTGACAGCATTTGACAAATGTAGCCAACATGCAAAATATAAGTTCAGTTTCTAGACTTTTTTGTACTACTATAAATATACTTGGAGTTACAGTTTCATGTTCCTTTTCACTTATTTATTTTACATTTACATTGTTTTGAGATTTTATTAAAATTTAACTTAGACTAAATACGAATTACAAACAGTAACCAAGCTCCATAAAAAATGTTTCTATACCTTAAAAATCTGCTGAAATCGAGACCTCATAAAGTATTGATGAGTTGCCAAAACCAACGGGTGTTTCTACAAGTCCTGGAAGAATGGTTCTCATGATGCGGCAATCCTAATAAACCTTTTGAACCGTATACCTTCTACGGGAATATCCTCAGTCCATGACTATCATTACTACGAGTCTACAAAGAGAAGTGGTTGTGAGCAAGAGTGGGGCAACTTACCAAACTGTTGTATGGCTCTGTCGGCTGACCACGGCAACTCTAACGTTATGTGAACCCGCCGCCTTTGATTCCTCGCTCTGTTGAAGTCAAATATCACATTTTATTATACGATAGATCCTTACGTGTACATATATTTGAAACATATATTGAAATTCAGTTTACATGACACTTAAAACTGACCACTGGATTTTCACACGATTACCAGTGTCGTAATATATAATATGTATATCTCTTTATTGTATGTACATAGAAAATGGATACAGAAAGACATAATTTGGTACAGTTTTGTGGCACAACAAATGGCGGCCTTATTGCACAAGGCAATCTCTACCAGGCAACCATGGGATGGAGTGAGTTAGATAAATAGATAGATATAGTGGGCAGCTTCCGGTGTACATATATTATTTATTTTATATTATTATTTATACTCTGATATATAGTTGTATACTGAGTATTGCTACGTGTTAAAAATGTATTCAACTGTGTTTTTTCTTAGTTTAGTTGTGACGCACAGATGCGTCATTAGTTTTTTTTATAGTAGACCCAGAGTCATCTCGAGATGGCACCCTCAGGTATGGGACCACGGTGTCCCCATCTTGCCCTTGATAAGGGGAAGCATCATAGACCTCGCTGAATATTGTTTAAAACATATATGCATTCATAATGATCGTGTAAGGCCGATTACGCACTGTCGACTTGTTGTCAGCGACTCGGTCGACAGCGACTGTTACTTTTATTAGTTTAAATAGGTTTATTAGTTCTAAAATGAGGTGGATGGACTGTGTGAAGGATGACATGGTTAAGAAGGGAGTGAATGTTGAAATGACTGCAACTAGAGATGAATGGAAAAAGAACACATGTTGCGCCGACCCCAAATAATCTTGGGATAAGAGCAGGAGGATGATGACGAGGCGTCTACACACTTAGTGGCCGGTCGCTCGCCTACGTTTCGTTGCCGGCGCCTACTCGACAGTTCGTAATAGCTATTAGACCTAGCTAACTCATACGAGAGTGAATGTTAGTACGTACCTTCGATCGCTCTGAAGCGAGATACCACTAGAGGCTGCCTCGGAGATGATGGCGACGTCCTTCTCGCCGTCCATGAAGCGCTGCTTCTCCGTGAGGTTGAGCGTCTCCAGCGGCACGTCCGCCTCCGACCGGCTCTCGTATAGAATCTGACCGTCTTCAGTCTGGACCACGCGGCCTTTGCGACCTGTCATCTGTAAAGTATCGGATTTTGTAGAAATTCTTTTTCATTTCGGAGTTTGGGTCTGATTTTTCTAGACTAACTGCGGGTTTGGCTGATCTTCGATATTTTCTATGAAACGACTGCCATCTGCTCTCCCCAACTCATTAGCAATAAAGAAGTAGAAGGTTTGCTGGGAGAAACTCAATATTGAGTTAAGCTCGCCTTTGTACACCAAGATGTATTTGTGATTGCCTGTTGATGTATTATTTTCTTGTGTACAATAAAGAATTAACGAAGTATTGCAATTAGACCAGTTGTTGGACATTTGAGGGTTCCAACAACGACAACGACTTCCATAGATGTTTAATATGGCGTGCGGCGTACCTCGGCGACGTTCTCGGTGCCGCCCAGCTCGTCCACCAGCTGGTCCAGCGTGTTGGGCGGCAGGCGGCGGCCCAGGCGCTCGATGGCCAGCAGCAGCTCCTCCTTCATGCTGCAGGCGCGCTCGATGGCGGAGCGCGGGGGCGGGGGGTGGGGGTGGGGGCGGGGGGGGGCGGGGGCGTGCGGCGTACCTCGGCGACGTTCTCGGTGCCGCCCAGCTCGTCCACCAGCTGGTCCAGCGTGTTGGGCGGCAGGCGGCGGCCCAGGCGCTCGATGGCCAGCAGCAGCTCCTCCTTCATGCTGCAGGCGCGCTCGATGGCGGAGCGCGGGGGCGCCTGGTTCCGCGCCGGCCCTGCGCATAAACGATATCAAATTAGTTGCGTCACTATTGTTCTCCTGGTCTGACTGCACCCCTGTAAGAAGCTAGGGGAAAGTGTAGAAGATGCAGACCATCATTACAGATGCTGTCCATCCCAAATGCTCTGGAGGGTAACACCTGTGTGATTAGAACGTTCCGATTCTCAATCAAGCTACAAAGAGTAACAGTACCAAACCGCTTTTCGAGACGGTATTGCTTCAATGTGGCTATGTTCCTCGAATCTACCCGTTTTTTTCGAGCAGTACTCCTGCCGACCAGCATCAATGGTTATATCAGAAAGGCACGTGGAAATCTTTCGAACCCAAAGTTCTCGCAGTTATTCTACTAGTACTTTCATATTACCTTTCATGCTCTGTCGGGATATGGGGGCGTCTTTGAATGCGGTGACTTAGAAGTTTCATTTTTACACAGTTTCAAGACACATGACAGACAAGACATGTATAATATGTATGTATTTACAAAGAAAAAGTGTGTTTATTCGCATTTTAGATCCCATAACACAAGCTAGTTAAGCTATGCTTACCATGGGTCTAGATAGCGTTGTGTGGAACGTTGTGGAATATTTATTTATTTATTACAAACTTACACTCAAGTTTGTAATGTCTTGAAACCGTGTAAAAATTAAACTTCTGGTATGTGGTATTAATTTCATCTCGACAAAAAGGTCATGACAGACAAACAGATGGACAGACGGACAACGAAGTGATACTATAAGGGTGTCAAAGAACAATAATGTGGACAATAACGGGCCACCTTCCCCTCAACAAGCACCTACACACCATCAGTTTTACGGACAGCCCCCTTCGCAGGGAGTGTTTCGTTGCCGAGGAAACGGCCGCCCACGTAATACTAGAATGCGAGGCAGAGCAACGATCACAAATCCTCAGCACAATGAGGTCGCTCCGCGAAGCCTGTGAAGTCTCCGGTAAGCTTCTGCGTTACTGGGCGGAGTTAGGCTGACTGCTCTAGCCAACACTCTGCACGCACAATGGCCCCAAAAAGGAGACTAAATGCGAACATAAGAGTCCCTTTCGAAGGGTTCCGTTTGTTCCTTTTGAGGTAAGGAGCCCTAAAGGTGGCAGGCGTACCCAGGTACAGGCCGTTGGTGCCGACGGGCGTGCCGGTGAGGCTGCGGCCGGCGGGCGAGCTGACGGTGAGGCTGGCGGGCGCGTGCTTGCGCTCAAACATGGTCTCGATCTTGTCCTGCGTGCTCGACGCCTTCTTCTTGGGAGACGCCGCCTTCTTCTTCTTCACCGGCTTCTTTTTGCGGCCCAGCCATGGTTCTGGAACAAGAACAACTTGTTATGGCTTTGTGTAGCTTTTGAGACAATTAATTTGACAAGTTTCTGAGGATTGAAGTCAGATTTAGGATTGTACGGTCCCAGTCTCGAATCCTGGCCATAACATTACCTACAAGTAATGTAATGGTTGACAAGAATTTTGGTCATTTCGGTTATCAGTACTGATAACCGAAATGACCAGAATTCCTACTAACGCTACTAGAATTCAAACTCTTCTTAAATAGTTTTAAGAAGAGTTTGAATTCTAGTAGCGTGTTGAGAGCTGTGTTTAACAAGAGTTGCACAGTATTTGTAGCTCCTAATGTAACGTTTCTGAATATATTGTTCATCGTGTACAATAAGGAATATTATGTTGTATTGTACTGTATTATATTATAAATGTAAAAGAAAGTTTGTTCATATATTTGTCTGTTACTCAATTACGTTGGGATTTTGCACGATAGTAGCACCGTGAAGTGGAAGTCAGATGGCAGTCGCCTCACGGAAAATATCGAAGTTCACCCGCATCTTAGTACACTCAGCCGACCCCAATACAGTTGGGGAAAGGCTCAGAGAATGAGTGACACCATGCAAAATTAACGTACCGTATGACTGAAAAATATTGACTTTAGAACTACAAAATATTAAAAAAAAATAAGCAAGTTGTGTAGTCACCACCCAAAGAGCGTATCTTCTTACCATCATCGCTGTCACTGCCGCCGCGGAAAGGATTGAAGTCTGACAGGTCAGAGTCTGACCCGGGAGGCCTCTGCTCCTCATCTGATTCCATTTCGAGCTCGTCTTCAGAACCCCTCACGAATTCGTCAGACGATGACCCCCCTCGCATGCGTTTGGCAGCTTGATTTGCTTGCTGTCGAGATGTCACTGAAACCAATTAAGACAATTAGCTTCCAATAAAAAAAACTAAGTCACAATTAATACCAGCTTTCATAAGTGCTAAGATGAAAACTGAGAGCGATTTATTCTAATAGCAAAAACAGCTAAAAAGAAGACAAGAAGTCCCGGTTTTATTACACTACAGAGAGATACAGGGCATCCACGGCTGATATTTGGGGCCAAGGTAAACCTCACTTGCTCAATGCTAAACGAACGAACGAACTTGCTAGCTATTTTTTTTTCATGTGAAAATCCTCGTGCAAAACCCCCAACCGCCGACCGGCCCGCGGGATAAGATGAGAAAAATCTTTATTTGTACACCAATAAAATTATAGTACACGTACGGATAACATTATGAAAAAATGTTCAAATGGCGATCTTATCGCTTCAAGCTATCTTTTACAGGCAGTTATGTCGGACTCGAACCGACTAAAATTTCACGTTATCATCTCGGATCTTCAGATAAGGTATTATCCTCCACTCGGCTGACATTTATTTAGTTTAGGCAAATAAAAACCACACATGAACGTCAAAATTTTACAATTATGTCAAGAAATCCAAAATGATATGCTATGATTGATAATGATAGAATAGTGAGTACTCCCGAACTGATTGATTGCCATAATGATACTAATTAATATAATGGTACAAGCTTTTATTTTATTTACAATGGAGATCTAATCTATACAATGTAACTAACTACTTTAGAAATATGATGTTTAATTAAATCTGTTATACATTAATAAAAAATAATATAAAAATAATAAGTAATGTAAATAATCCATTGGAAAATAATTCTTTCGCTGGCTCGGTAGGTTAGTTTTACTGAGAAGATACCAGCAAGAAACTCAGAGAACTATATTAAAACAAGATTTTCTTCTATTTAAAAAAAAATCACCGGAAAAGGGGAGCCTTGGTCATAATACTTACACTTCCTCTTGGATGTGTTCGCCTCGTCGTCGAGTCCGTTCTTGTCGCTCTTAGCGTCGGCCTTGCGGCCGTTGTGCTGCTTGTGCGGCGCCGGGGCGCCGGCCTTGCCGCGCGGCGCCTCCAGCCCGAGCAGGCGGTTGATGCGGTTGCGGTCGGGCGCCGGGAAGTGCTTCTCTACTAGCGTTTGGAATACACCCCTGGGAGGAAGCGAAGCTTTGGTTAGTAACGCTGAGTCGCTGGGTGTATAATTTTATTTATTATAGTTGCAGAGAAATTACATACGAGTAAAAATAACAATATCTAGTTTAAAAAACTAGACTAAGTAGAAGCCAATAAATTATGTTCTCAAAATAACAAAATGTAACAAAATGGATTATTATCTAAACTAATATGTATGTGGTTACCGGCAGATAAGAATTTGGACCACCCTATCTCTTTCCATATGGTGTCGTACAAGGCGACTAATGGATAGGGCTGTTTAACATCAGATAGTTATATACAGTCCAGACACAGCCTCATGTGCATGGCTTGAGATAACAATAGTGCCTGGAAGTCGGTAATAGGCTCATCCCCTATTACGTGGGACCGAATTCAATGATTGGGGTAATGTGGGTGTTAGTCACCTCTACCGAACCCTCCGGGGATAAAGACGTGATTATATGTATGTACTATGTATTATAAAGAGAATGTGTCTGTTTCACGCCTAAACTAAGACCATGTTTGGTACGTCTAAATTTAAATCTGATTTAATTAAAGTCACAATTAATACCGGCTGCCATAACTACAAGAAAGTACCCAATTGTAACTATAAAACATATTCATACTTTCTTTGTACTGTATAAAATTTTCAGAAACCATAATATATTTCATTTTTTACAATCACAATAATATCAACACATATAAATGACTGGTAAACAGTGAATAATGTTCGCGCCAATTTCAAACGTTCCCGCGCTAAGTCGCACAGTTTCAAATCAATGCTCAAAGCGTATGTCGGGTCGGCGCGGCGGCCTCGGACCGAGGTCGTTCACCCCGCTTCGACCGCCATTGCGTGACTTATTTATACACCGTCTCAGCGCACAACTCACAGTTTACCGAGCGAGTTTGTTAAACATAGTATCAAAACATTGATTTCAATAACTGCTATGCATTCAATTGGACGTATGTTATTTAAGTGAGTGTTATAATGTTAGTGAAGTGATTTTGAATGACTTTTATAGTTTTTGAGGTTAAGTTCACGTAAAATGTGTTCACAACAACAGTTGAGAAACTTTTTGGAACAAATCTGTACTGACGGTAGGTTCCAATTATTTGAATACGATTCACCTGAAAAATTTAAAGTTTGGATTATATGTCGAACTGAAAAAGATCGTGATGCGACATATTACAACGATTACACTAAGGAATGGGTGAATAAATTTGCCAAGTTCACGTCCACAAACTGGATAGTACAAAGAACGTTTCCAAACATGAAGAGACTATTATACAGAAAAACTTATATATGCCATCTTGCTGCTCGTAATAAAAAGAAATGTCTCACAAGAAATAATTCGAGAAATCAAGATTGCAGAGCAAAGATTGACTTCAAAATGAAAATGATAAACCGTAACACAATAAGGAACGACAAGTGTTTGAAGGAGGGATTGAACTTGAATATTTACATAGAGTTCACACATACGCATCACGTGAAGACCGCTGAGTCTTACAACCTGTTGAAATGTTCGTCTGAGACAAACGCTATATTCTATAAGTATTTTTCGAAAGGGCATTCTCCGACCTCAGCGAAATGTTACCACGAGTTACTTCTACTGTCTAAAGAAGGCGGTGTGAATCATAAAGATTGGTCTAATCGCGATCTAAATCCTTCAATACGCCATGTTTTCTATCTGCATACGAGGAAAAGCGCGCAGAGCTACGAGGAACGAAGTATTGATGATATTATAATGGAGAAAATTAACAATATAAAGGAAAAAGGTGGCGCTGTAATGTGCCGCCCTGATTTACACGAACTCAGAGTCATAATTACAGCATTCATGAAAAATGTCTTACTAAGTCATGAATTACATCATATTATCATAGACAGCAGACCTATTAAAGATGGGTTTGTGACATTTTTGTTTGTGCCAACTCAGGTGGGTGCTCTGCCCATAGCTTGTGCATTACACATAGAAAGAAACGAGGCCGTCTTAAATCATATATTCCCGGTACTCAAACAGTTTATAGAAATCCAGATTTGTAAGACCTTTGAGCCAACCATGATTATGGCGTGTGATTCTCAAGATCAGCTCGCGGCTTTACAATTAACATTTCCTAATGCAAATGTTTATGTTTCTCGAAACATAATGTGCGAAGTCATATGGCGAATACTGAACAATGAGTACTCTAAATTTGATAAACAGCATGATTTGATGCTATTATTTTATTCATTATTATATGCAAATAGTTCAGAAGTCGAAAAATATCATGAATTAGAAACTCATCAAGTTATTACAACGACGCATATATTAAAAGATTACTTGGACAAAATTTGGAATCACCGCGAACTGTATATGTCACAGAATGACAATAAGTTTCTAGACACGTCTCTGTGTATACTGAAAGAGTTTATACTGAGTAGATGCAGCAATTTCAATTGCGTCATCATGATAGATGTGTTGGGTAATATATTGGACAAATATTGGAACCAAACATTGCTCGCGATTTTGCAAAGGAAACACAATATCATGGAATCGTTTACGCAATATCTGCCCAAGGATAAAACTGTTATGGATAATTTATTGGATATAAAAATTGGTGAAAATGAGTACTCATTGGTTGAGTTCTTTGGTTCTGGGTTCAAAAAACGAACGAAAATAACCTTTAGATCTGACACTATGTGTTGCGACTGTGATGCAGGCAAAAAAGGTAGACTGTGTGCACATTTAAATGGCTTCCTACAGTCAGTTGATTTAAATATTGAATTGTCTGAAGAAGCTCGAGAATTTTACACTAAAATAACGATAGAAAATGTCGACTATGAGTTCTTAAAGCTAGAACAAGAGCCTAGAACACTAAAAGTTAATGTGAGTGACGATGAACAAGACTTCAGTGATGATACCGAGCTGAACGAAGATAATTCGATGACCAATAATGAACCATTTGATATTCCTATCAAAGAAGAATTCGATGATTGCGATCCTTTGAATGACATGAGTGAAACGAATAGCGAAAATGTAGAATCGGAAAATGTCGACGAAATAAATCCTAACGAAGAAAATATTAAACTAATTATAAATGATATGAAAAATACATATCAAAATGCTTTGAAAGCCTTGAATGGAGAATTCAAAAGGTTAAATAAGCTATTTATAGAGAATCCAAGTGCATCTAACTTAGATATGATGCGTTGCGTGACTAAAGAGTTGGCTAAAATAAATGGGGTTACTAAAGACGAATTATCAAATACGCATCTGACAATAAATGATCGCAATATGGACTATAGTGAATAGAGTACAGAAGTTATCAAAATATTGCGTTGATATTAAATATTCTTGACAAATAAAATGACTTATTTCTCAATAGAAATGAATGAATAAATAAATAAATAATTTAAAGTACAAACAGCGACAGAAGTAAATGGTACGAAAATGTTATATGAATGAATGAATGAATTGTTTTCATTCATTCATTCATAATCATAGTCGAAATATTATATTGGAATGGGTTAGCATTGTAACGTTTTTCAAATTTAGAATAGTTCAGCTACATAAATAGCTTAACATATTCCAAAGCATTGTACAGATGAACATATATTTTTGATTATAAGGCAATAAGTATGTAATTAATTGTTCCACATGGCCAGTGATTGATAACAGGTGTTTGCTGGTGCCGGCAAACTTCGTGAACCAAACTGACCAAAAAAAACATAGTAAAAGGACTGAGAAACAAATGACATGAGCCTTTAGATTAGTTTAATCTAATCTATGTTTGATTGATTCGCTAGTCTCCTCAGTTCCCCGCGCTGCCTTCCAAACATACATTCAAACCTGTAAATCCCGAAGGCGTAGGCAAGCAAAGATAAATTCAAATTCAAATATTTTTTTTGTGAAAATGGATTAAAACGTGATGTAGTAATAAGATATGAAGTTTTCCATTCTTCATCTCATGACATACAATAGCATTTTGTGCTTATTAACGGCCACATTAGGCCCAGTAAAATTTTCCGTGTCACGTAATGGGGGTGTTTGCCGGGCAGTGTACATGTGCGGGTGTGGGTGTGGGTGTGTGGGTGTGCACTCACTTGGCGGTGGAGACGAAGTCGCTGAGCTCTCCGTCGTCCCGCTCGAGCTGGTCGAGCGTGCGCGCCTCGCCGGTGCTCTGCAGGCCGATGACCACGCACTTGCCGCACTTCACCGCCTCGCGCGCCGTCACCACGGCGTGGTTCACCTAAGGGGGGGGGGGCATGCCATCGTCATCACCACGTACCGTTCAATTGGGTGGGTAGGGACCAATGGGTGAATAGAAATAAAATGTGTATATATCACCGGGATATTTACCATGTTTTATTTATTTTTGTTGAGTAACTGATATTTCTTTGAGGTGAAAGTTTCGGAGGCAACTGGGATTAGCGCTAACCCCTCGTTTACACCACGAAACAAGTTGTAAACTTGTTTATATAAAACTTGTAGAAGACTAATCAAAATACAATACTCGTTGTATACATGTATCTCAGATACTTCTTCGTTAACATAGTATGTATAGCCAACAAGTTGTAAACAAGTATAAAACACATTTGCATTCACACTGTAGCCAGTGGCGTATTGCAATTTGTCAAATACATGTTTTATACTTTCTACAGAATTTATCTGACCATTTTATTTCTATTCATCCCATTTTACTTGGTAGTTATCGGCATACTTTACTTTACATTTTGAGCTTGAGTTGCAAGAGAAACGAGTATCTAGCGCGTATTATTGAGTGTCTTTTGAAGACAGCACGGGGTGCTATCGTCAAAAGACACTCAATAATAATAATAAATAATAAATATTCCACACAACGCCATCTGGACCCATGGAAAGTATAGCTTAACTAACTTGTGTTATGGAATCTAGAATGCGGATAAACATATTTAGATATTATTTTTCTTTGTAAATTCATCCACATCTTACATATTCATGTATACAAATATTGCACTGAGCGGGAATCGAACCCGCGCCTCCTGCATAGCAGTCGAACTCAAGAAACGTGTATTGCGCGTGTGGAGCACATTCGAGGTACAAGAGCGCGCGGGCACCTTGGCGGCGATGCACAGGTACTTGAAGAAGCGCTGGTGCGCCGACCAGAACTGCCCCCACATGGTGGTCTTCATGCGCGACTCCGCGTTGATCAGCTCCGCCGCCTCCGTGAAGCGCTGCATGGCCTCCACCCACTGAACACACACAACAGATATTTTAAACACCTTGTAGATAAATAAACATAATAATATCTAAACAATTTCATTACAAATCAAGCAATTCGCGACTCTTCAAGTGGAGTTTAAAAGCGGAGTATGAAAAGCATCTGATGAGGCCGTCACAAACTGGGGCCCACCATTATTATTGTTGGTGTCCGTAAATGTGACCCTCATTCCTGAGCTTACCGTCACTTCAACATAAAAATATGTCATTTTGAGAAATGGATGTTACAGGTACAGTATGTGGTCAAAAAGTTGACTATGAAAAGTGTGGTGTATGTGGTGGGAGTGATGTATGTGGTGGGAGTGATGTACGTGGTGGGAGTGATGTATGTGATGGGAGTGGTGTATGTGATGGGAGTGATGTATGTGGTGGGAGTGATGTATGTGATGCATGTGATGGGAGTGATGTATGTGATGGGAGTGGTGTATGTGGGATGTATTGGGTATGGAGTGAGTGATATGGTGGTGTATGTGGTAAGTGTTGTGCATGTGGTGGGTGTGTATTGAGTGTGGAGTGAGTGGTTTGGTGTTGCATGTGGTGGGTGTGGGTTGGGTATGGAGATGTGTGTGATGTAGTGGGATGTGGTGTATGTGATGGGTATGTATTGAGTGGTGTGGTGATGTATGTGGTTGGGTATGGAGGTGCGGTGGGAGGGGGGTGGTGTAGTGTGGCGGGTGTGGTAAGTGTTTCGAAGGGATTGTGATGAGTGTGAGTGCAGTAGGTGTGGGGGTGTGGTGAACCCGTGTAATAGGCGTTGAGGGTATCGTAGTGTGGGGAGTGTCGCGGGTGCGGGGGTGTACATACGAGCGCCACGGCCTTGTCGTAGGTGTCGCGGAAAGCTTCGGCCAGCGGCACCTCCTCGATCTTGAAGGACACGCCGTGGAACGACAGCTGGCGCGCGATGTACATGCCGCGCAGCTTCATGTCCATCGCCACGATCTCCATCGCGCCCACGCCCCTGCGAACCAATGCTTACTTGTTACTACAGTTAAATGAGACAGAGGGTAATGACGAGTCCAGCCCAGACGCGCAGTGCATATAGAAAAATTAATATTACCTACCCTATTTTGTACGAAAGCCCCTCGGAGACTCCTCCCTCCCCCCGACCCTCTCCCCATTTCGGACTAGAACTGACTAAAACAGTTTAAGAGCATATCCAGGGTTCGGGACCCTGGCTTATCCAGGGCCATCTCTCGTTTCGATCGGGTCCTCTCGAGAAACACTAGTTTACCCTAATAATGTTGTACGGGTAAAAAAGCATACGTCGTAACTAAACATAGTGAGCAGAAAGATAAAGAAAGGCCCCAAAGATCTTGTTAGGCCTCATACACTCATATTAACTAACATACAAGTAAACACATCACTAACCTCTTCTCGACAGCGTTAATAAAGTCCATGAAGGTGGGAAAAGGCGTGCCGTCTCCCCATATGCCCAGGCGCACCATATATGCCATGTTGCGAGGCTCGGAGGCTCCCGTGGCAGACGCGTATACCACCCGCGCGGCTGGCAGCTTGTTCTGTAGCTCTAGGGCTGTGAGACCTGTCTTGGTGGCCTTTCCAGACCCTACGGGACATAGGTTCTTGGCTTTGTGACACTCGTCGAAAACGATCTAAGGTGCGGTTAAGGATATTATACTTGATCTAGTAAGCAGAAATTCAAATATCTAGAATGGGTAGCTCAGACTGAGATACCCTAGTTAGTATCCCTCCTAGAAAAAGGAACTGATTTATGGTTTGAGTACCGTTACAGATGTTAAGTTTTTCCGATGAAAGCCTCAAACACAAAGGCGCATTATTATCGGACGAATACCGAGCGTCTGTTGCGATAGATAGATAATCAATCAAATAGTTTCAATTTGAAGAGTTGTCACATGTGAATTGGGTATTTAACATATATTACAAAAAAATATGAAATGTATTGCATATGATAGCTTATACGTAAATAATAACTAAACAAAATGTTTTTCACAAAAAGATACATTTTAAATATTTTATTTTTACATAATAAAACTTGACATTTTTTATCTGTATTTCACTTGAGGCAAAACGCAGAAAACCTATTAACAGTTCGCGTGACGTAACTATAAAAAAAATTACTAAGCGTAACGGAAACTTTCGTTGTTTGGTCTCTTCGTAGATATTATTTAATGACGTCACGCGCAGAATGTCATGTGACCGACTGTTATTCGCGCACTTTTTAAGCTGACAAAGTGAAAATGTGTTTATTTCTAATTAATAAGGTTTTACGGAAAAATGATAAAATTGCAACAGGTACTAAATAAATTTCTTCATCTTTTAAACCAGGTTTCCGTAATTTGTCAAATACCCAATTGTCACAATTTGTCGAATACCTGGCTGTATAGAATTTAAAAAAAAATTAAATATCGATAATCGTAGGGCTGCGCGTGCCGTTAGTACTGGTGACGCAACGTCAGCATCACGGGAACGCGAGTACATGATTTTTTTTTCACAATAGGTATCGCAAAAAATAGAGAAAAATACAATCGGGAACAACAAATAGGCTATTTTCAGTGGGAACAGATTCCCGCTGCTCCCGGAAACAAATTCCCGTAGCTCCCGGCAACTATAAGTAAATTTTCCCATTAACAAAAGGATACGCATCCGTCGAAGTCCTCGCCGCACCACTGCAGCAGCTGCTTGAGCCTGGTGCGGTACTTGGTGTTGGACGACTGCGTCTCGCCGATGAGCGCCGAGTACGTGCTGAAGATCACGCCCTTCTTCACGTTGCCGTTCACCGCCGATGAGATCTTCGCGTACTTGAACTGGTGGCGGAATCATACGGGGTTTAGTTTAGCAGTGCAGCAACATATTAAAGAGTCGGTTAGCACATTACAAGGTTACGGCATGCTAGTCAGGTAAGTCTTAGGATGGGTGACCATTCTTAACACAGTCAGGTCCCTCCCTGCCTTGAAGAGCACATTAAGCTTTATATATATATATATATGAGAATAAATTGGAAACCTAAAACAGAAATCAGTTATTTTCAGTAGATTGGGGAACTCAGATAGTATTCGCTTCACAGAAAATGTCTCGGAGGAGCATTAGTTAAAGCAATCAGTAGCATTTTCAATAAGTACACTAATTGTACTGCCAAATAACTATTTCATGACAAATTATAATAACTCCTCAAATTAACTGCAATCCGCCTGATAGTAAGCTGGTCCAAAAAATAGTAGCCGCCATTGCAGATACTATCCCTAGAATGGCGGCCCCTAACTTGACAGCCTCGCGTCCCGTTTAATCAACCCAAGAATGTTAAGAAATTGAAGGCGAAGCGCCATTATGTGATATATTACCTTATTTAGAGGGTGCACTTCAATTTTGGAGGCGCCAATATCCCGCAGGTCCCTCTCGGCGTCATACTTGAGGTCGTTGGAGACTGACACCCAGATGGCTCGCTTGCGGCCCTTCAAGTAGTTCTCGAATATGATGCCGGCGATTGTACGGCCTTTGCCCACTCCGGCGCCGTCGCCTGAGGAGAACAAGGAAAGTTCGATATTATTTTTTATATTCTACCATAATCTATAGCTTTACTAGCGTGTAATTAGTTAGAATCCTAGCAGTACTTAATCTGCCTAATATTCGATTGTAGGGCAAAGAATCAAAGAATCAATTAATAATAATAATAAATATTCCACGACATTCTACACAACGCTATCTAGACCCATGGTAAGCATAGCTTAACTAGCTTGTGTTATGGAATCTAGAATGCGGATAAACATACTTAGATACTTTTTTTTTTTTTTAAATACATACATATTATACATAGAAACACCCAGACCAATGCAAATTTACATATTCATGCATACAAATATTTGCACTGAGCGGGAATCGAACCCGCGCCCCCTGCATAGCAGTCGAATGCTCTACCGCTACGCCACGGAGGTCGTTCAATTATTCAGTTTAATCACGTAAAGAGCACATATGAACGTCAAAATTTTACAAGTCAAGAAATAATATAAAAATACTATATAATGTATAAATAAAACATTGGAAAATGATTATTTCGCTGGTTTGGTAGGTTAGTTCTACTGAGAAGATACCAGCAAAAAACATTAGAATTAGATTATCTTTTTTTTTAATTTTCTTTAGTGGACAATTTTTTTTGTGCGAGCAAGCAAGAGACTTATGTTGACCATGCATTTACATTATCAAGATACTCATCTACATTATAGTAACCATTTTTCATAAAACACTTTTTTCACTTCAATTTTAAATTTAATTTAGTGGCATGTCGACCAAATCTTGAGGAATTTTATTAAATATTTTTATACAGTACAAACGAATCACTAACTTATGAAGCCTGAGTTTTGGTACAGCAAGTTAGTTTTTATTTCTCGTATTCAAATTCTGTATGTCATATTGATTTTCGAAAATATATAGGTTCGTTCGTACATATAATTTATAAATAAATAAAAGTAAACGTGAAAGCCTGTTGGGAATGGGATAGGTCAATTGAAGTTTGTTAACTTTTGAGGCAAAAATTGTCGAAAGAATATGGATTAAAGACACAGAGATAGATCATAGTCTTAATGCCTATATGGTTGTCTGTGAGTCTGGTACTTTTTGCATGAAGTAATAGGCTCACAGAAACTCGAGGTCACGGGATCAGTATTTCTGTGAACCGCAGGTAATTTTTCAATCAAAGAATCAATTTCATTTATTTAGTTTAAGCACATAAAGAGCACATATGAACGTTAAAATTTTACAATTAGCTATGTCAAGAAATAATATAAAAATATTAAATTATGTAAAAATAAAACATAAAATTGGAAAATGATTCTTTCGCTGGTTCAGTAGGTTAGTTCTACTGAGAAGATACCAGTAAGAAACTCAGCGAACTATATTAGAACTAGATTATTTTTCTTTTTGTCACAATGTAGAGACAAAAATGGAAATATTTGAGGCAGGTCTTTGTCTTAACAGTGGGACAAAATAGGCCAAATAGAAGTTAAATACTCACCGATCAGAAAGCCAGCCCTGGAACCATCAGGTAGCACGTGTTCGTGCGCCTGCGAGGCGTATACCACGGCCTCCAACTGTAGCGCGGATAGTAATCCGCCGCGGATAGTCTCGTCCGGCAGGCTCAGTTTGTACGTCACGTCCACCGGCTCTACGGACGATAGTGACGCTGTCTCTACTACCGGGTCAGGGTGCTTGCGACCGAGTTTTACTGTAAGTGTAAAGAAATATTGTTAGGTTATGTTTAAATTGGTCCTTTTACACGATTGAGAAAAAAAAAGGGGTAAAAAAAACACATAAAATCACGCCTGTGGGGTGGGCAGAGATAACGTATCTCCATTTGCTACTATCCTAACATACTACTCTAGCTTAATTCACTCTCATTACATTCTTCGTGCATACATACAGGGGTATTATTGAGACAGGGTAATAAGAGCAAGTAGCCCTTACATACCGTGAGAGGCCAGACGGGTGATCTGTGCTGGCCATTTCACCCATCTCAACTATTCCATCCTTGAGGAGGGAAGCAGGTAGCCCTTGCTGCTGCATCTCAAAAATACAACTTGTTTAGTATTGACACGGCTTTTGATTTGACACTTCGGGAAGAAGAATAGTAGGCAGGCTAAGATTTATCGTTTCATATTTTACGTATTGTATACATTACCCCTCGTTTTCACTAAAAAAACAAGTAGTTAACTTGTTTGATATAAAACTTGTAGAAGACTAGTCAAAACACAATACTTGAATTATACATAATATATATATGTATTGAGATTGTCTCAGGACACTTTTTCGTTCACATAATATGTAACGCCAACAAGTTGTGACCAAGTATAAAACACAATTGCGTTCACACTTAAAAGCCTATGAAATATTGCAACTTGTGAAATACATGTTTTATATTTAGATGAAAACGAAAGTTACAGTTACATTAGTTTTAACAACTCTATAAAGTTACCTGTCAGTCCGGTGCCGCGGTGTGCGATTAGAACGCTCTCTGATACCGAAGGACGCCGATGTTTGACGAACTCTCATTCATATCATCGACGTATTGAATCAAACAAAAGCCGGGTTCTATATATGTATATTCACGTCTCTCTCCCTCCGAGGCAGAGAAAAGGAGTACCATTTAATATCGATAAGAGAGCACTTACATTTTGGAGGCATGTAATCTGCGTATGTCTCCGCTACACCCATCTCTTCATCGTCGACTTCCTCTTCGTCACCAGGCATCTGATACAATAATTGGTATATTATTATATTTACTTAAAAATAAATCAAAAATCTAGCATCGAAAAAAAATTTGACTTTGGTGACCTTCGGGGTCCAAGCTAGGAAGTTGATCTGCCGGGTTTAACTGGTGTGTTAGTAGGCACACCTACCGATCAACAGACGAGGCTACGGCGCAGTCTATCAGGGAGGTTCGACGACAGTCTCTTTACCATCATAATCAAAATACAAATATTCACAGTGCACAGTTACGTAGGCCTCCTCCTCTCTGCATTTGCTTTGTATTTTGTCTCCTTTACTTGCTATTGTTAAACGTAATATGACTAATATGTAAAGTGACCATCGGGCTCAACGGCGAAACCCTCGGATACAACTGGGAGCAACAGCTTTTTAATTTTATAACCACGTACCTTTTCTTGTTGCCACATGGCAGGCTTGCCCTGTCCCCACACAGGCCCGACCTGACCGAACTGCCCCAACATGCCGGCAAGGGGCCCACCCATTCCCGACGCGAGAATCTGGTTCAAATTCTGTAGGAGGTACGAGTTCATGCCACCCATGCCTACCATCTCCACTGTTGGGCAAAAAATAGAGCTTTTATAACATGTTTGTATTGAAGGTGGGTATATCAAGACTTAGAAACACAGAACGAATAATAAGATTGCGTGGGTTTTCTTTCTAGAACCGTTATTGCCGCTTTGTCCTACAGTATGTTTCAAATTTTTCTGTACACAATTATATAACCCTGCCTCTTAAACTAGGCTAACCTGTATTTTAAGAGACAGTGTCCAGCTTATAGATTCAATATTAATATACAACAGTGGACGATGGTTAGATCTCGCCCACCTGTTATTTTACATCTGCTCATTTCATTCTATATCTTATTACGTTGCATATCTCACATTAGATGCCACTAAATGTAGCAGGGACGTACTCTATCATCGAGTAGAATTATATTTGAAGACGCTGAGAGAGGTGTGCATAGGACGAAAGTCAACAATATATTAAGGCCACGCCCTCTGTAATGTCGTCAGGGTAGGCACGAGAGTCACAGTCCACAGTTACTTATTCCACCTCCTCTTTGCATTTGCTATGTGGCTTCCTCCTCTTTCCTAGTTAGTAATGCGCACCGCAACTACCTAAACCCATATAACTACGTAATCACGCACACACTGAAATTTACCTACAAACAAATAAGAATCTTTCAAATAAGAGATAATATTAAATAAATAGACACAATGAATTGTTACAAAATATTAAATCAGGAAAAGCGAACGAGTTTTGCACTTCTATAGCTCTTTTTATAAGTTCTGTGCTTGCAAGTAACTTGAACAGCGTATACTACAATAGCAGCAATATTTCTGACCTAAACTCTCAATACATGCTCTACTGATTGATCAGCCCTAGCACGCCTTGCTAAAGATATCATTCGCTGGATGACGATTTAGGTCACTTCCGGGAAAATCTAACGACCACACTGGCAAGCAGAAACATGGGACCAGTAGACACGTAGGAAGAGGCAGAGAACCGTAGCAGGTCGATCTTAGCTCTCTCACACTTCTTTTCCCACCGAGACGTATCAAATAAGAAACAGTATGCGATTGTGCTGGTTTTTATTGGAACTCCGTTGGGAGTCCAAATTACCTTCCGTGCAACT
Source organism: Eilema griseolum (assembly GCA_963662185.1). Lineage (NCBI taxonomy): Eukaryota > Metazoa > Arthropoda > Insecta > Lepidoptera > Erebidae > Eilema > Eilema griseolum. Next base: position 2,079,403 of record OY759249.1, read on the forward strand.
GTATGTTCACTAACGTCCAATCATAAGAATATTAAAAAATAATATTTATTGCTTTGTGATAGTTGTCCATTTTATACACAACTATTATCATTCTAAATAATTTCTTGATATTTTCTTATAAATAAATCAACATTCAAATCCTTAAAAAAAAAAAAAAAAAACGGCTTCACTTCTGCGTGTGATCTTGGAGTTCTACATTTAATTTCCAATTTGAGTAAAGTATTAAAAACAAATCGCAATAGGCTCACCTCCTATTACGTGGTAGTCTACCTACTACATTAAAAATCACAAACGTTATTCAACTACTATCAAATGACGTATGATAAATTTAAAAACTAGGTAGGCTAAATCATATCTAAAAATACTTAAAGCGTTCGTAGCCATAGACGGGAGCAAATCAATGAATAATTTAAAAACTAAATCGGTTCAGACTAGGGCAATCGATTGACTTGCTCGCGTCCATAGCCCCAGGTTATTGCTTATTAGTACTACGGAAAATTATTAAAAGATTTCAATAGATTGTCTACAAATGAGAAGATATTAGGCGCTCTCAAATTATCTGCTTTTAATACAACAGTCTGATCGTTATAAATAACAAGCTTTTGATTTTTATTCCAAATATCATTAACAGATTTTAAAAAGGCAACGTATCTGTATGACGTATAAAGAGGTCTTAAAATGGGGTTCGGACGGGTGTGTTTGTTATAAAACTACGTCGTCCAGGGTCGTACAGGTATGTAGTAAAAAACCTTTAAAGAACAATAGAAATTTAGGAGAACAGATTATGTATCAATTGTAAAGGATATTTCAGTATTTATATCTATGTAATGCGTGGTTGCAGCGAATTAATATTTTCTCTCCGTGTCTTGTGGAATTATAATGAAACCTATTTATTATAGGCAGCATCTTCCAATAACATAAAAGGGATCAAATTCTTGATATCTATGAATCACAACCCATAATGCTCTTGAATCATATCTGTTAATCTTAAAATGACAGATGATTCTTTTGTACACCATAGAAAATATACACATAAAGAAAGCCTGTGATGCGATGGGGATCCAGCATTGATATGATGATTAGGCATACACTTAGAACTCATAATGGGCTTGTATAATTTATGTTCCAATTGTATAATATTTGTAAACTTATAGAGTTGTCCTGTTTAGAAAATCCCTAAAAGCATACACCTCTATCCTGTTTCTACACAGAATTTAGCGCCACACAAAGGTTTTTTAAATAAATTCATACCTAATTGCCACAAATATCCTTTAAAAGTACCGTAAACTTTAATTTATGAGAATTGGGAAACTATAAAATAATTTAAATCATTTTTAAAAGCAGCAAGTAATCGTAAGAAATAGAATGCCAGGAATAGCATTTGCACTTTTGAAGAAAGTGACAATAATTTATTGAAGATTCATATTATTGTTTATTATTGAAAATTTGAAACTGTCCGTAAGTTGCCCAATTGACATAAAGTAGTTACAGTAGAAGCAGTTATTTTGAGAACTTATACCATTCCAAGTAAGAAGTACAGTGCCTTCTAGCACGAAAAATCATAGTAATCGTGTCGTAAAGGTATCGAGAGAACGGAGCATTGCGATTGGCTGGCTTCACACACACACACATGTTCACAGTAGGCAGGCAGCCAATCACATTGCTCCGTTCTCTCGTTATGTTTAAGATAGTTTTTCGTGCTAGGGGTACAGAATGTTTTTGGTGGTCTAGCGTCAACGGTAGTTAGGAGTTATTTGTTCTGACAACACATCCGTCCCGGTTGCCATTAATCTGTGTTCAGTAGATTAAAATTTACATTTTTCATTGAAATAACGCGTGTAGTAATCAGGTTCACAATAGCGTTAACGCGTTAAGTGTATTGTTTGGCTGTGCGTGTGAAGTTGGACTCACACGACAGTTGATCGTATGTCCTTGTCTTTATCGGACTTGTTTCAAAAATACCGCACGCACTATATTCTTCTCTACTTTTCAGCAAATACAAAGGCATTTTTATCACTTTGTTATTCTGAGAATCCATTCTTCACTATTTTTATTTTTAGTGAGTCTGTTCGAGAATTGTTATTTAATAATATTTTAACGATACTATCTCGTATTTTATTTTAACCCATAGATAACGGAACATAATAAATATTGGGGATTCCCTTAAAAAGAATTGAATTACTACGTAATGTATTGACTCGCATTACAAATTCAGAATAACACATATTGTAACAGTACGCTAATAAATCGTCTTGCAGTCAACAGGGAGTCACACTGGTAGCAATTTTTATTTTACAGCTTACTACTATATTACACAGGTTTGTTACGCAAAAAGCGAGTAACCAATATCGTGAGTATAAAATGCATATGGTAATAAAAAACACTCTTCATGCAAGACAGACAACTTTTGTATAATCGAACTAAAAATGAAATTTTACTAATTCGAATATACAAATAAAAATCAACTAACTACATGTGTTCTGCAACCACAAAAAACATCAACCTGGAGTCAGATTCTGCTAATTTATCAACCACTGTCACACCACAGACAAATGCTATATAATTTTAGATTCTACTGCTTTGCAGTTAATGTCTAAAATCAAATGGCATCTTTCTCAGAAAGATAAATTATAATGAACTCTTTGTCATTTAATTTTGGACTTCAAATATATGCTGTTAAAGTCTAAAGCATACAGAGTCAGTGGCATGACAGCGGTTGACAGTTAGCCGAAACGTGGTCCTGTACTATTGTCATACTAATGTCTACGATAGTGTTATGACTGCGAGCACACAACCGTCGTACTCACTCTGAGCGAGCAGCGAGGCCGCGCTGAAAGCGGCCGAGGAACCCGCCGCGAAAGGCGTCGGAGGCGCCATGCTTGCCGCTGAGCAACAACTATGGTTAGTGCATTGTCACATCTAGCGCAATACCGTTGGACGATTATAGATAATAGTGATCTAAGTCATTTTAGATAGCCCAAGGCTTCACTACGTACTCCAGGTTACATAAGTCAATAAATAATGTCTCCAAAGTGGAATTTTGCGAAAGTATCAAATGGCAATACTTTCTTTCTCTTTGAGTTATTGGATTTCTCTTCGAGTTGATCCGTGGGAATTACTGAAGCCTATTAGTAGAGATACTCAAATTATTTAGCCAAGAGTCGAATAGCAGACCTGCCAATCCAGAGCACTTTGTTACTAAAAGCTACTAGCTCTTGCTACTGAAATTACAATGTGCCACAAGGACAACTATATTATTATATGTGTTTTAGAGATGAAGGCTTTCATTAGAAGAGAAAACAAAGTTATTTAGTTATATAAATAGGAATAGAAGATTACTTTGGAATCTTTGAGAATCATTCCTTTCATCGAGCTTAGTAAACTTCTTCAATTAAATAATGATTATATATTGCCGTTATAGTGGCACTGGTTCAGTTTCTAACTATTATACTTGAAATAAATGCAGCATCTGGAATACGTAGTGCATTGCAGTAAATATACTAGAGGCCAATAAGTAATTGGTGCTGCGAATGCATCGATTTCTTGTATGGCACTGCATCCCTGAAGGGCTGTGTTCAAATGCAGTTACCAGTGGACATTGCGCTCAATGTGAATATGCACTTACTTCGTTAAACACTTACTTATATTTAACAAGTAGGTATTAACATTGAAGCAATAATATGCTGAGCACTACATTTGTTATTTTTTTAAATTTTAGAGACAGAATTGATCCGTAGAAAAGAACTGAAGAAATCTATTTATCAGCTAAATACTTTCGGAATTTTATATAAGTTAGGAACTCATTCTGTATTTTTGAATTTCAATTTTTTTTTATTCTTGGAAACAGAGATTTGGGATAACCGGCAATCCTGTCCTCTCAGATGTCTAAGAATATGTTCAGAGTGCTGAGGTGAACGAATTTTTAAAGAAATATTACGATTAATCTTGAGGTGTCGCAACAGAAATGCACACACAGCTAAACGGTATTTGATACGATAAGGACTACATGAAAAACGTTTTGACTTTTTGTAAAGTCACAAATACCTACACATTTATAACAACAATTATCTTCGAGTTCTTGTAATAGGAATCTATTCAAAATTCAGTCTCGATCTAATCTCAATCTTCCAAATGTAAAAAACTATTTTCTCGTAAGACAATTTTCAAGATCAACCAATGAAATCGTGATCATTCAGGACATTTGGAATATTGAATTTTGAACAAAATATTTATTACGAGAATTGTCCCGCTGGCCAGAATCGCTGAAATTATGTTACGCTGGGTATTTTCAAATTTGGATATAAAGCGATTGAGGCCAGTTGTCAAACATAGGATAGTTGGTAAACGTTGGTAAATGTTCTGGGATATAATATACACAGCGCCTTCTACACTCAAATATTAAACTATTCCAGATTAATATCAACCATCCTATATTTTGAAACGTTTACATTTTTTTTAAACAATTTTTGCACTGGGGACTTCACAATAAGATCGATTACAGACACAAATACACGTAGACTAAGACAGTTGAGAACTACACAAATAATTGTCTAAGGTGTGAATTTATACAAAGAAGGTGTTTCTCTTTTCTATATAATTCACGCCTTATGTGGAACTCGAACCCACAACACTTAAATATCGACACGGTAGCAAGGTGATCACTTAAACTACTGCCCCATTCGTGCAAACGCAAAATGTTACGCAACAAAAGCATTTTTTATCAGATATATGGGAACTTACGTCCACCTCTGCCAAGCCCAGCTATGTTGATCGGCTTTGTGAGAGAACTGGCCGATATCTTGATCGGTTTAACGTTACTGGCCTGTCCGAACGCCACGCCTGATGCAGCTGTGAAATAATATCAGTTTAGGAAGAGTATAATGTATCCGGCTCAAAAGACCAAACGTATGCATGTTACAATATATCCGGCCCGAAGGACCAAACTCACGATCCGTAACTATACACAGTTTATTCATTTACATCCAAGCGCTAATTTCGACTGGATCTAAAGCTTGTAATTTGCAACCCGCTTCTTTATCCTTCGTTTTCGTTATTAGGTTTCTCTGAAGTCCTAATTCCGAGACAACCCTTAACTTAGTACAACTCTTCTTAGCACAGAGAATACATCGCATATACATCGGCTTTGTACCCTTATTACAATCATTACTATTTATCACTTACCGGCCAGTGGATTTGTTGTAGCTTTAACAGTGGCCTGTGGCATAACTGTGACTTTCTTGTCTGCCATGCGGGCAGAAGCTGCCAGGGTCTTGCCTCCACCTGTACAAAAAATAAGGATGTTTATTACCTTTTACATAATTTTGGTCTCGTTTTGAAGGAAACCCAGATTATATATGTACATACACAAATGGTAACACCATTTCAATACTCAGACTTATCATTGTCTGGGATCTCTTTAATAGATCTTTTACTGTATAACGTTAAACGTGTTTACCATAAGTTACCAAACAGATATTTTGGTGATACAAGTACATACAAAAAGATTTCATATAATAAATTCTTAACAGGAAAATAGAGAAACAGTATCACGTTTAGCTAAATGAAATTGAAACGTTATAAGCCTATTAGAAGTATTTGATCTCGATTCTTACTCTTAATGTAAAAATTTGCAAAGATGGTTGTTTAAAATTTCACGCAAATGCGGCTGAACTGCTCTGAATAAAATTTGGCACGAAGATAGATTGATTATTATTATGGTTTGAAATAGCATATAGGGGTGATCAATTTTTAACGCGGGTGGAGTCTCTGACAACATAGCAATAGAATAGGTAATTATAAAATAGCCATATAATGTTATTTGCATGTGAGACATCAACTAACGCTGATGTTCAAATAAGTGTTCGCGTTTTATGTGACCTCTATCAGCGACATTGTTGTTTTCGAATAAATTCCAGCAATTTATTCGAAAAAGACTGAAACAAATTATGTTTACACGATATTATCATGTAAGGAGGTAAACATGAAACTAACATACGTCTGTGGATGTAAATTTGCCTTTTAAAATTGGTTGTTTTCGCTGACTGCAAAATCTTTCCCGATTTAACAGGAAACTGCGTAATACAGATATGGGGGACTCTCGTCATGCTTTAATAGCACAAATAAATGTGAGTGGACCTAGGGTCCACTGCTGCTACTTCGATATGACATTAAGAATTCAGAGCAAGCTCGCAAGGCGTAAGGTGTCTGACTGAGTACAGATACTTTCTAACAGAAGGTGTCGCAGGAAAAAACGATCACATCATGCAAATATAACCGTGTAAGAAAACGGTGTGAGGTTCCTCCAACACAAAGGGATGATCCTTCCTTCGACTAGTCTCACCATGGTCATGGCAGGGAAAGCTCTTGTCCTGGAGTATCTTTGCTCTAAGAAATAGCTAAATTCATCCATGTAACCAAAATATTCTTTGTATGGGACAAAGAGACGCAAGAGACATATATTTAGTGCCGCTATTGACTAGTATGTAAAACGCTTTATACTTTCTACGCTATACCTATTACGAGACTAACTTGGCTAATTGAAATAATTTACTTAATGTACCTGGGCGAAGCTTCAGGCAAAGTAAGGTATATTTGTTGTTAGGGAGTCAATATATCGATTAACGAATGACGCAATTGCACGTGTCATGGAAAAACCTGTCCCAAGAATACGCCTACGGGAACCCGAGGTAGACAGATTTCACGGTAACTGGGCGTGGGTGTGCCGCGGAGTATCTACCTATTGTTGGGATGTCGACAAGAAATGAAGTAATTCATTAGAACATTTATTGATCGTAGCTATAAATGTATCAGTATTGGAAGAAATCTTTTTGGTAAAATAACGTTACCTTTTCTATTAAGGATCGCTTATTATAAGGGAAACATGAGTCGCTAAGGTGGGTAAATAATATAAAGACTTATATATTTTTTTGGACATTTCAGTGGACATGTCGTCCGCCTACATCTCTGCGAATGTGTCAATAATTGCTAGTTGCTATACTCTATATAAAAAAACTGAATGTGTTCAAAGTAAAATGTATGGTTGTAACTCTTCAGGAGGCTGTTTGCTGCCTTAGGTATACCCGGTCGATTAGGGAAGCAATGCGACTTCTTATAAAGGTTGCAATTTTGCAAAACTATCCACGTCAGCTTCTACAAGTATCGCTGAGGCACTATAATAACGTTGCATCCTAAAGCATCCTAAACTCATTATATGGCACTAACGTGTACAGTGAATTAGTACTATAGGCTTTGAAAAGCTTTGTTGACGAGCTGCTAAATTGGAAAGATGAACTTGCCAACCTGGAGAAAGCAATAAGTTCAGCCTGCTATGTTCTAAGAAGCCTGCGCAACGATGTTGAATTGGAACATTTAAAAATGGTCTACCATGCGCTAGTAGAGTCTAGGCTTAGATACAGCATTCTTTTCTGGGGAGGTAGCTATGACTACAATATAACAGGAGCTTTCATCTTGCAGAAGAGAGCTATACGAACAATGGTGCGTATAAGACAGGATGAGTCATGCAAAGAGCACTTCAATGATCTGGGTATCTTGACCGTTCCAAGCTTGTATGTTCTGGTATTGATGACACATTTTGCAAAACACGTGCATGAATATGAAACCGAAGAAGAAAGAAAGATCAGAGAGAGCACGCGCAGGATGGATTTTCAAAGTATAGTTCGTCCTCATTTGAACATCGTCAAACATAGCACGATGTACAATTCTACCAGGTTGTTTAATAAGCTACCATTAGATTTGAAAGGTCTTCTATATGAAAAAGAGTTCCATAGGGAGTTAAAAGTGTTCCTATTGAAAGGGTGCTACTATTCAATCGAGGAATTATAGGTATTTTTTAATTTTTTGACAATTTTATTATATTTGACATTTTGTTTTATTTTATTTTGATTTAATTTTGGTATATTATTTGGTATTTGGACTTGGCTTCTGAAATTATATTATTGACATGAGTAATTTATGATTTGACATGAATAAAAATTGACATGTACCTACTGTATAAATCTGACTTTGTGTACTAATTTATTTTTATAATTACTTACCAAGTTAATTGATTTTGTCATTTTTATAGTTCCTTATTGTTTAATTATTGTAAATTTTTGATAGACTTGAAATGAATTATTGTAATAATATTATGTATGTTCAAACACAGTGTAAATTGTTACTGAATAAATAAATAAGAAAATAAGAAAGTGTAATTTCAACCTATTTAGTAAGTAAGACGCGCAAGTCTGAGATTATGCATATTAGCACTAACGCACAGGGCAATATGCTCAAGCATTATATCCAAAGTAAATTACATCGAGGAATACGTGAAAGCTCATTTTACTTCAATTTTCACTTATGACGAAATCCCGCTTAACTAAGCAAATTTTTGGCTCCATACACATCTAGTCATGTCCACAGAGCTCTTCGGATAAAAAAATCCAGGTGACGTTATATTCAAATGTATGTTAATACATTATCATACAGTAACGACGGAGGGTGCATTCTATTAAACACAAGCGGTCTTATTACAAAAAACGGAATTAAGTCAGGTTTAAACCTGAACTATAAAGTCTAGGCTTAATCTCAAGACCATGGTCTAAACTTCTCCTTATTACAAAAGCTGAATAATCCGTAGACTACTTAGTACCATAATTTAAACCTTGACTTAAATAAAACCACAGATTACTCAAACTATTGTTCGTTCATTATGATACCATTCAATCGCAACGTTCCGTTTCCTCAGAAAACAAAAATTATCTGACATCATTAATAAATAATATATACTAAAAATGGTGAAAAAAAGATTTAGATAATACATTTTCATTCAATTCAATTTTATGAATAATAGTTGTACTTTATTTTATAATAAAATATCATTTTGATGCCTTTATTTAGCAATCATTGTTATGTATGATATTGGAAGATCTATGGACGTGAAATGGAACGAACTTTTCCGTTCGCGCTGACTTGGTATCAAATTTTTCCCAATTTTTATACCTACTTTAAAATATATTTATTGCAAGTTATTTAAAACGTTTAGTAAACCTATACTTTTGCATAAAAAGCTTCTTCAGATAGTTCGATAAAGGGGTTTACTGGAATACGATGTCTGTTAGGTAAGCGTGGTATGTCCAATGACTCCACGATATTAATATCTGCGATATCCATCAGATCAACTGCGTCAATATCCATTGCGAGCATAGTATTATAAGAAAGTAAACGAATTTATCTGACGCTAACCGGCTAAGTTCAAAATGGCAAGTTTGACATATTTTTATTGTGATTTACACTTTAGACCAACGTTAAACTAGGGGTCACGCAGGTTTATCTTTAGACCAGAGATAGTCCACGGTTTAGTAATAAAACCCTTTTTGTAATAAAAATTTCTTTAGACCATGGTCTAAAGACGATTTAAACCTGGTTTTAGAGTTAGTCCGTGTTTTGTAATAAGACCGAAGGTGACATTGGAGATTTCATGAATACGGGATGAAGCCACTGAGGTCACGTTTCTCGGTACAAATTACGCAGTAGCTAACAATATTTGTATGTCTTCAGTTTTTCTGAACTTGGCCTTTGTTTGTTCGGTCACGTGGCCTGTTTTGAAAGCGTCACGGGGCGATAAATATAATTCGTTTTGATTTTTTTGGTTTCTGTCGGTTTTTTTCCTTGTTTTAAACTGTTGCGTTTATGGGCTTCTTCTACTACTTATCAATGTGGAGTAATAGGCTATTTGACAAAAAAAAATTATCGAAAAATGACCACTATACATATAATATAATGAACTACTAAAGTGAAAAATCTTATGACAAATAGTTCTAAAGATATTTGATTTTGAAAAATAAATTTTTCGCGCCGCCCAAAAGAGCTCCATACAAAATCGTACTTACGTACGAGAGACGTCACACGCCAGTCGCGAGTAGTGCAAATGTATGACGTGCAAGAGAATTTCGCATTTATCTCTGTCTACATTTACACATCTATAGTTAATAAAGTGATTTGTAATTTAATGAGGAATCTAAAAAGTGAAAGTTGACTTACTTTAGGAATGAAAAATAATGAAAAGTCATAGTTTAATTCGGCGATATCTTATTTTGCAAGGAATATTTTATGATAACTAACTAACATATTAAGCAGTACTGGGAAGAATCGGACGACCTTGTCAAATAGCCTATTGACTCATATTTCAGTTGCTTTCACAATCCAGAAAACTTTGGAGTTGTTTATTGTTTTTTATTGGTTTTGATAGGCTTTCCTCTCGGGGTTGGGACACCATACGGTAGTCGCTCCCGTAAGTATCATAAAGTTTAGGAGAGGGTCCGCTCTCCTAAACTTTATGATGAACAGACTTAAAGTACAACAGCTTTGGATGCAACCGGTAAAGAAAAGACCTTGTCCTGAAAAATGGTTTAACATCTGAGTATAAGGTAGGTATATCAGGTTTTTTGAGAGCGGCTGTCATTTGAGAGGAGCACCGACTAACAGGTGAACCTCAAGGATGTTGGCGAGGAAGACCAAATGAGATAACTGTCTGTCAGGTTAAATCAATTTACATACATACATCTGCTCACGACTGTAGGTAGATGTATTAATACCCACATTTCTCCATCTATGATTTTCGGTCTCACGTAATCGGGGTTTTTTGCCGTCAAGTCAAAAAAGTCAAGTCAACAAAGTCAAACTCAGCCATTGGCTGTATATTTACTGTCGGATAGAGAACAGCTTTATCCCTTAGTCGCCTTCTACGCCAACCATAGGTAGAGATGGGGTGGGAGAGACGGGAATGTATGTTAGCGATGAACGTTAAAACTACTGAATGGATTTTGATGTGGTTTAAATGTTAGAAGTGTTTTGGTCAGACTTTTAATCTTACTTTTTTTTTATTGCAATTGGTTGAGTAGAACCGAAGATAAAGAGATCCACGTGGGCGGAGTCACAGAAGGAAGGCAAGTAATTTAATAAGTTCGTTTAAGTAATTCATTTCAAATGAAACTTCAATTAAAACTTTCCAATTTTGAACGATGTGCGATGTAAATGGCTATAAAAGAAAAATGGACGCTACGATTTGTGAATATAGGACATTGAAAGTCTGTAATCTGTTTGCATATTTATTTAAAGCGATAAGAAGTTGAAAGGATAGGACTACTGGAGTCTATCTGATAGATACAATAATACGCAGAGATTTAATGTGTTATTTTATGTACGGCACTTCAATGTTTCTTGTGTCTTTGTCGCACCATTAAGGCCTGGAATTCATTGCCAGCTCACGTGTTTCCTTCTTCCTACAGTCCCGGGTCCTTTAAGCGGGGCGTGAAAAAGCATTATGATGAGGTCGTCAAGCTGAGTGTCACCATTGTCACATGGTATACGTAAGTAATGGTGACCCTCTATCCTGAGACTTTGCCTTCAGCTTGCCATCAGGCAAGTGGTAGCCTAATTGACGTGTTCTATACATATAAAAAAGTGTTAACCTCGCCTTTTGATGGTATGCTAAAGGCGAAGTCTTTGGAATGAAGAGTGACTATCAGCTAGACCGTCTCGTCAAATACTTTTTCGCAACCCGTTTTAAGAAATCGGGTAGGAGGTCTAAAAACACGTGTGCCGGTAAAGAACTAAAAGTTTTTATGGTGCGGTAAAGAGTGGTTGCGGTTTACGAGTTCCAACAAGAGCATCGGTCCGCAAGCTCACCTAATAGAGGATACAGAGACTGGTGCAGGCTTTTTTCTACAGTCTGACTTCCTAACCCCGAAAATAAAGCTTTTTTCACCCTCATCTGGCGTCATCATAATTTTGAAAAAAAAAGCGGAGCGAAACTGGCATATTACAGATTTGTCTCCTCTGAAGCTTTACGGAGCAAAAAGAAAATTACAAACATCAAAAATAATTTCCAATGGCACCGGTAATAATATCTTTGTCACATCGCAATATATTCATCGGGGAAATTACGCAAAAATGCGTTGAGTTTTCAGCTTCTAAATATAGATTCCTGGCCTGATGGTTCGCAAGTGTGACGACAGCGGGTCTATGGGGTGGGTCGTCTTTTACTGAGAAATAAAGAGGGGTGGAGATGGATACTTTTTTGTGTATGACGAAAATAAATATCTGAGTGGGCGTAATGAGTTTATTTTACCGATGTTCTATAGTGAAATATCTACGCCTACATACATATTAGGAAACACGTGTAAGGACAAAAAGTAGATGGCGAAAAGCGATGGTGAATATTTTCGTATGGGAAATTTCGTTGGCCGGTGGTTATTTAATACATACATACATATGTATAATCACGCCTTTATCCCCGGAGGGTTAGGCAGAGGTGGAATTAACACCCACATTTCAGTCTACTAATCATTATAAACACCTCAACAAAGTCTAGGGAACAAGATGACCCCAATAATTTTTTTTCGTGTAAATCTTGTTTTGCAAATAACTGGCAGCAAATAAATAAAAATAGAATAAAGTAGATTACAGAGTTGTTCGAAATTTAAAAATAAATTTAAATAAGTAATGATTTTCGAATATGGAGGGAAAACTTTTAAAAGTGTTTGATTGTGCAGTTTCTCTGAGGCAAAATAAAAATTATTTTTTTTTATTGTAAATAACGTTTATTATCAATAATACGTCTTTTACGTATGGTTTGTGCATTTTTGTGACTGTAGTCATCATGTCACGTCGTCATTTAAGTCGCGAAGAGATGTTAAGGGCTGTTGGTATGCTGCAAGCTGGACGAACTCAACGCGACGTAGCGGATGCTGTCAACACCCAACCAAGCGTAATTTGCAGATTATGGGCACGCTACAGGTCTACAGGGGATGTTGCCGAACGTCACAGGGGACGAAATAGGGTTACTACCCCGCGACAAGATCGTTTCTTGCAAAATTCCGCAAGGCGGCAACCCACGATTACTGCTCGTCAGTTGGTCGCAGGCCTCCAGTGTCAGCATCAAGTGGTTATTAGCGATCAAACTGTCAGAACAAGACTACACGAAGCCAATCTTTATGCTCGCAGACCGCTTAGGGTTCCAGCTCTTCGACGTGGAAATCGAGGTCGTCGCTTATTGTGGGCTAACGCACATTTACAGTGGACCGACCATCAATGGGCACGGGTTCTGTTTTCCGACGAATCTTGCTTCGGTTTTCATCCTGATTCGAGAAGAGTGCGTATATGGCGAGTTCCTGGACGTCGGAGTCGTCTCCAGAATCCGCAAGAAGTTCATCCTTACCAAGGTGGAACAATCATGGTATGGGCTGGAATTCGCCTTGGTGGAAGGACCGACCTCGTTTGGATACGGGGCAATTTGAATGCAAACCAATACATTCAGGAGGTTATACACCCCATGGTAATCCCTCATCGACAGCAGTTCGGTCAAGATTTTATGTTCATGCAAGATAATGCACGGTCACACACCGCGAGGGTAGTGGTCAATGCGTTAAGCGAGCACAATATGACGACGTTGGAATGGCCTGCTCAGTCTGCCGACCTCAATCCCATAGAGCATGCCTGGGATTTGCTTGGGAGAAGAGCTTTCAGTGATTCTTTGGAAAATCTGAACACTGAAGAACAACTATTTTTACACCTTCGCAGTGTATGGAGCCATATTCCACAGACGATGATTGACAATCTCATACTAAGTATGCCACGCAGTTGTCGAGCTGTTGCTAATGCTTTAGGAGGTCCTACAGATTATTAAAAACGTTTAAAGTACGGTTAATTACTGTATTTCTTACTACCTCGTTCTTTTTGTGCCTAATCATAGAAGGTTGTAATACTCAATATTGGCACTATTCAATTCTTTCTTAAAAAAAAAAAATTGGTATGAAAATGTTTTTATTAAAATTAAAATTAAAAACGGTATAAAAATACCCTACTATTGATATAAAACACTCACTATGACAAGAAAGGGTTTTTAAATAAAAACTAGAAATGTCCTTGTTCCCTAGACTTTGTTGATGTGTGTACTAATAATTGAATTCGGTTCCATGTATTAGGGCTTAGGGGGTGAGCATATTGCCATCTTTCGAGCACTATTGTTGACTCAAGCCATGCATCTGAGACTGAGTCTGGGCTGTATACGTCTGTCTGATGTTAAACAGCCCTATCTCTAAGTCGCCTTGTACTACGCCGCATTGGCAGAGATGGGGTGGTTCAAATTTTACTCACCGGGTACCACGCGGCTTATGTATAATATTTACTAGAGTATACATTTAAATATTTTTACAGCCTCTGTAAAGGAAGTCAATCGGAATCAAAAGCTCACTGGAGAGATTTTGCTCTCAGTGAGAAGACCAAAAGCTTGCCCTGCTTTGTCTTTTACAATGACGGCACAGAAACTCTGTGCTTACAGGGTTGGCAGTGCAAGCGCGACTCCCTTGGTGTTGCACACGTAACCTATCGTTCAACGCGGCGAGTCTCCTTGCCGGATTGCCACCGTAGATCCTGGAAGCGAGATCCCTTTCGGCGCTATACCGGTTCCGAAAGGTGGCGCGGGAGCGGGGTCACGATCCCGAGCCTGAAGAAATTCAGGCCGTGACATCCCGGCTGCACAGGGTTATGGTGGCGGAATGGGAGCTACGACTTGGGCGACCAAGCGCAGGGCGCACCGCAGTAGCGGCGGTAAGACCCATCATAGGGGAGTGGCTAGAGAGGCCACACGGCAGCCTCCCGTACCGTCTGAAGCAGATGATCACCGAACACGGGTGCTTCGGGCAGTATCTACCTCGAATGGAGAAAGAGTCAACGTCCGAGTATCATCACTGCGATGCGAGCGAGGACTCGGGGCTGCACACGCTCAGCTGTTAACCTCACCTTCGGCAAACAAAAACTACCCACAGGCGTCATGCGTTTTGGTCGGTTCGAGTCCGACATAACCTCTCCCACCGGCTCCGGTAGGGGGGGTATCCGTGGGGATTTTGCGAACATAAAAAAAGCCACAGTAACCACTTTCCATCGGGTGGGCCGTATGCTTGTCTGTCACCAAGTGGTATTAAAAAATAATTTACAGGGTCCCCTCACTACTGTTGGGGTACTGTCTCACTCAGGAGTAGGCAGAGACTGCCTACTCCTTAACGACAATGCTGTGATTAAATATGTATTGAAACTGAAACGTCTATTCTCATCTCTCAACGTATTTCAGTTTGGCTGGTAACCTTGGAACCATCGTTATGAAGTTCAAAAAGGTCAAGGATATGTATCGCAGAAATATTAGGCGTCGGCACAGAATAGCTTTGACAATAGTACCAAGAGACATAATGTATCTAAAAAAAGACAAAACATATTGTACTAACAATGCTACAGATTTTTTAGTCAGTGTTTTTTTATTGAATTGATTTAAAAAAAATGCCGCGTGGTTTCCGGCAGAGTAGAATTAGGGCCACCCCATCTCTTCCCATGCGGTGTCGTACAAGGCGACTAAGGGATAGGGCTGTTTAACATCAGACAGATATATAAAGCCCAGACTCCGCCTTAGATGCATGGCTCGAGTCAACAAGACCCTCTTTTCTGAGACTTTACCTTCATCTTACCATCAGGCAAGGCGAAGTCTAATTGACGTGTTCTATATAAAAAAATTAAAAAAAGTGTGGATGGAATACGGCAATAGGCTCACCCCCAGTTACGTGGGACCGATACAATTATTGGTGAAATGTAGGTGTTAATTTATCTCTGCTTAACCCTCCAGGGATAAAGGCGTGATTATATGTATGTGTGTTTAAAAAAATTACTGTGCCATACGAGTTCAAGCAATTAGGTTTTGTATGATTTGAGATTGACATAGTTTTTGATACTAATTTATGATTCTTTTGAAGAACAGAAATTACTAATATTCCCTTTAACCCCCAAGTTAAGCTCAATTGCTTGTATTGGGAGTGGGTTCACGTCGGTAGTGTGATGGCCCGGATTCGAACCCGGGACCTCTCGAACGTAAGGCCGGCTCGTTAACCACTAAGCTACCGACACTTCATGGTCATTTAAATAATAAATAATAAATAAATAATAAATATTCTACAACATTCTACACAACGCTATCTAGACCCATGGTAAGCATAGTTTAACTAGCTTGTGTTATGGAATCTAGAATACGGATAAACATACTTAAATACTTTTTTTTTTGTAAATACATACATATTATACATAGAAACACCCAGACCAGTGCAAATACCCATATTCATGCATACAAATATTTGCACTAAGCGGGGATCGAACCCGCGCCTCCTGCGTAGCAGTCGTGTTCACTACCGCCACGCCACAGAGGCTGTCATTTACATTAAATAAGAATAACGCCGAAATATGGGCTACACAATAACTACAAAACACATGGTAAATATCCCGGTGACTGTTATACTATTAATTAGTTTTTGAAGAAAATTTAAATTAGGAAAATAGTTTTACTCATTAGACGACTACTTTAATAAATTGAATTCATTAAGAAACATTAAAAAAAAAATACGTATTTTTGAACATAATAAATGTATTAGCTAATGCCCATGGTTACGCATTAAGCATGTCCGTTATTTATCATGTCTTTTGGTCATATCTCTGTTTCTAAACAGACAATTGAAAATAATATAAAAATAAAATTATTGTCAGGAAGCCTAGTGGTATGGGTAATGGACTGCTGTGACGAGGTCTCAGGATCGATCCCAGGTTTTACCATGTCACACACCAATGACTTTTCGATGCTTTTCGAAGTTATGTGTGTATTTATCGCAGGTTTATAAGTGCCCGGTAAATAGCAATAGACTCGTCACCTATTACATTGGGACCTAAACATAAACTGGCGTAATGTGGGTGCTAGCACCTCTGCCTACCCCTTCGGGGATATAGGCGTGCGTTTATGTTATGTTATAGGAATGTGAAAAGTGAGTATCAGGAGTACGTTCTGGCTATGAAGGGTCTGATGAGTCTATATTCCACATTTTTTTTTTTTTTTATACCACTTAGTTGGCAGACAGGCACACGGCCCACCTGATGGGAAGCGGTTACCGTGGCCTATGGACGTATGCAACACCAGGGGTGTCACACTCGCGCTGCCGACCATGAAGAAACCTTCTGATGCCCCTCTTGAAGAACCCCATATTGTAGGCGCTTGGGAAAACCGCAGCAGGGAGGTCATTCCACAGCTTGAGTGTGCGTGGGATGAAGTTTCTTTCATACCGCACAGTGCGTACCGTCTCAGGTCGCAATGTGTGGGGATGAATTCCCTGCCTATGGCGAGAGGTGCGATGATAGAATGTAGCTACGGGCATCATGTCAAACAATTCATCTGAGCACAAACCATTGTATAGGCGGTAGAACACACACAGTGAGGCAAAATCCCTCCTAAGGCTAAGAGGTTCCACTCTACCTGTGAGTATGGGATTATCAACCAGCCTCAATGCCCGTCTTTGCAACGAGTCGAAGGGGTCAAGCTGGTATGCAGGTGCTCCAGCAAAAAGGTGACAGCAGTACTCCATGTGAGGCCGGACCTGTGCTTTATAAAGAAGGAGTTGCTGCCCCGCAGTGAAATACTGCTTCGCCCTGTTGAGCACTCCGAGCTTTCTTGATGCCAACTTAACCTTGTCCTGCAAATGACTTCGGTATTGGACGTCACTGGAGATATCGACACCAAGGATCCCGATACTCGGGGAGATGGTAAGCGGTGTGCCCAGGAATTGCGGCGCTACAATGAATGGGGTTTTCTTAGCGGTGAATACACATACTTGTGTCTTAGTGGGGTTGAATTGGACTAGGTTTAGTCGTCCCCAATCGGACACTCCAGAGAGAGTAGTCTCGATTTCAGACACAAGTTGTTCGCGACTCTTCTCCACCTCGGACTGAGGGATATTTGCACGGCCCGTGTAACACGTGTCCCCGGTACTGTCGTCCGCATAACAATGAATGGAGCCATCAGACAGCATGTCATTGATGTGCAGCAGAAACAGCGTCGGAGACAACACGGAGCCTTGTGGGACACCAGCGTTTATGTTCATGCGGTCCGAGCAGCTGCCGTCGACGACGGCTTGAATGCTTCTGTTGGACAAAAAGCTGGAGATCCATTCGCACAATCCCTCGGGGAGTCCATAATATGGCAACTTCGTAAGAAGACCTTTGTGCCAGACCCGATCGAAGGCCTTCGCTACATCGAGGCTGACCGCTAGTGCCTCACCGCGACTCTCGATGGCTTGCGCCCACCGGTTTGTGAGATACACAAGAAGGTCACCGGTAGAGCGACGGTGGCGAAAACCGTACTGTCGGTCGCTCAGTAGATCGTTTCCTTCAAGGTACCTCAGGAGTTGTGTATTAATAACACGCTCCATAACCTTCGAGAGAAGGGAGGTTATAGCGATAGGCCTGTAATTGGTCGGATCATCAGACATTAACATCAAACAACAATTTACACAGTCCTGAGCCAGTCTGTAAGTCCTCGCTGACTTCACACATAAGCCCTTTACTTGATTTAAATAAGAAAACCAGTAGTTCCTTCACTTTCCTAACCTGATGAAGTAAAACAGCATTAAAATCCGTTGAGAACTTTTACAATTTCAGACATTGCGTTAATTATCTTGGACATTTTACCTATATTGTTAGCATTGCTATGTTGACATCCTATTAGGACTATGGTTATCTTAATTGTATTTTAATTTCGTTTTGATTAAGCATACAAATATCAAGAAAAAAATGTATGCAACAGTGACAGTGTAAAATTGTATTAGACAGGCTGAATATATGGATAACGAGTATTTTATTGCACAGTAACCTATTAAGATTACTGAGAGTCATCATCAGTATCTTAACGTTGCATCAGCTGCTGTCACCTTCTTGGGGCCCTTGACCGTAGGTGAGCTGGTATGCGAAAGATATGATGGGCTATCTGACACCTTGGCATCTGAAGACCCAAGACAGTGTGCGAAATTGAGTCCGACATCACGTCTCCAGTAGTCAGGTGGTGGAGAGAATTTCCGCACAACAAAAAAGAATACGCATGCTTATAAGGTTTGGCTAAACTGGTCATTGATAGATAGTACATTATCCACGTGGTGATGGAGAAAGAATGCAAGTATCACTACTCCATCTCATTCGAAGGGTGTCGTAAGAGGCGACTAACGGAACAATACGCACGCGATATCACTGCGAGAGAAGGAAAACTCGAAATAAAACCCCGTACCAATCCGTCTGGCTAGCGCGGCGTGAAAGCCTCGCAATATTGAGAGAGGCCTATCTCCCGCAGTGGAGAGCGATGGGCTTGATTGATTAATAATACATTGTGAGAGCGACTGACGTCCGACCTCCCAAACCCGAAAAGGGAACCTTCTTTAGAGCCTCGTCTGTCGGACATCAGGTGTATTTAGCAGGTGAGATTGATTTGGTCCACAAGATTTTGGTGGACAGCAGTGTTGGGCAAATATTTATTGCAATTAAAAAATATTAACTATTAAAAATTGCAACTTCCTGTCTAAAAATCGTTTTAAGTAAACCCGACTACTGTTTAAAAGATTAAAACTAATTAGATAACGAGCGGTACCCTAATAATAAGCCAAAAGAATGATTAGTGGGTACCACTACGCCTACCGTCAAACTTGTTTCGCATCTTCTAGACGGCAGCCGGGTTGTAGTTTAGTAAGAACTATCTATGTACTTTTTTTTATACCACTTAGGTGGCAAACAAGCGCACGGCCCACCTGATGGAAAGTGGTTACCGCGGCCTTTGGACGTGTGTAACACCAGAGAAGCCGCACTCGCGCTGTAAGCACAGAGTTTCTGTGCCGTCAGTGTAGAGAATAAAGCAGGACAAGCCTTTAGTCATCCCACTGACAGCACAAATTCTCCAGTGAGTTCTGGCTACCCTACTCACCGCTGGGAACACAATATGAAGTTATTATAACCGCGGTATTCAATAGGGCGGAGGTACTTCCCCAGCCGAACTGCTCAATTGGGCGGAAATACCACCGTGTCCTACCTCGTCGGTACCTTAAGACTGTTGTTTGATTTCTCTTCATTTTTTTTAGTACATAGATAGTTCTTACAACACTACTGGGTTAATTGCAAGTTTAATTCCAATTACAATGTGCCCAACACTGGTGGACAGCCCCCTTTACATTCAATTAATTACCCTATTGCGGGTAGACTAGGCATAGACCTACCCAGTGTGTATTATAGCACCCGATGCTTCTCCATTTACATCCAGTTCATTCTTTATACCAGCTACCTTTTTCAGGTCGTCCGTCCATCTTGCTGGGGAGCGTCCTACTGAGAGTAAAAATACCAACATACCTGGTACTTCCAGATTATCTGGATCTTCATCGTCGTCGAAATCCGAGTCGTCTGACGGCGTTGGCGGATTGTCTTCGTCATCGTACGCGTTCCGTTTAGACTGGAATACAATAAATTCATGTTATAAAATAAACATAGTAACATACATTCCTATTATATAATCCAAGAATACTTGGATGATAAACAAGCTTGGGAATGCCTTTCGCTCAACTATGCTACTCAAGTAATTTTTTGTATTTAGATAAGTAGACTAAGTGTATGTTAGTAAATAGATCAAAAAATTAAGAAATGCCCGCTGAGTTTCATGCCGGAGTCTTCTCAGGTCGGGGCCGCTTTTCAAACCGGTGGTCCATTTACTAAACTGATTTTCATGTTCGTTTTTTGTTGAAGTTTTGTAAGTGCCGATATAATGTTCTATACAGAATAAATGATTTTTGACTTTGACTTTGACTTTACAGTCCCGGGTCCTTTAAGTGGGGCGTGAAAAAGTAGATGATGAGGTCGTCAAGCTGAGTGTCACCATAGTAACATGGTATATATAAGTAATGGTGACCTACTTTTCTTTAGACTTTGCCTTCAGCTTACTATTAGGCGAGGCGAAGTCTATTTGTACCAGAACCGCGATAGCCTAGTGGTATGGGCAATGGACTGCAGAGACGAGGTCTCGGGTACGATCCCAGGTTTTACCATGGCACACACCAATGACTATTCGATGCTTTCGAAGTTATGTGTGTATTTATCGCAGGTTTATAAATGCTCGGTTAATGGCAATAGGCTCGCCACCTATTACATTGGGACCTAAATATAAACTGGCGAAATGTGGGTGCTAGCACCTCTGCCTACCCCTTCGGGGATATAGGCGTGAGTTTTATATTATGTTTATGATGAAGTCTAATTGACGTGTCTTATATAAAAAAAACAACACACGTCATAATCACACCTTCGGGAGCTTCAATTACTAAGGGAGGAAAGGTCAAGACGAATCTTACGAATTCTAACGTGGGGGAGAGGGGGCTTAGTATAAAATGTTGTTATACGGCAGTAGCCCCCATAAAATTCCAATAGCTAGACCAAAAGGAGAAAATAGAGTATCTGGACCCGGGGCTTCGTGTTTAAGGCTTTGGATGCAACCGGGAACAACGTTAAAATGTTAATTAGCCCAAAACGTTTCATGGCGGACCCCTTTTTTATACAACTTAGGTGGCAGACAAGCACACAGCCCATCTGATGGAAAGTGGTTACCGTGACCTATGAACGTGTATAACACCAGGGGAGTCACACCCGTGCTGCCGACCTTGTAAGAACAGAGATTTCCTGTGCCGTTAGTGCAGAACACAAAATCAGGGCAAGTGTTTGGTCTTCCCACTGACAGCACAAAAACTCTGGCTCCCCTACTCACCGCCGGGAACACAACACGAGGTTATTATAGCCGTGGTATTCTGTAGGGTGGAGGTGCTTCACCAATCGACTTTATAGGAGGTAGGACATAACGGTATTTTCGTCCCAATTGAGCAGTCCGATTGAGGAAATACCTCCGCCATACCAAATACCGCGGCTATAATAACCTCGTGTTGTGGTACCGGCGCTGATTAAGGTAGCCAGAGCTCACTTGACACAACGTTTGAACAAAGTTTGAGCTGTCAACGCGAAGACCAAAAGCTTGCTCTGCTTTGTCTTCTACACTGACGGCACAAAAACTCTCTGTGCTCAGGGTCGGCAGCGCGAGTGTGACCCCCCACACGTCCATAGGCTTGTCGGTCAATTAAGTGGTATAAAAAATATATCCCTTGCTCACCCCACCTAAGCCAGGGTCATAGAAGGCCCCATCGGGTGTGGGACTACGGCGTCCCAGAAGATGGGACCCCAGGCTCCAAATTGAAAACGTTGCGTGTTGGATGCCTAGACAGGCGCTCAGATGAAATCAGAAAATATGTTGATAAAATCGATAATTACCAGATTTTTCGCATCGTTTATTTGGGAATGAAAACTGTGACGCTTACGATAATGGACAAAGAGTATTAATATCACAAGGACAAGATGCTGTCAGCTTAGAAGACTTATATAATCACTATTATTGTTGAGAGCTTTTAAGTACAGACATTAGACGAACGAACAATGGTAATTTCGATTCTATTACAGTAAAGTATAACTATAATCTATCTCTCGTCTTGTTTTTACCAGAACAATAGATGGAAATACATTTCAGTCCTGTCAAAGACATGTGCAAGACAAAAATAGATTTACACTTTCCATTTACAGATCACCTTAGGGGCGTCCTTCACTTGTGTGACGCATTTAGGGGAGGAAAGAGGTTGAGAGTAATATGACTCATTCTTTCATCGGGTAGCATAAAGATGTTTTTGTAAAGAATGTTAGCAACCGAAATTAGGTACTAATATTCCCTCCAACTCATGGATCACTTCCAAGTTATTTGTGCTCTGACACCTTCAGCTAAGCTAAATTGCTTGTGTTAGAAGTGGGTTCATATCGGTAGTGGCCAGGAATCGAACCTAGAACCTTTCGATCGTAGGGTTGACTCCTTAACCACTCAACTACCGACGCTTGTCAAAGTATACTTTTATAATTACAAAAATACTTGTGCATTTATTGTTTCACTAGCTGACCCACCCCAGCTTCGCCCGGGGTATATTTTGAAGCTTCATATCCCTTTGAGCCCGTATGTTTTAGTCTTCAAAATATGTATGAAAAATTGCCGGATTTGTTAACATTTATTATCAATGCTCCGCTCCCTTAAGTAGTAGCGTGATGATATATAGCCTAAAACCTTCCTCGATAGATGGACTACTCAACACTGAAAGAATCATTCAAATCGGACCAGTAGTTCCAGAGATTAGCGCGTTCAAACAAACAAACAAACAAACAAACTCTGCAGCTTTATAATATTAGTATAGATTAAGTATGTTTTTCGATATTAATGTCTGATGTCATTTGTAAAATTAATATTTAGTAATTTTTGTTATTGACTGTACTTGTGACTCGAATTAACCGTTGTTTGAAGTCCCCAGCTCTCTAACGGCATTTAGTAAGTACCTACAATAAATTTATAATCTTTATGACAAGGAAAAACCTACTACTTAACCTAAATAATATCATACTACGTAAGTCGTATGAACATTTCATCTATGCTTTTAGAAGTCTGAAACGTTTGACATTTTGGGACATTTTTCAGGGTTGCTAAAGCCTACTAAGCAAAGCTCTATTTTTCTCGTTACTGTTACTAAAGCCTACCTAAAGACAGAGCCCCAGGCCGCCACCTGCTCCTGTCCTTATACACATGAAGACCTTCGCTTACTGTCATTAAAACTTTCAAGCAAGTACCCCAATCCTGTCCATTCATACATCATGAATTCGATTCGAGTTTATGTTATGTTATTTACATATCCTAAACATCCAGAATGAGGTGTTTGTTAGTTAATCATAATCTATATGTATAACATTCACATTTGAACTTCAGTTTGATAAGTAAGTCTAGTCAAATGAAGATAAATAAATCATAATTATACTTAAAATTCAACGACAGGTATTAACAGTAGGGTCAACTTCCTAGTTATACAATCATAAATAATAATATGGAATAAGGGACCTTGGCAACAGAGAAATGCGAGAGGACTGCGCCTATCCTTGACTTTTAGTGACCAAACTAAAGAGAAATACTGAATGCAGTTTAACACCAAAAAGTTCACGGTGCATGTGAGTAGGCTAATTATACAATGTACTGTTTGACATAAAGTCTAGCACCTTATGAACATAAAATATTGAATATCTAACTTCTGAAGGTACAAATAAAGACGTAGTATGAACTACTTAACAAATTGAGCATTAATCACTGTTACTGAACTAACTCAGACATATATTTTGTGTCGGAAACAAACAGTGTCTACGATTAGATGCACTTATTTAATTTTTCATATGGTAGATATAATTCCTAAAAATAATCGCACATAATATATAGCAATGAAAGAATATATGATATGAATAGTAAGTAATCAGATTTCGTACCCTATTATGATATAATATAGATTCTGCATCCAATTGATCTTCAGTCTACTGCAACAAATAAAATAACTGCAAAGAATGAGAGCTTACAATTTTTCCTGGATTGGATGAGCTTTAGGCAGTACGAAGAACAAACTATACAAGATGTTTAAACGAGATATGTTTGAGGTTTCTTTGAAGAATAAAATTCGCAATGAAGTCATACGAAAACTTTACAGTACCGATACAGCTCGTAGAACAAGCAAGCTGAAGTGGGAATGGGCTAGCTACATCTGCCGAAGGACCGATGGCCGTTGGCGTAAACGTGTCCTAGAGTGGAGACAGCGAATCGATAAACGAAAGGTGGGCCGCCAGATGGGAATTTGCAGACGACACTAGCATGCAGTGCTATTCCGCACATAATCAATATTATCGTACCTAGTGTATCTTAGCACCTGCACGTTATAAAGCAAAAGCCTATGAATGTCAGATACGTTTTGAGAAGTTGTCATTATGCAAAGTGCAAATTGATTGCAAAGATGTATGTAGTACTTGATTGCAAGAACATTTGGCTAAGCTAGTATAAATTTTAATGTTTGTTCATACTAGGGTCGTACAAACCACGAAGTTTATACATGCCATTATGTATATCTTCCGCCTACGGGATATTGGACCATTACAAGAATTAACTGCAGACAACTCATAACTGCAAATTGTTATGGAGCGTAGTGATTATTACTCAAGACATACATCACCCTTTTATCCCCGGAGTGTTAGGCAGAGGTGAATTAACACCCACATTTCACCAATCATAAAACTCCGCCGTCTTCCGGGCACTATTGTTGACTCAAGCCCTGCATCTGAAGCTTTTTGAGGTTGATTGTTGGAATGATTGCAAATCCAATCAACCTTCGTTCAAATGTGACAGCATAGGGCTGAAGGTTATTTTCCGATATGGTAGCAATTTTTTAAACTTCGTCCAAGGTATGTAATTTCATAGTGTATTTTTGCTACGGGTCTATAATTTGTCTTCCACATGCTAACAAGATGCAAGTGTGTATTAACCAACTACACAATTAGACATGCTGTATATCTAACTTTAAAATAACATAGTACATCTTTTTATGTCCGTGTTTTAGCACTGCTTCATCTAAACCAAACAATTATATTGGACGGTTAAATATTAAAACTGCGGTAGCCTAGTGATATGGGTAATGGACCGCTGAGACGAGGTCTCGGGTTCGATCCCAGGTTTTACTATGGCACACACCAATGACTTTTCGATGCTTTTCGAAGTTATGTGTGTATTTATCGCAGGTTTATAAGTGCCCGGTTAATGGCAATAAGTTCGCCACCTATTACATTGGGACCTAAACATAAACAGGCGAAATGTGGATGCTAGCACTTCTACCTTCAATTTAAAATATTTGATCGAAAGTTCGAAATCACGAAAATGAGAACTTTTTCATTAAACCTACGGTTTATGTTATTTACGGCATATTATCAGTGTGGTGACGGAGAAAGAATACAAGTATCACCACTCCATCTCATCCGACGGGCGTTATAAATTACGCAGACGATATCACTGCTAGAGAAGGAAAACTAGAAATAAAACCCTGTACCAACCCGTCTGGCCAGCGTGGAAACAGTAGGCCAAAGCCTCCTAACATTGGGAGATGCCTGTGTCCAGCAGTGGACTGTGATGGGTTAATCGACGGCATATTGGCGATTCAGTGGCTACTCTACTGACCACAATTCAGGGTGGGAACTCAGACGGCAGTCGCTTCCAATGCGAAATTACTAAGCTACATTACATTGAAGAGGACCCTGGACTCACGAGGTGAAGGGCTCGGATGAGATCAGGTTTAAGAACAGCAAGAACGATGATGAACGAGAAAGGGAAAAATGTACTGGGTATTGCGCACGTTCATAGATCACGGTATTTCCCAATAGTCGGGCCGTGTGCTTGTTTGCCACTAAGTACATACATACATTCATATAATCACGCTTTTATCCCCGGAGAGTTAGGCAGAGGTGAATTAACACCCACATTTCACCAATAATTGTATTCGGTCCCACGTAATAGGGGGTGAGCAGATTGCCGCATTACGGACACCATTGCTGACGCGAGGCATGCCTATGAGAGCAAGTTCGGGCTGTATACATCTGTCTGATGTTAAACAGCCCTATCCCTTAGTCGCCTTGTACGACACCGCATGGGAAGAGATGGGGTGGTCCAAATTCTACTCGGCCGGGAACCACGCGGCGCCTAAGTGGCATATTAT
Organism: Eilema griseolum; assembly: GCA_963662185.1. Lineage (NCBI taxonomy): Eukaryota > Metazoa > Arthropoda > Insecta > Lepidoptera > Erebidae > Eilema > Eilema griseolum. Next base: position 2,105,925 of record OY759249.1, read on the forward strand.
ATAGCCATGATCTTCTTGCAAACGTTATCAGTTATTAAAAACATGCGTAAATTTTGATTCGATCGACAGCCGCCGGCCGTGCTCAAGTTGAGGAAATATTTCATTACGATATTTTTATACACCGGTGCCCGGTACATAAATAAAGTAATAAAATTGAATTACAAACATATGTATATACATACGTATGTCCACGTAACAGAGGGGCGAGGAAATATTTAGAACTAAACGGGAATAGAACCCCATGCGTAGCAATCGAATTTTCTACCGCTACGCGATAGAGGCTGTCAAATACGTCTATATACAGGTAACATTTTAATGACAGTCTTCAAACAATATCAAACAATCCGTTAGTGTTCGTCACAATAAACCAGTGGTGGGACTGGTGAGCAAACTTTCTTAATGGAGGGCCAGAAAGATTAAGAAATTTCAAAGGAGTGGGCACATATGATGCTTTACGTTCTTATTTTTCTTATTATAAGTATCAACACATCAATCAATCAGTCAATCAATTAACCAAAGTCCACTGCTAGACATAGGCCTCTCCCAATGTGCATCATTTTATCCGATCCTCTGCCTTCCGCATCAAGTATCAATACATACTCTTTACTAATGAGATTCCTGTTGTCCTGCAACCATTTCATGACTTAATCAGTTAAGTCCATCAGGACATCAATATATGCAAAATATATACATGTAAAGGTACCATATGACACTTCTACAATGTGAAGAAGATATAAATTAATGACGACACAAATTTGCGTCTCGCGACTTGCAACTAATCGTGAACTACGCGGTTAGTCTACCTGGCTTCCTTACCTATGCGACTATTATTTTTATATTTAAGTAGATACTACTTTATACCACTTAGGTGGCAGACAACCACACGGCCCATCTGATGGAAATTGGTCACCGTGGCCTATGGACGAGTGTAACACCAGAGGAGTCATACTCGCGCTGCCGACCCTGTAAGCACAGTTTCTGTGTCGTTAGTGTAGAAGACATAGCAGGGCAAGCCTTTAGTCTTCCCACTGACAGCACAAACTCTCCAGTGAGCTCTGGCTACCCTATTCACCGCTGGGAATACAACACAAACTTCTGGACGGTCATAATATAATTATAGTGGGCCATATATTATTCATGTGAAGGGACCGTCGGCAGGCCGGTTTAAATGCTTTCGCGGGTCGGAGCTGGCCCACGGCCCGAACTTTGCCCATCATCAAAATAAAATGAAACAATTGACCTTCGAGAACAGTAACCCTAATCACTAATTACTCTTCAAATGTTTCGTCATGCTTCTCAAAACAAAGAACTGATAAGACATTTTGTTATCAATACATTTTTATATGTAACCGGTTGACCTGTACCCGTTTCGCATGGGAAGACCTAGGCGACAGGCGCCGCTGTAGAAACAAAAAGGTGGTTACGGCCTACCTACGTCTTTTTACCACCTGTGTCTTTCAAAGTCTCAGAGATTTGAATGTAGGGGTGTGTGAAACGTCTGCTATATGCATTATAATAGGTCCTAACATATGAAATTGCCGTTTCTTTGGAGAAATTGGAGGAAACCCAATTTTCAGTACTAAGATTTTAGCATTTTTTTTAGCAATGACAAATCCAAAAAGTTTTTGTAATTTTTTGTGTATGAATGAGACAACATTAAGCTAACAAGCACTTTTATTACATTTATGAAAAGTGATATGAGCTGTAAAAAAGTAATACGACATTTATCATCAAAATGGATAGCATTTAGGAAGTACTGTTTTTGAAGATCGAATTTAATTTATCAAGCTGCCAATAAAAACAAAATTTAATACAGAGTTGTAAAATCTTGAAATAAACTTTCAAACAAAATTCATAGGTAAAGACCTAATATATTATAAGCAACGTTAGGCGAAAGAGTAGGAGTAGCAATCCTTTTTAGGATTTTGTACCTCAACAGGAGAACACTGAACCCTTATAGTATCACTTTGTTGTCTGTCTGTCTGTCAAGTTTTGTATTAGGAATCCATGGAGAAATATAATTGAAATTTAAGATCTATAACGTCATGAACCTATGCAAAAATCAAACTTCTTCTAATTCTTTCTGAATACGATTTTGAATGCAACCTTCGATCTACAAGTCTGACTCGTACTTGTCCAGTTTTTATTATAATGCTAAAAAAACCCTCCTGATAGGAGATATCAGTGGGTAAGAGGCAGACAGAGAAAGATGGTCCGATGCCATTAAAAAGATCACTGGCCCCCTATGGCTTAGATACAGCATCCAGAGATGACTGAAAAAAGCTGGAGGAGCCCTTGTGTCGCAAGAACACTGACTCTTCATAACTGTCACTTAGATTGTAACAATATTTTATTAAAATGTATACCTAATAAAGGTTAAATAAAAAAATTAAATATTTTATCAATCAGGTATTATGAGGTCAGTCATGTATTATGGGATTATCCCTCTATCATGAAAAGTTAATAAAACAATACATACAATCACGCCTTCATCCCCAGAGGGTTAGTTAGAGGTGAATTAACACCCACATTTCACCAATCATTGAATTTGGTTCCACATGATAGGGGGTGAGCCTATTGCCGTCTGCCAGGCACTATTGTTGACTCACGCCATGCATCTGAGGCTGATCTGGGCTGTATATATCTGTCTGATGTTAAACAGCCCTATCTATTAGTTGCCTTGTACGACAACCCATTGAGAAGAGATGGGGTGGTCCGAATTCTACTCTAAATGTCTTCGCTAAAACGTCAGGCTAAGTGTTAATAATAAAATACATACATACATAAAATCACGCCTGATACCCATAGGGGTAGGCAGAGATCAGGGATCTCCATTTGCTACGATACTAACATACTACTCTCGCTTCATTCACTCTCATTACAATCTTCATGTTTGCTCGGCGGTTAAGTTTAAAATAATCTATACTAACATTATAAAGCTGAAGAAAGTTTTTTGTTGGAAAGTGCTACTTTTAGAAATTAGGTTAGGTTTTAGGCTATATATCAACACGCTTCTTCTTTAGGGAGGGGAGCAGTGATCATAAATGTCAACAAATCTAGCAGATTTCCATTCATTATTTGAACACTAAAAAATTACGGACTTAAAGGGGATAAGAGGTTTCTAAAAATGCCATGTGAAGCTGGGGGGCTACTTTTTTTTAACGTGTGGAAATCTCCTTGGATACCACCCCGCCGGACCCGGTACGGGGTGGCTATGTCCGACTCGGCCCATTTAAAATCGAACAGACGCCTCAGGTCATCAGTTATCGGGGGTGTGGTAGCTTTTGGCTTATCCCTCGCAAGGAGGTGGGTCTGCTACTGCCAGATTATTTGTGATAGTTGTAACGACGCGCTCTGCGAACGTCGTCACACCGGTTTTAATTCTATTTTTGAACGAAGGGTTTCGGAGCGCGGAGTGAATGACATTTTGACGTATCGCTGTCAAAAGCACCTTTCTTCCTATATTGAGACGGGATGGTCGATATTCATGGCTTCGTAACTTAATTTCAATAAATCTCATAAAAATGAGAGTATTTTGGCCTAAAGGATAATAGTTTGTGTCCTCACAACTATCCTCTTGTGGAATTATAGTTTATTTCTGGTGAGTTGTCATTTTTTAATAAGATTCCCTTTGATGGAAATTCGCCACGCTCCTAATTTGAAAAATAATTGTTAAAATTCTATTGTTTCAGCTCTTAATCTGAAAATATTATGATTTCTTTTGCTATTGGCATTGTTCCAGCAAATTAAGGCGGTAAGTCGCGCAAATTTATAGAAAATTAGGACCTCGTGTTCATATATAGGAGTTTGTTCTAATGACATGCAATTTTATTACAGGTTTCCAAATTGGAACCGCCTTTGTCTTGGCCTTTTCTCTTTTCTTTGGACCTTTTTCGGCGTTCCTTTGTCTTCGGTCATCTGCATTTCCTTATGGAGGGTTTGGACTTTTCGCCTCAAACATGGATGTGCCGCATGGGCTTAAACTGAAAACTTCGCCTGCTACGAGCTTTCTCGCTGCTGTGTTTACATATCACTCGCCGAGGGATGCCGTGAGCTTACTTTAATTATATTTTAAATCTAAACTTCAAAATAACCTAAAAGTGCATTGGTGACATAGAATCATATTGACATAAGATCATTTTGACCTAGCTTATAAAACTCTAATTTTAAATTTAAGGTTAGATATACATTAGGAATGTATCCTTGCAACTATTTCTAAATGCACACTGGAGTGGACAATAAAACCTTAAACCTCACAGTTTGGTTTCATTTAGCTCACCTCCGGAAGATTAAAAGTTTCCAATATCCGCTGATTATCTTAGGCATGTGTATCTCCAAGGCGCCCGAACTTTTATGGTAATGTACTTACAAACCAATTTTATTTATATTTCTTTTAAATAGGAGATTACACACTTACTTTCTTTCATTGTCATATGACACATATTTTTTTATTATTACATCTGACGCTTGCGAACCAATTTTTTTTACTTTGTAATAACACATATTTTTTAATTATTACATAGTATCTGTTATAAACTGGTTTCTTAACATGTGGTTTTAAAATGTAACAAAACACGTCTCGCCAATACTGACAATGACAAAGATGTCAATGTATCCCTACTATGTTTTCTTTTTCTTATAATATTGAGTTTCAGTAGAATAAAGAACAATATAAAAAATATAACTTGATTTGGTCAAAAAGTCGATATACTTATGCAGATATTGTTTGTATCTACATGTGGCACTGTTTCGGCTAAAAGCCAAAATGTTAAATTCAAACCTAAATAAACAACATACTTAGATTTGAGAAAATAATTTTATCAAGTAATTAAAATGTGTTTAAATATATAATGTTTATAAATAAGTAACAGATATAAAATACTTTTTGGTAATTTTATTTTAATACCTGAAAAACAAATAAAACTTGATCATAGACAAAGTATTTCAGAGTAATCACAAAATAACAGTCTTGGCAGTGAATTTACATTACCTACAGTTGGCAAAAGCACCACAATACAGTAAAAAGCCTTACATAACTGATAACATAGTTTTATAATGCTAGTTTTATAGCAATGTTACTTTCCTCTATGATAAGTAACTGCATGCATTGAGCAATTCTATCAACCACATACTACCCTATAACAGTACTTAAACCCACGCGTTTCTTGATTTCTATTGAAAAGAAGCTGTTAATAACGAGCTTAAGATCATATTAACAACTCAAATTCATAATATCATCGCTCCCAATGCTATAAGTCCGCAATGTATAGTGTGCTAGACATAGGCAGTGTTCAAGACGTATTCTAGCACTATACCTAGTACCTTCTAAGAAAATCAATACAGCCACACCCAGCTTGAATAATTAACTGCCCAGGACTACAATCAAATGGTACATCTGATAACGAAACATTGAAATAATAACACATGTGAGGTCGACACCACCTTCTGACAGTTTTTTTTTTGGTTAGAAAAATTGAAAACAAAGAAAAAAAAAGGAAAAAATCCCGTTTTTCTGACCTTCCTTTACTATAGAAATGAAGCAGCATAATTTGCATTAGTTATTTCCCTGCATTATAAAAGATAAATAAGATAAACACATTTTTCAACAAAGTAAAGTTTGTAAAAAAGTATCAAAACAAAAAACTATCATTACCATTTTTATAGCTGAATGGGACGATGTGCTGCACTTCAAATATATGAGTTTGATTGTAAAATGATACACAATTCAATAATTTCACTTATGTTTCACACACTTATGAAATATTAGCGAGTCACTTCTTACTTCACGATAATAAAAAACGCAGACGTCCGAGCGGCGGTCACTGCTTCCGCCATATTAAAAAAACCAGAGAGAAAAGAATTATACGTTTCGGATATGCTTCGGAATATTCAACGTTTAGCAGTTACATTGTAGCGTAACTTAAAATCTGATGAATTTATTTACGGCTTTATTATTAACTTCTTACCGTAATGATAAAAATTCATCATCTCTTTATAAGAAAGCCAACAAAGTGGTGATAGTCAGGACAAAGTCAGAACCTTATTATTCATGAATGTATTCGATTGTATAGTCAATTAAAAAGAAATAGCATAAAATTGACTTCATGTTTTTATTAGCAAACTTAATATACATTTATCGGACTCGTAATTTTTAATATAGATCTGTGTTCCAAAAACTTACAATCACTTAATTTATTAATGCACTTAAAATACGACGGATAGTGGCAACACTGAGTACAAAATAAAAGTTCCCCACTTGTACCACAGAATAAATATCTAGATATTAAACCACAGATTAAGTTATATACTACGACTCAAACGCCTAGAGAAATAAAACAAAATAATGAAAATACACGAAATTCTGTTCCGTTCCGTGGTAATTAATATTATTACATTGCAACGTACATGCAGTCTCACCTCTTTCCCCTGGGGAGAATAGTTTGTTCATTGGTCGAAGAATCTTTAAACACGTTAGTATTATCTTTTCAAGCCTTAACCAACCTCACCTGCAAGCTAATCAACGAACGAGGTTCTGGCGAAGGCTTTCCTCTCGCTGTTTATTTTAACATTTTGTATATCAAATGAGTAAACTTATAATTTAGGTAGGTATGATTTGATAGTTTGAGACCGCCACAAAACTAGAATACTGTCTACATTACGTGCAATCGTACCGAGTGCCGCAGTATTGGATAGTCAATCATATTCTGTGTGAGCTGCCTCGTACTCTCCGCAAGAGGGATGCACTTCGTTTGAGCATGATAGCTTAGAAGCCATTGACCCTCGCCTCCAAAGAGTATATAAGAGTAAGAGGGCGCACTTCAAACAAAAAATCCGAGCTCGGCTCGGCAATTTTTTTTTAATATTTCACGACGCCGGGGTACGAGGAGGGAGAAGAGTTCCCCCTCTACACCGGGGTAGCTATACGCCTTTTTAGCCGTCTCTAGCCAAATAGGCTTAAAGAACTGCATAGTTCCTTAATAATCGATTAATTCCGATTTAAAAAAATCGGTTTCATACAATTGGAATCGATTATTCGCTGGAAATATTTAGGAAACTGAAATAAAATTTCTGAACGAAAATATTTAGGAAAGCGAAATAAAATTCCTGAACGAATATTCATAATTTCTTTATTAGGCCTACTATAATAAATATATATATACTATTCACGTTATTACATATTCTAAGAATAATCATAGTTAGAAGGCATTTTTAGTTTCTTTAACGTGAAAAATGTAATTTATTTGCTGTTAAAATACAATTATATGCTCTATTCACAACAGCTGATGATTTAATGTGTAATAACCGGTTAGGAATACAAACCTATCGGAGCTGATATAGCTAGGTCAAACACTCACATAAAGAAATAAAGAATCAACATCTGAGAGCAAAAAAAAGTCAATATCTCAAAAAACTTAATAAGAGTCAATATATCGCCATAAACAGTCTATTTCTCACAAAACACAAAGAGTCAATTTCTCACACAACACAAGGAGTCAATTTCTCACAAAACAGGATAAGCTAGCAGTATTCAACACTATAGAGGAGTAGTCACTCAATTCAACGTAAGCAGTAGATATTTAAAACAGAAATCTTCAATTTTAACAATATTTTCACCAACACGAAAACAAAACAAATATACAAATATGGCGTCTAGGAGCTAAATGACAGCGTTACAAACTCGCCAATCGCCACTCGGCGTCCAGAAAAATGAACCAATCAGTAGAAATGTCAAATACGTCAATTAACCAATCAGAGGAAAGGAAGTTTGCCTGTTGAAAGAAATCGATTTTTTTCTTTAGGCAAGTATACTTTTTCTGTAACCAATCAGAGAAAACTACTACTTTCCTCTGATTGGTTACAGAAAAAGCTGATTGGTTGGAATTTCACGACGCCAAGTTCTGAGTCCAAGTAGGGAAGTGTCCCATGCCTGCTCGCCTCCGTAAACATCCCCGACGCGCTACAAAAGCGTGGCAGCCCAACCAGCATCCTGAATAGGTTGTTGTAGGAACTAGTTATTCTGTTCTGTGGTAAGGATGAATACCCTGCCCATAGATGATACAATATACAGTATATCCTACTCATGTGGTATATCCCTGCCTGTGGCTAGCGGTGCAATGACGAAGATAGAATGTAGTTGTGGGCATCATGATCATGTCGAACAATTCTTCTGTACACAAACCATTGTACATGTATTTCGTGTCGTATTTAAATCATTGTGAATGCAGGTTATCTTTAAACAAATAAAGTAAAACAAGTAATACGGGATATAATAACATCTATTTCATAACATCACAATAGGTACTATGTATTACCGAATTGACAAAAAAAACTCAGTTATTGAGATGTCGTAAAGGTAAAATTCTAACAAAATCATGTAAAGCACATTTGCTTACAAATATTTTGCGCAATACCAGCAGTGCATGTACTGATCATTTGGCGTCCCTCTCTACTGGTAAGACTGTGCGTGACTTAATCGCAAATGTTTAGCTAACTTGTGCACGGACATAGTGTCGACGCATGTCCAGTCTGTACGTGTGCGCGCACAAAGTATACAAACGAATGAGCGCGAACATTTCTAGAATGTTCGCGCACATATCTTTGTGAATGCAGGTCATTTTTAGACAAATAAAATAAAACAAGTAATTCGATACGTATATAATAACATCTATTTCATAACATCACCATAGGTACTATGTATTTCTATAATGTTTCATCGTGCATTGTGTAAAAGGAAACTTAAAACATATTTATTTATTTATTAGGTAGGTATATACTTTAATGTTAGCCAAAATACAATATTCATGTTACAGAAATTGTGAAGACAAGAGCAGTACAAAGGGCGGCCTTATCGATTAATGCAATTTCTTCCAGGCAAACTTTTAAAACTTACTTGGAATTTTATAACATATTTAAATAATACCTTATAAATACGTTGATCATTAAGTAATAATAAAAAGTAGTCCAGTGTTCTGAATGAAAAATTGATTGAGAACTATGGCACTGTGGAGCACATATAACTATGTACAGTTTCCGGTATATGTATTGATCATATGTGCCCTAAGTCGCGAGAGAAACGGGGCTTTGGCACGCGCGGTTTGTTTGGATAAAATCTGTGATTCGTGTATCTTCCGCCACCGTAGCACTCCGTGTAGACCTAAAAAACGCATACTGCGCATATTGAGTACATTTTGTGATGTAGTTGGTGTCAGGGTCAAGACATGTCGGTAACTTTACAACGAAATGTAACTGTACTGTGGTACTTGTAGTTTTTATAACAAAAATAATACAAGTACATACATAAACGGCAATTGGGTATTTGACAACTATTACAAAAAAATATGAAATGTATTGGATGTTATAGATTATATACAAAATGTATTTCACAAAAATAAAATTTAAATTTTTCAATTCTCGATTAATGGCTCTGTGCTATTAGCATCAATTCCGCCAATGCCCCGTAGTAGAGCTATTAACGAGATGAAGTGGACCAGGTTACCAGTTACTGGAGTTTGTAGATACTCCCCGCAGAATCATCAGTCGAGGTGAAGTCAAATTGGGGCACCTATCTATTTATAAAAAATGAATAAAATTATCATGTGACGACAGAAGTTTATATATTTTATTTTTACAAAATTAAATTGAGATTTTTAATTTGTATTTCACATGAGGCAAAACGCAAAAAATGTAAATGCAAGGTCTTTTCGTAGATATTATTTAATGACGTCACGCGCAGAATGTCACGTGACCGACCGTTTTTCGCGCACATGTTAAGCTAGCAAATTGAAAATGTGTTTTTTTCTAATAATTAGGTTTTACGGGAAAATAATGTATTGTAACAGGTATTAAATAAATTTATACATTTTTTAATATAGGTTTCCGAAATTTGTCAAATACCCAATTTCGTTATTCCCTCTAGAAAACACGGGACTTTATTCTATGTAGTCAGTTCTAAATAATTTCATCACATTAATTAGAAAGTTCCACAAATATATAAATGTTTATTTGCAATAAAAAAGCGTTTCTGTTCTGTTTTCTACCTTCTTCATTCGAGAGTTAATACCAGTTACATCCAAAGCATGCACTTTGGAGCCCAGGGACCGCTCTCCTACTTCTTCTTTCCCTAACTTTGTTTAAATTGGCTTTTACAGTAGCGTCGCCGTCTGAACTAACCTCGTCCGTCAATCAGGCCATCGATTCTGTTAAAGCAAAACCACTGTCATACCACGGATACTGCAATTAAATTTAAGACTAATAGTATATCCTTAAAGTCGAAAATTAAATAAAAATAATTTAATTACACTTTTTCACTCACACTATAAACAGCCATCTAATTTTAAACTTTAACAACATCTTACAGACTAAAATTAAATGTAGTGTCCGTGGTTTGAGTGGTCTTGCTTTAACAGAATCGAGGCCCAATAGGTGTACAGTGTACAGACTATCACATCAGGTTGGCTTGGGCCCCAAAGAGTGCCTCAGTGGGGCCCATACCCCTGTTCTTCTTTTTCTAATATTATTCATACCATTTACATCACATTCCGTCTGACAAGCACCAATGTTAACAGTTTTATACAAAAAGTAAGAAAAATATTTACCGAATTGACAAAATAAACTCAGTTGAGTATTGAAATGTCTAAAGGTAAAATTCTACCTAAATAATTTGCAGCACATTTGCTTACAAATATTTTGCGCAACACCAGCAGTGCACGCACTAAGCTGATAGCCCATTTGGCTTCCGTCTCCACTGGTAAGGCTGTGCGTAACTTTAGTATGCGCACATTTCAGCAAACTTGTGCACGGACATAGACACAGAGTCAGATTGTACGCGTCGTCGTAAGTCCAGTCTGTACGTGCATCTTAAAAGTATACAAACGGATGTGCGCGAACATTTCTAGAATGATTGCGCACAATTTGTTGTTGTTTTCTTGAGTGAGTCGACCAGAATAAGCATGTGTGTACAGTACAGCACACTGGTGAAATTTTAGCTTAAACGTATGGGTCTCCTAAAGCATCATCATTCTTGCGTCAATGCCTAAATGCCAACCCGTAATTCCTATTAACTAATTTTAAATGTCCAGTGATCACTAAAACATGCATGCGGGCGCTATTTCGTGCAAATCTTTAGTATCTTTTGCACAAAATCAACCCCATATTATTTCTTTGAAATTCCGTTAATAGGTATTTTAAAAGTTTATATACATACATATAATTAACGCCCACAATTCACCAATCATTGTAATCGGTTCCACGTAATAAGGGGTGAGCCTATTGCTGTATTCCGGGCACTATTATTGACTCGAGCCATGCATCTGAGGCTGAGTCTTGAGCTGGATATATCTGTCTGATGTTAAACAGCCCTATCGTTTGGTCACCTTGTACGACACCGCATACTCTGCCGAGAACCACGCGGCCAAGATTTTATTTTTAACGAAAATGGTTACCGCTGCCAATGGACGTGTGCAACACTAGAACTCTTCACCTTCCAATTTTACTACAGCTCCTACTTCAATCCAGTTTTAGCGCGGGCGATTATCGTAACTTATAGCTAAATTCGTAAGTCTCAAGTTCAAATAATAAGATAAATAATTTATATGACAATGACTGAAATTGTGTCTACATGTTTTAGAACGGTCGGTAGAGAAGCTGTAAGCTTATAGTTATATTAGCAAAATCATACACTTTAAAAATACAACTGTAAATTAAACATATTTATTACATAGTATGCCTTATATACTATCTATACCCAATGGTAGATCACCTTTCTATTTCTGCTATCCTATCATACCTCCTAATATTATAAATGTAAACGTTTGTGAAGACAGTTTGAAGGTTTGTTATGCAATCACACTCTAACAGGTTAGGGTCTGGAATAAGAAATATGTTCATTTTTATCCTGAGAGTATGTTCCCATTGGTTGCGGGACCAGGAGCACGACACCATGCAGGCGAAGTCGTGTGCAGAAATTACTGGAAAATAAAATTACGAGAATGTGCCTGTATAGATTACTGGTGTGCCACAATGCTGTGAAGATGTTCAGCATAATATGCAGCGTAATTGGCTTATAATTGTAATTTATTTATAGACCTGTGATCTGTCAAAATGAAAATTAATCACTTCGCCGTTTTGTGTGACGTGTCCAGGCTCGTTCTGGAATTGAAACTGTAAGACTTCTAGAAATAACATACGCTATTATGGTCATTTGCTACTGAAGGAGCAGTACTAGTAGGCTTTTGTAGGTAAACATTACAAACAATTTTGCATCTTATCTATGGGAGAAAAAGTCCATAATCATTTGAAGGCAAAGGAGCTTTTTGCAACCATTTCTAGTAACAGTGAGAGTTGACTGTTAGTGTATTTTCAAATAATATAACTATAATATTTACGTAGACATTTAAAGTGAGGCTAAATTGGCCTGGACCACTAATAATTTGATCATTAACAAAATATATATATTTTCTACGACCACACTGACCATGTTAGAAGTGACTGCCATACACTCCCGGCATGGGCATGTTCAACGGTCCCATTGGATATGGCACGCTAGGAACCGACTGATGAGGTCCATAACTAGGATACGGTAAGTATGGCTTCGCAAATCCATTCCCGAAGGACGAATGTGTGCCAGATCTGATCAGTTCAGCCATTTTGTCAGCTTTGAATTTCCGTAAATGCATGCTTTTGCGAGCAGGCTCGAACTCTTCCAGGAACTGTTCAACGGGTATCTTTCCTGAGAGGAAGTCTTGAGCTAGAGACTCTGTCTTTTCCTCAGACTCTGCTGCTGCTGTCTGGAGTAAGGCTTGTGTTGTGTCTACTGAGATACCCTCCGATTTATTTTCTGTGAAATGAATAAAAAACAAAGAGATTTAGGGATTATAAAGATTAAATATAGAAATCAAATGAAATAAGAATAGGGTTTTTGACAAATTTTGGAAACCTATCTTAAAAGATGTAGAATTTTATTTTATACATCTTACAATTATTTATCTCTTTCGCGACATTATAAATAAATAAAAACGCGTTTTTACTTTGTTAGCTTCAAAAGTGCGCGAAATACACTCGGTCACGTCAAATTCGGGTGTGACGTCATTATAAAAATGTAATATATGCGAGTAGAAAAGATATAATAATATCTGACCTGACCTGAGTAGTTGTTACAGAACATGTTTTAAATGGTTAAAGCTAATTGTTTGAATAGGACACTCAAATTATCTCAAACATAGAAATCAGTGGTAACAGTTAGCACGCCAAAATTCAAAGCTTAAAGTTTATGAATCTGTTGTTCTTATTTTTTTTTAATACCACTTAGGTGGCAGACAAGCACACGGCCCACCTGATGGAAAATGGTTACCGTGGCCTATGGATGTTTGTAACACCAGAGGAGTCACAATCGCGCTGCCAACCCTGTAAGTACAGAGTTTCTGTGCCGTCAGTGTAGAAGACAAAGCAGGACAAGCCTTTAGTCTTCCCACTGACAGCACAAATTCTTCAGTGAGCTCTGGCTACCCTACTCACCGCTGGGAACACAACACGAAGTTATTATAGCCGCGGTATTCTGTAGGGCGGAGATACTTCCCCAGTCGGACTGCTCAATTGGGCGGAAATACCTCCGTGTCCTACCTCCTAGTTTTTAGGACCACTATGATTTACCTAGGTAAGTAAAAAATCAATTTAACCTGCGACCATGCAGAATAATTATTATGTTAACTTTACAAAAAGTTATGGTCAGTTACCATAACTTTTTGTAAGGTAAAATTAGAATAGCGCTTCCCATAATCACTATCTCTGGTACCCGTGTAGACATAAATACCTATATTTCTATGTATTCAAAGTAATCAATATAAATATATCTCTTAAAGCTGATATATTATATGTGTACGTTATAATGATATGAATAATGACGTATATACAATATATATAAACATACAGCATAAATTATATTAATATTTTACGAAAAGTACCTATTTGTGAAAAAATACCCACATCCCCCATCTGAAAACCAACGCTGTGCATACTCAACGAAGGGTGTGCGCAGCATTCAATGCTGAGATGGGGCCCTATTTGGGTTCGCATAGAGTGGAATGTTGCACCCGTAACTTAATTTTAATATATCTACTATTTTAATTTAATATACCTATTACTTATTATATTACCTACCTATTTGTACTTAGTAGGATGCCCACTGTGTGGAACTTAAATAAAATATTTTTCTTTCTTTCTTTCAAATGTTTCCATTACATAACAAAATATTAGAAGAGACAAATATTAGAGATCCTTAAAAAATTTTAGTACCCCAACCAAGACTATACTTATCTAAATTCCTCAAACGCAAACTGTATGGCTATTAAAATATACAATAAACTACCTTTTATACAATAATCCTATCTACCTATCCAACAATAACCCCCACAAGCACTTCTTCAGTAATAGAGAGGTTAGAAAGTGAATGAGCTGCCCTATGACATCATTTCAGCACAAACCATCAACCAATAGAAAACAAGTTTTAGAAATTGGATACATGCAACTATCAGTTCTAGCATTAAAATAATAATAATCATAATGTGCGCTCGGGGATGATATCGGCCATGTGTGTGTATTCCTAGCATACTAAATTCTCATAAAAGGGCTTGTACGTCTTGGCTTCGGCACGACACATGCCTTCCAAAGGCCCGGGACTCCATAGTCCCGAGAGTCATGGTACCGAGAAATAATAATAATGATAATTTTACGGGAATTAACGTAATCATTATATAGGTTCAAACATGTTGTATATCATGGAACGCGAAAGCTTAATAGTTAGTTAAACTACCAGTTAGTATGAGTTCACTACCTTTGACTAAATTTAAAATCGGTGAGAGAATTTATGGATAGCAAAGGACATCATTTATTTCGGATCAAAATTGAAAGTACAGGTCATACTGTTGAAAGTACCCATAATAAATAAAAACTCAACTCTGTCTAAAAGTTCGAAACAAGCATGCTATCAAACATGTTCTTTAATTTTTAACAGATTTATTTACAGCAAGTTATGAAAAACAACATCATCATTCCCCAAACATTAAAAAAATTATACTCACTATATGCTTCAAGAAGCTCCTGTATGCGAGTGCATAATTGTTCTCCTAGCTCTGATTTCTCCTGCACTTGGACCTTTAACTCCTCAAGGTCTGGCTCCTTACTCAAGTTGAATTCTGCTAAAGACCTGTTGCTGGCTATAGTCATTTCTCTTTCAGTCTCCCAGTCTTTTACCTGATTAAAATAATTACATTTAAAACAAATAATGTTTTGTTTTTACGTTACAGTATATTGGACTGATACATAGCCCATCTCTTCCCATGCGGTGTCGTACACCATCGTGTGGCTCCCGGCAAAGTAGAATTAGGGCCACCCCATCTCTTCCCGTGCGATATCGTACAAGGCGACTAAGGGATAGGGCTGTTTAACATCAGACAGATATATGTATACAGCCCAGACTCAGCCTCAGATCCAGGGCTCGAGTCAACAATAGTGCCCGGAAGGCGGCAATAGGCTCACCCCCTATTACGTGGGACCGAATTCAATGATTGGTGAAATGTGGGTGTTAATTCACCTCTACCTAACCCTCCAGGGATGAAGCCGTGATTATATGTATGTATTTCTGTACATAGTTCGGAAAAATTGTCAAAAGCGGTAAAAGTGATAGCATCACGCTCGTAAATTTTATTTGTTTTTGTTGGTAAAAGTGTGAAAATAGTCATAAAAACTCTGTAAAAGTTGTGTGCATAACTTTGGTGTAGTGTATCAGTGTTATTTTAGCAAAATAATCAAGATCAATAGCTAAAATAGTGAAATCTTTCTCTCATTTGACATTGACCTTGTACAAAAAATTTTCAACCTACCCCCAAATTCTTGTTTTGGTTTGACACTGAATCCAATCATACCGAAGTGTCAGAAATCAGTGTTGCCAGTGTAATAAAAATAAATACCCAAAAAAAATAATATAATATAAAACATGAGTCCTAAAAACAATGGAACCAACTTATCCCAAGAAAAATGCAGCAAATGTGGAAAATCACCAACTGATAAAAAACCAGCAGTGCGCTGTGATTCTTGTAGAATTATGCTATGCGGAGACTGTCATGGATTGTCACCTACTGAAGTGCGTGTGCTTGAACTGAAAACTGTTGCCCGCATTATGACCTTTCTTTGTGTCGATTGCAAAGCTGCTATGTCCCAACTGCCAATGATAATGAAAAAGCTAAATGAGCTCACTGAAGAAGTGCAGCACCTACGTGTGCGACAAAGTATGCTTGCAACCGAGTCTGCAATCCAAGAGATAAATGAAAGGGCCAATAGAGGCAGCAACATTATCATCTATGATGTCCCAGAGTCGGTTAGTGATACTGTTGATGAGAGAAGGGAGCATGATAGGAGGGAGTGTGTGGCCATTGTGAATACAATTACAAAAAAAGTAAAGCTAGATGGGATAAAGCTTTTTCGTCTTGGTGCCCCTAAAAGTGACTTTATTGGCAGACCTCGTCCATTAAAGGTTGTCCTTCATAGTAAAAGTGATGCTTTAGAAATATTCCGTAACAGAAGTAAGCTAAGGAAGCCTACATCTATTACAGCTGACCTAACTCCTATGCAAAGAGAGTACATGACATATCTAAGAGAAGAACTCAACAAGCGAATGAATAATGGTGAGACAGACATTACCATAAAATATGTCCGAGGATATCCCACTATAGTAAAGAATAATTTTCAAAAAAAACTAAATTGCATATACGATATCCCCAAGCATGCTCGTTCTAATCCTAATATAACCAAAAATACAAAGGTTGCAGCACCACTAATTACAATTACTGTCCTCTGCACAAACATTCAGTCAGTGACTTCTAAATTGGATCTATTCATTGCACGAGCTGACACTTTGAAACCTGATTTAATAATAATAACGGAAACATGGCTCAAACCAAATATACCTGACTCGATGATAAAAATCCCAGGATATGACTTATACAGAGACGACAGAATTGGTAAACGAAGTGGTGGAGTAGCAATTTACTCCTCAAATAAAAATAAATTCATGAGAACTCAATTAAACACCAAATACAATATCAAACATGAAGCATCAGAATGTTTATGGCTGGATTTGAATGTTGGAAACAAAACATTTCTTTTATGTGGATTATATCGTGGACAGGACTCAACACTGGATCAGGACAATATCTTACTGACCCATATAACCAATGTGTCCGAAACTAACACAGTAATTATAATGGGGGATTTTAACTTTGGTGGAGTTCGGTGGCCACTAGATGTGGGTGGATACCTCACCCCAAAAGAAGAAAACTTTGTACAGTGGTATAAAACCAGCAACCTTGAGCAGTTGGTAGACAAACACACTAGATTTCGGCAGGGAAATCAACCATCCTTTCTGGATCTGATCTTAACCAATGATACACCATTAATAGCTAATATTGACCACCAAACAGCTATTGGGAAGAGCGATCATACATGTCTATTAACCACTATACACCTGCAGGCACTTAGACAAAATCGCAAACCAACACATAGACATGACTACAAAAGAGCAGACTTTCATAGTATTAATAAAGAATTACACACTTTCTCGCCTGGAAGCTCAACCAGTATTAATTGTGCCAAAAGCCAATATGAAACTTTTCATAACACACTTAAAGAAGCAATCAACCTACACGTACCTCGTATAATAAACAAACACCATACTATGAATAAGCCTTGGGTATCCGAAGGCACGAAGCAATTAATAAAACAGAAAATGGCACTGTGGAATAGATACACCCTGACTGGACTTTCTGAAACTTACGAAGAGTATAGGAAAATCAATAACAAACTAATAAACCATAATAGAAAGGCACGTATAACTTATGAAAAGGGTATACTGCAAGCTGGACCAAAAAAATTCTATTCTTACATAAGGCAACAAGTTACATCAAAAATAAGCATCCCAACAATTTTGTACAACTCCCGAAGAGAAACTGTAACAACATCTGACGGAATTGCCAAGGCATTTGCAGAACAGTTTGCAAGTGTCTATCAAATAGAACCACCTAACCAACTGCCTACTTTGGATCCAGTAGTCCGAGTCTCAGACTCCATTGGCGACCTCGTGTTCACCAAGGATAAAATTCAAAACGCCATTAAAGAAATGAAGACAGATTCTTCAGCAGGGCCGGATGAGATCCCTGTAGTCATATTACAAAAATGCGACCTTGCGGATCACTTAGCAACCATTATGCAAACATCGTACGACACAGGGGTATTGCCGGAACTGTGGAAGACTGCAAATGTAACGCCTATATATAAAAAGGGAAGTAAACTGGAACCTTCTAACTATAGACCCATTAGTTTGACATGTGTAGCTTGCAAGGTCATGGAAAAACTCATTGTGAAACACATTAGGGACTTTCTTACTGACCATCTTGTTATACCTGACCAGCAACATGGTTTTTGCCCACATCGCTCCACTATATCCAGTCTACTGTCGTGTTTGTCGTCGTGGACGAAAGATTTTAATATCAGAGAGCCTACAGACGTAATCTACTTAGATTACGAAAAGGCCTTCGATAAAGTTCCGATTAGAAGACTTTTATATAAACTGGACTTTGTTGGAATTCGTGGAAAGTTGCTAGCCTGGATCAGTGCATTTCTACAACAAAGATCCTTCCGTGTGAGGGTGGGCGAAAGTCTATCAGACCAACGAATGATAACCAGTGGCGTGCCGCAAGGGTCCGTTTTAGGCCCGGTGCTGTATATTATTTACACTTTTGACCTACCCTACTCCTTGAGAAGTAATGTCAGTATCTTTGCCGATGATACCAAGCTCTTCGCAAATTTTTGATCAATTATGAAGATGTCCAAGCAGATCTAGACAGAATAGCAAACTGGTCAAAGGAATGGCTCCTTAATCTGAATGCCTCGAAATGCACGGTGCTGCACATAGGAAATAGGAATCCTCATCACACTTACACAGTAAACGGCATACAACTTATGGATGTCAAAGTTCAGACAGATCTGGGCGTGATGATTACCGAAGACCTGAAGTGGGAGGCCCATATAACATCTGTTACCAAGAAGGCCTAATCTACCTCATCAGGAAAGCGTTTGGAACCTTAACTCCAGAAATGGTGCTGAAGATACATAAAACGTTTATAAGACCTATCTTGGAATACGCATTTCAAGTCTGCAGTCCCTACTTCGTTAAGGATATTGATCTCTTAGAGGGAGTGCAACGAAGATTTACTAAAGTACCTAGGAATCTCAAACAGCGGACATATGAGGAACGTTTGTCAATACTAAAACTCACAACACTGAAGGAACGGAGAAATCGTGGAGATTTAATAGAAACATTCAAAATTTTGAATGGATTCTACGATATAAAGAACTTTGATGCCCTCTTTATTCGTAACGAGAATGCACATTTAAGAGGACACCATCTGAAGTTGTGCACTAGCTTCTCCAACAACAATCCTCACAGACATTTCATCAGTAACAGAGTAGTCAGAACGTGGAACAAGCTCCCAGAAAATGTAGTCTCTGCTGACAGTATCAACCAGTTTAAAAACAGACTTGATACATTTTACCTCAAACTAAAGAAATAGAAAGAAAGGAAATGGAAACTGGATACAGGCATTATCAGTTGTCTACGACTGCCTGCCTGCTAACTAATAATAATAAAAATAATAAATATTGTCAAGTTATAATGCTTTTGGAAACTATAACAATAACATCCTCCTCAGAAGGGATGGGCAACGGCCGTCTCGTGGACACAGTCTTCGACTGACACGGGCCCCCGCTGACACACTGGTCGCACATCACTTCTTTAGTAACAGAGTTGTCCACAATTGGAAATCACTGCCAAATAACGTTATTGCTGCAACCACAATAAATGGATTCAAAAATAGACTTGATGACTGGCTACGACTAGACAACACAGAGCTCAAAAAAGTGACGGACAGTTAAGGCTTCAATAGAGAGACTACACATTTTATCACTAGATGTGAACACATCAGCTTGTAGCTGCTTGTTCATAAATAAATAAATAAATAAATTTACTCAATGATATGTTGACACAGTGTTATATAGACCCAAAATAAGCAATAACTGTGATGTCCGTAGAATGAGCAAAAGGTGTTCGACAGGATTGATGCTAGTCAAAGTCGGTTATTCATATTATGTTGCATCGGACGAGACTTTGGCAATTAATAATGTCTACTTCTTTTTTATCTTTTTCTCAAAATCCTTTCAATTTCACCAATATGAAGTACAAATACACAGTTTTAATAGGTGAGTTGGTAATCTTATATTTGACAATCTGAAGGTAAATTTTTGCAAGGAGACAGGTAGGTTTGACATAACACCATGATCACTGGGCACCCACTATCCTCCACAGGAGAAAAATATGAGAAATGGATGATGTAGCCCATAGATAGGGGGTGGATCACCTGTCCGACCGGGGTGTCCCCTGCTGGCAGTAAGTAAGTAATCTTTTATTTAATGTTTGTGCGATACCCACTGTGGCGTGGCCACCGAGGTATATTAATCTTGTAAATTTTTTTTTACTCAACTTTGGTGGTAGACAAGCACACTACCCACCTGATGGAAAGCGGTTACCATGACCTATGAATGTGTGTAACACCAGTGGAGTCACATCCGTGCCACCGACCCTGTAAGAACGGAGATTTTATGTGCCCTTAGTGCAGAACACAAAATCTGGACAAGCCTTTGGTCTTCCCACTGACAGCACAAAACTCTCCAGTGAGCTCTGGCTACCCTACTCACCACCAGGAACACAACACGAGGTTATTACGGCCGCGGTATTCTGTAGGGTGGAGGTACTTCCTCAGGCGGACTGCTCAATTCGGACGGACGGATTACATCATTACATCGTTCCATCACTATACTCCATCCAGTAAGTGATTATTTATTACATCACCCATATGGTCTATTAAATCAATTACTGAATAATCTTGACTTTATAGCATAAAGCTAACAAAGAACGCAATGCGAGTCGACAAAGATCGTTCAATTACAATTAGGTACAATAGTGACTCATAAATCTATGCAAACAAATTAGTATCAGCTAATGCAAACTGATAAATTATTTAATTTCAAATTAGCTTCAGCTTTACCATGATTACCTTTTCATGAACGAATAACGCTAGTTGCTAGAAATAAATATATACAAACGATTCATTTACCTGTTTTACATCTTTTAGTACAGTATCGAATTTTGTGTCGTCATTAAGTATTTCTTTTAATTCGTCAGAAGTCAAATGAGTAAGAAGACCCATGGTCGACTGGTAGTCCGGTTGTATCATCTTTATAACTTGGTGTTTTATATGTATCACCAGGACAAAAAGTAAAATCTTGATTAGAAAATAAATCCGTCGATAAAACCAATTTTATTTGGCAGTCGGACGGAATGACAACAAATCTGACATTCACACAATCTTGGTATTACCTACTAGTGGGGTAGGCGTTAAATGAACGAAACGAACAGTTTTTTTAAAACTATTTTGCAATAAACATTCTAAATGCATTTCTTTTGTGAACTAGTAGTAGAATCGGTAAACTATAACTAGTTTACCGATAAACTAGTTCACTCGTAAACTACACGTGAAGTCAAGTTGGCGTGTCCTATAAAAAAAACATTATGTGCACCGCACCGTGCACGAATCGACTGTCTATTTCGAATCATCACTAAACACTAAACAGTAAAAAAGTATTCTGTAAATAAAATATATACAATAGCTTAAAAAATGTATACAAAAGTATCCTAACTATACAATATTATACAAAAATTCAATACACGAAAAGTAAACTGATTTAGTTTATCTATAAATTACTTCTCTCGTAAACTACATTGTGGGCACCGTACGAATCGATGTGTATGTGTACCTAGCAACCGCGAACCGCGCGAACGCATCGACGACGACGACGGTCCGAGTTTGGTCCAAGTAAACACGAACAACTAACCCGAAGGATTACAAATCACGGCATGTGCTAACGAAAGACGACCTTTAGTAATTATGTGAGTTTAAACTCTATGTCAATAGAAATAGGTATTATGCATCTCTTTTATACTTATTAAATACTTAAATGTTTGGTAATGCGTTTGCTTATGTACCTAAGTAATTTCATCAATTATATGTAAATAGAAATACTACAAAAATGTTAACTTTGTGTTGTTGTGTCATGAAATTCATTGCTCGATAATTAATGTCGCTTAACTTCAAACTCGGATAAATCCAATTCAGAGATTTTTTAAGATTTTGGTGTCAAAAGAAACGGAAAAAGAAATGCTTTTAAACAATTTCATCAGTTGTGTATAAATCCGTATGGTTCTTAAGAAAATAAACCGTTAAAATCATAATATTTTATCTAAGTCAGATAGATCCATAAGACAGTTTTTTTCAAATGTAGTTAAGTCCATGAGAGCCAATCAGATAATTGCGTTTGTTCAACATGGCTGTCGGTCCACGTAAACTCTGCGACAGTAACACCGTTCACTCCCGCTTTTTATTGTTTCTTTTTATTATTTGGACAGTTCCCATGGATAATTCCATTAAAATTGTATCACCAAGTAAGGCCCGCAAGCGACCTAATATAAAACTTCGCCATAAGAAAGAGGAAAGAGCGAAAATTCGGTAAGTTTGAAATACCTATACCTCGCGTAGTTTGGAATCCTGGGTTGGCACTAGTGTTGTGTTAACCATAATCATTATCGATTATTATTATTTTGTTGTTCTACTGTTACAGAATGATTTGGATATGTAAGGATATAATATTGAGTACATTAATTATTATTCTCCGATCAGATTTGTGTAGGTATACAGGATCATGTAAGTTTTAAAATATAAGTGGTTTGTGGAGTTGGTCGTTGATATGTTTTACAATTTTGCTTATTTTTATATGCACGTTATATAATTAAAAATACAATTGTTAACGTTCGAGAATATTTATTTATTTAAATGATTTAATAAACTAACATTAATATTTTTATTAAATTTTAACTCTGAGGCAAATAGTGTCACTGAACTTCATTTTCAAAACAGTCTCTCGCATCGCATTTAGCTTCGTTTTAAATTATTTCTGTCTTAAACTCCTTTTACTTTTGTTTGCATTATTTTTTGGTTGGTCATGCCTGGTCGCATTTTGTTTCACTTAATAAATTTTAAAACTGAAGCTTTCATGTATTTTCAGATATTCAACCAATCAACCACCAATAAAACCGACATGTGGACATAAAACCAAAGCTTATCAATGTAGCAAACTTAACTCAAACGATATCTTATTCTTTAATAGAGCATTTTATGCAACAAATGATAAAATTAAACAGGACAATTTTATTTTAAAGCATGTCGTATCTTCTGCCATAAAAAGAAGACGCCCAAAGACTGGAAACAAACCAGGAAGGTTCATGGCTCTTAAATACTTCATTCGCAAGAAAAAAGACAAAGTATTGATCCCTGTTTGCAAAAAAGCGTTTTTAGGAGTTCTGAATTTAAAAAAGGGCAGAGTAGATGGTGTGGCAAAGCGTCATTATGTTACTGGCACAATGGCTGTCGAAAATCGTGGGGGAGATAAAAAAACGCACACATATCGTTCACGCAAAGAAGCTGTTGAAAAGTATGTTCAGACTTTGCAGCCTTTAGAAATTCACTACTGCCGGGACAAAGTTCGGCAACGGCAATATTTACATCCAGAGTTAAATATAAAAAGGTTATGGAAAATGTACTCTGATGAAGCACTGCCTGGCTTTTCAGTTAGTTTCAGTTTCTTCCGCAAAATTTTTGTAACAAGATTTAATATTGGATTTGGAAGTCCTAGGCAAGACGTGTGTTCCAACTGAGGGAAAAAATAAAAGTCGAAAAAAATTATAGTGAAAAAGTGAGACTTATGACGGAATTGAGGATTCATAAGCTTCGTGCAAAGGCATTTTTTGAACTCCTCCAAAAAGAAGAAGATAACGAGATACTGTTATCTTTTGACTGTCAAAAAAATCTACCACTGCCCAAAATACCCGACCAATCCGTTTACTACTCCCGACAGTTGTACTTATACAATTTTACCATCGTTAAAGGATCATCTCACAATAATATCGGCATAGACAACGTGTATTCGTACACATGGACAGAAGAAACTGCATATAAAGGGTCAAACGAAATTTGTTCTGCCGTTATTGACTGTCTGAACAAGCTCAATACAAATGGAATTGAGAAGATACGTCTCATGGCCGATGGTTGCGGAGGCCAAAACAAGAATTCCATTTTGTTGAGTGCTCTGATGAAGTGGCTTTATTTGAACTCGCAGAACATCAAAAGTGTCGAAACAATTTTCCCAGTTACTCGACATTCTTTTCTGCCAGCAGACCGTGTATTTGCGTTAACTGAAAAAAAATCAGGAAAATGGAAACAATATTAACTCCCGAAGACTACATGGATATCCTAAAAGAACACGCAACGATTTTGCGTTTAGGAACGGACATTCCGATATTTGATTTTAAGACACAAAGCAGAAATGTATTGAAGTCGACCCAATGCTTTCATTTTCAAATAACAAAATGTAAAAGATTTATCATAACTTTACATAGAGGAGAAGTCCGAATTCGTGGTGAAATATCTTACTTTTCTGATACAGGTATTCATAAACAAAATTGACATTCTTATTTATTTATTATCTGTAAATTTGTACCTACTTGACAAGAGATTTATCGCATTTTACTAACTAGGTAATTCGTTTGTAAATATGCCGTTCCTTTTTTAATAATGAATTTAATTTCAGGTGCTGCTAAAATAATCAATAAACGCGGCCAATCGTTTCAAAATTTTAGTCCAGAGAGACTGCCAATTGGAGTTCCAGTAAATGAAGCAAAACTGAGTGATGTTCGCAAATTGCTGGAAACGCACTTTGGCCAAGAGTGGGCATCATTGGTGGAATTGAAATATTATAAAAAAGTGCTTAACAGTGAGAACGTGATAGAGCGACCAATGCACGAAGAAGAAATTGAAGAGGATGACTCGGAAGAAATATTGAATTTTGTTTAAAATTATTAAATTAGATACCTCTTATTTTTGTAAAATAAAACTAAATTTCCTTATTTTGTTTGTATTATTTTAGTTTTATTCAGTTAGCTGCTACAAATTAACAGTCGATAGTATACCGACTTCGCCACTACCACATCCCTAGTTCTAATTGTGGTTTTTCAAATCCAGATAAATCCGAATCCATTAAATCAAAATTCTATAAATCCACACTGAGTTTTTTCAAAGATAGATAAATTGCATTCCATTATATCAAATGAAGGTAAATCCAACTTAAATATTACATTTTTGAAAGAATGAGTGATTTAAATACAGAATTGGCTAAACAGGATCGTTTCCTTCAATAATGTTGCCATAATAAAAAAATACTGTGTTTTAATTCATGAAATTAAGACTATTAACACTTTTTTTTAAATATCTCCTAACAGGGTAGAGTGGATTTATCCGAGTTTGAAGTTAAGCGACTTACGTTTCAATAGTCGTCATTTATAAACTAGTCTCAAAAATAATCGTATCTGAACCGTTTATTTGTCATAGTTCATTCGTAAACATGTTCGTGCAGTTGAACAAAACTTATCAAAAAATAAACTGTTTGATCCACTAGTTTATCATCGTCAACAAACAATCTCGTTTCGTTCACTAAAAAATCGTCAACGATCCATTAAAGTGAATCACACAGTTCACAAAGGGTTCACAACACTTTTGTTCACAGTTAAAGTTTGAAGTTAAGATATTCGTTAGAAAACGTAATGATTTAAGATTTATGAATAAATGAATTCATTTATGTTTTTATTTCAATACTTTTTAAATTCAATCCTTAAAAAAAGAAAATAAACTAGGCAACTAAACTAAAAATATCATTTATACATACATTCATACATACATACATATAATTCCCAGCGGTGAGTAGGGTAGTCAGAGCTCACTGGAGAATTTGTGCTGTCAGAGGGATGACTAAAGGCTTGTCCTGCTTTGTCCTCTACACTGACGGCACAGAAACTCTGTGCTTACAGAGTTGGCAGCGCGAGTGTGGCTTCTCTGGTGTTACACACGTCCATAGGCCACGGTAACCACTTTCCATCAAGTGGGCCGTGTGCTTGTCTACCACCTTAGTGGTATCAAAAAAATCATACCTTTAGGAGGGTTAGGCAGAGGTGAATTAACACCCACATTTCACATAATGGGAGCCTATTTCCGTCTTCTGGGCACTATTGTTGACTCCAGCCATGCATCTGCGGCTGAGTCTGTGCTGTGTTAATATCTGTCTTATGTCAAACAGCCCTATCCATTCGTAGCCTTGTACGACACAAGTACGACACCGCATGCTAAGAGATGGGGTGGTCCCAACTTCTACTCTGACGGGAACCACGTGACTTTTATGTTTACCAAAATTCTTCAACTTCAGACAATATTATAACAAAAATAAATCAAACTGGCTGAGAGATTCGTATTTCGTATGTTCGATATTTTTTAAGTTAAATCCAAAGCTTAAATCTATGGTATTTTGCTCTGCTATTCATTTGTCATGAAGAATGACAGTATTGGCATTAATGTACTTGTACAAGTACAAATGTCAAAATGACAGTACCATATAGTACAATATAAATCATTTAATTTCTTTTAAAATAAGACTTCATGAATTAGAAACATATAAAACAGATGATATAACTTATAATATAAATTTACGACCAAAAGTACTTCTAGTTCTAGTCAGAAATGTTACTTAGTAACTGGCCATACGACATAAAATTTTTGTACAATTTCTACGTGAAGCTTGCGGCGGATACGTTGTTATATTTTAGGAATTTTGCATTATATATAAGCGTATGGGTGTTAGGGTACATTTTGGTGTGTTGTGTGATGTACTATAGGTATGCTCGTCGACTGCCAACGAGGATACGGGGAGCCCTCGGCGCAAAGAGGGTGTTGATAGTCGTTGCTCATCCAGATGATGAGTGTATGTTCTTTGGCCCCACGATATATAGGCTATGTGAGCAAGGGGCTGACGTACACATACTTTGCTTGTCTAATGGTATGCACTCTAGTTTACTTATGAATTACCAATATTTAATTTTTTATTGATATTAGTAGCATCTGCATTGCTATGTTGCAATTAAAAGGTCAGTTTGATACCTGTGTGCTGCTGTCAGTGGCAGTGGGTTCAGTACAGTACAAATCTCTCTCACACTCTGTATACTTCTGTAATGTAAATATGCCCAGCATATTATTTTGCTTTGTAAGTCAGGGCCCTAAGAAGAATAAGAACATTTAAACTGTGTAAAGGTATATCATTAAAACAGTAAATTATTTCTAGGTAATTACAATGGCTTGGGACAAATAAGACGCACAGAGCTATGGGCTGCTTGCCATGAACTTGGAGTTCCGGATGAAAATATATGTATTATAACGGACTCACGATTACAAGATGATCCAAAGGTCCAATGGTCTGTGCGAGTCATAGCTAAGTTATTACATCGTCACTTAGAAACGTTAGATATAGACACTCTAGTCACTTTCGATAGAGGAGGGGTCTCATCACATGCGAATCACTCAGCTGTTTTCTACTCGGTGGCATTTATGTTTGTTGAGAAGTTAATACCGACAAGTAAGTAAATATTAAAATTATTTTAGTTTACAGAAATATTGGTTTGCAAATATGTGGTTGATACATTCCCAAAATATTGTTACCTATAATGAAATTATTGCAGACTACTCAGTAATATCTACTTAAGGTGCTTGTAGACCAGTGTGCTCTGATTTGTTTCTGCAACACCTCAACACTTCATATATCTTTTGAGGTTACTATATTAAATAGTTACTGTTACCACTGCCAGTGGGTACGCCATTGACAAGACAGATAATCAGTCCTGCTGTGTGTGCCATTTCACCAATTCTTCTTAGCATTAATTCCAGTTGCATCCGAATTTTAATATTCACTCAAATTTCCTAATGCCTAAAAGCCGGGTAGTTCCCGGCATAGTAGAATTTGAACCACCCCATCTCTTTCCATATGGTGTCGCCTCTTTCCATATGGTGTCGTACAAGGTGAGTAAGGGATAGGGCTGTTTAACATCAGACAGATAATATACAGCCAAGACTCGACTTCAGATGCATGGCTTGATTCAACAATAGTGCTCGGAATACATAGGCTCACCCCCTATTATGTGGGACTGAATTCAATGATTGGTGAAATACGGGTGATATTTCACCTATGCCTTACCCTGCAGGGATAAAAGTGTGATTATATTATGTATGTATGTATTCTTATATAATGATTGCCATAGATGTGCTTATCAGATAACCAGATCAATGAAAAAAAATGTATTCGAGCATAAAAATATTTGCACTTAACAGAACTGCATAGTTAGGAGCACTGGTGAATTCAGCCATACCAATCAATAAGGGAGAGGCCTATGTCCAGCAGTGGACTGCCGTGGGCTGAATGAATCAATTAGGCCTAGAAACATCTTTATGCAGATCAATACAACTGCTGTCTTTTCTGTTTCAGGATGTACTGTGTACACACTGGACTCTGTAAATATATTCAGAAAGTACATTGGCTTCCTAGACCTACCTCTTAGTTTTGTACTGTCTTCCAAAAGGTGAGAAAAAAATATTATTACGTAAAATCACAAAATAAACAAATTCCCTTCGACCCCCCACCCCCCAGGCTTACGTAAACATTGGTACCTACCTATATGCATGTTTGTTTTTCAGGGTAAAATATGGATAATGCATGCTATATTATGTGTGCATAAGTAAATAACTACTGCTTACGTAATCATTATCTAGACCCCCCCCCCCCACCCATGTCATCAAAAATAAACAATGCAAAGACCTCCTCCCCTCCCCGCTTTAGTGCTTTACGTAATACTTGAACGGCCCCTAAACACTAATTGCCAACCTGCAGAGCAATTTGTCGACATCTAAATATTTCTCTTAAGTAATTTATGAGTACAGCCAGCAGCAAAAGTGGATCTAAGATTTTCATAAAACTACAGTCCTCACAACATAGGAGTTGATTAAGATATTGAAAAAATGGAATCGATTCAGCTGGGATTCGAACCCGCGATCTTTCCCTTACAGGGGGAACGCTCTGACCACTAAGCCACAGAACCTTCGCTCGAAACTATCCAAATTCTTCTATACATATATCTGTCTTACGACGTTCGTGGGAGCCATCTACCGATATTCGTACGAATGATGTTGCAATCATTTTTAAACAATGATTTTTTTTTCTATATCTTAATCGATTTGAATTTTTTTTTTGTACCACTTTGCTGACAGACAAGCACACGGCCCACCTGATGGAAAGTGGTTACCGTAGCCTATGGACGTTTGTAACACCAGAGGAGTCACAGTCGCGCTGCCAACCCTGTAAGTACAGAGTTTCTGTACCGTCAGTAGAAGACAAAGCAGGACAAGCCTTTAGTCTTCCTACTGACAGCACAAATTCTCCGGTGAGCTCTGGCTACCCTACTCACCGCTGGGAACACAACACGAAGTTATTATAGCCGCGGTATTTTGTAGGGCGGAGGTACTTCCCCAGTCGGACTGCTCAGTTGGGCGGAAATACCGTCGTGTCCTACCTTCTATTAGCATACTTAGCTGTAAAATTTCATTCAACAAAGGAGTTGTTTTGTTTTTATACAGATTGTTTCCACTACTGGAGTGACATTTTTTTTTAAAGTATTTTTTCAAATTAATATTTCCTGTTACAGATACTTCCTACGCTGGACAGAAAGCCGCCGTATAGTCCGCGCCATGAAATGTCACCACTCACAAATGGTGTGGTTCCGATACCTGTACGTCGCCTTCTCCAGGTACATGATCATAAACACCCTGAGGAGGATCAACCTGGCAGATATCGAGCTTGAGCTGGAGGTGGATGAAGACTGAGCGGGCGACGTTACTGTGTCATAGCTTTGGTATAAGCAAAATACAAGGTATTAATTTCATAAAAATTATATAACGACCGGCAAACATCTTGATAATGTACTCTAGCTGTGCAGAAAGCGTTTTTTAGGCATCTTTGGTGGAAGTGATGGTGCAACGCCTTAGGCTCTACACAACTCTATCTAGACCCATAGTAAGCATAGTTTAACTAGCTTGTGTTATGAATTCTAAAATGCAAATAATAAAACATACTTACCTTTTTTTATAAATGCAAAGCACCCAGACTAATGTAAATATTCATGTTCATACATACATATAATCACGTCTTTATCCCCGAAGGGTTAGGCAGAGGTGAATTAACACCCACATTTCACCAATCATGCGCACAAATATTTGCACTTGAATCATAGGCTCAAAGGGCTCGCGTCCTTACTTGAGCAGTCCTTGTATTGGCTTGGCTGTTCTATATAGTGCACATGCGCGAACTTGCTGGATTTTGTTCAAGATGTTTGCCGGGCGCCGGGTGTACTATGAACAACTCTATTAAATGTAATAACTTTTTAGAGTTAAGATGTTATGTGGATGTGTTGATAGAGGCTATTTGTATTGATGTGTCTATGGAACTAAATATAATATCTTTATAATGAATAGGACAACAGACTAGGGCCGAATTTAGGGTAGGACAACAAGAGCTCCTAATTTCAAGGCTTTAAATTTTTTTGTTTTGGTAATAGTAACTACATCTAATTTTCTATTGGACCGCCCGTTGCCTTATAGCGCATACACGAATGCGGGCGCGTACTATTTCGTGCAAATCGTATGTATATTTTCCACGAAATTGCATGCGTATCACACATGCATGGGTTATAGTCTCGATATCACTTTATTTTCTCTATTCAGTATATATGTTTATATGTAAACAGCCCTAACCCTTAGTCGCCTTGTACGACATGGGAAGAAATGAGGTGGCCCAAATTCTACATGTTGAAAATCTGGAGCTTTTTGTTTGCCCTATTAAGCCTCCACGGCAAATTTGGCCCTGGATCCTGGTCCAGTCGGATCTAAACGTTGAATTATTGATGTTGTTTGTTAAAAAAATTAGAAGTTAGATCACATCATGTAAGTTCTAAAAAAAAATTATGTTAGGTTATTGTCTTCCTTTTTCAATAATGGAATCTGCACTACTACTGTATCACGTGGGTGGGGGCTCTGTAGTCATGCACACCCGAGGAGAGGGCCAGATCGTGAGAGATGACCCTGGGTCGGCCGGGGTGCGAGGGATATGCCTGTCAACCTCACCTTGGGCAACAAAAAACGACCCACAGGCGACGTACGTTTTGGTCGGTTCGAGTCAGACAATCTCTTCCACCGGTTCCGGTGGGGGGTATCCGTGGGGACTTCGCGCACGTCAAGAAAAAAACTGTATCACGAGGGATTATACCACCAGAGAATGGTCTCAAAATATTTCCACACGTAAAAAAAAAAATGCAGGCATGTCTATGCATTTTAAAAGAGTTTTTATTGAGCTAACCACTCCAGACATAGTCTCTTGACCGACTTGTATCTAACCGTGGTTTATTCTTGCCTGACCATTGGCCAAGGCAATAAATAGACTTAATTTGGGTATCTTGTCATTGGTGAAATTGTAGAAATTCTGCTGCAGAAGCCATCGATGACAAAATAGACTATTAACCTAGTCTTCTTTTGTGGAGATTGGTGTAATTTTATTATTTGAAGTGCAATTCTAGAAAAGATTGTTCGTTTAGAAGTCTAAGAGATTTGTGTTATTGCTGGTTCAACTCGCAACGAACCTGCCTTTGTTTAGTGGGCTTGTTTGTACTTTTCCTTCTGTATTAATAGATAGTGCCTGAATTGTGTATTCGTAAGCAACTACACCGGCAATTGTTCGCGCCACTATCTTCTCTGCTAGCAGCTCTATCTACTAAGCATCTACAAAATTGTTGCTATCAAGCACAGAAGCTATTAAAAATAAGAATTGGCCACTTGACTGTCTAATCAAATTAGTGAATTTCACTAAATGTTAAAACTGTAAGTTTTATGGAAATTTGTATGAAATAAAAAAGTATGACGTCATACTTTTTATGTACTATCATAAGTTGGGTTTAAAAAAGTAAAAGTACCTAATTAAATTGAGTGTCTATATCAATCTAAGGTCACTTGGCCGATGTTAATATAAGTAAATGATCGTGTCACTTTATTTCTTATTTGACATGGCAACTTTAAGATAAGATTTTAAGTTATTTAAGCAGTGTCTCGAATAACTTCGGATCAAACTATGAATACAAGTGGATATACCGCTGACTGCGCTCTCTTCTAAAAATGACCAGAACTAAAGTAATGTTGTAGTTATTCTTCAGTATTAATTACACTTAAATTTGAACATTTTACATAGGTAGATTATACTGATTGTATAATAAAAATAACAATAATATTTATTTAGTTGCAATTTTTTCTGTTGACAGTACAAAATTTAACACACACACGTGACTTAAGTTGTCGCAAGTGCGATCCTAGTCTTAGTTCAAATGCATAGTAGCTTATTATTGATCTCTAGAGAGATAAGTAGGTAAGTATACTATTTGAATTTGAGTATTTAACATAAGATGCCTTCACAGGCCGTGGCACAAAGAAATTATTCTGACGTTTTTGATATCGCACGAGGCATGCCATCCAACTACACACATCAACAAAGTCTAGGGAACAAGGACATTTCTAGTTTTTATTTAAAAACCCTTTCTTGTAATAGTGAGTGTTTTATATCAATAGAAGGGTATTTTTATACCGTTTTTAATTTTAATTTTAATAAAAAACATTCTCATATCAAAATTTTTTTTTTTTAAGAAAGAATTGAATAGTGCCTGTATTGAGTATTACAACCTTCTATGATTAGGCACAAAAATAACGAGGTAGTAAGAAATACAGTAATTAACCGTACTTAAAACGTTTTTAATAATCTGTAGGACCTCCTAAAGCATTAGCAACAGCTCGGCAACGGCGTTGCATACTTAGTATGAGATTGTCAATCATCGTCTGTGGAATATGGCTCCATACACTGCGAAGGTGTAAAAAAAGTTGTTCTTCAGTGTTCAGATTTTCCAAAGAATCACTGAAAGCTCTTCTCCCAAGCAAATCCCAGGCATGCTCTATGGGATTGAAGTCGGCAGACTGAGCAGGCCATTCCAACGTCGTAATATTGTGCTCGCTTAACGCATTGACCACTACCCTCGCGGTGTGTGACCGTGCATTATCTTGCATGAACATAAAATCTTGGCCGAACTGCTGTCGATGAGGGATTACCATGGGGTGTATAACCTCCTGAATGTATTGGTTTGCATTCAAATTGCCCCGTATCCAAACGAGGTCGGTCCTTCCACTAAGGCGAATTCTAGCCCATACCATGATTGTTCCACCTTGGTAAGGATGAACTTCTTGCGGATTCTGGAGACGACTCCGACGTCCAGGAACTCGCCATATACGCACTCTTCTCGAATCAGGATGAAAACCGAAGCGAGATTCGTCGGAAAACAGAACTCGTGCCCATTGATGGTCGGTCCACTGTAAATGTGCGTTAGCCCACAATAAGCGACGACCTCGATTTCCACGTCGAAGAGCTGGAACCCTAAGCGGTCTGCGAGCATGAAGATTGGCTTCGTGTAGTCTTCTCCTGACAGTTTGATCGCTAATAACCACTTGATGCTGAGACTGGAGGCCTGCGACCAACTGACGAGCAGTAATCGTGGGTTGCCGCCTTGCGGAATTTTGCAAGAAACGATCTTGTCGCGGGGTAGTAACCCTATTTCGTCCACTGTGACGTTCGGCAACATCCCCTGTAGACCTGTAGCGTGCCCAGAATCTGCAAATTACGCTTGGTTGGGTGTTGATAGCATCCGCTACGTCGCGTTGAGTTCGTCCAGCTTGCAGCATACCAACAGGCCTTAACATATCTTCGCGACTTAAATGACGACGTGACATGATGACTACAGTCACAAAAATGCACAAACCATACGTAAAAGCCGTATTATTGATAATAAACGTTATTTACAATCAAAGAAAATAATTTTTATTTTGCCTCAGAGAAACTGCACAATCAAACACTTAA
Organism: Eilema griseolum; assembly: GCA_963662185.1. Classification (NCBI taxonomy): domain Eukaryota; kingdom Metazoa; phylum Arthropoda; class Insecta; order Lepidoptera; family Erebidae; genus Eilema; species Eilema griseolum. The sequence goes on from OY759249.1 coordinate 2,140,005, forward strand.
AAGTTTTCCCTACGTATTCGAAAATCATTACTTATTTAAATTTATTTTTAAATTTCGAACAACTCTGTAATCTACTTTATTCTATTTTTATTTATTTGCTGCCAGTTATTTGCAAAACAAGATTTACACGAAAAAAAAAAAATTGGGGTCATCTTGTTCCCTAGACTTTGTTGAGGTGTTTAGTAGGATCCTATGCCTATAATCTGAAGCACACATCAACACAATTTCTAGCTCTCAGTTCTACTATAACAAAACCACTACGATAGACAGTCATACCACAGACACTGCAACAAATAGCATTACATTTTTGACTATATTTCTATAAGTTTAATGTCCAAAATTAAATGAAAAGAGTTCCATTACACTTTTTCATCCAATGTGCAAAAAGCCCTTGCATTAAAGTCTAAAATTAAATTTATTTTTAGCAGTGTACGTGGTATGACAATGGTTTTGTTTTAGAGCAGAATCGAGACCCTAACCGCGGTAGCCTTGTGGACTGCTGAGACAAGGTCAGAGGTGTTAGCATCCACATTTCGCCAGTTTATGTTTAGGTCCCAATGTAATAGGTGGCGAACCTATTGCCATTAACCGGGCACTTATAAACCTGCAATAAATACACACATAACTTCGAAAAGCATCGAAAAGTCATTGGTGTGTGCCATGGTAAAACCTGGGATCGAACCCGAGACCTCGTCTCAGCAGTCCATTACCCATACCACTAGGGTACCGCGGGTATATGATAAAAAAAAATAATTTTCAACTTTAACGGTGTTAAAAATAAGTCCAAAATTTAATGTAATTTTTTGCAGTGTCTGTGTTGTGAGTGTTTTTGCTTCAGTAGAATCTAGGGCTTGGAGTGCGCGGGACAAGGCATCTTTTATGTTGAATACTCAAAGATGATTTGTCTATTATTTTAAGAGTATAACATTGTTACACACTGGTACAAGACCGCCTTTCTAACAGAGTTAATTCTAAATTTATTTGAATAGTATTTTCTATATTGTGATATAATTTTGAAGGCGCTATTGCAAAAATACTTTATACTACTATATTTTATTCATTTTAAAAAATGGAATGTGTTGTATTGTTTCATTAAATGATCAATTTCATAAATTATGTGGTTTTTATTTTATTTACTTTTATATAGGACATGTCAGTATCACTTCACATGACTGATGCTGAGGATTAATGAACCTGCCGCTAGTAGGTTTGTGAAGATGTTGCTCCTCGAAGAAACTCAAATCAACCTGGTATAGCTTCCTTGCTGGGGGGCCTCAGGGGATTTAAAAACCCCTAGAGAACAATAGGATGACTATTTTTTTTATTGTCGAATAATGATCACTTTAGTATAATATAATAATAATAAATAAATATTTCTACAACATTCTACACAACGCTATCTAGACCCATGGTAAGCATAGTTTAACTAGCTTGTGTTATGGAATCTAGAATACGGATAAACATACTTAAATACTTTTTTTTTGTAAATACATACATATTATACATAGAAACACCCAGACCAATGCAAATACCCATATTCATGCATACAAATATTTGCACTGAGCGGGGATCGAACCCGCGCCTCCTGCGTAGCAGTCGCGTTCACTACCGCCACGCCATGGAGGCTGTCAATATAATGAACTGCTGGAGATAATTTTTTACGGCAAATAGTTTTAAAGGTATTTGATATAGAAAATTCAATTACTCAAGCCGGCTGAAAATGCTCCATATAAAATCTTACCTGCGAGTGACGTCACGCGCCAGTTGCGCGTAGTGCAAATGTATGGAGGAGTGCAAGAGAATTTCGCATTTAGGTATCTCTGTCCACGTTGCGTTTACATGTGTAAAGTTCATAATAAAAGTAATTTGAAATGTAATGAGGAATCTATGAAGTTAAAAATTGAGACTGAATTTTATTGTTTATATATGTTGACTTATTGTGGGAATTAAAAATAATGAAATGTCATACTTTCAGTGGGGTTAGGAAATATTTTGCAACGCATTTTTTTCCAGAAAAAACCAAGATATTAACCGGTATTGGGAAAAATCTGACGACCTTGTCAAATAGCCTATTATGTATCCAAGTATGATACATAAATACATTCACGACTGTATCTCCCCAATGGGATAGGTATACCTATTTTGGGTGGGCACAAACAAGCACTTTGTAATGGGATACATATTTACTGTTGGATGGAGAAGGATGTATAATGGGAATCAACAAACACTTGAATTACCTAAGTTCTGTATGTATATATTGACAATAGAAACAAAACAACAGATTAAATTATTTTATTTGTGTTGGCCTCAAAATATTCGTAGTACATTTTTACAACAAATGTTATTTCATTACAATATGTATACTTATTCAATGCGAGAACTTTCGAAAACTTTCAATTAGCTAAACATTTAAAATTGACAATTTTAGCAACTATAGATTCTATCCAGAGTGGAGAGAACTAGCTACGGGATCAACCATGCATGCGGGGACAAAGGGCATAACGGGAAGAGGGTACGAAGAGCACGGAGTGTACAAAGGGCACGGAGGGAACAAAGAAAGGGCACCGGGGTGGTAAACGACACCTATTAGTGCCAACTACAACCCCAGTGGCAAGCCTAGGGGTGGCAGATGGGAATAAAGGAGCACAAACAGTACAAAGGGAACAGAGGGTACAAAGGGAACAAAATAAAAAGAAAAACAATCATGTACTTAACTTTATTTGGTAACTGCAACAAATAAGCTTTAACAACATAGAAGCAAAGCCTTCATATATTACAGATCGACCGGCACCTCACCTCCCAATCTCGCTCAAGAATCCTCAATAATCCATAATGGAAGTTCAAACAGTTAAGTACGCTGTATCAAGCACTAGGCGACGCTAAAAGCGGGTTGGCAACAATTCAACTAGTTACTACAAAAAAAAACTATTCGCAAATATATTATCACGCTGTATTTGATGTAAAACTTATTACAACATAAGTAAAAAAACTTAATTAAAAAGATGCAATAATAAGCAAAGGTGCCTCGCTCGCAGCGGCCGGGACAACGGACCGGGCGACTGGAGTTAGGCCTGTCGTAGACAGGATACATGGCTACATCGAAATATTGGTTAAAACAGGAACATAAATACTTCATAATGAACTTGAAGATTCACATTAAAATTTCATATTGTACTGATTATTATTCCATTGTCACTATTTCCATACATGGTACGATTCACATGAGAGAGCGCACTGGTATAAAGTAGCAAATGATACTAAACGCTGTCAACATCGGCTGAACTGGAATGTCACACAATTATTAAAAATACTGATTTTGTTAAATAACAAAAAAAAAACTTATTAATAAAATATATTTGAAAATCACTAGATAAGGGTGTTGCAACCTGAACCCTGTACTAATAAATAAGTTAACGTTACCATAATAAAAAATAATATCCCATGACACCGAACATACATTTAAACATTCACCTTGCAACACCCTCTTAGTAACCCAACTACCTTCAAGGTTGCCATTGTTAAAAATATTGCACCTATAAATTTTATGTGCCCGAACTAGAACATGGTACTATTGCGCAGATTTAATTAATTTATAATATAAATAGACAACAGAGAGCCCGGGGCTCCAACCCAACAGAATGTAGAGCTTGTCTAAGCCCAAATGGCGCGCCCGCCACCTCCTTCACGCACATAATTAATTAACGACGATTGTTTTCGAATTTGTTGATCAACTAGTCATAATGTGACAGAACGCGTAAGCGAGCGGACGTCTTGTTCTAAACAATTTCAGCGCTAGTCCATGCACACAGCGTACTCGGATTTATCACGCGACTAGTCGACCGCAAGGTTCGCACACATGTCATAGTTTCCGAAACGATCGACGTTATTATACTGATGGAAGTGAATGTGTGGGTTGAGTCATTTCGGTTTAGATGAGCTCTAGAATATTATATAAAATCTCTTTGCCGCACATACTCTGGTTTAGTTGAAACGTAGTTGTCAAATTGAATTACATTTTTATTTAATAACTAGGAGGTAACGACAACACTACCTGTTAAACCACTGACTACATCGACTTAATAGTTATTACATTTATTATCTATCCCATATATCATTTTTTCTAATGGTAATAATCTATGCCCTCGCTTCACTGAGATCGCCGCTCTATGGGACTTGAATACAATTGTCTATGATATACAGTCGGCAAATGAGATAACATGTGTATACCTTTTCTGTGTATACTTATCTCTTTTGTCGATATTTATTATTATGGTTTTTTTTAAAGTATTTAAATAAAGGAATATATGTACAAGTCCCATGTTATCAACAACTGCCAGCAGTCGTGTCTCTATATGTATCAATATACAGTGTTACCATGAAAATAAATTAAAATCCTACTAATGGTTACCAAATATACACTTCTGTGTAATTTTATATACTTGTCTCCGTATACCTAAAAGGGTAAGCAGAGATGTATTCATTAATTTTTCGCCTCCATACTTTCGTAGTAATTAAAGGTTTTATTTACTTAGATTGGATTTCACCAGTAGCAAACTTTAGTCCGCGTTTTATTCTAAGATAGATAAGTTCATTGTGCCTTTGATCCGAATCCTAGAACTACCACTAACTAGAAGAACAACACTAAAGATTTTATATGTCGAATAAAATCAGACCTTAATGGCATGTAAATAAAATTCAATTTCTATTTGTCGTATACACAAAAACATCTTGTGCATGAAGTTTATTGTAATGTAAACTTTATACACATGCAGTTAAGGGCTGTTTCTTAATCCATGCCAACCAACGTAAGACCTTGTAACAGTGAACACATTCACAGTAACACTGTCGGGCGATCTCAGTGGACCAAGCTCGGGCAGTGAGCGAAAGTCGCCGAGCGCGGTTCATTATTGCTTACAAATCAGAAACAACCATTACTATGGCATATATACTTAGAACATTTGTCTGATAGCTATAACTTGATATAAACGCACATGTTACAAGACCATAAGGTTCATTTTTCCAACTACCCAAAGAATTTAACCTCGAGAAGTGAGCTTCGACTGACACAACTGTCAGACATAGGCCACTCTTTCTACCAAATATTTTTTAATCTGACACATGTCAAAGGTGACATCTGTCAAGTTATAACTGTCAGATGTGACGCATTCGATTCATAAAATCCCAAATGAACTGAGCTAATCCAATAACTCTAAATGGACAAAAGTTTATTGTATAAGACGCGTGATACCCCATCGGAACTGATCTAAACATGTATTATAATATAATTTCTAATATCGAAGTGAATTTTTAATTCAAGTGGTATTGTTGTTGGTATATAGCCCGGCAAATAACTTGACAATTTTTTATTTTTTATATACCACTTAGGTGGCAGACAAGCACACGGCCTACCTGACGGAAAGTGGTTATCGTGGCCTATGAACGTGTGTAACACCGGAGGAGTCACACTCGCGCTGCCGACCTTGTAAGCATAGAGTTTCTGTGCCGTCAGTGTAGACGTCAAAGCAGGACAAGCCTTTAGTCTCCCCAATGACAGCACAAACTCCCCAGTGAGCTCTGGCTACCCTACTCACCGCTGAGAACACAACACGAGGTTATTATGGTCGCGGTATTCTGTACAGCGGAGGTACTTCCCCAGTCGGACTGTCCAATTGGACGGAAATACCGTCGTGTCCTATTTGCGCAGTAAACGTTTTTAGGTCTCTTTAGTGGTTGTGCGGGGTGTGACAACCAATCAAGGACTCAAAAGGACTCGCGTCATTGGTTGATCAGTCCTTCTTTTGGTCCGTATAGTGCGCATGCGCGAACTTTTCTACTTTTGTTCAAGATGTTTGCCGGTATCTGTACGCGGGGCTCGATATCGTATCTAGCGTAGCGTTAACGGGTTGACTGTTAATAATACTCAAGGTAAAATCTTGCGAGTGTACCAAGTTTCTGTATTAAGAAAAGAGTTATACACTTATCAACTTATACACAGTTGCCTAAGCCCGGTTAATGGCAATAGGCTCGCCACCTAATACATTCAGAACTAAACATAAACTGGCGAAATGTGGGTGCTAGCACCTCTGCCTACCCCTTCGGGGATAAAGGCTTGAGTTTATGTTATGTTGCCTAAGTACGGGATGAAAAAACTTTAATTACTCAATCAAGAAACTGGACAATATTCGTAGTAAGAAGAATATGGTTACCCTTCTAGCTAACCCCTCGTTTACACCTAAGTATAAAACTTGTATTTGACAAGTTGCAATATGTCACAGGCTACAGTGTGAACGCGATTGTGTTATATACTTGTTTACAACTTGTTAGCTATACATATACACCATGTGAAGGAAAAAGTATCTGAGATACATGTATAACACAAGTATTGTGTTTTGATTAGTTTCTACAAGTCTTCAATAAGTTTTTAATAAACAAGTCTACAACATGTTTCGTGGTGAAAACGAGGAGTAAGACAGAGAATGGATTTAATTAGTTTCTGGGTGATTCGCTCATATCCAACGCGTCTTTATTTGATAATTCCGGTCTTGTAGTCCCGAAATGTTTAATCATATACATTTAGATGTATACAACATCTCCTTTACCAGACGGCGGTGATAGAGATATAATAAAACCAATATTCCCATGAACTGAAGGAAGCCGCCACATTCCCTTCAATAATTACAAATGTGGCCGTTCAAGTATTACGTAAGCAGATTTATTACAATTATTTAACCCCCCTCCCCCTTGTTAGCAAGTCCCTCCTCCCCATGGTTACGTAAACATTGGTATATGCATATTTCTTTTCATGTTTGTTTTAGGGTTTTGCATGCTATATTATGTGTGCAAGTAAATAATTACTGCTAACGTAATCATTATCTAGACCCCCCCTCATGTCATTAAAAATAAGCAATGCAAAGACCCCCTCCTTTAGTTTTTAAGTAACACTGGAACGGCCCCAATCGTGCTGAATTGTCGTTGATTTGCAATCAAACAGTAAGCACTTGACAGTAACGACGTTCGCTCTTTCACAGGATCATTGGTTTTACTAAAAAGGTTTGTATACCACGGGACATATATCTTGGACGTCAGTAGCGAGACAAACGAGCCACTGCCGCACGCGGATTATTCTGCAATAATCTAACATAGATTTTGATAAATATGAGCTTGTTCACCACCGCAACACCGCGTGCTATCATCGAAAGTCACAAAAAACGTGTACTGCGCGTATTGGAGCTCATTTTAGCTTCAAGATATATGCCCTGTGGTATATTTATATCCTCTGTTGATTGAACACACTCGCCACTCGCAATGAATCATGACTTGATACCCCGCTAACGCTGCGCTAGAGGCGGGGTGCGGATGGAGTGTGTATGGGGAGGTCTGCGCGGAGGGGGGGAGCTACTCGTTCTCCGCGCGCATGCCGCGGACCTCTCCTTCGCGCCGGAGCCGCTCCAGCTCCTCCTTGGTGCGGTCTTCGATGGCGCGGATGTCAGCCATCGTCATGCCGAACCAGTCGTCCATTGAGCAGAACACTTGTCTGTGAACAATAGGTTTTCAAAAGTTAATTTTAGGTCATGAAAAAAAAAGCATAGACTACACTCTTTAGACACAGTAAGTGGCGTAAAAAGATCTACTTTGTACATTACATCTCATCTTTTTGTATAAATGTAATTTATGTGTACAATAAAGTATAAATAAATAAATAAATACTTCTTTGGTACAAAAAAAATCTGGTCTTTTGTTTCTTACCAAGTGAGAGTTATGTATTAGGATAATTATTATTATGTCTTGCGGCGATATTTACACAAAATTAGAATCTGCTTGGTAACTGGATTGTTTTTAATCTGCTCAAATGAGTGACCATTTCATGAATTTTACAAGAATCTATTGAGATCTAACGGAAATTTATAAAGATACTAGTTTTTGGCAGAATCGCTTCTATGTGACCTTTTTAGACCCACTGTACAACCTATGAACGCAAGACTGACTGACTTAACTACGAGTTTTTGATAAAATCGATTCACGGTAAGCCTTCTGTAACATTTGCAGTGACTATAATAAATTGCCTGAATTGATCCTAGCATACTATAGGACAGCAATGTCTGGCTTGAGCATGGTACAGGTCCCTCATAAATTGCTGTTATTACGGCATAAAATTGTATGTATGTACCAGACACGCGACTTTTTTTTTGTACTATACATAGGGTAATTATTAACTTAGGTTAATTATTATACTCTTAGGATTTTTTTTTTATAAGCTTTACTTTTTAATTATCTTGACACGAGACTAAGGTTTAGGTTAGGTTAGGTTAATTGTAAATTGACGTCTCGAAAATGTCGCAGTGAAGTTTGTTGCGCCGTTTTTTCTCCACTAGCGCCTAGGAACTTGTGGTAAACTCAGTTTTAAGCAGAATTAGACGTCAAAAATACAATAACGTTACACTATTTTGCGAAATAAAGAATTTGAATTTGAATCCGGGTACGAAATTCCATTGGCGATGCACTAATTGAGCCAAACTCTCTATTCGATATTTTTGTCCATAGTGAAATTTGCAATATACACTATAGTTGCGACACACTATAGCAATAGTAGGGCGGAGGTACTTCCCCAGTCGGACTGCTCAATTGGACGGAAATACCGTCGTGTTCTACCTCCTCGACGTGGAGTGAAGGTGTACTGACGTGGGTCCTTACAGGATTTCTAGGTAAGCGTGTTTCATCGTCAGCCACATTGTCACTTACCAACAAGTGAGACTATTAAACTTTAAAAAAGATCTTTCACGTCACTTCTCTTTTTTATGAAGAGAAAGTGATATTGGTATTCAGATTTGAGTAAATTGCCGCGTGATTTCCGGCAGAGCAGAATTAGGGCCACACCATCTCTTCCCATGCGGTGTCGTATAAGGCGACTAAGGGATAGGGCTGTTTAACATCAGACAGATATATACAGCCCAGACTCAGCCTCAGATGCATGGCACGAGTCAACAATAGTGCCCGGAATACGGCAATAGGCTCACCCCCTATTACGTGGGACCGAATACAATTATTGGTGAAATGTGGGTGTTAATTCGCCTCTGCCTAACCCTTCAGGGATAAATACGAGATTATATGTATGTATGTATGTAGATTAGAGTAAAATTGTAACAGAGAAAGATCATAGTCTGGAATCTTACATAGGGTACTTTTCATTTTCTTATCAGGCAGTAGTTTTTCACGCGGTCGGAGCCGCGGTCAACAGCTAGTATACTATAACTATAAGAGACAATAAAACAATTCTTACCTGTGGAAATTGGTAAACAACCGCCGTTCTGATTTCTGGATCACATTTTCTACTTTACTCTGAAATAAAAAAGGTTTTGATTATTATTTTAAAGTCAAAAATTAAATAGGTACTTACAAAACGTCAATATAAAAAGAAATATGAAAGACTAGTTTAGCAAATGGAGTTCCGGTTCTGAGAAAACTCCGGCAAGAAACTCAGTAGGCATTTTTTTGTCTATTTATAAATATTTACTAAGTGTACATAGTCTCAATACAATAATTTACTTGAGTTGCATAGTTGAGCGAACAGCCCATTTCTAAGCTTGTTTATCATCTAAGTATTCTTGGTTATACAACTGTTCGGAACATTTCACGATTAAATTATAGAACTTACTATTTCTGCCGACGTTTCGGATGCGTTGCAGCATCTGTGGTCACGACTTGACTCGTGACTTGAGTCGTGATTACGGGAGCTGCAACGAATCCGAAATGTCGGCAGAAATAGTAAGTTCTATGATTTAATCGCGAAAAGTCCCGAACCGTTGTATAATTATAGGTATTCTTGGATTTTATAATAGCTGATAATTGCTTCTGTTTATGAATATACTTAGTCTGGCCATAAATACTGTTACAATTAAAATAAGAAAGATATTACATTTGAATTTGGAATCTGTCATTTTTATACGATTGTTCATTGTGTTTTCTAATTTTGGCGCCAATACATTGTACAATATTTTGCTATATTAAAATGGAGTGGGGTGATAAAGAAAACCGAATCGCTGTGATTGCATTGCACAAAGTTGGTATGGAGCCGAATGTAATTTTTAAAACTCTCCATACGCTTGGTATTAGTCAAATGTTTGTGTACCGGGCTATTAATAGGTACAATGAGACCTCCTCTGTTTGTGACAGAAAAAGATCTGGCCGTCCACGTAGTGCTCGTACGAAAAAGGTGGTCAAAGCAGTAAGGGAAAGAATTCGAAGAAATCCTGTCCGAAAGCAAAAGATTTTATCTCGGGAGATGAAGATAGCACCCAGAACCATGTCGCGCATTTTAAAAGATGACTTAGGACTTGCAGCCTATAAGAGACGCACTGGCCATTTTTTAACTGATAATTTAAAAAAGAATAGGGTGGTAAAATCGAAGCAACTACTGAAGCGGTACGCAAAGGGAGGTCACAGAAAAATTTTGTTTACGGATGAGAAAATCTTTACAATTGAGCAACATTTTAACAAACAAAATGACCGTATTTATGCTCAAAGCTCTAAGGAAGCTTCCAATTAGTCGACAGAGTGCAACGTGGGCATTATCCGACTTCAGTGATGGTTTGGTGGGGTGTTAGCTATGAAGGAGTGACTGAGCCATATTTTTGTGAAAAAGGTATCAAAACATCGGCACAAGTGTATCAAGATACCATTCTTGAGAAGGTAGTTAAACCCCTTAACAACACCATGTTCAATAACCAAGTATGGTCCTTCCAACAAGACTCAGCGCTGGGTCATAAAGCTCGGTCCACGCAGTCTTGGTTGGAAGTGAACGTTACGGACTTCATCAGAGCTGAGGACTGGCCGTCGTCTAGTCCCGATCTTAATCCGCTGGATTATGATTTATGGTCAGTTTTAGAGAGTATGGCTTGCTCTAAATTTGGACTCCCTAAAACAATCCATACGATTGGCAGTGAAGAATTTTCCCATGGAAAGAGTGCGTGCTTCTATTGATAACTGGCCTCAACGTTTAAAGGACTGTGTTGCAGCCAATGGAGACCACTTCGAATAAGCTTTTTATATTTTAAATTGTTTTATATTTATGTATTAAACTAACACACTGTAAAAGTAATAAATATTATTTGCAATAAAAAAATGTTTTTTCTTCGTAACAATATTTATGACTAGACTAGGTAATATGGCTGATTATTTCACCCTCTTCTTTCAGGATTCTTTTGTAAATTAAAACTTTCCTGAAAGGATTGGTGATAACAAGTGGTTTTTGATCCAAAGCAGACTGATATTTCCCAAAGTGCGAGACATGACGAATCAAGTCAGGTATTATACTTTAATTAATACAACTCAATGACCACACATTATACCCATCGCTCACTAGCGACAACAAGATTACTTCTGTATCACGGTGACAAGCAGGATTTTGTCGAGTAGCTCAATTAGAGTCTAAATAAATTAGTTCTCTAGCTTCTATAATGATTGTTGGGTAATTTAAAATTGTTTCTTATTTTTATATACAGCTTAGGTAGCAGACAAGCACACGGCCCACATGATAGAAAGTGGTTACCGTGATCTATGAACGTGTGTAACAGGGGAGACACCCGGTCCTTAGCGGCTAAATCCGTTCTTAGCGGATGTCTACACCCTATAAAGCCTGCCAAATTTCAAGTTTATAGGTGTTATGGGTTCTGAGATTCGTGATTAATCAGTGAGTGGTAGCCTAGTGGTATGGGTAATGGACTGCTGAGACGAGGTCTCGGGTTCGATCCCAGGTTTACCATGGCACACACCAATAACTTTTCGAAGTTGTGTGTGTATTTATCGCAGGTTTATAAGTGCCCGGTTAATGGCAATAGGCTCGCCACCTATTACATTGGGTGCTAAACATAAACTGCCGAAATGTAGGTGCTAGCACCTCTGCCTTCCCCTTCGGGGATATAGACGTAGTGTAGAAGATACGGGCCACCATTCCAGATGCTGTTGCTCACAAAATAGCGATCCCAGACATGTTTGCCTCGGCAGATGCTTTTCATGTTCCGCTTAAAGGACCCAGAAGTGTAAGAGAAGGGAAACACATGCGCGGGCAGAGTATTCAAGTTCTTTATCGAACGACAAAGGAAGGAGACCTCAAATCGTTAGGTGCGAGACGGTATCGCTTCCACCGTATATGGAGAGATTGAATGTATGGATAAATCCGAGTACCAAATACGATCAATCTTAGTTTCGGAGACTCTTTCCTTTGTCGCACCATTATGACCTGGAATTCCTTACCAGCTCACGTGTTTCCTTTTTCCTACAGTCCCGGGTCCTTTAAGCGGGGCATGTAAAAGCATCTGATGACGCCGCCAAGTTGAGTAACGTGCATGTTTTGTGTCTGAATGAAGGATGAACGATTTGAACCCGGGTCCTTTCGATCTTAAGGCTGACTCCTAAACCACTAAGTTACCGAACACTTTTTTTTATACCACTTAGGTGGCAGACAAGCACACGGCCCACCCGATGAAAAGTGGTCACCGTGGCCTATGGACGTTTGTAACTCCAGAGGTGCCACATTCGCGCTGCCGACCCTGTAAGCACAGAGTGTCTGTGCCGTCAGTGTAGAAGACAAAGCAGGACTAGCCTTTAATCTTCCCACTGACAGCACAAATTCTCCAGTGAGCTCTGGCTATCGTACTCACCGCTGGGAACACAACACGAAGTTATTATGAACACTCAATACTGACCTGTAGTCCAAACCACTTGAACTCAGCAGTGACGAGCTTATAGCAGGTCATGACGGGGTTGACGTCGTTCTTCCACGAGGGGCCCGTGAGCGGCCCGCGGCCCGTCTTCTTCGACTTGAACTTGGACGGATCCGTCTCCGGCTTGTAGTCCGCGGACGACACTGGGTCGTTCGCTATGTCTATGTGGATCACCTCGCGGTTCTTTAGCTTCTCCGGACTCAGTTCGTGTACCTGGAAAGACAATGGTTTTATTTAAAAATAATTGAATAAAATTAGATTACGCAATAAGTGAGAAAAAAGGTGTAGGTATTCTTTACGAGTCACTTAAGATATCTACTAGAGCCTAGATGAATTTTTAGGTACATAGTCTACGTTTTATCAATGCCTTTGAGAAAATAATTACTCTGTGTTTATGAATCAAATTTGCACAGAATATTGGCGGAATTCTTAATTTATAATTTTAACAAGCTGACCCACCCCAGCTTCGCCCGGGGTATATTTTGAAGCTTCTTATCCCTTTGAGCCCGTATGTTTTAGTCTTCAAAATATGTATAAAAATTGCCGGATTTGTTAACATTTATTATCAATGCTCCGCTCCCTTAAGTAGTAGCGTGATGATATATAGCCTAAAACCTTCCTCGATAAATGGACTACCCAACACTGAAAGAATCATTAAAATCGGACCAGTAGTTCCAGAGATTAGCGCGTTCAAACAAACAAACAAACTCTGCAGCTTTATAATATTAGTATATATGTGAGCCTATTCCATGCAGCCATATGGAAACATCTTCACAAACTTTCGCACAATAGTATGATTTTAAAAAAAGTTTTTAAAACAGGCAGAACGAGATACCATCAAAATTAAGTATTACATAATCGGCTATTAGACTATTTTTTTACTGTTGGAAAATTATCACTTCCTTATAATATGATCATGTACTTGCAAAAGATAGAAATAATTTAAAAATATTTGATTTAGAAATTCAATTTCTCGAGCCGGCCGAAATCGCTCCATACAAAATCGTACTTGCAAGTGACGTCACACGCCAGTTGCTCGTACTGTATCTCGGTTCACGTTGCGTTTACATGTGTATAGTTCATAAATTAGTCCAAAAACTTATAAATTTTAACTTAATTTGACTTACTTGAGGAATTAGAGATTTTGAAAATTATGAAAATATTTCATTTGAGTTAGGCAATTTCTTATTTTGCAAGGTCTAATTTTTTCAAGAGGTTAAGAGGTATTGGGAACAATCGGACGACCTTGCTAAATAGCCTATTATTTTAGTTTAATGAAAATCAACAAGAGAATTATAGTCAATGTTTCGTGACCAATTTTCGGTGCGGCCTTGCTGTGACGAATCCTTGACAACAAATATAATCATATTAAGAGGACATGTGTGTTGTGTGTGCTGAGAGTGTTTTGTACACAGTAATTAGCGTGATTACTGTAGATCTATGCCTCATTGTGATTTTTGTACACGCAATTTTTTACATTTTGAAATATATTATTATTATTGAACGCATTCTATTGCGAATTATTTGGTATTGTTTTATTGAAAACGTCGCCCGCGACGTGTGGACTCCAAACTAGGATTTAGGTTTAAAGATATTTATTTTCAAAAAGACATTTTTTTTAATACAACTTAGGTGGAAGACAAGCACACGGCACTGATGGAAAGTGGTTACCATGACCTATGAACGTGTGTAACACCAGTGGAATCACATCCGTGCTGCCGACCCTGTAAGAACAGAGATTTTGTGCCGTCAGTGTAGAGGACAAAGCAAGACAAGCCTTTGGTCATCCCACTGACAGCACAAAAACTCTCCAGTGAGCTCTGGCTACCCTACTCACCGTCGGGAACACAACACGAAGTTATTATAAGCGTGGTATTCTGTAGGGCGGAGGTACTTCCCCAGTCGGACTGCTCAATTGGGCGGAAAAAATGCTGTGTCCTACCTCCTCAAAAAATTACATTGCCACTTACATGAAAACATAATTTACAATAAATATGCTATTTGTCGTTGAGAGTAGCCTGTAGACTAGACAAAAAAGAACACCTAGCAGTGAGATTAACAAATTAATAATGATCAGTTATGTACAATGATAATCGTGACTTAAAGATGTTGAGAGAGTCACTTTTTCTGATGTTTAGTGGTAACTTATTATAAAGCTGAGCTCCCTCAAAAGTAATGCTTTTTTTTCCGTAGTCGGTTCGTACTTTTGGTAATACCAGCAAGCTGGGTCGGCGAAGGCTGCGTTTACAGATCTGTGATCTATACTAATATTATAAAGCTGCAGAGTTTGTTTGTTTGTTTGAACGCGCTAATCTCTGGAACTACTGGTCCGATTTGAATGATTCTTTCAGTGTTGGGTAGTCCATTTATCGAGGAAGGTTTTAGGCTATACATCATCACGCTACTACTTAAGGGAGCGGAGCATTGATAATAAATGTTAACAAATCCGGCACTTTTACATACATATTTTGAAGACTAAAACATACGGGCTCAAAGGGATATGAAGCTTCAAAATTTTCTAGATCTGGGATTTAATTAGCCTTAAAACATTATTTACAGTACAATCCCGTCAAAATCGGCCCAGACGTTTCGGAGATTACCCAATACAAACAGAAAGAAATTGTAAAAACATCGTTTTTATTACAGGTATCGTTTTTATTACATATATTCATTAAAAAAAATACATTAACGTTATTGACAGACATTCCAAATTTATTCTTGAGTGATATTTGCTTATACTTTCGATATTTTGAATTGTACTGGCTCCTAAGGGTCGTAGCGTAATGATAAACAGTCTAAAACCTTACTCAAGTACTAGGCTATCAAATGCAAATATTTTTATTCAAATCGCACAAGTAGTTCCGGAGATAAGCGCGTACAAACAAACTCTTCAGCTATATTACCAGTACAGATTTGATGATTTATAATGTTTTTACTACTCATTTATTGTCGTCAAGGTTTCATTGTGGACTAAGTGAGTTGGTACAAAGAGTAATTACGTAATTGTAATAAAACGTATTACGTACCCGTCTCACGGTTATTTCAATTACACGTCAACGTAAATACATATAATCACGACTGCAAATCCCCGAAGGGGGTAGGCAGAGTTGTATTAATACTCACTCATTAACATTCCACTAGCTATGATTTTCGGTGCAAGTCTGTTGCCATCAAGCGGGCACTTTGTCATGAGCTTTATGGTTACTGTCGGGTGGAGAGTAAAACTCGCCGGGATATTTACCATGTTTATTGCTTTTTCCTGAGTAACCGATATTTCGGAACTGTTACAAGCGCCATGATCACGGTGTAACAACACCGAAATATCGATTACTCAGAAAAAACAATAAACATACATACATAGGAACAAACATAAAATCAGTCATGCATAAGATCCTTTATCCCCGGAGGGTTAGTTAGGCAAAGGTGAATTAACACCTATATTTCACCAAGTTGAATTTGGGCCACCTCATCATCTCTTCCCATGCGATATCGTACAAGGCGACAAAGGGATAGGGTTGTTTAACATCAGACAGATACATACAGCCCAGACTCAGGCACAGATATAAGGCTCGAGTCAACAATAGTGCCCAGAAGACAGCAATAGACTTCACCCCCTATTACGTGGGGCCGAAAACAATGATTGGTGAAATGTGGGTGTTAATTCACCTCTGCCTAACCTTTATGGCATAAAGGCGTGATTATAAGTATGTGTGTATAAACGGTCCATAGATATAAAAGCAAATCAGACTCGTAATCCGGTCATTTGTCTAAAACAACATTACATTTTTTTCACATACACTTGTTAATCTTGAATATGGATAAACGGCGCCATTGAGACGCCACAATGAATTAAAATAAACAAAATTATCATATTCAAGTCTATATGGCACGCTCTGCGTCTGGTTCTGTGGAACACTGCTGCTTGCTGCAGAGTTCGGAAACATATCTTAACTGTCCCCCACTGACCGCCAGCTACAAGTCCTGTGAAAACCAGGCTTTAGTTACCTTCTACGAGATCCAGGTAGGTAACACGACGGTATTTCCGACCAATTGAACAGTCCGACTGGGGAAGTACCTCCGCCCTACAGAATACCGCGGCCATTATAACATTGTGTTGTGTTCCCGTCGGTGAGTAGGATAACCAGAGCACACTGGAGGGTTTTTGTACTGTCAGTGAAAAAAACAAAAGCTGGTCCTGCTTTGTCTTTTACACTGACGGCGCAGAAACTCTAAATGCTTGCAAGGTTGGCAGCGCGAGTATTACTCTATTAGTTCTGCACGCGTCCAAAGGCCACGGAGACCACTTTCTATAACGTGGGCCGAGTTCTTGTCTGCCACCGAAGTGTTATAAAAAAAATCCAAGTGAAGAGAAGGAGTGACACTATTTTACTTCATCGGGATGTATGTGCAAATATTATTGTAAATTCATATTTTGTTCACGACTCGAGTATGTTCTAGTGTTGACACTGTGGACGCTCGAATAGGTACAAAGTGCGGCACACACACAGGTTTCGCCGACATTGAACGGTGCCAGTGTTACATGGAAATAACATTATTAAGTGTTTTACACATGACACAATCCACGTCATGGCTGTAAATGTTGTTTATGTAGCATAAAAAAAACTAAATCCCGACTACTAGTGTCAAACAAAAAATCAAGGATAGCTGCTGTGGTCGTATTCGACTTACTCCAACGAAACAATATATTCTAGGAAAAAGTGGTATACGACCACGGCTATCCTTGATATCTTATTGTTTAACACTTTTTGGAGCTGCTTGTGATTTTTCAGTAGTCGGGATTTAGTTTTTTTTATTTATATTATTTTAGAGGCACTCATTAGGTATAATTTATACATCATTAGAATTGTGCTAATTAAACCCTTTCATTTGATACCAAACTCGACATATTTATTTCAAATTATTTTTTTAACACCGTACTTTATGTTATGACCCATGGAGAGCGCCACAATAAAAAACCGGGTAAGTCAATTGATTGTACACCGCTATCGTCAGGAGCTGGGGTGAGGTCTAGAAGATACGGACCAAAATTCCAGACGCTGTCGATTAAAAAATGGTGGACCATATGCACCATTCTTAGATCTCCAAGCGACCGCAAAGTGGGGTTCTTCAAGAATGGCATTTTAAGTTGTTTATAGTGTTAGCAGCACCAGTTTGACGCTCCTGGAGTTGCACATTGGCCATGGTGATCACTGATCAGGTGGGCCGTGTGCTTGTCTGACACCTAAGTGATTTAAAAAATTATGATAAGGATGGCAGCGCGATTGTGACTCCCTTGGTGTTGCACACGTCCATAGGCTACGGCAACCACTTTCCATCAAGTGGGCCGTGTGCTTGTCTGCCAACCAAGTGGTATAAATAAAGGATGAAGGTTTACTCACGTTGTACTGTTCTCCCGCGTCAGGCACGTGCAACGATTCTATGCAGATGACGAAATTGTCTTTCATGTAGCCCGGATTCTGAAATTATAACATTTTATTTTATTTTACTTAATAACTATTCAAAGAAATACATATTTATAGAAGTTAGTTACTATTTACAGTAGACTTGGGTGTGGAATATAGGACACCCTTGTGTGAATCAATATAAGTTGCAATTACATACACAATTAACAATATATATATATATCTTTTGTTCTAAAATTTATGCTGCCGGAAGCAACGCGAGTTAAATCACAAAATTAAACAAAGAATAACATTACAATGTCAGTGGTACGATAGGGTTTTTGCTATATTATAAAATTAACAGATCCAGAACATTAGCAGAGAAATTATCCTTAAAAAACACCCAAAGAACGTATAAAGGAGAAATCGCTTCTTTTTTACTGTCGAGTGGTTCCTGGCAGAGTAGAATTTGGACCTCCCCGTCTGTTCCCGTGCGCTGTCGTACAAGGCGACTAAGGGATAGGGCTGTTTAATATCAGACAGATATATACAGCCCAGGCTCAGCCTCAGATGCATGGTTCGAGTCAACAATAGTGCCCGGGATACGGCAATACCCCTATTACGTCGGACCGAATACAATTATTGGTAAAATGTGGGTGTTCATTCACCTCCGCCTAACGCTCCGGGGATAAAGGCATGATTATTTGTATGTATGTAATTCTAAAATTGCCTATACAAATCTGACCTACAAAAAGATTTTAATTAAAAAAGCACGAGGTACTTATTTTATTTTATGAAGTATTCAGAAATTAAAATTAGTTTAGACAAAAATGAATTGAGAATTTACGTGCAAATAATATAAGGCAGTTTAGTTTTAAATTGATTTTAGTGCGCGGGTACAGAGTACATACAATCACACCTCTTTCCCAATGGGATAGACAGAGTCTATCACCCGTGAAATCTGACAGAATGTTCTTACAGAGTCAGCAGCATGAGTGTCATGCCCACGTTCATAGGCCACGGTTACCACTTCCCTTCGAGTGGGCCGTGGGCTTGTCTGCCACTTAAGTGGTATAAAAAGAATTCCGAAAGAGCTACTTAACTCTTTTAATTAACACATTATTTTAAGACATTGCTTACGAACCAAGTTTTTATAATTCTTACTAAGCGGTGTTACTAAGTTAGATAAATAAATGCCTACTTTAGTTTAGTTCTTTTCTAGATTTATTTTTAGTTGTCATCATTCATCCATGTAATTATAGAATCGTTTCGTTGAACTCTTTTTCTTGCTACAAAAGCGTGAATACAATATTGTTATCTGTTGAAATCTTTGTTACACTTGATAAATTGTTTTTACACGACATAACAGGAGTGGACCTAATATACTCCCCTGAGGCACACCCTGCATAATAGTATGTGTGTCATAATACATTATCACTCTTTATGAAGTAATATCAACGGAGTATTGCTGAGGGCTTCTTTAGATAAGACTCCAGCAAATTCAGAATGTTTCCGCTGATATCGTGTGATTAAGTAAGATAATGTGATTAGTCAAACGCCTATGAATAGTCACTCCTAAAAATATCAACAATAAGGTGTGTGCATGTTCAAATTATGAAACTATCTATAATATAGTAAAATGTATATACATACCTCAGAAATAAAAAAACCGGACCCCATATAGGATGGTTTTATTTTCCGTCTATCTGTCTGTCTGTTTGTTTCTGAAGACCTTTTATCTCGGGAACGTGTGTACAGATCAAGTTAAAAATTATACCAAATACTCAAGTATGCAACATTTCACAGCTATAAAACAAAATCAAACGTCTAGGTCAACGCAATAAAAAGATATTTCCGTTTATGTAATATGAGCTCGTCTCTCAATTCAGTTTTGTACGGAACTCTCTGTGCGCGAGTTTGACTCGCACTTCAGAGGTTTTTTATTTGTTGGTAACTCAATCACGCTAGAAACATCTAAGCCGATTATCCGACAGTAACGGCTAGTTTTTTACATTTATTACATTTACACTTCGTCTAAGACTCAGTAAAAGAAGAGGTATGCTAAGCATGCTGAACGGCCTTGCTTCGGAGCGAACTAAAGCGATAAGTATTACTGATTACACGATTATTTTTATTGAAATACTAATAGATTTTTAATCTATCAGTAAGATAGTTATATCACGCGTGTCGATAAAGTCACATACTATAGCACTATAAAAATATGATACAATATTTCACTACAAATTGTAGTACAAAAGCTTCTGCATCTTGTAAGAAGAAAAGATGTTTTATTTAGAAAGTACAGCGCACATTTTTAGAAGTAATATTAACACACAACGGAATACATAGGTACAACAATGCTTAAAAATAAATAAAAATAATGTTATTTTTTTTCCTGACCATAGATCAGATTCGCTGTCTGTGGTCGCCGCGCCTGCCTGTATAGGCGGGCAGAGCGAAAACTAAATCTAAGTAAATACCTAGCATATTCGCCTCTCTACCAATCCTGACAGTTGACTGTGACATATACATGACATATTTGACATAAATTGTGAGACGTGTCATAAAACGTGGTAAGAGTGACAAAGCGCCGACATCTTAATATGGATGTATAGTATAGTAACCCCTGACTAAACTATACTTCGGTGTTGTATCTATCGCTCATCGAACGGACAGTTAGTTAACTTTATAGAGTAGTTAAACCTGTTAGTGTTAACAAAGTATTAAAACTACTCTGTGTAAATGATCTACACATCAGTTTAGAGTACACTGCAGCCTTCATAAAGATTGTCATTGGTCGATTTGCTGTGACGTCACCCTGTCTGACCAATAGCAATCTTTATCAAGGCTACCGCAGCGCTACGCTCGACGCTGTTTACTTAGAGAATTGCACAGCAGAACCGAAGCAAGCCGATCTTAGCCGAATTCTTGCTCTTATTCCTGACGTGCCAACTCAAGAGTCTCAAGATGGTACTGTATGTTTGTGTACTAACCGTGAGCACCGTCCGGCAGTAAGGGTAGGCGTTCCACGCCTCTTCGTGTACTTCTAATGAACCTTTCGGCGCCAGCAGTCTGATGAAGGCCGGTACCTTCGACGCCAAGTGGTAAATCTTGTATGTGTACTGTCCAGATGAATATTTTCCACCTGTGAAAAGAATATCAGGTTAATAGATATGTCATCATCTACATGGAGACGTATTTTCCTAATTGTATCCGAGGCCAAGGTGCCCGGATTTCAGGGTCCGACTTTCGGCTCTTCCTCCTCTACTTCGCACTATCTTGGGCGTCCATGTAGTGAGACCTTTCGAACGCATGTCAACCTCCACGACGTCAAGGTAAGACTTCTTGGGTCTTCCACCTAGATCCGGCGGGGGCGACATTGCTAGGCATTTGTTACAGGTTAATAAATATGTAGGAATAAACCATCTCAGCATTGTTCCGGTTGCATCTCACTTTCACTTGAGAGCCTCGGCTCCGCTTACTCCTACTTATCCAATTGGTTTGACATATGGTTATTTTTAATAAACCACTTAAGTGACAGACAAGCGCACGGCCCACCTGATGGAAAGTGGTTACCGTGGCCTATGGACGTGTGTAACATCAGAGAAGCCACACTCGCGCTGCCGACCCTGTAAACACAGAGTTTCTGTGCCGTTGGTGTTAGAAGACAAACCAGGACAAGCCTTTAGTCATCCCACTGACAGTACAAATTCTCCAGTGAGCTCTGGCTACCCTACTCACCGCTGGGAACACAACACGAAGTTATTATAACCGCGGTATTCTGTAGGGCGGAGGTACTTCCCCAGTCGGACTGCTCAATTGCTTGTCCTGCTTTGTCCTCTACACTGACGGCACAGAAACTCTGTGCTTACAGGGTCGGCAGTGCGAGTGTAGCTTCTCTGGTGTTACACACGTCCATAGGCCACGGTTACCACTTTCCATCAGGTGGGCCGTGCGATTGTTTGCCACCTAAGTGGTATAAAAAAAATGTAGAGGGTTGGGACAAAGTGAACTAGATTCTTGTGAAATTTTTTAAGCAAAACGTGCTTACGTAACCAGTCTATCAGTAATCAAATCCGCGTTTAGAATAATAGTTAGGTATTAATTGGTCTGTATAGTCCAAAGTATAAATATGATGGGCTTAAGGAGCCTAGAGGTAGGCCCAACAAAAGGACTGAGGAAAGGACATCTGACAAGAATTGCGCCGACCCTAAATAATTGTGACAAGAGCAAGTAGACGACTCACTCGTTTTTGATTTCTTATAGATAGATTATTGAATGATAAAGACATGACATGCCGCATAATTCCCATATAAAGCCGTAAGCAGTTTTCTAACGTCAGCATTTTCAATATATTGGACATATAGATTAGATATTGGACGGAGTGCCAAGGGTCGCTAAACGATGCCACTTATCTGACAACTATGGTACCTTATCGGTCATTCGCGAAATGCGTTATATTTTAGTACCTGTGGACGAGGCTTTTACTAGGTATATGTAACCTACTTTTACCTACTTTTGGCGGGAATAGCTATTGCGAATAATAGGTACGCAACTCTGTAGAAATCTTTTATATATTTTTATAGATACATACATATAATAACGCCTTTATCCCCAGAGGATTAAGCCGAGGTGAATTAACACCCACATTTCACCAATCATTGTATTCGGTCCCACGTAATATGGGGTGAGCCTATTACCGTATTTCGGGCACAATTGTTGGCTCGAGCCATGCATCTGAGGCTGAGTCTGGGCTGTCTATATCTGTCCGATGTTAAACAGCCCTATTCTTTAGTCGCCTTGTACGACACCGCATGGGAAGTGATGGGGTGGTCCAAATTCTATTCTGTCGGAAACCACGCGACTTTATACCCGTTCTAAAAGCTGATATTCTTTTCCTGATGACGGTTGATAGCAAGCCTCGTCTATCAGGTGATATAAATGGAGATTCCATAACAGCACAAAATATATCGCTATCTCACTTTATCATTAGGGCGATGCAAATAAGTGAGAATAGTGACGAACGAACGTGTTCTACTTTTAAGATCGAAAGATACCAAGATCTTTGATACCCAAGCAAGATGCTAACCTCACCAGCAAGCTAGTATACCTGCTAGTTAACGGACGAGGCTCTGGTGAAGATTTCCGTTGAGGTATTAGTTTAGGCAGTAACCTTTTATGAATGCAAAGATTTAAATACAGGGCCCCTATTCTGCTAAAGCAAAACTACTGTCATACCACGAACACTGCAAAAAAATCTATTTTATTTTGGACTTTGAACCTATGGAAATAAAGTCTAAAATTTAATGCCATATTGCAGTGTCTATGGTATGACAGTGGCTTTGCTTTAGTAGAATCGAGGGCCTGATCGTTCATCATTTGTGAATGAAAAAAACTACCACAACTATAATTAACTGTTACGATTACAGTTTCATTTCTAAAAGGACAAAATGTAGTGATACAGATACTCAGTAATATTTAAAGTAAAGTCTACAGTGGTTGTTTTGTTTGTTCACTCTGTATAAAACAAACAAATGAATCTTGCTTTATGAAGGCCGAACTTTCTTTTAGAACCGCCAGTTCTACGAGAGGCACTAGACTATAATAGATTTTATATTGTTGCGCGAATGTCTGTAAGGTCACGAGTTGCTAACTCTGGAGAAAAAAAAAAACGCTAGGTAAAAAACGTTGCGTCATTCTTGTTACGTCATCGTTGAGTGTTAGAATAAACTGAAGAATCATGACGGTTAGGAGTGGAACCATGTACAATAAAGGTTTATCACATATACAGATTTGTTATACCTAGATAAATTTCTGAACGACGGTTGAAAAGTAAAAAAGGTGTAAGCTACTTTTAATAGCAAATAATCTTCTTGGCGAGCGTTGTATTGTTCCAATGATACTTGCAACGTGGCTAGGGACGCTGTAAAGAAAGATTATTAACTGAGAGCGATCTAATTTGAGATCATTGGTGCGGTACAGCGCGAGCAGTCACACTGTAGCTTTTCTACCGTAATTGTTTTTTTTTTTTTGCTGGAAGCCCCCTATTATCACAATTATCTCAATATCATCCCACCCCTAATCCTGGTTAGCTCCAAAGCCTAATAAAAATTAAAAAGCAATCCTATGGTTGCGTAGCAATGGTCATCCTTTTTAGGAATGCCATCTGTCACAATGTCAAGCCACCATTTATTTTTGTAGGTGAGTTTAACTTGGGCTCCGAAGCACTCGGTTTGGTTCGCACACAACTTCATTTTGCAGTACGACCATGTATAGCTTGGAAATATATCTTTCGAAGACTAGATAATTTATTTAAAAAAGTGCCTTTGCATATCAAATGTAGATCAAAAACCAGCTGCGTAAACTATACAGTGACGGCATAATAATACGGCTAGAAAAACCTGCCAATATTTGCTTATGGCGATATGTGTTGAATAATAATGTTTTTTTAGTTCTAGGTGCAAGTGACCTTCCAACAATGATACCTTTCAATAGTGCTATTATGTAAAATTGTATGGTAATGTTTTTATATACATAATACAAAACAAAGTCGTCGTATGTCCCTTTTTCTTAGAGTCGAAAATCCACCAGAGGCATGAAGATTAAACAGCTTAGTGTTTCGTTAAATCGCCCTGCGTGGCCAAAGAACCAGGTGCACCTTAGAAAAGATATTTCTGAAACTTTGACAGCTCTTGGTGACCAACATGGGCGACCCGTTTTGGTGTTAGGGATCAATGGAAAAACTCAACGAGCCGTCATCTTGGGCTTGTTTCTGTCATGGCTACAGTTAGTTTCAACCGTCACTACCAGACCCTTACTCACGAAGAACGGCGATCGTTCTGAGATTTCCTCAGCTCGTGTTCACCTTCTGAGGCACGAAAGAGGATTAGATCTCTGCCGTTCCATTTCCACCGCATTACTGCCTGAAGAGAGGGCGGCAATATTCCACGCACAGTGACAACTATGGCTAGCAATAGCGTCATAGCTGTCTGCATAGATCTATTAAGCTAAGCAACCGTTTTTGATGCAGCTTTCACGTTCCTTTAGATATTCTTCTTCCGAAGGTTCTTATGAATCCTCTTTTTCTTTCCCTTTGACGTTACCTTCTTTCATAGGTGACGGTATCCGCTTATCATTAGGTCATCAATGTTAGCACAAGCAACTACTTAGATAAAGTTTGACAGTTTTATTAACATCCTAAAGAAAACATGTTTGTTTATCTGCTTAGAAAAACATTTGAATAAGGTTTCTCGATCAATCTATTTTTAAAACACACGTACACGCAGTTAGGGGACACCTTTCCAAAGATTCATTTCTTTTCAAAGAACTCTTTCCAGAAAGTTCGAATAAACTATTTTTCCAAATTCACTGCGTATTCTATTATTTTGGTTGCCAGGAATGATGATAATGCCATTGATGACTCTGGTTTAGTTGAAGTAAAATTAATTTTATGTGTGTATTGAGTCGGTGTAATCGGTACGAAGATTGACTTAAGTAAGACAAACCACAAAGGGCCTGATGGGATGTGGTTATCATAGCCTATGAATGCGTACAACACCAGAGGTGTCACTCTGTCGGCTCTGTAAGAATCTTGAAGCACGGAATATAAAATCAAAACGTAGTGCTCGCAGGTATAATTTGTGTGACACAATGCTATAAGGATGTTCAATTTTAATTGAGTATTTGACTGTTTAGTCAAATTAGTTATTTTTTACTAAATGTAATGGTGACCCTCTTTCCTGAGATTTTGCCTTTAGCTTACCATCAGGCGAGGTGAGGTCAAGTTGGCGAGTCTTATATAGAAAAAGAAAACGTCAAAACGACAAGGTGCATGATATAATTATTTTTTATATTTATTGCATGACGTCATTGTATTTTAACGATCAAATAATTTACTATTATAAGTTGGATGGATAATTAAAATTAAATAAAAACGATAAAATAATCGACGCTACTTTTACTACTATTTTACTATTCTTAACCTAATGAGCTTAGTTATATAATTTATTTTTACTACAGGCAAATAATAATTTACTACTAACTGACATGTAGTCAGCATCAGATCGTTCTTGACTACGTGATGTTAATACTAAACTGTTTTATTGATTTAAATTGTATTGTCGTCCACACTAAAAGTGTGTACCAAATGTCAGAACAATCAGTCGACAGTAAGGGGGGAATACCAGGGTATTAAGAGCATTTTGAGTACTTTGCTAGTCAAGATAGATCTGATGCTGACTGTACTTTTTTAGAATTCTGTTCAAAATTTTGTACGATATAATTGGTGTTTGGCGAGACTAGTATACACACTAATGATGTTTAAGGACACTTTTTTTTTATACGACTTAGGTGGTAGAAAAGCACACGGCCCACCTGATGTAAAGTGGTTACCGTGGCCTATGGACGTTTGTAACACCAGAGGAGTTACAGTCGCACTGCCAACCCTGTAAGTACAGAGTTTCTTTGTCGTCAGTAGAAGACAAAGCAGGACAGGCCTTTAGTCTTCCACTGACAGCACGATTTCTCCAGTGAGTTCTGGCTACTCTACTCACCGTCGGGAACACAACACGAAATTATTATAGCCACGGTATTCTGTAGGGCGGAGGTACTTCCCCAGTCGGACTGCTCAATTGGGCGGAAATACCGCCGTGTCCTACCTTCTTGATTTTATATTCCGTGATCACAATATCATCATTACCACTTGAAATGAAACTAGTGTTAAGGGATTGCCTATGAAGGTATATTGAGATTTATTATTTAATTATTTTATTTATCTACATTCTAGCTACACTACTCCCGACGACGTTTCAGTCGCTTTTCAGCAGCCGTATCAAAGTGTAAAGTCAACATTAGCCAATTGTTACTGTAACTATGATGAATGATTTTTTATTGATGGCAACTCTATTAACCTAATGAGCTATGCGAATACCGTAGATACGTTACAAAAATATATTAAAACAACTATTTACTCTTTTCAATATTAAAAAAAATAACACCATAAAGTACCAGGATGGCAAGAAGGGCAGAAATTACAATCAGTGCTGGTGGTCGAGTCTACAGGTACCACAGGAGTAAACCTCGCTAAAAAAAAACAAACAAAAAAAGAAAAATTATTATCTACCCCACGGAATATAGAATCAAATGGGGAGTATCCTTTGTCGCTCATATTCAATTCATTGGCAAGCAATTAAAAAATTAAAAAATTGGAACTACCATTAGCTGTAGCTCATTATTAAACTTCTAAGTCTAGGCTACTTACATCTAGACAAGTCGTTTAGAAAAAAAAAATTGACACGGTTCCTGAGTGAGGCGGGAAAATGAATTTTGAATTTCGAATGTGGAACGTGACGCAGAAACTAGAATAATGAGCTAACGAATTTTAAAAAAGGGCAGGTCATAAGCACTCAAAACCAGCGAACATTAGAGGAAGCTCGTGAAGTATGTAAGGACAGCGGCTGCCTACCTCAGAGGGAAATATGTGTGAATGTAGGGAATTTTGACACGTATCTGTTTAGACATAGCGCGCCTTTTTGTAATATCATCTGTTTGAAAGCAACCAAAAGTGACGTATTGTATTGCTTGCTGCTTTTTTTTTGTTCCGTAGAACAAGTCTAATACGCACAGAAGTCATTGAGGTAATGATTAAATCAAAATATGGATGCATTCTGATGTATTCTGTCTGTGGTTTGGAGTTGATGTGTCACGGTGACGTCATAGTGCACGTCATAATCGACTTCATGTGTAATGCTCTATTGTTGAACTGATGAAATGGTTTTCATTTAGGGTTAGTTCAATTCTTCTTTTGAATTAATTTCGCAGTCTGGTGTCGCTGTAAACAGGTGCTTTTGTTTTTTTTTCTTAGCAACTAGGGTTGCCAGATTGGAAAAAAATAATAATTTTCGAGATAATTTTGAAATTTTGTAATAATTGATCCATTCATTGCCGCAGTAACACGCCTTTTGTGTCTCAAACACTGATCTCAATTAAGTTAAACGGATCCATATAAAAACAAATAGCTGAGCAGAGCTTTTTAGAAGGCATTTATCGCCTGGACTGCGGTAGCCTAGTGGTATGGGTAATGGACTGCTGAGCCGAGGTCTCGGGTTCGTTCCCAGGTTTTACCATGGCACACACCAATGACATTTCGATGCTTTTCGAAGTTATGTGTGTATTTATCGTAGGTTTATAAGTGCCCGGTTAATGGCACCTATTACATTGGGACCTAAACAAACTGGCGAAATGTGGGTGCTAGCACCTCTGCCTACCCCTTCGGGGATATAGGCGTGGTTTTATGTTATGTTTATCGCCTGGAGGGTTGGGTTGGGTTGGTTGTAACTCTCAGAACATAGCATCGGTAAGGTCTTGTAAAAAACTTGTGCTGTAAACCTATATGCACGTATATTTTTCAATCAAATCCGAGGGGGCCATCACGAAACCGGATGTGACCTTGGGTCAGTCGGAGTGCGAGGGAAATGACTTTTTTTTATACCACTTAGGTGGCAGACAAGCACACGGCCCACCTGATGGAAAGTAGTTACTGTGGCCTATGGACGTTTGTAACACCAGACGAGTCACAGTCGCGCTGCCAACCCTGTAAGTACAGAGTTTCTGTGCCGTCTGTGTAGAAGACAAAGCAGGACAAGCCTTTAGTCTTCCCACTGACAGCACAAATTCTCCAGTGAGCTCTGGCTACCCTACTCACCGCTGGGAACACAACACGAAGTTATTATAGCCGCGGTATTCTGTAGTGCGGGAGGTACTTCCCCAGTCGGACTGCTCAATTGGACGGAAATACCGCCGTGTCCTACCTCCCAGTAAAACTTATTTTTTTTTTTTTTTTTTTTATATATAGGACACGCCAACTTGACCTCACCTCGCCTGATGGTAAGCTAAAGGCAAAGTCTCAGGAAAGAGGGTCACCATTACAGACACTAAGTGCTACAATGGTGGCACTCAGCTTGGCGGCCTCATCAGATGCTTTTTCACGCCCCGCTTAAAGGCCCCGGGACTGTAGGAAGAAGGAAACACGTGTGCTGGTAATGAATTCCAGGTCTTGGTGGTGCGGCAAAGAAAAGAGTCTCCGAACCGCTTGGTTCTTGCTCGTATATTCTGCACAGTATGAGGGTGACATCTAAGGCCTGCACGTGTTGTCCTATGTAGGAAAGGAGATGGTGGGATTAGTTGGAAGAGCTCGTCAGAACACTCACCGTGGTAGAGACGGTAAAATACAGCCAAGGAAGCAATATCTCTACGCATCTGCAAAGGCTCGAGGGTGTTCGTGACCTCAGGGTTCCCAATAATTCGGACCGCGCGTCGCTGCAACCTGTCGAGAGCATCTAGTAGGTATTTCGCGGAGCCATCCCAGAGATGCGAGCAGTATTCCACGCAGGAGCGAATTTGTGTCTTATAGAGAAGACACCGCTGCTCCGGCGTGAAAAAACGTCTCACTTTGTTTAGGAGTCCGAGTTTCCGCGAGGCTGTTTTGATGATGCTCTCGATGTAATTTCTGTTATTCAGTTTGCAGCGAATATCCATGCCTAGGATATAGAGATTGTCCTGCAGTGGAAGTGGCGTGCTCTGAAGAGTGGGAAGGGGAAGGAAAGAAGATACCTTTGCTGTGAATGCACAAGCCTGCGTCTTCTTGGCATTGAACTCGACCATGTTCTCGGAGCCCCATTGAGAAATGTGATTCAAGATCCGGTCCAGTTCAGTGACAAGAAGCTGTCTTTTTTCCACGATATCAGACTGTTTGGCCGCAGGTTGTCCGTGATAACTCCCGTGTACGGTGCTATCGTCTGCATAGCAATGTATGCTGCCGGTGGACAGCATGTCGTTGATATGCAGAAGAAAGAGAGTGGGAGATAATACAGACCCCTGCGGTACGCCAGCATTTATTTGCAAGAACTCCGAAGCCCGTCGATCACAGAGGACGCGGATACGGCGCTCCTGCAGGAAACTAGCAATCCAGTTGCACAGTCTAGGAGGCAGACCAAAGGCTGGTAGCTTGGAGAGAAGCGATTTGTGCCAGACTCTATCGAAAGCTTTGGCGATATCAAGACTAATTGCCAGTGACTCGCCGTGCTTGTCCATAGCCTCACCCCAAAGATGGGTAACGTATGCCAGAAGATCACCCATTGACCGTTTCGGCCTGAAGCCATATTGCCGGTCATTAATTAAGGAGTGATCCTCTAGGTGACGCATGAGCTGTTTGTTAATGATGTGCTCGAAGACCTTGCACAGCACTGAGGTGACGGCTATGGGTCGATAGTTGGCTGGCTCTGAGCGATCCCCCTTCTTGGGGATCGGCTGTACATTCGCCTCTTTCCAAGCCGAAGGCACTGTACCCGAGCTGTAGGACAGTCGGTACAGCCGCGTAAGCATCGGAGACAACTCCGCTGCACATTTTTGTAAGACCACCGCTGGAATACCATCCGGGCCACTGGCTTTCCGGACATCGACCTTACACCACGGCATCTGGGACCCGAGACCCCGTGCGGTTATTCTTCAGGGGGAGGGTTAAATGCACCTTCATCTGCCTGCTCCAGACCTAATTTTCGAAGCTCGGCACAACTTGTCGTTTTACTCCATACTTCCTCTAACATATCATCATATTAATCAATATTTTCGCTATTTACTAATAACGATAGTTATTACGCTGTACTTTGGTCGAATACATACATATAAGTATCTGAAGCTTGTAGTTCCTTGTACAGAGAGCTGGTAGAGGTTAATTGGCCTAAAGTGTGTGTTTATTGAGGTGGGAGCATCGTAAATTGAGAGTTGATTATTAACGATCTGAACTGAGGAGTTTTATTGCATAGTGAGTAAACGTATGTGCATATAGTTACCGACATACATTTTGACTCAAATCACATATAAACACGCCTTTATATAATATACTGTATATGCGCCTGAGTAGCTCCGGTCCGCTGGTGGTTTTTTTAGGCAAATGCTGTTATTGTGATTTTTTTATTTTGTAATGTGTATTATTATTATTTCCGCAAATAAAACATACACATAATCACGCCTTTATCCCCGGAGGGGATCACCCACAATTCACTAATCATTGTATTCGATCCCACGTAATAGGTGGTGAGCCTATTGCCGTATTCCGGGCACTATTAGTCGCCTTATACGACACCGCATGGGAAGAGATGGGGTAGCCCAAAGTCTACTCTTTTTTTGGGTGTCTTTTAAGGATAATTTCTTTGCTAATCTGCTGGATCTATTAATTTTATATCATAGGAAAACCACTATCACACTACTGACATTGCAATGTTATTCTTTTTCAGTTAATTTTGGGCTTCAAGGTGATATACTTAGTCTAAAATTCAATACCTAGCAATTTGCAGTGTCAGTGTGTGCAGTGCATAGTGGCAGAATCGTGGCCCGTGTACTACGTTTCGACATTGTATTTGTTATACTCTTGTGTATCACTTACCAAGGAGAGGGTAGTCTTTGAAAGGTTCATTCTTTATGACCTCGATGCCTTCGCCGCCACCGGTTTCGTTTTTGGATACTTCAGCCACGCAATATAACTGAGCCACTTGGTACTGGAAAAGAAGAAATATTTTCAGTTCAATTATGAATAACTATTTCAGAATGAACGGTTATATTATCATCTTTATTGTGTTAGTCTATCTCCTTCCCAGCTGTACCACTGATTAGTATTGGTACTCATTAGTACCACACGTGTTTCCTTCTTCCTACAGTCTCGGGTCCTTTAAGCGGGGCGTGAACAAGCATCTGATGAGGCCGCCAAGCTGAGTGCCACCATTATAACATTACTTAGTGTCATGGTGACCCTCTTTCCTAAGACTTTGCCTTTAGCTTACCATCAGGCGAGGTGAAGTCAAGTTGGCGTGTCCTAGGTAAAAAAATAACAGAGCTCTTACGATATTAGGTGTAATAAAGGGCGGGTTCGAGTCTAGGGTCGAGTAATGACTGGATTTGTAGTAATTGGCAGTGCCAATACAGAGTCTAGAAACGTGGCCGCCATAGAATTCAGATATTGTGTGGTCTGGTAGTTTTTGGATCCAGTCTTATTATTTCTTACAGTCAGTTGACATAGTACTTGCCCGGCTCAACTATGAAGGGTACACGGCGTAGTGAGCGGCAGGGACGGCGAGCGCAAACTCACATAGATTGCACTCTTTAATCGGAATGGGGTGTGTTGCCGACAAAAATCTTTTCAACCGCCTTCAAAAAGGAGGAAGGTTATCAGTTCGTCGCAATCTTTTTTTAACAAGCCTTTTATTAACTTGCAATGTATGTAATGTAATGAATGTGTACACGAATTGTTTTTTCGGGACAAATCTTGCAACTCGATTTTGAACCGATTTTAATTAAATTTTGCATACACTTAGCTAAGATGGCAAAGTATTAACATGGTACCATGGAGCTGGTCTGATGAAGGAGTAGTAATGGTGACAATAGGAACTCCTAAATTAAATAAGATAAAGCTATCGAGTTTGGGCTCATTTATTTTATCTTAGCAAAATCTCTGATGTTAAATATTTGAGAAGCTTTTGTTGTGACAACCCTGAACCTGGCTTTTTTGTGTGTAAAGGAGTCGAACTACTAGTAGGCATATAGATAGTAACACTGTGGTAATATCACGCTACTGCATACTATTTTTTGCTTTGTCTAAATGGAATAAGATATATATTTAATTAACACTTGAGCTAGAGCATTTTTCCGCCTGCTTTGAAATGACTCATACTCTGATATAGCTGCTTCTTCGCCGAGCTCTTGGCGATGTGGTACCCGGAGACTACCATAGGAAGGGAATTAAATCGTACATAATAAATATTATGTCTCTACATATAGATATTATGTTTACAACAAACAACTGCAGTCCATAGTCCACAAGAAAAAAAACGGACAGTTCTGAATTAATTCGAGGTTAAAATGCTGTCATGTCATAATATTACTGCTTTAAACATATGTATGTAATAGATTTCTATGTCTTTGTATCTCTTTATACGTTTCAATCTTAAAATCATCACCAATGCCTCGAAAAAGACGTTAAGACGTCAGTCCTGATTGCCATACGAAGATCTATAGCCTTCGTTACGACACGGCGGCGACGTTCCGGGTAATTAGGAGCCTTAAAAAGACCGAGAACTGGTCTAGCTACAGAACTTTATGTAGGGCATGCGAATTGACATCACCTCTCCTGATGGTAAGCCAAAAACAAAGTTTCCTCAGGTTACCATTACAGACAGATAGAATGTTATAATGGTGGCACTTAGTTTGACGGCCACATCAGATGCTTTTTCACGCCCCGTTTAAAAGACATCCGGAAGAAGGAAGAAGAAAACAGTATCGCCAATGGGTTGTAGAAGTCAGAAGACATATAGAAGTTTGAAAGCTTTTTTTTTTTCAGTTATAATCAAAAATGGACCACAACTGAGTTGGACAAAGTCACGATTTCAATAGTTATTGGGTTTCATACATACAAATGATTGCACTGACCAGGCCCACGATTCTACTATAGCAAAACCACTATCATTACACAGACACTGCCAAAAATGGTATTCAATTTTAGACCTTATATATACAAACTTAAAGTTCGATATTGAATGAAACGAGTTTCATTACACTTTTTCATTCGCTTTGCAAAAAGTCTTTTAATTTTGAACTTAAACCGCATTGCTTTAATGTTTAAAATTAAATGGATTCTTTGCAGTGTCAGTGGTGGGACAGTGGTTTTGCTTTAGTAGAATCGAAGCCCTGGAATCCAATCCGCGACCGCTCTGGCACTGTCAGTGTCTACTGACTCGAGCTGTATGGTGTGCACCATACAGCTCGTCTGAACACATGTTTAGCTGTTTAGTTTGTTTTTACTTGGTATGGTTGTTAAATTCCAATAAATCTTGCTTACGTAACATCAGTCAGTATATCTATACTAATATTATAAAACTAAAGAATTTGTTTGTTGATTGTTTTAACGCGTTAATCTCAGAAACTACTTACTGTTTCTAATTGAAAATATATTTTATGTTGAAAACTCCCTTTATTGATCAAGGCTATTAGGTACTGAAGGGAGCGGAGCTGCGGAGCAGTGATCATAAATATCAAAAAATCCGGCAAATTCCTATACATCTCTTTAAAACTAAATTACGGACTGAAATCTAAACTGAATAAATGAAATTGATTCTTTGGTCCTTTGATCGATTTGTATTTTTTTTTAAGTGCGAACAATCCCTACGGATACCCTTTTTTTTTTTTTTTTTTTACGTGCGCAAAATCCCCACGGATACCTCCCCACCGGAGCCGGTGGAGGAGATTATGTCGGACTCGAACCGACTAAAACGCACGCCGCCTGTGGGTCGTTTTGGTTGCCGAAGGTGAGGTTGACAGGCATATCCCTCGCACCCCGGCCGACCCAGGGCCATCTCTCACGATCTGGCCCTCGTCTCGGGTGTGGGGACTACAGAGTCCCCAACTCGAACCCGGAAACAGGGAGGCGCGCTAGGCGCGCCACCGCCGCGGCCTGCTTCAGCCAGGGTAACAGGCGGCTCCACCTGTCACCCCCAGGCCGGCGCTCATGGGGGGCGGAGGTCGTTCATCGACCTCCGACGCCCGAGTTGCCTTCGTACGCGGGCAGCTTGGCTTGCGATCCTTCGTCCCCTACGGATACCCTATCCATCGGAGCCGGTGGGAGAGGTTATGTCGGACTCGAACCGACTAAAAAAAAAAAAAAAAAAAAAAAAAAAAAAAAAAAAAAAAAAAAAAGTACGGCGCCTGTGGGTCACTTTTGGATGCCGAAGGCGAGGTTGGCAGGCATATGCCTCGCACCCTGGCCGACCCAGGGCCTTCTCTCTCTATCTCCAATATCCCCGGGTGCTCAAATCTATACTAATATAAAGCTAAAGAGTTTGTTTGCTTATTTATTTGAGCGCTAATCTTAGGAACTACTGGTTCGAATTGAAAAAATATTTGTGTTGAATAGTCCTTTTATCGATGAAGGTAAACTATATATCATCACGCTACTATTTAAGGGAGCGGAGCAGTGATCATAAATGTCAACTAATCCGGCTGATTTCCATACATAGGCGAAGCTGGGGCGGGAGAGTTAGTTTTTAATAGCAAAAAAATTGAACAAGGTCCTCGATAGTGCCGTTTTTTGCTCCATCGATCGCCTTAACTTATATACTTATAGTATATTTATAGACCCGGACTATGATTTATAACTAGACTATACGGAACAACGCACAACGGTTCGGCTCAGGCTTTCCTAGTCAGGGTTGGGAAGTCAGACGGTAGTCGCTTCTAAAATAGTCACAACTTGAATGAAACAATAACCGGAACTCTTGAGTGGCAGCGGGAGCGACGACGGATCACAAGCCAAGCTGCCCGCGTACGAAGGCAACTCGGGCGTCGGAGATCGATGAACGACCTCCGCCCCCCATGAGCGCTGGCCTGGGGGCGACAGGTGGAGCCGCCTGTCACCCTAGCAGAAGTAGGCCGCGGCGGCGGCGCGCCTGGCGCGCCTCCCCGTTTACCGCGAACGAGTTGGGGACTCTGTAGTCCCCACACACCCGAGAAGCCCCGGCCGACCCAGGGCCATCTCTCACGATCTGACCCTGGGTCGGCCGGGGTGCGAGGGATATGCCTGTCAACCTCACTTTCGGCAACAAAAGCGACCCACAGGCGGCGTGCGTTTTAGTCGGTTCGAGTCCGACATAACCTCTCCCACCGGCTCCGGTGGGGAGGTATACGTGGGGATTTTGCGCACGTAAAAAAAAACCGGAACGCTATGAAAATAATGAAATCTATTTATAGGATCTAAAACTGTTGAAAGATGAAGATATTGACGAAGTTCGAGTCTTCTTAGGAAAATATCCGCAGTGAAAATCTTTGGATGTCGAGAAATTTTGTAGTTTAGTTCGTCTTTTAGTTCTTATCTCTACATACATACATAGTCACGGTTCTTTGCCAGTGGGGAAGGGAGACCTCATATCTCCACACTCTCCACTTGCAACGATCCTAGCATACAACTGTCGCTTCTTCTACTTTCATAAATGCTCGCGCGCTTCGGGTACTCTTGACATGTCCTTTCTTTAAAAATGCCTTTGATCTGATTGTGGGGCTAATGTATGTCACCAGTTTGGAACGACTAATTGCCAGTGGAGACGTACGATCAATCATCACTAACTGGTGATGATACAATCAATGTGATTGGTCGATTTCTGCACCAATTTTTTCTCTGTGAAACGCAATTAGATGATGAAATCGAGTAGTTAATTTTCGTCGACTTCGTTCATTTATCAATTCGCGCATGGTCGCACACTAGCGCTAGTATTGCAAACGTCGACAAGTGTGTTGATCACCGATTAGAATCAATTGAATATTACGTCAACTTGTCACTCTATGTAAATAGGTACGAATTATCAAATATTAGCTGATAATATTCGACTGATATTGCATGAACTAAATTGCAGTAATTATCTTTATATTGGAGTTACCCTTGACAATATCCATACTTGATATCATAAATGCGACAGTAACTCTGTCTATTATGCTTTCACGCCTAAACCACTGAATCAATTTTGTTGAAATCTAGTACAGAGATAGATTAGACAATGGGTCATCACGCGGGGATTTCTGCACGTTAAAAAAAGACCCACCTGACGGAAAGTAGTTACCGTGGCCTATAGAAGTTTTTTTTTTACGACCGCCGCCGCCGCGCCGGAGCCAGTGGGAGAGGTTATGTCGGACTCGAACTGACTAAAACGCACGGCGTCTGTGGGTCGTTTTTGGTTGCCGAAATTGAGGTTGACAGGCATTTCCCACGCACCTCGGCCGACCCAGAGCAGTCTCTCTTGATCAGGCCTGTCTCGGGTGTGGGACCACATAGTCCCCAACTCGTCAACGAAAGCGTGGAGGCGCGCTAAGCACGCCGCCGCCGCGGGCTGCTTCTATCAGGGTGACAGGCGGCTTCACTCGTCACCCCCAGGCCTGCGTTCGAGTTGCCTCAGTACCCTATTATATTAGCAATAGTCCCAACTCCCAAGTAATAGGCCTATTGCCGTCAGTCAGTTACAGAATTTGCCCTATCCGTGTGGACTGTAGATACAGATAATTTCCTTCCTAATGAATGCCCTGATCATTATTGTCCTTGCGTTATTCCCGGTCGTATCTGCAGCCTTCACCTCAGCAAAGACCTCGTAGTCCGGTTGCATTTATTCATGTCTTCAAGGTTAAGGTCAATTTAAATCAATCAAATCGATTTAGAGCGCTGCATATGTATCGTTCTCATAGATTCACCTCACAAAGTGAATCACTTTTAACGGTTAATTTATGGTTTCATATACCTATATGTTTATCATATATATATGGTTAAAAGTAGGGCACGCCGTAGTAACGGCGGTAAGACCCATCATGGGGGAGTGGCTAGAGAGGCCACACGGCAGCCTCTCGTACCGTCTGACGCAGATGATCACCGAGCACGGATGCTTCGGAAAGTATCTGCGTCGGATGCAGAAAGAGCCAACGTCCGAGTGCCATCACTGCGACGCGAGCGAGGACTCAGGTCCGCACACGCTCACCGAGTGTCCGGCGTGGGAGACGCCGAGGCGGGAGCTTGTGGCGGCCCTGGGAGTGAGGGTTCTCACGCTCTCGACCTTCCTCGCGGCGATGGTTCGCTGCGCGGATGCGTGGGCGGCCGGCGCCTCCTTCTGCGAGCAAGTAATGCTCGTGAAGGAGGAGGCGGGGCGGGAGCGGCAGCGGGAGCGACGAAGGATCGCAAGACAAGCTGCCCGCGTACGAAGGCAACTCGGGCGTCAGAGGTCGATGAACGACCTCCGCCCCCAATGAGCGCCGGCCTGGGGGTGACAGGTGAAGCCGCCTGTCACCCTGGCAGAAGCAGGCGGCGGCTGTGGCGCGCCTCCCCGTTTCCGGGGACGAGTTGGGGACTCTGTAGTCCCCACACCCGAGAAGAGGGCCAGATCGTGAGAGATGGCCCTGGGTCGGCCGGGGTGCGAGGGATATGCCTGTCAACCTCACCTTCGGCAACCAAAACGACCCACAGGCGGCGTGCGTTTTGGTCGGTTCGTGTCCGACATAACCTCCTCCACCGGCTCCGGGGGGGAGGTATCCGTGGGGATTTTGCGCACGTAAAAAAAAAAAAAAAAACGGTTAAAAGTAATAAACAAGAAAATAACAAGGATAGCCGTGGTCGTATGTCACTTTTCCCTAGACTGTACTGTTTTGTAAGAGTAAGTAGCATACGACCTAGGTTAAACTTGTTTTTTTTTTTTGTTGTTTTTGTTGTATACTTTTTAGACCGTGATTTTGCAGTAGTCGAATTTTAGGTTTAAATTTTTTTGTTTAAATTTTTTAACGGATGAGGCTCTACCGCGGCATTTCTCTCAAGGATGGAAGATCAGACCACAATCGTTCCAATAAAAGCCAAATCAAAAGGAGAAGGAGATGCTAACTGAACTACAAGACGGAAACCTCAGATGCAACCAGGGTCAAGCCGCTAAGACGCATCGATTTGAAATGTAACAAAGCTATAAACATGTACTATCAATGAAGAACATAGAATACATTTCTAGAATTTTCGTATTTACATACATCTAAATCTGAAACAACATCTGCGCAGAGTATTTTCCTATTCTCTTAAGACAACACGATAAACGGGAATTCCAAAATACCAAATTAGATGCTTTTCTATTTCTAAAACGAATCGGCACGCGAGCCAACGAATGGCGAGTGTAAACATCAATAATGCTATTGCTGAATACAATGAAGTAAGAAAACATAACATAACTCATAAACTCACGCCTATATCCCCCGAAGGGGTAGGCAGATGTGTTAGCACCCACATTTCGCCAGTTTATGTTTAGGTCCCAATGTAATAGGTGGCGATTAACCGGGCACTTATAAACCCTGCGATAAATATAAACATAACTTCGAAAAGTCATTGGTGTGTGCCATGGTAAAACTTGGGATCGAACCCGAGACCTCGTCTCAGCAGTCCATTACCCATACCACTAGGCTACTGCGGATTTATAAGTAAGAAAACAATTGGATCAAACGAGTCCTAGACCTGCATTGCCGGTATTCTATAATTTCTGAAAGACATCTGAGGTTAGATTGTATGGACAAACTGTCAAATCTGACAATCTGTTACATATTGAAATACACTTGTTCTTTTTCCACAGTATTTTTTATTAATACATCTGACCGGTTTCGCCTTACGGCATCCTCAAAGCTTTACAATCAAAGTTAAGAACATACTTAAATTAAACATACATACATACATATAATCACGCCTTTATCCCCGGAGGGTTAGGCAGAGATGAATTAACACACACATTTCATCAATCATTGAATTCGGTCCCACGTAATAGGGGGTGAGCCTATTGCCGTCTTCCGGGCACTTTTGTTGGACTCAATCCTTGTATCTGTGCCTGAGTCTGAGCTGTATATATCTGGTCTGATGTTAAACAGCCCTATCCCTTAGTCGCCTTGTACGACATAAATACGACATTCGTAAAGTTGAGTGTCGTAATGATCTTTGAGGATGCCGTAAGGCGAAACCGGTCAGGTCTAATAACAAATAAAAAATAATGTGGAAAAGTACAAGTGAGTTCTCAATATGTGTAACAACAAATTCCACCAAGTGCCATCAATCAACAGTATAAATAGTAAATTGTAAACCTTTGAAGATGCTGTAAAGCGAAATCGGTCAAGTGTTATAATAAAAAATACTGTGGAAGAAGTAAAACTGTATTTCAATATGAGAAACAACAAATTCCACCAAGTGCCATCAATCAACAGTATAAATAGTAAATTGTAAACCTTTGAAGATGCTGTAAAGCGAAATCGGTCAAGTGTTATAATAAAAAATACTGTGGAAGAAGTAAAACTGTATTTCAATATGAGAAACAACAAATTCCACAACAGTATAAATAGTAAATTGTAAACCTTTGAAGATGCTGTAAAG
This sequence comes from Eilema griseolum, assembly GCA_963662185.1. Taxonomy (NCBI): domain Eukaryota; kingdom Metazoa; phylum Arthropoda; class Insecta; order Lepidoptera; family Erebidae; genus Eilema; species Eilema griseolum. Next base: position 2,180,087 of record OY759249.1, read on the forward strand.
CGAAATCGGTCAAGTGTTATAATAAAAAATACTGTGGAAGAAGTAAAACTGTATTTCAATATGAGAAACAACAAATTCCACCAAGTGCCATCAATCAACAGTATAAATAGTAAATTGTAAACCTTTGAAGATGCTGTAAAGCGAAATCGGTCAAGTGTTATAATAAAAAATACTGTGGAAGAAGTAAAACTGTATTTCAATATGAGAAACAACAAATTCCACCAAGTGCCATCAATCAACAGTATAAATAGTAAATTGTAAACCTTTGAAGATGCTGTAAAGCGAAATCGGTCAAGTGTTATAATAAAAAATACTGTGGAAGAAGTAAAACTGTATTTCAATATGAGAAACAACAAATTCCACAACAGTATAAATAGTAAATTGTAAACCTTTGAAGATGCTGTAAAGCGAAATCGGTCAAGTGTTATAATAAAAAATACTGTGGAAGAAGTAAAACTGTATTTCAATATGAGAAACAACAAATTCCACCAAGTGCCATCAATCGACAGTATAAATAGTCTGTCTGTAAATCTGTCCGCAGATAAAAGGAGTTTCAGAGCCTGTACCATGAACGCTTAAAACAGGTCAATAATTGGATTGCTGTCATACTACCAACTGCAAATGTAACTTTGTAATCCTATATATTTATATGGGATTACAAAGTTATTTATACATGTTGTGTTCCCTGCGGTGAGTAGGGTAGCCAGAGCTCACTGGAGAGTTTTTGTGCTGTCAGTGGGATGACCAAAGGCTTGTCCTGCTTTGTCCTCTACACTGACGGCACAAAATCTCTGTTCTTACAGGGTCGGCAGCACGGATGTGACTCCACTGGTGTTACACACGTTCATAGGTCATGGTAACCACTTTCCATCAGGTGGGCCATGTGCTTGCCTGCCACCTAAGTTGTATAAAAAAACACAAAAAACATTTAGTAAATGAGAGCTGTTCAATTATTGACCTATTTTAAGAATGCATGGTAAGCCCACAGGACCGAGTTTCGGTCTAGAATGAAGGCTTGGAGCGGAGACCGCGAATCAGCATTATTGGTAAATTCTTGAGACTATTTTTTTACCTTAGTATCAGGGGAGCTGAGGCCAAAAGGTCATATTGACGGGACCTTTACAAAAAACCGGTCAAATGCGAGTGGGAATAGCACATACAATTTTTCCATTCGCACTAGTAGTTGCTAAGATTAGCGCGTACAACCAAACAAACAAACTCTTCAATCTTATTAGCATAGTTATGACGATGGAATCGAACCCGGTTAGTCACCGAATTCCTATGCTTTATCTATGCTATCGCAAATGGCGCGATTTCGATGACGTGATCGAACACAGCGTAATCGTTAGACCGTGATACAGTACCTACGTATAAGCTATACCAATACCACAGATTAATAAATAGTGATCAAAACAGAGGTACAATAAAATTTCAAATGCACCGATGTCCGAAATGACGTATACCTTGAGGCACATATCTTGGACCCAAGTGGTGAAAAAAAAACTAGAACCTAACGCACACCGATTGTTCTGAGCTTGTCCATCGGCGTATCACTCCGTCCTATCCTCATAATACACAAAATCGTGTACTCGGTGTATAGTTGACCAGATATTGGGTCCAAGATACTGACATCCTGCGCAGTCGGATAAACACCGGACAGTTTGAGTGTGGTGTGTGACGGTATATGGCGAAACGAAAATGTTAAAAATATCGATAATGTGCGGGTAGATGAAAAACCTACTGCCTCACGCACTCGAACTTCGAAGACGGCGGGTATGTACTACTGAGCCAGTCAGCCTGTGACCACGGCCGGTGTGACCTGGTCGATACGTCAGGCAAATCAAAGGTATGTATGTACCTATAGCATTACATACATTATCAACACTCAACTAGCCCATCGCAGTCCACTGCTAGCCTAGGCCTCTCCCAATGTTGGGAGGCTTTGGTCTTCTGTTTCCACGCTGGCCAGACGGGTTGGTACAAGGTTTTATTTCGAGTTTTCCTTCTCTCGCAGTGATATCGTTTGCGTATGTTTCCATTAGGCGCCTCTTACGACACCCGTCAGACGAGATGGAGTGGTGATACTCCTCTTTCTCCGTCACCACACGGAACACGGAAGTATATATTACAGTTTCAGTAATCATCTTTCCTTCAGTATTAATCTCATTAAAGAATGCATTTTTAATGCAACCACTATGTATGCAATATTTAGTTTTTTCGGTCAATAATATCTCTCCATCAACTATCAAGCTTTATTTTATTTATATAGGACACGCTAATAAGACTTCGCTTTATCTGATGGAAATCTGAAGGCAAAGTCTCAGAAAAGAGGGTCACTATTACGTACATATACTATGTGACAATGGTGACACTCAGCTTGACGGCCTCATCATATGCTTTTTCACGCCCCGTTTAAGAGACCAGGGACTGTAGTAAGAAGGAAACACGTGAGCTGATAATGAATTTCAGGCTTTAATGCTGCGACAAAGGAAGGTATCAATGAACTTGTTGCTAGTTCGCCATCTTAGCGATAAACAAAACATTTCGTAGCTGCCTACAATAGTGATATTCTCTCTATTGTACATCAAGAGTTGCGTGTTACGGAAACGATGCTGGGTGAATCTGCAGTCACGCAAAGGTCGCGTGAGGAACTCGCTCGTTTGCGGAAGTCTCCTTGACCGTGATACAGCTGACAAACTGCAGGAGTCACCTTTGCTGGTGTCACAAATATCTGGCTTTGCCAATTCTTGGGATTCTTTTCCAAAATACGTGTTTCCTTCTTCCTACAGTCCCGGGTCCTGTGACCGCGGTATAAAAAGCATCTGATGAAGCGAAGCCCTCCAAGTGACCCTCTTGCCTGAGATTTTGCTTCCTGCTTACTATCAGATAAGATACCAAAATGCCGCGGTTTCGGCTAATTGTATATTGTGGTTAATCTCTGAACCAGCTGGGCCAAGGTTTACTGGCAGATAGCTCATATTATAAGGCTTTGTGATGGGCGGTAGTAAACACGATTGTTACGCCGGAGGCGCGAGTTCGATTCCCGCTTCCCGCTTTGCGCAAATTTGTATGCATTGATGCATCTGGCGTAGTTTCCGGCAGAGTAGAGATATATATATTCCCATATTTTCCCATATTCCCATGCGGTGTCGTAGGTGACTAAGGGATAGGGCAGTTTAACAGATACATACAGCCCAGACCACCTCAGATGCATGGCTCGAGTCAACAATAGTGACCAAAAAACGGCAATAGGCTCACTGCCTAGTACGTGGCACAGAATACAATGATTGGTGAAATGTGGGTGTTAATTAACCTCTGACTAACCCTCCGGGGAAAAAGGCATGATTATATGTACGTATTTAAAGCATCTGGTCGTACCTCGAAAAGAACGTTAAGACTTCGGTCCCGGTAATGCTTCGATGCGACTGGGATTAACGCTTACGATGAAGGAGCTGATGATGATTTTAGAAAAACAATTAGCGTCTTAATAAATGCCTACTGTTTAGTTTCATTTTTGATATTTTTATTACATTACGCAGTCCTTGTGCACGTGCGTAGACAAGGTCGAGGGCCAAGCCAATTATATTTACAGTAACGCACGGTTTATGTTAGGTAATCGCGTGATATCATAAATCCTATGTTTCCACTGTAAATAGAATTATTAATTAGTCTGCTTTTAACTAACGGCTTCTTAAGTTATTAATAACAATAATTAGGTAAATAAGACCGCGGTAGCCTAGTGGTATGGGTAATGGACTGCTGAGACGAGGTCTCGGGTTCGATCCCAGGTTTTACCATACCACACACCAATGACTTTTCGAAGTTATGTATGTATTTATCGCAGGTTTATAAATAAATAATAAAAAATAAATAAAAAAGCCTTATATTTCTTGCAACAAGTTACAATAAGTAAATCAGTACTAACCTATTCCTAACCTAGTTTTTATATATAAATGTAAGTTTGGTACAGTTTAATAGTGTAAAAGTTTAAAGAAAACTATGATGTTATACATCAATTTGGTCTGCAAGAACCCCTTTTCGGGTGAAGGCCTCGTCCAAAGAGTTCCACTTGTCCCTGTCTTGGGCGACGTGTAGCCACTGAGAGCCAGCCGTCTTTCAGGTTTATAAGTGCCCGGTTAATGGCAATAGGCTCGCCACCTGTTACATTGGGACCTAAACATAAACTGGTGAAATGTGGGTGCTAGCACCTCTGCCTACCCCTTCGGGGATATAGGCGTGAGGCCGATTCCTGAACCACTAAGCTACCGACCTCTAAATTCTAGATATAATAAGTTTTTTCGTGGGGGAAGTCCCTGCGGATACGTCCCCCTGTGACCAGTTAGGGTTATTTCAGACTCGAACAGACTAAAACAACGGTCTTGAACCTTGACTATCGAGGTGTGAGGTTACCCATTAAATTAGGCATTTACCTTGCACCCGGGCTAGTCGTGATTCCCCCCGAATTTTAGTTTTTGTTTTTAATAGTTATTTTAACGTTATTATATACCGAAAACTTCGGGGAGCATCGCGACTAACCCGGCTGACTATAGATCATGATCTTCTTCTTCTTCTAGTCAATGGCTAGTTCTGACGTATAATGGTCTGGTATTTAAATTTTATTGACCTAGAACTTGGCCACAGCAACAATCTTTCAATTAGTCCCACCCTCTTCTTTCCTACACAGTACAACACGTGCAGGTCTTAGACGTCACCCGCACCCGGTGCAGAATATCCGATCAAGAACCAAGCGGTTCGGTGACTCTTTCCTTTGTCGCACCATTAATGCCTGGAATTCATTACCAGCTCACGTGTTTCCTTCTTCCTACAGTCCAGGGTCCTTTAAGCGGGGCGTGAAAAAGCATATGATGAGGCCGTCAAGCTGAGTGTCAACATTGTCACATGGTAGTGCAAGTGAAGGGGCACATCGAGCAGGAAAGCAAATGTGACATGGACTGAGATTGGGCCCCGCAGTCGCAGGACTCTTGCGACCGGTCGATAAAGCCCCATTTTGCCATGTTTTCTCTGCAGCGCTCAACCTGGGTCCGCAGGCGGTTTAAAGACTTCCAATTTGGCTACTGGAGATGGAATCCAGGTGGCAGGTCTTCGCTTGGTCTACCTAAGCCTACCGGAGCTGGATGCTGGGATCATGGAAAGGTGACCTATTTTTTTCATACAAGTGTATAGTAGGTATCAATGTAAAAACAAACAATTACCTAGGCACTTATCTATGATTCCATCTATCTTTCAATAGACAATGCGATCATTACAAATGCGGCAATAAATATAAACGAGGAAGCCGTAACTGTCAAGGTTTAAGTTTTTATAAAGATGCGCATGCGCTACAAATGTTTTTAAACTTTTAATTCAACTTAATAAACGGCTCATATTTATGCCTGTTTCTTAAGTTTGTTTTGTGTTGTACATACATAAAATCACGCCTTTATCCCCGGAGGGTTAGGCAGACGTGAATTAACACCCACGATACATCAATCATTGTGTTCTGTACTACGAATATGTATATCATTATTTTATTGCCACGTGGTTTCAGGTTGCCGCGTGTTTTCCGCCAGAGTAGAATTAGGGCCACCCCATCTCTTCCCATGCGGTGTCGTACAAGGCGACTAAGGGATAGGGCTGTTTAATATCAGACTCAGCCTCAGATGCATGGCTCGAGTTAACCATAGTGCTCGGAATACGGCAATAGGCTCCCTCCTATCACGTGGGACCTAATACAATTATTGGTGAAAAGTGGGTGTTAATTCGCCTCTGCCTAATCCTCCAGAGATAAAGGCGTGATTATATGTATGTATTATTTTACTGTTTATTTTCAGTTACATCCGGGGCTTTCACTTTTTTTCTTCTTTATTTGATTTTACCAACAACTGTTTACATTTATTTATGCAACAGGAGCTTGTACAAAAACAAACACGAGACAATGTAAGAATTATTTAAAGGTAAACACCACATGCCATTATATAGAGATACATACAACTATATGCTAAAAAAAACAACCAACACAGCCAAAGAATCAAGGAATCAAAGAATCAATTTCATTTATTCAGTCTAGGCACACAAAGAGATATGTGCTCTTTGTGTGCCTAGACTGAATAAATGAAATTCCACAATTGAGTATGTCAAGAAATAATATAAAAATATTAAAGTAAAAATAAACCATTGGAAAATGATTCTTTCGCGGGTTCGGTAGGTTAGTTCTACTGAGAAGATACCAGCAAGAAACTCGAGAAACTATATTATCTTTTTTTATAAATTTGCTTTAGTTTACAATTTATTTTGTGCGAGCAAGCAAGAGACTTATGTTGACCACGCATTTACATCATCACGATACTCATCTACTTTATAATAACCTTTATTCAATTAAAGTTTTATTCACTTCTATTTTAAATTTATTTAGTGGCACGTTCAGCATTTGATTAAATATTTTTATACAGCGGCCTACAAAAAAAGGGTGTGTGGGGACTACAGAGTCCCCTTTAGCTTTACACTTTAAAAAGATAACAATAGTCTAAAATTATATGGAATTTTTTGCAGTGTGTGTGTTATGTACGACAGTGGTTGACAATCAGCAGAATCGGGTACGGGTGCTGGTGACTAATGTCTTAATCATTATCAACACACCCGAGGAGAAGGCCAGATCGTGAGAGATGGCCCTGAGTCAGCCGGGGTGTGAGGGATATGCCTGTCAAACTCACTTTGGGAAACAAAACGACCCACGGGCGGCGTGCGTTTTGGTCGGTTCGAGTTCGACATAACCTATTCCACCGGCTCCGGTGGGGACTAGGTAACTGCCTCAACGGACACTGCTAATTATCCATTTGATTATTGGCTTTAAAGCAATGCCGTTAAAGCCCAAAATTAAGATTTTTTGAAGAGAGGATGAAAAAAATGTAATGAAACTTTTCATTTAATTTTGAACTTCAAGGGTATAGAAATCACCCGAGGAGCGGGCCAGATCGAGAGAGATGGCCCTGGGTCGACCGGGGTGCGAGGGATATGCCTGTTAACCTTACCTTCGGCAACCAAAAACAACCAACAGGCGTTGTGCGTTTTAGTCGGTTCGAGTCCATAGACATAACATAACCTCTGCCATCAGCTCCGGTGGTGGGGTATCCGTGGGAATTTATCGCACGAAAAAAAAAAGGGTATAGAAATAGTCTAAAATTAAATGTGATTTTTGACAGTGTCTATTGTGTGACTGGTATGCCACCAATTTTGCTTTAGTCAACGAGGGCCAGGTTAATTGTCATATCATTAGCAAGAAACATGGATGTTATTTTTTCGCCAACGTAATTATTTCGAAGCCGAAACGTATTAGTTCACAATGTGTTAATGATTAGCTGAATTATAACCGTAATTAGAGCTTTATGGCTAATACATGTACTGTTTAATGTCTATTTCCTTGATAAATAACGCCTTAGTCACTGTCTAACTAATCAATTCTACTCATATTTTTAAAATGCGTGTTAATGTGGATGTTTGTTTCTTTTACACACAAAAACGGTTGAACAAATATGAATGAAATTTGGCACAGAAATGGATTATGAATCTGTCTGGCGTCGGAGGTCATTAAACGACCTTCGTCCTCCATGAGCGCAGGCCTGGGAGCCGCCTGTTACTCTAGCAGAAGCAGGCCAAGACGGTGGCGTGAACCGCCTTCTTTCCTTTACTGGGGAAAGATGGGGACGCCGTAGTACCACACCCGATGGGACTTTTATGGGTCCGTCGGGGTGCGCGAGGGTTATGCCTGAGTACATTACACCCCCGGCAACTGATGGCCCAAGACGACCATGCGGTTTTGGTCGGTTTGAATCTGACATAACCACTCCCGTCGGCTCCGGGGAGGAAGGGGAGTGGGAACATGTTTAAAAAAAAAGGTCAGAATTTCAGGTGGGCGGAGTACGAATGTTTATGCGTTGTGTAGACATTTGTCAGTTTTATGACCTATGCATCGCGCCTAGGATATTTTGAACTGGATCAGTATGTCACGCAGGCAGAGTCACATGCCACATCTAGTATTTTTTTTTGTCCTTGTTGAATCATACATCATCAGCCTAAACTGCAACAAACACGAAATTTTGGCAGTTGATGCCTTTTATAATATATCCATGTTTATTTATAATTATAAACATAAAATGCAACATAAGTTGAATATTTGGTTACATGCAAAGTTGCTTAAACAAATGAGGTCACTTTTGTAATAACATTAATCTTTGCTAATATTATAAAGCTGAAGAGTTTGTTTGGACGGGCTAATCTTAGAAACTAACATAACATATAACATAAACTCACGCCTATATCCCCGAAGGGGTATGCAGAGGTGCTAGCACCCATATTTCGCCAGTTTATGTTTAGGTCCCAATGTAATAGGTGGCGAGCCTATTGCCATTAACCGGGCACTTCTAAACCTGGGTTCGATTCCAGGTTGTACCATGGCACACACCAATGACCTTTCGATGCTTTTCGAAGTTATGTGTGTATTTATCGCCGGTTTATAAGTGCCTAGTTAATGACAATAGGCTCGCCACCTATTACATTGGGACCTAAACATAAACTGGCGAAATGTGGGTGCTAGCACCTCTGCCTACCCCTTCGGGGATATAGGCGTGAGTTTATGTTATGTTATGTTAGATTTTTCAAAATTGGTTCAGTAGATCCAGAGATTACACCGAACAAAAGCACAAACTTTGCCACTCTACATATAATAATGGTGGGAACAGACTGCCCGTAATACTATTAACGAAGCCCGCGACTCTGCCCGCATAGCTATCGGTTATCGTAACTTGATCATATCTAGATATCCGACTTTCTACATCCTAGCGTTAATTCCAGTCGCGTGGTTCCCGGCAGAGTAGAATTTGGGCCACCCCATCTCTTCCCATGCGGTGTCGTACAAGGCGACTAACTTTAGTCGCCTTGTACGACATAATTAGGCATTATGCGACTAGTTTAGTCGCATAATGCCTAATTCGCGAAATGGCACCCGAGTCTGAATAGGACTAATTCGCGAAAGGACTAATTCTTAAAAAGACTAATTCGCGAAATGGCTAATTCTGAAAAGGACAAATTCTTCAAACGGCTAATTCTTAAAAAGACTCATTCGCGAAATGGTCAACTTTCAACTGGCCACGGTAACCACTTCCCATCAGGTGGGCCGTGTGCTTGTCTGCCACCTAAGTGGTATAAAAAAAAAACCGGGGATTAAGGTTATATTTCGCTATAGATAACCCATATTTGGCAATGATAAAGGTAGACAAACACTGAACATATTACTTTAGTCACCTTTTCAATAAACTTGTTATCTCTTTATCGATAACACTCATACTCGCTTCATAATTAATATATGTACTATATACTGTACTTAGTAAACCATAATTTAAAACACATAACTGCTGTCCATTAATCACGTGAGGATCATCAGAGGAAGATCAAAAAGTCACAAAATATCAACAGGGTCTCAATTCTGCTAAAGCAAAAATATCATATCACGAACACTGCTAAAAATCCATTTAATTTCAGACTAAATGTCAAGAAATAATTTTTAAATATTAAATACAATAATACTAAAATAACTATTATACAACTTATAGCTAAGAACAATTAAAATGCGTCGTGGAATTCCTCCGCATTACATGCCTCTTGTGGTAGCGTTCCCAGAAGACTGGCAGCATTGCCACGTTGTATGGCAATGCTTATTCTCTGACCTAAAAAGAGGCCAGCCTTCTGGTCACGAAAAGCGTCGACCATACGCTTCGCTTCAGACTTTAATCCAATGCGCTTAGAGTCCAAAATTGAAAGTCTTTTTGCAGAATGAATGTCAAATTGTAATGAAACTCTTTGCGTTTAATTTTGGACTTAAAGTTATAGAAATAAAGTCTAAAATTTAATACCATTTTTTGTAGTGTCTGTGTCGTGACAGTGGTTTTGCTTTAGTAAAGTCGAGGGATAGGGAGGACGTAGGGTATAGTGAGATATCACGTCAATTTAATTTTTCTAAATTAGACTATTCATACTGTTGATTGATGGCACTTACTCTTTGCGTTTAATTTTGGACTTAAAGTTATAGAAATAAAGTCTAAAATTTAATACCATTTTTTGTAGTGTCTGTGTCGTGACAGTGGTTTTGTTGCTTTAGTAAAGTCGAGGGATAGGGAGGACGTAGGGTATAGTGAGATATCACGTCAATTTAATTTTTCTAAATTAGACTATTCATACTGTTGATTTATGGCACTTAATGGAATTTGTTGTTACAATTGAGAACGCACTTTAACTTTTTACAAAGTATTTTTATTAGATTGTTTTCACCTTACGGCATCCTCAAACGCTTACAATGACAGTTCTCTAAACACACAAGGTTCTCTTAATATAGGGCACGCCGTAGTAGCGGCGGTAAGACCTATCATGGGGGAGTGGCTACAGAGACCACACGGCAGCCTCTCGTACCGTCTGACGCAGATGATCACCGAGCACGGGTGCTTCGGGCAGTATCTGCTGCGGATGGACCTTCTCCAAAACCGAAAGTCCGAGTGCCATCGCGTTACGCGAAACCCCGATTCCGTGGATGATCTGGGGAATCCTACACCCAAGGAGGGCCAGATCGAGAGAGATGGCTCTGGGTCGGCTGGGGTGCGAGGGATATGCCTGTCAACATCACCATCGGCAACCAACGACCCTCAAGCGCCGTACGTTTTAGTCGGTTCGAGTTCGACATAACCTCCTTCCACCGGCGGTATCCGTGGGGATTTTTTGCACGTAAAAAAAAAGAAAAAAGGTTCTCTAAAGACAGTTTTCTAAATTACGCGCGAAAAAAGTGAATTTTCTGTTCTTTTTTTAAAAAACATGTACCAAAAAAAACTCGTGATTTTAAGTAGAGTGGGAGGGATAATGTGAACCCTCATCACATATCACCATGGGGGAGGGGGGAAAAGCATTACTTAAAAACATCATGTAATTAATGGTCAGCTCCTAATGGATTAATAATTAAAGACGAAGATGCCGATTAGCCTATACCACTTCAATTGCAATTTCAGTCATTTGTGAACAAATTTCATGATTTTTTGAGACAGTTTCATCACCATCTACATAAAATGTATTTTCCTGATTGCATGCAAAGCACCAGCCGCGGTAGCCTAGTGGTATGGGTAATGGACTGCTAAGACGAGGTCTCGGGTTTGATCCCAGGTTTTACCATGGCACACACCAATGACTTTTCAATGCTTTTCGAAGTTATATGTGTATTTATCACAGGTTTATAAGTGCCCGGTTAATGGCAATAGGCTCGCCACCTATTACATTGGGACATAAACATAAACTGGCAAAATATGGTTGCTAGCACCTCTGCCTACCCCTTCGGGGATATAGGCGTGAGTTTATGTTATGTTATGCATCCAAAGTCAAGGTGCTCTCTGAACTCAGGGTCTGCCTTCCGACTCTTCTTCCGCCACTTTGCATAATCTTGGGCAACCATGGTAGTGAGATCATTTGTACATGTCACCCTTCACAATGGCAAGTCAAGAATTCTTGGGTCTTTTGAGATATAGTATGTTGTATCGAAATTAACGAGTCTATATTAACCGATTGAGTATACACAAACATTGAGAAGTGCTTCTCCCCCGCAATAAAATAATATCACACAAAAAATTTAAAAGATTATAAAAAAGTTGATTACTTGGTAACAAGGAGGAAAATTAAAATTGTTGTCATTTGAAAACGTCACGGTTTATATTAATATCCTCTTTAATTATTCACAGGTACAACTATATTTAATCATCATTATAAAATTTTGAAAATATTGTAACGAATAGTTTGCATTTGAATAATTTAACATAATTCATATTTTATATTTAAATTTTATAAGACACCAAACATAGTAATGATACAGGATAAATCGTTTTTTTTATTCTCTCAGTAAACCTGTATTATTTAATTAATTAATTATTTGTACGTAGAGTTAAGGAATTTACTCGGGTAGCTACTAAGTCCAATGATAAAAATATTAGGAGTTAAACTTGAGTACTTATTATTAGAATTACTGACAGGTACATAACGGATTAACCATATCATAGAATTTTCTATCAAATAAGTATTCAGCAACATCTAGTTGGTATGACTAATACCAATAAGGTTTTAGTTCATAAATTAGTAGGGCAGTTAACGTTAGTAACTTTATCACAGATTATAACTAATATCACCAAGTAATCTCACATTGATAATAAGTTATATAGACACACAGTGACAAAGTAATTACTATAAATATAATTTTTAAGGCACACACCTATTTAACTATACCGTTACATCATGATATATAACGTAAAAACCAAAAGTATATCGTAAAAACTTCGTATGTCCGTAAAAAAAGCAGTATGCATATGTCCTTGAATTCATCATACTTTTAAAACAGAATTCTTACCTCTTCTACTGTTAGGGGAAGCGTGACGCGGCTGAAAATAAAAATAATTAAGTTTAATACTCCACGTATTTAAATCGTCACTAACATCTGTTACTGATAATTGCCGAAATTCACCACTTCCACGGCCAAACCTTGACCTGGAGATCTGTCACTGTCAGCAGACCGTACTTTTTCCATATTTCGACATGACTGAGCCGATTAATTACTATATGCATTTAAAGTTTCACTACAAAATTGGTGTCTGCTGATAGCTAATAACAAATAGGCGGGCCAGTGACATATTTACAAGGTAGACTTCCCGAAAATCGATTTGTATTCGCGAACTTGTATAACCTTATCAAAATATACTCACTATTCTTTGATAATCATGTTGTATATTTATTTTGTGTCACTTAAATGCACATCAGACTGTCCACTACCACCTTAAAAGATGACTTATCACAGAACGAGACTTGAGCGATGGCCCGATTATTGGTAGATTAATATAATTTTAATCTATGACCAGCCAATGAAAATGACAAGGCGCATGCTTCGTTATGACGCAACGGATGTTACGTCAATGTCTTTTTGTTACGTTCCTTTATTTACACTACTACTTTACTTAAAAAGACCTGAACACGATTATAGAAACTACATATTATTTAAATGAGTGAAAAAACTAAATCAATAACAAATAAAAGAAATTTTGCATGTGATTTAAATCCTTCAAGATATAGAAATTATTAAATAAAATACGTTTTGAAGTTATCTCACAGTAGATGAGCGTAAAAAGGAAAGTTGAGCAACCGGAACCATTAACGGTTCATTTAACGCAACGTACTTAGTCGGTAGTAAATTTTCTTAAGGATTTAATCGTTCCGAAATTTTTTCATAAAAATGTTAATTTTTCAATAATCCTTTCTAATTTTTCAATTCAATGTAAGTATAGATTATAATTTTTGAAAATAATAGTACATATTACTCAACACAATTTGACTATTAAACAAATTAAGCAATTATTTAACAAATAAAAATCGCAGTAAAAATAAAAAAAAAGAATAGCTGCTTTAGCCTAGTGTTATGGACTACTGAGACACGAGTCTCGGGTTCGATCCCAGGTTTTGCCATGGCACACAACAATAACATTTCGATGCTTTTCGAAGTTATGTGTGCATTTATCTCAAGTTTAAAAGTGCCCGGTTAATGGCAATATTTATTACATTAGGAAGACATAAACTGGCGAACCATGGGTGCTAGCACCTCTGTCTACCCCTTCGGGGATATAGGCGTGAGTTTATGTTATGATAAGTTAACAAATTAAAGGTACATATTTCTGAACAGTTAAACTTCTTGACGAATGACGTGACCGTGACGTGAGACGTGACGTGAGAGCGTGAGAGACAAACATTAGGCGAATGAGTTTTTCATTCAACAATTTCAACAAAAATGCAATAAAAATGCTTTGATAAGTTCTTTAGGCTTTTTAAATTTCAGCTGTGCCTATATTTTCGAGATAACTTACTTTTCTGCAACAGAATATAGCTCCTATTCCGAAAATGAGTCTAGTAGGAAAAAAGTGCGAATCAATAACTTTGCCGGATTCTAATAAAGGCGACATAGTTCTGAGCGATATCACGCCAGAAGAAGTTTTGAGACTGGATCGCATAACGGACACATACTTGTGTAGCCCTGAAGCTAATGTATACGATATAGATTTCACAAGATTTAAAATTCGTGATTTGGAAACAGGCACTGTGTTGTTTGAGATTGCTAAGCCCCCAACGGACTTCGGGGTGGACAATGAGGGGGCTGAGGATGCCCCTGAAGAGCCGCTAGACCCCAACGCCGGAAGATTCGTGCGCTACCAATTTACACCTCAATTTTTAAAACTAAAGACTGTGGGAGCCACGTAAGTATTGTAAATTATTTTTTATTGTGAAGTATTATTTTATTAAATAAGTTAATTTGTATTCCCCATCTCTTCCAATGCATTGTTGTACAAGGCGACTTAGGGATAGGGCTGTTTTACATCAGACATATACAGCCCAAACTCAGACTCAGATGCATGACTTGAATCAACAATAGTGTCCGGAAAACAGCAATAGGCTCAGCGCCTGTTATGTGGGACCAGTCATTGAGATTGGTGAAATGTGGGTGTTAATTCACCTCTGTCTAACCCTACAGGGATAAAGGCGTGATTATATGCATGTATGTATGTAAAAAAAAAATTTTCAAATCTAAAGGAGTTAGTTTTAGATTTCAAAAAAATTCAAAGTATAATAATGTTTTTAAATGATTTTTTAACGACATTATATTTTGTGATTATAAATAATAGCTTTAGACAGTCGCCCATCACTGAAGAAGAAGAATAAATGAGAGAAGTTAAAGCTAAAAAATGGATCCCAGAATCCGAGGTGGAGGAACCAAAGATGTGACCAAGATTAATGCTAAGATAATGATGAAATATCTTAGCAGTAATCTTGGTCACATCTTTGGTTCCTCCATATTGGTTAAATAACAATAAAACAATCAAATATCATTCACCATTCCTAATCCACATTTATAATCTTGCAGGGTAGAATTTACCGTGGGAGCCCGTCCCGTGAATCATTTCAGGATGATAGAGAAACACTTTTTCAGGGATACCTTGCTCAAGACTTTTGATTTTGAGTTTGGATTCTGTATTCCATTTTCAAGAAACACTTGTGAACACATATATGAATTTCCGACACTACCTCCTGATCTAGGTAAGCTAAATTTCTAATAATATAATGGTTAGGAACTTTTCGTGATTATACTTACTTTTACTGACATTACGGATGCCTTGCAGCACCCGTGGTCATGACCTGATTAGATTATTTTATTTGTAGACCTCATTACGCACTTCTATTATATATTGATGATATGTGAACACTTTACTCAGTAGTATTTTCTGCAGCTTGTAACCAACAACATGTTTACCTCTCTAACTGTAAATGTAGGTTATCATCATTATAGATTTATCTCGGCGGTTGAGGTGCACATTCCCCCACTCCAATAGGAAACCCTGCACCAGAGCTACGTCTGTCAGCAGGGGGACTGGCTAATAGGTGAGGCTGGCTTGACCCCAGAAGATTAGGGCCTCCCTTGTGCACAATACAGGCAAATAATAAAAAAAACTTTGCTTTCTTTTATAACTTTCAGTTGATGAAATGATCACTGCCCCTTTTGAGACATGTTCGGACAGCTTCTACTTCGTGGACAACCTTTTAGTGATGCATAACAAGGCCGACTACGCGTACAATGGTGGTATCAACAACTAAATTATCTTAAATCTCTTTAATTGGCACCATGCAGATATTTGTGATTTATCAAAATTAACACCGTACACAAAAATGGTTAGTTATAATTACATTATGGAGTGTGAACTGTGTCTTTTATGGCAATAATCTTATATTAAAATGTGGTAAATATGTTGTACTATTACAATGTCAAAAGTGTACCATCTTGTATGTCAGAAGTCATATTATATGTTATATGTTCTTGTTCAGTTATGTGTAGAGTACAGTATTAGTCCTCTTTAATCTAAGATTATTGTTATGGGGTTAGCATCTGACTATTCGTTGATTTATACTTTGGGATAATTTATATTGTATTTTTACATACAATTACTACGATTTGAAATTACTAGTACTTTATTTAGTTTTCCCTCCTCCATTTAATAATAATAATATTTCTTTATTAAAATGTCTTTGGCTCATTGGGTTAGTAACAATTTCTTACATGGCTATGTTAGTTACAAATAGATTAAATGATAAATAAAGCTAAATTGATTGTGTTATGTATGAGTGAATTGACATTTGTAACAGTGGAATGCTTTTTAAGGTATCAATGGAGGGAGCCTGATCCACAATTACGGGTGTATATTTCATGGCCTACTGTACTTCCCCTAATAGACTTTTTTTTTTTCTGAGCTGTTGATGAAATGTCAGATGCTACTCATTTTAAATTTTTGTCTTTATAAGTTTACACCTCGGAGGAATGTAAACTTGTTCTATTATATTCGTGACACCATTGTAGCAAATAATTGTGATGTAATTGATTGTGATTTTTATACTTATGTACTTATAATAATTGTCAAAATTATATGTGTATTAAAATTATAAAGTACCATAAATTTTGTTTCATAGAAGTACTATTTTTTAAATATTTTTCTTAATTTGTGAAACACATGTATTTAATTAGAGCGGATTTCATCTATATAGGTAACTGTGAGTCAAGTCTAATTAAACTAGGTTTACATGTTTTGGTACTACTAATTCACAACAATACAAACTGCGGTTAAGACAAATTAATTGTTGTTGAGAACTTTGGTTTAACAAACTTGCATTGAAGGAATCAAGCCTACATAAATTAATTGCTATGAGTAAAACATGTGAACCTATTTATAGGGTGGATTGTGAAAGCCGATCTTATATCTAAAGCTGAGTGCACACAAGTGATTGTTTTTCATGAGATTTTGCTTACTCAGTTAAATGTTACAAGTAAACAGTAGTGTTCTAATGAAATAGTATATAATCTCCACGGATACCTCCACCGCCGGTAAGTGGAGAAGAGTGAGAAGAGAGTGGAAGATTATGTTGGACTCGAACTGCCTAAAACCGCTCGGATCTCATCACGGGTGTATGGTGGCCGTGGGCTCCGGTCCATATTTGTTTTTTTTTTATTGTTTGACATGCTCTGTTTACTTTAATTCGCGTGATTTGTGTGATGATTGAAAATACGGAAAACAGGGCAAAACGCGAGTGTTGATGAATGTTTATGTAAATTTATTATAAATACATAGTTAATTTGATCTCATAATATAACTTTCAAAAAAAATATTTTAATAAATAGTTGAAAAAAAAATTTTGTTTGTAATATTT
Organism: Eilema griseolum; assembly: GCA_963662185.1. Taxonomy (NCBI): domain Eukaryota; kingdom Metazoa; phylum Arthropoda; class Insecta; order Lepidoptera; family Erebidae; genus Eilema; species Eilema griseolum. Next base: position 2,197,394 of record OY759249.1, read on the forward strand.
TTAATTGGAACTGTAATTGCAATAATCGGATTATGACTCATTATATAACAGTTTTTTTGTTTTCTTTTGATGTGTGGTAACATTGTTACGAAAAGTCTATAACAAGCTGCAAGTTTTGTGAACATTTTTTCACACCTAGTTGACACGAAGCACTTTTGTACACAACATTCAGTGTGAAACACTTTTCGTTTAAGTGGTGCTTGATTCGAAATTTTCTAGTCATTTTGTAAGTTATTCGTGTTTATTCAAATAATTGTAATTAAAATTTGTTCAAAAACTCAAAAAGTAATGGACGCAAAAATATTAAACTTAAGCAGATACATTGTTTGAGATTGAGAAGAACTGTTGTTGGACACAATGTTTTTGGACAGCTTGCCTAGTACTTAATATATATAAAAGTCAATGACTGTATTACATTCCTAGTTCGATTCTTGAAAGATGTTATTTGATAATTTGATTGGCATGTTCCCGAATTCATTTCAGTTTATCTAATATTCATGATATAAACATTTTATTCTTCACTAAAATGTTCTAGTTAGCAACATTAGTTTATTGATATTACTAAAACACTAGCCACAGTCACATCCAAGTTAAAAAAAAATGTTTTGACGTCTACCAAAAAGGCTGGACAGACGTAATATTGTCATAATACTATTATATACGCGAGAATTTCAATTTACTTACAGTGTATTCTTTATGTACATTAGATTACACATTAAAATCTACATATATTACATTACACATTACAAAATTACGCTCATCTGTCCTAACCTTGTGAGTTTTTTTTTCACGTCGCCAAAATTTACAATGTGGTTTAATAAATCAGCTTTAAAGATTAGTATAAATTGTATCCCAATATTCCCGTTTCGTGCCGTCCATCCTTTAGTTAAAGGTGTCCTTTTTTAAGTATAAATTTAAAAATACGAAATCAATGTGTTCACGTCTTTATATTAATTTTTGTTGTATTGTAAGTGGTAAATGTAATGTTTTGATCAACGATCTTCGATTAAAATGAGAGATTACTTGGAGCATACGTGTAATTCTTAATTGAAAGATATATCTCGTATTACACGGCGCATGCAAAGGATGAATTTGATCGCACTCCTTTTTTACTGTAGCGGCTTAATGAAAATTCACATTCTGAATTCCGATCTATTCAAATGTATGGAGAGTTACGCGCGCAATCAAGATTATGTTTCAAGGCCGAGTTTTGAGTGATCGTTTTTGAACTTATCCTCTTTATTTTAATATAAGATAATTGATAGAAATAATGATTTCTTAAAATTATAATTTGTGATATCGTAAAACACTTGTGAGAACTGTAATTTACTTGAGTTAGCAATGTGGGTCAATAGTGACACCGTAAGGAAAAGGGATGCATGTAACAAGGACATAAGCATTAGGTAGCACGCAGTGACGCCCCCCCCTGGAGTAACACCAAGGGCTTTACACTGTTCATTTCATTTTGTACTTTAACCTTATAGCAATATAGTCTAAAATGTAATGGCATTTTTTTGCTGTGTCATTGGTATTACAGTTGTTGACAGTTAGCAGACTTGGTGTCCAGAGAGTAAAGGTGCGGCTACAGTTCGTATTTTCCACAACATTTCGACCATAAACACGCAACAAAACCAAACATTTAACAACAAGCACCTTAGAAGATTGTTTCTTTCTCTAAAATGTTGAACATCATAAAAAAACATGAAAATCTATAGAGATGTAAATCTATACAATGTTTTTTTTTGTAAAAAATATGAACTGTAGTCCTTAAGCTGTCCATATTTTTTTAAGTCTGCATTTTTATTTTGTATAATGTATTTTTCTCGTGTATCTCGGAGACCAATGAATAAATTGTTTCTTTCAAAGAATGGGATATAATATGCACCCCTCTTCCTTATGACGTCATGGTCATGTAGGTTTATTATTAACATAATAAGTACATACGATTGTGCGAGGACTAGAAGAGATTGTAATAATCCAGTAATGAGTTGCCAGTCTATTTTATTTAAGAGTGACTACAGTTTTCGTGTTACTTGCAAGCGTTGAAATAAATGTGGATTCCTATTTTTTTTTGTAGTTTTAAGGAGGGTACAGGCTGTAAGTTAATTGACGAGTTATTTAAAAAAATACATATACCCATGTACTTATGGTTTATTTTTAATTTTATAAAAGAAATCTCTATTGACTACATTTAAAAAAGATAACGACATCTGAGAACCTTTCTCTCTTTTTAAGTAGGTTAAAAGATGACATCTTTTATTTACGTTGAATTATATCAGTGGAAGTAAGAGCGTTCCATTAGCGAAGATCAAACTGAACTGGGTTTTCAATTTTATTATAATAAAATTGGGTAAAACGTTCCTTTTGATCACGATTCGCCCCTAGAATAGCAGATTAATTTTTAAATTCGTAAAAGTTAACATCCATATATGGACACGAAATCGCGACGTTACCAGGTATTTTCCTCCAGCTAAAATAAGTTATTTAACGGAGCTTATTAAATTAAGATTGGTATAAGAGCTGTTAAAGTTGCTTCTGTTCTTATTTTTAATCATCCACTCAACCTATAATAATAAATTATTTGAATATTAAACACTATGACGTCACAAAAAATACTGAATACGAGTTGCCTTATAGTTATAACTTACCGTTTTGACGTTTAATAAATAGTAACTAATTTGATTAATCAGGCAAATACCTGGAAATACCCAATTCAGCTACTCAAGTGTCGGTTTGTTGAGATTTCTGTAAACCTCACGGCGGAGTGGTACAGCTCTCGCGGTCGCACCATACTTGTCGTGGCGTGAAAAGGCAATTGTAATTTTATTATACATTCTTAATATGACATTTTTGTAAACTAATTAAAAAAATAAAACTTCTATTGTATGTTTAACGGACAGCCTGTGCCCGCTTGGCGATGTCACTGTGTCACAGATCACATACCTACACTAGTTTTGTCGATGAAATAAAATTAATAAAAACACCTGTGTCTTATTTAAAAAAATAGAACCGTTAATGATATTTATCATTTATTTATTCAGTCCGATTACGCTTATATATAACATTTTTTTATAATGTTTGATTTTCTTATATATTACATTTTATACTTTTATTAAAACAGCTAAATAACAAAAAATCTAATCGGCGACAGCGTATGACTCGGGCTTAGCTGGAAAACTGAGCAACACCGGAGAGACTTTTTTTATACCAGACAAGCAGACGGCTCACCTGATGGATGCTGGTTACCGTGGCCTATGGACGGGTGAACACCAGGAGCGTTACACTCGTGCAGCCAATCTGAAGAAACCTAACCCTTCTTGAAGAACCGCTTTTGGGCCCTATTGGGGAGGTGTTACTGCCGGGGTGGGTGGGGTGTAAGTTTTAGGTCATTAAGAGTTATCCACGTGTCTCCAGGCTTGTCTTAACAGGCAAACGGGACGGCTTAGCATTGTGCATGGTTGAATTTTTAACAATTATAAATGGCTTAAATATGTTTAGGTTATTACATTTACTCAATAGACTTTATTGAAAGCATTGTCCTACGTTAGCGACAAACACGTTGCAGCGCGGCGCGCAAATATCAAATGGTTGTTGTTCTTTATTATGTCCTACGTAGTGAATACGTAATTTGAAGTATGGCAGAATATGTCACGGGTCACGTTGCCGCGCTGTCGCGCTTGTCGCTCACGTAGGACAACGGGTAAAAGTTAATAATTGTTTTTAGTGTTAATGAAGAAATCCGCCCTGAGTCAAACACTTTTGCCGATTGCTTATATGATTAAAATAATATTAACATATAGTTTATCCAAAGATGGCGTGGAAGGTAGTGCCTTTGAAGCCAACGTTTCCAGTGGGATTATCTTCAAATGTTATATACATTCTGGAACAAAAATAATATATGTTTAATAGCGAGTACCTACATCAATTTTATATTCGGCTCATGGGGCCGTGATTAAATGGCAACTGAGTTTTAATCATCATCACCATCATTGAGACATATTTTCCTGATTGTATCGGAGGTCAAGGTGAACTCGGGTCAAGGTCCGCCCTCGCGTTTCCTCTGTCATTTCGCACGATCTTGGGCATCCAAGTGGCAACTGAGTCGGTTAGCATAACGGAGGACAGAAACAGGGCATGCAATTTTCATTGCAGTTCGATAGTTTGTTTTTTTTAGTTTTTATTTTATAAACAATCTTACATTGTATTGAAACTTAGTACAACAAAATAATAAAAATCAAATAGCAATTTAATTAATAAACTGTAGCGGATAATCCTAAACTCCCTCTCCGTAATACACGCGGTAGGGCGCCGAGACGTTATTCTCCGTCTACTAATTTACGAACGCGCCCATAGCGCTAGCCAATCACAGGCCCGCGCGACCGGCTCGGCGAGTCGGAGAAACGAACGCCAACGTACTACACGAATTATAATCATTGTCTTAATAATTAAGTTTATTTGTTCCTAAAATTGTGAAATTAATCATTAAAAGGAATGTGACAATTACACCTGGCTCCTTATTGGCTCCATCCCGACTACAACTGACGCCCAACGTGTATATAAGGAGCATAAAGTTCGTCCAACAAGATGCCGCGCAAACGACAATCGCTAGATCAAAATAGTTCTGTACAGGAGGGAAATAGCAATAACTCAACAAATAATAACGTTGTGTTTACACAAGAAGCACTTACAACGCTTATTACGAGTATGCAGCAGTCTCAAGCTGAGTTATATTCTCAAATAATGAGAGAGGTACGTTCGTCCACACCAAACGAGGTTAATGTCTCCGCCATTATGAAAAATAATTTTGCGAAATGTGCATCGCGTTTCAACGGAAATACTGGTGAGTCTGTTGACAATTTTATTGATGCCATCTCAGTATACAAGGCGTGCCTAAACATAAGCGACGAGAACGCCATGTTAGGACTTTCTATGTTACTGGGTTCATCGGCGGGAACATGGTGGCAAGGCGTCAAAAACTCAACGAAAACTTGGGAAGAGGCCCTAAACAGATTGCGCAGTGCCTTCGGCGAGCGTCGTCCGCCATTCAGGATTTACTCCGAAATATTTTCAACCACTCAAGGTCAGCAGAATACAGATCTTTTTATTGCGAAAATTCGAGCTTTATTAGCAAAGCTTCCGCATGGTGATCTGTGTGAACGAGTGGAGTTGGACATGGTATATGGGTTATTAGATCGCCGCATTAAGAAAAGATTAGATAGATCAGCTATCAGTACATTCGACGAATTATTAATTAAAGCTCGCGCTATTGAGGACTCGTTAAAGGAAAACCACAAGTCCGAGAGCTGCAACACATCCGTCGCGACGACTTCGGAATCTGCGCGCCCCGCTTCTAACCCTATGCGTGCCACTGCAGTCCCCGCACGTGCCTCTGCAGCACCTGCGTATTCCACTGGCACAGCTGTTGATGGTCAAGATGCAAGACGTGGGAAACCCAGGTTGTTCTGTGTGTATTGCAAGCGTAGTGGTCACACTAAAGACAAGTGTGAAAAGCTTAATATTAATAAATCTAATGATAATAAGTCTAGTGATAGTGATACTTCAAAGTACAAAGATATTAAATGTTATGGTTGCGGTACAGAAAATGTTATAAAATCTAAATGTCCTAATTGTAACCCTAAATTAAGCTCATATGGTGAGCACACTGCATTTTATTCCCTTAGTTCAAAGACTGAGACTTCAACTTGTATTTGTAACAATTGTAATCCCCGCTTTATGTTGTCAAATGGTTTTCAATGTGTTTCTGGTAATTTTGTCGGATCAAAATCTCATGTTAATAATGATTTTAGGCCGCACACCAGTATTGCTGTACCATTATCTGACAAAGTTGGTGGCTCACAATCTTTATTGGAAATGTCAAGTAGCTCTAAACAGTTTCATGGGAAAGTCAGTGGTGCTCAAACATATTTGGTAAATGGTGCTCAAACATGTTTTGCTAATGATTCTCAAACATGTTTTGCTAATGAATCTCAAAGTTTTTTTAAAGTTAATTGTGAAAATAAATCTTCTCTACGTCCAGTAATAAAAATTAATATTTTAGGTGAGAATGGTACAGCAATGATTGATTCAGCAGCCAAATGTTGTGTGGCTGGCTATACATTGTACAATCTTTTTAAAATGAGAAATCATCGTATGTTGTCTTGTGTGAAAAATGTAAGCTTAGCTGATGGTGTTACTAGATTAATGAATGTACTTACTACGGAAGTGTATGTATGTCTTGAAGGTAGAACCAGGCTCATAAGTTTTTTAATTTTTCCAGACGCGGATAGTAATCATACTTTGTTAGGTATAGATTTTTTGATAAATTTTGATATCAGTGTGGATTTTGGTAACGCTAAATGGTACTTTAACGATAATGATAAAAAGTTTGATCTTCTTTTCGAAAAAGATTTATTTTATGAACATGTCTATGTTAACAGCATATTTAGGGATGATGAAGCATCAGGTCTTACCGATCAACAACGCGAGGTTCTTGCTCAAGTTCTCACGGAAAATGAGGACATTTTTAAGTTGACAGGTGAACCAACTAGTTTCGCGGAACATGTAATAGATACCGGTGACCACGCTCCTATCGCGGTACCTCCGTATAGGTTAACGCCCGCGAAAAAGGCTGTTATGCAGACTGAAATAGAAAAGATGTTAGCCGAGGACATCATAGAGGAATGCGAGTCGGCATGGGCCGCTCCGGCGTTATTAGTTCCAAAAAAAAAATGGTCAGGTACGTTTTTGTGTCGACTATCGTAAGCTTAACGCAATTACTAAGTCTGACGCGTATCCAATGCCGCTTATTGACGAACTTGTACAGTCAACAAAACGCAATTGCATCATGACTACGTTAGATATGAGAAGTGGGTTTTGGAATGTAAGCGTACGCGAGTGTGATAGGGATAAAACGGCCTTTCAGACACATTTAGGAACGTTTCGTTTTAAACGCATGCCTTTTGGTCTTAAAAATTCGCCAATGACGTTTGCTAGGCTAATAGACAGGTTGCGCTCCGGTACATCACTGAAAAACATAAACATTTTAGCATACCAAGATGACCTGCTAATTATATCAGATGGATTCGACCAGCATATCGCAGATTTACGTATAGTTTTTGATAGACTACGCCTATTCAATCTTCGCGCCAACCGCGAAAAATGTGTTTTCGCACGCAAAGAGGTTAAATATCTTGGCCACGTCATCACACAGGAAGGGATCCTCCCTGATCCTGGTAAAGTACGCGCTATCGTGGATATGAAAGAACCAAGTTCGGTACGCCATCTCAAAACTTTTCTTCAAACGTGCTCGTGGTTCCGAAAGTTCATTTTGAACTTTTCGAAAGTCGCTGAACCACTAACACGTCTTCTGAAAAAGAATCAACCTTGGAAGTGGGGTAATGAGCAGAAACAGTCGTTTCAAGAGCTCAAAAAGAGTTTAACGTCTGCTCCCATTTTAATCCAAGCTGATTACAGCAAACCATTTGTATTACGTACGGATGCTAGCAATTACGCCTTAGGTGCCGTCTTGCTGCAGGGCGAAGGAAACAATGAACGGCCAATTGAGTATGCGAGCCGTCTCCTTAACCCCGCCGAACGCAACTACAGTACTACTGAAAGAGAAGCTCTAGCAGTAGTCTGGTCTGTTGAACGCTTCAGAGGTTACATTGAGGGTCATGAAATTGTTGTTAGTAGTGACCATCAACCTCTTAAGTGGTTATTAAGTTTAAAATCGCCTTCAGGTAGACTCGTGCGATGGGCTTTAAAGTTGCAAGAGTTTAATATTCGCTTTGAATACACTCCTGGTAAAGCCAATGTTGTCGCTGACACTTTGAGTCGTCCTACCTGCGAAGAAGATAGTAAGGATCAGTGCGGGATTTGCTCAGTCATTGTAGACTTACCTTCGAGAAGTCCTGCTGATCTTCGCCAAGCTCAGTTAGATGACTCGGAACTGAGAAAAATTATTAGTAGTCTTGAAAGTAATGATGCTCTTGAAGACAAACGCTGGTCTGAGCGAGGTTACTTCATGCAACAAGGAGTTCTTTATAGGTATAATCCTGACGTCGATGTTGAAGAACCACAGCTCGTACTTCCTGTGAGTTTAAGACTCGATGTCCTGCAGGAATGCCATGACACTCCTATTGCTGGTCATCAAGGCATCGATAGAACGTTACAGAGACTTTCACAACGGTTTTTTTTCACTGGTATGAGACGTCTTGTGGCTGATTTTATTAAGTCTTGCCCTACATGCCAGCGGTATAAGTCGTCAAATGTAAAGCCATCAGGCCTCTTGCAAACACCAGTTTTGCAACAAAGAGGTGAGGTTATAGCAGTTGACTTATTTGGCCCGCTCCCATCTGGAGAAAAGGGGGAGAAATACATATTGTTGGTTGAGGACACAGCTACTCGGTGGGTCGAGCTCTTTGCTCTTGTTGACGCCACGGCAGAAGTCTGTGCCCGAACACTGATAGAGGAATATTTCCTCAGGTATGGCCTACCGCGTCGTGTCGTCTCCGATAATGGAGTACAGTTCGTCTCATCTGTTATGCAACAATGCATGTTTATCCTGGGGATTCAACAGGATCTGTTACCCTTATACCACCCGGAAGCAAATCCGGCTGAACGTAAAAATAGAGACCTTAAGGTACAGCTGGCTCAGATAGTTGACACCAAGCATAACTCATGGCCCAAACACCTACCGTCGGTTCGTTTCGCTATGAACTCAGCTATGTGTAATACAACTGGTGTCTCGCCCGCATTTCTCACCTTTGCTAGGGATCTCCGTTCACCTATCGAAGTCAATCTTGACATCAGGACAGTCCTAGAGAAAGATAATTTTGTACCCCAGATTACTCCTTATTTAAAGAGTTTCTTGAATTCTTTAATTTCAATTCGAGATAGAGTAGAGAAGGAACAGGATAGACGTAAAGAATACGCGGATAAAAATCGTAAAATTGAAGAGTTTCATGTCAATGACCAAGTGTTAGTTAAATCGCACGTATTAAGTAACGCTGCAAAAGGGATTTCAGCTAAATTTGTACCAAAAAGAGATGGTCCTTATACAATAATTAAGGTAGCGAGTCCTACTACTTACATTCTTTCTAAACTTGATAATCCTAACGACATCATAGGTAAATTTCACGCGTCACAACTTACGTCATTTGTTAAAAGGAACGAGGTTTCTCTACCGGTCATGCCCAAACGTAACCGAGGCCGCCCTCGTCAGATTAAGCCTGTTTCCATTTCACCTGAACGGGTTCCAGAGCCTGTTTCTATCTCAAACGAACGGGTTCTTGAGCGAGGACGCTTTATCGAACCCGAGGGGGAGTATGTAGCGGATAATCCTAAACTCCCTCTCCGTAATACACGCGGTAGGGCGCCGAGACGTTATTCTCCGTCTACTAATTTACGAACGCGCCCATAGCGCTAGCCAATCACAGGCCCGCGCGACCGGCTCGGCGAGTCGGAGAAACGAACGCCAACGTACTACACGAATTATAATCATTGTCTTAATAATTAAGTTTATTTGTTCCTAAAATTGTGAAATTAATCATTAAAAGGAATGTGACAATTACACCTGGCTCCTTATTGGCTCCATCCCGACTACAAAACATAAAAATACCTATAAAAAAATATGTCAAAAGTTGCATGTCACTAAGCTCTATACAAGATTCTAGAATAATCTATGTGGATAATTTATATTGGTATAGGTAAATGACGCCATTTCCGTGATAGTACTTCATCTAGTTAGTTATGTATCGGAAGCAAAAATAACATAACATAAACTCATGTCTATATCCTCAAAGGGGTAGGTAGAGGTGCTAGCACCCACATTTCGGCAGTTTAGGTCCCCATGTAATAGGTGGCGAGCCTATTACCATTTAACCGGGCACTTATAAACCTGCGATAAATACACACATAACTTCGAAAAGCATCAAAAAGTCATTGGTGAGTGCCATGGTAAAACCTGGGATCGAACCCGAGACCTCGTCTCAGCAGTCCATTATCCATACCACTAGGCTGCCGCGGTAGCAAAGATAAGCAATGGAAATATTATGTATTTTAATTACCTATATATGAATACCTAATCTCTATTACTTAAACATAAAACTGGCAATAAAAGTAATATCAATGCTATTTTCAAAAATCAACTCTCAGTGGACTACGAACAAGTTTGGAGTGCTTTTATAAATGGTAGTCATGCGTACATACGTACAGTATGTGCGTACGTACGTACAGTATGTTCTTACGTACGTACAGTATATGCGTACGTACGTACAGTATGTGCGTACATACGTACGTACATACTAACAGTATGTGCGTACATACAGTATGTGCGTACGTACGTACAGGGTCGGCTTTCCAGTCTAACCTAAACTTCATTTTCCCTCAACATTTTCTGTGATGTAGCTACCATCTGACCACCACAACCAATTGGTTTACTTCAACTATCCTCAAAGGCTGTCAAGCCATAGATGTTTGTATGACGACCAAACCAAATGCAATTAGCCATATTCATTCAAATACTTGCACTGAGCGGGACCGAACCCGCGCTTCCTGCGTAGCATATCAATACCGGCACGCCAGAGACAGTCATGTATTGTTACGTGTACATAAACACATAACAGTACATGACTATAATATACGTATAATACATTAGCTGACCCACCCCAGCTTCGCCCGGGGTATATTTTGAAGCTTCATATCCCTTTGAACCCGTATGTTTTAGTCTTCAAAATATTTTCAAATCAAATCAAATCAAATCATTTTATTGTGAAAATGGGTACATAGTGGTGCTGTGATTAAATGTGGTTTCTCCATTCTCCGCCTCAAGGCATACAATAGAATTGCTTATAAGATATGCAACATAATAATTTAACAATTATGCACACAGGCTGCTTTATATTATACCAATAATTGAGTTAAAAAAAATATGTCAGTATGAGTAAATGTCAAAAAATAAAAGTCATATATATAATTAAAATCATAAGGAGTACATACATTCCATTATCATTAGAATATTTCAAATTACAAAAAATTAAAAATATGTATGAATAATTGCCGGATTTGTTAACATTTATTGTCAATGCACCGCTCCCTTAAGTAGTAGCGTGATGATATATAGCCTAAAACCTTCCTCGATAAATGGACTACCCAACACTGAAAGAATCATTCAAATCGGACCAGTAGTTCCAGAGATTAGCGCGTTCAAACAAACAAACAAACAAACAAACTCTGCAGCTTTATAATATTAGTATAGATAACATAAACTCACGCCTATATCCCCCGAAGGGGTAGGCAGAGGTGCTAGCTCCCACACTTATAGGTGGCGAGCCTATTGCCATTAACCGGGCACTTACATACTTTTTTTTTTAATATAGAACACGTCAATTAGATTTCGCCTTGCCTGATGGTAAGCTGAAGGCAAAGTCAGAAAAGAGGGTCACCATTACTTACACATACCGTGTGACAATGGTGACACTCAGCTTGACGGCCTCATCATATGCTTTTTCACGCCCCGCTTAAAGGACCCGGGACTGTAGGAAGAAGGAAACACGTGAGCTGGTAATGAATTCCAGGCCTTAATGGTGCGACAGAGGAAAGAGTCACCGAACCGCTTGGTTCTTGATCGGATGTTCTGCACCGTGTGCGGATGACATCTAAGACCTGCACGTGTTGTCCTGTGTAGGAAAGGGGAAGGTAGGACTAATTGGAAGATCTCATCAGAACACTCACCATGGTACACACGGTAAAATTTGCGATAAATACACACATAATTTCGAAAAGCATCGAAAAGTCATTGGTATGTGCCATGGTAAAACCTGGGATCGAACTGGAGACCTCGTTTCAGCAGTCCCTTACCCATACCACTAGGCTACCGCGCTTCTCTACGTATAATAGATATATATAATATACATTAAGAGTAGAATTTGGACCACTCCATCTCTTCCCATGTGGTGTCGTACAAGGCGACTAAGGGACATCAGACAGATATATACAGCCCAGACTCAGATTCATAGCTTGAGTCAATAATAGTGCCCGGAAGACCGCAATAGGGTCACCCCTATTACGTGGGACCGAATTTAATGATTGGTGGAATGTGGGTGTTAATTCACCTCTGACTAACCCTCCGCGGATAAAGGCGTGATTATGTGTATGTTTGTAATAAAAATCTTTTCTTTGATGGGAGTCGCTAGTGAAATACACTTGTGGACACATCTATTGGCCGAGTATTAGGTCGAGCAAAAATATTTATGCAGTTGTGAACCAGGCACATTCATAATTTTATTCAATAGTCTTTTTTTGAATTTCGAACACAGAATTTAAAGAAACCAAAGACATTTGGGAGCTTGTTCGTTGATATCAAACAATCGAATACTAAGAAAACTTGATTTTATTGGTTTACTTGGATTTAATTCTTGAAAGTGTGATTTTTCTCTTTGATTTTGCAATAAACATTATAGTAGGGGAGCCCAAGAGGGGATTTGAAGAGTTACTCGAGCGCGTCAGAAAACTATATGAGGAGAAACCTTATTCCTTGTAATGTACTCCTACCATATATAAACCCTTTATATAAGGGCGTGCTCCGAGGACAGCCCGTCAGATTTGTAAAAAAAAAACAATCCTTAGAAAAACTCGAGCGTGTCAGATTAAGGCCAGGTAAGTTAAATACATACAGAACAGACTATATTTCAATAATCTGATAATTTTTGCGTGGCATAAGGAAATGGGTAAGTGGCAAAATTGTAAAAAAAAAACGTCACTGTGAAATACTCGAGCGCGATTAAATTTTTTTTTATTTTGAAGGAAATCCTGTAAGAATTACAGAATAAAAATAATCTGACGATTTTCATGGGGCTATGTAGCTTAAACCATAAATAAAGTGTGGTGCGTACAGCTGCTGAGAACTGGATTGAAACTCCGCGCCTCTGTTTCCTTCTCACTCTTTCTTTATATTTCACTCTCTCGCACCATCCCCACACTACTATCTGCCGCCATATTGATTTAACAGCTGATCATAATAACTTGTTTGTGTTTCGTCGATGTATGGTGTTTTGATTTATTTGTTGTGTTTTACAATAATTTTATTAATTCAATGCAATCAATTTTATATGCATTGCAATAATGAGCAATGTAACAGTGAAATGTGTACTTTGTGAGAAAGAAACATGTGAAAAAATTAAAAAGTTCACACCCGATACTTTAAGAAAATGTATAACTATTTTGGAGTATCGTAAAGTAAAACCAGTTCGAAGAAAATCTAGTAATGCTTATGCTACGGTTAAAATTTCTAATGAAACATCTTTAAACGATGGATATCATATACAGTGCTACAAACTTTTTACAGCTATAAAAATACCGTACGATTTTCAAAAAAATGATGAAATAACACCAGAAAGTGCTCAGGAACGTGATGATACTCCAGAAATTGCTGGAGAGAGTTCAGAATTATCTATTTCTAGCACAACGCAAACTACTGGAAAAACAGCAGATGAGTAAGTTTTAATGTAATATATTATTCATTGTGTGATTATATCCTAAGTAAAAATCATAGCATTCATTTTTTTAAATCAAATTTTGATAAGCTTTTATTATATTTTTTTTTGGCTAATAGCTTCACCACAATATCAAATATTTTTTTTACATAATGAATTATTTTTATTTTGAAAATAGGGAAAAAATACTGATTCTAATTATGGGTCCAATAATTTCAGAGCGGGTCCATCAAACAATCCTGAATCAAACTTGAACGATAGTGATGATGCATTGGATGTTGATGATGAGCAGGTGGGTGCTGATAAGCCGGTTATTAATGAAGATTTGGAATGTTTTATTTGCAAAAAGTCCAGGAAAAGACGTCATGGCCGTGTAGTGCCATTAGCAATCAATAAATCGCGAACAATAGAATCGTTAAAAAGTGCAGCTACCGAACACAATGATGTTGAAATGTTGGAAAAAATTAGTTCCTTTACTGATAGCTCGTCCATTCCCTATCATAAATGCTGTAAAGACCAATACTTGCGTGAAATCAGTAAAACAGAAGAAAGTAATTTTGTCAAAAAGCGAAAGGCTTTTAGTACAGCTTATGATTTATTATGTGAAATTTTGGAGGAATACGTTGTCAAAAAAAATGAATGCCTGTTTTTTGATCATGTAAAAAAGGAATACCATAGATTGTTAATTGAACAGTACAAATTATTATCGGAAACCATAAACAGCACCTCATTTTCAGACCGTCATTTAGAAACTAAGATAATGGAGACTTTTGCAAAGAAGATAAAAATTATTTATGCTAATAGAAAAAAATTTCTTGCTCCGATCTCAGCCAATATTGTTGATTATAATAATATTTTTGAAGTCATGTCAATGAAGGAACAAATTCGTTCAGTTGCAATACAACTTCGAAACGAAATTTTAGATTCTACGACAACGAAGTTGCCTGATGATTGCACTGCTGAAGACTTAATTAAAGGTGAATGTGATTATGTGCCAGAACTTTTAACGTGTTTTTTGGAAACATTTATTTCGGGGGATGTTTCACATTTATCACGAAAAAGACGTCAAGTAAAAGAAAGCAAAAACGATCTAACAATTTATTCTATTGGGCAAGACTTGGTATATGCTGTTTCCAGCCATAAAATTAAAACTTCCAAACATATTACACTTGGTCTGGCCGTGAAAAGCTTATGTAACAGCAAGAAAATAATCAACTTGCTGTCTAAATATGGACATTGCTGTTCATATACTGTTTTAGAAGAATTGGAGACTGAATTAACTTATTCTACAGCAAACAGCGCTTACACATGTCCTGAAGATATTTTACGTCGTCCAGATTTAAATACAGCCGTTGCCTTTGACAACTTCGATCGCTTTGTTGAAACGCTAAACGGCAAAGACACTCTCCATGACACGGTGGGAATAATTTTTCAAAATATTATTCAAAATGAAGATCCATTGCCTATCATACCCTTAACCTCCAGTGAAATTTCTAGTGAAACTGTACCAAGTAATATTTCTGAATCTACGCCTTCGACATCGAGAAACCGAAAACGTCGAGCCTTCCAAGAAATAACTTTTGAAATGCGCCCATTCACTAAAAAATTAAAAATAGCCACTTGGAATCAGCTTGATATTTCCGCACTCAACAAAGAACCTACAAATTTGACTATAACTAAACAATTAGATGCTATGTGGATGTTATCGCATAAATTCAGTATACATGACACTCCAATGTGGGTTGGATATCACAGTAAAATTATAATTGATAATTCATCAGTTCAGAAAATTTCGTATCTAACTCCCATCAATGAATCTCCTACTAATCATTCTACAGTGTTAAAAACTTTAGAATTAAGCCAAGAAATTGCAAAAGAATGTAATGCTCCATACATTCAAATTACATATGATTTAGCTATAGCTCGAACAAGTTATTGCATTCAAACCCAAGAATCACCAAAATTTGATAACATTTTCATTCACATGGGGGCCTTCCATGTCGAAATGGCTTTTTTTAAAGCAGTTGGTAGCTTTATAGAAGAATGCGGACTCACCAATATTATGGTTGATTCTGATCTGATTGCTGAAGGCTCAGTTTCGGGTATCATTAGTGGAAAAAATTATAATAGGTGTAAAAGATTACATTCTATTATGGCGTTATCATTACAACAATTCCACTTTCATTCTTTTTTGGAAAAGGAAAGTTTATCAGTTGAAGAATCTGTGATTGATTATCTCACCGCATTCTCGCAACTTCGAGATCACTCGCCTCAAGTACGACATTCAGAAACACAAAATCTACTCCAATTATATGAGAACTATACAGCAGAGACTTTAGAAGGTAAACACGGTAAAACGCCACAATTTTATGCCATGTATATTGATTTTATAAATCTATACCATCTATTTATTCGAAGTATAAGAGTTGGAGATTTTGATCTGTACTATTACTCCCTCGGAAAAATTGTGAGTTTATTCTTTTACTTTAATCAGCAAAATTACAGTCGGTGGCTAGTGTTTTACTTAAATCAACTACAGCACATTAATGAGACACATCCAGGCCTCCAAGCAGAAATTTCAAAAGGATCGTTTGGTATCAGGAGAACCAATAAACCATTCTCGCGGATCCCGGTTGACTTAACATTGGAGCAAACCATTAATGGTGAAGCAGCACGTCGGCTCACAGGAATCGTAAATCTAACGTCCTCTATTTCTGCCAGACAACGTTGGGCGCGAAATCACGGAGCTCGAACTCGAATAATTTCACATGTTTTGAATCGTGCAGGTATGAGTAACAGTAATGAAGACGTCGCAGCAGACCTACACCCAGATAGAATCGAAAAGCATCAGAAGCAAATTAAAGCTTTCATGTGTAGCATTGAACAGACCACTAATCCGTTTTCTTCTTCTATAGATAAAGATCAACTCTATAATATCTCTACTGGGCAGGCTGCAACCCCAGAAGTAGCTAATTGCTTGTTAAAAACGGTTTCGTCTGGGATGTTTCTTCGCGATCAGTTCATAACTGAGTGTAATATGGATTCGGATAGATTTCACAAATCATTAAAGAAAAATCCGATTTTGTCTTTTGCAAGCGTAAAGAAGAAAAAGTCGATGAAGATTGCACAAAAAGTACATGAAGTAAAACTGCAGCGAGATTTATTTGGTAGATTATTAGCTTTATCTCAGGATACTAATCTAAATTTGGAAAAAGTACTGTGTTTCCCCATAACGCCAGTTCCGCTATCACTATGCCATATAGATGGGTCCTTAAATAAAACTACAAAATCGATACTAATTGAAGAACTAGAAAAAAAAGTTGAAAAAATTGAACAACCGCCAGAGAAGTTAGATTGTCTTATTGTAGATGGTTTCTTCTTTCTGCATACTTTTAAACAAATGCCGCGCAGTTTTGGAGATTTATCGAAAAAGATTTTGCAATCTCTTGTAAATACTTCAGCTGATAGTGTAGCAATTATATTTGATCGTTACTTCACACCTTCAATTAAAGATTGTGAACATACTCTTCGAGGCAATGTGGATGATAAAGATTTTCATATTGCTGGTCCTCAGCAAATTAGAACTTCTGACTTTAGCAAGGATTTAAAAAACATTAAGTTTAAAGAAGCTTTGGTTAAATTTCTCATTGAACATTGGGCTGATCAGGAAATGAAACCGATAATTGGTAACAAAACTATATTTCTGAACCATGATTCGTGTTACGTATATCGTGTTATCGATAATAGAGTTTCACGAATTATTGATCATGACCTGTCATGCCCCGATCATGAAGAAGCAGATACAAAGGTTGTATTTTTTGCGTGTCAAATGGAAGAAAAATCCACAGTTACCATCAGAGCTTCTGATACAGATATCGTTATAATTATGTTGGCAAATATGGAACACATACAAACATCGGTAAAAATTTGGATTGATTTTGGAGTCGGTAATGCACGCCGATATATCGACATGTCCGCTCTTTTTGCTAAATTAGGCCTACTTGTTTCGCAAGCACTGCCAGCTTTACATGCGCTAACGGGATGTGATTATAACCCAGCTTTTTACAGACGAGGCAAAAAAAGACCTTTGAAAATTTTAATGGAATCTGTAACTTTTCAAAAAGCTTTTGCTAATTTGGGAACTGAAGCTTTTGATATTGAAGAATTATTTCTTACGATGGAATCTTTTATCTGCCATCTATATGGTTTAAAAAAACTAAATGATGTCAATTATGCTAGGATGGAAATATTCAATAAGACATATAAAGTATCAGACACGTCTCAGCCCTTCTCGCTAAATGTGCGTAACTACGACGGTTGTAACTTGCCACCTTGCCAATCAGAGCTACGGCAACATTTATTAAGATCTAAATACATCGCATGCTTGTGGAGGAATGCTCATTATCGAATCGTAACTGAGATGCAACCAATTAACTGTGGATGGACAAATGTTGATGGAAAATTAGAGCCGACTTGGTTTCTTGGTAGCCAACTTCCTGCAGTATACGAAGATATTGTCATAACACCTGACATATCAGGAGATACTGTAGATTCAGGTACGTTTTTTTTAATACTATAATACAAAAGAAATAGAAAATTTTAAAGTTTATAACCCTTCCTTCTTACAGAAACAGAAAATGAAGAAGAAATCGACCAAGGAGGAATCAATTTTGAAGATCAATCCAGTGAGGATGAAGATTAAAAAAATTTTTTTATACGTTTTTATCTATTTTTGTATTAATAAATAATGATAAAATTACACCTACATATATGCGTAATAATTTATTCCATTCAGAAATTGGAAAAAAAATTTTTTTCTTTCAAATTTTCAGATTAAGAATATTCCTTCATATATTTGTCAGATTATCATTTGGGACGACTAGAACATCAAGTTGAACCGTTTGTGTAAAAATCTGACGCGCTCGAGTATTTCAAGGTCACTTTTTTTTTTTACATTTTCAAAAATCTACCATAACTTTTGATCACATCCAAATCGTCAGATATTTTAATAAGACACTTTTTTGAGTTTTCTAAATATTCCCTTCAAATATCTGACACGCTCGAATAACTTTTTTTTTTTTTTTTTTTCTACCCTTTTCTACAGCCATCCTCCCCTAAATACTCGTCAGAATAATATCTCTCGGTTGTTAGAAAAACAAAGCGGGTAAACACCGTGAATGCCTGACGCGCTCGAGTATTTTTATGTGAATGATTTTTTTAACATTTTTGAAAATTAGCACACGCTCTCCTCCTCACTAAAATGGCAAAATGAACATAAATAATTTTTCGTTTTAGGCCTAAATCTTCACAATCTAATCGGTCCCCATGACGCTTTAGTAACTGAAAATTTAGCGGGCCGGGCTCCCCTACTATTACTTATTCTTAACATTAAGGCGAGGTTCTATAAATAATCTATGGATACTTACTGTTGCACTTATCTAGGCCGGATACAGCCAAAGAAATGTGAGTGCTCAACATAATTTAAGCCGATCTGCGGTCCGAAATGTTTATCTGAGGTACCTAGAGACTGGCGGCTTTGTTCGTCGCCAAGTAAGGCCACGATCTCGAGTTACAACTGAAAGGCAGGATCGATTCATCGTGACGACCAGCTTGAGAAATCGTCACCTCACCTCCATTGAGATATAAAACCAACTTCTCGACTTCCACTGAGTATCTGTGAGCGCTCGAACTGTTCGGAGAAGGTTAAAAAAAACACAATATGGTACCACACAAACTAGCTAATGGCCCCAAACTAACGCGAGCCTACCGAACAGTGCGTCTTCTTTTCGCGCGCACTCATTTAAATTGGACTCAGCAGCATTGGAGCCGTGTACTCTTTTCTGATGAGTCTAAAATTGCGTTACATGGCAATGAAGGAAGGAAGATGGTCTACCGACGTAAGGGAGAGCGTTTTGCACAATGCTGCTTTCAAGAGAGAGTTGTTTATGGCGGTGACTCATGGACTGTCTGGGGCGGTAAATCCGCGAGCGGCAAAATTCAACTTGATGTTGTTACGGGACCACGGATGCAAACATTAAATGCTGAAAGATACATTCGTGAGTGCTTAGAACCTCACGTGATGCCATACGTGGACCATGTGGGTCCAAATTTCCTTTTTATGCATGATAATGCAATAGCCCATACGGCCGGCATCGTCAGGGAATATCTTCGGGATAGGAACATCACAGTTATGGACTGGCCAGCCAGAATCGCAGAAATGAACCCGATTGAGCACATGTGGGACGAGCTAAAAAGACGTGTTAGGGCTCGTCAGCCAGTTGCCCAGACGACGCCGGAGTTGAAAACTGCCATAGAAGAGGAATGGGAGATGATCTCTCAAAATTTCATAGAACGTTTGATAAACTCTATGCCTAATCGTATGACAGCTGTCGTTGATGCCCCTGGAGGCAACACGCGTTATTGAATTAAACCTTTATTTGATAAAACATGTTTTTTATTCAAAAATCAACTGCCTTCATCAAGGCGCATACCCGACTTGTTAGGCGTAGCTCCATGTCGTGTGGTGTTCTGAATTCAAATTTCAAACAATACGATCGAAAAAGACGGTAAAATGTATCAGGTTTAAAACTGCATCAATAGTTTTTGTTCAATCTAGCAATCATATTTAGGTGGGGGCCATCGAAACATAAACTCTAAGGTGTGAACCAATAGATGTGTCCACAAGTGTATTTGGAGGTTCAAGTTGCTGGAAAAAATTTGATAGAAAAACATTGTCTGGGGATTTCAGCTTTCTAATGATTATATAGCCAATCAACCTAAATTACAAAGGGTTCCCAGATACGTTATCAGTATTTAGTTTATACTAATATCAACAAAAGATTAACTCTACCAAGTACCAAGTCACATTATACTTTACAGCATTGATAAGCTATTATGCTCAAGAATATAACTCTCACAGTATAAGTACTTAGAACAATGGATACTTGGTGGAGTTGATAAATATTGCGTGCATGTACAGAATAACATTTCGGAATGGTTCAACCTTGGATGAATTAATTTTTTTTTAATTCATCTAAGGGTTCAACTAAATTTACTTTTTCACTTTGAAAGTCATTTATTAATCCACGACGCAAAAATGACGTGCGTGCGTGCGTGCGTGCGTGCGTGCGTGCGTGCGTGCGTGCGTGCGTGCGTGCATGCGTGTGTGACCTTGGATCATTCTGATATGACGTAGTGCTCTACCAGGTTGGGGTCCCCCGATATGACAAGGCTTGCATCAAAATATGAATTACTATGTATATTAAAGTTATAGGGCTAAACTTTTTGGAAGTTTGGAAGTGTGGAAACAGTAGGCCAAATCCTCTCAACATTGAGAGAGTCCTATGTCCATCAGGGCATAGGACTGCAATAGGCTAATTGATTGCATTTATTGATTGTCTTGAAGGCTATGGAGATGAAATCTACTAGTAATCGAAATGTTGTTATATCTGCAGTAGCTTAGTGGTATGGGTAATGGACTGCTGAGACAAGGTCTCGGGTTCGATCCCAGGTTTTACCATGGCACACACCAATGACTTTTCAATGCTTATCGAAGTTATGTTTGTATTTATCGCAGGTATATAGTTAATGGCAATAGGCTCTCCACTTATTACATTGGGACCTAAACATAAACTGGCGAAATGTGGGTTTAGACATTTGATAACTTTTGACAATTGACATTTGACTTCTTGAAAGTTAGAATGATAGGACCCTTGACATCTTTAGGGCTAAAATTTACTTAATTTACTTTGATTGAAAAGAATGAAAATACTGAACTCAAATTTTGATGAATATATAGACCTAACTACAGTTGATATAAAATGGAAAAATGCATAATTACTTATCATTCTTGATCCCCAGCTCCTGTTCCACAAGCTCAAACAGTACTTTAGCATGTTTCTTGTTCTGCTCAACTCCTAATGCTCCAATGGACATCAAGTTTGCGATCGCGCAAGGATCTGTGGTGCCTCCGAAGCTCATCGCCACATCAGAAATGACAGACACCACACAGTACTGAAATTAAGAAAGAAAAAGTACATGATAACTTTTAAACTATCACATTCCATGATATACAATAATAGTAACACAATAATGCAATCATGGTCAAAACATCAGGCAAACCAAAAGTATGTATGTAGGTACCTATACCATGATCGCTTTAATAATAATAATAATAATAGCAATAATTTATTACCAAAAAACACACATACAGTTACATTTCCGGTGGCCCCACACTAGGCCTAGGCCTGTCCTGTGGGTGCCTGTTACAATACTGGTTTACAATATTTCAATATTAGTTCGGTTTACGCTGTACTTAATTGGTAGCAAGAACATATATTTAACAAAGTTTTTCATTTCCAATTTTAGAAGGCAGGTAGTAAGAAGAATAATACTCAATACTCAATACTCAATACATTTATTGCGTTCCATAATGTAGTACAGTTGTTCAGGTTAAAATTATTGTTACAATTATGGACCCTGTCGGGCACAGCACAATATTTGGAGAGAGGAAGAATTTGTCATACACAATATGTTCTCTCTTAATTACAGTTTGTTGATATTACTTATTATATTAAATTTAAATGATTTTTAGTAGGTATAAATGTCATTTTACTCGTTTTGTTTCGGCCCAAAAAGACAAGGACAAAAATGTAATGAAAATGTCTATACAGAATGTTAAGTGATACATATACAATTTATACAATTTGAAAATACATTGGGTTGATATTTTACCAGTTTAATATTAGTATGATATGTCATAAGTCAATCTTGATGTCAACATAGGGTTAATTAATTAAAAGTAAGAGTAAAAATAAAAATACGTCAGTACGAATAAATGTCAGTCAATATATATATATACATATTTTAAGTTAATTAAATGATATATTTGAAATTATTATTATAAATTATTAAATATATTTGTATATACATTTTAAATGAATTAAATTATTAATATTGAATTAGATTATTAAAATTGTATTAGATTATTAATATTAATTTTTTATAAATTTTGGTTAAGATAATATTTAACTATTCTAGATTGATTTCATTAATTTATTTGCCAAATAAATATGTCCGTACGTATGTTTATTTATCATTTAGATATTCCTGTATGCTGTAGTAGGTTTTGCTTAGTAGGAAGGTTTTTAGTTTGCTTACAAAAAGCTGTAATTTTTTTTCTTCTTTTATGGGCTCTGGCAATTTATTGTATATTTTTACTGACCTGACCAAGGGACCCGAAGAATGCATTTCCAGTTTTGAGGTGGGCAGGTTTAATCTATTTTTGTGTCTTAGTGTATATCTAGTTTGTATGTCCTCTCGTGTGGTGTAGTGTCCAGGGTATTTTCGGACAAACTTACATATTTCCAATATATATATATGCATGGTAATGTTAAAATTTTTAGGTTTTGAAAGTGGGGCTTACAGGTGTCTGTTTGTTCTATATTTACCAGAATTCTCATCAGTTTTTTTTGTTGAGTGAATAAAGTACTCGCGTCCGTACTATTTCCCCACATAATGATGCCATAGTTTAGCCAAGAGTATGCATAGGCATAGTAGGTAGCCAAAGCAGTCACCAAATCAGTTGTCTTTTTGACTTCTCGTAGAGCGTAAGAGAATTTTGATATTTTGGCTCTCACCTTTTTGATGTGTGGCTTCCAGCTTATATGTGTATCTATGGTCAAGCCAAGCAAGTCAAACTCTTTAACAACTTCCAATCTGACATTATCAAAACTGAAGTCTATAGAGATAGGCGCTTTCTGGTGAGGGTGGAAGGGCATTATTTTTGTCTTAGCGTAATTTATTTCTAAATTATGCTCAGTCATCCAGGATGACGTTTTATTCAA
Organism: Eilema griseolum; assembly: GCA_963662185.1. Lineage (NCBI taxonomy): Eukaryota > Metazoa > Arthropoda > Insecta > Lepidoptera > Erebidae > Eilema > Eilema griseolum. The sequence continues at coordinate 2,220,732 of OY759249.1, forward strand.
AATTGAGTCCAATCTCTCATTCAGCTTCAAATTGCTTTCACAGGAGACTAGTATAGAGATATCATCGGCAAATAATACACATTGTTCCTCTATAACTTTTGGCAGGTCATTTATGTAGATGAGAAACAATAAACACCCTATCACGCTATAACTATAAACATACACACACATATACATATACATATGTCATAATTACAATAATAAAGATAATGTATTTTAGATACATATAATATATACATACATACATATACATAGGTACACACATACACGCTCATACATACACACACATATTCTGCGTGCCCATATACATAATATAAAGAGTAATGTATGTATTGACATTCTCACGCAATCGATTTAGGTAGGTATTGAAGTGAATACTACGCTAGGTGTATCAGTAGACTCTCTGTGAGGCGATATGTCAAGGAATTCCCGTTAACAATATTGTAGATAAAGTACAATTAACTACTTTTTTAATTTACTTGCAGATTACACCTTTTTTATAATGTGGAATCCCCCTATAAACCCTTCGAGCGTTGGGGCAGGCACGGGTGGTTATTTCGAACTCGAACCGACTAAAAGCGCACGCCGTCTTGGATCTCCAGTTGCCGGAGATCAAATAACCTTAATAGTTCGGTGCAGCCCATCAAATGCCATAATTATCTCTCCCACCACGGCCGACCGGTGAACAGTCACCAAACCATTCGCCCTGGAGTCTCGACTATTGACATAGCTTTCCAAAAACTGGTAAAAAATAAAATCCATCATCACCTGTTCCGGTTTTCCAAGTGCTTTAGCTAACACCGGTATCGCTTTGAGCACAAAATCTTTAGGAATTTTGTCCTTGGGTAGATTAGTTTCGATTCTGAAGTGCGGCATTGTAATGTGAAAATGACTACAGTTACGCTAATCTAGTGCTCAAGAATTCGCTACGAAGAAATATATTAATGAAATTTCACTCTACCAAACCACTTTTTTTTTTTTTTTTTTTTTTTTTCTTCCTTCTGGCGATTCCGATGTTTCCGCCAATGACTTAGCTCGGGATCTAATTCATAGTTTCGACTTGTCGGAATGTGACTTGTTGTAGTCTCGGATCAAAGGTTTTATGAATGTACAAGAGATGATGTATTTAACATCCAATATAGGCCGAAAGTCATGTAGCACGCTGGAGTACCTGAGTCAAAGCAAAACACACTGGTTGGAGGTTATAGCAGACAAACACAGTTCTACAGGTTAATATTATTTGAGTTAATGTAGCTAGAGATCAAATATATGAGAGGAGAATTAGTATAGGTCAGAAGAGAGTTAAAATTCATGGGTCGAGGGATACGGTTAATGGGGAGGATATCATATAAAGAACCATTCCTTCTTGTGCACTCAAAGAAAATATGATCCGCTGTGTGTTCATCTAAGCCACACTCACAGAGAGAGCTGTCCCTGATCCTGATTTTAGCTAGAAATACATTGGTGCAGGCATGACCTAAACGCAGACGACAAATTACCGAAGTAGCTCTCTTACTAGCTTCACGGAATTGGTAAAACCAAGGTCAAGCTGGAATATCAGGCTGGATGGAGGCATAGTGTCTACCCTTCACCTTACTGGACTTCTCCCAAAGGGTAGTCCATTTTGAGATCAAACAGGGTTTGGCAAGTAAGAGGATATCGTGAGCATAGACTCTATATTGGTCGAGAGCACCATTGGATATTGCTTCCTTGGCAAGGGAATCCACAAAAGTGTTACCTGCTATGCCCGTATGGCTTGGGATCCATACCAGTGAAATCAACAGACCCTTAGTCTGACATCTGAACAATGATTGCTTAATCAACAGTATTAAGGGGAACTTTGTTTTACTGGTGAATTGATTAGCTAGGATGGCCATTAAGCAGCTCCTGGAATCAGTAAAAACCACCGCCTTGCTTACATTATGAGATTCAACATATAGTAATGCTTCAAGTATAGCTATCGATTCGCCAGTAAAAATGGAATTGATATTTGGAGATTTATATGACAGTATGATTTTATATTTTGGGATCCAAACTGCAGACCCCACGCAAGAAGAGTCAGAAGTTTTAGATGCGTCAGTGTAAATGGCTAGCCAATCCTTCCAATGTTGACTGATCAAATAATCCAGCTCCCTACCAGCGTCCACGGAATCCTTACTGATACCTGAATATAAGACCACATTAGGGGTGTAGATAATTGCATCAAATGTGGTTTCAAACAATGGGTTAGTTTTACACTGAAAACAAGGGAAAGGGAGACGAACATAATTCACAAAACTATTAAATAAACAGGGGTGGTTTTTATGTGTCCAATATCCACCTGAAGAAATGTATTCTGATAGTCTATGTAACTTGGGTATTAGGGGATGTAAGGATAGTTGGGACGATTTATATAGGTATCTGTCTGAGAGGTACTGTCTTCTTAGAAATAGAGGGGGGTCTACACACTCCAATTGTAGTGCATTTATCGGTGATGATCTCATGGCACCTACAATGAGGCGCATGCTTTTGGCCTGGATCTTATCCAACAAGCTTAATGCTGCCTTATTGCATGGTTCCAAGAGGAAGCTTCCATAGTCAAGGTGGCTACGGATAAGGGCGTTGTACATCAGCTTTTGACAATAGGGGTGGGCTCCCCACCAGGCGCCAGACACTGCTCTTAAAATATTAATATTTTTTTCACATTTATGGGAAATGTAGTTAATGTGTTCCACCCCAGATAACTTTGAGTCCAGAACAAATCCTAAAAACTTAACTGTGTTATTTACAGGGAAATTTTGATGATCAAGAGAGATTAAACAATCAGGGATGGATCTACGACGGCTGAAAATTACCACAGAGCTTTTGGGAACTGAGAGTGATAGACCATGGTCAGTAAGCCAAATAGAGAGATAGGAAATTGCTGAGTTCAATCTGGACACAGCATCCGCCATATGATCCACTGCTACATAAAGAGCCAAATCATCTGCATATTGTAAGATGTTGCAGAAAGATGTGACTGAGAGATCCAAATCAGCTGTGTAGATACTGTAGAGGAGAGGGCTTAAGACAGAGCCCTGTGGAAGGCCTCTCCAAGTAATTCTGGAAGAGAGGGTTGAATTTTGAACTCTAAGACTAATGGTTCTTGCAGACAGGGAATTGGAAATGAAATTTACGATCTTCTCTGGAACACTCAGATTGAGCAGTTTTTGCCTGAGCACAGGAAGAAGTACATTATCATATGCAGCTGCAATGTCCAAGAAAACGCCCACGCAATACTGATTTTTAGATAAAGCTATTCTAACGTCAGTAGTTAAAATGCTGAGGCTATCCATTGTCCCCAGGCCCTTGCGGAAGCCGAACTGAGTTTTCGACAGTAAGCCCTGGTTTTCCACCAGCCACTCTAAACGATTTTTTATTAAGTGCTCTAATATTTTAGACATAGTACAAGAGAGCGCAATGGGGCGGTAGCTAGAGGGATCATCGCTGCGCTTACCTGGTTTCAAGATCGGTATTATGATTTGAGATTTCCACTCTTCCGGGGGGAAACCAGAGCAAAAAATGTGGTTGAGTAAATTTAAAAAGAAGGTTTTGGTAGTGGTGCTGCTTTTGAAAATGAATGAGTAAGGGATGCCATCTACCCCAGGAGAAGAATCCTTAAGGGACCCCAAGACGATCGAAAGCTCGTCGTACGTATAACAAGCATCTAAAGGGTGTGAAGCCTGAGGACTGGAGGGAAAGAATTTTGAAGACTCATCAGCTGTGGGAGCTGTTGGGGGAGCCAATCTTTGCTCGAATTTCTGTAACCATCGGGAGGGGTCATTCGACGTAATATTGCTGTAGGTTGTAGAGTATCTGAACCTTCTAATATCTCTCCATACAAAAGATGCGGGGGTACGAGGGGCTAATCTTTCGCAGAATCTGCGCCAACCATCCTTTTTCTTTTGTGACAGGAGCCTAACTGTTTGTGCAGCTACTTTTTGGTAGTTTAAATAGTTATTAGTTGACATATTATGCTTATATGCTCTTTCAGCCTCCTTTCTCATTCGGCAGGCAGACGAGCAGGCCTCATCCCACCAAGGAGGAGAGGGGATGTTGTTCCTGGGGGCCCTTTTAACAGGTATTGCCTTGTCAGCAGAGTTCAGAAGAGCTTGTTTAAACAGGGTGTAAACAGTCTCAATGTTATCTGAGTTAGGCGCAGGCAGGAGAGAAACCTCTTGTTCAAGATAACTGGAGTATAATTCCCAATTGGCCTTTGAAAGGTTATATTTGAGAAGGGGGTTAAATGGTGATGATTCCCTGTGGCTGGCTAGTGATGTGACAATTATGGGGTAGTGATCACTCTGTTGTGAGTCACTTGATATCTGCCAAGTCAGGCAAGAGGCAAGGGACGCTGAGCAAACAGTCAAATCTACAGCACTAGGGCCCCTTTGGGTTAGAGAGGGCCTACGGGTGGCAGAGCCATCATTTAAGATGCAGAGATTCAACGAATCTAGCATCTCTATGAATGGGGATGCTAAAACATCACAATCTTGTGAACCCCAAGAAGTATGATGAATGTTGAAGTCACCTAGAATAACAAGCGGATAAGCTATAGAAGTTAAAATGTCATTCATCTCAGCCAAGGAAGAAACATCTGGATAGGGGATGTAAACAGAGAGAAAAGCAATGTTTGCCACTGTAATGGCAACAATATTGATACCATCACTATGAGGAGGTAAAGTCAAAGAATTAAAAATAATTGTTCTAGAGATTAGAAGGGCAGCTCCAGCATACCTATCACCTCTGTCATCCCGGAGACAGACATACCCAGGCACCCTGAAATGGGAACCGGGCTTAAGCCAAGTCTCCTGGATGGCAAGGATGAGAGGTTTGTGCTTATTAATTAAATAAATTAAATGACTTTTCTTACTTCTAATGCTCCTACAATTCCATTGGAGCAGAGGAGGGAATGTTACTGGTGAAAGTTAACAGCTGAGTAAGTTTTGATCTATATTTATCAGGCAGCTCAGTATCATCAAAGCGGGTCAACATGTTAATAAGTGTGGAGAGTAATAGATCAAGGAGGTTATCATTCGCAGGAACGTTAGCTTCTGCATCAGAGATAGCAGCACCATTAGGAAGAGAAGATGGGGGGCAGCGAGTGATAACATTGTGGGCCTGCCTGTCATAGCCAGGGCCAGAAGCGGGTTTGTTCTGCCTTTGGGGCATGATAATTGTTTTTCGGTGAGATACTTGAGGCCCTTGAGACCTCCGGACAGAAGACGGGAAAGACTGCTGAGCACCAAGTTGAGGACTCAATGGTTGAGACATTCTGGTAGTGTCGGCAAAGGATTTTTTCACTTGGGGGAATCTGGCAGATGCCTCCATATATGAGATATTCTCCTGAGACATAGTAATCTTTATCATCTTCTGCCTAGAGTGTTCTGGACAAGAGGGATCTTTTGCTGAGTGAGGCCCTAAGCAAAACATGCAGGTGGGGGATCCTGAGGCACATGATGTACCCTCATGAGCTTGGGAGCAAATAAAACACCGTGGAGCAGACCTGCATTGTGTAGTGGTGTGGCCATAGCGACAGCATTTCCAGCACTGAATCAGAGGGAGAACGTAGTTCTCAACGGGGAGAGAGTTATAAAAACAATAGACGTGTGGGGGCAATTTTTGTCCTGAGAAAGTGACTACAATAGTCTGAGTGGGAATGTATGTGGCTGTGTTGTTCTCATTCAGTACTCTTCTGTTAAGCCTTCTTGCTTTCATGATTGAACCATATCCTGATGGGACCTCAATGGATAGGACCACTTCTTCTAGAGTCCAATCTACTGGAACCTGCCTTACTATGCCCATTCGAGAGCTTGCAAAAGAGGGAATAGAACACAAGTATTTGGCCCTTGCTAAGGATGGATGAGAAAGAAAGTTGTTGGCATCACTAGCGTTCTTAAATTCAACGGACACTCTGTTGCGACCCACTCGCTTAACACTACCGTCAACTATGTTGTTAATTTTATTGGCGAATAAGAAATGGCCGAACTTTATGGATCGGAACACTGTTCCAGCAGCGGCATCCTCGGTATCTCTTGTCACGTGAACCAAAAAAGGACCTGAATCTGAGTCTAGGTACTTTGCTACCTTATCCTGAAAATCCGGATGGATGTAAGTACTTTGTATAGACGGCGTAGCTTGGGAGGGGATCGTAATAGTTTTTTTGGCAGGGACAGCGTCTTCCTGTGAGGTATGGTTCATACGTTTCTTGGCTATGATGGATGTAGGTGTATCATCTAGCACAACGCGAGAACTACTGGGGAGAGGCGTGCCCGGCCGCTGGCCGGGGACGTTTCCCCCACCGGGGTCTGGTGGATGGTTATCCATAGGACAATCTAAGTGTTAAACACCGTTACTTACCCTGAATATGAATACTAAGCACACTTAGACAACACAGAAGCACTTAAATACTCCAGCAACACAATATTGTCAACAAAAAGATTTTTGGCAAGGACGAACACTTGTAGCAAGCACGCGTTCCAGATCCCCAAACCACTTCACTGTTGTAAAATTGGAATGTCAAATTCAATGTCATGTTATTGCCAACTATGTCAATGTCAAGTAAATGAAAATATCAAAAACCGTGAATGGATGCATTCCAAATTCATGTACAAATTTTCTTGAGAAAGCAAAGAGGTTAAGGATATTGGTTATAATTTTCAATATATTTATGATATGAGCCATGTCAATTTGAAAGTTATGTGTAGAGGGTAATAAGTTCATTATTGTTAATGTGCCCTTAAAAGTAGGTCAGTTGCCTTTATGAACGATTTGAAATAGTAATCGTGAACGCATGATTATAACAATCCAATATTCCGTTCCATTGATCAAATAAATTGCGGGGAATTTAATTAGAACGTTTAGCTAATTTAGACATTGTAAACTTAAAAGAAGATTTTCATAGAAAAATTAAGAAGAGATTAAAATTTTTAATCTTAAATTAGCTTGTGTATTAGTACACTACATAATTTTACTGTAAAACGGAACACAAAGTGTTTACGTAATTATTGTTTATGGTAGGGCTTTTCCTAGAAATACCAACACGATTGACAATCTCGATAGTGATGTCAATACTCAACGATAATACTATTTAACGACTTTAAATAATTCTACCATCTTTTAGTTTCTTGAAAACGGTCTAGTATAGGAACATTGAATCCTTTGGTTTGGGTAGAAAGATGCTGCTAGAACCATTTAATGCTCCAATGGAGAGTTACATACAACTCGATTGGAGTAGCAATTTTTTCCTCAAAATCTCAACACCATCTCAGTGTTAATTCCCATCATTGCATCCAAAGTTTGCACATTGAAACCTGGTTTCTATTCTCCAGGCTCTCTATGGTAGCTACAGTGTGACTACGACTGCTGTACCCCTCCCATGATAGTGGCAGTGCTCGAAGGACTTTGTAAAGAAAGAAAAAGAAAGAGTATGAGACAAGAGCGAGTGCGATACCACCACTAGTGCCCATGGTAGTATCTCACTTTGTCTCGGCTAATGTTCCCTTACCACGTCGTGTGTTTCATGGGCGTGCTACAGCGCTCGCGGTCATACTATAATACACCTATTGTATCATCGATATCGATATTATTCACGACATGCCTAAGGTACTGCATGTCTTTATCTTTGTCTATGGTAGGGGAAGCAGACATTACATTTGGCATTTTTTTTCTTATGCAGATGTAAATTACTTACTCTGTGATGCAGATAAAAGTTCACTAAAATGTCATTCATTATTTTATTATTAGCAGTTGATACTTAAATGCAAATAACATTAGAAGCCATTATAGAGTGATTGTACATTGTACATAATTAGTCGTACCGTGGAATCCCCTTACAATACTTATATAAGGAGCAACGAACGATCCTTTTTAGTCTTTGATGGACAAGCCGAGTGGTCACTCATACAATTTTAGTACAGTGTTGCTGTTTTACTTGTGGTATTTGAAGTGGTTTATTACTGTGTGTCAATAATTTAAATCTTGAACAATGGGTAACGAGCAATCTTCAAGTTCCAACAAGCAGGAGTAAGTATTATTTGAATAGTCTTTGAATACCCTTTATATAAATATCAGTTTGTATCTGTTGTCTTAAACAGAATGTGATAAGAAAAATGAGCGCAGGACAATGATCTTATAATAAAAGGTAGATTATTCGGCTGGTCACCGGCGGCGTTAATAATATTAACAGAAGGACTTATCATTAATGTAATCATTAACTTATTAATTTACATTATTTATAAGTTAATGATAAGTCTCCTATAAGATATTAAATTATAATTATCATTAAGGGATAATTAAGTTTGATTGGTACATTTGGAATCATTTGAACTACAAAAGTCTAATAATGAAGTTTGAAAATGTTATAGTTGACAATGAAAACCTGCCAAAATGTTAATGTAATCTAAAAAGTAATGCATAGTTACATCATCACTTACCATAGCATAATATATTGTAAGGAGGAGGATAAAGTGAAAGGAGGGTAATTCTAAATTAAAGTTAACAAAAGGCTTTCATTTGTACTATTATAATAATAATAAACATCTTTATTGATATAACATACAAGTTTAACATACAAGTACTTTAGTAACAGAGTTGTCCACAATTGGAATGTAGGTACTGCCAGATAACGTTATTGCTGCAACCACAAATGGATATAAAAATAGACTTGATAACTGGCTACAAGTAGGCAACCCAGAGCTCAAAAAAGTGACGAACAGCTTCAATAGAGAGACTATACATTTTATCACTAGATGTGAACACATTAGCTTGTAGCTGTTTGTTCATAAATAAATAAATAAAGTTTTATAGTATATACAAATGGCGGCCATATCACTCTTCGGCAATTTCTTACTGGCAACCATAGGATGGAGAAAAAAAAATAGAATAAGAATATTTCAGAGCAGTATATATATAAGGCAGGGCAGGGCAGTATATACTAAGTATATTATGTATTCTACATCAACACAATTATATATATATATATATTTTTTTTGTAACTTTGTACTTTTATACTAATATTATAAAGCGGAAGAGTTTGTTTCGAATAGTCCATTTATTAGATAAAGGTTTTAGGATATATATCATCACGCAACTACTTAAGGGAGTGGAGCAGTGATCATGAATGTCAACAAATCCAGCAGATTGATAAATTAATTGAAATATAAAAAATCTCTGTCACATTAAACAAGTCTCTAAAAGTCGAGAATAAGTTGTGTTAGTTAGCCCTATAACTTTGATATACCTAGTAATACATATTTTGATTCTAGCGTTATCATTGTCGGGGGACCTTGGATCGTTCTGATAATATGACATAGTGCTCTACCAGTTAGGGTCCCCCGATACGACAAGGCTTGCATCAAAATATGTATTACTAGGCATATAAAAAGTTATAGGACTAACTAACACAATTTATTTTCAACTTTTTGAGCGTTGTTCTTTGTGACGGATTTTTTAAATTTTTAATTTAATTTATATCTTACACTTTTTAAACTGAGCTACTAGTCAAGCCATTTCATTAGATACCCATATTGAGGGAATTGAGAAAAAATATGTAGGTACTCCGTCATTTTGTTGCGGCGGCCGTCTTTGACCGCTTTTTTTTTCAAAGATAGCTAAGAACACTCCCGACTAATATACCTTTCAAACCAAAAAAACTACGTTCAAATAGTTTCATCCGTTCAAGAGCTACGATGCCACAGACAGACACACACATATAGAAACGTCAAACTTATAACACCCCGTCGTTTTTGCGTCGGGGGTTAAAAACTAAAGTAATACAGGCTCAAATAGGTGATATGAGTTTTCGAAATATGCCACAGGCGAAGCCGGGGCGGGTCAGCTAGTACACTATAAATTCTCGTCTTTGTGTGCCAACTTCTCTGAAATGCCTCGACCCATTCGTATGAAAATTTTTGTGCATATTTGGTAGGTTTGTGAATCGGTTGTTAACTATTTTTAAACCCATAAGTTATAAGGGTGGTCTAACCCAAAATCATTGACATACATATATACGTACAGACTACCTCTGATTAACCCCTATTTTTTAATATCTGCAAAACAACGTTATCTAGACCATAATATAATAAACCAATTTAAAAAGAACTCAGGGTATTTTTAGGCGAAACTTGTGGTTCTGACACCTGTCAAATTGGGTGCGGGCATTTAGGGATGCTTGGAAGTGCCCTACTTGTCCCACTGAAGCCACCCTAGCAGAGGTGTAACAGGTTTAACCGCCAGACACCCTAGCAGATGTAGGCATGCACAATGGCGCAGCGTCCCCCTCAAAATTTCATAAAAAGGTTTTTTTTGCATCAAAAAATTCGCTGTTCTGTTTTTGTACCCATGTAGACGATTATTTAAGTTCCAATTTTATTTTCTTGGCTATAAAAACTGTAGCGATACGGTGCCACCAGGCGCCATTACTCATATGCAACACGTGCCTTATTCGATAACACCGCCGCCGGTAGCGAGCGCGGCCGGAAAATTACCGAGAACCATTGTACCTACCCGTTGCAGTTCGGCGTATATATGTATATTGTTACTGCGGAGAACACAATACAAACGATACGATACTTAAAACTGTTTTACTTGTGACTGCTTCTTTCCACGCTGGATGTATCCAATACATTCTTGGTCGCTGTATATTTATAATCTGTAGTCATAATCTTCGTCATCATCATCGTCTTCGTCTGAAGAGCAATACATGTCTTATCTCGTCAATATCACGCTCTATAACGACGACCCTTTACCCAAGGATCAATTACTATGCTCAGCTGGTTGTGCGTTGGGTACTTTCTCTTTACCCTTCTACTAGCCGTACCGTTTCTACGCTGTTTGCGCAGATATCGCGTCTGCGCCGTATACATTGCCTTACCTTCGTCTCGTCGTCTTCTGTTTGCGTTGCGCATTAGGTGCTAGACAAGCATAGAACCACCCACCAACTGAATGAAAATGGTTTTTTATACGGAGGCAGACAAACACACGACCGACCTAATGAAAAGTGGTTACCTAGCTATGGACAATATGGAACACCAGGAGCGTCACATCGTTGCTGACCCTGTAAGAACCATCTAATACTTTTCTTGAAGAACCTCATATTGTAGTCGCTTAGGAAAATCATGGCGGGAGTGCATTCCACAGCTTAAGCGGTCAGGGGATGATGTTCCTATCATACCTAATTGTGCGTTCTGTTTCAAATCGCAATGTATGAGGATGGATTCCCTGCCTGGGTGCAATGATAGAATGTTGACCTGGGCATCAGGTCGAACAATTCATCTGAACTCACACTGTTGTACAGGCGGTAAAACACACACAGCGAATCAAAGTCTCTCCTGTGGCTGAGCGGTTACACACCGCCAGTGAGTGTGATCAGTGTGATCCTTAGCGCCTGCTTTCGCACCGAGTCGAGGGGCTCAAGCTGGTAATCCGGTGCCCCGGCAAAAAGGTGACAGCAGTACTCCATGTGAGGCCTGACCTTCGACTTATACAGAATACCGCGGCTATAATAATCTCGTGTTGTGTTCCCAGCGGCGAATAGGGTAGCCAGAGCTCACTGGAGAGTTTTTGTGTTGTCCATGTCAATGGGGGCTTGTCCTGATTGTGACGACACAGAAATTCTCCAATCTTACAGGGTCGGTTGCACGTGTGTGATTCTCTTGGTGTTGCACAAGTCCATAAGTCACGGTAACCACTTTGTGTAAGTTGAAGTACTGCTTGTCCCTGTTAAGGACTCTCGAGTTTATTGGTTATCGTGGCCTATGGACGTATGCAATACCGGGGCGTCACACTCGCGCTGCCGGCCTCATTAATATACAAAAAAGGTTTTTTGTACATCAATGGCCGTTCCTAAAAAAATTGTTCTAATTTCTATTAGCTTTCTTGAAGAACCCCATATAGTAGTCTCTTGGAAAACTACAGCAGCAATTTCATTTCAGTTTAATGTTTCCACACTGGCAAAAAATATCATTTTCAGAATGTTTCAAATATAATAATGACTCTGGTACATCAGGGTATTCAAGGTTACTAAGGCAAGCGTGTTCCAAAGTCTAATCATTCGTTCTTTTCAGGCCGAAGGTATCTGAAACTGATATGCGTCGACTGCTTAATGAGCAGAGAAGAATTTTCGAGCAGAAATGTCAGCAGTATGTGGAGAAGGCTAGTGCTGAAGGCGCTAGAAGCGCTCAGGCGGCTATGAGTCCGCCACACGCGGCGGCGCCGGCGCAGCCATCTGCACCTCCAGCTCCACCCCAGCCAACGCTTTCACCACAGCATGTGTACGCCCCTCAACCTGCTTTTAATCCACAGCCGACGTATGTGCAACAGTCTACTCAAGGAGCTGCATGTCTTGGGTAAGATTTAAATACTAAAGTGTTCAACACATTTGTCTGACGTGTTGTGTCGTGATGCTCTCTGTCGCTCTGCTCGCTTCTAACGCGACACAACACAAGACTTCACACACACGCACACACACACACACTACACAAACACACATCAGAGAATTGTGAATCTTCCTTTTTCATCTTCGCGTTAATCCGTGTCACATCCGATGCATTCACCTCGGAGTCTGGCGTCCGCTTTTCAAGTCTAACTACGGGTTTGGCTAAACTTTGATATTTTCCCCTCCACAACTTAAAGGCAAAGCGAAGCATTGCAGCTAGACATCAGAGAAATGTGAATGCAACCATATAAACGATATGAAACCGATACCTTTTCCACACGACACGACACGTGAGATTAACTGTCATCATCATCTTAGGGTTGTTCCCAGTTGCATCCAAGGTTGTCCGACCTCCCAATCCCATGAGGATTGTCTGCAGCAAAACCTCGTCCTAGTCAGTAGGAGTTCCGTCCTTTAGATAAGGCTGGCTTGCTGTAAAAATACCAAAATATTATAAACTAGCGCCCGCGTCTCTGCTCGCCTAAAATTTTGGTCTTCTACCCGCTACCCATGGGAACCTATTCCCATTATAAAAAGGAAATAGTCTATATTTTTTCCATGTTTTAATTTAATTCTTTATCTATATAAATCTATATAAAATCAGTATAGAGGTCATACACAAAATATATGTATCAGAATTATGTACAAAGGCGAGCTTAACTCAATATGAGTTCTCTCCCAGCAAACCTTTGAGTAGCAGAGAAACAGTTAAAGTAAGAAGGGGATGTGAATTTTAATTTTAAGTTATCCCTTTGTCAAATTTCCCCCAGAACTGTTCAGCCGTTGGAGAATAACAACATGCAAATATTTTCACAAACTTACACATTTATAAAATTAGTAGGATAATCTTGGCAGTCTCTGAGGCGTGGTGGTAGTGAACGCGGACGATACACAGGAGGCGCGGGTTCGATCCCCGCTCAGTGCAAATTTTTTTTTTTATACCACTTAGTTGGCAGACAAGCACACGGCCCACCTGATGGAAAGTGGTTACCGTGACTTATGGACGTCTGTAACACCAGAGTAGTCACAGTCGCGCTGCCAACCCTGTACGTACAGAGTTTCTGTGCCGTCAGTAGAAGACAAAGCAGGACAAGCCTTTAGTCTTCCCACTGACAGCACAAATTCTCCAGTGGAATATTTGTATACATGAAAATGGTCATTGCTCTGGTCGTACCTCGGAGGGCACGTTAATCCGTCGGTCCCGTTTGCCATACCAACATATATGGCAGTCGTCACGAGTAGTTGGATCCCTCAAAAGTCCGACTAGTCTAACCACAGTACTTCAATATCACCAATCAGATGGCAGTCTCTTCATTGAAAATATCAAAGTTCAACCGCAATTTACTTAGACTAGAAAACCCTGAGATGGCCCTGGGTCGGCCGGGGTGCGAGGGATATGCCTGTCAACCTCACCTTCGGCAACCAAAGCGACTCACAGGCGGCGTGCGTTTTAGTCCGACATAACCTCCTCCACCGGCTCTGGTGGGGAGGTATCCGTGGGGATTTTGCGCACGTAAAAAAAAAAAAAAGACTAGAAAACCGACTGCAACTGAGTTGGGAAAAGGAATCTTGACAGTTTTCTGATTTTGACCTTCTCATTACCAGGTACAATTTGGAAAGGCAACCGGCGCCATACAGCTATGCGAGAGAGGAACTACTCAATATGCGAGGAAATTCTCAAGCCGCTCCCAACTTGTATCCAAACTTGAGCCATCAGGCTACACACCAAAATTCAAACCCAGCACAAGGGTTCGTCTTCGTCAATCAAAGTGGACAGGCTGAGAGGTAAGCTCTTATCAATCCGCAACAACAATAGCACAGGATCCCGATTGTGCTAATTTTCAATCGCTGTCATACCACCGACATTGCAAAAAATGCTATAAAATTTTAGCCTACATGGTATTTCCGCCCAATTGAGCAGTCCGACTGGGGAAGTACCTCCGCCCTACAGAATACAGCGGTTATAATAATTTCGTGTTGTGTTCCCAGCAGTTAGTAGGGTGGCCAGAGTTCACTGGAGAATTCGTGCTGTCAGTGGGATGACTAAAGGCTTGTCCTGCTTTGTCCTCTACACTGACGGCACAGAGACTCTGTGCTTACAGGGTCGGCAGCGCGAGTGTTGCTTCTCTGGTTACACTCTGGTCACGTTTTCTGGTGTTACACACGTCCATAAGCCACGGTAACCACTTTCCATCAGGTGGGCCGTGCGCTTGTCTGCCACCTAACTGATATAAAAAAGAGTTAAAAATGAAATGTAAAATATTCATTATATATTTTTTCATTTTCTCTCTACGAGATGCGATTTAATTTTAGACAATAACAGTTAAATGGCGTTTTTTGCAATGTCACAGGTATGACAGTGGTTGATAATTATCAGAATCTGAACCCTGAAGGACAATTCTCTAAATTTTAAACTATCAATGAATGAAAAGAGATTAACGAATTAAAATAGGTATTCTGCTCGTAAATATTACAATTCCGTAATTAATAATATGCGGGGCGTCATATTGAAGTTATGTGTATATTTATCGCAGGTTTATAAGTGCCCGGTTAATGGTAATAGGCTCGCCACTTGTTATATTGGGGCCTAAACATAAACTGGCGAAATGTGGGTGCTAGCACCTCTGCGCTCCTTCGGGGATATAGGCGTGAGCTTATGTTATGTTACAATACCAGTGCAACGTTATATCAGTCTATTTTTTTTTTGTTATAGCACACGCCCACCTGCATCAAGAACATTGAATAGAGATCGCTCTGTCAGCAGGTATGAATTTTCTGTTCAAACATAAACCTTTATAGATGGTCTGTGACCGCTGTACTGTGTGGAAGGAGACGAGGATAAAAAAGAGCATGAGTCGAGAGCGAGTGAGATACCGCCGTGAGACTTGGCGGCGGTCTGACCAAATCTAATGGTCGATTGGTCGTACCCAAGACGCTGTACAGTAGTTATGGTCGATCTATCTGTAACAACGAGGCTTTTGAGACGAGATTTATATCTGAAATAGTGACCTACAACTTCCCTTTAAGCTTATCATTTGGCGATGTGAAGTTACCGGGTCGTATATAACATTTACTGTTAAGTTTAGTTCTCTTACTCAGAATATTGGACTACCCAAATAATCGGTATATTGTGGATAAAGTCGAGACTGCCAAGATCTGGACGCCGATTCTACTAATTGTCAACTACTGTCAAACCACTGCCACTTCAAAATGTGCCATTATATTTCAGACTTTATGTACATCGTCTTAAAGTCCAAAATAGAAATAAAAGTTGTTAATTATATTTTTTATTCACTCTACAGCCAGTTAATTTTAGATTTTAACGGCATAACAGTAGTCTAAAATTAAATGTCTTTTTTGCAGTGTCAGTGGTTTAGTCACTTAGCAAAATCGGAATCCAGATAACATAGTAGCTAGTCCCTAAATAATTCTTCATTTTCAGGTCTCGTAACAACAACAACGGGATTGAACCCGAGCTAAAATGCCCCACATGCAAACAATTATATACAATACCAATCTTCCAATGCAACCGAGGACACAGCTCTTGCAACACTTGCAAGGGGCATAACCGGCAGTGTGGCATCTGCGGGAATCAAATTACTACCATGAGAAACTTCTCCTTAGAGGAATATGTCTTAGAGAAAAAAGTACCCTGCCCACACAAAGACGACGGCTGCCAATTGTATATCAAAATATCAGAAATGGACATACATGCTAAAGAGTGTCCTTTTAAAGAAATGCAGTGCCCTCTTAAATGTGGCTGGAAAGGGCCATTGAAACAATTATCCGCACATTTTGACGCATTGCATCCTCAACACCGGATGGCTAAAATCGACTCCGAAATTCGACTGCCTGATATTTCTAATAACAGTGACAATATTTATCTTGTAGTCATCGGCACCTTCAATTTCTTATTCCATGTCAAGGTGTCTGAACCCAACGGCAAGATATATATGACTGTTCAATTGATTGGCACAAAAATCAGTGCGCTAAAATGGTCGTATGAAATACATGTCTATAACAAAAATGAAGCTCGTAGAAAACTTATGTTTACCGACACTTGTAGTTCGTATGTTGAGCCTGTGTCCGATATATTTAAACAGAACAAATGCTCAGTGTTACCAGTACAATACGCTTCGACCTTCATACATAATGGTGCCTTGACTTATAAGATTTTTATAAAGAAAACTATTGATAACAAACCTAGAGGTGATTTTGTTAAGAATCAGCGCGGGAAAGGAAGGAATTAAAATGTATGCGTGCCTAATATTTTGAAAATTTTATTTGGGTTAGTCTCATAATGCCTACAAACTAGTCGTAAAACGTTCTGAATGCAAAATGACCAGATTACTAAATGCCCAGGTTGCAGAATGTCTATATGGCAGAATGATGAATTTTTTTACGTGCAGAAAAACCCCACCACCGGAGCCGTTTGGAGAGGTTATTTCGGTTTCGACCGATTGAAACGTAAGACGCTAGTGATTCATGCTCACAGAATACTAAATTTTTATTCTCTTGTCCATATTCTGTTGCTAAAAAACCATCAGCTATTATGTGGGGAATTTTGATACCTTTCAAATTATTTTTTCAACTCAATTCAATTTATGTATTTGTGTATCATTTTTGTGGATTATTTGTGTACAGTTCTTATTCTAGGTTACATTAAAGTGCGCTATGTCCTACCATGGAATATGGTGTACAAATTAAATTTACAGTATAAATATTGATTACTTTACAATGTCATGCGAGATAATTATCATTGAGGAATTCGTCAATGGTATAGTAAGCCTTATCTGCTGTACTAAAATTTTTGTACATGCAAATATCTATTTCGTGTTCTATATAAGCTATGTCGTATGCATTTCTCATAATTGCAGGGATTGTCTCTGATTGCTCTCCTTGTAGTGCTATCAAATTATCTGCATGCTTTACTATATCATCTTGAAAAAGTTTTTTTATAACACCTCTTTTAGTATTATTTAAGATTCTATCTTGTATATTCTTCTGGATTTCTTCGTTTACTTGGTGCTGACTTCGTCTTACTATTTTTAATTTCTCTTTAAGTTACTGTTATATCCATAGTGTTGTTCCAGTGGATTTTTTTGCGACACAATTATGTCAGTAGTCATCAGATAGTAGTGCTCAGTTGTTTTTATTATTTTTAATAAAGAATGTTTCTTTATCCATGTTGCGTGTGTATTTTATATCTATTCAACTTACACCATAGATTGAACTGCAGGATGACATATACTTGACATAATAGTACTCATATTTATTATCTAATCATGTTCCAAGTTGACAATAGGTTTTATTCAATAAAACTATCTTTATTGCTGTGCCTGAGTTATATTGTATTCGTTTTTGCCATTTTGGTACCCTAAAAAGGTTCCTCATTAAACTCTCAATGGTGTGATCCTGACCATCACACCAGACAGTGCAGTGAGTGTTACAAGTGGACAAAACTGTGTTAAGAAAAGTAGTGTGGAGCACGTATTTTTTGAATCAGTTGGTTTATCATTACGACAGGGACCACGGGTAGTTGTTTTATCCGTTTAAGGTCCAAAATGTAGTCATTTTGCACCTTGGACCTTTTGCTATGTAATCATTTTGCACCTTGGACCTTTTGCATGTAGGTAGTCATTTTGCACCTTGGACCTTTTGCTATGTAGTCATTCTGCAAACTAGACATTTTGCAAAGTAGGTCTTTTACAACCAAGGCAACATGAGTATACGAACCCTTTAATTTGACCAGAAATTGTTAAATTAATAATGGTCATCATCAAACTTATGATACTTTTAAATTTAAGCCATTTGTTGATATATTTAAGTTTGTATATGCTATTGTATATTGATATTGACAATGCAGTGACCAGTCCAGATACTGTTTACCTAATGGACCCTTTTATAAGATTTTTATAAATAAAGCTATTGGTGACGAATATAGAGCTGGATTGGATTGGAACCAGCTCGAAAAAAAAAGTAATGCATTTATATACCTAACTTTGACAATTTAACTTGACTAGAAAATTTTATTTTTAAACGATCGCGGTGTGAATTTATAATTATATACAACAATTCGGGACTTTTCGCGATTAAATCATGGAATTTCGTCATGGGCCAGTCAAGTCGCGACCACGGGTACTGCAACGCATCCGAAACGTCGGCAGGAATATTAAATTCCATGATTTAATTGCGAACAGTCCCGAACCATTGTGTAGCTATTGACTAGAAACTGTTAAATTTATATATTTCGTCAAGATTATTATTACTTACTGGTAGATTTCAATAATTATGTTAAGAGTGAGATGTAGCACTTTCAGACTAACTGGTCTGGAATTAGTCGTGGCTTGGCAGCCAAAGCAGCCAGCCAAAAAATTTGCGCATATAAGCCAGTGAATAGGCCTCTGCGTGTTATGGAAGGGGAACTCCTGAGTGGTCTCACTAGAATGTTGATGTTTATCGAGGCGTCAGTAAAAAATACATTTTGTTGATATAAGGCATGCATATATGTAGGTTTATGACGAAAGCTGTTTATGACGAACCTAGAGGTGATTTTGTTTAGGACCAGCACGGGAAAGGAAGGTAGTAATATAGTTACCAACCAATGTTTTGTCAATTTGCTTAATTTGACCACAAAATGTTAAACATTGGTTAGGTTCATTTTAACCACAAAATGTTAAACTTTGGACAGGTTCATTTTAACCACAAAATGTTAAACTTTGGTCAGGTTCATTTTGGTCATATTATTACTAGTATTCATTTTAAGCCATTTTTGTTAATAAATCTAAGTTTGTAATAGGCTGTTTAGGATCAGCATGGAAAAGGAAGGTAGTAATAAAGTTACCTACCTATGTTTTGATAATTTACTTAATTTGACCAAAAAATGTTAAACTTTGGTTAGGTCCATTTTGACCACAAAATGTTAAAATTTCGTCAGGTTCATTTTGGTCAGATTATTATTATGTAGTATTAATTTTAAGCCATTTAGTTAATAGGTCTAAGTTTGTAATAGGCTACAGAGCACTTATGGACCATAAGTGTTGCCAGCTCAAGGGTTTACCACTGGCAATTCAATGTGGCAGAACATGTATTCTTGTTTAACGATATGACAGTAATCTTTATTATTAAAGTAAGGACTGGAAAAATGAAAGATGCCCGGTTTATATAAAGTATCAATAAAGATTGTAAAAGATAATATTTAAGTTGTTTTATTTTCATTAGGTATACCTTTTAGATACACCTGTTATAATCAATCAACCGTCATTTTCAACATTTGGCTTGTATGGAATTAAAAACCAAATATATTCTTCGACAAGCCGATGGCTTATAGGACGTACGGCGGTATTTCCGCCCAATTGAGCAGTCCGACTGGGGAAGTACTACAGAATACCGCAGTTATAATAACTTCGTGTTGTGTTCCGAGCGATGAGTAGGGCAGCCAGAGCTCACTGGAGAATTTGTGCTGTCAGTGGGATGACTAAAGTCTTGTCCTGTTTTGTCCTCTGCACTGACGGCACAGAGACTGTGCTTACAGGGCAGCGCAGTGTTTCTGTGCCGTCAGAGTAGAAGACAAACCAGGACAACCCTTTAGTCTTCCCACTGACACACAAATTCTCCAGTGAGCTCTGGCTACCCTACTTACCACTGGGAACACAACACGAAGTTATTATAACCGCGGTATTATATGGCAGAGGTACTTCCCCAGTCGGACTGCTCAATGGGCGGAAATACCGCCGTGTCCTACCTCCTACTAATACCGCCGTGTCCTACCTCCTACTAATACCGCCGTGTCCTACCTCCTACTAAAGAGAAGACATCACTGGAAGTAAATTTTCTACGACATACATTCTTATTACAAACGTGGATTTCGTACATCCTTTTCGAAGCGTCAACTTTTGAGCCAGTTAGTTGAACTAACATATACATTCTACTGCTATCTGTCGACACAAATACACGAAACAAGAAATAGAAATCACTGATTTGTACTAGGTAAACATTTCGACTGGCTGTAAAAGGATGGCTAATTGTTAGTTCGGAGCCGACGTCTTTGAAACGCTGTTTTGATTGCCATACATCGAAGTGACTAACGAATTCGTTTAGCGGCATTTTGGAGTAACAACCATGTAAAGGACACTTCAATGGTCCAAATACACACTCTGTAACATGATCGTGCATTTTTGACAATTTCGTGGTGTGTTTACAGCCGTAAATACTGCGTGGACATCGTCCTCGCAGTATTTATGGAGAGAAGTATTCTCTGAGAAGTATTCCTCGACCGCGAAATTCCTCATGGGGGTAATTTCAGTACTGCAAGTGCCCCATCGCTTGCCGTACTTCATGCATGTGTAGCATGAGCAGTGACCTCAGCCGCATTGGGTAGATTTGTAGGAAACCAAATGGAATTTTGCAAGTTGGACAGTTTAATTCGCTGTCAGTAGTTTTGTGACGAGGACTGCAAAGAAAAAAACCCTAACTCTGCTACTTGTTGATGACTGTCATATGACAGTGGTTAATAAATGCCATTTGATTATGACACTGCAGTAAATGCCGTTTGATTTAATAATTTATCACTATGCGTTTAAAGTCTAAAATTATATGGCATCCTTTTTTTTATACCACTTAGGTGGCAGACAAGCGCACGGCCCACCTGATGGAAAGTGGTTACCGTGGCGTATGGACGTGTGTAACACCTGAGAAGGCACACTCGCGCTGCCGACCCTGTAAGCACAGAGTTTCTGTGCCGTCAGTATAGAGGACAGCACAATTCTCCAGTGAGCTCTGGCTACCCTACTCACCGACTAAAACCGCACGGCCGTCTTGGGCCATCTGTTGCCGAGGGTGAGGTAGCCTCTGGCATATCCCCTGCGCAGCTTAGTTTTTTTTTTATATAGTACACGTCAATTAGACTTCGCCTTGCCTGATGGTAAGCTGAAGGCAAAGTCTTAGAAAAGAGGGTCACCATTACTTACACATACGGTTGTACTCAAATATATTTTCAATAGAGTAAGTCTGTTGTTTCGCTGCTTCGCAACCCCACACCTCTCATTTACAAAACGCTTTTTCACGCTGCGCTGAACGGGACTGTAGGAAGGAGGAAAGAATTGCAAGTACTTTTGCTTACTATATTTTATTATTTAACCTTGCCGGTTTCGCCTTATGGCATTCTCAATTCTTATAATAATCTATGCTTATAATGACAGACAATAGTGTGGAAAAGTACAAGTATACTAGTCAAAGTTGCCATCCTTTATTTCCCTTACAAAATAGTAGGACTTACCTCTGTGCTTGTCCTTTAAAAGAATCAATCTGTCCGTCTGGTGTAATTTTCTTCGGATGAGGACGATGGTTGACAGCTTGTTGGTATCTATTGCGACCAGCCCCATGCTGACCGCGACTCGCATGATGATGATAATTACGATGTTTTTCTGAGCTGCAACAATAAATCTATAAACTATTTATTGAAATTTTGAACCAACTATAAAATAATTTAATAGGTGCGTTATAACAGATGCTCTAAGTCATAGAAGGTAACATGGTACGATTGGAATGATACTTAAAACTATTATAATTTAAGTTTAATCATTTGTGAATACGATATAACTTACAATGACGTGATTTATATGTTGACGTGACGATATTTTTATTCCTGCGAGACGAAAGACAGTTACGTTTTATCGCTTTTGTTTTTTTTTTTTAATATTGGTGTTGTGGCTGTATTATCTATGGTTGTTACATTTTAGTCTTATAGACTTGTTACGTTTATAGCCAGTGTTGCCAGAATGTAACTTTTGTAA
This sequence comes from Eilema griseolum, assembly GCA_963662185.1. Classification (NCBI taxonomy): domain Eukaryota; kingdom Metazoa; phylum Arthropoda; class Insecta; order Lepidoptera; family Erebidae; genus Eilema; species Eilema griseolum. The sequence goes on from OY759249.1 coordinate 2,242,980, forward strand.
GTACTTCTGGCCCACTTATATTATTTCTATGTTACACAATTAAAAATTTTAGTTTTGTCGTATCACATACTGGATACCTATTTTTGTTCTTGATAATAAAAGGTAAAGTAGCACAGAAAATTTAATAAATAATACTTATTAGACATGGAAATTATTTGGGTATCTTTGATTGATGGTGCTTGGTGGAACTTGTACACATAGTGAATAAGCACATGTACTTTTTGACCCTGATCGGTTTTCCTCCCCAAATTTTCAAAAGTTACCTCTGCAACCTACTGCCTTTTGTATTTTTTTTTAAACTCTCGACTATATCCCCGAATGGGTAGGCAGAGGTGCTAGCACCCACATTTCACCAGTTTATGTTTAGGTCCCAATGTAATAGGTGGCAAGCCTATTGCCATTAACCGGGCACTTATAAACCTGCGATAAATATACACATAACTTCGAAAAGCATCGAACTGCGATAGGCGTAAAAAGTAACGTAAAATGTTACAAACGTTACATTCTGACAACGCTGCGATTAATCTTTTGAATCGATAATTCTTGTATTATCTATGGTTATTACATTTTAATCTTATAGACTCCTTACGTTTATAGCCAGTGTTGCCAGAATGTAACTTTTGTAAGTACTTCTGGCCCACTTATATTATTTCTATGTTACACAATTAAAAATTTTAGTTTTACCGTATCACATACTGGATACCTATTTTTGTTCTTGATAATAAAAGGGAAAGTAGCACAGAAATTGAACAAATAATACTTATTAGACATGGAAATTATTTGGGGATGTTTGATTGATGGTGCTTGGTGGAACTTGTACACATAGTGAATAAGCACATGTACTTTTTGACCCTGATCGGTTTTCCTCCCCAAATTTTCAAAAGTTACCTCTGCAACCTACTGCCTTTTGTATTTTTTTTTTAAACTCTCGACTATATCCCCGAAGGGGTAGGCAGAGGTGCTAGCACCCACATTTCGCCAGTTTATGTTTAGGTCCCAATGTAATAGGTGGCAAGCCTATTGCCATTAACCGGGCACTTATAAACCTGCGATAAATATACACATAACTTCGAAAAGCATCGAACTGCGATAGGCGTAAAAAGTAACGTAAAATGTTACAAACGTTACATTCTGACAACGCTGCGATTAATCTTTTGAATCGATAATTCTCACAATGAAATGAGACAGTCCAACCCTTTTATTTCAAATATAGTACGCTAACTATTGAAATCAATGAAGAATGGAAAAAAAAACAGTTATGTAAGCGCAGACCTTTATATTTTTCCAGTTCGCTAAATTTATACTTTTTATTCGATTAGGTACATAATTAAAGGTAAACAATTTAGTAATGACTTTTTACAGAAACACATATTCTACAAATTAACTACATACACTAACTGACTAACTAGTGGTTCAATTTCAGCTTACTTAAGTCTTCAAAAATTAGTTTCTAACCTGAATAGAGAAATATTAATGAACGGAGTTTTTAAATTTAAAAAAATAATGTTAAAAAAACACATCGGATTGTTTTGATTGTTGATTGTTTACGTTAACCGTTTGGAGTAGGTAAGTATAATAAGTATACATGATATTGATTTAGCGAATTTCTCAGATAATTTATATATTACTAGCTGTTGCCCGCGGCTCCGCCCGCGTGGATGTCGGTTATCGCTTAGTGTTGAGTCAACACTATTGAGCAAAAAATCTAAAATTAAAGTAGCCTACGTTACTCTTTATTACATCAGCTACCTGCCAATAAAGACTGTCTGTCTGTCTGTTTGTTTCGGCTAATCTCTGAAATGGCTGGACCGACTTTGACGGGACTTTTATTGGCAGGTAGCTGATGTAATAAGGAGTAACGTAGGCTACTATTATTTTAGAACAAAATTCTGCTCAATAGCGTTGACTCAACATAAAGCGATAACCAACATCCACGTGGGCCGAGTCGCGGGCAACAGCTAGTCTTATATAACTTGCATCTCAAAATCCTTTCTTAGGGGATGCCTACGTCATAGTAGCTTTATGTGTGCAAAGTCTCAGCCCATCAAAGTCTCATAACATATACCTGCATGCCAAATTTCAGCAAGTCTAGTGTCAGTCCGTCCAGTGGTTTGGGCTGTGCGTTTTGATTGTAGACATAGATCACTATGTCAGTCAGTCACCTTTGAGTTATATTTATTTAGATTTATTTTGCCGCGTGGTTTCCGGCATAGTAGAATTAGGGCCACCCCATCTCTTCCCATGCGGTGTCGTACAAGGAGACTAAGGGATAGGGCTGTTTAACATCAGATATATACAGCCCAGACTTAGCCTCAGATGCATGGCTCGAGTCGACAATTATGCCCGGAATACGGCAATAGGCTCATTCTCTATTACGTGGGACCGAATACAATTATTGGTGAAATGTGGGTGTAAATTCGCCTCTGCCTAACCCTCCAGGGATAAAGGCGTGATTATACGTATGTATAGTATGTATGTATAATATTTTTTGACATTACATATACTTAATTGTAAAAATTTTACGTTTATATGTGCTCAGTCAGTGCCTAAACTGAATAAATGAAATTGATTCTTTGATTCTACCTCCGCCCTACAGAATACCGCGGTTATAATAAATCGTGTTGTGTTCCCGGCGGTGAGTAGGGTAGCCAGAGCTCACTGGTGAGTTTTTGTGCTGACACTGACGGCACAAAATCTCTGTTCTTACAGGGTCGGCAGCACGGATGTGACTCAACTGATGTTACACACGTTCATAGCTCATGGTAACCACTTTCCATCAGGTGGGCCGTGTGCTTGTCTGCCACCTAAGTTGTATAAAAAAAAAGTAATACTTATACTTACTCTATTCGGTTAGGAATGGATTACAAGTGATATTATAAAGCTGGAGATTTCTGTTTATACCACTTAGGTGGCAGACAATGGTTTATTTGAACGCGCTAATCTCAAAGGAAAATAGATCGAATTGAAAAATACACTGAGCGAGTATAGTGATTCTTCCCGGTGTCCACCCCCTGCTTGTCCACCGCGGGTGGACAGAGACACAAATATTTAAAAAAATTCTCGCTGTCCACCCCTGGGGGACAGCGAGAATTAATTTTAAATTATTTTCGCTGGCCACCCCGGGTGGACAAAGACACGAGTTTCATATGACTACTCTCGATGTCCACCACCGGTGGACAAAGCCACTGCTTAAATAAACATTCCCCAGACAGCGAGAATTTTTTTAAATATTTGTGTCTCTGTCCACCCGCGGTGGACAAGCAGGGGGTGGACACCGGGAATAATCGGAGTATAGAAGCCGTGCCTCTAGCGCGCAGCTTGTCGGCCGTGTTCACTACCGCCACGCCAGTAGCTTTCGACCTACCTTTAGGTACTTATAATGTAGTTAAGTACCTACTTGCTTAAGTATCTATCAAGATTCAAGCTGCTAGTCACCACCCGCAGTCGGGTATTCTCCGAATGCATTTCAAACTGAGCGGGGAACACCCGGAAAGCGGCCGCACTTGATATGTATGACTCATGCATGACCATGATACAGAGTGCATCCAATAGCTACAAGATAAACCTTATCAACAGTCGGATTTTATCAGAAAGTGTTTACCGTGGCCTATGAACGTGTGCAACACCAGTGGAGTCACACCCGTACTGCCGACCCTGTAAGAACAGAGATTTTCTGTGCCTTCAGTGCAGAACACAAAATCAGGACAAGCCTTTGGTCTTCCCACTGACAGCACAAAAACTCTCCAGTGAGCTCTGGTTACCCTACTCACCGCCAGGGACATAATACGAGGTTATTATAGCCGTGGTATTCTGTAGGGTGGAGGTACTTCCCCAGTCGGACTGCTCAGTTGGAACGGAAATACCGTCGTGTTCTATTTGGTTTGTATAGAAATATTAATATTAAGACACTTACATAACAAAAGATTTACAGTGCCAGAACGTGGACACTGACGCTGGAGTTAGATCATGACCTAGAGTTTCTTTGAAGGATAGAATTATCAAAGAGGATATCCGACAAAAATCCAGATAAAAAAAAAACTAAAGTTACCTACTAACATAGCTCGAAGTTTCTTTTTTATGATTGTTGATTGATGATTTTATGATTCTTCTATTATATTTATATCGACTGTGTCACAACTTAATTATTGATTGTTTAAATATTTACATACCGCACAAAAGTGGTAGAATGTTACAAGGGAATCATTATTTTAATTATAAGACCACACTTGTTGTAGGTTCCTGCATTCTGTGAATAAATACATGAAAATAAATAAGCAAGTTGAAGTGGCAGTGAGTTTACCATATCAGTCGAAGGACCGAAGGCCGTTGGAGCAAACGAATCGTAGAGCGGAGATCGCGAGAAGGCAAACGGACGACCCTTCAGTCAAATCTACCAATCTACCCGCACATTATTTTATTATACACTTAAAAAAATATGCGAACACAGAACAAAAGTAAAATTATATTGTTGCACTGTATACTTAGGTAAGTACCCGCAATGTAACATATTTTTTGCAATGTAAAATGCATCGTGGAATTCCTCCGCATCGCATGCCTCTTGTGGTAGCGTTCCCAGAAGACTGACAGCATTGCCACGTTGTATGGCAATGCTTATTCTCTGACCTAAAAAGAGGCCAGCCTTCTGATCACGAGAAGCCTCGACCATACGATTCGCAATCTCACGAAAGAGATTGCGAGCGCTCGGACCCCATGACCCCAAAGTTTCGACTCCATACGGCATAAATTCATAATCTCCGATGAGATTGGAGTATTTGCGCCACTTGAGAGCACCAGCACTGCCAGCTGTGTTAGTTATATGGGTAGGAGCAATGGTATCAACGCATGTGGCGTCCCACATCGATATGAATAAGTACCTTAAAGTGAGGCTGTTGAATTGAGTATTAGTTGTACGCGTGTTTGCGTTTTGTTTCATAATACTGTTCCCAGTCATAACGTTTCATATAAAAAAAGTTCTTTATTAAAATCAGATTGTAATAATTACATTAAAGCTCCTTCGTTATAAAACATCCAGTATCTGACCAACTTCCCGCGGCGCCGCGGAAGACGCCAGCTCAAGGAAGAGGCTTAAGTACGCCGACTTGGAACCGCTGTACTGGTTCGTGCCAATAGCGGTGGAGACTCTGGGGAGTTGGGGCAAGGAACCTAAACGCCTTATTAAAGAAATCGGACAGAGGCTCATCGAGGCAACCGGTGACACTCGTTCTGGGTCGTTTCCTGGTCTAAAGGCTGTCCATCGCCATCCAACGTGGCAACACAGCAAGTGTTATGGGCACTTTGGCACCGGGAGCGATCAGGGGCGGGTCATTTGATTAGTACATGGATTAAGCATTGCTTGTTGTACCATTTTTTTTTATACAACTTAGGTGGCAAACAAGCACACGGCCCACCTGATGGAAAGTGGTTACCATGACCTATGAACATGTGTAAGAACAGAGATTTTGTGCCGTCAGTGTAGAGGACAAAGCAGGACAAGCCTTTGGTCATCCCACTGACAGCACAAAAACTCTCCAGTGAGCTCTGGCTACCCTACTCACCGCCGGGAACACAACACGAAGTTATTATAACCGCGGTTTTCTGTAGGGCGGAGGTACTTCCCCTGTCGGACTGCTCAATTGGGCGGAAATATCGCCATGTTCTACCTGCTCAAACTTCCCATTTTGACATATTGCATTAATTTGACAAATAACTAACTAACTAACTAATACTTTTATCAACTGTGTGAAGTGAGCACCACTTTATCTTGTCAGTGTAATCTGGACGATAATATTGTGCTTGTTACCACAAATTTAGGGTACCTACGTGATAGTTGGAAACAAATAATACGAAGTACATAGACCAATGGTAATCTTTATTAATAATGCAAATCAAAATAGTTAAAGTAATATTAAAAATAATTATTTTGAGTAAAATAGAACCCACATTAACTTACACTAAACTAATACATACTTGTTTTTGAACTTCATAATGAAAAAGTGGTTTAGGTACCTATATCTTTTTACGTGTGTACCACAGATAATATATTATAATTCTTATGTAATGTACCTACGAGTATACTTCTTTTGGTTAAGTAGGGTCAGGGAGGCAACAGTGACTCGGTCGAATACAGTGACTCAGTAATGATACAGCTGAAAGAAAAGGTGGTATACAGTTGTCTCTATCGCTCATTCCTAGCGCTTAATATCCCTAGACGTTTCAACTAGTCGGCTCGCGTAACGAGCGCTGTGTGGAGGTTTGACGACGACGATTTTGATTTTCGCTCTCGTAAAAAATATTTTTGAGGTGAGTTTCAATTCTTTTCCTTAATTTGTTGGTAGTAATTCGTGATAACCAATACTTATGTTAAATACTATATCTCTTATCTATTGTTTTGGTCTCGTGTTTTCTTATGTTTGATTAAAGTTTGGATTGTAGTGAAGAAATATTTTGAAAATGGCGTAGTGGTACACAGTGCCTCGTTTTTAAAAGGTACACAGTGACTCATGAGTCACTGTGTACCTTCTTCATTTTAAATGCCTTAAGCGGTGATAAATAATATTATTTATATATTGTAATTAATTTTGTGCAATTATTTTGCTAGTTAGGTAACCCTAACCTACCTTCTTTCCCTAACCTACCGTTAGATGATTTACTTTTTTCCGATCAAAATTGATTTGAAATATATTTTTATTTTGTTTTTTATTTTATTTTTATGTAGAATGCCACGGCAAAAGACAGAGAGAAAAATAGGGAAAACTCCTCATGAAAAAATTAAAGAAGGATTGCAGTTAATTAGGGGAGGGGAGTCCATAAGGAAGGCATCTGAAAAGTCTAGTGTTCCATTTGCTACATTGAAAAGATATTATTGGAAGACCAAGAACTGTGCATCACTTGATGATTTGTTACCTTCGCAGTTAGAACCTAACTACTCGGTAAATAAAATTTTCAATGAAGAACAAGAGATAATGCTCAAAAACTATTATACCCATTGTGCTCTTCTGTTCTATGGCTTATCAGCGAAAGAAAGCCGAAGGGTGGCATTCCAGTGTGCAAAAATTAACCGTTTAAAAATTCCTGCTTCCTGGGAGGAGAAGCAAATGGCTGGCAAAGACTGGTTAATTTCTTTCAGACGCAGAAATAACATCAGTTTAAAAAAGCCCGAACCGTGCAGTCTTGCCAGAGCCACAGCTTTTAACCGAAGCAATATTGATAAATTTTATGATAATTTAGAAAATCTTATGTCCCGAAGTTCTGCTTTTGCTGATGGAACTAGAATTTTTAATCTCGACGAGACATCTACTACTACGGTACAAAAACCACAGAAAGTTCTCGCCCCCACTGGCAGAAAAACTATTGGCAAAGTCACTAGCGGGGAAAGAGGGACACTGGTGACAACGTGCTGTATCGTGAGTGCTAGTGGGAATTTCTTACCACCAGTGATGGTCTTTCCCAGAAAGAACTTCAAAGACCATATGATAAAAAATACGCCACCTGGGACGTTGGGATTGGCAACACCTACAGGGTGGATGAATTCAACTATCTTTCCAGAGGTCATGAAACATTTTATTAGGCATACACATACGTCTAAAGATAATCCATGCATTTTAATAATGGATAACCATGAATCCCATTTAGGTTTAGAAGCCCTGGATTTGGCTAAGAGTGCAGGAGTGCATATTTTAACTCTTCATCCCCACACATCCGCTAAGTTGCAGCCCCTCGATGTTGGCGTCTATGGCCCATTCAAAACTTTTTATAACGCAGCCATTGATTCATGGCTTTTGCGAAATCCCGGAAAGCCTGTAACAATTTATGATTTAGGTGAATTAATAGGCTCTGCCTTTCAAAAAGCGATGACGCCAAAGAATATAACAAATTCCTTTGCCAAGTGTGGTATTTATCCATTTGACCGCCACATTTTTACTGACGAAGATTTCCTTCCCAGTTCAGTAACCGACCGTCCTTGCCCAGAAGACCTACGAGTCGAAGGTGCTTCTACACCCGACTCTATAAGTATTCTTGAAGAATATGGTGTGGAAGAACGTGCAGAACGTGAACGTACGCCTGCTTCAGTACTAAGAGTTTTGGCTAACAGTCCTGAAAAGGGAAATTATAATACAACGAATGTTCCGAACGAACTACCCGATCTAGTTGAACTGTCTCAGAAACAGCCAGTCAGTGTTCCTCCTCCAATATTTGAAATTGAAAATACACCTGTTGTCAATATAAGCGCGCCGTCAACGTCAGCTGCAAATTCGTCTTTTAAGTCACCTTTTGAATTTAGAGATCCAGTGAAAGCGGGGCCAAGAAAAATGAAGAGAATACGAAGGAAACCAGGACGTAGTTTGATAGCTACTGATACACCTGAAAAGACTTTGATAGAGCAGGAAAAGAATGCAACCAAAAGAAAAACTGAGGCTAAGAAAAAAAAAGCTATCCGCACAATATTAGATAGCGACGAAGAAATAGAAAATCTTAGTGACGTTCAATTAGCTGACACGGACGATGACGATGACTGGCTTGAACTTCCAGAGGAGCATCACAATGATAATGAATCTCCCATTACGGAAGAGGACCTGAATAAACCGTTGCTATACCCGCCCAAGGAAGGACAATATGTCATAGTTCAATTAACTACTAAAAAGCAAAGATCTTTATACATCGGTAAGGTAATAGAGGAAAGAAATAACGATCTAGAATACTACATATCTTTTTTAAGACGCAAAACTGGTACTCAAAAGTTCCTGATACCAGATAAGGCTGATCTTTCTCTTGTGAAGGAGGATGATGTAAAATTTATTCTTCCAAAGCCTACATTAGTTGGAACTTCTTCTAGACCGTTATACAATTTTTCGGTTAATTTATCTCTTCTTACTTTAAACTAGAAAAAATGTGCATTGTTAAATATTTCTGTGATTGTTATTAAGAATTAGTACAAAAGTTGTTTATTTAAGTTAATACGGCGGTGAGAATTTTATTTTCAATTGTTTACTGAATTATTTTCTTATTCAAATTTTACTTAATTGTTAGCTATACCTAAGACTTGATCTCAATAATTGTTAAAGTTATTGTAGCTTGAGAATAATATTGAACTATTCAATTTACTGTAATTATTATAAAGAATTAGTGCCAAAATTATTCATTTAAGTTTAAATTGCGATGAGAATTGTATTTCCAATATGTACCTAAGTGTATTCTTCTTATCCATTGTTTACGTAGTTGTTAGCTATAACTAAGTTGATCTCAATTAAAGTTGTTGTAGCTAGTTTGAAAAAAAGATTGAACTTGTTAACTCAGAGACTGAGATGTTATCTTATAACTTCGCTTAAAAAATGTAAGCATAGTGTTAATATGTACAAGAAACAAATTGTGATTATTATGTTAAAATTTGTAATAAAAATTATGAAAAACATCAGGTTTTATTTATTTCTTGCTACGCCTGAGTCACTGTGTACTATTAGAGTCACTGTGTACTACAGTAGTGGGTCAGTGTGTACATCCAGTAGTACACAGTGACTCAATTCCCCTTTTTTAGTTTTATGCTCATATTTTTTTTTACGTTGTTTAAAACGAACAACCCTTAACGCTAATTTAAAATATAATGTATTACCTATAATATGAGCGAATTACAAGCAAATGCCTATGTAATTTGTTTAAAATATAGCTTTCTGAAAAAATACCGAGTCACTGTTGCCTCCCTGACCCTACCTACCTACTTAAATAACTAAAGGTAAACAAATCTTGATATGACTTTTAAGACAACTGCACATAGCTTAGTTGTCGTTCGATTTTGTTTTTTAGCCGCGTTTTATTTTTAAACAGAGTTCTTAAATCAAAAAACTTTAATGAACTGATTTTTCAAGTAAAGAATGTGAAAAGACACATCAATATTGTTTCCCTTGAGCTAAGTATCTAACCAAATGCAGTATAGTACATACAGGGCCTCGATTCTGTGAAAAAAAACCGCTGTCATACCATGGACGATGCTAAAAAATAATTTAATTTTAGACTTTAAAGTAACCTAATTAAAGTTCAAAATTAAAATGCTATTTGCAGAGTGAATGCAAAATTGTAATGAAACTCTTTTCATTTAATTTTGGACTATAAAGCCTATAATTTAATACCCTTTTTACAGTAGTCTGTGGTATGACACTGGTTTTGATATTGTAGAATTGATGACCTGGTTAAAATACAAAATTGGCAAATACACAATGGTCCATGGCCCATGATGGGGCACAGTCAGCCATCGCCATTGTGCACAGAGGGCAATGGTACAGTACGATCGTTTCCCCTTGTTAGGTTTGTCAGTTTATTTGGCGCACTTCAAAGACATCATAGCTTAAAATTAATAGGTAATAGAAAAAAAAAATACACACTTATATCAATATGACATAATATCTTTGAGGAATGTTTAAAAAAAAAAAGAGGTTATGAGGGTTTCCTTACACAACTTTGCTTAATTATCTATATCAACTAATTACCTACATAAAAACCGTGATTAGAATTTTTATATAATGTCAATATATCTATATGTATAATGTTAATATAATATATAAAGTCAAGTCTAAATCAATATATCTAATGTCAATGCAACGTTATTTAACTTATAATTAAATGCTATACCATATTATATCATTATTATTCAATGTATAGATATTTATAATGTATTGAATGAATGAGCTGTTGTCTGAAATACGAATGTTAAGTTATCTAGTTCAGACTATGATAAATGTGTAATGTAATTGGTAAAAAAAACTTAATCATTGTTGAAATAATTACTTTTTTATAAAATATGGATATTTTCTAAAAGAAATATACTATTAGCAGAACGTAGAAATGCTATATTCTGCTATTCTAATCTTAAATTCAATTCCGCTGTCATTTGTCACAAAAACTATTCTTTATAAAAAACTTACAAGTCAATACTCCTTCTTTAACAAAATTAGATGCATATACGTGAGGTATCACGCAGCATTTACCCTCTTTAACTATCTGAGACATGGGCTCAAAATATGAACTGCAGCTGTCAACAAATTTAAAACTTCTACCCTCACTAGCGTTATAGATCAGAACTTCGTAACACCATTTTGATGCACTGTATTTTGTGCTTACGATTTGAATGGCCATGTAAATTTTGTGGTTCGTTGCCGACATAATTACATAGAATAAAAAATGTATTTTGTTTACAAGCACAAGGTACACATTCTGACTGTTTTTATAAATATCCTGGAGTTTGATTTCGGTGCCAACTTTGAGGGAACTATGTTCTGGGTGCAAGGTTTTAAAATGTGAAGATAGTTGTTTTAATCGAAGTATTGAGCGACATCCAGTGGGGCACAGCAGTTCTTGATAGGGGCACTCCTGTATATGTGCACTCATTTCTGACTCTCTGAAGTGTAACACGCAACCTTCGATGCTGTGAGGGCACGGTACTATTTTGGTTCTATCATTACAAAATTTCCGATTTGCTGTGTTCCTCAGACTAGAAATGGTTTTCGCACAGATGCCACATGCCCTGCCCTCTTCTTTGCAATTACTGCAGGAGCTATGACCATCATTGCATACATAAATTTGCGGGCCAAATCTCATTTTGCATGTAGAACAGTTAGTGTTGTTGCGCTTCCTGGGAATAGAAGGTTGAATTTACAGTTACCAAACAATATATTCGTGTATCAGAGATCCAATTCTTACAAAAAAATACTAAAGATAGGTATATGTCTATTTATACTGCATACTGTTGATTGATTGATGGCACTTGGTGGAATTTGTTGTACTTTTACACATTGCTTTTAATATATGTTAGAACTGAGGATGCCGTAAGGCGAAACCGGTTAAAAGTAATGTGGAAAAGTACAAGTGAGTTATCAATATGAGTAGGTACATGTAGATAAACGTGGAATTCTTCTGCATCACATGACTCTTGTGGCAAAAGAACCGTATCTAATCTCAATCTAACAAACGTCAAAAATACAATTTTCACATCAATTAAGATTTAGAAAAAACTGAATTGGTTCATGCGGGATTTGAAACCGCGATCTTTCCCTTACAGTGGGAACTCTCCGACCACTAAGCCACAGTACCTTCGCCCGAAACCATCCAAATTCTTCTAGTATTTGAATCCCGCCTGGACCGATTAATTTTTTTTGTGTATCTTAATAGATTTTAATAGTAAGCATACTAAATGCTTTAAAATTTCATTCAATGCAATTTATGCACAGTGTATTGTACCAATGCGGACTTAATGCTAAAGGCATTTAGTCCGCATTATAATCTGACAGTCTACCATAGGGTGATGCAGAGATGCATTGAGGTTGGTGCAGGCAGAAGAATGAACTACATATTATCCATAAGGATAATACTCTAATTTATACACAATAATGGTATATACATTATACATACATGCAAAATCCATATATACAGAATTGGCCTTCAGGATAACGCTATGGGCGCGCGTAGACAGTCAATCTATCTATGTTCTATGCATATAGGTACCTACTATACAGTAGATTGTAAAAGTCGGTTTATCCGACTCTCAGTTAGAAATTAAAAATAGGAAAGCAAATCTTCAAGATGACAGTGATGATCCTCTTTTTATCGTATATGTAAACCTACAACATAAAATAAACTCACGCCTATATCCCCGAAGGGGCAGACAGAGGTCCTAGCACCCACATTTCGCCATTTTATGTTTTAGGTTCCAATGTTATAGGTGGCGAGCCTTCGAAATAAACACACATACTTCGAAAAGCATCGAAAAGTCATTGGTATGTGTCATGGTAATACCTGGGATCGAACCCCGAGACCTCATCTCAGCAGTCCATTATCCATACCACTAGGCTACCGCGGTGGGTATGTAAGCCCAATTATCAAAAAATGACAGGAAAAATCAATTATATTGCGACGTAAATGCTTACAGATTAAAATAAAAATTAGTGCATAAGTGCTTACCGTGAAGCTTGATCTCTTAAGTTCCCATTAGAGTTATGTATGAACAGGCAATGTTGCAGTTTTATAGGTGGCACCTTCTGCGTCACGTAGGGCTTTTCGTGTGTCTGTGCAGTTTGCACGGTTTGTTCATTTTGCGCCGCTTGTGATAGCAGGGTTTGTGACTGCAGGGTCACTAACTTTTGGGCCGTCTTTTTTCTCTGAAGCACACCTTGTGCAATCAGCGAAGTTTGTATGGGTTGTGCAATCTGTGCAGTTTGTATGGGTTGTGCAATCTGTGCAGTTTGTGTGGATATGCAGTGTGTAAATAGAATGTGTGCGTGGGAAATTTGTGGCGCTTGTAAATTTTCTACGACTTGTGTTTCCTGCGCGGTAAGTACATTTTTGGTGGTATGTGCATTAAGCGCAGGCTGTTCATTGGGTGCAGTTTGTGGTGCATTTGGCACGGTATGTGCAATCTGCGGGATCTGTGCTCCCTGCACAGCATGTACGTTTTGCTCAATCTGTGCACTTTGTGTGGCAGGCACATTATTTTCGGTCTGTACACGAAGCGCATTCCGGAGATGTACTCTCTGTGAATTTTGTACAGGAAAAGAAGTATAACGCACTGCCTGGACGCTTTGCGTAGTGTGTCCGCTCGGCATATTGTATGTGCTCTGTGTAGTATGTGCGCTCTGAGAAGCTTGTGCGGTATGCGTAGTGTGTCCGCTTGGCCTATTGTATGAGCTATGTGTAGCATGTGCGCTCTGAGAAGCTTGTGCGCTCTGCGTAGTGTGTCCGCTTGGCGAATTGTATGTGCTCTGTGTAGCATGTGCGCTCTGAGAAGCTTGTGCGATTTGCGTAGTGTGTCCGCTTGGCGTATTGTATGCGTTCTGAATAGTTTGTGTACCATGTGTGCTCTGTGTAGCATGTGCGCTCTGAGAAGCTTGTGCGCTCTGCGTAGTGTATCCGTTTGGCGTATTGTATGCGTTCTGCATAGTCTGTGTACCATGTGTGCTCTGTATAGCATATGCGCTCTTAGAAGCTTGTGCGCTCTGCGTAGTGTGTCCGCTTGGCGTATTGTATGTGCTCTGTGTAGCATGTGCGCTCTGAGAAGCTTGTGCGCTCTGCGTGGTGTGTCCGCTTGGCGTATTGTATGCGGTCTGCGTAATCTGTGTAGCATGTGTGCTCTGTGTAGCATGTGCATTCTGACTAGTTTGTGCGCTCTGCGTAATGTGCTCGGCTTGCGTCGCCTGTGTCTTCTGTGTATGCCGCGGATGGTAATTTAAAGCGACATGTGCTTCTTGTGCAGTTACTACCTCTTGTGTCGCAAGTGTAGTCTCAGCTGCTTGTGCACGAGCCACAGTTTCAGTGCTTAGGCGCGCCTTTGCCTTATACATATACACTTGGAATTTCTGCTCGTAGTCCTTTCTCTGTTCATTCAGTAGACGATTCACCTCAGCTGGGCAGATCCCGATACTGAAAAGATTTGTTTTAAACATATAAAAATTGAAAAGCGGCTGTTTTTCAATTTTACAATTTTTTTTTTCAACGTATCTACGTTCAATTGTTATAGTAAACTGGTAAATGTAATGTGCATGGCATAGGTAAAAATATTTCTTGATGGGTTAGATAGAAAGATAGATAATTCTTTATTGTACACCAACAGATTTACAGTAAGACAAGTAGGTAGCATGTATACAGTTCAATGTACAATGAGCGAGCTTATCGCTGAAGCGATTTCTTCCAGGCAATATTGGGTTAAGACGGAAAGTATGAATAAATTCTAAACAACGAACGATAGCTATATTTAGGTGCAATGACATTTCTAAGAATTTAAAAATAATAACTAGAAATGCTAATAAACCGCTCGTACTTACTTTTTTATGAAAGTTACAGATCATGGGGTTAGATTGAAAAACTCGACATTTGGCCAAAAAGATCGGGTTGCCTAAATTGGATTACTTTACACAATCCCTCCTTCCTATCAACATACGTTGGCTGAGATATGGTGAGGATATGGTGGACATAGTCTCACGTGCACCGCAAAAACCATGCTCAAACAGATGTTGTGTGTCTCACCCCATTTTTGTTCTTGCGGACTCACTCTACTTTGTTATATATATGTACCTATATTAAATTAGGGGACCTGTGACTTCATACGCATGGACCCATTTTACCCCTTAGGAGTGGAGTTTCGTAAAATTCGTTCTTAGCGGATGTCTATTGCTCGGAATATAATATATGTATAATAGGTCGTTACATAATATATGAAATTGCAGTTTTTTTTGAAGAAATTAAATTACTTAAGTACTAACATTTTTGCATTGTTTTTAGGAATGACAAATTTTATGATTTTTTTTGTGTAATGTAATGAATGAGACAACATTAACAGACACTTTTATTATATTTTTGAAAAGTGTCAGCTATAAAAAAGTAATACGAAATTTATCATCAAAATGGATAGCATTTAGGATAAAAACAAAATTTTATACAGAGTTGTAAAATTTTGGAATCAACTTTCAAACAAAATATAAATCATGGAAATAGCTATTAAATTACACGAAAAATTCGGCAATTTCATATATTAAGTAATTCATTCATGGACTTAAAATTAGTACACTTTTCTTGATAGCACGCAGTGGACGAGCTCAAGTTCACCAAGCATCAGGGTTGGATTCAGGGCCTCAAAAAAATATTGTAAGTGAAAGATAAAATTCGACTACTTTATTAAAAATTATACTACATTTGACGTTTCACGTTTTTTTTAATGTATTTAAACGTTTCGTAATTCGCAATGATATGTGATATACATAAGCTTAAAACTTTTTTTTTATCCACTTCGGATACCCCCCGCCGCGGCCTGCGGGGTGGTTATGTCGGGCTCGAACCGACTAAAACCGAACGGCCGTCTTGGACCATCTGTTGCCGAGGGTAAGGTAGCCTCTGGCATATCCCTCGCGCACCCCGACTGACCCAGGGCTATACTTCGCCCTCACTCTCACTCATAATTGCAAATTACGACAACAAAATAAATTACGAAGTTCTCAAAGCAAAGTTCTCAAAAACAATATTACTGTCTACACGTCCCATACAATAATAAAAAATCTTTCTCAAAATTAACTTGTTCAAAGTTCGTAGTTTGTACTAAAATGGGTAGGTACTAAGTACATGAACATTATATTGTTTTGTCGCACTCATTCATACATACATAAACCCTTCTCTGTCAGAACGGCTGGGACAGTAAAACATAGCGAGGGGAGTCCCCGCCTCCGTTATGTTTGTAGTAAGTATATACGTAAGTATAGTAGTATGTATTATTTCTATATAATATATATCAGAGTATAAATAATAATATAAAATAAATAATATATGTACACCGGAAGCTGCCCAATATATCTATCTATTTATCTAACTCACTCCATCCCATGGTTGCCTGGTAGAGATTGCCTTGTGCAATAAGGCCGCCATTTGTTATGCCACAAAACTGTACCAAATTTTGCCTTTCTGTATCCATTCTCTGTGTACATACAATAAAGAGATATAATATTATTGTTATTATTATTGTTGCCTGATTTAGTGTTGCCGTTTGTACACAAAGAAATTCCCGACACTACCTATAGAATGAATACTAAATATTATAACGTAAAAGGACTCACTAATAATACAAGTAGTCTGACCTGACTGACCTATCATAAAATTATGGTATTTTCGCGTAGTATAATGCTATAATGATACTACATACTACACATTACGAAATTATGGTACAAATAGTATAATTATACTACGAAATTCAACCCTGCCAAACATAGATTATTACAATCACACAAAACAATTCGCGTGCGCCAGGGCCTTGTGCAGGATATAAGTGTTCTGTGGCCTTGTGTCGCCATTTTGAGGTCCAAGATACGCGTTACGCGTCCCGAGGCCAAATTTCAATTTTGTTTGTCATTTATCAGTGAGTGGTATTTCACTTTTATATAGTAAAAATTGTAAATGTATAGTTTACCTACCTACTATTAATACGAATCAAATATACCTACTTATGTCAGTACTCCATTCGGTCAAGTCCACAGAGGTTAGGACGTTAGGTCCTGAACTAAACGTAAAGAAATTAGATGTGTCTTTTTATTGTATTTTATTTAAATACTAAGCTTATAAATATTTTATCTGTTTAGAAACTCATTTTAAAGACTAAAAACCGAAATTGAACCACTTAATCAGTTAGGTAACCTAGTTTCAAATCAAATCAAATCAAATCATGTTTATTTGCATAAGGCAGACACATAGGGTTGGTCAGTAGTTTATATAATATGTGCAGTGCTCTGCTTATTACCTTTGATAGGTGTGCAAATTTTAATAAGTTAAATTACCATACAATATTAGAATGTCTAAAAAAATTAAAAAAAAATAAAATTAAATATTACAGTAAAACAATAATAAGTATAGCATAATTAATAATGTCAAGTATAACAATTAATGTATTTTTATAAAAAGTCGCTACAAGATTGGCAGAGTTGAATTAATAATAATAATTATGATTATTGCCTAAGCCTCCGGGGATGAAGGCGTGATTATATGTAACAAGATTTAATCTAGTTAAGTACCTAACCGGATGGAGTACCTATAGTCATTTTCGTAGGCAACAAGAGAATTCTGTAACAAAATTTAGGAAGAGAATTTCAAAATATTCTTAATACTTACCTCGCCCTTATGGTATCAGATTCTAAACGTTGCTTGTTGCACTTGTTTCCCATTTTGAATTATTTTCAAACGGACGCTTCGAAACGAACACTTCTTACAGATTGTACAACTTATATCTTGAAACGTACATTATGTTGAATATGTAACAGCATTAGTACCAGCCAGTAGCAAGTAGTAACACAAGTGGTTGTAGAAAATTAGAAATGAACGTCAGTCCAGAGTCCAGATAAATAAACATGATAAACAAAATAAACGTTACTTTTGGTTACTTTTTTGAAGTGTTTCCTTCCTAACACGAACCACCGATTAGAAGGTAGGTAAATAAAGTTACTTTTATGTATTATGTATGTAAATTACCAAAGAGTATGTGAAAGCACAGATAATATTATAATATAATTCTTATAGTGAAAGTCTTAAATCTACCATCAAAATATACCATTGTCTTTGGTGCAACAAATCCGTGCCATAGACAAGCGGTGGCTTATTTTTCCGGTTGTTTCTAAATCCGGAATTCAGATTCAGAAACCTGAATGCTTCATTTACATACATAATCTTTGTACATAATGTACAACATGGCGCACACGTAAACCACAGGGGGAATCGGGCAGGGCTAGTCTGCGAGAACAATGAAGGTCATGCGATAGATGCATGCAAGGTCCATGGCAGCCTCTGGTTGTAGGTACAATACAAGTTATGAAAATCAAGACATGGTAAGTGTCTTGATTTTCATAACTTGTCTTGCTAGCCATTTTTTAGAGATTAAGGCAAATAATCTAGAACGTCCCCAACGTTTTTATCTTTTACAAATTACAAAAAAATAATGTATAATTTGCGAACTTTTTTTAACAATACAGTATTATTTTTATCTAATAATATAGTATGCATTTAATGTAAATCAAATTTACCATTCCAATTATATAATTACAACGATTAACTTAAGGGATATCACAATTTGATTTTTTTTCGTTACGGAATAAATTAAAGAGAAATGTTAATTAAAGTCAAACCATGGAATCTATATCTTTGTATTAATTGTTATCTAAAGAAGTTATGCACCTAGTATTGAAGATTGTTTCAATACCCGTTGATTAAATCAGACGTTCTATTCAAAAGATATTAACAAATTATAAATGTCCACAAATCCGGTAGATTCCCTTACATAACTTGAAAACTATCAAATTACGGGCATGGGTTACTGTTTTTCAAAGTGGTTTATGACAACTAAAAATCTCGATATTCGTAAAAAAAAAAATGAGAGTATCATTATGTTGTCAAAGTCAATTCATCATTGTCAAATTTGGCAATTTGGCCAATGCACATATTTAGGGCCAAGCGCTAATAATTATTATACAAGTTAGGTACCTACATTTTAGAAATCCGCAATCACTATTAATTTAATAAAAGTATATTGCGGTGTGTACTTAAGCAAGTTTCTTTAGCAGTAGGTGTCTAAAAATACGGCAAAATGGATGACAACAGCATAGAGAACACGCCTGGCTCTCAAAGGCTCACAAATGATGACTTCAGGAAGCTACTGATGACCCCTAGGGCTACGCCCTCAGGGGGCGCTCATCCTGTGGGCTCAGTTCGCGAGGCTATGGCCAATGCTGGGTAAGATATGCTTTGATTTTAACTATATTACATTCTTTAAACTGTTTACTCTAGTTGTTGCTAGGCATACCGTAACGGGTTATTATTTAATAGATAGTATGATAATAAATAACATTATTAAGTATGCAAGCCGAGTTGACCTGTTGGTCTACACACTGATCGGCTTGATCATGTATTGTTAGACAAGTCCAAAGTACTTAAAAGTGGGGGAGTTTGCATGAAAGGTTTAATGACAGTTGAGAAAGCTCATGAAGTATAGACATTAATGTACTACGCAGTTAAGACATTAATGTTAATGGGCATTTACGCAATCATGGTATAGCTACATACATACCTTTGAATTGCATGACATTTCAAGTAGGTAACAATGGCCGTAATCGCAGGCCGACTCATTCCCGTAAACATTATTGTATATCATGAAATGCAAGAGTTTAATTGATAGTATGTAACTGATAGTGGGCTGTTGTCTCTCCTCACCTTGTTGGGAGAGAGGCGTGAGCATATATATGCAGAATATTGTAATACTGGTGTGCTCTCTAAGTCAGTACATGATAAAAGTCTTTGTTAACTTAACAATTAAATTTTCTTAATATATCCAAAGAAAAGGGTATATGGTATAGGTCTGTACAGGGTGAGCCTTCCTACGTCCCAGTGTTTGAAAACTGTAAGTTGAGCAGGAGTACCATCAAAACATTACTGAGGCTTTCGTTCTGGGCACTATCCATGCGCAAAATTTGCCTTCCTAATGAAGAAAGCTGACTCTCCAAATTGTAGGGAATGCGATAAAATTAAAGATGTGCAACATTTGCTTATGGAGTGTGTGCGGAGCAGAGTTGAGAGGGTGTTACTGATGAGTGACTTGAACCTGAATGGGCTGGATGTGGGTTGGGTTCAGTCTGTGCTCTCCGAGCCAACCTCTGACAAGGCCAGAAGACTATATCATTTGGTCACATCTGCCAACAGTTCCCAACAGTGAGGTTAGACTAGGTGTGAACTGGAAACAATTGGAAGGAAACAACAAAGAATATGTTACTGGTACAGGGTACAATGGGGTTGACATATCTATGTAGATAAAAACCCCCAAAAAACCAGATAAAAAAAAAACTTAACAATTACCTCACGAGGTGTCCTGGAGTTTGTAACCAATTGGAAACAATTGGAAAGATAGAAAAAAGAAAGTGTTACTGGTACAGGGTACAATGGGGTAGACATATCTGTATAGATTAAAACCCCATAAAATATATATACTTTAAGAAGGATATTTCACTCCTTGAAAATGTACAAAGGAGAGCTACTAAAATGGTTGGAGTATTGAAGTACAAATCATATGATGAACGCCTTAAGTTCCTTAGCCTTACATCACTTGAAAAACGGAGACAGAGAGGAAGTCTCATCGAAACTTACAAAATACTCCACGACTATTATGATATCGATAACATCCATGACATATACAGCCTCAACGAGAACAAGCACCTGAGGGGTCACCCACTAAAGCTATGTACAATGCGATCCAGACTTGAACCTAGGAAACACTCTCTACCTAACCGTGTCGTTAGAGAGTGGAACAGCCTACCTGAAAATGTTGTTTTGGCACCCAGTGTTAATAGTTTCAAAAATAGACTTGACAAAATCTCCGGATCATGAGACACACACGCATCAGCCTAATGGCTGCTAGTGTGTTCAACATAAATAATAATAATAATAATAATAAAAATATAAAAAATTAAATTAGCAATTATCTATTAACTAATATAAATAATATTATAAAGAGGAAAGATTTGTATTTTTGTATGTTACGAATAAACTCAAAAAGTACTGGACCGATTTTAATAATTCTTTTTTCATTAGAAAACTACATTCTTCGTGAGTAACATAGGCTACTTTTTATCCCGATATTCCCATGGGATCAGGATTTATGCGGGTGATACGCGGCATGGTGCTAGTAACTATTATATTGTTTGCATGAGTATCGGTAGATGGCTCCCACCCTCTCTTCAAGATGGATATATAGTAACATTTGGATGGCTTCAGGCAAGGGTTGGTGGCTGAGTACTCAGAGTATTTCCCCTGTAAGGAAAAATTGCGTGTTTGAAATTTGCTTGAACTGATTAAATTTTTCTATTATTATTATTTAATACACTAGCAGCATAAGCTGATGCGTGTATATCACTGCACTTGTGTTTTGATTGTCCAATGTTTATCAAGTCTATTTTTATAATATTCACATTAGGAGCTTTTATTACACTTTCCGGAAGGGAGTTCCACATTTGCACCACGCGGTTCGGCAAGAAGTGATACCTAGGGTTGCTGGCACATCGATGCTTGCATAATTTCATTGAGTGACCTCGTAGATGTTTGTTGGAGTTCATTGTGTCTATCTTAATGAATTTGAATAATTAGCATACTAAATGCTTTAAAATTACATTCAATCACATAATAACTGTTATTATTTCATGAATTTCAGATCTATGCCACCTCCGGCCGAGAACAAAAGTGAGCTACGTAGAAAAAAGAAGTCGTACTATGCAGCTTTGAAGAAACAAGAAGACAATAAGCTGGCAGAACTAGCAGAGAAGTATAGAGACAGAGCTAGGGAAAGAAGAGATGGTCTGAATGAACTAGGACCTGCAGATCCTACCAGCAATACAAGTAGTGCATACAGGTAAGAGCTTTCTTTTTTTTTGTTCAAAAAGAATATAAGCAACTTCTTCATTTTAGCATTAATCCCAGTCATCTCGGAGTCTATGGTCCGGTTTACCAGTCAAACTGCGTATTTGACTGAACTTCGATATTGCCTGTGAAGCAATTGTCATCTGATCTTCACAACCATTGCTGTTAAACCAGTCGTTGGATTTTTAGGGCTCTGACTACCCGTAACAACTTACTTTAGTAAGTAAGTAAGCATGCTTCACCGTTTGTGAATTGTCACTTACCAAGAGGTGAGATAGTGGTCAAACGCGAGCCTATCATTTGTTAATAGCTGGTGCCCCTAGTCTTAGTACTTTAAAGGGTAGTTTTTTAAACATATTCTAAGTGTGAAAAACTAGCCCGGATATGTTTTGTCCCGGCGATTTTAAACGATTTATGTGAATGACCATGTCAATTAAATCATACATATTCTAAATGGTAGAACTACCACCAAATAATTTGATTATTGTCCACAAAATATGAAGCCATGAAATTTGCAATAATGAATGGAAATGGTAACCACGTTGACCTAGTGGTATGGGTAATGGACTGCTGAGACGAGGTCTCGGGTTCGATCCCAGGTTTGACCATGGCACACACCTTTGACTTTTCTATGCTTTTCGAAGTTATGTGTGTATTTATCGCAGGTTTATAAGTGCCCGGTTAATGGCAATAGACTCGCCACCTACATTGGGAACTAAACATAAACTGGCGAAATGTGGGTGCTAGCACCTCTGTCTACTCCTTCGGGGTTATAGGCGTGAGTTTATGTTATACATGGAAATAGTTTTCTGCAAAATTGTTGGTCTTCCCGCAAAATTCAACTCAAATCACAGCTAAATCTTCTTAAATAACATATTTTAACTCATTGTTGCAGAGCTGTAGCACCAGATCTCAAGTCAGGAATGGATGCCAAAGAGAGAAGGAGACAACTTATTCAGGTTGGTATTCCAATTATAAAATGTTCATTGGAGCCATACTTGCCTGTCACCCATGGCTCCTGTTTTCGGACCAACATATGTCTCATGTGTCAGGTACCTCCTATTCGAGCAAGTAATGCTCGTAAAGGAGAAGGCGGGGCGGGAGCGGCAGCTGGAGCGACGAACGGTCGCAAGCCAAGCTGCCCGCGTACGAAGATAACTCGGGCGTCGGAGGTCGATGAACGACCTCCGCCCCCATGAGCGCATGCCTGGGGGTGACTGGTGGAGCCGCTTGTCAACCTGGCAGAAGCAAGCCGCGGTAGCGGCGCGCCCGGCGCGCCTCCCCGTTTAACCCGTCTAGCCCTCCGGGGATAAGAGTATGATTATATGTATGTAAAAATATTTAATATGAATTGGTAACATTCCAGGAATCTAAATACCTTGGAGGTGATATGGAGCACACTCACTTGGTGAAGGGACTCGACTACGCGTTATTACAAAAGGTAAGCTCTCAGTATCTCCCTTAGGTGACAGACAAGCATACATCCCACCTGATGGGAAGGGGTTACCGTAGCCTATGGACATGTGCTACACCAGGGGCGTCACATACTCTGCAGACCCTGTTCTAATACTCTTCTTGAAGAATTTCATATTGTAGTCACGAAAAACCATAGTAGAGAGATTTTACACAGCTTGAGTGTGTGCAAAGTTCCTTTCATAACTCACTGTACACCAAACTACTACACATTTGATCCTGCATCTGCTACAGATGGAAGAGCCTATTCTAGGGATAAAAAGTAATTCAAAAGATATGTTGTTCTATTAATACTATAATCTCTGTACAAAATATTTAATCAGTACCATACCAGCTGTTTAGTGTGATTGAGAGCAAACATCCGAACATTTTCACACTTTTTCACATTTAATAATATTTATTAACCACTAAGCTGTCGATAATTTCGTATATTAGTAGAATTAGATTAAGATAAAAAAAAATGAAACGGTCCAGGTGGAATCGAACCCGCGATCCATCCCTTACAGGGGGAACGCTCTGATCACTGAGCCACTGAACTCTCGTCAGAAACCATCCAAATTCTTTCATAATATTTACGTCTTACGATGACAGTGGTATATTTTCCAATGATGTTCAGGTCCGTTCAGAGATCCAGACTCGGGAGCAAGAACAGGAGGCTGAGATGGAGCGGCTGGTGTCGTTGCCAGTCGAGCCGGTAGAGCCTGCGCCCCCTGTCGTCAAGGAGAAGAAGGAAGCGCCCGTGGTGAGTCTGTTTAATCACTAGCTGTTGTCCGCATAACAGTAGATACAGAGCCTGTACAATGAACGCTTAAAAAAAAAAAAAATTAAAAAAAAAATAACTTTTACTGTTCTTTTATCATTCTTAATTTAATAAACTCAGTTAAATAATTTATACTTCATACATACATATTATCACGCCCTTATCCCCGGAGGGTTAGGCAGAGGTGAATTATCACCCACATTTCACCAATAATTGTTTTCGGTCCCACGTAATAGGGGGTGAGCCTATTGCCGTATTTCGGGCACTATTATTGCCTCGAACCATGCATCTGAGGCTGAGTCTGGGCTGTATATATCTGTCCCATGTTAAACAGTCCTATTCCGTAGTCGCCTTGTACGACACCACATGGGAAGAGATGGGTGGTCCAAATAATTTGGACCACCCATCTCTTCCCATGTGGTGTCGGCGGAAGTGCAGTAGAATTATTCTACTCTGCCACGCTTGTATACTAATTATAAACACCTCAACAAAGTCTAGGGAACAAGATGACCGCAATTTTTTTTTTCGTGTAAATCTTGTTTTGCAAATAACTGGCAGCAAATAAATAAAAATAGAATAAAGTAGATTACAGAGTTGTTCGAAATTTAAAAATAAATTTTAATAAGTACTGATTTTCGAATATGGAGGGAAAACTTTTAAAAGTGTTTGATTGTGCAGTTTCTCTGAGGCAAAATAATAATTATTTTCTTTGATTGTAAATAACGTTTATTATCAATAATACGTCTTTTACGTATGGTTTGTGCATTTTTGTGACTGTAGTCATCATGTCACGTCGTAATTTAAGTCGCGAAGAGATGTTAAGGGCTGTTGGTATGCTGCAAGCTGGACGAACTCAACGCGACGTAGCGGATGCTGTCAACACCCAACCAAGCGTAATTTGCAGATTATGAGCACGCTACAGGTCTACAGGGGATATTGCCGAACGTCACAGGAGACGAAATAGGGTTACTACCCCGCGACAAGATCGTTTCTTGCAAAATTCCGCAAGGCGGCAACCCACGATTACTGCTCGTCGGTTAGTCGCAGGCCTCCAGTCTCAGCATCAAGTGGTTATTAGCGATCAAACTGTCAGGAGAAGACTACATGAAGCCAATCTTCACGCTCGCAGACCGCTTAGGATTCCAGCTCTTCGACGTGGAAATCGAGGTCGTCGCTTATTGTGGGCTATCGTACATTTACAGTGGACCGACCATCAATGGGCACGGGTTCTGTTTTCCGACGAATCTCGCTTCGGTTTTCATCCTGATTCGAGAAGAGTGCGTATATGGCGAGTTCCTGGACGTTGGAGTCGTCTCCAGAATCCGCAAGAAGTTCATCCTTACCAAGGTGGAACAATCATGGTATGGGCTGGAATTCGCCTTGGTGGAAGGACCGACCTCGTTTGGATACGGGGCAATTTAAATGCAAACCAATACATTCAGGAGGTTATACACCCCATGGTAATCTCTCATCGACAGCAGTTCGGTCAAGATTTTATGTTCATGCAAGATAATGCACGGTCACACACCGCCAGGGTAGTGGTCAATGCATTAAGCGAGCACAATATTGCGACGTTGGAATGGCCTGCTCAGTCTGCCGACCTCAATCCCATAGAGCATGCCTGGGAATTGCTTGGGAGAAGAGCTTTCAGTGATTCTTTGGAAAATCTGAACACTGAAGAATAACTTTTTTTACACCTTCGCAGTGTATGGAGCCATATTCCACAGACGATGTTTGACAATATCATATTAAGTATGCCATGCCGTTGTCGAGCTGTTGCTAATGCTTTAGGAGGTCCTACAGATTATTAAAAACGTTTAAAGTACGGTTTATTACTGTATTTCTTACTACCTCGTTATTTTTGTGCCTAATCATAGAAGGTTGTAATACTCAACATTGGCACTATTCAATTTTTTCTTAAAAAAAAAAAAAATTGATATGAGAATGTTTTTATTAAAATTAAAATTAAAAACGTTATAAAAATATCCTTCTATTGATATAAAACACTCACTATTACAAGAAAGGGTTTTTAAATAAAAGCTAGAAATGTCCTTGTTCCCTAGACTTGTTGATGTGTGTAGGAAAATACCCAATTGGAATTAAATTTTTCCCAACACTGGTTGTAATGTGTAGGAAAGGATGGGATGGGGCTAATTGGAAGAGCTCATCGAAACATTCACCATAGTAGGGCTATTTCGAGTTCCAATACGCAAAATGCTAATTTTTATGGAATTTTTCCTCATTTTCAGGAAGAGGAGATGCAATTCGAGACGGCAATGGCGAAAAATATATACAATATGATTCAAGAACAGAAGTAAGTGGGACCTTTTACTAAATATTAAAAATCTAACTAAGCTACCGAGTCATGCCTTGAGCAAAGGATTCGAAATTCTCTATATCTATTCTCTGACTACGTGACAATGTACAGAATGTTCGTTTTTAGATCTCTTTGGTGGTAAGTGCGGGGCGGGGTATAATAGGTAAAAGTGAAACGCCTCGGGCGGGACTAGAACCCGCGACCAGTTCCTTACAGGGGGAGTGCTCTGACCACTGATCTTCTGAGTCACACCTTGAGTGCTCCAAATTCTCCTCCCGCCTGAGTCGTTTCATTTTTTCAAATCAGATTAATTTATTGTTTGTCACAGGTAATAGTAAATGTTGTTAATTATGTTGGTATCACTGTAGCATGCCTGAACTTAAAATTAAATTGAGAATTATGAAATATAATTAAGAAATATATTAAATTGATATTACCCTACGGATACCTTCACCATCGGAGCCGGGAGAAGTTATGTCGGACTCGAACCGACCAAAACGCATGACATCTGGGGTCATTTTCGGTTGCCGCAGGTGAGGTTAACAGGCATATTCCTCGCACCCCGTCCGACTCAGGGCCATCTCTCGATCTGGCTCTCTCCTCGGATGTGGGGACCACAGAGTCTCGTCTCTCACAGAACTCGTCCCCGGAAATGGTGAGGCGGGTTGCCTGCTGCTGCGGGTGACAGGCGGCTCCACCAGTCACCCCCCCGGCCTGCGTGCTCATGGGAGGCGGAGGTCGTTCATCGACCTCCAACGCCCGAGTTGCCTTCGTACGCGGGCTGCTTGGCTCGCGATCCTTCGTCGCTCCCGCTCCCGCTCCCGCTCCTGCTCCCGCTCCCGCTCCCGCTCCCGCTCTCGCTCCCGCTCCCGCTCTCGCTTCCGCTCCCGCTCCCGTTCCCGCTCCCGTTCCTCCTTCACGAGCATTGCTTGCTCGCTGAAGGAGGCGTCCGCGTCTCCCCAGGCCCGCGCTCACGGTAGGCCCGCCCGCAGGAGCAAGAAGGTGTGCCGCAACGAGATGTTCCTGGCGGGGCGCACGGCGTACGTGGTGGAGCTGGACGAGGAGGCGGGCGCGGAGGGCGACATCCCCACCACGCTCACGCGCAGCAAGGCCGACGTGCCGCCGCCGCGCGCCGCGCCGCCCGCCGCGCTGGCCGCGCCCGCGCTCGACAAGCTGGCGCAGATCTTCTCCTACCTGCGCCACGGCCGCCACCGCAAGCTCAAGAAGACCAAGGTCGGTGCGCACTCCCGCCTGCCTCCTCTTACCTCGCGTTTGCACCTAACTAGAAAATATATAAAACTAGCTGTCCCGGCAAACGTTGTTATGCCATGTATTTTTATTTCCACATAAATAACTTATTTACTAATGTAAGTGTGCGGGGATTTACTAATAATCGAAAGATAAAAATCGCGATAGAAAAATAGGGGATGATCGTAGAGGATTGAAAATTCAGGGTTGTATGTATTTTTTTTTTTTTTTTTTTTTTTTATATAGGACACGTCAATTGGACTTCGCCTTGCCTGATGGTAAGCTGAAGGCAAAATCCCAGAAAAGAGGG
This sequence comes from Eilema griseolum, assembly GCA_963662185.1. Lineage (NCBI taxonomy): Eukaryota > Metazoa > Arthropoda > Insecta > Lepidoptera > Erebidae > Eilema > Eilema griseolum. The sequence goes on from OY759249.1 coordinate 2,270,994, forward strand.
TCACCATTACCCACACATACCGTGTGACAATGGTGACACTCAGCTTGACGGCCTTATCATATGCTTTTTCACGCCCCGCTTAAAGGACCCGGGACTGTAGGAAGAAGGAAACACGTGAGCTGGTAATGAATTCCAGGCCTTAATGGTGCGACAGAGGAAAGAGTCTCCGAACCGCTTAGTTCTTGATCGGATGTTTTGCACCGTGTGCGGATGACATCTAAGACCTGCACGCGTTGTCCTGTGTAGGAAAGGGGAGGGTGGGACTAATTGGAAGAGCTCATCAGAACACTCCCCATGGTACAGACGGTAAAATACAGCCATGGACGCAACATCTCTACGCAGCTGTAAAGGTTCTAGGGTGTTCGTGATCTCGGGATTCCCAATGATGCGGATCGCACGTCGCTGCAACCTGTCGAGAGCATCTATCTAACTAATGATGTAAAATAAAAAGTAATGAAAATATAAAAAATATCTAAAAATTAAAAAAGAAATTTAGGGGTGGACTACCCTTATCATTTAGGGGGATGAAAAATAGATGTTGGCCGATTCTCAGACCTACTCAATATGCTCACAAAATTTCATGAGAATCGGTCAAACCGTTTCGGAGGAGTTCAAGTTCGAACACCGTGACACGAGAATTTTATATATAAGATTCTCGTGTCGCGGTGTTTGTGGTTAAACTCCTCCGAAACGGCTTGGCCGATTCTCATGAAATTTTGTGAGCATATTGGATAGATAGAGATTGGTAAATGATAAGGGTAGTCCACCCCTAAATTTCTTTTTTTAATTTTTAGATATTTTTTATATTGTCATTACATTTTATTGTACATCAATAGAAAATACATACAACTCTGAATTTTCCTTCCTCGACGATCATCCCCTATTTTTGTATCGCGATTTTTATCTTTCGATTATTAGTAAATCCCCGTACACTTACATTAGTAAATAAGTTATTTTTGTTGATATAAAAATACATGGCATAACAACGTTTGCTGGGTCAGCTAGTAAAATATATAATAGGTTTCCTCGATACAGGCTTGCCTAGTAACGAAACCACAGATAGATCTAGGATAGATCTAGGTTAAGTTAAGTTTTTTTTTATATAGGACACGCCAACTTGACCTCACCTCGTTTGATGGTAAGCTAAAAACAAAGTCTCAGGAAAGAGGGTCCCATTACGGACACTAAGTGTTACAATAGTGGCACTCAGCCTGGCGGCCTCATCAGATGCTTTTTCACGCCCCGCTTAAAGGCCCCGGGACTGTAGGAAGAAGCGCGGTGGTGCGGCAAAGAAAAGAGTCTCCGAACCGCTTGGTTCTTGCTCGTATATTCTGCACAGTGTGAGGGTGACATATAAAGCCTGCACGTGTTGTCCTATGTAGGAAAGGAGAGGGTGGGATTAGTTGGAAGAGCTCATCAGAACACTCATCATGGTAGAGACGGTAAAATACAGAAGTTTCAGAGTTACCCAAAATGACTATAGTTGTTGTGTTATGAAATTGTGTACCTATGTAACATTTTACATCAATAATTTTTTTTTCATTTTTCATGACTTTGCCTTCAGCTTACCATCAGGGAAGCCGAAGTCTAATTGACTTGTTCTATAAAAAACAAACATGTATTGGACAAGTTGCAATATGTCACAGGCTAACGTGTGAACGCGATTGTATTTTATACTTGTTTACAACTTGTTGGCTGTAAAACCCTGTACCAACCCGTTTGGTGAGCGTGGAAACAGTAGGCCAAGGCCTCCCAACATTGGGAGAGGCCTATGTCCAGCAGTGTACTGTGATAGATTGATTGATAACAAGCCGCTCCACCCTCCTTAGGACAAGGCGACGGACAAGGGCCGCGCGGACGAGTCCATCTACGGCGAGATCGGCGAGTACAGCGCGGCCGAGCGGCGCGAGCGGCGCGACGAGCGGCGCGACGAGCGGCCGCGCCCGCTCGCCTACTTCGACAAGCCCGCCGACGCCGAGCGGGACGAGCGTGCGTACACCCGCTACATTATTTTCTTTTAATTTTTTTTTTTATACCACTTAGTTGGCAGACAAGCACACGGCCCACCTGATGGAAAGTAGTTACCGTGGCCTATAGACGTCTGTAACACCAGAGGAGTCACAGTCGCGCTGCCAACCCTGTAAGTACAGAGTTTCTGTGCCGTCAGTAGAAGACAAAGCAGGACAAGCCTTTAGTCTTCCCACTGACGGCACAAATTCTCCAGTGAGCTCTGGCTACCCTACTCACCGCTGGGAACACAACACGAAGTTATTATAACCGCGGTATTCTGTAGGGCGGAGGTACTTCCCCAGTCGGACTGCTCAATCGGGCGGATATACCGCTGTGTCCTACCTCCTGCCAAAACACTACACTACCCTCTGTGGCACTCATGGATACGCTGCACGTCATTTATTTATTTGGCACATAACAGAAAACAATCAAAATTTAAAAAATATCATTCCAAAACACGTGTACTCAGCATGGTACAATTAAAAAGCGTGCATTAAGTATTACAATTTTGTAGTTTTTATAGAGTCTACAAAATACAAAGAAAGACTGCAACTGCACCCTAACATATTGGCTCACCAACTTATGGAGGAAATATTCCCAAGAGTGAAGAGACTAAAAAAAGAGTCCCTCAAGACCTCCTATAAAATAAAAATAAAAAATTAGAGGGCGAGTCATAGGACTTGTATCTCACAGATCATCCATCACTATTTAAATATTGCTGAATGTCTCCTAGACAGATCGCAATAAAAAAAAAATAAAAAAAAGTATTACAATAAAAATAATAATCAAAAACCAAAAATCTATACTAATATTATAAAGAGGAAAGATTTGTATTTTTGTATGTAACGAATAAACTCAAAAAGTACTGGACCGATTTTAATAATTCTTTTTTCATTACAAAGCTACATTCTTCGTGAGTAACATAGGCTACTTTTTATCCCCATATTCCCATGGGATCAGGATTTACGCGGGTGAAACCGCGGCGCGTTGCTAGTAATAAATAAAAAACAACAATAGGACAATTACAAGATTTCATGGTTAAAAAATTAGACATAGTTATTAATCTCTGTAACAAGGTGACAACAAATTTATAGCTTGGCAATAACCTGCTTAACAGTATTCTCTATCTTTTTTTTTTATACAACTTAGGTGGCAGACAAGCACACTACCCTCCTAATGGAAAGTGTTTACCATGACCTATGAACGTGTGTAACACCAGTGGAGTCACATCCGTGCTACCGACCCTGTAAGAACAGAGATTTTGTGCCGTCGGTGTAGAGGACAAGCCTTTGGTCTTCCCACTGACAGCACAAAAACTCTCCAGTAAGCTCTGGCTACCCTACTCACCGCCGGGAACACAACACGAAGTTATTATAACCGCGGTATTCTGTAGGGTGGAGGTACATCCCCAGTCGAACTGCTTAATTGGGCGGAAATACCGCCGTGTCCTACCTCCTCATATGCTCATGCTATGCTCATGTAGGAGCTCATGATTATATTAAGGAAGTTAAATTGTACAAATAAATTATAGCATAACATATAGAAATCAAGTCCGCTGCCATAACAACAAATATGCAATTCGGCAGAAGCCACATGACGTGCGAATCCCCACTCCGAAATTTGCATAGAATTTTAGTATATGAGATCGAATGAAAATAAATGGTTAGGAGGTAGGACACGACGGTATTCCCGTCCGAATTGAGCAGTCCGACTGGGGAAATATCTCCATCCTACAGAATACCACGGCTATAATAACCTCGAGTTGTGTTCCCGACGGTGAATAGGGTAGCCAGAGCTCACTGGAGAGTTTTTGTGCTGTCAGTGGGAAGACCAAAGGCTTGTCCTGATTTTGTGTTCTGCACTGAGGGCACATAAAATCTCTGTTCTTACAGGGTCGGCAGCACGGATGTGATCCACTGGTGTTACATACGTTCATAGGTCACGATAACCACTTTCCATCAGGTGGGCCGTGTGCTTATCTGCCACCTAACTGGTATAAAAAAAGACAAGTGCACGGCCCACCTGATGGAAGTGATTACCGTGGACTATAGACATGACCAGGAGAATAAAATTCGTACACTCGTAGCAAAGATTTTAATAAAGGTTCTAGAATGCATTTAAATAAATGTAATTTTTTTTTCATCATTGCATTTAGATATACATTACCCTCATTCTAGAACCCATTATCTTCATTCTCTGAGCCTTTTCCCAACAAATTGTAGACTTTCTAGTCTAAGATGTGGCTAAACTTCCATATTTTCCGTTAAATTATAGAACCCATATCGTATCTAAATAAAATCTACAGAATACCGCGGCCATAATAACTTCATATTGTGCTCTCAGCGGTGAGTAGGGTAGCCAGAGCTCACTGGAGAATTTGTGCTGTCAGTGGTAAGACTAAAAGCTTATCCTGCTTTGTCTTCTACACTGACGGCTCAGAAACTCTCTGTTAGTGTCGGCAGCGCAAGTGTGACTCTTCTGGTGTTACAAAATTCCCGTAGCCTATGGACCCACGGTAACCACTTTCCATCATGTGGGTCGTATGCATGTCTGCCACCTATGTGGTATAAAAAATAATAGCTCTGCGTCTAAAATATTTATTTATGTAAATTTGTTCTCTTTCCAGTGGAAGTGGCCGGCCCAAGACGTACCGAGGATCGAACCCGTCGCTCGGCGGCCTTGCTGTCCCGCCTGGCCGCTGAGCCACAGGGGTACGCGGAGTGCTACCCCGGGCTAAGGGAGATGGACGACGCTATAGACGACTCGGATGATGAAGTGGATTACACCAAGATGGATGCTGGCAATAAGAAGGGACCTATCGGTTAGTTGATAACTTTTTTTTAAATATCTGCACAGATTAAAAAATAAAAAAGGGTGTTTAATGATGTGTTGAAGCAATAGGGAATATGCATTTGATTCAAATACCGTGCATTTTTTTCAAATAATCTTATTTAATCTTAAATAATGTAGTCTTTTCTTTTAGATTTACGTACATTTTCATATTTTTAAATATAATTAAGTTGAGAGAGCCTCTCTTCCCATGCGCTGTCGTACAAGGCGACTAAGGGATAGGGCTGTTTAACATCAGACAGATATATACAGCCAAGACTCAGCCTCAGATACCATGGCTCGAGTCTACAATAGTGCCCGGAATACGGCAATAGGCTCACCCCCTATAACGTGGGACCGAATACAATTATTGGTAAAATGTGTGTTAATTCATCTCTACCTAACTCTCTGGGGATAAAGGCGTGATTATATGTATGTATGTATGAGAGGGCAATTAGGCCTTTCAACATTGGGAGAGGCCTATATATGCAATAGGCTAATTGATTGTTCTTTCTTTCTAACCACCATTAGTCAGGCTTGTTTGATGAGCTTTTTAAAAACTATGCCTATCCTGCAGGACGGTGGGACTTCGACACCCAGGAGGAGTACTCTGCCTACATGAGCAGCAAGGAGGCGCTGCCCAAGGCCGCCTTCCAGTACGGCGTGAAGACGCAGGACGGCCGCAAGACCAGGAAGACCAAGGACAAGAGCGAAAAGGCCGAGCTCGACCGCGAGTGGCAGCAGGTTGGTTTATTTTTTTTACTACCCGACCACGGCGAACCCAAAGGAGGGTTATGATTTTCATAGGCTATGTATGTATGTATGTACGTTGCGATTATATGAGGAATCAAAATAGTTGTAAATTTCAACTTAATTTGATTGTTTATGTTTTGATTTACTTTGGGAATTAAAAATAATGAAAAGTCATAGTTACCGCGGTAGCCTAGTGGTATGGGTAATGGACTGCTGAGACGAGGTCTCGGGTTCGATCCCAGGTTTTACCATACCACACACCAATGACTTTTCGAAGTTATGTGTGTATTATCGCTGGATAATAAATGCCCGGTTAATGACAATAGGCTCGATTACATTGGGACCTAAACATAAACTGGCGAAATGTGGGTGCCAGCACGTCTGCCTACCCCTTCGGGGAAATATACAATTTGCAAGACCTTTGAGTTAGGAAATATACAATTTGCAAGACCTTTGAGTTAGGAAATATACAATTCGCAAGACCTTTGAGTTAGGAAATATACAATTTTGCAAGACCTTTGAGTTAGGAAATATACAATTTGCAAGACCTTTGAGTTAGGAAATATACAATTCGCAAGACCTTTGAGTTAGGAAATATACAATTTGCAAGACCTTTGAGTTAGGAAATATACAATTTGCAAGACCTTTGAGTTAGGAAATATACAATTCGCAAGACCTTTGAGTTAGGAAATATACAATTTGCAAGACCTATTTTTCCAGTAAAAACTAAGAGGTTAAGAGGTATTGGGAAGAATCAGAAGACCTTGTTAAATAGCCTATTCAATTCTTGACGAATGGTTCTGTGATCTTAAAGTTAATCTTAGTCGCAACCGAAGCATTCACCTGTCAAAAATTCATTCATCTTTGAGAATTGAGTTACGAGAATACTGTTTTTAACATATCTTATCCAATGGCCTGGTTGGGGTCTTTGGGCCGGTAGGCGGTTATATTTTGAATATGATACACGGAGTTGATTTCTTGTACAGATCTATAACGGCGAGTGAATGACAAGTTCATCAATTATTTCAGTAGACAAAGGCGCCTAACAAAATTAACATAATGTCATCCCGTCAAATGCAACCGGTACATTATTATTAGGCGCTAACATTCCGGCGGCCGTAAAAACGTTGTTTTTACCCAGAGACTGGAAGGGGGCAAATCTTGCTACCCGTGCGATGCCATTCGCGCCAGGATGCACAGCCACTATCCGCCCTAATTTTAACTTCTGCGGTGGAAGGTGATCCTCTGTAACTACCACTAAAGTATCCGGCTCGAAGGACCAATGGTCGGGGTCTTTGGGCCGGTAGGCGGTTAAATTTTGGAAATGATACACGGATTTGATTTCTTGTACAGATTTATAAGGGCGAGTGAATGACAAATTCATCAATTACTTCAGTAGACAAAGTCGCCTAATAAAATGAACATAATGTCATCCCGTCAGATGCAACCGGTACATTATTATTAGGTATTAACATGGCCTGTCCCCAACTCTTGAATAAGAATAAGTCGTGTAAGACAGACAGAGTTATTTTCGCATTTATAATATTAGTATAGAAGTACGGATTATGTGTAATTAATTACTAAAATATTGTTACAGATACAAAACATTATTCAAAAGCGAAAAGCACCGCAGGGGGGAGACGAGCCGTCTTACAAGTCTGCCAAATATTAATGCGAGTGACGTCACACCCTTCATACGGCTAGTCGAAGAGCTGGTGGCATTTTTGATTAGATAATGCAATGAGATGCTATAACAGGGGATAGACTATAATAATTTCGGCCCGAGTGCCTAGTGTAAGATTTTCTACTTACCATTTTACATTCACTTGTGAGTAATAAAACGGTAATTTTTTTTGTCACATCATTATTTGCAATCACAGATTTTGTCATATTATGTCAAGTCAAACAACCCGCGGTAGGCTAGTGGTATGGGTAATGGACTGCTGAGACGAGGTCTCGGGTTCGATCCCAGGTTTTACCATGGCACACACCAATGACTTTTAGATGCTTTTCGAAGTTATGTGTGTATTTAACACAGGTTTATAAGTGCCCGGTTAATGTCAATAGGCTCGACACCTTTACATTGGGACCTAAACATAAGTTGGCGAAATGTGGATGTTAGCACCTCTGCCTACCCCTTCGGATTTTTCTGCTCGCCGCGTCCTCAGCCAACAGTAAATTGTATGGTTTTGGATTAACGCCATCTAGTGGCAAAATTATAAAGCATTTTCTTGCGAGTAACCGTGAACAGCAGGTACATGCTGTAAGGACGTTTCGAACGATCGAATGGATTTGACAGTTGAATTTGCGGTGAGATTTCAATTGCGCATGCTCTAAATTTAGTGACGTCACGTTGTCGAGCTTATAAACATACACCACAGTCGACTTGTGCTGTCAAGTCCGTTCGGTTGTTCAAAACGTTCTTTTTATTTTTTATACCTCTTGGTTAGCAGACAAGCACACGGACCACCTGATGGATAGTGGTTACTGTGGCCTATGGACGTGTGTAACACCAATGGAGTCACACTCGCGCTGCCAACCCTGTAAGCACAAGAGTTTCTGTACCGTCAATGTAAAAGACAAAGCAGGAAAAACATTTAGTCTTCCCACTGACAGCACAAAAACTCTCCAGTAAGCTCTGGCTACCCTACTCACCACCGGGAACACAACACGAGGTTATTATGGCCGCGGTATTCTTACAGCATGTGCCCGCAGCCCTCAATGTCTCAGCGTTTGTGAACCTGATTGGTTGATTCAAAATGATAGCGAGGACGAGTTGCAAGTTGACCAATTACAGCGCTAAACGAGACTAGAGTTTTTGTGCCGTCTGTGGGAAGATTTGCTTTGTATTTTACACTGACGGCACAGCAAGCGCGAGTGTGACTCCCTTGGTTTTGCACACGGTTGTAGGCCACGGTAACCACTGTCCATCGGGTGGGCCGTGAGCTTGTCTGCCACCTAAGTGGTATAAAAAAAAATTGATAGACTCACTTAACTCAGTGACAACATCAGTTAAATAGTTTTGTTCCAACTCCTGTGAGGCACTCAGCAGTGTTGGGCAAATTGCATTTAACCCGACTGCAGTCTTAAAGATAAAAACATGTTTGACAGCAGGCGATACCCATCAATTTAACTTACGATTTATGTATGGCAGTAGGGTACAGCTTGCTATTAAATTTGTTTCGATCTTTTAGTCAGCAACTTCGGATTCTTTTTAAGTTCCGGATTCGTACAGCCGCGAGAGCGTGATTAAATTACAAACATCCAAACATTTTCTCAAACTTGCACATTTATGATAACAGTGGGATTTTTCCTATGCAAATTATAAATACAATTTATTAAATAAAAACATAAACACACAAAATAAATTCGCGATTATCTCGCGTTGAACAACCCATTCCGCATCGTTCCCGGCGCAAAGGTGCCCACGATGCTGGCTGCGTTGCCTTATAATTAGGTAATAAATAGGTAGGAAAATAAATATAATTAGGTAAACATCTTTTTTTATACCACTTAGGTGGCAAGCACACGATCCACCTGATGGGAAGTGGTTATCGTGGCCTATGAACGTTTAAATTTCTTAGTTATCAGCAGTTGAAGGTATACTCCACCCAGGGGAACAGTGGGATGGTCCTTGTATCCTACTTCGTCTGGAATTAAATATAAATTTAGTTTAAGGAAATGTATCAGCTAGCTCCCGGGCTATAATGATGACGTGTTCACTTTATAGTACTTAGCGATGTACATAGTATATAAGGTTGTGTAAATAAATATATGATAATGAATAATGCGTTTCATTTTAAAAATAACCTCTCATAAACGAATCTTGAGGGCTGATTCTCGATTTAATCTTAATCTGTGAAATGTAAAAAAATCGGTCAAGTGCGAGACGGACTCGCTCACCGAGGGTGCCGTTCAAAATTGGATTCACGGACGAACTTTAGCTTAAGGATAGCACGGAGGCTACCGCGTGGTTCCCGGCAGAGTAGAATTTGGACCACCCCATCTCTTTCAATGTGGCGTCGTACAACGCGACTAGTTTAACATCAGACAGATATATACAGCCCAGGCTCAGCATCAGATGCATGGTTCGAGTCAACAATAGTGCTGGGAGAACGGCAATAGGCACACCCCCTATTACGTGAGACCTAATTCAATAATTGGTGAAATGTGGGTGTTAATTCACCTCTGCCTAACCCTCCGGGGAGAGGCGGTGGCTCAAGTTAACTTAAACAAAGATTATTACGAATCAAACCGCGCGCGCCAGGACCTCTTCTGTCTCTCGATTTAGGTCCAAGATTTATATTTATTTATATATTAACGGTCTTATTACAAAACACGGACTAACTCTAAAACCAGGTTTAAATCGTCTTTAGACCATGGTCTAAAGAAATTTTTATTACAAAAAGGGTTTTATTACTAAACCATGGACTATCTCTGGTCTAAAGATAAACCTGCGTGACCCCTAGTTTAACGTTGGTCTAAAGTGTAAATCACAATAATAATATGTCAAACTTGCCATTTTGAACTTAGCCGGTTAGCGTCAGATAAATTCGTTTACTTTCTTATAATACTATGCTCGTAATGGATATTGACGCAGTTGATTTGATGGATATCGCAGATATTAATATCGTGGAGTCATTGGACATACCACGCTTACCTAACAGACATCGTATTCCAGTAAACCCCTTTATCGAACTATCTGAAGAAGCTTTTTATGCAAAAGTATAGGTTTACTAAACGTTTTAAATAACTTGCAATAATTATATTTTAAAGTAGGTATAAAAATTGGGAAAAATTTGATACCAAGTCAGCGCGAACGGAAAAGTTCGTTCCATTTCACGTCCATAGATCTTCCAATATCATACATAACAATGATTGCTAAATAAAGGCATCAAAATAATATTTTATTATAAAATAAAGTACAACTATTATTCATAAAATTGAATTTAATGAAAATGTATTATCTAAATCTTTTTTTCACCATTTTTAGTATATATTATTTATTAATGATGTCAGATAATTTTTGTTTTCTGAGGAAACGGAACGTTGCGATTGAATGGTATCATAATGAACGAACAATAGTTTGAGTAATCTGTGGTTTTATTTAAGTCAAGGTTTAAATTATGGTACTAAGTAGTCTACGGATTATTCAGCTTTTGTAATAAGGAGAAGTTTAGACCATGGTCTTGAGATTAAGCCTAGACTTTATAGTTCAGGTTTAAACCTGACTTAATTCCGTTTTTTGTAATAAGACCGTAAGAGTTTCATCCGCTAATCAGTAGGTATACTGATTAGCGGATGAAGCTCTGGTGTTGTGAGGCTTTCTGCTCTTAGTTGGGAGGTTAGACGGCAGTCGCTCCTATAAAAACCGCAGGCATAAGACTACTTACGGTTACGACCTCCTTTATTTATATTTTTTTTTATTTATCACCATTTACCAAACAACTTAAATACATTGGAAGAAAGCAAACAAAAAGTCACTTGAGCTTGTCTGGAATGCTGTACCTGTTTTAGATAATAATATTGTACACATACATTTATATATTGTACAATACTATTATATTATATGTTATAAATTTAATTTCCTTTGATTGTACTTTTTTTTTATACAACTTAGGTGGCAGACAAGCACACGGCCCACCTGATGGGCAGTGGTTACCTATGAACGTGTGTAACACCAGTGGAGTCACATCCGTGCTGCCGACCCTGTAAGAAAAGAGATTTTGTGCCGTCATAGAGGACAAACTGTTCTTCTAGTTAACTGCGAATCTGGTGAATTGACTATCTGGTTCTGCTCCTGACCGATTGTTCGCACGTAATAAAAAAGTCACACACATTCAAAATATATTGCGATTTATTAAAACACCTACAGAATACCGCGGTTATAATAACTTCGTGTTGTGTTCCCAGCGGTGAGTACGAGCTCACTGGAGATTTTGTACTGTTAGTGGGAAGACTAAAGGCTTGTACTGCTTTGTCCTTTGCACTGACGGCACAGACACTGTGCTTACAGGGTCGGCAGCGCGAGTGTGACTTTACTGGTGTTGCGCACGTCTATGGGCCACGGTAGCCACTTTCCATCAGGTGGGCCGTGCGCTTGTCTGCCACCTAAATGGTATAAAAAAAAACTGCTCGTGTAGAGCACATTTTAGGTCCAAATTCTTAGAAATAAATAAATTCAATTCAATTTATTTAATAAAGACCCGGGTCAGATTGAGAGCGATGGCCCTGGGTCGGCCGGGGTGCGAAGGAAATGCCTGTCAACCTCCTGCAACCAAGAACGGTGCACAGACGCCGTGCGTTTTAGTCGGTTCCAGTCCAACATAACTCTTTTATCCGTTCGGTAGGCCTAAAAAGGCCACTTTATTGGAATCGTATTAGGATAATATTTTGTCTTGCGGCGATATTTACACGAAATTAGGATCTGCTTAGTACATGAATTATTGTGATTCGACTTATATGAGCGACCATTTATAGAATTTTATAGGAAAGTATTAGATTTACTGCAAATTGATAAAGTTACCTATTAGTTTTTAGCAGAATCACTTAATGTGGCCTTTTTAGACTTGCGGATCATACAAAAGGTCAAGATATACGTCCCGAGCAATATACGTTTACAAATGCAAATGACGGTAGTCTAATATTCTTTACTGCGCACATTGACTTGCGGCTCGCATTACATTCGAAATATTTTAATGACGGTCTGATCATAATAATTGCAGCATAAGCAAAAAATAATGCTGTGGGTGATCACTGGACGCATGTACAGTCAATAACAAAAGCTTTTGAGGGCATGAAATAATAAACAAGTCTTGATATTATTATCAATTTTGTCTTCTGAGGATTATATCATCTGTCAACTAACAAGTTTTTATTTATTAAATAAATATTAAATTTGGCACACAAAACAGAAAAAAGACAAAATTATGCAAGATATCATTTGAAGGTTCAGTTCCAGATTGAGTTCCAAAACATGTGTTCAGTACACAATTAAAAAGCGTGCATTAAGTGATAAATAATAATTAAAAACCAAAAATAATATACAAAACAAAACAATGTAGATTTATGGTGTATAGGCTTGCAGGTGACCTTAGCGTTTTGCTTCGGTCTCATATTTCTGTCTATTTTTGTTGATGATCGTACGCCTTATCGCGCAGGAAAGACATTCACACAGCAATACAATATACTAACTAATTTGTATTCTTCGCGACGAACGTGTGATAACTACTTTATAACACAGCGTCACGGTAGCGTCTGTCTATTGAATATAATCTATTTATTATCCAATAGATATCTAGTCTTCAACATTTTTTTTTAAATTATGACATTACGTCATCGATTCATTATTCTTGATTTAATTTTCTTTGAAGTATATTCGATTTAAGTACTGTATGTTTATTTTTTTATAATTGATTAAATTGTACGCCTTCATGATGTGGACGTTTCGAGTTCGATGTCCGGTTACGACAATTAGAGGTTAAAAATTTACAGTAGGTAGTGCATTACAGTATTTACTGCTCAGGAAATACATAAATAGAATCGTAATATTAGGATACTTAAAACCTTGTTTAATGCTTACACATTCGCCGATATGCAGACGTAAGCATTTAAAGAAAAAAATAGTAACTACCTACCTACCTACCTTCAATACTCTATACCATACCTTCACAAAACTGCAGTACCTACGCAGTGATATCCTAATAAAGATGTATTGGAAAACTGCAAATTATTATTCACACACGAACGGACGCTCATATAGAACATATCCGTTGGGCAAATATCTCGACCGACCTTCAGATTTCACTGCAACAGGGCAAAAGCAATACCTACATTCCAGCACGTCGGTGGTGACGCGGCAAGAGAAACGCGACCGAATTCGCGAGCGTACATTTGACACAATGCCGGTTCATCGGCACGGCGCCGGTACCTAGCGCCGCCCGCCGGCCCGAACCGGCGCGACGGCGGAGGCGTCTTCGCAGGTGCGTGCGCGCAGGTATCGCCCCCCGCAGGCCCCGACCGCGCGCCCCTCGAGCCTCACCGGCCATCTTGAATTCCGCTCACTCAGAGCCGCGCGCGACTCGCGGACAGCGCACGTACCCGCGTCACACCGCGTTATATCTGTGTTGTGTTCAGTGTCATGTTGTGGTAGTGAAGTGGCATAATGGAGTCGACGCCGATATGTCGGTGCCGCGTGCTCTACCTCGGCTCGGCAGTCCCGCAGCAGAGCAAGGATGGTCTGCAGGGCATCCAGGAGCCACTGCGCGAGTTGTACCCGGATAAGGGCGCGACGAGCGGTGGCATTGACTCGTGGCTCTCGGTGTGGTCAAACGGTATCCTGTTGGAGAACATTGACGAAAGTGGATCTAGGGTAGCGCGTTTCTTCCCGATCTCGAGTCTCCACTATTGTGCGGCGGTACGGAGAGTGACGGTGGAGGGCGCTCCTCGCTTCCTGCCTCTGGATTCTCCGTTCGCACGCGCCCCCGCTCCGAGGCGACCGCCACTGTTCGCGGCTGTTCTTCGTCGGACGCACGGGATCAAGGTGCTGGAATGTCACGCGTTCATCTGCCGACGTGAGGCGGCTGCTAATGCGCTAGTTCGTTGCTGCTTCCACGCATACGCTGACAGTTCGTATGCCAAGCGTCTGGAAGCCGAGCGCACACCTTCACAACTACCCGACCAGGATGAGGAATTGGAAGCGTATGATGGTGATGAGAACCATAAAGTGTGGGTAGGCGAGACTGAGCGTGATGATGCGAGCGACGAGATCCCGCACACGGCGCGAGCGCCTCGCCCGAGGCAAATAACGCGCCCAGCGTCAGTACCGCCGCCACCACCTCCGCCTGAAGAGCCGAAGAAGAAGGCCACAACTAAAAAGACTAAGAAAAAATCTTCAGCGTCTGCTGATGAGCTATACGCTGGTCCGCCTGGAGTAATGAATGGCCGGTCCCTGGGGCGAGTGCCCCCGGCCTGGGCTGGTGGTCATCCACTCGTACTGGTTGCGCACCCGTCTGCTACGCTGCCTCACGCGCGTCCAGCCACTTTGGGCCATCGCGGACGTGTTCCCGCAGCTCTAGCAGCGGGTCCATTCCCACCAGGTCCCCCAGGGCCTCCTCCAGGGCATGGTCGCGGTCGCCTGCAGTACGCGACAGTGGACCCGCGGCGTTCTAAGCCTCCTCCTGCAGCACTGAAAGCAGCGCAGAGCATGACGGGGCTGGAGGCAACGGACGACCCTGGTGGTATCTACAGGAAGAAAGGGCACCTCAACGAGCGCGCTTTCTCATACAGCATCAGGCAGGAACACCGTAGTCGATCGCATGGATCACTTGCGAACTTGAAATTCGCAGCTTCACCCGAGGTAAGATTAAATAAATTATTTATAAAACTTCTCTCATTAGTATTAAGTCTATGGTCAGCTGTTAGTACAACAGTTGTTGAGTTAGTAATAGCTGTTAATTCCGCGTGGTTACGATTAAGCCTCCGCATCCAGGAACAAAGTAGATTTGACGGTAACTTGCACTTTTTTTTGGTCATAGCAACATTGATCAAAGCATTTTGAGTAAAGAAATTTACAGAATGAAGGCTCATAATCAAAGTGTACGTAGGTAGATTTCGTTCGATTTTAATAACAATGCGTAAACGAAGTAAATTTTATGGCTATTTTTTTTATCGTAGATTGGTATTGCTTCGTTTTTCTGCGATCTTTTGGACAGTAGTTCCACGAGCAGATAACGATAATTTGTATTTTTGCCTACCAAAAGTAGGTAGGTTAACAGAATTGACGTTAAACTTAGTTTTGACCCCCTCACGTAAAACTAAGACTCAACTCGTCAATGCGGCTAGAAACCAAAATGCCTAATTTCTATAGATTCTAGCCCGAAAATACTGTCTATAAATATATTCAATTTTTTTTGGTTTTTAGATTTTTAAATTGAACCAAAGACCTTAAAAAACTTTCAATTTTGTCTGACAACCTTACAAAATATCTTTATAGCCTGGTAATTTTAGGATAAAGGTTGTCCTATATCCGAAAATGTCCAAGGTGCTAGCCTTGCTAGTGATGCTGATCTCCATGTGCCGAATACTGAGTTATTGTCAATGGTTACTGGCGACAATAACAGAAAAGTAAGACACAAAAAAGGAATGTAGATACCAAATACCAATGCTATAATACCCATTGATAATGGGTATTATAGCAATTAATTAAATCCATTTCATACAAACAAATTATGACTGTCTCAATACTCTTAATGCATAATAAATAATTATGTGTTGATATGACACAATAAAAGTTTAATATGTATAGGAATCTGACGTAAAATTCTGATTTAATTTGAACCTACCTCCCTTCTCTTGCAATTCGTGCATTGGAAAGCTAATGTACCATACATAAACTTTGCCTATTCTCACATTCCGATATGAAGTATGTAGGTACTATGAATATTCATTGGTAAGCGTAAATAGTAGGGTCAAGATTGCAAACGACAGCGGCTTTCTCCGTGTGATCGAGCGGGCTTGCTACTGACAAAGGGTCGCCGTGGTCGATCGCAAATGTTGTGGGTATGACCTCGAGTTTGTCTCGATATTGTAACGTACTCTGGGTGTATAGTTATCGTCGTACATCTTGACCCCGAGAGAAACGAGGCCCTGGCGCGTGCAAATTGGTTTGAGACTATCTATGCTTGGTGAATTTGAACTCCTACACCGCCGAAGTACCGTATCTCAAAAATATCCAGAAAGGCGTACTACGCATATAGAAAAAAAATTGTGACGTTACTGGGGTCACAGATAATATAATATAATTCTGGGGTGAAGATATAAGTCGGTAATATATTTTTATTGTATCTTAATATTATAATTACATCTGTGACGTAATTATTATTCTCATATTGACTTGACGACGAAATAATTTAACATTCATCTATAAATTCATCTGTTAATTGTATTCTTTGGTTAGTATAATGCTATTATTGGCCCAAATTTAATACTGATTCATCCAAATGACTATATTTTCAATTTAATTTTAATTCTGTGATTGTAATAATCTACGTGTCTGGTAAGATGTACAATACGTCTTATCAGACATGTTACAGAGATTCCTAGCTAACCTATGTAAATGATAACATCTGTTAAGTAATACCTGTGACAAACAATTATTAAATTTGATTTGATTAACTATATGTATATTGTGTTCGTGAATTGAATCAGCGCCAATTTTTTGCCAATTTTTTGACATATTAACCTACAACGCTGAAGCCAAAAATTTTTAACATGGTGACAATTATTTTGAAAA
This sequence comes from Eilema griseolum, assembly GCA_963662185.1. NCBI lineage: Eukaryota > Metazoa > Arthropoda > Insecta > Lepidoptera > Erebidae > Eilema > Eilema griseolum. The sequence goes on from OY759249.1 coordinate 2,287,879, forward strand.
CGCTAAGAGTTTCACATTTAATATTATTTAAGCTAAGTTAAACTAAAGTATTAAAGTGAAGCAAGTGAAAGTGGAGTAAAGTAGGTAACCAATTTTTTTATTATTTTTTATTTTAATTACGTACCTACATACTTAGTGGGAAAAATATGAATGCAGAGATTTTTTATAGCGTACATTTTTTAGGATATTATTTATTTATTTATTTTATTAAACGTTAAAATCGTAATTAGACTAAAATTCTGAAGAAGGTATCTATTTTGTTGCGATATTACGAAATTAAATTTAGTTATGGCAATTTTCATTTTAGTAACGGTAGAATCGGCCTCGCAATCGGCAGATTGTCCGTTTGAATTCTATCTATAACACAATACGTGCAGTGCCTAGTCTATTTTGAAGGTGAGATTGACTTAGGCCCTAGTAGGTTTAAAAAGGCCATAATTTTTATTTTATTTTTATAAATAAACACGTGAATTAGACTTCGCCTTGCCTATGGTAAGCTGAAGGCAAAGTCTCAGAAAAGAGGGTCACCATACCATGTGACAACGGTGACACTCATTGTGCTTGCTTGACGGCCTTTTCACGCCCCGCTTAAAGAACCCGGGACTGTAGGAAGAAGGAAACACGTGAGCTGGTAATGAATTGCAGGCCTTAATGGTGCGACAGAGGTAAGAGTCACCGAACCACTTGGTTCTTGATCGGATGTTCTGCACCGTGTGCGGGTGACATCTAAGACCTGCACGTGTTGTCCTGTGTAGGAAAGGGGAGGGTGGGACTAATTGGAAGAGCTCATCAGAATCATATTAGGAAACTGAAAACCTTCTAGGTTAATGATAAATAATATCCGAGCCGGTAGACTTGCCGATCAACTGACGAGACTTTGGCTAGTGGTATACCCTTTTCTCTCAGGGTTGAGAGGTGTGAGATCTAGCCGAATCAAAATAAATGGAGAGGCAATGGGTTTCGACACTTTCGACTATAATAATCTACTAGTAACAGAAATTACGAATAAGACATGACACATGACATAAAGTCACGCCTATATTCCCGGAAGGGGTAGACAGAGGTGCTAGGCACCCACATTTCGCCAGTTTATGTTTTGGTATTACCGATAGCACTAGGCTACCGCGGGTTTTTATTTATTTAGGACACGCAGGTATTAGTAATTTCATTTATTCATACATATAATCACGCCGTTATCCCGGAGAGTTAGGTAGAGGTGAATTAACTCCCACATTTCATCAATCATTAAATTCTCTCCCACGTAATAGGGGATAAGCCTATTGCCGTCTTCCTGGCTCTATTTTTGACTCAAGCCAAGCATCTGAGACTGAGTCTGGGCTGTATATATCTGTCTGATGTTAAACAACCCTATCCTTTAGTCGCCTTGTACGACACCGCATGGGAAGAGATGGTGTGGTCCAAATTCTACTCTGCCGAGTACCACACTTATTTACTGATAAAATACGGCATTAACTTGATGTTTCCTCGTAACACAATTATGTTACCGTTATTTTACACAAATATGAGGTCATTCTTAGGATATGCGTTCGTGCAATCTAATTGGTAAATAGATTAAGATATATTTTAATTAAAAAAATAAATTAACAATTCAATTATGAGTTCCTTTAAATCGTTATCATATTTTTATTTGTAAACGTTGGTTTTTTACATATTTTTTTTTTATAAAGTAAGTAAGTATACATCTAAGTGTTAAGCTTTAAATAGTTCTTTTTAAATATATACTGTTATTATTAAATCCGCGTCTGTTAACCTAGAAGTCTAATTTTTTACCAAGGTCTTTGAGGCGTTACCAAGGAAGATTATTATTATTATTATTATTTCCGCCCGATTGAGCAGTCCGACTGGGGTACTACCACCGCGCTACAGAATACCGCGGCTATAATAACTTCGTGTTGTGTTCCCAGCGGTGAGTAGGGTAGCCAGAGCTCACTGGAGAGTTTGTGCTGTCAGTGGGAAGACTAAAGGCTTGTCCTGCTTTGTCTTCTACTGACGGCACAGAAACTCTGTACTTACAGGGTTGGCAGCGCGACTGTGACTCCTCTGGTGTTACAGACGTCCATAGGTCACGGTAACCACTTTCCATCAGGTGGGCCGTGTGCGTGTCTGCCAAATAAGAGGTATAAAAAAAAAAGAAGGTAGAGCAATTGAGCAGTCCGATTGGCGAAGTACCTCCGCCCTACAGAATACCGCGACCATAATAACCTGATGTTGTGTTCCGGCCGTAAGTAGGGTAGCCAGAACTCACTGGAGGGTTTTTGTGCTGTTAGTGGGAAGAGCAAAAGCTGGTCCTGCTTTGTCTTTCACTGATGGCACATAAACTCTCTACGCTTGCAGGATTGGCAGCGCGAGTGTTAATCTTGGTGTTGCACGCGTCTGTAGGCCACGGTGACGACTTTCCATCAGGTGGGCCGTGTGCATGTGCACCTAAGTTGTATAAAAAAAAGTCATCTTTTGCGGTAGCTACCAAATTTTTATTCGGTACCGTAGACGTTATACAAAGTCGAAGTCAAAGTCAAAAACGATTTATTCTGCATAGACCATTCAATCGGAACTAACAAAACGTCAATAAAACACATGAAAATCAGTTTAGTAAATGGACCAACGGTTCGAAACGCGGCCCCGGCCTGAGAAGGCTGAGAAGACTCCGGCAAGAAACTCAGCGGGCATTTTTTTATTTGGTCTATTTACAAACATACATTTAGTCTACTTAATCTAAATACAAAAATGTACTTGAGTAGCATAGTTGAACGAACAGCTCATTTCCAAGCTTGTTTATCATCCAAGTATTCTTGGATTTTATAATAACCTTTCTGGCACAATTTACTTTTAAAGCACTATCACTTACGGCTTTTTAAAAGTCGGGTACTGTACAAGCTATCACATTGCCCCTGGGTCGGCCGGGGTGCGAGGGATATGCCTTTCAAGTTCACCTTCGACAACCAAAGCGACTCACAGGCGGCGTGCGTTTTAGTCGATTCGAGTCCGACATAACCTCTTCCGGGGGTATCCGCGGGGATTGTGAGCACGTAAATAAAAAAGCTATCACATTGAATTTAAAACAGTGATGAACTCAAACCTTTGCGTGATGTTACCGCCCACGTTAAGCAATACCCAGCGATGTATCGTCTACGTAACCCATAGACAAACTGAACTTGACCGACTCACAAACAAACCAGCAAATATCTTAACCTTCACACGCGTATACTGGCACGTGGTCTGTGAGACCGAAAGTGCTGATGAGATACTAACTTTTTTTTTATACCACTTGTTTGACAGACAAGCACACGGTCCACCTGATGGGAAGTGGTTACCGTAGTCTATGGATGTGTGCAACACCAAGGGAGTCGAACTCGCGCTGCCAACCCTGTAAGCACAGAGTTTCTGTGCCCTCAGTGTAAAAGACAAAGTTTACTTAAAACTTTACTAATGAAACTCACTGTGTGTCTCTCTTCATTCTCTCAATAGGTCCCATTTTGTCTCCCAATTTACGCCCAGCAAATTTTACGATATTACTAGTACCTATCAATGCCATGATAGGTACTAGTAATATCGTAAAAGTTGCCTGGCAGAAATCGCTGTTAGCGATAAGGCCGCCTATTGTGCATTATAATTATTGTAAAATTGACGACTTATAATTCTTTTATGGTGTACTAACAATAAAGAATATCTTATCTTTATGTCGATGACCATCTTTCCAGAAACTTGGCCTTCTTCTCACGAATAGGCGAGTTGTAGTCAAATTGATGTGTCGTATTTAAAATATGACTGGACTGGAAACAGACTGGATGCGGAAGGCGGTGGATCGGAGAAAATGGCGCACATTTTGAGAGGCCTATGTCCAGCAGTGGGACTGTAGTGGGCTAATTGATTAATTGATTTAAAAAAGAACATACAATATAAATATACATATTATACATATATCTAAAAGGGTTTATGACGGAGATGTTATACTTCATGAACCCCACAGACCCCACCGGGTGTACGATTTAAATTCACGCCTATTGCAATTTGGCCATTTGATCTACAAACTCGTACTAGTATTATTGTTGACATGACATGACATGACATGACATGACATGACATGACATGACATGACATGACATGACATGACATAAACTCACGCCTATATCCCCGAAGGGGTAGGCAGAGGTGCTAGCACCCCCATTTCGCCAGTTTATGTTTAGGTCCCAATGTAATAGGTGGCGAGCCTATTGCCATTAACCGGGCACTTATAATCCTATACCTAGGTAAAACCTAAAAAATTAATACGTAAACGCGTACGTACGCGTACGAGTTATATCATCGCCCTCGTAAGTATGGTTTATGAGTTCTAGAATGTAGATAAACTTAATTTTAAAATTTAGTTTTTGTAAATTCATACATATTATACATAAAAACTCTCAGACAAATACAAATATCCACATATTACATATTCATGCATACCAAAATTTGCACTGACCGGGAATCAAACCAACAACCTCTGACTTAGCAGTCAATCTACTGCTACACCATTGATTTTGAGTCCACAGAAGGAACATTTCTTTTTATTAATTCTGCGTTTAACTCAAAACGTATATCGTTGGTCTGATAGACCCACGCGACTATCCGAAGGTTGAAGACCTTCTTTGTGCCAATTTTTGGCTACAACTATTGCCTGTGAGAGAAGAAAGCCGGCCGTGAGCCGGCTTTGGGCAATCGTTTGCAATCAGACAATGTTGAGTTAGCAAATTGTGTCAACTAGTGGAGTGTTGTAACCGATACTCTGTTCACAATAGAATACTATATTTATTTTTTAAATAAGCAGAATAAGCAAGCTGAAGTGGCAGCGGGCTGTCTACGTTTGTCGTAGGACCGATGACCGTTGGAACAAACGAGTCCTAGAGTGGAGACCGTGAGAAGGCAAACGGAAGTTAGGACACGCCTGGCCAGATGGACGGACTACCTGAAAAAGGTGGCTGGGACAGACTGGATGCGGAACGTAGAGGATCGGATGAAATGGCGCGCATTGGGAGAGGCCTATGTCCAACAGTTGACTGCGGGGGGCTAATTGATTGATTTATTTTTCAAATACGCGACTGCATCAACTGACCGCCATTCCTCCTCCTAAGTCTCAAGAGGGCGAGTTATTATTAGAGTGTTACCACATCAATCGATCGATTGTCGATCTGTGTCATCGATCGATGGTAGAATTGATTAATTCAACGTCCGTTCGATTGAAGTCGATCAAGTACATCGATCGACAATCTATTTGTGTGTAACACCCTTACTGATATAATAATGCTACAATAGTAGCCTTCAGCTTGAGAGCTTCTTCGCTCTTCAGTATCAGAATAAACGGGATATTTACCATGTTTCATTATTTTGAGTTTCCGATATTTTGGCGCTGTTGCAAGCACCATGATCACGGAGGAACTGGAAATATCGGAAACTCAAAATAATGAAACATGGTAAATATCCCGTTTATTCTGATACTGATGTCAGTGACCATGATAGTTTAAATACCTATATTCTTCGCTCTTTTTTTACCAATCATGGCAGACAAGCAAACAGCCCACCATATGGGAAGCAGCTACCATGGCCTATTGACGTGAGCGATATCAAGGGGCGTCACACTCTCGCTACCGACCCTGTAAGATCCTAATGCCCTTCTTGAAGAGCCCCATATTGTAGTCGTCTGTAAAAACCGCAACAGGGACTTCATTCCACAGCTTGAGCGTACATGGGATGAAGTTTTCAGCTCTTCTGCTGATCCTATAATTGAGAAGATGCTGGTAGGTTCGGCTTTAAGTCAGCACAACTTACTCGGCTATCACTTAATTACGAGCATGGCATACAAGCATCATCTTCTGTCCCGGGTACTTCAATCGGGGCGTGAAAAAGCAAATGATGAGGCCGTCAAGCTGAGTGTCACCATTGTAACATGGTATATGTAGGTATTTCCGTTTCCGGCCCTTGTATTGTGAATATCATAGTGTTGACGCCCCGGGAAGTTTATCAATAATAAATACATCATATCCATAGTTCGCACAACTGAAGCACATCCAAGTCAGTAAAAAGTGAAGTTACAAAGTTTAAAATAATAATCACATCACATATTGATCGATTATATGAAGAATTTTGAAAAAACAACATCAACAAAACTTTGAGGTTAGAAATATTATATCAATAGACATCATAGAATACAGCAGTGGTACCAACACAATAAAACTGATAGTCAATGTTGCCAGTTAAAAGCTACTAATTTACGAAACATCCTCAGTGTAGTCAGTTAAAAACTACTAACATACGTAACGTTCCTTTACACGTAAGAAGTAAGAACAGAATAAATATGGAAGAGCAATTCCAATTACTATTCGATAAAATGAAAATCGAAATGGAAAAGCAAACAGTGAAGTTGAGTAACACAATAATGGAAAAAATTGATGAGAAACTAAAACCTATCGTAGAAGAAAATAAAAATTTGAAACTTAAAGTTGAAAACTTGGAGAGAAGAGTAGAATATCTAGAAAGAGAGAAAAAAAGTAACAATATAATAATTCACGGATTACCTGAAAAGGAAAAGTCTACATTGGAGCTACTCGAAAACTTGAAAAAAACGTTTCTAGACGAATCAGGTATATCAATAAAAGACTACGACGTAAACAAGATACATCGTATCGGAAAAATAAATAAAAACGAGAAACCAAGACCTACGCTTCTTGGATTAACTAGTGGCTGGAAAAAGAGTGAGATAATGAAAAATAAGAAGAAACTTAACAAAATATATTTAACAGAAGATTACTCAAAAGAAACTATAGAAAAAAGGAAAGCACTACAACCTAAGCTTATGGAAGAAAGGAAAAAAGGTAACTTTGCTTACTTAAAATTTGATAAACTTGTCGTCAAAGAAAACACAAGTTCCAATGATAAGAGAAAAAGAGAAGCTTCAACATCACCTCGAGCTGACTCACAGCCACGAAAACAGCAGACAGTGATAGGACCCAAAAACAACCGAATAAACGCATTTGAAAGAATGAGGGGGAGATCCAACTCCCTTTCTAATATAACAACAGAGGAAAAAATATAGCAACTAAAGAAATGTGATCGGAAACGGAAACCAACAAATACAAATCAGAACAAACAACTAATACAACAAAATCAAATTATCCTCCCACCACGGCTGGTCACCGAGGGAGTAATAGACCATCACCCTCTAACAAAAAGAAAAAAACTATACATTGCAACCCTTAATACTAGAACCCTGAGAACACCAGAAGCTCAGCTAGAACTGGAAAAAGCACTGATGGACCTGAAATGGGATATACTAGGCATGTGTGAAATTCGAAGAGCAGGAGAAGCAATAGAAGAATATGCAGGTTACATATTGTTCTATAAAGGGGAAACCGGAGGACAAAAAGGAGTTGGATTCATGGTCAAAACACACCTCAGAAAGTATATAAAAGGCTTCATCGGGGTAACAGACCGAATTTCAATACTACACCTAACTATACCCAGTCATAAGAAAACATGGACCATCATACAAGTCTATGCGCCGACTGAACTAGCCGACAAAACTGAACATCAACTATTCTACGACAAACTAGGCCAAGTTATATCAGAACATTCAAAAAATATTCTCATACTAATGGGAGATTTCAATGCCCAAGTAGGAGCCAAACAAAACAATGATGAATATGTGCTGGGCAAGTTTGGACATGGCAAAAGAAGCGAAAATGGCCAAAAACTAATAGACTTCTTACTTGAGCATAATCTTTTACTTTTGAACAGTTTATTCAAGAAAAATGTGAACAACAAATGGACCTGGATTTCTCCCGATGGGAAATATAAAAACGAAATTGACTACATCACAAGCAGTCACGCAAAATTTTGCACAGACACATCAGTAATATCGAGACTAAACTTTAACACAAATCATCGTATGGTAAGAGCTTCATTCCATATAAACCCACCTAAAAAGACGAGAAAGCTCGCTGTCAATACTGCCACTGCAACTACACTAGGAATCAACAATACAAAAACAACTTCTATGGTAACACTTCTCAGCGAAATAATAAACTCAGATATTAAACAGGTCGAATCTAGTTACAACAAACTTCATAATAACCTTACTTGTCTCAATACTAGAAAAACCGACCAACAAAAGTACAACTTAAGTGAACCAACAATGCTATTAATAAATGAGAGAAAACATCTATTCAATAATAAAATGAAAAAGCAAAATATCCAGAAGATAACTGAACTAAGTAAAAAAATAAGGGAAGGCATCAGAAAGGATAGAAAATCGAAGCGACTCCAAACTCTTGTAAAACACATTGTAGCAACAGGCGGAACCAGGAAAGCTCTTAAAGAATTACGGGAATCAAGCAATTGGATACCAAACTTGAAAAACCACCAGATGCACGTTACGAGTCGAAAAGATATTAACAAAACAGCAACACAATTCTACCAAAACCTGTACTCTAACAGAGACTCCGCAAACAAGAACAGGTGTGAAACCTCTCCCCCAATCCTGAGTTCCGAACCTGAAATCTTACCTAGTGAAGTGAGACATGCAATACTTAGCCAGAAGCTAGACAAATCGCCAGGCCCTGACAAGATCACAAATGAGCTATTGAAAGGAACCTTGGAAGAACTTATCCCGATATTAACTAAAATCTTTAACGACATTATAATATCCAAATACATTCCACAACAATGGAAAACATCACATATAATACTAATACACAAGAAGGGCCCAAAAGAAGACATAGACAACTATAGACCAATTAGTTTGATGTCCAATATATACAAAGTATTTACGAAAATCATCCTTGGGAGAATAACCACAATATTAGACGAAAACCAACCCATGGAGCAGGCTGGCTTCAGGAAAAGTTTCTCCACAATAGACCATCTACATACAGTGAAACAAATTATAGAAAAACACAAAGAGTATAATAAATCTCTGTACATGGTCTTTATAGACTACACCAAGGCTTTCGACAGTATCAGTCACAAAGCCATCTGGGAGAGCCTAGAGAAACAGGGTATCCCCTCCACCTACATCAGAATCATACGAAGCATATACTACCATAGCAAAGGAAGAATTCAATTGGAAACTTTGGGTGACGAGTTCAGAATAGGAAGAGGGGTCAGACAGGGAGATCCACTGTCTCCCAAGCTGTTCTCCGCGGTATTAGAAAATATATTCCGTAAACTAGACTGGGATCAATACGGCCTAAGCATAGATGGAAGAAAACTCAATCATCTGAGGTTTGCGGACGACATCGTCCTATTCGAAAGAGATCCATATAATCTAGAGAAAATGATTGAAGAACTAAGGAAACAAAGTGAAAGCATCGGACTATACATGAACCTGACCAAGACAAAATTACTAACAAATAGTATACATCAAGAGATTAAAATAAATAACCACCCTCTCGAATACGTAGAAGAGTATACCTACTTAGGACAAATCATCTCACATGCAGACCAATCAACCAAAGAAATAAATAGAAGAATAGCCAACAGCTGGAAAAAATACTGGTCCTTGAAAGAAGTAATGAAATCCATAGACATCAGCATAGGAATCAAACGGAAGGTCTTCGATACCTGTATCCTACCTTGCCTCATATACGGATGTGAAACCTGGTCACTCACTAAACTCCAAAGAGACAGTATAGTACACTGCCAAAGAGCCATGGAGAGGAGCATGCTTGGCGTAAAAAAGCAAGATAGAAAAAGACACACCTTCATAAGATCAAAAACAAAAGTAACAGACGTGCTAGATAAGATAGATCAACTAAAATGGAGGTGGACAGGCCATTTAATGAGATGTCCCCAGGAAAAATGGAGTAAGATATTAACCGAATGGTATCCTAGAGATGGAAAAAGAAAGAGAGGAAGACAAGCAAAAAGATGGGAAGACGAAATAAAACTAACAGCTGGACCCAACTGGAGAAGAGTTGCAAAAGATAGAAAGCAATGGAAAATGTTAGAGGAGGCCTATGCCAAGAGGCACACTGAACTGAGAGACATTCTGTGAGAAGACACTAATAAAATAAAAAAATAAAAAAAAATAAAAAAAGTTCAGGATAAAAGGCTGATTGATTGATTGATTGATTGATATGTAGGTATTGGTGACCCTTTTTCCTGAGACTTTGCCTTCAGCTTACCATTAGGTGAGCTGACCAATTGGCGTGTACTATATAAAAATATCTGCATTAATTCTGTAGTCGAAAGGTTCCCTTTTGTCTCGAATAAAATTAAAACGTGGGTAAAACCACGGGGCGCAGTTATGTACATTATTACTACAATGTTAATGAACATATTGTGGGAATGCAGCGGTAATGGCATACAAGTTAGTATTGTTATAAAAATAGTTTTATTCTTAGTTTTAGAATCAAAACGAATGTCATGACATTTTTTTAAATAAGTTTTTGAGCTGATTCACAAGTCGACAATCCCATACTCGCAGCCGATGTGGATCCTCTAAGCCTTAGGAGGGAGTTTGCCTCGCTGTGTGTTCTACCGCCTATACAATGATTTGTGCTCAGATGAATTGTTTGACATGAAGCCCACAGCTTCATCCTATCATCGCACTGCTCGCCATTTACAGGGAATTCATCCTAACACATTGTGACTTGAAACAGTACGTACAGTTAGGTACGATAGGGACTTCATCCCACGCACACTTAAGCTGTGGAATGAACTGCCTGCTGCGGTTTTCCCAAGCGCCTACAATATGGGGCTCTTCAAGAGGGGCTTTAGAAAGTTTCTTCAGGGTCAGCACCGCGAGTGTAACGCCCATAAATATTAGCTTGAATGGCAGAGATTAAACAAATATCTCTTTAAAAAAAATACATTTGCACTGTAAGATATTTATTATACCTGTGTACACAGGAACTGGAATGCAAATTTGTAAATGGTAATAAAGTTTATTATTATTGTTATTATAGGCAACAGTAACCACTACCCATTAGGTAGGCCACGTGCTTTTCTGCCACCTGGTGGTAAAAAAAACATTAATGATATTATTATCTTCATTATCATCATCACTATCTTAACGTTATTAACTCGAGCCTGGCTTACTCTCTCGCCTCCTTTTGGGCTTTACGGCTCTTATGGGAATAGTCTCTCGAGATTAGCGCATTTCAACACACAAACAAACAAACAAACATACTATAGATATTTAAACTATCATGGTCACCCACATCAGTATTAAAATAATAGCTTTTTTTACCCTATATCAAAGGAGTGACAGATAAGATCGCTAACATCCTGAAGAAGGTATCTGTCAAAACTATTTTCACTCCTTTTAAAAAGCTGTCGCAATGCCTGCGCTCACCCAAAGATGGCTCCCTACTGGACAGACCGGGAGTGTACAAAATTGACTGTAGCTGTGGCAGTCCTTATATAGGACAAACAAAAAGAACGGTTACATGCCGAATCAAGGAAGACATCGGGGCAAAAACAATGAACCGCACAAATCTGCAATCGCTCAACATTTATTGGAGTCCGGTACGAACCACTGGATCGAGCTACATAACCCTCAGATGCTCTCGACAGAACGCCACTATATACCGAGACTGGTTAGGGAAGCAATTGAAATAAAAAAAGTATAAAAATTTCAATCGTGAGAATGGGTTTCAACTACCGAACGTCTGGCATCCAGTGGTCCGTCTTTGCAAAAACAACCGGGAACAAGCTAAAACAAAATCGCGAGTGGATACAGTGAGCATCGTATGTCGTGAACGTGATCGAGATCGGGTTCGAGTTTGTAATGAGAGTGAAACCAATAGTAGTGCAGATACGCGTAGTAAAAGAACTCGAAAGAGGGTAGATCGATATAATTACTCCTAGGAAAAAACTTTTTCTTTGTTCACCGCCACTACTCCAGTTCCTCCGTGATCATGGTGCTTGCAACAACGCCGAAATATTATAAACTCAAAACAATGAAACATGGTAAATATCCCGTTTATTTTGATACTGAAACAAACATACTCTTCAACCTTATAATATTAGTATACACCATTATAGATTATCGGCTTGTACCTGGTGCAAAGGTTAGCCATTGCGATCCAGCGCAGAAATGCAGGCAGTGGTCTGGGCTTCTTTGCACCAGATACGACCCAGGTTGGGTTATTTAGCTAGCAAAGGCTTCAAAGTCAAAGTCATTTATTGCGATATATGGGTACAAATGTTGTTACTATGAAATATATACAATTAAGTTCCACCATATTTCAGCCAGATTGGCATGCAATAACGTCATTAGACGAGTATTACTATAATAGAGAAAGTAATTTAGTAATTTAAATCGAAATGAATAATAATTATTAAGAATTTACATTACTCCATAGGCCATGGTAACCACTTTTCATCACACCTGACTATCACACGGCCAGTGGACCGTATGATTGTCTGCCACCTAAATGGTATGAAAATAAATATGTATAGATTATTTGACAATTACAAAAAGGTGTTATACCTTTATATTTTATACAAGTTTCCTAAGAATGTATAGTTTTGACGTTTAGTAAATAAGTAACTAATTTGACTAGACAGTCAAGTCAAGTAGCCAATTAAATGTTATATTATTAAATACATATTCTCGTAAAGAGGGCATTCAACGTTGTTTTGAATAAAAAACATTGACTTATCTAAGTTATGTGCAAAAAATAATGTTTTTTTTTGTCTATACACAATAGAGAAAGAATCGCACTTAATTATAATCGTTATATATTTAAATTTAGAATATTTTAGAATATAATTTGATTAAAACTGTTTTTGAAAGTGCTGAAGAGGCCTTTCACGAAAATGAAAGTAGGTACAATCCTTATCTACTGTAAGCCGCAGAATAGATTATATACTGACCTCATAGACAAGTGCAGCAATTCATGGGCCAGCGTATTGTAACCCCTCGTTTTCATCCAAGTATAAAACATGTTTTTGACAAGTTGCAATATGTCACAGGCTGTAAACGCAATTGTGTTTTATACTTGTTGGTCATACATACTATGTGAACGAAAGAGTATCTAAGACAGTCTCAATACAGACATGTATAAAACAAGTATTGTTATTACTAGTCTTCTACAAGTCTTCAACAAGTTTAGTATCAAACAAGTTGACAACTTGTTTCTTAGTGAAAAAATAGGTTAGATAGAATGAATGAATGAATGGAATGGATACATATTTTGACGTTTATGACAGTTGTCAAAGTATATCAATCCAGTAAATTAATCTATTATATTCTACAAATGTATTCTGCATTCTGCATTGCCCCCACATGGCTCCAGGGACGAGGAATCAAGAAGCACACTTCGCGATGTTGCTCTGCTTTTGGCCCTCGATTTTACAAAAGCAAAACCACTGTCATACCCTGTCCAAATTAGTCCACATTTTAATGGCTTTCTTGCAGTGTCCGTACACTTCAAAAAAAAGGCATTAAATTTTGGACTTTATTTTTACAACATTAAAGTCCAACATTAAATAAATAGAGTTTTATTATACTTTTTCGTTCACTCTGCAAAAAGCCTTAATTATGGACTCTTAACTGTATTTTTTTTGATCATGGACACGCCAACTTGACTTCACCTCGCTTGATGGTAAGCTATAGGCAAAGTCTCAGGACAGAGGGTCACCATTACAGACACTAAGTAATGTTACAATGGTGGCACTTAGCTTGGCGGCCTCATCAGATGCTTTTTTACGCTCCGCTTAAAGGAACCGGGACTGTATTGCAATTCCTTTAAAGTCTGAAATTAGATAGGATTTTAGCAGTGATCGTGGAGTGACAGTGTTTTTGCTTTAGCAGAATCAAGGCCCTGTTAGGGTGACAGGCGGTTTCACCTGCCACCTTAACTGAAGCCTTGTAAAAAGTTTTCACTTCAAAAAGTGTTTTATTCTCATCTTATATTGTCAATAACGTATGTGTCACAATTCTCGAAGGTCAAACTTATCGCGTCAAGACATCGTCACGTTTGTTTGAACGTGCGAAAAAGATCCAATTGCATGTGACGTGCGCCCGCGCCGACTCGCGCTATGTAAACAAATTCTGATTAGTAAACGGTTTTATTCATTTTACGGTTTTTCTCGTTTGTTTTTAAACTGTGATGAGCGAGAGCGAGAGGGCTTTTATAGTTTCTTTGCATTATTGTTTTTGATTGATTTGATGATTTTTACGAGAGTGACTCCCGTGACTTCTCAATCCTAAGAGAAAAGCATACACCAGAGACTAGTTTTTTAAACCACTTCGGCGGCAGACAAGCACATGGCCCTCCTGCTGATAGGAAGTGTTTACCGTGGCCTCTGGACGTGTACAATGCCAGGGGTGTTACACTCGCACTGCTGACCCTGAAGAAAAATTCTAAATATTCTGTTATATTTTTTTTATCTAGGATACGCCAACTTGACTTCACCTCGCCTGATGGTAAGCTAAAGGCAAAGTCTCAGGAAAGAGGGTCACCATTACAGACGCTAAGTAATGTTACAATGGTGGCACTCAGCTTAGCCGCCTTATCAGATGCTTTTTCACGCCCCCTTTAAAGGACCCGGGACTGAAGGAAGAAAGGGAACACGTGTTATATATGCTATAATAGTCTATTGTTTTCTGGTATGCTATGTTCTAGGTTATGGATAGAGAGTTTGATCTCACCTCAACACTTTTACCGCATTACAAAGTCTAGGCTCGCCACCTATTACATTGGGACCTAAACATAAACTGGCGAAATTTGGGTGCTTGCATCTGTGCCTACCCCTTCGGGGATATAGGCGTGAGTTTATGTTATGTTATGTACAAAGTCTTAATAATCTTTACCAGCCCACGTGTTTCCTTCTTCCTAAATCCCGGAACCATTAAGTGCAGCGTAAAAAAAAATCTGAGTTCCACCATTTTAATACTGATGACCTCTGCAATTGTTATCCTCTTTCCTGAGCCACCAGCTTACTATCAGACAAGCTGAAGTCAAATTTAAACTATCACGGTCACTCACATTAGTATCAAAATACTCGGGATATTTACCATGTTGTATTGTTTCGAGTTTCCGATATTTCGGCGCTGTTGCAAGCAACATGATCACGGAGGAACTGAAGTATTCGCGATGAACAAAGATTTTTTTTTCTAAGAGTAAATATATCGATCTACCCTCTTTCGAGTTCTTTTACTACACGTATCTGCACTACCAATGGTTTCACTCTCACTACAATATCGGAAACTCGAAACAATAGAACATGGTAAATATCCCGAATATTTTGATATATTTTTTTTTTTATACCACTTAGTTGGCAGACAAGCACACGGCCCACCTGATGGAAAGTAGTTACCGTGGCCTATGGACGTCTGTAACACCAGAGGAGTCACAGTCGCGCTGCCAACCCTGTAAGTACAGAGTTTCTGTGCCGTCAGTAGAAGACAAATCAGGACAAGCCTTTAGTCTTCCCACTGACGGCACAAATTCTCCAGTGAGCTCTGGCTACCCTACTCACCGCTGGGAACACAACACGAAGTTATTATAACCGAGGTATTCTGTAGGGCGGAGGTACTTCCCCAGTCGGACTGCTCAATCGGGCGGATATACCGCCGTGTCCTACCTCCTTGCAAATTTTGATATTTTTTATTTGATATATTTTGATACACTCATACATATAATTACGCCTTTATCCCTGAAGGATGAGGTGAATTAATACCCACATTTCACCAATCATTGTTTTCGGTCCCACGTAATAGGGGGTGAGCCTATTGCCGTCTTCCGGGCACTATTTTTGACTCGAGCCATGTATCTGTGACTGAGTCTAGGCTGTATATATAATGTCTGTCTGATGTTAAACAGCCCTATCCCTTGGTCGCCTTGTACGACACCGTATGGGAAGAGATGGGGTGGCCCAAATTCTACTCTGCCGGGAAACACGATACTAATGAATGTGACCTATATATAAAAATGAATTTTGTTAGATTTTTAATTATTTTATTGCTCGCTTGTATCTTTTTGTTTTTTAATCGTTGATAAATATCTAAGTAAGTAAGGAAGCAATCACGAATCGTGTTACAAAACCATTTAAAAGATTTTCCGCTAGCTCACATTAGTGGTATTGCTTGGTTCAACAAACTGCAGTTGCATCAGGCGACATTTTCTAACTGGTTTGACTCGACTGATTGCGGTTACCGCACAGGGGGTACTATCATCTCTAGCAGTATCATTTTAATCTTACTTTGTAACTTTAATTTTTTTTTATAACACTTAGGTGGCAGACAAGCGCACGGCCCACCTGATGGAAAGTGGTTACCGTGGCCTATGGACGTGTGTAACACTAGAGAAACCACACTCGCGCTGTTGACCCTGTAATGATAAGATGCTAGCACCCACATTTCGCCAGTTTATGTTTAGGTCCCAATGTGTGTGGCAAGCCTATTGCCATTAATCAGGCACTTATAAACCTGCGATAAATACACACATAACATCGAAAAGTCATTGGTGTGTGCCATGCTAAAACCTGGGATTGAACCCGAGACCTCGTCTCAGCAGTCCATTACCCATACCACTAGGCTACCGCGGTTTTTTTAAAACGAGATCGTATGTAATAATAATAATGATATTTTTAAAATTTTTAAATGGATGTTTTTTATATGTATTTAAAAATATAATTTATAAGTTGTATATTTTAATAAAGAGAAATAATAATAATAATATTTTTATTCATGTATAGATTGTAGTACATAGAACACAATATATGAGTACAAAGATAGATACAATATTTCTACAATTTGTGGGTACAGTTCTGTTTTCCTAACTAGGCTACATGTTGCCTGTATGAAGGAGTTACAGTTTCCTATTCGTAATTAATTAGAGTTGATAATAAGTAAAGTACAAAACATATCTTCCTATAAGCACAACGTGCGTATGCCGACTTACATACAATAGACATCAACGCGTTAAGTTGACCTAAATTGAAATCAAATATCTTATATTAAGTATGGACAACGCAAAGCATAGGCTCCGAACGGGTATACAGAGGTGTATTGTAATAATAGACAGACATATAATCACGCTTTTTTCCCCGGAGGGTTAGGTAGAGGTGACTTAACACCCATATTTCACCAATCATTGTATTCGGTCCCACGTAATAGGGGGTGAGGTTATTGCCGTATTCCGGGCACTATTGTTGACTCAAGCCATGCGTCTGAGGCTAAGTCTGGGCTGTATATATCTGTCTGATGTTAAACAGTCCTATCCTTTAATCGCCTTGTACGACACCGCATGGGAAGAGATGGGGTGGTCCAAATTCTACTCTGCCGGGTTGTGGTAATAAAGAGTATTATTAGGTAATAATCGAACTACTAGTATTCCCGCTAACCCCATCCAGCTAATTTATAGCGCTTGTGTTAGGCGTGGGTTGGTGTGGTACCAACGTACGGTACTGTAATGATGACAGGGATTCGAATCCTTGACCTTTCAATCGTATAACCGATTTATTAACTACTGTTCTCATTATCATTTATTATTTTTCAACTTTCATATAAAACTAACAGCCTAAGACAAACTGCCCTTTTGACGGTAACAGACTCGCCACCTATTACGTAGGATCAAAAATCAGTTATCGAAATATGGGTGTTTATACATCTATGCCTACCCCTTCGGGGATTTACAGGCGTGAATATTTATAAAGGTATAGGTATATAACCTTAAACGTGTAGGGGACGGTAGCCATCTTCATATAATTGTTCTCAAACCGACCGCTACACGCTAACTTGGCACATTGACCGTCTATGCGCGTGCGACTACCAAAATACCTATTCAGTCATCATCACCCTTATTAATTACTTTTCAAAGTCCATTTTCCTCCAACAAACGAATGACATAACTTTGACAGAACGGCCATGCTGTCTCAAACACCCACGATAACTTTACAATTTGCAAACTCCTATTGCGGTGGATTAAGGTATATATTTGTTTGTATTATGTTGGATACTAAAGTTGTAGCAATGACAATGAGAGATTGTCTCACGAATGTCGGCGTTAAGTGAACTAGTGCAGTATAACTATGAGATTTTAAACTTGATTGGATTGTTTAATGGCACGGTTACAGCTGTCGTAATACGCTTTTGTACCGCTAAGGTTGCAAACTAGTATTCTTTTTATATTCAGTCAATTTGATAAACCCTCTAGATGGTAAGATATTAGGGATGGATAGTGTAAAGATGTCCAGAAGAAAAACAACCGCGGTAACCTAGTGGTATGGGTAATGGACTGCTGAGACGAGGTCTCGGGTTCGATCCCAGGTTTTACCATGGCACATACACACACACACACACACACACACACACACACACACACACAAGATATGTTATGTTATGTAATATGTATATGATAAAATGTACATAACATAAACTCACGCCCATATCCCTAAAGGGGCAGGTACAGGTGCTAGCAACATTTCGCAAGTTTATGTTTAGGTCCCAATGTAATAGGTAACGAGCATATTGCCACTAACCGGGCAGTTATAAACCTGTGATAAATACACACATAACTTCGAAAATCATCGAAAAATCATTGGTGTGTGCCATAGTAAAACCTGGGATCGAACCCGAGATATACATATTACATATTATAAATCCATACCAAGGTTGCCAAGAAGAAATCGCTTACAGCGATAATGCCGCCCATTGTGCATTAAACTGTATGCATGCTAACTACAAGTTTTACTATAAATCTGTTACAATAAATAATTATTTATCTATCTATCTTTCTAAAACATGAAAATGATTTTTTTAACACTTCTGAATACTTCGTGATATAGTATAGGTGATTGTGAAAGTAGAACAAGTATCTAAATATCAGCAGATTTACGCAGGTGCAAGTATTATTAGAATATATTGATACGACCCACTGCTATCTTCTCAGCGGTGGGTCGGGTAAACATTTCGAAACACCATACACGTATTAAATATGCCTCTATCTCTGTCCCTCTTGTGTATCAAAATGAGATAGCAATATAAGTCTTAATAACAAAGTAAGTGTAGATTTTACTACGAAAATAATATTTTGAAATATGAGTCCATCTCTGTCCCCCTTGTACATCAAAATGAGATAGCAATATAAGTCCTGAAGCACCTGTTTGATAAGACGATAATAATGTGAAAACAGTGTGTGGAGTGAGGTTCAAGTCGATAGTGTAATGACCTGACTCTCTTTCTTTTTATCTTGCGAAAAATCCCCACGGAAACCCCTCCTCCCGCCAGAGCCAGTAGGGAAGGTTGTGTCAGACTTGAACCGACTAAACACACGCCGTCTGAAAATCATGGGTTACCGGAGGCATATCCCTCGCATCCCAGCCGACTCAGAGCCATTTCTTTCGAGCTAGCTCTCTTCGGATGTGGAGACCCCATTTAGTCCCAGGGTAGTAGCCATCACCTCTAGAAAAGTGGCAATTCGTTGGCATATCTATATTAATATTATAAAGCTGCAGAGTTTGTTTGTTTGTTTGTTTGTTTGAACGCGCTAATCTCTGGAACTACTGGTCCGATTTGAATGATTCTTTCAGTGTTCGGTAGTCCATTTGTCGAGGAAGGTTTTAGGCTATATATTATCACGCTACTACTTAAGGGAGCGGAGCATTGATAATAAATGTTAACAAATCCGGCAATTTTTCATACATATTTTGAAGACTAAAACATACGGGCTCAAAGGGATATGAAGCTTCAAAATATACCCCGGGCGAAGCTGGGGTGGCTCAGCTAGTTGTAGAATAGAATGACAATCAAAAAATCAGTCAGCCAGAACTATGACAGTCCACTACTGAATATAGGTCTCTCCCAATGTTGGGTGGCTGATAAATGTATGGAATTGTACGTTTATGACATACGTTGACAACTGTCTTACATATAAAATAATATTCATATGGAGGAGGTAGGACACGATGGTATTTCCGTCCAATTCATGCAGTCCGACTGGGGAAGTACCTCCGCCCTATAGAATACCGCGGCCATAATAACCTCGTGTTGTGTTCCCGGCGGTGAGTAGAGTAGCTACAGCTCACTGGAGAGTTTTTGTGCTGTCAGTGGGAAGACCAAAAGCTTGTCTTGCTTTGTCTTTTACACTGACGGCACAGAAGCTCTGTGCTTACAGGGTTGGCAGCGCGAGTGCGACTCCCTTGGTGTTGTACACGTCCATAGGCCACGGTAACCGCTTTCCATCAATGGGTCGTGTGTTTGTCTGTCAACCAAGTGGTATAAAAAACATAAGATTCCAAACGTTGATCTCTCGATCGCAAGGTCAACTCCATAATTTAGAACGGTAGCTTCTTAGTTATGGAGTAGAGATATACGCAGACACTCCCATGATTAAAATCGAAAAGGTACCAACTCGCGCGCGCTAGCGAATTTGAAGCTAGCGAGTTGGTGAATGATCTATGAAAACCAGATTGAAAATTTGTTACAATCAGTTTTACTTCATTTAAATCATATAAGTTATGTATATAACAATTATTATGGCAATAGAACGTTACGTAAACGAGTGCCGTATGTGCTAAATAGTTTGCCTGTGAACATTAAATAATATGTAACACAGATAAACCATTTATGTTCTTATAACGGAGACACAAATGAGTTCACAGACAAACTGATTAAAATACATACATACATACATAAAATCACGCCTGTCTCCGATAGGGGTAGGCAGAGATCACGGATCTCCATTTGCTACGATCCTGACATATTACTCTCGCTTCATTCACTCTCATTACATTCTTCATGCATGCTCGTCGGTTTAGAGCACTCCTGACCTGCCCCTTTTCTAAAACTTCCCCGATTTGGTCCAGGTATGTGCGCCTAGGTCTTCCCCTTCCGACGGTACCATCCACACTCGCCTCATACACCTGTTTCGTTAGTCTTCTTTCATTCATTCTCTCAACATGACCAAACCATCTCAACATTCCTCTCTCAATTCTCATCACTACATCTTCTATCACTCCACATCGTTCTCTTATCACGCTATTTCTCACTCTATCTTTCAAGGTCAAGCCACACATACTTCGCAACGCACGCATTTCTACTGCATTCACTCTACTCTGATGCTTTTTCTGCCACACCCAACTTTCACAACCATACGAGTCGGCACCAATACTCCTCCATGTACAGCCAGTCGTGCCTTTTCGGACACTTTCCGGCTGCTCATAAAGTTGTGTAGTGCCCCATTCACTCTATTTCCAGCCATCACTCTCCTTTCAACATCTTCTTCATGCTTTCCATCTCACTTATTAAAATAGTTTCACAAAACTATAACATACGATTTAAAAAAAAAATATTAATCGTAAGTATAATAAATATAAAATTATGTTCATCTACTATTATAAGAAATTATAAATAGATAGAATTAGACTGCGTATAGAACTAACAATCAAAAATTTGTAGTTTGGAACGAAAATCAATTACGTCAACTAATTGTTCCTTCATTAAACCAAGATCAACACCCGATACTACGCTGAAAGAGCTAGCGAAAGTGTTCGCCACAGAGGTAGTCGGCAATTACGAGAAAAAAAAAACATAAGTGAATGGGTCGCTGGACCGGGGAAGTACCGCCTTCTCACGGTATATTGATTTTATTAGTAACCAGCTGTGTAGAATCCTGAACTCGTTCCCACAACCCGTGGGAACTTAGGTATGATAGGGCTAAAAAGTAGCCTAGATATTATGTGATTCCAGTTCCATTAGACAAATGGCGATTCGTTGGCCAGCCTATTGTAAGCAAGGCGAAGTCTAATTGACGTGTTCTATATATAAAAAAATAATAATAGAATGACAAATGTCTCATGCATTTGTCATGCTTTGACATATTTGACAGTTGTCAACGTACATATGTCATAAACGTCAAATCTCATACATTCCTCTTTCTTATTCGACATGTGGGTAGGTACACAATAATGTTTACTGGAATTAACGCGATCATGGTATAGGCATTACACCGGTCGTGGTCACAGCGTACCCCCTACCTGGTGGTCGATATGTCAGGCAAATCAAAGGTATGTATGTACCTATACCATAAAATCTCGTTAATTCCCGTAAACCATTATTGTGTATCATGGAACGCGACAGTTTAAAAGTTATGTGCGTAGATGCCGTCTTGAGTGTTCAGATGATGCCGGGTGTAAGATTCCAGGCTCTACACCACTCTTAGGGAATATCTTTCTTTTTTGTTTTTATACAACTTAGGTGGCACACAAGCACACGGCCCACCTGATGGAAAGTGGTTACCATGACCTATGAACGTGTGTAACACCAGTGGAGTCACATCCATGCCGACCCTGTAAGAACAGAGATTTTGTGCCGTCAGTGTAGAGGACAAAGCAGGACAAGCCTTTGGTCATCCCACTGACAGCACAAAAACTCTCCAGTGAGCTCTGGCTACCCTACTCACCGCCGGGAACACAACACGAAGTTATTATAACCGCGGTATTCTGTAGGGCGGAGGTACTTCCACAGTCGGACTGCTCAATTGGGCGGAAATACTGCCGGGTTCTACCTCCTTAAAATAATATCTACCTCTTAACCCTGGTAACTCAACATCTATCCGGCTTATAACATAGATCATATGCAAATTCAACCGCAAATCTATCTTCATATCGTGATAAACAGTGCATTCGGAATACACGTTTAACATTTTGGCGGGAACACGCAATCATTATTTGATTGATAAATAAAAGCATATAAATCATCTCTTAAGTCGCTGTCTGCGTGTTCTCGCTACGAGAGTGATTAACTATTTAACAAGCTATTGTTTCGCACCCGGTCTCGCTCGGCTGGCGACGAGCACGATAATTGCACATAAATGATAAAGCAATACATTGTTTTTAAAATATCGATAATGTGTTCTCTATGACTGCTAACTATGCTACTGGTTAAGCCGTTTAAAAAAAAACACAGTTTCACGGTCCTGGGTAAGGCGGGAATAAATTTTGAATTTCGATTTTGGAACTAAGATATGTGTATATTGCTATGCGATGCTATCTTCAAAAGACCCAAGAAACGTGTACTGCGCTGTTATTATACAGATTGGTGTCAAAATTCATTCTCTCATTTATCTAGTGTCTACGATTCGTTCCACATTCGAAATTCAAAATTCAAAATGTATTCCCGCCTATTCTGCAGGGCTCGAGACAACAATAGTGCCCGGAAGGCGGCAATAGGCTCACTCCCTATTATGTGGGACCGAATTCAATGATTGGTGAAATGTGGGTGTTAATTCACCTCTGCCTGTATGTATGTATGTAATTTATTACACAGTTCTGAAGCAGCTATACAGTTTTATATTCTAGTTGTATATCCTTTACCTACATAGGAATGTTGTACCCAGCATCCAGTCCAACGCGACGTGATTACATATCTGGTTCTTGGATAGCAGCTATTTAAGTCGCGTGTCATTTAGTACCACAACTACAAGATTGGTACTTTTTTCTAGGATATATTACATAGTGCTGTCTCAATCCTATTGCTGGTATAGTATGTTTTAGCACACGGATGAATATAAGAGAATTTTGGTTTCCAGTTTCATTTATTTTCTTCAATTTTTTAATGTTAATTTTTATTAAAATGTTTGGATTTATAGGTAATTATAATAGACTAATTGTCGCCAGTAGCTCTCAATAAATCAACTATTTGGCCTACTGTTTCCACGCTGGACGTTGGTACAAAATTTTATTTCGAGTTCATCTCCTATCGCCGTAATATTGTCTGCTCATGTTTCTCTTAATAACTTGACAGTAATAAAATAAAAAAATCTAAATTTAAAATTTCATGCCATGGGTTTTTTTTTTAAATTCGAACCTATGATAATATCTATCCATCCATGATATGATTAAGTTCGTGAAAACATCGTGCAATTGTGTTATACAAACATAATAATAACATTCTACTGTCTAAAAAGCCTACCTTTACTAAATACGACTAACTTTTATGTAAATCTTAGACACTGACAATATTTCTGAGTCTTTAACTTACTTAATTAAATTCAAATAGGTAGAAGGTCTCAGCAGATGCCGCAGCAGCACAGGCGCAATCCGTTGTACTTGGAAGATGGGAAGGGGCAAGGGTGTCGACGCATGTTGCGTCCCACACCAAAGGCCTACCCATCTTCCAAGGCACCAAAGACATACCGTCCGGTCTCTTGCCATCGTTGCGCACCAAGCCAACTGGTTCAAGTATAGCTGGAACACCAGCGGTGACAAGAGCCCGGCGGATAATGTCATTTAAATGTGCATGACGTGACATGCGGCCTGCGCTCCTGCCCTCAAACGGCGAAAATATGATAACATTACAAACAATTACATATTTGAGCCGTTTGGGGTTGAAACGCTGGGTTCGTGGGGTCCAAGCGCACGGTCGCTATACAAAGAAATAGCAAAACGACTGGTTGATGCTTCGCGTGACCAAAGGGCTGGCCTCTTTTTCGCTCAACGGATTGGCATTGCCATCCAACGGGGCAATGCCGCCAGCCTTTTGGGCACATTACCAGTCGACATCGATGGGGAGGAATTCTTCGATGCTTAATTTGATCCTTTTGTATCCTATTTTATACTCTTGTAAATATTAGTTTATATCTTATTACAATAGGTAGAATATTTGAGTTTAATTCAGTTAAATAATTTTCTTCAAAATGGTCGTCTGTTTTATTTACCACTTAGCCTCCAATTAATTCAAAACTGTGTGTTTTGTTATATTTTGGTTTATCTACTTCAGACGCATTGAAGTGTCTTTGAAATGATACTTAATAATTATTTATAATATACATACATACATATTAATATATTAGATACAAAATGCTTATTGTCATTTTTAAGGATGTAAATTTTTAGTTTCCTACTGAATTTAATAAATAATTAATCGTGTACTAAGTTATATATTGTAAATATAAATTAAGGAACTTAAGTCCTTCAAAATTATTAAAAAATATAAAAAAGATGACTAGAATACACTAGACTAAGAATATAGAGATTGTTTTTTAACCGACTTTCAAAAAGGGGGAGCTAATCAATTCTATTGGTATTTAAAAATAAAAAACGTACTTATGCCAACGTATTATTACCTCCTAGACACGCCATACCGGAACATGGAGGCATTAAAAATACGTAAACACAAAGATTATAAAAAATCTATTTAAAAAAATAATAATTTATTAATAAATTATATGAATTATGACGAATTTATTATTAATGACGTATTTTTTTTTGCGTAGTGCACTGACGTGTCTCTGATTGGTGCGTAAAGTGATGACTTTGGTCATAATTTTTTAGTCGCTAGTTTAGAAGTAATAAATTGTCAAAAATATTATTCTGTCTGAAGCTTACGCGAACCACACTCATTTTAATATAACCACTTTCTAACTGATCCTATCGCGATTTGAATTATTATTATTATTAAAGATATGACATTTAGTCACACCGCGAAGATGACAGCTGAAAACTAGCTGAAACGTCGGTCTAAATGTTCTTAATGCCAAATATATCATGATAGCATCCGGTAAAAGGTAGTTTTATTTCAAAGAGGAATATAGTACTTATTTATATATATTAGTAAGCAGGTACCGCAGCAATTTTACGTAATACGTAAAAAGTAAACATTGTTTTTTTTGTTTATTCATTATTATAATTAAAGTAATAAATTGCTCCAAAAATTCTACATTATTATGTAAAAATAAAAATAATAAAAAATCTAAAAAGGAAGGAGGTCCGCTTTCGTTTGTGACACACAGTTCCACAGACAAAAAACTATACTAATGGAGTAGAATTTAGGTACGTTAAGTACCTAAATTCTACTACTAAAGGTAAACATCTTGTAGCGACTTTTTATATAAACACATATTAAACAAATAAATTAGGCCAACTAACTAGTACTCATTTTAATGACTAAAAACAAAATGGAACCACTTCAATTTTCAGGTTTTAGTCGTTAAAATGAGTCTGTAAACAGAAAAATATGTACTGCAAAAAATGTGAACTTAGTTAAAAAAAAAATTAAAAAAAATACCGGTTGGAGTATAGATATTATTATAAAGTGTGCATTGGGCATTGGCCATTGACTTTTAATTAAGCTTCCTGGTTATTTTTAATTTTTGTTTGCATTAAGTGGATTTTATTTACAAATAATATGAGAATATAATCAAGTAATGATATAAAGAGCCATTAAGTTAGTAAAATTATATTTAAATTACCAAAATAAAATTATTTATTTATACACGCGTCATATGTTTTCGTACGTAAATTCCCCGGGTTAAAAGTTATTTTAGTTAGGTAGTTTAGTATAATTTTTTAATATTTAATATGTAGGTAATCGTTGACCGGGGAAGGAAGTATCCAGTATTGGCTTCAACTTCCAACATTCGATGATAATATGCGTCATTCATCAAAATCGGATCAGTCGATTCGTGGGAACATAGCAAGGTCATGGATAAGGACATACAGGTAAAAAATATCTTATTTACCTCCTGCAAGAAGTAACGAATGAGATATTATATTTTGCCCAAGCGCCTTCAATATGGGGTTCTTCAAGAGGGGCGTTAGGTTTTTCCAGGATAAGCCGTGGCAGTGTAACGCCCCTAGTGTTGCATACGTCCATAGGCCACGGTACCCACGTCTCATCAGGTGCACCATGTGCTAGTCTGCCAACTAGGCGGAATAAAAAATATATACCTTAGAAAAGTTGTTTACCATCAAATGAGCTACATGCTAACAAATTTTTGCATGGCAACACTGTATCTGAAAAAGAAAATAGAAGCGTATACTTTAAAAAAAAAAGTAAACTAAAAAGGTAGCTTGCTAAACAATGGCCAGTTAGATAATTTCAAAACTATCCGAACCTTATTCTATATTCAAAATGGTCACCATTCACTAATGTCATTCAATATTTCGACGGTTTAAAGACAAAACAGCGTGACATCAACTGTTCAAAGAAAAAAGATCCCACGCGACTTCATAAACAGTTTACATTACATTGATTTTCCTATCAACTGTCGTGTCGCTTGCACCCTTTCGGCACCGTCGTAATCTTTAACCCAATCGGTACCGGTAGTTAAATAGCCAGGTATTATTAAATGTCCATGGAACAGTTGGCCGTGGTATTGCTGTTCTATAAAACCATGTCTGCGTATCTTATGAACTTCAATTAGCAGTAACGGGTTGTGTCAACGGTTAGGGCTGTGCTGTGTACTAATTGGGTTAGTTGTCGCCCGTTTCCAAAGAAAATCAAATGTCGATTAAGATAGGAAAAATTGAAACGGTTCAGGAGTGATTCGAACCTGCGATCTTTCCCTTACAGGGGAACGTTCTGACCACTGAGCCACCAGACCTTCGCCTGAAACCATCCAAATTCTTCTATACATATATCCGTCTTATTCCGCCTGAACAGTTTCAATTTTTTCTATCTTAATCGATTTGAATAGTTAACATACTAAATACTTTAAAATTTTATTAAAAAAACAAATGTTTAAAGTGTTTTTTTTATTGAAAGAATATTAGAACCGAATTTATTAATATTCCCTTTAGCCCCTCCAGCGAAGCTAAATTGCTTGTGTTAGGAGTGTGTTCACGTCTGTAGTGTAATGCCCAGGATTCGAACTCGGGACCTCTCGATCATAAGGCCAACTCCTTAACCACTAAGCCGACCCGTATATAACTGCTACTAAATGAGTGAACAGATTTTGATGAAAGAAAATGTTATTGACGCCAGTGTACGAAATTTAAAAAAAAACAAATCACATTTTCGTCCATTCATATTTTGAAAAGTATTATCATCGTTGGATTTTGTAGTTTACATATGTTGTATTTATACATCTTTTTTTTTTGTACCACTTAGGTTGCAGACAAGCACACGGCCCACCTGATGGAAAGTGGTTACCATGGCCAATGGACCTGTGTGCATAGTATAAAAAGTGAAATATTTACGAAGGATTTTTAGTAACAACTTTTCAGTAGCATATTTTTTTTAAATAGTTATATAAAAACGTGTTTATCAATAGTAAGAAATAATTAAAAAAATCAGATAAACGTCTACAAATGTATTATAGCATTTCAATTCAATGAACACGTCCCACGCACGCTTGAGCTGGTAGAATTAAACTCCCTGCTGTGGTTTTTCGAAGCGACTACAATATGGGGCTATTTATGAAGGGCATTGGAAGGTTTCTTTTTTTATACAACTTAGGTGGCAGACAAGCATACAGACTACCTGATGGAAAGTGGTTACCGTAACCTATGAACGTATGTAACAACAGGGGAGTCACACCCGTGCTGCCGACCCTGTAAGAACAGAGATTTTCTGTGCCCTTTAACACAAAATCAGGACAAGCCTTTGGTCTTCCCACTGACAGCACAAAAACTTTCCAGTGAGCTCTGGGCACCCCACTCACCGCCGGGCACACAAAATGATGTTATTATGGCCGTGGTATTCTGTAGGGTAGAGGTATTTCCGCAGTCGGAATGCTCAATTGGGACGGAAATACCGTCGTATCCTAACTCCTACTAGAGTCGGCAGCACTAGTGTGACTACCCTGAAATTGCACACGGCCTGCTTGTCTCCCACCAAGTGAAAAATAATCTAAAATAAAACACTGCCGCACTGTTTGAAGGAAAACTACCAAAATGCGTATTTTTCGTCGTAGAATCGTATTTCAATCAATCAACCATTTAGCCTATTCCTGGCCCATGCCTCTCAGAATGTATGCCGTTATCATGTTTATTAATGCAATAAATTCACTATTTTTAAAAGGTTGACAACCCTACGGTTACCTATCAATCTAGCGGTAGTACACTTCTGCGTCATTATACAACAGCTGACTAAACAATGTGTTACGACGCTGTCTTTTTACGTTACTTTGGTCTGGTGTGTCATCTCCTTGATTACGTTTTATATTACTAAAGTAGCGAACAAGCATATGGCATACAAGTACTATACTTTTCGGCATAGCTGCTTACCGCTATCTCACTCTTTCAATGGCTCTTAAACGAATTAACTTTGTTAAATAGATAGGTAACTGTCCACCAAAAAAAAAAAAACAGTGAAGGCATCAATAAAGTACAATTAAATAATAATATAATTTTATTAGAGAAGAAGATTGAAACAGTAAACGTATTTTTTTTAATCCTTGGACACCGAATCTAAATATAACAGGAAGTTCTAAATTTGAATAGATTCTTATGTTATTTAACTATATAGGAATCTACCCCAATCCTGCCCGATTTACAAAAGTTTTTTCTCATTTTTCATTAAATACGTCAGTAATATATTTTCGCGCCTTTACAGATGACAGCTAAACATACTCAAAGTGAAGTGAATGAACGAAATGTGAGTGACCTATTTACTTAAGTCCATGCCCCTGACGTAGAAATTAAAAAAAAAAATGGTGGTAACTTAGTTGCCATCCTTAATAATACAGTTTTATCGCGAATTTAATTTATATTTTTATGCATTCAAAAATGTTGAGGATACTGAATAGAAAGTAACAGACAGACATAAAAAACAAATCAAAATTTTTCATAAAAAACAACAAAATTTTGGATTCAAATACATATTTTGAATTACTTTATTATTAGACTATGTTACAATATTTACCCGTAACACAAGCAAAATAGAATGGTTTTTAATTCGTTATTCATATTATTACTATTACATATAATTATTTACATAATTTTTACATAATATCATTAATATTACATATTATGCTAGGTAGGTATTACATATTATTCACGTTATTACGAGTTCTACTTAAGTACAGTGGAATAATTAAAATGTATACCTTTGCCTCAGCTGACGGCCAGTTATTAAAATTAAGAAGGTTTTATGAAATAGTGATTGAATATTTTTTAAAACAGATAAAATATATCTTAAATAAAAATCAATTTTCGCCATTTCAGTGTTGACATACCGACCCTCGAAAGATTATACTGTTTTATTTTTTGTTATAAGAGAGATAAATGTGTTTGGTAATCTCACCTCTGGCAACCTAAGTCCAAGAGATGAGACCATGTGCGTTTTAGTCTGTTCCAGTCCGATGTAAACACTCTTAACTTAACGAACTCCAAACTTTAAACCCTCTGATTCAGATTTGTCTTTTGTTGTGTACGTAATTCAGGACAAGGCTTAAAATAATTATAAAAATCCGTGACATAAGTTATAACCTAGACCTGCAAGATTCTTACTGCTGCCATCGAACAGCTAGTTTGCAATATTTTCTCTGTGGTTCGAAGATTAAAAACTGTAAACGTAATTTTTTTTAAATCCTTGGACACCGAATCTAAATAGAACAGGAAGTTCTAAATTTGAATCGATTCTTATGTTACATCAGAGCGCGAAACTTGAAGTTTATATAGAAAAATATATTCCACAGATTACGAATAAATTTGACCTCTGCATTAATAACCTTGTAGCTATTTCCATAATAATTGTATAATATCGACGTAAATACACAGCTTATATTAAAAATGTCGTCAACCAAGTTAGAAGGTGATGGCAGCCGATGCTAATGATCGCTGATGACGCAAGAATTGTGTGAGATGTCCTTGATAAACATTCTTGACTTTGACCCAAGATTTAAAAAACATTTTTAGTTTAGACTTTATACTACATACTTAGTTTTCTATTCAACATGTGAACAGAAAACTAGACGCAAAAGTAGTTTTAGTTTAGTTATTGTGTACTGTTTGGGAATATCTATGCTAGTATTATAAAGCTGAAGAGGTTGTTTGTTTTACGGGAATTAACGCGCTCATGGAATAGGTACAGACATTTTTTTATTTATTTATTTATGCACGATGTACATTGGCGGACTTAATGCCGTAGGCATTCTCTGCCATTCTACCATAGGGTGGTTCAGAGCTAGTACGTATAATACGTACCTTTGATTTGCCTAACGTTTCGTCCAGGTTTCGTAAACATTATTGTATATCATGGAACCCTAAAGTTCAAAAGTTAGATTGTTTGTTTGTTTGTTTGAACGCGCTAATCTCAAGAACTAAATTTTGTTTTTTATTGTAAAGGTATGTATAGGTATATATATTTGAAGATTTTAGGCTATATATCATCACGCTAATACTTTAGGGCGCGGAGCAGTGATCATAAATGTCAACAAATCCGGCAGACTTCAATACATTATTTAAAATCAAATAAATTACGGGTTTCAAGCGGTGATATGAGGTTTCTAAATATGCCAGCTAGTTATGTATATTGGTGACAAAAGTCGGTATTAGAAATAAACAAAGACTGCTATGTATACCGGGTTTATAGTAGTTTGTAGATAAAAAGCTTTTGGATACAGATTCAGTAGCATAATCGCCAGGAAAATTTGACGAAAAAAAAATTATTTTTACGGCCCCTGTATATTAATCCTTTCAGCTGTACACGTTTCTGCTGTGCAAAAGCTGTGTCCAATATATTTTTACCCCAAACAACTATAAAATCAGGTTATCTAATAAGAATTCGTATGATCATACGAATTACAAAGTAAATAGAAAAACATGTAAATTTAAGAAAAATGTTCCTGCATGACGTGTATGAGATTGCCCTCGCTTGCATGGGACCGAACATCGTAGTAGGCGAAATGTGGATGTTAACCTCTTACTACCCCCTCGTAGATTTACAGGCGTGAATATATTGGAGTTCATGGGGTCTTGTTTGATTGAGCATTAGCAAACGATATTGTCAATCGACGATCAATGTTAGTGTCAGTCTCAACTGAGGCTCTCAAAGTTAGGTTTGTAGGAGATAGGACACGACAGTAATTCCGTCCAATTGAGCAGTCCGACTGGGGAAGTACCTCCGCCCTACAGAATACCGCGGCCGTAATAACCTCGTGTTGTGTTCCTGGCGGTAAGTAGGATAGCCAGAGCTCAGTGGAGAGTTTTTGAGCTGTCAGTGGGTAGACCAAAAGCTTGTCCTGCTTTGTCTTTTATACTAATGGCACAGAAACTCTGTGCTTACCGGGTTGGCAGCACGAGTGCGACTCCCTTTGTGTTGCACACGTCCATAGGCCAAGTTAACCATTTTAAATTAGATAGGCCGTGTGCTTGCCAAGTGCCAAGTGGTATACAAAAAAAAGGTTCACTTTCCGACTTGTATCTCTCAACTTCACACGGTCTTGGGCATCAATTCAAGACAGCAATCTCAAGTATTCAGCACTATAATTTGCCGATATATCATTTCACCACTCTCGCTTGTTACTCAAACTCTATAGACTATTAAACATGGCAATAATTCTCCAAATATTCGAAAGTATGGCCGTGGAGCGTGGCGAGACCACTTTAAGTCAAAAAATATTTACATAAAAGCTGCCAGCGAAACATCTGAATCGACAAGATTCCACATTTGCGAGTATATTATTTATTATTTATGTATGTTGTGCGTACTGACTATAGAAAGTGCTATTATTTTAAGTGTGCAAATGTGGTTTCACGTGAATTTTGCCGTAAATTTTCATTCTTGAGCCATTCGTTTCTGTTTTGTGTTGGTTTGAGTTTTATAAAGGTAAAACGGTGCAAGCTAATTGGACAGGTTAGGTCAGGGACTGAGACTCACGTTAAAACTTCGGTCTTAGTTGCCATGCGATCATCTATGGCATTCGTTACGGGTGGTTGAAGCCTAAAACGTCCGACTAGTCTAACTATAGGACTTCCAACTAGCGCCAATTGGTTGTGGAGGTCAGATTGTAGTCGAAGTTCCGTAACACAGACCCACCAAACCTCGCCTGAAGCCATCCAATCTTCCTATATTTTCTTTTTGGGGCTAACGATCGCGGGTTCCAATCCCACCTGAACCGATTTAATTTTCTTTAACATAATCGATTTGTGATATATGTATGATATATGTGATATAATGTGATAGTTAGTAGCCTAAATGCTTTAAAATTTCATTCAAAAGTAGTAGATATAGGCTAAGAAATTACAAACACCTACGATTTTAAAATGTTTGTGACTGAGCTTGACGTCTTCATCAGATGCTTTTTATGCCCTTCTTGAAGAACTGTAGTTAGAAGGAAATCACTTGCATTGGTAATGAATTCCAAGACTTTATGGTGTGGGAAAGAAAGAGTCGCTGCACCGCTTAGTTGTTGATGATATTGCTGGGCGGGTACGTGAGCTGCTACAGACTCTTTCTGCGAGCAAATACTGCTCGTGAAGGAGACGGCGGAGTGGGAACAGAGGAGACTCGTTAACCGCACGGCTTTCAACGAGCGGAGGCTACTCGGGTGTCAGAGATCGCATAACTCCGTCCTCCATGAGCGAAGGACTGGAGGTCTAGCAGAAGCAGGTCGCGGTGTCAGCGCGTAATATTCGCCTCCCGGGGACTAAATGGGGACTCCATGGTCCCCACACCCGAATAGGGTCAGCTCGAAAGAAATGGCCCTGGCTCGGCTGGTTACGAAGGATATGCCTCCGGCAACATCCCCTCCGGTAACCTGTAACCCTCAGACGGCATGCGTTTTTGTCCGGCGGGCCGCTAGAGGGTATCTGTAGGAATTATTCGACGATAAAAAAAAGTTCTTGTTGAAATTGTTTAGACCGTATTAGGGCGACATCTTAGCCCTGAACATGTTGTCCTCTGTAGGAAAGTAGAGGGTGCGAATAACTGAAAGAGTTCATCGAAATATAATTGCGCGTGCGCATAATGGACACAGTTGGCTTCTGTGTTCAGTTATAAATTATTGAACAACTAGCCCATCGCAGTTCGCTGCTGGACACATGGAAATACAAAGAAAAAATGTTTATACGTAGCTACGTATTTTTTTTCAAATCAAATCTATTTATTGCGATATATGGGTACACAGGTTACAGGTAAATACATTTATGTGCCACCATATTTAAATAATGCAATAACGTCACACATATTATGACGACATTTGATTATTAGAAGCTAAGAATTTGCAATTTAATATAGAAAATTTCAGAATTTTTTTTGGTTACTATTTTATGAAAGGTTTTAGAGCTATCGGTAACTTAGAATGTGTTAAGCCACTTTTGAGGGCGTCAGTACCACGTGACAAGGAAACAGGCGTGCTGCATTCCGTCACTTTCACAGTAACGGGACCGAACCCGCGAGGCTTGTTGCGAAAACCACAGTCAGTTACGATCAGTTGCGACCACGCCGCCGCCAGTAGTTCTTTTTTTAACCTTGAGACACATTTATCGTGATGGTACGAAGTCGAAATGGTTACTTGGGACTGAATGGATTAGTGGAATAGTAACGTCGTTTCTAAAAAGGGCGATTTTTTTATACCAATTAGTTGGCAGACTATCACACGGCCCAAGGAAGTGGTTACCGTGGCCTATGAACGTGATTATGGGTGATTTAAATTTGACTAGGATACAAATAAAAACCGGCCAAGTGCGAATCGGCCCCGCGCACTGAGGGTTCTGTACAAAACTCAATTGTGGGACTAACTTATACTACATAAACGGCAATAGATTTTTATTGCGTTGCCGTAGAAGTTTGATTTTTGCACAGCTGTTAGAGATTTGAGACATTCGTTCACACATTCCCGAGAAATAGGTATTGATAGACATGTGGACAAGGAAGTGATCCTGTAAGGGTTCCGTTTTTATCCTTATAAGGTAGGGAACCCAAAATGGAAATAAAAAACCTCTAGCTCTTATATAGTTCTCTGAGTTTTTTGTTGGTATCTTCTCAGTAGAACAAACCTGCCGAACCAGCGAAAGAATAATTTTCCAATGGTTTATGTACGTTATTTAATATTACATTTTATGAATAAATAAATAAATTCTTTGATTCTTTGATATGCACCCGTTCTCGGCGGTAATCAGGGTAGCCAGAGCTCAATGGAGAGTTTTAGTGCTGTCAGTGGGAAACAAAAGGCTTGTACTGCATAGTCTTGTATGTTGACGGCACAAAAACTCTCTATGCTTACAGGGTCGGCAGAGCGAGTGTGACTCCTCTGGTGTTGCATACGTCCATAGGCTACGGTATCCACTTTTCATCTAGTGGGCTGTGTGATTGTCTGCCACCTTGTTAAAAGGGTGTTTTTGCAGTATTTATTTGGAACATACTATTTTCACAAAAATTATGTTCCGAATAGTTTACAGAATGAAATGTAAAAATCATATGCATTCTGATTTAAAAGATGGTAGCTGCTGGGCAAGGGTTATGACCCTGAGGAGAATGTTTGGGTCAGTCTCCTCGTTTGTAAATCAGTAGATATACCGGCTTGCAGTCTTGCATACACAAGCAAGCCAGCGATAGCCATAAACATTATTATGTATTAAAATTCCTGCGTACCACCACTAGCTTGGCAACGTGCCTAAATTTCTGTCATCTTTGTCACGATGATAGGGTAATAGTTCTTTGTTCTAGATAAGACATAACCCTATAAAATTGTAATATGTAATCATAACCTAAACTTAACCGTTACCTTAACTCAGGAGGTAGGTCACGACGGTATTCCCGTCCCGATAGACCAGTCCAACTGAGCAAGTACCACCATCCTACAGAATACCACGGCTATAATTACCTCGTGTTGTGTTCCCCGCGGTGAGTAGGGTAGCCAGAGCTCACTGGAGAGTTTTTGTGTTGTCAGTGGGAAGACTAAAGGCTGGTCCTAATTGTGTCTTCTGTACTAACGGCACAGAAACTCTCCGTTCTTGCAGGGACGGTAGCACGGGTGTGACTCCTCTGGTGTTGCACACGTTCATAGGTCATGGTAACCACTTTCCATCATGTAGCCCGTATGCTTTTCTGCCATTTAAAGTGTATAAAAAACACGTAACCATAAATATTTCTACACACACAGTCAAGTCGTGACCACGGGTGCTGCAACGCATCCGAAACGTCGTCGGCAGAAATAGTAAGTTCTAAGATATAATTAGAAGTCCCGATACCTAGTATAATTATGAATATTTCTATAGTTGCGTTATCCCACTGAAAAAATTCAAATGTAATAAAAATTGGGGAAGAGATCTTGGTGTACTAAAATATAGACCTCAATTCTAGTTTAGTTCTCCTGCAATATACATTGTACTCGTAGTATTAGCTATAGAAATATACTACCTAGTAAAAATGTATAAATTGTCGCTTTTGCTGTAGGTCTGTTGTGGTATGAAATGAATATATTTTTTGTTGAAATTTGTTCTTTATTCTAATTCCAATACGGTTAACTTTACAATGAACGACACTACTCACAAGTTGCAAACACTAAGTGTTAAGTTACCTCTTATGCTGTACAAGCACGTTGAGCCCGCGTGA
The DNA here is from genome assembly GCA_963662185.1 of Eilema griseolum. Classification (NCBI taxonomy): domain Eukaryota; kingdom Metazoa; phylum Arthropoda; class Insecta; order Lepidoptera; family Erebidae; genus Eilema; species Eilema griseolum. The sequence continues at coordinate 2,324,105 of OY759249.1, forward strand.
GTCAATGTGCGTCTCACAATATCTGTAGGTACAATATCTACAATCATACAATCGGTTCGGTGACTCCTTTCTTTGTCGCACCTTTAAGGTCTGGAATTCATTACCAGCTCACGTGTTTCCTTCTTCCTACAGTCCCGGGTCCTTTAAGCGGGGCGTGAAAAAGCATATGATGAGGCCGTCAAGCTGAGTGTCACCATTGTCACATGGTATACGTAAGAAATGTGACCCTCTTTTCTGAGATTTTGCCTTCAGCTTATTATCAGGCAATGCGAAGTCTAATTGACGTGTCCTATATTTACGATAATAAAAAAAAATGTTCGCCAGTTTATGTTTAGGTCCCAATGTAATAGGTGTCGAGCCTATAACCGGGCGCTTATAAACCTGCGATAAATAACTCGAAACTTCGAACTTCGAAAAACATCTAAAAGTTATTAGTGTGTGCCATGGTAAAACCTGGGATCGAACCCGAAACCTGGTCTCAGCAGTCCATTACCCATACCACTAGGTTACCACGGATATACAATACACACTATGAACAATATTAACATACGTTAAGTCAATATGTAGGTAGGTACCACCGGCTTCATAACATAATTACATTCGTCTAAAAGGGTACACAGATTATAAAAAAAATACCCAAGGGTCTTATTTCCCACACCATAGGTATATGACACAATAAAAAAATTATCATAAAGAATTATATTCTACTCATTACAACATCTATTTATTAAGCTTACAATCTAAAAACTACTTTATATAACCAGGATAGAGTGTATTTTTCAATGTTGTGAGCTGTTATCGTTATGGTCGCGGGCGCATAGACGAGTTCTGCGCATGCGCTGTTGTGCAATGGCACGGTATAGTGTACTCCTACATAATGATTATAATTATGGGGATCTGGGAGCCGGCATCAATACACCGGTAATTTATCTGCTTTATTTAGCTAAATGTTATTCAATTCAAATTCTGTAATTTTTCATAATGTTCTAGGATGTATTACAGCATTATTGCAATGATTGTAAACATATCTTGTACTAACTGTTGCCCACGGCTGCACTCGCGTGTACCTCTTCAAACAATTTTAAGTTTTCTTTATAGATAGACAGATAGGTATTTAATTATTTATTGTACACAACAGATTTATAGAAGGACAAATAGGCAGCGTGTATACAGTTCAATGTACAATGGGCGGCCGTATCGCTGAAGCGAATTTTCCTGGCAACCTTTGGATGAACAGTAATGTTATAAAACCAATATGGTGTAGATATCGGCTTAACTAAATAGAAAATACAAAGAAGAAAGAGAGGGAGAATATACCACTTAGGTGGCAGAAATGGCCCACCTGATGGTAAATGGTTGCCGTGGGCTATGGACGCGTGCAACACCAGGAGCGTCACACTCGCGCTGCTATATTTATTAAAGATATTAGAGAGACACGATTCTGGGGCTGAAGACAACTATTGTCTTCAGTCAGGTTTTTATTCGCTTCATAGCTGCAAAAACTACTTTCGCAAACTGGTGGAGTTTTCAGGGAGCGTTACAGCTGCCTGATGAATAAGTTTATATAAATTTGGGCAGCAGTCCTTGTTTAAGTTTAATTATTTTGAGATTAATACATTTTTTTGCATATAGTTTTTCACTATCATTGCCTCGGGCCTCTTCATATTTTTGTTTTTAAAATATCTTTATAATTTTTTAATAAATTCATCTTCAATTCTCCATATCTAGGAAAGTATCTACTATATTACTAATGGGATATTTTCAAACTGCCTTTTAAAGTAGAGAGTAGTGTTTTGTGATTGATATACTACTGTTTTTAAAAAAAAACATTTGTTTGCCAATATTTCCAGGTGTTACTAAATTGTCGGCAAAACTTTATTTCCTCATCTGTTCAGCATCGTCTTACAATACATATAAAGCTTTTGCTGCAGCAATATATCTAGATTTTACATCAATCTATAACAAAATCAAAATAAATAAATTTACAATTAATGTTTCAAGACATTCTTACACAGCGCCACAACAATCTAAACTTAACATGTAACTTTTCTTTAGAACGCAGATAAAAAATACTCTTAGACACAAACACACAGACCAAAACTAATACCTATATTATTATATGCATACAAATATTTGTAGTGAGCGGAAAACGAACTTATTACTTTTGTATTAAAATGCAACTCCACACACAGGTACCACAATATAAACACAAGGCTCCAAAGCCTGAAACATCGATTTAAGGTTGATAGTATATCTGTCTTTTATAGGAAGCGCTTTGGAGAATGCGCCAAGGAGGCGCTCAGGTTGACCCCCCCCTCCCCCTTTCACCAACGGACAACCGGACGTACAGCGCGACGTCAACGTTTAATGGTAGATATTCAAACTATACGCACGTATGCTTTGCTTCCACACACTACAGGAGCACCTGGAACCTGGAACACCGCTTAGGAGTGGACTATCTCCATAAAGTCCACTTTTCTCGACACCTTTTGTAAATATTGATGGGAGAAGAAAGTCACCTTTATTTCGGGTATCGGATTCTTTCAATATTTTAGAACCCATAGTAAGCATAGTTTAACTATCTTGTAAAAAATGGGTTCTAGAATAATTTTGTAAATATACAATATACATGTTATACATAGAAGAGGTACAGTATGGAATTGGAACTTCCACCCGGTGCATCCTGGGCAATGGAGGCGATGGCGCCTCTTCCGCAGGTGAGACCATAAATACCGAACAGAGGCGGTAGCGTACTTGTAAGCAGGCAGATGCTGGGCTGGTTCTCTGAGCGTAGGCTGGGGGTGACAAGTTCGGCCATCTGGCCAACTCCTCGGGTGTGGGGACCACAGAGTCCCCAACACGTCCCCGGAAACGGGGAGGCGCACAAGGTGCACCACCCCCGCGGCCTGCTTCTGCCAGGGCGACAGGCGGTTCCACAGGTCATCTTTAGGCCTGCATTCATGGGGGCGGAGGACATTCATCGTTGCCTCAGTACGCGGGCAGCTTGAGTTGCGATTCTCTTTCACTCCCGCTGCCGCTCCAGCCTCGAGCAAGTTATGCTCATGAATCTGCGTAGCGAACTATCGCGTGAGAACTCTCACTCCCCGGGCCGCCACCAGTTCCTGTCTCCCCGAGGGGGCTATCTTAAGACCGTTGATAGATCAGACTGAGCCGTAATGCGAGGAAACCACCCTGTTTGGTAACCTTACTCTCCAGGAGTTACGACCCGAGACGACGTGTACCGTTTTCCGCACAAATGAGTGACTGCACCGACCCTTAATAATTGGGACAAGGGCAGGCAAATGATGTAATGTTACATTGATTACGAATTATACAGGTAATGAAAATAATTGCAAAATTGCCATATCAATTTTTAGACAGCTAATTACAATGTTAAAACTACGTTTCTATAACCTTTTAGACACGCGATAATTTTGAATTATTACAACGTTTCGTTTGAATAGTTTATTAATTACTTGTCGGATGTCGGAGTAGGTAATAATCACTATACAGTTGGGCATTATTCTACTTGACAACGAGTTTCAAACGCACTCGTAACGTGAGTGAATTTCAATTGATTAACATAGAAGAGAGAACAGGCGTATAGATGTAGCAACGAATCTGTGAAGTGGCTCAAATCAAAACGACGTTTGTCACTGTCAAATACTTAATCAAAGAATCAAAGAATAAATTTCATTTATTCAGTTTAGGCACACAAAGAGCACATATGAACGTCAAAATTTTACAATTATGTATGTCAAGAAATAATATAAAAATATTAAATAATGTAAAAATAAACCATTGGAAAATGATTCTTTCGCTGGTTCGGTAGATTAGTTCTACTGAGAAGATACCAGCAAGAAACTCAGCGAACTACATTAGAACTAGATTATTTTTCTTTTTTAAATTTGCTTTAGTTTACAATTTATTTTGTGCGAGCAAGCAAGAGACTTATGTTGACCACGCACGCATTAACATCATTGAGCTACTCATCCACTTTATAGTAACCTTTACTCATTAAATTTTTTTTCACTTCTTTTTAAATTTATTTATTGGCATATTAATCTATCTAATAATAATGTTAATACTGTTGATTGATGGCAATTAGTGAAACCTGCTACACATATTGTGAAAGGTTTGAATTCACCGCCAATACAAACTTTTGAGAATGCCGTGAGGCAAAACCGGTCAGGTGAAAAATAAAATATAGTTTAAAAGTATAAAATGCCGTATTCAATAAATACTTAATGTTGTTAAAATAACTTTGACGAACAAAAAACAGAAAAGGGACTGCACACTAAAGCAGCAAGCAACAAGCACACAGCAAATGCGCTTATATTGCCTTTACTTATGCTGCAAATGCTTCTGAACATTTAGCTCTGGAAGAGTCTGCATCATATTTCATTGGGGGGTTTTTTTTAATACCACTTAGGTGGCAGACAAGCACTCGGCCCACCTGATGGAAAGTGATTACCGTGGTCTATGAACGTGTGTAACACCAGAGGAGTCACACTCGCTCTGCCGACTTTGTAAGCACAGAGTTTCTGTGCTGTTAGTGTAGAAGACAAAGCAGGGCAAGACTCTCTCCTTCTTTAAGAGGGCATTAGAAAGTTTCTTCAGGGTCGGGGGTCGGTTCTTCAGCGTGAGTATGACGCCCCTGGTGTTGCACAAATCCAAAGGCCATGGTAACCACTTCCCATTAGGTGGGGCGTGTGGTTGTCTGCCACCTAAGTGTTATAAATAATAGGTGCATTTACTGTGTGCTTGATGCTTGCTGCTTTGATGTGGATCACTGTTACTATTTATTGTTCAATAAACTCAATTCAGCAACATTGAACAGACTGTAGCGTCATCCTTCACAGATTTGTTGGTAGATACGACCATTGTCGGCTAATCCGAACGTGCGTGGTTACGTTACAACTGGTCAAGTGCAATAAGGGCCCAGAGTAGATATTTACAAATGGTGCATCCGCTAGTAATTGTTTCGCGACGGAGTTAATTCGCGATGGTGCAAAACATTGCAATATGATTTTGTTGATTCGCGATTTAGGAAGTTATGAAATACAATATTCAAATAGATTGTAATTAAATGTAGATTGAAATATTAGTATTTTTAACGTGTTTTATCGCGATTTATTTTGTGTTGAGACCTTTTTACCAGACTATAGCAAAGCAAAAGGAGGGTTATGATTTTGATAGGCTATGTATGTATGTGGGTTCATCTGTTCCCTCATAGCTCCTCAACCAGTTATTAGATCTGGACAAAGTTATAAGCTATATAATTTATGTTACTGAGTTTATTGTGGCGCCCTCTAGAGGCCATAAAGTACTGTGTTAAAAAATAAATTTGAGATAAATATGTCGTGTTGGGTATCAACTGAAAGGGCTAAGCACCAAAAAACAAACCGGACTATTGGAAAATCACGCTGTATAAGTATTGAATAAGATTTTTTTTTTATACCACTTAGGTGGCAGACAAGCGCACGGCCCACCTTTTTTTTTAATTTTTTTTTATACCACTTAGGTGGCAGACAAGCACACGGCCCACCTGATGGGAAGTGGTTACCGTGGCCTATGGACTCGTGCAACACCAGGAGCGTCACACTCGCGCTGCCGACCCTGAAGAAAACCCCTTTTGAAGAACCCCATATTGTAGGCGAATGGGAAGATCGCAGCAGGGAGTTCATTCCACAACCTGAGTGTGCGTGGGATGAAGTTTCTTTCATACCGCACAGTGCGTACCGTCTCAGGTTGCAATGTGTGAGGATGAACTCCCTGCCTACGGCGAGCGGTGCGATGATAGAATGTTGCTGTGGGCATCATGTCAAACAATTCATCTGAGCACAAACCGTTGTACAGGCGGATGGAAAGTGGTTACCGTGGCCTATGGACGTGTATAACATCAGAGAACATAAGAAAATATCATGTATAGCCGTGGTCATATGCCACTTAGTACAAACGTACATAACAAAACAATATTCTAAGGAAAAGTGGCATTCGACCACTGCTATCCTTGATATTTTCTTATTCAATACTTTTATAAACTTTCTGCACTTAAATAAACTTATTTAAGTGCAGAAGTCCCCACGTATCCCCGCTCAAACCAGCAGGGGCGGTTATGTCAGAATAGAATTAAACTAAAACTGCACGCCGAGCCGCCTTGAATCATTTGTTGCTGGAGATGGAGTTGCCACTAGCATATACCTATGGCCCGGCTGCCCTAGGGCCATCGAGATGGCCCTTTAGATCGAGCTGGCTCCCTCAGGTATTGTACACTTGTACCTAAGTAATACAAAGTACTCTCTCTCTCATTTTCAACATTTGATTTCTTTTGGTTTTTATGGAAGGACCGAACAGCCTGCACCAGAGCCTCTTTTGTTAACCAGTACATGTATCCAGCTAACAGGTGGGATATGTTTGGGTTCGAAGGTGTTGAAGGGTTCCGTACACTTATAAATACAACGAAAGACTAATACTAAATAAAATAATGCGTGACCAAGGAGTGGCCCTCATGAAATAAAACTCTAGAAGACAACGTTAAGAAACATTAAAACTAAGATATTAAAAAAGTATTTCTGATCATAACCGCAGAACATATTAGTACTTTATATCTAAATGCCACGCAATGCTCTTAAGGAATGTGGTATTGCGTGCTAAATACCATCTATGTACAATCAAAAATGAACCTTACCTCCATTGGAAAAGGTCTATTTAAAGTATCATACACCTTTGCATAGTTAAGACGTGTCAAATGAAAACGATTCTTGTTCTTAGGTTCACAAGATATATTTACCGATACATGCGAATGGTTTACCTATGACTTGTCAAGCGAATTTCAACTCTATTTCAAGTATCTTAGGTTTATGTAAATCTGTATTTGACCTGGATTTTGATAGAAGCAATTTTGTGTCTTTTAAGAATGAGTTAAGGTTGTTATTGTCTTAATACGTTATGACGTCCATTCTTATATACTAGGAGGTTCATTCATCAAAGATGTTGTATCTATTACTGATTCTTTATTACACTTAGAGGAAGGAAGGAGGAACAGCAGATAGCCGCGTGGTTTACGGCAGAGTAGAATTTTTGTCCACCCCATCTCTTCCCATGCGGTATCGTACAAGGCAACTAAGGGATAGGGCTGTTTAACATCAGACAGATATGAACAGCCCAGACTCCGCCTCAGATGCACAGCTCGAGGCAACAATAGTGCCCGGAAAACGACAATAGTGTTACCCCATATTACGTGGGACCGAATACAATGATGGTGAAATGTGGGTGTTAATTCACCTCAGTCTAACCCTCCTACCTACCCTACTTACCGCTGGGAATACAACACGAAGTTATTATAGCCGCGGTATTCTATAGGGCGGAGGTACTTCCCCAGTCGGACTGCTCAGTTGGGCGGAAATACCGCCGTGTCTGACCTCCTAAAAAAACGAGTTACTACTATTACCATTAGGCGAGATGCAGTCATATTGGTCTGTCAAATAAGAACTGCTTTTATCGGAATCATTACTATATGAATCAATCTCTGTTGCATCCAAAACTTACAATACATTTACAAATTTGGGGTTTTCCATCCTCCTTTAGGTTTAGTTTATCTTGGCTTTTACGTGAGCGAGTGACTGATTGACCAGGTTTGGGTGACGGCTATTCTCTCAGCTCAAACGACAAATGGCAGTTAGTCTCGTAAAACCCAAGAGAAAGTCGACTTAGGGCTCCAAATTGTTAGCTTTGTAACCTTGATTGGTGGTCACTGGTCAGATGATGATTTTAAAGGATTGTTTCGAGGTTAATATCAACTTGATGACAGATATAATTAGTGTATAATGACGTATAATGATGTCAATGATTGTATATGATGGAACGTTCAGGCTAATTGTGCATCTAATTGTACATGATTATATTCCAATGTGATATCAAATCAATTAACCCAACGCAGTCCACTGCTGGCCTAGGCCTCTCCCAATGTTGGGAGACTTTGGCCTACTGTTTCCATGCTGGGCAGACGGGTTGGTACAGGGTTTTTTTTTCATGGTTTTTCCTTCTCTCGCAGTGATATCGTCTGCGTATTTCTCCTTTAGTCGCCTCTTACGACACTCTTCGTTTGAGATGGGGTGGTGATACTTGTATTCTTTCTCCGTCACCACATTTTATATGTTACCACAGTCTTATTATTTCTGGCAGTAGTTCGACTCGCTACTTGCGTGGGGCAACTATGAGGGGTACAGGAGAAGCTAGCGGCAGGGGCGGTGAGCGCAAACTCAAGTAATTGAAGGGGTGTGTTGACGATAAAAACCTTTTTGACCGGCGGCAAAAAGGAGGAAAGTTCTCGATTTCTCGGTATCTTTTCTGTTTAGAAAGAAATACCAATGTTTATTTCAACTTATTATAACTTCCATTAGGTGGGCCAAGTGCTAGTCTGCCACCTAAGTTGTATATAGGTCATGTGGTTCCCGGTAGAAGGCCGCGTGGTTCCCGGCAGAGTAGAATTTTGAATTTGCCCACCTCATCTCTTCCCATGCGGTGTCGTACTAGGCGACTAAGGGATAGGGCTGTCAATCAATCAATCAAAGAATCAATATCATTTATTCAGTTTAGGCACACAAAGAGCACATATGAACATCAAAATTTTACAATTGGGTATGTCAAGAAATAATATAAAAATATTAAATAATGTACAAATAAACCATTGGAAAATGATTCTTTCGCTGGTTCGGTAGGTTAGTTCTACTGAGAAGATACCAGCAAGAAACTCAGCGAACTATATTAGAACTAGATTATTTTGTTTAACACCAGACAGATATATACAGTCCAGACTCATCTTTAGATGCATTGCTCGAGTCAACAATAGTGCCCGGAAGACGGCAATAGGCTCACCCCCTATTACGTAGGACTGAATTCAATAATTGGTGTAATGTGTGTGTGAATTCACCTCTGCCTAACCCTTCGGGGATAAAGGCGTGATTATAAGTATGTGTGTAAGTTGTATATACAATTTTTTTTAGCGGACACATGAATTTTTTAATCAGTAGTTTGTTTATTGCCATACTATTTCGTCATTTTACTAATGTTCGTTGACCCTTATAAGTTTCCTGGTTGAACTATCTAGCAACACACGTTTGTTCTCGTTCCTTTATATCGCAAGACCTAAGAACAAAGAGTTAACAGCCAACCGAGCGATAAAACCGAGCCGTTTGTAACCACTGTTTTATGCAAATATAACTATTTTATGTAGGTTGACACTACCACAGAATAGATAACAGTAGATAGGATAGCGTTAGGCTTATTAGACGTACGTACGGACACCTTTTGAATATTGTTATTAGTAGAATCGTCAATCAAAGCTATCCTGGTTTATCCTCTGCAGTGACGGCGTAGAAAGTCTCTGTGCTTACCGGGTCGACAGCGCGAGTGTGACTCCCCTAATCACTTTTCATCAGGTGGGCCGTGTGCTTGTCTGCCACCTAAGTGGTATAAAAAATAATTATCATCATATTAGCATTTATTTATTTATTTATTTATTCAACTTTATGCACAGTAATTCTGTACAAAGGCGGACTTAATGCCAAAGGCATTATCTAACAGTCAACCTTAGGGTGATGCAGAGATACATTGAGGTAGGTGCAGTGCACTATGACCACAATAATAATACATACATTATACATACACACTAAAATACATAAGAAATTCATACACATACTTTTAAATATATTTACTTACATATTACTTACTTATACTTACTACTTATATATACTTATGTATATTCGTATAATATATACTTATATAATATAAACTTACCTATACTTACATAATTATACATAATGACAAAGTATTTCTAACATTAAGGTTTTACACATTACTATGACTACAACTGTAGTAGAGCTGACGTACTTTGTACTTGAATGTTGCACGGTTTATACGGTATATACGGTAGCATTGTTTCTATTACCTCGGAGCTTCTTTTCCTCTTTCGGAGTGTCTACCTCCGATAAGAAATCCTGCGCTAGAGCATTATTTGTTAATCAGCCAAATTATATTAAAGAGTAAAAAAAGAACACTATAGCTAAGACTTACATACATCTTCATGAGGGGCCTCAGAAGGTTTCCTCATGGTCGGCAGCGCGAGTGTCACACCCCTGGTGTTGCATACGTCCATAGGCCACGGTAACCGCTTCCCTTCAGGTGGGCCGTGTGCTTGTCTGCCAACTAAGTGGTATAAAAAAACACTCACATACATATAATCACCCCTTTATCCCCAGAGGTTTAGACAGAGATGAATTAACACCCACCTTTCACCAATAATTGTATTCGGTCCCACGTAACAGAAGGTGACCTATTGCCGATTTTCCGGGCGCTATTGTTGACTCGAGCCATGCATATGAGGTGGAGTCTTTATATTCAGTTTGTATTATTTGAACGAAATTTTAAAGCGTTTAGTATGCTTACTATTGAAATCGATAAAAATAGATAAAATAAATCGATTCTATGTTAATCGAGTTTGTATAATATTTTCGGATATTTTTGAATGTTTTTCAAATAATTTAGAGGTCAAATAGTGACTAATATTGCATTAAACGACCAAGGGGTCAAGATAGAATCGTGCCAAAACAGGTTTTATGCAACTCGGCCAATAGCCTTTGCTCAAGTTTGTTATTTAATTAAAGAATAAATTATTCAATTGTATATAATAACAATATTGTACTTACGTCATTACGATATGCGAATCTAAATTAAATTGAACGTAATTATTACTCAAATAGTGCGAATTATGGAGTAGGTGAGCGTCTTAGGCCTTATTCTTGGCGGTTCTTTTATTATGCGGTAGTTATGGCTCGACATATTCTAGTTGGTTCTTCAAGCATATAGTAAATGTTTATTGACAATATTGTAATATCGTTTGCAATGGTTAAGTGCTGCGTGGTTCCCGGCAGAGTAGAATTTGGACCACCCCATCTCTTCCTATGCGGTGTCGTATAAGGCGACTAAGGGATAGGGCTGTTTAACATCAGACAGATATATACAGCCCAGACTCAGCCTCAGATGCATGGCTCGAGTCTACAATAAAGGAACTACAAGTAAAGGTTACTATAAAGTGGATGAGTATCTTAATGATGTTAATGCGTGGTCAACATAAGTCTCTTGCTTGCTCGCACAAAATAAATTGTAAACAAAAGCAAATTTAAAAAAGAAAAATAATCTAGTTCTAATATAGTTCGCTGAGTTTCTTGCTGGTATCTTCTCAGTAGAACTAACCTACCGGACCAGCGAAAGAATCATTTTCCAATGATTTATTTTTACATTATTTAATATTTTTATATTATTTCTTGACATACCTAATCGCAAAATTTTGACGTTCATATGTGCTCTTTGTGTGCCTAAACTGAATAAATGAAATTGATTCTTTGATTGATTCTTTGAATAGCACCCGGAAGTCGGCAATAGACTCACCCCTTATTACGTGAGACCGAATTCCATTATTGGTGAAATGTGGGTGTTAATTCACCTCTGCCTAACCCTCCAGGGACAAAGGCATGATTATATGTATGTATGTTTGGTTTAGTGTTATTCCACTAAAAAAAGCGAGTCTGACTAACTGAACTTATGCTACAGAAACCGCTATATATAAATAATGTTTAACTGTCTCGGAAATCAATGAAATACATAAGTTGTAGCCCTAGATTCCACAGAACAGATGGCCGATGGAGCAAAAAGTTCTGGAATGGCGACCGCGTACGGGCAAACATAGCGTAGGACGCCCAACGGCCAGGTGGAAGGACGACCTCATCAAGGTCGGTTATTCTGGAAGTCTGTGGGAGAGGCCTATGTTCAGCAGTGGACTATGTGTGGCTGACATGATGATGATGATGAGCCCTAGATCCCACACTAGGATTCCCTGTGTTGTGAGAATTATATATTATGATTATGTTAACTTAGAAGTTTGATTTTTGCACAACTTTAATACGTTAGAGACTTGAGTATGTAGTATGAATTTGAACTTGATGCCTTCACGCATTACTGACAAAAAAGCCTTGACCTTGACAGACAGACGGACAGACAGTGTGACAGACGGTGACAGTGTGCTGTCAGTGGGATGACTAAAGGCTTGTCCTGCTATGTCTTCTACACTGACGGCACAGAAACTCTGTGCTTACAGGGTCGGCAGCGCCACCACTTTCCATCAGGTGGACCGTGCGCTTGTCTGCCACCTAAGTGGTATAAAAAAAAGACAGACAGACAGACGTACAATGAAGTGATTATATAAGGGTGTCGTTTGTTCTTTTGAGATTTGGAACCCTAAATCCGGATTTGCACTACGGAAATCCCTCCTAACAAGACTGAGAGAGGTTAATGAGCATATTACTTAAGATCATTTATTATACTCTTAAAAAAATCATCTGAGCTTGTGATAGGGGCCCAATGCCCTTAAGCAACCTCAGTTACTAGCCGGTATATCAGGGGTTGAGGAGGTTAGAATAGGTTAGAAGCAAATTAATGAAAGAAGGCGCTGGGGACCGGACTTCCATACAAAATGATGGTTAAGGGGTACTTACTACCTTTTGACTTTAAATTCCGTGGAAATAAACTAACCTATATGTCAGCTAATAAGAATATGCACGATAAAACACATTGAAATTACGGATATTCAAAGCGAATAGGGCTATATAGCAAGACTCATTTTACCCCCTTAGGGGTGGAGTTTCGTAAAATCCGTTCTCAGCGGATGTCTACACCCTATAAGAACCCTACCTACCAGATTTCATGTTTGTAGGTGTAATCAGTGAGTGGTATTTCGCTTATATAACTACTACTTGACCATAGTATGAAAGAGTTAGATGCGCGTGGGTAGGGGGAGGCAGTTTGGGACAGGCAGTTTTGAATTATTAGATTAACGACCGTTGTTTAAAAAAATACAACGAAGTGTCTTGCCTTGAATATGAGGCAACAAAACATTGTAATATCTACCCTTTTAAAGTGAGCGAATAAATCATTTGATTCAAAAAGAGTTTAAGCTTTAATTAAAAAAATAATTATAAAGAAATAAAAGATAAAACCTGCAGCCGTAAATCTAATAAACTAAACTGCCTGTGTTCTAAACTACCACTCTGTTCCTACAACTTACTAGAAAATAATCAAACAGATACCTAAAAAAAAAAATAGAAGTACATTAATTTATTGTAACTAGTTCTATATTTATTATGTAAATACTTACAACTGTTTGTAACTGTTAAGGCGCTTCCACACGAGGTCAGTTACTAAACTTTTTATCGCAAAAAAGTAAAATTTTATAACAATAATTGTTACACATGTCCTTTGTTATTGATTAGATATAAAAATAATAATACATGAATATATTATTATTATTTTATATATATTTTGCTATACGGTTACTATATGGTTTATTATTTGTTAACAAAACTTGCAGATTAATGTAAATTTATTTAAAAATCATTAACTATGACTGTAATAATCAAATTATACTTAGAATAAACTCCTCAAAACAACCAGACATAGTAAATCTTTAATAAAAATTATTGAACCTACTGTCCTTTCTTTATCTCTTGCTTTTAGAGTTCTACGAATCTGATTAAAGCGTTTTTTTCTCATTATTTTTTCTTTTGATACAGTATGGACCCGTGCCCCGGTAAGTCTAAAATTTTGGTTATGCGTGAGAATGGCCCGTGTCCATCGCTTTGGCCAGTTCAGACAGACTGATTTCTTTTTTTTTTTCTGGCCGAATAGCCCGCGGGCCGATTTGGACCATTCATACTGAGTACTTGCCAAGTATGGAGCAGTCGAATGACGAAGCTCTACCTCCATATCAATGAGGTTATCGTTAGCGAATAATATTATAGAATGTCATGAAAAAAAATTATGTAACTTTACATACTATTAGCGATTAAAAAGTAAAATAATTCATATAAATATTCAAATAAGTAATACTACCCCTGAATGCTACCGGTGCAAAGGTGTCCATCACACTTGCCGCGTTTCCACGCTGGATTACGATGGCCAGCCTCTGCACTTTACTAACGTAACTTTACTTACTTTGTAACTTTACTAACATTATTTAACCTCTGTGGGGAAGCACAGATTGCGAGAACATCTGTAGTTGAGTAAAGCAACTAAAGATGTCCTCGCAATCTGTATGACAATGATACCTATTTCAAATACTAATCAAGGATTTATTTGTGCAAAAATGTATTTAAATATATTCTTAACATGTCTTTATCCAGAAATATACTGAACTAAAAAACTAAAACAAAACTAAATATTTGCATACAACTAACGTACGAAGAAGGCTGTTGCAGTGAATAGCAATGCTAATTCTTTGTGTAAGAAAAAACCCAGGAGCCTAGGGAGGTCACCAAACTTTGTTAAAACAATATTTGTTGTTGTAACCTGTAAGAAATTCAGTATCATAATAAACGGGATATTTACCATGTTTCATTATTTTGAGATTCCGATATTTCGGCGCTGTTGCAAGCACCATGATCACCAATAGTAATACCAATAGTAGTAGAAACCAATAGTAGTGCAGATACGCGTAGTAAAAGAACTCGAAAGAGGGTAGATCGATATAATTACTCCTAGAAGAAAAAACTTTTTCTTTGTTCACCGCCACTACTCCAGTTCCTCCGTGATCATGGTGCTTGCAACAGCGCCGAAATATCGGAAACTCAAAATAATGAAACATGGTAAATATCCCGTTTATTCTGATACTGATGTCAGTGACCATGATAGTTTAAATACCTATACTGTAAGAAATTGCCGCAGAGTGATAAGGCCGCCATCTGTATGTACCACATAATTTGTATCTCGATGTATTGTAATATACTTGGTGTACAATATAGTTGTAAATTATTATTATCAGCGTGGTGACGGAGAAAGAATCACCAACCCATCTCATCCTAAGGTAGGAAAGAGGCGACTAACTGAAAAATTATGGAGGAGGTAGGACACGACGGTATTCCCGTCCGAATTGAGCAGTCCAACTGGGGAAGTACCTCCACACTACAGAATACACTCCACGGCTATAATAACCTCGTGTTGCCGGTGGTGAGTAGGGTAGCCAGAGCTCACTGGAGAGTTTTTGTGCTGTCAGTGGGAAGACAAAAGACTTGTCCTGATTTTGTGTTCTGCACTGAATGCACAGAAAATCTCTGTTCTTACAGATGCACGGATGTGACTCCACTGGTGTTACACATGTTCATAGGTCACGGTAATCACTTTCCATCAGGAGGGCCGTGTGATTGTCTGCCACGTAAGTTGTATAAAAAGAAATACGCAGCCGATATCACTGCGAGAGAAGGAAATCTCGAAATTAAACCCTGTAACGATCCGTCAGGCCAGCGTGGAAACAGTAGGCCTAAGACCAGCAGTGGACTATGATGGGCTAATTACGTAATTGATTATTATTATTTGTGACTGAGGCTGGTGAGAGTGTCAGGGATATCAAATGCAGGGTACCTTCAACAAGGGACGGGTCATTCGTTTTACTAAAACGAATGACCCGTCCCTTGTGGTTTTAGTCGGTACGAGTCGAATATACCCGTCTTATTCATCGTTAACTTTAGTGAGGTTGGAAGGAGGGAGCCCAAGAAATTTCCGCACTTCTGGTGCATTCCATCAAGTGCACCAATTTTGAATAGCACAATCAGGTGAAGTGAATTAGTGCTAGTGAGATAGGTTTGTTTGTATTATTTTACACAGAATTATTCAAAATGCCAGCTTTTTAGGAGCACCTTTTTGTATAAGAAGATTTAAAAAACAAACATTTTTATATCACTTAGGTGCCAGACAAGCACACGGCCCACCTGATGGAAAGTGGTTACCGTGGCTTATGGACGTATATAACACCAGAGAAGTAACACTTGCGCTGCCGACCCTGTAAGCGCAGAGTCTCTGTGCCGTCAGTGTAGAGGACAAAGCAGGACAAGCCCTTAGTCGTCCCACTGACAGCACTAATTCTCCAGTGAGCTCTGGCTACCCTACTCACCGCTGGGAACACAAGACGAAGTTATTATAACCGCGGTATTCTGTATGAATAATCGTGCACCACATATCAATTACTTAACTTGGTGAGCGTTAGTCTGTTTCGAAAATTCGGAGCTGACGATCCGTCAGCCGATACATTGACGCACCTCTGCAGACTTGTCTACGCTCCAACAGATGACTCTATTTCAATGATATGTCGGTGGGTCTGTCTGACCACAGAATCACGCACAATGGAAAACCAGCTGAAGTTGTTATTATTGCATTTGAAGTAATTTATATTTCGTAAAATTCCCCATTAATATGTGTAAAATAATATCTCATGTCAACAAATCGATTGTTATAAAACACAAACTATATAAAATCCTCCTTCGATTTTGAACTTTCTAATGTTATGTGTGAATATATGTTCAAATGCAAATATTTATGTGTTTAGAACGAGTAAATCAATTTATGTTTAGTTCATTCAACCGGTGATTATAAAATAGTGTGGGAAACAACGCGTGTTACATAAGACAGATGACCAGAGTGCACGATGTTTTTTTTTAAATTATTGTTTTTCTCTTTTTACAAATAAATGTTTTCAATGTTTTTTTTTATTTTCAGTCTGTCATCGTGTGTTTTTTTATGTTCCTGGTTTTTTTTGGCCATTTTTTTGGGTATTATTTATACTATGCCCGGGGTGATTAAAGATGGTAGTTATCATAAACTGGGTGGTGGTTGTGTACCTAAGTTATCTGTAATTACTTGAACTGTGATTTTTGGTTGTCAAGAAGCACACATGAACGTCAAAAATGTACTCTTTATATGTATATATGAAATTATTAAATAATGTAAAAATAAACCATTTAGATTCAAAATGATTCTTTCGTTGGTTCGGTAGGTTAGTTTTACTGAGAAGATACCAGCAAGAAACTCAGATAACTAGATTATGTTACTATTTATGCATGCCATCTTATGTGCATTATGGCTTCGTGCGGGAGAAAATCGTAAAAGAAATGATTGAAAATAAAAAACCTGACTGCTGTTGACAAGATTTAAACAATTTTGATAGCAAGCGAGCATTTTTCGGTTTATGATTTGCAAATGGTCAATTCATATCAAACTGGTTTTAATCTTTTTAGCAGCAATCGAGTTTTTGATTGATAATTAATGATTTTATTTAATTATGACATTTTGTAAATTTTAACAGCATTCTAATTTAAATTTCCTGCATTTACCCACTATTCTTGATCACTGTTACCATTGTCATTGATTTTTTTTTATACCACTTAGTTGGCAGACAAGCACACGGCCCATCTGATGGAAAGTGGTTACCGTGGCCTATGGACGTTTGTAACACCAGAGGAGTCACAGTCGCGCTGCCAACCCTGTAAGTACAGAGTTTCTGTGCCGTCAGTAGAAGTCAAAGCAGGACAAGCCCTTAGCCTTCCCACGGACAGCACAAATTCTCCAGTGAGCTCTGGCTACCCTACTCACTGCTATGAACACAACACGAAGTTATTATAGCCGCGGTATTCTGTAGGGCGGAGGTACTCCCCCAGTCGGATTGATCAATTAGACGGAAATACCGCCGTGTCCTACCTCCTTAACCTATTAATACTAATGAATAAATTTACAATTTCGCTTTAAATATGCTTTACGCCTTATACCTTTTCTATATAAAACCTCGCTTAGGATATTGTTCTACATCCGTTTCACTAAAGAACTACAAGACAACCTTTTTAAACTACAACTGTACCCATGTTTCAATCGATAGGTACCTCATTATATTAAGGCTTCTACGAGCAAGCCTTGGTGTATCGGTTTTCGTCAATTCGTGCGCTAGGCTTGCCAACCGGTTTGGTGTGTGACGTCACATCCGAATTCTTGTCGTACCGTTAGGCAAGGTCTTCACAGATTATAATCGATATCTAATATCATAATGTTATCTGTATTTTCAGAATCTAATTATAAATAAATAACTGCGTAGAAGGAAGTGTAAATATCTACTCAAAACCTGACGGATAATGATTTTTAGTGTAAGCCTGCGGCTTCGCGCGCGGTGAAGTCGGTTATCACGACTTGTGCTCATGTAATTGGTTTAACTCAAACGAATGCGAGAGACCGACCAAGACCTTTTTCACCACTTCATAAGAGTCTGATCAAGACTTTTCTAACAAAAGAATCCGTTGAGTACTTTTAGCGTCCAGCTTTCCGCGGAGAAACAAACAAGAATTCTGAAGAAATATTTTTGTGTTTAGTATAGTAACATAACATAACATAAACTCACGCCTATATCCCCGAAGGGGTAGGCAGAGGTGCTAGCATTCACATTTCGCCAGTTTATATTTAGGACCCAATGTTATAGGTGGCGAGCCTATTGCTATTAACCGGGCACTTATAAACCTGCGATAAATACACACATAACTTCGAAAAGCATCGAAAAGTCATTGGTGTGTGCCATGGTAAAACCTGGGATCGAATCCGAGATCTTGTCTCAGCAGTCCGTTACCCGGCCGGGGTGCGAGGAATATGCCTGTCAACCTCACCTTCGGCAACCAAAGCGAACCGCAGGCGGCGTGCGTTTTAGTCGGTTCGAGTCCGACATAACCTCTCCCACCAGCTCCGGTGGGGAGGTATCCGTGGGGATTTTGCGCACGTAAAAAAAAGCAGTCCATTACCCATACCACTAGGCTACCGCGGTAACCATTACTATAACTATAATGTAACCCAAGTATTTTTTAAGTACCTACAAAACTACCTTACAATTTTATTATAATAATAATAAATAAATAAAAAATACTTGCTATTCTAGTCTTTTCTATTTACCAAATATTATTATTATTTTAAACTTCTCAGCTTTTTAGGCTGGTATGTGTCAACCTATATTATTATTATTAAATAATTTGATTTATGTAGTCTGCAATCATAGATTTTGTCAATTGTTATGTCAAATCAAATAACCCGCCCCGAATCGTTCCCGGCGCAAAGGTGCCCAAGACACTGGCGGCGTTGCCTCGATGAAGCGCGATGGCCATCCTCTGCTCCAGAAACGAGCCGGAGCGGGAGGCACCAAATATTATTATAATTAATTTTTGTAAATATATATTTCGACTGTTAATGACTAATTTCGTGACCCAAACCCGTTGTATAAGATAGGTTTAGCGCTCGCAAAAACTGGTTTAGACCTTAGAGTTCTTGATGAAACCACAATTCTTTACGTCTACTTTTTATAATCTTTGTAATTGAAGTTTATTATCTTCAAATAGGTATATTTTTAAAATTGTTGTATTCAAGGTTTACTAATGCTACCCATTAGTATAACCCAGTGAAAACGAAGGTTCTTCCTCTGTTTCCCTTTCTTTTTTAACGTGCGGAAAATCCCCATGGATACCTCCCGCCGGAGCCGGTGGGAGAGGTTATATCGGAGTCGAACCGACTAAAACGCACAACGTCTGGGGGTCTTTGTTGGTTGCCGGAGAAATAAAGGAATTTCTCCCTTTTTTTCAACGTGCGGAAAATCCCCATGGATACCCCTCCCCGCCGGAGTCGGTGGGAGAGGATATATCGGACTCGAACCGAATAAAACGCACGATGTCTGGGGGTCTTTGTTGGTTGCCGGAGATGAGGTTGGCAGGCATATCCCTCACACCCTGGCCGATCCAGGGCCATCTCTCTCGATATAGCCCTCCTCGGGTGCGGGCCGGAGAGAGGGAAGAGCGGAACGCGCTCCGCCGACGCGGCCTGATTATGCCAGGATGACAGGCGGCTCCACCCGTCACCCCCAGGCCTGAGCTCATGGGGGGCGGAGGTCATCCTGTATTTCCCCTTAATATAACAAAAAATAAAAATTAGAATAAATAAACATAGATCAAACGCCAAGCTGAGTGCCACCATTGTAACATTACTTAGTGTCCGTAATGGTGACCCTCTTTCCTAAGACTTTACCTTTAGCTTACTATACAGGCGAGGTGAAGTCAAGTTGGCGTGTCCTAGATAAAAAAAACCTGCAATAATTCCTAATCTCTAGTAATGATCTTAAACATAACATAACATAAACTCTCGTCTATATCCCCGAAGGGGTAGGCAGAGGTGCTAGCTCCCACATTTCGCCAGTTTATGTTTAGGTCCCAATGTAATAGATGGCGAGTCTATTGCCATTAATCGGGCACTTATAAACCTGCAATAAATACACACATAACTTCGAAAAGGCATTGGTGTGTGTCATGGTAAAATCTGGGATCGAACCCGAGACCTCGTCTCAGCAGTCCATTACCTATACCACTAGGCTACCGCGGTCTGCGGTAGTAAACTGTTTTATTAATTTAAATTGTTTTATCGTCCGAACTAAAGGAGTGAATCAACAGAGATGGGAGAAAACCAAGGTAGGTATTAAAATCATTTTGAGCACTTTGCTTTGCTTGTCAAGATCGATGTAACTGACAATACTCAGTAATCAGCACCACCATAATTAATACCATAGAATTTGTACTATTATCTTTCTGTGCCATGGAATTAGAAAAAAAAAGTAAAATCAATGGTTTATAAGTAGGTAGGTATAATACAATTATCTGGTTGAATGATCACTGGTTCTTGCTTAACAAATTACCCGATGCTGGTTGGTTACGTAACCAACGATTAAGTACTATTCAACCAGTAATTTTTGATGTATAATGTATTTTATTTGGTCAGGTTTTATACACAATTTTCGAGGTTACTTATAAGGACATGTTACGTTCGTGGATAATGATTTATAACTGTAAAATGAGGTGTGTTTATTAGGGCAATTAAACATAATATAATATGTAAAAAATATTTAATTAAATTTTCAATTTTTACATGATACGTGTACATCACTTTGATGTTATAAGGTCGGCAGCACAATTGTGACTCCTCTGGTGTTGCACAGTTCCATAGGCCATGGTAACCATTTGTCACAATGTGGACCTAAGTGGTATAAAAAATAAAGCTATCTTTTCATAGCTGACGGAAAGTCGAGTTAAATGAAAATAATATCAAGTAAATCACGATAAAAAAATCGATTTATTTCAATTTGTACTTTTTGTTAATAGGTAGGTATATAATTAAATTCAAAGGAATTTCGAAGGAAGAGAGATGAGATTGAATCGTTAGCTTGTTTGTTAACACGCCTTTTTCTCAGTGGGGTAGGCAGAGACTAAAGTTTTCCACTTGCCACGATCCTGGCATACATCTTTCGCTTATTTTACTTTCATACATGCTCGGGTACTCTTGATAAATAACCTTTCTTTAAACAATCTGAAACCATACTTCAATAATATAAAAAAATACTACAATATTCTATGTTCTTATACAATGATTTGTGTTCAGAAGAATTGTTGGACATGATACCCACAGCTACATTCTATGTTCTACCGCCTATGGTTTGTGCTCAGATGAATTGTTTGACATGATGCTCACAGCTACATTCTATTATCGCACCTCTCGCTATAGGCAGGGAATTCATCCTCACACATTGCAACCTGAGACGGTGCGCACTGTGCGGTATGAAAAGAACTTCATCCCACGCTCACTCAAGCTGTGGAATAAACTCTCTGCTGCGGTTTTCCCAAGCGCCTACAATATGGGGTTCTTCAAGAGGGGCATTAGGTTTCTTCAGGATCGGCAGCGCTAGTGTGACGCCTCTGGTGTTGCACACGTCCATAGACCATGGTAGCCCCTTCCCATCAGGTGGGCCGTGTGCTTGTCTTCCATCTCTTTTTGCTTTTCATAAGAGGTAGGACACGGTGCTTTTTCCACCCAATTGAGCAGTCCGACTGGGGAAGTACCTCCGCCCTACAGAATACCGCGGCTATAATAACTTCGTGTTGTGTTCCCAGCGGTGAGTAGGGTAGCCAGAGCTCACTGGAGAATTTGTGCTGTCAGTGGGAAGACTAAAGGCTTGTCCTGCTTTGTCTTCTACACTGACGGCACAGAAACTATGTATTTACAGGGTTGGCAGCGCGACTGTGACTCCTCTGGTGTTACAAACGTCCATAGGCCACGGTAACCACTTTCCATCAGGTGGGCCGTGTGCTTGTCTGCCACCTAAGTGGTGTAAAAAACAATCTAAGTGGTATAAAAAATATTATTCAAACAAGAGAGATCAAATCTCTACCTACCCACAAGGCATACACATAAACCATGAAGGATATATCTTAAGCAGTAATTATACAATAGCAACATAAAAAGTACCTATAATAACCTATTGGTCCTTGGTTATACAGACAATTGTGACGTCATTTAGTATTTTTTTTAGAAGATGATTCAAATATGTAGTGCCCTTGATGAGATCACGAGGTCTTTGCGTTGAAAAAAAAGATGCATTGCACAAAAAATGTGTTACCTGCTTCAACGCTGACTTTGATTAACTTCCATAATTTCAAATTATGTTAGGTTACTTATTAGGTTTGTTGTGTGAGTTTTGTATATAAATAATAATAATAATAATAATATATCTCTTTATTGCATGTACACAAAGAAGGGATACAGAAAAAATACAATAGGTACATCTTTGTGGCATTACAAGTGGCGGCCTTATTGCACAAGGCAATCTCTACCAGGCAACCATGGGATGGAGTGAGATACATAGTGGGCAGTTTCTGGTGTACATAATATATATGATTTACTTTATTCTGTTTATATATTCAGATGTATTATATATATACATTCTTCGGAAGGTTGCGGCTCGCGCGCTTTTTTTATTACAACTTAGGTTAGGCAGAGGTGAATTAAAACCCACATTTCACCAATCATTGATTTCGGTCCCACGTCATAGGGGGTGAGCACGTAATAAGGGCTGTTTGACATAAGACAGATATATACAGCCCAGACTCAGCCTCAAATGCATGGCTCGAGTCAACAATAGTGCCCGTAATACGGCAATAGGCTCACCCCCTATTACGTGGGGTCGACAATGATTGGTGAAATAACATAACATAACACATACTCACACCTATATCCTCGAAGGGATAGGCAGAGGTGCTGGCACCCACATTTCGCCAGTTTATGTTTAGGTCCCAATGAAATAGGTGGAAAGCCTTTTGCCATTAACCGGGTACTTACAAACCTGCGATAAATACACACATAACTTCGAAAAGCATCGAAAAGTCATTGGTGTGTGCCATGGTAAAACCTGGGATCGAACCCGAGACCTCTATTCAGCAGTCTATTACCCATACCACTAGGCTACCGCGGTGAATTAAAACCCACATTTGGCCAATCATTGAATTCGGTCCCACATAATAGGGGGTGAGCAAGTAATAAGGGCTGTTGACATAAGTCAGATATATACAGCCCAGACTCAGCCTCAGATGCATGGTTCGAGTCAACAAAAGTGCCCGAAATACGGCAATAGGCTCACCCCCTATTACGTGGGACCGAATACTAATTGGCGAAATATGGGTGTTAATTCGCCTCTGTCTAGTCCTCCGGGGATAAACATGTGATTATATGTATGTACTATGTACGTTAGGTTACTCCATTCCCCCTGTAAGGGAAAGATCGCGGGTTCGAATCCCACCTGAACCATCAAATTTTTCCTATTTTAATCGATTTGAATAGTTAGCGTACTAAATGCGTTTAGTTTAATTTCATTCAATACTCCATTTCTCACTGTCTAAAGGAAGGAAATAACGTAATATAGATATAAAATAATTTAGGTCGATGACAACTTTTTCTTCATTTGCATATTAATGTTTTTTGTAACTGTCCCTACGTAGTTATAATCGATAATACATTTATAACGTCGTAAAATGTTGACAAAACTCATTTATTAAGTGTTAAGTGATTATATTTTATATATAGTTATGAAATATACGTAATTATTACGTGATACCTGCGGCTTCAGCCACATGGATATCGATTATTGCCAGCAGACGATTCTATTTTTGGTTATGTCTCCCTTTCTACTCAAAAAATTATAATCAAACATGCGGCAGTTACTGCCTGCCGGCTTGTGATTAGGCTGGAAGAGATCGCTTGTAGCGGTAAGATCCATCATGGGGGAGTGGCTAGAGAGGCTCAGTCGGCGCCTCCTTCTGCGAGCAAGTAATGCTCGTGAAGGAGAGGCGGTGCGGAAGCGGCAGCGGGAGTGACGAAGGATCGCAAGCTAAGCTGCCCGCGTACGAAGGCAACTCGGGCGTCGGAGGTCGATGAACGATCTCCGCCCCCCATGAGCGCAGGCCTGGGAGTGACAGGTGGAGCCACCTGTCACCTTGGAAGAAGCAGACCGCGGCGGCGGCGCGCCTCACGCGCTCCCCGTTTCCGGGGACGAGTTGGGGACTCTATAGTCCCCACACCCGAGGAGAGGGCCAGATCGTGAGAGATATGCCTGTCAACCTCACCTTCGGTAACAAAAAACGACCCACAGGCGGCGTGCGTTTTGGTCGGTTCGAGTCCGACATAACCTCTTCCACCGGCTCCGGTGGGGGGGTAACCGTGGGGATTTTGCGCACGTAAAAAAATGGCCGCCATTTGTACATTTTGCATATTGTTGTTCCGTACATGTACTGTAATTTGTTGGTGTATAATAATAATTTATCTTATCTTATCTTATTGTAGTAGTAGTAGGTATATAGATACATACTTATTTAATATAAAATAGCTATTCTATTGCATTGTTAAAGTCTGTAATGAATTAAAGTTGTAAAGAGAAATAAATGAAAAAAAATTATAAAAAACATCTTTATAGAATCCAATGAGTTGATTAAGATATAAAAATTTGAGAATTGAATCTTAATCGATTTAAATAGTTAGCATACTAAATGTCTTAAAATTTCATTCAATAGTTTGAGCGGAGTCATCGAAAATCAATGTTTAAAAATTATTGTAACATCATTCCTTCCGATAGTTCGCTTATGCTTTAAAATTTAATATCAGTGGTTGAGTTCCTCGCGTACCTACTCATAGAAATTCAGTCTCACATTAGTCTATCAAAAATGAAGAGGTTTAATAGTTTACAAATTTTTGCCAACATAATTGGATCTGCCACTTAACACTCTCGTTAATGCCATCGTCACGATTTTTTATTAATCCTTAAGTACATAAACAGCGTATTTAGCATGTTACCATGTCTAAAAATGTTACGAGCTAATTATGAATAAACTTTTATCATATCGGCTTCTAGCTTATAGAAAATAAAAACAGATGAAGAGAGGTATTAGAAGGATTTTTCAGGGTCGACAGCACGAGTTTAACGCCTCTGGTGAACCTGAGGTTATAATGGCTGCGGTATTCTGTAGGGTGGAGGCACTTCCCCAGTCGGACTGCTTAGTTAGGATAGGAATATCGTCATGACCTACCTCCTTAAATAATCTCAATAATCTCAGCTTAGGCACATGATATTAGCTTAAATATACCTACGTTTCGTTACCGATTCGCATTTTTTTAACTTCTGGTTACAATTATTTACAAAATCGTACCTAATCATCACATTATAGGGAATGTTTGATTTCGAAAACTTTGATACGAGAATATTTTTTGTGACATTCGTGAGATTGAAATGAGATCACTTCGTAGGTAAAATGTGGGTAGGTACATAAACCATGAATCTTTAATTTGAATATGAGCACTTACCGCGAAAGTTTAAACAATACGTTTACTTAGTTAATTGATTGGACATCAAATAATGTTTTTAGATACCGCAGTTGGAATACTGTTCATTACCTATTTCATTGGGACACTTGGTATTTTACAAATCAAATAACTTTCACTATTATATTCTTAACATAGATTTACAACAAGTAGGTAAACCCTTACTCAAACCTTGGAACATCCAGGTGAACTATGAGTTCAAGAAAGTTACCATGGAACAGCTAAGTGAATTACCTGTCCAAGGAAGTTCCTGTGGAACACCTAAGCGACCAACTAGGTGTTCCACTGGTAATACTCAAAAAAAAATTGCCATCGTGAAAGACCAGACCTCAGCTGTAAATGGTGCCATACGAATGACAAACAAAAAGGCCCGCTATATCTAGATATAGGTACACAGACAGGTTTCAAAATTAGAATCCCGAGTCCCGTTCGAAATTCAAAATTCATACGCGCCTTGAACCGTGATCCAATTTTTGTACTAACAGCTCAGTTGAAAAAGAAAAACTTTAATAAATAAAGTGCATGAGTATCTTGATGATGTAAATGCGTGGTCAACATAAGTCTATTGCTTGCTCGCACAAAATAAATTGTAAACTAAAGCAAATTTAAAAAAGAAAAATAATCTTGTTCTAATATAGTTATCTGAGTTTTTTGCTGGTATCTTCTCTAGAACTAACCTATGGTTTATTTTTACATTATTTAATATATATTTTTTATATAGAACACGTCAATTAGACATCGCCTTGCCTGATGGTAAACTGAAGGCAAAGTCTCAGAAAAGAGGGTCACCATTACTAACACATACCGTGTGACAATGGTGACATTCAGCTTGACCCGGGACTGTAGGAAGAAGGATACACGTGAGCTGGTAATAAATTCCAGGCCTTAATGGTGCGACATAGGAAAGAGTCACCGAACCGCTTGGTTCTTGATCGGATGTTCTGCATCGTGTGCGGGTGACATCTAAAACCTGCACGTTATATTATTTCTTGACATACCTAATAGTAAAATATCGATGTTTATATGTGCTCCTTATGTTCCTAGACTGAATAAATGAATACCTACATACACTGAAGAAGTTGCTTACACGTATCAAAGTGAAGTAATATCATTACGTGTGTTTTAGGTTAAGATATATTATATGTATTTTTAGTTTTAAGGTATATATTTATGGGCCGTAGAATAAGTTTTTAACATCCTGTAACTTTTCTACTATTGCCTGAAATAAATGATTTATTATTATTATTATTATTATTACACTATGGGTTTCACCGCAATCAAGCCAAAGTATTGCATTGTAATTGAATGTTTACACGATTCAATTTACTTGAATGAAATTGAAAGTATACTTAGTGGCATATATCATGACCACAAGTCGCGAGAGAAACGAGGCTCTTGTGTATAAAAAGGAAGTCGAATATGAATTACCTCAATTACCTGCGTTTCGTTCCCAATTCGCGTTTTATTAAACTTCCGGTTATAATTATTTACAAAATGGTACCTAATCATCACATTTCATACAATGTTTGATTTCAGAAACTTTGATACTAAAATATTTTTTGTGACATTTGTGAGATTGAAATGAGATCACTTCGTAGGTGAAATGTGGGTAGGTACATAAACCATGAATCTTGGATTTGAAAATGAGCACTTACCGCGAAAGCTTAAACAATACGTTTACTTAGTTAATTGATTGAACATCAAATAATTCGCGAGAGAAACGAGGCTCTGGAAGGAGCTCATATGGTCGATATGAGCTCCTTCCGTCGTAGGACCCCGTGCCTCATCGTCACCCATCCTAAAACCACCTTACCTACTGTTACTTAACCTTGTAATATGTTAACCTACTCGGTTACCACTCAGACACGAGCCCCTCATTTTTAGTTTATGTAGATATGTATGTAAATGAATTGATTTACACTTTGAAGTCCACAACCGGTAATTTTGTAGCACAGATAATAAAAATATTTTTTTGTTGGCAACATGTCTTGCACAGGTGGTACGACAGTTAAACGTACATAAAAAATATATGGGTTCGTGCTAGCACAGTACCTACTACTTTATACTATCCATTTGTAAAGTAAATATATTCTTGAATAAGTACCTATATAAATAAATAAAACTAACAACGATATTACTTATATAATATATAACTAAAGTATTGGTTGTCTGTGAACTGTGGTAGGTATCTGTCAAATATTTTGAACGAAAGATAATATTGAAAAATGACTGAAAAAGTTATTTTTATACCACTTAGGTGACAGACAAGCACACGGCCTGCCTGATGAAAAGTGGTATGCAACACCAGGGACGACACACAATAATATAAAAACAGAATTTTTCTATTTGTATTATCTTTTTGCGTGTTTCATTTACTGTTTATCAAAAAATAAATGAGAAAGAGAATGAATCAATGAAGCTTTTACTTAGGAGTGAATGAAAGACAAACTCGATGGCAATCTAATCTAATAGTAATGTTACGTCGTGAATATTAATGGCGGGAAATAGGTCAGTGTCTACATTCTACAGTAATCTAGCTAGTTAATAGTTTAGTTACTAGTAAACAACAAATAGGTTTTTTCTGTAGTTAAAATACATTATTTAACTTAGCTTATTATTAAAAATAATAATAATAATATTTATGGGCCGTAGAATAAGTTTTTAACATCTTGTAACTTTTCTATTATTGCCTGAAATAACGATTTATTATTATTATTACAAATTAAGAATGATAAAAGAACGGTAAAAGTTGTGTCAGTTAATATTATATCGTTTTTATTTATTTTTAATCATCTACCTAACCTATAATAGTAAATGATTTGACTAATAAATGTTGTGACGTCACTCATTTAAAATAATGTATTTCATGCACGTTTCTTTTTATCTTACCGCTTTGACGTTTAGTAAAAAGTAACTAATTTGACTGGTCAGTCAAATTTATACCCAATTTAGTCATAACATTCCAGTTATCCATACATATGCTTTTCACTCCCATCCAACATCGATATTTGGGCGGGTTTTTCGAATGTCAATCGGTCAGTGACCCCCGTTTTGGCGGGAGAAACTTGACGTTCAAGTTTTTTTTTCTTAACATTTTACTTTCTCGTGGCGCACAAGTTTTGGGACATGCGGCCAATGTCCCATTGAGAATGAAATAAAATCAACGAAACGTGTCAATTTGATTTGACGCAGCACACTTGAGACGGCACAGTTGCACATTGTACATTTATGCTTCTGTTTGTTTTTCTTGTTGATTATAAAGATTGGTAAGTAATTGAATTGAAACTATTTTTAACGGATTATATTTATTTAGTGCTATGTATTTTATTCTTTATCTCCCTGTGATCATGTCTGTTGCAAAGCAACCGAAACTTTGGGAGCAGTGTATATAATAAATTGACTAAATAAATCACTAACAAATAATTTGGATGGTTTCGGACGAAGGTTCTGTGGTTTTGTGGTCAGAGCGTTCCCCCTGTAAGGGAAAGATTGCGGGTTCGAATCTTGCTGATTAATTTTTTTCTATATCTTAATCGATTTGAACAAATAAACAGTTCTATTTCATTAGTAAGTTATAAAATCATCGAAAGTTTCTAAAATGCCAAAGTATGTACGAAGCGGTTCGAAGACTCTTTCCTTTCGTCGGACCACTAAGACCTGGAATTCTTCACCAGCTCACGTGTTTCCTTCTTCCTAGAGTCCCGAAGCGAGTCCTTTAAGCGAGGCGTGAAGAAGGACCTGATGAGGCCGCTAAGCTGAGTGCCATCATTTTTTTTATACCACTTAGGTGGCAGACAAGCACACGGCCCATCTGATGGAAAGTGGTTACCATGGCCTATGGACGTTTGTAACACCAGAGGAGTCACAGTCGCGCTGCCAACCCTGTAAGTACAGAGTTTCTATGCCGTCAGTGTAGAAGGCAAGGCAGGACAAGCTTTTAGTCTTCCCACTGACAGCACTAATTCTCCAGTGAGTTCTGGCTACCCTACTCACCGCTGGGAACATAACACGAAGTTATTATAGCCGCGGTATTCTGTAGGGCGGAGGTACTTCCCCAGTTGGACTACTCAATTTGGCGGAAATACCGCCGTGTCCTACCTCCTCCAATGTAACATGCTACGTGTGTATAATGGTCCCTCTTTCTTGAAACTTTATTAACTTACCATCGGCGAAGTAAAGCCATATTGGCATGGGCTATATAAAAAAAAATTAAATTATTTATTACCATTCTTGAAAGAGAATATCTACACTATACCCACAGTAATATTATTTTGAAAGATTCTAATCACAAGAATGTGAATTATTACAAGACTAGCTGTTTGGAGGCGTTACCTGGATTCTAAATAATGCAACTGTCCACGTAGATAACACACAAAAAACGACTTCAAATCTTTGTAGTAGTTCTCAAGTTTTGTGCTACGCAACAAAAACAATTAATTTTTATTTTAACAAAGATTATGAAAACATACAAACATTATGAAACTTAAATGAAACAATATAAATAATATTCCGTTATAACAGTAGAACACTGAATAAAAACATAACCGATTTAAAAATATTATTTGGAATGCCAAGCAACGTCGTGGGAGGCCACGAGTGCACTAAAATTTTAAGGTTTTTATTAATACTCTGTGAATATTTCTTATCTGTCAGTGTATAGTAGAATTTGGACCACCCCATCTCTTCCCAAAAGTTGTAGTACAAGGCAACTAAGGGATAGGGTTGTTTAACATCAGACAGATATATACAGCACAGACTCAGCCTCAGATGCATGGCTTGAATCAACAATAGTGCCCGGAAAACTGCAATAGTCTCACCCCCTATTACTTGGAACCGAATTCAATGATTGGTGAAATGTGGGTGTTAATTTCATCTCTGCCTAACGCTCTCGGAATAAAGGCGTGATTATATGTATGTATGTAGTTACCGACATATATATTGCCCCAAGTCAGAAACGATGATCAGACGCGCGAATTTTTCGACATAATCTGTGGTTGGTGAATTTGAGCTCCACCGCCTCCATGGCACTCCATGCTATCATCAAAAGACACCTAAAAAACCCGTACTAGTACAGATTTTGTGAAGTCACTGGGGTCAAGATATATGCCGGCAACTGTACTAATCTGTGGGTGTAAAATGTTCTGTATAGATAGCGGATTGAATTAAATAAGTGGGTCATTCTCACGACTAGACGTTGAGGCGATTACACATAACAGTAGTTCATCATTGTTTATTAATGAATGTTATAATTCTTTGGAAAGAAATGGTAATATTTTTTTATACCACTCAGGTGGAGCACAGTGGCAGACAAGATCACGACTCACCTGATGAATAGTTGTGATAATCACCTATGTACTTGTAAAACCCCATTTTGTAGTCTTTCTATTTTTGTTATTTATGTGTGGGATCTATGAAGCTTAGGACATCTTACCTGCAAACCGAACCAAACCAGAGTCAAACTTATGTCAAACCAAACAGGAAACATTTATATGCAAATGAAAACCAAAATTAATTTTGCTAGTTATGTCACGTTGCATTGCGTCTTTCCTTTTGTGTAGGGAATTAAAAAATAAATATTACCCGACGTATAAAGAATCTGAAAGGTGTTGGTAGAGGCGACTAACGGAACAATATGTAGGCAATATTACTGTGAGAGAAGGAACACTCGAAATAAAACCATGTACCAACCCGTCTGACAAGCGTGGGAACAGTAGGCCAAAGGCTCTCGACATAGGGAGAGGACTATGTCCAGCAGCGGACTGCGATGTGCTAATTGATTGATTTGATTTGAGATGTTTAATACCTACATTACTATATTGATTAGGAAAGTCTTGATCAGTTTTTTTATTAGGGAAGGCAGTTACATTGTTTTGCCCCGAGGTCTGTATTGTTGTAATTCAGTTTAAAACTAGTTTTGAAGTGACAACTTCTTTAGCGGCGCTGTGTACTTTTTTTGGAATGGGTAAAAATTTCTAAACTCGCGTCAGGACACGTGACCTGATCGAAAGTTCGTAAGACGGATGGAGAGAGGACAGGCGGCGCAGGGCGCTTGCGCGAATGTCACACGACTGTCACGTGTGTGATGGCGGTGATAAACTTTTTAATGTAAAATAATTGTAATAGTTCTGAAGTGTTAAATTTTTAATGTAATATAAATTGTCATGTTTGTGTACGATAGCGCAATAAATGAATATATGTATTCCACCACATAAGTCATAGTACTTTTATACTGATAATGAAAGTAATTCGTACAAAATTATTCTCTAACCATTCCAAAATATCAAAAATGCACAACGTTAATATTCAAGTTTTTTCATTTTGAATAGGAGCCGTTTGCAGTTATATGCATTTGTTTTCACTTTATGAATAGCGCAATGGTAACGTTTGAATATTTTTAAATCACACACACTCCTGTAGGAACTGAGAATTTCTGTGTTTTCAGTGCAGAAGACAATCAGTACAAGCCTTTTGTCTTCCCTCTGACAGCACAAAAACTCTCCAGTGAGCTCTGGCTACCCTACTGTTTACTGTGTGTACAATAAAGAATTAAGACAATTCAATGTAAGAGTGTCAGCTGATCTCGTGAAAGCCCTCACCTTGAGTTTGTCGCGTCGTGAATGGGCGTCGTGGCCTAGAAACGTCATTGTCGAACCGCCGAGGCGTCTAGCGGTGAATATCAGCTTCTACGCATAATCAGACACGCTCTACTACATGTTTGATAAGATATATCGGACCTGCATATTATATTGCGGTTTGAGAACAAAACTGAATGAATGCAGCGGAATGAAACGCACAGGGATCCTCTTTTGAAGAGTAGCCTAATGGTGGGGAGTTGTAACAGTGCCCTGTCAGCCATTTTTGGATACAGCCCGGGCACTGTACAACTTAGTTAAGTTTAGAGGATAGATAGATAGATAGATAGATAGATAGATAATTCTTTATTGTACACCAACAGATTTACAGTAGGACCACTACAAACTGTACATATTTGTTTTAGTTTTTTTTTGTTTGATTTGTATACTTGTTTACAATATGGCCAACATAATCGCTCTAGCGACAAAGCCCTTCAATAAAGAGAAAAAAAGGGATCAAAACTTTGCAAATTATGCAGATTATTTTGTAAATCGCTTGGTAGGAAAAGGTCCTCGCCTGCTATAATTATAACACAATAGGTGCAGTAAAATATGGGTCGTTACGGTTAGTTGGAGGTCTAAAAAGTTTATTAACTGGTCTCACTGTCATGCTTATATCGCTAATGGGTAGTGGAGGTCAAATGGCAGTCGTTTCACAGAAAATATCGAAGTTCAGCCAAATAAGAATAAGAATAATTTATTTCAATAGGTAGATTTTTTTTTTATACCACTCGGTAGGCAGACAAGCACACGGCCCACCTGATTCGAAGCGGTTACCGTGGCCTATGGACGTTTGCAACACCAGGGGTGTCACACTCGCGCTGCCGACAATGAAGAAACCTTCTGATGCCCCTCTTGAAGAACCCCATATTGTAGGCACTTGGGATAACCACAGCAGGGAGGTCATTCCACAGCTTGAGTGTGCATGGGATGAAGTTTCTTTCATACCACACAGTGCGCACCGTCTCAGGTCGCAATGTGTGGGGATGAATTCCCTGCCTATGGCGAGAGGTGCGATGATAGAATGTAGCTACGTATTTCTCCTTATAACAGTCCTAGAATGTAGGTAAAAGTTAGATGCTATACAACTAAATTAGGTTATTAGGAGTGTTTAGGCATTCGTACTAGGTGAACCTTGTATCACGCAGTTAGACTGGAAAAAGTGCCTATCGTAACTTAAAAGAAAATTGTTTATACTGTTAATTGATGGCACTTGTTGGAATTGGTTGTTACACATATTGATAACTCACTTGTACTTTTCCTTGTACTTTTTATAAACCTTTGAGGATGCCGTAAGGCGAAACCGGTCAGGTCTAACA
Organism: Eilema griseolum; assembly: GCA_963662185.1. Taxonomy (NCBI): domain Eukaryota; kingdom Metazoa; phylum Arthropoda; class Insecta; order Lepidoptera; family Erebidae; genus Eilema; species Eilema griseolum. The sequence continues at coordinate 2,357,646 of OY759249.1, forward strand.
TATATTAATAGTGATGTGGAAGAGTATAAGTGAGTTATCAATAGGTCTAAAAGAAAATTAATGGGTACCGCCTGTTATCAAACTTCATTCTATCTTTTAGACAGTAGTCGTTTTTTTATTATTTTATGTTAAAATTTTTAGTTATGGTATGACATAGATATATATTTGAAATCTCCTTTCAATTCTCTTTATCTTGATACCCTACTTGTTAAATTGTGAACGCAAAAAGAAATTTCACATCATGCATTTTAGCAAATCACCAAATAATTTTTATTGTCCTCTTATGTCCGCTATGACACTCTAAATATTGATACCTTTCATTTGAGACCCACTCATTGAAATCCGTCCAGCCGTCAGGCCTGTAGAGGGGAACAAAAAAGACAACGTATATATTTTCGCGTGTAACACATTATCCTCGCTGTCGCAGTCGGGTAAAAAGTGGACCCCGTACTACCCCGCTAGGATAAAGATGAGGTGCAGTAAAATAGGGTCACCTTATTTCTTTCCGTAGGTATCTTTGAAGGCGGATAACGAATAGGACTGTTCTCCATCCGATAGTAAACGTACAGCCCACTTGACGGCAACAGGCTCATCACCTATTACATGGGATCGGAAATCGTTGTTGTCGAAATGTGGGTGATTCTCACTTGGTATATTTTTTTTTATTAAAATCGAAAATTACTATACTCATATTTTCCTAAGCTATCTGAGTTCTAGTAGGTATTGTATTCAAATGCATCTTCTTGGTACATTAAGCGGTCATTATATGTTCTTCTGTCTGTTGTCTATAGTTCGGTCAACTATTATTTGTATTCCAGTGGAAATATATCTTGAAGAATACTGTACATGTGTTTAGAGTCGTTAATGGACAAACATTTTTATAACAGCGTAAACTATGTACAGTTTACGCTGAAAAACTGAATAAACAGACAGAATAAAATAAACAGAATAAACTGAAAAAATAAATATTACCCGACGTATAAAGAATCTGAAAGGTGTTGGTAGAGGCGACTAACGGAACAATATGTAGGCAATATTACTGTGAGAGAAGGAACACTCGAAATAAAACCATGTACCAACCCGTCTGACAAGCGTGGGAACAGTAGGCCAAAGGCTCTCGACATAGGGAGAGGACTATGTCCAGCAGCGGACTGCGATGTGCTAATTGATTGATTTGATTTGAGATGTTTAATACCTACATTACTATATTGATTAGGAAAGTCTTGATCAGTTTTTTTATTAGGGAAGGCAGTTACATTGTTTTGCCCCGAGGTCTGTATTGTTGTAATTCAGTTTAAAACTAGTTTTGAAGTGACAACTTCTTTAGCGGCGCTGTGTACTTTTTTTGGAATGGGTAAAAATTTCTAAACTCGCGTCAGGACACGTGACCTGATCGAAAGTTCGTAAGACGGATGGAGAGAGGACAGGCGGCGCAGGGCGCTTGCGCGAATGTCACACGACTGTCACGTGTGTGATGGCGGTGATAAACTTTTTAATGTAAAATAATTGTAATAGTTCTGAAGTGTTAAATTTTTAATGTAATATAAATTGTCATGTTTGTGTACGATAGCGCAATAAATGAATATATGTATTCCACCACATAAGTCATAGTACTTTTATACTGATAATGAAAGTAATTCGTACAAAATTATTCTCTAACCATTCCAAAATATCAAAAATGCACAACGTTAATATTCAAGTTTTTTAATTTTGAATAGGAGCCGTTTGCAGTTATATGCATTTGTTTTCACTTTATGAATAGCGCAATGGTAACGTTTGAATATTTTTATATTACACACACTCCTGTAGGAACTGAGAATTTCTGTGTTTTCAGTGCAGAAGAGACAATCAGGACAAGCCTTTTGTCTTCCCTCTGACAGCACAAAAACTCTCCATTGAGCTCTACCCTACTGTTTACTGTGTGTACAATAAAGAATTAAGACAATTCAATGTAAGAGTGTCAGCTGATCTCGTGAAAGCCCTCACCTTGGGTTTGTCGCGTCGTGAATGGGCAGCGTGGCCTAGAAACGTCATTGTCGAACCGCCGAGGCGTCTAGCGGTGAATATCAGCTTCTACGCATAATCAGACACGCTCTACTACATATTTGATAAGATATATCGGACCTGCATATTATATTGCGGTTTGAGAACAAAACTGAATGAATGCAGCGGAATGAAACGCACAGGGATCCTCTTTTGAAGAGTAGCCTAATGGTGGGGAGTTGTAACAGTGCCCTGTCTGAGCCATTATCGGATACAGCCCGGGTACTGCACAACTTAGTTAAGTTTAGAGGTTAAGCATATGATAATTGTGCATATGTTTTTGTTTTTTTTTCGTTTGATTTGTATACTTGTTTACAATATGGCCAACATAATCGCGCTATCGACAAAGCCCTTCAATAAAGAGAAAAAAAGGGATCAAAACTTTGCAAATTATGCAGCTTATTTTGTAAATCGCTTGGTAGGGAAAGGTCCTCGTCTGCTACGATTATAACACAATAGGTGCAGTAAAATATGGGTCGTTACGGTTAGTTGGAGGTCTCAAAAGTTTATTAACTGGTCTCACTGTCATGCTTATATCGCTAATGGGTAGTGGAGGTCAAATGGCAGTCGTTTCACAGAAAATATCGAAGCTTAGCCAAATAAGAATAAGAATAATTTATTTCAATAGGTAGACTTTTTTTTATACCACTAAGTTGGCAGACAAGCACACGGTCCACCTGATGGGACGCGGTTACCGTGGCCTATGGACGTATGCAATACCAGGGGTGTCACACTCGCGCTGCCGACAATGAAGAAACCTTCTGATGCCCCTCTGGAAGAACCCCATATTTTAGGCGCTTGGGAAAACCGCAGCAGGGAGGTCGTTCCACAGCTTGAGTGTGCATGGGATGAAGTTTCTTTCATACCGCACAGTGCGCACTAGTGGTGGTCGCAATGTGTGGGGATGAATTCCCTGCCTATGGCGAGAGGTGCGATGATAGAATGTAGCTACGTATTTCTCCTTATAACAGTCCTAGAATGTAGGTAAAAGTTAGATGCTATACAACTAAATGAGGTTATTAGGAGTGTTTAGGCATTCGTACTAGGTGAACCTTGTATCACGCAGTTAGACTGGAAAAAGTGCCTATCGTAACCTAAAAGAAAATTATTTATACAGTAGATTGATGGCATTTGGTGGAATTTGTTGTTACACATATTGATATCTCACTTGTACTTTTCCTTGTACTTTTTATAAACCTTTGAGGATGCCATAAGGCGAAACCAGTCAGGTCTAACATATATTAAAAGTGATGTGGAACAGTATAAGTGAGTTATCAATATGTCTAAAAGAAAATTAATGGGTACCGCCTTTTATCAAACTTCATTCGATCTTTGCGACAGCAGTTGGTTTTTTTTATTATTTAATAATTTATTTTAATTCTAAACTTTTTAGTAAAGATATGACGTAGATATATTTTTGAAATCTCCTTTCAATTCTCTTTATCTTGATACCCTACTTGTTAAATTGTGAACGCAAAAATAATTGACATTCATGAATTTTAGGATCAAAAATCCACCGAATAATTTTTATTGTCCTTTTATGTCCGTTATAATACTCTAGAAATTGATACCTTTCATTTGAGACCCCAAATCCGTCCAGCCGTCAGGCCTGTAGAGGGGAACAAAAAAAACAACTACTAAATGTGTGTTAACACATTATCCTCGCTGTCGCAGTCGGGTAAAAAGTGGACCCCGTACTACCCCGCTAGGATAAAGATGAGGTGCAGTAAAATAGGGTCACCTTATTTCTTGCCGTAGGTATCTTTGAAGGTGGATAACGAATAAAACTGTTCTCCATCCGATCTTAAACGTACAGCCCACTTGACGGCAACAGGCTCATCACCTATTACATGGGATCGAAAATCGTTGTTGTCGAAATGTGGGTGATTCTCACTTGGTATATTTTTTTTTATTAAAATCGAAAATAACTATACTCATATTTTCCTAAGCTATCTGAGTTCTAGTAGGTATTGTATTCAAATGCATCTTCTTGGTACATTAAGCGGTCATTATATGTTCTTCTGTATGTTGTCTATAGTTCGGTCAACTATTATTTGTATTCCAGTGGAAATATATCTTGAAGAATACTGTACATGTGTTTAGAGTCGTTAATGGACAAACATTTTTATAACAGCGTAAACTATGTACAGTTTACGCTGAAAAACTGGTTATATATTTTCCTTGAAATGAAGATATTTTTAACGTCAAATTATGCAGGCACAAGTTAATCGTACTGTTAGTCGTTGAAGACTTACCTATTACTTGGGCTCAATATCCAGTTAGCTATGCCAACATACTAGTTTATGGATGTGTTAGTAATAAGTTTCTGAACGAAATATATCGCAGGGAGGGGATATGAAAATTAATATTATTATGGCGGTTGTCATAAAAAATTAAAGCTGCCAGTTATTTGTAAGTTCTCAAAGGCGCGTTTTTTCTCTTAAAAAGTTATATTTTTTCTGATTTGAATATATAATGCTAAAATTTATAATAACAATAACTTCAATGCCCAGGCTAATCTGTTCCCCTGTAAGCCGATATACCTGCCAACTGACGAATATAGACAATAATTAGACTTCTATTTTACACCAGGAATAGGTCGCAAAAACAAGATAAAATTTATTCAAAATTGTCACACTTTGGCCTGCCACCTATAAAGCATAAAAAACAAATGTAATGTCAAAAAAGATCATGATTTCAATTCAAAGAGGGCCGATTGTCGTAATAACATAAGTTTAAAAAGGAACACAATGTAAATGTTCTTTTTTTGAAAAAAAATATTTCTAGAAAACAGTTGCAACAATAGGGTTGTCCTTTTTTATAATTATCGTAAACTGTACGTTTTACAATAATATAATTAACTGTAAAGGTGAAACTTTCTTAGGACTTAGGACTTTTTTAAAGATATTTGATTTAAAAAAAAATAATTTAAAAAAATTAATTTCTCGAGGCGCCCGAAAACGCTACATACAAAATCGGGGCACAATTTTGTTTATCTCAGTCTACGTTGCGTTTACACGTATACAGTGTTTAATGATATTGATTTAAAATTTAATAAGGAATCTAAAAAGATGTAAATTTTGCTTCATTTCGATTGTTTATATTTTGACTGGGTAATGAAAATAATGAAAAGTCATAGTTTCTTTTTTTTATATAGAACACGTCAATTAGTCTTCGCCTTACCTGATGGTAAGCTGTCAAAGTTTCAGTTTAGTTAGGCAATATCTAAGTTTACAATGCATAATTTTTGAAAAAATACTAAGACATTAAGAAGTATTGATAAGAATTCGATGACTCAGAAGACTACCCTATTAACTTGATTTGAACGAGATTGAATTTTGAATATCTTTTTACTATAAGAGTTGGCCTTCTGCTGACTGATGAATTTACCTACACAGGCTACTTTTACTATTCTGGGAATATGTTCCTATAGATCGTAATAATGGGGTCAGTATTCCAAGCGAAGGCAGCCATGGCCCACAGCTAGTATTATATGAAATACTTTATTTCAAAAAAGCAGACAGGGCAACCTCCCAGTTTTCACTTAAATTACACATGTGTCCAATTAAAACCGGTCTGCCATTTTAACCATCCGAGATTAACGCCCACAGACAACGGCATTCCGATGAAGAACTCCTTAATTCCTCATTCCTTTCTCAAGCCATAGACAATTTATGCAGTGTGGCGGCCATGATGGTTCGTGACACACGGACGTAAATGTCGATTGTCGTGCTGCATTCATTTTAATGTGTAATCGATTTGATTGCAAATAATAGATTGGAACAATGTACGTAATTTGTTTTGTAGTAAAAGCGTTAAGATTAGTGAGGTCAGGTTTAACTTGAGAATGTCAGTGTCAAATGAGGGTAAGGTAGTAGGGTAGTAGCCAGAGCTCGCTTGAGAGTTTTTGTTCTGTCAGTGGGAGCACACGGCCCACCTGATGGAATGTGGTTACCGTTGCCTATGGACGTGTGCAACATCAAGGGAGTCGCACTTGCGCTGCCAACCTTGTAAGCACAGAGTTCCCATGCCGTCAGTGTAAAAGCAGGATAAGCTTTTGGTCTTCCCACTGACAGCACAAAAACTCTCCAGTGACTACTTTTGTTCTTTTACAAAAAATTGGCTTAGAGAAATAAAATTTACAACCCAATCACTAATTAACCAAGCAACTAACCAACTCATGGTCCATATTTAAACTACATGTCACCTACTTAACATCCACTGGGCCAGGTTTCAGCCAGACATATTTAAGTTGATATAATTTTAAACCAGTTCTATCTTTGAATTCCACGGTCTCCACTCGTAACGACAGCGTTTGAAACTCATTGTCAAGTAGAATAATGCGAGCTCATATTAGACTCCGGTCTGAAGTAGACGTATACGTGAGTTTGATTAGCACATGCGCATGCGCCGCATTGTAAATAGAGACTCTTTGCATAGTTGCTCGTAGAAAGTAGACGGTGAGTTCCGCCGGTGTGTGCAGGGTTGAAGGTGTGAAGTGACTTTAAGAAAGTATTTGGGAGCGGTATGCGGATGGTTAAATAACACAAATATTACCACATCTAAAGAAACTCATACTAGACTGGTTTTTTCTTCATTTAAAGAAAAAACCGGTCTACTATGAGTTGGCCATACTTTTTTTTTTACTTGCGCAAAATCCCCTCGGATAACACCGGAGTCGGTGGAAGAGGTTATGTCGGACTCGAACCGACCAAAACGCACGTCGCTTGTGGGTCATTTTTGGTTGCCGAAGGTGAGGCATATCCCTCGCCCCCCGGCCGACCCAGGGCCATCTCTCACAATTTGGCCCTCTCCTCGAGTGTGGGGACTACAGAGTCCGTAACTCGTCCCCAGAAGAGTTGGCCCATACTTGTAGCATCATGAAGACCCGTTAAATATATTTGTAAAAAATTGTATTAACCTGTCGCGTCTAAAGCTACAAAGCCCGGGGTGCACTCTCGTACACCTCGCTTCTAATGTTTTTTTTTTTACTTTTACCGGAGTGTCTGATACCCTAACCGTGAGAGAAATGGCAATAGCCCTCGTCCATCAACCACAGATATACCAGCTTGTAATTGAATTCATCTTCAGTTCTTCATTTATGGGGCTTCGTAAACTCTTACGAGATTTAAAAGAAATATTTATCAAGTTCAATTAATTTCAAATCGATTTACTAATTTTTAATGTATAAATATAGCGAAGCGACTAATCGACGACGCTTCCTTTGACAATAGGGCTAGCCTTTACCTCGCTCAAAGAATTGGCATCGCCATTCAGCGTGGTAATGCCGCCAGCCTCTTGGGCACGGTACCAGTAGAGATCGATTTGGAGGAATTTTTCGATGCCAAAGTTACAGTCGCTCTCTTTTTGTTTATTTCATTTTTGTATATGTTGTATAGTTAACATAGTTTTATTTTATAGGTAATTGCATATATTTCCTCTAAAATTATAATAGCATATGATATTATAATTTACAGAGAAAATATTGCAATTACGTGGGTACCTAAACTATTTATCATTGTATTAGACTTGTATAACATCTCATTCGTATAATATAAAGTAAAAACAATATGACGTATAAACACAGGTATTGCGAAATATCATCTGATATTAACATGCCTTTTTGATGACATCGTGGGAAGATACAATATTACATACATTTGTGTTAGGCCGGCCGCGAACGAGACACGCGCGGTAGGTAAAAGTTAGTAGATTTTATATATCCACCAGTTGCTTGGACGTAACTATATTCAACGGGAACAGTTGCCCTGTAGGCCTAAGTTCCTATAGGTAATATGCCTGTATATTTGGGCTATCGAATGGTAATAGAACTGGAATTTGTTCCGTATTATTTTCAGAATAAATGATGGTTGAAACCAAACCTCCAGCCAGCGTGATTTTTTTTTGTTATGAATTTGATCACGCTGAAATGTAGTTCTACAATTAGGGCTATGCTATGTGAACAGATAAAAGCCAAAACAGACATGGGTTTCATTCATGAAATACAGAAAAAACACGTTAAGATAAAAATCTCCATTCAGCGGAAAACTTTTTATTTAAGTCGAAAACCATATTGAAATGCAAATCATTAATTAGTGCTAATCATATAAATCATAAAAATTATAACATTAAATGAATATTTAAAGGTAATTATGTGGTTCGCATAGAGAAAAACCAAATACTATCAGAACGTACAAAGGCGCTAATCAAAAGAAGACAAGATATACACAAGGTCAAACCGAAGCCCAGAGCCATGAAAAACGAACTAAAGGCACTGTATAAGCTCATAAGTAAACGTATCAACCAAGACTATAAGATACATCGCACTCAAACTATTGAAAAATATCTTCATGCCACGGGAAGCGTCAAAAAAGCGTATAAAGAACTTAGAACTCATAAATCATGGATTGAAGAACTAAAAAACAAAAATAATAACACGCAAAATAGAACAGAAATACTCAAAATAGCAACAGATTTCTACAGAAACCTATATAGCGCGCCAAATCAACCAGCATATAAATTACCGAACAGCTGTACGGAAGAGGCGAAATCAACCGTCGATGAAGCCGAGGTTGTGAATGGAATTAAATCATTAAAAGCAGATAAATGCCCAGGACCAGACAGAATCACCAACGAAGCAATAAAATCTGGATACATGTACTTAACTAAACCTCTAACCAGACTGTTCAATATGATACTGAGTTGCAAAATCACCCCACGTCAATGGTCGGAGTCCGAAATAATTCTGCTCTATAAAAAAGGAGATCCGAATGACATTGGTAACTATAGACCAATTAGCTTACTACCTTCATTATACAAGCTCTTTTCCTACATTATAGAGAAAAAAATAAAAGAATCCACGGAAAAGTTCCAACCCATAGAACAGGCAGGCTTCAGACGAGGATTTTCTACAATAGATCATATTCATGCGCTAGAGATGACGATAGATAAATACCAAGAGTTTAATAGACCACTCTATGCCGTGTTTATCGATTATCAAAAAGCCTTCGATACTCTACTCCATTCAACAATCTGGGAAGCTCTACTCTCACAAGGAGTGGCATTGGACTACATACAAGTTCTAAAAAACTTGTATGACAACAGTGCTAGCCGAGTGAAGCTAGAGACCGCTGGGCCACTGATAGAAATAAAAAGAGGGGTAAGACAGGGAGACCCAATCTCTCCAACAATCTTTATAGCCGTACTGGAGTCCGTCTTCCGCAACCTCAGCTGGAAAAAAGTTGGCATAAACATAAATGGTAGATACCTGAGCCATCTCCGTTTCGCTGATGATATAGTTTTGTTATCAGAAAACACAAACCAACTACAGATGATGATAAACTCTCTACACGAAGAAAGCCGTAAAGTAGGATTAGAAATCAACCTAAATAAAACAAATGTCATGACAAACTTTACTAGAATACCTATATACCTTGATAATCTACCTTTAACTTATGTTGATACCTACATTTACCTAGGAAAACAGATTTCATTCAATCAAGACAACAACCTACAGGAAGTAGAGAGAAGAGTCAACATCACCTGGAAAAAATTTTGGAGTCTAAAAGAAATTCTAAAAAGCGACATGACCATCAAGCTGAAAAGCAAAGTCATGAATACCTGTCTACTCCCCTCACTAACATATGCCTGCCAAACCTGGAAATTTACTAGGAAAGTGAAAAACAAGATTATAACATGTCAAAGGAGCATGGAAAGAAGCATTTTGAAGATTAGAAAGATCGAAAAAGTCCGCCATACGGACATAAGACAAAAAACTAAAGTCATTGACGCTCTCAGCTATTCACAAAAACTAAAATGGCGGTGGGCAGGACATGTGGCCAGACTTAGAGACAATCGCTGGACCAAAGAAATCACATCATGGCGAGGACCATCAGGCAAAAGGAGACAAGGTAGACCAAATGCACGATGGACGGACGACATTATAAAGATGGCCGGCAACCACTGGATGCGAGTAGCAGAGGATAGAACGAATTGGCTATCTCTGGAGGAGGCCTTTACCTTCCACTGAGAGGGGTTCTTACAGTAGAAATAAATATACTAAATAATTATACTTACTACACATTTAATTTACAATTTACAATATTTTTGTTAACTCATTATGAAACCAGTAAGAAATAAAAGGCTTTTTTATTTTTATTTTTTATTTATTTATTATGTGGTTCTTTAAGAAATACAATATTAGTGAGAAATCAAACCTTTTGGTACTAATGAAAGGCGCGTTAATTTGAATAGGTACGTAAACGAAAAGTAAAAGTAAGAAGCAATAAAAATAATAATATTCTTATAATCTAAATAAATATGTGATACTTATGTATTGATCCCTTTAATTAATGCTTGTTAAAGTTACTTAAATTTGTATGTACATTAATATATGAGGCAAAATTTTACCAGAACTCTTATTTACTTTTGGACCGATGTCGTCGTAACATTCCCATTTACCTGCCGTTTAACTGACTATATTATATTATAAAGCTGTAGTCTGCTATAATACAAAAGCAAGTTTGAAAAGTGTAAGTAAAGGAATAGCACTAATTAATGATTTGCATTTCATTTTTGGCTTAAATAAAAAGTTTTCCGCTGAATAGAGATTTTTTTCTTAACGTGTTTTTTCTGTATTTCATGAATGAAACCCATGTCTGTTTTGGCTTTTATGTGTTCACATAGCATAGCCCTAATTGTAGAACTACATTTCACCGTGATCAAATTCATAACAAAAAAAAATCCCGCTGGCTGGAGGTTTGGTTTCAACCATCATTTATTCTGAAAATAATACGGAACAAATTCCAGTTCTATTACCATTCGATAGCCCAAATATACAGGCATATTACCTATAGGAACTTAGGCCTACAGGGCAACTGTTCCCGTTGAATATAGTTACGTGTTGCTTGGGTCTAGTTTTGTGGTTCTACTTGGTATAATAATATTTTAATCATCCATTCATACAAATAAAGACATTCATTCATTCGTTCGTTCGTCCGTTCATTCATTCATCAGTAATTAGCATAGTTATAATATCATTTTAGATTTTGAACTAATTGCTAAGTAAAATATTAGCGTTGGCTCACAAGGCTCTGTGTTATCTCTGAATCTGGATCTGCAGCATATCAATAACCTGCTCTCTGATAGTCATCATCGTGTTAACATTCCTCGGTCTGCGGTGGAGGAAAGTCGCGTACAACTTCTGAAACTTCGTCTGAAATCGAGATTACTCTCATTAGAGTGACCGATTGGGGAACACTAAAGATCACTCATCTATCATCGACATTCTTGAGTTGGTCACGGTCGCAACCAAGACCTCGGGTGTCCGGTGTCCGCTTTACCAGTCTAACTGCGAAGCGGTTGAACTTCGATATTTTCCGTGAAGCGACACTAAACAGACTCAAATATGTGCATTCACTCATTCAATTAATCAATTAGCGCACCGCAATCCACTACTGACCACAGGCATCTCCTAATGTACGCCATTTCGTCCATGCATCTAGTCCGTCCCAGCAACCTTTTCAGGTCGTCAGTCCATCTGGTTAGGGGATGTCCTTTTTTTATACCACTTAGGTGGCAAACAAGCGCACGGCCCACCTGATGGAAAGTGGTTACCGTGGCCTATGGACGTGTGTAACGCCAGAGAAGCCACACTCGCGCTGCCGACCCTGTAAGCACCTTCGTCCTACCTTCCGTTTGCTTTCTTGTGGTCTTCACTCTAGGACTCGTTTGCCCCAATGGCCATCGATCCTTCGACAGATGTGGCCAGCCCACTGCCACTTCAACTTGCTTATTCTGCGAGCTATATCAGTACCTTTAGTTCTTTGTCGGATAACCTTTGTGCAATGTATGTTTTGAGATTGACATGGTCATTCACATATTCCGGCGAGATTGAGTGAATATATTCCGGCTACTAGTAACCTTTGTGCATTCACTCACCACTAAGAAAACCCCATTTATTAGTGGTTCGTTTGCGTCCGGCCGCCGCCGTTTACAGCGATAGTAAAGAGGTGTTTGCGCCCGCAATTGACTTGAAATCACAGCACAGTTGCGTACCGTAATTTGTGTTTGCGATTTTTATTTTGCTATCTCGGAAATTGCTCGACATGAAATGATACTTGACTCCATTTCAATAAGTAGTTGGCTACTAATGCCGTGCCAATTTGTGTTTCGATTACAAGTTCTATAACTAGTTGATATCTTCTCGTATATATAAAATTCTCGTGTCACGGTGTTCGAACTTGAACTCCTCCGAAACGGCTTGACCGATTCTCATGAAATTTTGTGAGCATATTGAGTAGGTCTGAGAATCGGCCAACATCTATTTTTCATCCCCCTAAATGTTAAGGGTAGTCAAACCCAAAATTTTATTTTTTATTTTTTAAGCAATTTTTTTTTTTTTATGACACATCATACAAAAATACATACAACCCTAAACAACTTTTCACCCCTTCACGATCATCCCCTATTTTTCTATTGCAATTTTTATCTTTCGATTATTAGTAAATCTCCGCACACTTACATTAGTAAATAAGTTATTTTTGTTGAAATAAAAATACATGGCATAACAACGTTTGCTGGGTCAGCTAGTATTTTTATAATTTTGCTTACGATTATGGTGGTCAGTGTGGAATTGAAGTATGATCTAAGTATTACGTCATCTTATTTCTGAGTATTATATAGTACTCATATTAAAAATGTACATTCGTCCATATTTATTTTTAAGAGATCACTATTTATAAGCTGACGTCTCAAAAATGCCGCAGTGGAGTTTTCAATTCAAATGCTTTATTGTGAAACAAATAGATACAAAGATGGTCTTTTACATAATTTGATCAGCTATGTTCAGCCATATCGGCAATTTTGTGAGAAAATTACTAATTAATTACAAATTATCACATTTTAAATTTAAATTACACTTATACATATCATTTATACCAGTCATGTCATCTTATATATAAAATTCTCGTGTCACAATGTTCGTTCCCGTACTCCTCCGAAACGACTTGACCGATTCTCATGAAATTTTGTGAGCATATTGAGTAGGTCTGAGAATCGGACAACATCTATTTTTCATACCCCTTAGTGATAAGGGTTGTCCACAGTGGGAACCGACATCCACGCGGGCGGAACCGCGGGCAAAAGCTAGTACCATATAATATTATTTATAGTCATTCTTATCCTGCTAAATATCTGTTACTCAGAAAAAAACAATAAACATGGTAATATTCTGGCGAGTTTTACACTATCAAAGGTTACTCTCTTTTTTATATATGAGATATCAATATGACTTCACCCCACCTGATGGTAAGCTGAAGGAATAAACTCAGAAGGAGGGTCACCATTGTAGGTTAGACACCAACAATGTTACAATGATGGCCCTTAGCTTGGCGGCCGCTAATTTCTCGAATGGGATTATGCGTCACTGGTCAACTTTTCCTAATCGACGCCCTCATTAGTAGTTATTTAACATGTTAATTTACAACTTTCTATATCATGGGACTAGCCCCGATTATGTCAACATGTTGCATGTGAGCATGTCACCATGTCCGTCGATCACAGCACTCGATCGGTAATGTTACTCGCACGTAACGATTACCCAACCGTCGCAGTCGCAATCGCTAAACGCACTGTATTTCCTTATTATCTTACTCGGGATAGTTTTGCACACGCATACGCTGGAGTTTATGGTTAACGGTCTTGTTTTTTAGACTACCACGTCTGTAGGTATAGGTTTCTCTTATAGCGAGGCTCTGGCGCTGGCTTTCCTGTCAGTATTGAGAGGGTAGACCGATCCTGTAAAAAATAAGTTTGAAACTAAAACCCGAGTACTGAAAAATCACGCTTTAAAAATATTAAACGTACTTTTTATACACTACACGGAAATCCCCACGGAAACCCCTACCACCGGAGCCGGTGGGAGAGGTTATGTCAGACTAAACTGAAACGCACGACGCATGTGGGTTATTTTTGGTGCCGAAGGTGAGGTTAACCGGCATATGCCTTGCACCCCAACCGGCCCAGGGCCATCTCTCTCGTCCTGCCTCTTTCCTCGGGTGTGGGGACCACAGAGTACCCAACTCGACCCCGGAAACGGGGAGGCGCGCAAGGCGCACCGCCTGCTTCTGCCAGGGTGACAGGCGGCTCCACCCGTCACCCCCAAGATGTTTTACACTTGAGTATGTGGTATGAATTTCAACTTGATACCTCCAAGCATTTCTGAAATAAAGGTGTTGACAGACAGACAGACAGACAGACGGACAACAAAGTGATCCTATAAGGGTTTCGTTTTTTTTATACCACTTAGGAGGCAGACAAGCACACGGCCCACCTGATGTAAAGTGGTTACCGTGACCCATGGACTTGTGTAACACCAGAGGAGCCACACTCGCGCTGCCGACCCTGTAAACACAGAGTTTATGTGCCGTCAGTGTAGGAGACAAAGCAGGACAAGCCTTTAGTCTTCCTACTGACAGCACAAATTCTCAAGTGAGCTCTGGCTACCCTACTCACCGCTGGGAACACAACACGAAGTTATTATGACCGCGGTATTCCGTAGGGCGGAGGAACTTCCCCAGTCGGATTGCTCAATTGGGCGAAAATAAATCCCCCTTAAATAAAGATCCTGAGATAAAGCTCTTGAAAGCCAGACAGACAGACAGACGGACAACGAAGTGATCTTATAAGGCCTTAGTTTTTTACCTTTTGAGGTACGGAACCTTAAACTACTAAAGTCTATTGTTTAAACTTAATTCTGAAGTACGGAGTAGCAATTGGAGACTGACGGTCTCCTCAGAACGTGCAATTACTTTCTTTTACTAATTACCGACTATATGAGAGAGAAATAAATCTCTTCTACAAACACCCACCTGTCATAAACCTGTGATCAATGTGTGAAATACTCAAAGCAGTAAAAATATACAGCGGCCCTTTAATACTCGTTTGTACGAAAGTCGTGAGAGGTCAAAACAATTCTGCAAATAAACTCATTTACCAACCATTTTGGTAAGTGAAAGTGAATATTTCTATACAGCTATTCATTGAGAGTAAACAAAGTTCAATAAACCACATTACTAAAGTATTATACCCCTTTTATTTAGTTTTATATGATAACTACACCATACTATTATATCTTTTGTTTTGTCACATTACTGTCCATCCCAAGGTTGCCTGGAAAAAATCGCTTCAGCGATAAGGCCGCCCATTGTACATTAAACTGTATATGCATGTTACCTACTTGTCTCAGCTGTAAATGTATTGGTGTACAATAAAGTATTATCTATCTATCTATCTATATACAATGACGGCACAGAAACTCTATGCTAACAGGGTCGGCAGCGCGAGTGTGAGTCCTCTGGTGTTACAAGTCCATAGGCTACGGTAACCACTTTCCTTCAAGTGGGCCGTGTGCTTGTCTACGACCTAAGTAGTAACATGACATAACATAACATTTGAGACGCGGCCATGGACGCCATAACACTACAGATTACTTAAAAAAAAAAAAAAAGGTGGTAACACAAAAATAGGAATTCTTACCTCACTGTTGTAGGTATCAAACCATTAATCAAATATTTGACCAATCGGGTTTCATCCGCCATCTTTACAGTTAGGTAATAGTATTAGTATAGCAATTTTCTCCTCTGTTACCGCCTTAAAGATTAGCAAAGGGTCGTGAACTTTTATGCGTGCGCGCATACCGCATTGCGCCAAGTAATTTATTAGTTAGTTTACTTGTCTACACTTTCTAAGATATCACCTTTTACTAACCTGTTCTTTTAGATTTAAGTCATTCTTTTCAAGTGTATTATTAAGAGAAGACGGCCACAGTGGCGTACCGGTAGAACGTTCAACTGCTACGCAGACTACGTACCTGATGATAAACCGTAAACGCAACCACTAGAGTCCGTATTAACCAACATATTTAAGTTGATCTAGTTTTACGCCAGTTCTATCTTCTTTATTAAACAATTGAAAACCACTGTCTGCTCACGTTACAACTGCGATTAAAACTCATTGTCAAGCAGAATACCTAATGCCACCACCGTTTTTAGATTATTTGAAGTACACTGTCATTGATTTGTTGGTTCAATTTAAACGGTACAGTGCGATCGTGACGATTTCTCTTTACGTATTTGTCACCCATCACGAGTTAATTCAGTGCTCAACCGTTCTATCCAGTCCGCTGCGCGGATGCGTGGGCGGTTGGCGCCTCCTTCTGCGAGCAAGTAATGCTCGTGAAGGAGGAGGCGGGGCGGGAGCGGCAGCGGGAGCGACGAAGGATCGCAAGCCAAGCTGCCCGCGTACGAAGGCAACTCGGGCGTCGGAGCTCGATGAACGACCTCCGCCCCCCATGAGTGCAGGCCTGGGGGTGACTTATGGAGCCGCCTGTCACCCTGGGCGAAGTAGGAAGCGGGGGCGGCGCGCCTTGCGCGCCTCTCCGTTTCCTCCCCGGGACGAGTTGGGGACTCTGTAGTCCCCACACCCGAGGAGAGGACCAGATCGTGAGAGATGGCCCTGGGTCGGCCGGGGTGCAAGAGATATTCCTGTCAACCTCACTTTCGGCAACCAAAAACGACCCACAGGCAGCGTTTCGGTCGGTTCGAGTCCGACATTACCTCTTCCACCGGTTCCGGTCGGGGGGTATCCGTGGGGATTTTGCGCACGTTAAAAAAAACCATCCAAACGATTTACGATCGCAACTTGTCAAAGATATAGTTTATGGATATAGATATATTATTTTAATCGGAAAATAACATAGCGTAACTTAAAAATTGTGAATGTTGTCACTCAAGTTTCCATTGTTGTTATTCCAGGTGGAGTCAGGTCGCGAGGAGCTGAAGAAGGAGCGCGAGATCATGCAGCTGGTGGCAGGCCTTCAACTCAACGACGAGCCTGACCGACGGGAGCCGCATGCCATGCGTCAGAGACACGCGCCTAGGTAAACACCCTATATTTTTTTATGTAGGGTACGTTAATATGACCTCACTTCACCCGAGGGTAAGCTAAAGGGGATAAATGAGAAGTCACAAGAATGATGGTCACTATTTTTTTAATATTCCACAACATTCTACACAACACTATCTCTAGACGCATGGTAAGCATAGTTTAATTAGCTTGTGTTATGGAATCTAGAAAACTGAAAAAATCGTACAAAATATACTTAAATACTTTTATTATGTAACTACATACATATCATAACGCCATCTAGTGAAACCAAGTCGAACTACTTGCAACAATCAATCCTACATCGCGATATAAAAGATTTCACGCTGATTAATGTAAAAAGCCACAGTTTATTCAGACCACAGAGCAGATATTGTGGTCCAGACTGTTCAGTTGGGGAGTGTGTTGTGTGCAGATAGATATCTGCATACATCACACTCCTCAGCTGTTTTCACCAAATTCTCTTTACTATTTTAAATACTATATAATACAAAATATCATGATAAAATATACAGCACTCAGACACGAGAAGTTAAAAAAAAAATTGCTGTAAGCTTACCCACTGATTTACTGTTCCTACCTGTTTATTGCCGTTTTAAAACAATACCCATTATAAATTTTCAGATAACACCACGCCACAGTTTCGAGGGCGCCATCTGCCGGCTGAAACCGAGAGCGATCAGCCATCCGGAAGCTAATTACCTCGATTTTAAAAATGGACGAACGCAACCAAATATCTAATGCAGTCGCTAAAGTAACAAACAGTAATCTAATATAACTTCAACTGCAAACAATATTTTGTACAGTTACCGGCATATATTTAATGAAATTTTAAAAGAAATTATTTTGCTAACGCTATCGATAGATGGCTCCTACTGTCGCTGCGAAATGGTTTATAGCAAAATTTCGAATGCTTAAGACGTGGTTCAGTAGCTGATAGTGGGTAATGGAGAAGCTCAAATACAATAATCATAGATTACATCAAACGCTCCCGTTTCTCTCGGGGGTCAAGATATATGCCGATAACTGTCGTGTAATCGAGTAGAAATCGATTATCACGAATCGAGTGTTAATTCGAATAATCACAGTTGGTTATCGTACCTACCGCACGCAGACCGCAGCAGCACATACAGTGTACTGTGATTGTATACTTGAATGTGATAATATTATTTATTTTAATAATTCATTGCGCTTTGTCAATGGTCTCGTTTATCTAAAACGAAGTTTAACAAGTAATGTATACGAAAAGAAGACACATCATCCGATTGCATGCATATAGAAAAGAAAATCAGTCCCGCAATCCGCTCATTTGTCTAAAACTAAACATTTAATTTATTTCACATAAATAACATGTTAATCTTCTATGCTAATAAACAGCACTGTTGAGAAACCGCAATGAATTAATACAATAAACAAAATTATCATTTACCAGTCCATTTCAGGGTACGACTTCTGTTGCTGCGGTCTGCGGTCGTCAACAAAATCATACATTAATAACTATTAAGTAATTACACATCGATTATCAACGCAGTGAATTCGTGAAGTTGAAAGATTATAATACCTTCAGTTGTTGCGTGTTTTTTATTAATCTTATTGTCTGCGTATGCGCAATTGGCCCGATTTTATTGTAGGTTATGTTATTAATATCATTTGTATATTTCATTCTCATATTTCAAACGGATACATATTTCATAATAAGAGGCCGCGGTAGCCTAGTGGTATGGGTAATGGACTGCTGAGACGAGGTCTTGGGTTCGATCCCAGGATTACCATGGCACACACCAATGACTTTTCGAAGTTATGTGTGTATTTATCGCAGGTTTATAAGTGCCCGGTTAATGGCAATAGGTTCGCCACCACATTGGGACCTAAACATAAACTGGCGAAATGTGGGTGCTAGCACCTCTGCCTACCCCTTCGGGGACATATAGGCGTGAGTTTATGTTTATGTTATTTCATAATTGCTGAAGTAGTGATAATGTTAGAGTTATTATCGACTTGTATTTTTGTATGAGAAATTTAATTTTATTACTTGGGTGTTCAGTCTGGTTATGCTCACTTTTAAAATCGTCATTATCAACTTAACGATGGTCCTGGGCCTCTGTTCCGCTAAAACAAAACCACACTGCTAACAAATACATTTAATAATAAACTTTGAAACAATGCTGTTAAAATCCAAAATTAAAAGCCCTTTAACAGGGAGTAATTGTATTGTAATGAAACTCTTTTAATTTAATTTTGAACTTCAGTACAGAAATAAAGTATAAAATTTAATGTCATTTTTTGCAGTGTCTGTGGTATGACACTGGTTTTGCTCATGGGCCTGGTTGCATCCGCGGCTTTCGACTCTTAGCTTGGTGTCCGCTTTATAATTGTATCTACTATGATAAATTGAAAATGCTATTATGATACTTGCTTAACTTTTTCACTATGGAACCTTTGAAGTGAGAAAGCACTACGTCTATATGTGGAAAAAAACCAGTGTACCTAGTACAAAAAGTATATAAAATACTCTCCCTAATAAACTAAGGGATGACATAATTCATAGCGACTCACCGCTAGCATATAGTGACTCACCGCTAATAACATATTGAGGAGGCATTGAGGGTATTGAGGCTGGTCGACAATCCCATACTCGCAGGTGATGTGGAACCTGTCCACCTTAGGAGGGGCTTTGCTTCGCTGTGTGTGTTCTACCGCCTATACAACGGTTTGTGCTCAGATGAATTGTTTGACATGATGCCCAAAGCAACTTTCTATCAAGCACCGCTCGCCATAGGCAGGGAATTTATCCTCGCTCATTGCAACCTAAGACGGTGCGCGCTGTGCGGTATGAAAGAAACTTCATCTCACGCACACTCAAGCTATGTATTGAACTCCCTGCTGCGGTTTTTCCATGCGCCTACAATATAGGGTTCTTCAAAAGGGGCATTCTGCTTCAGGGTCGGCAGCGCGAGTGTGACTCCCCTGGTGTTGCACACGTCCATAGGCCACGGTAACCACTTCCCATCAGGTGGCCGTGTGCTAGTCTGCCACCTAAGTGGTATAAAAAAATATCTACATTCAACGATACATTACAAACTATTCAAAACTAGACTATTAAAATAATAGACTAAACATTCTCGACTCACCTTTGTCATATCTTGGGCTACTTTTTTTATGCTAAATTAAAAAAAAATGCAGACTTCGATTTTTAAATTTGAATTATTATGAAATATGTTTTCGAACATTATTGTACGTGGCTAGTATTTAAGCACTATATAGTCATATATATACCTATTTAATTGTGCCTTAATAAAGAAAAACGGATAAGTTAGAATGTATTCCAATCTAAAGAATTGTAAGTCATATAATGTGTTAATGATTGTATGTATGTTATTTTTATTTAGCTAATTAATCTACTTATATGTTTTATTTGTTTTTGGCGGCGAAAAAAAATCTACTACTAAGAATTGTTTCATTTTTCTGGAATATTTTTTAAATTGTTAAACTTAAAAAAAATATCTGTTGTCGATAATTGGACAAACGATTACCTAACTGTCCTATGCGAAGAAAATAAAAGAAGAATACAGATAGTGTCGTCTGTCTTATTCGTGGTAACATAATAATTTATAAATATATTTTATTTAGACAGAGACAAACAGGTTAAATCCTTTAGACAGATAGAAAAATATTTCTAGATTCAAAATTTTCTGATTCATCATTCATTCTGATCAAAAAGAGACGAGTCTGTAGTGTAGGCTATAGGACAAGAAGAGATTCTTCTCAGACTTTTAACAATCGAAATTCAAAAGTAAAGTCTAAACTATAGACTCGAGAGACACGGCTCTTTGGTCTAGAATACTAGGCAAGACAAAATCAGACTATTGATACTCGAAATTCAAAAGTGTGTGGTACTAGGGTAGGGCTATTGTTATGTTCATCTAAAATATAAGAATCTCGAAATTGTCTTCCATTATTGGTATTTGATCTTTTATTATTATTTGTACCGAAAACAAACGAATTTTATAGTTTATTTCACTAAAAGATATGGATTTGTAATTTTTTAAACCTCTCACTGAATTAACAAGATAATAATATTAATAACCACAATGTTTGTTCAAGAAAATAATTTCTACAAAAATAATCTATAAAATTTGTTCAATTATGTTTATTTTTCTTAACACATTTTAAATAATTGTATGAAAAATATGTACCTAGAAATTAACTAAAGGTTGATACAACATGTGTACAAAAGAAACATATTAGTCAAGTAGGTAGGATGGGATATTGTAAGTCGGTAAATATTATATAGATTAAGTAGAGTGAAAATAACAATTCTTGACAATCGAAGCACGCATTTGAGAATCGTTGTTGATTTGAATTTTTTATTTTAAAGCTACCAAAATCCATATATTCAAACCAACAGTCATTCGTAAATGTATTTTTAAAATCAGCTTGAAAATGGAACATTTTAGGCTGATATTAAAGACATAAATTGTTTATTTTTTCATAAATTTTCGTTGTTGCAAGCATTTGTTATATTTTCAAACAACGATAGAAATATTTACTTCCATTTAATACATTCAAATAAAGAATATAATAATAATAATAATATGTAGTTTAACAAGACAGAAGCATTGTTTATGACAGTGGCGCCATCTCATCAATAAATGTAAATCGGCGAACTGTCACCAATGCTTCAAGGGTTTTTTGCTTATTACCTATGTCGTAAGCGTCACAAACAAAAAAAAAAGAATGTAAATAGTTTTAAAATTTTCGCGGGAAAATAATGTCATCGAAATATTGTAGGCTATGAGTGCCATTAAAATATCATTTCTAGTTTATTATTTAATAATTCTATAAACATTGCAAAAACAAAATGCATGCATGAAATTTGTACAATATTCTTGTAGATACACAATTTATTAAAGCTTTTAAACATTGTAGTGATTTTTTCAACGAATAGACAACGATGTAAGTATTCAATTTTTATTATAGTTATTCTATTAAAGGTAGTTCGTATTAAATAAAGCTGTTTTACTGTTTTGTAATGTAACCATTACCTGTGCGAGTAGGTACACAAACTGTCAACTTTAATGTAACTTATAACATTTTTTTTGTTTTTTACGTGCGCAAAATCCCCACGGATACCTCCCCACCGGAGCCGGTGGAGGAGGTTATGTCGGACTCGAACCGACTAAAACGCACGCCGCCTGTGGGTCGCTTTGGTTGCCGAAGGTGAGGTTGACAGGCATATCCCTCGTGTAACTTATAACATTTAAACTATCGCGTTCCATGATATACTGTAATGTTAACGGGAATTAAGGCGATCACGGTATAGGTACATGCCTACCTATGGTTTGCCTGACGTTTCGACTAGGTCCCGTTAACAATAAATAATTTGATTTGATTGATTTCAAGTAAATCCAGAAATAGGGTATTTTTACATACATACATGCAATCACGCCTTTATCCCCGGAGGGTTAGGCAGAGGTGAATTAACACCCACATTTCACCAATCATTGAATTCGGTCCCACGTAATAGAGGGTGAGCCTATTACCGTCTGCCGGGCTGAGTCTGGTCTGTATATGTCTGTTTGGTGTTAAACAGCCCCATCCCTTAGTCGACTTGTACGACACCGCAAGGGCTGAGATGGGGTAGTCCAAATTCTACTCTGTCGGGGACCACGCGGCGGGTAATTTTCTGTAGTTAAAATAAATTATTTAACTGAGCTTATAAAATTTAAAATGCTAAAAGAGAAGAAAAGGTCGCGTATGTTCCTAGCTTTGCCCGTGGCATATTTTGAAAACTCATATCATCTATTTGACCCCGTTTTTCTTTAGTTTTCAAACAATGTATGAGAAACTATAGGAATAGTTGACATTTATGATCACTGCTCCGATGATCTTAAGTAGTAGCGTAATGATATATAGCCTAAAACCTTTGTCAATAAACGGACTATTCAATACAAAAATAATTTTTCAATTTCAACCAGTAGTTCCTGAGTTTAGCGCGTTCAAACAAACAAACAAACTCAACTTTATAGTATTATTAAGTTAAAATACTCCGGTCAACGAATTGCCACTTGTCTAAGAGATCTGATGCATTTTGGTCTTCCGTATCATCTGTGAAAATAATACCTAACTTTATTTTCGAAAATAATACCTACCACTGATTTATACGTTTGAGATCATTACTTGAGTGTCCTAATCAAAAAATTAGCATTAACCATTTAAAACATGTCCTGTAACAACAACTCGTCTGTCGCCGTGATTCGCAGTACTCGTCTTTGATTAGATATAATTATTTCTTTTGTGCTTGTATATATCACATTTTTATTATGACGTCACACACGAATTTGACGTGACCGACCGTTTTTCGCGCACTTTTCAAGCTAACAAAGTAAAAATGCGTTTTTATTTATTTTTAATGATTTTTCGTAAAAAAAGATTAATTGGAAGAGGAATAAAATAAAATTCTACATCTGATAAGATAGGTTTCTAAAATTTGTCAAATACCCAATTGGTAGAGGTCAGATGACAGTCGCTTCACAGAAAATATCGAAGCTCTGCCGCTTCTTAGTTAGACTAGAAATTGGACGTATGTTTTATCCATAGTCAAAAAAATATACCAGTACAGAAAAAAAATGGTAACAACGACGCGATCTTTATTTTTTACACGAAATTAGTCTATTATAAATTTATATTCTTATAGACATTTTTTTATACAACTTTGCTGGCAGACAAGCACATGGCCCATCTGATGGAAAGTGGTTACCGTGACCTATGAACGTGTGCGTTACTGCCGACCCTGTTAGGATAGAGGGTTTCTCTGTCCAGCAGAAGACATGTATTCTGTAAGAAACTTTCGAACGATGGAGCGAACTTGGCAGCTGAATCCGTAGTGAGATTTCAGTTTTGGTGACGTCATGTTGTCGAGCACAAGTCGACAGCTGATACTCGTGCGTGAGATTTTGACATTTTAAGTATGGAAATCACATACTATAACCAAATTCCCGCCTTGTATATTCTAAGAATGAATTCATCTGTCATTTTAAAAAGTTGAACGAACGCTATCGAGATTTATGTGAGCTAGTGTATATTTTATTTCTTTATTATTTTTTATTTATTTAAGCATTAACAATGTCATATTGTGTTTGATTTACAATTACGTGCGCATGAGTTCGTCCATTAATCAGCAAGCAGGTCCTCAGATGACTTAGGCCCCGAAGTGGGGGATATTCTTTGGATGGATCTAGATACCTATTTCTAATCAAATCAAAACCACAAACTTTAATAGACGAAGGAACATGAATCGCTATAATTTTATTTTAATGTACTAAAACTTCCCTTTTTACCTGACTACAGCGGAGCAAAAGGAGGATTATGATTTTGGCTATGTATGAATATTTGTAGGTTCATCTATTCCCTCATAACTCTTCAGCCACTGGACAAATGAGATATCATTAGAAGTGTCAGATAATGCCTTTGGCATTAAGTCCGCTTTTGTACAATAAATTGTACATAAAATTAAAAAAAAGCGTCTTAGACGTCCGCTGGTTATAGACTATTATGATGTGCCACTGAATCTAATGTGTCGCCCTCTAGTGGACATAAAGTACGTAATATGTTAAAAAATAAATTTGGCATACGACCACGGTTATCCTCGATATTTTCTTGTTTAACAATTTTTAGAGCGTGATTTTTCAGTAGTCGGGTTTTAATTACAAACTAAATTTGGGTTTATATTGTTGGAGGCTCTTGATAGATAGATCTTTGAGGTCCAAATAAATCTCAACTGGAAGCCGATACACATGCTGATTAAAGCACGAGAGGGTTACAGTCCGTCAAATCTAAGAAGTACCGTTTGACAGTTCTGACAATTGAATGATAGGGATGGGATGAAAAAATCGATTACTACATATAATATCCGAACTTTAAGAGATCGATTACTATAATATCCGAATTTTAAGAAATCAATTGTTATAATTAAATAAAAGAAATGTTTAGGATATTTTTTTATTCACTACTAGTACTAGTATCGTCGTCTTCGTCATCATCGTCATTTAAATTAATGACCAGTTGATTGTCCATTACATTATCAAAGTGTACGTCTCTTTCGAAGTCGTCCATTATTATTTTCTTTGTTTTTTGTACTACTTTACTCCAATCTTCCTGTGTAACTTGGGCACATGCTTCCTTTAATAAACCTTCCATTTTCTTGACACTGAAGGGTGGTTTTGTGTTGTGTCTTGCTGCATAACCTGTAAAACAATAATGTAACTATTTGATAGCAGACGAAAACCATTGTTTAAATTATAAATGTTAGAAGTACTCGTGTTATTATTATAATATTATAAAATATTACCTTTAACTTGGGCCCAAATCAGTTCAATGGCATTATATTGGCAATGGTACGGAGGAAGTCGTATGACTTTGTGCCCGTGCTCTTCGGCCAATTGGTCAATTACATATGTCGGTTTTGGTGGTTTATGCAATTTCACTAACTGTAATAATTCAGCTTTTAATAGTGACATGTCGGCATCCACTCCTTTTCTTTGCAGCCATGCCACCAAATCTGCTTTCTTATTGGCTGACGTAGGTGCTTTATCAATTTGCACAGAGTGGTATGGGGCATTATCCATTATAATTGTGCTGTTAGGAGGGATATTCTGTAATAAATTTAAGAACCACTCTCGGAACCTTACTGCGTCCATTTCTTCATGATACTCTTTAGTGCTTTTGGATTGGAAAGCTAATAAAGAGTTTTCCACGAAGCCTGTAGACGCTGACCCAGCATGGCATATTATGAGGCGTCCACCTTTTCCTATCGGCACCTTCGAGCACGAAGCTTCAGAATCATCAGTCCATGTTTTCGGCACAGAATGGTTGGAATTTAGCCAAGTTTCGTCCAAAAATATTACATTATCCCAGTTTATAATTTGTTTAACTTCGCGCAGGAATGTTAGTCGCTGCATAATTATGTCATGTCGCTCCATAACAATTTTTCGTTTGTCAACTTTTTTGTATCTGAAGCCAATTCCTGTTATTACCGTTCTCAACGACTCTATGCTTCCCTTATACAGCCCGGCATCTTTTAAAGTTGCACATAACTTTGCCAATGTTGGAAATTCGCCTCTTGTAAAATACCCGTATATATGGTTTCTAATAGCATGACTATCGAATTCATCGATGCCTGTCACAGGTTTATTTCTTTTTCGTTTTTTCGGTGTGTGAAGTACGTTACTGTCACTCCCCGAAGGCCCATATTTTTCACTTAATATTTTGCCAACGGTGCGGCTACCAATACCGAGAGCTTCACCGACGCGATCCCGAACTTGTGTAACTGGCAGTAGAAGTCCACCATTTTGAGATTCACGCTCAAAATACTCGTGTAATTTCACCACCAATTCACGAGCCTGGCTGTTCAAAGTACGTCCTCTTTTCGACATTATTAATAAACACTTGCTTAGTTCGGAGTCCAGTATAAATATTGCCAAGGTAAACGGATAAAGAATGATCAGTCCAGAAAAGTAATAGCCAAGTCACAAATTGTAAAACACAAACGAGAAAGCAAGTACGCGCACAGTCAGCTTCCAAGATGGCGAGAGACTGCTGACGCCGAACCGACCGAGCGGACCGCGTGCGCTTGTAGTTGGCAGTGTTGCCAGAAAAAAAAAATTGTAGAGACTTGGACACCTGCGATTTTGCCTATTGACCTAAAAATAATTAAATTAATTTATTTTAGGGTATCTGTGTATTCAGTGCATTATGCGGTCGCGCAGTAACGTCGTTAATTTATAACATCAGGCAAAAACATTTTTGTGAATGGGTTCTACATACCTTATTTTTATTAGTTTTAGACGTAGAAATAAGACTTAGAAGAAAAAATTGTAATTGTAAAATCAATGGATGTGCTTGTTAAAAAATTGTTTATTTCTCTGTAATATGCAAACCCATACTATCATACACAAAAATAAATGTAAAAAACACTATCCCTGACTCCATTTACTATTTCGACAGCGTTAGCGCGAGAAACCCCGACTTATTTGGGCGCGAAATCAAAAATCGACAAATCGCTTTCGACAACTTTTTAAAGAAGCAAATATATTTGATTTATAAATACGTATTTTTGGTGAATGGGTTTTATCTCATATTTTACGATTACATAACTATTTAGTTATGTAATCGTAATATGTGAGATAAATCCCATTCACATGAAAAAATATTTGTTTGGTTGTCAAGTGTAATTTGTAAATAATACATTCGATTTTTCGTATATGTAAACGATTTTTTTGCATACAAGTGTATCCGAAGAGTCGCAACACTACGTGCAGTGACCTAACTACGTAACTTTGTAATGCGGTCAAGAATATAACTATTAGAAATTATTTACTGTGTAAATATGTGTTATTTTGCTTTGTTTGAAAGTTTTCAATTACATTTAGATATTAAGAATTGTACATTTTTAGATACAATAATGAAATCTTTCTAAATTCATGGTTTTATGAAAAAGGTTATCGAAACTGAATAATGTACGTATGAACAAAGTTGTTTCGGTTTGAAAAATATGAAACGTCAAACGGTACCTCTTAGATTTGATGGACTGTAGGAGGTCACAGTCATTCCCATAAAAGCTAAAACAAACTAATAAATGAAGGACTCAAACCTTAGGATGATGAAAATACAATACAAATATACCTACATTCTAATTGCATGGTGGTGTAATTGACAAAATCAAAATGTATTCAAATTAATCTGTAACGATATAATAATAATTGAAGCAAAATAAAATACAATTTACAAATTTAATAAATAAAGTTATAATCAGCTCGGCGAACCTTGATCCCTATGACAGTTCATACTAGTGACGGGTCGTGTCGATATATCGCAACTTTTTATAGGCAAAGGCGTGACTTGCATTCAGCCACATCGATAAACATGTTTTTAAAATATAATCTACATTACTATAATTATAATGCTTGTTATATTTACAAGTATCCGTGTATTTGTATATGGGGTTGCCAATATTCCGATGCAGAGGTAACATGGTCGGACTGTATAATTTTAATGTGAATTAAAATTTTAGTTATAGCAACACTATCTGATCTGTCACTACGCTAGTACTGTCAGTTCGCTACGCCAGTACGAGTGCTAACGCCTTGTATGCGCCACGTGTTTTCTTGTGTCAACGGAATCCTTTGTTTGTTACTATTGTTGTTTTCTGTTTTTGTTATTGTTGCTGTTTTGTGTTTGTTAGTGTTTCAAAATGCCGAAAAGACTGAGAAAAACTGTACTCAACAGTGAAACGCGGGAGTTTGTTGTACGCTTGCGTGACTATTTTGCTCGCGAACTACAAAATGGCGGACCTTTGTTGCCACTTGACAACGTACGCGACCGTGTTGCTGATGCTTTGGGAATTGGCAAAGCTACCGTTTCCCGAATTACAAAGGAGAAGTTCGGCGAATCGTCGATGGAGGAGAACAAATTATCAACTCCAAAGAAGAAAAAACATAATAGGGCACGACCCGTAACTAACCCCGATGATTTCGACATGGCAGCGATACGAAACCATATTTACGGCTATTATTTTCGAGGTGAACTGCCGACTTGCACAAAATTATTAGCGTCGCTGAAATCGGCTGATTTATTTAAAGGTGGATTCACTTCTCTCAGACAAGTTATAAAAAAATGTGGATTTCGTTATGGGAAGTGTGACAAAAGAAAAGTGATAATGGAGCGGAAGGACATTGGATTGATGAGGTGTGATTTTCTACGACAAATAAAAAACATCGAGAACTGGGACAAGGTGGTTTATCTGGACGAAACGTGGCTCAACGCCAATCACTCAGTCTCCAAAACATGGACAGACGACACAGAGAAATCCTGTACCAAAGCACCAGAAGGCAAGGGCCAGCGTTTGATTATCTGCCACGCTGGCACAGCCAAAGGTTTTGTACCTAACTGCTTGTGGGCCTTCAAATCCGTGAAAACAAGTGATTATCACGAAGAGATGAATTTTGAGAATTTCAAGAAATGGTTCACAAAACTATTAGACAATTTAAACGAGCCCCACTACATTTTAATGGACAACGCCCCATACCACTCTGTGCAAATTAATAAAGCGCCTACCGCGAACAACAATAAAGGCGAAATAATAGAGTGGCTGCAAAACAATGGTGTGGCAGCTAATACTCAAATGCTGAAAAAGGAATTAGTTAGATTGTTGAACCTTCATAAACAGCAAACAAAGAAGAAATATTTCTTGGATGAGATGGCAAAATCAAAAGGGCACACCGTGATTCGGCTACCGCCCTACCACTGCCAATATAATGCAATCGAAATGATATGGGCGCAGATCAAAGGTGGGTTGATTTGTATTTATTTTAACATGTTTTTATTTAGGTCACTGGTGACTGTCTAGTCGGCTAGTACTATTTAAAGCTATTTTATTTCACTAGCAAATTGCATTTTTATTTTTATCCATGTGCTTATATCAATTACACACTTTTAACGTACAAAATTATGTACTTATAATGTACTTACTTACTTACTTACTTTTAAACAGGCACTAAGAAAGCTACTGAACGAAAAATGTTATTATGACGTAAAGTACTTCCTCGAAGATAAATTGTAATTTATTCATTCAAATTCAATACATTATTTAAATTCTTTGACATGAGCATTTGACATAATATACTAATTGAAATTATTATTTTAATAGACCTAGTTGACATTCACTATAATTATAACAATCTCCTTATTTCCTTTTGATATTATTTAATTTTCTGACATTAACTCAATAACTAATTAATGCAATTAAAATATTATGAATGCTCTCTAATTGAAATGTTGCATGTATAGACAATATCAAATATTTGCACACCTTGAAGAGGTTGTAAGACAGCGGACCTATACATTTATCGAAAATGTATTTTTTACTAACTTTCTGTAACCTGTGTTATGCAAATAAATTATTTGATTTGATTTGATTTACCCCGATCTCGCTCTTTGACTTTGCATCATTTTCAATCTAAACCATTATTGTTTCAGGTTGTGCAGCCAGGCTTAACACCACTCCACCATTCACAGCTAATAAAATGCTTACGTTGCTACAAGAGGCATGTAGTCAAGTGACTCCGGACAATTGGAGGAAAGTGATTAAAAAGACGAAAAAGCTATGCTTAGATGATTGGAATCGAGACGTGCGATACGACAATATAGTAGACCAGCCGTTTTTCATAAACATAGGAGAAAGCAGCTGCAGTTCGGATTCCGAGTCTGAGACGCAATCGGTGACACCATTGTCAGATTCAGATTAATGTATATTAAAAAATTATAAATAAACCGCTTTTGTTTTATTTGAGTAGGTATATACAATAAATTTGTTAAATCTCCTTTATTTTATTATCGCAAACAACTTAAATGATTATAAATCTGACACTAAGAGCGTAGGTGCTCTATTGATGTATTTTGTACACTCGTTTCCATTTTCGATATTTGTTTATCGATACTTTTCCGCACTAGTCGATATCTTCCAAACGGAGTAACTTTTGCAGGACGTCAACGTAAAGTCTGATTGAGATAATTTCTTGTAAGTGTTAATAATTATTATAATTCCAACGGGATATTATTGTAATTGCATATATCTGCCTAAAATTAATAAATATCATTTTTAGACACCGCCAATTCGATTATAATATAACGGTGACGCTACTACAAGGTTGTGTCGTGGGAATAACTGTCAGTGTCATAGGGATCAAGGTTCGCCGAGCTGATTATAGTGTACGTGATGTCATTTGCGTCATCACTCACGCCGGGGTGGCTGACATAAGTGACATTACGCGACCATAGACAACTAATAATATACGGTTTTTACATAGATACATTTTTTATTGATTTTCTTTTTGTTTTTTAACGTAAAAAGTGTAATGTGCGTCGGGTTTGTAAATAATTGTATTTTCTTTTTCTTTTTTAAGTATATAACATCACCCATAAACGCAGCTACGCAAGTTATTGAACAGATGGCGCTAGTCTAAAATGGAAGCACTCGAAACCGGCTGGCTTCTTTTAAAAGTTTGTTAGTAGCGGCATGTGGTAGTGGAAGCTCATGAACTGTGTGGACAGAAGCAGACAGTTGTTGTCTCTGTCTGCCCCGAAGAGGGCGTGAGTACCTACATGTGTGAGAATATATATATGTATGAAGGTATATATATATTTTGGATTTCATTCAGTTATCCAAGAATATAATAACCAAATTCGAACCAATAAATAAACTTAGATTTTTATATACCTACTAGACTTGGCTGTTGGCCGCAATTTTCGCCATACATGCTTTCTTTCTGCAGACATTAAGTAATTTCATAATTAATTTTTATTGCTGGTGACACAGCTCAACTCAATTTTTATTTCGCTAATATTTATTTTATAGTACAGGAGGTAGGACTTGGCGGTATTTCCGCCCAATTGAGCAGTCCGACTGGGGAAGTACCTCCGCTCCACAGTATATCGCGGCCATAATAACTTCGTGTTGTGTTCCCAGCGGTGAGTAGGGTTGCCAGAGCTCACTGGGTAATTCGTGCTGCCGTGGGAAGATTATAGGATTGTACTGCTTTGTTCTTCTACACTGGCGGCACAGAAACTCTGAGCTTAAAGGGTTGGCAGCGCGAGTGTGGCTATTCTGGTTTTACACACGTCCACAGGCCACGGTAACCACTTTCCATCAGGTGGATTGTGTGCTTGTCTGCTACCCCGTCACTGCATCGGACCCCGTGGTCAACTTACTCCTTATCCACCTTTCCGTTTGACATTCAGCTTTTATGGGAGCGATGACAATCTGTCCTCCCAATGTAGAGAGGAAAACTTGCGCCATCTCGTCCAACAATCTACAAGTATACCGGTTTCCAGGAGTCTTTGCTTGGTCTGATAAGGCGTTTGGGGCCCCGTACGCCCCATTGCATGCAGTAACTTTGGTAAATGGTTACAAACTCAACACTCACATGTCATAATTGTTAATAGTACGTATTAAACCGAGCGGTGAGTAAATACGCGGTACATGTAATTTATAACTGGATTGTCGGCAACTCGAGCGAGTGAACAGTCAAAGATTAAGTAAAGTACAGATA
This sequence comes from Eilema griseolum, assembly GCA_963662185.1. NCBI lineage: Eukaryota > Metazoa > Arthropoda > Insecta > Lepidoptera > Erebidae > Eilema > Eilema griseolum. Next base: position 2,389,739 of record OY759249.1, read on the forward strand.
CGAAAAGTGATTTACATTGTCTCTATTAACATTTTGTTTATATCCCTAAAGGTTGCCTAGTACAAATCGTAAGATATTATCAATCAAGCCCGAAGCTTCACCGGCCTGGTATTTTGTTCCTGTTCTCGTGTCCCATGGGAACCTTAGGACCATAGAAAAAAAAATAACATCGCTGTGTCGGTTATCACTACTTTTTGTCACATCTTCGTTTCTTTTCCATCAGTTACGATCAAGCAAGCGTAAGATGTTAATATTAACCAAGACCTTTCAAACAAAAAAACGCATAATATTCGTTTAGAAGTGTTTGCGTATATATAAGGTGACAGTCGAGATGCTGAAGGCTGGACAGGGCCTTGTAGCAAGTCAGTTGTGCCGCCTTTTCAACATATGTTGGGTTAGCGGTCGTGTACCAAGTGATTGGTGTAAGCCCGTTATAGTTCCACTTTACAAAGGAAAGGGCTCGCATCAAGACTGCAAAAACTACAGGGGCATTAGCCTACTCAGCGTCGTCGGCAAACTGTATGCGAAAGTGTTGATTGAGAGAGTTATGAAAGAAACCGATGAGAAAATATGGGATGCACAAGCGGGTTTTAGAAAGGGAATGGGATGTACGGATCAGGTCTTTTCATTGCGAAGCATAGCCGAGAAATTTTTGGCCAAGAGTCAAAAGGTCTATTGCGCATTTGTGGATTTGGAAAAGGCCTATGACAAAGTGGTGAGGAATGAACTTTGGTCGGTACTGTCTATGTATGGGGTGAGCAGCAACCTTATCCGAGCTGTGAAGTCTCTATATGAGGACTCCAGAGCTTGCGTGAGGATACATGGGTCATACACTGAATGGTTTAGTATCCAAAAGGGGGTTAGACAGGGATGTGTAGCGTCACCATGGCTGTTTAACTTATTCATGGATAGTTGTTTGCAAGATTTGAAAGATAAAGAATGTGGTTAAAGAATGAAGAATTTACTCGTCAAATTTCTTCTTTATGCTGATGATCAGGTTTTACTGGCGTCATCGGCAGATGAGTTGCAGGAGATGGTAACAACTATGCATGAAGCTTTTGAGAGGAAAGGTATGAAAGTGAATGTTAGTAAGACAAAAGTTATGGTTTTTGAAAGAGATGAATGCGTGACAGAGTAGGATTTGTATAGATGGAGAAAAAGTGGAACAAGTGAATGAGTTCATATATTTGGGAACATTGTTTACGAGAGATGGAAAGCATGAAGAAGATGTTGAAAGGAGAGTGATGGCTGGAAATAGAGTGAATGGGGCACTACACAACTTTATGAGCAGCCGGAAAGTGTCCGAAAAGGTGCCTTTTCGGACACTTTCCTGACATGACTGGCTGTACATGGAGGAGTATTGGTGCCGACTCTTATGTATGGTAGTGAAAGTTGGGTGTGGCAGAAAAAGCATCAGAGTAGAGTGAATGCAGTAGAAATGCGTGCGTTGCGAAGTATGTGTGGCTTGACCTTGAAAGATAGAGTGAGAAATAGCGTGATAAGAGAACGATGTGGAGTGATAGAAGATGTAGTGATGAGAATTGAGAGAGAAATGTTGAGATGGTTTGGTCATGTTGAGAGAATGATTGAAAGAAGACTAACGAAACAGGTGTATGAGGCGAGTGTGGATGGTACCGTCGGAAGGGGAAGACCTAGGCGCACATACCTGGACCAAATCGGGGAAGTTTTAGAAAAGGGGCAGGTCAGGAGTACTCTAAACCGACGAGCATGCATGAAGAATGTAATGAGAGTGAATGAAGCGAGAGTAGTATGTCAGGATCGTAGCAAATGGAGATCCATGATCTCTGCCTACCCCTATGGGAGACAGGCGTGATTTTATGTATGTATGTATGTACATATAAGCAGATAATAATTCCAAAAAATGTTACAGTATTACTAATATCGGCTCCGAGGTGACAGGTGGAGCCGGCTGTCACTCTAGCAGCAACAGGTCAAGGTGGCAGCGGCGCGATGCTGTGCTTGGACAGGGAAGAACACTCCACGCCCGAAGGGACCATCTCCATAATCTTCAATGTACTACAAGACTACTTTACAATTTCTACAGGCTAACAGGCCCTCGATTATATTAAAGCAAAACCATTGTCATGCCACAGAAATTGCAAAAAAGACATTGAATTTGAACTTTAAATCTGTACAGCTAGAGTCCAAAATGAAATGAATAGAGATTCATTACACTTTATCATCCTATCTGCAAAAAACCTTTTAATTTTGGATTTTAACAGTATTGTTTTAAAGTGTAAATTTAAATGGTATTGCTTTAGCAGAATCGAGGCCCAGGTATGTACGTATGAATGGATGATGAACGATTGTCGAGTCTGTATTCTATTTGTTCACCAAATCTATGACGTTTGTTCTTGACACGGTGTGCGGCTACTCGCAATGGATATTTGCGGTGATAGCGGCGCGCGCTTTCTGCCTGCAGACATCACCGGCCGTCTGCTGACGTCACGTCACCTGTCTCCTCCATCAATGTCATAGAATAATATCTTACAAGCAACCGTCTAATACTCCAATATAACTAAACATGGCTTATGTTTAGTAGAAGAAGTTAAGAAGGACATTAGAGGATTTTTAGGGAAAATTTTTATATTGTTTACCCAAATATTGGGAAAAAAGTTGAAGCTTGTAATTATAATTTTAAAACTACCCACATGCAAAATATTGTCAAATATTGTAGTATTTAAAAATATAACTTTATAACCGCCAATATGAACTTTTGTTAATGCCGTGAGACAAAACCGGTCAGGTTAAAAATAAAATACACTGTAAAAATACAAAGTGTCTAATTCAATATAATAGAAGTGACGTCTTTGGTGTTACGCACGTCCATAGACTGCGTAAACAACTTCCTATCAGGTGGGCAGTGTGCTTATCTGCCACCTGAGTGGTATAAAAGAGTGTAAACTTTAACAAGAATAGCAAATGTGAATGACCATGTCGATTTGAAATCATATTCAGTGTAACCACTTAAACAAAAAAAAATGTATGACATTAACATCTCTTTTGATTATATAATAAACACGATTAGTATGTACACAATTAATTAACTAATTAAATACTTTTTTTAAACAAGTTTAATTTGCGAATTAATGACGTTTTTTAGATGTTTGGTAGTTAGTTAGCAATTCTAGTTAGTTCTACGTAATAAGGTACAAGAATATTGCTAATTACTGAGTAATTGGAAGGTTCGAAATCGTCCGGGCCGGCGCCTCCTTCTGCGAGCAAGTCATGATCGTAAAGGAGAAGGCGAGTCTGAAACGGTAGCGAGAGGGAAGGAGAATCGTAAAACACGCAGCCTGGGAGCTGAAGCAGCTCAAGCGTCTCGGAGGTCGCAGAACGACCTCCACGCCCATGAGCGCGGGCCTGGGGGTGACGGATGCAGCCGTCTGTCACCCTAGCAGAAGCAGGACGCGGTGACGTGAATTGTGCGTGTTGCTAGTAACAAAAATCCAAGCTTCTATTATGTATTCTTAGTACCTAGTTAACGTACATACATACATATAATCACGCCTTTATCCCTGGAGGGTTAACCAGAGGTGAATTAACACCCACATTTCACCAATAATTGGATTCTTTCCCACGTAATAGGGGATGAGCGTATTCCGGGCATTAGTGTTGACTCGAGTCATGCATCTGAGGCTGAGTCGTGGCTGTGTATATCTGTCTGATGTTAAATAGCCCTGTACCTTAATCACCTTGTACGACGCCACGTGGGCAGAGGTGGGATGATCCTAATTCTACTCTGCCGAAAACTACGCGGCAAACCTTGTTAACAATACTGTGAAACATAAAATCATTATTTTCATTCACAATTCATCCTGGTGTCGAACTCAAATATTTTGTTCATAATAAATAAGACTGTCGAGTAGTTAAGACTTGTTTTCTGTTCCCCTACGCCAATAATCCCAATAGTGCGCGTTCCTGGGGACTAGTTGGAGACTCCGTTGTCCCTACCTAAGTAGGGTCAGTTCGAGAGAGATGGCTCTGGGTCGGCTGTGGTGCAAGCGATGTGCCTGTCAACCTCAGATCCAGCAATCAACAAAGATCCATATACGGCGTGCGTTTTAGTCGGTTCAAGTCAGACATAACCTCATATTTTACTCCACTGGGAACCAAGAAGGAAGTAAGTAACGACTATTATCTCTGCCTATTCCAGATGGATGGGGAATACAGAATATCGCGGCTATAATATCTTCGTGTCGTGTTCCCAGCGGTGAGTAGGGTAGCCAGAGCTCACTGGAGAATTTGTGCTGTCAGTGGAAGACTATGTGCTTGTCCTGCTTTGTCTTCTACTGACGGCACAGAAACTCTGTACTTACAGGGTTGACAGCGCGACTGTGACTCCTCTGGTGTTACAAACGTCCATAGGCCACGGTAACCACTTTCCATCAGGTGGGGCCGTGTGCTTGTCTGCCACCTGTCTGGTATAAAAAAGAAAAATCTAAAGGCTTGCACTGATTGTGTCTTCTGCACTGACGGCACAGAAACTCTCTGTTCTTACAGAGTCGGTGGCACGGATGTGACTCCCCGCCCTGTTGCTGCACATGTTCATTGTCCTTGTCTGCCACCTAAGTTCTATAAAAGAAATGGAAATAGGCGTGAGCATATATGTGTATGTAAACAATATTTCGAATTGTCTTGAAGAAAATTGCGTTTATTGTTTATCGTTATACAAGAAATGGAACGAAACAAGTGAGCGAATGACAGATTTGTTACAACTAAGATGAATTACATGATGTGTTTACAGCTCTAAGAACAAAATGATGACAGTTAGTCCATTACTGTATGATATAACAACACCGCTGTGGCTAAAGAAACCGTTTTTTCACCTCTCTAGACCGCAAGTATGGTTATCGACACATATCTGGACCCAAAGTCGAGAGAGTAACAATATTGGATTTTTTATAACCTACTAGCTGTTGGCTCCCTAGCGTGGGTGTCGTTCTACCCCTGAACCAAAATTGATAAATTTTGGTTAACAAACAGACAAACAGACAGTCATTTTTATACCACTAAGGTGGCAGATAAGCATACGGCCCACCTGATGGAAAGTGGTTACGGTGGCCTATGGATTACTACTTCCCCAGTCGGACTGCTCAATTGGAAGGAAATACCGCCGTGTCAAACAGACGTTGGCGTAACAAACAGACGGAGCTATTTTTGCATTTATAATATATTAGTAAAGATAAAGATGATTGGTGGATTTGCCAAGTTCTCCAAGATTGCCAACGTCTTCAGGACCTAAGAATCTACCCGCTAACAAACGGACGAGCGCTGGCGAATATACTCAGTCCCTGGAAATGGCAATAGGCTTCGCCACCTATTAAGTGAGGTTAATGAAGTGATGGTAATGAATATGGCAGTGGTGGGTTTGAGCTTTTTGGCCGCCGCAGCATCCGTGTAATCCTCACAGACACCTCTTTTTTCCTATTTTTATGTGCGCTGTGCGCGAAGTCCCCACGTATGCCCCCCCCCCCTCTCCGCCTTGGTGGGGGAGGTTACAACGGACTTGAACCGACTAAATCGCACGCCTTCTGCGGGTGCTTGTTGTTTGACGGAGATGAGGTTGGCAGGCATATCCCTCACGCTCCGGCCGGCTCAGGAAAAAATGCGTACTGCGTACAAAGAGTACGTTTTATGACGTCACTGGGGTCATGATATATGGCGGTAATTGTACACAATAAAGGTAACGTATGTTTCCCCTCGTTCAATGCGTCGACACTCCAAGCAATACAAATAGATATTATGTCCCGAGCGAACACTTTCGTGGTCTCATGAGACTATTTCTACTGCTTTCTGAAAGAACATGTCTTGAATAATGATATCAATGGTTTATTATTTTAACAAATATGAAATTCTTGACTTGATATCAACATTGCCAATCGTCTCACTCATTAAATATCGAAAACCAAGTACTCGTATAGTGGAGCCGAAAAAAAATGGGAAGCAGATCTCGAGCTCTAAAGCTTATTGGACACAATTGGGATTAATGTTGGGAGGTCCAATAGAATTAAGAGCAAAGGTGGGCCCATGATAAGATAGATAAGGTGAGTGAAAGAGGATATAGCAAAGAAGGGAGTGTATGAGACATAATAATACAAGGGTTTGGTACATTTCGCGAATAAATCATGGAACTTACTATTTCTGCCGACGTTTTTTTTTTTTATACCACTAAGTTGGCAGACGCACTCGGCCCATCTGATGGGAAGCGGTTACCGTGGCCTATGGACGTATGCAACACCAGGGGTGTCACACTCGTGCTGCCGACCATGAAGAAACCTTCTGATGCCCCTCTTGAAGAACCCCATATTGTAGGCCCGAAATTGCGAAAAGTCCAGAATCGTTGTATAATTATGTATTAGACTTCCGCAGTCACTCTGTCAGTCAGTCACACTGAGTGTATGGAGGAGAATTATATTATACCAAGATTTATATAGAATTATATTAAGAAGAGTAAAATGAAGAAATAGGATATTAAAAATAATTTGAAATTTAAGGGTGATTTTCAGTTTGCTGTAATTAGAAGAAAATGGGTTTTTAGCAAAAAAGGACTTGGAATTGATTGCAATGTACATGTTTTAGCTCAGTTTTAGGATTTTTTTACATGTCCGTTTCTAGAGTATTCCTAAGAAAACCTTAAACATTTTTTTTAATTTCAAGCTAAAATTTTCAAAGGAAACGAAAAAAATGGCAGTGACTAAGACATCGCAACTGAAATCAATAAAAGTTTTTATTAAAAATATTTTCCTCGAACTCTTCTACGCTATGTTTTATGTAACAACATTTTGGAGATTGTTATCTTAATTTCTTTAAAAATATATCAATAAGATTGTTAAAACAAGACGTTAAAAATACTTAAAGAAAAACAAAACTCCAATTTCTTCTTTTTCATCGTCAACCCTATAAAAAATAAATGTCACGTACTTAATTATAAAAAAATAAAATTAAAAAATGATTATACCTACCTATTATTTTATAGTACGTGTAAAACAATAAGCAATACTTATTATTTATAGAAATAAATCCACTTTTACGGAGTCCCACTTATATCGCGATTTATTTCAAACTATTTTATTATATACTTTTTGCCCGATGTTTCCTATGATATTCTGCAGCCATGATTTTATTTATATGAGCGATATTCGCGACAGTATCATTATTATTACTTCTTAATCTTCATCCTTCGCTAACCTTTTTCATCCCTTACATACACTTAAAACGCAATTATCAGTGAATCAAATAAAAAAATGCATAATAAGTAGCGAAATTTCACTTGTTTTGAGATGTGTGGAGCCTATGCATCGTCTTGCCAGTTGACCACTGGCCGGTAAGACCGCCGCACGCCCGACACACTTCCACACACCAAAAAAAAACGTCTATGGTAAAAGCGCGCGCAAATTGAACAAAATAGTAATCTGTGATGTGCAGTGTAGCGTAATTTGATTATTATTCCAGTTACTTGTTCTGTTCATAGGTTATAAAACAATTTGGATTATTGTGTACTAATCGGACTTTATTATGGTAAGTTATTCATTTCTTTTTTTGATAATTATTAATATGTTTGATTGTTATCGCTTTTTACGTTTGACTGATTTTTGTCTTTTGTTTTTTGTGTTCTAAATTTAATTTAACTAGATTTAGTTTTTATAGAATATATTTTATAATTTTAAAACCTCTTACAGACTAAGTAGGTTTATAATGATATAACCGTAATTAATTTAACAGTTATTTTTAATAATTAATAAATATAATGATAATAAAAAAATAATTATATTTCTGTTGCGTAAGAATCTCACAGTGAATTTAATATTATTATGATTAATATCTATAAAACTGTTTTTGATGACAAAATCTTTAATTCTATAAATATGAGGCAGCACATTGACCATAACTCGAAAGTTCTCGTCAAGTAAAAGTTGCGAAGAGCGTAGGCCTCCGTGAGTTAAAAGAGTAGCTACCTAAATATTGTTTCAATCAACTTTCTACCTTATCACCACACAATAAAGTTGAGTTTATTTTACAAACCCAATGTCAATTTAAGCAGTCATGGCTGATAAATATTAAATTACAGTAACATGCTTAGATCATAGAGCATGAAGAATTGCAAAAATGAAAGATAGAGTGTGGAGAGATTGTCTGTGGTTTGCGCTGCTTCACTGAAACCACGTAGATGGTAATACCACAGATAATAGGTACCATGTAATATATAACTTTTAATATTGCAATGCTTTTTGTAATATATGATGAGTTTGACAGGTCTATTGAATGAAAGTAATTTAAAAAATGTCTTTAGTGGGCCTACCATGTAGCTAGCTCGTGTTCTGGATAAGGAAGAGGGATAGAACTAAACACCCTATGTAGCTCCATCCCTCTTTCTCGATCAGAAATTGAATGCACGTCATGAACTCACGTTAGGCCCATAGCTATGGCAAATATCCGATCCGATCCGATATATGTTCGGTTGATGAAAAAATTATTAAGTGTTCTAGGTGATCCTAGAATATATTTTATTTATAGATCATACGATATCATCATATTTGGCACATATCACCTTAAAAATCCATAAAATGGCCATTCTGTCTATTCTATTCTATTTCGAAGTTATGTGTGTATTTATCGCACTTATTTAAGTGCCCGGTTAATGGCAACAGGCTCGCCACCTATTACATTGGGACCTAAACATAAACTGGCGAAATGTGGGCGCTAGCACCTCTGCCTACCCCTTCGGGGATATAGGTTTGAGTTTATGTTGTATTGTATATGTATTTTCTGTTGTAATACGTAGCCGGGAAACATTGCTCTATTGGCGACAATAGGTTCGTACCCCGAATAAATTAACTGGTGAAACGTTGTCTAGACGCACCTAATGTTGCTTATACCCTCGAGAATCTACTGGCGTGAATATTGAGTAGGTATACATTTATAAAAACAATATAGGATGACTATGCAAAAAAAAAGAAGTAAGTGCTAATGAATAGTGATCTAAATTAGTAAGATTGTTATTGAAAGAAAGTCAGACGCATCACTGAAAATGTGGGACAGAATCATGCGTTGCCAAAGACTTATATTTATCTAAGTTCTTTAACTAACTTCAAGATTTATAAACTAAACTACTTAATACTTTTCTATATTAGGTCTTTACCTATGCAATTGCCGAAATTTTCTTACAGATTCATGAGTTCGTTATTCCTGTAATTTAACAGCTATTTCCATTATTTATATTTTGTTTAAAAGATGATTTCAAGATTTTACAACTCTATATTAAATTTTGTTTTTATTGGCCGCATGTTAAAATAAATTCGATCTTCAAAAACAGTGCTTCCTAACTGCTATCCATTTTGATGATAAATTACGTATTTCTATTTTACAGCTGTCACTTTTCAAAAATATAATAAAAGTGTTTGTTAACTTAATGTTGTCTTATTCATTTATAATATTGCTACAAAATGAAAGCTGCCAAATGAATGTGTAAAATATTGATTTAAAAAATGTATTACGGTACGGGAATGAGGCGGGAATAAATTTTAAGTTTTTACAACTACCTACATGAAAACGCGCCTTTTTATAAAGCCATCTTTTTTTTTTTATAAAGACACATCAATTAGACTACTTCGTCTGATGATAAGGTGAAGGCAATTGCAAAGAAACATAAAGTAGCTCTATTGTTGCAAATGTTGCTGGTCAAATAGAGGTCTTAAATTGATACCAAATTTTTTGTTCCGTACTACCTGTCTAGTCTTTATACAAAGATAATTTTTCTGTTAGTGCTGTCTGTCTACTCCAGTGGTAGTAAGGCGTGAATATATTGTATAACCTATTCAATAGATGTAATCAGTAATCGGTCTAATCAAAACCTTTAAATGAGAGAAATCATATTTGTTATAATTGCTAAGATTAGATTTCTGTCATCAAGTCATGCAATTTGAACATGGCGTCGTCGTCGCCGCCATGAATTAGATCAGATGTACTCAACCTTTTATATCTATTTTAAATATGTCTTGTAGACTGCCACGGTGAATTCTTTGAAACGAATAAATAATTGAATAATGTATGAATGATTTTTTTAAATATAGATATATGTGTGTGTATGAATGTAATTGAGATATTTAATGAAGGTTCGTATATTAATATAATTTATACTTTTGTATTTCTATCTACTTTTGACACTAACAAAACATGCGTGACGTCGTTCTAGAGGCATATTTATTTATACGCGTATGTGTTTATGTACACATTAAAACCTCTTTATTTTTCCTTACTTACTCCAAAAAATAATAACGATTTATTAAATGAAAAAGAACTGCACATAGCTTTTAAGTTCAATTAAGTTAATCATTTAAGTTCAATTATTATTTATTTATAAAATAATTACATCTTTAAACATTTCTAGTAACAAAATCGGCCTTCTAGCTTAGGTCTTTTAGCATTTAACCTAACCTACTTTTGACGCTACCGACTGTTGCAGCAACATCAGTCTATTAAATAGCTAAATGTCAATAATATCCACAAGGTCACACGTGTAAGCAAATAGTAGGGGTGACATATTTTTTGTAGAATAAAATATATATTTTTTCAAAATTGTCTATTACTTTTGCGAAATTCAGGAGGACGATATTATATCTACATGTCTTTTTATTTTAAATGCGGACTCCGGGCTCCGAGGTGAAAGTTGCTTATGCGGATGAAGGAGGAAGACGATTTAAAATTTTTAATATTATTTATTGTTCCATCCGTTTTATTGTAAATCTTCGTTACCATCATCTAGGATCTATTATTTTTAATTAATTATCTAAACATAACATAACATAAACTCACGCCTATATCCCCGAAGGGGTAGGTAGAGGTCCTAGCACCCACATTTCGCCAGTTTATGTTTAGGTCCCAATGTAATAGGTGGCGAGCCTATTGCCATTAACCGAGCACTTACAAACCTGCGATAAATACACACATAACTTCGAAAAACATTGAAAAGTCATTGGTGTGTGCCATGGTAAGACCTGGGATCGAACCCGAGACCTCGTCTCAGCAGTCCATTACCCATACCACTAGGCTACCGCGGTTAATTAATTATCTATAGGAATAGAAATGCTGGAAATGTGGAATTTTTTGTTTATTGTCCTAAAATATACCTATAGTTTAATTGTCTAAAGTTTAGTACAAAACCCAAATATTATAGTTATTATTAAAGTTAACTGTAAATATCCTAAATACTACATATTAAAAACAATAAAGATTCAATGATTTATCTAAAATTTTATATAAAATTTTATTTAGTGAGAACCCTAGTACGTAGGTTAATAGATGCTCAAATTTTAAAATTCAACTCAATTTGTAACCGCAGGTTGAGTAGCGCTGTTCTAAATTGTCTATTGATTTCCGAATGACATTTCAATAACTTCATCTGATTGCTGAGATCGTGGGTAGGTCATGAAATCGCGGCCATTTTGATTCAACAGTAAAAGCAAGGCTTTATATCATTTTAATAATATGTACAAATCGTGAAAGTTTATACTTAGCATGTATAAAACCACGGTAGCCTAGTGGTATGGGTAATGGACTGCTGAGACGAGGTCTCGGGTTCAATCTTACGTTTTACCATGGCACACACCAATGACTTTTCGATGCTATTCGAAGTTATGTGTGTATTTATCGCAGGTTTATAAGTGCCCGGTTAATGACAATAGGCTCGCCACCACACATTGGGACCTAAACATAAACGGGCGAAATATGGGTGCTAGAACCTCTGCCCTACCGCTTCGGGGATATAGACGTGAGTTTATGTTATGTTATGTATTCTTACTGGCATATATCTTGACTCCAATCACGTCACATAAATTCACAGTAACCGGATTTTTTGCACGTCTTTTGAGGATACGGTGGTGGAGCTGAAATTCACCAATCATAAGTTACATCATTAAAAGTACTTCAGTTAAGTCTTCTGCACTGACGGCACAGAAACTCTCTGTTCTTACGGGGTTGTCAGCACGAGAGTGACTCCCTTTATGTTTGCACACGCCCATAGGTCTCGGTAACCATGTTCCATCAGATTGGCCATTTGCTTGTCTGTCTCCTAAATTGTATAGAAAAAAAAGTGTACTTGGAAACATTACTGGAATACCTGGAATGGTGGTTGCTAGAGCAGGATAAGAAAGAGCGGATGCATGAGCAACAGATAGTTAGTTCTCAATACCAAGACTCGTCCCGGTTTCGGTCCATTGCAAAGCTACTCTAGCTAATCTCCGTACTTTTTGCGCGGCACGACGACGCCATAATGGCGATGTAGGTAACCGTGTTCGAATGATTAAATATAAATACAAGCTTGTGATTATGGCGCTATGATTAAATAACACTCATCGACATTTATTTTGTTATTTAAGTTTCTTTTTACTACATACTTTGCTGTGTTGGTTTTTTTTATACCACTTAGGTGGAAGACAAGCGCACGGCCCACCTGATAGAAAGTGGTTACCGTGGCCTATGGACGTGTGTAACACCAGAGGAGCCACGCTCGAGCTGCCGACCCTGTAAGCACATAGTTTTTGTACCGTCAGTGTAGAGGACAAAGCAGGACAAGCCATTAGTCATCCCACTGACAGCACAAATTCTCCGGTGATCTCTGGCTACCCTACTCACTGCTGGGAACACTGGGTTCGCGGTGTAGTAGAATAATTCCTCCACATCAATCAATCAAGTAGCCCACCCTATATCCTCAATCAATAATCTTAAGTGTTAAAGACATTATTTAAGACAGGCATTGATTCGTACTTGAGACACGACAAGGTGGGGACTCCTTGGTCCCTACAGCTGAAGAGGGCCGTCTCCAGAGAGACGGTTCTGGACTGCCGGGGCGCGAGGGAAATGTCTCAGGTCTCAGGTAATCTCACCTCCGGCAACCTGCAACCCACACAGTCGGTGTGCGTTTTATTCTGACATAGCCTCTCCCACCGCCTCCATTATCCGTAGGGATTTTGTGCACAATAAAAAAAGGCATTGAAGAGTACAAAAAATTGAAATTTACGTCTATATTCGACTATTTGAATAAATTTATGGAAAAATATAGCATACCTATCAATTACTTTAAAAACATCATTCATACATATATTTATTTTTTTATGTAGTAGCTACAAACATCAAACATGTAAATTTAAAAAAAAAAGACCAGACCCAACAGAAGTTGTTTCTAGATTTAAATATTTAAAACCAGAGATAAAGACTTAATTGGATGACTACTTTTTAAAGTATTCCGGCCAGGACTTACGCAATAGTTTACGGCCAATGTGCGCTGTGTTGAAATTCTCTGAAGTTTCTTTTAATAAATCCTAATCCTTCTAAAAGATATTGACTTTTGATAAATGGAAGATTCGTGGAATTATTTTCTTTTTAATTAGTTTTTAAGTATGTTTGATAATGTTGGTCGCGTGACTGGTTATTAACGATCTGTTTTTGTTGATAGCTGTCTTAAGTTGACTTTATGTGATTAGACTTTTGAGAGCAGGTTAAGTCCTAGTACATTATGGTTCATAGGGATGGTATTGCTGGAAAAAAAGGCAGAACTCAAGACTCTAATACGGAGACCATTCCATAGCAGATGACAAGGCAGCAATGACGGAAAATAAAAATTGAAAACTCCGACGCTCACAATAGATAAAAAGAAACCTTTTTTATTTTATATCCTTAATTGTCCAAAGGAAGACTGGAAATATTTATATACTATCGTTTTACCTCTTCGGGACAGTGTCCAATACAACCAACGCTACATCACCAATGCACTCATAATAATCCAATTAATTGATTCATTGAATTCGAAAATATATTCTGCAATAACATTTTCTAATTATATATCCTGCATTCATAATGTATGCCAGATAGGCTATTATAATATTTATGAATACTGGGATGATAAACAAGCTTCGCTTTTTAATTTTTGTATTTAGACTAAGTATAGTCTACTTAAGTAAGTAAGTAAGTAAATGTTTGTAAATTTGTAAATGCAGTGATTTTATATATATTTTGTTTCTAAGGTAATAAATAAATAAAAATTAAAAAAAAATAGACAAAAAAAAATGCCTACTGAGTTTCTTGCCGGAGTCTTAGGTAGGGGCCACGTTTCGAACCGGCGCGGCGTGGTTTTTTTTTTTTTTTTTATACCACTTAGTTGGCAGACAAGCACACGGCCCACCTGATGGAAAGTAGTTACCGTGGCCTATGGACGTCTGTAACACCAGAGGAGTCACAGTCGCGCTGCCAACCCTGTAAGTACAGAGTTTCTGTGCCGTCAGTAGAAGACAAATCAATGGTCCATTTGCTGAACTAGTCTTTTATATTTCTTTTTGTATTGGAGGTTTATTAGTGCGAATTTAATGCTCATGCGGAATAAAGATTTTTTGACTTTGATTTTGCGTACAGCTAAGGAGTCACTGATACTGTCTAGTCATACATACATTTGATTGTGAAAGTATTTACCAAGCCAAGGTACATACATAAGAAGTGGAACTCTCAGCCTGAGTCTGCGTTCCCTAAAGATATAACCTTGAAGTCTTCCAGTCTCGAGTGAAAAGGTTCCTTCAAGGCATATATGCTTCATCATAGACCACATCATCACTTACCATCAGGTAAGATTGAGGTCAAACATCAGTCTATTATATGTAAAAAATCAACTTGTTTGTTAAGCATCTCAGATTCTAAACCTAAAATGAACCAAACATTGTTAAACTGTTGAATCTAAAAATAAAAAACTATCTTGTTATAATAGTCTATCAAATTGCAAACTAATAAATATTTATTTACATTCAAAAGCTTACGATTCAATCAGCTGAGATTATGAAATATTCGATCACGGTGCACGGCCTTCAGAATAGCATAAAATTTACATTTCTATATGTAATCTCTAAATTAGAGAAATCTGCTTTCACAAATTTATTAAACGACATGAAAATGTTAAATAATGTTAGCGCATAATGTTTAAAAATAGACAATTTCGTCTATATTGTAGTTATAGAGTATTGGTCATATAAGAAGAAAAAAGGCGGTAGGTGTTAAAAACCTAACAAGTTTCTAAATTTGCTCCTTAAATAAAAAATAGTTAATATTCGAATATTTCATTACTTATTACATATTTGTCAATAATAATACCTTATAAAGTGTAACTTACGTTTGTGGAACTATATGTGACATATAAACCAAAACTTCAACACCACCTGCCAGCTTCACACAATTTGCAATATCATTATAGCTGTATATTGAAAGCACTGAAAATGTCACAGCTTGAGGAGATACAATCGGTGCAGAAAAGTCTTGAAGAGAGATTTTTCAAGAAGATGGATGAACTGCAAGCGCAACTTCAAGTCGGAGGGGCAGCTAAGGACACAGTGGCAAAGGTTGCTGATGAGTTCCGTACATTCAGGGAACTCATATTCAACATTCTTGGGCTACTCCGTAAACAAATTTCCGAATGCATCATGGTGACAGACTCCATTGATACTTGGCAGCGCCGCAAAGCTATCATATTCTCGGGGATTCCAGATGCTGACAAAGAAAGCTGCACCACTGCCATATTGGGGATCTTACACAGCAAGATGGGCCTGAAGGAGATCACAACATCTTCCATAAAAACTTGCCATCGTCTTGGAGCCCTTAGAACAGGCCACAACCGTCCCATCCTAGTGAGGTTTAGCACTCTGGGCATAAAATCCGCAGTGTGGAATGCGAAGACAAGGCTGAAAGGGTCCTCAATATCGGTAAGAGAGTTTTTGACCAAGATTCGACAGGCAGTATTCGTCAAAGCCCGCTTGCACTTCGGGATGCGTTGCTGCTGGACACAGGATGGCGTTATATTAGTCAAAACGCAGGATGGACAGCGCTGCAAGCTCACCACTACTGAGGAGCTTCAACGTCTCATTGTGAAGCATCCTAAACCAGCATCAACCAGGGACTAGTGTTGTTATGAATGATGATCATAATTTAGTTTTATATATCCTGCACTGTTTCTGATCGCATACTTAATGAATACTACAAGTAACTTCTTGTGCCATTTGCTTGTAATCATATAATAGTGTGTAATTCATTATCTTGCGTTTTGGTGAGTCTTGGCGTTGGTTTTGCATGTAATTATTCCATTGCAAAATTTTATAAATAACAAAACAATGTCACTTTGACACTTTTGATTCGCTATTCTGTTTACTCATCATAACTGCTGTGTCTGGCACAGGGGGCTTTTGCTCTTACGTAAACGCTTTTAAAAATATCTAATTTTTTCATGGTCTAATCACTTTTTTTTTTTTGTTTGTTTTATATACAGTGTTTAAATATAATTGTATTTTTACAGCAATTGTGACTGTTTGCTGGCGGGTGGTGCAGAGACTGAACTAAAACAACTCAACGTATTTATTGTACTGGTACATTTTTTTTTTTTATACAAATATTACTATTATTATATATTTAAGTACTTAATATATTATTTATTTTTATTATTATAATTATTATGAGTGATAATGACTTGTCTGATAGTGATTCCTATTTTTCTGCCGATGATATGGATTTCTGTTCAACCCCAAATAATGCTGTTTTACTTGGTGATAAACTTTGTAGACGTTTTGAACAAAACATGGGACAGTCATTTAATGTTTGTCACATAAATGCACAGAGCGTGCCCGGACATTACAGTGACCTTGTAGCGACCTTTGCTGACTCTCACATCCATGCAATTCTGATTTCCGAGAGCTTTTTGAAGCCTAATCTTCTTTCTTCTTATTACCCACTCCCTGGATTTGTTTTGATTAGAAACGACAGGTTGGGTAAGGAGGGAGGTGGTGTAGCCATATATCTCCGTAGTGATCTACCTTTCAAAATGGTTACCTCATCTCCTTCACAATACTCAGCTAGCGCCGAGTTCCTTTTTCTTGAGGTCTGGGTCAGGGGTGTCAGGGTGATCCTTGGCGCTGTGTACTGTCCCCCCACAGTCGATTATTTCACCGACTTTGAATTGGTATTAGAATCGTTGGGGTCTGACTACGAGCATCACATCATCATGGGTGACTTTAACACTAATCTTCTCGCAGGTGACTCTCCAAGGGCTCACAAACTCCTTCACATCGTCGAGGCAGCCAGTCTTCACGTTTTGCCACTTAAGGCCACACACCACAATAAGGACGTGGAGGATACCTGGCTCGACTTGATTCTTACTTCTTCTCCTAGTCTTATTAACTTTCATGGTCAGTTTTTAGCACCGGCCTTCTCACATCATGATTTACTTTATGTCTCCTATATTCTCAAACCACCTAAACTCAAACCTAAAGTGTTGCAGAGGCGTTGTTTTGGTCGAATGGACTCTAACAAATTGTGTGCTGATGCTGCGGAGATCGATTGGGCGCCTTTAGCAGAGGCTACCACGGTTGATGACAAAGTTCTGTTCTTCAACAAAACAGTAAATACCCTCTTCGATATACATGCCCCTGTTAGGAGGGTGAGGTTGAAGCACCCTCCGGCACCGTGGCTTACAAATGAGGTTCGAATTGCTATGAAACGCAGAGACCGGGCATTTGTTAAGTTTAAAAAAAGTCGTTCGGACATCAATTGGGACTCTTACAAGGCGGTCAGGAATCGGTGTAACCAGGTGATACGGAACGCTAAACGCCGACACATCTTTGATAACATAACTTGCTCATCACCAGCTGAGGTCTGGAAGTTTCTCGGGACTTTGGGAATTGGTAAGTCAAGGCAACTGGGGCTACCCAAGACGATTGAGTTAGATGCCATTAATCGTTTTTTCTCCACCTCTCTTGCAATTGATGGGACAACCAAACGTCAAACGGTAGACTTCATAGCCGGGCTGACCAGTCCCAGTTATACACCTTTTCAGTTTTCTCCAATTACATTGGATGAGATCAAAAAAATCATCTTGTCCATCAAATCTAGGGCAGTGGGCTGTGACAATATTAGTCGTCGAATGATTACCTCTATCCTGGACCATCTTCTCCCAGCCATTTCCCACATTATCCATTTTTCACTAGATTCTGGTCAATTTCCTATATTGTGGCGCAAAGCCTATGTCCGTCCTCTTCCCAAAATTTCTAATCCCTCGCTTCCCAAACACTTTCGTCCGATCTCGATCCTTCCGTTTCTATCCAAAGTGCTGGAGGTATGTGTGCATAGACAGTTGTCTAATTTTATACATCGTAATGACATATTAAGTCCACTGCAATCAGGATTCAGGCCAGGACACAGCACTACCTCTGCTCTCCTAAAGGTAACGGGTGACATCAGGGATGGTATGGAAAAGACTATGGTTACTGTGATGGTCTTAGTAGATTTTTCCAACGCATTCAATTGTGTGAACCATGACATTCTTTTGTCGATTCTTGCCCACATTAAAATCTCATCTGATGAACTGGATTGGTTCTCTTCATATCTTCAGGGCCGCCAGCAGTCAGTTTGTGCTGATGAGGAGTCATCGAGTTGGTGCAATCTTGACTCTGGGGTCCCTCAAGGCGGTATACTTTCTCCACTTCTTTTCTCCTTATTTATTAACTTCATAACCTCCGATCTTCAGTGTGCGTATCACTTGTATGCCGATGACCTGCAGTTGTATAGCCAAGCCCCTGTGGATAACATTTCGGAGGCTATCGATAAAGTAAACGCAGACTTATCCTTTATACGTCGTTGGTGTGACGGGTTTGGACTGGCCGTTAACCCTGACAAATGCCAGAGTATGATAGTGGGCAGCGTGTACATGATGCGAAGATTGAAGGACGTGATCATGCCAGCTATTATATTCGATGGCAAAATAATTCCTGTCACACTTAGTGTTAAGAACTTGGGCCTAAATCTTGACTCAACCTTCAGTTGGCGGGTTCAAGTCACTAACGTCTGCCAGAGAGTGACAGGGACACTAAGGGCTCTTTATCGCCTTAAAAACTTTCTTCCTATTAAAACCAAGACAATGCTCATGCAGACTTTAATCTTTCCTATCTTTGACTATGGTGATGTATGCTATTTCGACCTGAATGCAGATCTGCTCAATAAACTTGACCGACTTCTCAACAATTGCATTCGATTCGTCTACAATCTTAAGAAGTATGACCACGTTTCGGCTTGTCGTACTGAGCTGGGTTGGTTGCCTATACGAAGGCGACGGAGTCTGAGAGCTGTCACTTTGATATATACCCTACTAAACTCTCCCAATGCCCCAGCTTATTTAAAGTGTCAGCTCCACTTACTCGGCTCTAACCATAATAAAAATTTACGCTCGTCTAACAACTTACTCCTACACTGTCCCACTCACACGACAAGCCTTGTCCACTCTTCGTTCTTAGTCCAGGCTATTCTTTTATGGAACGCGCTTCCCCTGGAAATCAGAATGTCTACAAACCGTTTCATATTTAAGACCAGAGTACACCAGCTCTACAGCAACCCATAGTTGGCAAACAAATCATTTCACATCGCATCTGTATGTATTTGAAATGTATTTGTATCAATATTTATATATATATATATATAGGTATATGTTCTTTTTATTTTTATGCATATATTTATGTATATATTGGTCTATATGTGTATGTAGTTTATGATGTTTGTATATATTCATATATGGATATATAATTATTTATTTACTTTTAATTATTTAATTATTTTTTTATTATAAAAATATTATTTAGTACCTAACTGAGGAAACTGTCACTACAACACTTCGAGCACCTACTTTTAATATCTCTGCATCACCCTAAGGTTGACTGGTAGAAAATGCCTGTGGCATTAAGTCCGCCTTTGTACATTCTGTCTGTTTGTGCAAAAAGCTTAAATAAATAAATAAATAAATAAGAAATCTTAAAAGAGATGCTGAATGAATTTATTGCATATTATAATATATTTCTTAGGTGTTTAAAATAAATGTTATATTTACGATTGGATTATGTATGGATTATTGTAGTGGCTTTACCTGTAATAAACTACGTATTGATCAATGATATGAACGAAATATGTAGTAATAAATAGTAAAATAGTTAATATTAGTCAAAATAATTTAGCATCTTACGAGTATTTCTTTGCCGTTTATAGACTTCTAGAGTCATCCTTAAACATTTTTTGAGGTAATATTCGTAATTATTAAGACATGATGCGGGTTCCAGCTCCAAGGTTACCAGAGTTCCAGACATAGCCCACCCGGGTTCCATTCCCAGGTCACCCTTATGGACGCTTTTTTATACAACTTAGGTGGCACACAAGCACACGGCCTTCTTGATGGAAAGTGGTTACCATGACCTATGAACGTGTGCAACACAACGTGTGCTACCGACCCCGTAAGAACAGAGAGTTTCTGTGCTGTCAGTGCAGGAGAAACAATCAGGACAAGCATTTTTTTCCTTTCTCACTGACAGTACAAGGACTCTCCAGTGAGATCTAGCTACGCTACTCACCGCCAGGAACACAACATGAGGTTATTATAGTCGTGGTATTCTGTAGTGTGGAGGTACTTCCCCAGTCGGACGGTTCAATTGGGACGGGAATTCCGTCGTGCATGTGTGTTTGTTTGTTCGCCTCCTATGAGGTTGCACATCGCATATAAAATAGTTATATTCTGTCTTCATTTTCACATATTGTTTGTGCACTCTTATTTATTTGATGACCTCAAACTTAAATGAATCAAAGTCAAAATAATTCTCAACGACTTTTAAAGTAACTTCGAGACGCCGATTCATTTTAATTAATGACTTTTATTTTTAAAATACCAAGGAAATGAAAGCCAATCTACTGTATTTAGTAAAAAAAACAAACAGCAACCTAATTTACAATAAAAAAGTACGATTATTATTTTGACAGAATCAGTAATTAATATAATAACTACAAGGTGTTCAGACTGTTCAGATTTTAGATATCATGTTCGTTAAAGATGTAAAAATTGTGCTAATGCCATTCTTATGAAGAAAGTTAGCGTGAGTCACACGGTACAGGTATTATCGTTAACTCCTCCAACTAACGTAACTAACTAAACGTTTATGTTAACGGTTGTGTACGGGCGGGGCTCGAACCTATAACCCGCTGTTATGTAATATGCGAAATAGTTTAATGATTCGGTGAACCCCAGACGTGACCGCGGGTTCACCGAATCATTTGGTGATGATGAACTAAATTTCTATGAAATTAACCCTGATGACCGTCTTCTATTAATGAATGGATAGCCTATCTTTCGGTAATAAGATAGTTAAATAAACAGAGACAGTACTATGTTTTCTTACCCCTGGCCTCCTAAGTGGCAAGATACTTATAAGGCTAGAGGCACCAGCATAGTGATAGGCACGCGAACTTTTTTTTTTCATATTTTAGCTACAATTATTTTCATTTTTAACTTAGGTTAATTATTGTATTATAAGGTTTTTTATTATTTACTTATAATTATCTTGACATGAGACAAAAATGTACATTCATTCATATTTAGTCTTAAGAAATCACTAGTACCTATGTATCTTCATTTATCAGATGATGTCTCGAAAATAACGCAGTAGAGTTTGTTGCGCTGTTTTTTTTTTGAAAAGAATATTAGAACGAATATGGGGTTTAACGTACATTGCTTTTGAGTCTCGATAGTAGGTATGATTTTAATCGTTTCTATTCAATGTAACGTTTACCCTCACGCAGTAACGGTTCAAACAATGTGTCAAATGTCTAGAGGAAACTCGTGAAGCTTGTTTACAGAGTAGTAAATAGCGGGCTCCTGTCTTTGCTCGCCCTAGAGAGACAAAGACATGAGCCATCATTATCATTCTTGCATTTATTTTTTATATAGAATACGTCAATTAGACTTCACCTCACCTGAAGGCAAAGTCTCAGAAAAGAGGGTCATCATTACTTACACACGGCTTCATCATATGCTTTTTTACGCCTCTCTTAAAGGACCCGGGACTGTAGGAAGAAGGAAACACGTGAGCTGGTAATTAATTTCAGGCCTTAATGGTGCGACAAACGAAAGAGTCTCCGAACCGCTTGGTTCTCGATCGGATATTCTGCACTGTGTGCGGGTGACATCTAAACCCTGCACGTGTTGTCCTGTGTAAGAAAGGGGAGGATGGGACTAATTAGAAGAGCTCACCAGAACATTCACCATGGTACAGACAGTAAAATACTGCTTTAACCGAGAGGGTCGCATACGAGGCCTTCACCTCGCAGTTCAGTGTCCGCTTTTACCAGTCTAACTACGACGCGGCTGACCTAAACTCCACAACCCATAAATCCACGACTCAATATTTGTGTATATTTATAAAAGTTAATATACAAGAGAAACTACTATCGAAAACATTTTCAATATACAATAACTTTTAATAGTACACCAATAAGATTTACTTGTGCATAATTTCAAGTATCTAACACTCCAAATAGCTGCAGTTACTTGTTATCGCAATGACTGGTAGAAACAGTTAAGCTAGAACACTTACTTGGACTGGTAACGCGTGTTTGCGAATCTCGCCCTGGTTTCAACACTTTCTTATTAAACATATGGTACAACTATGGTTACAACAGTTTGTGACAGGCATAACATAAATATCAAACACAAAAACAATCTTGTAGTATGTGGTAGTAGACTTCCAAAAATTAGTCATTCATTCCAGGGCAACTGTATACGCTTTTGTAACAAGCTCCTTAATTAATTGGGGATTTACCTGTGGATAAATTAAAAAATGTAGTCAAAAATTGTGACAGAAAGGCTATTACAAAATCCAAGAATACTTGGATGATGAACACTCTACAAAAATATACTCAAGTATATTTTTGTATTTAGATTAAGTAGACTAAGTTATATGTTTGTAAATAGACCAAAAAAAATGCCCGCTGAGTTTTTTACCAGAGTCTTTTCAGATCGAGGCCGCGTTTCGAACCGGTGATTCTTTTGCTAAACTAGTTTTCATATGAGTATTTCCTTAGGTATTGACGTTTTGTAAGTGCCGATTTAATGGTCTATGCAGAATAAATGATTTTCGTCTTGTGACTTTTGACTGGCATATATCTTAACCCCGAATAACAAGAGAAACGAGACCTATCTTACTCGTCTTGTTATCAGTGGAACGATAAATTGCTGATACGCTCTTACCCTCACACGTGTACCTCCCTTCATACAATGCTGGTCCTATAAGCGCGCCTGGAATATCCGCCTATCGAGGCCGTCAAGGTATGGACCGTCATACAACCCAACTGTATATGTAGGGTTATTATACAACGCATGGTTCCCGGCAGAGTAGAATTTGGACCACCCCATCTCTACACATGCGGTGTCGTACAAGGCGACTCAGGGATAGGGCTGTTTAACATCAGACAGATATATACAGCTCAGACTCAGTCTCAAATGCCTTGAGTCAACAATAGTGCCCGGAATACGGCAATAGACTCATCTCCTATTATGTGGGACTGAATTTAATGATTGGTGATATGTAGGTGTTAATTCATCTCTGCCTAACCATGTATACAAAAAGATTGAAAGGCTACCGTTCCATATGCTTATCATCATCTGAGCTCAATCGGTTGCATCCTAAACATGCACTTTGGAGCCCAGGGTCAGCTGTCCTACTTATTTTTTCCAAAAATTAGCTTCAACAGGAGCGACTGCCGTCTGCAAATTACCATAGTAGTAAAGCTTCTTAATAGAAAAACAAACTCTTAAATCATAACTCAGCTGTCGACATTAAGTACAGCTAATTTGTAATAATTAACCCTGATTAACTTCTCACGAAGTTGAAAGTTGTGTCCATTTGAATAAAAGTGGGTACAGACCGGCGTTATGGAACGTGATGTAACTTCCTACAGAGCAAACATTCATACATACATATAATCACGCTTTTAACCCCGGAGGATTAGGTAGAGGTGAATTAATATCCACATTTCACTAATCATTGTATTCGGTTTCACGAAATAGGGGGTGAGCGTATTGCCGTTTTCCGGGCACTATTCTTGTTGACTCGAGTCATGCATTTGAGGCGGACTCTGGACTGTATAAATGTCTGCAGTCTAATAAGAATAAGGGGTGCTTTGGAAAGCATGGTCCGGTCTCGGCCACGAACCCCAACTCTGGGAGGATAGAAGAAGAAGACTCAGGAGGTCAGAAGCCGCACCCCGAACTTCAAGGTGAAGGTCACAGATGACGGGTATGAATAAGAATGAAGAGTAACAAGCGAGTAATGATCAGCAGGTTACCATCATATTTCAAAATCAAATAGAAAACGCAATCAAATATGAGTGACTCTAACCATTTAATAACCTCACGGAAACGTAGGTAGGTTTTGTTTCATCAAAACCAAATCTCGTATGGAATCACGCGGAACATTAGTCTTTTAACATTTTTTTTTTAAATCAATCAAATCAAATCATTTTTATTCGCATAAGACAGGTACATAGGGTTGGTCAGTAGTTTACATAATATGTGCAGTGTGCAGTGCTCTGCTTATTACCTTTGATAGGTGTGCAAATATTAAAAAGTTAAATTACCATACAATATTAGAATGTCAAAAAAATATAAAATATTACAGAAAACAATAATAAGTATAGCATAATTAATAATGTCAAGTATAACAATTAATGTCAAAATATATAATTAATATGTCAACAATTAATACCTACGAATATTATATAAAATATTTTATAAATTTGACTAAAAATAATTCAAAATATTTCCAATCGAATTGAAATTACGAGTTTTGAAAACGTAACGTTACTGAAACAAATCATTAAAGCAAATTCTAATTATTGTCATTTACCTACACTGGTCAAATTACTTCTGACAACTGTCAGAAAAGATTACTAAAATTGAAAGCATCAATGTTGCAATTCGGTCATTAACTAGAAACGTTTAGAAATTTCGTAACTCAACGTAAATAAGCACAAAGGGTACATAAGTAATAACTTATATTCAAATAACAATTTCATCGATTATTTCACAATTATTGAAACGTAATTTTATTTTGCTAAATAGATAATCGGCCATTTTGATGAATACATTCAATGAATGGTCAATCTATTCGTTAATAATTGGTATAGGTTCTAATAAGGCTAAATACTGTTTCCAATTAAGGTTTTCAATTCTCAATTAAGACTTTAAATGCCGATTCCTATTAAACAGCCCATTGAAAGACTGAGTCTTTTTTAAATGGCTTTAAAGTAAAGTACTACGAGAGCTCCCTACTAGAGTTTTAGGGTCCAAGCTCTTGGCATGGTTACAGGATAGGTGCTTTTACACAATGCAATCTATCTACCGCGGTAGCCTAGAAGTATGGGTGGGGCGGGAGCGGCAGCGGGAGCGACGAAGGATCGCAAGCCAAGGTGCCCGCGTACGAAGGCAACTCGGGCGTCGGAGGTCGACGAACGACCTCCGCCCCCCATGAGCGCCGGCCTGGGGGTGACAGGTGGAGCCGCCTGTCACCCTGGCAGAAGCAGGCCGCGACGGTGGCGCGCCTGGCGCGCCTCCCCGTTTCCGGGGATGAGTTGGGGACTCTGTAGTCCCCACACCCGAGAAGAGAGCCAGATCGTGAGAGATGGCCCTGGGTATGGCAGGTTTATAGGTGCCCTGGCAATAGGCTCGCCACCTATTACATTGGGACCTAAACATAAACTGGCAAAATGTGGGTACTAGCACCTCTGCCTACCCCTTCGGGGATATAGGCGTGAGTTTATTATTATTATTATTTACACTATGCAAGACCACTTTTCCTATAGAGAAAATGGAAATTTGTAATTATTCTGTTGTTATTTTGCTAACGAATTAAACTAAGAAACTTAAGAAGACAAGCATGAATATCTATGTGCATGTATTATGTAGTAAACAGCAGGAGGTAGGACACGATTGTATGCCTGTCCCAATTGAGTAGTCGGACTGGGGAAGTACCTCCACCCTACAGAATGCTACGGCTATAATAATCTCGTGTTATGTTCCCGGCGGTGAGTAGTAGCCAGAGCTCACTGGAGAGTTTTTGTGCTGTCAGTGGGATGACTAAAGGCGTGTCTTGATTGTTTCTTCTACACTGACGGTACAGAAACTCTGTTCTTACAGCGTCGGTAGCAGGTGTGTGACTCCGCTAATTTTGCACATGTTCATAGGTCTGTACAACTTCATGTCATTCTCCTCCATGCATTTCTGTCAAATGTCATTGCCTCAGTCACTCCCTTCTTTGCCGTTCTTTGCATCCATCCAAATTGTAGATCATTGCGCACAAAATTGGCCATCATTGTGGTATGCAAATGTCACATGATGTGAGCAAGACATGACAGTGGACCGTTATATAAAGTTATACCACATTAAACTATAACTATATTAGCATACGGTTTAATTTGATTACCTTAGATGTCATATGTGTGTGGCTTTCTGGAACGTGGAACCTTTTTAAAAAATATTAACATAGAAATTACTAATATTCCCTCCAACTCCTCCAGCTAAGCTAAGTTGCTTGTGTTAGGAGTACACTTTCGATCGTGATGCCGACTCCTTAACGACTAAGTTATTGACGCTTTTTTACAAAGTTAAGAAAGGAAGGCATAGACACACTCCCACAATACAAATATGATTTATAGGCCACATGTGCCGAAAAAGTAGGCCATGGGATCAAACGAGACCAGGAATAACGATTGCGAATCGGGAAACGGTTCCGTTGCAGATGGCCGGCGTATTGTAGAATACAATGACTAATTTATGGAATTTGACGTTTGTGACAGTTGTCAATGCATGTCCACGACAAATCCAGCCACAGAATTCCTCTCAGTCAAGATTGCTGATCTGAAAATGTTAGGTGGAATTAGACTGAAAGCGGAAGGTGTAGGGTCGGATGCCATGGCGTACATTGTAAGAGGCCTATGACTCTCAATCATTAACATCGATTTTTAAATGAGAAATAACCTCCCTGTCTTTGATTTTAACCATTTCTTAACTAGCAAATACAAAGCCATATATAAAGTTCAAACCAGTGTGGTATCACCACCCCATCTCATTCGAAGAGTGTCGTAAGATGCGACTAATTGAAAAATACGCGAGAGAAGGAAATCTTTAAGGAAGCTTTAGCCTAATGTGTCTGGTCAGCGGACATATTAGGCTAAAGCTTGAACAATGATTGATATAAAGTTACTCGAATACACTTGCCCACTTAAAATGTAGCCTTATAATTGTAATGCATATAATTATGTTTTACAACCAACGATATCAGCAATTAAACGTTTAGCAATTAATGCAAGTAATGAATGATGAAAACTATTAATGAAGCAATAACTGAGTTGTTAAAGTTTAATTATGTTGAATTTGTTCCTACAAAAGGTTGGAATTTCATTTCCCATGTTTTACGACAATTACTACAATACTGTCAAACATTTAAGTGAATGTAGCACATTGAAATGAAACTATGCGGATTCTATCATTATTTATTTGATTTATTTAATTATTTTAATACTAATCCCGAAGTTTAATTGCTTTTCGTAGTCTGAGAAGCTCCCTAAAAGCAATTAATACATTGGGATTCGGGATCAGTTTAAATAATGAAATGGTTTATTTTCTACACAATTACTAGAGATTCCAAATAATAAAATAAATAATCTACCAAATTCTACAAAGCATAACTTAACTGACTTGTGTTATGGAGTATACTTCGAACACTGTACATTAAAACTTTAACTTATTTTGTTACGAAAATAAATTATTTAATGATAATAATTTATTTTCGTTAGAAATAAGTTATATATATAGAATTTTTTTTCATAGAAACACCCAGGCACAGGTGGCATACAAGCACACGGTCCACCTGATGGAAAGTGGTTACCGTGGCCTATGTACGTGTGTAACACCAGAAGAGTTACACTCGCGCTGCCAACCCTGTAGGCACCGAGTATTTTTGTGCCGTCAGTGTTTCTACACTACCCTACTCACCGCTAGGAATACAAAACAAAGTTATTATGGCTGCTCAATTGGACGGAAATACCGCCGTGTCCTACCTCCTCAATACTGTCTGTTTGTTTGTGATGCACGTAAGAGGTAGGACACGACGGTATATCCGTTCAATTGAGCAGTCCGACTGGGGAAGTACCTTCGCCCTACAGAATAACGCGGCCATAATAACTTTGTGTTGTATTCCTAGCGGTGTGTAGGGTAGCTAGAGCTCACTGGAGAGTTTTTGTGCTGTTAGTGGGACGACCAAAGGCTTGTCCTCTACACTGACGGCGCAAAATCTCTGTTCTTACAGGGTCGGCAGCACGGATGTGAAGCCACTGGTGTTACACTCGTTCATAGGTCATGGTAACCACTTTCCATCAGGTGGGCTGTGTGCTTGTCTGCCACCTATGATAAAAAAAAAAGTTTGACAGTATTTTTTTAATAATTGACTAGACATGTCTATCTTGTCTTTGTTCTAAAGTCGAGTATCTGTCGATAATATAACAATTTCCATCACTCACTTGTCGGAATTTGTACTCATTAATGTGATATTAGGCTGTCTTGTGACCCAGACTTCGAACTATACAACTGCAAGTCATAATGAAAGTGTGTTCAAGTACCACACTTGTACAAGTACCTATCTAGAGTCACTTTTGTTGGTTTTCTTGACTTCTATTTCCCATACGTTTTGATTAAATGAACTACGGGGAAAGAAGGTTTTAGAAAAATATTGGGTGAAGAGGGCAGATATGGCACACACTTTGACATGTATTGAACTTGGGTATTTAAGAAGCTTTTTTGGGTGTTGATAAGTGATGATGTGATCTACAATGAAACACTTTAGGATACATACATACATATAATCGCGCCTTAATCCCCGGAGGGTTAGGCAAAGGTGAATTATCACCCACATTTCACCAATATTTGTATTCGGTTCCACGTGATAAGGGGTGAGCCTATTGCGGTATTTCGGGCACTATTGTTGACTCGAGCCATGCATTTGAGGCTGAGTTTGGTCTGTATATATCTGTACGATGTTAAACAGCCCTATCCCTTAGTCGCCTTGTACGACACCGCATGGGAAGAGATGGGGTGGTCCAAATTCTACTCTGCCGGGAACCACGCGGCGATAGGATTAAAAAGCAAAATTGAAAAACTTGACATTGGCGTCTCGCCATTAATAATTGTAAAGACATTTACTTGATATTATCAAAATTGTGGAAATTCGCTGCAGAAGCGCCGGTAGCTTAGTGGTTAAGAAGTCAGCCTTGCGATCAAGAGATCCCGGGTTCGAATCCTGGCCATTACATTACTGATGTCAACCCACTCCTAACACAAGCAGCTGGAGGGGTTAGAGGAAATATTAGTAATTTCGGCTAATAAATTTAAAACATAACATAAACTCACGCCTATATCCCCGAAGGGGTAGGCAAAGGTACTAGCGCCCACATTTCGTCATTTTAGGTCCCAATGGCGGCGGTGGCGAGCCTATTGCCATTAACCAGACACTTATAAATCTGCGATAACTACACACATAACTTCGAAACGCATCGAAAAGTTATTGGTTTGTGCCATGGTAAAACTTGGGATCTAACCCGAGACCTCGTCTCAGCAGTCCATTACCCATACCACTAGGCTACCGGTAAAAAAAAAAGAAAAAGAAAAAAAGCTGTTTATTAAAATTGATTTTTTCTTTTTTTATACTATTTTATATATACTAAATTCTTGTAGTCTACATTATAAATCTGTCGTCCAAGCCTTACCTAGTCGGTATACCGCGTTAATGTCTTCTAAAACTAATTACCAAACCACTTTCTCAACGATACCGACATTGTTAATTCGACTTTCCCGTAAGATATTATACCATGAATGATTCTATACGCAGTTTGATTGCCGTTATGACTAGTACAAGACGTTATTTTCATTAGAAGTATTACTTACGTGAAATACACAGTAAAAATAGTGAGAGGATAGGTATATTTATCAGCATATATCTTGACTCCGGAGAGAAACGAAGCCTTGGCGCCAGCGGGTCTACGATTGGCGGATTTCAGCTCCTCCGGCGTCTTGACACCCCATACTATCCGCAGAAGACACCCAAAAACGCATGCTGCACATTTAGGGCACATTTTGTGAAGTTTTGTAAAATATACTTATACCTATATTAACTGTGGGTATTCAGAGCTCACTAGAGAGCTTTTGTACAGTCAGTAGGAAGACCAAAAGCTTGTCCTGCTTTGTCTTGTACACTGACGGCACAGAAACTCTCTGTGCTTACAGCGTTTGCAGCGCGAGTGTGACTCTCTTGGTTTCGCACATGTCCATAGGCCACGGTGCCACTTTCCATCAGG
Source organism: Eilema griseolum (assembly GCA_963662185.1). Taxonomy (NCBI): domain Eukaryota; kingdom Metazoa; phylum Arthropoda; class Insecta; order Lepidoptera; family Erebidae; genus Eilema; species Eilema griseolum. Next base: position 2,419,994 of record OY759249.1, read on the forward strand.
TAGGCCGTGTGCTTGTCTGCCACCTAAGTGGTATATTCTAATTTTTTTATACCACTTGGTTGGCAGACAAGCACACGGCCCACCTGATTGAAAGTGGTTGCCGTGGCCTATGGACGTGTGTAAACATCAAGGGAGTCACAATCGCGCTGCTAACCCTAGTAAGCACAAGAGTTTCTGTGCCGTCAGTGTTATACTGTATGTATAAAAAACTAACATAGAAGACATTCCTCATAAATAATTGTCAGATAGTTTATTTTACTTTATTTATTTAAAGAAGTAAAATGTTATGTACAAAGGCGAGCTTAACTCAATGTTGAGTTCTCCTTCAGCAAACCCGGGAGCGCACAGACCCAAACACGGGAGTTCTCTGACTATTCTCTACTAAGTACCAACTAATGTTCTAACAATCAAACCGCTATACTTTCGCTATTTCTTGGTACATCATCTCCGCCACAATTCAACGGCGCATGCGCTGATCAGAATCAAATTTCAATGAAGTAGGTCATACATCGCGTGTACAAAGTCATGAACAACTGTTATATCGAGTAACTGTACGTACGAACTCTTTAAACTTTATTGCTTTTTGATTGTGGTTTTAGAGGAAAATATCGAAAACAATTTAAATCATATTTTATAGTGTCTTTTGGCAGTCTTTGTGGTATGGCGGTGGTGAACTCGACCGCTACGCGGGTTCGATGAATATGGCTATTTGCATTGGTCTGGGTAGTTCCGTGCCTCGCGGTTCCAGTTCCCATACGAACATATACCTATGACTTTTTTTATTGTGCGACAAATCTCCACGAATACCCTCTCTCCGGAGCCGGTGGGAGAGGTTATGTCAGACTTAAACCGTAACCAACTAAAGCGAATGTAGTCTTAGGGTCATATATTGCCGGAGGTGAAGTTGCCGAAGACATATCCCTCACACCCTGGCCGTTTACTTATTATTTGCTTTTATTTGGCTTTCATTTACATTTACTTATCATTTGTGAAACATAGGTACGAGTATTACAAAAAATCTTAACAGTGCTCTGTATTCTACCATTTAACATGGTGTACAAATTAATTTTAAAATATGGTTAGTTTACTTACTAAGAATATGGTTAGTAGGTATATGTATCATTAATTTAATATAGATTTATTTATACAATAATTCATTATTATACATTTGAGCTGGGTCTCTTCGGGTGTTGGGACCGCGGAGTCCCCATTTAGTCCCCGGGCATGGGGAGGTGCGTGAACATATTATATAGCAGTTGTCACGAGTAGGTAAATCCCTAAAAAGTCCAACTAGTCTAACTACAGAATTTTGATATCGCCATTAGTCGTGAAAGTCAGATGTCAGTCGTTTCACGGAAAATGCCGCATCTCAGCTAGACTGGAAAGCCAACCCCAACTGAGTTGTGAAAAGGTTCAGAAAATGATCACGCGTTTATCCCCGCAGGTTTAGGCAGAGGTGAATAAACACCCACATTGTATGTTTTGAGATTGACATGGTCATTCACATTCATCATCATCATCATCATCATGTCAGCCACATATAGTTCACTGCTGAACATAGGCCTCTCCCACAGACTTCCAGAATGACCGATCTAAAACAGCCCGCATCCAGTGCTTCCCGGCGACCTTCATGAGGTCGTTTACATTAATAGTGTAAAACTCGCAGGGATATTTAACATGCTATTCAGTGAAAATAATAAACATGGTAAATATCCCGGTGAATTTTACACATTAATAACACCCACATTTCACCATTCATTGAATTCGGTCCCACGTAATGTGAGCCATTGCCACCTTCCGGGCACTATTGACTCAAGCTTTTACTCTGCCGGGAACCACGCGGCTTGAATTTTGTGACTATAGTGCATATTGGTCGACGTTGACGTAATGTATGTAGCAATGCATTCGTGCACTCTGTATTGGTAAGGAATGTAAATTTTGTTTACACACGGCCCTCTTGATGGAAAGTGGTTACCGTGGCTTACGGACATGTTCAACACCAGGGGAGTTACACTCGTACTGCCGACCCTGTAAGAACAGAGAGTTTCTGAGCCATCTGTGCAGAAGACAAAGCAGCACAAATCTTTGATTTTCCCACTCAAAAGCACAAAATCTCTACAGCGAGCCCTGGTTACCCTACTCACCGCTGGGAGCACAACATGAGGTTATTTTTGGCCGCAGTTTTCTATAGGGCGGAGGTTATTCACCAGTCAGTCTGCTTAATTGGGACGGGAATACCATTGTGCCTTCAATCAATTAATCAATTAGTCCACTGCAGTCCACTGCTGGACATAGGATCCTTTGCATTCCGTATCCAGGCTTACCTCCATAATTTTCAATGTGAATGTTACAATAGGTATGGTATAACTATGCCTCTCTTTTACAGCACTGGTCAGTTTCTGTGGGGAATTTTTGCATATTATAACAGAAAAAGGTGGCATTGTAATGGGATATACATATCGACGGTTAAAAGGAAATAGGGGATAAGCGACAAAAGATGAAATGTTCAGGAGAGCCGTTCAAAGTTTTAAATTTTAGAAAAACTGACGTATTTTTGTCATTTATTAAGATATTGTGAAAAGCGAAACAGTTATAAAATCAGATAGAAATGGAACAGTTACTGGTATTCTTAGTTTTAGTGATTTGACGTTATTTAAAGTAGTTTTTGTCGCTTATAACCACAGCTTATAATTTTTGAATTAGGAAATATGGCATAAGATACAAATGACAAAATCAAATATTAAAGGATAAGAAGCATATGCGACATTCCAATTTATCATTTCGCAAGGTAAAAGGGTATAAGCGACTAGACCGTTCAATCAATATTATAGGAAAAGAAGGATAAGGTACTTTTCATAGTGGTTGTATAAAAGGTAATAGGGCACAAGAAACACTCGGCATTCAAAACAATACCAGGATATACGACATTAGTAACACACAATGTCGCTACGAAGCAAAGAAATATGGATGAAAAGCCACCCCAAAAGTAATGAAGTAGCGCAACCAACACAATCCTTCATCAGGAAAATATCTAAAACAGATATTACACGACACCATAATTGGGTCTCTAACTTCTAAAGTAGGGTGAAATTGCTTGGGAGTAAATTTTCACAGAAACATACTAAGGATCTATTTTACTAAGAAGCCTATTACAGTATACCCTGCTATAATTTTACACTAAATGGTAAATTTAAAAGATATAGCTCGTCATTTCATATTTGCTAACGAGCAGATAGTGTGATGTTTCTTGAAATAAAAAAGGAGTTTTTTTAATACTTTTTAATCAAGAAAAATCAAAATTAACCCCCTTACTAATAAAAACACGAATCGTATTTATATTAGTAAACGGAAGTAAGGTATAACCACCAGTGTCATATTAAAATCAATTTAGGTAATAGAGCATAACCGACTTGGCTGTCATTAAGAACTGAATGGAAATAGGGGATAACCGCCAGAGTAATATAAGTATGCATTTTGTATATAGGGCACAAGCGCCACAGCTCTGTTAAATTACGAAATGGAAGTAAGCTTTAAGCAACATTTGTACTTTTCAATTGAAATGCTTAAAAGGCATAAACAACCAAAAGCTTGGCACCCTTGTGAAGTAAAAAGGTATTACCGACAACAAACCCAAAATAAATCATTTTTGTAGGGGTACAATCACCTTTATAGCAAAAATGACCAGAATTTTCGTCGGTTAGCAAAAATAACACTATAAATTGTATTTGTTTTGCTTGGGCATAAACGCCAAAAAAGTCATCGTAGAGCCATGGGAGTAAGCGCATTCGAAAGAGCAGAAAATTTTAAGTCCAATGGCATAAATAACTCATTTTTGACCAAAATGTCGCTTATGCCCTATTTCCTTTTACCCGTCGATATATCATCACGTGATCGCAGGATTATGTGGTACATTCCCTTATCTACTACACAGGCTTAAGTCTCGTAAATTCTCGCTTACGGCTTAAACTGCAATTGAAATACTTAAACGAGTTTCTTGCACTCTTGCAGGTCAAATTTAGAAACTTCTAGAAATTTGCAATCTACATTCCTGTACAATTTAGTTATAGTGGAATGACTTGTATGTTTAAGTTACGTAGGTACTACTCATAAACATAATATGGTGTCAAGGATTATACTGACAATAACACAATACGTTTTTTTAGGTTAAGTACCAAGGCGGTGACCAAACCTGCTAAATTTTTACTGAGCCAGCAAAACCATTGTTGGTTTATTTCAATAAAAATTTTGGTCGCAAAATTTCCCCTTATGACAGTTGACGCAAGACGCCATATTGTTTTTTTCTTCAATATGGACACATTCTTTGAGAATTTTTCAATCACCTCTAATATTCATAAATTAGATACAATAAACTAAAATTACTATTATATATAAAAACAAATGAAATGCGTCGTGGAATTTCTCCGCATCGCATGCCTCTTGTGATAGCGTTCCCAGAAGACTGGCAGCATTGCCACGTAGTATGGCAATGCTTATTCTCTGACCTAAAAAGAGACCAGCCTTCTGGTCATGAGAAGCGTCGACCATACGCTTCGCAATCTCACGAAAGAGATTGCGAGCGCTCGGACCCCATGACCCCAAAGTTTAGTATATGTTAGTGTTGTCAATGTCAATGCCGGGTTTTGTCATATTCAAAGTGAAGTAAAGTCCGTCATGATCAATTCAAAGTCCAAGTCATACCCTTGTAAAGTAGTGTATCTACACTTTACTAAAGGTTTCTATGGAATTTTGGAATCAATATGAAAAATTTCAATTCACAGAAATATACCACATTCGTACATTATGTGCGTTGCTGAGATTCCAGTTTTAATGAGGTGGATTTTTAGACTCTTAGTCTAAAAATCCACCTCATTAAAACTGGAATCTACACCAATTTTGGAAAACTAAACAATACCTACCATAATGTATAATTTCAGGTTGTTTTTCACATAAATTGTGTAAAACTCGCCGGGATATTTACCATGTTTATTATTTTCTCTGAGTAACCGATATTTCGGCGCTGTTACAAGCGCCATGATCACGGTGTACGAGTCTCACATTATTAACCATGAAGCGTTCTTTTGCGCGTTGGCGCCAAAAGCTCCGCCATATTTTTTCAGTCTCTGGTCATTTCATGTTTTGGCGGGAGATCGACCAAGGAATATCTGCATACGGCCTCGTGTTATATTTTCAAGTTCGAAGTGACGATGCGGAAGTCTTATTGTTATTTATTTTAACATCAGCGAAAGTTGAGGTTGAAGGTCGACATTTTAGGCCTACTTGCATTTTCGGCTCACAATGGCCAGTCATCATGAAACGCGGGACGCAGGTAATTTCTCCACAATTCGATTTCACAACTTTCTTTTAATTTTAAAACGATTGTCATAAGTTTATTCTAAAGTAACTTAATTAAATTTCTGTTACAACCAATACATCACGCCTAAGGGGACCTACAGTAGGTAGGTACTTGTTTTTTTATACTTAATGCTTAAGTAGCAGACATGGCCGAAAGAAAAAAATAGGTACCTACATAAATAGTAGGTATACTTTGGCATGGTAGGTAGTATATGGTCTCTTACAAATGTAAGAGGTATGTGAGTCTTTAACGGCATTGTGTTATTTGGTTTTAGCATCTTAATCACTGGATTCCACGTTTCGGACAGTTTGAATTCATGTTCTCTATCGAATTTTTTATATATTTTGATTGCAATAACTTAATGCACAATTCGGGAATAGTAGTGTTTTATGTTATATAGTAATGTAATATTAGTATAATTATGAATTCACATAGTGATAGTTTAAAAATAATATTGGCGTAAAGTAATTATAAAAGACGAACATTTCTAATTTCACTGTTCCTTATACAGTGAAGTGTCAAACATTTACAATATAAAGTGTGTTTCTACCTCACCATAGTGGCACTATAGATACCTAATCTCATTAACAGGATACGCTATATCTTAGATTATAATCTGCGCTGTAATGTACTAGCTGTTGACTTTCTATATAGTCGGAAATTAATACTTTCCGTCGGACCTCCTCGACGTCGGTGTGCCACATAGGTATCTACTGATTACATGAAACGCGGCTGTGTTGCTAGGAAATTGTTAGATAAATCCACAAAAACGGTTCTCTCTGTCATTATAGATTATTTCGTAAGTGCTCGGAGAAGTAGAACGTTATTACTGTGTCACTGCATCTCGTTCCGTAGATGTCGTACAGTCAGCTGAACCTATAGACAACTCGTAATACGTTTGTGGAATATAATAGTTTGATCAAGGTATCCAATGCACATGCGAGATCGTACAAAGCGACTAAGGGATAGGGCTGTTTAACTTGAGACAGATATATTCAGCCCAGACTCAGCCTTAGATGAAGGGCTTGAGTCAACAATAGTGCCCGGAAGACGGCGACGACTATTGTCGCACATCCTATTACGTAGGACCGAATTTAATGACTGGTGAAATGTGGGTGTTAATTCACCTCTGCTTTACCCTCTGGGGATAAAGGCGTGATTATATGTATGTATGTATGGAATTGACTTACATTGACAACTGTTTAACGTCATAACTGTCAAAATACGTGTCAATTGTGATCATTCTTTTCTATTTTACAATACGAGTTGCCACTGGTTTAGGAAGACTGCAAAGAATACTTACTTCCAACGTTGTAAGGATTAAGTTTTTTTAGGTCCTAGTATAGGAACACATCAAATTTTTTATTCAAATAATTTAATTCTTAATTGATTAAAGCGTTATTGTAGCTGTTCTATTGAGACTTTGCTTGATTTCTTGTAGTTATAAGCAAGGGTCTCGCAACTCCAAATAGCCCAGATCTTGCCCGTTGGCAGTCAGAGTTGCGGGTTGACTAGATATAGATCTATGTTACTTAATGATCTTCATCGCTCCAAATAATTAACAAACCGCACACCGGCCAGAGGCAAAATACTGGCTAAGTATGTACATGGAAAATGTCAATACTCCGTGTCTTATCCAATCTCAACATCATCATTATGATGATCTAATTGACCTTTGACCTTTATGGTTTTGACATACCTCTCTCCAGCCGGCGCGTTCTCCTTGCTGAGCATAGACGAACGCCTGTCATTTGTTTATTTATGATATGGTGATTAAAATAAAACAAGATTTGTGACATGCAATATTGTTAAAACAAATGATACTCTGCACTTTTATGACATCATATTGAGTCGTGTCTCGAGAAAGTTGTTAAATATTTTGTTGGGATCAATGACTTCATTAAATATTGAAGTTAAGTTTGCACAGAGTGGTATTGACCCCAGCGATGAAAAATAAAACACGTCTATAGGTCACAGTAACCATTTTGCTAAAACTATAAGGTGGGCCGTGCTTTCTAAGTGGTTTAAGAAAAACACCTTATAAAGTAGGTACATTATATTTACGCCAGGTCAGAAGTATTCGAAACTGGCGATCTTGCATAACAGGTTTAATGACTGTTAGAGGAACACGTGAAGTGTTAAAGGATTTCTACCCCAGAGGGATAAAGGTGTGAGCATATTAGGGTATTGTAAGTAAGAAGATAAGTATGTAAGAATAGAAGCAGATGGCAGATGGAATATAAATTAATCCAACTTTTGTTGACACGACGGTATTACCGTCCAATTGCGCAGTCCGACTGGTGAAGTACCTCCGCTCTATAGAATACCGCGGCCATAATAACCTTGTGTTGTGTTCCCGGCGGTGAGTAGGGTAGCCAGAACTCACTAGAGAGTTTTTGTGCTGTCAGTGAGAAGCTTGCCCTGCTTTGTCTTTTACACTAAAGGCACAGAAACTCTGTACTTACAGGGTTGGCAGCGCGACTGTGACTCCTCTGGTGTTCCAAACGGCCACAGGCCACGGTAACCATTTTAACCAACCAAGAAATAAAAATATAATGGCACCTACAACTTTTTTTTTATACCTCTTAGGTGGCAAACAAGCACACGGCCCACCTGATGGAAAGTGGTTACCGTGACCTATAATCGTGTGTAATACTAGTGGATCACATCCGTGCTGCCGACCCTGTAAGAACAGAGATTTTTTGTGCCCTCAGTGCAGAACACAAAATCAGGACAAGCCTTTGGTCTTCCCACTGACAGCACAAAATCTCTCCAGTGAGCTTTGGCTATCTTACTCACCACCGGGAACACAACACGAGGTTATTATAGCCGTGGTATTCTGTAGGGTGGAGGTACTTCCCCAGTCGGACTGCTCAATTCGGATGGGAATACCGTCGTGTACTACCTCCTCTAAATTAACATTATCTACGACCATGATCAATTTTGACTTTGACATTCACGGGTACAAATATCTGTATTGGGGGCTCCTCAAACCTTCGACACTTGACCTAGCATTCGACGCTCTACGACGTACTACACAAGTCGTCCAAAGAAAGGGTATTACAACTCACATTACAATCGTAAGTAACTAATAGGTGGTATATCGGGCAGATGGCAACTTTCACATTTACTCACTAGTACTTTATAGTGACACTCAGAACGACCACTCATGCGCTTGTGAGTGGTTATTATGTAAACGCGCGGAGCAGTTGTGAACATGCTCGGCACTTCTTCGCTTTAGGTGTGAAGGTGCTAAGAGATGTTACTTTTTTATTGTCTATATAACAAATACCTACATACGTGAGGTTTTTAGGCTTTTTGTGCCTGTTTATGTTTTTGTTCCCGTCAGTGAGTATGTTAGCCAGAGCTCACTGGAGAGTTTTTGTGCTGTCAGTGGGAAAACCAAAGGCTTGTCCTGCTTTATCTTCTACACTGACGGTACAGAAATTCTCTGTACCGATTCAAGAAAGAATCAAAGAATCAATTTCATTTATTCAGTTTAGGCACATAAAGAGCACATATGAACGTCAAAATTTTACAATTATGTATGTCAAGAAATAATATAAAAATATTAAATAATGTAAAAGTAAACCACTGGAAAATGATTCTTTCGCTGGTTCGGTAGATTAGTTCTACTGAGAAGATACCAGCATGAAACTCAGCGAACTACATTAGAGCTACATTAGACTAGATTATTGATTAGGTCAACAGCTCGAGTTTGACTCCTCTGAAGTTACACGCGTCCATAGGCCACGGTAATCACTTTCCATTAGGTGGGCTGTGTGTTTATCTACCACAAAAGTGGTAATAAAATATCTATCTTGTGGCTGGGTCTTGACTTCGCCCGGGAATGCATTCATAAAAAATACCTTGCCGTGCCATCTTCCTAAGAAATGGCTAAGAAACATCTCTGAAGTATCATGTTAAGATATATTTAAAAAAAATAGACAAATGTTTTCTGGATAAGATCGCTTGATTAGGCGGCCCATTGTGCTGCCACGTTGTATGGCAATGCTTATTCTCTGACCTAAATAGAGGCCAGTCTTCTGTTCACGAGATGCGTCAACCATACGCTTCGCAATCTCACGGAAGAGATTTCGGGCGCTCGGACGTCATAACCCCAAAGTTTCGACTCCAAACGGCACAAATTGATGATCTCCGATGAGATTGGAATATTTGTGCCGCTTGAGAGCCTCTACAGAAGCAGTACCAGCACAGCCAGCCATGCTAGGTAATAGGCAGGAGCAATGGTATCAACGCATGTGGTGTCCCACACCAGATTCCACCCATCTTCCATGGCATTATCGACATGCCATCCAGTCTCTTGCCATCGTCCTGGCGCGCCTCCCCGTTTCCGGGGACGAGTTGGGGACTCTGTAGTCCCCACACCCGAGAAGGGGGCCAGATCGTGAGAGATGGCCCTGGGTCGGCCGGGGTGCGAGGGATATGCCTGTCAACCTCACCTTCGGCAACCAAAGCGACCCACAGGCGGCGTGCGTTTTAGTCGGTTCGAGTCCGACATAACCTCCTCCACCGGCTCCGGTGGGGAGGTATACGTGGGGATTTTGCACACCTAAAAAAAAAAAAGGTCTCTCGCCATCGTTGCACGCACACTGGCGGTGACAAGAGCACGACGCATTATGTCGTTGCGGCTAGCGTGTCGTGTATAGATAATTATATTCACAAATCTATTAATTTTTGTTAATTTAGTATTTTATGCGACCGGAAAAAGTTAATGTAATCTTAGGTTTCAAAATTAAATCAAAATCTTTCATTCGTATTTTTTTAGCAATAACGGAAACCAGCGTCCATTAGAACAAGTTTCTTCATTGCTTATTAATATATACCTACTAAGGAAAGGATTATCTAGAAATACTAGATTTTTACGACAAAATTATAAACCAAAAGTTTAGACTTTCCATATATTATTTCGAAAGCACTATATTACAACTAAAAGGAGATAACATAATATGCATTATTAATATTGTCTAACTATGTAATCGGTTGGTTCATATCTGTTCGGAGGAGACTCACAAACCGCACCGCCAACGAGCGGAGGCCGCTAGGGAGTAGGAGGTCCCAAAATGACCTCCGTTCCCCTTGAGCACTTGCCTGGGGGTGACGGGTGGAGCCGCATGTCACCCTAGCAGAAGCAGGCCGCGGTGACGATGCGCGATGTGTGCCTCCCCATACCCGGGGATGAGATGGGGAGTCCGTAGTCCCCACACCCGAAGAGGGCCGTCTTATAAGAGACGGTCCTGGGTTGGCCGGGGTGCGAGGGATATGTCTCAGATAATTTCACCTTCGTAACCTGCGGCCCACACAGGTGGCGTGCGATTTTAGTCGGTTCAAGTCTGACATAACCTCTGTCTTACCAGCCCCGGTGGTGGGGGTATCCGTGGGGATTTTGCGGACATTAAAAAAATGGTAGTCATTTACTCCATTTATTATGTAAATAGAAGTCTTGTGTTGGCTCCCGGTGGAGTAGAATCCTTGAAGCGGTAGGCAGAGGTGCGTTAACACCCACATTTCATCAACTATAATTTTTGGTCCACCGTAATTGGAGTGTGATAGCGAGCTTATTGCCGTCAAACGGCCCACATGCCTGTTAGCCTCATCTGCGGCAACCAAAAACGACCCACAGGTGACGTGCGTTTTGGTCGGCTCGAGTCCGACATAACCTCTTTCACCAACTCCGGTGGGGGGTATTCGTGAGGATTTTACGCACGTAAAAGAAAGGCTCGATTCAATAATAGTGCCCGGAATACGTCAATGGGCTCACCGCCTATTACGTGGGACCGAATACAATTTTATTATTGGTGAAATGTGGGTGTTAATTCACCTCTGCCTAAACCTCCAGGGATATAAGCGTGATTATATGTATGTATATGTATTTAACAATAAAGTTCAGACGTATATATTCCTGTATCATACTTTTTAGAGCGTGATCTTTCAGTAAGTAGTCTGATTTTTTAATGTATAACTGTATATGATGTTTATTTAAATTTTATTTCTCAACGAATGATATTATTATCGTCAGGGATTTTAATGCCGGTAAAAATACGGTAATGTTATCTCCGCAAGTGCGAGAGATAAACTTTGAGAGGAAAGATAATCAAAACGATACTATACATAAGCATAACTTTATATTATGTGTATATAAAACGTTTTAATATCTTTGAAGATTGAAAATAATGTGTTTGTTTAGGTACCAATACTATTATAACTTTAATAAAATAACACAGGTACTGTTTTGGGAAACTCTTTAAGATCCTGGTTCCCTTTTCCTTTTTTTTCGTGCGGCTGCGCAACGGCTACCTCACTTCACCCATCAGAGTCGGAGGTAGAGGTGCCTGTGGATCGTTTTTGGTTGCCGAAAGTGAGGTTGACACGTATCTGACGATGTTATTTTGGGCATTAATTTTGGACAATAAGTTAAACTTAGCTGCAGAGCTAAGTTTAACTTATTCTCTTCTGGAAATCTGTCAGATTTCTTGACTTATGATCCCTGCTCCGGTCCTTTAAGTAGTAACGTGATGATATATAGCCTAAAATCTTCGTCGATAAATGGACTAATCAATACAAAAAAGAAATTTTCATTCGGACCAGTAGTTCCTGAGGCTAGCGCGTTCAAATTAACAAACAAACAAACCTTTCAGCATTATACTCGTAACTTTAGTACAGATGATTTGCCACTTTACCTACAATGAAGAAAGAAAGAGTGTGTTATGTACTTTGAGGTCATAATTCTAAACATGTACAAAAGTATGTAGGTACATTGTAATATCTAGGATCTATACTCATTTTATCTAATCTCATGAGGCTGGTTAGGCATTATGAAATTAATGAATTATGTGGAATGTCCATAATCATTTTTCTTATGCAAGGTTGTATCATTGTGTTGCCAGTTGCCACACTAACCTCGTTCTCTCCTCAGCGTGTTTAATTCCATCTGCTATGCGTTTCTGATGTAAATGTCAATGACTTAAGTGAAAAATAACTCCACCCGTGCATTCAGCTCGATCTAATTAACGAAAAGCGTTGGAATGTTTGTTACTTTGAATTCAAAATGGTTGACACATTTTCGATATTGTTAAATCTTTATTTTAATCGTTTAAGTTAGGAAAATTTAAATCGGTTTAGGCAGGATTTGAACCCGCGATCTTTCTCTAACAGGGAGAATGCTCTGATCACTGAGCCATCGAACCTCAACTGAAGCGTCCAAATCTTCCTATATATCTGTCGCCGCAATATATAGGTATTATAATAATTACTTGTTTTAATTACACATATACCGACGGTTTGTATTTTTTTCAATCAAAAGGCTATTTAGAAGAGCAATCAAAAGTCTATTTAGAAGCTATCAGATGAAAAACGGAGCCCAAACTTCACAGTATTTATTTTCACCAGAATGATTTTTCTCCTTCCTTTCTTCCTTCCAGATCCTAACCTTCCTATCAGATAATAAAGTTGAAGGATCGGGAGCAACAGTGTACATTGGGCAAGGGCTACTTCCAGCGGTAGATTGCAATAGGCTAATTGGTTCATTGATTGAACATCAGATAGGTCTACTCTGAAGCGTGGTTGGCTTTAATTAGCAGGTAATATTATATGAAATAAGTGTTAAATTACATTTTGTTTTCATATTATAACATATTTTAATATAATGAATCGTATGGTGAGTGTTCTGATGAGCTCTTCCAAGTAATCCCACCCGCTCCTTTCCTACAAAGGACAACACATGCAGGGCTTAGATGTAACCCTCACACTGTGCAGGAATATATGAGCAAGAACCAAGCGGTTCTCTTTTCTTTGCCACGCCACCAAGACCTGGAATTAATTACCAGCTCACTTGTTCCCTTCTTCCTACCGTCTCAGATCATTTAAGCGGGGCGTGAAAAACCATCTGATGAGGCTGCCAAGCTAAGTGCCACCATTGTAACACTTAGTGTCTGTAATGGAGCTTACCATCAGGCGAGGTGAGGTCAAGTTGTCCTATATATAAAAGGGAAGTGAGTGTTAATTCACCTCTGCCTAGTCCTCCAGAGATGAAAGCGTGATTATATGTATGTATTTATATAACAGATTGCATAAGTAAGAGGACGTGCTTTAACTTATCTCAAGTCTTAAAGAAGTTAGTGTTTAACTAATGGTTATTGGATCTTTATTCGAAGGTTAGTATTTGAAAGTACATCCAGTACTTTCGAAACTACTCGTTACCCTCAGCTCTAGTCCTCTGCCTTGGAATTTAAGAGGTTTGTAATGACATATTTAGGCACAGTAGTACCAACGTAACGTGGGGAAACGTGTTGTACTTAGTGCTCGATATTCCTATAGGTGTTTTAACATTGACATTTTGTAAATACTACTTTTATTTTATTAGTTAAAATAGTTTTAATTTTATATTAAGCCACCAAATATTCTGAGATATTTTTTTATATAGTTCATGGTCAATTTGACTTCACCTACATAAGAATACTACATAACTCTATGTCTGAGGTAACCGGATTGATATATTTTGTTCATTAAATCAAAGAGATTATAAACGCATAAGTAGCCATTGCTCTGAATTGACACTGTAAAGTAATAATTTCGGTAACAAACTCTGAGTTCTTTTTTCTCGGAAATAAGTAAAAAATTAAACAAACACAACATTTTAGCGAAATCGTTAAGTTGTCGAAAACTCAAACATAGTTTACTCTTTTTAATATAAGTACTTATTAGTTTTACTTCTGTAGCTAAATAGTTTGTACAGAAATTAACATACTATTGAGGTTTAAGAAATCTGCCAGTGATTATGTCAAATATTAACCAAAGTAGCGACAATAATACAGTACCTACGTGTGCGAATAGCATATCAGTAACTTAAACTCTGAGACATGCATACTGAGAAAACGTCCACTGTAACATAGTATATATATGTATGTAATGGTGACCCTCTTTTTTGAGACTTTGCCTTCAGTATACCATCAGACGAGGCAAGGTCTAATTGACGTGTCCTTTATATAAAAAAATCCTTTCAGCAACACCAATTCCTTGGAATTTTAAGCCCTAAGAACGCTTTCCTACTCCTTAATTCCATTAATTGGTTTGAATTTACTTTCACTGGAATGATCTCCAAATTCTAAGAACTTTGTCAGTCAGTATGTGTGAATGAGGGTCGAGTTGAGCTACGAAGATCTCAATATAAGAAGCATCGGTAGCTTGTTGGTTAAGGAGGCGGCCGTATGATCGAAAAGTCCTGGTTTCGAGTCCTGGCCATTACAATACCGACGTGAACTCACTCCTATCACAAGCAATTTAGCTTAGCTAGAGGTGTTACAGGGAATATTAGTAAATTTTGTTGAAAAAATGGGCCGCATAGAGTCAAAAGAGTAAGAGTCGGTTCGGAGACTCTTTCCTCTGTCGCACCATTAAGGCCTGGAATTCATTACCAGCTCACGTGTTTCTTTCTACCTACAGTCCCGGGTCCTTTAAGCGGGGCGTGAAAAAGCATATGATGAGGCCGTCAAGCTGAGTGTCACCATTGTCACACGGGATGTGTAAGTAATGGTGACCCTCTTTTCTGGGACTTTGCCTTCAGCTTACCATCAGGCAAGGCGAAGTCCAATTGACGTGTCCTATATAAAAAAAAAAAAAAAAAAAGAGTCGAAAAGTTGCGAAGAAGTATTTTGTTTATTATATAGAACATATCAATTAGACTTCGCCTGTCGTATAGCTCCACCTGTGCAGCATATAAACTCCTACATACTCCTACTTACCTGCTGTGGATTCTACAAGCGACTACCATGTGGGGTTATTCAAGAAGAGCCGAAGGTTTTTATTGGGTTGGCAGCCCGAGGTGACTCCCATGGTGGTGCACTAAGGTTTTCCATCAGGTTGCCCGTCTGCCACTTACGTGATATTTTTTATACTTTTTTTACCACTTAGGTGGAAGACAAGCACACGGCCCACCTGATTGAAAGTGGTTACCGTGGCCTATTGACATGTGCAAAACCAAGGGAGTCACACTCGCGCTGCCAATTCTGTAAGCACAGAGTTTCTGTGCTGTCATTGTAAAAGACACAGCAGGACAAGCTTTTGGTCTTCCCACTGACAGCTCTAAAACTCGCTAGTGAGCTCTGACTATCCTACTCACCGCCGGGAACTCATCATAAGGTTCTTGAGGCCGCGGAATTCTATAGAGTGGAGGTACTTCCCCAGTCGGACTGCTCAATTGGACGGAAATACAGTCGTGTCCTACCACCTATGACCTAAAAAACATAACATAAACTCGGGTAGAACGAAGGGGTAGAAAAGAGTCGCTAGCACCCACATTTCACCAGTTTAGGTTTAGGTCCCAATGTGGGACCTAAACATAAATTGGCGGTTGGCGACTGGTGGCGAGCTTTTTGCCATTCCCGGTTAATGACAATAGGCTCGCCACCAGTCGCCAACTTATAAACCTGCGATAAATACACACACAACTTCGAAAAGCATCGAAAAGTCATTGGTGTGTGCTATGGTAAAACCTGGGATTGAATCCGAAACCTCGTCTGAGCAGTCCATTACCCATACCACTAGGCTATCGCGGCGCCGCGCTAAAAAAACATAATTAAAAAATACTTAACTTCTATAAAAGATCATTAATACTCATTACCTCATGATTTATATATCATCAACTGACGATTTATCACACAACTGTACCGTCATTAACATAAATTATATACGACAAGTACTCATTGGCCGAGTAATTCGTGATATGATAAGTGATTCGGCGAAGCGTAGGTGCTTCACTCATTGGCTTGTGACGGCTTAAACAAGTTCCTGATAAGAACGGAAATAGACATTTTATGAGCAATGTTCCAGCAGACACGGTGAAAGTTTTTGTGACTGAAATTCATTCATACATACATATAATCACGCCTTTATCCCCAGAAGGTTAGGCAGAGGTGAATTAACACAGGCACTTCACATGGGTATTTATGTTTGCTATTGGCCGCTTGTTGATTTGGCAAAATATTGGACTTAATTGCAAACATGGAAATGTAGACAAATACAATTTACTTCACCAAAAACTATTCACTTCAAATAGGTGTCATTTGAATTGTCACATTTTGTTTACTGTTAAAGATACTCTAATGATATCTAGTACATCAGCAGAGTATCTTTAACAGTAGCTTATAAAAAAAAAAAAGATACTCTACTGATACCTTTAACAGTAGACAAAATGCCTTTATCCCCGAAAGGTTAGGCAGGGGTGAATTAACACCCTTATTTTACTAATCATTGTATTCGGTCTCACGTAATAGGGGGTGAGTCTATTGCCGTATTTCGGGCACTATTGTTAACTAGTTGAGACTGAGTTTGGGCTGTATATAGGTATATCAGTGAGTTAACTATATGATCAGTGAGTTAAGCGATCTAAACGTGGTTTGCATTTGGATGGGTGGTTTTTCATCTAAGCGTATTCGTGTTTCGAAGGGCATGTTGACTCTTTCAGTAGTTGGATTGGATTTTGGGATAGATATTCTTCTGCCTATCCTTTCACGGATGAACCTGCATGAATATGTAAATAAAAATATATCTTAAGGCGACTAAGGGATAGGGCTGTTTGACATCAGACAGATATATACAGCCTAGACTCAGTCTCAAATGCATGACTTGAGTCATCAATACTGCCCGGAAGACGGCGATAGGCTCACCTCCTTCCTTCAGTGATTGGTGAAATGTGGGTGTTAATTCACCTCTGCCTAAAGTGTGACTATATGTATGTATATATGTATTTTTTATAAAATAGCAAAGAACATTTACATGTGACACATGTGGTAGATCATAGCGTACATAATAATACTTATAATTAAGACCTTTATACTTAACCTATGATCCACAGAATAATTTATGATTATGATTATAATGTATTATTTTTTTGATGCTAATAAAACTTTTTTTTGTTACAGGTAAGTTGAATACTCAATTAATAGTGAGGTAATCCTCTATCTCGCCATTTGGATGGATGACCGCTTTCTGATATTTCATCTGAGTGCTTTCGTGCTTCAATGGGTATGTTTAAAGTCGGCCCTGGCTGTTCATAGTCGTTAAGACAAGACTGGACTATGATAGAGTTGTTCAAGTCATCCATATGTGGCATATGTGGTGTGTGTGTGTTCTTAAATAAATGTTTTTTCTTTTTTTCTTCTTTCTTTATGGGCGACCTGAACAACACGATCAGTGGTTGGCCATTAACCAGAATTCTGGCTGGGAGTATAGCCGGCAGTCGTTCCCAATATAGCCAAAAAAGTAATCAAACCCCGGACTCCAAGGTGAAGGCGAAGACCTCTGATTCGTTCGCCACACTGTAAATTTAAAGTGGAAAAATATTTCATGAAAGAGGTTATTGTAAAGAAGATGAATATCAATGATAAAATTGCATGGTCATCATAATATCTTGCTTGCTCGCATGATATAAATTGTAAACAAACATTACATAACATAACATAAACTCACGCCTATATCCCCGAAGGGGTAGGCAGAGGTGCTAGCACCTACATTTCGCCAGTTTATGTTTAGGTCCCAATATGTTTAGGCACTTATAAACCTGCGATAAATACACACATAACTTCGAAAAGTCATTGGTGTGTGCCATGGTAAACCTAAGATCGAACCCGAGACCTCGTTTTAGCAGTCCATTACCCATACCACTAGGCTACCACGGCTAAACAAAACCATATTTATCAAAAAAGATAATCTAGTTCTAACATAGTTCTCCGAGTTTCTTGCTGGTATCTTCTCAGTAGAACTAGCTTACTGAATCAGCGAAAGAATCATTTTACAATGGTTTATCAATCTGATGTAATATTTTTATAATACTTCTTGACATAATTGTAAAACTTTAACGTTCATACGTGCATCAAATTTTAACGTGCTTCAGTATCAATCATAGTTCCTCCGTGATCATTGTGCTTGCAACAGCGCCGAAATATCGGTAACTCGAAAATACAACATGGTAAATATCCCGATTATTTTGTGAGTGACCATGATAGTTTAAATACCTATATTCATATGTGCCTAAACTGAATAAATGAAATTGATCCCTTGATTCTTTGATTCGTCCGGAAATAATGATGATTATTCCATTTGAGGCAATCTATTCATTGTGAGAATAGCACGGCTTTACCTCAAAATTAATAGATAGACAGCCGAGCTTCTGTAACTACCTATTTATTTTGCGGTTCTTTATCTCCTCATAATGATAATCTTGTCCGCGGTCTGTGGGTTTGCTTAGAGCCAGGTCATTGGCACTATGGCCATCTTCTAGTGCAAATTGAATTTCAACGGAATAAGCTGACGCCGAACGCAAATAAATTTGTTGATTTTAGAATAATATTTGTTTAGTTCAACGGCAGCTTCGTCATTTGTCATAATTTTAATGAGCCTGTTCCGTAATTATTATAATGAATGGTGTAAAGAATACGCTTTGTTGTTCCATAATGTGTTATAAATTTTTTCAATGTTTTGGAAAATCGTTTGAGGTACAGTCTTGTCTCTATGTTAATAGGAATTAACGCTATCATGGTATTTACATACCTTTGATTTGCCTAACGTTTTGACCAGGTTACACCGGCCGTGGTCACAGGTATGTAATGTATGTATGTACCTATACCATTATCGCATTAATTCCCGTCAATACTATTGTATATCATGGATCGAGAAAGTTTAAAATAGTTTGAAGGGCGTAACTAAGTATATTGTCATTTGGTTATAATTGGATGTCATTGCTGCTGGATCGTAAATCACAATCAGAATTCATCTAATTCTTTCAATTGATAGATAGATAGATAATACTTTATTGTACACCAATACATTTAAAACTGAGACAAGTAGGTAACATGTATATACAGTTTAATGTACAATGGGCGGCCTTATCTCTGAAGCAATTTCTTCCAGGCAATTCATATGAAATTTGAAGAATAAATAAAGAATGCGATGATAGCATAGAATTCTAGTACCATTTTTTTTTTTATGTACGCAAAATCCCCACGGATACCTTCCCACCGGAGCCGGTGGAGGAGGTTATGTTGGACTCGAACCGACTAAAACGCACGCCGCCTGTGGGTCGCTTTGGTTGCCGAAGGTGAGGTTGACAGGCATATCCCTCGCACCCCGGCCGACACAGGGCCATCTCTCACGATCTGGCCCTCTTCTCGGAGAATTCTAGTACCTATATGACATCTGTCATTCATATTAATAGTGTAAATTGAATGTTTATTATTTTCTTCCGAGTAACCGATATTTCGGCGGTGTTACAAGCGTCATGATCACGGAGTACTGATGACCGCCGAGCTAGATGTTATTAGGCAGACCAGTGGGGAAGAGGGTAGATCGATATGGTCTGCCCAATAACAACTAGCTCGGCGGTCGTCAGTACATCATGGCGCTTGAAACAGTGCCGAAATATCAGAGAAAATAATAAACACGATAAATATCCCTTTGAGTTATACACTATTAAAGATCTTCTTAGTTTTAGTCTAGGTGACGTTGTGTAATTAGCCCTAAGTATCTAGTATGTTTAATAAAAATAGTATGCTCAAGCACCTCGTACCTATTATTACTTTCCTTTTGTAGCCTAGCCATTTTTCATTAAACTATTGGCAAAAATTGAGTGATACACCTCTGCCTAAAGATTTACCGTAAAATAATGTAGGTATACCTGCTCGAATAATACTGTACTCTGTAACAAACACTGTATATAATAACAACAGTATGTAAGTAGGTTTCCAACTGGACTCGCTCCTCATCCAAGACCTGAATACCAGCAGCAACCGGTCCGAACGCCAATAAACTACGATACAATTTAATGTCACGAGAGCTTTTATTGCATTATCTTCATATTTCTTAGGGTATTAAAGCTTTCTACACGCGATGCAATGCGATTATCCTGTAAAGAAATTATGAGACTTGATCTTGAGTAATTTGTTTACAGTAAAATGGCTGGTTTCATTTTGATTTAGGTTACAGAATTTTTATATTAATAAACGTCAATTTTTTATATCACTTAGGTGGCAGACAAGCACACGGCCCACCTGAGGGGAAGTGGTTGCCGTGGCCTATGGACGTGTGCAACACCAGGGTCGTTTCTAATGCCATAATTATACAACGGTCTAATGCCACTCTTGAAGAACCCAATATTGTAGGCGCTTGGGAAAACTGTAGCAGGAAGTTCTTTTCTTTTTTTTTATACCACTAAGTTGGCAAACAAGCACACGGCCCACCTGATGGGAAGCGGTCACCGTGGCCTATGGACGTATGCAACACCAGGGGTGTCACACTCGCGATGCCGACCATGAAGAAACCTTCTGATGCCCCTCTTGAAGAACCCCATATTGTAGGCGCTTGGGAAAACCGCAGCAGGGAGGTCATTCCACAGCTTGAGTGTGCGTGGGATGAAGTTTCTTTCATACCGCACAGTGCGCACCGTCTCAGGTCGCAATGTGTGGGGATGAATTCCCTGCCTATGGCGAGAGGTGCGATATAGAATGTAGCTGTGGGCATCATGTCAAACAATTCATCTGAGCACACACACAGCGAGGCCACGAAAAAATTGTGCGTGTTCTCGTTTTGGAAAAAGACGGAAAAAACGATTCTTTCTGGAGTAACGTCATTCCAGCAAGAAAATTTGAAACGATCCCTCGCTTTATTGTAGTAAGGCACTAATTATAAGTGCCACTGATATCATTACGCTGCTTAAATCGATTGCAGCGATTCAGAATACAACAGATAATTGAAGTGTGAGGCTCTGGAGCAAGTTTTCCTTTCGGGGTTAGGCGATCATATGACAGTCACTCCTTATCAAATATATATTTCCTGTAGAGGTAGCCAGAATTATTTAAACAACCAGTTAGCCAATTAGCTAGTTAGTAGCAGTATTTCAGTGTTCAGCCCCTTTCTTCCTTCTTTTATGTTACTGTTGGGTACAGGACAGTCCTGTTTCCTACTCGCCCACGGAAGCTAGCATTTCTGATGAACTAGATAGGAGCCACTGCCCACGTATGTCTCACCCAGTCAAAAGTGAACGTCGCAAGCGTCAGCTGCATCCGTCTATAAATGAATAAATATCGCAAAACGATCGTTAGCTCTTAGACTAAAATATTCAAATTAATTAATAATTTCGAATTAATCCATTTAAAATCAAAAGGTCAATGTTAAGATATCAATTCGAAAGTTGAATTCAAAATTGTATAACGAAAAAAAAATGTGTAATCTTATCTTATCTCAGAATATAAGAGGTGGTAATGACAACTAGGTTAATTTCTGTAATTATATATAGTACAGGTGCCATGTCCACTACTTTTAGATCTTCGTGTCCGGCGGGCGGTCAAATTGACGAGTCCACAATAAAAAGTAACAGTTTTCAGGTTTGGGTCTAAATTGCGTTTAATAATTTTCTTTTCTATAAAACAAATATTCTAGTCTAGGTCTACTATATAATAAATATCAATCAATCACAGCACAAAATCCTTAGTATATTGATGGCACTTCCCATGGCTATTCATGCATACTATTGGGCGTTTATTGTTGGCAAAATAACAACTTTTATTTTGTCCAATATATCCTATGAAATTGAAATTCATGAGTTCGTTTTTCCTGTAATTCAATTTATATTTTGTTTAAAAGTTGATTTCATGATTTTACAACTCTGTATTAAATTTTGTTTTTATTGACCGCTTGATAAATTAATTCGATCTTCAAAAACAGTACTTCCTAAATGCTATCCATTTTGATGATAAATTTTGTATTACTTTTTTAAACTTTCTATTGATAAAGAGAGATATGAAAACAATACAAAGGACTGGCAGAGATAGCAGTTGAAAGTTATGAAGACATATATGACGTCACTTTTCAAAAATGTAATAAAAGTGTTTATTAGCTTAATGTTGTCTCATTCATACACAAAAACAATAATAAAATTTGGATTTGTCATTCCTAAAAAATTTTAGTACTGAAAATTGGGTTTCCTCCCATTTATTCAAAAAAAAAAGACAATTTCATATGTAACGACTTATTATTTGTCTTCAAAATTTTTGCATTAGATTTATATTTGGCTTACGTAAATATGATCACGTTTCTGAATTCCGTAATAGACTCAAGTGGCTCCCAATTCGTCTTCGCAGGAATGCTCATATTTTAGCATTATTATATAACGTTATCTTTAATCCAATTACTCCCACTTATCTTAAATAACGTTTTACATTTCTCCATGACACACAAACGAGATCCTTGAGACTGTCTAGGAACTTGACGCTGGGATTGCCAGCGCATTCTACTGTTTACTATGGCAAATATTTTACGGTGAAGGCCATTGGCCTATGGAATGCATTGCCAGTAAATATTAAAGAGGCACAATCCATAAATATTTTTAAAACAATGGTAAAGAGACATTATCTCTCTACAGCGTAGTCGTTGAAGTCTTCTCATATTCACTTATTATTTTATTTATCTATATTTCATATTTGTATACTATGTAATTATTCATGTAATACACTACTTTATAAATGTTGACAAATTACACCAACACTCACTTATATACTTTAATTCCTGTCCATCCTAAGGTTGCCTGGAAGAAATCACTTTTAGTGATAAGGCCGCCCATTGTGCATTTAACTGTAACTTTAATTATGTCTGTAAATTTTTTATAATATTGGTATGCAATAAAGAATTATCTATCTATCTATCTATCTATTTGTCGTTTCTGCAAACATGCAAATACAACTATTAATACAATTTACTTCACAAAAAAGAATTAACTTCAAAGAGGTGTCACGTCACATGTATTGAGAATTATCACATTTTGTCTACTGTAAATTTTGTTTTAATTCACATATGCACCACAAGGCCAGGCCGTACACAATTTAAAAAACTAAATGAATTGTCAATTATACGTATTTGGTATTGGCTATACTCGTATTTGTCAAACAGGTAATAAGGCCAATCAAAAAATCAATTTCATTTATTCAGTTTAGGCACATAACGAGCACATATGAACGTCAAAATTTTACAATCATGTTAAGATATATTGTGAAAATTATAAGTAACGTAAATAAATCATTAGAAAATTATTCTTTTGCTGGTCAATGCTATGTCAAATACATTGCACACACACATAGTAATTGTTTCTCAACTATGTCAAATACGCAGAAATATTATGTAGACTTTACATGGGTAAAGTGCTACATAATATATATTAGAAATGTAAATATAACTAGTTTTGATTATTCAACTATGAATAAAACAAGTTTCGTTATCAAAAGCTTTCGCTATGGCCATACACGTAAAATATATTACATAGAAAACGATAATATTTTTTAATAAAATAACATTGTAACGAAATCGAAACTGTATAATTTATAGCGATAGTGATGTAATGTATTCTAAATTTAAATAAAATACCGGTTTTTGTGAATAACTATTCAGCTGGGTCGTATTTTATTCGCTATTGAATAATTTTAATACAGAAAGTGTGAAACGAGATTAGAAGAGAAATATTAAGAGCGGGGATCCCATATAAACCAAATTTACGAGAAGAAGAAGAGAAGGAGAAGAAGTACCTAAGTGAATCCCGGACTTCGAGGTGAAAGGATTGCATATAATAGGGAGCTACGAGGTTTACTATCTAATTGCGTAAACGCAAAGACCACAATAATGGAGTCACTGTTACAAGTGGAACATATGCTCACGCCGTGTCCTCTCTGAGGAAGGCAGAGACATCATCTTTATTGTCCAAAGTATTCGAAACTGGCAGCTTTGCATGAAAGGTTTAGCTACAGTAGAGCAATTCGTGAAGTGTGTTAACAACTATTATTAGATTTTGCCTCTGTAACTATTGAAAAATTATATAGTACAGACTTAAAGTAATGGATGTAAACTATTAAAAAGCTGGTCTTCGTATAAATGAGATGCGTGCATCGAAGGTTCTGTACAAAATTAGATTCAGGGACAAACTTATGCTAACTAATTAAGCGGTTTTCCCAAGCGCCTACAAAATGGGGTTCTTTAAGAGGGGCATCAGAAGGTTTCTTCATGGTCGGCAGCGCGAGTGTGACACCCCTGGTGTTGCATACGTCCATAGGCCACGGTAACCGCTTCCCATCAGGTGGGCCGTGTGCTTGTCTGCCAACTAAGTGGTATAAAAAAAAGTAATATATTCTGATTGTGTTGAGTTAGAAGTCTGGTTTCTTCACACAACAAACACAAAATAAGATGTTAAGGTTTAAGTTGTAAGGACTGAGTATGTGGTATAAATTTCAACTTGATGCTTCCACAGATTTCTGAGAAAAGGGCCTTGACAGACCTACAGAGAAAGACAGACGGACAACGAAATGATCCTATAAGGTTTCTGGTTTTTCCTCGTGAGGTACGGGACTCTAAAAAGAACTGAAACCTGTTAAGGATATTGTATAACCGGACCGTCAGATGAATCAGTAACGAGGCGTGAAGTTATGAATATTAGAACCAATCGATTAGCTGATGGAGTCCGCATATTTCTCGCCATTAGTGTCTAAATAACTAGGTATTCAAATTATGAGCATAAAACTATGTTGGAATGAACTTGAAATATAAAATCGTAGCCTTGAGACGGGTTGAGTGCTAACTTGCTTCTTGGACGCGATTTAACTTAGACCTGACAATTTCATGGTTCGCTGAGAAGTAAAATACAAGACCGAGAAGGGTGCGAGGGATATGCCTGTTAACCTCACCTTCAGCAACCAAAAACGACCCACAGGCGGCGTGCGTTTTGATCGGTTCGAGTACGGCATAACCTCTCCCACCGGCTCCGATAGGGAGGGGGGTAAAAATGGGGGAAGAAGAAGAAGAGGGAGAGATTATATTCGCACCTGCTTCCTTAATACAGCTGACACAGAAAGTCATATATCTCTTCATCACTTTCAACTGCTATCTCTGTCAGTCCTTTGTATTATTTCCATACCTCTCTTTATCAATAGAAAGTGTTTAATAAAAGTAGACAAAGCTGAGGCTAAACAGACTGGTTAGTGTCAACTAACTTTCCCTGTCGCATTTTTAATGTCTAGATTGTTTTAAAGGATGTACTGATATAACTTTGAGAGGAAATGATACAATAATTTGAAAGTATTTTTGCGGAACAATATTTTTAGTTACGTTATTATGTAGGAAATCTGTCAATTATTATAATAGCGTTTGATTTATCTAGTATATATATATGAAGATGGTGAAAGAATAACTTACCTTGCGACCCATTAGGAAGCCGGCAGGAATTGGGATACAGAGACCATTCGCTACTAAGGTTTCTTTGTCTGTGTCCCAGTTCAGTTTAATAATTATATTATACGTCTGTATACTTCGTAAAGATACCTCTTTTTATTGTGCGCAAAATACGGACGGATACGATATGTCGGACTTGAACCTACTAAAACGCATGCCAACTGTGTGGAACAGTAGGTTGCCAGAGGTGAGATTATAAAGATATCCTTTGAAATCTAACCCACAATAACAAAAAGGCAAAAAGGCAGAGATGTAATTTACTGATCTTTTTTGTGAAAAAAGAAAAAAACTTTTCACAACTATACTTTAGGCCTAACGAGACTTATTACTAAAGAAAATTTCTATATTAAAAAAGCCCAGTAACACTACCTGACAAGAGTAAGAATACATGACCAATTGCACCCCGCTGGAAACTTATACTGTGTTATGAGTCTAAAGAGAGCAATAAAATTTACATTCGTTGTTTTAAAAAAATTGTGAATAAAATGGTGTAATTCTATTTTTTGTGTTATTTTTTTTTTATCTAGGACACGCCAATTTGACTTGACCTAGCCTGATGGTAAGCTAACGGTAAACTCTCAGGCAACAGGGTCACCATTACAGATACTAAGTATTGTAACAATGGGGGCACTCAGCTTGGCAGCCTTATCAGATGCTTTTTCACGGCCCGCTTAAAGGACCCGGAACTGTAGGACGAAGGAAACACATGAGCTGTTAATAAATTCCAAAAGCTCTGATGTCGCCTGAGCAAACAATGTTTTCACGTAAATTGTAATCATATTTAGCACCCACTGAACAGGCTTTGCCTAGTGTGGGGTCACAGTATAATAGTCAACATTCTTACAAATTATTACTTATTATACACAAGAAGTACAATTACATCCTATGAGGAACAAATTCTATTTCTATACAATGATTGTTACAATACTTCTAGTTCGTGATCAACAGTATTTCACTGCCGTGTATACACATGGTAGTAGAATAAGTAGGTAGAGTTACAGGCATATATCTTGACCTCAATTATGTCACAAAATGTATACTCTATATTATTATGTGTTTTTTTGGGTGTATTTTGATGACAGCAGGAGTTTCAGCGTCAATACGAAGAAGAGCTCTTCGTGGTATTTTTTTTTCCGAATTGTGTTTTTAATTAAAGATTATTAGCAGCCGCAATTATTAATCTTTCCTATAACCCCTCCAACTAAGCTAAATTGCTTGTGCTAGGAGTGAGTTCACGTCGGTAGTCCCTAGAAACCCATAGTAAAGTCTCCACCACCTTACTGAGGCAGCAATTATCATTGATTGTCATCGTCATCATCACCACTACCACCATCACCATCACCATCATCATCATCATCATCGTCATCACCATCATCATCATCATCATCATCATCATCATCATCACCAATCAATAAAATGAAGATATTATAATACAAAATAAGACTTGACCTAAAGGTCTTAGCTAACCGGTCTAAAAATCCCTACAAAAGAAAATTGAGGATAGCACAGGGTGTTATGGCAGTGGAGTTTAGAAAGAAAGAAAGAAAGAAAAAGAAAGAAAGAAAAAAGGTAATAGATAATATCTAAGCACCAGGACCTCGTTTGTCTCGCGACTAGAAGTCAAGATATATGCCGATAACTATATGCTGCTAAAACATTGTCGTGACGTGAGCCTGTCATGAGTGCATTAATATTGATTGACGAATAACTTAAGAGAATACGCAATATAATGTTTCAATCAGGTAGTAACGACCACTGTGACTGTATATAGTCTGTTGTATTATTATTCAACACGTAAAAAGTAATCAGTAAATGTTTATTTCTTATTTATTATTTCACTAATAAATTAATCGTCAGCTAATCAAAAAACACAATACAAACAAACACACGCAACCGTGCTCGTCCTTAAAAGAGAGGCGCGACCAGACTTGGGCCTCAATTCTGCTGAACCAAAACCACTGTCATACCACGATCGCTGCTAAAAATCCATTTCATTTTAGACTTTAAAATAATGTGTTTAAAGTTACATTTTTTGCAGTGTCTATGGTGTGACCGATTATGTTCATTCTCATGTATTTCGGTTTTGTGATTATGATACGTTAACAAAGCTTAAATCGCTATGCAACTTACAAACTTTGAGAGGTACGTTATAGTACAATTTAGGTAATATGTAACGGGCGGGTAGTTTTTGTAGTGGTTTTAAGTTAATTTAAAATGTGAGTTTAAATAAAAGTGACTTAGGCACTGTAAAATAGTAATTAATATAAATGTAATAATATTTCTGTACCTGGCCGTACCTGGCTAGCGGGAGAGATGAGATAAATCTAAATGATTATCAAATGATAACAATTTTATTGTAATTGAGTAAGAGACATAACATAAATTCAAATTAAGGTATTTGAATTAAGATGAACCTTAGAGGAGGATTCGTAAAAAGTATTTGGAGGCGCCGCTGACCCGAGCCCTCCGGACACTCAACGTCGTTTTAATAAATATTGACCTATTTTGTTGCTCTCTGAGGGAATTCACAGAGACCGCATTAACGATCATATGTTATAAGTAAAGATGTAATTAAACAGGTAAAGATAACCACTTTTCATCAGTTGGGCAGTGTGCTTGAATACCACCAAAGTGGTATAAAAAAAATTGCCTACTCTATTATATTAGGGTAACCTGTAAAAATAGAAGTAGATAAGAGAAATAAATAAATAAGTATTCTGCCGTGGCATTGTTCGGTCCGTTGTGCAAAGGTGGTAGTATGCACTTAGCTAGTGGACACGGGGTTGGTGATGGTGCCGGCCTGCCAGGATCTCCACTGGTGTGATTCGCTACCTTTAATGCTGGTGGGAAGACCCCGGTGCCGACAGTAGTAGGCCACGGGGTCAGTGATCTCCTTCGGCGAAGGTTGCCGATGCAAGTGACGACTTAAGAGCCGTCAGTTGATAACTGGGCTAGTACTGTTCAATCTCGCTCGCAAGAACATAGATAATTTAGTAACAATTTATCGAACATACAATAATATCGATGAATTTATGGATGTTATTTAAATTTATTTGTAGAAAATCCACAACGTTACAAATATAAAATAGGATACCACAGATAGATTATATAAATAGAAATCTAGGAGTTGCCCCTTGAAGTCACTTGTACATTTAGTCAATACATACATATAATCACGCCTTTATCCCCGGAAGGTTAGGCAGTGGTGAATTAACACCCACATTTCACCAATCATTGAATTCGGTCCCACGTAATAGGGGATGAGACTATTGCCGTTTTCCGGGAACAATTGTTGACTCAAAGCACGTATCTTAGACTGAGTCTGGGTTGTATATATCTGTCTGATGTTAAACGGCCCTATCCCTTAGTCGCCTTGTACTATGCCGTTAATCACACGGCAGTTTAGTCAATATATGTCTACATATAGATTAATTGTAAACATGTTTTCAGACAGTAGCGCCCCAGATCCGATTCTCCATATTATCGAAGCAGTAGAACCAGTATGAAGTTTCTAGATAGCACATAAACCCACTACCCAGATTACAGTACTTTATAACGTTATCTCGTAACGGACCTCCACTAGGTCAATATAGCAAACTAAGTACTTGTGGATAGAAGCACCTTGTGGGTGTGCGCGTAGGATTGATGGATGAAGTGACGAGGAAGACGGAGATTTTCTTTATCGTTCCATTTAATGTTTTAAACTGTATCAAAGCTTCGGTTTTTTTTATATACCACTTAGGTGGCAGAAAAGTGGTCACCGTGGCCTATGGACGTGTGCAAAATCAAGAGAGTCACACTCGCGCTGCCAACATTGCAAGCATTGACAGTTTCTGTGCTGTCAGTATAAAAGACTAAGCAGGACAAGCTTTTGGTCTTTCCACTGACAGCACAAAAACCCTCCAGTGAGCTCTGGCTAACCGACATACCGCCGGAAACACAACACTAGGTTATTATGGCCATGATATTCTGTAGGGCCGGAGGTACTTACCCAGTCGGACTGCCCATTTAACCTCGGTACCTACACCTGCTAATTTCCTGATGATCGTACCAAGACCTGCAGGGTCAATTTCATATTTATTCTTCATTGTACACTTAAGGCATATTATACATAGAAGTGAAATAATATGTACAAAGGCGATCTTAACTAACTGTTTTTTTTAAATTAAATTTTATGCCACTTAGGTGGCAGACAAGCACACGGCCCACCTGATGGAAAGAGGTTACCGTGGCCTATAGACGTGTGCAAAACCAAGGTAATCACACTCACGCTGCCAACCCTGTAAGCACAGAGAGTTACTGTGCCGTCAGTGTAAAAGACAAAGCAGGATAAGCTTTTGATCTACCCACTGACAGCACCAAAACTCTCCAGTGAGCTCTGGCTACCCTCAACACCGGGAACACATCACAAGGTTATTATGGGCGCGGTATTCTATAAGGCGGAGGTACTTCCCCAGTCGGACTGCTCAATTCGACGGAAATACCGTCGTGACCTACCTCCTGTTGAGTTCTCTTCCAGCAAACCCGGGAGCAAACACAAAGGAATTGCAATCCAATGATTGGCTGCCTTAATCTCCACCGGGAACACAACGCGAGATTATTATAACCGCGTTCAAACAAACAAACTCTTCAGCTTTATAATATTATGTATACATAAAAACTATCTCTTTAGGAATCACTTTGCATTCATGACAGTCAACAGATTATGTCAACTTATTTTTGTAATCTAAAATAAAAAAGCTTTCTCATTAGATGATCGTGACAAACACTTTCGAAGCAAAATGTGTAATTAAAAATCAGTTTTGAAAAAAGTAGGTCCATATCGAGCGTGCTTGTCCAAATACGGTATTTCTAATTCCTTTCCGAGAACAAACCACAAACTGGTACAAGTTCGTATTTACATTGAATGGGTATCCATGGTTTAATGTAACTGTTTGTTAGAACGCGGTTTTCTCAGGAACTACTAGTTTGAATTGAAATTTCTTCATGTATTCAATAGTCCGCTTATAGACAAAGGTTTTAGGCTATATATCATCACGCTACTACTTAAAGGAGTGGAGCAGTGATCATAAATGTCAACAAATCTGGCAGTATTCCATGTAATAAATAATCTAATGTATGAAGATTAAAAAAATACTGGCTCAAAGGGGTGGTGATATGAAGTTTCAAAATATGCCTTGGGCGAAGCTGGTCCGGGACAGCTATTTCTATTGTATACGGGGTTTATACGAAAATTCTATAGCTTTAATTCAGGTATCACCTTATCTCTTCCCATGCGGTGTCGTACAAGGCGACTAAGGGATATGGCTGTTTAACATCAGACAGATATATACAGTCCAGACTTAGCCTCAGATGCATGGCTCGAGTCAACAATTGTTTTTTTTTTTTTTTTATACCACTTAGTTGGCAGACAAGCAAACGGCCCACCTGATGGAAAGTGGTTACCGTGACCTATGGACGTCTGTAACACCAGAGGAGTCACAGTCGCGCTGCCAACCCTGTAAGTACAGAGTTTCTGTGCCGTCAGCAGAAGACAAAGCAGGACAAGCCTTTAGTCTTCCCACTGACAGCACAAATTCTCCAGTGAGCTCTGGCTACCCTACTCACCGCTGGGAACACAACACGAAGTTATTATAACCGCGGTATTCTGTAGCCTGGAAGACGCCAATAGGCTCACCCCCTATTACGTGAGACCGAATACAATTATTGGTGAAATGTGGGTGTTAATTCACCTCTGCTTAACCCTACAGGGATAAAGGCGTGATTATATGTATGTGTGTTAATTATTGTATTTTTTTCAATTTCTAAACAAAAAAAAAACTACAATTTAAGTTTGAACTAAAATGCATCTGCCTATCGAAATTCGTGACATGTTAAATAAAAAAAATGGCAAAGCTGTAATAAAAAATATTACCATCCTCTTACCTAGTCATTAACCTCTTTAATTAATTTGTAGCTAGATGAGTGTCAACATACCACTGGTAAACGCCAGATGGTATGTACGATAAACAAAATATTTGGAAATAAAAATCCAAAAAAATAAAATATATGGAATTTTTCCGCATCGCATACCTCTTGTGGTGTCCAGAAAACTGGAACTATATAAGTAAATATCTGAGGATATAGCTATATGCAAGAAAATGAAGGTCTTAATAGGGAACCCAATTAAATAAAAATAGAAAATTCTTTTTGATATTTAATTAATAGTTTCTCTAACATCTTATGGGTGAAAGCTATACAAACCCATTGCTTATGATTAAAACATTACATACAATTGCCTTAAAATACTTAGTTTTAAACACCGGTACATGACTTTCTCACTTGTGCCGTTATCATACCGATTTATCCACTTGTATTGATTGCACTCAATTATAGTGTAGGTGTGAGATTTTGATTAATGCTATGAGCGCAGAATAAAAATAAAAATTGTTGTGAACATTTTAATGCACTGGCAACTTTAAAAACAACGTATGGGGCAACTTTTAGATATATATTCTTTTTTATATATATTTTAATTTCGATAA
This sequence comes from Eilema griseolum, assembly GCA_963662185.1. NCBI lineage: Eukaryota > Metazoa > Arthropoda > Insecta > Lepidoptera > Erebidae > Eilema > Eilema griseolum. Next base: position 2,452,148 of record OY759249.1, read on the forward strand.
CTTCCGTGTATATTATGTAAATATTCTTAATGCAATAAAATCCACGTATAGGGTGATAAGTTATATATGTATATGATAGAAGTACCCCGTGTGGTGATGGAGAAAGAAAACACCCCATCTCATCAGACGGGTGTCGTGAGAGGCGACTGACGGGAAAATACGCAGATGATATCACTGCGAGAGAAGAAATACTCGAAATAAAACCCTGTACCAACCCGTCTGGGCAGCGTGGAGACAGTAGGCTAAAGCCTCCCAACATTGGGAGAGCCCTATGTCCAGCAGTGGACTGCGATGGGCTAATTGATTAAAAATATCTTGTAATGATATGTACCTAGTCTAGCCATAAATATTGTTACGAAGAAAAAACATTTTTTTTATTGCAAATAATATTTATTACTTTTACAGTGTGTTAGTTTGATACATAAATATAAAACAATTTAAAATATAAAAAGCTTATTCGAAGTGGTCTCCATTGGCTGCAACACAGTCCTTTAAACGTTGAGGCCAGTTATCAATAGCAGCACGCACTCTTTCCATGGGAAAATTCTTCACTGCCAATCGTATAGATTATTTTAGGGACTCCAAATTATCATGGCGTTTAGAGCAAGCCATACTCTCTAAAACTGACCATAAATCATAATCCAGCGCATTAAGATCGGGACTAGACGACGGCCAGTCTTCAGCTCTGATGAAGTCCGAAACGTTCACTTCCAACCAAGACTGCGTGGACCGAGCTTTATGACCCGGCGCTGAGTCTTGTTGGAAGGACCATACTTGGTTATTGAATATGGTGTTGTTAAGGGGTTTAACTACCTTCTCAAGAATGGTATCTTGATACACTTGTGCCGATGTTTTGATACCTTTTTCACAAAAATATGGCTCAGTCCCTCCTTCATAGCTAACACCCCACCAAACCATCACTGAAGTCGGATAATGCCCACGTTGCAGAGTGCAAGTCGACTAATTGGGAAGCTTCCTTAGAGCTTTGAGCATAAATACGGTCATTTTGTTTGTTAAAATGTTGCTCAATTGTAAAGATTTTCTCATCCGTAAACAAAATTTTTCTGTTACCTCCCTTTGCGTACCGCTTCAGTAGTTGCTTCGATTTTACCACCCTATTCTTTTTTAAATTATCAGTTAAAAAATGACCAGTGCGTCTTTTATAGGCTGCAAGTCCTAAGTCATCTTTTAAAATGCGCGACATGATTCTGGGTGCTATCTTCATCTCCCGAAATAAAATCTTTTGCTTTCGGACAGGATTTCTTCGAATTCTTTCCCTTTCTGCTTTGACCACCTTTTTCGTACGAACACTACGTGGACGGCCAGATCTTTTTCTGTCACAAACAGAGGAGGTCTCATTGTACCTATTAATAGCCCGGTACACAAACATTTGACTAATACCAAGCGTATGGAGAGTTTTAAAAATTACATTCGGCTCCATACCAATTTTGTGTAATGCAATCACAGCGATTCGGTTTTCTTTATCACCCCACTCCATTTTAATATAGTAAAATATTGTACAATGTATTGGCGCCAAAATTAGAAAACACAATGAACAATCGTATAAAAATGACAGATTCCAAATTCAAATGTAATATCTTTCTTATTTTAATTGTAACAGTATTTATGGTCAGACTAAATATAATATTTGAATTTGATTTTCATCCATATCTCGATACCAGATTTATTTGAAAATATAATCTTTTTAGAAATCCTCTAAATACTGTATTCCTGAAAGAAGCATAGCAATGAATGATAAAATGCCATGGTGATATTCATAACTTTTACCCGACTACGGGGAAGCCAAAGGTTATGATTTTGACAGGCTATAGTATGTACGTATGTAGGTGCATCTATCTGTTCCCTCATAGCTCCTCAACTGCTTATTAGAACGTATCGTTAGAAGCGTCTTGATCGTCTGCTGGTACTTTAACAAAACAAAACATTCTATGGATAAGTGGCATACAACCACGGCTATCCTTGATATTTTATTTTTTAATTTTTTTTTTCATTTCGTCTTATCTTTTTTTTAAATGATAAATACTTTTCGTGATTTTTTTTGTAGTGGAGTTTTAGTTTTAAACTTATTTTGGAAAGTATATTCATTTGGAAGTTGTATTTATCTGACAGCTATTTTATTTTTTAGAAGCCATTTTTAATTTTTAATTTTTATTTTTTTATACCACTTAGTTGGCAGACAAGCACACGGCCCACCTGATGGAAAGCAGTTACCGTGGCCTATGGACGTCTGTATCATCAACAGAGGAGGCACAGTCGCGCTGCCAACCCTGTAAGTACAGAGTTTCTGTGCCGTCGGTAGAAGACAAATCAGGACAAGCCTTTAGTCTCCCACTGACGGCACAAATTCTCCAGTGAGCTCTGGCTACCCTACTCACCGCTGGGAACACAACACGAAGTTATTATAACCGCGGTATTCTGTAGGGCGGAGGTACTTCCCCAGTCGGACTGCTCAATCGGGCGGATATACCGCCGTGTCCTACCTCCTCTTAAATAAGCCATTAATTAGTGTTGCCAATATGCATTACTAATTAATGGCTAACGGAATTAAAAAGTCGACCACGACTAAGTTGGGAAAAGTCTCAGATGAGGATGATGAAGATTATTGGCAACAGATTGCAAATAATGATAAAAACTGAAGCCTAATTCAAATCGCTGAGAGGTCAAATTACTTCGTAAGCACTAATGACCGCAAATCAAACAAAAAACTAATACCTATTGCGATGCAGACACAAATTTTTATAAGCATTTTTAATATGCGACCGTATTCACACTATTCACTAGGCATATAATAATTATATTATTTTAGTTTGAAAGGCAGTTAGAATAGAAAGAAATCAATATTAGATATCCAGTTCTTAGGTTACAGTTAATTTACCCTCCCCTTTCCTACACAGGACAACACGTGCAGGTCTTAGATGTCACCCGCACACGGTGCAGAACATCCGATCAAGAGCCAAGCGGTTCGGTGACTCTTTCCTCTGTCGCACTATTAAGGCTTGGAATTCATTACCAGCTCACGTGGTTCCTTCTTTCTAAAGTCCCGTGTCCTTTAAGCGGGGCGTGAAAAAGCATACAATGAGGCCGTCAAGCTGAGTGTCACCATCAGGCAAGGCGAAGTCTGATTGACGTGTTCTATATAAAAAAAAGAATTCCGATATTCAGGTACTCTCGTAACCCTTGTTTGAAGGACGATTACCACTCCGTTTTTTGGTATGAGCATTGGTTCATGGTTCTTAGTTAATTTCAAAAGGGAATCCTTAAAATAACCATCATGCCATTTGTAAGTAGTCGTTACAAATTGAAGAATAATATGAATAGAAGCAATATATCACAGCGCACTGATTATTTATTTATTTATTCTTTTCACACTTCAATTATAAATAAATAAATATTCTACAACATTCTACACAACACTATCTAGACCCACGGTAAACATAGCTTAACTAGCTTGTATTAGGGAATCTAGAGTGCGGATAAACATACTTAGATACTTTTTTTTGTAATAACATAAATATTATACATAGAAACACCCAGACCAATGCAAATATACACAATTGTGCATACAAATTTGTGTGCCAAATCTGTGCACTGAACGGGAATCAAACTCGCGCCTCGCGCGCAGCAGTCATACGATCTACCGCTACGTCACAGAGGCCATCACTTACAAGGCATATTATACAGAAGTGAAATGTTATGTACAAAGGCGAGCTTAACTTCATATCCTATCCTACGAATATTATAACTGTGAAGATGTTTGGCTGTTTGGTACAGGGATAGATCATAGTCTCGAATAACACATAGGTTTGTTGGGACACAGTATTTGTTCCATCCACGGCATCGAACAATCTATTGCCGAGTTCACCAGTTACTCTCATATCGCTTGACTGTTCACTTGTGTCCTGCCTCACTGGTACATACATACATATAATCACGCCTTTATCCCTGGAGGGTTAGGCAGCGGTGAATTACCACCCACATTTCACCAAAAATTGTATTCGGTCCCACGTAATAGAGGGTGAGCCTATTAACGTATTCCGGGCACTATTGTTGACTCGAGCCATGCATCTGAGGCTGAGTCGTACAAGGCGACTAAGGGTGTTGAACATCAGACAGATATTACAGCCTCACTGGTATTCTGGGCATAATTTCCCATGAATGGCGGTAGCAGGATCAAAATTCCAAATTCAAATACAAATTACATTTATTTCCACTTTTCACCGATTTTGCTAAACGTGCTCTATTGCTAGAGAAATTACCTCAAATAATCAACTTTTTACTTAATGTCTGGAAGTAGTAAACAAAAAATGGTCAACAACGGGAATTCAAGCTAAATAGTCACAGCTTACTGCTACTTGACCAGACAATTTGTGCTCGTTTGCTTTTTTTTTCAGTAACCGCAAGATCTCATTAGTCAAATTGATATGTTAAGTATGACAGCTACCTCTGACCTCAGTAGGTCAGGCGTGAATTTGAATTAACTCGTCATATGTCGCTACGTTGAATAAAGAAAGAGATTATTTTTATGTTGAGTATTTTGAAGGCACAGTGGTAATCTATTCAATTCTCTTTATCCCTCTACAAAATATCCTTATAATGTCACAGGCAACTAGATTAATAGAGTATTTGGGCCACTGGGTCTCGGAGGATTTAAGAAATAACGCTGACATTGAGAGGGAGCGCAGATCGCTGGCTGTCCGATGTGGCATGCTTTGCGCACTGGTTTGCCCACAGGTTTGCGCACTGTAACAGACAGGTAAAGCTGACGCTTTTCAAAGCGTTTTGCCAGTGTTTTTATACGTGCAGCCTGTGGACGGGCTTTACGCAGAGGGCATACAGCGATCTGCGTATTCAATACAACAACGCGTTCCGGGGGCTGATGGGACTGCCGCGTTTTTGTAGCGCATCTGCCATGTTTGCCGAGGCAAACGTAGACAGTTTTTCGGCGATCATGCGCAAAAGAAGCGCCGTACCCGCGGCAGTCCCAATACCATCCTTAGAGCGTTGGTTGATCGGTGGGAGTCCCCAATCCTGGGGCGGTGCATAAAACTACATGCAATAAAGTCTGACACAGTCCCCGGATCGGGGTGGCGCACCCAAACTATTTAATTGTATTTTTACCTACTAACATTAGTTGTAAGTTTAACTAACAAATATGGAAGAATTTCTGAAATAAACAATATATTATTATTATTAATCAGCTTGTCAGTTAATCGCCTAGTCTGTTAACTAAACGCCACGCCGTTCATTTAATGGCTTATGTGATATTCAACCGAACGTACGTTTCAACATTTAATAAACTGCCTCGTTAATACTTAGGCCATTTGTACGATGGGGTACCACCCAGTTATAAGACAGAAAGTAAGTGATAAGTTTCTTTTAGGGAGGGATATGTATTTTTGGTATGCTGACATAATTTAATTATTACACTACTTAATTATTATATTAGTAAATTTTTTTGTATGCCTTGAGGCGGAGAATGGAGAAACCATATTATATTATTTTACTGTATCACTATTGTGCCCATTTTCACAATAAACTGATTTGATTTGATTTGATTTGAAAAGAGGCCCACACAGTCGGTGTGCGTTTTAGTAGGTTCAAGTCCGACATAACCTCCTCAACCGGCTTCAGTGGTGGGGGTATCTGTGGGGATTTGTGCACAATAAAAAAAAGGATACCTAATTTTTTATTCCGTGGTAAATGACCAGTGACAGTGTGGTTAAATTAATTTACTTGTACAATGAATTAGGTACATGTGAAAGTGTCTGGCTGTGAAAATATGTAAATGTCAATATTAATCATACTTAAGTGGGCTTAATTCGTGCGTCTATTACAAAGCGGCCTTCGACGGCCTTCGAGCATCGAATGATTAATTCATTTACTTTCGCGACATATTTTAATAATACGCATACTTACGGGTATATACTGCCATGTAGTGGTTGAACTGAAAGAGTTGAACCCCAAGGCTTCGGTTGCGGCTGGGATTAACGCAAGTTTTCCCAAGCGCCTACAATATTGCACCGGAACGAAATCGTAGAGGACACAACATTAGACTGCAAAAATCTAGTTGGAATACAAACCCACACAAGAACTTCTTGAGCAATAGAGTGGTTAACACATGGAATAGGCTACCTGAAAATATTGTAACATCAGAAAACATTAACCAATTCAAAAATAGACTGGACAAACACATAAATCAACAAAATCATTGAGTAGTGAAAACAGTGTAGTGAACAATGAGATGCAGGCTGATATCAGTTGTTTCAACTGCTGGCCTGTTCCCCAATAATAATAATAATAATAAATATGGGGTTCTTCAAGAGGGGCATCAGAAGGTTTCTTCATGGTCGGCAGTGCGAGTGTGACAGCCCTGGTGTTGCATACGTCCATAGGCCACGGTAACCGCTTCCCATCAGGTGGGCCGTGTGCTTGTCTGCCAACTAGGTGGTATAAAAAGAAAAAGGATGAAGATGACTGGGTATAGGGCCCACTAAGAATTTGGAAGCTCAAGATAACCTGTCCTGCAAACCAGTACGCCGATGCTGCTCATTAATAGACGAGGCCTAAGGCTTTCCTCTTGACGTTGGGAAGTCGGACAGTAGTCACTTGAGGAAAAATTGGCAATTCATTCAAAATTATATGTAAATCCCATGTTCCATAATGCAAACTTAGAAAGTAACTGGTTGGCAGCACGTGTATTGCATCTATTGCACACTCCCATAAAGGTATGATTCCGAACTCTGCAGCATGCCTCAGTATTGTACAGCAGCAGACGCAGAGCGTACCATAAAATGGATTTGAATGAAATAATTTTGTTTATTGCTTTAGTTTATTGTGGTTTTTCAATGGCACCGTTTATCCTTATCCAAATTTTACAAGTGATGTATGTGTGATAAAATGTATTTTTAAACCATTTAACTGGCAGACAAGCTCACGGCCGACTTGATGGGAAGTGGTTACCATGGCCTATGGACGTTTGCAACACCAGGGGCGTGGGTATAGTTTTAGACAAATGAGCGGATTACGGGCGTTTTCATATTATTTCTATGGACCATTTATGTATGGTTGGATGACTTTTCGCATACATTACTTGTTAACCTTTTGTGAATTACTTGTTCGATATGGATAAACGGCGCCATTGAGAAACCACAATGAATTAAAACAAAAAAAAAATCTTATTCAATTCTATTTCATGGTACACTCTACGTCTGCTGCTACTGTCTGCGGTCGGCCTCGGAACCATACCTTAAACCCCGATAATATAATATTATAACGCAGTTCAGTTTACCACGATCGTGATTTCTATAATTTCCCCTAAATCCTCTCTAATAGACAATGTATTAACACCCATGTTTCATCATCTATGTTATTCGTTTCCACGTAATCGGAGGCGAGTCTGTATCACGATATTATTCGCTCATAGTTGTAATTAACTGGCCGATTATACACTTGTATGTTATTATGTTAACATTTACATAACTGGCCTAAAGAAGACGCCCATAAGATATTATTTTATACGTAAGACCTTCTTCTTCATTTGAGAGCTGGTCCTAATTGGATCTGAAGCTTTCACTGATAGCCTCTGAAGCGTAGCAGTAGTGAACGCGACTGCTACGCAGGAGGCGCGGGTTCGATTCCCGCTCAGTGCAAATATTTGTATGCAAGAATATGTATATTTGCATTGGTCTAGGTTTTTCTATGTTTATGTATGTATTTACAAAAAAAAGTATCTAAGTATGTTTATTTGCATTCTAGATACTATAACACAAGCTAGTTAACCATGGGTCTAGATAGTGTTTTGTAGAATGTTGTAGAATAGAGTAAGGTTTCTATAGAGCTTCTGTCATCTAACCCCCCTCCCCACGAGATAAAAGCGCCAAAACTTTGTTCATCAAGGCAGACGTACTATCTTGCAGGGGAGATTGGCTTGGCAAACAAATACGTCATTTACAGAAAGATAGAACGAAACCCAGACTCCAAGGAGAAGGACGGCATCGGATTTCTTAGCTGACAAAATGATTTCAACTAAAATTATGCAATGTATACTCTTATTAAATCCCTGACTAAATCGTAGATGACACATTTTGACTTCATTTTATATTAAAATTATTTTTCATGATTAACTTAAATATCTTATCTTAAATATGTACATGCCTAATTGGTAGAATGTAAAAGGAACCTTATTGTTTCAATTGTAAATCTCATTGGTAATAACCTGTATTCAAAGTAAATAAATAAATAGTATTATACTAAAAGGCCTCGGGTACGATGGTGATGATGAAAAATGTGCCCTCGTATTGGACTTATTAGATTTAATTTATATAAATCAAATCAAATTTATTTCACAATCGCTGTACAGTACTTTACATGAATGGGTTCCTAATCTATAGTGCGTTATTAACAGTGATCAGATTATCTAGATAGTTTTTTTTTACGAAACATTAGGGCTAAGTAAACCTCTGCCTACCATACAGAGATCTACAGCCGTAATTATACAAATAATTAACGTTTAAATTTGACTTCAAAATGCCACCACATGATGCAAAATGATGTTTTCATCACCACTAACAAATAATATAAAATCAACCGTAAAAGTGAGTAATTTCTCAACAAATAACATTTCATTACATACTACTTACTAGTAAATATTACTAGCTATTAAATTGCGAAGCCTACAAGTATGAAATTAACCTTTCAACAGCCGCGTTTAATATTGTAACACATGCACCCGTGCACGGTATTTGAGACCAATAGTGCTGACAATCGACATGTGTATTCTTTATCCCGTCAATCCGCAATCAGTGTGACGGAAACTCACTGCTAATACTCATAAATAAGTTAGCTAGTTTTCAAGACACAACAGGAGGTAGGACACGACGGTATTTCCGTCTAATTAAGCAGTCCTCCGTCCGTCCTACACAATACCGCGGCCATAATAACCTCGTGTTGTGTTCCCGGTGGTGAGTAGTGTAGTCAGAGCTCACTGTAGAGTTTTTATGCTGTCAGTGGGAATACCAAAAGCGTATCATGCTTTGTCTTTTACACTGACGGTACAGGAACTCTCTGTGCTTGCAGGGTTGGCTGCGCGAGTGTGACTTCCTTGGTTTTGCACACGTCCATTGGCCACGGTATCCACTTTCCATCAGGTGGACCGTGTGTTTGTCTACCACCTAAGTGTTGTAAAAAAAAGACAAAGAAGAACCAGACCCCGGGATCTAAAGCGCAACCTTTTGATGTAACCAGGACTAACGCTGTTGGCTACGCTATACAGCGACAAATAATCACAAAACGCCAGCATTTTTTCATTAAGAATACCGGGCTATGTACTCGTATGACGCCAATGTTTGTACCTCATCTATGAATGTGCCTTAATTCTCATTTTCAATCGAATATCGTCGGTCTAACATACCAATGTTAAGATATCTGAAGGTTAAATGTAATAGCCACGTTGAAGGCATGTTAGAAACTGCGCATTTGTTTGAGTGTATGCAATAAAGTCTCTGCTCTAACCTGTATTTACTCAGCAACGTGCAGAGCTAGCCATCGGAACCTGTTCGACATAACTGTAGTAAGAGCTGGACCCTTATTCCGCATGGCAAACCGTAGCATAACCACGAGATTTTGTATTAACCGACGTATTTAAGTTTCAAATCGTTTAAGATATAGAAAAAAATTGAATTGGTTCAGGCGGGATTCGAACCCACGATCTTAGGATCAGCAATAGGCTCAACCCCTATAACGTGGGATCGAAATTAATGATTGGTGAAATGTGGATGTTAATTCACCTCTGCCTAACCCTTCGGGGATAAAGGCGTGATTATATGTATGTATGGAAATGTTTGTTCGCGATGGACGCAAAAATTACTAATTGGATTTTGATGCGGTTTTTTGTTCGAAAGGACTTAGTCGGACTTAAAATTGGACGTTTGTTTGTATACAATCAGTTGATTAGAACTGGAGATAAGAGTACCACGCGGGCGGAGCCACGGGTGGAAAGCTAGTTAATAATATAATTTTTGACAATAACGGAATATTGATTAAGATAGAAAAAAATTAAACGGTCCAGGCAGGATTCGAACCCGCGATCTTTCCTTTACAGGGGACCGCTATGACCACTAAGCCACCGATCCTTCTCCCGAAACCATTCAACTTCTTCTATTCATATATCCGTTTTACGGCGACGGTTAGTTAGCATTTTTTTTTTTTTACGTGCGCAAAATCCCCACGGATACCTCCCCACCGGAGCCGGTGGAAGAGGTAATGTCGGACTCGAACCGACTAAAACGCACGCCGCCTGTGGGTCGATTTGGTTGCCGAAGGTGAGGTTGACAGGCATATAGGCTCCTCGGGTGTGTGGGGACTACAGAGTCCGCCGCAGCCTGCTTCTGCTAGGGTGACAGGTGGCTTTACTAGTCACCCCCAGGCCAGCGCTCATGGGGGGTGGAGGTCGTTCATCGACCTCTGACGCCCGAGTTGCCTTCGTACGCGGGCAGCTTGGCTTGCGATCCTTCGTCGCTCCCGCTGCTGCTCCCGCGCCAAGTTAGCATATAGCATTAGCATAGCATCAAGACAATGATGAATAAGATTTAGCGTCATATTCTGTTATTGAAAAAAAGTTTAAGCGTTTAGCTTAAAGTTTTTTTCAATAACAGAATATGAAGCTAAATCTAAATGCTTAAAGTTTTTTTCAATAACAGAATATGACGCTAAATCTTATTCATCATTGTCTTGATCCTAGTGGTAATCTCGGTAGCATCCAAAGCTTGCACTTTGGAGCCTGAGGTTGGCTCTCCTGAGTTTAATTATTCCACAATGGCGATTATGATCTGACTGTGTGATGATGGAGAAAGAATACAAGTATCATTACCCTATTTCATCCAACGGGTGTAGTAAGAGGCGACTAACGAAAAAATGTGCAGCTGAAATTACAGCGAGTGAAGAAAAACTCGAAATAAAAGCATGTACCAACCCGTCTGGCCAGCGTGGAAATAGTAGGTCAAAGTACCCCAAGTTTGGGAGAGGCCTATGTTCAGTGGTGGCCTGCGATAGGCTAATTTATTATGATCTGACCTCCGAATTTCACTACGAAAGTCTGTACCAAAGCCTCATTAATCAGTAGGTGTACCTACTGGCTGGCACGTGAGGACAGTTTAGTAGAGAAAATAGGCCTTCTGCTGTCTGATAGATAGACTGTCTCAAACATAGACAGCTAACACATAGTTGACATAGTTAACCAATCTATCAATATTTACTAAACTATTCTAGTTTTAAAACCTGTTTGAAATAGTGTGAAGATCGATAAAACATATCTATCAATCAGTCCATCGTAGTCCACTGCTGGATATAACACTATGTCATCTATTGATAAGAATGCCATAACTTATACGAGAAAGCCTCACACATATATCACATTTATATAGAAAATTAAGGAATTATAAGTTTGCTTACTGAGCGTGTTATGTAATCATATATTTTTTTAATCAAAGATATCGATGAATTTCACTTTTATGTTATGTGGGACATGATGTAGCTAGACACGAATACACCATGTGACGTGTGTTTTCCCAAGCGCCTACAATATGGGGTTCTTCAAGAGGGGCATCAGAAGGTTTCTTCATGGTCGGCAGCGCGAGTGTGACACCCCTGGTGTTGCATACGTCCATAGGCCACGGTAACCGCTTCCCATCAGGTGGGCCGTGTGCTTGTCTGCCAACTAAGTGGTATAAAAGAAATTTAAGATTAATTTTGCCAAGTGTGTTCTGCTGCATGTATATCTATCGGCATATAGATATATTTTTGACTCCAAATCGCTAGAAAAACGGGGCGTGATTGGTTGAATATAATGTATGATTATTAGATTTGAGCTTCTCTGCCACCTTAGCACCCAGTGCTATCCACCCAGTGCTTTCCTCAAAATATATTAAAAATCAGGCACATTTTGTGATTGTGGTCTAAATATATGCCGACTCTGGTTCTGTGACTATATTTACTCTATTTTATCTAATCTCATACGTACATACATATAATCACGCCTTTATCCCCGGAGGGTTAGGCAGAGGTGAATTAACACCCACATTTCACTAATCATTGAATTTGGTCCCACGTAATAGGCGGTGAGCCAATTACTGTCTTCGGGGCACTATTGTCAAGCCATGCATCTGAGACTGAATCTGGGCCGTATATATCTGTCTGATGTTAAACAGCCCTATCTCTTAGTCGCCTTGTACGACACTGCATGGGAAGAGATGGAGTGGTCTAAATTCTACTCTGCCGGTAACCACGCTGCTTTGAGTATATTACGATTACATAAAAATATTGTAATAATTGATCTTTTTATAATATTAGTTTAGATGTGACATATCACCAAGTGTGGTATTATGTGTAGAGCTTTAGTATTAAAGTTTTCGGGATATATGCCATGTTGTATTGTTCTGAGTTGCCGATATTTCGGCACTGTTGCAAGCACCATGATCACGGAGGAACTGTGTGAACTGTCTACCTAATACTAATGTGAGTGACCATTATAGTTTTAATACCTATAATGTAAAAAGCTGTTTGCCAATATGCTTCTAAAATTTCTTCCCAATCAATATTCGAATATTGTAAATTGTCATATTTTCACGCCTGCCAATCCTCACTCATCTAAGAGGTAATCAGATGTGTAGGGTTGTAATCTTTACATATAAATAAAAAAATAATATAGTATTTTTTTAAAATAAATATCTCAACCCCTTCTTCAAGGAGATATCAAACCTTGTTTGAAATAGACATCAGACATAATTTAAAACTAGCATGTCATTTGAAATCAAAACAAAATTGTTATCTACAAATAATTTGATTAATACGAAAACGAAATTTAATTCAACCTAATTTATTTATTTATTCAGTAGCTGCAATTCTTTCAACGAACTCCGATTCAAACATTAATTATAAGTGAATGTTGAATTCGTTTTCATTCGTGTACAATTTTATCACTAAATTTAATCATTCATGTAGGATGAAAGTAAAATCTAGTGTGAACAAGTTTTGATAAGATCTAAATGATGTTTGTTTAATCAAAAATCGTAATTAGTTCTGACAAAAAAGTTTCTAATAATTAATATTATTAATATATTAGGCGCTAAGTAATCTTGCCTGACTTCTCTACTAACTTCATCACGGTTAGCAGAAGTTTAGTAAAGACTTTCAGCCCTATTCACGGTTATATATATGTAAAGCATGTTTGATTGTTAATATGTTTGGTTGAATACGCTAATCTCAGAAACTACTGGTTTCAGTTGAAATTCTACTTATGTGTTAAATAGTTCATTTATCGAGGAAGGTTTACTATATCATCACACTACAACTTAAAAGAACGGAGCAGTATTCATAAATCCCAACAAATCCGGCAGATTCCCATACGATATTAGACAATTAATAAATTGCAAGCGAATAAAAATGAAATGGATGAAATGGCGCACATTAGGAGAGGCCTATGTCCAGTTGTGAACTGCAGTGGGCTAATTGATTTGTTGATTGAAGCGTATAAAGCTGTGATACGAAGTTCCGAAGTATGCCATTGTCGAAACTGGGGCGGGTCGGCTAGTGTATAATAAACGCTTACACACACGATATTGTCAGCTTGTTTGCTAGTCATCTTAAAGTCAAATCGCACCATCAATCTAGCGTCTCCTTAGCTTTTCGTTTTTACATGTTATCTACTGATATAATTAGGTTAACTGCTAGTTTCTCGCTATAAAATAACAAAGTCCGTGGAGATTTACGATTTAATAAAATATTATAGAGACTATTTGAACGTTTTATTTTTATACCATTTAGGTGGCAGACAAGCACACGACCCACCTGATGGAAAGTGGTTACCATGGCCTATGGACGTATGTCACACCAAAGGAGTTACAGTCGCGCTGCCAACCCTGTAAGTACAGAGTTTCTGTGCCGTCAGTGGAAGACAAAGCAGGACAGGCCTTTAGTCTTCCACTGACAGCAAAAATTCTCCAGTGAGCTCTGGCTGCCCTACTCACCGTTGGGAACACAACAAGAAGTTATTATAACCACAGTATTCTGTAAAACGTTTAAAAAAATATTTTCAAGTGGAAGATTTTACATTGTAAAGATGGTAGACCGTGGGTCAATCGGGGTGCGCGAGGGACATTCCAGAGGTCAACCTCACCACCGGCAGCTGCTGGTAGTCCCAAACAGTCGTGAGGTTTTGGTAGGTCCGAATCCGACATAATAAAAACGTCCAGATATAGTAATTCCTAATTGATGGGGTATTATGGTGTGGGAGGGAAATCGTTCAACATTTTTGCGTTCGTCCCTTTCACATCCAAGCCCTTTACCTCGAAGTCTCCAGGGTCCACTTTATTCAGCTATATTTGGAGGCGACTGCGTTTTGATCTCACAGTCTGAGTGTCGCTGATTAAGTTGTTCAGAGCCTCGATTCTGCTAAGCACTGTCATACCACTGACGCTGCAAAAAATCCATTTAATTTTAGACCTTAACATAATGTGTTTAAAGTCCAAAATTAAAAAGCTTTTTACAGAGTGAATGAAAAATTGTAATTAAACTCTTTTTATTTAATTTTGGACTTTAATTGTGTAGAAATAAAGTCAAAATTTAATGTCATTTTTTTCAGTTTCTTTGGTATGACAGTGGTTTTAATTCAGTAGAAACGTGGGCGCTTTTTTTACGTGCGCAAAATCCCCACGGATACCTCCCCACCGGAGCCGGTGGAAGAGGTTATGTCGGACTCAAACCGACCAAAACGCACGCCAATTGTGGGTCGTTTTTGTTTGCCGAAGTTGAGGTTAACAGGCCTATCCCTCGCACCCCGGACGACCCAGGGCCATCTCTCACGATCTGGCCACGCCCTCTCCTCGAGTGTGGGGACTACAGAGTCCCCAACTCGTCCCCGGGAAACGTGGGCCTCCGAAGTACGAAAATGCTCAGATGAAATGTCACTAAGCGGTGACCCATACAAATAGCAACCGTGCAAAGATATCTGTGAAAATAGCAGCTAGTAAATTTAAAAGCAATATATCAATGTTTCCTACAAGTTATATTGATGATCACCATTGTGTATTTTGTAATGAACAAATTTTGAAGTAATATTTTGTAATCCTATGCTTGATTGATTGATGAATCTAATGCTCGTATATTATACAAGAAATCCTTTCAGCTTTTATGTGTATTAAACGAACTATTGATATATTTCATTGAGGTGTTTTGTATAAAAAGCTATCTACTTTTTATAGAGTAATCAGAATTAAATCATCGTGAAATATTGCCATTATAATATATATATTTTTTTTTTTTTTTATATAGGACACGTCAATTGGACTTCGCCTTGCCTGATGGTAAGCTGAAGGCAAAGTCCCAGAAAAGAGGGTCACCATTACTTACACATACCGTGTGACAATGGTGACACTCAGCTTGACGGCCTTATCATATGCTTTTTCACGCCCCGCTTAAAGGACCCGGGACTGTAGGAAGAAGGAATATATTTACGCTTCTTTTTTATTATTGCAACATTTGCATTTTAGGGTTATGACCAATAGAAACTTAAAAATGATATTGGTCAACTTACACCTAAAGAATATTTAACAATTCATCATTAAGCCTACTGCAGCCCACTGCTAGACATAATACCTCTCTTAATATGTACCACAGCATTTGATCCATCCAATCCTTCGCATATAATTAAACGTATTTCCGCCCAATTGAGCAGTTCGACTGGGGAAGTACCTCCGCCCTACAGAATACCGCGGCTATAATAACTTCATGTTGTGTTCCCGGCGGTGAGTAGGGTAGCCAGAGCTTACTGGAGAATTTATGCTGTCAGTGGGATGACTAAAGGTTTGTCCTGCTTTGTCCTCTACACTGACAGCACAGAAACTCTATGTTTACAGAGTCGGCAGCACGAGTGTGGCTTCTCTGGTGTTTCACACGTAACCCACGTAACCCACAAGGCCACGATAACCACTTTCCATTAGGTGGGCCGTGCGCTTGTCTACCACCTAAGTGGTATAAAAAAAAGGCGGCGCGGGTTCGATACCCGCTCAGTGCAAATATTTGTATGCATGAATACGTACATTTTCATTGGTCTGGATGTTTCTATGTATTTACAAAAAAAGTATCTAAGTATGTTTATCCGCATTCTAGATTCCATAACATAAGCTAGTTAAGCTATGCTTACCATGGGTCTAGATAGCGTAGTGCAGAATGTTGTGGAATATTTATTATTATTTATGAAATAACACTAAGTAATCGATAAGCAACTCTGTTGCCATTGAGTTTAGTGTTAAACTAATGGAAAAATTTAGACTCTGGGATCTGAGGTAAACACTTTAGGTGCAACTGGGATTTCCATTAATATTATGTCATATCTAATTAATCATGACTAATATTATAATACGCGAATACTACTTAGCCATGTTATTTACATGTCAAACTAGAAATTTCGTTTGACATCAATCTTGAAGGCCTAAGAATAAAAATATATTCTATCTGTCTTTTTTTGTGATGTCATTTTATATAATTTCTAACTTTTCAAAACTCCTTTTTTAACGACGACGCGTAATGAAAGCACTGGCATTTAATGTTTATATAATTATATTGAATAATAATATATTTCAATAAATTTACGTGCTAACGTGTATAAAAAATTAATTATACAACCTGTTTATGCCTTGTATTTGGACTTAAGTAAAAACAAAACTAGACTTTCATTCTAAAACATTTTGATGACAGGATGCTGATTTTACCTAATATACATAACATAGCATAATATTCGTTTCAGTTGAATTGCGTAAGAATTTATAAATACAGACGAAGACAGAATACGAAATACATATTCATGCCTTTAAATCCATGAAGGGGCAGGCAGAGGCGTATTTACACGCACATTTCGCCAAAGAAAATTTTCGGTCACAGGTTCAGTCCAGTGCGCAAACCTATTTCCGTCAAGCGAGCTCTTTGAGCTCTACTCATACGCTGAATGTTTACTGCTGGATTTTTTTTATACCACTTAGGTGGCAGATAAGTACACAGCCCACCTGATGGGAAGTGGTTAGAGTGGCCTATGGACGTATGCAACACCAGGGGTGTTACACTCGCGCTGCCGACCATGAAGAAACCTTCTGATGTCCCTCTTGAAGAATCCCATATTGTAGGTGTTTGGGAAAACCGCAGCAGGGTGGTCATTCCACAGCTTGAGTGTGCGTGGGATGAAGTTTCTTTCATACCGCACAGTGCGCACCGTCTCAGGTCGCAATGTGTGAGGATGAATTCCCTGCCTATGGCGAGAGGTGCGATGATAGAATGTAGCTGTGGGCATCATGTCAAACAATTCAATGTACGATTAGCCTTACCTTCCAAAAATGGGCACCATTTCTCTTCCACAAGGAGACGTGGTGGCCATTTTCTACTCCACTGGGAACCTTTAAAAAACCACGTTGCAAAATAAATCCACCCGGTATTACGCAGACACAATATGATTAGAAGAACTAATATCTAGTTAAAGTTAATAACTATTAATGTTAATAATTTGTTAAGACGTTTAGTATCACTGTCACTAATATTGATGTGCATTCTTTAATATATAGTTAAACCTTTTTCGTATAATAGAATGAGTTTTTAAGCTGAATTTAAATTGAATAGATTGAAGTTTGTTGAGTCATAGTAATTATCTAATCAATCTCAAACCGGCAGTGATTTTTTTTATCTAGGACAATTCAATTTGACTTCACCTCGCCTGATGGTAAGCCAAAAGCAAAGTCTCGGAAAAGAAGGTCACCATTACAGACACTTAGTAATGCTACAATGGTGGCACTCAGCTTGGCGGTCTCATCAGATGCTTTTTCATCTATATTTGGTATAATTATTATTTGCTTATACCGTTACTGACTCTCGACTAATTGATTTGAAGTATCTTCTAGTCTTTGTCGTCTTTTAGTCGAAGACAGTAGAAAAGTACCTATGACACTTTTTCAGCCCCGGAGTTGCATCAGGGAGGCACTCGTGTACCACGGTGTGCCTCTCTACCTCCGCTGCATAGTCGGGGCGTACCTGACGGAGAGAGCCGTCATCTACCCAAGTGCGACCGGCGTCAGTCGGCGTGAGATGTCGTGCGGTGTTCCACAGGGATCGGTTCTTGGGACGCTTCTGTGGAACATCGGATACGACTGGGTGCTTTGCGGTGAGCTCACGGACGGCGCCGCCGTCACGTGGACGGCGCCGCCGTCACGTGCTATGCGGACGACACGCTAGTGACGGCGAGCGGGGCTACATACCGCGAAGCGACCCTGAGGGCCACGACCGCGGTTGCTCAAGTCGTGGAACGAATCCGGCGGCTGGGCCTTGAGGTGGCTCTGCTTAAATCCGAGGCCATGTTCTTTCATGGACCTCGGCGCACGCCACCACCTGGTTCCAGTCTCACAGTGGGAGGCACTCTCATCGGCATCAAGCCCCAGATGAAATATCTGGGGCTCGTGCTCGACGGCCGGTGGGACTTCGGGTAGCACTTCTGAAGTCTGGGCCCCAAATTGGTGGGCACAGCCAATGCTCTGGTGCGGCTACTGCCCAACTTGAGAGGCCGGAGGACTCCTGCAGGAGACTCTACGCGGGTGTCACGCTGTCCATGGACCTGTACGGGTGTCCCGTGTGGGCGGACACCCTGAATGATCGGTACATGCCCCTGCTGCAGCGTCCGCAGCAGAAGTTGGCGTGCCGCATCATAAGGGGGTACCGCACGATATCATTCAACGCGGTGAGTCTCCTCGCCGGATCGCCACCATGGATCCTGGAAGCGAGATCCCTTTCGGCGCTATACCGGTTTCGAAAGGCGGCGCAGGAGCGGGGTCACGATCCCGAGCCCGAAGAAATTCGGGCCATGAGATCACGGCTCCACAGGGAAATGGTGGCGAAATGGGAGCTACGACTTGGGCGACCAGGCGCAGGGCGCGCCGTAGTAGCGGCGGTAAGACCGATCATGGGGGAGTGGCTAGAGAGGCCACACGGCAGCCTCTCGTACCGTCTG
This sequence comes from Eilema griseolum, assembly GCA_963662185.1. NCBI lineage: Eukaryota > Metazoa > Arthropoda > Insecta > Lepidoptera > Erebidae > Eilema > Eilema griseolum. The sequence goes on from OY759249.1 coordinate 2,471,205, forward strand.
ACGCAGATGATGACCGAGCACGGGTGCTTCGGAAAGTATCTGCGTCGGATGGAGAATGAGCCAACGTCCGAGTGCCATTACTGCGACGCGAGCGAGGACTCGGGGCCGCACACGCTCACATTTTGGGGGGGAAAGTCGCTCGCGTCCGTAGGATTTTACCATCTTTTCCTAGACCCACCCTACACGTCCCCCCTGGGTGGTGCAAAATGAGCGACAACGCCGAGTCTCAGGCGGCAGTAAATAACCTGACTCAGCCTGCCTAACAAGCAGACTTGTTGGGGGTAGGAAATGACCTCCGAAACCCGTAACTCCAAGATGGAAACGGGGGCATTGGCTTCACCGCCTGTGTCAAGAGGTAGAAAGCCTCTTCAAAATTCACCCTAATCTTAAAGTGGGAAACGCGCTGAAGAGATGTATGGCTTGCAGGTAGCAAGTTCTTAGCGCCAACCTCAACGGACCCGGCTAACGTTGTTGTATTGTGCCTTCTTGAGGGAATAGGCGTCACCCTTCAAGCGACGCTATATTTTCGACCTTACTCGTGGGAATAATATGAGCGAAGAAAATAAAAATAAAAATCTAAAATTGAACAACACGTCAAATATGGTACAGCAAACTTTATATAGAAGCATGTTTACCAAAGAGCGAAGTAATAGCCTACCAACATTGGCTCACTATGGAAATGAAATAAAAGGCCGAAACCAAAGTGAAGTAATGGAGCTAAGCCCAACTCCAGCTGCAGAAAATACCATGGCAAACCAAAATGATTGGCAAAATGACAGAATGCCACAAAGAAACAAGAAACGGAAGACTGAGAGCCAAATACACAGCAATAAACCTAAACTAGCCAAGAACATAACTGGAATACCTACACAAAACAGGTTTGATATCCTGCAATGCGACAATACAGAGAAAACTGTGAAAGAATACGTACCAAAGCCAGAACCGATTTTTATAACTGGAGTCATTGACATAACGGCCTTGAAAAAAACTGTCAATTCACTGGTGGATCAACAAATGTACACTCTAAAGACACTAAAATCAGGCCATGTGGTAAAACTAATGCCAAGTGATATAGCAACATATAAATTATTAAGAGAAAACTTCACTGCCAAAAATATTGCGCATTACACATACCAACTTAAATGCGAGAGATCCTACAGAGTAATACTGAGAGGTTTGCACTCCACTGAAGATACCCAAAACATAAAGGAACAAATTGATGCACAGGGTCATGAAGTTAGACAGGTGGTAAACGTGAAGCATAGAGTCACCAAAAATCCACTACCATTATTTTATGTGGATCTTGAACCACACCCAAATAATAAGGATATTTTTAATATCAAATACCTCAACCAAATGAAGGTAACTATAGAAGCCCCACACAAAAAGAAAGAAATCATGCAGTGTAAAAGGTGTCAGAGATTTGGTCACTCCAAAAATCAGTGCTGCCGTCCCTTCAGATGTGTGAAATGTGGAAATGATCATCCCACCTCCACATGCAGTAAGACGCCCGAAACTGAGGCTACGTGTGCAAATTGCCAAGAAAAGCATCCTGCCAGCTACAAAGGCTGCATAAAATATAAGGAGTACAGAGAAAAGATACTTAAGATAAAACCCAAGACCAAGGAGACCAACACAAATATAGAACCAGCACAGCAAAATAAAACAGTCATAAGGCAACAATCGACAATTACTCAACCTAAACAAAAAAGCTACGCAAAGATAGCAGCAATCCCCAAAACAACAAACCAAGACAACGAACTAACACATACTTTAGACACAATGTTTGAAAGACTACAACAATTCATGTCAGACATGATAGACAAAATGATGGACCGCATGCTCCAGCTTATCGCAAGTCTAGCTGTAAAGGCCTGACCAATTTGCGAATAATCATATGGAACGCCAACGGCTTGACGGAACGTCGTCAAGAACTACTTGTATTCCTACAAATGCAAAATATAGACATAGCTCTGATATCGGAAACAAGATTCACCGAAAGGACCCACATCTCTTTTAGAAATTACAAAATGTACACAACCAACCACCCGTCGGGTAATAGTCACGGAGGGTCGGCTATAATCATAAAAGAAAATATAAAACACTACACTCTCGAGGAATTTCGCACTGACAAAATACAGGCTACATCAATTAGAATTCAATCGAAGAACAATGCTGAGACTACGATATCTGCTGTCTACTGCCCACCTCGACACAAAATAACAGAAGAAGATTTTAACTTCTACTTCTCCCGCTTGGGCTCTCGATACATATGTGGCGGGGATTGGAACGCAAAACATACTTACTGGGGCTCAAGAATAATATCTCCTAGAGGCAGACAACTATACAAAACCATCACAAAATGTCAAATGGAATGCATGTCACAGGGAAAGCCAACGCATTGGCCTACTGACCCACATAAAATCCCCGATGTGATAGACTTCTTTATTGTAAGAAATATTAGCCGTAACTATATGACCACTCAATCCTATACCGATCTGTCATCAGACCACACACCGGTGAGACTAGATCTAAATTCACATATAGTGCTACGTGAGCCTTCGTCTAAGATGTATAACAAACATACAAATTGGGAATTATATCAGAATATTATCACATTCGAGATAAAGCTACAAAACCCAGTGGTGACAACATGTGATATAGATAGAGAGATAGAAAATTTTAACAGAGTTATACACACTGCAGCTTGTAAATCAACTAAACCACGGAAAAGAGTGGGCCCGGAACAAAATGAATACCCCAAATCAATTAAAGACAAAATAAAGGAACGGCGCAATCTCAGAAAAATCTGGCAACATACCAGATACCCCAGAGACAAAACAGCTTTCAATAGATGCTCTGAAGAACTTAAATGCATGACCAAGGAATTTATTAATTCAAATGTACAGTCGTATCTCTCTGGTCTGACTCCGACTGCAGATACAAACTATTCGCTCTGGAAAGCCACAAGTAAAATTAAACGGCCAAATAATCACATCCCTCCAATCAAAAACTCTAATGCTAGATGGGCAAGATCAGACTCAGAAAAAGCGGCTGTCTTTTCAGATCATCTGGGTATAGTCTTTTCGCCTTTTCCTGAGGCAATCTCGGGACAGAGCGCAATGATTAAAGAAAATTTATCGAGTGCACTTCAAATGTGCCTACCACTTAAAAACACATATCCAGCTGAGATAGTCAAAGAAGTAAGGAGTCTACAAGAGGGAAAATCACCAGGCTACGACTGCATAGATGCGACCCTTCTGAAGAAACTACCGAAAAAGGGTATTATGGCGCTCGTCAAGATATTTAATGCCTGCCTGCGCATGTCTTATTTCCCTGGACAATGGAAGACAGCTCAAATACTAATGTTTCTCAAACCTGGCAAAGTACCCCAAGATGTTTCCTCATATAGACCCATTAGCCTCCTGGCAGTAACAGGAAAACTCCTCGAAAAAGTTATATTAAACAGAATTAAAGAACACCTTGTAGATATCATACCGAGTCATCAGTTTGGTTTCAGAGAAAACCATGGCACAATCGAACAAGTGCATAGAATTGCCGATGTTATAAGTGGATCGCCTGAGAGGGGGGAGTTCTGCTCAGCAGTGTTCCTAGACATCAGCCAGGCGTTTGATAGGGTATGGCACGAAGGATTGCTTTACAAAATCAAGAAGTTGCTACCGCACTCCTTCTTTCTAATTCTAAAGTCATATCTAGACAAACGCTGCTTTGAAGTGAGAGTTGGAGATGATGTGTCAAATCTAAAAGAAATAAAGTCAGGAGTACCCCAGGGCAGCATACTTGGACCTACCCTCTATACTATCTACACATCTGATATCCCGATAATGAACGAAACCAAAGTGGCAACCTATGCTGACGACACAGCCCTATTGGCTACCCATCGTAATCCTGGTGCAGCATCAAGGCTGTTACAATTGCACTTGGATAGTCTTGAAGTATGGCTTAAAACTTGGAGGATAAAAGCTAACCAGGCCAAATCGGTACATGTAACCTTCACACTAAAAAAGGACAGCTGCCCACCAGTTATGCTGAACAAAGAAATAATTCCCCAAGCAGAGCACGCAAAATACCTGGGCATGCACCTTGATCGAAGGCTGACATGGCAAAAACATATTTGGACGAAGAGAAAGCAATTGGATACCAAATTGCGCAATATGTACTGGATTATTGGAAGACATTCACAGCTAAATGCAAACAGCAAAATCACCGTTTACAAGGCCATTCTGAAGCCAATATGGACGTACGGTATCCAACTGTGGGGTACAGCCAGCAATAGCAATATAGACATACTAGAGAGATTCCAAACCAAGACACTGAGAGCTATACTTAACATCCCACAATATATTGCTAATAAATATATCTACAACGATACAAAGCTCGATACTGTTCGCCAAGAAATCACTAAACATAGTGCAAAATATCAAAAGAGACTGATAAACCACAAAAATCAACTAGCCATGGAACTCGGTGGTGACGGCAGCACCAAGTTTAGAAGGCTGAAAAGAAATGACGTTCCAAGTCTTGTAGAAAGATTTACCTGCTCAGAGCGAGGAAGCTCTATGTAACAAGGACAAAAGGATGCGTTGTGTCAACCAAACTAGTGGCTTATTGTGTAGACAGATCGCCACAAATGCAAAATAAACAAAAAAAAAAAAAAAAACACGCTCACCGAGTGTCCGGCGTGGGAGACGCCGAGGCGGGAGCTTGTGGCGGCCCTGGGAGTGAGGGTTCTCACGCTCTCCACCTTGCTCGCGGCGATGGCCCGCTGCGCAGATGCGTGGGCTGTCGGCGCCTCCTTCTGCGAGCAAGTAATGCTCGTGAAGGAGGAGGTGGGGCGGAAGCGGCAGCGGGAGCGACGAAGGATCGCAAGCCAAGCTGCCCGCGTACGAAGGCAACTCGGGCGTTCGAGGTCGATGAACGACCTCCGCCCCCCATGAGCGCTGGCCTGGGGGTGACAGGTGGAGCCGCCTGTCACCCTGGCAGAAGCTCCCCGTTTTCCGGGAACGAGTTGGGGATTCTGTAGTCTCCCCTCACATCCGAGAAGAGGGCCAGATCGTGAGAGATGGCCCTGGGTCGGCCGGGGTGCGAGGGATATGCCTGCCAACCTCACCTTCGGCAACCAAAACGACCCACAGGCGGCGTGCGTTTGAGTTCGACATAACCTCTCCCACCGGCTCCGGTGGGGAGGTATCCGTGGGGATTTTGCGCACGTAAAAAAAAAAATGACACCATTTCAAAATTAATCTGTTATACAAGGAGAAAAGTTGATGTTGTCTGATCTTTATTACCACGCGGAGACAGAAGTAGATTTTACTGTATCAGTTAATATAAACATATATATCACGCTTTTATCCCCGAAGTGTCAGGCAGACACGTTGTTATCGGTGAAAACTTGTATGGCCTTCAATATGTTATTTGAATTCACCTACTGATATTTTTCAGCTGTAACTTTTCCAGAAATGTTAAGATAAAATTAAGAGGTAAAATTAACACCCATTGTCCCATTGTTTCACAACATTGTCCCATGTAATAGCGAGTGAGCCTATTGTCATCTTCCGGGCACTATTGTTGACACGAAACTTGTATCTGTGCCTGAGTCTGAGCTGTATATATCTGTCTGTTGTTAAACAGTTAATAATTTAGGAATATATTCACTTAGTCACGCCCCTTTCTCTTAGGGGTAGGTAGAAATTAGGTACATTTTTGAACTTGCTACGATCTTGATTGATTTTATATGTTCGTCTGTTCCTGGTACTCTGAATTGGGAATTTGACTGACTAGTCGAATTAGTTACTTTTTACTTAACTTCAAAACGGTACGTTATAAGGAAACTTGTATGAAATAATTTATTGTGACGTCATAATATTCAATAGTCAAATCATTTACTATTATCGATTGATTTGACGATTAAAATTAAGTAAAAACGACAAAATGAGAACCATTGCTACTTTTACCGCTCTTTTCCATTCTTAATTGATAGTAAACTCAGTTAAAAATAAAGTTTAACTACAAGAAAATACCCAATTCTCTCAATCTGATTGACAGGCAGCTAGTTCGACTACTGGGTTCAGCTTTCTCCCACGTCTCATAAACTCACATTTATCGTCAATCTTCTTTCGTCTCTTTCTCTATCTGACTCACTACATCTTCTACTACATGCGTACCACAGCATACCTCAGGGGCAGGCAGAGGAACCATCCTAGATAGACTTACTTCCTCAATTTGAAGGTTGGTTTACCCAACATTTCTGGCGTATGTTGCAAGGTAATTGGGTGTTAGTAAATTACTTACTAAATATTAAACCTAACAACCGCGGTAGCCTAGTGGTATGGGTAATAGACTGCTGAGACGAGGTCTCGTGTTCGATCCCAGGTCTTACCATGGCACACACCAATGACATTTCGATGCTTTTCTAAGTTATATGTGTATTTATGCAGGTTTATAAGTGCCCGGTTAATGGCAATAGGCTCACTCCCAATTACATGGGACAATGTTTCGAAATATGGGTGTATTGGGACCTAAACATAAACTGACGAAATGTGGGTGTTAGCACCTCTGCCTACCGCTTCGGGGGTATAGGCGTGAGTTAAATAAACCTTTATTACTCTGACAGTCTTTGATTATGTAGGTACATATTTAATTAATTAACATAAAAGAAATAAACACGCTAATTGTCTGTAAGGTTCCAGTAAATTATGGAATGTTATACCTTTCACAGTCTTTCTTAATACAAAATATTGTAAATGTTTATGCAATAGGTACTAACTTGTGCCCGCAACTTCGTTCGTGTAACGTTTGGGTTCAGTTCTGTAACTCGAACCTACGTGTTGTACCTACCTATAATTTTCATATATTCAATCGTGGAGTAAGTTTTTTTCGAGTGATTGACTAATACTAATTATTACTTATTATTGATTTCTGAAAAAAATAATAATACCTAATCATATTTTCAACTTTACTTAATCATAGAGACGGTTAGCTGTCATTTGCGATTTGTTATTCTAAGTCAGATGCGTTTACCACGTTTTATGGCATAAACTTAATAAATACGTTTTATGTTGACTTGTATTCTCTTTGAAGTTTTACGTACATGACGTAACGCACACGGGAACAGGATGAAAGTTCTAAGCTACATGAAATTTGAATGAATTGAATCATGAAAGTGTAACTAACACGACTTTCTTTAAATATCGATACAATAAAGAAAATGAAGAAGAATAATAAGAGCATGTTTATGTATGGATTAGCAGGAGAGCGGCTTTGGATGCAGTCTAAAGAAAAAAAATGATGATAAAACCATTAGGCACAATGTTGAATTTATGCTCCATATAAGTCTAAATAGGACCACTATAGGACTCCTCCAAAGAGATATCCTTTAGCTTATATCCTTACACGAGTTATGAGCTTCCTTTCTAGATAGAGTTCTTTATCTGCTAGAGAAACAGGTCCATTATCACTAACCACAAGACACGGTTAAAAACTGGACTTACCGGAATGGCACCATATGAAAACCGGGTTCTATTACAGCCTGTAGATAAGGACTAAACCCTGTCTGATCTAATATCCTGACTGAATATCATACAGCTAGTGATAGGAGCTGTAGATGTTTATGTGGGAAGTCGAAGAGAAAGGAAGGTAAGGTCTCTGGCACTCTTATTTACTTCGGAAGACATCATTCTGTTTCTTTATGACGATGTTAAGTGATAAAGAGGTTGGTACTTCCCCAGTCGACACGGCTATGAACTGCTTCAAAACGCACTTTCTAAGTTCACTCTAATTTGTACATAAAATAATCATATAATGAGTAATCATTCACTAAATGTGAAACCAAATCAGAGGCTAAAAAGCGTGACGTATAATTCAACCAATTCTGATTACACACATACGTATAATCACGCCTTTATCCCCGGAGGGTTAGGCAGAGGTGAATTAACACTCACATTTCACCAATAATTAAATTCTGTCCCAAGGGGGTGAGCCTATTGCCGTCTTCTGGACTCTACTGTTGACTCAAGCCATTCATTTGAGGCTGTTTCTGGGCTGTATATATCTGTCTGATGTTAAACAGCCCTATCCTTTAGTCGCCCTGTAAGACACCGCATGGGAAGAGATGGGGTGGTCCAAATTATACTCTGCCGGGAACCACGCGGCTGATTCTGATTATAGCCCTAAATTTTAATAGTAGAGAATTTTGGGAGTTACTTGAGCGAGACAGATTAATACGAGAAGGATACCTTGAGAGAGAGATGGCTCTGGGTCGATCGGGATGAGAGGGCTATGCCTGGTAACCTCACCTCCGGCAATCAACAATGAACGGCCGTGCGTTTTAGTCGGTTCGAGTCCAACATAACCTCTCCCGCCGACCTCGAGGGTAGGGGAGAGGTGGTGGAGCTATCCGTGGGGATGTCGCACATAAAAAACGCGAGGATATCTTACATATAGACTAGTATCTCCAGCCAGTACGAGTTCTTTATTACGTGGGACCGAAATGTGAAATGTGGATGTTAATTCACCCCTGCTTAACCCTCCGGGGATAAAGGCGTGATTATATTTACGTATGTACGTTATAAGTGAATGCTCAATTCTATCAGCACATTTACGTCGCATTCGTATGCAAGTCATCCCATAAAATTGTAAATAGCAGGTACTAAAACAAAATGGTGTATTAATATTTATTCTAGTTAATTATCGTTCTGGCCGCTTGGCGTCGTTAGTGTGTGATGAAATATTTATGTTCAGTTTGAAGATTAAACAATACATACCATTTGTTCTTATGTTCTACTTACATGGTTGGGTTAATATTTTGTAAGTTGTGTTTGTCTTAGCTTAAAGGATTGCCTGAGAAGTCTGCTCGACAGGATTTTGAACAGTTTCCTGCGTACTGGAAAAGCGGGTAGTTGGGATCTATGCGAGCAGCCGGGACACCAAACTTGTTCTCAAGTCGTATTGTGCTGCTGAATGAAGAAGGAAAATTGTTGGAGGACATTCTTGATGCTGTTTTATCCGGCACTTAAATGTACGTGTTCGAAATTGAACTTTTTATTCATATAGTTAATGAACATACAAATAGTCACGCCTTTATCCCCGGCGGATTAGGCAGAAATGAATTAACACTCAAATTTCACTAATCATTGTAGTCAGTCCCACGTAATAGAGGGTGAGCCTATTGTCATATTCCGGGCACTATGGCAGACTCGAGCCATGCACCTCAGGCTGTACTGTATACATCTGCCTGATGTCAAACAGCCCTATCCCTTAGTCGCATTGTACGACACCACATGGGAAGAGACGGGGTGGCCCAAATTCTACTTTACCAGGAACCACGCGGCTTGAATCAATATAATTTCCAAGAGGTTAAAACAAGTATCGAATTTGTATATTCTATATAATACTTGGTACACACCAAATAACTCAAAGCGAACGATGGTCAATAAACGAATGAAAATGAACCAGTTTGAACGTAACAGTTCACGCACAAGAGAATGATTCTCTGGTGATCAGCAACTACTTCCGCCCTACAGAATACCGCGGTCATAATAACCTCGTGTTGTATTCCCGGCGGTGAGTAGGGCAGCCAGAGCTCACTGGAGAGTTTTGGTGCTCTCAGTAGGAAGACCTTGTCCTGCTTTGTTTTTTACACTGACGGCACAGAATAGCCCACGGTAACCACTGTCCATCAGGTGGTCCGTGTGTTTGTCTGCCAACCAGGTGATGTAAAAAAAAAACTCACTCAATTGCAAGTGTGCGTCGTCATTCGGTTGATATATATCTCTACTAGTTATAAAAAAAACGTTAATTTTTAACCAGTGTTATGCAATAGTTCCATTTTATTTCAAAACTGAATATTTAAGCTGAAATAGACTTCTTTCTTTAAATTTAATTAGACACATCTTTAGACATTAATATAAGTATTATAGTGGCTATAAATTATAATGTTGATTTAAAACTCTTTGTTGTGCAAATATGAGCAATGACCTATATATCTTATTTGACTAATACAGTACTGTGCAATAAGAATGACCCCCTTATTGTACCGTACAGTGGACACAATGGACAGACAATGGATGACCTGAAGAAGGTTGCTAGGATAGACTGGAAGCGGAAGGCAGAGGATCGGATGAAATGGCGCATTTTGGGAGAGGCCTGTATCCAGCAGTGGACTGCAGTTACAATTAATTTTCATAATATATAGAAGCGGTACCTTCTATATATTTTAATCATTACAATTCAATTGAAAATTAAAACTAAAACTATTATTAGATAGCTACTAAAATACACTAAAATAAAATAAACATAAAAATTACATATGTATGTAAATGTCATGAAATTCCTCCGCATCATCACCGACCGGTAACGTACCCAGAAGGCTGGCAGGCAATTCAGCAACCACGTTGAATGGCAATGCTTATCCTCTGTGCAAGATGAGTTATTAGCAGAGAGCTCATATTTGTGTTGTCAATGGGAAGACCAAAGGCTTGCTCTGCTTTGTCTTCTGTATTTGTCTTTGGCCACGGTAACCACTTTACATCAGATGGGCCGCGTGCTTGTTTGACACCTAAGTTAAGTACAGATTTCTTTTTTTAATAATATTCCAAATAAAATTATGCATTAGTAGGAAAGTTGTTTTTTCCTGGCTTTATCTTCCCACTGGTGGATGGGATTGAATTGGATCCTTTGTCCGCACTTAGCCTCCCCTTTTGGGTTATTGTGCATGCAGAGTTACTGGCTAAAGCCGAAAGCCTAGCTACGCCCAGAAACGAAGAAGCTAACTGGGGACTTCACAGGCTTCGCGGAGCTTGTTTTGACCCAGTGCTTTTCGGTTAGTAAACATTACCATATCGGTTTTCTAGGGGTTGTGTATTTTAAAAGACTGTCTCATGCGATCGCACTGTCAAACAACCCGGATATTAACATCGTAATGTCGTCCGCATAACCCACAGCAAAAAGGTTATTTGCGTTTAGTCTGCTGATGAAAGGATGTGTCTCCGACGGTAGCTTTCATTTCAAGATTGGGGAGAGGGATCTCACAGGAGTCTCGCCGATAAAGGTAACAAGCTGATGCAGAAGCATGATAGATTTTGCAATCGAAGCAAAAAGTCTCATAAACATCAGCTAACTATTAAACAGGGGAAGGAAAGCGAATACTGAATGCTACAAACGTATTTCTCCAAGTAATAAACTTCTAAATACAAAGGCTATGGGCACGCCACATTGCTGGTTTCCGAGAATGTTTCAATGAGATTCGTACTTGTAACAAATTTGTTCCGTATAGAGTGAAGTTTATGTTAAATCTAAAGACGAAAGTCTATTATGTAAATGTTTATTTTGAAGTACCTACTACTTGTTTTCATTTAATTTCATTTAAATTATAAATAACAAATAACTTTCTTTAACATTCATAAGTAACTAATTATATACATACATATAATCACACCTTTATCCCAGGCAGAGGTGAATTCAATTCGAATTAGGGCGGCCCATGCGGTGTCGTACATGGCGACTAAGGGATAGGGCTGTTTAACATCAGACAGATATATACAGCCCAGACTCAACCTCAGATGCATGTCTGGAGTCAACAATAGTGCCCAGAATACGGCAATAGGCTCAACCCCTATTACGTGGACCGAATACAATTATTGGTGAAATGTGGGTGTTAATTCACCTGTCTAACTAATTATATACTACTAACTTATTTTTTAAACAACACCTGATATGTTAAGATTAGATATTTATTCAGATCTATATTTCCTTTAGGTGGTCAGAGTAGCCGGTCCTCCAATAGCCAAATAAACCAAACATAAAATAAAAAGCATTGGGAACTGGCATCCGCTAAGCAGTAAAAATACGCTAATTTAGTTCTATTTTTTAAAAGACTATTACAATATTCCCTCTAACCCCTCCAGCTAAGCTAATTTGTTAGGAGTGGGTTTACGTCGATAGTGTAATGACCAGGATTCGAACCCGAGACATCTCAATCGTAAGGCTGACTTCTTAACCACTGAGCTACCGACGCTTATCTTTTTAATACTGGGGTTTATAGACTTTAACAGCCATTACCCTAATATGTGTCTACTTTCTTGTAGTTAAAATAAATTATATAACTGACATCATCTATAAAATTGCGTTATACTTATTTTATAGTTTTATTTATTTTTATTCATCCACACGACCTATGGTAGTATTACACAATTCAAAATTATGTCGTCACAATTATTTATTTCATAAACCGACGTGAAAAGTAACTAATTAACTATTTAGATTTCTTAAACAACTTTGAAAAATCTAAAATCGAATGCAACTCCATAATTTTATTAATTTATTTTATAATCACCGTACGATTGTCATTAAATCAAAATTTAAATAATAAATTAGTCTAACTGGATTTATTGCATCCTTGTAATATGTCTAGTGTCTCGACCAATCACTAACCTGTCGGAATTTATATTAACCTTTATTTTTAAACTAGATACTTACATAATTTTATTATAAAGCAGTGATCACATCTTCACATTAATCTTGCCCAACTGTTGGGTCCGTCAGACCCAATACCATCGTACGTTTGGCGTTTTTTGATTAAATAACGCATGGTTTCCGGCAGAGTAGAATTAGGGCCACAGTATCTTTCCCATGCGGTGTCATACAAGGCGACTAAGGGATAGGGCTGTTTAACATCAGACAGATATATACAGCCCAGACTCAGCCTCAGATGCATGGCTCGAGTCAACAATAGGCTCACCCCCTATTACGTGGGATCAAATACAATTATTGGTGAAATGTGGATGTTAATTCACCTCTGCCTAACCCTCCAGGGATAAAGGTGTGATTATGTATGCATGTATGTAATAACAAACTCTCCATTTTTGTATTCCATGATGAGTAGTATAGTTTGTGGTGTAACAATATTAGAAACTAAAATTATTAATATTGGCTTTTAACTCCTCCATTAAGGATTGGTGACTTTTTTTACGTGCGGAAAATCCCCACGGATACCCTCACCACCGGAGTCGGTGGGAGAGGTTATGTCGGACTCGAACCGACTAAAACGCACAACGCCTGTGTTAGTTAGTCGATAGTAGAAATCCCACTGCACACCAAAAGCAAAATGAGATGTTACTAGAACAATTCAGAAAACGATACAAATCAATATTAAAAAAGAAAGTTTATAAATATATATAAGAAATATAATATTTGTTTATTCATTCAATTGATTGGTTGATGAACTCAAATATACAATAAATATAAAATATTGTTGACACATGATTTGGTTTCCAATTATTTTGTATAATACATTGTGTTTTAATGATATTCAAATTGAACTGTTCAATCATCATCACTGATTCTGATTTATAGTTTATGCTGATATGTATAATGATTTGTAACAAAATGAAAATATATATTTGCACAACCGTAACTGGACGGACAATAAAATTTAATTTAATGGGGGCCCCACTAAATCTTTGTGGACAAAATGAACCTCACCTGCGAGCTGGTACACTTACTAATAAATAGACGAGGCTATGACTCAATATTTGGTGGTGATGAGAGATTTTTTATTTATATACCACTTAGTTGGCAGACAAGCACAAGGCCCACCTGATGGAAAGTGGTTACCGTGTCATATGGACGTGTCCAAAACCAAGGGAGTCACACCCGCGCTGCCAACCCTGTAAGCACAGAGAGTTTCTGTGCCGTCAGTGTAAAAGACAAAGCAGGAGAAATTTTTGGTCTTCCCACTGACAGCACCAAAACTCTCCAGTGTGCTCTGGCTACCCTACTCATCACCGGGAATATAATACAACTTTCTTTCCTTGAGCGCACTTGGAAGGATATCTCTGAGACCTAAGATCTCTCTCAGTCTTAAGATATTGATGGTATCGGCGCAGGATCTATTCAACTCTATAGAAGTCGCCTGCGGAAACAGGACGCGTCACGACATCTCTGGGACCTGCTTTTACTAGGGTGCAGGAAACCTCGCACCTTCATTCCAAGACTGTGCTCATTGAGGCTGGAAATCACCAGCATAGTTAAATTCATTTTTTTATGCCATTTGGCCCACCTGATGGAAAGTGGTTACCACAGCCTATGGAATTGTGCATCACCGAGGGAGGCGCACTCGCGCTGCCAACCTTGTAAGCCCAAGAGTTTCTGTGCCATCAGTGTAAAAGACAAAACATTACAAGCTTTTGATCTTCCCACTGACAGTATAAAAACCCTCCAGTGAACTCTGGCTTCCCTACTTACCGGCGGAAACACAACACAATAGTATCTACAAGTATATCGTTAGCCATTTTATAAACCAATCATGAGAAAAACTTCGTATACTTCCCAGCGGTGAGTAGGGTAGCCAGAGCTCATTAGAAAGTTTGTGCTGACAGTGGGAAGACTTAAAGCCTTGTCCTGCTTTGTCTTCTACACTGACGGCACAGAAACTTTGTACTTACAGGGTTGGCAGCGCGACTGTGACTCCTTTGGTGTTACAAACGTCCATAGGCCACGGTAACCACTTTCCATCAGGTGGGCCGTGTGCTTGTCTGCCACCTAAGTGGTATAAAAAAATAAAATATAGCTACAAGGTTTAAATTTAAGTACTAATAAAAATTTAGACGCTGATAAACCCTAGGCCATCTCTATAACACGAGTAAACGACAAACCTTGGCATTTCAGGCCATTAATTCTTAATTATTATTTATAAATGGATGCCATTTACGCTATCCATTTGTGTGAAAAAAACTAAATTAGTTTAGTTAATCTGTTGCCGATTGCAATTTATTTTTTAAATTATTATAGTGACATTTTGGCACTCATTACAAGGTCGTGTGAACTAATAATATTTAATATTAATGTTCATCTTCAGTAATATAATATTAACGAAAGTAATGTTGTAGATCATAATCTAGCAATTTCGGCTGCTATGTTTAAGATAGTAGTAGTACATAGCAGCCAAAATAATAATATATAAAATAATAGTTTAATTTTGAATGTTAAGATTCGAGGAAATGTAATATGTTTTTCTATTAAGAAAATTTTCAGTAGGAATGATACTCGCGAGGAGGGTCAGATCAAGAGGGATGGCCCTGGGTAGACCTGAGTGTGAGGCGTATACCTGCCAATGTGTCCTCTGGCAACCAACCACATAATACACTTTATTACAACAATCAAAATATGCTTAAATATGTGGAAAATACAATCAAGATAAATACAATCAATGAATTAGCCTATCCCAGTCCACTGATGGACATAAACCACTTCCAATGTGTGCCATTACTTCCGATTCTCCGCCTTCCGCATCTGCTCAGGATACAAATGCAAATGGGGTGGCTTTATCACTATAAGTAGGTCGTTATGTATGAAATTGCCGTATTTTTTAAGAAATTGGAGGTTAACCCAATTTTTAGTACTAACATTTTTGCATTTTTTTAGGAATGGCAAATCTAAATTATATGATTTTTTTTTGTATATCAATGTGACAACATTTAGCTAACAAACACGTTTATTACATTTTCGAAAAGTGACAGCTGTCAAAAAGTAATACGAAATTTATCACCACAATGAATCGCATTTAGGAAGTACTGTTTTTGAAGATCGAATTTAATTTATCAAGCGGCCAATAAATACAAAATATAATACAGAGTAGTAAAATCTTGAAATCAAGTTTCAAACAAAATATAAATAATTGAAATAGCTATTAAATTACAGGAATAACGAACTCATGAATCTGTAAGAAAATTTCGGCAACCTCATAAGTAAAGACCTAATATTATCTTACACTGTGGTTTTTCATGCGTAATAAAGGGCAACAATTATACGGTGTCTAACATATACTTAATCTGCGCATGTAACAATAAAAAAAGTCGTATTATTGTCTCATAATTTCCTAATACCCGCAAACATGACTCTTATCTGCATGTAAATTACATATTAACGATACATGTCAGCCATTTAAATCCAACTGCACCGTTTCACGTAACTTTCGCTTTCACATTTTATATTATCTCATTTACATAGTTAAGTAAACAACTATGTCTATCTGTGCGAGTTTTGTGTGATCTTGGGTTAATAACCCCGAGACAGTTGCATGGTTGCATGGTGCGCTCGATATAATATGCATGTATTTGCAAAAGAAAATACAACCCATAACACAAGCTCAAGCTATACTTACTTTGAGTCTAAATAGTGCTGAGTAAAATGTCCTACAACATTTATTAGCCGACTACGGCGAAGATTATTTATACCACTTAAGTGGCAGACACGGCCCACCTGATGGGAAGTGGTTACTATGGCCTATGGATGTGTACAACACACCAGGGGCGTCACACTCGCGCTGTCGACCCTGAAGCAACCTCCTAATGAAACTTTTGAAGAACACCATATTGTAGCAGGGAAAATCGCAGCAGGGAGTTCGTTACACAGCTTGAGTGTGCGTGGCATGAAGTTTCTGATTTGACAGGCTATGTATTTTATTATTTATTATTATTAATGGTTTTACTTATATTTCAATAATAGTGTAGGGATCCCATCTCGATCTGATCAGGTCAGGGTCATAGTCAATACCACCTGCTTTTTCTTACGTGCGAAAAGTCCCCACGGATACCCTCACCACCGGTGCCGGTGGGAGAGGTTATGTCGGACTCGAACCGACTAAAACGCAAGACGCCTGTGGGTCGTTTTTGGTTGCCTAAGGTGTGGTTGACAGACATATCCCTCGCAACCAACACGTCCCCGGGAACGGGGAGGCGCGCAAGGCGCACCGCTGCCGCGGCCTGTCAATCTTACCTACTAATCTCGTTGATTAACAGATGTGGCTCTTTTCTCCCTACCTTTCGGGGTTTTGTAGTCAGACAGCTGTTAGGATAAACCAAATCAAACTGACCGAATCTTTTACACTCCTCGTGAGATTATAAATAAGGGAATAGTTGTAATTCAATCACGGAAAGACGAGTCGAATTAATAAAAATTTTACACATGTTAAAGTAAAAAATGGTCCTGTGCTTCACAAAAATTTCAATAGAAACCCACGTGCTCGTATAAGCTGCCATTCAAATTAATATTATATCACTTTAAGTTCTCTTTACTCCAATATATTTTCAGAGTAAAATTAACATTTAAGGCCAAACTCGTAACCATTTACGGTCTTACCTGTAGCAGTATTTAAACGTATATGTTAACAAGTTACGACAGAAACCAGATACTGTAACTACACGATAACACATAACCACGTACTATGGTGTTATGTTTACGGGAACCAACACAATTGTGCTAAAATTACCAGCATATATTTTGACCTTTATCAAAGAAGAATCAAAGAATCAATTTCATTTATTCAGTTTAGGCACACAAAGAGCACATATGAACGTCATAATTTTACAATTAGGTATGTCAAGAAATAATATAAAAATATTAAATAATGTAAAAATAAACCATTGGAAAATGATTCTTTCGCTGGTTCGGTAGGTTAGTTCTACTGCGAAGATACCAGCAAGAAACTCAGCGAACTATATTAGAACTAGATTATTTTTCTTTCGAATTAACGGTAAAATTACAAACATTTATTTTAATACAATATGTCAAAATGGTACAACAAGCAATGCTTAGTCTATGTACTCAAATACTATGTAATCAAATAACCCGCCCCTGATCGCTCCCGGTGCAAAAGTGCCCATAACACTTGCTGTGTTGCCACGTTGGATGGCAATGGACAGCCTTTGGACCAGGAACGACCCGGAACGAGTGTCACCGGTCGCCTCGATGATTAACATTTTTTCTTTTTTTATATTTGCTTTAGTTTACAATTTATTTTGTGCGAGCAAGCAAGAGACTAATGTTGACCACGCATTAACATCATTAAGATACTCATCCACTTATCCACTTATCACATAAGTAATAAATGTATATGCGGAGTACCGCGGACCTGTGGAACTGCCTGTCACTCTAGCAGACACAGTTGTGCAATTCTCTAAGAACAGTCGAGCGCAGCGCTGCGATATCCTTGATAGAATTTGTCATTGGTCAAAATCCAGTGACGTCACCCAATCCGACCAATGACAAACGTTGTGTTGTGTGAAATGTTAGATTGAAAAATGTCAACACCAAGGACGGAAGTAGATAATGAATATTAATTTTTCCGTAAATTTTATTTGCTCCATATTAATTTTCATCTATCTATACTAATATTATATAGCAGGAAAGTTTGCTTGTATGTTTGAACGTACTAATCTCAGGAACTACTGGAATATTCAACACAAAATTTGAGGCCCAGGCGCAATCTTTTCTCTTTAGGATATAACTTTAGAGCTTCCCGTTAAAGATAAACTGATAATCTATACAGTATAGGGTTTGGAACTAAACAAATACATCTAAATATATATAACTCAAAGGTGACTGACTGACTGTTTGACTGACATAGTGATCTATCAACGCACAGCCCAAACCACTGGACGGATCGGGCTGAAATTTGGCATGCAGGTAGATGTTATGACGTAGGCATCCGCTAAGAAAGGATTTTGATTAATTCTACCCCCAAGTGGATAAAATAGGGGATGAAAGTTTGTATGAAACTTAGTCAATTTTAAACCGATCGGGCTGAGACTGCACACATAAAGCTACTATGACGTAGGCACCCCCTAAGAAAGGATTTTGAGATGCAAGTTATATAAGACTAGCTATTGCCCGGGACTCGGCCCGCGTGGATGTCGGTTATCGCTTTATGTTGAGTCAACGCTATTGAGCATAAAAAAAATCTAAAATAAAAGTAGCCTACGTTACTCCTTATTTACATCAGCTACCTGCCAATAAAAGTGTTGACTCAACACTAAGCGATAACCGACATCCACGCGGGCGGAGCCGCGGGCTACAGCTAGTTCTATCTATAAAACACATTACACTATAATAACTTTTAAACTATCGCGTTCCATGATACACAATAATGCTTATGGGAATTAACGTGATCTGATGTTGTGACCAGGTTACACCGACTGTGGTCACAGGCTGACTGTAATTTAATACTATTTTTAGGCACTTAGAAAACCTTGTCTTGGTAAACCAGACAAAGGATATTGGTCGCAGTTTATGTTATGTCCTAGACGAGACAATTTGCGGTGATGGGATCTTTGTACCATCCTTATTTCTCATTTCCTGCCAGTGTACTACAATCATGTGGTCATACGCACTAAACAACATCACTATTAGTCTATAACTCTCTGTTCTTAAGGGGTCGGCAGCACGGGTATTACTCCCCTGATTTTGCACATGTCCATAGGCCACGGAAACCACTTTCCATCAGATGGGCCGTGTGCTTGTTTGCCATCTAAGTTGTATAAAAAAACAAAATTTATAATATTACTAGTCTTTGGTACTAGCTCTGAATGTAAAAAACTGTTTATGAAAATTAGTGTTGCAACGAAAGCAAAGACATCTTCGATATATTTAAAAAATATATAATTGAGTTTTTTTTATACAACTTAGGTGGCAGACAAGCACACGGCCCACCTGATGGAAAGTGGTGACCGCGACCTATGAACGTGTGCAAAATCAGAGGAGTAATACTAATAATAATAATAAAGTTTATTTAATAAAATAGTTACAGAAATGTACACAAAAAGATATAGCTAATGGGTAGACTTATTCTAGACATTACAGTAACATCAGTGGAGTCACAAGTCACGAAGGCAACTCGGGCGTTGGAGGTCGATGAACGACCTCCGCCCCCCATGAGCGCCGGCCTGGGGGTGACAGGTGAAGCCGCCTGTCACCCTTGCAGAAGCAGGCCGCAGCGGTGGCGCGCGTGGCGCGCCTCCCCGTTTCCGGGGTCGAGTTGGGGACTCTGTGGTCCCCACACCCGAGAAGAGGGCCAGATCGTGAGAGATGGCCCTGGGTCGGCCGGGGTGCGAGGGATATGCCTGTCAACCTCACCTTCGGCAACCGAAACGACCCACAGGCGGCGTGCGTTTTAGTCGGTTCGAGTCCGACATAACCTCCTCCACCGGCTCCGGTGGGGAGGTATCCGTGGGGATTTTGCGCACGTAAAAAAAAAAAAAAAAAAAAAAAGTGGAGTCACATCCGTGCTGCCGACCCTGTAAGAACAGAGATTTTCTGTGCCTTCAGTGCACAACACAAAATTAGGACAAGCCTTTGGTCTTCCCACCGACAGCATAAAAACTCTCTAGTGAGCTCTGGCTACCCTAATCACCGCCGGGAATACAATACGAGGTTATAATAGCCGTGATATTCTGTAGGGTAAAGGTACTTCCCCAGTGGGACTGCTCAATTCGGACGGGAATACCATCATGTCCTACCGGGGGTCCTGCCTTTTCGCCAAAAATCGTTTACCCGATTATCACTTGCCAACCAACGTTACGCCAATTTTTCACTTTGACGACTAACGATTGTCAAATGTTTGTATGACAACGTTTCATTTGGTAGAATTATTGTTAAGCTGATTATTGTAATGACAAAATACGTTTGGGGCATTTATCTTTTGCCAATTTATTTATTAGGTCAAACAACTTTTAGACGAATAACAGAATCGGTTAGGTTAGGTTAGGTTAGTATTATGATAAACAATGCACGAGCCGAGCGAGCGAAGCGAGCGTGTCGCGGCAGCGGCCGGCGAAGTGCCGTAACCATTTTTACATACATTTACATAACAAACAATAAACAACTACATGAATATTATGCCAACTAAAACATTCGCTACTTGAAAGTTGGAATTTTGAAAAGTGTCATTCTAAAAGGTTGACCAAACGTAAAATTGGCAACTGAGAAGTTGGGTAATAAAAACAAAATGAAATCACAAGTTGGCAAATAATTATTCTGCGAAATATAATTCTGGGAAACGTTAGTTGGCAAGTGATAATCGGGCAAACGATTTTTGGCGAAAAAGCAGAGATCCGTCCTACCGCCTATAAAAGTGAGTTATGTTACATTAACGATCTTGAACTAAAACAACCTATCGAGATAGACGTAAAAACTTTATTTGACCGCAATCGGTTCCGTATAACCGGAAATATAGACTAAAAATGCAATGCAGGCGGAACCACGGGCAAGAGCTAGTGTTACCTAAGAATATAGTAAATTAATGTTAGTTATTGATTGTTGCAGGTGCCCAGGATAATTAGTGTGGGTGTGTCAAAATGCTGATAAATATTGGGCCCAAGGCCCATCTTCCTCTGAAGACGTGAGTAAACTCTTTCAGATACCTCCCTGTTTTTTTATAGTGATTCATATTGCTAGTAAATCTGATCGATCTGATGCTAGGTGTACTTAGGTATCAGAAGAGCAGGGTCCTCCCTGGATACCTTATTGTTAAAAATGTATACTGACTTTATTATGTGGTTAGGTTAGCTTAGAGAAGAAATTAAATGGAGAAAACTTTATGGAAAATTTAGATCCACGAAGAATATATTATAAATATACTGGCTGACCCAGCAAACGTTATTTTACCATGTATATTATTTCTAGGAAATTATTTTTTCAGTTCAATGAAAATAACTGTCTATTATAAGTGTGCGGGGATTTATATATAATCGAAAGCGTTGTAGACAATGAAAATAAAAATCGCGATGGAATAATAGGAGTTGATTGTAGAGGGTTGAAAATTCAGGGTTATGGTTTCCGTTTAGTTTGAAAAATAGATGTTGTCCGATTCTCAGACCTTCCCAATATGCACACAAAATTTCATGAGAATCGGTCAAGCCGTTTCGGAGGAGTTTAACTACAAACACCGCGACACGTAAATTTCATATATTAGAGACTTTGATTCTTAGTTTAAATACATATTTATCCTTTGAAATAATGGAGTAGTGTAGGGCATCGTTCCGTAAGAGCAAGTTCAAAAGATCAATCCTGGAGAGGTGTGACACGTAGCCTAATAGTTTGCTGTACTTCTATATCGTGATGCAGGATTTGTTCGGAAGTAGTTCAACTAGTCTCCACTAGACGGCGCTAATATAATATTACCACACCAGTTAACAGTTAAGTACAAAAGATTGACGAAATATATGAATGTATTACGTGAATATGAAGTAATACCCGCATAGATGCTGCAGTAGATATTAAGATTTGAGGTCAATGTAATAAAAGAATTGTTATCCATATTGAAGTTGACATTCGAGCCATTTTAGATGGTATAGCATCTATGTTGCAGGATAGTCAGAAAAATCGGCAAGCCGTAAAAGTTCTAGGACGATCGTAAAGGGTGGGTAAGACAGATTTTTTAATGAAATGGAAGAGAAGAAAGGATTATTGCAAAAATGTTAGCTTTTTTTGAACATTGGAAACTTTAAGTTGTTCTTATTAACTGATTGTATTACTTACAATAAAAAATTAAAGAGTATACCCGATACCCAATCCGCGCAAATTTAACTATCAACATAAAATCAACAGCAAAAATCCAACTTAGATAAATTAAAATTGGCAATTTATCTAAGTTGGATTTTTGCTATTATAATAAAAATAAATCGAACGTTTGCAAAAATCTGTCTTAGATTCCAATCATAGTATCCTAGGATTTTGGCAATTATCTGATTTTTGCACTATCCAGTTACATACACACAATACAACTTAGTGACGTTTGAACATTATTATTTCGAAAAAAAGTTACGACAGAAAGGTCGCACTGCGCTAACAACGTGAACGACACCGACAATAATTCTGTACCGTCATATATTATTTGCATTATAAATTACGACATATCACAGTTTGCATAAAATTATACGCCTGGTTTATACTGGATTAATATTTGAATGGACATAAAACAAAAAAACTTTCAAGAACGGATATACCTACTAATAACGCGTGCCGCAGTTTGGCAATAGAAATTAGATTATAATAATATGTAAATTTTATGTTTTATATGGTTTCAAAGGTAGTACACATTCCATCAGTATCAAAATAAACGGGATATTTACCATGTTTCATTGTTTTGAGTATCCGATATTTCGGTTTGTAAACCAGTAGTAGTGCAGATACGCGTAGTAAAAGAACTCGAAAGAGGGTAGATCGATATAATTACTCATAGGAAAAAACTTTTTCTCTGTTCACCGCCACTACTCCAGTTCCTCCGTGAGAAACATGGTAAATATCCCGTTTATTTTGATACTGATGTGAGTGACCATGATAGTTTAAATACCTATACAGGGTGTATTTTTGAAACGCAGCAGTAAGGGCAAGTACCTTAACCGTTGCAGTTACAGCAAAACGTTCTTAAAAGACCTTCCCTAACTTTTTGGGACATTTTGAACTGCATTCACAGATTTTGTAAAAAACTTAGTTAGCAAAAAAAATGCAAAAAGTTCAAAATTTTTTTTTATGCCAATCGATTCTATTTCATGTGGGGATCAAAAAACTCTATGGGACCATTTTAGCTTTCAGTACTAGAAAAGACAGAAATCGCCAAAAACGTTTCCCATACATTTCGTACGGAAATATGATAAATCAACTCGAAACTCATAGGTCAGGTAAAATTTTGAACTTTTTTAAATAAAAAAAATCATTTAAACATTTAAGAAATTGGTTTATGAAATAAATTGCTCAAAATGATTTCCATTTTCACGAATACATAAGTCTATCCTTTTTTGCACTGAACGAATGGCGGCTAATAATGTTCTGGGATGAATATTACGTAAAATGGTCATTAATGCATCCTTGAGCTCTTGAACACTGGCGTACACCTCGTTTTTCACGAAGCCCCATAAAAAAAAATCAAGTTGTGTTAGATCGGGGCTACGAGGTGGCCACTGTGTTGGACCATGTGTACCTATCCACTGTGTACCGAATAGGCGGCTCAAATTGGAACGTGAAAGGTGACTGTTATGTGGCGGAGCACCATCTTGTTGAAAATGAACTTTTCGCAATTCCGACAGGGGCCATTCGTCCATCTCGTTTTCAAGATGGTGTAATATGACTTCATTATACATGGCAGAATTCAGTTTCTCTTCATAAAATTCCACCATTATGACTCGATTGGACATTATACCACACCAACAGTTGAATGAGAAGCGAACCTGATTATGACTTGCCGTAACTCTTAGTGGATTTTCTTTGGACCAATAGTGGTGATTTTTTCTGTTGTACATACCGTTATTGGAAAAATTCGTTTCGTCTGACCACAGTATGTAATTTAAAAATTCATGATCTCTGCTTATTTTTCCTCTTAGCCATCTGCAAAAAGTAAGCCTTCGAACATCATCACCCGGATGTAACACTAGAACTATGCGCCCATATCGATAGCACTTGTAGCCGTATTTCTTCCATATCTTTATCACAAGGGAGTGGGATACACCTTCAAGGGCGACTTGCCTGGACGATACCTCTGGATATGCTTCGACATAAGTCAGAACCGCAATCTCCGTGTCCATGTCCACAAGAGGCTGCCGCTTTCTTTTGAAAGAACCCTGCAATTCCAGGTTTTTCAAAAGATTTGTAATAACCTTTCTTGTTGGCACATGCCGCAACGGATACTTATTGCGGTACCACACTAATGCAGCTCCCGCATTTCGATTATTGACAAAATACGCTTCTAATAAGTCAATTTTTTCACGATTAGAAGACATTTTAGCGAAAATCCTTAATTAATAACTCATACGAAGTTTCTCAGCTGAAACTAAGTATAACACACAGATTTTCGAATCAAATTCGAAATTTGAGGGTAAAATTCTTTTTATTTACTTTACAGTCAATTCTACCCACTTCCTGGCCATAACAAAAAGTTAGACCATCGTAGAAATTTGTTTCTGTTGCCGAAATGTATGGGAAACGTTTTTGGCGATTTCTGTCTTTCCTAGTACTGAAAGCTAAAATGGTCCCATAGAGTTTTTTGATCCCCACATGAAATAGAATCGATTGGCATAAAAAAAAAATTTTTGGACTTTTTGCATTTTTTTTGCCAACTGTAAGTTTTTTACAAAATCTGTGAATGCAGTTCAAAATATGTCGAAAAGTTAGGGAAAGTCTTCTAAGAACGTTTTGCTGTAACTGCAACGGTTAAGGTACTTGCCCTTACTGCCCCGTTTCAAACATACATCCTGTATAGTACACATTCCATTGTGTTATAATTTATTTTGTTTGTTTCTTGAATTTTAGTTACCTAATTATAATCCTTATTAGTACTTAGGTAGTCAATCATGACCTCGTTGACAGCTGGAACCACCTGTAACCCTAGCAAAAACAGGCCAGGCATGCGGTGTGATTCACACCATACTTCTCCAGGGTTAGATGGGGATATCGTGGTTCCCACACCCGAAGTGGTAACATGTCGAAACCTGAGATAGTTCTGGGTCAACCTGGGTAAAACGGAAATGCCTTATGGGGTCACCTTTTTTTTACAACTTAGGTGGCAGACAAGCACACGGCCCACCTGATGCAAAGTGGTTACCGTGACCCATGAACGTGTGTAACACCAGTGGAGTCACATCGGTGCTGCCCACTGACAGCACAAAAACTCTCCAGTGAGCTCTGGCTACCCTACTCACCACCGGGAACACAACACGAGGTTATTATAGCCGTGGTATTCTGTAGGGTGGAGGTACTTCCCCAGTCGGACTGTTCAATTCGGACAAGAATACCGCCGTGTCCAACCTTCTCAGGCTTGCAGACCTGAGACAGTACGCGGTATTATTCGGTTCCGATGACTCCTTCTTTAGTTCGGGTTTTAAGGTCCTAATTTATAGATCTTACCCTGAAAACCTGCGCCAGTAAAACTCCGGACGTTGTTGTGTTTAGCTTATTCTTGAAAGTTAACACCGACTGTCATCTTAATTACTTTTGAATTTCGCAGTACCTAATTGAAAGTTACAGAATTCCGATACCAGGAAAAGAAGTATTACATAACTTAATGTCCCAAAGCCGAGTGGTTCCCGGCAGAGTAGAATTTGGACCACCCCATCTCTTCCTATACGGTGTCATACAAGGCGACTAAGGGATAGGGCTGTTTAACATCGAACAGATATATACAGCCCAGACTCAGCCTCAGATGCATGGGTCGAGTCAACAATAGTGCCCGAATTACGGCAATGGGCTTCCCCCTAATACGTGGACCGAATACAATTATTGGTGAAATGTGGGTGATAATTCACCTCTGCCTAACCCTCCGGGGATAAAGGCATGATGTATAATATCCCAAAGCGTATATTTCCGAAAACAACTATTACAACCGTTACAGAGATAAAATACAACGTTATTTTATTTTCTTTATTTTGTATAACTGCACACCAAATGTATTGTCGACATGAAGAATCATATTGTCCTCCGTGATTGTAGAACATTTGTGGTTGACAACGTAGACATCTATTACTAGTTAAATCAATACGATATTGTTGTTCTCAAGCCTCGGCTTGCAAACATCAAAATGCTGCTAATTGAATAGTAAGTATATTTTTGTTTCCATCTTGCTTGACAACCATTTGCACTTATACTAAATTGCACTGGAACTAAATTGCATATGCGGGAAAATGAACACTTAGATTCATTCATGACTAGGATATCATATTGGGAACAGCCTCATTATCAGCATCTTACCGTAGTTCCTATTTGAACCGTACTTCTTCTTCTGTTAATTTGACTATTAACAGGAGTGACAAAAGAATCAGACCCCTTTTTTCGTGTCAAAAAGCCCCCCTCTTGCCCACCAGAGCCGGTGCTAGAGGTTATGTCGAACTTGAAACGACTAAAACGCACGCCATCTGAAATTGCCGGTGGCATATCCCTTGCACCCCGACTGACCAGCCCTCCAACCTCGAAGTCCACATTTAGTCCCCGGGTATGGGGAGACTACTGAAATCATACCTATTTCAGGTATTGAGTTGTACCGGGAACTGGCAGACTCACCTTAGTCTGAGGGTGTGGGAAAGCTGGATAGGTGCACTAAATTACTTAACTTCTCCATACATTAGGCGAACTGTTAATAAATAAAAGTTCTGATGAGACCTACCACTTACTTAAAGGCATTAAGTTGACTATGTATAATTTTATTATAATATTATGTATATCAGAAAATGCAATTTAAAAAATAACATTAACAAAAACTAATTTGCATATTCACAATAGTAATTTAAATAAATATTTAATATAATAATAACAATTCTAAAAAATATATATTTTTTTATAAACATAAATTGGAAAAGAAATAATTTACTATATTATTTTATAAATTGAAAGTATTGCAAGTCCTACTCTTGAGTGCAGATTATGGTAATATACTTGTTTAATGTATAACTTATCTAAAAGTGGTGAAATCACTTGAATTGAGCTAAATAATATATTTCTACTCAATTGAATTGCGGAACACTCGCGTCTTACTTGTTTATTTACTAGCTTCATACATAATCACGCAGTTCTAAATTTGAATGCAATAGTTCAATGACCCTCCCCACCTCGCAAAAATCAAACTTTGCAAAAATAAAATTACAAAAACTAATCGCTGCGCTGTAATTTACAATTGGTGCAAAAATCGCAATTTATCATTCATTCATCAATTTCACTATCACGCACATAGCATAGGAACAGAATTACCTACATATAGATATTGAAGACACACTTGTACTTTTCCTACATTAGTCTTTATTAGATCAGACCAGTTTTCCCTAACGGCATCCTCAAAGGTTTATTATGACAGTTTTTTAAAGCACTTATTAAAATGTTACAATAATCAAATATCAAATAAATACTATTAATTATAGTTTGACAGAAACCTTTGAGGATGCTAGTAAGCTCGAGAGTTTCTGTGCCGTCAGTGTAAAAGACAAAGCAGAACAAGCTTTTGGTCTTTCCACTGACAGTACAAAAACTCTCCAGTGAGCTCTGACTACCCTACTAACCGCCGGGAACATAACACTAGGTTATTATGGCCGCGGTATTCTGTAGGGCGGAGGTACTTCCCCAGTCGTACTGCTCAATTGGACGGAAATACCGTCGTGTTCTCCCATTATACCCCATATTATAACCCTTCTTTTATATTTCACCAAAGTCAGATATATATATAATAATTTAGTAAATTAGTCAGATATTTTGTAATATGTTTTACTAGCTATGTTCCATCTGTGATCAGCAATTTCACGCCATGTTTACATGTACTACTGTATTTACTGTCTAAAGGCTGACCGGTTAAAATCATAAAAAATCTTAATTAAAACGTGCTCACTTAAAATTACAAAAGTTGTAACAGTTGACCTGCGTTATGAACACTGGGCATTCAGTTTTCGTGAATCACTGACCGGGTCCTGTCCTTTATTATATATTCGTTTATAATTCTGTTTATTTAAATTATATCTATTATTTCAACAAAACTGTTCCATAAAGTTATTGTACACTTATGTTTTTATTGAATGATTAATGGACGTTTGTGGAAAATTGTGTGAATAATGTAATTTTTGTTTTGAAATTATGTGTATGAAATAAGGTAGTTTTTGTTTAGTGATAGTTTTTTTGTGTTTCAAAGTGACGTTAAATTTAAATTGGAGTTCATGCTTTCATTTAAATATCTCGCAGGTAGTAAATGTGAGTATTTTATAAATTTAATTTTATATTGTTTTTTTATACACTCGCGCTGCTTACCCTGTAAGCACAGAGAGTTTCTGTGCCGTCAGTGTATAAGACAAAGCAGGACAAGCTTTTGGTCTTCCCACTGACAGCACAAAAACCCTACTTACCGCCGGGAGCACAACACATTCTGTAGGTTGGAGGTACTTCCACTGTCGGACTGCTTAATTGGACGGAAATACCGTCGTATCCTAACGCAAATTAACGCAAAATTGAGATTTAATTTGATGATATAATATTTAGTGTGTCAGTAATCAAAGTGTTATGTACGCATCAGATAGATCTTAACGAAGAAACTACTTCAAATGATTTTAAGACCTTAGTATTCCCCCATTCCTGCTTACGAATTGTTCTGATGTGACTAATTGTGGGTGTTAATACAACTTTGCTTACCTTTTCG
Source organism: Eilema griseolum (assembly GCA_963662185.1). Taxonomy (NCBI): domain Eukaryota; kingdom Metazoa; phylum Arthropoda; class Insecta; order Lepidoptera; family Erebidae; genus Eilema; species Eilema griseolum. Next base: position 2,500,156 of record OY759249.1, read on the forward strand.
GAGATTTACAGGCATGAGTATATGTATGATTGTTCTGATATTTGGTACACACATTTAGTTCGAACGATAATACATTTTAAATCAATAAAACACTTTGATTTGCTTATCTAGCACTCTGGTATTAAGATCGTTCTGAAACTTATTAGTCAAGATAGATCTGATACTAACTGTACAATATAAGCTGGATTAAACTGAGTTTTACTAGGTAGCAATAAAAATCTGGATTTCCATCATTGGTGAAATACGCTCGTAATGAAATAAATTGAGTAAGATAAATTAAAACAATAGCGTAGTTTAGCTTTAGAGGTCAGAGGCACACGAAAACGGTTGACTTACATACATAGTTCAATGACAGTAGAGGAAGCTAGTGTAAGAAATAGGCATGAGGTAGGACACGACGGTATTTCCGTATCAATTGAGCAGTCCGACAGGGGAAGTACCTCCGGCTTACAGAATACCACGGTTAAAATAACCTCGTGTTGTGTTCCAGGTGGTGAGTAGGGTAGCCAGAGCTCACTGTACAGTTTTTGTGCAGTCAGTGGGCAGTTCAAAAAAAAATTTTTATAGTTGATAGGCTCGTGTTTTACTACTACTTCACCAATAAAGTAATGATGTGGCCTTTCCCAATGTTGAAAGGCTTTAGTCTAGTGTTTCCATACTGGCCAGACAGATTGGTTCAGGGTTTTATTTCGAGTTTTCCTTCTCTCGGAGTGATATCGTTTGCGTATTTTTTCGTTAGTCGTCTCTTACGATACCCTTCGAATGAGATGGGGTGGTGATACTTGTATTCTTTCTCTGCCACCACGCCGATAGGGAACTGAATTACTACCTACTACTATGTTTTGTACACAACAAACAGCTTCGTAATGTCACATTCGTACATACCGTACCATTATCGTTCGTAATCAATACGTAAGACACTATTATGCATCCTATGGGCGATTTAATCTCATAATCACTGTTGACTGAACAAAAAATGTATTGTATCATAGTTAGGGTTGCCAGATCGAGTCAAGTCTTAGGTCTTCAGATATCGGGGTCTGAGGTACCTAATGCATATCCCTCGAACCCTGGCTGACCCAGGGCCATTGACCTCTCGGGTCTACACGGTGGCATCGGGTGGCATCTCGAAATCGGAAATCGATGACATCGTGGTTCCGACAAACCACAATGTAGGATCAGTAGGAGGTAGGACACTACGGTATTCCCGTCCTTATTAAGCAGTCCGACTGGGGAAGTACCTCCGCCCTACAGAATACCGCGGCCATAATAACCTGTTATTGTGTTCTCGGCCATGAGTTACGTACCCAGAGCTAACTGGAGAGGATTTGTGCTGTCAGTGGTCTTGTCTGAACAACACAGAAAATCTTGTGCTTGGTGTTGCACACATTCATAGGCCACGGTAACCTCTTTCCATCAGATGGGCCGTGTGCTTTTCTCCCAACCAAGTGGTATAAAAAATATTGTATCCCGCCTGAACTGATAAATTTTTTTTCTATCTTAATCGACCAAGTTATCTACCATAAGAGTGGATATTACGCACAACGTACATCCATATAGTATTGATGGATGACTTCATAAGTAAACGTAACTAATGTTCAAGTATTGGATCGTATTATACAAGATAACATTACAACATGTGTAATATAACATTATTGATGTTGTTACAATGTTAAAACTTAACCCGTATAACTAATCGTCGCTAGGTAGCTTATCTTATGATCGAGTCGTCTAAAGAATTGAATTCTGGTCACTGTTTTTTTTTACATAGAACACGTCAATTATACTTCGCCTTGCCTGATGGTAAGCTAAAGGCAAAGTCTCAGAAAAGAGGGTCACCATTACTTACACATACCATGTGACAATGGTGACACTCAGCTTGACGGCCTAAGTATATGCTTTTTCACGCCCCGCTTAAAGGACCCGGGACTGTAGGAAGAAGGAAACATGTGAGCTGAGGAGCTGATAATGAGTAACGCTGGTAACGAATTTCAGGCCTTAATGGTGCGACAGAGGAAAGAGTCGGATGTTCTGCACCGTGTGCGGGTGACATCTAAGATCTGCACGTGTTGTCCTGTGTAGGAAAGGGGAGGGTGGGACTAATTGGAAGAGCTCATCAGAACACTCACCATGGTACAGACGGTAAATGCTGTAATGTAACGATACTGAACATAATAATTGTTTTCGAATTCTTATTTGTTGCTTTTGACCTCTGTGGTGTAGCGGTAGAATGCTCGACTGCTACGCAGGAGGCACAGTTCGATTTCCACTCAGTGCAAATATTTGTATCGATTAAGATATAGAAACAATTGAACCTGTTCAGGCGGGATTCGAACCCATGATCTTTCCGTTACAGGGGGAACGCTCTTATCACTATGCCCCAGAACCTTCGCCCGAAACCATCCAAATTCAAATATTTGTATTTTAGCATTGGTCTAGATGTTTCTATGTAGGTATAATGTTGTTAGGTCTGCAATACTTTTTGTAAATAACAAAAAGTATCTAATTATATTTACCCGCATTCTAGATAACATAACACAAACTGGTTAAGCTATGCTTACTAACTAGATAGCGTTGTGTAGAATTTTCTAGAATATTTATTTATTTTCTTCGATAGACACATAAACTAATTAATGAATTTTTTGTTTGAAATCTCCCACTTAAAACTTTTATTATAGGTATTTTGTTATACATATATATAATAGTTTAAAGTTATAATAGTAGTAGTAATAGTTTTAAAGTCTACCAGGATTTGTGATGATACATCACAAATCCTGGTAGACTTTGAAACTAAATGTCAATCTGATTTAAAAATTAGTAAAACCGGAGATATTACCAAAAATCGCGGTTAACCACATCCATTGAGTGCGGAGCCGCGGGCATCGGCTACTCAAAACTAACCAAAATAAGAAATATACCTTAAACTACACTTAAACATATTTAGTTTTATAAATAGCATGAAATAGCCCCACATTAGTCAAAAGCCAATAATTTTAACATATTAACGAGATGACCAAGCCTATTATCTTACGCAATGCAAACACTATAGTCATCTCCATTACCCGCTTACGGTCACCTGCAACAACAATACATAGTAAATATGTAAATGTCAGTATTAATAGCCCCATTAAGTAATAAAAGCCCCGTTAATGCGGCGCTTTCGTAACTAATTTGTATACTGATTGGACGGCTCTAGTTCACTACCGTGACTACGAATGAAATGATTCAATATTGTTAGGTCTGCAATTGACTAGAATCTTGTCAGCACCATTTTAGCGTTGATCTCCGTTCCATGTAAGTTTTTTTTATATAGCTTAGGTGGTAGACAAGTACTGATAGAAAGTGGTCACCGTGACCTATGAACGTGTGCAACATCAAGAGGGTCATATCCGTGCTGCCGACTCTGTAAGAACAGAGAGTTTCAGTGCCGTCAGTGCAGAAGCAACCTTTGGTCTTGCCACTGACAGCACAAAAACTCTACAGTGAGCTCTGGCTACCCTGCTCACCATTGGGAACACAACACAAGGTTATTATAGCCGTAGTATTCTGTAGGGTGAAGGTACTTCCCTAGTCGGACTGCTCAATTGGGACGGGAATACCATCGTGTCCTACGTGTTTGGTTACTAGCCCGAGGTTGACTTGGAATATTGGCTATAGCAACTTGCCTAGCCGCAGAAGCTTACTGAGCTTACTTCACAGGCTTAAGACCTAACTGTTACAAGGATTTGTGATCGCTGAGGGGCTGCTGCCTCGCATTCTAGTATACGCCCAGGTCGTTTCCTCGGCAGCGAAACACACCCCGCAAATCGGGCTGTTGGTAACACCGACGATGTACAGGTGCTTGTTGGGGGGGGGGGGGGGGGGGGGGAGTAGCCTGTTATTGTCCCCACAATTGTTCTATGATTAGTTAATTGGCGTACCTCGTGCAAAACCATAAAAGCTTTCTGCGCAGCTAAAGTATATTTGCAAGATGTTTGCCGTTGCATTGATCGAAGAGATATCTCGATTTGGTCGTGCTGAGGCTGATCGTTCGATAATGGTAGACAGATTCTTGAAGGAATCAAGTTATGCAATTCCATCACACATTAATGTTTGACACAGGCGAGCTCTGAATGGCTGTCCGTCTGTTTCAAATTCATCTTTATGCGTACGTTAACGTCAAAATTAAACTTTTTTACATTGATGCCGTGTACGTGTTGATGTAAGTGGACTTCGGGTTTAAAATGTTACATGGTTTGTAGAATCACAATGTACTCATCCATCTGATGTCTGTTTCTGTACCGTTTGTATAAAATAAATAAAAAACAAAAACAGGTGTCACATGGCAGTCGAGTCCGTAAAGTCAAGATAGGCTGCATCAGGGTAAAGAATTGGTGAGCAGGTCACAGTCCACAGTACAGACTGTGAATGCAATCGGTAGTAGATAATACTTTATTGTACACCAATACATTTACAGCAGAGACACATAGGTAGCATGTATATACAATTTAATATACCAATAGGGGCAGCCTTGTCACTGAAAGCGATTTCTTCCAGGCAACCTTTGGATAGACAGTAATGTTACAAGACAAAATATATTAATTGGTGTAATTATCATAGTCAGTTATTCCATCGAAATGAACTATTTTCAGAGATATATAGAACATCAAACACTAGAATAAACATATTATGTCATTGGAGAGTTATCTTAAACATTTTTTCATTACACAAAGTTATGACCGGCCCATTTCTTTGTTTTACTAAGTATTTTAAAGTTTAAAGAACCTTTTAGGTTTGCTTCACGACTCGCTTAAAGAACCCAAGAATTGTAGGCAGAAGGAACTATTTATGTTAACTGGTAAAAAATTCCAATATTATACCTTCTTTGCCGTACCATATGAATAATGGCGGGACAAAAAAGCGGAAAAGAGGAATACTGAATAACACTTACCGTAATATATTTAAATGAAAGATGAATATTTAATGAAATTTTAAAGAATTTTGTCTCACTCTGCTAATTATTCAAATCAATTAAGATAGGAAAAAGCGAATTAGCTCAAGTAGAACTCTAAACTGTAATCTTTCCTTTAAAGAGGGAATTCTATGACCACTGAATCACCAATCCATTCCCCTGTTAGGGAAAGATCGCGGGTTCGAGTGCCGCCTGAGCTGATACGATTTTTTCTATCTGAATCAATAAAGGCGAGTAGTTTCAGACTGAGCAGCGTTCAATTATTGTCATTCCTGAGACTTTTTTTTTATACCGCTTAGGTGGCAGACAAGCACACCCACCCATGGCCACCTCATGGAAAGTGGTTACCGCGACCTATGGACGTGTGTAACCAGGGAAGCCACACTCGCGCTACCGACCCTGTAAGCACAGAGTCTCTGTGCCGTCAGTGTAGAGGACAAGCTTTTAGTCAACCCACTGACAGCACAAATTCTCCAGTGAGCTCTGGCTACCACACAACACGAAGTTATTATAACCGCGGTATTCTGAAGGGCGGAGGTACTTCCCCACTCGGACTGCTCAATTGGGCGGAAATAAAACTTTCACTTTAGTTTACTATTAGACGAGGTGACGTCATATTGAAGTAAGCTTATGTTTGTATACGAGTAAGATTCTCCTATTAAATCATGATCCTTTGTCAACAGATGGTGACTTGCGAGAGCCAGGGCGGGTCGCTGGGTGGGTTCCGCCTAGGCCGCGAGGATGAGCCGAGGCGTGCGCGCGCGCCGTCCATATCGTCGCTCTCCTACAAGCAGAAGATCGACGCGCTGTTCGACGACTCCCGCTCCGTGACCAGCCAGTATACGCAGAGCTTGAACAATGAGCTGGAAAGGAGAGACAAGGTATAGAACCCATATTCATCATCTTACCATTGTTCCCAGTTGCATCTAAGACTTTTATACCGGAGTTTTGGATACATTGGCAATGTGCTATTTCCTCATTTTAATTTGATTCATATGGTTTTAATGGGAGTAATATGACCTCCAAACCTGGTGGGAAATATGTACCGGCTTGCAAGTGATATTGGCCAGACCCCGTGGGTCTTAAGAGACTCAAAACACCTATCGTGTAATTGTACTAAAATACTAAACCTTAGTAGTTATTATATTGCGGCTGGGTCATTGGAGCCTTTAAAAGTTCAATAACTGATCTAGCTGCAATGATTCGATATCACTTTTGAGTTGTGGAGATTAAATGGCAGTTGCTTCACGAAAAATTTTGAAGTTCAACCAAATCTGCAATTAGACTGGTAAAGCGGACCCCAAACTATGAGTTGAAAGCTTCGGACGCGACTGGGATTAACTGGGATTAAATGCACTTAGATGGCAGACTAGCACTTGGCCTACCTGATGCTAAGTGGTAAATGTGGTTTATGGACTTGTGCAACACCATAGGAGTCGCACTGGCACTGCCGACCCTGTAAGCACAGGGAGTTTCTATGCCGTCAGTGTAAAAGACAAAGCAGGACAACTTTTTTGGTCTTCCCACTGAAAGCACAAAAATTCTCCAGTGAGCTCTGGTTATCCTAGTTACCGCCGCGAACACAACACGAGATTATTATGGCCGCGGTATTCTGTAGGGTGGAGGTACTTCCCCAGTCGTACTGATGAAAAGAACAATGAATGTGTGTACCTATGTGGCCCAGTGAAGATCTTGTCTTGGGTCTCTAAATACTCGTTATTGTTGATTTTTCATTAATATCTAGATTGTTTACCATTTTGTCTATATTCTTGTATGCATCGCACTGTATAATCAGTTCCTAATGAGGTAATCTCGGTACACGAGAATATGTACGAAACAATTTGAACCATTGCTCAAGTAGGTGTAAGCCAACCAAGTACATAATTTTATTTTCAATGTTTTGCAACAAACATTGCACAATTAGGCCTACGAAATGTTGAAAATGTTAATTAAATTACCTAAAAAATACATAAATTAAGGCAAATTTCCCAAAAATAAGGTAATAATGAAGTGATGCTGAATGAGGCCGTCCGCTGTGTGATGGGTAACCTTGCTCTATGAACGTGAAACTGGTGCACGTATAGAGCAGCAGATGACCTGATAACGAACTTCTGTATGAGTATAAATTGAGTATAGTTTAATTATCTCTCAGAGTAGGCTAGTCCTGCGCGTCGCATTTGCGATCGGCTTTTTTGCAAAAACTTTGTAGGAACCTTTGACTATAGTCGAATTACCTCGAAAGCCTTCACCCGGACTCCGAGGTGAAGCCCTTGGATGCATTTCGACACAGTTAGATGCAATGCCAGTAGGCGGGTATCTCGGAAGTCTCGAATTGCATTTAAGGCTTTCATCTGGACTCTTAGGTGAAGGTCGTGAAGGCCTTGGATACAATTCGACACAGGTAGATGCAATGCTAGCAAGACAGGTATCTCGGAAGTATCTAAATAATCTTTTTGGCATTACTTATGTATTGTTGTATAGTTGGGATCAGTCAACAGTTGCTCCAGTAAAAGCCATAACCGACCAAAATGGTCAGGATAAGTAAAAAAGCGGATCTGAACTCGGGTTGCAAACAGTAAGCTATGAATGCAACCGGAATTGACACTCAGATGAAGAAGAAGCGATAGCGAACAATATAGGGTCCTACAAAAAGGGCATTAGACGGTCCAGCAGCTCGAGTGTAACTTCTCTGGTGTTGCATATGTCCATAGGCCTTGGCCTACCTTGGTAACCACTTCCCATCCCAACCATTCCCAGTTGGACGTTGTGCTTCTCTGACACCTAAGTTTTATAAAAAAAGCCAATCATAATCAATATCTGTACATACCGTGCTTAACACATAATATTCCCGTAACCGTTACGATTTATCAATAGTTACTCAATATACGGTATCGAGTACAAACGTTATAGCAACGGTATTGTTTATGCAAGAAAATTGTTGGTTACTAGCTAATACATCACATGCGTGGCAATGCGTTTTTTTATGAGGTTGAAACCTTCACGGGCTCATGCTTATGTAGTTACCAAAGTTTGATTGCACTTGCTTTAATGACAGATAGGAATGCGATGCGAATACGATAAGCATGTACCATGTACATGTATGTATATGTTAACACAAATAAACATTAAAACATATATGATTAGAGATGGACTGGTCATTCACATTATTGTGTACCTAACACTCACAGGGATGTTTTTATCATACTAAATAATAAAGAAGTATGGTAAATATCCCGGGGAATGTTTCGCTATTAATTAAAATATCTAAGTAAGTTTTTCTAATAGAAAATTTTGAACCACTGGAACTAATAAGCAACTGGTTCTATACTTCCCCCGATTTTTACTGAATTATCGTCGTAGGTGTACGCTATCCTATAAAAAATTTCATCTATAAAAAAATAGAACTCTCTTCCAAAGAAATAAAAAAGTCTATCATTCCATTTTAATTCTGCGTCTCGAATAAATATAACATGCAGCTAGATATCTGTTATCTACTAAAAATGTGGGTATTTTCAATTCAATTCAATTTATTTATTTGTTGATAATAGCTTTGTGTACAGTTCTTATTCTAGGTTACATTAAAGGGCGCTATGTCCTACCACCTACCATGGAATATGATGTGCAAATTATATTTACATAAATAATCAAATACACTTACAATGTCATGCGAGAGAATTACCACTAAGAAATTCGACAATGGTATAGTAAGCCTTATCTGCTAAAGTTTTTATTAGCTTACACCTAAATACGGTAATATTTTCCAATCGCATCTTCGCAGGTATCTTATCAAATTATCTGATATAGTAACATCATCTCCCACAGTTCAAAAATGGTAATTATGTACTAAAATGGGTATCCTTGTCTACAGATTGACTCGGTACACGAAGGCAAAGTTACGATCTTCGAAGATGACGACGGCTACTGCCAGAGCAAGATCAACACCATCAATAACACCGTGCAGGACAGGATAGAGAGGATGTTCGCAGACATGGCGGGCGAGTCCAAACAACCGGCCGAGAACATCGGCGTTCACACATTCAACGTGCACTATCTAGGGTCAACCCCACTGCACAGTAAGGTCACCAGTCTCTCTGGCCTCCAAACGCCACTCAAAGACCTGTACTTCACGTACAGAAGAAATTACCGCCATAAAAACGCTTACAACGGCCGACTAGAAATCTCCAAAGGCGGATTAAAAGTTAAATATAAAGGGGATAAGGGAGACTTAGAACAACAGAACCCCTTCCCCACGATAGCAGTATGGTCAGCTGTGAAGTTTATCGTACAACCAGTAGACATGGACGATCGCGAGCTATGCTACGCATTCCTGCCTCTTATCACAGATCCCGATAACATTGATCGACAAGCCCTATTTAAAACTTTAGAGCCAACTGATAAAAAGTACATCCTCTCCCACAACGAAAACTCGCATTCACCTATTTTCGCTGTAGTGATGAGGAAGATTGGCGTCGCGAAGCAATTGGAGTGCCATGGGTTTGTATGCCAGACGACTGAGGACGCTATCGTGATAGCGGCTACGTTATACAAATCGCTGATGGCGCACATGAGCCGGCAGGGTCACAGTGATCAGAAGAAACTGAAGAGTCGGAACGGAGTGAGCTGTATGAGCATCGGTAGTAGTCTGTCACCACACGAGATCCCGGTCAGACCGCCAAGAAAGAAGCGCAGCACTTCATCTCAAAGTGGTGACAGTGATCGAGCAGATGGGTTCTCAGCCAGTGAATCATTTTGCGAAAAACCTAAGCTAGAAAGAACTAAGATGCTTTCTTCGGATAGCTTCTTACATGGGCCTTTACCTCCCTCAATACATCCCGCCGATATAAAGAGAATAACAGTAGAAGAGGTTAAAGCCAAACTGGATTCTATTAAGCATAATGACACAAGTGGCAGTGATACTCATGACTCTAAGAGGTCCTCGAAAAAGTCTCAGGGTCCTAGCGTTCGACAGATCACAAGTATTAAGAACATTCAAAGCAGTACTGATTCTTCTGTTCGCAGTAAAGTTTCAGAAAAGATTGAGCTGTTTCGAGCATTAGAGAGACGGAAAACGATACAGAGACCACCGACTTTGCCACCACCTATACCTGTGAAAAAACCGACAGAAGAGCCACCAGACCCTCCGACAAAAGAACCCTTGAGAAGGAGTCAAAGTGGGCGAAAGTCGATAACAGAATCTGGTGATATATTAACGAAAGTGGCCATTCCTCGCTCAGGCAGCTTCTTAAATGCCGGTGGACTGACTAGATACAAGTCGATTGGACATCGGTATGTTTTGTATTTTCTATGTTTATCTTTTATTATAAATCAAGTCCCGAAGGCCAATTTTCCTAATAAAAATTCAGTTTAGATCTGTCAAAATCAAATGAAATGTCAAAAACGGCTTTTTCGTAACACAATTTTCCAGAAATAATATTGATAACGTAATCGTTTTTAATATTATATTTGCCGATTTATTTTTGAAGAAAAATACAAGTCTCCAAGAATTGACTGTCTTTTCATCTTTTTAGACATTTGGCAGTTTGAGATTAAATTGAGACACAATTTTGAATAGACATAGGAGAATTGGTCTGCTGAGATATCTCAGATATAAAATGCGCCGACACGCGCGAACGGTGCCATTTCCTTTTACCCAACACGTGCGCTGACATATCATTCCCGTCGTGTTTTTCACATGATCGATATAATCATTTGAAATAACTGTGTATGGACTGGAATGGATCGTGCTTAGTGGAGTGTTTCGATAACTCGCATGCGAGTAATTGTGGCAACGCAACCGCGTCCACTGCATTCCTCTGCTCCACTACATATAGAGCTGTATTAACAATCATTACACTTGCAACATCCTCACTGAGAAAGTCAATGTTCTAGTTACTTTGTCATAGAAAAAAAAATCTATTTTATGCATTTTCTATATAGTATTATGTCTATTTCTATTAAGCTTCCGTTTTAGATTGCATCATTATGTCCGTTTCTTTATAAAGGTTTTTGAATTTGTTAGCCAAATTGGACCAAATGTAAATAGTAATGTATGAATTATTTGATTTACAGAAACAACGGTAAAAAAGGAGGCGGGTCGCCATTAGGGTTCAATGAACTTTTTAGTGAATTCAAAGTTCAGGAGAACTTACATTCGATGGACGAGATTCTAAACGCCATAATAGATGCTGAAGGAATGTCTTTCAATGATCTGAAACCGATATACAAAGAGTTTCTTTTGAAACTGGCTGTGACGCTGACGAAAGATGAAATCTTTCAGCACAGCAAAGCGATAATGAAGAAGCAGAAGAAGAAGATATTAAGAAAAAACAGCTTGTTCCAGAATAAGAGAAGAAAAATCTTGAAGGGAGCAAGTGGTTTACGAATGGTCTTCAGGATGCCTTTTGGGAAAGACTTGAGGGACAAAGAGATCAATATTAGTGCTTTAGACCAAGCAGCGCCTAAGGAACCTATATCCGAAAGTTCGGTGTCTACCTCCAGTTACGATATGAGGCAATTTCGTCCTAAAGAACCAATTTTACCAGCACCGAAGCGGCAGACGACTCGACAAAGGCATTCGAAACGTTCAGATAAAGTTGTCCACGTGTCCAAACGAACTGGAAAGCCAAGACAAGGGGAGAGGACATCGACTTCAGAAGATTCGGACTTTTTGACGTTAAGTAATCGCTTGGGATGTCAGAATAGAAATAGTTCTAGTGGGTACGTGTCGTGCTCCGAATGCGAGTCTGAGAGCTGTATCGACAGATGTTACTGCTCTCTGAAGGGCGATTGCCAGAATAAGTGTTATTGCTCTGCGGTGGAAGTCAAGAGTTCAGCGAAGTCGAAAGTCCTTAGTAAAAGCAAGAGCTGTAAAGACTGTTCCAAGTAAGTCCATTTTTTAATTTATGTTTATGACCTAAGGGGGTACAAATATTACACACTGTTTTAGGTACTACAACTATTGTCCGGGATATTTTCACACTTCGACCTGTCGATGTCTCAGGCAAAGCATTATTGCTACGCTATGCAGCACATTCTAAGATTTAGGCAGAGATAATATAACATCCATATTTCGTCAGTTCTTTACCCACGTAATAGGAGATGATCATTTTCCATCAACAAACAAACATTTTTATACTGCTGAAAATCTTCTAACATTCAACTCAACGATACTATTCAATTTGGGCGAAACCTCATTAACAGTTACACTTGCTACCGCTTTAACACCTGGGTCGTTCTTAATTTAATATTTCTAAATAGGCGGTTTGATTGTAGACACATATAATTAAGCCGTGTGAAAGTCATAAGAGAAATTACTAGTTGGTTACTTGTAACTGCTGGGCAAGTAACAATTATGACGAAATGAATGTTCCCAAATCTATTGTTTACAAACTGAGGATTATTTAAGTGTTGTAGAACACGGCTATAGTGTTGTATTCATTTAGCTGGTTCTCGGTCACATGACGTCATTCACAAAACGTAATAAGACTCACCTAGATTTGTTTTTGAAGTTGTTATATCAGATCTTTCAACCATTCTAATGATGACGGCCATTTTTGGATCAAGAGTAATCTCATTTTATATAACGGTTCGGGTATTTTTGTTATTAAAGAGTAATCTATTCAATAGGTTAATTCGCTTGATGTATAATAGGCATTACTTTATATGGAGTCCCACTGATGCTGATGGATACTGATGAATGGTGGATGAGGTTCTGGCGCAACTTTCCTCTTGGGATTGGTAGTTCAGTGATGACTACCATTCAGGGTTGGTAGTTCAGAAGGCAGTGATGGCTGTCATCCCATATCAGCCGTATAGGACAAATCCAAAGTAGAAGAAGGAGTAAGCTAGCGCGGAGGTGAGAAGGAAAGCCACAACCTTAATCGGGAATTACGGTTAGATGATAATAATAATTAGTCATAATTTGAACAGTGCTTTTAATTCCACCCTTAGTCTCTAGGACATGGGTTTGGTAAAACGCAGAAGAAGAAATGCTAGGTATCTCTTCATGAAGTAATCAAATCAAATCAAATTCATTTATTCTCAAGAATATGCTACAAAAGGTGTTACAATATTATGTTATATTACTACATATCCTGCCTAATGGTCATTATTTAGTTTATTTCGGCTTTGGTAGAACAAAGCCGGACTACTCGTAGGTGAAGTTGACAAGGTTCATGGATCCTTATAAACCATATCTTCACAGCATATGAATGTATAGACATATCTAGATTAGCCGGGTGTGTGGTTCCATACACTCTCTGATTTTTCTCGAGGTTGGAAAGAAAGTCTCATAAAATGTTCTGAACATGAGATTGCGTAAACATAAAAACTAAAACAAATCCATATCAAAAGATCTCTGTAAGTTAAGTTCAAAAAGCTTTTTTGCAGTTTTAATACTTCAATAAGCTTATCAGAGTTCAATCCAAGTAATCACAAGACATCATCTTACAGCCTCTTACAAAATGTCAATGATAGTCTCAAGCAGCTTGCGCAAGCGACTCCTAGCTCAGCTTTTAGTGTTATTGTCGGTTATTATGGTAATGACTAGACTCGCTAACAATAAGCGTTAGGGTAAAGCAATACTCGTAAATTTAAGAGGTCTTTTCGAAATGTCATATTTGGAAAGAATTGTTTGTTTTGTTTTATGTGTTTGCAATATAGATTGACGATTTAGATTGAGCTGGGATCCTTAGGTCACGACACAACGGCATCCATCTTATTTTACCACATCAAAATATATGTCAATCCCACATTCATCGTTCTATTTGTCTAGGTGGGTTGGTCAGATGGCATTTTCTCCCGTAAAAATCATCCACCTCAGTTGTGAAAAGTGTTGCAGAATCAAATTACTCAGTGCGGTTTTATTGATAAAAGATCAGTTTTTAATTAGACAAAGCCTTGTTAGAGCATTCTTTCATTCCAATAGATCGTAAATCTTACCAAATGTCTTGCCGCTACCATATTACTCTCGCAAGAAGAAACTGTACCTACTTTATGCACCTGTACAGTCGGCGAAATGATAGCTATGCAATCTTTTTTGCACGGACTTTTTCCTCTTCATTGTTGTATGATATGGTACAAAATAAGTAGATAATTAACTGTATAATCGAATAACTATACAATATAATTCGAGTGTACGATTACTGAATGAAACATACATACGCATTCAACAGAACTGCACTTGTAGGTTGTAGGTAGGTTCACTCGTTCACAGATATGTTATTGAGAGACGCTTGATATATCAAAATTGCAATTTTCCCCGAAATGAAAAGTGGTATGGGTAATGGACTGCTGAGACGAGGTCTCGGGTTCGATCCCAGGTTTTATCATGGCACACTTTTCGATGCTTTTCGTAGTTATGTGTGTATTTATTGCAGGTTTATATGTGCCCGGTTAATGGCAATAGGCTCGCCACCAATTACATTGGGACCTAAACATAAACTGGCGAAATGTGGGTGCTAGCACCTCTGCCTACCCCTTCGGGGATATAGGCGTGCGTTTATGTTATGAAAACTCACAGGAACTATCCCGGTGTGATTTTAAAATTGTCATAAAATGTATTCCCGTAAAAAAATTGAATATCTAACATATTGACTGTAATATGCTTAAATTGAATTGTGACTTTGTAATTTTATTGATATTGAATTCGGTCCCACGTAATAGGACGTGACCCTATTGCCGTCTTCCGGGCACTATTGCTGACTCTAGCCATCTATCTAAGGCTGAGTATGGGCTATATAAATCTGTCTGATGTTAAACAGCCCTGTCCCTTAGTCGCCTTGTAAGATACCGCATGGGAAGAGATGGTGTGGTCCAAATTCTACTCTGCCGGGAAACATAATTCACGCGGGAAACATAATTCGTATTCTCTTTCCACGCTATGGTATAGTTAGACATTTTTATATGATCGTTATGTGACTGAATTGAAATTTCTTAAGATATTCCTACGTCAGTCAATTTATAATTCAATCCCATACTTTTCGCTGTGTTATAGTAGGTTACAGTCTAAGATTATGAGAATTGTACCTACCCACTACTCGCTTAGTACTATGAATCATTGCAAAAAGTGGCAAAACCTGTAAAAATTATAAAAGTACCGACACAAATATTACTTCAGCGCAAAGAAAAAAGACCATTCCCCATATTTGTTTAGAGCTTTTAATTTGCTCGTGTTTATTGGCCTTGTAATAAGGTTCAAAACTACTTACCAAAATTTACGACTTTAAAACTATTCTAGAAACAAAATAAATTAAGATATAATTAAAAACTAAGTACCTCTTATTAGATGCTTGTGATCTTCAGTTAAGTAACTCGTTTTAGTTGCATATAAGAGTACCACCATTACGCTATATGTGGGTGTTCATTCACTAATCTCAGTCAGCAGACACTGCAATTACATGAATATCTACCTAACAAATACAAAACTCATATTAAAAAACTAATATAACAGCACACACAAGAGACATAATATTGATACCACGTAAGCCGAACAAAATTAAGAAATCTCATACAATACAAATTAAATTTTATTCATAAAAAAAATAATTCACATATTAAGTTGGTTGTTTACCCAAAATTTCTCTACTTTCGACGTCCATACGTTTACAGCCAATAGTGTACATCAAAGAGAGTGTACATTAATTATGTTTAATCTCATATTTGGTGAACGATTATGTACTCTATTGTCTTTGAAATAAAGATTATCTACGTTGGTGAAGAACGTAGTAGAAATGAAATGTGTGGAGGAGAATCAGAGCGTGGTGCGTCCGCGCAAGGCGCTTCGTGAATTACTGAACTGAATTAAGTGTATAGTTGTATTTATAATTAGTTGCGCGTGATTATACACAGGGCGTGTTTAAAAATATCGTGATCAAAAGATACTATTATTATATTATATAAATATAATTGTTACAAGATTAAATTCATAGAATATTTTTTCATAACACTGTAGGTATCTACTCATAAATGATCAAAAAGGATTCGAAAATATCAGAAAGCCCGTTATTTGCACTTGCATCCCAATTCTTACTTTTAAATATATGACGCTATTTTCGTCCGTTCATTTTCTAATTCTTGCATCAGCGGAGATTTTCAAACGGCGATAATTATATTTTTGAGCCATTTGGAGTCGAAACGTTGGGTCCTACGGGGTCCAAACACTCGCGTGCTATTCAAAGAAATAACGAAGCGACTAATCTACCCTTCTTGTGACCAAAGGCTGGCCTTTACCTCGCTCAAAGAATTGGCATCGCCTTTCATCGTAGTAATGCCGCCAGCCTTTTTGGCACGGTACCAGTAGAGATCGATTCGGAGGAATATTTCGATGCCTAAAGTTGCAGTCTCTCTCCCTTTTGTTTATAAACATTTCATAACTAACTGCATGTATTTTATCAGTACATATATTTATTTACCTGCTGTCAGTGGGAAGACTAAAGGCTTGTCCTGCTTTGTCTTCTATACTGACGGCACAGAAACTCTGTACATACAGGGTTGGCAGCGCGACTGTGACTCTTCTGGTGTTATAAACGTCCATAGGCCACGGTAACCACTTTCCATCAGGTGAACCGTGTGCTCGTCTGCCACCTAAGTGGTATAAAAATAATAATAATAATAAGGTGTTCATTTAGACCATACACAAACAATTCAACTAAATAAAATGTTTACAAAATATATAATATTCAAAATTTTATTTAATACAAGATTAATATCTTCAAAATACACATTTTTACGAAGGTGGTCAATTAAACACGTAGTTTAATTATCACAAAACACTCAACCTGTATATATTTAGATTACCTGACTGTGGTGGAGTAACAGCTTACCTAGTTAAATGGTTATTTACTGTTTTAGTAACTAAGGATTCATTGTTACGTAATATGAGGTAGCCTCATGCCCTTGATATTTTGTGAGAAAATAAAGATACATATTGCTTTTAGCAATTTTTTGCAAATGATTTTGCTTTTAAGCAAATTGTAATTAATTAAAATACTACTACTAATTGCAATTAAATAAAAAAATATTCTTAATAAAGTAGTCAAAATAAATACAAAAATAGTTAATTTGGTTTTTGAATATCTTTCTTCTACGGAAAAAACTCCAAAGAAATATTGGCATATATTGGAGACGGTGAATGTTATCTGATAATAAACTGACAAGTGTCAACAATACGAAAAATACTAAAACAGATGCAGTAGGTATTTTCTATCACTCAGTAGTACCTAATCAAAAATATTTACAAGAAAAAATCATATTTACACTAAGTAAAAACTCTCAAATCATTCAACCAAGTCTTTTGAAAATACCAAACAAGTAATTACATAACAAAATGAATTATATAATGTTATTATTATTAATGTTTATATTTTTTACACAGTATGCTCTTTTGATTTAGATGTCATTCCACAACTGAATGACGCATTCTATAATATTGTTTTAAACTAGGTACTGTGGAATACGTAATATTATTTATTATTATTTTTTATTTGATGTAAATTCAAGCGGTTTATTACTAATGTCAATGAAATCAGGCTTTATGTTCCACGTTTTTTAAACCATAGTCTTATATATTACAGTTTACTGTTTAGGTATATTATAGGTACCTAACCAAATAGTTTTTTTACTAGATTGTTCGATAGATGGCGTTGTACTTATTATCTACCAGCGGGTTTAAAAAAGTCACAATGAGCGATAAAACAAAAAACTTTTTGAATTTCCGGTAGATCACAAAAGCTTCCTTTAGATACTTAAAATGATCACTCTTTTAAATTAGTATAATGATATGCAGAATCACAACAATTAATTTACTAAACAGACTCTAATTTCGTATCAATATCGTGGCAAAAATATTACCCCAATGCAATTCCAATAGTGACCTTTTAAACCCTCGATTACACCAAGGTCTAAAACATGTATTTGATAAGTTTTATGTCATGTCATGTCATAAAACATGTTGCACATGCCTTGTATGATAAGTTGTAACCAAATCTTGTAAATAGGTATATACATGTTTAAAATTTGTATCAAAACTTCTACATTTATGTTGTACATGTGCTTGTATTATTCGTCCAATAATATATTTTTAATTTTAATATAAAATATTTTTGTTAATCTAACATACCAAGTGGGTATTTTTCAACATCTCTAATGTACAGAGAAGACATACAAGTATATATCATAATTTGCATATTAAAGTCCATTGGTGAGCGAAAGAGTGTTTGAGGTAAGTCTCAATGCATGTTTAAGACAAGTAATTGTCCTTTGACAAGTTGTGTCTTCAACAAGTCTACACCTTGGTTCTTGGTGAAAACAAGGGAAATGGCCTACCTGTCATATTTACTGTCAGTTATAAAGATTTTTTCGGTTAGGACACTGTCGCCTCGCTGATTAAAATCCTAATTTTTGTTGCCGTTATTGCGGACAATGCATCTATAGTTAATAATCATCAAGTATCATCTCTTTAGTTACTTCCTACCTTGGCATATACTCTCTCACTCTTTCCATTTCATACCTTTCCTTGGGTCAACCTCCGTTTCTAGTTATGAAAGTTAGATGGCGTTGTACTAAACTTTTTAAATCGCGCTATGGTTTCGTTACGTTTATTCACAAAGGTCAGCTTTTTCCATCGGCACCAGTTCTTTTACAATGATGCAAAAATGTAATTTTTTGAGCAAGAGATATCCCAAAAAGGAAACGGGAGTTTGGAAAACGGTTTCCTTGAAGGTTTTTCTCATACTTCTACATAACTGATTTCCTTGAAGGCTAAACAACTTTTGTATTAAAAAGTTTCGTGTAAAATTCAGTAAACAAAAGTTCACCCGGATAACGCAACAAACCGAATACCACACAAAACCAATGTAAGCCGCCAGTAACCTCTTCCAACAAATTCCGAAAGAAAATCTACTAGATAATATTCTAGGTTTGCCTTCTACTTAGAACTATACTCCATTCGGTTAGGTAGTTAATTAAACTTAAACAATCTTGATAAATTTATTTAATATATTTTATTTAAAAAAACAGTTTATAAATATTTTTCTGATTATTAACTTATTTTTTAAGACCAAACACTAAAATCGAACCACTAGTTAGTTAGTTAACCTAGTTTATTTGTTTGATATGAGATTTAAAAAAAAATGGCTGCAAGATTGTCCTTATCAAATGGAGCATAAATCCCTTAAGGTGGGATACTATATAAGTAGAAGTACTTATTTTTAGTTAACACCACAGCATCAAATAGCTGTGACTTCAAAAATTATTTTTATTTAAATCTAGAATGTATTTAGTGTCGGTATAGAAACCAGACTTGTATTTATCATACGAACGTAACCAAACCATAGCGCGATTTAAAAAGTTTAGTACAATGCCATCTGACTTTTGGAAGCGGAGGTAGGCCCAGTGAGAAATGAATTATATTATCTGTGGTGAGAGTGAAAGATAATAAAAAGGGGAGAGAGGGAGTGAGTAAAGAGGGAATGGCTGAAGAGATCACGTCTGACAAGTTTTGTATGGAAGAGAATAACAGGATGCGTTGACATCAAAAAATTAAAGGGACAAGGACCCAGTAGATGATAAGTATAACGCCATCTATCGAATAATCCAGTAAAAGAATAATCTTGTTTTGTTATCTAAGTACTAGCTGATTCCCGCTGTTTGGTCCGTGTGGCATTCTGTTCCCGTTTTCCTCGTATTTATTTCTTCATTTTCTCATCGTTTAAACATTTTGTAGACAACTCATGTTACAAAACATCCAAAAAGGTAGAAATAAATTGTGTTGGTTAGCCTTTTAACTTTGATATAGGTTCCTTGTAATATCTTTATTCAAGCATTGTCGGAACTAGAAATCGGGGGCCTTAAGTGGTAAAGCACTCTGTCATATTATCGGAATGATCCAAGGTTCCCGGA
This sequence comes from Eilema griseolum, assembly GCA_963662185.1. Classification (NCBI taxonomy): domain Eukaryota; kingdom Metazoa; phylum Arthropoda; class Insecta; order Lepidoptera; family Erebidae; genus Eilema; species Eilema griseolum. The sequence continues at coordinate 2,520,005 of OY759249.1, forward strand.
CATGGAAACCTTTGAATCAAAATATTACTAGGTATATCAAATTTAAAGGGTGACAATACCTTTCTGGTCTGAGCAAGACCTTTCAAACAAAAAATAACCGCATCAAAATTCATCAGTAGTTTTTGCAACCAAACAGACAATCAGACAAGAATTCCAAAAACAATATATTTCAATAACATAACTCAAGTACTTTTTTATATCTCCAATGTACAGACACGGCATAGTAAGATATAGATAGATAGATATTATATCTTGTACAAACATTATCCGTAGTGACGGAGAAATAATACAGTATCACCACCCCATCTCATATAACTATAGCTTAGTGGTTAAGGAGTCGACCTTACGATCGAGAGGTCCCGAGTTCGAATCCTGGCCATTACACTACTGACGTGGACCCACTCCTAGCACAAGCCATTTAGGTTAGCTGGAGGGGTTAGAAGGAATATTAGTAATTTCAGTTCTAATATTCTTTAAAAAAAAGAAAAGGGTGTCGCAAGAGGTGACTAACTGAAAAATACGCAGACGATATCAATGCTATAGAAGGAAAACTCGAAATTAAACCCAGCCAAAGCTTCCCAAGATTGGGAGAGGCCTATGTCCAACAGTGGACTGCCATAAGCTAATTGGATTGATTATAACATTGGAATCAATTGTTAGATTTTGTTAGCGAAAAGCGGAAAATTAACAGTTAATAGGCACTGCTTCCGATATTTGGTTAACTTGTAATACATTTTAAAATTATATACATACCTTTAATATAATATAATTATATACATACCTTTAATATAATATAATTATATACATACATTTACATACTTTTAAATATAGGACCGTGTAATGTCCACACGTCGTCTGGTGGTAGGTTGAAGGCAAATTTTCAGGAAGGAGGGTCAGGCCATAACAGATAACCACAATTTTACAATGGTGCCCTCAGTTCGACAGCCTCCTAAAATGCCCCGCTTAAAGGACCCATGACCGTGACTGTAGGAAGAAGGCAACACGTATGCTAGTAAAAAAATCCAATACTTTATGGTGCGGCAATAAGAAAGTCACCGAACCACTTGAATTTTGATGGAATTGATTGCACCGGATGCGGGTGACATCTAAACCCTGTGCGTTTTGTCCTATATAGGAAATGAGAGAGTGGAACCAATTGGAAGAGCTCTTTGGATATACTTACGCCTTTTTCCATCCGGAGTAAGCTGAGACGATAGCCCGCTATGTACTTCCTTACACACGAGTTTCCTCTGCTGTCATTAAAACTTTTATAGAAGCCCGCCGGTTTCAAGTGTTTTTATACAAATTATTAAATTCGGGATTATGGTTTTCAGAGAGTTCTATGATGGGGACTTCAGCTACTGCTCCTGCGACTCTGAAAGCTGTGCTGACAGCAACAAGTGCTACTGTCCTGGTCCTCGGCGGATACAGGGATCACACAGTATGGAGTACCTCAGAAGCCCTTCAAAGGCTTACTCCGATAGAATGAAAAGGGCATTCGATGATGACAAGAGTGGGAGAGGAAGGTAAGGATTTATTTCTAATACACTCTCATCATCATCCTTGTGTTTGTCCTGGTTTTATCTGTTACTTTGTAGTCCGGGGTCTGCATGAATTTGACGTGCCTTGAATTTTCTGTCGTATGTGGTGCGATCAACTCAACAACAACTCTGTCAATGACGGCATTATTGACAGAGTTGTTCAGGTCACTCATATAGGTAGGCATTCGTCTTGAGCTAACGATTATTGACAGCCGGGACTAATTTTGTTACAAATTACAAACTAAGTTGCATCCAAGGTGTTGATCTTGGAGTTCAGGGCTCGCTTAAATATGATGTAGGGTTTTCGGCTACCTAAATTGCGAACTACTGCCATCTGTTTTTGTTCTATTTCTGCTTTCATTTCATTTCATTTTTACGAAAAGATCCAACAGTGTTGAATCGCACCGACTCTACACTGTTGAATTTTTTGGCATCCGCTGTCATTCACTCTTTATTTTATTTTTTTATACCACTTGGTTGGCAGACAAGTATACGGTCCACCTGATGAAAAGTGATTACCGTGGTCAATGAACGTGTGCAACGCAAAGAGAGTCACACTCGGGCTGCCAACCCTGTAAACGAGTTTCTGTGCCGTCAGTGTAAAAGATAAAGCAGGACAAGCTTTTGGTATTCCCACTGACAGTAGAAAATCTCTCTAGTGAGCTCTGGTTACCCTACTCACCGCCGGAAACACAATATTATGGCCGTGGTATTATGTAGGGTGGAGGTACTTCCCCTTCGGACTGCTCAATTGGACGGAAATACCGCCGTTTATCCGATTAAACAAGAAATGAAACACTGATTGAACCATTGATATTTATTGTTAATAAAGGATTGAACATTTATTCAGATTCGGTCATTTTGTCCTGCAGCTGACGGACGTTATATGTCACTTTGATTTTTCTGTGTTGCGTTTAAACTCATTTAGTCCATTGAAACGTTACATTTAGGGTTGCATTTGTCAGAGGATGCAATTTTCTTTTTTGGATATTAAGGGAGGGGTCAGTTTTAAGTTTAATTTGTGGAGTTGCAACCTTTGTCCCACGGCTGCTATCAAATTATTTGAATGGAGGCTAAAATTCGTTCAAATGGTTTTTATGGTTTGTCTCACAAATTACAAAATAACTTCAGTCGTAGGACAAATACAAATATTTAAAAAAAATGTAAATTTCAATGGACTAAATTTTAAGATGCACGACCTCCTTCGACGAAATATTGAAAGAAAAAAGATGTTGAACTCTATTTCAATCCCTCTAAATCGTGGACATAGATTGAAAGGAAAGTTAAGCACTTACCCGAGTGAACATATCAGACAAGTGAACCGTCTGATATTAATACTAGATTGTTCTACCCTTGCAGCAAGTGGGGCGGTGGCCGGCGCCGCTCGGAGCGCGCCCGGCGAGCGCGCAGCAGCGACAGCGTGGCGCTCGACTACGAGCTGCGGCTGCAGAACAAACCCAGGGAGCGGAACATGCAGCGTCTTACTGGTTAGTTTCCATCACTATCGACATTACTTTTAAGGTTGCAGCTTGGAACCCTGGGTTTACCTGCCTGCTTCTCCATTCTTGTGAAACATACATACATATATACATACAAATAATAACACCTTTATTCCCGGAGGGTTAGGCAGAGGGGAATCAATACCCACATTTCACCAATAATTGAATTTGGTGCTACGTAATAGCGGGTGAGCCTATTGCCAGGCATTATTGTTGTCTCAAGCCATGCATTTGAGGCTGAGTGTATGTATATTTGTCTCATATTAATCAGCCAAATCCCATAGTCGCTTTGTACAACATCCCACGGGAAGTGATGGGGTGGTCCAAATTCTACTCTGCTGGGAACTACGCGGCTTGTGAAACCAGTTGAGAGAGAAGTCTGCGCCCGTACATCTATCAGTAAATGTAACGGCTTGCAGATGACGACGATTTGGGCGTCGAAGATATTATTAGGGTCTCATACTTACACTATACCAGTAGCACCTAGTCTCACTCAAACATATTTCCCATGTGGGTAGTTGTAAAATTACGACACTCAAAACATATTTCAGTGTCGTAATTTTACAACGATCCACATGGGAAATATGTTTGAGTATTACAATGTTTCTAAAGGAATGTTCTTAAATGTCATTGTAAATCTTTGAGGATGCCGTAAGGCAAAACCGGTCAGGTCTAACAATTAATAAAAGTAATGTGGAAAAGTACAAGTAAGTTATCAATATGTGTAACAACAAATTCCACCAAGTGCCATCAATCAACAGTATAAATAGCACATAGTAACAAGTTATATCCATATATTTATGGGCAGGGAATATGAACGTTTTGACAAACTCCTGGGCCTCGATTCTACTAAGCAAAACTAGTGTCAAATACTGCAAAAAATGGTATTAAATTTTAGATTTTATTTCCATACGCGTAAAGTTAAAATTCAATCAAAAAAGTTTCATTGCACTTTTTCATTCACTCTGCAAAAAGGCTTTTAATTTTGGAGTTTAACCGCATTGCTTTGAAATCTAAAATTAAATGGATTTTTTTGCAGTGTCCATGGCTGATTAGTATCATGGCCCTAATTAGTATCATGGTCTAGTATTACACTGTTTTGGAAGTCACTAGTTCTATTACTGTATTACTGTATTTCTCATCTTCACTATCATCATCAAAGACCAATCTACCGTACGTTGGGACGCTGATCAATGGATACAGAATTTCCAGATAAATCCATTTGCATCAATAGCTTGCGTGCATAGTTTGCGTGAAATTCTCTTTTCTACATTGTCTCCTCCACTTTGCTGTCTTCAACATCCCTAATATAACGCAACCATTAGGACGACCTATCATTCCAAAAATATAATATTGAAATACTCAAATCTAACAGTACGATATTTCTTCAGTCCGCAGCACAGGCGCGGGCTCCCAAGAAGCCCTGAGCGTGAAGAAATCCGCAGAGATGGCCGCTCTATTCGCTGACGTTCGACTATCCCAGCGTACCGACATTCGTGACGTGATACCGATCCGCCTGCCTGCCGCCGCACTCTTCAACCACGCTCCTCTCAGCAGGAACGCCAGCCTCGAGGACACGCTCGGTTACTTACCCTAGAAGGGCACTCAGAGGCACACACCCACCATTCATTGTGAGGAACCTTGGGAGCAAATACTTGATATGCCTTAAGCTAGTGTTCATTTGTGAATTAGAATTTTTTTTGAATTAGAATGCCTTAATTTGACGTCAGTCTGATTTTTCTAATGGGTGTAATTACTTAAAAGTCTATGGACATTTGTCAATTTTTTTGGTGAGGTCAATTGATTGAAGGCCTCTTGACGTTTGTTCCATTTTTTAAATATTATATTCAACGTCTATTGACGTTAGTCCTATTATTTTATTGTGTGGAACTCGTTTACAGTTGTATTCCGTGATTGCATGCCAAGAAATATTTGAAAATGTATAGAAAGCAATTGTATAACATCGGAAGGTAATTTTTACGTTGGGTGAACTTTGAGGCCACATGCATTTCTTTTCCAAAATATTTTGAATATATTACGGTCCACTGATTGTATTTTTTTATTCATCTTTATCATTATCATTATGAACGTTATATCTGAACTCTTCCTCATCAATATTTTGACTCTCTATATTTGCCAAATATTCGGATTGAGTGAGAATCGATATGAATGAATGATTGCTGTATTGGGATTCTGGGAATTCGCTAGTCGCCTCGCATCTCATATCATTTATCACCTCACTTTAAATTGCTTTACGCAATCGAGTTCAAGAGATAATAATGATAATTGAGTACTCTTATAAACTGTTTCAAAATACTTAATTCTTATGATTTAAGTGTTTTAGTAGCCGTTATAAAATGTCAATACTTTCACAAATGAATTCGAAGTAAAAATGTTTGATAATATGTTTCAGAATTGCAGATGAATTTGAATAATTAGAGGGAATTGTTGCAAATTATTTAAAGAAATAGTATTCAAATTAAATTCAATCTTTTTCCTATTTGTGTGTCTTGAACATCCATTTACATTGACGTGTTTGGACCACTCTGGCCCTCATTTTCAAAAACTGAAACAAATAACAGATGTATTAACGGGTTAACAATTTGTAATGGGTATTTTGATTGAAGCTAAGTGGTGTAACAAGACTTTTTCAGAAAATTTGGACAGTAAAACGATATTTCAAATTTATATATTTTATAAGAATTATTATTTTATTATGTTTTGGTGTAAATTAGTGCAATACTGTAAACAATACAAAGATCGTTTGGTGCAATATATTTTTGGAGTGTGCAATATTTTTTTATACATATTATAAGACTTAAGTGACACATTACGTCTAGTGACGTTTTGACATCTGTCATGTCATGAACGTGAGACTTGAAAGAGTCGAATGCGGTTTACAGAGACGTATCATTTTTAATGGAAACAATGTTCTTCTCTTCTTTATAGTTAAATGTATGAAAAGTTAAGATCGTTTGAAATAATTTCATAGTTCTTGCGAAAATTCATTCTGACAAGGGACTTAATCTACAAGTGGCTGATTGAGAACTTAAACGTAATAAGACGTAGCCTAACTACCCAATCGTGCCAATCGCATAGCGAGACCCCTTTCAGAATAATTCAATATATAACACAGAGGTTGTATATTCTTACTTAATTTTATATTTCAAGTATACCACCTTATTTTATAATAAGGATTTACAAGTATAACGAGCCTTTTTAAGAACTATGTATGTAGCTATTTATTTTTATAATAATTTGTTATACATAAGTTTAGTTGCTATATGGGTAATGTTTCGTAGCAAGCGGCTAGTCTAAATTTATTTTTATTTTTATGTGCTTATATATCAGATTTGACTGTAGGCTTCAACAAATACAGCTTAATAAAATTCAATTCTAAAAATATTGTCTAGATTTTTTTCGAAAACTTCTATTAATACATTTCTTTAGAAAATAATTCACGCATTTTTGAACGTTTTTCTTTAGAAAATTAAAGCAGAAAGGCGGCTTCAAATAAATACTAAAGGTACAAGGTCTTTTTTACCTCATGAGCCTTTTGAACCTCATATGAAATTTAAGAGTGCTTATATTCAAAGCCAAAATCGAAAACGAAAATAAGTCTATATATTTAAGTATAAATTTCATAGCTATGAGACTGGTTTAACATTGTTACTGTACTATAACATTAGTCCATATGTATTCAAAAGTAATACAACAAGCTCATACCCATACAAAAATAGGCGCCTGTCTCACCAAAAATCGCGCTAATCATACAACAACAATAAACGGCTCAAGTGCCAAATTTTGTTACTCAACAATCGATCTAAAGCTTTATTAAAACGATATATTTTTGATTTAACATATATTTATTAACCTCACAACTAGAACGTCTATAGCCGTCAATGGAAATTTTAATGAAATTTGTCAGGGATGTCTATATTAAATATTTTAATTGCTCAATCAGATCGAATGGTGTATGAAAAAAGTCAGGATAAATTGAAAAAAAATTGCATTAATTTTTTGATCCTATCTCGACTTCAATTTTTACCAATTTTATAAAAAATAATAAATTTTTTTGGCGAGTTCAATATCAATTTTGATGAACCTAATCAGCTCAAGCGAGTTTATTTAACACTATAGTCTCAAAGAAGGATATAACTACTAAAATAAAAGTTAAGCTTGTCTCGTCGAAAATTTGCAAGAAATATACTTAATAAGAATTTTAGTAAGCTATTGTAAAAAACTAGTGTATATTATTTATTTGAAAATTAAAAGCATTATACATACATGTTATAAAACGGCTCAAGCGCTCACAGAGCCAAGTCGTTTGAGCACTTCTCATTACTTTAAGCTTAAGCTATTTACAAATAAGGTTTAATATTAAACCTCCTGGTGAGACAAGTGCTTAGAAGATGTAACATAATATTTTTTACTTTACTCTATTTATAAGAATAAACTTGATTTTATTTGTTGAAATATAACTAAAATTGTGTATGCCTTTTTCAAAATTTTGTGCATATAGTTACAAAAAAATAAAAACGAGTTAATACATTTTTTTTATCTGGTAATATTTTTTGCATTGCATTCAAATAAAGAATAACAAAAAAAAATTGTCAACTTAAATTTTACCCGATTTTTTTACCGGTTAATTTTTATTTTGATCAGTTTTGTTTTTGGTTTTATTTCAACAACATAGTTTTACTTGTTAGTTATAAATATTTATTGTCTGTATAAATCTGTCAACTGTCGATTTGTAACGCGTGCAATCTTAGTGCAATATGTTAACACGTGCTGGTTCGCAGTGCGATTGTTGTAAATAAATGAAATACATTGATATAATAATAATTGTTGTATCGTTTTATTTTGAAAATTTAAAATATAGATAGATAGATAGATAGATAGATAATTCTTTATTGTACACCAATAGATTACAGTAAAATTTGTAGTGAGCATGCATACAGTTTAATGTACAATGGGCGGCCTTATCGCTGGAAGCGATTTCTTTCAGGCAACCTTGGGATGGACAGTAGTGTAATAAAGCAAAACATTTGGTGTAGTTAGCAAATAAACTAGAAACAAGGTTATAGTATATTAAAAGATACAAAAAGAAAGATAGATATGAGAGAAGTTCAAATAAAGTTAAATAAATATACAACTTTAGCACATAAATAGATATACAAAGTAAATAGTACATAGTAATAAAAAGGGAAAATAGTGAGCATATTAATCGTGAGCTGTCACAGTGTTCACAATGATAGATAGTAGTCCTTTACCATTCTTTTGAATATGTTTAAGGATTTTGCTTGTCTGATACTCAATGGCAATGCGTTCCATAAGCGCACAGCCTTGACAGAGAATGACTTACCAAGAAAATCAGTTGAATGCATTGGCATTCTCAGCCTCAAATTCTCGGATGACCTCAGGCATCTCGTATGTGTGTCATGGAGGAACTGGAATCGTTCTTTGAGATAAGAGGGAGTGATGGGATTAAATAATACATTATATAATAATGTTAGAATATGAGCATTCCTGCGAAGCCGAATTGGGAGCCACTTGAGTTGTTTACGGAAATCTGACACGTGATCATACTTGCGTAAACCAATATGAATCGTATGCAAAAGTTTTGAAGTCGCTCAAGTTTATCTAGTTGCTCCTCTGTGAGATCGGGATAGCTGACATCGGCGTAGTCGAGAACAGGAAGAAGAAGCGATTGTGCGAGCGCAGTTTTAGTGGCAATTGGTAGGAAGTTTCGCAGTCTGCGTAAAGCACCCGCTGAAGCGAAAAGTTTACGACTGGTTTCCTACATACATAAACTCACGTCTATATCCCCGAAGGGGTAGGCAGAGGTGCTAGCACCAACATTTCGCCAGTTTATGTTTAGGTCCCAATGCAATAGGTAGCGAGTCTATTGCGATTAACCGGGCACTTATAAACCTGCGATAAAATACACACATAACTTCGAAAAGTTTCGAAAAGTCATTGGTGTGTGCCATGGTAAAACCTGAGATCGAACCCGAGACCTCGTTTCAGCAGTCCATTACCCATACCACTAGGCTACCGCGGTACCTACAGGTTTCATTTTGAACATTAAATATAACATTAAATAATACTGAGATAATTCAGGAAATGCATCGTGGACTTAAATCGTGAATGTGAGCTCGTCCACTGGAGTAGTATCTCGTGCTACCCTCAAAAAACACACAAGAAACGTACTGCGCGAATGGAGTACATTTTAAACACATTTTACGTCCAGTTAGAGGCCGTTCAAATATTACGTAAGCGTTAGTATAATATATATATATATATATATATATATATATATAGTATATAATAGTAGTACACAAAACTCCTTTATGCATATTTCTTTTCTTGTTTGTTTTCTTAGGTTTATGTATGGGTAATGCATGCTATATCATTGTATGCATGGTATATAACTAGACCTCCCCACCCCCTTGTCATCAAAAGTAAGCAATGAAAATACCTCCCTCCCTTCTTTAGGGCTTACGTAATACTTGAACAACCCCTCATATATCCCGCATAATGCTTGGATTTGTCCTTAGCAGTTGATTCTTTATTTACATAACTCTGAAGACGTCTATGGCCGTTGTGAACCCTATAAAAATTCTCTTTTTTTAACAGAATATTTAATTAAAATTACTAATATATATTCCTGCTAATCCCTCCAGATAAGCTAAAAGTACTAGTATTAGGGAGTGGTTTCACGTGGGTAGTGTAATGGCCAGGACCCGAACCCGGGACCTCACGATCGTAAGTCCGATTCCTTATCTACTAAGCTACCGACGCTACAAGGCATAAGCTACAACTTCACTAAGCTATAAGCTACAAAGATCATTGTAAAATTTGAGCTGAATATTAATCCTTTCAAACTGCACTGTGCATCGTAGAATTTTTTTATACACGGACCAATGGCATAATATTCCAATCCAATTTAGGGTGGCAACGGTACTGGACGTCGCTAGAAGTTGATCGACTGATGAGACGTTAAGAAGCGTTATTCTAGGTATTAAATTTAGATGGTAGACAAGCACGCGGTCCACCTGATGGAAAGTGGTTACCGTGACCTATGACCGTGTGTAACACCAGGTGAGTCACACTCGTGCTGCCGACCCTGAAAGGACAAAGTTTCTGTGCCGAGAGTGCAGAACACAAAATCAGGACAAGCCTTTGATCTTCCCACTGACAACACAAAAACTCTCCAGTAAGCTCTGGCTTCCCTACTCACCGCCGGGAACATAACACGAGGTTATTATGGCCGCGGTATTCTGTAGGGCGGAGGTACTTCCCCAGTCAGGCTGCTCAATTGGGACGGAAATATCGTTATGTCTCCGGAAATATAATGGGTAGTGAGTATTGTTTGTGTATTCATATTAAATGTCAAAACATTAACCTTTAAATGAAATAAAAAAATCGTAATAATGATTGGATGATTGATTAAAAATTATTAAAAATTATAATATGAGAACGGATGGGGCATTTATCGTTCTGTTACGATTTTAAACACTTTTTCAACTATAAGAATATAATTTATACTATATTAACTATCAGGAATATTTTAATTACGACGTCATTACACGCTAGTGGCCGTAATTCATGTTCTAGAATACTAATTTTCTTAAATGCCATATAATTCCTATAACGCTCTAAATAACTACTGCTTTAAACTAGCTTCGTTAGGTTAATTATATAGACTTCCTTCAATTAACTACATATTACTGGTCCTTACATACAAGGGATGTTACGTAAACGAGTAATTTAAAAAGTACCTATTTACGCTTTAGCAACTGGTTTGTACTAGTTAGTGCTTACAATACTTATAATTCAGCGTATGTGTATTACCCACTCGTGTGTTAATAGTTCTACATACATATACTATTTCCCTCCGGGGTAAGCAGAGATAAAGCAGGCAGAGGCAGCGGAAACAAACCGAGACGCCTCCAACTAACCGTGGTCCCACGCCCGTGAAAACCATCTCGATAGCCCTGGGTCAGCCGGAGCGAGAGGGATATGTTAGAGGTAATCTCAGTCTCAACAACTAATGACCCAAGATGGCGTGCGGTTTTTGTCAGTTCAAGTTCGTCGTAATCACCCCCGCTTCGTCCGATGCTTATCTATGCAGGAATTTCCGCACTTATATAAGGTAGGTAGAGATAAAAGCCCGCGATCTGCTCCACCCTTCTTGAAATACTTCATGAGCTTCTACTGAGTCTCCTTTCATTGATTTGTACTAAAATAATTTCATTGAAATAAAATGCTAATACTGCCTCAGTCATTAGCTCAAAATATATACGCTCCTATGAATGCAGAGTCGAGCATTTTGAGATGAAAACTTTGGAACACCGCACAAAGCTTAACGAGGCAATATTTAATGTTCCAGGTACAACAATTTTTTTTATACCCCTTAGGTGGCAGTCAAGGCACGGCCCACCCGATGGAAAGTAACCACTTTGTTACACACGTCCATAGGCCACGGTAACCATCGTATGGACGTGTGTAACAACAGAAAAGCCACACTCACGCTGCCGACTCTGTAAGCACAGAGTTTCTGTGCCGTCAGTGTAGAGGACAAAGCAGGACAAGCATTTAGTCATCCCACTGACAGCACAAACTCTCCAGTGAACTCTGGCTACTCTACAACATATTAGGTATGGTACATAGGTACGTAGGTACGTAGGTACTCTGGTAAAATCAGATCACTTACCGGATGCTGCCTTCTTCAATCTTGATGCTGGTGACCACCAACTGTTCCAGGTGTCAGGATACGTAACGTATATTTTTCACTAGCAGTAGTTCCTGTGAGCGCGGCGAGCTGCTCCGAAGATCAGAGCGGGACGAAAGTCCGAGACTCATTTGTATGAGAGATGGCGCGCGGCCAATCTCCCGTGATCAATCTATCCACATACCATGACATTACAAGTACCCCCAAGTTCACTAAGATTTGCCCAGTTAAACTATTGGATTGATATCCGCCACAACACTGCTTTTGGTGCCAATTCTCCTTACGCCAGATTATCTAGAATTGTAAACAATATAAGCTGTTTGATTGACCTACATTTTTACTCTGTCACAAAGCAAAATTCATTTTAAGGCGCCTATTAAATGGTTTGGATGATTGACTTTTTTATCAGTATTTGTTTTTGTGGCATATTTGGCTGTATTGCTTGTTATTTTTAGCATATAGTTAATTGTATGGATCTTTATAAGATAATGGCATGTTTGTTACCTTTAATTGTTACATTGTCTCCTGTTTATTTTTGTACAAGCGCATTTTGCAAAAATAAATGTAAACTATTGTTGGTAAAGAAAAAAAAATCTTGGTGAGATTTCACTAAGGAGATCATTCCAGACTAATAATGTATCTCTGTTTCAATTTCATCCAAATCTGTGTAGGAGTTCGGGTCTGATTTAGCAACAAACATTTGTATATCTACTCGCATTTATATGATAATATCACTTATATTATACCTATGTAACAGCCGTTTCTTTCCTCAACTAAGACCAAATAATGGTGTGAACAATCCTGTACTTGCCAATAATAATATTTTGCATAATATTTCAAAAAAATTACACTTTTTAAGCATTGCAACATTTTTATATTTACCTTGCTGAGGCACTTGACCTGAGGTCTAGGCGAAGCTAATTGGGTGTCAAAATATTTGATGAGCTGCTGAGAGTTTGGCAACTGTATTATCTGCACGCGAAAGAGATATGCATCTACTACTTAATGGCTATATACCAATGGCCAGAGGTCCTTCCGAAATTGATTTCTGCTGGCTTCTCAATCTATCGCATGGTGCATGAAAAACTAGATCAATTTAACTTGCCCACCGGTTTCCCTTTTCGTCAATGCCACATAGAATACAAACTCTACGCCTTCGTAAATGCTAAATACATTGAACCTGAGACCCGATTCTGCATTTTTTTTGTTATTGTCATAGCAAAGCAATTGTCATACCATGGACACTGCAAAAATAGCATTATATTCACGTTATTATGATGACCTATTTACCAAGAAGGGATTCTAAGCTTGGGTTGCTTGGTTCGGCAATTCCATGCCGCGCGCTCTGGGCTATGGAGATGGCAGGGCTTCTTACACGCAGGGGAGATATTGCAGCATGTTGTAGAGGATTGCTCGGAGGCTCTCCCAAAGTTGCAAGTCATTACCGCTTTCCAGGTATACAAGTTACTTTTGGAGTGTCCACGTCTCTCAATCTCTTTGGTTAATAACACTAATCGTCACCGCCCAAAGGTACTTTTTTCCCCTCAGCGTAGAATTTAGACCACCTCATCTCTTCCCATGTGGTGTTGTACAAGGCTACTTTTAACATCAGAGAGATATATAAAGCTAAGACTCAGCCTTAGAGGCATGGCCCGAATCAACAATAGTGCCCGAAATACGGCAATAGCCCACTGGAGAATTTGTGCTGTCAGTGGCATGACTAAAGGCTTGTCCCTGCTTTGTCCTCTCCACTGACGGCACAGAAACTCTGTGCTTACAGGGTCGGGAGCGCGAGTGTGGCTTCTCTGGTGTTACACACGTCCATAGGCCACGGTAACCACTTTCCATCAGGTGGGACGTGCGCTTGCCTGGCACCTAAGTGGTATAAAAAAAAAAAAAAAATTGGTGAAATGTGGATGTTTTCACTTCTTCCTAACCCTCCGGGGACAAAGGCGTGATTGTATGTATGTATGTATGAAAGTTATTAAACTGTGTACTAGCAAAAATAAATTGACTCCCATTTGCTCATAAATACAAAAATCCCAGTAACCGCACCTAAGTATTGCACATCGACTGTGCAAAATCTCACGTACGGTCAGAACGTTAAATGCTAAACATTTAGTAATACACTTACCACATGCAGTTTAATGGACTCATTAAGCTTTATTTGCTCTCAAATGTTATGTTAACTGTAGGTACAACTTGGAAACGTTTCAAGGAATGTCGTTTTATATACAAGTGGCATACTTTTTTATGTGTATAGCACCTACATACATTTTACGAGGTATTCCACAAATAAATAAATATATATTCCACAACATGGTTAGAAGAAGAACAAAACACCCAGGGTAAGAATAGCTTAACTAGCTTGTGTTATGGAGTCTAGAATTCGGAAAAACAAACTTAAATACTTTTCTTTCGTAAATACATGCATATCATATATAGAAACACACCAATGCAAATATACATAATCGTGCATACAAATATTTAAATTGAACTGGAATCGAACCCGCGCCTGCTGCGTAGCATTCAATCATTCTACCGCTACGCCACAGATACCGTCAATATAAGGTGTATAAATAGTATGTATACTGCCTCATGGTCTCAAATATTCGGGGCTCAATTCAGACTTTCCAGTTAGTTGGTACCTGCTGATGTGTTTATGGGGCAAGTTTTCTTCTCGAGGTTAGGCGGCCTAGCGGCAGTGGATCTCGAAAATCCAAAAAGAAAAATTCATTGCTATTTTTTGCCTGATCTGGCAATTAAACTTCATACTCACTGTTGCTGCTATCGAGGAACCGGTGGAGGATTCAACCGTTGCGCAATGGACGCAGGTAATTTTGGGCCGACAAAATCTAAGGAATTTTACTAGCTATTGGACTCGATAAAGAAAAAGAGGCAGGACGCCGATTCTCATAAACATAGAGTAGTAATCTCACAGGACTTACCTGTCTTTAGTTTTTTTATTCAAACTCCTCTTCCACTTTGTCAGTAGATGATTAGTGGGTAAAATTCTATTTAAAAATAAAATCAAACTTTAAATTAGGTTTGAAATTTATTGTTCTAATTTCTTTATATAGGCAATTATATTCATTTACAATCTATATTACCTTATAATTAAACTAGCAGCCCGTCCCGGCTTCGCACGGGGTAGACACCACACACCCACTCCTGTATTTCAGTGCCCCCTCCACCCCGCCCGCCGCGATGCCCGGCGCGCTTTTCAGACTGCATCGCAAACAACGGCCACGGCGCTATGGCGGTTTTGTTTACTGTTTGAATTTTTTAATTCGTAATATCTTTTGAATGGAAAGTCCAATTTAAATAATTTGAAAACTATTTTATAGGTAGTTAAATGGTCTTGACCATAAAATAATTTATTTGGATAAGGATTAATATAAACACATAAATAGCATGGTTTGAATTTGGTTAGCATTTTCATTAATGTTTAAAATGAAAAAAGTTGTTGTAGTGACATAACTACAATAGTTGGACATATGCTAACGAGGAGTTTTTTGTAGACATTATGATGTTCTTCAATATTGTTGTACATTATTTTGTTCTATCGCTAATAGTTTCGGCAGCGCATTCGACGAAAGACATTTTAAGAGTCATTTTTCTACACCTTCGGTTACATTGTTCAAATTTTACCAAGGATCCCTAATTTTTTTCAAAATGAAATGTAGCCTATGTCAAATTGGAAGAATGTAGCATTCTATTGGTGAAAGATTTTTTTAAATCGGCCCGGTACTTTTTGAGCCTATTCATTACAAACATACAAACATAAAAAAATAGGTACAAATCTTTCCTCTTTATAATATTAGTGTAGATTACAAATAGACACTTGAGAATTATAAAAAAATATATAAGCTCTAGCTGTGCATTACTTTATACGTCCAGAAATCACCGGCTGTGGTCACATCACAGGCTCAGTCGTACATGCCTGCCGTCTTCGAATCAGTCAGCCTGTGACCACGACCGGTGTAACCTGGTGAAACGTCAGGCAAACCAAACGTATGTATGTACACCTATACCATAATCGCGTTAACATCCGTAAACATTATTGTGTATCATGGAACGCGAAAGTTTAAAAGTTAGTTCTGCAATGGTATAAAGATTTTTTGTATAATGGTAGCGTGATTGTAACGCACCTATTGTTGCACACGTCCATAGGCCACGGTAACCACTTCCTATTAGGTGAGCCGTGTGCTTGTCTGCCACTTAAGTGGTATAAAAAAGTATGAACAACAAAATGGTCTTTTTATTTGTCGTTTCTGATTATATATGTGAATCCACACCTCTAGATAAACTTGTTATTAGTCTACACTACATAAACCACCTTATGTGAGTGAAATAATTCATATCTCATTCAGAATTAGGTG
Organism: Eilema griseolum; assembly: GCA_963662185.1. NCBI lineage: Eukaryota > Metazoa > Arthropoda > Insecta > Lepidoptera > Erebidae > Eilema > Eilema griseolum. The sequence goes on from OY759249.1 coordinate 2,536,164, forward strand.
TATAAAATTGAATTTAGAGCATGTATATTTCAAAATAATCTACAAACTTCATTGTAATGACTGCGTTTGTGTAAGTAAGCACTCAATACAGGACAGGACCTTCTTTGCTATTTAGATTTTAATTTGAAAGAGAAAAAATAGATAGGTAATCTAAATTAAACACAACACAACACAACACTATCTAGACCTAGCCTCCTTTACAGGGAGTGTTTCGCTGCCGAGGAAACGGCCGCTAACGGCCGCGTCCGTTAATACTGGAATGCAAGGCAGTAGTCCCTCAACGATCACAAATACTCGGAGCAGTGAAGTAGCTCCGCGAAGCCTGTGAAGTCCCCAGTAAGTTTCTGCGTTTCTGGGTGGAGCAAGGCTGGTTGCTATAAAGGAATCTCATTCCATTATGTAGACCTAAACTAAATATGTATAACTTATGATAATGACTTCTAGATACGAACAACCATACTCGGATACCTACTTTTATTCTCTCAGGGCATCGAACCTGCGACTCCCAACGTGACAGTCGAACGCTCTACCGTCACGCCACAGAGGACGTTGTGTATACAGAGGTCAATTTGCCGACGGGAATTCTTTATAACAACGTGCTTAACGGACAAAAATACAACAGCGGGAAGCCGAGGACACCTGTGGTGAAGCGTGATAATTATGTCATTTTCTTTTTGGGTACTCTATAATGACTCGATTTCTCATTTTTTACCAGCAGCTTGAGCATAGCGACATAGGCATAATATCTTCTTTTCTATTCGACTGCATTGGTTTAATTTTTTTTCATCGATATCGTTTTACAGCGATTTCTTTGTTCGAAAAGAAACGAAGAGATTATGTCTGCTGGTGTGCTTCTCAAAAGATCGAACATTGAAACTAACGTTATATTGATAGGTAGACATGTTGGAACTGCTGTTTAGAGAATACATACATATAATCACGCCTTTATCAGCGAAGGGTTAGGCAGAGGTGAACATTTTACCAATCATTGAATTCGGTCCCACGTGATAGGAGGTGAATCTATTGCCGTCTTCTGGGCACTATTGTTAACTTAAGTCATGCCTAAGACGCTGAGTCTGGGCTGTAGATATCTATCTGATGTTAAACAGCCCTATCCTTTAGTCGCCTTGTACGACACCGCATGGGAACAGATGGGGTGGTCCAAATTCTGCTGTTCCGTGTTCCTGGCTAACTATATAAAATTATAAAATTCTACAATTAAATGATGTTAGGTAATTTCCAATAATTAAAGTTGGCATGTCTCTGTTGGAACGTAGTGTTACGTGTTTTATTACAGCTCCTTCCCACTTCAGCTCGAATATCTTCCATATGTGCTAAAATAATACAAACTGTGATTATGCAAATGGTAAAATTTAATAGAAAATTTAACAAATAATATTAATATTATTTATCTGTCAACACGACACGAATTAAAACATGCAATTTTTACAGAATTGGCACTAAAATGTGTCACAGGGAGCACTTTACTGATCTTAGTTCAGCAAAATGGTACTTATAACACTAAAGTTAGAAGTGAGATAGACTGACAAAATTTCGTATAGGAGTTGGCTCCTGATCTGGCAGTATTTAGCTCTGCGTCGTATGATTTGTGTATAATATAAACCTTATACACATACATACATATGTCCAGGACCCTGATTCTACTAAAAGTCAACCAGTCATAACACAAACACCGCAAAAATACGATTTAAATTTAGGCGTTACTGCTCTGCTGTTAAAGTTTAATATCAAATGGCATCATGTAGACTTAAAGACTGAATAAAAAAAAAAACTGGTTTTAATTTTAGATTTCAAGTGTTTTTTACAGTGTCAGTGGTTTGATTGGGGTGAAAATTAACAGAATCGGTGATCAGCATTGAACTGCAATAAGCTAATTGATTGATTGATTGATACATACAATAATCACAAGATTGTCAATATTGCATGCAATTAGACTTCTTTTATTGATTGATTAAAGTTGTATCAATTTTATTTAATCACATCTACTTCATTCGTTTCTGTATTATTACAATTAATAATAATGTATCATGTAGTAAATTTTCTTTTCCATAATATACATACACCTATTTTTACTTACATATATTTTTAATAATTCTCAGTGAAACATCATGAACTACATAAAAATAAATTTTCAATAACAAAATTACATAAATTTTACATTTAATATATTTTTTTATTAACAAATATTATATCGGAATGATTTTATCGCCTTTTCATTATATTATTTTAATATTGTTCGAAAATATAACATTTTATTAACTATAGAGTACAATAATAACAATGTTCGCTTGTATTTGATCCTATTTATAAAATAACAAAGGTACTTCATTTTATATTTACAAATATAATGTTATCTGTGACATTTATAATGAACCCCGATTCTGCCAATTCTCAACCACTGTCATACCACTGACAATGCAAAAATGCCATTAAATTCTAGACTTTATTCATATGCGCTTAAAATACAAAATTAAATGACAAATAGTTCATAAAAAGAATTTCATTTACTCTGCAAAATCTCATTCAATTTTAGACTTTAATTACATCATGGTAAAGTCTATATTAAAATGGCATTTATTGCAGTGTCTGTGGTATAACACTGATTGACCATTAGCAGAAACTGAGTACTGACTTATGAGTATTTATAAATACATTGCTACCAGATAGGCACTTACGATTGATTAATTCTAGGTTATCAACATACCCCTGCACCGATCAATGTGGGAGGTAACTGTCAAATTTACCTCCCCAATGAATGGGTGGATAAAATAATGCCCAGAGGTACGCAAGTTATTATTTTGTGTCCACTAACATATTAAGTTTAAAGAATAAATCAGGTATTGACAACTTTTCTGAGGCATTGCCTCTTCGTCCGACGTCTGCGCATGTTTGATTTTTGGTTCCTCGAAGTTTCAATATTCCTTTAATATCTATGAATCTATTATGGCATTCAGTAAGGTCTGACGGTGCCCAGACGTCCCCTGGGTATCGGCTCCGCGTAACTATGGCGGAACTTCGTCTGTTGTCTATCAGCAAGGTCACGGAAGTCCCTGTAATCTCTATCGTAGTATCTCTCCCTGTCCCCTTCAACGTAAGACTGACGCTGATCATCCAAAAGACGGGAGCGGCTGAAAGCCCTTTGTCTATCATTCCAGTCTCTCCTTCTATCTTCAATCACTGGCTCAATAATCTCATCCTCATCAATACGCCGGTCCAATTCCCTCCTGTCTCTTCTCTCATATCTGTCGAACTCATCCCTGTGAGGTTTGGGCTCGATCCTGTTCAAGTACTCTTCTGCACCGTATTCAAAACGTTTCACATCTTCACGCTTTCTGCCGATGCGAGGGAGTCTTTCCATTTCCCTGTGAGCCAGTGGTTCTATGTCTCGAATCCTTTCCGGCTCCTTGCGCCGCTCAGGCTCTCTATGGCGTTCAATATCACGATGAGAGCGTTCTGGCTCTCTTCGGGAGCTGAGGTCTCTGTGGCGGTCCTGTCGCTCGTCCCTCCTTTCTTCCTCGGGGGAAGAAGTCGAGCGACTATTCCTTTCAAGCATGCTCCTTCTTATGGCCATGTGCTGTTCGAGCTCTCTGTTGAACCTCTCGCGTTCCAGGTTCATAAACTTTTCTTTTGCGACGTTGAATCTGTCTTTCGGAGATGCTTCTGCGACCTTGAGGCTACCTTCGCTGGCCCCTCGTTGGAGTTTACCAAACCTACGATCTTCGACTCTCTCTATACTCCTGTTAGAAGGTTTAGGTTCTGCGACATACCTTCGCCTGTAATTAACTGTGTCTTCTTGGAATTTCTCTTTTTCTGGGAACTTGTCTTTGGTGACGCGTTCTAAGGATTCGTGGCGGAATCGTCGCTCGAAGGTGTTCTGGTCACGGAATGGGGCCAGTTGGTCGCGGTACTGGTCGTAATCGTCAGGATAGGAGCGGTCATAGTTGCGAGGTGAGAGAGCGCGGCGGGGCGGTGAGGTACGGCGGGGTGGGGATGTGCGGCGGGGCGGTGACGCGGCGCGTCGAGGTGGTGACGCGTCGAAAGCTTCATGCATCATGTAAGCTGTACTCTCAGCCCAATCTTCCTCTGAAATGAGATATAAAAGAAATCAAAATAGAATTCATAAGAAAAAGAATTTAAAAGTTTCTCGTTGCAAATTTTAAACACAATTAATTTCATTGCAATTGATATCGTGTTACTTCGTAAATAGTTTCTATTAAAAAGACCACGTGTACCTTGGTTCAATGTTCTATCAAACTCTCGGAAATGGTACTGAATATAGTTTATGACAACACGTTATGTTAGCTACTACAAAACAAACGATTAAAAACCTGTTGCGTCTAATGAACCTGTGTCAATTTCAATAATTCAAAACGACCCAGTTTCTCCACAGCATCTCCCATTAAAGTCTAAATAACCATCAATAACATACGGCCTGGCCACCTGTCCTCCCATGCCACACATAATGAAATCTTATTTATAAATGTATTTAGGCGATACATGTTCAAAACTATAAAAATATCTCCATAACAAACTCGATCTCTTGACACACATAAAGTTGAGCGCTTAGCAAAAATTCCACAACTACTATAGCTTATAGCCACACCACACTAAACCGATTGACCGCGATGAAGTAGATGCTGCAATTTTTAAATTTAAAGAAATTTAAATGTGCTTATGGCGCGTCTGACGGAAAGTGATATTTTTCTTCTTTTTTTTTTACATGTGAAAAATATCGCCGGACAGATAGGAGCCATCTTTCTTACGAATATCGGTAGATGGCTCCCACTGTCGCCGTAAGACGTATATTTATGTATAGAAGAATTTGGATGGTTTCGGGCGAAGATTCTGTGGCTTAGTGGTCAGACCGTTCCCCCTGTAAGAGAAAGATCGCGGGTTCGAATCCCGCCTGCACCGATTCAATTTTCTTTATTTTTTAATCGATTTGAATAGTTAGCATACTGAATGTTTAAAAATTTCATTCAAAAGTGATATGTGTAGTATACAGTCACTGCCATAACACCCCGTGCTATATTTAAAGGGCATCTAAAACTACTGAACATATAGAGCACAGTCTGAGTACATTTTAGGTCCAAGATATATATATAAATTTTTTATACCACTTAGTTGGCAGACAAGCACACGGCCCACCTGATGGGAAGCGGTTACCGTGGCCTATGGACGTATGCAACACCAGGGGTGTCACACTCGCGCTGCCGACCATGAAGAAACCTTCTGATGCTCCTCTTGAAGAACCCCATCTCGAGGTATATCTATTTTTATACATTATGTGTCAGGACGCGGATACGAAGACATATTGCTACGATAATAATTAATGTCGCACACAGTTGTTTGAAGGACTTGGATGGTATTAATACAATAACGCGTGCGGTATTATGGACCGTGTTTAAGGCTTTTTTTACGAGCAAAAAATCCCCACGGGTACCCCACACCCAACCCGCCCCTGCCGGAACCGATGGGAGAGGTTATGTGGAACTCGAACCGACCAAAACACACAGCGCCTGTGGATCATTGTTGGTTAACGGAGGTGAGGTTGACAGGAATATACCTCACACCCCGGCCTATCCAGGGCTATCTCTCTCGATCTGGTCCTCCTCGGGAGTCTTTGTAACTTTAAGTATAATAACGTGCCTATGTGTTAGAAGCTTTACTATCTTCCTTCCTTTGAACAATTACTAACAGTTTTTTTTATTTTTTTTATACCACTTAGTTGGCAGACAAGCACACGGCCCACCTGATGGAAAGTAGTTACCGTGGCCTATGGACGTCTGTAACACCAGAGGAGTCACAGTCGCGCTGCCAACCCTGTAAGTACAGAGTTTCTGTGCCGTCAGTAGAAGACAAATCAGGACAAGCCTTTAGTCTTCCCACTGACGGCACAAATTCCCAGTGAGCTCTGGCTACCCTACTCACCGCTGGGAACACAACACGAAGTTATTATAACCGCGGTATTCTGTAGGGCGGAGGTACTTCACCAGTCGGACTGCTCAATCGGGCGGATATACCGCCGTGTCCTACCTACCTATCCTATATACTATATACCTATCTACAGTACGTAGATACTCTTAAACACCTGACTTAACCGTGAATACAGAATTCGTTGCGGATTTCACCTATCAATATCTTTTATTTACTGTTCAAAAATCGCAAGCTAACACACCTGAGCATTGACCCAAAAATGTATATGTTCACATTAACGGGATACGTTCTTGAAACCACTCACCGACTTGTTTTCAAACACAATCTGACATAGAAAAAGAACCTGTCATGGTAGGGCTCTCTAATAAAGTTAGATTGACGGCTAGTTTTATTTTTAATAATATTTAATGCATGTTAAAATGATATGCAGCCTAAGGCGTTGATTGAAGTAGATCTTTTTGTTCGTTAGACGTGTTATAAAGTAGATCTTAGACGTTCGACGTGTTATAATTCTTGCTCTATTTATGATGGAGTTTGAAATGAATGATAGATGTAGTTCAGCAATATCTTGACTGGAAAGTCTCAAAATGATCCTCCATCTCCATGATGCTCCATCTGAAAACCAGCGCTGCACATACTGAATTTTTTTAGTGTTTGTAGCATTCAATGCTGAGATGGGGCCCTATTTGGGTTCGCGTAATTTGTTACCTATGTAACCTAATATCACATTTAATTGTATTTGTTATATATATATTTGTCTAAGATGTTAAGAGCAAATCGAACCGTTTTATTGATTTAAATTATTGTATTACTGTTCATACTAAAGGTGTGTGCCAAATATCAGAACAATAAATCAAGAGGAAGAAGATAAACTAAGGCATTAAGATCATTTTGAATATTTTGTTCGTCAATATCGATCTGATGGTAAATTGGTAACTGTCCAATAGATGTTTGTTGACCGCATTTCAAAATGGCTGACAGTTATCAGCAGATAATTCAATATTTTTTAAGGTGGTAACAATTAAAATAACGTGTTTTTTGACATTAGCATAGTTATTTAACAAGAAGTCATTTTAAACGCAAATTCAATGCCAATTTTAGTTTTTAATAATATGCATATTTATAGTGTTACAAATAAAAATAAATGAATATTAAATTTTATGCTCAAGAATTCAGATCTTATCGACGGCATTATCGTATCTCTATTATGAATAATTATAAATATATTCTGACATATATTTAGATATTTTGCCATGGGACCCGATCGTCCGTCATCCACATCCAGTCTATCCTGGTAACCTTTTTCTGGCTGTCCACCGGTTTTTGCATTATTCTTTTCGATGATGTGTAAGTACCACATCATCCATCTAGTATTAGATTATTATTTGTTAGTAACCTTAGGAACATGAAACATATGAACAAATCGACAGCCTTACATTTCCCACACAGCCTTATTACTGATATCAGCGCCATCTTGCACAAAAGCGCGTGCAAATTGTTTGAGACCCCAGCAACGACATGACGTATAGTTTCATTGTTCAAGACTATTGCTCCCATTCCCCCTGTGCTTTATGAGAAAAAAAACGATTTTCATTCGTATTGTTTGTTCTAAGTTTATTAAACTTTTGTTTTGTGAAATATTTGCGAAATTGCAATTAATTTGCCTGTGAATCGTTGCTTATTTTTTGTTAAATGTACACGAAGATTATGGACTGTTGTAATTTTTTCGCGTGGTGTGCCAACTGCGTGGTTATTTTTATCATTGCAGCTTCAATCTGTGATTAGTTAAACATATTAATTAGTTTTGAAATTGTGTTGCAATAAACAATAACTTCTGTGCTTGAACAAGCAGTTTAGAATGAAAATTGTGTCAAGGTTTCTAGGTGAGGCGGGAATACATACAACGGCACGCAAAAACTAGACAAATGAGTGAATGAATTCGAAATTCAAAATTCATTCTCCATTTCGAAATTTATTCGAAATTCAAAATTTAGTCGAAGTTCAAAAGTTATTGGCTTAAAAGAACGCTTCGCCTCAAATACGAAGTAGTATTTTATTGTTCCGCTTCCACTGAATACTCTAGTGTTCATCCAAGCCTTTTATTTTTATATAATTTCGTGCACATGTTTCAAGTGATAAATGCACGTAATGTATATGCACGTAAGAAGTTACAATTAATTACCGTGACAACATTTGTACGTAATCAAATAAAAATGGACAATAAAAGTAAAAAACATGAAATATTTTTAGTAATAAATAATTTTATTAATATCTATTCCAAAAATTGTTGCCATTAGAATAATTTTAAAATATGTTGTTACACTTATTACCTATTTTACGAAAAGTATGAAATAATAAATAAATTTAAGGATGTATGTGGATTCAGTAAAAGGAAAATGATGTATTTAAAATATGATAATGAGATTATTACCATACATAATGATATCTATCATATTCATTATAATTATCCTTCTAGGCGAAGGCTTCCACACTGCTTCCACAATGATGAAAATGAAGATTTACCAGGGTGACGAAGGGAAACGGTAATAAACAAAAAAAAAATACCGCATTCTACCCAAGTGGACTATGCAGGTGGACGGTGGAAAGAAACCGAATATCTCACACTCAGCACTCGGATCACCTTAATAACGGTCCATGTATTTCTTTGCTACTTAAACAGTATACAATTGCTTAATTTTGATCCACTGATGTCATCAATATCAGCACCATTAAAAAACTCATGCATCATCAAATCTAATGCTGACATAACTGACAAGTAGCACTTACAAGATGAACGGTTACGAAATATCGACATCATGCAACACTTAAATTGTGCATTTTTGATAATTTCCCAAAAATCATCTACCACTCGAGCAGCGACGAAACTGGGTGAAAATTTATACTAACAATATGACTGCAAAGTGATTTCAGCTCAAACGACGCTTTAAAACTCATAACTTTTATGAGTTTGCCGAAAAAAATTGTAGCATTTCTCCGAAAGATATCCAGCGCTTTTGATTTAGATGGTTCGAATTCGCCTAATCCATAATGACGCCAACATTAGGTCAATAATGATAGTTTTTTAAAACAGTAGCACAGTATTACCATCTAAGCTATAAGCTATGACAGTAGGTAGGTATAACATCTGTAAATGCAGATCAATATTTCGGACCATCGGTTTCATGGAACACATTTATCTCGAAATCGGATCCGAATATACATAATAGATAATTAACTTGTACTTTGCCACGATTTTTATTATTAAACCTGACCGGTTTTGCCTTACGATATTCTCAAAGGTTTACAGTAACAGTTAAGAACATTCCATCAATCAACAGTATATGAGTGGCATCCGAATACGATACGTGACATTTAGACTGGATTCCTACCATAAAGAAACCGAAGTGACTTTAAGGTTCGAGGTTCGAGGCCCGAAGTTTTAGAATTTTATAGTAGCCCCTCAGATTGTAAGTACTCTTCTGTTTTTCTTATTTAGGTGACGTCACAATTCAGTAGAACGCCACATAGCAAAATGTGTAGATAGAAATATAAATTTGCGGGTGGCCTCTTTGACTCCAGAGGAAAGCTTAAAAAATCATTTTCTTTCAATCAACTTGTATACCGTCTTTCAGTGACTTGCCCCCGTATGGATTCGGCTCTTTGATTTAACGTGCGTAGCCACCGAGGGCAGTTATATCGGACTCGAACTGACCAAAACCACAGCCGTCTTTTTTTATCTAGGACACGCCAATTTGTCTTCACCTCGCCTGATGGTAAGCGAAAGGCAAAGTCTCAGGAAAGATGGTCACCATTACAGACACTAAGTAATGTTACAATGGTGGCACTCAGCTTGGAGGCCTCATCAGATGATTTTTCACGCCCCTTTAAGCGGGGCGTGAAAAATCATCTGCGATCCGAGACTGTTGGCAGAAGGAAACACGTGAGCTGGTAATCATTTCCAGTTCTTGGTGGTGTGGCAAATAAAAGAGTCTCCGAACAGCTTGGCTCTAGCTCGTATATTCTACACAGTGTGAGGGTGACATCTAAGCCCTGCACGTGTAGTCCTGTTGAGGAAAGGAGAGGGTGGGATTAGTTGGAAGAACTCATCAGAACGCTCAACATGGTAGAGACGGTAAAATACACTAAAGGAAGCAACATCTCTACGCATCTGCAAAGGCTCGAGGGTGTTCGGGCCACGAGTTGCCGAGGGCAACGTAGCCTCACCCGGGGCCATCGAAGGCCCCCTCGCGTGTGGGACTATCGTTACCCCATTTTTCCCCAGACAAAAGGGATACTCTTTTTCCACGCTTTGCATATCGAGGTCTTTCCATTCCTATGAAGGAACTGATCACTTAAGTCAGTGGCCCCGGATGTCACGCGTGCCTGGCTCATCTGCCGCCGTCATTAAGGGCAATGATTCATTATTCATTAAGACTTGCGCGATAGGTAATGGAGGTCGCAATTGCTACGCACGACGGCTTACTGCGAAGGTGAAACTATTTAGGTATTCGTGGATACTGTCGAGATTGAAGGATTCGCGATTTGTTTTTTTTTTTTATATAGCACACGTCAATTAGACTTCGCCTTGCCTGATGGTAAGCTGAAGGCAAAGTCCCAAAAAAGAGGGTCACCATTACTTACACATACCGTGTGACAATGGTGACACTGAGCTTGACGGCCTCATCAAATGCTTTTTCACTCCCCGCTTAAAGGACCCGGGACTGTAGGAAGAAGGAAACACGTGAGCTGGTATTTACAGATTTAGTCCGGTATCCGGTTGAATTGATTTGATTAGTGGAGTGTTTGATTGCTACGTCATCAGGGATCTAAGAAAATACATACATATAATCACGCCTTTATCCATGGAGAGTTAGACAGAAGTGAATTGACACCCAAATTTCACTAATAATTGTATTCGGTCCCGCGTAATAGGGGGTGAGTCTATTGCCATGTACCGGGCATCTAAGAAAATGTGGTATTTTTTTCATTTTCGCTGAGAAACTGATATTTCGGTGCCATTATCACGTGTAATAACAACCGCTGAGCTGGTTGTTATTAGGCAGACCATATCGGTTTACCTATCCCTGTTTTGATTTTTCATATCACTCCTTTGAGTCCGTAATTTTTTAGTCTTCAATAATGAATGGAAATCATCCGGATTTGTAGACTTTTATGATCACAGCTTCGCTTCTATAAATAGTAGCGTGATGATATATAGCCTAAATTCTTTGTCGGTAAGCGAACTATTCAAAACAAAAATAACGTACACTAGATGTTGCCCGCGGCTTCACCCGCTTGGAAATCGTTTTTGTTTTTTTTTTTAATATTAGTAACCGTAATTACTAATACTCCCTCTAACCCCTCCTACTAAGCTAAATTGCTTGTGTTAGGGGTGGGTTCACGTAGGCAGTGTAATGGATTCGAACCCGGTTATGGCGACCAAACAAAGCTTACGTTCTTTCCCAAGCTTTAATCTATCTGTGTACCAAATTTCACCAGTTTATTTTCAAAAATTACGAACTTCCATACAAGCTTTTATCCCCTATTCGAACCTCTTTGTGATGATGAACTATTTTTTTCGCGAAAAGAAGTATGTTATATTAAGATGGGTTCGGTGGTTTAGGCGTAAAAGCATAATAGACAGACATACAGAGTAGGTAACTGTCGCATGTGTAATACTAAAATTATAGATACATGATGTACACGGAAATGTATCTAAATTAAAATATATTTAAAAAAGAAACAGAATATATATTCATTAAACCAGGTTCAGGCGTCAAAGAATTCCTCCCCATCGATGTCAACCGGGAAGGTGGCCAGAAGGCTGGCGGCATTGCCACGTTGAATAGCAATACCAATCATTTGCGCAAAGAATAAACCACATGTACCTAAATATTAATATTATTTTTGAATCCATTTGACGTTACATTACATAATGATTATTGAACTGTTAGTGAAAATTGAAAGCAATTAATGCGCATCTTATGACTAAGCGTCTCCTTACGCCGCTATACGGGGCAAAACATGACTGGACTATATAAACTATTACTAACCTATTGCATGCTTTTGTATGTACACACATGTTTTGAACAAATAAAACGATTCTATTCTATTCTATTCTATTCTAAATATTTACTTGAAAATACACTGATAGATGATTACAAGTTTGGGTAAAGTGATCAAAATGAACGTAAGATGCCACAGATAACATAATAATGGGCAAATATGAGTCTAAACTGTGAATCTGCGACCTCCACACTCGAACCGAGAACAATCGCCATTTCTACTTTCTTTCCATTTCACTTTTCATTTAATATGATAATTATCTTTAATGCTTAATTCACATAAACCTCTTAAAAAGTTTTAGCACTTAATGAATGAGTCATTAACCTTACCCTACTGACATATATATTTAAAAAAATATAGTTATTTCTAAATCTCGAAGAAGACTTTTTCGACTATGTGTTTCGATGACAAGCCACGGCGTGAGCATATGACTGCTAAGTTGTGGGTTCATATCCCGTTAAAAGCAATATTTGATAATAATAATAATGAATATAACTAAATAATAAATAACCGCGGTAGCCTAGTGGTATGGGTAATGGACTGCTGAGACGAGGTCTCGGGTTCGATCCCAGGTTTTATCAAACACCAATGACTTTTCGATGCTTTTCGAAGTTATGTGTGTATTTATCGCAGGTTTATAAGTGCCCGGTTAATAGCAATAGGATCGCCACCTATTTACATTGGGACCTAAACATAAACTGGCGAAATGTGGGTGCTAGCACCTCTGCCTACCCCTTCGGCGATATAGGCGTGAGTTTATGTTATATTATGTTAATAATGAATATTCTTTATTGTACACTAAAATACACAAATGAACATGAATTTTATACAGGAGGTAGGACACGGCGGTATTTCCGCCCGATTGAGCAGTCCGACTGGGGAAGTACCTCCGCCCTACAGAATATCGCGGTTATAATAACTTCGTGTTGTGTTCCTAGCGGTGAGTAGGGTAGCCAGAGCTCACTGGAGAATTTGTGCTGTCAGTGGGAAGACTAAAGGCTTGTCCTGCTTTGTCTTCTACTGACGGCACAGAAACTCCGTACTTACAGGGTTGGCAGCGCGACTGTGACTCCTCTGGTGTTACAGACGTCCATAGGCCACGGTAACTACTTTCCATCAGGTGGGCCGTGTGCTTGTCTGCCAACTAAGTGGTATAAAAAAAAAAAAAGGTTGGTAGTGTGAGTGTGACTCTACACGCGTCCATAGGCCACGGTGACCACTTTCCATCAAGTGGGTCATGTGCTAGTCTGCCACCTAAGTGGTATAAAAAAAAACCATGTTATTGCTCCATATTTCATAGAAATACATAAAAATCATAGTGTCGCGACGGCATATCGCCTGCTGCTGCTGTCTGTACCTAATCGTTTACGAACTCTTTCCTCACATTATTCATCGTAACCCACATTTCTAATCGAAACATATTATTGAATAATGAAATAAAAGAAATGAAACTATGTTAACATTGTGGGTCACAAGGTGACACCTCGAAGGTCAGAATTTACATTAATACTGTAAAATTATTGGTTATAAGAAGTGGGGCGAAAGCTATCATACAAATTTTTCATTATTCATAAAATATTTTATTCGAAATGCATATTTATATACATACGTGGGGTTAGTCAGAGGTGAACTAACACCTATATTTCACTATCTATGTATTCGTAACCAGGTCCCACGTAATACGGGGTGACAATAGTGCCCGAAAAGCGGCAAAAGTAGAGTTATATAGAGGCAAAAATAGTGCCGTTTTCCAGGCACTATTGTTGCCTCGAGCTATGCATCTGAAGCTGAGTCTGGGCTGTATATATCTGTCTGATGTTAAACAGCCCTATCTCTTAGTCGCCTTGTACGACACCACATGGATAGAGAGTGGGTGGTCCAAATTCTACTCTGCCAGAAACCAAGCTTCCTCTATTATACTCATTCCTTATGCGATCCATTCTCGTCTTTTTTTTATACAACTTAGGTGGCAGACAAGCACACGGCCCACCTGATGGAAAATGGTCACCATGACCTATGAACGTGTGTAACACCAGTGGAGTCACATCCGTGCTGCCGACCCTGTAAGGACAGAGATTTTGTGCCGTCAGTGTAGAGGGCAAAGCAGGACAAGCCTTTGGTCATCACACTGACAGCACAAAAACTCTCCAGTGAGCTCTGGCTACCCTACTCACCGCCGGGAAAACAACACGAAGTTATAATAACCGCTGTATTCTGTAGGGCGGAGGTACTTCCCCAGCACGACTGCTCAATTGGGCGGAAATACCGCCGTGTCCTCACCACAAATTCATCTTAACTTACCAGAATCAACAGTTACTTACTAAGGATCATTTGAAATCTATTTGCATATTTAGTTTCCCAACGCCATAGTTATATCACAGTTGCATCTAGGTACATCAAAATTTAACTAAATAACTATAAACAAAGGACTATAGCAAGAAACGAAGGTCGTCCATTGAAAACTTAATTCCAGACAATCGCCATTTTTTCCACTTTGGGAAAACTTCCTTTGTGGAAAATGCGTTGTCTCCTTCCCGCACTATTGTTTTCTTATGGTGAGGCGTGGGAAGGGACCCTTTGAAGGCATGGGAAAAGTAATCATTCTTCAGTTTTGAGGCCAGCTATATAAGGCTCTTAATTTCTTATAGTATGATTGATTCGGTACGAAATGTTTTTTAGACTTGTACTTACTGTACCTAAGCTTATTTTGTTTTTTTTTTATTATAATCTTAATTAGTTGCAGTCCGAAGCTCTGCTCACGTGCGTGAAATTCCTGCGGACACACCGACTTTTCCATCCCAGGATACTGGTTATGTCAGCTAAGACACATACCATCTTAGGGTCTTAATATCAATTACATAAGTACCTTTATGATATATAAACATAGCTACTGTTTTTGTAAGCTACTGTTTTAACATTGTATCTCAACCTTGTAACCCTATGAATAATAAAAGCTTTTTTTTTATCTTTTTATTTTATAATTACATTAATAGCAAAAAAAAAACTCGGTTTTTTTTATACCACTTAGGAGGCAGACAAGCGCACGGCCCACCTAATGGAAAGTGGTTACCGTGGCCTATGGATGTGTGTAACACGAGAGAATTTTCAGCAACACGCGAATTTTGACTAAAGTATATAGTTGACTGTGAAAGATCCCCTACTATGTGATACGTACCGTGTGTAATATGACTTTTTATACACCCTTAACCTTCAGAAAGGTGGAACTGTATAAAAATAACCTGAGACCTCGTGTTTACGCCACCGCGTCATCAAGACAACCGAACATCTGAATTTCATCATTTGCGATATAAATCATAGCCATATCAACCACACTTTTATTCCACTCAATATTCACCCATAGCAAGTTATTAATAAAGTTGAAGTTCCCTTGTCATTGTTTGTAGGTTATCAAAGTGTGAAGTGTCGAATGATATTCTCAGGCAGTTCAATGGTTGATGGGAGCCTTGAAGGTGTGTGGTCTTGAACTATATGTAGGCTCTATGACTTGGTTGCTTTTGCATTGTGTTGTATTATGAATAAAGCTGTTAATATCCGATTGAAGAGTTGTATTGGCTGCCAAAGGATAGGAATACCTTCAATTAACAAGCAAGGTATGTATTTTTTTTAAATAATATTAATACCGCGGTAGCCTAGTGGTATGGGTAATGGACTGCTGAGACGAGGTCTCGGGTTTGATCCCAGGTTTTACCATGGCACACACCAATGACTTTTCGATGCTTTCGAAGTTATGTGTGTATTTATCGCAGGTTCATAAGTGCCCGGTTAATGGTAATAGGCTCGCCATTACATTGAGACCTAAACATAAACTGGCGAAGTGTGGGTGCTAGCACCTCTGCCTACCCCTTCGGGGATATAGGCGTGAGTTTATGTTATGTTATGTTATGAACCAAAGATACTACGCTTAATTGCATTCTTTGCTCTGTGTATCTCTGTAGGTATAATATGGCAGTACATAATATGTATTTACAAAAAAAAATATCTAAGTATGTTTTGTATTTTAGATTCCATAACATAAATAAAAAATAAATATTCCACGACATTCTACACAACGCTATCTAGACCCACGGTGAGCATAGCTTAACTAGCTTCGTATGAGATCTAGAATGCGGATAAACATACTTAGACACTTTTTTACGTAAATACATACATATCATACATAGAAACACCCAGACCAATGCAAATGGGGCACATAGTCACTGACGATCTAAAAGATGACGCTGATATAGAAAGAGAACGAAGGGCGTTGGCTGTCAGATGCAATATGTTGGCCCGCAGGTTCGCGCGTTGTACACCGGCAGTTAAAATAACTCTTTTTAAAGCCTTCTGCCAGTCCATGTACACGTGTTCCCTGTGGGTTCGCTATACGCAGAAGGCATACAACGCTATTAGAATACAGTACAACAATGCCTTCAGAGTGTTGCTGGGGCTCCCACGTTACTGCAGTGCATCAGGAATGTTTAGCGAAGCGCGCACTGACTGTTTTGGCACCATCCTGCGAAAGAGGATGGCATCTATGATGCTCAGGTTGCGTGGGAGCGTTAACGGTATTCTGAAGGTCATCAGTGAGAAGCCGTGTTGCGCTATCATGGCGCATTGGGTGCGTATACATATGCATGTGCCCTGTGCGTCAGGCGAGCGGAGCCGGTATATGAATTGATTTTTGTGATTTTGTGTTATTTTGTTACTAACATAGATTTTAAGTGTGTACTACTAACATTGTTTATGGATCAAGGTCTGAAATAAAGTTTTATTATTATTATTATTATTATTATAAATATATTCATATTCATGCATACAAATATTTGCACTGAGCGGTATCCGAACCACCCCATGCATAGCAGTCGAATGCTCTACCGCTACGCCACGGAGGTCAAACACAAGCTAGTTAAGCTCTGCCTACTCTTAGGGTCTAGATATGTAAAATATACAATATTTAGAAGTGGATTAGGTCAGGTCTTCTGGCCAGGATTTAAACCTAGATCTTCTAGATCGTAAGGTCCTAAACCTTAAAAATACATTGTGCTTATCACAATGTTTAATTTAATCAGCTGATGCTAATACACAGTTATAACTTATTATTTTTTGTGTTTTAGGCCATGTATGTTTTTCACAGACTAATAAAAAAACCAGTCAAGTGCAAATCAAACTCGAGTACTAAGGGTTCGGTACAATATTTGGATTGAACGACTAATTTATATTACATAAACGGTTTTATTTTTTGACAGCTTTGACTTTAAAGTTTGATTTTTTCTCAGCTTCATGAAGTTACATACCTAAGTATTTGTTATGAAAATCAACTATATACCGTCAGGCATTCCTGAGAAAAAAGTCTTGACAGGCAGAGCACCGGACAGACAGATGTAAATCAAAGTGATTATAAAAGGGTTCTGTTTTTTTCCTCTTGAGGTACAGAGCCCTAAAAACATACATACATATAATCACGAGGGTTAGGCAGAGGTGTATTAACACCCTAATTAGTGGATTTGTGGAGGCAGGACACAGCGGTATTTCCGCCCAATTGAGCAGTTCGACTGGGGAAGTACCTCCGCCCTACAGAATACCGCGGTTATAATAACTTCGTGTTGTGTTCCCGGCGGTGAGCAGGGTAGCCAGAACTCACTGGAGAGTTTTTGTGCTATCAGTGGGATGACCAAAGGCTTGTCGTGCTTTGTCCTCTACACTGTGTAACGACGCGCTCTGCGAACGTAGTCACACCGGTTTTAATTCTATTTTTGAACGAAGGGTTTCGGAGCGCGGAGTGAATGACATTTTGACGTATCGCTGTCAAAGCACCTTTTTTCCTAATATTGAGACGGAATGGTCGATATTCATGGCTTCGTAACTTAATTTCAATAAATCTCATAAAAATGAGAGTATTTTGGCCTAAAGGATAATAGTTTGTGTCCTCACAACTATCCTCTTGTGGAATTATAGTTTATTTCTGGTGAGTTGTCATTTTTTAATGGGATTCACTTTGATGGAAATTCGCCACGCTCCTGATTTGAAAAATAATTGTTAAAATTCTATTGTTTCAGCTCTTAATCTGAAAATATTATGATTTCTTTTGCTATTGGCATTGTTCCAGCAAATTAAGGCGGTAAGTCGCGCAAATTTATAAAAAATTAGGACCTCGTGCCCTATATTGGAGTTTGTTCTAATGACATGCAATTTTATTACAGGTTTCCAAATTGGAACCGCCTTTGCCCTTTGGCTTTGCCTTTTCTCTTTTCTTTGGACCTTTTTCGGCGTTCCTTTGTCTTCGGTCATCTGCATTTCCTTATGGAGGGTTTGGACTTTTCACCTCAAACATGGATGTACCGCATGGGCTTAAACTGAAAACTTCGCCTGCTACGAGCTTTCTCGCTGCTGTGTTTACATATACTCGCCGAGGGATGCCGTGAGCTTACTTTAATTATATTTTAAATCTAAACTTCAAAATGACCTAAAAGTGCATTGGTGACATAGAATCATATTGACATAAGATCATTTTGACCTAGCTTATAAAACTCTAATTTTAAATTTAAGGTTAGATTTACATTAGGAATGTATCCTTGCAACTATTTCTAAATGCACACTGGAGTGGACAATAAAACCTTAAACCTCACAGTTTGGTTTCATTTAGCTCACCTCCGGAAGATTAAAAGTTTCCAATATCCGCTGATTATCTTAGGCATGTGTATCTCCAAGGCGCCCGAACTTTTATGGTAATGTACTTACAAACCAATTTTATTTATATTTCTTTTAAATAGGAGATTACACACTTACTTTCTTTCATTGTCATATGACACATATTTTTTATTATTACATCTGACGCTTGCGAACCAATTTTTTTTACTTTGTAATAACACATATTTATTTAATTATTACAATTGGCGCCCGAACAGGGACATGACAGTGTGCATATATCTTTATTCCTTGTCACCTTTGCATTATTTTTTACTTTATCATGTTAAGAACAGTGTTTTCTTCATGTTTTTTACTGTTACATAACTGTGTATTACAGTAAATCTTTGTTATTGTTTACTTTGCAAAACTAATCATACTACAAGTTAGTACTATTGTTTGTATCTCTCAATTACAGGTGAATGTTTCAATTTGTATAACATGGTTATTGTTAAACTTGTTTTATCTTATATAGCTTTTGTTTATTACAGGTAAGATTTTCCACTTAGTAATATTATATAATTACTAGTTCTTAACCTTTATTCACATGTGTGAAAACATAGTAATATTTGAATATTTGCTGTTTACCTTAAGTAGACATAAATAATTTATTTTGTGAATCACTAATGCATTTTTATCTTTATAGGCATTTGACCTAAATAACTTTTGCAACAATAACATTCCATTCTATGAGTTTGTTTGACTTTTGAGTTTAGCGTTTTGCTATCAATACAATTAACTTCATTCATAATTTAATTAACTTTAATTAGAAACTTTAATTGATACTTTAATTAGAAACTTATAGTGTATTTAATACAACTTTTTATTAGATTTTCACATCCTTTTATAAATCAAACATGGATAAGGAAATACAGGTCCCGCCTTTGTTTGAGAATATTGTTGGTGACGTTCCAGTTGGTACTTTTACTCATGTCATGGCTGATTTATCTGAAGTCGTTGATCCATTTTCGAATAGTCGAGGAGCTGGTGATCATAGTCTGAGAGCCGCATCTTCATTTAATATGATGAATGTTTTATTGAATGATAATTTGAAGAAAAACTTGCCTTCTGTTACTAAGTTGCCTGATTTAAAACGAAGTAAGCTTTTGTATGATGGTAAATCGTGCGTTAGGGAATTTATTACTCAAGTGGAAGAATATTTCTTGTTTAAAAATTTTAATGAATATTTTTTGGTTAGTTCATTCTCTGATCTTTTGTCAGGCACTGCGCTTAAATGGTTTCGTAGTGTTCGTATTCGAATTGCTTCTTGGCAGGATTTGAAGGCTGCGTTGTTGAAACGTTTTGATAGAGTTGAATTTGATTATCATTTGGAACATGAACTCCGTACTCGTAAACAAAAGATAACTGAGTCATTACCAGATTTTATTACAGACATAATGGATATGGCTAGCCGTTTGTCTATGCCTGTTTTTGATGCTACCCTCATAACTATTATTAAACATAATATGTTAAATATTTACACACCTTTTGTGTTTGGTAGAACTATTTCTTCTATCGACGAATTTATTAACCTCAGCAGAGAATTAGAGAATTTTGTGTCAAGAAAGAACTTGAGTGAGAATAAAAGTATTAAAAAAGAAAAATATTCTGCTCAAATTAGTGCTGTTAAATCAGATGATTTAACTTGTTTAAAATGTAAGTCCTCTGGACATTCTTATAAAAATTGCCCTACATTTCCAGGTGTAATTTGTTTTAAATGTCACAAGCTTGGCGTCACTACGAAGAATTGCGAAGTTTGTAATTCAAATACTGTTCAGTCAAAAAACGTATCAGGTCCCATCGAGCCCTAGTTTTTGATAAAACTTCTGGTGACTCGATGTTGAAAAAAATTTAGCAATGCTCCGAATGAAGCCACTTGTAAGAAAGAATTTAATGATTGGTTGGATTATTTGAAAGTTTTCTTTAATAATATCAGGGCTGCTCCTATTTTGTTTGTTAAACATAAAGACACTAGACCTTATTTAAATTTTAATATTAATAATAAATTTTATTCAGGTTTGTTAGATAGTGGAGCTTGTAGTTGTGTACTCGGTTCTAATATTCATCAAACATTTTTGCAATTAGGTTATAAATTTAAACCTTATAAAGGTAACGCTGTTACTGCTGATGGTTCTGCACACAATGTTATTGGAACTATGGTTTTACCTATCACTTGTGATAACTTAACTAAAAATGTAGATTTTTTGATAATACCTTCTTTTAAACCTTCAATTATTTTGGGATTTGACTTTTGGTTGAAATTTAATCTTGCTAAAGACTTATGGAATAATATTACTTTTGAATATGAATCCACTACTTGTGTAAATGCAGTTACTTCTGTTTCTGAACTTTCTCCTTCTGAGAAACACGAGTTAAATAAAATTATTTCACTTTTTGAAAATATTTCTTATGAAAAGAGAGGCTTAGGTCTTACTCATTTAGTTAAACATAAAATTTTTGTTTGTGATAATGGAAGCCAATTTACAGCTAAGCAATTTGTAGATTTTCTAAAAAGTTATAATATTAGTAAAATATTTTATAATACTTTATATACACATCAAAATAATCCTGTAGAGAGATATAACAAAACAGTCGAAACATGTATTTCTTGTTTTGTTAAAGATGATCATAGGACTTGGTCAAAATATTTGCCTCATGTTCAATTAGCTTTGAATAGTAGTGTGAATCTAGCTACAGATTTCACTCCTAATTTTCTCATGTTCGGTAGAGAACTTATTTTTGATGCTTCATTGCACCGTTTTGGTAATTCTTTTGATGGCCTCAATCAACTTGATGTTGTTGATAGGTCTTCATTTGCTTTTTCACTTAAATCACTTAGTGATATTTTTATAAAAGTTCAAGCTTCATTGCTTAAAGCTTATAAGCGTAATGCGCGTTATTATAATATAGGAAGGAAGGTCATTTCTTTTGAGGTGGGAGATATAGTGTGGAGGAGAAGTTTTGTGCAGTCTAATGCTCCTGCATTCTTTTCGGCTAAGTTAGCACCTAAGTTTGTTAAGTGTGAAATAATAGATAAAATTTCCTCTAATGTTTATGTTTTAAAAGACCTTAACAAAAACTATACTGGTCGTTATCATATTAAAGACATAATTAAATATTAAAATTATTCTTGTTTTGACAATGTCTATCTTTGTCTTTGGTACTTTGTTTGAAGTATAATCCCATTGTAAGGTGATGTTTGTGAGGCTAAGGGATTTTGAAAGGAGATGTATGTTAGGAACTTCACAACAATTTATTAATTTCAATTTTAGTTACCTTCAAAAATAACTTAGGTCATTTTAGGACTTGTTATTGTGTAACTCTACTCCATATTAACAAATAGTTCCACATCAAAAGATCTTATAATTTTTATTTATCTTTGTTGTATAGGATTATTTTCCTGTATATATTTTTATACACTTGTATATTTAATATTGTATATTTTGTACAAATTTAGGAATTTAGTTTCTACTCTAATATAGGAGTGAAATTTAATATTCATTTTCTACATTAAATTCACTTGACTTATTTCCACTCACTTAGGGAATGGAAAATTAAGTTTCTTGAACTTTATTTTTGTACAGTTCTGGGTTATTTTCTTAGTATTAAGATTCTCGGATTGGACGCATTTTATGCATTTTTTACACACCTTGTTATACCATTTTTTGGGAAACTTGTGTCTTACTGGACTTTACAATTTTTTTTGTGCTATTGTGTTTCATACACATAGTCACACCTTACGCTTTGCGCACGGGAAGCTGGTGGTGTTGAGCCGGTCGTAATTGTCGTTTTTCTCTTTTTGTACGATTGTGTTTTTATACACATTGTTACATTTTTTATGCTTTGCGCACGGGATGTCGGTGGTGTTGTGCCGGTCGCAAATGTCATACTTTTCTTATGCGGTTGTGCTCAGAAAGTCAGTGGTGTTGTACTGGTCACAATTGTCATATTTTCTTTATATTTTGCTTGTGCTCGGAAAGTTGGTGGTGTTATGCCGATCACAATGCTTATAAATATATTATTACGACACTTTTGTTGTGATTTTGTTTTGACGTTTTGGATGTTGGAATAGGAATTTGAAGTCGGCGGCTTTTCAACCTAACCGACAGTGGGAAAACTTCATTGTTTTTACCGATTTTCTTTCAGATTCGGCAGCGTTGGTGCTTAACCGATATCTTGTTAGTTTCATATTTTTGTTTCAGGAATAGCTGGTATAGAGTCGGTGGCGTAGGAGCTCAACCGCACTTTTGTATTGATGCTAGAAGGCTGGTTAAGATCAAGGATTAGATTCGACGGCGTTGGTTGCCTAATCGATATCTGGAATGGAATTGAGTAGGGATTGTTTAATTTGTTTTATTGAAGGATTTATTTTCACTTTTGTGTTGAAATAAGTTTTTACTCTTTTCTGAGTTTGGTTTCGGTTATTCCATTAAGTTGGATAGTGTCCTTTGTTTCCATTTGAAACTGGAAATTCTTTTTCAACTTAATTCTTTACTTTTCGAGTGTTTTCACATTCTTTGATTTTTAGGAATGCTTTCCCATTCTTTAATTTATAATTATTTCTGCAATACCCAATGCAAGATGCTTTCGCATTGCCTTTTTTGTTTATTGAAAAATGTTGCAAGACATTTTGTCTTTTGAGGTTTTTTGGAATTTTGTTCTGGACTCTCATAATTTTCATTAGAAAAGGAAGTTTCTTTCTTTCTTTTTTCTTTTGGGGAGGGATGTAATGTAACGACGCGCTCTGCGAACGTAGTCACACCGGTTTTAATTCTATTTTTGAACGAAGGGTTTCGGAGCGCGGAGTGAATGACATTTTGACGTATCGCTGTCAAAGCACCTTTTTTCCTAATATTGAGACGGAATGGTCGATATTCATGGCTTCGTAACTTAATTTCAATAAATCTCATAAAAATGAGAGTATTTTGGCCTAAAGGATAATAGTTTGTGTCCTCACAACTATCCTCTTGTGGAATTATAGTTTATTTCTGGTGAGTTGTCATTTTTTAATGGGATTCACTTTGATGGAAATTCGCCACGCTCCTGATTTGAAAAATAATTGTTAAAATTCTATTGTTTCAGCTCTTAATCTGAAAATATTATGATTTCTTTTGCTATTGGCATTGTTCCAGCAAATTAAGGCGGTAAGTCGCGCAAATTTATAAAAAATTAGGACCTCGTGCCCTATATTGGAGTTTGTTCTAATGACATGCAATTTTATTACAGGTTTCCAAATTGGAACCGCCTTTGCCCTTTGGCTTTGCCTTTTCTCTTTTCTTTGGACCTTTTTCGGCGTTCCTTTGTCTTCGGTCATCTGCATTTCCTTATGGAGGGTTTGGACTTTTCACCTCAAACATGGATGTACCGCATGGGCTTAAACTGAAAACTTCGCCTGCTACGAGCTTTCTCGCTGCTGTGTTTACATATACTCGCCGAGGGATGCCGTGAGCTTACTTTAATTATATTTTAAATCTAAACTTCAAAATGACCTAAAAGTGCATTGGTGACATAGAATCATATTGACATAAGATCATTTTGACCTAGCTTATAAAACTCTAATTTTAAATTTAAGGTTAGATTTACATTAGGAATGTATCCTTGCAACTATTTCTAAATGCACACTGGAGTGGACAATAAAACCTTAAACCTCACAGTTTGGTTTCATTTAGCTCACCTCCGGAAGATTAAAAGTTTCCAATATCCGCTGATTATCTTAGGCATGTGTATCTCCAAGGCGCCCGAACTTTTATGGTAATGTACTTACAAACCAATTTTATTTATATTTCTTTTAAATAGGAGATTACACACTTACTTTCTTTCATTGTCATATGACACATATTTTTTATTATTACATCTGACGCTTGCGAACCAATTTTTTTTACTTTGTAATAACACATATTTATTTAATTATTACAACTGACGGCACAAAATCTCTGTTCTTACAGGGTCGGCAGCACGGATGTGACTCCACTGGTGTTACACATGTTCATAGGTCATGGTAACCACTTTCCATCAGGTGGGCCGTGTGCTTGCCTGCCACCTAAGTTGTATAAAAAAAAATAAAAACATTGTTTTCAGTCCCACGTAACAGGGTGTTCAAGCTCAAGCCATGCATCTGATTGAGTCTGGGCTGCATATATCTGTCTGATGTTAAACAGCCCTATCCTTTAGTCGCCTTGTACGACACCGCATGGGCCATTGTTATGTTATGTTGCCTGGGTACTCCGGGGTTAAATATCATTAGGACTTAACATGCCTTTATGCCAATTTAAGATTTAAGTATAAGCAGTCAACATAACATAACATAAACTCACGCCTATATCCCCGAAGGGGTAGGCAGAGGTGCTAGCACCCACATTTCGCCAGTTTATTTTTAGGTGGCGAGCCTATTGCCTTTAACCGGGCACTTATAAACCTGTGATAAATACACACATAACTTCGAAAAGCATCGAAAAGTCATTGGTGTGTGCCATGATAAAACCTGGGGTCGAACCCGAGACCTCGTCTCAGCAGTCCATTACCCATACCACTAGGCTACCGCGGTTAGATATAGGCAGTCATCATTTTTAAAGCTAAATGTTATCCTCCCAATAAATTCTATGATTACAACCTTTTGATCTTTTTGTTTATAACAATTGGACCGAAACAATGGGTAGAGTATTATGTTCTATAATTTAGTTAAACACTAGTTGATGGTATTTCCTTGCTCGTACGTGGAAGAGGCTCCCATCATTCATGGTGAGAAATAATTATATGTTATGGTGTTAAACCGTATTAATTAAGTAATTATCTTTGTAGCTTGAGATCAACGGTTGATGTGTTCACGCGTATATCCCTGGTGGTAAGCAGAGGCATCTTGACGATACTGAACATGAATAAAAATATTTTTTTTGGAATTCTAGTCTGTTTGTTTGTTGGTTCGATATGAACTGTTTTTCTTGTTTTATCTTCTGTACTGACAGCACAGAAATTATGTTATTACACGGTCGTGAGCACATACATGTGTGAGCATGTTATCTAGTATCTTTTTATACAACTTAGGTGGCAGACAAGCACACGGCCCACTTGATGGAAAGTGGTTACCGTAGCCTCCGGACGTGTGCAACACCAGAGGAGTCACACTCGTGCTGCCGACAGTGTACACAATCAGGACAAGCCTTTGATCTTTCCACAGACAGAACAAAAACTGTCTGAGCTCTGGCTACGTTACTCACCGCCGGGAACTACTCACGAGGATATTATAGCCGTGGTATTCTATAGGGTGGAGGTACTTCCCCAGTTGGACTGCTTAATTGGGACGGGAACACTGTCGTGTCCAAACTCCTCCTAATTACTTGTGTAAAACGTAAACGAACTAAGTAATCCAAGAAAGAAAAAGAAAAGAAAGAATATGTTTATATCAACTTATTGCAGCACACAACATTTGACTAATTACAGTATTTATAAATAAAATTTACAACAAAACCTAATATTATTTTTGTTTTTTTTGTGAATCTAAATGAAAATATCGTACTAAACATAAACCAAACCAATTTATATCAGTACATAACAATAATATTAAAATCAATCGTACCACGGAAATGAATAAATACCAAAACTATTAAATAACGCAAAAATATTTCGTATACGGCCTTCGTGAAGGTTCTATAATGTCATTATGTAGGTATGTATGTATGTACGTGTGAAGCAGACATTTTGAACGAGATGGCGAAAATTAGCACATTCGGTCGTGAGTGGGACATTAGAATGGTATGTGCTAAAATTATTGTTTTATGTTAAACTATTGAGTATTATTACGTGATTGGTAGTGGGTTCGAACCACGGCATGTAATATTAAGGGGACGAGGACTTCGCGTTAAGCCCGACTGATTGGTGCCACGTTTTGGAAATGCGTGAATTCAATTCGATTGGGAAGAAAAACATAAAAGACTGACGTTCTTACGTTTTCACTATTTTCAACTGTTTCTCCTTAACACAGGCTACTTGTAGTCTATTTATGAGTGCAGTAACTCAACCAACCTATTGTAGAATAACAACCCTATGTTCTCAAATGTGCAACATTATTTATTCTGTGAAGCTACAATGGTGATTTATGAATAAATTATTATTATTATAGTAAGAACTAGCTGACTTTTCAATACGCCAAGTCGTTAAAAATTGAGTGATTTTATTATAAATAATTAATTGGAGGTAGGACACGACGGTATTCCAATGTCAATTGAGCAGTCCGACTAGGGAAGTACCTCCGCCCTACAGCATACCGCGGCCGTAATAACCTCTTGTTGTGTTTCCAACGGTGAGTAGGGTAACCAGAGCTAATTTGAGAGGTTTTGTGCTGTCAGTGAGAAGATCAAAGGCTTGTTCTGCTTTGTCTTTTGCATTGGCAGCAAAGTAACTGTCTGTTCTTTTGTTACATGGTCAACGGCACGAGTGTGGCTCCCCTGGTGTTGCACACGTCCATAAGCCATGGTAACCACTTTAAATCAAATCGGCTTGTGCTTGTCAGCCACCTAAGCGGTATTTAATGAGGAAACTATCGATCTATGGTTAGGTCTGACTTAACCGATGCAGGCTGATTTACTGAACAGCTTAGCCGTCTAATTAACTCGCAAATTTTAACTAAATGGCTGCGAAGTATATATCTATTGTGTATGGAACACGACAATCCCAACTCAGTAGTTTAAAAAGCCATTAAAAGCTAATGTGTTGTAAGTCTTCATAATTATTTAAGAATATTAAAAAAATGGCGTCTGTTATGTGGACGGTGACGCAAATCGGACAGGTCACGGTGGATGATATCACCACTGTAATGCGGGTATGTCGTGTGACGGTTGCTAAGGAATTAGTTGTGATAGCCACTCTTGCGCATGTGGCAAGAGATCGCGTTCCCGTGGCTCTTGGGCGCGAAGCGTTTGGCCCAGATGCAAAGTTACTGCAATCTTGCGAATGATGTTATTATATCTATATCAAAATAAATGTTGTAATAGATGTTATGTTGTAAAAACATAATTTGTTTAAGTTTAAGATTTAAATAGAGAAAGAACTGGCTTAGGTGGTACAGATACAGATAGAGAGTATGCAACGAAAAAATTTAAAGAAATGGGAGGTACCATGAAACTTAGGGACATGATATTGCGGACCGAAGTTTCGGTCAATTGGAACCATGTAATGCATGTATAGGTAACCCTACTCTTCCCATGCGGTGTCGTACAAGGTGACTAAGGGATTGGACTATTTAACATCAGGCAGATATATACAGCTCAGACACAGACTCAGGCACAGATACAAGACTCGTGTCAACAATAGTGCCCGGAAGACGGCAATAGGCTCACCCCTTATTACGTGGGGCTGAAATCAATGATTGGTGAAATGTGGGTGGGTACATGTTTAGGGACATAAATGGGGACTCCGCGGTCCCCACACCCGTTGAGGGTCAGCTCTAGTACATGGTCAGCCGGGGTGCGAGGGATATGCCTTCAGCAACTTCGCCTTCGGTAGCCTACGACCCTCAGACGGCATGCGTTTCAGTCGGTTCAAGTCCGACATAACCTCCTCCACCAGCACCAGATTTTTCGCATGATAAAAAGGACTGATTGACGGACGAGGTTTTGGGCCGTACGGCAGTCACTCTCATAAGCCAAACCAACATAAGAAGTAGGAATAAGCAGATCCCGAACTACGAACTGAAACTTCGGATGCGACCGGTGAAATCTCTAAGATGATGATTACTTCGAAGTAGGATTTCAAACATGTCAACGAGACTTAGATCATTAAAACGTGTTTTTAGTTTTTTTTACTGTTTACTAATCACCATTAGAACGCGGAAATATTTTTTTTTTCCAAATTCAAACACGATAGATCCACTTGTACATTAAATTAAAAAAAAATCCTTACACAGTAATTTAGGTAATCGCTAGTGATGTATTGTGTTATTTATTGGTTGGTATACTCTTTTTGTTTAAACCACTTATTACATCATATTTTAATGATCTCTAGTTATTAGGGCCGCTCCTTGTTATATTTTTTGTGATTTGTTATTAATACTATGGTAAACTGGTAGTAAATTAATGGTGAGTGACTAACTCAGTGGATATATTATTAGCAAAGCTAGAGGCGTAATTCACGTGTTGTCAGTCACTGAGGGGTTAGTAGAGGAAAAAGAAATAGCTTTTCCTAGGTATTTCTTTAAATTGATCTACTCGTCAAGCTTGCCAGCAAGCCCATATTGAGGGAGTTGTGAAATTAAATGTAATTCGCCATTTTGTGGTGGCGGCCATTTTGGATTTGAAATTTATCATAATGTGTGGTATTTTACTAGTCTATCAGCCCTTTTATTTGATACCCATGAGTTGAGGGAGGTGAAAAAAAATATGTACTCCGTCATTTTGTAGCGGCAGTCATTTTAACCGATTTTATTCAAGTATAGCTAAGAACAATCCCGACTTATATACTTTTCATACAAAAAAAAACTAAATCAAAATCGGTTCTTCCGTTCAATAGCTACGATGCTACAGACAGACACACAGACAAATCAAACTTATAAGCACTATCTATTCTGTGCTTATAACACCCCGTCTTTTTTGCCTCGAGGGTTAAAATGGCGAATTACCTCTCACTGATCAATGAAATGAAATTGGTAGGTAGGTTCATCATAGGGTGTGGACATTTGGTAATAATGGATTTTCCGAAACTCCACCTTGAAGGGGGTAAAACGGGTCCACGCGTACCAAGTCACCGGCAGCCGTAAGTAAATATAAAATTTACTCACCGCTAGTACTATGATTATCATGCTGCCTCGGGTACTCATTCCTCTCAGGCGACGGGGCCAAGTCACTCCCGATTCCGGAACTCCCACCCGAGGACTCGAGCTTCCTCCTCGCGTTCACTCCCACGATGTTCTGGTTCAGGCAACGCCGCGTGTCGATGTTGTTTAGATTCCCTTTCTGGCGGTGAACGGTGTCGTAGTCTCGGGGAGGCAGCAGAATGGGACTTTTTCCTGTGAATTTTATGGGAATTAATTTAGTTGGTATTTTATTGAGAAGTTGTGTTGTTGTGTGATAATGGCGGCCATTATTCTTTATACTGCACAGCTTACGATCATGCGAGGTGCAATCAATTTGATGACAACTGTCAAAAAAGAGTTTGAATAGCTTAGGTGTGGAGGCGCTCTTACGATCCAGAGGTAACGGGTACGATTCAGTAGTAGGGAATACTAGTAATTTTGATTATTATTTGTATTGTAGTAGTTTTCGTTTTAGATAATTCTTTATATCTTTACGCCTATATGTATATCCTTTAAAAGGTAGACAGAGTAAGTAAGAGTAAGCCAGTTATATGGCGAAATATGGAAAAATCTTTTCTTCTCAATTTTTTATCTAATGATCTTTAATCTATACAAAAATTGGAGCCCAGACCATGCGGACAGGAATCACACTGCGATTTACTCGATTATTATTGCATTGAGTTAAATTCTCCTACACTTACACACACACACAATTTATGTTTTATCATATATAACAACTATTATGAAAAAAAGCTCAAAAAAGCAAGAAGCTCTATTTATTAAACACCATTGCTACATACATTCTATAATACTTATTTATTTTATAAATAGTGTAATGCAATATATAGAACAATATGATATTAATATATAGGAATATGTACGTGAAATATGGGTGTTAATTCACGTCTGCCTAATCCTCCGCGGATAACGGTGTGATTATATGTATGTATGTATGTACGTACGTGAGATAATTATATTACCTAATATAACAATAGGTATAGGAAATGCTGCAAACCCATATTGTTCTTACTGCGCAGTCCAGGGCACTGATATTTTTTTTTTATACACACGGCTCACCCGATGAGAAGTAACTACCGTGGCCTATGAAGGTGTGCAACACCAGGGAAGTCACACTCCCGTTGTCGACCTTGAAGAAACCTTCTAATGTCCCTCTTGAATAACCCTAAGTGTGTTGTGAAGCCATGTTGCGCTTACAAGGTTTGGTTTAACTTGATTTTAATGGGACAAATTAGCTTCCCAACGCGAGAGAAAAATACTACTGTTTCATCCATCAACCAGTGTGTGCAGATGAGATTGAAGTGGGAACCGACTATCTAGGTAAGGCCTTACACATTTATTGCATGCATTTCATATTTCATATCCCTGGAGACTTAGACAGAGGTAACACCCACATTTAACCAATAATTGTATTCGGTTCCACGTAATAGGGGGTGAGCCTATTGTCCTATTCCGGGCACTATTGTTAAACTAAAATGTTATGTCCAAACTCGATATCTTTCTCAATCATGTTCCCGACATACGATCCTTACTGTATCCAATTTGTTTTGTCTTGTTCCCGGTTGTTCTTGCAAAGGTGTAATTCTGATAGCTCTAATAAAAATATGTATGTAACCATGATAGATAAACACCTAAAATCTATCAGTAATTGGAGAAGTTTAAAACTAGTATTACAAGATATGCTTATTTTGGTCTAGATAGCACTATGTAATATCCTAAAACAATTATCTTAAACAAAATTACAGCATCTGTTACGTCATTATACTCATACATCTGGGTTCACAGTATTATATCATTTAAAAGTCTCCAGTGAAGCGTATTGTGACATGACACTTGGCACATAACATCATTATTTATATAATAATTGAGCAAACTCTGATATACATTTATAAATAATATCGCTATTTATATAATAATTGAGCAACTTCTAATATTTTTCAAGATCAATTTTGTAATATTATCGACAATTCTCTATTTTTGATGCAATTAATTTCTTACGTAAAAAACTAATAAAAACTATGACCTGGTTAATGGGGAAGGCAAAAATGGCTACACTTTTGCAATGGTCTCACTGTCAAGGATGCTGAGCAGTGAAGAGGAAAAAAACAGGTGAAGAACGCACCCTGGATGAAAGTCTTTTAAGACCCATTAATAGATGAGGTCGTATCTTTAAGGTCGTACAGGAATGTAGACTGAAAGTCTTGAATGGAACTGGTACTCGGTCCACGAAGCCTGTGAGGTCCCAGTAAGCTTCTGCAGTTCGGGGCGGAGCTAGGCGCTAGATAGCGTTGTGTAAAATGTTGTGAAATATTTGTAGATTATTTTATTTCTGGAGGGTTTGGAGGAGGTGAATTAACATAATTGTCACCAATAATTTTGTTCGGTCCCACGTAATAGGGGGTGAGCCTATTGCCGTATTCCAGGCACTATTGTTCACTCGAGCCAAGCATCTGAGGCTGACTCTGGGCTGTATATTTCTGCCTGATGTTAAACAGTCCTATCCCTTAGTCGCCTTGTACGACACCGCATGAGAAGAGATGGGATGGCCCTAATTCTACTCTGCCGAAAACCACGCGGAAAATGGAATATATAGTATAGCGTGTAATATTGAATGTATGTATTTTAACTACCTTCATACATATTTCAAAGTACACAACTTGTGGCTTGGTATTCCAAAGATACCAGTCCATCAAAAGGTTGTCTGGAAAAGATTGCAGTCCGCGATAAGACCGCCCATTGTACTTTTGTGAACTTGTTTGAAATTTATTTAGTGTTTATATTTATTTTATCGGTGAATAAAAAATTCATTCATTCATTCACTCAAAAAAGGAGTCGCTAGTCAACAAAATACTATACTACATATAATAATAAAATAAAGCATAGGTACTACATACCAAAACCGGGTGCACATGAAGCGTCTACCAACAAAAAATAAAACAATATAACTGACCTAATCCCTTTTTACCTGTAGACAACTTTTGCTTCAATTCAGCAGCCAGGCTATCATACAAATTAGCCACACATCTCTCTTCATTGCTCCCGGAATCTGATTCCCGGGAAACTTCGCTTCCCAGGGAAGAATCTGGGGGTTTCTTTGATGAAGGTAAAGCGCCCCTCATTTGCAGTTTCCGTTCTATGTCCGCGAACTTTTTCTGGTTTTCTGGGCGTTCTATCAGCGCTTGCAGATGAGTGTACAGCATCTCTGCTGTGTGGTCGGAGTCACATCTGTAGACAAGAGATAAAAATTTTGTTAGATTTAGTACAGCAACTGTTAAATTTGGTCACACATGTATGTAATAAATACGATCTCGATTTGATTTAAAATATCATATAGCTAATAGACGATTTATTTATGGGTAATCTTATATTATAATTAACAATATTTTAAAGGTGTAGTGTTTGTTTCTTTGTTTGAACGTTCTTATCTCTAGAATTTCTGATATGAACTGAAATATTCTTTTTGTATTAAATAGTCCGTTTATCAAGGAAGGTTTTAGACTATATGTCAGCACGCTAGTACTTAAGGGAGCGGAGCAGTGTTCATACATGTCAACAAATCTGGTAAATTGCAATATAATATTTGAAGATTAAAAAATTACGGGCTTAAAGTTACGTAGTAACTATTTATTAATCTGTACTTAAAGATACGATATGAGGTTCCTCAATATTATACCACAGGCGAAGCTGGGGCGGGTCAGCTAGTATTACAATATTTATAAATAATATAGTTTTCTTTCTAATGATACCAAGTAATAATGATTTACTACCGTTATACAGGTTAAAATAACTAATAATATGATTGAAATTATATAAAATTATATAAGATTACGTATAGCTGTAATGACATAAAACTCTAATTCCATATTGTTTAACAGTAACAACATTACAAAATGACAATATAATAAAAAGGAAAGTGTGTTTGTCCGCTTGTCGTCAAGGGTTCCCACACAGACGGCTTAACCAATTCATTTGAACTTTCTCTCGATCACTTAATGTCCAGACAAATGAGTTAACCGCAGTCAGGTGTGCCGACTTTGATCTTTATACACATGAAGACAATTAGACATCTATAATTATGTGATTGTTTTTATACCACTTGGTTGGCAGACAAGCACACGACCCACCTGATGGAAAGTGTTTACACCAAGGTTTACACCAAATCTCTGTTCTTAAAGGATTGACAGCGCGAGTCTGACACTCGCGCTGTCAACCCTGTAAGAACAGAGATTTTATGTGCCCTCAGTGCAGAACACAAACTTTATACAACTTAGGTGGCAGACAAGCACACGGCCCACCTGATGGAAAGTGGTTACCGTGACCTATGAACGTGTGTAACACCAGTGGAGTCACATCCGTGCTGCCGACCCTGTAAGAACAGAGATTTTATGTGCCCTCAGTGCAGAACACAAAATCAGGACAAGCCTTTGGTCTTTCCACTGACAGCACAAAAACTCTCCAGTGAGCTCTGGCTACCCTACTCACCACCGGAAACACAACACGAGGTTATTATAGCCGTGGTATTCTTTAGGGTGGAAGTACTTCTCCAGTCGGACTGCTCAATTTGGACGGGAATACCGTCGTGTCCTACCTCCTCATTTTTTATTTTATTATTTATATTATTATTAAATAACTATTTGTGAATTGATTGAATTAACATACATACATACAATGGCGTGATTATTTTATTTTTCACGGCATAATACTGTGGAAAAGTACAAGTGTCTTATTCAATGTGTAGCAAGTGTCACCAAGTGCCAGAATCAACAGTATAAATAGTCTTGGGTTGGCAGTGCGACTGTGACTCCTCTGGTGTTACAAACGTCCATAGGCCACGGTAACCACTTTCCATCAGGTGGGCCTTGTGCTTGTCTGCCACCTTAGTGGTATAAAAAAAATAGTCTTACTTCGCGTGGTTCCCGGCGGAGTAGAATTTGGACCACCTCATCTCTGCCCATGACCAGACTCCGCCTCTGATGAATAGCTTAAGTCAACAATAGTGCCTGGAAGACGGCAATATCACCCTTTTACGTAGGACCGAATTTAATATTGATGAAATGTGGGTGTTAATTCACATCTGCCTAACCCTCCGGGAACAAAGGCGTAATTTAATGTATGTATGTATTTTCTGGGAGGATAACACACCTCTGCCTGTCTCGTCGGGGATTTTAAAGGCGTACAACACAATAGTGACAATATACGAATACTTGACATTTTTCCCATTCCCGTTAGTGGGTGAACCGGTGTATAGTTCGGTCGTGAGTTCACAATTCAATACGCGACATTCTAAAGTGCTTCTAGAGTAACTCGAGTGTGCTTCAAACGACGTAGCGTTGCCTAATATTGAAATACGCAGTCACGCGTGCAGAGGTAGCTAGTGTGCTATGCTGAGTATCTATATTTATATAGTGTTATAACGCACCATTGCCAAGCGCATTCCAAGAAAGTTATACTCCGAATATTTTAGCAAGTACTCAAAATGATTTTAATACCTTGGTTTGCGTATTTAATCAAGATCAAGATGTTGCTCACTGTACAGTATCGAGAATACCTACTGACAGCATGAAAGATTAGGTGATACTGTAATAAAATGCTCGATGAACAAACACACAAGTCATACAAGCATACAACACACAATAGATCAATCATCGTTGCAGTGAATGTCAGAGGTGAACAGTGAACAGTGACACGACCTCGGCTGTCGGTGAGATATGTGGATAGGGCGTGAATGTGACCTTTTGTCTTTTTTCTATGGTGACGTATCTAATGGTGTAATGGCCGACATGGCTATGACTGAGAGCTTTATTATAGGGTGTTAACTAACAGAGAGCTGAGGGGATTGGCAGCTTTGCTTGACAACTGTGGTCTATTATTCTTGAGTGAGTATATCGTTTATACTCAAATTCAAAAAAACCTTATAACAAAATAATTAACGTAAGTTAACAATTATAATAATTGTAGAATCTTAAAATATTATATTAAAATATAAATATTAAAATATTGTGCCATAGTTATAACATTTTAGGAGAAGCCTGCTCCATGTAGCAGCCAGACAATGTCCCAATAAAAGAAAATAAATAAAAATAAAAACCCGCAGTCGCGGCGACTCGATTCGAACCGACTCGTGTCTCCTGTAGACTTTAAAGGCCCGGATATCATGTGACTCTTACGGCGATTCTCTCACACCCCGCAAATATAATTAGACCACAATATCCTTAGTGGGCCGTGGGATTTACTGTAAGATACCTTTAAGCGTTTAATCATTCAATAATCTGCCTACACCGTCAGCAATGTCGTAAGAGCGACATGGCCCTTAACATTACATCGTATTTACATATCACATCATAGCCACATAACATATGCGTACAATCTTATTTTGATGGTGATTAGACAAAAATATTATAAGCTAAAAAATAATAAAAACCTGATCGAGCGTGAGTATGTAACAGTCTGAAGGTTTAACCGACTGCGGTGAAGCAAAAAAGGAGGATTATTGCATACGTTTGCAAATGAAATACCAAGTCAAACAAACACACAAAATGTTATGTTTTGAAATAAGAGTATATCTCATCCCATCTCATCTCATCTCATCTCATCTCATCTCATCTCATCTCATCTCATATCATCACATCTCAGCTTATCTTTAATTTTCACCATTAGAAGCAAGAACAATTCAAATTTCCACACACCGTCGTAATTCATGCCTTTTTATATAGGATTATCTTATATTTTATTATGTAAAGCTCTTTAGATAGTCCATAAACTATCACTAAGCATGACAAATGGGACCAAGGAACACCTCCATTCCAAACCCAGGGGGTCCCTACACTGTCTTACACAATCTATTCTACACCACAGAATATAAATATTACCAAATGTCATTGTGACAGTCACAATTTGAATATATAATCTGCATGTTTATTAATAACTAGTCGACTAGCCCCGACTTCGCTCGCGGCACAATTTAAACCATAAGTACAATTTATTATTTTATTAATTTTCAAATAATATTTGGGATTCTGCCGGAGTTGTGGACATTTATTATTACTGCTGCGCTCATCTGAGCAGTACCGTGATGATGTATCGCACAAAAATATTTTTGCAATTCGAATCAGTAGTTTCTGAGATTAGTGCGTTCAACCAAACAAACAAACAAGCTTTACAATATAGATATGTCATACAACGGTATGCAACTGGTTTAACCCTATAATGAATGTATTATTAAAACTAGTTGGAATTATTGTGGGTGGAGTAAAGGTATTTGAGCGTTAAACTTATATAAATAGTAATTACATTGTCTAGTAGGTGATTAAATATATGAATTAGAACTTTGTAGTTTAAAATTGAAAACTTTTGTTTTCTACTAAATCATACAAAAGTTGGCTGGATATATATGAGATCCATCCATTTTACCATCATGCCCTAATAAAGTAGTTTTAATTTTTTGAAAGATATCATCAAAAATAACGTTTAATTTAGAGTATTCGTGATACAGGGTTCACCTAGTGCTAAGCACTCTTATAACCTAATTGAATTGTATAGCAAACAAATTTTACCTACAATCTAGCACTGTTTTAAGAAGAAATTTTGTAGTCGACCTATAGAAATAAAATTATTTTTATTCTTTTCTTTATAATTATTTCTGATTGCGTTCACAGTTTACAATTAAAAATATGGAGTCCGCTTCTTATTCTTAAATGGCTTTATCGAGAGCGAATGCTGCCTGATCACCCGATTTGAATACCTACCTACTCTACTGCTACAACTACCACTCATTCCTACAACTTTATTCACCATCCAAAGGTTGTCTGGCAGAAATCGCTTAAAGCAATAAGGCCGCCCATTGTACTGATTCCTTGTTATAGACTTTGTAATGATATTTATTAGTAGTGTACAATAAAGTATATAATCAATAAAGTATATAAAAAAAAAGTATTTAAACTATGCTTACCATGGGTCTAGATGAGCGTTGTGTAGAATGTTGTAGAATATTTAAAAAAAAAATACCTTCCTGACCCATTATATGTTTTTAATGGAAATACATTATTTATGTAACTCTATTACTTCTGCAAAGTTATTTATCTGATCGTCCGCCATTTTATATATGTATCGATCGCATTTCATAAATAAATACATACCTATTAACATTCAGAAAGGTCACATTCCGTGGGAGACAAACTTATCATCTGTTTAAAAATTACACACATCGTTGGCAGACTTAATTGTTGAGAAATTTAGCAGCGTGAAGTTAATTGAGAATTATAATGTTGGCTACATTCACACAGTACTATATTGTAAGCATTAAGGAAAGTAGATTAACATATACCAATTAACAGACCCCAGGAGATTTTTTTATACAATTTTGGTGGCAGAAAAGCACGGCCAATCTGATGGAAGGTAGTTACTGTGGCCTATGAACGTGTGTAACACCAGAGGAGTCACACTCGCGCTGCCGACCCTGTAAGCACAGAGTTTCTGTGCCGTCAGTTTAGAAGACAGGACAAGACTTTAGTCTTCTCATACTAGATAGCAGATACTCTTCATTGAGGTCTGGCTTCCCTACTCACCGCTGCGAACACATCACGAAGTTATTATGGCCGCGGTATTCTGTAGGGCGGAGACACTTACCAGTCGGACTGTTCAATTGGACGGAAATACCGCCGTGTCCCACCTCCTACTTCTTTTATCTAAATTATTTTATACAATAATTCAATAATCCTGACTTACCGTAGTTACCGTGCGTCCGTGGCTATCACTTCGGCTCCGCAAATACTATGTTACAAGTTACAATATCGTAAAACAAAGACAATAATTAATGATGATTGAATAGAATTTTAAAGCATTTAGTATACTGACTATTCGAATCAAATACCCGTGTTCGCAAGACGCATATATATATTGGAAGATTATGGCCGTTCAGCCGAGGTTCAATGGCTCAGTGGTCCGAGCATTTACCCTGTAAGGGATAGATTGCGGAATCAAATCCCACCTCAACCGATTCAAAAAATTTGTATATTAACGATGATGGTCGATTAAAGAGTATTTGGGATTTATTAATTTCTTTTGTTAGTTACACTTTATCCTCACATAAACATGTGGACTTAATACAAGACTACCATAGACCACAGGCGAACGGTCTGGTATTATGTCCTATCAGTTATCCAAATGTGTTGCAGAGAGAAACTTTGTAGGTACATCATTGAGAGCACTATGTCACAATCTTTCCTATTGATTAATAATTTTCGTCACTGGCTATATATAATCTTCGAAATATGGGTATTAATACACTTCTGTATACTCCATGTAAAATCTCCACATAAAAACACACTTGAAAGAAAACTAAAATTCTAGCCTAACAAAAAAAAATTCTTTAATAGTATTACTATTAAATTTTTTTTAAGCATTTAGCATGCTTCCTGCTTTCTAGTTTAAGCGAGTGGTTTAAGTTAAATAAATGTATTTATGTAATAATTTGAACAATAAATAAAAAAAAACTATTTAAAATCAATCAACATATTCTTTTTTCTATCTTAATCAACTAATTCCAGTTACATTTTAAAATTAAAATAATTTATTAATTGAAATAGCTCACCCATGTTCATTTGATTAATATTCCATACAATCCTTGTACGGTTCGGTGTGATACGCAGCCGCAGTGCCAGTTCAATTCAACTACAATTTACTTATTCAAACGAATAGTTGATCACAAAACGAATAAGACGATGTACAATGTTCGAAACTAGAATTGAAGTGCAGGAATGTTGATATTTTAATGTCAAGGATGTTTGAGCATGCGCCGGCATTGTCAGCATGCATTGAAAGTATGGCATTCGTTACTTGTTTGGTGTTTGTATAGCATCGTATGACATTTATTGATGTGTTGTTGTAATAACAAACTCATGCATATTTTCGTATAACTGCGGTAGCCTAGTAGTATGGGTAATGGACTGCTGAGACGAGGTCTCGGGTTCGATCCCAGGTTTACCATGGGACACATCAATGACTTTTCGATGCTTTTCAAAGTTATGTTTGTATTTATCGCAGGTTTAAAAGTGCCCGGTTAATGGCAATAGGCTCGCCACCTATTACATTGGGACCTAAACATAAACTGGCGAAATGTGGGTGCTAGGACCTCTGCCTACCCCTTCAGGGATATAGGCGTGAGTTTATGCTATGCTAATAGAGGGTGAGCCTATTGCGTATTGCCGTCTTCCGGGAAATATTGTCGACTCGAGCCTTGTATCTGTGCCTAAGTCTGAGCTGTATATATTTGTCTGATGTGTTGTGATCCCTTAGTCGCCTTGTACGACACCGCATGAGAAAAGATGGGGTGGTCCAAATTCTACTCTGCCGGAAACCACGCGGCGAAATAATCGCAAAATACCATAAGTATAATATAATTAACATGATAGCCTAGTGGTATGGGTAATGGACTGCTGAGACGAGGTCTCGGGTTCGATCCCAGGTTTTACCATGGCACACACCAATGACTTTTCGATGCTGTTCGAAGTTATGTGTGTATTTATCGCAGGTTTATAAGTGCCCGGTTAATGGCAATAGGCTCGCCCACCTATTACATTGGGACCTAAACACAAACTGCCGAATTGTGAGTGCTAGCACCTCTGCCTACCCCTTCGGGAATATAGGCGTGAGTTTATAAAAAAAATAATAATATAGTAATATAAACGCAGAAAAAACGAAAGGTGTACGCCAGGACCGTAGCAAGTGAA
This sequence comes from Eilema griseolum, assembly GCA_963662185.1. Classification (NCBI taxonomy): domain Eukaryota; kingdom Metazoa; phylum Arthropoda; class Insecta; order Lepidoptera; family Erebidae; genus Eilema; species Eilema griseolum. The sequence goes on from OY759249.1 coordinate 2,576,400, forward strand.
AATTGGTCGAGTTGCCCACTCTAATAGGAACCAGATATACAATTATGTATGTATTGCTTGGGACGTATATCTTGCACCTAAAACGATACCTTACTTGATCTTAAAACATACCCAAGAAACATGTACAGCGTGTATAGAACAATACACGCTGCACACGTTTTGTTCGAGTCATTCACCGAACAAATAATCATGTCAGCGAAATTGTGACACCGCGCGATATGCATTGAACATTTTATGTATTACCTAAGTAAAAACAGTCAGTGCGCTTTCGGATAGCATATCGGGCGCGACTCAATCTTATCCCATTCACCTCATTAGTTTTAATCGTTATCCTAATTGTATTACTGAAATATACCTTTCTTTACAATCTTTAACCGTGGTTTATCTTGATCTCACTCCAAACACGTTTCTTGGGCATCTTTTAAGGATGGCAAGAGGTACTCCGGTTCCGAAAGGCGGCGCGGGAGCGGGGTCACGATCCCGAGCCCGAAGAAAATCGGGCCGTGAGATCCCGGCTCCACAGGGAAATGGTGGCGGAATGGGAGCTACGACTTGGGCGACCAGGCGCAGGGCGCGCCGTTGTAGCGGCGGTAAGACCCATCATGGGGGAGTGTCTAGAGAGGCCACACGGCAGCCTCTCGTACCGTCTGACGCAGATGATCACCGAACACGGGTGCTTCGGAAAGTATCTGCGTCGGATGGAGAATGAGCCAACGTCCGAGTGCCATCACTGCGACGCGAGCGAGGACTCAGGTCCGCACACGCTCACCGAGTGTCCGGCGTGAAGAACGCCAAGGCGGGAGCTTGTGGCGGCCCTGGGAGTGAGAGTTCTCACGCTCTCAAGGCAACTCGGGCGTCGGAGGTCAATGAACGACCTCCGCCTCCCATGAGCGCCGGCCTGGGGTGACAGGTGGAGCCGCCTGTCACCCTGGCACAAGCAGGCCGCGGCGGTGGCGTGCCTGTCGCGCCTCTCCGTTTCCGGGGTCGAGTTGACTCTGTAGTCCCCACACCCGAGAAGAGGGCCAGATCGTGAGAGATGGCCCTGGATCGGCCGGGGTGCGAGGGATATGTCTGTCAACCTCACCTTCGGCAGCCAAAGCGACCCACAGGCGGCGTGCGTTTTAGTCGGTTCGAGTCCGACATAACCTCCTCCACCGGCTCCGGTGGGGAGGTATCGGTGGCGATTTTGCGCACGTAAAAAAATAAATAAAAAAATTGAGGTACTTCGTCGTACGAGCTCAAATTCACCAAGCACAGATTATTATAAAACAATTATGTTAATGGGAATTAACGCGATCTTGGTATAGATACATAAATACCTTTGGTTTGCCTGACGTTTCGACCAGGTCACACCGGCCGTTGTCACAGGCTGACATTATTGTATATCATGGAACGCGATAGTTATTTTACAAAACACGGCGGTATTTCCGCCCGATTGAGCAGTCCGACTGGGGAAGTACCTCCACCCTACAGAATACCGCGGCTATAATAACTTCGTGTTGTGTTCCCAGCGGTGAGTAGGGTAGCCAGAGCTCACTGGAGAATTTGTGCTGTCAGTGGGAAGACTAAAGGCTTGTCCTGCTTTGTCTTCTGCTGACGGCACAGAAACTCTGTACTTACAGGGTTGGCAGCGCGACTGTGACTCCTCTGGTGTTACAGACGTCCATAGGTCACGATAACCAATTTCCATCGGGTGGACCGTGTGCTTGTCTGCCAACTAAGTAGTATAAAAAAAAAATACAATCTACGCGCGCCAGGGGCTCGTTTGTCCCGCTATATAGGTCCAAGATGGAAATAGAATGGGACTCTTTTGTCTGCACTTGGTCTCTTTTGGGCCATTGTTCGTGCTCCAAGATACGTGTATATGTGTGTATGTATAATACCTTAAAGTTTTTTTTTATACCACTAAGTGGCAGAAAAACACACGGCCCACCTTATGAAAAGTGGTTACCGTGTTCTATGGCCGTGTGTAAAAAAAACCAAAGGAGTCACACTCGCGCTGCCAACCCTGTAAGCACAAAGAGTTTCTGTGCCGTCAGTGTAAAAGACAAAGCAAGACAAGCCTTTGGTTTTCCCACTGACAGCACAAAAACTGTCCAGTGAGCTCTGGCTATCCTGCTCACCGTCGGGAACATACATACATACATACATACAGTCACGCCTTCTTCCCAGTGGAGACTACAGTTTTCCACTTGCCACCATTTTGGCATACATATATCGCTTATTCAACTTTCATAATTGTTTTCATATATGCTCGCCGGTTGCGGATACTCTTGATATGTCCTTTCTTTGAAGAGCCTTCGATCTGATTGTCATACGTATGTCTACGTCGATCCCTACTGGATTGTCCATTCATCCCTCGCTTCATAAATTTGTCACTCTCCTTTCGTCCATTCTCTTCACATGTCCGAATCATCTAAGCATCCCTTTCTCTATTGTTATATACAAGAAAATCATCAAAATTTATTATTTTCTTAAGAAAAAACATAAACAGTCGATCACTACCTTAAAATTTCGTACACACCTGCATCAATCAATGAAATAATTATCTCGTTTAACACAGAACTTCTACCCACGTACAGCCAAAGGCGTGATTTATGTAAAATTGCACGCATAGGCATACACCAGCCTGTATAAGCCAGCGATTGGAAGGTTAAGTCCCACGTAGTCATGAGATAGCCTGTCACTCAGATGCACAATTGAACCTTCAAGGCTACTTGTTAACACTGTAAATACCACACACGTGTTATTAGGGTTCCGTGCTCTAGAACCCATGGAAGTTATTAAATCGAGTCAGTTTTATTTTTTCGTATGTTAGAGGATAATGAATGATCTTTTTTTTTTGTTTTGTTTTCAGTATACTAATGAGAGCCTCAAAGTCAACAATAGTGCCCGGAAAACGGCAATAGGCTCACCCCCTATTACGTGGGACAGTATACCATGATTGGTGAAATGTGGGTTTTAATACACCTCTACGCAACCCTTACGGAGATGAAGGCGTGAATTATATTATATTATCTGTGGTATGTACGAATGACTATACATTCGATTTTTTATTACTAGCTGTTGCTCGCGGTTCCACACTAGTGGACTTATGATCCGGTTCTCGTTGCTGACCCTCCCTGATACCGTAATGATATATAGCCTATGATCCTCACAAATAATGTAGCTTTTTATTGGTAAAAGGATATTTAAAAATGGTTCAGTAGATCCAACATGACCAAGTCACAAAATTTATCTCCTTATAATAATGGTATAAGAGATTTAGTTCAATAAAATATGTCCATCCAAACGTTGACTGCAAGAAAATACTTTTAAGCGAATTTGTGTTTTTTTTATAAATTTAATTTTAGTATACAATAAAATTTAATCGATTCTCTTTATCTTATATTTATACCACTTAGGTGGCAGACAAGCGAACGGCCCACCTGATGGAAAGTGGTTACAGTGGCCTAAGGACGTGTGTAATACCAGAGAAGTCACATTCGCGCTGCCGACCCTGTAAGCACAGAGTTTCTGTGCCGTCAGTGTAGAGGACAAAGCAGGACAAGCCTTTAGTCATCCCATTGACAGCACAAATTCTCCAGTGAGCTCTGGCTACCCTACTCACCACTGGGAACACTACACAAAGATATTATAACCGCGGTATTCTGTAGGGCCCATGTCATGTCAACTATCTTTTTTTTTAAATATATAAAAATACATATTTTTACTAAAATTGTTGCAATTATTAATAAATGCGATAAATATGCTCAGTTTAAGCTCGGCTTATCCTACAATTAAGATAAATTGCTTAGGAACGGGTATACGTCCGTAATGTAATAGCCAGAATTTGAACCCGGGATCTCTCGATTTAATGTCGATCCCTTAACCACTAAGCGTGATGATACATATCTTAAACGATGTTACGGAACCCTCAGTGTATGACCCCGATTAGCACTTGGTTGATTCAATATTGGCAGTGTAATTAAAATGACATAATACATGCTGAAGAATATCCATGGCTTTGTATACAATATACGTATAATATTATTTATATATTGAAATGTTGAAGATCCTATGTTATTTGCGAACTAGTATAGCTATACCCGTGACTTTGTCCGATTACACTTAGATAGTTTAAATCTGCATTATCTTAATTCTTTTACTAAAATATTGTTGCAGGTACGCCTTATAGTATCAGCAAAAGAAAAACTCGTTGAAGTTGGTCTAGCCACTTCGAAAATTTCAGTCAAACAATCAAATTATAAGCCTATCGCAATCTACTGCTGGACATAAGGGCTTTCCCAATGGCCTATAACAAATAGACAAAAAGAAAGACAGGAAAATAGACAAAAAAAGGCAAAATTCCCTTGAACATTATTGTATAGACAAACAAATAGATAAAAAGAATAAAAAAGGGAAGATTTTTGATTTTGCTTACAGTGTACCTAGACATTCATATGCAGTCATTCAATCAATTAGCAAGTCGCAGTCCACTGCTACACGTAGGGCTCTTCCATTTTTGGGAGGCTTTCGTCTACTGTTTCCACGCTTGGCACAGGGTTTTATTTCGAATTTCCCTTCTCTCGCATTGATATCGTCTGCGTATTTTTACGCACTTCTTACGACACACTTCTTGTGTTGAGATGGGATGGTGATACTTGTATTCTTTCCATTATTATACACACAGACACTTCACACTTTTATTTGTATGTAGTTATGTTATGTGTATATTACATTATTGAATTAAATTAGTACACTATACGTCTCAGGGTGAATTCTTAAGAATTACTGAACAATCAATGATATTGCATTTATGTAGCTTTTGACTGACCTTTTCATACTAATGACTTTTGTACATCATTATACTAGCGATATTTTTTTCTGTAATTATAAAGTATAAGTTATTTCTGCGATTTCGTCAGTGTGGAGTTAGATCTGGGTTTTTCAGTGCGAGTCCTTAATACCTTTTCTAATTTAGAAGAATTTAATATAGTCACGACTTGTAAACACCAGTTTTCCTTTCAAAATCGGTCCAATCATTTTGGAGATTGATCGTAACAATCAACCAAATGGACAGACTGATAAAAAAAAAATATATATATTAATTTTTGTTATATTTTTCGTACATACACTCTTCATCCTCATAGATACGTATTTTTGTACAAACTCATGAATTTATTAAAAAGCTGTTATCTCGACATTCAAGGATTAAATTTAATTTATTTGTATAAATATAGGTACTTGATTTTGGTGCAAATAACTCAATTATTGTTTGTACGAATCAGGCAGGGAAAGGCATCGGCCATAACGGAGTTTCACAAGGATCAGTATTAGGTCCCCTCAAAACATCCAGTCAGAATAGTTCATAGCTAAAAATTTATCTTAAATATTTATAAAAGAAACATCAAAAGTCCAATTTGGACTTGTGTATTTTTTTTATTCAGGGTCAAATGTCAAAAAATATTGAATTTTCGTATTTTTCTCACAATCAAACGTTTTTTGGTCTATTTTGATTTGATTATGATGTCATGCAAATTATATTTTCATAAGTCTGTATATAAATAAAGTGTAGGCAAATAACGTGGCTGATGATGTCGTAAGTATGTTATTATCCTGTTTGAATCTCACTTCAAAGGTGTCTGACTCATGACAGAGTGACATTATCACTGCAGTAATGCCAAGGTCGTCACAATTTTTAGTTGAATTGAGACAGCTCGACCTATGTTAGAATAAAGTTAAGTTTATGTAGTTATGAACTGTTTCCCTCTTTTATCTGACTGAACCAGAGATATTTTTTTACGCGTATGCTCTTTTTTAATAACGTACGCGACGGTTCCCGTCCTAATTGAGCAATCTGACTGGGGAAGTACCTGCGCCCTACAGAATACCACGGCTATAATAACCTTGTGTTGTGTTCCCAGCGGTGAGTAGGACAGTCAGAGCTCACTGGAAAGATTTTATGCTGTCAGTGGGAAGACTAAAGGCTGATTGTTTCTTCTCCACTAACGGCACAGAAACTTTTCGATCTCACAAGGTCAGTAGCACGGGTGTAACTCTCCTGGTGTTGCACACGTTCATAGGTCACGGTAAGCACTTTCCATCAGGTGGGTATGCTTGTCTGCCGCTTAAGTTGTATGAAAAAAGGACCAGCATATACGTTAGCACAAAAATGTACCTAATAATTGATTGATTATAAAAAATATAAAATCAATTCTTTTTAGTACTGTTATGTATTTTTATTGGATGAATAGGTCGAGCTGCAATAGTTTGTTAATCGCACTGTATAATTTTATGCAATATTCAAAGTGTGGTCATTTACTAATATTAGATCAGAATACGTAAGACAAGATTTTTTTATCTATTCGATTGCGTTATCGCAAATTGTGAAATTAAGTTATTTAATCATGTGTGTCAGAGTTTACATATACATTAATTGCTTCGTTAGTAATGCAACAGCTAGAACTGTGAGAATACAACCAGGCAATAAAAGTAATGACACTCTTTCTAAATTACTAAGTTCCAAAGATTTTCTAAATGAACAAAAAAGAGCTGCAACCAATATACCGAGTATTTGACATAACATAACATAAACTCATGTCTTTATCCCCGAAGGTAGAAGGCAAAGGTGCTAGCACCCACATTTCGCCAGTTTATGTTTAGGTCCCAATGTAATAGGTGGCGAGCCTATTAGTCATTAACCGGGCACTTATTAACCTGCGATAAATACACACATAACTTCGAAAAGCATCGAAAAGTCATTGGTATGTGCTATGGTAAAACCTGGGATCGAACCCGAGACCGAGTATTTGAACAATAAAATAGAATTTTAAACTACTGTGGGATATTGTGACGGGAGCGTTTACTTACAAAAGTACCTATTGAGAACCGCCTTCATTTCTAAAGTCGGTTGAAAAACGAATGGCAGAAAATATGAACATTGTGGCTAAAAAATAAATACTGATTTGGTGAAGAATTTAAAAAAGAAGGAAATTAAAAAAAAGAAACGTTCTTCACACATTTCCTTATTCAGGCTGTTCCGGTATATAGATTATAATAATATAATTGATAAATTAAAACAATATTCAAAGTTTCAAATATAATAAAGCAAAGTAATAAACAATATTTGCCGCGTCGTATACGGCAGAGTAGAATTAGGGCCACCCCATCTCTTCCTACGCGGTGTTGTACAGGGCGACTAAGGGATAGGATTAATTTAGCATCAGGCAGATGTATACAGCCAAGACTAAGCCTCAGATGCATGGCTCGAGTTAACAATAGTGCCCAGAATACGACAATAGGCTCACTCACTCCCTACTACGTGGGACTGTATTTGGTTCACCTATACCTAACCCTCCAGGGATAAAGGCCTGATTATATATGTGTATGTATGTATGTATGTAAAAACAATAAGTTTAAAGAATAGTAATAGGTAAACAAAGTAATTTATAAATGGTTTTTAGGGACATAATATTTGTTTGCAAAAATTTGTTCATAGCAAGTTAAATAATGACGAATAGCTAACAAATTATAAATAAGTATGTAATATTGCACAGTTCCGGCAATAGCCGCAAAATATAATATTTATAATGCTGATATCATGTATACTTATGCACACTTTAGAATTTTATAACCTCTCGAAAAATGCTCTGCCAAGAAGCAATGTCATTGTATTTAACAATATAATTGGAATCTTAACGATATGTACATCGCAACAAACAAATCAATTAAAAACATCAGTTGCTGTTATATCGCTATCAATACAGTTTTCACTTCGCGCTTTATTAAAGCACTTTATAACACCCAAACGTGTTCTATTGTCAATTTAAAACTTATTTGAACATAGAATACTTAAAGTGAAAGTATTTTTTATCTATCCACCCGCCATTTTCGAATAGCTGTCAAAAGTCACAGAGCGCGCACTGTCAAAATGAGTAAATTACTCAACAGACGTGACCAATACTGCGGTGAAAGGACAAAATGAAAATTAGTTACTTATACAGCATTCGATGGATACGGCTGTGATATATTTACTCAATAGGTTTCTGTGTCTTTGTAACAAAGGTCGTCCTAATCACCTTTGCGCTAGAAAATGTGTATATTTCTACTCGTTAGAAAGTACATATTTATTATTTATCCTTGTTTTTTAATGAGGAATGCTGTGGTTTTGCCACGCCTTATCTTGTTTCTGATTAATATTATATGGAGTTATTTACACATTTTAGAAAGAGAAAAAATCTAGGTGATGATGAATGATTAAATTTGTAAAAATTAGAAAACTTGTTGATAAGGTCACAGTTTTATTAAATGTCTTGTAGTTCAAAGTGCCTGACATGATCTTTGCTCTAGTCGTCTAGTCTAGAAATATCTCTTTTTTCTTTTTTTTTTTCTGATGCCTAAAGTCTGTTATAAATTATTCGTATTAATGGCTGTCTCTTAAAGATATTCTAGATCTGTTATCTCAAAATCATAACCTAATCAAAAAAAAATTGGTAAGAAAAATATTAATGGCGCCTAATCCAGGCGATTTTGATTTGAGGTATAAATGCATACTAGAATTTCAAAAATCTAGGATGAGTGCACATGACTTAGTTCAAAATAAAAGTCACGTTCTAGATTTCGCTACGAGTATTTCTCAATTTAGAAAAAAAAAACCAAAAAAACAAATTTATTTCTAATTTGAATTTTGCCTAGATCACTTATTGATTGTGTAATCTCTGCCAATGCCATTTCTCCTTTATATCAAAATATAATACTTATCTATGCTCTATATTTTCGTTATAATATTAATTTCAAGTTATCGTACGATATACATATAGATACCGATAACTTTAAAATAACATTAGAAACTATTAGATATTAAAATATTGATAAAACCATTTTCGATACAAATATTTTACAAGACACAAAACTTATTACATTTGTTTGTTGGTGTAAACGAAGGGTTATCAGCAACTAAGAATCTAAACAGGATTTCTACATTAATTTATCTCATACTCAGCAGTATTATTTTCAGTACTTTATCATACTAGTTTGCAGTGGATTCATGTCTTCCATTAAAATTCTAATCAAACCGTCGGCTATTATGTACGGTTGGCTTCTAACAGCGCTCATTAGGAACCATAACTTGATAGAGTGGTTATACAGGGGTGATCGTTCTGAAATATTGGTTAGAAAGCTGTTCTTGACCTAATGAAAAGTAAGTAAGTACGTGAGAACAGCCGAGTGTAATATTATACACGAATGGTGTCCTCTGCTGTTACTACCAGAATAACATTAGTTTAGTTACACTTCAAGCATCACTGTCTGATATATCGATCAGGTTGCTTCGATCGTAGTTTAAGTAAACCTAGTTTTATATATCATGAAAACGGAATTTTGAATTTACTGTACCTATTTTAAAATAATCTTTGCTGATAAAATAAGTAGGAGCCAGGACACCTCCCTGAGGTATTCCTTAATGAAACTTACTTACAACACAATTTTTATTTGATTAATTAAACAGTGCAAAAGGTTTTATGTTATCATAAAAATCAAGTATATCTTTTTATGAATCATCCTTTTATCTAATTTATCGCCAATGTTTTACGAATCTAAATATACAATGAAAATATTTTTAAACTCCCGTCTCATCAAAAAAATATACGCAAGTGATATCACTGTGAGAGAAGGGAAACTCGAAATAAAACCCTGTACCAACCCGTCTAGCCAGCGTGGAAACAGTAGGCCAAAGCCTCCCAACATTAGGAAAGGCCTATGTCCAGCAGTGGATTACGATAGGCTTATTGATTGAATGTATTATTTATTATTAATAAACGAAAATAGTACTTCATTAACTTACAAGTGTCTGACAGACACAATAACGTTATGTTTGATCAAATTGTTACAAAAGCACACTGAGTTGTTAAGGGTTAAGCTGATGATAACGATAGTAATACTAAAGTGCCAACCCTATACTCCTAGGTTATTGGCATCTAACCGCTTCTTAATCTATAAAGAACCGGTGAGATCTAATATTGATACATGACAGTAACCCGTTCCGATGGTCTCTAGTATTACAGGGTTGGGTTGTTATTAAGGAAACGAACCAGGTTATTCACCACCAGATAGCAATCAGGAACAGTCGTATGGACACTTAAAACACTAGTATACAGCATTTTCTACTATTAACTTCAATTCCCTTTACGAGCCAAGTCGACCTGACCTGTTAGATACACGTGGTCATTAGTAGATGAGATTCTGGAGCAAGCTTTCCTTTTGAAGTTGCAGGGTAATACAATAGTAGCTACCGTTAGGATAAGATAAGAAGTAAGTTAAGATAAGTCAAATCAATCATAGATAAAGATAAAGAAAGGATGTTATCGTAATCAGAGTGGAAGAGTCGCCATCCTTTTTTTATTTTCGTACACAAAGCCTCTCAGATACCACACCTGTCGGTCATCCTGGATGGTTATTACGGCCAGTCTCAGATATCACACCTGTTGACCGACTAAAACAGCACGCCATCTCAAGTCTCAATTAGAGAGATGTAAGGTTATCATGAAGACGTGTCCCTCACACTCAAATTGACATTGGGCGAGATGAACCGCTTCGGATGTGGGAAGCACGGCGTCCCCATCGAACCCCAGATTGGAGGGGGGCTTGCTTCCGAATTCGTCTAATCCAAACAATCGTACATAAGCCCGCATTCACAGAAACCGGAGAAAACAGAATAACGGACCTTTTATTAATAATATTAATGAATTATTCAAACTTTGACACCAATTTTCACTTACAGACAAAGCGACAATCAAAAACTGTTCATACTAATACCTACTTAATTAATCAATCTAACGCTTACAAGTGTCCATTGATTGTCAATCAATCATCGCATTCACTGTTCTTCCATTGTTACATCAATCTGAACAGTATTATTGACAGTTTCTATATTGTCTTTAAAATTATGTTATTACAAAAGGTTTTCAAATTGATGGCGGTAATCATCAATATTGACAGGGGTATTAGTCTTTTAAGATATAATGTTATTTATTATGTGGAGTGTTGACAGTTAGTACGACTGCGATTAATGAGGTTTCGGGTTTGATTTCTAGTTTAGAATATTAGGATTGATAAATCACACTGTTGGAGGTAAGACGAATCGACGGATGAGGTTCTGGGGCGGGCTTTATGTTTGAAGTTGGGGGGTCAGACACCAGCAAGGCACGATAAATAAAAAGGTATATGGAAAGTCTTATGCCGATATCGTTTATTTTTAATAGATAATAGAAGATTAACATAAGTTTACGTATCCTAACTATAAAAAAACTTAGCAAATAAATATAATACTTCATGTACATTCTTACCAAGACAATTCTGGCTTTTGCAATTTTCTATATTCAACCAATACTGATAGTTCAATAGCGCCTCCATTCTGCAAGGAGGTTATACGAGGACGCAAGAGGTTGCGACACCGACAGTAAATGTCAGTGAAGATGCCACAACCCTTCGCGAGCTTTGTCTAGCTTAACACGATTTTAGATGCAATAACAATGTTAAGTTATTGCAGTATAGAATAAAACTATTTTAGCTACGGTTTTAGGAGTTTCGTATGCACAATTTTTATTATTTTGCGCAAAATCCCCTCGGATACCCCACCACCGGAGTCGGTGGGGGAGGTTATGTCTGATTGAAACGACTAAAACGCATGCCGACTGTGGGTTGCAGGTTGTCAGAGGAGAAATAAGATAAGGAGAGAAAAAGAAGATATATGTCTTATAGTATGTATACAAATATATGTATAGTTAAATAAATAAATAAAATGTGAATAAGAAAGTATAAAGTGTCTTATTCAGTATAAAACACACACACACACGTATAATCACGCCTTTATCCCCGGAGGGTTAGGCAGAGGTGAATTAATACCCACAATTCACCATTCATTGTATTCGGTTCCAGGTAATAGGAGGTAAGCCTATTGCCATATTCCAGGCACTATTGTTGACTCGAGTCATGTATCTGAGGCTGAGTCTGGGCTGCATATACCTGTCTGATGTTAAACAGTCCCTATCCTTTAGTCGCCTTGTACTACACCTCATGGGAAGAGATGGGTTGGCCTAAATTCTACTCTGCCGGGAACCATGCGATCATTCAATATAAGTGTATACCAGAATTCCTACTGAAAATTGCAAAATACTTAAATTAAATATATATACATAACATGCGCGTGCATCGGTTAGTTTTCGATGTAGCAAACGGATGACATATCACGTTCTGAGCTCATCTTGAGGTCACAGCGACACCTAGCGCCAGGAATTTGTTACGAGACACAGTTAGCAGGCCTGTCCTTATAGGCGAGTGGCATGGAAGGTTGTATATATCCGGTTGAATAAAAAATATATTCTTGCGTCCACAGATAAAACAATTGAAAAAAAAATCTAGTTTGTTCTGTATCATGCGACCAATTACAAAGCCGGTGGGAATAGGGTTACAGGAACCCCTTGCCACTGTAAGCGAGCCGGGTTGTTTCCCAGTGCGGTTAAAAAGTGCCACCCCATCTCTTTTCGTGGGTGTGGTAGAAGGCGACCAAAGGATAGGGCTGTTCTCCATCCAACAGTAAATAACATAATATGACAAAGTCACCGTTTGGCGGCAGAACGCTCGTCCCATTATGTGGGATCGAAACACATAGTTGGCGAAACTAGGGTAATACACGCTGTATACCCCTTTATGGATTTCCAGGCGTCTATGTATATGTGTTTACTCGTATGTATCTACATTTCAGACCCGAGGAAGGCTAGATCGAGAAAGATGGCTTTGGGTCGGCCGGGGTGGGAGAGATATGCCTGTCAACCTCACCTTCGGCAACCAACAACAGTCCACAGGCACCGCCGTGCGTTTTAGACGGTTCGAGTTCGACATAACCTCTTCCACCAGCTTCAGCGGAGGAAGGGGGAGGGGGCGTATATATTTATATATTATACATTCCAGAAAGAAGCTAGTTAAGTAATGAGATTATTTCAGAAAATTCTGTTGATTTAATTTTATGAATGCTGATCAATTAGACTCAGAGGTCGTGAGTCCATACCGAGTCTACACTCTTGCGACACCTATCAATGTATCAACATTTGTCATTGATCCAGTCAAAGTCAAAGATCGCCTGCACACTTGACATTAAAGATGGCCTCTAGATGTGCTAAATGTCAATCGCTTCCTCAATGTACAAAAGAATTATATAAAACTGTTTATGACATCTGACTGATTGAGAAATTGTGTGAATGTGGCCCCATCAAGACCTCTATTTTTTTATACCACTTGGTTGGCAGAACAGCACCCGGCCCTCTTGATGTGCAACACCGAAGGAGTAACACTCGCGCTGCCAACCTTGTAAGCACAAGAGTTTCTGTGCCGTCAGTGTAAAAGACAAAGCAGGACAAGCTTTTGGTTTTCCCACTGACATTCCAAAAATCTCTAGTGAGCTCTGGCTACCCTACTCACTGCCGGGAACACAACACGAGGTTATTATGGCCGCGGTATTCTGTAGGGCGGAGGTACTTCCCCAGTCGGACTGCTCAATTGGACGGAAATACCGTAGTGTGCTTCAGTGGGAAGACCAAAGGCTTATCCTGATTTTTTTTTCTACACTGACGGCATAGAAACTCTCAGTTGGTGGTGTGACTCCTCGGGTGTTACACACGTTCATAGGTCACGATAGCAACTTTTTTTTTTTCATCAGATGGGCCCTGTGCTGGTCTGCCACCTAAGTGGTATTAAAAAATACAAGCGGTTAACAAAACAGTGATATACGATGGTGCAGAACCAGGTATACCCCTTTGCAGGTAAGACACGGCGGTATTTCCGCCCGATTGAGTAGTCCGACTGGGATAGTACCTCCGCATTCGCCTTGCCTGATGGTAAGCTGACCAACTCGTGTTGTGTTCCCAGCGGTGAGTAGGGTAGCCAGAGCTCACTGGAGAATTTGTGCTGTCAGTGGGAAGACTAAAGGCTTGTCCTGCTTTGTTTTTCTACTGACGGCACAGAAACTCTGTATTTACAGGGTTGGCAGCGCGACTGTGACTCCTCTGGTGTTACAGACATCCATAGGTCACGGTAACCACTTTCCATCAGGTGGGCCGTGTGCTTGTCTGCCACTTAAGTGGTATGAAAAAGTCCAAGCGGTTAAAAAACAGTGATATACGATGATGCAGAACCCTTCGTGTACAATTCGCACTTGACTAATTTTAATATATAACCAAAACCATGTATATGGGTCATTGATTGAAGCAGCAGGTCGTGCATTTTAAAACGATTACATTATATCATAATATTTTGATTCGGTACGTTATTGAAAAGTAATCGATTAAAAACTATATCTAAATCTAGTACTACAATTAAAACGAATAGAAGGTACCTTGAAGGTATATCGTGGGATATCCACTCTTTTGTATTTGGCGAAAGAAACTTCTTTTAATCACGTAAGTAACAAGTTTTGAATTTTGAATGAAATTTTAAAGGATTTAGTAAGCTAACTATTCAACCGGGATTGAACATATTTATGTATGGAAGAATTTGAATGGTTTCGAGTGAAGGTTCCGTGGCTTGGTGGTCGAAGCGTTCGCCCTGTGGGGGAAAGATCGTGGGTTCGAATACCGCCTGAATCTATTTCTTAATCGAAGTTTTGATTTTGTTCTTATTGCAATGGTTTCCTACGCCGTGTTTAACTGACTGCGGTGAAGAAAAATATAAGGATTATATATTGAAGCTGAAGTATTCAGCCCTAAGATCGAGAGATCATAGGTTCAAACACTAACATACTATGAAAGTGAACCCGAAAGTTTAGCTTCGCTGGAGGTGTTAGAGGAAATATTAATAATTTGGATTATAGTTATTTAGGATCCTCAGCAAGGAGGTAGGACACGGCGGTATTTCCGCCCGATTGAGCAGTCCAACTGGGGAAGTACCTCCGCCCTACAGAATACCGCGGTTATAATAACTTCGTGTTGTGTTCCCGGCGGTGAGTAGGGTAGCCAGAGCTCACTGGAGAGTTTTTGTGCTGTCAGTGGGATGACCAAAGGCTTGTCCTCTACACTGACGGCACAAAATCTCTGTTCTTACAGGGTCGGCAGCACGGATGTGGCAGCACTGGTGTTACACACGTTCATAGGTCATGGTAACCACTTTCTATCAGGTGGGCCGTGTGCTTATCTGCCACCTAAGTTGTATAAAAAAAAAGGAAAACTAAATTTAACTCAATTTTTCATTCAAATCGTTAGATTTTCGAAACAAGAAATTCTCTTCTTCTTTTCCATTGTGGAATAAAATTAAAATGGTATATTTATGGTAGATTTTTTTTATCTAGGACACACCAACTTGACTTCACCTAGCCTGATGGTAAGCTAAAGCAAAGTGTCAGGGTAGAGGGTCACCAATACAGACACCTATCAATGCTGACAAAAAAAATATCTTATTATTTCTTATTAAATAGTTTACCGCTCTGCAGTTTAGGATAAAGTTCTAGCAGCATCCGTACTTTAACATGATAAACTGACCTGTAAGCATGCACGTGTACTGGGCACCCCGTGAGCGGGTTGTACAGCAGTAGGACGCAAGCCACCACATCTGCCTGCACCACGGCGCTAGTGATGCTGCCGTGAGGAATGAAGTGCTTGATTGTCTGCTGCTTGCCCTTAGCCGTCACATTCTGGATTATCTTCAACCCTTTGTGGGACACCTAGAGAGAGTAGAAATAATTTCAGTTATTTTCCATTCATTCATTCAGGTGAAATTGACTAATAATTAAAACATAAATACACAAAACAAACTCGCGATTATGTCGCGTCAAACAACCCACTACGCATCGTTCCCGGCGCAAAGGTGCCCATGATGCTGGCCGCGTTGCCCCGCTGAATCGCAATAGCCAACATTTGCTCCAGGTACGAGCCGGATCGGAAGTCACCGCCTTGGTCGTGGATGCGGCGGCCAATTTCCGCGATCAACCTCTTCGTGTCCGACCCCCAACTGCCCATGGTCTTCACCGCCATGGGCACAAAATGATATTGTGGCTCCATTGCAGCGTATTACGCCCTTTTTTTGCTCGCGGCGTCCTCAGCCGCCGCCGCCGGGGTACTGATGGTGCGACCAAGATGCGTGGCCGCAACTGTGCTGATGCATGTGGCGTCCCACACCAAGCACCTGCCGTTTTTTCACGGCAGGTGCTTTTCCATTTAGATTTTAAAAAGTGACTTGAACCTCTCCCTCTGTAAGGGTCGTGCCCTTACAGTGGGAATGATTTTTATTCTTAAGTAGGTATATTACACTCGGCCAATAATGTATTATAAACTTTAGATGCGTTGTCAGTACTCTAAAATGGTGACAAAATAATGATGACGTTGGTCATCATTTTATACACCAATCATAGACGCTATAATGCGCTACGGAAAAATAATACTTATTTAATAATAAATTAGTAATAATAAAATTGTTGTTGATATGAATAATAATAGAATTCATTCAAATTAATGTTATTGACGTATTATTAGTAAATAACTAAACATTTTAACGTATACTTAATGTTTGCGCTATTTTTGAAACCCACCATGTTCCTGAATGACGTATGGTTCTCGGCAGAGTAGAATTTGGATTACCCCATCTCTTCCTATGCGGTGCCGTACAAGGCGACTTAGGGATATGACTGTTTAAGATCAGACAGATATATATAGCCCAGACTCAGCCTCAGATGCATGGCTTGAGTTAACAATAGTGCCCGGAAGACGGCAATAGGCTCACCCCCTATCACGTGGGACCTAATTCAATTATTGGTGAACTGTGGGTGTTAATTCACATCTGCCTAACCCTCTGGGGATAAAAGCGTAATTATATGTGTGTATGTATGTATCTATTAATAATACGTCATTGCACTCAGCACTATGAAGTCCAAGTGGATCAAGCTACTTAGGCGCAGTTGCCACGTGGGTGGGTGACCGCGAAATCTGTGGTGGGATAAATTTTTTTTCAGGACACGTCTGTTAGACTTCGCCTTGTCTGAACGCTTCCATACACAGGCACGTTGAAAGGTAGTCCTGGCTGTCATATAGGCCTATATAGGCGACCTGAATAACTCTGTCAGTGTTTGCAGACTAACCACAACTCAGGCCGGGAGGTCAGAAGGCAGTCGCTGCCAGTAAAGCCGGCTGGGATAAACTCAACGATGATGATAAAGAACCAACGCCATCAATGAATAATGTAATATTTGAGTGCAAAGTTTTAAATAACATTTTTATCAGATATTCGACAGCTCCGACCGTGAGAACAGCCGCGAGTGTCGTCAGCTGGGTGCGGTATCAAGTATTTAACACACAATGAGGTAAGTGATCTCCGCTTACTGAGAGGCGCGTCCAACTTCACTTTTATTGGCACACATACTGGCCAAGATGTTTATGTTATTGCTTTTTTATTAACATAAATATACAGACATAGATTCAATGCTAAGGAGGTTAAGTGGAAGGATAACACGTTATTGGGTTAAGCAGTATTAGCTAGGCTAGGTTTAGAATGGGTGACCATTCTCAATATATTGTGATCCCTCCATGCCTTGTAGGACACACTAAGTCATCGATCCCGGTTGCACATCTGTGGCACTAACTATGGGTAGTTGGGGGTGGGTAGAACTTCGAAATCATCAGTAGATTGTGGACAGGGTCAGTTGCTTCGCGGAAAATTTCGAAGAAAGCCGACTGAGTTCGAAAAAGGCTTGTAAGGAAGGCTCGTAATTGACTTCATTCATTTTTCCATTGGTTTTTTTTTATACCAGCGGATGGAGCGTGGTTACCGTGACGTATGGACGTGCGCAACACCAGGGAGTTACACACGTACTGCCGCTCCTGTAAGCACAGAGAGTTTCTGTACGACCAGTGCAGATGACAAAGCACGACAACAATTTGATCTTCTCCCTATCAGCACAAAAACTCTCTAGTGAGTTATGGTGGTGTAGGCTTGCACTTTGAAGACATGATTCTACTCCCCTACTCTTCTCTAGCGACTGCTATATGACAATACCCCACCCCGTGACGAAAGCTTGTGCCCTATCCCTTAGTCGCCTTGTACGACACCACATAGGGAGAGATGGAGTGTCCCAATTTCTACTCTGCCGGGAACCACGCGGAGTAGCACCATGTATTGTACCTATATGTTGATGCCCATCAGCATTTAGGTGCGTCGTTAAGTATTTTTTGTGATATTTCTGGCAGTTCGTTGACCTTAATGATGTTACAGAGAGTCCTTTTGTTAATTTAAAAGTTTATAAATGATGCCTTCCAGCAATTTTCGGATACAGTGACAGCTTTTATGTTTGCGAGAGTATTGGCTCGCTGGTGCACTTTCCGGTGGGTTATGTACCTATCCAATTTTATTTATTTTTTATTAACCGTAATGGTATAGCCACATTCAGCACATGTTAGCGCATTATTTTGGTAAGAATATGAGAGTTCTGAAGTAGATCATCTCTGCGTTTCAGTTCAAACTCATCCAATTTGACATGGACGTCACTCTACATGGCTAACTGCTAAATTTTTCCACCGCAGTTCGATCGAAGTTTAACCATATCCGCAGTAAGACTGGTAAAGCGGACTCCAGACGTGTTCTGTTCCCAGCGGTGAGTAGGGTAGCCAGAGCTCACTGGAGAATTTGTGCTGTCAATGGGAAGACTAAAAGCTTGTCCTGCTTTGTCCTCTACACTGACAGCACAGAAACTCTGTGCTTACAGGGTTGGCAGCGCGAGTGTGGCTTCTTTGAGTAGAAGATGCATTTCACAGTCAACGAGTCATTTGATGACCGGGGCGGTCATCAAATGACTCATTGACTATAATGACATATGTATGGGGATTTGACGTTTATGACATACGTCGACGACTGTCATATTAGGACGAATCTGGCAAATACGCTGGCCAACGAATTGCCACTTGTCTTGGGGGCCTGTCTGTCTTGTTTATCCCTTCACAGGGGATCAACTACTATTGTAATTAAACTATTGTACACAAATAACTAAAAATATCAATATTTCTTTTTTACAAAAAAAACAATAATTTGAAAATAATAATTAAAATTCGACCAACCTGGAGCGTAACCTTGAACGGCTCGAGGTCTCGAGCCCTCTCCTCGAGTATTCTGATGGCGGGGAGCGCGAACTCTTCACCCCTCAGCCCTCGTGACTCCTGGGCACCCAGGAACCACACGTAGTACGAAGCCTTCTTTATATCTTTCTTTAGTCGCAACGCCATCTTGGAGTCTTATGTCATTGTTGGATTACTGTGGACAAATGATAATGTGTTTAGTTTTTTTTTTTTGTATATGTTTACTTTTTTTTTACTATAGTACTCCGTGATCCGGAACTGACAGGGAAATTATCCTAACACGTCGAAACTGGAAATGGTGCGTACAGTGCGGTATGAAAGAAACTTCATCCCACGCACGCTCAAGGTGTGAAACTCTCTGTTGTGATTTTTCCAAGTGACTATATAATATGTGATTTTTCGAGAAGGTAAACTTTATGAATACTCTTATAACTAACAAGCACCGCGCTGCGGTTTCACCCGCGTAAATCCTGATCCCATGGGAATATCGGGATAAAAAGTGACCTATGTTACTCACGAAGAATGTAGCTTTCTAATGAAAAAATAATTATTAAAATCGGTCCAATACTTTTTGAGTTTATTCGTTACATAGGTACAAAAATACAAATCTTTCCTCTTTATAATATTAGTATACATATAGATAAAAATACATAAACAGATATTTAAATTCTTCCACGACTCAACCAGGCTATCAAAAACACATAAAACAATATCAATTGGTATTCGCATCACATAATCAGATCAAAGAGTATAAATTTCCACTTCTACAACATTGTTTTGGCATTCAGCACCCGTTGGTTTTAAAATTCATTTGCAATAGAAGTCTGGCTGGACAATATGGTGATTAGTATTCTGCATGCGGTGCTGATTACAAAATATGGTATTTTACTGCCATATTTTTTGATTTATTACGCTTGTGTTAGATTTCTTGTAAATAATAAGTAATTTACTGATTTCTCGTTTCACTTCGCTTTCCATTACTTTTAGGCTGCAGCGGTATGGGAATCCAGTGGAGTAGAATAGTAAAAGCCCATCTATTCTCTTCCCGTGGGTATCATAGAAGACGACTGAGAGATATGGATGCTATCTATTTGATAGTAAACATACAGACCCTGTCAACGTGGTCGTTTGACGATTATAGCCTCGTCACCTTTTACATGGGACCGAAAACATAGTTAGCGAAATCTCTGCCTACCGCGCAATACTACTACCAATCTAAGCGTGAATATAATATTTGTGCCACTATGATTATGTATGAATATATTAACAATAACCTAAGCGTAAATATATAATGATTAACCCCGTGGTTCCTGGCATAGTAGAACCACCATGCGGTGTCGTACAAAGCGACTAAGGGATATGGCTGTTTAACATCAGAGAGCTCAGACTCAGGCACAGATACAAGGCTCCAGTTAACAATAGTGCCTGGAAGACGGCTATAGGCTCATCCCCTATTACGTGGGGCCGTAAACAATGAACAGTGATATGTGGATTCACGTCTGCCTAACCCTTCGGGGATAAAGTCGTGATTATATGTTTGTATGCCACTATGATGAATATAATTAAAAATATGAAATTTCGTTTAGTTGGACGAACTTTCAGTCTTAATTAATTCACTATCAACACTCTTGAAGATACAAATGAGAGGATAAATCCGACGGATATTTAAGAATAGGTGAGATCATTATTTTTATCAATAAATGTTTGCACAGGTTAAGAAATCCAAACACTGTGTTTAATCACCTAACCTTGGATAAGATGAACTGAAGTTGATAAGAGGTAAGGTTTACAAAAAGATTAATATGAATTAATACATCTTTATGATATGTAGGTATATATATGTAACCGCGGTAGCCTAGAGGTATGGGTAATGGACTGCTGAGACGAGGTCTCGGGTTCGATCCCAGGTTTTACTATGGCATACACCAATGACTTTTCGATGCTTTTCGGAGTTATGTGTGTTTTTATCGCAGGTTTATAAGTGCCCGGTTAATGGCTATAGGCTTGCACCTATTACATTAGGACCTAAACATAAACTGGTGAAATGTGGGTGCTAGCATCTCTGCCTACCCCTTTGGGGATATAGGCGTGAGTTTATGTTATATGTTATGTTAGGTATACGTAGATGCGACAATAGGCTGACTCCATACCTTAATGAGACATTACGAAGTGATAATATAGAGGCAATAACTCCAATGTCAACATACAACATATAATATGAGGTTCTTCAAGAAGGGCATTAGAAAGTTTTTACACAGCCTCCCTTAGTATTACACACATACGATATCACTTTTCATCGGGTTGTCCGTGTGTTTGTCTGCCACCTAATTAGTTTAAAAAGGCTGTATACCTACAACAAAATGGTATCGATTTAAGATAACTATTTGATCAGCAACAATGCGCTTTTCGTTGCTGTCATAATTTTTTTTTATGTTTTACGTGCGCAAAATCCCCATGGATACGCACGCTGCCTGTGGGTCGCTTTGGTTGCCGAAGGTGAGGTTGACAGGCATATCCCTCGCACCCCGGCCGACCCAAGGTCATCTCTCACGATCTGGCCCTCTCCTCGGGTGTGGGGACTACAGTGTGTGGGGACTGCTTCTGCCAGGGTGACAGGCGGCTCGTTGCTGTCATACTAATAATATTACAAAAAATATGCATTATACGTATAGACAGGTGGGAAAATTCGTTTATTCGTCTGTTTTTCGTTTTGTTCTTTGAGTTTCAAAATTCATTCGATGGTGTAGTAGTAGTATAGTTTTACGTATTAATGTTTATAAAAAGAATAATGTAGACGTTTCATTTAGTTTTTTTGTTTAGTGTTTTACTTTTATTATAATACAACAAATAACTGAATAGAGAAGTAAATAACTAAGTTTTTATGTCCCACTCTTGGCACAACCGCACAAGCACATCATTGGAGAAGTTAATGAGACCACAAGCAACTCCTCTTAGTTAAAAATACCACAGAACAAAGAACCTCATAATTATATGTCACATAATAATCATACAATAGTCGCAAATGGCCCTTTAGTTAGACCTGTATGTACGCTGTTACATCATACATAAATTTAAAAAAATGTTATCAAACGTAACACTGTTTTATTTGACACTGTTTTATGTTAAAAGCAATTAACATACATATGACTGTTAGTAAATTCCCAAAGGAATTGACAGAAGTGTATGAATATCTACATTTCACCACTTATTGTAAGTACTTATTTTCATTTAATAATCCTTTAGTAATTGACTAACTATTATTTGTCCAAAATTTTGTGTTATGAAGGGTTTTATTGAGATTTATTTCGTGTTAAAACTTATGAATTCTAACGTCAGAAGCTGATTAAATAGTAAATTAAGAATTCAAAATAAATCGATAGAATCCTTTACAAAATAGGTAATAGGCTTTTCGTCTTCCCACTGACAGCACAAAAACTCTCTAGTGAGCTCTGGCTACGCTACTCACCACTGGGAATACAACACGAGGTTATTATGACCGCGTAATTCTGTAGGGTGGAGGTACTGCCCCTGTCGGACTGCTCAATTGGACGGAAATCCCGTCGTGTCCTACCTTCTTGGTTTTACTCGTATTTAGTGCTTTTATCACATAATTTTTGCATTATCACCACCACCATACCACTTTTGTCAGCGTTACTTTTGTTTAAAGATACATAATCTTGAAGGTTGTTGTATCAACACCAAATACACAATTGTAACTAATTGTAACTTGAAAATTGCTAATCATCTTTACACATTATTTCTAAGGCTTCTTTACTAATCACATTAAGAAATGTTTTAACTGTTATTCTTATTTGAAACTGAAAATCTAACATCGAACAAAGAAATGTGAAGTTTTTAATGCGATGTTGAATAAATACTTCAATAATAACGATTTAACTGTAGTTCCTGTTTGAGATTGAAAGTCCAGTATTTCATGAAAAAATGTGTAACTTTTTATCCAATTTTGAATGAATTATTCAAATACTTCAATAATGAAATTACTTTTTCTAAATATTTTGAAAGTGCTAACAATTTTCAGTCGATTTTCAATGTTTCCTTCTTCCTACAGTCCCGGGTCCTTTAAGCGGGGCGTGAAAAAGCATATGATGAGGCCGTCAAGCTGAGTGTCACCATTGTCACACGGTATGTGTAAGTAATGGTGATCCTCCTATCTAGGACTTTGCCTTCAGCTTACCTCAGCCAAGGTGAAGTCCAATTGACGTGTCCTAAATAAAAAAAAAATGCAAAACGATTACCTTTCACTTTTTTAGAATTTTTTACAGAACATTTTTTTATACAAGGTGGTAGGACAAACTCACGGCCCACCTGATGGAAAGCGGTTACCGTCACCAATAAACGTATACAACACCAGGGGAGTTACACTTGTACTACCGACCCTGTAAGAACAGAGAGTTTCTGTGACGTCAGTGCAGAAGAAACAATTAGGACCAACCTTTAGTATTCTGACTGACAGCACAAAAACTCTCCAGTGAGCTCTGACTACCTTACTCACCACCGGGAAAACAACACGAGGTTATTATAGCCATGGTATTCTGTACGGCGGAGGTAATTTCTCAGTTTGACTGCTCAATTGGGACGGGAATACCATCGTGTCCTTTTATACAATAACATACCACTCGCAACGACATTAGGTCATCTCATTAACACCAACTCAAACATCAACACCTCATATATGTGTGCATAAGCTTGTTCACTCACAATTAACCAACAGAACAATGAAGTAACCCGGTTTTGGTCATAAAACTACGAGCCTAAGAAGCAGATAAATAAAACTACAAGAGTAATCTTACTCGATTGCTTAACCTGACCTTGTGTCTGTTTAATTGTGACCGGGCACACGAGCGACTTGACATTAGTACAGTTGGGTAAGAAAACAATAGTTTTGACTTCATCATATAAAATCCTTGATCGTGATACTAGATCAATTTCGTTTAAACGTCGGCAGCTTAGTGGTTAATATTATGTGCAGTTTTTTGTTTATATGACCGCATGGTTCCCGGCAGAGTAGAATTTGAACCACCTCTCTTCCCATGCGGTGTCGTACAAGGCGACTAAGGGATAGGGCTGTTTAACATCAGACAGATACCTATATACAGCCCAGACTCAGCCTCACATACATGGCTTGAGTCGACAATAGTGCCCGGAAGACGGTAATAGGCTCATTCCCATATTTCGTGGACGGGAAATGTGGGTGTTAAATCTCCTCTGCCTAACCCTCCGGAGATAAAAGCGGGATTTTTTTTATATCACTTAGGTGGCAGACAAGCACACGGTCCACCTTTTTTTTTTTTACGTGCGCAAAATCCCCACGGATACCTCCCCACCGGAGCCGGTGGAGGAGGTTATGTCGGACTCGAACCGACTAAAACGCACGCCGCCTGTGGGTCGCTTTGGTTGCCGAAGGTGAGGTTGACAGGCATATCCCTCGCACCCCGGCCGACCCAGGGCCATCTCTCACGATCTGGCCCTCTTCTCGGGTGTGGGGACTACAGAGTCCCCAACTCGTCCCCGGAAACGGGGAGGCGCGCCACGCGCGCAACCGCATCGACTATCATCGACCTCCGACGCCCGAGTTGCCTTTGTACGCGGGCAGCTTGTCTTGCGATCCAACGTCGCTCCCGCTGCCGCTCCCGCACCGCCTCCTCCTTCACGAGCATTACTTGCTCGCAGAAGGAGGCGCCGGCCGCCCACGCATCCGCGCAGCGAAC
The DNA here is from genome assembly GCA_963662185.1 of Eilema griseolum. Taxonomy (NCBI): domain Eukaryota; kingdom Metazoa; phylum Arthropoda; class Insecta; order Lepidoptera; family Erebidae; genus Eilema; species Eilema griseolum. The sequence goes on from OY759249.1 coordinate 2,601,214, forward strand.
CATCGCCGCGAGCAAGGTGGAGAGCGTGAGAACCCTCACTCCCAGGGCCGCCACAAGCTCCCGCCTCGGCGTCTCCCACGCCGGACACTCGGTGAGCGTGTGCGGACCTGAGTCCTCGCTCGCGTCGCAGTGATGGCACTCGGACGTTGGCTCTTTCTGCATCCGACGCAGATACTTTCCGAAGCATCCGTGCTCGTTGATCATCTGCGTCAGACGGTACGAGAGGCTGCCGTGTGGCCTCTCTAGCCACTCCCTCAAGATGGGCCTTACCGCCGCTACTACGGCGTGCCCTAGCACACGGCCCACCTGATGGAAAGTGGTAACCGTGGCATATGGACGTTTGTAACACCAGAGGAGTCACAGTAAAAAAAAAAAAAATATTTTATTGTGTCAATAAACATGGTTTACATAGATGGTATTTGAAGACTCCTTTTAAGCAAGAAGTGCCTGTGTTAGGAGCCTCCGCTCCTCCATTTCATAGGTTGTAACTATTAACACAATACAATGTTAAGCTAATCAATAAAGTTACAAAGTTTTATTTTTCTTCTTATTTCTTTGCTTACAATTTTCTTAAATTTATATTGTTTATAATATGTGTGTGTGTGTGTGTACGCGTGTGCCTGTATGTGTGTATGCGTGTTCGTGTGTGAGCGTGCATATGTGTATCTAAATAGTAGGCTGTAAAAGTGTTTCCGTATCTTCATATGTCAGTAGCTTTATCCATTTCATTATACTCTGTTTACATTCATAGTACTTTTTTGAATTTTTTTTTTTTTTTTTTTTTTTTTTTTTTATATAGGACACGTCAATTGGACCTCGCCTTGCCTGATGGTAAGCTGAAGGCAAAATCCCAGAAAAGAGGGTCACCATTACTTACACATACCGTGTGACAATGGTGACACTCAGCTTGACGGCCTTATCATATGCTTTTTCACGCCCCGCTTAAAGGACCCGGGACTGTAGGAAGAAGGAAACACGTGAGCTGGTAATGAATTCCAGGCCTTAATGGTGCGACAGAGGAAAGAGTCTCCGAACCGCTTGGTTCTTGATCGGATGTTTTGCACCGTGTGCGGATGACATCTAAGACCTGCACGCGTTGTCCTGTGTAGGAAAGGGGAGGGTGGGACTAATTGGAAGAGCTCATCAGAACACTCCCCATGGTACAGACGGTAAAATACAGCCATGGACGCAACATCTCTACGCAGCTGTAAAGGTTCTAGGGTGTTCGTGATCTCGGGATTCCCAATGATGCGGATCGCACGTCGCTGCAACCTGTCGAGAGCATCTAGTAAGTACTTTGCTGAACCGTCCCAGAGATGCGAGCAGTACTCCACACAGGAGCGAATTTGTGTCTTGTATAGAAGACACCGCTGCTCCGGCGTGAAAAATCGTCTCACTCTGTTCAGGACTCCGAGTTTTCGTGAGGCTGTTTTGATGATGCTTTCGATGTAGTTTTTGTTATTCAGGTTGCAGCGAACATCCATACCTAGGATATTGAGATTAAGCTCTTTGTTTATTGCATTATACAATTGAGCCGATCTCTTGTTAAACTGTATAGAAGCAAAGGTAGTTCTAGTTTTAGGCACTTGGACCACTTTATATGATCTTCTTTTAGAGTTATTCATGTTTGAGTCGTAAATTAAAGTCTTATGTTTTTTCATTATTGTCTGGGATATATATAATTTTCGGACAGAGAGCACATCACTGATTTGATAAAGTTTATCAGTAGGGAATCTCTTTATTTTAAAATACATTATTTTTAATAAAGCTCGTTGCGCTCTTTCCACTTCTAGCGCTGCCAACCCTGTAAGTACAGAGCTTCTGTGCCGTCAGTGCAGAGGACAAAGCAGGACAAGCCTTTAGTCATCCCACTGACTGCACAAATTCTCCAGTGAGCTCTGGCTACCCTAACTCACCGCTGGGAACACAACACAAAGCTATTATAACCGCGGTATTCTGTAGGGTGGAGGTACTTCCCCAGTCGGACTGCTAAATATTATATGTTTGTATGATATTTTGTTTTTTTATTTCTTGTGGTAGCTTATTTATTAGCTTGGGTACTATTTGCAGAGAGGTTTTCTTTCGATAGAAATGTATAAAATAATGATTGTTTAATGCATTTGCTAAACTTTTTATCAATGAAACAAGAGCCACGAATGATTGCAGTTACATAGTTACGGCCAGTTATGTTACATCAAGATGTGCACAAATGCACATTAAATTGCGAAACGTGAGATATTTCTCTCTCTGTTGACAATATTTCGACAGTTTATAAACAAACGCGTCATATTATAAGAAACGGTTTTCGCAAATATATTTTATAACACAGTAACTGTTGCCTACGGCTTTCTCACGTGTAATTCTGATCCCGTTCGTCACGATATTTAACTTTTCCACTAAAGTTCCACCAAGTATAAACAATCATCTCTTTATAATTATAACATTAGTATAGAAGACAGGGCGAGAATACACCTTTTGATTTGGCACGTTGATCGGGAAAAAGAGTGAGTGTTCGACAAAGATCGGATTGCTTCGGTTGTATAGATCGTTCTCTCTATCAAATATGAAGCTAACACTAGGCTAACTTTATAGAGTAGTTAAAACCGTTTCTGATCATAAATCAAGCTGCACTGTACGATATTAAGTGGTCCACAAAGATCAAGTTGCTTCGGTTGTATAGACCATTCTTCTTATCTTTATCAATAATACTAGAGTACATTTATAGAGTGGATAAAATCTCTTTATCTTTATCAATAATACTAGAGTACCTTTATAGAGTAGATAAAACGGTTTCTGTTCATGAATCAAGCTGCACTGTGCGATAGTGAGTGGTCCACAAAGATCAAATTGCTTCGGTTGTATAGGTCGTTTACTCTATCAAATATGTAACTAATACTAAAGTAACTTTATAGAGTAGTTAAAACTGTTTCTGTTCATGAATCAAGCTGCACTGTGTGTTAGTGAGTGTACGACAATTATCGAATTGATTCGATTGTGTACATCGTTCTCTCTATCAAATATGGAACTAATACTCGAGTACATTTATAGAGCAGTTAAAACGGTTTATGTTCATGAATCAAGCTGCGCTGTGCGATAGAGAGAACGCACTAGGGGAGGCCGGGGTGCAAAGTTCCGGGGGTGAAAAGAGATAGCAACAGAAGTGAAGTATGTCCTGAAACATCATAATACCGCGCTATTGCACCTGCTAGTGTCGCTTCATCGGCGTGAGACAACGGTAATCGATTAGGGCACATAAACATCACGTAAGTAAATTTTTTCGTCTTCAAACTTTTTTGTCTATTTCAATTAATTTTCTAGCTATTTGTGAGTGACTTGCTATTATCACTTGGCAAAACTATAGTGAATGTATTTTTATTATGGTTGTTGGCTTTTTATAATCTATTCTATTATAATTTATGGTTAGGTACAGCAACGAAACAAGCCGATCTTAACCGAACACCCACGGTTCTCCCTGATGAGCTAAAATCGAGTACTGTAGCCACTCAACGAACAGAAGTTTTCATGTGAAAAGTCTCACAGTATTTATGTAAAATTTAGTACTCACAAAAGTATCTTACTGTACACTATTTCGAAATGTCTAACCTTCAGCAGCAGTTGACGAAACATTATCTAAACTCAACACATTTAATTAATAGTTACTTGTTATTACAATTATAATAGATACATACAATAATAAGATATCAATCTATAGTTAAATAATTAAACTTCAAAATACAAGAGCATGCATTAAGGTTCAGTATTTGAAGGGTATGTGATCGTATTATATTACGCAACATGAGTGTATGAGGCGGACCAGAACTGGGCCTCGATTTTGTTAAAACAAAAATATTGTCTGTTGTTGTTGTTGTATTTCTTATAGGAGGTAGGACACGGCGGTATTACCGCCCAATTGAGCAGTCCGACTGGGGAAGTACCTCCGCCCTACAGAATACCGCGGTTATAATAACTTCGTGTTGTGTTCCCAGCAGTGAGTAGGGTAGCCGGAGCTCACTGGAGAATTTGTGCTGTCAGTGTGATGACGAGGCTTGTCCTGCTTTGTCCTATACACTGACGACACAGAGACTCTGTGCTTACAGGGGCGGCAGCGCGAGTGTGGCTTCTCTGGTATTACACACGTCCATAGGCCACGGTAACCACTTTCTATCAGGTGGGTCGTATGCTTGTCTGCCATATAAGTGGTATAAAAAAATATTGTCATACCACAAACAACGGTAAAATATCCATTTAATTATAAACTTTAAAGCAATACAGTTAAAGTTCATAATTATAAGGTTTTTTGTAGAGTGAATGAAAAAGGGTAATGAAACAGTTTTCATTTGCACATATTGAGAACTCACTTATACTTTTCCAGAATATTTTTTATTTGTTATTAGACCTGACCGGTTTCGCCTTACGGTATCCTCAAAGATTGTACACCTTTGAGGATGCCGAATGCTAAATGCTTCGTTCCTTCTTCGTGCGGACCCGAAACTTCGTATGCACGTGTTATGGTAGGTTACTTAACTATTATAAAAACACCATTAAAACACTCGTACGTGTACATTAAAAATAAACAAAAGCCTCACCAAGCACTCTACCCTTTCAAAACGCGAGCGTGATGGCCGATGGCGTTGTGAAAGTTATACTTTGTTTTTTTGTAGTCGGCTAATTACTCAATATTTAATGATGTAACATTGATTGGGTGGATTAAGACTGACTATTTTATTGATTGAATGCCGACTGTACTTAGTATATAATGAGAGGAGAAAGAGCGGGAAAGAGGTTCCCGGGTCAAGCACTTACGTCAATTATTATCTGCCTGAGACGATACCTAAATAATAGGGTTATGTGCTTGACCACTATGTAAGTATGTACGTAGGTGATTCCTTCTACTCGTATATATTAAAAACCTGAAGATTTTTATAGAACGTAAGAGTTTTCTTCAAATTAGGTACGAATTTTTTTGAGGTCATGAGAATTTCTTAGTTGACTATACCAGCACTTATTCCGGAGATATTTTCCTTTAAAATCATCAACCCAGCTTTGCTTGACAAACCACCGCAAAACTGAACTACTACTGTTTGAGATAGAATTATTTTTATTGGATCCTATTGCGAGTTATTTGGTGTTATTTTATCACTTAAATTGAGACGGTTTCAGCAGCAATGGTTATGGGGGGAATACCGTATAGCTTTAAATAGGATGAGCCAAATTTCGCCTTTGATTTTTGAAGGTAATAAATTAAAATAGTGTCATGATATCGACAGCTTCCGTGTCGTGGCGGTAGTGAACACGGACGCTACGCAGGAGGCGTGGGTTCGATCTCCGCTCAGTGCAAATAATTGTATACATGACTATAGGTATTTGCATTTGTCCGGTCGTACCTCGGAGAGCACTGTAAGTCATCGGTCCCGGTTGATATACCAACAACCAAGATAAGATAAGATAAGATAAGATAAGATTCATTTATTTGTAAGAATATTGTATAAAAATTGTTACAAAGTTGGATGTAGGTACATAATATTCTGCTGTCTTCAGCGTACAAATATTGAAAGGTAGTAATACAAATTTAAATAATGTCAGCACACAATTAATAATAATTCCTCGTTTAAATGATATAGTCACAATAGAAGTTGTATAATTACAAAATGTCAAAACATGAGTTTTTTTTTTTATATAGGACACGCGAACTTGACCTCACCTCGCCTGATGGTAAGCTAAAGGCAAAGTCTCAGGAAAGAGGGTCACCATTACAGACACTAAGTGCTACAATGGTGGCACTCAGCTTGGCGGCCTCATCAGATGCTTTTTCACGCCCCGCTTAAAGGCCCCGGGACTGTAGGAAGAAGGAAACACGTGTGCTAGTAATGAATTCCAGGTCTTGGTGGTGCGGCAAAGAAAAGAGTCTCCGAACCGCTTGGTTCTTGCTCGTATATTCTGCACAGTGTGAGGGTGACATCTAAGGCCTGCACGTGTTGTCCTATGTAGGAAAGGAGATGGTGGGATTAGTTGGAAGAGCTCGTCAGAACACTCCCCATGGTAGCCATTACGGGTAGTTGAAGCCATAAAAAGTCCAACAACTGCTCTAGCTGCAATGCTTCTATAGCACCTTTGGGTTGTGGAGCTGAGCAGTAGCTTCACGGAACATATCGGAAGTTTAGCCCAATCCGCAATTAGACGGCTTTTATTTTTATTTTTTTATACCACTTAGTTGGTAGACTAGCACATGGCTCACCTGATGGAAAGTGGTTACCGTGACCTATGGACGTCTGTAACACCAGAGGAGTCACAGTCGCGCTGCCAACCCTGTAAGTACAGAGTTTCTGTGCCGTCAGTAGAAGACAAAGCAGGACAAGCCTTTACTCTCCCCACTGACAGCACAAATTCTCCAGTGAGCTCTGGCTACCCTACTCACAGCTGGGAACACAACACGAAGTTATTATAGTCGCTTCGGATGCGACTGGGAATAACACGTAAGAAAATGAAGAAGTGTCATGATATACCATTTTGAAATCTTCGTGATGAGCCCTTTAATTTGATATCTATATTGCAGTATACAATTTATTTTCATTTTTCCTCTATAAAATTAAAGCGTATTACAGCAGCCATGTTGCTTTTTTTTCGCGTCATCTATCTAATAACACTTGGGTGCTGTGACTTGGATTATTGAGATGAATCTAACGATATGTTAATTGAAGAAACAATGGATATTACAAACATATATACATACATACAAGATACGCGAGAAAAACATAACCCTGCTGGGTAAAAAGCGGTATCTCTTTATTTAGCACACAGCTCGAATACTAATAAGTCAACACACACCATTATATATATAATTTCATTATACTTCTCAATTAATCTCAGCTATTTATCACACTTAGCTGCATGACAGTATCCTATCCGGTACAATTTATTGCACGGCACGGCTGCTTCACGCTGGACAAGCGAATATTTACGACTGTGTAACACGATATATGATAATTTATCATACTATTATTTCCAAGAAATAACAATGAGATTTTACTAAATTTGGAATCAAGACAGTTGTGATTTACTTGCTGTTGCCCGAAGCTTCACCCGAGAAGTTCTAATACCGTTCCTGCAAACTATGGGAACTTATTCAAGGAATAAAATGTAAATAGTTTGAATAATTCTAAATTATAATCTACTTTAGTAAGTACAAAGCTTAAGCTAGGATTGTTTAGATAGTTGTAAATCCTTGAGGATACCATAACGCGAAATCGGTCACAAGACAAGTGTACCTATTTCAAAATTTCAATATGTGTAACAACAAAATATATTGTTTAGTTATTTTTATAGACTATTTATACTGTTGATTGATGGCACTTGGTGGAATTTGTTGTTACACATATTGAGAACTCACTTGTACTTTTCCACATTATTTTTTATTTGTTCGGCATCCTCAAAGGTTTACAATTTTTGAGGATACCGTAAGGCGAAACCGGTCAGGTCTAATAACAAATAAAAAATATGATGTAGCATTTACGTACTTTTTTTTTTCATACCACTTAGAAGGGAAGATTAGAAATTAATATGAACGTGTGGTGGAAGCTCACATTTGTGCTGGCGATCCTGTAAGATTCTTCTAATACCCTTCTTGAAGAATCCCATATTCATATTATTCTTCAAATTATATTTGAACAGGTAAAGTATATGCATATAATCAACAATATAGGCAATACATTTTCGAATTATTTAGTTTTTATAAATAAATAAAGAATTCATTCATTCATAAATTAAATTTCCAAATTATATAAAATATTAATTAATTTGCCTTATTTATATATATATTTAATATTAATTATTTTCCCTGTTTTTTTCATAATTTAAACCACATCCATCAACACTTGAACACTGGAGAGTTTTTGAAGTGTCAGTAGGAAAACCATAAACTTATCCTGCTTTGTCTTTTACACTGACGGCACAGAAACTCTTGTGCTCACTGGGTTTGCAGCGCGAGTGTGACTCCTTTGGTGTTGCTCACGTCCATAGCCCACGTTAACCACTTTCCATCAGATGGGCCGAGAGCTTGTCTGCCAACAAAAATACCTCTCAAGCAATGTCTAGGAATTGGTGGGTGTAGGACTAACCCCGTAAAGCTTTCTAATTATAATCAAGTCAGTTTTTAACGAGCAGCTCACGTGAAGCTATTTAACCCTACAATACACAAAAATGCGATTACATTCACCTTCAAACAATGCGCTCACAATGCGCTGAGCGCTTCATGTAGGCCACCCGGTTAGAGGGTTCCCACTAGTTTCAACATTCAACGTCGGTAATAGTTAAAATACTTAAGTGCGATCTCACTGATGGCTGATGAGCTTATTTTTATTTTTAAGGTATCGCGGTGTGATTTCATAATTATACAACAGATCGGGACTTTTCGCGATTAAATCATGGCACTTACTATTTCTGCCGACGTTCCGGATGCGTTGAAGCACCCGTGGTCACGACTTGACTGACGGGTGCTGCAACGCATGCGAAACGTCGGCGACGAAAACAGATCGGGATTTATCGCGATTAAATCATGGAACTTACTATTTCTGCCGACGTTCCGGGTGCGTTGAAGCACCCGTGGTCACGACTTAACTGACGGGTGCTGGTACGCATCCAAAATTTCGGTCCATGATTTAACCGCGAAAAGTCCTGATCCGTTGTATAATTATAATGAGCCTATTATTCACATATAAATCAAAAACTACATAGTGCAAGCAATGTCATCTAGAATCAAAAGGTTCAGCACATTTCTATCTTATTTAGACTAAAAATTCTTCTCGACATATGTCTTCTTGTTCCTAAAATCCCGACTCCTTTAACCGAAGCGTAAAAAAGGATCTGTTGAAGATTCAGTCCATCTATATAAGTGAAAATTGGTTAGAAGAATACAATAGACTAGTCAACGTATGAGATTGATATTCATTTAAATAATTCTCGCCTTTATCCCCGGAGGGTTAGGCTGAGGTGAAACACCCATATTTCACCAATTTTTGTATTCAGTATGTTAAATAGCCCTATCCCTTAGTCGCCATATGCGATAGCACTTGGAAAAAGATGGGGTGGTCCAAATTCTACTCTGCCGGGAAATACATGTAATTCTCATAAATTTCCCTATTCTATTTTTCTAACGATTGTACCACTTATCTAGTGGGGCAGGAGTGATAGTGCCTGGAACGATGCCTTCTTTGACTTTACCCTGGTCATTTACCACTAGGAAAGGTGCTGTTAAATAAGAGATTAATAAAAAGAAATACAGTTAGAACTTCTTAACAGAGAATCGAATAAAAACCCAGGAATATAATATGGAAACACGCAAAGCATTCACATTCCAAGTAATTTTGTCTTTGGTCATAATCTATGACTTTGATCAAAGATATAATATTACGTAGGTTCCATAGACGAAGCGCAAAGGTTCACTAAACTTCACTAAGTAACCATCGACAATACAGATCTTAATCAATTATTACGTAGTACTCTTTAAAAAAAAATGCAACCCTTTCACTATTCTCAGGTACTTAGTAAAGGACAGCCAGTGACACGTGACTTTTGAAAGAGATATCTGTTGTTATCTCGCTTTAATATCTGTATATGATTCAATTTCTTTGACATAATATGCTTTCTAGAGTACACAAGATTCCTCAGCCATACTAGTCGATTTGACAAAACATGTTGTCATCGAATGATCTTTTACATAACACATTCGTTAACTTGAAAACTTTGATAGCGCGATCCAGTATTTTAATTCTGAAGTAGTTATCATTTCCTTCGCTAGATCCATAGACAATAATTATATTATTGCAACAACAAATGTATTTGGATATATTTAGGCATTTAGTTATGTATGTAGGTATCTATTTATATAAGTATTTTTATTTATTTTTACTTATTTCGTACATAAATAAGTCATCACAGACAAACTCAATGCGACAAAGTAGCAACACAACCATAACGATACAAAAACATGTCAACAATGATAAATTAATATTCGTAATTTAAAACAATCTGTGCTGTCAGTGGGAAGACTAAAGGCTTGTCCTGCTTTGTCCTCTAAACTGACGGCACATAAAGTCTGTGCTTACAGGGTCGGCAGCGTGAGTGTGGCTTCTCCGATGTTACACACGTCCATAGGCCACGGTAACCACTTTCCATCAGATGGGCCGTGTGCTTGTCTACCACCTAAGTTATATAAAAAGAACACTTGGCTCTGCCTGCATCAATATCTTTTATTTTCCCTCTATCACTCTGAGGTTTGTTGGAAGAAATATCAACATTGAGTTAAGCTCGGCTTTGTAGTACACTATCCTTCTATTTTTTATTGAAATAAATGTCTTTTGTGTACAATAAAGAATGTATAGCACAAACTATATGTCATTAAATGAGCACTAGGTCTTTGGTTAAAGTGTGCCTATTATAACGTTCAAATAACTCGATATTGGACAGTGAGAGTTTACACAACGCCTGCGGTCAAGCGTGTGCTATGATCTAACGATATTATATATAGTTATGGTGTTGCATAACAACACTCTCTTAGTTGAAGTCGAGTTACTATTAGTAAATGAACCGCACATGTTCAATAGATTGGAAGTGAGTACCGGTGATGTAACTGCTGCTAAGAGTACCCTGAGATCGATAATTTACCTTGCAATATTCGTATATTTGTTGGTATACATCGCGAAGCTCTAACGCAGGGTTTCCTCTCGGAGAGCAATCGCTAAAGTAATCGCCAAGAGTAAGTGTGGGCCATTTAAGATATAAAATCGTTGGTTTTTTTTATCTACCACTTAGGTGGCAGACAAACACGGCACATCTGATTAGAAGTGATTACCGTGGCCTATAAACGTATGCAACACCAACGACGTCACACTCTTGCCGCGGCGGCGTCGCGCCTGGCGCGCCTCCCCGTTTCTGGGGACGAGTTAGGGACTCTGTAGTCCCCACACGCCCGAGGAGAGGGCCAGATCATGAGAGATAGCCCTGGGTCGACCGGGGTGCGAGGGATATACCTGTCAACCTCTCCTTCGGCAACCAAAACCACCCACAGGCGGCGTGCAATTTGGTCGGTTCGAGTGCGGCATAACCTCTTCCACCGGCAAAAAAGGACGTCACCGAATAGAATACCGGGGCTATAATAACTTCGTGTTGTGTTCCCAGCGGTGAGTAGGGTAGCCAGAGCTTACTGGAGAATTTGTGCTGTCAGTGGGAAGACCAAAGGCTTGTCTTGATTTGTCTTCTACACTAACGGCACAGAAACTCTGTACTTACAGGGTTGGCAGCGCAACTGTGACTGCTCTGGTGTTACAAACGTCCATAGGCCACGGTAACCACTTTCCATCAGGTGGGCCGTGTGCTTGTCTGTCACCTAAGTGGTATAAAAAAAAACGGGGCTTGAAAAGTCATATGATGGGGCCGTCGAGCTGAGTGTCACTATTCTCATATGGTATATGTAAGTAATGATAATCCTATTTTCTGAAACTTTGCCTTCAGCTTACCATCGGGACAGGCGAAGTTGACGTGTCCTATGTATAAAAATAAGAATATTATTTAATATAGTGTTTCTCTTTCTTATAAAAGCTCCATCTACCATCAACAGGTGGTACAACGGTGTTAACGGTACCAGCTAATGACGTTGACACCGCGCCCGGCGCCCGCGCACCCGTTAGCACGTCGCTAACGGTGACGTAATCACGGCTACGGTCAATATAATTGACGGGACAATTGTCTCTGCTATTATACAATTATATCATTGTGTTATAATAGCTGTAAAAGACTTTTTACAGCTTTCTAGGACACGTCAATATAACTATACGCTGATGGTAAACTGAATACAAAGTCTTAAGGAAGAGGGTCACCATTGCAGCCAGCAACAATTTTAAAATGGTGGCTATAAGTTTTTTTTTAATATAGCACACGTTAATATGACTGTAGCCTGATGGTAAGCTGAAGGCTAAGTCTCAGAAAGAGGTCGCTATTAAGAACACCTACAATGTTACAAGTTACAATAGTAGCCATTATCGTGTGATTGTCTCAGTGTTTTTTTTTTCAATATAGGACACGTTAATATGACTATAGCCTGATGCTAAACTAAAAGCACAGTCTCAGGAAAGAGGGTCGCTGTTAAGGACACCTACAATATCACAATGGTGACTTTAAGCTATTTTTCATAATAGCACCCGTTGATATGACTATAGCCTGAATGTAAGCCGAAGGCCAAGTCTCAGGAAAGAGGGTCACCATTGCAATCAGCAACAATGTTAAAAAAGGTGGCTCTCAGTTTTTTTTAATATAACACACGTTAATATGACTACAGCCAAGTAAGCTGAAGGCTGTCTCAGAAAGAGGTCGCTATTAAGAACACCTACAATGTTAAATCGCGGTAGCCTTTTTCTTTTTTACGTGCGCAAAATCCCCACGGATACCTCCCCACCGGAGCCGGTGGAAGAGGTTATGTCGGACTCGAACCGACTAAAACGCATGCCGCCTGTGGGTCGTTTTGGTTGCCGAAGGTGAGGTTGACAGGCATTTCCCTCGCACCCCGGCCGACTCAAGGCCATCTCTCACGACCTGGCCCTCTCCTCGGGTGTGTGGGGACTACAGAGTCCCCAACTCGTCCCCGGAAAACGGGGAGACGCGCCAGGCGCGCGGTACCGCGGTAGCCTAGTGGTATGGATAATGGACTGATGAGACGAGGTCTCGGGTTCGATCCCAGGTTTTACCATGGCACACATTTTCGATGCTTTTCGAACTTATGCGTGTATTTTATATTATATATTATGTGTTATATCGCAGGTTTATAAGTGCCAGGTTAATGGCAATAAGGTCGCCACGTATTACATTGGGATCTAAATATAAACTGGCGAAATGTGGGTGCTAGCAACTCTGCCTACCCCTTCGGGGATATAGGCGTGAGTTTATTTTTTGTTATGTTTACAATGCTACAATGGTGGTTCTTAATTTTTTTTTCAATATAGGACATGTTAATATGACTATAGCCTGATGCTTAACTGAAAGCTAAGTCTCAGGAAAGAGGGTCACTATTAGGAACACCTACAATTTCACAATGGTGGCTCTCAGCTTTTTTTAAATATAGGATACGTCAATATGCTGGTTGTCTGATGGTAAACTGAAGGCAGTCTTAGGAAAGAGGGTCACTATTTTGCAAACATCAACAATTTTACAATGGTGGCACTCAGCTTGACGGCATTATCTGATACAGACCCGGGACTGTAGGGACAAGGAAACACGTGAGCTTCATTTGTAACATTACTCCCTTACGATTTAGGTGCTTGTGGTCCATTGTATTACTCGTTCTCTCGATTTACCTTGAGTTTTTGGGAGGAACTGCCATCTGACTTTTCCACTTTAGAGGAAACCCTGCGCTAGAGCTTTGTCCGTCCATTAGCAGTTAATCCGGCCTGTAGGTGAGGTTACCCTTAACTTACCATCAGACGAGGTGAAGTCAAATAGGCGTGTCCTAATAAAAATATTAACTTCGAAAAAACCATTCAAAATTCGAATGTACAACCACATCGCGCAAGTATAAGCTATGACTAGACAAAGTTTTATCGAAATCGGACAAAGTGCACATTAGAATTTGTATCTGTATATAATCACGCATTTATCCCCGGAGGGTTAGACAGAGGTAATTAACACCCATATTTCACCAATCATTAAATTATGTCCCACGTAATAGGGAGTGAGTCAATTGCCGTCTTCCGGACACTATTGTTGACTCGAGCCCTGCATCTGAGGCCGAGTCTTAGAATTTATAAATAATCTGAAATTCTCATTTACACACGTATTAGGGTAAAAAAAAGAATCGTGACGCTATGCATGAGCCCATGGCTTCACTATTCAAAACAATACGTCTTTTTAAGTTAAATGAATGCAGTGGAATTGTACCCACTATCGAGGTAAAGCCTCACGGAACGAAACAATGGCCTATTAGCACGGTGCAAACGGAAGCTTTTACTTATAAAACCACAACACATGCGTATGTGCATATATTTTTATATACCTATGCGTATTGCATTCAATGACTTCTAAATATGCCTACTATTAAAATGGCTGTACGGATTTAAAAAAAAATGGTATCGCAAAAGACCAATACGCAAAACGTGACTTTTAGTAGCTGTCATCTTTTTGACGGAACTCGTATAGTCGAATGAACAATAACATGACGTGAAGGATGCCTCCATCATCCTTTCAATATTTTCATATAGTACTAAATGTGACCATTTGACAATTGTAGCTTAGATTTTACCCATTTTACGGAATTGTTACAAAAAAAACTCATTTTTGTTGGTCTGTGTCCCGTTCTAAAATTCGAAATTCAAAATCATTCCCGCCTCACTCAGGAACCATGACTTATTTCTTTTTATAGACAACTTTTTCAAACGGAAAAGAAAAAAAAAACTAATAGGCAGGAACGTATGGAGTTCTTAATTAAATTTTTATTTGTTTGCATTTAGTTTGTGTTCCGGTCCTCACACGTGACCGGAATATTAGTAAGTACCTTAATAACTCCATCCATTGATGCAGTGAGATGGGGTGTAAGACCTTCCTAACCTCCTTGAAGTCCAAACTAACTTTACCTCCTAGTCAGTGCACCTCCTGAACAACATCTATCCTCTCAGATTCGAAGGTTTGAAGGCTGTAGCTCCCAGAAAAGCCACCACAAAAATAAACAACAAAAAGCGCCATCAACACACGTGTTTCCTTCTTCCTACAGTCCCGGTCTATCAATTCAAGACTTTTTTTTTTTTTACGTGCGCAAAATCCCCACGGATACCTCCCCACCGGAGCCGGTGGAGGAGGTTATGTCGGACACGAACCGACTAAAACGCACGCCGCCTGTGGGTCGTTTTGGTTGCCGAAGGTGAGGTTGACAGGCATATCCCTCGCACCCCAGCCGACCCAGGGCCATCTCTCACGATCTGGCCCTCTTCTCGGGTGTGGGGACTACAGAGTCCACAACTCGTCCCCGGAAACGGGGAGGCGCGCCAGGCGCGCCACCGCCGCGGCCTGCTTCTGCCAGGGTGACAGGCGGCTCCACCTGTCACCCCCAGGCCGGCATGTATATCCGCCTTTTCCGCCAAAAAAAAGCCGGATATACATATGTATAAAAGAATTTGGATGGTTTCAGAGCGTTCCCCCTGTACGGAAAAGATCGCGGGTTCGTAACGGCGGTGCGTAGCGAACTGTATGCGAGCGTTCGTTTGTTTTTTTTCTTGTATTTGTTTACTTAGCGACCTACCAAAAATTATGTATTTTTTTTTTCTTGCATGTTTAGTAGTCAATTTTATTGGTTTTACTAGCTATCCCGGCATACGTCGTTTTGCCATATAATGTTAAGGGTGGACAACCCTTAACATTTAGGGGGATGAAAAATAGATGTTGGCCGATTCTCAGACCTACTCAATATGCTCACAAAATTTCATGAGAATCGGTCAAGCTGTTTCGGAGGAGTTCAAGTTCGAACACCGCGACACGAAAATTTTATATATAAGATTTTGTATTTTGTGTTTGTATGTGTGTCTAATAAACGCATTTTCTTTCTTTCTTTTCTTTCTTTCGAATCCCGCCTGAACCGATCCAATTTTGTCTATTTCTTAATCGATTTGAATGGCATACTAATTACTTTAAAATTTCATTCAATATCATATTAAAGTCACACATGGTACCTGGTGCTGCGCAGTACTGTTGCGTGCTGCAGAGTTCTGTATCATGCCTTTAGACGTACTTGGGAACTAATGACGGTAAAGAACTCACACCAATCATGCATCTTCTATATCAGACATTATAACGACGCATCCATTGTAGTTTTTAACACGTTTCCAACTAAATGAAAGTAGGAAGCTGTGCGGAAAAGTTCCACTAATTATACGCATTGATGATGCACGGCGCGGTTTTTGTGGCATAAATGTTTGCTGTGCTCGAGCACATTAAGGCGCATCCCAGAGCAAAACGCTGTGTACGTTTATTTCCCGACTACAGCGAAGCAAATGGAAGATTATGATTTTGACTGGCAATATAATAATAATAATAATAAATAAATTTATTTTATCATTTTGTTATATACCTAGGTCATACAGTCTCTGTCTCCCGAACTAGGTCCTCAACCTGTATCTCAGGAGACAGGACAGGAATATATGTGGGTATGTTCATCTGTTCCCTCACAGCTCTTCAATCACTTATTATTTCTGGACAAATGAGGTATCGTTAGAAGAGTTTTAGTCTTCCGCTGATTAAAAGCTATATAATGTGTCACTGAATCTAATGTGGCGCCCCCTAGTGGCCATAAAGTAATGCATTAAAAACTAAATTTGAGATAAATATGTCGTGTTCGATATCAACTAAAAGGGCTTAATTAGCACATTTCAAATATGTATAAATTATACCCATTGCTTGCCCCAAATTGATACAATTGAAAAAATTAGTTTAAAACTAAATCCCAACTACTGAAAATCACGCTATAAAAACTTTTGAACAAGAAAATATCAAGGATAGCCGTGGTCGTATGCCACTTTTCCCTACAATGTATTGTTATGTTAGTAAGTTTTAAGTCAAGTGGCATACAACCACGGCAAATCTTGATATTTTCTTGTTTAAAACTTGTCTAATACTTCATTTTTATATATCTAGGACACGCCAATTTGACTTCACGTCACCTGATGATAAGCTAAAGGCAAAGTCTCAGGAAAGAGGGTCACCATTACAGACACTAAGTAATGTTACAATGGTGGCACTCAGCTTGGAGGCTTCATCAGATGCTTTTTCACGCCCCGCTACATGAACATTCATTTTAAACTGGAATTATTCACGAATCTTTGAGTATGAGTACCTATATACGGCTTTTACAGCAAAGAGACTAATCCATCCAAGGACGTTTGATCAAAGAATCGCCTTAACAAGACCGTTTACGATCGCTACGCTACAATTATAAGGCGATTGATCAACATGGACGGTAATTTGTCTGTTAATATCATCTCGGATTCTGCAGATAATTGATCGGTGATTGGCACTGATTGCAGTCAGTGTGTTTTATAAACAGCATAGTCGACTGCACAGATTTGTTCGCAGTCGGATCATCTCTTTTATACCACTTAGGTGGCAGACAAGCACACAGCCCACCTGATGGAAAGTGGTTACCGAGGCCTATGGACGTGTGCAACACCAAGGGAGTCACACTCGCGCTGCCAACCCTGTAAGCACAAGAGTTTCTGTGCCGACAGTGTAAAATACAAAGCAGGACAAGCTTTTGGTCTTACCACTGACTGTAAAAAAAACCCTCCAGTGATCTCTGGCTACCCTACTCACCGCCGGGCACACAACACGAGGTTATTATGGCCGCAGTATTCTGTAGGGTGGAGGTACTTCCCCAGTCGGACTGCTCAATTCCGTCGTGTTCTACCTCCTTACCTTCAGAATAGTTTTCTTATAGAATTGGTGTTCGGTCCTTAATGAAAATGTGTTCGTGGCCAGATGCGCTTACTGTCCAGTAAACTAGCTATGCTATATAACTAGATTATGCTGCTTGGATGGGTGATCACTTAGTGGTATTTTATCTTAGCGCTTCCGTGCTTCGGAGGGCACATTAAAAATTGGTACCGGCTGTCAATTGTCGATAAATCAAGAGGGAGGCCTATAAGGGCGAACAGGTCCTCAATGCTACTAAAGCAAAACTACTGTCATACCACAGACAATGCAAAAGATGGCATTGAATTTTAGACTTTATTTCAATGTGTTTAAAGTCTAATAAATAAAAAGAGTTTCATTAAACTTTTCATTCACTCTGCAAAAAGCTTTTTAATTTTGGACCAGTAACAGCATTGCTTTAAAGTGTAAAATGAAATGGATTTTTAGAAGTGTCCGTTTTTTTATATCACTTAGGTGGCAGACAAGCGCACGGCCCACCTGATGGGAAGTGGTTACCTTGGCCTATGGACGTGAGCAACACCAGGAGCGTCACACTCGCTTTTGCGACCCTTTGGTAACAGTGGTTTTGCTTAAGTAGAATCGAGGCACTGAACAACTCTGTCAGTTGTTGGCCACCAACCACAACTCAGGCTAGAAGGTCAAATCGCAGTCGCTCAAAATATAGCCGAAATAATCTAATCAAGTCACGAAAAATTTAAGCGAACCCTGGACTTGGAGGTCTCTAATCCGAACGGGACTATGACGGTTGATGATGATGGTTTAATGTAAAATAAGTACATAAAATCTAAAAAATGAATCTAAGTACCCATAGTTATCTACGTTATAGAATCCATATTACAAACAAGTTAAGATATGGTTAATTTAATAAAATTTACGTGAGACTACTAACAAATTCATAATTTCCATAAGAATCTCAATTAACCACAAAAGAAAGTTTGATTGAATCGTTTCGCTAATTTCAATTATCGTTCATCACGAACGATGAACATGAATGAACTATTAATCAAAATGTTTACTTATCTGTGACGTAATCTAATAGATATATTCTGTGCGAACAAGATGGCGCAACTTCTGACAGCGGACGTGTGACGTCATTTCCACTTTGTGCTTTCAATTGTATAATCAGAGACTAAAGTTGCTTGTCTAGCTGTGGATCAATTACTATGTCAAAGGTCGCAGGTTATATTCTCGTTCATTGTATAATACCACTTCCCGGTTTCCGGTGGGTGTTGGTTCCCAGTTGGTGAAATGTGATTGTCATCTTTCAAAGGCAACATGTTTGTGTTGTCGTATGAATAAAATAACTTAGTGGCCCCAATCATAAATACCTGTCTATTTTTATCTGGCCCATAAATTTGACTGCTCATCTGTGGTAAAGTCTTGATAAAATAATACACATAAAAAAACTATCATTATTTTTAAAATCGCGAATAAGGTTACCTACGTCATTCACGGTTTTATATATTTATAATATTTAATCTGTGGTTCTAATTCTCAATTTGAATCATCGATTTGTTCCGATCTTGAATAATGGAATAGGAAGTTCTAAATATGAATAACTAATTCGATTATGTGTTGAAGTCAGAACGTGCAACTTCCGTCCCTGGCTGAAAATAGATTGAATAGTTCTTGTAACGTGCGAAAAACAGGTATGACGTCATTAAAAATTATCCTCACTGCAGATATTTATAGTGCTAACTTCTGAAGTTTTATGTTTCGCAGGCAAATCAAAGCAATGTAGGTACGCCTATACTGTGATTGATTTCGCTTTTGCTTTCCGTTAGCATTATTGAATATTTATATTAATAGGATGTTCATTATCATCACAGTTCTGGAGCCTGGGGGTTCAACTTCAGTTTTTTCAAGTTCTATGGGAGTGACTGGTCGTCTGACCTCAAATCCAAGAGGGAAATCTATCAAAGAGTCTTGTGGGCCTTTACTATACTATAACAAGATTAGCAATCACCGATAATCTGGTCACAAGTCTATAATCCGACCTGTTCAAATAGTGTCTCAATTACTGAGTAACATTCCTACTTATCTTGTTTTTGTTCGTTTGTAAAACAATAGTGTTGTCACTGAAAGACCTTTCTGTCACAGTCGAAAGAACAAGCTACACAACAGTACATTCTACAGGCCCGTTTTATCATCGTAGGTCATCACACTTCATCCGGCAATGCCCAAAGCTTGTACCATCTTTAGAACCCGGGATCCATCCTCCTTTTCCTCGTGTAGAAATTTGGATTTACTCCGCTTTACGGGATCAGTGGCCTGCTAAAGAATTGGATGTCGATTCTTCAAATTATATGTCATAATGAAACTATTGTCATACCACTGACATTGCAAACAATGCCATTCAATTTTAGATTTTACTGTAATGGCGTTAGAGTCTAAAATTGAATTGAGTCTTGTAGAGTGAATGAAAATATGTAATGAACTCTTTTCCATGTAATTTAAGACTTTAAGCCCATTTCTATAAAGTCTAAGTCTAATTTAATGTCATTGTTTGCATATTAGCAGACTACGGGATGAAACGGGAACAAATTACCAACTTACAGGTGAGATTGAGTCAGAGCCCAAAGATCTCAGCCTCATGTCAGATCTTGATCATATCATAACTATTTAGGTAATCAATGAATGAATATGAATGAATGAATGAAGCCTCTGAAGATCCCAATGTTGGGTAGCTTTGGCCTATTGTATACACGCTGGCCAGTCGGTTTGTGCCCATATACCCCATGTATATTTAAAAGTTTTTTATGAGGAGTCTAGTCTAACAATATCACCGAAAATTGCACTGTCAGATTTTTATTATTCAAATTTTAAATTAGTATTCATGACTTACGAAAAATCAATTAATAATTTTGTTTTTTATTTTTAGGTAGATAAATAATGCATTATTTTACACAAATACTTTTACATAATAGAAGAATTATATTATATATGTTAGCACAGATAATATAATAAAATTCTGTCATAAAATGTACCTATCTTATTTGTATAAAATAAATCATTTAAATGTGGTATTAATTAACAAATGCAGAGATTATTATTTACATAATGTACATGGAAGTTATCTAAATTAAAATTGTTATGTTTACCTTATAATAAAATATTGATGTCTTCTTGGAAGATCTGTAACAAAAAAAAAACAAATCGTTAGTCTGTGCACGTTTTGCAAATATTCATGAAATATTATTGTAGTCGTGATTAATTTTATGTAAGGTTAGAATAAATATACAGTCAGCATCATAGTGACGACCTCTGTTGAGTAAAAGAAGAACGTTCTGCTAATTCATAGGTAGCTGGTTCGATTTCCGCTCCGATATTTATGAAGTGAGGGTGAATGGGGAACCTGGTAGGGGTCGACATAGACATGTGTCGAAATCAGATCGAAGGCATTATAAAGCAAGGGCATGTCAAGAGTACCCGGAACCAGATACGAAATAATAAGTATGAAAACAATTATGAAAGTAGAAGAAACGAAAGATGTATGCTACGATCGTTACAAGTGGAAACCTCTGCCTACCGTACTGGGAGAAAAACGTTACTGTATGTATGTATGTAACCATTTATATACGTGAAATTTGCAGTGTCTGGATATTTCTAATATGTGTGTATTTACAAAAATAAAAACTATATAAGTATGTTTATCCGCATTCTAGAACATATTACCCGGCCTAATCAAACTATACTTACTTTGATGGTCTTGATAGCGCTGTGTACAATATTATGCTATAAGTATTTACTTAAAAATGTACTTAGGCGAATTTAATGAAATTGTTCCAGCAATAAATCCATAATACAATTGGTATTAGACCATAAAAATCCAATTCTAGATAAAAGGCAAGCCTTTCAAATCAAAAGCAGTTATATCCAAACACTGGAGTCAATTAAAATTCAATTCACGCTAACTTCTATTTATGGTTAGTCCCTTATCGCGGGGTCGACGACCATAGATAAGAACTATTAGCATACAAACACTTAAGACTAGACTAGTGATGGGACACATGTTTAAAAAATAAATCGACTATTACTCGCTCGATTTAGTACTGCCACATTCAAATTCAAATTTCAAATTTCCATATTCAAATTTTTAAATCGATTAGAAAGAAAAACGTTAACAAACATAAAAGATACTTAGGGATTCAGTGTAATCAAATCCTTATTACCTTAATAACTTCATTATCTTTGAGTAGATTGCATTTCAATTAGATTTTGAATTATTCATTGTATAGTTTTTATGAACCGCCGCGTGGCTCGCTCTCATCATCTCTTCCAATGCGGTGTCTTACAAGGCGACTACAGGATAGGGCTGTATAACATCAGATAGATATATACAGCTCAGTCAGAGTCAAAAATAGTGCCCGGCAGACGGCAATAAGCTCACCCCTTATTACGTGGAACCGAAAACAATTATTGATGAAATGTGGGTGTTAATTCATCTCTGCCTAACCCTTCAAGAATAAAGGCGTGATTATATGTATGTATGTTTGCTTTTATAACTTTTGAAAGTACACGCTTTAAAAACGGGCCACAGAGGACCTAAAGACCTTGTGCCGTCTGTGGGAAGACTAAAGGCTTGTCCTGCTTTGTCTTCTACACTGACGGCACAGAAACTTTGTACTTACAGGGTTGGCAGCGCGACTGTAACTCCTCTGGTGTTACAAACGTCCATAGGCCACGGTAACCACTTTCCATCAGGCGGGCCGTGTGCTTGTCTGCCACCTAAGTGGTAAGTATAAAAAAAAATCTTATTATTTATATAGCGAACGGGACTTGATGGTATGATGATGATGATCATCATGATGTATTATTGCAGACTGCCTATTTGCGTGATTTTAAATTTGTTACGGCCCAGGATGTCCAATCACTAGAATTGAATTGATTTTTTTCTATATTAAGTTGGTACGTATAGTGATCAGTAAATTAAGTGTGGATCACTATTAGAAAAGTTGTAGGTACAAGATACTAACGTAATGCAGATGATATAATAATAATACATTACAATAATTTATTTCTAATATTGATTACAGAGAAACTTGTAAGAAGGTACTTTTTTATACAACTTACGTAGCAGAAAAGCACACGATCCACCTGAAGGAAAATTGCTTCCGTGGGCGTCTGTAATCGAGTGTGACACTCGTACATAAAACTTATAAGGTGGGCAAATGAAGATGTTATATTTAGGTATAAAGACTCATCTTTCCACAATAAGTGTATCATAAAATAAACTTTAAGAAATACAAATTTAGCTTCAGTTACACAAAAAAGAAATAAAGCGTCATGCAGAATCATAGCAAAATCGTACGTATTGACGTGATTTTGATTTCGCATCGCATCGATTAGCCGCTTGGTTCCTGGCAGAGTAGAATTTGGGCCACATCATCACTTCCCATGAGGTGTCGTACAATGCGACTACGGGATAGGGCTGTATAACATCAGTCAGATATATACAGCCTAAACTCAGCTTCAGATGCATGCCTCGAGTCAACAATATTGCCCAGAATACGGCAATAGGCTCACCCCCTATTATGTGGGATCGAATACAATGATTGGTGAATTGTAAATGTTAATTCTTCTCTGGCTAACCCCCCGGGGTAAAGGCATGATTATATGTATGTATATGTATCGCATCGATATATTTTACGTATTGTACCTTTTTTGTATAAATCACACCATAGATTTCAATTTCAGAATTAAATAAATTACAAACAAATATTTACCGTTTTATACTCAGAGAGGATACTTAAGTTGCTTAATTTTTTGTCCAGCTCGTTTAATCATATCTATAATATTATGTTTCCTTCACAACCACAAACCATCTCTAACCACAGGAATACGTGCATGCTATGACTCATTGCCATTTAAAAAAGGATGTTTTAACGTCCGCCATATTGGTTTGTTGCTTTTTTTATACTAAATGTCAATGACATGAACACAATAAGCCGCTATCTTTTTTATACCATTGATATGGCAATCACGCATGGGTCCGCTAGTTAGTAAGGGGTTACCAGCGTCTTTAAATATTGTTTGTCAGACTGATACTGTGCTTTCCAAGGAGTATTAGTAAATCAACACATCGGGGTAGGTAATATTCAGTATTTTGATCAACACGCATGTTATTTTTAGTGTCCATTAATTAGATTTTTTTAGATATTTAGATAAAAAAATTGATTGATTTCAAAAAAAATTTTAAAACCATTACAATTTTCTTTTATATATAGAACAAACACAAAAAGAATGAACTGAAACCATGAATGAAGTTTAAAAAAACACCTATATTTTTATGAAGTATTCCAAATTTAAATTGGCAACCCTAGTTACAATCTTGCAACTATAAATAAATCCTAGCATGAATGGCGAGGATAAATGTACAATTTAATAATATACCCGTTAGGGTTTACATAACGGTGAAGCGGACCCTTACCCTGAATCATGAAGATTAATCTTTACGCTACCTGAACGGTCATTAACATTGATATTAATAAAAAAAATATGTTAAGATTACAATTGTTTTTCGTAGGGGATTTCTCGTTGAATACAAAGAATAGAATTCAAATGCAAAAACAAGGTTTGTATTAAATAAAATTAGGCCCGAAAGGCACTGTAAAAATATTCTGTCTGCCATATGGAAACGTGCACCTGGCGCGCCTCCCCGTTTCCGGGGACGAGTTGGGGACTCTGTATCCCCACACCCGAGAAGAGGGTCCCCACACCCTGGGTTGGCCGGGGTGCGAGGGATATGCCTGTCAACCTCACCTTCGGCAACCAAAACGACCCACAGGCGGCGTGCGTTTTAGTCGATTCGAGTCCGACATAACCTCTTCCACCGTGTGTGGAGGCATCCGTGGGGATTTTGCGCATATAAAAAAAAAATGCCATCTAATAACATTCGTTTGATATCTCAGCCTGAAAAAGTTTAAAAGAGATATTACATAATTGTATTGATTGATATATTGTAATTGCGGTAGCCTAGTTGTATGGGTAATGGGCTGCTGAGACGAGGTCTCGGGTTCCCAGGTTTTACCATGGCACACACCAATGACTTTTCGATGCTTTTCGAAGTTAAGTGTGTATTTATCGCAGGTTTATAAGTGCCCGGTTAATGGCAATAGGCTCGCCACCTATTACATTGGGACATAAACATAAACTGACGAAATGTGGATGCTAGCACCTCTGCCTACCCCTTCGGGGATATAGACATGAGTTTATGTTATGATATATTGTATGGTACTATTGCATTAAAGATTGTAAAAAAAACTAACATTAAACAAAAAACTAAAATTATAACCAACTAATTTAGATCTACTAGTACCGATAATCAACTGATCTAATTGCACATCACTATTTCAGTCCGAGGCGCTAAAAACGCTTCCTACGTTCTAAAAGGTCGGTGACCCTTTAACCACCGAATGCCGTACATCTTGTAGTAATAATGATAGCACTAGTGTTGTAATTATTGCTTCAAGGGTGGAGAAATATTGATGTAATGGTAGTGATGTCTTCTCTTTTCATTGATCAATATAGAATCGACAATTATTACAATTATGTTTTCATACCACTTAGGTGGCGGACCATATCCTGATGGGAAGTGGTTACCGTAGCCTATGGACGTGTGTGACCAGGAGCGTAACACTTACGCTGCCCACCCTTTAAGAACCTCTATTGCCTGTCCGTTTTGATTCATATGCCAATAAATAAATTTAAAATAGAAGTGAAAAAAACTTTAATGAGTAAAGGTTACTATAAAGTGGATGAGTATTTAATGATGTTAATGCGTGGTCAACATAAGTCTCTTGCTTGCTCGTACAAAATAAATTGTAAACTAAAGCAAATTTAAAAAAGAAAAATAATCTAGTTCTAATATAGTTCGCCGAGTTTCTTGCTGGTATCTTCTCAGTAGAACTAATCTACCGAACCAGCGAAAGAATCATTTTCCAATGGTTTATTTTTACATTATTTAATATTTTTATATTATTTCTTGACATATCCAATTGTAAAATGTTGACGTTCAAATGTGCTCTTTGTGTGCCTAAACTGAATAAATGAAATTGATTCTTTGATTCTTTGTCTCTCTGGATGTCTTGAAGAATTCCAATTTGTGATCTCTTGGAAAACCCACAGCAAGTAGATGAAATTTTCGCATTGGAAACCTATTCCTGAGTTCAAAAGAAGCCTATGTGTTATTCCAAACTATAATCTATCCCTCCACCAAACTTTAGCCAGATCTGTTCAGCCGTTAGAGCATTTGCAATGGATTTTTGAGAACATTGATTGATTGACAACATTTTTTACGATTTGTCTGCACATCTGTTTATACCGACCAATCTCGGAAACGGCTGGACTGATTTTCAGAGCGGATTTCAGAGCGGACATTTTCAGTGTCCACTAGTTTATAATATTAATAAAAAATAGGATAACGTATCTCCTTCATTACTGAATAATCTAATCGAAGATTTTATTTAAATATCCTGTGTTAATTGTCGTTAATCGAGTTAAAAAAAAAGAGGCGTATATCGTTACCTTAATCAAGATTAAACGTGATAACTTGAAGGATTTTATCAGTTCATTAAATCAATAGTTTGTGTATCTATCACAAGAATATAAATGAAGATTATCTAAACTATTTCCGATGTCTTGGCCGTGGGCGGTAATCAAGTGGAGGTCTTACATACATTTTACATACAAACTACCAATTCTTATATGTATGGAACGCTTATGCTAACTTCTCATTTGCTCATCAACCCAACCGTGCTAGGCCCCCCTTCTTTTTATAACATATTTATATATTTAAAAGTATGTGTATGATTTTTTTATGTATTATAGTGTGTATGTATAATGTATGTATTATTATTGTGAACATAGATAATATGACAATAAATTATTTTGCCTGCACCTACCTCAATGTATCTCTGCATCACCCTAAGGTTGACTGTTAGATAATGCCTTTGGCATTAAGTCCGCCTTTGTACAAAATTACTGTACATAAAGTTGAATAAATAAATAAATTAATAACAAACATAAATAACTTACCAGTAAGCACCAATCACAATATGACCCTGTTTGCCGATGACATTACTGTACATACATAAATATAATCACGTCTTTATCCCCGGAGGGTTAGGCAGAGGTAAATGTGGGTGCTAATCCATATTTCACTAATCATTGAATTCAGTCCCACGTAATATGGGGTGAGCCTATTGCCGTCTTCCGGGCACTGTTGTTTTTTTTATACCACTTAGGTGACAGACAAACACACGGCCCACCTGATGGAAAGTGGTTACCGTCGCCTATGGACGTTTATAACATCAAAGGAGCCACACTTGCGCTGCCGACCCTGTAAGCACAGAGTTTCTGTGTCGTCAGTGAAGAAGACAAATCAGGACAAGCCTTTAGTCTGCCCACTGACAACACGAATTCTTCAGTGAGCTCTGGCTACCCTACTCACCGCTGGAATACAACACGAAGTTATTATGGCCGCGGTATTTTGTAGGGTGGAGGTACTTCCCCAGTCGGACTACTCAATTGGGCGGAAATACCGCCGTGTCCTTCAAAAAAGTTGACTCTAGTCATACATCTGAGGCTGATTCTGGTCTGTACTGTATACAAATAAATAAATCATGATATTCGGTACACTTGTTCAGTTACATGTAAGGCTATGGTGAAGATTTACTTTCTGCATCGCAGTTGTATTCATAAAAGTTTGATATAAGTAAAATCCAGAGGAAATAAGAGAGCAAAAACGCAGGCTCCAAAGTAGGTACAAACTTTAGATTCAACTGAGACTAATGTAATGATGTTAAATCTTCATTCATCATCATCTTCACTACGCATCACGGACACCATAATTAGCATCCAAATTAGCTCAAAGGGAAATGACCTCCTCTCGTGACCTCGCCAGTTCACGTGTTTCCTTCTTTCTACAGCCCAGTGTTGAGCAAATTTTAATTGCATTTAAAAAATATTAAACGATTGCTGTCCAAAATATCGAAATAAGTTTGATTAAGGATGAGTAAGGCTATACCCTGTTGCCAATCATATACCGAAAGAAAAATTAATGGTAACCATTCCTGCCTGCTGTCAAATTTATTTTAATTCTTAAGACAGCAGTCAGGTTAATGCAAGTTTAATTGCAATTAAAATTTACCCAATACTGCTATACCCTTGGGTCATCAAGCTGAGTGCCACTATTGTAACATGGCACGTGTTTGTAATGGTGACAAGAGAGTCCCAAGACTATGCCTTTAATTTACCACCAGAAGAGGTAAAGTCTAATAGACATGTCCTATATAAAAAGAAGGGACTCCGAGCTAATTCAAATGGTTCGAGTTCATCATGTCCAATTCAGCACTAGCTCCAGTGAAGTGAAGCTCGAAAGGTTTCCGTACGTTCGAATTTATATCTTATAGGCTTGGTTATTTTTGCTATATTAGGAGCGAATGCCGTTTGACCTCCCTGGTCTAATTAATAGCCAACCACTGATAGAGTTGTTCAGGTCACTCATATAGGCCTCAGTCTTGACCTAACCACTATTGACAGCCGAAACTGACGACGGTAAACCTGCCCTTCAAAGCACGAAAGCGCACGAAATAACAAGAACAACAGCAAAAAGGTCTCAAAAAAATGAGCATATTCACTAAACCTGTCTGCGTGAAAGCCGTTACACCATATCTGTAAGATTACATCCGATAGCTATCCACTGCCTGCTGTAAACATACACTCACTTTTACGACGTGATGAAATTGAGATATAGACAGTGTACATTGCGAATTCTATGTCTTATATCTACAAGATACGGTGAAAGTTTTGTCAGTGAAGATGACAGTGTCATGGCGAAATTTTTCCAGTTATCAGCTATTCTAGTTGGTATTAACGATACACCTGTAAATCTCCGAAGGGTTAGGCAGAGATTTATTAACACCCAAGTTATGCTTCTCACTTTATTTGTATAATTCATGCCTTAGTCTTCCCGTGATCCCACCTCCGGCAACAAATGACCCCAAATGACGTGTTTTGGTCGGTTCGAGTCTTGCATAACCAACACCGCTGCCTCTAGAACACTCGTGGGGGTGTCTGCACTTTAAAAGGAAGTCTATCTGTGATCATGGTTATTGAGGACAAACGGGAGGAAAAACTTCGAGAATGGACTAAAGAATAAACAGGAGTTAAAAGAATTCAAGATAGTCCCCGTTAAAATATTTGAATTTGAAGAAATTAACTACGCGAAAACGATGTTATATAACAGCTATTACTGGCCAAATCTATCAATCACCTTCGAAGCAGGGCAGCAACTTCTCACCAAGAAAAAAAATAGTGCCTAATTACCTATGGTAACCAGTTTTGGAATGTCGAAACAACCTCGCGACCCAAAATCACCGTTTTGCAGTTATTATTTGCACGCACGTAAGTGTACGAAAATTAATTATTTTACGTAAACTTGTCGAATAGAAACGTACGCATTAGAACCTTGTCTAATTCAAGGTTTGTCAAAGTACCTACTTCCTATTGGAATAAATTGGTAAACTAGAGTTTTTGTACCTGAATTGGCACAAAAACTCTAGTTTACCAATCAATCAATTAGCCTAATACAGTCCACTGCTGGACTTAGGCCTCTCTCAATGTGCGTGAACGTTTAGGTTAAGCCATAATCAAACATTTTAAATAATTCCAAGACGCTAAACTTCATTCGATGATATATTAAAATGAAAGAACAATGAATGTTATTTTCTGTATCATTCCGTACAAGATGATTGAACATAGAATGAAAGAAAAATTTAACATTCACCTGAGTGAATGATAAGTCAAGGGCACCTTCTGACACTATTACTGAAGGAGGTAGGACACGGCGGTATTTTCGCGTAATTGAGCAGTCCGACTGGGGAAGTACCTCAGCCCTACAGAATACCGCGGTTATAATAACTTCGTGTTGTGTTCCCAGTGGTGAGTAGGGTAGCCAGAGCTCACTGGTGAATTTGTACTGTCAGTGGGATGATTAAAGGCTTGTCCTGCTTTGTCCTCTACACTGACGGCACAGAAACTCTGTGCTTACAGGGTCGGCAGCGCATTCCAAGCTGTAGTACACAATCATCATTCAGAATCAAGGCCCTGTTGCAAGCTCTCAGGGTTAGAAACTACTACCATCTTACTCCTAACGCCTCAAAGTTGTAAGTATCCGGAGAGTCCATTTCACACATTACGACCAGATTCAGTGCGTACTGTGCGGTATAAAAGGAACTTCATGCCACGCACTCTCAGGTTGAGGAATGAACTCTGTGGTTTTGCCAAGCGACTACAATATGGGGTTCTTCAAGAAAAGCATTAAAACTGGGTCGGTAGCATGAGTGCGACTCTCCCTAGTGTTGCACAGGTCCATATGCCACGGTAGGATACTTTCCGTAAGATGGGTCGTGCCTGTCTGCCACCTAAGTGCTATAAAAAGAAAAGTCGCGATAAAATCCAGGTTTAAACTTAACCGTAGGTACCGTTAACCTCAGTCCACTTAAGCGAGGTCGGCGGACCATAAGTCCGTGTAAATAGAAGTGATTAACTTGGTTTAATAGGACGGTGGGTTGTGCCGTTAGCGTGCTATGTAGGTGACAGGAATTTTTGCACACGCTACACGTGTCAGTAAACATCTTGAATAAATTAAGAATGCCACGGTAAGGCTGACTCCTCAGCCATTGACAACGACGACGCCTAAATTTGAAACATTTCATGGTTTTTTTTTATACCACTCAGGTGGCAGACAAGCGCGCGGTCCACCTGATGGTAAGCGGTTACCGTGGCTATGGATGTGTGTAACACCAGAGAAGTGAAACTCGTGCTGCCGACCCCGTAAGCACAGAGTTTCTGTGCCGTCAGTGTAAAGAACAAAGCAGGAGGACAAGCCTTTAGTCATCCCACTGACAGCACATATTCTCTAGTGAGCTCTGGCTACCCTACTCACCGCTGGGAACACAACACGAAGTTATTATAACCGAGGTATTCTGTAGGGCGGAGGTACTTCCCCAGTCGGACTGCTCAAATGGGCGGAAATACCGCCGTGTCCCACCTCCTTCAGTAATAATGTAAGAAGGTGCACTTGACTTATCATTCACTCAGGTGAATGTTAAATTTTTCTTTCATTCTATGTTCACACGGCTTATACGGAATGATATAGAAAAGAAAATTCATTGTTCTTTCTTTTTAATATGTCATCGAATGAAGTTCTAAACGTTCACTCAGTGTTCAGATCTTTCATATCTCGTTCTTTCAGAGTGGCAGTGAAAGATACCAGATGAAAATAGTTAGGTTAACTAATTCACACAGCACTAATGTACATTTTCTTTTCAGATTTGTCACTTTAAGTATACCAATAAAGTTAAAGAGGAAAATGAACGAAAAATAACACATCTGCACATTGAGGAGGTAGGACACGATCGAGGAGGTAGGACACGACGGTATTTCCGACCAATTGAGCAGTTGGACTGGGGAAGTACCTCCACCATACAAAATACCACGGCCATAATAACCTCGTATTGTGTTCCCGGCGGTGAGTAGGGTAGCCAGAGCTCACTAGAGAGTTTTTGTGCTGTCAGTGGAAATACCAAAAGCTTGTCATGCTTTGTGTTTTGAACTAACTCTGTAGGTACTTAATGGGTTGGCAGCGCGAGTGTGACTTCCTTGGTTTTGCACACGTTTCCATCAGGTGGGCCGTGTGCTTGCTTGCCACCTTAGTGGTATATTTAAAAAAATCTGATATCGCCTTTATATCCTGTGGTGTGATATTCGATGGAAAAAGGGCGCGAATTTCACTGTTGTGTCGCCCTTGTGTTACAAGGGCGACACAACAGTTACACGACTACAGCTACTAGGGCGACATAAGTACTGTACACAACTGTGTACAGTACTTATATCGCTGGTAAACGCTCGCCGGCCTGGAGTAACGGTACCCAGCACTTGGTGCGGGCTGTACTGTATCTAGGTATAACATTCTTAGGTTTTATATGTACTTAAGTGTAATACTTTCTTGGGGTTTCGTAAAAACTTCTATGGCAGTCTTATACAGACCAGTTGTAAAGACCAAAATGACAAACAGTACGTCATTTGATATTTTTTAGCATTATTTTCAGTTCAGTTTCTATTCGCTTACGCCTTCTTCTACTTTAAATTTAGTTTATGCTGTCAGAAACCCTCAACGCTGAAAGGAACGTCTACGTCAGTATCTCATCCGTTGATTAACAGATGCACACGTAAAGAAAAGAGGCTATATAGGCTAGGCTTGGACCCTGACGCTTTTAGTAGGGCCCATATACCACAATATCTGTAATTTATTAACATTTAATTCGCTAAAATGTATAGTGTGTAGAATTTCATGCACAAAAACAATCCACTGCTAAAATCAACAAAAAATAGTTCTTAATGGTTTCACTTTATGACTAAACAAGTCAGGTTAGGTAAAAAAATTAAGTGCTTAGTAGCAGAGATTAAAACTATTGTGTAAATTTTTTGTAGTGGTAACACTGGCCCGGGTTTTTTTGCCTAATTTACAAGATGTGTAACACTACTGTCAACACAATAGGGTAAATAATTCATTATGTCATTTGAAATATGTGCTATTAAAATATACACTGAGTAAAAATCTAAATACGTTTGTCTTTATTATTACTGTGTATTGTTTTGATATTCAATGTGTGTATGAACTACAAAACGGCTCGCCCAATTTGATGGAGTTTTTAAATAATCTTCAGGTGTATCCCTCCCTACATAATCCTCATCACCATCTAGATCTTAGTGTTATTTTAGGATACAATTGAGATTTTTACCTTGGAACCCGAGTTCCGCTCACCCCTCCCCTTTTGGATTCACTTATATAGCTTTTATGAGACCGACTACTGTTTGATCCAACTGCATATGAGGATGACTAGGTCCCGAAGGTTTTGGTTGGAGATCTTTTTGCAGGTATATGCTGTAAGAGCGTTTTGAAAGATTGAACGAACTCGACAGCTGAATCCGCGATGAGCATATATTTATAATGATGTCACGTTGCCAAGCACATTAACATACTTCACTGTCGACTTGGGCTCTACAACTTAACGTCACCAAATTAAAAATTTAAAAAAACTGTCATAAAAATCACCTCCTAAAAGTTGAAAATAAATTGTTCCCTTTAACAATGATAAACCTAGTAATATTTTTATTTTTTTATTTTGTGACGGAGAAAGAATACAAGTATGACCACCAGATCACATCTGACGGGTGTCGTAAGAGGCGACTAACGTAAAATTACGCAGACGATATCACTGCGAAAGAAGGAAAGCTCGAAATAAAACCCTGTACCAACCCGTCTAGCCAGTGTAGGAACATAGGCCAAAGCCTCCAGCAGTGAACTGCGATGGACTAATTGATATATTTCAGTTATTAATATGTATCATAATATAGTAATAATAAATTAGACCATAAAAGCTGATACATATACCAATAAATCGATACGCCAAACATCTCCGATTGCTGCGCCCGCGCAGTACCCCGGTCATTGACGCGTGCGCGCGCACTGCCGGCATTTATTTAGCAATAGTACAGCAACACTTTTGAAAGGGGTACGTGACGGAGTGGCAAAACAGTCAAATATTTACGCTAAACTGTGTTGTCACGGTATTCAGAGAAAGAATAGCTGTTTATAAGTGCTTTTATTATTGGTACATTATGTACAATACTTTTTTTAGGTCCTTATTGGTATGGTAATAAATACGTATTAGGTATCTGATAGTAATTGGTTAACTGACAATGAACGTTTGCAACATTCGAGACGGTATTCGTGCGTTGCCGTCTCTAAGAAAGAAATGGATAGCAAAATAAATACCCATACTAACATAATCTACTTCATCTTAGCGTTAATCTCAGTCGCCACGGTCACCACGGAGTCTGGGTTCCGGTTTACCAGTCTAACTGCGGATATGGCTGAACTTCTATATTTTTCGTGAAGCATCTGCCATTTGACCTCTCTAGATCCCAAAGGCGATATCGAAGCGTTGAAGCTAGACCAGTTATTGAACTTTTTAGGGCTCCAACTAATACATCGTCATTTTAGCGCCGTTCCCGGTTGCATCCGTGGTTTTCATCTCAAAGCCAGTCGGATTACTCCTCCAATTTATGGTTTTACTTCTGCAACTATTATAGGAGGGACAAGCCTGCTATGATTCAAACACGAAAAACTATAGTACTCGAATCCTAAACTTAGGAAGAGAATGGAGCATTGTGATTGGCCACCTGTCTACTAAGAACCTGACTGTGTGAAGGTTTCAAATACTTCTGACCTGTTCTTTTGTCAATGCTTTATGATTTAGTCAGCGTATGTATCACGAGGTTTACCCCAGCTGGCATTCACTTGTGTCTTACATAAACACATGTCCTATAAACAAGTGGCAATTCTTTGACCAGTGTATTTTAGAATAGAATGATGAATGAATGGAATTGACAAGAATTTTGACATTTATGACATTTCATTGACGTCAAAATTAGTTATTAAATTCTACAATACACCACTTGTCTATGGGGATGGTGTGTCATTCGCTCTAGGAAAAAAATGTTAAGTGAAAATATCAATATTGTCCTTTGGAAGATTGTGTTTCAAAATATTTCCTTTTTCACTTATCAGCACTTAACAACAAACAACAAAATATAAGATATAAATTGGAATGTAAAGAATGTACCATAGATACGTAACAACCATAGATAAGTTGGTTGCTTTTTAATCAATACTTTTTTTGTCTTTGGTGGCTCGTAATTAAAATGGGATTACAGATTAGTTTTTAAGCAAGATGGAATCTTTACGTAAACTGGGTTTGAGGTTTAACTTTTTGCTAGCTTTACAACATTTAAAAAAATTACAGAGAACGAATGTCACTAACTCGGTGCTAAATGAATTGGCGGAGCGGCAACTTTTTTATATAGGACATGTCAATTAGACTTCCGGATGTTAAGCTGAAGGTAAAGCCTCAGAAAAGAGGATCACCATTACTTAAATATATCGTGTGACAATGGAGACACTCAACTTGACAGCCTCATCATAATATATGTTTTTTCACACCCTGCTTAAAGGACCCGGGACTGTAGGAAGAATGAAACACGTGAGCTGGTAATGACTTCCAGCTTTCTACATAATTGTTAATTTTAAAAATGTTTGTTCGCGATAAACGTAAAAACTACATAACGAATTTTGATATGATTTACTTTGTTTTTGGTCAGATTTGAAATCTTGCGATTGTTTGATTGCAACCAGTTGTGTAGAACTGAAGATAAGAGATCTACGCGGGGGAAGCCGCGCTCGGAAGGCTAGTATTACATAAAATTACTTGTACAGTTTTACAAGGACTGTTGTAAAGTTACAATCTCCCTATAAATATTAAACTTCCTAGTGAACAAGAATTCTACAACTATCACTTCTAAACAAAAACATCACCACAAAGAGGACCACAGATTATACACGTAACAGTCTATGCTCTATGATATTAATTAAAATGGCGACCTCGATCCGATCAATGATGGCGGATCTGTGATTGACCAATTATATGTTATTATTATTAATGATGGTTGCAGTGATGTGGCGGTACGCGGTTGCGGGTTTGTATCCCGGTCTGCTTAATATTTATAACCGACTTCAAAAAAGGAGAAGGTTCTCAATTCGTCTGTATTGTAAGTTTGTTACCGACAATTTTCGTGACTGAGGAAATCGATTTTGATAAATCTTTTTTTATTTGAAAGCTAGTACTTTCCGTGTGGTCCCATATCCAGGAAGTTAGGATCTGATGCTGGGATGCTGGAGAAATCGAGGAA
Source organism: Eilema griseolum (assembly GCA_963662185.1). Taxonomy (NCBI): domain Eukaryota; kingdom Metazoa; phylum Arthropoda; class Insecta; order Lepidoptera; family Erebidae; genus Eilema; species Eilema griseolum. Next base: position 2,636,488 of record OY759249.1, read on the forward strand.
AATCCTCGAAATACAGGCATGAAATACTGTTTCTAGTGCCTTTATATAAACACAACACCAATCATTGAATTCTTTCCCACGTGATAGGGGGTGAGTGAGTGAGTCTGTTCGGCTGTTCTGGCGTGATTTAATAACAAATATCCTCCTGTCCATTAATCCACAAACTTTCGCATTACAGTATAAATAAGTAGTGATAATGAAAACTAAGACAAATAATATTTGAATAACATAATTACTTATTTTATAGTCTAAACTTATTTTACATATAGGTATTTAAACTATCATGGTCACTGACATCAGTATCAGAATTAAACGGGATATTTACCATGTTTCATTATTTTGAGTTTCCGATATTTTTTTTTATTTTACATATTCAATCAACATTTAGAATCAAGAACTATAAAAATACGACAATTTTTAATAAGTAAAAATACCTACAGTAAATTCAAATTTCTACTAAAAATTAGTGATGTTACCGTAAATTTTATATCATATCGATGAACGACGGTTTTGAATATTCAAACATCGAATGTTCAGTCTAAAAATTTTGTTCACAATATAATGGGTTAATGTGACACGAAATATGTTTGTGTAATAACCGTTACTATGACATACGCGTCGAATATTTTAAATACGTAACGGTTTTTTCAACCGTATGTAGACGGTATTCGCTAATATACGGTTAGTAATGTTTATCGATTTGGACAACGCTGTCACGATGCTTCCCTGGACTAAATAAGGAAAGCCTTTTAGGTATACATACATGCCTTTACTTCCTTTCTTCTTTTGTTTCTGTTCTTATACATTTCACGAATTTCTTCTACTGTAATTAAACGACAAAAAGAAATTCGAAATACATAATTATCATGATTGGTGAAATGTGGATGTATTTTTTTTATACCACTTAGGTGGCAGACAAGCACACGGCCCACCTAATGGAACGTGGTTACCGAGGTCTATGGACGTGTGTAGAAGACAAAGCAGGACAAGCCTTTAGTCTTCCCACTGACAGCACAAATTCTCCAGTGAGCTCTGGCTACCCTACTCACCGCTGAGAACACACGAAGTTATTATAGCCGCGGTTTTCTGTAGGGTGGAGGTACTTCCCCAGTCGGACTGCTCAATTGGGCGGAAAAACGACCGTGTTCTACTTCCTTTTATTATAAACCTCTCTTTCAAGGATTAACAAACATACTTCCCTGTAAATCCAAATATACATTTTTTTCTTTTTAATGTGCACAAACCGGATACCTCTACCACCGGGACCGTTGGGGGAGGCTATGTCGGACTTGAACCGACTAAAACTCACGACGACTGTGTGAGCCGCAGTTTGCCGGAGGTGAGACTATCTGAGATATATCCCTCGCACCTCAGCCGGTCCAGGACCGAGACGGCCCTCTTCAGGTGTTGGGACCACGGAGTCCCCATCTCAACCCCGGGTATGGGGAGGCACGTATCGCGCACCGCCGCCGCAATCCAAATATACTCAGAAAATAGACACGTGAAGATTGAAGGTATAATTTTCAAAATTTTAGCCTGAAAAATAATAGGTCAGCCTAAAAGTACGGTCATTTCAAAAGTTATAATCTTTCAATAGTATGTCGGTGTATATAAATAACCTACTTAACAGCTGGCAATATTTGCACGTTCTTCGTTAAAATACTTAAGATGAAGTCATACGTGTCCTTCTTGCTTGTCGAGACAAATATGTATTTAACTTCACATTGAGTAAATACAGGTAGAGATAAAACAATATATTATATACATAGGGTTGCTATACTTGCTGTCAATGTTATTAAATCAGTAGTAGTAGAAAAATATTGATAATCTACCATTCTAGATAAGGTTGATTAAGATGAAGACGACTGCCTCTTGAATTTCTCAATTAGTTACGTTTCAACACCATGGTAAAACTAACAATTCTATGAACCAAAAGAGGTCGCCACCGTCACTTTAATATTGGAAAACCGTGCTAATTTGTCTTTTATTTGCAATAAAACAATATGCACTTGATAGTAACATCAGTATTGTCAATTTTAGCTATTTCACAGAATCGTTGGTTCATCTACACTATAGCATTGTTGACGGTTTATCTTTAGTAAAAAGTTTTTATTGGAATCTGAATATCCCATCACTAGTATCTTATCAATTACAATTACTTTTTTATTCAATAAAATTATATCCATTTTAACGCAACAAGTTGGAACGAATGTTATAATGAGTTACAATTTATTCAATAAATGGAACAGTTTTCGAGCAAGTATGATTACTTTTTCAATTATTTGAAAAAAAGAATGTCGTACAAAAAGAAAAAGTAATTTCGTATTTAGAAGTTAATTTGACAGCTAACGGTATATATTAACAGCATCGGCAAAAAAAAACTTCAATTATCGATATTGTTAGCCACAATGGTGTTGGGTAACAAAAGCTTAACAAACCTTTTTGCTAACAGACGATATCTTTTTCTACGATTGATATTTACTTCACCTTTATCTATTAATGACCTGAAAACTTGTTATTGAATTGTCACTCATTTATGAACTTTTGAATGAATTCAAAACAGACTAAAAATACGAAGAATTAAAGTACATAGATAATTATCAAAAGTGTTACTTAAGCACGTTATTGCAATAAATTAAAAAAGTAACTTTAATTCCTATGTTCTTTTTTTAAAATGAAGGCGCGTAAATTTTTGCTTTTGTTTATTTGTCATAGAACTGCCTTCTGTTATACCATGACGATAATATATGCGATCATGTTTTAGTCCACGAACTAGAGAGAGAGAGAGAGAGGAATGGAGCATATACACCATATAGGTCTATCCCTCTCCCACAAGATCCAGAACACGATTACCCACAGTACGTTGTGGTGGACCCACTATTATATATTTTTTGTTAATATTTAAGTTTTAAAACCTTAAATACGTACAAGCTAGCCCTGTGTACTTGCATATTACTACGTCACCACTGACCTCTAAGAAACGTGAGGGAAAACTGCATTGCCTTTATTCGTACAATAACTTGCTTGAAACAATAATTTACCTACCTACTTATACCACCACACCTATAGTATTAGATAAATAGCTTAGAGTAAAAATTAGTCGCGGTTACTTATATTTTCCCAAATATATACAATTATATATTGAAACATCTAGACCAATGCAGATATACATATTTATGTATAAAAATATTTGCACCAGGCGGGAATCAATCCCAGGCTCCCTGCATACCAGTCGAATGCTCGTTCACGCCACGCTATAAAGGCTGTCAATAACTTGAGTCTTGTTGAATGTCATAGTCTTGACTGCACTTGTCTTGGTGTTGTAAAAAGGAAAATATACTTAAATTAAAAAAATACAACGTAAATCAAAGCGTATCATTACTTTTTCATAAATAAAAAAAAATCGTTGCTGTAGTAGTGCTATGAGTAGGAAACATTTTATTTGCCACAATTTTACAAAACTGTTTCCTAAAAAATTAGCATATAAATGTAAATGTTAGTAACTTTTACTTAGCAACGGTGCGCTAAAATATTTCGTAACAGTTTTCTCTATGTAATATAGGAAACAATATTTAATAATAGCGTACATTTAACGTTTTAGAACATGCTTTACAAACCGTTTTGGTAATTGGTTTTTTTAGTGATGGTAATACTTATGATAGGTAGATTTTTTTCCGAAATAGAAGTTGAGACAGAATACAGATATGACTATACTGCTTTATTATAACATAAAATCAAATACGGTACATATTTTTTTAAATTAAATTTACCTGACATTTACCAGGTGCGGTTGCAGCCTGTAATTTAGGAGGGGATAACTTTTTTTAAGTGCGGGAATTATTTCAGAAATTCCAGATGATTTGGAGGCACATGTACCTGTAACCACATCCCACCTCTCTCCCACCACGCCTCACGTCAAATAAATCATTCATCGTCAATCATTCGTCATTATTTAATTTAAAAAAAGTTTGAACAAATTCCATTTTCAAAAATGAGGTAATTGAACTTTGTAAACTTCGACTAGTAACGTAATAGTATCAAAATTGCGAGTTGTACATTCAAACACATAAAATCACAGACTTCACTATTGCCTCTGCGCCCGCCGGTCAGCTAGCAAGCGACATTGTCCAGCTAGTTGCCCTCCAACCAAGGCGAGTCGGACCGGTCACATTCCAAGCACCGTGGCGGACGCACGCGAGTTTGAAAACACACGAGTGTGTACTATGCGGTGTTGCATGTACAAACATATAATCACACCTTTATCCCCGGAAGGTTAGGCAGAGGTGAATTAACACCCACATTTCACCAATAATTGTATGCGGTCCCACTTAATAGGGTGAGAGCCTATTGCGCTCTATTTTTGACTCGAGCCTTGTATCTGTGCCTGAGTCTGAGCTGTTATATCTGTCTGATGTTAAACAGCCCTATTCCTTAGTCACCTTAGAACACCGCATGAGAAGAGATGGGGTGGACCAAATTCTACTCTGCCGGGAACCACGCGGCTTAATTGTGAGTGTTGAATGTATCAGAAAAGATTAGTCTTGAACAGCATATTTAAAAAAAGAACAAGAAAGTTTTTGGTATTTCGCGCCAAATTTGTAACAAAGCATTTAGGAAGTAGGATATAATTTATGAGTTATGTATTTTTTTTTCTTATTTTTAATTTATAAAAAACCATTGCTATGAAATCATTTTTAACCGATTCCATCGCGATTTATTAATAAAAAAATTATATATCTTTTTGACGTTGGTTGAAAAATTAAAAACAATTGTATGTAAGTCGGTAAGTATGTCATACAAGATTGACTGTACGGAGCTACAAATATGGTCGCTGGTGTTTACTTTACTGTTATCTGTAAAACTTCAAATATTCCTTCGTATTTAAAAATATTGACGCGTTATTTAAAGCTTATTATCATTCAACCTGTTAGTGATGCATCATTTCTAATTTAATCACATTTTGAGTCAATAATCTATTAAATTTTTTACCCTAAAAAAATAGTAAATTTTAAACTATCTAATGAAACTCAACCCGTAATCCAATGTTGTTGCCCTACACAAATTCTAATAAGAAATGCACCAATTTCGTCCATCGATTACGTAACCGCCTACATCGATTTTCCGGAAGAATCGATTCCAAGTAATTGGCGACTCGATACCGCAATTCGGCCAAGTGCAAGAGCTTGACCAATCGGTTGAAGCGACGATCGAACGGACATCAACCGATTTGGTACAACGGTCAAGATATTGACATTCTATTGTCTATTTATTAATCTTTGTAAACAAGCGATTCTATGGAATTTGGGTCTAATTTGAACTCAAATTTCATATTACCAGCAATAAAAAACGATGGTGGTTAAGTTGATAGCCTAGCGATCGAGAGCTCCTGGGTTCGAATTTTGGCCGTTACGCTAACGACGTGAAAGCCATTCCTAAATTAGCGGGAGTTAGAGGGGTTAGCGGGAATATTAGTAAAAAATACTTACTTTCGATTACTAGTATTGCATTTCTTTAATTATTTTTTTACCGCGGTAGCCTAGTGGTATGGGTAATGGACTGCTGAGACGAGGTCTCGGGTTCGATTAAGGAGGTAGGAAACGGCGGTATTTCCGCCCTATTGAGCAGTCCGACTGGGGTAGTACCTCCGCCCTACAGAATACCGCGGCTATAATAACTTCGTGTTGTGTTCCCAGCGGTGAGTAGGGTAGCCAGAGCTCACTGGAGAATTTGTGCTGTCAGTGGGCTTGTCCTGCTTTGTCTTCTACTGACGGCACAGAAACTCTGTACTTACAGGGTTGGCAGCGCGACTGTGACTCCTCTGGTGTTACAGACGTCCATAGGTCACGGTAACCACTTTCCATCAGGTGGACCGTGTGCTTGTCTGCCAACTAAGTGGTACAAAAAAAATCCCAGGTTTAACCACGGCACACACCAATGACTTTTCGATGCTTTTCGAAGTTATATGTTATTTATCGCAGGTTTATAAGTGCCCGGTTAATGGCAATTGGCTCGGCACCTGGGACCTAAACATAAACTGGCAAAATGTGGGTGCTAGCACCTCTGCCTACCCCTTCGGGGAATATAGGCGTGAGTTTATGTTTATGTACTTATGTTATTTTTTATCTTTTATCAGCACCTTTCTATACCTACAACAACACAGAGTGACAGGTGCAGCCGCCTTCCTGTCGCCCTTTAACCCCCCTGCCAGCGCAGCGGGATTCGATGATGACACATTGCTTCCACACCCGAGGGGGGAAGGTGGCCATCTTGAAGTCGTAGGTGACTCAAGGTCAACTAGGATGTGAGTATTTTTTTTAAATGTTTTATTTATTTCACTGACCATTATCTTTACAGGTGAAACCTAATACGATAGTGCCGTAATCTAATATTAACAAACTAATAAATACAGTTTACTGGCGAAATGTGGGTGCTAGCACCTCTGGTTAGCCCTTCGGGGATATAAGCGTGAGTTTTTTTTTTATACCACTTAGTTGGCAGACAAGCCCACGGCCCACCTGATGGGAAGCGGTTACTGTTTCCTATGGACGTATGCAACACCAGGGGTGTCACACTCGCGCTGCCGACCATGAAGAAACCTTCTGATGCCCCTCTTGAAGAACCCCATATTGTAATAAATATTTGCGCTTGGGAAAACCGCAGCAGGGAGGTCATTCGACAGCTTGAGTGTGCGTGGGTTTATGTTATGTTGCGTTTAATAAATACAATTACTTCACAATAAAATCTCTACATATTATTTTCCGATAAATGCGTGCGTTATAGTCGGTTCAAGTGTGACAGAAACTCTCCCATCAGCTCCAGCGGAGAGGTATCCGTGGGGATTTTGTCGATCGTAAAAAAAATTAGGACCCGAGATGGCGTGCGGTTTTAGTCGCTCCTAATCCGATATCACTTAATTTCGTCTGGTTAATACAATGTGGGGACGGAGAAAGAATACAAGTATCACCTCCCCATGTAAAGCGAAGTGTCGTAAAAGGCGACTATGGGTTCCCAACAATGGAAGAGGCCTATGTCCAGCAATGGATTACAATAGGCTTATTAATTGAATACAATGACTGGTTGCGCCGAGGTAGAAGCTGTATTTCTTGACGCGGAAACACACTCTTTCTATACCCGTCTCCCCTCCCGCACTAACCATAGATGTAGCTTCCGTCCGCCATTGTGAAATATAGACACTCAGTCTCGCTTTGAACTAGCCAGCGTAAGGACGGACCGCGCTCGCGTCTCTCAAAAATGATTAATATTTGTTACATTTTTACCGCTTCATAGACCTTTACCGATCGGATTGTGCCTCTCGTGTGTTCCTCAAGTGATCTAGTGACGCTGACGGCAGCTCCTGAGCAAGGAAGAGAAGATCCGTGTACCGGCTGCGATGAAAACACGTGTGTCGTGAAGGTTAGTGCATCCTCTCCTAATTTCTCGGGTTGCATTCATTGCTTGGATCACGCCCGCGGCAACCCGACCACCTGTCTTTTGTGTGTAAAGCGTCAATGGAACAGTTAGCTACTTCCCGCAATACAGTCCATTACCGCACGTGGCCATGCGCCACCATTTTTGGTCCGGATCGAGCCGGATTCTTAGCCGTAGTTCGTATTTTGTTATTATTCTAATGGGAATAAGCGCACCGCACCTAAGTGCCTGGTTATTTTAGTAGAAAACCCCGCATCCAGACATTTAGGCTTAGAATTTGTTGTCCGTTCGCCGCTGGCTCGCATTGTACCTACCTAATACATAAATAGGTTAGGTATCATATCAACACTTAATCGTAGTTCACAATTTTCGCACCGCACCTAAATATAGTTATTTTAGTAGAAAACCCCGCATCTAGGCATTTAGGCTTAGATCTTAGGTATACTAGACACCCTAGTGCATAGGCACAGTGTAATACCTAACGCATTTGGCTTTGTTTTATTTTTCAATTACGTTGCTCGCTCGCCGCTGGCTCGCGTCGTATTTGCCTGGTACCTGCGTGGGTAGACACGTGGTTGTACCTCATTCCAATTCATACGAAAGTATTTTGATTTGAATAGATATTACGCAATACTTAGTCCCTGAAATAATAGTTGAACCTAGACAGCGACCATCGCGTAGGTACGATCTTGTTGCTATGCGCGTTAGTTCAAGCTTGCACTGGCAGTTATAAGTACCTACCTACCTACGGTTATCGCTCGCGCCGCCTCGCTGCTCTGTACCGCTAAGATTAAGTCATTTCATATTTGTTGTTTACCGCACTTTAGTTTGAGATTTAATTGTAAACATGTCCCCAAAGGTTGATAAGACCGGTAAGGTTCAATTGAAACTTTTATACGCTAAAAAAGAAATGATTTACTCTTGCGTACAATCGATTTATGATAATGCACTTAAAACCTCTGATTTGGTCATCAGAGATTCGTTCTTGTGTTCTATAGAAAACTTAGATAGTCTACGCGCGGATTTCGAAACCTTAGTACATGACATCAACGTTTTAGAGTTGAATTTGAATCCCGATTACTCAGTGAGTTATCAAGCCTTGTCGTCGTTTGACGATTTGTATTGTCGTATCAAACGCGTCGCTAGGAGTTTGGAGAAACCGGCTGACCTACCCAACCCCACTCGCGACCGACCTAAGTTGCCACCAATTCAAATACCCGAATTTGATGGTAACATTCGCAATTGGTGTCTATTTATAGATAGTTTTGAGAATACAATAGATAAGAACGATTCGTTGACAGATCACGAAAAATTGCATTATCTCGTTGAAAAATTGACTGGTAAAGCTATAACCGTTTGCGCTGGAATTACGTTTAGTGCCGAGAATTATAATTTAATTTTAAATACTTTGAAAGCTAGGTATGAGGATAAAAGATCGGTAGCTAACGCCTATTTAGATCAGATGTTTGATTTGAAATCTATTACGGCATGTAACGATCAAAACTTAGAGAAATTTCTAGATACTTTCGCGTCAGCTGTTCGCGCCGTAAAGAACCTAAAGATCGATGACCTCTGCGACTTCGTATTTTTGTATATGGGTTTAAGGAAATTAGATTCCGAAACCATTCGTTTGTTTGAGTCGGATCATCGCGGCAATAAAATTCCTAAGTTCGAAGACTTAGAAAGTTTTGTTCGCGAGCATATAAAAGTATTGCAACGCTCTTCATCGAAACATGAAGGCGCGAAGATAGTTGTTGATTCTGCACGCAAAGTAGATGCGTCATCGAAGTCACTGAGGTCAACTCATACTTATGTTAGTACCGCACCAGCACATGTACAATCACCTGTTTGCTCTTTGTGTAGCACTCATCATTCGCAACTGTACAGGTGTCCTGGTTTTCTAAAGTTGTCGCCTAGTGATCGTTATAAATTTGTTCGCGCTAATAATTTTTGTTTTAATTGTCTCGGTACTAAACACCGCGTTGTTTTATGTAATAGTAGAAATAGTTGTCGCAAATGTCAAGCGAGACACCACACTTTGCTTCATTTTGAGAATAGTAATGCCGCATCCAATGTGAGCACGGTTGGCTCGTCGAGCGGTGACACACGGCGGCCTGCGCCGCAGCCGCAGCCCGCGCTCGCGCGCGCTCCGGCCCGCCCGGTGACCGCCGCGGATGACGTCACCTTGTGTTCGTTCTCCGCTAGTGCTGCACTCACTACTGTGTGTCTTGCGACCGCTCGCGTTGTTATTGTTGATGCATTAGGTAAGCCGCGCATTGTTCGAGCGCTGTTAGATGGCGCTTCGCAAAGTAATTTCATTACTCAAGATTGCTGTCGGCGTCTTGGTTTCAATGTTGATAAGCGTTCAACCCGCTCAGTGGTGAAGGGTTTTGGAAGCTTACAGTCAGCTGTTCGTGGCACCGTTAAAACAAGGTTTAGATCTCGTTTTAATAATAATATTTGGTTTGACATGGATTCGCTCGTTATAGATAGAATAGCTGAACAGTTGCCTACCGTCCCGGTTGACACGTCTTTATTAACGAAATTTAAAGACTTGCCTTTAGCAGATGAGACTTACGCTGTTCCTGGAGTCGTCGATATATTGATCGGCGCTTCGATTCTCCCGCACCTCCAGTTATCACGTAAGGTTCAAGGGGGACCGACGTACCCCGCTCCGCACGCACTGGAAACAGTTCTTGGTTTTGTTATAATTGGTTCCGCACCCGCTTCTATAGATGGTTTTGGTCACTCGACTGCTTCGTTCTGTTGCACCGTCGAGCCGCCACTGGAGTCTACCATCCGCAAGTTTTCACTCGGTGGCTCCCGTGTATCCGCTGAAAAACGCTTTCTTTGTTTGGAACGAAAGATGCAGGCGTCCCCAAAGTCGAAGCGGGCCTATGATGAGGTTGTTAACGAATATTTAGATAAAGGTTACATCTCATCTGCGCCTGCGGACACTGGCGGGACCCAGCCTTCGTACATTATCCCGCACCGCGGAGTTATTAGAGAAGATAAGCTTACTACTAAAACTCCGCGTAGTTTTGGATGGCAGTGCTAAGACTAGCACTTCCGTGTCGCTTAATGACATTTTGTATTGTGGTCGGAATCTTTAAGGTAATTTATTTGACATAATTGTAAATTTTCGCATTAATATTAGTAGAATTTTAGCTTTTAGGACTCAACAGTCGCTTTGTGTTGGGCCCACTCTTCACCCCATCGTTGGGACACATTCGTCGCTAATAGAGTGGCAAAAATTCAATCTGAATTGGCGCCACATAATCTCTTTCACGTTGCTGGCACCGACAACCCAGCCGAGTGTCTCTCTCGTGGATTGCTTCCTTCGCAAATTTTAGATCACCCGTTATGGTTTAGTGGACCGTCCTGGATTCATGCCGCGTTAGATAAGTGGCCAGTTAGTCAATTCAATCCCACTACGGTTTCCGAACCACCCGAGGAGAAGAAGCACTCGCTTGTTGTATCGGTCCCACGTGAAGAGACCCTTATTTTGTTGTTGGCTAATCGCGTCTCGTCTTGGTCGAGACTGTTGCGTTGTGTTGTTTGTTCGCCTCTGCCCTCTGCCTAGCCAGCAGTAGGCACGAGCTCCAATCTAGGTTTATATTTTAGTTGTTATTTCCCAAACCTAGATTTAGATTAGACTTTATATTTGTTTCGCATTTGTCGTTTCGAAGGTAACCCTTCAAGCCGGGGGGAATGGTTGCGCCGAGGTAGAAGCTGTATTTCTTGACGCGGAAACACACTCTTTCTATACCCGTCTCCCCTCCCGCACTAACCATAGATGTAGCTTCCGTCCGCCATTGTGAAATATAGACACTCAGTCTCGCTTTGAACTAGCCAGCGTAAGGACGGACCGCGCTCGCGTCTCTCAAAAATGATTAATATTTGTTACATTTTTACCGCTTCATAGACCTTTACCGATCGGATTGTGCCTCTCGTGTGTTCCTCAAGTGATCTAGTGACGCTGACGGCAGCTCCTGAGCAAGGAAGAGAAGATCCGTGTACCGGCTGCGATGAAAACACGTGTGTCGTGAAGGTTAGTGCATCCTCTCCTAATTTCTCGGGTTGCATTCATTGCTTGGATCACGCCCGCGGCAACCCGACCACCTGTCTTTTGTGTGTAAAGCGTCAATGGAACAGTTAGCTACTTCCCGCAATACAGTCCATTACCGCACGTGGCCATGCGCCACCAATGACATTAATGTACCATACACATCCGGAGTCTCAATCTTCGATAGTATTATAGAAATCGTGTGAATACAATTTTATAATTACCATATAGAATGAGCTAATATGGTAATACACGTGTGAAATAATTAATTATCTGTTTAGTTCTTGCCAATCTGGGAGAGATTCGTGGCTGGCACGGCTTTGTGTTTTTTTATACAACTTGCAGACAAACACACGGCCCACCTGATGGAATGTGGTTACCGTGGACGTGTGCAACACAAAGGGAGTCAGTCACACTCGTGCTGCCAACCCTGTAAGAGTAATTATTGAATATTCCTGTGCGGTCAATGTAGAAGAAGAAGCAGGACAAGCCTTTGGTCTTCCCACTGACAGCACAAAAACTCTCCAGTGAGCTCTGGTTACCCTACTCACCACCGGGAACACAATACGAGGTTATTATGACCGCGGTATTCTGTAGAGCGAAGGTACTTTCCCAGTCGGACTGCTCAATTGGGACGGGAATACCATCGAGTCCTACCTGGTCCCAGGGGTGAGTAGGATAGCCAGAGCTCACTATCAGTGGGAAGACTAAAGGCTTGTCCTGCTTTGTCTTCTAAACTGACGGCACAGAAACTCTGCGCTTACAGGGTCGGCAACGCGAGTGTGGCTTCTCTGGTGTTACACACGTCCATAGGCCACGGTAACCACTTTACTTTGGGCCGTGTGCTTGTCTGCCACCTAAGTGGTATTGAAGAAACTACTACTATGGCAAGATCACCTTATAATAAGATGTTTTTCCAAAGAATCCAGACAAAGAGTGACCAAAAATTACTTGAACCAAAACCCCACAATCTCAGAATGCATAAACCCAACCAGCCCATTCAAATGATTCAAAAATGTTAATCACATTACACTCTAACAAAACAGGTTTACCCGAAAATATATAATAATAATACAACGACATAATCTCAAAAGGTCTTGTCCCTTATCTCGAACATCCGACCCAAAAAACTGGAAAAAAATAAGAATAAATAAAGGTATTAAAATACCAAAACATTCAGGCACGCGATCGGGATCGAACCCGGTCCATTAACGCGCCAGACACACCCACCTGACGAAAAAAGTGAAATGTATAAACGAGCACACAAGTGTAAATGACCTGTTCGAATGATCTGAGATTACAAAACAGGTATTGGTTCCTAGGAAGAGTATAGAGTATAAAGGTGGACAGAGAAAAATCCCTGGTAAGAAATACAAGCGCTATTGCAAACAATGAAGGAATTAGAAAACAATTCCAACAAACAATATGGGATAAAACCACACACCTACCAAATGAACTTACAACAGACGCAGAATGTGAAGAATATTTACTACAACTTGAAAAGGCCTTCACAGAAACCTTGGATGAGTATGCACCACTACATGAAAAAAACAGAAGGGATCAACTTCCAGAAGATATAAATATATTAATCAACAAAAGAAACCAAGCCAGATGTAAAGCGTGGCGATTACGTTTCAACCAAGACAGAATAACAGAGCAAAGAAGAAAGTACAATCGTCTTAAACGCCAGGTCCAACACGCACTCGTAGAGTATAAAAATAAAAAATGGACCCGGATTGTAAATGATCCACAGAATAACAGAACCCAGATGTGGAGAATTCAACGCAACCTGAAGGCTCCAGTACAGAAACTCCCCCATATTGAGGGATGCAACACCGAGAAAGAAACAATTGACACCTTGGTCGACGCAGCGATCGTTACCACAGCTCAGATAAATAACGAAGATAGAAACACTGAGAAGATGACACCGTTCCAGCCTCTTGACCCCACCTCCATAGAGGAAATTAAATTAGCACTGAGACGCTTTAAAAATAAGAAGGTGCCTGGTCCAGACAAAATTAAAGCAGAAGCCCTCAAACTCGGAGGTGACCCTTTTCTTACCAGGTACAAGGTGATAGCTGACTACTTATTACTGACAGGTTATTATCCCAAGAGATGGAAAATTGGTGAGTGTATTTTCCTACATAAAGCAGGTAAGAATCATCGGGAAGCTAAATCTTACCGACCTATTACTCTCCTAAACATCATGGGTAAACTATACGAACGGCTCCTGTTGTCGCGCCTGCGACAAACGACCGACAGTCTCCAACCGTCCTTCCAACACGGTTTCACCAAGTACAGAGGAACAGGTACACAGATTCTTCGCACTGGCAAGTTCATTACGGATGCACTGGAAGCGAAGGAAAGTGTGGCCATGGTCTTAACGGATCTCTCGAAGGCCTTCGACTCAATAAACCACGAAGGTCTAGCGAAGAAGCTTCAAACAGCTGATGTGCCAAACAACATCATAAAAATGATAGAAAATTATTTGAGCGACCGTAAAACATACGGGCGCTTCAGAACCACCCATGGCGATGAAAAACCAGTGCCACACGGAGTCCCTCAGGGCTCTATCCTGGGTCCTGTCATTTTTAACCTTTACGTACATGACGTTTGGGATCAGCGAGACCGTATCCGCGGACTCAAGCTCTCCCAATATGCCGATGACCTATGCATCCTTAATCGGTCTCCGGATCCAAACAGCGCGACAGAACGCGCTGGCTGGACCGCCAATATTATCATCGACTACTACCATCGCTGGGGGCTGAAATGTAACGTAGATAAAACGGAATGTGCTATGTTTACTCACAAGAGGAACTACCGCAGAACCATTCGCATCAAAGACGAGATAATCCAATATAAAAGGAACATAAAATATCTAGGGGTACACTTAGACAAAACCATGACTATGGGCAAACAGACGGATTATGTCGTGCAGAAGGCGCGACGAGCACGAGGCGCGCTAGCACCCATCATAGGCTGGCACGCCAAGACGGATATAACTGTGAAACTTGCTGTAATTCAAGCTTGTCTACTTCCTATACTGGATTATGGTGTAGTACAATTACTGTCCCGCTACAGTAAGAGCAATCTGTTAAAAATTGAACGACAGTACCGAATGTCTCTCAAGACTAGTGGACAATTTCCAAGACGCCTGGAAACATCAATTTTGTGGGAAATGCTTGATTGGGATCCATGGCATCTTCGTGCACAAGACCTAAATGAAGACATGCTACGCCGACTCCGTGAAATGCACATTGAGGATTTAGGAACCCCTGGTGACGCCTATCTTGGATTTGGACAGCACAATCCCCTCCTTACTAATGTTAGACTAGGTGAAATCACATATGTACCAAAAAAAGACAGGAGTCGATCGCTCAGCAAACGAACGACAGCTCCACGTCCCCATAGATTATAATTATGTACGTGTAAATAGGATAGGGCAATAAAATAAAAAACAACATTATAAATTTATATAAATTCACACTGTACATATTAACAAGCATACAGCACACGCAACACGACACTTATACAGATCTCTTCCAGACAAACATAAGTAGACTGAAGTAGCTGACACAACCACAGGTCGAACACATCATCGACCTATGGACATACTGTAACATAATTTGAACCAGAGAAATAAAAATCTTTCTATTCTATTCTATTTCTATTCTATTCCTAGGAAGCGCAGATTAATTTATGTAAATTAATGAAATTGAAGTGTCTGTAATGTTAAAATATCAGTTACAATCAATAACATTGAGTGTACGATACTCAATAACCAAAAATGTGAGAAAAAAGTGATTTTATTTCAATGCTTATTAAATGTCTTTTTTTTACAATTAAGAATATTAGCAACCACAAAACTCTGTTATAGAAAAAGTACCTATTAAGGTTCCGCGCAAAGAAATAACAGTCTGATCTAAGAACCACGCGGAGGAAGTAACAGGTGCCTGTTACTTAGCTAGTACAAAACCTATAGTTAAATTAAAATGAACGGTTTTATCGAACTGTGGTAAAAACTGTGGTAATGCTTAGGATATTCCTATAAGATCTACAATATTAGAACCAAGTATTCTAAAGTAACCTCCGGAGTAATATAAAATTCTTACCATACGGTGATAAGTTTTAACAATGAATGTTGTCTTATTTAGATAAGACAACATTCATTGTTAAAACTTATCACCGTTGTCACCAACTGTACCAAAACATGCTCAAACTTGTTTCCGAACATTGGGTGCAATGGATCGAATTTGAAAAATAAAACTTTGTGACTTCAACCCAACGTAATTCTTCCGATTTTTTGGTACTGAATTACCTCTGCTACGTGGAGTTATTTGAAATTTTGACGGACGAGGCATGGACTACCTTCGGGGTTGAAAGGTTCCATTACAGTCGCTCCCGTAAACAGTCAAAATATACCTAAAAAGAAAAAGAAGTAGGAAGCGGATCTCTGGCTCCAATATTGAGTTTAGGAGGTAAAGCTTGTAGGTACTTTGGAGCGAGGTCCACTCTCCTGTACTCTTCATATTTAATCGGCTTATCTTATTATTATTATTATTGGGGAACAGGCCAGCAGTTGAAACAATTGA
The DNA here is from genome assembly GCA_963662185.1 of Eilema griseolum. Taxonomy (NCBI): domain Eukaryota; kingdom Metazoa; phylum Arthropoda; class Insecta; order Lepidoptera; family Erebidae; genus Eilema; species Eilema griseolum. The sequence goes on from OY759249.1 coordinate 2,652,574, forward strand.
TATTAGCCTGCATCTCATTGTTCACTACACTGTTTTCACTACTCAATGTTTTTGTTGATTTATGTGTTTATCCAGTCTATTTTTAAATTGATTAATGTTTTCTGCTGTCACAATATTTTCAGAAAGCCTATTCCATGCGTTAACCACTCTATTGCTCAAGAAGTTCTAGTGTGGGTTTGTATTCCAACTAGATTTTTGCAGTCTAAGGTTGTCCTCTACGATTTCGGGCCGGTGCGCGTTTGAACATGTTGTTGAATCCTTGTAAGTCATAGTGATCAATTATTATCTTGAAGGTTTCAATCAGGTCTCCACGTTCTCTGCGCTTAATCGACTTCCAAGGAACGTAGTGTATTGTTCTATTAGTTTTCTTTATCGTGGGGAAATCCCCAGGGATACCCCCACTACCGGGGCCGGTGCGGGAAGTTATGTCGGACGTGAACCGACTAAAATGCACGGCGTCTCAGGGTAGTAGGCTGCCGGAGGTGAAGTTCCCTGGCACCCTGCCGACCCAGGGCCATTTCTTTCGAGCTGGCCCTCTTCGGGTGTGGGTACCGCGGAGTCCCCACTTATATTCCGGGTATGAGGAGGCGCACTAGCATGACAGGCGGCTATAGCGGTCACTCCCAGGCCTGCGCTTGTGGGGGACGGAGGTTATTCTGCGACCTCTGACGCCTTAGTAGCCTCCACTCATCGTGGGCTGTGTGGTTGGTAAGCCTCCTCCATTCCCACTCAGCCTTCTTTGGAAGCATTACTTACTCGCAGAAGGAGGCGGCAGCAGCCCACATTATTGGTCTACTCTATAACCTTCCCAAAGAACGAATCTAATGTAAAACTAGCTAATTTTTGAAAATCGCACATATATTTAGTTCTAGAGTTTAGCGTCTTTTTTTCTTTTTTTTTTTATTCATAAATAATTATTTACATACTTAATATACACGGAAATTATAGGAATAAAAAAAAATATATAAAAAAGAATATATATCTAAATAATCCTGCAGGTTCAGGCGTCAAAGAATTCCTCGCCATCGATGTCAACCGGGAAAGTGGCCAGAAGGCTAGCGGCATTGCCACGTTGAATGGCAATACCAATTCTTTGCGCAAAGAATAAACCAGCCCTCTGATCACGGGTAGCGTCAATTAAGCGTTTCGAAATGTCTCTAAACAAAAGACGGGCACTTGGGCCCCATGATCCCAGCGTCTCGACCCCGAACGGCTCAAATATGTAATTACCACTTATATTACTATACTTGCGCCGTTTGAGGGTCTCTGCCGACGCAGCAGCAGCGCAGGCGCAGTTTGCAGTCCCTGGAAGGTGTGAAGGCGCAAGGGTGTCAGCACATGTTGCATCCCACACCAAATGCCTTCCCATCTTCCAAGGCACCAAAGACATTCCATCTGGCCTCTTGCCATCGTCGCGCGCCAAGCCAGTGGGTTCTAATATGGCTGGAACGCCAGCGGTGACAAAAGCCCGACGGATTATGTCATTGATATACCTGTGCCGCGACAGCCGTCCTGCGCTCCTGCTGCAAGAGAGACCATGATGTCCAAGGCTACCAACTTCTTCCCCACAGCGACATCGATGCGGAGAAACGCAAGGAGCACCTAAACGAAGGCAAGCAGCGATACGGAAGTTGTTATCGTCCAACATGGTACCAATCTTAGGCGACGGTAGGGCCTGAAGCCAAACACCGGATTCCCATTCCCCCACAGCCAAAAGGCGAGCACGTTCCGCAACATTGGTAGAACTAGAAATTAGATGTTTTCTTACCATGTTGCAGAGCGGCACGTCCCATTGTCTCTGGGAAGCTGGGTTGGCTGGCAAATCAGCGTTTGGGCAAAACATTTTCCAAGCATTAAAAGCTTCGGCCATGCCTGGCACTTCTGAATTAGTTAGGCTAGGGGTTAAGATTTTTTTAACTAATTCATCCGTGCCATGCACCGAAGATAAGAATGCTGGCAGACTTACGTCAGTAATTTTGCGAACGCCGAGCCCGCCTAGACGCACAGGCATGGATGCCTGAAGCCAAACTCGGTCGTTATATCCACATTTAGAATTTTGCATTGTGTGTGTGTTTCGAATCACACTATCCATTTTACCTAAAAGAGTCGAATATTTGAACAGTTGAGTTGAGCGGAGAACATGTGTAAATTTAGCGTCTTTTTATATTGTTTTACTCGAAATAAACATAAAGATTTTTTATAGGTATTTAAACTATCACTCACATCAGTATCAAAATAATCAGGCTATTAACAGCGCCGAAATATCGAAAACTCGAAACAATGCAACATTGTATAAATCCCGATTATTTTGATAAAGATTTTTTACTTTCTCGATTGATTTGAAAATTGCTATTACTTAGTATAGATATATTATGCTTGGGGCGTCTACATATCCCGTTAGTATAGTATATTTCAGTCACGTTTCGTACACCCATTATATCTTTTGAGACCCAACGTTACAACATGGTGTTCTGCTAGCAACAATGGAACCACCAATTTGTACAATAGCCCAATCTAGAGCGACTTTGATAATAGCTGCGTTCAGGTGATCACGCTCCAGTTTTTATCTTAAATACTGCTGTGGTACAGATATTTGAAACTAATTTAGTTGTGAACACTTCTGATGTAATATAGTGCTGACTTTTATACCACAAAGGTGGCAGAGAATAACACGGCCCACCTGATGGGAAGTGGTTACCGTGGCCTATGGACGTTTGCAACACTTGGGGCGTTACACTCCCTCTTGAAGAACCCCATATTGTAGGCGCTTGGGAAAACCACAGCAGGGAGTTCATTCCACAGCTTGAGCGTGCGTGGGATGAAATTTCTTTTATACCGCACAGTACGCACCATCTCAAGTCGCAATGTGTAAGGATGAATTCTTTACCTATGGCGAGCGGTGCGATAATAGAATGTAGCTGGGGACATCATGTCAAACAATTCATCTGAGCACAAGCCATTGTATAGGTGGTAGAACACACATAACGGCTGAGGTATGGGTTGTATTATGGATGGCTAAGAGCATGCAAAGTGGAGAAGTAAAAGCTGGAAAGTGGAATTCCCGAAATCCGACAAAGATGATGATGACTGAGGTATTGAGTTTGTAATTGAGAATTAGGTCGAGTGCTTAAAATGTCATATGAGCATCACCCTTTCATAGTATACGTTTACCACAGCATAAAAGGCGAGGATGCCTGTAATCCCCGAAAGGGTAGACAGAGGTATATTAAATATGATTTTCGGTCCCACAAAATAGGGTGAGCTTATAGCCGGCAATCCGAATGGCCAGCGTGGATACAGTAGGCCAAAGCCTCCCGACATTGGGCATTGTCCAGCAGTCGATTGCGATAAGCTAATTGATTGATTGGTAAGGTAATTACATATGTACAAATATTAAACAATGATATATGAAACAATTAAAACAAATAATATGTTTGCTGTCACGATCGAAACCATGGCATGGTTACGAATCGATAGTAACCTTCTCAAAAACCTTGGGAAAGGCTCACCTGAGATTAATCAAAACACTACGCGACCTTCATGTCATGTTTGTAAACATACCATAAAAAAATACCACAGCGTTACTCAACTGAGGTCTAGTAACACCACACGTTACTCTCGTGCTACAGACCCTGTAAGAACAGAGAGTTTCAGTGCCATCAGTGCAGAAGAAACTATCAGGACAAGCCTTTAGTCTTCCAACTGATAGTACAAAAACTCTCCAGTGAGCTCTGGCTACCCTACTCACCGCCGGGAACATAACACGAGGTTATTATAGCCGTAGTCTTCTGTATGATGGAGGTACTTCCCCAGTCGGACTGCTCCTCTCCCACTTATTGTATTGATTTTACTTTTATTTCTATATATATTTCAAACTTTGGACTTTTCACTACTTTTTTTTTTTTACGTGCGCAAAATCCCCACGGATACCTCCCCACCGGAGCCGGTGGAGGAGGTTATGTCGGACTCTAACCGACTAAAACGCACGCTGCCTGAGGGTCGCTTTGGTTGCCGAAGGTGAGGTTGACAGGCATATCCCTCGCACCCCGGCCGACCCAGGGCCATCTCTCACGATCTGGCCCTCTTCTCGGGTGTGGGGACTACAGAGTCCCCAGGACTTGTCACTACTAGGAGTCTATAGTTAAACACTACAATCACATGTCCACTCGTGTGATAGATCGCGAATTTGTTACACGTTTTAATATAATTCGTGAACGTATTAGTCGCGCTACGTCCTACGTCCGTAATGGTGGCGTGTGAACCAGCCGTATGCGCAATATAACGATCTTTTCACTTTTGTATCCGTGAGTGAGGGGTGCAGACACTGCAGATGACACGATCCACGATTTCCAAAAAGACTGTTTTTTTTAATACCACTTAAGTGGCAGATAAGCACACGGCCCACCTGATGGAAAGTGGTAACCGTGGCCTGTGGACGCGTGCAAAACAAAGGGCCACACTCGCGCTGCGAATCCTGCAAGCATTGAGAGTTTCTGTGCCGTCAGTGTAAAAGATAAAGCAGGACAAGCTTTTGGTCATTCCACTGAGAGTACAAAAACCCTCCAGTGAGCTCTGGCTACCCTAAATAGACTGTTAAGCTCCGGTAAGCATGATCTTGTGATTCTTAATGCTCGAGAAGGAGGTGGGGGAGCGGGGCCAGAGGAGATTTAAATCCCTCCCGTCTCGCGTAACCCGTAATGCGCAAAGGCGACTCGGGCATCGGAGGTCGCTAAGGACATCCGTTATCCACGAACGTGGGCCCGGGAGTGACAGGTGGAGCCGTCTGTTACCCTAGAAGAAGCAGGCCAAGACAGCGCGATGTTCACCCCCATATTCTGGGGAAAATTAGGAACACCGTAGTCCCTTGTATGACCCTGGGTCAGTCGTAGTGCGCGAGGGATATGACAAAGGCTACCTTTACCTTACCCTGGCAACTGATGACCCCAGGCTGACATGCGTTTTTGTCGGCCCGAGGGGAATTTCGCATGATAATAAAAATTTTGTTGTGCTACTTATCCGATTGCGACATTAAAAGAGGTTATGGTTTTGACCTAAGTGCCTTAGAATCTGTTTAAAATTCAGTCTCGGTCTAGTCAAGATCTCCCAAATGTCATAAACAATCACGATGTCAATTAATGTTTGTATCGGGCACCTCTCGATCCTCCCGCCTCCTTAACCACTAAGCTACCATCTCAATGTTTGATAGTAACTATTGTATCGGTATACAGACTTAGATGGAAGCGACTGCCATCTGACCTCCCCACCTTAGAGGAAAATCTGCGACAGAACATTAATAATTGTTTTGTCCTCCCTATCTCTTAGTTGTCTTCTACGACACCCATGGGAAGAGATGGAGTCGCTCTATTCCACACTACTGGGAACTAACACGGCTGCCTTCCTATCTACGAACGAAAAACTACATTCAATTAAATGGTTTGACGTTAAGTATCATTTTAAATTTAAAAAATATCATATTCCTGGTTAATGAAAGACTTTGTCGCTACCAGTGAACAATTTGATTACGGGCTTTCGCGGTAAATGTGGTCTAAGATTACAGTACTGTACTGTTATAACTATTTAGTGCTAAATATAAGTGTCTATGTTTATTGTCAAATGTCTGTATTTGCATGTATTACATAACATAACATAAACTCACGCTTATATCCCCGAAGGGGTAGGCAGAGGTGCTAGCACCCTCGTTTCGCCAGTTTATGTTTTGGTCGCAATGTAAAAGGTGGCGAGCCTATTGCCATTAACCGGGCACTTATAAACCTGCGATAAATACATAAGGAACTTCGAAAAGCATCGAAACGTCATTAGTATGTGCCATGGTTAAAACCTGGGATCGAACCCGAGACCTCGTCTCAGCAGTCCATTACTCATACCACTAGGTTACCATGTACTCGTATTATGTCTAGACATAATATGCATGTATAAAATGGACGAGATAATATACTTTGTGCTACTAAATTGCGGATATCTGTAGAAATTATATTGTTGTTTTTAGAAGGTTAACTGGGCTATTTACAGATAGGTCGGTACATGAGGTTAACTGTTAATTAGGTCAAGAATCAGGATATTATGCACACCACTAGGTTAAGAGCTTAAAAGACCAAGAACAGTTATTTTATCCATAACTTACGAGATTAACAATTCATCAGATTGACAGATAATTTTACTAATTAGGTATTACAAATAACTAAGTAACTCTGCCCGTATGTCGGGTTGTTTGTCTGTAAAATTTTCATGCATAAATCACTGAACCAATTTTAATAAGTAAAGAGATGAAGAAGAAAATTAGATCTTGAGGATGCTATGTTTTTTTTTTACGTGCACAAAATCCCCACGGATACGGAAGAGGTAATGTCGGACTCGAACCGACCAACGCGCACGCCGTCTGTGAGTCGTTTTTGGTTGCCGAAGGTGAGGTTGACAGGCATATCCCTCGCACCCCGGCCGTCTAGCCCTCTCCTCGGATGTGGGGACTACAAAGTCCCCAACTCGTCTCCGGAAATGGGGAGGCGCGTGAGGCGCGCCGCCGCCGCGGCCTGCTTCTACCAGGGTAACAGGCGGCTCCACCAGTCACCTCCAGGCCTGCGCTCGTGGGGGGCGAAGGTCGTTCATCGACCTCCAGCGCCCGAGTTGATGCTAAGTTTGGGTGCGATAAATGACATACACACGGCCAGAGGTGCAGGAAACAGCTGGTGTACCACAAACCACCTCCGTAGGACTAAAGAACAGGAGAACAAGGACGAAATGGACGCCCCTAGTATTGCATACATCCATAGGCCGCGGTAACCAATTCCCATGAGGTGGGCCGTGTGCTTGTCTGCCACCTAAGTGGTATAAAAAATACAAGGAGGTACACTCTCACAATAATTTAGCATTCGATACAGCATAGGACACACCCAGCCATCCTAATATAAATATTTTAAACCCAAAAACCGAGATGACGGCGTCAGTGACCGAAGAAGCATACACAGAATTCAAAATATATCTTTAATATTAAAACCACGTTTACGCGTCCTCATAAAAATAAATAATAATATAGATAACCGCACAGGACAGAGTTACACCCACAGGGGTTTTTAAAGTACCTGATTAATTTCGGGGCTCAAGCTTACATTACTTGCAAAGCAGTGTAAATTCTGATTGAAGCCAAGGTTCTGTTGCAGACTTTTGTCTTGGAGAGGTCAAGTTTCTGTTGCTGTGACAAAAATCAAGCTAAAGAGTAAGAAAATGGACCTTTTTTTTTTTTTTTTTTTTTATATAGGACACGTCAATTGGACCTCGCCTTGCCTGATGGTAAGCTGAAGGCAAAATCCCAGAAAAGAGGGTCACCATTACTTACACATACCGTGTGACAATGGTGACACTCAGCTTGACGGCCTTATCATATGCTTTTTCACGCCCCGCTTAAAGGACCCGGGACTGTAGGAAGAAGGAAACACGTGAGCTGGTAATGAATTCCAGGCCTTAATGGTGCGACAGAGGAAAGAGTCTCCGAACCGCTTGGTTCTTGATCGGATGTTTTGCACCGTGTGCGGATGACATCTAAGACCTGCACGCGTTGTCCTGTGTAGGAAAGGGGAGGGTGGGACTAATTGGAAGAGCTCATCAGAACACTCCCCATGGTACAGACGGTAAAATACAGCCATGGACGCAACATCTCTACGCAGCTGTAAAGGTTCTAGGGTGTTCGTGATCTCGGGATTCCCAATGATGCAGATCGCACGTCGCTGCAACCTGTCGAGAGCATCTAGTAAGTACTTTGCTGAACCGTCCCAGAGATGCGAGCAGTACTCCACACAGGAGCGAATTTGTGTCTTGTATAGAAGACACCGCTGCTCCGGCGTGAAAAATCGTCTCACTCTGTTCAGGACTCCGAGTTTTCGTGAGGCTGTTTTGATGATGCTTTCGATGTAGTTTTTGTTATTCAGGTTGCAGCGAACATCCATACCTAGGATATTGAGATTGTCCTGCAGCGGCAGTGGCGTGCTCTGAAGAGTGGGGAGGGGAAGGAAAGAAGATACTTTTGCTGTAAACGCACATGCCTGCGTCTTCTTGGCATTGAACTCAACCAGGTTCTCAGAGCCCCATTGAGAAATGTGATTCAGGACCCCGTCAAGCTCAGTGACAAGAATCTGCCTTTTCTCCGCGATATCTGACTGCTTGGCCGCTGGATGTCCATGATAACTCCCATGTAAAGTGCTATCGTCTGCATAACAATGAACATTGCCGGTAGACAGCATGTCGTTGATATGCAGAAGAAAGAGAGTGGGTGATAAGACGGACCCCTGGGGCACGCCAGCATTAACCTGCAGAAACTCCGAAGCTCGTCCGTCACAAAGGACGCGAATACGGCGCCCCTGCAGGAAGCTAGCAACCCAGTTGCACAGCCTAGAAGGCAGACCAAAGGCAGGTAGCTTAGAAAGAAGCGATTTGTGCCAGACTCTATCGAAAGCTTTGGCGATGTCAAGACTAATTGCCAGTGACTCGCCGTGCTTGTCCATAGCCTCACCCCAAAGATGGGTAACGTATGCTAGAAGATCACCCGTTGACCGTTTCGGTCTGAAGCCATATTGCCGGTCATTAATTAAGGAGTGATCCTCTAGGTGCCGCATGAGCTGTTTGTTAATTATGTGCTCGAACACTTTGCACAGCACTGAGGTGACGGCTATGCGTCGATAGTTGGCTGGCTCCGAGCGATCCCCCTTCTTGGGAATCGGCTGAACATTCGCCTCTTTCCAAGGCAAAGGCACTGTACCCAAACTGTAGGATAGCCGGTACAGGCGCGTAAGCATTGGAGACAACTCCGCTGCACATTTTTTCAAAACTACCGCTGGAATACCATCCGGACCACTGGCTTTCCGGACATCGAGTGATTGCAGCACTGCACGGACATCGCTTTGCCTGATATGGATATCAGGCATCGCGTGGTCACTGTCGGGTAGTGTTGGTGGCTGGGTACCACAATCATCGATTCGGGAGTTGGCCGCAAAGAGATTAGCCAGCAGATTTGCCTTCTCTTGCGGCTCATGGGCCAGGGATCCATCAGGGTTACGCAGCGGAGGCAGCGAAGGCTGACAGAAGTTGGCTTGCACGGCTTTAGCCAGTCGCCAGTAGCCACGGCTTCCCGTGGGATGCATCACTAGCTCTTGACCAAGCCGCGCTATGCGCAGGGCATCCGCTCTGACATAGGCCCTTCTACAGACCTTTGTGGCTCTGTTGTACGCCGCCTTGAAGTGGCCCAGATTGGGATGGCGCGTGGCGCGCGCCCTTACCCAAGCGCGGTACGCAGACTGTTTTTGTTCAACAGCTTCCGCGCACTCGCGCCCGAACCAAGGGCGCACCCCGCGGTCACCGGTGACATCGGTGTATGAGATATAGTATTCCATACCCAGACCGATCTCACCGGCGACAGCAGTAGCACAATCCGATGGGTTCTTACCTTCAAAGCAGCGCTCAACCCACGGGATGGACGCAAAATAGTCACGAAGTCCATCCCAGTCCGCTGACGAGTAGTGCCAGAGACGCCGCTTCCCCCGCACTGGTCGTGGAGGCGCCATAATAGGCACCGTGGAACAGACCAGGCAGTGGTCAGAGTTGCCTAACGCGGCTCGCACCGATACACTGTACCGGTCCGGATCACTCGTCAGCAGAAGGTCTAGCAGAGAAGGTGCTTGGCCCGACCTTCTTGGTATCCTAGTGACCTCGTGCACCAATTGGGTCAGGCCGTGCGCCAGAGCAAATGCGTGGGCGGCTCTTCCCGCATGGTCTGTTTTGGAGGAGCCCAACCAGATCTCGTGGTGGGCGTTAAAATCCCCCAAAAATACCATTTCGGCATTCGGAAATCGCTCCTGCGCATCATCTGCCGCCTGACTCAGATATTCAAAGAGTCGAGTTGTCTCAGCATCTCCTGTATGGGAACGGTAGAGGCACACATAGATCTGACTCGTAGGGCCATGGTCTACGTGTACCCAAAGGACGGAGAAGGATGGGTCCTCTAGGCAGCGCAAACGGCGACAGCAAACATCCGCCCTAACAAACACGCACACCCCGGCTTTTGCACGAAAACTTTCCTCAAGAACATAGCCAGGGTAGAGCAAGTAGGTCGTGTCGTCAGGGCGGTGTATTTGCGTCTCCGTTAGAAAAAACATGGCAGGTTTCGCCGTCTCTAGGTGTTGGTGGACGGCGTTGAGGTTTGCATGGAGCCCACAGATGTTAGTGGACTCCACCTCAAATAGCAAGCTTTTGGGAGTGTGACGAGCCGCTGTGTTGCCTTTTTCTGTGAATTGCGCTGCCATGAGTTTGGGTGGGAGAAGGCGTGAAAAAAGAAGTGATTGCCGCCGCAGCACCGTGTGACAAAGCGCGGGATATTGGTTTTATCTATGAATGTGAGGCATGGCGAGAGCCGACGCGCCGAACGGAAGGGCCCCCGTACCCCCCCGAGTATGGTCGCCGGGCTCCCAAATCCGGTCACCAACCGGCACGACGAACCATATCGGGATTATGCGCGGCCTGGTGAGGCAGCCTCCCAAGGTGGTTAACCCCAGTTGGGCCCCTGTACTATACCGCGGGCGGCCAGCGGCACCACCGTTTCTACAGGTCTCCCTGTTCGGCGCATCGCCCCGCGCCATCCCCACTAGACTACGCCAAGACCCACTGGTCCCACTAGTGCTGCGACAACCACCACCTCTGCCCGGCTATGCACATGCTGACCCCTGAACACAATCCAACCGAGATTGAATTGCTATGGAGGGTTTTTCGCAATAGTGCACGGTGGTACCTACCCGGTCGAAACTTGAGACAAATTTGTGCCACCAAGTTTCTACCACCAGTACCAGACCTTGACGAAAGTGTCATTAAATGAGACTGGACTGGCACTCGAATGGAGAAAAAGAGTATCAGTAACTGACCTGACCTGCAAGTCTTTTTTTTACTTGCGAAAATCCCCTTTTGTTACCCCACCACCGGAGCCGATGGGAGAGGTTCGAACCGACTAAACGCACGGCGCCTGTGGGTCGTTTTTGGCTGCCGAAGGTGAGGTTGACAGGCATATCTCTCGTAACCGGCCGACCCAGAGCCATCTCTCCCGATCTGGCCCTCTCCTCGGGTGTGGGGACAACTTAGTCCCCAACACGTCTTACTTGAGAGCTTTACTCCTTCTCTTTTAGATTTGATTTATGTGACTATAAGCGATTGTCATCTAACCTCCCACTGCCGAGAGAAAAGCCTGCATCTGAGCCTTCAATTAACAAGTGTACTGAATTGCCGGTAAGGCTGTCATGACCCCTAGGTGTTTGGTAGGGCCACATACGAATTATCCCCCTAAGTTTTTGACAGAACCCCATACGATTGGGCCCATAGGTTTTTGGTAGGATCCCATATCCCCATGAATAATGAATAGAAAAGAAACTTCCCCATGACTGAGCCGGACTAGGATTTCGAATCAAGAATGCTTCAATGTGACAGTGAACATAGAAAGTATATACATAATACATACGATGGTTTTCACTGCCTCTCGAGAATATTAATGATCAGTGATCCTCTGGCATGTGTAGCTTATAACACTACTGTAAAGTGCTGGGTTCGAATCTCAAATCAGGCAAAATACTGTTGGTGTTTTAGTTAAACTTACCGGCAGAGTAGAATTTGGACCACTCAAATTCTTCCCATGCAACAAACAGTACAAGGCGATTTAGGGATAAAGCTGTTTAACATCAAACAGATATATACAACCCACATGCATGACTTGAGTCAACAATAATACCCGGAAGACGGCAATAGGCTCACCCCCTATTATGTGGGACCGAATTCAATGATTGGTGAAATGTAGGTGTTAATTCACCTCTGCCTACCCTCCGGGGATAGCGGCGGGATTATATGTATGTATGTATGTAAACCTACTACGCCTGCTATGTGATGCAACTGCTGATTCTTTATACTACTTATGTGGCAGATAAGCCCACCTTATGTTAAGTGGTTACCGTTGCCTATAGATGTGAATAACACCAGGGTCGTCAAAGGACAAAACTCTAACGCAGGTTTCCCTCTTTTCTTCGGGAGGTCAGATGATAGTCGCTCCCATAAAAGAAGAAATAGAAGAAAGAATATGCGGGCTGCGGGTTCTAAGGCCTCGGATTACAACCAGGAATAACGATAGGATGATGATAATTATGAATCATCATCATTATTTTCACCCAGTTGGGGTCGGCTTTCAAGCCTAACTGTGGCGTGGCTGAATTTTTGATATTTTCCTTGAAGCGACTATCATCTTACCTCCACAACCAATTGCCAATGATGACCATGAATATACCTACCTAATTATACAATGAAAATTCGCCGGTAAAACATTGTTTACAAACAACTTTATATAACGTTACCATTAATTTACATATACGACTGTATATTTACATAATTATGTACAATGTATGTCTGTTCATCAACTAATTGTTCACACTTCATAAAAACTCAACAAGTGCTATTGCTTGTGTAGTTCTTTTGAAGCATGAATAAATTTCACAATTAAGGCACAGTTCGAGCTCAAAAACATTTTTCTAAGTCAACAGTCACAGTTTAGAATCATGTATGCTTATTTATACCACTTAGGTGGCAGACAAGCACACGACCCAACTGATGGAAAGTTGTTCCCGTGGCCTATCCTTTAAACAATATAATAAATAACCTTCTGATGCCCGTCTTGAAGAACTCCATATTGTAGGCGCTTGGGAAAACCGCAGCAGGAAGGGCATTTTACAGTTTATATCATTAAAATGCACTTACAAAACGTTAAAGGTAAAAAAAACTAGTCTAACCTTATGTAAACGGAATAGTGGTCCAGTCCTGAGAAGAGAAACTCAATGGGCTCTTTTTTGGTCCATTTTCAACCAAATAATAGACAGTATTTAGACAAAGATTTTTTTTAAACCGCATAAACCAAACATAGCTTTTTAATTCGCAAAATACATTGCAAAAAAATTATAGTGTCTGAAATTTCATTATTTCTAGTTTTTTTTTTTTGAAGTATTGTGAATGTAGTTGTGTCAAGTAAATTAATTCTAATTTAAACCAATGAAAAAACAAGTAAATAAAACAATGTACGTTATGCAAATTTTAAACTGTTTGACACGGTTTGTTGAATTGAAATTAGACATCGCCTTAATGGTTCCTTCTTCCTTGTAACATTTCCTGTACGTTCCGAGCAACTAGTAACTCTTCCTGTATACCGGGGACAGACAGAGACATGATGGAACAAAGACTTGTAAAACTTGGGCCAGCTATGCTTGGAGTTTCTTTGGATTGTAAAAAATCGTATTTCAATTTCCGTTTGGGTTCCTGGTAGAGAAGAATAAGGCTACCCCATCTCTTCTTGTAGGTGTCGTCTCGTGAAAGGCAACGAAGCGGTAGGGTTGTTCTCCATTCAACAGTAAGTATACCTACAGCCCATGATAATGCCCGTTTGACGGAAATAGGACTGTCGCTTATTATGTGGAAGCGAAAATTATAGTAGGTGTAATATGGGTGTTTTAACACTTCTGCCTGGTTCTCTATTTTTATTCCTACGATTTTATGTCATAATTTAACATTGCATAATGTTACTTGTCCTAACATTATTTACGCATAATACTCATTTGTCATAACTTTTTAATCATAATTTTTTTAATCCTATTTACTATAAGCATAATATTTTATAAGCATACTATCCCAAAGCATAAGTTTACTTAAGCATAACGACGCGTAACCATAACTATTATAGAATACTGTTATTACCAAGAACAGTTTGAAATTATATTTTTTTAATTCAGAATGTTCATTTGACTAAATAAAGTTCTACATGGTTATAAAAAAAAATAACCACGAAGGCCTAATAAGGGAGCTTCGCTCCGCTCCGCTCCCGCATTACCCTTCTAACCTAATCTATCCAAGTCGGAATCAGGGGCTTTCTCAATAAATCTATCACTGAACTATTAGACAAATAAACAATATGCTTTACAAATTTATGCATATCAAAGTTATGAATAAAAACATTAGGATATACAATATTTATGCTTAATAACAGAGTATGCTAAAAACCAATTATGGCACACTATTATTATGACAAAGAAAATTATGCCTAACTTGTCATGACAATTTAAATAAGGACAAAAACCATTGTGAGAAAAAATGGGATTCCCTTCTGCCTACCCCTCTAGAAATTTAGAGGCGTGAATATATTTATGTATATATGTATAAAAGCCGCGGGGTTTCCGGCAGAGTAGAATTTGGACCACCCCATCTCTTCCCACGCAGTGTCGTTCAAAGCGACCTAGGGTTAGGGCTGTTTTATATCAGACAGATACATACGACCCAGACTCATGGATAAATGCAACAGATGCATGGCTTGAGTCATCAATAGCGCCTTGAAGACGGCAATAGGCTCACCCCCTATTACGTGGGAGCGAATTCGATGATTGGTGAAATGTGGGTGTTAATTCACCTCTGCCTAACCCTCCAGGGATAAAGGCGTGATTATATGATGATGATGAATAAAACAGTTTGGTTTGCTCGTTTTGAGGCTTTGTAGTCAAGATCGTCCTCACTCAGACTGTGCTTACACAAGTTCTAGGCTTGGTAGGGCAACGGCTTGCAGTTGGATATTCTAATAAATATTGAAAAACCTAGGGCAACATGAAAAATCCTCGTTTTCGCAACTAGGTTTTTTGCTTATCGTAATTACATTTTTTATTACTACACAGAAGTTTTTATGTCGTCATTACATACAATTAAAATAACTGGGCCCATCTGAACTATGAGAAATGCAAGGAATTTCCTATTGCGGTCTACCGGGCACGTTCTTTGCCATCATTACAAAGAATTACCTAACAGAATTATTCTATAACACTGCCCGACGTTTGTTTTTATATATCAATGGTTGAAAGGCTAAAAGGTTTAAGCGACATTTGTAATTCACAGGAAAATTGTTTAACAGCAAAGTGATTGTGATGTCTTTTGGGATTAGTTGCCATGCCATTGTATAATCCATGTAAGCCATGCAAACAATACTACGACATAAAAGTATCTATCATTGTATTGTGTAGTAATTAACTGGTCATACCCATAAAAGTCAATCAAACCCATTTAAAAAACAGTGAAGTAGAAGACCCGGATAAATCCAAAGTGCTAGATTTGATTTTATCTACGATCCAGAAAAAAAAAAGTTATGAACGATGAGGGAAGAGGTTACAAGAAGGAACTCTTAAAGGAGTAAACTAAATATACTAGTAATGAATCATATTAGCATTACAAACAAGGAAGAGATAAGCAAAACAAATATTATAATAATTGCAGCAAACGTTAATCGTGATAACAGTTGAAACTATACAAACTCTTTGCTTATCACTCTGTGGTTAATTTAATCTGTGCTATCGCTTGGCTGTATGTTTGCGTGGTCTGTGCCGAGCAATAAAAGTCTGATCAAAAGTGTTATCGATTTTTCGAAAATAAGGTAATCCTTATTTTGCTTTGTTTACTTTACTTTAGCGCTAAATATATAGTTTCCTTTATAACGATAAATAGATAGATAGATAAGTCTTTATTGTACATCAATAGATTTACAGTAGGGCAAGTAGGTAGCATATACTAAATGAAATGTAGTTCAATGTACAATGGGCGGCCTTATCGCTGAAGCGATTTCTTCCAGGCAACTTTATGTCAACTAATGTCATCTGAATGAAAAGTAAAAAAAGGTACACGTATATGACATTTGCGATACTAAATTTTTGTTCTGTACGGCTAGTTAAGTAGTACATAAGCACAGAAGTCAATAACATTGGTACTTTATAAGTAAATATTCTAAACCTGATTGGAACAGGTTCCTCTCGTGGGATAAAAATTACATTCCGTTCAAATTCACCTCCAGCCATAAACATTACTTTTATTGACATGACCTGAATTCTTGACAATCTATCAGTAGACATAAATTTAAAAAAAAAAACAACGGTAGTAAAATGAACACCTGTTGTGGGAAATAAATAAAAAGGCATTGAGCGATTGATCATTCAATCATTCGTTCATTTTATGAATGTAAATATTGTCTATTAGCTGTCGCCCGCGCGTATATCGGTTATTGCGACAAAATATAGCTTAATATGTCCTTTCTCAAGGTCTAATTTTATCAAAATCGGTTTATTAATTTAGGTGACAAAGCGTAAGATACAGACAGACAGAGTGACTTTCGCATTTATAATATTAGTATGGGTGCCATAGGGTATAAAAACAAAATTAATTGAAAAGAAAATACGACTGCTGTCAATAAATCCACAAGTATCTTTAAATCAAGTTCTTTGGCGCTAAGCCATTCTCACTTACAAGTCAATATACCTGAGACTCTGTTAAAGGCTTTTCTCCCCGAAATTAGAGTTAAGATAGCAATCACTTCCGATGAAACCTAATCCGGTTGCTCGATTAATGATAAAACGCTCACCTTTTTGTTTTTTTTTTTTCATATCACATCGATATTCATAAATGGAATCTCGCCTAAGATGTAATTGAAACCACAATGAGTACTTTTAATTAGAGCAAGCAATGCTATGATATAAAAACATTTATCATTGTATTCTTAAGCCATTTACATGCCGTCTTGCATCAAAGTGACTATTTACTTTTACATGAAACATAATATGAGACAGTACCAATCAAAAATAAATTTAAATGTATATGTCGTAAAGTACATATTAATTTAGCAGAAATAAAGTAGTTAAGCTTTTCCTTCATAAAAGATTATACAAAAGAAATAAGGAGGAAGTTATAAATTTATTTTATAAAGTAACCGAATAATTTTCGAGCAATTGAAAAGAATCTGAATTATATTTAAATCAGCTTTAGGCGGAAATAGCAAATAACAATGATTACTTTGCGGGCCATTTATGTTTAGAAAAATTAATAAAAATACGCTCGTTATAAAGACTGCACAAGCAGTTCAGAATAATTTTTATGTTACATTTAAGGAAAAGAATTATTATTTTTATTCTGTGGTACGATACATAGTTATAAAACAAGAAAATACTCATGAAAAATGGATTACTTAAATTAACATTTTCATGAATGTTTTATATATTTAATCAATTGAAAGCAAGTGATATTTTTGTTAAATGTTTTAAATATTTACCACATTTATTCAAATGTTGATTTAAGTATTTCACATTTTTATGACACTTTGTTCTTGTTTTATCTATTTATAAAAAAGGACATAAAATACATCTTTAAGAATTTTCGCGCCATTATAGCCGACAGCAGTGACAGCTAAACAAACACAAAGTGAGGCGAATGAGCAAAACGTAAGTGGCCAAATTATTTGTTCCATTAAATCCGGTCACACACATAGACCTCTTTAGACACAAGTATTTTTCCCACACGCATTCGACTATAAATAAACCAAATCACTTGTAATCAAGTCACCTAAATGTATTTCCAACCATTCTAATAAAGTTAATTTTGACAGGTGTCAGAATGCGCGCCATAATATGTCTGTACGCGAAGTCAGAAAATGAAAGTTCAGTTTTACACGTAAAACTATTTGCTTACGTCGTACGAACGGCCGGTCAGCTTTCACGTATATATGTTTCACACGTTTTCGAACGTAGGTAACTGTGTATATTTACAGTGCTAGGTGATATAATAAATTGTGTGAGAACTTTTTTACATGTAGGCAAGTAGTAAAAGGAAAGATTTTATGAAGCCACAGGTTAAATATGGTTATTTCAGTTCACAATATTGCATAGACTAGAATTGTGAATGATTCTACTTTCAAAGTAATAGACTATTATTAAAATAATTTGGTTTAAATATTACATTAACATATAATCAAGTTACATTCACACATAGACGCATTATAATTATATTAATCTAGCACAAAAATTATAAAAAAACATATATTATTATTCAGAATAAAAATTAAAATACTCTAAACTATTATATCCATGTAAGTAACTTTTAGATATTTTTTAAAAGTTTTTAAGAAACATTTAAATATTTTAAATTTAAAAAATGATTGTGTGTGTGTGTATATATATATTAGAACAAGAGAACGGAATGCGAATTCTGCATTTTTGAACGTAAACATTATCACTTTTGAGATAGAAATATTTTGATAGTAGTTATATAATTGTCACTTCCTACTCTGTTTCCAGCTTTTTAAGAAAAGCATTCGCAAGGAAGAGAAAGTAATAATACCGAAGCCTTCGGGCAGTTCCATGTAATTGAGAGAGTGTCCAAGCACTTAAATTTGTACCTACAGTGGTGTAAATATCACACTGGTATGATGAAATTGTTAAAAACCATAATTAGAGAATGATTTCCTAGATTCAGAGACTCGAGAATAAAAAAACAAATGTAGTACAGTCTGGGAAGTCTGAAATGCTACTGTGTAAGGTTTATTACATAATAAGCAGATTTATGATGTAAGGCTCAATGGGCAATCCAGTATGGGTCAACCTAGACTAGCGTATACCAACCAGATCGAAGACATTTTAAAGAAAGGACATGTTAAGAGTACCTACTCGAAACCGACGAGCATGTATGAAAACGTTTATGAAAGTAGAAGAAGCGAAAGTTGTATGCCGGGATCGTTGCAAGTGGAAACATGTAGTCTCTGTCTACCCCACTTTGAAAGAGGCGTATGTAAGTATGTTAAGTACCTATCATGACTTGCATGACCTATGAAGAAGGAAACATCAAGAAGTAATGTTACATAACACAGACTCTGTAACAATCAATTTTGATGTTAATCATTAAAATCTGTAACCTACAATACCAAAAATATACATACATGTACAAAAAACGCGACTCGCAAGAACCACATGTCATTGCAATAATTTTACATAATTTAGTTTGTAACTGTATGAATACCGTTGAAATAAAATTAATAAAAAACTGCAACTAAATTATGAACCACAAAAACACCAGACAATATATGTTGCATGTTCGCACGTACATTCATTAAATACAATTTTGAATTCTAAAATCGAATAATAGTGTAGTAAATTACCATAGATTAGTTTGCATCATAGACAAATTGTGTGACCGATTTTGGCGTTTAAAAAGATGTTTCCTTTATTCAAAAATATTTATATAAATATTTCAAAACCTCGCTTTGCCAGAATATCTGGCAACTCTGGTCGGATATTCGATTCTAAAAATAAAAATAAATAGATATTAATATCAATTGTACCTATCAAGTTGCAAAAATAGTTTTTAGCAAAAGCTTGATAATTTTCAGATTATGTCACTTTAATGTTAAATTTCAATAATATTTGTTTGCTCGTTATCTAACTCCCCATAATCGATCGCATATTGAAGAATATTTCATATTTTTTAATAGATTAGAAATAAACTTCATTATATATCAATCAAAATATGCATAAATGAACTTGAAAACTAACACAATTAACATGATGTGCTAATAGAGACAGTGGTTTTATTATTTACATATTATTAGCACTATTATTCATACACCAGTAAACGACTCTGTAATGGCCGCCTTATGAGCGAGCATATAAACCACTAAATAGCAGAAAATGAGTCAGTAGGCCTAACACCACGATTAGCGATTTTCGCAGTGAAATTCACTCATGTCATTGACCTGCCGCCGTTGACCGCCATATTATGTGATAAAAATTTATTACAGATTAGATATTTTATGCACAGATAACTAAAAAAATATCATTTGTGTTTCTCTGTAGTTTATTCAAATTAAACATAAGGTACTTAACATAATAATCATTACACCGCAGTTTGCCATTTTTACACGAGTCATGAAGAAAGTAGCACACCTTGTTAAGTTTGATTAGAATTTTGGCATCTGTCACATAAGTATATTGAAATATGGATATAATTGTATATTTTGACCACCTTGTGTCAATGACCTATTTAATTCTCGTCTCCTTTTTAATTTCAATTTTGTTTATTGTGTATTCAAACTTTGCACTTACTGATATTTTACGATTTGGGGTTTGATTATATTAAATATTCAAACCCCAAATCGTAAAATATGAGTCTGAAATTGGTTTCTCTTTTTTATACCACTTAGGTGGCAGACAAGCTCACAGCCCACCTGATGGGAAGTGGTTACCGTGGCCTATGGACGTATGCAACACCAGGGGCGTCACACTCGCGCTGCTTACCATTAAGAAGCCCCTCTTGAAGAACCCCATATTGTAGGTGCTTGGGAAAACCGCAGCAGGGAGGTCATTCCACAGCTTGAGTGTGCGTGGGATGAAGTTTCTACTCTTCAAACAGGTTTTATACACATTTTGTTCTAATTCGTCAGGTCTGTGAAAAGCACTAACTCCTCAAGTCGCCAAGCTGACAGGATTAAGTAGTGGTTAATCTGTGCGTTTATGTTTGCGTAACGTCACAGTGTATAACCAATTTCATGATTCGCAACTTGGTTTTTATAAACACTGTTTTACATAAATTAAAACGTATACTAATTACATAGAGTTATAAATACTTACCTGTATGTATTCTAATGTATTTGTCCGTGAACTAGAGAATACATAGTAGGTTGGTATAAAATGAAACTGTGTAATATTTAGATTTACCAAAGTTATACAAAAAGATTTATACACATTATTTCATTTCTGCATATATTTAATAAATAGTCAAAAGATATTTAACATCAATAAAATCATGTTCACATTTTAACGCGATCAAGTTAGGTACACTTATCTCGATTAATTGGAAAGCTTTCGTCGAAACAACTTGTTCAATAAATAGTGTGTAAGTTTCTCCGCAATTATTTCGCAGTTGGATATTAAAGAATAATGAATTATATAGAATAGTGGATGTGTAAGTGTTTATGGTTTCGCCGCACTGCCGACAGAGACATGTCATAAAAACGCGCGTAAAACGGAATGATGTATTGTTGAAGTTACTGAACGAATGATAGATGTATTGTCTATGAGGCGATTAGCTACGTTCTCTCTCCTTACTGTTTTTTGAGCTGAATGTTACTGTAATGATTGATACGTATGAATTATACTTAGTAATACTTACAACGAGATTTGAAGGTTTGTTACTGCAGCCAAATCTGAAAATAATAAAATATTATTAATATTTTAAAAATTGTTTTAGAAAATCAATATGGCCGCAGTGTGACTCTTTTTTCAAAATAGTTCCTCTTAGATTGTTCTTTGTTTGTGCTTTACATTTTTCATTTAGGACAGGTACAAAGGTTAGAATACAAATACAAAGGTAGAAAGGTTGCAATATAATATCAAAAACAAACAAAGATATCCAGAAGAAAGGGAAAGAAATACAGAATAATGCATAAAAAGACAAAGAGGGAAGACCACCGTTATTCAGATAGCTCATACGAAATTTAACATAATAATTTTTTTAAGTACTAGTAACTTAAATTACTAGTATTACGGGTAACCCCTTTAACCTAATTTGCTGCGTCGGTTTCTCAATCGTAAGTCCAACACCTTAATCTCTAAGCTACCGAAATTTCAAAGTCAATACCAAGTCACCCGGTCTGACTGGCCGCGAAAGCTTGTTTGCCACTCCTTGTACTTATATAAAAATAAGATGCATAAATCTGTATTAGCAAATAATATGCTAATAACAAAACAAGTTCGATTTCATTAACCTTGAATAGCTGGCTTTATGCTTTTAGCTATGGTTACATGACATACGCATACTTATAGGTGCATGGGGCCACACTAAGGTCTCAGGGGCCCAAGTCAACCTTGCTTGTAAACCGATAAATCTACTGATTGACGGACTCCAGCCTTTTCTCTCGGGGTTCGGGTGTTGGGGGTTAGGTGATATTTACTCTCAAGTATTATAATTATAACCGATACATAAAAGTGAAACACCACTAAGTGATTGATCAAGAAATGTCAGAAACTGTAACACATACAAACTTGAAATTACACACCTAAGGGAGTATAAAATAAATTATTTCATATACCCAAAGAAAATTAATGGACACCACCTTGATTTCAAATTTGTTTCGATCCTTTAGACAGCAGTCGGCGGCCGGGGTGCGAGGGATATGCCTGTCAACCTCACCTTCGGCAACCGAAACGACCCACAGGCGGCGTGCGTTTTAGTCGGTTCGAGTCCGACATAACCTCCTCCACCGGCTCCGGTGGGGAGGTATCCGTGGGGATTTTGCGCACGTAAAAAAAAAAAAAAAGACAGCAGTCGGATATTGTTCATAATTTATTTTAATTTAAATTATTTAGTTATGATTATATTATATATTTTTGTAATCTCCTTCTAATTCTCTTCAATTTGATACCCTACTCGAGAAATTTTAACACATAACATAGTTTTTGTTGACATTTGATTTACCCTAACACACTTGGGAGATAAATATCTTTCATTTGAAACCCCATTCATTGAAATTCATCTAGCAGTTAGGTAGGTATGTAGAGCGCAACAAAAAAACCTCGCTCACGCAGTCGGGTAAAAATTGGTTCACTTGTATGAAGTGGCGGTCGGCTGCTATTAGTAAATAAAATGGAAAGGATTCCAAAATGCTAGCGCAAGAATATTACCGCACGAATGATTTTTTTATAGGCTAAGGTAACGGAATAGATTCAGCCGCTCGAATGATTTCTTTTAGGCAAAGGTAACAAAATACATTCGGCCAATCAGTTTGACATTGAGTAGCTATAAGACTTCCTTTCACTATCAAATTTTTGGGAGGGAAAATTACGCATCTAAATTTTGTTTACAACAGAGTACCACACCTTTTGTATGTAAATTAACATCCTTTTTCGTACGTGCTTTACACTCATGTCTAGTTAGCTCGTCATACATTATTGTGTGGAGTAACAATAGTCTATCAAACAGGTCTGACCACAATTTTGATGGCCAGTCTTGAGCACATCATGTTTTGAACTCTAAAATAAAGTGACGTATTAGATATTAGGTTAGTGTGTAAATTTGCGCGTATGTCTTAAGATTGTAATCTTAATCTTCGTGTCTCTGTATATAAAAGTCGTTAGGTATGTACCGGAATATGTTTTATATCTAACTTCTGCAAGCAACTTTGTGTGTCATTCATATACTCATTCATACATACTTTATAATCACGCCTTTATCCACAAGAATTAACACCCACATTTCACCAATCATTGTATTCGGTCCTACATAATAGAGGGTGAGCCTATTACCATTTTACGGGCACTATTGTTGACTCGAGCCATGCATCTGAGGCTTAATCTGGGCTGATATATCTGTCTCATGTTAAACAGCAGTATCCCTTAGTCGCATTGTAAGACTCCGCATGGGATGATATTTTATTTCTAAGTTAATTCAAATATATTGGTTTTAGTCCGTTTATCAAAGAAGGTTAGGTGTAGGCTATATTAATAACATCACGCTACTATCCAAGAGCGCGGAGCAGTAATAATAAATGCAAATGAATCCAGCAGATTCTTATACATAATTAGAAAATTAATGTATTGCGAGTATATTTGTCTTAAATATTCTTCGGTTTATGCCACGAGCGAAACTGGAAGGGCCGGCTAGTTTTATTATAATTCGCAAGTGAAATAACACTTATTTCTAAAACACGCTTCCTTAAAAAGAAACCATGATATCAATACACGAATGGTCCAGGCGGGATTTGAACCCGTTTTCTTTCCCTTACAGGGGGAACGCTCTGACAACTAAGCCACCGAACCTTCGTCTGAAACCATCGAAATCCTACCTGTACCTTTTCTATCTTAATCAATCTTAATAGTTAACATACTAAATGCTTAAAATTTCATTCAACATGATATTAATACACGAACCCATAGCAACAGTTCGTTTTATACTAAATCTCCTACCCTATCGTACAATCGCAAGCTCTGAACATAAGAGGCTTCGTTCGTCATTCAACAGGTGAAAGCTACGGCCTTATGCGCACACATCTCAGAATCGCCGCGGGTACTAAATGGCAGGTAGTCTTGAAGCAGACGTACATTTCTGCTTCAGGTTGTCTGAGTACAGAAGCACTGAGATAAGTCCTGTTTTGATTGTATTGTTGAGACAATGACGTACAGTCAACGATGAAAGTAGCTTAATAAATTGTAATTTATTTATCACTGTGGCCCTAAAGTTCTCAAAAATTAATGAAAACGAAAAATTCAAAATAATCCAAATGATTCCTCTCACATCAATAAATTGTGTCCTAGATTGTACAGTTTGTCTAAAAATATACTATTGCATATTTTCATTCTTTTTATACCACTTAGGTGGCAGACAAGCATACGGCCCACCTGACAGAAAGTGGTCACCGTGGCCTATGAACGTGTGCAAAACCAAGAGAGTCACACTCGCGCTGCTAATCCTGCAAGCATTGAGAGTTTCTGTGCAATCAGTGTAAAAGACAAAGCAGGACAAGCTTTTGGTCTTCCTACTGACAGCACAAAAACTTTCCAGTGAGCTCTGGCTACCCTACTCACCGCCGGAAACACAACACGAGGTTATTATGGCCGCGGTATTCTGTAGGGCGGAGGTACTTCCCCAGTCGGACTGCTCAATTGGACGGAAATACCGTCGTATGTAAGGATGCAACCTTACGTACAACTTTATCGACTGTACATTCAATGTCAAAAGTCATTCTTCATATTCTTCGTTTTCGCAAGTTACAATATTCATGTTACAGAAATTAAGAAGACAAGAGCAGTACAAAGGGCGGCCTGTGGATGGAAATATATGTTGGTTGGAGTATTTACCTGAGTTGGAGTATGAGACCTTGCTGAGGTCCCACAGACCTAAAACTATTTTTATCTCTACTCGTATGTCGTAATCATTTCTATACAGATATCATAACGGTAACATTATGAAATGATTTTTGAAGAGAAAACTTCTTTAGCGGCGCTGTGTACTTTTTTGGAATGGGTAAAAATTTCTAAACTCGCATCAGGACACGTGACCTGATCGAAAATTCGTAAGACGGATGGAGAGAGGACAGGCGGCGCAGGGCGCTTGCGCGAATGTCACACGACTGTCACATGTGTGATGGCGGTGATAAACTTTTTAATGTAAAATAATTGTAATAGTTCTGAAGTGTTAAATTTTTAATGTTATATAAACTGTCATGTTTGTGTACGATAGCGCAATAAATGAATATTGTATTCCACCACATAAATAATAGTACTTTTATACTGATAATGAAAGCAATTCGTACAAAATTATTCTCTAACCATTCCAAAATATCAAAAATGCACAACGTTAATATTCAAGTTTTCACTTCTGCCGGCACTCCCGGAGTGCAACCCGTCGTTTTTTTTAATATTAAATCTATTGACAATCTTTTCTTAAAACAAAAGCAACACAAGAGATTCGGCCTCTCAGACTAACCTAGTAGTAGTCAGTGTGCTATTAAAGAACAAAGATGGCTGCAGGCTGACTTGTAACGCTATTCATAGTAATTTGCTAATTTAATAATATAATGATAAGTTTGTGGCTAATGTAGGAAGTATGAAACTACACATTTTATATATACTTCCTTTACGAATTACAAACAGCGCTTTCTAAGTTTTTTTTTTCATATCATTTAGGTGGTAGACAAGCACACGGCTCTTTGGAGGAGAAGCGGTTACCGTGGCCTATGGACGTGTGGAACACTACGGGTGTTTTTCTTTTTACGTGCGAGTTTTTGGTTGCCGAAGGTGAGGTTGACAGGCATATCCATTGCTTCCCAGACGACCTAGGGCCATCTTTTTAGATATGACCCTCCTCGACTGTTGGGACCACAAAGTCCCCAACTTGTCTCCGGAAACGGTAAGCTGGAGGACCATAACACAGTATCATGATGATATTGGTTATCAAAATTGGTTCAGTAGAACCTCACAAACTCACAATTTCCAAACCTTACCTCTTTAAAATTTTCGTGGTTTTTGGCAGAGTAGAATTAGGGACACTCCTTCTCTTCCCATGCGGTGTCGTACAAGACAACTTAGGGATAGGGCTGTTTAACATCAGACAGATATATACAACCCAGACTCAGCCTCAGATGCATGGCTTGAGTTAACAATACTGTTCGGAATACGGCAATAGGCTCACCCCCTACTACGTGCTGAATGTGGGTGTTAATTCACCTCTGCCTAACCTTCCAGGGATAAAGGTGTGATTATATGTATGTATGTATGCATAATTTTAGTTTAGATTTACTAAGTATGTAAATAAATTCAACAAAATAAAAAACTAGATACAAAAATTTTAATCTATGCAAAATTATGTAAAGAATAGAAAATAATTAAGTAAAAACTAGTGTTATATATGAGTATGTATAATACTAACAAAAAGTGTTACACTATGTAAAAATATGTTTGTATAAGGACATTTCGGCCTTGTCTGTGCATAATGAAACTTGTTTGGCGACCACCGACCACAGTCGACCATATTTCGACCACACGTAGGCGTAAGACCACTTTCTTCGTGTAATATGTTTTAAATGGACGATGAAAGTGAGATTTGTGGTAAAATTATGTTCCCGTATGAGTTTTGTGTGCAAATTAAATTTTATTAGCAGGCAACATTCCTACATATATAAGCATACATAAAAATAAGGATCTTAAGAATATTTGATAGTATAATATTTTTTGTAACGAATGAGTGCGAATGTATAATTTAATTGGTAGCTTAGTGGTATGGGTAATGGACTGCTGAGACGAGGTCTCGGGTTCGATCCAACGTTTTACACCAATGACTTTTCGAATGCTTTTCGAAGTTATGTGTGTATTTATAAGTGCCCGTTTAATGGCAATAGGCTCGCCACATTAACCATAAACTACCGAAATGTGGTTGCTAGCACTAGGCCCTTCGGGGATATAGGCGTGAGTTTATGTTATGTTATGTTATAATTTTTAAAATTTTGTTTGTCATTTTCCACATATACGCCTGTATATTTTCGATGTAATAGCACCAACATTTCGCCAACTGTTTTTCGATCCCACGTAATAGGGTGTAAGCCTATTGCTGTCAAGCGAGCACTTTATCATGGTCTGTATGTTTACTGCCGGATGAAAAACAGCCCTGTCCTTTAGTCGCCTTCTATGGCACCCATGGTATGAAATGGGGTGGATATTCTACTCTACTGGAAACTTCATGCAAAGTTTTAGATCTAAGAGTCGATAACTTGAAATTTGTTAAGTTAATACCGTTGGAAAATTTTCAATATTTTATTTTTGAATAGATTTGACGAAATCGTAAGTAAGACCGCCCAATTAAGCAGTCTGAATGGGGAAGTACCTCCGCCCTACAGAATACCGCGACCATAATAACCACGTGTTGTGTTTCCAGCGGTGAGTAGGGTAGCCAGAGCTCACTGGAGAGCTTTTGTGCTGTCAGTGGGAAGATCAAAACCTTGTTCTGCTTTGTCGTTTACACTGACGACACAGAAACTCTCTGAGCTTACAGGGTCAGCAGCGCGAGTGTGGCTCCCTTGGTTTTGCACACGTCTATAGGCCACGGTAACACTTTCCATCAGGTGGGCCGTGTGCATTTCTGCCACCTAAGTACATACATACATAAACTCACGCCCATATCCCCGAAGGGGTAGGCAGAGATGCTGGCACCCACGTTTCGCCAGTTTATGTTTAGGTTCCAATGTAATAGGTGGCGAGCCTATTGCTATTAACTGGGCACTTATAAACTTGCGATAAATGCACACATAAAAAAAGAAGTCATTGGTGTGTGCCATGGTAAAACCTGGGATCAAAACCGAGACCTCGTCTCAGCAGTCCATAACCCATACCACTAGGCTTCCGCAGTTAATACCTAAGTGGTATAACAAAAAAAGGATCTCCTAAACTCATTAGTTCTAAAATCTATATAACAACGTAATTTTCTCGAAAGTCCAAATATCGCGTAAACGCCATTTAACTGAAATGTTTCAGTCTACATGTTCAGCAAATAGGATTGAATTATATCTGTTTTGAAATGGGGCCCACTTTGCTGTTTGCTCGCTCACCGAGAAGTGCGGTGCAGTTATGTACATCTTTACGCTAGCTTGTTTAGGAGATCAACAGGCCAGACGTATGCCAAGCCTTGAGACGTTTTTTTTTATACAACTTAGGTGGCAGACAATCACATGGCCCACCTGATGGAAAGTGGTTACCATGACCTATGAACGTGTGTGACACCACTGGAGTCACATCCGTGCTGCTGACCCTGTAAGAACAGAGATTTTGTGCCGTCAGTGTAGAGGACAAAGCAGGACAAGCCTTTGGTCATCCCACTGACAGCACAAAAACTCTCCAGTGAGCCCTGGCTACCCTATATTATAATGATTTGATAGATGATTTTTATGCGTCTTAGGTAGCAGAAAAGTACACGATCCTCCTGATGGAAGGTGGTTACACCAGAGACGTTACAGTGCTATAATAATAATATTAATACAGAAGGCTGTGTTTCTTGATACGGTGCGCATCGTGTGGAAGTTCCTTTCTCTGGAGCCCTAACCACCGGTAGCTTGGTCCCTGTATCCGATACCGGTGGAGCACTATTTTTTTATATTTTTAAATATTATTATATTATTTTTATACCACTTAGTTGGCAGACAAGCACACGGCCCACCTGATGTGAGGCGGTAACCTTGGCCTATGGACGTATGCAACACCAGGGGTGTCACACTCGCGCTGCTGATCATGAAGAAAACTTCTGATGCCCCTCTCGAAGAACTCCATATTGTAGGCGCTTGAGAAAACCGCAGCAGTGTATTTAAAAATTATAAGTTGTGTATTTTACTAAAGAGAAATAATAATAACAAAAACAGTTAAAGAAATGAAAGAATGGAATATAGTGCAGACAACACTATAGAACATAGTGCCCTTCTTGAAGAACCCCATATTGTAGATGCTTGGAAAACCATAGTGGAAAGTGGCAACAACTTTCACTTATACACACAAAACGTTTTAGCCACAAGCTAATATGCTTACTGTTAAGGAATACCTTGCCTGATTCTGTATTTCCATAAAGCTATAACCTAATTTATGGAGGAGGTAGGACACGACGGTATTCCCGTCCGAATTGAGTAGTCCGACTGGGGAAGTACCTGCACCCTACAGAATACCACGGCTATTATAATCTCGTGTTGTGTTCCCGGCGGTGAGTAGGGTAGCCAGAGCTTACTGTAGAGTTTTTGTGATGTCAGTGGGACGACCAAAGGCTTGTCCTGATTTTGTGTTCTGCACTGAAGGCACATAACATCTTTTGGCAGCACGGATGTCACTCCACTGTTGTTACCTACGTTCATAGGTCACGGTAACCACTTTCCATCAGATGGGCCGTGTGCTTGTTTACCACTTAAGTTGTATAAAAAAATAATAAAAAAACCTAGGAGGCTTCAGTTCTAGAGTTATCAGGTTACTTCTAGAAGTTTGTGACACTTCCAGGGATTTTGTGCGTCATTTTATTGATCCTGTTTACAGGGTCTGTGGCACTCACACTTCTGAGAGGTTCTATAAATAAGTATTTTATCCAAGCCTATCTATTTTAAGCCAAATCAAAGGAAGGAAAAGAAATAAGATCTGGATTTCGAGTCGACAGCATCGATACACAACAATGCTAAAGTTATACATACATATAATCACGCCTTTATCCCCGAAGGGTTAGACAGATGTGAATTAACACCCACATTTCACCAATCATTGTATTCTATCCCACGTAGTAGGGGGTGAGCCTATTGCCGTTTTCAACTATTGTTGACACAAACCATGCATCTGAGGCGGAGTCTAAAGTTATAATAACATAACATAAACTCACACCTATATATCCCCGAAGGTGTAGGTAGAGGTGCACCCACATTTCGCCAGTTTATATTTAGGTCCCAATGTAACTGGTGGCGAGCCTATTGCCATTAACCGGATACTTATAAACTTGCGATAAATACACAAATAACTTCGAAAAGCATCGAAAAGTCATTGGTGTGAGCCATGGTAAAACCTGGGATCGAACCCGAGACCTTGTCTCAGCAGTCCATTACTCATATCACTAGGCTATTATAACGTATTTTAAAAAGTCCCATACTTCTGTACTTGCAAATCAATACAACAAAACAATTAAACAGACAAAATATAAATTTCCAAGAATTGTTCACATTGAACACAAATACACAGGTGAGTCCAATATATTTAATGTCCTTTGTCTTTTTTATAATGTTTGTGAAGATTCAAATTCCAACACGATTAGGTGACGTCATTGCGGTCGCTAAATATTTTTACTACTTAATATATAATTTAGTATCAATCAGTGTCAAACAATAAATACCAATATTATGACGTTATTGCTTATATAGCGTGCTATTAGAAGACAACAACACAACTATTATTATCTGGTTTTAAGGTATTCAGGTTTTTAGTAGTTAAAGGCCGCGGGGTTCCCGGCAGAGTAGAATTTGGACCACCATCTCTCTATCTCTCACTATCTCTTCCCATGCGGTGTCGTACAAGGCGACTAAGGGATAGGGCTGTTTAACATTAGACAGATATATACTGCCCAGACTAAGCCTCAGATGCATGACTCGAGTCAACAATAGCGCCCTAATACGTGGGACCGAATACAATGATTGTTGAATCAATTCAAACAATTTTAGGGATAAAGCTGTTTAACATCAGACAGATATATACAACCTAGACTCAGCCTCACATACATGACTTGAGTCAACAATAATGCCCGGAAGACGGCGATAGGCTCACCCTCTATTACTTAGGACCGACTTCAATGATTGGTAAAATCTGCCTAACCCTCCGGGGATAAAAGCGTGATGGCGTGATACAATAATTAGACAATACTTGGAAATCTGAAAGGGATTAACCGGGCCCTAACAATAGTTTTGAGGCTCGATCCCACCTGCCAGTCAGTACACCTGCTTATCAACAGACCAAGCTCCATTGCAGACTTTTAGCTTTCAGGGTTGGAAGGTCAGACAGAAACCGACATAACTACTCTCGTCGGCTATCCGGCAAATCAACTATAACCACAAGCTATCTTGTGTCTTTACATGATGTTGAAACATATAACTGCTTAAGGTATATACTTCTGACCCCGCCTGACCCTGGGTCATCTCCGGTTTCAAGATGTCTCGGGTGTGGGAACCCGTCGGGTTTCTAGGGTGACAAGCGACTTTGCCCCTTACCTGCTTTTCACTGAGCCCTCTGCTAGTCAGAGAGATACATGGAGATTCTCCGAGTAACCCTCTATACAGTTGAATTTAGCCAATGGACTGAGAGGTGCTGCCAACCCCATTGCCCAGGGAGCACCGCGTGAAGATTTCGAGCCTCACAACATATTAATACACAAACTCAAGAACACATACCAAATCATTGGAAAGTCAGATAACATCTCAATCTCGTCAGCGATGATGTAACGCTTTCTCAAGACTGTTATAAGGCTGTATTGTCCAGCCGGCCGGCTTCGGACCAGTTTGGACCATTTTCACGGTTCGTTGGAGTATAGAGGTTTAATGGTATGACAATAGTATTGTGTTATGCCATATTGTATTATATAACCAATGAATAGAGGTTCTGTTTGGGGTCTTTAGGCTGTATAATGGTTATCATTCTTTAGTGAGTAGTTAAATGGTATGGTTTTAAATTGGGTATTTGATAAATTTTGGAAAACTATCTTAAAAGATGTAGAATTGTATTTAATTCCTCTATAAATTAATCTTCTTCGCGAAAAAACATTAAAAATAAAAATAATTAAATTTGTTTTTACTTTGTTAGCTTGACAAGTGCGCGAAAGACGATCGGTCCAGTCAAATTAAAAACACTGCTAGTTTAGACGGAGTCATGTTTGTTTTACTTAATAATTATGTATTTTATTATGCTTGTTTAGTATTTAATGTTATTGATTTTATGTCGTATTTTGTGAGTGTGTGTATCTAATAAACGCGTTTTCTTTCTTTCTTTCTTTCTTTCTTCATTTTACTTTTACCATTCGTAACACACACGACATGCGCGAATTCAGTGACATCACGAGAACTGTCAACTGATTCGCCCGCGTTTTGCTTCGTGTAAAATACAGATTAAAAAATCACAACTTTATTTTTTAATAATAAATTATTAACCATTCATATTTGAGTGAAATATATTTATATAGTCATTATTTATATATAAGCTATCATATCCAATACACATCATATTTTGTTGTAAAAGTCAACTACTCAATTATAGGAACCACAAAAATATATTATAATAGAACAGTTATAATAAGCAGTGATCACATGCATGTCACACGTGGCGACATTTCACTGTAAATAAATACTTGCGATAGATAACATTTCAAATTTACTTCATTTTTATTCTATAGTAGTAGGTATATAGCTAGTTTTGAAGATTTTATTACAAGCTAGTCTTAACAGTTCTGAGTAAGCGTTCGAAAGTTCCTGTCCCACAGGTCAGTAATTGACTAAAAACTTGCCACGCATTTTCCACTCACATTTTTTTTGTACCACTTATGTGGCAGACAAGCCCACCTGATGGAAAGTGGTTAACGTGGAAAGTAGTTACACTCGGGCTGCCTACCCAGTAAGCACAGATAGTTTATCTGCCATCAGTGTAGAAAACAAAGCAGTACATGCCTTTAATCTTCCCACTGACAGCACTAACTCTTCACTGAGCTCTGACTACCCTACTCAACGCTGGGAACACAACACAAAGTTATTATGGTCGCGGTATTCTGTAGGACGGAGGTACTTCCCCAGTCCGACTGCTCAATTGGACAGAAATAACATGGCCGTTCTATCCTAATATATATATATATATATGTATATGAGATATATATATATATATATATATATATAATATATATATCTCTGGTGTGTGTAATTTACAGGGTCATGAGATCGTATCCCGGTTATTATACTCTCGAAATTTTAATGCTAGCGTTACTATCTGAGTCCCACGTACAGAGGGTAGGCCGCCAATCTAGTACTGGCTTATAGAGAAGTTGCTTCGGCGCCATTTCTCCTTCAAAGGTCGTCGATCCCACATAATAGGGGGCATGCCTCTTACCGTAAAGCGGGCACTTTACAATGGATTGTATGTTGACTATCGGATGAAGAACAGTCTTTTTCGTGGATGTCGTAAACGGCGACTAAGGGTGACTTCGACGATACCCAAGAAAAGAGATGGAGCGACCCTATTGTACTTTAACGGGTACTAACACGGCTATTTTAGCAAAACTTATTAAGTCCTTATTGTGAATAGATGAACACTCGCATTAAACACCTCGTATGGAAAATCTTCTTAAAACATGCAGGTATTCACACGTGAAATGATCGTAAAACATGTTAGATTCTCGAGCACAGACGCATCCAACACGCATATGATATAGCTGATAGAAATCACTTTCTATGAATGCTATACTTAGCTATATAATCTAGTTCCCGGCAGAGTAGAATTTGGGCCACCCCATCTCTCCCCATGTGGTGTCTTACAAGGCAACTAAGGAATAGGGCTGTTTAACATAAGACAGATATATACAGCCCAGACTCTACCTCAGATGCATGGCTTGGGTCAACAATTAGTGCCCGGAAGAAGGCAATAGGCTCATTCCCTACTACGTGGGACCGAATTTAATGATTGGTGAAATGTGGGTGTTAATTCATCTCTGCCTAATCCTCCGGGGATAAAGACGTGAATATATGTATGTATGTGAAAAATCTGAAGACTGTCCATATAAATTATTTACTTTTTACTACACGGCAAAACGGTAAGTTATAAGGAAATTGGTATTGAATGAACAATTGTGACGTCATTTATTTGCAATTTTATTTTTACGATAAGTGGATGATTAAAAATAAATAAAAACGACAAAATAAGAACAGACGCCACTTTTACCGCTTTCTACCGTTCTTAATTCATTAAATTTAAGCTCAGATAAATTATTTATTTACATCTACAGGAAATGGGTTTGGAATTTTAGAGGTATATCTACTATAAAAAATAGTTTTTAGGCCTTTTTTCGACTATATTGGGAACAACAGTCATATGACCCCCAACCAGAGTTTTCGTGAGTTGCCATCCACTGTCAGAGTTGTTCAGATCGTCCATATGGGCCTCCGTTTTCACCATGTGGGGAGGCTAATCATGGACTTTTTCGTACGTATTGTCCTTTTAAAAATCTAAATGATAGTGAAAACCATAATTTTGACTGGCTAGTCAAATTAGTTACTCTTTGGAAACGTCAAAAAGGTAAGTTTTACGGAGAAATTTGTATGAAATAAATTATTGTGACGTCATAATATTCAATAACCAAATGATTGTTATTATTTAGTTAGGTGGATGATTAAAACTAAATTAAACGATAAAATAAGGACAGACGCAACTTTAACCGTTCTTTTACCATTCTTAATTTAATGTATACATATTAAAACATACAATTAATGCATATTTGCAATATGGTATGTCCTGGCAGGGTCTGTTTGTGTTTCCTTATCAAGTGGACCCGTTCCCTGCATAGTGGAGTGTCCTAATGTTTTGGGCCTATTTGTTGGTGTTTCAGCACAAGTAGATAAGGGATACTTAGATGATGATGATATATTCTTCTGAATCAAATCTTGGTTTACCTTTCTAACTTTTTCATTCTCAAATATTAGAGAGTCAATTTCGCTATTTGCACAACTAAATAATTAAATACTGCAAAGTTAAATGATCCATTTTAATTGTAGATAAATACCTAATACACGTAAGCATAAACAATATAACAAAATTTAATGTCAAAACTTTAATTAGGTATCTTTCCTCTCATAGTACCTGAAAGGTTTGTTATCGAATTAAGAATATCTATTTACACAGTTTGTTTAAACGAAACGATCTAGTGGAAAGTGTTAATTATTTCTTCAAATATGTACTGAAGCGCATTGTAATTTGTCTCAATGGACGCTTTGTTTAATGAGAAACTATCATATTCATTCAAAAAAAGACCATACTGATTATATGATACTTCGCGCCTTTATCAAACAAGGTTGAGCAGTGTATAAACTTCTTGGAATTCTTTACCCAGTACACTTGTTATTTAACCGGGCGTGTTTATCTTGATCATCATCATCTGATGAAGCCATCTAGCTGACGACCAGTATTGGGTTAAAACAGCAGTCGGATTTTTTATTTTTTAAATATCTCCAATGTACAGATACGACTCATTACAATTTAATATTAGTAATAGCTGGAACCCACGTCTTCCACCGGTCACCATTGTCACACGGTATGTGTAAGTAATGGTGACCCTCTTTTCTGGGACTTTGCCTTCAGCTCACCATCAAGCAAGACGAAGTTCAATTGACGTGTCCTATATAAAAAAAAAAATATTCCCTTTTCCGTTATTTCTCACAATTCTTCCATATTTTGTCTGGTTTAAACTTTCCTGGACTACTACTAGCTTAGTGGTTAAGGAGTAGGTCTTAGGATCGAAAGGTCCCGGATTCAAATCCTTGCCATTACACTATCAACGTGAACCCACTCCGAACACAAGTAATTTAGCTTAGCTGGAGGGGTTAGAGGGAATATTAGTAATTTCGGTTGTTGCATATATCACGCTTATATCCCCGGAGATTTAGGTAGAGGTGAATTAACACCCACATTTCACCAATAATTGTGTTCGGTAATAGGGGGTGAGCCTATTGCCATATTCCGGGCGCCATTACTGACTCAAGCCATGCATCTGAGGCTGAGTCTGGGCTGTAAATATCTGTCTGATATTAAACAGCCCTATCCCTTAGTCGCCTTGTACAGCACTTCATGGGAAGAGATGGGGTGGCTGAAATTCTACTCTGCCAGAAACCGCGCGGTTATTTATATTCTTAAAAAAAATTAACCAAAATCAGCGCAATCGGCCCAATGGTTTTCTAGTTTTAGCAAGACGAAGAAACAGCAATTGATTTATATTATAGACAATACCACGTGAATGCAAAGTAGTTTTCCGCAAGCGGAGGACCCGGATGGCAAGCCGGAGGGCACGTCGTCTCATCTTAACTGAATAAATTTCCTCTCTGCCCTACCCAACTTTCGCTAGCACACATTACTCATCGTCCATTCAATTTATATCACAGTGAGTCAAGATATATTAGTGTTGACCATTGTGACAACTTTCCCATATTGAAGACTTTACTGAGATGCTTGTTAAAGGTGACAGTTTACTTATTTATTTATTTAAAATGTTTTGTTTCATAATTGTGATTGAAGTAATTTTTCTAATATGTATCCCTATTACTGACATGCACAACTTTTAACCTAAATGTCTATATGAGTGAGATTGAACATCGATTAAATTATTAACAATAAAAAAATACATTTCAACAATTGAAAATTACACATTTAAAATAATACAATAAAATTTATTATTTAGAAATAAAAAAATAAAAAAAAATATTTAGAATCAATAAAAAAATTACTTTCGGGTCTTTTTATTTTTAGTGCTTTAATATTGAGACCGAATACAATGATTGGTGAAATGTGGGTGTTAATTCATTCTGCCTAACCCTCCGGAGATAAAGGCGTGATTATATGTATGTATTTTTTCTTACGATTTGGTTCACCAATTCGACTACATCCTGCCTAATGACGAGATAAGATGTAGTTCAAAAAATAATGACTAGGTACTATTTATACAGTTAATTGATGGCACTTGGTGGAATTTGTTGTTACACATATTAAGAACACATTCAAATTCAAATTATTTCATTTGCGTAAGACAGGCACAAAGGGATAGTTAGTAGTTTAGTATTTACATAATATATGCAAGTGCTCTGCTTATTACCTTTGATAGGTGCGCAAATTTTAAAAAGTTAAATTACCAAACAAAATCGGGATGTCAAAAAAAATAAAGTAAATTTTATTATTAGACCTGACCAGTTTCGCCTTACACACATCCTGAAAGGTTCACAATAACAGTTAAGAACATTTTTCTATAAAAATTGCGACACCAATGTTTTTAGAAGAATGTTCCAAAAACCGGGCAGATATAATACTAAAAAACACTGTGGAAAAGTACAAGTGTATTCTTAATATATGTAATGACTTGGTACTTCAAATGTTGACCCTAGAATGGTAGTACCTACTTTGACGGCCTCGACAGATGTGTTTTCACGCTCCATTTAAGGGACCCGGATAGCAAGAAAAAGGGAACATGTGAGATGTTAAAACGAATGTTACTGTTTAACCTCACACTGTTATGTTAGCGTAATCGTCATCTTTTTTTTTATTTTTTTTTATTCCACTAACTTCTCGTTATCCTCAGATGTATCCGAGGCTTGCGCCTCTTTATATTTTCAGTTTGGTTATATGGTTTTTACGAGAGGAGAGCTGTGTGTAGCTGTGATTTCTTAATTCACCATAACCCAATTTGCTTTTCATACTATTGCCATTATATTACATTTTATGCCGTGGTAGCCTAGTGATATGGGTAATGGACTGCTGAGACGAGGTCTCGGGTTCGATCCCAGGTTTTACCATGGCACACATCAATGACTTTTCGATGCTTTTCGAAGTTATGTGTGTATTTATCACAGGTTTATAAGTGCCCGGTTAATGGCAATAGGCCACCTATTACATTGGGACCTGAACATAAGCTGGTGAAATGTGGGTGCTAGCACCTCTGCCTACCCTTTCGGGGATATAGGTGTGAGTTTATGTTATGTGCTGTTTACCATTTTAAAATAGTATAAATATTTATTTTCATTTAATTATTATAAATTGCAACGTTAAGCTTATAATCACAAATGAAAGTAGCTTCGGCATTGGCCATTCTTCGCCCGTTCTACCGGTATTGTCGAGGTCAAGCGGTGACCATCTCCGCTTAGAGAAATTCAGACAATTATCTGTTAACAAATTATTACTTTTCGTATATCGTATGCTTATCTCATGTAGCTGTATTATACTAAGTGGAGATAGATAGATGAGTCGTCAGCTTAGTGATTAAGGTTCGGAGATTCTTTATTTTTGCCGCACCACCAAGACCTGGAATTCATTACCTGCTCATATGTTTCCTTCTTCCTACAGTACCGGGTCCTTTAAGCGGGGCGTGAAAAAGCATCTGATGAGGCCGTTAAGCTGAGTGCCACCATTGTAACATTACATAGTGTCTGTAATGGTGACCCTCTTTTCTGAGACTTTGCCATTAGCTTACCATCAGGCGAGGTGAAGTCAATCAATCAAAGAATCAAAGAATCAATTTCATTTATTCAGTTTAGGCACATAAAGAGCACATATGAACGTCAAAATTTTACAATTATGTATGTCAAGAAATAATATAAAAATATTAAATAATGTAAAAATAAACCATTGGAAAATGATTCTTTCGCTGGTTCGGTAGATTAGTTCTACTGAGAAGATATCAGCAAGAAACTCAGCGAACTATATTAGAACTAGATTATTTTTCTTTTTTAAATTTGTTTTGGTTTACAATTTGTTTTGTGCGAGCAAGCAAGAGACTTATGTTGACCACGCATTAACATCATTAAGGTACTCATCCACTTTATAGTAACTTTCACTC
The DNA here is from genome assembly GCA_963662185.1 of Eilema griseolum. Classification (NCBI taxonomy): domain Eukaryota; kingdom Metazoa; phylum Arthropoda; class Insecta; order Lepidoptera; family Erebidae; genus Eilema; species Eilema griseolum. The sequence continues at coordinate 2,691,058 of OY759249.1, forward strand.
ATTAAAGTCCTTTTCACTTCTATTTTAAATTCATTTATCGGCATATTAATCAAGTCCTGAGGAATCCTATTAAATATTAATAGTCAGTCAGTCAGTCAAGTTGGCGTGTCTTAGATACAAAAATAAAGGAGTAGGTTTTATAATCGAGATGCCCCGAAGTCAAATACATGTCGTTACATTACTGAACCAACTTCAAATATAGTTAATTTAGCTTAACTGGAAAGGTTAGAGAGAATAATACTAATTTTATCAGTATCAAAATGAACGGGATATTTACCATGTTTCATTGTTTTGAGTTTCCGATTTTTCGGCGCTGTTGCAAGCACCATGATCACTGATCATGGTAAATATCCCGTTTATTTTGATACTGATGTGAGTGACCATGATAGTTTAAATACTAATTTTAGATTATTTATACTGTTGATTTACTTAAGCGTCTCAATTTAATTTCATTTAAAATATGCTATTATAATATACAATTACTACTATTATTATTATTACTGTTGATTAATGGCACTCGGTGGAATTTGTTGTTACACATATTGAGAACTCACTTGTACTTTTCCACAGTATTTTATATTTGTTATAACACCTGACCGGTTTCGCCTTACGGCATCCTCAAAGGTTTACAATGACATTTAAAAACATTCCTTGGTAAACAGTGCGACACTCATCCGTAAGACGAAACCAGTCGGCGAAAGTGAGTTCTCAATATGTGGAATTCCTTAGCAGTAGGTATACAAGCAATTCTTCAATAAAGGCATAAGAACCTTAAGGGTCGAGTATAACGCCCCTGGTTTTGCACACATCTCTACGGTAACCACTTTTTTTTTATACAACTTAGGTGGCAGACAAGCACACGGCCCACCTGATGGAAAGTGGTTACCGTGACCTATGAACGTATGTAACACCAGTGGAGTCACATCCGTACTGCCGACCCTGTTAGAACAGAGATTTTGTGCCGTCAGTGTAGAGGACAAGCCTTCGGTCATCCCACTGACAGCACAAAAACTCTCCGGTGAGCTCTGGCTACCCTACTCACCGCCGGGAACACAACACGGAAGTTATTATAACCGCGGTATTCTGTAGGGCGGAGGTACTTCCCCAATCGGACTGCTCAATTGGGCGGTAAAACCGCCGTGTCCTCCCTTCAGGTGGACAGTGTGCTAGTCAGCCAGCTTTAGTTCCATTTATTTACATTCTCTAGTTCTATACCTATATACATACATATAATCACACCTTTATCCCCGGAGGGTTAAGCAGAGGTGAATTAACACCCAATCATAGAATTCGATCCCACGTTATAGACGGTGAGTCTATTGCTGTCTTCCGGGCACTATTGTTGACTCAAGCACAACATCTGAGGCTGAGTCTAGGGTTGTATATATATATCTGATGCTAAACAGCCCTATCCCTTAGTCGTGTTGTACGACTCCGCATGGGAAGAGATGGGGTGGTCCAAATTCTACTCTGCCGAGACCCACGCGGCGATTTCTTTAGGCTGGTTTTATTTCGCTTTACAAAGATATGTGCAGTACTTTGTACATGATCCATGGTGAAACATATAACGGGATAAATATGTGGATTATATGTATTAGGAAATTTATGTATGTGAAAGGAAAACCTGATTTATTCCTATTTAACAAGTCTAATTAAAGAAATTATGGTGTTTAATTATAACAAAAAAACTACATGTTTTTATATTAAAAAAATAAAATATTCTGAGTGCTCTATGAGACTCCTAAACAAACTTGACAATAAAATAAAAATTATCATTATCTACTGGCGTTTTTTTTATGTACGAGTGAGAATGTAAAAACAATAAAATAAAAATAATAATCATAAAATCAATCAATAATTGTTATTAATTTAAGAATACTTTTATATTCAATATATTTATCTATATAGACTCTACAACTGAATAAATGCAGACATATCAGCGTGCAAAACTTAGTTATAATATGTAAGTAACTACGAAATTAACATATAACGAACTCGTTGATGTCTTTTGTTCGCGCAGATAAAATCATAGACTAAATGGACAATGTATTGAAAATGCAAATGTTGTTTACAATAAAAAATATTCATTGTCTATGTTTGTATAAACAAACGGACAGTCGGCATTCCCCGGTTGTTATTATTTACGTGTGGTTAACAATGACTTTGTGTCTACGTTTGGTAATGATCATTGAATCATTGATACTAAAATATATATTGACTAGTAAACGTAACTGATTACGCTGTAGTAAATTTAACTGGTTCGCTCAGGTATAGCCTGATATATTTTTTATACCACTTAAGTGGCCGACAAACATACGGCCCACCTGATGGAAAGTGGTTACCGTGGTCCATTGACGTGTATTTTTTTTTATTTAGGACATGACAATTAGACTTCGCCTCACCTGATTGTAAAATGAATGCAAAGTATCAGAAAAGGGGGTCACCATTACATTACATATTACATATTGAGGAGGTAGGACACGTCGGTATTTTCGCCCAATTGAGCAGTCCGACTGGGGAAGTATCTCCGCCCTACAGAATACCGCGGTTATAATAACTTCGTATTGTGTTACCGGCGGTGAGTAGGGTAGCCAGAGCTCACTGGAGAGTTATCGTGCTGTCACTGGGATGACCAAAGGCTTGTCCTGCTTTGTCCTCTACACTGACGGCACAAAATCTTTGTTCTTACAGGGTCGGCAGCACGGATGTGACTCCACTCGTGTTACACACGTTCATAGGTCATGGTAACCACTTTCCATCAGGTAGGCCGTGTGCTTGCCTACCACCTTAGTTGTATAAAAAAAAAAGTTACAATGGCGGGACTGCAGGAAGAAGGAAATACGTGAGCTGGTAATGAATTCCAGGCTTTATTAGTGCGACAAAGGAATAAGTAGACGAACCCATAAAACACTTCTCTCGTACTGACCCAACCCTACATACCACGCATAAATATAACTGTATAACAAACCAAAGTTTTATCATAATCGGTTGAACAGTTCATGAACACATAAGGCACAAACAAAGATACATTAAACTTCTACTTATATAGACGAAATGGGTGTCCATCGCCATAAGACCATACATACATTTAATCACGCCTTTATCCTCCGAGGTTTCGGCAGAGGTGAATTAAAACCCACATTTCACCAATAATTGTATTCGGTCCCACGTAATGAGGGTTGAGCTTATTGCCGTATTCCGGGCACTATTGTTCACTCGAGCCACGCATCTGAGTCTAAGTCTGGGCTGTATATATCTATCTGATGTTAAACAGCCCTATCTCTTAGTCACCTTGCATGACACTCTTAAAAATAAATAAATATCGACTGATCTCCTACCGACAGGTGTGCTAAATTTAAACAGATAGGAGTCCTGGTAAGTATAACTTAACTAGTTTGTGTTATTGAATCTAGAATGCGGATAAACATACATAAATTCGCTTTTTATAAATACATACATATTATACATGGAACACCCAGACCAATGCAAACATGCCTACAAATATTTGCACGTAACGGGAGTCGCTCCCGCACCTCCTGCCTAGCAGTCAAACGTTCTACCGCTACTCCATAGAGGCCATTATGTATGTATAAATACATCAAAATAATACACAGATACCATGTGTAATGTTCATTTATGTCAAAATTTCCTTACAGAATTTTGACATAATAACTGTATTTACCGTGTGTAATTTTTATTAGTATGGCCCTAAACAAAGTCGTTAATGCAAACAATAGATTAATTAACAACAAGTAGCGAGGAGAATCGATGCCTCGGCTACTGTTCACACTTGGCAGTTTTAAATACCATAGAACTAACAGTTTTCCTGTAACAGTTATATTGTCTGTGAATATTTAAAAAAATATAATTAACGGATTCTACCGTAATTTATTTTGTTAGGAGTTTGTCCGCGTGTACTTAGAAAGAAAGAAGGATATAGTTTAAGAACCCTAATACTCTTTAATGTTTAATAATAAGAAAAGTGTTGACAGCAAATCAGCAAATGAAAGGAGGGACGCCCTCTTGCAAGATATACAGAAGACCTGAATAATGTGTCTGGGATATACTGAATGTGTAAGGCAGAGGATCGTGTGCTTTAGCGCACATTGGGAGAGACCTATAATCAGCAGTCGATTATGATAGAATAAATAATTGATGGATTACCTATTACATTGGGACCTAAATATAAACTAGCGAAATGTGGGTGCTAGTACTTCTGCCTACCTCTTCGGGGATATAGGTGTGATTTTATGATATGTTATGTAAATAATTGATTGATTAATAAAGTAATTTATGGTTCTATAGGACTCTACTAAGATCTTCAAAAATCTAGCCATCTTCACCTGCAAGCCGCTACAAGTACTGGGGTCAGGTGACAGTAGCTGTTGCAGCCACCCAAACCAAATTTTGGAGTTGGAAAACCTGAACTCAAACAAATGACTCAGAAAAAAAAAATGAATTTTTTGTCAATGACCCAATTCCTTGGTTATTGTTTCACATCTGCATCGCAATGCCTGGAATTCAACCCCATGACCTCTCAATCGCTAGTTCAACACTTTATCCATTAGGTTCATTCAACTAGCCCATTGCAATCCACTGCTGGACATAGGCCTCTCCCTATGTTGGGAAGTTTTGTCTTACTGTACCCACGCTGGCCAGACGGGTTGGTACAGGGTTTTCTTTCGAGTTTGCCTTCTCTCGCAGTGATATCGTCAGCGTATTTTACCGTCAGTCGCCTCTTACGAGACCCTTCGAATGAGATGAGGTGGTCATACTTGTATTCTCTCTTCATCAATACACAAATAATTTTTCTTTTTTTTATACAGGACACGCCAACTTGACTTCACCTCGCCTGATGGTAATCTAAAGGCAAAGTCTCAGGAAATAGGATCACCATTACAGCCACTAACTAATGTTACAATGTTGGCACTCAGTTTTGGCGGCCTCATCAGATGCTTTTTCACGCCCCGCTTAAAGGCCCCGGGACTGTCGGAAGAAGGAAACACGTGAGCTGGTAATGAACCTAATACAACTTAATCAATCTCTGGGTTTCAATTTAATAATCCACCACACGTATGGTTCGAAAGCAAGAGAAGATGTTTTATAACTTAAGATTACTGAACGTTTAGTTATAGCGTGCCCGCTCACAATTATATCAGTTTTCGAACTGAAGATCGCGATAGTGAAAGTTTTGAAACTATCATTAGATAGTCTTGAATATTAATTCGATTGCTTCTGCAGTGATGCTCGTGATTATGCGTGTGAGGTTTGGAGTTCGATGACCGTGTTAGACATACGTATAATGAACTATCTGATGTCTGTGGTACCACACGCCTGGATGTCGATTATCGTGACTTTTGGTAATATATCTCTGGTTCTAGTCTATGGTAGTGCAGATTATTCGATCAAGAACCAAGCGGTTCGGATACTCTTTCCTTTGCCGTACCACTAAGATCTTGAATTCTTTACCTCATTTGTTTTCTTCTTCCTAAAGTCCCGGGTCCTTTAAGTGGGGTGGGAAAAATCATCTGATTAGGCCGCCAAGCAGAGTGCCACCATTGTAACATGCTACATGTCTATAATAGTGACCCTCTTTCCTGCGATTTGCCTATAGCTTACGATTAGGCGAGGTGAAGTCAAATCGGCGCGTCCTATATTAAAAATAACAATTGCGAAAACGCATAGTTAACTTAAAGTTCAATCAAAGCCTTATTATAAAGAACCGCATCAAAATCAGTTTTGTAATTTTTGCGTTCTTTGCGTATAAACACACACACACAGGGTTAGACAGAGGTAAATTAAAACCCACATTTCACCAATCATTGAATTCGGCCCTATTGCCCTCTTCTGTGCACTATTTTTGACTCGAGCTATGCATCTGAGGCTGTATATATCTGTCGGATGTTTACAAGATATGTTTATATGCATAATAGTTTTATACCACGTACAAACCGACTGGATGAAATAATATTACTGATTAACATTGTTTATTTGAATCGATTAAAACTTCAACAGCATTAAGGGCAAGGTGTTTGCCACGCTATCGAAAGGTCACAGGTTCCATTATAAATGATACAGAAGGTTACATTTATCGAACATTTAATTCGGCCATGAAATAAATGTACGATAAATGCTAAAATACAAATAAAGTCGCGAAATCACTCAATTATTTAGTTATTAGTCATTCAGAGATATTATACAGAATTAAGAACAAGATCAGGGCTTTTATACTAGAAGCACATGTTAAGCGCTCACCGTGACCTATGGAGGTAGGACACGTCGGTGTTTCCGTCCAATAGAGCAGTCCAACTGGGGAAGTACCTTCGCCCTACAGAATATTGCGGATATAATAACCTTGTGTTGTGTTCCCGGCGGTGAGTAGGGTAGCTAGAGCTCACTGGAGGGTTTTTGTGCTGTCAGTGGGAAGACCAAAAGCTTGTCCTGTTTTGTCTTTTATACTGACACATATTGAAATAGGTATACGTTACTTTTCTATAGCTTTTTGGTTTTACGATATTTTTGAAAATAAGAAAACTGGATACGTACAAGTACCTTTTTCAATAATTCTGTCTCTGTTCCTGTAAGTAATCACTAAGTACATATTTATTGCCCCCTGGGTCGGCCGGGGTGCGAGGGATATGCCTGTCAACCTCACCTTCGGCAACCAAAGCGACCCACAGGCGGCGTGCGTTTTAGTCGGTTCGAGTCCGACATAACCTCCTCCACCGGCTCCGGTGGGGAGGTATCCGTGGAGATTTTGCGCACGTAAAAAAAAAGGTACATATTTATTTTCTCATAAAAAGAGGATGAGTATAGTGTATGAGTCGGTAGCAAATTATTTGTCCCTCAGGCAATGGACTTAAAATCACGATCGTAGTGAAGGGTTCTACGTTAGAGAGGGATTCTATTCTAGAATCCTTCGCTACGCTCGTGATTTAAAGTAGCGCTCTCGCTGTAAAAATACTACTTTGCTCCCTTGTTACACAATCTACTGCTTCATACATACAAGCCTGTTGATCTCTTAACTTGCATTCTACCATCCCAACCATCTCTATAGACTAAAAATGTCAATAATTAGTTCTTACTTCCGGATCGAAAGTCCAAATCGTTACTTACCAGTAAATTAATAGTTAATAATGACGGTACATAACGTTGTAATAACTGCTCATAAAGAAAATTATTGTTGCCTTGAAATCATATTGAAGGTATTAGGTACTAAGGTATTTTTTATACCACTTAGGTGGCTGACAAGCACACGGCCCACCTGATGGAAAGTGGTCACCGTGGACTATGGACGCGTGCAATACTAAGAGAGTCACACTCGCGCTGCCAACCCTGCAAGCATTGAGAGTTTCTGTGCCGTCAGTGTAGACGAAGCAGGACGAGCTTTTGGTCTTTCCGCTGACAGCATAAAACCCTCCAGTGAGCTCTGGCTACCCTACTCACCACCGGGAACACAACACAAGGTCTATCTCTATTACCTGAGTCAGCCTGTGACCACGGTCGGTGTTACCTGGTCGAAACGTCAGGCAAATCAAAAGTAAACATTATTGTATATCATGGAACGCGAAGTTTTAGGGGTTAGTTAAGGTATGTACTTATTAGGTTTCTGTACCTAAAAAGGAAAAGGCGAAACCCTTACAGGATCACTTTGTTGTCCGTCTGTCTGTCTGTCTGTCTGTCTCGAGGTATCAAGTTGAAGTTCAAACCATATTCTCAGGTCTATAAAGTCTTGAAACTGTCCAAAAATAAAACGGTTATGTAGCTTAATTTACGAAACTCTCGGTGCGCGAGTCCGACTCGCACTTGACCGCCTGTTTTTAATTGTTTGGTGTATGAGGGTGACATTCATTCCTTCGAGACCTAAATCAATTTCACTTGCAAGTCTGTAAAGCTAGGCAGAGGTGTATTATACCGCTTAATTGGCAGACAAGCACACGGCCCACCTGATGGAAAGTGTTTACCGTGGCCTGTGGACGTGTGTAACACCAGAGGAGTCACACTCGCGCTGCCGACCCTGTATGTACAGACTTCCTGTACCGTCAGTGTAGAAGACAAAGCAAGACAAGCCTTTAGTCTTCCCACTGGCAGTACGAATTCTCCAGTGCGCTCTGGCTACCCTACTCACCGCTGGGAACACAACACGAGGTTATTATGGCCGCGGTATTATGTAGGTGTATTAACACTCATATTTCGACAACTATGATTTTGAGTCCCACATAAATGGAGGCGAGTCAATTGCCATCAAGTGGACACTTTATGCTGTATGTTTACTGTGAAATATCCGATGTCATACAACTTTATGTGAGAAGTCAAAGTATACAGACTCTTACTATACATATATATAGATTAAAACGCACGCCGCCTGTGGGTCGTTGTTGATTACCGAAAGTGAGGTTAACAGGAATATCCCTAAACTCCAGCTTAGCTAAATTACTTGTGCTAGGAGTGGGTTTAGGTCGGTAGTGTAATGATAGAATAGAATTCGCATCCGAAAACTCTCGGTCATATAGAAGACTACATATAGCTGAGTGTCACCATTGTCATATAGTATATGTAAGTAATGGTGACCCTCTTTTCTGAGACTTTGCCTTCAGCTTACCATCACGCAAAGTGAAGTCTAATTGACGTGTCCTAACCACTAAGCTACCGATGCTTATATGTATACAAGCATAAGCATATTATGCTTGTATACGCTGCGTTGTAGCGACCATTGCTGTTTCTATGGAGTTTGTATACAGTCTAAGTATGCATAATCCTACCGTCCTTTGCCGACTGTACAAGTAGATAACTTTATATATCCTGTGATATAATACAGTTAGGATGTAGCGCGGGCTCGCCTGCTATCAACTTCCTGTGAGAAAGCCTTGGAAATTATGGCCCGAGTCTTCCTGATGATAAGAATACAGTGTAGTTGCTACGGTTCTGTTCTTGAAGGCTATCTCTATTACAAAGTATTATATTTATCGGAATATTTACCATGTTGAATTGTTACGAGTTTCTGATATTTCGAGGCTGTTGCAAGAATCAGTATCACGGAGGAATAGTTCAACTTTTTCCTCACAGCTCCTCTACAACTTCGAACTAGACAAATAAGGGATCGTTAGAAATATCTTGATCATTCGCTGGTTATAGGTTATGTGATGTGTCACTGAATGCAACGTGGCGCCCATGCATGGTTATAAAGTAAAATAGAATAGTATAATTCCTTCCTTCGTCCTTATAACAGTCCTAGAATGTATGTAGAAGTTAGATGCTATACAATTCAATTAGGTTATAAGCACTGCTTGCCCACCTGATGGAAAGTGGTTACCGTGGCCTATGTACGTGTGTAACACCAAAGAAGCCACACTCGCGCTGCCGACCCTGTAAGCACAGAGTTTCTATGCCGGCAGTGTAGAGGACAAAGCAGGACAAGCCTTTAGTCATCCTAATGACAGCACAAATTCTCCAGTGAGCTCTGGCTACCCTACTCACTGTCGTAAAAAATAAATTTTAGATGAATATACCGAGTTTAGTCTCAAATGAAAGGGCTTATTCAATTATGTACAAATTATTTGTGTTTGCTTGCCTCAAAACAATGTAAATAAACAATAAATTTTGAAAACGAAAACAACCATTTTGGGGGTCAGGGAAACAACTGTCGTCTTACTTTTTCCAAATACCTATATTAAAAACTGCATTTCTATTGAGTAACAGGACTTTTCTAACACAAAATCCCATCAAGAAGCCGGGTCTTTCAAGCTAACATTACATAAATTTTACAGATTTAAACAATTAAGATTAAACACATTATTATTTATATATTCCAAGTAATTTAATTTTAAAATTTAAGCTACACATTTTAAGATAATTATGTCTGAGGTTTTAGACCGTCAAATTACGGTTTTTACTATCAACATAACCCAAAAACCGTATTACAATCGCAAATTCGCCGATCAAACGACATTAATACTGTTTATCAGTACTTTTGCGTTTGTTTCCTTCCTGTTAATAGTTAGAAAAAATTCTCAGATACTTTCGACTGAATTCATTTAAAACTAAGTTTGGCGACAGCCACAGTGACGTGGTGGTAGTGAAGGCAGCCGCTACGCAGGAGGCGCGGGTTCGATCCCCGCTCAGTACAAATATTACATAATATAACAGCATAAACTCACGCCTATATCCCCGAAGGGGTAGGCAGAGGTGCTAGCACCCACATTTCGCCGGTTTTGTTTAAGTTTTTATTTTTTTTATACCACTTAGTTTTCAGACAAGCACACGGCCCACCTGATGGGAAGCGGTTACCGTGGCCTATGGACGTATGCAACACCAGGGGTGTCACACTCGCGCTGCCGACCATGAAGAAACCTTCTGATGCCCCTCTTGAAGAACCCCATATTGTAGGCGCTTGGGAAAACCGCAGCAAGAAGAAGTTTCTTTCATACCGCACAGTGCGCACCGTCTCAGGTCGCAATGTGTGAGGATGAATTCCCTGCCTATGGCGAGAGGTGCGATGATAGAATGTAGCTACGGGCATCATATCAAACAATTCATCTGAGCACAAACCATTGTATAGGCGGTAGAACACACACAGTGAGGCAAAATCCCTCCTAAGGCTAAGAGGTTCCACACTACCTGTGAGTATGGGATTGTCAACCAGCCTCAATGCCCGTCTTTGCACTGAGTCGAAGGGGTCAAGCTGGTATGCAGGTGCTCCAGCAAAAAGGTGACAGCAGTACTCCATGTGAGGCCGGACCTGTGCTTTATAAAGAAGGAGTTGCTGCCCCGCAGTGAAGTACTGCGTCGCCCTGTTGAGCACTCCGAGTTTTCTTGATGCCAACTTAACCTTGTCCCGCAAATGACCTCGGTATTGGACGTCACTGGAAATATCGACACCAAGGATCCCGATACTCGAGGAGATGGTAAGCGGTGTGTCCAGGAATTGCGGCGCTACAATGAATGGGGTTTTCTTAACGGTGAATACACATACTTGTGTCTTAGTGGGGTTGAATTGGACTAGGTTTAGTCGTCCCCAATCGGATACTCCAGAGAGAGTAGTGTAACACGTGTCTCCGGTACTGTCGTCCGCATAACAATGAATGGAGCCATCAAACAGCATGTCATTGATATGCAGCAGAAACAGCGTCGGAGACAACACGGAGCCTTGTGGGACACCAGCGTTTATGTTCATGCGGTCCGAGCAGCTGCCGTCGACGACGGCTTGGATGCTTCTGTTGGACAAAAAGCTGGAGATCCATTCGCACAGTCCCTCGGGGAGTCCATAATATGGCAACTTCGCAAGAAGACCTTTGTGCCAGACCCGATCGAAGGCCTTCGCTATATCGAGGCTGACCGCTAGTGCCTCACCCCGACTCTCGATGGCCTGCGCCCACCGGTTTGTGAGAAACACAAGAAGGTCACCGGTAGAGCGACGGTGGCGAAAGCCGTACTGCCGATCGCTCAGTAAATCGTTTCCCTCAAGGTATCTCAGGAGCTGTGTATTAATAACACGCTCCATTACCTTCGAGAGAAGGGAGGTGATAGCGATAGGCCTGTAACTGGTCGGATCTGTCCTGTCACCTTTCTTAGGTACAGGGTGCACGAATGTAATAGGTGGCGAGCCTATTACCATTAACCGGGCACTTGTAAACCTGCGATAAATACACACATAACTTCGAAAAGCATCGAAAAGTCATTGGTGTGTGCCATGGTAAAACCTGGGATCGGAACCGAGACCTCGTCTCAGCAATCCGTTCCCATGCCACTAGGCTACCGCGTACAAATATTAGTTTGTTTGAATATAGGTATATGATCTGTTTGTGCTTCGGAGAGCACGTGAAGCCATCGGTCTTGGTTGCTAAACCAACATCTATAGCAGTCATAGTCACTTCGGAGTCTGGGGTCCGCTTTACTAGTCTAACTGCGGAGTTGGCTTGACTTCGATATTTCTGTGAAGCAACTGCTGACCTTTACAACCCAAAGGTGATTTCGAAGCATTGCACCTGAAGCAGCTGTTGGACTTTTTAGTTCTCCAACCACCAGTAAAAAGTGCCATAGATGTTGATATGACAAACAGGACCGACGGCTTATCGGGCTCTCCGAGGTACAACCAGACCAATGCAAATACTTGCACTGTGCGGGAATCGAACTACCGTCACGCCACGGAGGCTGTCATTGCAACATTAAGTATTATTTCGGATATGTTTTTAAAAAGTATTAGTAGAACATAGATGTGTTATTATACTCCCACATTTAAACATAGCAATATTAGTCCGAGTATGTTTTTATGTTCCAGCTATGTTATTTATATCGGCTTTTGTAGGAGGTAGGACACGGCGGTATTTCCACCCGATTGAGCAGTCCGACTGGGGTACTACCTCCGCCCTACATAATACCGCGGCTATAATAACTTCGTGTTGTGTTCCCAGCGGTGAGTAGGGTAGCCAGAGCTCACTGGAGAATTTGTGCTGTCAGTGGGAAGACTAAAGGCTTGTCCTGCTTTGTCTTCTACTGACGGCACAGAAACTCTGTACTTACAGTGTTGGCAGCGCGACTGTGACTCCTCTGGTGTTACAGACGTCCATAGGTCACGGTAACCACTTTCCATCAGGTGGGCCGTGTGCTTGTCTGCCAACTAAGTGGTATAAAAAAATAAAAATAAAAACTACCGTCACGCCACGGAGGCTGTCATTGCAACATTAAGTATTATTTCGGATATGTTTTTAAAAAGTATTAGTAGAACATAGATGTGTTATTATACTCCCACATTTAAACATAGTAATGTTAGTCCGAGTATGTTTTTATGTTCCAGCTATGTTATTAATATCGGCGAACGTTTTCTAATTTCAATTAACTACCTACGTGTATCTGAATCATGTTGATTGTGTATTGAGAGTTATCGAGATGTAGTAAGTATTTCCGGTACATTTTTCTCTAGCAACATACATACATTATATATTTTCGCGACTGTAAATGCCTTAAGGTTTAGGCAGAGGTGCAGTGTCAGAATGAGACTCAAATTGCATTTCCTAAAATCACTTGTTTAACTTTTTTTTACCCGCTGAGGCATTGATTATAAACCGCATAGGTTTTGTTTTGTAAATGCTTATGAATCTTTTTACTTTTTGTAATTGTATAAATGATAATAAAAAAAAAGAACCACCATATTTTGCAACCAATGATTTTTGGGTCTTAGTAATAGGGGCACTATATACCAAGGCTATATTTGCTGGTGGATGGAGAACAGCCTTATCCCTTATACACCCTCGGGAACAGATCGAAATTTCCCGTGAAGCGATTGCCAAAACCCAATGGTGATATACAAACATACACAATTATATTTAACAGTAAATGCACTTGATATATTCATATTATTTAACATGTTAAAGACAGTTTAGTTAATGATATAACTATTATTAAGTTTAATAAACAAATCAAGAAATAATTTATAAATATTAAATACAATAAAAATAAAATAACTATTATACAACTTATAGCTAAGAACAATTAAAATGCGTCGTAGAATTCCTCCGCATCGCATGCCTCTTGTGGTAGCGTTCCCAGAAGACTGGCAGCATTGCCACGTTGTATGGCAATGCTTATTCTCTGTCCTAAAAAGAGGCCAGCCTTCTGGTCACGAGAAGCGTCGACCATTCGCTTCGCAATCTCACGGAAGAGGTTGCGAGCGCTCGGACCCCATGACCCCAAAGTCTCGACTCCAAACGGCACAAATTCATAATCTCCGATGAGATTGGAGTATTTGCGCCGCTTGAGAGCCTCTGCAGAAGCAGCAGCAGCACCAGCACAGCCAGCCGTGCTAGTTATATGGGTAGGAGCCATGGTATCAACGCATGTGGCGTCCCACACCAGAGTCCTACCCATCTTCCATGGCATTAACGACATACCATCCGGTCTCTTGCCATCGTCACGCGCCAAACCGTTTGGTTCTAGTACAGCTGGTACACCGGCGGTGACAAGAGCACGGCGGACTATGTCGTTGAGGCTGGCGTGCCGTGGAATTCGCCCAGCGCTCCTGCAGCACGACAGACCATGGTGTCCGAGTCTGTCAACGGCTTCTCCACAACGGCATTGATGCGGAGAAACACACGGCGCACCTAAACGGAGACAAGTTGCGATGCGGAAGGTAGTGTCATCTAACATAGTCCCTACGTTAGATGACGGAAGAGCTTGTAGCCAAAGACCCGATTCCCACACTCCAACCGCCAGTAAACGGGCACGCTCAGCAGCATTGGAACATGTATTTAGTAATTTTTTTCCAACTAAGCTGCAGAGCGGCCCGTCCCACTGACGCTGTGAGAAAAGGTTCCTTGGGAAATCGGTGTTTGGACATGCAATTTTCCAAGCGTTCACTGCATCAGTCTTACACAATACTTCAGAATTAACTAGTGTAGGTGCAAGGATTTTCCTAGTTAATTCTTCCGTACTGTGGACTGAAGACAGGAACGCTGGTAAGCTGACATCTGAAATTTTGCGAATACCGAGCCCACCCAAGCGAATCGGTAGAGTCGCTTGTAGTAAAGCTCGGTCATCCAAGGCCACATTTAAAATTTTGGTGAGGGTATTTTCTATAATTTCGTCCATTTTTTTCAAAATTGTAATATGTTTAAAAAATGGCGTCGATCGTAAGGCATGGGTGAATTTTGGAACGAATAGGCAATACCGAAGAATAGTGAAAGCCGAGTGTATATTTATTTTGAGTAGCCGATCCGAAATGTCACTAAAATTTTGAACTTTTTCCTCTATAAATGAGGTGTAGGCATCTTCTAGGATTGGGGAGCCGAGGAGACGTAAAGAGTCTTTTTCTAAAATTTTGATGGTGGGAGCTACGGAATTGAATTTAGAAATAGTAGAAATTTTGTCCGAAACGTCGTTTAAAAAAATCTCGCATTTGCTGTCATTTAGTTCTAAACCAATTAATCTAAATTCATTTTTAATAAATACCAAATCTTGTAAACCTGTCTCCACATCTCCTCCTAGAGTCCCATCGTCTAGGTACCATACATTAAATTTAGAATTTAACCGCCGAATAATGGGCTGAATGGCTAAACTGAAAATTACCGGTCCAAGAGGGTCTCCTTGTTGACATCCAACAGCTGATTTCAAAAGGTTGTCCTTGTATAATAGTTTGGAGGGGTATCTGTAACATTGCCAAAGAAAATTATAAATTTTGGGTGTTTCTAATTTAGCTTGGTTCAACAAGGTGTCCCTGTTCACCGAGTTGAAAGCATTCTTCACATCAACCTTGAGAATGACCTCACCTTTACTGGAGCCAAGGTAGGTTGATAAAGCATGTATGGCAGCCTCACAGCCCCCCTTTGAACCAAAACCAATTTGGAGGGGCTGTAACTTCAAAGCTAACTCGGTTTTGTAATATCTACAACAGAGTTTGGCTGCCATACGTCGGTACGTACATCCCACGGCAATGGGACGAATGCCACCATCTCCCTTGCGTAGGGCACACAAATTAGCCCCATACAAAATGTCTGTGATGGCATCATCCACACTACCGGAGAGCATCAAATTCATAAGAGCCGTTAGCTCCTTCAGAAGTGCCTCACCAGCCTCCCCGGCGCTTGGCCCTAAAAGATCTTTCAAATGTTGTGGGGTTAATGCGTCAAGACCTCCGGCAGAACCACTTCGAAAGGAGACAACGGCTGCCAACACTTCCTTGGCCGTTACGCACAGGCAATCAGGGTCGGGGACAGGTGCCTCAGGAAAAGAAAGGCCACCCGCAGGCGCTGGATGCTTGCTCCGCAGACCAGTAAGGGTCTCCGGAGAGCAGGGCGCCACTACATCGCTACTAAAAAGCAATCTCGATGCCCCACTTATGTCACCATCCCTTAATGATTCAACCAAGTTAAAAATATTGCTTTTCCGAAAAGAAGAGTATGTTGGGTTTAAATTTTCCGTTATGACGCTACAATTATTTCTAATTTGAGACGTCAATGAATTTGTTGTTGTTCGGTGGGCTGTCCGGTCTGTCTTGTCTGTTCTAATATGTAAAATTTTGTATGGGAAGATGAGCAGTTGCTCCCAAGCCGTTGTAGTATTTTCTCGAAGTACAAGACCTATGCAGTTTGACAAACTTTTCGCAACAATTGGTCTTGCACCGCGAGGAATTCTCTTTAAGATCGAAACAGAATTTTTTAAGTGAGATAGTCTTTGCCAAAAGGGAATTTCAATAATAAAAAAAAAAAAAAAAAAAAAAACTATTATTATATCATTTACTAAATTCATAATTGAGTGTACGAAATACAAACAGTATATAATTAAGTATGTAAATTATATTTGTTTTGAATATATATTATTATATACGTATATAACATATATCATTATAAATCTTTACAATCATTATTAATAGTATGTTAACTGTAGTATATTATTATCATATATGTATTTTACTTGAAAATAGCAAAGTTGGAAAAGGTATCTATGGTTCAGTGGTCTATTCATACAAGTAAGAGATCTATTACTTTTCTATACCACTTAGGTGGCAGACAAGCACACAGCCCACCTGATGGAAAGTGGTTACCGCGGCCTATGGACGTGTGTAACACCAGAGGAGCCACACTCGCGCTGTCGACCCTATAAGCACAGAGTTGTTATGCCGTCAGTGTAGAAGACAAAGCAGGAAAGCCTTTAGTCTTCCCACCGACAGCACAAATTCTCCAGTGAGCTCTGGCTACCCTACTCACCGCTGGGAACTCAACACGAGGTTATTATGGCCGCGGTATTCTGAAGGGCGGAGGTACTTCCCCAGTCGGACTGCTCAATTGGGCGGAAATATCACCGTGTCCTACCTCCTCCCATACATTTGTCATTCTATTCTACATTACGTCGGCCATCGTATTGCCACTTGTCCCAAAACGAAATCTCTGACCTCCCAATCCCGAAAGGAAAAAATGCGCCAGAGTCTCGTCCGTTAATTAGCAGTTGCATCAACTAGGAGGTTTGGTTGGTTTACACCCCAAAAGTCTTGGTACGCCCAAACTTTGGTGAATAAAAAAAATATAACTTTTTAATTTCATTTATGATGGTATTTTGAACAATCGTATCAACTTTTTGCTGGGTGCGAATTATAATAGCCTCGGATTTGTAAATGGACAGACATATTTTAGTTATTTGTTTACATTATGTAAATAAGGTAATAGCATATTTGTATCAGGTGGACAAAACCGCTGACAACAAGTAGTTTATGTACAAAATAAACATTATGGTATATTGACCAATCAAATTATACTTCGCTTGCATAAATTGATACTTGAAAATATTTGCCGTCATAATCAATTTTATACATGTTTTTTTTTATTTATGTAAAATATGTATGTATTTAATAAAGAGGTCCTACTATGTTTATACGCATTGTAAAACCCATAATGCAAAGTATGCTTCGTACTTTTACAGTTTAAATAACGTTGTGTAGTTTGTCGCACAATATTTTATTTGTTTATTTAAACTCTGTGCTTATAGAGTCAGCAGCGCGAGTGTGGCTCCTCTGGTGTTACACACGTCCATAGGCCACGGTAACCACTTTCCATTAGCTAGGCCGTATGCTTGTCTACCACTTAAGTGGATTAAAAAAACCGCGTATATCATATAACACTATTAAAATGTGGCATTATAATGATGAAAGATTTTTTACAATGAGTTCATTAGTTTTTGAGAACAAATCTGTGGAGGAACGATGTTCCTCCAACACAAAGGGAGGATCCTCCGACCAGGCAAGGTGATCACGCCTGGCGGGCCGCGGCCCGCCAGGCGTGATCACCTTGCCTGGTCGGAGGATCCTCCCTTTGTGTTGGAGGAACATCACACCTCGTTCCTCCACAGTGGTGACCCCGACGTGATCTGATCACGTAACCTTCGCTGAACATATCATCAGCATTATCATCATCACATCCCACTCACTTCTCCCGCATGAGCGGTAATCAAGTCTTCGCCATCCAGCACTTTCGGCCCTTACAAGGATACCACAGCATGCAGCGACCGCTGCAGCCTGGTTACCCTTCGGCCTCACCTGCATCTAAGGCATACAGTGCACGTACATACGGTCCACGTAAGAAGAGGACATCTCTCCCGTCTACGTAGCACTCAGCCATTACGCAGCATTCGCCCCAATACACGGGGGACTTACCTCGCTTCATCGAGGATTCGCCCCGTCACTGCCGAGGACTCACCTCGCCCCACTGGCGGCTCGCCGAGGATTCATCTCGACGCACCGAGCCCCAACTCAAGGCGTTTCACTGCAGGACCGCAGCACCGCATCACCGCACTTGTCCCGCGTCTTCGGGACCAGCGGTAGTCCCGACTCACTGGGACTAGCGAGGAAGACTGTTCCACTAACGGAATAAGCGGCGTCCAGTTCTGACGAAACGGAACTACTCAAGACTGGAAATGGCATGCTCATCAAGAGAGCTTAGACAGCCGACTCATCGCGAATCAACCTCCAGTCTGGAGGGGAGTGATGTGGCGGTGCCACATGTACCCAGCGCCGCGTACGTACGTAACTACGAATCCTAAATCGCGCATGTAAAAGTTCTCGCGCTGGGAGAACATATGTACATCGTCCCAACGACAATCGTTGGGCCGCGGCCCGCCAGGCGTGATCACCTTGCCTGGTCGGAGGATCCTCCCTTTGTGTTGGAGGAACATCACACCTCGTTCCTCCACAAATCTTACCTCCTTACTTTACTTACTTCCTTTATTGAATGATATTTATACAAAAAGATGAGACGCGTAATGTACAAAGGCGAGCTTAACTCAAAGTTGAGTTCTCTTCTAGCAAACCCCGGAGTGCACCAAGGAATTGCAATACGAGTATAGTGTAGATATAGTTTATCGTACTTGTGACTGCAATTGGTGTCTAATTTTGGACAATTATTTCGTCGTTGACTCAAATTAATTGACAAGGTTTGACCGCCATTCATTCGCCACCGGTTATTTGTATTTTTTTGTAAAGGTTACTAGTAACCTAGGTCACACACAAATAATGTTCTCGTTAACCTCTTCTCTTACTTAGAGCAGATTTCACAATAACCATAATGGAACTATGACCAACGCAAAAAGATCAGCGTAACCACATTTGACACAATGAGCTTCATTGAGTCTAGATTTTTCACCGATGATTAGGTATGAATGTATTTAATTTCTTAATTGAAAACGTTAACATTTTATTCAATAAATTAATTGTGTAAACGTGAGAACTTAGGTGTAGAGTGAAATTAATTTTCACTGGTGAAATCTAGCATTGAATACATTTATAATTTGTGTTAGGAGTGAGTTTGAATCGGTATTCTACTTAATTACTTTGATCCTCCATCTCGTTTATCGCTAGTTCGATAGATCAGTCTTCGTGGTTCAAAGTTTTTTTTTGTTTTTTAAAATTAAAAATGGAAGGCTATTTCTAACACTAACTAAGTATTTAGGGGTGGCTCCTATACAGCAAACGTGATTTTAAGGAGAGCTAGATATTAAAGAAAAAGAAAGAAAATATTTTTATTCGACCTAGCTTATACATAAATATAGACAGTTCAGCAACAAGTGACAATAGCAAAGTAGAATAATGGCCTCCTACTACTAAGCTGAGCTTAATGGTCCGGAACCCTTCATGCACGAGCCCTACTCACACTTATCTGATTATTTTTAATTGTTGCATTCATAGTATCAAGAAACTAACAGATAACTTAAATAAATAATGAATAGGTAGACATAACATCGATATAATATAAATCTGACCAAGAATAGTGTAACTTTGTCAACAAGTGGGGCAAATCAAAATAAAGTAACACAAACAAGTAGGCGGATACCTAATTAACAAGTTACGCAATACACTACTGCGCAGGTGACATTACACCTTATCAATCCAATCCCCCTATTCTAGTAGGTAACTTAAACTACTTACCTACCAATAATAACCGAACTTAAAATTCGTATTGTTATTTCAATGTGGTTTTCTGTAGAAGGGTAACACCATATTTGTACCGGAATTCCTATTATGGCTTTACCTTCGAAATTTTATATAAATAATATAATACTGCATTGATTTACACTGTGAAGTCTAGCTTCAGCTATAAGTTTTGTATTTTCTACATATTACTTACGTATCATAGTCACAATTCATCTGTTTTAGGACCAAAAACATTTTATCCAAGTCTCATTGTAGTTGGTATTAATAGCCTTTCGAAAAATGCACTATAACCTTGCCAATCTACTCTGTTCGCCTACAAAGAAGGGTGTTGATATCGTACAACCGCCGACACATCCAATGAACCGTTCTCTTTACATATCACAGCGACAATTTCTATACTTTTACTTGTGTGTGAAAGTTAAGATCTTGCGTCAATTAAAACATGGCCCAGTTTCTGTTCATTATCCTTGCGAAATTTTATATTCCGCGTCTGTGCAAATTCGTTTCGCGTTCCACAGAATAAAACAAACTATAAATAGCAAAAACGTAAAATTTGTAGGCACTAATTTAGATGCAATGTCGACAGTTCAAGTTCTACTTAAGTTACTTCAGACTTGAAATGAAAACGGAAAATAATTCTTACGAATACTGTGTGCAAATAGAAAAGAACTAAAGTCGCAGGTATGTATTGTAAATCTAAGTTGGGTCTACTAAGCACACTGACTCCGGCATAACTGTACTAAGTTCAATCGCTTCAACTTAAACGTAACTTACAAACTAACATTTCCAATTCACCAATATCACGTTTTGTAACTAACCTTTTTATCCACAATAGCAATCCCGGAAAAAAACAGAAACGTTTAGAAAAAAAAAAACACTTCGCTTATTCAAACTCTTAACACTGTCCTTGAAAATAATATGTTTTTTCACAATTTACCTCGATAGTTTAAGTTCTGTTAACAATTTTTTGATATAAAATCTTTTGAGAACAAACACAGGCTTTAGCGACACCAATTAATAAAAATGATAATAATCGAATGCGTATCGACGCGCGCACGTACGTTCTGCGCGGGCGCTCGCGGTAAACTGAAGGAAGAGAAGTGAGAAGACACGTCACTCGCTGCGTCTGCGCACCTCACCTTTACTTATTTTTAGATGAACTTAATCACCTTGATACTTTATTGTCATATAACTTATAATTCACCTGTTGACATTTTCGCGTCATATTTTATGTAGGTATCTGTTTTAATTAGTTGCTTAAATTAGAAGTTGTAGTGTAGTTAATTAATGTTAATGTAACGGTAGTTTGGTAACGGATGACATTTTATAAAATCAATAGATTGACAGTTAAGTCATCGCTTAAACTTATTTTTTTTATACCACTTAGGTGGCAGAGAAGCACACGGCCCACCTGATGGAGAGTGGTTACCGTGGCCTATGGACGTGTGTAATACCATAGAAGCCACACTCGCGCTGCCGACCCTGTAAACACAGAGTCTCTGTGCCGTCAGTGTAGAGGACAAAGCAGGACAAGACTTTAGTCATCCCACTGACAGCGCAAAATCTCCAGTGAGCTCTGGCTACCCTACTCATTATTGTAGTCTTGTACTCTATATTAGATAGGTAAATAAATATGATATTAATTATATAAATATGATATTAATTAGGTCTAGTATGTCAATAAAACATGACATTGGTAGCTATCGATTGTATAACCTGATTAGTGGCATATTTTTTAATATTACATTCTTCCTGAATCGTAGAACTGATGATCGAGGAAAACAAACGATAAAAAACTTTATAAAAAATGTGTTCATTAAGTTTCATTAGGAAACTAGCTGTTACCTGCGACACCGCCTGCGTGGATATCTGTTATCGGTACAAAACGTAGCCTATGTCCTTTTTCAAGGTCTAATCTACCCCTATACTAAGTTTCATCAAAATCAGTTCAGTGGCTTAGACACATCCAGACGGACAGACAGACAATGTAAAAAGGAGGTAAATGAGGGCTTATCAACATCTTCGGAGTCAAAGTTTCACCTGTCAAAATTAGTTGTTAAAATAGATACATACTTTTCACAATTGCGTAAAATTTAAAATAAAAGTAAGCCGCGTGGTTCCCGACAGAGTAGAATTTTGACCACCCCATCTCCTCCCATGCGGTGTCGTACAAGGCGACTAAGGGATAGGGCTATATGATATCAGACAGATATATACAGCCCAGACTCAGCCTCAGATGCATGACGACTCAACAATGGTACCCGAATGACGGTGTGGCGATGCTACATGTACCTAGCGCCATCAAGCGACAGCAAGCAGAACTATTATGTAATTACAAATCTTACATCGCGCAAGTGAAGTTCTTCCACTGGTACAACATATGGACATTAACCAAACGACAATCGTTGGGCCGTGGCCCGCCAGACGTGATCACCTTGCCTGGTCGGAGGATCCTCCCTTTGTGTCGGAGGTACATCACACCTCATTTTTCCACAGTGGCGACCCGACGTGATCTGATCACGCAACCTTCGCTGAGCGTATCATCAGCATATTTTCATCGCCACAACGGTAATAGGATCACCCCCTATTATGTGGGATCGAGTTTAATAATTGATTAAATGTGGGGTGTTAATTCACCTATGCCTAACCCTTCGGGGACAGAGGCGTGATTACATGTATGTATGAAAATAAAAAATAATCTTAATAATTGACAGCGTTCTATGTTTTAGCATCCGTTACCCATCTTTGGGGTGAGGCTATGGACAAGCACGGCGAGTCACTGGCAATTAGTCTTGATATCGCCAAAGCTTTCGATAGAGTCTGGCACAAATCGCTTCTCTCCAAGCTACCAGCCTTTGGTCTGCCTCCTAGACTGTGCAACTGGATTGCTAGTTTCCTGCGGGAGCGCCGTATCCGCGTCCTCTGTGATGGACGGGCTTCGGAGTTCTTGCAAATAAATGCTGGCGTACCGCAGGGGTCTGTATTATCTCCCACTCTCTTTCTTCTGCATATCAACGACATGCTGTCCACCGGCAGCATACATTGCTATGCAGACGATAGCACCGTACACGGGAGTTATCACGGACAACCTGCGGCCAAACAGTCTGATATCGTGGAAAAAAGACAGCTTCTTGTCACTGAACTGGACCGGATCTTGAATCACATTTCTCAATGGGGCTCCGAGAACATGGTCGAGTTCAATGCCAAGAAGACGCAGGCTTGTGCGTTCACAGCAAAGGTATCTTCTTTCCTTCCCCTTCCCACTCTTCAGAGCACGCCACTTCCACTGCAGGACAATCTCTATATCCTAGGCATGGATATTCGCTGCAAACTGAATAACAGAAATTACATCGAGAGCATCATCAAAACAGCCTCGCGGAAACTCGGACTCCTAAACAAAGTGAGACGTTTTTTCACGCCGGAGCAGCGGTGTCTTCTCTATAAGACACAAATTCGCTCCTGCGTGGAATACTGCTCGCATCTCTGGGATGGCTCCGCGAAATACCTACTAGATGCTCTCGACAGGTTGCAGCGACGCGCGGTCCGAATTATTGGGAACCCTGAGGTCACGAACACCCTCGAGCCTTTGCAGATGCGTAGAGATATTGCTTCCTTGGCTGTATTTTACCGTCTCTACCACGGTGAGTGTTCTGACGAGCTCTTCCAACTAATCCCACCATCTCCTTTCCTACATAGGACAACACGTGCAGGCCTTAGATGTCACCCTCACACTGTGCAGAATATACGAGCAAGAACCAAGCGGTTCGGAGACTCTTTTCTTTGCCGCACCACCAAGACCTGGAATTCATTACCAGCACACGTGTTTCCTTCTTCCTACAGTCCCGGGGCCTTTAAGCGGGGCGTGAAAAAGCATCTGATGAGGCCGCCAAGCTGAGTGCCACCATTGTAGCACTTAGTGTCTGTAATGGTGACCCTCTTTCCTGAGACTTTGCCTTTAGCTTACCATCAGGCGAGGTGAGGTCAAGTTGGCGTGTCGTATATAAAAAAAAAAAAAAAAAAAAAAAGTAACAGTTGGATCGCATTCCGATGACTGTTAATCAGTCATAATTATATTTCAATTCTCGTTGATATGTATCAATTAGCAGTCGTAAATGTCTCTTTATATGAGCTAAGGTCCATTATATTATAATTTAGTGATTTTAAATTAATATTAATGTTATATTTGGAAAAACTACATTTTTGTTTATGATATCATGAGACTCAGCAGGTAGTCATTGGAAGGAACTAAATAAATTCTTGGTAGTTTATTTACATGCCTGAGGTCCTCCGAGAATATGAGGCTGAGTATGCCAATACATTCTACTGACTTTGCTGACAAGTATTTCACTGTCAAGGCGGTGCGCTTGTGAAACGCGTTGCCACTAACATCAGACGGGCAAAATCCCTAAATGTATTTAAATGAATGGTCAAGAACCACTATCTATCATGTTGTGCACAGTAGGTATTAACCCACAATTATGTGCTCACTCACTATTTTCCCTTTGTATTAGTACTTTATGTATATATTTATTTAGTACATGTATATGTATTTGTATGTCAGTATTTATGTAGATAATTTTTTGTGTAAAGCCGTATATTAAGTTTATTTTACTTACTTTTCTCTCTTTCTTTTGTTTTAATACACTATCTATTTAAGTTTAGTCGGTAACTACACCATATCTTTTGTTTTTATAACATTACTGTCCATCCCAAGGTTGCCTGGAAGAAATCGCTTCAGCGATAAGGCCGCCCATTGTACATTGAACTGTATACATGCTACCTACTTGTCCTACTGTAAATCTGTTGTTGGTGTACAATAAAGAATTATCTATCTATCTATCTATCTACACATATACGCGATTAAAAGGTGGGAGATTCAAGCCCCGATACTACACTATCGACGTAAACCTATTTCAAACACAAGCACTTCACTCCTTACTGCTCCTAAAAATACTTATAGAAATATTTTAAAATACTTTATCTGACCCGCGCCTCAAACATGAACGACAACAGTCGTACTCACAACGACTACGTGTCTTTTAAATTGTAAATACTCTGAAAATTTCAAAATAGTAGCTTAGATAAACATATATACACACATATAATCATACTTTTATCCCCGGAGGATTCGGCAGAGGTGAATTAACACCCACATTTCACCAACCATCAAATTCGTTCCCACGTAGTAGGGGGCGAGCCTATTACCGTCTTCCGTCCTTAGTCGCCTTGTACGACACCGCATAGGAAGAGATGGTCTAAATTCTACTCTGCCGTGAACCACGTGGCTTAGATAAATATAGGATACAAAATATAGATGTCCGAGTCCAGCGGGGTACTGCAATTAATGCAAATAATAATGTATTATATCTCTTTATTATAAGTATACAAGAAGCATACAGATATAGTATAACGGCGTATTATTTGATCGAAATAAAATAATAATTATAGTAAGGAAATCACAGCATCTCAAAGTATCAAGCTGTATCGGTCGCGGTATACATCTCGCGTCCTCGTTATTCGGACAGAACACCTCTCTACGCTTCGCCTAGCTATTCCACATTCATGCGTACAAGCGTTTGCCAAACATGTACCGAAATATGTGCGCCGAGTACGCTGGTGGGTAGGCAGAAAAGGGCGTAACCAAATACGGGCGATGAAAAATGTTTCGGACTTATGAAATTGTAGTGAGGAATTTGAATACTCACGGCTGAATGTCTTTAAAAAGTGCAGGTGTTTAGGATTACATTTTACTTCGGTTAAATATTCCAGGCACGAGTTGGGGACTCTGTAGTCCCCACACACCCGGGGAGAGGGCCAGATCGTGAGAGATGGCACTGGGTCGGCCGGGGTGCGAGGGATGTATCTGTCAACGACCCACAGGCGGCGTGTGTTTTAGTCGGTTCGAGTCCGACATAACCTCTCCCACCGGCTCCGGTGGGGAGGTATCCGTGGGGATTTTGCGCACGTAAAAAAAAAAAGTATTTTACTAAAATTTTCTAGTTTACATTCCGTAACTTCTTACAATCTCTGGGGCTTCAAGAGGTCTTATAGGAGGTAGGACACGGCGGTACTTCCGCCCAATTGAGCAGTCCGACTGGGGAAGTACCTCCGCCCTACAGAATACCGCGGATATATATAATAACTTCGTGTTGTGTTCCCAGCGGTGAGTAGGGTAGCATGAGCTCACTTGAGAATTTGTGCTGTCAGTGGGATGACTAAAGGCTTGTCCTGCTATGTCCTCTGCACTGACGGCACAGAGACTCTATGCTTACAGGGTCGGCAGCGCGAGTGTGGCTTCTCTGGTGTTACACACGTCCATAGACCACGGTAACCACTTTCCATTGGGTGGGCTGTGCGCTTGTCTGCCACCTAAGTGGTATAAAAAAAAGCCATCTCCCCACATTTTGAGATTTTCAGCATCTGAAATGGTGGTCCTTATCATCTAGGTCTATCATTCAAAAGGGTGTCCTCAATTGACGGACAATATTTATAAAAAAAAGTCATTTGAGACTTTACCCGGTCCCTTGCTATGAATGCTATTGTAGAGTTATCGAGCAATGTTCGATACTGAATTGCAATTAAACTTGCAAGTAACCGGACTGCTGTCTAAAAGATCAAAACAATTTTAACAGCAGGCAGTGCCCATTAATTTTTCTTTCGCTTTATGATTGACAAAAGAGTACCGCCTGCTGTCAAACTTGTTTTGATCTTTTTAGACAGCAAGCCGGGCTTTTGGGCGTTTACCCATGGTCCCAACAGTTCGACCCACTGATGGGACCTCGAGGAATTTCTTCTTTCCGTAGTCCGTAGTAAAACATACACGGTTCGTAAGATGTTGATAGGCAAGTTTATTATTTCAAATATTGTTTTATGTTTATACCTAACATAAAAATTCTTTATTTTCAGATTACAATGATCCATTGTGTTAGTGAATACATATTTTAGAGTAAGTATGCACATATTATTGTTTAACTAAAATAATTTCATTACTATCTCAATCAATTGTTCTTCGATGGGAAGGAATTCTTTAACGCCTGAAACTGTAGGATTGTTTAGGTATATTCTGTATTGTTTTATATTTTCATGTAGCATCACGCTATGAATTAGGTTTTCCATTTTGTAGGCGCAAGTTATATTTTAATTTAGATAACTTCCATGTACATTATGTAAATAATAAATGGTATCTAAAATAAAATTGTGAAGTAATGTATTTTAAAATTGATGATATTTTTTATACTATTTAAGTGTCCACCTCATGGGAAGTGGTTACCGTGGCCTATGGACGTATGCAACACCAGGGGTGTTACACAAGCGCTGCCGACCATGAAGAAACCTTCTGATACCCCTCTTGGAGAACCCTATATTGTAGTCGCTTGGGAAAACCGCAGCAGGGAGTTCATTCCACAGCTTGAGTGTGTGTGTGGGGTGAAGTTCCTTTCATACCGCACAGTGCGCACCGTCTCAGGTCGCAATGTGTGGGGATGAATTCCCTGCCTATTGCGAGTGGTGCAATGATACAATGTAGCTGTGGGCATCGTGTCAAACAATTCATCTGAGCGCAAACCATTGTATAGGCGGTAGAACACCCACTGCGGGGCAAAGCCCCTCCCTAAGCTGAGAAGTTCCACATCGCCTTCGAGTCTGGGATTGTCGACGATCCTCAACGCCCTTCTTTGGACTGAGACGAAGGGGTTAAGCTGGTATACAGGCGTTGCGGCAAAAAGGTGACAGCAGTACTCCGTGCCTTAAAGAAAAGAAGTATCCACTCCGCGGTGAAGAACTGCTTCGCCCTGTTGGGTACTCCAAGTTTCTTTGATGCCAATCTAACCTTGTCCTTCAAATTACTGCGGTACTGGACGTCGATGGAGATATCGACACCAAGGATCTCAATACTGGAGGAAATGGTTAGTGGTGTACTCAGGAATTGCAACGCTACAATAAATGGGGTTTTCTTAGCGATAAATACACATACTTGTGTCTTCGTGGGGATGAATTGGACTAGGTTTAGTCGTCCCCAATCGAATACACCCGAGAGAATAGTCTTGATTTAAGACACAAGTTGTTCGCGACTCTTCTCCTCGGACTGAGGGATATTTGCATGGCCCGTGTAACACGTGTCCCCGGTACTATCGTCCGCATAGCAATGAATCGAGCCATCAAACAGCATGTCATTGATATGAAGCAGAAACAGGATCGGACAGAACATAGAGGCTTGTGGGACACCAGCCGCCGAACAGCTGCCGTCGACGACGACTTGGATACTTCCGTTGGACAGAAAGCTAGCGATCTATTCGCATAGTATGACAACTTCGTAAGAAGACCTTTGTGACAGACCCGGTCGAAGGCCTTCACTATATCTCACCCCGACACTAGATTGTTTGCGCCCATCGGTTTGTGAGATACACAAGAAGGTCACCGGTAGAACGACGGTGACGAAAGTTGGTCGCACCCGTCTCACAGAGTAATAGAGCTCACTCAATGGGTTTTAGTTTGAGAAATGTTGTTAGATTCATATTTACTGTACGCGCAACTTGGCGGAACCCATGAATTTTCATTCGGCTTATGTTTTACAAAGTAGTACCGCCTGTTGTCAAACTTGTTTCGGTCTTCGTTATTTGCAATTACAATTTGCCCAACACTGCTATGCCTCGATAGCAGGAAGATAAGAGGTACAATCCCGCATTTCTTTGAAATTTGCGCGCCATTTTTGGGAAATTTACCCCTTCTCCTCCTAAAACTGTTAGAGTGGATAAAAATAGACTCATAGCTATTGTAATTCTTAAATTCGTTAAAATACTGATCATATTATACTTTGCCTCCGCGATTTTCATTTCGGTATAAGGTATTTTTATGACTCCAATCAAGAATCGATTTCACTACATTTTAATTTAACAGTTTCAAGTATTCGGAGGAATTTCATTAATTTTAAGGTGATGTTAAAGTTGAAGATATTTGCGAAAATACTTTTACTATAGTTTGGCAGGCTTCTGAATTAGTTTTTTTATGCCACTTAGATAGCAAACAATCATACCGTGACATCTGTATGTGTGCAAAACCAGGGAAGTTACACTGTGCTGTCACTGCAGAAGACAAAGCAGGACAAGCCTTTAGTCTTCCCACTGAGAGCACCAAAACTCTCCAGTCAGTTCTGGCTACCCAACTAACTAACGGGAACACAAAAAGAGGTTTGATATAATCTATACCTGATTCGTGGATTTAAGCCGTAGGATGGCACCCTGTGCTATCCTCAAAAAAACCCCAAAAACATAGCACATTTTGTTACGTCTGTATGGTCAAGATACACACATCAACAAAGTCTAGGGAACAAGGACATTTCTAGTTTTTATTTAAAAACCCTTTCTTGTAATAGTGAGTGTTTTATATCAATAGAAGGGTATTTTTATATCGTTTTTAATTTTAATTTTAATAAAAACATTCTCATATCAAATTTTTTTTTTTTAAGAAAGAATTGAATAGTGCCAATATTGAGTATTACAACCTTCTATGATTAGGCACAAAAATAACGAGGTAGTAAGAAATACAGTAATTAACCGTACTTTAAACGTTTTTAATAATCTGTAGGACCTCCTAAAGCATTAGCAACACCTCGACAACGGCGTGGCATACTTAGTATGAGATTGTCAAACATCGTCTGTGGAATATGGCTCCATACACTGCGAAGGTGTAAAAAAAGTTGTTCTTCAGTGTTCAGATTTTCCAAAGAATCACTGAAAGCTCTTCTCCCAAGCAATTCCCAGGCATGCTCTATGGGATTGAGGTCGGCAGACTGAGCAGGCCATTCCAACGTCGCAATATTGTGCTCGCTTAACGCATTGACCACTACCCGTGCGGTGTGTGACCGTGCATTATCTTGCATGAACATAAAATCTTGACCGAACTGCTGTCGATGAGGGATTACCATGTATAACCTCCTGAATGTATTGGTTTGCATTTAAATTGCCCCGTATCCAAACGAGGTCGGTCCTTCCACCAAGGCGAATTCCAGCCCATACCATGATTGTTCCACCTTGGTAAGGATGAACTTCTTGCGGATTCTGGAGACGACTCCAACGTCCAGGAACTCGCCATATACGCACTCTTCTCGAATCAGGATGAAAACCGAAGCGAGATTCGTTGGAAAACAGAACCCGTGCCCATTGATGGTCGGTCCACTGTAAATGTACGATAGCCCACAATAAGCGACGACCTCGATTTCCACGTCGAAGAGCTGGAACCCTAAGCGGTCTGCGAGCGTGAAGAATGGCTTCATGTAGTCTTCTCCTGACAGTTTGATCGCTAATAACCACTTGATGCTGAGACTGGAGGCCTGCGACTAACCGACGAGCAGTAATCGTGGGTTGCCGCCTTGCGGAATTTTGCAAGAAACGATCTTGTCGCGGGGTAGTAACCCTATTTCGTCTCCTGTGACGTTCGGCAATATCCCCTGTAGACCTGTAGCGTGCTCATAATCTGCAAATTACGCTTGGTTGGGTGTTGACAGCATCCGCTACGTCGCGTTGAGTTCGTCCAGCTTGCAGCATACCAACAGCCCTTAACATCTCTTCGCGACTTAAATTACGACGTGACATGATGACTACAGACACAAAAATGCACAAACCATACGTAAAAGACGTATTATTGATAATAAACGTTATTTACAATCAAAGAAAATATTTTTTATTTTGCCTCAGAGAAACTGCACAATCAAACACTTTTAAAAGTTTTCCCTCCATATTCGAAAATCAGTACTTATTAAAATTTATTTTTAAATTTCGAACAATTCTGTAATCTACTTTATTCTATTTTTATTTATTTGCTGCCAGTTATTTGCAAAACAAGATTTACAAGAAAAAAAAAATTGGGGTCATCTTGTTCCCTAGACTTTGTTGAGGTGTTTATTATGCCAATAACTATACATCTATCTAATGTGGAGAAGATGTTGGTAGTCTTGGATACCATGCAGCAGGAGTGAAGGACGGCTGTCGTGGCACGGGTATATCAATAACATAATCCATCGGGCTCTTGTCACAGCCAGCGTTCCAGCCGTATAAGAACCTACGGGCTTGGCGATACTCTTGAACCTTCACATCTTCCAGGGACTGCAGACTGCGCTTGCGTTTTTTTTTTATTACCACTTAGGTGGCAGACACGCACACGGCTCACCTGATGCAAAGTGGTCACCGTGGCCTATGGACGCGTGCAAAACCACGAGAGTCACTCGCGCTGCCAACCCTGCAAGCATTGAGAGTTTCTGTGCCGTCAGTGTAAAAGACAAAGCAGGACAAGCTTTTGGTATATCCGTTCAGCGACTGCTGACAGCTGATTGCACAAAAACCCTCCAGTGAGCTCTGGCTACGCTACTAACCGGCGGGAACACAACACGGGGTTATTACGTAGTTATTATGGCCGCGGTATTCTGTAGGGCGAAGGTACTTCTCCAGTCGGACTGCTCCATTGTACGGAAATACCGTCGTGTCCTACCCCCTCGCTGTTACTGCGTCAGCAGAAACTCTCTATAGTAATTTAAGTGGTAATTACATATTTGAGCCATTTGGGGTCGAGACGCTGCGATCATGGGGTCCAAGTGCCCATCTTTTGTTTAGACTTTTCTAAACATTTAATCGACGGTACCCGTGACCAGAGGGTTGGTTTATTCCTTGCGCAAAGGATTGGTATTGACATTCAACGTGACAATACCGCCAGCCTTCTCGTCACCTTTCCGGTAGACATCGATGGGGAGGAATTCTTTGATGCCTGAACCTGCAGATTTGTATAGGTATATGCTATTATTGTTTATATAAACACCTCAACAACGTCTAGGGAACAAGATGACCCCAATTTTTTTTTTCTTGTAAATCTTGTTTTGCAAATAACTGGCAGCAAATAAATAAATCATAATCATAATCATAATCATAATCATAATCATAATCATAATATTTATTCTGTGGATCATAGGTTAGGTATAAAGGTCTTATAAATTATGTTATGTACGCTATGTCCTACCACATGTATAAACACATGCATAAAAATAGAATAAAGTAGATTACAGAGTTGTTCGAAATTTAAAAATAAATTTTAATAAGTAATGATTTTCGAATATGGAGGGAAAACTTTTAAAAGTGTTTGATTGTGCAGTTTCTCTGAGGCAAAATAAAAATTATTTTCTTTGATTGTAAATAACGTTTATTATCAATAATACGTCTTTTACGTATGGTTTGTGCATTTTTGTGACTGTAGTCATCATGTCACGTCGTAATTTAAGTCGCGAAGAGATGTTAAGGGCTGTTGGTATGCTGCAAGCTGGACGAACTCAACGCGACGTAGCGGATGCTGTCAACACCCAACCAAGCGTAATTTGCAGATTATGAGCACGCTACAGGTCTACAGGGGATATTGCCGAACGTCACAGGAGACGAAATAGGGTTACTACCCCGCGACAAGATCGTTTCTTGCAAAATTTCGCAAGGCGGCAACCCACGATTACTGCTCGTCGGTTAGTCGCAGGCCTCCAGTCTCAGCATCAAGTGGTTATTAGCGATCAAACTGTCAGGAGAAGACTACATGAAGCCAATCTTCACGCTCGCAGACCGCTTAGGGTTCCAGCTCTTCGACGTGGAAATCGAGGTCGTCGCTTATTGTGGGCTATCGTACATTTACAGTGGACCGACCATCAATGGGCACGGGTTCTGTTTTCCGACGAATCTCGCTTCGGTTTTCATCCTGATTCGAGAAGAGTGCGTATATGGCGAGTTCCTGGACGTTGGAGTCGTCTCCAGAATCCGCAAGAAGTTCATGCTTACCAAGGTGGAACAATCATGGTATGGGCTGGAATTCGCCTTGGTGGAAGGACCGACCTCGTTTGGATACGGGTCAATTTAAATGCAAACCAATACATTCAGGAGGTTATACACCCCATGGTAATCCCTCATCGACAGCAGTTCCGTCAAGATTATATGTTCATGCAAGATAATGCACGGTCACACACCGCACGGGTAGTGGTCAATGCGTTAAGCGAGCACAATATTGCGACGTTGGAATGGCCTGCTCAGTCTGCCGACCTCAATCCCATAGAGCATGCCTGGGAATTGCTTGAGAGAAGAGCTTTCAGTGATTCTTTGGAAAATCTGAACACTGAAGAACAACTTTTTTTACACCTTCGCAGTGTATGGAGCCATATTCCACAGACGATGTTTGACAATCTCATACTAAGTATGCCACGCCGTTGTCGAGGTGTTGCTAATGCTTTAGGAGGTCCTACAGATTATTAAAAACGTTTAAAGTACGGTTAATTACTGTATTTCTTACTACCTCGTTATTTTTGTGCCTAATCATAGAAGGTTGTAATACTCAACATTGGCACTATTCTATTCTTTCTTAAAAAAAAAAAAATATAGGAGGATGTTTTTATTACAATTAACATTAAAAACGGTATAAAAATACCCTTCTATTGATATAAAACAGTCACTATTACAAGAAAGGGTTTTTAAATAAAAACTAGAAATGTCCTTGTTCCCTAGACTTTGTTGATGTGTGTATTTTAATTTTGATAAATCCCATGTACATTATGTGAATAAATAACTATCTAATTGTTCTGTATTATGTAAGAAAGATATTATTAAAATAATCCATAGCCTTCAATCCGTCCACACATCTAAAAACGGCCTTAATTAAAAACCCTATGTCAACACATCTCTAATAGGCAATACCGGTGACATTGCCCAAACATAGGCATTATCAGTAGTATGCATCAATGTTACAGATGTAGGTATAAATTATATTTAATGGTTCAAACTTTAAATCATGGTGACATAATAATTTGGAAACTGAATGTTTTAATCTAATTTATTATCTAACGTGCTGTGTGGATCATATTATGGCTATGCTATGCTAACTTAATATTGGAGGCCTTACTCTGCGGAAGCCCATAAGGTCTCGGGGTTGCAGAGTTAGATGGCAGTCGGAAAATATTTGTATGCTATAGTGATAAAGACCGTCTGCTGTGTTGGGCGAACGCCTGATGCCCAACTTCCCGAATATCATTACATTACTTGGTGTTTTGACGTGACAACGTCTTATAAATTGGTTTGCCGGGTGACACTTCAAGAAACTGCGTTACGCTCCGCTCACGTTATGCGCTCACAATGAGAGCGAGTGAGAGGCACGCGTCCCTTCCACTCGGGCATGGTTAGCCCGCCTAAGAGCGAGAGAGACAGACATAAAAAGTGAAAGGCACGCGTCCCTTCCACTCGAGCACAGTTAGCCCGCCTAAGAGCGAGAGAGACAGAGCGAGAGAGAGAGAGTGAGAGAGATAGGCATACACACTGAGTGTAAATGAATTGCCAATATGTGTAAAGGTAAAAATAAAATTTTGTTAATATGAAATTCAGTGCGAGATTCTTTGTATAAATTAATGTTTTAAATATAATTCTTTGTATAAATAAATGTTTTAAATTGTTACTATTATTTCATCCTTCTTCCTACTATACGAATGAATATTCACATTAAAATTATTTTACCACTCAAAGTCGTTGTCACGTAAAACTTTCGCCCGTATACCGACTTTACAGGCAACCAATTTTATGAGTGACTATTGTTGACAATATAAAAGAGTTGGGTTACAACAGTGGCTAAGATTCCCAAAAAAAAAAGGAAATGCAAATAGGTATTCTTTTTGTATATCTATCTACAAGGGATACGAATAAATAAGTACATTCTTTAATTTTATTTGTATTTATTTTTTCTTTTCATTTCATTCAATTCGTTTTTTAATTTTAATTTTCTTTAATTTATGAAGCGAGGGCGAATGAACAATCCATCAGATCGAAGACATTTTGAAGAAAGGATATGTCAAGAGTAACAATTATTATGAAAGCAGAAGAAGCGAAAGAGGTTTTTTTTTGTATATAGAACACGTCAATTATTTCGCCTTGCCTGATGGTAAGCTGAAGGCAAAGTCTCAGAAAAGAGGGTCACCATTACCTACACATACCGTGTGACAATGGTGACACTCAGTTTGACGGTCCCATCATATGCTTTTTCACGCCCCGCTTAAAGGACCCGGGACTGTAGGAAGAGGGAAACACGTGAGCTGGTAATGAATTCCAGGCCTTAATGGTGCGACATAGGAAAGAGTCACCGAACCGCTTGGTTCTTGATCGGATGTTCTGCACCGCGTGCGGGTGACATCTATGACCTGCACGCCAGGATCGTGGCAAGTGGAAAACAGAACCTGTCTATCCCACTGGAAAAAAGGCGTGAAATGTATGTATATTTTCTTGTGCTATTTGGCTTGACCAGAGCTCAAACCCGGGACAGCAGTCGTATTTACAACTCCTGCGCCACATCAGCAACCAACGAAAGTGCAATAACATATCAATTCGCAATAACCATTCAATATCCCGCCAAAAAGATACCAAAATGAAAGTGTTATAAAAAAAAAGTTACTCAAAAATGCAAAAAGAGGTTTTAAACCAAGAAATGACCTCCATTTGCCCGAGCCGCGCAATGATGCGAATCTGATAGCTTTTATTATTTCAAATTGATCCTATAATTACGATAGTGATTACCAGGTGTGTCTGTTATATGCCGCTAATGAATGGCCGCCATTAATTTGTGAAAATTCTGTGTGGTAACATCGTAAACAAAAAAATAAAGTGGCGTATGAATGATAGTATCTTTTTAATTAACGGCCTACGATTGTGAAACAAGCGTTTAGGATAGTTGGATACTGATTACGATATGGACCCGGTTATTGCTCGTTGATGTCAGTAGGTCTATTAGAGTTAGAAGGTGTATAGGTCTCCAACGGCAAGTCAGTGGAATGACTGGTTAACGGACGAAGTTCTGGCGTGGTTCTATGCTTCGGAGAGCACTATAAGCCGTCGTCGGGCCTATGTAATTCTAGAACACAAAAAAAAATCTTAGACATGTTTATCCGTGTTTTTTTGACATGTTTTAGGTAGTATGTAAGAAGTATAATTGTTTTTGTAGGACAATCAGTCAATGCTGTGCATATCTGTAATTTGTGTAGCATACGCATTGTCATTCTGACTTATCAATGTTCGTCTTTTCACTGTTGATATGCCTACCTAAATAAATAAACAAAATTATGTTAAATCTAGATTCTAGATAGCAATATATCCCAGAAGTACCCATAACTAACCACTAAGAACCAGATCCTGTTCAACAAGTCACGTGATATACTTTCATCTGTGATTGAAACGTTCATCTGTCGAGTATCGTCTTTTTTCAATATCATACATCCATACTTCCGTACTTCCGTACATACGCGGATCGCGGAGATCGATGCTGTCCGTTTAACGCGTGCATCACGGCTCCGAAGGTTTTTTGAGGAGGTAGGACACGGCGGTATATCCGCCCGATTGAGCAGTCCGACTGGGGAAGTACCTCTGCCCTACAGAATATCGCGGTTATAATAACTTCGTGTTGTGTTCCCAGCGGTGAGTAGGGTAGCCAGAGCTCACTGGAGAATTTGTGCCGTCAGTGGGAAGACTAAAGGCTTGTCCTGATTTGTCTTCTACTGACGGCACAGAAACTCTGTACTTACAGGGTTGGCAGCGCGACTGTGACTCCTCTGGTGTTACAGACGTCCATAGGCCACGGTAACTACTTTCCATCAGGTGGGCCGCGTGCTTGTCTGCCAACAACGTGGTATAAAAAAATAAAAAAAGGAACATACATATAATCACGCCTTTATCCCTGGAGGTCTAGGCAGAGGTGAATTAACACCCACATTTCATCAATAATTGTTTTCGGTCCCACGTAATAGGGGGTGAGCCTATTGCAGTATTCCGGGAACTATTGTTGACTCGAGCCATGCATCTGAGGCTGAGTCTGGGCTGTATATATCTGTCTGATGTTAAACAGCCCTATCCCTTAGTCGCCTTATACGACACCGCATGGGAAGAGATGGGGTGGCCTTAATTCTACTCTGCCGGAAACCACGCAGCAACTATCTGTGTATTACACTTTAAGCCTAAACCACTGAACCGATTTTTATGAAATTTGGTATAGGGATAAATTGGACCTTGAGAAAGGACATAGGCTATGTTTTGTCGCGATAACCGATATCCCCGTGTGTGGAGCCACGGGCAAATGCTAGTAATACATAAATGAATAACACTAAATTAATTATCGAAATAACCTTATGACATGAGCTGTCTTCAAAGACTTCTTAATTATAGGTAAAGACCTACTTTGATTTGGCAAAGCGGCTGATTGACGCCACGCGTGACCAAGAAGGCTGGTCATTATATTGCACAGAGAATAAGCATTGCCATTAAAATTTAACGTGGCAATGCTGCGAGCCTGCCAGAACGTTGGTGGTCGGTGATGATGCGGATGAATTTTATGACGCATTATGTATGTTAATATTTTTATTTATTTATTTTAGTACCTAATAAATATGCAAATAAAAACATTACTTTAATAAAGATAAAAATGATCTGGAAGAAAAAAAACCATCTCCATTAAATTAGCTTTCAAACTAAGTTTCACAGATACGATGCCACAGACAATGAGCAGATAGGTACAGTCAGCGTCAGAATGATCTTGACTACAAAATTTATTTATTATTTATTTATTTATCTTTATTTATCTTAAAATCTCAAAATTATCTTAATACCAAGATATTAAGAGCAAATCAAACTGTTTTATTATTTGAAACTGAAATATCGTCCACACTAAATTGTGTACCTACTCAATAAAAACACAATCAGTCAACAGAAATAGGGGAATTTGAGGATTTTAAGATCATTTTGAGTACTATTTTTTATACCATTTAGGTGGCAGACGAGCACACGGCCCACCTGATGAAAAGTGGTTACCGTGGCCTATGGACGTCTGCAACACCAGGGGGGTCACACTCGCACCGCCGACCCTGTAAGAACCTCCTAATGCCTTTCTTGAATATGATGCTGACTGTACATTCATAAAATGTACATACATACAGTCACTATTGTTACCAGAGGGCTGGTTTATTCTTTGCGCAAAGGATTGGTATTGCCATTCAACGTGGCAATGCCGCCAGCGTTCTGGCCACCCTCCCGGTTGACATCGATGGGGAGGAATTCTTGGACGCCTGAACCGCAGGATTATTTAGATATATATTCTTTATTTATATTTTAATTTCAATAACTTCCGTGTATATTATGTAAATAATATTAATGAAATAAACATACAGTCCCGTCTTTTTCCCAGTGGGGTAGGCAGAGACTACAGTTTTCCACTTGTCACGATCCTGACATGCCTCTTTCGCTTCTTCGCATAAAACGTACACTTCCTTTTTTAAATCTCTGGTTATAATTATGCGTAATAAAATCGAATTTCGGTTCTCTGTTCGTTCTGTTCGGTTTTATGGAAACCCTGATATAAAAATGTTATAATAAGCATGTTGTGAACATCACTGCATATTTTTATCCAATATAGCACCACAGGTATATACCTACATAATGGCCCTATCATACAAATTCGTATATTATCTTAATCATCGCATATCTTAACCAAATTGATTACCGACATTAGTATGTCAGCCATATAATTCGAGTGTATCTGGCACTAGCTGGTGACCACGGCTCTGCCCGTGTTGATGTTGGTTCATAATTATACAACGATTCGGAACTTTTCGCGTTTAAATCATGGAACTTACTATTTCTGAAGACGTTTCGGATGCGTTGCAGCACCCGTAGTCACGACTTGACTAGCTGGCGAGGGTCAAAAGGTATGCGAGGAAACATTTTTTGTGCGCCTACCCACCATTACTTTTATTATGAAGCGTTAGCCTGGTGACACACCACACTCACTATGTCAGTTTTTGACGGCACTACCGTTAATAGCACATAAAAATACGAGCATACGAGCTTGAAGCTCGCAAGCTAATCAAGTGCACGTGTCAAGAGACCACGTTTTCTTTGAAGCTTGAAGCTCCATGATTTAATTGCGAAAAGTCCAGAAACGATACATTAATATTTATATTAATCATAAGATTTTAAGTCTGCTCAAGCCTATTCTATTAAATAAACCGTATCAAAATCTCTTTAGTAGGTTTTGCGTCCGTTGCGAACAAATAGACCAGAATTTCGTTTTTAAATTGTGTTTATTCAAATAAAATTATCGTTTTTAACGTTCCCAGAGTTAAGTAGTTTTTAAGTACCTCCAACATACTGACACGACTAATTTACAATTTTATAATAGTATTATAGAAGTATCTTGCATATCGGCTTTTACCGCCAACCGGTCTGCGCGAGCGCAGGTTGAGTGTTGTGACATACAAAACAG
The DNA here is from genome assembly GCA_963662185.1 of Eilema griseolum. Classification (NCBI taxonomy): domain Eukaryota; kingdom Metazoa; phylum Arthropoda; class Insecta; order Lepidoptera; family Erebidae; genus Eilema; species Eilema griseolum. The sequence continues at coordinate 2,730,263 of OY759249.1, forward strand.
ACTTTCTTTCAGTTCACGAAATTCGACCCACACTAGTGACAACTGTTTAAGATTAAAATATTATTGTGTGATAAAATTTTCGGTGTTTTAAGAACTTTTCTTCTTGTTTTACTGTTATTGTACCCTTTTAAACGGTACTTAAAGATGTAATGTTGCTGCGGTGTTTTTTAAGCGACTACAATATACCAAATGGAGATCCATGATCTGTACCTACCCCTATGGGAAACAGGCGTGATTTTATGCATGTATGTATGTATGTACAATATAGAGTTCTTGAAGAAGGGCCGCGTGGTTCCCTACAGAGTAGAATTTGGACCACCCCATCTCTTCCCATACGGTGTCGTACAAGGCGACTAAGGGATGGGGCTGTTTTACATCAGACAGATATATACATGCCAGACTCAGCCTCAGATGCATGGCTCGAGTCGACAATATAATAATATATAATAAAATAATAGGCTCACCCCCTATTACGTGGGACCGAATTCAACGATTGGTGAAATGTGGGTGTTAATTCACCTCTGTCTAACTCTCCGGGAATAAAGGCGTGATTGTATGTATGTATGTATGAAGAAGGGCATTAGGAGATTCCTAAAGGGTCGGCAGCACAAGTTTGACGCCTCTGGTATTGCACACGTCTTAGGTGACGGGACTAATTTACATCAGATGGGCCGAGTGCTTGTCTGCCACTTAAGTGGTAAGAAAAAGTTCCAAGTTCAGTTTTGCATCGAGAAAAAGTTACATAACATAACTTAACATAAACTCACGCCTATATCCCCGAAAGGGTAGGCAGAGGTGCTAGCACCCACATTTCGCCAGTTTATGTTTAGGTCCCAATGTAATAGGTGGCGAGCCTATTGCCACTAACCGGGCACTTATAAACCTGGGATAAATACACACATAACTTCGAAAAGCATCGAAAAGTCATTGGTGTGTGTCATGGTAAAACCTGGGATCGAACCTGAGAACTCGTCTCAGCAGTCCATTACCCATACCACTAGGCTATCGCGGTTACGAGAAAAAGTTGTTAATACTTTATCCTACTATTGTAGCAGTGCTACAATACAGGCTAGGTACTCGACTGCACGAATATTGACCCATGGTCGAGTAAGTACTTCTATTCCTAAAGAAGTCACTTCTTGAGGAAAAGAAGTCCAGTCGGTAACTCCGCCGAAAGAATCTCTTGAAAATTAAGAAGTCGAACATCTTTAAGCTCGACATAAACATCCCCGCTGACCGAGAGAATGGAAAATGGAAATAGGACGAAGGTAACAAGCCAATCAGCTAGACAGATTATCTATCTAACCTTATCGACTTTCTTTTCCAACCTATTCGAAATTTTCCACTTCTAAATAGGAATCTAGGATTGTTGAAACTTTTCCGCCTCGAAACCACCTCGCTCCAACATCCGCTGCATTGGCATGTCAATTGGCGGGTGTAACGCAAACCAGCAATTTAGTAGTAGTTCTGACGGTCACTGGAGCAGTTTGAGAGAAAACCTTCCGCACAGCCGTCAAGAGGTATAATTTGCTCTTATTAGGTATGATTTACGGGTCTGAATTAACGTGTAACTGTGTTTGGTTCATTGCCGAAGGCTATTGGCAATGAGTAAGTATGGGGGTAACAGATTTTGAAGAATGCGCGAATGGTTTAAGTTGCGCCGCTGACTGTGTCTTTGATTGATACAGGTTCAGTGTCATTTCTTGTCTAGTAGATACTTTAAATAACATTAAAAAAACTTTTAATATTTAATTAACTAAAGTTTTTTTTTATACTGTTGATTGATGGCACTTGGTGGAATTCTTATTCTTATTTCTTATTCTTATTTATTTATTCAGTAACAATTTACACTACGTGTTTGAACATACATAATATTATTACAATAATTCATTTCAAGTCTATCAAAAATTTACAATAATTAAACAATAAGGAACTATAAAAATGACAAAATCAATTAACTTGGTAAGTAATTATAAAAATAAATTTGTTGTTACACATATTCAAATACACTTGTTTGTACAATTTTTTATGATTTATCTATTTATTTTTATATCTTTGAGGATACCGTAGGCGAAACCGGACAGGAGTAATAATCAAAAATACTTTTTTTTTACGTGCGCAAAATCCCCACGGACAACCCCCACCGGAGCCGGTGGAAGAGATTATGTCGGACTCGAACCGACCAAAACGCACGCCGCCTGTGGGTCGTTTTTGGTTGCCGGAGGTGAAGTTGACAGGCATATCCCTCGCACCCCGGCCGACCCAGATAATAAAAAATACTGTGGAAAAGTAAAAGTTTATTTCAATATGTGTTAATAAATTGATATAGTAATCTACTAGTAGGTATCTAACTATTTCCACAGATTCAGTTCGGTTGCTCCAAACGCATGTATAGGAGAGTTTAGAAAATCCAGAATGTTCCCAGGTAGCTTACTTTATGCGAATATTCCTTCTAGAAAGGGTGTACATAGATCAAAAAAATGCCCGATTAGTTTCCTGCCGGAGTCTTCTTAGGTCGGGGTCGCATTTCGTGGTCCATTAGTTAAACTAATCTTTAATATATCTTTTTATATTGACGTTTTGTAAGTTTCGATTTAATGTTCTATGCAGAATAAATGATTTTTGACTATGACTGGGCCCCGATTCCGCTAATTTTGTCACGGTGTCACGCCAGAGACACTACAAAAAAATTACATTTAATTTAAGACTCTATTTTCATGCCCTTAAAGTCTATAATAAAATGGCACCTTTTAGAGTGAAGAAAAATGTAATGAACTTATTTTCATTTAATAACTTACCTAACTCTAAAATTTACGTCTAAAACTTAAGTCGTAAAGTCTAAAATTTAACAGCATTGCATGTCAGTGTCACGACAGTGACTTTGTCAAGAAATAAACTTAGTAGAATCTGGGCCCTGGTCGCGGGTTCGATTTCCTTCCTAGAAAAAAATTGTACATATTTTATTTATGTTGTTAATAATAATTCCATGTTCTATTTTTACGATAGAAAGTCACCTCCTATTACGTGGGACCAAAAATTATATTTGGTGAAATCTCGCCTCTGCCTATTCCTTCGGCGAATTATAAGCTTGAGCATTAATATGATAAAGAGTTGCATATTCATACTTTTTACTTAGGTCATAAAATTATAATAAAAAATCATTTATTGCCAAATAGTATGTAACAATGTTAAGTATTATACTGTGACCCCACACTAGGCAAAGCCTGTCCTGTGGGTGCCAAATACGTTTACAATTTACGTGAAAACATTGTTTGTTCGGGCGAATCAGAGTTTTTGGGCTTAACGCAAAAATTAGAACTAAATCAGTCTATTCACAATTTTTAACAACAATTACATCTATTATTTTATACTTTACTATATCTGAAAGTACCCATATAAGTATTCAATCTTTCACTTGACAATCTCCAATGACCACAACATTTATGACACATGAGCAATTAAACTTTCGGTAATATCGTACGATAAGGAACTGAGCCATTTTGTGACTTTCAACCTTGCTCTTTTACCGAACATAGTTTTATATCGCAAGCGCTATTTGCCAAATTATAAATGTGGATATCTTTAAACTTATCTTTTTACTTAGGTACCTTTCTATATTAGTGCTGTGCCCGACAGGGTCCATAATTGTAACAATAATTTTAACCTGAACAACTGTACTTCATTATGGAACGCAATAAATGTATTGAGTATTGAGTATTAAGGGTCGAACTTCCCTAGTGAAGCGTACAATTTTTTAGAAACTTCGTACATAGGTAGGTAATTAGCAGTTTCTATTCCGCAGTTAAATACTTAGATAGGTACTGCTGCGCTCTGTTGAACAGACCGAAGGTCATCCTCGCCGCTATCGTATGTGATGGATTTTTTGCTGAAGAACTACTAAAGTAAGTAAAGGGATTCCAAGATTATGAAAATAAAAATGTCATTTGTATTAGAAAAATTAAATTATGGTTTTGTTATTTTTAAACTTTCGCGGTGTGAATTCATAATTATACTAGGTATCGGGACTTCTCGCGAATTATATCTTAGAACTTACTATTTCTGCCGACGTTTCGGATGCGTTGCAGCACCCGTGGTCACGACTTGACTAGTCTTCGAGCGTCGAGATGTATGCGGGGAACATTTTTTGAGCGCCTACCCACCATTACACTTATTATGAACGGTTAGGCTGGCGACACACCACACTCACTATGTCAGTTTTTAACGGCACTGTGTTTTTTGGTTTTAGTATCTTAATCACTGGATTCCACGTTCCGGATAGCTTGAATCCATCTTCCCTATTGAATTTTTAAATTTTTTGATTTCAATGGCTTCACGCACAATCCGTGAATAGTAGTGGCGATCAGTGGAGAGGACTTTGGGTTGATGAAGCGAGAAGCGAGAAGTCCCGATACCTAGTATAATTATAAATTATGGTTGTACCTATTTACAAATTAAGTATTTCCCTGTAGTTAAAATAAATTATTTAACTGAGCTTACTAAATTAAGAATGGTAAAAGAGCGGTAAAAGTAGCATCGGTTCTTATTTTATCATTCTAATTTATTTTTAACCGCCCAACCAACTGATAAATAGTAAGTGATTTGACTATTAAATATTATGACGTGACAATAAATTATTTCATACTTTCCTTGTAACGTACCGTTTTGACGTTTGGTAAAAAGTAGCTAATTTGACTAGTCAGTCAAATACCCCCAATTGAAAATTTATTATTTATGCGTCCTCTCTGATTAGTACTATCTATTATGGAATTCTCTAGTCCCATTGTGGAACTACTGAGATTTTCTTCTCCCAATAGTTCCTTGGAACTGGTATACCTGTTTATACAAAATAATCAATCAATCAATTAGCCCACCGTAGTCCAATGCTGGACATAATCCTCTCCCAATGTGCGCCATTTCATCCAATCCTCCGCCTAGGTACCTTAAGTCTAGAGTACGACAATTGATCACCACAGAATTGGCAGAATCAACGTCTCAACGATAATGATATTTCTACTCATATTGATATGGGTAATTATGGGTAATTTATGTTATATATGTGTATATATTTTATGTGTATATGTATAAATATTCTGATTTATTTAAAATATGATAAGTAGGTATATGTACTGTTTATGTTTAAGAACCTGTATATAATTAATCTTTAATCCTATTTTTTTTTTTTTTTTTTACGTGCGCAAAATCCCCACGGATACCTCCCCAGCGGAGCCGGTGGAGGAGGTTATGTCGGACTCGAACCGACTAAAACGCACGCCGCCTGTGGGTCGTTTCGGTTGCCGAAGGTGAGGTTGACAGGCATATCCCTCGCACCCCGGCCGACCCAGGGCCATCTCTCACGATCAGGCCCTCTTCTCGGGTGTGGGGACCACAGAGTCCCCAACTCGTCCCCGGAAACGGGGAGGCGCGCCACGCGCGCCACCGCCGCGGCCTGCTTCTGCAAGGGTGATGGCGGCTTCACCTGTCACCCCCAGGCCGGCGCTCATGGGGGGCGGAGGTCGTTCATCGACCTCCGACGCCCGAGTTGCCTTCGTGCGCGGGCAGCTTGTCTGGCGATCCTTCGTCGCTCCCGCTGCCGCTCCCGCCCCGCCTCCTCCTTCACGAGCATTACTTGCTCGCAGAAGGAGGCGCCGGCCGCCCACGCATCCGCGCAGCGAACCATCGCCGCGAGCAAGGTGGAGAGCGTGAGAACCCTCACTCCCAGGGCCGCCACAAGCTCCCGCCTCGGCGTCTCCCACGCCGGACACTCGGTGAGCGTGTGCGGACCTGAGTCCTCGCTCGCGTCGCAGTGATGGCAATCGGACGTTGGCTCTTTCTGCATCCGACGCAGATACTTTCCGAAGCATCCGTGCTCGGTGATCATCTGCGTCAGACGGTACGAGAGGCTGCCGTGTGGCCTCTCTAGCCACTCCCCCATGATGGGTCTTACCGCCGTTACTACGGCGTGCCCTGCGCTTGGTTGCCCAAGTCGTCTCTCCCATTCCGCCACCATTTCCCTGTGGAGCCGGGATCTCACGGCCCGAATTTCTTCGGGCTCGGGATCGTGACCCCGCTCCCGCGCCGCCCTTCGGAACCGGTATAGCGCCGAAAGGCATCTCGCTTCCAGGATCCATGGTGGCGATCCGGCGAGGAGACTCGCCGCGTTGAATGATATCGTGCGGTACCCCCTTATGATGCGGCACGCCAGCTTCCGCTGCGGACGCTGCAGCAGGAGCATGTGCCGATCACTCAGGGTGTCCGCCCACACGGGACACCCGTACAGGGCCATGGACCGCACGACACCCGCGTAGAGTCTCCTGCAGGAGTCCTCCGGGCCCCTCAGGTTGGGCAATAGCCGCGCCTAGCGTTGGCTGTGCCCGCCAATTTGGGGCCCAGACTTCGGAAGTGCTTCCCGAAGTCCCACCGGCCGTCGAGCACGAGCCCCAGATATTTCATCTGGGGCTTGATGCCGATGAGAGTGCCTCCCACTGTCAGACTGGAACCAGGAATCTTTAATCCTTATAGAACCAAACGCATCTCTTGTTAATATGCGCCTACCTCGTACTAGCTCTGCACCACCCTATGATTGACTGGCAGAGAATGCCTACGGCATTAAGTCCGCCAATGTACATCGTGCATGAAGTGTAAATAAATAAATCCAGGGCACCTCCTAGCTAGATGGACTGATAACCTGAAAAAGGTGGCTGGGACAGACAGGATGTTTTTTTTTTCTTGTACCACTTAGGTGGCAGATAAGCGGCCCACCTGATGGAAAAAGGTCACGGTGGCCTATGGACGCGTGCAAAACCAATAGAGTCACACTCGCGCTGCCAACCCTGCAAGCATTGAGAGTTTCTGTGCCGTCAGCTTAAAATACAAAGCATGACAACCTTTTTTTCTTCCCACTAACAGCACAAAAACCCTCCAGCGAGCTCTGGCTACCCTACTCACCGTCGAGAACACAACACGAGATTATTATGGCCAGGTTATTATCCCTTGATTTTGCACACGTCTATAGGTAATGTAACCACCTTAGTGATACAAAAAAACGTATTGCCAATAATCTAGAGGGCAGGATATATCTAAAAAATCAAAAATCTGGGTAATTGGACAGAATAGGTATCACTCTTAAAAATCGATCTCGAGCATGAAAGCCGCCTGCTGATGTAAAATCATAATTTAATTTATTTTGTATCCTTCCTCCGTCTTAAATAATAAGTGTGATGTTGGTACTTTCGCATGCTGTTTTGTGGGTTCAATAAACTAGCTGCAGAGCCTTATTACCTGCATACCAGCTAAGTGATGTAATGTTTATTTGTATTGATGATTAATGCGTGATAAGACCGACTGGATTTACACGTTCACGAAATAGGTAGGTAATTAGGTATAGGTACCTCTGGACTGTGGACTGTGTACTTTAGATCACAACACAAGTCATATGACTTTGTTTTTCCTATGCAATAGGACAATCTACAGGAGATGGGGCCCATGAAAAAATCCCTCGGGGGATGGTGAAAAGTCTTGAAAACTGCAGCTCTTCGGCACTATCGGATATCCAGGGTTAAACTTTCTTGGAACCCTAGTTTCCAAAAATTTGTTAACCTCGCATTTGGCCACTGCCTTACCTGATGGAAAGTTGATGTAGCCGTAGGTGGAGTCTTCAAGACCAGAGTTAACCAGTTCTAGGCAAGTTTCCCTGAATCAGATTCAGGTGAAAGGTTTCCATGGTCCAAGGTAAAGTGTTCTACTTCTTGGTAGTAGGTACCTTACGCATATTGAAAGTATCGCTGAACGGCTCAGTAGGTATGAATGGAATTCTTTCAGTTTTCTCAAGTATTTTGGTGGAACATATAGATCAATAACCAACAGTCTATAGGTATGTAAGCTTCGCTTAGGGTTTACCTCATACCAGGCATCCATCACTCTCCCTAATTACGGAGCAGTCAGGGCATGCACATGCGTGGGGCGACTTGACCAAACATAGGTAATATTGTAGTCGGTCTTGTGACTGTCGCTGTTGTTGTCGGTTGCAAAATCTTAATTTTATAACACCAAGTTAGTTCATGCTTTCCGACAGAATATTTGTAAAAATGATTTGTAAGGTTCAGAAATTTTGCAAACACTAAAAAATCAGGAATTTTACAGAAGGAAAAAAATTCATCAGACATTATAATATACGTACTACCCTAGAAGAGGGCCAGATCGTAACAGATGGCCCTGGGTCGGCCGGGGCGTGAGGGATATGCCTGTCAACCTCACCTACCGCAACCAAAAACGACCCACAGGCGGCGTGCGTTTTAGTCGGTTCGAGTCCGACCACCGGCTCCGGTGGGGGATATCAGTGGGGATTTTGCGCAAGTAAAAAAAAAGAAAGACATTATAATATAAAAAGTTACAACGTTTAGTTGGATTGTTTTATTATACTTTTATGATAAAGTGATAGCCCTAGCACATAAATTGACGGCGTTATATGTTCGGAATAAAAAGGCGGTTACTTACGACGTAGGTTATTAAAGCAGAGGATTTCAAGTTCAAAGGAGTGATGTAGGTACGTATATTATTAGTTCCATAATGCCGCTAGAGAATTCCTTAATAGATAGTACTAATCGGAAACGGCGCGTAAATAATAAATTTTTGTATTAGGTAGGTATATATTTATTCTGCTAATACCTCTATACCTACTATCAGAACCATAGGTGTGGTTGTTTGCTGCTTTAGTAGGTAACGTAAAAACAGTAAACCAGATCCACCCACTCAACTTCAATAAGTATGTCATAAGCTCAACAAAACCTGACACATACTTCACAGAACCTCATAGTAATTTATTCAATAGCACAATAGTTTATCATTACGTCAAAAGCTGGCAGGGGCCGGATTCTGTGGAAATGATTTTTAAACATGTAATTTGAAACTTACCAAAACTTACAGTCTTCAAATTATATTTGAAAACGAATCAAATTATAAGTAACTCGGAGGGTTTACATAATAACCTCACGAAAACGTAAAGATAAAAGATAATAAAGATCTAACGAACTACCTACCAAAATTTTTAAAGTGAAAACTTCTTGGCGTGCCCTCACCCACTGACTCCGGAGGGAGAGGTATCCGTGGCGATATTGCGCACATAAAAAAGACTCGATGGGCATGATTTGTAGAACATATTTATAAATGGGAAAAAATTCATGAAGCCATTGTCGACACCTCTTCTGACATGACACATTATGACAATCAAAGAGGATACCTATAAGAATGACAATTTACATCTAACACCTCTGCATATAAGTATCTACCTACATAATATATTGGACCAATTTTTCACTTCGATTGGCACTCCGAGAGTGCCAGCGTTTTTTAATTTTTCTTTCTAATCGAATTGACGCCACGCGTTTTACGAAACGCGTGTTTATAGAATTGGGATCCGAACTCTCCTTCCAATATAGTTTTAAAAGAATTCAGGTAATAAATCAACTTGAGACGTCCAAAACCGGTGGCTTATGGGCAGACAGGTAGGTACCGTTATCAGCACAGTTGTGGACACTTGACAATGTGCCTCTATATGCGAAGTACCGGAATTTGCACACAATGGGCAAAATTATCAGGTTATTTACTTTTTGTTTTTGCACGAATGAATTTTTATGCATTTACAATTGGTATACTTATATTAGAATGTAGACCTGATTTTTTTCTTATAGCGTAGGTAGAGGTGTTCCTAGACTGGCCAACGAAAGATGATAATTCTTTTTTTTTGAACTTTTATATGGCAACCTGTCAGTATTTTATAGTCTTCGAAAATTTCTTGATACTCATATTATGTTATCATTTGCGGATAAGTATCAAAGTTTTTTTTTTTCTTGTCTATTTTGCAATTGTGGCGATCTGTCTACACAATAAGCCACTAGTATGGTTGACACAACGCATCCTTTTGTCCTTGTTACATAGAGCTTCCTCGCTTTGAGCAGGTAAATCTTTCTACAAGACTTGGGACGTCATTTCTTTTCAGCCTTCTAAACTTGGTGCTGCCGTCACCACTGAGTTCCATGGCTAGTTGATTTTTGTGGTTTATCAGTCTCTTTTGATATTTTGCACTTTGTTTAGTGATTTCTTGGCGAACAGTATCGAGCTTTGTATCGTTGTAGATATATTTATTAGCAATATATTGTGGGATGTTAAGTATAGCTCTCAGTGTCTTGGTTTGGAATCTCTCCAGTATGTCTATATTGCTGTTGCTGGCTGTACCCCACAGTTGGATACCGTACGTCCATATTGGCTTCAGAATGGCCTTGTAAACGGTGATTTTGCTGTTTGCATTTAGCTGTGAATGTCTTCCAATAATCCAGTACATATTGCGCAATTTGGTATCCAATTGCTTTCTCTTCGTCCAAATATGTTTTTGACATGTCAGCCTTCGATCCAGGTGCATACCCAGGTATTTTGCGTGCTCTGCTTGGGGAATTATTTCTTTGTTCAGCATAACTGGTGGGCAGCTGTCCTTTTTTAGTGTGAAGGTTACATGTACCGATTTGGCCTGGTTAGCTTTTATCCTCCAAGTTTTAAGCCATACTTCAAGACTGTCCAAGTGCAATTGTAACAGCCTTGATGCTGCGCCAGGATTACGATGGGTAGCCAATAGGGCTGTGTCGTCAGCATAGGTTGCCACTTTGGTTTCTCTCCAACTCTCACTTCAAAGCAGCGTTTGTCTAGATATGACTTTAGAATTAGAAAGAAGGAGTGCGGTAGCAACTTCTTGATTTTGTACAGCAATCCCTCGTGCCATACCCTATCAAACGCCTGGCTGATGTCTAGGAACACTGCTGAGCAGAACTCCCCCCTCTCAAGCGATCCACATCGACAATTCTATGCACTTGTTCGATTGTGCCATGGTTTTCTCTGAAACCAAACTGATGACTCGGTATGATATCTACAAGGTGTTCTTTCATTCTGTTTAATATAACCTTTTCGAGGAGTTTTCCTGTTACTGCCAGGAGGGTAATGGGTCTATATGAAGAAACATCTTGGGGTACTTTGCCAGGTTTGAGAAACATTAGTATTTGAGCTATCTTCCATTGTCCAGGGAAATAAGACATGCGCAGGCAGGCGTTAAATATCTTGACGAGCGCCATAATACCCTTTTTCGGTAGTTTCTTCAGAAGGGTTGCATCTATGCAGTCGTAGCCTGGTGATTTTCCCTCTTGTAGACTCCTTACTTCTTTGACTATCTCGGCTGGATATGTGTTTTTAAGTGGTAGGCACATTTGAAGTGCACTCGATAAATTTTCTTTAATCATTGCGCTCTGTCCCGAGATTGCCTCAGGAAAAGGCGAAAAAACTATACCCAGATGATCTGAAAAGACAGCCGCTTTTTCTGAGTCTGATCTTGCCCATCTAGCATGAGAGTTTTTGATTGGAGGGATGTGGTTATTTGGCCGTTTGATTTTACTTGTGGCTTTCCAGAGCGAATAGTTTGTATCTGCAATCGGAGTCAGACCAGAGAGATACGACTGTACATTTGAATTAATAAATTCCTTGGTCATGCATTTAAGTTCTTCAGAGCATCTATTGAAAGCTGTTTTGTCTCTGGGGTATCTGGTGTGTTGCCAGATTTTTCTGAGATTGCGCCGTTCCTTTATTTTGTCTTTAATTGATTTAGGGTATTCATTTTGTTCCGGGCCTACTCTTTTCCGTCGTTTAGTTGATTTACAAGCTGCAGTGTGTATAACTCTGTTAAAATTTTCTATCTCTCTATCTATATCACATGTTGTCACCACTGGGTTTTGTAGCTTTATCTCGAATGTGATAATATTCTGATATAATTCCCAATTTGTATGTTTGTTATACATCTTAGACGAAGGCTCACGTAGCACTATATGTGAATTTAGATCTAGTCTCACCGGTGTGTAGTCTGATGACAGATCGGTATAGGGTTGAGTGGTCATATAGTTACGGCTAATATTTCTTACAATATAGAAGTCTATCACGTCGGGGATTTTATGTGGGTCAGTAGGCCAATGCGTTGGCTTTCCCTGTGACATGCATTCCATTTGACATTTTGTGATGGTTTTGTATAGTTGTCTGCCTCTAGGAGATATTATTCTTGAGCCCCAGTAAGTATGTTTTGCGTTCCAATCCCCGCCACATATGTATCGAGAGCCCAAGCGGGAGAAGTAGAAGTTGAAATCTTCTTCTGTTATTTTGTGTCAAGGTGGGCAATAGACAGCAGATATCGTAGTCTCAACATTGTTCTTCGATTGAATTCTGTATCAAAGTGAATTAATTATTTTTAATATGAGCCAATTGTATGATTAATAAATTATCGATTTTAAGTAATTATCCAATTGGCCAATAATTTTTTTTTTAATATGGAGCATTGAGTCTGATGTTCATATGGGTAACTCTAAAGATCCCTGATTATCATATCTAAAAAAAATTGTTTGTATTGTAGAGTACAAACACGTCAGTTATTATTTACTAGCTGACCCACCCCAGCTTCGCCCGGGGTATAATTTGAAGCTTCATATCCCTTTGAGCCCGTATGTTTTAGTTTTCAAAATATGTACTTATGAATAATTGCCGAATTTGTTAACATTTATTATCAACGTTCCGCTCCCTTAAGTAGTAGCGTGATGATATACAGCCTAAAACCTTCCTCGATAAATGGACTACCCAACACTGAAAGAATCATTCAAATCGGACCAGTAGATCCAGAGATTAGCGCGTTCAAACAAACAAACAAACTCTGCAGCTTTATAATTATTATTTATTATAATACAAGTATGCAAGCGTTTTACTGCATGAACACATTTTTTTTTCTATAAATTTGTGTAAGGGCTTTATACAAAAAGTACAATAAACATATGTCATTAAGTCATTAGTTCCATGTAGACTGCTTCGATTACATCAACTCCGTTATGTTGATGTATAATCGGTGTTGCAACCTGTTGATTTTACATATTTGTCCCCGTTTTTTGAGACATCTTTTGCTGGCCAGACTCCATTAACACCCACATTTTGAAAATTAATAATTATTTCCAGCCCCACTCGTAATAGGAGGCGAGCCTATTACCGTCAAGCGGGCACGTTGTCATGGGCTGTATGTTTACTATCAGAAGGAGCACAGCCCTATCTCTTAGTCGGCTTCTACGATATAGGTACCTACATATAAATAGCCTACAATATGGGGTTCATCAAGAGGGGTATTAGGATTCTTCAGGGTCGGCAGCGCGAGTGTAACGCCCCTGATGTTGCACACGTCCATAGGCTACGGTAACCACTTCCCATCAGGTAGGTCGAGAGCTTATCTACCACCTCTGTATAATTTTTTTTTATGTCAAATAACTAAATATTTTTTGCATATTATTAAGTAAGTAAGTAGTTATATTTAGACAAAGTGAAGTTCACAGCTAGATACAATGAGGAACTAAGATTGGCTTTATTCGCATCAAATGAACTAGATGTAAGTATGTATAATAAAATTTAAACTAGCCAAACGGGTCAATTAACTTAAGTATTTTACGCTGGTGTGAATTTGTCGGCCCGATTTTTTTGTACTATAAGGAACTGCGGTATTTATCTATTGATTTATGTATTTATTCTCGGTAGATAGCTTCCTCGACGAACTTGTTATTGTCGGTAGATACAAGACTCATAGAATACCTCAAGTCATATTTCTTGAACTGAAAATGTGCTTATTACGTGCTTGGGTGTCTATAAGGATAGTACGGGGTGATACGAGCTCGAATTCACCAAACATAGATTATTACAAGAATCCGGGCTAATTTATCTCGCGACCTATGTCCAAGATACGTTGTAGGTAGGTACCTATAATACATCCACGGCCATATAATAAATTTGTACATAAATGAAAGTTATGGGGTCGACACACATAGGAGCTTCAATTGGAACAACGTATGCAGTGTGCCATTTCCTGCAGGTCTAAAGGCTATATGTACACAAAAAAAAAATTTTTTTTAAGCAGTAGAATAAGCAAACTGACTTGGCAGTGGGCAGGCCACTTCAGTCGAAGGACCAATGACCGTTGGACTTAGGTGACAAGTACACGGCCCACCTGGCCCTCGATGCTACTAAAACAAAACCACTGTCATACCAGACACTGCAAAAAGTAGCATTAAATTTTAGACTTTTTTTCTACACGATTAAAGCTGAAATTGACATGAAAAAAGTTTTATTTTACTTGTTCATTCCCTCTGCAAAAAGGTTTTTAATTTTTTTTAACCCTAACTTCATTATATTGTTTGTACTATCTTAAACATGTTTGTATGAGGAATATGGCATCAATAAAGTTATTATTACTTTGAACTTTAAGAACACTGCTTTAAAGTCTAATATTAAATGGAGTTTTTAGCAGTGTCCTTGGTATATCAGTGGTTTTGCTTTAGTAGAATCGAGACCTAGATGGAAAGTGGTTACTGTTACCTATGGGCGTGTGCAACACTAGGGGAGTCACACTCGTATTGTCCTTTTCGCTTAATTTCTTCACGCGAGTATAATTAATTTTAAAAATTTATTATCAACCGCGGTCGCATGGTGGTATGTGTAATGGACTGCTGAAACAAGGTCTCGGGTTCGATCCCAGGTTTTACCATGGCACACACCAATGACTTTTCGAAGTTATGTATGTATTTATCACAGGTTTATAAGTGCCCGGTTAATGACAATAGACTCGTCACCTATTACATTGGGACCTAAACATAAATTGGCGGAAGGTGGGTGCTAGCACCTCTGCCTACCCCTTCGGAGTTATAGGCGTGAGTTTATGTTATGTTAAAATTTAGTGTTGGAAAGCCACGATGTTCCTGCATGCCATGTCTATATCACTGCCTAGAACAAGTTCTCATTTATCACCGACGGAGGACTTACAGGAAATGACATTTAATGCAAAATATATGAAAGTGAACGCAAGTGAAACTAATAGTGGTCGCGAAAAGTGAAGAGAGGACTGTTGGAATGTTGCTATGATAAACGAAAGTGCACTTTTTAGGTAGGTAGTTAATTTAAAAATAAGAATAAAAAAAACTCACGCCTATATCCCCGAAGGGGTAGGCAGAGGTGCTAGCACCCACATTTTGCCAGTTTATGTTTAGGTCCCAATGTAATAGGTGGCGAGCCTATTGCCATTAACCGGACACTTATAAACCTGCGATAAATACGCACATAACTTCGAAAAGTATCGAAAAGTCATTGGTGTGTGCCATGGTAAAACCTGGGATCGAACTCGAGACTTCGTCTCAGCAGTTCATTACCCATAAAACTAGGCTACCGCGGTTAACTTCTATGCAGATACGAAACCAAGAATTCTGTGAACTGAAGGATGACGGATGACGCCAACGTCCCTTCAAAGTTGTCAAATCGTACTTTGATGTGCAATCAAACAGCGCTTCACGGTGACAACCATAGCTTTGATTTTACTAAAGCAAATCCACTGTCATATCACAGGACACTGCAAAAAATATTATATTAAATTTTCACTTTATTTCTATATCAATAAAGTTCAAAGTTAAATGAGATTCATTACACTTTCTAATTCACTATGCAAAAAGCCTTTTCTACTTGGTGGTATCGTTTCGGACCCACGCCACCACCAGTGGTATCGGCGGTGGTAGCGTGGGTCCGAAAGGTTAAATTCGAACTTTAACCGTATTGCTTTAATGTCTAAAATTAAATGTATGTTTAGCAGTGTTTGTGGTATGGCTTGTATTTTGATTTTTCTTGGCTTTTATAGGAGTTACTGTAGTGCCAAACCTCTAAGAGGAAAACTTGCACCAGTACCCCGAGCACGAAAAACTATTGTAAACGTATAGAGAGAAAGGAACATTGCGATTGGCCGACTTCACACACACACAGGTTCACAGTAGACAGTCGACCAATCGCAATGCTCCTTTCTCTTGTTACGATTACGAATTTGTCGTGCTAGGGGTACAAAGCTCTGTTCATCAGCAACAGATGTACCGACTTGTCTTACCTGTGGAATATTTGGTGAGTAACTTGTCTGCACACATATTGAGAAACTCACTTGTACTTTTCCACATTTTTTTTAACGTTTATTAGACCTGAGCGGTTTCGCTCTACGGCATCCACAAGGTTGTTCTTAAATATCATTGTAAACCTTTGAGGATGACGTAAGGCAAAACCGGTCAGGTCTAACAAATATTAAAAATAATGTGGAAAAGTACAAGTGAGTATCTCTATATATGTAACAACAAATTCCCAAATCAATCAACAGTATAAATAACTTGTCTGCGTTTGAACATGATAAAAATCTTAATACCACCCCATACATTTATGTAGTATCTTGAAAATCGGTTCTATAATACGTAAAATAAAACAAAACGCACAATATAAACAGATGATATAATTATTTTGACACTGTCAACTTATAAATATTACATATATTAGGTACCAATGTCTTTACAACATGAAACATCACTACGTGATAAATTTAGTTTGAAAGTCTGTCTGAGTAGGCAATGGTTCAACTAAATGTGCCTAGTGATCCCGATAACCCGTTGGATTGTGTTACTCCGACCAAAACTGGGGGTATTTGGTAAAAATTGCATTCTTTTTTTCATTGATAAATTAGTATCAAAACCTGGCTACACACTTAAGACAAGCATATAAAGACGTTTAAATAAAATGATTATACAACTACCCTCATTTTTGCAATTTCTCCAAATACTATCCCTTTTATATATAGATAGGTAGAGCTTGTCTAAGCACAAATGACGCGCCGCTCTACCTCCCTCACGCACACAACAAACTGAGGATAATACTTTTCAGATTCGTTTTTCTTTTTTTTTTTTCCTTCTGGCGATTCCGATGTTTCCGCCAATGACTTGGCCTAGGATTTAATTCATAGTGACTTGTTGTAATCACGGATCAAAAGTTTTTGTGAATGTATAAGAGAAGATGCATTTAACATACAATAAAGGCCGAAAGTCATGTAGCACGGTGGAGTACCCGAATCAAAGCAAAACACACTGGTATTCGGATTTGTTGGTCGACTAATCATAATGTGACAGAACACGCGAGCGAGCGGACGTCTCGTTCTATACAATATGTCAGCGATAGTCTACATATATAGTGCGTTCGGATTTCACAAAACAATCGATGTTTTTAATCAGATGAAGTGAATATGGCGCGTCATTTCAATTTAGACAAATTAAATATATATAGTTAATCCCTAACTCTAGTACCCAGTAGTACTGTGACTAGAAATAAATAAAAACAAGAAAAAAAAAACTGCTTAAAAATTACGGAATGAATATTCTAAAACTAAACTTGCGGACATAAAAACTTGCCCACATTTAAAAACGATAGCACAATATATTATTTATAAATAATCATTCAAATAAGTTTCATTTCAATAATATTCATGGAGGTAAACAATGTATGAAACAAGGGCCGCTTTCCACGATGCGCGATTACAGACGCTTGCGCAATGTCGCGGACTACTGTGGAAATAAACTCGTCCGCAATACTGCAGAAACGTTTAGCACAGTAAATGCGTCCGCGTGCGTGAAAACTCGCACTGTTGAAACCCGGCGTTACAGTGTGATTTAGGAGTGAATATGACAATGTCTACAAGCATTTTTACAGGTTATGATTGAAGTTTACTTCCACAAAACTATTGAAACGTATACAAAAAATAACTGTTTTAATATTAGTATTTAGGTATTGATGCCTCGATATCAAAAGGTATATGATTATGAGCCATCAATAAAGTCCTTAGTGTCGGTTTTGTGTTCTAGAAATGGCAATTTTAAGAAGAAACAATCAGATGAGTGTATTTTGTTTGTGATAATGAGATGAGTTTGGAATATGAGGTCGTCAAGATGTGTGTCACCATTGTAACATGTATATGTATGTCATCATGACCCTCTTTAAGACTTTGCCTTCAGCTTATCATCAGGCGAGGCAAAGTTTAATTGACGTGTCATATATATAAAAAAACAGTTTTTCAATATCTTCTAATTTGTTATTTAGTTTCTTGGTTATTATAGCAACCTTGGATCGTTTCAATAACATGGCGGAGTGATTTTCCAGTTAGGGGTTCTCCAACTCCAACACAACGATTGAATCAAAATATCTCTAGGTATATATTACAGAGTTAAAGGACTAACCAACCAACCTTTTTTTTTTACTTCTTGGGGGTATAAAGATGGGTCTTTATACCCCCAAGAAGTAAAAAAAAATTGTATAGAGGATTTTTTATATTTTTTTTATCAACACTAACAATATATTAGTATCCATATTACTGAAATGATTTTTTGGAAATATGGCGTACGGTATTATCTAAACCTGAACTACATTTCAGTTATAATTGTTCTTACTCTGAAATTAATTATACAATTTTTTTTACCATCTGAATATTTCTTCTCTATAAACACAATACAGACAAATGTAGAAAAGTTACATTATACTGTAAACTGCAAATTCTCTTATCAATACAATAACACTGGTCTAATGTCTAACCTAACTGTTACTATCAAGTCAAAAGTTTTCTGACTACCGTCTAAATTGTAGATTTACTATAAAACGTACATCCGAAGTTGCAGGCCGAAGTTTCGAAGCCTAAAGATGTCTCGTGATCGCCTGAATCTTCGTTCAGCCTAAAACCTAACGAAAGAAATCCGAAGAAACTTTATGATTCACAAATGCTAACTTTCGTTTAATTTCTTTCGGGTGTACATTTAATAGCAGTCTGTATATATACTTCTTCACATGTCTCGAATCATCTCTTATTGTTGATAATCTAAATCTTGTAAGTTTTCTCTTATTTGGTTGGAACATAATATTCAAAGAAATTATTCATCATTGCTAGATAGTAATGGTAATGCCTACTATATCGTTGTTCACGAGAAAATGAATCGTACCTACCGGTTGAGTGCCATAGTAATAATATTCGTACATACAAATATTTGCATTAAGCGGGCATCGAAACCCTGGAATATGACTTAGCAGTCGAACACTCCACCGCTGTGCCACAATGGTTGTAAGTTTGTAACGCACTAACAAGGCTGGAGGACATTCCCTCATTTTTTAAATATTCCGTAATTTCTATGAATATCAAGACCCACATCTAGTCTACTTAGATACGTATTAGTTCTATTCAAATATTTACCGCCTGTCCTACCCAATTCGGTTTATCTGCTACTCAATAACTATAAAATTTATTTGGTAACTTAATACTTTCACGAACAGGAATATTAATATCAATTACATTTAGGCCATATTTAATTTGAAAATAACCAAGTTTATTTTTTTAGTGACCGATTTTTATGGCCCAAAGTGTACAATGAGAATGTGGCCTAAAGTGTATAACAATAAGCGAATACAAAATGTTCGTAACCTACGACGTCGAGACCAAACGGATATGTTATATGGCCTGTATAGACCATAATATAAATGGCACTTACCCTAACGAACAATGTGTATTTACATTCTTTTGACAGCAACTGTCAAATTGCGATTGTAAGATGCTACGTTCTAAATTGGAACAGACACCATAGATTATAGATTTCTAAAGAATAGAGTAACATATTAATATCTTTATAATAGACAGAAAATTTTGAAGTACCCTCAATTACAGAAAATTTTGAAGTACCTCAAACATAGAATATTTTGAAATACCCTCAAACACACGAATCATTTTTATATTCTAAAAAGTTTTGTTTTCTCAAAAGACACATTGGCAGATACACAGAGGTACTGTTAAATACATACCACTTAGAGAGAATTTGATACTTTAATTGATACTACACCCCTAGAAAGATTATATAGTATGCTCTAAATGGGACGCTTTTCGAGAGTTCGTATTAGTAAGTGAAGAGTATTAGGTACAAATTATAAAACTACCCTCAAAAATATTAAAATACTGATTGTTTGTTACAGAATTCGGGAATTTTGGTTTTATTTTTAA
The DNA here is from genome assembly GCA_963662185.1 of Eilema griseolum. Lineage (NCBI taxonomy): Eukaryota > Metazoa > Arthropoda > Insecta > Lepidoptera > Erebidae > Eilema > Eilema griseolum. The sequence goes on from OY759249.1 coordinate 2,750,190, forward strand.
GGCCTGAATTGTACATGACATAAGCAGGAAATTTAGCGACATACAGTTTTCTATCCACAGACAATATGTCAATAAAAGACAATCTTCCTTAGATGATATAGACTACACATGTCATTCACATCTTTCACACAGTCAAGAAAAATGCAAGTAATCTAAGCCTCAAAGTTAATACCACAAGATCAATTTATTTCAGAATTTAAGTGACCATACCACCCTTACACATATAAGAACTGTACTTCTTCTATATAAGACACGCTGAAATATTGTTAAATTGTCAAATTATTTGTAATATTATCCCATACGCATACCCCTACAGCTAAGTTGATTTATTTCTGTTAAAGATGGCTTCATATCCGAAGGGGTAATGGCCAGTATTGGAACGCAGGATCTCTCGATTCTAAGACCGTCTCCTTATCCACTAAGCTACCGATGTTTGTGTGTTTGTGATATCTAAAGTCGAAGTAAAATTAAGTATCAAACAAGATACACAGAATATGTACCGCAATTGATACAGTATGCGCTAAGTTTAAGCTTGATATACACTTTCTTTTTTTAATATGCGCAACATCCTCACGGGTACCCCCACCACCGGGTCGGTGGGGGAGGCTATGACGGACTTGAATCGACTCAAACGCACGCCGACCGTGTGGGCCGCAGGTTGCCAGAGGTGAGAATATCTGAGACCTTGGCTGACTCAGGCCCTTTTTCTTAACGTGCGCAAAATCCCCACCGGAGCCGGTGGAAGAGGTTATATCGGACTCGAACCGACTAAAACGCACGCCGCCTGTGGGTCGTTTTGGTTGCCGAAGGTGAGGTTGACAGGCATATCCCTCGCACCCCGGTCGACCCAGGGCCATCTCTCACGATCTGGCCCTCTCCTCGGGTGTGTGGGGACTACAGAGTTCCCAACTCGTCCCCTGAAAACGGGGAGGCGCACACTCACTGAGGTGTACACTCAGTAAGCTTAAAAAAAAACATACGTCAAGTTCTAGCCAATCCTTACACTAAAGACGTCTATTTTTTCATTGAGATGTATAAAGAGTCTACGTTGGAAATTTCGACTTATACATGTACAACTTTACAACTGTATTCCCTATCAAATTTTTATACTAATCATATGAAAATTAACATGTAAATATATGGCTACACACATTCAATGTCTATAATATAATAACTAACATATTAATCCCCTTATTCATGTACAGTCGACAAAAGAGATACGGTTACATATTAACATACAATTTTATATAAAAAAAGGCGACTGTATCTCCTTTGTCGACTGTACAAACGGCAAAAGGGACAAGTATATACCTTTCGTGTATACTTATCTCCATTGCCATGTGAGTTTTTCAAACTCTTATCAACTTGACCACCAAATACTGAACGTTCATTGGTTGTCTTATTATCGATGAACCAATCAGCGTATAGTATCTAGTTGACATAACTTTGACAGATGTGCGGAAAACTGTGAGTTAGCGTTGCAAACATATCAAAACAAAAGATAAGAAATAGTTTTAAATCAATCACAGTTCAGTGTTACCATAGATTTAACTTGAAGGCTTATTCTTATTACCGATTTCAGAGATTTACTCTTCGATTGAAGGTTTTTGGTATTTATTGGCTGATGGATAGAAATGAAAGGACAGATACCTCAATCGAAGTTAAAACCTTTCAAATAATAGTTAGCACTGGCTAAGATCTTGTCAGAACTCCAAGTAAAATCTTATACAGAGAACAGAATACCTAAGAAGGATGACAAGCCAAATTATAAGGACATCGAACAAAACTAACCTATTTTAAAGCTGAACTTTACAGCGTAATGACATTCAATTCTTTAATATGTACTCCCACTGGCAACGAAAATAAAAAAATTGTAAATTACGATTCTATATTCAAGATTTTTAAAATATTTGTATGGTTGGATGGTTTTATGCAGTGTTTAAATTATGATCAAGATGTCTCAACCATAGACCAATTAATAATTTTAGTATATGCATAAAACAATTGTACATTTCATTCTCGTTCCAATTATTATTCTCATCAAAATACATCTTCTTGCCAAAATCCCTATAAGACACGACCTTAATAAAGAGCTTACTCAAAGCCTTCTGAATGAAAAATCCTCTATCACCTTCGGTACATATACGACAGTCACAATTCCTACTAATTTCTACTAATTTGGAAGTATTCGATTTGGCAACACTGCCGCGTAAATTCGAACCGGCTTTACAAATGATAATTTTTGGTACAATTTTCAATTCGCCACTGGCGGACAGCGCTAGATTTCTCTGTAGCCTGCCTAATTTCGAGTTCTTTATGCTCCTATCTCTGAAACTAGCTAAGGTCGCCTTGCTATGTTCCAGTGTCCCTGTCCGTCTTTCAAGATTTTCGCAACTCTTGAATTCCTGTTTGACCAGAACTCCTTTCCTTAGACTATCTGCCTTCTTCAACGCTGATAAGCCAGATTTCCTTTGTCTTTTCATGTCTGGGTAATCCTGGTTAATGGAAATACTTCTATAGAACGGCTCACGGATTTCCAAGCGCTCGTCGTCATCATCATCAGTAATATATGAGGATACGAAATCCTCAGCTGAACTCTGAAAGCTGAAATCCCTAAGTCTCTGTATGTTAGGTGATACCGGACAACTGATCGCGCTTTGACCTAACTTAGGTATCTCCAATCTGAGCTTCTTTCTATTTTTATTTACCTCTTGTTCTCCTTCAATTATCTCTTTATCATTCATGCTATCATTAATACTGTCAAAAGTCCCAGAAAACGTATAACATCTACGTAATTTCTTTATCTGTGGGGACATATAACCTCTACTCGTCTCTACACCCTTGTAAATATCCTTCAATACTGTCGAGACAGTGTGACGCTCTGGAATAGCGTCATGTACACCAATAGATGCTCGCCGGCTTCTCGCTACGAGTGGAGAAGCTGGGATATCTTCGAAACTCCTGTACCTTTCGGTCAACATACCATATCCTTCATCTGAATCTTCTGTCCCTTCCGTCCACACTGATCGTACGCTTCCAAACCATTCCAAATCAATATTTTGAAAGTACTTAAATATGTCGATACCTCTATCGAGAGATATGGACCGCTGCAAAGGAATGTCGTGTGTAAACCTATCGTGTGAAGGTTCATTATTGTACTCCTCGTTTTCATCAAACTTTTCTCCGAGCCAGGTGTCGAACTCTTTAGCTCCGAGGTTTAAGTTTAGTAATTCCTGGCGGAGGTCTAGTTTGGATATGTGGTTTCTGTTCTCCGAGTACCGTCTGTGTTTGGTTTCTGTGTGTGTTTTGATGTCGGTGTGTGGAGGGGGAGGGATGGAGTGCCTACGCGGAAGGGGTGGGGGCCGCGGCGGTAGGAGGAGGGGGCGTGCGGCGAGCGAGCGAGGAGAGCGAACGGCGCTGGAATCCGCCCACGGTGATATCAGACTCAACAAAGAGCTTGCGAAAACTGGAAAATAGAAAAAAATGTTAATTAATAAATGAACTGTTGTAAGGATCGGGAGTCCGATTCACCAAAAATACATATGTTATTGTTTGAGGGGCCATTTAAGTTCTTTTTATTTTTTATTATTTGGGAAAATAAACAGTCACACAAATATTTGCAAAACATGACTTAAAATAGTGAAATATCTCTGAGACCAACAACATTTTACGCACTTTTTTATTCGTTGTTGTTTTGTATTCGTAGCTTGTATCTTTCAAATGCAATTTATATTGGCTTTCTCTATCTGTAACTTGTACGCATAGAAATCTTTACATACAAGAACTCTTATTTTAATAGTTTTTTTTGTAATGGAAATAAAATGGCACCTGACTTCTGAAATAATATAAACTATCCGATTACTTCAGATTTAAATATCTTTTTATTGTGAAACTAAACTTCATGAATCGAACTCCCAACGTAATTCTGTATTGTATAACTATAGTACGGTTGTCATCATCAGAGTTGTCTGTTCAGAGCAAGTGAGACAGATGAAAAAAATCAGGATGTGGGTAAGTATATCGTAGACGCAGCCCTGAGATGTAGTGGACACGGCCCTGTCGAGAATATGTAACAGTGGCACTTCTTTCCCCAACCCTTCTTGCCGTCTATACTCAACAAAACGAATGCATTGATAAATTTAAAATTTAACCCCCTCCCCCTCCTCGAATTTGTGATATATTTGGGGTGTTAAACAAATGTTTTTAAAATTTTCAAACATCCTCCAAAAAGTTGGAAAAAAGGTTTAGTTGGCCCTTTAACCTTAATAGGATGTGATTCAAGTGTTGTCATGCCGGGGGACCCTAAATGGTAAAGCACTTCGTCATATTATCTGAACGATCCAAGGTCCCCTCGACTTGACAACGCTAGATTCATAGTTGCTGCAACTTAGAACTGTGATTTCCCATGATTTTGTTTACATTAAGTTTTCTGAATTACCTTCCACTATGGAAGTATTTTTTTTAATATAAAACTAAGGTGGCAGACAAGCACACGGCCCACCTGATGGAAAGTGGTTACCATGACCTATGAACGTGTGTAACACCAGTGGAGTCACATCCGTGCTGCTGACCCTGTAAGAACAGAGATTTTGTGCCGTCAGTGTAGAGGACAAAGCAGGACAAGCCTTTGGTCATCCCACTGATAGCACAAAAACTCTCCAGTGAGCTCTGGCTACCTTACTCACCGCCGGGAACACAACAAGAAACTATGAACAGACAAGTCCAATGATAACGATATTATATAATAATTTAGTATAATATTTTGTCTGTCTACTTTGTAAAGTGTACAAGAAAGCAAAACAGTGTAAGGATGTGTATAAAACTAAATCATGTCATTTCGAATAACACTACATTTATATAAAAAAACTACATTAGCGTTACTCAAAATGAGTGTTGAACACTTTACAGGTTTAAGTGCTGACGATTGTTAAAATATAATATATGGAATAGTTCTGTCGTAAAAAAATAAGTGTACGATACCTCTTGTCATTAATTTTGAAACATAAACATAATATAAACTCACACCTATATCCCCGAAGGGGTAGGCAGAAGTGCTAGCACCCACATTTCGCCAGTTTATGTTTAGGTCCCAACGTAATAGGTTCTTTTTCAAAGCATAACTTTAAACCAATTTTTTCAGTTTCTATTAAAGATAAAAAAATAAAAAATAAATATCCTAAGTTTACTAACACGATCGTGAGCTTCAGGTACAATTTAACTACTCAATATCATGAGGGCACTTAAGCCCTAGAATCGTTATTTATGGGGACTTATAATGAGCTCAAGAAGAAAATACTTTTTAGCGTTAGTATTTTCTTATCTGCCTTTTTTTACTTCACAAATTTTGATGTATAAGGTATTAACAGTTTTACAGAATATTACAGTAGGGGACAGCAACAAATTTCACTTTTTTTCTCTCTTATTACCCACAGTTGAGTTCGACATTAAGGGTTAATTCAAATCAGGCGGCAATATGTTCATGCTGTTTTTAAGTGGTAAATATTAAAAAAAGACAAAGCTTAAAATTGTAAGTAATTAAATAAAAATATCTCTGTAAAAATTTAATATTGCACACTATTTTCAACCAAGTACATTGAACAAATGGAATAAGGTTAATATTTTTTTTATATTTTAGGAGCTCAAGAAAATTTCCGATTGATTTGAATTGACCTTAAAATTATTGTTTACATTTTTACACAGTTTTACAGTGCAGCACCACCTCAGCTCGTATGTACAGGTCGCTGTCAAAGCAAAATAAGCTTTAGCGCGCTGTGATTTGGCACAATACATAACAAGCTGAGCGTGTTAATACTTTTTATTATTACTTACATCATTAAGGGTCAGCATTGAATGGATATTCTGAGTGTATTGAATTAACATAATGCTGAATTTGTAATAAAAACAGGAATATTATACCTATCGAAGAATTTGGAAAAAAAAAATAGACAATTTCTTTGTTGATTCTGTAATTTCCAAATTATTGTGTTAATATTAGGTATTTACCTATGAAATTGCCGAAATTTTCTTACAGATTCATCAGTTCGTTATTCCTGTAATTTAATAGCTATTTCCATCATTTATGTTTTGTTTGAAAGTTGATTTCCAGATTTTATAACTCAGTATTAATTTGTGTATTTATTGGCCGCATGACAAATTCCGTATTACATTTTTACAGCTCTTACTTTTCAAAAATGTAATAAAAGTTGCTGTTTATTAGCTTAGTGTTGTCTCATTCAAACACAAAAAAAAACATAAAATTTGGATTGTCATTCCTACAATAAATGCCAAAATGATAGTACTGATAATTGGGTTACCTCCAGTTTCTTTAAAAAAACGGCAATTTCACTTGTAACGACCTAATAAAAGTAGCCCAGAATTTTCTTAAATATACCTAGTATTTGGTAAAAATACCTATTCCAGTACAATCAATGATATGCTCCAGATTCACTAACACAGCAGTAAAAAGAATAAAAAAATGTCGCCTCGTATGAACCGTACCATCGGTGGGAGTCCAATCGTCAGCACCTAACCAGTAGCGTGGGGCGACATACCGAGCAGTCTTCAATACCAAGGGCCGAAAGAGATGCGCGGCGGGGGCGAGCGGCGGCCGGCGCGTGACGTCAGCGCGGCCAGCCCGAACCTAGCCCCACGGAACAACAGTACAGGGGTGGGGAATAACAACTCATATGGGGAACATTAACTCAAAATGGGCCAAGGTGAACTAAATAATGGGATTCGTTTAAAAAATTATATAAAATACTGTAATGGGATTGCTATTTTAAATTGATAAATTATTTAATAAATATATTGGCAAAAGTTATATATATAAAGAAAATAATATTAAATTTAAAATTTGAAAATATGGTTGTAATTTAATAATGCAGAATTTTATACTTAACTATTATTATTTTATATGAAATATTACAAAATTTAGCAAAATCTACAGCACAGAGAAAATTCATAATAAAAAATCCATTGTGCAAAAATACGAGCCCAATGTCGTATTAGTAGAACATAGTTAATGTATGAGAAACGAATTAACAAAATGAAAGTAAGTACAACAAAAATGAAATAAAGTGCTGGACATACAAAAGTGAGATGGTTATAACAAAAAATGGGATGGAGGGAAAAGGGAACAGTGGTCAAGCGTGAAGCGTCATGAATCGTGTACATTTTAATAACAATACATGCATCACCGTGCGGCGTGCTTAGTCTTCAGTGCGCCATCTCTTTCGGCCCTGGTGGCATTTTCCAATAATTTAAAAAAAAACTCCCTAAAAACAAGAGAACTTTTGAATAATACACCCAATAGTTGCTTATCATCCTAAAGCTAATTTTCATGCTCTAATAAAAGAAAAAAAATCGTGAAAAATTTACCAGAACCAAAATAAAAGCCCCGAGTGTAGGAAAGACCGGGCACCACATAATGAAGGTGAGTTGGTGGTATGATGATAATGATGAAGTATATGATAAGGTGAATAGATGAAGTCACAGTAGAATAATATAATAAAGAAGACAGGTAGACAGGGCAAAAACATTGTTGAGGGAACTTTCAGTTTGTAAAGCACGATAGGCATAACCGTTTCTCGAATTAAAAGTGGTTCACGACCTGAGGGTGAGTACCCAAAGACGAGTGGTGACTTTCTTTTTACTATATCAAATTACGTAGAAAAAAACAATCTCACAAAAGTCCATCGACACTAAATTTAGAATTGATTTAACGTTTTTTTGGCTTTTAAAAAGCTTAACACACTCATAAATTCTCTATTACGAATCTTCACTGAGATATTTTTTAAATTGAAATGGTTGTGGTCAGAGCATTCCGCCTGTAAGGGAATGATCGCGGGTTCGAATCCCGTCTGAACCGATTCAATTTTACCTAACTTAATCGATTTGAATAGTTAGTATACCAAACGCTTCAAAATTTCATTTAAGAGATATTTTTTAACTCAAAATATTTATTTCAAAGTATAAATGAATGAATATCCAAGATCAATAAATACAAACCTTTTTGTTACTTTATGTTAAAAAAAACTAACTTCAATTAACTATTTTGCATCATCTGTTAATTACAAAAATAATGTTAACCTTGCATGCAACATGATTCAATCGCCTGGTTTTGCATGCGTTATTATGGCAGTTAAATTCATAGGTATAACAATAATAACTCTTATCCTTTAATCTGTCATGATTGTAGAATGAAATCACCCATCACCTTTGATAAATCACGAGAAATAGCTAAACAACAAAATGTAATAAGTAGTTAAAGGTATCGGTAGACAGAGATAGATGGAATATAGACTTATTTCCTAAGTAAAGTGGAATTCCCAACAAAATTTTCATAATCACCAATGTTCAAACCATTATTAAGTGCTGATAGAAAAGCACTTAATAAGGGTTTGAACATTGGTGTCCAAGCAAACGTCCATTTGTAAGCATTATAACTGATGATGAAATTCAAACAAACAAGCTACCCAAGCTATTTAAAGTTTATAAGAAACTAAGGCAGCCGCCTCGAGCGTGTAGACGTGGGTCTTTATTTCATACAAATAATAAGGAGCTAAATTCATACGGAAAAAGCTCGAGCAGTTTATAAAATTAAATATCAACCTTAATTCCATACAACAAAGTTTAATATAGTGAGCAATAAATACTACGCGCTACTGTCTATCTGATAAAATTTTATGCTGGGTATTATTTTCGGTCGTACCTAAATGGGATAAGGATGATATTTGATTAACAATTAAAACGTGCTCGAGCATTTTCCCGCTTGATCTGAATTGCCCTTAAATTGCACAAATCTTGAACAAAGTACATATGATTTTAACGACATGCGGTCGGTTACGTGCGTGACACGCACGAGGCAGCAGACAACCTAACGCCATCGTTTTTTTTTTTTCAAAAAACATGCTACAATAATAAACAATAAACTTATAATCAAGAAATTTATTTACATCCCGGGATAACCGTCTTCTATATTATAAGTAGAAGAATAAGTGACAAGAAATTTGTAAGAAAAGTAAAGCAAGAAAAGATATTCGTAATATTCGTAACTTCACCAAAAGTCATGCGTTTAGTTGATTAATATAAAATGGACGTGTTAATCACCATTTTAATAACGTTCTAGCATGTTTAACATACAGTACGGCCCATCGGGAAGAAGAACAAGATCGGCTTTCTTCGGTTTTGTAAAGCGCTCTCTCTGTCTCACATCGGACTGACAGTTTGATGCCTTTGTAACCAAAAGTGTCAGGCTAATGTGCAATAGAGAGAACGTTCTATAATGTCAACCGGTTTCTCACTCTTATTCCCGATGTGTTAACCTACCGGGTACTGTACGTGAAAATGATAATTAAGGGTTAATTCCCACTGAAAGAGCAGAGGGCGGCACGGCCGGTTACTAGAAATATGTGTACATAGTTGCAAGAAGGTTCATGTAAGCACGCGACGTCGCCGTAGACGGCGCTGACCTTTATATACCTTCAAATGACTATTAACTTTATCTCCTGTATTTAAGATACAAATTGTCTGGTTCTATTTTGACGCTATCGGCCGCTGCTCTTCTGTAGTTGCGGCACGCTATGATGGCCGTTCTGACACGACTGGTTTTGCTCGTTTTCTCTTTTTTGGTGGGTGAATTTTATTTTCTTCTGTGCCAGTCTCACCATATGTTTCTTTAATTATTTTTCTAACAGTTCGTTGTGCAATATTAAGCGCACCAAAAAGCAGTCGTGTCAAAAGGGCCATCATAGCGTGCCCCAACTATAGTGGAATTTGACCCTAATACCCCCAAAAACTGTCAACGAGACAAAATAATGATTTGAAAGCCAGTATGGTTGGAGACATTCTTCATATGTGGATATAGATTTGAAAAAGTGAACGAGCAAGACGAGACAGCTGGTAAGAATATCGGTGTCCATGTTCCTCGGTTGATCAGACCATACCCTGCAAGGGACTGGCGACGATTCTGCTATTTTTATGTCATAGCAAAACCACTGTCATGTCACTAACATTGCAAAAATGCCATTCAACTTAATTTAATTATTTAATTTAGACTATTAATAAATAAATAATAAATAAATATTCTGCAACATTCTACACAACGCTATATAGACCCATTTTAAGCATAGATTAACTAGCTTGTGTTATGGAATCTAGAATGCGGATAAACATACTTAAATACTTTTTTTTTGTAACAAACATACAAACATACTTAAATTCTATGTATAATATGTATATATTATACATAACATAACACATAACACCCAGATGAAACTTAAAAGTTGAAAATTTAATGAAAAATTTCATTACCTGTTCACTCTTCAAGATACCATAAAATTTTAGACTTTAACATAATACCCGTAAAGTTCAAAATTCAATAGCATTTTATCAGTGTCCGTGGTTACCGTAACATAAAATTAGTAGAATCGAGATTCTGGTTGCGTGTTCAAAGCCCGTCTTGGAAGTTCACTTTTCCTGGCTAAATCAATAGGAATAGTTAGCACACATACTTTGAAATTTCATTAAATCTTGCTATGTACTTACAACTTCCTGATTCCGCTGTGTCTCTTCCAGGGTGCATCGTCGGGTTCCGCAGGTAGGGGTCCCTGTACCGGCGCCTCGTCGTCGACCGCCGCTGTACTAATTGACGGGGAGGTGTCGGAACCACTGCAAATGAATCCGCTAATACATTGTTTAGCACCCATGAAAAAAAATAAGTAAAAAAAAATGTGACAAAAGAATTAAAGAAAAAAATAGTTCTACAGCAAAATCGTTCGGAGGTATTATAGAAATTTATTTTTATTATTATGTATGGGATATGGGAATAACGTACAGGTGAACGGAAAAATGTGTAGGTGTTTAAAAAAAAATCCAACAAATTAACATAAAAAAATTACCAACAATTATAAAAAAAAATATGAAATTTTAGGGCCAGTTGTGATAGCAAAGTCGTCTGGAAGTATAAATTTACACTCGTATGTATATATTTCTTTTATTATTATGTATAGGACATGAGAATAATGTACAGATCAAAGAAATAATGTATGGTTGTTAATAAAAGCCGCCAAATTAACACTTCCAGATGATTTTACTATCGAAACTGTGCCCTACATCTTATCCTCCGAAAAAAAAAGGTGGAATTCTGAAAAGTTTAACAACTGGTCTTACTGCAATGCTACCATATCGCCACTGGGTTGTGGAGGTCAGGTGGCAGCCGCCGAAAGAATCATTTTCCAATGGTCTATTTATCATCATTTAATAATTTTAATAATATATCTTGACATAGTTGTAAAATTTTGACGTTCATATGTGCTCCTTATGTGACTAAACTGAATAATTTATAACATAACATAAACTCACGCCGCCTATATCCGTAGGGGTAGACAGAAGTACTAGCACCCACATTTCGCCAGTTTATGTTTAAGTTCCAATGTAATAGGTTGCGAACCTATTGCCATTAACCGGACACTTATAAACCTGCGATAAATACACACATAACTTCGAAAAGCATCGAAATGTCATTGGTGTGTGCCATGGTAAAATTTGGGATCGAACCCGAGACCTCGTTTCAGCAGTCCATTACCCGCTACCGCGGTTTTTGATAATTTATTTTTGGACATAAGTCGTGCAAAGGATGAAATTGATTCTTTGATTCGTTGCTTCATGGAAAATATCGTTAAGTTCAGCCGAATCCGCAGTAAAGCTGGAAAAAGCGGACCCTAAACTCTGAGGTGAAGCCTAGGATGAAGCGGTGAAGGCTAGGATGAAGTCTTAGGGTACAAAAAAGTATATCTACCTGTCGTGCTGCTGGTCTACCTGAAGCGCCATGAGCTGCTCTTCAGCCCGACTTAACTTCAGTTTCAGTTCATTCCGCTCGTGGAGTATCGCCCGCAGTTCCCGGACACTGAATGTAGGTTTTGAGGACTGGTCGTCGTCTTCTGCACCTTCGGGGGTAGCTGCACCGCATGATGGGCACTTCTAGAAATGTAAAATTGTACCTATAGTTTGGTTTAGTTTTAAAGTTTAGCGTGGCTCCAGGCAGAGTAGAATTTTGACCACCCCATCTCTTCCCCTGCGGTGTCGTACAAGGCGACTAAGGGATAGGGCTGTTTAACATCAGATAGATATATACAGCCCAGACTCAGCCTCAGAAGCATGGCTTGAGTCAACAATAGTGCCCGGAAGACGGCAATAGGCACATCCCCTATTACGTGGGACCGAATTCAATGATTGCCTTCTTCTTCTTCCTACAGTCCCGGGTCCTTTAAGCGGGGCGTGAAAAAGCATATGATGAGGCCGTCAAGCTGAGTGTCACCATTGTCACACGGTATGTGTAAGTAATGGTGGTCCTCTTTTCTGGTACTTTGCCTTCAGCTTATCATCAGGCAAGGCGAAGTCTAATTGACGTGTTCTATATAAAAAAAAAAACCTCCGGGGATAAAGGCGTGATTATATGTATGTATGTAATCTAATTAGTTACTTTTTACTAAACGTCAAAGTGGTAAGTTATAAGGAAACTTGTATGGAAATTATCGTATCGTCTTAATATTCAATAGTCAAATCATTTTACATTAATAGGTTGGGGATGGTTAAAAAGAAATAAAATAAGCACAGATTAAACTATTACCGCTCTTTTACCATTTTTAATTTAATGAGCTCAGTTAAACAATTTATATTAATTCATTTATTTATTTATTAAGATCGGAAAAAGAGTATTTCACTTTTTCTAATCGTAATTCACATGATTTTCCGACTTCCTGTTACGTAATTTTGTCCCACGTAACAGGAGGCGAAGCCGTTACTTTCGAATTTTGCATTTTGTCAGATGGAGAACAGCTCTATTTCTTAGTCACCTTCTACGACACTCACGGGAAAAGATGGGGTGTTCCTATTCTACTCCACCGGAAACCAGAGGAGACACAACACGACCATCAGACATCGGGCAAGAAAACCATGCAATGCGTCATCAAAAGGAGTTCAAGTTCAGACTTTTCACCCCTGCAAGACTTGTTTTCAAGAAACACAAGGAAGCTCGTCCAAAATCTCCATGATTTTTGATATTTAATATTGCAACCTTTCTATCTCCAAGATAGGCAGATATATCAACCCTCCATCTACTTTCCATTGCTAAGTACACCAGACTCAGCATCAGATGCATGGCTTGAGTCAACAATAGTGCCCGGAAGACAGCAATAGACTCAGCCCCTATTACGTGGGACCGAATTCAATAATTGGTGAAATGTGGGTGTTAATTCAGCTGTGCCTAACGCTCCGGGGATAAAGGGATTATTATATGTATGTAAGAATGTACTACACAAGCAATAAATATTAAAATACGAATGATTAAATTGGTGCCAAGTACTTACCTTGTTTTGTGCACTGTCTTGTTGTAACGCGGTGATGTCCCTCTGTTGTGACTGTACTATGGCCGTCAGCTCTGAACGCTCCTCACATACTAAGCGCATCTGAAAACAAAATAGTAAACACCGTTACTAAAGAAAGAAAAATATTTATACAGCTAATGATCAGTTTGAACTATCTGCGGCGATACGATTATGTATATAACGCCATCTAGCAATAGCAAGCTGAACTTTTACGGAACTATCGATCCTGCATCGCACAAGCTAAATTCTTGCACTGGTTTACAGTATAAATAATATTCCAAAAAATCTGGTGGGAAGCGATTCGGCCGGATTGATATTCTTGCCTAGTCGGAGGACCATAAGAAATATCTCGCCTCATTCACTCCGTTTATTCAGAAAACACAGAAGACAGAAGTGTATCTACATAGATATGTACGACCTATTTAAAGCTCAAGGCTTCATCCGCTTTTTATTTATTTTATTTAGCAATTAGTGCCTTTGTGTCCTATTCAACACTATTTCTGAAGGTGTAGACAGAGGTATAACTACATATATTTCGTACAATGGGCGAGCATATTGAATCTCAATGGAGAAATTATTATCCTGTATCTTAAGTGTCCTTGTACACGATACCTATGGAAAGAGAATGAGATGGGCCTTGTATATACTCGTACCTCACGCCCAATAAGAAGTAATTCATCGTTATGTATGGCCTATGGGAGTGCGTGAAGCCCAGCCTATCTTCTCCCATACTTTTCTTAAATCTTGCCTGCTCTTGCATTGCATTACTCTTCTCATTATATTTCTTCTTTAACCAATATATCATAATTGAAACGAGGGATTCTTTGTTTTGCACAAATGAAAATGGAAAATATGGTAAACTTCCTAAAAAGTACAATAACGAAATTCTGCCTAAAGTTACACGCGTAATCTATATTGTGCTGAGATATACACAGGCTTAGAGTTCGATTTGCGCTGACCACTGCAGGATAGTTAAACTTTTATGTATCAAATATTTTCGGGCTATTCTTAATACAAAAAAGTATTTGATTCATGTGAATAAAGCCTATATTGTTCCATAACAAGCGTGATCTCATTTTAGTTAGTTGAAATTTATGTCACCGACAACACAGCATTGTTTCAATAAATAAGAACCTGGTTGTTACAACAAATGGCGGTCGTATTGTTTTATTATCTAAAATACATGGTTTATCAGTAATGTGACCTGTGAGCCAGTCACAGAACCACCAATCACATTGGTAATGGGTGGAGTTTCAATACAATCCCTTAGCTATTACACCAATGCCGATTCGCGCGTCATCACAATTACTCTGTTAATGATCATATTTTTAATCAAATCGAGTCAGGATCAAAAGGATCCCTGGTAATCGTATTATAGCCATCTTTGTAACAGGCAAAGGTCAAACATACAATACAAGGCATTAAAGCAAGCTCAACATGGACACTTGCTTTTTATATGTATTTTATTTACATCTTGGAAATACACTAGGGCTAACATATAAGACATCATAATTATACAAGGTATCGGGACTTCTCGCTAATTAAATCATGGAACCTTAGCACTTGGAACTTAGCAGCACCAGGAGTCACGACTTGACTTTAAGTCAAGTCGTGACCAAGGGTGCTGCAACGCATCCGAAACGTCGGCAGAAATAGTAAGTTTTTTTTTTTTATTTTTTTTTTTTTTTATTTATTTATTCATTTTGCAAATGTAGGTCGAAAGTTGGTACATGTTTGTTAAAAAGGTATCACTACATTTGGCCTTGCGGCATGCAAATTAGAGCCATACAAATAATTAGTGGACATGCATTTATACTACACTTCATTACAGTTCATTCGAGATACGTACATTATGTCAGTAGTAACTAAATATCACATAATCAAAATAAAATCAAATGCGTATGTCAACTGTAATAAGATTTCATATAATCAAAATAGAATAAAATAGGTATGTCAGTAATAGGAAATAATACATTATGAAAATAAAATCAAATTAGAAAATGTCAATTACATTAATTATTAATTAAATAATGATAGTAACAAATGATATCCGTGTTCAATTTAGTAAACTCAATTAATTTAATTTCAGTGAAACACCAATTTCATCTATTTCAATGACTTGTCATTTATGTACTCTTCAACAGAATAATAACATTTCTCCAGCAAAAGGTTCTTAAGGCTACGTTTAAATTCATTTATGTTTGTGATATGCAAAATAGAAATTGGTAGTCGGTTGTTCCATGATTTAATCGCGAGAAGTCCCGATACCTTGTATAATTATGAATTCACACCGCGATAGTTTAAAAATAACATACAAGGCATCAGATCCTAAAGCACAATGAAGCTTAGCTGGACAAGATTAAAACTCTAGAGTCGCCGCAATGCAACGCACAGACTTGCCACTCCATTCGGCGCTTGTGATCAAGGTAGTAGAGTTTTGAAAGAAGCTATACTCCAATCGGTTAAGTACTGAACTAAACGTAAACAATATTGATATCTTTTTTTAAAATTCAGATTATTAGTTTAGTTTAGTAGTCAATTAATCTGTTTAGAAACTCATTTAAAGACTATTAACCGGTAATTGCACCACTAGTTAGTCAGTTAGTTAGATTGATTGAAGCTTAGCTGGACAAGATTAAAACTCTGAGTCTCTGCAATGCAACGCACTGACTTGCAACTCCATTAGGCACGTGTGATCAAGGCAATAGAGTTTTAAAAGAAGCTATACTCCTTTCGGTTAGATTTAACTAAATATTTGCGTAAATTGCGTAATCACATTGATTGTCGTGTCCATTGAATGCTTTTTTTTTTAATCCAGTTTAGTTTAATTTTGGAGGCTATGCCTATAGGTTCACGTGGGAGTATTCCAATGAAAGATGGCGTATACTTATAACATTTATTACCGATCACACAAATGTCTCTCTATATGTAGGACTTACAATCGATTAATTAGAACACTTGATATTAACTTAGAACATCTATAAGTGAGCGAGTTTATATGTGGCTGACTGTGGCAAGCATTACGTACGAACTGGCATCACAGAGCGTGGGAGCTCCGTCGCTGCCGGGCGAGGAAATCGCTGACATTGCGTATGCGACGCGATGCCGAGTTATGTTTAGAAACTCTTTTGAAGATTAAAAACCGAATTTAACCACTAGTTAGTCAGCTAGTTAGCTTAGTTTATTTGTTAAAAAGCAGTTTCATAAAAAGGTGCTACAAGTTGTTTACCTTTATTTAAGTACCTAACCGAATGGATTATAGTTTCTTCAAGTTTATAGTTCTATAGTTTTGTTCCAGTCCTTTCTTTTTCAATGCATTAGCTACCGAACTACTCATGTTATGATTGTGATTAGACACGTCCAGAATAATGCCCCAGGCGTTCAATAATTCTATTTTCATTATGTGTATTGGGAAGCGGTCTTCCCATAATGGAGTCACTACTAGAGCTGTTTTGCCTAGACTGAAGTTACTAATTATGTGTTACTAAGGTTTCTCTGTATCTTCCCGATGACTAGAAGAGATACCTATAGGAACGTAACAGTGCTTCATGCTAAAATGATAAAAATCTCTTAAACTTAGTTCATTAAGATGTTAATTACATATTATTGGAACACTTATTAATTATTTTTATTAATATTGGCATAGCTTCCCAGGCTATGCCATAGTAAAGTTAATTATGAATTTAGTAATTAATGTGTTACAAAAATGATCTCCCATGGGTATGACAATACGCTATGATAAAAAGTACGCATGCAAACGAAAAAATAATAATTTAGCATATGAAAAGACAGAAAACATAATTTCCACAAAACCAATTTCTCTTTTAGTAAGTAATACATGCTGATCACCCTCACTCGTCAAAGCGTAATGGTACATTAGTACATACCTCAGCATTTGGATCAGGTAATAAATTTTCTAACAGATATCCCGATAAAATCCGTTCAGAACCTTTTGGCAGATGCTGGAACATACAGACGGACATACAGATGCTATACATGTGGTACAAGATCTGAGATACATTTTTATCTTCCCAGTTTTTTACATACATACACGAGACAACCGCCCACAATTTGCTTCTGTCCTTACTACGTACATCATTATATCTTTCATACAAGCCCATCGGTTTTGAGTAAGCATTTTTAAGTTACGCTTTTTTTGATCATTTTTCATTGGACATGCACGTAACACGACCTACTTCTGAGATAATAGAAAAATCTCATTTTGCATCCCAAGCTTTCCCTATGAATCCCTTCCCAGGATACGCTCTCCTACAAGCGCCATTATTTGATTTATATTGACATTTACGGGAACAAATACCTTCTGAATTCAAGAGGAATACCTGCCAAATGTATAGGATTTGACGTTTATGACAGTCGTCAACATATGTCAATGTCATAAACGACAAATCCCATACGTTTGTCATTATATTCTACAATACGTCGGTCACTAGTAATTGCGACTTGTCTCGGGCAGTCACCTCGTCAGTGGATTAGCTGTGTGGCTTGCTTGCTTGCTTTGCTACAGGCTTGCCGCTTACTTAAGCTTAGCTGGCGCCTCAACCTTTTAATAATGTTTTAAATGGTTAAATATGTACCTAACCCAGATAAGTGAATCGGACATAAAAATAACAATGTTTACCAATCTCGCAGCGAAGTGTAGTAATTATGACGCGTGTATCGTTCACGCAACGCTTCCTTCACTTAACTGCCAATTGTTCATGATATTACCAGTTATTGAAACTAACTAGGTGAAATAATTTGTACCTACAATATAGACATTCTTCATGAAGAATTGTTCAAAAATTCACGCAAGAGTACCTACTAATGTGGCAACCAAAAAACCAATAGAAGAACTTAACAACCTATGACGCAAACGCTTTCAGTCCTTTTTAGATTTATTTATAATCTGTGATTGGTTGATTGGCGCACGTAAACCGTCGCACCCCGCACGCTCCACCAATGAGATCTAAAGACACGCTTGGCGTAGCCTGAGTACATTGTCACCAAATTTGCCGGTTACTGTACATTGGAGAACAAGAACCAACTATTGACTAATTTCTCGCTCAAGAAACGTCCAGGAGATACAGATTGCGTGTGAAATAAAGAAATGCATATATGAATAGTCAATCGCTGCCTGTTCACACTATCGGCGAGATTCTATTTCTACTAACTTTGGTGCAACGACAAGAGCTTTCGAAGATTATAGTCGCAAAGAAATTCTCGCTTGGCGACCAGAAAAACTCGTCGAACGGTGGTAGACATACTCGCTGACCGACCTTGACCGACAACGTAACCCTGGTGTATTAAGTCACTGTTTCGCAAAAAGTAATTCCTTGGGAACTCAATGTGATATTAGAAGGTTAGATTTAGAAAGCCCATATTAGAAGATCATCTTAGTTTTGATAAGCTTTGTTATCGCTGTGTATTATATCCCAGATTATTATAACAAGGTAGGTAGGTACTATATATTTACTTTATTTAGGCTTTATTTTAGCAAACACATTTGACCTGAGATTTTCGTGTTTTGCTCAAATAATTTCTTTGATTATCCAGGCTCAGTGCAAGAACATGAGTTGGTATGTGAGCCAGCGCCCAGACCATTGCAAAGCCTGGTATGCGGAAACGTCGCGTCATTTTGTTTCAAGCTATGGATAATGTTATTCGTAGGTTTCTACAATAAATTTCGCCATACCCTTGGCGAGGTCGAATTGGTGGAAGATTTCCGTATGTTGAACGAATTTTAAAATAATTATTAAAAGAACTTGAATATGTGTATTATTTTGGATTTCTGTTAACTTGTGAAATCGATGCGAAATGATTGAGATATAAATCGAATTCAATATAATGTAAGTAGCGATGTTATTAATAACAAAGCTGTCATAAGTGCAAAAACACAGGACAAAAATTTTATGTACGTAGAAATTAATTACCCAAATCTTTTCTTTTTATAAAATTATTGAATAGCTTTGTCCCCTCGCCTCGTTCAGGGAAACTACGAGCCCTATCAACATCCGTTTGTCTCCCTAAGGGGAAATCATCATTTTGTCAACATCTAGATTTGTCTCTTCTTTCTCATCGACTAATCAAATCGCAGAAACACATCTGTGACGTAACTAAATCTAGTCATCCCATTCGTCGAAGAGAAACGAGAGAAAAAGCTACGTCTGTTGGATATTTAGAATACTTGTGTATATTGTCAGTCGTTCACGCCAATGCGACCAACAGACACACATCATTTATGTGTACAGTGGATAGAAAATTAAATCACTCACCTGATTCTGTAACGATTTATGTTTCCGTCGAAGATCCCGGCTGACCTGTGCCAGTTTCTCCACTTGGTTCGTCAACTGTAAATCATCCAAAATGGCCATTTTAATTCACTTGATACACAGAAACCAACTAAGACTAAGTATTTATTTAGTTATTCGCTAAAACACGTGATAGTCAAAGACGTAACAATAAGGTTATAACAATAGAATATAGGTTTATCAGTAGACATGGCAGATAAAAATGCCGCTCAAAGTAATTGATTCAATTTGATAACATTCTATCATTGGTGTGATAAAGATTGGAGTGTCCATAACAAGGCTATACAAAATCTGAACGTATTAAAGTATCAGCCATTAATCCAGGAAAAGAAATCCAAATCGGAGCCTTTCTTAGCTTGCCCCGTTTTGAGCTTGGTAAGAAAGAAGATTGCAATTCTTGGGCCTTGCAGTTAACTGATTGGGATTTGGTCATGCCGCCTCCGTTAGGCCTCGGTACGTATTTTAGATTCAAAAATAACACAGCCACCAAAGCTTGGCGTCGTAGAAGATGACATATGAGTGCCGACCTCTGTGGCGTAGCGGTAGAACGTTTAACTGCCACTGGGGAGCCGCGGGTTCAAAATGTTTGTATGCATTGGTCTGGGTGGTTTTTTTATATATTTATCGTCAAATTAAGTACACCGCGCTCAATCCTGAGCTTTGAGGTATATACATACATTCATACATACATACATATAATCACGCCTCTATCTCCGAAGAGTTAGCCGGGGGTGAATTAACACTGATTAAAAATTCAGTCCCGCGTAATAGGTGAGGTTAATGCCGTCTTCCTGGGTTCTATTGTTGACTCAAGCAATGCATCTGAGGCAGAGTCTGGGCTGTATATATCTGTCTGATGTTGAACAGCCCTATCCCTTAGTCACCTTATACGACACCGCATGGGAAGACATGGGATGGCACAAATTCTACTCTGCCGGGAACAAGGTAGTCCATAAAATGTTTACAAAAATGTATCCGCAATGTTTATCCGCCATACTTAAAGGTTCTTTATCTATAACACTAGTTAAGCTTTTTTTAAGTACTACTTAGTTGGCAGACAAGCACACGGCCCACCTGATGGGAAGCGGTTACCGTGGCCTATGGACGTATGCAACACCAGGGGGTCACACTCGTGCTGCCGACCATGAAGAAACCTTCTGATGCCCCTCTTGAAGAACCCCATATTGTAGACGCTTGGGAAAACTGTAGCAGGGAGGTCATTCCACAGCTTGAGTGTGCTCGGGATGAAGTTTCTTTCATACCGCACAGTGCGCACCGTCTCAGGTAACAATGTGTGAGGATGAATTCCCTGCCTATGGCGAGAGGTGCGGTGATAGAATGTAGCTTACTATGCTTACTTTAAGCACAGAATAGATATGACATATGCGTTGCCTCTAGAAAGCGCTGTGTAGAACGTTATAGATTTGTTTATATAGTCTAAGGTTAATTGATATATTCTAGATTTTTCTTCATCATACTAATATTATTTTATTTTAAACTAATATGTTTAGACACCCAGTTGAGCGGGACGTATAAAAAGGTTATTTACTCAGTTCAGTTCCGCGTTACATTCATATTCGTAGTCTTGAACGTTACGTCAACGTGTCAAACCTTCGAAGCCTTATTTTCTATTCAAGTTTACGTATTATTTACGTACTAGTTAATTAAAAATGCGAATTGTTTTTTTTTTGTTCTCATCTTTCTTTCCGCGTTTTATGAATTATTGTAAATATGTTCAAAAGGTCAAGCGTAGTCAGATTACCTCCCTACCTATCATTAGTAGGTACATGACCTTGCCGTTGACGGGACGGGACGGGACGTGACGTGACGGGACGGGACGGGACGGGACGGGACGGGGCGGGACGGGACGGGATGGGATGGGATGGGATGGGACGGGACGAGAACGGGACGGAGGTGTATTCATTGGGATTTCCGCACTTTAAACATGACCTTAAGTATGAAGTTAATAAAATCCATAGTCCTGGGAATAATTTAAAGTTAAGTTCCTGGATACTTCCTGCTTAGGATACGCCCAGGATAATCAACATGATTGTAGCCTACAACACCATGATAAAAAAAACCTGTGCCAGAGCGTCACGAGTAAATTAACAGGTGTACCAGTTTGCAGGTGAGGTTGGCTTAGATCAAAGGATTTTGGACGGGTCTTATACACCATAATATTTACCTATATATTGTAATGTATTCGACCATTCGGCTTGATTCTAATTGTAATAAGTAGTTGTAGTAAGAGAGTACATTTCCTGTAGAAATTTCAAAAGATAAATATTAGGGGCTTCATCATACTAGCGGTTTCGAGGTGGAGCGGATTTGTAGTGAGTTTACGTTAAACTGACAATACACTCAGTAACAAAATGGATTCCGACGAGGAAACACTGTTGTTGACTTGTTAATGCGAATACGTCGGAGACGGAAATGAAAACATCGACGAAGATCCATTATCAATTAATCGAATGAAAGAGAGCGATTACTTTGTGTTACTTTGCAAAGGAATAAACGAATCCATTTTGTTACTGAGTATATTGTCAGTACATCGTTAACTCACTACAAATACGCGACGTCTCCGCTGCGCAACCGCTAGTATGATAAGGCCCTAAAAGAAACGGCATCTGGCAAGCTGTTCATACACTCCGAAGTAGGTAAGTTCTTCAATACTGCAGTGAAATAAATAGGCGTATTTAACTTAATAGTATTGTTCTAAATGACCAAATTCTTGGAGCCAAGCCCAACTTCAATATGACGTGTTGCTCCACTGTATTTCAAACTTTTTAATAAGTGACCCCAAAAAAATGAGATATACCATAAAATGTTGTGCCTGGAATTCATTACCAGCTCACGCGTTCCCTTTTTTCTACAGTCCCGGGTCCTTTAAGGGGGGCGTGAAAAGCATATGATGTGGCCGTTTGTCACCATTGTCACGTGGTGTGTTTTTTTTAATATATAGGACACGCCAACTTGACCTCACCTCGCCTGATGGTAAGCTAAAGGCAAAGTCTCAGGAAAGAGGGTCACCATTACAGACATTATTTATTTATTTATTTCTTACATACATAAGTCATTACAGCAACGTGTAAGTAATGGTGACCCTCTTTTCTGAGACTTTGCTTTCAGCTTACCATCAGGCAAGGCGAAGTCTAATTGACGTTTCCTATATGTATAAAAAATACTGTACCTAAAATCATACTAACACTGAAATCTATTACTCTATTATATAATTGTAAATTGGAAATATTTGTTCGCGATGGACGCAAAAACTACTGAACGGGTTTTGATGCGATTATTTTTGTTAGAAAGGTATTGCTCAGACTTAAAACCTTACGTTTGTTTGATTGCAATCGGTTGAGTTGAACCGGAGATAAAAGAATACGCGGGCGAAGTCGCGGGCCGGATGCTTGTAATATCTAACATTTTATTAATTTAGTGTCACTTTTAATTTAAAAAAAATACAAATTAAAGATGATCGTTTAATTAGGCATCAATTTCTAGACTATTCCATATAATTTCCTTTCTAATATACTTATCTCTACCGGTGGATACTAGTAGTTACTAGTAGGTACTAGTATCTTTTTCTAAATATCCCTACTGATAGAGATATATGGTATATCCCGTCCATTTCTCCTTATGGGGTCCACATTGGTAGTGATAGTTGGATTTTGCTTTATCGTTTTTTTTTCTGACAAAAGGTTACATACTCGGACCTCCACCGCAACTTTGAGAAACACTGTGTTCAGCGTGGCAGTTTTAGGCAACAGGGCGTGCTCAGTCATCCCTAGACGACAGTCGTTAGGAACAGACATTTGTGGGGCATTTTTATTGATTCTGGTCATCTATTTATAGTTTTGATTATATGGTACAGTAGTAGATTAGTATTTTTATACTTTCTTACCAAGCTTGTAGTTATTTCGAGCAGTAGGCGGCCATTTCTTTCTTCTTTTTTAATACAACTTAGGTGGCAAACAAGCATGCGGCCCACTCGCAGCAGGATTAAAAAACGTGTTCGATTTCTTTTGTCGCTGTCTATACACAATGTCAACCATAACAGTCTTATATACGAAAGGAACGCGACGTCAACTTTGTAAATAAACTCAATATTTGTACAAATTTCAGGATGTTTGTGCTTTTACCAAAGTGGCATCCTCTTAAAGTTTCACAAATGTAAACTTTTGGATTAGGTTCGTTTGAGGACACGTCCCGGGCTCTGTTAAGTACACATTAGACGTGTCCTCATGTCTTTGCAGAAGGGTTGGTAAACAACTAGCTAATCTTAAAGTTAATATAGATATTGTATTACATAAGAGTATGTACAGAAGGGTTTAACCGCGGAAATATTACATACCTTCTCGTTATGTTATATAGGACATTTTGTGATACGTCACGTCAATATGACATCACCTTGCCTGAAGGTAAGCTGAAGGCTATGTCTCAGGAAAGAGGATCCAATGCACCAATGCAAACACCAACAATTGGGTATTTGACTGACTAGTCAAATTAGTTTCTTTTTACTAAACGTCAAAACGGTAGGTAAGTTATATGGCCACTTGTATGATCTTTTTTGCGACGTCATAATATTTAATAGTCAAATAATTTACCATTATAAGTTGGAGGGATATACGTTTGTCCTGGTTCGGACATGTAATGCGTAGGGATGAAAGTAATGTCATAAGGAAGGTGCTAACTATGGAAGTGGATGGCTACAAGGGGATAGGGAGGCCTAAAATGAGGTGGATGGACTGTGTGAAAGATGACATGGTTAAGAAGGGAGTGAATGTTGAAATGACTGCAACTAGAGATGAATGAAAAAGAACACATATTGCGCCGACCCCAAATAATTTTGGGATAAGGGCAGGAGGATGATGATGATGAAGTTGCAGAGATGATTAAAAATAAATAAAAACTATAAATAAGAACAGACGCAAATTTTACTGCTATTTTACCAGTCTTAATTTAATAAGATCAGTTAAATAATTAATTTTAACTACAGGAAAATACCTAATTATTGAAATATTTAAGGAGACGAGTGGACACATATAATTTGCGTTCAGGCTGATTTATTCACTAGGGATATTCCAGATGCTATCTCACACATCCCCCACCCCCCAACTGATGGGGTCGTTCGGTTTGCTCGGTCCAAATCCGAGATAAGCACCCTCGCTGAGTTTGGCGGAGGGGGTATCCGATGGATTACCGCATGTTTTTTTTTATTCCACTTAGGTGGCAGAAAAAGGTTGGAAAGTGGTTACCGTGGCCTATGGACACGTGCAACACCAAGGGAGTCACACTCGCGCTGCCAACCCTGTAATCACGACAGTTTCTGTGTTATATATGTATAGTTACTTAGGTAAGCTGCACGCACACATACACACACACACACACACTCACACACACACACACACACGCGCGCACACACACACGCACGCACACATACACACACATACACAAAGAAAATCATATCTACTTTATGAATATTAAAAAAAAAAATATATTTAAACAATATTAATGAAATTATTTTTATAGCATGACAAGTTATTATTAATTTTACAAATCTCATTATTGTATTCCTAACTTTGTAAATAATCAATTCAATTTCTATTAATTAAAATGTAGTATAAGTGATGTACCTAACAATGTACTTTCAGACTGCAAGGAAGGTGACGGCACTCGTGACACAGGGTCACCTAGTACGAGTGCCACAGCACTCCTTGGATATTATATCTTTAATACTTACTATTATTCACAAATCTTTGTCATCTAAGGAGAATGTTGTACTATTTTACAGTAATAAATGAATTATGAATTATGAAATATGTGTTGGTTTGCTAAACTAACTTTTAAACTTTCGCGTTCCATGAGCCAGTCAGCCTGTGACCACGGCCGGTGTAACCTGGTCGAAATGTCAGGTAAATCAAGGGTATGTATGTTCCTATACCATGATCGCGTTAATTCCCGTAAACATTATTGTATATTGTATAGTTTCTGTATCATAATAAAGATACATTTCTATTAAATAGCCTCCAATATGCGGGAAAACATCAATAATTTTGTAAATTTGGCAAATAGGGTCAATTTACCTCGTCTAAAAACCTCCTAAACTTTAACGCCTATAAGTTAGTTGGACCAGAAAAGTAATACGTCACAGACAGACACGTCCGCCCGTTAGGAATAGTGATTGGACAGGCCTAATACATTTTAAGACGCAATTTCACGACCGAATAAAGTAAAATGGGGATACAGCTTTATTACATGTGATTTTCTACTTTTTACGTGGTACGTATATATAACAGTTGAGCTTTAGTGCGTATTTTGGAAGGTCAGGTACGAAATTAAGAGGATATTCTCGCTAAACGCGTGCGTCTGATAGGTATGTACGAGTCTATATTAGATTGCAAAAGACTCGTAAATACCTATCAGAATATATACCTGTGTACATTCTGATCCACAAAAGAGATACAGTCGCATTTTTTCCTATAGAGTTTATTTATTTATTTATACTTTATTGTACACGTAAATTACATTTATATAAAGTTACATCTCGTCAGATGTAATGTACAAAGGCGAGCTTAACTCAAAGTTGGGTTCTTTTCCAGAAAACCCGGGAGTGCATAGTACAGTTGTATAGTAACGATGGCGGCAGGTATGTGTATTAACTAAACATAAATAATATTTATTTATTTATTTTATCGCAGGTTTATAAGTGCCCGGTTAGTGGCAATAGGCTCGCCACCTATTACATTGGGACCTAAACATAAACTGGCGAAATGTGGATGCTAGCACCTCTGCCTACCCCTTCGGGGATATAGGCGTGAGTTTATGTTTATGTTATGTAAATAATATTTATAAATTACATTAGTTGACATAAATAACATTATGTTATTATGTTATGTGAAATGTACTGGATTGAATTCCTTCACACCTAATCCTCTCAACCGAACGTCACGTGCAAGATCTGTTAATAAGTTTCATCTAATGAAATGAGGAAGCATAAAAATTTAAATCGGGAATGAATAAATTATCGGCAACATGAAATTCAAAACATGCAACCTAATTTTTCTGCGCAGACACAGAATAGGCACATTCTATGTGACGGTACATGGCGATAAGAAAATATTAAAAATATCGAGAAGGTGCGGGTAGATGAAAAACCTTCTACATCACGAACTCGCAGACGGCGGGAGTACTTCACTGAGCCAGTCAGCCTGTAACCACGGCCTGTGTAACCTGGTTGAAATTTCATCAGGCAAATCAAAGGTGTGCTTATACCATAATCGCGTTAACTCCCGTTTGAAAAAATGCTAGGCAGAAATACGGGTCTATGAATATTTTGAACCTACTAAAAGTACCTACACTCCAAGATAATCCTTGGGGTTACGTGCAGACAGACTTATCTGCATATTATAGTGGGCGGATGAGGGTTGACACGGAATGTCCCATTTTAATATATGCAGACGTTGGGGTGACGTCTGGGATCCCTAAAACTTCAACTTTATGAATATTTCAGTTTTATCAATGGTGTGTTGTGAATCATATCAATGAGATGTACGTATAAATAAGGGGGATACCATGAAATGTACCTACATATAAACTTCTGGTGTTTAAGTGACACGAACGAAAAACGTTTCATTTGCGTTAAGGAGTAAAGAATAACTATACATTCCATTTCATTCCAGACTACAATATACTATTTATGTGTCAAATTTCATCAAGACCCTCTAAGCAAATCTGACGTCATTTTTTTCTGAAGAATACAAGTAACTGGAATTACTTACTAGTATTCCCTTTGTGTTGCTGCGACCCACTGAGTTAGAAATAAGGCTCTGAAAATGATTCCTTTTGTGTTGTATTTGTGTAGGAATAGGTTCACGAATGACCAAGATTATAACCCGGACCTCTCGATCGTAAGATCAACGACTATTTAACCACTAAGCTACCGACTATAATCTGAGATAGATTATTCCAAACATCATCTGTTGTAGGCTGCAGTTGCAATTCTGACGGAGGCGGGAGCGGCAGCGGGAGCAACGAAGGATCGCAAGCCAAGCTGCCCGCGTACGAAGACAACTCGGGCGTCAGAGGTCGATGAATGACCTCCGCCCCCCATGAGCGCAGGCCTGGGGGTGACGGGTGGAGCCGCCTGTCACCCTGGCAGAAGCAGATCGTGGCGGCAGCGCGCCTCTACATTTCTCCTCGAGTGTGGGGACTCTGTGGTCCCCACACTCGAGGAGAGGGCCAGATAGAGATAGATGGCCCTGGGTCGGTCGGGATGCGAGGGATATGCCTGTTAATCTCACCTTCGGCAACCAAAAACAACCCACAGGCGTCGTGCGTTTCGGTCGGTTCGAGTCCGACATAACCACTCCCACCGGCTCAGGAAGGTATCCGGGGGATTTTTCGCACGTAAAAAAATTATCCTGGGGTACCAAAAAACAAATTTTGAAAGCAATTGGACGATAGCTATGATCACCATGATGATGTGACCTACCACAGACCACCCACACACATTTAAAGGTTAGGTTTTAATACCCATTGTTTGCTACGCCCAATAAAGTTTAATAGGGGTGTTTCCGACACGCTTGGTGTGTTAAATTAACGCTTAATTATCTGTGAACGATGATACGTCTGTATCAACTAAATATACTTCACTTTGTGGCTTGTAAATTGGAATAGGAAAATCTCATTGTTCAGGATTTAATTACTGCAAATAGTTCGTCTCTAGGAAATACTCAACAAACTGATAACTGATTTAGAAGTTATCTACAAGTGTTATTTTATTATGAACTAAACACATGTAAAAGCAAAGTGGACCGAGATAAATGCGATATTCTTATGCACTCCATACATTTGCACTACGCGCAAATGGCGCGTGACGTCACTGTTGTGTGTAAAAAAACATTATTAATTACATTTTAAAATTTATACATACATACATATAAACACGCCTTTATCCCCGGAGGGTTAGGCAGAGGCGAATTAACACCCACATTTCACCAATAATTGTATTCGGTCCCACGTAATAGCGGGTGAGCCTATTGCCGTATTCCGGGCACTATAGCTGAGTTTCTTGCTGGTATCTTCTCAGTAGAACTAATCTACCGAACCAGCGAACGAATCATTTTCCAATGGTTTATTTTTACATTATTTAATATTTTTATATTATTTCTTGGCATACATAATTGTAAAATTTTGACGTTCATATGTGTTCTTTATGTGCCTAAACTGAATAAATGAAATTGATTCTTCTTGATTCTTTGATTCTATAGTTGACTCGAACCATGCATCTGAGGCTGTGTCTGGGCTGTATATATCAGTCTGATGTTAAACAGCTCTATCCCTTAGTCACCTTGTACGAACTTGTAGTCCAAATTCTACTCTGCCGGAAACCACGTGGCAAAATACTCCTTTGCAAATTGGCAAATTCACACTCACGTAGCAGCCGACCACTCGGTAATTACTCTACACAAGAGCACCAACTCAACATATCCAAAGTTCCGCACATTCATAAGTGTGGCATACAGCATTCAAGTGGATGAACTGGCTCATGCGTACTTTAATACAGTATAATAAGCAGAGAGCCTGCTACAAGCGGTACATTAACCTATTTTAGGCATTCGACCTCAAAGCATCAGAGGGATGGATAGCTCTGGTGCATTCATGTAAAAGATACGAAAAGCTAAGAGCGTATTTATAATTACTGTATACAGATATGAACAGTCGGCATAAGAAATAAATATGCACCTATTCATAAAAGTTGTATCAATCTGAAGGAAATGAATGAAATTTTAAAGCATTTAGTATGATAAACACATTTTCGTATCGATTAATATAGGAAAAAAATTAAATCAGTTCAGGTGGGATTCGAACCCGCGATCTTTCACTAATGCTCTGATCACTAAGCCACCGAACCTAGCCTGAAATTATCCAAATCTTTCTTTATATATCCGTCTTACGGTGACGGTGGGAGTAAGACGGTGGGGATAAGACGGATATATATATAGGAAGGCTTAGTGGTCAGAGCATTCCCTCAGTAAGGGAAAGATCACGGGTTCAAATCCCGTTTGAACCGATTCAATTTTTTCCTATCTTTACGACACATATCATTTGCGTTCAGGCTGATTTATTCACTAGGGATATGCCAGATGCTATCTCACACATCCCCCACCCCCCAACTGATGGGGTCGTTCGGTTTGCTCGGTCCAAATCCGAGATAACCACCCTCGCTGAGTTTGGCGGAGGGGGTATCCGAGGAATACCGCATGTTTTTTATATTCCACTTAGGTGGCAGAAAAAGGTTTTTTTTTTACGTGCGCAAAATCCCCACGGATACCTCCCCACCGGAGCCGGTGGAGGAGGTTATGTCGGACTCGAACCGACTAAAACGCACACCGCCTGCGGGTCGTTTTGGTTGCCGAAGGTGAGGTTGACAGGCATATCCCTCGCACCCCGGCCGACCCAGGACCATCTCTCACAATCTGGCCCTCTTCTCGGGTGTGGGGACTACAGAGTCCCCAACTCGTCCCAGGAAACGGGGAGGCGCGCCAGGCGCGCCACCGCCGCGGCCTGCTTCTGCCAGGGTGACAGGCGGCTCCACCTGTCACCCCCAGGCCGGCGGCAGAAAAAGGTTGGAAAGTGGTTTCCGTGGCCTATGAACACGTGCAACACCAAGGTAGTCACACTCGCGCTGCCAACCCTGTAATCACGACAGTTTCTGTGTTGGTTTGCTAAACTAACTTTTAAACTTTCGCGTACCATGAGCCAGTCAGCCTGTGACCACGGCCGGTGTGACCTGGTCGAAATGTCAGGTAAATCAAGGGTATGTATATTCCTATACCATGACTGCGTTAATTTATTGTATATTGTATAGTTTCTGTGTCATAATAAAGTATGATTTATTTAAATTCCAAAAGATACATTTCTATTAAATAGCCTCCAATATGCGGGAAAACATCAATAATTTTGTAAATTTGGCAAATAGGGTCAATTTACCTCGTCTAAAAACCTCCTAAACTTTAACACCTATAAGTTAGTTGGACCAGAAAAGTAATACGTCACAGACAGACACGTTCGCCCGTTAGGAATAGTGATTGGACAGGCCTAATACATTTTAAGACGCAATTTCACGACCGAATAAAGTAAAATGGGGATACAGCTTTATTACATGTGATTTTCTTCTTTTTACATGGTACGTATATATAACAGTTGAGCTTTAGTGCGTATTTTGGAAGGTCAGGTACAAAATTAAGAGGATATTCTCGCTAAACGCGTGCGTCTGATAGGTATGTACGAGTCTATATTAGATTGCAATAGACTCGTAAATACCTATCAGAATATATACCTGTGTACATCCTGATCCACAAAAGAGATACAGTCGCATTTTTTCCTATAGAGTTTATTTATTTATTTATACTTTATTGTACACGTAAATTACATTTATATAAAGTTACATCTCGTCAGATGTAATGTACAAAGGCGAGCTTAACTCAAAGTTGGGTTCTTTTCCTGAAAACCCGGGAGTGGTTGTATAGTAACGATGGCGGCAGGTATGTGTATTAACTAAACATAAATAATATTTATTTATTTATTTTATCGCAGGTTTATAAGTGCCCGGTTAATGGCAATAGGCTCGCCACCTATTACATTGGGACCTAAACATAAACTGGCGAAATGTAGGTGCTAGCACCTCTGCCTACCCCTTCGGGGATATAGGCGTGAGTTTATGTTTATGTTTATGTCATGTAAATATTATTTATAAATTACATTAGTTGACATAAATAACATTATGTTATTATGTTATATGAAATGGACTGGATTGAATTCCATCATACCTAATCCTCTCAACCGAACGTCACGTGCAAGATCTGTTAAAAAGTTTCATCTAATGTAATAAAGAAGCATAAAAATTAGAATCGGCAATAAATAAATTATCGGCAACATGAAATTCAAAACATGCAACCTAATTTTTCTGCGCAGTCGGATAGACACCGGACAATATGCTTACAGAATAGGCACATTCTATGTGACGGTACATGGCAATAAGAAAATATTAAAAATATCGAGAATGTGCGGGTAGATGAAAATCCTTCTACATCACGGACTCGTAGACGGCGGGAGTGCTTCAGTGAGCCAGTCAGCCTGTAACCACGGCCTGTGTAACCTGGTTGAAATGTCATCAGGCAAATCAAAGGTGTGCCTATACCATGATCGCGTTAACTCCTGTTAGAAAAAATGCTAGGCAGAAATACGGGTCTATGAATATTATGAACCTACCAAAAGTACCTACACTCCAAGATAATCCTTGGGGTTACGTGCAGACAGACTTATCTGCATATTATAGTGGGCGGATGAGGGTTGACACGGAATGTCCCATTTTAATATATGCAGACGTTGGGGTGACGTCTGGGATCCCAAAAACTTCAACTTTATGAATATTTCAGTTTTATCAATGGTGTGTTGTGAATCATATCAATGAGATGTACGTACAAATAAGGGGGATACCATGAAATGTACCTACATATAAACTTCTGGTGTTTAAGTGACACGAACGAAAAACGTTTCATTTGCGTTAAGGAGTAAAGAATAACTATACATTCCATTCCATTCCAGACTACAAATATACTATTTATGCGTTGAGGCTCAGAATGTCGACTTCCCAAAATGTCCCCTGGTTCCAAAATGTCAACTTCCCATAATGTCCCTTTCCCAAAATGTCGCTTTCCCAAAATGTCGCTTTCCCAAAATGTCGCTTTCCCAGAATGTCCCCCATTCTGATGCTTAAACCAACGAATTAAAAAACCAATTTAGAATCATTTTTTTTATTTTAATTAGGTACTTAAGTAGTGGGATTTTTATTTAGAAAAGAAATTTGTAATGAAATATAGTCATGTATTGTCAAAATTTAGGCACCTACTTAAATTTACTTAAGTATGTATTCCAAATAAAATCAATATCAATAGGTATCAATATTTTACACACATTCAAAAAGATCAAAAGAATTACTGTTAGTAACATATCCAAAGGTATAATTAAGATAATAGTAGCTATTACTAATAGTAACTCAAAAGTATTACAAATAAAATATGTTTTAATCGTTTTCTTAAAAATGATAAACATAACATAACAAAACGATAAAATATAGACAGTGACATATCAAATCAAATATATTTTAATTGTGGTACTGAAATTTACTTTGGTTAATTAACATTACGAATAATAGTACATTATGGTACAAGTGTGTAAAGTTGGTGATTACCACTGAGGCGACATTGAGTCGGTCTTAAGAGAGCCCAGGACGGTACCTAATCACCATACACACGAGTGGCATACGACTATTTTCAACACACTTGCGAATAAAATAATACTAAAACAATAGTAAAATCTACTACTTGTGAATAATAACAATAAAAAGTCAGTTTGATAATAGGTGTCATTACGTGCCTAATTGCGTAAAAAATAAAAAAATAAAAAATAAAACCCTATTTCTAAGCATGTTGAAAATATACTTTTATAATTTTCATAAATGATTAAAAAAATATATCTTCACACTAAAATTAACCTTGGTCTGTTCCAAAAGGAGCAATTATTCGCAAGTGTGGTGAAAATAGTCGTATGCCACTCGTGTGTATGGTGATTACCGTCCTGGGCTCTCTTAAGACCGACTCAATGTCGCCTCAGCGGTAATTACCAACTTTACATACTTGTACCATAATGTACTATTATTCGCAATGTTAATAGACCAAAGTAAATTTCAATACCACAATTAAAATATATTTGATTTGATATGTCACTGTCTATATTTTATCGTTTTTTATCAATGTTATGTTTACCATTTTTAAGAAAATGATTAAAACATATTTTATTTGTAATACTTGAGTTACTATTAGTAATAGCTACTACTATCTTAATTATACCTTTGGATATGTTACTAACAGTAATTCTTTTGATCTTTTTGAATGTGTGTAAAATATTGATACCTATTGATATTGATTTTATTTGGAATACATACTTAAGTAAATTTAAGTAGGTGCCTAAATTTTGACAATACATGACTATATTTCATTAAAATTTCTTTTCTAATTAAAAATCCCACTACTTAAGTACCTAATTAGAATAAAAAAAATGATTCTTAATTGGTTTTTTATTTCGTTGGTTTAAGCATCAGAATGGGGGACATTCTGGGAAAGCGACATTTTGGGAAAGCGACATTTTGGGAAAGCGACATTTTGGGAAAGGGACATTATGGGAAGTTGACATTTTGGAACCAGGGGACATTTTGGGAAGTCGACATTCTGAGCCTCAACGTATTTATGTGTCAAATTTCATCCAGACCCTCTAAGCAAATCTGACGTCATTTTTTTCTGAAGAATACAAGTAACTGGAATTACTTACTAGTATTCCCTTTGTGTTGCTGCGACCCACTGAGTTAGAAATAAGGCTCTGAAAATGATTCCCTTTGTGTTGTAATTGTGTAGGAATAGGTTCACGAATGACCAAGATTATAACCCGGACCTCTCGATCGTAAGATCAACGACTATTTAACCACTAAGCTACCGACTATAATCTGAGATAGATTATTCCAAAAATCATCTGTTGTAGGCTGCAGTTGCAATTCTGACGGGGGCGGGAGCGGCAGCGGGAGCGACGAAGGATCGCAAGCCAAGCTGCCCGCGTACGAAGGCAACTCGGGCGTCAGAGGTCGATGAATGACCTCCGCCCCCCATGAGCGCAGGCCTGGGGGTGACGGGTGGAGCCGCCTGTCACCCTGGCAGAAGCAGATCGCGGCGGCAGCGCGCCTCACGTGGCTCTCCATTTCCGGGGACGAGTTGGGGACTCTGTGGTCCCCACACTCGAGGAGAGGGCCAGATAGAGATAGATGGCCCTGAGTCGGCCGGGATGCGAGGGATATGCCTGTTAATCTCACCTTCGGCAACCAAAAACGACCCACAGGCGTCGTGCGTTTTGGTCGGTTCGAATCCAACATAACCACTCCCACCGGCTCAGGTAGGAATCCGGGGGATTTTGCAATTCGATACGATTCGATGCGATTTTGTTGCAATTCTGACGTGATTGATTATCCTGGGGTACCAAAAAACAAATTTTGAAAGCAACTGGACAATAGCTATGATCACCATGAATATGTGACCTACCACAGACCACCCACATACATTTAAAGGTTAGGTTTTAATACCCATTGTTTGCTACGCCCAATAAAGTTTAATAGGGGTGTTTCCGACACGCTTGGTGTGTTAAATTAACGCTTAATTATCTGTGAACGATGACACATCTGTATCAACTAAATATACTTCACTTTGTGGCTTGTAAATTTGAATAGGAAAATCTCATTGCTCAGGATTTAATTACTGCAAATAGTTCCTCTCTAGGAAATACTCAACAAACTGATAACTGATTTAGAAGTCATCTACCAGTGTTATTTTATTATGAACTAAACACATGTAAAAGCAAAGTGGACCGAGATAAATGCGATATTCTTATGCACTCCATACATTTGCACTACGCGCAAATGGCGCTTGACGTCACTGGCAGGTACGATTTAGTATGGAGCGTTTTCAGCCGGCTTGATAAATTGAATTTTCAAAATCAAATACCTTTAAAACGATTTATCGTAAGAAAATTTATCTTTGGCAGTTCATTATATTATGGTAAAGTGATCACAATAAAAAAAAAACATTATTACATTTTAAAATTTATACATGCATACATATAATCCCGCCTTTATCCCCGGAGGGTTAGGCAGAGGTGAATTAACACCCACATTTCACCAATAATTGTACTCCGTCACACGTAATAGCGGGTGAGCCTATTGCTGTATTCCGGGCACTATAGTTGACTCGAACCATGCATCTGAGGCTGTATATATCAGTCTGATGTTAAACAGCTCTATCCCTTAGTCACCTTGTACAACACCGCATGGGAAGAGATGGGTGGTCCAAATTCTACTCTGCCGGGAACCATGCGGCAAAAATTTATACTCCTTTTTTTTTTTTTTTTTTTTTTTTTTATACCACTTAGTTGGCAGACAAGCACACGGCCCACCTGATGGAAAGTGGTTACCGTGACCTATGGACATCTGTAACACCAGAGGAGTCACAGTCGCGCTGCCAACCTTGTAAGTACAGAGTTTCTGTGCCGTCAGCAGAAGACAAAGCAGGACAAGCCTTTAGTCTTCCCACTGACAGCACAAATTCTCCAGTGAGCTCTGGCTACCCTACTCACCGCTGGGAACACAACACGAAGTTATTATAACCGCGGTATTCTGTAGGGCGGAGGTACTACCCCAGTCGGACTGCTCAATCGGGCGGAAATACCGCCGTGTCCTACCTCCTGCAAATTGGCAAATTCACACTCACGTAGCAGCCGACCACTCGAGCACCAACTCAACATATCCAAAGTTCCGCACATTCATAAGTGTGGCATACAGCATTCAAGTGGATGCACTGGCTCATACGTACATTAATACAGTATAATAACCCGAGAGCTTGCTACAAGCGGTACATTAACCTATTTTAGGCATTCGACCTCAAAACATCAGAGGGATGGATAGCTCTGGTGCATTCATGTAAAAGATATGAAAAGCTAAGAGCGTATTTATAATTACTGTATACAGATATACCTAAACAGTCGGTAAAAGACGTATGTACCTATTCATAAAAGTTGTATCAATCTTAAGTAATTGAATGAAATTTTAAAGCATTTAGTACGATAACCACATATTCGTATCGATTAATATAGGAAAAAAATTGAATCAGTTCAGGTGGGATTCGAACCCACGATCTTTCCTTAATGCTCTGACCACTAAGCCACCGAACCGAGCCTGAAATTATCCAAATCTTTCTTTACATATCCGTCTTATGGTGACGGTGGGAGTAAGACGGTGGGGATAAGACGGATATATATATAGGAAGATTTGGATAATTTCAGGCTAGGTTCGGTGGCTTAGTGGTCAGAGCATTCCCCCAGTAAGGGAAAGATCACGGGTTCAAATCCCGTCTGAACCGATTAAATTTTTTCCTATCTTAATCAATATTAAGCAAAATTAATTTAGTTTCCTTCTACCTACAGTCCCGGGTCATTTAAGCGGGGCGTGAAAGAGCATATGAAGAGGTCGACTAGCTGAGTGTCACCATTGTAACATACTGTCTGTAATGGTGACCCTCTTGCTTGAGACTGCCTTTAGCTTACCATCAGGCAAGGTGAAGTCAAATAGGCGTCTCCTAGATTAAAAAAATAAAAAAGATGACCTGAAATCGAAGTACCGTGGTAAGTTTGGTACTGTTGGGGGAGTGGCTAGAGAGGCCATTTCCGTGGGGATTTTGCGCACGTAAAAAAAAAGGAACAGTTACGTAGTTGAGCTTCCCGACGGTATGAGTAACCATCGGATGCGGAAGGCGGAGGATCGGAGAAAATGGCGCACATTGGGAGAGGCCTATATCCAGCAGTGGAATGCGGTGGGCTTAATTGATTGACTGACAATCAATCTAGTGTAATGCCTAATGTAATCTATAGCATATAAGCGCTTTGGTGTAGACTGTAAACTTATATTGCTAATTACTAATAAATAAATAAATAATTTGTCAAAATTCAAAATTCTATTGATACATAAGAAGAAAAGCGCTATGACCTACTTTAATATGAATAATCGTCAGCTGTCAGATAGCCACTGTGAATTGACAAATGCATTCATAAATTATACAGTTTGAACAGCTGAATATCTCACAACGTCCGAGATAGCGCAAAACCCTGGGAAATTGAAATATGATTTTGAATAGATAATTTTACAAAGAAAAAATGAAGAAATATAATAATAATAAATAATAAATATTCCACGACATTCTACACAACGGTATCTAGACCCATGGTAAGTATAGCTTAACTAGCTTGTGTTATGGGATCTAGAATGCGGATAAACATACATAGATACTTTTTTATTTTTTTTGTAAATACATACATATTATACATAGAAACACCCAGACCAATACAAATATACATATTCTTGCATTCAAATATTTGCACTGAGCGGGAATCGAGCCCGCGCCCCCTGCATAGCAGTCGAATGCTCTACCGCTACGCCACGGAGGTCATTTTTTAATTTGTTTTAATTGTTTTAATTACGGATCACACATTTACATCATACACATATTATACCCGAAACAATAGTAAACAACAGAAAAAATATAACAATAACGCGTGAATTTTACGTGCGCAAAATCCCCACGGATACCCCCCCACGTAGACTACGCACGCGTGAGGTTGACAGGCATATCCCTCGCACCCCGGCCGACCCAGGGCCATCTGTTACGATCTGGCCCTCTTCTCGGGTGTGGGGACTACAGAGTCCACAACTCGTCCCCGGAAACGGGGAGGCGCGCGAGGCGCACCGCCGCCGCGGCCTGCTTCTGCCAGGGTGACAGGCGGCTCCACCTGTCACCCCCAGGCCTGCGCTCATGGGGGACGGAGGTCGTTCATCGACCTCCGACGCCCAAGTTGCCTTCGTACGCGGGCAGCTTGGCTTGCGATCCTTCGTCGCTCCCGCTGCCGCTCCCGCCTCCGTCGTTAATCAGACGCCCGAGTTGCCTTCGTACGCATCTTGGCTTGCGATCCTTCGTCGCTCCCGCTGCCGCTCCCGCCCCGCCACCTTCACGAGCAACAATAAGAGCAGTAGCACTAATTATGTCTCCTGACATGTTAAAAATGCATTTCACTCAAAGATAATGATGATACAATTACAATTAAAAATTTGCAAAAAGAAAAACAAAAGAAAACTTTTCTATTTTCAAAATGTTGATAGCGTTAAAGACCGTCTTGCTGAACAAAAATAAGAAAATCGGTTGACAATTAAAAGAGAAAAGGTTCCCGAAGCACGCTTAGCATAGATATTATTTTATTTTTTTATACAACTTAGGTGGTAGACAAGCACACGGCCCACCTGATAGAAAGTGGTTACCGTGGCCTATGAATGTGTGTAACACCAGTGGAGTGGAGTGGTTACCTACTACGCCTATGCATACTCTTGGCTGACCTATGGCATCATTTTATGGGGAAACAGTACAGACGCACCAACTATATTTACTCAACAAAAAAAACTAATAAGAATATTAGTAAATATAGAACAGACAGACACTTGTAGGCCCCACTTCCAGAACCTGGGAATATTAACATTGCCTTGCATGTATATTTTGGAGGTATGTAAGTTTGTCCGGAAATATCCAGAACACTACACTACACGTGAAAACATACAAACTAGGTATGCACTGAGACATAAAAATAGACTGAATCTACCTACCTCCAAACTCGAAATGCATTCTTCAGGTCCTTTGGTCATGTCAATAAAAATATATAATAGGTTGCCCGAGCCCATTAAAAATGAGGAAAAATTTAGCATTTTTGTAAATAAGTTAAAAAACTTCCTATCAAGTAAAAACTACTACAGCTTACAGGTCCTTTGGTCATGTCAATAAAAATATATAATAGGTTGCCCGAGCCCATTAAAAATGAGGAAAAATTTAGCATTTTTGTAAATAAGTTAAAAAACTTCCTATCAAGTAAAAACTACTACAGCTTACAGGAATACTTTGATGATAAAAACTAGTCACAACCCTAAAATATAACTAATAAATAAATAGTCAATTCAGAATGACATTGATCACATTAAATATTATATACATCCTAACACAAACATATTATTATTAACGTTATTACTAGAACGAAAAATTATTTATTAATATAATATTGACATCGAATAAATTAAAATTTTGTTAGTATACTGAACTTTGAATATGAAATTGACCTTTGGTATTTTATGTTGACATTGCTTATTGACTTTTGTATTTTAAAATGATTTTAATGGTATTTTATTTGACATCTGATGTAAACATTTTCAATTTTGTATTGACATCTAAAATTTTTATTTAATACTGTCATTTTTTATAATCATGTTCACTTTGCATGTGTTCAAAATATAAATATGAAATTGACCTTGGCATTCTATGTTGACGTTGCTAATTGACTTTTGTATTTTGATATGATTTTGATGGTATTTTGTTTGAAATCTGATATGGACATTTTGTATTTTGTATTGAAATCTAAATTGTTATTTAATACTGTCATTTTTTTTTTTTTTTTAATTCATGTTCACTTTGCATGTGTTCAAAATTGTTAAAAACATTATGTATTGAGAGACTAGTAATTTATATTTTTAATGAAACTAAAAAAGTTAATACGACATAGAACTAAATTTATTATTATCAGTTAATATTGCCTATATTTAAATTCCCTTATTGTATATACCTACTCTTGAACAGTGATTAAAACTTCTGCTCACATCATTATCAGTATCATATCATCACTCTTCAAATGACAAGGTATAAAAAACTTAATATATATCTAAAATTAAAATTGTAATGAAACAGTATAATAGTAAATTATCCCTCTCTCCAAACATTGTGCTGTGCCCGACAGGGTCCATAATTGTAACTTCATCTTAATCTGACATCTGTACCTATCACATTATGAAATGCAATAAATGTATTGAGTATTGAGTATTGAGTCACATCCGTGCTGCCGACCCTGTAAGAACAGAGATTTTATGTGCCCTCAGTGCAGAACACAAAATCAGGACAAGTCTTTAGTCTTCCCACTGCTAGCACAAAAACTCTCCAGTGAGCTCTGGCTACCCTCCTCACCGCCGGGAACACAACATGAGGTTATTATAGCCGTGGTATTCTGTAGGGTGGAGGTACTTCCCCAGTCGGACTGCTCAATTCGGACGGGAATACCGTCGTGTCCTACATCCCATAAATATATTATATATTAATAATATTAATACGCTTGTTTCTCGGTAGTAAACAAATGCTATTAATATCTTGTAAGTACACAAGTACTAAACGAGTTTAAGTAAACGACGGCTAGATAATGAGAATCTTCATTTTATTAAGTTTTTCATTACGACGCAGGGTTTAACTTTCATATTGCTATTTGTTCAGTAGACCTTTGAGTTTTGGAATTAGACTACAATTGCGCAGGGAATTCACAACGTGATGAAATTTAGCCTCCTCTCTCCCGGGACAAGATGGGGACACCACGGTTCCAACACCCGGCATCGCATTATATTAGAACTTGTTTTTTTTTAATACTACTCTAAATAAAAAAAAATAAAAAAAAATACTACTTAGTTAGCAGACAAGCACACGGCCCACCTGGTGGAAAGTGGTAGCCGTGACCTATGTGTGTGCGTAACACCAAGGGAGTCACACCCGTGCTGCCGACCCTGTAAGAACAGAGATTTTCTGTGCCCTCAGTGCAGAACACAAAATGAGTACAATCCTTTGGCTTGCCGCTGACAGTACAAAAACTCTCCAGTGGGCTCTGGCTATACCTACCCTTTGATTTCATTTGATGTAGTACTGTCTTGTGTGTGAACTTAATAGATTCAACTCAGAAATTATCGTATCTCCCAACAAGAAATACAGCTCGGGACATTTATCTTGGACCTAAAATTTAATGTACTCAAAAGAAAACGATCCGTTTGTATCGCGATTTAAGTTCAAGATTCGTCTACTTAGTTTTCTATTAAGACATTAACGTCTGACGAAATTCTTATTTGTTGAATACCTCCTCTTTAAATCTAATTCCTGGCATTTTGTTACCAGAGTCGAACTTCTCAGGACTATAATATAGCAAAAGCTCAATTTTCACTAACTCTAAAATTAACTAAATTGGTGTTATTAAGTTTTCAGCAGGAGCACATTAAACGGTCCCGAATTGAAACTTAATTTTGCTAACGAATTGAAACTCATTACTGTTGAAAGTTTGACATTAATTTAAGTTAATTTTGTTACTTTAAAGTAAATGAACTCTTTTAAAATATTACGACTATAAGGATCTAAATAATGATTTTTATCCAAGTTACACATATTACTAACATATTAAAACGCGTGTTAAAAAACATTTTTCAAATGAATTATATTCGAATCGCGTGAACGTAACTGAATATTCTGAAGTCCCATATAGGAGTTTATTTTTGGTAGAATACTTTTAGAAGTAACACTTATGAAGTATAAATGCGTATTAACAAAATATTTATCGGAGTGTATGAGGCTTGTGTTCCAAGTGTTCCAAGCCTAAGGCAATCGTAGTTGCTAGCCGCTATACCTTCTGATAGTAGTGGAGCCAGCGATGCTAAATGTGTAGTTACTCAAGCATCGCGGAAACCTATTAGAATTGGTAGATTTATAGGAAGAATAATTGTATGTTTCCACTTTCAGTGGTGTGGGAAGCGTCTACATAACAATATAATAAATATATACATAATTTCATCCATCTTAATTAAGTTTTTATATTACTTTGGTCTTACTTATTTTCAGTTATTCTGCTATGATTACCTTTTAAAATAAAAACTAATAAAACGACTGGGCTCGCGTAAATTTAGACTTAAATTTTTGCCACTTTGGCACCATCCCCACGCCCATCCCATCCCCTTAGAACATAACATAAACTCACGCCTATATCCCCGAAGGGGTAGGCAGAGGCGTATCCACGCCCTTAGGTTACGCTTAAATCGGTAAATGAGCAAAATGGACACGTGTTAGTCAGTAACTAATCTCCTACTACATAAGTAGAGTAAAAAGTACATAATATAGGTATTTAAACTATCATGGTCACTCACATCAGTATCACAATAAACGGGATATTTACCATGTTTCATTACTCAAATTTCCGATATTTCGGCGCTGTTGCAAGCACCATGACCACGGAGGAACTGGAGTAGTGGCGGTGAACAGAGAAAAAGTTTTTTCCTAGGAGTAATTATATCGATCTACCCTCTTTCGAGTTCTTTTACTACGCGTATCTGCACTACTATTGGTTTCACTCTCACTACAAACTCGAACCCGATCTCGATCACGTTCACGAGTCACGACCCACGATGCTTACTGTATCCACTCGCGATTTTGTTTTGGCTTGTTCCCGGTTGTTTTTGCAAAACCATGAAACATGGTAAATATCCCGTTTATTGTGATACTGATAAAAAGTACATAATCTTGTCTACTACATGAGTGGTATAAAAAAACTTATTGCCTATGTAGTTCATGAAATAATTTACGTTTTTACAAAGATGGTATGAATGTGTTTCAAAGTAGTTTAGTCAAACTATACCTGCCTTCATATTCTT
Organism: Eilema griseolum; assembly: GCA_963662185.1. Classification (NCBI taxonomy): domain Eukaryota; kingdom Metazoa; phylum Arthropoda; class Insecta; order Lepidoptera; family Erebidae; genus Eilema; species Eilema griseolum. The sequence continues at coordinate 2,793,074 of OY759249.1, forward strand.
ATCAGTGACCCGCTTATCCTTGTAACTAAAGCTGTTCTTGAATTCAGAGCCAACGTACTTGAAGTGTCAGGGAACTGATAACAATGTTTTGTTTTTGTGTTGTGATAAGAGATTCGAATGCAGGCGGATATATGGCTGAAGATTACGGATTAGTCTTGATCCCCCCAGTTCTCGATACCCCGTGAATTTTTGTATGATCGCTGTTAGACCGAAAAGAATTCGGGGGAAATCAAGGCTATCCCAAGATTACTGTTTTGTCCGATACCCAATTTGTGAAACTGATAGAGATCATAGAAAAATTACATTTAGGGTTGCATGAATCAGCGTTTACAATTTTCTTTTTTCGGTTGGTAAAAAGTTCTCAATTCAATCGTAGTATTTTTTTAGATATCATATTATTTGCAACCAAAAATGTTGTTGCAAATAAGATTATTATCTACAACTTTTGTCAAGTTCATTCCCCATTCCCATTTCCCAGAGCAACGGGTAAACAACACCACACGATTATAATCTAGTATCAAATATTAGTAGGTATGGTAAGATTACATTATTCACAACACAAGTTGCATGTTTTGTATCTGCAATAAATAGAACATGTACTGGTATTTCGCCAACTCATCTAAGGCCTCGGTAGCGCAGTAGGCAGCGCGTAAGTCTCATAATCTTAAGGTCGTGAGTTCGATCCTCACCCGGGGCATATCTTTTTGTGTTTTAGTTACATTATATGGATATTTTTTTTTTAATTTAGTCGGTATGCTATTTGCGTGTTATTTAAATCATTGAGTTTCGTACATTATTATTGCCACTATATTAAAAGACTAGTTAGTACAAGTACAAGCTTGGAAAGAATATAGGCTAGTGTTTTAGTTATATTATCTGATTATTTTTTTTAATTTAGTCGATATGCTATTCGTTTAGGTAAATCATTGCATTGGAGGAGTTTTGTACATCATTATTGTCCACTATATTTAAGGACTAGTTAGTGCTAGCTTGGAGAGAATATAGGCTATGTTTGGTCACAAAAAACCGACAACCACGCGGGAAAAACCGTGGGCAGCAACTATTTAACCGAAACCCACTTAGATATTAGCATAATATACGGTCTCGTAGCGTATACAGTTTCTTACAGATCATTGTTAGTATAATGAAAATCAAAGCAATTGTGCAAGCCGACCACATAATGGATAATTGGCGGCACATCATTATGATTGTACTGTATACAAAGGTAATTTGAGCTCGTTAATATATGTTTGAGTGTAATACCTGGTTCAAGTAACGCTTACACAGAGGAACATGATGAAGTATGACAAATTATCCGCAGATAATCGACGAGTAAATCATCCGTTAGACACCAGACTACTAGAGTTATATAAACTCTGATAAAAGAAACAACATAAACTCACGCCTATATTCCCGAAGGGGTAGGCAAAGGTGCTAGCACCCACATTTCGCCAGTTTATGTTTAGGTCCCAATATAATAGGTGGCGAGCCTATTGCCATTAACCGGGCACTTATAAACCTGCTATAAATACACACATAACTTCGAAAAGCATCGAAAGTCATTGGTGTGTGCCATGGTAAAACCTGGGATCGAACCCGAGACCTCGTCTCAGCAGTCCATTACACATACCACTAGGCTACCGCGGTATTCATAAAATAAATTGTTAACTATTTACAACTAGTGATGCCTGCGGCTCCACTCGCGTGAAACTTTGATCCCGTTCCCGTTTACCTATGGGAACCTATCACTGTAAAAATCCGTTCAGCCATTAGAGAGTGATTATGTAATACAGAACAAATCTCTGAAACCCGAGAGTAAAACCTGTGTGCCAGAACCTCGGTCCTCATCCGTCGTCCTCACAGATGAGGTTTGCTTGGCCCTTGGTAAGTATTAAACCAATTAAAGTACGTATGCATGCTGAGTATTATCTCCGTGTGTCAATACTACATCTAATAATTACATAGTAGCATGCAACTCCTCATCCGAATGTCCATGTAATGCACATATTTCCATTGGACAAATAAGCATACTTAAAGCTGCAGACAACTTGGATTTTAACGGCGTTTTTTGCGTAGTGCCTTGGTCGATTAGCTTCGATTCTGTATCAGTGCCTTGACACTTAAATATCGGTGCCACAATTGTAAGGTGTTTCTTCTAGTTTACAATAAATACCTACATGCAATTTTCTTTATAAGACCCAACTGGAAAACGTTTTACCGCGGCCTATGACCATGTGCAACACCAGGGGTAACACTTATGCTGTTGACCTAGTAAGATCCTTAAAATACCCTTCTTGATGAAACTTATATTTATATAAATATATAATTAACTTATGCATATAATTTTTTATACGGCTGATGTTTTAATAAACTAGCATGGCAACTGAGTAAATCCCAGATGCTCTTACTTAAAAGTCAGCTGCAAAGAAACGACGGAAAGAAAATGGACATCAATTATAAACAGTTGCTAGTGTTGCGACGTATCATCCGGACGTCATAAGTGCCTAGGAACCTTTGCTTTCAATGTAAGCTGGTTCATTCTTCACGTAGAACAACGTATTCTCGAAAATGAGTATTTGCCTGTAGTTAAAATAAATTGTTTGAATGAGCTTACTAAATTAAGAACAGTAAAAGTAAAAACGCGTGGTTCCTGGTAGAGTAGAATTTGGGCCACCGCATCTCTTCCCATGCGGTGTCGTACAAGACGACTAAGGACTAGGGCTGTTTAACATCAGATAGATATATACAGCCCAGACTCGGCCTCAGATGAATGGCTGGAGTCGACAATAGTGCCCGCAAGACGGCAATAGGCTCATCCCCTATTACGTGGGACCGAATTTAATGATTGTTGAAATGTGGGTGTTAATTCATCTTCGTCTAACCCTCCGGGGATAAAGGCGTGATTATATGTATGTATGTAAAAGAGGGGTAAAATTGCATCGGTTTTTATTTTATTATTTTTATTTATTTCAATCATCCACGTAACCTATATATAGTAAACGATTTGACTATTAAATATCATTATGTCACAATTTGACTAATCAGTTAACTTTTAACCAAAACTCAATCATCGTCGAAAAATTTCACAAGATCCATAGAATAAATTACAACTGAAACCAAATGAAAATCATGCTAAGAAACGAGATGGGCTAATCTGCGTAAAGAGAATATTAAGTTTGTCAGTATACCTCCTATAAGATTTCAGAATTCAATTACGCCCAATGAACACAGTTTAAATATACCTAACTTTTGTTATCGTACACATAAAAGACTTCGAGACAATTTTATTGCTTTAGCACGAATTCACTCCTTATCTCAATAGACATAAGGGTGCCATAAAATAGATACTGTTTACGATTTCGTCTGATTCCGGCCTTTTATGGGCGATGATGTGATTTATGAGTCTGGCTAAGTTAGGATGAATTTGTAATGAAAAAAAGTACAGAGAAGGAAATAAGGGACAATTTCACTAACGTATAAAATATATATAATATATATATAATATATATATAAAATATATATAATATCTATATAGAGAAAGAGTTGCAAGACTCCTACATGTTCCAAAAATGGTTACGAGACATTGCAACCCAGCAAGGGTTAATCTAGAGGTATCCACGTGGAGGTTGAAGGAATTTTGAGAGAAGGCCAGGTCAACAGCAAGTATGTATGATAACTATACAAGTAGAATAAGTGAAGCGTATATGTTACGATCGATTATTGTAAATAGAAACATGCAAGTATTATCCTACTTTCATAACATAACATAAACTCACGCCTATATCCCCAAAGGGGTAGGCAGAGGTGCTAGCACCCACATTTCGCCAGTTTATGTTTAGGTCCCAATCTAATAGGTGGCGAGCCTATTGCCATTAACCGGGCACTTATAAACCTGCGATAAATACACACATAACTTCGAAAAGCATCGAAAAGTCAGTGGTGTGTGCCATAGTAAAACCTGGGATCGAACCTGAGAACTTGTCTCAGCAGTCCATTACTCATACCACTAGTCTACCGCGGTTTTTGCAAATTTTCAACATCGTCGATCGGAAAATGGTTACAGGATGGTTGCAACCCGGTATGGTTGACAACATTTTGAGAAAGGCCAGTTCAAGAATACTCACAACGATGAGCATATGAAAACAAATTTGAAAATAGAAGAAGTCAAAGTGTGCATCAGGATCTTAGTTAGTGGAAAACTTTTTTATAAATATAATCGCGTCTAGGAAACCAAGGCAGCTGTTTTTTTTTATACCACTAAGGTGGCAGACAGGCACACGGCCCACCTGACGGAAAGTGGTCACTATGGCCTATAGACGCGTGCAAAACCAAGAGAGTCACACTCGCGCTGCCAACCCTGCAAGCATTGAGAGTTTCTGTGCCGTCAGTGTTTTGTCAGGCTGTATTGTATTTATACCATTTTCAACATCATCTAAAGACTATAACCTCTTTAAACCCAGAATCACCGTCTATTATATTGCACGGGTCGAGATAAGCATGCACTTAATGAGAGTTGCATAACGGGCTAATGAGATACTGATGCCCGAGCTCGAGTCAGTACGAAACATTAAACTTATGCAAATTGCAAGTAATCTAGATTGGTAGAACTACTGTAGTGTAGTATAGTTTACGTACATAATTTAACTTGGCATTCGTAAAAACTATGTTTTCTATGAGTAATTAAAGAGTCAACTTGAATACAAGTGTATGGTTAAATCTCTTTGAACTGACATAGCGACCCTGTTAAATGTTTATAAATCTAGACAATTTGATAGCAGTTGGCTATAACAGTGAAAGCGAAAAGTTTGTTTAACAATGCAGAGGTTCGATACTATGATGATAATATTCAAAACATGTGGTTGACCTATCCATTGATATATATAATTAAATAGTACAACCATAACCGATAGATGCCTAAATTTAAATCGGAAAAACTCTTATAAAAATCTTTAACCAGTGGTCCTTTCTAGGGGCCATACTCTTACCAAATGAACTCAAACAGACCATATCCTGAATAGCTGAAATTTTAGTCTAGATACGTCTAATGGCAATGAAGTTATTTATGTACCGATGTAAATTTATAACAAAAAATTTCATTATTTACTCTATATTCATTCGACAGACAGAACTCAGGAAGTATTCCTATGGTCTTCATCACGAAGACCTGTGTGTGTTACGAACTGTAGGAAGTATTTTTCCTCAGCCATAGTTTACGCACAGAATTTTCTAATTTAACTTTTTCTTTCGACACAATATGTTCCAGACCGCAACAATTCCTTGTGGACGAGTTGCCGAAAATTATTAAAGCAAGTTTTTTGCTCAAAGTACTCTCACAGGACGTAGTTTTAAACGAGTATACATAACTCCTGAAGGGAGAGTATAACTCTTTATAGTTGAAACTTTTTGATATCATATTATAAATACTATGAATATTATAATATAGAAACTTTGTGATGATAGAGAGATATTTGTTACATTTTCATGCAAAAATTATTGAATGGATATTGATGGAAATTGGTACTGAGATAGATTTATATATTGGTATTCCAGATTTACTGGAACTAGTCTGGAATACCAATCCAAACAGACAACAGACAGGCAGGGAAAATAAGCTGAACTACTTATTGCACATAAGCTCCTTTTATCCCAGTATATACTTTAGTACTTCAATGATCTGGGTATCTTGACCGTTCCAAGCCTGTATGTTCTGGTATTGATGAAACATTTTGCAAAACACGTACATGAATATGAAACCGAAGAAGAAAGAAAGATCAGAGAGAGCACGCGCAGGATGGATTTCCAAAGTGTAGTCCGTCCTCATTTGAACATCGTCAAACATAGCACGATGTACAATTCTACCAGGTTGTTTAATAAGCTACCATTAGTGTTGAAAGGTCTTCTATATAAAAAAGAGTTCCATAGGGAGTTAAAAGTGTTCCAATTGAAAGGGTGCTACTATTCAATCGAGGAATTGTAGGTAATCATTTTTTTTTGTCAATTTAATTATATTTGACATTTTGTTTTATTTTGATTTAATTTTGGTATATTATTTGGTATTTGGACTTGGCTTCTGAAATTTATATTATTGACATGAGTAATTTATGATTTGACATGAATAAAAATTGACATGTATTGTATAAATCTGACTTTGTGTACTAATTTATTTTTATTATTACCAAGTTAATTGATTTTGTCATTTTTATATTTCCTTATTGTTTAATTATTGAAAATTTTTGATAGACTTGAAATGAATTATTGTAATAATATTATGTATGTTCAAACACAGTGTAAATTGTTACTGAATAAATAAATAAGAAAGAACAAGAAGAATAAAAATTGGAAAATGCACATCTTACGGTCAGATGCAACAGGAATCATCGCCTATGCCTATACACCCATAATTTCTATTATAACTACATAAATAATCGATTAATTAGATTCAATTTGTCACACGACTGCGTTACCTCAATTAAAATTGTCACGTAATTTTCAGAATGTTGATTTGTGGCATGGGACGTCGGCAAAATAAAACGTACATGTTGTCAGAACAAAGTTTCTAACCTAATGTTACAAAAGACTTGTTTGTGGACTTTGTGGGGTTGACGTGTGGGATTGCGATGGATTTTGAATACTTAATACGAGGAACAAATTAAATTACAAAGAGGTTAAACAGGAAAACAGGAATTTTTTTGTATATAATTAGGTGTTTTATTATATAATTGGGTATTTTCCTGTAGTTAAAATAGATTATTTAACAGAGCTCATTAAATTACTAATAGTAAAAGCACGGTTAAAGGTGTGTCGGTTCTTATTTTGTCGTTTTTAGTAAATTATTTGACTGATAAATATTATGACCTCACAATAAAATATTTCATACAAGTTTCTTTATAACATCTTCTTTTCTTTCTCGTTTGACGTTTAGTAAATAGTAACTAATTTGACTAGTCAATCAAATATCCGGGCGTCGGAGGTCGATGAACGACCTCCGCCCCCCATGAGCGCCGGCCTGAGGGTGACAGGTGGAGCCGCCTGTCACCCTGGCAGAAGCAGGCCGCGGCGGCGGCGCGCCTGACGCGCCTCCCCGTTTTCCGGGAACGAGTTGGGGACTCTGTAGTCCCCACACACCCGAGGAGAGGGCCAGATCGTGAGAGATGGCCCTGAGTCGGCCGGGGTGCGAGGGATATGCCTGTCAACCTCACCTTCGGCAACCAAAGCGACCCACAGGCGGCGTGCGTTTTAGTCGGTTCGAGTCCGACATAACCTCTCCCACCGGCTCCGGTGGGGAGGTGTTCGTGGGGATTTTGCGCACGTAAAATAAATCAATCAAATATCCCATTGTTTATTTTATTCACCGTCCCAACTTTTCTCAGGTATTAACAGTTTGATGCCCTGCTCTTTTTCGGTTATATATTCAATAGGTACGTAAGCATACCTATCGCCAAAACCAAACCATCCGCTCAACTTCACAGACTTTAGACTGTATACTATCATCTGGAAGTAGGATACCAATAAATGGTCGTTTAACATGATATGACATGTCGACATGAGATATGTCGAGTGATGATGGTACATCATTACCTCCACGAATCCTATTGAAGGCACTTAGAAAATAGACTGATAAAAAGTAAACGAACAACCTGACCCCAACCTCCGAGGTCAGAGACTGGGATGCGGCCGGAGCTGACGCGAAAACGATGACAATGATGACTCACAGAGTGGGAGGATAAAAAACTTCTCCAAAAAGGGATTTAATAAAATTATTAACAACCACCACTAAAGTTTGTTTACACAGACTGCCATCAAACCTCCACTACCCATTGGCGATTTCGAAATAATGCAGTTAGACCAGCTGTTGGACTATTTAGTTCTCCAAATACCCGTAACGACAGCCCTATATTTAAGTATGACCACCTACCTAGTTCAATAGTTGTACAATACATTCAAGGGCAAGCTATAAGTTGTCAAAATTTTATCACAATCGGATGAACGGTATAACAGCGCATAAAATACTAACAAACAAACTACTGTACGTTCGTTTCATTCCTTTAGTCTCTTATTATAGTGCAAATACAACGTGAAATTAAATTTGGTTTCACCCTTCATGAGGACCGAGTTGTAGTTTGGCCAGTTGCCAGCATGTTTATTTCATTTTTCTTTACAAATTCAGATTGTTTTTAAGGTTGGCATTAAAATTCCTTTGTCTGATGCTGTCAACAATTTCCTTACTCATATTTCTTTACAATATTAATGGAAAACATACCTGAAAAGGTATTTAACTACGATGCGGAATGCAGATTATAAAACTTAAGCAGTACCTAAGTCAGTTTTGTTTTTTTTTGTCAATATTTAACTTAATTTTATGTAGAAATCACTCTTTCAATACACACTAAACTGTGAATACATTTCTGATCTACTCTATTCCACTATAATTCACTGAACAAATTAATTATTAACTTATCTCCACTTTTTCTTTCACTCTGATCCATCGATTGATTTATGATTATTTATCAAATACAAATAGAACTGAGTAACCGCAGACCAACAAGGGTTAGATGAAAGTTGAGAGAATGAGGTTGGAAGAAATTTCTTCAAAACACTCACCGTGATATAATCAAATAATTCTGGAAGATATAGTTATAATTTAGTGACGCAATACCGAGGGAGAGCTACCTACGAGAGAGCCGATGCCATATAATCATATATAATGTACTCACACTTTCAATAAGCTGCTGTTTCTCCTGCAACTGTAACTCTTGGTGACGTAACGTGGCTCGCTGCTTCTCTGCTGTGCTACTCAGTCTGGATAGGACCTCTTGGTCGTGCTCGCGGGCCGGCGATGGAGGCGCACTGCTTCCTATGAAATAAGAAAGATTTATTGAAATATATTTTGTCGACATATCTGAAACGATACACGTAATAGCCGTTTAGGTCCTGTCGCTTAATGTAGACCTAGAATACTCGTACAAGTAGTAGTACTACCTTATATATAGCATGCAAATACAAATACTTTCTAATTAAAATACAAATAAACATTTTACGTAATTCAATTATTTGACACCTTCCAGTGGCGATTTGGTTTAAAAGTTGGTTTAATATTTTTCAACTAAGAATAAGCAAACTGAAGTTCCAATGGGCCACATCTGTCGAAGGGCTGATGGCCGATGAAGCATACGGGTCCTAGAGTGGAGACCGCGAATAGGAAAACGAAAAGTGGGATTCTCCTCAGCAAGATGGACAGTGAAAAGTTACCTGAGACAGAATGGTGCATCCATTCTGTCTCAGGTAACTTTTCACTGTCAACTGTTTCAAGGCGAATGATCAGATTGGCGGAGGCCTATGTCTGGCAAATGGACTGTGGTGGTTCAGTAGGCAAATTGAATAAAATTATATATTGAAAATCCTCTACGGTGAATCGTCCTATTCTCCGAAATATCCTGTAGGGTCAGAAGGGGATGTCATTTCAGCCTTAACACTGAAGATATTTCACCAGTCAGGTGAACCAGTATTAAAATAATTTCAAAAGGTACTTTCGTTCTAGTTAACTTGATTTGGTGACCGAAAACAGAGACCGTCAAATTGATTTCCCCTGCTATTTTCCCGAAGGTTTTCATTACTTTTGTAACCTTTCTTTTAAATGTCGCTGGAGTACGTGACCTTGTTTTCGATTGTAATTGAAAACGGAACAAAATGGAATCACAAAAAAGGACATTTTGTGTTGTAGCGTAATTTTGTCGAGTTGCAGATTTGGGCGTAGGAGGTTTATTTTTTAGATGAGTATATACGTGTACGAGGGAATGATCACACACCAATTATATAAATAAGGCATGTCAGTAGGTTATCCGAGTGGTGACGGAGAAAGAATACAAGTATCAACACCCCATCAAATCCGAAGGGGTTCGTAAGAGAATACGCCCACGATATCACTACGAGGCACGGAAAACTCGAAATAAAACCCAGTACTATCCAATCTGGCCAATGTGGAAACAGTGCTGGACATAAGCCTCCCAACATTGAGAGAGGCTTATGTCCAGCAGTGGACTACGATGGGCTAATTGATTGATTGTCAGTGGGCAGGGTAGATAGGTTCGAATATTGATATCTTGTTTAAAACCTCTGAAGCGATGGACTTGAATGAAAGTAAATATTGTGGTTATTTATTTTCTAGTACTGTGTTCACCAACTACACTCATATCTTCATCAATGACATGTGTTGACCAATCTTGGTGGAAGAAAAACGCCAGCGAATGAATGCCTGGATAACAAAGCTGAAGTCGTTGAGGTAGCCCATTAATCAAACGGCTGAACGTCATGTAGTCATTAGATTAAATTAAACTGTGAGATGGATTACTTGATTATTTCTTCATCTTATTACTTAACTTTTTTTTATACCCCTTAGGTGGCAGACAAGCACACGGCCCACCTGATGGAAAGTGGTCACCGTGGCCTATGGACGCGTGCATAACCAAGAGAGTCGCACTCGCGCTGCAAACCCTGCAAGCATTGAGAGTTTCTGTGCCGTCAGTGTAAAAGATAAAGCAGGACAACCTTTTGGTATTTCCGGACAGCACAAAAACCCTACAGTGAGCTCTGGCTATCCTACTCACCGCCGGGAACACAACACGAGGTTATTATGGCCGCGGTATTCTGTAGAGAGAAGTAACTGTTTCGATAAATACTAGCACCCGCAGCAAAAAAATGAACTAAGAAGTTAACGAATGTCGGTAGATGGCTCTTAACCGTCGCCGTAAGACGGATATGTATACAAGATTTTGGATGGTTTCGGGCGAAGGTTCTGTGGCTTAGTGGTCAGACCGTTACCCCTGTAAGGGAAAGATCGCGGGTTCGAATCCTGCCGGAACCGATTCCATTTTTTCTATATATTAATCGATTTGAACAGATAGTATACTAAATGCTTTAAAAATTTCATTCAACTAAGCAGTTACATTTGAATCACTTGGTTAAGTCTGCAGATATCGACAGATGTTTTTTCACACCCCGCTTATAGATCTCGGGATTATAAAAAGATGTAAACGCTTATGTGAGTGAAGCATTCCAGTTCTTTATAGTACGACGATGAAACGAAGTAAGTACGGAACCGCTTGGGATTTGTTGAATGAGTGAACGTATTCGGTAATATTTAAATAATCTGTGGTAATACGTAAAGTATTTCCACAAACTGTGCTAACTCAATGAATTTGAATGAAATTTAGAACATAGATTATCGTTCGATTAGGATATTTTTTTATACAACTTAGTGGCAGACAAGCACACGGCCCACCTGATGGAAAGTGGTTACCGTGACCTATGAACGTGTGCAACACCAGTGGAGTCACAAACGCGCTGCCGACCTTGTAAGAACAGAGATTTTCTGTGCCTTCAGTGCAGAACACAAAATCAGGACAAGCCTTTGGTCTTCCCACTGACAGCACAAGAACTATACAGTGAGCTCTGGCTACCCTACTCACCGCCGGGAACACAACACGAGGTTATTATAGCCGTGGTATTCTGTAGGTTGGAGGTGCTTCCCCAGTCGGACTGCTCAATTCGGACGGGAATACCGTTGTGTCCTACCTCCTCCAGATATAGAAAAAAATGAATCGGTTCACAGGAACGGTCTGACCACTAAGCCACAGGACCTTCGCCCGAAACCATCCAAATTCTTCTACACATATATCAGTCTTACGGCGACGGTGAATATATATTATCGGTGAATATATTATCACTATTGAATGCAATTCTTAAGTCTACTAAGTGCACCAATGTTGGAAATGTTGGAATCAGTCTAAGACGACGACGGCCCAACGCCGAACATAGCAATTTGAACACTATTAAATATCGACTTGTTCATAATAATTAATGAGTTTGGTGGCCTCGTTTCATTTACCAATATAGAAACTAAGCTAACTATTAATGAGTTAATAAATAGCCTACTTTATGGCTATTGGGGCGCGGGGTGGCATATGCTGCGGATAAAGCCGATAATTTTTGGCTGCAAATCTAACATATTTGGCGACAGATTTAAGATATTTAGCGGCAAATTTACCATTTTAAGTACTAACATTTGATGACTAATTCTAAAGGAAGTACCTATGTAAATCGATTAAGATAGAATTGACGTGTCCTATATAAAAAAAAAAACTGAAACGGCTCAGGCGGGATTCGAACCCACGAACAGCGACGACCTACAACGACGGTACTACCGTCGTGGTAAGACGGATATATGTATAAGAGAATTTGGATGGTTTCAGGCGAAGGTTCTGTGGCTCAGTGGTCAAAGCGTTCCCCTTAAGGGTAAGATCGCGGGTAATATTCCGCCTGGACCGTTTCAAATTGTTCTATCTTAATCTATTTGAATAGTTTTTTTTTGTTTATTTATCAGAACGAACCATTAAATACTGGGACAACATAGGATTACACAGTAATAGCATCAAAAAACCACTCAGGTTTATACCTATGCTATTGAGTTGCCGGCACAATTCTAAATATATGTATATACCTACAACAAATTATACAATCGAATTATACAAACCGAATACAAGCAACCACATTATCTAATTCTAAATAATATATTTATTTAATAACAATCTATTTTACGCCTAGGAAATGTTCTTTGAGCTTTTTGTGTACATAAGATATTTTGTTATTTTCTCGGATCCAAGAGGGTAGGTCATTAAGAAGTCGCGGGACAATATAGCCAATAGTTATTATATATTATCCCCATATACATTATTCGCACGTTGTGTTATACACCGGTTCTCGGACACTGCCCGAGTGCGTACAGGATGTTCAATTGTTTTTCTAAGAGATTCATTAAAAAATTGTTCTTTTAATAAAAACTAGCAGCCCGTCCCGGCTTCGCACGGGGTGTCTACCCCGTGCGAAGCCGGGACGGGCTGCTAGTCTTTATTCCTGTATTTCCTATTTCAGTGCCCCCTCCACCCCGCCCGCCGCGATGCCCGGCGCGACGGGCAGACTGCATCGCAAACAACGGCCACGGCGCTATGGCGGTTTTGTTTACTGTTTGAATTTTTTAATTCGTAATATCTTTTGAATGGAAAATCCAATTTAAATAATTTAAAAACTATTTTATAGGTAGTTAAATGGTCTTGACCATAAAATAATTTATTTGGATAAGGATTAATATAAACACATAAATAGCATGGTTTGAATTTGGTTAGCATTTTCATTAATGTTTAAAATGAAAAAAGTTGTTGTAGTGACATAACTACAATAGTTGGACATTGCTACCGCGGAGTTTTTTGTAGACATTATGATGTTCTTCAATATTGTTGTACATTATTTTGTTCTATCGCTAATAGTTTCGGCAGCGCATTCGACGAAAGACATTTTAAGATTCATTTTTCTACACCTTCGGTTACATTGTTCAAATTTTACCAAGGATCCCTAATTTTTTTCAAAATGAAATGTAGCCTATGTCAAATTGGAAGAATGTAGCATTCTATTGGAGAAATAATTTTTTAAATCGGCCCAGTACTTTTTGAGCCTATTCATTACAAACATACAAAAATAGGTACAAATCTTTCCTCTTTATAATATTAGTAAAGTAATAAAGATAGATGTACTTGTGTATGTACAGGCAATGCTTTGCAATATTTGAAGAGGCCGGTTTCGTCGTCGTAGAATTGCCTTTTTACTTTAGGTGACACAATAGTTTTTAAAATTTTGGTCTGTAGTTTATAAATGGTGTCTAGGTAGGACTTATAGGTACGACCATAGCTACTAAGGCCGTACTGTATGTGGGATTCAGCTAGTGCGTTGTATAACAGTTGTTAACATACTAAATGCTTTAAAACTTCATTAAATTCGTTTATAAATATATTTATCCCCATAAAAGCTACCCTATATTAATACAGTCAATTTAGAGCAAAGTAAATATGTTTTTCTCAAATTACCCTAATGATCTGGCTCATATGACACATACCATCAATCATTGTGAGCTGTAAGATAAAACCCTTCAATTATAAACAGCTGGGTCACCGTACATAACAAGAAAGACTAGCTGCTGCACGTGGATTTATCCATGATTCATTTGAAAATAGGCTGTATCTAGCGGCTTGGCCTATGTGAACTTTTGATCCCGTTCCCGCAAACCACGGGAACCTATTCCCGGAATAAAGACTAGAAATAATAGGAAAACTCTATACGTACTAAATACGTTTAGTACGTATAGTTTTTTTTATACCACTTAGGTGGCAGACAAGCGCATGGCCCACCTGATGGAAAGTGGTTACCGTGGCCTATGGATGTGTGTAACACCAGAGAAGCCACCCTTGTACTGCCGACCCTATAAGCACAGAGTTTCTGTGTTAAATAGAACTAAATACGTTTGTTTTCCACGCTTTTTAGTGTGATGAGGTGATGACATAATAACTTATATGACATCATGTCTTCTCTTATTATGCAGGTAGATAAAGTAATACATACAATAATTTTCAATGTCAAGAGTGAATCACATTTTATTCACGTTGATTCAGTCAGCGTTCAAATTTCCCATCTTCCTCCATTACCGTTCAGTACCATCAACCAGTTACTGCAAAATAGTATATCTATTTAAATCGATTAAGTTATAGAAAACTAGCACCGCGCCGCGGTTTCACCCGCGTAAATTCTGATCCTGTTAAAAAGTACTCACGAAGAATGTAGCTTTCTAATGAAAAAAGAATTATTAAAATCGGTCCAGCACTTTTTGAGTTTATTAGTTACATACAAAAATACAAATCTTTCCTCTTTATAATATTAGTATAGATATGCCCGAATGACCCAATCTTGTAATTAATAATTATCTACTAACCATAATTATAAGTCCCAATACTAGCCATAATGACTTTTAATTTTAATTTGTACGCCATGTTAGTGTTAGGACAAAGTGCACTTATGTTTATTATTTTAAGATCTCTGTAAAACCTATGTTCCACAATTTAATAAATAAATAAATAAATACTATTTGAATATCGGTAGATGGCTCTTAACCGTCGCCCGTAAGACGGATATACGTTTAGAAGAATTTAGATGGTTTCGGGCGAAGGTTCTGTCGCTTAGTGGTCAGAGCGTTCCCCCTGTAAAGGAAAGATAACGGGTTCGAATCCCGCCTGAACCGATTAATTTTTTTCTATATCTTTATCGATTTGTATAGTTAGCATAGTAAATGCTTTAAATTCAGTAGGTACATCTACTTCTTCATGTATGAAGAGAAAGGTAACAGTAGAGATCGGTGGAGATATCGCAGAGACGCAGTCGCTGTCTCGTCAATCACTTCAATCAATCCGATCAATCTCTTCTAACCTATACCTATTGGCGTCGGAGCAATCAGTACCATCATCAAAATCTAGTGACCATTATCATCATCGTCATCTTCTTAGCGCTGTTCATCCAATACTTTCACAGGGTCCGCTTGTGTTTCATTTTATTAAGGCCGTAATAGAGTAGGGTAGCCAGAGCTCATTAGAGAGTTTTTGTACCGTCAGTGGGAAGACCAAAAGCTTGTCCTGCTTTGTCTTTTACACAGACGGCACAGAAACTCTCTGTGCTTACAGGGTTGGCAGCGCGACCCCCTTGGTTTTGCACAAGTCCATAGGCCACGGTAACCACTTTCCATCAGGTAGATCATGTGTTTGTCTGCTACCTAAGTGGTATAAAAAATAGTGTCGAATACCGTTTGACCTTCCAACGTTGAGGGAAACACCTGCGCCAGAACTTCGACCCACTATTCGCTGGTGTGCCGTCAGCTACCAGATAAAGTTTACTTAGAAATTTGGTCGAGAGGGTTTTCATGCTCGACACACAAGTCTTAGCTACAACGAACATTAAAACTTTCTTCATAAATAGAATAATGTACCTAACAGGTAAGATTTTAGGAAAAAAAACATTTAGCTGAAATAAATTATATTATAAAACATGACATAACATAAACTCACGCCTATATTCCCGAAAGGGTAGGCAGAGGTGCTAGCACCCGCATTTCGCCAGTTTATGTTTAGGTCCCAATGTAATAGGTGGCGAGCTTATTGCCATTAACCGAGCACGATACATAACTTCGAAAAGCACCGAGAAGTCATTGGTGTGTGCCATGGTAAAACCTGGGATCGAACCCGTGACCTCGTCTCAGCAGTCCATTACCATTCCCACTAGGCTACCGTGGTTTAACTGGCTATTATAAAACAATTTCTGGAAATTGATAGGTTTCTGACCAAACTTGGAGGGTTGACATTCAGACAACGACGCGACGTCGACCGTGGCATTCAAAACGTTAAAATTATTTCCGAAGGTCTTACGCCTAAGTTTCCAATCTAACCTTTAATATTACAGTATAGGTTGAAATAAGTAGGTCAATTTATTTACTAGACTTTTATCACTACAGATAAAATCTAGTATTAGAAAGTATTTGTATGTACTGTTTAGGTACATTACTGGGTAGCTTTCATTATGTGAATTTAGGGTGAAAAACTTAACTCTTTGTTCTCACGGAAGTAGGCCATAATGGGATAATTATTTTTTTTATACCACTTAGGTGGCAGACAAGCGCTCGACCCACCTGATGGAAAGTGGTTACCGTGGCCTATGGACGTGTGTAGCATCAGAGAAGCCACACAGTGTAGAGGACAAAGCAGGACAAGCCTTTAGTCATCCCACTGACAGCACAAATTCTCCAGTGAGCTCTGGCTACCTTACTCACCGCTGGGCACACAACACGAAGTTATTATAACCGCGGTATTCTGTAGGGCGGAGGTACTTCCCCAGTTGGACTGCTCAAATGGGCGGAAATACCGCCATGTCCTACCTCCTATAATATATAAGTATATATAACTCGTTATATACTTACATATTATATATATAGCTCCTATATATAAGTCACCCAACAAAAACGTCTACTCGTATGTTAGTTCACTATAAATTTCAAATCAAAAATTTAAAAAGCCTAAATATGTACATACCTACCTATTGATAAATATATTCATACTTCTGTTAACCAAAACTTAGACTACCCTACTCGCAAGCAGGAAACTGCTACCGTGGCCTACAAACGCATTAAAGTATCTTGTTAGTACCTACAATAAAACTTCAGAATGTTTATTATTGTCACACACGTAACACAACAATGATGTATTACTTCAGAGCCTCTGTGTCATCATCTCCACTAAATTAACACTATTGTTACTTAATATTGTAGATTGTGTCGTATTTAGCAACTTGTGTAGGACTGAGTTTCTCAAAGATGAGGGTTGGTGGACGAGTATTAAACTTTCAAGAAATCAGCATTCGTTGCAAAACCTTTCCAATGCAAGTTTTTTTTATACTACTTAGGTGGCAGACAAGCACACGGCTCACCTGATGGAAAGTGGTTACCGTTGCCTCTGGACGTGTGCAAAACCAAGGGAGTCACACTCGCGCTGCCAACTTTGTAAGCACAGTGTTTCTGTGCCGTCAGTATAAAAGACGAAGCAGGACAAGTTTTTGGTTTTCCCACTGACAGCACACAAAGTCTCCAGCGATCTCTGGCTACCCTACTCACCGCCGGGAACACAACACAAGATTATTATGGCGTAAGTTAGTTTTTTTTTAGAATACAATTCAAAATGAGGTCGTCTGGAAAGAACTAAAGTTGTTAAAATTGCTGACGTGTGGCCAGTGTTTTAGAAATGCGCAGGCGACAAACGTAAGCTACTCCTACTCAACGCAAATCGACTAAACTAAATTTTAACATGTAAAATTTGGCTAACTTTGATCATAATTTAAATTTAGTGTTCAGTCAATTCCCATATTCATACTGGCCAGTTTTTCTATTATGTAGTTACGATACGATAGTAATTTATCACAAAGGACATAAGGATTTTCGAGGCTTTACGCTAGAAATCTAGATAACCCCAATAATAGACCCCAAAATCAATTACGGACGTACACTTTGTCACTTTATGATGGCTTACGATCACCTGAAGATTGTCACTTTCAACTGGCGTACCCCACTTTGAGAAACCCTGATGCACAGAAGGCGAAACAACAGATTTTCTCGAATACAATCGCTACGTAACTGTCGGGAGATGAGAATGTTTTATTATGGGAAACTAAAGAGTTTTATGTTCTGTGAATTATATTTATCCTCAGAATTGAACAGTTTGTTTAAAGGAATCAGGTAGTATAGGTTCGCATGACATACATCAGTAATGCTTATTATGTTATATTTATTAATATTATTCCAATAATCATTCGAAATTTAATAATAGAATAAATATTTCATTACGTACATTAATTGTTAGATAGACTCTCATTCTCGCCCCGCCAGAGTGATGTACTAATTCATCCCGCATCACACCGGAACCAAATAATTACCGGTACAAAAAGCAGCCTAAGTAGATGCTATTCAAGATTCGTTGTTCGTAGCATATTTCGGTGTTAAATTTGATTCAGATCCATCCATGCAACGATCCATTTATTCCCTAAACTTTATAATATTCGTAAGATAATAATATAAATTGATATAAAATGATACTTTTTTTTTTTTTTTACGTGCGCAAAATCCCCACGGATACCTCCCCACCGGAGCCGGTGGAGGAGGTTATGTCGGACTCGAACCGACTAAAACGCACGCCGCCTGTGGGTCGTTTTGGTTGCCGAAGGTGAGGTTGACAGGCATATCCCTCGCACCCCGGCCAACCCAGGGCCATCTCTCACGATCTGGCCCTCTTCTCGGGTGTGGAGACTACAGAGTCCCCAACTCGTCCCCGGAAATGGGGAGGCGCACCACTCGCGCCGCCGCCGCGGCCTGCTTCTGCCAGGGTGACAGGCGGCTTCACTTGTCACCCCCAGGCCGGCGCTCATGGGGGGCGGAGGTCGTTCATCGACCTCGGACGCCCGAGTTGCCTTCGTACGCGGGCAGCTTGTCTTGCGATCCTTCGTCGCTCCCGCTGCCGCTCCCGGATATAAAATGATACTTGAAATAAAGGCACTTTGGTTTAAAAAAAAAATAATACCAAGCCATCGAGAGCGTTTCTTAAATTATATTATTCCCGAGTATTTATGAAGACATTTGTCGTAAGCATACAAATATTCCTGAGAATGTTATACTCGTTAAGAGGGGTCTTCTTTCATGTTGAAAGTTCAGCGAATGTCTGAAATACGTGAATAAAAGGGATGGGCAAATACAGGAATGCGTACAAAGGGATGTTTTACTAAAGATATCTTATTGCTCTCGTTTTGATGACATTTTTTACTAAAGCGAACCCTATAACATTACATTGCTGAATTTATCGGCAAATGTTTTCTTTGGAAGGTCGAAATTTCAATCGGACATACAATACATATTGTGTGAACTATACGGTGACCGGTCCTCGCTTCGGTAGTTTTTTATAGACAGCTTGGTCTACAAATAGGGCTGTTTTCATCCGACAAAGAACATAAAGAAAATAAAAAAGTATCCGGTTGACATTTTGTTTAATTATTTAAGTACATTATACTTTTTAAAAATAAAATGTTGTATATTCTATGCCTTGATATGGAGAATTGAGAAGCTTTACATCACCTTGTAACCCATTTTCAAAGTAAATTGATTTGAATTTGATGGTGATAGACAACTTCAAACTTGTAGCTACAAAAATATAGTTCGGTTATAGACTGTGCATCTAATGCACCAATAACGAATAACTCTCAAGTTTACAGCTTTTCTAACGTCCTCCGTAGAGACCTTATCGTAAATTTCTAAAATGCCAAGGAATAAAACGGTGGCTAGCGAACAAGCAAACTATTCAGCAATCACCCTTCATTCCATATCTCTGTAATCAAAAATCCCTATCAACTATATACACCCAACACATTCCTGACCATATAAAAGGCATCATAAAAGCATTTTCTTTTCTATTGAACCGAGGGGTTAATGGAAAAGTCTTAATAGACAATCTCGTACATAAAGACGCCGGCTACTTAAGTTTCTGTAGGCGCCCTTTCGCCCACATTTCTATAACCTGTGAGGAACCGTCAGGCGCTGAGTCATTTTCTGTGTATCACTGGCTTCACTGGCAGGCGTAGAAACGATTCATTTGGAAATATTTTTGATGTGTAATACTTTTAGTTACAAGACAGGCTTCAGACATTGTTTTAATTTTCCACGAGGCATTTTTGAAATGAAACCTTTTTTAGTGCGTTCTGCAGTTGTCATAGAAAAATTTGAGTGAGGAAAAATAATAGAACTCGCCACTAACAGCAGCAGTAAGTACCACGCACCGACCGAAGCCTTCAATTCCCGAGATGCCAACTTTTTTTTAAATTATAAAGGGCCAGTAGTACAAATCATAACATAAACTCACGCCTATATCCCCAAAGAGGTAGGCAGAGGTGCTAGCACCCACATTTCGCCAGTTCATGTTTAGGTCCCAATGTAATAGGTGGCGAGCCTATTACCATTAACCGGGCACTTATAAAACTGCGATAAATACACATATAACTTCGAAAAGCATCGAAATGTCATTGGTGTGTGCCATGGTAAAACCTGGGATCGAACCCGAGACCTCATCTCAGCAGTCCATTACACATACCACTAGGCTACCGCGGTTTACAGCAGTAGTACCTCTTTTACAAATTGTGACATTTAATACTTCTGTCGGTACTCTCAAAGTGCAACATTTTTTTATTTAGGACATGTCAATATGACATCACCTAACCTAAAGCAGAGGGCAAAGTCTCAGGAAAGAGAGACACCATTACAGACACAAACAATATTACAATGGTGGCCCTCAGTTTGAACTCTTCTTCATATGTTTTATCACGCCCTGCTTAGTAGTAACAAGAACATAAAAGATTAAGAAGATATTATGTTATGTACCTAAATAGGTAGATGGTTTTTTTTTATATAGAACACGTCAGCCTTCGCCTTGCCTGATGGTAAGCTGAAGGCAAAGTCTCAGAAAAGAGGGTCACCATCACTTACACATACCGTGTGACAATGGTGACACTCAGCTTGACGGCCTCATCATATGCTTTTTCACGCCCCGCTTAAAGGACCCGGGACTGTAGGAAGAAGGAAACGCGTGAGCTGGTAATGAATTCCAGGCCTTAATGGTGCATTATATTGTTTATAGTGAATTATATTTGATGTTATACTATTAATATATACAATTTTGATCTATTATAATAGGGCATTGTTTTTGATTTCACAGCTATGTTCAAAGTCACATACTTCAAACTTGGGAACTTAGTTTTAAATATTGGATAAAACTAGACATGTAAAAACGCGGGTTAATGAACCTGGTAATGAAAAATATTACTGTGAATTAGAAGAGCTAAGTTGTATTAATTAATACTAGGATTAATGAAATTAATTGAATTAATAGAGATAAAATGAAGGTAGTCTGTAGAAAGTTAAATTGGCCGAGGACAAAGAAGCTGTTAATCTATCTAATATACAAAACAATATAAATATAGCTAAATATTTATTAGTTTAAAATATAAAAATACTGAGTCACCACTGTGGTTCCGTATAGCTTTACGGTTTTTTTTTTACGTGCGCAAAATCCCCACGGATACCTCCCCACCGGAGCCGGTGGAGGGAGTTACGTCGGACTCGAACCGACTAAAACGCACGCCGCCTGTGGGTCGCTTTGGTTGCCGAAGGTGAGGTTGACAGGCATATCCCTCGCACCCCGGCCGACCCAGGGCCATCTCTCACGATCTGGTCCTCTTCTAGCATTACGGTTATATTATACAGATGCGAGACTTGGAAAGTGACAAAAGGCATCTCACACCAGCTGCAAATGTTCACCAATCGCTGCCTCCGCCGAATCCTTGGAATTTATTTACTGGCACGTGAAAATTACCAACCCAAACCTATGGGATCGCTGCAATGAGTCCCCTATCTACCAACAAGTCAATCGCCGAAAATGAAGCTGGATTGGCCACAAGCAAGCGCTAGACTTGAAACCCGCAAGGAAAATGTAGGCGTGACCGTCCCAAACAGACCTGGAGGTGGACTATTGTTGCGAAAGAGGCGAGCCTCATAATAATTTGGAGTGAAATTAAGTGTGAAGCTTAAGATAAGGACGACACTGTGGACCCCCACTTCCCCATCTAGAGGCCACAGGACCTTAAGTCAAGTAAGTCCAGTGAGCGACATAGTCATGTTGTGGCTAAGCTCCGTAAATAAAGATTTAAAAAAGTAAGTCCAGTCACTGGGGTTGGAAACGTTTTTTGGTATGGTTAGAAATAATAACTTAGCAATTACTAAATTAGTTAAATGCAAATCATCAAAACTCCAAAAAAACTTAGGACAATTTCAAATTTAACTTCTGTGGACCATAACAATTCTACCTCACTCTTTCTCGTCCTGGCTATTAGGCTATAATATCATACATGGTGGTGGGTTAAGTCTCACTTAATTTTCTCTTCCATTCATCGTCCTCCTTCCCTTTCCCAAATCAATTAGAGTCGGCATTCATTCTAACTACAAAACGGCCTAACTTCGATATTTTTCTTATAGCGACCATCTAACTCTCCACAAAGTTCTGTAGTCGTTTCCATCCCTTTTCTCATCCATTCTAACAAATATTAAACTCGCTAGAGATTTTATATCAGAAACTTTCATTATTTTATAATGAAAGTTTTTGGATTTAATAAGTCGTTACGTACATCATCCAACTTAGCCAATAAACAAACCAGTCACTGAGGTAACTCCCTACATCCCCCAGCGGCAAAAATAAATTCATATCAACATATACCCACACGAAATAAATCGCGTCACTACAACGCCTTACTCTAAAGGTTGGGGCCTCCTCAGGGAGACGCTTCCAGCGGTTGGTTTGGCATTATCAGGAAGGGTGGAAAATTATGACCTTTTTCTCTTTATAGAGTGAACGAGAAATAAAGTGTAGTAAGCAATATTAATTTGTGTCAAATATGAATAAGGTTGGACATTGTTTATTCGCTTTGAATGGACTGTATTGTTATCGATTGTTTCGAGCATTGAGAAGCGTTGGAGATGTCCAAAAGTAAATGGATAAAAGTGTTATGTCATTATAAATAAGGAATTTCGATTGTTATAAGAAATTAACTAAATATTTTGATATAAACTACAAAGCGTGATTTAAACTCAAACTAAGCATAATCAGAATAACATCTGGAGTCCTATACACTGAAAAAACCGGTCAAGTACGAGTCGGACTCGCGGACTGAGGGTTCCGTTCAAAACTGAATTAAGGGACGTACTTATGATACATAAACAGCCAAATGGAAATCCATAAGATTGATTTTTTCATAATTTCAAGACGTTTTAGACATAAGTATGTGGTGTAAATTTGATATCTGATATCTTCACGCTTTCTGGAGAAAAAGGTCTTGACAGACAGACATACAATTAAGTGATCCTATAAGGGTTCCGTTTTTTCCTTTTGAGGTACAGAACCCTAAAAAGAAGTGATATTCTTAAACAAAAGAAAGCAACATACATTGGTTGGGTCAAGCTGAGGTTCTGAGGATATGGAGGTAGGACACGACGCGTAAGGAGGTAGGACACGACGGTATCTCCCGTCTCAAATTGAGCAGTCCGTCTGGGGAAGTACCTCCGCCCTACAGAATACCGCGGTTATAATAACCTTGTGTTGTGTTCCCGGTGGTGAGTAGGGTAGCCAGAGCTCACTGGAGAGATTTTGTGCTGTCAGTGGATAGACGGTAGGCTTAAATTGACACCACTGACTTGTAGGGGCGTGAAATGTTGGCGCGGCGGTCAGGGAGACCCGGTGAAACGGTTATCCGCTGGCCGCCCGCAGGTTGTACGGTTCCCGAACCTGGGGATCACTTAATCTCCGCCCCAGGAGGCTGAACCAGCAGCCTGTGTAAAGTGCCCGATGCTGTAGTCGTGCCGGAGGAGGAAACCGGAGTGGACTCGGCTACAGTATTTGGGAGGAGACCGGGGGCCCTTCCGCCCGCCGCGCCAGCCACTCACACAACCCCAGCTTGTCAATGGTGGTACGAAGCCTAGCTTTGTCTTCTGCACTGGGAGCACAGAAACTCTCTATACCTTCCTCCCCCCCACCCCCCACATAGGTCATGAAAGGAAAAAACAAGAAGAAAAACGTTACCACAGCGGCACCATCGTCCACAGTACATGTGGATTTCTGTAACATCAGGGGCCTACACACCAACCTCAACGCGGTCCATCTCCATTTAGAGACCGCGCAGCCCACCTTGTTTTTTCTGACGGAGACGCAAATATCATGCCCAGCCGATACAGCCTACTTAATGTACCCCGGGTACAAACTCGAGCATAACTTCCTGAGTCGCACCGGGGTATGCTTGTACGTCCGGGATGATATTTGCTGCCGCCGTCTTCAAGGCCTTGAAGACAGGGACCTGTCAACTCTTTGGGTACGTACGGATCACGGTGGCCACACCCGTATCTTTGCGTGCCTCTACAGGTCTCATAGCGGTGACTTGGGTACAGCTCAATTGTTTGAGCATCTGCAGCGGTCTGCGGACAAGGTAATTGAGCAATACCCTACCGCGGATTTAGTATTCTTGGGGGACTTCAACGCTCACCACGTAGAGTGGTTGGGGTCTCCTAGAACTGATTTTGCGGGAAGGGCTGCTCATGACTTTGCTCTGACCTACGGATTCTCTCAACTGGTGCATTCTATTACTAGAACACCAGAAATAGAGACCCATAGAAGAAGACCTTCTGCTGACTTCACGCCCGGACGAATACTCAGTAACTGTGGAAGCACCACTTGGTACTTCGGACCACAGCCTCGTTCGGGCGCAAGTGACTCTCACGCGGCCTGAACCACCGCGGCCACCTCAATGGCGGCATGTCTGGCACTACAAGTCGGCAGACTGGGATGGACTGCGAGAATTCTTCGCGTCGTACCCGTGGAGGCGGCTTTGCTTCACTTCAAATGATCCCAGCTCCAACAGCAGTAGCTGATGCGATCCTAGCGGGTATGGAATGCTATATTCCGAACCGCTGGATCGCAACAGGAGAGAGCAAACGCCCTTGGTTTAACAGGCCCTGCAGAGAAGCAAGAGACTACAAGCAATCTGCATACAGGGCTTGGACCACGGCTCTTGCCAATAAAGATCCAAATATCACTGAAGTGAAGCGAAAGTTGAATGCCGCCTCGAGGTCTAGTAAAAAAGCTACAGCCAGGGCTAAGTTTGAGTTCATCGGCAGAATTGGCGAGCGGCTTGCGCGCTACCCATCTGGCAGTCGAGCATTTTGGTCGCTCGCCAAAGCTGCCGAGGGAAACTTCTGCCAGTCTTGCCTTCCACCGCTGCAAAAATCCTATGGTAGTCTGGCCCATGGCGCTAAGGAGAAAGCCGATCTGTTGGGTAATCTCTTTGCGTCAAACTCGACAATGAACGACGGGAACGCCGAGCCACCCATAATTCCCAGCTGTGGTGCTTCCATGACTGAAGTTAAAATCACGCAACGGGCGGTCCGGCGTGAGCTTAAGTCCCTAGATGTTCGGAAGTCGAGTGGGCCGCACGGTATACCGGCGATGGTGCTTAAACACTGCGCCCCCGAGCTGTGCCCTGTACTTACACGTCTTTTCGCACTCTCATACTCCGCAAGGCGGGTCCCGACCTCGTGGAAGAACGCATTCGTGCACCCTGTACCTAAGAAAGGTGACAGGACAGATCCGACCAATTACAGGCCTATCGCTATCACCTCCCTTCTCTCGAAGGTAATGGAGCGTGTTATTAATACACAGCTCCTGAGATACGTTGAGGGAAACGATCTACTGAGCGATCGACAATACGGCTTTCGCCACCGTCGCTCTACCGGTGACCTTCTTGTGTATCTCACAAACCGGTGGGCGCTCGTATCGTTTTGAGTAGGTAAACGTTTTTTCTCTGACAATAGAAATACAAATCAGACAAACGTTATGTAGACCATTTATATTTACTGCACATCAACTTCGCTTGCCGGATAATACGCTTCGAGACGTTGACATCTAAAGAAAAAAGCTACCTTAACCCGTCGTTTGTCATCAAAAGCAAGTTGTACATTTCTTGTTTGATATAAAACTTGTTGAAGACTAGTCAAAACACAATACTTGTGTTACACATGTATTGCGACTGTCTCAGAAACTTTTTCGTTCACGTAGCCAACAAGTTGTAAACAAGTTTAGAATAAAACACATTTGCGTTCACACTGAAGACTGTGACATATTGCAACTTGTCAAATACATATTTTATGCTTAGGTGAAAACGAGGAGATACAGATGTCAGAAATGGTAATCTCCAAGACTTGTTATTGATAAGAAAGAATAGGATCTATCAAAATGGTATACTGAAACTTTTCTATGCAATAGACGAAAAACTACTACCAAAGAAAAGGTATGTGGCCACGGAATTATAAGAGCTAAAGCAGAGTTAGGTTGATTCGGCATTCGGCCCATCTAATGAGTACAGTACAAAATCATCGCAAAGATGATAAGGATGTTATTTTTAAACTTTCGCGGTGTGAATTCATAATTATACTAGGCAGAAATAGTAAGTTCCAAGATATAATTCGCGAGAAGTCCCGATACCTAGTATAATTATGATAAGGATGTTTTTTATATACCATTTATTAGGTGGCCCACCTGATGGAAAGTGGTTACCGTGGCCTACGGGCGTTTGTAACACCAAAGGAGTCACACTCGCGCTGCCGACCCTGTAAGCACAGAGAGATTCTGTGCTGTCAGTGTAAAAGACAAAGCAGAACAAGCCTTTAGCCTTCCCGCTGACAGCACAAACTCTCTAGTGAGCTCTGGCTACCTTACTCACTGCTGGTAATAGAACAGGGTAAAAGAACGAATATGTGTTTTTCACACACAGCTGCCTGCCTCGACGTTAAAGTGAGAGAAAGACCTGCGCTGATGCTTTATTTTTATCGTGCGGATATCCCGACAAATACCGCAAAACCACACGACCGACCGTCTCGAGCCATTAATTCCGGAAGGTGAGGTAGTCTCTGGCATATCCTTCGCACTCTGGCTGACCTAGGGTCCCATCTCAGGTTTTTACAGTGGCGGCAGCACGAGTGTAACGATCCTGGTGTTGCACACGTTCTGTGGTAACCACTTCTCATCACGTGGGCCGAATGCTTGGCTAATTGTTTTAAAAATATATCCATTCATAGCCAACTCCACTCTGCTGTACACTTGGCTCTGCATTTGCACTCTATCTATATTTTATTTTCCTCTATAACTCTAAGGTTTACTGGAAGAAAACTCAACATTGAGTTAAACTAGTCTTTGTTTTAAAATATACCTTTATATTTTGTTAGTAAATATGCTTTTGTGTACAATAAAGATTATAAACAAATTCCAATATCCTTTAATTTTGTTAGAAGTAGTACATGCGTTGAATTGCTCAACAACTATTGTAGCGTGTAAACATCTAGTTTCGTGACGGAGGCTATAACAAGGATTTACCTATTGTACACATGCACTGTTTATTGAATCTGGTGAAATGTGGTTAATGCCGTATACAACCCTAAAGATTAAAAGTTGAGAACAACATAATGAGGAATTTCCTCAATGCCATTGTTGAAACGTTTTTTACTATGCACGATAGAAAAAAGACTTTCAATACTTTTAGATAACTTCCTGAATTATTGAAATCGGTTGCCCTGGGCAACGCTGCCGCATACGGCAAATACTGCCCACGGCCGCGGCGGGAGCGGTCCTGTAAAGGGCTGCTCAGAGGTTTCCCAGGCAAGGGGTGGGCTGGTCGCCGAGCGTCGGGGTTACAGGTGCGGCCGCCTGTCACCCCTACACCCCCGCCGAAACGGCAGCGCGACTCTCCTCTTCTCCCTTTCGGGGTTCGATGGAGATACCTTGCTTCCCACACCTGTGATGGTCATCTTAAAATCGTAGGTGGCTTAGGCACAGCCGGGAAGCACGGGATATGCTCTAGGCAATTATACACCCTGGCGTCTGAAGACCTGAGTCGATGGCTGACGGGGTTGAATCTGGTATCCCAGACGGTTTCCACACGAAAAAGATATAGAACTGGATCAGAATTCTACGCAGGTGGAGCCGTGGGCAACTATGAATGGCATGTACTGTGACTGACACGCTATATCCGACGAGATATTAAATTTGGTGCGATTACTGAGGCGAGCCTACAAAGGCGAGCTTAACTCAAAGTTGAGTTAAGCTCGCCTTTGTACATTACATCTCATCTTTTTATATAAATGTAATTTATGTGTACAAAAAAGTATAAATAAAATAAAGAAAGATTCATGGTAGCATCTGACTCTGGTGGGAGGGAGTCAGTGGGAGAGGTTATGTCGGACTCAAACCGACTAAACCACACGCCGTCTGAGGGCTGTAAGTTGCCTGAGGTGAGATTGCCGGAGGTATATCCCTCGCACCCCGAAGGAAGATCCGGGCCCTCTAACCTCGTTAGTATGAAAACTAGTATCGTTGTAATTTAACATTGAAAAGAACCTACAAATATCGAATTGATGGCAAAATCTTAGTTAATTAGTGAAGCTACTCCCGATGCTAAGCTAGGGCAATAGGTACTGTAATACATTTATAGAGAATACAATCCAGAGCATGTTTTACTACATTTTCTATACATTTCCTCTTAATTTTATATTACGCGAATATCACATTGTAACATTTATCTAGGCACAGTCTATTGAATGAAATAAATGAATGAATGAAATAAATGAATGAATGAAAACTTTAATCCGTAGAGGCCAATTTTACATGGTTATGTTATTATGTAGTTTTAATTACATGTTATTAATTCCAAACGAATAGTTATGCCTGTGTTTGTATGTTCAATGTGATAACTAAACAATAGCGGAGAACATATGACCGGACCAGAACAGATAATAATTAGTTACGGTATATAGCATTTCAAATAAATGGTTACTGTATAGGTAGATAAACATAAGTATATGCCAGTGACGCCATTTCCCTGTGGGGTAGGCAGAGATCACATTTTTCCTCTTGCTATGAACCTGGTGTACATCTTTCGCTTTTTATACTTTCATAATCGTTTTCATGCATGCTCGCCAGTTTAGGGTAATATTGATAAACAATGAGGATTTTTTTTTATCCTCTTGACACAAACAATTTAGCTTGCCTGCAGAACTTAGAGGGAGACCAATGATGTAATACAAACTGTAGCCTGTAGATGGATTGTTCCCACTCTAAAATGGCGACAAAGGAATTATGATGTTCGTCATCATTTTACGCACCAATCACAGACGCGACTGTACTACGGAAAAATATACGTCTTTAATAATAAACTCTTAATTATAATATTATTGACGTATTACTAATAGCTCGCTATGATCTTTTTATACTTAGTATTTCCGTCATTTTAGAAAGTGGCTTTATTCCTGTATGACGTATCTATTAATAATACGTCATTGGTTAAGAAAAAGGGTCCGGGTAAAAAATACTTAAATCGAAAATTTACCTAACTGGCAAAAACTGGGTAGCAAAAAACACAGAAGTATATTGACTAGACATTTCGAGACTCACCATCTGCCGGCGCGTTGATAGTCCGCCGCAGGCGTTTATTCTCATCCTGGAGCCGCGCCACTGCGGTGACGAGCTCCGCTGACTCGTTCCGCCATTGCTCCTCTATGGCTTCTATTTCCTGGGGACAAAATAATAATAATCATTTTATACACTTTTTTTAAAACGGTAGCTCGGATGGACTGGATTCGCCAGGCGGAGTATCGGGTGCTGTGGCGCACAGTGACCAGTGGCGGACTGCAACAGGGTTAGGCAGTCTAATATTAATTTACATACATAGCACTGGTATTTTATAAACAATAACGGTTTTAACTACTCTATAAGGTCATAAACTGTCAGATGACTGATTTTGCCCGACCTCACACTGTTCTCCACAAAACAAGGTATAAAATCAAAAGCCGGGTAATGTAACAAAGTACCAAAATGATACGATAATGAGAAATTGTCTAATTTGACCCATACTAACGCAACAAGCTTCACAAAAGGTTGTATGAACAAACTTGTATCAAATAAGGGTTGTTTGGTAACAATTGTAACAATGTGGATTATCTTCAGAAATGGAGTAACGGTGGTATATAATGAATAAAGACTCAAGAAACCTCGTTAGTATAAAAACTCTCGCATATTATTATGACGTAACACAATCCAATGACTAGCGGGGTTACCATGTAACTTTAGACCCGAACAAAACACGAAAGAAAGATGGAGCATTTAGGTAGGTATCATGAAATTACTTTGGACTTCTTTCGGTATTGTTTACCGAACGAAGTGTCACGTACCGTCTTCGGAATAAATGTGTTTAATGGGACCAATTCTCACAAATTAGTTCGCAATTTCGGTAGTATGTATAGTGATAATTTTTCAATATTCAGATCAAGCCTAAAAAAATCGCGTTGCTGCAGTATTATGCTGAACATCTTCACAGATTTTTTTTAAAAATAATCATAATTTATTTAATTATAAAGAAACAGTAACAAAAGCATAGAATGATAATACAATTGTAGTCACGTGACCAACACTACTGGACGAAGAGAAATGAAAGGCAACGAGTCTACTTGAACCTAGCCATACTTGGTAAAACTCCAAAAATTTTATCATTGAATCCAAATACGTGCCATTTTCAACATGTCTAAGCTTAAAACCCTTGCGTCGTATAATCCAGCGCGTGACAAATGCTAACCCATTAATATTCCCTCAACAAAAATGCAAACCAGTGTATCGTATGCCTTAGCACGTCACTCCCAAACATGCCTACGAATGCACTCATTATGCAAACTATTGCGATGTTCACTATTAGTCACACCGAGAGCTTTTTTGATAGTAAGTTGCTTTGGCAGTAAAATTCAACGATAGCGAATGACGTCATGATAACAAAAAAAACTTAAATGAGCGAGAATATAAACGACTGGATGCCGATGACTGTCGTCAAGACGTTCGTCGAAAAAAGCAAAATCACCGGTCACCAAAATCTATACACAAAGTACAACAACTAATGACTCCGCTTATATACCACCCAACAAAGCGTTATAGTGCCAGCAATTGGGTATGTTCCTGTACTTAAAATAAATTATTTAACTGAGCTTTTTAAATTAGGAATGGTAAAAAGCGGTAGAAGTTGCGTTTGTTCTTATTTAATCGTTTTTATTTATTTTTAATTATCCACAAATCCTGTAATTAGAAATGATAAATCGCTTCAGCGATAAGGCTGCCCATTGTACATTGAACTGTATACATGCTATCTACTTGTCCTACTGTAAATCTGTTGGTGTACAATAAAGAATTATCTATCTATCTATCTATGATTTGACTATTAAATATTATGACAACATAATAAATTATTTCATACAATTTTCCTTGTAACTTACCGTTTTGACGTTAAGTAAAAAGTAACTAGTTTGAATAATCAGTCAAATACCTAATTGCCAGAATATATCAATCAATCAATTAACCTATCTCTCCACTACTGGATAACCTCTCCCAATGTGCGCCATTGCTCCATTGTATTGCATTGCATTGCTTTCCGCATTCAGTCTACTCCAACTACTTTTTTTAGGTCGCCAGTCTAGCTAAGGGGTTTGTCATGGAAAAAAGTCAGAATATATAAATTAGTCAAAAAAACTATTGACATCATCCATGACAACATGGATACAGCAATAAAGACAACGTAATACTCAAATGTCAATATCAATATTAATTATCCACGAAATGCCTCGGGAGGATTAACTGAACTAGAAAATGGATAACAGACAGGGGCTAGACTAAATTAGGGCGTAACAGCCAGCTCATCCTTAACGTCAAGACAAGATAAATGACGTCAGATTCAATAATAAAGACATTAATTCTACCGCCACAGCTGGAAAACGTTGGAATATAAATTTTAATAAGAAACTCTGAATACTGATGAATATTTTGGAACAAATTTTGCAGATTTGTAGCAGCTACTAATGAGATTATGAATTAGAGATAGATTTTTAATATCTTAAGCGACGTGGAAATAAGAAAGATTATTGCTCGTGGTTTCACATCTGCCTAACTCTCCGGGGATAAAGGCGTGATTATATGTATGTATGTAGTCCAGTTAGGTCGACCACGTGAAACTATTTCTTCCTATGGTTCTCCTGTGTATTGTTTGGCTCTGATTTTGGAAGTAATTTAGTACATGGCTATTACCAGATTTGAGAACACAAAAATAAACTATAGTAATCCATGCCACATCGTTTCTTCCAGCAAAATGACTGCTGAGCATATGACATGATAGTTGCGCAGTTATGTATCTATATTTAGATTTACTGATTAAGGGGTCACAGGAGTCGGTCCATTCGTACCTCACACGCGTTCCTTGAGAGAGGAAAGACTAATTCTCCTCCAAAAACAGGAAGTAATGACTACTATCTATTGGATGCTAGTGGGTACTTCACTTCCGGCATATCTTCATAGATATTTATATATATTGATAGATATCCTGCTGGATATTATATGAATTGTTCTACTCGAGAGGTGAAATACTATTACCTGATTTGAGTACCAACAAGTAAATAATAATTTAATTTTCCTATCTAAATGTGATATTGCAATATACGGAATTTAAAAAGTATCGTTCTGAAAAACAAGTTATCAACCAAATGTATTTTAAATGACTCGTTAAAACCAAACCAAATTAAGTTCACATCGAGTGGCATCAGCTACTACTGTTAGATAATCACACTACCCACATCCTGACTCGTGTCATTACTTATTACAAAGTTCGAACTAGGAACGACAATTTAGAAGACAGTAAAATTTTACATCCAAGGCTTGCTCCATACTAACGAAGCAAGTTAAAAAAGCTAGTAAAAATAAAACGTTTCGAGAGAATTCAGACAGACAATTACAGAATACTTCGTTTGATTGATTAAGGCGCGTTGTACACGCGTAGCTTCACCCTGGGGAATCAATAAATCTATGTTAAGACTAAATTGCTTTATAAGGGCGTTCATTTATTTAGCAGTATTTGTCCAGAAGCTAGTATTTATTGTAAAGGCTCCTGTGAAGACTTGGCGAGAGATATTGGTTAAGCACGAATAGAATGTAGATACTTGTTGATTTTCCTAAATATTAGCGACACACGTCTGTTTTATTTAACTACTAGCACTGCGCCGCGGTTTCACCCGCGTAAATCCTGATCCCATGGGAATATTGGGATAAAAAGTAGCCTATGTTACTCACGAAGAATGTAGCTTTCTAATGAAAAAAGAATTATTAAAATCGGTCCAGTACTTTTTGAGTTTATAACGTTACATACAAAAATACAAATCTTTCCTCTTTATAATATTAAAATTATAGTATAGATATGCACATGTTGTTGGAATATAAATGTGACTTTTGATATGTTGTTTATGAGTACGTTATTCTAATTGTGTACCAATACATCACTTTTAAAGTTGAGTACAGCTTAAACTACATTTTCTCTGTGGTAATCTTTCAATTAAAAATGCTTTCTATTTTTACCCGACTGCGCCAGCAAGTGTTATGCGTTTATGTATGTAGTTTTCTTTGTTACCCTCTACAGGCCTAACGGCTGGATGTATTTCAATGAATGGCGTATCAAATACAAGATATTGATCTCCCGAGTTTCATATCATATCATTTATTATAGGGTACATAGGGTATATAAAATGTCAACAAAAAGTATGGGGTGGATTTCTGGGGCTAAGGGTGGTCCAAAATTTATTTTCGCTCAAATTTATCGAGTAGATTATTTAAAATGAAGGGAATTTGAAGATTACATAAATATATACATGTAATATCATAAATATACAGTTTAAAATAAAACTAATTATTGAATAATATTTTTTTTTCTTTTAGACAGCAGTCGGGTTTTTTATTTTTCAATCATTCAAACATCTATCGGATTTTGATGTCAGTCAGTTAAAATCATTATGTGCAACCTGTCAGCCTTTGCTTACTCTTAAAATTCCTGACCAGCTACTACTGAACGTTATAGTCAGATTATATTTCTATCACAGTTCAGCTCCTAAAAATTATTGGGTTAGCCTCTAAAAATATCCAGCAATCACCCCTGTCAAGAACATTCAGTTTCATGTGTTTATTGAACCAAACAATTCCAGCGAAATTTATACGACTTACGTCCAGTCCGTTTATCGGCAAAAACATTCGGGAACATGGAAATACCGTCCGTGAATGCAAACCGATCGAGATTAATCAATGTGTACAATGTGCAAGCCACGACCCATTTGCAGTATTCCTTCATGCATATTCAATGTCTACTGGCCAGCGGTTTAATAGCACCAGATGCAAAGATTTAGAGTAGATTAAGTTCTGCGTATATATGAAATAGTATAAAAATTAAACGAGTTTATTTTTTCGCCATCACCTATGACGTTATGGGAGCCAATTAATGATAATTCTCATGGTATATAAAACCATTACAGCCGAAAAAAGAGACTTCTTTGATGTAAATTCGGGAATTAGATAGTCTATGACGTTGGGTGGAGAAAAGTATTAGGGTGTTACAAGTCATCTACTCTTACATATAGGTATTCTACCTATATACTTATTATAGTTGAGAGGTAGTGGAATTTTGAATTATAACACGGAATATGCGGAAGGATTTTTGGAAATTAAAAACGAAATTTCTTTAAAACCCGGTTGAACTACTAGTCATGTTATATTACATACATATAATCGCACCTTTATCCCTGGAGGGTTAGGCACCCACATTTCATCAATAATTGTATTCGGTTCCACGTAATACGGGGTGGAGCCTATTGCCGTATTCCGGGCACTGTTTTTGACTCAAGCCATGCATCTGAGGCTGAGTCTCGGCTGTATATATCTGACAGATGTTAAACAGCCCTATCCTTTAGTCGCCTTGTATGACACCGCATGGGTAGAGATGGGGTGACCTTAATTCTACTCTACCGGGTACCCTAAATAAAATAAAAGAAAATACGGATATACAATAATGGAAACGGGATTAATCGCGATTATGGTACCTGTAGGTACATTATAACGGTATATGGCGAAAACAAAATATAAAAAATATCGAGAATGTGCGGGTAGAGGAAGAATCTTCTACATCACGAACTCGATGACGGCGCGTGCACAACTAAGCCAGTCAGCCTGTGACCGCGGCTGGTGTAAACTGGTCGAAACGTCAGGCAAACTCTGTCAGTTCAGTCAGTCGGTTAATTCCCGTTTACATTACTGCACATCATGGAACGCGATAGTTTAAGGTAATAAATTCCCAGTTTATAGCAAATACAAGATTATGCGACAACTTGACAAAGTATCAACCTGTCTCATGCAGAACCTAAAAATACTTGTTACAGCAAATACACCATAAAACATCAGTACTGACTACACTTGACCTTTGCATAAGCCATCGGCGTTGAAATTTCTTATTCATGGATACTTTGATATTGCTTTTTTCATCAAAAGAATTCTAGAAGGTTCCTTACTTATAAATAGAGCTGCCAAATTACTTTCGGCCGTTGTCAAGATGTTCCCTTTACGAAATGGAAGCAGCTTTACTCAAACACTTTTCCAACATCACTTTCTATTTATTGTAATAATAAACTTGCTTGAAAGCATCAGGGAGGCTACTACCATCTGTGGCAGTATTATTTTATTCTCACTTTGTGGCTTTCATAACGTGAATCGTACCGTTAGCGTCCATCAGGATACATACATACATACATATAATCACGCCTTTATCCCTGGAGGGTTAGGCAGAGGTGAATTAACACCCACATTTAACCAATAATTGTATTCGGACCCACGTAATAGGGGGTGAGCCTATTGTCGTATTCCGGGCACTATTGTTGACTCGAGCCATGCATCTGAGGCTTCTGGGCTGTATATATATGTCTGATGTTAAACAGCCCTATCCCTTAGTCTCGCCTTGTACGACACCGCATGTGAAGAGATTTATAATTTTAATAATAATTTATTTTATTTCAGGTCAAACAGTATCTCTTACTGTAGAATTTGTTAAGTTTTACACTTGTCTTACAAGATGCCGTATCTACAAACATCGACGGATTCCGTCCAACTCAAACTATGAAAGTAAACTATGATTGAAATAAAATTATTTATAAGAAATGGTGGTAGGGCCTCAGTAATTATGACATCCCTGCTGGGAAAGTGTTCAGCTGTGACCTAGTTCGTTAATAGCTGGGGGAGTAAACACGGCAGATAAATGGTAATCAAATCTACTCCAAACGGATAAATGGCGGGAAATTTAAATCTTGATTGCTCTAACGGACGAATTTTAGATTGCAATGTCGGTAGCCAAGCTAGGCTCGATCCTGACTTGGCTTAATAGACTTTAGATAGCTTTGAGAGAAATTTATTATAACTGACATAGGTATTTCTCTGAAGCGGAAATTGAAATATGTGCAATATGAGCTTTGTATATAATGAATAATAAAAATCTTTTATTTCAGTCAAGCCCATAATTTGCTAGTAACATTGTTCCTTATGACCTAGTGTTAGTAAAACATAATATCTTTAGTAAATTTAATGGTACAACAAGCAATGCTTAGTCAATGAACTAATCAAATAACCCGCCCCTGATCGTTCCCGGTGCAAAAGTACCCATAACACTTGCTGCGTTGTCACTTTGGATGGCGATGGACATCCTTTGGACCAGGAACGACCCGAAACCCGGAATATAATTATATCTATGTATATACATATAAGATACCGCGGTAGCCTATTGGTATGGGTAATGGACTGCTGAGACGAGGTCTCGGGTTCGATCCCAGGTTTTACCATGGCACACACCAATGACTTTTCGATGCTTTTCGAAGTTATGTGTGTATTTATCGCAGGTTTATAAGTGCCCGGTTAATGGCAATAGGCTCGCCACCTATTACATTGGGACCTAAACATAAACTGGCGAAATGTGGGTGCTAGCACCTCTGCCTACCCCTTCGGGGATATAGGAATGAGTTTATGTTATGTTTATACTTATAAGAAATTCTATCACATCCTATGCCGACCATACTGACTTTTCAGTATATATAGATACTTCATATAGATTCAGTAGAAGTAAATTACCAAATAAATACTTTTTTAATAATACGGTTCATGAAAAATTCTTGTTTAGAAGCTTTTATAGTCCGAACACATATAAAAAATAATACGTTAGGGTTGGTTCGTGTGCACTAAACTATTTTTTTTTGTGTAATATACTGAATTTTGTGAAACAATAGATCTACATACATACTATGCTATAAGCGATCGTGTTGATGCCTAAAAACTTGGGGTAGCGGTTGAAGCGCACCAAACTAAACCTGGACCCCGATTCTGCTAATTTTATGTCAAAATTAAACTAAGGTTATACCACTGACACTGCAAACAATGTATTTAATTTTAGACTTTACTGTTATGATGTTAGAGTCTAAAATGAAATGGTATATTGTAGAGTTAATGAAAACATATAATGTAATGAACTCTTTTTCATTTAATTTAGGATTTTAAGACCTTTTAAGATTTCATAGCCTTAAATTTGCAGATTCGGGGGCCTGAAAACTTGCACAAAAGCTGGAAGACAGTAAATTACTATCGCTAACGTATAGAAATCATAATACATAATCATAGTACAGCGCATAACTTGGTGACATTCTTCTTGTCGAGATATAAGACGGTAATGGCGTGTAACTGACAGCACGAAAGGAATTATTTTAGGTATACTTTTTACAACAGAAAATTAAACCAGTCAGTGGTATTTTAGCTGGGGTAATATATTTTCATACTACTTAGGTGGCAGACAAGCACACGACCCACCTGACGATAAGTAGTTACCGTAGCCTGTAGACGTTTGTAACACCAGGGAATTCACACTCGTGCTGGCGACCTTGTAAGAACATAGAGTATCTGTGCCGTCAGTGCAGAAGACAAAACAGAACAAGCCTTTGGTCTTCCCACTGACAGTATCAAAGCTCTCGAATGAGCGCTGGCTACTTCTCACCGCCGGGAACACAACACGGGGTTATTACAACTGCGGTATTCTGTATCCCCTTCGGGGATATAGGCGTGAGTTTATGTTTATGTTTATGTTATGGTTTTCTGTAGGTATCTAAAAAGATGGCTCAAAAATCTGATCTGGTTCTATTCAAGAAACTAGATGTATATTAACTGTGAGTTTTATTTAAATAAAATACCTAAAAAGGTGGCTAAAAATGTCTGATCTGCCTCCATTCAAAGCAACAAAACAGTTACGAGTCGACGCGCTTTGACGATATACGCTTCCGCGTAAATATGGGTACGTTTTTGCTCATTGAATGAAGCCGGCCTTCTGTACACATTTATTTTACGAAAACAGGTTAAAGCACGTTCTGCGCATTAGCCAAATTACTCACCATATAATTTATTAAGTGTATAGTGTAATGAGGCCCCAGGTAGTTAAATACGTGTACTCCGGTAGGAATACCTACTATAATAAGGTTACTTAATACTTTGAACTTAACACTCCCATATTTCCCCAACTATAGTACTTATTTAATTCTACATAACACCTTAGGGCAATATTACTGCCATTCAATGAACAGCTTTTATTGAGCTTATCATGCAGTAAAATTGAAAAAACCACCATTCCGCACCATGAAGACTTGAAATTCTTGACTATTATAGTAATAAACATATGTCTTTCTTCCTGCAATCCCGGATCCTTTAAACGGCGCATGAAGAAGCATCTGACAAGGCCGGTAAGCTGAGGGCCGCTATTGCAACGTTATAAGTCTCTGTAATTGTGCCCCTTTTTTCTCAGACTGCCTTCAGCTATCATTACTATGAGGCGAAGTAAAGTCATATTGACGTGACTAAATAAGGCCGCCTTTTGTACTGTTCTGGTTTTCTTTATTTATATATCATGAATATTGTAAATTGGCGTACAAGAAAATATATAAAAATAAATAAAAACAAAAAACCAACGTAACGACACCACTGCTATTGCAAGCATTCAAATCGATGGTTTCCGCTTACTATCAAGCAGAACTGTCTTTATAAGCTTCTTTAGTATTATAAAAAATATTCGTCTATGAGTTACATACAGTACATAGTAATCTTTTTATTGCCATAATCAGACACTGAATACCAAACCGGTCAAGGACACACCGCTATCGCAGTATTTACACTACACACCACGTTTCTAAACATACTATATAAACAGTATAATAAAATTATACTATACTATCTAATGAATATAATTATACATTACTTAAATTATATAGCATTAATTAGTTGAACAGTCTTGGCAGTTCATAGTTCCCCGGTCATGCACCTCAGTATTTTGAAGTTCATGTGCGAATTTAACAATAATCACTTGTTTTAACGGTAAATAAAATATAAATAAGATGTACAGATATTCTCGTAACATAGGTTTTAAGATCGAACGTTGACATCGTAATAGAAATTGACATTTAGGAGATCCAGAATGAATTTTGAACAGATTTTTATTATTAAAATAACCCTTAGATAACCAAGTTTGGATGAATGTCATGAATTTTAGTTACACTTAGTTGGCAGACAAGCACACGGCCCACCTGGTGGGAAGCGGTTACCGTGGCCTATGGACGTATGCAACACCAGGGGTGACACACTCGCGCTGCCGACCATGAAGAAACCTTCTGATGCCCCTCTTGAAGAACCCCATATTGTAGGCGCTTCCCATATGTGGTTAGTTAACGCGGTTCACGATTGGGTTTCAGCAATTTTATTTTCGATTTGAAAAATAAGCACGAGTAACGCACTCTCTCGCACTCTTACTAAAATTTCCTACTATTCTGGTTATTTAAGTGGCAGACAAGCACACGGTTCACCTGATGGAAAGTGGTTACCGTGACCTATGAACGAGTGTAACACCAGGGGACCCTGTAAGAACATAGAGTTTCTGCGCCATCAGTGCAGAACACAAAATCAGAACAAGACTTTGGTCTACCCACAGATTGCACAGGGTGTGAAAAGGGTACCTGTTAGAACGTAAAGTCAGGACCACCATTCTAGCGACAGTATCTGGTTGTAAAAGGTGGCCATTACTTTTTGGACCTCGCCTCAACTTACCGTCAAGCTGGATACAGTCAAATTGACGAACCAAACATAAAAAAGATTCTCATTATTAAATATGGCGAGATGTATTTCGCCAGGGGAATCGCAGACGGTCGTTCAAGCTGCTGTTGCATGCGCGCGCAACTTTCTTCGGCAGAGATCGTGCGCACGATTTGTTAGTTGAGGATCATGATATCGTTTTCTTTGTACGCTAATTGTCAATTAATAATTTGGACGAACGCAATTTCTGTTATCTATTTTAAATGTGTACTGGTGCATATTTTAATTGGTGAAGATAAAGTTTAGCAATAGCAGAACGGAATCCTCTACAGTCGACACTGCACCTTCAGGGAACAGAAAGAGGATAATTTACAAGATCTGCATACCGCATGTAGTAGGCCTTCTAGATCTGCATATCCTATGATCTACAGAATAGTGTTTCCGTTCCCTACCCACGAAACTAAATATTATGATTATGACTTTAACGGGACAATGTCAGCTAGGGTGTCTGATATTGTGCTGTGTTTCGTCTCTAAAGAAAGTAGGTTACGGGTAAGATTACTGTTGCTGAAAGTGGTCTTAGGCCACGGTACCCACATAACTACACTGTGCATCTTGAGTCTGTTTGATGGTCATCATCTATCCATATTTTCCTATCTTTCCTTAGCCTTGTGCCTGTTTGGTAACTTGGCAGAAAGAAAAAAAAGTCACAAAATTTACTTCAAGAGCTTTCCTAAGCAGCTATTAGCCATAATAACCAACCATGACGGATAAGTCTTCAAACTGTGACCACACCCAACCACAAAACGATTGCGATCAGCTGTTCTTACGTAAGTACATTTAAATACACAGTAATAAGTGGTGTAGTAAAATGTGTAACACCTTACACAAACAGTGGCCTTGTCACAAAGCGTAATAGATGACCGAACACTTAGGAAATATCCACAATCCACTTGGTACTTTTTTGCTCAGCTTGCTGAGGAGGGAAGTTAATTTTTGAAATTTCAACAACTTCCAACAGGGACGGTGTTGACCTTGGAATTAAAAATATACTGGCTAAAACAACACCTGGTATAGTGACGGAAACGGATTCCCGTTTCCGTCATAACTTTTTGGTTTTTTGGTTTTTCTTTTGAGTTTTTTACCAGGGAACCCATTCTAAACATAAGAAATGTAGTATATTTGGAGAATACTAGTGATGTTTTGGTATTCGCTAAAACAAGAACTTCTAATTAACTTCGTACGTAAGATTTTCGTGGAAGTCTAATTATACCTTCGCACCACCGGAATCAACAACAGTGACCAACGAAAGAAGAACCTACGGTCAGTCAGAGCAATTGGCAGGGATTAGTCTTTGACCAAGTTTAAAGAACCTCTTTTTACTTGGTCGAAGATTAGTCCTTACGGGATTAGTAGAAGAGACTAATCCCAAAAGGGAACAAAGATTTTAGTGTTAAGCAATGTAACCAAACCAGGCTTTCTGGAACTGGTCTCGAAAAATGCCAAGTGTGCCACGAGACAAAGCTGGCGTATCAAATGATCTCTTTTTTCTTCAGTCCTTAATAAATTTGAAAACGATTTTAAATGTTTACTCCTTAGAGGGTGATTAGGGGTTGGAAGTTGGTATATTCATCACACTTGATCGTCTCATGTTATTCAATAAGACCTATTAAAATCAAATTCCCTATGAAATAGCCGAAATTTTCTAATAGATTCATGAGTTCGTTATTCCTGTAATTTAATAACTATTTCCATTATTTATATTTTGTTTGAAAATTGATTTCAAAATTTTACAACTGTTTTAAATTTTGTTTTTATCAGCCGCTCGATAAATTAAATTCGATCTTCAAAAACAGTACTTCCTAAGTCCTATCCATTTTGATGATCAATTTCGTATTAAGTACTTTTTTACAGCTGTCGCTTTTCAAAAATGTAATAAAAGTGTTTATTAGCTTAATGTTGTCGCATTCATAAAAAATAAAATTTGGATTTGTCGTTCCTAATAAAATGCAAAAATGTTAGTACTGAAAATTGGGTTTACTTCAATTTCTTCAAAAAAAACGGCAATTTCAATATACGCGGTATATTTCCTTCTCCAAATTGGTTTAAAACACACCATCAAGCCCAAACCTCAAACTCATTACAAATTAAGTGAACACCACAACGTTACATAAATAAGCAACATGAAATAGTTGTCAAGTAACATGTTCGGTATCAGGTGATCGCAACGATATCGCAACGATTTGCTCTCATTACCAACTGGGCCTACCCAAAGACAATTTCATTGAGATATGTATGGAGGAAATCAGCCTTCACTTTGCGAAGGCCACGTTCGATGGAAAGACGTGGATAATATTTTAATACAATTTTTAATAATACAGGCTATCAAGTGAGTGTACGAGACCCCACTAACCCCTCCTGCAAGCCGGTACATCTGCTGATTTTCAATCAGTACTGGTGCCGGCTTTTCTCTCGGGTTCTGTGCATGGGGCCAGACAACAATCGCTCCCGCAAAAGTCAGTAAAAAGTTCGTAATGATAGGAGTAGTAGGACGACGGAACTCAGGCTCTAAAGTGCAAGCTTTCAATTATGCAACAGGAATTGGCACACGGAGTGTTAGAAATCAGGGACTATTCTGTTCCTACTTGAGCTTTCGAAAGGAGCATTCGAGATACACAAGAGAATCCGCTTTTTTTGTTAGGAACTCTTATATAACAGCAGAGAGCTTGGAAGAAGTATAAATAACGGTAA
Source organism: Eilema griseolum (assembly GCA_963662185.1). Lineage (NCBI taxonomy): Eukaryota > Metazoa > Arthropoda > Insecta > Lepidoptera > Erebidae > Eilema > Eilema griseolum. Next base: position 2,835,862 of record OY759249.1, read on the forward strand.
ATATGGATTTCGTTAATTGCACCTACATTTTTGGGCTTAGCCCATACTTTCGAAGACTGTGTAACTATATGCCGATGACCGCTTATCAAAATGTGAGCCCGCATGCTTATTCGCCGAATTAGCTGTAACGGTTTAATAAAAAACACTTGATAAAGTCCAACCAAACAGAAAACCCTATTAAATACATATAATTACGCCTTTATCCCCGGAGGGTTAGGCAGAGATGAATTAATACCAACATTTCACCAATCATTAAATTCGGTCCCACATAAAAGGGGGTGAGCCTCTTGCCATCTTCCGGGCACTATTGTTAACTCAAGCCATGTATCTGAGGCTGAGTCTGGGCATATATATGTCTGATGATAAACATCCCTTAGTCGCCTCGTACGACACCGCATTGAAAGAGATGGGGTGGTCTAATGAATCCAGTGGCTAAATAGATCAAATATTCATATCGAAGAACCTTCTGTTAACTTACGTATCAATGTGTTATCCCTTCAACCCTTTCAAGGATCACTGCCCATAAAAGCGTTTTATCGTCGTGTGAATGTCAACACGAGAACAGGCATTCCATAAATTATCATGAAACGTAGGTGTTGTAGAATGCGAACACATACAGCTAAGATCTAACATATGCGTTTTATGAATATCTATGCTAGGACTATGTAATATTAGTATTATTTAGCTAAGTTTGGAACACAGATAAATACACTTCCAGATGCATACAGACTAGCAAATATTCGTGCACAAAAGATATGCATGAATATTCTAACACGCAAGTTAGTTATTATATCTCCGCCTACAAAACATGTATGATAAATATCTCACACATCTGACAGGTGACGATGCAACTCCGATAAATATTATTTATGGCTTAATCAGTACGGAAATTTAGTGTTGAAGTTTCCGCTAAATAAGCGATAACGCGGTACAACACTATAGTTGTAAACAAACCTTACGTAATCAAAACATAGCTAGCTAAATGTGGGCTAAGCTAACCTACCTGTCATCATCATCATCATATCAGCTACACACAGTCCACTGCAAAGCTTCCCGCATCCAGCGCTTCCCGGCGACCTCGATTAGGTCGTCCTTCCACCTGGCCGTTGGGCGTCCTACGCCACGTTTGCCCGTACGCGGTCGTCATTCCAGAACTTTTATGCTCCATCATCCATCTTATACTGCATTTAATTGTAAAGTGGTCGAGCCTGGTCATTGGAGATATTTAAAATACTTGGATCATGTTATACTTTATTCTCTTTTTTTAACGTGCGAAAATTCATGTGTGCGTATCTTCCACGGATACCCCTCCCCGCCGGAGCCGGTGGGAGAGGTTATGTTAATGATACTGCAATCTTGTACACATTTATTTTTTAAATTCTTGTTTGTTTGTCCGCGATGGACGCAAAATGGATGGAGAATGGATTTAGATGCGGTTGTTTTTTAAAGGTCTTGGTCAGATTTAAAATTTTACATTTATTTGATCACAATTGGTTGAATAGAACTGAAGATGTGATCCAAAGTCACAATAACTGACATACAAGCCGGTGGAGTCATGCACGGACTCCTAGTTATAGAATATATCTATTGGCTGCATGGTACTGTCAATTTAACACAATAATTATCACCGACACCAAGTACAACGTTAATATTAATTCTAGAAGCTAAAGCCCGTTTTCCAGAACTATACTCAGCCCTGAATCTCGTTTTATAACTAGATCTGAGAACAGATTGTATTCTAAATGACAGTTCTAATGTCATTGTGAAAGTCGATTCACACTTAGCGTTATTCTGGAAGAAGGGCCGTCTAGTGAAACACTAACGACAGAAATTGAGTTTACCGTGACATGGACACCAGTAATTAACACTAGAGTGACACTATAACAGAGAATTCAGATCACAAGACATCAGGCAACACGGGCACTAGAAAATAATACTCCGTTAAATATCATAACAGAATACGAGTCTAACGCAATATTGGCACTAAATCACCAGACTGAGTCTACAATAAAATCGACACCAGAAATAGAGTCTACCGTGCGCTTCGGGCTAGTTATTAAGAAATAATGAATAATATCTGTGCCGGCAGACGGTACACTTGCAACAACTGTAACAAATTACATAATTTAAAAAAAGGAAATACATAATTAAACTTTTTATTTCCTTCTCGCGTATTATTTTATTTTTGTATTCTTAGGATATCCCAAAGGGGAATAGGAGGACCACGAGCTAAATATTTTCGTTAGTAACATGATTGAGGACTAGCTTATTGCCAGCCGCTATTCGAGAATCCATAGTTCCTATGGAGAATGTTATTGACATTCTAACAGAAAAATTCAACAGCAATAGTATCGCGGGCAACGCAGCTATAATTTGAATGATGGATGGAACGATGATTGGAGCAAAGGAGTCCTAGAATGGGGACCGCGGCAATCGGAAAAGGGAAGGCGAAACCCCATAGCCAAATGGATTAATGATGTGATAAAGGTAATTGGATAGATTGGTCACTGGAGACCGAGGTTTATATGTTGCACATTGGGAAAAGTGTATATCCAGCAATGGATTGCAATAGGCTGATTGATTATTGGCTGATGATAGGCGTTTTAAAATAAATCAAAGTTGCACCAAAAAACGTTTAGCTATTATCTATCTAACATCTTACGTGCAAACGAGACAATAAAATATTTCACGTTAACGAAAGAAGAGTTCAGGGTCACCTTTCGATTGCAAAATTCGCTCAAACGTGAGGCAGAAGCGTTTTCATGCATATTGTTGAAATCAAGATAATATAACAATCTTTTTAACGATAACAGTTTCTAAAAGTTCGTGGCAATAAACCGTGAGGTGTTGATTGCACAAACATACTTTTTAGGAGGCCGTTTTAAACAAAGAACGCATCCCTATTTTTTATTTTTTTTATTTATTTAAACTTTTTGCACAAACAGACAAAGATTGTACAAAGGCGGACTTAATGCCACAGGCATTTTCTACCAGTCAACCTTAGGGTGATGCAGAGATATTTATATTAAAAGTAGGTGCACCTATCACTTCACCTCGCCTGAGCTGAAGACAAGATCTCGTGAAAGAGGTTCACCATAACAGACGCCAATAATGATGGCCCTCAGGTTGACGGTCTCATCAGATGCCTTTTGACCCGGAACTGTAAGAAGGAAACACGTGAGCCGGTAAAGAATTCCAAGACATTATGATGTCGCAACCGAAGGATAACTAAACGGAACGTTGTTATTATGTAGACGGATGGAAAAAGGATAAACGAATTGAGTACGTTGACTGTCAGTCTAGTATGAGAGCCTACCAAGATCTTAGAGGCCCAAGTCACCCACATCCGTCTAGCCAAGATAAAAAAAATCAAATCAAAGTGTACCATAAACAAGAAAGGACCTCAATCTCTAAAGTACAAGCTTTGGGTGCAACCAGGATTCCGACGTGATTAGGATGATGATAATGAATAGTTAGACAGTTGGAATTTTGTCGGAGTGCTATCTACTATTACTCATTACCTATTATCGTAGTTAACGGTCTTATCACACTATGGCTATTTATCTCTTACACACACACTTTTCCTTCGGTCTCAATGTTTTCTCCCTTGTGCCTCTGCACCCCAATGCTTTCGCAATATCATAAACGCTTTCTACTTCAAAGGTAAGAAGAGTTAACAACATCTTACGAGCTTTCCTACGAGCCTCCCTACAACTGCATGCGTAGTGCGTAAGAATTACGACCGCTACCATTCACTATGCGACAGAAACTGGTGTCGTTGGTGAACCATGGTGAAGGGTCGTCTAGACAGGTATTACTTTAAATAAAATAGATTTGATGCAGGCGGGTTTCATACGAACGAAAACGCATACTTACTCACACGGAGGTGTATATTGTTAAAGCGCTACTGGTAAAGGAGACTGTAATATTTCGAGATCCTCGTAAGGGAATATGTGTGAACGTGCGCGTGCTTTCTGTACTTACGTAATAGGATTTAGATTGCGATCAATCTTTTACAGGGGGAATGACAAACTAAGGTGCATGAACACTTCTTGAGCATTTGAAATTCTCGTATAGAACTGTCTTAATCATCACATTTTCCAATCTCAAGTTACCTTAAAGACAAAAAGGACTGGCTAAAGCATATTGCAGGCCCCTCCTAAAATGCTATAACTACGGCATAATATTGTTGTAGGCACGCGAACTTTTTTTAACATATTTTAATGTTCTATGATTATTTTAACTTTTAGCCTAAGTTTATTATTTTATTATAAGGTTTTGTTATGTACTTTTAATTATCTTTTTATCTCAGAATACACAACCAATTCGTTGTGTATTCTGAGCTTTGCACGACACAAAAATGTACATTGGTTCATATTTTAGTCTTAAGAAATCACAATTTATAAGCTGACGTCTCGAAAAAGCCGCAGTGGAGTTTGTTGCGCTTCTTCTCCACAAGCGCTTAGGAAGCGGTGGTACACTAAGTTTTAAGCAGAATTTGACGTCAATTCCCCAATAAGAAAGAACCGTGACTATATGAAACAATAAACCGTGTTACCGTTACACGCCTGTCGAATTCATATAATTCGTATTCATCAGACTAAAACGTGAATCGCAAACCACTGACAGAAATCTCCACACACATGTTATTTATCCTTGAGTGTTACACAGATATTACCAGCACGGACGAGTACCGACGTCAAACAATTACAAACTCATGAAAATATTGTATTAAACGGACGGCCATGAGAATTACTTCTCAATAGTTGTTTTTTGTTATGTAAGAAAAACTAGCGGACGAATTTATTTCGACCTGTTTAGCGTGACCGTGGGGTGTCTTAGTGTATAGTGACCCTTTTGGGTTCGACAACCGGTGCACGTATTGTGTAAGCATTAGCATCTCTTAGCTTAGCTCCCGGTTCAAGCAATTGCGGTAGTAGGCGTGCTCTAAAATGGAGGGTTCTGACAGGATCGGTAACGTACCCTGTCTATTGTATTAGCACTTATAACTATAGGGTACGGTGCAGAGGTCAACGTTGAAAAGTTTGTAAAAGCTAGCAAGTGGATATTTTATTTATACCACTTAGGTGGCAGACAAGCACACGGCTCACCTGACGGGAAGTGGTTACCGCAGCCCATGGATGCTACACCAGGGGTGTTACACTCGCGCTGCCGACCATGAAGAAACCTTCTGATGCCCACTTGAAGAATCTCATATTGTAGGTGCTTGGGAAAACCGCAGCAGGGAGGTCATTCCACAGCTTGAGTGTGCGTGGGATGAAGTTTCTTTCATACTGTACAATGTGCATTATCTCAGGTTGCAATGTGTGCGGATGAATTCCCTGCCTCTGGCGAGAGGTGCGATGGTAAAATGTAGCTGTGGGCATCATGTCAAACAATTCATCTGAGCACAAGCCATTGTATAGGCGGTAGAACACACGCAGCGAGGCAAAGTCCCTCCTAAGGCTGAGAGGTTCCACACTACCTGCGAGTATGGGATTGTCAACCAGCCTCAACGCCCGTCTTTGCACCGAGTCGAAGGGGTCAAGCTGGTATGTAAGCGCTCCAGCAAAAAGGTGACACCAGTACTTCATGTGGGGCCGGACCTGTGCTTTATAAAGAAGCAGTTGCTGCCCCGCAGTGAAGTATTGTTTCGCCCTGTTGAGCACACCAAGTTTCTTTGATGCCAACTTAAACGTGTTGTCAAATATATATTATCGCTCGCTTATAGCTCGATCTAGTTTGTTATACACCTTGTGACATTGGGAAGCCGGTAGGAATCAAGTTATATGGACCCCTTGCCAATGCTACAGTAACTGCTTCTCTTAAGATGTTTCCCATTTTAGGGGCATTATACAAAAATAGGCCCGTGTCAATAAACCAGAACGAATAAACAATCCTAATATTATATCAACAGTAACTGCTTCTCAAGATGTTTCCCATTTTAGGGGCATTATACAAAAATAGGCCCGTGTCAATAAACCAGAACGAATAAACAATCCTGATATTATATCAACAGTAACTGCTTCTCTTAAAATGTTTCCCATTTTAGGGGCATTATACAAAAATAGGCCCGTGTCAATAAACCAGAACGAATAAACAATCCTGATATTATATCAACAGTAACTGCTTCTCTTAAGATGTTTCCCATTTTAGGGGCATTATACAAAAATAGGCCCGTGTCAATAAACCAGAACGAATAAACAATCCTGATATTATATCAACAGTAACTGCTTCTCTTAAGATGTTTCCCATTTTAGGGGCATTATACAAAAATAGGCCCGTGTCAATAAACCAGAACGAATAAACAATCCTAATATTATATCAACAGTAACTGCTTCTCAAGATGTTTCCCATTTTAGGGGCATTATACAAAAATAGGCCCGTGTCAATAAACCAGAACGAATAAACAATCCTGATATTATATCAACAGTAACTGCTTCTCTTAAGATGTTTCCCATTTTAGGGGCATTATACAAAAATAGGCCCGTGTCAATAAACCAGAACGAATAAACAATCCTGATATTATATCAACAGTAACTGCTTCTCTTAAGATGTTTCCCATTTTAGGGGCATTATACAAAAATAGGCCCGTGTCAATAAACCAGAACGAATAAACAATCCTAATATTATATCAACAGTAACTGCTTCTCTTAAGATGTTTCCCATTTTAGGGGCATTATACAAAAATAGGCCCGTGTCAATAAACCAGAACGAATAAACAATCCTGATATTATATCAATTTAGATAGCAGATTTGATACCTGATTAAATAAAAATTAAATGTGTTATCAACTACATAACTGTTACTGAAAACAAGCGGTTGTAATTGATTAATTATATTATCGACCGATTACAAAATTTACTAAATAATAACAAGGGGTCTTTAGCATTCATCCTCACACATTGCGACCTGAGACGGTGCGCACTGTGCGGTATGAAAGAAACTTTGTCCCACGCACGCTAAAGCTGTGGAATGACCTCTCTGCTGCGGTTTTCTTAAGCGCCTACAATATGGGGTTATTCAAGAGGGCATCAGAAGGTTTCAAGTGTAACGCCTCTGGTGTTGCGTACGTCCATAGGCCACGGTAACAACTTCCTATCAGGTGAGTCGTGTGCTTGTCTGCCACCTAAGTGGTAAAAAGTGGTATAAAAAATGGTTATCGGAATAGTTACTATGTTATATTGTTTCGAGTTTAACTCGATAGCTCGAATACTAATGTGAGCGTCCATGATAGATTGAGTACAAGAAAGTCAGAAATACATACATACATGCATATTATCACGCCTTTGTCCCCGATGGATTAAGCAGAGGTGAATAAACACCCACATTTCATCATAGTTTTCGGCCCCACGTAATAGCCTATTGCCGTCTTCAGGGCACTATTGTTGACTCAAGCCTTGTATCTGTGACTGTCTGAGAAATATATATATACATATATCTGATTGATGTTGATGAACAGCCTTATTTTCTTACGAAGGTTCGATTCATTGAAATCTGTCAAAGATACCCAAAAACGCGTACTGGCGCGTATTCAGCGTATTTTGAACACATTTTGGGTCCAAAATATAACTCAGGGTATAGACAGGGTGGTAAGAGCGTTCCCCTGTAAGGGAAAGATCGCGGGTTCCAATCCCGCCTGCACCGATTCATTTTTTTCTATAGGTATCTTAATCGATTTAATACTTAGCATACTAAATGCTTTAAAATTTAATTCAATAACTCAGAGCAATCTTGAAAGCTTTCCAGACATTCAAAAATGGATGAAGTACATAATTAGATTTCAAATATTTTCGAATTTTAAATTTGCCACCTCGTAATAATCCCTCTCGCTAATAACACCTAAGAACAGTTTATTAATAATTAGCTGCTTACCCAATTCGATGAAATTTCGCACACAGCTAGTCAGAATATATAGAAAAAATAAAAACTAACTTTCATCGCCTATTTAAACCAATCTAACCTCCTTTTTTAAAAGGAAGCTTGTGTCATTCACAAGCTCGGTCCATCTCTATATTAAATTTCATCATTATCGGTTCAGTTGTTTAGGCGTGAAAGCGTAATAGACAGACAGAGATAGTTTCGTATTAACATTGGTATGGAAGTATGGATTTAAACTCCATTCTGTATCAGTTTACACTGGAAAAACAGAACTATTATTATAACAGATTCTATAGCTATTTACTTAGTGTTAAATTGTTATTTTATTTAACGCCAAATAATCGCGAAAGAATGCGTTAAAAATAGGTTCATTTCATTTTGTAATATTCGTGTAAACTTCCGACAGTATCAAATAGTATTCTTATTAATGTACGGCATCCTAAACTAGTTACCTAGTTTTTAGGATTCCGTACCTCATAAGGGAAATACGGAATCCTTATAGAATCACTTCGTTGTCCGGCTGGCCGTCTCTCTGACTGTCTGTCTATCAAGATATTTTTGTCAAATATTGGTCGGGGTATCATGTTGAAATTAATAGTACATACTCAGGTCTATAACGTCTTGTAACTGCAAAAATCAAAATTCTAAGTCAACGTATTCAAAATATATTTATTGATTTAGTTATTCTTACGCCATTAAGTCGTTAATGGCGTAGGCATTCTCTACCAGTCTCTACCATTGGGTGGTGCAGAGCTAGTAGGAGGTAGGCGCATATTAATGAGGGATAAGTTAGGTTCAATAAGGTAAATCGATTTTTGATTGTTCGACAGCATGTAGATAATCAAATCAAATCAATCAGCCCACTGCAGTCCACTGCTGGACATAGGCCTCTCCCAATGTGCGCCATTTTCTCCGATCCTCCGCCTTCCGCATCCAGTCTGTCCCAGCCACCTTTTTCAGGTCGTCAGTCCATCTGGCTAGGGGGCGTCCTACCTTTCGTTTACCTTCTCGCGGTCTCCACTCTAGGACTCGTTTGCTCCAACGGCCATCGGTCCTTCGGCAAACGTGGCCAGCCTACTGCCACTTTAACTTGCTTATTTTGTGGCCTATGTCGGTAACTTTGGTTCTCTGTCGAATAACCTCGTTCCGAATTTTATCCTTCAGAGAAACTCCAAGCATAGCTCGCTCCATAGCCCGCTGCGCGACTTTTAAGCTATGGACCAGCCCCACTGTAAGTGTCCACGTTTCGGCACCGTAAGTCATAACAGGTAGGACGCACTGTTCAAAGACCTTTGTTTTGAGGCATTGCGGTAGGGGTGAAGAGAAAACTCGACGTAGTTTGCGAAATGCTGCCCAACCCAGTCGGATTCTTCTGGCTAGTTCTTTCTCGAAGTTGTTTTTACCGAGCTGGATAACCTGCCCCAGGTAGACATATTTTTGAACAACTTCGAGTGTCGCCCCTTCGATGGCAATCGGTCTCGGTGCAACATGTTCGTTGAACATAATTTTGGTTTTATCCAAGTTTACACCAAGGCCGACGCGTCGAGAAGCTCCATCTAGGCTATGCAGCATTTCGCCCAGTTGTTCCAACGATTCCGCTACTATGACGATGTCGTCGGCGAACCGAAGATGTGAGATGTACTCACCGTTAATGTTTATACCCTGCCCAGTCCAATCCAGAGTTTTGAAGACGTCCTCCAACGCGTTGGTGAATAGTTTGGGGGATATAACATCTCCCTGTCTCACTCCACGTTGGAGGCTAATAGGTTTCGTCTTCTGGTCTTGGAGCTGGACGGACATTGTGGCAGTGTCATACAAGCATCTCAGCACCTCGATGTATCGCCAATCGACACGACACCGCTGTAGGGCATCCAGAACTGCCCAGGTTTCGATGGAGTCGAAGGCTTTTCGTAGTCCACAAACGCCATACACAGCGGCTGATTGTATTCTTGGGCCTTTTCTACAATCTGCCGAACAGTATGGATGTGGTCCACGGTGCTATAACCTTTTCGAAACCCGGCTTGCTCCGGTGGTTGGAACTCGTCGAGCTTACCTGCAAGACGATTTGTGACGACTCTCGAGAACAGCTTGTAGACATGACTCAGGAGTGAGATGGGCCTGTAGTTCTTCAGCAAGGTCTTATCTCCTTTTTTGAAGAACAGTATCACCGCACTCCCGCTCCATGGCCTAGGTGTTAGACCTTGTAGGATGACGGAATTAAAGAGGCTTGCTAGCTCTTTCAGGATTGGAGTTCCGCCTGCTTTCAGGAGCTCAGTAGTAATACCGTCATCACCTGGGCACCTGTTGTTTTTCAGTTGTCTGAGAGCCGCCTCCAACTCGCACTGCTCGATATCGGGTATCTCCTCGGTGTAATGGCGCGTAAGTGGGGCTCTGTGGTCTTCATCGCTGTGTCCCGTAGGTTTACTCGTCCGTGGTTTTCTCGTCAATGCCGTTTGTGGTTTCCAGTGTTGATTTCCAATTTTGAAGTTCCAATTGGAACTTTTCGGACACTAGAGTGACTTGGAGTGGCGTAGGTCGGAGAGTAGACCGTATCATTCGGAATCTTTCAGCCTTGATGTTAATATTTAGAGAGCCTCGGACAAGTCTGTGATCGCTTCCGGTTTTAAACTTGTTGATCACAGAGACGTCTCTAAATATGTGCTTACTGTCCGTTATCAAAAAGTCTATCTCGTTTCTTATCACAGAGTCCCGACGTTGCCAAGTCCACTTCCTGTGGGGCTTTTCCTTAAAGAAACTATTCATTAAGAAGAGCCCCTGCGCCTCGAGGAAGTTGACTAGCATTTGTCCCCTGTGATTTCTGCACCCCACTCCATAAGGTCCGATTTTCGTTTCACCGCGTTCTTGTATTCCCACTTTAGCATTGAAGTCCCCCATAACAACGTTGTAAGTGGCCTTGGCGGTGTGATTCATTGCCTTAGCAATATCTTCATATACGGCCTCGGCACTTTCGTCGGGGTGAAGCGAGGTCGGCGCATATACCTGTATCACCTTCAGCGAACGACTGTTCGTGATTTTTACGATAAGGTACGCTACCCTGTTCGACACACTACCGATTTCAACAACGCTGCTAATGAGGTCCTTTTTTACCAGAAAACCGACACCTCCCTGGGAGAGCTGTTCACCTTCTCTGAAGTAGAACAGGTCGCCTGACTCAGTGGTTGTCGTGTCCTCCCCCTGTCTTCGGATCTCGGACAACCCTAATATATGCCAATTTATGCGACCTAGTTCTACCTCTAGTTCCGCGAGGTGCCTGTCCAGACGAAGTGTACTGCAATTGTACGTTGCCAGTAGTAGTCGCCGTTTTCGGTAGCCGGGGGTATCTTCGGGCTACGGGATAGCCCGGAGATTCTTCGCACCCCCCGTCCCGCCGTTACCCGAACCGCTACCTTGGCTGGGAATAGCGGGACCGCCGGGAACTGGGGGCCTTTTGTTGTGGCGTCTATTCATTTGGGAGGGTTTAGCCTACTATTGCCACGCTGGCCAGACGGGTTGGCAACGGGTTTGTTCTCGAGTTTTCCTTCTCTCGTAAAGATAATACTATAGATTAATTACATAAACTTACTAAAACAGTGCATATAATATATAGACTAAGATAGAAAAAATTTAAGCGGTCCATACGGGATTCGAACCCGCGATCCTTCGCTTACAGGGGGAACGCTCTGACAGCCACTGAACCTTCGCCTGAAATCATCTAAATACTTCTATTCATATATCCGTCTATAAATCTTAAGTTACGGAACCCTCGGTGCGCGAGTTTGACTCTCACTTCATCGGCTTTTTTTCTAAAATGATTAGTTTTACTATTTTTACTGTTGATTGATGGCATTTGGTGGAATTTGTTGTTACACATTTTGAGAAACTCACTTGTACTTTTCCACATTATAAATATTATAATGTGGAAAAGTAAAAGTGAGTTTCTCAATATGTGATTAGTTTTAACGTACGAGCACCGTAAAGTCCACTCCAATATGAATTTGGTCAAACAAAGTCGAAGATCATTTATCCCGTATAGAACATTAAAACAGCACTTTAAAAAACGTTAAAATTAGACAATATTAAGGACTTGTTTAACAAATGGACCACCGGCACCCGTTCGAAACCCGACCTGAGAAGACTCCGGCACGAAACTCAGCCAACTTTTTTTCGCCTATTTACAAACATGTTGACTTAGTCTAAATACAACAGTTTGTTTGAGTAGCATAGCTGATTGAGCAAACAGCTCATTTCCAAGCCTGTTTGTCGTTCAAACAATCTTGAATTTTCCTGTTTGTCGTTGTTGTGAATATGGGGTTCCTCTAGAGGGGCATCAGAAGGTTTCTTCGTGGTCGGCAGCGCGAGTGTAACACCCATGGTGTTGCATACGTCCATAGGCCACGGTAATCACTTCCCATCAGATGGGCCGTGTGCTTGTCTGCCACCTAAGTGGTTTTTTTTTAAATATCAATCAATAAGCCTATCGCAGTCTACTGCTAGATATAGGCCTCTCCCAATGTAGGGAGGCTTTGGCCTACTGTTTCCACCCTGGCCAGACGGGTTGGTACAGCGTTTTGTTTCGAGATTACGACACCCTTCGGATGAGTGATACTTTTATTCTTGCTCCGTAACCACACGGATAGCTTGTTTGGCAAAATTTAATTTAAATTAGACCAACAACTCGTTTCCACACCAGCATAGAGCAAATGGCATGTTTCTTTAATCGAGGAATCTCCAATAGGCCTACCTAATCCACACGCGTGCAATTTACATGCAAACGCTAGCATGTATATACATTGTATATTTTTCATGGAACGTTCATTTTGTGGCAGATAAGTCAGTGACATTAGAAAAGAAACACGTCTTAAAATTTAAATCAATTAATTTTTTGACCATTTGTTTTAGGCGCGCAATGGGAGAGGCCTATGTCCAGCAGTGCATAATAAATCAATCAATCAATTATTACAACACTTCTTATTCGTTAAAATGTATTTTTCATTCAGTAAACAGATAAGTGAAGGTCGATCTTACTTTGGATACCTACCATAAGCTTCCTTCGTCGCGTCAACTAAAAAAAAGCAGATGATCCTCAGAGCGATGTAGCTGTACAAATAGGCGCATGGAGTCCCACTTAGACCTAGTTCACTGCTGGACATAGGCCTCTTCCAATCTTGAGAGCTGGTAAAGGGTTTGATTCCGAGTTGTACTTCTCTCGCAGTGATATCGTCTGCGTATATTTCCGCTAGTTGCCTATTATGACACCATTCGGATGAGATGGGGTGGTGATACTTGTATTCTTTCTCCGTCACCGGATTTTCCTGGTAATTTATTTTCTAATTACTTAAAGAAGGTTTGCAGTTGTTTATTGTTTAACAAGCGTCTGTACAAGTAATAACTAAAAAGAATATAGTAAAATCTGGTAAGTACGTACTCAAAAACTAATTTAGAACTAAAATAAATGGCCATATTATATTTACAATATACTTACGTTCTATTTTTTTTTATTTATTATACGTTACAATGAAAAAGCCGTTTTGAGCCGTTTGGGGTTGAAACGTTAGGGACGTGGGGTCCAAGTGCTCGTTCTCTATATAAAGACTTGGCAAAGCAGCTGATCGACGCTACGCGTGACCAGAAGGCTGGTTATTATCTTGCACAGAAGATAAGCATTGCCATTCAACGTGGCAATGCTGCCAGCCTTCTGGGTACGTTACTGGTCGGTGATGATGCGGAGGAATTTCATGACGCATTATGTATGTAATTTTTATGTTTATTTTATTTTAGTGTATTTTAGTAGGTACCTAATAATAGTTTTAGTTTTAATTTTCAATTGAATTTTATTGCTATACTAATGAATTACAAAAATAAATCAATTAGTAATAAAAAAAATTCAATGAAAAATGAAAAATCTAAGTATATAATTATAGATAAGATCTACGTAACAATAATATCACAATTTATTAGTCGTAGTAGGAAGTAGCAGTTCAAAGGCCTAGAGACAGAACTGAACCTTCATAAAAATATTAAATTAAAAAAAAATAATGCAATTCATTGTCTAGTTCAAAGTCTTTCATTAAAAACACTGACCATGGTCTATGCTAATTAAAATGAATATTAATCGTGAGTTTCTCCATTTTTTTATTTGCATTTTAATGGAACAAAGGTGTGACAAATTGTTTAAAATTAAAAATTAATATAGGCGAGCGTGGATACGATGACAGATCTAAGGGCGCATTTAGAAAGTCAATTAATTATTGTATTGCGTTCCTTTCATTAAATAAATTATTGATGATATGTATTGATAATGATAATATTCAACCAATACTAACGTGCAAACGCGATTCGTGCTTACATTATTGGATCACGATATTCACGAGACTGGATCATGATACTGGACCGCAATTTTTACTGACTGTCTTCACTCCCTATTGTTTAGTTCTGCTAAACACAGACTTCAAACATTCCAATAGCAAATAACAACTACCTTTGCGTGGATAACTTAAATTGTGCGACATTATATCACAAGTATTTATTTAAACTTCGCATATTTTATAATTACATAGTTAACACTTACGCAAAACATTGAAAAATCAGTTAATTTTTTATAATATGTAATATGAAACACGTCTAGAAGCCACTAAAAAGTAGTAAAAATGAAACACAATAGTAACGGATGCGGATACGAAAACAGATCTGCCGGTCGGATATCCGCATACACGAATACGAATACATTTTATTGAATACATCTCTAGTAGGTATGTTATGTAGATAAGGACTGAAATTTATAAGCAGGCGTCATTGGCGGATATTGGTAGTGCATTAATGGTGGATACCCTTATATTTATTTGGATTTATAACTAGTCGAAACCAAAAACAAAATAATGCATCAGTAGCTTAATGATTAAGAAGTCGTTCTGGCGTTCGTATGGCCAGGATTAGGACCCGGGACCTGTTTACGTGTCTGTCCTGGACATTGCCGATATGAACTCTTCTAATATAATCAATCTAACTTAGCTTAGAGGTTAGAGGTAATATTAGTAATTTCGATTAGTAGAAAGTTTATTAATTCACACAATAATGTTTACGGGAATTAACGTGGTATAGGTGCATACGTCACAGGCTGACCACGGCCGGTGTAACCTGGTCGAAACGTCAGTCAAATCAAAGGTATGTAATGTACCTATACGATGATCGCGATAATTCCCATAAACATTATTGTGTATCATGAAACGCGATAGTTTAAAAGTTAGTTTGTTAATTTGTTTGTTTGTCAATCACGCAAAAAACAGTTCAGTCGTGATTCTCTCCGAATTTTATTACTTTCTAATAATAAGGCCGTGTTAAAACGTTAAAGTTACCGACATTGGTCGCAGAATAAGCAAGCTGAAGTGGCAGTAGGCTGGCCACGTTTGTCGAAGGACCAACAGCCGTTGGAGCTAACGAGTCCTAGAGTGGAGACAGCGAGAAGGCAAACGGAAGGTAGAATGCCTAGTACGGACGACCTGAAAAAGGTGGCTGGGACAGACTGAATGCATAAAGCAGATGGATCGGATAAAATGGCGCACATTGGGAGAGGCCTATGTCCAGCAGCGGACTATGGTAGTTAAATGATTGATTGAAAACGTTAATTAAAAACGAAAAAAAACCGGAAGAAGTCGAGAATGGGAGGAATTGTGACTAGCCTAAAACATCGACACTCATTGCTAGGAATGCAATTTAATTTGAACATTTCATAATACAATTTCGAACAAAACCTATCAGACAGTATTCAACCATCTTATAGATTATCTTCAAACTCTTAATTAACGATCCAATTCCGATGTTACACAACCTGATAGGTAATACAATTCGCATTACCTCGCAAATTGCAGTGATGTCTCAGAATAGTTGTTAAATTAGTGAAAGGAGCTTCGGACGCAGTGAAAGCTCGTGTGAGGGGACGGCGAGTAAAAGTACTCACAGCTTATTGCCCTTTCGTGATATCTAGTCTAGTAGCGATGATGACAGCCTCCGTGGCGTGGCGGTAGTGAAGGCGGTCGCTACGCAAGAGGCGCGGGTTCGATCCCCACTCAGTGCAAATCTTTATATACATGAATATGGGTATTTGCATTGGTCTGGTCGTGCCTCTTAGAGCCCGTAAAGCCGTCGGTCCAATCAGGATCATACGAACTTCTATAGCAGTCGTTCCGGGTAGTTGTAGTTCAACTACTGGTCAGCTTGCGGTTGCGGAGGTCACATGGCAGTCGCTGCATGGAAAATATCAAAGTTCAGTAAAATCCGCAGTGAGACTATTAAAGCAGTCCCCAGACTACTCCGAGGTGAAAGCTTCGGATACAACTGGAATTAACGCTAAGATAATGATGGCGATGTTAACCTACATGATATTTTCTAAAGTTTGAACGAATATCACTCATTGAAATAAAACTGACTTCAAAATATGTGATAATTACCACCTTTTATAGGTATTTAAACTATCATGGTCACTGACATCAATCGGAAACTCAAAATAATGAAACATGGTAAATATCCCGTTTATTCTGATACTGAATTACCACCTTTATTCACCCCGCGACCATGGCTGCTGAAAATTTTTGGAAGAGTATATTTACGAGGGGTCTCTTTAAATCTTGTATTGATTGAAGAACTGGGGAGATACAATACAATGGAACTCATCCTAACTTTTTGCAAACCTAACATTTTTTGGATACTATTTCTAAAGTTTCGAGTATAAAGTTGCTGAGTGGCAAATTAAGTTATCAATCTACTTAGAACTAATGGCGGGTATTATCTGAAAGTACATACATTTAAGTTTGATTATGGTCAATTAGCAAATGATGTGTAACTATAAACAAAATCTTTGTTCGTTCTATAATGAAGGGCGATTTACTTACTTTTTTTTTTTTTTTTTTTTTTTTTTTTTTTTTTTTTTTTTTTTTTTACGTGCGCAAAATACCCACGGATACCTCCCCACCGGAGCCGGTGGAGGAGGTTATGTCGGACTCGAACCGACTAAAACGCACGCCGCCTGTGGGTCGTTTTGGTTGCCGAAGGTGAGGTTGACAGGCATATCCCTCGCGGGCGATTTACTTACTAAGAGAAAGGCAAACAACTAAATTATTTAATAACAGAAGTACTAACGTGAACTATAAGTACCGGCAAACATCTTGAACAAATGTTCCGCGAATGTTCACTGTACGAATATAACATAAACTCACGCCTATATCCCCGAAGAGGTAGGCAGGGGTGCTAGCACCCACATTTTGCCAGTTTATGTTTAGGTCCCAATGTAATAAAGGTGACGAGCCTATTGCCATTAACCGGGCATTTATAAACCTGCGATAAATACACACATAACTTCGAAAAGCATCGAAAAGTCATTGGTGTGTGCCATGGTAAAACCTGGGATCGAACCCGAGACCTCGTCTCAGCAGTCCATTACCCATATCACTAGGCTACCGCGGTTAGCACTGTACGAGCCAACCAAAAACAACACCATAATGAAAGTACATACTAATCAACAAATGACGCGAATCCTCCTCGAAGAGCGATATCTATGCTCGGGCCATTTCCTGAGTAGCAACCACATTGCCAATTCAAAATCAATTCTGCCACTCTGATGGTCCACCCTCATAGATTGGTTGGTTTAATCTTATCTATGAATGGTTAATTGGCGCGCCTCATCCGTCATATCCCGAAATACCACCAAAAAGACCAAAAAACGCATTCTGAACACAGTACTTTGTCAAGCAGTTTGCCGGTCGTTATGTACGTCATAACGACCGGCAAACTGCTTGGATGGATGTACACTTTTAGCCGCTAAACATCATCTACGTGATCATCTTCATTCGAGTGCTAATCCTGGTTGCAGCTACAAATCGAAGCCAGAGGTCCGCTCTCCCACTTCTCCTCTCCACAGTTGGGTTAATTTCCACCTTTAAGGGATGGATTGTCATCTAACCCATAACCCCGCGAGGAAAGTGCAAGAGCCTCGTGCGTCAATCAGCAGATGTATCACCTTACAGGACCCCAATTCTACTAATCTTATGTCATAACTAGCGGACGCCCACGGCTTTGCGGGCGTGAAAATGTTTTATGCTTGAAAAAAAATCCTGGGATAGCCTATGTTATACCTTGTTACATCAGTTACCAGCCAATGAAAGTCTCATTAAAATCGGTTCAGCCGTTCCAGAGATTAGTCGGAACAAACAGACAGATAGAAATTGTTAAAATAATATTTTGGTGTATGTACCCTATTGATATTCATATGCATATAGTAAAAAGTGGTTATTTCAATATTACAAACAGACACTCCAATTACGTAGAGTGAATGAAAAGATGTAATGTAATCTTTGTCATTTAATTTTAGACTTCAAAACTATAGCAATAAAGTTTAAAATTTAATATCATTTTTTGCTGTGTCAGTGGTGAATGATAGAAAATTTGCAGTATCGGGGGCCTGATGAGACAGCTTGCCCCCAGAAGGCCCCATACTATCATTTCATTCGTCTTAATCTTATAATGTCATTGATTGATAATAAGATGACAATGAATGGTCCATATTATTCATAGCATGTTGCAAATGTTAAGTATTCTATGAAATTGTTTCATAATCAACTAAGTATTTTCTTTCTCTCTTTATGTGTATAGTAGACTACCATTGTTATAACTTTCTTCGAGTTGCAAGCACTGAAACGGAGCCGTCTTCCTGCTACCGTAACACAGGTTAGTTCCTAGCATGGGGCCGGAGCATGGTTCAGAATTTGTCCAGTAACTTGACATATATAAATACCTGTTTCTTGAATTGATTTTTCTCGAATTGTTACTTAAGCATAATATACAAATATTGTTTATTACTCAATTGGTTGCGCCGATAGTAGAATTTGTATTTTTAATATTCAATAGTAGTAATTCAAATTGATGACGCTGGACACACGCTTCCTGTACCCATCTCCCTCCCGCACTACCTCTAAGTGAAAGATAGCAATAGTTTCCGCACCGCTCAATTGTCAAAATAGACGCATATTCACTTCGCACTTTTGAACTAATACAATGGCGGCGGCGCGCGCGACTCTTAGAAATTAATAATGTTTGTTGGATTTTAACCGCTTTCATGGACCTTTACCGATCGGATTGTGCCTCTCGTGTGTCCCTCAAGTGATTTAGTGATGTGGGCGGCAACTCCTGAGCCAGGAAGAGAAGATCGGTGCACCGGCGGCCCAGCCAGCACGTGGCGTCGTGAAGGTTAGTGCATCCTCTCCTAATTTCTCGGGTTGCATTCAGTGCCTAGACCACATCCGCGGCAACCCGATCACCTGTCTTGTTTGTTGTGTAAAGCGTCAATGGAACAGTTATCTTCACCCCCCGCGAAATACAGTCCACTAGCTCACGTGGCGAGAATTGCGCTACCACTCAATAAAGATTATCTTAGCTATCTAGTTACACGCAGCTCCATCCGCATGTAATGCTGGATCCCATGATTCACAGATATCTATTTCAGGGAAAAAAGTAGGCCATATGTAATTTTACTACTCTGTCGCACTGGATTTTTTTTTAAATAAGACACGGTATTTTTACTTCACCTCACCTGATGATAAACTAAGAACTAAATTCTTTTACTAGCCGAAAGTAGCAAGCAGAAATAGTAAAATGTTTTTTATTTATTAAGGAATTACTTTTCAGCACATTATTAACCCTTGTTCTTAACATGCAATAGGTTAATTGATGTTATTAATAAAAGAAAATAATTTCTAGATATAAATACTCATTACCACACATTAAATTTTATAATCACATTATGAGACCACATAATAATTGATTACATTATTAATTATTATTAGTCTACAATTACACAAATATACTGTGTTGCTATACCCATTAATGGAAAATAAGATAATAAGCAATGACTGAACATCTGACTGACATTAAAAAATCCTTCTAACATGCTCCACATGATAAAAGTTTTCAAAATGGAAACCAATTGGAATCCGAATTAGTTCTTTTTTGTATGCATCAGTCTAGTTAACTGATATATGAACTCTTATTAATATTAAACATTTTTCATGAGCTGGCCGTTGGGCAGTGGGGGTGGCGGGTATTTGTGAAGACACACATCCGCACAAAAATAAATGTAATAACAACAACATTGTATGTCTGCGACACAGCAAGGGAACATATTGAGTATATTGAGTTTAGAAAACATCAATTCTATGAAATAAAATATATTTCTGCATTTTCTTATATAATTATTTCTTATTAGAATTTTTGAAGGGTTTAAGTAAACCGTAAGTTCAAATTTTATTTTAATTAATGAAGTTCATTAATTTATCAACTATTTAGAAGTCTATTTAATTATCATATAGATAAGATAGTGCGTGTTAAAGGATTCAACTTATTTCCGTATTTATAAAAAATACACTTGGATTACATTATGTTACTAACCAAAATTACATTTGAGTTTTTTATGACTGTAAATATGTTTTCGTACTGTTTTACTGTCAACGATTATAGTGACTGTCATAAAATTAGCAATAAAAATGTGATTTCCTCAGATTACCATAGAAGCTATTGAATAATATTTGAATTTAGAATTCTTATAGGCTTTTTTAAAACAATACCACAGACAAAGCAACATTTAAATGCTATTAGTGCAGTTCAAACGTTACATTAACATACTAATTTATTTATTACATCTAATGAAAGCAGATAACTCAGTAAGAGGTTATTACATCACTATTATTATCATGATATTGTACTGTCTAACAGTAAAATATTCACACCAATCAACCAAGATGCTGAATAACTTTTTTTTACTCTATATTAACATAGTGAATAAAAAACCAACATGAGATGTTTATGATACAATTCGAAATTTAAAACTTTAAGAGCAATTCTGTGTTTAAATTAATCGTGAACGGAACCGAGGTAAAGTTTGTCGCGCAATACCATCGCTCGTTCGTTGTTTTGTTGCAACAGAATCCGATGCAGTTGCTGTGTTGAAACGCTAAATATTTCGTATGTACGGTCCACAACACGCACTCAGCAGCAACAAATAATACTTATTTGCCTAACAATGACCTCTACCACCTACCTTCTCAAAGCGTTGTCTGTATTCAGCCTTCTCAATCTTGTCATTCTCCAACTGAGAAATCTTTGCTGTTAGCTCCTGCAACGCCTGGTTTTCTTTCTCATTCCTCACCGCTAGGTTTTCTAGCAACTCTAGCGCATTAATCACCTTCGGCAAGAGCGCTGTAACAGCGTCAGGGCCGTATTTTTCGATAATTATCTCACATTCTTTACCAATGTCCGAAGCCAAATCGTAAACATCGACGACAGTAACTTCGTCGTCGAAATCCGGCATTTTGGCTGAGAAACGCCTGCGGTACGGCATTTAAATCACTTGATTTTCACTTCACAGCACAACATAAAAATAAACGTTACACTAAAATATGCGCCTTTCGCAAGTGCGCCATCATAACTGAAAAAGTGAAATGTCAAATTTAGTATGGTAGGGATGTAACAACATTGAATGTTTACTTGTCAAAGTTATTGAGTTAATGATTCCGTTATTCGTTATCTGCTATTGCTACTGCTAGTGCTATTTTAGCAATAACAGAACGCTTCAAACTAATTCAACCAATTCATAATAATCACTACAGTGAGTACATAGTACTCATTGTAGTATGCATTTTGATACTCTTCAATGTTTTGTGTCCAAAACTACTGTGACTAACTTTGATAGAGGTAAAAACCAAAATTATTTCTCACTGAATAAGTGATTTCATTGGATTTTCGCTTGGACTTTGTACGGTCAGAGATATTTTTATTATGTTTTGAAATACCTTATTATTAGGTCTTTACCTATGAAATTACCGTTACGTATGAGAAAAGTGAAACAATTTTTTTTCAAATATTTTTTATTTGTATTAATCGAAGTAATTACCCATGCAATCAATACTTACATCTTTGCCAACGCAGCCGCAGCGGAGAGCTTCCAACCCCAGTTCTTACAACTTGGAGACCGTCTACTGTGCAGTATGAGATCGTGCATTGTCGTGCAGGAGCAGCGGAGACGAGTGATTGTCCAATGCTGGTTGGAGATGTGCCAGCTTCTCCATCATTGTGTTCAGTTCTTCACAGTACACATCTGCAGTAATGCTCAACCCGTTTGGTATGAAGCTGTGATGAATCACACCGGTGCTAGACCACCAAACAGTGACTATCACTTTTCTAGGGGTAAGTTTTCGTTTAAAGCATTGTTTAGATGCTGAACCAGAATCCAATCAACTTGCTGAGCACTTGCGGTTATCAAACAGAACCCAGTTTTCATCGCAAGTAACAATACGTTTCAAAATTCCTTCATTTGTAGTCTGTTCATCTGTCAGCAATGCAAGGCATGTCTCGACGCGTACTTTGCGCTGGCTATCTTTGAGTTCGTCCCATTTATCAAGCTTTTTTACCTTGCCAAATTGACGCAAATGGATCAATATTGTTTTGATGCTAACGTCGAAAGCTGCTGCTAATTCAGCCGTAGATTGTGTAATAACGGTTGCCACTAGCGCCTTTAATTCGTCATTATCGATTAAAGTCTTCGGACGACCGCGAGGTTCAGTTTTCAGGTGTAAATTTCGAGAACGCAAGTGAGCAAACCAATAACAGGCGCTGCGTTGGTTTGTAGTGTTAGCTCCGTAAACCTCGTTGATGTTGCGTGCCGCTTGTACTGCGTTGCTGCCACGGCCATTCTCATATTCCAAAATTACTCGAATTTTTAACGTATCCATGATGACGAAAAAGATTGAAATGAGATGAAAACGTAACACTAATCAAAAACAAATTACTACTTTTGGAAAATGAATTCCATGTTTTTTAAATAAAATTAATTTGAAATTAAAATTCTTAGGCAAACAAAAATTATTTTTGATTTTAAATGGCCATACTGCAAAGCAGCAATTACACGTAATAGGATGTTTTTTTTTTCATATTTGGCTTATCAATTGACTGCACCACCCTAGGTCGTAAAAAGCTTAGATCGCCATTTCGAATGCTATTGACCTTAAAATTGTGGTCCCAAACTAGGCCGCCTTGATAGATACTTTTTCGCACCCCGCTTGAAGAACCCAGCACTATAAGAAGAGGGAAATACGTACGCGAGCAGAGCATTGCAGCTCTTATCATGCGGCAGAGGTAGGAAGCCTCAAACAATTTGGAGCGAGACAGTATGAATTCTACTGTAGGTGAGTAGCACCGCTGACCAGTTTTTGTGGATAGGGAGAGGGTGAACTCAGTTGAAATAGCTCCTCAGAACACTCGCCGAGACGGTAGAATATTGCCAGAATGGTAACATCTCTACGCTACTGCAAAGATTCCTAGGTTGTGTTGCGTCTCTACTCATCATCGTCAACTGGGTATTTATTTTTTACTGTTTCCGAGCAGTTACTAAGAAATCCCTGATGATTAAACTCAAGCATCGATCCTGAATCTTCGTGCAATATTCCTGCAATCAAACACGACGCTACATCATTACAATAATAGAAAATGTTGAAGTTACTGTTCGTTAAAGTTAGAATGCTTAATTTAGCGCCGTTATATTACTGTGGCCATCACTACTGTAGAATGAGACAGAATGATAAACATGTCTCAAAGTACGCTCGGATACACTGACAAAAGCTAATTTATGTAACGTAAACAATTTTTGACAAAGAGAAACCGTGATGACAAATTAAGTTTAATTTATTTTAATTAATTGTTCGTTTCATTTCGTTTAGTTAATAAAATGTGAATGATAAACAAAAAAAAATTAGTTATAAGTCGTGTTAACAATATTATAGAAATAAATGATTACAATTGAATATCATTTTAGATTATCTGTTGAACTCGATGTCATATCCGATATAAATAACTGAAACCGGAAAACATCGACGTACATAATAATACGAAAAGAAATCCTTGAGCTTGCTGAAGAAAATGTAATGAGTAGAAACTGCAATCAGAGTATCTGAGTGGCTGTAATCATTATTGGAA
This sequence comes from Eilema griseolum, assembly GCA_963662185.1. Taxonomy (NCBI): domain Eukaryota; kingdom Metazoa; phylum Arthropoda; class Insecta; order Lepidoptera; family Erebidae; genus Eilema; species Eilema griseolum. Next base: position 2,859,754 of record OY759249.1, read on the forward strand.
GATTCAATGTTCCATTTTTTAAAAGGAACGAATCATACCAACTCGAAATATATATCACGAAACGAATAATATTTAGATTTTATTATTTAAATAATACGTACAGTACCTACTAACTACTTTACTTCTATTGGACATTATAAATTATAGCATTCTATGTATGTTTTCTACAAGTCTACAAGGTTTTTTAGCCACAAGATTATTTACCTTTACTTAAATACCTAACCAAATGGAATATAGCTAGATAGAAGAATACCTATGCTTCTAAGAAAAAGGAAAACTAAGAAGGTACTATATTACTCAATTAAACAATATGCAACGATGAAATAAGCACCTATTTATTTATTTGAATCTGAAAATTTCGAATCAATAAAATGGTGAGCGCTTCTGAAATAAACTTTTGTTTTACCCATCTATTGTAGTATCACAAGCAGCATGTAAACAGCGTACTTATATAGTACATAATGTTTATCTTACTGATAAAGGGATGTCGCTCGCAACTCACAACTCGCAACATATTGTTAGTTTACAAGAGCTGAGCGTTGTTAAAATATCGATTAATAGAAGGCTCCACGCGCGAAGCAAGCAACAGTTGGACGGAATCAACAGGCGCGAACGCGCGCGGCCCGCCTGCTTCCCGCGCTTGCAAAATTTAAAAAATAAATTACGTTCTTTTTGTCTCGTGCAATGAATAATCAAAGTAAAGCCAATAAGTATGTGTGTCCGAACGATCGGCAGCTATGTTTGAGAGCCAAGTAAGTAATGAACGATATTTGCAATCACAGCTGAGTTTTGTTTATATTTTGAAGTTGGATTTGAAATCAGGAAATACGATACGTTAAACACTTGAACATGGTCGATTAATTTCTTTTAAGTATCGATCAAATAATAATATGATAAGGTTTACCTTTACAAAAGTTTGTTGTGGATTTTCCTGCTTAGATAGGTTGAATAACTTTATCAAGGGAACTCAATGCTATTTGTTTATAAATAGACGTATTTTCTAATCTCGATGTACGTATTTACCTATGTAAATTTTTAACCGACTGCCAAGGGTTGGTTTAAATTTTTTTATTGTATAACAAAAGGAAATGTTTAAAAGTGGACTCACGTATTTACTTGCACTCCATTTAATTATGAAGTTAACTTAATTATTAATGTAACCCTGCCTGGGTTACTAATTTGTTATTAATAATTCTGCGAGTTTTACAAATTCGAAAGAGATTATGTAATGAATAATTACCGAATTTAGTTGTACTTATTTAAAATAAATTATTCAACTGAGCTTATTAATTTAAATGGTAAAAGAACGGTAAAAGTGGCGTCGCTTGTTATTACATAAATATTTTATTTATTTTTAATCATCCACCCAACCTATAATAGTAAATGATTTGACTAATAAATATAATGAAGAAATATTAAATTATTTCATAGAATTGAATGAAATTTTAAGCATTTAGTATGCTACGCCGTAAGACGGATATACGTATGGAAGAATTTGGATGGTTTCAGGGGAAGGTTCGGTAGCTTAGTGGTCAGAGCCTTCCCTCTGTAAGCCCGCCTGGACCGTTTAATTTTTTTCTGATATAATCCGATGAGATCGATATAATTACTCCTAGGAAAAAACTTTTTCTCTGTTCACCGCCACTACTCCAGTTCCTCCGTGATCAAGGTGCTTGCAACAGCGCCGAAATATTGGAAACTCAAAACAATGAAACATGGTAAATATCCCGTTTATTTTGATAATGATGTGAGTGACCATGATAGTTTGAAAATCTGTTCAAAATTCAATTTCGATCTAATGTCAATTAAGTCTATCTACCAATTATACTGTAATGTAAACACCATGTCAAATATGGACAATTCAGTCAATCTACCAAATATACTGTAATGTAAACACCATGTCAAATATGGACAATTCAGTCAATCTACCAAATATACTGTAATATAAACACCATGTCAAATGTGGACAATTCAGTCAATCTACCAAATATACTGTAATGTAAACACCATGTCAAATTTGGACATTTAAATCGTGCTTTTCGTAAATTTGGGAGATTGAAAACGAACCTCCTGACCTGATATAGTCCAGGAGTTTATTTTACATATAATCATAAAATCACGCTTTTATCCCGGAGGGTTTAATGCAGAGGTGAATTAACACCCACAATCCACCAATCATTAAATTCGGTCCCACGTAATAGGATGTGAGCCTATTGCCATTTTCCGGGCACTATTGTTGATTCAAGCCATGCATCTGAGGCTGAGTCTGGGTTTTACATATCTGTCTGATGTTAAACAACCCTGTCCCTTAGTCGCCTGCACGACACCGCATGCGATGAGACGGGGTGGTCCATATTCTGCTCTGCTGGGAACCACATGGCTACGGGGAGTTTTATTTATGTTTCATAAACGTGGTTACTGTGTGTTACTGTTTATTCCCTGTGTGTTGGTTCCCGGAGCAGTAGAATAGATCCACTCCATCTCTTCCCATGGGTTTAGTAGAACTATAGAAGGTGTCTTAGGGATAAGGCGCTGTTCTTCATTCGACAGTAAATATACAGTCCATGACAAAGTGTCCAGTTGACAGCAATTAACTCGCTCTATACTACATTGGACCGAAAATTATCGTTGCAAACTGTGGGTTTTAATTGATCTCTACCTACCTCTTGTTTCGAGGATTTATAGGCGTATGTTTTTTTTTTAATATGTCACAACATTCCACACAACGCTATCTAGGCCCATGGTAAGCATAGCTTATCTAGCTTGTGTTATAGTATCTAGAATGCGGATAAACATACTTTGTTACTTTTTTTTTGTAAATAATAAATAAATAAATATTCTACAACATTCTACACAACGCTATCTAGACCCATGGTAAGCATAGCTTAACTTGCTTGTGTTATGGAATCTAGAATGCGGATAAACATACTTTGTTACTTTTTTTTTTGTAAATATATACACATTATACAAAGAAACAATCAGAACAATACAAATATACATATTCATGCATACAAATATTTGCACTGAGTGGGAATCGAACCCACACCTCCTGCGTAGCAGTTGAACGTTTTACCACTACGCCACAGAGGTCGTTGTACATATGTAAGTGTGTTATGTTGTACCAATTACTTATAAATATTTTCTAATTAAAACAAATATTCTTTTCATAGTTTCCAAGTCTCGTACTTAGCTTAAAAAGTTTGAATCGAGCGTTTGTACAAGCCACCATCTTTTAATTGGCTAACTTGAACCAACTTAGCCAACTTTGACAAACCATAATGAAGGAAGTTTCTTTTTTATTATTTATACTTAAGGACAACTTTCCCGTGGCTTCAGTTAAATCATAACACAAGTTATTTCTTAGCATGGGTATCAGTGTTCAACAAAACACTTGTAAATTGGTCTAAGATGATACTCCGAATGTATAATTGTAGTGTAAATTGATGTACAACTTATGCGACTCATAAATCAAATAAATTTATAACTAATATCAACAAAAAAAAAGTATATTTATTAAAATATGTAAGTGAAGTCACTTAGAAGTTCGATTAAGATAAGAGTGTCTGTAATGGTGACCCTCTTTCCTGAGACTTTGCCTTTAGCTTACCATCAGGCGAGGTGAGGTCAAGTTAGCGTGTCCTATATAAAAAAAAAAAGAAAAAATGTATCAGTTCAGGCGAGAGTCGAACCCGCGATCAATTTAGATTTCAAATATTTCTTTTCATTTCATTTACCATGTTTGTTAGAGAGATTTGATCCTTATAATTGACTCTATCGATTGATGCCATAAAAATACAGAATGTTATTTTTTCGGATTTTAGTAGGTAGGTACAGGTGCTAGCACCCACATTTCGCCAGTTTATGTTTAGGTCCCAATGTCTGATATGTATGATATGTACAGGGTGGAAGATTTTAACCTTACCTGAAGATCTATCTCCAATATTTAGAGTACTTCCACTCTAAATATTGGAGAATATAGCGAATTTAATTCAAAGGAAACATTCCTTTATTTTAAAATGAAACAAAATTGCATTCAATGTTTTTCTAAGGTTCTCTAGCCACACCAGATAGGTAATCGAACCTACTAAAATAACATAACATAACATAAACTCACGCCTATATCCCCGAAGGGGTAGGCAGAGGTGCTAGCACCCATATTTCACAAAAGCCGCGGTAGCCTAGTGGTATGGGTAATGGACTGCTGAGACGAGATCTCGGGTTCGATCCCAGGTTTTACCATGGCACACACCAATGATTTTTCGATGCTATTCAAAGTTATGTGTGTATTTATCGCAGGTTTATAAGTGCCCGGTTAATGGCAATAGGCTCGCAACCTATTACATTGGGACCAAAACATAAACTGGCGAAATGTGGGTGCAAGCAGCTCTTTGTATCCCTACGGGGATATAGGCGTGGGTTTATGTTATGTTATGTTAAAATCTCATCATTAGATTTTTGAAAAACCAATAAGTAATCCTAGCGGGGATTTTGAGCATTTTTCGCTATTCCTAATAGTTTCGTATTTGAAAAATTCATCCTGTATATGAACCGGTACAGCTTCAGTAATCTTTCTGTACCTGATTACTCTTTATATAATACCAGGTTCTATAAACGAGGTGTAAAAACATCTATCAACAAAATATTAGAAAATAAATTCTGAATCAGATGTGTTTAAGAAAACACTCTTTTTTGTGAAAATCTTAAACGATTTATGAGTTAAACCGTCAGTCACTTTTAATCTCGCTTTTAAAGTCGCATTTTACTGCGAGTTTTTATGCGGTAAATGTGCCCTTTTCGTACTAGAGAGGTGAAAATAAAGCAAAGATTCTATATAACGTAATATAATATACTTACTTGTAAAGGTATCGGCATATCCTCCCCAGAGGAGGAATAGGGGAATTGAGAGAAATGGCCCACGCTAAACGGCAGATCACCCATCCGTTCAACAGTGTCCCCTGCTGGAAGTAAGTACCTAAGTAGACCCAGTCCATTCACGTTTCAATACCTACTTAGATGTTCTTTATATCCAGTAATGTTATTAGGAGGTAGGACACGGCGGTATTTCCGCCCAATTGAGCAGTCAGACTGGGGAAGACTCCGCCCTACAGATTACCGTGGACATGATAACTTCGTATTGTGTTCCCAGCGGTGAGTAGAGTAGCCAGAGCTCACTGGAGAATTTGTGCTGTCAGTGCGAAGACTAAAGGCTAGTCCTGCTTTGTCTTCTACACTGATGGCACAGAAACTCTGTACTTACAGGGTTGGCAGCGCGACTGTGACTCCTCTGGTGTTACAAACGTCCATAGGCCACCGTAACCACTGTAGTACACACAACCGGTGGGTAGTACGAGGTGCTATGGTGGTGTAGTGACTCAGATCAACTAATCATTCATTCCTACGAATCACAGATCATAGAATCATAGAGAGACAAACCAAGGTCTCGAATCTATAAAAAATATATACCCGTATTTATATCGATCTTTTATTTTTAAGTCATCTTAACACTATAGGTATTTAAACTATCATGGTCACTCACATCAGTATCAGAATAAACGAGATATTTACCATGTTTCATTGTTTTGAGTTGCCGATATTTCGGCGCTGTTGCATGCACCATGTATGCATCGTATGTCGTGAACGTGATCGAGATCGGGTTCGAGTTTGTAGTGAGAGTAAAACCAATAGTAGTGCAGATACGCGTAGTAAAAGAACTCGAAAGAGGGTACATCGATATAATTACTCCTAGGAAAAAACTTTTTTTCGGTTCACCGCCACTACTCTAGTTCCTCCGTGATCATGGTGCTTGCAACAGCGCCGATATATCGGAAACTCAAAACAATGAAACATGGTAAATATCCCGTTTATTATGATACATCTTAACACTGTTGTCTGTAAAGGCGCGAATACTCTTCTTCTTTTTTTTATACCACTTAGGTTGCAGACAAGCGCACGGCCCACCTGATGGAAAGTGCTTCCCGTGACCTATGGACGTGTGTAACACCATAGAAGCCGCGCTGCCGACCCTGAAAGCACAGAGTCTCTGTGCCGTCAGTGTAGAGGACAAAGCAGGACAAGCCTATAGACTGACCACTGACAGCACAAATTCTCCAGTGAGCTCTGGCTCTTCTTATTTTATTTAAATGGCTCCTGGCATCGGTATATATATAGGTGCCGATGATTCTGCCAACCTCAAGGTGGAGAGTAGATTTAATCGTTTATAGAGGTCTCTAGGCATTCATGGTATTCTAGTAATTTGGGTTTATCCTTATCGATCAGCGAATACTCTTATCATATTATATTATGACAAAGCTTGTCCTGCCTTTTCCTCTACACTGACGGCACAGAGACTCTGTGCTTACAGGGTCGGCAGCGCGAGTGTGACTTCTCTGGTGTTACACACGTCCATAGGCCACGGTTACCACTTTCCATCAGGTGGGCCGTGTGCTTGTCTGCCACCTAAGTGGTATAAAAAAAAGTACCCTTAATTCGCGGACTGGTAACGTACTCAAGGGGCGGCAAAAGCATCATTTCCCTGAGGCCTAATGGCAACAGAATAATATTTGCCGAGTTTATTTGTTTACAAATCGAAATTGCCTCTCTTACGAGTGTAATCAATCTTATAGGACCGTTCCCAGTTCCCGCCGGTCACTAAACGAAGGTCATATACAGTTTCGGTTAGTCCCTATTTTATAATGTGGTGTGAAAGTTTAATTTTATTTATTGACAAAGAGGCCGATAATTTTTTTGGTTAGCCCCTCTCTTAAAGTGTGGTGTGGAAGTTTAATTTTATTTATTGAAAAAGAGGCCGATAATTTTTTTGGTTAGCCCCTCTCTTATAGTGTGGTGTGGAAGTTTAATTTTATTTATTGAAAAAGAGGCCGATAGTTTTTTTTGTTAGCCCCTCTCTTTTAGTGTGGTGTGGAAGTTTAATTTTATTTATTGAAAAAGAGGCCGATAATTTTTTTGGTTAGCCCCTCTCTTATAGTGTGGTGTGGAAGTTTAATTTTATTTATTGAAAAAGAGGCCGATAGCTTTTTGGTTAGCCCCTCTCTTATAGTGTGGTGTAGAAGTTTAATTTTATTTATTGAAAAAGAGGTGGATGTTTGATGATCCGTATATCAAGAAATTGTAGTTATATTATACATTTTTCTTTTATTTATTTATTAAGGTACATCAACAGTATACATATTATACATTTTCTATAATAGTTGCATCCGTGAAATATTCCAATATGCATACCTATTAGAGACGTACACAACATTCGCATGCATTAAAATAATAATTGTATGAATTTAGTTAGACAAAAGAGTGAAACTATTAGTACAGTTAGTATTTAGGCAAATAATAATTTGATTATTAATAATACATCGAAATTTTTCTTGCGGATATCCCCACTGATATCACCTTGGAATAGAGGCGTTGCCTCCAATGCCTAGAGTGCATTGCGTAACCTAGCGCCCCAATAAGTGGAGAAGTAGTGAAGAAGACAATTAAAACATTTCCATCCAAAGGTTGCCTGCAAGAGATCGAAGCGACCACCATTTCTACATGTTTCTTAATGTTGTCATACATGTACTGTAATGTATTGGTGTACAATAAATCTCAGCTTATCATAAGATAAGCTACTAAAGATAACTTAAGTACGCGTTTTTTGGGTGTCTTTGAAGAATAGAACGGGGTACTACAGCGGCAGAGGAGCTTAAATTTACCTATCATAGATTATCTCAAACCAATCCGCGCACAGTAGGGCCTCGTTTCGTGACTTGAGGTCAGATACATACCAGGTACAACACCTCTAGTGAGGTGCAACCCAAAGGGATTACTACACGTAAAAAAGTTTATTAAAAACATAAACAATAAGCGTTCATTTACGAAGATGTGTAGCAACACTACACAATCAATGGCAACCTTGAATCGCTATCGCTCGTCGCATCCGCTTCCGCTCATCGACGTAACCTAATTTATTTATAGATTCCTTTGTTGACATAGAGATCAGATCAAGCCTTATCTCTCCGTTAGAGGAAAATCACATGTTTCTGCAAGCACTTTCGTATGTGGAGTGGGATTAGTATTAACTTGTAAACTTTCACGTCCTTTGATAGCCAATTGGATACTTGGGTATTCAGTTAAATTAATTTAAATAATAATGTAAATATATAGTAAATTTAAATAATGTAAATATAAAAAAAATGTAAAAAAAAACATTTAAACTTTTAATCCCTGTTAACGTTATGTAATGGGCAGTTTTTTATACGACTTGGTTGGCAGGCAAGCACAAGGCCCACCTAATGGAAAGTGATTACCGTAGCCTATGAACGTGTGCATCTCGACGAGTGTGTGACGAGTCACACTCGCGCTGCAAATCCTGTAAGCACATGCATTTCTGTGCCGTCAGTGTAAAAGACAAAGCAGCTTCTGATCTTCCCACTGACAGTACAAAAACACTCCAGTGAGCTCTGGCTATATTTGAAATGTGCAAATTAAGGCCTTTCAGTTGATACCAAACACAAAATATTTATCTAAATCTAATTTTTTTTCGCAGTACTTTATGAACGCTAGAGGGCGCCACATTAGATTCAGTGACACGTTATATAGCCTATAACCAGCGGACGACTAAGAGGCGTCTAACGATACCTCATTTGTCCAGTTCTAATAAGTGGTTCTAATAACTATGAGGGAGCAGATGAACCTACATACATACACACATAGCCTGTCAAAATCATAACCCTCCTTTTGCTTCGCTGTAATCGGGTAAAAATAAAGTTATATTGGATTCCACAACACAGGGCATCCTAGTGTGGGATCCAAGGAAAAATCCAAAACTACACAACTACTACAGGAGTAAATAAATCTATTTTAGGTAATATTATTTTATTGGAGATACGACTTGGGCAACCAGGCGCAGGGCACGCCGTAGTAACGGCGGTAAGACCCATCATGGGGGAGTGGCTAGAGAGGCCACACGGCAGCCTCTCGTACCGTCTGACGCAGATGATCACCGAGCACGGATGTTTCGGAAAGTATCTGCGTCGGAAGTAGTAGGGATTCACGGGGACTGGACCAACTCTCCAAACCACCACCTCCCCCTGTCATTCCCTCCCCCCGCCATGCCCTGTCTCTCGGCTTCAGGGTGGCCGTCAGGGCTAAAAAAAAAAAAAAAAAAAAAAAAAAAAAAAAAAAGTTTGGTGTCTATTCGGGGGTTTTCGGCCATGCTGAGTCGATTGCGCTAATCCGTTTTCGCGTACGACGCACCGTTACAAAGTTACAGAAACGTAATCTGAGGTAATTGACGAACAATTGATAACGGCCGACCCTTGATAACGACCAGCCGTCGTCGCTCAATGTTATCTCGGGTCTGTTGTCTTTTTGTCAATGTCTGCGTCATAGCCAAGGATGACTAAACCTATGATGTAAACGGGTATGTATTTGATTTAAAAAAAAAGTCCTTTCGCAATACTAATGTTCTTTATTATTTTCAAAACAATATTTGAATAACTTACTTAATATGATATCGTTATACAGCGTATTGTTAGTGAACAGGTGCTGGAAATCGGCTAATGACATACCATAATGTTTATAGTATAAATACATTAAACAATATTCGCCACATACTGGAGTGTAATCGTTTTGGATTCGATTAGTGTTGTAATTCCATACTCTGCAATTTCGATCTAAAAACGTACGATGGAAACCTGTGGGTGCTCTACCATAGGAATCAAAGTACTGACCAACTCCATTCGCGTCTATGTGTATAGCAACCCAGTGAGAACCAGGCTTATTGTCGCTATCTAAGTTGCTTATGATATATGTAGGCATATCTACATGAATCGGCAAGCGATTTGCGGCATAAACATTACATTCACTTTTTGAATCCACTTGTCTCAAGTATCTCCGTATTTCTAATGTATTCATGATCGCGTTACGATGTTATCAGGCTCGTAGATTATAAGCAAATAATGAGATCAACAATAATTTAACATATTATAGGGTCTACAAAAACTTTTGTTTTAACTGTAACATGACGTACGAGTTCCCTTTGCTCGCTCCCGCGCATAATAATTTCACTCATAATGAACATTGACCAAATTGGTCTGGTCTATGACAGAGTATCTTAACATACACTGCATTTCGAACATTCACGGTAACATAATATATACAAACACATTGTTAATAAAACAAAGAAATACTTTGTATGAATATATTTTATTGAAAGGATCAATATACAATAATGCAGACTTATTTCTAAAACATATTTAATTCTAATACGCGCTTAATTCTAATACACACTTAATTTTAAAACATTTAAGTTTACTTAACTACTATAGTCAACAGAAATGTTACGGTTTTTATCGATTTCTATAACATTATCAAATTCTGCATAGACAATACAATTAATAGTTTGTGTTAAAGCCGTATCAAAGCGAACTTCTATTCTTACGCTACCATGTTTTATAAGGTTCCAGTGATTAGAAGCATTCGCTGATAAGTCAGGTGTTAAATCGAACGCTAGCAGACAAAACCCTTTGGAATATTGATCTCTAGATATCCCGTTGCCTTCATTAAGGAAATGTATACCTGTACCCGAGAACAACGTATGATAACTAGAAGTAAAAATATTATTCCCAAATGATGGTTGTAAAGCTTTTGAAGGTATTTGTTGTCCGTCTATGTATAAACAAAATGTACTAATATCAAAATTTTCAAAGTTAAATGGGTTTTTAGAGAGATTTCCATTGAATGCTGCATTATTCACAAAACCAACTATACACCGTTTAGGTACTTGACCAAGGAATATGTTATCAAGAGTTTTACCCTGAACACCTGATGGTATCGTTAAAACTTTAACTTCAGCTCGTGTGATAGGATATTTAGCTGTCGTAGATGATAACACTTTTTGATGTGCAAGTAACACAGTTGGATTAATTCGTGCTCTACGAACAATCAGGGTTGCATCTGTAATAGTAACTTTAAATTTAAGGTCATGCGAAGAAGCCATTAGATTAAAATTTTCCCTAGAGCGAACTAATTTTACACACATATCAACACCATTAATCAAAAATTTTTCTTGATTAAATATATCACCATGAAGATGACCAATCATTTCTATTTCTCTACTTTCACTAGCCATTTGTTGTCTCTTTGTAAATCCCTCATTTTTATCATCCATCTCGTCCATTTTCCCAGCTACGTCTTCATACCAAAGACTGCATGATAGATGCGAGTTTTTAGCTGCAGGTGCATAGTTCAATAGTGTTTCTATGTAAGCTCGATAAGCATATGTATTATTTGGAGGTGATACAAGTTTTTGGTTTAAGTACACATCGAGTTGACTAAAAAGCGAATGTAACCAATTGTTAACTGGAGCAACTACTGCACTAGTAGCAAGTTTTGTATTATCCTGGGTTAATATTTTCGCTTTTAGTTGAAGTAAAGTATGAGATAAATCAACGTAGTCGTCGCCTGCTCCGGGTATTTGAAATTCAATAGGTCCATCATCAGCAAGGGACGAAATGGGCTTATAGTGGGTAATCATATTTTTATAATATAGGTAACTAATTCGTAACTATAGGTATACATATAAAAATCTAACAAATTCAATATTATTACCAACAAAATATTAATTAATAATATTTAAAAAAAAAACAGGTTATTATAGTTGGTGCAATGCTATTAGGTATCGAAATATTTCATTTTAACTGTTCTTGATATGAGGACAAGATGATTGATTTTGGCATGCATGAGGTAGGGTGTCATAATAAGAATGATAGTTTTCGTGAAGTGAAGTTTTCAGGTCTTGTAAATCTTGAAACTTGCGAAGATCAATATTTCTTTTTGAACTGTAGAGTGGAGGTAGTATAATGTCAGGATTAATTGGCAATCTCGTTCTTCTGGGCAAAAGAGTCCAATCATCATCGTACAAAATTTTATATTCAATTGTGCCATTGTGATTATATTTTAAGCAACGAATGTCAGTCACGATGTTATCACCAGCCCTGTAGCCAGGTCGTATACTTGAGTAATATTGTAGTTTAGAATAATCCTTGAAAAAATTGTAGTTAAGACTATGGACTTCGTATGGAGCTGGATTCTTTCTAGCTGATTCGATTATGCCGACATATTCAGCAGGAATATAAACACAATCTTTCTTCTGAATTTTTCTCTCTATTACGCTATGTTCTGAATCTACTTCCATGAACGTATGTCCATGTTCTAAATACTTGTGCTCAATAATTATTCCAAGTTTGACCGCACAGTGTAAAATTGCATTCGAAACTACTTGGTTTCGATTTTGATAGCAACAACCATCGGACCATAACACAATTTTTGTCAAATTGGTTTCTGATCTTTCAAATTCTGTATTAATAAGGTCACTGTATAAAGACGCAAAAGCTTCTGCTTCTAGCCCACCATTTACTTCATCCCACAAGTAGCATCTACCATGTCGCGTCACAAGATCATATGAAGTAAAATTGTGAAGTTTTAATTTGATCTTGTAATACGCTTTCGACACATTCAGTTTTGGAGCTAACAATACCGCTTGAACATCCACACAATATACTTTCATCGTATTGTCCATTTCCGCAAGTCTTTTGTCATTAGATTTTTCGTGTCTGCCCATAGTCTTCCTTAAAATGTGTGAATCATAAGTACTTTGATCCAATCTGGACTGAGTAAATGCAAAACAAGTATCGCACTGATCTTTGCGGTTTTGAAACAAAGTCATGTTTTGTTTCTTTAGTTCTTCTAGAAAGTGGGTCCATGAAAATGGTTTAATACTGTCTTCAGCAGCTTGTTTTTGATAAAAACTGTGAAGTTCTGTTAATGATGACCAATTTGGTTCCAGATAAATCTTGGTTGAGTTTGCACGACAGTAGTGCGATTCCATTTTTGGCAAGGAATTTAAGAATGATTCTAGATGAATTTGACGTTCAGTATGTGGTTGTGGTGGACGTGGAGCCGCCAGGCTGGGAATTCCATTTTGGCTACTCAAGGACCACATTCTTACACTTTTTTCACCCAAATCAAACGTATTTAGAAACATATTTTTGCAGACACGAAATTTTGTTTCATCTACCCGCAAATGATAATTCAGAGTAATATTTCTACGAGTGCTGTCATTGTTCGGCCTTCTAGACGTAGGTTTTACCTTAGTAACTAAACTGGCTACATAAACTTTTCTTTGTTCCCAATTTAAGTTTTCCCAAAAGTTGGTATGAAGTTTTTTTCTTGCATCTTCTGTCAACTTTCTGCAATCGAATACAGCGGATTTACAGTTACAAGGACTCTTCATTTCTCTACCAGGTCTTGTATTAGTTTGAGTCCATTTACCTGCTTGCTTCTTTATCCCTTTATAGGATTTGCCTTGCATTCGTCGCATCTTTTGTCGGTTTCTGTCCCATAGCGGTTGTCTTCTGATACCACGTCTTTTTTTTGCTAAAGGAATATTTTCTGATTCAGATTCACAAGCTGTAGACGATTCCTCCTGATCTGGGGCATAATCACCGTCTTGATCGTCATCACTGCAATTTATTTCGGAATCCTGCGCCATAGCTTCTGATATTATGTTGGACGTATCATTTATATCATGGTTTCGGAATTCACCAGTAGTTTCGTCTAAGATAAAAGATGTAGAAATTAAGGGAGAAGATCTAGAACACGCTGCGTTTTGAATACTTCCAGCAGTAATTTCGTTTAAAAAGGACTTTTCCATAGGTTCACCGTATTCTAAGTTTGAATCTTGTGTTATTGTCGGATCTTTTGAGGTGCATGAGATAGTGATATTATCCAGAACCATATTATGCGAACTTTGGTTTGTTGTATCAAAAAAATGTGAACTCAAAGTAGAAGGACTAGAACAGGGCGATATATCAATAACAGTTGTGGTTTCCTGTACTAAATTATTCGTTACAGTTTCGTCTTCATTATTAAAATCTACTTGATGTGGTAATATGGCTATTGAAATAGATGGGTTAGGTGTAGTAGACATGACCAAATCAGATTTAGGGGAACATGCAGCAGTAATAGGATTTGTCATAACTGAACTAGAACAAGGTGATTTTTTAATAGCATTTGCTTCCTGTATAGAATTAAACATTGTTTCATCTTGATCATTCAAATCTGCTTCATCATCAAGACAGTTAGCTTGCATCATATTGTTATCACTGATACCTGATATTTTAAGTGCTCTTTGGAGTAGATCTGCTCCTCTGCTAAACCTCTTCATTCTGATCTATAATTAAATATTAAAATTAAATACTTTATTACAACGCCAAAAACACTAAATTTTAATACGAAAAAATATATCAAGCAGTCTGAGTGATTGAAAATTGTGTAAGTATACCTAAATACTAAATTTTATTGATTTAGAGTGACTTCACTTCAATTTTTCAAGTTATCCTTAGCAAACCCTTTCATTTGATCCCCATATTGTAGTAGGTAGTTAATTTAAAAAAATATCAGTCCGCCATCTTGTTTATGAAGCCATATGGGATTTAGAATTACGTCACATAGTTAACCATGAATTATCAACCAAACTGAATGAGTATACAAAATTTCAACTCAATCGGTTAACGATATCTACTTCAAAATTGAGTTGCAAGATTGTACCCAAACTAACAAGACAAGATTGTAACCTACATACATACAAACATTGCTAGTTAATTAAAAGCTTGTAAAAATTATTGCTCTCTAAACTGCAGAAGTGTGATAACAAAATTGGCTTTGGTAACAAAATCCTTATGAATTAGGAAAATTAAAAGTGTAAACACCTCTCACCACTTTATTAAAAAAAATACGCCTTATTAACAATTCGTGTAGTATAACAATAGTATTTACTGCTATAAGCAAGTAAAAATAACTTACCTTGTTTATTTTGGAGGTAAACACTTTGTTTTTCTATTGTTTTATGCACTACTTAATACACTTAACATTTCGCGGTTACCGGTGTCAAACGTCAAAATATCATTATCTGTCAAATTTGTTATTCCAAAAGGCGTATGTTTAAGATACGACATGTTGACAAAGTCATTTAATATAAGACTTTATGACTAGTGCAATAAAGTCCATATTCGTTGAACACAACATCATACGATATTTTGACATATTGAAGATTACGTTTCATACAACGCATACAGACTATAAAAAAAAATCGAAAAAAAAACATACGACATTTTGATATGACAGCGACGGTATCCATATTCCACTTTCAATACTAGTTTGAGTTGTTGGTAATGCAAATAAATCTAGTTCAGACTTAACACATTCACAAGATTGACTATGTAAAAAAGACATAGTTAATTCGAAAATATATCTTTAATATGAGCACTTTTCAATTTTTTTGTGGCTTTCACTCTCGCTGTTATCGAAGGAATGAATGTAGAAAGACGTTTCCGTTTCGTTATATATCCTGATCCAGACATGTTGATGCTATTTATTTTCTTATCAGCTCTGCGTTTCAAATTGGTACCGACCTCTTTGAGTCGGGATTTAATTGATTCCTCCATAGGACGTGCACTGACCATATCCGACAACAGACCAACGCCAGCATTTAAGGCTTCTTTACCAATTGCTTTAGCTCCACTAGATAGTAATGGAAAAACAGATCGAAATAATCCCCCAAGAAAACTTCCAATACCATGTCCTTTTTGATATGGTGCTCCCCTATAGATCACTCCTATACCTGATCCAGCTTGATGGGAATAATAGTGTTGGTAAGGACATGAGATATTATCATGTTGAGAATACATTATAATTTTTGAAAGTGAAGTTTAATGCACACTGTCCCAAATTGGAATGGTATCTTTTGACCAGTGGTTGATCTTATATCTATTTCAATGGTATCAAATTCTCTACGCATAACAGGCAAATAATGGGGTGGAGAAAAAACATGCATTTTATTAGCACCATAAATGTATTTCGAGGGATCTAATGGTATAATTCGCAGAAGTGGAGTCATCACATCCCCAACAATTTGTGGTTCAACTATATCACAATAAACAAATATTTGCGATGGTAAGCCTAAGTGTAAATTAGCCGGACATTTTCCTATATTTTTTTCTACTAAGTTTCTATTTGGTTCAAAACCTAATTGAAGGGCTAATCTGGATGATAATGTTATGGATTTTATATTTTCATCTGATACACTAACCACAACAAACTTTGATATCTCATCATAACGAAATCTTATTTTTTCTCGAATATTATTCATTGCCTTTAAAATGTGATTAATATTGTCATAATTCGTTGCTGGAATGTGTATTTTGTAATATATTAGAGATTCTTTTTTTTCATTAGGCATTTGTGCTAATTTTGCAATGTATATAACATTTTCATGTTCTTGAACCGTAAACATGGTGCATGGATACTGGAATTCCACAACGCCAACCTTCCATTCTCCTTCTAGTATTATTGGTTTCGGTAATTTTGTGGAAAAAATTGATGTTTTGTTATCTGGAAAGTATTCCATGGAACTATTACTGAGTAAAGTTAGATAAAAGCTTTGTTTGTTCATATTTCTTTCAAATTAGTAGCCAAGACCCAGCTATTAAATTTGTCTGGATAACCTCTCCACTTGACTAACACTTCTTTTCTAACACCAGAATATCGAGAACGTATTATTTTATCTACTTTAAAATTGGCAGTGGGGTCAGAGATGATTTTCTGTAACTCTTTTTCATAGAAAGTTCCTATTATCTCTTCGCCCTCTAGGTCTTTAAGAGTGTATACTAACCACGGAGACCGGCGAATTACGGAAGATATTATGAATATTTCATCACTCCAGTTAGATTCATAACCTTTTTGAAAAATATGTTTATGTTTCGTTATTCTGACAAACTCACCAACGCGAAACTTCGATAAAGCGATGTTAGAAGGTTTGTCTTTTCCTTTCTTGTAATATAAATTTTCCCATACAGTAATGATATTATCACGATTAACTTCAGATGGACACATTTTGATACTAGAATGATAACTATGATTATACGAGTACAGCAAATCTTGTAAAACATCAATATATTTATGCGTGTTCTTATGTGTGAAATACCGCCACATTTTCATCTTTAGAGTTCTCTGGAATCTTTCTACAATGCTTGCTTTAATATCAGGATTATTAGTAGTATAATAATTAATATTTTTTGAAGTAAAGTATTTTCGTACGTCTTTGGATACGAATTCTGTCCCTTTGTCAGATTGTATATGTGTAGGTGTAACTTTAGCTTCCATGAATATACTCTCGAAACATGCTTTGATTGTTTCAGAGTTTTTCTTTTTCATTGGTCTCGCAAAGGCATATTTACTAAACACGTCAATAACACAAAGAATATAGTTGAACCCATCATTATAATTTGAGTAAGTTCTCATATCACTCAAGTCAGCCTGCCACAGTTCGTTAATATTAGATAAAATATATTTATTTCTTGAAAAGTTTCTTTGTACAGGTTTATGTAATGTATATGTTTCTTGTGACTTTAACCAGTTCTTCACATCATCTCTTTTCAATTTACCTTTCATTGCTTTGGTTAATTTGCTAAGGCTACTGTACCCTGCAGGATGTGAAGAATCATAATAAATCTTATTTAATTCTAATATGGGGTCCATTTTTCCCAATCTATTTTTCTTTTTATCTTTTTACGAAATTTACTTTCAGTTATTGGTGTAGAAAATAATTCATCTGCTGGGATTGAATCTTGATGCTCTTGTGATTGTAGCTTTTTAATATATTCAGATCTTTTTGTGTTACCAATATATATAAGCGGTACTTTGATTTCCTTTAAAGCTGTAGCGAATTTTTGCCATCCAGTAGGTTCACTATTTTTAAGTGTCCTCAATGAATCATTTACCAAATCAACAATATTACTTTCAGGAACTTTTTGACCATCTATAACCACAGTGCCTGTCTCATCCCAATTAATCTTATATTTATTCAAAGAGAGTAAGTTCAACAGTGATTCCCCCCTTTTTATATAGGATTTTGGTATAAGTTTTAAAATGTAATTAGATGTGTATGGTCCTTCATTAGTTTCTTGCAAACTTACTTCCTTTACTGATGTGTTAGAATGGACTGTAGATATATTATCTTCATCATCAGTAATATACTTCACCGATCTTTTCGAGTCTTGATTTATTATTGGTATTTCATAGGGCTGTCGCTCCTCTTTAGTGAAGTTTAAATATCTTTGTAGAGTTTGTAAATATAAAATACACTTCTTTCGATCATCCATATCGCTATTTAAAATGTTTTGCATATCTGTGTCTAAACGAGATAATGGAGTATCAACCGCGTTAGGTTGTTTTAACTTTTCTAATAGAGATGGATCGATGAGTAACATTTTTTTAGCATTATCCATTTTTCTTAGACAAGTGTACTAACCAAGGCACTTAGAACAGAACCCAATATTAGTGGTAGAAATGTACCACCTTTTTGTATTATTAAATGTTTTCTAATTTTGTGTGATCCCTTCCGTACTATTTTTCGTAGAATATTTTTGTATTTTTTCAATTTTGATCTTTCTTTTTCTTTCAATTCTATTTTTCCTTGTAAAACGTTATGAATACATTCACAAATACAATTTATTTCTTCTTCATCGCAGGCTTTTAAAAGAGCTTTTTGATATTTTGGTTTAAGTGTAATCAGAGCGCTTAATAGGCCTTTATGCGTCTTTGTGCTTCCATGCATTGTTAGTAACTAATGGATATCTGTTGATTTCTACTATATTTAAACCCTTTTGATGGTATGTAAACAGTGCAATATCCATCACATGGAAATATCTTTGTTTTAATACGACACATGTCATTTGTTTCTTGTTTTAAATCAATCATAAGATATCCATGTGCATTGTTAGTTGCGTCTTTGTAAGAATCTTCCAAGTATTTTGGATTTTCTGGAAATACTTGTCGTGCCAAGTATCGTATTTGTGTTTTATCTCTTGGATTTTTAAAATAAATTATATAACTTGAATTCAGAGATATGTCTCGTTGACCTTTTCCCTGATGAAATAAATTTTGTGATATGTAAAACACACTTAAATTTCTATGATGACTTCCTTTTGTGAATATATCAACAATACGTCCATCAGACTCTCTCATTAAGTCATCAATTATTAGGAGTTGAGGATCCTTTCCACTAAACATAGTTAGATCTGGTATGCCTTGGATGTAATTAACATTTCGTATATTGTATAAAGGTTGCATTTCATCAAAACACCATGTTATTTGATCAAAATTTGTGTTACAAACATCTTTAACAAATTTTATAAAATTTGTTACAAAGACTGACTTTCCACATCCACTTGGACCAGCAACTATCGCAGTAAATGGATGATTGAAGTGGATCATTTTGAAAAACGTCTAAGTAAGTTACGATTTAGACAAAGAATGAAACAATTTGTTAAGAAAATAAGCATTTATATATTTTATTTTAAAAAATTATTACTTAAACAGACTTATAATGATAAACATTTATAACACAATCATATAAACAAATTTACTATATTTTATATATTTATTATACAATCTTATAATAGACAGACTTATTATGATAAAAATTTATTGCACAATATTATAAACAAATTTGTTAAATTTTATTTTATATAATTATTACACAATCTTATAATAGAGAGACCTATAAGGACAAACATTTATAGCAATCTTAAAAACATATTTATATTACAATTAAATCACGAAGCAAGCGTGTTGCGGCAGTAGATTGTAGAATATTTATTATTTATATTTACAACATACATAAAAAGTTAAATGTTCTTAATTTTATAGTGCCCCCAAGCTAGGGTATTGATAGCGTCTTCCAATATGTATCGTTTAGTGTCATTGTGCGAAAGAGATATTTTATTAACTTTTTGTGTGTATATAGTATGTTTTATTGACTTAAATCTTAACATTTCACTATAATGTATTTTTTCTTCTAACAAACAGCTTTTATAATCATTTAAAGTAAATTTTTTTGTAACACATTTATTAACACCCTTTGCTTTAGCTATAAATTTATTTTGTACGTCCATAGCATACATTTTTGCTCGAAGTCCTACAAACTCTTTAAGAATTTTGCCATTGTTTTCGTCTTTAAAAAATCCTAATCGCTTTTTATTTATTAGAGGTAAACCATATATATTGTCAGGAGGATAATCGGATGTATCAAAGTAATTTTCTAAATTTTCTTTAATATCATGATAAAAATTATTGGTAAATATCTGGTATACTAAACTATCAGTATCTGTATATAATAGTTTAATATTTTCCATATATTTTTCTTTCATAAAATCATAATGAAAGTCAAACATTAAAGTTTTTGAAATATCTAAAATACAAAATCCAAGGTAAATCGGTTTGTTGTATAAAACTTGTGTTTTGTTTAATTGTACAGCGATTAAGTCTTCTGAAAATACAGATAAACTATGAAATTCAGGTCTTGCTATTAAAGTTTTTTTTTTTTTTTTTTTTTTTATACCACTTAGTTGGCAGACAAGCACACGGCCCACCTGATGGAAAGTAGTTACCGTGGCCTATGGACGTCTGTAACACCAGAGGAGTCACAGTCGCGCTGCCAACCCTGTAAGTACAGAGTTTCTGTGCCGTCAGTAGAAGACAAAGCAGGACAAGCCTTTAGTCTTCCCACTGACAGCACAAATTCTCCAGTGAGCTCTGGTTACCCTACTCACCGCTGGGAACACAACACAAGTTATTATAACCGCGGTATTCTGTAGGGCGGAGGTACTTCCCCAGTCGGACTGCTCAATCGGGCGGAAATACCGCCGTGTCCTACCTCCTTAGCTTAGTTTCAGCTCCCTGAGTTTTCCCACAATTTGTCCAACGGTTCACTAATTTTACATTTACTCGTTTTAAAACATTTTCCATTGTTTTACCAAAAACAGAGTTATTCATTAATTTAAAGAAATCTTTTTCAAAATCTGAAGTTGCCAATGAACGCATGCGAGTGTTCAAATCTATATAAACTTTTAACCACGCTGATTGATTGAACTTAAGAATTTTGTGAATTTTAAGCAAACGAAGTCCTCTTTTCAAACATTGTTTAAGATTCCTATAATGAATGACATAGTTCTTTTTATCATTTAAATTTGGAATCAATTTTTTGTCTTTACTACCACCATAACATAAATTTTCAGGACATAACGGCAGATCCGAATGTAAGTCGTGTAAATGTTTTGGATATTCTAAGTCCACTTCCAAAATGAAACCATAATCAGCATCGTCAGGAACATGAAAGTTAGTATTAACATCAACCCATTCAAATTTTCCAGTAGGGAGACATTGAGACATAGCCCAACCGTAAAGGTTATTTGCATCCAGATACATTAGAAAAGAAGATGGTACAGAAGGATCATATTCTGACATATAAGAATTATTTGCTTTAGCATGTCTGTTACTACATTGAGATATACCACCGCGAATATTTTTTGCAATAAAAGTAATTTTGTTTATATCAGTTAACAACTCTAAATTTATTTTAGTATGTACTAACATGGCATCCCAACTCAAACCCGGTGCTGTATAATAATGGGCTGGGTCTAATTCATATGTTTTAAGACACACATCTCTAAAATTTTCAAATATATCGGCCAACAATAAAACATCTGTTTTTAAATATAAATCAGAGTATTCTTTCATATTTTTACAATGGAAATGATGCCATACATCTTGAGCATGCTGGTAATCATTTTCAGTAACATGCATATCAGTTAACGAACTATAAAATTTGTCAGGAGTAGGCAGACATGTTAAGTTTAAACATTCGAATGAAGTCATATATTCATAGGATAAATACCTTTACGTATTAAGCGCCGAAAGTCTTCCTCACATGGAAAATTTAATTTGAGTTCTTTGAATTGTTCCATTAATAAATTTTGAGCCAATTTTTCTAGACTACTAGACATGAATTTAAAAGAATCAAGAAATCTTAATTTCATAACACGGTTATTAATATTTAATATTTTTGAAAAAGAAATGTACTTTTCTTTATTCTCAGGAATGATTTCTATATTACCATCTTCAAAATTGAGACCATGAACAATAAAATGCGAATCATAGTTACCCAAGTTATGTAGAAATATGGGTACGAAGTTTGGTACTCTATACTTTTTAGAACAATGTGTATGTCCAACTCCTTCATATAAACCAGTAAACCAATTATAACAAATCTCAAAATTTTCATTTAAACTATGATTACAAATATAACAGACTTTAGTTTGATTAGACATATTAATATTTTCTTCCGTTAATGGTAACGGACTTTTAACAAATGTATTTTTTTTACAGATATTAACTAAATCATCTTTTATCATTTTCATAAACATAAGTGCACAATCTTTACCAGTATGTGACCTATACTTTGAAAGCCTATCATCATATGAACATTTAATGTAATAGCCAAAGCTATACGTTTCATGTTTTTGGATGTTTTCGGTTGATGAATTATTTGGGTTATTAGAACATCCGTTAATAGGATTCAAAAAAGCTTCAAAGTCAGCGTATATTACGAAGGGTACTCTTAATTTTCGTTCATAATTGTTAAATGATATTTGGTTCGAAGGTGTTAACTCATTAAACCAATTACTTTTTTTATTAGATTCCGATGGTAGTTTTGTTGAAATGTGGAAACAATCTTTTTCTTGATGTTGTTTTAAATTATTATGCGATGTAAAGTTTAACAAACAACCATCACAAATATGAACTGCACATTTACTTGATGAAATTTGTTGAGCTACTAACCTTGAAATATTTTTTATATAACAATAATGACCTCTGTTAGCCTGAGTTATGTATAATAAGTTTAAATGGATGTTTTTTTTTTCTTTTGTAAAATATAACGGGCCAACCACAATATTTTTCTTTTTTCTAGAATCGTAATCTAAACCAAAAACATTTATACTAATATCATTAAGTTTTTCAAATTTATTAATGTCTTTCAATTTTACAGGAAATGAAATATTACCAAATTTTAATTTATTTTTATAAGGAATATAACATGTTACCCTGTCAACATGGGTTTTAGCTGGATATAATGCTGATAAAACTGCCCATCGAAAACATTCGTTATCCCTATTTTGTACATTTATTACTGCTTTTTTAACTTTTATGTCTAATGGTAGGTCTATGTAGAAGGAGCCCCGCAATGGGTTAAATTTATTAACATTCATATCCATGTAATTTATTTTTAGTAAACTCCAACCACTATCTTTTTTTTCAAAATTTGAAATTTTAGTACTTATTTCAGAAGTTATTAAAGAAAAAATCATATCTTTATCATCACCACGACTGAAAACGTAATTAGTTATTTGGAAGTCGAATGTGTTACGTAAGTTTTTAGTTAGCTGTATAAAGTCTGCATTGAGGATAAAATTTACTTTTACAATAAAAAGATCTATGATACATCGTTCAAGTAAAGTAAATACGACATCTTTGATTTCTTTTAAAAATAATTCAGGTGTTTGAAAAGGTTGTGGATTGTTGTCAATAATGATATCAGATTTAATTCTGTACGTAATAACTCTATTTCCGAAAGCACTTTCAACTATTTTAACATTTCTTAACTCTGAATCATTCTTTAAAGAATTATTTTTATGTGTATTACTTTTCAAATGGTTACTCAAAAAATTTTTTTTTATCGACACATTGCACTGTGAACATTTAATTGTATCATAACTTTCTGTACTCACAGTTTGAAAAAACACTGATGATGTGGATGGTGCTTCAAGATGTATTCTTTTTGCAGTTGAGTCTTCTTCTGTTGTTGTCACAGATTCTGATTTTCTTTTTCCTTTTCCAGTTTGTGATATATGAAATTCCTGGTTGAATTCAGATGACATAAAATCTAACGACACTTCCTCAGCAAGCACCACGAGTTCCGAATTATATAAGTCACAGTTTAATGTATCCATGGTGTATCACTATTAATCTATATATTTAACACAAGGATTCTTGAATACGCACTGTTTTACTAGATAGATTGTACTACACAATAGTTCATACACTATCAAAACTAAATTAAGGTAGAAGTCTCTGTGTATCTTCACTACTTCAATTATTCATGAAGTATTTAGCACAATCTTCGGTAGCAGCGAGCTGTTTAGTTATATCGTATATGATATCACGTACATTGTTTAGATTCTTGTCCCCATCGTTTGCTGTATAATATTTTACACGCAGCTCGGCATGTTTCCATAGCTCCGTCGGTGCAATTTCTTTAGTCTTCTTCAGATCGTAAATTTCAATTTTTATGAGGTGGGATGCATTATCTCCATCGTCATTGTTTGTAGAGATATATGCTGTACCCCCGTTTGATAAGCGTCCAACAGTAGATGACTTTTTGGAGGCCTTCTTCTTCTTCTTCGATTTCTCAAAGAATTCCTCTATGTCTTTCTTCCTTTTTAGTAGAATGGCGTTCTTTACTTTGTACTCCAGAGTACCTTCTTCGTCACTGCGCTCATCCTCTTCCCCTGGATAGTAAAACTGTTTATATGTATTATCTAGAAACTGAAACAACATAAAATATCTTTTTGAAAAATTTGACATGGACATACGAATAAAAAAGTATAAATGTAATTATGAACACTATCTATTTGAAATATGATAATACTTACAGCCATAGTAACCACAACGTATGAACAGCACACTGTAATGTATGAAGAATACTATGATATTCAGTTATCAAACTTGTACTTTGGTCTTTTTATTATAGTGTACTAACTTATCCACTGTTGACTACAACGTTTTAACTGAGTTTAGTGAGAGAGAGGGCTCTCTTTTATACACAGCGCATATCTCGTTGCTTTTAGAAACGTAGTAATGATATCCTCAGATAATTTACCTTCAGATAGCGAACCAATTTGTTTGAATTGTAAGCTAAATACCTCAGATAACTGAACTTTTTTGTTGTATTCGATAACCACAAATCCCTACCTACTTAGTCATATTCCCACATAACAGAAATTTTGCTTATAACGAGTGGTCATTACTTTAGATGACACATACATTTTTGTTTTTTTTGTTTTAGATAGCGACTGACTCGTTCTAATTGTTTGCTGACGACCTTAAATTTAAAGTTACTATTACAGATGCAACCCTGATTGTTCGTAGAGCACGAATTAATCCAACTGTGTTACTTGCACATCAAAAAGTGTTATCATCTACGACAGCTAAATATCCTATCACACGAGCTGAAGTTAAAGTTTTAACGATACCATCAGGTGTTCAGGGTAAAACTCTTGATAACATATTCCTTGGTCAAGTACCTAAACGGTGTATAGTTGGTTTTGTGAATAATGCAGCATTCAATGGAAATCTCTCTAAAAACCCATTTAACTTTGAAAATTTTGATATTAGTACATTTTGTTTATACATAGACGGACAACAAATACCTTCAAAAGCTTTACAACCATCATTTGGGAATAATATTTTTACTTCTAGTTATCATACGTTGTTCTCGGGTACAGGTATACATTTCCTTAATGAAGGCAACGGGATATCTAGAGATCAATATTCCAAAGGGTTTTGTCTGCTAGCGTTCGATTTAACACCTGACTTATCAGCGAATGCTTCTAATCACTGGAACCTTATAAAACATGGTAGCGTAAGAATAGAAGTTCGCTTTGATACGGCTTTAACACAAACTATTAATTGTATTGTCTATGCAGAATTTGATAATGTTATAGAAATCGATAAAAACCGTAACATTTCTGTTGACTATAGTAGTTAAGTAAACTTAAATGTTTTAAAATTAAGTGTGTATTAGAATTAAGCGCGTATTAGAATTAAATATGTTTTAGAAATAAGTCTGCATTATTGTATATTGATCCTTTCAATAAAATATATTCATACAAAGTATTTCTTTGTTTTATTAACAATGTGTTTGTATATATTATGTTACCGTGAATGTTCGAAATGCAGTGTATGTTAAGATACTCTGTCATAGACCAGACCAATTTGGTCAATGTTCATTATGAGTGAAATTATTATGCGCGGGAGCGAGCAAAGGGAGCTCGTACGTCATGTTACAGTTAAAACAAAAGTTTTTGTAGACCCTATAATATGTTAAATTATTGTTGATCTCATTATTTGCTTATAATCTACGAGCCTGATAACATCGTAACGCGATCATGAATACATTAGAAATACGGAGATACTTGAGACAAGTGGATTCAAAAAGTGAATGTAATGTTTATGCCGCAAATCGCTTGCCGATTCATGTAGATATGCCTACATATATCATAAGCAACTTAGATAGCGACAATAAGCCTGGTTCTCACTGGGTTGCTATACACATAGACGCGAATGGAGTTGGTCAGTACTTTGATTCCTATGGTAGAGCACCCACAGGTTTCCATCGTACGTTTTTAGATCGAAATTGCAGAGTATGGAATTACAACACTAATCGAATCCAAAACGATTACACTCCAGTATGTGGCGAATATTGTTTAATGTATTTATACTATAAACATTATGGTATGTCATTAGCCGATTTCCAGCACCTGTTCACTAACAATACGCTGTATAACGATATCATATTAAGTAAGTTATTCAAATATTGTTTTGAAAATAATAAAGAACATTAGTATTGCGAAAGGACTTTTTTTTAAATCAAATACATACCCGTTTTACATCATAGGTTTAGTCATCATTGGCTATGACGCAGACATTGACAAAAAAGACAACAGACCCGAGATAACATTGAGCGACGACGGCTGGTCGTTATCAAGGGTCGGCCGTTATCAATTGTTCGTCAATTACCTCAGATTACGTTTCTGTAACTTTGTAACGGTGCGTCGTACGCGAAAACGGATTAGCGCAATCGACTCGGCATCGCCGAAAACCCCCGAATAGACACCAAACTTTTTTTTTTTTTTTTTTTTTTTAGCCGTGACGGCCACCCTGAAGCCGAGAGACAGGGCATGGCGGGGGGAGGGAATGACAGGGGGAGGTGGTGGTTTGGAGAGTTGGTCCAGTCTCCGGGAATACCTACTACTGTCGGATGCAGAAAGAGCCAACGTCCGAGTGCCATCACTGCGACGCGAGCGAGGACTCAGGTCCGCACACGCTCACCGAGTGTCCGGCGTGGGAGACACCGAGGCGGGAGCTTGTGGCGGCCCTGGGAGTGAGGGTTCTCACGCTCTCCACCTTGCTCGCGGCGATGGTTCGCTGCGCGGATGCGTGGGCGGCCGGCGCCTCCTTCTGCGAGCAAGTAATGCTCGTGAAGGAGGAGGCGGGGCGGGAGCGGCAGCGGGAGCGACGAAGGATCGCAAGACAAGCTGCCCGCGTACGAAGGCAACTCGGGCGTCGGAGGTCGATGAATGACCTCCGCCCCCCATGAGCGCCGGCCTGGGGGTGACAGGTGAAGCCGCCTGTCACCCTGGCAGAAGCAGGCCGCGACTCTGTAGTCCCCACACCCGAGAAGAGGGCCAGATCGTGAGAGATGGCCCTGGGTCGGCCGGGGTGCGAGGGATATGCCTGTCAACCTCACCTTCGGCAACCAAAAAGACCCACAGGAGGCGTGCGTTTTAGTCGGTTCGAGTCCGACATAACCTCCTCCACCGGCTCCGGTGGGGAGGTATCCGTGGGGATTTTGCGCACGTAAAAAAAAAAAAAAAAAATTTATTTTATTCGCAAGTGTGTTGAAAAACTTCGTATGTTACACGTGTGTATTGATGATTACCATCTTCGGCTCTCTTAAGACTCTCGCCTATCGGCTCGGGTTTCAATAGCGCCTTAGCAGTAATCATCAACTTTACACACATGTACCATAATATACTATTATAGAAACGCACATTATTTGAAAGGTTGTCCGGAAGAAATTGCGTAAAGCTATAAGGCCGCCTTTTGTACTGCTCTTGTTTTCTCATTTTCTGTAACATGACTATTATAATTGGCGTACAATAAAGTATATAATAAATAATAAATAAATACATATTTGTAAGTGTTACTAGCTATCATCACGCTATCCATTAGGGTCCACACCGGAAATGGGATCAAAAATTCACACGAGTGGAGCCGCGAGTGGTTAGTTAGTTTTACATAAATCAGACGAGCTTGAATCGTTGTTATGAATCAGCGGTCAATGATAAGCCTGTAATTATGTGGGTAGTACAAGGATAATCATATTATTGCAATATGTTGTGCAAGTTGATAGGTTTGTAGTCTAATCATTACATACTTACTTTTCTTTAGACGTCTTTTTACGTACGAAAAATCTCCACGGATTCTCCCGCCACCGCAGCCGGTGGGAGAGGTTATGTCGAACTCGAACCGACCAAAACGCACGCCGCCTGTGGGTCGTTTTTGGTTGCCGAAGGTGAGGTTAACAGACATATCCCTCGCAACCCGGCCGACACAGGGCCATCTCTCTCGATCTGGCCCTCCTCGGACTTTTCTTTAGACTTTACATTGCATGTTGTGTTCACATCGCGTACCTAGAATACAATCACGCAACGACCTATTTGTAAACTACAATGAAAGAAATATTAACTCTGGATGTATTCAGTTTTCTGAACTAAATAAATAAAATGTAGAGTTATCTTGTCTATGCATTAGAGATATTTAAAAAAATGCTTTTGTTATATTAAGTAACGATACTAAATACAAAAAAAAACTTTTCAAATTCTTGCCTGTTCGTCTATTTGTTCGCGATGGACTTAGAACTGAATTTGGTTAAGTTTTTTTTATTAGAAAGGACTTAACCCTCGTTTACACCTAAGTATAAAACATGTATTTGACAAGTTGCATTATATCACAGGCTACAGTGTGAACGCAAGTGTGTTTTATACTCATTTACAATTTGTTGACTATACATACTCTGGGAACGATAATGTACTTGAGATACATGTATAAAACTAGTATTGTGTTTTGATTAATCTTCTACAAGTCTTCTACAAGTCTTCTACAAGTCTTCTACAAGTCTTCTACAAGTCTTCTACAAGTCTTCTACAAGTCTTCTACAAGTCTTCTACAAGTCTTCTACAAGTCTTCTACAAGTCTTCTACAAGTCTTCTACAAGTCTTCTACAAGTCTTCTACAAGTCTTCTACAAGTCTTCTACAAGTCTTCTACAAGTCTTCTACAAGTCTTCTACAAGTCTTCTACAAGTCTTCTACAAGTCTTCTACAAGTCTTCTACAAGTCTTCTACAAGTCTTCTACAAGTCTTCTACAAGTCTTCTACAAGTCTTCTACAAGTCTTCAACAAGTTTTTCATAAACAAGTTTACAACTTATTTCGTGGTGTTAACGAGGGGTTAGTCAGAATTAATAAACTAATATAGTATAGTTTGTGTTATTTTAGTAGTTTGAAATCATAATTATACAACTGTTCGGGACTATTCGCGATTAAATCATGGAACTTACTATTTATGCCGACGTTTCGGATGCGTTGCAGCACGTCGGCAGAAATAGTAAGTTCCATTATTTAATCGCGAAAAGTCCCGAATCGTTGTATAATTATAACATTTGATTGAATGCAATTGTTTGAGTAAAACCGGAGATATAACCAAAGTTGACGATTGCCGATACGTGAGGTGTCCCTATAGCCAGGTTCTTGTCTTCTTGCTCAATGGGTTCCATGATGCATGATAAACTAAATCAAAAATTTAACCCTTCGCCTCTGGCGAGCACAATTTATCCAATACACAATCAAATTTCATCCATTTGTATACAATAATATTAACGGGATTTAACTCGATCATGGTATAATGAAATGAAATGAAATGAAATTAAAATTTATTCGTAAGAGACACGGTGAAGATAAAGGTGTTAATTTTTCCAGTGTGGATAGTACAGCATATCTCGCCTGCATCAGGCATACGAATTTTTTACATTGTTGTTATTGTTATTATCTCATATAAATATAAACATCATTGGTTAGTGCTCCATAACCCATTATACCTGCACAAATTACACAGTCGACATTATATTCGAAACAAAAATAAATTATTATAAGTAACTAAGTATACAAAATAAATTCATGAATTAATTAACAGATGTACATATATTGGTTACAGATGTACATTATAGGTACATATATTTGATTTACCTAAAGTTTCAACCAGGCCCTCGATTTTACTAAAGCAAAACCACTGTCATACCACAGATACGGCAAAAAGGGGATTAAAATTTAGGCTTTAGTCCAAAATTAAATGAAAAAATTTCATTATGTTTTTCATTTACTTTTCTCGCAAAAAATTTAGACTTTATTTCTATACGGTTAAAGTTCAAAATTAAATGTAAAAAATGTCATGTTTTTCATTCACTCTGCAAAAGTCTTTTAATTTTGAAGTTTAAGAGCATTGGTTTAAAGTCTAAAATTACATGGATGTTTTACCAGTGTCCTTGGTATAACAGTGGTATTACTTTAGCAGAATCGAGACCCAGGGACTTACCACGGAGACTGCTAAAAGATTATTAATCTGTGGTGTCATACCACAGGTTTTGCTTTTGTAGAAATTTCCACCCAATTGAGCAGTCCGACTGGGGAAGTACCTCCGCCCTACAGAATACCGCGGTTATAATAACTTCGTGTTGTGTTCCCGACGGTGAGTAGGGTAGCCAGAGCTCACTGGAGAGATTTTGTGCTGTCAGTGGGATGACCAAAGGCTTGTCCTCTACACTGACGGCACAAAATCTCTGTTCTTACAGGGTCGGCAGCACGGATGTGACTCCACTAGTGTTACACACGTTCATAGGTCATGGTAACCACTTTCCATCAGGTGGGCCGTGTGCTTGTCTGCCACCTAAGTTGTATAAAAAAAAAATAAACGACCGTGGTCACAGGACTCATATTCTGACTTGGTCGTGGTCCCTCCAATCAAAAGTATGTATGAACCTATCTATACCATGATCGCGTAAATCCTATTAATATTATTGTAGAACATGGGACACAATAGCTTAAAAATTATTATTCCGTCCATTAGTCTCCTAAAAGCACAGCTACTCCACTCCACCTTCCAAACTTTAATTACAGCTTCTGTCGTGTTTGTCAGCTAGCACTAACACCCAGTTAAGTTTAATTGAGTTTCATAGCTCTGTTGACTGTCGTTTCGCTGTTAGCAGCATCGTATTACTGTAATAGCTTGCACTCATCACGTGATTAATCTAATAAGCCATTGAAACTTTACGAGGGATTCAGTTTTTGAAGTGCCATGTGTGTTAGGATAGGTTTTTAGTATTTTTATTTATTTCATTTATACTTTATTGTACACATAAATTACTTTTATATGAAAAGATGATATGTCATGTTGAGTTCTCTTCCAGCAAACCCGGGAGTGCACAGAGGAATTGCAATACGAGAGGCTAAGTCTAATGCACAAGTGTAAAAGTGCTGTTTCTGAGATACGATTCAAACCAGCGCAGCAGATTACCCTTTATTCCGATGGCGTATAACTTCGAAATTAAGACGTTATGGGGTACGCGATCGAACGCTTTTTCGAAGTCGGTATATATAACGTCCACCTGTGCACCATGCATATTAGAAACGATGTAATTATTTAGTACCAGTAGGTTTGTATTGACAGTGCGGCCTTTAATGAAACCGTGCTGCGATTGTGGAATACTAGGGAGTGCAGTGGAATATACTACTTCATAAACTATTTTTTCTAACATTTTTCCAAAGTTGTTTAGTAAAGAGACCGGTCTGTAATTATTTATATTTAACTTTGAGCCTTTCTTATGTATAGGTACTATTTGTGCGTCCTTCCATTTTGCAGGAAATACTCCGTCGTCCAGGGATCTTTGGAATATTAGCAGTAAGGGCCTCACTAAACCGGGTTGGCATTTTTTTATAAATATAACAGGTAGCCCGTCCAGACCTGCACCTTTTTTTATGTTGAGTTTATCGAAAATTTCTATTAATTTTTTTGTGGTGACTTTAATTGAGCTAATGACGGATCCAAGTGGGGACTCTGCGCAGTCCGGAGCTACCTCCAAGGGGTCGGGTATTTGAAATACGCTATGAAAAAATCTATTGAAAGCGTTACAGATATCTTCGCCGTTAGAAAGTACCGCGTCCTCGTGATTCATTACGTTAGGGTAACCTGATGAATTCCGCCTATCTTTTATGAACCTCCAAAAAGCCTGGGGACATTTTTTCAGCTCCTTTTCACAGTTATCAATATATTTAGTATATAAAACATTCTGAAGATCCTTTACTCGTTTACGTAACAATGCAAATTCAGTGTAATCACATGGGTTTTTAAATTTCTTCCATTTTTTATGAAGTTTAGATTTTTCTTTAATAACATTAATAAGCGCCGCGGAGTACCATTTAGGGTATGTGTATCTACGAGAAGTCATTACAGATGGGACGTGGCGGTCAATTAACAAACTTAATACAGAATACAACTTATCTACCATCACATTGACATCGCCACCGCCCAAGCACAGGTCCCAATCCATATCACACAGTTCCCGGTTAATCGTAACATAATCCGCCTTAAAAAACTTTCTAACCAGCCTTGGTTGGTACTTAAGTGGTTCGAAAAAGAGGTTCTGTATATCAATTAAAAGTGGAACGTGTGGCCGGTCAATAGTCACCAGTGCCGATTTACTCTCGTTACAGACTAAGGAAGCGTTCGATATGACAAGGTCTAAAACATTACCACAATAGTTGGGAAAAAGATTATATTGCGTCATACCCATAAAATCTATACAATCTATGAATTCAGTAGTAGCTGTACCCAGATCCGTATACGGGGCACTGCCCACCGCACGGCGACCCTCCCCCCATGTTACGAAAGGTAGGTTGAAATCTCCTATTACTAGAAATGTGTCATTCGAATTTGCTGAGTATTCGAATTTGCTGAGTACATTACATACATGTATACATACAAATATACATGTTCTTTGAAAAAATCACAAGTTGTGCTGTTGCTCACTGCTCCACCCGTGTTTTTTTTATTATTATACTACTTAAATAGCAGACAAACACACGGCCCACCTGATGGAAAGTGGTGACCACAGTGTCCTTTGGACGTGTGCAACACCAGGCGAGTCATACCATCCTATTCATGCTAATATTTATAGACCAGCCTCCCCTTCCCAGCTTCGCCCGTGGTACGCTTCTGATGTCGGATTTATTGACATATATGATTACTTTTTATTATATACTAGCTGACCCGGCAAACGTTGTTTTGCCATGTATAATATTTATAAGAATCATTTTTTTAGCTCAATAAAAATAACGATCTTCTATAAGTGTGCGGGGATTTACTTATAATCGAAAGCGTTGTAGACAATGAAAATGAAAATCGCGATGGAAAAGTAGGGGTTAATTTTAGCGGGTTGAAAATTCAGGCTTCAATGTATTTTCTAATGCTGTATCATAAAAATATAAAAATAAATAAAATCATCTAGAAATTAAAAAAAAGAATTTTAGGGGTGGACCACCCTTATCACTTAGGGGTATGAAAAATAGATAGTAGCCGATTCTCAGACCTACTGAATATGCATATAAAATTTCATGAGAATCGGTCAAGCCGTTTCGGAGGAGTATGGTAACTAACACTGTGACACGAGAACTTTATATATTAGAAGATAGATATACTTTTTATTGACATTTTGTAAGTGCCGATTTAATGGTATAATGTAATAATTAATTTTTATATATTGGCGTACTCTAATTTCTAAATTATTGTAAATCTAATTTTAAGTGAACTTTATGTTTTTATGAGAAATAAATGAATTATATTGTACAAAAAAAAAAAAATATTTAATGGTTTTTGCAAAATAAATGATTTTTACTTTGACTCCTCTGCTTCCTTGAGTAGTGTGATAGCTTTTCTCGTCTATAGGCTAGAGCCTTCGTCGGTAAACGGATTTTTTTCAACACAAATAATTTGTCAATACGAACCAGTGGTTCCTAGAGTGTGAAAGGTTTGTGAAAGTTTGTGTGCATATTTCCTGTTTCTTGTTCTTTTGACATTTTAATTTAGAATTTGAATTTTGTTGACAATTGATTATATTAATACTGGTGACTTCTTTTGGATTAATTAAATATCTAATGTATCTATATTTTTGACGATGAATTTCAGATGCTATTGAAGACGATAAATTATTATATTTTATTTGAATTGTGTAAACAAAAGAGGAATAAAATAATGTAATATGTGCATGCCATAACTGGTGATAATACATTGTACTTATTTTATTTTTTAGCGACCAACTTATTATGACTGTATTATGCAAATAAATGAATAAATAAAAAATAAATATTTGAATGTTTGTTTTTTTTATATATAGCACACGCCAATTTGACTTCAAGTAGTATGTTACATTGGTGGCACTCAGTTTGGTGGCCTCATCAGATACTTTTTTACGCTCCGCATAAAGGACCCGAGACTGCAGGAAGATTGTTACAGAATTACACGATATCGCTGGTTAACTTAGCGGTAGAGCATTCCTGTGAACCTGACTGTGTATGAAGCCAGCCAATCGTAATGCTCCATTTTCTTGATACGATAACAATAGTTTCTCGTATTAGGGCTACAGTAGTATTATAATAGAAATCATTATCAAACAGCGCTACTACCAAATACTTTACCAACAACAAAAAAACCTCATTAACACTTTACGCAACCCGGTAACTAAAGACCTCACGCAATCCAACCGCACTCACTACCTTTACACCAAGGCAGTCAAGTTTCAAACTCATAAAACTAATTCAAACCTCCTTAAGTCGTGTTTACTTACCTCAAAAGTTTCTCGAGTTTATAGCCGTGAGGGTAGATCCTCACGCACTCCGCCCACATGACGGTATAAGGGTACTGTCGGGTTAGGTTCAATATCACAACTTTCTTAAAAATAAAACCTGGTAATCCAGGGTCAGCTTAAATATAGAATGGAATGAAAAAATCCGCGTGTGATCGTTGAGGTTCTACTACTTCGCATTTGAGTATTACGTGGGTGGCCTTTTCCTCGGCATTCGCTTAAATATATGTGGCTTAATTATATTTACCCACCTACGGCGAAGCAAAACGAGGGTTATGATTTTGACAGGCTATGGATGTATGTAGGTTCATCTTTTTTTTTATACCACTTAGGTGGCAGACACGGCCCACCTGATGGAAAGTGGTTACCGTGGCCTATGGACGTGTGAAGCCACACTCGCCCTGCCGACCCTGTAAGCACAGAGTTTCTGTGCCGTCAGTGTAGAGGACAAAGCAGGACAAGCCTTTAGTCATCCCACTGACAACACAAATTCTCCAGTGAGCTCTGGCTACCCTACTCACAGCTGGAAACACAACACGAAGTTATTATAACCGCGGTATTCTGTAGGGCTTCTGTTAGGCGTACTTCCCCAGTCGGACTGCTCAATTGGGTGGAAATGCCGCCGTGTCCTACCTCTTATAAAATCATCAAATCATCTGTTCCCTCATAGCTCCTTAACCACTTATTAGAACTGGACAAATGAGGTATCGTTAGAAGCTTCTTACTCGTTCGCTGGTATAGGCTATAATATGTCACTGAATCTATTGTGGAACCCCTAGCGATATGTGTTAAAAAATAAATTTGCCATATATATGTTGTATTTGGTATCAAGGGCCTCATTATTAGCATTTCAAATAAGTATAAATTACATATACCTATGGCTTGCCCCAAAATAATATAAATAAAAAAAAGTTTAAAACTAACACTCTGAAGTACGGAAACTCTTAGAAGAAAAGCTACTAAGCGGTCAACCATTTGAATGGAAACCACATCACTTCTTATCGATTAAGTTAATTAGTTGGTTTTTTTTTTTTTACATGCGCAAAATTCCCATGGATACCCCTCCACCGGAACCGGTGGAAGAGGTTATGTTGGACTCGAACGAACCGACCAAAACGCACGCCGCCTGTGGGTCGTTTTTGGTTGCGGAAGGTGAGGTTAACAGGCATATCCCTAGCACTGCGGTCGACCCATGGCCATCTCTTTCGATCTGGCCCTCTCCGCGGGTGTGGGGACCACAGAGTCCCCAACTCGTCCCCGGAAATGGGGAGGCGCGCCGCCACCTCTGATGTCAGTTTATACACTGATAATATAGTAATCTTAGACCGGTTAGTTGAAAAATAAAATCAACGGGGAAATCTTACAACAAATATGGGGATTATGAGCGAAACACTATAGCTGTGGAAATCGGATAACCGGCCATAAGATACTGATATAACTCTCGGTAACAACTGCCCAGAGAGCGACCTCGTCATTTGATACCTTTACCGAATAAATTTTTCACAATAATCATGTATTAAGGAGGTCTATACAATATTTACTGATATGATCTATACAATATAAACTGGATATGGAAGGTGGAGGATCGGAGAAAATGACGCACATTGGGAGAGGCCTATGTAGTA
Source organism: Eilema griseolum (assembly GCA_963662185.1). Taxonomy (NCBI): domain Eukaryota; kingdom Metazoa; phylum Arthropoda; class Insecta; order Lepidoptera; family Erebidae; genus Eilema; species Eilema griseolum. Next base: position 2,896,088 of record OY759249.1, read on the forward strand.
TAAGCTAATTGATTGATTGATTGATTGATACAATATCTACATTTATAGACTTATTCGCAACGCAATGCAGTTTTTTTTATACAACTTAGGTGGCAGACTAGCACACGGCCCACCTGATGGAAATTGGTTACCGTGACCTATAAACGTGTGTAAAGCACCAGAGCAGTCATATCCGGGCTGCCGACTCTGTAAGAACAGAGATTTTATGTGCCTTCAGTACAGAACACAAAATCAGGAGAAGCCTTTGATCTTCCAACTGACAGTACAAAACTATCCAGTGAGCTCTGGCTACCCTACTCACCACCGAGAACACAACACGAGGTTATTATAGCCGTGGTATTCTGTAGGGTGAAGGTACTTCCCTAGTCGGACTGTTCAATTCGGACGGGAATACCGTCGTGTCCTACCTCCTCCGAAAAATGAAAAAAGAAAAAGCCCGTAAATTAATAAACTCGCTGTCATTATTTTTGTCTTTATATTTTTGAATAATGTAACCGAAACATCTAAATATTCCTCCTAATCTCTCCAGCTAAGCTAAATTACCCGTACTAGGAGTGGGTTACATCGATAGCGATATACCACTTAGGTGGCAGACAAGCACACGGCCCACCAGATGGGAAGTGGTTACCGTGGCCTATGGACGTATGCAACATCACGGGCGTTACACTCGCGCTGCCGACCATGAAGAAACTTTCTGATATCCCTCTTGAAGAACCCCATATTGTAGACGCTTGGGAAAACCGCTGCAGGGAGGTCATTCCACAGCTCGAATGTGAGTGGGATGAAGTTTCTTTCATACCGTACAATGCGCACCGTCTTCTCAGGTTACAATGTGTTAGGATGAATTCCCTGCCTCTGGCTGTGTGATGATAGATTGTAGCTGTGGTCAAACAATTCATCTGAGTACAAACCATAGTATAGGCGGTAGAACACACAGCGAGGCAAAATCCCTCCTAAGGCTGAGAGGTTCCATACTACCTGCGAATCTGGGATTGTCAACCAGACTCAACGCCCGTCTATGCACCAAGTCGAAGGTCAAGTTCGTATGCTGACGCTACAGCAAAAAGGTGACAGCAGTACTCCACGTGCGGCTGGAACTTTAGACCGTAAAACCAGTTCCTTAAGAACTAAACTACCAACTTAGTAACAAGCTGTAATAAGAAGAGGGCTCAAAATGTTCAGGCATCGTAGCTCCACATCTATGTTGACTGGTAACGTGCTCCTGACTTAATTAAATAATAAAAAGAAATTAAAAATAAAAAACCTGACTGCTATCTAAAAGATAGAAAGAAGCTTGATAGCAGGCGGTACCCATTTGCCAATCATGAGCCGAAAGAAAATAAATGTATCAAATTTGTTTTCGATCTTTTATATAACAGACGAGTTTTTTTTATTTTGCAAAAATTATGAAAAAAACTATGACAAAAATTAATAATAAATAAACTAACGCCTTTATCTCCGAAGTGGTAGGCAGAGGTGTGCTAGCACCCCACATTTCGCCAGTTTATGTTTAGGTCCCAATGTAATAGGTGGTGAGCCTATTGCCATTAACCGGGCAGTTATAAACCTGCGATAAATACACACATAACTTCGAAAAGCATCGAAAAGTCATTGGTGTGTGCCATGGTAAAACTTGATATCGAACCCGAGACCTCATCTCAGCAGTCCATTGCCATTATATATGTTTGTGATTTCCATACCATACCATTACCATTCCATAATATCCTACTCAATATAGTTAATAGATTTAAAATAATTTAGATTTTTTTAAGACACTCCGCATTTTAGCACCAAAAGTCCACCGTATCATTTTTCTTGACATTTTATGTATCCTATGATACTTGGGAGATGTATACCTTTCATTTGAGACCCAACTCATCGAAATCCGCCCAGTTGTTAGGTCTGTAGAGAAGAACAAAGAATACATACATATATACTCATAAATACATACATACACACGCACGTAACACATTACCCTTACTAGCGCAGTCGGATGAAAAGTTAGCGGTTGTATTTCACCGGCAACAACGCGGCAAGTAATTTAAATGACTATATTTAGCTCCAGCCACACAGCATCAATTTCCATGTACATTATTGCAGTGCGACAAAGCCGGTGCAGTTCGCTCCACTTAGTTGGAGCTTCATTGTTCGCAAATGTACGCACTGGTGCAGAAAATTGCCGTGCAACCATGTATTTAGTATTCGCTAGAGACCTTAGAACACCTTGGAGTTAGAAAAACTGGCCCTCATTTGCTAATTTTATGTAGGTAATAACAAAACAAATGTTATAACACATCTTATATATAAAATTCTCGTGTCACAATGTTCGTTCCCGTACTCCTCCGAAACGGCTTGACCGATTCTCATGAAATTTTGTGAGCATATTGAGTAGGTCTGAGAATCGGCCAACATCTGTTTTTCATACCCCTTAGTGATAAGGGTTGTCCACCCTTATCACTAATATATTAATAATAATAATAATTATTATTATTATAATAATATCAATAAATCATTTATTTGCTGACCAAAGGTATATAAAGATGTTAGGTAGTACATTTAAATAGGAAATAAGTTCTCTTCAGCCTAGGTAGGCTAATAAGGTTATCGGCTTGCAAAAATGTCTTAATTTATGAATGCAATATGAGTTATCATCAACTTGTACAGTGATAATTACTTGTGACAATTAAACAATAAAATTATTAAAACATACGGAATGTCAACTATGTCTGCAAGATGTACAGAATATTAGGTAAAATGTCAGATTCAGAAAGTAAATAAATGCCATAATTATTCATGTCAATTGTCAATAAAAGCAAAACCTACTCAATACAATAAAAATTGTTAAAATATACAGAATGTCAAACATGTTCACAAGATGTACAGAGTATTAAATGTCAGAATAAGAAAGTAAATTAATAACAAAACAATTACATACATTAACAATTCAATTATAATTTAAATTCAATGTCAAGTCATTATGAGATGTTAATATTCTTCGAGAAATTCACTTACTGTTTAGTAGCATTTTTCTGACAATAACTCGTGTAAACGTTTTTTGAATAGATTCAAATTTATTTTTTTAATTTCTTGAGTTATCCTATTATATATGACTGGTGCCATGCAGTAGCCACTTTTATGCAATAATGCGGTATAGCCTCTATGTATGCGAAGGTTATTGCGAGTGATTTCCCGTCTGTTTCGTGTAACCGTAGCCGCCAGAGTCTCGAAAAGTTCTGGATTACACTTCACGAAGGTAGCCATTTCAAAAATATATAGCGATGGTAACGTTAATATACCATGTTTAACCAAATACGGTTTACAGCTATCTATCCTATTTAAACTGAACATGGCACGAATACATGCTTTCTGGGCTTTAAAGACGATCTCTCTATGGCTTGAATTACCCCAAAGACAATTAGACATTTACTTAAAAAATATTTATATGGCAAAACAACGTTTGCCGGGTCAGCTAGTATAATATAAATGTTTTTAGGAGGCGGTATTTCCGCCCAATTGAGCAGTCCAACTGGGGAAGTACCTCCGTTCTACAGAATACCGCGGCTATAATAACTTCGTGTTGTGTTCCCAGCGGTGAGTAGGGTAGCCAGAGCTCACTGGAGAATTTGTGCTGTCAGTGGGAAGCCTAAAGGCTTGTCCTACTTTGTCTTCTACACTGACGGCACAGAAACTATGTACTTACAGGGTTGGCAGCGCGACTGTGACTCCTCTGGTGTTACAAACGTCCATAGGCCATGGTAACCACTTTCCATCAGGTGGGCCGTGTGCTTGTCTGCCACTTAAGTGGTATAAAAAAAATGCAGACACCGCAAAAAAATTACGTTCAATTTTAGACTTGACCTGAAGACGTTAAAATTTTTCGATATATTCGTTTTTGGGCAACTGTGGGAGCCATCTACCGGCATTCGTATTATCTTATCTTAATCAGTTTGAATAGTCAGCATACTAAATACTTTAAAATTTCATTCATACACTGATATATATACATATAGCCTTCCTTGCCTTTACTCCCGGAGGGTTATTCAGAGGTGAATTAACACCCACATTTGACCATTCACTAAATTCGGTCCCACGGTGTGAGCTTATTGCCGTCTTTCGAACACTATTGTTGACTTAAGCCATGCATCTGAGGCTGAGTCTGGGCTATATATATCTGTCCGATATTAAACAGCCCTATCCTTTAGTCGCCTTTTACGACACCGCATGGGACGAGATGGGGTGATCCAAATTCTAATTTTTTTACGTGCGAAAAATCCCTACGGATACCTTCACCACTGAAGCCGGTAGAAGCCGGGAGAGGTTATGTCGGACTCGAACCAACTAAAACGCACGACGCCTATGGGTCGTTTTTGGTTGCCGAAGGTGAGGTTAACCGGTATATCCCTCGCACCCCAGCTGACCCAAGGCAATCTCTCTCGATCCGGCCCTCTACTCGGGTGTGGGGACTCTGTGCCCAACCCGTCCCCGGAAACGGGGAGACGCACAAGGCGCGCCGCAGCGGCCTGCTCTTACCAAGGTGACAGGCGGCTCCACCCTTCACCCCCAGGCCTGCGCTCAATCATTCAATCCTTTATAATTTAATTAAAAATTTCAAGGGGAAATAAATGTTCCAAACAGTTAAATGAATGAAATATTTAATACTGCATATTTCTGAGCGATGCGGCTCACTGGCTTGTTGTGTGCAATTACAATGAAATTCAATCTCGCATTCATTTTGTACCTGGAATCTGTGTTGATAATATATGTACCTGTACATATAAATGAAATGAAGCGTCTATTAATAATAGCTTTTCTTCTTGTGAATGTATAGTTCCCGTCATATCTCTTGAGACGTGCAAGAAGCCCAAATCATGAGAGATATGAACTCCAGACGCATGAGGAATGATTTGATCATGTTCAGATGGTCTTTGGACATTGGAGACCTAGTCCAATTCCCCTACAATATGGGGTTCTTCAAGAGGGGCAACAGAAGGTTTCTTCATGGTCGGCAGCGCGAGTATGACACCCCTAGTATTGCATACGTCCATAGGCCACGGTAACCGCTTCTCATCAGGTGGGCCGCGTGCTTGTCTGCCAACTAAGTGGTATAAAAAATAAAATACATTATAGGAGGTAGGACACGACGGTATTCCAGTCGCAATTGTGCAGTCCGACTGGGGAAGTACCTTCACCCTACGGAATACCACGGTGATTATAACCGTATTGTGTTCTCGGCGGTGAGTAGGGTAGTCAGAGCTCACTAGGGAGGGTTTTTGCTGTCAGTGGGAAGACTAAAGACTTGTCCTGATTGTTTCTTCTGCACTAACGGCACAGAAATTCTCTGTTATAACAGGTTGGGTGGCACGGTGTAACTCCCCTGGTGTTGCACACGTTCATATGTCACGGTAATCACTTTCTATCAGGTGAGCTGTGAATTTATCTGCCACCTAATTTGAATAAAAAAAATACATCACACCTATCCATAGAAAAGATTTGAAAACTACGGACCGAAGTCCGAATTGCGTGACTTTGCTAAAATCCTTGAAAATTGTACACATATAGGTGTACTCGGCACTGTAAAAACTTATGCATATTATATTTCCTTATTATTTGTTTATCTAGCTTAAGTTTTCGTGATTAATAAAATAAAACAAAATCTGTGATTCGAGCCGCGTGGTTCCCGGTAGAGTAGAATTTGGACCACCCCATCTCTTCCCTTCTTCTCTTGGCTGTGTGGCTTCCGGCTGTGTGGCTTCCGGCATAGAATAGGACCACTCCATCTCTTCTCGTGGATTTCGTAAAAGGCGACTAAAAGAACACCAAAGGATGAGCAGCGGCGTCCTTTGTGATATATCCTAACTTAATACCGCGCTCGCCAACCAGTTTGCCAAGTATGGCAAAACCTAAAAATGGACACAGAGAAAAAGACCAGGCCCCTAGTCCCCGGCAGCCCCGCTATTCCTGGCTCCGGTAGCGATCATGGTAACGGCGGGGCAGGGGGTGCGAAGAATCCCCGGTAGAGATTCGGCTGCCACCCCAAATGGAAAATGGCCCTGGTAACGCACAACGTTAGCACGATGAAGACTGACGAGAAGCTGCTCAAGGTGGAAGAGGAAATGAGTAGGTTGCACTGGGACATTGTAGGGTTGTCCGAAGTACGAAGAGCGGGGTAAGGCACGACAACCCTGAAATCCGGCCACCTACTCTACCACCGGGAGGGTTACAGAAAGTCACTGCATGGTGTCGGGTTCCTCGTCCACAGGTCCCTTATTAACAACGTTATATCCATCGAAAGTATCTCGAGTCGGGTGGTATACCTGATACTCAGAGTATCCAAAAGATATATATATACTTATATATACTTGTTGAAGGTCATCCAGGTATACATGCCCACCAAGTCATACTCCGATGAAGAGGGTGAGGAAGTGTATGAGGATATAAGTATACATGCTTCCAAAACCAATTTCACTGTTGTTATGGGGGACTTCAACGCGAGACTGGGCAGACGGGGCGATGGGGAGTTGAGAGTGGGACCTTTAGGATATGGGCAGCGAAATGACCGGGGCCACATGCTGGCGGACTTTATGGAGAAGGAGGGTACATCTTGACGACAAAAGGGCAAATATATAATGATGTCTCTGTGATCAGCCGTGTAAAAACCGGTAGCGATCAACGTATCGTAAGGGCCACATTGAATATTAACCCCAGACTAGAAAGGTCACGTCTGATGAAGTCAACACTCAGACCGTCACACGTCGATGTTCAGGACTCCGAGAGCTTTCAACTTGAACTATACAATCGTTTCGACTGTCTGCAGGATCGCGTTTCAGTGGACGAGGTAAACAACGCGCTGGTAGAAGCTGTCCAAGCGGTGGGATCTAAATTCTTTGGGTCTCGCCTTAAACAAAAACCTCAGAAGATCTCGACCCAGACCCTTGATCTCATGACCAAACGTCGGCATACGACGACAACGACGTATACAGAAATCCTTGCGACACGACATTCGATCCTATAACACTAAAAATATTAAGGAGACGATAGAGCGAAACAAAGGCTCCAAAGTGTTTGCGAGGAATGCGTCCGTTGGACAAAGCCGGTTGACGAAGCTGAAGACGGAGGATGGCAGCATAGCAACGATAACGGTAGAGGTACTTAGTTAGGTCGAAAGGTTTTATGGGCAGCTATAAACATCCGCTAAACAGCCCGCTGACATAGTTAGAGATCCAAGAGCGAAGCTTACCCGACATCATACCGAAGACATCCCGGACATCAGCCTGTACGAGATTAGGATGGCCCTCAAACAGCTGAAGAATAGCAAAGCGGCGAGTGAGGATGGAATTACAGCAGAGCTTCTGAAAGCAGGCGGAACGCCGGTACCAAGGGTACTTCAGGGGCTATTTAATTCCATCCGTCACGAGGGCACAACGTCGGAAGCGTGGAACGGGGGCGTTGTGGTCCTCTTCTTCAAGAAAGGCGATAATACGTTGTTGAAGAATTATAGGCCCATCACGCTCCTGAGCCACATTTACAAGCTGTTTTCGAGGGTTATTACGAACCGTCTCGCCAACAGGCTTGATGACTTCCAACCACCCGAACAAGCCGGATTCCGAAAAGGCTGCAATACCATAGACCACATTCACACGCTTCGGCAGGTTATACAGAACACTAAAGAGTATAACCGGCCCCTCTGCTTAGGATTCGTGGACTATGAGAAAGCCTTCGTCGATTCGATCGAAATATGGGCCGTGCTACAGTCTCTCCAGCGATGCCGGATAGATCACCGGTATATCGAAGTGTTGAAGTGTTTATACCAGAACGCCACTATGTCGGTCCGAGTACAGGAACAGAGCACGAAGCCAATCCCATTGAAAAGGGGCGTTTGACAGAGAGACGTTATCTCTTCGAAACTGTTTACCGGCGCCTTGGAAGACGTCTTCAAGCTACTGAACTGGAAAGGACGTGGCATCAACATAGACGGCGAGTACCTCACTCACCTTCGGTTTGCCGATGATATTGTCATTATGGCAAAGTCGCTGGAAGACTTAAACACCATGCTCGAAGACCTTAATGGAGTATCCTAATAGGTGGGCCTTAAGATGAATATGGACAAGACAAAGGTTATGTCAAATGTCCATGTTGCGCCTCTACCGGTGCATGTTGGGGACTCAGTCTTAGAAGTTGTTGACGAGTACGTCTACTTGGGTCAACTGATCCAGGTAGGAAATTCCAGCTTCGAGGACGAGGTACATCGACGAATTCGACTCGGCTAGGTAGCGTTCGCAAGGCTACGAGATTTCTTCTCGTCCGACATATCTCAGTGCCTGAAGACGAAAGTCTTTAACCAATGTGTGTTACCAGTGATGACTTACGGATCTGAAACGTGGTCCCTCACTATAGGTCTCCTAAAAAAGCTCAAAGTCACTCAACGAGCTATGGAGAGGGCCATGCTCGGTATTTCCTTACGTGATCGCGTCAGAAAATGATGATATCCGTAGGAGGACAAAAGTAACCGAGGTCTATGTTCAGCAGTGGACTATGTGTGGCTGACATGACATCTCTTCCCAAGCGATGTCGTACAAGGCGACTAAGGGATAGGACTGTTTAACATCAGACAGATATATACAACCCAGACTCAGCCTCAGATGCATGGCTTGAGTGAACAATAGTGCACGGAAGACGGCAATAGGCCCGCCCCCTATTACGTGGGACCGATTTCAATCATTTGTGATATGTGGGTGTTAATTATAATAATATAATAATAATAATAATTTATTCATCATCAAAAATGAGGGCTGTACATTGTACTAATACTAGTTTTACAATTATGGTCTTAATAGCTAAGTCATATAAGTAAGTACTATAATAATGTCTACATTAGAAGTAGCATATTATAAATGTGCCATAGAATAGTTTTTATTGGTAAAATAGAATTTAAATTAATAATCTTACTATATTTACATTTTGCCTAGATTTTACCTAGATCAGGTAGGTCTGATCTAGGTTTTTATAAACCTGTGCTTCAGGTTATGTCTGTTCTATTATTTAAAGTGCCTATTGCAAAAGTTATACAATATAATGTAAAAGTATCTATGTTTACAGCTTATCGCTACCTATTTTAATATTTCTAACAGTTTCTCCGTGTCTGCGTAATCTAGTTTTTTAAATATTTTGTAGTTAAAACCTTACAGTTCCAATAACTTAGATTATATATGGCTAGTATTTTGTTTAATTTGTTATACAGGAAAGGCCCTAAAAACATATAAAATTTATTTACGAACTCATGCTTAGCTTGTGGATTTTCACAAACTATATCTTTTCTTCTCTTATCTGAAGGTACTGCGGGTGTAGGGAGTTTGGTATGTTGGAGTAGTATGATGTTCAGAATAAATAATTGGCGAACTGTTAACACCTTACAGGCCCTGTAGAGTTGTTCTGTAGGAAACCTAAAAGGACGAAACGTGGCTACTTTTAAGATAGCTCTTTGAGCACGCTCTAATGGAAGTAAGATTGAGGGTCCAGCCCCACCCCAGGACGTTATACAATAAGTAAGAATGGACTGACACAACGCCAAATATACCTGCTTAATTAATTTATAGCCCGATATTGCGCGTAAATTCTTAAATATATACATTAATTTTCGTACTCTTGCACAAAGCAATTCAATATGTTTACGGAAATTCAGATTTGTGTCAATCGTTACTCCAAGATATTTTATATTGTCAGTTTTTGTTAATGTAGGACAAACGCATGCAAGGTTAGCGGTTGTACAATAATGTGCATACATGTTTATGTTAGTCACAGGTTTATTAGTATTTCGCATTGTAAACAACATATATTTAGTTTTATCGGTATTTAGTGTTAAAAGATTTCGTTGGAGCCATTTCGTCACATAATTAAAACCCTTTTGAGCGTGTTTAAATAACTCATCTCTGGATTTAGCTGAGAACAAAAGAGCCGTATCATCAGCATATGATATAATATAGCCATTTTGAAGTTTTGAGTTGCAAAGGTCATTGATATAAATTAAGAATAAAGTTGTCCCAAATACACTCCCTTGCGGGATTCCGTATCCGCTATTTTGGAGTTCTGAGCTCACTTTCTGTCCAATTTTCACACATTGTTGACGATCCCTCAGATAATCTCTAAATAATAGTAGTTGCGTTCCTCTTACTCCAAGAGCTTCCAGTTTTTTTAATAATATGGAACATGATATGGAATCAAATGCCTTGGCTAGATCCAGGAAAATCCCCATAGTTTTCATGCCTTTATCCAGGTTGTTAGTTACGTAGTCTGTTAGTGTGTGTACAGCTTGGCTAGTCGACCTATTCGGCCTGAAACCAAATTGATAGTCAGAGAGTAAGTTATTGTCTTCCAGATATTTTGTTAATCTGGTGTGTATAATTTTTTCTAATATTTTAGAGAGGCCTGTTAACACCGAGATAGGTCTGTAGTTATTGACACTAGATTTATCACCAGATTTAAATATCGGGGTAACGACTGCTCGTTTAAGTGATTTCGGGAAAATACCGTTAGTCAAGCACAGTTCGTAAATATGGGTTAAAGGGGGTGCAAAGATGGATTTGAACTTTTTTAGTATGTTATTAGGAATGTTGTCCCACCCAGTAGAACAATTATCCTTCAGCCCCGCTATTATTCTAGTTATTTCCTCAGCGTCTGTATTTAATAAAACAAAGGAGTTTAGGGTAGAATAGGTTGAGCGTACATTTTGGGATTTCAAAGAGTGGAACTATCACTAGAGCAGGCTGGGTTTTGAATTTTTTCTGCGAGACTTTTGCCAACATTTACAAAGTAGGCGTTAATGTCATTCATTGTGTTGAGTGGGTTCCCATTAGAATTAGATAATAAATCGAGTGGTGGTACGGGTGGTTGTGACCTGAACGTATTCTTTTTGATGAATTTCCAAATTTGCTTAGTATTGTTGCCAGCCTTTTGCAGTTCATTCCTGTTGTGTTGCAACTTTAGTTTTTTAAGTAGGTTATTGCAAAAATTCCTATACCTTTTATATGTCAGTGTAAGTATTTCGTTGTCAGGCGCATGCGTCGCCTTACAATGTAGTCTATCTCTATGCCTTATACATCTGACGAGGCCTGGAGTAATCCATGGCTTAATGTTATTGTATTTTTTAGGTAATATTTTATAGCAAGTATTTCGTAATATTGCTGATTGGACAGATTCTATAAAGTAGTCTAATGAGGTATTTGGATCGCTTGTGGTGTAAACGGGGTCAAAATCAATGCTGCGTATATCATTTTCTAGGTTGCACATATTGACCTTAGTAATGTTGTGTGTGCAAGTTTTTCTCGGTGAATATGTTTCTAATGCCAATAAAATTGCTCGATGATCTGTAAGCCAAGAGTTAGTTATGAATGTTTTGGTTAGTACTTTACATTTTATAATAAAATGATCCATGCATGAGCCAGTCTTAAATGTTGGACAATAGTGGGTGGGTAGCAGACCATGAGATGCGCACATATTCAGGTACCTATGTGCGTCAGCCTTGGCTTCCTCATGGACGATATTGATGTTTATATCCCCAATAATTATGATATTTTTATAAGATGTTAGCCTTTTTAAAGTAATATCAAGTGATTCCAAAAATATGTCTATGCTTTGTGAAGGCGGCCGATAGATTGCGATGACTACTGTATCATCTTTTATTTCAATTATAAGACAGCTACATCCATAAAACAACGGTTCCTCCACTACTGTGTTTAGGTTATTCTTAACATATACCACCAATCCATCGTTTTGGTTAATGAAGTTACCGGAGGCGTAAGACGAGTAGTTATCAAGAGATGGTAAGTTATTTCCTTGGCCCTCCAGCCAACACTCTGTAAGAACTACGACATCACAACTTACGTTTAGATCGTGCAGCAAAACCTCTAGTGCACTCATGTTGCAGTTTATACTACGAATGTTTTGTGTTAGTAGTGTTAGTAATTTACCTCCCGTGGGTAGGAATTGTTTACAATCTTCAACATTACAAATATTAATTTCCGACACGGAAAAACTATCTAGATCACATACCAGTTGATTTGCTGTCATTATTTAACTCTAACACTAATACAAATAAATTAGTTTTCTAATGTGCTTAAAGTATAGTTTGTTTGGTGACGCTCTTAGGCGCCCTCATAGTCTATTGAGTTTATATAATTAGCCTCCGCGTATTTACGAGCTGGGCAACTGTCATCACCTGTTTGATGGTCGCACTTCCTCTTAAAACGTTTGCACGTCGCACATACTGGGGGACAAGTTTTCTTAGTGCACTCCTTGTGGGAATGACCTACTTCTCCACAGTGGTTGCAAGTGACTGTTTCTTCACGGCAGAACTTAGCGGCGTGTCCAAACATCTGACATTTAAAACATCTGGTCACAAGAGTGAAGTCCCTCACCGGACACGAAGTCCAGTTAATGAAGATGCGCCCTTGGTTTATAAGTACCTTTCTGATGGCAGGAGGTACCTCGAAGATGTAGTTACAGGTGGAAAGGTTTTTCTTACCTGATTTGTGGCTCAACTTTACTGCTGCGAAGGACTCCCGTGTGTAGTTTGGTACTTTATCTGCTAGGTTCTGCTCATAAATGCACTCACGCACCTCTTCGTCGGTTAGAGTTACGGGGACACCAACAATTACAATTCTTGGTCTGCGCTTGGAAGGTTCTTCAATTATAAGGCCTGATGTTACAAATTTGTCGAAGTTCTTTAATTTTTCGACATCTCCTCTCCCTTCCGTGCTTATTATGACGCCCCCATTTCTGACTTTCCTGAGGCCACGGACTTGGAGTTTCAGTTCCTCCGGTGAAATAATTTTCTGAACTAAAGCCTTTGTCTCATCGCTGGTCTTGTTTCTATCACTAGGGTAGATGGCCACGGCGCTTAGGTTTGCGGGACGGACGAGTTTATCGGCTCCTTTCTTCACCATATTCGCGTACGAAGATTCGGCTGGATTTATTTTCTCCTCAACGACCTGTTTAAATTGTTCCCAGGAGGTTACAACATTCTGTTGTTCCTGCAGGTGCTGGATGCATTGACCTATACCTAACCCTCCGGGGATAAAGGTGTGATAATATGTATGTATGTATCCTGGTTAACCCATTTTGTAACAGATCCTATTTGATTACATTGTCTTTTACAAGTAACACAAGATCTTGTCAAAGTTGAGTTAGTTGTTTAACTAAATTATTTGCCCAAACTTGCGAAGGTGCAGCTGTCCCTTTGATCTGATAGAATCTGGGTCATTGGTCGGCCATGTTCAGTGAATATTGGGCCCGTTCTAAGAATTTAAAAAGTGAAGTTTGGTTTCTTTCTTGCACCAATTTCAGTAAATTAATGTTTTACCTGGTTCAAAGACATTACATTTTCTGAATGAAATGTTAAAGCATTCAGCTAAATTTAATCGGCTCAGGCGGGATTCGAACCCACGATCTCCCTGTGAGGGAAAGGTCACGGTTTCGAATCCCGCCTGAACCAATTTTTTTTTCTATCTCAATCGATTTCATTTTTCATTTCTGTATTACTTACACAGAGATAAACAGTCGTTAATATATTCATGTATTATATTTAATCATTAGTACCACAGTCTCCTTTCCAACACAGGACAACACGTGCAGGGCTTAGATGTCACCCACACACGGTGCAGAGTATCCGATCAAGAACCAAGCGGATCGGAGACTCTTTCCTTTGTCGCACCATTAAAGCCTGGAATTCATTACCAGCACACGTGTTTCCTTCTCCCTACAGTCCCGGGTCCTTTAAGCGGAGAGTGATAAAGCATCTGATGTGGCTGCCAAGCTAAATTCGCCAAGCGAAGTCAAGCCAAGCGAAAGAATCATTTTCTAATAGTTTATTTTTACATTATTTAATATTTTTACATAATTGTAAAATGTAGATTTGTGCTCTTTATGTGCCAAAACTGAATAAATGAAATTGTTTCTTTGATTCTTTGATTAAAAAGTCACCATTCTAACATGCTGCTACGTGCTTATAATCTCTTTCTTAAGACTTTACCTTTAGCTTACCATCAGGTGAGGTGAAGTCAAATTGGTGCGTCCTATATAAAAAAATTGTTAGTCGATTGTTGTGTCGGTTCTCGATGGAGTAGCATAGGGTCACCCTATCTCTTCTCTTGGGTCGCGTAGAAAACGACTATGGGATACGGCTTTTCTCCATTCGATATTAAACATACAGGCCATAACATCGTGCCTGCTTGACGGTAATAGGCTCGACCCCTCTTACGTCTTACGCCTCTACCTACCTCTTCGAAGCTTTACTGTTGTTATTAAAATTGTGCAGTCCGATTGCTACACAGTTTCGTAGCACAAGATGTTCGTAGAAGTCTACGTAGAAACAGTCTACGAATATTTTGGTACAAATGTGCTTTACCGCAAAGATTTGCTGTCAAGTGTCTCGTTTGACAAAAAAGTGACGTCATCATAATCATCTTTTTTTTTGACATTATACACTTTTAAATCTTTAAACAGCATATTTGTAGTTAGATGCGCAATTGCTTTGCTGGATTCCTGCGGGAGCGCCGTATTCGCGACCTTTGTTATGGACGAGCTTCGAAGTTCTTGCAGGTTAATGCTGGCGTGCTGCAAGGGTCTTATCACTCACTCTTTTTCTTCTGCATGACAAATGTGTGAACATGCTTCCGGTACTTCTAATGGTATTATAATGTATTGTGTAATTTCCTGTATGTGTGACCACTTAGCAATAAATAAATGTTTCTTTCTTTCTTTCTTCTTTCACATGCTGTCTACTAGCAACATACATTACTATGCAGATTATCAGACTGCTAAGCCGCAGTTAGCAGTCTGATATCGCGGAAAAATGTCCAAAGAATAGTGGCCGCCATTACAGACAGAATATCGATTCCTAACTTTACTGCCTCGAACAATGTTTTTACACGCCTCACGATTAGTTACTCGTTTCAGCAGGAAACGCCGGCAATAAGACCAATACCTTATTCTAATTAACAGTAAAAGCTTGTAATTTTTTTCAACAATAATACCTAATCTTTATCGAAACAAAAACAAATACAAAACAAAAGAATTACTTCTTTAAAAAAATACAAAAGTAAAAGTAATCTATCACTAATGTTTCTAAATTACCTCCGATTTCTAACAACCCATTATAAAAACAGAGTAAACAAATAGAGATTATAGATATCCCCTCAGTTTGTTAGTTAATTAACAGGGGCTTGTGTAATCAAAGCGAGGGCTTATCCTACGTACTAGTCAACGAACGCCGAGCCCGCTATTGGCAAACAAATCACTTAGTAATGAGCACGGACTGGGGATTAGCGAACAGGGATGAAGGGATTTTAGTTGCAGGTTTGCGTAACAATTAACTCCTGCCACGTGGTTTCCCGGCAGAGTAGAATTTGGACCGCCCCATCTCTTCCTACGCGATGTCGTACAAGGTGACTAAGGGATAGCGCTGTTTAACATTAGACATATATATATATATACAACGCAGATTCCGCCTCAGATGCATCGCTCGAGTCAAAAAAGAGTGCTCGGAATAGGGCAATAGGCTTACTCACTGTTACATGGGACTGAATACATACATACATATATATGCCTTTATCCTCTGAGAGTTAAGCAGAGGTGAATTAAAACCCACATTTCACCAATCATTGAATTCGGTCCCACGTAATAGGGTGTGTATCTATTTCTGTCTTCCGGCCACTATTATTGACTCGAATCTGAGGCTGCGTCTCAGTTGTATATATCTGTCTGATGTTAAACAGCCCAATCCATTAGTCACCATGTACGAAACCGCAAGGAAAGAGATGAGGTGGTGCAAATTCTACTCTGTCAGGATCCACAGTGGAGCCACAAATATACGCGGCTGAAATGTGGATGGTAATTTACCTATGCCTTACCCTCTGCGGATACAGGCGTGATTATATGTACATATATATTCATGTTAATTCCTTCGAGGTCCCGTCGAGGTCATCCGGAAACGGATCTCAATTATAGAGACAGCATCTGTAATGGCAGCCACTATATTTTGAACTGCACCCTAGCTTACTGTCAGGCGAGGTGCAACCAAGTTAGCAACCAAAATATTTTTTTATGTACCACTTAGGTGGCAGAGACAAGCACCGTCTGCCTGATGGGAAGTGGTTACCGTGGCCTATGGACTGCGCTGCCGACCCAGAAGTAACCTCTTAATGCCCCTTTTGAAGAACCCCATATTCTAGGCGCATGAGAATATATATATATATATATATAAAGGAAACTTTCAGACGACGCGAGTCGCGAACTAGTGTCGCTGCGATATCGCCAAAGAGTCTCTCATATACATTTCAATGGCGACTCATACTCTGAATCCAGAGTCCTCCAGACGCAGGTATTCCTCTCACCCGAAGAGTGAAAGACATGGCTCTGGGTCGGCGAGGAAAATGATTCCGGTAACTTCACCTCCGGCAACCAACACCTACAATATGGGGTTCTTCAAGAGGGGCATCAGAAGGTTTCTTCATGGTTGGCAGCGCGAGTGTGACACCCCTGGTGTTGCATATGTCCATAGGCCACGGTTACCACTTCCCATCAGGTGGGCTGCATGCTTGTGTGCCACCTAAGTGGTATAAAAAAAATTACCCTCAGACTGCGTGCGTTTTAGTCGGCTCAAGTTTGACACAACCTGTCCCACTGGTTAGGCTTAGAGGTTAAGGAGTCGACCCTTATGGTCGAGAGGTTCCGAGTTCGAACCTATGCAATTACACTATCGATGTGTACGCTTTCCCAAGGCAAGCAATTTAACTTAAGAGTCCGTGAGGTCCAAGCGCGCACGCGCTCCCCGTGACCATAAGGCTGGCCTTTACCTCGCTCAAAGAATAGGCATCGCCATTCAGCGTGGTAATGCCGCCAGCCTCTTGGGCACGGTACCAGTAGAGATCGATGGGGAGGTATTTTTCGATGCCTAAAATTGCAGTCTCCCTCTTTTGCTCTATTCCATTTGTGTATATATTGTACAGTTAGCATAGTTTTATATAAATTTGTAAGTAATTGTATATTATAATAGAATATTTTATGTACCTAAACTGAATAAATACTTATAGTTCATAAATTAATCCAAAAACTGTTGGAGAGGTTAACGAAAATACGAGTATCGACGAACGTACAAGCCTTTTTTCTTCTCCATACCGTGAACAGTTTCTCAGTAGCTCACTACCTATTATTGGAAGGCTTTTGGGAAAACACAATAGGTGTATTTATAAGTATTAGCTATCAATGATGACGTCATTCCACTTGATTACCAATAACATCTGACCTTGAGCCTATTGTGGCTGTAACGGGTAATTGTGTTGTATTATGTCGTCAAGGATAGGGTTAAGAAATCCTACTTATATTATAAATGTGTAAGTTTGTGAAGTGTTTGGATGTTTGTCACACAATTACGCTCAAACGGCTGAAGAGATCTGACTGAAATTTAATAATGTGAATAATAGACTCTGGTAAACGAAAGATTAGCAAATCATTTTTTCATAACTTTACTCCCCCTTATCTCCCCCATAAAAGCTCTCTACAAAAGTTGAATGTTAAATCAAGGAACATGTGTACCAAGTTTAGTGAAAATTGGTTAAGAAATGCGACCGGAACTGACAAACAAACATACGGACAAAAGCAAAATCGGCCACATGGTTGAAACGGAGACTCTCGCCATATATATGGCAGCAGTTTTTTCCTGTGAGTTAGTATGTTATAGTCTTAGAATACTTTTTGATGCTCATATAATGTTCTCATTTGCGTCTACAAACACGGCAGGTTTTTTCGGTAACCCATGTCTGACTCATATTTATCCTTTATTTTTTAATAAGGAATTTTATTTTTTAATAAGAAAATAAGGAAATCGCCACCTGTTACATTGCGACCTAAACATAAACTGGCGAAATGTGGGTGCCAGCACCACTGCCTACCCCTTCGGGGATATAGGCGTGAGTTTATAAAATAAAAAAAAAGAAACCGTAAAACGTAGCTGTCTTACGAGGTCTCGCAGAAATACAAAATCACGACATATTTTAATTTACTTGTAGTAATTTAAACTAAAATATATCACTATTATTTTTTAAACTATTACGTATTTACAAATTATTTACCCTAATATTTATTTTTAGGGTAGCCAGAGCTCATTGGAGAGTTTTTGTGCTGTCAGTGGAAAGACCAAAAGCTTGTCCTGCTTTGTCTTTTACACTGACGGCACAGGAACTCTGTGCTTACAGGGTTGGCAGTGCGAGTGCGACTCCCTTGGTGTTGCATACGACCATAGGCCACGGTAACCATTTTCCATCAGGTGGGCCGTATGCTTGTCTGTCAACCAAGTGGTATAAAAGAAAAAAAATAACTTAGATTAACTTTTATGACTTAGGGCACCTGTCAAAATGGAAAATGGATGGATTTAAATTATTTATTTATTTATTTATTTATTTATTTCATAGTAGGAAAACTTACAGCTATCCATTAGTGTTACAAAGATATATAAAATAATTTCAACTATAATAGTGGATATTATTAATGATTGTGGCATGTAATGCGTAGGGATGAAAGTAATGTGTCGTAAGGAAGGCATTAACTATGGAAGCGGATGACTACAAGGGGAGAGGGAGGCCTAAAATGAGGTGGATGGACTGTGTGAAAGATGACATGGTTAAGAAGGGAGTGAATGTTGAAATGACTGCAACTAGAGATGAATGGAAAAAGAACGACCTGCGCCGACCCCAAATAATCTTGGGATAAGGGCAGGAGGATGATGATTAATTTTCAATTTTTCACTAATTGACCGAGCGAGTGAAGCAAGCAAGAGTCTCCGTTTCGACAAGGAGGTCGATTTTGCTTTTATCTGTGGTACCTATATCTGTCTGTTGTCAGTTTCGGTCTAGAGGGCGCATTTCTTAACTGATGGTCACCAAATTTCGTATACAAAACTCAACTTTTGTCGAGAGCTCTTTTTGAATGGAGGGAAAATGGGGGAGAGAAGTTTGCAGTCGCATCATATATGAACCAATCTTGATGATTTTGGTTGAAACATCAAAGACATGACTCCCCACATCTCATAAACTTAGTATGAATAAAACACATCATGCCTCGTTAAGTTTAACCTCGTTACAAGAAAAAAAGGGTAAAAAACATAACATAAACCCACGCCTATATTTCCCGAAGGGGTAGCCGAGGTGCTAGCACCCACATTTCGCCAGTTTATGTTTAGGTCATCAACCGGACACTTATAAACCGGCGATAAATAAACACATACCTTCGAAAAGCATCAAAAAGTAATTGGTCTGTGCCATGGTAAAACCTGGGATCGAACCCGAGACCTCGTCTCAGCAGTCCATTACCCATACTACTAGGCTACCGCGGCTGTAATGTAAAATAAAAAAATGCGTGTATCGTTTTTTAAGGATACCAAATTTAATTAAGGCTATAAGAAATGTTACAAAGGGTGCTTGCGAGGTCCACTGTTCACAGAACAACTACTTAACAACTATATAACAGTATACCTACCTATATAATATTTATCCCAACCCAAATAATACAGACCCGACATAATAATTTCACCTTACTCTTTGAGCTTTAATACGAGTGGCCACCGCCCGCGGCTACAAATACTCCCTTCTTGTACTGAAGGTCATTTGTTAAGAGCATTGAAACATTTGTTATTTCACATTGAAATATATTTGAGTTGTTAACATTTGGGTAATCCTACTACCTACTTATATATTATCCTACTAACATAGCATACATAACAACTACTAATAACATATAAATAAATAACATAAAGCATCTGATGAGGCCGCCAAGCTGAGTGCCACCATTGTAACATTACTTAGTGTCTGTAATGGTGACCCTCTTTCCTGAGACTTTGCCTTTAGCTTACCATCAGGCGAGGTGAAGTCAAGATGGTGTGTCCTAGATAAAAAAAAGACATAAAAAGCCACGTGGTTCCCGGCGAGTAGAATTTGTGCCACCCCATCTCTTCCCATGCGGTGTCGTACAAGGCGACTAAGGGATAGGGCTCTTTAACATCAGACAGATATATACAGCCCGGACTCAAGCACAGATACATGGCTCGAGTCAACAATAGTGCCTGGAAGACAGCAATAATCTCACCTCCAACCATCTCAATATTACGTGGGACCGAAAACAATGATTGGTTACATGTGGGTGTTATATGCATGTATTATAAATGAGAAATTTTATGAAGATGCTTGCGTGTTTGTTAGTCAATCCCGTTTAAACGGTTGAACGGATCTAGCTGAGATTTGGTACAGGGATAGATATATTATGGAATAACACATAGACTGTTTATACCGGGAATAGGGTCTCATGGATTGCGGTAACAGGATCAAAATTACACTCGGGTAGAGCCGGGGGCAAGTAATTGTAATGAATTCTCAAAAATCGCTCAATTGTCTAAAATTAACCTATGTCAACTAAATGGCTATCATCACCATCGTTGCGTGGTTCCTGATTGTTTACGACGTTTAACCATCAAGCTAGTCCCTCAAGTGGCAATTCGTTGACCAGCGTATTGTAGAATAGAGTGACAAATGTATGAGATTTGACGTATATGACAGTTAACGCATATCAAGAACGTCAAATTCTATACATTCATCAATCTATTCTTCAATACGCTGGCCAACAAATTGCCACTTGTCTAGAGGGGCTGGCCTAAAACAGAATGACATAATATGTATGGGATTTGACGTATATGACAGCTGTCAACGCATGTCATAAATGTAAAATCCTATACATTCATCACTCTATTCTTCAATACGCCGGCCAACAAATTGCTTCTTGTCTAGACCGGCTGGCCTAAAGTAGAAAGACAAATATATGAGATTTCACGTATATGACAGCTGTCAACGCATGTCATAAACGTCAAATCCTATATCTATTCTTCAATATGTCGGCCAATGAATTGCCACTTGTCTAGAGAGGCTAGCCTGATGACCCAATTATTCATTTAGCTTTCTTCTTTTAGTTTGGCATATAGGGTTCTTAAGGAGCGACTGCCAGATTCCTCCCAAACCCTAGAGGAAATCTACAACAGAGCCTCGCCCACCAATCAGTAGGTGTACCAGCTTGCAAGAAAAGTCAGCTTGGCTTTCAAGCTTCAAGGCCTTGGTGGGGTCCCATACAGCTAACTCTTAGATTTATTATTACGGCTCGAGCTTGTACACATAATAACGAGCAATATCGACCGATCGTACGCTGCCTCGTGCGATAATGTGCTTGTATCGCTAACTCATATTATATGTTATCAGATATCCGATAGTCAGTATTATGTCACAAGTTTTTTGTTGGAAGGATGAATAGAAAAGCGTACTGGCGACTCCCTAATCCCCTGATTATGCTCCATTCGATAGTAAAGCACTGCCATTAAGAGTGGCTAACTCGTTTTAATTTTCAAACAAAGGGCCGGGTGTAATTATGGTGTAGTAACACATAATGAGGACTCGAGGTGGCGCATTATCGCTGGTGTTGTATTGCTGTTAAATTTCATACAAATTGTTAGTAAAAAAGAACCGCGGTAATCCATTACCCGGATTGCTGAGAAGTCTCGGGTTCGATCCCAGGTTTAACCATGGCACACACCAATAACTTTTCGATGCTTTTCGAAGTTATATGTGTATTTATCGCAGGTTTATAAGTGCCCGTTGCCACATTAGGACCTAAACATAAACTGGCGAATTGTGGGTGCTAGCACCTCTGTCTACCCCTTCGGGGATATAGGCGTGAGTTTATGTTATGTTAGTAAATGAAGGAAATGTCTTCTGTAGAATAAACAATGAAGCTGTGTTGCATTTCAGGGTAAAAAGAAAGGTCCTCATTTTGATAAGAAAAGACGGACGCTATAGATTAAAGCCTGGATACTAAATTCGTCTGCTAGAATATGTAGTGACCATTTCAAATCTGATAATGTTTATGTAGGGTAGCGTTTCTCTTCTTCTACTCTTCTTTTAAATTCGCCATTGTCATGCACATTAAAAATGTGCTTCATTCATACTTTTTGTTATGCATATAATCTCAATGCAAATGTAAACGACAAGATGGACAAGCACCTCTGACAGTTTGATGTTAGAAACATAGGAGATCCATCCGCTATCTGAAATTAGTTTTCTCTGTACCTCCCCATTATATTTACCATAGATTTGTAATAAATATCTTGTACACTATTTAAATAGGTTTCCATAGAAGCAAAAATCATAATTTGGAGAAAATATTTATGCACTATGATAATTTGAGATATTATTCTCAATGCCACTGAAGTCCACTGAAGCAGAGAGCAGAGAAGAGGAGCCGTGCCAAAATTAACCAATTGAATTGCAAAAAATATCCCCTCTGCTTCAGTAGACAAGGATTTTCAAACAAATTTCAAAATATATACTTTTTTAAAACACGGAACGGGGAAGCGGAGCGAGGATTTCGCGTAATAACTAAACCAATCGCTCACTGGCAACTGGCAGCTCAAAAAACTCGTTCGCTCGCGGCCTAGCTCCGCTATGGAAAGCACTGTCCAACAAATTCGTTCCGCATTACTTTCTCGCCTGTTAATTCAACTCTGCCTAACCCTCCGGGTATAAAGGCGTGATTGTATGTATGTACTTTCTCGCTCTGCCCTGCTACCTAGCTCCGCGTAAATGGACAGGCAGCCTTATAATGGAGATTCTAAATGATGAATATTTATTTCACACACTTGTAATGCTCATTATAAAACTCGTATTTTCTAGAATACATTTTTAAAAGTTCCTTAACGATAGACCGACCAGGAAGGGTCTTTTTAAAAAAGATCATACAATTTATAATTTTCTTGTTGTTGCAGACTCCGCGCAGGCTGGAGCGCGGCCAGGAGTGAGCCTCCTCTCACGGCAAATGAAAGAGAGGCCATAGCAGCCGTCGTCAAGCGAGCAGAGAAGATAGATGAGGTGGAAGCCAAGAGGGTCGGCAGACTGGTCGCCAGGCTAGAAGGTATATTGATATGCAGCAGATTTCAGTTGAATCGGTGAATTGAATCATTGTCATCTTTCTATCGTTCCCCGTTGCATCCGAGCCTTTCACCTCGAAGCTCGAAGTTCGGTTAATACCTCTGATCCTTTTGATTCGTAATTCTTCTTCATTTTAATGTTAATCCTAGTCGCATCCGAAGGTTTCATCTCAGAGTCTGGGTTCCATTTTACCAATCTAACTGTGGATTTTACTAAACTTCGATATTTTCCGTGAAGCGACTGAACCACCATAACCCAATGTTACAAGAGGACTGGAATGAAAGCGAGATAGAATTAAGTAAAGTTAGTTAAAACCTAGCTGTGAACCCTGAGTGGGTTAAGCGAAGTTATGAGACCAGGGACAAATCTCCATTGTTTAGAGTAGGTTCTGGCGACTTACCATGTATACAGCCCAGAGGTAAAAAGAGGTATAATAAAGAAAAAAAACACCATAACCCGAAGGCGATATCGAAGCGTTGCAGTTAGACCAGCTGTTGTACTTTTAAGGACACCAACTACCCGTAACAACTGCCATAGATGTTTGTATGGCAACCGGGAGCGTCTTCGGCTTAACGTTTTTCCCGAGGCACGACCAGGCCAATGCAAATTCATGCATACAAATATTTGGACTGAGCGGGAATTTAACCCGGTTTGTTATAGGCATGAATTTTGGTAGCCAAATAAAGTTTCAGAAATGGTGTTCAGGATTACAAATACAAGTAATGCTGCAATACCACTATTGCAGCTTTTGATGAGTCCATCAAACTGAGGGCCACTTTTCAGCGAGGGATATGCCTGTCAACCTCACCTTCGGCAACCAATGCGACCCACAGGCGGCGTGCGTTTTAGTCGGTTCGAGTCCGACATAACCTCCTCCACCGGCTCCGGTGGGGAGGTATCCGAGGGGATTTTGCGCACGTAAAAAAAAAAAGCGCCACTTTTCAATATGACGGTCTCATCAAAATCTTTTTCATGCCCTGCTTGTAGTAAGAATCCTCGTTCATCAATTAACATATGTACCAGCTTGCTGGGCTTGTCCTCGTAGGTAAGACCTACGAAGGAACCTACGAAGGGTCAAATATATCCATGAAATTAGGCACAAAGACAACTCATTGCTAACTTTCTTCGATGTCCGTTTACTCGTGTTTATGTGAACGAGCACGAAATGTCCATCCATTCAGACATCCATCTATCCTCACAAGCTCTCCCATTGATCATAGAGGACTATAAACCCAATATCTTACAGCATAAAGTATATAATAAGTATCTCAAAGTCGAAATGGACAATGAAACCCCAAAAGTTGTGCCAGACGGTAAAGTTACTTCATATATCATGATTCCCATGACGCAACAATTTCTTACCTGTACTCTGATAAAAGTTGTGACATATTTCCAAAGGAGTTTGGTAATGCAAGGTACACATCAATCGATAGAAAACGAACGACCAAATATTGGCTCTTTCTTTGACGGTTTTGATGTTAGCCATTCATTAGAAATTATTTTATTTATTTGATTCTTTACTAAACACAATCAGAACATAGATCATACACAAAAAAAAGAAATATGTACAAAGGCGAGCTTAACTTAATATGAGTTCTCCCCCAGCAAAGCTTTGAGTAGTATTTATGAATTTTGATTCAATTCTCCTTTGGAGTAATTCTGCAGATTTAAACACAATATTTGTGTTACAAAGCGGGCTGTGCGAGCTATTTATAAGAGTCTCCCTTTGAGAAAAGTTTAAAGAGATAGACATTCTAACCGTAGTGTCACAATATATTTTCGAGAACCTCATGTATACTAAGGAAAGATGTTTCAAAATTCTCCAGAGTTTGTGATCGGCATAACATAAATACCAGACACAAAAACAATCTTGTAATCTATGGAAGTCGTCTTGAAAAAATTAGTCATTCATTCCAGGGCTACTGTATACACTTTTTTAAGAAGCTCCCTAATGAAATTAGGGATTTACCTGTGGATAAATTTGAAAATGTGGGTAAAAGTAAATTGTGACAGAAAGGCTATTATAAAATCCAAGATTACTTGGATGATAAACAAGCTTAGAAATGAGCTCTTTGCTCAACTATGCTATTCAAGTAAATTTTTGTATTTAGATTAAGTAGACTAAGTGTATGTTTGTAAATAGACCAAAAAAATGCCTGCTAAGTTACTTGCTTACTTACTTACTTCTCAGGTCGGGGCCGCGTTTTGAACCGGTGGTCCATTTGCTAAACTTTTCATGTTTCCTTTTTTATTGACATTTTGTAAGTGCCGATTTAATGGTCCATGCAGAATAAATGATTTTTGACTTTGACTTTGACGTAGGGCAGCCATTCATTCAAATTTTTGAGTGGTCGATTCATTTAGTTTAGAGGGAGTCTAGAAGAGGTTCTCGAAAAGCGTCTACACTTTTTGGTGTCACGGAAATTGATTAATTGGAATTTAATTGGAAGAATTTAATTGGAAGAATGTAGGAGGTAGGGCACGGCGGTATTGTAGGAGGTAGGACACGGCGGTATTTTCGCTCACTGGAGAATTCGTGCTGTCAGTGGGATGACTAAAGGTTTGTCCTGCTTTGTCCTCTACACTGACGGCACAGAAATTTTGTACTTAGTTTGGCTTCTCTGGTTGGTGGTTGGCAGACAAGCACACGGCCCACCTGATGGAAAGTGGTTACCGTGGCCTATGGACGTGTGCAACACCTAAGAAGCCACATTCGCGCTGCCAACACAAGCTGTAAGCACAAGAGAGTCTGTGCCATCAGTGTAAAAGACAAAGCCGGACAAGCTTTTGGTCTTCCCACTGACAATACAAAAACTCTCCAGTGAGCTCTGGCTACCTTACTCACCACCGGGAACACAACACGAGGTTATTATGGCCGCGGTATTTTGTAGGGCGGACGTACTTCCCCAGTCGGACTGCTCAATTGGACGGAAATACCGTCGTGTCCTACCTCCATGAAATATTTATTGAATGAATATATAGATATACCAATTTAAGAGTTTACCTTTATATGTTTTACACTAGGATCAAGGTAAATATATAACAAAAATATCGTAAAACATACATAAAGAATACTCCGACGAAATGAGAAACTTTTTTATTATTGAAATTGGTCAAAAATAAACCAATTTTGCATCATCAAGGTTTTATCGAAAAACATTTAACATAATTGGCGTTATACGTGTAATTTTTCGCCTTGACACCCGCTGGCCTTTACCCGTACAGGGAAACATAAAGGGGGGTGTAGGGAGGGAGGGGTGCTCTATTTATAGCGTCAAGTACGCGGATAACGAAGTTCTTTTTAACTACGATGTGATTTGCATGGTAACTCGGTAATAAGATGGCTTCAGTAATGTAATTTTTTTTACAACCGACTACCAATTTCTATTTTACATATCACAAACATAAATGAATTTAAACGTAGCCTTAAGAACCTTTTGCTGGAGAAATGTTATTATTCTGTTGAAGAGTACATAAATGACAAGTCATTGAAATAGATAAAATTGGTGTTTCACTGAAATTAAATTAATTGAGTTTACTAAATTGAACACGGATATCATTTGTTGCTATCATTATTTAATTAATAATTAATGTAATTGACATTTTCTAATTTGATTTTATTTTCATAATGTATTATTTCCTATTACTGACATACCTATTTTATTCTATTTTGATTATATGAAATCTTATTACAGTTGACATACGCATTTGATTTTATTTTGATTATGTGATATTTAGTTACTATTGACATAATGTACGTATCTCGAATGAACTGTAATGAAGTGTAGTATAAATGCATGTCCACTAATTATTTGTGTGGCTCTAATTTGCATGCCGCAAGGCCAAATGTAGTGATACCTTTTTAACAAACATGTACCAACTTTCGACCTACATTTGCAAAATGAATAAATAAATAAAAAATAAAATAAAATAAATAAATTCTATGCGATTGTTGGGTAGCTATAAGTACGCACACATTCACAGATCTATGGGTATTTTTACTCGTCTACGGCAAAGCAAAAGGAGGTTATGATTTAGACAGGCTATTTATGTATGTATGTAGGTCATTTGTTCCCTTATAGCTCGTCAGTCACATATTAGAACTGGACAAATGAGATATCACTAGAAGTGTCTTAGTTACTCGCTTGTTGTAGGGTATATGATGTGTCACCGAATCTATTGTGGCGCCCTCTAGCAGTCAGAAACTACTATGTTTAGTGTCAACTAAAAGGGCTTAATTAGCACATTTCAAATATGTATAAATTATACCAATTGCCTGCCCCAAAATAATATAAATAAAAAAATTAAAGTTAAAAACTAAAACCCGACTACTGAAAAAGTATTAATCAATAAAATATCTAGTATAGTCGTGGTCATATGCCACTTAGTCTAACAAAACAATACATTCTAGGGAAAAGTGGCATACGACCACGTCTATCCTAGATATTTTCTTGTTTAATACCTTTTGAGTAGTCGCGTTTTATTTTTACACTTATTTTTTTAGACGTTTGAAAGCCCAGCGGGTCTAAAAAGGTCACATTGTGCGATTCTGCTAAAAACTAATATCTTCATGTATTTACAGTAGATTACAATAGATCCCTTTAAAATTCATTAAATGTAACTCATATGCGCAGAATTAAAACAATTCAGTTACCAAGCAGATCCTAATTTCGTGTAAATATTGGTGTAAGACAAAATATTAGGTTGGGGAAAAAGTCTTTTCGCATGTGGTGGGATTGGAAGGGCATTTTAAAAATGGATTGTCTGGCATCACACTATTCGAACAAAGACTTCAAAAATTTTTGGAAGTCCACAAATAAATTAAATATAGCTCATAGCCTTCCTGTGGGTGTCGGTGGCTTGACCGATCCGCAAATGATAGCCGAATCCTTTAAGGATCATTTTGTAGTGCAATCATCCCTGGGGCTAGCAAAGACCATGCTCAATGCTGAGACACATCGTGACCGGGTATCCACACTCATTACCGCCAAGGAGGTACGAAATATACTTAGAAATATGAAAAGAGGCAAATCACCGGGACACGATGGTTTGAGCGTTGAGCACCTGCAGCACGCGGGCTATCACATGCCAAGAGT
Organism: Eilema griseolum; assembly: GCA_963662185.1. Lineage (NCBI taxonomy): Eukaryota > Metazoa > Arthropoda > Insecta > Lepidoptera > Erebidae > Eilema > Eilema griseolum. The sequence continues at coordinate 2,924,193 of OY759249.1, forward strand.
ACTGGCATTGTTTTTTAATCTTTGTGTGGGACATTCATATCTGCCTTCAGAAATGACACGAACGCTGGTGGTGCCAGTGGTCAAAAATAAGACGGGAGATGTATCAGACCGGTCGAACTATAGGCCTATTTCGCTGGCAACCATAATTGCAAAGGTGCTTGACGGTGTGCTTAATTCACATCTGGACAAGTACATCAAGCCTCATGATGCCCAGTTCGGGTTTAGACCTGGCTTATCGACTGAGAGCGCAATCGCCTGTCTTAAGCATACCGTCAGGTACTATGCTGATAGGAAGACGCCAGTATATGCGGCTTTCCTTGACCTTTCTAAAGCATTCGACATGGTATCCTACGATATCCTATGGGATAAACTGCAAGAGACGGGAATCCCTGGGGAACTGTTGAGTGTTTTTCGCTACTGGTACCAACATCAAAGTAATGTGGTCAGATGGGGGATAAATATATCATCACCATATGTCATGGAATGTGGGGTACGACAAGGTGGGCTAACCTCACCAAAACTTTTTAATTGTTATATAAATGCACTGATAGAGGAGCTCAGCAGCACGCGTGCAGGCTGTTTTATTGATGGAATTTCTTTTAATAATATAAGTTATGCAGACGATATGGTGCTGCTGGCCCCCTCTATCAGTGCATTAAGAAAGCTACTTGTCATATGTGAGAATTATGCGGACAAACATGGGCTGGTATACAACACCAAAAAGTCCGAATTCATGGTCTTTGGGGCCGTGGGCACCAAGCGTCCGTATATCATACCGGAGGTGACTATGTGTGGAGTACCACTTCGTCAGGTTGATACCTTCAAATATCTTGGACACTATGTTGCTCACGACCTCAGGGACGATGCAGATATTGAGCGGGAACGTAGGGCATTGGCAGTAAGGGCGAATATGCCGGCCCGCAGGTTCGCTCGGTGCACGGACAGTGTAAAAGTAATGCTTTTTAAGGCGTATTGCACATCCCTGTACTCGAGTGCGATGTGGGTCAGCTATACCCAGCGCTCCCTTATAGCCCTACGTATACAATACAATAAAGCTTTCAGAGCGCTGTTGCGGCTGCCGCGCTTCTGTAGTGCATCGGCTATGTTCGCTCACGCACGTACCGATGGTTTCGCAGCGTTGTGGCGAAAAAAAATGACGTCGATGCTGTATGGAATGCGCGGCAGTGGCAACAGTATGCTCAATGTACTTGTGGACAGTGGCTATGAGTGCCACATATTAAGGCACGTCTATAAAATGCACCAATCTTTTGTGATATATAAATACTAACATAGATTTAAATACTTACTAACAAAAAAATGGATTTTAATTATCTGGTAAATAAATGAATTATTATTATTATTATTATTCATTATAAGCTGTTACCACCAGGCAGGACCATCGATTCTGAACTCTACTGCGAACAATTGATGAGATTAAAGCAGAGCTTTTGAGAGAAAGTGGCCGGAATTAATCAACAGAAGGGGTGTGGTTTTTCATCATGATAAAGATGTGTAAAGTCTAGCATAAACCTCACACATCTTTAGCCACTCAGCAAAAATTAAGAGAGTTTGGCTGGGAGACGTTAATGCATCCGCCGTATAGTCCTGACCTTGCACCTTCAGATTTCCACCTGTTTCGGTCTCTTCAGAATTCTTTAGGCAATGTCAGGTTAACATCACGAGAGGACTGCCAAAACCACTTGTCGCGGTATTTTGATCAGAAGTCCTAAAATTTCTATAGCAGTGGGATCATGTCCCTACCTACAAGATGGCAAAAAGTTATCGAACAAAATGGTACCTACACACTTTAGTTAAATATAAATAAACTGTATTAAAAAATGTTTTGAAAAATGTAAAGAAACTTTTTCGCCTACCTATTATTATCTTAATACGATTCCAATAAAGTGATCTTTTTAGACCTCCAGTTCTCGGAGAAGGTTATATTAGGTCTTTACCTATAAATTTGCCGAAATTTTCTTACAAATTCATGAGTTCGTAATTCCTGTAATTTAATAGCTATTTCCATTATTTATATATTTGTTGAAAGTTGATATTAAGATTTTACAACTCTGTCTTTAATTTAGATTTTAATGGCCGCTTGATAAATTAAATTCGATCTTCAAAAAACAGTGGTACTTCCTAAATGCTATCCATTTTGATGACAAATTTCGTATTACTTTTTTACAGGTGCCACTTTTCAAAAATGTAATAAAAGTGTTTGCTGTTAATATTGTCTCATTCATACACGAAAATATCATAAAATTAGGATTTGTCATTCCTAAAAAAAATACAAAAATGTTAGTACTGAAAATTTCCTCCATTTCTTCTAAAAATCGGCAATTTTACATGTAACTACTTACCTATTGTGTTATATTATAACAGCCAGTTTCATTCTATTAATGTATATCCATTCGTTCAAACTTTATAAAAAAATAATAGTCTAATAATAGTCCTTAGATAAGAAAAATACTTAACATTTCTCCATCTATCCACCAGGTATGCGCCGTTCAGCGCAGGGCCCCGCTCCCCGCTGCTGTTTACTCTGTGGTGAGACTGCACGTCTTCTCGCGCCTCTGAGAACCTGCTCCATATGTCGACATACGGCTTGCTCGAAGTGCGTGATTGACCATCCTCCTCACAGGTAAGATACTACAAGACATACAGCCTAACTGTTATTATTCTATCAAGAACGTAAGAAGTAGTTTGGCGACTCTATTCTTTGCCTTACCATGAAGTCTTGGAATTCTTTACCAGTAGCATTTTCTCATTCCTACAGTCCCAGGTCCTTTAAGCGGGGTGTAAAAAAGCATATGATGAGGCCGTCAAACTGTAAAAGTGTAAAATTGTTAGTGTTTGTAATGGTGATCCTCTTTCCTGAGACTTAGCCTTCAGCGTGCCCTATATTCCTATATAAAAACACCTCATAAAAACGTCGGTACCAAATTTTTTTATATTTTTTATATCACTTAGGTGGCAGACAAGCACACGGCGCACCTGATGGAAAGTGGTTACCGTGGCCTATGGACGTGTGTAACACCAGAGAAGCCACACTCGCGCTGCCGACCCTGTAAGCACAGAGTCTCTGTGCCGTCTGTGTAGAGGACAAAGCAGGACAAGCCTTTAGTCACCCTACTGACAGCACAAATTCTCCAGTGAGCTCTGGCTACCCTATTCACCGCTGGGCACACAACACGAAGTTATTATAACCGCGGTATTCTGTAGGGCGGAGGTATTTCCCCAGTCGGACAGCTCAATTGGGCGGATATAACGCCGTGTCCTACCTCCTATAAATGTAACAGATCATAGGAATACCAAAGTTCTTTTTTCCTCTTTCTTACTGATCGAATTGAAATCACCTAAATTGAAAACGTGTTGTTCCTGAATCGGTTTAAAAGATTCATCATTCAATAGAACGCTCGCGAAGCTAACACTTTTCAAAATACCTTTTATTTTACTGGAAATCTGATGCTGACTTCCTTTGCAGGTCTCCCTTATACTCCAGAGAAGCGTACATGTGCAACTTGTGCGCTGAGACGCGGGAAATGTGGAAGAAGTCGGGAGCTTGGTTCTTCAAGTCCCTGCCCAAATACGTCCTCCCTGACAGAAGAACTACTGGACGGTACAATGACACGGAACTTGCCAGGTCCTTACAGGTAAGGTTATGTAACTTTGCCATATAAAGTAATCTTAAGTACCTCCGTCATTTAGCGAAGACCTTGATTGCATGTTCGTCCACTGTCCGTTTTTGGCCCTAGGATTATGTAATGTACGTATCTATTTTTACCCGACTACGGAGGAGCAAAAGGAGGGTTATGATTTTGACAATCTATGTATGAATGTATGTACATACATACATTCATGCATAGCCTGTCAAAATCATAACCAGCAGGTTCATCTGTTACCTCATAGCTCCCCTACCACTTATTAGAACTGGACAAATGAGGCATCGTTAGAAGCATCTTAGTCATTCTTATAATACATTAACAAGAATGGCCCGTCAATATAATGGTTTGGCAAAAATGTATAAATCACTTGACGTTTTTGATTGCAACTATAACAGATACATAAAAATTTTTGTTTTTTTGTTTGGATGGTTCTGTCCCCGGTGGAGGCATCCAAATCTAAACTTATATTTAAGTATTTAATAAATCACAGATGTATATTGTGTAAACTTTTTGTTTCTCTATGTGTGCACATATTATTTATGTTACGATCCAGATCTAAACATTGTATTTAGGATATAATACGGATATGATTGTGATATGTTTTGTGCATTTACATAAATAAATTTAAAAAAAAATCGCTGGTTATAGGCTATCTAACACTTTTTCCTACAATGTATTGTTTTGTTAGATTATATGGCATACGACCACTGCTATCCTTGACATTTTCTTGTTTAATACTTTTTAGAGCGTGATTTTTCAGTAGTCGGGTTTTAGTTTTAAACTTAATTCTTTATATATTGAATAAGACACTTTGTACTTTTCCACTGCATTTTATTCTTCTATCAGCTAATATCTAGCAGTGATCTGCGATGGGCTAATTGATTGATTAACAAGAGGAGTAAGAGAGCAAGCCCTACACTCCAAGATCTTTTGAATGCAAATGAAATTATTCCTCAAAATTCAGCTGAACTAGTTATGTAAAATTCTGTGTGTGTTGAAAATATTCCTTGCAAGAATAAGCACAGTGAATATTTCATTCATAGCGACATATCTGCGAAGCGCTTCTCACAAATCAGTGTCACTTGTGTGGATAGAACCCGGGATACCGCACACAGTAGCAGACACAGATGTGACCACATATATTACTGTGCTACCCGTGCAATTCAAGCTTGTATACATAGCCGTTACATTGTTCAATAAAATAAATGTTCTAGCTAGGACATTCTACAGAACGCTATCTAGATAATTTACACCACCGCGATAACCTAGTGGTATGTGTAATGGACTGCTGAGACGAGGTATCAGGTTCGAACCCAGGTTTTACCATGGCACACACCAATGATTTTTCGATGCTTTTCGAAGTTACCTGTGTATTTATCGCAGGTTTATAAGTGCCTGGTTAATGGCAATAGGCTTACATTGGGACCTAAACATAAACTGGCGAAATGTGGGTGCTAGCACCTCAGCCTACCCCTTCGGGGATATAGGCGTGAGTTTATGTTCTGTTATGCTATCTGGATTCAAATAAGCACAGCAAAACTATTTTTATACAGCTCCTCACACACAGTGATTGAAATTAATTTGTTCTGGCGTTAACGTCTAAAACTCTGAACAAAAATTAGGCGCAAATACGTCATACTTCATTGACAAGGTCAAGACAGTCAGAAAGCAATGTTAGGGATGTAGTTAGTCGATTGACTGTTTTTTATTGTAATAAAATATTTTTTTACAATTGAAATCAACTATTTGACATAATTCGGAGGTAGGACACGGCGGTATTTCCGCCCAATTATGCAGTCCGACTAGGGAAGTACCTTCGCCCTATAAAAAACCGCGGCTATAATAACTTCGTGTTTGTTTCCAGCGGTGAGTAGGGTAGCCAGAGCTCACTGGAGAATTTGTGCTGTCAGTGGGAAGACTAAAGGCATGTCCTGCTTTGTCTTCTACACTGACGGCGCAGAAACTCTGTACTTACAGGGTTGGCAGCGCGACTGTGTCTCCCCTGGTGTTACAAACGTCCATAGGCCACGGTAACCATTTTCCATCAGATGGGGCCGTGTGCTTGTCTGCCACCTAAGTGGTATAAAAAAAATATTTCTTAACTAGTGTTTTTTTATTAACATTTTAATTAATTTAAGACTGTTTATTTGATATGCCGAAAATATGAAATAGTGTCTTAATGCAATTACTACTTCCATCTGTCTAAACTATAGTAACATAATGGACGGGGTGTAGTGTTCTGGTTTCTGGAATGAGGTTTAACATAAAAACACGCTGATCGATGCAAATAGGCATCTTACATTCAAATATATGTTCTGAGCGGGATTAGCATGCCACGGGATTATATTGTGCATGTAACAATTTTGAAACTTCTGCATTCCTTCAGTATCAAAATAAACAGAATATTTATCATGTTTCATTGTTTTAAGTGAACCGGGAACAAGCCAAAACTAAATCGCAAGTGGATACAGTAAGCATCGTGTGTCGTGAACGTGATCGAGATCGGACTCGAGTTTGTAGTGAGAGTGGAACCAGTGGTAGTGCAGATACGCGTAGTAAAAGAACTCCTAAGAGGGTAGATCGATATAATTACTCCTAGAAAAAACTTTTTCTCTGTTCACCGCCACTACTCCAGTTCCTCGGGTTCCTCCGTGATCATGGTGCTTGCAACAGCGCCGAAATATCGGAAACTCAAAACAATGAAATATGGTAAATATCCCGTTTATTTTGATACTGATGTGAGTGATCATGATAGTTTAAATACCTATTCTGTATTCCTTCTTCTTCATAGCTGCGGACCTTATTATAAGACTCCACTGTCCGTTTGTCTGTCGGTTTGTCATCAGACTACCATAGCCATATAGTTATTTATTTTTATACCACTTAGGTGGCAGACAAGCACACGGCTCACCTGATGGAAAGTGGTTACCGTGGCCTGTGGACGTTTGTAACACCAGAGGTGACTCCTCTGGTGTTACAAACGTCCGTCGCCATCCGTCGTCGTCGTCCGTCGGTCGCGCTGCCAACCCTGTAAGTACAGAGTTTCTGTGCCGTCAGTGTAGCAGACAAAGCAGGACAAGCCTTTAGGCTTCCCACTGACAGCACAAATTCTCCAGTGAGCTCTGGCTACCCTACTCACCGCTGGGAACACAACATGAAGTTATTATAACCGCGGTATTCTGTAGGGCGGAGATACTTCCCCAGTCGGACTGCTCAATTGGGCGGAAATACCGCCGTGTCCTACCTCCTACACAATTTATCACAGATAATGTATTTCTGCTGTCGCTTGTACAACAATTACCTACAAAAACAAAATACTATTTTTAAGTGGGTTCGATATTAACTACTGGCAACAAATAGACGCTTAGAAAAATCATACACGGCAGAAACAAAATTTTTGATACAGACGTAATCTATAAATGTTATTTATATTATTAAATATATAAAAATGTTATTATTTATTGGTTATATGAATACATATTTTTATTTGATAATAAACGATTGCTGTTATCCATGCCGCGTGGTTCCCGGCAGAGTAGAATTTGGACCACCCCATCTCTTCTCACGCGGTGTCGTACAAGGCGACTAAGGGATAGGGCTGTTTAACATCAGATAGATATATACAGCCCAGACTCAGCCTGAGATACATGGTTCAAGTCAACAATAGTGCCCGGAAGACGGTCACTTGGGACCGAATTCAATGATTGGTGAAATGTGGGTGCTAATTCACCTCTGCCTAACCCTCCGGGGATAAAGGCGTGATTATATGTATGTATGTGTATGGTATTCATTATCAAATAACAACATGTAGTAAGTAGGTACGTACTTGTATTTATAACTCGATCTATGCAAAAAATTATAAATCTTCTTTACTAAACTTCTACTTTGTTCAAACGTTTAGTAGTTGTTTCAAACTATGAAGACTCATATCCTCGGGATGCTCAACGACATGGATATACCGAGGCTTGTAGAAATTCCTGTCTTGTGGTGGATTTAGCTGTAATCCCTGAGGCTTTTTGCATGTCTCATACGTGAGGGATTTGAAACAAAACGACAGATCTTGGATCTCTTGGATATAGCGCCTTCACCTGGACCTCGAACTGATTGAATCTGATTTTATTCTTAAGTTTAAACTTCTTCCGATTTAAAGATAAGTATATAAAGAATTCACCGCGGTATTCTCGTAAGCGTAAAACAATTTTTCAGTTTTTTCATTGACAACGTAATCGTTTCTGACGTTTGGGAGATTAAGGTTAGATCGAAACTGTTTTTTGAACTTCTTTTTATTTCGAGAACTGGCGTTTACAGCTCCGATTGTACTAATTTTATATCATAACAATACCATTGTTATAACACTGACACTGCAAATAGCGCCAATTAATGTTGAACTTTAGTTCAACGCTATTAAAGATTAAAATTAAATGGTATCTTGTAGAGGGAATGAAAAGATGTAATGAACTCTCAATTAATTTTGAACTTTAATTCTTAATTTATAAAGTCTGAAATTTAATGTCATTATTGCAGTGGCAGTGGTATCTTCTTCTTCCTCTTAGCGTTAATCCATTGCATACGAAGGGGTACGAATCTAGGGTCTGCTTTACCAGTCTAACTGTGAATTTGGCTGAACTTCGATATTTTCCATGAAGTGACTGCCATCTGACCTCCACATCTCAAAGGCGATATCGAAGCGTTGCAGCTAGATCAGCTGTTGGACTTTTTAGGGCTCCATCTACCCGTAACGACTACGTACCTTAGATGTTCGTATGGCAACCGGAACCAACATTTTAACGTACTCCCTGAGGCACGAACAGACCAATACAAATACCCATTTTCATTTTTTTTTCTTTAGTTAAGGACTTTATACAATAAGTATATGTCGCCCTGCTAGTACATATTGTATTATCTTAACAAATATTAAAACTAAAACATTGAGTAAGTACTATTGTATAGAAAGCATTCTATATAAATAGAATGCTTCCTCCGAATTAGGAGTGGTCAGTATTTTATGGAAGGCACCTATGTCTGCCTTATTTACCTCTAAGTCTACCATCAGTTGGTCTCTGCCAGTCTTGTAGCGCGCGCATTCCATGAGGATGTGTTGTACGTCCTCCATTACTCCACAAGTTTCGCAATTTGGGGAGGTTGTTATACGCATTAAATATCTAAATTTATTTGATAAAACGTGACCACTTCTAATTCTATGTGCTATGACTATATATTTCCTAGGTAACTTACCTATATTCATGCATACAAAAATTTTCACTGATCGGGTATTGAATACACGCCTCCTGTCTCCTGTCTGTCAGTGGTATAACAGTGACATAAACCTATGAAATAAAATTACCAGAATCGGAGGCCTAATCCGCTCCCGCAACGCACGAGAATCTATTCGTGGCCAGCGGGATGAAAATCCCTGTATCCAAAATCTAAAACAACTCTTAATATTAAATTTCAAGCAAAACTTTCCATATTAACTTTGTCCCTGAGCTTTATAAAACTAGTTCTAAATAAGTAGGTACGTGAATTTGTTGACACAAGTATGCCAATATAAAACATACATACACATGTATAATCACGCCTTTATCCCTGGAGGGTTAGGTAGAGGTTAGGTAGAGTGAAGTGACAGCCTCTGTGGCGCGGTGGTAGTAAACGCGACTGCTACGCAGGAGGCGCGGGTTCGATCCCCGCTCAGTGCAAATATTTGTATGCATGAATATACGTATTTGCATTGGTCTGGGTGTTTCTATGTATAATATGTATATATTTACAAAAAAAAGTATCTAAGTATGTTTATCCGTATTCTAAATTCCATAACACAAGCTAGTTAAACTATGCTTACCATGGGTCTAGATAGCGTTGTGCAGAATGTTGTAGAATATTATTATTATTATTATTATAAGAATAGGTGAAAAAGGTCCCACGTAATAGGGAATGAGCCTATTGCCGTGTTTCGGGCACTGTTGTTGACTTGAGCCATGCATCTGAGGCTGAGTCTGTGCTGTATATACCTGTCTGATTAAACAGCCCTATGCCTTAGTCGCCTTGTACGACATCGCATGGGGAGAGCGGGTCCCCCGACCCACTGCCCGTAGCCACTCTCATTCGGGGACGCGGGCGAATTGCGTTCGCCGGCGTCCCCTCACCGGAGGCCTGCGGGGCGGAAGAGTGAGCCCAGCTCGCTCCCGCTCCCGCAGTGCCTCTCTCTTGGCCGCCATCACCTCGCTAGCGAACGAGGCGACGGCGGCCTAACACTGTTCGCTGCCGGCCATAGCTGAAACTACGGCCGACAGCGAGAGGTCCACACCAATGATGCTTGTGAGGGCCGCTCTTTGGCCGCCCCACGCGTCACACACGGCCAAAGTGTGGTGTGCCGTGTCGGGGTCGCCGCTGGTGCAGTTTCGGCACCGGGGCTCCGCTTCCACCCCCACCATCTCCCACAGGTACTTGGCGAAGCAGCCATGACCCGTGAGAAGTTGGGTGAGGTGATACGTGGGAGCCCCATGACCCCGTCCTACCCACTCACGCTTGTGGGGGCCGTTCGGCCCCCACAAGCGTGAGCACTACTACTCCTCGTCGTAGCCAGCCTATCGGCTCACTTCCGGAAGAGAACATCGCGAGCCTCCTGTCTCCAGCGATCGATCTCCTCCGGAAGCGGCCGACCTCCTGCAACGCATGGGAAGAGATGGGGTGGCCCTAATTCTACTCTGCTGGAAACCACGGCAAATTATACTAAATAACTTTTGTCATATACTGTACGTTTGTTTACAAACAAACGAAATGAGAACAGTTTTCAAGTTGACAGTTTCGTAATAAATATCATGAATGCAGCGAGACGGAACGAGATGACACGAGCCTGTGCAATATGGCCGTCGTTTCTTTTGTTTGTTTAACATTCTGCGTTTTATATTTTTCCTTATTTCGTCGAATAACCGCAGCAGCCTAGTGGTATGGGTAATGGACTGCTGAGCCGATGTCTCGGGTTCGATCTCAGGTTTTACCATGGCAACACCAATGACTTTTCGATGCTTTTCGAAGTTATGTGTGCATTTATCGCAGGTTTATAGGTGGTAAACATAAACTGGCGAAATGTGGGTGCTAGAACCTCTGCTAACCCCTTCGGGGATATAGGCGTGAGTTTATGTTATGTTTTGTGACTTTTATAGATTCTTAAGCTATGTAGTTCAAGGGGAAAGCCGTTTATTAAGTACTCTATGTATTTAATTATGTATGTTTCAATAAAATGCCTAAAATACTGAGCTGATTTTAGAGAACTTTGATATAAAGTTATTTTTTTATACCAATGCCACCTAGGCAAGCACTAGGCCCACCTGATGGAAAGCGATTACAACGTGCAACACCAGCGGTGTTTCATTAACAATTTAACTACAAAAGTTTGAGTCTTGGCCAAGGGCATTCTCCAGGCAAAACTTGAGAATTGTATTTAAAAAATTATAACTTATAATAAAAAAGCCGGTCAAGTGCGAGTCGGATTCGCGCAACGAGGGTTCCGTAACTTAAACATTACGAGCAGTAATATTATTTTGAACAGTGTCAAGGCATAATAGATCGGAGTATGTCGTATGAATTTGAACTTGATACCTCGACGTATTCCGGAGAAAAAGGTCTTGACATAGAGACAGACAAGGAAGTGTTTCTATAAGGGTTCTATTTCTTTTTTGCATTTTGAGGTACGTGTCCCTAAAAATGGAGGGATGTACTACAGACCGTAAACAGGACCGAAAATAAACACAGTTAATAATATCGGTTCCAAAATGCAGATACATGTTTCTTTTTACATAAAAATATCTAGACCAATACAAGTTACGTACTCCAACCTTCCACTTCTGACGTAGCAAACTCTACCACTACACCAAGGTAGGACAAGACGGTATTCCCTTCCCAATTGAGCAGTCCGACAGAATACTACGGCTTTAATAAGTGACTCGTGGTGCTCACTGCTCACTGGAGATATTTGACACTTCCAGTGGGAAGAACAAATGTTTGTCCTGATTGTGTCTTCTGCATGGTACAGAAACTCTCTGTTCTTACAGGGTCGGCAGCACGAGTGTGACTCACCAGGTGTTGCACACGTTCATAAGTCACGGTTACCACTTTCCATCAGGTGGGCCGTGTGTTTACCTGCCACCTAACTTAAGAACTTAAGAAACTTCATCCCACGCACACTCAAGCTGTGGAATGACTTCCCTGCTGCGGTTTTCCGAAGCGCCTACAATATGGGGTTCTCCAAGAGGGGCATCAGAAGGTTTCTTCATGGTCGGCAGCGCGAGTGTGACACCCCTGGTGTTGCATACGTCCATAGGCCACGGTAACCGCTTCCCATCAGGTGGGCCGTGTGCTTGTCTGCCAACTAAGAGGTATAAAAAAAAATCTATTATATATTTATATATAGATTTCTATTCGTCAACAAAACAAAAAATAACCATGTAGGCATGAAGGTAGGAGTTTATGTGTGAAAAATTATTCCCAAATGACAAAAAGTTGGAATTGAATTGTCGATGTGTAACATATTGTTAACTCACCTACGGTAAGGTTGAGTATTATATAATATAATATAATATGTTTGTTTATTTAAGTAACACAGACTCATTTTGTTGTTAGTTACAATTCTCTTATTCTATGTTAGTACAAATTGAGCTTAAAAGATTTAGTTACTATCTATGTATTCTATCAATCACCAGTACTGGCTCAACACCGATGTGGAGAGCCTGCAGCAGTGATTGATATATGTACAGTCAAGTCTACTGGCTATACACGCCAGGATTCTGTTGGGGCTCACTCGCACACGACGCACCAGGGACGCACACCGTTTCCGCATGATCGTGTAAAAGCAGTCGACACGTGCCTCCGCAAACATCCCTGATGCGCTGCAATACCGAGGCAGCCCCATTAATACCCGGAACGCGTTATTGTACTGGATTCGAAGGGAACTGTATGATTTTTTGGTGTAATTGGACCACAGATTGCACGTGTACAAGGATGTGCAGTATGCGCGAAATAAAGTTATTTTAATATCAGTTGAACACCTTGCAAATCTGCGAGCAATCATGTTTGCCCTTACCGACAGCGCCCTTCGCTCCCTTTCAACGTCTTCATCATCCTTGAGGTCCGCAGTCAGTACATGTCCCAGATATTTAAATTGGTACACTCTGTTTAGTGGTACTCCACTCAACAGTACTTGTGGTACATCGGTACATTTTCTGCCGGCCCCAAAGACCATGACTTCACTTTTTTTCACATTATAAATTAGGCCATGTGACTCCGCATAACTTTGACAAATAGTCATCATTCGCCTTAGGCCACATATCGAGGCACTTAGCAAGGCCATGTCATCTGCGTAACTAATATTATTAAGACATATGCCATCTATGTGACACCCCACCCGTTCCATGCTAAGTGTCTCAACAAGCTCGTTCACATACAGGTTGAAGAGCGTAGGTGAGCTTATCCCCCCCTGCCTCACACCGCACTCCAACCGGTACGGTTCCGACATCGCACCTGCCCATCGCACCTGATTGGTCTGACTGTCATACCACGATTTAAAAGTGTTTATCAAGTACGAAGGGACACCCGATTTCACCAGTTTTCCCCAAAGAATGTCATAAGAGACCCGATCAAAAGCTCGGGAGAGGTCAAGAAAGCAAGCGTATACAGGTGTTTTTCTATTAACGTAATACCCGACAGTCCACTTAAGAGCCAGTGAGCCAAACTGATTGTGATGCACGTGGATATATTGTGGATATATGTATTGACTGCCTCGAAAAATATTCTAAAGGTGAAATTCCACCAAAATATTGTGCAGCACATTTTTTTTTTACGTGCCCATAATCCTCACGGACACCCCCACACCGGAGCCGGTGGAAGAGGTTATATCGGACTCGAACCGACAAAAACGCCTGTGGGTCGTTTTTGGTTGCCGAAGGTGAGGTTGACAGGCATATCCCTCGCACCCCGGCCGACCCAGGGTGTGCAGCACATTTGCTTACAAAACTTTTGTGTAACACACCAGCAGTGCAAGTACTAAGCTGGTAGCGCATTTGGCTTCCGTCTACACTGGTAAGGCTGTGCGTAACTTTTAACTACGCACATTTGCTATTATCATCATATACGCGTCCACCATTCTGCTAATGCAAAACCACACTAATATCGAGGAGGTAGGACACGACGGTATTCCCATCCGAATTGAGCAGCCCGACTGGGGAAGTACCTCCCCACCCTACAGAATACCACGGCTATAATAACCTCGTGTTGTGTTCCCGGTGGTGAGTTGGGTTGCCAGAGCTCACTGGAGAGTTTTTGTGCTGTAAGTGGGAAGACCAAAGGCTTGTCCCTCGGGCGTCGGAGGTCGGGGATTTTGCGCACGTAAAAAATTAATAATAAAAGGCTTGTCATGATTTTGCGTTCTGCACTGAGGGCACATAAAATCTCTGTTCTTACAGGGTCGGCTTACACACGTTCATAGGTCACGGTAACCACTTTCCATCAGGTGGGCCGTGTGCTTGTCTGCCACCTAAGTTATATAAAAAAAAACTATCGTACCATGGACACTGCTAAAAATCCATTTAATTTTAGACAGTAATGCAAAGCGGTTAAAGGATTGCGAAATTAAAAGGATTTTTGCAAAGTGAATAAGTGCAATGAAACTCTTTTCATTTTATTTTAGTCTATTTAATGCCATTTTTTGTTGTCTGTGGTATGAAGTGGTTTTGCTTTAGTAGAATCGAGGGCCTGTACGTGTGCGCGTACAAAAGTATACAAATATGTGATACAATTTGTTATTGTTTGCTTGAGTAAGTCGACCAGAATAAACATTTGTGTCGCACACTGTTCATTGCAGTGCCGCACAGTTCAGCATACTGGTGGAATTTCAACCTAACATTCACAGCAAACAAGCCATTCCACTTTGTACTAAAATCTGTGTTTATCAATCAATCGATTTGGCTATCGTAGTCCACTGCTGGACATAGATCAACTAGTACATAATCATTTTATTTTTACTGATTTGACAGTGAGGTTGACTTGAGCCATGAAGTCCCCATATATTAACCCTTTTGTCCCAACCTTCACATTTTATCACCATTATCACAGTGTTGAGTCCTGGTGGCATCCAGGACTGTCAACTCGGAGTCCGTAGTCCGCTTGTCAGCTCCTCCATTTCGTCAGGTCTTTTAAACCGATCCAGAGTCTCTGTTTCGACAAGGTGGCCGATTATGCTTTTATCCGTATCTCTGTGTCTGTTAGTTTGTCAGTTCCGATCTAGAGAGTGCATTTCTTAACCGATTTTCATCATGGAGGAGAAAAGATTTTCTATGTATAATATGTATATATTTACAAAAAAAAGTATCTAAGTATGTTTATCTGTATTCTAGATTCCATAACACAAGCTAGTTAAGCTAGATAGCGTTACGTAGTGTTATAGAATATTATTAAAAACAAATTATAAAAATGGGGAAGTATTCTGTCACGGTATTTATAAAAAATTGTGGTGATTTTTGGCTGAAAGATCAAGGATATGATTCCTCATAGGCTGTTGTGAAAAAAATTATGCCTCATAAGGTAAAGTTCGTAATAAAAACAGATGAAAAAAGGGGGAAATTGTAGTAGCGTTTTTTTAAAGAAGATACGTATCGTTTTTTTTTTCTTTTTATAACATAACATAACATAAACTCACGCCTATATCCCCGAAGGGGTAGGCAGAGGTGCTAGCACCTACATTTCGCCAGTCTATGTTTAGGTCCCAATGTAATAGGTGGCGAGCATATTGCCATTAAATGGGCACTTTAAACCTGCGATAAATACACACATAACTTCGAAAAGCATCGAAAAGTCATTGGTGTGTACCATGGTAAAACCTGGGATCGAACCGGAGACCTGGTCTCAGCAGTCTATTACCCATACCACTAGGCTACCGCGATTATTTCTAAGGATTTTTATTTATATTTATTTTCTTTTTTTAAGGATACCTACCAGATTTGATTAAGGGTACCAGAAAAATGTGGCAAAGGGTGTTCGCAAGGTCTACTGCTCACAGAACTACTGGTGCTTCACAATAATAATAATTTCAAGGCAGAGGAGGTATGCAGCGGGAAGTCGCTGCTATATACCAATCGGTTGGCAAAACTGCCCAGATGCCATCTCGCAGAAGGGATGGAGGGAAACGAAGTGTGCAGGACATCATCACCCTGCGGAAGGAAACTGACCCGGATGACGTGCCAGATTTCGTCGCGAAGGAGCTGCACAAGCTTCCGCCGGTGGGATTCGACCACGTAGATGTCACAAGACTTCTCAAGGACATCACGTTCTTGAAGTCCAGCCTTGCTGATGTGTTGGCAAAATTAGAGGCTTCTGATAAAACTATCAGTGGACTACAAGCGGAATTATTGCTACTCCGTAACAGTAATACAGCTAGTACGTCAAATAATGTAGCCTCTAATAATGTCAACGTACGACTAGGCGCACAGAACGCGTCATTTTGGAGTTTTGAGTCAGCAAAATTTGATTCGCCTGAGTCGCCGATGGCCGAGGAGCGTGCCGCGAACACGATCGCGCGCCCCGCCGTCCCCGCTGCCCCTTCATCATCCGCGAAGAGGCCGAATATCACGTTGCAAGTACCTCAGCCCCGTGACTACGCAGCTGTTACGGCCAGCACCCCTACAGCCGTACCAACAAAGAGACGGCAGTGTATTGTCACTCAATGCAACACTGCATCCGTCAAGGCGCCGGGGAAGGAGCCTTGTAATGTGGAGGACTTCAAAGTTGTTGAGAAGAAGAAGAAGAAGTCCTCCCGCAAGAATCAGTGTGGTACTGCAGCGAGGAGCATTGAGCAGCAGTTCCGCGCAGAGGTCCCTTCGTCGATGTTCTACGTATCTCGTGTACATCACAGCGTGAAGATCGTAGACGTCGCGAACTATCTCCAAAAGAAAACCGGGATGGGCTTAAGGGTGGAGAAGCTGGGCTCTCGTCACAACGTGAGCTTCAACTCTTTTGTGGTGCGAGTTCCAAACAGCCACACCGCTACCATCCTGCGTCCAGACTTTTGGCCGACGGGGGTGAAGTTTCGGCGCTTCCGAGGACGCCTGCCGACACGCGACACCCCGCCCCGTGACACGTCGACGTCATTACGTGTGTTTTAGGTTAAGATATATTATATGTATTTTTAGTTTTAAGGTATATATTTATGGGCCGTAGAATAAGTTTTTAACATCTTGTAACTTTTCTATTATTGCCTGAAATAAATGATTTATTATTATTATTATTATTATTATAAACTGATTTGATTTGATTTGCTTTACTTTAACATACACATCTCTTCATAATATATGTCTTGCTACAGGAAGCAGGCAACAGCAGCAACGAAGGCAAGACTGACTCGGAGCCAGGGTCGCCGCTAAGCGTGCAGGCGCCCTCGTTCTCCAGACAGGCCAGCAACACGGACAGCAGGAAATCTGTTGCGTCACCACTTGTGAGTTAAACCACCTTATAGATTATTTTTTCTCCCACTGTCACCGCAATACGAAAATATATAGGAAGATTTGGATAGCCACAGGCGAGGCTCGTTAGCTCAGTCGTCAGAGCATTCCCCCTGTAAGGGAAAGATCGCGGGATCGATTTTGCTAATTCAAAAAAAAAATCTAATTTAATCAATTTGTTATAGTACCTAGTTATTTTGCAAATTATGTAAAGCGCAGATTAAATCTATTAATAGTAAATCTGTTCTTATGTTGATGAACCTAATCTATTTGCTGACAATATCCACAGATACCTAAACTCTCAACTATTTAGGGGATTAATGACGTCACTAAGCAAAATTGCTCTTAGAAACTTGATACGGGTACTCTGCTTAGATTTCAGCTTACTTAGGTCGTTACACTTATGTGTGTATCGTTACCGCAAGATTTAATTCTAGGCCGATAGAAGAGACGCGTGATTGCCGGCTGAGTAGAATTTGGACCACCTCATCTGTTCCAATGCGGTATCGTATAAGGTGACTAAGGGATAAGGTGACTAGGGGTTGTTTAACATCAGACAGATATATACAGTCGAGATTCAGCCTTAATGTTTTTTATGATGTTTGGCACTTTAGAGAAAATGATTTTGAAATGACGAATTGAATATTTAGAGACTTCGTTGAAATGAAATGAAATGAAATGAAATGTCTTTATTTGTGAAACATAGGTACACAGAGATCTTAAGAGGTATTAGGCTCACTATGTTTTGCCACTTGGGCATACAAATTAGATTTAGTGCAAGCAACACTTGGCCAATTATCATAGTGTCATAATATCACAACTGTATATTGTTGTAGTATAAAACAATAATACCAAACATGCAATACTGTTTAACAATTCAAAATATTTCTGGGAATAAAAAATGTCAAGTAAATAAATGTCAAATTGCGATTACAAATTAAAGTATAAAAGAAATACATACAAAAAATAATAAAATATCAAAGTCAACATAGTCAAAGAATGTCAAATTATGATTACAAATTAAAGAATAACAATAATTAATAAAATATCGTTTATATTGAATTGTCATTTAGGAATCCATCTAGTGTATAGTAGCATTTGTCAATTAATAATGATTGTAGCATGATTTTAAACTTAAGTACAGGCAATGATTTTATTTCCTTAGGAATTTTATTAAAAATTTTTGGGGCCATACCAAATATACTTTTGTCCATAAGGGCTGTTTTACAATTTACATTGCACAGTTTTTCGACATATTGTCGGCGTAGTGGGCCCCTTCTAACCTCCGATACTAGTTGAAAATGTCTGGGATTGGTTTTAACAAATGTTGCTGTTTCCAATATATACAGTCCCGTTAGAGTAAGCAATTTGTGGTTTTTGAAGTAAGGTGCACAGCTATCCGTCATTCTCAAACCCCACATGGACCTGATACATCTTTTTTGCATTCTGAATACACATTCAATATTAGTTGAATGCCCCCAGAATATAATGCCATATCTCAGGATGGATGCCACTAGCCCGTGATATGCCATTAGAAGTGAATCTTGACTCACTTTCTTTGATAGTTGTAGAAGTGCATACGAGGCCTGGCTCAGTCTCTTGCATAACTCTTCTACTTGCGGCTTCCAAGTGAGTTGGTTATCAATTGTTACGCCTAAAAATTTGATTTTTGTAGTTTCCTCTATTTTAAAATTATCAAATGTAACATTTATATTCGGAATACTACTTCTTTGGTGGAAATGCATTACCTTAGTCTTGTTAAGATTTATTAGTAAATTATTCTTGTTCAGCCAAGTGATAATATTAGAGAGAGATATATTTATTTTATTTTGATATTCATCAGGTTCATCACATCTTACTACCGCTGTGCTATCATCAGCAAAAAGAACCATGTTACTATCTGTAGTTTTTGGAAGATCATTTATGTATATAAGAAATAACAACGGTCCAAGAACGCTGCCTTGTGGCACGCCATATTTAACCACTCGTGGTTCCGAGAGGTGTAAGATTTCTAGATTGTTTTTTGGACATATTCTAGAAATTTCTGTATATTGAATTCTGCCACTTAAGTAGGATTCCAGGAGTTTCAGAACATTTCCTCGGACTCCATATCCATGCAGTTTTTTCAGTAGAATGTTATGGTCAACATAGTCAAAGGCTTTTGTCATGTCCGTGTATATGGCACAGACAGGTATGCGTTTGTCAACAGAGTCCATGACCTGAGTTAAAAAATCAAAAATTGCCATATTAATAGTACAATTTTTTCGGAAACCCTTTTGTTCGTGGCAGAATAAATTATACTTGTTAAAATACTTAGTGATAAAATGATAAATTAATTTTTCAAAGATTTTTGAAAAAATTGAAATTTTTGCAATAGGTCTATAGTTTTTTAATTCAGTTTTATCTTCCTTCTTATGAATGGGTTTAATTATAACACATTTCAGACTCTCAGGGTATACTCCATTTGCAACACTTAAGTTAAATATGTGCGCCAGTGGGGGAGCTACTATATTTATTATATATTTAACTACCTTGGTCGATATACCGTCAAAACCAACTGTACTGGTATTCTTGAGTTCATATGTAGCTCTTATAACATCACTTTCTAGAATAGGTTGCATAAAAAATGAGTGCAATGTCAAACTTTCAAAATTGTGAGTATTACATAATTCAATGTCACATTTACTTTCGATGTCATCTATAAAATGGTTATTAAATTCATTTGCAATGTCTTCAGGATTAGTTAGTAATAAGTCATTATTTTTAATTGTCATAATTGTTTCCTTAGGCAAACAAAATTTCGATTTATTAATTACTTGCCAAGTAGCTTTAGATTTATTCTGTGATGTATTTATAAAATGGTTATTTTGCGCTTTTTGTGTTAGTCTAATTATTTTTCTATAAAGAGTACTGTAATTTTTAAAAGCAATTTTATTTTGTTTGTTTGGATTTTGTCTAAAGGTCCATAGTAATTGACGCTGTTTTTGACTGCATTTTTTTATACCTCGGGATATCCATTTACATTTCTTATTAGTTTTTATGGTAATGGCTTTTTGTGGAAAGCATAATTTATACAGTAAGGAAAAATCTTCCATGAAGCTATCATATGCTTGATTTACATCGTCTGTTTCATAAACTTCTTTGAATGATAAACATTGTAAATGATGTTTAAACTTATTTAAGTTTTCATTGGAAATAACTCTTATTTTTGTTTTCCAAAATTTTAGTTTACAAGTCTTTTCAATAGGAACGGTTAATATTTGAGACGTGTGATCGGATAACACAAGATCGACAACTTTCGTCTGGCAGTCTTTATTGTAACTATGAGCAAAGTTATCGATACATCTCTGACTTTGTAATCTAGTTGGTTGGTGTATTGCTAATGTAAGGTTGTAGCCCAAAAGAAAATTCTCAAAATCAAGTGTTTCTTTATTCCGTTCCAAAACGTTAATATTGAAGTCACCGCATAAAATTACATTCTTTTTTGAATAGGGACTGATTCTTTCAAAAACTTTTTCTAATTGCTCATAGAATATTGCATAGTGTCTTGAAGGGTTTCTATAGATACAGACAATTACAATACGATGAGATATTATTTCCACGCAACAACACTCGAAAACACCCGAAACTGAGAGCTTAGCTATGTCAGGTAGTTCTTTATATTGGATTCCTGCTCTCACAAGTATACATGCTCCACCTCGTTTTTTATTTCTAGAGAAGAAAGCGGCTGGACAAAAGTTTGGTATGTGTAATAGATGCTCATGTCCAAATTCTATAAAATGTTCCGTGACACAGAGAACATCAATCATTGTGCCATTATTGTAAAGATGTTCCAACTTGACTACAAGTCTATCTGACTTATTTATAAGTCCAGCCACGTTTTGGTGCAGAATACTGAGAGTATTAGAGAAAAAACTGGGAATTATTTTGTTCAGGTTGTACCTTGTTAGTGATATTTAATTTATTCAAATCTAATATAAGGTCTTGTAAATCCAAGATAATGCGTTTCATACCATTGTAGTTAAGACGTCCTGTACGCCAACTAAACATACTGTAGTCGCATGAGAGATTAAGATTTGAGTCTAAGACGTAAGCATATTTGTGTGCATCATTGTCCATGTAAAGTAGGCCATTAAATGAATCTATTCTACAATTATACATAATATTACTATTAAATTTATAAGTCGGTAAACATATAATAAGGTTGGTATGTTTTAGAGAGCATAAGGCTTTCCGAATAGACCTAACAAGAACAATATAATTTTGCGTTGTCTTGAAATCTTCTTCGCCTATATTAATTATACAGTAATCTGATTTCGTGAAGTCACGCAATTTGCCTTCTATTTTATCCAGTACGTTTTCTAATGATGATTTTGGCTTTCGAAAATGGCATATGTCAAAATTCCTTAAGTGAGTAGAAGCTTCCATTAATTTGTACATCCTGTTTGAAGTTTCGCTACTTAGGAGACAAATTTTTGGTTTCGTACCTTTGTCCACTACGTTAGTGGAATCGTTCAAGGAAATTATCTGGTCATTAAAAGTTTGTTTTGGATTAGTCGCTCCCGTAAACTCACTACTTATTTTCTTAGATTCGTATGTCTGCTTTACTGTTTTTATATTTTTATTAGTTTTGTTTGAGCTAGACTGCGAAGGGTCCTTCGAGTATGACACATCGGCC
This sequence comes from Eilema griseolum, assembly GCA_963662185.1. Lineage (NCBI taxonomy): Eukaryota > Metazoa > Arthropoda > Insecta > Lepidoptera > Erebidae > Eilema > Eilema griseolum. The sequence goes on from OY759249.1 coordinate 2,946,023, forward strand.
AATTCTTTACGAAGTTGACAGTTTTCAAGAGATAGTTTGTCGATTGTGGCATGTGCACTAATCAACATTTTTTCTTTTTCTTCTAATTCTTTCCTTAATTTTTCAATCTCTTCTGTTGTAGTAATTAATCGCTTAGAACTTTCATCCAAACTTGTAGTCGTCAAATTTTGATCTAAATCTATGGCATCTTGCGAAGCGTCATCGTATAGCGAGTCGCACGATAGTACTCGTGATATTTGTTGTCGAAAAGTAACATTTTCTATGTCAGCTAAATCCATTTTGTGAAGTATTCTTTCTATTTAAATATTATTTCCTATGACCTTTTTTTTGCAGCTTTGTAAGTCAACTTAGTCAGGTTCACGATAAGTTCGCCGCTTTTGTTGTTTATAAACAGCAGACCCTATACGACGCAACGCGACACGACACGATTTCTACCAGTTGTCAATGCAGTCGACTACGGGATTATAAAAGCGGTCAAAACAGTGTCGTATTGTCTATGGTATAAAACTATTGTCTTTGTTATGATCTTTTTGGCTATGGTTTGGCGGGTACAAAGTTCAAATTTAGTAAAATTTGAATGAAATATTTTTCAAAACGGTCTGTTTATCTTAAAATATAAAGATTTGTTTTTATATCACTTCACTATTACAAAATGGTCACTTTAGTGTAGTTTTAGGCACTATTGTGGCGTATAACCATCAAACGCAGTACTTTAACACTTTTGATTTGGTATTTTGAAATTTTTTTAGGAATGATAGTTTGCGAGTTTTTACATTAATTTGACATTCGCGAGCAATACATGTTATTTCTCACGCACTTATGCACTGATTATACGTTAGCTAGGTAGTTTTTTGTTAAATTTATAATTTTAAAGTAATAAAAATACGCACACTGTGTTTACATTCAATTCGTTCTGAATGTTTTCTTTTTTCATGCCGAACCGCAATATTTTTTCAAAAATAAAAGTAACCTAATTTACACCTTATAGCTGCAGTTATCTACCGTGCTAAAACCCGCCAAAACCAGTGTATCTGTTTTGGAGATTACTTAATACAAACAGACAGAAAGACCTGCTAAATAACTGATATCAACACACAAAATTTACACTCTCAGGATGCAGGATAGTAAGTACTTTTGTAAAAGTTCATTCTGATTTCACTAGATGGCATTGACATATTTTCTAGTTGCATTGTTTGTGTATTATGTATCTTAGAAGTCGAAGAATAAAATATTTTCCTTCCTTTCTTTCCTGTATAATTTATCCTTTAACCTTTCAAGTTCTTTTTAACTATGTAATCAAAAAAAGAAAAAGACACTGCTACCCCTAATATTATAATAGGCTCAATCTTGTTCCTTGATATACAAAGGCTAGCCTTGGGCTATAGCAGGTAATATTCCCTTATTTTATTATTTAGAGTGGCGTATTGTTCTGCTTAACAATAAGTTTCGAATCGCTACACGAATAGATTGCGAATTTTAATTGACTAACATATAAGATAGAATTGGCGTAGAACTAAACCAAGATGAATGTGTCAATTTGACACATTCACCTTGGTTTAGTTTCAATTCAGACCAGGTGAAAAATGCTCGAACACTTTTATATATTTGGGTCGTCAATTGCCTGACACCCTGCCTGAGAGAATTGTGGCCACCATTACAGGGGATATCCCTAGAATGGCGATCTCTACCTTAATGACCTTGAACATTTTATTTCATACCCCGCTTAGTGGACCCGGGTGTGTAGGAAGATGGAACTATGTGTCCTGACAAAGAGTTTTTTTTTACAACATAGGTGGCAGACCCATGATGCCGACCCTGTAAGAACAGAATTTTATAGGGCGATAAGAAAAGACAAATGTTAAAATGATTCGATTTAGATAGATCTTAAAATAGTAAGCAACAATTTTACCGGATAAGATTAGTAGAGTAATATTGAGAGTTCTAACTCACTTCGTTCGTTGAACTCTCAATATTACTGATCTAGAACTCTCAATAGCACATGTACTATTGAGAGTTCTAACTCACTAATATTGTAATATTTACGAACGAAGTGAGTTAGAACTCTCAATCGTACATGTGCGATTGAGAGTTATAAATCAGTATTCGTAATCATCAGTACTCACTTCGTTCGTTGAACTCTCAATATTACTGATCTAGAACTCTCAATAGCACATGTACGATTGAGAGTTCTAACTCACTAATATTGTAATATTTACGAACGAAGTGAGTTAGAACTCTCAATCTTACATGTGCGATTGAGAGTTATAAATCAGTATTCGTAAAATCATTTACCTAAGCCAACGTTCGACATTTTAATGCTGTTCAATACACTTTCAATACACTACCGTTCCATCGGTTATAAATACATAATGTCATAATTACATCTGTTCATAATCAGTCCGTCAGCATTGCATCAAACATGAAATTCATTAAACAAGCACAATCGTTACAGATTAGTATAATCTGTAATGATTTACCCAAAATCAAGTTACGCCATGGAGAATTATTGCCGAATACAGTACGTTGCATCATTTGCGGACCATCAAATTGTGGAAAAACCAATTTGTTAATTGGTCTCCTTTTGCACGAAAATGGATTGACATTTCAAAATGTTTATGTATATTCTAAAACTCTATATCAACCAAAGTACATTTTTTTAGAAAAGGTTTTACGAGGAGTACCAGGAGTCAGTTTTCAGAAATATCAGGCAAATGATGACGTTATGAAAGTTTCAGATGCAAAACCTAATTCAGTAATTATTTTTGACGATGTAGCATGTGAAAATCAAAGTAATATGCGTGATTATTTTGCCATGGGAAGACATAAATTGATTGACAGTTTTTATTTAAATCAAACTTATAGCAAAATACCTAAACAACTAATAAGAGATAACGCTAACTTAATTGTGCTTTTTAAGCAAGACGAAATTAATTTGAAACATGTTTATGAAGAACATGTTAACACTGACATGACGTGGTTGGAATTTCGTAACATGTGTTCTCAAATATGGAAAGAGCCTTATGACTATGTTGTGATTAATAAAGACTGTCCTAAAAACAACGGGTGTTATAGAAAAATCTTTGACACTTTTGTAGAATTAGATAAAATTTGAATATTTAAATAGACTGCTTTTAGTTTCTCGTCATTCTTTAATCGACTCTTATTGGATTACCATCTATTTTACATAATGGAAAAATCATTGAAAAAACAAATTGTAGATGCAACACAAGCTGTAAGAAAAAAAATACGTAACATGAAGGATTTTGAAGAAAATAACAGACAAGTGCTTGATACAGTTTTCAAGCCTGTTACAGAATCTCTTAATTTAATAGCCAACACCAATAATCAACCAGTTCTAACAAAAAATGAAGAAAAAGGAGAATTTCATGATCAAATTTCCAACCACGACTTACAGAATGATCAACATATAGAAGAAACAAATGATACCAATGATGAATCAGAAGCCGATATTGACTCTTCATTTGAGTCAATAGTCGATACTAATCCAGATCATGATGTATCATCTTGGTCATTATCTTCAGAAATATTAGCGGATGTACCATTTGGTGTAAGAAATGAACGTGGAAAGTTAATGTTAGGTTTCTCTAGTATAACGATTGGTGATGACGTTATTACTGTAGCCGGACACAAATACAAATGCACACCTGGCTTGCGACAGTTGCTCTTAAAAAAAGACGTTGATCTGAGCTTTGTTACAGATTATGACATGCAAAATTATAAGTCGATGTTACTTGTAACAAATGCACATCGTAGAGATTTTGATTCAAGAAAACCAATTAAAAGTAATAAAGGACAAAAATATATGCAAGTTATTAAACCTCTTTTCGATCAACAAAGTAAAAGTCCAAACTGTGAACCAAAAGTAGGAAAAGGATTACCTTTAACAAAAATGTGGAAAAAAAACACAGATTTTGTATATTGGGATGATCCAAATGAATTGGTTGATAGATTAAAGTTATTAATTGCTTCTCGAGATGCTGGCAACACAGGACTAGATAATGAAATAATATCTATCGTTGAAGAACTACGTGAAAGCAAAATCATTAAATAGACTTACTAATAAGAAATGTCTATCATTTTATTGTACACCGTTCAACACAATACATCTTAAATATGAATTTAGACAAATTTGGTCATTATATTCATAAGCGATTACGTATATCAGAATTGCTGGAATTTTATGATAATGCATTGCTCAAATCTGAAAATGGTGATTACGATTTGAAGACATCGAAGCTAACAGGGGTCAAACCTCCTGAAGATGCAGATGATGCAGTAAACAAAGCATATGTAGATGAATTGAGAACTAAACTAATAACCGACTTACAAAAACTGCAAAATACTATGTTAAACGATGTTCAGATCCAGCTGGAGAAAGCTTTAAAAACAATAGTATCTGAGGCAGTGGTTCACTTGGAAAACAAATTTTATAGTCGGAAAGCAGTTGATGAGATAGTTGAAAACGCAGTTAAATTTGTATTAGATCAAAAGCATAAGCTTGAAAGTTCCTCAAAATGACAAAACAACAAATTGTTAACGAAATACATAAAGCTGCACGAAAAAATTATCCTCGTCGATCTGTAATTTTAAAAGGTATTGATGATTTGTGGCAAGCTGATTTAATCGACATGCAAAACTTGAAAAGATTTAATAAAGGTTATAACTATATTTTAATAGTTATTGATTGCTTCTCAAAGTACGTTTGGATAGAACCACTAAAAACTAAAAATAAGCATGATGTTTCTAACGCATTCGAGAAATTGATATCGACTAACCATCGGATACCAGCTCATCTCCAAACTGATTTGGGTACCGAGTTCTATAATTCAGCATTTCAAAAGCTTATAAAGAACTATAATATTAATCACTACTCAACTTTTTCAACGAAAAAGGCTTCAATTGTAGAACGTGTTATCAGAACTATTAAAAATAAATTGTACAAGTACTTTAGTCTCAGCGGGCACTATAAATGGATAGATTTTGGTTTGGAGAGTGTTGTAAAGACATATAACAACACAAAACATAGCACTATTAAATTAGCACCCGTTGATGTCAATAAATTGAATGAAGCAGATGTTAAAAATAATATTAAGAACTCAATAAAAACGGTATCCTATAAACATAAGCCCAAGTTTATGATTGGTGATAGAGTTAGAATTAGTAAATATAAACAACTATTTGAGAAAGGTTATACACCTAATTGGTCAACGGAACTATTTAATATAAAAAGTATCAATAACACTGTACCAGAAACATATCACATCGAAGATCAACACAAACAAGTTATATCAGGAACCTTTTACAAACACGAACTTCAAAAATCATCTTGTCCAGGTGTCTATTTGATAGAAAAAGTTTTACGAAGGAAAGGAAATAAACTGTTCGTAAAATGGTTGGGCTTAAGTAATAAAGAGAATAGTTGGATTGATAAGACTGCAATAGTGGAATAAATTATATACATAACAGTTATTAATTATAATATTTTGTTCATTATACTATGAGCTATGCAAGGTGGTGGACTACTCAATAGTGTTATTAATCATTTGCCATTTGAACTCCACTTACCCGGCTATAATTATTGCGGACCTGGAACAAAACTTTCAAAACGTTTACTGCGTGGTGATAAAGGTGTAAATAAGCTAGACGAAGCATGTATGTATCACGACATTGCATACGAAAACTATACAGACTTGTCTAATCGTCACAAAGCCGATTTACAACTTTTAAATATGGCCAAACAAAGAATGAAAGCAAAAGATGCTAGTAAAGGAGAAAAGCTTAGTTCGTGGGTAGTGAGTAAAGTTATGAAAGCGAAACTCAAATCTGGTGCTGGTGTTAAGCCATTTCATAATTTGGTTACAAAAATTAAAAGAAAAATCAAGAAACGCGTACCCAAAGATGGTAAATCTTTAATACATGCAGCTTATATGGCTGCTAAAAAAATTGTTCCGTGCGTTCCAAAACTTCGAGTACCACGAGTCATACCTTTACCAAAAACAGGAGGCATTCTGCCTTTAATCCCGATTTTTGCCGGTTTATCAGCTTTAGGAGCTTTGGCTGGTGGCGCAGCGGGTATTGCAAAAACAGTGAATGATTATAAAGAAGGTCAAAAAAAATTACAAGAATCTGAACGTCATAATAAGACTATGGAAGCTATTGCATTAGGTAACGGTTTATACATTAAACCACACAAAAAAGGCAAAGGATTGTTTATAAAATCGTCAAAAAACTAAGTAATAAGCTACCTAATCGTGCCTTAACTAATATCGATATTCAAAATTATGCATATGGTATTCCTTATTTTCGAGGAGTTTACATGAAGGATCAGTTACCAAAAATCCCTAAACGAATTGAATGTGGTATAGTTAACTTAGATAATTCAGAAAACGATGGAACGCATTGGGTAGCTTATGTCAAGGTAAATAATTATTGTGAATATTTTGATAGTTTTGGTGATTTAAGACCACCAATCGAATTGATACGATATTTTAGGAACTGCAATATTAATTATAACTATACAAGATATCAAAAATTTGATACAATAATTTGTGGACATTTGTGTTTAGAATATCTACAATCTTTTTGGAATAAATACTATAAATTTTATACTGTTCTTTAATTTTTATCATTTGCAAGATGACACTCACCTTGTCTATAACTGGAAACTCATCGGTATTAACTACCTTCTATCCAAATACGTTACAATTAATCGGAGAGTATGAATGTGCATTATTACATTTATCCACATATAATTCTATTCCAAATATTGATAAAACAAATAATAAGTTATACTATGGTTCAAATAATGTTATTGAAATACCTGAAGGTACTTATGAGTTGCAAGATATCAGTGATTATTTAAAATCTGAAGTAAAGGATGCATCCATAAAGCTCCATTGCAATAACAACACCTTAAAAACCATGTTATTTTGTACATCAACTATAGATTTTACTAAAGATTGTACGTTCGGAGGTTTGTTGGGGTTTAAAAGACAAGTCTTGGAAGCCAATAAATATCATGTATCAGAGTTTCCAGTCAACATTTTGCCTACAACCGTGATAAGAGTTGAATGTGATATAATTAGCGGTTCCTATATAAACGGACAATCCAGTCACATTCTACATGAATTCGCACTTAATGTCCCACCTGGATACAGAATTATAGAAATACCAAAAAACGCAATTTACTTTCCAATCAACCAAACCAACATCAGCTGCATACAGATCAGACTTTTGGATATAAATAATAACTTAATAAATTTGCGAGGTGAAGAAGTACAGTTGTATCTACACCTCAAAAGAAAAAATGATTGACTATACTAAATATAATATGTTTCTTCCAATTCAAAATAGCAGTTCTACTCGAACTCTCAATCAAGTAAGAACTCGACCTAAAAGGAGAATAAAGTTGAATAAAAACAATAAAGCATTTCTTAAGGCGATTGGTTTGTTAAAATGAATATCCTAGATGTTTTATCCGCTCCAGCCTATGACAACTCTGTGGAAGGAATTGAAATTCACTCTTACAAGCCTTACGTAACAAGTTTTAATAGAAGCGATGAAATCAGGATACCCATTAATCAGCAAGACTTGTATATATTACCATCAGAAAGCACTTTGTTTTTGGAAGGAACTGTTATTGTAAAGAAGGCTGAAAATTCGAAAGAGAGAGTCAGTAACGTTCATTTCACAAACAATAGTTTACTTTACTTGTTTCAAGATATAAGGTACGAAATAAATGGAGTGGAGATAGATAAAATAAAAAATGCTGGTATAACTAGCACGATGAAATCATTTATATCAATGAATGAGAGCGAAGCTAAAACATCTAATGCTTGGGGTTGGAATATCGAGGGAATAAGAAGTTCTAATGGAGGTAGCTTTTCTGCTTCTATACCACTTCGCAACATTCTTGGTTTCGCAGAAGATTTTAAGAAAGTAGTAATAAACAGTAAACATGAACTAATCTTATTACGAAGTAATACCAATCTGAACGCACTAAAACTCAACCCTGGTGAAATTGTAGAAGATATTATCATAAACAAAATAATATGGCGTGTACCGCATGTTAAAGTATCTGATAGAGAAAAAATAAACATTCTAAAATTGTTAGAAAAAGATCGACCACTTCAGATGATATTCAGGAATTGGGATTTGTATGAATATCCAATGTTGCCTAAAACCACCAAACATACTTGGTCAATAAAAACATCTTCGCAAATAGAGAAACCAAGATTTGTCATTATTGGTTTACAGACAAATAGAAAAAATAATGCTACATTTGATATGTCTCGATTTGATCATTGTGAGATTCGTGACGTTAAGGTATACCTTAACTCCACCTACTTCCCATATGAAAATATAAATACAAGTTTCTCGAATAATCGAATTGCTTTAATATATGAAAAATATACTAAATTTCAACAGTCTTATTATGGGCGTCGCGCTGAGCCTTTATTAAGTGAGGAACAATTTAAAAACGTTGCTCCGTTATTCGTCATAGACTGTTCTAGACAGCCAGATAATCTTAAGTCAGGTCCTGTTGTGGACGTAAGAGTGGAAATTGAAAGTGATATTGATATCCCGGATCAAACTTCGGCATATTGTCTTATATTGAACGACTGTATAATTGAGTATAAACCATTAAGCAGCACTGTGAGAAAATTATCATGAACCCGAATACAATTATAGTGGATGTCCAGGGGTTTAAAGACACTTATAATAACTTTATAATCAAGGAATTAGCTCTAGCCACTCGTGTTTATACCCAAACGTTCTTAATAAAGCCCCCATATTTATTTAAATACTTAACTACGAATGAAAAAAAACAAGTTACGTGGTTAGAGAGAAACAGAGGGATTTACTGGAATGAAGGTTATATCGACTATAGAGAATTTCGACGCATAATTGTTCCTTATCTAGAAAATAAAGAAATTATTGTGAAGGGCTTAGAAAAAGTTAAGTGGATTCAAGATCTTTGTATGAATTGTATTTGCGTAGATCTTGGTGAAGACAAGTGCCTAAATTTATCACTGTTGCATCACAAATATTCAAATAATGAGACAAGTTTTAATTGTATTAATCATACTAAACAATGTGCACTTAAAAATGTTTTATGTTTAAAGAACTATTTAATAGAGCAAGAAAGGTAATTTGTCTTCCTGTACACAGATTTAATAAATAAAACAATTTTTTAAAGTAAATGGTTTTTATTTTTTAACCCACATTTTAAATACCTATCTATAATTTTTAACACATTATTTTCACAGTACACACAATAAAAATTTAATTAAATATAAATATGACATCAGCAAATATTATTTGTATAAAAAATTGTATAAATATACATCAGTAAAATGTAGGTACATTTTACTGATAAATATTTCAATAAAACAAACTTTAAATCTTCATTGATTTTTATTTCTTATTATCACTTTTAATGCATAATACCTATATATTATCATTTTTACACCAAATAATATTAAAATATAAATTATTTATGAAATATTAATTTCAATACAAATGACGATCACATTTATTTACAAACTTACACTACACCACTATTTACATAAAATTAATCTAGTTAGGAATATTTTAAAACAAGAACTATTAATAAATGTTAGGGAAAGAATAGCCGCATATTTTTTTTGATATATTATGTATTAAATTTTCGGTTTGATCAGAAATTTCGTCAACTGGATCTTTGACAATATATTGTGCCTTTATTATCTCCTCTTCATTCTCACTTGATCCGCTCAGGTCCTTAATCTCAATTTTGATCAAACGCCGTCCTTTTGTTGGTTCACATAACGTATGAAGGTTGTCTATGTTTCTTTAATATTTTACTCACTATTTTTGATTCTGACTTGCGCGTGGATTTTTTTCTCTCGGCGTTTTTTTTAGGTGTTTCACGGTGTGTACTTTGAGCTGCGATCCATAATCGTTCAGTTTCTTCGTCAAATGCATATGGATCTTGCGCATTTGGAAGCGATTCTGGTGAATACAATCCATTTGGCAAACCGTTTCTTTCTTCAGTGTCTTCTATCGCGAATATATTCTCATTTGTGTTCTGAAAATAAAAAAACGTTAGTATGTTATTTACGTTACGTGACGTGTTACCTTTTCTATAAACACAATATTATAATAGTTTTTCAAATCAAATATCTTACCATGTTGTTTGTCGATTTGTAAACTAATAGATAAATTTAAAGTTGCACGTATAATTTACGTCCACGTCGTTAGTGATAAATTCAGAATGAAACAATGAACTTATAAAATTAACAACGGGATTATATAGCCACAGTTTCTGAAAATTGATACTATTTCTAATACATATTTCTTTAAACAACAAAATACTTACGACGTACAAGTTGAAACATGAAAATCCTATCATGTAAAAACACGTATTGTGCATAGCAAAGCAAAAAGATTTCTATGACGTGTTACCTCGCTACTGCAATGATTATTATATAGATATGGGTACTAAGAACAGGTTGAGACATGAAAATTTGAACAAACCTGATTCAGGTACAGTTTACCCTTTACTTACCTATGTGTGTCGCAAAAGTTTTCTATTATGTCACTAGTTGAGAATGAAGTATAATAAAACGAAAATATGATTACATCATGTAGGTATTTATTTATAAATAAGAGTAAAAGACATAGGTAGGTAGGTACATTCTTATAAGATAAAAACTTAAAGTACTTAAATACATTTTTAAACATCACAATGTCATACTTATGAAAAAATAAAACCCATCATAAATTTCAATTAAACGTCCTAAAATTCAGCCTAAAATTGAGCAATTACCCCAAGAAACAGTGTGAATGTTGTCCTTTAATATATACCGCTTATCATCATTGGATGATAATACAACTTTGTTGACACTACGGGTTACTAACTCGTGTTTCAATGATTTAAATAATAAATTTTGTTTACGAGTTATTTCATTATTGGTTAACGTTTTTTTATAATCTGCTTTTACTAAGTCTCTCACTACGCATTTCTTAACACCTTTAGCTTTTTTTAAAGTACATTGCTCAGATTGAATACAATATAATTTGGGACGTAGACCAATGAATTCCCTGATTATTTTACCACCCATTTCATCTTTGAATAGACCTGGCACTTTTTTATTCAAAATCGGTAAACTAAACGGATTACTTGTACTATAATTACTAGTATCAAAATAACTAATAAAGTAGTTTTTCATATCATTGTAAAAGTCGTTAGTTTCAATTTTATAAATAAAACTGTCTGTGTCCGTATAGCATAACTTGATAAGTTCTCTGTAATGTGGGCGCATAATAGAATAGTGAAAATCGTACATATGTTTTTTTGATAGTTCTAATACAGAGAAACCTATATATAGGGGTTTATCCATAACAATTTTTTCAGGTTTCATTTGAATCGCAACCAAATTCTCAGAAAATATAGAAACACTATGGAAGTTAGGTCTGGCAACCAAGGTATCGGCACTTAATCTCTTTTTTGTTTTATTTTCGCTATCACTCCACTGATTTACTAAATGAACTTTTACACGATTTTCATTATTTTCTAGCGTTTTACCGAATATACTGTTATTAAGCAATTTAAAAAAGTCTTGTTCAAATTCGGTCACTGCTTTTTGTCTAAGCTCGGTATTGAGGTCTATATATTGTTTTAAAAATGCTTTTTGCCTAAAAGTTATAACGCGATGCACTTTGTTTAATATTAATCCATGCTTAATACAATTTTTCAAATGTACGTAATGTATTACGTATTTATATTTATCATATAAAGTTGTGACAAGTTTAGAAATTTTTCCTCCAGGAGGCACACATTTCTCAGGACAAAATGGCAAGTCATTATGCAAACGGTGTAAATATTTAGGATAAAGTAAATCTACCTCTAATATGAACCCATAATCTGCATCATCTTTTATATTCATGATATTTAGATTTTCTATCTCATTTTTATCAAGAAACCTGAAGTTTGATAAAGGAAAAGGTTGGCACATAGCATACCCATATAAATTATTGCAATCTAAGTATACAATAAATATATCATCTTGTTGAGGGTCATAATTTTCCATATATTTATTATTACTTTTTACATAACGATGGGAACTCATACAAAGACCTCCTCTTATACCCTCTTGTATTAACCTTATTATTGCTAAATCATCAATAAGTTCTAACTTAATTCCCGTTTTGAGAAGCATCGCGTCCCATGATAAGCTAGGAGCTGTTACATAAAAAGCTGGATCTAATTGATAAAATCGCTTAGAAGTATTTCTAAAGTTTTCAAAAACGTCAGTCAACAAAAGTACGTCAGTTTTGAGGTAAAGATCAGTATAATCACCTAGATTTTTTATTTTAAATTCAGACCATACTAATTTAGCATGCTGGTAATCTGCTAATGAAATATGTTGATTATTTAAGGAATTATAAAAATAACATTTTTCAGGCAGAACTGTCTCCTTATAACGATTTATGTTGCTCATATAATCATAAGGATATACACCTTTTCGCGTAAGTAATTTAAATTGTTTTGGACAAGAGAAATTGTTTTTTAAGTGTATAAACTGTTCTGGTTTCAAACTTTTTACTAATTTGTCTAAACTAGTAGATAAAAATTTAAAGGAGTCCACAAACCGAAGCTGTACAAATTCATTTCTAGAAACTTGTATAAATTTTGTAAAAGAAATGTATGACTCTTTATTTTTAGCTATGATTTTAAGTGAACCGCTAGCTTCTCCTAATTTTTTAATAAAAAGATGGCAATCGTAACCTGAAAGGTTATGAAAGAAAATTGGTATAAATTTCGGAAGTTTATACATCAAATTACAGTAGTTATGTGCGGCTCCTCGATATTGACCTGTCAAATGACAGTGGTCTCTTACTCGGTCTGTGATTAGTAAGTTTTGACAAATATGACAACGAGTGCTTTCATTGAATTTAACAGAATCGTCGTTGTTAAATATAATTGGTACACTATTCGACAGATTGTTGTTAATCCATTGAACATCCCTGTAAATATTCTCAACAAATTTATCTACACAATCTTCCCCACGGTAAGATACAAAACGATTTCTACTTTCATCAAACGAACAAACTATATAATAAGCGAATGCTATAGGTATATGTACCTGACATACTGAGGTACTCGCAACAGAGGGATCCTGGTTGCACCCTTGCACTGGAACCAACATGGCTTCAAAATCTGCGTAAATTACATATGGCACATTTTGTTTCCTTTCGTAGTTTTTAAACTCAATCACTGAACCTTTTTGCGGTAGCTGAGTCATTACACCGGCACATACATGAGAATCAATTTCCATGCTTGATCTAAAAAATAGCAAACACTCATCACAAAAAAATAATTTCCCATTATGGTTAGTTATTTGTTTTCTCACCAAACGCGATAAATCTTTGATCAGACAGTAATGTGAATATCTGCTCTTTTCTAATAATAGTAAATTAACTGTTTTTTTGTTATCGTTATTAAACTGTGATTTGTATAAAGGTCCTATGATCTGTCTATTATTTTCTAAACCATATACATTTATTCGTAATCTTGGATTATTTTTTTCAAACATTTGTATATCGGTAAAAGTTACTGGAAATGACATTCCTTCTATGTTAAACAGATTGAAAAAATTTGGATATGAAGAAACTCTCTGAATGTTCCTATTTGCAGGGTAAAGAGCTGCCGTGACCGACCACAGGAAACAATATATATCATTGTTACGAATATTTACACATGCCTTTTTATTTTTAATGATCAGAGGTAAATCAATAAATCTTGAACCACGGAGCGGTTGATATCTATTTATATTTACCTCCATGTAACAGTTATTAAGGAAAGTCCAACCAGAATCCCGCTCTTCAAATTCGTCTATCTTTTTCAGTAATTGATTAGCAACATCTGTAAAGAGCTTTGTAAAATCATAGTTCATACATATAATAATATTTTTGGTTTCAAATGATTTAACTTCTGGTATGTCGTGTTTAAGTAGTACAAACTTTGAGTATATATGAAAGTTAACCTTAAGGGAAGTGTGAGCTGCAAGAGATTGATCAATTAAAGATTTGACCCTACTGTGAAGGTGTCTGAAGAAAACAGGTAAAGATGTCTGTTCGTTCGTGTCAAGAGTATGTAATCTATATGTTGCTAATCGATTTTTAAAAGCAGAGTTCACTTTCTCCACGCCATGATCTAAAGTAATTACGTTATCTGACTTTCGGTGTATTTTACTCCTTAAATGTCCTATCCATTTCTTACCATTTACGTCAACACCACAGCTATCACAGAACGGCATATTAATTTGTGAAACACACAGACAGATTAGGATGGAATTTTAATTGAAATTTATGATGGTCAATGGATTAATCAAATTTATTTAATATTTTTATGTATTACATACAAATAGATAATTATATTAAGTTTAGTAGGTACGGACTTATTTAAAATTAATTTTATTAGAAAAGAAAGTGGCTTCAGAATCTGCGAACAACTCGCTGGCTTGTCTAACAAATTTTTGTAGTTGAGCCCAGTGAGGAGATTCCTCGTCAGTCCGAAGCTTCAACCACAGCAGGTTTTTTTTCCAAAGGTCGTCGCCACCTTCTTGGACGTCAACCGAGTTGTACACCTTCAAGTCAATGTGGAAGGGACCCTCGGTAGACAGTGTACGCCTCGTTTGACCGTTAGCCACCCGATTGTACAGCACCGATGTGGATGAAGCTCTGCCGGTGTTGACGGTGGGAGTTTCACTGTCGAGGTGGAAGATGTCGTATCCCTTTTGCGCAGCCTTTTTCTTTGAAGCTCTAAAACAGGGAAATTTTCTATATTATAATATTGTACCTTAGTACTTATAATGTTCATTAAATAAATAATAAATGATCATTATGTATATTGTTATGAACTGGACAACATCAGTTTTGCTTTAGTTAGGAATATTACGTGAACAGATTAATAGATGACTGTCATGAACGACACACAAAGTTTGATACTAATGGAACTCGAACCCAAGACTTCTGGATTTGCAATTACTAAACTACTTAGCCAGAAAAATAAATAAATCTCTCATAATAATATTATATTAACAAAAATAACAAAACTAGCACTATTTAACACGTAACCTCGCTCACTCATATTTTGGTACATACCTATTGCGTAATGTTGTTGATTATACGTATTTTAATTGGTAGTATTGGTACCTTATCATCACCTTACATCAGCTGGGTATAAGAGTACTAATGAGTAATAATTACCTCGGACATTCGCTTGAGGTACTTCTAGCAGATGACTTGCGTTTGACGGAGACCTTTTTGAACGTCCCAGCCTCGCTCCTTACCACTCTGTCACAATCGAACTCTTGGTCCGCTCTGAAAACATAATACCTATTATAAGTTACAAATAGTAAATAAATATACAGAAACCTACTCAGAAAACTATCACATTATCTTCACAAAAACTTTCTCATCGTAAAAACTATTTTAACAGCACTAGATTTTTCAGTCGTAAATTATAATATAACCAGCTTTTGCCCGCGGCTTCGCCCGTGTAGATGTCAACATAGCTTTAGTCTTTTCTCATGGTCTGGTCTACCCCACATTCAATTTCATCAATAGGTAAAGCGGTTTAGACGTCAAACCGTTGTTACGCTTTACCTTGTTACAGACAGACAGAAAGAGTTACTTTCGTATATTTTATGATATTAGTATAGATAAGTAATGAACATGTACGTACTGGTACATATGGACGTACCTTATACGATCGCTTGCAACGCTTTTGACAGTTGGTGACGATTTGCGCTTTCCAGCCCCCTTTGCTGCCTTCGAATTTGACTTGACGGCTTCGATCGACGTCGCCCTCGCACTGTTGCCACTATCGTACTCTGAATCCGACCTGTAAATATTATGAACAGAATAGTTATTAAATTGCGACTAGTAACTCAGAAAACGAAGTGTTTAGTCTGCCAATTGCAACAATTCGGTAGTCACTCAAACTAATAAAATTTGACAAGACTAATACGCTAAATACGTTATCACTAGTTAGTATCACTCACCGTCACCGTGCACAAAATAACGATAGGTTTAGTTCTGCCAAATTTGTTTAAAGGTTAAAAAGATTTCTCACTTAAAAACAATAGAACATGGGATAGAATATTTTATAACTTAGGAACTTACATTTTTTAGATAGGTACAGTGACGATTAAACTCACAAAAAATCTGGAGCCAGGTGTTTAGTCTTCAAGGTGAAAGGTCTTGGTCTTCAAGGTGGAAGGTCTTCAAGATGGTGGCTGCTCCAATGGATTCGTTCAACGGTTTAATAACGAAGTCAAAATGAAGCACTGACTGAATGATTTCAGATTTTATAAGAAAATTAATGATAATTTAGCAAAATACGTTAGGGTTGTCACCACGCATAGGAAAAAATATCTCGTCACGTTACGTAATGGAAATAATCAAATTATGATATAAGTCATGTAAATTCTACATGAAAATATTGAAAATATTAATAAGTTATACATATCTAATAATAATGTAAATATTTTGTATGATGTAAAGTTTACTTAATATTTACATTCCCCTATTATGTTTGTATACAGTAAATACAGGAAATGGAAATAAAAATTAAACTTAACATTATACATATTATAAAAAATTGTCTTTCTTATAGTTTCATTCTTTAATAATAACTCAAATTGTAATCGCTCAATAGCTCAGTCGGCTGAGCATTCCCCTGTAAGGGAAAGGTCATGGTTTCGAGTTCTACTTGAGCATTTCATTTTTCCCGATGTATTTGAAATAACAAATTGCATTAATAAATGCTGTCAATATTAATTAAAATGTAAACATTTAATTTATTTTATTTTTAGATATAAAATGTGATCAGAAATGAGGTAAGTATTTGATTAAAAAACTAAATTATCTGGATTATAATATTCAAATATTCATTATGTTCAAAGAGTAGGTAATCTCAATAAATTATTTGAAACCAATGTAGATACCTATTAAATCCTTCACACAATATTTTATTGTATCGAAAAATAAGATGTTGTATTAATTTTAATTTATAGATAGTACATTATTAACTAATAGTGGCAGCCCTAATGTAATTCGTGTAAGCATTTTCGACCCATATAACTTCAAAGAATCACATGGAGTAAAATTACATACTCCACGTGTAAAAATCCTACAACCTGTACAATCCTGTATCAATATTGTATTATTATTATTATAATTTTAACGAATAACTTAATTTTTGATCCAACTAATAATTATATTTAAACTTGAAAGTTTTTTAAAGATATTCTTCTTAATATGTAGGTGTATCAATTTGTAATGCATTTGCTGTGGATAAACCTATAAACAAAATAAAAATAAATTATGTTATATTCAATCACACTATAACGGCTAAACGGATCTGGCTAAAATTTGTTCAAGGAAAATGTCAGCCTCCGTGGCGTGATGGATTCGATTCCCGCACGGTGCAATAATTAGTTTGCATGAATATGACTATTTGCATTGGTCTGGGTGTTTATATGTATAATAATTATACAGTAAATTATATACAATTTAGGTACAAGATATGCATAAATGGCGACCTTATTGCTAAAAACAATATCTTACACGCGACCTACATCAACACCTTTGGACCCCAAGCCATCCGATCCTGCTAGGCAGTGCATCCGCTAAATAACAAGCTAGTGTTTAGTACAGGTTTTCATTTCAAGGTAGAGAGTTGGGCAACAGTCGATCTCGATAAAGTCAAAGTGCAAATATATAATACGGTCTTACAATATAGTTTTTATCTAACTATTTACTTTAAATAAGTAGGTATCTTTTATACAAATATTATTTTATGTAAAGATTGATCGTAGATGAAATATTAAAAAGTGAAGTCGTAGGTAAAACTAGTCAAGTAATTTCATTTATGGAATATTATTAGCGGTCAGTAGCAGGTGCATTTAGGTATGAGAAATGCTATTGTTTATATCATTATCATATTGCACTCGGCGAAGCTCGACAGCCGCGCGAGTAACAAGACCTCACTGGGAGTGATGTGCCGACAAAGGCTTAGCGACTAGCAACAGACCAAATCGTGGCATCGTTTCATACGTGCTATGTAGGTTGCTATACTTAGGTTATGTAATATTGACTATATTGCACCACCACCTGTAATATTGTAATATTTACGAACGAAGTGAGTACTGATGATTACGAATACTGATTTATAACTCTCAATCGCACATGTACGATTGAGAGTTCTAACTCACTTCGTTCGTAAATAATACAATATTAGTGAGTTAGAACTCTCAATCGTACATGTGCTATTGAGAGTTCTAGATCAGTAATATTGAGAGTTCAACGAACGAAGTGAGTTAGAACTCTCAATATTACTCTACTAAGATTTATAACTTCTTACTATTTTCAGCCTTTTTTTTTTTTTACGTGTGCAAAATCCCCACGGATACCTCCCCACCGGAGCCGGTGGAGGAGGTTATGTCGGACTCGAACCGACTAAAACGCACGCCGCCTGTGGGCCGTTTTGGTTGCCGAAGGTGAGGTTGACAGGCATATCCCTCGCACCCCGGCCGACCCAGGGCCATCTCTCACGATCTAGCCCTCTTCTCGGGTGTAGGGACTACAGAGTCCACAACTCGTCCCCGGAAACGGGGAGGCGCGCCACGCGCGCACTATTTTCAGCCTTGTCTAAATGGAATAAGATTCATATTAAAAAGATTCACTTAAAATCACCACCACCACCCCATCTCATTAGAAGGGTGTCGTAAGAGGTGACTACGGGAAAAATACGAAATAAAACCCTGTACCAACCCGTCTGGCCAGTGTGAAAACAGTAAGCTAAAGCCTCCCAACATTGAGAGCGGCCTTTGTCCAGTTGATTTATCAAGTTCGCGGCCTAATACGAACGTGCACAGTTACGTAACGTTTTGATCAAGCCCAATAAGTTCCCTGCTGTCAGAGTAAGTAAATACAAAGAACTTAATGTGTACGTGCTGCGTACAGTGTGGTGTTCTAATGGAATCTTTGCGTCGTATTGATTACTAAGTGCTTCAGAGTACGCCATTCTTGCCGAGGTACAAGATTTTTGTTTTTGTTTTAATTGCATAACTGAAATGTATAGATGATTAGTTAAGGCATAGTTTGTTTTAGTATTTGTTTACAGAATTCGTGGTCATTCATGTTTCAGTTGGTCAATCCATATGAGTTCCTGAGTTCCTTACCTCCGGTAACCAGCAACAACCTATAGACGGTGTGAGTTTTAGTCGGTTCAAGTTCGATATAACCTCCTCCACCGGCTCGGACGGGGTGAGGACCCGTTTTCACAATAACAAAATACTTAAAGAAAGTATTAGAACTGGCCATTTTTAAACGAAAAGAAAAAAAAACCATATTTGTAAATAGAACTCTTGATCATCTGACTTCCTCAGATTTTTTCAGGCATCCTAAATAACTAACTAACCTGCATGGTATTCTTATCCCGTTACCCCATTCTATTTCAGGGATAAAAGTAGTCCTATCATTCCAGAAGGTACGCACCACATTTCAGCCAAATCAGTTCGCGATTGAGTGTGATTATACTCCAAGAAAGATTCAACCACACACACACTATAATATTTTCGGTTACACGTAATAAGGAGCAAGCCTATTGCTGTCAAGCGGGCACTTTGTCACGAAATGTATACTGTGTGTTTACTGTCGAATAGAGAACAGGGCTATCCCTTAATGGCCTTCTACGTCACCCACGAGAAGAAATGGGGTGGGCCAATTCTACTTCACGAGAACCTACTACTACACCGGGAGCCAAGGTTTTATATTAAGGCCCTGTATTCTTGCAAAAGTAGGCATTTATCGCCATCCCGGCCGGTCGCAAAATATTACGCGCGGCCGCAGTGACGGTGAACTCGGTGTTGACCCCGCCAGCGACGCAGAATAGAAATAAACAGTATGAAAACTTGGTTTGACTTAAAAAATTAAGTGCAGTATTTTTTAACTTTATTTAGTTTCGTGAATAAATTAAGTAAGTAATAAGTAAGAAATTAAAAAACGCTGAGTTTAAATTTTTTTTTATTTCCAGTTTACATTATAATAATAATAATGTTTGTACATTTACAAACATTTTTTTTTATACCACTTAGTTGGCAGACAAGCACACGGCCCACCTGATGGGAAGCGGTTACAGTGGCCTATGGACGTATGCAACACCAGGGGTGTCACACTCGCGCTGCCGACCATGAAGAAACCTTCTGATGCCCCTCTTGAAGAACCCCATATTGTAGGCGCTTGGGAAAACCGCAGCAGGGAGGTCATTCCACAGCTTGAGTGGGCGTGGGATGAAGTTTCTTTCATACCGCACAGTGCGCACCGTCTCAGGTCGCAATGTGTGGGGATGAATTCCCTGCCAATGGCGAGAGGTGCGATGATAGAATTTGTTTGAAATGATGCCAACGGTTACTTTATATCAACGCGCCATTCGTCGTCGACTGGTCATTCATCCTTACACTTGGGCACATAATTGGTTACGTACTGAGCGGTTTCAGAAGAATTTCCTCCCGCGAACGATTTCATTGTGGACTGAACTCCCTGCCGAGGTATTCTCTAGGGACTACAGTATGAAGTTCTTCAAAAAGGTAGTGAACAGGTTTTTAAAGGGTTGGCAACGCGTGTTTGATTCCCCTGGCGTTGCAGGCGTCCATAGGCTTTGGTGACGTTTACCATCGGCGGCCCGTATGTCTGTTGGCGGCCCTGGTGATATAAAAAAACAAAGCGTCATTTAGTCCTAAAGCTAGCAAATGCTTGAAATTTGGATACAAGACATCTGATTTGCATTTTTAAATTATTTAAGAACTCTTCTTCTGCTTTCTTTAATTCATGTAAATCCATATGTAGTGCTGAGCTGGCTGGACCATAGTTATGTTGTTTCTGATTTATTTCTTTTAATATTCATTTTTTTTTTACCGGATGCTCGAAGTTCAGTTTACGTTATTGTGCTCTCCTACTTTCAATTATCTTTACCCTCCCTTTAGGGATTCTATTTAAAATAGCTTTTTGGATGGCTGAAAGTGCGGACTTGCAATTAAATGAAGTAACAGCTGCTGAGCACCTTCCTTGGTAACCCCCTTTAGTGCAAAATTTATTCGTTTTCTACCAATAAATTTGGCGATGACACTATTAAAACACTCAACAGTATTTGTGTCAACATCCTCGACTAAACTGCGCGATTATGCTGCAACGTTTGAAACAATCGCATTTATTCTGAACATGAATGTTCAATTCTGGATCTTTTTGAGCTCTTCGTTGTCATTTTTATTTTTCGTACAATAATATTCTTGACACATTGTATGGTTGCCGAAAGCACGTGCTACACAGTTAATGATATCATTGTGAAGATTTGATATTGCTACATTATGAGGATTTCCAGAGGTTTTGTGGTGTCTTATGTGGATTGTACAATTGATTTCCGCATCGTCAATTTTTTTACGTTTGTAAGCATTTTACGATGTGCTAGATCATATTTCGTTTCTAGGGTCAAACTACGTAATTTTTTGCAAAAGTTGCGCAATATATGATTCCGACATTAAATTTTTTCGACGGTCACATTTTGGTCTCATACGGTCTAGCTTTGAGGATGGCAGTGTAAGTCTCAAGTGTCTCCATCTTCTATCATGCGCTCATATATGATGCCATACATTTAGATTGACGCCTTGAAACCTTCAACAATGATTTCCGTTTCCATGAAGCTTGAAGAACTTTCATAATTTCTAAAGCATTTGTGTTCAATCGGTGACATTTTTATGTGCTCAGCTCGAGCGCATACTAAGCAATATTTATTTTTTATCCCAATATAAAGGACTCGTCCTGTTTTTCTTGCTGCTGTGCCTGATGACGCTTTATAGTTCGTGCCGTAAGATCTAGCGTGACCATCATGACCCGTCAACGTAAACATCAATCAAAGGTATGCCAATTTTAGTTCGACCTTCTGCAATAGCGATATCTTTCTACATTTGAGCTGCAGCTTCCATCGAAGTACTTGTCGTCTCTTTCCATTTTTCAAATACTTCATCTTCTAATTTGGAATAGTATTTTGCACTGAATAGCGGAATGTCCATGGCTGAGCATAACTCCTCAAATTGAGAAAAGCCTATACCGGAAGCCACAATTCCCGTAGTGGCAGCTATATTTAGATTGACTTGTTCTTTGTTATTAGGGTCTTCAGAGATAATCAAGCAAATATGTTTGCACATAGGTATTGCATTCAAAACGATACGCCGATAAAACTCTTCGTAGCTTTTCACTAATTAGACGGAAGTTACCTAATGTGCAATTAAATAGATTATTATGACGAGCTTTTTCTTGTAACTCCTATAAAACATAATTTAAATCAATAATTCGACGTCCCGAAACAGGCTGAAATTCGTCTTCTTTGTTAATTTCATACTCTACGATAAGAGGATTTTCTGTCTCTTCGATATATCTGAAACAGTGAAGGCAAGCATTACATTATTTTACTTGTCAGGTGGTATATTGTGTAAGCTTTTTTTACAGTTTTTGATGTTTGCACAATGCTACTAAAAATTGTAGTGTATATTTTATATGAAGTCAAGTGGTTCTGCTGGTTTAACTATAGAATGAAGTTCGCCTATGGGGATAAGGTCAGATAGTAGTGTCGCCATGGAAATAGCTGAAATTCAAGTAATTCTGATTGGACCAGTTAGCAGACCCTAGGTCCTAAGCGTAAGTCTAGGGCAACCGGGATAAATGATAAAGTGAAGGAAGGAAGTCTAATTTAATAAGACATTTTTATCTAATCTCACCCTAAGTGCGTAAAACCTAGTACCTACCTATTCAGATCTATGGATAATAACTTACCTATTTTCAATGGAATCCGCAGGTAGCAGACTTAGTTCTGTGGCGGTATCTATGTCAGGTGTTTGAAGCTGCCCCATAGACCTACAATAAAACGGAGTATCTATTAGTATTTACTTATCATTTGCAAACGGTAAGCAGATGTACTGATATAGATAAAATATGAATGATCAAAAATCGTAAGTAGCATCCTCAGCAGTAATACTGATGTTCTTATACTGTGGCGCTATGAACGTAATATTTAGGTGTGATATTTTTTAAAATTACCAATCGGAGATAGAAATGTAGTGAAATTATAACATAATATAATATATAAAAATGATAAAATAATGAAACATAACATAATTGTTTTAATAAATTACATGAATATTTACTTACTTCTTCACATATCTTTGGTGTGCATTCTTTTTATTTGTCATTTTTATGGCTTTGCGCGACTTTTTTCGCTTGCGTTGTTTATTGCGCCCATATTGAATAACTTGCAGCAATTTGTTATGAATACGTAAAACCGATTGATTGGTGCACGATACTGTCGCTAAAAAAACTGACACAGGTCCAACTTCGGTAAGCGCCAGCGCGCGACTGGCGCGACTGTTCGGGCCTCAGCGGCGCGAGTACTCGTGAATTTTGTAGGTATTTAAACATAACTTTAAAATTTTTATAATAATATAGTCAAACTCTGCGAAAATGTCTATAAATATGTAGTGGCTTTAGTTGAGTACAAAAATTTTATAGAAAACATCAGCAGTTTAGTCATAATATTGAAAAAACATTATGAAAAGGGGTAACTTTGGGATTTTTTTCTATCGAGTGAAGTTCATTAGATCTGGTAACTGAATGCGAATTTGACTAGACTAGATCCTTAACTACTATATATCTTTTTTTTGAAATTTAAAACGCTTTTTTCTATGATTCAGATGGTTTAAAAGAACTCAAAAGTGCGGCCTCTGCTGGAATACCTAGCCTTAATTTAGATTATGGGTTGTAAGTTTGTTTACTATTGGATGAAGAACAGCCCTATCCTTTAGTCGCCTTCTAAGACACCCACGAGAAGAGATGGGGTGGGCCTATTCTACTTCACGAGAAACCAACACGGCTTTTTATTTATATGAAATGAAATGCAATACTTGAATCATGGTACTCGTAAATATACCTACATTTTATTGTATTGGAATAAATCGGTAGTTTGTTTTTTGTTTCACATACTCCGACGGAATGATGGCCGGCATGCAAAGTTTGACATGAATGTCTAACATTCATTTCACGAAATAAATTAATTTGATTCTTTTTTTTGAAATTAGAATATTAGTTGACAGCATTTATCTTAAATATAATTTTAACATTTGACACACTTAAATTTGAATTCTGTAATGAAATTATTAATTCCACGATCAAGGCGGTGACTTCCGATCCGGCTCGTTCCTGGGGCAAAGGTTCAGCGTTGCGATTCAGCGGGACAACGCGGCCAGCATCATGGGCACCTTTGCGCCGGGAACGATACGGAGTGGGTGACGCGACATAATCGCGAATTTGTTTTGTGTATTGATGTTTTAATTATCTTGTATGTGTTAAATAAATTAAATAATGATTCTGAACTTAAAATTATTAATTAGTTATTAAACACAATAAACACAAGGAACGGTGTTATACGCGTTTTGTATGAGTAAATTAATTTCAAAATTGTTCTTTGAACAAAGTAATAATGTATATCAATGTCTTTAAACTCTCAATGTGTACATGTGATGTGTACATATATATTTTGTTAACTTGTACCAAAGTCAAGTAGTTGCACTTGTAGTGTCACTTAACTGCGTCTATAGTTTATATAGTCTTAGCTAGTTTTTTTGTTTGACGAAATGCAGCAATTTTAGACGACTGAAATAATAACCTCGTGTTGTGTTCCCGGCGGTGAATAGGGGTGAATAGGAATGAATAGGCGGTGAATAGCCAGAGCTCACTGGAGAGTTTTTGTGCTGTCAGTGGGAAGACCAAAGGCTTGCCCTGATTTTGTGTTCTGCACTGACGGCACAGAAATTCTCTGTACTTTCAGGGTCAGCAGCACGAGTGTGACTCCCCTGGCATCACATACTTTCATAGGTCACGGTAACCACTTTCCATCAGGTGGACCGAGTGCTTATTTGCCACCTAAGTTGTAAAAGAAGCCCTTGTAGCTTGCGAAGGTAGTAAAAGCAATTCGAAGTAGTTAGGGATGTAGACGGTCTTATTTTCATTATAGCTAGATTAATTATACAGATTTAAGAGATGGTTCCCGGCAAATTAGAATTTGAACCACCCCATTTTTTCCCATGTGACGTCGTACAAGGTGAATAAGGGATAGGGTGGTTTAACATCAGACAGATATATACAGCCCAGAATCAGCCTCAGATGCATGATGCATGCAGATGCATGCTTGAGTCAACAATAGTGCCCGGAAAACGCCAATAGGCTCACCGCCTATTACGTGGGACTGAATTCAATAATTGGTGAAATGTGGGTGCTTAACCTCTGGCTAACCCTACGGGGATAAAGTCGTGATTATATGTATTTATGTATGTATGAATGTATATTAAGAGAATGGAAGAAAAAATTATTGTTTTTATATCTTAAAACATGTGTGTACATACAAAAGCATACAATAACTTACCACGTACCATTAAGGCCTGGAATTCATTACCAGCTCACGTGTTTCCTTCTTCCTACAGTCCCGAGTCCTTTAAGCGGGGCGTGAAAAAGCATATGATGAGGCCGTCAAGCTGAGTGTCACCATTGTCACACGGTATGTGTAAGTAATGGTGACCCTCTTTTCTGGGACTTTGCCTTCAACTTACCATCAGGCAAGGCGAAGTCTAATTGACGTGTCTTATATAAAAAAATAAAAATTACTAAGTGATATTGCATAGTCCAGTCATGTTTTATCTCTTAAAGCGGCGTACAAATATATGTGTAAATGTAGACTTTCGAACTAAGCGTCACAGACGCAGCGTCTATAAAGTTACCAATGTCGCGTCTGAAATCGCTGTCACAGCGGCACTGTGACGTCATTGACGCCGCGTTTGTGTCGCTGAGCTCGAAAGTCGTTCCCTAGAATTTCATACATTTTTATGGAACATCTATCTGTCGCTCTGTCGCGGCGTCTTAGTCGCGGCGCCACTGACGCTATTGACGCTCGCTTCGAAAGTCTACCTTTAGGAGGCGCTTAGTAGTTGAGACTCATAAACTTTATCTATTTGAAACCAAACATCTATTATAAACATTTTGACCTGAGCTACGTCTTATGGAGCCTCTAGCTAGACAAGTGATATAACACGATGTACTTAAGTGAGTGGTACCCTTGTAAAATCACCCACGCTGTACCGTGGGAGTGATTTTTATTTGTAGAACCGTGAAAAAACAGATTGATCCTCGTTTTTCTAATGGACAGTCACGCCCACGTGCTCCCACACTTTTCGAAGTATTTATGACGTATTGTCACAGACGTCATAGTTTTTTTACAATATTTTTTTATGGGAATTCACGCGATCATGGTTCATTTTCATTTACATACATACATACATATAATCACGCCTTTATCCCCGGAAGTTTAGGCAGAGGTGAATTAACATCCACATTTCACCAATAATTATATTCGGTCCCACGTAATAGGGTGTGAGCCTATTGCCGTATTCCGGGCACTATAGTTGACTCGAGCCATGCATTTGAGGCTGAGTCTGGGCTGTATATATCTGTCTGATGTTAAACAGCTCTATCCCTTATTCGCCTTGTACGACACCGCATGGGAAGAGATGGGGTGGTCCAAATTCTACTCTGCCGGGAACTACGCGTTTAGTAGTCGGATTTAGTTTTTAACTAAAACTCGACTACCGAAAATCAATAAAGCAAGGCAAGAGAATATCGCATTTATCTCGATATGTGTTGCGTTTACACATATTATTTGATTGTTTTTATTTTGACTTACTTTGGGAATCAAAAGTAATGAAAAGTCACAGTTTCTGTATAGTTAGGCAATATCTTATTTAGCAAGGTTTTTTTTTCAGAATAAACTAACATATTAAGCAGTATTGGGCTAAATCGGACTTGTCAAATTGCATATTAAGACATATTTCTCTAGTTCTAACAAGTGGTTGAGGAGCTATGAGGTAACAAATGAACATACATACATAAGTACATAAATGGTCTGTCAAAATCATATCCCTCTATTGTCACTAGGCTTCACAAGGTTGGTGATTCATTTGTAGGCAGCTGCATAAAAATATTTAATAAAATTCCTCAGGACTTGATTAATATGCCAATAAATAAATTTAAAATAGAAGTGAAAAAAACTTTAATGAGTAAAGGTTACTATAAAGTGGATGAGTACCTTAATGATGTTAATGCGTGGTCAACATAAGTCTCATGCTTGCTCGCACAAAATAAATTGTAAACCAAAACAAATTTAAAAAAGACAAATAATCTAGTTCTAATGTAGTTCGCTGAGTTTCTTGCTGGTATCTTCTCAGTAGAACTAATCTACCGAACCAGCGAAAGAATCATTTTCCAATGGTTTATTTTTACATTATTTAATATTTTTATATTATTTCTTGACATACATAATTGTAAAATTTTGACGCTCATATGTGCTATTTATGTGCCTAAACTGAATAAATGAAATTGATTCTTTGATGTCATAGTCGTAATCGGGTAAAAACACCCAAAATATTTACACACCTGTCTGTATATTCTTCAAGGGCTAGGTAGACATATGTTATAGCTACAGTTCATCAACGAGCACTAACTGTTATCGCACGAAAAATATCCCTCATTGTAACAGAGATCTGGCCTCATTAGGCGGTGTCAAGGAGGTACACAACGAAGGCCTATCAGATTGTCGATACGAGACATATTCAAGCCAAAAATAGACACCGACGGTTCAAGGAAAATGTTTCTGTGAACTTGTTAACTATGCAGGCCACGGGATGGAGGATAAAATTTTGTTTTTTTCTGTACCAGCTGATAAATTTTCCAGAAGCTTTAATATAAATTCATATCTAATGTACACTGGGGCATAGAATCTCTGATTGACGAATGAGACTCTGATGTATACTTTACCCTTGACTTGGAGTTGTGGCTCCGAGGACAATCGCTCCCATAAAAGCCAAGATAAGTCAAATCAATGCTAAAAAGGAAGAGTAGGTTTCTACATGTCAGCAGCGCGAATGTAACGCCCTTGGTGTTGCATACGTCCATAGGCTACAGTAACCACTTCCCATCAGGTGGGCCTAACAATACCTTAGTGGTATAAAAAGGAAGGAAAGCGGACCTTGACTTCGCACGGAATCGAACCCGAGATCTCTGACGTATAAACCGAACACTCTACCACCATCCACACAGAGAATCAGTAAATTATTTACATTTCAGAACGGAAAACATTCTTCTTGTTTGTCTGAAAACTCTCGACGCTTACAATTTTGTTGAACGGAAATTAAACGACAAAGTCGCTTTACGACACTTCGTAAAACTTGTAACTGTCATATTATGAGGAAATAAAACGAATTTGTCTAATAATGTGGGTCGCGACACAGACCTCGACCAGGCTAGATACCGCATATGCGTTAAATATTAATATTATAAAGCTGCAGAGTTTGTTTGTTTATTTGTTTGTTTGAACGCGCTAATCTCTGGAACTACTGGTCCGATTTGAATTATTCTTTCAGTGTTGGGTAGTCCATTTATCGAGGAAGGTTTTAGGCTATATATCATCACGCTACTACTTAAGGGAGCGGAGCATTGATAATAAATGTTAACAAATTCGACAATTTTTCATACATATTTTGAAGACTAAAACATACGGGCTCATAGGATATGAAGCTTCAAAATATACCCCGGGCGAAGCTGGGGTGGGTCAGCTAGTGCGTTAAATATGAGAAGCGAGCGTGGTGTTTCTTTGCCACCATCAATGATAACAGAACTAGTTAATACGTGATCGTAGACATGCCGTAGACCGTTCGATTGCTAAATCAGAGTCAAATCAGTGAACCAAACCACTGATAAGTCTTGAATTTGATTCCGATCAGTACAAATATTTCTGACTGTTTCTGTTTGTCTGTTTTATTATGTACTAGCTGTTGCCAGCGGCTCCGCTCCGCGGATGTTGTTTATCGCAACAAAACATACCCTATGTCCTTCCTCAAGGTCTAATCTACTCCTATACTACATTTCATAAAAGTTAAGGCGTTGAAGCGTAATATACAGACAGACAGACTGACAGAATTGTTTTTCCTTCACGGAACTCCACTAACACTTAAACTTTATGGTATGGTATTAAAGTTCAAATTGACTTTTAAGCATTAATACTGTTACGACAGCCGTCGATATCTCGAAAACTAATAATCAAATCTTCAAGAAATAAAAACGCATTGTTAGTGACGAGGTACTCTACCGAATGGCATAGAAAAATCTGGAATCGTCAACAAAAAGTCACAACCTACCTACGGGTACCTACACTCTCAAATATTAACAAACAATAGGTAAATATCGAGAATGTACTCGAAGGTCAGCGACGGCGGCAAGATCAAAGGAATAGGTATTTATCGCTCGCGAACTTTCTAGATAATTCGATCCTCCTAATTGAGAGGTATAAAAACATGCTCGCGTAGCGACACGATTCATTCTGTCTTTGAGACCGAAAGCGAACACAGCGAACTTAAGCGACTGAAGAAGATTCTACCTGCGACCTGAGCAACGACTGTGGACTACTGTGAACTACTGAGCAACTGGAACTGTTGAAGAAGTACCGTGTGTACTAGTGATTAAATTGTCTAGTTTGTGGTGAGCTAATAAATCTCTTCGTTGAATAAACGGCATTTAATTGTACCCCGTGCACGTAACAATACTAATCTTTTGTATGGGAGTATTTAAAAGTGTTCTTTTAAGACTTTTTTAAGCATTTTTAATTTAATTTTTTGTCTCCGTAAGAACTATCCTTTTTTTGTAGGAGGTAGGACACGGCGGTATTTCCGCCCAATTGAGCAGTCCTGGGAAAGCACCTCCGCCCTACGGATCACGCAGTTATAATAACTTCGTGTTGTGTTCCCAGCGGTGAGTAGGGTAGCCAGAGCTCACTGGAGAATTTGTGCCGTCAGTGGGATGACTAAAGGCTTGTCCTGCTTTGTCTTCTACACTGATGGCACAGAGACTCTGTGCTTACAAGGTCGGCTGCGTTAGTGTGGCTTCTCTGGTGTTACACACACCATAGGCCACGGTAACCACTTTCCATCAGGTGGGCCGTGTGCTTGTCTGCCACCTAAGTGGTATAAAAAAAAATCCTAGTACTTCAAGGAATATTCTAAAAAAAATAATTGTGAAATCTGTTCAGCTGCTCTCGAGATTTGTGCTTAGCGACACATTCCAGCATTACGAGAAGAATTTCCTCTGGCCCAGATAAAGGGATGCTATTTCCACTTTACGCAAGCTGTGTGGAAGAGGGGAAAAGACCTAAAGCTCACAAAATGCAGTGAAACGAAAAGAATTGTTGCTCTCTGTGCAAAATTACCATAACTTCCAACTGAATATATTGACGAAGCTTGGGCATACATAACAGAAAACGCAATTATAACAGAAGATAAAACAAAGGAGGTAGATGAATTTATCAAGTACATGACGAATCAGTGGCTAAAAACTGAGGGTTGGATTCAGGTCTGGAATGTCAATAAGGAATTACATCGTACAAATAATGTAAGTGAAGCCTGGAACGGGCGATAAAATAAACTTATATCAAAAAAACATCCAACCATATTTAATATACTGCGGATATTAGAAAATGACAGTAAACATGCTTCTAAGCAATATATTGAAAATAAAAATACGCCCAAAGCAGCGAAGTATGTTTCCCGAGACAGATGAATATCTTACGTTTTGGAACAACTAAAAAATAAAACAATCAACGTTTGTTTGCTTAGAAAAATTAAGAAAATAAATTTCAGCAACTTTTGTTGACGTTACTATTAAACTTATTATCATAATTACCTGCATTAAGTTGTCTAATCTAAAATACATAACTCTTACATAAACACCTTTTGTTGTTTTAATTATTTGAAAATGAAATAAATCGTGATCTGTTTCGAATCATAATATTTCTATAGGAGGTAGGACACGGCGGTATTTCCGCCCGATTGAGCAGTCCGACTGGGGTAGTACCTCCGCTCTACAGAATACCGCGGCTATAATAACTTTGTGTTGTGTTCCCAGCGGTGAGTAGGGTAGCCAGAGCTCACTGGAGAATTTGTGCTGTCAGTGGGAAGACTAAAGGCTTGTCTTCTACTGACGGCACAGAAACTCTGTAATTACAGGGTTGGCAGCGCGACTGTGACTCCTCTGGTGTTACACACGTCCATAGGCCACGGTAACTACTTTCCATCAGGTGGGCCGTGCGCTTGTCTGCCAACTAAGTGGTATAAAAAATAAAAAATACTATTTCTTGTAGCCACGGATACCGTGATCAGCGGCTAATAGTATTAATATAATTTTTGAGTGAAACGGATCCCGGTTTCAGTGGATACAACTCGACGTGATCCGTGGACAATTCAATTTGATACCGGGATCGGTGGAGACAAGCCCACACATTCAGCGAATCATTTTTATATTGTAGATTATTATGTTTGAATGTATTTATGTCCTGAAACGTATAAATTAAATGGTATATTTTATTTGTCTAATCGTTTCAATCACTCTCTGCACAATTAGGGATTTTTATGTTGAGAAGGGTTGTGCGTTGATTAAAGTAGGCAAAGTGCGGCAAGCTGGCTCACTACAGCAGAAGATCAAATCTCGGAATAAAAAGATTTTCAAAATTCTATCTCAATCTAACCTCAATCTCGTATATCTCGAAAACAGAATCCGACGAGAGTGTTCTTGTAAAATGCTGTTTGCACATCAGTATCAAAATACCAAAATATCATCATAACATCAAAACAATGAAACGTGGTAAATATCCCGTTTATTTTGATACTGATGTGAGTGACCATGATAGTTTAAATACCTATACTGTTTGCACAATTTTACAATTATCGATTACGTAATTTGACGCCTTCTTGGCGCAGTGGTAGAACGTTTGACTGGTACACAGGAGGCGCAGGTTCGATTCCCGCTCAGTGTAAATATATACATGAATATGTAATATTTGCATTGTTCTGGGCGTATCTATGTATTTACAAATAAAATCTAATCAACGTGGCAATGCCGCCAGCGTTCTGGCCACCCTCCCGGTTGATTTCGATGGGGAGGAATTCTTTGACGCCTGAACCTGCAGGATTGTTTAGGTATATTCAGTTTTTTCTTTTTTTAAATACTTTATAGATAACTTCCGTGTGCAAAATCTAAGTATGTTTATCCACATTCTAGATTCCATAACACAAGCTAGTTAAGCTATTCTTACCACGGCTCTAGATAGCGTTGTGTAGAATGTTGTAGAATACCTATTTATTTATTTATATTTTATTGACATCGTGATCGTTTTTGACATTTAGGAGATTGAAGTTTGATCAAGACTGAATTTTGAACATGTTTTTATTGAATTAGTCGTTAGTTTAGTGACACGCTGGGTCTGATGGCTTGCGATATCTATCTTAAACTAAATCTATGGCTGCAATTTATATTTCGTAGTCACGGTGGGTGGCTATAGCGACATTGCTGTGGTGTGTGAGGTCTATGGTTCGATTTCAGAGTTTTGCAAATGATATAAATGGTAACAATCAATTGTAATGATGTAGTGTCTGGAATAGTATTTCATTCATACATACATAATAATCACGCCTTTTTCCCCGGAGGGTTAGGCAGAGGTGAATTAACACCCATATTTCACCAATAATTAAATAAAAAATAAA
Source organism: Eilema griseolum (assembly GCA_963662185.1). NCBI lineage: Eukaryota > Metazoa > Arthropoda > Insecta > Lepidoptera > Erebidae > Eilema > Eilema griseolum. The sequence goes on from OY759249.1 coordinate 2,978,779, forward strand.
TAAATATTCCACGACATTCTACACAACGCTATCTAGACCCATGGTAAGCATAGCTTAACTAGCTTGTGTTATGGGATCTAGAATGCGGATAAACATACTTAGATACTTTTTTTTGTAAATACATACATATTATACATAGAAACACCCAGACCAATGCAAATATACATATTCATGCATACAAATATTTGCACTGAGCAGAAATCGAACCCGCACCCCCTGCATAGCAGTCGAATGGTCTACCGCTACGCCACGGAGGTCCAAATTGTATTCGGTCCCACGTAATAGAGGGTGAGCCTATTGACATTTTCCTGGCACTATTGTTGACTCGAGTCATTCATTTGAGACTGAGTCTCGGCTGTATATATCTGTCTGATGTTAAACAACCCTATCCCTTAGGCGCCTTGTACGACACCGCATGGGAAGAGATGGGGTGGCCAAATTTTACTTAGCCGGAAAAGATGCGCACCTAAGCGTAATTTCAACTATAGCTTGTAATAACAATAACTCTATAAATAGTAATATTAGGCAAATAAGAATTAAGAAAGAAAGAAAGAAATTATTTTATTTGCGACCACACACAATGCATGATGGTTACATTATTCAAAGTATTTTATTTATTAATTTACTTTACATTGTGCGAGCCCCAAATAGGGCCCCATCTCAGCATAAGATGCTGCGTACACCGCAACGCGAGTATACGCAGCGCTGGTCTTCAGATGGGGCCGCTAGTTGGCACTGACGCCAGGCACACAGTTATAGTTCGCTGTGATGACAATTTACGAGTATAACAGAAGTACCTCAGAAATAGACAAATACAGATATGAAGAAATACAGAAATAAACATCAAAAAATAAATCCTCATCGAATACTTATAAAAGAAAAAACAAAACTAGGTGTATCACTATTACAATACCGATACAAAGACAAGGACGGACGGCGACAACATAAGTTATGTCATGTTTATTTATTTATTTATACTTTATTGTACACATAAATTACATTTATATAAAAAAGATGAGATCTCCGATTCAGGAGGAGGTACTACGTGAATTTCTTGCTAATGCGCGCGTAGTGTCGGAACATGTTGACGACGTCTTGCTCATCGGTGATTTTAACCTGCCATTTATCAAATGGACCATGGACAGTGACGGATATAACTTAATTCCAACTCTACCAAACAACAATGGTGATAACAAAGAGCATAGATTGATGAAAAATCTTTCTGAATTTATAACTTTAAGTGACTTACAACAGCGAGGTCTGGTTGTGAATAATGACGACAATATACTGGATTTAGTTTCAATGTTAACTGTACTACTAGGAAATCGGAAAGCATATTAAGTAAAATTGATAACTATCACCCTCCACTAAACATTGTTATAAGTCTCAAACCGTGTCCCTTGTCCGTCGGTCAAACTCGGCAGGGTTTCAATTTTTATAACGCTGACTATTATAAAATTCTACCTCTCCTGGAGCGCTTGGAACGGTCGGAAAGTTTCTCTGGATACAGCGGCGTGGACGAAATGGTTTCAATTTTCTACGAACATTTGAATAACATCATTAGTGAATGTGTGCCAAAGAAAAAACCGCGTAAATTATCTCATCCCATCTAGTTCACCGGAGAGCTTATCGGTTTTTTAAAAGAAATGAATAAACTTAGTTATAGATCGCGCAAATATAACAATTCCAGAGATAGGCTAGAGTTTGAGTTAATCAGGAAAAGATGTGCCAAACTTATTCGAGACTGTCACCCTAATTACATAGATTCCATAGAGAGAAACCAAAAAACAATCTCAGGGCTTTTTGGAGTTACATCAAACATAAAAGATCCGGCTCTAACACCTTACTATCAACAATGCACAATAACAATCAGTCAACACATTTTGCAACCTATTTGTTTCTCACTTCAGCTCGGTATACACACCCGGGGACATTTTCCAACCAAAGCAGAACATTAGTGTCTCGGAAGCTGTTTACGATTGTCTGAGCATGGTGCACTTTTCCGAAAATGAAATTCTGTCAAGTTAGACACAAACAAGGGTCCGGGGCCCGATGGAATCCCGCCACTTTTTATCAAAAGATGTGCTAATTTATTAGCGCATCCAAAAAAAAATTATCAATGAGTCTCTAGCCACTGGTATTTTTCCTACCGCATGGAAAAGAGCCAAAATAGTCCCGATTTTCAAAAAGGGAGACAAAAGTGATGTAAGGATCTATCGACCAATAGCGATCCTTTCTTGTTTGTCGAAAGTTTTCGAATCGTTGGTATCTTGTCAGCTAACTGCGCATACTAAATCATTAATCTGCGACGAACAACATGGCTTCCTACAAAAAAGATCTGTGCTTACCAACTTGGTCTCGTACATCACTCCCATCATGGAAGGAGTGGATGGCAATGAGCAGATAGACTCCGTCTATACAGATTTTGCCAGTGCATTCAACAAAGTGGACCATCAAATTCTAGTAGAAAAGCTCCATAACCAGTTCGGAATTCGTGATAGACTTCTTGGGTGGTTTGAATCCTATTTAAACAATCGGGAATATGTGGTAGTAGTTAATAACGCTGAATCCGGGAGCTACATTGTTGGTTCTGGGGTTCCACAGGGCTCCCGTCTTGGACCGATTCTGTTTCTGCTGTTCATTAATGACATAGTTCGTCAGATCAAATATTGCGGCTGCTCATTTTATGCTGACGACATGAAAATATCTCGCCAGATTAATTCCGAGGCTGATGCAGGACTGCCGCAGGACGATCTTGACCGAATTAATGTTTGGTGTCGGGATAACAAAATGTTATTAAATGCTTCTAAATGCCATCATATCCGATTTACTAGGAAACGGAATGTAACTGGGACTCATTTCTACATTGGAAATTATGAAATTTCTACATCAGGTCAGGTGAGGGATTTGGGTGTTATCCTCGACTCTAAATTAACCTACATTCCACATTACAACAACATGGTTAACAGAGCTGCTAAAATGATGGGTTTCAATAAGCGAAACTCGAAGGACTTGCACGTTTCTTCAGAAATTTTGCTCTTCAATAATCTGGTGAGAAGTGTCCTAGAGTTCGGTAGCGTAGTCTGGCACCCTCAGTACGCAGTCCATTCACAGAGCATAGAATCGGTCCAAAGAGCTTTTACCAGACATCTGGCATTTGTCACTCCTAGGCTTCATCCTGGACGTCCTTACCAGGAACGGCTGGCGTATTATAAATTGCAAACTCTCAAGAATAGAAGAATCGCCATTGACCTGTTGTTTCTGCAGTATCTGGTTGGGGGCTCATCACATGAACCTTTTGATGCGCACGAAAGTATGTGTTCCGAGACCTAATAGCCGATTTAGGAACAACTTTCCGTTCTTCCATATGCCGCGATGCAATACTAACTTGGGTGCACTGGCTCTCTTAGCTAGGTTAACTGCCACATATAACAGTAGCTAGACCTAAACATCTTCCACGAAAATACCAGGCGTTTCAAGGATAAATTGACTCAACAGCATAAACATTGATTTGTGACTTTATGTTTGAATCCGACTTGACATTATTATTATTATTTTTATATTTTTTATTATTTGGTTTAATTGTTTGATTTTATATTTGGTTGGGAACTATAATTTTTTTTTCTTTTTTTTTAATGTTATTAATTTTTTAAACTTTTAATTTTATATTAGTTTTGTAATTAATCAGCCAAAGCTGTGCATATCTGTGATTAGTGTAGCACATGCCTGGTAACATCTTGCATTGCTACTTATGGGGCAGTGTTTGTGTATACACTGTTGATATGCCTAAATAAATAAAATAAATAGATGTAATGTACAAAGGCGAGCTTAATTCAAAGTTGAGTTCTCTTCCAGCAAACCCGGGAGTGCACAGAGGAAATGCAATGTTGTGGTTATGGTTATGTCATGGTATTTGCCTGTAGTTAAAATAAATTATTTATCTGAGCTTATTAAATTATGTCGGTGCGGTAGCGGCGTGGCATCGGTTTGCTCTGTATACGCGGTACTGCTGCGTCTCGGCATGCTCGTCCAGTCGTCGCCATCCCTCGGGATTTACAACAGCGCACGTCAAAATGGCGGACATACATTTAACTTTAGTATTGGAAATTGAAAAGCATCCGGTGTTGTTTAATTATAAATTACCTGAGTATTCCAGAAAGGATGTTATTGAAAGGGCCTGGACTGAAGTCTCTAATAAAACACAAATATCCGGTATGTATACAAGTTTAATTAATTAATACAATTAGTGAAATACAGTGATTGTTTTGCCATGAAAGAGCTTCTTCTGCTGTAATAAAATAGTTTATCAAATATTTTCGGACTTTTACTCCGGATGAAGTAGGATTTGTAGTTAAATTTTGTTCTGTTGTTTAGTTAAGTGATGGGGTTTGTCTAGTAGAGCTTACAAAATCAAGAGCAGAATATTGCTCTCCATTTTTCAGCCGTATAAAATTGTGTACGACACACGCAGATTTCACTACATTGTTTATTGTTGTGCGAACTACGAATGGGTGTCAAAAATACTTGAAACTTTTGAGTCATCATACCAAAAGCACATTCGATGGTTTTTCGTGCTGTAGAATATCGATAGTTGTAAATTCTTGACAACGGGTAAGCGCGCTATACCCTGCATGTCAAAGGAAAAGCATATTTCCGCGACGAAAAAGTCGTGAGGTAATGACGCCGCAGTAGTATATTAATGCCATCTCGTTCCAGCCAGTAGCTGCCAGCATATCCTGTCTCAATCATTGTGAATAAAACCATCGGCATCACAAACGGCAAATAATATGATTGAATGATAGTTTTTATAATTATAGTTCGTTGATCCAGACTTTGGTAATTGTTGAATCCTTATATGCTTGCCATCCATTGAGCCCAAACAATTGGGCATATTCCAAATTTCATAGAAAAGATTTGATATATGTTCCCATTTTTCTGTTGAATGTATCTCTATGTAATTTTTATGTAATATTCGTATCAAAATAAACGAGATATTTACCATGTTTCATTTCCTAGGAGTAATTATATCGATCTGCCCTCTTTCGAGTTGTTTTACTACGCGTATCTGCACTACTATTGGTTTCACTCTCACTACAAACTCGAACCCGATCTCGATCACGTTCACGACACACGATGCTTACTGTATCCACTCGCGATTTTGTTTTGGCTTGTTCCCGGTTGTTTTTGCAAAGACGGACCACTGGATGCCAGACGTTCGGCAGTTGAAACCCATCCTCACGATTGAAATTTTTATACTGTTTTATTTCAATTGCTTCCCTAACCAGTCTTGGTATTTAGTGACGTTCTGTCAAGAGCATCTGAGCATCAGTTATGTAGCTCGATCCAGTGGTTCGTACCGGACTCCAATAAATGTTGAGCGATTACAGATTTATTCGGTTCATTGTTTTTGACTGCCCTGATGTGTTCCTTGATTCGGCATGTAACCGTTCTTTTTGTTTGTCCTATATAAGAACTGCCACAGCTACAGTCAATCTTATACACTCCCGGTCTGTCCAGCAGGGAGCCATCTTTGGGTGAGCGCAGGCATTGCGACAGCTTTTTAAAAGGAGTGAAAATAGTTTTGACAGATACCTTCTTCAGGATGTTAGCGATCTTATCTGTCACTCCCTTGATGTAGGGTAAAAAGGCTGGCTGTCTTTCTACCTTACAGTTCCGGGGTTTGTTTGTGGTGGGTCTGGGTGGTCTTATCCGTCCATTGTATTCATTCTTTTGTAGAACTTATGTGCTTCAATTCTTCTTGTAAATGTTCCTCGTCACAAACTATATACGCGGTCAGTAAGTGACGTCACTGCCGAATTAAGATGGCGCGGATGAGGATGTGAGTCGGCATGCAGGTAGCGGTCAGTGTGAGTGGGTTTCCTGTACACGGAGTGGCTACACGACCCATCCCCACGAACACCGATCCTCACGTCAAGGAAGGCAAGGGTTCTTTCCTTTTCCATTTCGTACGTAAAACTCATTTTGCCATGGATGTTATTGAACTGGGCCATGTATTGTTGTACAACATTCTCACCCCCCTCCAGTATACAGAAAATGTCATCAACATACCGTTTCCAGATTTTGATGCTTGGGGCGGTAGTTATGGCTATGGCTTCGAAGTGTTCCATCCACAAGTTTGCCACAACTGGAGCCACCGGACTGCCCATCGCTACTCCATCTATCTGTAGGTAGTACTCATTTCTGTATACGAAGTAGTTTGTGGTCACACAATGTTGCACAAGGTCGGCATATTCTTTAGCGACTCCGTTCTCTGCAATTTTTCGTCTTATGATCTCCAAGCAGTCTGTGATGGGAACATTTGTGAATAGGGACTCCACGTCGAAGCTCACCATCACTTCTTGATCATTGACCGAAGTTTGACGCAAAATCTGAACGAAGTGTCTCGAGTCCTTCACGTACGACGTGGTCCTACCCACCAATGGCTGCAAGATATTCGCCACATGTTTGGCCAGTTCATAGGTCGGCGAGTCAATCTGACTCACTATGGGCTACAAGGGAGTGTTTGACTTGTGTATCTTAGGCAGACCATATAGTTTGGGAGGCTGAAGGTTCATGGGTCGCAGCAGGTGTGCCACTACCTCTTCCCCGATTACCTGTTGATGTTCCTTGATTATTTGAACCGTGCTTCGGTTGGTCCTTGCGGTCGGGTTGTAGTTGACCTTCTTATACATTTTTTCGTCACTCAACAAGTGCCGTATTTTGTCGTCGTATTCCGTGACGTTCATAACTACCGCGGCGTTTCCCTTGATTTTGATTGCTTCAGCTAGTATGTCGGATACTGTGCTAGTTTTCAACTAGCCTACCGCAGTCCACTGCTGGACATAGGCCTCTCCCAATGTGCGCCATTTTCTCCGATCCTCCGCCTTCCGCATCCAGTCTGTCCCAGCCACCTTTTTCAGGTCGTCCGTTCATCTGGCTCGAGGCCCCCTACCTTTCGTTTACGTTCTCGCGGTCTTCACTCTAGAACTCGTTTGCTCCAACGGCCATCGGTCCTTCGACAAACGTGGCCAGCCCACTTCCATTTCAACTTGCTTATTCTGTGACCTAAATCGGTAACTTTAGCTCTCTGTCGTATAACCTCGTTCCGAATTCTATCCTTCAGAGAAACTCCAAGCAAAGCGCGCTCCATAGCCCGCAGTGCGACTTTTAAGCTATGGACTAGCCCCACTGTAAGTGTCCACGTTTCGGCACCGTAAGGCATAACAGGTAGGATGCACTGTTCAAAGACCTTTATTTTAAGGCATTGCGGTAGGGCACTGTGCTAGTACCTCTAACAAAATAAAGTGCCAAAGCGCTGAAAGTACTTCTGCTTTGCGCTAGATATCTGAAACAACATTAATATAATTTAATTTTCAATATAACAAATGAAATAGTGTGTTATGAACCAAAAAGTCTATTCTATTTTTTTTTTAGTTAAAGAATGTAAAGAGAAATGGCGCAATATAAGATCAACTTTCTTACGAAGTCTGAAAATGCCATCCAATGGTTTTAAAGCGAAAAAGCCATATTATCTCAAAGAATATTTACCTTTCATTTTTCCGTTCGTCAAACCAATCAACAAATCGCCGAAACGTGGTAACATTCCATCTATTGAAGAACGTGATTCAAGCTCAGTTGATACAGATGCTGAGGAACAACAATCAAGAGATGTTGAAGATCAAGCAACAACTTCCGCTAAAGAAAATTCACAAGGCGCAATACAATTAAAAGATTGTACACTAGAGGAACCAGTAGCCTCGCCAAGTAAAATTCAGACATCAAGAAAACGATCTATTAAAAATGATGTTGATACTGCAATGTTGGCATTCCAGAAGAAAAAAAATAAGAGACCCAAGCTGACTACTAATAAAAACCAGACAAAGATTGTTTTTTTCTTTAAGAGCTTACTCACAGAATTTGATGATATGACAGATCAGCAGATAAGAACATTCAAAATAAAAAGCTTACAACTTATTGATGAAATCAAACAAGGCTCTCAACTAACTAAGCCTTTACTTCAAGAGACTAATTGCAATCTACGTCTAGAGAGTCATATTATTCGCAATACTTAAGTGATGCTTATTCCCCAATATGTCTCGACTGCCGAGAGTCCTGCGCCTGCGCAGCTGAGTAATGCTCCTGACAATTCTTCAACACACATTCAACCAATTAATACACCTTCAGCGGTCCACGTGCCTTATGACTTAAGTGTTAATTTTGATAACCCCGAATGTACTTATGAAGAGTTGGTTTAATTTATTCTTATACTACTTACTACTTATACTTGATGCACAGTAATTTTGTACAAAGGCGGCACTTTGTAATTAAAACACTACTAAAATAATGAAGATATTTTAATACCCACTTACCTTAAAGTAACCAGCAACCTTTCTTCAGCACTCACGCATTCCCTAAATCTTGTATTTTGTTTTGTTATTACAGGAGCAATATGATTCAAAAGCTGCTGATATTGTTTCTTTTGACGTTCAATACATAGATAAAAAAATTGTATCATCATGTGAAAGTTCTTTAGCCGCAATAAATAGTCGACAGTTAATGTTATTTCCAATATAAGGATGACGCCAGTAGCGATTTCTTTTTTTAACGTAAACGGAGATAAACATAACATGCTAAAATATCATCATCACTCGGAGACGACATTATCTCACGACGATACAAGCGGTACTGCAGGATTTTATACCGATAGGTTCGTAGATGAAAGCTATGCAGTATCGTTTCGCGCCGCTACCGCACCGACAAGTCAGGAAACGGCCTAAGAATGGCAAAAGCGCGGTTAAAGTTGCATCGGTTCTTATTTTATAGTTTTAATTTATTTTAATCATCTACCAAGCCTATAAAAGTAAATAATATGACTATTAAATATTATGACGTCATAAAAACATTTCGTACAAGTTTCCTTATAATTTACCGTTTTGACGTCTAGTAAAAAGTAACTAATTTGACTAATCAAATACCCAATTAGTTCCTCATCATCGCGAAATAGTTATTGTAACGTTACAAACGTACACTTTAACTATATTATTTGTATGCATACCTATATATATACGCATCTCGTCCCATTCCAGACATTCCAATACAAAACCCATGAACCTCAAACATAATGCAAACATGTCCACAATATTGTTATCTCATTTAAAAAGGTTTTTCTAAAATTCACAAAGGATTTTTCCAAGAGTAATAATTAACACTGGGTAAACAAGGAGAGAAAAACAACTCCGCTTTATTTGAGCATACGAGCGAGAGAGAGAGCAGATTATGTATTTGTTCCCCCAAAGGTTCAAAGGGCTTAACCGAAGATACCCGATTATGAGGGGCTCATGAACAAGGGGTAAGTGAGATAGCAGTAGTGCAAAATTAAGCAATATTAACTAGGTCAGTCTTTGCATGGCTGACCATTGATAATTGAGACTCTTTTGTACCTTGGAGGATACATTTAAAGAAAGAATTAAGGAACCAATATCATTTATTCATTTTAGTCACATAAAGAGCACATGTGAGCGTCAAAATTTTACAATTATATCAAAAAAAATAATTATTAAATAATGTAAAAATAAACCATTGGTAAATAATTCTTTTGCTGGTTCGGTAGGTTAGTTCTACTGAGAAGATACCAGAAAGAAACTCAGAGAACTATATTAGAACTAGATTATCTTCCTTTTTTAAATTTGTGAGACTTATGTGGACCACGCATTTACATCATCAAGATACTCATCTACTTTATAGTAACCTTTATTCATTAAAGTTTTTTTCACTTCTATTTTAAATTTATATAGTGGCATGCTAGTCAAATCCTGAGGAATTTTATTAAATATATAAATCCTCAATCTTAGTTGTCATTCGAACGTCTGGGACATTTAAAATATTCTGTGCGGTGACGAAGAAAGAATACAAGTATCACCACCCCATGACATCTGAAGGGCTACACCCTAAGAGGCGGGAGAAGGAAAACTCGAAATAAATACCTGTACAAACCCGTCTAGCCACTGTGGACACAGTAGTCAAAAGCCTCTCAACTTTGGGAGAGGCCCATATTCAGCAGTGGACTGCGATGGGCTAATTGATAGATGATTTAAAATTAAAATCCACTGTAGTAAAGTGGGCCCTGTTCAATAAATATTACAAATCCATAATTTTGTATAAAATCGCCAGTGTGGCAGTTGCTAATCGCCCGCAGGTTGTAGAGGAAATTCTTCCATTTCGTAGTTAGACCAAAGAATGATAAATAAATACATTTCCTTTTTTTCTACATACATATAATCACGCCTTTATCTTTCAGGGTTAGGCAGAGGTGAATAAACATCCACATTTCACCAATCATTGAATTCGGACCCACGTAATAGGAGGTGAGTATATTGTCATTTTCCAGGCACTATTGTTGACTCAAGCCATGCATCTCAGGCTGAGTCTGGGCTGTATAAATCTGTATTAGTCGCCTTCTGGCTTCTAATATAATTCTACACAGTCGGGGGCCACGCGGCCTTATTATCTTTTTTTGTAATTTTCCTTAAAAATACATTTTATTAATTTATATCTTGCTTTTTATTTAAATTTCTCACAATTAATTAAACAGTTCAATATCTTTTATTACCTTATTAAAAGCTAGTTAATTTGACTCACGTAGACAGTAAATTCTCAACTATCACTATTAAATTAAATATAATATCTATTATATGTCATTTAATAGTACCCGCGTGGTTTCCGACAGAGTAGAATTTGGGCCACCCCATCTCTTCCGATGCGGTTTCGTACAAGGCGACTAAGGGATAGGGCTGTTTAACTTCAGACATATATTATACAGCCCAGACTCAGCCTCAGAAGCATCTCTCGAATCAATAATAGTGCCCAGAATACGGCAATAGACTCACCCCCTATTACGTGAGACCAAATACCATTATTGGTGAAATGTGGGTGTTAAATCACTTCTGCCTAACCCACCGAGGATAGGCGTGATTATATGATTATATATATGTAATATCTATTATTATTCATTAAGTTGAAGTTTTATCAAGCCCGGTGCGAATATTCCGACGACCTCACGCTTTGATCATCAATCTCCTGTAATTTTATCATTGAGATGCCTTCCCTAAGTGCTGGTAATTAAGAGACTCTTTAGATCCCCGAATTCGCGTCGAGCCAGTGAGCTCTATCAGTATATTTGGTGAGGCATTCCATTCTGCGCATCTATTTTGAATCGCACCAAAATTGCTCTGCGAAAACTGACTAATTAGATTCATGTAATTGAAATAAATTATTTAGCTATGATCTAACTAATTATTGAAGTATATTTTGTGTTATGTAAAAAACCGCGGTAGCCTAGTGGTATGGGTAGACTGCTGAGATGAGGTCTCGGGTTCGATCCCAGGTTTTACCATGGCACACACCAATGACTTTTCTATGTTATGTGTGTATTTTTCGCAGGTTTATAAGTGCCGGTTAATGGCAATAGGCTCGCCACCTATTACATTGGGACCTAAACATAAACATTTGTTTATTCGAAAGGTCCTACCATGAAACTTCTGCAGTTTCGGATCGAAATTTCGCGCGATCGGTTGCATAGAATACATTTATTCCGAAATCGGATTCGAAGACGACACGTGACATTTCACAGACCCACCCCAGCTTCGCCCGGGGTATATTTTGAAGCTTCATATCCCTTTGAGCCCGTATGTTTTAGTCTTCAAAATATGTATGAAAAATTGCCGGATTTGTTAACATTTTTTATCAATGCTCCGCTCCCTTAAGTAGTAGCGTGATGATATATAGCTTAAAACCTTCCTCGATAAATGGACTACCCAACACTGAAAGAATCATTGAAATCGGACCAAACAAACAAACAAACAAACTCTGCAGCTTTATAATATTAGTATAGATTATTAAGGTGGACCGAATCACGAAAATAAGTATTGAAAATGGATCTACTCCATTTCCAAAATCTATTTTATTGATTAGATCCTCTCATTTTCTATACAAAATTACATCAAAATCGGTTCAGTGCTTTAGTTCTGAAAGCGTAACAAATAGACAGAATTACTGTCGCATTTATAATTGATAGGTAGGTAGCAGACGATATCACACGACGACGATAAAAACCCTGTACGAACCTGTCTGGCCAGCGAGGAAACAGTAGACCAAAGCGTCCCAACATTGGGAGAGGTCTATGTCCAACAGTGGACTTCGATAGGCATATTGATTGGATAAAATATAGATAAAAATCACTACGGAGAATTTTTCAACCCTAGAAACAAAGAAAATCAGCAACATAAAGTTGGAATTTAATTAAAATACAGAATACTTATTTTGAACTCCACAAAAATAGACGGAATATCTTTTAGTATCTACTTCTAACCCTAACGTCGCTGAAACAAAGGAATTTAATACTTTTCCCGTACAGCTGTGACCCTCCCAGTGGGATTCTCCCACGTACATTCGCAGGCCTGATTCTGACGTATCTATTTATAGCAGTTTGTTTTAATGCCTACTTAGTATTGTCATAGCCTTCACGATCCGAAAGGGTTAAGAGTAGGTCGTTACATATGAATTTGCCGTTTTTTTTTTAAGAAATTAGAGGAAACACAATTTTCAGTAATATCATTTTTGCATTTTTTTTAGGAATGACAAATCCAAATATTATGATTTTTTTTGTGTATGAATGAAACAACATTAAGCTGTAAAAAAGTAATACGAAATTTATTATTAAAATGGATAGCATTTAGAAAGTACTGTTTTTGAAGATCGAATTTAATTTATCAAGCGGCCAATAGAAACAAAATTTAATACAGAGTTGTAAAATCTTGAAATCAACTTTCAAACAAAATATAAATAATGGAAATAGCTATTAAATTACAGGAACAACGAACTCACGAACGAAATCTGTAAGAAAATTTCGGCTTTCATAGTTAAAGAGCTGATAGTATTTACTATATAAAATATTAGCAGTTGTTTGCGGCTTCTGTTCAGCTGACCCTCCCTCCCCATCTTCACTCATGACATAGTTTGTTGCTTTTTATACTCCTTTAACCCATATAATGTGCCTGTAATTTAATGGATTTCGAATTTGTGAGAATCTACCGGGTTGACATTTATGACCACTGGTGGTTCCGTACGTGGTTCCCGGCAGAGTAGAATTTCGACCACTTCATCTCTTCCCATGCGGTGTCGTACAAGGCGACTAAGGGATATGGCTGTTTAACATCAGACAGATATATACAGCCCAGACTCAGCCTCAGATGTATGGTTCGAGTCAACAATACGGCCTGGAATACTGCAATACGCTCACCCCTTGTGGGTAACTAGAGTCAACAATATAATTATGAACGTCACAGGTTAAATACATCATTGATAAAATATAGTGGGTTAGTGTATGTGTGAAAAAGCGTATGGAGGATGTAGGACGACATGTAGGATGTAGGACTACATAATAGAAACCTTAATCCCTCGTTTTCACATAAGTATAAAACATGTATTTGACAAGTTGCAATATGCCACAGGCTTCAGTGTGAGGGGGTGACTAGTGGAGCCGCCTGTCACTCTGGCAGAAGCAGGCCGCGGCGGTGGCGCGCCTCCCCGTTTCCGGGGATGAGTTGGTAACTCTGTAGTCCCCACACCCGAGGAGAGGGCCAGATCGTGAGAGATGGCCCTGGGTCGGCCAGGGTGCGAGGGATATGCCTGTCAACCTCATCTGCCTGGCAACCAAAAACGACCCACAGGCGGCGAGCGTTTTGGTCGGTTCGAGTCCGACATAACCTCTTCCACCGGCTCTGGTGGGGGGGGTATCCGTGGGGATTTAACGCACGTAAAAAAAAGGCTTCGGTGTGAACGCAAATGTGTTTTAAACTTGTGTACAACTTGTTGGCTATACATAGTATGTGAACGAATAAGTATCTGAGACAGTCTCAATACATGTATTAAACAAGTTTGAAAAACTTTCAATTAAGTTTACAATTGTTTCTTAGTGACAACGAGGAGTAAGAAGGTCTTCCAGTTTCACGGTATTCCAGGTCTTCTGCCCAGAAGTCAAAATGATACTTCATTTCTGCAATGTGATTTGAGGGGTTCATAGATGTTGCAATGTTTATTGACATGGCCAGCGTCATGGTGTTATAGCCTGTTACTCAGTGATACTGTAGCTTACTAATGGCAAATATTTATATGGTAAAACCATATATGACACAAACAAATCAACACCGACACGCCAACATCCCGCAGCATTGTATGCTTGCATGAACAGTTTAATAACAATACAGGATGCTCGTGAAGTACGTATGGATAGAAGATAACGGACTGCTATCTCTGCAGACCCTAGAATAAATAAATGTAATTACCCTAGAATAAAATAGCCTAGTGGTATGGGTAATGGACTGCTGAGACGAGGTCTCGGGTTCGATCCCAGGTTTTACCATGGCACACAACAATGACCTTTCGATGCTTTTCAAAGTTATGTGTGTATTTATCGCAGGTTTTTAAGTGCCCGGTTAATGGCAATAGGCTCGCCACCTATTACATTGCGACCTAAACATAAACTGGCAAAATGTGGAGGCTAGCACCTCTGCCTACCTCTTCGGGGATGTAGGCGTGAGTTTATATGAGAGTTTATATTTGATATTATTGAAAAGAAATTGGTGGCATCCTTCAGTTCACAGAATTGTTACTATACGTACAACTGACAAGTTATTTCGTTTTTTTTTTAAATTCTTTACAGCCAGTCGAGTACCTTTACTTAACAGAAGACAAAACGTGACAATTCATATGTGACACCTCTTTGAAGTGAATACTTTTTTACATAAATATAATCACGCCTTTATTCCCAGAGTGTTAGACAGTGGTGAATAAACATCCATATTTCACTAATCATTGAATTTGGTCCCACGTAATAGGAGGTGAGCCTATTGCTGTCTTCTGGGCACTATTGTTGACTCAAGCCATGCATCTGAGACTGAGTCTGGGCTGTATAAATCTGTCTGATGTTAAACAGCCCTATCCCTTAGTCACCTTGTACGACACCGCGTGGAAAGAGATGGGGTGTTCCAAATTCTACTCTGCCAGGAACCAAGTAATATAATACTATTTGTGAAGTAAATTGTGTTTGTCTATATCTGAATGTTTGCATATACGTCAAATATTATGCCAAATCAACAAACGCCAAATAACAAACACAAATAACCAAGTGAAGTGCCATCATGACATTACACGAATTACACGTCACGTGGGTCAATACACTCAGTACCTACTCAGATTTAGGTGGTGAACCGAATAGCCATCGAAATAAAGATAAAACGTAAGGTCATTAAACCCCTGGACCAATTGTCGGCACTCAACTTAAGTGTCATGCACAATAAAATTTATTCTCTGCTATCTGTGACGGTACAAAACGCAATTTTGACGACAGAACCAACAGGGTATTCATAATTTCACTCGTATAACCGTGTCGGTTCCCAGTGGAATAGAAAAGGTCCACTCCATCCCTTCCCGTGGGTGTCATAGATTACGATTAAGGGATAGGGCGTTTCTCCATCCGTTAGCAAACATATAACCAACAACTAAATGACATATAAGTTAAGAACTTAAAATTGCCGATATTCAAAACTGGTCTACGCAGAATTTGCGTAGTAATTTTTTTTATTTCTTTTTATATAGAACACGTCAATTAGACTTCGCCTTGCCTGATTGTAAGTTGATGGCAAAGTCTCAGAAAAGAGAGTCACCATTACTTACACATACCGTGTGACAATGGTGACACTCAGCTTGACGGCCTCATCATTATGCTTTTTCACGCCCCGCTTAAATTCAATTTTTTTTTCAAATTCATATTCACTTATTTGCTTAAATGTGGTTACAAAGATGTCAGGTCCAATAGTTTTGTGCGGCACATTTACCATTTTATGGCATGCAAACATTTAATTACACATCATTAAATAACATTAGTTCAGCACATGTCCTATAAGTCAATTGAAATTCTAAATATTAGTCACAAAAATAATGTCAAAACATAAAATGAAACAAACAAGTCATTAAAATTGTGAAGAATGGTACATGTCAATATATTGCGATACATTAATAATGTCGTAAATGGGTTGACTCAATAATGTGCTAAAAATACTCATAGTTTACCCTTACACTTTTCGAATTCCTCTATCGTATAAAAGCACTTTTATAGGAGCCATGCTTTCAATTCTTTCAGGAATTTAGAGGTTGGCAGTTGCTTGAAACTTTTCGGTAAAGCATTATAAATATTACCACAAATCGCAAAACAGTTTTTTATGTATAAAGCTTTTATGTAAAAAAAAACACAAGAACAAAGTGTCTTTTAATTTCAATAGAGACTATAAGAAAAGTGTCATTCTTAACTTGCAAGTGTTAGTAAATTAAGTTAAATTTAAATTACTTATTAGCCTCAAGGTCTAGATTGTAATTGTATGAGTAATCGTTTAACAACGAGTACATCATAATGAAAAAAAAAAAAAAAATATGTATAAAGCTGTATTCGGGACTCTGGGTAAAACAATTCTATCCTGATTTCTGGTGCTCCTTGGATAAACCTCATGTGCCTTCGAAAAGAAACTCGGATGTTGCCTAACAAACTTCGCAACTTCGTAAATGTACATGCAAGGAAGGTTAAGGATATTAAATTGTGTGAAAAGAGGCCTACACGAATGCCATGGTGCAGCTCGACACATAGCTCTAAGACACTTTTTTTGGGCAATGAAGATTCTATTCACGTTCGTGGAGTTGCCCCAAATCATTAGACCATAGTTCAAAACTGAGGCGACGTAGCCGTGGTAGGCCATGGCTACCGATTCGGGGTTTGAAGTATTTCTAAGTTTAGCCAGAACGTAAACAAATTTATTTATTTTATTACAAATTTATTCTATGTGTGCCTTCCATTTTAGATTCTGGTCAATAACTATACCTGGAAAGGTTGTGTTATCTGCTTTTATTAAATTATCAGTGAGATATTTGAGATTCAAATTTTGTGGTTTCGTACCATAATTACTAAATTGAATATATTGTGTTTTAGTCATGTTATCATTTTCATGGAGCCATTGAATTATAGAGTCAATTGCATTATTTATGTCATGAGTATAGTCAACATTGGAATAATTAGATGTCATGATGAGAGAAATGTCGTCGGCGTATAGAACGATGATGAATGATGATTGAAGGAGCCGGGATTGTAGGAAGAAGGAAACACGTGAGCTGATAATGAATTCCAGGCCTTAATGGTGCGACAGAGGAAAGAGTCACCGAACCGCTTGGTTCTTGATCGGATGTTCTGCACCGTGTGCGGGTGACATCTAAGACCTGCACGTGTTGTCCTGTGTAGGAAATGGGAGCGTGGGACTAATTGAAAGAGCTCACCATGGTACAGACGGTAAAATAATGTATTAACAAATAAATCAAAGTTATAACACCTAAATATTAATATTCTGGGCCTAATCATTATAATAATAATAATAATATATTTATTGGCTTAAGATGTGGTAAATACAAGGTGACAAACAATTTATGAGCATAAGACACATTTTGCCATTCCGTCATGACATGCAAACATTAAAACATTAAACTAACATAATATTGTGGTTTCAACTGTCAAAATAGAACATCAAAATAATCATTTAATTAAAATTGACACAATTGTTTAAATATAATTAAAATTATCAATCACTATATCAATCAATCAATAAAATTCTAAATATGTATTCTACAATATTCTACACAATGCATCTAGATTCACCTTCTTCGCACCATTTGCGGTTGAGACGATGGGTTGTTGGGGCGCGGACGCCAAAAATTTGGCCAGTGAGTTGGGGCGCAGATTGAGGGATAAGACGGGTGACTCTCGCTCCACCTCGTACCTGAGGCAAAGGTTGGCAGTCGCTATACAGCGGGGAAATGCTGCTAGTGTTATGGGCACTTTTGCCCCAGGTACGATGAGGACCGGGTTAATTTAATATTATTTATTTTTTGTAACTTTTTCTTGACGTATGTAAAATGTGGACCATGGACACTCCGCATATAATGTATTTGATTATTTGAATAAATAAATATCTAGATTCATACTAAGTTGTCGTGTTATAGAATCCACAACATAGATTAACATACTTATATACTTACTTGTGAAACCATTAAGTAAAGTATTTATTAAACAAGTAGTTAATTGGCTCCTTTAGTTCGTACGAATATCGGTAGATGGCTCCCACTGTCGCTGCAAGACAGCTATATAGATATAGAATTTGGATGGTTTCAGGCGAAGGTTCTGTGGCTTAGTGGTCAGAGCGTTTCCCCTGTAAGGGAAAGATCGCGGGTTGGAATCCCGTATGAACCGGTCCAATTTTTTCTATATCTTATTCGATTTGAAGAAGATTAAGATTTTGTAGATTTTATTAAACAAGTAAATATTTAGGATAGCCTTTGTCGTATGCCACTTAGTCTAACATAACAATACATTCTAGAGAAAAGTGGCATACGACCTCGGCTATACTTGATATTTTCTTGTTAATTACCAGCACATGTGTTTCCTTCTTCCTACAGTCCAGGGGCCTTTAAGCGGGGCGTGATAAAGCATCTGATGAGGCCGCCAAGCTGAGTGCCACCATTGTAACACTTAGTGTCTGTAATGGTGACCCTCTTTCCTGAGACTTTGCCTTTAGCTTACCATCAGGCGAGGTGAAGTCAAGTTGGCGTGACCTAGATAAAAGAAAGTACTTTTTAGAGCGTGATTTTTCAGTAGTCAGGTTTTAGTTTTAAACTTTTTTTTCATAATGTTGTCCTAAAATTTGTACTAAAATTTATTGGTAATAAAGATTTATCTTATCTTATCTTAAAGATACATTGTTATTTATAATTATTTGAGTCGACAATAGTCTAGTTTCATCTACAACAACCAACGCCTGACCTATTTACTTACTTACAACCATCTGAATGATTTATTTAATAACGTTCAGTTGTCTGTCTGTCGGTCGTAACATTTCCGAGACGAGTGTCGCGTCAGTGCGTCACTTGTGCGTCATATCATTCCAATTGGGGTGAGAGATGACGATTACTATGCAGATATCTGGAGGGTAATGCTGTCGGGTAGTTTTTAGGAAGCCAAGTACAATCAGCATCAAAATGATTTTGACCAGAAAAGTTTTTTTTTTTTCATCGGAGTCTGCGGTCCGCTTTTTACAGTCAAAACTGCGGAATTGGCTGAACTTATTATTATCCGTGACGCTATTGCCATCTGACCTGCACAACCCAATAGCGATATTGAAGCATCGCAGTTACACGGTGCGACAGGTAGGGCTGTCCGTCTTATCCTAGCAGAACCAGGCTTGAGATAGTGGAGTGGACTGATGAGGGTTGCCCCCAAATAACACAGCGAAACGCCACGCCACTGCCAATGGCTACCTCACCCCCGGTAACTTATGCCCTGAGGCGGCCGTGCGGTTTTAGTCGGTCCGAGTCCGACATAACGACCCCCACCGGGTCCGGCGGCGGGGTGGTATCCGAGGGGATTTTCGCACATTAAAAAAAAAGACCACTTGCGTTATGATCACGATTACGACTAGTTGTCAAAGTATGTTTCTTTAAATTAATAAGAATAATAGAAAAATAAATTAGATTTTTAGAAACAGATTTTTAAACTGCTATAATTTTCAAAATGGAATTCAGTAGAATTAATGTATTGTGCTATCGCCATATAAACTCACGCCTATATCCCCGAAGGGGTAGGCAGAAGTGCCAGCACCCACATTTCGCCAGTTTATGTTTAGGTCCCAATGTAATAGGTGGCGAGCCTATTGCCACTAACCGGGCACTTATAAACCTGCGATAAATTCACACATAACTTCGAAAAGCTTCGAAAAGTCATTGATGTGTGCCATGGTAAAACCTGGGATCGAACCCGAGACCTCTTCTCAGCAGTCCATTACCCATACCACTAGGCCACTGCCATTAAGTTCTATTTTAAGACTAGACGACCCGCCACAGCTACGCCGTATATTTTGAAACCTCATATCACCTATATGAGCCCGTAATTCTTTAGTCCTCAAATAATGTATGGGAATCTGCCTTATTTTTTGATATTTATGATCACTACCCCGCACCCTTAAGTAGTAGCGTGATGATATATAGCCTAAAACTTTTTTCCATAAACGAACTATTCAACACAATAAGATTTTTTCAATTCGTAGTTCTTAAGATTAGCGCGTTCAAACAAACAAACAAATAAACTCTTAAGCTTTATAATATTAGAATAGAATATTAACATTTAGGCTCGTAATCCAGAACGACTCAGATCAGCTAACAATATCGAGGACACATCATATTCTAGGTTCAATATTATTGTGAAAGTCGATTCACAACTGAGGGTAAACTTTATTTTCGTCAACTTGACGAGACTAGTGTGAAAATATACCTATTGCTTGCCCCAAAATAATGTAAATAATAAATTACCACTATATATATTCTACACAACGCCATCTAGACCCAAGGTAAGCATAGTTTAACTAGCTTGTGTTATGGAATCTAGAATACGGATAAACATACTTAATAATTTTTTTTTTGTTAATACGTCCATATTATACATAGAAACACCCAGACCAATGCAAATACCCATATTTATGCATACAAATATTTGCACCGAGCGGGGATCGAACCCGCGCCTCCTGCGTAGCAGTCGCGTTCACTACCGCCACGCCACAGAGGCTGTCAAAATGGCGTAACAGTAGAGCTTTCGATAGCTAAGAAAGAGATTTGATTCCCGCTTAGTGCAAACATTAGTGTGTACATGACATGTATTTTTGCATTGGTCACTGGGTGTTTTTACCTATGCTCAGATTTCAAATCATCATGAGTTCAAATCTGCTGACATATACAAACAATAACTGGTTGCGCCGATGTAGAATCTGTTTTTTGACGCGGAAACACACTCCTTCTATACCCATCTCCCCTCCCGCACTAACCATAGTATAGTACTAGATATAGTTTCCGTCCGCCATTTGTGATATATAGACACTCACTCCCTTTTTGAACTAGCCAGCGTAAAGGCGGACCGCGCGCGCGTCTCTCAGAAATGAATAATATTTGTTGCATTTTAACCGCTTCATAGACCTTTACCGATCGGATTGTGCCTCTCGTGTGTCCCTCAAGTGATTTAGTGATGTGGACGGCAGCTCCTGAGCAAGGAAGAGAAGATCCGTGTACCGGCTGCGATGAAAACACGTGGTGTCGTGAAGGTTAGTGCATCCTCTCCTAATTTCTCGGGCTGCATTCATTGCCTGGATCACATCCGCGGCAACCCGGTCACCTGTCTTGTTTGTGTGTAAAGCGTCAATGGAACAGTTATCTTCATCCCCGCATAATACAGTCCACTAGCTCACGTGGCCAATCGCGCCACCATTTCTATGGTCCTGATCGAACCGGATTCTTAGCCGTAGTTCGTATTTTGTTATTATTCTAATGGGAGTGAGCGCACCGCACCTGAATGCCTGGTTATTTTAGTAGAAAACCCCGCATCTAGACATTTAGGATTAGATTTGTTGTCCGTTCGCCGCTGGCTCGCATCGTACCTACCTAGTACATACATAGGTTAGGTATCGTATCAACACTTAGTCGTAGTTCGCAATTTTCGCACCGCGCCTAAATACCTAGTTATTTTAGTAGAAAACCCCGCATCTAGGCATTTAGGCTTAGATCTCAGGTATTCTGGACACCCTAGTGCATGGGCGCAGTGTGGTACCTAACGCATTTGGCTTTGTTTTATTTTTTTCAATTAAGTTGTTCGTTCGCCGCTAGCTCGCATCGTATTTACCTAATACCTACGTGGGTAGATGCGTGGTTGTACCTACCTCGCCCGCATCTCATTCCAATTCATACGAAAGTATTTTAATTTGAATAGATGTTACGCAATACTTAATCTCTGAAATAATAGTTGAACCTAGACAGCGGTCTGGCTCGCGTAGGTACGATCTGGCTGTTGCTAGGCGCGTTTTGTTCAAGCGTGCATTCACAATTGTAAATACCTACCTACCTGCAGAGTATCGCTCGCGTCGCGTCGCTGCTCTGTACCGCTAAGATTGAGTCATTTCATATTTGTTGTTTACCGCACTTTAGTTTGAGATTTAATTGTAAACATGTCCCCAAAGGTTGATAAGACCGGTAAGGTTCAATTGAAACTTTTATACGCTAAAAAAGAAATGATTTACTCTCGCGTACAATCGATTTATGATAATGCACTTAAAACCTCTGATTTGGCCATTAGAGATTCGTTCTTGTGTTCTATAGAAAACTTAGATAGTCTACGCGCGGATTTCGAAACCTTAGTACATGACATCAACGTTTTAGAGTTGAATTTGGATCCCGATTACTCAGTGAGTTATCAAGCCTTGTCGTCGTTTGACGATTTGTATTGTCGTATCAAGCGCGTCGCTAGGAGTTTGGAGAAACCGTCTGACCGACCCAACCCCACTCGCGACCGACCTAAGTTGCCACCAATTCAAATACCCGAATTTGATGGTAACATTCGCAATTGGTGTCTATTTATAGATAGTTTTGAGAATACAATAGATAAGAACGATTCGTTGACAGATCACGAAAAATTGCATTATCTCGTTGAAAAATTGACTGGTAAAGCTATAACCGTTTGCGCTGGAATTACGTTTAGTGCCGAGAATTATAATTTAATTTTAAATACTTTGAAAGCTAAGTATGAGGATAAAAGATCGGTAGTTAACGCCTATTTAGATCAGATGTTTGATTTGAAATCTATTACGGCATGTAACGATCAAAACTTAGAGAAATTTCTAGATACTTTCGCGTCAGCTGTTCGCGCCGTAAAGAACCTAAAGATCGATGACCTCTGCGACTTCGTATTTTTGTATATGGGTTTAAAGAAATTAGATTCCGAAACCATTTGTTTGTTTGAGTCGGATCATCGCGGCAATAAAATTCCTAAGTTCGAAGACTTAGAAAGTTTTGTTCGCGAGCATATAAAAGTATTGCAACGCTCTTCATCGAAACATGAAGGCGCGAAGAAGGTTGTTACTTCTGAACGCAAAATAGATGCCTCGTCGAGGTCACTGAGGTCAACTCATACTTATGTTAATACCGCACCAGCACATGTACAATCACCTGTTTGCTCTTTGTGTAATACTCATCATTCGCAACTGTACAAGTGTCCTGGTTTCCTAAAATTGTCGCCTAGTGATCGTTATAAATTTGTTCGCGCTAATAATTTTTGTTTTAATTGTCTCGGTACTAAACACCGCGTTGTTTTATGTAATAGTGGAAATGGTTGTCGCAAATGTCAAGCGTGACACCACACTTTGCTTCATTTCGAGAATAGTAATGCCGCATCCAATGTGAGCACAGTTGGCCCGTCGAGCGGTGACACACGGCAGCCTGCGCCACGGCCGCCGCCCGCGCTCGCGCGCGCTCCGGCCGGCCCGGAGACCGCTGCGAATGACGTCACCTTGTGTTCGTTCTCCGCTAGCGCTGCACTCACTACTGTGTGTCTTGCGACCGCTCGCGTTGTTATTGTTGATGCATTAGGTAAACCGCACATTGTTCGAGCGCTATTAGATGGCGCTTCGCAAAGTAATTTTATTACTCAAGATTGTTGCCAACGTCTTGGTTTCAATGTTGATAAGCGTTCAACCCATTCAGTGGTGAAAGGGTTTGGGGGTTTGCAGTCAGCTGTTCATGGCACCATTAAAACAAGGTTTAGATCTCGTTTTAATAATAATATTTGGTTTGACATGAATTCGCTCGTTATAGACAAAATAACTGAACAGTTGCCTACCGTCCCGGTTGACACGTCTTTGTTAACGAAATTTAAAGACTTGCCTTTAGCAGATGAGACTTACGCTGTTCCTGGAGTCGTCGATATATTGATCGGCGCTTCGATTCTCCCGCACCTCCAGTTATCACGTAAGGTTCAAGGGGGACCGACGTACCCCGCTCCGCACGCCCTGGAAACAGTTCTGGGTTTTGTTATAATTGGTTCCGCACCCGCTTCTATAGATAGTTTTAGTCACTCGACTGCCTCGTTCTGTTGCACCGTCGAGCCGCCACTGGAGTCTACCATCCGCAAGTTTTGGGAGATTGAAGAGGTCAATGTCCCACCAATCCTAAGCCCTGATGACAAGATGGCTGAGGAGATTTATTGTCGCACGACTACTCGTGATGAGCAGGGTCGTTATGTTGTCGCGCTCCCTTTCAAGGGAGATATTTTTTCGCTCGGTGACTCCCGTGCATCCGCTGAAAGACGCTTTCTTTGTTTAGAACGAAAGATGCAGGCGTCTCCAAAGTTGAAGCGGGCCTGTGATGAGGTTGTTAACGAATATTTAGATAAAGGTTGCATCTCACCTGCGCCTGCGGACACTGGCGGGACCCAGCCTTCGTACATTGTCCCGCGCCACGGAGTTGTTGGAGAGGATAAGCTTACTACTAAACTCCGCGTAGTTTTGGATGGCAGTGCTAAGACTAGCACTTCCGTGTCGCTTAATGACATTTTGTATTGTGGTCAAAATCTTTAAGGTAATTTATTCGACATAATTGTAAATTTTCGCATTAATATTAGTAGAATTTTAGCTTTTAGGACTCAACAGTCGCTTTGTGTTGGGCCCACTCTTCGCCCCATCGTTGGGACACATTCGTCGCTAATAGAGTGGCAAAAATTCAATCTGAATTAGCGCCACATAATCTCTTTTACGTTGCTGGCACCGACAGCACAGCCGATTGTCTCTCTCGTGGATTGCTTCCTTCGCAAATTTTAGATCACCCGTTATGGTTTAGTGGACCGTCCTGGATTCATGCCGCGTTAGATAAGTGGCCAGTTAGTCAATACAATCCCACCACGGTTTCCGAACCACCCGAGGAGAAGAAGCACTCGCTTGTTGTGTCGGTCCCGCGTGAAGAGTCCCTTATTTGTTGTTGGCTAATCGCGTCTCGTCTTGGTCGAGACTGCTGCGTTGTGTTGTTTATGTAGGCCGATTTTTGAGAATTTTATCTACGCGCGGTCATATAGAGTTGACCGGTGATTTAAGTACGCAAAATATTTGCCCGCAATAGATGTTAATGACGATAGAATGCACCTTCTAACTCGTCACGCTCTTTTAGATAAATTAGTCCAATCGTTTGGAATCATTGGAGAACCGATTGTTTGCAATTACTGTAGGTACGGTGGTAGTCCTTATGACTGGGAATGCGCCTCCTTTGCATTGGCCTCTAGGAGTAGTAGAGGAAGTTTTCCCGATTCCCGCGGGATAACTCGTGTTGTACGGGTTAAAACCGCAACCGGATCGTATCTGCGCCCGGTTGTTCGCCTCTGCCCTCTGCCTAGCCAGCAGTAGGCACGAGTTCCAATCTAGGTTTATATTTTAGTTGTTATTTCCCAAACCTAGATTTAGATTAGACTTTAGATTTGTTCCGCATTTTCGTTTCGAAGGTAACCCTTCAAGCCGGGGGGAATGGTTGCGCCGATGTAGAATCTGTTTTTTGACGCGGAAACACACTCCTTCTATACCCATCTCCCCTCCCGCACTAACCATAGTATAGTACTAGATATAGTTTCCGTCCGCCATTTGTGATATATAGACACTCACTCCCTTTTTGAACTAGCCAGCGTAAAGGCGGACCGCGCGCGCGTCTCTCAGAAATGAATAATATTTGTTGCATTTTAACCGCTTCATAGACCTTTACCGATCGGATTGTGCCTCTCGTGTGTCCCTCAAGTGATTTAGTGATGTGGACGGCAGCTCCTGAGCAAGGAAGAGAAGATCCGTGTACCGGCTGCGATGAAAACACGTGGTGTCGTGAAGGTTAGTGCATCCTCTCCTAATTTCTCGGGCTGCATTCATTGCCTGGATCACATCCGCGGCAACCCGGTCACCTGTCTTGTTTGTGTGTAAAGCGTCAATGGAACAGTTATCTACTTCCCCGCAATACAGTCCACTAGCGCACGTGGCCAATCGCGCCACCAATAACGATGACACATATGCGTAATGCAATACATGTACACATCACTCATCTTTCCTCTGTCGCACCATTAAGGCCTGGAATTCATTACCAGCTCACGTGTTTCCTTCTTCCTACAGCCCCGGGTCCTTTAAGCGGGGCGTGAAAAAGCATATGATGAGGCCGTCAAGCTGAGTGTCACCATTGTCACACGGTATGTGTAAGTAATGGTGACCCTCTTTTCTGGGACTTTACCTTCAGCTTACCATCAGGCAAGGCGAAGTCCAATTGACGTGTCCTATATAAAAAAAAAAAAATCACTTACAGTATGACATCATCATCATGTCAGCCACACACAGTCCACTGCTGAAAATAGGCCTCTCCCACAGACTTCCAGAATGACCGATCTAAATCAGCCCGCATCGAGCGCAATATGTAACGTCCAATAAAACTACATTTTCTTTGTAACATGTAATGTGGGAAGAAATTGTCTCCTGAGATACAGGTTAACAGCTTAGTTCAAGAGTCAACGACAATGTACTTACACTATGTAATTTATGGTTCTAATAAATAAATAAATACATAACTGTAAAGTTGTCATCTCTGTACATTGGAGATATTAAAAAATAACTTTTGTGCTGTCAGTGGGACCCACTGACGGCACAGGAACTCTCTGTTCTTACAGGGTCGGTAGCATGAGTGTAACTCCCCTGGTGTTGCACACGTTCATAGGTTATGGTAACCACTTTCCATCAGGTGGGCCGTGTGCTTATCTGCCACCTAAGTTGTATAAAAAAACGAATGATACTAAACCCTGTTTTTTCAATCCACTAAGGAAATTTATACAATTACGTTTAAAACCCATAACATAAGTGGTGGCGCTTGACAACGTGCGGTAATGGACTGTATTGCGGGAAGTAGCTAACTGTTCCATTGACGCTTTACACACAAAAGACAGGTGGTCGGGTTGCCGCGGGAGTGATCCAAGCAATGAATGCAACCCGAGAAATTAGGAGAGGATGCACTAACCTTCACGACACACGTGTTTTCATCGCAGCCGGTACACGGATCTTCTCTTCCTTGCTCAGGAGCTGCCGTCAGCATCACTAGATCACTCGAGGAACACACGAGAGGCACAATCCGATCGGTAAAGGTCTATGAAGCGGTAAAATGTAACAAACATTAATCATTTCTGAGAGACGCGAGCGCGGTCCGTCATCACGCTGGCTAGTTCAAAGCGAGACTGAGTGTCTATATCACAAATGGCGGACGGAAGCTATCTAGTCCTATTCTATGGTTTTTAGTGCGGGAGAGGAGACGGGTATAGAAAGAGTGTGTTTCCACGTCAAGAAATACAGCTTCTACCTCGGCGCAACCATTCCCCCCGGCTTGAAGGGTTACCTTCGAAACGACAAATGCGAAACAAATATAAAGTCTAATCTAAATCTAGGTTTGGGAAATAACAACTAAAATATAAACCTAGATTGGAGCTCGTGCCTACTGCTGGCTAGGCAGAGGGCAGAGGCGAACAAACAACACAACGCAACAGTCTCGACCAAGACGAGACGCGATTAGCCAACAACAAAATAAGGGTCTCTTCACGTGGGACCGATACAACAAGCGAGTGCTTCTTCTCCTCGGGTGGTTCGGAAACCGTAGTGGGATTGAATTGACTAACTGGCCACTTATCTAACGCGGCATGAATCCAGGACGGTCCACTAAACCATAACGGGTGATCTAAAATTTGCGAAGGAAGCAATCCACGAGAGAGACAATCGGCTGGGTTGTCGGTGCCAGCAACGTGAAAGAGATTATGTGGCGCCAATTCAGATTGAATTTTTGCCACTCTATTAGCGACGAATGTGTCCCAACGATGGGGCGAAGAGTGGGCCCAACACAAAGCGACTGTTGAGTCCTAAAAGCTAAAAATTACTAATATTAATGCGAAAATTTACAATTATGTCATTAAGCGACACGGAAGTGCTAGTCTTAGCACTGCCATCCAAAACT
The DNA here is from genome assembly GCA_963662185.1 of Eilema griseolum. Taxonomy (NCBI): domain Eukaryota; kingdom Metazoa; phylum Arthropoda; class Insecta; order Lepidoptera; family Erebidae; genus Eilema; species Eilema griseolum. The sequence continues at coordinate 3,006,745 of OY759249.1, forward strand.
ACACGGAGTTTTAGTAGTAAGCTTATCTTCTCTAATAACTCCGCGGTGCGGGATAATGTACGAAGGCTGGGTCCCGCCAGTGTCCGCAGGCGCAGGTGAGATGTAACCTTTATCTAAATATTCGTTAACAACCTCATCATAGGCCCGCTTCGACTTTGGGGACGCCTGCATCTTTCGTTCCAAACAAAGACGTTTTTCAGCGGATACACGGGAGCCACCGAGCGAAAACTTGCGGATGGTAGACTCCAGTGGCGGCTCGACGGTGCAACAGAACGAAGCAGTCGAGTGACTAAAACTATCTATAGAAGCGGGTGCGGAACCAATTATAACAAAACCCAGAACTGTTTCCAGGGCGTGCGGAGCGGGGTACGTCGGTCCCCCTTGAACCTTACGTGATAGCTGGAGGTGCGGGAGAATCGAAGCGCCGATCAATATATCGACGACTCCAGGAACAGCGTAAGTCTCATCTGCTAAAGGCAAATCTTTAAATTTCGTTAATAAAGACGTGTCAACCGGGACGGTAGGCAACTGTTCAGCTATTCTATCTATAACGAGCGAATCCATGTCAAACCAAATATTATTATTAAAACGAGATCTAAACCTTGTTTTAACGGTGCCACGAACAGCTGACCGTAAGCTTCCAAAACCCTTCACCACTGAGCGGGTTGAACGCTTATCAACATTGAAACCAAGACGCCGACAACAATCTTGAGTAATAAAATTACTTTGCGAAGCGCCATCTAACAGCGCTCGAACAATGCGCGGCTTACCTAATGCATCAACAATAACAACGCGAGCGGTCGCAAGACACACAGTAGTGAGTGCAGCACTAGCGGAGAACGAACACAAGGTGACGTCATCCGCGGCGGTCACCGGGCGGGCCGGAGCGCGCGCGAGCGCGGGCTGCGGCTGCGGCGCAGGCCGCCGTGTGTCACCGCTCGACGAGCCAACCGTGCTCACATTGGATGCGGCATTACTATTCTCAAAATGAAGCAAAGTGTGGTGTCTCGCTTGACATTTGCGACAACTATTTCTACTATTACATAAAACAACGCGGTGTTTAGTACCGAGACAATTAAAACAAAAATTATTAGCGCGAACAAATTTATAACGATCACTAGGCGACAATTTTAGGAAACCAGGACACTTGTACAGTTGCGAATGATGAGTACTACACAAAGAGCAAACAGATGATTGTACACGTGCTGGTGCGGTATTAACATAAGTATGGGTTGACCTCGGTGACCTCGATGAGGCATCTATTTTGCGTTCAGAAGTAACAACCTTCTTCGCGCCTTCATGTTTCGATGAAGAGCGTTGCAATACCTTTATATGCTCGCGAACAAAACTTTCTAAGTCTTCGAACTTAGGAATTTTACTGCCGCGATGATCCGACTCAAACAAACGAATGGTTTCGGAATCTAATTTCTTTAAACCCATATACAAAAATACGAAGTCGCAGAGGTCATCAATCTTTAGGTTCTTTACGGCGCGAACAGCTGACGCGAAAGTATCTAGAAATTTCTCTAAGTTTTGATCGTTACATGCCGTAATAGATTTCAAATCAGACATCTGATCTAAATAGGCGTTAGCTACCGATCTTTTATCCTCATACTTAGCTTTCAAAGTATTTAAAATTAAATTATAATTCCCGGCACTAAACGTAATTCCAGCGCAAGCGGTTATAGCTTTACCAGTCAATTTTTCAACGAGATAATGCAATTTTTCGTGATCTGTCAACGAATCGTTCTTATCTATCGTATTCTCAAAACTATCTATAAATAGACACCAATTGCGAATGTTACCATCAAATTCGGGTATTTGAATTGGTGGCAACTTAGGTCGGTCGCGAGTGGGGTTGGGTAGGTCAGCCGGTTTCTCCAAACTCCTAGCGACGCGTTTGATACGACAATACAAATCGTCAAACGACGACAAGGCTTGATAACTCACTGAGTAATCGGGATCCAAATTCAACTCTAAAACATTGATGTCATGTACTAAGGTTTCGAAATCCGCGCGTAGACTATCTAAGTTTTCTATAGAACACAAGAACGAATCTCTGATGACCAAATCAGAGGTTTTAAGTGCATTATCATAGATCGATTGTACGCGAGAGTAAATCATTTCTTTTTTAGCGTATAAAAGTTTCAATTGAACCTTACCGGTCTTATCAACCTTTGGGGACATGTTTACAATTAAATCTCAAACTAAAGTGCGGTAAATAACAAATATGAAATGACTTAATCTTAGCGGTACAGAGCAGCGAGGCGGCGCGAGCGATAACCGTAGGTAGGTAGGTACTTATGACTGCCAGTGCAAGCTTGAACTAACGCGCATAGCAACAAGGTCGTACCTACGCGATGGTCGCTGTCTAGGTTCAACTATTATTTCAGAGATTAAGTATTGCGTAATATCTATTCAAATTAAAATACTTTCGTATGAATTGGGGTGAGATGCGAGCGAGGTAGGTACAGCCACGTGTCCACCCACGCAGGTACTAGGCAAATACGACGCGAGCCGAGAACAACGTAATTGAAAAAAACAAAACAAAGCCAAATGCGTTAGGTATTACACTGTGCCTATGCACTAGGGTGTCTGAGTATACCTAAGATCTAAGCCTAAATGTCTGGATGCGGGGTTTTCTACTAAAATAACCAGGCACTTAGGTGCGATGCGAAAATTGCGAACTACGATTAAGTGTTGATATGATACCTAACCTATTTATGTATTAGGTAGGTACAATGCGAGCCAGCGGCGAACGGACAACAAATTCTAAGCCTAAATGTCTGGATGCGGGGTTTTCTACTAAAATAACCAGGCACTTAGGTGCGGTGCGCTCATTCCCATTAGAATAATAACAAAATACGAACTACGGCTAAGAATCCGGCTCGAAGGACCAAAAAATGGTGGCGCTTGACAACGTGCGGTAATGGACTGTATTGCGGGAAGTAGCTAACTGTTCCATTGACGCTTTACACACAAAAGACAGGTGGTCGGGTTGCCGCGGGAGTGATCCAAGCAATGAATGCAACCCGAGAAATTAGGAGAGGATGCACTAACCTTCACGACACACGTGTTTTCATCGCAGCCGGTACACGGATCTTCTCTTCCTTGCTCAGGAGCTGCCGTCAGCATCACTAGATCACTCGAGGAACACACGAGAGGCACAATCCGATCGGTAAAGGTCTATGAAGCGGTAAAATGTAACAAACATTAATCATTTCTGAGAGACGCGAGCGCGGTCCGTCATCACGCTGGCTAGTTCAAAGCGAGACTGAGTGTCTATATCACAAATGGCGGACGGAAGCTATCTAGTCCTATTCTATGGTTTTTAGTGCGGGAGAGGAGACGGGTATAGAAAGAGTGTGTTTCCACGTCAAGAAATACAGCTTCTACCTCGGCGCAACCAATAAGCAAGTTAAGCTACAAATACTAACTATGGTTCACTGTATAGCGTATCTTAGTATTTTTAATATCGGTCTCTAAGAATTCGTTCGTTTCGTCTTATCTTCGTTATTTACGATAAAATAATTGAAATGAGCGGGATTGTCTATTGGAACGAGCCAATCGTCGCCCCACTTCGTCACACCATCGCAGCTGGGGGCGGATAGTGACCTTTTAGGGTAAGCATACATTAACAATCTATGTATCTGCCTTAAAATAAAGTAATTTTAACGCATTTTACTGCATTATTTAATCACGCCTTTATTCCCGGAGGGTGAATTAAAACTCACATTTCACCAATGATCATATTTGGTCCCATGTAATAGAGGATGAGTCTATTGCCATCTTCCAGGCACTATTGTTGACAGATGCCTTGCATCTGAAGTTGAGTCTGGACTGTATCTGTCTGATACTAAACAGCCCTATCCTTAAGTCGCCTACAGATGCCATGCATCTGAAGCTGAGTCTGGACTGTATCTGTCTGATATTAAACAGCCCTATTCCTAAGTCGCCTTGTACGACACCGCATGGGAAGAGATGGGGTGGTCCAAATTCTACTCTGCCGGGAACCACGTCGCGGATGATATCATGATTTATTATGTTTTCCCAGCAGTAAGTAGGGTAGCCAGAGGTCACTGGAGAGTTTTTGTGCTGTCAGTGAAAAGACTAAAGGCTTGTCCTTCTTTGTTTTCTGCGTTGACAGCACAGTCACTCTCTGTTCTTACAGAATCGGCAGCACGACTGAAAACTTTAAAATATATAAATAAAAAATTATACGACATTCTACGTAACACTGTGTAGACCCAATTCGTTGAAAATTATATATTATACAGAGAAATAAAACTCGACCAAGTGTACGCTGTCCTTAAATATAGGGGAGTGATGTATCTAATTGATTTTCCATTCTGTGCTAATTGTTATTGGCTTACAATTCATGTTCAATTTAACAAAATATCACATAATCTACTTCTTTATTGCAAGTAATAATCTTGTATTTTTTTTTTTTTTTTTTTTTTATATAGGACACGTCAATTGGACTTCGCCTTGCCTGATGGTAAGCTGAAGGCAAAATCCCAGAAAAGAGGGTCACCATTACTTACACATACCGTGTGACAATGGTGACACTCAGCTTGACGGCCTTATCATATGCTTTTTCACGCCCCGCTTAAAGGACCCGGGACTGTAGGAAGAAGGAAACACGTGAGCTGGTAATGAATTCCAGGCCTTAATGGTGCGACAGAGGAAAGAGTCTCCGAACCGCTTGGTTCTTGATCGGATGTTTTGCACCGTGTGCGGATGACATCTAAGACCTGCACGCGTTGTCCTGTGTAGGAAAGGGGAGGGTGGGACTAATTGGAAGAGCTCATCAGAACACTCCCCATGGTACAGACGGTAAAATACAGCCATGGACGCAACATCTCTACGCAGCTGTAAAGGTTCTAGGGTGTTCGTGATCTCGGGATTCCCAATGATGCGGATCGCACGTCGCTGCAACCTGTCGAGAGCATCTAGTAAGTACTTTGCTGAACCATCCCAGAGATGCGAGCAGTACTCCACACAGGAGCGAATTTGTGTCTTGTATAGAAGACACCGCTGCTCCGGCGTGAAAAATCGTCTCACTCTGTTCAGGACTCCGAGTTTTCGTGAGGCTGTTTTGATGATGCTTTCGATGTAGTTTTTGTTATTCAGGTTGCAGCGAACATCCATACTTAGGATATTGAGATTGTCCTGCAGCGGCAGTGGCGTGCTCTGAAGAGTGGGGAGGGGAAGGAAAGAAGATACTTTTGCTGTAAACGCACATGCCTGCGTCTTCTTGGCATTGAACTCAACCAGGTTCTCAGAGCCCCATTGAGAAATGTGATTCAGGACCCCGTCAAGCTCAGTGACAAGAAGCTGCCTTTTCTCTGCGATATCTGACTGCTTGGCCGCTGGATGTCCATGATAACTCCCATGTAAAGTGCTATCGTCTGCATAACAATGAACATTGCCGGTAGTCAGCATGTCGTTGATATGCAGAAGAAAGAGAGTGGGTGATAAGACGGACCCCTGGGGCACGCCAGCATTAACCTGCAGAAACTCTGAAGCTCGTCCGTCACAAAGGACGCGAATACGGCGCCCCTGCAGGAAGCTAGCAACCCAGTTGCACAGCCTAGAAGGCAGACCAAAGGCAGGTAGCTTAGAAAGAAGCGATTTGTGCCAGACTCTATCGAAAGCTTTGGCGATGTCAAGACTAATTGCCAGTGACTCGCCGTGCTTGTCCATAGCCTCACCCCAAAGATGGGTAACGTATGCTAGAAGATCACCCGATGACCGTATCGGTCTGAAGCCATATTGCCGGTCATTAATTAAGGAGTGATCCTCTAGGTGCCGCATGAGCTGTTTGTTAATTATGTGCTCAAACACTTTGCACAGCACTGAGGTGACGGCTATGGGTCGATAGTTGGCTGGCTCCGAGCGATCCCCCTTCTTGGGAATCGGCTGAACATTCGCCTCTTTCAAAGGCAAAGGCACTGTACCCGAACTGTAGGATAGCCGGTACAGGCGCGTAAGCATTGGAGACAACTCCGCTGCACATTTTTTCAAAACTACCGCTGGAATACCATCCGGACCACTGGCTTTCCGGACATCGAGTGATTGCAGCACTGCACGGACATCGCGTTGCCTGATATGGATATCAGGCATCGCGTGGTCACTGTCGGGTAGTGTTGGTGGCTGCGTACCACAATCATCGATTCGGGAGTTGGCCGCAAAGAGATTAGCCAGCAGATTTGCCTTCTCTTGCGACTCATGGGCCAGGGATCCATCAGGGTTACGCAGCGGAGGCAGCGAAGGCTGACAGAAGTTGGCTTGCACGGCTTTAGCCAGTCGCCAGTAGCCACGGCTTCCCGTGGGATGCATCACTAGCTCTTGACCAAGCCGCGCTATGCGCAGGGCATCCGCTCTGACATAGGCCCTTCTACAGACCTTTGTGGCTCTGTTGTACGCTGCCTTGAAGTGGCCCAGATTGGGATGGCGCGTGGCGCGCGCCCTTACCCAAGCGCGGTACGCAGACTGTTTTTGTTCAACAGCTTCCGCGCACTCGCGCCCGAACCAAGGGCGCACCCCGCGGTCACCGGTGACATCGGTGTATGAGATATAGTATTCCATACCCAGACCGATCTCACCGGCGACAGCAGTAGCAGAATCCGATGGGTTCTTACCTTCAAAGCAGCGCTCAACCCACGGGATGGACGCAAAATAGTCACGAAGTACATCCCAGTCCGCTGACGAGTAGTGCCAGAGACGCCGCTTCCCCTGCACGGGTCGTGGGGGCGCCATAATAGGCACCGTGGAACAGACCAGGCAGTGGTCAGAGTTGCCTAACGCGGCTCGCACCGATACACTGTACCGGTCCGGATCACTCGTCAGCAGAAGGTCTAGCAGAGAAGGTGCTTGGCCCGACCTTCTTGGTATCCTAGTGACCTCGTGCACCAATTGGGTCAGGCCGTGCGCCAGAGCAAATGCGTGGGCGGCTCTTCCCGCATGGTCTGTTTTGGAGGAGCCCAACCAGATCTCGTGGTGGGCGTTAAAATCCCCCAAAAATACCATTTCGGCATTCGGAAATCGCTCCTGCGCATCATCTGCCGCCTGACTCAGATATTCAAAGAGTCGAGTTGTCTCAGCATCTCCTGTATGGGAACGGTAGAGGCACACATAGATCTGACTCGTAGGGCCATGGTCTACGTGTACCCAAAGGACGGAGAAGGATGGGTCCTCTAGGCAGCGCAAACGGCGACAGCAAACATCCGCCCTAACAAACACGCACACCCCGGCTTTTGCACGAAAACTTTCCTCAAGAACATAGCCAGGGTAGAGCAAGTAGGTCGTGTCGTCAGGGCGGTGTATTTGCGTCTCCGTTAGAAAAAACATGGCAGGTTTCGCCGTCTCTAGGTGTTGGTGGACGGCGTTGAGGTTTGCATGGAGCCCACAGATGTTAGTGGACTCCACCTCAAATAGCAAGCTTTTGGGAGTGTGACGAGCCGCTGTGTTGCCTTTTTCTATAAATTGCGCTGCCATGAGTTTGGGTGGGAGAAGGCGTGAAAAAAAGAAGTGATTGCCGCCGCAGCACCGTGTGACAAAGCGCGGGATATTGGTTTTATCTATGAATGTGAGGCATGGCGAGAGCCGACGCGCCGAACGGAAGGGCCCCCGTACCCCCCCGAGTATGGTCGCCGGGCTCCCAAGTCCGGTCACCAACCGGCACGACGAACCATATCGGGATTATGCGCGGCCTGGTGAGGCAGCCTCCCAAGGTGGTTAACCCCAGTTGGGCCCCTGTACTATACCGCGGGCGGCCAGCGGCACCACCGTTTCTACAGGTCTCCCTGTTCGGCGCATCGCCCCGCGCCATCCCCACTAGACTACGCCAAGACCCACTGGTCCCACTAGTGCTGCGACAACCACCACCTCTGCCCGGCTATGCACATGCTGACCCCTGAACACAATCCAACCGAGATTGAATTGCTATGGAGGGTTTTTCGCAATAGTGCACGGTGGTACCTACCCGGTCGAAACTTGAGACAAATTTGTGCCACCAAGTTTCTACCACCAGTTATAGTTATTTTTATAGAGACTTATGTTAGTATGGATACTTTTTGTTTCAAAAGAGTATTAGTAGCCGAACACTATTTTTTCTGCTAACCCCTCCTAAGCTAAATTGTTTGTGTTAGGAGTGGGTTCACGTAGGTAGTTTTTTGGTCAAGATTCAAACCTAGGACCTTGCGATTTAACCACTAAACTACCAACGCATCACTTAATTAGTGGAGTAGGTACTCATTCCCCTATTATATAATACTAGTCTGATTTTGATGCGGTTTTTATTATAGTTTTGTTTTAGATAGGTAGATCCATATTTGGATTTAAATATAAATCTAATTATGGATCTCTACCTACTTAATTCCGATTATATGAAAATTTTATTTTATATATAAGACTAGAGTGATAGCACAAAGGAGATAGGGGAATACGGGTGGTGAAAAAAAAAATTTCATCGCGGCGCCATTATTAAACGGGTGTCCTCCAAAGATAAGAAATCCTTTCATAAATATAAAGCAACCATGGACTCGGCAAAAGCCGTACTTTGTCTTTGACCAGGGGTAACAAAATTTTTGAACGAACAAGATGTTAAAATATTTTTGAAAATTAGAGTAGGATTATCAAATTGAAAACAAAAGGTTAACAATTTGACTTCCTGGGAATATTTACTAATGTTCTAGACTTATATTACTTTTACGAGAGCTATATTAGTTACTAAGTCGGGGTGACGGGAGGAGCCGCCTATCATCCTGGCAGAAGCCGGCTGCGAGTTGGGGACTCTGTGGTTCCAACACCCGAGGGGAGCCAGATCTGGAGAGATGCCCCTGGGTCGCTCGGGCAAGGGATATGCATGTCAATCTCACCTTCGGCAACCAAAAACGACCCACAGGTGCCGTGGGTTTTAGTCGGTTCGAGCCCGACATAACCTCTCCCACCGGCTTCGGCGGGGGGTATCCGTGGGAACTAACAGTATTAAATGTGTTAAAAGAACTTTAAAGTACTCAAAATCTTGCGCGACACAAGCCTTTGAAATCAGCACAACCCTTCCATAAAATTATTATTTTAGTTTTCATCAAGTGAATTTTTGAATAGCATAAATAAATATTCTTGTATTAACTGCTGTGGAATGAACTGCCTGCTGCGGTTTTCCTAAGCGCCTACAAATGGGGTTCTTCAAGAGTCGGCAGCGCGAGTGTTATCCTCCTGGTATTGCACACGTCCAAAGACCACGGTAACCACTTCCCATCAGGTGGGCCGTGTGCTTTTCTGCCACCTAAGTTGTACAAAAAAACTTGCTTACGTAATAGGTTTGTTGGTTTTTAGCTTGATTGTTTTTTATTAACAAATTATTTTAGTTCTCGTATTGTGGTTGCGCCGATAGTAGAATTTGTATTTTTTCGCTCAATAGTAGTAATTCAAATCATTGACACTGAACACACGCTTCCTGTACCCATCTCCCTCCCGCACTACCTTTAAAGTGAGATAGCAATAGTTTTCGCCCCGCTCAATTGTCAAAATAGCCGCATTTTGACTTCCGCTTTGAACTAGCAAGCAACAATGGCAGCGGCGCGCGCGACTCTCAGAAATTAATAATGTTTGTTGGATTTTAACCGCTTTCATAGACCTTTACCGATCGGATTGTGCCTCTCGTGTGTCCCTCAAGTGATTTAGTGATGTGGGCAGCAGCTCCTGAGCCAGGAAGAGAAGACCGGTGCACCGGCCCAGCCAGCACGTGGCGTAGTAAAGGTTAGTGCATCCTCTCCTAATTTCTCGGGTTGCATTCAATGCCTAAACCACCTCCGCGGCAACCCGATCACCTATCTTGTTTGTTGTGTAAAGTGTCATATGAAACACGTTAACTTCACCCCCCGTATAATACAGTCCACTAGCTCAGGTGGCATGAGAATCGCGCCACCATATTGCGTTATTAGCTTTTTTATATCTTTTACTACTCTATGTTATCATTTTTCACCCCTCCCTCCCTCCCTCCCAATTATTTTTATAGACTGCTTTTCTAGTAGTAGTTATCTATACTTATATTATGAAGCTGAAGAGTTTGTTTGTTTGTACGCACTACTCTCAGGAACTATTGGTAGGAATTGAAAAAAAATCCTTGTGTATTGAATAGTTCGTTTATCGACGAAGGGTTTAGGCTATATATCCTCACACTACTACTTGAGGGAGCGGAGCAGTGATTATTAAATGTCATCAAACCTAGCGGATTTTCATACATTATTTGAAGACTAAAAAATTTACGTTCGTAAAGGGTTGCCGCGTGGTTTAAAGTAGAATTAGGGCCATCCCATCTCTTCCCATGCGGTGTCGTACAAGGTGACTAAGGGATAGAGCTGTTTAACATCAGACAGATATATACAGCCCAAACTCAGCCTCAGATGCATGGCTCGAGTCAAAAATAGTATCCGGAATACGGCAATAGGCTCACCCCTATTACGTGGGACCGAATACAATTATTGGTGGAATGTGGGTGTTAATTGACCTCTGCCTAACCTTCCAGGGATAAAGGCGTGATTATATGTATGTGTGTAAAGGGGTGAGGTTTCTAAATATGCCACGAGTGAAGCTGGGGTGTGTCAGCTAGTTTAAAATAAGATGCCTATAGCTATAATAAATTCATAGAATCTCTCCGCATGTTTCGTCTGTTATAAAAATAAAAACATCAAGGGTATTTGAAAACAGTTATAATAAGACGAATGGCTATAGAAAAAATAAGCGTGTTTTCATTTTAATGGCTTCATACAATGAGAAAACGATTTAATATTATCGAAGTTTCTGTGTAACTAGGTTACGTGGTAGGTACTACGTACGTCTACTTACGTTTATTTCATAAAAATATGTAGTGTAAGTATTTATTTTAGATATTAATGTCTTTATTGAAAGGAGCATGCTTCGTGCCGTTCCTATATTGGTTATCGAAAGATGATATACGCCTAGTGGTATGGACAAGAATATAAAATAGGATACAAGAGGATCAAATTTATTATTATTTATTTTAGAGTTTATTGTTATTGCGCAGATTTCTGTCTGTATTGTTGCTTACTTTTGTGAAATTGATATACAGTATGTTCTCGAATATATATTGGAAAGCTACAGTTAAAATATTAATATAATTGAATCGTTACCTATGAGAATCTCTCTTATCTAAACAATAAATGACACGAATTAAATCAAATCAAATCAAATCAATTGTGTCCTATTATTTATATTAAACCTTATATCTACAAAAAACATTATTTTATTATTATTGCAGTAACCAATTTCTATCAGGTGGGCCGTGAGCTTGTCTGCCACCTAACTGGTATAAAAAGAAATTTAAAAAAATTACTTTAATGGCATGTTTTTATTATTTTATAGTAGTAGTAGTAGTTATTAGACGACCTCTGTGGCGTAGCGGTAGAGCATTCGACTGCTATGCAGGGGGCGCGGGTTCGATTTCCGTTCAGTGCAAATATTTGTATGTATGAATATGTATATTTGCATTAATCTGGGTGTTTCTATGTTTAATATGTTTGTATATAGTGGTATGGGTAACGGACTGCTGAGACGAGGTCTCGGGTTCGATCCCAGGTTTTACCATGGCACACACCAATGACTTTTCGATGCTTTTCGAAGTTATGTGTATATTTATCGCAGGTTTATGAGTGCCCGGTTAATGGCAATAGGCTCGCCACCTATTAACATTGGGAGCTAAACATAAACTAGCGAAATGTGGGTGCTAGCACCTCTGCCTACCCCTTCGGGGATATAGGCGTGTGTTTATAAAAAAAAATTAATTTTAAATATTTAATTTTGACATTATAAAATTTATTTATGTATTTGTGTTTTGATACTGACCAAATTCTATATTAATTATTATCCATAGTTACTAAAGATTATGTCAAGAAATCGTTATACCTAGGTACATAATAAACAGGTGGAGCCGCCTGTCAGAAGGCAGGCCGCGGCGGCGGCGCGTCTGGCGCGCCTCCCCGTTTTCCGGGAATGAGTTGGGGACTCTGTAGTCCCCACACACCCGAGGAGACGGCCAATTCGTGAGAGATGGCCCTGGGTCGGCCGGGGTGCGAGGGATATGCCTGTCAACCTCACCTTCGGCAACCAAAACGACCCACAGGCGGCGTGCGTTTTAGTCGGTTCGAGTCCGACATAACCTCTCCCACCGGCTCCGGTGGGGAGGTATCCTTGAGGATTTTGCGCACGTAAAAAAAAAAGGTACATAATAAAAATTAAGATTCTTTTTTTTTGTATTTTACATGAGGCATCAGAAAAAATCTGTTGACAGTGTTCGTCAGACGTAACTATAAAAATTTTACTTAGCGTAGCGGAAACTTTCGTTGGTTGGTCTCTTCGTTAATATTATTTAATGACGTCACGCGCAAAATGTCACGTGACAGACCGTTTTTCGCTCACTTTTTAAGCTTACAAAGTGAAAATATGTTATTTTTAATTAACAATGTTTTACGGCAAAATGATGAACTGTAACAGGTTTTAAAAATAAATCTAGGTACATCTTTTATGATAGGTTTCCGAATTTTTTCAAATACCCAATTAAAAACCTTATTCGGTTTTAGATTTAACTAAAAATAATATAAGTTTTCATAACATAACATAACGTAACATAACATAAACTCACGCCTATATCCCCGAAGGGGTAGGCAGAGGTGCTAGCACCCACATTTCGCCAGTTTATGTTTAGTTCCCAATGTAATAGGTGGCAAGCCTATTGCCATTACCCGGACATTGCAGCGGAGTTGTCTCCAATGCTTACGCGCCTGTACCGGCTATCCTACAGTTCGGGTACAGTGCCTTTGCCTTGGAAAGAGGCGAATGTTCAGCCGATTCCCAAGAAGGGGGATCGCTCGGAGCCAGCCAACTATCGACCCATAGCCGTCACCTCAGTGCTGTGCAAAGTGTTCGAGCACATAATTAACAAACAGCTCATGCGGCACCTAGAGGATCACTCCTTAATTAATGACCGGCAATATGGCTTCAGACCGAAACGGTCAACGGGTGATCTTCTAGCATACGTTACCCATCTTTGGGGTGAGGCTATGGACAAGCACGGCGAGTCACTGGCAATTAGTCTTGACATCGCCAAAGCTTTCGATAGAGTCTGGCACAAATCGCTTCTTTCCAAGCTACCTGCCTTTGGTCTGCCTTCTAGGCTGTGCAACTGGGTTGCTAGCTTCCTGCAGGGGCGCCGTATTCGCGTCCTTTGTGACGGACGAGCTTCGGAGTTTCTGCAGGTTAGTGCTGGCGTGCCCCAGGGGTCCGTCCTATCACCCACTCTCTTTCTTCTGCATATCAACGACATGCTGTCTACCGGCAATGTTCATTGTTATGCAGACGATAGCACTTTGCATGGGAGTTATCATGGACATCCTGCGGCCAAGCAGTCGGATATCGCAGAGAAAAGGCAGCTTCTTGTCACTGAGCTTGACGGGATCCTGAATCACATTCCTCAATGGGGCTCAGAGAACCTGGTTGAGTTCAATGCCAAGAAGACGCAGGCATGTGCGTTTACAGCAAAAGTATCTTCTTTCCTTCCCCTCCCCACTCTTCAGAGCACGCCACTGCCACTGCAGGGCAATCTCAATATCCTAGGTATGGATGTTCGCTGCAACCTGAATAACAAAAACTACATCGAAAGTATCATCAAAACAGCCTCACGAAAACTCGGAGTCCTGAACAGAGTGAGACGATTTTTCACGCCGGAGCAGCGGTGTCTTCTATACAAGACACAAATTCGCTCCTGTGTGGAGTACTGCTCGCATCTCTGGGATGGTTCAGCAAAGTACTTACTAGATGCTCTCGACAGGTTGCAGCGACGTGCGGTCCGCATCATTGGGAATCCCGAGATCACGAACACCCTAGAACCTTTACAGCTGCGTAGAGATGTTGCGTCCATGGCTGTATTTTATCGTTTGTACCATGGGGAGTGTTCTGATGAGCTCTTCCAATTAGTCCCACCCTCCCCTTTCCTACACAGGACAACGCGTGCAGGTCTTAGATGTCATCCGCACACGGTGCAAAACATCCGATCAAGAACCAAGCGGTTCGGAGACTCTTTCCTCTGTCGCACCATTAAGGCCTGGAATTCATTACCAGCTCACGTGTTTCCTTCTTCCTACAGTCCCGGGTCCTTTAAGCGGGGCGTGAAAAAGCATATGATGAGGCCGTCAAGCTGAGTGTCACCATTGTCACACGGTATGTGTAAGTAATGGTGACCCTCTTTTCTGGGACTTTGCCTTCAGCTTACCATCAGGCAAGGCGAAGTCCAATTGACGTGTCCTATATAAAAAAAAAAAAAAAAAAAACCTGCGATAAATACACACATAACTTCGAAAAGCATCGAAAAGTCATTGGTGTGCGCCATGGTGAAGCCTGGGATCGAACCCGAGACCCATACCACTAGGCTACCGCGGTGCTATAAGTTTTCTTAAGATCTATTATCTCTAGATTTATTAGGAAGAGAATTATCCTCGATTCTCTTCCCAATAGAGGATTAATTCAATGCTATAATTGATTTCGCAACCCGCCTCTAACAAACACAATTAATTTGAATGTTTATACACAGTATCCGTTTGCGGGCTCTTTATAAAAGGACTTACTGAACAATAGACTGTCTATAAATTGAAATTTGTTACATTTGCATTGAGTATGAATTTGAGTGATAAGGATATATATTAATACTGCCGGCACCGGTGACTTCATACTCGTGGACCCGTTTTACCCCCTTAGGGGGGAGTTTCTTAAAATCCGTTCTAAGCGGATATCTAAGCCCTATAAGAAAACTACCTGCCAAAGTTTAAGTTTGTTAGTGTTATAGTTTCTAAGATTTCGTGTAAAACCAATGAGTAGTATTTTTTTTATTCCACTTGGTTGGCAGACAAGCACACGGCTTACCTGATGGTAAGTGATTACCGTGGCCTATGGTGTGCAACACTAAGGGTGTCACAATCGCGCTGCCAACCCTTGAAACACAAGAGTTTCTGTGCCGTCAGTGTAAAAGACAAAGCAGGATACTACCAGATAGCTTCTAGTTCTAGTCTTTCCACTGACAGCACAAAAATTCTCCAGGGAGCTCTGATAACCCTACTCACCGCCGGGAACACAACACGATGTTATAATATAGATTTCTAGAGCATAGTACCTAATAGCATAATTCACTTTAAATATAAGCAAAGGCTATGTAACAATTTGTCTACGGTTAATTCACCTACTAGTTGAAATCTCTAATGGTTGTTTCACATAATGTTCATAATAACGAAATACATAATGAACCTACGTTTAACTCACCTATGGTTCATTCGAAGCCGGGTGGTTTCCGGCAGAGTAGAATTTGGACCTCCCCATCTCCTCCCATGCGGTGTCGTACAAGGCAACTAAGGGATAGGGAAGTTTAACGTTAGACATATATATACAGCCCAGACTTCGCCTCAGATGAATGGCTCCAGTCAAAAATAGTGCCCAGAAAACCCCCTATTACGTGGGACCGAATATGATTGGTGAAGTGTGGGTATTAATTCACCTTTGCCTGGGTATGATTATATATGTATGGTTCATCGATTTTTTAAAGGGTTTATGGTAATTGTTTAAGGTCATTATAACATAAACATAACATAAATTCACGCCTATATGTCCCCGTAGGAGTAGGCAGAGGTGCTAACACCCACATTTCGCCAGTTTATAAAAGTATTTTTTTTTTTAAGTCATATTACATTTATTATAATACAATATGTCAAAACTACTAATCAAATAACCCGCCCCTGATCGCTCCCGGTGCAAAAGTGCCCATAACACTTGCTGCGTTGCCACGTTGGATGGCAATGGGCAGTCTTTGGACCGGGAACGACCCGGAACGAGTGTCACCGGTCGCCTCAATCAAGCTCGCCTCAAGTTGTACAAATTGCTTCAGTCTAGATCGTTGTACAAAATAGTTCTTCAAGTTTTACCGATTAGATGAACCTTTAAGAACCTTTGAAACATGTTTGCCCAGCCGTTTTTGTACTGTGTTCTTAATAAATTAGAGGGATGTGGGATAAAATCGAGTAGACCAAATCGTGGATCAAAGCCACATAAAATTAGTTGGTACAAGAACACAGCTACAACTTTCCTAAAGCAAATCCATTGGTGGTCAAAGTACTCGCTACCTTTGCTCAAAGTACACGAAAATGTTTTCTAGTCCAACACCTAAGCGTACGAAGAAGGTTTTCAAAAGGTAGTGGCCAATGACAGATGGATATGAAGCGGCCCATTAATTCTCGAGGTACAAAGTGATTAGGGGATAAAACTGTGATTTATATCCAACACAGTACACCATGAACGTTTGACTGCAAAAAGCTTAGGGTTAGCTGGTATGTGGGTGAAAGCCTTAATTGGCCACCTTTTTTTTATATGTGCGAAATATCTCCACGGATACCCATCTCGTCGGAGCTCACTGAAGAGTTTGTGGAAGACTAAAGGCTTATCCTGCTTTGTCTTTTACACCGACACAGAATCTCTCTGTGTTTACAGGGTCGGCAGCGACCCCGTATCCGGGCACGTGTTGGATACGCTGTGGTTTCCACACCCGAGGAGAGGGCCAGATCAAGAGAGATGACCCTGGGTCGGCCGGGGTGCGAGGGATATGCAACCGAGGGAGATCGGATCCGACATAACATATTCGTGGCGATTTCCACTGGGAAAAAAAGTGTGGATTTGATGTCAATACACCTCTGACTCTTCGGTAGTGTTCGGAAAATTTAACGGCAATAAAAAAAAAACTATTTAAAATACCGGTAGTCGAGTTTACTTGTTTCGTTCTTTTAGACAGTAGAACGAAACAAGTAAACTCGACTGCTGTCTAAAATCAAAGTAAGTTTGATAGCAAGCTGTACCCTATTACCAATCATAACCCTCTGCACCGCCTGCTGTCAAACTTATTTCGATCTTTTAGACAGCAGTCGGCTTATATGCAATAAAATATTTCCAACTCTGGTCTTCGGAAATTCAACGAATGTTGAGCACATTCTGCCATAAATGGTTAATAGAATATGAATATTTGCGCACCATCTCTAACTCCCAATAAATCTTCTCTGGAGCAACGCATACTCCGACCCGCTGAAACGATTAACAAGGCATGCAATATATTACCGCCTTATCCGCAACGGCGGCGCGCAGTGGTCAGATATTATGCAAAATAACTCTGAAATATGCTCTCGACGTGCATACCCACCCGTATTTCATAAGTATATCAAATTATATATCGTTGCCATGCATGTGTTGTGACGATGGATGAAATGTTATTCATATTGTGTTAGGACGGGTAAAGGAACCCATAAATACATACATACATATAATCACGCCTTTATCAACGGTTACGCAGAAGTGAAGCTCGAGTCAACAATAGTGCCTGAAATATGTCAATAGACTCACACCCTATTACGTGGGACCGAATACAATGATTGGTGAAATGTAGGTGATAATTCACTTCTGCGTAACCGTTGAAAAAGGCGTGATTATATGTATGTATGTATTTATGGGTTCCTTTACCCGTCATATCACAATATGAATAGCATCTGAGGCTAAGTTTTGACTGTATATATTTGCCTGATGTTAAACAGCCTTATCCCTTACGGCTTGTACGACACAGCATGAGAAGAAATAAGGTGGCCCAAATTCTACTCGGCCGGCATCCACAAATGAGGAATGATTTTGTTCTGTGGTATTTTGAAGTTTGTCCGGTGAAGTAAAATTGTTACAAGATCCTCTCCATTACTTCCTGTGTGTATATATCTTAGAAGATTTAAAGCTGTTCTCTACTATACTAATGGACATTAAAAGAAGTATTATATTTTCGTACTTCTTTGACAAAAGACTGTTTTAGGAGGTAGGGCACGGCGGTATTGCCGTCCAATTGAGCAGTCTGACTGGGGAAGTACCTCCGCCCAACAGAATACCGCGGCCATAATAACTTCGTGTTGTGTTCCTGGCGGGGAGTAGGGTAGCTAGAGCTCACTGGAGAATTCACGCTATCAATTTGAAGACTAAAGGCTTGTCCTGCTTTGTCTTCTACACTGACGGTACAGAAACTCTGTCATTACAGGGTCGGCAGCGCGAGTGTGGCTCCTCTGGTGTTACACACGTCCATAGGCCACGGTAACCACTTTCCATCAGGTGGGCCGTGTGCTTGTCTGCCACCTAAGTAGTATAAAAAAACTGTTTGTCACTTGTCTAAAGGGGCAGGTACTTAGAGGTTCGGTTTATCTTAATTTCAGCGTTAAACCCGGTTACATCCAAGGCATGACATGTGGAGCCGCTTAACAGAGAGTAGGGTAGGACTAGGACAGAAGCAGGCTGGGGTAGCAACGCGAAACGCCCTCCTCCTTGCCGGGATAAGATGGGGACACCGTAGTTTCAACACACGAAGGGGCCAGCACGAAACCAGAGGTTCTGGTCATCTCTGGTTTAGAGCTGGCCCCCTCTGTCAGCCAAGGTGCGAGAAAAATACCATCCATCGTACACTCCGTAGGTACAGTCAGCATCAGATCGATGTTGACAAAAGAAGTACTCAAAATTATTTTAATGCCTTGGTTTTCCCCCCTTCCTGTTTCCTGATGGTTCTAATATTTGGTACACAACTGCTGTCTATACTGTAAGAAGTAGCAAAAAAATTGTAAACACTTCTCTCTTGTTCCAGGATACACACTACGAATGGAGTGAAACCGACATCCTATCCCACGGCTTCAGCGGCCTGAGCCTCCATCGCACAGACAGCCTAACTCAACGGCCTCTAGGAGCCTTAAAACGAACCGGCTCCAAAGGCAGTGCATACAGTCTCCGCAGCATAAGAAAAGAGAAGCCTTTACAAGATAGGCCACCAGCTATTCCAGACGCAGGCTTCGGGACCTTGGAAATAAAGCTGGCATATGAGAACGCTACTTCATCTTTGGCGGTGACAGTGTTGAGAGCCAGGGGGCTGATTGGTATGGACATGACCGGGTTGTCAGACCCTTTTTGTCGACTAGAAGTTTTGCCTAAAGGTAAGTTTTCTTATTGGTTTGCTTGATTTAGTTTATTTTTGCCCGGCTATGGGGAAGCAAAAGAAGGGCCGTGATCGAATGACACTTTTCCCTAGAATGTATTGTTAGACTAAGTGGCATACAACTACGGCTATCCCTGATATTGTCTTGTTTAATACTTTCTATAGCGTGATTTTTCAGTAGTCGGATTTTATTTTTTAACTTATTTTTTTATTATCCGACTACGACGAAACAAAAGAAGGGTATAATTTTGACAGGCCATGTATGTGTTTATTTTCATGCAGGCTATGTATGTATGTATTTTTTGCCCGACTAGGGCGAAACAAATGAAGGGTTCCGATTTTGACAGGCTATGTATGTGTATGTACTCGTATGTAGGTTCATCTGTTCCCACATAGCTTCTCAATCACTAATTAGAACTGGACAAATGAGATATCGTTAGAAGCGTCTTCGTTGCCCGCTGTTTATGGGTTACATAATGTGTCACTGAATCTATTGTGGCGCCCTCTAACGGCCATAAAGTACTGTGTAAAATGATAAATTTGAGATAAATGTGTCAGAAATTATACCTATTGCTTGCCCCAAAGTAATATACATAAAAAAATAAGTTTATAATTAAAACCCGACTGCTAAAAAACCACGCGCTAAAAAGTATTAAAAAAGAAAATATACCGAGGCTAACAAAACAAAAAATTCTAGGGAAAAGTGGCATACGACCACAGCTATGACATTTTCTTATTTATGAGTAATACTTTTAGAGAGTGAACGGGTTTTCGCTTTAAACTTATTTTTTTTATGCCAGGTGGCTTTTATTGGCTAGCGAGTTTATCTTATAAGAGTGCAGAAAATCTTTACACTCTGGTTACCTTTCTTTGCCCCGTAGTTTTCTTGCTATTCCCGTTTCATTTCGGGAGACCGCTGCCGCCTGCTTTCTTCTTTTTTTTCTTTTTTCAATTTATTTAACCAGAAAAATATACATTGGGTCTAATGCCTTAGTAGTGTAACAAAACTAGAAAGGTTTGTCCGTACACTACGTTCGTCGTCGAGTCTATATAATACGTGGGGCGCACTATAAGTTTCCGGAATGAATATGAAAAAATACTATTAAAGGTACAAAATTAATTTATTGTTTTTCAAAATAATCTCCCTTGGCGTCTATGCACTTTTTCATTCGATCAAACCAGTTTTGAAAACTTTTGTGCCACTCCTCTGTGGTGACCTCTGAAACGTGTTTTTCATACTCCTCGACAGCCTCTTCTGGTGATGAAAATCGTTGGCCGCGTAATTGGTTCTTAATTTTTGGGAACAGATAAAAGTCACAAGGTGCCAGGTCGGGACTGTATGCAGGATAACTCATGAGTTCTACATTTTTCGCCTTCAAAAAGTCGTTTGTCTGTCTGGCCGTGTGAGAACTAGCATTGTCGTGGTGCAGGATGATATGGCGTTTACGGTTATTTTTACGAAGTTCGTCAATAACTTCCGGCAAACAAATGGTCGTGTACCAGTCACTATTCACAGTACGACGATTTTCTAAAGCAACAGTAGCCACGTGTCCAGTTTTATTAAAAAAAGAAGCAATCATCCGCTTAGATGCACTTTTCACGCGCGTCACTTTGGTTGGTTTCGGCTCATCTTGAAAGACCCATACGCTCGATTGCTGCTTTGTTTTGGGATCGTAGCAATAAATCCATGTTTCGTCACCTGTTACTATGTCCCACACCAAATTTGACGCACCTTCGTTGAATCTGGTAAGCATGGCACTGCACCAAGTGACGCGGTCCGTTTTTTGATCCTCGGTCAAGTTATGTGGGATCCACCGCGAGCACAGCTTTCTCACACCCAAATGTTTGTGTAGGATTGATTGTATTTGACTCATGCCTATTTCTAAGGATGCGCGAATTTCATGGTAGGTCACATGCCTGTCTGTTTCAATCATACGGCGCACAGCATCGATGTTTTTGTTGGTCACAGCGGTGGACGGCCGACCATCGCGAGATTCGTCACTGAGATTGATACGACCACGCTTGAATTCTGCAAACCAGCTATAAACAGTCGTCTTGCATGGAGCTTCATCGCCAAAAGTTGTTTCAAGCCGAGCGATGCTCTGTTGAGCCGTCAAATTACACTTAAAATCGTAGAAAATCATACTACGAAAATTTTCCCGAGTTAAATCCATGTTGATGCAGACACAATTTTTTAAATGGCGCCACAAGGTAAAAACAAAAGACAGTCAGATGAAACAAACTGTATTCTACAGCCAAAGAGTTCTATTTTCAAATGTTGTAATAAATTTTTAAATATTGTTTATGTAAGTGGCCAGTTCCGGAAACTTTTAGTGTAACCTATGTACTAATTCTATACATCAGGTAGGCAAGTACTTAATCTAGGTATAACAATATCAGAATTAAATCTGCAGAACAAAAATACAATACATCGTGGGTACATATTTTGTGCAACAATATAATTTTACTTTTGTTCTGTGTTCATAATATAATATTTTTTAAGTGTATTGTAAAATAATGTGCTAGCGTCTTCCTTACCATGAGTCGTATCGTGATGTTATATCCCTATAATTTTCCCTTAGAACTAGATTACAAATTACAAAAACCCTTATCAAATCGTGTTCTAACAAACTCATTAGCTTTATTTTTGGTATAAATAAAATCCCAATTTTATTGAAGAAAATGTTCAATGATAAAGACCGCAAAAAAGGTTTGTTTTGGACAGTGTGTGCTGTGTAATTTTCTTAGACATTATTTTTGCATTTACAATTCTCGTGTCGTGCTGTTTGTAGTTAAACACCTCCGAAACGGCTTAACCGATTCTCATGAAATTTTGCGTACATATTGGGTAGGTCTGAAAATCGGACAATATCTATTTTCCATCTCCCTAAAGGTTAAGGGTAGTTCACCCCTAAATTTTTAGATTTTTTTTTCACGCTTACATAGTTTTTTTTTCTTTAAAAGTATTTAATTTAATTTTTTAAATTAGAACTATGTAGAAATATATAAACTAATATTTACAAGAATATCAAATAAGATACAAAAGGTTCAAATCAAGCATCGAAAAATTCCTCCTCATCGATGTCGACTGGTAATGAGCCCAAAAAGCTGGCGGCATTGCGCCGTTGAATTGCAATGCCAATCCGTTGTGCGAAAAAGAGGCAGCTATTTGGTCACGCGAAGCATCGACCAGTCGTTTTGCCATTTTAAGATAGAATAAATGTTTCCTAGAAATAATATACATGGCAAAACAACCTTTGCCGGGTCAGCTAGTTATTCTATGTTATTTTATATCTTAATCTAATTCTTATAAACTTAGTTCTAATTGTATTCCAATTTTGTTTTGAATACCTAAGCATGGAAATGTAAATTAAATAGAACCTAAGTTAATATTTGCATGCCATTGAATGGTAGATGTGCTGAACTTTAGTACTAAATGTTATTTAACATCATGTATGACTACGTTTCTGCAAATAAATGAACTTGAATTTGAAAAAGTTGCTAAACAGTAGACTTCAAACTTCATTGAGTTTTTTGAAGTCTACTGTTCAGTTACCTACTAGCTACTAGCGGTAGCACGGTAACTACCGTTACCGTGCTACCGCTAGCTACCGTTTAAACTGCTCAACTACCTACTAAGTACTAAACCATTACGACATGATATTACCCGAGTCAATCGATTAGATTTGGATTTAGTTCTTTGTTTGAACGGTATATATTAATCAGGAGTGTTCTAAGCTGTGTTAGAAAAAAAAATGGTCCATGATGGCCGCCGCTTCAAAATGACGGAGTATACATTTCTTCTCAACTCCCTCAATATGGGTGTCAAATGAAAGGACTTGAGTAGTAGAATATCATACAATTCAAATCCAAGATGGCTGCCACCACAAAATGACGAATTACACAATATTTCACAACTCCCTCAATATGGGTATCAAATCAAAGAGCTTGACGAGCAGATCAAATTAAAAAGTGTACAATAAAAGTTATGTATGTATTTTACTGGTGGTAGAGATTTGACGGCACAAATTTGTTACAAATTTCGACCAGGTTGGTACCACCGTGCAATATTGCGAAAAACCCTTCACAGTAATTCAATTTCGATCTGGTGAGGTCCTTTTCGTGCAGGCCAACTTCTGTCAGCCTTCACTGCCACTGCTGCGCTACCCTGATGAATCCCTGGCCCATGGACCGCAAGAGAAAGCCAATATGCTAGTAAATCTCTTTGCGGCCAATTCCCGAGTCGATGATTGCGGTATACAGCCGCCGACACTACCCAATGGTGACCACGTAATGCCTGAAATACGTATCAGGCAACGAGATGTCCGTGCGGTACTTCAATCACTCGATGTCCGGAAAGCCAGTGGCCCGGATGGTATTCCAGCGGTGGTTTTACAAAAATGTGCAGCGGAGTTGTCTCCAATGCTTACGCGGCTGTACCGACTGTCCTACAGCTCGGGTACAGTGCCTTCGGCTTGGAAAGAGACGAATGTACAGCCGATCCCCAAGAAGGGGGATCGCTCAGAGCCAGCCAACTATCGACCCATAACCGTCACCTCAGTGCTATGCGAGGTCTTCGAGCACATCATTAACAAACAGCTCATGCGTCACCTTGAGGATCACTCCTTAATTAATGACCGGCAATATGGCTTCAGGCCGAAACGGTCAACGGGTGATCTTCTAGCATACGTTACCCATCTTTGGGATGAGGCTATGGACAAGCACGGCAAGTCACTGGTAATTAGTCTTGATATCGCCAAAGCTTTCGATAGAGTCTGGCACAAATCGCTTCTCTCCAAGCTACCAGCCTTTGGTCTGCCTCCCAGACTGTGCAACTGGATTGCTAGTTTCCTGCGGGAGCGCCGTATTCGCGTCCTCTGTGATGGACGGGCTTCGGAGTTCTTGCAGATAAATGCTGGCGTACCGCAAGAGTCTGTATTATCTCCCGCTCTCTTTCTTCTGCATATTAACGACATGCTGTCCCCTGACAGCATACATTGCTATGCAGACGATAGCACCTTCTCTATAAGACACAAATTCGCTCCTGTATGGAATACTGCTCGCATCTCTGGGATGGCTCCGCGAAATACCTACTAGATGCTCTCGACAGGTTGCAGCGACACGCGGTCCGAATTATTGGAAACCCTGATGTCACGAACACCCTCGAGCCTTTGCAGATGCGTAGAGATATTGCTTCCTTGGCTGTATTTTACCGTTGCTACCATGGTGAGTGTTCTGTTGAGCTCTTCCAACTAATCCCACCATCTCCTTTCCTACATAGGACAACACGTGCAGGCCTTAGATGTCACCCTCACACTGTGCAGAATATACGAGCAAGAACCAAGCGGTTCGGAGACTCTTTTCTTTGCCGCACCTCCAAGACCTGGAATTCATTACCAGCACACGTGTTTCCTTCTTCCTACAGTCTCGGGGCCTTTAAGCGGGGCGTGAAAAAGCTTCTGATGAGGCCGCCAAGCTGAGTGCCACTATTGTAACACTTAGTGTCTGTAATGGTGACCTTCTCTCCTGAGACTTTGCCTTTAGCTTACCATCAGGCGAGGTGAGGTCAAGTTGGCGTGTCCTATATAAAAAAAAATGTTGTCTCATTCATTCACAAAAAGAATTATAAAATTTGGATTTACATACATACATATAATCACGCCTTTCTCCCTAGAGGATTAGGCAGAGGTGAATTAATACGCACATTTCACCAATAGTTGTATTCGGTCCCTCGTAATAGGGGGTGAGCCTATTGCCGTATTCCGGGCACTATTGTTGACTCGAGCCATACATCTGAGGCTGAGTCTGGGCTGTGTAATATCTGTCTGATGATAAACAGCCCTATCCCTTAGTCGCCTTGTACGACACCGCATGGGAAAAGATGGGGTGGCCCTTATTCTACTCTGCCGGAAACCACGTGGCAATCTGGATTTGTAATTCCTAAAAAAGTGCAAAAATGTTAGTACTCAAAATTGGGTTTCCTCTAATTTCTCCAAAAAAACGGCAATTTCATATGTATCGACCTGTTATTATTATATAATGGTAATTTTTCAAGAGTTGAAAGACAGTCAAATGACCTATTGAATAGTAAAGAAAAAGCGATAATATTCAAGAACTTTAACAATCCCCAAAGGAAAAATGTTTGCATACAATGTTCATTTTAGTACGCGACGAAAGGTTTTATGTGTTGCCAAAGTGCTCAGTAAATTGAATTGTTAAGTCACTTAACGGCAATAAAAATATGGATGAAAATATTATAAACATAACACTGGAATTACACGACGTGTTTTATGTAACACGCACTCAACTCGATATTAAAAACCAATTTTAATGTTGTTTACATGTGTGTATAGATTGTAGAATACTGAGTTGATCTATTTAAACTTGAAAGATATGATAGTTTATGACGTAATAGGTGGTCTTGTTCGACTTTTAGGGAATCAACTGTCCGTCAATCAATTGGGTATTTAACTGACTAGTCATATTAGTTACTTTTTACTAAACATCAAAACGGTAAGTTACTAGGAAACTTGTATAAAATAAATTATTGTGACGTTGTTTAAGCTAGTTCACACATACACACACACACACACACACATACACACACATTTAAACCTCAGTAGGAATCAAGTACAATGCATGTATGTGTTTAGTTGTAGTATTCAGTAATTTCACCAGTTCAATAAATGCATCTAAGGAGAACTCACGTCTTTCGATTATAAGTCCCTCACACACCATACTCCAAGCAAATGTAACCCATAAAGCTATCGACATAATGGTCCAAATCGAGCGGATCTATTAAATACATTGGAATGTGTGGTGGTTCAAGCCGGCAAGCGAGAACAAAGGATTGCTCGGTGCTTATCAGTTGTTTACAATGAAACTAGACACTTTTAAGACTGTGTTAAATTAAAATGAATTATACAAGTTGGTGTTTTAAAATCAAGTCAAATCAGTGTTAAAATTATAAGTAAAATGAGTCAACCTACAGAAGAACAAGCTAAATACATAAGCTTTTTGGAGGATAGTGCATCATTATTACAGAAAACGCAAGTTAACTACAAGAAATGTCCGAAAGTAAGGCTAACAAAGGGTTATATCAGGGCGAGATTACAATCTGTTGAAGAATATTGGCAAAGGTTTGTGACTACTAATGACAGACTATTACAATGTACACCTCGAGAACAAAGAGGAGTGTTACCATACTTTCTAAACGAAGAATTCTTTAAATACGAAGAACTATATTTGTGTTTGAAGGCGGATATGTTAGACCTATTAAATAAATTTGAAGATCAAAGACAGCTGGATGAAACTACCATGAGCACTTCAGGTAGCAGCGGAGGGTTATCTGGGATTATTTTACCCAGAATACAGGTACCTCGCTTCTCTGGAAGGTACGATGAGTTTCCAGCCTATCAAGACCTATTCTTGTCGCTTATTCACAATAATACGTCACTAGCAGATGTTCAAAAGCTACACTATCTTAAGACAAGTTTAACTGGAGAAGCCGAATCATTACTACGTCACATTCAAGTAACAGATAAGAACTACATACAAGCATGGGAATTACTGAAAAGTAGATACGGAAATAAAAAACTCATAGCTAATTCAATCTTCAAGCGACTATTTAATCAGAGAAAATTAAATACTCAATCAGCCAATTCAATAAAATCACTATTTGACACTACAACTGAGTGCTTGAATAGCTTAAAGAACCTACAAATAGACACTGATTCTTGGGATCCTGTCATTGTATTTCTCATCGTACAAAAGTTAGATGATCAAACACACAAAGAATGGGAAGAGCATTCATACAACGACAAGTTTGATGAACTATCCAAATGGAGTGACTTACAAGTGTTTTTACAAGGAAAATACCGAACATTAGAACTGATAACACCAACCACAAGTAAAGACAAGACAACTACATCCAAGACGTTTCACGTGTCAAAAGATGAACCTAAGTATAACAAGTCAAGTGAGTCTCAAGTATGTAGCTACTGCAAGGGAAGTCATTACATCTATTCTTGCAAGGACTACATTAAGTTATCTGTGCAAGATCGACACAGTTATGCACTTAAGAATAAGCTTTGCTTCAACTGTCTTGCTCCTAATCACAGTGTATATCAATGTAGAAATCAAACAGTGTGTCGGATCTGTCATAAAGGGAAACATCACTCACTCTTACACTTAGACAAGAAACAAAGCGAAGGAGAGCACACACCTTCGTCTGGGACTTCTGATAACTGTCAGATAGAGCAAACAACAGTGACATCACATCATGCAAGTACCTACAAGTCTGGTCAACAAGTACTATTAGCCACAGCACTGGTAGACATCATTTCAAGTTCCGGAGATTCTCATGTCTTCCGCTGCCTCATTGACCAAGGCTCTGAAGCTTCATTTGTCACTGCAAGGGTTGTTGATCTATTGAAGATTAAGAAATCAAATATCAGAGTATCAGTGTCTGGTATTGGAGAAGAAAAGCATCAAATAAAACACTTGGTCAACCTCTCTATAAAATCAAGGTCGCAAGTAAACATTCCTGTTAAAGCATATGTTACCAAATCTATATCATCTGTTATACCAGCCAAAGAAGTAAAAATAGATTGGGAAGAAATAAAATCACTAAGCCTAGCTGATCCAAATTGCTACAAACCAGGAAGAATAGACATCCTTTTAGGAGTTGATGTATTTGCTACAATCATAGAAGATGGTCTAGTAAGATTGCAAAATGGTTTAGTGGCACAAAACACTGGTTTAGGCTGGATATTGTCAGGCTCAGCAACAGGTAATATGGTTCCAACAAGTACTATCACAACACTTCATGTCACAGAAGATAATGACATGCTAAGAAAATTCTGGGAAATAGAAAATGAACCATACACTAGAAAAAAACTACTCTCTAAAGAAGAAGAAGCTTGCGAAGAAATTTACAAAAATACAACAAGTAGAGATACTAAAGGAAGATACATAGTTGAATTACCACTTAAACAAAGTCTCGAAGAAACAGTTCAACTAATTGGTGATACCAAAGAAATAGCAAGAAAAAGATTTAATCAACTAGAAAGAAAATTTGAAAGAGACAGTCATTTCAAACTACAATACAAAAAGATCATTGATGAGTACTTAGATATGGGACACATGATAAAGCTTGATACTACAAAAGAAACTGCCTTCTCATATCTACCCCATCATGCGGTGATACGCAATGATAAAGACACCAGCAAGGTACGCATTGTATACGACGCTTCTGTACGAGGAACAAATGGTCATTCACTCAATAACACCATGATGGTAGGACCAGTCTTACAACTACAAGCTGATTTACGAAGTTTACTAATAGGTTGGAGAACGCACAAGATCTGTATAGTCAGTGACATCGTCAAAATGTTCAGGATGGTGAGGGTGACTGACAGTCACGCAAATCTACAATGTATATTGTGGAGAAACAATAAAGATGAAGATATAGAAGAATACAAAATCGTTAGAGTCACCTTTGGTACAGCTGCTGCTCCGTATTTAGCTGTACGCACACTTAAACAACTCGCTGATGATGAAGGTAAAGATTATCCTGAAGCTGCTGACACTATAAAACGCTGTTTCTACATGGATGATTTGATGACGGGTCATCATGAAGTAGAAGCAGCACAGAAACTATGTGAAAACATCAAAACAATAATGAAAAAGGGAGGCTTCACCATGCAAAAATGGTCAAGTAACAATGAAGAAGTACTGACAAACCTGAAGACAGATGACAAACAAGACAATCTAGAGATTAAATTAGACAAGGTAATAAGAATACTAGGCCTCACGTGGGATAGGAAAGAAGATATGTTTAAGGTAAAGGTAAATTTACCTGAAATGAAACATCCTGTGACAAAACGAGTCATATTATCAGATATTGCTCGGTTGTTTGATCCCTTTGGGTGGTTATCGCCAGTAATCGTAGTAGCAAAGATGATGATACAGAGATTGTGGTCGTACAATTTAGGATGGGATGAAGAACTGCCAGCTAACTTGATTGAGGAATGGATATCATATCGTGATGAACTTACTTATCTCCAGAACGTTGAAGTCTCACGTTGGCTGCACACATCACCACAATGCAAGGAAATCCAAATACATGGGCTAGCTGATGCATCATCTAAATCATACGCAGCAATAGCTTACTTAAGAGTAATAGATGAAAACAATGAAGTTAATGTAACCATCATAGCAGCTCGATCAAAGATAGCACCATTGAAACAACTTACCATACCTCGCCTAGAACTATGCGCTGCACTACTACTAGCAGAACTGATACAAGATATAGTCAATCTCTTGCAGGTACCAATGAACCAAGTTTACGCATACACTGACTCGATGGTGGTATTATCTTGGTTACAATCACAACCCAGTCGATGGCAGACATTCATTGGTAATAGAGTAGCAGCAATCCAAAGAATTCTAAGTAATGATAGATGGACACATATAAAATCAGAAGATAACAGTGCGGACATAGCTACAAGAGGTATTAAAGCAAACGAGATAGTCAATATGAGAGCCTGGTGGAAAGGCCCTGAATGGCTCAGTGAGAGAAACATACAACATGAAAAATATATAATACCTAACACCGATCTAGAAATGAAGACAATCCTACACCTACATGAGCATGAAGAAGAAAATCCTATATGGGAGAGATTTTCAACACTGATTAGACTCAAGAGAGTTATATCTTACTGTAGAAGACTATACACAAAGACAAGTACAAAACCAAGTTACCTAACAGTTGAAGAAATGAATGATGTTGTTGATAAATGTATCAGATATTATCACAGTAAAGAGATTCAAGACATAAGAAAGAATGGAAGGGTTAAAGCTAAAAGTTCACTCATATCACTCACACCATTTCTTGACAAAGAAGGCTTACTAAGAGTTGAAGGAAGGTTACAGAACGCTAATATATCTGATACAGCCAAACACCCAATAATTATTCCTAAGGGCGTACACATAACAAAACTCCTCATTGAAGACGCTCATACAAAAACCATACATGGTGGCATATCACAAACTATGACATATATTAGAAGTAGATATTGGGTGATTGGTTTGAAGTCTGCTGTAAGAAAACACATAAGATCATGTAAAACTTGTATAATACAGAAAGCAAAAACAAATACACAAATGATGGGTCAGCTACCAATGCAAAGAGTAAATCAACACAGAGCCTTTCTAAATACTGGAGTCGACTACGCTGGTCCCATCTATCTAAGAACATCAAAGGGCAGAGGTCATCACTCCACTAAGGGATACATCTGTGTATTTGTTTGTATGGCCACAAAGGCTATACACCTAGAAGCTGCATCTGATCTTACATCACAAGCCTTCATAGCTGCTTTTCGAAGATTTGTCGGTCGCAGAGGAATGTGTCGACATCTATGGAGCGACAATGGAACTAATTTCGTTGGCGCAGATAAAGAGCTAAGAAATCTGTTCACAAGAGGAAAAGAAAATCTAGCCAAGGAAGTAGCTGAACTTTTAGCCAATGACGGAACAACCTGGCATTTCATACCTCCAAAAATGCCAAATTATGGGGGTCTCTGGGAAGCTGGGGTCCAGGCGGCCAAACGTCATCTAGGCAAGATAAACACCAGTACTAAGCTGACCTTCGAAGAAATGTCTACCCTTTTGGCTCAAATCGAAGGATGTCTAAATTCCAGGCCGCTGTGCCAGTTAGACGATACGATTGAGACATTGGCACCCTTAACACCTGGACACTTTCTGGTAGGAGAGCCGTTAATAAGTGTTCCAGATGTTAACTACAAGAATTGTACATTAAATTCACTAAGCAGATGGCAATTGATTCAACGATTAACGCAGGAGATTTGGCGAAAATGGCAGTCTGAATATTTAAACACCCTCCAACAGCGCTACAAGTGGCATTCGAAGTTACCAGCCCCCTCTGAAGGTGATGTAGTGGTTATCAAGGAGGACGACTTACCACCTAGTAAATGGTTATTAGGTCGCGTTAAGGCTATCCATCCTGGTGCGGACAATCTAGTCCGTGTTGTGAGTGTCCAATGTAAAGGTGATCACGTTTTAAGGAGACCACTATCAAGATTAATTTGTTTACCTAAAGATTAAAAATTTCATTTATATTCATAGATTGTATTATCAAGGAAATTAAATTGTTAAAGTATAAGTTAAGCTAGTAATTACAGTCCATTGCTCTCAAATAAGAAAGTAGTAAATTCTCACGACATTGTACCTAAATTAAAAAAAGGGGTTGAATAGTTTTCCAAATAACAAAAAAAATATTTTTTTTGTATTGTTTTAATCAAGGTTATTTGCTACACATGTACCCAAGGTTATATTATAAAACAATCTGTTTTGGTGGCCGGAATGTTTAAGCTAGTTCACACATACACACACACACACACACACATACACACACATTTAAACCTCAGTAGGAATCAAGTACAATGCATGTATGTGTTTAGTTGTAGTATTCAGTAATTTCACCAGTTCAATAAATGCATCTAAGGAGAACTCACGTCTTTCGATTATAAGTCCCTCACACACCATACTCCAAGCAAATGTAACCCATAAAGCTATCGACAGACGTCATGTACACGGAAGATATCTAAATTAAATTATTTAATAAAAAACAGAATATACCTAAACAATCCTGCAGGTTTAGGCGTCAAAGAATTCCTCCCCATCGATGTCAACCGCGAGGGTGATCAGAAGGCTGGCGGCATTGCCAGGTTGAATGGCAATACCAATTCCTTGCACAAGGAATAAACCAGCCCTCTGGTCACGGGTAGCGTCAATTAAACGTTTACAAATTTCTCTAAACAAAAGACGGGCACTTGGACCCATGATCCCAGCGTCTCGACCCCAAACGGCTCAAATATGTAATTATCACTTATATTACTATTATTGCGCCGTTTGAGGATCTCTGCCGATGCAGCAGCAGCGCAGGCGCAGTTTGCAGTCCTTAAAAGATGTGAAGGCGCAAAGTTGTCAGCACATGTTGCATCCCATACCAAATGCCTTCCCATCTTCAAAGGCACCGATGACATTATGGGAATATTAATATTAATTTGAATAATAAATTAATTGTGACGTCATAATATTTCAAAGTGAAAGCATTTCCTATTATGATTATTAAAAATGAATTAAAACGATATACTCATTATATCGTTTTACAGACGGAACTTTTACCGCTCTTTTACCTTTCTTAATTTAAATAAGCTCAGTTAAATAATTTATTTTAACTACAGGAAAATACCCAATTAGACTATCGCAGTCCGCTGCCGGACACTGGCCTCTCCCAAAGTTGGGAGGGTTTGGCCTACTGGTTCCACGCTAGCCAGACGCTGGGTTGGTACAAGATCTTATTTCTAGTTGTCCTTCTCTCGCAGTGATATCATTTGCGTTTTTTTCCGTTAGTCACCTCTTAAGTCGAATGAGTTGGGGTGGTGATAATTGTTTTCTTTCTCCGTCACCACACGGACTGACGGTTCATAACGAATGGCATATAATAGTTTGCTGGGTCCTCGATCCTACTAATCTAATATATAAAATTCTCGTGTCGTGGTGTTTGTGGTTACACCCGAAACGGCTTTCCCGATTCTCATGAAATTTTGTGAGCATATTGGGTAGGTCTGAGAATCGGACAACATCTATTTTTCATACCCCTTAGTGATAAGGGTTGTCCACCCTGAGAACTGACATCCACGCGGGCGCAGCCGCGGGCAAAAGCTAGTTAAAATATATAAATAAATAAAATAAATGCAAAACCACTGGCATGTCACAGACACTGCAAAAACTATAATTTAATTTTAAACTTACGACGATGGCTTGACGCTTTTCCATCTCATCGCAAAATCACAACTTCTCAGAAAGCCAACTTCTCGAAATGTCAACTTCTCAGAATGCCAACTTCGCATAATGCCAACTTCTCAAAATGCCAACTTTTATGGGGCAGGCCGTCAGCCATAAAAATTACCTTAATCTAAAACATCACACTAGCTAGATAGTATAATTTTATTATATATAATAAAAATAATATTACACATTCTTTGCGGTTAAAGTCCAGAATGAAAAGAGTTTCATAACACTTTTTCGTTCACTCTGTAAAAAGTCTTAATTTTGGACTTTAGTAGTATTGGGTTAAAGTCTAAAATTAAATAAATTATCTTGCAGTCTCCGTGGCATGACAGTGGTATTGCTTTAGCAGAATCAAGGCCCGGGACCGATAGCACATTTAAACTTTCATTGTGTTATGTATACCTAGGGCCGCCATCTCCAACATCCGTAAACCTGGACAGTCGTGAAAATCCCGGCCTTTCGAGCTTCACTAAGGGCGACTAAGGGATAGGGCTGTTTAACATCAGACGATATATACAGCCCAGACTCCGCCTCAGATGCGTGGCTCGAGTCAACTATAGTGTCTGGAATACGGCAATAGGCTTATTCCGTGGGACCGAATACAATTATTGGTGAAATGTGGGTGTTAATTCACCTCTGCCTAATCCTCCGGGGATAAAGGCGTGATTGTATGTATGTACGTATTGTTACGACCGCCGTCGATATCTCGAAAACTAATAATCGAATCTTCAAGAAATAAAAACGCATTGTTAGTGACGAGGTACTCTACCGATTGGCATAGAAAAATCTAGAATCATCAACAAAAAGTCACAACCTACCTACGAGTACCTACACTCTCAAATATAAACAAACAGTAGGTAAATATCGAGAAATTACTCGAAGGTCAGCGACGGCGGCAAGATCAAAAGAATAGGTTTTTATCGCTCGCGAACTTTCCAGATAATTCGATCCTCCTAATTGAGAGGTATAAAAACAGGCTCGCAAAGCAACACGATTCATTCAGTCTTTGAGATCGATAACGAACACAGCGAACTTAAGCGACCGAAGAAGATTCTACCTGCGACCTGAGCAACGACCGTGGACTACTGTGAACTACTGAGCGACTGGAACTGTTGAAGAGTACTGTGTGTACTAGTGATTAAGTTGTCTAGTTTGTGGTGAGCTAATAAATCTCTTCGTTGAGTAAACGGCATTTAATTGTACCCCGTGAACGTAACAGTATGTATTAGGTACTTCATTTTTTTCGTGCCGGTATCTTTTCGGATTCCGCTAGGTCTAGCGTAGGTAGTTATGTCAAACTCGAAACTAAAACCTAGTCTAGGGCCTTCAGATGCTGGGGTGTAAGACTACCTAGTCTATAGCATTTCCCTCCCACCCCGCCTGACCCAGGGCCATCTCCGGTTTGTGATGATACCATCGTGCTCCCAGAAAATTATAGTTGTTATATTTTTTCAGAAGGAAGTTACTCCAACAGACTGCGGACGAAAACGGTGCACAAGACGAAGAACCCCGAATTCAACGAGACTCTCCACTTCTTCGGCATCACGGAGTCAGATCTCGCCATCAAATCACTTGAAATTTTTCTTTTTGACGACGACAGGTAAGGAGGAAAGTCACTTAATAGTAGCGTAAATGAATGAAGGACAAGGTTAAATTGGCATCAAAGAAACTTGGCAAAACAGTACTTCTTTATAAAGCACAGGTCCCGCCCCACATGGAGTACTGCTGTCACTTTTTTGCTGGAACGCCTGCATACCAGCTTGCCCCCATCAACTCGGTGCAAAGACGGGCGTTGAAGCTAACCAGCCTCAACTTCGATTATCAACCAATAATCCCGTACTAGCAGGTGATGTAGAACCTCTCCACCTTAGGAGGGACTTTGCTTTGCTGTGTGTGTTGTACCGCCCATACAACGGTTTGTGCTCAAATGAATTGGTTGACACGATGCCCACAGCAACATTCAATTATTACACAGCTCGCAATAGGCAGGAAATTCATCCCCAAACATTTCAACCTGAGACGGTGTGCACTGTGCGGTATGAAAGAAACTCCCAGCTGCGGCTTTCCCATGCACCTATAATATGGGGTTCTTCACAAGGGACATTAGAAGGTTTCTTCAGAGTCGGCAGCATGAGTGGTACGCCCCTGGTGTTGCACACGTCCATAGGCCACGATAACCACTTCCCATCAGGTGGGCCGTGTGCTTGTCTACCACCTAAGTGGTATAAAAAAAAAAGCATAGGCCGAGTGCACTGTCTCGACACTCTACTCGGTGCGTGTGATCAAGGCATTAAAGAATCAAGCTAGCATGCTGTGATAGCGGCGGTAAGACATATCACAGGAGCCTCTCGTACCGGCTGACGTTGGTGATAACCGGACATGGGTGTTTTAGGAGTTACTTGCGTCGGAATAGGATGATGACGTATCAATGTGATGCAAGGGGTCCTCCCCCAGCCACGGGGCTGCATACGCTGGCCGAATACCCGGCAACCTCGGTAACTGATAATTCGAGACGGATTGCAGTTTTCGTTTTTATTTTTATATAACACTTAGGTGGCAGACAAGCACACGGCCCGATGAGAAGTGGTTACCGTGGCCAATGGACGTATGCAACACCAGGGGTGTTACACTTGCGCTGCCAACCATGAAGAAACCTTCTCCTAGTTGGTTCCAGTCCATCATAACTGTCTCTGTCGGGGGCGTATCCGTGAGGATTTCCAGTGTTTCTTTTAGTTTGAGTACGAGTAGTTTCGAGTGTCGTCATTCGTCAAAATTTTAAAAAAATACTCTAAAATTACTGTATTTCCTTTCCTAATAGATATGGCTGCGATGAAATGGGATCAGCAACAGTATCTTTAAGAGAGTGTGCGAAGTCTCCGGCACAGCTCCGACTGGCGCTGTCAGGGTCTAACGGCTCAGAGCCCACAGGGCCTAGGATACTGCTGGCACTCTGCTACAGCACCAAGAAGAGGGCCCTTGTGGTGACAATCTGCAGAGGAGCCGAGCTGCCGCCTCAAGACAGCAATGGATACTCAGATCCGTTTGTAAAACTGTGAGTGGTCTATTTTCTCAAATGTTTTTACGTAGGTATATCAATCAATAATAATATAAATAAATATTCTACAACATTCTACACAACGCTATCTAGATCCACGGTAAGCATAGCTTAACTAGCTTGTGTTATGGAATCTAGAATGCGGATAAATATACTTAACATAACATAAACTCACGCCTATATCCCCGAAGGGGTAGGCAGAGGTGCTAGCACCCACATTTCGCCAGTTTATATTTATGTCCCAATGTGCCTGGTTAATGCCAATAGGTGGCGAGCCTATTGCCATTAACCAGGCACTTATAAACCTGCGATAAATACACACATAACTTCGAAAAGCATCGAAAGTCATTGGTGTGTGCCATGGTAATACCTGGGATTGAACCCGAGACCTCGTCTCAGCAGTCCATTACCCATACTAGGCTACCGCGGTTCCGCGATACCGTTATAAAGTTCCAATAGGTAGGTATATTCGTACGTTGGGACTACATTTCCATTACCGGGACGAAACTCATACTGATATTCCTAGAGTGCACTCTCTTGTAGACCCCATAGGAATTCTAGGAACTCCTAAACTACACTAGCCAAACTTATTAGTTTGTACTCAGACACGTTGTTGTTTTGATGGAACAATCAATCGTAAAAATATCTGGCTTGCAATATTGGTTCTTTGTGTAATAATATGTAACCTTCAAGCAAAGGTTAGTGTCTTATTTATATTTATTGAATAGTAGATTGCTAACCGAGAGTCGAAAGAATCAATTCCCGAGGTATTTAGACATAGATAGACATAGATTAGACATAGAATATTTAGGATATAGTCCGAGTAAGAATTGATTCTTTTACCCGTGTTAAACACTCTACTTTTGATTTCGAATGTGAGGAAAATAAAACTAGCATATCATTCTTTTGAGATTTTTGGCAAAAGATTTTCAATAACACAATTTGCCTCGTCTTTAATTGAATGTGGTGTCAATATTTCAGAATCGCTTGAACTCATTTTTAATATTCAAATCGTACCATAAAAGATTATTAGGTACCTATTTTTTTTATAATTCCGTCACAGATACATAACAGAAATAATAATATCCCGCCAATTTATTTCGACTTTTTAAATTTTAAATATGGAACTCACCGCGTATTTGTTGCGGTTTATTCCGCTCAAAGAAATTTGCGCTAAGTTTACACTGGCTGTTTAGACAGTCACATATGGCCGCAGCATATTGTTAATTAGTTTTTTTTATAAATTTTTCATTCCGACCCTTAGGTGGGAAGTAATTTGTATGATTTTTCCCTCTCTATGGAGGGAAGCAGCACCTTCCACCCAATAATCAGATCAAAACAACACTACTTTCCGAGTATGAGAAATGAAAATGTATTTCCTTGTTCGCAGTCATTTAGATCCTGATCCGTACCACAAGAAACACAAATCATCTATAAAATGGCGAAACTTAAATCCAGTTTGGAATGAAGAATTTTTTTTCGAAACTCGTCCAACGGAGCTTTCGCGCCAAAATTTGACACTGACAGTTTGGGACAAAGACTATGGAAAACCCAACGACTTCCTTGGAAGCCTTGTGCTCGGTGCCAGTAGCAAGGGTAGACGGCTGAAGCATTGGATGGACTGTATTAAATTCCCTGATCACCGTCACGAATCATGGCATTCTTTAACGGATACACAGCATCTTTAATCGATTAACATATTATTATAATGGTTCATATATTTTAAAATATATTATTATTAAATAAGAGAGCTTCAAAGCAGATCGGTGCTTGAATATTGAAATATAAATTTTATTTATTTAGGACAATATTATAATGAACTTTTACGTATCGAGTAGATGATTATAATATGAATAAAATGTATATAGGTCATGTTATAATTGTTAAAGTAGTTTTCGTGTCGGACTCGTATCCCATAAGAGCACAGCGCAGACTCACAGAAGGGAACATAGAATCACCCTTGAATTGACCCTAACTTGATTATTCTAAATTACTAACAGCTGATTTTATTTTATTAGAACGTTCCATTGTTTATTTTTTCATTGAATCGAAATCGATTTATTTTTCAAACGGTGAAATTTCTTGAGCTAGAGAACAAAATTAATAAAAAAAAACACTATTCAAAAGATGCAGATTCTATTTTTGTATACAATGAGTTGAAGATTGGATCCGTCCCACAGTATGAGTAAATACAATTTCTAAATCAACTAGGTACAGAAAAAAACCTTGGATACAAATTTTTGGATTCGTTAAAAATATATTTATATAGGTACGACCTATTTAATCGTTGGTTTATTTGATAGCCAATTTCATAGTTCGAATCGAATCAAATGACCAGGTGCACAACCTCTTATGTACCTACCTAACTACAGATATTAAGTACCTACATTGGCCGACGGAGCCCCACATAGCGGGGCTCCTACTACTTCACGTAATATTTAGAGTAATCTAATAATCTACAAAACCCTTCTTTTCTGATCTATCAGTGTCAAAGTATTATATTATATATAGTATTATAATTAGTGATTTAGACAGCATTTCGATGATTTGTGCGTTGCCAAGATGGGCCTCGCAAAAATTTAATTCGAAAATTAGTGCGAAACCTACATATAAATGTGAGTAGATACATATTTATTTTAAGACATTATTTTGTCGGTTATGCATGACGAGTTATAGTTTTTAAAATGTTGTTAAAATAGAAAAATCGTAGAATATTTATATATCTAGTACGTAGGTGTATAAATCATAAAGTAGGTAGGCAAGTACGTAACTATGTATTAACTATGTGCCCATATAGGTACCTACTCCATTTCGTTAAGTATTTAACTAAATGTAAACAAACTTGTAGCAACTTTTTATAAAAACACATATCAAAGAAGTAAACTAGGCTAACTAACTAAGTTACTACTTAGTCAGTTAGTTAGCCTAGTTAGACAGTTAGTTAGCCTTCAAAATAAGTTATTAGTCAGAAAAATATGTATACACTGGTTTTTTAAATAAAACATTTAAAAAAGACACATCAAGATTGATTATGTTTTTTTTAAGTATCTAACCGAATGGAGTAGTTATTAATGAAAAATAATCCGTACGATGATTGTTGTTAATATTAATCTGTATGTATTTTTATACTTTGCTGTTCTAACTGCAGGTACACAGGGAGTCGATTAAATTTAAATGCCATTCAATACCTACTTATTTTAAATAGTATTACAATAACAAAGTAATTTAGTAAGTAGCTATCTATAATTTATGTTATACATAGGTAATTAGGAATGAATGGTCAACATTTAGTTACCTTGTTAATCCTACACCTGTTTCGTAAATTGTGGCCGCCTCATATCTCTCGAGTCTTTGACCAATATTAGCCGTATTAGCCACTGACTTTTGTTTAAACTGCTAGGCTATCTGTAGGGTACAAACAAATTGATATCACAAAAGCATACTTATAGATCCACTGAGTTATACAATTATGGACCACCAATAATGTGTACTATTTTGAAGCTGCTATACTGACGACATTACAAAAAGGGGCACTGTGTTTATTTGCACAAGTGTCAAAATTCATTATTTAAAATAGATTTTTTTTTTAAATCTAGATATTCTCTGCGTACCAATCCATATTTAAAATCATTCCTGCCAGTTTTAGCTACATGAGGAGGTAGCAGTCCGACTGGGGAAGTACTTCCGCCCTACAGAATACCGCGGTTATAATAACTTCATATTGTGTTCCCAGCGGTGAGTAGGGTAGCCAGAGCTCCCTGGAGAATTTGTGCTGTCAGTGGGATGACTAAAGGCTTGTCCTGCTTTGTCCTTTACACTAACGGCTCTCTGCTTACAGGGTCGGCAGCGCGAGTGTGGCTTCTCTGGTGTTACACACGTCCATAGGCCACGGTAACCACTTTCCATCCGTGGTGGGCCGTGCGCTTGTCTGCCACCTAAGTGGTATAAAAAAACGTGTCCAAAACGACTGATTTCATTAGTCAAAGGCTCGAGCTATCGAAACTGTCAAGAGACTTCCCACCATGTTAGGTACGTAGATAGACAAACAAACTTACCTACCTAATATCAATTCGGAAATCGACATCCTGTATCGTGCCAAATCAATGATGTTTAGCGTGTAAGTTGACGACTGCCTTTATATCGTGTACCTACCTAATACTGTGAATAAACATTTTTCAATAATGGTAATGTCTTTTTTTCCCTCATGTCTCCTATTATGAATTGAAGAAAGGTGGGTCAACAACAATCCTATTATGCTAAATTGATCGATCGTAAGGTAGGCAAACCTTTTTATCGATATTAGCGGACTCCTAAAATATGAGTCAACATTACAAAATATTAGTTGGTATAATATACAATACATTTGCTTAGCCTGTGTTGTTTGATATCGACTTACACAACCTGGGTATAAATAAATACAATAGGTATCACAGTTATTTTATTCTTGGCGTACAATAAAGAAATAAGTATGCTTGCTATTATTAACCAACTAAGCAAGTAATATGTTTTCTTAAAAGCACCGACCGTTTCAGTACAATTTTTCTGCCACCTCTATTTTTACCTGCAATCTATTTAACTTAGCCAGAATAGTCGCTCCTGTAAAAGTCAGAATAAATCAAAATAGATACTGAAGAGAGGAAGAGTGCACCGGATGTCTCTGCTAGCGATCTCTACAGCAAGCTTTTGATCTATATAATGGAATTGGCATTTGGATCGTAGTACCTACTATAATTTTATTTATTCTGTGCTTGGATGAAAAAGAAGGAAGACCTAGAAGAACATTGTGTAAAATGCTTTGTGGATATCGGTAAGTATTTGTTTGGAGGTAAGGTGGCATAAATTATCTCTGTGATGTACACAGAGATATGCCTACACATTCCATGATTTTACAGTAGACCAACACGTGTGTTACGTTACGTATCATGGTATCATACACAAATATTATGAAGCAAACGTGTTATTATTAATAAAAAAATAAACGAGATAACTTTGTACCTATTATTTCAAAGAAAACTACACAAGTAAATATTTTTCCACACAAGTAGAAACATTAAAACTTTTAATATATAATAGCAATAAAGGCAGTAACGAAACGTCATTTTTGAAGCTGGAAGTTTGCAATAACGGAACGCTCATAAAAGTTGTTTTGTGAACTTTTTTGACATGTAGGAAATCGTGAGAAAATTGTAATTTACAAGCGAAGTGGTGACAATAAGTTTGTGAAATTAACTTTAATTAATTAGATATGTGGTAACAAATATTACAACATGGCGTTTCTGTGTCCCGTAAGGATTAGAAGGGGGAAGAAGAAGAAATGTAAGTCGAGCTTTCATTAGGACTTACTTTTCATGTCAATGACCTCTGACTTTCTATATAATTATAAATATATAAAAGTAGTAATTTCATCCTGTTTCACCTGACAACCTGTATGCCAAATACCCTTGACCGTGATAATACTAATTTATTTACTGTTATCCGGTGGTTATTCAAAACTGTAAAGTAAAAAAAATGACAGTGGAACATGTTTGAAAACTGGTACAATTTTGCAAAAATTGTGCTCTTAACTTTTAAAATTATCACTAAGTGAGAACTAAATAGTCCTTATAATATAATGAAATATGTTAATAATAGATTGTATAACCTTATTACTAACATGTATAAAACATTGTGGATTGTGGATCATCACATGCCCATAACTAAACAAGCATGGTGTCTTATGTAGTATAAGTCTATTGCTGACTTGTTGAACCGGTAAGAGTGTCAACAATTGAGTATATGACTGATTAGTCAAATTATTTACTTTTTACTAAACATCAAAATAGTAAGTTACAAGGAAACTTGTATGAAATAATTTATTGTGATGTCATATGTAATAGTCAAATTACAAATTATTATAGGATCTGTGGATGATTAAAAAAAAAAACAGATACAACTTCTACCGCTCTTTTGTCATTCCTAATTTAAGATATTGTAATATCAATATTATTTTAATAATTCAATATAGGAGAAGTTAGAAATCTAATCATACATAAATTATTGAAGTTTGTCATATCCAATTAATTCAAATATTCCTTTAATCCCATATGCAATTGCTTATTTGAATATGCAAATGGATATGATTTCAATATTTCAAATGTTAAGTATTGCATAATTTTCTAATTTCTTGACAAGTCAATAACATAAAGAAGTTATTTTTATCCTATAAATTGGTAGTTATTCAAGAATTTTTATTCAAATATGTGCAAATATTTCTAAACTTTGTCTAACATTTTTATACACATGATGCGTCCATGCATCAATTTCTTTATTTTATAAACAAAACTTCTTATAAAATGTTCTTTGTTGTGTACCAAATCTCAAAGTACAGTACATACACTTCTAAGTGAACAGAATGAAGCATCATAATTTAAACCAAAAGAGCTACCTGAAACTCAAGACCTTAGACTATATACATACTCTTTCTTTCTTTTATTAATGGCTTCTACAACAAATCACCGCAATTTTGTCATCAATCTCAAGTAAATTATAATGTTAATAAAAATTTTACTGGCGAGATGCCAATATAAAGTGCTAAAAACAATTAGTTTCTCCATCTACTGTTTGTTTCCGTCATATACATACTCTTAATCTAGACACAGCAAGTGTCATTTCAATGCAAAGTAAATAATAGCTACTACATTGGTATAAGTTGACCTACATCCAATGTGTATCTATATAGTCTATATGGTTTAGCTTAGACAGCTCAAGACCATGAACAAGGAATTTGCAAACTTATTTTATTTAATTTTACATCAATTTACCATTACTCCACAGCTAGCAGTGGTGACTCAGACAAAGATCTCTCCCGCCCTGGCTCAGGACTTAGTCCTGGTATGGGCCGGATCACAGGCTCGGCTAGCATAGAGACTTTAGTGAGGGTGGGCATAGAAAAGGAACATGGACTGAGTCCAGACTCCAAAATGGTGGTGCTTCATGATTTTGCACCGTGTGTAGATGACGAGTTAGAAGTAAGTATTTTTTTCTTTTTTATGGTTTATGGGCTCGCTTTTGACCACTGTCTTACCTGTTTTTAAGTGACTATGTAGTCGATGTTAGAGCACCGTTGCCTAGATGTAACCTATTCCTTCTAGTTGTGGAGGCACCCAATATATATGAAATCTGTTACAATAAACTTATCACAATCATCAATCTGAAGGTCCAAATAGCAAACTAGGTAATAGTGTGTAGAGCAGTTTGCTATTTGGACCCTCAGATAAGCTTACTGTTTT
Source organism: Eilema griseolum (assembly GCA_963662185.1). Taxonomy (NCBI): domain Eukaryota; kingdom Metazoa; phylum Arthropoda; class Insecta; order Lepidoptera; family Erebidae; genus Eilema; species Eilema griseolum. The sequence goes on from OY759249.1 coordinate 3,050,006, forward strand.
TTATGTTGGGACCGAATGCCATCTGACCTGTCAACAATGAGAGGAAACACTGCCAGAGACTCATCTATTTTATAACTTTAGATTAATCTATGACGATGAGTATGGTAAAAAAAATCTTAGTAATAAATGAAAAGTAGGGCTATTTATATTTGTCTATGATCTAGGGCCAAGACAAAAGTAGAAAAACAAAAGTGAGAAAGCTTACTCTAGACACTTGGGTGGTAGCTAAAGTAGATGCTACCAGGATACAGGCTAAGATGTTCTTTTTTCAACATACGTCACTTAGAATTCGCCTCGCCTGATGGTAAACTGAAGGCAAAGTCTCAGAAAAGAGAGTCACCATTACAAACATACACCATATTACAATGGTGACACCCAGTTTGACTGTCTCATCATGCTTTTTCACACCCGCTCAACTATCTGCGATGGGATTGTAAGAAGAAAGAGACACATGAGCTAGTAATGAATTCCAGGCTTTCATAGTTCTTCAAAGGAAAGTCTCCTAACCGTTTGGTTCTCGATCGGATATTCTTTACTATACACGGATGACATCTAAGCCCTGCACATTATTTCCTGTGTACATAGGAAAGGAGAGGGTGGGACTAATTGGAACAGGAAGAGCTCATTATAACTTTCACCATGGTAATGGTGTAATAAACAACCATACATACAATCACACCTTTATCCCCAGAGAATTAGGCAGAGGTGAATTAACCACATTTCACCAATCATGAAATTCGGTCCCACGTAATAGGGTGTGAGCCTATTGCCGTCTTCCGAGCACTATTGCTGACTTAAATTATGCATCTGAGACTGAGTCTGGGCTGTATATATTTGTCTGATGTTAAACAGCCCTATCCCTTAGTCGCTTTGTACGACACCGCATGGGAAGAGTTGAGGTGGTCCAAATTCTAATCTACCGGGAACCATGTGACTGCTTTAATAATAATTACTGTGTTTTCACTTTTCAGGTAAAACGTGGTCAAATAGTCAATGTTCTGTACAGAGAAAATGACTGGGTGTACGTCATAGTAGCGGAGTCGCGACGCGAGGGCTTCATACCGCACTCCTACTGCGCACCCTGCGAGCACGACCTGAAGAAAAAACTACCGAGGAGTCGGTCACCCGCTGACTTAGCACATAGAGATGTTTCACAGTGAGTATTAAACCACACCAAGATTGGGTTTATGTGTGCTGTAGCCTCATCTACTTTAAAAAAAATAGGCTAAGTACCTGTATGACCTCAAAGTTTGGACCATATCTATAAACGGGCCTCTAAAATCTTTATCTATACTAATATTAAGTTCTCCGCCCTACAGAATACCGCGGCCATAATAACCTCGTATTGTGTTCCCAGCGGTGGATAGGGTAGCCAGAACTGGAGAGTTTTTGTGCTGTCAGTGGGGAGACCAAAAGCTTGTCCTGCTTTGTCTTTTACACTGGCGGCACAGAAACTCTTGTGCTTACAGGGTTAGCAGCGCGAGTGTGACTCCCTTGGTGTTGCACACGTCCATCATAACTACTTTTCATCAGGTGCGCCGTGTGCTTGTCTGCCAACCAAGTGGTATAAAAAAAATGTAAAGCTTGTTTGTTTGTTTATTCACTATAGGATCTACTGGTCTGAATAGAAATAATATTTTTGTGTTGAATAGTCCATTTATCGACGAAAGTTTTCGGCTAGTAATGTGATGATATATATATTATCACGTTACTACTTAAGGCTCAAATAGGTGCTATTAGTATTCAAAATATGCCACGGGCAAAGCTGGGGCGGGTTAAAAGATCATATGGGTGGTTTTTATGATAAGGCCCAAACTTTGAGATTGGGTTACCAATAAAATTTTTGTTGATTATGCTGCCTGACTACAAACCCAAGTCAACCCAACCTCTCCAGGTTGCCCACGGGCTGGTGTACCTACCAATTGATGACTGGACGAGGTTCTGGTGTGAGCTTCAGCAGTCTCTCCCATTAATATTCACATAAGCCAAATCGGAAGAACGAGTAAGCGTCGTTTTGATGCGCATGATTATAGGAAAGCGGGACTTGTCCCCCAAGCGAGTTGCAGATGCCAATTAGTTTGTCATATCACCATAATCATGGCGATCCTGCCTTTTTCTAATATTAATTATTATTTCTGATATGACATGTTCATGAATAATATTTTAAATGGTAATTATAACTACCTTAATTACTAATATGTTGTGAAATTATTAATTAGTTTTTAAAGCATTATTATGTATGATGTAAATGACATATATTGTAAAAGAAATTATTATAATTATGTTGCTACTCTGTCGTATTGGGTCTGCCTGTAATGACATTGTATGTATGAAATGAATAAATAAATAAATATACTAACATCCTTTGTATACATCCACAATATTATTATTATAGACGGCGGGCTGAGCCTCCCCATGACCACAGCCGGTGCAATACGGTCGAAGCCCCAGCAAATCAAAGGTACTAAAACAATACGAACAATATTAAGAAGTGTCATGCACCATGCGTTCCATTGGGAAGCCAGATCAATCGGGTTATAGGAATCCCTCGCCACTGATGCTTCTAGCTCTGTCATGTTTCCCCCTGCTCCCCCCAGGCTGTCGGTGTCGGACGGCGTGGGGCACGACGGGCAGTCGGAGCTGGGCAGCGAGGGCGAGGCGTGCCCGTTCAGCAAGGACCCGTCGGGGCGCTACGTCGTGCTCTACACCTTCACGGCGCGCGACGAGAATGACGTCGACGTCGAGCGCGGCGAGTTCGTCACCGGTACGCTCTTCAGACTATTATGAATCCTGCATCGCGCTATCAAAGTTTTCACGCTGCCACGGTGACAAGATTGATACTTACACAATTGCGAAGGCGAATCGATGTCCGTTGAACGATCTCTGTCCTCCATGAGCGAGGGAATAGGGGTGGCAGGTGGAACCGAGGCTGTTACCCTAGCAGAAGCAGGCCGGGCCCTTCATTTTCTAAGAAAACATGGAAACGTCGAAGTCCTGCACCCTAAAGGGCCTTCTATGACCCTGGGTCAGTCGGGGTGCGCGAGGGATATGCTATAGGTTACTTCACCCCCGACAACTGATGGCCGGAGACGGTCGTGCGGTTTTGGTCGGTTTGAGTCCGTCATAACCACCCCCACTGACTCTGGCGGGAGTTTCAGTGTATCCGTATGAAAAAATATTAAAATATTCCTTTCATCCCTTTTCCCTTTCTAGATATATTATACTTTTAATGGTAAGATATCCAAAACTTTTTAAATACTACTAAAATAATAAAAACAGACCCAATAGCGATCACAGTTCACCATTAGAACTATCTGTCTTGTAACATTTAGTTCAGGTTTACATTCATCAGCGTGAAAACTTCCATAGCGCGATGTAGGTCTCATTGTTCCGTAGTAATTCGACTTGTGTTCACTAGATGGCGTTGGATGTCACACAAATACTTTCACGTCTCTATGAACATTGTGCAAAATCTGTTGTGGTAAGATATATTGTTTATTTTCACAGTGCTGAATAGAGAAGATCCAGACTGGTACTGGATCGTTCGTAGCGACGGGCAAGAAGGTTTCATACCCTCAGGGTTCGTGTATCCTGCTGTCGTGCAAGGTATGACGTGGTCTACTATTTAGTTGACATTATTTTCAATCAGCTTAGTTATAAAAAAATACCGATTGAATTAAGAACCTCCTTCTGTTTATAGTCGGTTAAAAATGAATGTTGTTTGGTGTTTGTTGTTATTACCATCTCTACCACGGTGAGTGTTCTGACGAGCTCTTCCAACTAATCCCATCATCTCCTTTCCTACATAGGACAACACGTGCAGGCCTTAGATGTCACCCTCACACTGTGCAGAATATACGAGCAAGAACCAAGCGGTTCGGAGACTCTTTTCTTTGCCGCACCACCAAGACCTGGAATTCATTACCAGCACACGTGTTTCCTTCTTCCTACAGTCCCGGGGCCTTTAAGCGGGGCGTGAAAAAGCATCTGATGAGGCCGCCAAGCTGAGTGCCACCATTGTAGCACTTAGTGTCTGTAATGGTGACCCTCTTTCCTGAGACTTTGCCTTTAGCTTACCATCAGGCGAGGTGAGGTCAAGTTGGCGAGTCCTATATAAAAAAAAAAAAAAAAAAAAAATTTTGCGCATAACTCGATAGTGACCGATTATGAGTGATTTTTTTTTCTATTTTTCAAAAGTTCCTCTGAAGTTTTTAAAAAAGTTCACAAGAATGGTAAGAAAATTCCAAGCGGCCAGAGCTTGTTGTATTAGTTTCTATATAAATAGCAGGTATTTAATTAATTTTCCAAATAAATTATCTGAAACTTTTTACTTCACAGCCACACAACAAGATAACACGCAGCCCTTGATGTCACCCCCAACACCTGCCAACAACATGATGAACAACAATATAAACAATGGTCAACAACTCGACAGCGACGGGCGGTATCACGGCACTGAACTAGTCATGCTTTATGATTATAAGGTTTGTGGAAATATATGTACAATAAATAACTGTTATAGTTACTACAAAGTTCAAACATCAGCCAACAACACATGCTAACTACATGATAAACAATGCCCAACAACTCGACAGCAAACTACACTGCCGATTGTGTCTATATTCGATTGTCATTTTCGACCGCACAACTAGGTGTGTAAGTAATGGCTCTGTGACACCACCCAATGACAGCACTGGCAGTGTCAAAGGGATGGAATGAATACCGTTAACACTATTGGTGTTGCCGTGGAGATGGAATAAATAATCTTGACACTACCAGTGGTGTCATTGAGTTGAAATAAATATAAGTGGTGTCACGTTATGTTAGTTGGTAAATGGAAGGAGCGTTAACAAAGAGCGTTTGTATAATGTGTGTGTGTGCGCAGGCGCAGGCGCCGGACGACCTGTCGGTGAAGCGCGGCGAGTGGGTGTACGCCGATCTCACGCAGCAGACCGTGGAGGGCTGGCTGTGGGCGCACGCGCCCAAGAGCCGCCGCTCCGGGTTCATCCCCACCGCCTACGCGCGCGCGCCCCACACCACCAGCCTCTAACGCCCCTCCCTCCCACACCACCAGCCGATAGCGCGCCCTCCCCCCATATCACCAGCCTCTAGCGCCCTCCCCCAATACCACCAGCCTCTAGTGCCCCCTCCCCACACCACTAGCCTCTAGCGCCCCTCCCCACATACTACCAGACTCTAACCTTCTCCCCCCTCCACTCCCCACACCACCAGCCTCTAACGCCCCCTCCCTTCCGCGCCCATATGACCAGCCTCTAGCGCCCTTTCCCACCACCACGCATCCAAGTCGCTAGAGCATCCATTTCCCCCTCCCCCATGCGAAATTACAAAGGGTGAACATCTATGTTTTATCACCCAGTGTAGCCATACTTCATGTAAATTATAGATATTAAGCGTCGTCTTCCTTAATTTTAAGTAATATTTTGAATTTAAATATTTGCTATAACGCAGTGTACTTATGTCAATGGTTTATGTAAAATATACTCCGTCCAAATTCGACTGACTTTGACAATACGCTTTATATTATATTTTTTTTACTATTAATTAATACTGTTAAGAATTGTACGTAATTTTGTACTTATTAATAAAATGGTTCTAAATTGTAGACTGTCCATTTTTGTTATCACTTACGTAGGCTGTAGCTGGCTGCAGCCACGATTCACCTTAAAGTTTATGTACGACTTTGTTACCTATGGGAACAACAGCTATCTGACCTCGTAACTCTGAGAGGAATGGCTGTACCAGAGGCTATTCCATACATCGACACATTTACCAGCTACCAACACAGATTAGTTTGATCCTCTAGACTAGATGTTACTGTTTGGGTTGTTTGAGTTACAACCCAAATAGCTGTGGACGGTACGCCAATTGGCTATGAGCCTGACTGGTGGGAACTGATATCAAAATACAAAGCTAAAAGCCTTAATAACTGGCAAATGAATTTTCTTAATATATCTAAAAAGGGTATATGGTATAGGTCGGTACAGGGTGAGCCTTCCTACGTCCTGTGGTTTGAAAACTAAGTTGAGCAGGAGTACCATCAAAACATTACTGACGCTTCGTTCTGGGCACTATCCATGCGCAAAATTTGCCTTCCTAATGAAGAAAGCTGACTCTCCAAATTGTAGTGAATGCGATAAAATTGAAGATGTATGCTTATGGAGTGTGTGCGGAGCGGAGCTGAGAGGGTTTTACTGTTGAATGACTTAAACCTGAATGGGCTGGATGTGGGTTAGGTCCAGTATGTGCTCTCTGAGCCAACCTCTGACAAGGCCAGAAGGCGATGTCATTTGGTCACATCTGCCAACAGTTCCCAACAGTGAGGTTAGACTAGGCGTGAACTGGAAACAACTGGTACAGGGTACGATGGGGTTGACATATCTATGTAGATAAAAACCCCCAAAAAACCAGATTAAAAAGAAACCCAAATCTTAGCACTGACCAAAAAAACACTTCAATCATTAAACTATTTATTTTAACTACACCCCACAATAAAACATTCAATTCGAATCTAAAATGATGTTCCGTTTCCTCTTCTTGGCTTGCTGTTTGATATTATCTTTAATGGTCCATTCGTCCAGCATATTTTCAACCTTTTTAATATCTTGCTCGGTCACTGTGATCGGTATCTTCAACTCGATCTGCTCCTTTCGTATGTGGGTCAGGGCGTTTAGTTTCTGCTTCAAGTACGGTCCTTGTTGGCTCTCTAAAAGATTGCGGTAGTCATCCAGTTTCTTTTGGCGAATGTCGTCGCAGTGCATTTCAGTTAGTTTTCGTAGGGACTCTTTGCGAGACAGCTTGTGGTGGGATCTGTTGTTAATAAATATTAATTTAAAATTAAAATTAATAAAAAAATAAGTTTAAAATTAAAGCCGACTACTGAAAATGTATTAAACAAGAAAATATAGGTCTTTAAACTATCATGGTCACTCGCATCAGTATCAAAATAAACGGGATATTTACCTTCAACTCAAAACAATAAAATATGGTAAATATCCCGTTTATTTTGATACTGATGAAACAATAAAATATCTAGGATAGCCGTGGTCGAATGCAACTTAAGTCTAACAAAACAATACATTGTAGGGAAAAGTGGCATATGGCAATGGCTATAACTGATATTTTCTTGTTTAATACTTTTTCAGTAGTCACGTTTTGTTTTAAATTATTTTTTTTTATTTATATTATTTCTGGGCAAAAAATAAGTTAAATTAATACATATTTGAAACATGCTAATTAAGCCCTTTCAGTTGATACCAAACAGGATATATTTATCTCAAATTAATGTTTTATCACAGTATCTTTAAGACCGCTAGAGGGCGCCACATTAGATTCAGTGACACGTTATATAGTCTATAACCAGCGGACGACTAAGAGGCATCTAACGATACCTCATTTGTCCAGTTCTAATTAGTGGTTGCAGAGCTAGGCGAACAGATGAACCTAGCTCGCCTTTGTACATTACATCTCATCTTTTTGTATAAATGTAATTTTTGTGTACAATAAAGTATAAATAAATAACTAAATAAAACAAACTTACTCAGGATGTCCTTTATATTCAATCTTAAGTTGTTCCAGCAGCCACTCAAATTTCTTGTAATCGTACTGCCGCAAATATTTTAATAGTTTCTTCCTCCGGTCAATGCGCTCTTGTACAAGTTGCTGAAAGTACATTGTGTTTATTTATTTCATGCTGGTTACTTATGCTCAAGTGTTTATTCATCACAGTGTTATACTAGCATCTAGGGCAAATACTTTGGGTGCTAAAACCCCTTATCTACTCTTTCCCTTGATTTGGCTCATACACACTTATGGAACCCTATGCTTCAGTCCCAGTCAGTAGCAGGGTCTTTTTTAGGTGCGGAAAATCCCCTCGGCTTTGAAACTTATTCCCCCCCCTCTCTCCTCTTCCCGCCGGGGCCGGTGGGAGAGGTTATGTCGGACTCGAACCGACTAAAACGCACGGCGTCTGTGGGTCGTAGTTGGTTGCTCCTCCAAGGTTGGCAGGCATATGCCTCGCAACCCAGCCGACCCAGAGCCATCTCTCACGGATCCGTCCCTCCTCGGGTGTGAAGGAGTCAGAGCAGGATTTTAATTCCCAAAATAGGTCAAAATAACATAATAACATATAATCAAAATAACGCAATATTTACAACTATTTAAATTCCTTGTTAAATTTCAAATCACTTTTATTAAACATTATACACATGTAAACTTAACTTAACTTAACTGTGGAAGTTTTACTAAAAATATACAAAACCTACATAAGACCACTTCTGGAGTACGGATTCCAAATTTGGAGCCCATACTTCCAGAAGGATATTGACCTCTTGGAGAGTGTGCAAAGGAAAGTCACTAAGCTCCCTGCTTGTCTACGACGTAAAACATACGCAGAGAGACTAGAAGCATTACATCTCACTACCCTGCAGGAGAGACGCCTTCGAGGTGACCTAATAGAGACATTTAAGATCATAACCCATAAGTATAACCTGCCTGATATGCACACAATTTACATACCAAAAGTTCCCACTAAATCAGCCAGAGGACATAGCCTAAGAATAATTCGTGCAACAACAAACACAAACACTGCGCACCACTTTCTTAGTAACCGGTGTAATAATTAAAAAATATGATGTTATTACAAAGTAAAAACAAATTGGTTCGCAAGCGTCAGATGTAATAATAAAAAAAATATGTGTCATATGACAATGAAAGAAAAGTAAGTGTGTAATCTCCTAATTAAAAGAAATAAAAATAAAATTAATTTTAAGTACATTACCATAAAAGTTCGGGCGCCTTGGAGATACACATGCCTAAGATAATCAGCGGAGATTGGAAACTTTTAATCTTCCGGAGGTGAGCTAAATGAAACCAAACTGTGAGGTTTAAGGTTTTATTGTCCACTCCAGTGTGCATTCAGAAATAGATGTAAGGATACATTCCTAATGTATAACTAACCTTAAATTTAAAATTAGATTTTTATAAGCTATGTCAATATTATCCTACGTCAATATGATTCTATGTCACCAATGCACTTTTAGGTTATTTTGAAGTTTAGATTTAAAATATAATTAAAGTAAGCTCACGGCATCCCTCGGCGAGTATATGTAAACACAGCAGCGGGAAAGCTCGTAGCAGGCGAAGTTTTCAGTTTAAGCCCATGCGGTACATCCATGTTTGAGGTGAAAAGCCCAAACCCTCCATAAGGAAATGCAGTTGACCGAAGACAAAGAAACGCCGAAAAAGGTCCAAAGAAAAGATCCAAAGGCAAAAAGAAAATGAGAAAAAGGGCAAAGGCAAAGGCGGTTCCAATTGGAAACCTGTAACAAAATTGCATGTCATTAGGACAACTCCTATATGAACACGAGGTCCTAATTTTTTTTTATAAATTTGGGCGACTTACCGCCTTAATTTGCTGGAACAATGCCAATAGCAAAAGAAATCATAATATTCTCAGATTAAGAGCTGAAACAATAGAATTTTAACAATTATTTTTCAAATTAGGAGCGTGGCGAATTTCCAATAAAGTGAATCTTATTAAAAAATGACAACTCACCAGAAATAAACTATAATTCCACAAGAGGATAGTTGTGAGGACACAAACTATTATCCTTTAGGCCAAAATACTCTCATTTTTATGAGATTTATTGAAATTAAGTTACGAAGCCATGAATATCGATCATCCAGCCTCAACGCTAGGAAGAAAGGTGCCTTGACAGGTATACGTCAAAATGTCATTCACTCCGCGTTCCGAAACTTTTCGTTCAAAAATAGAATTAAAACCGGTGTGACGACGTTCGCAGAGCGCGTCGTTACATTACATCCCTCCCCAAAAAGAAAAAAAGAAAGAAGGAAACTTCCTTTTCTAATGAAAATTATGAGAGTCCAGAACAAAATTCCAAAAAACCTCAAAAGACAAAATGTCTTGCAACATTTCTCAATAAACAAAAAAAGACAATGCGAAAGCATCTTGCATTGGGTATTGCAGAAACAATCATAAATTAAAGAATGGGAAAGCATTCCTAAAAATCAAAGAATGTGAAAACACTCGAAAAGTAAAGAATTAAGTTGAAAAAGAATTTCCAGTTTCAAATGGAAACAAAGGACACTATCCAACTTAATGGAATAACCGAAACCAAACTCAGAAAAGAGTAAAAACTTATTTCAACACAAAAGTGAAAATAAATCCTTCAATAAAACAAATTAAACAATCCCTACTCAATTCCATTCCAGATATCGATTAGGCAACCAACGCCGTCGAATCTAATCCTTGATCTTAACCAGCCTTCTAGCAACAATACAAAAGTGCGGTTGAGCTCCTACGCCACCGACTCTATACCAGCTATTCCTGAAACAAAAATATGAAACTAACAAGATATCGGTTAAGCACCAACGCTGCCGAATCTGAAAGAAAATCGGTAAAAACAATGAAGTTTTCCCACTGTCGGTTAGGTTGAAAAGCCGCCGACTTCAAATTCCTATTCCAACTTCCAAGACGTCAAAACAAAATCACAACAAAAGTGTCGTAATAATATATTTATAAGCATTGTGATCGGCATAACACCACCAACTTTCCGAGCACAAGCAAAATATAAAGGAAATATGACAATTGTGACCAGTACAACACCACTGACTTTCTGAGCACAACCGCATAAGAAAAGTATGACATTTGCGACCGGCACAACACCACCGACATCCCGTGCGCAAAGCATAAAAAATGTAACAATGTGTATAAAAACACAATCGTACAAAAAGAGAAAAACGACAATTACGACCGGCTCAACACCACCAGCTTCCCGTGCGCAAAGCGTAAGGTGTGACTATGTGTATGAAACACAATAGCACAAAAAATTGTAAAGTCCAGTAAGACACAAGTTTCCCAAAAAATGGTATAACAAGGTGTGTAAAAAATGCATAAAATGCGTCCAATCCGAGAATCTTAATACTAAGAAAATAACTCAGAACTGTACAAAAAATAAAGTTCAAGAAACTTAAATTTACCATTCCCTAAGTGAGTGGAAATAAGTCAAGTGAATTTAATGTAGAAAATGAATATTAAATTTCACTCCTATATTAGAGTAGAAACTAAATTCCTAAATTTGTACAAAATATACAATATTAAATATACAAGTGTATAAAAATATATACAACAAAGATAAATAAAAATATAAGATCTTTTGATGTGGAACAATTTGTTAATATGGAGTAGAGTTACACAATAACAAGTCCTAAAATGACCTAAGTTATTTTTGAAGGAAACTAAAATTGAAATTAATAAATTGTTGTGAAGTTCCTAACATACATCTCCTTTCAACACCCCTCAACCTTTCAAACATCACCTCATAGTGGGGTCATACTTCAAACAAAGTACCAAAGACAAAGATAGATATTGTCAAAACAAGAATAATTTTAATATTTAATTATGTCTTTAATATGATAACGACCAGTATAGTTTTTATTAAGGTCTTTTAAAACATAAACATTAGAGGAAATTTTATCTATTATTTCACACTTAACAAACTTAGGTGTTAACTTAGCCGAAAAGAATGCAGGAGCCTTAGACTGCACAAAACTTCTCCTCCACACTATATCTCCCACCTCAAAAGAAATGACCTTCCTTCCTATATTATAATAACGCGCATTACGCTTATAAGCTTTAAGCAATGAAGCTTGAACTTTTATAAAAATATCACTAAGTGATTTAAGTGAAAAAGCAAATGAAGACCTATCAACAACATCAAGGTGATTGAGGTTATCAAAAGAATTACTAAAACGGTGCAATGAAGCATCAAAAATAAGTTCTCTACCGAACATGAGAAAATTAGGAGTGAAATCTGTAGCTAGATTCACACTACTATTTAAAGCTAATTGAACATGAGGCAAATATTTTGACCAAGTTCTATGATCATCTTTAACAAAACAAGAAATACATGTTTCGACTGTTTTGTTATATCTCTCTACAGGATTATTTTGAGGTGTATATAAAGTATTATAAAATATTTTACTAATATTATAACTTTTTAGAAAATCTACATTTTTAGTTAAGTTATCACAAGTGATAGGTAAAACCATAGTTCCAATAACATTGTGTGCAGAACCATCAGCAGTAACAGCGTTACCTTTATAAGGTTTAAATTTATAACCTAATTGCAAAAATGTTTGATGAATATTAGAACCGAGTACACAACTACAAGCTCCACTATCTAACAAACCTGAATAAAATTTATTATTAATATTAAAATTTAAATAAGGTCTAGTGTCTTTATGTTTAACAAACAAAACAGGAGCAGCCCTGATATTATTAAAGAAAACTTTCAAATAATCCAACCATTCACTAAATTCTTTCTTACAAGTGGCTTCATTCGGAGCATTGCTAAATTTTTTCAACATCGAGTCACCAGAGGTTTTATCAAAAACTAGGGCTCGATGGGACCTGATACGTTTTTTGACTGAACAGTATTTGAATTACAAACTTCGCAATTCTTCGTAGTGACGCCAAGCTTGTGACATTTAAAACAAATTACACCTGGAAATGTAGGGCAATTTTTATAAGAATGTCCAGAGGACTTACATTTTAAACAAGTTAAATCATCTGATTTAACAGCACTAATTTGAGCAGAATATTTTTCTTTTTTAATACTTTTATTCTCACTCAAGTTCTTTCTTGACACAAAATTCTCTAATTCTCTGCTGAGGTTAATAAATTCGTCGATAGAAGAAATAGTTCTACCAAACACAAAAGGTGTGTAAATATTCAACATGTTATGTTTAATAATAGTTATGAGGGTAGCATCAAAAACAGGCATAGACAAACGGCTAGCCATATCCATTATGTCTGTAATAAAATCTGGTAATGACTCAGTTATCTTTTGTTTACGAGTACGGAGTTCATGTTCCAAATGATAATCAAATTCAACTCTATCAAAACGTTTCAACAACGCAGCCTTCAAATCCTGCCAAGAAGCAATACGAATACGAACACTACGAAACCATTTAAGCGCAGTGCCTGACAAAAGATCAGAGAATGAACTAACCAAAAAATATTCATTAAAATTTTTAAACAAGAAATATTCTTCCACTTGAGTAATAAATTCCCTAACGCACGATTTACCATCATACAAAAGCTTACTTCGTTTTAAATCAGGCAACTTAGTAACAGAAGGCAAGTTTTTCTTCAAATTATCATTCAATAAAACATTCATCATATTAAATGAAGATGCGGCTCTCAGACTATGATCACCAGCTCCTCGACTATTCGAAAATGGATCAACAACTTCAGACAAATCAGCCATGACATGAGGCAACCCATGAGTAGAAGTACCAACTGGAACATCATTAACAATATTCTCAAACAAAGGCGGGACCTGTATTTCCTTATCCATGTTTGATTTATAAAAGGATGTGAAAATCTAATAAAAAGTTGTATTAAATACACTATAAGTTTCTAATTAAAGTATCAATTAAAGTTTCTAATTAAAGTTAATTAAATTATGAATGAAGTTAATTGCATTAATTTCAAAACGCTAAACTCAAAAGTCAAACAAACTCATAGAATGGAATGTTATTGTTGCAAAAATTATTTAGGTCAAATGCCTATAAAGATAAAAATGCATTAGTGATTCACAAAATAAATTATCTATGTCTACTTAAGGTAAACAGCAAATATTCAAATATTACTATGTTTTCACACATGTGAATAAAGGTTAAGAACTAGTAATTATATAATATTACTAAGTGGAAAATCTTACCTGTAATAAACAAAGGTTATACAAGATAAAACAATTATAACAATAACCATGTTATACAAATTGAAACATTCACCTGTAATTGAGAGATACAAACAATAGTACTAACTTGTAGTATGATTAGTTTTGCAAAGTAAACAATAACAAAGGTTTACTGTAATACACAGTTATGTAACAGTAAAATACATGAAGAAAACACTGTTCCTAACATGATAAGGTAAAAAATAATGCAAAGGTGACAAGGAATAAAGATATATGCACACTGTCATGTCCCTGTTCGCGAGTGCCAATTGTAATAATTAAAAAATATGATGTTATTACAAAGTAAAAACAAATTGGTTCGCAAGCGTCAGATGTAATAATAAAAAAAATATGTGTCATATGACAATGAAAGAAAAGTAAGTGTGTAATCTCCTAATTAAAAGAAATAAAAATAAAATTAATTTTAAGTACATTACCATAAAAGTTCGGGCGCCTTGGAGATACACATGCCTAAGATAATCAGCGGAGATTGGAAACTTTTAATCTTCCGGAGGTGAGCTAAATGAAACCAAACTGTGAGGTTTAAGGTTTTATTGTCCACTCCAGTGTGCATTCAGAAATAGATGTAAGGATACATTCCTAATGTATAACTAACCTTAAATTTAAAATTAGATTTTTATAAGCTATGTCAATATTATCCTACGTCAATATGATTCTATGTCACCAATGCACTTTTAGGTTATTTTGAAGTTTAGATTTAAAATATAATTAAAGTAAGCTCACGGCATCCCTCGGCGAGTATATGTAAACACAGCAGCGGGAAAGCTCGTAGCAGGCGAAGTTTTCAGTTTAAGCCCATGCGGTACATCCATGTTTGAGGTGAAAAGCCCAAACCCTCCATAAGGAAATGCAGTTGACCGAAGACAAAGAAACGCCGAAAAAGGTCCAAAGAAAAGATCCAAAGGCAAAAAGAAAATGAGAAAAAGGGCAAAGGCAAAGGCGGTTCCAATTGGAAACCTGTAACAAAATTGCATGTCATTAGGACAACTCCTATATGAACACGAGGTCCTAATTTTTTTTTATAAATTTGGGCGACTTACCGCCTTAATTTGCTGGAACAATGCCAATAGCAAAAGAAATCATAATATTCTCAGATTAAGAGCTGAAACAATAGAATTTTAACAATTATTTTTCAAATTAGGAGCGTGGCGAATTTCCAATAAAGTGAATCTTATTAAAAAATTACAACTCACCAGAAATAAACTATAATTCCACAAGAGGATAGTTGTGAGGACACAAACTATTATCCTTTAGGCCAAAATACTCTCATTTTTATGAGATTTATTGAAATTAAGTTACGAAGCCATGAATATCGATCATCCAGCCTCAACGCTAGGAAGAAAGGTGCCTTGACAGGTATACGTCAAAATGTCATTCACTCCGCGTTCCGAAACTTTTCGTTCAAAAATAGAATTAAAACCGGTGTGACGACGTTCGCAGAGCGCGTCGTTACACCGGGTAGTCCACAACTGGAATAGACTACCCGAAGATGTTGTGACTGCCACTTCAGTGAACAACTTTAAAAACAGACTGGATCACTGGTTGCTAACAAACAAACTTCACAACTATGGGCTCAATCAAGTGTAGTGACTAAATTGAACTGTTCTTCAACATGTGTGAACTGTGACATAGACATATCAGCTCAAAGCTGCTCGTCTATAATCAATAATAATAATAATAATAATAAATGTGGAGTGAGATAAATGCGATATATTCTCTTGCACTACATTTGCACTATGCGTTAGCACGGTGTGACGTCACCATGTGTCACGATTTTGTATGGAGCATTTTCGGGAGGCTCGAAACATTGCATTTTCAAAATGAAAGTTCTTTAAAATTATTTGTCATAAGAATATTTCACTTTCACAGTTCACTATATTTCTGTAAAATGTACAGGTTGCGATAATAAAAAAAATAGGCCACAACCCTATGTGTAATTTATTACCTTCATTATACTGTTTCTTGGGTACTTATCCATAATGTCTTGCAAGTAACGAATTTGTGCGGTGTACCATGCAACTGCAAAAAAAGAAAATATTTCTATTTATAATTTTATAATTTCTTTTCCTGACTGTGTTGTCAGAGAGTGGAACAGACTACCAAAAGACTTATTTTGGCACCTATGTATATACATACATATATGTATGTAAGTATGTATAAGTAATGATGACCCTCTTTTCTGAGACTTTACCTTCAGCTTACCATCAGGCAAGGTGAAGTCTAATTGACGTGTTCTATATATAAGAAAAAAAAAACCTAATGTGAATGTTTTTAAAAACAAATATGACGAAATCTCCAGATCACAGGACACACCCACCAGCTCAATAATGTGTTATACATAAATAATAAAGAATAATAAATACCCCTGACAAAATACATTACAAGCTGTCATAGACCTACATACACATGTACAGTGGGAAAGGAAAGGACACAATCAAAGTCAGAAAGATGGTGAAGCCTTACTTTTAGTCTCAGCTGTATTGGTATCATACTGATGCCTCCTAACTCTACTCTTGAGCTCCTCCTTCACTAAGTTGTTGTACTCCTTGCGCCCGAGGTGCGCTACCGAGAATATTTTCTTCACTGACTCTGGTGCACTGAAATTTTTTATATAAATTAGAGATGTAGTGATTTGCATATACTATGGTATTTAAGTAATATCTTATTAGTAAGCTTTAAACTCGAAAAATAAAAAAAAATTTCTTGTTGCGAATTCTTCTAGACAACATTTGTATGGACTGTTTTGCAAGAATATGGGATACCTATTAGCACGATTGCAATTATTGTTAACATACTTTAAAGGGAAATACGCTTCAGTATATGCATGTATAATTGTACTGCTACATACTGGTTCTTTTTAGTGGTAACTAAGGTGGCCAGACAAGCATACAGCCCACCTGATGAAAAGTGATTACTGTGGCCTATGGATATATTGTAAGACCAGGGGATTTGTTAGCAGTGGCCCACCCTATAAGCACAGAGAGTTTCTGTGATGACAGTGTAGAAGACAAAGCAGGAAAAGCCTTTGGTCTTCCCACTGACAGCACTAAAACTCTCGGTGAGCTCCGGCTACCCTACTCACCGCCGGGAACACAACACAAGGTTCAATATGTATTCTGTAGGGCGGAGATGGTTCCCCAGTCGTCTGGTCCATTGGACTGAAATACCGTCATGTCCTATCTCCTTCTAAAAATTAGTTTAGGTTATTACAATATTTGCTTACATTTTTATTCAGTTACCTAACATTACTTACAAGACTTGTTTTGCTTACATTAGAATATATTGACAAGCTAGAGACTTAGGAGACATCCGAGTAGTTTAGGCACTTGGTAAAGTTTCTGTATTACAGATATAATGCAATCAGTGTTAGCATACTTACTCTTTAATTTCTTCAGTCAAAGCATAGTCTAGGCCCAAAGCGGTTTCAGGAATCGGAGGAATGCCTTCTAGGTCTCCGGACTTCTCTGGTTTGTAAGCGGGCACATAGTCCGGTCTCACCCACTTTATATTTACTGTATGTTTTATGCCTCGGGACTGTATATTCTGTACGGCTGTACATGCTATACGCCGCAACATATTGATATTATTTTTATATAAAAAATACGCGAATTACCCTAATATAACCTGAAAATTCAACTTAATTGAACCAAATGTCAAATCAAATATCAAAAAATATAAGTTCGGAAATTAAGTAATAAAATTGATTCTTCTTCATCCTAACCCAAAGAGTATATAAGAGTCCTAACCTAACGTTTAGCGTTTCTTAATCCCAGTCATTCGAAGCTTTTATCGGAGTCTGGGGTTGGCTATACCAGTTTCAAATATATGCGAATTAGGATAAACTTCGATATTTAATTAAATAAAATTGATTAATTTTATTTAAATATTATTGAGCGTGGGAGGTCATTATGATGATAGTGGGGTATTTCAAGCTTAATTTTAGTTAGAAATTCATAACTCATATTAAAATAATGGGATGCGCCGCTCTGCAGGCTGGTAAGAGATAGCTTAATACACACATCTTCCCATGTTACAGAGCGTGCGCGCCTTCTGGCTGTGGGGGAATGGGAGTCGGGCCTCTGGATTCAGGCACTTCCATCGCCCAACATAGGTACTATGTTGGACGATACTACTTTCCGCCTTGCCACTTGCCTTCGCTTAGGAGCGCCGTACGTTTCTCCGCATCATTGCCACTGCGGTGAAGCTGTCGACAGTCTTGGGCACCATGGCGTTTCAGGCAGCAGAAGCGCTGGGCGTATACCACGACACGCCTGCATCAACGACATTATCCGCCGTGCTCTAGCTACCGCTGGCGTGCCAGCCATTCGTGAACCTAAAGGGCTGGTGCGTAGCGATGGCAAGAGACCGGATGGTATGTCGTTGCTACCTTGGAAGATGGGTAGACCTTTGATGTGGGACGCTACGTGCGTCGACACTCTTGCACTTTTACATCTTTCAAGCACAGCAGGGTGCTGCTGCTGCATCTGCGGAAAACCTCAAACGGCGCAAATACTGTAACCTGACAGGTGATTATGGTTTTGAGTCGTTTGGTGTTGAAACGTTAGGGACGTGGGGCCCAAGTGCTCGGTCTCTATATAAAGACTTGGCAAAGCAGCTGATCGACGCTACGCGTGACCAGAAGGCTGGTTATTATCTTGCACAGAGGATAAGCATTGCCATTCAACGTGGCAATGCTGCCAGCCTTCTGAGTACGTTACCGGTCGGTGATGATGCGGAGGAATTTCATGACGCATTATGTATGTAATTTTTATGTTTATTTTATTTTAGTGTATTTTAGTAGCTATCTAATAATAGTTTTAGTTTCAATTTTCAATTGAATTGTATTGATTTGTATATGTATATATTAAATAAAGCACTAATATTAAAATATAAAGTAAATACTAAAGTGGGTAATGAAATGGGTAATCCAGTGACTTTGACAACTAACTGACACAGTGACACTAGTGACAGCTTCAAACGTCAATTAGACAGTTTATGTTGTTGTTTGATAGTGAGTGAGAGTGCCCGATTGCTATTGTTGCGTTGCTTTGAATGATATATGTTCTTTTACAGCTGATTTTATTAAATAAAAGTGATTTTATCATCAACACGACTTGTTCATCTATGAATTTGACAAGCCCGAGCAGCATAGGGAATGCGGCATACTGCAGTTTCTGTTTGTCGTATACAGATTCAAATTTAAAACAAGTTTGTGTCCAATTAGAGTCAGAATGAAGAGTCGTAACAAACCTGCCCCAGTCTGTTATCAGTGTATCAACTGCAACATTTCTATTAACTGTATGCCCCGGTTTCGACCCCTAGAACTTGATACACAAGTTGTCACTTTGCTCAGTAGCTGGGTATCGCCTCGAATCGTAAGTAGCATATCACTCTAACACAAAAAAATTAACATAAATGCAATAAAGTTCAATTAATTGCCCTAGTGCCCAGCATATTACTTGGTGGTATTGGCCGTTTGTCTGATGGTTAAATGGTTATTGAAAGCATTGAGGCAGACTTTGAGTTAAATGGTTATTGAGAACATTTTGAGGAGGTAGGGCACTGCGGTATGTCCGCCCAATTGAGCAGTCGACTGGGGAAGTACCTCCGCCCTATAGAATACTGTGGTTATAATAACTTCATGTTGTGTACCCAGCGGTGAGTAGGGTAGCCAGAGCTCACTGGAGAATTTGTGCTGTCAGTGAGATGACTAAAGGCTTTCCCTGCTTTGTCCTCTACACTGAAGGCACATAAACTCTGTGCTTACAGGGTCGGCAGCGCGAGTGTGGCTTCTCTGGTGTTACACACATCCATAGGCCACGGTAACCACTTTCCATCAGGTGGGCCTTGCGCTTGTCTGCCACCTAAGTGGTATATAAAAAAAAAACACCCCAGAGTCCAACACTAAAATTATACTTACACATTTCTCATTCAATCTCTGCAATGTTCCTACTTAGACACATTTTCTTTTTGTAAATAGGTACATAA
This sequence comes from Eilema griseolum, assembly GCA_963662185.1. Classification (NCBI taxonomy): domain Eukaryota; kingdom Metazoa; phylum Arthropoda; class Insecta; order Lepidoptera; family Erebidae; genus Eilema; species Eilema griseolum. The sequence continues at coordinate 3,069,799 of OY759249.1, forward strand.
AATAAGTAAAAATACTTAAAATCATTTGTATTTAGACTGCTGCTGACACTATTTGAATTTATATTTATTGTAACTCCTCAGGTGTTGCACATATTCATAGGTCACGGTAACCACTTTCCATCAGGTGGGCCAAAAAAGAATTAAAAAAACCCTTTCTCTCTCAAATAGTGTCTCAAGTCATAAAACCATTTTTTTTATACCACCCACACGCCCCCCTGATGGAAAGTGAATACCATGGCCTATGGATGTGTGTATCACCAGAGCCAGAGGAGTCACATTCGCGCTGACCCTGCAAGCACAAACCCTCCGTTTTCAGATTAGCCAAGACGATTATATCTGCAAATCATGCAAAAACTTAGTAACATCCAAAGTGCAGGTACACACCGATTCTGGTAAAGATAACCTGCAAGATGCACCAATTAATAAGGGTCATGCATGCCTTGTGTGTGGTTATTCAACTTTACGCAGGCAAGTTGTCAAGATATTGCGCGATGATCCAACTGAACAGCAACAAGCCATTATGAATATTTTATTAACAAACTTAGAACCAAGAAAGGTAACTGACATCTGTAATGTTGGTACCACATATTTGAAAAGCTTTGTCAGCATTTATTAGCACAAACATGCCCCTTTACTAATATTTTCTCTAACCCCTCCAACTAAGATGCTTGTGTTAAGAGTTTTTTTTTTTACGTGCGTAAAATCCTCACGGATACCTCCCCACCGGAGCCGGTGGAAGAGGTTATGTTGGACTTGAACCGACTAAAATGCACGCCGCCTGTGGGTCGTTTTGGTTGCCGAAGGCGAGGTTGACAGGCATCTCCCTTGCACCCCGGCCGACCAAGGGCCATCTCTCACGATCTGGCCCTCTATTCGGGTGTGGGGACTACAGTCCCCAACTCGTCTCCGGAAACGGGGAGGCGCGCGAGGCGCGCCACCGCCGCGGCCTGCTTCTGCCAGGGTGACCGGCGGCTTCACCTATCACCCCCAGGCCTGCGCTCATGGGGGGCGCAGGTCGTTCATCGACCTGCACAAACATGCCCTTGGCTTTGCTTACAATAATTTGTAACTCACACAACCACTCTTCACAATCACAAATATTATCTGCCAAAATTATCTCGAGCTTGTGATGACCATTTAAAATGTGATTCTTGGGGTACCCAGATTGATAGCAGCAACAGTATGAATAATATGAACCCATAGATTCTGAAGATATTCTTGAGGTAGACGATACTCTACCTGAGTACCTCCTCGGGCTAACAAAAGCGAAATTTCACTCAATACTTGAAGAAGTATCTCGAATTTCAGAAATGCATAAAGGTGTTTTTGGATTAGCGGCGCTTTTAATTAAAATTAGGAAAGGAGACTCCGGTGCGGTTAGAAAACAACGCTGCATATTGCCACGTAGGACGGTAGAAAATTTGATGGATAAAGCGAGAGAAATTATGCTCGCAGATCCAAAAAATATGGGAATGGATTTATCAATTACATTAAGTAAGGAAAATGAGACTAAGTGGGGTGTTACCCGAAATAACTAATATTACCTCTAACCCTTCCAGCTAAGCCAAATTACTTGTATTAGGAGTGGGTTGTGGTTAGTAGTGTTACGGCCTGGATTTTAACTGGGACCTCTCGATCGTACGGCGGTTCCTTAACCAATAATCTACCGAAGCTTCAATTTATGGTTTGAATGTGCTCGAGACATTTAGCCAATTTTGTTTTATTTTAGTATAAGAAAAATATTTTTAGTTGATCAAATAAAACACAATATTCCGTGAACATTCATTTATTGCTTTGTGAGTGACACCTCAAACTTACAAAAAAAAAAACTAAGCAATATTTTGTACTAACGTACCACTCCACACGACTGTACACACTACCAGGTAAATACGAATAACATTTGCTCTATTTACAATTTGGACGAAAAACATTAAAAAAATAATTGAAATACATTCCGTGTATTTGTAAATAAAAAAAGTAAATAAATTGCACCTTAAATATGCTTTTGGGTATCGTGGCAGTTATAAATTTCTTTCATTTGTCAATATGGCTATCTTAGGGCGCGATTCAGTCAATAAACACCGCAATCTAATATCATGATAAAATAATGAAGGCACAAATCGCACATCAAATCATCACTACATAGATATTGACAAGATAGTGATACATATTAACCGTCTCAACACGCCTTTATACTAGCAAATATTAAAAAAAAAGGTATGTTTGTCTAAACAGATAGGATCTGACAAGCCATTTTGCTATATAAAAAAAATCACAATCAATTTTGATACCACCCGAACGCGTATAATAATTTATACTAGACATGTTAACACAAGGCGTGGAATGTAGCAACACTTTAAAAGTAAATAAGAAAATATAATAACTTATATAAATATACTTTTAAATGAATGTCACTATTGTATTGTCTAAGGACCAAATTGTGCTAAACTTTGTAGATTTTATACAAAATGGAAGTTAAATTGTTTGTATTTAAGATACAGTTTACTTTGGCACCATATTTACCGGTTAATATATAAAAATACGTTAAATGAATATAGTTCTATTTCGTAAGGAAGCATTACTAAATGCACAAAATATAGCAGAATTTGGTGCCCAATTTAACTAATCACATTTCTACTGTTTTACATAGATTTGCACACATGTTATATTTTATTAATAACTTACCCACAAAATAGTGGTATGATTTTGTGAAATACAGTTTATTGTCGTTATTTAAAATATCACTATTATTGAAATTGATTTATAACATATAATATTTAACATAGTTTTGTTGCTTCACATTGTATTTGTGGGTAGTACGCAATCTTTCTTGTCGACGCAGTGAACTCTGTGTATCTCGCTCGGTTTACTGATGTTTCGATGCGTAAGAAAGCAATAGACAGAATGTGTCTTGACCCTTATGAACTATATTTCACATAAATCATATTGTTGTAAATTAATAATTCAGACTGTTAATATTAACTTTGTATAATCAAACCGTTCTACACGACCAAGGAATGCAAACACTGAAAACTCTAAGACCATTCCATACAATAAAAAATCCTTAATTTTAATACTGGACTTCATTTACCTACTTAATATTAATTCACATTTACTATTATACAAGAAATACAAAAATGTCTTTCATCCGTAAATACTTAATACTAATCCATATTAACAAGGTTATTTAAGGATATTGGAAAAAAATCTAAACCCACAATAAATAAAAATCCACACCATTTAGGCATTGTGTCTAAATGTTTTTGATTCTACCCTCAAACTGATAATATTTTTTAAATAAAATTATAACCAGTATGTAAAGTCAGCCAAAAGTATGGTCTATCACTCTGATACAATTTCATATGCCCCAACAAGATTCAACATTCAATAAGGTTCATTTTCCTTTGCAATAACATATTATGACAGCGACTAGTGCTCTATTTGTCATATATGTCAAAACTTTGACATGTGTCAAGTTTATAAGTCATTAACATTATTGTGCATTTCTATCAACCAGAAAAGTCAACCTTAGCGATATCAGACAGAATTGAAAATTTAATCAAAACTGATAGAGCATATATTTGGCCGACTGACCCTAGTCAACTCGGTTGTCAGCTAATTACAAAGCAATAAACAATATTTAAAACAAAATAAATATTAATATAACATTATTTACCTCGGACTAGGTATAACAGAAAATATTGAATATAACATTAGGAACAGCACCAAACGATTTATTTGGAATTTGCTTTAATCACATGAAATTAATTTGGTATTTTTTTTAATTTAATTTTTTTTCGTGTCTTACTTTGTTGTTTATGATTCTTTGCTGACGAGTGTTAAAGGACAATTGAATTACTTATTAAATATTGTGAAATTATTAATATTATCACGGTATTATATTATTTTGTCTTAATCGATTGTAAGGCTTTAGTCAATTATACTTGACGAAAAGAAATTAGTTCTCATGGCTAAATACAAAAGACCCCACATTGAGATGCTCATGAAAAGACTCAGTTTAAGTCTTAACATCACTTATATAAAACCTTATCCGGTTAATTCTCGATTACTTCGTATTTTTTTAATGCAAATAAATATAATGTTAAATTATTTTTTGGAATAAAAACTAATTATTTTAGCCCAATATCGCGGATGTTGAGCCCTTAATATATATTCTACTCACTCATTATTATACTAAAGTCCACTTTACACGAATTACTGATACCTATCGACATCATAATTTATTTATTTATATGTACATTATTTTAATAAAGGCAAGATACATTGGTCGGGCGATAGCTGCTTCATAGATGTATATTTTTAGTTTCGGAGATTCTAAATAGTTCATTGCCCTATTTATTTTAAAATGTAACTGCCTGACCTTTATCATTTCTTATTTGAATCGTACATTGTAACTGCCTTTTTGAATACAGCTTTATTCAGCTGTTGAGTATTTTTAACCATATTGACTAAAATGTTAGTCACATTGGCTGAAAAGTTTAGTCAAATTGACTACAATTTTAAGGTATTTTCAGATGTATTTACATCGTTCTGTGCTTGGTTTTGTATGACTACCGCCTATTAGATGTAATATATCTTTGGTAAGCTCTTTTTTAAATGTGATAAACAAAGATCATATTCAGTGTGCCATGAGATAGATATTGTATACGACTTAGTACATAAAATGTAATGATTCTGTGACTAATGAAGTGACGTCACAATACCTTCCCAATCGATATTTATTTACATAACCTCACACTGGTGACGCAAGCTGCTAGTACTAACTTTAAAAACAAATATTGCTTTTATTATTTTGTATAACGCCAGGTTTACAATTTTATGACTTTATAAAATATACGACTGTATTTTATAACGATTGAAAGTCAAACATCGACATCTACTTTTCAAAGAGAAATGGTTCTTAACTACACCAAAAACACTTTACAGCACAGTGATTTTCCTATCAACTATCATTGGCGTTCGCACCCTTTTGATTTATAACTTATTCATGCAATATTTGTCAGGTATATGATAAAGTTTCGAGTATTTTCTGTAGGTGTACTACACTTATGGATCCAGCACACTCAGTAGTGATAAAATGAGATTATTACACCTACTTATATGATATCGACAAGTACAGAATGAATTAAGACTTATAATTTAGACGGAATTAACTCAATCATAGTATAGGCTGATTGTGTAATACTCTTTAATATGATCGCTTTAATTCTTGTTAATATAATAGGCTATTTGACAAAGTTATCAGATTTATTTAGTAGTGTAATCACAAGAGAGAGAGTGAAAGAAAGGGAAAGAGAGAGTGTGTGAGAGAGAGAGAAGAAAGGTCAGAAAAGGAAAAAAAATAGCCACCGAAATGCTATCTGACGTAATATTACGGCTCTATACGAAATTGTGACGTCACGTTCAGAGTTACTATGGTTGGTGTTACGATGTATAAATTACACACAATTTATTTATGCAATTTTAAAACTTATAGTTCACAGAACATATTACGTGAATCGGCAATATTTAATTTTATAATGCAAGTCAGACAATATTGAAAAAAAAAAGCCTGTTTATTTCAAGTTGGTATTGGATGTTTATTCTGTATTATTTTTGTTCGTCAAAAATTAACATCGTTTTCGAAAAATATATTGCTTGTCTGTGCTGCATGCACTTCCTATATGTAACGACTTTATACGATGTCAAATAGCCTATTGTATAGTCCGCGTCAAAAGTAGATGAACATTTTCAGATTTAAAATGGTAGTTTTTGAGCTAAGAAATATTATATTGGTTAAATAATCATTGCCCGTTGCTCCGCCTGTGTCAGCTCCGCCTGTGTGGATTATCTTATTAAAGTTATCGTTAATTTTCTAAATATTTTGCGTAATTTTCTTACTTAAACGTTCCTTCACATTTTTTTTAGATGAACACATAAATGATTTAAATTGTGACATCTGTACAATCATCACATACTTTTGACGCTACAGTATAGACCGTGAAAGGCGGTCGTTGAAGCGATGATGCATAAAGCTAAGCGTCCACCTGTCGGCATCGTACGTAAGTTGACCCGTATCGTGCGTCCGATACGTATCGTCTTTGGTATCGGACGCATCGCATCAAACGGATTGTTGTATTCTTTGTATAGAAAGTCCAACAAGTGCGTCCACCTATCCGCATCATACGAATCACACAAATTGTTCACCGGCAATGCCCATGTCGTTGCTCCGTGAATCAACTTTTGCAATGCGTCTCGGTGACTTCATTCAGAATGCCGATCAGGACGACACGCTCACTCCGGTACGATACATTTCGCACGTACAGTTCTACGCAAATCGAAACGAAGCGGTGTTGGCAATCCGATAGGTAATAGTTGCGGCGGCAAATGCGATTGCTGCCTATCAGTTGGACGCATTGTGAAAATTTCATTCGATTGATGCGATGCGTCCGATACCTCCGATGCGTACGATGTCGGAAGGTGGACGCTTAGCTATCGTCCTACTTGAGCGACAAGCGATGCGTGGCATATTCTTCCATACTTCACGTGACGTATTCACGCGACTCAACGTAATACACAATAAAGAACAACGACCATTTGATACTTACGCGTATCTTCGCAGTTGTCGCTCACTTAGGACAGTACAATGTTTGAGCTTTATGAGACACTACCGGATTACATGGAACACAGCCGTCGCAGTGCGGACGCTGGTGGTATGGGTGGTGTGGTGGTGGTGTAGTGGTGTGGTGGTGGTGGTGTGGTGGGGCGGCTAGTGGCGCCACAGCACGGCGGCGTGCGCGGCGGGCGGCGCGGGGCGGCAGGCGCCGGCCCAGGAGGCGCGCCAGGCGGCCGCGCCGCCGCCCGCGCGTTACCGCGGCCCGTGCGGCCGCCGGGCGCGGGGCCGCGCTACAACACACAAGCTGTTAGTCCCACAAAAGGTATATGATGTTAGTCCCACAACAGATATAAGCTGTTAGTCCCACAACAGATATAAGCTGTTAGTCCCACAACAGAGATTACAACTCTATTCAAGGAATGTGTATTGTATGGCAATAAGAATTTATAACAAATTATCTCACAATGTAAGAGTTTTAACTAGAGATGCCACGAATATTCGGCAACTATTCGGTATTCGGCCTATTCGGCTACTTTTTTAGGTATTCGGTATTCGGCCGAATAATAGGTACTATTCGGCCGAATACCGAATACCAAATCATGTACAAAAATGACATCATATTACTGAAGATTTGTATTTATTACCAAGTTACAAAACTTTAATAAGTAAAATTCATCAGTGGTAAGTTGTGATGGATAAAAACATGTTGTGATTTGTCGTGAATGATACCAGCTTGAAAAAACAACCTCTCACTATACACGCTACTCCCGGGAGAAGAAAGATGAACTTTAGCAAATTTCGAGAGGATTGGGTATTGTTTTATTTTGCAGACCACCACTTGTTAGCATCAGCTTTCCGATCTAGACGATTAGTTTTCAAATAAAAATCCATCTCATATATCTCATCCACAAGTAAAAGGACAATTCTAGAACATACTATTTAAAAAGATTTTTTGTGGAGGGGCTTCAAATTTTCAATTCAAAAAAATGAGTGAGGTCGCGACTTGTCGTATTATTCTTTACGCGCTCGACAAGCATGTACTTTGTACCGAATATTCGGCGGCTGAATATTCGGCGCTTCGGCCGACAGCGTTGCAGAATATTCGGTATTCGGCCAAATCACTATTCGTGGCAACTCTAGTTTTAATTTTAACAAAATTTAATATGCAGTTATATGAATTATTATTTGGAAAGTGTTTTTATTCAGTCAAAGAATTCCTGGACTTTAAGTTTTAGGATTTAAGTTAAAATAGTTACTCTAATAACAGATTGTTTTTTTTTTTCATTTATAAGTATGTGACATTGTTTTATTGTTTTTCTCTCTGTATTTGAGCTCTGACTATTTAATATTTTTTAATTCATATTGTAATTTAATTGACATTTATTGACCGTATAACAAATAATTTGATTAAGTACTTACAAAAAAATAATTTAGTTAGCAAATATAAAAGAACTGCAAAAGCATGTTAGTTTGTAAGTATTTCTACATCATATTACGGTAGAATATGTGAAACGCTTAATTTTTCTTCTTTGTATGTCATTATATGTTATGTTGTATGTCATATACAACATTTGTATGTCGAAAATATTTTTTTATGACACACACACACACACATACATTCATATTTATGTCAGTAAATAAGAAAATTAACCAAAAGTATACGTACCACCACTATCGGCGTGCGAACGAAAGCCCTATTCACGTTTTTTGCCCTTCTTCTTGCCCACTCGCTTGCTATAATTCTGCGCGAGGGTATTCACTATAGACACCACGAAGTACATCACCATAGTCAGCACCACTTTCTCTAGAATACTCGAGAGAACAGAGCCTTGGTTATCCGGGGCTGTTCCGGAGTCGTTTTTGTGCAAACGGCTCTTCTGATTCCGAAGGAATTCTAACATGGGAGCTTCTAGTTTTGGTCCGATGTAGGGTATCCTCTCTACCCATGAGAGGACTTGGCTGGAAAATGAAAAAAAAATGTATAAAACTCTGCGGCTTTGAAAACGGACAAGTTGATTTTCTTTTAATATTGGCTTCGTTTTAAAATATAATTCGCGTGTAAAGTAATTTACAACTGTAAATTGAGTAAGCTACCATCATTTTAGCGTTTTTCCGTCTTGGTACTCCCCACATACCCTGAACTTGTAACTACTAACTAATCCAGCTATATGCTCAATTTTGTAAACTTGTGTATATTAATTAATTATTTGATAAGTAGCAATGATTGATGTATGTAACTTAACAAATATCACAGATTTATAAATTCTAATACTAATTCTTTATTTCTCAAAATAGTGCAACGTAATTACATATATTTTGACGTCAAATTCTGCTTAAAACCTAGTGTACCAAGGCTTCCTAGGCGCTAGTGGAGAAGAAACGGCGCAAACAAACTCCACTGCGGCATTTTCGAGATAGACAACTTATCTATACTATGTTTTTATTGCAAATATTTTTTTTTAATAGTGGTAAAAAAAAATGTTCTTGTTTGTTTGTTTCTGCCATGTAAGCCCCCTGGGGTAAAAGCCTCCTCCATCTATTTCCACCTTTCCCTATTATTCGAAATAAATCCTTTTCAGCTAGTATTATCAGTCCTCCTAACAGACCATGCTTGAGGCCTATTAGAATCAATACCTTGTAAATTACAAGTATCAATTTTTTTTTAATTTACACCAATTTAGTGTAGTAATTTCAACACTGTCTATAACAATAGTCTACTTACCCAACAAGAGTCTCATTGAACGCAATGATGACGAACATCTTCTGTATATGCATCTTGATGACCGCTTTCCCTAGCACCGTAGCGCCGAAGAATGTCCAGAATGGCACTAAGAAGTGGCCACACGTCAGGCCGGCCAAGTCGAACAGTGGGTTGGGCACCGACGCACACGCCAATATGCCCATGAAACCTACTTTTTGGACTAGATTCTGGACCATTTGTTTTGCCCTGGAAGTAATAAAAAAAAATATGTATGCTAAACTAAAGACATAACATAACAAACACACGCATATATCCCTGAAGGGGTAGGCTGAGGTGCTAGCACCCACATTTCGCCAGTTTATGTTTAGGTCCTAATGTAATAGGTAGCGAGCCTATTGCCATTAACCGGGCACTTATAAACCTGCGATAAATACACACAAAACTTCGAAAAGCATCAAAAAGTCATTGGTGTGTGCCATGGTAAAACCTGGGATTAAACTCGAGACCTCGTCTCAGCAGTCCATTACCCATACCACTAGGCTACCGCGGTTGACTACAATAAAGAAATCAGCTTTAATTTCATTGGTAACTGTGAACAGTTTTTTGAAGAGTATCATTATTTGTATCTTGGGTCTCTAACAAGTCTCCATCGTGAGCAAAACTTAATTGTGCCAGAATAATATTTATTTGGTCATTTGTCAACAGGGTAAATTGATATCTATAGTGACATTAATTAAGATAGGATAAAGTGAAACTACTCAGGCGGGACATGAACCCACGACTCTTAAGAAATACAAGATGTATTCTCAATATGTGTTAAAACACAGTTTATTAATGTTTATCAGTTTAGAAACTAATTGTACGGACTAATAGAAATTCATTTTAAAGAATCAAAGAATCAATTTCATTTATTCAGTTTAAGCACATAAAGAGCACATGTGAATGTGAAAATTTTACAATTATGTCAAGAAATAATATAAAAATATTAAATAATGTAAAAATAAACCATTAGAAAATGATTCTTTCGCTGGTTTTGCTAGGTTAGTTCTACTGAGAAGACACCAGCAAGAAATTCGGACAGCTAGATTATTTTTTTTTTGACGTGACAACGTCTTATAAATTGGTTTGCCGGGTGACACTTCAAGAAACTGCGTTACGCTCCGCTCACGTTATGCGCTCACAATGAGAGCGAGTGAGAGGCACGCGTCCCTTCCACTCGGGCATGGTTAGCCCGCCTAAGAGCGAGAGAGACAGACATAAAAAGTGAAAGGCACGCGTCCCTTCCACTCGAGCACAGTTAGCCCGCCTAAGAGCGAGAGAGACAGAGCGAGAGAGAGAGAGAGTGAGAGAGATAGGCATACACACCGGTTCATGTCTTGCGCTTCTATTTCGCTTAGGCGCCTACATACAAGTTTACACGTTGCCAGTTAATTGTAAAACGATTGTGTAGTGATAATGTGAAGGTAGTTTCGTCCATCGCAACAATTCAAACAGCAAAGGTAAATAATTTCAGACTGATAATATAACATGATGAACATTAAAATTATTTTACCACTCAAAGTCGTTGTCACGTAAAACTTTCGCCCGTATACCGACTTTACAGGCAACCAATTTTTTTTTTTAAATTGCTTTAGTTTACAATTTATTTTGTGCAAAACAAGCAAGATACTCATCTACTTTATAGTAACCTTTATTCATTACACAAATTAACAATAAATTCCACCAAGTGTCATCAACAGTATAAATAACTGAATTTAAAAGATTTATCGCAGGTTTATAAGTGCCCGGTTAATGGCAATAGGCTCGCCTCCTATTAATTTGGTACCTAAACATAATAAACTGGCGAAATGTCGGTGCTAGCACCTCTGCTTACCCTTTCGGGGATATAGACGTGAGTTTATAATAATAAATATTCTACAGCATTCTGCACATCACTATCTAAATCCATGGCAGCATAGTTTAACTAGCTTGTGTTATTGAATCTAGAATACGGATAAACATACTTAAATACTTTTTTTTTGTAAATACATACATAATTATACATAGAAACATCCAGACCAATGCAAATACCCATATTCATGCATACAAATATTTGCACGGAGCAGGGATCGAACCCGCGCCTCCTGCATAGCAGTCGCGTTCACAACCGCTACGCCACAGAGGCTGTCCAATGTATTGAGTTTATGTTATGTTTAATACCATTTTATTTATCACATACAAAATAATTAAAACATAAATACACGACACAAACTCGCGATCATGTCGCGTCAAACAACCCACTCCGCATCGTTCCCGGCGCAAAGGTGCCCATGATGCTGGCCGCGTTGCCCCGCTGAATCGCAATAGCCAACCTTTGCCCCAGGAACGCGCCGGATCGGAAGTCACCGCCTTGGTCGTGGATGCGGCGGCCAATTTCCGCGATCAACCTCTTCTATGTTTAATTAAAAAGTCACATCAAGATTGTTTAAGTGTGGTGAAGTGGGTAACGGAACATTGGGGTAGGCACCTGCCGGTCCTGGAGTGGTCGGCGGCGGCGGGCAGGTCGGGCGCGCCGCCGGACAGGCGGGCGGCGCGCGCCATGAAGTAGGGCGGCAGCTCGCCCAGCGCCGTGCCCACGCCCCACATCATGGACTCGATGCGCACCTTCGACATTATGTTCCAGATGGACACCGCGTGCTGCGGGTCCACCACCGACGGACATATTATGCTGGAAACCACAAACGGGACAAATTGAAGCAATTTCCTTCTTCCTACAGTCCCGGGTCCTTTAAGCGGGGCGTGAAAAAGCATATGATGAGGCCGTCAAGCTGAGTGTCACCATTGTCACACGGTATGTGTAAGTAATGGTGACCCTCTTTTCTGGGACTTTGCCTTCAGCTTACCATCAGGCAAGGCGAAGTCCAATTGACGTGTCCTATATAAAAAAAAAAAAAAATCACGTGTATATTACATGTTATAATAGTCACCTTTTTTTATATACCACTCAGGTGGCAGACACAGTGGAAAGTGGTTACCGTGCAAAACCAAGGGAGTCACACGCGCGCTGCCAACCCTGGAAGCACTGAGTTTCTGTGCCGTCAGTGTAAAAGTCACAGGAGGACAAGCTTTTGGTCTTCCCACTGACAGCACAAAAATTCTCTATTGAGCTCTGGCTACCCTACTCACCGCTGGGAACATAACACTATAAAGAATATTAGAACTGAAATAACTCATATTCCCTCTAACCCATCCAGCTAAGCTAAATTGCAAACCCGGGACCTCTCGATCATAAGGCCCACTTCTAAATACTAAGCTACCGACGCTACAAAATAATTGATTTAAACTAGAGGCAAATAACCAAAGGTATATGACCTTAGCCAGATGGACGGACGACCTGAAAAAGGTGGCTGGGACTGACTGGATGCGGAAGGCGGAGGATCGGAGAAAATGGCACACATTGGGAGAGGCCTATGTCCAGCAGTGGACTGATTGATTGATATGGGCAGGTACTCACTCGTTGGGGTAGGGCGGCTCGGGGAAGTTGAGCGCGCCGCACTCGTAGGCGGCGAGCGTGACGCGCGCGATGTGCGGGCCCAGGTACAGCAGGAACGTGTGCAGCCCCGTGCCCAGCCCCACCGAGCTCAGCACGCCCAGCGCCGCCCACCAGCCCCACCACGCCAGCGCCGCCAGCGCCAGCTGCCACACAGGTGCACCGTCTAACTAGCGCCATCTAGCGGGTGCCCTCCACCGGGGCCGGTGGAAGAGGTTATGTCGGACTCGAACCGACAAAAACGCACGCCGCCTGTGGGTCGTTTTTTGTTGCCGAAGGTGAGGTTAACAGGCACATCCCTCGCACCCCGGCCGATCCAGGGCCATCTCTTTCGATTTAGCACCATCTAGCGCACTCATAGCGAACTTCTACAGAACTCACGATCCTAGATCGCGCAATTAATGTTTTCGCACCGGTTAATATAATAGCATACAACATCCCAACATTATGAAAAATAGATGTTGATTGCACAGAATTCAAACATAAAAATCTGACTAAAAACGAATAATATTAAGTATGTAGGTAATCAAAATAATAAAAAAAACATTTTAACATAACTTCATACATATAATCACGTCATTATCCCCGGAGGGATAGGCAGAGGTGAATTAACACCTACATTTCACCAATCATTAAATTCGGTCCCACATAATAGGGGTTGAATCTATTGCCGTCTTCCGGGCACTAATGTTGACTAAAATCATGCATCTGAGGCTAATTCTGGGCTATATATATATATATCAGTTTGATGCTAAACAGCCCTAGCCCTTAATATATAATACGTATTTTGATTGAAATTTTATCTAATTTTATAAATCTGATAATAATCATCTACTTTTGACGCTGACTACAAATAAGATGAATTAAATAATCACAAAGAGGTAAACAATATCAAACTCTACATACCTGTACATAAGGTTGATGTGGACCACTAACATAGTATGATATAACTGTGCTTAATATTCCTACGGCTATTGTTAGCGCTAATAGCTTATATGCTAATAACCTGAAAAAAAAAGAAAAAATATCTTTTATAATACTGCTGATGTAAAATAGTACTATTTCACTAAATATATATCTCGCATAATACTGCATCAATTTCTAAATTACTAATATTTTCTCTAACCCCTCCAACTAAGATGCTTGTGTTAAGAGTGGGATCACGTCGGTAGTGTGTTGGCCAGGATTCGAACCCGGGACCAATGATTGGTTAATTCTTGATGACCGTGTTTTGTGTAGTATAGTCAGTACAAGGCATTAACTAAATCCACGGGAAAACAGAATTTCTGTTCCCGTGCCCCTGACCCTCATTTAGAACATATGAAAAAAAATTAGCCGAACCTCTAAGCAAAATCCACTTTTTTTATACCACTTAGGTGGCAGACAAGCGCACGGCCCACCTGATGGAAAGTGGTTACCGTGGCCTATGGACGTGTGTAACACCAGAAAAGCCACACTCGTGCTTCCGACCCTGTAAGCACAGAGTTTCTGTGCCGTCAGTGTAGAGGACAAATCAGGACAAACCTTTAGTCATCCCACTGACAGCACAAATTCTCCAGTGAGCTCTGGCTACCCTACTCACCGCTGGGAACACAACACGAAGTTATTATTAGAAAGAAGAAGCTTATAATATTATTACCTCTGTAATCCTGCGGAGATCAATATAAACAGTTCTTTGAAGAAGTAGTCTAGGGTAGTGAAGGGCCGCCTCCATAGCACCAGGCTTTCGGTATCCATCGGTACTACCTTGTTCCTGCTGAAAAGAGACAAAATATATGTTCAACTTACATATTTCATAAAATAAAGTCCTGCGCCGCGTCTGACAGTTCTCAATAATTGCTGAACAGATTACCTTAGGTGATCACATACGTAATAGAAGATTTTGGATGAATGAAGATTGAGGAAGGTTAAAGATTTGAATTAGGCAACCTATCGGACATTTTCGTCACTTAGTACCCTTCCTGAATGTTATAGATGTACGTATGACAACCAGGACCCGCGACGGCTCAACGGAAACTTGTATGCAATATTTATTGTGACGTCATAATATTCAACAGTCAAATAATTTACTATTATCTGTTGATTGGATGATTAAATTTAAATAAAAACGTAAAAATAATAACCGCTCTTACTATTCTTAATTTAGTAAGCTCAGTTAAGTAATTTATTTTAACTAGGTACATGAACAATATGCTAACCTACTCGGTTTACTACTTAGCCAAGAGACCCTTGATCTAATAAAAACATCAAATTAGCCGATAATTTTATATGTCTACAAATATAATGTAATTTGTTATACTTAGTTGTTATGTTGTAGTTGCCTTGTCCTGGACAATAAAAACAAAAATAAAAAACTTGAACATGAATGTAAATGAAGGCATTAAAATTTTATTGATTAGTTGGATTAACGAACCGCAACAAAGAAGCAGAGACTGTAAAACCATTGATCAGTGTCATTGAGGCGGCATTTATCAACTTTCATAGCAACCATGTATGTCTTAATGATTGCAATCATCCCGCATCGTGAAGTGATAAATTACTTAAGTATAGAACAAAAAAGAAAGAAAATAATCTTCTTGTAATGTAACTCCATATTGTTGCTTTTCAGGATGTTAAATAATTTATGAGTAATTTTTTTTTTCTGGGGAAAGACGGACGCTTTAGTCCCACACCCGAGAGGGCCTTCTATGACCCCGGGTCAGTCAGGGTGCGCGAGGGTTATGCCAAAGGCTATTTCACCCCTGGCAACTGATGGCCTAAGGCGGCCGTGCGTTTTTAGTCGGTCCGAATCCGACATAACCACCCCCATAGTGTCCGGCGGGGTGTGATATCGGAGGGAATTTCTGCACGTTAAAAAAAAAGGATTTACATAAATAGATGATATGAATTTCACTATAAATTTTAATGCTTGCTCCATTGATCACAATTATTCGTTTAAATGTGTTTGTAGAATTTTGATTCGGAGAAGAACAAACTGACTTGTCTAGATATATGAAAGTATGTATTTTAAGTGCATACATATTTTAATGTAGTAAGTACACCACTTCTAACCTGCTATTCCAAAAATACCAGTCCATCTACAGGTTGTCTGGAAGAGATCGCAGGCCGCGATAAAACCGCCCATTGGTACCTACTATTGTGAACTTTGTTAATATTTATTTTGTGTTGATTATCGGTGTACAATAAAGTTATATTTATTCATTCATTCATTCATTCATTATGTATGACTTTTATAAAAACTGGCGGTGGTAAATTGGGGCCAAAATAATGATAATTTGGTGTAGTGGAGCTGACGAATAAGATTACAAATTGCGGGTCTACCATGTCTTGCTGTAGGTCATCTTTTGGACTGCGATCCAGTGGGAGAGGGATGGAGCTATATAGCGTGTATAGCGTCTCTCTCTTGAGTTGCAAACCAAAATACGACCGCTTATGGCACATCGCTGTCATGGCAGGCTAAAAGCAATCATGTACGTACTGGAAATTATTATCTATATAATATTATAAAGCTGCAGAGTTTGTTTGTTTGAACGCGCTTATCTCTGGAACTACTGGTCCTATTTAAATGATTCTTTCAGTGTTGGGTAGTCCATTTATCGAGGAAGGTTTTAGGCTATATATCATCACGCTACTACTTAAGGGAGCGGAGCATTGATAATAAATGTTAACAAATCCGGCAATTTTTCATACATATTTTGAAGACTAAAACATACGGGCTCAAAGGGATATGAAGCTTCAAAATATACCCCGGGTGAAGCTGGGGTGGGTCAGCTAGTTCAGAATAATTTTAAACTTGATTTTTCTCTCCTACAAGATCATTTCTTTCTCGAAGGTTAGATCGGACTCTGCACAGTTAGCTAACAATGATGAATAATTGGTTGCACTCCGTTGCTGTTACGAGGGTAATAAACTATTGTATATGACGATAACGCTTGCACGGAGAGGTGCTCATACGTCAACCATACTTGTTGATACACGTGTAAATTATAAAGCAGCTGAGTAGCATTTTAAGCGTGTAAACATTTGGAAAATACTTAAGAGTGTTATAGATTCTGATGTTATAAATACGAAAGTAACTTTTTCTTGTACCACTTGGTTGGCAGCACACCACAAGCATATGGCCCACCTGATGGAAAGTGGTTACCGTGGCCTATGGACATGTGCAACACGAAGGGAGTCACACTCGCGGTGCCAACCCAGGAAGCACAAGAGTTTCTTTGCCGTCAGTGTAAAAGATAAAGCAGGACAAGCTTTTGATTTTCCTACGGACGGGAACACAACACAAGGTTATTATGGCCGCGGTATTCTTTAGGACGGAGGTACTTCCCCAGTCGGGCTACTCAATTGGACGGAAATACCGTCGTGTCCTTCTCAAAAACTCGTGTCTGTTACGCTTTCACGTCTAAACCAATGCATCGATTTTGATGAAATTTGTCACAAATATAGACAAGAGTTTGGGAAAGGATAAAGGCTATATTTGGTCGCGATAGCCCAAATCCACGCGAGCAGAGCCGCGGCAACTATTTGTTTATAGTTTATATTCTAATTTTAGTAAACTTTATTTTAGTTTGTTAAATTGCTCATATATTATTAAATGCTGTATGTGGCATCAAGTAATATTCTAATAAATTATTTAATTATTTTATTTAATTCTTCCGTATTTGAGGACTTATTCCAGTTGCATACAAAGTAAGCACTTTAGGGACCTGGGTCAGGTTTTCTAATATTTAAATTATTTCGACTTTTTCAGCTGCGACCCTTAATCCCGAGTAACCTGCGTCAGAGCCTCGTCCGTTAAATAGCAGATGTATCGGCTAGCAGGTGCAATAGTATTGCTATCGAAGTACGTCTGAGATAACCATCGCGATATTATCGATATAATATAGTGGGCAAAGGTACACTGCTGCCGATAGAATCATAACTATACATATTGAGGTAGTAGAAAAAGTAGGTAGGCGTACTCTATGACTACCAAAAGTCACAAATAAGTATTAGGGGAATAGTGTGAACAAGTACACGATCTACCTAATGGGAAGTGATCATCGTCGCCTATGGACGAATGGAACGCCAAGGGCGTCACATTCGTGCTGCCGACTCTGTAAGAACCTTCTGAAACCCATCTTGAAGAACTCCATATTATAATCGCTTGGGAAAATCACAGCAGAGTTCTATAAAATCTATTTTTACGTAGAAAAGGCATGGTAATTAGACGTTTTATGTACCTAATTGATAAGGTGAAGGTTGAAGATATGCTATGCTATGCATATTGATATATTTTGTTCATTGAGGATCAAAGTAAAAACTGGTATAACTAGTTTTTAATTGTCATGCTCAGCTACTAATTCGTCAACTGGTTTGTTAATTTCTATGATTATATTTATATCTAAACAGGAAGAGCTTATTTTACGTTGTAAATAATAATAAATATTCTACAACTTTCTACAGAACGCTATCTAGACTCATAGTAAGCATAGTTTAACTAGCTTGTGTTATGGAATCTAGAATACGGATAAACATACTTAAATACTTTTTTTTGTAAATACATACATATTATACATAGAAACACCCAGACCAATGACCAGACCCGTATTCATGCATACAAATATTTGCACTGAGCGGGGATCGAACCAGCGCCTCTTGCGTAGCAATCGCGTTCACTACCGCCACGCCACAGAGGCTGTTAAAATAAATATATATACATTACAACCCTTGGAGAGAGCCAGACCCTTGATTTTACTAAAGCAACCACTGTCACACCTCAGACGCTGCAAAAAAGGAATTAAATTTTGGACTTTATTTCTATACAGTTTAAGTCCAACATTAAATGAATAGAGTTTCATTATACTTTTTCGTTCACTTTGCAAAAAACCTTTTAATTATGGACTTTAAACACATTGCCTTAAAGTATAAAATTAAATGGTTTTTTTAGCAGTGTCCATGGTAAGACAATGGTTTTGTTTTAACAGAATTAAGGCCCAGTTCCATTAATATTTTCAAGTGACCATAATAATTTTTAGTATGTCAAAATAACGCTTGCAAAATTGCTATAAGAAAGCCAATTCTTCTTTTTTTTATTTCTTTAAATGAAACTACTAGTGCCATCTATTAGTTTTGAGTTTTACTAAAAATATCCTGTTGGTACCCCAACAGGATATTTTACTGTACTAAAATACTATTGTACTCGCGGCTCGGGCGTCGGAGGTCACAAAATAATCTCCGTCCGCCATGACCCCGGGCCTGGGTGGTGACGGGTGGAGCCGCCTATCACACTAGCAGAAGCAGGCCGCGGCGGCAGTGCGCGATGCGCGCTTCACTATTCCCTAGAGTGCGATGGGGACTCCGTGGTCCCCAAACTCGAAGAGGGACGTCTCATAAGATACGGTCCTGGGCCGGCCGGGGTGCGAGGATAAGTCTCAGATAATCTCACCTGCGGCCTACACAGACGGCGTGGGTTTTAGTCGGTTCAAGTCCGACATAACTTCCCCCACTTACGTCTGTGGTGGGGGTATCCGTGGGGATTTTAAAAAAGTTACCCCGTACTCGTAGATCGGCGCTGGCTATCAGCTTTCTTTCTGTATACGGCCTTAGTCTTATACCTAAATCCATCGTGGGGATCTGGATCTTGTATGTAAGAATAGTTAGTTACCTAATCTCCTTGGGATGTGGATGGTGTATTCCGTTGCGCGGGCGCTGCTCAGTATCTACGGGTGCCGCGGCCGCCAGCTTGTAGTACCCGAGACGGGCTAGCTGGAAATTAATACGTTTAATTTAATAATAAATATAAATAGTGTCGCATAAATAAGTATATAGAGTGTGTCACGAGAAAAAGCATATAGACGGTGCTGTTCATATATTTAGAGTATACTTGTTGTAGCTTAGAATAAGTAATTATACACACACATTAATAATAACTATGTTTGATCGTTTTCAGGTCTTTAGATGTAAGGGTGTGAGACTGTCTAAGGCTTATCCCTTGCACTCCAGCTGACACAGCACATGTAAGTGGTGATACTTTGAGGCAAACAGCCTGCGGTACCAAACCTACCCTATATCTGTGGCGCTGTTACTTTTAACAAAATAGTTTGGGCGTCTAGTCGAAATCGGGTTGCTTCGGTTTTGAAGAGTCTTCTATCCATTAAACTGACAGTTCAATACCTTTATAGAGTTATTAAAACCGTTTGTCTTTATGAAATATTAAAAACTATAGCTACGGTTTCAGCCACTCTAAAGAGATAAGCTGTAGACATTAGACATGCGCTGTGCGATAGACAGAACGCTCTACAAAACCGAAACAAGCCGATCTTAGCTGGCTTTTCATTCTTCTTCCCGACACGACGTACCATATTCAATACCGTTTACTGTACTGTTTTTCATTGTCGTAGATAAAGATCTTGGTAATAAATAACTCAATGCTATGACTTATGGTTACGATACATCTTAGTCAGCGTTGATACATGGTAGGTTCAATTGTTTCGATTGTAATGTATAAAATTTATAATATATAGCCAGCCTTTTGTTGTTTAACTAAGAGTAAATAATTGATGCCATAAATAAAACCGCTTTGAATTATCTTAAATGACTACACCATTTAAATTAAGTATAACCAATTTTAACAAAGCAATGTAAGTGGATCAAAGTTATCGGAATATTTTAATACTACTAACTTTAATACTAATGTGAGTGACCATGATAGTTTAAATACCTATAATGTAAGTGTATTTAATATGGATAGATACTTATTTTAATACCTAATAGCGACCATATAACGCAGTCGAAATTAATTAAAGTATCGTAAGTCTATGTACGGAGCGCGCCTAAAATGAAAAATCGAAATGGAGATAAACATAAACAGAAATGTTATATCCTGAACATCATGTTTTTAATACAGCTTAGGTGGCAGACAAGCACACGTCCGATTTGACGGAAAGTGGTTACCGTGACCTATGAACGTGTGTAACACCAGGAGAGTCACACACGTGTCACCGACCCTATAAGAACTGCCTCTTATGATACAGGGGTAACCCTAGTTTAGGAGGCAGGGTCTTCTCAAATTGTAACTGCAATTCAATATCTAAGTTTGATAAGTTAAAATCATGCTGTTGGATTTATTAGCATTATGTAACGCTCTTTTATGCTTATACACTGTACTTCTTATGGAAATAAATATTATTATTATTATTATTAACAGAGAATTTCTGCGCCGTTAGTGCAAATGACACAATCAGGACAGCTTTTAGTCTTCCCAATGACAGTACAAAATCACCGCCGCCGCGAACACAACACGAGGTTATTATAGCCGTGGTATTTTGTAGGGTGGAGGTTCTTCCCTAGTTGGACTGCTCAATTGGGACGGGAATAGGTACCATCGTGTCCTACCTCATTTACACTCTACTTATGTAGGTATACATATTTATCACTAAACTCACTGAGAAAAAAACTATGGAAGATTTTTAACTGTTTCTATCGTATGATATAATTAAAAATCTCACACATAGTGTAGGGTATCCCACAATCCGTTGAAAACCGTAAGTAATGGCCGCCATAGATCTTCAAGTAATTTAACCTAATAGGCTGGTTCAAATAATTTAATCAAATTGACATATTTTTTCTAATCATTAATTGTGCCATATACATTTATGCCAATATGATCGTATTATTTGAACCAGCATCTTTAATTTAACTACTTGAACGTCTATGGCAGCCTTTATACATTTGCTAAGGCTACGCGAAATAGCGAGAAAATCCTCTGATTGCCTTAGTTTTTATTTATTGCGTCAGCTGCGAGCGTGTCAAAAGTGTCATTATGATTTGACATTGGCTGTAGGAGTGCGAGCAACAATATACTGTTTTGTATTACTTACATACATACATATAATCACGCCTTTAACCCTGGGGGGTTAGGCAGAGGTGAATTAACACTCACATTTCACCAATAATTGTATTCTGTCCCACGTAATATGGGGTGAGCCCATTGCCGTCTTCCGGGCACTATTGTTGGCACTCGAGCCATGCATCCGAGGCTGAGTCTAGGCTATATATATCTGTCTGATGTTAAACAGCCTTATTCGCCTTGTACGACACCGCATGGGAAGAGATGGGGTGGTCCAAATTCTATTCTGCCGGAAACCACGCGACTATAATATAAATAATCTATGATTTAGCTGTTCATTTGCACACATTGTTTATATTCTGCAAAAGGGATTCAAATTTATCATTTCACATGTGACAAAATTAACAAACATTATTAAATAGTCACAATATTCTCGAGACAATATCGATGTCATTAAGATCTTTTGTTTCATATTTATAGAAGTAAATATCTATTCAAGTGTGGTGTCATCCTTTAGTTCATAATACCTTTAATTATTGTGTTATTGTATGAATAGCTCTATTTAAGCTCATTGATATCGAGTCACATCTAATTTGCATCTTACCCCTCGTATAAAACATGTATTTGGCAATATGTCACAGGCTACAGTGTGAACGCAAATGTGTTTTATACTTGTTTACAACTTGTTGGCTATACAACCTATGTGAACGAAAAAGTATCTAAGATACATGTATAAAACAAGTATTGTATTTTGATTAGTCTTCTACAAGTTTACAACTTATTTCGTAGTGTACACGAGGGGTTAGGGAGCAGTCGGCACTGGCAAAAGAGGGTAGCCCTTAACATATCTTTAATATACTTGTCAGACGTAGCGACCACTTGCTAGTTCTTTTTTAAATAAAAAGAATAATACCCTAAATATGTAAACAGGTATTTACTCTATTCACAGTACCTGGCTATTGATTAGGAACGTGAGAGTACACTATACAGATAAATTCAGCTTCCATTTTGTAAAGCGGTCTCTCTCTCTCACAGCGCATCTCTACGGCTAGATATATTCTTAAGAGTTGTTAAAACCGAAGTTACAGTTTTAATAATTTATCTAAAAAAAATGTTTCAACTACTCTATAAACATCATATCGATGTACGATTGGAACTACAAAACCGAAGTAAACCGATGTACGTCGGACTATCACTATCCTTCTCCTTTTCGACGATCTCGAATCAAAAGCCGGTACTGTGAACAATAAGTTATTGGCTTGATCGATGCAAATAGTAGTCTATTATTATTTTTCAACTCGAGTGATTTCCTATGGTAAATTATTGTGAAATTAGATCGACTTATTAGTGTGAAATTGAAGTTTTTCTTGTGTTTCAATTAACGAGGACGAGACTACAGTGCAGAACAAAACAGACGCAATTGACGCTTTGTTTTTTATTTTTATTTTTTATATACCACTTAGGTAGCAGACAAGCACACGGCCCATCTAATGGTAAGTGGTTACCGTGGCCTATGGACGTGTGCAAAACCAAGGGAGTCACACTCGCGCTGGCAACCCTGTTAGCACAGAGTTTCTGTGCCGTCAGTGTAAAAGACAAAGCAGGACAAGCTTTGGGTCTTCCCACTGACTGCACAAAACTCTTCATTTATTTGAGTAAATAATGCCGTATTTTCGTACAACTGTGACTCTGTATAAGGAAAAAGTAGAATGAAAATTCTTCAATGACGCTCAACATATTCATTTTCCCATACATGGCTTTTCCTTAAAATCAATGATTTATAGAGGAAGGTAAATACCGACGTCTATTATGTGGGCCGAATACAATTATTGGTGAAATGTAGGTGTTAACTCACCTCTGCTTAATCCTCTAGGGATAAAGGAGTGATTATACGTATGTACAACGCATTTTTGAAAGAATATCTATTATTTTCTTCTATTGTGAAAAAGCCGTTCAATAGTTTAATAAGATTCGTCTAGTATATTACATATTAGGTCTACTGTACAGTCGATTTTATCGATTTTACTGGTAAATCTATTGGAATCAAAATTCTGTTAGATTAGAATCTGGAATCTGGTTAGAATGATACTGGGAATAGGCGAATTATTAAAAAATCCCGCTTAAAGAAAGTTACTACTGGTCGTGGGTTTAAACTGGAGCGTTAGTGTGCTACTGTATAATTTACAGCTCTTACCTCGTAATTATATTTAATTGGTTTGTGTATTTGAGCCATTACACTTTAGTATTTTATTAGCAAATTACGACAGTAATCCTGAATAAAAAATGCGTGGGAAACGTCAATGGGCGCCACTTTACGGGATCTATGTCAATCACACGATGTTCTGTCACAGGGGTTTTTACCAAGAACCCTAGGAAGGAAAACCTCAAAAATGGTTGGAAATATATTTTTATTAAAAACAAAGCAGGATTCAAATTACATTATAATTTTTCATCATATAACGCAGAAGTTTAAGCGTTTTTGGACGAATTAAAGCGATTAAGTTATTTTTAACACCCAATTCAGGCATTGGCGACGCGAGACAAAGACTTCTGTGGTGCCAAGAATAATATTCAAATATTTGTTAATCAAAAGTAACCAGCTTTGTTAATCATCTCTTTGGCGATACGTTAGTTCAGCTGATGTCCTTCGAATAAATAATAGTGACGATAAAATGTTAAATAATCACAGATAACACAATCTTTGTCTAATGTTAAACACAATATCAAATAATTACATACCGATTAACACTCCGTTGTTTAAACAGTTCCGAACAACCAAACAGTCACATAAAACCGACTATTATTTAAAATTTATATAACTTGTTAAATAACTGCACGGTTAACTCGTTTATTACGAAGTCGTGAGTGAAATGTCTGACATCACGCCACTGCCGAAACGAATTTCACTTTCAACTGGTACCACTCTCTCTCATTTCATTTCACTGTCGTTTTATAGTGACGAACACTATAATATAGGCGCAACACACAGATGGTGAATTAAAAATAAAAACTAGTTTAGACAAATATTCAACTTTATTTCCGTTATTATCTGTATTAAATAGAAATGGCGCTATAAATTTCCCGTTTCTTTTTTTTTTTTTCTTTAGAGATGTGCGATCATTGTGCCAGCGCTAAGGATACTGAGTGAGAGTCGAGAGACTATACAGCTCACTGTCACAAAATGATGGATTGGATATGTATGGCACTTTGTTTATAACTTGGCAGAGTATCTAAATTTATTATTGGTAATGATTAAGCAAAAATATAATGAACAAAAAAATAGTACATATGCTTACAAAACTTATCCCTACAAAAAATGCTGACAAATTTCATCACAAAGTCTTCACTCAAATGGCTTACCTCCAAAAAATATTCTCAATCAAATTTACACTCAACACGATAGTACTGCTATTCACATACAAACAATTTTTAACTTCACAACGCTAATAACAAAGAACGATTACTGTACACTGTAAAAATATACACGTTAATCAAAAACAATGGACTTTATGACCACAGAACTAAAGTTTAAACTTGAAGTATAGATTAACATCCGGAAATAAACACAGCGCGGTGGAGTGATCAACGTACGCGCCACTACGCGATTGCGCAGGTCTACTGACCCGTATTCGTATATTGTTGATTATTATGAGTCTGTTGTCAACTACACACCAGTTTCACAATATCTATGTCGGTCGAACATGACTTGTAATGTCAAATAAGCACATAGATTTAAATATTTTACTGTTTTAAACCAGCGATGCAAAAACGACTAAAGTTAAAAGATTTTCTTCAAACTAATCCTACTTTATGGTTTTTATATTATGATTCCAATTTTAAAATGTATAAAACTAATTAATTTTAAAAATGTTGTTTGCAGACTAACGACTTTCAGTTGGTAAATTAAATAGGTTTTTACATGAAAATAATTGTCTTGAAGATAAATTCAAAGTGGAAAAGAAGTTAAAGCACACCGACTTCTTAAAAAAAGTGGACACGTGGTATGTAGTTGAAGTAATATTAATGCATTATTAATGATTTCATCGCAATGACTAGCAATTTATTTCTCTACAACACGCCTAAAAGTTACCATTGCCTTTTTAGTTCAATGCCATAGCGTCTTGTCTCATCTATCAATTTAGTAATCAATTGATTTTTTTATCGATCAACTTATACCTATTTTAAGGTGTAAACTTCTTATTTTGATGCCACAGCTAAAACAAGGAGTTAACAGTAGAGGTCACAGTGTCTAAATTAATTTGTTAAATACACACATCAACAAAGTCTAGGGAACAAGGACATTTCTAGTTTTTATTTAAAAACCCTTTCTTGTAATAGTGAGTGTTTTATATCAATAGAAGGGTATTTTTATACCGTTTTTAATTTTAATTTTAATAAAAAGATTTTCATACCAATTTTTTTTTTTTTAAGAAAGAATTGAATAGTGCCAATTACAATTACAACCTTCTATGATTAGGCACAAAAATAACGAGGTAGTAAGAAATACAGTAATTAACCGTACTTTAAACATTTTTAATAATCTGTAGGACCTCCTAAAGCATTAGCAACAGCTCGACAAAGGCGTGGCATACTTAGTATGAGATTGTCAATCATCGTCTGTGGAATATGGCTCCATACACTGCGAAGGTGTAAAAAAAGTTGTTCTTCAGTGTTCAGATTTTCCAAAGAATCACTGAAAGCTCTTCTCCCAAGCAAATCCCAGGCATGCTCTATGGGATTGAGGTCGGCAGACTGAGCAGGCCATTCCAACGTCGTCATATTGTGCTCGCTTAACGCATTGACCACTACCCTCGCGGTGTGTGACCGTGCATTATCTTGCATGAACATAAAATCTTGACCGAACTGCTGTCGATGAGGGATTACCATGGGGTGTATAACCTCCTGAATGTATTGGTTTGCATTCAAATTGCCCCGTATCCAAACGAGGTCGGTCCTTCCACCAAGGCGAATTCCAGCTCATACCATGATTGTTCCACCTTGGTAAGGATGAACTTCTTGCGGATTCTGGAGACGACTCCGACGTCCAGGAACTCGCCATATACGCACTCTTCTCGAATCAGGATGAAAACCGAAGCAAGATTCGTCGGAAAACAGAACCCGTGCCCATTGATGGTCGGTCCACTGTAAATGTGCGTTAGCCCACAATAAGCGACGACCTCGATTTCCACGTCGAAGAGCTGGAACCCTAAGCGGTCTGCGAGCATAAAGATTGGCTTCGTGTAGTCTTCTTCTGACAGTTTGATCGCTAATAACCACTTGATGCTGAGACTGGAGGCCTGCGACCAACTGACGAGCAGTAATCGTGGGTTGCCGCCTTGCGGAATTTTGCAAGAAACGATCTTGTCGTGGGGTAGTAACCCTATTTCGTCCCCTGTGACGTTCGGCAACATCCCCTGTAGACCTGTAGCGTGCCCATAATCTGCAAATTACGCTTGGTTGGGTGTTGGCAGCATCCGCTACGTCGCGTTGAGTTCGTCCAGCTTGCAGCATACCAACAGCCCTTAACATCTCTTCGAGACTTAAATGACGACGTGACATGATGACTACAGTCACAAAAATGCACAAACCATACGTAAAAGACGTATTATTGATAATAAACGTTATTTACAATCAAAAAAAATAATTTTATTTTGCCTCAGAGAAACTGCACAATCAAACACTTTTAAAAGTTTTCCCTCCATATTCGAAAATCATTACTTATTTAAATTTATTTTTAAATTTCGAACAACTCTGTAATCTACTTTATTCTATTTTTATTTATTTGCTGCCAGTTATTTGCAAAACAAGATTTACACGAAAAAAAATAATTGGGGTCATCTTGTTCCCTAGACTTTGTTGAGGTTTTTATTTAAGATTGATTTGGAAATTATTTTTATTCACTAAACATCAACGAAATTATCGAAAGAATCGGTGACGAATCCTAGCAAAAGCTAGTATCAATAAATAATTGATTCCGAAAAACTTTCGAATTTGGAATTTCAACTGTACCAGACATTCAGTTGAATTTCGAAGTTGTTCGTATTCAAAATGCAGTTGAGATGCGGCCCGTCTGTACCTTCTAAGTAGCATTTCAATTAACTTTATTTAAAAGTAAAATAAACGTTGCTGCGAGTTTCTCGCTAGCTCATATACTGTTACATAATTAAACTTATACTCGTTACACGGTAGCATAGAAATGTATACTGCATAACAGGAATATATTTACGTTACTAATTCCGATGATTAAGTATAATGTTTAAGTAGACTAGAATTTATTCTTGTCTTAATTGAGCAATGTTCTTATAGTTCCGAGATAAAAATTGTAGATAATATTGATAGTAGACGCAGAAACCATAGCGAGGTATTATGATTCCTTGGTTGCTTAACGTCTGAGGGCCTAACAGAACATGGTACCATGACATAAATTACATACGGGAAGTATGGCAGGTATGTATGTTTATTACTTCTTCACGCAAAAACTACTGAACGGATCTGGATGTACATACATACATACATAAAATCACGCCTGTCTCCCATAGGGGTAGGCAGAGATCACGGATCTCCATTTGCTACGATCCTGACATATTACTCTCGCTTCATTCACTCTCATTACATTCTTCATGCATGCTCGTCGGTTTAGAGTACTCCTGACCTGCCCCTTTTCTAAAACTTCCCCGATTTGGTCCAGGTATGTGCGCCTAGGTCTTCCCCTTCCGACGGTACCATCCACACTCGCCTCATACACCTGTTTCGTTAGTCTTCTTTCATTCATTCTCTCAACATGACCAAACCATCTCAACATTCCTCTCTCAATTCTCATCACTACATCTTCTATCACTCCACATCGTTCTCTTATCACGCTATTTCTCACTCTATCTTTCAAGGTCAAGCCACACATACTTCGCAACGCACGCATTTCTACTGCATTTACTCTACTCTGATGCTTTTTCTGCCACACCCAACTTTCACTACCATACATAAGAGTCGGCACCAATACTCCTCCATGTACAGCCAGTCGTGCCTTTTCGGACACTTTCCGGCTGCTCATAAAGTTGTGTAGTGCCCCATTCACTCTATTTCCAGCCATCACTCTCCTTTCAACATCTTCTTCATGCTTTCCATCTCTCGTAAACAATGTTCCCAAATATATGAACTCATTCACTTGTTCCACTTTTTCTCCATCTATACAAATCCTACACTCTGTCACACATTCATCTCTTTCAAAAACCATAACTTTTGTCTTACTAACATTCACTTTCATTCCTTTCCTCTCAAAAGCTTCATGCATAGTTGTTACCATCTCCTGCAACTCCTCTGCCGATGACGCCAGTAAAACCTGATCATCAGCATAAAGAAGACATTTGACGAGTAAATTCTTCATTCTTAAACCACATTCTTTATCTTTCAAATCTTGCAAACAACTGTCCATGAATAAGTTAAACAGCCATGGTGACGCTACACATCCCTGTCTAACCCCTTTTTGGATACTAAACCATTCAGTGTATGACCCATGTATCCTCACGCAAGCTCTGGAGTCCTCATAGAGAGACTTCACAGCTCGAATAAGGTTGCTGCTCACCCCATACATAGACAGTACCGACCAAAGTTCATTCCTCACCACTTTGTCATAGGCCTTTTCCAAATCCACAAATGCGCAATAGACCTTTTGACTCTTGGCCAAAAATTTCTCGGCTATGCTTCGCAATGAAAAGACCTGATCCGTACATCCCATTCCCTTTCTAAAACCCGCTTGTGCATCCCATATTTTCTCATCGGTTTCTTTCATAACTCTCTCAATCAACACTTTCGCATACAGTTTGCCGACGACGCTGAGTAGGCTAATGCCCCTGTAGTTTTTGCAGTCTTGATTCGAGCCCTTTCCTTTGTAAAGTGGAACTATAACGGCCTTACACCAATCACTTGGTACACGACCGCTAACCCAACATATGTTGAAAAGGCGGCACAACTGACTTGCTACAAGGCCCTGTCCAGCCTTCAGCATCTCGACTGTCACCTTATCATATCCCGCTGCTTTACCAGCTTTCATACTTCTTAATGCACTCACAACTTCATTCATACTAATACCACTTTTATCAGCATCAACATAGTCATCCATCACCGAGGTTAGTGCATGTACACCATCCTCTCTTTCAAACAAGCTTTCAAAATAGTCCTGCCATCTTTTTAACACACATTCCTCACCTTTTACAATACTTCCATTCTGGTCTCTAATAGCGTTCAGCTCGGAGCTCTGTGTTTCTCCTCTGGCTAAACGAATGGACTTCCAAAAGAACTTAATGTTCGTCTGGAAATCCTCAGATAACCTTTCATCAAACACGTTTTTTTTGTTCCTTTTTCTTTCTAGCAATCACTCCTTTCACTATCCCTTTCAGTCTTCTATATTTATCTTTCGCTTCATCCACATTCTCAATTGTAGCTTGCTGCATTCTCTCATTAGCTCTGACTGAGAGCCAGTCAAGCCACGCTTTCTTTTTCTCACATACCAACTTTTGCACTTCTTTATCCCACCATGCATGCTTCACCTTTTGCACTTTACTTCTTTTACTTATACCACATACTTGGGAAGCCACACTCACAATCTCATCTTTGAATACCTTCCATAACTCCTCAATCTCACAAATACTATCAAGATCATGAAACCTTTCAGTTAATTTGCTTCCATACTCCTCTCTCACTTTATCTTCTTGCAAGTTTTCTACTTTTATTCTTTCTAGAACACTTATGGGCTCACGCCTTCTACGTCTCCATCCTTTAAAGAGATCACTTATACGGCACATAACCAAAAAGTGATCTGTATGGATACCCACACCGCGATATACCCTAGCGTCTAGAATATTTTTTCTCAATCTTTCATCCACTATTACAAAATCAATCATACTTTTACTGACATTCTTCGCTTCTCTTGTATACATATGAATCCTTTTGTGTCGAAACATCGTGTTTGACACACAAAGGTTCCATTCCAAACATACTTCAAGCAAACCTTTACCATTTTCGTTCACTCGTTCATCTCCGTACTTGCCAAGAACCCTTTCAAATCCATCTCGTTTCAGTCCTACCCATCCATTAAAATCACCTAGCATTATGATTCTTTCATTATCCTTACATTCTCTTAATACATCTCTTAAACTCTCCCAAAACTGTTCTCTTTCTTCTTGTACTTCCTGGGACGTATTCGTACCGGAGTCTACAGGAGCATAAACCCCTACGACAAAAATACGAGTGAGTCCCACTTTCATTCTCATCCACATCAGTCTAGCATTCACACATTCGAATATATTCACACACTCAGCCATTCTAGCAGATAGGATGACACCAACTCCCTGGCAAGCTCTGTCGGTATTGGATACTCCCGACCAGTACGCGGTGTAGGGTCCGTGCTTGGTGGTGTCACATCCTTTCCTCTTCGTCTCATTCACACAAAGCACATCAATCCTTCTTTCATCCATCATCTTACAAACATCATTCATTTTTTCTTCCATTCCTCCTCCAACATTCAACGTAGCAAAACGGCTCTCCGTGAGCCACTTTTCGCCCCCACTGGAAACGAGACGTGACGGGTGGCGTACCGCGTCGCCGCCATGCGGATGATTAATTTTTGGAATCATTGCGTTCCCACGAGTCATAGGGAAAATATGGTCCACCCCCGCAGAGCCCTTTACGGAGGTAAGGCGGAATCTCAAGTGTGTCCTGTGACCGCCAACACAGACACCCTCCGTTACACCAGCTTGCCCTCTGGTCACGAATCCTTGGCACGGGTCGGCTAACACCTTGGATCGGGGTTTTTTCTCGGGTATGCTCCCTGAGAGTTGGTTTTATTTCGGAGTGACCTTCTCCTAGATGGTTGCAGACCAATACTGACGAGGCCCATCTCCCCGGTTTTGATTTCAGAGTTTTCCTTCTCTTAGACGGGTTGCAGCCCAATGCTGACGAGGCCCATCTCCCCGACTGTATGGATGTAATTTGACACAAATATAGTCTGGAGTAGAATATAGGTTACGTATTATCCTGTGGGTTATGGTAACGGAATAAGCACTTTACGCGGCCAGATCCGCGGGCCACAGCTCGTGTAGTATATAGTACATATTCGAATAGCTATGTATTATATTGGAGCAAACGTATGGAGCATCAATCGATTGTAAGTACTGTTATCTATCACTCAAATCGAATGAGACAGGCAATCTCGCACTACTGAGAGATCAAACGATTTATTTCCGAACGACTAATCGAAACCTATAAATTGAAACGATATCGATTTAAAATAACATCACTTATAGCACCCGTTCTAATTTCAAATCACCTTCAAACAAAAACGTCATCGATAAAGTGCAGGTACGTTCAGTCGCAGAAGGTACAATTTGCAAAATGTTAAGTGGTAGCAATATGTCAAAGTCGCAAAATGTCCGAGTCTTAAAATGACCAAGTCTCAAAATGACCGAGTCTCAAAATGTCCAAAGCATTTAAATGAAAACTATATTCAATAAGCACTCACAGAGCTCGTTCAAAGGATATGTGAGCTATGTCGACAGAGCCCCGCCTCGCGGGGCTCCTATTATCCTATATATATGCGTGTCGGGGTACAAAACAAATCTTCTAAAATATTGGAAATTTTTGGAATTGGACATTTTAGGAACTGGACAATCAGGGAATTGGACAATATGGAAATTGGACATTTTGAGAATTGGACATTTTGTACCTGAACCGTTTAGTAAAACAGTAAAACCAGCGATTCCGTGAAGTGGCTAAAATCGGAACTAACGGTTGTCACTGTCAAAATGCATACTGTTTTATTGAAAATCAAGGACAATTTAGTACGATTTAACAATATTGAAAGGACGGTGGCACCATGCATAGTTCAGTTGACGGAATTGTTAAAATTAATTGCACTGATAGGTAAACTACACCAAGATTTTTTGTAACTGGAAATGAAGTATTTAATTGGTAATGATATCGTTTTAAGACCCCACTGAGAACTTCTGGGCTCAATGCAACCACACATGCAAGTTGATATACCTGAGAGACTCAGGCTTTCTTCTCAAGGTAAGAAGTACCTAAGCGGCCTGAAAGCCACGGTTGGGAATTTGAGAACAACACTAAGATCGTAGGCAGATACCACATTGTTTCCACCTGCTACGATCCCGACATTCATCTCATCAGTATCAGTTATCTAAGTATATACTTTAACGGCCTACTAATCTAAATCCTAACCGAGGAGACTTCATTCACGGTCAGGTTTTGAATCACTCGACGTGATGGTTGCACGCGATTGTAACAATACGAACTGTTTTGTGATCGCTTCCATAACAACGGATGATAAAATCGATTTATTTTTCAATTTTTATTTGTTTTAACTGTCGCTGTTATCGTATAACAGTGTACTACTGTGGCTAATTGTATTTTTGTATGACATAATCGATTTTTATGAGTATGTACAGTCGCCTTCGAAGTTGTAGGTTTTTGTTTTGTGAGCATTTTATGCAAGGTTTGAAGCTAAAGATATCGCTAAGTCGGATTGTGTTATCCTAGCCTATTTTGACGAATGATATCTATGTCGTAAGAATTATCTTATATGACGGAGAGTTCCTGGCGCTGAAATCAATCTAAATGGCAGATTCCTGGCTACAAAATATGTTTTTAATTAAATAAAAAAATGTTGGCATCTACGAAAAGCAGTTCTAGACACCAATGACAAACTGTAAACTCATCGAGAATGTGAACCCATCGAAATAAAACCATACCTAAATACTGTTAGACCAGATATTTCAAAGGTTGGATAGATATCTATCATTCGAGTTGGCGTAGCAACAGGATGTTCCACGGGAATTATTTCAATGGATCTGCATGGATGGCATCCGGACAGCCAGCGTCACACAAATTTAATAGATAACAAATAAATTGACGCTAACATTGCCAGGGGAGTAGATGTAGAATATAGTGGACGGTCAAATGACAGCTGTTGTTTCTTAAGAAATGTACCGAAATAAATATTGCTGGGTCTTTGTACCTAACGTAGCTACTTCCTAACGTTTTAAAATAAACTGTCTGCTGAACACATTTGAACTTCGTTGTTATTTCTATTATAATTTATGGATTTAATAATCACTTCAGCTTATTATGCGTCTAGGGAATATTATCCAAAATAGTTGGATCACATTGATAATCCAACGATTTTGGATTGACCGCTACACTGATATTGACGGTGACAACAATTGCTATTGGGTAAATCGCTAACGAAAAACGTCAATAATGACGACGTCTACTATTTTGCAACTAACACGGATTTCAATGTACCTAATTAGATAAAAACGGTTGCTGATGCAAATAAAGATATGCAGATCCAGCAGAAACTACATTCAAAATTACACCAGTAGAATAAAACATTTGTATCAATATCATTGTACAATTCACTCAATCAAGGAATTAAGGGCAATAAACGTGTAGTGACATTCTTGCAGTGATAAGACTGGGCTAGAAAATCACATGGTGCACATTGGGTAGCGAAAGCGACAACGCCCCTTTGCCAATCTATAGTAGAAACGTATCGGCTTTTTTTTAATGTTCAGACGATGCAAAAATTGTTCATATTTTGAGTTACTCGCGTATTGCATCTTTGAAGTAGTATCTTAACGGCACTATGATCGGCGGGTTCCCTAGTATATGATGGTGGATGTGGGTTGTTTGGTATATATCGCCGTCCCGTCAAGCCATGATACTGTTCCGCAAAGGACAAAGTTATGGCTTCCGTTGGGGCTGCGAAGATAGATGGAAAAATACATTATAGGTATATAGATACACCATGGTTGAAAGTATAGTATGTAATATAACTAAAACCCTCCTCCTGTGGCTCTGCCCGCGTGGATCTCTTTTCCCCGATTAACAAACGTAAGATTTTAACTCTGCCTAAGACCTTTCTAACAAATTTCATAACCGCATCAAAATCCGTTTAGTAGTTTTTGCGTAAATCGCGAACAAACATTATAATATATTAGATCTTTACCTATGAAATTGGCGAAATTTTCTTACAGATTCATGAGTTCATTATTCCTGTAATTTAATAGCCATTATTTATATTTTGTTTGAAAGTTGATTTCAAGATTTTGTTTTGATTGACCGCTTGATAAATTTGAGTTCATTATTTATATTTTGTTTGAAAGTTGATTTCAAGATTTTGTTTTTATTGACCGCTTGATAAATTAAATTCGATCTTCAAAAACAGTACTCACTAAATGCTTACATTCTGATGAAAAATTGCGTATTATTTTTACGTAATAAAAGTGTTTGTTGGCTTAATGTAGTCTCATTCATACACAAAAAAAACATAAAATTTGGATTGGTCTTTCCTAAAAAAATGCAAAAATGTTAATACTGGAAATTGGGTTTCCTCCAATTACTTCAAAAAAACGGCAATTTCATATGTACCGACCTATAAGAAAATATATTAAATAGCTGCTAGTGTGTTATACGTAAATAATAATAAACTGGGTGAATCATACAATGCAAGTTTAGTATTCTCGTTAATTAAAATTTTAATTAAGCTGAATTACTTTTATTGCTCATCTGTTCCCTAGGTAACAGAGTGGCAACATCTCTTTCTTTAAAAGATATTCCACTTCCGACTAATGAACTGCCGAGGCTAGAATAGTCTGGTGAAATTAAGGATATGAACTTTAGCCCCTAAATACATAACAAGGTCAAGACAACTGTGTTCGTATAACACTTGACGCGAACGTGTGAATCAGTGTCGGGTAGCGTGGCTCCGTGACGTAGCCGAGTGCGTCGGCCGGACTTCCCCGTACAAAGATAAGGAAAGAATGATGCTATACTCTTGACTCCGACTAAGAATAAAAAAAAATACGTCAATGATCTATTTATCATTAGTACATTG
The DNA here is from genome assembly GCA_963662185.1 of Eilema griseolum. Lineage (NCBI taxonomy): Eukaryota > Metazoa > Arthropoda > Insecta > Lepidoptera > Erebidae > Eilema > Eilema griseolum. The sequence continues at coordinate 3,105,381 of OY759249.1, forward strand.
ACAGTATCTTTATCTGCATTTGCATATTTTGAGAGTAAAAACACCTATTAAGTATTTTAAGTTTTACTCTTAATAATTAACAAACAACGGAGTCTTGCAAAGACCTTCAGCGCTTAAAGCAATGGCACCTGTAGATCAGTATACCAGACGGGTTAGGAGGACAGACAGCCAATATGGAAAGGAGGCGTAAGAGAGCACAGGACAGGATTCAACTGGACTATGCTCCGATGGAGAGAAGACTATCTATTTTTACTTTTAAGTTTGTGTTTCACTCAAATATATATTCACATAACATAACATAAACTCACGCCTATATCCCCGAAGGGGTAGGCAGAGGTGCTAGCACCTACATTTCGCCAGTTTATGTTTATACAGGGCTTTATATTTATTATAGGTGGCGAGTCTATTGCCATTAACCGGGCACATATAAACCTGTGATAAATACACACATAACTTCGAAAAGCATCGAAAAGTCATTGGTGTGTGCCATGGTAAAACCTGGGATCGAACCCGAGACCTCGTCTCAGCAGTCCATTACCCATACTACTAGGCTACTGTGGTACTATTGTACTATAATATTTAGACTTTAGTAAATATTTATCATGGTATGGTTAATAAAATTCTGGTGAAGAATTGCACATTTATAAAAGGATTGTTCAAAATCACATGGTAATGTGCTAAATTTAACCATTGTATTCAAATACTGTTATTTAAACATATAAAAAATTAGGAACTATGTTACTATAAACAAAAAAAATACTACATTGAAATGTAACTATTAAAAAATACAATAGCTGTGGAAATCAATGCAACACAATAGATATATATGCTCAAATAAAATTGAAAGCAACATAGATGATACAACAGAAAAAAATGTTACTAATTTATTATAATGTATTCACATACATAATAATTAGTGCAGTAATCATATTCAAAATTGGAACAAAATCTGCAAAACAAAAAATAAATAGCATCACAATACTGCCGGCGAAAAAAAAACGAAAGTGAAGCACAGACACAAACTCAAACAGCTTTATACCAGCTCATTTTTGTTGCCTGAAGCCCGTTGACCCCGTTTTCTGCATTCTGACCGGAGCTGTTCCTTATTCATAGCCGCTAATGCTTCAGGGCTTAGGTTCTGACGTGTTCTTCCATTGTCAGACACTGAATTCTGACGAGGTATAATCACCGAGTTGGCATTATTGCGAACTCGTCTCGTACCCGGCATATTCACAAGTTTTAGTAATTATCCTTAGATAATTATATTATTTTGTTGTGTCTTCAATAGTTTATAATGTAATCCTTTGTCTTCTTGCCTTGTATAGTGGAAAATTGTTGATGTAATAAATACATAATGTATTATAAATATATGCATAAAACACTGATAAACATAATAACTATTTGCTTGTATTCAAAAATTTATCATTTCACACAATAATAACTTGTATTTTTAACACATATAGAAATAAAGATAATAAACACATCATAATACATGGAATAAATAAAATCTAGTCTATGTAAAGCTGACATTGAACCCTGCCCTCACATTAAATTTTTTTTTAAATACTTAGGTACAGGCACACGTAATAAAATTATAAGATAAGCGTTTCTTTTTAAATCATTTAAGATAATCAGTCTGACTCAACTGAGTAATATATTATGAAAATACAAGTGAATACGAATAGAATGTGAAAACGCAAATTATCACAAATTAATTTCCATTTTGGTGTATGTTTACACACAAATATTAGCATTATATCACGAAAATTACCCTCCTCGCAATATTATTGATTATTTAAGTTCATTCAAGCGTAACATATTTCGAATGATGAAACACATTAATTCCGTACATGGAGGACGTTTAGCGTATCAAAATAAAAAAGCCATGATCAGCCCCTAATAATAAAGCATAAATTTTAACATAGGTATCGGAAAAATGAGTAGGGACAGTCAGCAGAAATCATAAGTAACATCTAACCTAACATAACATTTAAAATTAATAAACCAGAAAAAAATACTCACATTCGCAATTACTAAATAACAGTTCAGAAAATAGCCTTTCCTCTTTATTTCATACAAATTGAATTTCTTCAGCTAGAAAATAAATATTTTTTACACAACACCTCTATCTATCCCCGTGAAAAGCAAAATTGTTGAAGTTTGAAAAATTATTGCCAACCCTAATTTATCAATTCCATTCTAAAAAACAAACAAAAACACTTTTCAGCGAAATCTTTCTTGATCCCGCTAGTCACGTCACAAATATTTTAAATACATCTTTGACTCTTTATGTATTGCTTTTATTCTATTCGAAGTCAAAGACATCAAGTTTAACACCAAAAACAGTTTTGAACACTATTCTTTTCCCCAGCAAAATGAACTAATACCGTTTATGGCAATACTTGGTTGTTCACTGACGTGTGTTTGTTTTCATAGACCAAATCTAGAGCACGAGCGCGCGAGAATTATATGCTCTATGGTATAGCCTCTACGGCGTGGCGTAGTGGTACTAAACATGGCCGGCCGCTACGCAAAAGGCACGGGTTCGATCCCCGCTCAGTGAGAATATTTGTAAACATGAATATGGGTACTTGCATTGGTCCTAAGCGTGCCTCGGAGCGAAGAGCACGTTAAGCTGTTGGTCCCAGTTTCTATAAGAACATCTATGGTAGTCGTTGTCGTTACGTGCGGTAGAAGGGTGGAGCCCTAAAAAGTTTAATAACTAATCTAATTGCAATACTTCGATATTGCCTTTAGGTTGTGGAGGTCAGATGGTTGTCGCTTCATAAAAAATATTAAAGTTCAGCCAAATCCCATAGGTGTTGCCAAAAGACTTTGTTCCAATATTTGATTTGACAATTTTGACATTTACAGGTGTGCAGTCAGTTCAGTTTGATAGTTCTGCAGTTTTGACGTGGGTTTGACTGACATAAATAGTAGTTCAATAATCCGTTCTGTGGCTACAACAAAATATAAATATTTGTTTTTATTAGAAATACTTTTTATGAAATTCTTTTCAAGGAAATGAATGGTGACAATATCAATTCTTACGTGCCATCTATATTAAATCCTAGATGCATTAGGAAGCAAGATGCTGATCTTTCTTTAACTCAGGTAAGCATAATCTTGAGAAACTTTGTTAATGGCTCGAACGTGACCAAATGCCCACTTTTAATGGTCATAAAGATATGAAGTGTATTAAATCACTTATTTTCGACGTTATAAGTTACCATTACTACTTATAAGCTATTAAATTTGATAAATACCTTAAATCATGTATGCACTCTTATAAGTTACCTAACACTTGTTCCCAGAATTCGATTGTGAGTCGTACCTCGCTATCATTGAGACGGAACAATGGTTTAAAAGCGAGGGCCAAGCCTAAGGTAAGATTATTTGGACTTTATTTTTAGTCTGTTGGACATAATTTTTTAGTCTAATAATTTTTACAATAATCTACCAAACAGATAACAACCTTGAACTATAACATACAGAATAGATATTAAAAAGATATAAATTCTTATACTGTAAAGGTTAAAGTGATTTAAAAAAATATTTAGTACTTATACCTGGACCAAATCGGGGAAGTTTTAGAAAAGGGGCAGGTCAGGAGTACTCTAAACCGACGAGCATGCATGAAGAATGTAATGAGAGTGAATGAAGTGAGAGTAATATGTCAGGATCGTAGCAAATGGAGATCCGTGATCTCTGCCTACCCCTATGGGAGACAGGCGTGATTTTATGTATGTATGTATGTTAGTACTTATACATATACAGTCGAACCTCTATAAGTCGAACATCAAGGGAGACGCCAAAAATTTCGAGTTATAGAGTTTTCAACTTATGGAGGATTTCGACTTAGGCGGATTTTGATTCGACATAAAGAGTTTGAGGTTTATTCTTATAAATTTTGAGTTAGAGAGGTAAAATAAATAAAAATTCAACTTGCAGAGGTGAGAAACATATTTTTATTTATTATAAATCAACATTATTTCAAATCATTTTAAAATAAAAATATGGCATTAAAAAATGTCAGTATTTTTTTTTGCTTTAGATAATTTGGTTGTTCTCTATCTATAGCATTGTCTAATCTATAAAGAGCAGAAAAGCAGTTGCAGTAGCAGTTGTTCAGCAACATCTTTCTTTTTTTGATACCTCTTCACAGCTTCGAGCACTTCTAATTTTTCAGCAAGACTCAAAGTTTTTAGTTTACGTTTCACAGCACTCATGTTAACTGTTGTACTAATTTATGTGTATTGCAGTAGAACCAAACTGCATCTGACAGTATTTAAGTCGAAAACAAATGACTTGCTTAGCTAAATTTCAAAGGAAATCAAAATTGAACACCTGACACCAAGCAAGCAAACACGTGTTTACGTGAGTCATAAATTTATTATCGTATACTCCTAAAATGTTTTCTAAGAAACAATAGTGTACCCACATTTCGGCAAGTTCCTAAAGTCGGTAACTTATTTTTGTTCGAACAATAGAGGTAATAAATTCCAAATGATCAAGTTGTAAAGGTTGTAAAATAAAACGTTGCTATGTTCGAGATACAGAGGTCAAATTTAATTTTTCGAGTTATAGAGTGAAAATATGTACCAAAATGGCTTGGAGGGACTCGGTGATTATTTCGACTAACAGAGGGTCAAGATTTCAAGTAATGGAGGTTTTGGTGTTTGAAGGGAAGGGAACAAAACATTTTTTCGAGATTTGGAGGTTTTTGACTTATCGAGGTTCGACTTAACGAGGTTCTACTGTATTTAAGTATACATGCCAATCCCGTTGTATCTTATAGTATTATATTTATTTATTAGGCAGCAGTTAATTCAATTGATAATGCCTATATCCTGTTAATCTCCAGCAACTTTCACTTGAGATTTCAAATGTTTGTCGAGTTTGCTCTTAAATTGATTCACAGTCACACTCATATAGATGAAAATACTACAACAATTTTTATTTCCTTGAATGTTTTGTATCGCGGCGGTGAACCTTTGATGGCTGTTGACTCAAGTTTACATCAGCATGTTTATAAGAAATGTCGGAGTATACAGTTACACAGCATTGATGTAATTTGGTAGTTTGTACTTGAACACTGCTTGTGTTAGGATGAGAGAGAATTTTCATGAACACAGTTGAATTGTGATTGTCCATCCAGTATTACCACTCCCCATGAGAGCGCCATTGACTGGACCCATAAGATCCTCTTGTAGTATGGATAAAGTAGGTACTTAAAGCTGTTGGAGACGGCGCACCTGTTTTATGTAAGGTAGACTGCCTAAGACCAATTCCAGCCAAGGCAGAAGTTGCCCTGTTATGAGCTGTTAGGAGGCTCTCCACATGTCTCTCTCAGTCAAGAGCAGGCTGGCTCTCCAGGGGCAGACTGGGGGGTGACAGAGACTAGCAGAGGTCTACTCAACAGCACATCCACCAAGACATACGATTTGCACAACGTGGGGACACTAGCATGCATGATACGCATTGTGCGGGTGTTCGCATGCATGGCACGCATGAGTCAGCAGACAGCTCCACAGTTGTCTGAGTCAATCTCTGGCTGGTCATCATTCACTTTATAGTCAAAATCAAATATCATTTATTTTATAAAGACACTTACAAAACGTCAAAATAAAAAATATATTTGACTAGTTTAGCAAATGAGTAGACTCCGGCAAGAAACTCAACGGGCGTATTTTTTTTGTTCTATTTACAATATGTCCGTGACATTTGTTTCACCACTATGCCGATAGCCTCTGTGGCTTGGTGGTAGTGCATTCGATTGCTACGCATGGGGTGCCGGTTGGATTCCCGCTCAAATATTTGTATACATGAATATGTTACCGGACCTCGGGAGATCACGTTAAATTGTCGATCCCGGTGTTCATACAAACGTCTACAGCAGTTGTTATGTAGAGAAATGGTCCACACAGAAGGGCTGATCACCTATCTGGTCAACGGCGTCCCCCACTTCTCACTGGTAGTAGTAGTAGTTCACGTCTATGCCTTCCGTGTTAGGGCGATATCACCAACAGCGAGCTCCGCTATCATTTCTGGAGTACTCCTTCCCTCCCCTCCCCACCCAATTGACTTGCATATCACGGAATAGCACTACTAATCCGGTTTGTAGCCAGAGAATTAAATGGCGTGGCCTTGTTGCCTCATGCTGCCTTAAGTTTTGTGGTTGCGGAGTTACCTCTTTCGTAAGGAGAATGTCCCATATTATGTATCTGTTAATAAACTGAGCTGTAAGCAGCAATCACTCTTTCAAGGCACAGGTTATATATTTTAAGGTGTTAAAAGCCACACACAGCTTGTATGTACAATTTCTCCGTGGCGTCTAGTGAGCGGAGGACTTGCATTAATTATTGTCATAGCAAAAAATTAATGGTTTGTAGTATATCATCTACGAAGTGTTAAAATCATCGTACATTGTGTATAGCTGCGGCTCGCTGCTATTTTAAATTAGCGCTATCGTCGAACGCTAGGACGCTAACGTAGGCCAAGAGGTGCAAGCTTGCGGTCCGCGCGCCCTGCTATTTGGTAGCTATTAGATATTAACCTCTGCCTCGCCGAGCTTAAAAGAAGAATAATGTTATGTCTCACTTGTCACCATCTTCCTGCTAACTTTCTTGTCTATTTTAGTTACCATTGGCTTTTTATATTGAAGTCATGAGTTTAATGAGTACGTATGTACGTCGTCGCGTAATGCTACCGAAAGCCGTCACCCAAAAGAGAGTTTGATAAGAAAAGAGTTCACGCGTTAAGTTGCGGCCCCGAGGCCTCCTACAAGACGTGGTATATAGAAAGCAGCAGAGCTTTTAGTGCATGAAAATCATATTTTATTAAAATCGAAACGTATGAAGGCTACATCAGCGCATTACTCACGACTAGACCTTAAGTCGCTACTGTAAAATAAAATGAAATTGTTAAAGTTTCAATAAAACGATTCCAGGTTCATCCTCCGAACAAGGAAAACTTACAAAATGTTCAAAACTTAATCACTGAAGTTGCCAAGGGGAAACGTAAACAGACAATCGATAGGGACAGTTTGGGATTTTCTGCCATTGAAGACTTTAACAGCATAGGCAAAGATTTCGATTCTGCTTCCCTGGGTGCAGTAGATGGGGGTCTACAAATAGTAACAGAAACAGTACAATCAAATAGTGTAGCAAACGATGCCAAAATATCTTTAATATCAGTGTCATCGAACACGGATTTAGATAAAACCTTTGACACAAAAAGCAATTCTACAGTTGTATACAAGGTATCTGAAAGACCTATTATCACTCTGTCTTTCGGCATAAACCAATGCCAAAGTGCCGAAATAAATTCCAAAAACAGTAATATTAAAAGAGTTTTGTTTTCGCAAAAAGATGACAATACGCTGGTAGACTGCGAAATTATCGAATCTTCTGAACTTACTTCAGAAAGCGATATGGAAGAAAAAAATTATGAATCTCGAAGTCTAAACTCACTAAAAAGGTCGACAGTAACAGTCAATCTAGAAATAAAAAAGACAAAAGTGTCACCAGAGACAGCAGAAAACTCAAAAGTTCTAATTTTAAACACAAGTGCCGTTGAAAAGATATCTCATGTCATCGTACAACCACCAAATTATAAATTAGTGAAGGGAAATTTTTTAGAACACAAAAAAATTAAAAGCGTTTCTAAGAGAAAACAGGCAGTGTTCGATTCTGATGTCAATAATGGAATTGTGCGTGGACTGAGGCAGAAATCTATTGACAGTTTTTTTACTAAACGTTCGAGAATATCTGAAGAGAATCCTGGTAGGTCTGATTTCGAGAAGATTAGGCTGGTTAAAAATGGTGATGCGAATGAAATGAGCAAAAATTCGGGAGTCACTGAGAAATGTGGGCATAAGACGCCGTATTCTGGAAGACTAGATAATGCTGCGTCGAGACCAGGCACCGTGTCGCCGGTTAGAAAGGCGGCATCCCCGAGGTCAGATACTGCGAGTTCTTTGCCGCGTGGCGGTTCAGCAACCCCCACTTCCCACACACCGCGGAAAAATGTAGACGCAATACAGTTTAATATACCGAACAAGGCTATCTCCACTAAGAGAGCTACGTGCACGAAGGCGATACCGAATCATAAGATAGTCGCAGGTATGTTGGAAGTTTTTACCTTCAAAAATAAAACTCCCTTCAGTTTTTTTATGAGATTTTAAAGCAATTATCGTTCTAACTTTCCTATAGATTAATATCGGAAAAGAAAAACTGCCCTAGCTGTTGATTTTTCCGATCTAACTTGAATTTTTTTGAACGCGAATATATCGGAAACTGCCTACACTATTCGAAAAAATCTTTTTGCATCTTATTGCTTTTTACGTGCGGTAATTCCCTCTAGCCATTGGGGCTAACGATTGTGGATATGTCAGACGCGCCTCTGTATCACGCCTAGTTCTTGGCGAAGGTTGTAAGCTAATACTACGATCCTTAACAGCCTAATAATAAGAAAAAGATGGTGGAACCGTGGTAAGTCGGCTGCTTGACACCGACAACTGAGTACCCGTGGTGCAAAACTATATTATACACTTAGACTTCAAGTATTATTAAAAATGTTGAATATTCCAGGTACCCATTTTGCTGTCGACGCTTTCGCATATGGTGACATTCCAAACGTGAAGAATTACTTCCTTACGCATTTCCATTCCGATCACTACTCTGGGCTCAAGAAGGGCTTCAATAAATCTCTTTATTGTACGAGAATTACTGGTGAGCCATTAGTTTGTAATTGTATCTTCACCAGCTTCTCTCCCATTGGTTTAGGCAACGGCCTTCATTATTCATGTAGGCACAATCTTAGAAATCAAATTTAACAATCGACGTAACGATTTAAACTGAAACTAAATTACTGTGAAAACTATAAAACGGCTCGGGACTTACGCGATTAAATCATGGATCTTTATATTTTTGCCGACGTTTCGGGTGCGTTTCAAGAGCTCAGAATTTTCCTTATATACAAGTAATGGAGGGTAGGCGCACATAAAAATGTTCGCATTCGTCTCAACGCTCATAAGCCAGTTAAGTAGTAACCATTGTTGCTGCAACACATCGGAAACGTTAGCAAAAATGTTCTATGATTTAATCCCGAACCGTTATATAATTACTAGCTGACCCACCCCAGCTTCGCCCGGGGTATATTTTGAAGCTTCATATCCCTTTGAGCCCGTATGTTTTAGTCTTCATAATGTGTGTGCCGGATTTGTTAACATTTATTATCAATGCTCCGCTCCCTTAAGTAGTAGCGTGATGATATATAGCCTAAAACCTTCCTCGATAAATGGACTACCCAACACTGAAAGAATAATTCAAATCGGACCAGTAGTTCCAGAGATTAGCGCGTTCAAACAAACAAACAAATAAACAAACTCTGCAGCTTTATAATATTATATAGTATAGATGAATGTACACCGCGATAGTTTAAAAATAATATGACTTCATCCCGGTAGGATAGTAAGTAGCTGCAAGTACTTAGTCTGGCCATAAATACTGTTACAAATAAAATAAGATTTGAATTTGGAATCTGTAATTTTTATACGATTGTTCATTGTGTTTTCTAATTTTGGCGCCAATACATTGTACAATATTTTGCTATATTAAAATGGAGTGGGGTGATAAAGAAAACCGAATCGCTGTGATTGCATTACACAAAGTTGGTATGGAGCCGAATGTAATTTTTAAAACTCTCCATACGCTTGGTATTAGTCAAATGTTTGTGTACCGGGCTATTAATAGGTACAATGAGACCTCCTCTGTTTGTGACAGAAAAAGATCTGGCCGTCCACGTAGTGTTCGTACGAAAAAGGTGGTCAAAGCAGTAAGGGAAAGAATTCGAAGAAATCCTGTCCGAAAGCAAAAGATTTTATCTCGGGAGATGAAGATAGCACCCAGAACCATGTCGCGCATTTTAAAAGATGACTTAGGACTTGCAGCCTATAAGAGACGCACTGGTCATTTTTTAACCGATAATTTAAAAAAGAATAGGGTGGTAAAATCGAAGCAACTACTGAAGCGGTACGCAAAGGGAGGTCACAGAAAAAAATTGTTTACGGATGAGAAAATCTTTACAATTGAGCAACTTTTTAACAAACAAAATGACCGTATTTATGCTCAAAGCTCTAAGGAAGCTTCCCAATTAGTCGACAGAGTGCAACGTGGGCATTATCCGACTTCAGTGATGGTTTGGTGGGGTGTTAGCTATGAAGGAGTGACTGAGCCATATTTTTGGGAAAAAGGTATCAAAACATCGGCACAAGTGTATCAAGATACCAGAAGGTAGTTAAACCCCTTAACAACACCATGTTCAATAACCAAGTGTGGTCCTTCCAACAAGACTCAGGGCCGGGTCATAAAGCTCGGTCCACGCAGTCTTGGTTGGAAGTGAACGTTTCGGACTTCATCAGAGCTGAAGACTGGCCGTCGTCTAGTCCCGATCTTAATCCGCTGGATTATGATTTATAGTCAGTTTTAGAGAGTATGGCTTGCTCTAAACGCCATGATAATTTGGAGTCCCTAAAACAATCCATACGATTGGCAGTGAAGAATTTTCCCATGGAAAGAGTGCGTGCATCTATTGATAACTGGCCTCAACGTTTAAAGGACTGTGTTGCAGCCAATGGAGACCACTTCGAATAAGCTTTTTATATTTTAAATTGTTTTATATTTATGTATTAAACTAACACACTGTAAAAGTAATAAATATTATTTGCAATAAAAAAAAATGTTTTTTCTTCGTAACAATATTTATGGCTAGACTAGGTATAGTCTACAGAATAAATGCCTCCACTTAGATATCATCATTGTGAACCAAGTGGTTAAAAATAAAATATTCGTTCTTCTGGCAAACGATAAACAGCTGGAACGCTTTACCTTCACACGTGTTCCGATCTTCTTGCAATCCCGCGTTTTTAAGCAGGACAGATGCATCATCTGTCGTGGCCATCAATGACCACCTGAAATCGCGGCCACTTGTTACATTTTTTTTATACCACTTAGGTGGCAGGCTAGCACACGGCCCACCTGATGGGAAGTGGTTACCGTGGTCTATGGACGTATACAACACCAGGGGTGTAACACTCACGCTGCCGATCACGAAGAAACCTTCTGATGCCCCTCTTGAAGAACCCCATATTGAATGCTGTGTGCAAATATAACTGAATGTCAGATTCAAGAAGTTTTTTTTAAAATCTTTATTTACGGAGCTTAGCCACAACATGGCTATGTCGCTCCATCGCATCCTTTTTGTATACAGAACCAGTAATTTTAATAACATAACATAAACTCACGCCTATATCCCCGAAGGGGTAGGTAGAGGTGCTAGCATCCACATTTCGTCAGTTTGTTTAGGTCCCAATGTTTATGGCGAGCCTATTGCCATTAACCGGGCACCTATAAACCTGCGATAAATACACACATAACTTCGAAATGCATCGAAAAGTCATTGGTGTGTGCCATGGTAAAACCTGCGATCGTACCCGAAACCTTGTCTCAGCAGTCCATTACCTATATCACTAGGCTACCGCGCTAATCATATATTAATAAATTATACAGCTGTCAGATATTCATGATATAACAGATACGTCTTGAGCTGTATCCGAAAGAGGTTTTTTTTTATACAACTTAGGTGGCAGACAAGCACACGGCCCACCTGATGGAAAGTGGTTACCATGACCTATGAACGTGTGTAACACCAGTGGAGTCACATCCGTGCTGCCGACCCTGTAAGAACAGATTTTGTGCCGTCAGTGTAGAGGACAAAGCAGGACAAGCCTTTGGTCGTCCCACTGACAGCACATAAACTCTCCAGTGAGTTCTGGCTACCCTACTCACCGCTGGGAAACTATTGCATCCTCCAAGATTCAAGAAGTGTAATTGAAAATGTCATTATCTGTATTATTCTGTTTTTGTGACTTTTACTATCAGGCGGTGTGCAGTCCACCTGAGGAGGGCCAGATCAAAAGAAATGGCCCTGCGTCGGCCGTGGTGCGAGGGATATGCCTGCCAACCTCACCTCCGGCAACCAACAACGACCCCCAGACGTCGTGCGTTTTAGTCGGTTCGATTCCGACATGACATCTCTCAACGGCTCTGGCGGATAGCCTCATTGGAATACTCTCACTCAAAAGTTTTGGTTTGTTTCAGCGGATCTTTGTATATCGCGCCTCGGAGTCGCGCCGAAGTGCATCCACGTGTTGAAAATTGATGAGACCCTTCGCGTGGACGAGGTCGAGGTCACTGCGGTGGAGGCAAACCAGTAAGTTCTTTGTAGTTCTATTTATAGAATCTACTAGCTTCAGTATAAAAATAATCGATATATTTACCTAGTTTCTTTGTTTTGAGTTTCCGATATACAAAACAATGAAACATGGTAAATATCCCGTTTATTTTGATACTGATATAAGTGACCATGATAGTTTAAATACCTATATGATCATAATATCTCCGGTTCTACTAATTTTTTCTGACTTAGACCTTACTAACAAAACAGTAGGTATTAAACTTAAGTACGTACTTATCAAACGTTCAGTAGTTTTTTATGTCCATTGCAAAGAAGTCTTAAGAATCGTTTTGGTTAAAAGGTGGATTTAGACTAAACGAACTAGAGCTAACTACAGCTAGAACAAGGAGTCTACTATAATTACTATTATATAAATTGGAAATTTTGTTCCCGATGGACACAAACTACTGAACAGATTTTAATGCAGTTTTTTTTGTTAGAAAGGTCTTGATCTTACGGCCGCTTTCTATATGCAATCTCAATCCGTATTTCGTAATCCAAGCTTTATAATTTAAACCGTTTCTTGATTTTACACAACACACACAAACTCACACCTATATCCCCGAAGGGTTAGGCAGCGGTGCTAGTACCTACATTTCGCCAGTTTATGTTTTAGGTCCCAATGTAATAGGTGGCGAGCCTATTGCCATTAACCGGGCACTTTATAAACCTGCGATAAATACACACATAACTTCGAAAAGCATCGAAAAGTCATTGGTGTGTGCCATGGTAAACCTAGGATCGAACCCGAAACCTCGTCTCAGCACCCATACCACTAGGCTACCGCGGTCTTGATTTTACCATTTCAATAATATCTTTAAATCGATATGCCGATTCTTTTTCTAATCGATCTTTGAAAAGACGAATCAACACTTATAGATTGCCGTTTGCACCGATGTGACAACATTTTTGTTAAGATGTTGGTGGCGAGGTAGACATATTGAAATACTGATTCTGCGTCGAACGATCGTTTGTCAAAAATCGTGATTGAAAATAATCTTAGATTGACGATTTAATATTGGAAGCGGTCATTAATCTTACATTTGTTTCATTTTTTTTATATACCACTTGAGTGGCAGACAAGCACACGGCCCACCTGATGGAAAGTGGTTACCTTGGCCTATGTAGGTTTGTAACACCAGAGGAGTCACAGTCGCGCTGCCAACCCTGTAAGTACAGAGTTTCTGTGACGTTAGTGTAGAAGAGAAAGCTGGACAAGCCTTTAGTCTTCCCACTGACTACCCTACTCACCGCTGGGAACACAACACGAAGTTATTATAACCGCGGTATTCTGTAGGGCACAAATTTATTGATAGATAAGTACAGATAAATAGAATATAGTTGCGACGGACTAGAGGACAAGCCTTTAGTCTTCCCACTTTCATTACAATGTGTTGAGAAAGATAAAAGATGCACGGGGTTGAAGCCGTGGGGGGGAAAGCTTTTCTTAATATTTTAGTGTAAAGGACCACCACGAAACCTTGTATTCAAATAAACAACGAACGAATGTTCTTTCACTGTTCACACTAAAAGAATTTGACGTAGAGGGGATAGAATGAATGTATTCGCTCGTCTGATGTAAACCAACCTTAAGAATGTTCGTTCCAAGAGTGATAAAAGAGCTCCTTGTCTTTGAATGTATGAATGGTTCTTTGTTTATTTGACCTCTACACCTTCATCATGAACCATTAATTAGCTAGCATTAAAACTTTGGTATGTCACTATGACCATTTATGGAAAAGTTTTTTGTTAAGTTTATAATTAATGATTTTATAAAGTTAGTTTATACAATGAACGTTTTGACAAAATAGACTGAATGTAAGTACGGTCGGCGGCAACAAGCGTTACGATGTTTGACACTGACAATTAACATAAATTTTTTTTGGACAAATACCCTTAATTCAATATATTTTTCTTCTATTTTTTTGTTTAGTAGCACGTCTTATAATTTTAATAAAGTGGTCATTTTGAGAAAGGCAGTAGTCATTATGGAAAAGTGGTCATTTTGATGCAGTGGACATTGTGTGAAAAGCAGTAGTCATTAAGAAGATGTGGTCATCTTGATGAAGTGGTCATTTCGGTAAAGTAGACTGTAATACTGAAGTCAAAAAAGGATTTAGAAGTAAAGTGATGTGTGTCGCTCTACTTTTGTCTCTGACTGTACATAATCAAGCAATCTTAGACCATATACTGTATAGACACAGCATTCGTAACAAAATGTATCGCATGAAAACAGCGTGAGAAACGCATCATGTTTGAGTAAGCTTATCGTAGACAGTCAATATGCGCATGTTATGGAATGTATATATGTATCAGTTTGTTCCAAAGTAGTAATTTCATTTACGCCGCGTTGTAGTGACACTGCGTCTATAGAGTTGGTATATACCTAGTCTAATCGTATGCCTCGGGGCACATTTTTTGGAGCCAAAGGACATAGGACAACACGTGCAGGCCTTAGATGTCACCCTCACACTGTGCAGAATATACGAGCAAGAACCAAGCGGTTCGGAGACTCTTTTCTTTGCCGCACCACCAAGACCTGGAATTCATTACCAGCACACGTGTTTCCTTCTTCCTACAGTCCCGGGGCCTTTAAGCGGGGCGTGAAAAAGCATCTGATGAGGCCGCCAAGCTGAGTGCCACCATTGTAGCACTTAGTGTCTGTAATGGTGACCCTCTTTCCTGAGACTTTGCCTTTAGCTTACCATCAGGCGAGGTGAGGTCAAGTTGGCGTGTCCTATATAAAAAAAAAAAAAAAATCGCCAGTCAAATGATGGCCCGCGTGGATTGTTATGTAGTAATCCATCAATCAATCAATTAGCCCACCGCAGTCCACTGCTGTATATAGGCCTCTCCCATAGGCCACCTTTTTCAGGTCGTCCGTCCATCTGGCTAGGGGGGTCCTACCTTCCGTTTACCTTCTCGCGGTCTCCACTCTAGGACTCGTTTGCTCCAACGGCCATCGGTCCTTCGAAAAACGTGGCCAGCCCACTGCCACTTCAACTTGCTTATTCTGCGACCTATGTCGGTAATTTTAGTTTTGACGGATAACCTCGTTCCGAATTCTATCCTTCAGAGGAACTCCAAGCATAGCTCGCTCCATAGCCCGCTGCGGGACTTGAAGCTATGGATCAGCCCCACTGTAAGTGTCCACGTTCCAGCACCATAAGTTATAGCAGGTTGGACTAGTAATCTATGCTTAGTGAACTTGAGATCGTCCACTGCCGTAACAGCCCATGCTATCCTCAAAAGATTCCCAAGAACAGTATACTACGCGTACAGAGCACATTCTGGGTCCAAGATATATGTCCCGATAATACATAATGGTTTCATGGCTTCTCCCAACAGTTGCCCAGGCGCAGTGATGTTGGTGTTTACGCTGCCCAGCGGCAAGACGTTGCTCCACACTGGTGACTTCAGAGCCTCGCCCGCCATGGAGTCCTATCCTATATTCTGGAACAAGGATATCCACACCGTGTACCTGGACACTACGTAAGTTTTTAAAATACCAATATTAAGTGGCACTAGTATTCCCTGTAACTTTTCCCGCTAAGCTTGTTTACGTCGGTAGTGTAAGGACCAGGGTTCAAACTCTCTTCAGCATTATGCGAAGACCTGTGTCCCTCGAGTCTCTTCTGCCAATGAGGTAGGTCACGACGGTATTTCCGTCCAATTGAGCAGTTCGACTGGAGAAGTACCTCCGTCATACAGAATACCGCGGCCATAACAACCTCGTGTTATGTTCCCGGTGGCGAGTGGTAGCCAGAGCTCACTGAAGAGTTGTGCTGTCAGTGGGAAGATCAAAAGCTTAACCTGCTTTGTATTTTAAACTGACGGCACAGAAACTCTTGTGCTTACGGGGTTGCAAGCGCGAGTGTGACTCCCTTAGTGTTGCACATGTCCATAGGCCACGGTAACTATTTTCCAGCAGGTGGGCCTTGTGCTTGTCTGCAAACCAGGTGGTATATAATAAAAAAGAAACGTCTCTTTGGTCAAGTAAGCTCGAGAGATAAGTCTTGTCCGATATACTGGGGCTGCTGGTGATCATTAAAAATTTAATATGTTATTGTAATGAATTTATGATTATTTAATATTGTTTTACAAATGTGCCAGTAAAACCAAGTTTATTTTTAAATATTTATGTACAATTTATAATGCCCAATTCGATTTTGTATTTGATTTTTATATTTTAATCGATATCAGTTAGTCAATTGATTCGAAATGCCATTGCTTGCTTGTCTATGAAGAGTGAACAGATTGATCGATACATTTCATTCAGTCTGCAAGGAAATCTATAAAGTCGGTCATTTTTCAAATGCGGGGGTATTCTCTGATCAGTTGTCGACCGAGACAGATGTTAAAATTTAGCTTGTATTAATAATTAATGTACTGTATAGTTACATAAGTACAAGTTTGAAAGAATATAACTCGTTACTACGAAGCAAGCCGTTTTATTATGCATTCTATAATACCTGAGTTCTGAGAGTTCATCACAGTTCAGAAGTGGGATCAGGACCCAATCTAAGGTACGTACAAGTGTTGTTAATGATTACAAATGAATCTTATTACAATTTAGAAGTTGAGCATGCCATGTGTGTATTGTTATTAGTGTAGGCTATGTATACCTAGAATAGAAAATCAAGTGTACTTTACTAGAGGCTATGTATGCCTACTGAGCCATGTGTGCTTAGTTTTTAGAGGTTATGTGTGCCTATAATAGGAAGCCAAGTGTGCTTTAGTTGCTAAAGGCCAAGTGTGCCTACTGAGCCATGTGTGCTTAGTTTTTAGAGGCTATGTGTGCCTATAATAGGAAGCCAAGTGTGCTTTAGTTGCTAAAGGCCAAGTGTGCCTACTGAGCCATGTGTGCTTAGTTTTTAGAGGCTATGTGTGCCTATAATAGGAAGCCAAGTGTGCTTTAGTTGCTAAAGGCCAAGTGTGCCTACTGAGCCATGTGTGCTTAAAATGTTAGAGGTCATGTGTACCTCTAAGGTTATGTATGCCTACTATGCCATGTGTTCTTAAAATGTTAGAGGTCATGTGTACCTAGAATAGGAAGCTAAGTGTGCTTTAGTTCTTAAGGCTATGTATGCCTACTATGCCATGTGTGCTTAACATGTTAGAGGTCAATTGTGTACCTAGGATAGGAAGCCAAGTGTGCTTAGTTACTTAAGGCTATGTATGCCTACTATGCCATGTGTGCTTAGAATGTGAGACGTAAGTATAACTATGCAATGGTTTGTGACCAATAGAGTTTATTTACTTTAAAGCTAGGTTATTATATTTTATACTAAGGGTATTTTATAGAGGAAATAAATGAAATTCTTTCTTTAATCCTCAAATTTTAAATAGTTATAGGTACCTATTATGAAAAGATAAAGATTTATTGACATTTAAATTGTTTAATGCATATACCAAAGACCAATTGAAAAGGAAGTTTTATTATTAACACGTTTAAACAATAAAATTAATATACCTACTGACATAGTTACAATGATATTTTGTTGTTTTGAGGTATGAATTCAGACGAAGTGATGACTCCTGAATGTTCACCTACTCGCAAAGATGATCGCCAAAGGAAACGTAAACGATCCTCCAGAGCAGCTACTAAGTCTAAAAGAGCCAAGAAGCGATCAAAGAGGAAACGTAAGCAGTCTTCCAGTTCCTCCTCATCCAGCAGTGAGTCACCTCGTAGTTCACGGAGTTCGAATAAGAAGAGATCCAAGGAGAGAGGCAGTTGGTCTACTAAAGAGGTACTTGATATGTTTAATACCCTCCAAGAACGTAAGAGCAAGACAAATAATTTGAATAACAATCTTCTCAACAATGTGATACCGGAATTTGATCCGTCGAGTAAATCTCAGAATGTTGACTGTTGGGTTAGGAAAGTAAACGAATGTGCTGTTATCTATGAATGGAACGAGAAGCAGACCATACATTTTGCTCTACAAAAACTTTCTGGTCTGGCAAAGAAGTGGTTTGAAGCCCTTCCTAGCGTTGTTTTCAGTTGGTCAGAGTGGCAAGATAAACTTATTAAAGCTTTCCCTAATGAGCAAAATTATGGCCGGCTTCTCGAGGAAATGTTAGCTCGCACTACTCGTAGTAGCGAAAGTTTGCGTGAGTACTTCTATGACAAGTTAACGTTGCTAAACAGATGTGAAATAAGAGGCAAAAAGGCCGTCGATTGTATTATTCACGGAATACTAGATAAATCAATCAGAAGCAGTGCCCAGGCACTGACTTGTTGCGAACCAGAAGATTTATTGAATTTTCTAAGCTCCCAACGTCCAATATTAGAAAATAATCTATTTAATAGGAAGCGTAGCGATGTGATAGTCCGACCAGTTAATGCAGCTACACACTCAAGCGAGAATTTGATTACTTGTTTCAATTGCCGCGCAAAAGGACACCCTTACTTTCGATGCCCTAGACCCCTTACTAAATGTTCAAAATGCCAAAGGGTAGGCCATAATAATGATAATTGTAAACTAGAACCGTTACTTTTGCGAAATGAATCCAAGCAGGCAGGTAACGGAGATAGGAAAACCCTGACTATATCTACCTTCAATAACAATAGTGACAAATTTTACAAAACTGTCAAGGTTAATGATAAACCTTTAATTGCTTTTATTGATTTCGGCAGCGAATGTAGTTTAATAAGAGAATCTGATGCCCGAAGTCTAAATTTAACTAAAAATCTAACAGATTTGCCAGTGATCAAAGGATTCGGAAACTCGAAAGTTTTTCCAGTATATAGGAGCTGTATTGATCTGCAATTAGATGAAGTTGAGGCGAATATAGAGGTATTTGTAGTTGGTGATCAGTTTCTTCAGTCAGCTCTACTTATAGGACAAAACGTTACTGAACTTCCTTTCGTAACAGTATTTAAGAATAGCTGTCAGTTAATGTTTCATCAGAGCCCCGATACCGATACCATGATACAACCGGTGAAGTGTTTAAAGTTAAATATTGATAACGATACAAACATTACATCATCACAATTAGTGGAAGTCACCGCATCTGACATTGGCTACTGTGGAGATATTTATGTCGAAGGTTACTGCAATTCTGAGCCTAGAAAAGAATATTATCTGCACCAGGGAGTCTATAGGGTTGTTGATGGGAAGTGCTGTTTGCCCGTGACTAATTTATCTGGTCAAAATCTTAAATTATCCAAAAGTGTCCTATAGCTAAAGGAACTTGTTTTGTTGAGAAAAGTACCACTCATACAAACAGAGTAACGAAAGATAATGTGGAACATGAACCCTTACTAATATCTGACATAAAAGTTGGCCCCCAAATTAACAAAGAGATATTAGGAAGACTCCATTCACTTCTACTCAATTATCGTGACTGTTTTGCACTCAATCTAGGAGAAATTGGTTGTATATACTCAACTGAAATGAAAATAGACTTATTAGATGACAAACCCGTAGTTTACCGACCGTATCGATAATCTTTCTCGGAAAGGGGTCAGGTTAGGGAGATAATAAATGATTTGTTGCATAATGACATTAATAGAGTCTAATTCAAATTATGCTAGTCCTATTCTATTGGTGAGAAAAAAGACAGGCGAACAGCGTTTATGTGTTGATTATAGGGCTCTCAATAATAAGACTAGGAAGGATTGTTTTCCTTTGCCGATAATCGACGATCAGTTGATAAACCTTAGTGGTAATGAATTCTTTACATCCCTGGACCTGGCTTGTGGTTACTACCAGGTCCCAATGGCAGAAGAGAGTCGTCCGTTAACTGCATTCGTAACGCCGGACGGGCATTACGAGTTCAAAAGAATGCCTTTTGGTCTCGCGAATGCCCCGGCAGTATTTCAGAGATTAATGAATGCTATGCTGGGTAGTAAGCGTCATGAATCAGCTTTGGCTTATCTGGATGACATTCTTGTGCCATCGGTTACCTTGGAGGAGGGATTTAGGAGGTTGGAGGATGTTTTGAAGTTATTACGACAGAATGGACTTTACTTTAAAATTATCTAAATGCCGTTTCTTCGATAATTCCCTTGACTATCTAGGTTATGAGATTTCTGCTGAGGGTATACGCCCTAATGAAAATAAGATTTTTAGCCGTTAAAGAGTTTCCTGTTCCAAAGAACGTACATGAAATCCGTCAGTTCTTGGGACTAGCGGGATATTTTAGAAAATTCATCAAAAATTTCGGTGAAATAGCTAGACCTCTAACAAACTTACTCAAAAAGGGTAGTTTTTTTCAAGTGGACAAATGAAGAGTCCCATTCATTTACCATACTAAAAGACAAGTTAATTGACCGACCAATTCTAGCACTATACAACCCTAATTTTGAAACTGAATTGCATACGGATGCAAGTTCTTTAGGCGTGGGTGGGATATTGATGCAATGGCAGCCGGGGCCGCGCGTTCTCAAACCAATAGCTTATTTTAGCCGGCAAACCACTCCCGAAGAGCGTCACCTGCATTCGTATGAACTCGAGACCCTTGTAATTGTATGCTCATTAAAGAAATTTAGAGTGTATCTATTGGGGATACAGTTCAAAATTGTGACAGACTGTAACGCCCTTCGGACTACATTGACCAAACGCGACTTAATACCCCGAATAGCTAGGTGGTGGCTTTTAATAAGCGAATTTAATTTTAGCATTGAGTACCGCCCGGGCACTCGGATGGCTCATGTGGACACATTGAGCCGTAACACAAAATTAACACCCGAAGGTATCGATAATTCTGCAGTCACAGTCTATAGTATTGAAACAGACAACTGGCTCTTGACTTTACAAATGACAGATCCTGATATATCCCGAATATTTAAAATTCTTAAACCAGAGTCAGATGAAGAAGCTAAAGAAATTAGGAAAAATTATGTAATTAAGAATAGTAGAGTTTATAGGAGAATTGATGATAATAAGCTATGTTTGGTAATTCCTCGCAACGCTCGTTGGCAAATATGTAAATCTAACCACGATGACGCTGGTCATTTAGGTGAATCTAAGACAACTGAGAGAATTCAATCTGTTTTATGGTTTCCTAAGTTACGTAAATTTGTTAAAAAGTATGTAAATTCTTGTATAAAGTGCGCCTATAATAAGGACAATACGACACGACATAAGAACGGTCAGTTGTACCCGATAGAGAAAGTAAGCATTCCGTTTCACACCATACACATTGACCACTTGGGTCCATTTGTTAAAAGCAGGAACGGCAATGCTTACATTCTCACCATAGTAGATGGATTCACCAAATATTTGTTTGTTAGAGCCGTTAAGGATACAAAAACTAAAACAACGCTTAAAGTATTATTAAATATTTTTTACGACTTCGGTTTACCATCCCGAATAATATCAGATCGAGGTACCTCTTTCACTTCTGCAGCTTTTAAGTCCTTTTGTGATAGTCATGGTATTAAACATGTTTTGAATGCTGTCGCATGTCCCAGAGCTAATGGCCAGGCCGAAAGATACAACCAAACGATCTTAAATGCACTTGCAAAATGTTCTGACGGCGAGGACGAACGGAACTGGGACATGTGTCTAGGCAAAATTCAGTTGGGTATTAACAATGCTACAAATTCCACCACGCAGAAAACAGCTACTGAAGCATTATTTGGAACCAGATTGAAAGATAGCCTAAGTAATATGTTAGATGTCAATAATGAGCCTAATTCCAATATTACAGAAGTAAGGCAAGAAGTTAGTACAAATACCAAATCTAGTCAGACTAAGCAAAAGCAAAACTACGATCGAAATAGAATTCCTGCCCCGATTTACAAGGAAGGTGATTTAATAAAAATAACTAGAACTAATTTTAATAATAAAGGTAACAGTACTAAATTGATGTCTAAATTCATAGGTCCCTTCAAAATAGCTGAAGTTTTGGGCAATGATAGGTATAAAATTGTCGAAATACCTGGTTTTAGTAAACGCAAAAATAAATTCGATAGCGTGGTAGCAGTAGACAGAATCCGACCGTGGATCAATATAAATGTGTCTGAACGAAATGATGTAGATGTAGCCAATAGCTGCAGTAGTACGTCCGATAGCGAAATTAGTAAAAGTGACGAAGAACTGCCACGAAGTCAATCTGAGTCCAAATAACAGCCGAATGTAATGAATTATTTGTTAAATGGATAAATAAATAAAATATATAATATAACTATAAGATTAATTCAGTTGATTATCATGATATTTAATAATTATGTTTCTTAAGATGATATAAAAAAAAAAAAAAAAAAAACAAATGTGATTATTTACCGTGCGTCAGGAGATCGCACGTAGTCGGACGGCCGAATGTAATGAATTTATGATTATTTAATATTGTTTTACAAATGTGCCAGTAAAACCAAGTTTATTTTTAAATATTTATGTACAATTTATAATGCCCAATTCGATTTTGTATTTGATTTTTATATTTTAATCGATATCAGTTAGTCAATTGATTCGAAATGCCATTGCTTGCTTGTCTATGAAGAGTGAACAGATTGATCGATACATTTCATTCAGTCTGCAAGGAAATCTATAAAGTCGGTCATTTTTCAAATGCGGGGGTATTCTCTGATCAGTTGTCGACCGAGACAGATGTTAAAATTTAGCTTGTATTAATAATTAATGTACTGTATAGTTACATAAGTACAAGTTTGAAAGAATATAACTCGTTACTACGAAGCAAGCCGTTTTATTATGCATTCTATAATACCTGAGTTCTGAGAGTTCATCACATTATGAACACATGGGTCCCTAAAGTCACTAAAGATAGCCATCGGCAAAGCATATCGTTCAAGATTTGAGTTGGCAATAAGCACACGAAATTGCGGAAAATTGGCGCAATCTTTTATTCGATAATGCTTTCTTTATTGAGTTTATTATCAGGACTTGTATAAAAAAAACAGTGAACGAGATCTGAATTATACGAGGGCTGGAACGCGTGTTCTTCCAATTAGGCTCACCCTCTCTTTTCCCACACAGGACAACACATACAGGGCTTAGATGTCACTCGCAAACGGTGCAGAGTATCCGACCAGGAACCAAGCGGTTCGGAGACTCTTTACTTTGCCGCACCACTAAGAACTGTAATTCCTTACCAGTTCACGTGTTTCCTTCCTCCTATAGTCCCGGGTCCTTTAAACGGGGCGTGAAAAAGCGTCTAATGAAGCCGCCAAGCTGAGTGCCACAATTGTAACGTGCTACGTGTCTATAATGGTGACCGTCTTTCCTGAGACTTTGCCTTTAGCTTACCATTAGGCGAGGTGAAGTCAAATAGGCGCGTCATTTGTAAAAAAAATGGCGATGCGAAGTTTTCAATAACTGTGTCTATTTTCCCTCTATTTGATGTACCACGTTGCGAAATCTAAATATCAACTGCTCGATTTAACACGATTTTTAGCAGTAGTATAGACAGTATATAATTGCGTCTCAGATATTGCAACCCGCGCTACGACTTCCCCACGCAAGAGCAGAGCCTAGAGATGGCCCTGTACATTCTGCGCCAGAAGAAACAGGCGCTAGAGAAGGCTGGCAAGAAGTTCTCGAGCGTTCTCATTGTGTGTGGGACTTATACTATAGGTAAGTAACTTATAATTTTTTTACCGCTATCTACCTCCAGGATGAAAAGGTTTATGGCAGGCAGGAACCTGATTTCTACAAGGAAATTATAAAGTGTGTTATAAGTTAGGAAATCACGTCCTCTGCAGACTCCAGCACAACCAGATTGTGGTAGCTCACTTCACATCCTCATTAGGTTTTACCCCTACTACATGGTAAAAGCATGTTCGTTATCACAACTAGCTCAGGATCGAAGCTAAAATAGTTTTGATCCTGGTAGAGTTCGAAATCCACTGCCGGCTTTTTCTTCTCTACTGCTCTTTCAGCATTCCTAGCAGTGAGATCACGAACTTTATCTTCTTCATCCTAACGTTAAGACCAGTGGTATCCGAAGCTTTCACTTCGGAGACTGGATTCTGATTTTTCCATATTTTATTTTTTTTATTTTATTTTATTCTTTCTGAAAAACTTACAGCTAGAATACAGATTAAAAACAATTATAACATAAAATGGCCAATTACAAGTTTTTGCAATTATAGCTGTTATTATAACATGTACAAGACGGTAGATAGTATTGCAATAGTAATAATATCACATATTTAATAAAATATAGGTATATATTAATTGCGGGTTTAGCTTAGCTTCGATATTTTTTGTGAAGCGACTGCTATCTTACCTTTCTCCACGACCACGGGTTGTGGAGGAATATTCCAATGGTAGTGTAGGTGTACAATGAAGTTTGGTCGCGTGCAGGCAAGGAGAAGTTCTTCCTGGGCATGTCCCGGCGCGTGGGCTGCGGCGTGTGGGCGTGCCCGGAGAAGGACCGCGTGCTGCAGGCTGTGGAGGGCCGCTCGTTCAGCCACGCGCCGCCGCACTCCTGCCAGCTGCACGTCGTGCCCATGCGCGACCTCACGCACGAGGTGCGCACCGCTATACGCAGTATATGCCACACTACACTCTACAGTACACTGCACTGCTCACAGCATTGCGCAATACACTAAACTGCACGCTATACTACACACGACATTGCCCACAACTCTGCACACTACACTAAAATACACTACGCATTGAACATATACACTACACTGACCCCAATACTGCATACTTCACTACATAACGCATTGAATAGTACACTATACTGTCTCCAACACTGTACACTTAACTACATTACACACTAAAGTATACACTACACATTGAACAATACACTACACTGCGCCTAACACTTATTTCCACACTACACTAAAATACACATTACGCATTGAACAATACACTACACTGCGCCTAACACTTATTTCCACACTACACTAAAATACACATTACGCATTGAACAATACACTACACTGCGCCTAACGATTATTTCCACACTACACTAAAATACACATTACGCATTGAACAATACACTACACTGCGCCTAACGATTATTTCCACACTACACTAAAATACACATTACGAATTGAACAATACACTACACTGCGCCTAACACTTATTTCCACACTACACTAAAATACACATTACGCATTGAACAATACACTACACTGCGCCTAACGATTATTTCCACACTACACTAAAATACACATTACGCATTGAACAATACACTACACTGCGCCTAACTCTTATTTCCACACTACACTAAAATACACATTACGCATTGAACAATATACTACACTGCGCCTAACAATTATTTCCACACTACACTAAAATACACATTACGCATTGAACAATACACTACACTGCACCTAACGATTATTTCCACACTACACTAAAATACACAATACGCATTGAATAATTATACTAAACCCAGTGCCCCCAACACTGCATACTTCACTACATTGCACACGATTGAACAAAACACTACACCACACATTTTGTTCCTCGTTAAGTGCTAAATACTAGTTGATTGATACAGAAGCTCCGCGCGTACCTGGACAGTCTGAAGGGCGCGTTCAGCGAGCTGGTGGCCTTCAAGCCCAGCGGCTGGGAGAACGGCAAGTCGGGTTGCGTCGAGAAGGACATGGTCGCCATACATGGTACGCTTCTTAACATAACATTACTTAGCATAAACTCACGCCTATGTATCCCGAAGGGGTAGGCAGAGGTGCTAGCACCCACAATTCGCCAGTTGTTTAGGTCCTAAAAAGAAATTGTAATATGAAAAGTTATTTTTTACCACTTAGGTGGTAGACAAGCACACGGCCCACCTGATGGAAAGTGGTTACCGTGGCCTATGGACGTGTGCAATACCAGGGGAGTCACACTCGCGCTACCGACCCTGTAAGCATAGAGTTTTTGTGCCGTCAGTGCAGTAGACAAAGCAGGACAAGCCTTTCTTTTTTTAAACAAAAACTGTCCAGTGAGCTCTGGCTACCCTACTCACAGCCGGGAACACAACACGAGGTTATTATAGCCGTGGTATTCTGTAGGTAGGCTTTTTTATCAGTGACAGGTGGCTTCACATGTCACCCCCAGTTCATTGAGGACTGAGGTCGTTGAGTGCCGTGGCGGTACCTCTAGTCCGTCGCAACTATATTCTATTTATCTTTACTTATCTATCAATAAATTTGGGATTGACAAATATGGTTGACATCCACAGGTATACCGTACAGCGAACACTCGAGCTTCTCGGAGATGATTCGTTTCGTGAAGTTCCTCAAGCCGAAGCAAGTCGTGCCCACAGTTGATATATCAGGCGGAATTAGAGCTGTACAGGTAATATCATCTACATCTACACTAATATTATAAAGAGGAAAGATTTGTACCTATTTTTGTATGTTTGTAATGAATAGGCTCAAAAAGTACTGGGCCGATTTAAAAAATTCTTTCACCAATAGAATGCTACATTCTTCCAATTTGACATAGGCTACATTTCATTTTGAAAAAAATTAGGGATCCTTGGTAAAATTCGAACAATGTAACCGAAGGTGTAGAAAAATGAGTCTTAAAATGTCTTTCGTCGAATGCGCTGCCGAAACTATTAGCGATAGAACAAAATAATGTATAACAATATTGAAGAACATCATAATGTCTACAGAAAACTCCGCGGTAGCATATGTCCAACTATTGTAGTTATGTCACTACAACAACTTTTTTCATTTTAAACATTGATGGAAATGCTAACCAAATTCAAACCATGCCATTTATGTGTTTATATTAATCCTTATCCAAATAAATTATTTTATGGTTAAGACCATTTAACTACCTATAAAATAGTTTTTAAATTATTTAAATTGGTCTTTCCGTTCAAAAGATATTACGAATTAAAAAATTCAAACAGTAAACAAAACCGCCATAGCGCCGTGGCCGTTGTTTGCGATGCAGTCTGAAAAGCGCGCCGGGCATCGCGGCGGGCGGGGTGGAGGGGGCACTGAAATACAGGAGGGGGTCTTCCCCGTGCGAAGCCGGGACGGGCTGCTAGTTTTATTATATAGAGACTAAATACAGTTTCGGACCTTACACAGCCTCTGTGACATTAAAAAACCAGAATGCTCGAATTATAGAAAGGGAAGGCTATATCGGATACCGCGGTAGCCTAGTAATGGTAATGGACTGCTGAGACGAGGTCTCGGGTTCGATCCCAGGTTTTACCATGCCACACACCGATGGCATTTGGATGCTTTTCGAAGTTATGTGTGTATTTATCGCAGGTTTATAAGTGCCCGGTTAATGGCAATAGGCTCGCCACCTATTACATTGGGACCTAAACAAACTGGCGAAATGTGGGTGCTAGCACCTCTGCTTACCCCTTCGGGGATATAGGCGTGAGTTTGTTATGTTATGTTATATCGGATAATGTTTTTGATCAGAGCTTAGGCTTGGCGAAATAATAAAGGAAATTATATATGTAATATTCATGTAAGCCACCGTTGATTTTAGTACTTACCCAAAATGTTATTCTTTAGAAGTACTTCCCGTGCCCTCTGGTGTACAAAGAAGAGATCCAGGCGCAGAGCAAGGTGACGGACTTCTTCAGCATACAGAACCAACAGCAAGTGACCGCCGTCACTTGAGGACGCCGCGTCGATGCATTTAGATATGTAGGTACGTACCGCAGCCACATATTAGGTAAACTACGTGACAAGTACAACCAAGACTGATATATATATATATAGAAGAATTGTATGAATGAATGAATGAACGAATGAATGAATGAATGAAATTATGAATGAATGAATGAATAGATGAATTAATGAATGAAATGAATGAATGAATATAACTTTATTGTACACAGTTCAAGGAGGTAGGACACTGCGGTATTTCCGCCCAATTGAGCAGTCCTACTGGAGAAGGAGGCCCTACAGAATACCCCGGTTATAATAACTTCGTGTTGTGTTCCCAGCGGTGAGTAGGGTAGCCAGAGCTCACCTGAGAATTTGTGCTGTCAGTGGGATGACTAAAGGCTTGTCCTGCTTTGTCCTCTACACTGACGGCACAGAAACTCTGTGCTTACGGGGTCGGCAGCGCGAGTGTGGCTTCTCTGGTGTTACACCCGTCCATAGGCCACGGTAACCATTTTACATCAGGTGGGCCGTGCGCTTGTCTGCCACCTAAGTGGTATAAAAAAAAATGTATTAACAAAGTTCACAATAGTAGGTACAAATGGGTGGTCTTATCGCGGACTGTGATCTCTTCCAGACAACCTTTAGATGGAAAGGTATCTTTGGAATAGCAGGCTAGAAGTGGTGTACTTACTACATTAAAATATGTATGCACTTAAACTACATTGAGCCTTGGAAAATACAATCATAATTTGGATGATTGATTTGTTTCAGGCGAAGGTTCTGTGTCTTAGTGGTCAGAGCGTTCCCCCTGTAAGGGAAAGATCGCGGGTTCGAATCCCGCCTGAACCGGTACAATTTTTTCTCTATCTTAATCGATTTGAATAATTGGCATACTAAATGCTTTAAAATTTCATTAAATAAATATTCTACAATATTTCACAGAACGCTATCTAGACTACGATATACACGCTTCAGCTTAAGGCTGCTAGTGTATCAAACATACATACATACATAAAATCATGCCTTTATCCCCGGACCTGGTCCACCCCATTTTTTCCCATGTGGTGTCGTACAAGGCGACTAAGGGATAGGGCGTTTAACATCGGACAAACATATACAGCCCAGACTCAGCCTCAGACGCATGGCTCGAGTCAACAATAGTGCCCGAAATACGGCAATAGGCTCACCCCCTATTACGTAGGACCGAATACAATTATTGGTGAAATGTGGGTGATAATTCACCTCTGCCTAACCCTTCGGGGATAAAGGCGTGATTATATGTATGTATATATATTGGAAGCGGCCGTTAGACATCCCTCGTATCCCGACTGACCCAAGGCCATCTCCGGCTTCAAGACTGTCCCCCTGAATGGTAGTCATATAATAGTGAAGTTTTCTTTGTTTCAGATATTTCTGGTTGTTAAAAGTACATTAAGCTGCCATATATTGTACCAGTCTGTGATTTTTGATATTGTCTATTGTATATTAGGTTAATATTTATAAAAAGTTGGTTGTTTGTAATAAAAATGTTTTACGATTGAAGTTTGTTTGTTAATTTAACAACCTTAGTTTCTAAAAGATCGCTCATCACTTTCGAACCGATGGTAATGAAATGCTATTCTAAAGAAGTCATTATTTTATTTGTGACGTTTTTCAAGTTCCGTTTCAATGGTCTATACAGAATAACTGATATTGGATTTTGACATAAGCTATAAAAGATTGTCCTCTGGTCCCTCTGGTTACGAATATGTACGATAACAGGATGGGAGTAGGATCAGTCGAGAACCAATCGACAAACAATCGCGACTCAGACGAGAACATAATGTTAATATGTTATAGTCAATGTTTAGAGGCATAATCATAGACAAAAACTTGAACTTCAAGAATCATTGTATACTCTCACAGGCCGTATTCGAAAGTTAATTTATGTTTTTAAAACATTGAGAAGACAATCTGTTCGATTTCCCCACCACGCACCTCTTTTATAAAGAGACTGCCGACTTATCTTGCACCGTCACTTTATAACAAAATGATCTTAAAATGCCCTATTTTTGAACTCACACACTTAAACGCTAAGAAAGTTATCTGGGAGTTTCTCCAACAGTTGAACTACGATGAGACGGAAGACTGTTTTAATTAATGAAGTGAAATTACATATTTAATATTTATACTATTAATAATGTGAATAGGTGCACATCCCACACATACACAAACACACACACGCACGCACACACACACACACACACACAATAATTAATCTTATTTTTAATAGCCTTGCGTAATTTTGAGTTTAAGTAAAACCATTGTCGACCATACTAAAGGGAAGGGCACTACTTATCCTTAACACAGGCTACTTGTAGTCTATCTAGAAAAGCTGCTGGCCACTCACTGTATCACTGTTCTGAATAAATGAAACATTCTTATTATTGTTTCTCAGTACCTTGACTCTCGGGACTATGGAGTCCCGAGCTTTTGGAAGGCGTGCGTCGGGCCGAAGCCAAGACGAAGAGGCCCTTTTATGAGAATTTAATATGCTAGGAATACACACACATGGCTGATATCATCCCCGAACGCACAATATGCTACACCGGGAGATGGTCCCCGCCAGGTGCAGAGACTATTGCTGTGCGGTGCTGTGGCCGCGATGGAAACTAAATTATGGGCTATGGGATTGAGAACTGGATGGACTGGTGAATGGGCTATGGGGGGAGACTAACGGAAGCCTACCGTGACAATAAGTCTCAAAATTGTGAAAAGGCAGGTGGTGACTTGACAACTCGTTGCATGGGCCCCATTAAAATAGCCACATATCGTGCGACCATGGAGCAACATCCGTTGAGCGGCTAAGGTTGTCGAGAGGTTATTATTATATCAATCCAGAATTCGTTTGTGTGATAGTGGATTTCGTAGACGAGAGACAACAAGTAACGTACCTACGTTTCCAGTACTACCTAGTGTCTTCAACTCTATGGTGGATTTAGATCAAATGAGCGAATGCACATTCTATCCCCTCTACGTCATATTCTTGTAGAGTACGCGCCACGAAATAAATCCCTTGGCCGCGGCGTGGTAGTCGCAACATCTAATGTTGCCAGTATCGTCTTAATTTTACGAGATCATTTATTGTTCAGATATGAATGTAACAGTACGTAGGTGAACTGCTGAACTTAAGAAGTTAAACGAGTGAAAACTTCAGCCAAAGTTTATCTACAATTAATACTATATATATTATAGTATTAAGAGAGTTGTGGAGCGTGTTGTGAAACCTCTTAATCAATACATTTTTTAATGTGATAAGAAGATTTGAGCTCCTCTCGCTACTGTGCATATTATAGTGTAAATGTAACGAGATTGGGGTCAATATATATGTCAGGAATTATAACTCCCACTATTACATCATAAAAGAATCTGCTGGCAACTCTAAACCTTTCTGTCATGGCCCGAACCAACCAACATACAGGTGACCGAGTATGACGGCGATGTCAATTTAAGTTGCAAATATTGCCGCGGGACTTATTGGCTGGCGCGGACTCTAGTGTAAAAAGTGACAGAACATTTGTTCGTTATTCTTTCTTTTAAAACAAGGTTTCGTAGTGGTCCTTTACATCAAAGAGAATACAATACTACGTATGCTTTACATTAAATATTACGAAAGAACGCTCTTGTTCTAGCTCTAGCTCTATGGTCGTTTGGTGTAAATGCACCTTTACGTACGGGCCCGAAGTTTCGGATGTCTCATGGTAATCCACTATTTATTCAAGAAAACACTACACTTAAAATTTTAATGATAAAAAGACGAGATATTCAACTGAAAATATTTATTGCTCAGTGAACTAAACATTTTTCTCTTCTACATGCGATACACAATAATAAATCGGTTTTTACATAAAGAGTATCTAATATACATACATAATTTTATCACGAAAAGTTAATTATTTCTTAGTGCTAAGGGTCAATACAGACTAGCGCAGAACCGAAGCGAAATTCTTCACAAATTCCACACAAGCCAACCCATCAGCTAAACTTCCTTAGGCGCATTCCACATGGCAAAACAATCTTTAATATCGAAAATACAATTGAACTCGTAATACCGCACCGTTACCAACACCTTTTGTGACAATTTATGTATCACATCTTTGTATACATATTTATATATATTTTTTATACCACTTGGTTGGCAGCCAAGCACACGACTCACGTGATGGAAAGTGGTAACCGTGGCCTATGGACGTGTGCAACACAAAGGGAGTCACACTCGCGTTGCCAAACCTGTAAACACCAGAAGTTCATCAACACTCCCGGAGAGCTTTTATTTCAAAAGAGATAATAAGCTTATTATAAAGATGAATTTGCTATTTAACTTTCACATTTTCACTTCAATGCGCTTCAACTCTGCGCTTGTGAGAACTAACCCTAAGAAATAGTGCGTTTATAATTCCTAAAGGACGAGAGGGTTATCGCAGCTGCTTGCGCCCGCGCATTGCGACATTCTGGTCAGCAGCAGCTTGTACCAGTGCTTGATTGACGGCAAGATGTTGTTGACCCTGTTGTTCAGCTCGTACGGGTCCTTGAGCAGGTTGTATATTTCGACGAATTTCTGGGGAACAGAGATACAGACAGATACGTTATAACTGGTAGATATTTCTGATCGTTGTTCCTAATAAGTATATCTATTCTTTAAGTTACACATATTGAGAACTCACTTGTACTTTTCAAACATTATTTTTAATTGTTATTAGACCTGACCGGTTTCGCCTAACGACATCCTCAAGAGTTTAATTTGTATATAATATTCTTTACGTGTATTATAATCATTTCTGAGAAAGACTACCGTTCCTGAGACATATAACAACAGCAGACACAGAGAGGAGGTGTTGTAATTAGATTCACTGCGGGGATGAAAAGGAGTTATACTGATACTAATGTCGCGATGTCAGCAGTGAGCGGAGCGTCTAACCCAAAGAGATTTTATTCTCTCGCTCTTTCTGTCTCATTGCTTGTTGCGCTGCCGCACCGTTCACCGCCTCAGAGAGGCTACCTATATAATATTGTAATGAATCACTGAGGCCGTCTCCTCTCTGTTTTTGCCTAGTGAGTATAACTGTTTCTAAACTGTTCCTGAGAAATATAATCGCTCAAGTGACATATTACCCTAGGGGATGAGCCTATTGGCGTCAAGCGGACACTTTATCATGGTTTGTTTAGTTACCTCTTGGTCGTTGAACTCGCAGTACTTCATGTCGATCCGATTGGCGATGTGTCGGATACAAGCGTAAGTGTTGTTGCTCGAGTCCTGGCACTTGCACGCGTACTGCGGGTAGCACTCCTGGAGGATGTAGTTCAGTTATAAGTACCGGCAAACTTCCTGACAATGTACAGTCGGCAAAGATACAGCTTTTCATACAACTTAATATGAAAATAAGAATATTAATAGGAAGTAGTATTGGGGGTGACGGGTGGTGCTGCCTGTCACCCTGGCAGAAGCAGGCCGCGGCGGAGGTGCACCTTTCCTCCCCGTTTCCGGGGACGATGGGGACTCGTGGTCCCCACACCTGAGGAGAGGGTCAGATCGAGAGAGATAGCCCTGGGTGGGAAGGATATGCCTGTCAACCTCACCTTCGGCAACCAAAAACGACTCACAGACATCGTGCGTTTTAGTCGGTTCGAGTCCGACATAACCTCTCCCACCGGCTACAGTGGTTGGGGTATCCGTAGGGATTTTTCGAACTTAAAAAAAGGATGTAGTATTCGCACCAATGCACGAAAACTAGTATAAAATAAATAGCAATACTTACAGCCAAGTGCATCCCATCATATTTCCACGGACAGCTCCCATCAACAGACTCCTCCCTCCCCACTCCACTGTACTCCACCAACATATACCTCTCTTCCTTTTTCTCATTCATAACATCGATGGGTCTGCCATCCATCCCCGTAGGGGTGAGCCCAGCTAAATTTATTATAGTGGGTCCAATATCTATGTTTAATACTGGGTTGGAGTATTTTACGTTTTGTTTGATGCCCGGCCCTCTGATCAAAAGTGGGACCTTGATGTCGGACTCGTAAGGTTGGCGTTTGTCGTACACTTGGGCGAATTGACCTGTGGATGAAATTTCAGTCTTAATTATAGTTTATTATGGTGGAGAATTGTTTGAAGGTAATTGTTATGGTGGCTGTTTGTAAAATATTTCAAAAAAAAAAAAACTTTTTAGAATCCACATTTTTATTGCTACATTCGTATATTAAATGGGAATTAATATTAGTTTTAAGAAACACATCAAACGGCCAACCTTATGTTGGATAGGGACGGATTTTACTATCTTTAAACGAAATGAAATCTTGTAAACAGTGTATAAGGTCTATATTACGATATCATCATGCGCAAGCTTAACCGCGGGCGCGTAGTTCGACGAGTGAACACAGCCGACGATATACCACGGCGCATACTTGGTAATATATACTTTGAACACTGTACATAAGATTTAATTTCGTTTAAATTTTGTTAAATTCTCTGTGATGCGGGTCTTTTTCGTTCTAAAAGTTTGAATATAACAATGTAACAGCCAACAAATCTATGTTTCAAATAAACAAGAAATTAAATGGATGTAAAACAGGAGAAAAATCGCATTCATGTTAACAACAATCCTTTTATTATTTATTTATTCATAACAACTTTTACATTGTGTTGAATTTTGAATTACATTGCATTAAATTGTAGGAAGAATAGTAATTAATGAGGCATGTCATGCCTTGGAATAAAGGATAAAACTGTTTAACATCAGACAGATATATACAGCCTATACTCAGCTTCAGATGCGTGGCTTGAGTCAACAATGCCCGGAATACGGCAATAGGTTTACCCTCTATTGCGTGGGACCGAGTTCGGTAATTTGTTAGGTTTGGGTGTTCATTCGCCTCTGCCCAACCCTCCGGGGATATAGGCGTGATTATATGTATATATGTAAAAAATACCAACCCCACGTAATAGGGTCGCCGAAAGCCTATGCCGTTTTACGGGTACTATTGATGCATCGAGCCATGCAACTGAGGCGGAGTCTCCACTGTATATACCTGTCTGATGTTAAACAGCCCTATCCCTTAGTCGCTTTGTACGACACCGCATGGGAAGAGATGGGGTGACTTAAATTTTCTCACTCACCGATATGGTACCCATTATCTGATGTATAGATGAGGTACGTATTATCCAACACGCCTTGTGTGTCCAGGGCCCCCACCACGTCCGCCACCATCTCGTCCACGGCCAGGAGAGCCTCCCAGCGCGAGCGGAAGGCGCGGTCCAGCTCCGGGAGAGTTGACTCCGGGAGGGGAGATGGGGGCATGCGGAGGAGCCAGTGCTTGTCCTGGAGATAGACAGTATCATAAAACTTTTATTCGAATTCATTTATTTGCAGAAATTTGGTCATATTTGACGTTAAACAATAATAAATAAATAAATGTTCCACAACATTGTACACAACTTCTTAGGAGGTAGGACACGGCGGTATATCCGCCCGATTGAGCAGTCCGACTGGGGAAGTACCTCCGCCCTACAGAATACCGCGGTTATAATAACTTCGTGTTGTGTTCCCAGCGGTGAGTAGGGTAGCCAGAGCTCACTGGAGAATTTGTGCCGTCAGTGGGAAGACTAAAGGCTTGTCCTGATTTGTCTTCTACACTGACGGCACAGAAACTCTGTACTTACAGGGTTGGCAGCGCGACTGTGACTCCTCTGGTGTTACAGACGTCCATAGGCCACGGTAACTACTTTCCATCAGGTGGGCCGTGTGCTTGTCTGCCAACTAAGTGGTATAAAAAAAAAAAATAACGCTATTTTGATCCATGGTAAGCGTAACTTAACTAGCTTGTTATGGAATCTATGCTTGTTATGAAACATCAAAACGGTAAGTTATAAGGGAACTTGTACGAAATAAATTAATGTGACGTCATAATATTTAATTGTCAAATCATTTACTATTTTAGGTTGGGTGGATAATTAAAAATAAATCAAAACTTTAAAATAAGATCGGACGAAACTTTTAACGCTTTTTTACCATTCTTAATTTAAGAAGTCCTGTTAAATAAGTTTTTTTAACTTTTTTCTATAATAGGTCGTTACATATGAAATTGCCGTTTCTTTGAAGAAAATGGAGGAAACCCAATTTCCAGTACTTTTTTTTTTTTTTTTTACGTGCGCAAAATCCCCACGGATACCTGCCCACCGGAGCCGGTGGAGGAATTTATGTCAGACTCGAACCGACTAAACGCACGCCGCCTGTGTGTCGCTTTGGTTGCCGAAGGTGATGTTGACAGGCATATCCCTCGCACCCCGGCCGACCCAGGGCCATCTCTCACGATCTGGCCCTCTTCTCGTGTGTGGGGAGGGGACTACAGTGTCCCCAACTAACATTTTTGCATTTTTTTAGGAATGACATAACACATTCAAATTTTCTTTTCTTTTTTGTGTATGAATGACACAACACTATGCCAACAAACACTTTTATTACATTTTTGAAAAGTAACAGCTGTATAAAAGTAATACGACATTTAGGAAGTACTGATTTTGATGATCGATTTGGCCAATAAAAACAAAATACAGAGTTGAAAATCGACTTTGAAACAAAATTTTATAAGTCAATTTTAATAATTTAATTCATTTAAAATGTATTTAATAATTTATAATAATAATTTCAAATATATCATTTAATATATAAAAATTAATTATTCTACATTTTTGTAAAGTCAATATTGTCTACATTTTTGTAAAGTTTGAAACAAAATATAAATAATGGAAATAGCTATTAAATTACAAGAATAACGAACTCATGTAATGTTGTAGAATAGGTATTTATTTTTCTCTCGCCTGACCGTTTTACAATGTTGACACACAGTTTAACAGCCACATCATATGCTTTTTCACGCCTCGCTTAAAGGACCCGGGACTTTAGGAAACATGTGAGCTGGTAATGAATTCCTACAGGAAAATACCCAATTGGAAGATATCTCACCTCGACCGCGACGTTGAAGTTGGGATGTTTGACGACGGTGAGGTTGCCGAACTTGCCAGCGTGGCGCGGCGCGGGCGTGAAGGGCTGGTGCGGCGCGGGCGGCGCCAGCACCAGCAGGAACGGGGACGACTCCGTCTGGTTCTCGATGTAGCTCACCGCTAGAGACCGCTGGTGGACCCAAATAGACATATACAATAGTATTTAAACTATCATGGTCACTCACATCAGTATCAAAATTAACGGGATATTTTCTGTTTCCGATATTTCGGCGCTGTTGCAATCACCATGATCATCGAATATCGGAATATATACGGAATAGCGCCGAAATATCGGAAACTTAAAACAATGAAACATGTGTAATGTGTAATTGGTGTACAATAAAGACGTCATTATTATTATTATTATTAAATATCCCGTCAATTTTGATACTTATATACAATAGTATTTCTCAACAGCCGGGGTTTTTTTTACGTGCGAAAAATCACAGGAGGTAGGACAATTGAGCAGTCTAAAGTACCTCTGCCCTATAGACTGCGGCCATAATAGCCTTATGTTGTGTTCCCGGCAATGAGTAAGGTAACTAGAGCTCACTAGAGAGTTTTTGTACTGTCAGTGGGAAGACTAAAAGCTTGTCCTGCTTTGTCTTTTACGCTGACGACACAGAAACTCTCTGTGCTTACAGGGTTGGCAGCGCCAGTGTGACTCCTTTGGTTTTGCACACGTCGATAGGCCACGGTAATCACTTTCCATCAGGTCGTGTCTCGCAGAGTATATATAGCCGTCGACCCAGTTGGTCTATGGCAGTCGTTACTGCATCTAACTGCAATATTTTGATATTGCCAATGGGTCGTGGAGTCAGTCGTCTCACGGAAAAATTGAAATTCAGCCGAACCCACACTAAGACAGAAAAAAGCGAACCCCGTACTCCGAGCTGGAAACTTCGGATGCGACCGTGATTAACGATAGGATGAAGAGGTTGGACTTGGTCTTCAAATAGAAGACCAAGTCCTCCAAATTTTTCCGTGCAGGGCAGTCATCAGACTTCTAAAACAACGGTGATTTCGAAGTTCTGTATTGAGACCAGGTTGTCGGATTTTTAGGGTTCTAATTATACGTAACCAATACCATCGATGTTGAAAGAATCAATTTCATTTATTCAGTTTAGAGTCATAAAGAGCACATGTGAACGTCAATATTATACAAATATCTCAAGAAATATTAAATAACGTGTGTAAATATACCATTGGAAAATGATTGTTTCGCTGGTTCGGTAGGTTAGTTTACTAAGAAGATACCAGCAAGAAACTCAGACAACTATAACAGAACTAGATTATCTTTTTTTAAATATGGTTTAGTTTACAATTTATGCTATGCGATCAAGCAAGAGCCATGCCAATGTAGTCAATGTTGACCACGCATTAACATCATCAAGATACTCATATACTTTAAAAATGTTAAAATATTAAAATCTCGGCCATGATACTACCGATGTGAACCTACTCCTAACATAAATTTAGCTTAGCTGGAGGGTTTAGACGAAATATTAGTAATTTCGGTTGCTAATACTGTTTATAAAAAAAATGCGATTTTATTTTATAGCTATATCTCGTAGGTATATCTTTGCTATTATACGTAAAAATACTGTTATCTCAAAAGTATGTAACACGGCGTCACAAAATATTCATAAATATCAGGCGAAGTTTGTACAGTCCATAAAACGAAGGTAGTAAATGTGCATTCCACATACGCGTTGCTACTTACAATAACATCGGTGAGGTATTGATCTGTGGAATGCGTCGGGACTCCATTGTTGGAGATTGTGTAGTTATAGTACACAGAGTTGCCAACCAGACCGTGCCACTCCGACCAGCCTGGGGGCACCTGGTCGGGTCCGCCGGAAGCATGCTCGCCATACTAAAAACAATAAAATTTGGAATTAGGTAATTTTCAAATTCAAATTTAAATTCTTTATTTCTCAAAATAGAGCAACGTAATTACATCTTTTTGACGTCAAATTCTTCGCGTGTCAAGATAATTAAAAAGTATATAAAAATAAACTTTATAAAATATAAAACCTTATAAAAAATAATAAACCTAAATAAAATTAAGTTTAAAACTAAAACCCGACTACTAACAAATCACGCTTTTTAAAGCGGGAATTTTCAGTAGTTTGGTTTTAGTTTAAAACTTAATATTTTATTTATACCTATTATTTTGGGGCAAGCAAAACCTACAATTTGTACATATTTGTATTGTGCTAAAAGGCTTAACCCTTTCAGATGATACCAAACACGGTATATTTATAACAAATTTATTTTTTAACACAGTACTTTATAACCGCTAGAGGGCGCTACATTAGATTCAGTGATACGTCATATAGCCAGCGGCCGACCAAGACGCTTCTAATGATTACCTCATTTGTCCAGTTCTAATAAGTGTTTTTTTTTTTACGTGCGCAAAATCCCCACGGATACCTCCCCACCGGAGCCGGTGGGAGAGGTTATGTCGGACTCGAACCGACTAAAACGCACGCCGCCTGTGGGTCGCTTTGGTTGCCGAAGGTGAGGTTGACAGGCATATCCCTCGCACCCCGGCCGACCCAGGGCCATCTCTCACGATCTGGCCCTCTTCTCGGTCTAAAAGTGGTTGAGGAGCTATGAGGGAACAGATGAACCTACACCTACATACATGTTTCCTTCTTCCTACAGTCCCGGATCCTTTAAGCGGGGGGTGAAAAAGCATAAGCATACGTCAAGCTGAGTGTTACCATTGTCACATGGTATGTGTAAGTAATGGTGACCCTCTTTTCTGAGACTTTGCCTTCAGCTTACCATCAAGGTGAAGTCGAATTGACGTGTTCTATATATAAAAAAAAAAACATACAAAACCTGTCAAAATCATAACCCTCCTTTGGCTTGGCCGTAGTCGGGTAAATGAAATGTGTTTATGTTATGTTGTTTTATACTAGCTACTGCTCGCGTGGAATTCTGTTATCGCAACCAATCATAACAAATGTCGAATGAAATTTTAAAGCATTTAGTATGCTAACTATTCAAATTTATAAAAAAAAAACTTGATTCAGTTCAGGCCGTAAGACGGATATATATAGGAAGATTTGGATGATTTCAGGCGAGGTTCGGTGGCTTAGTGGTCAGAGCATTCCCACTGTAAGGGGAAGA
The DNA here is from genome assembly GCA_963662185.1 of Eilema griseolum. Lineage (NCBI taxonomy): Eukaryota > Metazoa > Arthropoda > Insecta > Lepidoptera > Erebidae > Eilema > Eilema griseolum. Next base: position 3,145,379 of record OY759249.1, read on the forward strand.
TCGCGGGTGCAAATCCCGCCTGAACTGATTCAAATTTTTCCTATCTTAATCGATAACAAATGTCCTTTCCTATCCTCATGTTGTGCACAGTAGGTAATAGCTCACAATTATGTGCTCACTCCCTATTTGCCCTTCGTATTTGTATGAATTTTCTACTTTATATATTACTAGCAGCCCGTCCCGGCTTCGCACGGGGTAGACACCGCACTCCTGTATTTCAGTGCCCCCTCCACCCCGCCCGCCGCGATGCCCGGCGCGCTTTTCAGACTGCATCGCAAACAACGGCCACGGCGCTATGGCGGTTTTGTTTACTGTTTGAATTTTTTAATTCGTAATATCTTTTGAATGGAAAGTCCAATTTAAATAATTTAAAAACTATTTTATAGGTAGTTAAATGGTCTTGACCATAAAATAATTTATTTGGATAAGGATTAATATAAACACATAAATAGCATGGTTTGAATTTGGTTAGCATTTTCATTAATGTTAAAAAAGAAAAAAGTTGTTGTAGTGACATAACTACAAGAGTTGGACATATGCTACCGCGGAGTTTTTTGTAGACATTATGATGTTCTTCAATATTGTTGTACATTATTTTGTTCTATCGCTAATAGTTTCGGCAGCGCATTCGACGAAAGACATTTTAAGACTCATTTTTCTACACCTTCGGTTACATTGTTCAAATTTTACCAAGGATCCCTAATTTTTTTCAAAATGAAATGTAGCCTATGTCAAATTGGAAGAATGTAGCATTCTATTGGTGAAAGAATTTTTTAAATCGGCCCAGTACTTTTTGAGCCTATTCATTACAAACATACAAACATACAAAAATAGGTACAAATCTTTCCTCTTTATAATATTAGTGTAGATCTATTTGTGTGTTATAGTATATGTATATCAGTATATGTTGATAATACTTTGTGTAAAGCCGTATATTAATTTTATTTTACTTATACTTCTCTCTCTTTCTTTTGTTTTAATACACTTTTTTTTTTACGTGCGCAAAATCCCCACGGATACCTCCCCACCGGAGCCGGTGGAGGAGGTTATCTCGGAGTCGAACCGACTAAAACGCACGCCGCCTGTGGGTCGTTTTGGTTGCCGAGGGTGAGGTTGACAGGCATATCCCTCGCACCCCGGCCGACCCAGGGCCATCTCTCACGATCTGGCCCTCTTCTCGGGGAATGTTTTAATACACTATAAATTTTAGTTTAGCCGATAACGACCCCATATTTTTAATTTTATAACATTACTATCCATCCCAAGGTTGCCTGGAAGAAATCGCTTCAGCGATAAGGCCGCCCATTGTACATTGAACTGTATACATGCTACGTACTTGTCCTACTGTAAATCTGTTGGTGTACAATAAAGAATTATCTATCTATCTATCTTTCCCATACTGTAGTCTATCTCTGTATCTACCAGAATTCCACAATTTCACCAATAGACTACTATTTGTCAGATTGGCAGCGGGAGCGACGAAGGATCGCAAGCCAAGCTGCCCGCGTACGAAGGCAACTCGGGCGTCGGAGGTCGATGAACGACCTCCGCCCCCCATGAGCGCCGGCCTGGGGGTGACAGGTGGAGCTGCCTGTCACCCTGGAAGAAGCAGGCCGCGGCGGTGGCGCGCCTGGCGCGCCTCCCCGTTTCCGGGGTCGAGTTGGGGACTGTAGTCCCCACAACCCGAGAAGAGGGCCAGATCGTGAGAGATGGCCCTGGGTCGGCCGGGGTGCGAGGGATATGCCTGTCAACCTCACCTTCGGCAACCAAAACGACCCACAGGCGGCGTGCGTTTTAGTCGGTTCGAGTCCGACATAACCTCCTCCACCGGCTCCGGTGGGGAGGTATCCGTGGGGATTTTGCGCACGTAAAAAAAAAAAAAAATACTATTTGTCAGATTTTTAAGCTGCGCGTGAAGCATCTGATAAGTCCGAAAAGCTGAGGACCATCATTATATTGTTAGTTTCTGTAATGCTGGCCCTCTTTCCTGAGTGTTGGCCGTACACGCAATATGAAGTCATACTGACGTGTCCTATATAAAAAAATACATCCAGGGATAAAATTGAACACATTCCTTTCTTTGGGATTATTTATTATTTCGATATTATAGTTAAGAGAACAGAGAACCGCGGTAGCCTAGTGGTATGGGTAATGAACTGCTGAGACGAGGTCTCGGGTTCGATCCCAGGTTTTACCATGGCACACACCAGTGACTTTTCGATGCTTTTCGAAGTTATGTGTGTATTTATCGCAGGTTTATAAGTGCCCGGTTAATGGCAATAGGCTCGCCACCTATTACATTGGGACCTAAACATAAACTGGCGAAATGTGGGTGCTAGCACCTCTGCCTACCCCTTCGGGGATATAGGCGTGAGTTTATATATGTATATTACAGTTAAGTATTTATACACATAAGTTCCTATCTAAAGTCTTAGGCGACATAGGACTTATCTCCAACCCATTACATACCTACCAATACAGTTGATTGATGGCACTTGGTGGAATTTGTTGTTACACATATTGATAACTCACTTGTACTTTTCCACATTACTTTATTACTTAAGAAAAATGTCATTGTAAACCTTTGAGGATGCCGTAAGGCGAAACCGGTCAGGTGTAATTACATACCTCATTCAAATACTTCCCAGCATAGAACGTCTGGTATCCGGCCCCCTGCAGTACGGTGGCGAAGGTGTGGTTCTCGTGATTCCTCCTCCAATGGTTGCTATAGCAACCGCCGTCCAGCGAGTTGTTCACAGTCTTGTGGTTGTGCACGTACAGCCCTGTGAGCAGGCTGGCTCGGCTCGGGCAGCAGATCGGGGAGGCTACGTACTGAAGACAATAAAGAAATTGGTGACGAGGATTTAGAAGAGGTTTATTATTCCAATCATTAGGTATTTTCTATTCTAGTATGAATGAGGCGTGAAAACTGGGATTCAATGGGTGCAAACTGCCCTTCCTCGATAACTCATAAACAACTTTATTTTCGTACGGCAAACCCAAATGATACCCTACGTTAGCCGGCAAAATGGTTAATACGGACTCGAACCGACCAAAACCGCCTTTTTCCGGCTTCAAATACTGGGACGTAAGGGGGTCCAATAATTTCTCTCGCATCTTAGCTGACGGCTGACGCACCTAATTAGTTACAATATTATGTAATTTGGTATTGTACAGCTTTTTAATCTCTTTTTAAACCGGTCAAGTCCGAGTCAGCCTCGTGCACCGAGGACTCCGTGGCTCAAGCTACATATACCGTAATATATTTTGAATGAGTTGACTTGGAAGTTAAATTTTTGCAGTGTCAAGACATTATAGATCTGAGTATATGGTATAAACAACTTGATACTTCCACACATTCCTGAGAAAAAGGTCTTGACAGACAGACCATTCATTACCAGCTCACGTGTTTCCTTCTTCCTACAGTCCCGGGTCCTTTAAGCGGGGCGTGAAAAAGCATATGATGAGGCCGTCAAGCTGAGTGTCACCATTGTCACACGGTATGTGTAAGTAATGGTGACCCTCTTTTCTGGGACTTTGCCTTCAGCTTACCATCAGGCGAGGCGAGGTCCAATTGACGTGTCCTATATAAAAAAAAAAAAAAAAAAAAAAAAAAAAAAGACAGACGGAGAACGAAGTGATCCTATAAGGGTTCCATATTTTTTCCTTTTTAGGTACGGAACCCTAAATATAAGGGAATGTTTCTTTAGAGTAACATTTGTACCTGTATATAGTTAAAGTACATTTCCTCCAAGTCAGCTCATTAAATGCTGATAGATAAACGAGCCTTATTAGGTACGTCACTTTGGTGGAAGACAAACACATCTACCTGATGGAAAGTAGCTCTTTAGCAGGCTTAACGTACCTATCTCTCCAGTTGGCAGTCAGTCAGATGGTAGTTCCTCTCGTAAAAACCAAGATAAAAAAAATCACAGGGCAAATAGCTGTAGAAGAGTGGACCAAGCGGAACCAGGGCACTAATATACAAGTTTTAGATAGTAGGCGTTAATAATGACTACATATTAAATGTTTCCTGGATTCAGTAAATACCTACCCACGCAAATAGGTAGGTTATACATAGTTTATACATGATAACAATATAGTTAGATGCGTGTTAAAAGTCAAGGTTGAATGCGATATTATATTTAAAAATAAACAACAGATATCATAGCCAACAGCTATAGTAGGTAATTATGTTTAGTTTTTATCACTAAGCCTGTTTATGTGCAGTGAGTTAAAAAGCACATATCAATCAAGTAGGAAATCGCAGTCCACTGCTGGACATACCTAGGTCTCTCCCAAAAGTAGGGTAGCCAGAGCTCACTGGAGAATTTGTGCTGTCAGTGGGAAGACTAATGGCTTGTCCTCCTTTGTCTTCTACACTGATGGCACAGAAACTCTGTACTTACAGGGTTGGCAGTGCGATTGTGACTCCTCTGGTGTTACAAGCGTCCATAGGGCACGGTAACCACTTTCCATAAAGTGGGCCGTGTGCTTGTCTGCCACCTAAGTGGTATAAAAAAAAGTGGCTTTGGCCTACTGTTAAACGCTGTCCCAATCTGTCTGGCCAGCGTTTAATTTTGAGTTTTCCTTCACTAACAGTGATATCGTCTGCGTATTTTTCCGTCAGTCGCCTCTTACGAGACGCATCGGATGAGATAGGGTATTAAAAAAAAAAACTAGTATGAGAATTGCTTGTGCGGCTAAAGAAACTGCTGTTAAGTTTAGTATAATTAGCGGCATATATCTTGACCTCAACTCACGAGACGAGACATCTAAGTTTGGTGAAATTGAGCTCCTCTGCCACTGTAGCCCATGCTATCTTTAAGACTGCAAAAACCATGTGCTGCGCATATACATAGAGTACACTTTGTAATGAGTCTGAGGTTAAGATATGTGTCAGTAATTACTGCTGTTGTAAGTTTCAACAACTAACTCACCGAATTAGTAAAAGTAACTCCTTCGTTCCCGATAAAACGGCGCACACTCTCCATTGGCGCCTGAAATAAATAAAAAATAAAACAACAACATTGTAACTAATCCATTTATTTCATTTCATTCACTAACTTACTAACCATGCCTTTGAGTGTAACATCTTGATCGTCCGTCAATATAAGGACAAAGTTCGGTCTTTTATTCTCACACACACCACTCCCGACGAGGAAAAATAATAAAAAATATTTTAACATGTTGCTGTCTTAACTGTAACGACGATTTGTTTTATTGTGGCATGGCGGGCATAATCTCTAAGCCTGAGCATTCGCTCGCGATTACAACGCCCACCGCGAATATACCGACGCTCTTGACTAGTGCCCTGCAATTTAAAAAATTATACACAGTAGTTTTTTTTTTAAATATGTTCTATTGTCTATGGTTGTAGTGTTGTGAATCTATATTTATGTCAACAATTGTGTCTGTGTAGTCGGTGGACAAAGGATTGACTCACAGTTTCAAATGACCACTTTATACATAGTGTTTAATAATGTATAGTGGTGAGACTAGAGTGTCTTTGAGGAAGGTTATGAATTTATTTAACTGCAATAATTACTATTCTAAGACTTGTTACACAACGCCATCTAGTATCACACAAAGTTAACTAGGAATATGGGTTTCTAGAATGATGTTGTATACTGTCTATAATATTCTAGTAGTGTGGCACTATAATATTCTAGGCTCAAGTCAATAAATGTGTAAGTATAAGCCAGTACAGAGTAGGTTTTCCTTTCTGTGGTTTTTGCTAAATGGCATCAGCTCCTGTACAAGGAAAAATTGACACAATCATGAAAGGGTGAAGAGCTGAAACGCTGAAAAGGGTGAAACCATTGAAAAATATTCTTTTTAGTTTTTAAAGTGTACTAGTAAGTGAAATTACGACAATTTTCTCCATCCTTACCAGGTAAAAAATTGTTTGTTTTAGTGGGTTTCATTGTTTCTCTGTTTGTAAACTTTTGTGAACAATTAGTTTCAGATAGCTGTTTTGTTTTTTTGTTTAGTATACTACCAGTTGTATGATTCTTTGTTATCTTTCAGTCATTTATATTGCAATTGAATATATTGTGGTTCCCGGCAGAGTAAAATTTGGACCACACCTCTTCCCATGTGGTGTCATACAAGGTGACTAAGGGCTGTTTAACATCAGACAGATATATACAGCCCAGACTCAGCCTCAGAAGCAGGGCTCGAGTCAATAATAGTGCCCTGTAGGCGGCAGTTACCCTCTATTACATGGAACCGAATTCAAAGACTGGTGAAATGTGGGTGTTCACCTCTGCCTCTTGATCTCCAGGGATGAAAGCATGATTATATGTATGTATGTATGTATGTATAATAAAAGCAGAAGTGCAAAGTTTGAAAAAGAAAAGAAATGAATGAAATAGTGAAAGGGTGCAATTAATTTTGAATTTACAATGAAAATCATTGTTTTTTTTTAAATAACTTTTTTTTTAAATAATGCGTTACAGTAGAATTTATCACTTTAAATCCCTACTTTATAATAATAGTTGCATAGCATAATAGAATAAACAACAATGGTTAAGTATCAACCTATTAATTAATTCATTTATTGCAAGGCACTGCTGGAATAAGTAAGCCTGTCAGAAAGTGCACTACATCACCTGATCCTTCATGTGAAGGCTAAAAGATCTTTATTGAAGTGTTTAAGGTTTTTTCAATTGGTAATATTATACAGAGTACCCAAAACTGGTGAGCATGTATGAAAACAATTATGAAAAGTAGAAGAAGCAAAAGAGGTATGCCAGGATCGTGGCAAGTGGAAAACTGTAGTCTCTGCCTACCCCACTGGGAAAAAGGCTTGACAGATGACTCTTATGTCAAGATGAAATACTTGAAACTTGATGACCCCATAGCATTTAAGTTACTGCAGAACAGTAGGCGTAATATGGCATTCAGTTTTAATAGACTATAGAAGGGACTCAAGTGCTTCAAAAGTACGACATAAGTACAAGTAGGTATCCATTTGAAATTATTGATTAAGTATGTAAGAGCGTGAATGTTCTACAATCATATATTAAATAACAATACGTACGATGAAGATACGATGCAGCGATGGCGATCAAACAAGCTTATAATGATATTTGAATGAATGCATTTCGCAACTATCACATTTAATTGTGAGGTTATGTCTGCTTACCACTTGAAAGGATCGTAGTAGAAGTCTTTGACGAATGAAACAACACCTTTTTTACCCATTATATGTTTTGAAAATTAGATGAGTTTAAAATTCAACGTAGTTATGTTATTTTTTTTTTGAAATCAATGCAATTTTTATAGCAGGAAAAGCAATTCAATAATAATGTGAACATGAATGACAGATGACAGCCAGTTGAGTTGACACTTGACAGGGCACAGATTATAGTTGGCAGGATTTTTTTTCAATGCAGTTATGGTTCAAAGATGGCGTGGTTATCCAGAAAGTCTGTGTGTGTATGGAACACGTAGGATACTAAAGTATTTGCTAAATTGAAGTTGAGTGAATGTACTTATGTGCAAGTTATGAAAAACAAATGTATTTTGTGAAATCATTTATATATAACTATTATACATACATACATATAATCACGCCTTTATCCCTGGAGAGTTAGGCAGAGGTGAATTAACACTCACATTTCACCAATCATTGAATTCGGTCGGTCGGGGTGAGCCTATTGCCGCCGTCTGGGCACTATTGTTGACTCGAGCCCTGCTTCTGAGGCTAAGTTTGGGCTGTATATATCTATCTATTGTTATACAGCCCTATCCCTTAGTCGCCTTGTACGACACCGTAGAGATGGGATGATCCAAATTCTACTCTGCCGGAGACCACGCGGTTACTATTACATACCATAACATAAACTCACGCCTATATCCCCGAAGAGGTAGGTCTTAGCATCCACATTTCGCCAGTTTATGTTTAGGTCCCAATGTAATAGGTGGCGAGCCTATTACCATTAACCGGGCACTTATAAACTTGCTATAAATACACACATAACTTCGAAAAGCATCGAAAAGTCATTGGTGTGTGTATAGATGTAAGATTTAGGTTTGATGAGGAGCAATTGAAAACGACTTGATCGGTCTTACAGTGCTTTTATTACTGAATATGAACATGAAAATTTCATAAATCTAATCCATGCAGTAATAAGCGCGTACTATGGTAAAAATAATAGGCGCTCGCGAACAGTGTGTGCCATGGTAAAACCTGGTATCGAACCCGAGACCTCGTCTCAGCAGTCCATTACCCATACCACTAGGCTATCGCGGTTATGATTATATATAATAACTCAAATTAATATAGCCACATGAAATATACTTACTTGCTCGAGAAATCGATATCACCAATTGGTTGTGAAGGTCAGAGGCAGTCGCTTCTCGAAAATATCGAAGTACAGCATAATCCGCAGTTACACTGGTAAAGCGAACCCCAGACACCGAAGTGAACACTTCGTTGGGATTGAAATTAGTATGAAGAAAAACTATGACTAATCTATAATATAAAAATGAATCGCTAAATGTGTTGGTGAGCGCATAACTCAACAACGCCTGGACCAATTATCCAATTCTTTTTTTAAATGTTCGTCGAAGTTCAAGGACGGTCTTTACGGCGAGAAAAAATCTAATAATTGCCGGAAAAACCCTAAAAACAGCCCTTTTCTTATTTCTATACAAACGTTGTAACTAAAACGTAGAGTCAATTTGAACTTTATTGCTATTGCATAAAGTTCATCTATACTAATATAATAAAGCTGCAGAGTTTGTTTGTTTGTTTGAACGAGCTAATCTCTGGAACTACTGGTCCGATTGGAATTATTCTTTCAGTGTTGGGTAGTCCATTTATCGAGGAAAGTTTTAGGCTATATATCATCACGCTACTACTTAAGGGAGCGGAGCAATGATAATAAATGTTAACAAATTCGGCAATATTTCATACATATTTTGAAGACTAAAACATACGGGCTCAAAGGGATATGAAGCTTCAAAATATACCCCGGGCGAAGCTGGGGTGGGTCAGCTAGTATATTATAAGCACTCACTGTTGTCTAAGCAATGTAGGAACAAAATAATAAATAAATTGAAATGAATTGAATTGAAAAAACTGCCACATTACAAATCTTTTTGACAGGTCGAAGTCTGTCGGGTCCGCTAGTACTTATCTTATAAAAGTTAAAGAAAAACATCACAGCAAATAATTAAACTCATTTATTGTTACTAACAGTATTCACCACCCAATTAGTAAAATGCGAAACCTTCGTATAAACACCAGGATAATATTGATGTCCGCATGAATATCCAAAAGACACGAGTCCCACAACCAAGCCTTTGTATATCAAGGGGCCTCCGGAGTCCCCGAAGCATCCGTCGGGTCCCGCAGTGTCGAGTTGTCCGGCACATATCATGGAGGGTTGTATCACTGCTCCAATATTACTGTAGCGATATTCACATTCTTTGTGGTCAATAATGTTCAAAGTTGTGTCTTGTAACTGATCTGGTTGAGGTCCATCAGGCTGTAATGAAAATTTTACATGAAGTAATGGTTTACTAACAGGGGAAAAACAGCCGCGTGGCTTCCGGCATAGTAGAATTTGGACCACCCCATCTCTTCCCATGCGGTGTCGTACAAGGCGACTAAGGGATAGGACTGTTTAACATCAGACAGATATATACAGCCTAGACTCAGCCTCAGATGCATGGCTCGAGGCAACAATAGTGCCCGGAAAACTGCAAATGGCTCACCCCCTATTACGTGGGACCGAATACAATGATGATGAAATGTGGGTGTTAATTCACTTCTGCCTAACCCTCCAGGGATGAATGCGTGATTATATGTATGTTTGTATGTATGTAAAAACAGTTAAGGCGGTAGTTTAGTGGTTGAAGAGTTCCCTTACGATATAGAGTCGCACGTTGGAATCGTGGCTATTACACTATCGAAGTGATCCACTCCTAACACAAGTTTAGCGCAGCTGGAGGGGTTGATGGGATTATTAGAAATTTCCGTTACCAGACTCCCTCACTGAGGGTTCCGTAATCTTAAGCTACATAAACCGTAATATATTTTGAATGCGTTGACTTATATAATATATAATCATTTATTCATCAGACAACATTAAGTCCATTTGGTTAATAACAATAAATTTCTTATAGTATATGTTAGAAAAATTTAAATAAACAAAATAAAATACAATCAAATTAAATTAAATAATCAAATCAAATATAATCAAATTATATCAAATCAAGTCAAATTAAATTAAATCAGATCGAATCTAACCAAACCAAATTAAATCAAATAAAATTAAAATAAATTAAGTACATCAAAATAAATTCCATTATTTATTACATTTGATTGAATTATTTCTTATCTGTCCCACCCAATGTTTTAGCACGGGACAGTCTATTTTAGGAACAATTGCCTTCAGGACACTGTTCGAGCTAGCCCGTGTCCTGCGCCACAAAGAAGATATTCTATTACGTCGTATAGCGTGAAAGTCCTCCGTGCGTTCTTGTGCAAACATTAACGACGCGCTACAGTAACGGGGCAGCCCCAATAATACCCTAAAGGAATTGCTGTACTGAACTCGGAGAGCATCGTAAGCCTTACGAGTATAGCTGACCCAAAGGGCGCTCGTGTAGAAAACCTGACAAAAAGCTTTGAATAACGTGACTTTCACTTGTATAGTACATCGAGCAAACCTGCGGGCCAACATATTACTTCTAACTGCCAATGCCCTCCTTTCTCGTTCCATATCGGCATCGTCTTTTAGAGAGCTTGTGATAATGTGACCCAGGTACTTAAACTGATCGACTACTTTAAGAGCTTTCCCGGTAAGTGATATAGAAGGTACATAATCGAGTTTCTTGTTTCTCGGTGTAAACACCACAATCTCACTCTTACTCGCGTTATATACTAAACCGTGTCTTAAAGCATATGAGTCACATACAGCTACCAGTTTTCTTAAGGCTCCGATTGAGGGGCTCAGCAGCACCATGTCGTCTGCATAGCTAATATTACTGACACTTATCCCATCTATATAGCACCCGGCATGCATGCCACTGAGCTCCTCAATCAAACCATTCACATATAGGTTGAAAAGGTTCGGTGAGGTTAGTCCACCCTGCCTCACTCCACATTGCAGTTGGTACGAGTCAGACAGGACGTCCCTCCACTTCACTTGATTACATTGGTTACTGTACCAATATTTAAGAACCTCTATTAACTCTCGGGGTACGTTAGTACATTCTAGTTTCCTCCATAAGATGTCATAGGACACCATATCAAAGGCTTTACTTAGATCAAGAAAGCAAGCGTATATAGGAGTGGATCTATCCGTGTAGTACTTGACAGTATGCTTGAGACACAAAATGGCTGATTCAGTAGATACACCCCTTCTGAATCCAAACTGTAAATCATGGAGCTTTATGTATCCTCCGAGTTGTGAGTCAAGCAGCCCGTCAAGGACCTTAGCTGTTATTGTTGCCAGTGATATGGGCCTGTAGTTCCCCTTATCCGATACATCCCCTGTTCGGTTCTTAACTATCGGCACAACAACCGTTTTCAACATACTCACTGGAAGGTAAGTGTGCCTAATACAAAACGTGTACAGCATCGAGAGTACTCTCGGCAAGTGACACCCAGCCGCCTGAAAATGTTCGATGCTGAGACTGTCATGTCCGGGAGACTTGCCTTTTTTCATGTTACGAATAATACTGCCTACCTCTTTGGCCGTGAATTTGGTTATCGGGCACCTGCCAGTCTCAGCAGGGACACCACAGGCCGACTGCGATGGCCCCAGTGTTGAAATTATTTTAAAATGCTCTTTAAACGCATTTGCAATTTGTTTACAGTCATTAATTCCATCTATACTTTCAGGAACACTGGGACCACCTTTTAAACTATTAGTGGCCCTCCAGAACCCACTGAAGTCACCCTTAGAGCGATGGAGTGCTAGTGTGTCCATCTTGATCTGATCTTGATTATTAAGACACCATTTTAGTTTTCCTTTAAAGACCTTTCGGCTCTCAACCATATCTCTAAACACAGCTTTACACTTACTTTACACTTAGAAGTTTGATTTTTACACAGTTTCAAGACGGTATAGACCTGAGTAAGTATGTGATATGAATTTCAACTTGATACCTCCACCATTCCTGAGAATAAGGTCTTGATAGATAGACAAACAACGAAGTGATCCTATAAGGATTCAGTTTTTTTCTTTTTGAGGAACCCTAAAAAGCGTAAGAAGTAAGGGTCACACATTATGGTACAATATGGGGCGGCCAAATTTAGATTCTTGCCGTGTTGCGACTGCTGCCTGACCTCGACAACCCTCTGACGATATCAAAGTTCTATTAAAAAATCTTTATAAAAAAAACAAGGAATTATTTGAAGTACAATATAATATTAATAAGCGTAAAGTTACTCAAAAGCATCTAAAAAGGCCAGTTCCTCGACTTGAGATGTTTAGAGCGAGTTGCGTGTACATGGCTTCGCTTATATATAATGCGTTACCCCCGGATTTTACTAATATCCCCGCATCGTAAATTCTGTCCCGCTTTACGGAAAGGGTTGAAAGCTTCTACTCCGTTAATGAAATCCTTAAAAAAATTTGCCTCCCACTCTCATCATTTTAAAAATGCATTATAATGTGATAATACTAGAAACACAATTAAAATAATTGTGCATGTGGGTCATCATTAATTTAAGTGTATTATATTTTATAAATAATTGTTAGAATTCAATTCAATTCAAACATAAAATTTGTTGAACTATGCAATATTTGCATGTCACGATGGTTGGCAAAATGTGTCTTTTTTTTTTAAGTGCGCAAAATCCCCATGGATACCTCCCCACCGGAGCCGGTGGAGGAGGTTATGTCGGACTCGAACCGACTAAAACGCACGCCGCCTGTGGGTCGTTTTGGTTGCCGAAGGTGAGGTTGACAGGCATATCCCTCGCACCCCGGCCGACCCAGGGCCATCTCTCACGATCTGGCCCTCTTTTCGGGTGTGGGGACTACAGAGTCCCCAACTCGTCCACGGAAACGGGGAGGCGCGCCACGCGCGCCACCGCCGCGGCCTGCTTCTGCCAGGGTAACAGGCGGCTTCACCTGTCACCCCCAGGCCGGCGCTCATGGGGGGCGGAGGTCGTTCATCGACCTCCGACGCCCGAGTTGCCTTCGTACGCGGGCAGCTTGTCTTGGCAAAATGTGTCCTTGCTCATAAATTGATTGTCACCTTTGTATGTATTTACCACATTTTATGCAAATAAATAAATATTATTATATTATTATAAATATACTTTTATCTCTATATCTAAATATATCTTCTATTATAATAAGTAAACTCACCTCAAGAACTCCCCACCCAATAAGTTGGCAAAGAGAATCAACGTTCACTTCAACTCCTTGCTTTATAATGGTGCTTTGCTTCACATTTTTGTTGAACGCGAATTGTCTGGATACAATCACAATCGCGATATCGTTTGTGTAGTAGAATTTGTTGAAGTTTTCATGCGGGATGATTGTTTTCAAAGTGTGCATCGCCCCGCCCCTTGTGCGATATGATGAACCGACGCGAATTCGCCAATATTTCGGTAGAGTGTAACTGTAACAAAGGTATTGATTACCTTAATCTATATTGCAGCAGTTTTCAGGGCGCTACCAATACCTTCGGGATCCAAATCAACCTAGCCTGAAAGTCTGTGCACCTACTAAACAACGGTTGAGGATTTGGTGCAAGCTTAACTCACTTGGGAGGCTTATTGACTTTTTTAATACTACTTAGGTGGTAGACAAGCACACGGCCCACCTGGAAAGTGATTACCGTAGCCTATGGACGTATGCAACACCAGAGGAGTGCAATTCAATTTAATTCTTGATGAATGGGTCTGTGCCACTAGAGGAGTTAGGTACATTCCTGCGGCCGACTCTAAAAAAACTGCTAATGCCTTTCTTGAAAGACCCCATATTGTAGTCGCTTGGGAAAACAGCAGCAGGGACCAAAGCTTAAGCGTGTGTGGGTTGAAGTTCCTTTCATAGCGTACAGTGCGGAACCTTTCCGGTTTGCAATGTGTGAAGATGAACTCCCTGTCTATGGCTGACTTGAACGAGAACGACTTAATCTAAATAGGTGCTCTCGTAAAGGTCAATAATCCAACTGAGGATGATACTGATAAGTAATAACATCTTTTCTTTACGATTTCCTTTCTAATCGAATTGAAATCACGTGCATTAAAGTCGTGATAAATGAATTGGTTCCCAGCTTATAGGTCCTTATCAAAACCTTTATCAAATAAAAAAAAAATCTCTTCTAAAACACTTACTTCCTCTGCGTGTGAGCATTGTACTGGAAACAGTGTGCAGCAGACATCACGTGCTTGGATGTGAGAATAACTCCGGCACAATGCTGCACGAACTCTTGAGTGCCCCACGCGTCCAATAAGAACTGTGCTATGACAGGGTACTTGGAGATTGAGGTCGGCGAACCTTGTATCACTCTGTCGAAGTAATGCTGGGTGTTCACTGGAAGGGAAGACATGTTATTAAAACTCATTGGAAAATGTATGCAACCAAATTTCTACCTAGATTTTTCGTTGATAGTGTTATGGTCAGGATTCGAACCAAAGACATTTCTATCGTAAGGTCGGCTGTTAACTATCAAACTACAGACGTTAAGTATACAAAATCTTTCCTTTGTCGCACCAGTAAGGCCTGGAATTTATAAAATTATCAGCTCAATTGTTTTATTTCTTCCTAAAGTCCCGGGTCCTTTAAGCGATGCGTGAAAAAGCATATGATGAGGCCGTCAAGCTGAGTGTCACCATTGTCACATAGTAGATGTAAGTAATGGTGATCCTCTTTTCTGAGATTTTGCCTTCAGCTTACCATCGGGCAAGGCCAAGTCTAATTGATGTCTTATATAAAAAAAAAAAACTTTCAAAAAAAGAGTAAAAGTATCTACCTATTCAACCACGACTATTGGTTGCATTTTGTACCCGATGCAATACCAACAGAGCCGGTTATATCCTTGGTTTTAAAACTGGGGCCCTTGCCTAATAGGGACTTTTTTAAGTTAATTAAATAGATTTAAGTACCTAATTCAAGTCTGCGTTCTCGGCAGTGTTGAATTTGGATTAGGGATAAGGCTGCTTAACATTAGACATATATTTATACAGTTCAGAGACAGCCTCAGATGCGTGGCTTGAGTCAACAATAGTGCCCGGAAGACGGCTATAGGCTCACCCCCTATTAGAACCGAATTCAATGTTTTTTTTATACCACTTAGGTGGCAGACAAGCACACGGCCCACCTGATGGAAAGTGGTTACCGTGGCCTATGGACGTATGCAACACCAGGGATGTTACACTCGCGCTGCCGACCATGAAGAAACTTTCTGATGCCCCTCTTGAAGAACCCCATATTGTAGGTGCTTGGGAAAACCGCAACAGGGAGGTCATTCCACATCTTAAGTGTGCGTGGGATGAAGTTTCTTTCATACCGCACAGTGCGCACCGTCTCAGTCCGCAATGTGTGAGGATGAATTCCCTGCCTATGGCGAGAGGTGCGATGATAGAATGTAGCTGTGGGCATCATGTCAAACAATGGTGTAATGTGGGTGATAATCCACCTCAACCTATCTCTCTGGGGACAAAGGCGATATGTATGTAGTTCAATTTTTCATTGAAGCTCAATTGTTTAATCGAACTGAGTATAATCGAAATCCATATAAGTGCTACTAATATTACAAAGCTAAAGAATTTGTTTGTTTGGTTGAACACTTGAACGCGCCAATCTCAGGAATAATCAGGGAAGTGGTTCGAATTCACACATACTTTTGTGTTGAATAGTTCATTTATCGAGGAAGGATAAACCTCCGACTGCGTTGCTGACCCTGTAAGCATAGAGTTTCTTTGCCGTCAGTGTAGAGGACAAAGCAGGACAAGCCTTTAGTCATCCCACTGACAGCACAAATTCTCCAGTGAGCAGTGAACCCTACTCACCGCTGGGAATACAACACGAAGTTATTATAACCGCGGTATTCTGTAGGGCGAGGTACTTCTCTAGTCGGACTGCTCAATTGGGCGGAAATACCGCCGTGTCCTATCTACCTACGTTAATTACCTATTTGTAAAGTAAATGCTTGCAAGGTCGGTTACATGCTCACTTAGCTACCGTTGATTTTTGTATAGTTTGTAGATACATGACTGTACCAAAATATTAATTTTTGATAATTTTCAAATTAGGGGTTGAGAGTGGACGAGATGGGTTTAAGGGTCGAGAGGAAACAAATAAAGAAATCTTTGTTTAAGAGTTGAGGGGTCGAAAGTGGACTAAACCAATGGGCATTATATTTCGAAGTAGGAATACCACGGGCGAAGCCGACGCGTCAGCTAGTATTTAAATAATAATTGTCTGACATATAACAGTAATATAGCTGGCAAGTTGAAATCCCACCCTCCCCTTTCCTACACAGGACAACACGTGCAGGCCTTAGATGTCATCCTCACACGGTGCTGAACATCCGATCAAGAACCAAGCGGTTCGGTGACTCTTTCCTCTGTCGCACCATTAAGGCCTGGAATTCATTACCGCTCACGTGTTTCCCTCTTCCTACAGTCCCGGGTTCTTTAAGCGGGGCGTGAAAAAGCATATGATGAGACCGTCAAGCTGAGTGTCACCATTGTCACACGGTATGTGTAGGTAATGGTGACCCTCTTTTCTGAGACTTTGCCTTCAGCTTACTATCAGGCAAGGCGAAGTCTAATTGATGTATTCTATATAAAAAAAAAGGTACCTAGTCAAGGATGATAATACCTAATGAATGACTTACCTTCGAGAAAGCACATTGCAACCAATATCCCAACACACTTCTCCCACATTTTGGTAATAAATTCCAGACTGCTCTTAGTAGACACTCGTCTGTGGAATACGGTTAGATACTGATGCAGCGCTGTAATGTTAAACTTTCTTAGGTCAGAAAGAGAAATGGTGAGCTTATTGTATAGTGCGTTTGTATTTATTTGATACTTGAAAAAGCTCGGCAGTTTAAGTATAGGTACTAAGTACTTACATGATAATTTCGCGCATATAGATTGTGATGTGTAGTTTAATACTTAGATACTTATAAGTGAACTGAAAGTATTTTAGTTAAAAATTGACATAGTTTTAATAATATTGTAAGACTTTCAACGCAACGCTATCTAGACTCAAAGTAACTACCTAACTAGGTTCTAGAATATTCAGCTAGAATGCGGATAAATATACTTAGGTTTTTTTTTTATATAGGACACGTCACCTTGACCTCACCTCGCCTGATGGTAAGCTAAAGGCAAAGTCTCAGGAAAGAGGGTCACCATTACAGACACTAAGTGCTACAATGGTGGCACTCAGTTTGGCGGCCTCATCAGATGCTTTTTCACGCCCCGCTTAAAGGCCCCGGAACTGTAGAGGGAAACACGTGTGTTGGTAATGAATTCCAGGTCTTGGTGGTGCGGCAAAGAAAAGAGTCTCCGAACCGCTTGGTTCTTGCTCGTATATTCTGCACAGTGTGAGGGTGACATCTAAGACCTGCACGTGTTGTCCTATGTAGGAAAGGAGATGGTGGGATTAGTTGGAAGAGCTCGTCAGTACACTCACCATGGTAGAGACGGTAAAATACAGCCAAGGAAGCAATATCTCTACGCATCTGCAAAGGCTCGAGGGTGTTCGTGGCCTCAGGGTTCCCAATAATTCGGACCACGTGTCGCTGCAACCTGTCGAGAGCATCTAGTAGGTATTTCGCGGAGCCATCCCAGAGATGCGAGCAGTATTCCACGTAGGAGCGAATTTGTGTCTTATAGAG
Source organism: Eilema griseolum (assembly GCA_963662185.1). Lineage (NCBI taxonomy): Eukaryota > Metazoa > Arthropoda > Insecta > Lepidoptera > Erebidae > Eilema > Eilema griseolum. Next base: position 3,163,211 of record OY759249.1, read on the forward strand.
AAGACACCGCTGCTCCGGCGTGAGAAAACGTCTCACTTTGTTCAAAAGTCCGAGTTGCCGCGAAGCTGTTTTGATGATGCTCTCGATACAGGTATATCTCGATATAGGTAGATACTTTTTTGTAAATAATATAAATATAGAGACAATGCGCACTGTGCGGTATGAAAGAAACTTCACTCCACGCACGCTCAAGCTGTGGAATGACCTCCCTGCTGTGGTTTTCCCAAGCATCTACAATATGGGGTTCTTCAAGAGGGGAATCAAAGGTTTCTTCGTAGTCGGCAGCGCGAGTGTAACGCCCCTGGTGTTGCATACGTCCATAGGCCACGGTAACTATTTTCCAGGCCGTGTGCCTGTCTACCACCTAAGTGGTATAAAAAAAATGTAAATAAATAGCTGATAGTAAACACAAATACCCTCACGACGTGCCTTTTCACCTGCGATTTTCCCAAGCGCCTACAATATGGAGTTCTTAAAGAGGCATTAGAAGGTTTCTTCAGGGTCAGCAGAGTGAGTGTGATGCCTCTGACGACGATGAGAGCCATACGTCCATAGGCCACGGTAACCACTTCCCATCAGGTGGGCTGTGTGCTTGTCTGCCACCAAAGTGGTGTAAAAAAGTGGCAACGTCGGAATCGACTCGACTAGTCTAGATCGACTTGGCTGCTTAAAAACAGCGAAAATTCTGTTATTTTTTTTGTCGTCTGAGAACCAATAGGTACCAGTGGCGTGCAATTTTTCTTATTTGGAGCCTTGAGGAGCCCAGAGCTTCATTCATCAAGCAGCAGATACCTACCGGCGACAGATGAGATCAGCTTTTGCGTTGAATATAGGTAGGTATATAAACTATCATGGTCACTCACATCAGTAGCAAAATAATCGGGATATTTACCATACCTTTTTCTTTGTTCACCGCCAATACTCCAGTTCCTCCGTGATCATGGTGTTACAACAGCGCCGAAATATCGGCAACTAGAAATTTTGCCTTGAATTATGGTGGATGGACTTCAATATACTTATCCTTACTTGGGAAATCATTCTTATCCGCGCGTCTACAGCTAAGTGACCTACCTAACAAATATTTCCTTCAAGTATCAAGATCTGTATTACCACTAAATGAGATGCAAACATTATATTGAAGTACATTAATCATCGCGAGAGTTAGTCTAAGAAACTTAATAAGTTATAAATATTGACTTATTACTGATCTGTCTGGACTGTCTGTGGCAAAAAATGTAGCATATCAACGATCGACGGGTAATTGCCGACTTGTACTTGAGTGAATAGGTAATCACCTAACGGACGAGATGTTTTTGTTGTTAGAATTGTAATTAATTGTTCAACATCCATCACGTTGCCCAGAATTTCTATTATAAAATTTAACATAGGTATAATTATTGACTTAGGTTATGAATGTTCATAACCCATTTTTTTACTTAGTTCGCGGCAGTGGAGCGCTCTCTACCGCGAATACTAGGTACCTACATCACGGGTTTGATACCTGCTCAGTGTAATCATTCAAGCTTAGAGATGGCAACAACAGAATTAGCATAATTTGTGGTTGACCATTAGAGTTTATGTAGATAGATAATTCTTTATTGTACACCAACAGATTTACAGTAGGACAAGTACGTAGCATGTAAACAGTTCAATGTACAATGGGCGGCCTTATTGCTTATCCTATAGTCATGTATCTAAATAAAATAGTGTAAGACTAAGCACATGTGTGTAAATAGACAAAATTCCGCAGAGTTTCTTCTCTGGTCTTTGTAGTATCAATCGAAATTACTCAGTTCGATATAAATTGTCTGCTCAAGGATGTTTTATACCGCAAAGGATTTCCATCTACCATCAGCCAGAAAAGCTATTATCTCATTTGTTAATTCATTCCTTGGCAGTTTGAGTTTATTCGCAGTATTCACACCATAATGATTAATAATTGTAGATAAAAAAGAAAAACAATATTACAAAGGTAGCAAACAAACACGTGTGCGACTACTGAGCTAATTTTATATGCTGAACAGTTTTGAATTTATGGTAAATGGATACAATTTTTTTTCATAACAAATTTTTTTTTTTACTTAACGAACTTATTTTAAGCAAACATTAAAAGAAGAAGTACTGTAACTTCTTTTCTACAATGTTTGTTCAGAGAAGTAAGGAACATGTTAAATGAAATGAAAACACTTTTACAACTGCTTTGTAATGATATATATTTTTCATTAAATCTCTCTTTATAATTTATAACAATACTTCTACTTAGGTATACTAAAATTACATAGTAACATTACCTGCGCATATCCGTTTGAGGGCTACATAGTACCAACTTTGAGTATGCTGACAATGGAAGATTAACGGCGCTAACCGAATCGGATCCGCTCACGAAAAACGTAGTTACTACTATGTTTTTAGTATTTGTTCGTATAGCAGCAACAGAAATATATCATCTGTGAAAATTTCAACTGTCAAGCTGCACGGTTCATGAGATACAGCTTGGTGACAGACAGTGGAGTCTTAGTAATAGTGTTCTGTTTTTACTCTTTGGGTACAGAACAAAAAAAAAAACGTAAACTATGTAATTTCAGTATAAGTTTTAAAATAACACGATAACACAAAAGGACTTATCGAATGATTCCTTTGCTCCTTATAGAAGCTTGTATCTGATTGTCTATACTTGTATAATATTTTAGAACACCTAACAATCTAATCACTCTTTTTAAATCACCATCGAAAAACGCTGTAGAAACCTGTTTTTGCAGATCTTTTATAACTTTTTTGTTTTCATCATTTAAAAACATAATTTCGTCTTTGGATGTAGCGTTTTCGACTTGTTCATTTTTTTCCATAATTTTCATGAGAAAATCTTTGTCCACTTCCGTTTTTTCTGGAATCTCTTTTCCTCTGAGCTGGAGCATGTATATGCCTGAAACAATTTACTTACAATCAGTTTAGCTTGGTATAAAAATTCTGTGGTAATGAGTCTCTTTTTTTTAATTGCTTTTAATGTCTTTGTATTAACGATTATGACTTATTTGTTTACCCGATTTTGACTTGACCAGAACAAAAATAATGTCATACTTGACCAAGTCTATATTTTTTTACATGTTATATCTGCAATCAGTCCTTGACTATTTATTTATTTACATTTATTTGGGAGACCAAATAAATATAAATAAATAAATAGGAAAATACAAAATACATATTTAAAGAATATGTAACGGACAACCAAATGAAATCAAATCATATTTATTGTAAATCATAGGTACAGAAGATGTTCACATAATAATTATATAGTTCAGCTATGTTTCACCATTTGGGTATACAATATTAAGTAGATTATTAATTTTATTAAGTTAATAGAATATTGATATTTAGTTATCACATAAAATTAAATAAAAAATACAAATAGCACAAAGTCAATCGTAACAGAAATTAAATTCATCAACAAATTATCATTATAGGTATATTCCTATTAATTACAGTGAGTTATCCTCCAAAAATTCATTGATGGTTTTTCAATTAAAAATTTGCGTAGTTTTAATTTAAAATTGTCCATTTCAATTATATGTACATATATCAATTATAGATCTCCACGAATAGAATTATTGCAATATGAAATGACAGTGAACACACTATGAGTGGATTGGTGAATACCTACTGTCTTGTTGAAGGTGCTCCCCGGTGGCAGCACCCTTTTCAGTACTTGGACTCCAGGTATTGGATATTGTAACACTTGACTTGACAAATATTAATTAGTCCAGAACTTCCAGAAGCAATTATAATTGAGTAACAAAAAAGTAAGTTAAGTTCTCCGTACATACCTCTAGTCAAGGGATCTAATAATGTTTTATATGCTTCATTCACAAGAGATGAATACTGTGCCGATATTTCTTGTTCCTTCTTTTCTCTGAAAGAATTAGAGACAATGGTTTAAAACAAACTGCTATACTACAGTAGCGGTAATTTTTCATGAGGAGGTAGGATACGGCGGTTATAATAACTACATGTTGTGTTCCCAGCGGTGTGTAGGGTAGCCAGAGCTCACTGGAGAATTTGTGCTGTCAGTGGGATGACTAAAGGCTTGTCCTGCTTTGTCTTCTACACTGACGGCACAGAGACTCTGTGCTTACAGGGTCGGCAGCGCGAGTGTGGCTTCTCTGGTGTTACACACGTCCATAGGCCATGGTAACCACATTCCATCACGTGAGCCGTGCGTTTGTCTGCCACCTAAGTGGTATAAAAAAAATTATAGCTATAATTATTATTAATTGCTTCATTCAGTTCCAATATTCATTACAACTGAATGAAGCAATTGAAGGAGTCTTCAATGTCACTGAGTTTTGGGTTGGACACATCTAATTATTCCGAATGTGGATGTGGATGAAATGCTACTTTTTTTGTAGTTATGAACTTTCACTGTAACTAAACATATATAAAGAAACATTTGTATTAACACATTTTAATTATATATTTATATTTAATTTATGCACTATATTACAAAAATATTTAAAACTTAAAGATACATTATAATCATGCCTTTATCCCCGGAGGATTAGGAAGTTATGAATTATCACCCACTTTCCACCAAACATTGTATTAGGTCCCACGTAATAGGGGATAGGCCTATTGCTTTGACACAGGCACTACTGTTGACCAAAGCCATGCATCTGAGGTGGAGACTGGGCTGTATATATCTCTCTGATGTTAAACAGTAAAATTTAAAATTTTAATTTAAAACATAAACTAACGCCTATATGCGAAGGGTTAGGTAGAGGTGCAAGCAGCCACATTTCGCCAGTTTATGTTTAGGTCCCAATGTACCGAGTGTATGTAACGAGCCTATTGCCATTAACCATTAACTTATAAACCTGAGATAAATAAACACATAACTTCGATAAGCATCAAAAAGTCATTGGTGTGTGCCATGGTAAAACCTGGGATCGAACCCGAGACCTCATCTCAGCAGTCCATTACTTATACCACTACGCTACCGCGGTTCAAAAATATATATAATAATATTTAAACATTTATGTTTTGTTAAGGCATACAGGAGAAAATATAAATCTACAATAATAAAATAGTTTCGGTGAAAAAATGTACATATTGATCTAAAATTATAAGTAAATAAGTAAGAATTTCATAATTACCTGGTGGCAAATTTATCAGGATGCAAATACTTCTGCAATTCTTTGTATTTGTTAGCTAATTCATTTTCATCTAAGTCAAAAGATTCACCAACTGTCATAACATTGAAATAATTTTTTGTTCTATCTGGTTCTTGCAAAGATTTGCAATTTCCACAAAACAAGTTTAAAAATTTGTTTTTAACATCGTTCCCACACGACCAGCATGATGCAAGACGTATTTGTCTTATTAAAATATTTTTTAATGTTTGATTAACTATCTGCCGTCTCAGACTCATAATTTTGATAATGGAGTAGTTTTCACTTTGTGCTAATGACGGCCACCTTGAAACAAAAGTGATAATTTATGAAATTTTCAGCAAGGTCACGAAATATACACAACAAACTATTAAACGACGACGATAAGTGATAGATGGATCATTTTATTTAGCACTTGTTCGACTTTATTTATTTTGACTTTTTGCTGTCAATTTGACGATCAGCTGATAAAATAACGTTTAATTAGTGGTATGTATTGGTGTGCATTATGATAGCAAAGCGACTGGTCGATGCTTAGCATGACCAAAGGGGCTTCATTTTTACATTACGGATTGGCATTGCCATCCCACGGGGCAATGCCACCAGCCTTTTGGGCACATTACCAGTCGACATCGATGGAGAGGACTTTTTCGATGTTTTGTAAATTAAATTACTTAAGTGATATGTATTATGATAGCAAAGCGACTGGTCGATGCTTCGCATGACCAAAGGGGCTTCATTTTCACATTACGGATTGGCATTGCCATTGTAACGACGCGCTCTGCGAACGTCGTCACACCGGTTTTGATTCTATTTTTGAACGAAGGGTTTCGGAGCGCGGAGTGAATGACATTTTGACGTGTCGCTGTCAAAGCACCTTTCTTCCTAGCGTGGGGACTGGATGGTCGATATTCATGGCTTCGTAACTTAATTTCAATAAATCTCATAAAAATGAGAGTATTTTGGCCTAAAGGATAATAGTTTGTGTCTTCACAACTATCCTCTTGTGGAATTATGGTTTATTTCTGCTCTTAATCTGAAAATATTATGATTTCTTTTGCTATTGGCATTGTTCCAGCAAATTAAGGCGGTTTCCAAATTGGAACCGCCTTTGTCTTGGCCTTTTTCTTTTTCCTTTGGACTTTTTCTTTGGACCTTTGTCTTCGGTCATCTGCATTTCCTTATGGAGGGTTTGGACTTTTCACCTCAAACATGGATGTACCGCATGGGCTTAAACTGAAAACTTCGCCTGCTACGAGCTTTCTCGCTGCTGTGTTTACATATACTCGCCGAGGGATGCCGTGAGCTTACTTTAATTATATTTTAAATCTAAACTTCAAAATAACCTAAAAGTGCATTGGTGACATAGAATCATATTGACATAAGATCATTTTGACCTAGCTTATAAAACTCTAATTTTAAATTTAAGGTTAGATATACATTAGGAATGTATCCTTGCAACTATTTCTAAATGCGCACTGGAGTGGACAATAAAACCTTAAACCTCACAGTTTGGTTTCATTTAGCTCACCTCCGGAAGATTAAAAGTTTCCAATATCCGCTGATTATCTCCGAACTTTTATGGTAATGTACTTACAAACCAATTTTATTTATATTTCTTTTAAATAGGAGATTACACACTTACTTTCTTTCATTGTCATATGACACATATTTTTTTATTATTACATCTGACGCTTGCGAACCAATTTTTTTTACTTTGTAATAACAACATATTTTTTAATTATTACAATTGGCACTCGCGAACAGGGACATGACAGTGTGCATATATCTTTGTTCCTTGTCACCTTTGCATTATTTTTTACTTTATCATGTTAAGAACAGTGTTTTCTTCATGTATTTTGCTGTTGCATAACTGTGTATTACAGTAAATCTTTGTTATTGTTTACTTTGCAAAACTAATCATACTACAAGTTAGTACTATTGTTTGTATCTCTCAATTACAGGTGAATGTTTCAATTTGTATAACATGGTTATTGTTATAATTCTTTTATCTTATATAGCTTTTGTTTATTACAGGTAAGATTTTCCACTTAGTGGTATTATATGGTTGCTGGTTCTTAACCTTTATTCACATGTGTGAAAGCGTGGTAATATTTGAGTGTTTGCTGTTTACCTTAAGTAGACATAGATAATTTATTTTGTGAATCACTGATGCATTTTTGTCTTTATAGGCATTTGACCTAAATAACTTTTGCAACAATAACATTCCATTCTATGAGTTTGTTTGACTTTTGAGTTTAGCGTTTTGCTATCAATGCAATTGACTTCATTCATAATTTAATTGACTTTGATTGGAAACTTTAATTGATACTTTAATTAGAGACTTGTAGTGTATTTAATACAACTTTTTATTGGATTTTCGCATCCTTTTATAAATCAAACATGGATAAGGAAATACAGGTCCCGCCTTTGTTTGAGAATATTGTTAATGATGTTCCAGTTGGTACTTCTACTCATGAGATGCCTCATGTCATGGCTGATTTGTCTGAAGTTGTTGATCCATTTTCGAATAGTCGAGGAGCTGGTGATCATGGTCTGAGAGCCGCATCTTCATTTAATGTGATGAATGTTTTATTGAATGGTAATTTGAAGAAAAACTTGCCTTCTGTTACTAAGTTGCCTGATTTAAAACGAAGTAAGCTTTTGTATGATGGTAAATCGTGCGTTAGGGAATTTATTGCTCAGGTGGAAGAATATTTCTTGTTTGGGGATTTTAATGAATATTTTTTGGTTAGTTCATTCTCTGATCTTTTGTCAGGCACTGCGCTTAAATGGTTTCGTAGTGTTCGTATTCGTATTGCTTCTTGGCAGGATTTGAAGGCTGCGTTGTTGAAACGTTTTGATAGAATTGAATTTGATTATCATTTGGAACATGAACTCCGTACTCGTAAACAAAAGATAACTGAGTCATTACCAGATTTTATTACAGACATAATGGATATGGCTAGCCGTTTGTCTATGCCTGTTTTTGATGCTACCCTCATAACTATTATTAAACATAACATGTTGAATATTTACACACCTTTTGTGTTTGGTAGAACTATTTCTTCTATCGACGAATTTATTAACCTCAGCAGAGAATTAGAGAGTTTTGTGTCAAGAAGGAGCTTGAGTGAGAATAAAAGTATTAAAAAAGAAAAATATTCTGCTCAAATTGGTGCTGTTAAATCAGATGATTTAGCTTGTTTAAAATGTAAGTCCTCTGGACATTCTTATAAAAATTGCCCTACATTTCCAGGTGTAATTTGTTTTAGATGTCACAAGCTTGGCGTCACTACGAAGAATTGCGAAGTTTGTAATTCAAATACTGTTCAGTCAAAAAACGTATCAGGTCCCATCGAGCCCTAGTTTTTGATAAAACCTCTGGTGACTCGATGTTGAAGGGATTTGGCAATGCTCCGAATGAAGCCACTTGTACGAAAGAATTTAATGAATGGTTGGATTATTTGAAAGTTTTCTTTAATAATATCAGGGCTGCTCCTGTTTTGTTTGTTAAACATAAAGACACTAGACCTTATTTAAATTTTAATATTAATAATAAATTTTATTCAGGTTTGTTAGATAGTGGAGCTTGTAGTTGTGTACTCGGTTCTAATATTCATCAAACATTTTTGCAATTGGGTTGTAAATTTGAACCTTATAGAGGTGGCGCTGTTGCTGCTGATGGTTCTGCACACAATGTTATTGGAACTATGGTTTTGCCTATCACTTGTGATAACTTAACTAAAAATGTAGATTTTTTGATAATACCTTCTTTTAAGCCTTCAATTATTTTGGGATTTGACTTTTGGTTGAAATTTAATCTTGCTAGAGACTTATGGAATAATATTGCTTTTGAATATGAATCCACTACTTGTGTAAATGCAGTTACTTCTGTTTCTGAACTTTCTCCTTCTGAGAAACACGAGTTGAATGGAGTTGTTTCACTTTTTGAAAATATTTCTTATGAAAGGAGAGGCTTAGGTCTTGCTCGTTTAGTTAAACATAAAATTAATGTTACTGGTGAACCTTTTAAACAACGTTATTGGCCCCTTAGTCCTGCTAAACAAAAAGAACTTTATGATGAAATGGAAGCCAATTTACAGCTAAGCAATTTGTAGATTTTCTAAAAAGTTATAATATTAGTAAAATATTTTATAATACTTTATATACACCTCAAAATAATCCTGTAGAGAGATATAACAAAACAGTCGAAACATGTATTTCTTGTTTTGTTAAAGATGATCATAGAACTTGGTCAAAATATTTGCCTCATGTTCAATTAGCTTTAAATAGTAGTGTGAATCTAGCTACAGATTTCACTCCTAATTTTCTCATGTTCGGTAGAGAACTTATTTTTGATGCTTCATTGCACCGTTTTAGTAATTCTTTTGATAACCTCAATCAACTTGATGTTGTTGATAGGTCTTCGTTTGCTTTTTCACTTAAATCACTTAGTGATATTTTTATAAAAGTTCAAGCTTCATTGCTTAAAGCTTATAAGCGTAATGCGCGTTATTATAATATAGGAAGGAAGGTCATTTCTTTTGAAGTGGGAGATATAGTGTGGAGGAGAAGTTTTGTGCAGTCTAATGCTCCTGCATTCTTTTCGGCTAAGTTAGCACCTAAGTTTGTTAAGTGTGAAATAATAGATAAAATTTCCTCTAATGTTTATGTTTTAAAAGACCTTAATAAAAACTATACTGGTCGTTATCATATTAAAGATATAATTAAATATTAAAATTATTCTTGTTTTGACAGTGTCTATCTTTGTCTTTGGTACTTTGTTTGAAGTATTGAACCCATTAAAAGGTGATGTTTGATAGGTTTAGGGTTCTTGAAAGGTGATGTATGTTAGGAACTTCACAACAATTTATTAATTTCAATTTTAGTTTCCTTCAAAAATAACTTAGGTCATTTTAGGATTTGTTATTGTGTAACTCTACTCCATATTAACAAATTGTTCCACATCAAAAGATCTTATATTTTTATTTATCTTTGTTGTATAGGATTATTTTCCTGTATATATTTTTATACACTTGTATATTTAATATTGTATATTTTGTACAAATTTAGGAATTTAGTTTCTACTCTAATATAGGAGTGAAATTTAATATTCATTTTCTACATTAAATTCACTTGACTTATTTCCACTCACTTTGGGAATGGAAAATTAAGTTTCTTGAACTTTATTTTTGTACAGTTCTGGGTTATTTTCTTAGTATTAAGATTCTCGGATTGGACGCATTTTATGCATTTTTTACACGCCTTGTTATACCATTTTTTGGGAAACTTGTGTCTTACTGGACTTTACAATTTTTTGTGCTATTGTGTTTCATACCCATAGTCACACCTTACGCTTTGCGCACGGGAAGCTGGTGGTGTTGAGCCGGTCGTAATTGTCGTTTTTCTCTTTTTGTACGATTGTGTTTTTATACACATTGTTACATTTTTTATGCTTTGCGCACGGGATGTCGGTGGTGTTGTGCCGGTCGCAAATGTCATACTTTTCTTATGCGGTTGTGCTCAGAAAGTCAGTGGTGTTGTACTGGTCACAATTGTCATATTTTCTTTATATTTTGCTTGTGCTCGGAAAGTTGGTGGTGTTATGCCGATCACAATGCTTATAAATATATTATTACGACACTTTTGTTGTGATTTTGTTTTGACGTTTTGGATGTTGGAATAGGAATTTGAAGTCGGCGGCTTTTCAACCTAACCGACAGTGGGAAAACTTCATTGTTTTTACCGATTTTCTTTCAGATTCGGCAGCGTTGGTGCTTAACCGATATCTTGTTAGTTTCATATTTTTGTTTCAGGAATAGCTGGTATAGAGTCGGTGGCGTAGGAGCTCAACCGCACTTTTGTATTGATGCTAGAAGGCTGGTTAAGATCAAGGATTAGATTCGACGGCGTTGGTTGCCTAATCGATATCTGGAATGGAATTGAGTAGGGATTGTTTGGTTTGTTTTATTGAAGGATTTATTTTCACTTTTGTGTTGAAATAAGTTTTTACTCTTTTCTGAGTTTGGTTCTTTACTTTTCGAGTGTTTTCACATTCTTTGATTTTTAGGAATGCTTTCCCATTCTTTAATTTATAATTATTTCTGCAATACCCAATGCAAGATGCTTTCGCATTGCCTTTTTTGTTTATTGAAAAATGTTGCAAGACATTTTGTCTTTTGAGGTTTTTTGGAATTTTGTTCTGGACTCTCATAATTTTCATTAGAAAAGGAAGTTTCTTTCTTTCTTTTTTCTTTTTGGGGAGGGATGTAATGTAACGACGCGCTCTGCGAACGTCGTCACACCGGTTTTGATTCTATTTTTGAACGAAGGGTTTCGGAGCGCGGAGTGAATGACATTTTGACGTGTCGCTGTCAAAGCACCTTTCTTCCTAGCGTGGGGACTGGATGGTCGATATTCATGGCTTCGTAACTTAATTTCAATAAATCTCATAAAAATGAGAGTATTTTGGCCTAAAGGATAATAGTTTGTGTCTTCACAACTATCCTCTTGTGGAATTATGGTTTATTTCTGCTCTTAATCTGAAAATATTATGATTTCTTTTGCTATTGGCATTGTTCCAGCAAATTAAGGCGGTTTCCAAATTGGAACCGCCTTTGTCTTGGCCTTTTTCTTTTTCCTTTGGACTTTTTCTTTGGACCTTTGTCTTCGGTCATCTGCATTTCCTTATGGAGGGTTTGGACTTTTCACCTCAAACATGGATGTACCGCATGGGCTTAAACTGAAAACTTCGCCTGCTACGAGCTTTCTCGCTGCTGTGTTTACATATACTCGCCGAGGGATGCCGTGAGCTTACTTTAATTATATTTTAAATCTAAACTTCAAAATAACCTAAAAGTGCATTGGTGACATAGAATCATATTGACATAAGATCATTTTGACCTAGCTTATAAAACTCTAATTTTAAATTTAAGGTTAGATATACATTAGGAATGTATCCTTGCAACTATTTCTAAATGCGCACTGGAGTGGACAATAAAACCTTAAACCTCTCAGTTTGGTTTCATTTAGCTCACCTCCGGAAGATTAAAAGTTTCCAATATCCGCTGATTATCTTAGGCATGTGTATCTCCAAGGCGCCCGAACTTTTATGGTAATGTACTTACAAACCAATTTTATTTATATTTCTTTTAAATAGGAGATTACACACTTACTTTCTTTCATTGTCATATGACACATATTTTTTTATTATTACATCTGACGCTTGCGAACCAATTTTTTTACTTTGTAATAACAACATATTTTTTAATTATTACACCATCCCACAGGGCAGCCTTTTGGGCACATTACCAGTCGACATCGATGGAGAGGACTTTTTCGATGCTTTGTAAAATATTAGTTTATATCTTTCTACAATAACAAAATAGATAATTGTAATATAAATAAATATTATTATGGATATAATATATGCACCAAAACATAAACTGGCGAAGCGTGAGAACCGGCGAACTGGCGGATTGTCAACCACCTCTGCATACCCCTTCGAGGATATAGGCGTGAGTTTATGTTATGCTATGTTTATGAATAGTATTGTAATTTGTTGATAAAATAAGCAAGTTCAGAAGCAAGTTCAGTAGTAAATTATGCTTATAACTAATACAACTGGTGCACAGATTCTTGCTAAGGGACAAATAAAACATCAACGGAAAGAGTTATTTAATGATTGAACTAAACGTTTATTTTGTTTTATCTGTTTTGTTTATGTTGCCATTGCCATTTGTCAATATTGTCAATTTGTGTTATGTTGTGACTTCTACAGCGAATTGATATCAATTTATATTTTATGTTCATCACAAATATAGCGGTTTCTGGCACGTAAATTGAATATAAATAAACAACTGCAGTGTCTCAGTGTGCTCCTATACAATATCTACGTGATATCAGCAATCAAGCTTATATATAACCTTAAAAATGGTGTCCTACTTCGCATTAGACGCGACGGGTGAGGTAACTAACTTTCAAAAGGAAATTTCTAACATGATGCACGGTTTCGGCGATAATCCTAACCCGAATGCAGCTACCGTTGTTTTAGTTGAATTCATTGTACACCAGCAGCTAAAAACTATGATACAAGAAGCTTTTCAAACCTCTGTACTCCGAGGAAGCAAAGTCATAACTAATTTTGACGTAATTTATCAAATGAGAAAGAACGTTATGAAATTAAGACGTTTATACGAATACCAATTAAAATTGGACATCATTGATAAAAAAGGTCAATTGACTCCATCAAATGAACATAATAATCCATTGCTATCAGGAATTATATTGGAGGAAGGAGGAGACCCTGCGATGAAAAAGCGAAGAACACACATAGACTGTATCAAAGAAATTGACGAGTTTGATGAAGTGAGTGCTATTAAATATGATTCCATAGATTATCTGAGAAAAGTTAGAGCTGCAAAAATTACTGAATCTATGCCCTTTGAGAAGTATGAAGCTTACCATAAAGCTAGATGTGCATCATTTCGCTCTACGTACGGACTAGGTAAAGGTTTTGTCAAACTCGAGCGGTGGATTAATCCTACAAAGGAATTCAAACTGACGAATTCATCTTTAGAAGTCCTCTGTTTCGTTGCATATGAAATTGTTGCAGAAATAGTTGACGCAGTTTTCTTAATCCGTCAGGATGCTAAAAAGAAGAGTGGGGATCCGTTTAGTAAATTTGAAGGTGGACATTTTTGCAATCCCGTTAGTTTGAGTAATGCTGTATATATTAAATCTGGTTATGAAGGGGTACCGGCTATAACAGTGGCCGAGGTGCGAGAAGTGCTAAGAAGATTTTTTTCACCGAGAACTGGAATGAATGGTTTGTTTTACAGAAATATGGGAATGGACCTACCTATTAGGTTTATATCACACTAATAAATAATAAATATTACATGAACATGTATTATTGAAATGCCATCTTAACCTTAACTCATTTTTTTTTTAAATATAGGACACGCCAACTTGACTTCACTGATGGTAAGCTAAAGGCAAAGTCTCAGGAAAGAGGGTCACCATTACAGACACTAAGTGTTACAATGGTGGCACTCAGCTTGGCGGCCTCATCAGATGCTTTTTCGCGCTCCGCTTAAGGACCTGGGACTGTAGGAAGAAGGAAACACGTGTGCTGGTAATGAATTCCAGGTCTTGGTGGTGCGGCAAAGAAAAGAGTCTCCGAACTGCTTGGTTCTTGCTTGTATATTCTACACAGTGTGAGGGTGACATGTGTTGTCCTATATTTTCATTCTGACTGTTTAAATTACATTTTTTTTAATTGAACTCTTCACCTGACTTCATGGTAAGCTGAAGGTAAATTTCCAGAAAGAGTTTACATTTCCATGAAAGAAACATTTGCGAGAAAACCATTTCTAGAAACTAATTTTGCCCACCGCCGCCAGCCGCCCCGGCCTACTTCTGGTAAGGTGAGAACCCTCACCTGTTACCCTCAAGCCGGCATCTGATTCTCCTTTGCTGCGCCGTGCGGATTTCGCTTACACGGTGAAACGGAAGAGCCCCGACTTCTCGATTCTCTCAGGCCTGCTCCACCGTCTCCTCGAGAGCATAAATTGCTCGCAAAAGGAGGCAGCGGCAGCCCATGCACTCGCGTAGTCTGATTGGGAGTCACCATTATTGCAGGTTGCAGGCATGGTGTGCTCATTCTCTTCAAAAGCCCACGAGGTCTGAACCATTCAGGTTCAGACCTCGTGGGCAAGGCACAAACTTGGCTACGATTTTTTTGTCTTATATCATCCAGTGTCGTAGTCCGCTTTGATGACTCAAACGAAATTAGGTTCAGCCGTTTTGTATTTCATTCACGTACCACCGTAAGTATCTAAGTAAACTTACTTTTTTACACTGATTATACAAGACTATCTCGATATTCTTGCAATAACTACAGCGGGTATTCTCGTTACTCTGATTTAAAGAAATTGTAGCGTGAACCTGGCTATTTTACAGAATATAATATCTGGATTATAGGAATTGCTATTTCTTTTGGCGCGGTACTGATTGAATTGAAGCGTTGGCAGCTTATTAGTTCAGGAATCGGCCTTACGATCGAGAGGTCCAGAGTTCAAACCCTGGCCATTATACTATCTACGTGTACCCACTTTTAATACAAGCAATTTGGCTAATATTCAAATTTCATAAAAAAAGAATTGAATCCCGATGATATATTATTTAAGTCGCTTCCGCTGTTGTCTTTTAATTATTCAACGGATTTTGATGCAATTGTCAGCAATAGATAGCGTTATTCATGAGGAAGGTTTTATATTTATAATACTCCAATGGGTTGCGGGTACAGGATTGGAATTCTACTCGAGCGGAGCGGAGGGCAACAGCTAGTTTTGTATTAAGAAATGTTATGAATAGTTGAGATTAGATTATCTACAAATAAGTAGCTGAAAAGTCATCCTTTTCATTTGCATAAGCGTCTATTTTTAGCACAATTGTGCACAATCAAAGGCAACAAAGGTTCTTTACGGTTATTTAATCACAAGTCAATGTCAAACTTGTGTCCTAATCGATTCAATTTGTTACATCAGGGAGGTTAACTTTATCCATATATGTTTATTAACAGCATTTAAGCTATAGACCGATCCGTCTCTGTCTGTATTTCTTTACATAATGATACGATAAAAAGGAAAATGGATAAAAACACAACACACCAAACCTACGTATGTTTGGTGAATCATTATAATATAATTATTAATAGGAGGAGTAGGAAATGTCATAATGTGCGTGTATGCATGAGCGTACGTATGTGTGTGCGTGCGTGTGTGTGTTCGTGCGTGTGTGTGTGTTCGTGCGTGTGTGTATGTGCGTGCGTGCGTGTGTGTGTGTGTGCGTGCGTGCGTATGTGCGCGTGTGTGTGTGTGTGTGTGTTTGTGTGTGCGTGCGTTCATGTGTGCGTGTGTGCGTGCATGCGCGTACATGTGTGTGTACTATTGCATGCAAATGTGTAAGCACGTGCGTGCGTTAGTGCTAAGAATTTTACTGAAATGAATGCTAGGTCTTGAAACCTCGTCCGTCAACCAGGTGTGTACCGGCGTGCGAGTGACGTACACTTGCTCCGAACACCTAGGTTAAACCCCTAAGCTGTTATCGACCATAAAAATCTAAATTAAGGAAATATAAAGCGGACTTAAGAACATTAAACCCTCATTTTTATCGTCATACGTATATTAAACTGTTGATTGCGAGCTCAAACACGTAGATTTCACTGTTTATAGACTTGCTATAGACCAGCTTATAACATACGAGCTTCGTACCTTGGAGCTTAACAGTACAAGTAATTTCTCGTTTATGGTTCACAGTTAAACAAGATCTGACGTTCTTCGTTTTAAATTGCCTTTCTTAGTAGGACTCCAGTTTTGTTTAAAACAGTGTTTTGTTGTGGGTTTATAGGACTCGAGCAAACTTCACCCGGTATGCCTACACTTGCGGATTAGACTCTGGCGCAGGTTCGTTAAGGTTGAACGTAGGAGTGTAAAAAGTTGCAAAAGTTGGAAAGCTAGACAGTACCTACACTACACCAGCTGGACAAAGTTTTCAATATGCTCAAGAAAGAGACGGTGAAACAGACTCTAGAGAGGATTATTATGTTGTGTTCCCGGCGATGAGTAGGGTAGCCAGAGCTCACTATAGAGTTTTTGTGCTGTCGGTAGGAAGACCAGAAGTTGTTCTGATTTGTCTTTTACACTGACGGCACAGAAACTCTGTGCTCACAGGGTTGGCAGCGCCAGTGTGATTCCCTTGGTTTTGCACTCGTCCATAGGCCACGGTAACCACTTTCCATCACGTGGGCCATAAAAAAATGTTACAGTTTACTCGATGAAATGCTTTTTAGTGAAATGTGGTAGGTAACGAAGTTTGGTACAGCTTAATCGCAGTTCATGTACTGAAATTAATCTAGTGGTTTATACCTTAGTTTATTGTTAGATAAATCGATGATTTTGTAGGTAATATTTGAAGGCATCCCAATGGACCGCATGGTACATGCATGACAAACTAGATCGAGGTAAGATTTTTCCCACCAGCTTACTTTTTGGAAATTTATTCCTTCACCACTGTAACAATTATGTTTTTCAAACTCCCTGTAAAATAATAAAACCTTTACACCTTTTTTTACGTGCGCAAAACCCCCACGGATACCTCCCCACCGGAGCCGGTGGAAGAGGTTATGTCGGACTCGAACCGATTAAAACGCACGCCGCCTGTGGGTCGTTTTGGTTGCCGAACGTGAGGTTGACAGGCATATCCCTCGCAAAACCTTTACACCTATATTATTATTATTACCACAGAAATATATTAGGATAGAACATCCAAAGTTCCTGCCGAATGAGGCAGGAACTTTCGAACGCTTACTCAGTGCTGTTAAGTTTGGCTTGTAATAACGTCGTTAAAAATAGTATGAATATACCATATTGTACTATTTCCAACTGTAGAATAAAAATGGCGAGGTACATTTGAAAAATACTGACATTACCATAGCGGTAGACCGCTCGACTGCTACGCAGGGGGCGCGGTTTCGATTCCAGCTCAGTGTAAATATTTGTGTGCATAAATATGTATATATGCATTGGTCTGGTCTGTTTCTATGGATAATATGTATGTATGTCGAAAAAATCTAAGTATGTTTATCCGAATGCTAAATTCCATAACACAAGTTACACAAGCACACGGGTTAGCGTTGTATGGAATGTTGTGTTTATTATATAGTTTAATTATATAGTTATTATATAGTTTATTTATAGTGAAAAACTAAAACCCGACTACTGGAAAATCACGCCATAAAAGTATTAAATAAGAAACTATCTAGGATAGTCGTGGTCGTATGCCACTTTTCCCTAGAATATATTGTTGTGCTAGACTATAACCAGCGGACGACTAAGACGCTTTTTACGATATCTCATTTGACCAGGTCTAATTAGGGGCTTACGACCTATGAGAGAACAGATGAACCTACATACGTACATAGCCTGTCAAAATCATAACCCTCTTTTTGCTTCGCCGTAGTAGGGTAAAAAGTCGCCACGTACGACTTGCAGGTGAACACTGCTTATACTTTTACCCTAATATATTTCTGTAGTTATTTCTAATGACACAAACCTGTAAGTACAATAACACCATCTTCCCATCTCGGAAGGCTGCAACAATTACCACTCAACCTCACGTCTCAGCTTTTTGAGAACGGTTGCTTACAAATTTAATTTTGTCTAGCTGAGTTATAGCTCGCCTTATTGGACGGGGGCTCTGGAGGGCTTGAATTAATAATGGTCTTACGTATGCGAGGGAGGCATTCCCTCTGAGTCAATACTTGGAAGTTATATTGTCAATGTAAAACAAACTATGGAGGGAAGAACTCATTAAGCAGTGAAGTCTTTTCGTTGCATCCAAAGCTTGTACTTCACTCTTCGCCTCCTTTTTTATACCACTTAGGTGGTAGACAAGTACACGGTCCACCTGATGGAAAGTGGTTACCGTGGCCTATGGGCGTGTGCAATACCAGGGCGTCTCACTCACTCAGTCGACCCTATAGGAACCTAGTCCCATTCTTGAAGAATCCCATAGTGTAATCGCCTGGAAAAACGAAAAAACCCAGCAGGGAGCTCATTCCATAGCTTAAGCGTGAGTGGTCTTTCTCTTTACTTGGCTTTTACTGGAGTGACAACCGTCTTATAATCTCAAAACCTCCAGTTAGCAGATATATCAGCTTGCATATAAAGTTGGCTTAGGTTCCGGAGATTGATGGTGCCATATATATTCCGGGAAGAAAATATCCCATCATCGTCTGTCTGCTCTTCGGCCAGATATTTGGGGTCATCACCTCAGTCAATCCCTTCCTTGCCATATCATCTTTTACGCGTTCATCTTTTCTTGGACCTACCTTTCTAAGAAAACAAGAAAGAAATTTTCGTAAACATGATATAACATTATAATAACTTCGTGTTGTGTTCCCAGTGGTGAGTAGGGTAGCCAGAGTTCATTAGAGAATTTGTGTCAGTAGGATGTTTAAAGGCTTGTCCTGCTTTGTTCTCTGCACTGACGGCACAGAGACTCTGTGCTTACAGGGTCGGCAGCGCGAGTGTGGCTTCTCTGGTGTTACACACGTCCATTAGGCCACGGTAACCACTTTCCATCAGGTGGGCCGTGCGCTTATCTGAACCTAAGTGGTATAGAAAAAAAAACCTATTTAGTTTTCGCACCTAGAATATACTGAGATCAATAAACCTTGATATTTTTTCGTGAAGCAACTCCATCTGAGCTCCACAACTCGAAGACGATATCGAAGCGTTGCAGCTAGACTAGTTGTTTTTGACGTGACAACGTCTTATAAATTGGTTTGCCGGGTGACACTTCAAGAAACTGCGTTACGCTCCGCTCACGTTATGCGCTCACAATGAGAGCGAGTGAGAGGCACGCGTCCCTTCCACTCGGGCATGGTTAGCCCGCCTAAGAGCGAGAGAGACAGACATAAAAAGTGAAAGGCACGCGTCCCTTCCACTCGAGCACAGTTAGCCCGCCTAAGAGCGAGAGAGACAGAGCGAGAGAGAGAGAGTGAGAGAGATAGGCATACACACTGAGTGTAAATGAATTGCCAATATGTGTAAAGGTAAAAATAAAATTTTGTTAATATGAAATTCAGTGCGAGATTCTTTGTATAAATTAATGTTTTAAATATAATT
Organism: Eilema griseolum; assembly: GCA_963662185.1. Classification (NCBI taxonomy): domain Eukaryota; kingdom Metazoa; phylum Arthropoda; class Insecta; order Lepidoptera; family Erebidae; genus Eilema; species Eilema griseolum. Next base: position 3,183,069 of record OY759249.1, read on the forward strand.
CTTTGTATAAATAAATGTTTTAAATTGTTACTATTATTTCATCCTTCTTCCTACTATACGAATGAATATTCACATTAAAATTATTTTACCACTCAAAGTCGTTGTCACGTAAAAATTTCGCCCGTATACCGACTTTACAGGCAACCAATTTTTTTTTAATATTTTTTTTTATACAGAACTCGTTAATTAGACTTCGCCTTGCCTAATGGTAAGCTGAAGACAAAGTCTCAGAAAAGAGGGTCACTATTACTTACACATACCATGTGACAATGGTGACACTCAGCTTGACGGCCTCACCATATGCTTTTTTACGACCCGCTTAATGGAACCGGGACTGTAGGAAGAAGGAAACACGTGAGCTGGTAATGAATTCCAGGACTTAATGGTGCGACGGAGGAAAGAGTCACCGAACCGATTGGTTCTTGATCGGATATTATGCACCGTGTGCGAGTGTGGGTTTTAAGGCTCCAACTATCCGTAACGCCTGTCATAGATGTTGGTATGGCAAACGGGACCGATGGCTTAACGTACTATCCGAGGTACGACCAGATCAATGAACATTATTCATACATACATACATATATATAATAACGCTTTTATCCCCGGAGAGTTAGGCAGAGGTGAATTAACACCCATATTTCAACAATCATTGAATTCGGTCCCACATAATATACAATAAGTGAGATTATCGCCGTCTTCCGGGCACAATTGTTGACTAAAGCCATGCATCTGAGTTTGAGTCTGGGCTGTATATATCTGTCTGATGTTAAACAGCCCTATCCCTTAGTCGCCTTGTTCGACACCGCATAGGAAGAGATGGGGTGGTCCAAATTCTACTTTGCCGGGAACCACGCGACACATGACACACCTATGTATATTCATGCATTCAAATATTTGCACTGAGCGGAGGCTGTCAAGCAAATATAGTTAACTATACAGGTTGATTTATGATCTCTGAGTTAGTAATCGAAAGGTTCATAAAATTGTACTTACATTAAAACTTATACCAAATATTTCATTTGGTATAGTGAAAACAAACAGACACATTTTATATCGAACGATTACTTAACATTGTATATTGACAAAAGCTGACCCATCCCAGCTTCGCTCGGGGTATATTTTGAAGCTTCATATCCCTTTGAGCCCGTATGCTTTAGTCTTCAACATATGTATGAAAAATTGCCAGATTTGTTAACATTTATTATCAATGCTCCGCTCCCTTAAGTAGTAGCGTGATGATATATAGCCTAAAACCTTTCTCGATAAATGGACTACCCAACACTGAAAGAATCATTCAAATCGGACCAGTAGTTCCGGAGATTAGCGCGTTCAAACAAACTCTGCAGCTTTATAATATTAGTATAGATTTGCATTAAGTATATTTTTGTCCTTTTCTTTTTGGGTTGAACCGACAAAAATAACTAAAATGACATTTATATGAAAAAGTCATTTAAATTTAATATAATAAGTAATATTAAAAAAATATAATTAAGAGTGCACATATTGTGTATGACAAACTCTTCCTCACTCCAAATATTGTGCTGTGCCCGACAGGGTCCATAATTGTAACAATAATTTTAACCTGAACAACTGTACTACATTATGGAACGCAATAAATGTAATGAGTATTGAGTATTTAACGACATCTTTGCGTAACGTTTCCGACATATATGAATATTTCCTTACTATACAGCAAACTTTCAGTAAACTTGTTACGCTTAGTGTTGCCATTTAATAAAGATTTAGTATATTGGGTATTTTTTGAAATGTTAAGCGTAAAATGTAAAGAATAGTCCCGATCAGGATATCGCATTAGGGAAACTAGCGATTTAACAATATCTACTAGTAAACATACCATTGTCCAGTTAACGGCAATAGGTTCGTCCATATAACATAACATAAGCTAGCACCCACATTTCGCCAGTTTAGTTATTTTTTATTTATACCACTTAGGTGGCAGACAAGCGCACGGCCCACCTGATGGAAAGTGGTTGCCGTGGCTTATGGACATGTGTAACAGCAGAGGAGCCACACTCTCGCTGCCGACTCTGTAAGCACAGAGTTTCTGTGCCGTCAGTGTAGAGGACAAAGCAGGACAAGCCATTAGTCATACCACTGACAGCACAAATTCGCCAGTGAGCTCTGGCTACCCTACTCACCGCTGGGAACACAACACGAAGTTATTATAACCGCGGTATTCTGTAGGGCGTAGGTACTTCCCCAGTCGGACTGCTCAATTGGGAGGAGATACCGCCTACCTCCTATAAGTTTATGTTTAGGTCCCAATGTAATAGGTGGCGAGCTTATTGCCATTAACCGGGCACTTATAAACCTGCGATAAATATACACATAACTTCGAAAAGCATCGAAAAGTCATTGGTGTGTGCCATGGTAAAACCTGGGATCGAACCCGAGACCTTGTCTCAGCAGTCCATTACCCATACCACTAGGCTACCGCAGAAACCGGCCATATGTGTAGCTTAAAAACATTATCGATGAAATTTGCGCGGTTCCTGGCAGAGTAGAATTTGGGGCACCCCATCCCTTCCCATGCGGTGTCGTTGACACCGGACTCCGAGGAGAAAGCTTAGACCGGGATTAACCCACAGATGATGATGATGATGTTGAAAATTGGAAATTCAAATTGACAACACTATGAGACGCGTCCGTAGTGACCGGCGACCAGGTCACCGATGTTTACCCATCGAGACCGTGCCGTTGACTAAACGGGGACTTGTCGAAGTGTGGACATGTTTGACAGTTTACAAACACGATTGCAGCCATATTTGTTATTGCTTTATGGGTTTTTAAATTAGTGATTGTATAACGGTTCAAAACTTTTCCCGATTAAATTTCACAAGCTGAGTTAAATTTTGTGTTATAGTAAAGGAAAACCTGTTATTAGCCTTACTTTTAGTTTATAATGTACATATTTACTTACTGTATCGCTGTTGGTTTTTGAAATAAATAAATAAATAAATAAATCATGGAACTTACTACTTTTGCCGATGTTTCGGATGTGTTGCAGCAGCCGTAGTCACGATTTGAATCCTGGCTTGACTTGACAATTTTCAAATTAATATGTAGCTATGTTGAATGAAATTTCAAAGTATTTAGTATGCTAACTATTCAAATTGATTAAGACATAGAAAACATTGAATCTTCATAAAAAAAGATGGCTCCCACTGTAGCCGTAAGACGCAAATATCCGTCTTACAGAAGAATTTGAATGGTCTCGGGCGAAGGTTTTGTGGCTTAGTGGTCAAAGCGTTCGCTCTGTAAGGGAAAGATCGCGGGTTCGAACTTGAACTGAATTGGGTATTTTCCTGTAGTTGAAATCAATTATTTAACTTAGCTTATTCAGTTAAGAATGGTAAAAGAGCGTTAAAAGTGGCGTCGGTTCTTATTTCATCGTTTTATTCATTTTTAATCGTCCCGCCAACTTATAATAGTAAATGCTTTGACTATTAAATATAATGACGTCACAATAATTTGTTTCATACAAGTTTCATTATGACTTACCGTTTTGACGTTTAGTAAAAAGTAACTAATCTGACTGGGCAGTCAAATATTCAATTGAGGTTAAATTCACTTAGGTTTCAACTTATACAATACACAGAGGCCGTCATAACAACAGGGATAGTTACACACATGCCACTTGAGATGCCGGTACCTAGGTAAGAGATAATTGTGTTTATATGGCTCCACTAATTTACAACCGCGAAATGTAGGTATTTCGCGGTTAGATTGGTGGACGAAACTTTTTAAACAGTGGAAGACTTTTTATAGAAATATGCATATCATTCGTACCACTGCAGAAATGCGTTGTAGCAACTGCGCTATTATTGTGACTGCAATGTTTTTTAGTTGCTAAGTAGATATTGCTTTGTATACCTAATAATTTGTGTTTCCATGCCAACCTTATGGCGAAATGTGCCTGATTACTATATTTTTTATTTCCATCTTTTGTTGTATGTGCAAGCAAATGAATAAATGAATTGAATTGAATTTATAACTTTATAGTACTTACATCATATTATAATTTAACTGATTTTGTTATTGGTAATATGTACATAGATGTACATACATAATGTATGTATGTACATATTACCAGTGTATATACAATCATGTCTATTTCCCTTCGGGGTAGTCAAAGACAACAGTCCTCAACAGGTAACATGAAGAAATAGAAATATAATTAATTAATAATAGACATGTATAAAAATGGGGATTTAGAAGTCTTTCTAAGTGCTCTAAAATAATCCCTTATTTTCAGCGCCTAATTGTCAAGTCTGATTTTTCCTTTCCATGAATAAATACATCGTTTATTTGCATCGAACATAACTGGTCGCTTACGTAAAACGAGATAGCGTAAGTCGAAATATCACAGTACTAACAGAATTCGAATGAGTTATAGAGTAAATAAACACAAGGGTCAGCCATTACCACGTCACAGCTATAAACTTCTGAAAGTCGCTGAGCCGACCTCTGTCTGTGTCGTTGGATTACAAGACTTGTACATAAATGGGAGGTATATAAGTACTTAGTTCTGTTATAGGTGGCTATGAAGATGTTATAAAAGCAATTTAGATTAATTAAGGATGTTAACGAATAGGTACTTGATATAAGTAATATGACCAAGACCTGGAATTCATTACCAGCTCACGTGTTTCCTTCTTCCTATAGTCCTGGATCCTTTAAGCGGGGCGTGAAAAAGCATCTGATGAGGCCGCCAAGCTGAGTGCCACCATACATTACTTAGTGTCTGTAATGGTGACTCTCTTTCCTGACTTGACTAGACTTTGCCTTTAGCTTACCATCAGGCGAGGTGAAGTCAAGTTGGCGTGTCCAAGATAAAGAAAAAAATGTGGCTGTTTGGTTTTTAAGGATAAATGATATGAAAACGATCCTTTTCGTGCAGGGCTTATAATCAGCTCGGCGAACCTTGATCCCTATGACAGTTCATACTAGTGACGGGTCGTGTCGATATATCGCAACTTTTTATAGGCAAAGGCGTGACTTGCATTCAGCCACATCGATAAACATGTTTTTAAAATATAATCTACATTACTATAATTATAATGCTTGTTATATTTACAAGTATCCGTGTATTTGTATATGGGGTTGCCAATATTCCGATGCAGAGGTAACATGGTCGGACTGTATAATTTTAATGTGAATTAAAATTTTAGTTATAGCAACACTATCTGATCTGTCACTACGCTAGTACTGTCAGTTCGCTACGCCAGTACGAGTGCTAACGCCTTGTATGCGCCACGTGTTTTCTTGTGTCAACGGAATCCTTTGTTTGTTACTATTGTTGTTTTCTGTTTTTGTTATTGTTGCTGTTTTGTGTTTGTTGGTGTTTCAAAATGCCGAAAAGACTGAGAAAAACTGTACTCAACAGTGAAACGCGGGAGTTTGTTGTACGCTTGCGTGACTATTTTGCTCGCGAACTACAAAATGGCGGACCTTTGTTGCCACTTGACAACGTACGCGACCGTGTTGCTGATGCTTTGGGAATTGGCAAAGCTACCGTTTCCCGAATTACAAAGGAGAAGTTAGGCGAATCGTCGATGGAGGAGAACAAATTATCAACTCCAAAGAAGAAAAAACATAATAGGGCACGACCCGTAACTAACCCCGATGATTTCGACATGGCAGCGATACGAAACCATATTTACGGCTATTATTTTCGAGGTGAACTGCCGACTTGCACAAAATTATTAGCGTCGCTGAAATCGGCTGATTTATTTAAAGGTGGATTCACTTCTCTCAGACAAGTTATAAAAAAATGTGGATTTCGTTATGGGAAGTGTGACAAAAGAAAAGTGATAATGGAGCGGAAGGACATTGGATTGATGAGGTGTGATTTTCTACGACAAATAAAAAACATCGAGAACTGGGACAAGGTGGTTTATCTGGACGAAACGTGGCTCAACGCCAATCACTCAGTCTCCAAAACATGGACAGACGACACAGAGAAATCCTGTACCAAAGCACCAGAAGGCAAGGGCCAGCGTTTGATTATCTGCCACGCTGGCACAGCCAAAGGTTTTGTACCTAACTGCTTGTGGGCCTTCAAATCCGTGAAAACAAGTGATTATCACGAAGAGATGAATTTTGAGAATTTCAAGAAATGGTTCACAAAACTATTAGACAATTTAAACGAGCCCCACTACATTTTAATGGACAACGCCCCATACCACTCTGTGCAAATTAATAAAGCGCCTACCGCGAACAACAATAAAGGCGAAATAATAGAGTGGCTGCAAAACAATGGTGTGGCAGCTAATACTCAAATGCTGAAAAAGGAATTAGTTAGATTGTTGAACCTTCATAAACAGCAAACAAAGAAGAAATATTTCTTGGATGAGATGGCAAAATCAAAAGGGCACACCGTGATTCGGCTACCGCCCTACCACTGCCAATATAATGCAATCGAAATGATATGGGCGCAGATCAAAGGTGGGTTGATTTGTATTTATTTTAACATGTTTTTATTTAGGTCACTGGTGACTGTCTAGTCGGCTAGTACTATTTAAAGCTATTTTATTTCACTAGCAAATTGCATTTTTATTTTTATCCATGTGCTTATATCAATTACACACTTTTAACGTACAAAATTATGTACTTATAATGTACTTACCCCGATCTCGCTCTTTGACTTTGCATCATTTTCAATCTAAACCATTATTGTTTCAGGTTGTGCAGCCAGGCTTAACACCACTCCACCATTCACAGCTAATAAAATGCTTACGTTGCTACAAGAGGCATGTAGTCAAGTGACTCCGGACAATTGGAGGAAAGTGGTTGAAAAGACGAAAAAGCTATGCTTAGATGATTGGAATCGAGACGTGCGATACGACAATATAGTAGACCAGCCGTTTATCATAAACATAGGAGAAAGCAGCTGCAGTTCGGATTCCGAGTCTGAGACGCAATCGGTGACACCATTGTCAGATTCAGATTAATGTATATTAAAAATCATAAATAAACCGCTTTTGTTTTATTTGAGTAGGTATATACAATAAATTTGTTAAATCTCCTTTATTTTATTATCGCAAACAACTTAAATGATTATAAATCTGACACTAAGAGCGTAGGTGCTCTATTGATGTATTTTGTACACTCGTTTCCATTTTCGATATTTGTTTATCGATACTTTTCCGCACTAGTCGATATCTTCCAAACGGAGTAACTTTTGCAGGACGTCAACGTAAAGTCTGATTGAGATAATTTCTTGTAAGTGTTAATAATTATTATAATTCCAACGGGATATTATTGTAATTGCATATATCTGCCTAAAATTAATAAATATAATTTTTAGACACCGCCAATTCGATTATAATATAACGGTGACGCTACTACAAGGTTGTGTCGTGGGAATAACTGTCAGTGTCATAGGGATCAAGGTTCGCCGAGCTGATTATAGATGTCACCCACATACGGTGCAGAATATCCGATCAAGAACCAAGCGGTTCGGTGACTCTTCAGCAGCGCAGCGGCGGTCACTACCGCTACACCACAGAGATAAGTTTTTTTTACCACTTAAGTGGCAGAAGAGCACACGGCCCACCTGATGGAAAGTGGTTATCGTGGCATATGGACGTGCCAACCCTGTAAGCACAGAGAGCTTCTGTGCCGTCAGTGTAAAAGACAAAGCAGAACAAAGCTTTTGGTCTTTCCACTTTTGGTGTGCTATTGCACACCAACTCTCCAGTGAGCTCTGGCTACCCTACTCACCGCTGGGAATACAACACGAGGTTATTATAGCCGCGGTATTCTGTAGGGCGGAGGTGTTTGTTATTTAGACTATAATATATCTCTATACTGATGTTGCCCATGGTTTCACTCGGCTGGAATTCTGAGCCTATTCCCGCAACACAACGGGAACAATTCCGGGTAAAAAGTTATTCCAGACTATAATCCAATCAGCAGGGTACCGGGTAGTACCTTTGAGGGTCTTTGGCGTAGGTAGAACGTTCGACTGCTATGCAGAAGGTGTGGGATCGGTTCCCGCTCAGTGCAAATATTTGTATGCAAGGATATGCATATTTGCATTGGTTTAGGTGATTCTATATGATATGTGCGTATTTACTAAAAAATATATCTAAGTATGTTTATCCGCATTCTAGATTCCATAACACAAACTAATTAAGATTCCAAGATAGACCTTGGGGGTGAGCGTGTTCCGGGCACTATTGTGACAAATGTACAAAAAAAGGCGGCCTTTTTTATACCACTTAGGTGGCATACAAGCACACGGCCCACCTGATGGGCGGTGGTTACCATGGCCTATGGATGTGTGCAACACCAGGGGCGTCACACTCGTGCTGCCGACCATGAAGATATCTCCTAATGACTCTTTTGAAGAACCCCATAAGTGGTATGGGAAAACCGCAGCATTTAAGTTAACGCAGTTAATTCCACAGCATTTTTTTTTTACGCGCGCAAAATCTCCACTCAATCCCCAGTTATGTCGGACTCGAACCGACTAAAACGCACGCCGCCTATGGATCGTTTTGGTTGCCGAAGGTGAGGTTGACAGGCATATCCCTTGCACCCCGGCCGACCCAGGGCCATCTCTCACGATCTGGCCCTCTTCTCGGGTGTGGGGACTACAGAGTCCCCAACTCGTCCCCGGAAACGGGGAGGCGCGTCAGGCGCGCCTCCGCGGCCTGCTTCTGCCAGGGTGACAGGCGGCTCCACCTGTCACCCCCAGGCCAGCGCTCATGGGGGGCAGAGGTTGTTCATCGACCTCCGACGCCCGAGTTGCCTTCGTACGCGGGCAGCTTGGCTTGCAATCCTTCGTCGTAATTCCACAGCTTGAAAGTGCTTTATCGCAACAAGCGATCGCTTACAGAAAAATTTTAGATGGACATGTTTAAATTTTATATACGGAATACGATATAGTTATAAATATTGATTTGGGTTAACAAATATAGTAACCTAATACTTCTCCAAAGTACCTAATGAGTGGTGAAACAAGTATTTCGTAATAATATTATGAGTAAAGCTTTCAATAACAAACCTAAACCAACCCTACTGAAGAGGCCTTCGATAAGTTATTTATTTTGTATTAGTCGATAATATGGATACGAGTATATTGAACAAATACTGTCTATAAGTTGGAGAAATAAGGATATATACTTACATGTAACGAGAATCAAATAATAATAAAGGCTACTCACGAGACTGATTGATGATGGTGATGGTGATGACGGTGATGATGATGATGATGATGGTGATGATGATGATTCCTTTTGGGATTGGGGAGTCAAACTGCAGTCACTGCCGTAAAAATCAGAACCATAAATCTATTAATAGAATTGCAAGAGCGCGGTTAACTGTTCGAAAAATTAATGGTGTATTATGATTGTTATAAACTGTACATGCGTTGTTCGTACTCTAAAACGGTAAACACGATGACGAAAGTCATAATTTTAAGCACCAAATAGAGACGCGACAGTGCGCTACGGAAAACAATACGTATTTAATAACAAATTTGTAATAATTATATTATCGTTGTTGTAAATAATAAAATTGACGTATTAGTAAGTAGCTATAATTTTTTTTTTTTTTTCAGTGTTTGCGCCATTTTTGAAATCCGCCATCATCGCGTATGACGTATATATTAATAATACGTCATTATTTAAAGTATTTATTATAGCTCGGATGTAGAAGGTGTAGGGACCATTGGTATACAACAAGTTACCGCCTAACGTGACTTCCACTGCAGGGATTGAGTCGTTTAGGCGACGCGACGCAAGCATTCTACTCATTTGAGGAACTTGCGTCAACAGACATCACTGTAAGTAAATAGCGATAACAATCTGTTGACATTGTAATATTTTATTTTCTTTTTGTTTTTTTATTACTTTGACTCGAAACCTGACATTTTAAAATGTGAATGATACGTTTTGGACATTAATTAAGTTTAAGTATTGTGATGTTTTGTTGGAAATGGAATTTATTGACCCGGTTTCGGGTCAATAAATTGTCATTTTTTAAATTGTGACATAGGCTGTAAGTGTTCATTAAGTATCATTATTATAAATTGCTGACATTGTACTTCTACTTACACTGTACTTGTAATTCTACTGTCTATCTTACATTTTTATTCTTATTTTTTTTTTGTAGTTTAAATTATGATCGATGCGAACTATACTAACGAATTGTATGGAAATCTGTTAGAGAAATGTGTAATAATCGACAAAAGAATGTGCTGATATGTATTTATGTGACGTGTAATATTCTTGGGAATAAAAATAAGAGAATGAAACAAAAGATATGTTTAATTTTTGTTTATTTTAACACAAATATAAAATAATTGTACGAAGATAGATTTCTTGCCATAGGCATTTCCTGCTAGTCAATCAAAGGCAGGTACCATCTGCCTTTGATTGACATACCAATGTTACAGGTATACGAAGAATTGTGGTCAGAGTTTGACCTATACTCCATTTGGTGTATTGAACTAGACTTAAACAATCATGATGTGTTTTAAATTGTTATTTAAAAAACTCAGTCTATTTAGGTATTTAAACCATCATGGTCACTCACCATTTCGATATTTCGGCGCTGTTGCAAGCAATACGATCACGGTGAAACTCAGAACAATACAACATGGTAAATATCCTGATAACTTTAATACTAAACTCTAAGTCTCTCTCTAAGTCTATTAATAGTTTTTTCTTAGTGAGTAAGTTACTCACTTACTCACTAAGAAAAAACTATTAATAGACTTAGAGAGAGACTTAGGGTAGCCAGAACTTACTGGAGAGTTTTTGAGCTGTCAGTAGGAAGACGAAAGGCTTGTCCTGCTTTGTCTTCTGCACTGACGGTACAAAAACTCTCTATGCTTACAGGGTCGGCAGCGCGAGTGTGAATGCCCTGATACTGCACACGTTCATAGGCCACGGTAACCACTTTCCATCTTCTGCCGTCTGCCACCTAAAAAAATCTCATTTTCAAGACTAAAAACCGAACCACTAACCACTAGTTAGTCAGTTAGTTAGCCTAGTTTATTTCTTTGCACTAAAAACCGTACCACTAACCACTAGTTAGTCAGTTTGTTAGCCTAGTTTATTTCTTTACACTAAAAACCGAACCACTAACCACTAGTTAGTCAGTTAGTTAGGCTAATTTATTTCTTTACACTAAAAACCGAACCACTAACCACTTGTTAGTCAGTTAGTTAGCCTAGTTTATTTCTTTACACTAAAAACCGAACCACTAACCACTAGTTAGTCAGTTAGTTAGGCTAATTTATTTCTTTACACTAAAAACCGAACCACTAACCACTTGTTAGTCAGTTAGTTAGCCTAGTTTATTTCTTTACACTAAAAACCGAACCACTAACCACTAGTTAGTCAGTTAGTTAGCCTAGTTTATTTCTTTACACTAAAATCCGTACCGCTAACCACTAGTTAGTCAGTTAGTTAGCCTAGTTTATTTGTTTACACTAAAAACCGAACCACTAACCACCAGTTAGTCAGTTAGTTAGCCTAGTTTATTTGTTTACAATGTGTTTTAAAAACACATTGCTACAAGATTGTTTACATTTAGATAAGTACCAAACCGAATGGAGTATAGTTCGGTATGTTTTTTTTTAATTTTTTATATAGGACACGCCAACTTGACCTCACCTCGCCTGATGGTAAGCTAAAGGCAAAGTCTCAGGAAAGAGTGTACAAAAAATATAAACAAAGTATATAAGCTTTCCGTAATTTCTTTTTGAGGTACAGAATCCTAAGTATAATAACCTCTCAAGCATGCCTCCGGAGCTGTGAGGCATATAATAGGTCAAGAATCAATATAGCAGGGTATTCACGTGCTACTCAATTACTCGTAAAGATGACCGCAGTCGAGAGGCTTGAGTAGGTACTCTCTATCACGCACGATTAATAGGAGGTATCGTAAGTACTTATACTGTTTATTGGTCCTCATAACCTCATTGTGTTAGGATATTGTATGGAGAAGTTGTAAAACTTTTCACTCGATTTGAGTAGATGTTAGTTACTTTTGAATATCAATTGGAATAAGTAAAACTATTTTTGACGGATTGAAATAACATACATACATATAATCACGTTTTTATACCGGAAGGTTAGGCAGAGGTGAATTTATACACACATTTCACGTCCTTGGAGGGCTTTTTGCACGTAAAAAAACGCTTAACATGATTTTTTGGCTGCTTTTTAGTAATAGCTGATCTTCAAACTAATAATCTCTTGCGCGAGCAATAAATTAAATTTTAAACAAAACCATATTTTTAGAAAGGTAATCTATTAATAATATAGTTCTCTGGGTTTCTTGCTGGTATCTTCTCAGTAGAATGAACTTATCGGACCAGCGAAATAATCATTGTGCAATGGCTTATCTACCTTATTTAATATTTTTATAAGTTAAATTATTTATTCTATTCTATTTATTGGTCAGAGAATAAGCATTACCATACAACATGGCAATGCTGCGCTAGTCTTCTGGGAACTCTACCACAAGAGGCTTGCGATGCGGAGGAATTCTTCGACGCATTTAAACTTTAGTTTTTTTCATTTTTTATTAATGTGTATATTATAATAGATTTAATTAGTGAATAAATCAAATTTGTCATATGATATTTCATTATTTATATATATATCGTATGTTATTTCCCCAAATTTTTGGGATTTTTTTTGTACTGATACACATAATTATACAACTTTTTTTTATATACCACTTAAGTGGCAGACAAGCACACGGCCCACCTGATCGAAAGTGGTCACCGTGGCCTATGGACGTTTGTAACACCAGATGCGTCACAGTCGCGCTGCCGACCCTGTAAGTACAGAGTTTCTATGCCGTCAGTGTAGAAGACAAAGCAGGACAAGCCTTTAGTCTTCCCACTGACAGTACAAATTCTCCAGTGAGCTCTGGCTACCCTACTCACCGCTGGGAACACAACACGAAGTTTAGCATAGCACATAGCCGCGGTATTCTGTAGGGCGAAGGTACTTCCCCACATACGAAATATGTCTGAGTGTAGCTATATTTATAGAAGAATATTTCTAGGTTAATTGTTATTGTGGACCTTTGAGGTTGCCGTAAGGCGGTATCGGTCAGGATTAAAATACTTTACGACCGATTCTCAAATCTATCACTAAGTATACATACATGATAATCGGTCAAGCCGTTTCCAAGGAATGCACTAACAAGCACTGTGATATGAGAATTTTAATATAAGTAATAAAGATTGGTTGGGATGTTTGATACATTTTTCCCGTTGAAACTCACCCTACACAACAACGAATTTGCAACGGTGAGGAAAGTATTACTGCTGACATTATTACGAATTCCTTAACCCCCTTGTTATCGTAGATACAGTCAGCAACCAAAGCTATATCAAAACTTCTTTTTTATCTACACATATATAATCACGCCTTTATCCCTGGAGTGTTAGGCAGAGGTGAATTAACATCCACATTTCACCAAACAATTAATCCGGTCCCGCATAATAGGGGGTGAGTCTATTGCTGTCTTCTGGGCACTATTGTGGACTCAATCTACGCATTGGAGGCTGATTCTGGGCTATATATATATATCTATGTTGTTAAACAGCCATATCCCTTAGTCGCCTTGTACGACACCGCATGGTAAGAGAGATGGGGTGGTCCAAATTCTACTCTGCCGAGAACCACGCGGCTTTTTTTTTATCTATTCGCACATATTTTAAATATCTAGGTTGTCTAATTGACAACACTTCACCTGATAATAAGCTGAATTGCAGTCCAGTAGTGGCCGCCATTAGCCCCTAGAATTACGGTTTGTTGGTTTATAAAATTAGTGTTCAGCAGCTTCTATTGCTGACTGTACGACAGCGGCTTCCAGCTTGCTGACCCAGTACAGGAAATATAATTATATAATATGCCCGATAAAAAAGTTCCTCTACATAATACCACGGCTATAATAACTTCGTGTTGTGTACCCGGTGGTGAATAGGGTAGCCAGAGCTTACTGGAGAGTTTTGTGCTGTCAGTGGGAAGACTAAGGGCTTGTCTTGATTGTGTCTTCTGCACTGACGGCACAGGTACTCTCTATTCTTACAGGATCGGTAGCACAGGTGTGACTCTCCTGGTGTTGCACACGTTCATAGGTCACGGTAACCACTTTCCATTGGGCAGTGTGTTATAGTCACCTAAGTCGTAAAAATGCAATGTATAATTTTTTTTTCTCGTATATATGACTTCGATCATTAATATACAAGTTGTAATTTAATTTGCGAAGTTTGTATGTTAGTGTATTCTTTTTTTTAATTTTTTTATACCACTAAGTTGGCAGACAAGCACACGGCCCACCTGATGGGAAGCGGTTACCGTGGCCTATGGACGTCTGCAACACCAGGGGTGTCACACTCGTGCTGCCGACCATGAAGAAACCTTCTGATGCCCCTCTTGAGAACCCCATATTGTAGGCGCTTGGTTCGTTCCTTCTTTGATTCAAATGAGTAGGTACAATATAACGTTAAAGTTCAAAATTAAATGAACAAAAGTTCATTAAATTTTTCATTCACTCAACAAATACATGAGAGTAAATTCTAAAATTAAATGTCATTTATTGCAGTATCTGTGGCGTTATAGTGACTTTGACATAATATTAAAATAGTAGAACCGCGGCCCTGGTGTACCTCATATAGATATTTGCGGAATCTGTCAGTGTTTATTCACCTCTGCCTGAACTCTCTGCGATATCCAGTTGAAAACCAGCGTCAGGTTTATACCTGGCACATGCTGAACTGGACACCTATTTGGTGTATCTGTGAGCCACTGTTTTAGTTGTTTTTTTTTTTTTTTTTTTAATATGTTGTTAGTTATTGTTATCTCTGTGACCACCTTGCACCAAATAAATATTTCTTTCTTTCTTTCTATATAAGGTATAAGTTGTACCTATACAGATTGGCACAATATTTTTTGGTGTTAATTTTTTGCTAAGTATAAAATTTCTCAGAATTTCTGAATACAGTTCATAATATCCTAAAAAGTTATGGATAGTCTCCTAAGACTTAACAGCCTCCGTGGCGTGGCTGTAGTGAACACTGAGATGCAGGTTCGATCCTCAATCAGTGCAAATATAAGTATGCATGAATATGGGTATTTGCATTGGTCTGCTCGTACCTTGAAGAGTATGTAAACCCATCGGTGCAAGTTGTGATATGAACACCTATGGCAGACATTACGGGTTGTAGAAGCCATAAAATTACAACAACTGATCTTGCTGCAATGCTTCAATATTACCTTTGGGTTGTAGAGGTCAGATGACAGTCCCTTCCCGAAAATTATCGAATTCAGCCAAATGTGCAGTTAGACTAGTAAAGCGGAACCCAGACTCCGAGTTTAAACCTTCGGATGCGACTGGTATTGACGCTACAATGATGAAGAAGAAGTATCCTAAGAAATATTTTTATACACCACTTATGTGGCAGACAAGTACCCTGCCCACCTGATGGGAAGTGATTACCGTGGTCTATGGACGTATGCAACACCAGGGGTGTCACACTCGTGCTGCCGATACTGAAGAAACCTTCTAATCCCCTTTTGAAGAACCCCATATTGTAGACGCATGGGAAAAGTTTCTTCATACCGAACAGTGCGCGTCGTCTCAGTTTGCAATGTGTGACGATGAATTCCCTGTCTATTGCGAGCGGTGCGATGATAGAATATTACTGTGGGTATCATGTCAAACAATTCATTAGAGCATAAACCGTTGTATAGCCGGTCAAAGACCTGCTCTTATTGCCCCGTCTATAAATACACTCTGTATATGTAGGAATCTATTAATATCCACTTACAACCAGTCAGGCCGTCTGTTTATAACAAAATATATCAATCATGTCCGGGAACAGTGACTGACTATACAAATTACGGGCATGACAAACAGATAATATTTCCACGTTCCCGGGCTCTGTTGATTCTGTAAGCGGATACGGCGAAACTTCGTAAGTGATTCGTATGTTATGTTGCTATGCGGTTAAGGGTTAGAAGGGGGTTATATTTGTAATATTATATAAATGGTTCAGCGGTTCAGGTTCATTCCAGGGTCGCGTTTTCTATGCCCGCTCAGTGGATGAATATTTATATTGGTTTTGTTCTGGAAGTATCTATGAACAATTATGTTTATGCGTGCGCGTCTGCATGTGCATATCCGTGTGTGTGCGTGCATAAAATGATTCAGTTATCAGTCAATTACTGCTGTAGCTATCGGTGTGGTGACGGAGAAAGAATACAAGTATCACCGCGCCATCTCATCCGACGGGTGTCGTAAGAGGCGACTAACGGAAAAATACGCAGACGATATCACCGCGAGAGAAAGAAAAGTTGAAATAAATCCCTTTACCAACCCGTCTGGCCAGTGTGGAAACAGTAAGTCAAAACCTCTCAATATTCGGAGAGGCCTATGCCTAGCAGTGGACTGCTATAGGCTTGATTGATTGAGTCCACTGCTGGAAATAGGCTTCTCCCAATGTTGAGAGTCTTTGCCTTACTGTTTATACGCTGGCCAGACGGGTTGGTGCATAGTTTTATTTTGAGTTTTCCTTCTCTCATCTGCGTATTTTTCCGTTAGTAACCTCTTACGACACCCTTCGGATAAGATGGGGCGGTGATACTTCTACGTCACCCCACAAATACAGTAATAATTTTTTTATACCACTTGTGTGGCAGACACGGCCCACCTGATGGAAAGTGGTAACCGTGGCTTACGAACGTGTGCAACACTAAGGGAGTGACACTCGCGCTGCCAACCCTGTAAGAGAGTTTCTGTGCTGTCAGTGTTAGAGACAAAGGAGGACAAGCTTTTGGTTTGCCCACTGACAGTACAAAAACTCTCCAGTGAGCTCTGGCTACCCTGCTCACCGCCGGGAACGCAATACGAGGTTATTATGGCCGCGGTATTCTGTTGGGCGGAGGTACTTCCCCAGTCGGATTGCTACCTCATACTAAAATAATGTCATATGCAATTGGTTTAGCGGTTGTGATAATAATCAAATAATTGTACAATATTTACGAACGCATTAAATAAATATCAATCATTATGTGGCGCGTATTCGACATGTTTTGGGCTTGTGGTCGGCGTGCGTTGTAATTTGTATTAATGTACAATTGTGGTTGTTTGTTTCATTAGACAATAGCGCGTTACGCGTAACGAGCTTTTTATACCGACTTCAAAAAGGAGGGAATTTTAATTAGGGGATTTGTGACATAATGATCGAGTCCATAAACTTTTTTGTAATCAGCCAAATATTGTAGAGTTAGATACCTAGTTAGAAACCAGATTTGGCTAGTCTCGCTGGTCTAAATATCTAAACAAAACTACTGAATAAGAGTCACCTAATTTCGCTTTTAGTAAAGTGAAATACAATCCGCCAAAAACATAATAAAATATTTGATTTATAATTGGGATCACACAAATAGTTCCTGTAGTCTCGGGTCCTTTAAACAGGGCGTGAAAAAGCATCTCATGCATGAGGCCGTTAAGCTGAGGACCTCCATTGTAACATCGTTGGTCTATCTAATTATGGACTTCTTTCCTGAGACTTTGTCTTCAGCTTACCAGGTGAGGTGATGTAAATATTTTTATATAGCAGTCTAAGCAGACAAGCACACAGCTCACCTTATTGAAAGTGGCTATCGATGCCTATGCCTATGGACGTGTGCAATACCAGGGGAGTCACACTCGTGCTGCTGACCCTAATTTGACTCATATAAAAAAATCACTGAACTTTGAATATCAAAGATACGTCTGTGTCAAACGAATCAGGATTGTCAAACCCAACTACCAAAAGACTCAACGCCGGTGAACGTACTCGTATATATAATTTATGTAGAACACGTCCTGTCTGTACGTGGTGGATTCGGACTATTTTCGTAGTGCTGACACTGACTGTCTATTTTCGAAGTAGCAACACTGTCTGTGACGTTAGGAACGTGTAGATGCCAGTAAGGTATTAGTCCCACTGGCGGCGAGAAAACGACCAGATTTTGATTATTGTTTCGCTTAAAAAAAGTACGACATACAGATCGCGTGTGAATGAAAATAATGCACATAATATGAATACTGCCTGAGCAAACTATCGCTGTGAATTTTCTCTCCTAGTTTTGTCACCACGATAGCTGAGTAATTCTCGCTTGGTAGTGAGAGAAACTCGCTTAGCGGAAATCATTCATCAACTTACAGTCGCTATCGTGTCGAGCGAGTGGTACGAGTAATCGTCCGTTAGCCTAGCATACTCGCTAATAGTCCAGTGGCAAAACTATCAGAGTTTCACACTCGCTGCTTGCTGCCTCTTCTGTAGTTACTAGCTTTGCTTAACTCGTTTATCGTTTAGTAATTTTGCAAGAGGAACATTCTGTAATTCATTTCACGACCTCAAGAATCGATTTCTGAACTTCTTTAAAAACATATACATACTGGTCACAAATAATTAAGGTGGTAAGTCCTTTAAATTTCTTTTCCATTTCCAGCCTGTAGCGCACAAGTTACCTAAATATTTTCTAGAATATTTCTATTTCCGCTACTACCTACCATCGGAAACCATAACAAACATAAAGGAGAATAATTACATTTTACTGTACAAATGTCACTAATTCACCATTAATTATCGCTACTCGCTGCCTCTTCTGTAGTTACTAGCTTTGCTTAACTCGTTTATCGCCAGCGGTGAGACAAATGCCTAAAGGTGTTTACACGCTGCGCTGGCTTACCATTTATTTTTGTAATATAAAGGTATGTAAAAATATATCTTCAATATTTTATACATTTAAGTTTATGAACGTAGTTAATATATTTTAGAGCACATTTTATGAAATGGTATTCAGATTATCTACCGTAAATTATCTAGAGATTACTATAACACAAATGTTTTTTTTATTGGATAATCAAACATAAATTTATTGTAAACTCGAAAAGTAGGAGAAGAAACGGCGTGACAAATTTTTTTAAACGTCAATTTACAATAAAATATCGATTAAGATAGAAAAACAACTGAATCATTTTAGGCAGGATTCATACTCGCGATCTTTCCCTTGCAGGGGTAATGCTTTTACCACTGAGCTACCGAACTCTACCTGAAGTCATCCATATCTTCGAGTATATTCGTCTTATGGCGACAGTTATATAGTAAATAGTTCTTTAAGGCTAAAATGTACATTGTCTCGTGTTACAATAAACAATAGGTCTATAAAAAAAACTTTATAAAAATAAAAAACTATTTTTTTATACTGTTGATTGATGGCACTTGGTGGAATTTGTTGTTACACATATTGAGAACTCACTTGTACTTTTCCACATTGTTTTTTCTAATAGTTATTCAACCTGACCGGTTATTAGACCGGAGGATGCTGTAAGGCGAAACCGGTCAGGTCTAATAACTGTTAGAAAAATATTGTGGAAAAGTACAAGTGAGTTCTCAATATGTGAAATAATTAATAAACACACATCATCCATATTCTCTAACCGACTGAAAAAGATTACACATCACAAACTCAGATGTTCCTAACCAAAATCTCTAGAGAAATTTATAACAATGAAACGAATGAAAAGAGATAAAAAGAATTGAAAATGAAATAACTAGGAGATGAGAGGTGAGGCGCCGTGCAGTAATGCAAGCGGCGTTCTATTGCAGTACTAGTCTCTTGGGAGGACGGTCGGCTATGACGGCACTTCGCGAGTTTGAGATTCATTTGAGCGGTATAAATAAAATGTGAGGTTATGTTTTATTGAGTGGCTTGTAGGATTTTTTTACTATTAGATGTGTGAACACTAACTAAGCTTTTGGGAAATTTATGAGAGTCATTTTGCAAGAGGAAAATTCTGTAATTCATTTCGTGACCTCAAGAATCGATTTCTGAACTTCTTTAGAAACATATACACACTAGTCACAAATAATTAAGGTGGTAAGTCCTTTGAATTTTTTTTCTATTTCCAGCCTGTAACGCACAAGTTACCTAAATATTTTCGAGAATATTTCAATATTGACTGCTACCATCGGACCATAAAAACATGAAGAAGAACAATTAGATTTATCTAGAAAGAAAGAAAGAAGAAGAAAGAAAGAAATTTTTTATTTTGCTTCTCAAAGTGTGTTACTTAAATACTTATGAACTATACTTACAACTAACCTTAACCTAGTATATCTCACACTGTATGAACCCAAAATAGGGCCCCATCTCAGCATTAAATGCTACGCACACTGAGAGTATGCGCAGCGCTGGTATTCAGATGGGGCCGCTAGGCAGCTCTGACGCCGCGCTCATACATTTTAAAAATCCCGCGCAAAAATGCCAGCCTCTTCGACGCTGACATTGGTCACTGCACTGCATCTGTACTGCGCAAATGTCACTAATTCACAATTAATTATATATATTTTTCAAAAAACCGTAAGTAGTTGTGTTTTTATGATTATTTTATTTACCAACTTACAAAAAAATTGTCAATGCGTCCAATCACCCCCATTCTACTATTTACTAGAGACTGTCAGCTGTAGTCGTAACTAAACTAAAGCAATTAATACTCCAATTTAAGCAGTGGTAGAGTAATGGTTTACAATCAAATTATTGTGGGTTCGAGCCCCTGAAGTAAAACCGCTATCGTAAGCACTTTCACTTAATTAGACAGTTCAAAGATAATGCAATAGTGACAACCGACTAATTTTCACACTGGTGTTAAATGTACATACATACATACATATGTTCACGACTATTTTCCTCCGGGGTAGGCTGAGACAACAGCCCACAATTTGCTACTATTCTATCCTCACATACTTCACAAGTTTCCTCCACTGTCATTAGTTATTTTCTGAGTGCTTTTTCAATACATGATTATTTTGGTGTTAAATGCTATAATATAATATAACACTAGTTTTTAATAATAATACCAAATAAATCACGATAAAATCCGTTTAATATGTGGTTTTGTACAAATACGTAATTTTGCGTAACCTTTTGAGAATATTATAAAAACATACATACGCACGTATTACGCACTGAAGGCCGCGTGGTTCCCGGCAGAGTAGAATTTGGACCACCCCTTCTCTTCCCATGCGGCGACTAAGGGATAGGGTTGTTTAACATCAGACAGATATACAATTGTGCCCGGAAGACGGCAATAGGCTCACCCCCTATTACGTGGAACCGAATTTAATGATTGGTGAGATGTGGGTGTTAATTCGCCTCAGTCTAACCCTCCGGATTATTAGAATGAATTAACGAAACTTCTAAATGAAGTAGGTAGGTTTTGTTTTCAACCCATATGCATGTCAGTAATTGTAGTGTCTAAAATGTGAGTTCAAGATTTGTATGTCAGTAATGTAATCAGAAAGAAATGAATAATCTATTAAGATAGAAAAAATAAAATCGGATTACGCGGGATTCGAACCCGTGCTTTTTCTTTTGAGTGGGAATGCTCTGACCACTGGGCCACAGAACCTCGCCTTGTAGCAACGATGGGAGCCATCTACCGATACTCGTACGAACTAACGAAACCAATGAATTATGTTACAATCATTTTTAAAGATTTGATTGTTCCAATATTTGTAACAATATATGCTACATTGTACCAAGAACTGTAAACCGGCGAGAGGCGCGCGTGCCCAGGCTCTTCCAGACTACGAAGTGCAGAACCAACGCCGGGGTACGCGCGCCCCTGCGTCGCCTTTTGGATAATTATAACACGCACTTCCCTAATTTAGATATTTTCGCACAATGAATTTAGAAAGCAAGCTATATCTTCATATCTTTGAGTCAATATGGCTCAGGATTAGCACAAATTTAACTCTTTATTCACTATATTATTTTGCGGACATAAGTGTGGGTTATACATTTACCAAATTTAACAATGGTAACTTTCATTTTGTATGACATAATGTGTAACTGTTTTGTGTCCCAATAAAAGAAAATAAAATAAAAAATAAACATTGATTTTTGATTACTCCGCCCAAAAAATTGAATGAAATTTTAAAACATTTTGTATATTAACTATTCAAACCGATTCTTCTTTTTCTATCTTAATCTATTTAAATAGTTATTTTTTTATATACAACTTAGGTCACAGACAAGCACACGGTCCATCTGATGGAAAGTGGTTACCGTGACCTATGAACGTGTGTAACACCAGGGGAATCACACTCGTGCTGCCGACGCTGAAAGAACAGAGAGTTTCTGTGCCGTCAGTGCTGAACACAAATACAGGACAAGCCTTTGGTCTTCCCACTGACTGCATAAAAACGCTCTAGTAAGCTCTGGCTACCCTAGTCACCGCCGGGAACACACCACGAGGTTATTATAGCCGCGGTATTCTGTAGGGTGGAGGTACTTCTCCAGACTGCTCAATTGGGACGGAAAAGCTGTAAAATTTCATTCAAAAGTAATGAATAGTTGTTATATCCTATTTTTATGATCAGTAGGTGTAGTTATTCACTCTAAAGAAAATAACTACAGAATTTATGGAGTCCTACACACGACACGCGGTGGTGGTGCGCCTGGCACGCCTCCCCGTTTCCGGGGACGAGTTGGGGGCTCTGTAGTCCCCACACCCGAGAAGAGGGCCAGATCGAGTAGTGGTAGAACGTTTGACTGTCACACAAGGGGCGCGTGTACGATGCCCGCTCAGTGCAAATATTTTTTTGGATGAATGTCTATTTGCATTAGTCTAGGGGTCTATGTATGATATGTATGTACCGAATGCAATCGTAAGGCGTTTGGATGACTACTTGGCTACAAGAAACATGTTAGGAAATGAAGTGAATAACATTATTATCTAGTTCAATGAACAGCTGAGCCATTTGAATAGGGAAATCATACGTGTTGCTAAACCCGTTGGTTCTAAATGTAACTGTGTATTGGACTGGTATAACGCATAGGTAATAGGAGTCTCCATCTTGTGGATTAATGGTATACCAAAATTGCTTTAGCTCACAATTATATCTGCTGGTTTGATTACCATCTGTGCATATATTACTGCATATATTACATATTTACTGGTTACTATATATACTGGTACTATTACATATATAATGGTATACCAAAATTGCTTTAGCTTACAATTATATCTGCTGCTGCTACCATCTGTGCATATATTACTGCATATATAGGAGGTAGGACACGGCGGTATTGAGCAGTCCGACTGGGGTAGTACCTCCGCCCTACAGAATACCGCGGCTATAATAACTTCGTGTTGTGTTCCCAGTGGTGAGTAGGGTAGCCAGAGCTCACTCTCTGGAGAATTTGTGCTGTCAGTGGGCTTGTCCTGCTTTGTCTTCTACTGACGGCACAGAAACTCTGTACTTACAGGGTTGGCAGCGCGACTGTGACTCCTCTGGTGTTACAGACGTCCATAGGTCGCGGTAACCACTTTCCATCAGGTGTGCCGTGTGCTTGTCTGCCAACTAAGTGGTATAAAAAAAACAATCTTCCAACTAATCCCACCATCTCCTTTCCTACATAGGACAACACGTGCAGGCCTTAGATATCACCCTCACACTGTGCAGAATATACGAGCAAGAACCAAGCGGTTCGGAGACTCTTTTCTTTGCCGCACCACCAAGATCTGGAATTCATTACCAGCACACGTGTTTCCTTCTTCCTACAGTCCCGGGGCCTTTAAGCCGGGCGTGAAAAAGCATCTGATGAGGCCGCCAAGCTGAGTGCCACCATTGTAGCACTTTTTTTTTTTTTTACGTGCGCAAAATCCCCACGGATACCTCCCCACCGGAGCCGGTGGAGGAGGTTATGTCGGACTCGAACCGACTAAAACGCACGCCGCCTGTGGGTCGTTTTGGTTGCCGAAGGTGAGGTTGACAGGCATATCCCTCGCACCCCGGCCGACCCAGGGCCATCTCTCACGATCTGGCCCTCGTCTCGGGTGTGGGGACTACAGAGTCCCCAACTCGACCCCGAAAACGGGGAGGCGCGCTAGGCGCGCCACCGCCGCGGCCTGCTTCTGCCAGGGTAACCGGCGGCTCCACCTGTCACCCCCAGGCCGGCGCTCATGGGGGGCGGAGGTCGTTCATCGACCTCCGACGCCCGAGTTGCCTTCGTACGCGGGCAGCTTGGCTTGCGATCCTTCGTCGCTCCCGCTGCCGCTCCCGCCCCGCCTCCTCCTTCACGAGCATTACTTGCTCGCAGAAGGAGGCGCCGGCCGCCCACGCATCCGCGCAGCGGACCATTGCCGCGAGCAAGGTGGAGAGCGTGAGAACTCTCACTCCCAGTGCCGCCACAAGCTCCCGCCTCGGCGTCTCCCACGCCGGACACTCGGTGAGCGTGTGCGGACCTGAGTCCTCGCTCGCGTCGCAGTGATGGCACTCGGACGTTGGCTCTTTCTCCATCCGACGCAGATACTTTCCGAAGCATCCGTGCTCGGTGATCATCTGCGTCAGACGGTACGAGAGGCTGCCGTGTGGCCTCTCTAGCCACTCCCCCATGATGGGTCTTACCGCCGCTACTACGGCGCGCCCTGCGCCTGGTCGCCCAAGTCGTAGCTCCCATTCCGCCACCATTTCCCTGTGGAGCCGGGATCTCACGGCCCTAATTTCTTCGGGCTCGGGATCGTGACCTCGCTCCCGCGCCGCCTTTCGGAACCGGTATAGCGCCGAAAGGGATCTCGCTTCCAGGATCCATGGTGGCGATCCGGCGATGAGACTCGCCGCGTTGAAGGATATCGTGCGGTACCCCCTTATGATGCGGCACGCCAACTTCTGCTGCGGACGCTGCAGCAGGGGCATGTGCCGATCATTCAGGGTATCCGCCCACACGGGACACCCGTACAGGGCCATGGACCTCACGACACCCGCGTAGAGACCATTGTAGCACTTAGTGTCTGTAATGGTGACCCTCTTTCCTGAGACTTTGCCTTAAGCTTACCATCAGGCGAGGTGAGGTCAAGTTGGCGTGTCCTATATATAAAAAAAAAATATATATAAAAAATATATATACTCAGTTTGGTTAGGAATTGAACTTACTTTAAATTACATATTAAACAGCCCATAGTATGACAATTAGGACCGAGGACGGCTTAACGTGCTTCGAAGCACAACCAGACTAATGCAAATTCATGCATATAAATATAAGCACTGAGCGTGAATCGAACCTCGTATTCACCTCCATAGCAGTAGCGTTCATTACTGCCACACCACAGAGTCTGTCTGTGGTAATACATATATGGTATGACATGGTCATAGGTATGACACGACGGTATTTTCGTTAAATTGAGCAGTCTGATTGGGTAGTACCTCCGCCCTACAGAATACCGCGGCCATAATAACCTCGTGTTTTGTTCCCGGCGGTGAGCGGTGAGTAGGGTAGCCAGAACTCACTGGAAGGTTTTTGTGTTGTCAGTGGAAAGACCAAAAGCTTCCTGCTTTGTCTTTTACACTGACGGCACAGAAACTCTCAATGCTTGCAGGGTTGACAGCGCGAGTGTGACTCTCTTGATTTGTATGCGTCCATAGGCCACGGTGACCACTTTCCATCAGGTGACCCGTGTGCTTGTCTGCCACCTAAGTGATATAAATAATAAAATAAAAAGATAGGTATTGCAAATAAATTCAAAGTTACATGTACCGAAAACTATACTAATATAACTTAAACCCTACATAGAAACAAAGCCTTCAACTTACACCTAAACTTTGAACTTAATCTACGTTCAAACTAAACGATCGATAGTCGACGAGCTAAACTTTGAAAACTTCTACTAGGGGCACAGATTTGTAACTACAGTCAATGTTAAAACAAAGTGATATTGTTTTTTAATTTGTGTACGAAACTACTGCAAACATCGTCGAGGCAATGACAACAAAAGAACTCGTCTGGCCCCTTATTCTGAGTGACAAACCATTTCGTAGCTACGCGTGTTCGCAAAAGTTGACGCATTTAAGTTGGTCTAGTTAATCGCCAGTTCTTTGTTCTATGTTAACCCTCGAGCCTTTGCAGATGCACAGAGATGTTGCTTCCTTGGCTGTATTTTACCGTCTCTACCATAGTGCGTGTTCTGATGAGCTCTTCCAGCTAATCCCACTCTCTCCTTTCCTAAATAGGACAATACGCGCAGGGCTTAGATGTCACCCTCACACTGTGCAGAATATACGAGCAAGAACCAAGTGGTTCGGAGACTCTTTTCTTTGCCGCACCGTCAAGACCTGGAATTCATTACCAGCACACGTGTTTCCTTCTTCCTACAGTCCCGGGTCCTTTAAGCGGGGTGAGCAAAAGCATCTGATGTGGCCACCAAGCGGAGTGCCGCCATTGTAACATTACTTAATGTCTGTAATGGTGACCCTCTTTTCTGAGACTTTGCCTTTAGCATACCATCAGGCGACGTGAAGTCAAGTTGGCGTGTCCTAGATAAAAAAGAAGCTGTGAAGCAACTGACATCTGACTTCCAGGATACATAAGTTTTGAAGTTAGACTAGTCGGACTTTTATGAGCTCTAGCTACCCATAATGGCTGATAATAGAAAATTATATGACAAAACCGACGGCTTAACCTGCCTTTCAAGGCTCAACCACAACCACTCCTATGCAAATAGCCATATTCATGCATACAAATCGAGTCCATGCAAGAGACAGAACTGCTATGCAGAGGGCATAGCAGTTCTCTGTTCTATATTAACCAATTGTAATGCATCGTCTTTTCGCGTTACTGCGTTTGAAATTCGATGTCACTCAGAATAAAGCCCTGGAGGTCTCTGCACTCAGATTTTAAGTAAGTTAACGTGTAAGGGGGGATTATTTAAATTGTGAACGCTACCCTTAAGAGAAAGCATCTGACCACGCGTGTTATGTGTGACTATCGGAAAATCCGACACAGCCTGAAGTTAAGGGCTTATTTTACAGATGATGCACACGGTGTAGCGGTAGATTTGAATAACGTTCAACTGTTAAGCCAAATGTCACGGGTTCGATGCCTGTGTAAGATATATTTACAGGAGGATAAATATGTTACATAAAATGGAAATGGGACTATGAGTAACATTGCAACATCGATGGAACAAAATCCTGGGACCTTGAGAAAACATCGAAATATTTGTACATATGAATATGTATGTTTTTGAGGCTCAGCAAACCCAAACATCCGTTGTGCCAGCTCTTTTATTTTATTTATTTATTTAAATATTTTACACAAATACACAAAGATTGTACAAAGGCGGACTTAATGCCACAGGCATTTTCTACCAGTCAACCTTGGAGTGACCCCTTTCCTACACAGGACAACACGTGCAGGTCTTAGATGTCATCCGCACACGGTGCAGAACATACGATCAAGAACCAAGCGGTTCGGAGACTCTTTCCTCTGTCGCACCATTAAGGCCTGGAATTAATTACCAGCTCACGTTTTTCCTTCTTCCTACAGTCCCGGGTCCTTTAAGCGGGGCGTGAAAAAGCATATGATGAGGCCGTCAAGCTGAGTGTCACCATTGTCACACGGTATGTGTAAGTAATGGTTACCCTCTTTTCTGGGACTTTGCCTTCAGCTTACCATCAAGCAAGGCGAAGTCCAATTGACGCGTACTATTTAAAAAAAAAAAGAAAAAGATATAAAAGGTAGGTGCACGTAGTGTTGTGGTGAGAGTTTTTCCCAATATGGTACACGAATAATAATTATATACGATATAAATTAGGGTATATATCAAAGTGACTGTATGTGGAAATAACTGTCTTTCTGTTATACTTTCATGTCTTAACCACAGAACCGTTTTTGACAAAGTACAAAGATATACTCGAGCTTGGGAAAAGACATATGCTATACTTGGTGGCGATAACTGATATCGACGCGAGTAAAGCCGCGGGCTACTGCTAGTTACAATTATATTGCGACCTGAGACAGTGGGCACTGTGCGGTATGGAAAAAACTTCGCCCCACTCACGATCAAGCTGCCCTCCCTGCTGTAGTTTTCCGAAGCGCCTTCAACATGGGGTTCTTCAAGACGAGCATTAGAAGTTTTTATAACGCCCCTGGTGTTGCATACGTCCCTAAGCCACGGTAACCACTTCCCATCAGGTGGGCCGTGTGCTTGTGTGCCACCTAAGTGGTATAACAAAATTATATAGGTCCACATTAAAAAAATAACAGAATTAACTTATAGTCGAGTCATTTTACAGGATATAAAAACAATCTTCACTCTAGAGGTTTGTAATAGATCACCATCAGATGCAAATTTTTATTTTCATGTCACTCCGTTGAGTAATAAAGGTTGTCAGGACCTCCCGGGAGTGCCAAGAGTGCCAAATGATACCGTAATTTGATCTGAACTTTGAGTTTTTGTTTTGTTTTGTTGTTTTTATAACACTTAGGTGGCTGACAAGCGCACGGCCCATCTGATGGGTATGGTTGCCGTAACCTACGTTAGGTTGCCGTGTTGGTTCCAGTGGAGTAGAAGAAAGCCATCCCATCTAGTCCCGTGGGTGTCGTAGAAGGTGATTAAGGTATCTGGTATAGGTCTGTTCTCCAAATCATAGTTGGCGAAATTTGGGTGTTAATGCACCTCTGTCTGCCTCTTCGGGGATTTACAGGCAGCTGAAAAGAAACCGAAACCAAAGCAGTGTAGATACAGAAATAACATTTGTGCTTTTTTTAACATGCGAGAATTCCTCACTACTGGAGCCGGTGGGAGAGGTTATGTCGGACTCGAACCGACCTAAACACACGACGCCTGTGGGTCGTTGTTGGTTGCCGAAGGTGAGGTTAACAGGCATATCCATCGCACCCCGGCCGACCCCCCGCCATCTCTCTCGATCTGGCCCTAGTATATTTGTGCTATGTATGTGTGTATATGTTTATTTGTGCCTATTGTCTGGGGTATACTTATTGTATACTTTTTTTTATTAAATTTACACTTTCATGTACATTAGACTTTGCCTTTAGTAGGTATTGCAATTTCTCTGTGCACTCCCGGGTTTGCTGAAAGAGAACTTTGAGTTAGTCTCGCCCTTGTACATTACATCTCATCTTATTGCATAACTGTACAATAAAGTGTAAAATAAAATAAATAAATAAATATATCGTGTTTGATAGGCTTTCATTGTTAAAACTTAATAGAAACATGTTATAAACTTCAAACGGCTGAAATACACAATCAGATATAAGTACTATAACCCTGACTTGTATCGCCAACATCTCTACTAATAATTTATAACAAAATTAAGTGTCGTTTACTTAACAAGCTTAACCAACTCTATAAATAAAATTTGTTGATAAATAATGACACTTACGCAATTACACATAAAGCAGTTTTTTGAAAACTACATGAGAAGCGTCAGCTAGTACCGTAATGAATAGTTGCGTGCTTATTCATGGCAGCGCTCTGAAAAAAGAAAACGCAGAAACGATATGATAATTTACAAAAGCGATAACAAGAATAGGGAATTACATTAAAAGATTTGTTAAAAAACCAGTCAAGTTACTACAGAATATCGCAGTAATAATAACTTTGTGTTGTGTTCCTAGCGGTGAGTAGGGTAGTCAGAGTTCACTGGAGAATTTGTGCTGTCAGTGGGAAGACTAAAGGTTTGTCCTGCTTTGTCTTCTACAATGCGGCACAGAAACTCTGTGTTACAGGGTTGGCAGCGCGAGTGTGGCTCCTCTGGTGTTACAAACGTCCATAGGCCACGGTAACCACTTTATATCAGGTGGTCCGTGTGCTTTTCTGCCACCTAATTGCTATAAAAAAATACAATTGAGCACAAATGATGCACACATGACTTTTTTTATGAATATTAGAACCGAAATTACTAATATTCCCTCTAACCCCTCCAGCTAAGCTAAATTGCTTGTGTTAGGAGTGGGTTCACGTCGGTAGTGTAGTGGCCAGGATTCGAACACAGGACCTTTCGATCATAAGGCCGACTCCTTAACCACTGAGCTACCGCCACGTATGGAGGGTTCCGTACGATTATCTATAAAACTTTAATCCCACTCAAATATTTATTTTATAACGCGGTAGCCTAGTGGTATGGGTAATGGACTGCAGAGACGAGGTCTCGGGTTCGATCCCAGGTTTTACCATGGCACACACCAATGTCTTTTCGATGCTTTTCGAAGTTATGTGTGTATTTATCGCAGGTTTTTAAGTGCCCGGTTAATGGCAATAGGCTCGCCACCTATTACATTGGGACCTAAACATAAACTGGCGAAATGTGGGTGCTAGCACCTCTGCCTACCCCCCTTCGAGGATATAGGCGTGAGTTTATGTTATGTTATGTTTATATTTATTTAATTTGTTTGAAGCATTTGTTGTTATAGCGGTAACAGAAATTTCATGTGTAAATTACAACTATCTTGCTATCATAGTTAATGAGATACAACCTGGCCCTCAATTCTACTAAAGCAAAACCACAGACACACGCAAAAAGTAAGAAAGTTAAGTTAAGTAGAGTTTATGGTTAATTTTTTTGAGCCTGTGCGATCGAACAAATTGATGTATCATTGACGTATCGGATCCACTGTCACCCTGGCAGAAGCAGGCCGCGGCGGCAGCGCGCCTATCGCGCCTCCCCGTTTCTCGGGGACGAGTTGGGGACTCTGTAGTCCCCACACACCCGAGGAGAGGGGCAGATCGTGAGAGATGGCCCTGGGTCGGCCGGGGTCGGGGGACAATTTAATTGACGCTACCCGTGACCAGAGGGCTGGTTTATTCCTTGCGCAAAGCCATTCAACGTTGCAATGCCGCCAGCCTTCTGGCCACCCTCCCGGTTGGCGACGATAGGGAGGAATTCTTTGACGCCTGAACCTGCAGGATTGTTTAGGTATATTCAGTTTTTTCTTTTTTTAAATACTTTAATTTAGATAACTTCCGTGTACATTATATAAATATTAATATTGTTAAATTAATTAAATTTAATAAACAAATAAATAAGTTATATATTTGTAAAAGTTATATAAGTATAATATTTATATAAGTATAAGTTTACATAAGTATAAAAATATAAAAGTAATAAAATTTTCATCGTGAGGATGGCTTTCAATTCATTCATTTATTCACAGAACGCAGGTACCACAAGTGTGGTTCTAAAAAAAATTAAACGTGAACCAAAAAGTATTCACTTCACTTAAATGCCTAAAACAATGACCAATGACCAAAATATTATGCTAAATGCACTTTTTCTAGAAGCACCTAGTAGTTGTTATAAACAAAAGATTTGGTAATGATTTTTTTTTTGTATAGAAAATACAGTAGACGCAATTATTAAATAAAATATTCCCTCTAATCCCTCCAGCTAAGCTAAATTGCTTGTGGTAGGAGTGGGTTCATGTCGATACTGTAACGGCTAGAGTTAAAACTTGGAACCATCGGTGTTAAGGACGACTTCTTAACCACAAGCCCAGGCTCCAGACTCCAGAATCTAAAAAGCGAAGCTAACGAAAACACTTCCTAGTCAAAATCCTGAAATATCAAATAAGTGCATATAGTAGGGATTGATTTTTATTTGACGAGACGAAATTTCACACCAAGCTCGCACCACATGTATCTCTGTGTAGCACATTCTCACCCCTCGCATTATCAGTACGTCATAATCGTGTTTATTAACGATTTTTAATTGCAAAATTCTTCAACCCCCAGAGTTCCTTTGCGCGGGAACGGGACAGCATCAGTTTGTCTGTCGGCAAACTTCGCGCTGTTCAGCCAGTGTACCGCCTTTGGGCTCGATGTGCGAACGTGTCCTTTGCCGCGATTAAAAAAAATACCGACTTTCGTAAACTGACGTGTTTGTGTGTGTTGTGTATCTGTAGTAGTACAGAGTGAAAAAGTGGTTGTGAATGATTAAAAACTTTTAAAATTACAGTGTTTGGATTCTTAGTATTTATGTTTATGTGGTAAACTATTTTTTTAATAAGTTCTCCTGTGTGATAGTGTAGTGAATTGCAGGTAAGTTATTTTTGTCGTAAAGTTATATTAATAATGATAGGCATTTTGTACAGGGACATGATAATGTAGACGTTTAGTGACTTCAAAGGTTTACAGAGAATGCGTTGGAAGGCGTTTAGACATAAAAAGAAGTCTAAAGAGATACAAATTTTATTTACTGGAGCTTAAATATGTTTATTTCTTAGAGTGATTTAATATCTATTTTATAAAATACAAATTCTGTTAATAATCTATAGTTGTACTTGATGAAATTTTAATAATAAATGTTTGTATTTTCTATGCAATATTAAACACTTGGAATTGCTGTGACCTCATTTTGAGTACAGACAGATACTTGAACCGGCATACATAAGTTGAAATCTTTAAAAAAAATGCATATGAGTAAAACGTCAAATAATTATTCTCAACCAGTATTTACTTTCTGTCTCTAGAAAGTGGTTAATCTAATCTATAAATTAAGGCTCTATACAAGAGTAATTAAAAATAATCGTACTAAACAAAACAAATATATATATAACAACGAAGCTTTAAAGATATAATATCTTATATTCTTATAATTCATAACACAAGACAGCACTGATTAATTTTGGCGCCACGTCAACTGACAAAAAGAGGTTTTTTCATCATCACGAAAAGTAATTAATAGGATGTGTCAAGAGATGACTCGCGGTTCTCGAAATAGCGAGCGGAGGTTCCCTACGATTAAGGCTCTATCTAGACTAAATTACCGCCGTACTCTGGCATTCTGATGAATTTATGACTACGTAATATGTAGCCTAAATATTATCTCTATCTACGTATAATGTAGCCTACCTTGCAGATTATTTATGCTACATTATACGTAATTATATATTTTTATTGACGTATCTTCCACATCTAATGCGTATAATGTAAATTAATAATATTTCTATTATTTTCAACTTGAATCACATTAAATTCTTTATTTACCTGAAATATCTTATACATATTATTGTCCACTTTTCGATTTCAATTTATTATGCTGTTTATAATATATTATGCATCTTTGTTCGTTGCATATTAGAAGCTTGACAATAGCATGATTACTTTTAATGAGTATAGTAGATGAATCCACAGATAATAATAAAACATAGTCGTACAAAGCGAAAATTATCATAATTACAACTGTTCATTAAAAAAACATTTAATCTGACGGAGGTCTCGTCAACGGTATTATAAAATGTTGCTAACGAATAAATTCAAATGTGGAAATATTTTCCAAATTTGAAATGAAATGATATATAATTTACATTTGGAATATGCAGGTGATTAAAAAGTCATTTCCAAAAGCTCTTTATCCCCTGTACGAATTTCGAATTTTAAATTGTTTTTCAAAACTTTTTTTTTTAATTTGACGGTTAGAGGCAATAATGATGGTCACCGTGATTATTAAGATGATGATTATTGATGATAATATAATAATTGTTTGAATTATTTTTACACTTAAAATTATATAGTCATATTATGCGTTGCGTAGCGTTTTGATTTATAAGGTTAAGGAATGTTTTCGATACCCCTTTTTTCCTAAAACAATATTATTAGTATAACTATTTTGGATTTGCAAAAAATACGTATATACTTTTAAACCGAATACATACACAAACAATAGTCTGCAGAGTTAATTTTTTAGGACCTCATTAACTAAGAAATTGAATCAATCAAAATAAACAACATAAAATCTGTGGTTAATTTTTTGACAAATCTTTTCTTTTCTAAATTGGATTAACAAGGAAAAACCATAAACATTTCATTTATCTACACTCTACAGTTTCTACAATACAATCCTAAGGTGCATGTCCACCAGTAAGGAGATACTTAGAGGATTGAAGACTAAATTGTTTGAAAATGATTTTCCATACAATCTAGTCTTAGGCTCACGTAAAAAATAATCGAGTCAACTAGTGCAGGGTCATAGTAAATAAAAGCGAAGTTCCTCATAATAAAAAGCAGAACTACCCATTAGCATTCCGTTCACCAGTCATCCGTATATGTTTATTTTTTCAGATGAGATAATGTGTAATACATTATCTATTCTGTGGGAATACGTGGTTGAGATAAGGGTGAATACCGTAGTACGAGGGAACTGCCTTCGGCAACTTTACCTACGGTAACCTACGACCCTCATACGACGTGTGCTTTAGTCGGTTCAACTCCGACATAACCTCCCCAATCAACTCCGGTGACGGGGTTATCTATGAGGATTTTTTGTTCGATGAAAAAAAAGATGAATTTGTTATTTTAACTTTTACACTTTTACTTTAATGTACTCCAACTCTGCGTTATTGTGAATTGATATATTTTTGCCATATGGCGAGTTTTTAATTATTTATCCTTGCTGCGGTTTTCCCAAGCACCTACAATATGGGGTTCTTCAAGAGGAGCATCTGAAGGTTTTTTCATGATCAGCAGCGCGAGTGTAACACCCCTGGTGTTGCATACGTCCATAGGCCACGGTAACTACTTCTCATCAGGTGGGATGTGTCCTTGTCTGCCACCTAAGTGGTAGAAAAAAATTATAATCGAGTACAAATATGACATCACCAGTGTACAATCACCTTTATACAAGTTTTTGTCCTTAGCGTTACCGTCGCGCTCGTTAGGGGATGATTTGGGACTTTATTGACAGTAACTGGCTTTGTATATATTTTTAAAGAGGCCACATTTTGTACTTATTAATTTACCATTATATACGTAGATCTCCCATTACACTATCTTCTAGTAATTTGATTTCTTAAAAGTTAACATACATACATATAATCTCGCCTTTATCCCTGGAGGGTTAGGTAGAGGTGAATTCAATCAATTAGCCCATCGCAGTCTTCTGCTGGACTACACCTCTCCCAATGTTGGGAGCCATTCTCCTACTGTTACCACGTTGGCCAAACGGGTTGGTACAGGGATATATTTCAAGGTTTCCTTCTCAAGCAGTGATATCGTCTGAGTATTTTTCCGTTAACCGCCTCTTATGACACCCTTCAGATGAGATGGGGTGGTGATACTTGTATTCTTTGTGGTGACGGACCACACGGACACGGACCCGAAGGGTTAGGCAGAGGTGAATTAACACCCATAATTGTATTTCACCAATAATTGTATTCGGTCCCCCGTAATAGGGAGTGAGCCTATTGTTTTCGTATTCCGGGCCTATTGTTGACTTGAGGCATGCATCTGAGGCTGAGGCTGAGTCTGGGCTGTATATATCTGTCTGATGTTAAACGTTTAAATTTAAATAATTTTTATTATTTGGGAGCTCGATATTCGTATTCGGTATTCGGTCGGACGAATATATAGGTATAGAGGAGTTTTTGATGGTTTCGGGCGAAGGTTCTGTGGCTTAGTCGTCAGAGCGTTCCCCCTGTAAGGGAAAGATCACAGGTTGGAATGCCGCCTGAACCGATTAAATTTTTCTATATCTTAATCGGAAGGTATATTAATTGTTAGTAAGCTGGTTCTAAATATATTTTTTTCTACACAACACTATCTAGACCCATGGTAAGCGTTACTTAACTAGCTTGTGTTATGGAATCCAGAATGTGGATAAACATACATAAATATTTTTTTTTGTAAATACGTATTCTATTCATATTATGAATAGAAACATCCAGAGCAATTTAAACATCAATATTATTGCGTACAAATTTGAGTATTTCCTTATCGTTTATAGTTCATAGTTAATTTTTTGCTTGCACCTACCTCAATGTATCTCTGCATCACCCTAAGGTAGACTGTCAGATAATGCCTTTGGCATTAAGTCCGACTTTGTACAATAAACTGTGCATTAAGTTAAAAAAAAAAATCATGCATACAAATATTTGCACCAAGCGGGAATCGAACCCACGCCCGCTGTGTAGTAGTCGAACGTTCCATCACCACAGAGGCTGTCTTACTTTATTAAGTTACTTAAGTTTAGATAGCCTCTGGCTCCTAGACTTCCATCAACCAGGTCTCCATAATAGCTAAGATCAATCATGAAATGAAAGGGTTGGAAAATTGACGTCGAGTTAAACTTATATACAAAATAAAAGTAAAAATATAACTGGGACTACGTTTTATCGAATATTACTAATTCAAATTACTAGTTTTGGAGAAAAAAAAACCCATCGAAATTAGCTAAATTGCTTGTGTTAGGAGTGGTTTCTCGTCGTTTATAATTGCCTAGACTCAATTGTCAAATTGACATGTTTTAGATAAAGAAAAATCGATTTGGATAATTGGGTATGTTATCCACCTCTTATCTCAGAAGAATATATATTATCCTACAGTAAACACCAATCTTTTAAAGATTATTACATGTGAAAGAGATTATCCAAATAAAATGTCAAGTACAAAACCAAATAACTCTGGTATGCGATAGATATATGTCATATGTGCTCATTTGTTACCTTATAAACACCTCAACAAAGTCTAGGGAACAAGATGACCCCAATTATTTTTTTTCGTGTAAATCTTCTTTTGCAAATAACTGGCAGCAAATAAATAAAAATAGAATAAAGTAGATTACAGAGTTGTTCGAAATTTAAAAATAAATTTAAATAAGTAATGATTTTCGAATATGGAGGGAAAACTTTTAAAAGTGTTTGATTGTGCAGTTTCTCTGAGGCAAAATAAAAATTATTTTTTTTGATTATAAATAACGTTTATTATCAATAATACGTCTTTTACGTATGGTTTGTGCATTTTTGTGACTGTAGTCATCATGGCACGTCGTCATTTAAGTCGCGAAGAGATGTTAAGGGCTGTTGGTATGCTGCAAGCTGGACGAACTCAACGCGACGTAGCGGATGCTGTCAACACCCAACCAAGCGTAATTTACAGATTATGGGCACGCTACAGGTCTACAGGGGATGTTGCCGAACGTCATAGGGGACGAAATAGGGTTACTACCCCGCGACAAGATCGTTTCTTGCAAAATTCCGCAAGGCGGCAACCCACGATTACTGCTCGTCAGTTGGTCGCAGGCCTCCAGTCTCAGCATCAAGTGGTTATTAGCGATCAAACTGTCAGAAGAAGACTACACGAAGCCAATCTTTATGCTCGCAGACCGCTTAGGGTTCCAGCTCTTCGACGTGGAAATCGAGGTCGTCACTTATTGTGGGCTAACGCACATTTACAGTGGACCGACCATCAATGGGCACGGGTTCTGTTTTCCGACGAATCTTGCTTCGGTTTTCATCCTGATTCGAGAAGAGTGCGTATATGGCGAGTTCCTGGACGTCGGAGTCGTCTCCAGAATCCGCAAGAAGTTCATCCTTACCAAGGTGGAACAATCATGGTATGGGCTGGAATTCGCCTTGGTGGAAGGACCGACCTCGTTTGGATACGGGGCAATTTGAATGCAAACCAATACATTCAGGAGGTTATACACCCCATGGTAATCCCTCATCGACAGCAGTTCGGTCAAGATTTTATGTTCATACAAGATAATGCACGGTCACACACCGCGAGGGTAGTGGTCAATGCGTTAAGCGAGCACAATATGACGACGTTGGAATGGCCTGCTCAGTCTGCCGACCTCAATCCCATAGAGCATGCCTGGGATTTGCTTGGGAGAAGAGCTTTCAGTGATTCTTTGAAAAATCTGAACACTGAAGAACAACTTTTTTTACACCTTCGCAGTGTATGGAGCCATATTCCACAGACGATGATTGACAATCTCATACTAAGTATGCCACGCCGTTGTCAAGCTGTTGCTAATGCTTTAGGAGGTCCTACAGATTATTAAAAACGTTTAAAGTACGGTTAATTACTGTATTTCTTACTACCTCGTTATTTTTGTGCCTAATCATAGAAGGTTGTAATACTCAATATTGGCACTATTCAATTCTTTCTTAAAAAAAAAAAAATTTGGTATGAAAATGTTTTTATTAAAATTAAAATTAAAAACGGTATAAAAATACCCTTCTATTGATATAAAACACTCACTATTACAAGAAAGGGTTTTTAAATAAAAACTAGAAATGTCCTTGTTCCCTAGACTTTGTTGATGTGTGTACTACAAACAAAGCTGCCTCCGAGCTATTTACACGACTTTAGAACGAACTGAGCATCCGTGTGCCGTAGATTTCTCTGACTTACGACTTAGTAGGTATCTGTAGCGATACGATAATATTTTGTGACGAAAATTTGATAAAACCTGGTTGTTATAATGCGACCACCTAAAAGAGAGGTATTAGAGGTGCAGTGGCCAAGTATTCTGTTAATAAAATTTAAATACCAGAGCACTATATGCTAGACCTGGCCATTGACTCGAAGAAGCAGAAGAGTTAGTATTTTCTCGGTTTGGACAGGTGTGCTTACAACTATTGCATGTCTGAACAGATTTGCATGAATTCGTTAGAACTTTTACTTAACCTACGAACAGCACCCCGTGTGACAGCAGCAATTTTTTTTGTGTAAAAGATTCGATATAGCGGTAGCAGAATTCTTTTTTAAATCCAGGACAAGCCAATTTGACTTGCGCCTGATAGTAATCTAAAGACAAAGTCTCAGGAAAGAGGGCCACCTTATAGACACGTAGTATGTTACATTGGTGGCACTCAGCTTGGCGGCATCATCAAAGACTTTTTCACGTCCCGCTTAAAGGATCCGGGACTATAGAAAGAAGGAAACACGTGAGCTGGTGATGGATTCCCGGCCATGGTGGTGAGGCAAAGGAAAGAGTCTCCCGAACGCTTGGCATAGTTCTGATACTATGACATAACTTACACTTCAAACTATGTAACTAATACATTGCCAGTCCTCCCTTAATCTTGGCTGCTGAAAAGCAATCGAAATGTCTGGAATTTTAAGAGTACATAGGCCACGGAAACCACTTTCCATCAGGTCGGCCGTGTGCTTGTCTGCCAGCTAAGTGGTATAAAAAAGTCAAATAATACGAAGAATCCGTTCAAATAATTTTGCAACAAATTGACATACACTGAAATTAATTACACCTAGAAGTATAATTTAGACCACCCCATCTCTACCCATGCGGTGCCGTACAAGGTGACTAAGAGATAGGGCTGTTTAATATCAGACAGATATATACAGCCCAGACTCAGCCTCAGATGCATAGCTCGTGTCTACAACAGTGCCCGGAAAACGCCAATAGGTTCACCCCCTATTACGTGGGACCGAAAACAATGATAGTGAAGTGTGGGTTTAATTCACATCTGCCTAACCCTCTAGGGATAAAGGCGTGATTACATGTATGTATGTATGTAATTAGAACTTTTTTTTTTAATATAGAACACGTCAATTAGACTTCGCCTTGCCTGATGGTAAGCTGAAGGCAAAGTCTCAGAAAAGAGGGTCACCATTATTATTGTGACAATGGTGACACTCAGCTTGACGGCCTCATCATCATTCATCATCATATTTCTGAATTTC
Source organism: Eilema griseolum (assembly GCA_963662185.1). Lineage (NCBI taxonomy): Eukaryota > Metazoa > Arthropoda > Insecta > Lepidoptera > Erebidae > Eilema > Eilema griseolum. Next base: position 3,222,348 of record OY759249.1, read on the forward strand.
TTAACCCGATGTCATAAAGGTCCTTTATGACATGGGATATTACCATCAATTTGGCACTTTTTCTAGACCCTATTCTGTCACTGAAAATTTCTTAGCAGTAAATTCAATTACCAGTAATCCTAGAGTCTTACCTCACCTCACATAACAGTCGCATTCACCAAGTCAATATTTTACCAAAAGAAACAATAACATAATTGCATTTTAGTTATTCAGTACAAATAACTACAAAACTGTACCGATGAACTCTTTTAACTCTACTATAACGTAGAGTCGGCTCTACATAAACACGAGTAGGAACAATTATTTCCTTGGAAACGAGGTCACCGGCAGAGTGCATTATATTTAAAATTTTCTTGTGTCGGATCTCTGTTCCGATTCCGTAGGCTCTACGGTAACGTTTTTTATATCATGTATGTTATGTAGAGACGTATGTTTGTGTAACCATATCTTATTTATCTACGAGTACTTAATTTTGAATAGGCTATTTGACAAGGTCGTCCGCATTTTTTCCAATACGGCTGTTGTTTGTTCTCAATAACTGTAAAAAAAGTTTTATTTAATTATTTTTGTAGTAATGTGTATATAATAATAGATTTAATTAGTGAATATAGATAAAAAGACAGAAATATGAATAAAATTTTAAAGCATTTAGTATGCTAATTATTAAAATCGATTAAGATAGAGATTTGGTAGGACACGACGGTTTTTCCGCCCAATTGAGCAGTCCGACTGGGGAAGTACCTCCGCCCTACAGAATACCGCGGTTATAATAACTTCGTGTTGTGTTCCCGGCGGTGAGTAGGGTAGCCATAGCTCACTAGAGAGTTTTTGTGCTGTCAGTGGGATGACCAAAGGCTTGTCCTGCTTTGTCCTCTACACTGACGGCACAAAATCTCTGTTCTTACAGGGTCGGCAGCACGGATGTGACTCCACTGGTGTTACACACGTTCATAGGTCATGGTAACCACTTTCCATCAGGTGGGCCGTGTGCTTGCCTGCCACCTAAGTTGTATTAAAAAAAAATGAAACGTCGTTGCAAGATGGATATATATAGGAAAATTTTAATTTTATGCTTACTGCTCCGCTCTTTTTAGTAGTAGCGTTATGAAATCTAACCTATAACCTTCCTCAATAAACGAACCATTCAACACAAAAATATTTTTTCAATTCGAATCATTAGTTTTTGAGATTAGCGCGTTTAATCAAACAAAAAAATAAACTCTTCATCTTTGTAATATTTGTATATATTACCTCCACGATGAGCCCATGGGGTTTGTTCAGAATTAATGGGGAGAGAGCTATAGCGGGAAAACATTAGCACACGATTTGTCTCCGAGGAGGCAGATCCCGAGGCGCGTTTATGATAAATTTTGGGGAAATTATGCCAAATTTATGGGTAGAGATATGAACTTATAGGGTTGGCTGATAGACCGCATGAATTGAGGATGCAGGCGTGAAATATGATTAGGTATTAAGCATTTTATGACTTACTGACGGTAAGAAAAGTGGATTGTTAAATTGTACAGCACGTTTTAGCTCGAAACACGTTATGTGTCGTTTATTATGGATTACTATACATATATACTTCTATATAATGTGCTGTAATGTATTTCAGGTCAAACATTGTTTGTTTGTCAGTGTTCACCAACTTTTGACGCTAACTGTACATCGTAAGTCTTGTTAAAATTTGTAATCATGATACTGCGGAAGGACAATCTACTTTTCATTCTGCTTTTGTACGACTAACAATAAGCTGGTATTATTTTTATAACAAACATAACATAACATAAACTCATGCCTATATCCCCGAAGGGGTAGGCAGAGGTGCTAGCATCCACATTTCACCAGTTTATGTTTAGATCCCAATGTAATAAGTGGCGAGCCTATTGCCATTAACCGGGCACTTATAAGCCTGCGATAAATACACACATAACTTCGAAAAGCATCGAAAGGTCATTGGTGTGTGCCATGGTATAACCTGGGATCGAACCCGAGACCTCGTCTCAGCAGTTCATTAACCATACCACTAGGCTACCGCGGCTATTTATATTGTTTTGATATATTTATGATAATGTTAATTTTGTTGTATAAATGTTTTTTTGAAATATCTTGGTAATTTTCATGTCGCTTAGTTTTCGTAGTCGATTTTTACTATAGAATTTTCAATTTTACGGCAATCCGACCTAGTATTTTTAGAAATAATATAATTGAAATTCCAAATTAGTTATTGTTTTTATTCATAATGCGGTCGAATTATCTCTTTAATACTACCCAAAACTGTGGCAAACTGGAGGATTTTTGGGCTGTCAGTGGGAAGACCAAAAGCTTGTCCTGCTTTGTATGTTACACTGACGGCATAGAAACTCTCAATGCTTGCAGGGTAGGCTCTTGGTTTTGCACACGTCCATAGGCCACGGTGATCACTTTCCATCAGGTGGGCCATGTGCTTGTCTGCCACCTAAGTGGTATAAAAAAGATGAAAAAATATTGTAGGGAACACAACTATAACTTTATGTATTCATGCTAGTTTAGGTAATCATTACATTGCGTTACTGGTTGTTTTGGTTCCCGGCAGAGTAGAATTTGGACCACCCCATCTCTTCCCATGCGGTGTCGTACAAGGCGACTAAGGGATAGGGCTGTTTAACATCGGACAGATATATACAGCCCAGACTCAGCCTCAGATGCATGGCTCGAGTCAACAATAGTGCCTGAAATACGGCCATAGGTTTACTCCCTATTACGTGGGACCGAATACAATTATTGGTGAAACATGGGTGATAATTCACCACTGCCTAATCCTCCGGGGATAAAGGCGTGATTATATGTATGTACGTATGTACTGTTTGTTAACACAAATATTTTTTTTTTAAAAACATACGCTAACCTTTAAACTTATACATATTTCTTTATATACCTACATTTACCTTTGAATCAAACTTCAAGCAAAGGGTGACGTATTTATACCCGATTACATTATTATGTAAAATATACTGTGAAAAATCTTCTCCATTTTAAAGTTTGTTGTAATTCAACTACAGTACTCTCGGCGGTGGCGCGCCTCGCGCGCCTCCCCGTTTCCGGGGACTCTGTAGTCCCCACACCCGAGGAGAGGGCAAGATCGTGAGAGATGGTCCTGGGTCGGCCGGGGTGTGAGGGATATGCCTGTCAACCTCACCTTCGGCAACCAAAAACGACCCACAGGCGGCGTGCGTTTTAGTCGGTTCGAGTCCGACATAACCTCTTCCACCGGCTCCGGTGGGGGGGTATCCGTGGGGATAAAGTGCACGTAAAAAAAAAAAAACTACAGTACTCTGATACACAGTCTTTAGATTACACTACATAATAAGTATTAAGACTTGAATATGAATGATGAAAAGAGGGTGTTACTCCTCTGGTGTTGTACACGTTCATAGGTTTTTTAAACATAGGACACATCAATTAGACCTCACCTCGCCTTATGGTAAACCGAACGTAAAGGCGATTACTGTAACCACTTTCCATCAGGTGGGCTGCGTGCTTGTCAGTCATCTAAGTTGTATATAAAAAAACTAACCTAACCTATCAATCAACAAAAATTCTATCAATCAATCAGTCATTTATTTTGGTAAATAACTGAAAAATAATAATGTGTCATCTAGATGGCTTAGTCGGTAGAGTATTAAATTCCTTTATAAACTGAAAAACTTATTCAATAATTTGTCAAAAGTCGAGCCGGCCTACGTGGGCAAAGTTAGCATTTATCTATCCCCTATCACTAGTCTGTGTGGGCAAAGTTACTATATAGCCAATCACACTTTAACAATAGCCTTTGAAAACAATATCTCCTACAATTTAGTTCAATACTTAACGAGGAAGATGCTAGTATGTTCAACAATGTTAATTTTCGTAGCGCTCGTAGACACGGATAATAGCTATCTACAAAATTTCGTAGCGCCATTACGTAGCAGCTACGTCGTAGCAAAGACATTTAATATCATCAGCATTAGGTATCTACGCCTTAAGGAAATTGATGAATTATCATTTGGGTTTAAGCAACATTACTTTTGGCCTTTTGGCATTCGACATGAAAGAAAAACTGCTTTAATCAACGCATAAAAGGCTTTTGTCAAATAAATGAGGAGCAATTACCGTTGCGTTTGTATTGTGGTATGCTTTTTATATAATCACGCTTGTGTATTCTTGAAAGGGTGAACGGAGGTGTTTTTATTTAATGGTTTGTAATATTTTCTGAGTTTATTGTAAAAATTAACCAGCCAAATTCAGTTCTGTCTTTAACGATTTGTAAGTACGGTTTAAATTATCTATATACAATATTGATGGCTTAGTTTTTCAATCAAGCTTATAAAATTCAGTGTATTATTGAATTGACCCGGGTATTGATCCCTGAATATTACATTTGCGCCAATTAGGCCACCTTTAGGAATTTCAACCATAGTTGAGTAGACCGTAGTTGAAATGACCGTAGGCGAGTTGATAAGTATAATATATGTATTGTATTCTTAACCGTGTCATTTCTGGCAGAGTAGAATTTGGACCACCCCATCTCTTCCCATGCGGTGTTGTACAAGGCGACTAAGGAATAGGGCTGTTTAACATCGGGCAGATATATACAGCCCAGACTTATCCTCAGATGCATGACTCGAGTTAACTATAGTGCCCGGTAAACGGTAATAGGCTCACCCTCAGGGGGTGCATGGGTACGTGGGTCTAAATGCAATGATTGGTGAAATATGGGTGTTATTTCATTTATGACTAACCCTCCGGGGGTAAAGGCGTGATTATATATATATGTATGTATGTATTCTTAACCTGGTGTCCGCATACATATCGGTCCCACATAATAAGAAGCAAGCTTTTTACCTACAACTGGGTAGCCATACATAAGTTAATTACTTCTAAAACATGATCAATAATGATCAAATATGGCGCTAATAATAGTATACCACGAACAACACATTCAATTAAATATTAATGTGTAATTTCATGTAATTCACGTCGACGTTAATTTGGTGTTAGTGTACCTGAATGTGAGGCTCCAATTAATTATAATAAATTACTAGTTCGTTGTTATGTTGTTTGCCTCTGTGGCGTAGCGATAGAACGTTGGACTGCTACGTAGGGGGCGCGGGTTCGATTCCTGGTCAGTGCAAATATTTTTATTCATGAATATTCTTATTTGCATTGGTCTGGGTGTTTCTATGTAAAACATGTATGTGATTTTATTTTTAAACTTTCGCGGTGTGAATTCATAATTATACTAGGTATTCACGGATTGTGCGTGAAGCCATTGAAATCAAAAAATATAAAAATTTCAATAGGGAAGATGGATTCAAGCTATCCGGAACGTGGAATCCAGTGATTAAGATACTAAAACCAAAAAACACAGTGCCGTTAAAAACTGACATAGTGAGTGTGGTGTGTCGCCAACCTAACCGTTCAAAATAAGTGTAATGTTGGGTAGGCGCTCAAAAAATGTTCCCCGCGTACATCTCGACGCTCGAAGACTAGTCAAGTCGTGACCACGGGTGCTGCAACGCATCCAAAACGTCGGCAGAAATAGTAAGTTCCAAGATATAATTCGCGAGAAGTCCCGATACCTAGTTAATTATGTATGTGATTAAAATCACAAATCATCCAGGATTAAAGATAAATAAGAACGATAAAACGCACGACGTAACTTTTACCGCTTTTTTACCGTTCTTAATTTCATGAACTTAGTTAAATAATTTATTTTAACCACAGATAAATACCCAATTGTGGTCCCCAGCTTGACGGCTTCATAGGATGCTATTTCATGCCCCGCTCAAAAGATCCGAGACTGTAGGAAGAAGTCTACTTTTTATCCATGGAATACATTCTTTATTATATTATTATTGGAGGTAGGACACGGCGGTATTTCAGCCCAATTGAGTAGTCCGATTGGGGAAGTACCTCCGCCCTACAGAATACCGCGGTTATAATAACTTCGTGTTGTGTTGCCAGCGGTGAGTAGTGTAGCCAGAGCTCATTGGAGAATTTGTGCTGTCAGTGGGATGACAAGGCTTGTCCTGCTTTGTCCTCTACACTGACGGCACAGAGACTATGTGCTTAGAGGGTCGGCAGCGCGAGTGTGGCTTCTCTGGTATTACACACGTCCATAAGCCACGGTAACCACTTTCCATCAGGTGGGCCGTGCGCTTGTCTGCCACCTAAGTGGTATAAAAAAAAATCACGGAAACGAAATCAAAAATAAAACACAGGCGTCATGTAACCCCCTTTAAGTAATGCACGTGTCATACACAGGTACGACTACGACATATACATTATAATGTGATTAATTGTTCACTCTCGTTATTCATCATTCCTTGTACAAACATTCTTAAGAGTACTTCGTGAACATGCGCTCAGTGATAAATGGTTCCGTATGTCACTTTTTAAATGTGTAATGCGGTTGAATTTTAGGGATACGTGAGGATTTCTTAATGTATGTGGGGAGTGGGGGGGGGGGGGTCGGATAGGCTTGTGAAGTAGGTGTCATCTCACCTGTGTAAGCCGTTAACTTGATGATTGATGTACGAGATTCTTCTCTTTGGATTTTGGGTCAGATAACAGTTGCTACGTTAAAAGCCAAGATAAATATGTAATAAATAAAGACATTTCTTGAATATGGCTCTTGTAACCGGTCTATTAATATTAGCACTGGTTATCCGTGGAGACATTTCGTACTTAAAAGAATACTATGGCATATCTATTCATGTATCAGGAGTGGTTGCAACCTAACCTTAGAATGAGCGGTTACCTTAGGCCACCTGAGTGGTATGAAAAATGTTATGGACAAATATGGATGATCCTCTGTCTACCCCTATGAGAACGAGGCGTGACTATGTATGAATATTTCTGCCAATACTCCACAAAATCAAACATTTCCCTGATCACAAATTTGCTCCAGTTTCTGTTGATTACCGATTGGGAAAATTAACTGCATGTCATTGAGGTGATTCCATGTATGTCTGTGCAGCGCTGGACCCATGTTGACTCGGGACTGGAGGTAGGTTGTGTGAGTGTTGAGTAATATTACCGTTCAAACGTATGGAGGTTTCGTAGCGGGTTCAATTTCTACTCAGTGTACAAGCCGCGTGGTTCCCGGCAGAGTAGAATTTGGACCACCCCATCTCTTCCCATGCGGTGTCGTATAAGGCGACTAAGGGATAGAGCTGTTTAACATCAGACAGATATATATATAGCCCAGACTCAGCCTCAGATGCATGGCTCGAGTCAACAATAGTGCCCAGAAGACGGCAATGGGCTCACCCCCATTACGTGGGACCGAATACAATTATTGGTGAAATGTGTGTGTTAATTCACCTCTGCCTTATCCCTCCAGGGATAAGGGCGTGATTATACGTATGTAGGTATGTACACTATGTATGTGTGACACTTAAATAAAATAAATAAAATCATTTATTTCGGTTCATAGCGTGTTTGTAACAATCACCTCAATGACATGCTGTCTGATGGCTCCATTCATTGTTATGCGGATGACAGTACCGGAGACACGTGTTACACGGGCCGTGCAAATATCCCCCAGTCCGAGGTGGAGAAGAGTCGCGAACAACTTGTGTCTAAAATCGAGACTACTCTCTCTGGAGTATCCGATTGGGGACGACTAAACCTAGTCCAATTCAACCCCACTAAGACACAAGTATGTGTATTCACCGCTAAGAAAACCCCATTCATTGTAGCGCCGCAATTCCTGGGCACACCGCTTACCATCTCCTCGAGTATCGGGATCCTTGGTGTCGATATCTCCAGGGACGTCCAATACCGAAGTCATTTGCAGGACAAGGTTAAGTTGGCATCAAGAAAACTCGGAGTGCTAAACAGGGCGAAGCAGTACTTCACTGCGGGGCAGCAACTCCTTCTTTATAAAGCACAGGTCCGGCCTCACATGGAGTACTGCTGTCATCTTATTGCTGGAGCACCTGCATACCAGCTTGACCTTTTTGACTCAGTGCAAAGCCGGGCATTGAGGCTGGTTGACAATCCCATACTCACAGGTAGTGTGGAACCTCTTAGCCTTAGGAGGGATTTTGCCTCACTGTGTGTGTTCTACCGCCTATACAATGGTTTGTGCTCAGATGAATTGTTTGACATGATGTCCGTAGCTACATTCTATCATCGCACCTCTCGCCATAGGCAGGGAATTCATCCTCACACATTGCGACCTGAGACGGTGCGCACTGTGCGGTATGAAAGAAACTTCATCCCACGCACACTCAAGCTGTGGAATGACCTCCTTGCTGCGGTTTTCCCAAGCGCCTACAATATGGGGTTCTTCAAGAGGGGCATCAGAAGGTTTCTTCATGGTCGGCCGCGCGAGTGCGACACCCCTGGTGTTGTATACGTCCATAGGCCACGGTAACCGCTTCCCATCAGGTGGGCCGTGTGCTTGTCTGCCAACTAAGTGGTATAAAAAAAATCTTAATACTAGTAGTAACAAAATAATATTATTAATAGGTATTACATATTTTTGATAGTTTGAGACCTCCACAACACTGTCTACTTTATTTTTATTGTTGTATGCCCTCCGCGTTTATGCGACGCAGAGACTGCACGTGTAAAATGTCTGGCATTACGCCCTAAGTCGTGCAAATCTACGGATTAGCTTATTGTACCGGACAGTCAACGCCACAGTACAGAAACAAAGACGTTAAACAAATCAATAGTCCAATAGATAAAACACCAGAACATGATAGATATAAATCAATCTATCAAGGATATAGGCATCTCCCAATGGGCGCGATTTTTTCCGATCCTCTAGATATACTAAATAAATATTAAATATTATAAATATAATGATTATAGCCTTCAATATCGTTGAACCAGTTTTATTATTTTATGCGGTCAAGCTCGCAGAGTTTTATTAAAATTGAAAATATTGTGTGTACAGTATACACAATACTGCCGATTTAAAATTAATTTGCTGCTACTGCGTTCATAATTTTTTCCTTTTAATGAAAACTCTTCGAAAACTGTCAAAAAAGAAAAATAATAAAAATACATTTCATTTTTAATTGGTAATATATACAGTTTTATTTTTATCTAGAACATGCCAACTTGACTTCACCTCGCCTGGTGGTAAGCTAAAGGCAAAGTCTCAGGACCTACATACTTAGTGAGTGAGACACTACTTACCTATACCGATACCTACTGATTCTCTGATGCAGGTCTTCATCTCAGATATGGGAAGTCACATGGCAGTACAGGCCAATATGGGCTAATAAACAAGAGGAGTAGGAACGGGGATTGTGCGGAAATCTCCACAGATACTCCCTTCGCTGAAAGTCGGTGAGGGTTATGTCGGACTTTTTTAACTGATCAAAACGCAAGACGTCTATTGGTTGCCGGGCCAGACCCAGCCAGGGGTAGTTATGTTGGACTCGAACCGACTGAAATCGCACTCCGTCTCGGGTCATCAGATGCCGAGTGTGGGGTAACCTCTGGCATAATCCTCATTCCCCAGCTGACCCAAGGCGGCTTATTTAAACTTTTTGTAAACATGTGATATACAGTGAGCTAACATTGCAGTTTTACCCGCATAAGTCTTGTTCTCGTGGGAATATAAGGATCAGGATTTACGCGGGAAGTACATTCTTTTACTTAGAAATATTGTATCATTTCAATGATGAAAGAATTTTTAAAATCGGTCCAGTAAAGTCCAGTTATATTTTAGTTTATTCGTTACAAACCATCAAATCTTTCGTTTTTATAATAATAAAAGATGAAAACGTATTATATATTGAACATAAATAAATAAATATTTTACAACATTCTGCACAACGCTATCTAGACTCATAATATAAGCATAGTTTAACCAGCTTGTGTTATGGGATCTAGACTGCGGATAAACATATTTAGATACTTTTTAATATATATACACATTATACATAAAAACACCCAGACATTCATACATACATATAATTACGCCTTTATCTACGTAAAGTTAGGCAGAGGTGAACTAACAACCCCATTTCACCAATCATTGAATTCAGTACCACGTAATAGGAGGTGAGCCTATTGCCGTCTTCCGGGCACTAGTGTTGACTGAAGCCATGCATCGCAAGCTGAGTCTGGGCTGTATATATTTGTCTGATGTTAAACAGTACTATCACTTAGTGCCTTGTACGACCGACACTGCATGGGAAGAAATGGTGTGGTCCAAATTCTACTCTGCCGGAAACCACGTAGACCAATGCAAATTCATGCATACAAAAATTTGCTCTGAGCGGGAATCGAACCCACGCCTCTTGCGTAGCACCTGAACATTCTACCGCTACGCTTCGAAGGCCGTTAATCTGTTAAGTAAACATAACTCCTTACTTATCAAGTTTATTAAAAACTGTGTCATTATTCCTACACGAGTGTGGAAGTGTCAATACACATATCAAAGTCCGTTGACCCCGTCATCAGTTCCGGGGACACATAAAGTAGGGGATTACTTAAAACTAAGACCAACTTGATACTTTTGGCACCAAACTTTGACATTTCGTGGTCAACTTACATTCCCTAGTGGTGTATTGTCTATATACCTATATATATTCATATCTGTAAATCCTTACATTGGTAGGCATTGCTTGCGACAACTATAGTTTTCGGTCCCACGAAAAAATTCACAGTTTTCAATACATTTCTTTTTTTTATACCATTTAGGTGGTAGACAAGCACACGACTCATTTGATGGAAAGTGGTTATTATGGTCTATTTACGTGTGCAACACCAGGGGCCCCTCTTGAAGAACCCCATGTTGTAGGCGCCTGGGAAAACCGCAGCAGGGCGTTCATTCCACAGCTTGTGTGTGCGTGGGTTAAAGTTTTTTTATACCGCACAGTGTGTGAGGATGAATTCCCTGCCTATGGCGAGCAGTGCTATGATAAAATTGTCGCCTTCTTCCAATGGTTCCGGGTCCTTTAAGCAGGGCGTGAAAAAGTATATGACGAGGCCGTCAAGCTGAGTGTCACCATTGTCACATAGTATGTGTAAGCAATGGTGATCCTCATTTCTGGGACTTTGCCTTCAGCTTACCATCAGGCAAGACGAAATCTAATTGACACTGCTGCTAGCACTAGCTAGCAGGTTAAGATATGATACCGTGACCTGATGACGTATGCAGCAGATACGAGTAGATCATTGCGGCTTTCAATGGTCCCCTTTATCCGTTTAACAAGTTTAACAAGTATTGTAAATGCTATATTAGAATTTGACCACTCCGTTTCTTCCCATGCGGTGCCGTTCAAGGCGACTAAGGGATAGGGCTGTTTAACATCAGACAGATATATACAGCCCATACTCAGCCTCAGATGCATAGCTCGAGTCAACAATAGTACCCGGAGTACAGCAATAGGCTCACCCTATTACGTGGGACCAAATACAACGATTGGTGAATTGTGTGTATTCATTCACCTGTGCCTAACCCTCCGGAGATAAAGGCGTGATTATATGTATATATGTAAAACCGCGGCTAGCTCCTAGTAAATTGTGCAGAAACATTACCAGTAGATGCTCAGATAATCTACAAAAAGCATAATTACTTATGTACTTCGTCTATTCTCACCGGAGTAAACGAAGGCGAAAGAAATCCTACCCCAAGTATTCTGGTTAATTCAATTAGCTGTCCGTCTGTAAGCATTATAGTATAAATATTTGTTTGTATTCGTCTGTATGTGCAGGTTAGGCCATAATGTCGGTTACTACGAGGAAATCCGATATTTAATTCATAATATGTACGTCTGTTATCTGAGGTTAGTGTTTACATGACTGCGGAAAAAAGGAGTGTAATGTAGTTACTTTACAGAGCGATTATACCGTTTTGTATGTTTCTATTATACCACTATACCCCGTCCATTATGTTATTGTATTTTGGACAGATGAAAGCAGTGATTGCATAAAATTGTATAATTTCGATTAAATTAAAAACTTCGATTAAGACAATCATAAGTCATGTGAAATTATTAATTATGATCTATCTATATATAATAATATGATAGTAGATCCGTGTCTGTACATTTTATAAGTTTATCATAAAATGATAGAGGGACATAATTATCTTTGTTTTTTTCCGATTTGAGATACAACAATGCACTTTCGATAAATCTTTTTATAGTGCCTGCATAACAAATAATCAATCTTGAATTCATTAAATAATAATAAAGACCACTGGTAAGGAAAAAAATTATTGTCGATTTCTATTGTAACATTTTCAAGTTATTATAATGCAAACACAGTCGATCGACTAACTACATCCCTAAAATTGCTTCCTTACTGACGTGACCTTGTCAATGAAATATGACGTATAGGCGCCTAATTTTTGTTCGGACTTTTAGGCGTTGACGCTAGAACAAAGTTATATCAACCACTGTCTAATATACTGAGTGGATGAGCTGTTGCCCGCTCCCACTATAATCATTTAATTATAACAAAGGTATACAAGCTGGCTGGTCACAATAGCAAGCTTCAAATTCATTACAGTTGTAGGGCAATAAACCACACCTAGGTACGAGTATAGTACGGACGCATAAACTATTCATAACTAATGAATAAAGTAATGCCATTCATGTGGGAACCGATAAGAAAACTTTCTATCGGCCTTGACTTCTGTACGAGCAGGAACGAGGAACACGCATGATTGTAGGTAGTACTAATGCCTTGATCACACGCACCGAGTGGACTGGCGAATCAGTAAATTGTTACTCGACCGAGAGAGTAATGACGACGAGTAGCTGTCAACACGTGTTTTTAAATTAGTACAGACAGTTAAGTCCCTCATTTTTAGGTGGGAAAAATCTTCCCGGATACCTCCCCGCCAGAGCCGGTGGGAGAGGTTATGTTGGACTCGAACTGACTAAAACGCACAGCGCCTGTGGGTCATTGTTGGTTGTCGATGGTGAGGTTGACAGGCATATTCCTTGCACCCCGGCTGGCCCAAGGCCATCTCTCTAGATCTGGCCCTGAGTTAAGCCCCTCCTAGACAAGTGGCAATTTGTTGGCTGGCGTATAATAGAAATATTTGGGATTTAACGTATTTGATAGTCGTCAACGTATGTCATAAACGTAAAACCCCATACATTCATCAGTCTAGTTTACAATACGCACCGGCGAACGAATTGCCACTTGTCTAAGTGGCTAGTTCATTGTGACTACATTTCAGACACGATGGATCGTCAAAAGATTAGTAGGGCGACATGAGCCGTGTAGTGAGTAGCGAGTGAGGAGACAGTGCCGTTCTATCTGCCTAGCGAGTGACACAGAGCGGGGAAGCCAGTGGGGAAGCGAGTCAGTAGACTCGATCGAGGAAATAGAACAGTGGCCGAGCTACTGTCTCACCGTTTAACTCGGCCGAGCGCTAGGCCAAGTACTCGGCGCTCTGTTCACACCTACCGAACACTCGGACGAGTGCACTGACTCACCACTCCAGTCGGCGCGTGTGATCAAAGCATAAGGAATCGGTAATCCATCTTACTGCTATTATTATACGTACACTCCAGGGCCTCTTGATTATATAGGTAACCGAGTAGGTAAACCCATTACAAGGTAATGTAATATTATATGTATAATAATACTGGTTCCCGCCAGAGTAGAATTAGGGCCACCCCATCTCTTCCCATGCGATGTCGTACAAGGCGACTAAGGGATAGGGCTGTTTAACATTAGACAGATATATACACCCCAGACTCAGCCTCAGATCAACTCAAGTCAACAACAGTGCCCGGATGACGGCAATAGGCTCACCCCCTATTACGTGGGACCGAATTTAATGATTATTGGAATGTGGGTGTTAATTAACCTCTGCTAAACCCTCCGGGAATAAAGGCGTGACTATATGTATGTAAGTATGTAATACTGGTTAGCTCAGTCTAAGTTACCGGTGACTGTACCAGTTTTTTATACCACTTAGATGGGTGATAAGCACACGGCCCACCTGATGGAAGAGTTTTTGTACTGTCAGTGGGAAGACCAAAGGCTTATCCTGTTCTGTCTTCGGCACTGACGGCACAGAATCTGTATTCTTACAAGGTCGGCAGCACGGGTGTGATACACTTGGTTTTGTACATGTCCATAGGCGATGGCAATGTCTATCAGCTAAGTTGTAAAAATAGCAACAACCCAAGCGATAGCTGTGAGCAGCGATATCGCTTGATTCTGTATTCTGTGGTAGATTATACAAAATCGAATTATGACCCTCACAAACTACTACCTTCTCCTACATATTGGCACTTAAAGATTACTGGCCAGTTGTAATGAGTTTGTTGGCAACACAGAAAAGTTTCGGACGAATGTAACGATTTGTTTGTTTGCGCCGATAAGATTTGTAGTTTCGATGTTTTATAGAATCAAAGAATCAATTCCATTTATTCAGTTTAGGAACATAAAGAGCACATATAAACGTCAAAACTTTACAATTATGTCTGGAAATAATATAAAAATATTAAGTAATGTAAAAATTCGCCATTGGACAATGATTCTTTCGCTGGTGCGGTAGGTTAGTTATATTTTTATTTTTTATTCCACTTAGTTGGCACACAAGCATATGGCCCACCTGATAGGAAGCGGTTACCGTAGCCTAAGGACGTACGCAACACCAGGGGTGTGACACTCGTGCTGCCGACCATTAAGAAACCTTCTGATGCCCCTCTTGAAGAATCCCATATTGTAGGCGCTTGGGAAAACCGCAGCAGGGAGGTCATTCTACAGTTTGAGTGTGCGTGGGATGAAGTTTCTTTCATACCGCACAGTGCGCACTGTCTCAGGTCGCAATGTGTGAAGATGAATTCCATGCCTATGGCAAGAGGTGCGATGATAGAATGTAGTTACGGGCATCATGTCAAACAATTCATCTGAGCACAAACCATTGTATAGGCGGTAGAACACACACAGTGAGGTAAAATCCCTCCTAAGTTATACTGAGTTATACTGAGAAGATACCAGCAAGAAACTCAGAGAACTATATTAGAACTAGATTTTATTTTTAATTTGCTTTAGTTTACAATTGATGGTGTGCGAGCAAGCAAGAGACTTATGTTGACCACGCATCTACTTTATAGTAACGTTTTTTCAT
Organism: Eilema griseolum; assembly: GCA_963662185.1. Taxonomy (NCBI): domain Eukaryota; kingdom Metazoa; phylum Arthropoda; class Insecta; order Lepidoptera; family Erebidae; genus Eilema; species Eilema griseolum. The sequence goes on from OY759249.1 coordinate 3,237,442, forward strand.
CAAACATTTTTTCATTTCAACTTTAAATTTATTTAGTGGCATGTCAACCAAATCCTGAGGAATTTTATTAAATATTTTTATACAACTGCCTACAAACGAATCACTAACTTTATGAAGCCTGAGTTTTCATACAGCAAGTTTGTTTTTATTTCTCGCATTCAAATTATGTAAGTCAGTTTTTTTTCGAAAAGATCTATATTGAGAAGAATAAATGTATACCTGTAGTTGATAGCCTTTTAATTTAGATTATCAGACAAAAACGTATAAGATCGTCTAGTATTGTTGGTTCGGTGGCGCATCTGGCGCGCCTCCCCGTTTCCGGGGACGAGTTGGGGACTCTGTAGTCCCCACACCCGAGAAGAGGGCCAGATCGTGAGAGATGGCCCTGGGTCAGCCGGGGTGCGAGGGATATGCCTGTCAACTTCACCTTCGGCAACCAAAACGACTCACGGGCGGCGTGCGTTTTAGTCGGTTCGAGTCCGACATAACCTCCTCCACCGGCTCCAGTGGGGAGGTATCCGTGGGGATTTTGCGCACGTAAAAAAAAAAAGTATTGTTGGTTTTGAAAGCATTACCTTTATTACATAAAATAGTTTTAAACAGGTTTGTCTAAAACAAGGCGTCAGGTAGCCAAATTGTCATAGATATATCACCATACCGAGGCTACAGATTTAAATCTCAGGGCATATACTTCGGACCCAACATGTACCGGAAATATTAAATACTTGTTGGGTGTCTTTTGACAGGGTGTTACGGCAGCAGACGATCTCAAATTCACCAATCACAATTTTTGTTTATACCACTTAAGTGGCAGACAAGCGCACGGCCCACCTGACGGAAAGTGGTTACCGTGGCCAATGGACGTGTGTAACACTAGAAAAACCACACTAGCACTGCCGATCCTGTAAGCACAGAGTTTCGTCAGTGTAGAGGACAAAGCAGGACAAGCCTTTAGTCATCCCACTGACAGCACAAATTCTCCAGTGAGCTCTGGCAACCCTACTCACCGCTGGGAACACAACACGAAGTTATTACAACCGCGGTATTCTGTAGGGCGGAGGTACTTCCCCAGTCGGACTGCTCAATTAGGCGGAAATACCGCCGTGTCCTACCTCCTAGTGTATTATATAGTCGAATCTGATCTATGGTAAAAAAAAAAATAACATTATTTTTATTTATTTTAAGCATTGTTGTACCTATGTATTCCGTTTCTAAGAATGTGCGCTGTGTTTTCCAAATACAACTTTTCCTTTTTTTTCTTTCTTTCTTTCTATATATCAAAACAATCCTCAAGCCAGTGCCTCGTTCCTTAAGACCAGGAAATGTGCTCAGAGGTATGCCTAATGTCTTGCGGGTAATATTGGCTTGACCTCAAAGGCCTTGGTATGCATACTCACCATAATAATGTTTAGGGATGTTGGTATGTACTATTTAAACAGATTATGACATTGTAATGAAGATGCTAACAGCACTATGAAAGCAAGTAACGCAGGCGTTTGCGAAGTTTTGCGACCGTTTGCAATTTACTGCAGTATCGGGGAGTATTCTAAAAGCATCATTACTGCACATCACATGTAGAGCGCTGTGGGCTCTCTAATGAGTGGAGCATCAATTTCGCGTTTATTTATATATTACATATATACACATGCTCAAGGATATATCTCTGAGGGATAGGCAGAGATAACAGCCCACAATTTGCCTCTATCTTTACATACTTCACGAGTTTCATAATTTATGTTTTTATGTATACATTTTTTTATACCACTTAGGTGGCAGACAAGCACACAGCCCACCTGATGGAAAGTGGTTAGAGTGGCCTATGGACGTGTGCATATTATTAGGCATACATAAAAATGCCCGCGTCAATGCAAATATACATATACATACATACAAATAGGTGCACAGCGCGGGATACGAACCTGCAAACTCTGACTTAACAGTCGAATGACAGAGACATAAGAGCACTATTTGCTATCTTTACATACTTCACGAGCTTCCCCTACTGTCATTAAACATTTCAAGCGAACTCACAATGTAATTAATAGTACGGCAAGTAAAATTCGTGAAAGCAAGTCAGCGGCTTTGCCATATTGTTGCTCACTATGTAATATTAGCAAGACTTGCACAATAAACTTGATGCCAGTGCGAGTTGCAGTTGAAACCGCGCCGTTTGTCACTTTGCTTAATTTAAACAGTTGTACTGTCTGCAAATTAAAACTTTAGAACTGTCGGCAGTGTACGCCGCCGTAGGACGGATATATATGGGAGCATTTGGATGGCTTCAGGTGAGGTTCGGTGGCTTAGTGGTCAGAGCATTACCACTGTAAGCAGTCTGACTGGGGAAGTACCTCCGCCCTACAGAAAACCGTGGCTATAATAACTTTGTGTTGTGTTGCTAGCGGTGAGTAGGGTAGCCAGAGCTCATTGGAGAAATTGTGCTGTCAGTGGGAAGACTAAAGGCTTGTCCTGCTTTGTCTTCTACACTGACGGCACAGAAACTCTGTACTTACAAGGTTGGCAGCGCGACTGTGACTCCTTTGGTGTTACAAACGTCCATAGGGCACGGTAACCACTTTCCATCAGGTGGGCCGTGTGCTTGTCTGCCACCTAAGTGGTATAAAAATAAAAAAAACAACATCGCGGAATCGATACCGCCTGAAACGATTACAAAAAAAATCCCATCTTAATCGAGTTTATGCAAATTTCACATAGGTATTGTCATAAAATTATTGTTACTCTATCTCTCCGTGACCAAGACTGCTAGATAGCTATCGAAACGTCGGGATGTAATTAATTTAATATGAACTATGACTGGTGAAAAAAAAGGGGCACATCCACAAAAGAGAAATTTTTTTTAAAATAGTTGTTGTTAAATTATTGTTGATTGGATATTCTACAAAACGCTATCTAGACCCAAAGTATAGGTTAAGTAACTTGTGTGTTATGGGTTCTAGATGCAAATATACATACTCAGATTTAGTTTTGTCAATCTAATATATAAAATTCTCGTGTCGCGGTGTTTGTGGTTAAACTCCTCCGAAACAGCTTGACCGATTCTCATGAAATTTTGTGTGCATATTGGGTAGGTCTGAGAATCGGACAACATCTATTTTTCATCCCCCTAAATGTTAAGGGTAATCCATCCTTAACATTAAATGGCAAAACAACGTTTGCCGGGTCAGCTAGTACATATATAGAAATACCCCAACCCAATGCAAATAGATAATAATATATTCATGCACATAAACGTTTGTACTGAGTGAGAATCAAATCCGCGACCCCTGACGCAGCAGTCAAACGCTCAACCGTTACGACACAGAGCTTATAAGAGACTTGCCTGAATAGGATGTGCAGCTAGAGTGCATTGTCAAGATATTTGCCGGAAACTAAAATTTTAAACTTCATCTATTTTTTTTTATATAGGACACGCCAACTTGACCTCACCTCGCCTGATGGTAAGCTAAAGGCAAAGTCTCAGGAAAGAGGGTCACCATTACAGTTGAGTTTCTTGGGTCGATATTTAATTAAAAAATATTTTTTCGTCTGATCTGAATTGATCCCAATAAGTGTTAGTAGTAAGTTGCTTATAGGTTAAGAGGTCGGCCTTCCAAATGAAAGGTCACGGCTTCGAATCCTGGTCATTACACTACCGACGTAAACACAACTGTTAGAGGGAATATTAGTGATTTCGGTTGCTAATATTCTTTATAAAAAAGTATGTAAGTATAAAAAAGTGTGGGTGCTAGCACCTCTGCCTACCCCTTCGGGATATAGGCGTGAGTTTATATTATAATAATAATAATACTCTTTATTGCACACCAAACATAGGACATACATTTTAGATAGTTGTACAATGGGCGGTCTTATCGTGGTCTGCGATCTCTTCCAGACAATCAGTGTATGGACTATACTGCCAGTAATCCGGGTAGTTTGCAGTGTACACTAAATTATGACTATTTAATATTTTTGTCTCTATTTATCTATCTATTTGTAGAATAAGAAAATTTTGTTAAAAAGTATTGGTCTATTAGTGTTCTCACAAACAATCCAGTGAATCCCTATTGTGCTGATGCAGATATTTACCCATTCTGTACCCTGACCCTGGGTATTATTTCCACATGTGTCGAAAGAGCTTTATCCGAAAATGTGTAACTTATAACGAGGGTTCTTATCAATGTAACATTTTGGCTGAAAACCTTTCTCCTTTTACCTAAATTACGTCGATAGATTTTTCTCCCCAGATTTTTACGTTCGCTTTTTGTAATGGCTATTTCGATTTTTAATTCAATTAACCTTTAAATGATTTAATAAAAATTCTACCGTTTTGGTATATAAGTGAAGAAACTTCTGTGACTAGTGGTAGAGCACTAGTGGTAGAACGGCCGGGTAGGAACGCAGTTTCGATTTTCGGTCAGTGTAAATATTGTATGCGGAATGAAACGCACAGGGATCCTCTTTTGAAGAGTAGCATAATGATGGGGAGTTGTAACAGTGTCCTTACTGAGCCATTATTGGATACAGCCCGGGCGCTGTATGACTTAGTTTAGTTTAGAGGTTAAGCATATCATAATTGTGTATATAACAATTGGAAACAAAAAAAAAAAAACAAAGTGTTACTGGTACATGGTACGATGGGGTTGACATATATGTATAGATAAAAACAAAAAAAAAACACATAATTTTTTTTTACTGGTTTGTTAATAAAATTCTATACCTACTTGTTTTTTTTTTTTTTTTTTTTATTTATTCATTCATAACAACTTTTACATTGTGTTGAATTTTGAATTACATTGTATTAAATTATAGGAAGAATAGTAATTAATGAGGCATGTCATGCAAAAATTATACAAAAAATAAACCATTATCAATGTCAATCATAAATGTCAATGTGAAAATAAAGTTAAATATCATAGTATCAATATTATCTTATATACCTACCTACCTACATAAACAGCATATACATTACAATTTCAGTCAATTAGGTACAGTTCATAATGTCATCTAAAGAATAATAACAGCCTTCTAGCAAAAACTGCCTTAATTTGGTAATAAAATCCCGTTTGTATAGTATATATAGTGTATATACCTACTTGTATTTCAATATGGGCATCATAACTGCTCTAGCGACAAAGAAAAAAAAATGTATGGGTCATGTAGCCAGAGCTCACTGGATTCTTTTTGTGCTGTCAGTGGGAAAGGCTTCTCCTTATTTGTCTTCTAAACTGATGACACAGAAACTCTCTGTGCTTGCAGGGTCGACAGCGCGAGTGTAACTCCTTTGTTGTTGCACACGTCTATAAGCCACGGTAACCACTTTCTAGTACGTAGGCCTAGTATAAATAACCTTTATACACTCCTTGTTCACACCCTTATAGAACGTTTTAGAAGATCATGAAGACTATTGTAAAAATAACTACACTAGAGCACGCAGTATATTGCTAGCATGTTCTAAGGAGCGGACCTTTTTGGTATGCATTGTTGTCGTTTATAGGTATGGTAAATAGATGTTGGTACGCACAGATCCGGGTAGACAGTTATTGACATTTAGGTACATTGAAGTTAGTTTATGTCTTTTTTGTGTAATGCTGTACTTTGAAATGTATAATTACATAAATAAGTATTCAGTAGAGAATTTTGTACTTGTGGGAAACTTTGTTATTGGCTAAGTGTCCAATGAATTTTTAAATTTACTCATGCTGTTACATATGCTGTTAAGTTTCCAAATAAATAAATAAATGAATGAAATTTATTGACATGCTTACTTTAACTATCCCCTGTACACAGATATAATTCCTTTCTTCACTAAGGTGCAGAAAGGCATAATTTCTATGCATCACTAGTAACCAAACATACAACTGTATCCAAAAGGAGAGGGTACACCGTCTGCGAGCGAGCGAGCTACATAAAGTTTCACCTCTAGCTAAGTTTCAACGGTGCCAGTTAAAAGCACCCACTCATTAACAGTGTGCTTGCATCAGTATCAGAATAAACGGGATATTTACCATGTTTCATTATTTTGACTTTCCGATATTTCGGCGCTGTTGCAAGCACCATGATCACGGAGGAACTGGAATAGTGGCGGTGAACAAAGAAAAAGTTTTTTCCTAGGAGTAATTATATCGATCTACCCTCTTTCGAGTTCTTTTACTACGCGTATCTGCACTACTATTGGTTTCACTCTCACTACAAACTCGAACCCGATCTCGATCACGTTCATGACATACGATGCTCACTGTATCCACTCGCGTTTATTCTGATACTGATGTCAGTGACCATGATAGTTTAAATACCTATAGTGTGCTTGCCTGCAGTCCTAAGCCAATAGCGCCCACACACTAAAGCGATTTTGGTCTGCCGGCTGTTCCCTGCTGCCACTTTTGCGATTACACACTAGCAGTTGGGAGTCGACAGTTTTATACAGTATGATCGCCACCGTTCACTTCACTGCATTCAGCAGACGTTCAATAAGCCATCGATGTCATCATAATGTTATCACCTGAGACTTGAATAATAACATTATTTTATTCTTCGAGTGTGAGGTTCATCGTCATCTACATAGAGAATTATTTTCCTGATTGCATCCGAACCCAAGGTGTCGTCGGAGCTCAGTATCCGCTTTCCGGCTTCTCCTCCTCCACTTGCGCGTCCATGGGATCTTGGACCATGGTAATGAGACCATTCGCACGCATGTCACCCTCCACGACGTCAAGCCAAGACTTCTTGGGGTCTGAGGTTATACATAAAAAATGTTGACACGACACACCATCGGTCGAAAGGCCGCCACCGCGCCTGTCGACTGCCTGCTAATGTATGCTCGTTCGCCCTCACGGCCTTAGACTGTCCGGATGACGACAGTCGGAGTTTACCGGAATCTTCAAGCGGCTACTCACTCGGATCGTATAAGTCGTCAGCCCAAAATTATAAACGAAGCTAGCTGGTCATATTTCATTCGCACCGTGAGTATCGCTAGTATAATTTATCTCTTAGCTCGCACTGCTCGCGGTGTAAACCAAAGGATGAAAAAGGTGAAACAATCTATAGCTCGCTCACTCGCTAGCAGGCAGTGTGGCCTTACCTTTATACTAGCTCGTTGCGTCCACAGGGACGCTTGCAACACCAGAAGTATCATAGATTACCAACTGTAAAAATAAAAAAGGTATAAATAGTCTTCCCGGGCCAGGTAAGAAATAAAGTTCAATTGCTATTACGTACAACGCCTTTATAGAGCTCAGGGGACGCTAACCAGCAAGAAAACTCAAGATTATTTTACCTCAGACTTTCTCTAAGATTCCCAGTCGGGTGGCCTCATAGATGTTTAAACCGATGATGGCTTGGTGGTTAAGGGGTTCCATTAATCACGTGAGGCTTAAGAGGGGGGCGGAGTGTTTGGTAAAATCACGAAATATCACCAGGGGAAGACGCGTTACGCGTTTTTTTTTCTAAATTTACGTTACGATCGAGAGAAATAAACAAATCAATCAATTTATTAGCCCATCGCAGCCAACTGCTGGACTAAGACCTCCCCCAATGTCGGGAGGCTTTGACCTACTGTATCCACGCTTTTTTTTTTTTTTTTTTACGTGCGCAAAATCCCCACGGATACCTCCCCACCGGAGCCGGTGGAGGAGGTTATGTCGGACACGAACCGAACTGTATCCACGCTGGTCAGACGGGCTGGTACAGGGTTTTCTTTCGAGTTTTTCTTCTATTACAGTGATATCGCCTGCGCATTTTTTTCGTTAGTCGCCTCTTTCGACACCCATCGGATCAGATGGGGTGGTGATACTTGTATTCTTTCTCCGTCACCACGCGGGTATATTAAATAAATATACTAGGCTATCTAACTGACTAACTAGTGGCTCAATTTCAGTTTTCAGTCTTTAAACATTATATTCTACAACATTCTACACATCGCTATCTAGACCCATGGTAAGCAAAGATTAACTAGCTTGTGTAATGGAATCTAGAATGCGTATAAACATACTTTTTTTTGCTTGCCTTCGTACGCGGGCAGCTTGGCTTGCGATCCGTCGTCGCTCCCGCTGCCGCTCCCGCCCCGCCTCCTCCTTCACGAGCATTACTTGCTCGCAGAAGGAGGCGCCGGCCGCCCACGCATCCGCGCAGCGGACCATCGCCGCGAGCAAGGTGGAGAGCGTGAGAACTCTCACTCCCAGGGCCGTCACAAGCTCCCGCCTCGGCGTCTCTCACGCCGGATACTCGGTGAGCGTGTGCGGACCTGAGTCCTCTCTCGCGTCGCAGCGTATAAACATACTTAGATACTTTTTCTTTTGTAAGACATGCATATTATACATAGAAACACCCAGACCAATGCAAATATACATATTTATGCATACAAATATTTGCAGTGAGTGGGAATCGAACCCGCGCTTCCTGCGTAGAAGTCGAACGTTCTACCACTACGCCATAGAGTGAGATGAGTTTCTAAATTGATAAATATTTATAAACTGAGTTTTTAAATAAAATATAGTAAAAAGAACCGCGGTAGCCTAGTGGTATGGATAATGGACTGCTGAGACGATGTCTCGGGTTCGATTCCAGGTTTTACCATGGCACACACCAATGACTTCTTTTCGAAGTTATGTGTGTATTTAACGCAGGTTTATAAGTGCCTGGTTAATGGCAATAGGCTCGCCACCTATTACATTGGGACCTAAACATAAACTGGCGAAATGTGAATGCTAGCACCTCTAACTACCCCTTCGGGGATATAGGCGTAAGTTTATGATATGTTATGTTAAAAAAACACCACCAGCAGTCTGTAGCTATTCAGGAGGTGAGCGCTCCGATAGAACGTAAATTTCCAATGTCGAGCTACTAATAAAAACTGCAAGCTTTGGACGGAACTGGTTAATCGGTATGTATGGAGTATGTACGTTATATTAAAAAGATATAATCATCAAGATTGTTTACGTTCAGTTAAGTATCTAACCAAATGAAGTATCGTATACATAGGAATCATATTCCCTACACAGCTGTTCCATCCAAACACGCAAATCGAATATCAAATGTAGTGAATATCGCAAGCTCGTCTACACAGGCGGACGTTTCTTAGCTGTTCCATTAGTGCCAATATACTTGAATATGTGACTCGAATATGTGAGTCACATTCGATCTCAAACAAATCGACGTATCACAGAAACGCTCCCGTGATTAAATGGCAATGTAAACATGTCGAATTCATTTGGCATGTGCCTTCGTAATGAGAAATGTTTAAACTTTTGGTTTAATTTTTTGTTAGGGATATACAATAGCGGTATACTTCCAGTTTCTGGCATATAACTTTACCCAAAATCACATAACAATTTTATATATTACACACATATAATCACGCCTTTATCCCCGGAGGGCTATGCAGAGATGAATTAACACCCACATTTCACCATCTTTGTATTCGGTCCCACGTAATTGGGGGTGAACCTATTGCCGTTTTCCGGGTACTATTGTTGCCTCGAGCCATGAATCTGAGGCTGAGTTTGGGCTGTATATATCTGTCTGATGTTAAACAACCCTATCCCTTAATCACGCCGGAAACCACGCGGCATATAAACCAACGTATAAACCACGTATTGGTGTACAATAAAGTATTATCTATCTACCTTTTCTATTTAAATACCTATATTATCTATCTATCTATCTAAACGAAGCCCTGGCGCAAGCGGATTGATTTGAGGCTTCAGGCGTAGCTTGGTGACTCTGAGGTCAAAGCATTCCCGCTGTAAGGGAAAGATTGTGGTTTCTAATCCCGTCTGAACCGATTAAACTTTTCGTATCTTAATCGATGTCTTATGCTGTCCATCATTTTATGAAACCATAATTATATAATGGTTTGGGACATTTCACGATTAAATCATGGAACTTACTATTTCTGTCGACGTTTCGGATGCGTTGCAGCACCCCTGGTCACGACTTGACTACCTTGCGAGTTGCGAGCGTCGAGAGGTATGCGGGGAACATTTTTTTGTGCGCCTACCCGCCATTACTTTTATTATGAACGGTAAGGTTAGCGACACACCACACTAACTAGTTCAGTTTTTAACGGCACTGTGTTTTTTGGTTTTAGTATCTTAATCACTGAATTCCAAGTTCTGGATAGTTAAATCCATCTTCCAGTTTAAGATTCACAGTGATCAAAATATTATTTGTTAAGGTATCTACTTTTGTCTTTCTTTGCACAATCTTACAACTGAATTTTAAAGCGGATATTCTTTATGGTGATACATTTTTTAAGAAAAAAAACTATGAAAAAAATAGAAGTGGGCTAAAGTGATATATCAGCGAGCCAGTGTTGTAAGTGGCTCGTTGTAAATTCCTTGTACACTTTAGCTGTCTCAGCACAGTGCCAAATGAGTTGTTTGGTATTAACTTCGTGTTAGTTAATGCAGTTATACAAGCATCCAAGTTTTAATTTTTTAAGATTGCGTCGCTGAATACTGTAATGTGTTTCGTTATTAAGAAGTAAATGGACATAATTCTTTATTTATTTCTTTTTAATAATATTAAATATTTGGTATATTATACTGGCAACTTGAAAAGCACTGGAAGAGTTTATCGGAACATTCACAATTTGTAGTGACTGCCATAAACGCAATATCTCTACGCATATGTGGTGTTCGTGACCTCAGAATTGTCAATAATACGGACCGCATGTCGCTGCAACCTGTCGAGAGCATGTATTAGGTACTTTGCGGAGCCATTTCAGAGAAGGAAGGCTGGTGTTGCACAAGTTCATAGGTCACGGTAACCACTTTCCATCACATAGACCGTGTACTTGTCCACCACCAAAGGTATATAAAAAAAGATGTAAACTTTGTTAGGCAATTGCATTACGCGGGTATTTTTATGTTTTATTTTAAAGAGTAAGGAATAATCCCCTATTTACGTTTTTATAAGAATTTCATTCAAATAGTAACGTATGCGAATGTTTCCTCTCCCTCGTATATCCGGATACTGGTATTTGATACCACTAGTAGAATTTGGACCACCCCATCTATACCCATGCGGTGTCGTTCAAGGCGCCTAAGGAATAGGACTGTTTAACATCAGAAGTTCAGGTTTGAGTCAAGAATAGTGCGTGAAAGACGGTAATAGGCTCACTCCATCTTACACGGGACCGAATTCTGCCTAATCCTCCGGAGATACATATATACATATAATCACGCTTTTATCCCCAGAGGGTTATGCAGATGAGAATTAACACCTACATTTCACCAATCATTGAATTCGGTCCCAAGTAATAGGGGGTGAGCCTATTGACGTCGTCCAGGCACTATTGTTGACTCAAGCCTGGTATCTTAGTAACGTATACGGATAAACCTTCGTATTTGTCACCACTTCTTCGATTAATACTTTCTAAATCATTTAATTACAAAACGTTTATCGTACCCCAAGTACCCTCAACATGTATTTTTTTGTCGACATAGACAAGCAGGGTTCCGCCAACAAACTCGCTTAATCTTCGCTACTTTTTAATTTCATTTTGTTTCCAGCCATCGTTATTTTGACTCTGATACTGATTACATCTTCAATTTAGTGCCTTGTATCTTTAAGGGGATGGCGGGATTCGTTGATAAAAGGTTTTCGAATTACTGACAGAAATAGGACTGTGTAAGTGTCTGTAATGATTATGCTCTTTCCTGAGACTTTGCCTTCTGCTTACCATTGTATACGAGAGGTAAAGTCATATTGACATGTTAAATGTAAAAATAAACATAAGAAAATTAAGTATCTTAAAAAATGCTACTGGTAAAGAAAGTGACTAGAGAAAGAAAAAGAAGGAAAAGTGTTTTTATTCTACATAACTAATACAAAAAAAAACAAAAACAGTGCATATAGTTCATAAAGCAGAGTACCAGTAATAATTCCCTAAAAATTTAAGTGATGAAATATAAGTGATTTAAGATATGCCCAACATTTTTCATTATTTGTAATGCGTGTGAACATGGCCATTAAAAGCATAACCACCGGCAAAAACAGCCATCTTGAAAAATAAAACGAATCGTCCCAAAAAAAATTGGCGACCCGGTGATGCCGACAGAAGAGAAATCAGTCTGTCTAAAAAGTATTTATTTCACAAAAAAACACCCAACGCGCCTAAAAAAGTTTTCACTTCAAAGAGGTACATATGAATTGTCACAATTTGTTAAACAGACTACTGTCCGTATAGAATCAGTTGGGTAGTTTTTACACTATCCGATCCGATATCGGTGTCGGACGATGATAGCCGATAGCCGACACCATGTGCTGTTTTCAGATATTATCCGAAAAATTGTTATTTTCTGTTATTCTCTGCACCACCTATTGGGTTGACTGGTAGAGAATGCATGTGGCATTAAGTAAATATATAAATAAAAAAATCGGCCTGATACGTCAATTTTCTCGATAGCACAGACTCAAAAAATTAACCATAAATTCAACCACAAATTCCTTAAAAATCTGTACCATTGAATATAACAAGACCTTTCTTTTTTTTATTATTTTGGTAACTGATTGGCATTGATATCCGATATCGGGCGAACACAGCGGTTTCAGCTCCGATATCCGATATCGGACAGGACAATGTGAAAGGATATATGTATATTTCATACATTTTACTTCCTGTCGGATATCGGATATCCAATATCGGAGCAGACACCAATACCGGATCGGATACTGGTAAAGCGATCTAAAAAGTAAAGATAAAACCATGTTACTATGACTCTACTCTGTCTAATACTTCGTTTATCTATATATATATTTCATACATTTTACTTCCTGCCGGTTATCGGATTTCGGATATCGGCAGATACCGATATCGGATATATATCGGATAGTGGGAATATGCTCTTACGCGAACGTTACGAGCTTACCTCTAATGTCAAGCGTGCTCAAGTTTTCACTCCAAAAATGAATCATCTTCATCTGAATGAGTACTATGCCTGCTATTCTTGATAACTTTTGAAACAAGGATGACGTACCGTTTTCAGGTCTGCTTGCTACTTTAGTATTAATTGCGCAAATGGCCTGCGTTATAAACTATATTCAGTTGAAGTATTATAAGCTGCAGTGTGACTCCGTGTACGGTCTGCACAACAAGTGAATAAATTAAGAAATTAAAACTGTCGCGTGGCGGTCTGAATAATGTAACTGTCTTGTGGAGACTTGGTTAAGGAACTTCTAGATGAATGTTTGTGAAGTTTTTGATTGTAATTGGACGGTGTACACGACTGGAATTATTTAAAATTCTGACTGTACGGTCACTTTTATCTAAGAGATATTATACAGTTATGTTTTAAATTCTTATTATAATAAGAACTCACATTTTGTTTTTGATTTCTGGTTGGTAACACGTATCAGGAAGTATTCCTTAAAATTCGTACCCTGCGCTTATTACTCTTCTCAAATATTTGAGGCTACCACTCGTCCCGGGTATGTTATTTTAGAATCATATTCTAGAAGCACGGCAGTGCCCTAACCAAGACGAGACATTCTTAAGACCCCTTTGTGTGTCAGTGACCACATGAAGCCAGCAGTTGTGGTTGCATTACGTACATTTGTGCTTGTTACGAAAAGTTGGAGCCTTAACCAAATAATATATCTCATAACCTGTTTAGCTAGAGTAGAGTTTAGCTAGAGCACAGAACAACGCGTGCAGGGCTTAGATGTCACCCTCACACTGTGCAGAATATATGAGGAAGACCAAAGCGGTTCGGGAACTTTTTTTTTATACCACTTAGTTGGCATACAAGCACACGGCCCACCTGATGGGAAGCGGTTACCGTGGCCTATGGCCGTATGCAACACCAGGGGTGTCACACTCGCGCTGCCGACCATGAAGAAACCTTCTGATGCCCCTCTTGAAGAACCCCATATTGTAGGCGCTTGGGAAAACCGCAGCAGGGAGGTCATTCGACAGCTTGAGTGTACCTGGGATGAAGTTTCTTTCATACCGCACAGTGCGCACCGTCTCAGGTCACAATGTGTGGGGATGAATTCCCTGCCTATGGCGAGAGGTGCGATGATAGAATGTAGCTACGGCCATCATGTCAAACAATTAATCTGAGCACAAACCATTGTATAGGCGGTAGAACACACACAGTGAGGCAAAATCCCTCCTAAGGCTAAGAGGTTCCACTCTACCTGTGAGTATGGGATTGTCAACCAGCCTCAATGCCCGTCTTTGCAACGAGTCGAAGGGGTCAAGCTGGTATGCAGGTGCTCCAGCAAAAAGGTGACAGCAGTACTCCATGTGAGGCCGGACCTGTGCTTTATAAAGAAGGAGTTCCTGCCCCGCAGTGAAGTACTGCTTCGCCCTGTTGAGCACTCCGAGCTTTCTTGATGCCAACTTAACCTTGTCTTGCCAATGACTTCGGTATTGGACGTCACTGGAGATATCGACACCAAGGATCCCGATACTCGAGGAGATGGTAAGCGGTGTGCCCAGGAATTGCGGCGCTACAATAAATGGGGTTTTCTTAGCGGTGAATACACATACTTGTGTCTTAGTGGGGTTGAATTGAACTAGGTTTAGTCGTCCCCAATCGGATACTCCAGAGAGAGAGTAGTCTCGATTTCAGACAAAAGTGTTTTTCTCTGCCGCACCACCAAGACCTAGAATTCATTACCAGCTCACGTGTTTCCTTCTTCCAACAGTCCCGGGTCCTTTTAGCGGGGCGTGAAAAAGCATCTGCTGAGGCTGCCAAGCTGAGTGCCACCATTGTAACATTACTTAGCGTCTGTAATGGTGACCCTCTTTCCTGAGACATGCCTTTAGCTCACCAAAGGATGCTGATGATGATTATAACCATATATGAAAAAATTTAATTACCAACAGCTAGTCTAGAATTAAATGAATCTATGGCATAGGTTATTTCTTGTCTATCAGACTATTAATCCTATTAACTCAACAAAATATCACGCCTTTCAATAACCAATATGGCCTTCAAACTCGCTCCCAAAGCTTTTGATTGACAAAAATTACATCAGTATACAACGAAACAGCCTCAGTTTTCATAACAGGGTATTACATGAGCGTAACAACACAACAGTATTAGCATATAGATGGCGTCATTTATAACACTATCAATATTCACCACTAAGCCCTTAATATATAATACTTACAACAGCACCGCAGATTACGTGGGATACGCTAAATTAAAATTATTTACATACTGTATGTGAACTACGTTAGTGAAATTAGTAAAGCCTGTATATTGACCTTGAGGTCATGTTAGTGAGGAAGATATTTCCTTCTCCTTAATATAGCAAGTCTAGCGTTATGGTGACTAGAGTCTCCATGAGCGCAGAACTAGAAGCAGGCCGGAGCGGTGGCGTGAAGCGTGCCCCACTTTTCCAGTGGCAATATGGGGTCACCAGATTACCACATCCGAAGGGGCCATCTCAAAGCCGTGTAATGGCCCTGGGCCAGTCGCAGACATATCCTTATAGTTTTAGTTTGTTCGAGACCAACATAACTGTCCCTGCTGTCCGGAGATTGGTGGTATCCTTTTTTTTTATACAACTTAGGTGGTAGACAAGCACACGGCCCACCTGATGGAAAGTAGTTACCGTGACCTATCAACCTGTGTAACAACAGTATCATTGCATCGTGGTTTTCTCAAGCGACTACAATATGAGGTTCTTCAAGAATGGCATTAGGAATGAACTCCCTGCTGCGGTTTTCCCAAGCGACTACAATATAGGGTCCTTCAAGAAGGGCATTAGGAATGAACGCCCTGCTGCGGTTTTCCCAAACTACTACAATATAGGGTCCTTCAAGAAGGTCATTAGGAATAAACTCCCTGCTGCGGTTTTCCCAAACGAGTACAATATAGGGTCCTTCAAGAAGGGCATTAGGAATGAACGCCCTGCTGCGGTTTTCCCAAACTACTACAATATAGGGTCCTTCAAGAAGAGCATTAGAAGGTTTTTTCAGGGTCGGCAGCACGCGTGTAACTCTTCTGATGTTGCATACGTCCATATGCCACAGTAACCACTTTTGTTGTGTGAATAAAAACCAAAATCTTGACAAATCTGTTCAAAATTTTGCATGAGAATAGAATATTGGATAAAACTTTCCCGATTTTTTGGTCTCGCTCTGTTAACAGGGGACCGCTCGTATCTGCAAACACTTAATATGTAATCTTGTGTCGGCAAGAAGCGAAACTTTGACACGTGTTTCGATTTTGCACGAAGTTCGATCACAAAACGAAACGTGGACTACAGTGAAATTAGGTTATGGAATACTTTTCTTTTGTTTTAATATACTATTTAAGTTTAGTCGGTAACTACACCATATCTTCTGTTTTTATAACATTACTGTCCATCCCAAGGTTGCCTGGAAGAAATCGCTTAGGCGATAAGGCCGCCCATTGTACCTTGAACTGTATACATGCTACCTACTTGTTCTACTGTAAATCTGTTGGTGTACAATAAAGAATTATCTATCTATCTATCTATCTACTTGATACAATTTGTTTGGTATTTTTAATTATACATCTGGCAATTTTAAAGCTATATTTGTATAATTAATAGTTACAACAGAAACAATTCGTGAACTTCCTAAGAAAAGTAATAGCTATATTTGAAGTTTCTTTACTTACTAGACTTGAATATATTAATACAAAATCTATCTACGTGGAAGCGTGTACACAAGCCAAGCAAACAGAAGGCGAGTGGAACCATGTGTAATACACGAACCATTTGGAACTTTCACCCCCCTCCCAACCCCCCAAAAATCAATATCAATCTACCCAACAAAAACAATTGCGTGTAATCATTTCATTGGCTCTTTTCTTACAAAAAAATGATAGTATTTAGTTACGTACATACATATAACCACGCCTATATCCCTAGAGGGTTAGGCTGAGGTGAATTAACACCCACATTTCACCAATAATTGTATTCGGTAACACGTAATAGGGGTGAGCCTATGGCCGTATTCCGGGTACTATTGTTGACTCGAGCCATGCATCTGCTTGTCTGGCTGTATATAACAGCCCTATCCCTTAGTCGCCTTGTTCGCCACCGCATGGGAAGAGATGGGGTGGCCCTAATTCTACTCTGTCAGAAACCACGCGGCAATTATTTAGTCAGTATGAATAAAGTAGGACATTGAGCTAGCCAATAAGACTACCGTGAAATTTTCGAAATAGATCGAATTCCATTTAGAACGCAAAAATAAAAATATGTGCCCGATAGCGATCAAATCGCTCGGAAACGAGAATCGAATGAGCTATGTACTTTTACATTCTAAATTCGAATTCGGAAATTTTGAGTACGAAATTTAAAATACGAAATACTGAACGTTGTTGAATGATATATTTTGGATTATGTGTAATTTATGAAATAAATAAAACAAATAATAAATAAATATCGTCAGAAATTCTACACAACGCTTTCTAGACCCAAAGTAAGCATAGCTTAACTAGCTTGTGATATGGGTTCTAGAATGCGGATATCCATACTTAGATTTTTTTTTTGTAGATACATACATTGGTATCATACATAGAACCACCCAGACCTATGCAAATATTCATATTCATGCATACAAATATTGGCACTGAACGGGAATCGAACCCGCGCCCCCAGCATAGCACTCGGACGTTCTACCGCTAAGTCAAAAATGTAGGAATATAACAAGAAAATTGAATTAAAAATTTATAAAATACCCCGACACTGAAATGACAACATATATTTGCACAAACTTTGTTTGCTGTAGCGCAGTAGCGCGTAGTAGCCTGGTGATTTGTCATCGTAACACCTATCAAAGACAGCAATGAAAACTTTAACTGAAAACTGCATTAAAATCGGACTAGCAGTTTTGGAGAAACATTATCTTACCGCTAAAGCATATACCGTTTCCGTTCCGTCGTAAGTTTTTTTTGTACCACTTAGGTGGCAGACAAGCACACGGCCCACCTGATGGAAAGTGATCACCGCGGCCTCTGGGCGTGTGCAAAACCGCGAGTCACACTCGCGCTGCCAGCCCTGAAAGCATTGAGAGTTTCTGTGCCGTCAGTGTAAAAGACAAAGCAGGACAAGCTTTTGGTCTTACCACTGACAGCACAAAAACCCTCCAGCGACCTCTGTCTACCCTATTTACCGCGGGGAACATAAGACGAGGTTATTATGACCGCGGTATTCTGTAGGGTGGAGGTACTTCCCCAGTCGGACTGCTCAATTGGATGGAAATACCGTCGTATCCTACCTCCTAACAAAAGTTAAAAACATGGTAACACAATCCGTGAATTATAAATAGCAACCTCGACAGTGAAATGAGAAATCGAAAACTACACTATTTGAATTTAGAACCGTGCTATCAATATTTTTGAACGAAAAACTTTGAAATGGTACAAAGCGTTCGTACGTTCTCAATTCAAATTCTTGTGAACGAACGAATTGGTTTATGTTGGAATCTATCTGACTCGTTCAGCTGAATGACATCTTAAATCTATAACGGATGGTTTTGCGTGTCCTCGTTGTATGGAATATAAGGGAGAGTTCAGAAGTGCCCCTTCTTTCATCTAAGTTTTTAGTTTTATAAACAATTTATTACAATAACTCGTGTTGTGTTCCCTGCGGCGATGACTAGGATAGCCAGAGCTCACTGGAGAGTTTTTGTGCTGTCAGTGAGAGGACTAAATGCTTTTCCTGCTTTGTCTTTTACAATGACGGCACAAAAACTTCCTATTCTTACAGGGTCAGCAGCACTAGTGTGAGTCCCCTGACGGTTTTTTTATATAGGACACGTCAATTAGACTTTGCCTTGCCTGATAGTAAGCTGAAGGCAAAGTCTCAGAAAAGAGGGTCATCATTACTTACACATACCATGTGACAATGGTTACCATTGTCAGCTCGATTCAGCTTGATGGCCTCATCATATGCTTTTTCACGCCCCTGTAGGAAGAAGGAAACAAGTGAGCTGGTAATAAATTCCAGGCCTTAATGGTACTACAAACGAAGGAGTCACCGAACTGCTTGGTTTTTGTTGCACACATCTATAGGCTACAGTAACCACTTTCCATCAGGTAGGCCGTGTGCCTGTGCTAAGTGGTCCTAAATTATATAACGGTTTCTGTAACCAGTGGATAAGTGTCATAGTGGAGTGTGGATAAGTGTCATAATGAGTTAAATAATTTTGACACTTATCCATAGGACGTGAGGTATTTATTTTCCAATATGGATTCCAATAGAAGATACACTGTTGCTGTCGGTACCTATTAAATACATAAACATATTTAATAGGTAACGACACCATTATCATATTCTGGGTAGCTTGTGTATTTTTTAAAAGACTTAGGTGACAGACAAGCACACGTCCCATCTGACGGAAAGTGGTTACTGTGACGTATCAGCGTGTGCAATACCAGGGGAGTCACACCCGTGTTACTGACCGTGTAAGAACAGAGATTCTGTGCCGTCAGTGCAAGAAACAATCAGGACAAGCCTTTAGTCTTTCCACTGACAGCACAAACACTCCTCAGTGAGCTCTGGCTACCCTACTCACCGCTGGGAACACAACACGAGGTTATTACAGCCGTGGTATTTTGTAGGGTGGAGGTACTTCCCCAGTCGATCTGCTCCATTGGAGCGGGAATACCGTCATGTCCTACTCATGCGTCTAAAAAAATATATATTTGATTAATCGCAGGGCTAAAAGTTTTTTTTCTTTTTTTATATAGAACACGTCAATTAGACTTCGCCTTGCCTGATTAGTACTATTGTATTATTTTTTGTATTATATTGTAGTATTAGAAAAGTAAAAATATACTTATGCAACCTTCACAAATTAATTCATTCCAAATCCTTTCCTACACGAAGAGCAATTCGCCAAGACCCAAGTATTCAGGTCATCCCAAACCGAAGTAAATTGTTCTATATTATCATGACTTGAACCAAATGGGCAAGTAATTAAACAGCAAGTCGATTAGGGTCCAAAGAACCCCACATAGCTCGAGTCGTGAAGATTATCTAAAGATAACAGCGATTGATAAGAGAATTAAATTAGTGGGGCGTGATAAGGTTAAGCCTGATTGTAGTTTATGAGGGGTGTATGGGTTTTGGAGTTTATAAAATACATACATACAGGTGCGCTACGCATACGGCTTTTTCTCTTTGGGGTAGGTAGGGACAACGTTGCATTACCTATATGTTTAGTAAAAGTAGTCCCGGGTTCGAATCCGGGCCATTACACTACAGACGTGAACCTACTCCTAACACAAGCAATTTAGCTTAGTTGGAGGGGTTAGAGGGAACATTAGTAATTGCGATTGCTAATATTTGAAAAAAGAAATATATTTCTAGTTTTTTAAATAGTATTTGTTTATACTACCTTGTTGGCAGCACACGGTGGCACACATAAGCACACGGCCCACCTGATCAAAAGTGGTTACCGTGGCCTATGGACGTGTGTAACACCATAGGAGTCACGATCGCGCTGCTGACCCTGTAAGCACAGAGTTTCTGTGCCGTCAGTGTAGAAGACGAAGCAGGTCAAGCCTTTAGTCTTCCCACTGACAGCACAAATTCTCCAGTAAGCTCTAGTAAAGTATCCTTTCAAAATAGCTTCTAACAACTATTACTAGAAAACACTCCTCAATAAATACTTCAAATGAACACTCAGCGACACTGAGAATATCTCAGTAAAAACAAAAAATCTACGGAGTAAATAAACTCACACATAATAAATCGACACACTTAGTTTTCGTATTCGGTTCATTTATTACATTCATCTCGGAAACATTGAGAATATGGTTGTATTCGTGATTTATGCTTCGGTTGCGGCCTAAAAGCATTTTATATACAGGTAGATACTACGTAA
The DNA here is from genome assembly GCA_963662185.1 of Eilema griseolum. Taxonomy (NCBI): domain Eukaryota; kingdom Metazoa; phylum Arthropoda; class Insecta; order Lepidoptera; family Erebidae; genus Eilema; species Eilema griseolum. The sequence goes on from OY759249.1 coordinate 3,258,260, forward strand.
TGGACACGAAAACACGCCTCTGTATGGTTTGCGAGAGATATAGGACATGTTTTTTAGTATGTTGTATATCTATAGGTACTAATAAAGCTGAAGAGTTTGTTTGTATGTAATGCTAATCTTTCGAACTACCGATACGAATGATTATTTTTCATCTTGTGGTAAACACATAATAAAATAGACAAGTGGCAATTTGTTGGCCGGCGTATTGTAGAATAGTGTGGAGGTAGGACACGGCGGTATTTCCGCCCAATTGAGCAGTCCGACTGGGGAAGTACCTCCGCCCTACAGAATACCGCGGCTATAATAACTTCGTGTTGTGTTCCCAGCGGTGAGTAGGGTAGCCTGAACTCACTGGAGAATTTGTGCTGTCAGTGGGAAGACTAAAGGCATGTCCTGCTTTGTCTTCTACACTGACGGCACAGAAACTCTGTACTTACAGGGTTGGCAGCGCGACTGTTACTCCTCTGGTGTTATAAACGTCCATAGGCCACGGTAACCACTTTCCATCAGGTGGGCCGTGTGCTTGTCTGCCACCTTAGTGGTATAAAAAAAATAGAATGATGAATGTTTGGGGTTAGACGTATATGACGATCGTCCATTCCCATACAATTATCATTCTATTCTTGTCTCTAGGGATATGTGTATCGCCTGTCACCTTGGCAAAAGCAGGCCGCGGCGGCGCGGCGGTGCGCCTCCCCATTTCCGGGAACGAGTCGGGGACTCTGTGGTCCACCCACATCCGAGGAGAGGGCCAGATGAAGAAATGGCCCTGGGATATGCCTGTTAACCTCACCTCCGGCAACCAGAAACGACTCAAAGGCGTCGTGCATTTTGGTCGGTTCGATTCCGACGTAATCTCTCCCACCGGCTCCAGTAGGAGGGTATCTGTGGGAATTTTTCCCACGTAAAAAAAGGTGGGTAGGTTCTTTATTGGACGAATGATAAATACTACATTGACGGCGCAGAAACTCTGTGTTCTTACTGGAACGGCAGCAGAAGTGTGGCTCCCCTGGTGTTGCACACTTCCATAGGTCACGGTAACCACTTTCGATCAGGTGGGCCGTATGCTGGTCTGCCACCTAAGTGGTTTAAAAGTAATGATAATACGTCATTGCTCGCAGTTGGATAAAAAACAAAATCACCATGTGCAACCACAGACCGTAACCAGCTTAATCGAATCCAAAAAGTGATAAATAAAGTTTTTGTTGGCTCACGTCACGATGAATAACAGTCCAGTGCGCCAAGTATCGCCATTTTCTTTTTGAAACCAAGCGGATATCTACCAGTTAGTCTCGAGGGAAAACCATGGTAGAGGAAACGAACAACTTGAGCGTCTGAAGAAGAAAGTTCTTTTGAAATCTCGAGGTATGCGACTGTTTTTCTTTAAAGTACATTCATACATACAATCACGTCTTTATCCCTGAAGGTTAGGCAGAGGCGAATCAACACCCACATTTCACCAATCATTGAATTCGGTCCCACGTAATAGGGGGTGAGCCTATTGCCGTCTTCTGGGCTCTATTGTTGAATCAAGCCATGTATCTCTTTAAAGTATGAGAATGAAATCAAAAACAAAGGTAAAACGTATGTCTGTGTTCAAATTCTTAAGAACAGAAACTAACATAATAACAGTGCAAATATTGTAACCAGACAGGTGATTATGTTTTTGAGCCGTTTGTGGTTGAGACGTTATGGACGTGGGGCCCAAGTGCCCGTTCTCTATACAAAGACTTGGCAAAGCGGCTGATCAACGCTACGCGTGACCTTGGCTGGTTATGATGTTGCACAGAGGATAAGCATTGCCATTTAACGTGGCAATGTTGCCAGCCTTCTGGGAACATTACATTTTTCCACATACATTACTTGTTAAATTTGAATACGGATAAACGGTGCCATTAGAAAACCGCTATGAATTAAAATAATAAATAAAGTTATCGTATTCAAGTCTATTTCGTGGTACGCTCTGCGTCTGGTGCTGTGCAACACTGCTACGTGCTACAGAGTTCGGAATTATGTGTTAACATCTAGTAGTTTCACCAACGGGTAATTGTCACAATTTGACAAAAGAGGTCAGTAATGACTTTTCCCCATCTCAAAAATGTTTCACGTGTTTGGGATGTGAAAAATTGTTAAGCATGTTGGCCGCTTAACAACTTTTCACATCCCAAAAACATCCCAAAAAAAAAACAAATAATATTTAAAAGATAAAAATTGTTATATGAGTACTCATTATACCATTATATTTCTAAACTAATTTAACCGCAGCACTTTAAAAGAGCTCTACAACTCTGTGCCAACTGTATAACGCGAATATAAAAACAGTACTAAAGTTTCATACTTTTACTTCAATACGTGCAGTGGTCTGTGACCGAGATTTCTGCGATATATATAATGTACAAAGTGCCCCACAGTGCACATTACGCAACATAAAAACAACATTAGTTGTTTCAAACAGGGAAACTTGTACACTTTCAACTTTTATTTACAACTCGGATGATTTAAAACAGAATGGCGATCAACGGTTTGTTTGCCTTTTATTGGTGGGGCACATGTTTTATGGCTATTATTTTAGTAATTTATTGGTATATTATCGTTTATATTAATAAAATATCAGTTGATACTGTCTGAAGTTTACGCGAACATCACATTCGCGTAAAGCTCAGATCTGGCTACCCTACTCATCACCGGGAACACAACACGAGGTTATTATGGCCGAGGTATTCTGTAGGGCTGTGCTGGTACTTCCTCAGTTGGACTGCTCAATTGGGCGGAAATACCGTCGTATCCTTCCTCCTATTGAAATGATGAATGATGAAATTGTATTATTATTGAAATCAAATATCACAAAAAAATCTCAACAGGAAGAGGGGAGAACAAAAGCATTCAGATAATTTTGAGTACTTTGATCATTTAGATCGATCTGATTTTAACAGTACTTATAATACATGTTCTCATATTTGTCTATAATGTTTTTAATGAAACGCGGTTCATTATTCCCATCAATACATTTGAATTTGTAAAGCCACTTCTCCCGTTGACCGTACCTTATTCACCCAACTTTTCCCATCATTATAATGCCAGAAGTCCGTATCGGTGATGTTGGTCATGCTCGTGACCCAGATAAGCCCCGTATCTTAATATACATTTCCTTCAAACTGTGGACGTGGCAATTGCGTTGTTTTTGTTTAGTCCAATCTTGTTCGTGACGTGTTTTTTGCAATGTCACGGCTACGTAGTTGTGAGGAGACTGATTAAAATTACACTGTGTTTATTGTCAGGAGAAGAAGGCGTGGGTTCGATCCCCACTCAGTGCAAATATTTGTAAGCATGTTTATTTTTATACCACTTAGGTGGCAGATAAGCACATGACCCACTTAATGGAAAGCCCCACTCGCGCTGCCGACCCTGCAAGCACAGATTCTGTGCTGTCAGTGTAGGAGCCAAAGCAGGACAAGCCTTTAGTTTTCTCACTGACAGCGCAAACACTCCAGTGAGCTCTGGCTACCCTACAACCGATGGGAACACAACACGAGGTTATTATGGCCGCGGTATTCTGTAGGGCAGAGGTTCACTAGTCGGAATATATATCTGGATGTGTTTGAGTATTGGTCTGGTCATGCCTCGGAGAGTACGTCGAGCCATCCCAGTTGCCATACAAAATTCTATGGCAATCGTTACGGGTTGTTGGAGCCTTCAAAATTCCGACTAGTGTAACTACAGAACTTTGATGTCCGTAATTGGTCATGGAAGTAATTTTGTTTCTAGCACCTTCCACTGCGTGTGGGATCACTTTGTGGAAGCCTATTCTGTAACATAACATAAACTCACGCATATATCCCCGAAGGGGTAGACAGAGGTGCTAGCACCCACATTTCGCCAGTTTATGTTTAGGTCCCAATGTAATAGGTGGTGAGCCTATTGCTATTAACCGGGCACTTATAAACCTGCGATAAATACACACATAACTTCGAAAAGTCATTGGTGTATGCCATGGTAAAACCTGGGATCGAACCCGAGACGTCGTCTCAGCAGTCCATTACCCATACCACTAGGCTACCGCGGTTGCCTCTGTAACATAATAATAATAAACTTTATTACCATTTACAAATTTTGCATTACAGTTATTGTGTACACAGGTATGATAAATATCTTACAATGCAAATGTAAAAAGTGTTTTTAATGATTTATTAGTTGAATCTCTGCCATCCAAGCTAAGATTTAACTTGCGTTATGGATGACAGGACAGTCCTCTTAATAGCACAAGTTAATTACAAATTACGTACGTTAATTTTGACATTTATAGAGTAATAACAAAGAAAAAAAATATTACACACCATGATTACTTGGATCAAAATGTATTATGATACCTACAGTCACTGCGCACGCGCGCCTGTGTGTGTGTTTGTATTTTTTTTTTATACAAATTAGGTGGCAGACAAGCACACGGCCCACCTGATGGAAAGTGGTTACCATGACCTATGAACGTGTGCAACACCAGTGGAGTCACATCCGTGCTGCCGACCCTGTAAGAACACAGATTTTGTGCCGTCAGTGTAGAGGACAAGCCTTTGGTCATCCCACTGACGGCACAAAAACTCTCCAGTGAGCTCTGGCTACCCTACTCACCGCCGGGAACACAAAACGAAGTTATTATAACCGCGGTATTCTGTAGGGCGGAGGTACTTCCCCAGTCGGACTGCTCAATTGGGCGATAATACCGCCGTGCCCTACCACATATGTAATTTTTCGACCTCATAATTTAGTGTTATAATGTATTTAGTTACTGCTTCTTGGCACTTATACCTATTTAAATCATAAGCATAGTGTGTCCTAGTCTTCTGTTGAGTGCAAAATAGTAAAGTAATAGTCCTAGTCTTCTATTATGTGCAAAACCCTCTCGGGGTGTTATTCGTTGGTCTTACAAACTAAGTAAACATTTACGCAGTCATTCTGACCTTTTATCATTCTAGTTCTCATAATTATTCTTTTAGCACTTCCATTCTATTCCTTTCGTACCATGGGATAAGGTGGAGGGAGGGGGAGCAGTAAAAATTACAGTTTATTTATTTAAAGTTTTCATGATTGTGGAGGTTAGGTGGCAGTAGCTTCACGGAAAATATTGAAGTTCAGCCGCATCTTAGACTAAAATACCAACCCCAACTGAGTTGGGAAAAGGCTCAAAGAATTATGTTTTTTTTTATACTATATAGAACACGTCGCCTTGCCTGATGGTAAGCTGAAGGCAAAGTCTCAGAAAAGAGGGTCACCATTACTTATACAAACCGTGTGACAATGGTCACACTCAGCTTGACGGCCTCATCATATGCTTTTTCACGCCCCGCTTAAAGGACCCGGGACTGTAGGAAGAAAGATACACGTGAGTTGGTAATGACTTCCAGGCCTTAATGGTGCGACAGAGGAAAGAGTCACCGAACCGCTTGGTCTTGATCGGATGTTCTGCACCGTGTGCGGATGACATCTAAGACCTGCACGTATTGTCCTGTGTAGGAAAGGGGAGGGTGGGACTAATTGGAAGAGCTCATCAGTACACTCACCATGGTACAGACGGTAAAATACAGCCATGGAAGCTACATCTCTACGCATCTGTAAAGGTTCTAGGGTGTTCGTGACCTCGGGATTCCCAATGATGAGGATGCGGATACGGATGTTGAAGTTAGTGTCCAAGTAATCGGGTTATTTACCATGTTGTATTGTTTTAAGTTGCCGATATTTGTATGGTTAATATCCCGATTACTATGATACTAATGTGAGTGACCATGATAGTGCAAATACCTAGATGATGAAGTTGTCACAGTTGTTGAACTAAAATGAAAATACTGTCTTAAGTTTACGCGAATATTGCTTGTTGAAATAAAACAACTTTTTAACGGCTTCTCTCACGTTTATTTAGTCTACTTACATTAAAACTATGTGTCATTTACCATCCTTAGTTACCTCGCGACCTTATCTGCTGAATAGTAACCGAAACGTCGGGCTAAATGTAAACAATACTAAATAAATTGCGTTAGAATCCGTTTAAAAGTAGTTTTATTTCAATAAAGAGAAATTTGTTTTTTCATTTTAGTTTGGAAATTGAAATATATAAAACAATTGTTATTTACATCAAAAGAATGCCTCAAACACTGACAGCATGTCAGAAAAAGAAAAGAATTTGAATAGATTTTGGTTTCCGTTTTATTTTGTGTTATATTTATAACTATACTACCAACATTTTTGTGTTTTTTTTTATACATCTTAGGTGGCAGGCAGACAAGCACACAGCCCACCTTATAAAAAGTGGTTACCATGACCTATGTGTACATGTGTAACACCAGGGGAGTCACACCCGTGCTAACGGCCCAGTAAGAACGGTGAGTTTCTGTGTCGTCAGCACAGAAGACACAATCAGTACAAGACTTTAATCTTCCGACAGATAGCACAAAAACTCTCCAGTGAGCGCTGGTTCCTCACATGCACACGAGGTCTTTATAGTCGTGGTATTCTGTAGGGAGGAGGTACTTCCCCAGTCAAACTGATCAATTGGGACATGAGTACCGTCGTGTCCTACCTCCTCCAAAAGTCTAAACCAACATTAGTTGCAAGTCGCTTCACCCGCTAAACAACAGACGAGGCTTGCTTTTTATATAATATGACATTAATCAATTAGTCCATTGCAGTCCACTGCTAGACATAGGTCTCTCCCAGTATTTTGAATCCTGGCCACACTACCGACGTGAATCCACTCCTAATACAAGAAATTTAGTTTAGCTGGATAGAGGAAATAATAGTAATTTCGGTTCTAATATGTATACCAAAAAATTTGGGTGGCTTAAGCCTACTGTTTCCACGCTGCGCTGGCCCGACGAGTTGGTGCAAAGTTTAATTTCTAATTTTCCTTCTCTCGCAGTGATATCGTCTGCGTATTTTTAAGTTAGTCACCTCTTACCGCTAGATGGGGTGATGATACTTGTATTCTTTCTCCGCCAACACCCGAATATATGACGTCAAACGTAGGGTACTAATAAAAAACAATAAACGGATTTCGTATTCAAAAGTACAAATGTAAAATGCATCTGAAAAATCGCTATGAGAATAATTTTATAAATTCACAGTTCTCAGATCATTAACCCTAACAACTTCTCCTTGAAAGAACTCTAAAGTCCCCTATAATGTGAGTACCTACAACAAACTTTCACAATAACAGGATAGTTTGACGTGTTATACCATGGCGCAGTTAGGGAATTGCTGATACTGCGTTCACCTCATTACGGTTGCATCAGCCATTGAATACACGAGTTGCTGACATCGCGGAACGTGACAGCGATCGCGCCATCGGATTCACCGAAGAGGACACCACTTCGTGTCTTACATCGAACGTTGTCGCTTCTTTTAGTTTTAATAATTTCAATGTAATAATTGGTTTTAATTAAATTACTTTAAATAATTTTGGTTTTTTTTGGATCATCCGGCTGCAGAATACATAATTGGCGCAGTCGGTAGGATACTCGAAGCAGTGTACGGCGCGTTTAAGAACTCTTATATCGAATTCTGTCGGCTCCGTATAGCCGCTGCGTGTGCTCTCAAGCCTTCGTCGAGTGTCCTGAACCACAGTAAGCTGTAACCGGTGCATCCAGACATAGATGCTGATCCAGAAATACCAAGACATGATATTGTAAGTACACTTGAATCGCTCTTGTGTTGCTTTCCTTATATTTTATTCCACTCCAGTCTTACGTTAGTCCTTCAAGATTTTCCATCCAAGGCAATCTGGTTCTAGTACCCCTTCTCGGGTCGTAAGATTAAATAAATTAGATATTAATAGGGATTTAGGTAGTATAGAGGAAGAAGAAGAGGAAGAACAAGTTCAGCTACACAGCAGTATGGGTGAGAGAGACCCAATTGATGCTATATTTAAGGCTCTTAGGCTAGTACCGGAATTCGATGGAAATCCGAATATTTTAACTAGGTTTATTAGTTTATGTGATGAGTTAGTTAAAAGGTTTTTAAATCCCGCCGAGGGACATGAATTAGAGAACCAATCCTTGCTTAACGGAATACTCAATAAAGTGACGGGAAATGCTGCCAGGCTAATCAACTCGAATGGTATTCCGACAGACTGGAATGGAATTCGCACTGCATTAATCAATAATTTTGCAGATCAACGTGACGAAACGGCGTTATACAATGATCTTTCTTTGTTGACCCAGGGCCATAGTTCGCCACAAGAATTTTATGAACGCTGTCAAAATTTATTTAGCATCATAATGACCTACGTTACGTTACACGATGATCTGTACAGTACGGTAGAGGCTAAACGTCAACTTTACAAGAAACTTACGTTACAATCTTATTTACGAGGATTAAAAGATCCATTAGGTGCTCGAATACGTTGCATGCGTCCCATATCCATAGAGCAGGCGTTGGAGTATGTACAGGAAGAAAATAACACTTTATATTTGCAACAGCGTAATGATAACTTTTTAGAAAGGAAACACCCGCCAAATGCCATGCACGCTCCCATGTATCAAAAAGGTCATAATGCTTCACACACTCTAATGCCAATTTTTAAATCTAATAATCCTAATAATTACAATATCAGTATACCAGGGCCTTCACGGTATCCTTCACCTCAGGTTCAACAGAGTTGGAAGCCTAGTAATTATGGACCCCAACCTTCTCGTGGTCCAACACGAACACAGCAGATGTTTAGGGCTCTTCCACCGAACTATAACGAGCGTAGTAATGTATTTAAACTGCCTGCGCGTAATATGCCTAATATGCCTAGTGGATCGGCACACCAAAGGCCAACCCCTATGAGTGGAGTTAGTCATTTTGTCAGTAAACCCATGCCATTTAGGGGACATGATTGGTCCAAGGCCGGTAACCCACCTCCAAACAATTATTTTAAGTCTCGTGAATTAAATATTAATGAGTGTCCTGACTATGAATACGGCCCCTATTACGAACAATACTGGGAGTCTAATTACTACGAGCCGGATTGTTATGATTTTTACACTTACGCTGATAATAATGAATATTATGTTCAATCTTATTATAGCGACATGTCACCAGCAGTATCAGAGGTTCCTACTAATCCTATTGATTCTTCTTCAACTGCTCCTAAAGAGGATTTTTGCAAGGACCTTCAGTCCGACAAGCCAAAATAGAAATTAATACGCAAACTCAACGACAACTTCCATATATCCAGATTGAGAATCCGCCTTTAAAATTACTTATCGACACAGGTGCCAACCAGTCCTTTATTACCCCCGAAGCAGTACAGAAATATTATTCATATATATCGTTAGATTATGAACCGTTTCAAGTTGTAAACATTCATGCTACCACCAGGGCAAATAATACTATTACATTACCATGTTTTTCGGAATTTAATGATACGGACGACATGAAGTTATTCGTGTATAAATTTCACAAGTTTTTTGATGGATTGATAGGGTCAGATTTATTAGGTAAATGGGAAGCAAATATAGATTATAAAAATATGCGTCTTAATACAAAAAATGCGACTAATGCTATTATGGTATATGATTCGCGGAATGTAAATCTTTATGAAGATATTATACCAGCACATTCGTCCAAATTAGTGAATTTGCCGATTAATATACAGGATGGTCCAGCGTTTGTCCCAGAACAAGTCATTTCAAATTGTACTATAAGTGAGTGTCTCACATCAGTTAGTAATAACCGCGGTATTTTAGAGGTTGTAAATTCTAGCCAACATGATTTAATATTTTCCGTTGATCGACAAATTACAGCCGAAATGTATAATACTGAGTGTACGCGTAGCAAGCAACTCTCATCGCGAGCTCGAGCTGTAATATCTAAACTACGTACTAGCCATTTGAATCTGGAAGAGCGAGCTAATCTCGAGATGTTATGCGAGAGATATGCTGACGTATTTTACATAGAGGGAGAGACATTAACTTTTACCAACCAAATTAAGCATTCGATAAAAACTACTGATGAAATACCTGTCTATACAAAAAGCTATCGCTATCCCTTTGTACATCGAGAGGAAGTTAGTAATCAGATTAAAAAAATGTTAGAACAAGGTCTAATTAGACCGTCACATTCAGCTTGGAGTTCACCGATTTGGGTTGTACCTAAAAAAATTAGATGCATCAGGTAAAACTAAGTGGCGCCTAGTAGTAGACTTTAGAAAATTAAATGAAAAAACAATTGACGATAAGTACCCAATACCCAATATTACAGACATTTTGGACAAATTAGGAAATTGCCAATATTTTACGACACTTGATTTAGCAAGTGGCTTCTATCAGGTGGAAATGGACCCTTGTGATATACCAAAAACCGCATTCAATGTGGAGCATGGGCATTTTGAATTCTTGCGAATGCCTACAGGTCTTAAGAATTCTCCTTCCACGTTCCAACGTGTTATGGATAACGTACTCAGAGGTCTTCAGAACGTCATATGCCTTGTATACTTAGATGATGTCATCATCTTTAGTACTTCCTTACAGGAACATATGATCAACCTTGAGAAAGTTTTCCAAAGATTGAGGGAGTCTAATTTTAAAATACAGCTCGATAAATCAGAATTTTTAAAATTAGAAACTGCTTATTTGGGACACGTTATCAGTAAGGAAGGTATTAAGCCTAACCCTGATAAAATAATTGCCATTCAAAATTATCCGTTACCTAAAACTCCTACAGAGATAAAGCGTTTTCTTGGTCTACTTGGTTACTATCGCAAATTTATTCCAGATTTTGCTCGTTTAACAAAACCTCTAACTCAATGCTTAAAGAAGGGTTCAAAAATCACTTTCAATACGGAATATACAAATTGCTTTGAGAAATGTAAAACTCTTCTGATGAATGATCCAATTCTCCAGTATCCGGACTTTGCTAAAGAATTTATACTCACTACGGATGCTTCTAATCTAGCAATAGGCGCTATACTATCACAAGGTACTATAGGCAGTGACAAACCAATAGCCTATGCCTCGCGAACTCTAAACACCAGCGAGATTAATTACAGTACCATTGAAAAGGAGTTACTTGCGATAGTATGGGCAACTAAATATTTTCGCCCATACTTATTCGGACGCAAATTTAAAATAATTACAGATCATAAGCCTTTACAGTGGGTAATGAACTTAAAAGAACCCAATTCAAGGCTAACCCGCTGGCGCTTGAAGCTAAGTGAGTACGATTTTACAGTAATGTATAAACAAGGCAAAGCAAATACCAATGCAGATGCCTTGTCTAGAATAGAACTCTGTAATGAAGAAAGTAGTTCTGTAGCAGTTAACCCTACCATTAATGCACCTAGTCTAGATGAATCAAGAACTCTCACGGTCCATACGGATGCAGAAAGCCCCATATTGGAAGTACCCATAACAGATGACCCCCTCAATAAATTCAATAGGCAGATTCATTTTACAGTAGTAGGAAATTATAGATCCAAAGCAGTAGTTACAAAACCCTTTGAAACTCATACGCGAACCGCTATTCAGTTAAGGAAACCCATACTAGAACTAGACCTTGTAGATGCAATTAAAGAATATGTTAATCCCAAGGTAAAAACAGGAATACTGATTGATCCACCATTAGAAATGTATACCATCATTCCAATTATACAGAATCATTTCAAAAGTTCCTCTATGAACTTAATATTAACTAAAACGGAACTTGAGAATGTTAAAGGGTATTTACGTCAGCAGGAAATAATTCAAAAATATCATGATGGAAAAACCAATCATCGTGGCATTAATGAATGTTACAATGCATTATCCCGGAAATACTTTTGGCCCAAAATGAAGGAACACATTACCAAGTACATTAATGAGTGTAGTATTTGTGGGCAGAGTAAATACGATCGTCATCCGATCAAACAACAGCTTCATTTAGTCCCACCGCCATCGAGACCCTTTGAAGTGATTCACCTTGACTTATTTACAGTAGAAACTGAAAAGTTCTTAACAATTATAGATTCCTTTTCAAAGTATGCTCAAGCATACCATTTAAGGGATGGAACTGCAATGAGTGTCGTTCAGGCTTTGCTAATTTTCTGTACTCATCACGGAGTCCCATTAACAATAGTAACTGATCGCGGCACCGAGTTTACTAATCAATTGTTTTTAGAGTTCACGAGGTTACATAAAATACAACATCATAAAATCCTAGCCCATTCACCTAATGAAAATGGAATGGTTGAGCGGTTACATTCAACTCTTTTAGAGCATTTGAGAATACTCAAACTACAGCGTCGCAATGAACCTGCTATTAATTTAATGCCCTATGCTATTTTAGGTTACAATAGTACTATCCATAGCTTCACTAAGTGTAGACCCTTAGAAGTTATAAGTGGACACTTTGATCCTCGTGATCCATTAAACCTAGATGTAACAGAACATTTAATGCAACAGTACATGCAAGACCATCGTTCCAAAATGAATAAAGTGTATGAAATAATAAGTGAAAATTCGTTAAGCAATAGGACCAATATAATAAATAATTTAAATAAGAATCGTGAACCAGAGGAATGTTACATTCCTGATCAACAAGTATATATTAAAAACCCTTTGGCTAGCCGTCAAAAATTAGCTCCAAGATTTACACAGGACACGGTATTAGCAGACTTGCCAATACATATATATACTAAAAAGAAACGTGGTCCTGTAGCTAAATCTCGATTAAAAAGGGTTCCTAAGGCTGCACGCTTGTTACAGGACGATCCTGATGTTCCTACTACCAGCGGTAGCAGCTCAAGAGATAACACTTGAGAGCCTAGAAGATGGGCCAGGACTTCTACCTTTCAAATTAGGACCAGCTAAAATAGTTTCTCAATATCATTCATTTTTACAATTTATTGACATTGAAGATATAGGATCTAAAGTTTCGATTGTAAAGGATCAGTTAAATGTGCTACGTCCCCAATTGAATAATAAAACACATTCACTGTATGAAATCCATCTTGTGTATCTTAGTGCAAAGTTAGATAAAGTTGCAGAGCAATTGCAAACGTTTGTTTCAAGTCGCATTAAGCGAGGACTTATAGATGGACTAGGCTCTGTAATAAAAAGTATCTCAGGCAACTTAGATTATACCGATGCCATACGTTATAATAATGCTATAAAAATACTTCAAGATAATGAAGAGGAATTAGCTTTGCAGTACAATCATCATATAAGTTTAAGCAAGGAATGGATGTCCCAACAATCAAAGAATTTAGATAGTTTAATAGAAAATCAGGAAAAGATTGTTGAGATGGTTAATGGGTTCATAAATACTACAAAAGTAGTTAGTTTAGATCTAGATAAGTTTGCTCATCTTACGCAATTATTAGTTATTCTTAATGATAATATCGATGAGTTATCAGATGATATTATAGGAATGGAAAATCTTCTAGCTTTCATTCATGCAAAAAGTACTCACCATTCGATGCTTAATGTAAATGCACTGAAATCTATGATAGATAAACTGTGTAGCCTTTATGGTGAGGAAGAAATATTGAAAATAAGTATTAGGGATTATTTTGACATAATTAAATTGGGTTCTTATTATAGTAAAAATAAATTAGTTGTAGTCTTTAAGGTTCCGATTGCCTTACCTAAAATCTACTACCTATATAAGTTAGCTATTATTCCTAATAAAAACTTTGAGGTCCTTATTCCACCCTCTCCTTTTATAGCAATACATGAGACAGATTTTATGTACATGGAGGCTGAATGCCCGAAGGTAACTACTTGGTATATCTGTGAGAAACAAGCTGGATACTATCATAAGGAGCAAGGGGATTGCATCCAACAAGTTATTACGAAGCAGAATGTAGACTCGGCATGTAATCGCACTTCAATTACTCTCAATATGGAAGCATTTGAACAATTGGATGATAGACATTACACCATCTCATTCCCGAAACCTACCAAAGTGGAGACTTCGTGCGAGAGGAACGTCTATGAAACATTGCAAGGAAGTTATCTAGCTGTGCTACCTGAACACTGCTTTCTACGTACACCTGAGTTTACTATATTCAACAGTAATAATCTTGTAAAAGGTCAAGCTATGAAGATTATTGATCTACCACTGGAATCCAAAGAAACTTCATCTCTACAGCCTGCACTCACTTTGAACTCTTTAAATCTAGAAAATCTACATGCTGGCGATACCAAGATTTTGATGCAGCCTCCGATCAATTTAAGGACGCCTCAAGATCCAATATTATACCACACTACAATACCGTTGTACGCTACCCTATTAGTTGCAACCGTATTCGTTATCTACGTTCTTTTTCGGAGATACCGAAGTCGATCAGCTAGAATGCCAGTATCAGATAAAAATTCAAGCCCAGCCTTAAGCCAAGATGGTAATACTGAAGCTGCAGACTCGCATCAACCTAAGAGTACTTCAGATCATTATTCAACACTATTCTCGACGAAAGTTCTCAAATAGTTGCTGAACTACGGCGGGAGATGTTATACCATGGCGCAGTTAGGGAATTGCTGATACTGCGTTCACCTCATTACGGTTGCATCAGCCATTGAATACACGAGTTGCTGACATCGCGGAACGTGACAGCGATCGCGCCATCGGATTCACCGAAGAGGACACCACTTCGTGTCTTACATCGAACGTTGTCGCTTCTTTTAGTTTTAATAATTTCAATGTAATAATTGGTTTTAATTAAATTACTTTAAATAATTTTGGTTTTTTTTGGATCATCCGGCTGCAGAATACATAATTGACGTCATAATATTGTCTTAATCGTCTGTTTTTACATGTAAATGTCACTATTTGTACTCTAATGGAACTCAAGTTGTGGTAGTGTGGTTACTACTACCACTTGGCACAAATGTACAGAAGAAATAAGGATGGCTACAGACACTTGAAATATATTAATAGTTTACATAGTATACACCGGAAAATTTATCAAGTTTTTTATTTGTCCCGGTACCGGTGAGTATTTTTTTTATATCACTTAGTTGGCAGACAAGCACACGGCCCACCTCATGGAAAGCGGTTACTGTGGCCTATGGACGTATGCAACACCAGGGGTGTCACACTCGCGCTGCCGACCATGAAGAAACCTTCTGATGCCCCATTGAAGAACCCCATATTGTAGGTGCTTGGGAAAACTACTCGTACATTAGTTTCATATAACATCCGCGTCAGCATGTCATACACTGTATTTAGCTATGAAATATATAATTTATAGTTTTTTTTTATAGGACACGCCACCTTGACTTCACCTCGCCTGATAGTAAGCTAAAGGCAAAGTCTCAGGAAAGAGGGTCACCATTACAGACACTAAGTGTTACAATGGTGGCACTCAGCTTGGCGGCCTCATCAGATGCTTTTTCACGCCCCGTTTAAAGGCCCCGGGACTGTAGGAAGAAGGAAACACGTGTGCTGGTGAATGAATTCCAGGTCTTGGTGGTGGGGCAAAGAAAAGAGTCTCCGAACCGCTTGGTTCTTGCTCGTATATTCTGTACAGTGTGAGGGTGACATCTAAGGTCTGCACGTGTTGTCCTATGTAGGAAAGGAGATGGTGGGATTAGTTGGAAGAGCTCATCAGAACACTCACCATGGTAGAGACGGTAAAATACAGCCAAGGAAACAATATAGTTCTCAAATTGCCACACTCTCAAACACGCAGGTTTTATGGTGCCATTAAATGTTTTCAAGTACGTCAGCGTATCATTTAACCTCGTGCATCATAGGGTACAAGTGGACAAATACTCGTACAATAAGTAACCGGATTGGTTTCAGTGTTAAATTCGATTATAATTTACAGTATTCGGTAATTATGGATAACTTAAAAGGGTTATGTTTCTGTATGTACCTATAATTAAGATGGCAAACCTGTATACTATTTATGATATCATAAACATAACATAACACAAACTCACAGTAGGTAGGTAGGCAGAGGTGCTATAGCACCCACATTTTGCCGGTTTATGTTTAAGTAATAGGTGGTGAGCCTATTGCCATTAACCGGGCACTTATAAACCTGCGATAAATACACACATAACTTTGAAAAGCATCGAAAAGTCATTGGTGTGTGCCATGGTAAGACCTGGAATCGAACCCGAGACCTCGTCTCAGCAGTCCATTACCCATACCACTAGGCTACTATTTATGATATACAGGTATATAAGGTACGTAAATAGTACCTTAAGTAAAGGATTCTCATACATACTACCTCTTCTAAAATCATGTTTTTTCTACGAACATAAGATAGGTAATATACTATATATAGAACTATTTATCGTTGTCTAGAATAATCTTCTGAAAGTATTTAATCGAAAAATAATATTTTTGAAAATAGTATCAATGAATTTAACTTTTTTTTTCTTCTATGGTGATCCCGACGATTCCGCCAACAACTCAGTTTTTAGTAACTGGTCGAAATAACGTGTGATAGTACAATTGTCAATAAACAAAATAAACAAAATTTATTTTCCATAAAAACAGTTGATTTTGAAAGAGGCCAAAAGGTTTATGGAGTGTTGAAGTACCTGGAAAGAGGAGACATCATTAAAGCAGACACAATGTTAAGTGGTACAGCAAACGAGCACAGTTTTATAGGTTAATATTGTTAAGATCTATGAAGCAACATAATGTATAAATAAGTAATTTATCTATTGGTTCTCGACTTTTCTCCGCAACCTATAAATACCTCAGTTTACATGATCCCTCTGTACAAACTAAGAATTAAAAATCATCATTTTCATCAATCATTATTTTCCCTTCTTACTAAAAAGATCCGAAACCTTACATTGCCATAAATAAACAAACCACACAAAAAACATAACAGACGAAAAATACTCATCTGTCCGGTTACAAATATGACCGAATTTTTTGACAAGCGAACCGAAAAAGTGGCTCAAACGTCTGTGGCCGCCCTGAAAATGCGACTTGCATACAATAACAGTACCCATATTAAAATTCATGAAGAGTTTTTTGTGAAAAACAACAACAACAGACTATATTATAACTTTTTTTTCTAATTTTTTCTTCCTCTTTCGTTGGTTGTTAAATATTTGATGCGTCTCATTTGTTCGAGCTCATTTTTTGTTAAGAAAAATCTAGATTTTTGAAGCACTAAAAATGTGTAACACAATCTAAGTTTGTGGGTTCCTAAACTACGTCACGTAAAACATGGTTAAAAGACTGATATATATATATATATATTCATATCAGATTAGATTTTTGTACTGCTAAACTGGAGAAAAAGCATCGAAAAGTCATTGGTGTGTGCCATGGTATAACCTGGGACCGAACCCGAGACCTCGTCTCAGCAGTCCATTACCCATACCACTAGGCTACCGCGGTTTATTTTAAGGTAGTAAATTACACAAAAAAAACATCACAACAACAGCAGCAGCGCCGATGACGTCTCCCCGGTATGTTGAAAATTCATTTCGACACGCTAAAAAAGATCGCGGTAGCCTAGTGGTATAGGTAATGGACTGATGAGACGAGGTCTCGGGTTCGATCTTAGGTTTTACCATGGCACACACCAATGATTTTCGAAGTTATGTGTTTATTTATCGCAGGTTTATAGGTGCCCGGTTAAGGGTAATAGGCTCGCCACCTATATTGGGACCTAAACATAAACTAGTGAAATGTGGGTGCTAGCACCTCTATCTACCCATTCGGGGATATAGGCGTGAGTTTATGCTGTTATGTTATGTTAAAAATCACCACCAGCAGATCTGTAGCTATTCAGGAGATGAACGCTTTGATAGAACGTAAATTTGAAGTTCGGCGTGACTGCTCACTACTACCCAACAAACTTCGAAAGTCGAGCTACCAATAAAAACTGCAAGCTTTGGACGGAAAACATTGAGATAACTTCCATGATAGTGTCTCAGGCTGCTGATAATATAACAATAGTTATAATACAATAAAAGCTAAAAATAAAGTACATGTAGATAGGTTAGCAGCTCAACTACGAGCCTAGCGACCGGCGATTGTTAATTCGATATCGGGGCACGTAGCGACAATTTTCACGATCCCTACACTGGCTCACTGGCCTCATTTCCGTAGGGAAGACACAGTGGGGCAACTATTGTACATACCCTCCTTTGTGTTTGATATTCGTAATAAATCTTATTGATTTATCTGTTTGTTCAAGTGGTTGTTATAACGTGAGATGCGAAATTTGTATTTAAAAATATTCTTTAATATGCGTGATTCTCGGCAGAGTAGAATTTGGACCACCTCATCTCTTCCCATGCGGTGTCGTACAAGGCAACCAAAGGATAAGGCTGTTTAACATCAGATAGATATATACAGCCCAGACTCAGCCTCAGATGCATGTCTTGAGTCAACATTAGTGGCCGGAAGACGCCAATAGGCTCACCCCTTATTAATTCACCTTTGCCTAAACCTCCGGGGATAAAGGCGTGATTAAATGTATGTATGTATCTTTAATTCTTTATTGTACACAGGAAAATAATATATTAACAAGCAATCACAAATACATTATGGTGTACAAAGCCGAGCTTAACTCAGTATTAAGTATTCTTCCAGCAAAGGGGATTAAAAGCGCAATAAAAGGGTAAAAAGAGAGAATATGGGAGTGTAGACACTGGCGAATAGGTGACCTCAATTTTGCCCGAAATTCGGAAACATGGTCACACTTCCGGAGATCAAATATGAAGCGGATGCCCAAATTTTGCAGTCTTTCAACCGCGGTGGCCTAGTCCTAGTGGTATGGGTAATGCTGAGACGAGGTCTCGGGTTCGATCCCAGATTTTACCATGGCACACACCAATGACTTTTCGATGATTTTCGAAGAAGTGTATTTATTGCAGGTTTATAGGTGCCCGGTTAATGACAATAGGCTCGCCACCTATTACATTGGGACCTAAACATAAACTGGCGGAATATGGGTGCTAGCACCTGTGCCTGGGGTAGGCAGTGGGGATGTAGGCGTGAGTTTATGTTATGTCATGTTTCAAGTTTATTAAGTGGTTCATCCTCTGTATCATCATACATCAGCGTAGTTTTCTGTTGCTATGTTGCTTCCCGGTGGAGTAGAACAAGGCCACCTCATCTCTTCCCGTGGGTGTCGTAGCAGGCGACTAAGGGACAGGGTTGTTCTCCATCTGACAGTTCAACATACAGTCCGTGACGAAGAGATCGCTTGACGGTAAAAGCCTCGCCCCATATTACGTGGGACCGAAGTAGGGTAGCCAGAGCTCACTGGAGAGTTTGTGCTGTCAGTGGGAAGATTAAACGCTTGCCCTAGTTTGTCTTCTACACTGACGGCACAGAAACTCTGTGCTTATAGGATCGGCAGCGCGAGTGTGACTCCTCTGGTGATGCACACGGTTATAGGTCACGGTAACCACTTTCCTTCAGGTGGGCCGTGTCCTTGTCTGGTCTGCCACCTAAATCGTATAAAAAAATCATAGTTGGCGAGATGTGGGTGTTGGTACACCTCTGCCTACCCCTTCGTGGACTTAGGTGCGTGATTATATGTAAGTTTTTTTATATTATTAGCAATACAATTGCGAGGAATACCCTTTCATTTAGTATCGATGTTACGTTTATAATGTTTCAAAGAGGCCGGAGGGATTATCCCGTTCTTTATTTTTTCCCGAGAGGTGAAAGACCTCGTTCACTGCCAGCGTACTGTTTTTTATACAGCGCGTCGGTATGATTTCATTTCCTCTGGGGGTAAACTGTATATGAAGTTAAAACAATGAATAAATATAAACAGCTTGTGTCTTACAAACGGTTTTAAACTAAAACGTTGCATGATACACAATACATAATTACAACAATGGTAACGAGAATCAGCATAGTTTTGGTATAAAGATATAGATACAATTTATATTTTTGAATTGCCTGACATTTTGACTATGTTACGAGTACCATGTAGGCCTTGATCACAATCTGACTGGCGTATACCATGATCACGTAAATTCCTGTTCTTCTTCTTCTCGTGTCAATGATTCACTGTTGGCGCTAAATTGTTCCCGAATAAAATTATGCCATCTTATCCTTATCCTTAGTGCGGGAGGATAAGATGGCATACAACCGTCTACGCACAGTCGGCCGGTAGAGACATAATCTACGCCAGTGAGGAATGCGAGATCCAGGCTTAACCGCATGTGACTGCGGTGCCCCCGTGCAGTCCTTGGCGCACTTGGTCTCGTGTCCCTTGTGTCCACACAGGCAGTCCACTTCCATATTGGCCATGGGATCGTGCCCTGGAGGATATTTTTCCTGGTGAGGTAGGAAATCAGAAACTAAGAAAATCAGAAATGGTGGGAACATTATTGGATAGCTTATATTTTTAATATTGCTAAGTAGTACCGTCTCCGTCTTTAACAAAATGACAAAATATGAAACCGACTTTAAACAACTTTAAACTTAATCCAATATTTGCCATTAGCGTCATTATATCACGACACTTGTGTCCAAGAGCCTCGTTTAGACGATTCGTTTGAACATGCTCTTGACAAGAATGCTCGAGATAGCCCCCACGACAGCTATTTAAATGGAGCATTAAAATTACTTATCTCCTTAGAGCCTCCCGAGTGAACAGGCATTGAATGTGTAGTGTTTTCAACTTTATTTTCCTGCTTTCCAACGTTTGTACGGAGTTGTTTCGAGAACGACTTTTGTTTTTGTTTTTAAAATGCATTCTGCATCATTGACCGAGCAAGTCTCCATTCGACAAGGTGGCCGATTTTGCTTTCGTTTCTGGTCTAGAGGCATTTCTAAACTGATTTTCAACAAATTTGGCACGTGGTATACCACTTAAGTTGCAGACAAGCACACGGCCCACCTGATGGAAAGTGGTTACCGTGGCCTATGGACGTTTGTAACACCGGAGGAGTCACAGTCGCGCTGCCATTCCTGTAAGTACAGAGTTTCTGTGCCGTCAGTGTAGAAGACAAAGCAGGACAAGCCTTTAGTCTTCCCACTGACAGCACAAATTCTCCAGTGAGCTCTGGCTACCCTACTCACCGCTGGGAACACAAAACGAAGTTATTATAACCGCGGTATTCTGTAGTTTTTTGTAGGAGGGAAAATGGTAAAGAAAATGGGGTAGTTTGCTGTCGCGTTATTTATGAATTTATAATTTTTGCCTAAAACATTAAAGACATAATTCCTCTCAGGCTGTTGTTAAAAATACATTCCTCGTAAAACAGAACTTCGTTTACAAAAGCAGATGAGATAAAGGCCTGTATGGTGTTAGCGATTATTTAAGAACGAATCGTAATTGTTTTTTAGTAAAACATCCAGGGCTGATTAAAATAAGATACTTATCGTTTTTTTAAGGATACCAGATATGATTAAAGGTACCAAAAAGAGCAAAGAGTGATCATCAGGCCTACTGTTCTTAGAACTACTAGTAAGTTCACAGATCTAAGCAGTTCGGAGACTCTTTTCTTTGCTGCACCACCATTGGAATTCATTACCAGCTCACGTGTTTCCTTCTTCCTACAGTCCCGGGTCCTTTAAGCGGGGCGTGAAAAAGCAACTGATGAGGCCGCCAAGCTGAGCGTCACCATTGTAACATTACTTAGTGTCTGTAATGGTGACCCTCTTTCCTGAGACTTTACCTTTAGCTTACCATCAGGCGAGGTGAAGTCAAGTTGGCGTGTCCTAGATAGAAATAAAAATAGTAGTTATTAGCGTAAAAGTAACACCAAAAACTTATAATACTTCATGTTCCTACTTTGAGATAACTTATACTGTAAACTATGAACTACAGAATACCACGGCTATAATAACCTCGTGTTGTGTTCCCGGCGGTGAGTAGGGTAGCCAGAGCTCACTGGTGAGTTTTTGTGCTATCAGTGGGAAGACCAAAGGCTTGTCCTGATTTTGTGTTCTGCACTGAAGGCACTTAAAATCTCTGTTCTTACAGGGTCGGCAGCACGGATGTGACTCCATTGATGTTACATACGTTCATAGACTACGGTAACTACTTTCCACCAGGTGGACCGTGTGCTTGTCTGCCACCTAAGTTGTATAAAAAAAATAATTAGAGGTAACCAATGGTCTTTAGTCTCTTTGTGACTATGGCTTCTGAAAATCAACCAAAACGGCATTATATAATTTCAAACAAATCCCTAGAATCCGTTTGAAACAATTTAATTCCAAAAAGTAACAAATTAACATGAATACACAAATATATAACCTTTTCAGTAATCAAGATCTACACCCCTTAATGTGTTCTGTTGCTAGAAAGGGACAGAGCATAGTATCTTGGTGCCGTTTGATTACAGTTCACAAAGAGATGTCGTCGCATTGTCTCTTACAATAGGAAACCGAGATGACGACACAGCATCTGCGTTAATACACGGATCTTTTGGGAGAAACACGATATTTAGGCGGTTGACATACAAACTCACAACATTTGATATTGTCTCACGATTACCTGTGATATTATGCACATACATTTTACCTCTCCGTTTTTATAAATGGCGTAAATAACAAAATATAAGACAGTCAGCATCAGAAAGATTTTAACTTCCAAAGTCTCTAAATGATTTTACACACATAAGTGGTTTAAAAAATATAATGAACGAACTATTTTGACTAGTGCAAAATTGTAGTTTAACCTCTAGGTCTATCTCTTTACAGTCTCTAGTTCTATGCACACATACATATAATCACGCCTTTATCCCCAGAGGGTTAGGCAGAGGTGAATTAACACTCATATTTCACCAATCATTTTCTTCAGTCCCACATAATAGGGGGTGAGTCTATTGCCGTATTCCGGACACTATTGTTGACTCGAGCCATGCATCTGAGGCTGAGTCTGGACTGTATATATCTGTCTTATACTAAACAGCCATTTCCCTTAGTAATCACCTCATACGACACCGCATGGGAAGAGATGGGGTGGTCCAAATTCTACTCTATTGGGAATCACGCAACACTATATGATTTTAATACTAAGTTAAACTGCTTTATTAATTTAAATTGTATTATTGTCCGAACTAACGGTGTGTACAAAATATCAGAACAATTAGTCAACAGAAAGGGGGGAATACCATGGTATTAAGATCGCTTACTACATACATTAACTACATTGTTAGTCAATAACAATCTGGCGCTGATAGTTCAACGATTTGTTTTAATAGAAAATATGGTTTACGACAAAGGAAGGAACTTTGAGTAAGAAAAAAAGAAAATGCGAGTTGTGGATCCTTTAAACAAAATCAAATAATTTATTTCTCAGATTACACTGATCAAAGTCAAAGTCCAAAGTTTTTATTAGTTGAATATGGTACAAAATGGTGTTTAGGTACATAATGTTAAGATCTCATATTCTGCCGGTTCTGGCGTACAAATTTTATATTGATTAATTTCATTATTTATCATTAAATATCAACACATGCAATAAGTACAATTTTAAAATTAAGATGTCAGTGTTTAATTAGATAATATCATTTAAGAAATCATGAATATTATAATAACATTTATCATATAGCATGCGCTTTAAATTATTTTTAAACAGATCATTGCGTTAAAAATAATGACTTAGATTAAGATTGGTGCAAATGCTTTTAAGCGGGGCGTCAAAAAGCATCTGATGAGTTCGTCAAGCTGAGTGTCTGTTTATCCTTTTTTTTTATTTTATGTGCGCAAAATCCCCGCGGATACCTCCCCACCGTAGCCGGTGGAAGAGGTTATGTCGGACTCGAACCGACTAAAACGCACGTCACCAGTTGGTCGTTTTGGTAGCCGAAAGTGAGGTTGACAGGCATATCCCTCGCACCCTGGCCGACACAGGGCCATGTGCTTGTCAGCCAACTAAGTGGTATAAAAAAAAAAAAACTCTCACGATCTGGCCCTCTGTGTCTGTTTATCCTAAGACTTTGCTTTAAGTTTACCGAAGTGAAATAAAAGTGAAGAATAGGTGTAATGATATGTCTTGTATAAAAAAGCTGTATGACATATATTCCATACAGTGCCCACTCCCTCTAAGTGCGGTTTCCTGTAAGGACCAAGAGATATTCTCTCACTCCGGCGATTTAAAATACTAACGGGAAATCCCTTTATCGCCGCCTACTTCCGACCAAAATACTGTAATTTGTCTCTAATTCTAATAGGGACGCTAGGGTATGTTGGGTATTAAATTAGGACAATACCCATGTTGCCTCCTACTCAGGTATCGTATAGTCCCATTCGAAGTGACAATAAATCCTAGCCTAGGATATTTGATAGTTAAGTCCATGTGGTTTTAGAGTGTTCATTAATGTTAAAGCTATTAATTTTACTGGTTTGCTGGTAATTTCTATTTGATGTAATAAGGTTGAGATCGATGGGGAGGAATTTTTCGATGTGTAAAGTTGCAGTCTCCCTCTTTTTCTCTATTTGATTTTTGTATATATTGTTTAGTAAGCATAGTTTTGTATAAATTTATAAGTAATTGTATATAATTGCATTTTTCTGTATATATATAATAAAAGCTTATACAATAAGTATCTAGGGGTACATTATAACAAGCATTAAGAGAAATAAATCATTGAAACTGTAAACTATTTCGTATAGTAAATAAAAAAAAAAAATAAAAAAAAATAAAATAAAAATAAAAATATATTTTTTTTAGTTTATATAGTAATGTATGTAATTTTTTTGTTTTTTTATTTTATTTATTATTGTACTGAGTTTTCGATATTTCGGCGCTGTTGCAAGCTGAAGGAACTGGAAGTATTGGCGGTGAACAGTGCGTAAAAAAACTCGAAAGAGGGTAGATCGATATATTTATTCCAAAATCTTTTTTCACTGTTCACCTATAGATCCGTGCAACCCTACAGAGGTGATTGAATTACAAACATCCTTATAAGCTTTTGCATTTTGTTATACACAACCATTTATTACAAAGCCGGTCCAGTAACAAGTCTGACCACCTAAACAAAATATTCTGTTTGATAAAAGCTCTTCGTATTAAAACAACATGAGCTGTAAGTCATGTAAAACGGTATAAATTTGCAAACATACTGAGCAGATTGTTTATTTTGTTCTTCACAAGAATCTCAAATATCCACACACACTGCTACTGCTACAGGTACGTATATAATAGGGAAGCTACTATGAAATACTCGTCCGAACATTCGTTGTATATCAATTCAGTAAACAGTGTGACTGGTGGGGAAGAATGCCATCGTCTCACATTTGTAGGTACAAAGTGTCTTATTCAATATATGTATAATTTCCACCAAGAGCCATTAATCCGCAGTATGAACATTTTTTCCGTTCCTCTTGATTATCGTGCTTGCAACAGCGCCAAAATATCAGGAACTAAATATCCCGATAGCTCTAATCATAATATTATTACTTCATTGGCTGCGTGGTTACCGGCAGAGTAGAATTTGGGCCACCACATCTCTTCCCATGCGGTGTCGTACAAGGTGACTAAAGGATAGGGCTGTTTAACATCAAACAACTCACACTAAGATGCTTGAGTCAAAAATAGTGTCCGG
Source organism: Eilema griseolum (assembly GCA_963662185.1). Taxonomy (NCBI): domain Eukaryota; kingdom Metazoa; phylum Arthropoda; class Insecta; order Lepidoptera; family Erebidae; genus Eilema; species Eilema griseolum. The sequence continues at coordinate 3,283,708 of OY759249.1, forward strand.
AAGACGGCAATAGGCTCACCCCCTATTACGTGGGATCGAATAAAATTATTTGTAAAATGTGGGTGTTAATTCTCCTCTGCCTAACCCCCCGGGGATAAAGGCGTGATTGTATGTATGTATGTTTGTAATCAATCAAAGAATCAATTTCATTTATTCAATTTAGGCACACAAAGAGCACATATGAACGTCAAAATTTTACAATTATGTCAAGAAATAATGTAAAAATATTAAATAATGTACTGTTTCTATCGTGTGCGTGTATTTGAAACTTTATTTTTTTGTCGTACAACAGAGGTACGCCTTTTGGTCTTTTTACGATCTTCGATTGTTCTAGCAGACCGTGAGAAAGCGTTTTTCAAGGCCTTCAAGGTCGCATTTTGTCCTACCATTTTATATTTCTTAGCATTTGGAATGGTATTTAAACTATCATGGTCACTCACATCAGTATCACAATAAACGGGATATTTACTATGTTTCATTGTTTTGAGTTTCCGATATTTCAGCGCTGTTGCAAGCACCATGATCACGGAGGAACTGGAGTAGTGGCGGTGAACAGAGAAAAAGCTTTTTTCCTAGGAGTAATTATATCGATCTACGAGTCGAGACGATCTTTCGAGTTCTTTTACTACGCGAATCTGCACTACTTTTGGTATGAAACATGGTAAATATCCCGTTTATTTTGATATTGATTGGGAATGGTGTTCTTCACCCTACCTTCGTACGAACCAGCAGGGGTCAGTCAATTGACAAGCTGTGTACTATAAAAAAGGAATTCCGAAACTTCGGTCCGCAACTTCGGATGTTCCATAGTAGGTAACAGTTATATGAGCATCATCGTGCATTCATTTGTTCAGCGAAGAGGCTATTCATACTGCAACTCTGTAAGTCGAATGGCCTGTTTACGCCTGTATCGTTGTAATTATATTTTCTTTTTATTTCCTCTGTGAACTCTATTTCTCTTTCGTTATACAAATGTTACCTATTATTTTGCTGTTTCTCTTACCGTATTTTAGCTCAGCAAAAAAGTAGGAGGTAGGACACGACGGTATTCCCGTCCGAATTGAGCAGTCCGACTGGGGAGGTACCTCCATTTTACACAATACCACGGCTATAATAACCTCGTGTTGTGTTCCCGGTAGTGAGTAGGGTAGCCAGAGCTCGCTGGAGAGTTTTTGTACTGTCAGTGGGAAGACCAAAGGCTTGTCCTGATTTTGTGTTCTGCACTGAGGGCACATAAAATCTCTGTTCTTACAGGGTCGGCAGCACGGATGTGACTCCACTGGTGTTACACACGTTCATAGGTCACGGTAACCACTTTCCATTAGGTGGGCCGTGTGCTTGTCTGCTACCTTAGTTGTATGAAAAAAAGTATCAGATACTGATTTCTATACTTATAACTATACTTGATACTTCCAAACAGAGTACAAATAGATAACATATCTTTTACAGAATGTTTTAACAGAAACTTAGTGATCAAAATTACTAGATTTTTTTTAAAACATAAAAGAATATTAGAACCGAAATTACTTAGATATATTTCCTCTAACCACTCCAGCTAAATTGCTGGTATTAGGAGTGCGATCACGTCGGTAATGTAATGGCCAGGATTCGACCATGGCACGGACCTCTCAATCGTAAGGCCGACTCCTTACCCACTAAGCTACCGCCTAGTAGTAGACTACTGCCAGTGGGGACGCCGTTGAGCATACGGGTATATATGACCGTGCACAACGACTTAATAAATAAACGGCAGAGATTTTCTTAAGCGCCTACAATAAGGAGTTCTTCAAGAGGAGATAGAAGGTTTCTTCAGGGTCGGCAGAGCGAGTGACACGAGCGAAGAGCACACATTCATAGGCCACGGTAACCACTTCCCATCAGGTGGTCCGAGTGCTTGTTTGCCACCTAAGTGGATTTAAAAGAAAAAGTTCGGATTTCAACTGGGGCCGACAGCTTGTCGTGCTCAATGAGGCGTCAATTTCCCTAACCTCTCAAGCTGAATTTCTTGTGTTAGGAGTGGGTCCACATCGGTAATATCCAGGATTTAAGCTCAGAATCTCTCGATCATAAGGCTCACTAACCAACAAGCTATCAACAGTGTTATCCTGTGAACCGTGTAAATACTTAAAACTCCGAATAAATCGCGATAGGATACGTAAAAAATAGTTTTCTTTCAATATACACCACTTGCGTAAACTTCCGACAGTAATACAAAACAAACTAAAAGAAAATCTCTAACCGAGTCTCGAAAATCCTCGAATAGAATGTCCAAATCAAATAACGGAATCAGTTCCTTACACTAAATTACATCGAGTAATATATTCCTATAAACGTTTCACCGACATTGAGTGATACTCCAGAACGGGTCTCCATTTATCAATAAAAAAAGCACTTGGATTTAGTGAAAGTTAAAAGAACGCCCATAACAAGATAAAGAGAGACTCGTCTATAATGGACTTTTTGTCGGTACCTCCCCGGATTAAATTCTGGAAAAGTTTTTGACGATAATTTCGTTGCGGTGTATAGATAGTGTGTTCTTTTCCTATTTGCTGTGTTGGACTTAAGTGTCTGTATTGGCTCTTATAATTGTAACAATGTCAAAGTACACGATGGTATTTCCGTCCAATTGAGCAGTCCGACTGGGGAAGTACCTCCACCCTACAGAATAACTTGGCCATAATACCTTCGTTTTGTGTTCCCAGCGGTGAGTAGGGTAGCCAGAGCTCACTGGAGAGTTGGTTCTATCAGTGGAAAGACTAAAGGTTTGTCTTGCTTTGTCTTCTAAACTGACGACAAAAAAACTGTGCTTACAGGTTCGGTAGCGCGAGTGTGACTCCTCTGGTGTTACACACGTCCATAGGCCACGGTAACTACTTTCCATCAGGTGGGCCGTGTGCATGTGGCCGTGTTTATTCTGTACTATCATTAAACCGGCAGTTGTTAGACATCAAAATTAAAAAATATTAAAGACTTGTTAAGTAAATGAACCACCACCGTACCAGATCGGAACGCATAGCCTGGTCACGCTACCCGTAACCAGAGGGCTGGTTTATTTCTTGCGCAAACGATTGGTATTGTCATTCAACGTTGCAATGCCGCCAGCCTTCTGACCACCCTCCTGCTTGACATCGATGGGGAGCAATTCTTTGATGGTTGAACCTGCAGGTTTATATAGGTATAGATAGATAGATAGATAATTCTTTATTGTATACCAACAGATTTACAGTAGGACAAGTAGGTAGCATGTATACAGTTCAATGTACAATGGGCGGCCTTATCGCTGAAGCGATTTCTTCCAGGCAACCTTGGGATGGACAGTAATGTTATAACAACAAAAGATATGGTGTAGTTACCGACTAAACTTAAATAGATAGTGTATTAAAACAAAAGAAAGAGAGAAAAGTAAGTAAAATAAAATTAATATACGGCTTTACACAAAAAATATCAACATAAATACTGACATACAAATACATATACATGTATTAAATAAATATATACATAAAGTATAGGTATAGTTCATACTAATATGAAGGGAAAATAGTGAGTGAGCACATAATTGTGAGCTATTACCTACTGTGCACAACATGATAGGTAGTGGTTCTTGACCATTAATTTAAATACATTTAGGGATTTTGCCCGTCTGATGTTCAGTGGCAACGCGTTCCATAAGCGCACCGCCCTGACAGTGAATGACTTGTCAGCAAAGTCAGTAGAATGTATTGGCATACTCAGCCTCAAATTCTCGGACGACCTCAGGCATTTCGTATGTGTGTCATAGAGGAACTGGAATCGTTCTTTGAGATAATAGGGAGTGTTGGGATTAAACAATACATTATATAACAATGATAGAATATGGGCATTGATTGAATCTTTAAAGCATTTAGTATGGTAACTAGTCAAATCAATTCAGATATAGAAAAATTGAATCGGATCAGGCGGGATTGGAACCCGTCGCCGTAAGATAGCAATATGTATAGCAGAATTTAGATGGTTTCAGGAGAGGTTTATCATCGATATTATGTAATGTTTTATATTTTAAATTAGATAAATCCTACGTACATTATGTAAACAAATAATCCTTGTAAATTCCTAATACAATACCTATTACACAAACCAAAATCCTAGTTTAAATACAAAGAGGGAAAACTCCTAAAGCCATTGAGTCGTCTAATTACCGCCGTTAATATATATAATTATTCTAAATAGCTTGGTTCCATTTTCGACAGAACACACTCAATATGTTCCTCTGTCAATAAACTGGTACAATTTTCATATTTGACATGTAATCCACGTTGTATGACAAACATCTTCTTCCGGAGTCAATATTTAAGATTGAATATAATTTTCGTATTGTAATAAGACAGTGATGTGGGCTTTTGTTTAATCTGCGTTTACAGAAATTCGTTTTGTTTGATTTTTGTGCCTAAAGAGGGTTAAATCTGTATGTGTTTTAGAAGACAGAAACCGCGAATCACAACTGGATATTTTCTCTCTCAGAGTATTTATACATCCATGTGTATATTCTCTGGAGTGGTAGGTAGAGGTTTATTGTTATATATTTGTTGCTATAATTTATCTAGGATACGTCATATGGAGGTAGGACACGGCGGTATTTCCGCCCAATTGCGCAGTCCGACTGGGGAAGTACCTCCGTCCTACAAAATACCGCAGCTATAATTACTTCGTGTTTTGTTGCCAGCGGTGAGTAGGGTAGCCAGAGCTCACTCGGAAAGGTTCATAGAAAAGTGATCTCTTCGGCAAAGTATCCTAATCTACTTAAACGTCTCATTTTTAGACTACCCTTACCTAATGATCAACACGATCTTCGCTAGACGCTTTAGCCCATATAAGGACAATTATACCTACAACAAGTCAGTTCGATTGTGTGATATAAAGCAGTCCTCACTAAGGGAAGCAAAATCAAGGATCACGGAGTGGCTCGCCTCCCTGACATATGATTTTACTGAGGACCTTCTCTTGCACTTGTTGTGATCGGAGCATGAACTCAGTTGGTGCACCACATCGCATCATTGTGTTAACTACATTTATTTAGTTCATTTTTCTTTATTTTTGTTTCTTTGCATGTTTAGTTAGGCATTCTTCTTGAATTAAATTTTGTTTTGTAATTTTTGTGATCAGTCATTGGACCATTTTACAGTGTTGTAAAAAAACACAAAGGACAGGCTTGCCTAATGTGGGGCCAGTGGATATAGATTTGTGGTAAGGGTGTGTTATGGAAATAAATGTATTTTTTTAAATTAAAGCTTTGGGACGTTCAAGTGCCTTATTCAATATCTTAGTATTAGTGAATGATTAGGTAGGCATATAACAGACATAGGAATGCAATAATCAATAGAATAAAACGCCCTTATTCCATCACATCTTCAAGTATCAATACAAATTATAGTCAAGATCCTTATTCATTGAATTCGCCCAACATCCCTCGAGGGCCACCTCTGAGGAGGGTCCAATTAAACTCCGCCTGTCTTACACTCACTAAACGATTGTGTAAATTAAGAAGTTTCCTCTCGAAGCTCGCTCAAATTTATAAGTTCAGGTATTTGTTTCTCACTCCGGAGTCTTGTTGACTTCAGCTGATAAATTTACCTTTTCAGGATCATGAATACAGAGACACGAACCGGTTTAGTGACTTTTGAATAAAATTTTGTAGCAATTTGAGCTAATTGTTCTAATAGATTGACGCGATACCCTAGTGGTATGTGTAATGGACTGCTGAGACTAGGTCTCGGGTTCGAACCCAGGTTTTACCATGGCACACATCAATGACTTTTCGATGCTTTTCGAAGTTATGTGTGTATTTATCGCAGGTTTATAAGTGCCCGGTTAATGACAATAGGCTTGCCACCTGTTACATTGGGACCTAAACATAAACTGGCAAAATGTGGGTGCTAGCTCCTCTGCCTACCCCTTCGAGGATATAGGCGTGAGTTTATGTTATGTTATGTTCTAATAGAACCATTAGCTTATCAAATATTAATATTATATCTAAAAAAGTCAATCGATGTAAACTCACTTCTAAAGTTATCAATTTAGCTTAGTTGGAGAGGATATGGGGAATGATTTTTTAAAGAATATTAGCTACCGAATTTACTAATATTCCCTCTAACCCCTCCAATTAAGCTAAATTGCTTGTGTAAGGTTAGGAGTGGGTTCATGTCGGTATTGTCAGTTACTAATAATAAAACTAGAATAAAAAAATTGAATTCAATTTTAAAACATTTAGTATACTAGATATTCACATCACACATACAATACAATCAATCATATATCAATAATTATCAAGAGGAAAAGTTTGAATCGGTTTAGGCAGGATTCAAACCCGCGATATATCCCTTACAGGCGGAATGCTCTGACTACTGAGCCACCGAATCTCGCCTGAAATCATTTAAATTTGCCTATTTATCCATCTTGCGGCGACAGTGGGAGAAAGGAAAGGGGAAAATCCCGAGTTCAAATCCCGCCTGAACCGATAAATATTTTTCCTATTTTAATCGATTAAAATTAAATAATCTAGGACGGTACCGGAGGAGGTAGGACACGGCGGTATTTCCGCCCGATTGAGCAGTCCGACTGGGGTAGTACCTCCGCCCTACAGAATACCGCGGCTATAATAACTTCGTGTTGTGTTCCCAGCGGTGAGTAGGGTAGCCAGAGCTCACTGGAGAATTTGTGCTGCCAGTGGGAAGACTAAAGGCTTGTCCTGCTTTGTCTTCTCCTGACGGCACAGAAACTCTGTACTTACAGGGTTGGCAGCGCGACTGTGACTCCTCTGGTGTTACAGACGTCCATAGGTCACGGTAACCACTTTCCATCAGGTGGGCCGTGTGCTTCTCTGCCAACTAAGTGGTAAAAAAAAAAAAAACGGGACTTGAAACTTTTACGGGTGTATACAGGTGCCACGGAAGACGTTTTTAGGGCTCCAACAACCCGCAACGCCTGCCATAGATGTTCGTATGACAACCGGGATTGACAGCTTAACGTGCTCTCCGAGGCACGACCAGACCAATGCAAATATTTGCACTGAGCGGGGATCGAACCCGCGTCTTCACCAACAGCAACCGCGTTCACTACCGCCACGCCATCCTTATCTTCGTTCATCTAATTTGCTAGACACTAATTCCTTAGTAATAATTAAATAGCGTGGCTAACAATATCAAATAAGATAAATAAATAATACAGATCAGCTTTGTTTTCGATTCCTCTAGAGCAGTGTTTCTCTAACTTGACGCTCCAAGACCCCGGTTAGATTTTCTTAACAACCGAGAACTCTTTTGAAAAAAAAAAAATTAATTAGGTATTTTAAATAACTAGTGGCCCGACTATTTTCTAAACTATTTTGTGAATTTTTAAAACATAAATAGGCATCATGTCAAATTTTCAATTTAAGCGGTTGTTACAAAGGGCAAAAGAATTTTTAGTACTTAACTTGAGGGCTCAGGTCTTAATTGAAAAAAAAAACATACTAAAACTATTTCAAGAAATATTATTATATATATACAAACAATTAATCAATTGGCCCACCACTGTCCACTGCTGGACATAGGCCTATATTATTTATATACAATAAACATTAACCATAATATTATTAAAAACATTTTTATTCTCATTAATAGTGTAAAACTTGCCAGGATATTAATCATGTTTATTGTTTTCTCTGAGTAACCGATATTTTCTGAATACCCCGGAAACCGAGATATCCAGAGTTTTACACTATTAATGTCACATACAATACTTACGTCAATTATTATTTATTTCATTTCAATTTATACGCAGTTGATGCATCAATCGAAATACGTATGCAAAATATGTGTAGGATGTCTTTCAATAAAAAATATCTAGTCTATCAACTTTATATAATAAATATCAACTACGTAGGTTGCCTGGAAGAAATCACTATTAGCGATAAGGCCATTGTGCAATATAATTATTGTTAAATTGTTATCTTATAATACTTTTATGGCGTACAATAAAGAATATCTCATCTTATCTTACCCGTATACTAATCAATACAAATAAGCTACATTAACCCTATGATCACACATCAAAAATAAATTAAATTAAAGACCAACTAACGTATGTTAAGTGGTGCTCGTGGGGTGCACGTAAACTTTAAGAAACCCTGCACTAGAGAATTGGTTGGTGTTAAGATAAATCATTCAAAACAACCTTGTTTGGTACACTGGGTTTACAAAGTAGCCGCAAATCAAGCCAGCTTTTGTACCTACTATTGAGACTAGACGTAGTTGCTTTGTCTCTACAGAAAGGTCATAATATTATGGAGTGTTTGTCTAAGGCGTTAGACTTGCGATGAAAAGGTCACGAGTTTGAATGCCAATCGATATTCCAAAGAACTTCTACAACCGCATTTTTTATACCAATTAGTGGCAGACAAGCTCACGGCTCACCTGATGGAAAATGGTTACTGTGGTCTATGGACTTGCCAATCAAATTATAGAAAAAAAACAAGATATTATTCATTATCCATTCTCAAGGTTAACTAACTAGATGCCGAACCCATACAAAAGTCTACCCAAATGAAATCAATATCCGCTAAAAGAAACAAGCAATGGCTGAATTCAATTAGTAAAACGATACTGATCTCGTGTAATTACTGGTACGATGCTACCTGTAATATCAGTAATGATCTTAAGGAACAGGATTATGATATCTGTTACACAAAATAACAGGTACGGGATTACAATAACGGGGTTAACCTTCTTGTGCCCGCGTGTAGGTCTGTCAGACCGATGCGAGGACGATAGACGTTTGAGTTATAAATGAAAAAACGGTCGGCGTTTTATGATAATTATGTTTCTTAGTAGCTACTAAGGATTATATAAGAATCATAATTATCATAAAACGTTAGTCGTTTTTTCATTTATATTTATACTCTCCCTCTCCATTCCTACATAGGACAACACGTGCAGGGCTTATATGTCACTCTCACACTGTGCAGAATATACGAGCAAGTACCAAGCGGTTCGGAGACTCTTTTCTTTGCCGCACCACTAAGACCATTCATTGCCAGCTCACGGGTTTCCTTCTTTCTACAGTCCCGGATCCTTTAAGCGAGGCGTAAAAAAGCATCTGATCAGGCCGCCACGCTGAGTGCCACCATTGTAACATTACTTAGCGTCTGTAATGGTGACCCTCTTTCCTGAGTCTTTGCTATTAGTTTACCATCAGGGGTGAATTCAAGTTGGCGAGTCCTAGATATAAAAAGATACTGCTGTATATTTCGTGGTCAGCTTTAAGTTAGTACCGTGTCAGCGTTTTTTTAGATATTTTTTTGTTATAACGTTTGCTATCGGTAATCGATATTATTAATCGCCGTTGATAATGACAATACTATTATAGTGCCTATTCTGAGATAATATTGAGGGTTTGACCATCATCATAATCGCAATGATAGGCTCGGTGGTGAGCAAAACTTGTGAATTGAAACATAGGGTCTATTCTTCAATTGTTCTCTTGATTTGACTTATTTTACCTTTTGCAGGAGCGACTGTGGTCTAACTGTCCAACCCTGAGACGGAAGCCTGCACCAGAGCTTCATCAATTAATCAGCAGGTGTACTGGCAGAACATTAGGTCCGAGGATGTGTAAAATTGTTTGTGTTAAGTTCAAATGTTTGATCATCTCAATGAACAGCCATTTTGGTCTGTCAGACCAATGCTGTTACAAGTTTTAATAGTATTTGACACAATTATTTGAGGGTTAAAGACTTACCTACTAAAAACGGTTATATTAAACATGGCTTTTCGTTTGAGAATATATAATTTATATTTTTAACCCTTTGGGATCCAAAGGTACGATATTTATGTAAAATGAGATTTCTTTGAGTGCTCTGGCGGCAGTAAGCGTATTCAATGAAAAGGGTTATATTGTCAGCATCACTTACACTTGACGACTATTAGGATTAAAGTGGGATGACAAATCGGATAACAAAATCGGTTGCCAGGTTGAGTGTTAATTTAGGTAACCGCGTGGTTCCCAGCAGAGTAGGCGACTAAGGGATAGGGTTATTTAACATCAGACTAATTTATGCATGGCTTGAGTTAACAATAATAGTGCCCGGAAGACGGCAATAGACTCACCACCTATTACGTGGGACCGAATTCAATGATTGTGAAGTGAAATGTGGGTGCACCTGATGGGAAGCGGTTACCGTGGCCTATGGACGTATGCAACACCGGGGGTGTTACACTCGCGCTGCCGGCCATGAAGAAATCTTCTGATGCCCCTCTTGAAGAACCTATTGTAGGTGCTTGGGAAAACCGCAGCAGGGAGGTAATTCCACAGCTTGAGTGTGCGTGGGATGAAGTTTCTTTCATACCGCACAGTGCGCACCGTCTCAAGTCGTTTTCTGCCTCTGCCTCTACCTCTATCTTTGCGTAACTTACCGGGGATAAAGGCGTGATTTTATGAATGTATGTATTATTTTTAAAGAATATTGGCAACCGCAGTTACTAATACATATAATCTCTCTAAACACTTCAATGAAGCAAAATTGCTTGTGCTAGGAGTTGCCTCACGTCGGCAGTGTAATGGCCAGGATTCGAACCCAGCACCTCTCGATCGTAAGACCGACTCCTTAACTGCTAAACTACCTTTTTAATTTTACTTACAGTCCACTGCTGGACAAAGACCTCTACCAATGTTTGCAATTTCGGTCGATCCTCCATTTTTGGCATTAAGTCTGTCCCATTTTCAGGTCGCCAGTCCATCAAGTTCCAGAAGGTAATATATCATCATCTCAATGGCAAAATTTTATGAAAATTGCTATTAAATATCTAATTAATCCTCCCGTGTACCTTGGTGCCCAGCCAGAAAACACAATGGCCTGATTTAACTTCAATATTGATTTCATTCCAATGAAAAGAATGTTCTGTCGAAGACCTTTATTCAATTTGTGAATGATTTTGGGCTTCGGGTATCAGATAGTCATTATTTATGTGTGTACTTATGTCTATGGAAAATCTGTTAGGTGTATATTTCAATGAGTCTATGATGGTGGCTATAGATTTTTATTTTATAGATTTTACAAACAGACATACATATAATCACGCCTATATCCCCCAAGACAAGAGGTGATTTTGTATCTAACAAATAAAAATCTCATAGCGCTAGTAGTTGAAATCTTTTGAAACGGCTTTACCGATTCTCATGAATTTTGAAAAATAATTATGCATCAATATGCATAAATTTATTTCAAAATTCAACGTAAGACAATTCTTACGTTGACTAATATACGTTCATATACCTTCGCTACTATATATTTTCTTGTCAATATTCGTCAATCAGCCAATAGAATCGGATGCAATTTACAGAATTCCGGTCCATAATAACTTTGTTTGTATTCCCCGTGGTCAGTAGGGTAGCCAGAGCTCACTGGAGAGTTTGTGCTGTCAGTGGGAAGACTAAAGGCTGGTCCTGCTTTATCTTCTACACTGACGGCACAGAAACTCTCTATGCTTACAGGGTCGGCAGCGCGAGTGTGACTCCACTGATGTTACACACATCCATAGGCCACGGTAATCACTTTCCATCAGGTGGGCAGTGTGCTTGTCTGCTACCTAAGTGGTATAAAAAAACAATCTTTTACAATCTATGACTATATTTTTAGAATATTATTCAGAAAAGAATACGAATTATATATGTATAATAATACTAATAATATATAATATATGTATATATTATACGAATATATATAAGTAGTATAAGTACCTAATATATTTAAAAGTATGTGTATGGATTTCTTATGTATTATAGTGTGTATGTATAATATATGTATTATAATTGTGAACATGATAATAAATGGATTATTATTTTGCCAGCACCTACCTCAATGTATCTCTGCACCACCCTAAGGTTGACTGTTAGATAATGCCTTTGGCATTAAGTCCGCCTTTGTACAAAATTACTGTGCATAAAGTTAAATAAATAAATAATTAATAAAAAGAAATAAACCCGGTTCATCTAAGAATTTGCCCGTAATTATTCTAATTCAAACCCACAGACACAAAACACGCGCTAACTATTTTGTTCCCGCAGTTCACTCAAAACCCTTCACCGTTACACAAAATAAAAAAACAAACTCGACCATCAATGCCACCACATAAATGTCAACCATCCCGACTGTATCCTCAGATCGTCCAAGCATCATGTGTATGTCCCCAAGCGGTTCAAAAGAATTACCGGCCCAATGCCTTCTACAATCCAGTTAGGAACCGAACACAAAATTTGGTGGGGTAATCGAAAATTCAATTAGATTATCCTTGTGTCCTTGTCAAGGCCTTCCCTTATCACAAAGGATCGAATAGAAGAAAAATATTGTGTATGTTGTATTTTGAATGTAAAAGTTTTGTTTTATTCAGCTTTCCGATGTTCCTTTGTAGGTACTGATTCGCTTATTTTTGTGGGTTTTAGGCTTACAGGCTTTTGTTTTTAAAATCTGATGTGGATGTTTGTTTAATATTGTAGGTAGAGACCGGGAGTAGAGGATACGCGGGTCGGTATTTTATTAGAAAATATCTTGCTGTTGGAAATGCCTCGATTGTGGATAGATAGATAGATAGATAATACTTTATTGTACACCAATACGTTTACAGCGGAGACAGTAGCATGCATATACAGTTTAATGTACAAAGGGCGGCTTTATCGCTGAAAGTGATTTCTTCCAGGCAACCTTGGGATGGACAGTAGTGTGACAAGACAAAAGATATATGGTGTAGTTATCATTTAAAACTAAATAAAAGGTGAACTAAAAGAAAAAAAAAAGAAAAGCACAAATAAAAGAAAATAAAATGAAATATACAGCTTTACGTAAAGTATTATAAACATAATCGCACAACCACAACACAGATATATATATATATAAAATACAATAGTAGATATAATAAATATAAAATAAACAATACATACCAATATGAGAGGAAAATAATAAGATGCAATGTGAGCATATATTTGCGAGCTATCACAGAGTACACGATTTTTATTTTTATTTATTATTATTATAGACAAGCACACGGCGCACCTGATGGGAAGCGGTTACCGTGGCCTATGGACGTATGCAACATCAGGGGTGTCACACTCGCGCTGCCAACCATGAAGAAATCTTCTGATGCCCCTCTTGAAGAACCCCATATTGTAGGCTCTTGGGAAAACTGCAGCAGGAAGGTCATTCCACATATTGTATTCTTTGTAAGGGCGTGACTGCCGTTTTCGAGTTCGGTGCATGAGAAATTTTCAGTATGAGGCTAAATGAATGAGGGTGAGACGGGAATTGATTTAGAATTTAGAATTCTGAAACTCAAGATATCTATTCTGTGTTCGAGGTTTGGGAATTGTGCTCAATGTATAGTATGGTCAGCAACAATCTTAACTACAAAGTCCCAAAATGATCTTTAAAATGGTATCGTTGCCCGAACTTATTGTGTGTACCAAATATTAGAACAATCAATCAACAGGAATGGGTGAAAATCAAGGCATTTAGATAATTTTGAATACTTCATTCGTCAAGATTGATCTGTTGCAGACTGTACACATGTGTAGTAAGTGTATTGAATTATTTGCTATTACTGATACTGCCAATGGAGACGTCTTTGACCGGGAGCGTGATCGGACCTTCTGTGTGGGCCATTTCATCAATTTCCATAATTGGAACCGACGGCTTAACACGCTCTTTGAGGAACGAAAATATTCAGAATAATGCAATTGGACATCTCCATTTATACAAATAGTAGACCGCACACTCCTCCATAGTAGTAGAACGGATTTTTTTGCTTTTTATTACGCGCGAAAATTGATGATGACTGATACCTCCCGCCGGAGTTGAATGCACTACCGTCACGCAGAAGCGGCTGTCTTTAATAGCCATCTGCCATAGATGTTTTTTTTTATACCACTTAGGTGGCTGACAAACACACGGCCCATCTGATGGAAAGTGGTTACGGTGGCCTATGGACGTGTGCAATACCAGAGAGGCACTCGCACTGCCCACCCTGAAGAAACCTTCTAATGCCACTCTTGAAGAACCCCATGTTCAAATCGATTTAGATATAGAAAAAATTGAATCGGTTCAGGGGAATTCGAACCCGCGATCTTTTCCTTACAGGAAGAACGCTCGGACTACTAAGCTACAGAACCTTCGCCTGAAATCATTCAAATTCTTCTATACATATATCCGTTTTGTGGCGATACCCCATATTGTAGGTGCTTGGGAAAACAGCAGCAGAGAGTTCATTCCACAGCTTGCGTGTGCGTTGGATGAATAATTGAAAGTTCTTTCATACCGCATAGTGCACACCGTCTCAGGTCGCAATATATGGGGACGAATTCTCTGCCTATGGCGAGCGGTGCGATGATAGAATGTAGCTGTGGGCATCATATCAAACATTGATCAACATAATATTTTGTATATATATATATATATATATATATAATTTGTCCCTTATTGTACTAGTCTCCTACTTTAGTCTAGACAACATAAACTATGTCATAACATTCCCAGGTTATAAACTCATAAGCCATAAGTCCCGGTAAGGTAGCACCTCTGGGGTTTCCACACGTAAAAATACTATAAAATCATAGGTATTTACAAAAACTTACGCACAGGTGAGTCACACATAAACTGTAAAAGGCAGCCGACTGTTTTACAGTGATCGGCATGCTTCGTGACAATGTACTCAGATTACACAAAGCGCGTTAGAGCGTTTTCCCAATATCCGATCCGATATCGGTGTTAGCTCCGATATCCGGCATCCGATAACCGACAGGAAGTAAAATGTATGAAATATGTATTGTATCTGTCTTTTACATTGTCCAGCCCGATATCGAATATCGGAGCTGACACCGCTGTGTTCACTCGATATCGGATATCAATATCAATAAAATTAGTCACCACAACAGCAAAATAACAGAGACTTCTAAATTGTCTACTACTGCTAAATGCTTTTAAATTTCATTCAAAAGTACAAGAGTGTTTTCAATATGTACAACAACAAATTCCACCAAGTGCCACCAATCAACCCTCCGCCCCTGAGCGCAGGCCTGGGGGTGACGGGTGGAGCCGCCTGTCACCCTGGCAGAAGCAGGCCGCAGCGAATACTCAGAATACCGCGGTTATAATAACTTCGTGTTGTGTTCCCAGCGGTGAGTAGGGTAGCCAGAGCTCACTGGAGAATTTGTGCTGTCAGTGGGATGACTAAAGGCTCGTCCTGATTTGTCCTCTACACTGACGGCACAGAAACTCTGTGCTTACGGGGTCGGCAGCGCGAGTGTATTTTCTCTGGTGTTACACACGTCCATAGGCCACGGTAACCACTTTACATCAGGTGGGCCGTGCGCTTGTCTGCCACCTAAGTGGTATAAAAGAAAATGCTAAAAAGAACTACTGCTAATCCCATTCAACAAACATTTTGCCCGAAAACCAATGGTTTATTATCCGTCGAAGCCTCCCCGGGACACTAAAGACCCTTCGATCGTTTTTTTTACGATAATAAGACAGGATAGATTGTGAGCCATCCCTGAGGTATAACCCGGACGTTTTTTATTCGCAATTACCTGCTTACTTGATGACGTACATAAAAATAGGGTTGACACGATAGGTGAAGTGATAAGTTATTTTTTGAATGGTGTTTTTATGTGTGGGTAGTTTCAGCCTTTAGTGTTATACACTGGGTGTAGGCACAGCCTAGGTTTAATATTACATTCTATTACAGTTGTGAGGTTTTGTCGGTAAATATTGGTTGGGTTGGAAATTTCGTGCAGTATTTTAGATATATGAAACTGTTTTAACATACACTATATTTAGTATTATATAATAGTACTACAGCTGTGAGTGTAGGATATAGTGGGACTGTAGGATGAAGGAAACACATGGAAAACGATCAAAAATGCTATTAAGTATTTTACTCAATATATTGACCTATCGTAGTCCATAACATAAGCTCACACCTATATCCCCGGAGGGGTAGGCAGAGGTGCTAGCACCCACATTTCGCCAGTTTATGTTTAGGTCCCAATGTAATAGGTAGCGAGCCTATCGTAGTACACTGCTGGACATAAGCGTCTCCTAATGTTAAGAGGCTTTGGCCTACTATTTCGATGTTGTCCAGACGCCTGTCCAGATGTCTATTTTATTTTATACCACTAAGGTGACAGACAAGCACACGGCCCACCTGATGGGAAGTGGTTACCGTGGCCTATGGACGTATGCAACACCAGGGGTGTTACACACGTGCTGCCGACCACTAAGAAACCTTCTGATGCCCCTCTGGAAGAACCCCATATTGTAGGTGCATGGGAAAACTTATTTGATGCCATTTTATTAAATTAATCCCTTAGTTTCGCTTACTTTTGAGCAGTAACGGGGAGTGTAATGATGGTGGGTGTTTTACAGTTTTCATAGTACCCAAATTGCTACTATTATTATAATAACATAAACTCTCTCCTATATGCTCGAAGGGGTAGCCAGAGGTGCTAGCGCCCACATTTCGCCAGTAATACAAGTAACTTAGTTTTAATTAGGTAGGTGTATGCAAAATGAGCCTATGACTAATGAAAAGTTGCCAAAGAAATAATTAAATACTCTATGGATGAATTTGTAAATTACTTTATTTAAACAGATTAAAAGATATGTTCTTTTTACTGCAATTTATTGTTACTCGTCTTCTCTTAGCTGAGCTTCGTTGATATTTAAATTGGTTTGCAGATTATGAATTTTGTTCATTCAACAGAAATAATAATTATTTTTCAGTATTGTTGTGTATTTAAATCATCGCTGTTACTTGTCCTATTTAAAAATATATTGAATCTGAATACTCAACTACTGTTTCAATATAGGTCGTTTCAATTTTTCTTACGTTTTCTTTTATCTCTTGTCTCCCATTTCAATCAATGCCATAGATTTATTGCCTGATATCCTCGATTTATTCAATTATGGTCTAAACCGAAAACTATAAGTAATTGAATTTCGGGATGACCGTGTGCTACCATCAAATATGTAAACATCCTTATACATTTTGATTACATAAAAACACATTTATAAATAATAAACAAGCTCGTTTTGCCCATGAGAAATAAATGAACGAGAACGAATGAATATTTCATTCGAACGAACGAATGTATCGGATACATGTCAATCGCGATTGTTAATTTAGATCAATCTGAAGTTAATTTGTATTGAAGGTTAAGCCATTCATGAATAGCTGGCGTTAGCTGTCACGTCAACATCGAGTCCGTGTTATTCAACTTTAAAAAATATAAAAACAGTTAATAGAACTATATAAGTTATATAAATATGTGAAGAACTATCTAAAGTTTCAGTGACAATGTTATCTAGTCAATTGTGAAACAGACAAACCAGGAAACACGATTATAAAATAACCGGGAACATTATACTTCATAAAGTGTGAAACCAGTGTGTATCTATCATTAAACGTATCAGAATCAAAACTATAAACTATAAGTGATCCAGTGCACCAATTAACTTAACGAATAACTATTAAACTTGAGAACATAAAACCATAAAGTGTTCAACAAATCAACTTCTCAGTGCAAAAATATTTTCTGCATGAGTCATACTAACGATACTATTCAGTTCAAAATAAAACTAGTACACAAGCAGTTGAGAAATTTGATGATCTTGTTACCTGTCTCTGTGGCGTATCGGATAACGCGGCCAGGAAAACCCATATATAGAAAGTCGTGGGTTCGAGTCTCTCAGCAAGATATTCTTTTTGTTTCATATAATCTTGCTTTCTTAAACTTTGTTTTGTTTGTGTACTTTTATTATCAAGAATTCAATTGTGTTACTATAAAAAAATTATCGTTACATTTTTTATAGAAAAATAATACAATAGTTAATAATAGTAAAAATAAGAAAATGGAGAATGTAACTGTTCGAAATAAGCTAACAAGAACGCAATCGGAAATGAATTTATCATATACAGCAGGCCAAGACTTATTAAATTCTACTATGTTGGACTCCAGTATCATGAGTATGCAGAGTGCAACACAACATATTGATCAGTCAGTTGCTGATGATTTGAGACGAGAAATCAATATAATCAAACAACAATTAAAAAGTGCTGACAACGAAATTGAAAATCTGAATCACGAAAATACCAAACTAAAACAGGACATACAGGCACAGCAAAGACAAATAGATTTACTTAAAAAAATAAGCTGCACTACTCCACAGCGTAAGACCAACTCTTCGCCTATCTCGAATAAAACATGAGAGTAAATACTCCTCGGCATTCTCCCATACATCTCGCAAAAAGTATTTGCACAAATACCTTAGAACCAAAATGGCGCAATATACAAACAACACAGATAAAAAAAGCCAATAACGATACTGACACTAGGGACATACAATGCCCGTTAACTGAAAGTGCACCAGTTAGAACCCAAAGTAAGAAGCACAAAGTAATTATTCTAGGCGACGGTCAGGGACGAGGTCTACGCAACATACTGCAGAATCTGCTTGGAACAAAATACGCAGTGTTCTCATATCTAAAACCTGGTGCTGTACTTAATGAGATCTTGTCAAACTCCAGTAGTGAGACAGGTGTTTTGACAAAAAGCGACTATGTCATTGTATTGGGAGGCTGCTTCGAAAAAAACCCATATGATTTCGACATCAACCTACATCGATGGTTGACTTCAACCGCCAATACGAACGTGATCATAAGTGAAGTGCCCAAAAACAAGTTTTTGAAAGAAGATAAATTAAACTATCAACTTAGATTTATTTGTAAGAAGTTTAAAAATGTGCTATACATGAACATGAACTACTCTGTATCTATACCAAATAGGCGGTATTATGTATTAAATCTTGCAAGGTCACTACTAAAAGAAATATTATGTTTAAACTATCACTATCAAGTATCACAACACGAGCAAATGTTAAAAAATAAAAACAAAAATTCTGTAGATCAATATACTCAGGTCAATTTAGATCGTGAACAGGACCTGCTAGTCAATAGTCTAAATAATGGTGAACCCATAAATGAACTGAGTAACGACCATAGCTCTGGTCCTAACCTAATCACTAATTTATTTCGTGTATAATTTTGTTACGATTCTCCATCAAAACATTGATGGATTAGTCAACAAAGCTGACATGCTCTCTGTTTGTATTAATAATCTGACCACGCAAAGCATTTCTATTGACATACTGTGTATAACTGAACACAACATGATAGAGGGCGATGAGGTGTATCTTACAGTGCCCAACTACAAACTTGTTTCTTATTATATGAGAAACAGTAGACATGGAGGTTCTTGTATATTAATAAAAAATCACTTGAAACACAAACTTCTTAAAGATATATCAGAACTTTCAATTCAAAATACTATAGAATGCTCTGCCATCGAAATACTGGAACATAAAATTATAGTTCTATGTATCTATAGGCCACCAGACTATGCTGTTAGTTCTTTTTGCAGTTTCTTTGCAGTGTTAAATAAAATATTCAATAAAGTATGTTTCAGTGGCAGGAAGGTTGTTTTGTGTGGAGACTTCAATATTGATATTTTAAAGCAAAACAGGCACTCTACTAAGTTTATAGAATTTTTAATGACATATAATTTAAAATTACAATTTAAGCAAATAACGCGATCCGCCAGTAAGACTTGCATAGACAACATAGCCCACAATGTCAAAGCATGCAGGGGCACTGTCGAGGAGCTAGCACTATCAGATCATAATGCACAAATTATCAAGGTTCCAGTCAAAAAAACTTGTGTTTTGAAGTATTGGTATATTTTAAAACGAGATTACTCTATGGGTAACAGAATGATATTTATGAAATACCTAAAACAGCTTACCAACAATGATGTCTATAATTGTATGGATGCAAATAGTGCATATAACCAATTCCATGACAACTTTATTATGCTGTACCAACTTTGCTTTCCTTTAGTAAAAAATCGCATTCATAACATATCAAAACCAAAATGGATCTCGCGTGGTATAAAAATATGCAGCAAACGTAAGACCAATCTTCTGTGGCAATACAGAAATAATAGAAATGAAATTAATAAAAAAACATTTAAAACATATGCAAAGAGGTACAAATCTATAATTAGGATGACAAAAAAATCACAAAACGATTACTACATCAAGACTGCACCCAATAAAAGTAAAGCAACATGGAAGGTTATAAACGAAACGAAATATAGACATCCGAAGGAAAGTATAAAACAAATAATGAGTAATGACGTAATAATTGATAATCCTAAAGACATCTCGAAATCATTTAATGACTTTTTTCTTGACATAAATAATCATGACATACACACTAATACATATAATAGTTCTTCAAACAAAATTACATTCATCTCTAATTCAGTCTTTATGGCACCTACTATTACAGACGATATTTATAAAATAATAGTAAATTTGAAGAACACGAACAGTACCGGCTGCGATGGCATTTTGACAAACATTATTAAAGATGTCGCTCACATTATATCCGGACCCTTAAGCCATATTATTAATCAATGCATAGAACAAGGAAAATTTCCAGACAAACTAAAAATATCAGTGATAAAGCCAATATTTAAAAAAGGTGACAAATCAAATATGAGTAACTATAGGCCCATAGCGTTAATACCGATTTTCGCTAAAATATTCGAAAAGGTGATACACAAATGCCTATATACCTTTTTTGAAAAATTAAACATTTTTACACCTTGTCAATATGGGTACAGAAATTGTAAATCAATAAATGTAGCAATTTATAACTTCTTAAGTAAAGTGATGACTAATCTGGACAATGGACTACCAGCTGTGGCACTATATATGGATATGTCGAAGGCTTTTGACCGTGTTGACCATAATATTTTATTAAGTAAAATGTATGCATATGGTGTTAGAGGTAATGTGTACAATCTAATCAAATCTTACCTTTCTGACAGACAGCAATTTACAGAAATAGGATGGGTCAACCCTAAAACAAAAACTGAAGAAGTCTGTACTTCTGAAACTGGAATTGCTAAATTTGGTGTTCCACAAGGGAGTATTCTGGGTCCTTTACTTTTCCTTGTATATATTAATGACATGCCTTCGGCAACACAACACGACATTACGCTGTTCGCTGATGATAGCACTGTACTCTTTGCTAATGACAATACAATAGATTTAGAATCGGACATTAATCAATCTTTAGCACGAATTATAGACTGGCTTAAAATTAATAACTTAACGATTAACCTTGACAAAACAAAAATAATGAATTTTAGAATACGAGTTTGTCGCACAACACCTTTAACAATTCGTTACTTAAATAGCGACGTTGAAGAAGTGGAGGTCACTAAATTTCTGGGGTTACATATTGATAACAAAATCAACTGGAAAATACATGTGGAGTACGTGTGTAAACAACTAACACAGTTCTCATACGCACTTCAGAAATTAAGAAAGGTTGCAAATACATCTACTTTAGTAACAGCCTATCACGGCTACGTTAGCTCAACACTCAGATACGGGGTGATATTCTGGGGTAACAGTACAGACCACGAACGTGCGTTCATTGCTCAAAAGCGCTGTATCAGAGTCATGTTTAATTTTCACTCACCAGACTCTTGCGAACCATACTTCAGAAACATGAATTTATTAACACTTCCATGTATATATATACTTGAGGCCGCAGTATTTGTGAAGAGTAACTCTGAACTATTTGATTATCGTACACGTGCACGGCATCAGAATAAATTACACGTAGTCGCTAGCAAAACACAACTAATGCATGAAAGTATATTTTGCTTGGCCCCGCGGATATTTAATAATGTACCAGAGTGTATTAGACTTATTCCAGAATTTAAAATATTCAAAAAGCAACTCCGTGTATTATTAGTGAAGAAATGCTACTATTCGTTAAATGACTTTCTGTCAGATACCTCATTACTTCAGTACAAAGTCCCATAATAGTGATGTGTTCAGCATACACTCTTGATGAGAATGGTATAAAATGTTTATTGTAACAAAGTTAAGTTAATTATTTATGACATTTACTATTGTTATATTACTGAACTGACATTATAAACGGATCTATATATAATAATTAAGAAGATATTGCACTATGACATTGTTAATTTTAAATTTTTAAGTATGTATACTAAAATACTAATATGACATTTTGATTTATATCCTAGAATCTATAAAAATGACAAAATAATGTTATGATAATCTAATAATTTGAATTTTCTAAGCATGAATATAACATATTAATTAATTCACTTCCCAATTTAGCTTGTAAAATTGCATGCCCACTATGGTAAAATATGGTGAAACCTACCTGCTACCTATAACAACTATATGTAACCCATATTTGCAATGATTATAATAAAAAAAAATAAAAAAAAAAAAAAAAAAAAAAAAAGTGTATTCAAATTATTTGAGATGAGATCTCTTTGCAGTAGGGTAAGATAAGCGTAGGTATATATCAGGGGGTGCCAAACACAAGTTAGATTTTTTGCGTAGAACTCAAATCAATCAATTAGCCCATGGCAGTTCACTGCTGGACACAGGTTTCTCCTAATGTTGGGAGGCTTTAAGAAATCAAATAGGTTTTTTTAAATAAAATCTCATAAGGCATAACTCAGGCTAAAAAAATCGTAGCCTGAGTTATGTCAATAAGATCAGCTATCTACAAAAACAATCCAGTCAATATCACAATACACGGGATATTTACCATGTTTCATTATTTTGAGTTTCCGATATTTCGGCGCTACAGTACAGTGGATACAGTAAGCATCGTGGGTCGTGAATGTGATCGAGTTTGTAGTGAGAGTGAAACCAATAGTAGTGCAGATACGCGTAGTAAAAGAAAAAACTTTTTCTCTGTTCACCGCCACTACTCCAGTTCCTCCGTGATCATGGTGCTTGCAACAACGCCGAAATATCGGAAACTCAAAACAATGAAACATGGTAAATATCCCGTTTATTGTGATACTGATGTGAGTGACCATGATAGTTTAAATACCTAAAAATCCTGTCAAAATACGCTCGACCATAAAAAAGGGCTCCAACTGCCTTGGAGGACCTCACAGACACTAATGATTGTACCAATGAACACGACGGTATTCCCATCTCAAAAAATACGTAGTTCGATTGGGGAAGTACTGGCCCGTTACAGAATACCACGGCTATATATTTTTTGATTTAAACAAAATATGTTACAAAATCGCGCTGTGCGAGCCATTTATAATTTAGGCCCAAGATTTTCCCTCAGAGAAAAGTTTAAAGAGATAGACATTCTAACCATAGTCTCGCAATATATTTTCGAGAACCTCATGTATGTACGGAAAAATGTTACAAAATTCTCCAGAGTTTGTGACTGGCATAACATAAATACCAGACACAAAAACAATCTTGTAGTCTGTGGTAGTCGACTTGAGAAAATTAGTCATTCATTCCAGGGCAATTGTATGCGCTTTTTTAACAAGCTCCCTAATAAATTAGGGATTTACCTGTGTATAAATTTAAAAATATAGTTAAACGTAAATTGTGCCAGAAAGATAAAATCCAAGAATACTTGGATAATAAACAAGCTTGGAAATGAGCATTCGCTCAACTATGCTACTCAAGTAAATTTTTGTATTTAGATTAAGTGGATTAAGTGTATGTTTGTAAATAGACCTAAAGAAAAAAAATGCCCGCTGAGTATTGGAGTTTTTGTAAGTAGCGATATAATAGTCTATACAGAATAAATGATTTTTAACTTTTGACTTTTTGACTAATTTTCCGGCGGTAAGTAGGGCAGCCAGAGCTCACTGGAGAGTTTTTGTGCTGTCAGTGGGAAGACCAAAGGTTTGTCCTGATTGTGTCTTCTGCACTGACGGCACAGAGACTGTTCTTACAGGGTCGGCAGCACGGTGTCACTTCCTGGTGTTGCACATGTTTATACGTCTCGGTAACCACTTTCCATCAGGTAGGCCGTGTGCTTGTGCTAAGTGGTCCAAAATCATACCACGGTTTCTGTAACCACATACATTACTCGTGTCTTCTGCACTGAAGAAGAAAGAAAGAAAGAAAGAAAGAAAAACATTTCTTCACGAACACACTACGTACAGAGAGTCAGACAAATATAATATATATACACAACAACAAGGTAACACAACAAGAATACTCTCACTGCACATCTGCACTGATGGCACAGACACTCTCTGTTTTTACACGGTGTGTCTTCCCTGGTTTTGCAGATGTTCATAGGTCACGGTAACCACTTGCCATCAGGTGGGCCGTGTGTTTGTCTGCCACCTAAGTTGGTTAAAAAAATCTAGTATATTATGAAAGCGCAACTGTCTGTTCTTACAATATCAGGTTCTTCAAGAGGGGCATCAGAAGGTTTCTTCATGGTCGGGATCACGAGTGTAGCACCCCTGGTGTTGCATACGTCCATAGTGTGCTTGTCTGCCACATAAGTGAACCTATATAAAAAAAACTTGCCCCTACAACTTAATACCAACTATTTGTTTTTGTGTATTTTGTGTGAGGTAGGACACGGCGGTATTTCCGCCCAATTGAGCAGTCCGACTGGGGAAGTACCTCCGCCCAACAGAATACCGCGGTTCTAATAACTTCGTGTTGTGTTCCCAGTGGTGAGTAGGGCAGCCAGAGCTCATCGGAGAATTTGTGCTGTCAGTGGGATGACTAATGGCTTGTCCTGCTTTGTCCTCTAGACTGACGGCACAGAAACTCTATGCTTACAGGGTCGGCAGCGCGAGTGTGGCTCCTCTGGTGTTACACACGTTCATACGCCACGGTAACCACTTTCCATCAGGTGGGCCGTGCGCTTGTCTGCCACCTTAGTGGTATAAAAAAATAAATAAATTAGAAAACACATTTTTAGGCAACAAAATTCACTTATCCGCTCTCAAAAACAAAGTTCAAACACTAACGCGATCATATTTCGCAGCAATCGCTGTCACCGCCAGGAGTCAATTAACGACACGACTCCGTGGCGATATTGGCTCAATATTCGGTGGCTTATTGCGAAAATAGAAAATATATCGATGTAATAAGCACCAGGCATTTTCAACGAAAGTAACATGTAGTGACATCATAGGCGTAGTCTTACTATTTCTCACAGTTGGTCGACTCGGTACTTTCACGGTGCAACTATGAAGGATATAGGAGAAGCATGCGGCAGGGTCGGCGAGCGCAAACTTACGCAGTTTGCACTCTTTAATGGTGACACTTTACATGGCTATTTATATTTGCGTATTTGACATATTTGACAAACAATTACCATTTGTGGACGCTGTATTTGACTAACCTTATTGCCTATTTGACAAATATGGTCAATACCAAATACTTACAATTGACAAGTTATTACGACGTTTAGCCTTACCTACGGACAAACCTGGTGGAATTTCTGATGCAAGTTTTTCTCTAGAGATTGAGGGGTCAGACGGCAGCTAAATAATAATCGGATCCCGGGTCCCAAAGTGTATACATTGTACGTAATAGAAAAAGCAAGCAGGATGATGATGATATTAATTATACACTGAGAAAAATATTATTATCAGGGATATTAATACCAGAATGTTTTTAACAGTGTAGTCCGCTGAGCACCCAGCCGAAGAGTACGTGCTTGAATAGCACCTACCCTGGTCCACGAATAGCACCTATAAATATTATTAGCAGGTTTACCGCAACAGGGTGAGAAAATCCAAAATAGTAATATACATGAGAATTAACTAAATTATAAAAACAATACATAATACCTATACGAACCTGCAGGTTCACGAATCGAAGAGTTCCTCATCGATGTCAACCGGATGGGTGGCCAAGTAGGCTGGCGGCATTGCCTCGTTGAATGGCAATAACACCCACATTTCGCCAGTTTATGTTTAGGTCCCAATGTAATAGGTGGCGAGCTTATTGCCATTAACCAGGCACTTATAAACCTGTGATAAATACACACATAACTTCGAAAAGCATCGAAAAGTCATTGGTGTGTGCCATGGTAAAACCTGGAATCGAACCCGAGACCTCGTCTCAGCAGTCCATTACCCATACCACTAGGCTACCGCGGTACGGCACATAAAATATAGTCGATTCATATAAAGTATTCAAAGAAATATACTTAACAGTGACTGCAGGAGCAACTTTCCTAGCTAAACTTAACAAACTATAAACTAAAAGCAAGCTGAAACTAAAGACATTTAAATTATGGTCCACTTCCTTAAGTGCCGTTTAATCTGTGATCAGTCAGATATAACGGGCAGAATATTAATTGAGCTTGTAATGGGCGTTGGAGCTGACGTACATCTACGTGGTTTAAAGCCTCCTTTTAAAGTACCGCAGACAGCAGCATCAGTCTATGTTTAGTTATGATACTGTTTTTTATGAAACTAGGCCGACCTGACCCGACTCGTGACATATTTTTTTAAAATTTATTTATTTCTTACATACATAAGTTATTACAGGCAAACCCAATGCGACAAAGTAGCAACACAACCATAACAATTCAAAAACATGTCAACAATGATAAATTAATAATTTCCAATTTAAAACAATATCTAATTCCAAAATTAAAACAATCATTGATAAATAATTCAATTAATAATTGTAATATAAAGCAAATTAATAATTTAAATAATAGATGAAACAAATAATAAGTTGTATAATAGTTATTTTAGTTTTATTGTATTTAATATTTATATATTATTTCTTGACAGTATAAAAAATAAATGATTGATTTATAGTGCAGTAAACCAATAAAATCAAGTTTTCTAAGAAGGCATTTGAGCCGTTTGGGGTTGAAACGCTGGGTTCGTGGGGTCCGAGCGCACGGTCGCTATATATTGAAATAGCAAAACGACTGATCGATACTTCGCGTGACCAAAGGGCTGGCCTCTTTTTCGCTCAACGGATTGGCATTGCCATCCAACGGGGCAATGCCGCCAACCTTTTGGACACATTACCAGTCGACATCGATGGGGAGGAATTTTTCGATGCTTAATTTGATCCTTTTGTATCCTATTTTATATTCCTGTAAATATTAGTTTATATCTTATTACATTAGTTTACATGTTATTTAAATTCAATTCAATAAAATATAAAAAAATTCAAAAAAAAAAAAAGTTTTCTAAGTAAAAAATAATAATAATAATAATTTAATTGGCATAACATATGAAGTGCAGGGTAACGCTTATGAACTCACTCAGTGAACTCGAGAACACATCTACTTTTTGACCTACCCTTTTGAGCTTGTAATTTTTTAGTCTTTAAATAATGTATGGAAATCTGGCGGATTTTTGACATTAAAAATCACTGCTTGGCTCTTTTGGATAGTAGTGTGATTGCTATTAAAACTATAACCTTCCTAGATAAATGGACTCTTCTCTTTCTATTAGCGTTAACACCAGTCGCATCCGAAGCTTTGACCTCGGGGTCTGGGGCTTTATCAGTCTAACTGCGGATTTGGCTTAACCTCGATATTTTCTGTGATGTGTATGGTACCTGACCTCCACAACCAGCTAAGACCAGCTGCAGTTAGACCAGTTGTTGAACTTTTTAGGGCTCCAACTACCGTAACGACTGCAAAAGATGTTGGTATGGCAACAGGGACCGACGGCTTAACGTACTCTTCGAGGCACGACCAGACCAATGCAAATACCTATATTCATGTATACAAATATTTGCGCTGAGCGGAGATCGAACCTGCGTCTCCTGTGTTTTTTTTTTTTTTTTTATATAGGACACGTCAATTGGACTTCGCCTTGCCTGATGGTAAGCTGAAGGCAAAGTCCCAGAAAAGAGGGTCACCATTACTTACACATACCGTGTGACAATGGTGACACTCAGCTTGACGGCCTCATCATATGCTTTTTCACGCCCCGCTTAAAGTCCCGGGGACTGTAGGAAGAAGGAAACACGTGAGCTGGTTATGAATTCCAGGCCTTAATGGTGCGACAGAGGAAAGAGTCTCCGAACCGCTTGGTTCTTGATCGGATGTTTTGTACCGTGTGCGGATGACATCTAAGACCTTGTGTTGGCTGTGTTCACTACTGCCATGACACGGAGGCTGCCGTGGACTATTAAATACAAAAATAATTATTAAACTTTAACCAGTAGTTCCCGAAATTAAAGCGTTCAACCAACCAAACAAACAAACAACAAAACTTTTCAGCTTTATAAATATTAGTATAGATTAGAGGCTAGATTATAGTTTTTTTTTTTTTTGTAAAGTGACAATGTTTATATGCCGGGTCGCAGGTCGAGTGGGTTTAGGTCCCTAAGACCTTTAATGGGGCTCTTAAATACCTAAAAATTACAAACTACGTATCAGAAAATTCGGTAAATAAAACTGACCTTTTTACGTTAAACCTTTTCGTGCTGTAAAGACATTTGTCAGGTGTTTTTAATTATTCAAACAGACCTTGACAGACAGATTTATGATGCCTTGTTTAGTAATAATAGAAAAAAAACGTAAATTTTTGTAGTATTTGCCGCTTCTAAGTAGAGCTGGAAAATTACTACATTTATCAATTATCGATAGTATTGAATATCTTTTAAACTATTGTCGATATACTTAAGGTCTATTTCTAGCAGTGGACTGCATTAGAGTCGTTACTTGAACACAGAGCCTACAATATGGGGTTCTTCAAGGGGGATTAAAAGGTTTCTTCAGAGTCACAGCGCGAGAGTAACGCCCCTGGTGTTGCACACGTCCATAAGCCACGGTAACCACTTCCCATCAGGTGGGTCGTGTACTTGCCCGCCACCCAAGGGGGATTAAAAAAGAGAAATACAGTCAATTACTTATTTTTACTACAACTAGTATTGTATTACTACAAATCTTTTTGTATTAACTGAAATAAGGTTTAAGTTAATGCATAAAGGATTTTTTATGTTATAGGCACACGCAATTCAACATTGCCATCTTACCAAAGAAAAAAGAAAGTCCATTTGAAAATATTTGTATGCCAGTGAATAGAATTATTTAAATCGTTTCATGGTTGATATTTTAGTCTCATAGTTGCCAATACTGTTTATTTTCCGAATTTTTTTATATCACCTGGTTGATATACAAGCACACGGCCCACCTGATAGAAAGCGGTTACCGTGGCCTATAGATGTGTGCTACGCCAAGGGAGTCACACTCGCGCTGCCAACCCTGTAAACAAGAGTTTCTGTGCGGTCACTGTACAAGATAACGCAGGACAAGCTTTTGGTCTTTCCACTGACAGTACAAAATCTCTCGAGGGTGCTCTGGCTACCCTACTCACCACCGGAAACATAACACGAGGATATTATGGCCGCGGTATTCTGTAGGGCGGAGGTACTTCCCCAGTTGGACTGCTCAATTGGACGGAAGTACCGCCGTATCCTACCTCCTAACAATAGAATAAAATAATCTCCTTGGTTTTATCAATAATATCTCGTATAATTTTGTTACCATATCGATAATACAATAATATTTACGGGAATTAACGGGATGATGGTATATGTACATACATACTTTTGATTTGCCTGACGTTTCGACCAGGTTACTCCAGCCGTGGTCATAGGCTGACCATGATCGCGTTAATTCCCGTAAACATTAATGTAATATACATCATGGAACGAGAAAGTTTAAAAGTTAGAATATCGATAATATTCTGAAACATCGCGCAACTCTATTAGTAAGGTGAAAGGCCGATAGCCTTTTTTATTTACTATGAATGGGTTGGCATACCTAACTAGGGACGTGATTTCTCACCTTTGATTATTATTTACAATTGTTTCTCACGTGATATCGATGTTTAGGTTTATTCGGCGTAGGTTCACGACGGTAGTGTACTACTGCTTCTGCTAATGGTGACGTCATTGACTGGACGTGTCCAGCCATATGAAACGTTGAGCATCGCAGTCTGACTTACAAAACATTCCCTGAGGAACATTTTTTATATGTTAGAATCAAAGAATCAATTTCATTTATTCAGTTTAGGCGCATAAAGAGCACATATAAAAATCAAAATTTTACAATTATGTCAGGAAATAATATGAAAATATCATATAATATCAGTATCAAAATATACGGGATATATACCATGTTTCATTATTTTGAGTTGCCGATATTTTGGAGCTGTTGTAAGATCGAGGAAGATCGATATAATTACTCCTAGAAAAACTTTTTCTCTGTTCACCGCCACTACTCCACTTCCTCCGTGATCATGGTGCTTGCAACAGCGCTGAAATATCGGAAACTCAAACATTTATTTTGTGCGAGCAAGCAAGAAACTTAATATATTGACATCACACACTTACATCATTAAGATATTCATCTACTTTCTTCATTAAAGTTTTTTTCGTTACCGTTTAAAGGGACTCTTTCCTCACGAAAACGAAATAAAATATTAAGATTGGATCAGACAATCACACGACCCACCTAATGGAACGTCCTTACCGTGACCTATGAACATGTGTAACTCCAGGGGAGTCGCACCCGTGCTGCCGACCCTGTAAGACAGAGAGTTTCTGTGCCGTCAGAGCAGAAAACAAAATCACGACAAGCCTTTGCACTTCCCACTGACAGCACAAAAACTCTCAAGTGAGCTCTGGCTACCCTACTCACCGCCGGGAACACAATACGAGGTTATTTTAGCCGAAGTATTCTGTAGGGCGGAGGTACTAATCCAATCGGACTGCTCAATTGGGACGGGAATACTGTTGTGCACTTTTCCCTTTTTTGTATATTATAATAGTTCATTCAGTGTGTGTTGACGTCATTATCTGTGCTTTGTGGGATTCCGTAGTCGTATAGTAGCCGATCAACCAATCAAATGAAGAAAAGCGCTACGATGATGCTACGTGTAATTCGTAGTCGAGCTACGTTGGCCTCTACGAAAATCCGCGTAGATCATTGCGTCGCATATTATTCATGGTTGTTTAAGCTTTTATATTGCCTTTGTAGACTAATATTTAGTTATCAGAAACACTTGCCCGAGTCATTGACCTAAATTGTTTTTTTTTTATATAGACACGTCACAATTCACCTCATCCGGTTGGTGGTAAGCTGAAAGCAAAGTTTCACGAAAGAGGGTCGCTCACCATTATAGTTACATACAATTGTGGTCTTCAGCTTGGTGGTCTCATTCGATGCTTTTTTACGCGCGACTGTGGGCAAAAATACTCGTGACGGTAAAGTGTGTCCCCGGCGGTGAGTAGGGTAGCCAGAGCTCACTGGAGAGTTTTTGTGCTGTCAGTGGGAAGATCAAAGACTTGTCCTGATTTTGTGTTCTGCACTGAAGGCACAGAATATCTCTGTCCTTACAGGGTCGGCAGCACGGATGTGACTCCACTGGTGTTGCACACGTTCATAGGTCACGGTAACCACTTTCCATCATGTGGGCCGTGTGCTTGTCTGCCACCTAAGTAGTAAAAAGAAAAGAATTCCAAAACTTCAAAGTGTGGCAGAGAAAAAAATACAGAACTGCTAAAAATACGTTCGTATTATAACTATAGCCTCCAAATACGGACCTGTCAATACATAGTGGAGGTAAAATTAGTGTCAGAAATAGTGTAATATAGTGGACCAGTGGCATTATTGCCTCGGTTCATTGTAACGAGCAGGCAGCGTGAGTTATTGCTGACCGTACATCGCTGAATGTTAGAATTTGGTGGATCGCTTTATAGGCCAACGCCTATAAAGCGATCAGTTCAGCAGTACGCGCAATACAATCAACACCAATGCGTTGATTGTATTGTGCGTACTGCTGAAATGAATCATTTTTAAAATATTTTATTTAAATATTTCTTTGACTATGTTTCGTGTAGACATTTTTTTTTTAAACACACCTGTTCATAAATACATAAATCACGCCTTTATCCCCGGAGGATTAGGCAGTAACTAATTCCGCGGCGGCGGCGCGCCTGACGCGCCTACCCGTTTTCCGGGAACGAGTTGGGGACTCTGTAGTCCCCACACACCCGAGGAGAGAGCCGGGGTCAGCCGGGGTGCGAGGGATATGCTTGTCAACCTCACATTCGGCAACCAAAGCGACCCACAGGCGGCGTGCATTTTAGTCGGTTCGAGTCCGACATAACCTCCTCCACCGGCTCCGCTGGGGAGGTATCCGTGGGGATTTTGCGATAAAAAAAAAGGCAGTAACTAATTAGCGATATCAATTTTACGTAGTTACATTAGTCGATCTTTAAGGGTCTCCAACCATTAGTAACGACTACTGTTCGTTTGGCTACCGAGACCGATGGTTAACGTGCTCTCCGAAGCACAAAAACACTCAGATCAATGCAATATAAGCTTGTGGACATGATGCACACTATGGGCATACAACGGCCTGCGCATTCAGTACAATAATTTAATGCTGTTGGGTCACGGAGGTGCAGTGCATCAGGAATGTTTGCAGAGGGCCTCTGACACAGACGATTTCTATGCTACTATTAGGAAGCGTTCAGCCTCTGACTTGGTACGACTCCACCGCAGCTCGAACAGTCTCCTGAGTGTGTTTAAGGACAGGTGGGACTCCCCCTTGTAGCAGCACTGGATGACACTCCACACGTGTCACAGATAGTGGAGTGTTGTTATTTATTTGAATTTATTACTAACATTAGTTCTTAAGCTGCATTGTTACTATCACTATCGATAGTTTGAAAAGAAATTAAATTAAATTTAATTTACTTTAATTTGAAATAGACATATTCATATACATATATAACCTACAAACAACATAAACTCACGCCTTTTTCCCGAAGGGGTAGTCAGAGGTGCTAGCACCCACATTACCCCAGTTTATGTTTAGGTCCCAATGTAATAGGTGGCGAGCCTATTGTCATTAACCGGGCACTTATAAACCTGCGATAAATACACACATAACTTCGAAAAGCATCGAAAAGTCATTGGTGTGTGCCATGGTAAAACCTGGGATCGAACCCAAGACCTCGTCTCAGCAGTCCATTAGCCATACCACTAGGTTACCGCGGTTATTAATACACTAATAGACATATGAATGCACACAAATATTGGAACTGAACGGATTCAAACCCACTCTCACTGCGTAACTGTCGCTGTCACTACCGCGACGCAACAGATACGTACTGCCTGCAATTTGTCGAGTGCTACAAGTAAAGCGAATCTAATAAGCACTGTGTAGAGCCACCCCAGAAACCATTCATAAATATAAAAGTACATCTCAATGATTATCATATATTATGTCAAAGCTCACTGAGACACGATGTGTGAGGCGGCCCTAATCCCCTCGTTATAATGTTATCCCAACGTTTTCACACCTTACTGAATTTTACTGAATTCGGTATAAGAATAACAAACGTTTTGTGTTAATATGTGATGGAGTGGTGATGATGTGAGCGTATGATTTGTTGATGATTAAATTGTTGCTGGACACAGTGAATATTGGTTTACCTGCGTACCTCATCACAAGCCATTTCAGCCTGCCTGAAATGGCATGATCTGAAATGGTCCACCTGGAAGTCTTTAAATAGGTTGAGGACTCAGGTCGGCTGCTGTAGAGTCAGCCGGGGAAAATGGGGTTACCTAGACTCGGGAGGTGTAGGCTGTGATTGTGGTGAACCTCTACAGTCGATGGACCACCTCCTCTCGTGCCCAGTATACCAGTGTAATGTATATCTCTAACAATAAATACTAAAAACATTAAATAATTGTAAAGTTTATTCATATAAATGTTACAATAATCAAATGTCAAATAAATTAAATTTCAATTTAAACACACATATATTTATATATAAATATTTTAATATAACTATGTAATTGTAAATATATATTGTAATAGTATATTGTAAAAAAAAATGTACAAATAATGGAACGGAACCCTTTATACACGAGCTGAACTCACATTTGGCTGTTCCTTTATTCCATTTTCATTAAGCGATATTGGCAAACTAAATGCTAAAATCACAGTCAGGTGTATTTGGGGCCCTGCCAAGTTCCTTGGGACCCAACCAAGTCTTTACATAGTTAACTTGACATAGTGAAATAGTTAAACAAAATTTCAAAAAGTAGATTAGACTTGAATTTAAAAAATATTTTTTACTTTGTTTGTTTGTGCTTCAGCAGGTGTATTGGCCTGCAGATCCTAAATATGTTAATAGAACTCATACCCAACCATACGGCTGATAATAATAATGACGTTATTATTTAATCTGGCCCTCTTCAGGTGTGTGGACCTCAGTGTTCCAAACTCGTCCCCGGATACGATGACCCCCTACCGCGCCCTTTTCTGAAAGGGCCCCAGGCACAGAAGCCCTTCAATAACTCCCGTACGAGATTCCGGTAGCTTTTTATAGGTTATTACCTGTTTATTCGATTAAAATGCCGCAAAAAATAGTAATAATATTACCTCAGGCTTATGGGATCGATAGTGATCCCATCTGATGGGAATACCGTAGGTTCTGAACGTGTAATATAACTCCTAAAATCTTAGGGTATACTCATCTCTGTCTACCCTTCCAATGATATACACTTGTGTAAAACGATTAATTATCTGTTTACACATTGTAATAGTGAAAATCACCACGAAAATCTACCTCAATACTAAAACTATTTGGCAGATTCTTGTTTCATTATCACTTTGAACCGAAAATTCGAGGCATGCTGATACTCCTAGCGATTAGAATTGGACCTTTGCCAAAAGCCTCGGAGACAATATATCTACCTACGTTGGCGTAGGAAGGTTATACACGAATTTGTGAAAGAGTTTTAGAGAAAATGTACACCTCTATTTCTGGGCGATTTTATTAAAATTGATTAAGATAGAAAAAATTTAGCCGACTCAGGCGGGATACCAACTCGCAATCTTTCCTAACGCGACAATTAAATTCAAATAGGTGGCTCAATGTTCGAGCTATTGATTTGAATTTAATTGATTTGAATAGATAGAATACTAAATGCTTTAAAATTTCAATTACTACGGTAAGTTTTGTGTTGTGTTCCCGGCGGTGAGTAGGGTAGCCAGAGCTCACTGGAGAATTTGTGCTGTCAGTGGGAAGACTAAAGGCTTGACCCGCTTTGTCTTCTACACTGATGGTACAGAAACTCTGTACTTACAGGGTTGGCAGCGCAACTGTGACTCCTCTTATGTTACAAACGTCCATAGGCCACGGTAACCACTTTCCATCAGGTGGGTCGTGTGCTTGTCTGCCACCTAAGTGGTATCAAAAAAAAATATACTTCTTTCTTTCACAATTTTAATACTTACTGATTTCTACTTGTAGATCAATTAAGTAACGTAATTTTAACGACTCGTGTGGTTCCTGGCAGAGTAGAATTTGGACCACCCCATCTCTTCCCATGCGGTGTCGTGTAAGGCGACTAAAAGATAGGGCTGTTTCACATCAGACAGATATTTACAGCTCAGACTCAGCCTCAGATGCATAACTTGAGTCAACAATGCGGCCTGGAAGACGGCAATAGTCTCACCCCCTATTACGTGGTACCGAATTCAATCATTGGTGAAATGTGGGTGCTAATTCACCTCTGCCTACCTCTCGGTCGAATGTTCAATTGCTATGCCACAGAGGCCGTCAAGTATATCTTAACAAACATGTAATATGAGTTTTAGAATGTAAGATTCACTTCTTTTTACAATTTGGTATGATCAACTTTTATGGGTGCGACTGGTGCTGACTCCCTAATTATGTGAGCAAACTGTGTGGTGGCTTCGTCCAGTAATCAGAGATGTACCGACTCCGAAGATCTTAGTGGGACAAATTCATCTCAGCATTTTAAAGCTGTTGCCCTCGACTCAGCCCACCTGGATATCGGCAATCGTGACCAGTATTCCCAAGCTCTAATTTATCCCGTAAACTGCGGTAGCCTAGTGGTATGTGTATTGGACTGCTGAGACGAGGTCTCGGGTTCGATCTCAGGTTTTACCATGGTATACACCAATGACTTTTCGATGCTTTTCGAAGTTATGTGTGTATTTATCGCAGGTTTATAAGTGCCCGGTAAATGGCAATAGGCTCGCCACCTATTACATTGGGTCGTAAACATAAACTGGCGAAATGTGGGTGCTAGCATCTCTGCCTACCCCTTGGGGGATATAGGCGTGAGTTTATGTTATGTTATGTTCTAATCTATCTGTGTACTAAATTTCATCACGCTTTTTCCAAAAATGATGAACTTTTATACAATCTGGTGTATTTTCTGTATACCTACGAATATAATTAAATCTTGACGTTAATATACATAAGACTACCTCTCATTGGATTCCATTAATTCATCAGTGCACTCCTGGGTTTGCTGGAAGAGAACTCAATCTTATATTAAGCTCGCCTTTGTACATAATATTTTTAATCGTAATCAATCAATTAACTCACCGCAGTCCACAGCTAGACATAGGCCTCTCCCAATGTGCGCCATTTTCTCCGATCCTCCGCCTTCTGCATCCATTCTGTCCCAGCCACCTTCTTCAGGTCAATACATATGAAAGAAAAAGAATGAATAAATAAAAATAAATATTTTCTCTCGTTAAAAGGTACTCTATATCATTTCTCTATTTCTAGTCCATCTCTGAACCAAATTTGATCAAGATCGAACTAATTTTTTAACTTTCGCGTTCCACGTTATGTAATAATGTATACGGGAATTTTTTTTATTTTTTATTTTTTATATCACTTAGGTGGCAAACAAGCACACGGCCCACCTGATGGAAAGTGGTCACCGTGGCCTATGGAATTAACGCGATCATGATATACATACCTTTGATTTGTCTGACCTTACACCAGTCGTGACAACGGTTAACTTTATTGTATTTATCAAGATCAGTTCAGTGGTTTAGTTGTGAAAGCGAATCAAACGGACAGTTACTTTCTCATTTGTAATATCAGTATAGATTTAAAGTTCCTCATGAACAAGCGGGCATCTGCATCCAACCCACGTCACTAGACTATAAAGTTTAAGCCAGGCTCCAACAGTTTCCAGTTAACCTATTTCGTACAATTTTGCACTTTAAACAAGCTTATTTGCCGCATCAATGCACTCGCTGTGATATCATCTCTGCAGTTCTATAGCTGTTTATAATTAGCTGCTTGTGTTTCAGTAGTACTTCTTTATAAGTAATTTAGCTGTTTAACATCAGACAGATATATACACAGCCCAGACTCAGCCTCAGATGCATGGCTTGAGTCAATAATAGTAACCGGGAGAATATGAATAAAGAACTTGAACTTGAACTTGAAGAACGAAATAAAGACTCCAATAGGCTCACCTATTGAAGTCTTCCCCTATTACGTGGGACCGAATTTAATGATTGGTGCAATGTGGGTGTTAATTCACCTCTGCCTAACCCTCCAGGAATAAAGGCGTGATTGAATGTATGAATGTATGTATGTGTGCCTATTGCCGTATTTCGGGCACTATTGTTGACTCGAGCCATGCATCTGAGGCTGAGTCTGGGCTGTACATACCTGTTCGATGTTAAACATGTACGTAAATAATATATATATTATGACAATTTTAGTATCGGCGATCAGTTTGGAGGCGAAACAGATTTTCTATATCTCACATAACACTGGCAGTTTGGTATTTTCATAGAGCAGTTAAAACCATTTTAATTTATTCATTAGAAAAAAAGAAAGAAAGAAAATATATTTATTTAGAACACGAACATTATAAAAAAATAGCAAAATTAAATTGTTAATACTGTTGATTGATGGCGCTTATTGGAACCTGCTACATATATTGAATAAGACACTTTGTACATACTTTTCTACTTTATTTAATTTTTACCTGACTGGTTTCGCCTTACGGCATTCTCAAATGATTGTATTGGTTTGTTTTGACACCAATGTAAATCTTTCAGAATGCCGTGACCGGTAAACAGGTGTATTATTCAATATTAAATTACTGTGTGAGTTTTAAAAGGGTCACCATCTCAGCAGAAATACTGTACATCATATGCCAAGGACATGGGTTATGGAGCCACTGACTTATAGGTGGCGCCCGTGATGTCATGTCATGCACGTGCGCACAGAACAGAAAACAGTATGTACAGAAATGAAAATTATAGTTTTGGTTTTAACAACTCTAAATAGATATAAATCTGTACGTTCACCTTCCTCGTAGACCCGCTCTTAGAACTTTATTTTGATGAAAACCCCTTTCAAATTTACCAAGTTCTTTAGTGAAAATATCACCTTCATTACCTTCTTCTTTTGGAAATCGACTTTTTGATATAATGTTCGATTCCAGCTCAGTGCAAATATTTGTATGCATGAATATGTATATTTGCATTGGTCTGGGTGTTTTATGTATAATATTTATGTATTTACAAAAAAAAGTATCTTTTTTTTATCACCCTAAAAACATAATATATAATGATTTACAGTGCATTTAGAAACCACTGAGGTTTGTAGTAAGTATGTTTATCCGCATTCTAGATCCCATAACACAAGCTAGTTATAGTGGAATATTTATTTATTTATTATATCTTTTTTTTTTTTTTTTTTATATAGGACACGTCAATTGGACTTCGCCTTGCCTGATGGTAAGCTGAAGGCAAAATCCCAGAAAAGAGGGTCACCATTACTTACACATACCGTGTGACAATGGTGACACTCAGCTTGACGGCCTTATCATATGCTTTTTCACGCCCCGCTTAAAGGACCCGGGACTGTAGGAAGAAGGAAACACGTGAGCTGGTAATGAATTCCAGGCCTTAATGGTGCGACAGAGGAAAGAGTCTCCGAACCGCTTGGTTCTTGATCGGATGTTTTGCACCGTGTGCGGATGACATCTAAGACCTGCACGCGTTGTCCTGTGTAGGAAAGGGGAGGGTGGGACTAATTGGAAGAGCTCATCAGAACACTCCCCATGGTACAGACGGTAAAATACAGCCATGGACGCAACATCTCTACGCAGCTGTAAAGGTTCTAGGGTGTTCGTGATCTCGGGATTCCCAATGATGCGGACCGCACGTCGCTGCAACCTGTCGAGAGCATCTAGTAAGTACTTTGCTGAACCATCCCAGAGATGCGAGCAGTACTCCACACAGGAGCGAATTTGTGTCTTGTATAGAAGACACCGCTGCTCCGGCGTGAAAAATCGTCTCACTCTGTTCAGGACTCCGAGTTTTCGTGAGGCTGTTTTGATGATGCTTTCGATGTAGTTTTTGTTATTCAGGTTGCAGCGAACATCCATACCTAGGATATTGAGATTGTCCTGCAGCGGCAGTGGCGTGCTCTGAAGAGTGGGGAGGGGAAGGAAAGAAGATACTTTTGCTGTAAACGCACATGCCTGCGTCTTCTTGGCATTGAACTCAACCAGGTTCTCAGAGCCCCATTGAGAAATGTGATTCAGGACCCCGTCAAGCTCAGTGACAAGAAGCTGCCTTTTCTCTGCGATATCTGACTGCTTGGCCGCTGGATGTCCATGATAACTCCCATGTAAAGTGCTATCGTCTGCATAACAATGAACATTGCCGGTAGACAGCATGTCGTTGATATGCAGAAGAAAGAGAGTGGGTGATAAGACGGACCCCTGGGGCACGCCAGCATTAACCTGCAGAAACTCCGAAGCTCGTCCGTCACAAAGGACGCGAATACGGCGCCCCTGCAGGAAGCTTGCAACCCAGTTGCACAGCCTAGAAGGCAGACCAAAGGCAGGTAGCTTAGAAAGAAGCGATTTGTGCCAGACTCTATCGAAAGCTTTGGCGATGTCAAGACTAATTGCCAGTGACTCACCGTGCTTGTCCATAGCCTCACCCCAAAGATGGGTAACGTATGCTAGAAGATCACCCGTTGACCGTTTCGGTCTGAAGCCATATTGCCGGTCATTAATTAAGGAGTGATCCTCTAGGTGCCGCATGAGCTGTTTGTTAATTATGTGCTCGAACACTTTGCACAGCACTGAGGTGACGGCTATGGGTCGATAGTTGGCTGGCTCCGAGCGATCCCCCTTCTTGGGAATCGGCTGAACATTCGCCTCTTTCCAAGGCAAAGGCACTGTACCCGAACTGTAGGATAGCCGGTACAGGCGCGTAAGCATTGGAGACAACTCCGCTGCACATTTTTTCAAAACTACCGCTGGAATACCATCCGGACCACTGGCTTTCCGGACATCGAGTGATTGCAGCACTGCACGGACATCGCGTTGCCTGATATGGATATCAGGCATCGCGTGGTCACTGTCGGGTAGTGTTGGTGGCTGCGTACCACAATCATCGATTCGGGAGTTGGCCGCAAAGAGATTAGCCAGCAGATTTGCCTTCTCTTGCGGCTCATGGGCCAGGGATCCATCAGGGTTTCGCAGCGGAGGCAGTGAAGGCTGACAGAAGTTGGCTTGCACGGCTTTAGCCAGTCGCCAGTAGCCACGGCTTCCCGTGGGATGCATCACTAGCTCGTGACCAAGCCGCGCTATGCGCAGGGCATCCGCTCTGACATAGGCCCTTCTACAGACCTTTGTGGCTCTGTTGTACGCCGCCTTGAAGTGGCCCAGATTGGGATGGCGCGTGGCGCGCGCCCTTACCCAAGCGCGGTACGCAGACTGTTTTTGTTCAACAGCTTCCGCGCACTCGCGCCCGAACCAAGGGCGCACCCCGCGGTCACCGGTGACATCGGTGTATGAGATATAGTATTCCATACCCAGACCGATCTCACCGGCGACAGCAGTAGCACAATCCGATGGGTTCTTACCTTCAAAGCAGCGCTCAACCCACGGGATGGACGCAAAATAGTCACGAAGTCCATTCCAGTCCGCTGACGAGTAGTGCCAGAGACGCCGCTTCCCCTGCATGGGTCGTGGGGGCGCTATAATAGGCACCGTGGAGCAGACCAGGCAGTGGTCAGAGTTGCCTAAAGCGGCTCGCACCGATACACTGTACCGGTCCGGATCACTCGTCAGCAGAAGGTCTAGCAGAGAAGGTGCTTGGCCCGACCTTCTTGGTATCCTAGTGACCTCGTGCACCAATTGGGTCAGGCCGTGCGCCAGAGCAAATGCGTGGGCGGCTCTTCCCGCATGGTCTGTTTTGGAGGAGCCCAACCAGATCTCGTGGTGGGCGTTAAAATCCCCCAAAAATACCATTTCGGCATT
This sequence comes from Eilema griseolum, assembly GCA_963662185.1. Taxonomy (NCBI): domain Eukaryota; kingdom Metazoa; phylum Arthropoda; class Insecta; order Lepidoptera; family Erebidae; genus Eilema; species Eilema griseolum. Next base: position 3,324,759 of record OY759249.1, read on the forward strand.
CGGAAATCGCTCCTGCGCATCATCTGCCGCCTGACTCAGATATTCAAAGAGTCAAGTTGTCTCAGCATCTCCTGTATGGGAACGGTAGAGGCACACATAGATCTGACTCGTAGGGCCATGGTCTACGTGTACCCAAAGGACGGAGAAGGATGGGTCCTCTAGGCAGCGCAAACGGCGACAGCAAACATCCGCCCTAACAAACACGCACACCCCGGCTTTTGCACGAAAACTTTCCTCAAGAACATAGCCAGGGTAGAGCAAGTAGGTCGTGTCGTCAGGGCGGTGTATTTGCGTCTCCGTTAGAAAAAACATGGCAGGTTTCGCCGTCTCTAGGTGTTGGTGGACGGCGTTGAGGTTTGCATGGAGCCCACAGATGTTAGTGGACTCCACCTCAAATAGCAAGCTTTTGGGAGTGTGACGAGCCGCTGTGTTGCCTTTTTCTGTAAATTGCGCTGCCATGAGTTTGGGTGGGAGAAGGCGTGAAAAAAGAAGTGATTGCCGCCGCAGCACCGTGTGACAAAGCGCGGGATATTGGTTTTATCTATGAATGTGAGGCATGGCGAGAGCCGACGCGCCGAACGGAAGGGCCCCCGTACCCCCCCGAGTATGGTCGCCGGGCTCCCAAATCCGGTCACCAACCGGCACGACGAACCATATCGGGATTATGCGCGGCCTGGTGAGGCAGCCTCCCAAGGTGGTTAACCCCAGTTGGGCCCCTGTACTATACCGCGGGCGGCCAGCGGCACCACCGTTTCTACAGGTCTCCCTGTTCGGCGCATCGCCCCGCGCCATCCCCACTAGACTACGCCAAGACCCACTGGTCCCACTAGTGCTGCGACAACCACCACCTCTGCCCGGCTATGCACATGCTGACCCCTGAACACAATCCAACCGAGATTGAATTGCTATGGAGGGTTTTTCGCAATAGTGCACGGTGGTACCTACCCGGTCGAAACTTGAGACAAATTTGTGCCACCAAGTTTCTACCACCAGTAGATATATATATCGCCGTAGTATGAAAGAAAAAAAAGTTAAGTTATCTAATAAATAATTTAAAACTACTCGTATCAAAAAAGGGTTCACATATTTTAAAAGAACTTGACCTGCGAAAGGTTAAGTCACTACATTGTCAATAAACTAAATAAACGTGTCTACCTTCAATACACCCTGTATATCGCATACAAAGGGTGACGTCAAAAAGTGTCTCGAATAGGTGACTAAGTCGACTCCATCGTATTGTGTTCTGACGTGAATACAGCGCTGTCCTGTAGGGTCACCATGATTTGTGTGTTTTGGAGATTTATTTATTTATCTGACATAGTTCAAACCAGTGATACTTAACTGTTTGTATTTATACATCACTATCTAAGAAACTATTTTACAGATTTGAATAAGATTTTTCTTTATTTGAATTAATTTTAGTGGAATGGAGGGCTGTTATTATTGCCTACCCCGGGCGTGAGCGTATGTATGTTTATCCCGAAATTTCCGATTCCCAATTTTGTGATACCGTATTATTATGTACAACTTATACCTTTTTTAATGTGCGCAATAACCCCACGTATAACCCCACCACCAGAGCCGGACCGTAGGTTATGTCGTACTGAACCGACTCAAATGCACGCCGACTGTATGTGTCACAGGTTGCCGGAGGTGAGGTTATCTGAGACAAATCTTTCGCACCTCGGCCGGCCCAGGTGTAAAACTTATACTCAGCTTCAGTGGCAATAAAAAGTGGATGGGACCTAAGTAAAACTGAACTCAGGCTTCTCCGTTTATGAACACCTTTGCATAATCCCTATGGGATAGCAGATATAACTGTATGTACAACAAAATAAGGACACAAAGTTAGCCACTTCAAGAGACATAATACCTTTTATTTATCTTATAACTGATATTGTACGTGACAAAAATAATGATGATATCTTCAAAATAATGATAAAACGACAAACTTTGATGTATAAAACAGATAAATACTCCACATTATTTCTTCAGAATAACACAACTAAACTAATTTAATCTTGTGGTCGTCGTTTTGATGAGGGTCTCCAAAATGTCTTATGAAGCCAATGTTCCGCCACAAGGCTACTTCAAGAAAAACCATGACTTCGTCCAATTTATGTAAAATTTCTTTGTCTTACCTAATTTAAGAGTTTGTTTATTATTTCCTAGACTTTGCCATTTCTGATTTAACATTATAGTAGCACATCAAATTTGGCAAAAAAATTACGTGACTGTTTTGGTTTTGAGCAGATACACAGGCTAAATCAGCCTAAGAGCGTTTTCCGATTATTCGATCCGATATCCGTGTTGGGTCCGATATCCGACATACGATAGTCGATAGGTAAATATCTATCTGTCTTAACATTGTCCGGCCGGGTGTCGTATATCGGAGCTGGCACCACTGTGTTCGTCCGATATCAGATACCAATGTCAATCAGTCACCACAATAGCAAAATATTAAAAAACAAACGTCAGACAAACCAAAGGTATGTATGTACCTATACTATGATCGCATTAATTCCCCTTAACATTACTTGTATTGTAATCATGGAACGCGATATTTTGAAAGTTAAAAAAGCAAATGTCATGTCATATTTTCTTAATATCAATGGTAGAGATTTCTAAGCAGTCTGTGGTTGAGCTTATGGTTAAATGTTTTTGAGTTTATGCTATTCAGCAAATGGACGTATCCTTATAGGTATTTAAACTGTCATGGTCACTCACATCAACAGCGACAACAGCTTGCAACAGCGCCGAAATATCGGAAACTCAAAACAATGCAACATGATCAATATCCCGTTTATTTTGATACAGACGTATACTTGACGTATCGGACCGATTTCATCGGATATACCTGAAAACAGCACAGGGTGATCAGATACCGGCTATCATCATCTGAGACCAATATCGGACCGGATAATGTGAAAACGGTCTTACTACGATTGCGTTAATTCCCGCGTTAATATTATTGTATACAACATAGGAATATAATAATATGGTTATGTTTTATTTTAATATCATAATATTACAATGTATTGGAGATCAATTTCCAGCTTTGATTTCCATTTATTAATACACAAAGAATACAAACGTACGTTCAACTGTAATTATTTTAAATGTAATCTCTTTCTGAGCCTACGTTGCATTCAAATTTACATTTATTTCGCATGAATGAATTAATAACACATATCGTGAACAAAATAGTACTGAAAATTATTCCTTCATATTTGTTACGGATTTCTGGCCTCAACAGTGTTAGTTCCCAGTGGAATAAAATAGGGCTACCCCATCTCATCCCGTAGATGTTGTATAAACCGATTTAGGGACAGGAGTGTTCTCGATCCAACAGTATAAATACAGTCCATGACAAAGTACTAACTTGTTAGCAATAGACTTAAGCCTTATTACGTTGGATCGAAAATCTTATACGATTTATGAGAATTAATGCCATCATGGTATAGGTACTTATAAACCTTTGATTTGCTTGACGTTTCGAGCAGGTTACACCAGCCGTGGTCACAGGCTGACTGACTCAGTAACCTGGTCGAAACGTCAGGCAAATCAAAGGCATTCATGTACCTAGACCATGATCGCATTAATCCCCGTAAACATGATTATTTATCATGAAACACAAAAGTTTAAAAATTTGTTTGCCGAAAATCTTAGTTAGTGAAACGTGTAAGTTAGTACATCACCGCTTACTTTACAGGTGTGAATATATTATGTATATATGTATGTATTTGGGTGTCATTATCATCATCATCGTTATCTTAGGGTTAGGTCCCATAGCATTCGAGGCATTAATTTCGAAGCCCGGGTTCTGCTTAGCTTTCGCTCATTTTGATTTGACTAATATGGCTTTTAAGGAAGCCATTACTGTTAACGTAACCTGCACGATTTTCTGGAGCAGGATTTTCTATTGGGTGTGGGGTGAAGATGGCAGTAGTTTCTGTAATACAAGAAAAAAAGCCACAGAAAATGAAAAGCTTCAGTTTATTTTTTTTTATACCACTTAGGTGGCAGACAAGCGCACGGCCCACCAGTCATCAGTTATTTATTTTATGAACACAGGTAGAAAAAGATGTTTACATGGTGCTTATGGTACATACTATGTTCCGCTGATAGGTTTATTTCTATATATAGTCAGACAGTTTTAATTTAATGACCGACTTCTATCTAAATTTAGGGAATTCAATCAATTCATGTCACAATTTAGAGAATTTGGAGGAAGGAGATGGCGCTGCCGTCGCGTAAACATTGATCTGTGTGAAGAACAAATTACTATTTTGATTAAATCATATTTATCGAGTTATATAACGTGAATTATGTTTAATATTTAATTTAAATATACAAATATGCAGTGCAAATGTTATCTTCAATGAATACTACGATTTAAAACATTAAGTGATAAAAGTGTACTGAAGAGTGACTGTTGTAAATACTAGAATTTTTTTACAAAATTAGTGACGGGAGTGACTACATAGTGCATTATCCACACGCATTAGACAAGTTCCGAGTCCAGGCAAGATTATTTTAATAAACTAGTCACAGTTTCATTGTACCTGTTTACGTTAGTGAAAAAAATTATTTGAATTTTGACACTGCAAAAGCACTGTCGATAATAGCAGTGTCATAACATAAGACTTGCTGCACAGTGACATCTAGCCGTGAATAGTGGAACTAAGGGAATTAAATTATAAGTATAAAATATCACAAGAAATTACACTATCAGGATTTGATCAGATTGATTAGTTTCATTACAAATAAATAAATAAATAATGAGAATGAAGAATATTAACGCTATGACGAACAATTTTAATGATATCTCATAATAAATTAGACAAAGTGACATCTATCGATGAATAGCGTAACTGAAATTGCTATATCATAAAATTGCCAACAGATGCCACTGGCTGTTATTTGATTATAGTACATAATATAAACTGTTATTATAATATTATAATTCGATATGGAAATGCAGAATATTACCACCCGTCGAGGAAAAAAAACAAATAAAAGTTTAGATGGGAGCTTCAACTCTTCACATATGTCAACCGCATCTGAGTCAGACTACCTGGGAACAAGTTATCCAGACCTCTCTACAGGAAAATTCCATGAAGATGTTGAACTATTTAAGGAAGAGATTATGGAATTAAAAAAACAACTAAAAAATGCTCACTCTGATATAGAAATACTGGTCACAAAAAATGGCATACTTGAGAAACAGGTCACGGAACAGAAGCAACAACTTACACGTCTTCAGGAAGTTGTTACTGGCCTCACGAGTTCTTCCGAAAGCACGGTAAAAACTAGCTCCCTGAAGAAACATAGAGGACGTCAGAGATCACAGCAAAAACCTCTGTCAAATAGGCATTCTCAAAAAGGCATTGAAAAAAATGGATCGAAATCACTAGAGTTCTGTGGAATGACAATAGATGGCGCAAGTCTTACCTATAATAATTATGGACCATCCATCAAGGAATCAACAGAAATCCATACAACAAACACTCGACCTAAAATATTGATAGCTGGAGGTAAGCAGGTGTCGGGGTTGGCTTCAAGACTCGTCTCTTCTAGAATGAACACCAAATATGGAAAGTATAGTATATCGTCTACCATTAAACCACATGCGGATACCAAAGAAATATTGAAATCTGGTCAGCAGATACCGGATTCAAAGGAAAACTATTTGGTAATTTGTACTGGAGAATGTGATACAAATCCAAATAAGGTAATGTACGAACTAATAGGTTTATTAAAGTTATTTCACAAAATCAATGTAATTATACTAAATGTAATTAGAAATAAATCATTAAATGAATGTATGTTAAATAATACCTTAAAAAATATTTGTAATCATTTTGAAAATTGTATATTCTTAAATATTGAATCTAGATATATATCTATAAACAAGTACTTAATGAATGTATGCCATGAAATAAATTTAATTTTAGATTCTTGCTATTATAAAAAGCAATTCTTGAGTTTTCCACGGAAACAAAATATTCGATCTCACCAAATCTCATATAAGTGTACAAAATTGACTAGAAAGGGAACTATACCGTATTACTTCCCATATATAAAAAAAGTAAATACAGTGGACCGCTTGGAAAAGCCCCTGCCCATACCACAAGAGAGCATTATATCTTGTACGTTGACCAGTAAACATGAAACCACAGCACGGGAGTCGGCAAATATAAAAAAAAATGATAAGTTTTTTCTGTCACACGAAACCTAAAAAAAAATACCGACCTAAGCTAACTACGTTATTCCATCAAAACATTGCAGGGCTCCTTAATAAAACAGAAAATATTGAAATATGTTTGGACGACTTACGACTACAAAACAAAAATGTTAAAATACTGTGCTTCTCTGAAACTTTTGTTAAATTTGGTGAAGAACTAAATATAAATATACATAATTTCGAATTAGCAAGTTCTTTTTCAAGATTGGATAAAAATCGTGGCGGTGTATGTATTTTGCTCGACCACTCCTTAGAATATAGGCCTTTACAGATATGCAGAAATTTAGCTAGTAAGAATACATTTGAATGTTGTGGCGTTGATCTACCTTCCCTGAAATGTGTAATTATATGCCTTTATAGAATTCCGGGTGCTAATATATCAATCTTCTTTGACAAGTTAGAAATACTAATGCATGAATTGAATCTTAAGGACAATAAACGAATCATTATAACAGGAGACCTAAACATAAACATACTCGAAAGTAGCGACGTATCCTCTAAACTGAATGATTTTCTTCTGAATCATAACCTCACATCACATATCACCAAACCGACACGACAGCAAAATTGTATTGATCACATCCACAGTAATATAACAGACGCCATAGGGGAAGTACATCACTTTTATTTATCTGACCACAACACAGGTCAGAAATTGATCTTTCCTGTCAAGGATGAGAAGCCTGATTCATTATGCACATATATATATAGGCGTGATTATAGCGAAGAAAATATCGCGCAGTTCAAAAAATGTCTCTCAAGTCTATCGTGGTCGGATGTATTGAACGAGGAACATGATTGTAATCACGCGTATGACACTTTTGACGAAATCTTTGTTATGTTCTACAATTTGTGTTTTCCGGTAAACAAAATAAAAATTAAAAGACAAAAATTCACGCCGAAATGGATAACCAAAGGTATTAAAAAATCATCTATTACAAAGAGAAAATTAAGATACGCATGCTATAGGAACAAAAATAATGAAACCAAGAAAAAATATATACAATACAAAAATTTGCTAAAAAAGTGTATAATAGCCTCCAGACGGAATATAAACAGTAAACACATATTTGAGTCAGAAAACAAATGTAAAGCTGCTTGGGACATAATAGGAAATAAACTTGACAATAGAAAGAGCTGTCCAGAAATACAACACATAAATAGCGATGGCAGCTCTATAACAGAACCAACGGAAATTGCCAGCCTCTTTAATCAATTCTACATCTCAAAAACAAACAAACCAAACGATTGCACTCCTAACTATAAATTGGTCAATAGGGTAGACTCTAGTATTTTCGTGATGCCTTGCTCTGAGAGGGAAGTAGAAAAAGCTATTATGTCACTTAGAAATACACACGCTGTTGGGCATGATGGCATCGCCACAAAAATAGTGAAATCCAGTTGTTACGAGATCTCGCGGGTGCTTTGTCACGTGATAAATCTCTCCTTTTATTATGGCATTTTCCCTGAAAGACTAAAGACCTCTATTGTAAAGCCGATGCACAAAAAAGACAGTAGAGATGAATTACAAAATTATCGACCTATTACTCTCATACCGGTATTTTCGAAAGTCTTTGAAAAATTAATGCACACACGGATTACAAATTTTTTAAATAAACATAATGTAGTCACGAAAGAGCAAAATGGCTTTCAAAAAAATAAATCCACCACTCTGGCTACCTTTTCGCTCGTTCAAAGTGTTACCGAGTCATTGGACAAAAAGAAGCTCGTCTCTACCATATTCTTTGATATGTCCAGCGCTTTTGATTTCGTCGATCATAAGATCCTTTTGGACAAATGTGAGCTCTACGGTATCAGAGGAAGTGCTTTGGATTGGTTGCGGAGCTATTTGAGTGACCGCAGACAATGTGTACAGATAACGCGTGTAAACGATAGACAAGTCACTACTACCTATAGCTCTACATATGAGTATAATAGAGTCGGTGTTCCCCAGGGAAGTGTTCTGGGGCCACTTCTATTCTTACTCTACATAAATGATATCCCGAAAGTCACTAATCATAAGTGTATATTGTTTGCAGACGACATATCAGTTGTTGTTTCTCAAGACAAAAACAGTGAGGATAAACACGAACAAACTTTGAGAGACACAATTGAGGATGTCATTAAATGGTTAATGTCTAACAATCTCACTGCGAATTTATCAAAAACAAAAATAACACAACACAAACACTACAACGGCACGGTACCAAATATCAAAATACAAATCGATAATCAAGAAATTGCGCAAGAAAGTGAGACTATATTCCTGGGAGTTACGCTTGACAGACATTGTAATTGGAAGGCCCAGATAGATAAAGTCTGTAAACGAATAAACAGGTTCGTATTTGCCCTTAGGAAGACCAGGAAACTAACAAATGAAAGGACCGCATTGATGGCCTATCATGGGTATGTGGGGTCTTTACTGAGGTATGCAATACTGCTATGGGGAAATTCGACTGATATAAATAAAGTCTTTGTGTCGCAAAAAAAATGTGTCAGAGCAATTTGTGGAGCTGCACCACTTGATTCCTGTAGGCCCCTTTTCAAGAAATTAAATATTTTAACACTGACATCCGTCTACATACATGAAATTGGAATGTTTGTCAAAAAACACCCTGACTTGTTTATTAAAGCATGCGTAGATAAAAAATTTCTTAGTAGAGATCCTACCAAACTGATGTTGCCACAGATATCTACAACGCTACAGCAAAAAAACAGTTTTTGTATGTGTATACGGGTGTACAATAAAATACCTAGAGATATTAGGGAACTGCCACTAAATAGTTTCTCGCCTACACTAAAAAAGTGGCTTATTGATAAGGGCTTTTATACTATACAAGAATTTATGACTGGTAGAAACAAATAAACAAATCAAATAGCTACCAAATACTGGTTAATGAAGGAAAACTATATTTTGAAATAATTGAATTGACTGATTTAATTTCTAGCTTGACATACATAAAAGTTTCATCAATTTGTAATTCTGTAATTTGCATGTTTTATTTATTTTATTCTATTCATCGAATCCAGTTTTGACATATCTGTGATAATAATAAATGTAGCTTTAAAAATGTAATTTATTTATTTTATTTTGTAATGTAATTTAGTACCTAATGGAATTTCATAATGCAATTTAATAATACAATTAAATAATTTCATCTAATAATGTAATTTAACAATGCAATTTAATTATCATTTTTTATAATTGTAATTCACTAATCTAAAAAGGTATAATAATTATATAATAAGGTATAATGTATCATATTTAAATTGAAACTGACTGATGTGTGTTATAAAGAACCAACATATTATTGCATGCAAGAATTTATTTTAACTTTAAACTAAAGTTTAAACCTAATCTTTAAACTTTATTTTTGCACACCGAATACGGTGAAACATGCTGCACTAATCAAAATAACAACCTGTTACCATTGTTGAACCATGTTTCTTGCAAATAAAATTTCATTTCATTTCATTTCATTTCATTTCATTTCATTTCATTTCAATTTAATTTAATGTCAATTTCAAATGAAAAAATCTTCAAAATAGGGTTGATATCATAATAATTAATTATTGTCCAATTTAGATAGATTTTCAATATCAAACCTTAACTAAGCACTTGAGTTTGAACCACAATGTTTAATACACCTCTTCTTACCCCGTAGAGAATCAACAGGCATGAACATATATATCTCGTGTATACGGCTTAAACTATACAATACAAACAATACTAATCTCAAGGGTACATTAGCATAACATAGCCGGTCTTTGAACAATAACGTCATTACAATATGTAGGTACCTCATTATTAGAGCTTCAGGTAATCCAACTAGGAGCAGAGCTTGTGTTACGAGGGACACAACCGAACCTGATATTGCAAAGAAATTCATCAATCAAAGAAAATCATTAGCCTATTGTATGATATCAAGGACTGGTATCCGCAATTTCACGTCATGACGCGGTTTTTACGTCAAGGTGGGCATTTCACTCGATCCACCCCAACTAATTGAGAACACCAGCAGGCAAGTACAAATTAAAGCGGCTATCAAACGAACAAGCTTCACCACAGTTAAGCCTGCGCAAGTAAGACTGCGGAGAAGCTTGGAAGCACATTAGAAGGTCGGCCATGCAGTTTGCACGGTGTGCAGTTTTACCAACTACACGAACCTGTAAGTCCGAGTTGGCCAGCCTGCGCAGGCAAGACTGTGGTGAAGCTTGAACACATTGAAAAACCGGCCGAGAGGTTTGCACGGTGTTAAGTTTTACCAATCACACGCACCGGTAAGTACGAGTATTCCAGTCTGCGCAGGCAAGACTGTGGTGAAGCTTGAACACATTGAAAAACCGGCCGAGAGGTTTGCACGGTGTTAAGTTTTACCAATCACACGCACCGGTAAGTACGAGTATTCCAGCCTGTGTAGGCAAGACTGTGGTGAAGCTTGAACACATTGAGAAACCGGCCGAGGAGTTTGTACGGTGTACAGTTTTACCAATCATACGCACCGGTAAGTACGAGTAGGCCAGCCTGCGCAGGCAAGACTGTGGTGAAGCTACTGACATTAGCTTCATCATAGTCGAACCGTAGCAACAAAATAAAAATTATAGTTATGTATTCACTTCATATCAAAATTACATCGAAATCACATTTTCTTGCAATGAATAGGCATTGTTCGCAGAAGTACATTAAATAAGGGGTTTAGTGGACTGTGGCATTCACTTATGGAGCAGGAAAATAGAAAAAAAAATGGGATAGGTACTTATAGAATTTCATAGAAAACTTTCTGCTTAAAGAATAGGCTTGTTTTGTGATATTCATAAATCTGGAATTGGTAAATAATTACTGTGATTTGGTCACACAGGAGAGTGATTTTTTTTTAATTTGTCCTCGCAATCGCTGCTAAAAGAAACCGAAACTTCGGGTTAAGTTTAAAATTAAAAATTATATCATTTAAATTGCGCTAAAAAAACATCCGCTAAAAAGTGAATTTACTGCATTTTTTTTAATTGCTTTCATTACTAGCTCACGTATTTCCTTCTTCCTAGTCCCGGGTCCTTTAAACGGGCATCAAAAACCATATAATGAGGCCGTCAAGCTGAGTGTCACCATTGTAACATGGTGACCCTTTTTCTGAGACTTCGCCTTCAGCTTACCATCAGACGAGACAAAGTCTAATTGACCTGAAAAAAATATTTATTCTATAATAATAATAATAATATAATAATAATAATGATTTATTTTCAACCAACAACCAAATATTGACAAATTTAGAGAAATCACAGTACAGGTGATAGGCAAAATATGGCTGTGGTATGTAGTGTTGGTAATTAGAATTCTAACGATGGTAAATAAATGCAATTAACTTAAGAATCACCGACTTAAGAATTTATAGAAGTAACGAGCACAGTGTGTACGTCTAACCCGCTGAAGAGGCGCGGGGGGAATGATTTGTACAATATACTATGTATTATTATAAATTAGGGCAAGTGTTATTGCTCACAATAAGTAGATAGAAAAACAAAATTAAAAAAGAAACAATGTTCTTCTGTACTAAACAGATAAGCACACACACAGGCACTTCCACAAATTTTATAGTAAATAGATAGTAGATGGTTGCCACTCTAAGTAAAAGACCGCCCTATCTACTGCCGGCGTTTCGTATAAAGCGGTTAATTGATGGGGCAATTTTCCTCTCAGCGGTATTCATACAACTCAATAGTGTGTGGTGTGGGTGAGTACAATTGGCAAAATGTAGATGCTAAAAATATTTTCTTAGTTCAATCAAATCAATTGGCCCACTGCAGTCCACTGCTGGACATAGGTCTCTCCCAATGTGCGCTGTTTTATCCGATCCTCTGCCTTCCACGTTCAGTCTGTCCCAGCCACCATTTTCAGGTCCTCCATCCATCTGGCTAGGGTGTGTGTCCTACCTTCTGTTCGCGATCTCCATTCTAGGGCTTGTTTGCTCCAACAGCTATTGGTCCTTCAACAAACGTGGCCAGCCCACTGCCACTTCAGCTTGCTTATTTTGCGAACTTTAGTTTATGTCGAATTTCTTATTTATTCGGAAGTATTATAATATCGTTCGAGTGTCTACTTCACTGGTTGTTAACTATATCCGTATGTGAACAATTTTTTTTTATACAACTTAGGTGGCAGACAAGCACACTGCCCACCTGATGGAAAGTGGTTACCGTGACCTATGAAAGTGTGTAACAACAGTGAAGTCACATCTGTGCTGCCGACCCTGTAAGAACAGAGATTTTATGTGCCCTCATTGCAGAACACAAAATCAGGGCAAGCCTTTGGTCTTCCCACTGACAGCACAAAAACTCTCCAGTGAGCTCTGGCTACCCTACTCACCACCGAGAACATAACACGAGGTTATGTTCTCGGTGGTGAGTAGCCGTAGAAGTGAGTACCTCCACCCTACAGAATACCATAATGGTATTCTGTAGGGTGGAGGTACTTCCCCAGTCGGACTGCTCAATTCGGGGATACCGTCGTGTCCTACCTCCTTGAAACTAAATCACAAAATGTGAATTAGTGACAAGTTATTAATCTGTAAGAGCACCTTCAAGAAATGAATAAATTGATGCACTTTGTGTGCATTAATTGTACCCTTATCCGTTCATTTTCACCTTGAAATTTTATCAACTAAAACAAAACTTTAAGCGGGGCGTGAAAAGGCATCTGATGAAGCTGCCAAGCTGAGTGCCACCATTGTAACATTACTTAGTGTCTGTAATGGTGACCCTCTTACCTGAGACTTTATCTTTAGCTTACCATCAGGCAAGGTAAAGTCAAATTGGCGCGTCCTAGATAAATAAAAATGAATTTCGCACAGAAATTACATACATTTTATCATCTGTTTGAATAGTGTGGATGTGCCTGTGAATCATTTATATCTGATCCTGATGTCAATTCTGACACAATTTTAAATATGAATGTGAATTTCAATTTTAAATCAAATCATTACATTTGAAAGATTTTGTCAGCTTTAAATCAATTGGACATTGCCATCCAACGGGGCCAGCGCCAGCTTTTTGGGCACTTTACCAGTCGACATCGATGGGGAGGAATTTTTCGACGCTTAATTTGAACTTTTTGTATCCTATTTTATATTCTTGTAAATATTTGACATTTTGCCATTTTAGTTTATCGCAAATGAAAGTACTCGTACAATATAAACGACACCACTGTCCTGTTTGTTCATCCGACACAGTCACCCTACACGTTATCTCCAATTTGTATGAAACATGGCCAGGTCAAAGCATTCAATGGTGGAAAAATGTTCCGTTTTTTTTTGTCCGGGCCCTTAATGCCCCGCCTTCACTCGTTAGGCTTTTTGCTAATATTCGATTTAGGGGGACGCTGGCGACCGATTTATATATCGCAGAGTCGATAATTTCATTGTTCCGGGGCTTTTTTGTTTTATGTTTTAGAAATGATTCGACGAGAGTTAAATGTTGAAAGGTTATGAGAATATTATTTATTAGCTGTTGCCTGCGGCTAAGTCTGCGTGGTTGTCGTTACCAAATATAGCTTAGTATGTACTTTCTATGTGTATTTGCTTTTTGTGTACCAAATTTTATTTGATTATTTTAACCCATTTGATTTAAAGCCCCTTTTGTGAACCCAAACAGGTATCTGGTTAATAAAAAAAGGCATGTCTTCAGCTTTAAGTTCATTAAGTTCAAGTCTATCTCTGTTCATCAAGGTCTATTCAGTGGTATAAGCGTGAAAGCGCAATAGACAGTCAGACAGACCAATAGACATATTGTTTTTGACTATCATAAATTTATTTTTGATGAATTCTATCGCTATTTCATCAGCGATCTTTTTAATCCTGGTCGCATCTAAGGCCTTCACCTCTTCGTTAATGGTCTGTTTTTTCTTGTCTAAGGAGGTAGGACACGGCGGTATTTCCGCCCGATTGAGCAGTCCGACTGGGGAAGTACCTCCGCCCTACAGAATACCGCGGTTATAATAACTTCGTGTTGCGTTCCCAGCGGTGAGTAGGGTAGCCAGAGCTCACTGGAGGATTTGTGCTGTCAGTGGGAAGACTAAAGGCTTGTCCTGCTTTGTCTTCTACTGACGGCACAGAAACTCTGTACTTACAGAGTTGGCAGCGCAACTGTGACTCCTCTGGTGTTACAGACGTCCATAGGCCACGGTAACTACTTTCCATCAGGTGGGCCGTGTGCTTGTCTGCCAACTAAGTGGTATAAAAAAAAAAACTGAGATGCAGTTCGACTTTCTTTAATTCTTGTACATAAGAAAATAATACATGAACAGGTAATCACAAATACATCTTGAAGTGCAAAAGCGAGCTTAACTCAATATTGAGTTTTCTCCCAGCAAACCTTTGGGGGATTAAAAGTGCAAAAAAAAAAGATAAAAAAAAAAGACTTCCATGTTTTCAGTGAAGCAACTACCATAGGTTTTGTTGTTATTTTATTAACACCGGTAGCCTATTAGCGGTAGTTATTAAATTATTAACAGCGGTGGCCTAGTGGTATGGGTAATGGACTGCTGAGACGAGGTCTCGGGTTCGATCCCAGGTTTCACCATGGCACACACCAATGACTTTTCGATGCTTTTCGAAGTTATGTGTGTATTTATCGCAGGCTTATAAGTGCCCGGTTAATGGCAATAGGCTCACCACTTATTACATTGGGACCTAAACATAAACTGGCGAAATGTGGGTGCTAGTACCTCTACCTACCCCTTCGGGGATATAGGTGTGAGTTTATGTTATGTTAATTTTCTTATCGTTTCGGTTACTTTTCAGTAGGTCACAAGCATATTATTTGAATTGAACTGACTAAAATCACACAGAATTCAGTCATAGGTACCTATTACCCGACCAAATATGGATATTACTAAAAATTCTTTTCTTTGTCGCACCACCAAGAACTGGAATTCATTACCAGCTCACGTGTTTCCTTCTTGCTACAGTCCCGGGTCCTTTAAGCGGGTTGTGCGCCAAACTGAGTGGCACTATTGTAACATAACTTAGTGTCTGTAATGGTGACCCTCCTTCCTGAGACTTTGCCTTTAGCTTACTATAAGGTCGGTCGCCTTAAAGTCTAATTAACGTGTCCAAGTATATAAAAAACACCACCTTTGCCCTTTCCCCAAGAACTTACAAACATAAGTATAAAAATGTTTTATGCGATTTTATGAGACAGTTACGTGTTTACGCGGTAGGCTTTAAACGGAGATCTTTACAAGGACGCTTATCTGAATGGCATTACCAGTAATCTGTGAATAAAACATTCTATAGGTGTTTTATCACCCTGATATTGGTGGTCTATAAAATTTATGTGATTTTCGCATATACCGATCGTGAGGTGTACCAAGATAGCTTCCTTTTATGCTTTGAAACGATATCTTAAGAGGCTGTTGAAGGTTATTTTTGGTTCTTTATGATGTTTCTTTGTTTGACGATTCGAGCGTTTGTATTTTACGTCATAAGTTGCTGGATTTCAATTCAGTGCAAAAATCAAGACATCTTTATTCACAAAGGGACACTTGTGATTATCAAGATTAGTACATTTTCTAAGTCGAAAGTTAAAAATAGCTTAGTGGTTAAGGAGTCTACGAACGAGAGGTCCCGGGGTCGAATCCTGGCCATTACACTAATAACGTGAGCCCACTCCTAGCACAAGCAATTTAACTTAGTTGGAGGGGTCAGAGGGAATATTAGTAATTGCGGATGTTAATATTCTTTATAAGAAAAAGCTGGTTTGTCATCTAAATATTTTTGAATTTTATAATTGCCTTTTTGGCAAAGATCACGTTGCAATGAGTAAACTCTGAAAGAAGAAAAACATCTATCTAGGCTGTCAAGTAAGGGACCACCATTCTAAGAACTGGGCTGTACTCCGGCTTACCATCACCAGGCATAAAAAAAAGTCGGTATAATGGCTTGGATACTCGTTGCCACGCTTTTCTAATCATCTATAATTACATCTTGCAGGAGGTAGGACATGACGGTATTTCCGTCCAAATTGAGCAGTTCGACTAGGGAAGTACCTCCACCCTACAGAATACCATGGCTATAATAACCTCGTGTTGTGTTCCCGACGGTGAGTAGGGTAGCCATAGCTCACTGGAGAGTTTTTGTGGTGTCAGTGGGAAGACCAAGGGCTTGTCCTGAATTTGTGTCCAAATCTCTGATCTTACAGGATCGGCAGCACATGTATGACTCCCCTGGTATAATACACGTTTATAGGTCACGGTAAACATTTCCATCAGATGGGTCGTGTTTTGTCTGCCAGCAAAGTAGTAAATATAAAAAAAAAGACTATGAGTTCTGTTTCCAAAATGTATCATTTAAGATGCAGTAATGATACACCATACGTGTAGGAAGGATAATGATATAATGTGTCATAAATATTTTATTTATTATTCTTAAATGAATACATACATACATACATAATTACGCCTTAATCCCCGGAGGGTTAGGCAGAGGTGAATTAACACTCACATTTCACCAATCATTGTATTCGGTCCCACGTAATAGGGGGTGAGCCTATTGCCGTTTTCCGGGCATGTATCGACACAGTGACTCGAGGCATGCATCTGAGGCTGAGTATGGGCTGTTTGTATCTGTCTGATGTTAAACAGCCCTATCCCTTAGTCGCCTTATACGATGGACCAAATTCTACTCTACCGGCAATCACAAAGCTATAAATAAATATTCCACAACATTCCACACAACGCTATCTAGACTCATCATAAGTAAGTATATCTTAACTAACCTGTGTTATGGAATCTAGAAAGCGGATAAACATACTTAGATACTTTTATTTTGTAAATACATATACAAACTTCACAATATTACATATCGATGAGTAACTTCTAGTAGAATATTGTTAGCAATACAACAGACTAGTGGCCTCGATGTGACGGCCTCGATAGGTACGTTTTCACGCTTGATATGAAACATTTCTACTTTTCTATTTCAAACATCGTACAGTCGCTGTCATAACTGACAGCAACTTTACATATTCTACTATACTTATACTCCGGTCGGTTAGGTACTTAAAGATAAATAATCTTATGGCAATTTTTTATAAAAAACATATTTAACAAATAAATTAGACCGACCAACTGACTAGCTAGTGGTTCAATTTCGGTTTTTAGCCTTAAAAATTAGTTTCTAAACAGATTAATATTTAAAAAAAAATCTTTTTTTTATACAACTTAGGTGGCAGACAAGCACACGGTCCACCTGATGGAAAGTGATTACCATGACCTATGAACGCGTGTAACACCAATGGAGTCACATCCGTGCTGCCGACCCTGTAAGAACAGAGATTTTGTGCCGTCAGTGTAGAGGACAAAGCAGGACAAGCCTTTGGTCATCCCACTGACAGCACAAAAACTCTCCAGTGAGCTCTGGCTACTCACCGCCGGGAATACAACACGAAGTTATTATAACCGCGGTATTCTGTAAGGCGGAGGTATTTCCCAGTCGGACTTTTTTTATATATAGAACACGTCAATTAGACTTTGCCTTGCCTGATGGTGGCCTGAAGGCAAAGTCTCAGAAAAGAGGGTCACCATGACCTACACATACCGTGTGACAATGGTGACACTCAGCTTGACGGTCTCATCATATGCTTTTTCACGCCCCGCTTAAAGGACCCGGGACTGTTGGAAGAAGGAAACACGTGATCTGGTCTGCTCAATTGGGCGGAAATACCGCCGTGTCCTACCTCCTTTTCAAAAACGTTTAGTTAAGTACATAACCGAATGGAGTAAATCACCTTTAGCTGACTATGTAAATAATTTTTATTTACATAGTCAACTATATACGTATACGTATACGTATACGTACAATATATTTACACATATTGAGAACTCACTTGTAATTTTCCACATTATTTTTAATTGTTATTAGACCTGACCGGTTAGGCCTTACGGCATCCTCAAAGGTTACATTGGAAAAGTACAAGTGAGTTCAGAATATGTGTAACAACAACTTCCACCAAGTGCCATCAATCAACAGTATAAATACAATATATTTCCCGGCACCGCGTGGTTCCCGGCAGAGTAGAATTCGGACCACCCCATCTCTTCCCATGCGGTGTCGTACAAGGCGACTAAGGGATAAGGCTGTTTAACATCGGACAGATATATACAGCCCAGACTCACCCTCAGACGCATGGCTCGAGTCAACAATAGTGCCCGAAATACGGCAATAGACTCACCCCCAATTACGTGGGACCGAATACAAATATTGGTGAAATGTGGGTGATAATTCACCTCTGCCTAACCCTCCGGGGATAAAGGCGTGATTATATGTATGTATGTATATTAAAAAAAAAACGCCAATACCTAGTCCAAAATAATATTATAATTAACATGAAATATAATTATTTTTGTCCTGTATAGTTTATAAAAATACTGCAACATCAATTATTTAATTATTTACTTTAATGTAAATATGCACACTAATATTATTAATGTGAAAGTAACATTGTCTGTTTGTCTGTCTTGCCCTGTTTTCCCACTTAAACCATTGTTCTACATTTTCTCATCACTTCTGTTTGACATTCACGCGGGAGGAGTCACGGGCTATCTCTAGTTACATATAAAGCAATATTGTTAACGTTCAAAAATTTTTGACAGCAACTGTACATGCCCAATATAATATTATCAAAATACAATTTCAATTTATTCCTCTGCGCCCACTTTGAGCGTACACCAAAATTTAATACTTTAAAGTATACGTTTTCTATTTTCTCGTTACCTCGTAGAACAGTACTGTCGATGTCCCTATTCTGTAATCCGATAGTGTGTCTCTACTCTCGAGTTTATCCATAATTGGATTAACATGAGAACAGGGACATCCTGACCACACTATGGCTAGTGTTAGCACAGTCTAACGACTAATACTTCGTATGTAAGATTACTCGTTATACCGTGGTGTTAGTCAAAACGTCTGGTTGCTAAATAATTGACCGAGCGAGCGAAGCGTTTCAATTTTAGAAGTGGCTGAATTTGGTTGCGTCTATATGTTTATCTGTCTGTGCTGGTATTTGTACGGTCTTTTTTAATAAACATGGTCTACTAGTACTTAATAACTATTCTAATTATTTCAAAAACATATCGCAAGGTATTTTCCTATTCAGAATGTTTTATGGAAAAACAAAAATCATCAAAGCTCTATCTAGCTACCTTAACTGTTATAGTTACAGCAAAACGTTCTTAGGAGACCCATAACTATTTAAGTTTGAACTACATTCACAGATTTTAGCAAATATCGTACAGTTAGTTAAGAAAAATGCAAGCAAAATTCTATCAATCCTAATTCATGTGGGGACCAAAAAATGATAAAAGATAAGAGAAAAAAGAAGATAAAAGATAGTAGATGCTACCTTTTCATTCGGTTTATGATTGGTAAATGGGTACCGCCTGCTATCATACTTGTTTCTTTTTTTTTATATAGTACACGCCAACTTGACTTCACCTCGCCTGATGGTAAGCTAAAGGCAAAGTCTCAGGAAAGAGGGTCACCATTACAGACACTAAGTGTTACAATGGTGGCACTCAGCTTGGCGGCCTCATCAGATGCTTTTTCACACCCCGCTTAAAGGCCCCGGGACTGTAGGAAGAAGGAAACACGTGTGCTGGTAATGAATTCCAAGTCTTGGTGGTGCGGCAAAGAAAAGAGTCTTTTCAGCATCAGTCGGGTTTTTTATTTTTAATAATTACCGTTATCTGTTCAAATCGATTAAGATATAAATAAAATTGAATCGGTTCAGATGGGATTCGAACCCGAGATCTTTTCCTCCTTACAGGGGAACGCTCTGAGCACTAAGCCACAGAACCTTCGCCCGAAACCATCCAAATTCGTCTATACATATATCCGTCTTACGGCGACGGTTATCTTTTTTTTACATCACATTAGTGGCAGACAAGCGCACGGCCCACCTGATAGAAAGTGGTTACCGTGTCCTATGGACGTGTGTAACACCAGAGAAGCCACACTCGCGCTGCCGACCCTGTAAGTACAGAGTTTCTGTGCCGTCATTGTAGAGGACAAAGCAGGATAAGCCTTTAGTCATCCCACTGACAGCACACATTCTCCAGTGAGCTCTAGCTACCCTACTCACCGCTGGGAACACAACACGAAGTTATTATAAACGCGGTATTCTGTAGGGCGGAGGTATTTCCCCAGTCGGACTGCGCAATTGGGCGGAAATACCGCTGTGTCCTACCTCCTAGTAATTTATATAAATAAAGTTATCTGTTTGATAACTACAAAAATTGACTCATTGTTGCTGGTCAAGTGTAGTCTTAAATCGATACCAATTTTGCTCCATTCCACAAGTCTAGTAGTACAATCATTGAAGTCACTAATATTTTAACCGACTTTAAAAAATAATCAGGTTATCATACAACATTTTCCCGTGCAAATCTGAAACAAGCCATCTAGTTTATAACACAATTTCGTTCCAGTTTAAGCCTGAATAACCTCGAGGCCAAGCATTAGTCTTAACTAGAAAAAGGGGTCATCCTTTCAAAGTTGTGTCCCCGTACAAGAGGACATGTTGGACTATTCATGTCTTACATTAAAAATAGTGAATACACGTAGTTCAATCTTATAATACGCTTCCAACGCATTTCTTCGTCCACAATATTCCTTATTAGACGCTCTCTAGCATATTAAAAGTACACAATATATTAAAACATTCTTTTCTATTTACAGATTTCATCTTAGAAGAAAATTGGATAAGGTAAATAGAAAAATAAAATTACTTTTAATAACTTTTTGTATCATTTTTAAATGGCGTTGAAATTATTTTGTATTGTTTTCATTAGACAAATAGGAATTAATCTTTAATTTTGCGTTCGTTCGCACTTTTAAAGCACTTAGCAATTCTCATTTAATATCTAATAATAAATTTGTTTGTATTAACGTAGTTGTTTGACATTTTCATCCATACTATTGTAATTGTAACGTAGCTGTATGTACATTGAAGATTTAAAATAAAAGTTATGATAACGATAGTCTTTTATTATACCACTTAGGTGGCAGAAAAGCAGACGGCACACACCTGAGAACAATTTTTTTTGGAATGCTTGTACGCATACTTGTAAGCACACGGCCCACCTGATAGGAAGTGGTTACCGTGGCCTATGAACTTGTGCAACACCAGGGGCGTTACACTCGTGCTGCTGACCATGAAGAAACCTAATGCCCCTCCTGAAGAACCCCGCAATGGACACAAAAACTACTGAATGGTTCTTTTGTTACAAGTCGGACCAAGACAGACTTGAAATCTTACATTTGGTTGATTGCAATTGGCAGAGCAGTACCAAGGGTTTGGGGGTGACAGGTGGAGCCGCCTGTCACCCTGGCAGAAGCAGGCCGCGGCGGTGGCGCGCCTCCCCGTTTCCGGGGACGAGTTGGGGACTCTGTAGTCCCCACACCCGAGAAGAGGGCCAGATCGTGAGAGATGGCCCTGGGTCGGCCGGGGTGCGAGGGATATGCCTGTCAACCTCACCTTCGGCAACCAAAGCGACCCACAGGCGGCGTGCGTTTTAGTCGGTTCGAGTCCGACATAACCTCCTTCGCCGGCTCCGGTGGGAAGGTACCCGTGGGGATTTTGCGCACGTAAAAAAAAAAAAAAGCAGTACCAAGAGTAGAACTTAAAGTAATGATTAGTGCACGGGTGAATCCATGAACATCAGCTAGTAAATGTTTAATATTAAGAAAAGTTCCCTTAGTAAATGTTTAAAGTAATATACATAGGCACAAATTATACAGAAAAGGCATAAACCATAAAAGCGTGGGACATTTTTTTAATACAAGTTAGGTGGCAAACAAGCACACGGCCCACCTAATGGAAAGTGGTTTCCGTGACCTATGAACGTATGTAACACCAGGGAGTCACACTCGAACAGAGATTTTCTGTGCTGTCCGTCCAGAACACAAAATCAGGTCTAGCATTTGGTCTTCCCACAGACAGCACAAAAACTTTCCAGTGAGCTCTGGCTACCCTACTCACCGCCGGGAACAATACGAGGTTATCGTAGCCGTGGTATTCTGTAGGGTGGAGGTACTTCCCCAGTAAGACTACCAAATACCATCGTGTCCTACCTCCTACATAATGAAAGTAAAATCACATCCGCGTAAGGTTATACCTTACGTGGTTTGATATATACCTTACAATGTCTTATGCCTTTTCTGTATGAATCAAGCTTTAAAGATTTTGAAGGGCAATATTTTCAGAAGACACTAAGACTTTATTGGGTGTAAACGAGTTTTTAAACGTAGAATATTATTCGCGCCATTGAAGGTAACTCTCAAAAGCATCATGGCGGCGTTACATGCCATCATGCGCGTAATGTGAGCAGATATGAACGCTGTATCGTTAAATAAATGTTATTGGACCGTTACGAAGAGTCTGCGGTTGGGTGGAAGAACTAAATACCTCAAAAACACATTATTTTGTTGGTTGTTTTACATACATACATACATATATACTCACGCCTTTATCCCTGAAGGGTTAGGCAGAGGTGAATAAACATCCATATTTCACCAATAATTGTATTCGGTCCCACGTAATAGGGGGTGAGCCTATTGTCGTATGCCGGGCACTATTATTGACTCGAGCCATGCATCTGAGGCTGAGTCTGGGCTGTATATATCTGTCTGATGTTAAACAGCCCTGTCTCTTAGTCGCCTTGTACGACACCGCATGGGAAGAGATGGGGTGGCCCTAATTCTACTCTGCCGGAAACCACGCAGCAACGCAGCGTGATTATACAGACATACATAAATATAATCACGCCTTTATCCCCGGAGAGTTAGGCAGAGGTGAATTAACACCCACATTTCACCAATCAATGAATTCGGTCCCACGTAATAGGGGGTGAGCCTATTGCCGTATTCCGGGCATGTTTTAGCATTTATTTATTTAGACCTAGTTCTTGCGTTCTTGCTATCTATAGGACCTATAGGAACATACACCAGATCGGTGGCTTAGTGGTTAGGAAGTCGTCCTTACGATCGATAGGTCCCGAAAGAATCCTGGCCACTATACTGCCGACGTGATCCCACTCCTAACACAAGCAATTTAGCGTAGCTGGAGGGGTTAGAAGGAATATTAGTAATTTTGGATCTAATATTCTTTAAACAAAAAAGTAAAAATATGTGGGCTATATGTTATCTAAGACTATAATCTATCCTTGAAGCGAATTTCAGCTAGTTCTGTTCAGCTGTTTCAGCGTGTTTGAGTAACAAACATCCAATCATCGAAACATCTTCATTAACTTGCACGTCTTTTTCTTAAATACCACTTAGGTGGCAGACAAGCTCACGGCCCATCTGATGAAAAGTGGTTAACGTGGCCTATGGACGTGTGCAAAACCAAGGGAGTCACACTCGCGCTGCCAACCCTATAAGCACAGAGAGTTTCTGTGCCGCCAGTGTAAAAGACAAAGCAGGATAAGACTTGGTCTTCCCGCTGAGAGCACAAAAACTCTCCAGTGAGCTTTGGCTATCCTACTCACCGCCGGGAACACAAGGTTATAATGGCCGCGGTATTCTAGAGGGCCGAGGTATTTCCCCAGTCGAACTGCTCAATTGGACATGAATACCGTCGTGTCCTACCTCCTAAATATGTGCCTCCCATGTATCATAATAATAGGACTTCGTAGAATTTGTGAGGAAGATATAAAAATTGTAGCTTTAATAATATTGCAAAATGTTTGGGTTATTTAAATCAAATTACATAAATTATTATTCTAATTTCATACATGTATTGTATTTTAATATTCCATTTGTGGTGTGTTCGGCCTCGGGTTTATTTAATTATAAATTGTATTTTCAATATGATGAAATTTCAAATGGGATGTGTACAACTTCTCGATCGATTGTGACAGGAGTAATTAAAATTATTCTGCACAAAATATTACTCTAATACCGTTTTTTACCGTGTGTGGTTCCCGGCAGAATAGAATTTGGGCCACCCCTTTTCTTCCCATGCGGTATCGTACAAGGTGTATATATATATATATATATATATATATATATATATATATATATATATATATATATGTATGTATATACAGCTCAGACTCAGCCTCAGATGCATGACTTTTTTTTTTGGTTACGTGCGCAAAATTCCCACGGATACTCCCCCACCGGAGACGGTGGAAGAGGTTATGTCGGACTCGAACCGACCAAAACGCACGCCGCCTGTGGGTCGTTTTTGGTTGCCGAAAGTGAGGTTAACAGCCCTAGCTCGCGCACCCCGGCTGACCCAGGGCCATCTCTCACGGTCTGACCCACTCCTCGGGTGTGGGGACTACAGAGTCCGGAAACTGGGAGGTGCCGCCACGGCCTGCTTTTGCCGCCTCAGATGCATGACTTAAGTTAACAATAATTGGTGAAATGTGGGTGTTAATTCTCCCCCTTAAAGGACCCGGGACTGTTAGAAGAAGGAAAGACGTGAGCTAGTAATGAATTCCAGGCCTTAATGGTGCGACAATGGTTGTACCTAGTAGATTTCCTCTCACTCAATTGAATGTAGTATGGGTTAGATTGATTATTTTATACCTAAATACTAAATGTTAGTTTTACATCATATTTATTGCATTACAACGTTATTTTATTGCAACTATACACTTACCTAGTGAGTATGGTATTAATATACGTCGCACCATAATAAGCTTATGGCCATAAATATAAGACTATTGATAATATATACAGTAAAGCCTTCTTTGATAAATAAATAAATAATTATTAAAAGAAATAAATATATTTGTTAGAGTTACATATCCTGAACACTTTGGTTCACTATTGGTTCTAGAAACACAAATCTTTCGGATATTCTGGGATCTAGGTATAGCCTAGATGTAATAATATGTTACTTGTGAAGAAAGTTTACCACGTCTGCTAACTTTTCCAGCAAAACCTTCCAGATCCTTTAGTAAGTTTGGCTGAAGTAGGAACAAGTTTCGTGTAAGGCAATTCTTTAATATTAATGATACTAATCCATACTGTATTGTATAGTTTCCCTGATTTATTTGTTTATATTTTTTCTATAGTCGCGTGGTTCCCGGCTGAGTAGAGTTTGGACCACTCCATCTCTTCCCATGCGGTGTCGTACAAGGTGACTAAGGGATTGGTTAGATTATATCTGTCTGATGTTAAGCCATACTTATCTATACTATATAATATTATAAAGAGGAAAGATTTGTATTTTTGTATGTAACGAATAAACTCAAAAAGTACTGGACTGATTTTAATAATTCTTTTTTCATTAGAAAGCTACATTCTTCGTGAGTAACATAGGCTACTTTTTATCCCGATATTCCCATGGGATCAGGATTTACGCGGGTGAAACCGCGGCGCGGTGCTAGTTCCATATAAAACCAATAAATTAGTACACATAGCTCATGTTTCAATTTTAAAGCAAAACACTTAATAAAAAGTGTACTTAAATATGTGTAACAACAAATTCCACCAAATGCCAACAATCAACAGGATAAATAGTTAAGAGCAAAATTATAATTATACGTCAAACCGAGTCCGGAGTGACTCACGAAGTTCCAATTCATATCCAGACGACCTTGCCTCTTCGAAATCCATCTGATCCATTGTATTAGATCAAAAATGTATTAGTATGAAAGGAAGCAGCCGTTTACCTGGTTACTGATGAGCCTACGCAGTTTATTACTACGAGAGACCTTTCAACTATACCTCTTACATCAATCTACCTATTGTTATTGAGTTAAAGCCGTATCCCAACAGTAATGTTCTCAATGGCAACTAAGTTACGACTCAATTTGCGAGTGATGGCTCTGAAAATGTTAAATGGAATTATGTGGAATCAACCTAGTGTTCTTAAAAGGAATTTATATAAGTTAGTAGTATTACAGGTGTTTTGGGGTTTAATTGTTTTGTGTTTCATAATTAGTTTTGGGTTAGGTATTTTGTTACCAGGCTTATATAACTTGATGGACTGAATAACTGGACTTATTTCTATGGAATTTTCGACGATAAGTTCCATTTTAAACTTGAGCAAATTAGTTTATTATCAAAATTATTTGTTCTTTAATAAAATAGTGTTATAATGACAACAGAATATTGTCATCTAACCTCTCGTTTTCACCTAAGTATAAAATGTGTATTTGACAAGTTGCAATATGTCACAGACTACAGTGTGAACGCAAATGTTGTGTTTTATACTTGTTTACAACTTGTTGGCTATACTATAAGAATTATATTATCTGTGGCTATACATACTATGTGAACGAAAAAGTATCTGAGATACATGTATAAAACAAGTATTGTGTTTCGAATACAAGTTTTCAAAAAGTTTTTTAAACAAGTTTACAACTTGTCTTACAACTTGTTCCGTGGTGTATACGAGGAGTTAGGCCCATAGCACATGGCGTATTTTTAACGCGCATGAAGCGCGTATACGCGCGTTTGAAGCCATCAATCTTTTTTCACTCGTAAAAGGGTCTATCCAATAAATTCGTTTTTTTTACGTTTTTTTCTTTTTAAAAGAAGTACTAAAGCCAGTGTAAGCAGTGCTGTCTCAACTGACGTCATTGTACAACTGAAGTGCGAACAGTCTCTGTTCAAAAACGTAAACGTAAGCGACTACAGCGCGTATACGCGCAGGAGAGGCGCGTTTCACAAACGCCCCGTATGCTTAGGTTACAAGATTGCGTTCAAATCTCGTATGAAGCGCGTACAAGCGCGTCATCTGCGCGTCGTCTGCTCGTATAAAATACGCCTTGTGCTATGGGCCTTAGGGCTTACCATGACGTGTTGAATCTCTGTTGTTGGAAGAAGATGAATAAATGAAGCTATTAACCTTTTTAACTTTATTCTCACTGAATACCAATATTTATACGAGTATGCATGAGTATATCTCGATATTTCTAGGTGTTTTTTTTATGTAAGACACGTCAATTAGACTTCACCTCGACTGTTGATAAGCTGAAGGCAAAATCTCAAAAAGGGGGTCACCATTACTTACATGTACCATGTTACAATGGTGACGCTCAGCTTGACGGCCTCATCATATGCTTTTCACGCCCCACCTAAAGGACCCGGAACTGTAGGACGAAGGAAATACGTGAGCTGGTAAGGAATGCCAGGCCTTAATGGTGCGACAGAGGAAAAAGTCTTCGAACCGCTTGGTTTCTTGTTATTCTGCACCGTGTGCGCGTGACATCTAAGCCCTGCACGTGTTATCCTGTGTAGGAAAAGGGAGGGTGGAAGTAATTGGCTATTTTCGCCTTGCTTTTTTTAAATACATAAGAATGTATTAAAAAATCATCTTAAAATTATATTTCTTTGCATTCTAGGTCACATAACACTAGCTAGTTAGTTCACACTTATTTTGGATATAGATGGCGCTGTATAGAATGACTAAAAATAACGTATATGCAACCGTAATCGTAAAATGTGTATTACCAACATCTAGGACGTAATTTACAATGTAATATCGTTCTTATATCAAACCAACTAAGGGCTAAAACCTAAAAACCATCTTATATAAGTACGTACAGCAGGCTGCCATTTGTACGTGACGGTCCTGTTAAACGGAGTGACGCCAAGTTGAATGATTCTCAACCAATCAATGTCACAAAAAGTACCGTTGGGATTTTGTCACGGAATTCTCAAGTAGGACTTATAGAGCTAAATGGCAGCGTCGAGACCAAGCATTAGATTATAAAAGAATAGCATCAATGACAGAACTCTTTCGACAGCCTCTGTGGCGTGGCAGTTATGAATGCGGTCGCTACGCAGGAGGCGTGGGTTCGAACCCCGCTCAATGTAAAAATTTACATACATACATATATGTATGTGAATTTTTACATTGAGCGGGGAGAATCATGCTTTTATCCACGGAGGTTCAGGCAGAGGTGAATTAACAATTAACACCCACATTTCACCAATCATTGAATCCGATCCCACGTAACAGGGTGTGAGCTTATTGCCGTTTTACGGGCACTATTGTTGACTCAAGCCATGCATCTGAGGCTGAGTCTGGGCTGTATATATCTGTCTGATGTTAAATGTATGCATGAATATGTCAGTCAGTCCCGGTTGCCACACGAATATCTATGACACTCTTTACAGGTAGTTTGAGCCCTACAAAGTCCAACAACTGGTCTAACACCAATGTTTCGATATCGCCTTTGGGTTTTGGAGGTCAGTTGTCAGTCGTTTCACGGAAAATATCGAAGTTCAGCCAAATTCGCAGTTAGACTGGTAAAGCGGACCCTAGACCCCGAGATGTGAACTTTATGTTACAAAAATTTTAATGGAAACTCTTACAGCATAAATTTTTATAAGCTTCGGCGTTTGACCTCAATCACATACTATATCTATTCGTGGCGGGGCGCGAAAATTAATCCCAAATGATAAAAGCGCGTCTGTTATAATTTTATAGTGACGTCAGAATTGCTTATGTCATACAAGTTTCCCTATACAACTTAGGTGGCAGAAAGTCGTTACTGTGGCCTAACCATAAACTTAATCTATACAGTCTCCTCATGTCTGTTACCGAATTTAAAAATATTTTTATTTTGTTAT
Organism: Eilema griseolum; assembly: GCA_963662185.1. Classification (NCBI taxonomy): domain Eukaryota; kingdom Metazoa; phylum Arthropoda; class Insecta; order Lepidoptera; family Erebidae; genus Eilema; species Eilema griseolum. Next base: position 3,353,592 of record OY759249.1, read on the forward strand.
ACGAATAACTTATTAACAAACATATCATTTTCAAAATTAGTATGTTTCGAAAATACAGAGCATGAACAGAGACTCTGTGGCTTCTCTAGTGTTACACACGTCCATAGGAAACGGTAACCACTTTCCATCGGGTGGGCCGTGTGCTTGTCTGCCCACCTAAGTGGTATAAAAAACATTTTGCATTATATTGAACCTAATACAACCACGTACGTTATAATATTAAGCTACCTACATTTATTTCTTATATTTTACTTTGTCATTTCTAGTAATTGTTTTTTGTAACCTGTATAACTCCATTTCCATTATATAAAAAAATATTGTTGTATTAGTGTACCTATTTAGTTTCTTATTGAAAAATAACGTGTTGCATTTACTACAAACCTCAGTGGTTTCTAAATGCACTGTAAATAATTATGTATATATTATGTTTGTAAGGTGATAAATAAATAAATAATTTTGTATACTTACACATTCTACGAAAACAAACACAATGAAAGTACTGAGTGCATTATAATGCACTCTGTCTCTTTCTCATACCTAGGTTTTTTTATAAGCCTATGTATCTCATTCGCACACTTTTTTCGTTTAGCTAGCCTAACTTAACGTTTTGACGTTTAGTAAAAAATAACTAATATGATTAGAAAGTCAAAAACGAAACGTACAATTTTCGATCATCACTCGTGATTACTACCGAAAATCTCGCACGTCCAATAAATTATAGATATTTTTTAAAGAGATATCAAGTAATAGCCAGTTATAAAATAAGCCCTGGGTGCTTTTTCACAACGAGTACATACAGAGCGGTGTAAAATATGGAAATTCTTGAGCATTGCTCGCCGGCTCATTTCAATTTGCTACGGTCGTCTTCAGTAATTTGACCGGCGTGCTTACCGCGATAAAATTATACTGAATAGTGTCACTGGAAGCGGCACGCGGTTAGAGCGAGCGTAGTTGATATTTCTTTTACAAATGAATAATGTTTTATGACTAAAACTTTGAAGTCATTAGTATGCTAATTTTTCTTATGCATTTAAAAAGTTGGTTTCTGCGCAGGTGAAGGTTGCACAACACCTAACTAATGCTATTAATATTATGAGTGTGAAAATTTACGAAGCTCTTTATTACTCAACTAGCACCGCGCCGCGGTTTCACTCGCGTAAATCCTGATGCCATGGGAAAATCGGTATAAAAAGTAGCCTATGTTACTCACGAAGAATGTAGCTTTCTAATGAAAAAAGAATTATTAAAATCGGTCCAGTACTTTTTGAGTTTATTCGTTACATACAAAAATACAAATCTTTCTTCTTTTTAATATTAGTAAAGAAGTATAGATATGCACATTTTATTGGAATATAAATGTGACTTTTCACATGTTGTTTATGAGTACGTTATTATTATTATAAGTATAGATTACATTCAAACGGCTGAACGAAACTAACTATAGTGGTGCAGATATAGATTATAGTTTAGAATAACACGTAGGGTATTTTTACTACAAACATACTGTTGTACAATTTGGCAGAGGTATTCACTGTAAACAAGTGCATTTTTTCATGAATTATATTTATTCCATTCATTTTATTTTATCCCTGGAATAGATTCTTTTACCACTTTTTTGCACTTTTAATCCCTCAAAGGTTTGCTGAGAGAAAACTCAATATTGAGTTAACCTCGCCTTTGTACACCGAGGTGTATTTGTGATTGCCCGTTGATGTATTATTTTCTTGTGTACAATAAAGAATTAAAGGAACACAAACAGCTAGTATGAAATAAATGATCTAGTTAACACTAACCACATATTAAGTAAACACATTGTGGATACCAAACTATCCGGTTAATACGCGTAATTTATTTAAACATGACCCCACTAGTTGGCAACTTATAATTACGTACGGGAATCACAAAGCTACTTGCACTTTCATCACGAGTTGCCGTTTGTTGCTGTTCATTCGAGTACTCACAAGATTACCAGTTTCGAGATTAAAACTATTCATAAACTATTTCACAGAAAATACTCTAGTTTACCATTATTATAAATCTAACGTTAATCCTGTAGTCCTATAATCCCAAGTTTCCAATTTAGAGCCCAGTGGAGATAGCTTTGCTCTCTTTTTTACACTCCTTTTTTAACGTGCAAAAAATCCCAACGGACATCCCCCTCCGGAGCCGGTGGGAGAGGTTATGTCGGACTTGGACTGACAAAAACGCACTGCGTTTGTGGGTCGTTTTTGGATGTCGAAAGTGAGGTTGACGGGTATATCCCTTGCATCCCGGCCGATCCAGAACATAGACCCCAACCCGTCCTCGGAAACGGAGAAACGTGTTAAGCGCACCGCTGCCGCGGCTTGTTTCTGCCAGGGTGACTGCTCCACCCGTTACCCCCAGGCCTGCGCTCATGGGGGACGGAGGACTTTCATAGACCTCCAACGCTCAAGTTGCCGCAATACGCGGGCAGCTTGGTTTGCAATCCTCCTTCGCTCCCGCCGCCGCTCCCGCCTTACCTCCTCCTTTACGAGCACAACTTGCTCGCAGAAGGATGCGCCGGCCGCTCATTATAAACACACTTTTAAATGTTGGAACATAGTTAGTATGCACCGATAGGAGAAGTAGATTAAAACCAGGATACATAACACCAAGCAAAGTGGAGGAATGAAATTTTCAAAAATGTGTAGATGTGTGTGTGTGCGTGAACATGTAGAAATTGCGTTCAGAACCTCATTTAACCTTAACCATTGAAATGTAATTAATACATTTCTGATCCGGTCACTATTTAGAACCAAATATACAGATTTTAGATAATTAAATAACATACATACATATAATCACGCCTTTATCCCAGGAGGGTTAGTCAGAGGTGAATAAACACCCACATTTCCCCAATAATTGTATTCGGTCCAATGTAATAGGGAATGAGCCTTTTGCCGTATTCTGGGCACTATTGTTGACTCGAGGAATGCATCTGATATCAATCAAAATAATCTGGGCTGTATATATCTGTCTGATGTTAAACAGCACTATGCCTTAGTCGCCTTGTACGACACCGCATGGGAAGAGATGGGGTGTCGTAATTCGTAATTCTACTCTGCCGGGAACAAATGAAATGCCACGTGCATTTAAATAATTAATTATTTAAGTAAATATTAGTAGTACAGTTAATTTGTACACTGCATTGTATTGATGTGATTAATTATTATTGGTTCATTTGAAGTTATTCTATTTATATAATGTGTTATGAAATTTTGGGAAATGTTTCATAATTGTTAACATAAATAGCAACACTAATATATGAGTATTTGTATAAGTGAATTGAATGAGAAGCTATTTAATATTCGATATTAGCATTCTGTTTGTAATTCTGAAATTTAATGAGCTGGTTACAACATAGAAATCTAAATCAGAGGTTTCTCAGACTGCTTTTTTTTATACCACTTAGGTGGCATACAAGCATACGGCCCACCTGATGGGAAGTGGTTACCGTGGCCTATGGACTCGTGCAACACCAGGAGCGTCACACTCGCGCTGCAGACGCTGAAGAAACCTCCTAATGCCCCTGTTGAAGAACCCCATATTGTAGGCGTATGGGAAGACCGCAGCAGGGAGTTCATGTGATTCATACCGCACAGTGCGTACCGTTCCAGGTTGCAATGTGTGGGGATGAACTCCCTGCCTACGGCGAGCGGTGTGATGATAGAATGTTGCTGTGAGCATCATGTCAAACAATTCATCTGAGCACAAACCGTTGTACAGGCGGTAGAACACACACAGCGAAGAAAAGTCCCTCCTAAAGCGGTGAGATTCCACATCACCTGCTTGTTCCTGATGAAGAGATATTGCTACCAACTTTGGAAGGAATATTTCGATAAGAGATCTTAGGAGAGGGGTATTTGGTACAAAACTATATAGCCTAAACCATTGACTATACCTTGGATTGATAAATGTTCCCATAGTAGGTTTAAATTAGTGTTAGCCATGAGATTGCGGTCCGGGCACATTCCATCTAGTGACTTCACTATCCTTATGGGTTTGTTACCTTCGCCAAACTGTGAAATATGTGGTGTAGTTGAAGACGTACAACATATTCTGATGGAATGTGTTCGGAACCAACAGTGGAGAGCAGATCTAATGCAAATTATTGTAATGGATATCGGAGGATGCAATAGCGTCCTTGCGAGACCTCTTTCAGGTGCAGCTCAAGACATGTACCTGTTATATCATGAATATCTGACAGCTGTATAATGTATTAACGCATATAAAATTACTGGTACTGTATACAAAATGGCTATGATGGAGCGACATAAATAAAGATTAAAAAAAAAACATCACAGGTAATAAGTGATATGGTTACTTCTAGACAAGTATTTACCACCGTCAGCTACATTATCACTTACTAACAGGTCCTCGATTCTACTAAAGCAAACCACTGGCAAACAACAGACACCGCAAAAGCCTCCGAACCTTCGCCTGAAACCATCCAAATTGTTCTTGACATATATCTGTGTTACGGTGACGGTGAGAGCCATCTACCGATATTTGTATGAACTATGGGAATCAATGAATGATGATGCAATCATTTTAAAACATTGATTTTTGATGACTCCGCTTAAGCTATTGATTGATATTTTGAAGCATTTAGTATGCTAACTATTCTTATTCTACAAGATTTCACATAACGCTATCTAGATCCATGGAAAGCATAGCTCAACTAGTTTGTGTTATGGAATCTAGAATGCGAATAAACATACTAAATTACTTTTTTTTTTGTAAATACATACGTATTATACATATAAACATATCCACAAACATTCACTTTTATAATATTAGTTCGAAGAGTAGTTTTATAAAGAATAGTATTACATTTATCTCTTCCCATCCCAGGGAGAAAGTGTCTACTTTTACTGCCTTTTGTCAATATTGTCGAGGGCAACACCTATTACTTTCTTTTATTTTACCCCACAGAATAGAAATAAGGCAAATAAATTGTAACAGAAACATCTATTAGTGCTATTTGTTTAAGCATCTGTCGGATCGTAGAGTGAACAATGTCGCATTTATTCTATAGTAGACGCCTAGGGAATAGGCAGAGCTGTAATACATCAGCTTACTAAGCTTTTTTAGTGTTACATCGTACACTATCGTCAAGAATTTTCCTACGAATGTGGCTATTGCGAAAAAATAAAACAAAGATTCAATTAGAAGTAAATGAGTGTAAGAAACTAAATAATGGTGCTTTTTATACTATCAATCTCGCAAATAAGTACAATGATAGTGGCTCTTTGGAGTTTTTTTTTATAAAACCTGTATCACGAATGCTGGGTAACCTGGCACTCTGACCAAAACCAGCAGCTTACCTACTCGACGGTTTCATCAGAAAGTTTTTTACCATAAAATGTTATTTACATTTTTAATAATTAGTGATGAGACAAATAAAACTATTTCTAATTTAAAATACCTTTAGTTACTGCCAAATAAAAAGAAAATTGCAATACTATTTATTGCAAATCCAATTTATTGCAATAATGAGTATTGCAATTTTTTAAAACAATATCAGTATCAAAATAAACGGCATATTTACCATGTTTCATTGTTTTGAGTTTGATGAAACATGGTAAATATACCGTTTATTTTGATACTGATATGAGTGACCATGATAGTTTAAATACCTATATTTTATAACAATACTTTATTTCTTCGTATGAAAGTACTTTATATTTTTTTGAATGTAAATGAAAAGAAGTTTGTCAATTTTTGTGCCACATCTAGTAACCTCTCATCTTTGTTTCGCGGGTCTCACTATAAAATTCTTTATGCATCTCTCTCGGAATCGCCTGAGATCCAGTTTCATTACTTTAACGAAATAATTCAATTACATCCCCGCTCACGACGGGACCTGTACCCTCGGCTCAGTTCTCCCTGATTATTTTTTATTGCTTTACAATTTTAAGGTTGGGTTTTCGAGCAATTGGCACTCAAGATTGAGGAGCAAGATATGAATGGAAAACTTTCTGTTATTTGGTTTGCAGTGGCGGAGAGTGTTGGTTCGAGAGGAATGTATTTTTTGAGACTAATATAATTTTGAAGGGAATGCTGTTTGTCAGAAAAATGAAGGAGAATGAGGGAGGAGAAATTTAAAATAAGATATGAGGTTTAGGAAGCATGTCAGCTATCTTTTTCATGAGTAATAAATAGAAACAGTGTTTCTAAATTTGTTTTTTTGTTTGAAATTTCTAGATTTACAAAAAAGCCGTGATTGTGTAATTGAAAAAAAAAAAATTCGTTATTTATATGATTTGAAAAATATTATCACGCAGTATTATACAAAAAAAACAGATTTAGTATATAAACGTATGTATGTGACAATACGCATGGTTTATCCACAACTCTTTTCAAACGGTCTCAGCCTAAAAAGAAAAAAATTAAATCATTCATCACACTAACAGTAAGTAGCATTTGCAAAAGAAAATCAAAATTGATTTTATTAGTTTTAATTCTAGATGCAAACAGAAAACCGAGAACTGAAACAAACAAATAAACCCTTGTCTCAAAGTAATGAAATGCACTTTATTTAGTTGACTTTACTGTCTGGAGGGTGTTCGCCTTGAGTCACAAAACGTCGCAAATAAATGAGCCAGAACAAAGTAATACCACTTAAAACCGAAACCCCAAACTTAACTATATTGAATTCAATCGTACAAAACGTAAAACCGTATCAGTCAGTAAACATGGGATGAGTTTTGGAAACGTTCGCAATCGATTTAAATACGGTTTTATTACGTTTACGGTTTACTACACTCGTTCCGGTTTCTTGAATATAGAACGTTTCTATTCAAATAGGGTAGTTAAGTTTTGTTATTATTTTATTATTTCAATTGTAATGTGAATGCCAGACTGCACGAAGAATGCATCGTTTTAAGTGCATTTAAATCTATGACTTGAACGTGCAGTCTTGCTGATAAGGTGGATACTTATTGGCAGAGATTCGATTATACGTTCCATCCGTAAATCGAATAATATGTGAGACGGGGTAAGTGAGTTTAATATTGATAAAAGACTTGTCTCCATCTCGAAGTCATTGATTTTAACTTCTATATATAAGCCATCTGACTTCCACAATTCACTGGCATATCAATGTGCAAAAGCTTTTGGTTCCCGGCAAAGTAGAATTTGGACCTCCTCATATCTTCCCATGGGGTATTGTACAAGGCGACTAAGGGATAAACATCTGACAGGTATATACAGCTCAGAATCAGCTTCAGGTGCATGTTTTGAGTCAACAATATTATAGTGTGACCGAATTCAATGATTGGTGAAATGTGGGTGTTAATATACCTTTACCCAAACCTCCGAGGAAAAAGGCGTGATTATATGTATGTATGTATGTATTGATGTTCTGTAGTATGACCAGTTGTCAGACTTTAGAGTACTAAGTACCCGTAACGACTGTCATTGATTTTCGATGAATGTTCGTATGAAAACTGCGATGGATGACTTAATTACCGTACGTACCTACCTTTTTCTTCATTGTGCGCAAAATCCCCACGGACCCCCCCCCCCCACCACCGAGGCCGGTGGGGGAGGTTATGTCGTACTTGAACTGACTAAAATGCACGCCAACTGTGTGGGCCGCAGGTGAATGTATCTGAGACATGTCCCTCGCACCCCGGCCGGCCTAGGACCGTCTCTTATGAGACAGCCCTCTTCGGGAGACGGCCTTCTTCGGGGGATGGCCCTCTTCGGGACCGTACGTACCTACCATTCGAAATATCTTCGTTCCAAGGCACGTAGCCTTATAAAGTACCAATAAATATATTATGAATATCGTAAATGAACATGGGAACTGGACGTTTGATCATAAAATTGGACGCGGAAATGACTATAAAACATTATGTCCCATGAAATAACGCTATCCCAGTTATATTTAGACGAGCTCCATTTTATCTCCTACAGTTACTTTATTTCAAAACTAGACGTTAGGACTTTTTGACGATAATGTTATAGAAAATAAGAATATATATTTGACATGTTATTAAACAAAACGTATTACAATATTAACAATTTCTTGGACGATACAATAACATTTTACAATATCTTTTAACGTAATTCTTTTTAGCATATAATTACTTCTCGTAGTAGGTATATCATGTAGGCATCATAATGGGGTACCGCACGATATCGTTCAACGCGGCGAGTCCCCTCGCCTATCGCCACCGTGGATTCTGGAAGCGAGATCCCTTTCGGCGCTATACCGGTCCCGAAAGGCGGCGCGGGAGCGGGGTCATGATCCCGAGCCCGGAGAAATTCGGGCCGTGAGATCCCGGCTCCACAGGGAAATGGTGGCGGAATGGGAGCTACGACTTGGGCGACCAGGCGCAGGGCGCGCCGTAGTAGCGGCGGTAAGACCCATCATAGGGGAGTGGCTAAAGAGGCCACACGGCAGCCTGTCGTACCGTCTGACGCAAATGATCACCGAGCACGGGTGCTTCGGAAAGTATCTGCGTCAGATGGAGAAAGAGCCAACGTCCGAGTGCCATCGTGCGACGCGAGCGAGGACTCGGGGCCGCACACGCTCACCGAGTGTCCGGCGTGGGAGCCGCCCAGGCGGGAGCTTGTGGCGGCCCTGGGAGTGAGGGTTCTCACGCTCTCCACCTTGCTCGCGGCGATGGTCCGCTGCGCGGATGCGTGGGCGGCCGGCGCCTCCTACTGCGAGCAAGTAATGCTCCTGAAGGAGAAGGCGGGGCGGGAGCGGCAGCGGGAGCGACGAAGGATCGCAAGTCAAGCTGCCCGCGTACGAAGGCAACTCGGGCGTCGGAGGTCGATGAACGACCTCCGCCCCCCTTGAGCGCAGGCCTGGGGGTGACTGGTGGAGCCACCTGTCACCCTGGCAGAAGCAGGCCGCGGCGGTGGCGCGCCTGCTTCTTAATGCAGCCATAGTGACTAAAAATAGTCTAACTTTTAAATTTTCGCGTTTACGGGAATTATCGCGATCATGGACCACATAACCTTTGATTTGCTTGACGTTTCGACCAGATTACACCGGCCGTGGTCACAGGCTGACTGGCTCTTCCTGTTAGGTGTTTTCGAATCCATGTGGATCCATTGAGAATGTGCAGGTGGCAACAACCTTGCCACCTGCACATTCTCGATATTTTTAAAATTTTTGTTTTGCAATGTACCGTCACATACCATTAAGGTATATATCGCACGCTTAGTATTAAAGTGGTCTAATTCAAAATGAGTCTAAAATGAGTTACATACACTTGCAGGATTATAACGACGCCATCTATGACATGACGTCAAGAAACTAAACCAAATGTAGTATTATCTCGGTTTTATAAAATTTCGGTCTCTTTCACACTCGTGACCTTGATCACCTCATTTGACATAACACTGACACATTCAGTGTTCGTTCAACCGTTACAAACTAAACACTATCTCGTTTATTTTAAAAGTGACTTATTAGTTTTAATGTTAGTTTAAGAGTGATATGCAAGGTAAGTTTTGTACACATTTATTGTAATATCTTGACCCTTTATGCAATGAAACTTTTTAATATTAAACTTCTTTTATAATTATAAAACGTTTTCAGTTTTAAGTCTATTCAAAACTAAATAACAATAATGTTTGGTAACCATAGTAGTAATTCAGTCTATTTGTTAGTAAAAATGAAGTCAAGATTATTTGTATTCGCGTACAACTTAGTGTCAAGTCTATTTATTACAAAAATCGATAATATTTTTAGAGTCCTACTTAGTAAAGAGTCTGTACTTTGTTAATATTAATGCATATTTTGCTAACTTAATTTATGATAATATTGTTGTGTTCAAAGTTGGGTCATATTAAAACTAAATAGTTAACAGTTTATTTTGGTTTTGGACTTATTTACGTTTTCTTTTGTAGAATGTCTTCGAGGTCACGAAAAATTCTTGTTTTCATTCAGACTGAAAATAATTATAGTCCTCCTCAAAATCTAATAGACCAGGATAGTAATCATTAAATTGAAGGTTCTTCATCTATGGTTACAAGAAATTTATGAATTTCCTTTATATATAATAATTATTGCTTGCAGGCAGGCACTGCATCTAATGAGATGGAAAAACCCAAAAATTTTCAAACAAGTATTGATGTCCAGGTAAGTACTTTCTTTATATTTTGTAGTATTTTTAACGTAATATTTTTTTTAGTGAATCTAATTCAATCTTTTTAACTACCTTATCTTAATGTTTATGTGTATTTATATTTTATTTACATATCTAATTTACTTTCAGATGCTATGTAATGTTAAAAATAAACCTGAAAATCAACAATATTTAAATGCAGCAGCGTATTTTGAAGCTAGTGGCAGCCGTAAAAGGACTTCTATAGATTATCGCGTTTCACCTATTAATCCTGAAGAAAGCGACGCAGATTTAAGATCGCTTAAATCTGCGTCGCTTTCTTCAGGAATTTTCCCTTTTTCGTTTTGGGTTTGAAAAGAAGGATCACCATCGGGTGATCCTTCTTTTCAAACTCAAAAGAAAAAGGGGTAAATTACTTATTTTACCTATTAATCGTTCTAGTTCTAGTAGTAATTCTTCTTCAATATCAAGCTCAAGTTCATCACTGATAGCTCTAGTGATGAGCCTGTGGCAGATCATAATCCTGACGACAAAGATAATACTACTCTTGAGCCATCATTTCCAGAAACAAGTGAGAACCAACATAATTCAATGCAAGAGTCAACTTCAGCAGCGGATTCAGCAGTTCTTACTAAAAGTAAAGGTAGAAAACGCACTAGACAACCGGAAAACTGGAAACAAAATCAATCTAAAAAGATGAGGAATTTAGGTAAATCTTATATTAATAGCAAAAAATAAACTAAAGCTCGTCAACTCCAACCACCATGTAATAATACTTGCAGATTAAAGTGTTTTGAGAAATTTACGTGACTTAATTTTTAAGAATCTGATACCTAGTTTTTATTCAGATTTTTATGATTCCATTCTATAATGTATCTTACACAATGGAATCACAGAAATCATGAACTAGAACACTGATTTAAAATGTATATGTTATAAAACTAATGTTACATTTTGTGGCACTTTTTATTGAATAATGATGTAAGACTAATATGGAGCTGTGATTTTTTTATACTGTTATAAGTATACATAACTATTAAGAATATTTTAATCTATTTTTGTTTTGCTATACAAAATGTGAAACTTTGTTAGTCACATAAAAGATTACTTTAAAATCAATTTCTATCGTCTTAAATTTATATCTTCTATTTTTTTTTATGAAACCTTTATATGGAAAGGCTTCAAAATGTTTAATTTGATAAATGAGGCCCATGGAAATGATTTAAACCAAAGCTTATTAATTAAGAATATTGTGATACAGATAATATCATAATAAAAAATTATAACTTATGGTAGCTTTACTGATTATTATCTAATTTAAAAGTATTGTAGACGGCCTAATTTCAGAATTTATTAAGCAGTTAAAAACTAATAATGTTCAGTAAATATAGATTATTGCCTTTATTGAGTAAAAATATTAAAAACAATGCCTATTGTTAATTTATTTTGACGTAATATACACTTTTTCTTTAATGTTGATAATATTTTTCTATTAAAAGAGACCATACTGAAAAAACCTGTTATCATTATTAGTAATAATTTGACTTATACACAAAATAGACAGTCATTAAGTATACGTGTTTACTATTAAAATGGCACAAAATAAATTGAGTCGCTATACTTTTAGACAAATAACCCACCGTTTACTATTAAAAAGACCTAAAACTACAATTTCATTTTCTACAGCCTGTAAAATAGAAAATAAATAATATATAATAAAAAAAAATACTACATCTAAAACTTTGATTATTATACTATTATAAACGACAAAGTCGAACTTTACAATTATCATCCTGCGGCATTTATAACAAAATAAACTACCCATGTTCTAATTGTAAATTGTTTTTTGCAATTTACCAAAAAAGAGGTTTTTTGATTTCGGTCATTTTAATATTAAGCGTGCGATATGTAACTATACCATGATCACCTCAATTACCGTAAACATTACTAACTAAAGACAGTTTTTTTGATACGGTAAAGTTATGGTAAAACTATGTTTAGTCACCCCACGACCACAGTTGCTGAAAATTAGTCGAAACGTCGGGCTGAATGTCAATCAATCAATCAACTAGCCCATCGCAGTCCACTGCTGGACTAGGCCTCTCCCAATGTTGGGAGGCTTTGGCCTACTGTTTCCACGCTGGCCAGACGGGTTGGTACAGGGTTTTATTTCAAGTTTTCCTTCACTCGCGGTGATATGGTTTGCGTATGTTTCCATGAATCGCCTCTCAGGACACCCTTCGGATGAGTTGGGGTGGTGATACTTGTATTCTTTCTCCATCACACGAATAACGGGCTGAATGTAAATAATAGCAACTATCAATCAATCGCAATAGAATCCCATTAAAAAGCTATTATATTTCAAGGGAAATATAAAATGAAACAAATAGTAAATGATTGATAGGTTCAGGTACATTTCATTGTCACGTAATGAATTCGTGTCCTACTATTTCAGGTTCTATAAGCAGGTGTGAAAAAGTGGTATGTAGGTACAAAAAAAGCAGTAAATTCGACCATTGTTAACTAAGTCCTTTTATCTCAGCAAGGTTGCAATAAAGGAGATAAGACACGACGGTATTTCCGTCCAATTGAGCAGTCCGACTGGGGAAGTACCTCCGCCCTACAGAATACCGCGCCCATAATAACCTCGTGTTGTATTCCCGGCGGTTAGTAGGGTAGCTAGAGCTCATTGAGGGTTCTTGTGCTGTCAGTGGAAAGACCAAAAGCTTGTCCTGCTTTGTCTTTTACACTGATGGCACAGAAACTCTCAATGCTTGCAGGGTTGGCAGCGCGAGTGTGACTCTCTTGATTTTGCACGCGTCCATAGCCCACAGTGACCACTTTCCATCAGGTGGGGCGTGTGCTTATCTGCCACCTAAGTGGTATAAAAAAATGGAATCGCAATTACTTCACTCTTTTCAATCAAAGCGAAACATTCATTCGAACTAATAATCTACAAAGGTACTTTTATTTGACACCATGCCAATGTGAACATTTAATTAAATAAAAATTAAATTCTTTTGTGTTTTATATTTTCGTTTGTTTTTCTATTGAGAAAACAACACTTTTTATTTTCGTGCAACGTAATTAAATTTAGAATTCTAACTAATTTAATAAATTTGAAAGTGAGGTTGTTTGTTTAGCTAAATTCGTTTAAGATCACGCAGATGCGGACCTAACCACGGTAGCCTAGTTTAGTGGTATTGGTAATGGATTGCTGAGACGAGGTCTCGGGTTCGATCTGATGAGATGAGGTTTTACCATGGCACACACCAATGACTTTTCGATGCTTTTCGAAGTTATGTGTATTTATCGCAGGTTTACGAGTGCCCGGTTAATGGCAATAGCCTCGCTACCTATTACATTAGGACTTAAACATAAACTGACGAAATGTGGGTGCTAGCACTTCTGCCTACCCGTTCGGGGATATAGACGTGAGTTTATGTTATGTTATGTTTTGTTAGATACGGATTTTGCATGTAAGCAGAGATTGCACTAGCAGTGTTTATGTGAGGTGTTTGGATTGGATTTTAGGATATATGGATACTTGGATGTTTGTTACTCAATCCTATACGCGTTTTATGGGTTACATTGAAAAAAAAAAAAAAAAAAAAAAAAAAAAGAGACTTTCGCACCATTAAGGCCAAGGTCATTACCAGCATTGTTTCTTTTTTCCTACAGTCCCAGATTCTTTAAGCGGGGCGTGATAAAGGTTATGATGAGGCCGTCAAGCTGAGTATCACCATTGTAACATGGTATTTGTATGTAATAGTGACCCTCTTAACTGAGACTTTGCCTTCAGGTTACTATCAGGTGACGCAAAGTCTAATTGACTTGGCCTATATTTTTTTTATACCACTTAGGTAGCAGAAAAGCACACGGCCCACCTGATGGAAAGTGGTTACCGTGGCCTATGGACGTGTGTAACACCAGAGAAGCCACACTCGCGCTGCCGACACTGTAAGCACAGAGTTTCTGTGCCGTCAGTGTAGAGGACAAAGCAGGACAAGCCTTTAGTCTTCTCACTGACAGCACAAATTCTCCAGTGAGCTCTGGCTACCCAATTATATAAAATATAAAATACTGAGGACCCTATTAGCTGTACAGGTTCGTATTAACACTTTTGAGGGACGTGATTGTGTTGCAGGCTTTCGTCTTGGAATTGGGAGGCATGTCTGCAAACATTAACATACCATTAACATTATATAAGCATTAACAAACAGCTCATGCGTCACCTAGAGGATCCCTCCTTAATTAATGACCGGCAATATGGCTTCAGGCCGAAACGGTCAACGGGTGATCTTCTAGCATACGTTACCCATCTTTGGGGTGAGGCTATGGACAAGCACGGCGAGTCACTGGCAATTAGTCTTGATATCGCCAAACCTTTCGATAGAGTCTGGCACAAATCGCTTCTCTCCAAGCTACCAGCCTTTGGTCTGCCTCCTAGACTGTGCAACTGGATTGCTAGTTTCCTGCGGGAGCGCCGTATCCGCGTCCTCTGTGATGGACGGGCTTCGGAGTTCTTGCAAATAAATGCTGGCGTACCGCAGGGGTCTGTATTATCTCCCGCTCTCTTTCTTCTGCATATCAACGACATGCTGTCCACCGGCAGCATACATTGCTATGCAGACGATAGCACCTTACACGGGAGTTATCACGGACAACCTGCGGCCAAACAGTCTGATATCGTGGAAAAAAGACAGCTTCTTGTCACTGAACTGGACCGGATCTTAAATCACATTTCTCAATGGGGCTCTGAGAACATGGTCGAGTTCAATGCCAAGAAGACGCAGGCTTGTGCGTTCACAGCAAAGGTATCTTCTTTCCTTCCCCTTCCCACTCTTCAGAGCACGCCACTGCCACTGCAGGACAATCTCAATATCCTAGGCATGGATATTCGCTGCAAACTGAATAACAGAAATTACATCGAGAGCATCATCAAAACAGCCTCGCGGAAACTCGGACTCCTAAACAAAGTGAGACGTTTTTTCACGCCGGAGCAGCGGTGTCTTCTCTATAAGACACAAATTCGCTCCTGCGTGGAATACTGCTCGCATCTCTGGGATGGCTCCGCGAAATACCTACTAGATGCTCTCGACAGGTTGCAGCGACGCGCGGTCCGAATTATTGGGAACCCTGAGATCACGAACACCCTCGAGCCTTTGCAGATGCGTAGAGATATTGCTTCCTTGGCTGTATTTTACCGTCTCTACCACGGTGAGTGTTCTCATGAGCTCTTCCAACTAATCCCACCATCTCCTTTCCTACATAGGACAACACGTGCAGGCCTTAGATGTCACCCTCACACTGTGCAGAATATACGAGCAAGAACCAAGCGGTTCGGAGACTCTTTTCTTTGCCGCACCACCAAGACCCGGAATTCATTACCAGCACACGTGTTTCCTTCTTCCTACAGTCCCGGGGCCTTTAAGCGGGGCGTGAAAAAGCATCTGATGAGGCCGCCAAGCTGAGTGCCACCATTGTAACACTTAGTGTCTGTAATGGTGACCCTCTTTCCTGAGACTTTGCCTTTAGCTTACCATCAGGCGAGGTGAGGTCAAGTTGGCGTATATAAAAAAAAAAAAAAATGTCTGTTCTTGATTGATTTTGCATGTTGACATGCAAAGTCAACATCCTAAATCAATCAAGAACAACTAGCGTATCCTGGATTCCAAAGTGCTAATTATGGACGCATATGAGAAATCGCAATGAGGATGATGACTTTTATCCTATTATTATACTTAAAAAAATCTATGTCTACAAGCAGCAGAATTGGGTATTTGACAAATTTTGTAAACCTATCTTAAAAGATGTAGAAATTTATTTTATACCTGTTACAATCCATCATTTTCCCGAAAACCCTTATTAATTAGAAAAAAAAAACACATTTTCACTTTGTTAACTTAAAAAGAGCGCTAAACGATCAGTCACATGACATTCAAGCGCGTGACGTCAATAATATCTATGAAACCAACCAACGAAAGTTTCTGTTACGCTAAGTAAATTTTTTATAGTTGCGTCTCGTAAGCTGTCAACAAATTGTTTCCGTTTAGCTTCATGTAAAATACAGATAAAATATCAAAATTTTATTTTGTAAAAATTTTTTTTTTTTGTGAAATACACCTTGTACATTTAATATTTACATATAAATATTCTAATATTCTACAACATACACAACACTATTTAGACCCATGGTAAGCGTAGCTTAACTAGCTTGTGTTATGGAATCTAAAATGCGAATACAAATACTTAGACACTTTTTTTTTGTAAATACATACATATTATATCTTATTAGATCTTTGATCGGCAGTGAAACAGTTAATACACGTACATACTTTCTCTCAACAAAAAAAAAAAAAATATCCTTTGAAAACTTACCTTTAATTGATATAAAACAGTACATATTGTCAATAACACTGTAGTGAAGTAAATCATATATTAAAATCAACAAAAAGTGATGAATAGTGGCTTATAACGAATAAAACTTTAATATCTACCTGATCAGCTGGTGAGTGAATGACTTACGTTTTTGTGAACAATACACGCAAAACGCACGGTTAACCAGTGAACATAAGAGCGCTTACTGCGTGCGCGCTGCTGTGTGTGCCGCTCAGTGACGCATGACGGTACTTCGATAGCGAGCCATCGGTGATTAGTTAACCGTAGACGGCGCTATCTTTTCTACCTAAGATTTGCCTCTGTGAGGAATTAATATTGACCAAAGAGATTTTGTTTATTGTTTGCAAAACTAAACATCTGGAATTAATTGTATTTCTTTACTGCTGAACATAGCTTAATCCAAGATGAAATGCTATGGATGTCTGAAAAATACAAAAGACACTTGTATTAAATGTGCTGTGGATACATGTGCAAAAAGCTTCTGCTCACAATGTATAAAAATACCTACGTTGTCAAGCGACAAGATAAAAGTATGGAAATGTCCGGACTGCTGTGCGGCGCTAAAAAAAGGAGGCGACAATAGTTTAACGCCGATACGCCCTACGGATTCGAATGTTACCACAAGGAAAAAGGCAGACATGCAGACTGACGGTTCTGTAAACTCTGAAGTAAAAGAATTGATAGAGGAAGTGCGTCATCTAACACAGGAAATTTCTTCTCTTAAAAAGCAACTTGAAGACGCGACGGTCTCGTTGGTTAATTGTCAGACAAAACTTACCGAACTGGTGACAGCAGTAGACTCGAACAGCAATAGAATTAACTGTCTAGAAAACCGTGATAAAGACTTAAAGCTGCTGGAAGCTACAGTAGTTGAACTGAAGCAGGAATTGAATGGGCAAGCCCAATTACACCTGCGCAATGAGCTGGAATTGGCTGGCGTACCCGAGCAAGCCAATGAAAATTTATACCACATTGCACTGTTAGCAGCCCGCAAGGTTGGTGTAGAACTAAACGACTCGGACATCGACTGGGTTGCCCGTGTTGGACCCCGCGTCAAATCTGCTCTAAACGCTGAACAAAATACCAGATTTTCAAGACCAGTAGTGATGCGTCTGTTGCGTCGTACCAAACGAGATCAGATATTGACGGCTGTAAAATCTAGAAAAAATATAACAACAACAGACCTTGACATCTCTGGTACGCCGCAAAGATTATATTATAACGAGCGCCTAACAAAAGCAAATCGACTGCTTTTTCGAGCGGCAAGAACCAAGTCCAAAGAAATGGACTACACCTTCTGCTGGTGTACACAGGGTAATGTCTATGTCAGGCAACGTGAAGGTAAGCCAGCCCTACCAATACGCTCACATGAAGATCTTCTTCGGGTTTTTAATACTCCTACTGGAAACTAAATCAAGATACATTGAACATGCTTTTCCTACTAACAAAAAAAATACATTTTATATAATAAGTAACAGTGTTGTCACTGCCACTAGTATTTTAAGTGTCAATCCTATACATCTATGCTTATTAAGAAAACACAAACAAACACATTCTTATTTATCTAAACCAACATACACAACTTATATATCTAATATCTACACATTCGCCCATAGCGCCCATATACACAATTATCACTCAATCAAAACACAATCCAACTTCACTTCAACTTACATACTTACAAAATTTACAACCACACAATTAGGCAACATTTATTCCAAAATAAACAAATTACAACCTAACCACTCAATCAAAAGACCTCAACGCAACTCAATAACTACTAGTAGCTGCACCAATTGTCCAACACCTTATCATTGGAATTCATATTTTGCCTATACATTTTTTATAATTATTGAAATTTATTTTAATGTTGTATGGTATTTCAGCCGAAAAATAAGTTTATTCCACTCAATTTCAAACAACATAAATAGCACACTCACACTTTTTAAAACTAATAATGGACAACAGACAATTATTTGACGAATTTGACAGGTGTTGCAAAATTCCATGTAACTTAATTATAGACCCCAACCATTTAGCGCACAAGTTTGATAATTCAAATAGATTAAACATAATTTCATTCAACATAAGAAGTATAAATAAAAATTTAGACAGCTTTCTAATATATATCACAAGGTTAAAAACTAATATAGATATCATCGTCCTGACAGAATGTTGGTGTAATGAAAACTCGAATCCCCCTCAAATTGATGGTTTCTCTATGTACTTCAGTAAGCATAGCTTTAACCAGAATGATGGAGTGATCATGTATTTGAACGTGAATATTAAAGCATCTGTACAAGAAGTTGACTTAGATGAGGCCAATTGCTTGACGGCCAAAATAGGCAACTTGACAGTAATAGGTATATATCGCCCTTTCTGTTTCAAAAATCCTAAAATATTCCTTGATGCTTTGGACACGTTGTTAACCAATACCAAATCGCGGCATATCATACTAACCGGAGACATAAACATCGACACCTTAGATACCAATAATACCGACGTTAGAGATTATCTGGAAATCATTGGTTCCCATGGCTTACATCAAGGCGTTGACATCCCCACGCATGGACATACCTGCTTAGACCACTTCATGTGCAAGCTAGAGGGCGACCATCAATGTTTTGTACTTGAAACAGATATCACAGACCATTATCCCACGTTCTTGACCTATGATAGTGCACCCTCATCAAAACCAACCATTCACAAAAACCTAACTAGAACAAAAATAAATTATACCGCTCTGACTGAAGCTATAAAATCAAAAGACTGGACATCCTTTCTAAAAATTACAGACCCGAACTTGGCCGCGGAAATACTAATAAATACGCTCCAGACTCTTATAACCCAAAACTCACACACAGCTTCTTTTGCTAATCGTCAACGACCATTAAAACCATGGATTACAATAGGTGTTATCAAATGTTTTAAGACTAGGGATAAACTTCACAGTATCTCAAAACTGAATCCTGACAACGCCGAAATAAAAACGCAGTACCTAAACTATCGCAATACTTGTAACTCATTAGCTAAAAATCTAAAAAATAACTATTATAAGGACAAATTTAACAAACATTTCAAAAATAATAAAGGGACTTGGGATACTGTGAAAGAATTGTGTAATATTAAGAAAAATCACTCCAGAGCATCTAATCTACTTGAACTAGTGCCGGATTCACCCTGTGAATCACTTAATATGGTTAATCGATACTTTACCTCGATTGGTAGAGAACTAGCTACAGACATCTTAATAAGAAATGGTACTACTGAACTGCGCTTAGCAGAAAAAAATACTTCGTCAAGCAATGTTAGTTCTATGTTTCTAGACCCAACAGATCACATTGAAATTAATAAAATTATCATGAGCCTAAAGAATAGCAGTGTTCCAGGTATGGATAACATTCAAAATATTGTACTAAAAAACTCTCGGACGATTTTATGCACCATGATTGCTCATCTGTGTAATCTTAGCCTTACCACTGGGATTTTCCCAGCAATTTTCAAAGAAGCAGCTGTGGTGCCTGTGTTTAAGAGTGGTGACGCAGAGACAATTGCTAACTACAGGCCCATATCGCTACTGAGTGCAATTAGTAAAATAATGGAAAAAGTAGTTAACACTCGTCTAATTAAATTCCTCGAAAGCAAAAACATTCTAGCAAGTACCCAATACGGTTTCCGCTCGGGTAGAAATACTGAGGATGCGGTAGCTAGGCTCTCGGATATCGTTACAAAGGCAGTAGACAAGGGTGAAAAATGTGTTGCCATATTTTTGGACCTCCAGAAGGCATTCGATACCGTTTCAATACCAATTTTATTGCGCACTCTGGAATACATGGGCATAAGAGGTACGGTTCTGGAGTGGCTCCGAGACTATTTGGATGGAAGAAGTCAGGTGGTTAAAGTAGAAAACACTTATAGCACGAGCTTTCCGGTTACGTACGGAATTCCGCAGGGTAGTACCCTCGGTCCAACGCTATTTTTAGCTTACGTTAATAGCCTCTGTAAACTTCAAATAGATAACGCGGAATTACTGGCTTTTGCAGATGATACCGTATTGATTTGCCGTGGGAAAACATGGCCACAGGTCCAAGTGTCTGCTGAAATGGGCCTCAAACGAGTTAGCCTTTGGCTTGATGAGCATTTACTAACTATTAACGTAACTAAAACAAAATATATTTGTTTTAGAATAACGGAAGCAACAAGTTCAATGTCAAATTTTTCTATTACAGCTCATACTTCCCAATGCAAACTCGAAAATAGTGGCTACTGTGACTGCATTCCCATTGCCCAGACCGATACCCATAAATACCTGGGAATTATCATAGATTGCCATTTAAATTGGAAACCGCATATATCGTCACTTAGCAAAAGAGTACGTAAATTACTTCCAATTTTTAAAAACCTACGCGAAGCTGCGGACTGCAATCTCATAACCAGCATATACTATGCCCTTTGCCAATGCGTTCTGTCTTACTGCTGCCCTATTTGGGGTGGAGCTGCTCCAACTCATCTGCTTGAGCTGGAAAGAGCCCAACGCGCAGTCATCAAAGTCATGTTCCATAAGACCAGGAAATATCCCACTCAAAAACTTTATGAAGAATCGCGTTTCCTCACAGTTTGCCAATTATACATCTACTGTACAGTCCTACGTCACCATAAATCTATCGATCCATCTAAGATCTCACTGAGTAAAAGAAGAATTCGAACACCTGTTCCCTCCTTCAACACAATGTTCGCTCGACGTCAACTGTATTACATGGGCCCTTTCATTTATCGGTTCGTTAATGATTCGAACCAAATCTACAAAATGCCTAAGTTTAGGTTAAAATCTATACTTAAAAAATATCTAATGGCCCATGATTACCTTAGCACAGAAAAAATTCTACGAGTATAAAGCAAAAACCACTAGGAACTTGAATCCTTACATATCCAGATGCACATTCGCATACTTACACATACGGTATACATGCAGCGGTAAACGCCTAACCCTCACTCAGACGCAACACACACTCACACATAGGTACTCAATGCACACCCAAAGACAAACAAAACGTATACGTACACATCCACGAACATATGTATACATAAAACACACACACACACACATACACACACACACACATACACACACACACACACACGCACACACGCACACACACACACACACACACACGCACATACATACACATACACATACACACACACACCCACACCCACACGTATTTTCACACATCTTCATTTATAAATTATATTAGATTCTGGCCAGGGGTGGAGGGTTGGTAGCCTGAGACACAGGATTCTCCTAGTTCAGGTGCCAGCCCGCCATAATTCTGATTGATCCTTGTACTAATTTATTAATTACGTTCTACTGTATTTTATTTGAGATTTGTTATGTAAACGTTTTGGTGAGAAATAAACATTATTATTATTATTATTATTATTAATATATAGAAACACCCAGATCAATGCAAATATACATATCTATGCATACAAATATTTGTACTGAGCGGGAATCAAACCCTTGTCTCCTGCATAGTAGTTGAACGTTCTACCGCTGCGCCACAGAGGCACAGAGCTATCATATCCAATACATTTAATATCTTTTTGTAATAGTTGTCAAATATACAATTATTATTGTAGGTAGAAGCTAGTATTACACAAATATCGATTTTACAAAAGACGATTCCTTAGTGTCGTGACTCGGTGACGTTAAAAACGAGGCAGGTCACGGCGACAACATAGGGTTACTACCCGAGGCATATGAATGTAAAAATATAGTGGTGTGATTCTTTTTTTTTATACTACTTAGGTTGGCAGACCAGCACACGGCCCACCTGATGGAAAGTGGTTACCGTAGCTTATGGACGTTTGTAACACCAGAGGAGTCACGGTCGCGCTGCCTATCCTGTAAGTACAAAGTTTCTGTGCCGTCAGTGTAGGTAGAAGACAAAGCAGGACAAGCCTTTAGTTTTCCCATTGACAGCATAAATTCTCCAGTGAGCTCTGGCTACCCTAGTCACCGCTGGGAACACAACACGAATTTGAATTTGAATGTTTAATCGGAAATATATTTTGAGTCCTTAAATTCTGATACTTCTGAGCTGTATCATTGATGTATCCCACCAACTCTACAATGAGATTGAAAGGAAAACAGATGGCAGCAATTTAAATCCCAACCAGCACGCATAGCTGTAGTTAAATGACACATTTGACGAGTTGACACATCACAGGATGTGAATAAACTCTAACTGCCAAGGAATACACATCATTAAATATAATAATGGCTGTCTGGATGAAGGCAGACGGAAAAGGAAATATGAAAAAAGAAAAAATAATTGGGATACTTCAAATTTAAAATCTGCCGTCTAATGTGATAGACTAGATTTTGCCCGCAGCTCCGCCCAGGTGGATGTCGGTTATCGCAACCAAACATATAGCCTATGTTCTTTCTCAAGGTCTATGAATCGCATGAAAGCACATACACCTTGTTAGGTTACTTCTGTGATCATACATGAAGAAATATCGACGTTGCTTGAGAGATTACATTTTAGTATGGCCTGACGAATTTTGACCACTATCTTAATATAATAATAATATATATTTTTTCTATTTATTTATTTAAACTGCATGCACAAATGTATACAGGAGGACTCAATGCGACAGGCATTCTCTACCAGTCAATCCAATAGGTGGTGCAGAGAAAAAAAAGATAGGTGCATTATGAAAGGTAACTAGGTAAAATATATATTAATACATACATATATACATAAATAAATAAATAAAATATACATACACATAATAATATCTAACCATACATTGATAAATATAATTACAATGAAGTTTCTTCCAATTTATTCAGCATGAGCTTCCGAACTCCCAATTTAAATGTGTGACGGCTTGTGGCCCCCCTAATCCCGAGAGGTAGAGTGGAAAGGAAGAGTGGATGAAATCGGATCGATGAGTAGGACAGCGCAAGACTACTTAGATTCAATAAATTAATACACACATATGATATATTATACATAGAAATTCCCAAACCAATGCAAGTAAAAATGTACGGGTCCTCTGAGCAGGAAACGAAGTCACAGAAGCTTAACAAGCACTCTTTTTTCAGTCCATCGGGCACAATCTATTGCTGTCAAGCAAAGATTTTTGTCATCTAGTTTACGAATATATTTAATTTGTAACGATTCGCGGAGGATATCGGACGTAGAATCAGGGAGAAGTCAGGTGACTCCCGCTCGGGAGGTATCATCGTATCTGGTCCAGAGGCTGTCCATCGCCATTCAAAGGGGCAACGCCTACTTAACAATTCAGTAAAAAAATAAAAGGCACGAACGAAGGTCACTTGCGTTCTCGTAATGGTTCTAAAATACTAAAGTGTTTGTATTAGAATATAAATATTGAATAACTTTTATATTTATAATTGCTTTCAAGATGTCTGAGTGCAAATCAAAGAGGGCTGAGTTGAAGACTTTTCGATAAAGTGGTTTATTGTATTCCAAGGACAATGAGGTAAATTGATTTCCTGTTTAAGTACTGGGGGAGGTATCATGAAACATTCGAATTTTCGGGACCACGAAAAACACAAAACAAAAGCCGCAGTATTTAGCCATGCAAGTAACTTTAAGGGAATTCTTACGGTGGGGTTAAAACCGAACCTTAGTGTCATGTACCTTTCTTTTCTTTATTTTTAAAGGAAGGGAAGGAAAGGTATAAAGGCGAAATTTATTTTACGTCCGCTGGCACAGCATCTTTCTCGGAAGGGAGATAGGTGCTGTCGTCTTCGTTTCCCAGGGTTCACCTTATGGAAGTTTCGGACCACGCACCCTTAGTGTTATGTGCTTACCAACTTTGATCCGATTTAGGATAAAAGTAATCAATGAACCTTACTTTTTTATACCACTTAGGTGGCTCCTGATGGGAAGTGGTTACCATGGCGCATGGATGTATGAAATACCAGGGGCGTTACACACGCGCTGCCAACCTTTAAGAAACCTTCTAATGCCCCTGAAGAACCCCATAGTGTAGGCGCTTGGAAAAATCGCGGCAGGGAGTTCCCTCCACAACTTTAATGTGCGTTGGATTTTCCGAAACTTCGATCCACAACAACTCCAGATGTCTTATGGTAGGCCTACTGAAAATATAATAGCCAAAATTATTTTATATTTTTAATGGCGGTTATTTTTTACAAGAGTTTCCTTAGCTTGTAAAAGATTTTTTCGTGCGTGAATTCCCTACGGATACCGCACCGGTTGACCATCGGGGGTAGTTAAGTTGGATTTGAACCGACTAAAACCGCACGCAAGAGTTACTAATTAACGGGGTGTAAGGTAAGGTACAATTAAGCACTGCCCTCACACCCCGGTCTGCTCTGGGCCATTTAACTTTTTTAGGTGGCCCCCTCAAGTCTGGGAAGCACGGTCTCCCTATCAAATTTCCTTCAGTGCGGTGTTTACAATAATTATGAAATTATTTTTGTGTTGAATAGTCCACGTGTTCCATCTACGTGTTAGTCACGTGGTTCCCGGCAGAGTAGAATTTGGACCAGCTCACCTTTTCCCATGCGGTGTCGTACAAGGCGACTAAGGGCTAGATAGGGCTGTATAACATCTTACACATAGGTATATACAGCTCAGACTCAGCCTCAGATGCATGGCTTGAGTCAACAATAGTGCCCGGAAGACGGCAATAGGCTCAACCATTATTATGTGGGACCGAACTCAATGATTGGGGAAATGTGGGTGTTAATTCATCTCATCAGAGGGTTAGGCAGAGATGAAAGAGACGAAAAGGCGTCATTAAATGTATGATTTTAATGTATGTGTGAATAGTCTATTAATCGTGGAAGTTAATAAATGGAGCTGATCCACATCGGGCGTGGCATTTTTATATCATCACGCTACTACTTAAAGAAACAGAGCAATAATCATAAATGTCAACAAATCCGGCAGATTTCCATGCATTATTTGAAAACCAATTAAAATGTGAGCATGTATTATAAGCTCATAAGTTTGAAACTAAAACCCCGACTACTGAAAAAGTATAAAACAAGATAATGTCAAGGATAGCCGTGGTCGTATGTCACTTTTCCCTAGAATGTATTATTAGATCAAGTGGCATACAACAACGGCTATCCCTGATATTTTCTTGTTTTTTACTTTTTCAGTAGTCAGGTTTTAGCTTAAAACTTATTATTTATTTATATTATATTAGGAAAATTGGTATAATGTATATTTGAAATGTGCTAATTAAGCCTCTACATATTTATCTCAAATTTATTTTTTACGCAGTACTTTATGACCACTAGAGAGCGCGACATTAGATTCGGTGACACGTTATATAGCCTATAACCAGCGGACAAGATGCTTCTAACGATACCTCATTTGTCCTGTTCTAATAAGTGGTTGAGGAGCTATGAGGGAACAGATGAACCTACATACATACATAGCCCGTCAAAATCATAACTCTCCTTTTGCTTCGCCGTAGTAGGGTAAAAAGGGGTCATACAGGGTTTCGAAGCTTCCCACGAGTGAAGCCCAAATATACAAAATTTGCTTAAATATACAAAAACAAAAAAAAAATTATTAGATACATGTGTGACCACACTGACAACCCTGACCTTCGTGACCTAGTTGTGTCGTTGACTTCTCCTGTCGGCGCCACGCGGCGTGTAGCGTGGAGGTGTTTGTTGAGTTGTTCAGTTCATGCCAAAGTCTTTTGTTAGTGAATCAACAATGTTATTTGTTTGGGCCATGTTGATATGTGAATAAAGTCTGTGTGTGATGAAAATAAGACCTTTACTATTTGTTGATTTGACTTGTCAGTCCTAGGAATCAAATTCAATTAATAATTCATTACCAGCACACGTGTTTCCTTCTTCCTACAGTCCCGGGGTCTTTAAGCGGGGCGTGAAAAAGCATCTGATGAGGCCGCCAAGCTGAGTGCCACCATTGTAGCACTTAGTGTCTGTAATGGTGACCCTCTTTCCTGAGACTTTGCCTTTAGCTTACCATCAGGCGAGGTGAAGTAAAGTTGACGTGTCCTATATAAAATAAAAAAAAGAAAATAAGCCTATCGTAGTCTACTGCTGGAAATAAACCTCTCCCAATGTTAAGAAACTTAAATATATTCTAAATATTCTACAATATTCTACATAACGATATCTAGACCCGTGGTAAGCATAGCTTAACTAGATTGTGTTAAAGAATCTGGAATGCGGTTAAACTTACTTAAATACTTTTTTTTTGCAAATACTTCCCTTTTTTATACCACTTAAGTGGCAGACAAGCTCACGAACCGCCTAATGGGAAGTGGTTACTGAGGTCACCAGTGCAACACCAGGGGGAGCACAATCGCGTTGCCGATCCTGTAGAAACCTCCTAATGCCCCTTTTGAATAACCCCATATTGTAGGCGCATGGGAAAACCGCAGCAGGGAGTTCATTCTACAGCTTGAATGTGTGTGTGTGTGTGTGTGGTGAGATTTCTTTCATCCCACGCAATCTCATTATCAGTATTATACATAGAAACACCTAGACTCATGCAAATATACATATTCGTGCATAAAAATATTTGCACTGAGCGGGAATCGAAACCGCGCCTCTTGCGTAGCAGTCGATCGTTCTACCGCTACGCCACCGAAGCCGTCTTTGGCCTACTATTTCCACGCTGGTCAGACGGGTTGGTACAGGGTTCTATTTCGAGTTTTCCTTCTCTCGCAGTGATATTATCTGGGTATTTTTCCGTTAGTCGTCTCTTACGACACCCTTCGGATGAGTTGGGGTGGTGATAGTTGTACTCTTTTTCCGTCACCACACCGATTAAGCCCTAGTCAGGTCTCGATTTACTAGTCTTTAGGTCTAGGTAGGTAGTTAGGTAGGTAGTGGTACGTAGAATGTCGTAAGTAGCATAACCGTTTATCAATACCAGACATTATTATGTTGCATATTTTGTAACCAATTCTATTGTATGCCTTGAGGCGAAGAATGGAGAAACCACATTTTATCACAGCACCACTATGTACCCATTTTCACAATAAAATGATTTGATTTGATTTGATTTGAAAGCTGGTTTTGTTGAAATGAAACCTCTTTAGACACGTTAGGCATTGTACAAATACACGACACCTTTACCTAACTTCTGTGATAATTCACATGTGACACATCTGTGTATAACAATTTTTTAAGTAATAAAAATAATAGTTCAAAAAACTAAAAAATACGCTTTTAGCATACACTAAAAATTATAAAATAATTCGGAAATTGAGTTTGATGACTCAAGAGTTTTCCTTTTGCCAAATCTTCATTCGATCGCAGGTAAACATAAACAATTTCAGTTCGCGATGAACGATAAATAATTACCTGTGCGAAATGGTTATAAGTAGGTAAAATAGGTTATTTTTTTTTAATTCTACTAAATCATCTTTATTTTATTTATTTATTTAATTCTTTATTGCACACACAGTACAGAGATCATACACAAAACACACCAAAGAAGATGTACAAAGGCGAGCTTAACTCAAAATGAGTTCTCTCCCAGCAAACCTTTGAGTAGCAGAGAAGCATATAATTGAATTGAATTGAATATTTACTATGATTTATTATGAAAGAAAGCGTGGAGCACTTATGTAATAAACTAACTAAATAACAAAACGCTCCACGCTTTCTTTCACGCTAATAAAAGCGTGTTAAAAATAAGGGTAGTCTATATATGTATTTAAACTATCATGGTCACTCGCATTAGTATTAAAGCTATTGAAGGGAAGTTGTTATTAAATCAAAGGACTAGTTGCGATAAATGTTGGTTTATTACTGCTCGATTATATCATAAGAATACAGTTTTATATGCTTAGAGTAACATACGTCACCTCACCTCCGGGGTGAATGAAAAAAAAAAAAAAATTAATAATAAGTACAATAACATTTTTTTTTTTTTTTTTTTTACGCAATATATGGTTTAGTCCTATTTTTATGAATTATTTGTTCCTTATTATTTTTCAATATTTTTACATTTACTCCCATGTCTTCTAAGACTGAAAAAGGACCTTCATATATTGAGTCTAATTTCTTGGCACATTCATTTTTAATAAAAATAAGTTGCCCATTATTATATGATACATGGTTTACTTTCTTATCATAAGTACATTTACGTTTTTCCTTACTTACTAATAAATTGTTACGAGCGTCTTGTTGAGCTACCTGTAACCTATATTTTAACTCTAGCGAATAGTTTTCAGGATTATATAAAGGTTCAATATATTGACTTACTCTAGATGGTATTTTACTAGGTCTACCAAATACTAATTCGAACGGCGTATATTTAGTCTCTGTGTGAACTGTATTATTAAAACTGTAACACCAAAAAGGAAGCCACTGACTCCACGTGTCTTTTTGACCATTACATTGTATACGCAAAAATGCACCTAAATTTTTGTGAGAATTTTCTAATGCTCCTATAGATTGGTGATGATAAGCTGTAGAAGTTAGTTTCTCTATTTCTAGTAGTTTACATACCTGTTCCATTGTTGAAGAGACAAATTCTGTACCACGATCAGTCGCAATAGTGTCTGGTACGCCATACCTTAATATAAAATTATTAACTAGTTCTCTAGCAATAGTTACCGTTTCCTTGTTCCTTAGTGGATAAGCTTCCACAAACTTGGTGAGTTCACATTGAATTGTTAGTATATAACAATACTCTTCCAGATCTCTATCCAACGGACCCACAACATCTAAAAATATTTTTTCAAACGCATGTAAGGCTGTTGTAGTTATCTCCATTGGCTCTTTAACATACTTACAATGTTTCATTCTTTGACAAGTAGTGCACTTACTGACAAAAACTTCAACATCGTTATCTAACCCAGGCCAGTAGAATATTCTCTTTATGTTATTTGTCATCCTACGCACACCAGCGTGACCACTGGTGGGTAATAGATGAAAATCGTTAAGAATATACCTTTTTTCTTCGTCATTATTAATTCTTTTAACTCCTCTTAATATAAAAATTCGCGGACCGGTCCAATCCTTTATTGAAGTTATCTCTTTTAATAATTCTTTTATAAATAATTCATTTTCATTACATTTTACTATGCATAGTTCATTTATTTTATTTTCTTTACAAAACTTCTCTAACTTAGTCACAAATTCGGCTCGCGAGAGTTGTGCCCTAAAGTTAAGGTTTATGTAAATAATATTTTTATTTTTAATAAATATAAAACATTCCTTTTCTACATTTATTTCATTATTTTTCCTTAGTCTATCTAATTGGTCTTTTCTAATAAAACTAAGTTCAATGAAATCATTTGGCATTTTTAATAACTCCACTATCTTTGGTTGATCAGGCCATTGATATATGGGTTTATTAGAAATGGGTGATGAATCTACCTGTCTACCCAAATTTCTTTTCTGATTCCGTGTCATAATCGTGATAATTTCATTATTCATTTCTTTTAAAGAATCTGATGTTATACATATGCGTGATAAAGCATCTGCTACGCAATTATTTTTACCTGGCACATATAATATTTTAAAGTTATATTCTTCTAGTGCTAACCTGAACTTCAATAATCTACTCGACGGATCTTTTAATGAAAACAAATAAATTAACGGTTTATGATCAGTCATTATTGTAAATGATCGGCCATAGACATAAGGCCTGAAATATTTGATAGACCAAACTATTGCTACTAATTCTTTTTGAATAGTAGGATAGTTTCTTTCAGCTTTGTTTAGTGGTCTACTAGCATATGCCACTGGTCTCATATCTTTATTGCATAAAACTGCGCCAATAGCTGTGCCTGAAGCATCAGTCTGGATAATGAATTCATTATTTGTAGAAAAATCTGGGAATTGTAATATAGGTGGAGTTGTTAGTGCACGTTTTAGTTGTTCAAAAGATTCGTTGCACTCTCCAGTCCATAGAAATGGTTCATTTTTTCTAGTTAATTTATTTAGGTTGTATGAAATTTCTGCAAAGTTTTTTATAAATTTTCTATAATAATTGCAAAAAGCTACAAATCGTTTCACTTCATCTGTATTGGTTGGCACTGGATAGTTTTGAAGTACCTGAGTTTTAGCTGGGTCGGGTAAAACGCCTTCTGCTGATACTATGTGACCTAAGTACAATAATTCCTTTTTTAGAAAGCAACACTTATCCGGATTTAATTTTAAGTTAACTTTCCTCAATCTTTCCAAAACATCTATCAAATTTTTATTATGAAAATATATATTTCTACCAAATACTATTAAATCGTCTAAATATATAAAACATTTTTCAAATGCTAGCCCAGACATAGCTACGGACATGACACGACTAAAAGAACTTGGACTTGTCTTTAGGCCCATAGGTAATCTTTTCATTTGAAATTGGCCTGTACTAGTGGTAAATGCTGTATATTTTCGGCTTTGTTCATTTAATGGAATTTGATAATAGCCTTGATGTAAGTCTAAATGTGAAAAATAGATAGAACCAGAGAGAGAGTCTAAAATATCCGTTATGTTTGGTAATGGGAATTTATCATCCACTATGCAATCGTTTAGTTTCCTATAATCGACTACTAAACGCCATTTATTATTTTGATTATCACTAGCTTTCTTTGGAACCAATAAGATTGGGCTTGACCACTCACTCTTTGCCTCCTCTATTATATCGTTTTCTGTCATTTTTTGAATTTGTTTATTGACTTCTTCTTTCAACGAATGCGGTAATCTATATTGTTTTACATATACTGGAGTGATATTAGGTTTTAGTGTTATCGACTGCTCATAAATATTAGTTGTACTTAGTTTATCACCCGGCAAAAAGAAAACATCTGCATATTTGGAACATATATCTGTAATAGAGTTCCTTTCGTCTGAATTAAGATGATTTAACTTTAAAGTGTTCAATAAAACTTTTGCTCTTTCTACATTTTTTGAACAAGAGTCAAAACTGCAAATATCGTATTGATCAAGAGATTGTAATTGTGGTTGAAACATTGGTAGAGTGACATTTTTTTCATCAGTATTTAATATTTTTACTGGCACTCTGTTATTTTTCACTTTTACTATGCTTCCAGCCATGAAAACATTTTCAGCTAATTGTTGTGAATTGATTACGCAATCTCCTTGATACTGAGACTCTAATAATAAATAATGAATAGATTCACTTCGAGCTGGTAAAAGTAATGATTCATTTGAATAATTAATGGTGTCATACATTGGCAAAGAACATTCCCTTCCATTTATGTAGAACGTAATTACATTTGTAACTAAATCGATATTCGATGCATACTTGCATAGAAAGTCTAAGCCTAAAATTCCATCTGCCTTTAATGGTATGCAATTGAAAACATAAAAGTTGTTGCTGAATTCCAGTTGGGTACGCTCTGTATGATGAGTCAACTGTAGTGAAACATATCCTATGGATTGAATTTGACCTGCAATACCCTTTATGACTGTATCGTCTCTAAATATGGGTGTGTTACTAGGAATAGCGTCTCTCTTTATAACCGATACTGATGCACCCGTATCTATCAACCAAAAATATTTTTTGTTACCGACAATAAAAGTTACAAATCGTGTTTTGCCATTTAAAGTCAAAATTAAATCTTTAGGATCGAAAAAACTGATTTTCATCCGACCGTGATGCGGTTGGTTGTGGATCCGTCTGATTATTTTGCGTCACTTGTTCGGTATGAAATACACGTTGGTTTCCGTTACCCCTATTATGGGTATTTTGATAACTCGATCGATTATCACGCGAAAACCTGCTATACGAATTTTGTCCCCGCGTTGCGTATGTATTAAAACCTCGTCTATTAGAATAATTTCCTCTTACGTGGTTATTTCCACGGTTATGCTGATAATCTCGCTGTCCACGTGACCTGTTATTGAATTGTCTCTGATTATAATTACGTGGCCACCTACCTCGTGTTCCACGATGTGAAAAATGCATGACTCCTTCACCTTTGGATGTAGACGCCGTTGACAGTTCCTCATCCTTTGCTGCTTGTATAGCTTCATTAAGATGCTCGTAGTTTCTGGCAGCAATTATCGTACTTAGCCTAGAATCTCGTAAGCCCTCTGAAAATCGCTTTATTGCTAACTTCTCATTTAAAGGTTTCAAAACAGCATAGCTTTCGGTATTTCCGTCTGCTTGCGAAATTGTCAAGTCTGAGAATAATTTTTGTATTTCGGTGCTGTACTGGTCAATTGTACGCCAGCCTTGAGTTATATTTTGTAAACGTGACTGAATAGCCGTAAACGACTTTTTTGTAAGGAGATTTTTTCGTAAATCTTTGACAAGTTCGCTCGCTGATAAATAATTTGAAGATAAACGCAATTTTGCATTTTCTGTAAGTCTACTTTTTAAAACAAATTTGATTAGTAATAATTTTCCGGAGTCAGATAGCATTTCCGAATACATTTCCACTGAATCAATCATTAATTTGGTAGTATTTTCCTTGTTGTTCATCACAGGTATTAAATTACACGCCGTTTTCAAATCGAACTCCATGATTGAATTCCGAATATTCTGATGTTCACTAGTCTCGCTATACTCGGAACCACTACTACTGTCACTGTTATTTCTACACAATTCTAGAATATTTATTTTGTATAAATATTTTTTATTTTTGCCCAAACAGAAGTTATTGTTTCTAAAATTTCAGGTTCTATTTTCTTCTCGTTAGATAATAATTGAACAATTTCTGTACTTCTTTTATAAATAATTTCTGTTTCAGCTAACTTATTTTGTATGCAATTTCCTAAAAATCTAGATTTTCCTTTTTTCACTAAATATTTCCTAACCTTTTCAATATCATTTAAACATTTGTTTAATTCATATTCCATTCCGCATATTACAAAAGTATTTAAAAGAACACTAGGGTTACCTTAGTAGGGGCAGCCAACAGGACGCTCATATATCAACGTAAACACCTCCTAATATAGATACAGCACTCGTCACATGTAGAGTATTAATTTTATATACGTAGATTAAACACTCATATTTAAGCAAATAGTAATAACTTTTTACTAATTATTAGATATATATGCACTTAACGTTCCTATATATTAATGTTCACGAAAATTAAACGCGCGTATTAATTTTTATAGCCGCATTTTTAAACTAATAGAGCCACTTCACTGTTAGAAATCACTGTAATCGTTTTTATTTCACTATACCTCGACTGTTGAAGGCAATCCGGGATTGGCAGTTTTGTGCCGCTGGCGAAAAGACCTCCTCAACTCATTCAGAGTTATCTCTCTATGCATCCATTTCTTATGAGTCTTTCTGTAGACTTTATAGCAGCCGTAGAGCCCTGCTAGGGCCATAAGAGTGATAATAACCACCAAAAGTATATTCGTGGTACTCGCGTGGAATTTCAAATCTTGTGCTGCTGATGCAGAGTTACTTCCTCCTGAAGCAGTCTGCGCGATAATCACTTCTTCTTGCTTAGATCGTGATGAACCCATTTTCTTGGCTAATTTCTTCTTCTCTATATGTTTTACATAACCAATGAGTTGGACCGCACGGCGAAGTACTGGAATCTTCCATTGTGCTAATACGCCCGAGGTGCCGAAACCTGAGATAGATCGTCGCGCGCTCCAAACATGGCAAGGGTCGCCATGAAGGGAAGTTGTTATTAAATCAAAGGACTAGTTGCGATAAATGTTGGTTTATTACTGATCGATTATATCATAAGAATACAGTTTTATATGCTTAGAGTAACATACGTCACCTCACTATCGAGATATTTACCATGTTGTATAATTCTAAGATTTCGATATTTTGGCGCTGTTGCAAGCATTATGATCACGGAGGAACAGGAGTATTGGAGTTGAACAGTGAAAAAGTTTTGTGGTAGTAAATATATATATATCTACCCTCTTTCGAGTTGTGCCCCGAAAAGTTGAATTTGGTAGTGTCGTCGCTTACTGACCGGGCATATAGTTTATACCAGCCTTTTTACCATATATCAAAGGAGTGACAGATAAAGTCGCTAACATCCTGAAGAAGGTTTCTATCGGTCCGAAGCGATTGAAATCAAAAAGTATAAAATTTTCAATCGTGAGGATGGGTTCCAACTGCTGAACGTCTGGTATCCAGTGGTGCGTCTTTGCAAAAATAACCGAGAACAAGCCAAAACAAAATCGCGAGTGGATACAGTAACATCGAGTGTCGTAAACGTGATCGAGATCGGGTTCGAATTTGTAGTGAGAGTGAAACCAGTGGTAGTGCAGATTCGCGTAGTGACAAAACTCGAAAGAGGATAGATAGATTCCTCCGTGATCATGGTGCTTGCAACAGCGCCAAAATATCGAAAACTCAGAACTATACAACATTGTAAATATCTCGATAGCTTTAATACTAATAATCATATTTAACCGGGTGTCAAACCCAGTTGCTTTGTTTTGGCATATACGGAAGCAACTGCCATCTAAGCCTCCAACCCTGGAAAGGAAGTTCTCAATATAAACAGTAACAATCAACAAAGTTCTTTACGCGATGCATCAATGTTGTCAGGTCTCAAAATATAACGCTTCTAAGGTTTACTAACGCGAAATTTTAACTCAAAAGCAACTAAAACATGCTTAAGCTCATATCTTTGTCTTTATTATGACACTTCGTATTCTCGGGAAGTGAGGCACTTTAGCCATAATCTGGTGTGTTTGATACTGTGGCAATAAATAATCACACTATTCATTAAAAACATTAAAAAAATATCCACTACCGGTGGAGTAGAATAAGATAGGGCTGTTCTCCATTCACATAACATCAAACATACATCCCAGGACACAGAACTCGCTTGAGGGCATTTGACTCGCACCGTATGTGCGACCGAAAATCACATGGAGTCCTATACCGTAGTCTCTTTCTACGTCCCCCACTGTAAGAGAAGGAGTTGCCCTATTCCACTCCACCGAGGACCGATACGGTATTTATATCATCATTGTCATAGCTTTTTACCAACCTACTTGGGGTCGCCTTTCCAGTCTAACTGTGATGCGGCTGAACTTCTATAGTTTCTGTTAAGCGACTGGCTTCTGACCTACACAACCAATTTCTTTATACATCTTAGATGACAGACAAGCGCACGGCCTATCTGATGAAAAGTGGTTATTGTGACCTATGAATGTATGCAACACCAGAGGAGTCACACCCGTGCTAGCGACCTTGTAAGAACGGAGAGTTTCTGTGATGTCAGTGCAGAAGACACAATCAGGACAAGCCTTTAGTCTTCCCACTGACAGCACAAAAACTCTCCAGTGAGCCCTGGGTACCATTATTTTTTTACGTACAAAAAATCCCTACGGATACCTCACGCCGGAGTCTATGTGTCGTTTTTGGTTACCGAAGGTGAGGTTGACAGGCATATCCCTCGCACCCCGGCCGACCCAGGGCCATCTCTCTCGATCTGGCCCTCCTCGGGTGGCTACCCTACCTACCGTTTGGAACAACAATTAGCGATATCCAAGTTCTGTAGTTAAACTATTTGGACTTTTGAGGGTTCCAAATACACGTAACAACTGTCATAGATTTACCAGGACTGATGGCTTAACGTATTCTATGAGTCACCAATACGGCATTTATATAGTATTGAACTTAATATTGATATATAACAACTTCGATGTATATCGAACAGTTCTAATCTGCCACTAAGGTTTCAGTAGAACAGGTTTGCGGAACTTTGAGAAGCTACTTGTACATCTTTACCTTATATAAGTTTTTCCATTTCACAAGTTGAGTGTTTTGTCCCTCGAGACCAAGGTATCTATTAGAACATGTTGTTTTTTTTTCTCTTTTTCCTACCAAACATTGCGGTATGGACGCAATGATATTTTCAATGTTGTTTTGTTTTTTGTGAATCAATTGGCCATGCGTACTGAATTTAAAAAATAATGCATCAAATGCAGCAAATAATACGAATTCTATCAGAATTCGGTTCACCCCATCTCTTCCCATGCGGTGTCGTACAAGGCAACTAAGGGAAGTGGCTAAACAACAAGCAAGGCTTAACATCTGAGAGAGATCAGCTGCATGGCTCGAGTCAACAATAGTGCCCGGAATACGGCAATAGGCTCACTCGTTATTACGTGGGACCGAATACAATGAGCCCTTTCCGTTCTAGTTCTTTATTTGTTGAATATGGTACAAAAAAGTTACGTTTAGATTACAATGTCGGATCTCATATTCTGCCGGTTGATACCAAATAAGGCATATTAATCTCAAATTTTATTTTTAACACAGCGTGTGTGTCTAGTTCTAATAAGTAGTTGAGAAGTTATGAGGAACAGATGAACTTACTTACATACATAGTCTGTTAAAATCTTAACCCCCCTTTGGCTCCGAGGAGAGGGCCAAATGGATAGAGATGGCCCTGGGTCGGCCGGGGTGCGAGGGATATGCCTGTCAACCTCATCTTCGGCATCCAAAACGACCCACAGGCGGCGTGCGTTTTAGTCGGTTCGAGTCCGACATAACCTCCTTCACCGGCTCCGGTGGAGAGGTATCCGTGGGGATTTTGTGCACGTAAAAAAAAAAGCTCCCTTTGGCTTCGTCGTAGTAGGGTAAAAAAAATACTATGGTATGTTTACAATCCAAACAAATGAGAAAGTCAAACATGTTTTTTTTTCTTCTATGGCGATCCCAACGATTCCGCCAAACAAACATGATGGTAGTGTTTCAAGTGCATAAATCAATGTTGATACTAAATAACGAGGTTTTTTTATATCACTGTTGTTCTATTGTCAAAAAAATATCATGTTAAAACTTGGATAAGACATTTAGTTGTTATATACTGATATAACAACTGTTTAGAACAAAATTAGTGTCAGTTCCTGGGTGAGGCGAAAATTTATATTGAATTTTAAACGGGACACAGACTTGATAAAGACACTTTATCGCACACCGGGAAATACGAGTATACAGAGGACAGTACATGGTAGTGAGTTGTATAATGGGTGCTCTTTATTGCTAGAACCAGAGTAGTTTGCGGTGTACACTAAATTATAATTACTTAATTAGTTATGCTCGTGAAGGAGGCGAGACGAGAGCGGCAGCGGGAGCGAAAGAGGATCGGAAACCGAGCTGCCCGCGTACGAAGGCAACTTGGGGGTCGGAGGTCGATTAATGACCTCTGCCCCCAATGAGCGCAGGCCTGGTGGTGGAAAAAAAACATATTGTATTTAAAAAAAACAGAAGTGAAGAAAATTATATGTATATCATGAAAATGATTATGAAAAAATTAAATAGTGAATGTTGACACCAATGTGTAGAGGTATTTGTGGTTTACGCTCCCTACAGTCAGTTTAATAGAAGCCATTGTATTAACAGCGCTTTCATACATTGGTATTTTAGTCGGTCTTATACCACCGATGCAAGCGGCTGTGTATTATGTCGCAAATTACATGTCTGTGCCATAAACGTGTTCAATCCATATTGGAAATAAATAGAAATTAAGTCAGTTACACCACATCAAACGCATGACCAAGCTGCACACTTTGATGTATTAATTTGTTATACAACTAAGCTGTGTTCCTTCAAATATTTGTCATATGAGCGAACAATATTATGCCAACCACATTTCGTAGTGATGTGTTCAACATGCCAAATGTATTAGGGAGATTTATAGAGGTAGGACACGACGGTATTCCCGTCCCAATCGAGTACTCCGACTGGGGAAGTATCTCCGCCCTACAGAATGCCACGGCCACAATAAAAATAAACAATAAAAATCGCTGGAGGGTTTTGTGCTGACAGTGGGAAGACCAAAAGCTTGTCCTGCTTTGTCTACTACACTGACAGCACAGAAACTCTCTATTCTAACAGGATCGGCAGCATGAGCGTGACTCCCCTGGTGTTGCACACGTCCATAGGCCACGGTAACCACCACCACCTAACTGTTTTAAATAAAATGTAGGTATGTTACTATAGTGTGTGGTCACCACTTGACTCAATTCGTGACCACGGGTGCTGCAACGCATCCGAAACGTCGGTAGAAATAGTAAGTTCCAAGATATAATTCGCGAGAAGTCCCGATACCTAGTATAATTAAGAATACAAGTATCAACACCCCATCTCATCCGAAGGGTGTCGTAAGAGGCCACTAACGGAACAATACGCAGGTGATATCACTGCGAGAGAAGGAAAACTTGAAATAAAACCCTGTACCAACCCGTCTGCCCAGCGTGGAAACAGTAGGCCAAAGCCTCCCAACATTGGGAGAGCCTTAGTCCAACAGTGGACTGCTATGGGCTAGTTGTTTTGTTTGTTTTTTATGTTACTATATGATATAATTGTTGCCATGGCTTATGTGTGTCAAAAAAAAAAAAAGTGGACACAAACATATCTGTTATTTACGCTTATACGTTATGCGAATAAAGCAAATAGTTCAGAATAATCACGCCATACTTCGTCATAACGCGGCTGAATATAAGAAATGATGTAACTGACTATAGGAACTAATGTACTGCATTAATAAAAAAAAACTGAAAAGAAGTTACTCGTAGATACTTTGTAATAATTAAAAGTAAACCAAAAGAACGAATCAAAAATGAAATATCTAAGACAAGTGCTTTACTCAAGACTTTTTTCTGCTTGCAACACAGTTAAGTGTGCTTAGATTTGAGCCAAGACTCGTAATATATTTCATCGTTGTGTCATCATAGTACTACACTCTAGTTTTTATGTCGCCACTTCATTTGTTAGACAAGAAAACTGCAGTATACTTAATTAAAAGTTGCTCTTCCTTTTATTGCAGTGCTGTTATAACGCTAATTGAAATGTCGGTAACTTAATGGTTTAGTAATAGTCTGTGTTATAATAAAATTGAGATACCGTGAGTTAGAAGGTGACCATTATATTTGTATAGTGAACCCACTTTTCACATAATCAACAAAAATAACATAACAAAACATAAACTCACGCCTATATCCCCTAGCTAAGCACCTACATTTCGCCAGTTTATGTTTAGGTCCCATTGTAATAGGTGGCTAGCATATTGTCATTAACCGGGCACTTAGAGACCTCGTCTCAGCAGTCCATTACCCATACTACTAGGCTACCGTGGTTTTATTTAGGCTACAACAAATATAAAACAAAATTCGTTCAATATTCTACACTACGCTATCTAGACCCATGGTAAGCATAGCTTAACTTGCTTGTGTTATGGAATCTAGAATACGGATAAACATACTTAAATACTTTTTTTTTGTAAATACAGACCAGACCCAGGCCAATGCAAATACTGATATTATTGCAAACAAATATTTGATCTGAGTGGGGATCGAACCCGTATTGCGTATCACTATCGCCACGCCACAGAGGCTGTCGTAATTAATAATATTCTTTACAGTTTTGTTCCTGACAGATGAGGCTCTAGTGGAGAGTTTCTCCTTGGTAGTGGGCTATCAACCGGTAGTAACTCCCTTATTGATTTAACAAATCAATAAAAGTAAGAGCAGAGCAGGGGACTGGGATACAAATAATTACGCCTTTATCCCTGGAGGTTTAGACAGAGGTGAATTAACACCCACATTTCACCAATAATTGTATTCGGCCCCACGTAATAGGGGGTGAGCCTATTCCGGGCACTATTGTTGACTCAAGCCATGCACCTGAGGCTAAGTCTGGGCTGTATATATCTGTCTGATGTTAGACAGCCCTATCTCTTAGTCACCTTGACACCGAATGGGAATAGATGTGGTAGCCCTAATTCTACTCTGCCGGAAACCACGCGGCAACGGCACGGGGAAGAAGAATCAATAAGTAAAAATTATGCCATGGTATATTAATTAAAAAATGAATAGTTACACAAGGACCTCAAAATTGATATGGTTGAAAACCAAATGGCATGATATAGGTATTTAATAAAATATCAGAAACTCAAAACAATGAAACAATGAATGTAAATATCCCGTTTATTTTGATACTGAGGGTGGCATGGTCCACCAGCCTAACGACATATTCAATGTTTAATAAGTATGTACTTAACCTATGTTTTTTTTTATACAACTTAGGTGGCAGATAAGTACACAGCCCACCTGATGGAAAGTGGTTACCATGACCTATGTACGTGTGTAACACCAGGGAGTGACACCCGTGCTGCCGACACTGTAAGAACAGAGATTTTCTGTGCCACCACTTTATGATTCGAATGTATAAAATCTGTGCACCATTCGCATGAGCGTTCGGATTCTGTTCGTTCGTGTACCAAAATACATAAAATAAAATAATAACTTTAAGTTTGTATGGAATCCTCGATGATTGTGTGCAACTCGCACTTGACCGACTTTTTTTGTAAATACATACAATTTACATCATTTTATTAAGAAAAATTCCGTCAACTGCATCTTATTTAGCGAAACTGTTCGCACCACCAGAATATATCACTACATAACTTCGGCACAAAATCCATCGACACAGATCACGTTTGATGCAAATGTATGAAAGAAGTCAGGAGCTAAGATTTGCATATACTTTGCCACACGATATTTCTGTGGGCTACATGATATTTCTGTGGGCTACATGATATTTCTGTGGGCTACATGATATTTCTGAACTGGGGTCTTTGAACGTTATAAGTATTTTATTTTGAGTGTTAGCACGTTTTAAATACGATAACATGATATGTAAATATTGCCGCAGATGGGAGATGACCATTACCAAGAAATGACCGAGCCATTGTAGTGGAGGTTTGGTCAATCTAGACTCTGTGTTACCGAGTTTTTTTTTATACAACTTAGGTGGCAGACAAGCACACGGCCCACCTGATGGAAAGTTAGTTACCGTGACCTATGAACGTGTGTAACACCAGTGGAGTCACATCCGTGCTGCCGACCCTGAAAGAACAGAGATTTTATGTGCCCTCAGTGCAGAACAAAAATCAGGACAAGCCTTTGGTCTTCCCAATGACAGCACTAAAACTCTCCAGTGAGCTCTGGCTACCCTACTCACCACCTAGCTACTGCTGCTGCTGCAAAAAATATATATTTAGGTACGATTGGTCAAGTCTAAGATGTTTATGAAATGGCAAACGTGTATTTTGTAAACAGGATTTTGTAGCGATTCGTCAAGTCTGTATAAAGTCTGTTGAAATTGGTCATAATGTGATATTTTTTTCGTAAAATAGGGCATCTAAACGGGTATACTACATAAATACGAAAAATCCGAAATTCCGAAAGTCACAATCACGAATTTCAAAATTCCGAATGATTCAAAATTTCAAAAGTCAAAAATCCTGTTCATTAAAAACCTGAATTCCTAAAGTTTTTCATTACGAATGTAAGAATACCATTACAATTCCGAATCAATAATAATCAGAAATATTATAAATACGAATTTCGAGTATCAAATTTCCGAAACGGTTCACCCTTTTACGCTGAACTTTCTGTTCCATAGTTTTGCTGGCGGACCTCCTAATTCTAGGTGGTTATAAAAAAAAATCACCAAACTAACTTATCTAAGTCAGATTGCGATATTTTAAAACTTAAGCTACACTCTAGGAGTAGTGTTGAGAGTCTCGCTCTTTGATTAAACCTATTTATAAAAAAAACTCTTCATACAAAACATGGAAAATTTATTTTAGCTTTTATCTATTTTTTTTTATATTGGGCACGTCAATTAGACTTCGCCTTGCCTGATGGTAAGCTGAAGGCAAAGTCTCAAAAAAGAGGGTCACCAAATTTGAAATTCGGTATAACGTTTTTAGGACTACTAACTCTATGGATTTTTAATTATTCGTACTAACGAAATTCTGAACAATAATTATTCGTATTTATGACTTTCGAAAAAATTAATATCGTGTTTTTGAATAATCGGAATTTTGTTATTAGTAATTATTAAATCGGAATATTGAAATTCGGAATGAATTTTTGGGTGTAAAATACTCTCATGAAATGTTTTAATATACCTCTAAAACTTTTCTTTTCATGAAGGTATATCGTTAGGCACCTATCTAAACAATCTTTTTTTAGTAAAATATATATATTTATTTATATATATGTTTTATTTAAAAACTAAGTTTATTAATATTTTTCTGTTCAGAAACTCATTTTAAGGACTGAAAACCGAAATTGTATCATTAGTTAGTCAGTTAGCCTAGTTTATTTGTTTAATATGTGTTTTAATAAAAAAGTAGCTTCAAGATTATTTGTCTTTCGTTAAGTACCTAACCAAATGGAGTTTACCTATCATTGTTATTTCCTAAAACTAAAGACTTGAGGG
Source organism: Eilema griseolum (assembly GCA_963662185.1). Lineage (NCBI taxonomy): Eukaryota > Metazoa > Arthropoda > Insecta > Lepidoptera > Erebidae > Eilema > Eilema griseolum. The sequence continues at coordinate 3,396,316 of OY759249.1, forward strand.
AGTTCAACAAACAACACAAAATTAGCACAAACAAACACCCTACTATCTTTGAGTTTGTATAGTTTTGGCCGCACGCTCCGATTCCTTTGTTATCCAAAATGGCTGACAGCTGTCAATAGCATTGGCGCTATTTCGATTCATTACCAAAACAGGAAAATCAAGGCATTACTGCAGAGTATTACAAAACAGAATCGACAAACAATTCACGTCGAATTAATTTCTTATACAGGGAAATTTTCAGATATATTTTATTTTATATTTAGTGGTAAGCCAATTTCGTTAATTGTTTGAGAATTCTTAGTACTCTGACTCAATAACTTCATTGTATGTGCTTAAGTGTCTGTATGGAAAAAAATATTTGGTCCTTTAATTGACGTTGCCCGCTGTACGATAATTGGCTTTCTTCTATTACGTGGCACTGACAATCATAGTTGACGAAATGCGGGTGTTACTACACTTCTGCGCCCCTTCGAGGATTTATAGGCGTGAATATGTGCATGTGTGATGGTAGTTGATGGTTAATGCTTAAACTTACCCTCAAATTTTTGTACTTGTTCATCAGTTGACAACAACATCATGACATGTAAGTGTTTTGCAAATGGGTTTTTGACTGACTACTTACTTTTTACTAAACGTCTAAACGGTAAATTATAAGGCAACTTGTATGAAATAATTAATTGTCACGTTTTAATATTGAATAGTCAAATTATTTACTATTTTTTTTAATGGATTCTATCGCGATTTATTTGGTATTAAAAAAAAATTAAAAAATATTGTGTCAATAAACATAGTTTACATAGATGGTATTTGAAGACTCCTTTTAAGAAAGAAATGCCTGTGTTAGGAGCCTCCGCTCCTCCATTTCATAGGTTGTAACTATTAACACAATACAATGTTAAGCTAATCAATAAAGTCACAAAGTATTTCTTTCTTATTTCTTTGCTTACAATTTTGTTAAATTTATTTTGTTTATAATATTCCTTGTATAGGAATATGAGTAGGTACGTGTGATATGTTATATGTTCTGTGGGTGATTAAAAATAAAAACATAGATATTATCACCGCTTTATCCCTGATAAGTTAGGCAGAGGTGAATTAACACCCACATTTGACCAAAAATTGTTATCAGTACGTGGGGTAATAGGGGGTGAGCCTATTGCCGTCAAACAGGCACTTACTCATGAACTCTATTTTACTGCCAGATTGAGAACAGCCCTATCCCTAATTTGGTGCAATTTTGTAGAAAATTTGGTACATTGAAAATCATAGTTGGCGAAATGTGGGTATTAATACACCTCTGCTTACCCCTTCGGGATTTACAGGCGTGAGTATTTATGTATGAATTAGTCTTGCATTACAATTATTACTTTAAACAACTTGTTTAACAGTTAGTTCCTGTTATTGACATCTTTGAACTTCCCGTAATTTAGGGTAACCAAGTGACAAATACACACATCAACAAAGTCTAGGGAACAAGGACATTTCTAGTTTTTATTTAAAAACCCTTTCTTGTAATAGTGAGTGTTTTATATCAATAGAAGGGTATTTTTATACCGTTTTTAATTTTAATTTTAATAAGAACATTCTCATATCAAAAAATATTTTTTTTGGAAAGAATTGAATAGTGCCAATATTGAGTATTACAACCTTCTATGATTAGGCACAAAAATAACGAGGTAGTAAGAAATACAGTAATTAACCGTACTTTAAACGTTTTTAATAATCTGTAGGACCTCCTAAAGCATTAGCAACAGCTCGACAACGGCGTGGCATACTTAGTATGAGATTGTCAATAATCGTCTGTGGAATATGGCTCCATATACTGCGAAGGTGTAAAAAAAGTTGTTCTTTTGAGTTCAGATTTTCCAAAAAATCACTGAAAGCTCTTCTCCCAAGCAAATCCCAGGCATGCTCTATGGGATTGAGGTCGGCAGACTGAGCAGGCCATTCCAACGTCGTAATATTGTGCTCGCTTAACGCATTGACCACTACCCTCACGGTGTGTGACAGTGCATTATCTTGCATGAACATAAAATCTTGACCGAACTGCTGTCGATGAGGGATTACCATAGGGTGTATAACCTCCTGAATGTATTGGTTTGCATTCGAATTGCCCCGTATCCAAACGAGGTCGGTCCTTCCACCAAGGCGAATTCCAGCCCATACCATGATTGTTCCACCTTGGTAAGGATGAACTTCTTGCGGATTCTGGAGACGACTCCGACGTCCAGGAACTCGCCATATACCCACTCTTCTCGAATCAGGATGAAAACCGAAGCGAGATTCGTCGGAAAACAGAACCCGTGCCCATTGATGGTCGGTCCACTGTAAATGTGCGTTACCCCACAATAAGCGACGACCTCGATTTCCACGTCGAAGAGCTGGAACCCTAAGCGGTCTGCGAGCATGAAGATTGGCTTCGTGTAGTCTTCTCCTGACAGTTTGATCGCTAATAACCACTTGATGCTGAGACTGGAGGCCTGCGACCAACTGACGAGCAGTAATCGTGGGTTGCCGCCTTGCGGAATTTTGCAAGAAACGATCTTGTCGCGGGGTAGTAACCCTATTTCGTCCCCTGTGACGTTCGGCAACATCCCATGTAGACCTGTAGCGTGCCCATAATCTGCAAATTACGCTTGGTTGGGTGTTGACAGCATCCGCTACGTCGCGTTGAGTTCGTCCAGCTTGCAGCATACCAACAGCCCTTAACATCTCTTCGCGACTTAAATGATGACGTGACATGATGACTACAGTCACAAAAATGCACAATCCATACGTAAAAGACGTATTATTGATAATAAACGTTATTTACAATCAAAGTAAATAATTTTTATTTTGCCTCAGAGAAACTGCACAAACAAACACTTTTAAAAGTTTTCCCTCCATATTCGAAAATCATTACTTATTTAAATTTATTTTTAAATTTCGAACAACTCTGTAATCTACTTTATTCTATTTTTATTTATTTGCTGCCAGTTATTTGCAAAACAAGATTTACACGAAAAAAAAATTGGGGTCATCTTGTTCCCTAGACTTTGTTGAGGTGTTTATATTTAAATTTGCAACATGTTTAGTATTGTGTTCCCAGCGGTGAGTAGGGTAGCCAGAGCTCACTGGAGGGTTTTTGTGCTGTCAGTGAGAGGACCAAAAGCTTGTCCTGCTTTGTCTTTTACACTGACGGCACAGAAACTCTTGTGCTTACAGGGTTGGCAACGCGAGTGTGATCCCTTGGTGTTGCACAGATCCATAGGCCACGGTAACCATTTTTCATCAGGTAGGCCGAGTGCTTGTCTGCCAACTAAGTGGTATAAAAAACATCATATTGCCCATATGATTGAAATGTGCATACTTTTAAACCAATCAACCGAAACGCGCCTAATTAGTCAAAAATACCTTTTTGTACTTTGTTTGTTAAATAACAAAGTTATGTGGATACCTTGTTTCTGGCTGTCTGAACAAGTTTAATGAGTTTATCTGTGATCATAGTAAGATTAATAGCAGATGCTAAGATATATATTTTAGCAACGATTACTGGAAACTACAATCTTTCCCAAGCGCCTACAATATGGGGTTCTTCAACAGGGGCATCAGAAGGTTTCTTCATGGTCGGCAGCGCGAGTGTGACACCCCTGGTGTTGCATGCGTCCATAGGCCACGGTAACCGCTTCCCATCAGGTGGGCCGTGTGCTTGTCTGCCAACTAAGTGGTATAAAAAAAAATAGTTAATGGAATTGAAAATTGATTGAGGTTTCATATTTGTATCAAACAAAAAATCAAATGTTTAAGACATGTATGAGTTATGTTGAGTTTGTGTTATATTATTATAGTGGTATGGGTAATGGACTTCTGAGACGAAGTCTCGGGTTGGATCCCAGGTTTACCATGGCACACACCAATGACTTTTCGATGCTTTTCGAAGTTATGTGTGTATTTATCGCAGGTTTATAAATGCCCGGTTAATGGCAATAGGCTCGCCACCTCTTACAATGGGACCTAAACATAAACTGGCGAAATGTGGGTGCTATATCACTTCTGCTTACCCTACTATGTTATGTTATGTTGAGTTAGGATTTGATTGACTATGTGAGTGGATCTGAAGTTTTAGCGATATGTTTCTAATTCGCACTGCTGAAAAGTACCCAGAGCCATGAGCCCTAGGCACCTGGAAGCTGTCCAGTCGAGAGTGAATAAATTATTTCCAGGTTAGTGTGCTCCACCAGCGGCTATATCATCACTTACCAACAGGTGAAGTAGGGGTCAAACTTGAGTTTATTGTAAAAATTAAATTAATAAAGTATTCGATGGTTCTTACAGTGATGGCTGGGGGTGTATGATGGCTGTGGTGTTGCACACGTCCATAGACGGCCTCTGTGGCGTAGCAGCAAAACGTTTAACTGCTACGCAGGAGGCGCGGGTTCGATTCCTGCTCAGTGCAAATATTTGTATACATGAATATGTATATTTGCATTGGGCCAAGCGTTTCTATGTATGATATGTTTTTATTTACAAAAAAACAGTATCTAAATATGTTTATCCACATTCTATATTCCATAACACAAGGTAGTTAAGCTATGCTTACCATGGGTCTAGATAGCGTTGTGTGGAATGTTACGAAATATTTATTTATTTATAGGCAGTGGTAACCACTTTCTATCAGGTAGTCCGTAGTACGTGTGCTTGTCTACTACCAAAGAAATATTTCACAGTGCACCTACACCGATACCCAATAAATGACAATAGCCTTGGATCCATCTTAAGTATATCCAAAATTATACTGATTAAAACCTATGACGTGCTATGCGTCATAGGCAAAGTACACTATAACTAGGAAATAATATTATATAAACAGCACGTATCAATAAACAATAATGTCAGCACTAAACTCATATGAGTAAAACCCCACTCTTAATCTCAGTAAAATCATGTAGAATAATTAGTATATAAGAGTGTGTAAATAGTAAATAAATTACTCTTGTTCCAACTGGTAAACCATCTTTTACTCACCTCCGCAATATTGGTGACCCCGACGTGATCTCCTAGTGCTGATATAATTGCAGGCCAACTGCAGCCCTGAAAAGGTTTTCAGCAGCAAACCTAGGAACTATCACAGAAACGGTGGAGCCATATAAGGAAAAATTTACCCAACAGCCCACCAGCTTACTGACCACCACCATCAGCGAAATAGCGAAATAGCACATTTCAGTTGACTTCCCACAAGCGGGTCCAAACCAGCTGAAATATCAAGAGGCTAGAAAAATGGCACCGATAATTCCAGGGACACCTCAAAAAAACCCCGGTACATCGGCTGAATCAATCAGCGACAGCCAGGTGGTGGCTGCAATTAGCATTACGGAGAAAATACCAGCGTTTTGGACAGATTCACCGCGCTTATGGTTCGCGCAATTCGAGGCCATCGTAGCCTCCCAAAAACAAGGTGACGAATATAAATATAACAGCGTCATCGCAAAATTACCAAAAGAGGTCATACATCAAGTCAGCGACATCCTGACGTCACCGCCAAACGCAGACAAGTACCTTAAAATCAAGGAAAGATTAATTGCGTGCTATGAGGAAAGCGAGCAACGACGCTTCCACAAATTGCTTTCGGAGATGGACCTAGGTGACTCAACACCATCACAGCTGTTGAGAAAAATGAAAGAAGCCAGCTGCAACAAAATGACCGAAGATACCATCAGATTATTATGGTTCAGACAGCTTCCGGTATCAATCACCTCCATATTGGCAGTCTCCGAAGACCTCGACCTCACAAAATTATGCGAAATGGCGGACCGAATTTATGAAAATATGCGCTATAAAACCAAAACAAACAACTCGTCACAGGAATCCGCCGACGTTAACTTAATAACAATGCTAACGTCACAAATTGCAACTATGCGAGTTGAAATAAACGAGCTCCGCGGTATGAGTAATCGCCGACCGATGCAACGCAGCAAATTCCGAGCAAGGTCGCAATCACGCTCACGGTCACGTACACGGCTATGTTATTATCACAGACGATTCAAAACAAAAGCATATAAATGCGATCAGCCGTGCTCGTGGATAAATAAAACCGATAAAAATTCGGGAAACGAGAACTAGCGCAGAATAAGACGGGACTCTGTGCCATACACCCCGCCAACCGTCTAACTATAACCGACTCAAACAGTGGTTATAGGTTTTTAGTAGACACGGGAGCAAATATTTCTGTATTACAAAACGCACAGGGTAAGAAAAACCCAAGCAACTACAAACTGTATGCCGCAAACGGGTCAACTATTGAAACTTATGGCGAAAGCACATTAACGCTAAATCTGGGGTTACGCAGACCTTTTACTTGGACGTTTGTAATCGCCGATGTAAAAATGCCTATCTTAGGAGCTGATTTCCTAGAGCACCACAGATTATTAGTGGATCTATACGGCAAAAGGCTGGTCGACCAAGAAACAAAATTAACGACGCATGCGAAAATTGCAAGAGCAACACACATGCCTTCAATTAGATCCATCGACGCGAAATTACCCGAACATATAAAGCACCTGCCAGAGAAATACGTAAACGTCACTAGACCAACACCACTTAAAAAACCCACAGAACATGGAATACAGCATCACATCATAACAAAAGGTCCTCCAGTTTATGCCCGCGCGCGCCCACTACCACCCGACAAATATAAGGCAGCAAAAAAGGAATTCCAAGAGCTAATAAACTTAGGAATATTAGAACCTTCCAGTAGTCCTTGGGCATCGCCTCTCCACATGGTAAAGAAAAAGAATGGGGAATGGAGGCCATTCGGAGACTACCGCGCGTTAAATAAAATAACAGTTCCCGACAGATATCCCTTGCCAAGACTGTTAGACTTTACATACATCGCAAGTGGAAAAACAATATTCAGCAAAATTGATATAAAGAAGACGTTCCACCAAATCCCTGTTGCGGAACCAGAAAAGACCGCAATAATCACGCAAATGGGTTTATTTCACTGGAATTACATGCCATTTGGCCTCAGAAATTCAGCCCAAACGTTCCAGAGGTTTATGGACTCCCTGTTTAGAGACCTGGACTATATATATGTTTTCGTGGACGACATACTCATAGCAAGTCAAAATACCGAACAACATTACGTTCAACTAGAGGAAGTATTCACTCGCCTAAGTAAAAACGGCATCTCAATCAATACGAGCAAATGCGAATTCGAAAAGACAGAGATAGATTTCTTAGGTTATCATATAACGAGCCAAGGAATCACCCCCACGTCTGAGAAAGTACGAGTAATAAACGAATACCCAAAGCCAAAGGTGGTAAAGGAGCTACGTCGATTTTTGGGAATGATGAATTTCTACAGAAGTAGCATCCCACACGCCGCCGGACACCAAGCTCCGCTCAACAAATACTTAATAAACTGCAAAAAGAATGACAATACGCCAATCGAGTGGAATACGGAAGCTAACCAAGCATTCGAACACTGCAAACAGGACATAAGAGATGTCACAACACTCGCATTTCCGGAAACAGACACACCACTAGCCATTATGACAGATGCTAGTTTAAAATGTGTAGGCGCCGTACTTCAACAAAAAGTTCAAGGAAAATGGAAACCCATATCATTTTTTTCAAAAGGGTTAAGCGAGACACAAACAAAATATTCCACATACGATCGAGAACTACTCGGTATTTACATGGCAATAAAAAACTTTAGACGACTAATAGAAGGTCGCACATTTACAATATACACTGATCATAAGCCACTGATTCATGCATTCGACAAGAAGCAATCAGTGGATGAATCCCCTAGAAGAATAAGGTACCTAGAATATATTGCACAATTCAGCACAGACATAAGGCACGTCACGGGCAGCGAAAACGTGGTAGCCGACGCACTATCACGGGTAATAGAAACAATAGAACTACCCCAAATTCTCAACTGGCAAGAGGTAAAAAAATACCAAGACTGTGACCCGGAGTTAATAAAACTAAAACAAAATAGGTCACTAAAAATAACACAGGTACCAGTACAAAACAATAATACCAAAATTTATTGTGATATATCCACCGGTACAACAAGGCCATACCTACCACAAAAGTTCAGAAAAACAATTTTTGATAGTTTTCACAACATGAGCCACCCAGGGAAAAACACAACAAAAAAGTTGATAACCGCAAAATACATCTGGACTAGCATGCACAAAGACATTTACGAAATGTGCAAAACATGTTTACAATGCCAGCAATCAAAAGTTCAGCGGCACACAGTATCACCCCTGGGCAAATTTATGCCAGCAGAACGATTTAGCCACATACACATAGACATTGTGGGCCCCCTACCGACATCACAAAACAAAAGATACATCGTCACTATGATCGATCGTTGTACGTTATGGCCAGAAGCATATCCTATTTCGGACATCACAGAAGAAACTGTAGCCAAAACCCTATGCGATGGCTGGATCACACGTTTTGGATGCCCCAATTATATAACAACGGATCAAGGACGACAATTCGAGTCTGAGCTATTCAGAAGCCTAACCAAATTCCTGGGTATACAAAAAATCCGTACTACACCATATCACCCTCAATCAAACTCCAAAGTAGAAAGACTGCACAGAACCATGAAAGCAGCTTTGATGGCAAGAGGAAATACCGAAAATTGGACGAAAGAATTACCATCGGTATTATTCGGGATACGTACCAGCATTCGACAAGACACTGGATACTCAGCAGCCGAATTGGTCTACGGAACAACAATAAAATTACCAGCAGCATATTTTGGCGACTGTTCTAAAAACACAACGTATGCAGAGTTTGTGGAGAAAATTAAAGATGACATAACGCACATGACGTCAATTCCACAACGACAAAGCTCAAACAAAAACATATTCGTACACCCACGCTTAGCCGACTGTACACACGTGTTTCTACGATGCGATAAGCTACGTCCTACGCTCACAACACCTTACGACGGACCGTTTCTCGTAGTCAAACGTGACAACAAAATAGTCACGATCAAGCGAAACGGCAGGGAAGTGAACGTGTCGATTGACAGGCTAAAGCCAGCATTCACGACGAGCGACGACAAGATAGAAGCTCAAAATCAAGAGCAAGATAAGGCAGAGCCAATTCAAAACATAAAAAGAACACGTTCGGGAAGAATATCACGACCCACGGTCCGTTTCAAACAATGATATAAAAAGGGCAAAATGAAAATAAAAGTCACTCCACAGCAAGCCACAAGAAACAACACACAAGATGGGAAGCAGTCAAACCCACGAAAAGGAGCAAATAAACATGGTGCAGAACAATAACCTGGCAGAAAAGGCAGAAAAGAACACACACATGGCAGCAGAAATTGAAAAAATAAAAATCTGGATCGGAGTACTCATCGCTATAATTATACTAGCAGCAATAATAATAACAATCACCAGACTCGTACGGAAAACTAACAAAGTCATGGACAAAAAGATAAACAAAATAATCAAGGAAATGCAACAAGTGTAAACAACTGCAGAAAAAGTACAACTCAGCAAACAGCGTGCACGGACAAGGTCGACGCACCACAGCAAATAATAACTAGAATTTTTATAAAGGGGGGAGTACTATGACGTGCTATGCGTCATAGGCAAAGTACACTATAACTAGGAAATAATATTATATAAACAGCACGTATCAATAAACAATAATGTCAGCACTAAACTCATATGAGTAAAACCCCACTCTTAATCTCAGTAAAATCATGTAGAATAATTAGTATATAAGAGTGTGTAAATAGTAAATAAATTAATCTTGTTCCAACTGGTAAACCATCTTTTACTCACCTCCGCAATAAACCTAATGCCTCTGCCTACGTCTATGGCGAATACAAGTGTTAAATATATTAAATGTCCACCTCAAAATTTTTTTTTGATACATCATTAGAATACACATACAACCCTGAATTTTCAATCCTCTACGATCAACCGACAAGAAATGATTTTTCCATCGCGATTTAATAGTCTATGCAGAATAAATGATCTTTGACTTTGACTACATGGTGTAGAATTTTCTTTATTATTTTTTATACCACTTAGATGGCAGACAAGCTCACGGCCCACCTGATGGGAGGTTGTTACCGTGGTCTATGGACGTATGCAACACTAGGGATATTACACTCGAAGAATGAAGAATCCTTCCAATACCCCTCTTGAAGTACCCTATATTGTAGGTGCTTGGGAAAACCGCAGCAGGGAGGTCATTCCACAGATTGAGTGTGCGTGGGATGAAGATTCTTTCATATCGCATAGTGCACACCGTCTCAGGTCGCAATGTGTGAGGATGAATTCCCTGCCTATGAGAGAGGTGCGCTCAGAACGGATTCTTCGCAACTCCACCCCTAAGAGGTAAGATCGATCTACACGTACGAAGTCACAGGCGGTCGCTAGTATCTTATACAATAATGTTTACGGAAATCAACGCGATCATACTATAGGTACATACATACCTTTGATTTGCCTGACATTTCGACCAATTTTATCTTTCGTCCATCAATATCTTGCTTGTTCATCCAGGTGCGAAGGTTTAACACAAATTGGTGCTTTCAAATCTAATTTGGTGACAAACAACCAGCGCCCCTGTAATATAACGATGTTGACTATCAAAAAAGTCAATTATAAAGTTTTAATTGGTTCATAGCAATCCGGGAAAATGGCGATCTTTCTGCGAATGGAGATTGAGCAATCTCTGGACAGAGGTGTATATCGTAGGAAGTTAGATTGAAACATATTTGAAATATCCAACTTAATGTGGACATGCATTTCGTTTTCGTTTTGTTGATTGTTGTTTTTTTTTATTTAGGACACGCCAATTTGACATCCCCTTGCCTGATGGTAACCTGAAAGCTGTATTCGTGATAGACGTAGACAGAGGCGTTAGGTTTTAACCAGTATAATTGTAGATATACTTATTGGGTCCAAGATTATTACCATTTATTGGGTATCGGTGTATAAAAAAAAATTATACCACTTTGGTAGCAGACTAGCAGACGTACTACGGACTACATGATAGACAGTAGTTACCACTGCCTATTAATAAATAAATATTTCACAACATTCCACACAACGCTATCTAGACCCACGGTAAGCATAGCTTAACTAGTTTGTGTTATGGAATCTAGAATGCGGATAAACATATTTAGATACTGTTTTACAATCAGGAAAGAGGGTCACCATTACAGACACTAAGTAATGTTACAATGGTAGCACTCAGCTAGACGGCCTTATCAGATGCTTTTTCACGTCCCGCTTTATAGCACGAAGCATCCTAGAGTATGCTTCGCTCGAAGTAAAAACCTTTAACTATGTAGCGATGTTCTGTTCGGGTACCTTCGCTTTTTTTCTGTTATAATTTTTCTTATACCACTGAGGTGGCAGCAGATAAGCACACGGCCCACCTGACGGAAAGTGGTTTCTGTGGCCTATGGATATGTGCAACACCAGAGGAGTCACACTTGCGCTGCCGACCCTGTAAGCACAGAGGAGTTTCTGTGTCGTCAGTGTAGGAGACAAAGCAGGACAAGCTTTTTTCCCACTGGCAGTACAAGAAACTATTCACTCTAAAAAATATTCAGGCATTTCTTATATTGCCCAATAATTTACTTTGACATGATAATAAAACTTTTTTTGTAGAAAGTTGCTCATCGAAGGGAGTTCGTTAGTCGCTAACTCGCATAACAAAATAATTATAAACATGACACAGAAATTTCTTTAAAGTTGTCTGAAAAATCTTTTCATTCAAGTAAGTGTTCATTGAGGTCATTCAATTAGAAATTGTAAAGTGACATCTCATTGGTACACGTATAATTGGAATAATAAAATTAAAAACTCGCGTGGCTACCGGCAGAGTAGAATTTGGACCGCCCCATCTCTTCCCATGTGGTGTCGTACGAGGATATATACAGCACAGACTCAGCCTCAGATGCATGGCTCGAGTCAACAATAGTGCCCGAAATACGGCAATAGGCTCACCCCATAACCCAATATTTGTATTTCGTGGGACCGAATACAAATATTGGTATAATGTGGATGATAATTCACCTCTGCTTAACCCTCCTGATTATATGTATGTATGTATAAAATTAAAAACATATTTATTTTAATTATTTATTTAATTATCAGAATACAGAGTTAAAAAAAGACTTAACTTAATGTACCGTTAAAGCTACTGGAGCTTTTGTGCCACGCATGCGATTCTCACTTCAGTACAAAGAAATTACAAATCTTATAAATAAAAATAAAAATATAACCATCGTAAACAAAATGCCTACACAGTTTACAATTCAGTAAACAAAGTCTTTCCCTTCAACAGAACTGTAGTTGTACCTAAACTTCTGCTAATAGATAAGACTTGAGCTTATTATTTTTTCAAGGGCTAACAGGCGGCACACAAGCACACGGCCCACCCGATGGAAAGCGGCTACCGCGACCCACGAACGTGTGCAACACCGCGGAGTCACATCCGTGCTTCCGACCCTGTAAGAACAGAGATTTTATTATTGATTGTCTTCCCACTGACAGTACAAAAACTCTCCAGTGAGCTCTGGCTACCCTACTCACCGTCGGGAACACAACACGACGGTTATTATAGCCGTGGTGTCCTGTAGGGTGGAGGTACTTCCCCAGTCGGACTGCTCAATTCGGACGGGAATACCGTCGTGGAATACCTCCTTCAAAATTATATTTAATATTCCGCACATTAATTTTCTCTCGCATGGAGGTAGGCAAATAATTGATAAAACGCTGTGCAAGGAATGTACTCGTCCGCTCGCGGTAGCTATTCCTCGGCCTCACAAAATCAAGGTTTATTGGTGCGTATTTCATTGAAAAAATAGACTTATTAATTATCTATCCTCTACCTGGTCTTTTGGGGTTAGCATATCTTGCAATTCTCAAAATCTCCGACCAATTTGTATCAGTATTCTGGTCAAGTCTTCTTTCTCGCATTCGATATATCATCTGTTTTTTTTATTTATTTATTTATAAGTAGGTACATGTTTATGTTATGAACTAATACATAGCCCCACAAAACCGAACAGACGGTTTGACTGTGGGTACCGGAAAAACATTAAGGTATATATATATATATTAATATTCATGGTTGCGATTATTTACGTCATATATAAATTGTTGGGTCTACCTCTTTCTGTCTATATTTAGCTTTCTACAAACCTTTTCAATATTACTTTCATCTCAAATCAAATCAGTTTATTTACATAAGATAGGTACATAAAGGTGGTTTTATTTACAATAATGTGCAAGTGCTCTGCTTATTACCTCGATAGGTGTGCATATATTTGAAGATACATTGTCAAGAGTTAAAATATGTAAAGAAATTGTTACATCGAATTTTTATTTTTATTTTTTTTTATACCACCCAGTTAGCAGACAAGCACACGGCCCACCTGATGGAAAGCAGCTACCGTGGCCCATGGACGCCTGCAACACCTGAGGAGTCACAGTCGCGCTGCCAACCCTGTAAGTACAGAGTTTCTGTGCCGTCAGTAGAAGACAAATCAGGACAAGCCTTTAGTCTTCCTACTGAAGGCACAAATTCTCCAATGAGCTCTGGCTACCCTACTCACCGCTGGGAACACAACACGAAGTTATTATAACGTCGGTATTCTGTAGGGCGGAGGTACTTCCCCAGTCGGACTGCTCAATCTGGCGGATATACCGCCGTGTCCTACCTCCTTTAATTTGTAATAGGTACCTATTGAATAATTTATAATGTCATTATGTGTAGTTAATAACGTCAGATATGTAATTAATATAATTTCAAGTATCAACCATGAGAAATATACAGTTATAATGTCAACACTAATAAATTAATAACTAAGAATAAATTACAAATTTACTTTTTCTTTGTCATACCATCTCTTCTCATAATACCATAATATTTACCATGAATTTTATTCGTCTTAATCAAGCGTCTCCAACATAAAAAAGTCGAGAATATTCTCAATTCTTTTCTGGGATTTTCATACTCTCATTATTATAGTCAGCAAAATTTGCTACTTAACTTTCCCGGTCTTAAAAGTCACCTCACCCCTGACAAAGTTAATTCTAAATGAAATTATTCAATTAGATACTTGAGCTCCCCTTTTGAGATTAATTCAACCCTTTTTTTTTCTTTACATTATCTTTGGGTTCAAATTGATAAGGACACTAAAGTGGTTCTCAAATGTTCTTTAGTTAAGTGGTTTCATTAAAAATGTGTATTAAATACTTAACTTTCTGGCTAAGATGTGCAGATTTTTGATACTTTATTTTAACGGCTAAAATAATAGGTGCTGTAAATTTCAGATAGAGTGCTAAGTGCAGCAAGATGTTCATGCTGATACTAAGTATTACCTACTCATAAAATATCTAGTTGCGTGGTTCCCGGCTGAGTAGGTATCGTACAAGGCGACTAATGGATAGGGCTGTTTAACATCAGAGAGATGTACACAGCCCAGACTCAGCCACAGATGCATGGCTCAAGTCATCCATAGTGCCCGGAAGATAACAATAGGCTCTCCCCCTATTACGTGGGATCGATTTCAATGATTGGTGAAATATGGGCGTTAACTCACCTCTGTCTAACCGTCTGGGGATAAAGGCATGATTATATATGTATGTATGTTTAATACATAACATATATATGTATGTAAAAAATATTATTAGCAATTGTATCATCAAAATTTTAATTAATTAATAAATTTTATAAAAAATATTATTTTACAATACGAGTATAACTCAACATTGGAAGTGAAATGTGATGAAAATTGTATAGACAGGATTCTGAACTACTTATATACCATATAGATATGTATTTTTATTAACTATCTAATAGAAGATTACGTGGCAGTGGGCAGTGGACTGGCCACGTTTGTCGAAGGACCGATGGCCGTTGGAGCGAACGAATCCTAGAGTGGAGACCGCGAGATGGCAAAAGGTAGGACACCCCCTGGACAGATGGACAAACGACCTGAAAAAGGTGGCTGGGACAAACTGCATGAGGATAGCAGATGATCGGATGAAATGACGCACATTCCAAGAGGCATATGTCCAGCAGTGGATTGTGGTGGGTTAATTTTTAGATTGATTGAGAAGATTACGAATCCATATTCAAGGTTCACTTTACATTTGATTTTGACGTTGTAACTGGTAAAATGATACTTACCTAATGGCTATAGATGCCTGACAATTAGCCTACTCTCCACATTCCAAGCAATTAACGTGAGTAGTTTAGCCTCCGTGTCCAATATCAGTCTTACGAGATCTATCTTAAGTAGGTATATAAACTACTAACCTTTTATAGATTACTAACACGCGGATGTCGATTAACGCAACTTCTGCTCATATTTTCGGTTCTACAACAACCGATAGCCATGAAAGAAACATCAGACTCTAAGATTTATCAAACATAAATACATAAAAATATGATCAGCAGTTTTTATGCCTATCGTGAACAAATAGACAAGAATTGTAAAAATACTGTGTTCAGTATCGCACTGAAGAAGATTACTAATTTATAAATATGTCATATCATAACTACAAAAGTATAAAATAAAATCAATTGTTTTCTTTCGGTTTTTGATTTGTATCTGGGTACCGCCTGCTATTAAACTGGTTTCGACCTTTTAGATAGCAGTCGGATTTTTTATTTTCTAATAATTTATTTTTTGTAATATTTCCAATGTAATGTACAACTACTTTACAATTATGTAATATACAGATTAATTTATTAGATACTTCTTTTACTTTGCTTATTCTTTATTTACCTATTTAAATGAGAAAATTTAATGCCTTAGAATTTGAATGAAAGTTTATTTGAAAGTGACCATTGTCGTGCACTTTAAATTTTCTTAAAAAAATAAATTTTAAGATAATATTTACGTTCAGAAAAGTTTCGGCAAATAGTTCTATGTTAAGATTCTAAATCGAATTTATCAGCAGCTACACACGTTTGCACTTAATATTTAGACAAACGCTCAAAGTAAGAAAGTCTGAAAACTTTTGATTGGAATTTATAAAGAAGTTTTTTATGAAATATCTTGTAAATTAAGATAATGTATACTTTATGTCTTATAGTATAATATAGTATGTGAATACAGGCAATGAAATGAACTTAAATATAGGCAATGAAGTTTTTCAATAGATATGTTATGCAGGTACATCGAGAGTTTCAAAAATGGCGTAAACACTATGTATGATAAATATAGCTACTTACACGCCTTACATATAATTACGCTTTTATCCCAGGAGGGTTAGGCAGGGGTGAATTAACACTAACATTTCACCAATCACTGAATTCGGTACCACGTAATAGGGAGTGAGACTATTGCCGTCTTTTAGGCACTATTGTTAACTCAAGGTTTGTATCTGTACCTAAGTCTGAGCTGTATATATCTGTCTGATGTTAAACAGCCCTATCCTCCAGCTGCCTAATTTTTGTACGGAGTTTTAGGCGTTGGCGCTAGAATAAAGTTATATCAACCACTGTGTGTGAGTGGACAAACTATAAGAGATATGGCTGTTCTTCATCTGACAGTAAACATACAGATTACACAGTAAACATAGTACAACATATTGTATTATACAAGTGACGACATAAGAACCTAATAATAAATCCAAAACACGATAATCTCTACGTTGAGTAGAATTAGGGTTACCCCATCTCTTCCCATGCGGTGTCGTACAAGGCGACTAAGGGATAGGGCTGTTTAACATCAGACAGATATATACAGCCCAGACTCAGCCTCAAATTCATTGCTCGTGGCAACAATAGTGCCCGGAAAACGGCAATAGGCTCACCCCCTATTACGTGGGACCGAATACAATGATGGTGAAATGTGGGTGTTAATTCACCTCTGCCTAACCCTCCGGGGATAAAGGCGTGATTATATGTATGTATTAATATGTAAGTGGGTTAACCACATTATCAATTTCCTAATATTTTTAAAGCGCAAAGGAAATTTTAATTTAACGTCGTAAAGGAGTTTTATATCAGTAAAAGGAAATTAATTTATGGAACTTAGAGTTTACGCAGGCCTTTTAATATTTCTTGGACGAGGTCGTTGAACAAAATGCTTATTCATTGCGATCCCTTAAGGCGGAACTACACTTCGTTATGTGCTGTGGGTAGGCTGTATTCGCCCAAATATCTGTAATTTTTTTATAGGTCACGTCATTTAGACTTAGCCTCGCCTGATGCTAAGCTGAAGGTAAAGTCTCTGAAAAGAGAGTTACCATTACATACCTATACCATGTTACAATGGTGACAGTTTGACGGTCTCATCATGTGCTTCTTCGAAGGATCCAGAAATGTACTGTACCAGGCCTTAATGGTGCGACAAAGGAAAGAGTCTCCTAACCGCTTGGTTCTTGATCGAATATTCTGCACCGAATGCGGGTGACTTCCAAGCCCTGCATGTGTTGTCCGCTGTAGAACAGGCGAGAGTGGGACTACTTGGAAGAGCTCATCAGAACATTCACCATGACACAGACGGCAAAATACTGCCAAGGATGCAAGCGAAATGGAAACCTGCCATCCACAGTTATAGATCGACTAGCTGTTGCCCGCGGTTCCACCTTCGTGGAAGTCGGTTATCGCGTCCTAACATAGTTTATGCCATTACCCAAGCTTTAATCTATCTTTGAACCAAATTTTATCAGGATATCTTAAAAAAATCCTATTTGAACTCTGACACTGAAACTGAAACTGACACTTGAATAATATTACTTAACTTAAATTCTTTATTATTAAGAGACAATACACCATTTTCCCATGTTCGCAATGATTTGATTACTTTAGGTACATATAAAAAATATACAATATATTTCACAATATAATTTGATAAAATTGTTTTTTTTTATTTCTTGGAGATATTAGTATCTATCAGAATTAGAATATTTATACCTGTTTTAAATAAGTTCATTGTGATAGTTCACAGTCTATTATTTTTTGAATGTCGTGTTCAAAAATTTGGTAGAGTCCGCGCCAGCGAATAAGTCTAACGGCAAACCTCGCCTAAAATTTACACCGCCGCCATACTCAGCAATGCTGTAGGAATTATAGTTCATGCCATATATATTGATCTCGTCAGAACATGTACACTATAATATGCTTGGTACGCATTTTTTTTGGAGGATAGCATGAGGTAAAGCGGCAAAGCAGGTCAAATCCACTAATGACATTAAAAAGTGTATTGCTGAAAGGTTTTACACGCTTCAAGATTGTCTCTTTTTGGCTGATTTTTTAATTCCTTTAACTTCCAAAGTTCAGCAGTTCAACTAAGTACTATTAAATTAATATCTGTATAATAAAAGATCTGGTATGATAAAAAGTAGAGCATCATTACATGTTGCAACTGCCACGCCGTGTTCAAGGGACTTATTTCTTGGCGCGTACTCTAAAGAAGAGATTACCGTCTATTGTACTCCACCTGATTATTCTACTAAAGTCGTAAATAAATACCACTGGAGCTCGGTAGTTCCTCTTTACTATCTACTTTAGTGATATCATCTGGGTTCGGTGACTGAACCCAGTTGATGGGAGGGGGTAACTGTTTTTATATATTCATAAATAAAAGGGTTTTAAAAGGTTTATTTAAGGAATTCAAAGTAGCTTAAGCGAATTTTATGTTTCTTTGCAATGAGTTGTGTTTAAGCCATATCAAGGAGTCGCTTTTATAGTTATTCTTTTAGATCTAAAGCAATAAAAAGTGACTTACGGGTAAGTATATGACGAGACACTGTCGATCTTTTCTTATTATAGACTAGCTGTGCGCCCAGGCTATGCCCCGGTGCAATTATAACAAGAATATGGCCCTCACCTTATATAATCATACTTACTTAAAGGGCGTTAAAAACATCTCTGAGGGTCGTTAGGGGGAGGGACCGCCATCCCAGGGCCAGCATCTGTAATGACAGTCACTAGTCTATGAATGCATCCAAGCTTACCATCACGTGGGGTGCAGTCAATTTGATTATTTTAATATAAAAAAATCATAATTTAAACAAAATCGGTAATTGTTAAACACGGTGTTTAACAATTACCGATTTTGTTAAAATTTGGTATAGAAATAGGTTATTACCTGAAAAAGAAAAAATTAATAGCCCTAATCTCAAAAAATATTCTCCATATAGTTGAAAATAAATTGTGTTGGTTAGTCCTTTAACTTCATACATACCTAGTAATATTTTGATTCAAGCGTTGTCATGTCGGGGATCCCTAACAGATTAAGCACTCCGTCATGTTATCGGAATAATCGAAGTTCCCCCGACATGACAACGCTTGAATCAAAATATTACTAGGTGTTTCAAAGGGTTAACAAAGACAATTTAATTTCAACTTTTTGGTGAATATTTTTCTGTGGCGGGGGTTTTTCAAATTTTTATTTTACACTTTTTAAATTGATTTATTAGTCAAGCCCATTTATTTGATACCCATATTGAGGGAGCTGTGAAAACATGATGCACTCCGTCATTTTGTAGCGGCGGCCATCTTGAACCGATATTTTCAAACATAGCTAAGAACATTCCAGACTAAGATTCAAATAAAAAAAAAAACAAAAACGGTTCATTCGTTCAGGAGCCACAAACAGACTCCCCGTCGTCTCCCATCGTTTTTGCGTCGGGGATTAATAAAATACTGAAATTCTATCATAAAGGGTTTCCACGTAGTCTCGTAACGAATTACTTACAGATTAACCAAATTACTAGTTACTAACACCTCAATAAACATTAACAAATCTATGATTAAAAGCCAGGCACACAATTCAGAGCACTGTATCTACCAGATCTAGGCTAAGCCATTGTTCGCCAGCAAATAGATTGAATCAAAGTCACTTTGAAAAATGAAGACACAAAGGCGGCAGAGGATTCACCAGAGAGAGACAATAAGCTCGTGCTCGGACGAAATCTTTCAAAGGATCTCTCGCCTGTATTTTGACATGCCATACTGAATTTACAACTTACATATCGTATTGTTGAGTCAAAATTCAGCCTCTAAGAACAGTTTAAGTTATCACTGGTAGAGTTATTTATTTTGTGAAAAAAATAATTGTGAAGTATTGCCTATCAGTGTAAAATGTGTCAAAATAGGTCTATATAGAGATTATTTCATATAGGCTATTTCAGAGATTACGACGTAACAAAGAAATCAATACTGAAATTATACATACGTACATATAATCACGCCTTTATCCTCGGAGTGTTAGACAGAGGTGAATTAACACCCACATTTTACCAATAATTGTATTTAATCCCACGTAATATGGGTGAGCCTTTTGCCGTACATATTCCGGGCATTATTGTTGACTCGAGTCCTTTCATCTGAGGGTGAGTCTGGGCTGTATATATCTGACTGATGTTAAACAGCCATATCCCTTAGTCGCCTTGTACGACACCGCATGGGAAGAGATGGGGTGGCCCAAATTCTACTCTACCGGAAACCACGCGCAGAAATTATACGCATATCTAAATGTAAACTTTTAGTTGGATAAACTAAATTTAAGAAAAGGTAAAACCAATTTAAGTATGTTGTCTCGGCGGCACAGCCAGTCAAATAACTGTCAAGATATTCTTTTGGTTTACATCACTTAGGTGGCAGACAAACACAGGTCCCACCTGATGAAAAGTGGTTACAGCAACCTATGGGCCGTCACACTCATGCTTTTTTTATACTACTTAGGTGGCAGACAAGCACACGACCCACCTGATGGAAAGTGGTTAACGTGGCCTATGGACGTTTGTAACACCAGAGGAGTCACAGTCGCGCTGCCAACACTGTAAGTACAGAGTTTCTTTGCCGTCAGTGTAGAAGACAAAGCAGGACCAGCCGTTAGTCTTCCCACTGACAGCACAAATTCTCCAGTAAGCTCTGGCTACCCTACTCACCGCTGGGAACACAACACGAAGTTATTATAGCCGCGGTATTCTGTAGTGTCTGCCAACCATATAGGAACCATCTAATGCCCATCCTGAAAATCCTCATCCATTTCAATCTAATGTCATTCTTAAGGATGAATCCTTAAGTAGAACAGAAATTAACTGCTATTACGCATCTGTCAAGTCCTTTTAGCATAATCAAACATGATTATATTTAATCATAATAAAAATAAAACAGTTATTTTTATTTTTTAATTAGAATATTGTAATCAAAATTACTAATATTCCCTCTAATTCCTCCAGCTAAGCTAAAAGGTTTGTGTTAGGAGTGGGTTCACGTCAGTAGTGTAATAGCCAGGATTCGAACCGGGACCTCTCGATCGCAAGGTCGACTCTTTAACCACTAAGCTACCGACGCTTAGTACAGACGTTATTGCCTCCCCGTTTCCGGGGATGAGTTGGGGACTATGTAGTCCCCACACCCGAGAAGATGGCCAGATTGTGAGAGATGGCCCTGGGTTGGCCGGGGTGCGAGGGATATGCCTGTCAACCTCACCTTCGGCAACCAAAGCGAACCACAGTCGGCGTGCGTTTTAGTCGGTTCGAGTCCGACATAACCTCCTCCACCGGCTCCGGTGGGGAGGTATACGTGGGGATTTTGCGCACGTAGAAAAAAAAATAGTACAGACGTTATTAGTACAGCAGTAAACGTGTTATTCTCATATCTTTAGCTCTCACTTCTGTGCAAAAAGCAATTACTAGCGAAGCAAAAGAAGAATTAAACTTTTTAAAATGTTTCACTCGTGTGACATACATTTGGAAGGTATCCAGCACTTGTATCTACATTAAGACGGATTTCTTAAATCCAAAATATCTGAACACGTCGTCTTTTTGAAAAGAAATAGGAATTT
The DNA here is from genome assembly GCA_963662185.1 of Eilema griseolum. Taxonomy (NCBI): domain Eukaryota; kingdom Metazoa; phylum Arthropoda; class Insecta; order Lepidoptera; family Erebidae; genus Eilema; species Eilema griseolum. The sequence continues at coordinate 3,418,124 of OY759249.1, forward strand.
TTATGCTTTTACGGTTATTTTCTTTCGTATGTGATTACGTAAAGTACGCGGCCATTTTCACCTTCGGGTTTAACGCCGAGGAATTTGTGTACAAACTAGGTTTTTTTCACTCCTAATCACTGGTGATTGAGGTGAAATGTGAGTCTGTAAGTGATAAAAATAACAGCCAAGTGTGAGTTTTACTCGTGTACGAAAGGTTCTGTATTAATATATTATTTTCTCTGTATTTTCGTTGTTATGAAAAATAAATTGAAATAAATAAAAATATCTTTATTGGAACCAATAACCTTGCAGTATATAATGACTGCATTAGTGAAATACTGTGGCGCAGTCACCAACACCCACCTTCAGATCGTGGGCGCATGTTATAGCGGCAACAGAAGACCTTAATTTTTTTTTTTATATTGAACACGTCAATTAGACTTCGCCTTGCCTGATGGTAAGCTGAAGGCAAAGTCCCAGAAAAGAGGGTCACCATTACTTACACATACCGTGTGGCACAATGGTGGCACTCAGCTTGACGGCCTCATTATATGCTTTTTCACGCCCCGCTTAAAGGACCCAGGACTGTAGAAAGAAGGAAACACGTGAGCTGGTAATGAATTCCAGGCCTTAATGGTGCGACAGAGGAAAGAGTCACCGAACCGCTGTGATAATCTCAACTATCTAGCCATTACGGTACATGAGATAATGCCAGATGATAGACAGACGAGGAGTCTTGATATTAGGGTTCCGTCTTAACCAAACAAAAACATCTATAGTATGAAACTCTTTGTATTTTTTAAAACACCTTGTTTCTAATGTATTTGCTAACTACACCAAATCTTTTGCTTTATTACACTACTGTCCATCCCAAGGTTGCCTGGAAGAAATCGCTTCCAGCGATAAGGCCGCCCATTGTACATTAAACTGTATGCATGCTAACTACAAATTTTACTGTAATCTATTGGTGTACAATAAAGACTTATCTATCTATCTACCTATCTATCTATCTTAAAGTGTATAGGACCCAACATGACTTTCGAGGCCACTGTGGCCATGATGGCCATAGTGGATTGTCTTCAACTTCACCTGCAAGCCTGTACACTTGCTGATAAACGAACGAGTATCTAAAGAAAGTCGCTCCCGTAAGAAAATCCTAAAAGTAGGATAGTTCCCAAGTTCAAACTTTGAATGGAACTGGGAAGAACTGATGACGATATTGTACAAAACATTTTTTTTATACCACTTTGGTGGCAGACAAGCACATGGCCCACCTGATGGAAATGCCTATGGACGTTTGTAACACCAGAGGAGTCACACTCGCGCTGCCAACCCTGTAAGTACAGAGTTTCTGTGCCGTCAGTGTAGAAGACAAAGCAGGAGAAGCCTTTGTTCTTCCCACTGACAGCACAAATTCTCCAGTGAGCTCTGGCTACCCTACTCACCGCTGGGAACACAACACGAAGTTATTATAACCGCGGTATTCTGTAGGGCGGAGGTACTTCCCCAGTCGAACTGCTCAATTGGGCGGAAATACCGCCGTGTCCTACCTCCTTTTGAACATGAAAACATTCTACTTCTATGTGAAAGTTTTTGAATATGTTTGGATGTATATTATTTAAGGACACTCTAACAGCTGAATGGAATTATTCAAATCGATTAAAATAGGACAAAAAATGAATCAATTCTGGTGGGATTCGAACCCGCGATCTTTCCCTTACAGGGGGAATACTCTGACCACTAAGCCACCGAACCTAGCCTGAAACCATCCAAATCTTCCTATATATATCCGTCTTACGGTGACAATGGGAGCCATCTATCGATTCGATGAACGACCTCCGCCCCCCATGAGTGCCGGCCTGAGGGTGACAGGTGGAGCCGCCTGTCACCCTCGCAGAAGCAGGCCGCGGCGCCCCTTTACCGGGAACGATTTGGGGACTCTGTAGTCCCCACACACCCGAAAAGAGGGCCAGATCGTGAGAGATGGCCCTGGGTCGGCGAGGGATATGCCTGTCAATCTCACCTTCGGCAACCAAATCGACCCGCAGGCGGCGTGCGTTTTAGTCGGTTCGAGTCCGACATAACCTCTCCCACCGGCTCCGGTGGGGAGGTATCCGTGGGGATTTTGCGCACGTAAAAAAGAAAAAGCCATCTATCGATTACTCAATACTCAATACTCAATACATTTATTGCATTCCATAATGTGATAGGTACAGATGTCAGATTAAGATGAAGTTACAATTATGGACCCTGTCGGGCACAGCACAATGTTTGGAGAGAGGGATAATTTACTATTATACAGTTTCATTACAATTTTAATTTTAGATATATATTAAGTTTTTTATACCTTGTCATTTGAAGAGTGATGATATGATACTGATAATGATGTGAGCAGAAGTTTTAATCACTGTTCAAGAGTAGGTATATACAATAAGGGAATTTAAATATAGGCAATATTAACTGATAATAATAAATTTAGTTCTAAGTCGTATTAACTTTTTTAGTTTCATTAAACAACATTAAACATTAAACATGCAAAGTGAACATGAATTAAAAAAAAATAAAAATAAAATGACAGTATTAAATAACAATTTAGATTTCAATACAAAATACAAAATGTCCATATCAGATGTCAAACAAAATACCATCAAAATCATATCAATATACAAAAGTCAATTAGCAACGTCAACATAGAATACCAAGGTCAATTTCATATTTATATTTTGAACACATGCAAAGTGAACATGATTATAAAAAATGACAGTATTAAATAACAATTTTAGATGTCAATACAAAATTGAAAATGTTTACATCAGATGTCAAATAAAATACCATTAAAATCATATTAAAATACAAAAGTCAATAAGCAATTAAATAATAATAAGCGATTAAATAGTTTCCTACACAGGACAACACGTGCAGGTCTTAGATGTCATCCGCACACGGTGCAAAACATCCGATCAAGAACCAAGCGGTTCGGAGACTCTTTCCTCTGTCGCACCATTAAGGCCTGGAATTCATTACCAGCTCACGTGTTTCCTTCTTCCTACAGTCCCGGGTCCTTTAAGCGGGGCGTGAAAAAGCATATGATGAGGCCGTCAAGCTGAGTGTCACCATTGTCACACGGTATGTGTAAGTAATGGTGACCCTCTTTTCTGGGACTTTGCCTTCAGCTTACCATCAGGCAAGGCGAAGTCCAATTGACGTGTCCTATATAAAAAAAAAAAAAAAAATATATATATATTAAATGCTTTAAAATTTAATTCAATTAATGAAACTTGGTACAGGGATAGGTTCCAAAGTTTCCATGGGTTACGAGGACGTGATCAAAATTCCTAGCAGGTAAAGTCACAAGCAACAGCTAGGGGTAAATATTCCGACATGATTTTTTTACCCGACTGTGCCAGCGTGGGTAATGTTTTACGCGTGTATGTAAGTATGTATGTGTGTATGTATGTATGTATGTATGAATGTATGAATGAATGAATGTATGTATGTATGTATGTATGGATGTTTGTATGTATGTATGTATGTATGTATGTATGTATGTATGTAGTTTTCTTTATTCCCCTCTACAGACCTAACAAGTAAACATACATACATCTCATAACATACACACATTGACAGTTTAAAGAACAATGTTGACATTAATTTACTCACACATTCAACACATTCAACGAGTATTTCATGCCGTTTATGTGATACATTTTGTTATAAATACTGTGTTTACAGTATTTGGTCAAAGTTTGCGGGTAACTACAAAGCGAATATTTTAAAACTAAACTCGCTTGCATATTTTTGTACTCTCTTGCATATTTTGTTCGCTGGCTTTGTTTTCTATTTTATCTTGCATTTAGCTTCTAAAACTAATTTCATTTTGCAGTTAGCCTGTAGAGTTTTTTCAGATATAACATAGTTGGTAGCTTGGCGGTGAAGTCTGGCATACGATTGAGAGTTTCCAGGATTGAATCCTGACGACTGCACTACCGACATTAGCCTACTCCTAATACCGTGACCTAAGTACCTACTAGTTATTGGGGATACCTGCAAATACTCTTTAAAAAAAATTTAAATAGTCATTGTCCAAGGCTTGGCTTGCGTCAAAATATTACCGCTGTTCTCGCAATCCACAGGAACTTATTTCTAGGATGAGTTCTCTAGATTACATTTCGTTTACCGCGGTAGCCTAGTAGTATGGGTAACGGACTGCTAAGACAAGGTCTCGGGTTCGATGCCAGGTTTTACCATGGCACACACCAATGACTTTTCGATGCTTTTCGAATTTATGTGTGTATGTATCGCAGGTTTGTAAGTGCCCGGTTAATGACCATAGCCTTGCCACCTATTACACTGGGATCTAAATCAAAACTGGCAAAATGTGGGTGCTAGCACCTCTGCCTACCTCTTCGGGGATATAGGCGTGAGTTTATGTATGTATGTACATTTCGTCTAGATTTATTCAACCGTTTTGATGTTATTCTTATTCTTTTAGGAGGTAGGACACGACGGTATTCCCATCCGAATTGAGCAGTCCGACTTGGGAAGTACCTTCACCCTACAGGATACCACGGCTATAATAACCTCGTGTTGTGTTCCCGGTGATGAGTAGGGTAGTCAGAGCTCACTGTAGAGTTTTGTGTTGTCAGTGGGAAGACCAAAGGCTTGTCCTGATTTTGTGTTCTGCACTGAGGGCACATAAAATCTCTGTTCTTACAGGGTCGGCAGCACGGATGTGACTCCACTGTTGTCACACACGTTCATAGGTCATGGTAACCACTTTCCATCAGGTGGGCCGTGTGCTTGTCTGCCACCTAAGTTGTATATAAAAAAAAATATTCATTGATTGAATAACACACATTCGTCCTTCTATCTTCAACTTTCGCCTCTAATAGGATACGATTCATAGTTCAGTATTTTCAATCATTTCTAATATTCCAACAAAAATTCAGACTTGCAATTTTTCAGCTATAAAGAGAGCCTTTATCAGACCATTCGACCGTGAAAGGAGGGAATATAAGTGAGGGAAAGGAGGGCAATCCGTGTGAGGATTTCCTCAGACGATATGCGCTGTGCCTTACGTAATAAGTGTTGATAAGATAGGACGTACTTGGAGAAATTCGGGTGTCGTGGCACAAGACGACAATTTTCTGGAAAATAGAATCGGATGAAATTGGGCAAAGCTTTGTAAAATGTTTGTAAATGGTATATTGATCGTAGCGTATTCGGTTCTTGTGTTAATTTAGACTACTCAAAAAAGAGATGTGTTGTATTCGTATTGTGTTCCCAGCGATGAGTAGGGTAGCCAGAGCTCACTGGAAAATTTGTGCTGTCAGTGGGAAGACTAAAGGCTTGTCCTGCTTTGTCTTCTACTGACGGCACAGAAACTCTGTACTTACAGGGTTGGCAGCGCGACTGTGACTCCTCTGGTGTTACAGACGTCCATAGGTCACGGTAACCACTTTCCATCAGGTGGGCCGTGTGCTTGTCTGCCAACTAAGTGGAATAAAAAAAAAAAAATTGAATACAACCACGTTCGCTTGCCTGTGCGATTTTCGCTTGGGTGTTTCAATGTAAATTAAAAAAAAAACAAAGTATGATTATCTATATTCTATCTATATAAACAAAATAGTCAATCAATGCTTACCATGGGTCTAGATAACCACTCCATTACATCCTCGTACTTCATAGCGAGTTAAATTTATATTTTCCATGGTTTTGACCATATTTCGTTTCATATATAATAGGTCTCAAGCTGTTTTTAATTATTCCCCATTTTGCTCACTTTTGACGTTATTTACACCGGCCTATAAAGGAAACTTATAAGAGCTAAATTCCAACCTTTCGATAACATCACAGACAATTCGATTATGCTTATGAATACATGGTTATTGGGTGATAGTGAAATAATCGATGGAGATGATCGAAGTTTCGTAATAAACAGGTAATAACAGTGTTCGAACAATGTGCAAACTATAGTTTTCTAGTACGCAGTCCGCTTCCAGTTTGTTGGACTTATTTTCAATATTATTCGTTTTAAACTTTTCCTATAAAATTTATGAAGATATAAACCTGGTTTTCTTTTTGTTACCTCGTTTGACTTCATCGACTACTGTAGCAAATTTGACTCCTGCTTTGTGCAAATATTTGTGTTTATAAATTCTGTATTATCGAACTAATGTAACACGTTAGTTTCTTTTAATACTACTTAGGTGGCAGACAAGCACACGGCCCACCTGATGGAAAGTGGTTACCGTGGCCTATGGACGTTTGTAACACCAGAGGAGTCACAGTCGCGCTGCCAACCCTGTAAATACAGAGTTTCTGTGTCGTCAGTGTAGAAGAGAAAGCAGGACAAGCCTTTAGTCTTCCCACTGACAGCACAAATTCTCCAGTGAGCTCTGGCTACCCTACTCACCGCTGGGAACACAACACGAAGTAATTATAGCCGCGGTATTCTGTAGGGCGGAGGTACTTCCCCAGTCTGACTGCTCAATTGGGCGGAAATACCGCCGTGTCCTACCTCCTCTGAAAGTAAAGTTAAGTTAATCATAATTTGGGTCTAGATTAACTATATATAAAAGATTGATTTTAGTTTATATTTTAAAATTGTAGTATTTATTTATTAAAGTACAATTGTTACGCATTTTGTACTTGTTTTTAATAATAATAAATTAATAATTTTACTTTTTTTTCAGGTAAATTGCAGTACTAAGAGAATATACGGGTAACACTGTTATTATTTTACCTAGAATTACATTACACAATACATAAGATTTTAAGAGACTTTTGTTTTGATTTGCTATTGTTACTTTTGACTTATGAGGTGACCAAAATCGGCTGAAAATTCATAATATCAATTAGAACTACACTATTTTAAAGGATTTTAATTTTTTAATTCATGCACATAATTATTGATGATCCATCCGGTTGCTTAACAGCAGCTATGATAACGGGGACACTAAGGTAGTGGTCACAGTTCATATCTTAGAGGGTAAAGTTATCTTAAAGAATCCGAACTCTGACTATCTGTCTAAGGAGATATTCTTAACGTAAATTCCAACAAAATAGTGTGCATCACATTTGCTTACAAACATTTGTGCAACGCACCTGCAGTGCAAGTACTAAGCTGATAGCACATTTGGCTTCCGCCTCTACTGGTAAGGCTGTGCGTAAGTTTTATAAGTGAACATTGTAGTATACTTGTGCACGAACATTTTCACTAAGCAGTAAGTTCAGTTTGTACGCATCGTCGCGTGTCGTGCGTACAAGTAAAGTTTTTTTTTGTCTAGGACCCGCCAACTCGACTTCACCTCGCCTGATGGTAAGCTAAAAGCAATGTCTCAGGAAAGAGGGTCACCATTACAGACGCTATGTAATGTTACAATGGTGGCACTCAGCTTGGCGGCCTTATCAGATGCTTTTTCACGCCCCGCTTAAAGGACTCGGGACTGTAGGAAGATGGAAACACGTGAGCTGGTAATTAATTCCAGGTCTTGGTGGTGCAGCAAAGAAAAGAGTCTCCGAACCGCTTGGTGCGCGAATATTTCTCGAATGATCACGTTTGCTTGAGTGAGTCAACCATAATAAACATTTGTGTTGCACACTGCGCATTGCAGTGCCGCACAGTTCTGCACACTGGTGGAGTTTCACCTTTACAGTCACCTTTCAGACTTCGAGTTACAGTGGCCTACCGTGAAACATACGCAGTTGTGTATCGAAGTCTCAGGTAATCGATTCCATGGGAATTTTTACCAACATCCGTTCCGAACACAGTACGTGTACTTCGTTTCGATTAAGTCGTACCGTAAGAAAACCGAAGTGACTTCATAGTACCTATGTGACTAAATGAGACGATTTTCGTTCGTGTTTCGTTCGAGCTAGAAGTTTCAAATGCTTCATAGTAGCTCTCCTGATTAGAATCCCCTATTAGAAACCCTAAAAAGAAATGTGTCTCTCTAATAAAATCTCGACTAAGTAAAATTTATTACAAGTCAGCAATATTTGACATTAATACTCTTAATCTCATTAGTGTTATATTCATCAATGTGATACTGAACAGGATTAAACGAGCAATGAGAAAAGTTAGAAAAAGCCGTGTCGTTATTAAATGATACAATCTAATAAAGAAATGGCTTATCATTAGGACATGATTATCATTTTCATACAATTTTTTTTATACCACTTAGGTGGCAGACAAGCGCACGGCCCACCTGATGGAAAATGGTCACCGTGGCTTATGGACGTGTGTAACACCAGAAAAGCCGCACTCGCGCTGTCGAACCTGTAAGCAGTGCCGTCAGTGTAGAGGACAAAGCAGAACAAGCATTTAGTCATCCCACTGACAGCACAAATTCTCAAAGCTCTGGTACCCTATTGTGGGAACACATTTTTTTTTTTTTTTTTATATAATATTTTTTTATTTTATTCCTGACCTGAGAACTGAGACGGTGCGCACTGTGCGGTATGAAAGAAACTTCATCCCACGCACACTCAAGCTGTGAAATGACCTCCCTGCTGCGGTTTTCCCAAGCGCCTACAATATGGGGTTCTTCAAGAGGGGCATCAGAAGGTTTCTTCATGGTCGGCAGCGCGAGTGTGACACCCCTGGTGTTGCATACGTCCATAGGCCACGGTAACCGCTTCCCATCAGGTGGGCCGTGTGCTTGTCTGCCAACTAAGTGGTATAAAAAAAAAAACATTTTTTGTGTATGCATTCGTATGATTAAACTATTCATCATCATCATGGATACGATTATGTGGTCAATGTGGGCTGGGTGCATTTAGCTATTTTAAATTGTTGCTATTGACCCAAAGAAGAAGATGGGAACAACTGCCGCCTGACCTTCCAATCTAGAGACAACCGCCTGCGCCAAAGCCACTTGAGGAAAAACTTGAGCGTCAGTGAAAATCAAATCAAATAATTTATTTGCGTAACACAGGCTACAGAAAGCTTGTAAAAGATACATTTTTATAAAATGTATAGGTCCGCTGTATTACAACCTATTCAAGGTGTGAAAATATTTAGGTATTGTCAATACATGCAACATTTCAATTAGAGAGCATTCATAATATTTTAATTGCATTAAAAATTATAGAGTTTATTTTTTATTCCCTTAACCGCTTAAAAAATTCTTCTAATTGTGAGAATATAATATTTAATACATTATATTAAGTATATACTATCTTTCTAATAACACGGGTATTTTATTGCAAAGGCAAGTTTACTTCATAATCTCTAGCTACCGTATAATATATTATCAATATTATCTTAAGATATATTATTCGTGTACCTTCTGATCATAACAAACCTAACTTTGTACACATATACATACATACTTTTATATTATAAATACAATTAATTCTACGTATACTACTAGATTATACAGTATCTCGGAACATCGCTATTTGTACACGTTGATATGATTTCACCTCACCTGATGGTAAGCTGAAGGTAATTTCCGGAAAGAGGGTCACCATTAATTGAATGACATTTTAAAACATTTAGTACGCTAACTATTCGAATCGAGTTTAGTCGGAATCCGAACCCGCGATCTTTCCCTTACAGGGGGAATGGTCTGACTACTGAGCCACGGAGGGACCACTGAGCAAAAGATCGCCGGTTCGCTGAACTGATTCAAAATTTTTCAATCAAGACACGTATAATGTTACAATAACGTTCAGCTTGATAGCTTCATCAAATTTTTCACACACTGCTTAAAGTATCCGGGATTGCAGGAAGAATCAAACTCGTCCGAATTTTTAAGAAAACGCAACAATAGTATCCAGTCAATTCGTGACCACGGGTGCTGCAACGCATCCGAAATGTCGGCAGAAATAGTAAGTTCCATTAATGCCAAGATTTAATTGCGAAAAGTCCCGAAGTTTGTATAATTATTAATTCACACCGCGATAATTTAAAAATAACGAAAAAACTATGTTATTTTTATTTGCCTGTCAACCAAAAGACAGTCTAAAACATAGTTTATTTATGTACCCTACAAAACACATCTAATGAATAAACAATAAAATGGCCTATTAACTTTAAAGTTGGAAGGAATTCCAGTAATTTATTCCTCACTTAAAACGAGTTCATTATTTTACGCGAGCTCAAGTGCCTAGACAAAAGGGCTGGACTTCCTCATTTCTCATTACAGCTAAAAGGCTTGTAGGTTGACTGCAAACGTTTAGATTTTTTATTTAGAGGCTTGTAGGAAGAAGGTTCTTATATTGTCCATAGCACGAGTGTAGTAGGGAAAAAACGCCCTTGACGACCATCGCAGAACCAATATAACCACCTCAGTCGATCATCTGAAGTTGTTATTTACGACCCACCTGATGAAAAATGGTTACTATAGCATATGGACGTATGCATCACCAACGGAGTCACACTCGCGCTACCGATCCTGTAAGCGCAGAGAGTTTCTGTGCCGTCAGTGTAGAAGATAAAGCAGGACAAGCCTTTGGTTTTCCCACTGACAGCACAAAAACTCTCCAGTGTGCTCTGGTTACCCTACTCACCGTAGGAAACACAACAGCAGGTTATTATGGCCGCGGTATTCTGTAGGGCGGAGGTACTTCCCCAGTCGGACTACTCAATATGACGGAAATTCCATCGTGTCCTACCTCCTTGAAAGTATCGGACTCGGGTGGAAAGTATGGGATGGATTAAAACCGCACGCCATCTCGGCTCTCTCGATACTGGGGTGTAAGATTTGCTTGGAGCTGGTTTTTTTTTTTATATATAGGACACGTCAATTGGACTTCGCCTTGCCTGATGGTAAGCTGAAGGCAAAGTCCCAGAAAAGAGGGTCACCATTACTTACACATACCGTGTAACAATGGTGACACTCAGCTTGACGGCCTCATCATATGCTTTTTCACGCCCCGCTTAAAGGACCCGGGACTGTAGGAAGATGGAAACACGTGAGCTGGTAATGAATTCCAGGCCTTAATGGTGCGACAGAGGAAAGAGTCTCCGAACCGCTTGGTTCTTGATCGGATCGGATGAACTTGCTGGGCTGAAAGGAAAGCTATAATGTAGTACACACCGCGGAAGTATCACTCTTATTTAAAATTTAATTTCATTGAAAAGTGCCCGGTAGACGGCAATATGCTCTTTTGTTTATCTGTATGCTTTCGATGGATGCGAAAGCTACTGAATGAATTTCGAAGTGGCTTTTGCTTAGAATTGTCTTAATCAGGCTTGGAAATTGGTCGGATCTTTGTTTTAAGGACACTGACGGTACAGAAACTCTGTGCTTACAGGGTCGGCAGTGCGAATGTGGATCCTCGGGTGTTACAAACGTCCACAGGCCACGGTAACCACTTTCCATCAGGTGGGCCGTGTGCTTATCTGCTACCTAAGTGGTATAAAAAAAGGTATGACCAATAATCATAAAACCAGGCAAATCCGTGGGCATCAGCTAGCATTGTATAAATAGACTTTACATGATATTAACGCTTCCTCTTAGAATTCTAAACACGTATTAACAAAGTATGTAATACCACACAGAGAGTAAATTTCGTTCGAATACTAAAAATAATTCGAAAATTTTACATCTGAAGTATGAAAATACTTACATACATACATATAATCACGCCTTTATCCCCGGAGGGTTAGGCAGAAGTGAATTTACACCCACATTTCACCAATCATTAAAATCGGTTCCACGTAATAGGGGTGAGCCTATTGCCGTCTCCCGGGTACTATTGTTGACTCAAGCCATTCATCTGAGACTGAGTCTGGGCTGTATATATCTGTCTGATGTTAAACAGCCCTATCACTTAGTCGACTTGTACGACACCGCATGGAAAGAGACGGGATGGTCCAAATTCTAATCTGTTGGCAATCATTAATATCAGGTACGGAATATTGAAGAAACAGTCCTGTCACCCTCAAAATGTGCTGAATATTGATAAATTAACAAACGATATTTATGAAAATAAAAAGAAATTTCAAACAATATTTCAAATTAAACAAAAGCCTTCTCCAAAATACAGGCTATGCCTAGTTTGGTTGGTCGACAACACTTAATACCTTTTGTACTTACTAGAAAATGTTTCATCAAATATTTTTACCTGTAAATTGAATGTAACTTTTGAAGCAATGAAGATTATTATTATTATTAAAAAAAGTATAATAATTTTTGCTATTTCTGAGTTTTGTTGTTGTTTGTGTTTAATTTTATATGTTTTAATGTGACAATATTTTGGAAGCGGGACTGCGGATTTTTAATGAAATGTATATGAGATTTCGTGAGAGTTTTGGGCAATTAAAATGTTTCATTATAATGAAAATATGTTTTGAGGCTTCATGCGAACGAGATGTTAATTAATGTACTTGATTTTAGCTATGGGAACTTTGGGAAGAAAATCTTGGAACGGAGAGAGCGAATTATTTATTTTGTTATTTTCATACGAGTTGGTTATGCAAACGAAACCAGAAAGCCACAGGTTCAAACCCAAGTCATTACGCTTTCGATCCATACATAATCGTCAATGTTTATATGTCTCTGTTCTTTGTCTTTGTCCTATATTGATTCTACCTACTATAATACTTTGACAAAGGTGTCCAGAATAAAAAGAATCAGATTTTTCTGTACAACTTAGGTGACAGACAAGCACACGTCCTATCTGATGGAAAGTGGTTCCCACGAACTATGAACGTGTGTAACACCAGAGACACCAACCCTGCAAGAACGCAAAGTTTCTGTGCCGTCAGCGCAGAAGACACAATCAGGACAAGACTTTTGTCTTTCCACTGACAGCACAAAAACTCTCCAGTGAGCTCTAGCTACCCTACTCATCGCTAGGAACACAACATGAGATTATTATAGCCGTGGTATTCTGTAGGATGGAGGTACTTCCCCAGTCGGACTGCTCAATTGGGACGGGAATACCGTCGTGCCCTACCTTCTCGCAAAACCACAGATTATATTATGAAGCTCAAGGTGCTTGAGTATATTTATACATAAAATTCTGTTTGTGATGAATTATGAATAATTTTATAATTAATGAATCACAAAATTATTTTCTCTTTGATTTTACACCGCAGTTTGAAACTACCCTAAGGTTCTAGGTTATCGTATTTTTCATCCATTTTTGCTGAATGGAATCCAGTTTTCTGATGCTGAGCGCTTTCTTATCTTTATTAATCATTTTGCTTCGATGGTTGCATACAAAGGGCCTTAGAAGAAAACAGTCCCTTAGGGCTAGTGACTGTCTTTTGACCTTGAAGGTTGGTTGGTAAAAATATTTTTCATGCAAGTTAGTTTTATTAGCGAATCCTTTTAGGGGTACGTAAAAAATAGTGTGTGAGATCGTTATCTATTATCTATACAATTGTAGAGTAAATTGGGGATCTTTTTACCCTATTGCGCAAGCGAGGGCAATGTTTTTCGCGCGTATGAATGTATGAATGTATGTATGAATAATTGTATGTCTGTGTGTATGTACCAATGTATGTATGATTGTATGTAGTTTTCTTTGATCCCTTCTACAGGCCTAACGGCTGGACGGATTTCAATGAGTGGGGTCTGAAATGAAAGGTATTCATCTTCCGAGTGTCATAAAGTACATAAAATGTCAACAACTATGCGGTGGATTTATGATGCTAAACTGCGTGTAGTCAAAATTTTTTTTATTCTAAATTTATCGAGTAGGGTATCAAAATGAAGGGAATTATATAAATACTACAAATATGTTTTTTTTTAATTTATACCATAATATATATATATATATATATATATATATATATATATATATATATATAATGCTATAAATTTTAACTTGATACCTGTAGGCATTCTCTTCTTTTTTTTTATTCTCAGGTACGGAACCCTAATAAAATGAATGGATGGGATTACCTATACATGTATATAAGTACTAGTCCTGTCTGACTGATAGACCGAATCATCTACGTAGAATTTTAACCTTGTTGATAAGTCATATATGTACATTAATCAATCAACTAGCCCATTGCAGACCACTACTGGACTAAACCTCTCCCAATGTTGGAAGGCTTTGGTCTACTGTTTCCACGCTGGCCAGACATGTTGGTATAGGATTTCATTTCAATTTTTATTTCTCTCGCAGTGATATCATCTGCATGTTTTTCCGTTAGTCCCCTCTTACGACACCCGTCGGATGAGATGGGGTGGTAATAGGGCGGCTCAGCGCATGTGAGCTTTGTCATGCAGCTTTGAAGCGCTCACAAATAATTTTTCAAGTCGTAACATTCTACGGACTGCCCTGTCTGTTTAATTTATGTACAAAACATATTTCACTATGTACCTTTGAACTCAATCTAAGTTTAAAAATTATTTTCTCTGCCTTTTAAGACTCCGCCACATTATTTATAGAAAATTAAACTGTTTAATTGATTTAAATTATTTTAGTTTTTGAACTAAAGGTGTAAGGTGCCGAACACCTTTCCTGTATACTGGTTGTTCTAATATTGAATATGGTATGGTAGGTGTTCGGCAAGATGGATTTGATGCTGAGTGTATATATATCACTTATTTGTGTTAGAGATATTGGATTCACATAATATGCTTCATTATTCAAGCTTCAACCACTCCCATTGCATCAAAATATTATCTAAAACGGAACCATCCACTCAAAAGGCCGTCAACTAAATCTCGTTTGAATACATTACGGATCGTAGTACGATAACTATTAAGCCTATCCTTTCAACCTAACAAAGGACCAAAAGCAAACAATATAAAATTCTATCACACGTTTCATCAAGATAGATTATACTCCCACATTCAAACTAAATGGGACGGAACTATGAAACTACCACGATGTCTGCCGGGCACCGTGCAGTCCTTAGCATCCTTTGGTAAATGATTCGTGAGCTAACTAGGATAAGGCTGTTATTAAATAAAAGTTAATTGGGGTGGGTAATCTCGTTTATGTCTACTATGGTATCGTACTGTAAATATCAGATCGATCTTGAACAAAGTATTCAAAATAATCTTTGTTCACGCAAAATGAAACTTTTTTTTATACCTCTTAGGTGGCAGACAGGCACACGGCCCACCTACAGTAAAGTGGTTAACGTGGCCTATGGACGTGTGCAACACCAAGAGAGTCATACTCGCGCTGCCAACTCAGTAAGCACAGAGAGTTTCTGTACCGTCAGCGTAAAAGACAAAGCAAGGCAAGCTTTTGGTTTTCCCACTGACAGCACAAAAACTCCAGTGACTTCTGGCTACCCTACTCACCGCTGGGAACACAACACGAAGTTTTTATGGTCAATGCAAGTAATCACACGCATTCGTGTTCGTCCCTAAAAGAAAGGCGCGACTGGACCTGTACCTGGCGCGAAGGTGCCCATCACGCTGGCTGCATTGCCCCTTTCAATGGCGATGGACAGCCTCTGAACCAGGTATGTTCCGGCGCGGGAATCGCCTGAAATCTCCCTAATCCTGCGTCTTATATCCCCTGCGATTTGTTTTGCCTCCACACTCCAACAGCCCAAAGTCTCCACTGCAAAGGGAACGAACAGATACTGACCCTGCAATACCTCGTACTTGAGCCGCGTCCCATCAATCCGAAGAAATCGGATCGTACGATCGAGGTGACTCGGAGCGACAGTATTGACGCACATAGTGTCCCATAACAGGCACTTGCCGTTCTTCCAAGGCACCACTTGCCATCAGATCTGATAAGAACGGGCGGCTCAAGCACACATGGGACGTCTGACAAAACCAGGGCCTTCCGGATTATGTCATTGAGGGCATGGTGACGTGAAAACTTACCTGCACACCTACGACAGCTAAATGCGTGATGGGCATCGGCTTCTACCGTGAATCCGTAGGTGCATACGTGAGATTCACACATCCTGCAGCCAAGGCGAAGCGCCACCGCCATACGCAAAGAGCTCTAATTTTTTGTGTATAATTTAAAATTCCCGCCACTCAATTCATTTGATATCAGTCTAGATTTGTATTCACTTCACTTGTCTCGCGATCTCATTGGATCGATCAATTACGTTCGATTTTCAAAATTTAGTAATGTACGAAGCGGGACACTGCCTTCCGGTAGCGACTTTCACGCAATCAACACGTATTTCTGGTAGAGAAATATTTTCATTGTGGTGGCCCGTGAAGAGAAAGATTTTCATTGTAATTCCAATAAAGTATGCAAATCTGCTCTCAATAAAGTATCCAAAATTGGACTGAAATCAAATAGAAATCAGTGAAATCACTCAGTCGTATCATTTGTCCATTCAAACTAAACTTAACGCACTCCAGCTATTCAAGAGGTCAAGAAGACGATGGAGTGCTATGATATGTTAGTACTCTATGAATGGCTCATAGGCTGCCATAACAAATCTTAGTACCTTGGTTTTCCCCCCTTCTTGTCGATCTATTGTTCTGATATTTGGTACACACCCTTAGATCGGACGATAATATATTTTAACGCAATAAACGCATGATAAATATTTAAAATCGTCGAAGAGATTAGTCCTAAAGATGCTAAGGCATTCCACAGGGTTCTTCGATACTTCTTTTGCCGTTACAGCTGTTCGCCTGTGGAATGAACTACCAGTGGAAATAAGACGAGCTCAGACGTAATGAAATTAAAAAGAATGGTCAAGGAGCACTATTTGTAGAGTGTGTCACGTGTAACATAGTATATCATATCTGTTTGGGTTTGTATATGTATGTGTATGTATATGTGTGTTATTGTATATGGTAGTTTATTGTATTTATATATTTATTAAGTAATTAAGAATATTTTTAAGTATGTACTTATTTATACAATTATCTACTTATATAAGTAAGTATGTATAGAATATAACTATTTAATTAAACGCCATCAACACCCAAATACTCCAACCAACATGCATTTCCATCCAAAGGTTGCCTGGAAGAAATTGTGAAAATATATGATAAATAAGGTCGCCCTTTGTACTGCTCTTGTCTTTTCAATATCTGTAACATAAATATTGTAATTGGCGTACAATAAAGAATATAATAAATGATTTCAGGCCAGGTTCGGTGGCCCAGTGCTCAGAGCATGCTCCTGTA
Source organism: Eilema griseolum (assembly GCA_963662185.1). Taxonomy (NCBI): domain Eukaryota; kingdom Metazoa; phylum Arthropoda; class Insecta; order Lepidoptera; family Erebidae; genus Eilema; species Eilema griseolum. Next base: position 3,435,145 of record OY759249.1, read on the forward strand.
AAGGAAAGATCGCTGTTCGAATCCTGCCTGAACTGATTAATTTTTTTCCTATCTTAATCGGCTTAGAAAACATTATTATAATTACATACTAAATGCCCCTCGACGTCTTTATTTGAATTTCTCGCTTATTCATCGTTCAGAGGAGCATTCTTAGCAGCTTGCCGAGTACCGGTACAATCGAGACGAGTGTTCAAGTACCCATAATGGTGCTTCAGTCTAGTGAACAGATCAAACTCTACACGAATATAAACTTTTGTTGTAGGTACACTGAAATTATGTCCTTTTTAATTCAATTTTTAGGGTTCTGTACATCAAAAGGACAAAATACGGAACCCTTATAGGACTATTTAATGAAATTATAAGCACTAAATAAATAAATGTTACTTTCTTTCTTTCATTTAGCTTTTTTTTATACCACTTAGGTGGCAGACAAGCACACGGCCCACCTGATGGAAAGTGATTATCGTGGCCTATGGACTTTTGTAACACCAGAGGAGTCACAGTCGCGCTGCCAACCCTGTAAGTACAGTTTCTGTGCCGTCAGTAGAAGACAAAGCAGGACAAGCCTATAGTCTTCCACTGACAGTACAAATTCTCCAGTGAGCTCTGTCTACCCTATTCACCGCTGGGAATACAACACGAAGTTATCATAGCCGCGGTATTCTGTAGGGCGGAGGTACTTCCCCAGTCGGACTGCTCAATTGGGCGGAAATACCGCGGTGTCCTACCTCCTAGCTAACTTTTCAAATCGATTATAAAATAGAAAAAATTGGTTTCGTTATCCGTCTGTCTGTCTGTCTGCCAAAACCATTTTCTCAAGAATGCGTGGAAATATTAAGTTGAAATTAACTAACTAAATACTCAGGTCTATAACGTTTCGAAATTGTATGAAAAACTTCTAAAAGTCAACGCATTCAAAATATAAAAAGGTTTATGCAGCTAGAGTTATGGAAACTTTGGTGCGCTAGAACAACTCACCGGCATTATGCCGACCCGCAAAGAATAGAGAGTTTCTGTGCTGTCAGTGTAGAAGACAAAGCAGGACACGCCTTGATCTTCCCACTGATAGCAAAACTCTCCAGTGAGTTCTGGCTACTCTACTCACCGCCGGGAACTCAACACGAGGTTATTATGGTCGTGGTATTCTGTAGGGCGGAGGTACTTCCCCAATCATATAATAATAATATATATAATATAATCACGTCTTTATCCCCGGAGGTTTAGGCAAAGGTGAATTAACACCCACATTTCAACAGCATTGTATTCAGTCCCACGTACTAGGGGGTTAGCCTGTTGCCATTTTCCGGGCACTATTGTTGCCTCGAGTCATGCATCTGAGCGGTGTCTGGGCTGTATATATCTGTGTAATGTTAAACAGCCTTATACCTTAGTCGCCTTATACGACACCGCATGGGAAGAGATGGGTTGGTCTTAATTATACTTTGCCGGAAACCACGCGGCTTCCCCAATCGTACTGTTTTATTGGGATGGGAATACCGTCGTGTCCTACCTCCTAAATATTAATTATATTAACAAAACAATAAAAAATATGTTATAAAAATAACGATATTTCAAAGTATTTTACATTATACCAACATCGTTATGCGAAAAAATAGGATCCCTTGCCAGTGCGAACAATTTTATAAATAAACTACTCCTGCAATTCAGAATAGTCCTCCTGTGACGGTGAATGTTACGTATTTGGAATTTATAGGCACAAAATAAAATATACATGCCTGTATATATTGGTCCCTGGGGTTGATTGAACCGACAAACTATATTCGTTTTGTCAAAACAAAGATTCATGAAGATAAAACGAAAAAGGACGCGATAACCTCTCTGGGTGTAACAGTGAAATACGGTCAACAAATAATATATTCTGACGAACCAATGATCACTGTCAGAGCTGAACCGTTCAGGCAAAAAACGTCGAGTTCTAAATACATTTATACATATATCCCCGGAGGGTTAGACAGGGGTGAATTAACACCAACGTTTCACCAATCATTGTATTCGGTCCCACGTAATAGGGGGTGAATCTATTGCCGTATTCCAGGCACTATTGCTGACCCGAGCCATGCGTCTGAGGCTGAGTCTGTGCTATATATATCTGTCTGATGTTTAACCGCCCCATTGTCGTAGTTTGTGTACACGGCGGTGAGTATGGTAGCCAGAGCTCACTAAAGACTTTTAGTGTTTTCAGTGCGAGGACCAAAAGTATATCCTGATTGTGTCTTCTGTACTGACGGCACAGAAACTGTCTGTTTTACAGGGTTGGCAGTACGACCACAAACATTGTAACACAAGATGTGTTTTGTACATTAATGAGGTTGTCTAGAGTCGAATGTATGTAACAATAATGATCCGACATTAGATTTCATTAAAATATAATTTCTCCAAAACTATAACTCTAAACTTTACAGTTTACGACCCGGAGGACTTTGTATTGTGTTTAAGTACTTAATGAACACAAATTTTGTTTCTACTTTGTATAATCCCAGTGCTGTAGCCTAGTGGCATGGGTAATGGACTGCTGACACGAGGTCTTGGGTTCGATCTCAGGTTTTACCATGGCACACACCAATGACTTTTCGATGCTTTTCGAAGTTATGTGTGTATTTATCGCAGGTTTATAAGTGCCCGGTTAATGGCAATAGGCTCGCCACCTATTACATTGGGACCTAAACATAAACTGACAAAATGTAGGTGCTAGTACCTCTGCCTGCCTTTTCGGGGATATAGGCATAAGAGTGAGTATGTTATGTATATTGCTGGATGCGGGCTGCTTATGATCGGTCATTTTGGAAATCTGTGGGAGAGGCCTATGTTCAGCAGTGGACTATGTGTGGCTTACATGATGATGACGATGATGATGATGATGATGATGATGATGATGATGATGATGATGAATATGATGATGAAGATGATGATGATGATGATGATGATGATGATGATGATGATGATGATGATGAGGATGAGGATGATGATGATGATGATATAATCCCAATCGCATCCGAAGCTTTAACCCTGGAGTCTGGAGTCCACTTTACCAGACTGATATTTTCTGAGAAACAACTGCCATATAACCACTATCCAAAGGCGATATCGAAGCATTGTAGTTAGACCTGTTGTTGAACTTTTTAGGGCTCCAAGTACCTGTAACTACTGCCATAGATGTTATTAATTACATGACCAGATTAATGCAAATACAAAAAATAATCATGCATACAAATATTTGCACTGAGCGGGGAACGAACTCGTGTAGTGGCCGCGTGCACTACCGCCACGCCACAGAAGCTATCACAGAGGTTGAGAGGAGATCGTGTACAAATAAAGATGTTTTATTATTATTACAGTGATTTACTTTTTTTTTTTTTTTTTTATATAGGACACGTCAACTGGACTTCGCCTTGCCTGATGGTAAGCTGAAGGCAAAGTCCCAGAAAAGAGGGTCACCATTACTTACACATACCGTGTGACAATGGTGACACTCAGCTTGACGGCCTCATCATATGCTTTTTCACGCCCCGCTTAAAGGACCCGGGACTGTAGGAAGAAGAAACTTTGTAGATAAACATTCGTTTTTTTCACGTGGGCAAAGTTCACGCGGAAACGTTAAAGCAAAACCACCGTCACACGAAGGCACTAAAAATTACACAGATTAAGATAGGAAATGTGGGTGCTAGCACCACTGCCTGAGCCGGAACCGGAGCCGGTGGAAGAGGTTATGTCGGACTCGAACCGACCAAAATGCACGACGCCTGTGGGTCGCTTTTGGTTGCCAAAGGTGAGGTTAACAAGCATATCCCTCGCACCCCGGCCGACCCAGGGCCATTTCTCTCGATCTGGCCCTCTCCTCAGGTGAGGGGACTATAGAGTTCCCAATTCATTCCCTGAAATGCGGAAGTGCGCCGCCGCCGCAGTCTGCTTCTGCCAGGGTGACAGGCGGCTCTACCCAGCACCCCCAGTCCTGCTCTCATGGGGGACGGAGGTCATTCATCAACCTAGATAAACATTCTAGTACGCGATGAGATCCACGGAATGTTGATAGATGACTCTTTATTGTACACCAAACTTGAATTCTACACCAAAATTGATATTTTTTTTATAAATATAGGACAACGCCAACTTGACTTCACCTCGCCTGATGGTAAGCTAAAGGCAAAGTCTCAGGAAAAAGCGTCACCATTACAGACACTAAGTGTTACAATAGTGGCACTCAGCTTGGCGGCCTCATCAGATGCTTTTTCACGCCCCGCTTAAAGGCCCCGGGACTGTAGGAAGAAGGAAACACGTGTGCTGGTAATTAATTCCAGGTCTTGTTGGTGCGGCAAAGAAAAGAGTCTCCGAACCGCTTGGTTCTTGCTCGTATATAATTTCAGTTCAGTTCAGTTTTTATTTTTGAGCTCATCGAGGCGACCGGTGACACTCGTTCCGGGTCGTTCCTGGTCCAAAGACTGTCCATCGCCATCCAACGCGGTAACGAAGCAAGTGTTATGGGCACTTTTGCACTGGGAGCGATCAGGGGCGAGTTATTTGATTAGTACATGGACTAAGCATTGCTTTTTGTACCATTTTGGCATATTGTATTAATTTGACGAATAATAAAATATAATTAAAAATTTTTGGAATTACTGCAAATTAAACATTGTTTATTTCCAAATTCAAATTTGTTTAATATGTAAACAGATGTCGACAAAATTTGCATATTATTATGATTGGTCGCATTGGTTAAACAAAACAGTAATGTGATTAGTTATAATGTTATAGTTTCAATACATAGGTACTATGTTTCTACATACATAATAATCACGCCTTTATCCCCGAGGGGTTAGTCATAGGCGAATGAACACACACATTTCATCAATCATAGTTTTTGGTCCCACGTAATAGGGAGTGCGTCAATTGCGTCATCCCTTATTACGTGGTAAGAGATGGCGTGGTCCAAATTCTACTCTGCTGGAAACCACGCGGCTAATAACATTCATATTAATTCAAATCAATCATCATCAATTCTAGAATAATTGAACCAGTGAATTAATAATTATCATTTAGTATTCTAAAAGTAAAAATGACAGTAAAACCACGGTAGAAACTTTCCATAAAGTTGGCCGTGTGCTTATCTGTCATCTAAGTGGTATAAAGAAAAAGCCAATTTTTTTTTTTTTTTTTTTTTCACCTTTTTGCACAAACAGACAAAGATTGTACAAAGGCGGACTTAATGCCACAGGCATTTTCTACCAGTCAACCTTAGGGTGATGCAGATATATTTATATTAAAAGTAGGTGCGCGAAGTATGGTTATAGTTTTCTCAGTTTGGTACACAAATAATAACTTTATATAATAAAAATTTAATTAATTAATTAAAAATACATAAATAATAATATATCTATAAATAAAATATACAAACATCATAAACTACATACATATATAATTATGTAATATAATTGTGTCCGAATTATGCTGAACATCTTCACAGCAGGTTTGCATGAGGTTCTGTGCCAAATGCCATTAAGAAGAATAAGAAAAAAAAGAGAGATGAAATAGCATAGGCAATTAAAATAGACTCCTCCACCATATTTACGATAGTATTTTTAAAGTTTTCAACAAAAAGAAGACTCTTTGGTATTAGAGCTATTGGGATATTTGTATCATTAAATTCGGTACCACGAAATAGGGAGTGAGCCTATTGCCGTTTTCCGGGCTATTGTTTCGAGATGCCGATCCGATTGTTGGCGCATGGGCCCAACGTGCGCGAGTGGACTGTATTGCGGAGAAGCAGATAACTGTTCTATTGACACTTTACACACAAAACAAGACAGGTGGCCGGGCTGCCGCGGATTCAATCCAGGCAGTGAATGCAGCCCGAGAAATTAGGAGAGGATGCACTAACCTTCACGACCCACGTGTTTTTCATCGCAGCCGGTACACGGATCTTCTCTTCCTTGCTCAGGAGCTGCCGTCAGCGTCACTAGATCCCTTGAGGAACACACGAGAGGCACCATCCGATCGGTAAAGGTCTATGAGGCGGTTAAAATACAACAAATATTATTCATTTCTGAGAGACGCGCTCGCGATCCGTCCCTACGCTGGCTAGTTCAAAGCGGGAGTGGCCGTCCACATCTCACACAATGGCGGACGGAAGCTACAGCTAGCCCTACTCTATGGTTAGTGCGGAGGGGGAGACGGATCCAAAAGGAGTGTGTTTCCATGTCAAAAAATACAGTTTCCACATCGGCGCAACCATTCCCCCCGGCTTGAAGGGTTACCTTCGAAACGAAAAATGTGGAACAAAACTAATGTCTAATCTAAATCTAGGTTTGCGAAATAACAACTAAAATATAAACATAGATTGGAACTCGTGCCTACTGCTGGCTAGGCAGAGGGCAGAGGCGAACAACCGGGCGCAGATACGATCCGGTTGCAGTTTTAACCCGTACAACACGAGTTATCCCGCGGGCATCGGGAAAAATTTCCTCTACTACTCCTAGAGGCCAATGTAAAGGAGGCGCATTCTCAGTCATAAGGACTACCACCGTACCTACAGTAATTGGGTTGGATGGAGTATTCCATTTTTGACGTGACTGCAGCGTGTGCAAATAATCGGTTCTCCAACGATTCCAAAACGATTGGACCATCTTATCTAAAAGAGCGTGACGAGTTAGGAGGTGTATTCTATCGTCATCAACATCTATTGCGGGCAAATATTTTAAAGGAGTCATATTTAAGAAGTGAGCTGGCGTCAGCGCTAACGGCTCTGACGGATCGCTAGATAGAGTCCGACACAGCGGACGCGTGTTCATCACCGCCTCTACTTGCGCGAGTACGGTACTCAACTCCTCGAACGAGAGAATCTGTTCGCCTATGACGCGAAACAGATGCGACTTAAGGCTTTTAATATTCGCTTCCCAATTACCACCAAAATGACTAGCTGCAGGCGTGTTAAAGTACCATTCAATGCGATTTTCGGCTAAGATGTGAGCGAATTCACTTTGGTAGTACTTAGACCGTAAGAATGTGTGCAATTCCGAAATACTACGTCGGGCCCCTACATAGTTTGTACCGTTGTCCGAATACATGCGCTTAACCGGACCCCGACGCGACAAAAAACGTTTAAAAGCGGACATAAAATTTGGCGTACTTAAATCACCGGTCAACTCTATATGAACCGCGCGAGTTGTCATACAAATGAACAAACAAACATAAGCTTTCGTGGAGCGAATGCCACGACCACGAGCAATGGTGACCTTGAAAGGCCCAGCAAAGTCTGTGCCGGTGTGTACGAAAGGTTTTGCGGATTGAACAACACGACAAGAGCGATGATCGGCCATTTCAGGCGCGATAAAACGCGGGCGGAGTTTAAAACAAGGTACACATCTGTGTACTCTAGCGCGAATCAAATTACGAGCGGAAATTATCCAGTATTTCTGTCTCAAAATAGACATTAACAAATCGGGACCAGCGTGACAATTCACCTTGTGATGATAATCTACTAACAAATCTAATACGTGGTCCTTACGCGGGAGAATTACTGGGTGCCTTTGTTCAAATCCTAAACCTGAATTTCTCAAACGACCACCTACTCGAATGAGTCCATCTTCCAAAAATGGTTTCAAGTGTCGGAAAGAACGACTACAAGGTTTGTTAAATTCTAAATTTTTAAATTCAGAAGCAAAATAACACTTCTGCAATTCGCGAAGTATGATCAATTCAGCCTTATCTAAATCAGCGGCGGTTATATGACCGCGTGTAGATAAAATTCTCAAAAATCGGCCTACATAAACAACACAACGCAACAGTCTCGACCAAGACGAGACGCGATTAGCCAACAACAAAACCAGGGACTCTTCACGCGGGACCGACACCACAAGCGAGTGCTTCTTTTCCTCGGGTGGTTCGGAAACCGTAGTGGGATTGAATTGACTAACTGGCCACTTATCTAACGCGGCATGAATCCAGGACGGTCCACTAAACCATAACGGGTGATCTAATATTTGCGAAGGAAGCAGTCCACGAGAGAGACAATCGGCTGGGTTGTCGGTGCCAGCAACGTGAAAGAGATTTTTTGGCGCTAATTCCGATTGAATTTTTGCCACTCTATTAGCGACGAAGGTGTCCCAACGATGGGGCGAAGAGTGGGCCCAACACAAAGCGACTGTTGAGTCCGAAAAAGCTAAAATTCTATTAATATTAATGCGACTACTACAAGCATTGGCGATAGAGGTGATCAATCTAACCAACAATAGTAAAGCGCATAGCTCGAGGCGTGCCAGAGAGACGACCTTACGGGGAGAGACCTTCGATTTCGCGCTTATAAGGCTAATTGCAACCTTACCTACAGTCGAGACATGAAAATAGACTACTCCTCCATACGCCCTCTCACTAGCGTCCGCGAAGCCTACTACCGTAACAACACTATGTTGCGATATACCTACATGACGCGGAATTTGTACTTGGTCAAGCACAGAGAGTTCTTTTCTAAAGCGAGCCCACAACTTAGCAATGTTGTCGGGCGCGGTGTCGTCCCAATCACAATTCGAAAGCCAAAGCTCTTTTATAAGTAGTTTGGCGTACAGAACGACAGGAGCTACGAATCCCATTACGTCCCATATCCGTGCCACACACGACAGGATAATGCGTTTAGTACCAGTTTGCGGGGTCGAACTACTTTTCAAACTAAACGTATCAGATGCGGGCGACCAGCTTAAACCAAGCACCTTGTGCGTATCACTTTCATCGAACTCCTTAACCGAAGACAATCGGTGTGACGGTGGAATCGACTCTAACGCTGTTTGCGAGTTGCTCGTCCATTTCACGAGATCAAATTGACCCGCCTTCATGAGACTTATAACTTGAGCGGCCGTCTCGACAGCCTCGGCCTCGCTATCTACACTATACACGAAGTCGTCCATGTATAAGCCAGTCTCAATGGTGGCTCTCGCTTTAGGAAATGCATCGCCCTCGTCAGCGGCCAACTGCTTGACGGTGCGAAGTGCGTGAAAAGGGCTAGATTTAAGCCCGAAGCAAACACGATTAAACTCGTAAACCATTAAAGGTTCTTGCGGTGAAAATCTATACAAAAATCGTTGAAACCTACGATCGGGTTCGCGCACTTCAAGGCACAAAAACATTTGTCGAATATCTGCAGAGAGTGCCACAGCGAATAAACGAAAATTTACAATTATGTCAAATAAATTACCTTGAAGATTTTGACCACAATACAAAATGTCATTAAGCGACACGGAAGTGCTAGTCTTAGCACTGCCATCTAAAACTACGCGGAGTTTAGTAGTAAGCTTATCTTCTCTAATAACTCCGTGGTGCGGGATAACGTACGAAGGCTGGGTCTCGTCAGTGTCCGCAGGCGCAGGTGAGATGTAACCTTTATCTAAATATTCGTTAACAACCTCATCATAGGCTTGCTTTAACTTTGGAGACGCCTGCATCTTTCGTTCTAAACAAAGAAAGCGTCTTTCAGCGGATGCACGGGAGTCCCCGAGCGAAAAAATATCTCCCTTGAAAGGGAGCGCGACAACATAACGACCCTGCTCATCGCGAGTAGTCGTGCGACAATAAATCTCCTCAGCCATCTTGTCATCAGGGCTTAGGATTGGTGGGACATTGACCTCTTCAATCTCCCAAAACTTGCGGATGGTAGACTCCAGTGGCGGCTCGACGGTGCAACAGAACGAGGCAGTCGAGTGACTAAAACTATCTATAGAAGCGGGTGCGGAACCAATTATAACAAAACCCAGAACTGTTTCCAGGGCGTGCGGAGCGGGGTACGTCGGTCCCCCTTTGACCTTACGTGATAACTGGAGGTGCGGGAGAATCGAAGCGCCGATCAATATATCGACGACTCCAGGAACAGCGTAAGTCTCATCAGCTAAAGGTAAGTCTTTAAATTTCGTTAATAAAGACGTGTCAACTGGGACGGTAGGCAACTGTTCAGTTACTTTATCCGTAACGAACGAATCCATGTCAAACCAAATTTTATTATTAAAACGAGATCCAAACCTCGTTTTAACTGTGCCATGAACAGCTGACCGTAAACCTCCAAAACCCGTCACCACTGAGTAGGTTGAACGCCTATCAACATTGAAACCAAGACGTTGACAACAATCTTGAGTAATAAAATTACTTTGCGAAGCGCCATCTAATAGCGCTCGAACAATGTGCGGTTTACCTAATGCATCAACAATAACCACGCGAGCGGTCGCAAGACAAACCGTAGTGAGGGCAGCACTAGCGGAGAACGAACACAAGGTGACGTCATTCGTAGCGGTCCCCGGGCAGGCCGGAGCGCGTGCGAGCTCGGGCTGCGGCTGCGGCGCAGGCTGCCGCGCGTCACCGCTCGACGAACCAACTGTGCTCACCTTGGATGCGGCATTACTATTTTCAAAATGAAGCAAAGTGTGGTGTCTCGCTTGACATTTGCGACAACCATTTCCACTATTACATAAACCCACGCGGTGTTTAGTACCGAGACAATTAAAACAAAGATTATTAGCGCGAACAAATTTATAACGATCACTAGGCGACAATTTTAGGAAACCAGGACACTTGTACAGTTGCGAGTGATGAGTACTACACAAAGAGCAAACAGGTGATTGTACACGTGCTGGTGCGGTATTAACATAAGTATGGGTTGACCTCAGTGACCTCGATGACGCATCTATTTTGCGCGCGGGACTAACAACTGTCTTCGCGCCTTCATGTTTCGATGAAGAGCGTTGTAATATTTTTATATGCTCGCGAACAAAACCTTCTAAGTCTTCGAACTTAGGAATTTTATTGCCGCGATGATCCGACTCAAACAAACGAATGGTTTCGGAATCTAATTTCCTTAAACCCATATACAAAAATACGAAGTCGCAGAGGTCATCAATCTTTAGGTTCTTTACAGCGCGAACAGCTGACGCGAAAGTGTCTAGAAATTTCTCTAAGTTTTGATCGTTACATGCCGTAATAGATTTCAAATCAAACATCTGATCCAAATAGGCGTTAGCTACCGATCTTTTATCCTCATACTTAGCTTTCAAAGTATTTAAAATTAAATTATAATTCCCGGCACTAAACGTAATTCCAGCGCAAACGGTTATAGCTTTACCAGTCAATTTTTCAACAAGATAATGCAATTTTTCGTGATCTGTCAACGAATCGTTCTTATCTATTGTATTCTCAAAACTATCTATAAATCGACACCAATTGCGAATGTTACCATCAAATTCGGGTATTTGAATTGGTGGCAACTTAGGTCGGTCGCGAGTGGGGTTGGGTCGGTCAGACGGCTTCTCCAAACTCCTCGCGACGCGCTTGATACGACAATACAAATCGTCAAACGACGACAAGGCTTGATAACTCACTGAGTAATCGGGATCCAAATTCAACTCTAAAACGTTGATGTCATGCACTAAGGTTTCGAAATCCGCGCGTAGACTATCTAAGTTTTCTATAGAACACAAGAACGAATCTCTGATGACCAAATCAGAGGTTTTAAGTGCACTATCATAAATCGATTGTACGCGAGAGTAAATCATTTCTTTTTTAGCGTATAAAAGTTTCAATTGAACCTTACCGGTCTTATCAACCTTTGGGGACATGTTTACAATTAAATCTCAAACTAAAGTGCGGTAAACAATAAATATGAAATGACTTAATCCTAGCGGTACAGAGCAGCGAGGCGGCGCGAGCGTTAACTATGTAGGTAGGTAGGTGCTTACAACTGTGAATGCACGCTTGAACAAACGCGCATAGCAACAAGGTCGTACCTACGCGATGGTCGCTGTCTAGATTCAACTATTATTTCCGAGATTAAGTATTGCGTAATATCTATTCAAATTAAAATACTTTCGTATGAATTGGGATGAGATGCGAGCGAGGTAGGCACAGCCACGTGTCTACCCACGCAGGTACTAGGCAAATACGACGTGAGCCGAGAACAACGTAATTGAAAAAAACAAAACAAAGCCAAATGCGTTAGGTATTACACTGTGCCTATGCACTAGGGTGTCTGAGTATACCTAAGATCTAAGCCTAAATGTCTGGATGCGGGGTTTTCTACTAAAATAACCAGGCACTTAGGTGCGATGCGAAAATTGCGAACTACGATTAAGTGTTGATATGATACCTAACCTATTTATGTATTAGGTAGGTACAATGCGAGCCAGCGGCGAACGGACAACAAATTCTAAGCCTAAGTGTCTGGATGCGGGGTTTTCTACTAAAATAACCAGGCACTTAGGTGCGGTGCGCTCATTCCCATTAGAATAATAACAAAATACGAACTACGGCTAAGAATCCGGCTCGATCCGGACCAAAAATGTTGGCGCATGGGCCCAACGTGCGCGAGTGGACTGTATTGCGGAGAAGCAGATAACTGTTCTATTGACACTTTACACACAAAACAAGACAGGTGGCCGGGCTGCCGCGGATTCAATCCAGGCAGTGAATGCAGCCCGAGAAATTAGGAGAGGATGCACTAACCTTCACGACCCACGTGTTTTTCATCGCAGCCGGTACACGGATCTTCTCTTCCTTGCTCAGGAGCTGCCGTCAGCGTCACTAGATCCCTTGAGGAACACACGAGAGGCACCATCCGATCGGTAAAGGTCTATGAGGCGGTTAAAATACAACAAATATTATTCATTTCTGAGAGACGCGCTCGCGATCCGTCCCTACGCTGGCTAGTTCAAAGCGGGAGTGGCCGTCCACATCTCACACAATGGCGGACGGAAGCTACAGCTAGCCCTACTCTATGGTTAGTGCGGAGGGGGAGACGGATCCAAAAGGAGTGTGTTTCCATGTCAAAAAATACAGTTTCCACATCGGCGCAACCAGGCAACGCGAAACAATACAACATGATAAATATCCCGATAGTTCAAATACTAATGTTGATTATATTTTAAACTAAATTAAAATTAAATACACGTATAAAATGAAAACTGTATAAAATATTGATTTAACTCTCAAATGCCTTTCCTCAGAACCTCCGTGTGAATAAAATTCATAACCCCTGTAATCGAACTAAGCCCATTAGTCGTCGTTTATAAAAAAAACTGAAATGGATTTTCACTTCGGTATGACATCACCTAGGGTTGTCACTTGTGTTAAAATATTGTTACTTACTATTAATAACTTACTTTTATCTTAGGGGTTAAGATCAAACTTTTGATTGTTATTCGAGTATTATAAGGCTATCCTGATTTACTTTTTTTTTATTGGGTTCACGGCTCGGAATTCTGAGCCAGTTCCCATATATTTTTCCAGGGTAAAAAGTAGTGTTTGAGCTATTTTATAGATTTTAAAGTAACTCTGTCTGTGTGTTACGCATTCATGCAATTTTTTTATTAAATGTATTTTTTCTTTCTTTCTTTCATGCCTGAATCTCAGAACCGCTTTTGATGACATTTGGTGCAGAGTTGGATTAGAGTTTGGGAAATGATATAGGCTTTGTTACCGACTACGGCCCTACGCTCCCGTACTATGTCCATATTATCCTTAAGCGACTCGGTCACCCAGTGCCCCAGGTAGTTAAAACTTTGAACCTGATTCAGCAGAGTGCCTGCGCTCACCCAAACATGGCTCCCCACTGGATAGACCGAGAGTGTACAAGATTGACTGTAGCTGTGGCAGTTCTTATATAGGACAAACAAAAAGAACGGTGGTGGCGCTTGGCAACGTGCGGTAGTGGACTGTATTGCGGGGATGAAGCTAACTGTTCCATTGACGCTTTACACACAAAAGACAGGTGGTCGGGTTGCCGCGGGCGTGATCCAAGCAATGAATGCAACCCGAGAAATTAGGAGAGGATGCACTAACCTTCACGACACACGTGTTTTCATCGCAGCCGGTACACGGATCTTCTCTTCCTTGCTCAGGAGCTGCCGTCAGCGTCACTAGATCACTTGAGGAACACACGAGAGGCACAATCCGATCGGTAAAGGTCTATGAAGCGGTAAAAATGTAACAAATATTAATCATTTTTGAGAGACGCGAGCGCGGCCGTCCTTACGCTGGCTAGTTCAAAGCGAGACTCAGTGTCTATATTTCACAAATGGCGGACGGAAGCTACATCTATGGTTAGTGCGGAAGGGGAGACGGGTATAAAAGGAGTGTGTTTCCGTGTCAAAAAATACAGCTTCTACCTCGGCGCAACCATTCCCCCCGGCTTGAAGGGTTACCTTCGAAACGACAAATGCGAAACAAATATAAAGTCTAATCTAAATCTAGGTTTGGGAAATAACAACTAAAATATAAACCTAGATTGGAGCTCGTGCCTACTGCTGGCTAGGCAGAGGGCAGAGGCGAACAAACAACACAACGCAACAGTCTCGACCAAGACGAGACGCGATTAGCCAACAACAAAATAAGGGTCTCTTCACGTGGGACCGATACAACAAGCGAGTGCTTCTTCTCCTCGGGTGGTTCGGAAACCGTAGTGGGATTGAATTGACTAACTGGCCACTTATCTAGCGCGGCATGAATCCAGGACGGTCCACTAAACCATAACGGGTGATCTAAAATTTGCGAAGGAAGCAATCCACGAGAGAGACACTCGGCTGGGTTGTCGGTGCCAGCAACGTGAAAGAGATTATGTGGCGCCAATTCAGATTGAATTTTTGCCACTCTATTAGCGACGAATGTGTCCCAACGATGGGGCGAAGAGTGGGCCCAACACAAAGCGACTGTTGAGTCCTAAAAGCTAAAATTCTACTAATATTAATGCGAAAATTTACAATTATGTCAAATAAATTACCTTAAAGATTCCGACCACAATACAAAATGTCATTAAGCGACACGGAAGTGCTAGTCTTAGCACTGCCATCCAAAACTACGCGGAGTTTTAGTAGTAAGCTTATCTTCTCTAATAACTCCGCGGTGCGGGATAATGTACGAAGGCTGGGTCCCGCCAGTGTCCGCAGGCGCAGGTGAGATGTAACCTTTATCTAAATATTCGTTAACAACCTCATCATAGGCCCGCTTCGACTTTGGGGACGCCTGCATCTTTCGTTCCAAACAAAGAAAGCGTTTTTCAGCGGATACACGGGAGCCACCGAGTGAAAACTTGCGGATGGTAGACTCCAGCGGCGGCTCGACGGTGCAACAGAACGAAGCAGTCGAGTGACCAAAACTATCTATAGAAGCGGGTGCGGAACCAATTATAACAAAACCAAGAACTGTTTCCAGTGCGTGCGGAGCGGGGTACGTCGGTCCCCCTTGAACCTTACGTGATAACTGGAGGTGCGGGAGAATCGAAGCGCCGATCAATATATCGACGACTCCAGGAACAGCGTAAGTCTCATCTGCTAAAGGCAAGTCTTTAAATTTCGTTAATAAAGACGTGTCAACCGGGACGGTAGGCAACTGTTCAGCTATTCTATCTATAACGAGCGAATCCATGTCAAACCAAATATTATTATTAAAACGAGATCTAAACCTTGTTTTAACGGTGCCACGAACAGCTGACTGTAAGCTTCCAAAACCCTTCACCACTGAGCGGGTTGAACGCTTATCAACATTGAAACCAAGACGCCGACAACAATCTTGAGTAATGAAATTACTTTGCGAAGCGCCATCTAACAGCGCTCGAACAATGCGCGGCTTACCTAATGCATCAACAATAACAACGCGAGCGGTCGCAAGACACACAGTAGTGAGTGCAGCACTAGCGGAGAACGAACACAAGGTGACGTCATCCGCGGCGGTCACCGGGCGGGCCGGAGCGCGCGCGAGCGCGGGCTGCGGCTGCGGCGCAGGCCGCCGTGTGTCACCGCTCGACGAGCCAACCGTGCTCACATTGGATGCGGCATTACTATTCTCAAAATGAAGCAAAGTGTGGTGTCTCGCTTGACATTTGCGACAACTATTTCTACTATTACATAAAACAACGCGGTGTTTAGTACCGAGACAATTAAAACAAAAATTATTAGCGCGAACAAATTTATAACGATCACTAGGCGACAACTTTAGAAAACCAGGACACCTGTACAGTTGCGAATGATGAGTACTACACAAAGAGCAAACAGGTGATTGTACATGTGCTGGTGCGGTACTAACATAAGTATGAGTTGACCTCAGTGACTTCGATGACGCATCTACTTTGCGTGCAGAATCAACAACTATCTTCGCGCCTTCATGTTTTGATGAAGAGCGTTGCAATACCTTTATATGCTCGCGAACAAAACTTTCTAAGTCTTCGAACTTAGGAATTTTATTGCCGCGATGATCCGACTCAAACAAACGAATGGTTTCGGAATCTAATTTCCTTAAACCCATATACAAAAATACGAAGTCGCAGAGGTCATCGATCTTTAGGTTCTTTACGGCGCGAACAGCTGACGCGAAAGTATCTAGAAATTTCTCTAAGTTTTGATCGTTACATGCCGTAATAGATTTCAAATCAAACATCTGATCTAGATAGGCGTCAGCTACCGATCTTTTATCCTCATACCTAGCTTTCAAAGTATTTAAAA
Organism: Eilema griseolum; assembly: GCA_963662185.1. Classification (NCBI taxonomy): domain Eukaryota; kingdom Metazoa; phylum Arthropoda; class Insecta; order Lepidoptera; family Erebidae; genus Eilema; species Eilema griseolum. Next base: position 3,451,620 of record OY759249.1, read on the forward strand.
TTAAATTATAATTCTCGGCACTAAACGTAATTCCAGCGCAAACGGTTATAGCTTTACCAGTCAATTTTTCAACGAGATAATGCAATTTTTCGTGATCTGTCAACGAATCGTTCTTATCTATTGTATTCTCAAAACTATCTATAAATAGACACCAATTGCGAATGTTACCATCAAATTCGGGTATTTGAATTGGTGGCAACTTAGGTCGGTCGCGAGTGGGGTTGGGTAGGTCAGCCGGTTTCTCCAAACTCCTAGCGACGCGTTTGATACGACAATACAAATCGTCAAACGACGACAAGGCCTGATAACTCACTGAGTAATCGGGATTCAAATTCAACTCTAAAACGTTGATGTCATGTACTAAGGTTTCGAAATCCGCGCGTAGACTATCTAAGTTTTCTATAGAACACAAGAACGAATCTCTGATGACCAAATCAGAGGTTTTAAGTGCATTATCATAAATCGATTGTACGCGAGAGTAAATCATTTCTTTTTTAGCGTTTAAAAGTTTCAATTGAACCTTACCGGTCCTATCAACCTTTGGGGACATGTTTACAATTAAATCTCAAACTAAAGTGCGGTAAACAACAAATATGAAATGACTTAATCTTAGCGGTACAGAGCAGCGAGGCGGCGCGAGCGATAACCGTAGGTAGGTAGGTACTTATAACTGCCAGTGCAAGCTTGAACTAACGCGCATAGCAACAAGATCGTACCTACGCGATGGTCGCTGTCTAGGTTCAACTATTATTTCAGGGACTAAGTATTGCGTAATATCTATTCAAATCAAAATACTTTCGTATGAATTGGAATGAGGTACAACCACGTGTCTACCCACGTAGGTACCAGGCAAATACGACGCGAGCCAGCGGCGAGCGAGCAACGTAATTGAAAAATAAAACAAAGCCAAATGCGTTAGGTATTACACTGTGCCTATGCACTAGGGTGTCTAGTATACCTAAGATCTAAGCCTAAATGCCTAGATGCGGGGTTTTCTACTAAAATAACTATATTTAGGCGCGGTGCGAAAATTGTGAACTACGATTAAGTGTTGATATGATACCTAACCTATTTATGTATTAGGTAGGTACAATGCGAGCCAGCGGCGAACGGACAACAAATTCTAAGCCTAAATGTCTGGATGCGGGGTTTTCTACTAAAATAACCAGGCACTTAGGTGCGATGCGCTTATTCCCATTAGAATAATAACAAAATACGAACTACGGCTAAGAATCCGGCTCGAAGGACCAAAAATGGTGGCGCTTGGCAACGTGCGGTAGTGGACTGTATTGCGGGGATGAAGCTAACTGTTCCATTGACGCTTTACACACAAAAGACAGGTGGTCGGGTTGCCGCGGGCGTGATCCAAGCAATGAATGCAACCCGAGAAATTAGGAGAGGATGCACTAACCTTCACGACACACGTGTTTTCATCGCAGCCGGTACACGGATCTTCTCTTCCTTGCTCAGGAGCTGCCGTCAGCGTCACTAGATCACTTGAGGAACACACGAGAGGCACAATCCGATCGGTAAAGGTCTATGAAGCGGTAAAAATGTAACAAATATTAATCATTTTTGAGAGACGCGAGCGCGGCCGTCCTTACGCTGGCTAGTTCAAAGCGAGACTCAGTGTCTATATTTCACAAATGGCGGACGGAAGCTACATCTATGGTTAGTGCGGAAGGGGAGACGGGTATAAAAGGAGTGTGTTTCCGTGTCAAAAAATACAGCTTCTACCTCGGCGCAACCAAACGGTTACATGCCGAATCAAGGAACACATCAGGGCAGTCAAAAACAATGAACCGCATAAATCTGCAATCGCTCAACATTTATTGGAGTCCGGTACGAACCACTGGATCGAGCTACATAACCCTCAGATGCTCTCGACAGAACGCTACTATATACCAAGACTGGTTAGGGAAGCAATTGAAATAAAAAAAGTATAAAAATTTCAATCGTGAGGATGGGTTTCAACTGCCGAACGTCTGGCATCCAGTGGTCCGTCTTTGCAAAAACAACCGGGAACAAGCTAAAACAAAATCGCGAGTGGATACAGTAAGCATCGTATGTCGTGAACGTGATCGAGATCGGGTTCGAGTTTGTAGTGAGAGTGAAACCAATAGTAGTGCAGATACGCGTAGTAAAAGAACTCGAAAGAGGGTAGATCGATATAATTATTCCTAGGAAAAAACTTTTTCTTTGTTCACCGCCACTACTCCAGTTCTTCCGTGATCATGGTGCTTGCAACAGCGCCGAAATATCGGAAACTCAAAATAATGAAACATGGTAAATATCCCGTTTATTCTGATACTGATGAGAGTGCCATCAGTGCTATAAACCAGCACTCTGGTCACGGGTAGCGTCAATTAAATGTTTAGAAATTTCCACCCTATTATTGATTCAACCATGCATCTGATGTTGAGTCTGGGTTGTCTGTACAGCCCTATACTGTCGTATATATCTGTACAGCCCTATATTAGTCGCCTTGTACGACACCTATAAAATCGTAATTTGGAGGGATCGTAAGTGGGAAGAGATCGGGTAATCTCTTCCCACTTTTTACTTTCAACGACTATACCTCAGTTTTTTGATAATCTAACGGGGTGCAGTCAATTGACGGACAAATTTTAAGAAAAAGTATCATAACCAAGTAGGTATTATTTCAAATTTGCCAACCCTAGCGGTATGGACTCTTTATCAAGCCGAACCAACATCGACACTGAGAAGCGTGTTTCTCGGACAGTTATCGATTCGAGTGGATATCGAACATCAATTTCGTTTTGTATGATCATTCGATTATCTAGAAACATTCGGGTCAGGGTTGAAGTTTGACCTTTAGAAGGCTTACATCGTGAAGCATGTCGAAGTTCGTTGAATTAATAAATAGTAGGGGTCATAGTAGGTTGATAGAATTGAACTTATGTTAAAGGTTTGAAGATGAAGCAGAAATTATTTATTGATTGTTTTAGTGAATATTACTAATTGAAATTAATTTTATTTAACGGATTTTAAAGCAATGAAAAATATATAAACATCCGAACGGAGAACCTTGCCTCTTTTCTAGAACTTCGTTAAAAATAAAGATTTCTGGCAAATGAAAAGTTGGTTATTTTGCTAGTATTTTAATAGATATTAAAATACTAGCAAAATAACCAACTTTTCATTCCCCGGAATCACATTCTCTGTTTTGATTTATTCTTACTTTTACTGCCACCTGACCCGAGAGGCATGAAGGCTTTACTGCGTCAGAGCTACGTCTGTAAGCAAATTTTCAGGTAAGCTGTGTTCTTCGGTGTCCCCATGGGCCTTTCGGTTACTAATACTGATAAAGGACCTGGGGGTGATGGGTGGAGCCGCCTGTCACCCTAGCAGAAGCAGGCCGCGGCGGTGCGCACCGCGTGTTGGGGATTCTGTGGTTCATACACCCGAGGAGGGGGTCAGATTGTGAGAGATGGCCCTAGGTCGGCCGGGGTGCGAGGGATATGCCTGTCAACCTCACCTTCGGCAACCAAAAACGACCCACAGGCGTCATGCGTTTTAGTCGGTTCAAGTTCGACATAACCTCTACCACCGATTGTGGTGGTTTTTTTTACACCACTTAGATGGCAAACAAGCGCACGGCCCACCTGATGGATAGTGGTTACCGTGGCCTATGGACGTGTGTAACACCAGAGGTGCCACACTTGTGGGCCACACACGTGGTGGGGGTATCCGTGGGGGATTTCCGCAAGTAAGAAAAGAAACACTAATACTGATAAAGTAATATCACTCGGTAATGCAGCTACTATGTAACACTAACGCTGGCGTGGTTGCCTGGCAGAAATTGCTTCCATTTAGCCGCCTATTGTGCATTACGCTGTATACCTACTAGTTCTATTGGGGTACAATAAAGAAACGTCGAAAAAACATCCGATCAAGAACCAAGCGGTTCGGAGACTCTTTCCTCTGTCGCACCATTAAGGCCTGGAATTCATTACCAGCTCACGTGTTTCCTTCTTCCTACAGTCCCGGCTCCTTTAAGCGGGGCGTGAAAAAGCATATGATGAGGCCGTCAAGCTGAGTGTCACCATTGTCACACGGTATGTGTAAGTAATTTTGACCCTCTTTTCTGGGACTTTGCCTTCAGCTTACCATCAGGCAAGGCGAAGTCCAATTAACGTGTCCTATATAAAAAAAAAAATTGCTATCTATCTAACGCTATGCGTTTTTTAGTAAAAAAGACAATATTAAGACCTACGAAGGTCTCACAGACCAAAGCCCCGATATTTGAAGGTTAAACTCAAGTTAAAACCAAATATACGACTCCTATAATTTAAGGGAGACTTCAAAGGTATGAGCCCAATTAACAACTTTAGACTAATAATCGAATCTAGCAATTAAAACTGGAGTGGAGATCGTAATATTTGGGTGCGGCCACGCAAACCGCGGTAACGACGACGCGGTTGACGTTTATGACATCCAATAATTATAGTCTACTGATTTTCCTGGAGGAAAAATATTTCGACTGCCTGTCTATTTCATTGATGGACAGTAATTGAAGGAAATTAACGGCCCCTGATGATATTTCAGATAAAATGTCTCAAGAAACATATAGTTGAATAAGTTAAATTATATAATTTCATATGTAAAACATAAACTCACGCCTATATCCCCGAATGGGTAGGCAGAGGTGCTAGCACCCACATTTCGCCAGTTTATGTTTAGGTCCCAATGTAATAGTTGCGAGCCTATTGCCATTAACCGGGCACTTATAAACCTGCGATAAATACACACATAACTTCGAAAAGCATCGAAAAGTCATTAGTGTGTGCCATGGTAAAACCTGGGATTGAACCCGAGACCTCGTCTCAGCTGTCCATTACCCATACCACTAGGCTACGGCGATAAATTGGTTTTTTAATTTCAAACAATTCATAATATGAATTAAGAATATCAGAATCTACCCTCGTTGATATTTGTACAGTAATTGATGGAGGAACACGACATAACAATAATGTTTTGAATAATATTATCATCCACACTAAACTATCAAAATCATTTGGTTGTCTAGTATTATTTCACTGAGTATGTAGGCATAGTTGCTTACTTCGCGAATACTACTCGTTTCCTTCAGTCATAATACTTGCGACACAAAAAAAAATTATTCCTGAACGACAAAACTGTAGTAACTAATATTACATTGAATGAAATTTTAAGCATTTAGTATGCTAACTATTCAAAATCGATCGAAGCGAGTTTCGAACCCGCGATATTTCCCTAACAGCACAACACACCTAACAACACTTAGCCACCGAACCTACGCTTGAAAGCATCCAAATTCTTCTATACATATATCTTCTTCTTCGTCTTCGGTTCGGAAAGGAAGATTCGGTGGCTTAGAGGTCAGAGCGTTCAGAGGAGGTAGGACACGGCGGTATTTCCGCCCAATTGAGCAGTCCGACTGGGGAAGTACCTCCGCCCTAAAGAAAACCGCAGTTATAATAACTTCGTGTTGTGTTCCCGGCGGTGAGTAGGGTAGCCAGAGCTCACTGGAGAGTTTTCGTGCTGTCAGTGGGATGACCAAAGACTTGTCCTGCTTTGTCCTTTACACTGACGGCACAAAATCTCTGTTCTTACAGGGTCTGCAGCACGGATGTGACTCCACTGGTGTTACACACGTTCATAGGTCATGGTAACCACTTTCCATCAGGTGGGCCGTGTGCTTGCCTGCCACCTAAGTTTATATATAAAAAAAAAAGGAAAGATCGCAGGTTATATCCCGCCTGCACTTTTTCAATTGTTTCTATCTTAATCGAAGTATTACATTATTTATGCAATTGTAAACTTATTTGCAGTTGATAAACTAAGCCACCTATATCGATGAACGGGGACAACATTTTCCAACATCAAAGTTAAGTTTTCCACCGTCCAGTTTATTTCTTTGTTAGACCAAGTTCGCTTTGTTTGGTAGTTTATTTTGCGAGTGCAAGTCTGTAAGGAGTCTTCGGTGTGCAAGTCTGCTTTGCACTTGACTATTTTTTATTTAGGTCTATTACATCAGCATGTTATAATGTATGTAACACTAGGTGATACCCATATGAAATTTTAATCACATTTGCCTAACCCATGGAAACCTATTCCCAGGATAAGAAGTAGCTTATGTGTTGTTCGATATTATTTAAAAAAGAATTAGTTGTAATACTTGTCTATTAATCATTAACAAAAACAATTTGGCGGTATACAGATAAATAATCTTTACTTTCCGTGCTAGTCTAAAAACTGTGTTACGGCAAAGTCATGACTTTTTATTTATTAGTATTATATTATTGATTATATATTATATTACAGTATTATTTATTTATTATATATTATATATTATAGTATAGTATATATTATAGTATTATTTATTTAGTATTTCTGGAGCGAGAATCATGATTCTTGAAATACCAACCTTAAGTTAAGTGGAAAAGGACGCTTATTATAAATAGTTGTATTGAGTCAAATAACAATATACCTGCATGCTAAAAAATTGAGTTTAATGCAAATAAGTAGTATATTCATAAATTGCAGAGAAAATGAGAATTGATTCTGTAGCAATATAATAATAAAATACATATCATTTGCAATTGGTAATGAAATAATGTCATATACGGTCATTTATTTCTCATAAAAACATAAAGTTCACTTAAAATTAGATTTACAATAATTTAGAAATTAGAGTACGCCAATATATAAAAATTAATTATTACATTATACAATTAAAATATTGTCCACATTTTTGTACAGTCAGAGTGACAGTCTAATCTATTAACCCGCCCCTCATCGTACCTGGTGCAAAGGTACCCATGACACTGGCGGCATTGCCCCGTTGAACAGCTATGGCCAACCGTTGCCCCAGGTACGAGCCGGAGCGGGAGTCACCGGTTTTGTCCCTCAACCTGCGCCCTAATTCGCTCACCAGATTCTTGGCGTCGGTACCCCAACTACCCATTGTCTCGACCGCAAAGGGAGCGAACATTATAGACACACATATTATATATACACATATTAGAAATTAAGTCTTAAATATAGATACGGAAATCATACATACACATACATGCACACATATGCTTGAGCATGCTCATACCCATGTACCCTTATATATACGCTACTTACATACATACATACCTTACGCACACACGCAACATACAGATGCAAAAATACAACCACACCTACTGCATGTAAATATCCACATAATTGTCACGCTTGTAGTATATTTTCAAATCCAATTATAATCATAGTATCTAATTTACGTCAGATCTTTTCACGCATTACAGTGTGATTGAATAACAATTATTCGGATAACTTCAAACTTTCACGTTTATAATACTTATAAGTAGAGAGTGGGAAGTACAATTGGCAGGTATGTTAACAATATAATAATAATAATAATAAAACAATAAAAAGGGATAGGGCTGTTTAACATCAGACAGATATATACAGTCCAGACTCAGCCTCAGATTAATGGCTTGAATCAACAATAGTACCCGGAAATTACGTGGGACCGAATTCAATGATTTCACAATTCCATAACATTTTACACAATGCTATCTAGACCCATGGTAAGCATAACTTAACTAGCTTGTGTTATGGAATCTAGAATGCGGATAAACATACATAGATTCGTTTTTTTCTGTTATAAATACCTACATACATATCATACATAGAAACACCCAGACCAATGTAAATAAATATATTGATGCATACAAATATTTGCACTGAGCGGGAATCGAACTCGCGCCTGTTGCATAGTAGCGGAACGTTCTACCTCTACGCTACAGAGGCAGAGACAGTGGTGAAATGTGGATGTTAATTCACTTCTCCCTAACCTAAAATCTATTTAACATAACATAACATAAACTCACGCCTATATCCCCAAAGGGGTAGGCAGAGGTGCTAGCTATTGAATTAAATTTTTACTTTATTCAATTCTTGAACGTATAAGCCTTAACTATTCCCAACAGGAATGCAAAATCAAGATCGTTTTACTTACTAACCCGCTAATTTCATAGCCCAACATCGCTCCAATTCAATCTAACATTGATAATTTGGTTTCTACTGCAACCAAACTTGCTCAGTTAGTGTGGCACCTGAACAGTAAGGTCTGAACTATAAGCTGGTGAGACACCAACTTGGATTGTATGTGTTATTCCAAGTTGTATAACCAGGATTTTCCTACTTACTGTTTCATTTACTAACTTAGATCGGATTTCACTAATGGAAGTAACTGGGATTAAGTTAACTTAAACTTCGTCATCCCATTTGATGATGACTGATTTTTGTGATATATTTTTGTATACAGCTTAAGTGACAGATAAGCCCGCAGCCCTCCTGATGGAAAGTGGTTACCTTTATCTATGAACGTGTGCAACACCAGAGGCGTTACACTCGCGCTACCAACCCTTTTTTTTACGTGCGCAAAATCCCCACGGATACCCCCCCGCCGGAGCCGGTGGAAGAGGTTATGTCACTAGAACCGACCAAAACGCACGCCGCCTGTGGGTCGTTTTTGGTTGCCGAAGGTGAGGTTAACAGGCATATCCCTCTCTCGATCTGGCCCTCTCCTCGGGTGTGGGGACCACAGAGTCCCCGGAAACGGGGAGGCGCGCGAGACGCGCCGCCGCCGCGGCCTGCTTCTGCTAGGGTGACAGGCGGCTCCACCCGTCACCCCCAGGCCTGCGGTCATGGGGGGCGGAGGTCGTTCATCGACTTCAGACGCCCGAGTTGCCTTCGTACGCGGGCAGCTTGGCTTGCGATCCTTCGTCGCTCCCGCTGCCGCTCCCGCCCCGCCTCCTCCTTCACGAGCATTACTTGCGAGGCGCCTCCGTTTTACCGACCCTGTAAGAACAGAGACGTGTGTACTCTCTGTTCTTACAGGATCCGAAGTAGCCTTCAGTTCGGCAGATAACACAATTTTATACAATGAAACAGTTTGACTATTATACTGTTGGTTGATGGCACTTGGTGGAATTTGTTGTTACACATATTGAGAACTCACTTGTACTTTTCCACATTATTTTTAATAGTTATTAGACCGGTTTCGCCTTACGGCATCCTCAAATGTTTATAATGACATTCAAGAAACAACCCACATGTGAAATATGTTTGAGTGTCGCAATGATTATAAAGGAATGTTCTTAAATGTCATTGTAAACCTTTGAGGATGCCATAAGGCGAAAACGTTCAGGTCTAATAACAATTATTAAAACCTTATTAATATTGTTGAAAAGTACAAGTGAGTTCTCAATATGTGTAAAACAGTATGACTTGCTCTCAATACTTTGGTTTCAAGATCATTTTGAAACATTGTAGATAAGATAAATCTGTTTCTGACTGTACTCGTAGCAGTGATAGCTACGTGACTTAAGCGTCGAACCGTGAACCTTCTCCAAACACAAGCAATTTAGCATGAATATGGGATGCCTTAACCCAATAGTGGCTGGCAAAAGCTAATTGATTAATTTGATTGATGCGATTGTGACAAGGCTTTTTGCTTTTTTCTATACCACATAGGTGGCAGACAAGCACACGGCCCACCTGATGGAAAGTGGTTACCGTGGCCTATGGACGTGTGTGACACCAGAGAAGCCACACTCGCGCTGCCGACCCTGTAAGCACAGAGTTACTGTGCCGTCAGTGTAGAGGACAAAGCAGGACAAACCTTTAGTTATCCCACTGGCAGCACAAATTCTCCAGTGAGCTCTGGCTACCCTACTCACCGCTGGGAACACAACACGAAGTTATTATAACCGCGGTATTCTGTAGAGCAGAGGTACTTCCCCAGTCGCACTGCTCAATTGCGCGGAAATACCGCCGTGTCCAACCTAAGCCGTTGCTAAGACATTTTTAAGCGGTTGGAATGGAATTTTTGCTAAGACATTGATTACTTTTTGTAGCTAGCTGATATGGACCGTACGGGCGTGGACTTAAGGTCTACTAAACTAATTGTGATCAAATGGTATATTATAAGTCTGCCCGAGAGTGATTCTCTCGAAATTTAACGCTAATTAATATTAAAATCTCACTAGCTGACCAGCTTCGTTCGTGGTATAGGTGTTAATTGCCTAACAAAAATAAATGTAATTCATTAAAATAAAATAAACTTCGTATGCATAATTCGTAATTACTATAAAAGTCGTTAAAAAGTGGTTTTATTTCAATCTGATCAAGAACTTTCTATGTATATATTTGAACTATCATGGTCACTCACATTTATTAAAGTTGTCGGTATATTTACCATGTTGTATAGTTTTGAATAACCGATATTTCGATGTTGTTGCAAGCACCATGATCACGGGTCAGGCTCAGGATCACGAATATAATAAATATTTCGATAACTTTAATATTATATAATATGTGTTTTGTGATGTAGGTCTTTCAGTAAATATAGTGTACACCTAAATTTGAGTCTGCTTATAGTCTATTTAGGATTGTAATTCTACGATGTGTAGGTAAATAAGTTGGGACTGGTAAGTACGTTTGTAAAAAAAGTCTTTAATTCTTACTTGCACTTACTTACACAAGAAAATAATACATCAACAGACAATCATAGGAGGTAGAACACGACGGTATTCCCGTCAGAATTGAGCAGTCCGACTGGGGAAGTACCTCCGCACTACAGAATACCATGGCTATAATAATCTCGTGTTGTGTTCCCGGCGGTGAGTTGGGTAGCCAGAGCTCACTGAAAAGTTTTTGTGCTATCAGTGGGAAGACCAAAGGCTTGTCCTGATTTTGTGTTCTGCACTGAAGGCACTAAAAATCTCTGTTCCTTCAGTATTACAGTATTACACACGTTCATAGGCCACGGTAACCACTTTCCACTTTTCGGCCAACTAAATAATTAAAAAAATTAATCACAATAAAGTCCCCAATCCATACGATTTTTTTTTCTCTTTATTTATTATAAAGAGAAAAAAATATCGCATAGAAATTCGTTCTGTAGTTTTTGCACCATCGGTAAGTAAGTATATATAACATACATTTGGTATATTAAATACATTTTCTGCTCACCACATTATGACATCACATTGCCCGCAACACCAAGTTAAATCTCAGGTGGACACAGAAGCCATCTGCTAATCCTATAAGCCGCTTTGTATGACACTTACGGCGCACAGCTCTACAGTTGGAAACCACTTGGACTTAGGTGGCGGTTTTAAACGGTCAGTGGTGTATTTAGAGATCAGTGTCATTGACAACGTTCGATACCCGCTCACTACAATTTTTTATTTCATTTTCTTCATTCTTATTACTTTAACTGCTTCTCCGCTACTCAAAGGTTTTTTTTAAACAACTTAGGTGGCAGATAAGCACATGGCCCACCTGATGGAAAGTGGTTACCATGATCTATGAACGTGTGTAACACCAGTGGAGTCACATCCGTGCTGCCGACCCTGTAAGAACAGAGATTTTGTGCCGTCAGTGTAGAGGACATTAGGTTTGCTGGTAGAGAACCCATATTGAGTTAAGCTCGCTTTTGTACATACTTCTTATATATACGTGGGGCGCACTATAAGTTTCCGGAATGAATATGAAAAAATACTATTAAAGGTACAAAATTAATTTATTGTTTTTCAAAATAATCTCCCTTGGCGTCTTTGCACTTTTTCATTCGATCAAACCAGTTTTGAAAACTTTTGTGCCACTCCTCTGTGGTGACCTCTGAAACGTGTTTTTCATACTCCTCGACAGCCTCTTCTGGTGATGAAAATCGTTGGCCGCGTAATTGGTTCTTAATTTTTGGGAACAGATAAAAGTCACAAGGCGCCAGGTCGGGACTGTATGCAGGATGACTCATGAGTTCTACATTTTTCGCCTTCAAAAAGTCGTTTGTCTGTCTGGCCGTGTGAGAACTAGCATTGTCGTGGTGCAGGATGATACGGCGTTTACGGTTATTTTTACGGAGTTCGTCAATAACTTCCGGCAAACAAATGGTCGTGTACCAGTCACTATTCACAGTACGACGATTTTCTAAAGCAACAGTAGCCACGTGTCCAGTTTTATTAAAAAAAGAAGCAATCATCCGCTTAGATGCACTTTTCACACGCGCCACTTTGGTTGGTTTCGGCTCATCTTGAAAGACCCATACGCTCGATTGCTGCTTTGTTTTGGGATCGTAGCAATAAATCCATGTTTCGTCACCTGTTACTATGTCCCACACCAAATTTGACGCACCTTCGTTGAATCTGGTAAGCATGGCACTGCACCAAGTGACGCGGTCCGTTTTTTGATCCTCGGTCAAGTTATGTGGGATCCACCGCGAGCACAGCTTTCTCACACCCAAATGTTTGTGTAGGATTGATTGTATTTGACTCATGCCTATTTCTAAGGATGCGCGAATTTCATGGTAGGTCACATGCCTGTCTGTTTCAATCATACGGCGCACAGCATCGATGTTTTTGTTGGTCACAGCGGTGGACGGCCGACCATCGCGAGATTCGTCACTGAGATTGATACGACCACGCTTGAATTCTGCAAATCAGCTATAAACAGTCGTCTTGCATGGAGCTTCATCGCCAAAAGCTGTTTCAAGCCAAGCGATGCTCTGTTGAGCCGTCAAATTACACTTAAAATCGTAGAAAATCATACTACGAAAATTTTCCCGAGTTAAATCCATGTTGATGCAGACACACAATTTTTTAAATGGCGCCACAAGGTAAAAACAAAAGACAGTCAGATGAAACAAACTGTATTCTACAGCCAAAGAGTTCTATTTTCAAATGTTGTAATAAATTTTTAAATATTGTTTATGTAAGTGGCCAGTTCCGGAAACTTTTAGTGTAACCTATGTATATATATATTGTGCATGGCCTCTGTACTCTCTGTTCTGTGTGCAATAAAAAAATAACAATTAAGAATTCTAGCGTTAAGTGAAGCTTTCTCTTCGGAGTCTAGGGTTCACTTTTTTAGTGAAACTGACTGTTTAGCTGAAATTCGATATTTTCCATGATGCTACTGCTATCTGATCTTCACAACCCATTCGCGATATTTAAATATTGCAGTTAGACCAGTTGATGTAGTTTACAGGGCTCCAACTACCCATAACGATACTATCATATATGTTTGTATGATAAGCGGGATCCATGACTTACCGTGATCACTGAGGTACGAAACACGACCAATGCAAATAGAAATAGGTATTCACGAATACAAAAATAGGTATTTGTACTGAGCAGGAATCGAACAGTTGCGTTCACAAACGACACACCACAGAGGCTAATTGTTTTCATAACTATGCATTTTTCGTGCTGCCGTATTCATTTCAGGTGGATATTACTCCACCTGAAATGACACCATCCCTTCCCGTGGGTGTCATTGAAGATGATTAAGGCATAGGGCTATCATCGTTGGCGAAATATGGATGTTCATACACTTCGAGTGTAGGCACCTTCGAGAATTTATTATACAGGTGTGAATATATAGATATGTATGAATATGCGAATGCAATTAGTTTAATAAAACGCAGGAAAAGCCACGGTCTTCAGCTAGTTACTCTATAAGACCATCAAGAAGAATATACATATATAAAAAATTCCGGAAAGGTTTAATTAATTACAACTTTAACCCATCTTAATTAGAAAGGGTACAAAGTATTAAGTACTGGATCATGAAGGGTTGATTGATATAAACGGTGTCCATAAACAATGTACAGTACAGACAACAAAAACACGGCCAATGAATACACGACCTTTATTATTTAATATTTCAAGTATTCTGAACTAGGGTAACCAACAAAAAGTTGAATTTATTCATGACTCGTAAGGTCAACGCGACCCTGACCGAATTGTCAACGATATTCGAATGACCTTAAACGAATTCGAATAAAAGTAAAGACAATGAGATTTGAGGGTTGGAATACGATGAGATGAATGTGAGAGTTTGATGCATTGTATTATTTTTTTTGCATTGAATATTGATTTTTTCATACCACTTCCGTGGCAGACAAGCATGTGTTGGAAAGTAGTTACCTTGGCCTATGCTCGTGTGCAACACCAGGGATTCACACTCGTGCTGCCGACCCTGTAAGAGCAGAGAGTTTCTGTGCCGTGAATGTAGAAGACAATTCAGGAGAAGCTTTTGGTCTTTCCGGTAACAGCATAAAATCTCTCCAATGAACTCTGGCTACCCTAATCTAAGCTGGGAATTCAACACGAGGTTATTATGGCCTGGTGTTCTGTAGGGCGGCGGTACTTCCCCAGTTGGACTGCTCAGTTGGGATGGGAGTACATCATGTCTTAGCTTCATGAAGATTTGAAGCATGTTATAATATTCACACTTGTAAATCCCCGAAAAGGGTTAGGCAGAAGTGTAAGACACACACATTTCATTTAGGGGGAAAAAAGGACGATCTAATTGTCGCCAAGCAGGCACTTTCTCATAGACTGTATGCTGAACAGTCCTGTTCTTAATCCTGCTGCTATGTTTCTGTTATTACGAGATTTAATCTTCGATTTCGAAGAGATACTTTTTGATCTATTTTGGGTTCGTACTTCTTCTTCTAAAATATTGAAAGTTTTAGAAAACATTCTTCGAAAAACTACGGGCTTTTTTTACGTGCGAAAAAATCCCCGAGGATACCTCAAAGCCAGAACTGGTGGAAGAGGTTATGTCGGACTCGAACCGACTAAAACACACGGACATTGTTGGTTGCCGAAGGTGAGTTAACAGGCATATCCCTCCTACTCTGGCTGACCCAAGGCCACCTCTCTCGATCTGGGGACCACAGGGTCCCCAACTCGTCCCCGGAAACGGTGAGATGCGCAACCTCCGCGAATAACTTCGTGTTGTGTTCCCAGCGGTGAGTAGGGTAGCCAGAGCTCACTAGAGAATTTGTGCTGTCAGTGGGAAGATTAAAGGCTTGTCCTGCTTTGTCTTCTACACTGACGGCACAGAAACACAGGGCTTGCAGCGCGACTGTGACTCCCCTGGTGTTACAAACGCCCATAGGCCACGGTAACCACTTTCCATCAGGTGGGCCATGTGCTTGTCTGCAACCTAAGTGGTAAAAAAAATTAGGAATAAACTAGAAACGCTATTCAATCACTAGAAATAACATTGTACATTTATCATACTTCATATCAAATCAATAAGCCCCCCACAGTTCACTACTAGAGATAGGCCTCTCCCAATGTGCGCCATTTTATCCGATTCTCTGCCTTCCGCATCCAGTCTTTCCCAGCCACCTTGATCAGGTCATCTGTCCATCTGGCAACTGGGTCGATGTAGACATACATATGTCAATCAATTCGAAGACATTTTGAAGAAAGGACATGTCAAGAGTACCCGAAACCGGCGAGCAAGTATGAGAACAATTATGAAAGTAGAAGAAGCGAAAGATGTTTGCCAGGATCGTGGCAAGTGGAAAACAGTGGTCTCTGGCTACCCCACTGGGAAAAAGGCGTGACTGTAAGAATTAGAATCTTTATTACCTAGAATATGTTTTTTTCTTTTTTATTCATTTATTTATTATACATACATATATGGTTACAGGTGTTGGGGTGATTTAGGATTTACAGCATATTCTGCCATTTGTCTTGACGACCTCCGTGGCGTTCCGGTAGAGCATTCGACTGCTATGAAGGGGGCGCGGGTTCGATTCCCGCTCAGTGCAAATATTTGTATGCATGAATATGTATATTTGCATTGGTCTGGGTGTTTCTATGTATAATATGTATGTATTTACAAAAAAAAAGTATTTAAGTATGTTTATTCTAGATCCCATAACACAAGTTAGTTAAGCTATGCTTACCATGGGTCTAGATAGCGTTGTGTAGAATGTCGTGGCATATTTATTTATTTTATTGTGGCGTGCAAATATTAAATTTCTATTCCCTACCAGATTTTTTACATGCTATGTATGTACACACATCAACAAAGTCTAGGGAACAAGGACATTTCTAGTTTTTATTTAAAAACCCTTTCTTGTAATAGTGAGTGTTTTATATCAATAGAAGGGTATTTTTATACCGTTTTTAATTTTAATTTTAATAAAAACATTTTCATACCAATTTTTTTTTTTTTTTTAAGAAAGAATTGAATAGTGCCAATATTGAGTATTACAACCTTCTATGATTAGGCACAAAAATAACGAGGTAGTAAGAAATACAGTAATTAACCGTACTTTAAACGTTTTTAATAATCTGTAGGACCTCCTAAAGCATTAGCAACAGCTCGACAACGGCGTGGCATACTTAGTATGAGATTGTCAATCATCGTCTGTGGAATATGGCTCCATACACTGCGAAGGTGTAAAAAAAGTTGTTCTTCAGTGTTCAGATTTTCCAAAGAATCACTGAAAGCTCTTCTCCCAAGCAAATCCCAGGCATGCTCTATGGGATTGAGGTCGGCAGACTGAGCAGGCCATTCCAACGTCGTCATATTGTGCTCGCTTAACGCATTGACCACTACCCTCGCGGTGTGTGACCGTGCATTATCTTGCATGAACATAAAATCTTGACCGAACTGCTGTCGATGAGGGATTACCATGGGGTGTATAACCTCCTGAATGTATTGGTTTGCATTCAAATTGCCCCGTATCCAAACGAGGTCGGTCCTTCCACCAAGGCGAATTCCAGCCCATACCATGATTGTTCCACCTTGGTAAGGATGAACTTCTTGCGGATTCTGGAGACGACTCCGACGTCCAGGAACTCGCCATATACGCACTCTTCTCGAATCAGGATGAAAACCGAAGCAAGATTCGTCGGAAAACAGAACCCGTGCCCATTGATGGTCGGTCCACTGTAAATGTGCGTTAGCCCACAATAAGCGACGACCTCGAAACGATTTCCACGTCGAAGAGCTGGAACCCTAAGCGGTCTGCGAGCATAAAGATTGGCTTCATGTAGTCTTCTTCTGACAGTTTGATCGCTAATAACCACTTGATGCTGAGACTGGAGGCCTGCGACCAACTGACGAGCAGTAATCGTGGGTTGCCGCCTTGCGGAATTTTGCAAGAAACGATCTTGTCGCGGGGTAGTAACCCTATTTCGTCCCCTGTGACGTTCGGCAACATCCCCTGTAGAGTGCCCATAATCTGCAAATTACGCTTGGTTGGGTGTTGACAGCATCCGCTACGTCGCGTTGAGTTCGTCCAGCTTGCAGCATACCAACAGCCCTTAACATCTCTTCGCGACTTAAATGACGACGTGACATGATGACTACAGTCACAAAAATGCACAAACCATACGTAAAAGACGTATTATTGATAATAAACGTTATTTACAATCAAAAAAAATAATTTTTATTTTGCCTCAGAGAAACTGCACAATCAAACACTTTTAAAAGTTTTCCCTCCATATTCGAAAATCATTACTTATTTAAATTTATTTTTAAATTTCGAACAACTCTGTAATCTACTTTATTCTATTTTTATTTATTTGCTGCCAGTTATTTGCAAAACAAGATTTACACGAAAAAAAATAATTGGGGTCATCTTGTTCCCTAGACTTTGTTGAGGTGTTTATGTATGCATACTATAAATAAAAGTTAATACAAACTACTGAAATATTGAAAGAAGTCTTCGAAACTCCGTCTTGATTATACAATATAAGATTTATAGATAACGTATACAAAGTTTATCAAACTTGTGTGATGTTGATAAATAGCACCGGGCAGATGCTCCCAGATATTGCTGTTTCGTAAATAAGTTTCGTCATGTGTGTGCAGTTGACGGATAAAGTTATGGGTGTAGTTTCATTCGGTTGACGACATCTGGGCTGAGTTTATGTTATAACTGTTCCCCATGATGTTTACTGTCGATAACATTTGTTAAGGTACAGTTTAGTCCCGAGAAGGGTCAGATCGAGAGAGATGGCCCTAACCGACTAAAGCCGCATGGCCGTCTAGGGCCATCTGTTGCCAAGGGTGAGGTAGCCTATGGCAAATGCCTCGCGCACCCCGAGTGACCCAGGGTTATAGAAGACCCCGTCGGGTGTGGGACAACGGCGTCCCCAAGAAAGATATACCTGGATCAGCCGGGGTGCGAGGGATATAACTGTCAACCTTAACTTCAGCAACCAATAGTGACCCACAGACGCCGTGTGTTTTAGTCGGTACGACTCCGACATAACCTCTCCCACCATCTCCAGCGGGGAGGTATCCGTGGATATTTTCCGCACGTAAAAGAAAATTTACGTTTTAGTGTTGACTGCGCGAGTGTGACACCTGATATTGCACAAGTCCATAGGCCATGGAATTATTTTCCGTAGTGGGCCGTGCGCTTGTCTGCAACTATCCAATTCACGATAGGCAGCCAATACTTTGGTGAAGATAAAAAAAAATTATACCACTTTGGTGGCAGTTAAGTGCACGGCCCACCTGATGGAAAGTGGTTACCGTGGACTATGGACGTGTGTAACACCAGAGAAGCCACACTCGCGCTGCCGACCCTGTAAGACAGCCTCTGTGTCGTCAGTATAGAGGACAAAGCAAGACAAGCCTTTAGTCTTCCCAGAGACAGCACACATTCTCCAGTGAGCTCTGGAAACCCTACTCACCGCTGGGAACACAACACGAAGTTATTATAACCGCGGTATTCTGTAGGGCGGAGGTACTTCCCCAGTCGGACTGCTCAATTGGGCGGAAATACCGCCGTGTCCTACCTCCTATGGAAGATCTTGAGTAATTGCTTTCTAGAGTAGACCCAAGGGTCTTCCTGTTATAAGTACTCTTGATAGAATACCGTGAGATTTTAGCCGGTTCAATTCTGATAAAATAATGGCATAGCTGGCCTCAGTTAATGGTATTACTAACAGGAATGTATGAAAAAGAAGACATGCTGTGCCGACCCCAAATAATTGGTACAGGGAGCAAATGATGATAAAGGCCACCTTTGATTGCAATATCTTTAAAAAGTAAATTAAAACAGTATTCTTTGTAATATTTAATTTTTAATATTTGCTCCCTTCAGTTTACAGTAGAAAGGAGCAAATATTGCAATGTATACTGCCGGCATACCATTGTCCCGTGTTTATTGTAGAACTATGAATTGCGTAGGAATCCCTATTAAGTCTAGCTATTTATTATTATTACGATAAGAGACTGGCTGTTAAGCGTAGTTGGACAACAGCGTCGCTAAGATAACACAGATAAATTAATTTTCGTCAACAGTTGCAAAATTTAGTCTAACTCTTGTTGTAATAATAATTGTTTAGTAGTACTTTTTACTGTTAATGGTGAGGTAGGGTGATATTATAACTATACATATATCAATACTATCTGATGTATGAAATATGTTACTACGTTACTAATGAAAATACGAACCGACTACGGAAAAAAAGCATTTTTCTTTTACCACTTAGTTGGCAGACAAGCACACGGCCCACTTGATGGAAAGTGGTTACCGTGACCTATGGACGTCTGTAACACCAGAGGAGTCACAGTCGCACTGCCAACCCGGTAAGTACAGAGTTTCTGTGCCGTCAGTAGAAGACAAAGCAGGACAAGCCTTTAGTCTTCCCACTGGCAGCACAAATTCTCCAGTGAGCTCTGGCTACCCTACTCACCGCTGGGAACACAACACGAAGTTATTATAGCCGCGGTATTCTGTAGGGCGGAGGTACTACCCCAGTCGGACTGCTCAATCGGGCGGAAATACCGACGTGTCCTACCTCCTCTTCCTCTTTTGAGGGAGCTCAGCTTTATAATAAGTTACCACTAAACATCAGAAAAAGTGACTCTCTCAATATCTTTAAATCACGATTATCATTGTACATAACTGATCATTATTAATTTGTTAATCTCACTGCTAGGTGTTCTTTTTTGTCTAGTCTACAGGCTACTTTCAACGACAAATAGCATATTAATTGTAAATTATGTTTTCATGTAAGTGGCAATGTAATTTTCTTTTTGAAAATAAATATCTTTAAACCTATGTAAGCGGCTCCACTAGCAGGAGCGTCCTTAATTGTAGTTTTTAGTCATGTCTCTGGTTGTACTCAACCGATTGTGAGCAAACAAGTTTTGGAGGAGGTAGGATACGACGGTATTACCGTCCAATTGAGCTGTCCGACTGGATAAGTACCTCTTCCCTATAGAATACCGCAGCCATAATAGCCTCGTGTTGAGTTCCCGGCGGTGAGTAGGGTAGCCAGAGCTCACTGGAGAATTAGTACTCTCAGTGGGAAGACTTGTCCTGTTTTGTCTTTTACACTGACGGCACAGAAACTCTGTGCTTACAGGGTAGGCAGTGCGAGTGCGAAACCCTTGGTGTTGCACACGTCCATAGACCACAGTAACCACTTTCCATCAGGTGGGGTGTGCTTGTCTTTCAACCAAGTGGTATAAAAAAAACCCAAAGGTTACCTTTCTAACAAAAAAAGACCGCATCAAAATCATTTTATAAGTTTTTTTTTCAATTACAAACAGACAACATTTCAAAAAAGTTATTTCTCAATCTTTAAGATTTTTTTATTCGCAGCTAAACATTTGAATTGAATCATTTTCTCACCAGCTTTCTAAAAAAAACTTCAGAAAAATATAAAAAGAAATACATGACCGACCAAATAAATACATAATATGTATAATTGAATTGGGCCCGATACTTCGAGCACCCTTTTGATCCATTTTCGCAAGGACGCAATGCGAAAGTGTAATTTCTGTAGAGGCTAGTTTTTGTATGCGCTTCAAGGTTTGTACGTGAACTCGGTTTATTCGAGCAAAAAGGTTTTATTCCATGTATGTTTATGCTGTAAAAATAGTGAACAAAAAACATAAGAGGTCTTGTAAACATATTCCTGTAAGTTACATTCCACATTTTTATATTTTTATTTATAGTAGTCATAACTTTTATCCTCATGCTTTTATATCCCTGAATAGATAAGCAGATAAAATATTAAAGACCTAAATTAATTTCACCAGTTGCATGCATGGATCCCGGCAGAGTAGAATTTGGTGGTCCAAATTCTACTCTGCTGGGATCCATGCATGCAACTGGTGAAATTAAATGGGGTGGTCCCCATCTCTTTCTATACAGCTCAGACTCAGCCTCAGATGTATGGCATGACTCAACAATAGTACCCGCAAGACTTTAATAGGCTCACCTACTATTGTGACCGAATTCAATGTTTGGTGTTTGGATGTTAATTCACTTCTGCCTAACCCTCCGGTGATAAAGGCGTGATTATATGTATGTATTCTGTCCCTAGAAATTAAGCATAGGATTGGTTGATATACTACTTAGTAACTAGGTATCATCACCTAAGTTTTCTTGACTCTTACACAACACATATAGGTACCTATAGATACTTACACATTGAGAAGTAATACACATATACATCAATGTCTACACACATTATATTACTTACGCCTTCGTATTCCACGGAAACTTTTTCGTACCCGTACTTAATATAAATTAATAGTCCTGCAACGCAGACCCTAAATCACTGCAACCACATGCTAGAAATTTTGACAGTTAATATTTGTTTATGTTGTAAGTTAAGTTAAGCTAAGGAATAATTCCATTCGATATATTTATGAATGAAGTAATCGGGAGGTAGAGGCAGAATTAATCTCAGACTGCATCACCTTCGCTGATGCTTATCTTTGAGTCTATAATACTATGTTTCTCATATCAGACTATCAGAAGTACTTGTCGTTGACATTAACATACATACATTATAATCATGCCTTTATCCCTGGAGGGTTAGGTAGAGGTGAATTAACACCCATATATCACCAATAATTGTATTCGGCACAGAAACTTCGTACTTACAGGGTTGGCAACGCAACTGTGACTCCTCTGGTGTTACAGACGTCCATAGGCCACTGTAACCACTTTCCATCAGATGAGCCGTGTGCTTCTCTGCCCCCTAAGTGGTATAAAAAAATTCGGTCCCACGTAATAGGGGGTGAGCCTATTGCCGTATTCCGGTCACTATTGTTGACTCGAGCCATACATCTGAGGCTGATTTTCGGATGTATATATATATACAGATATATATATATGTATAAAAATGAGCTCCTGCATGCCAGTGGCGAATTTAGAAGAAGAGTTGAAGAAAATTCATTATGTTTGAAATGGTCGCTACATATTCTAGCAGATGAATTTGGTATCCAGTTTTTGATGTGCAGGGCCTAAATCTACAAAGTCCGTCTTTTCTTATCAGTAGGGAAACGATGGGACCTTTCTTTTCACACTGAAATCCACTACACAGCATCATTGTTTATTGTACAGAAGACTTTTTCTTTTATTTACTAACAATTTGTATGAAATTTGACATCAATTCAATATCAGCGATAATGCGCCATCTATCAGGATAACTAAGTAATGTATCTCCTCATTAATAACATTTTATTTGCACGATACTGTACCTTAACATGTAATTGCGACAAAATTTTGTTTGCTTTTTGTCTGTTCAAGCACACTCAATTCTTGTTATCCAAGCCTAGAACAAGCAACATTGTAAGTTTATGAAGTTCATTTTTATTGTTTTGAAATCTAAGATACCCTAGGTAAAGTAATCTATGTGTCATTGTAAGATGCATATTCTAATCTCCAAAGACAACACTTTATGGCTGCATGCGGTTTATCGTGACGTTTCTTTTATGGGCCGTAAACTTGAGAGGCATAAGACCATAAAAGTCTTTCTATGACTTTGTTCCACGCAAATGTGAAGTGTTCCAAAATTTAAAGTTACACTTTTCCAGTAGCGGTGTGGTGGAGCCTATATTGCGTTTAGAATTTATGTGCTTCACTGTACTTGTATTTCAGAATATATTATGACTTCTTACCTTGTATATACACGGTGGTAGATCACACACGTGCATTTGTTTTTATAATTAGCATATTAATAGCACTAGTCTCTCTCTTCTGAGCCCTGAACTTGGAAGTTATTGTAATCATTCGAAGGTAGTTCCGGTGCATCATCACCATCTCAATATCTCTCTGAAGTAATATTACTTAAATCTTACTTTATTTTCATAGTGTAAATCGGATTCAGACCGTTATTGTCTGTCGATATTTGTGAAACAAGTGTAAAATAAAAAAAAATACGCTATAGTAAGAGAAACGGTTTGATTCAATTTGACATTAGTATCTCGATTAGCCTGGGGGCAAAGGGTGGAGCCGCCTGTCACCCTAGCAGAAGCAGGCCGCGGTGGTGATGCGCACCTCCCCATAGTTGGGGACGATATGGGGACTCCATGGTCGCCACACCCGAAGAGTGTCGTCTCATAAGAGAAGGTCTTGGACCGGTCAGGATGCAAGGGATATGTCTCAGATACTCTCACCTCCAGCATTCAGCGGCCCACACAGTCGGCGTGCGTTTTAGTCGGTTCAAGTCTGATATAACCTCCCCCACCGGTTACGGTGGTGGAGCATCCCTTGGTATTTTGTGCATAATAAAAAAAAAGTATTACGTGTTTCCTAACAGACGCTGACCGTCCAATTCACACTATCAAAGTCACACACATACACATAATCACACCTTTATCCCCGAAGGGTTAGGCACAGGTGAATTAACACCCATAATTCACCAATCATTGTTTCCGGTCCCACGTAATTGGGGGCGAGTATATTGCCGTCTTCCAGTCACTATTGTTGACTCGAGCCATGCATCTGAGGCTGAGTCTGGGCTGTATATATCTGTCTGATGTTAAACAGCTTTATTCCTTAGTCGCCTTGTACGACACAGCATGGGAAGAGATGGGGTGGCCCAAACTCTACTATGCCGGGAACCACGCGGTCAGATTAAAATATTGCTGCTAGTGACTATGGTGTTCTCCCCCGTTCTCAAACTGATACAAAATTGTCGTCCGTATACTTTTGACAACCGGACAACCCGGGATAGAATATCCTGGTCCCCAAGTAACGAGCAGAGCCGACCCTAAATAATGGGAAGAAAAAGAATACTTTTCCTATTCAGATAACCAAATAATATATGCTTGTCAGTCCGTTTAACAGTCACAATGACATTTTATTTCAGAGGAAAATACATAATTAAGGCAGTACATTTCTGACTCAATACCTTTTCACGTACGAATTACGCGTCGAAAATTTTCCGTCTTCATTAAACCGAGCGATCGGCGAAGCTGCGATTATAATGCGTGTTCAATACTTACAATAAGTACCAACATCTATGTATAATTCATGATAAGAATTCTTATTCTCAATGCGCTTATTCCAGAAGCCTACTCAACTACACCTGTGTGAGTGTAACACCTTGTCAATGTGTGTGTAGCTATATATGACAGGAAGTATCGATGTGTGTGTGACAGTGTAAGAAAAGAGTTACAAGACACACACAGCCGTATTCAGCTTTAAGATTGTTTACATGTGTGCATAAACAGCGTCTTAACAGTTACCGATTTCTCAAAGGTCTGTGTTTGTGTGCGCAATAAGTAAATGCTTAAAAGAGGTGATTTGATATAAAAAATGTATTAACTTTTTTATCAGTTTTATGTTCAGGTTTTTCAGTGAGATTCATTCTGATTTCATGGTCAAAAATTTAAAAGGTTTATGTTTTGAAGCAATATCAAATACTGTTTCAGTCTATTTTTGTTCTATTATGATTTGTTATTGAACCATAAAATGATGACTTCATGACAGGCCTTCAGCCATGTCTTAGTACACCGATCATCACTTTTGTCTCCGTACAGTTCGAACCCAGCGCAGCTGCCTGTCTGCGGACCTTTTAGATTATTTATATAAGGCACGCCTTCATTCCCGAAGGGTTAGGCAGAGGTGAATTAACAGATTTCACCAATCATTGAGTTCGGTCCCACGTAATAGGGCGTAAGGCTATTGTCGTCTTCCGGGCACTATTGTTTACTCAAGCATCTGAGGCTGCTTCTGGGCTGTATATATCTATCTGTCTGATGTTAAACTAAGCCTAAGTCGCCTTGTACACCGCATGGGAAGAGACGGGGTGGTCCAAATTCTACTCTGCCGGCTTAGGTTATTTGTGTGTTTTATAATTGGAATAAAAGTATATTTCAATCATCTAAAATGTTTTTAGAGCACCTAAAGAGAACTTTAAGTTCGTTCTCCTTTGTGTTGATTTTGTTTCTATACAATTTTATTAAAATATTATTTTGAAACCTTTTAAAACGTCAATATATTTAACTCTTTGACATTGTTACTTTTGAGTGTCAGATATCCAAAACAGCGTAAAACTATCAGTATCAGAATAAACGGGATATTTACCATGTTTCACTATTTTGAGCTTCCGATATCCGATATTTCCGTTTATTCTGATACTGATGTCAGTGACCATGATAGTTTAAATACCTATAGCGTAAAACTAATTTATTTTCCAGTTTCAAAATATCCTGTTTCAATGTTTTTAAGATGTTTCGTAAATAAATAAGAGTATCCAAGACATTTTAAATTGAATTTCATTTCGAACTAATCGATTTCAATTTACTTAAAAAATTTAATTACCTAACAATTGTAGTTGATTGCTGTGTCAAGTCCTCCATCAATTCGGTTCATCAATAGCTTTTCATCGGATTAAAAAATTACCGAAGGAGAACTGTTACAATTTTATGTCAACTTAAAATATATTGTTACCTTTATACGGCCCAATCGCACAGTCATTACTTTTTTTTTACGTGCACAAAATCCCCACGGATACCTCTCCACCGGAGCCGGTGGAAGAGGTTATATCGGACTCGAACCGACTAAAACGCACGCCGCCTGTAGGTCGTTTTTTTTTTGCCGAAGGTGAGGTTGACAGGCATATCCCTCGCACCCCGGCCGACTCAGGGCCATCTCTCACGATCTAGCCCTCTCCTCGGGTGTGTGGGGACTACAGAGTCCCCAACTCGTCCCCGGAAAACGGGGTGACAGGGTGACAGGCGGCTCCACCAGTCACCTCCAGGCATGCGCTCATGGGGGGCGGAGGTCGTTCAGTGACCTCACACAGTCATTATTTAGCAATAAATTGTAGGTCAATAGAATATGCGTAAACCATATGCACTTTACAGTACAGCAGTTCACGCTCGTATCTGATATACGGGTGGCGCGTCCTCATTCTCAATCAATTAGTCCTAAGTATCAATATATCATAAGTAATATCACTCAATCATCTCTATCATTTCTATCACATTCCGGTGTCCCATACAACCTACAAGTTCTACTGTACAATGAAGAATTCTATATCTCTATCTGTCTATCTATTGTTAGAGACGATCATTCCCATGTGTATATTTACCAGTTTGTGTGGCCCATTGTACGAATGTAGAAATATAGCTGATTTGACTCTTCTGTTTAAACTAGCAAATCACTCTATTGATTGTTCTGAATTGCTAAGTAAGATTGGAATGTGTGTGTCATCTGTGCGTCTAAGGAAACCAAGGCTACTATATGTGCCGCTAACAACCTGCACCTACATACAAAATTCCTACCTAATCAGGGTGTGTCGAGCGTACAATTCACTATGCCATGAGTACGATTTAGATTTATTTTTCACCAGCACTAATCAACTTAAAGTCAAGTTGAGCAGGAAATTTTTTGATACAGTATAATGCGAAGTAACAGTATAATGTGATATTATTACTATTGCAATACTATCTACCGTCTTGTACATGTTATTAATTGCAAAAACTTGTAATTGGCCATTTTATGTTATAATTGTTTTTAATCTGTATTCTAGCTATTAGTTTTTCAGAAAGAATTAAATAAAATAAAAGTAAAAGTCCTTAATAGGCTCCATCCAATAAGGTCTTAGGGGCCAAACAAACTGGTACATGTTATTGATAAAGATTGATGAACAAAGCTCTGGAATGGAATGGCATGGGCATCAAAATACAAATTTTAGAGGTGTGTATCCGGGATTTTAGATAATATGACCCTGGTTTCTAAAGACCCTAGATGGCGTGCGGGTCCGTGGTATCCGAAAGAATTCCCGGACGAAAATTATGAAATAGTTTTCTACGCTTTTCCTTCTCTGATAAAGAAATTGTCAAAGTTATTTTTTTTATGTTGCTTTTAACTTTAGATAGATAATTCTTTATTGAACACCAATAGATTACAGTAGAACTTGTGTGTATCAATACTTTATACTATTTAGCACTTATTACTTCTCTAGAGTAAATGTCTAAATTCCCCACAAATACCTAAAGTCCAATCGGGTCGAAAATTCCTACAGTTTTGGGAATTCCCCACACATTGTTCCTTAAATTGGAAAATTGTCATTTAAACAAAGGTCACTTATCAAGTTATAACAAATTCATTTTTGAAAACAATCCAGAATCCAACAAACCATTTAGATTCACAAGAGTCCATAACTCTGGCTTAACTCGCAGATCCGCTCCGAATCCGTGTTTATCACAGAAAAAGCTTCAGATAACATATTTAAGGAAGCTTGTATATAAATTTGGAGATCATCCGCGTAAACGTGGTAAGAAGAAACGAGTTCTACAGACAGAATGTATTTGAGTTTATATTTTAACTAGCTGTGAGCCATGGCT
Source organism: Eilema griseolum (assembly GCA_963662185.1). Classification (NCBI taxonomy): domain Eukaryota; kingdom Metazoa; phylum Arthropoda; class Insecta; order Lepidoptera; family Erebidae; genus Eilema; species Eilema griseolum. Next base: position 3,479,052 of record OY759249.1, read on the forward strand.
CTGCCCGCGTGGATATCGATCATCGTGAGTTTTGTTCATTGCAATGAATTAATCGTGGATATCAATGCTGAAGGTAAACTGTCAGAAAGGAGAGTTAAGCAATGTAGCTTTGTGGTTAAGGAGTCAGTCTTAAGATCGAAAGGTTCCAGGTTCGAATCCTGGCTATTACAGTGAACACAGTTTACGTGAACCCACTCCTAATACAAGCTTAGCTGGAGGGGTTAGCGGGAAATAATAGGTCGTTACATATTATGAAATTGCCGTTTTTTTTAAGAAATTTCATTCGCTAACATTTTAAAAACATTTTTGCATTTTCTTAATATAATATAACATAACATAACATAACGTAAAGTAACGTAACGTAACGTAACGTAACGTAACGTAACGTAACGTAACGTAACGTAACGTAACGTAACATAACATTAAACTAATAAACACTTTTATTACATTTTGAAACGTGACAGCTGTAAAAAAGTAATACGAAATTTATCATCAAAATGGATAGCATTTAGGAAGTACTGTTTTTGAAGATCGAATTTAATTTAAAAAAAATGTAATACACAGTTGTAAATTATTGAAATCAACTTTCAAACAAAATATAAATAATAATAAATTACAGGAATAACGAACTCATGAATCTGTAAGAAAATTTCGGCAATTTCATAGGTTAACGACTTAATATAAGTAGTAGACTAATATACTAAAACACAAGTTATAATAGTTGAATGAAATCAAATCGATAAAGATAGAAAAAATTTAAACGGTCCAGGTGGGATTCGAACCTGCGATCTTTCCCTTACAGGGGGGACGCTCTGACTACTGAGCTATCGAACCTTTGCCTGAAACCATCCAAATTCTTCTATACATATATCCGTCTTACGGCGACGGTGGGAGCCATCTACCGATATTCGTTCAAATCCTGCCTGGACCGTTAATTTTTTTTCTATTTTAAGCGATTTGAAAAGTTATAATAGTGGTTTTCATGTTGACGGTCTTATCAGATGCTTTACCGGGAATCATATAATATTGTTTATAACAAAACTAATTCAGTTATTTCATTAAAACTTTTATCCTAGTTAGTGCATTTTGTATTCGCTCAACACCCAAGGGAGTGCTGTCGAAATTTTATTTCAGAATGGGTTGGGATAGTATGTCGAGTTTCATTGTGCGCGCGTGGTTTAATTTATTGCATTGATGATTTCATTTGTCCTCAATTGCGGCTACACTAACCGAGACTATGATGGATTGGGTTTAATAGCATAATAAGCAGTTATATTGTTCTCGTTGTGGTTTAATTGCCAGATTTGTGATAATAGTCGTGAAGGTAGCATTTATCAGATTTCATTACTATCGATTTTGAGTTGCGTTCAAAGTTTTCAGTTAGGGTGCCGAGTTTTGTTGTTTTGCTTGGTATTTCAGCTTTTTGGGAGCGATTATTTGGTCACCTAGCCTTGGGTAAAAAACAGCAACAGAGCACCATACATTACTTTGTTTAGCAGAACGTGCATGAACTTGAAGATGACATTGTCTTGGACCTCAAGTTTGTTGGTAGGATCCAGTATAACCTCTTCTACAGACTCAATGCTGCTTCAATAAATGTCTATTAAAAAACCTAGTAGTAGTAGTACCTAGAAGTTGCCCCAACATGAAGTCATGGAATTATTTACCGTCACTCGCGTGTCCTTCTTCCTACAGTACTGGGTCCTTTAAAGGGAACGTGAAAAAGCATCTGATGAGGTTGTCAATGCGAGGACCATTTTATTTATCTAGGACACACCAACTTGACTTCACCTTACCTGATAGTAAGCTAAAGGCAGTCTCAGGAAAGAGAATCACCATTACAGACACTAAGTAATGTAACAATGGTGGCACTCAGCTTAGCGGCCTCATCAGATGCTTTTTCACGCCCCGCTTAAAGGACCCGGGACTGTAGAAAGAAGGAAACACGTGAGCTGGTAATAAATTCCAGGTCTTGGTGGTGCGGCAAAGAAAAGAGTCACCGAACCGCTTGGTTTTTGCTCGTATATTCTGCACAGTGTGAGGGTGATATCTAAGCCCTGCACGTGATGTCCCATGTAGGCAAGGAGAAGGTGGGATTAGTTGGATGTAAAATAGTGTAAAAAGCTTTACCTGATCTGACAATCAACTTATAATCCTATCCACAACACTCGATTAGCATATACTGCATTGGTAGCTACTATATAACAGTCAGCATAAAAAAATTAAAACCAATCCCATCTTCCCTTACGTCTTTAGCACTTAGCAATCCCATTAAAATATAATATGTGATATTTATATTCAACGCCATCATTCGATATGAATATCAATATACAGTTATTATTGGCTCCAAGTTGCCATGAGGAAGCCGTGAGTATTTGTGTTAAAAATTCTTGGCACGTAGAACGCATGTAACAATCGATTCCAGGCAACTCACGCGTGTCGAGGGAAAGAATAATCGGCTATGATCCATTGTCGAGAATTGAGTGAAAATTACTCTTGCAATATTTTCTTATTTCGTATTCGATTCCCGCTCGTTGATAATGTTTGTATGCATGAATGTGTCTTGATCTGGGTATTTTTGTGCCTTGGGAAGCTTGTGCTGCCGTCGGTCTCAGTTGCCATGCGAACATCTACGGTAGTCTTCTACGGGTAGTTGGAGCAGTAAACGTCAAATTACAGAACTTTTATACCACCGATTGGTTGTGGAAGTCAGAAGTCAGTCGCTTCATGGAAAATATCGAAGTTCAACCGCATCATAGTTAGACTTGAAAACCAACAGCTACTGAGTTGAGAAAAAGCTCAGAAAATGGTGATAACTACTTACACCACGCATGTATACTTCATATAAAGTACTAGTTGATGCCTACGACTCGGCCCGGATGCATATTTTTGGTCATATCTCCAATTCTACTCATGCAACTATTGCATTGAAAAGTACAGCAGATTTTAGATCTGATCAAGACTTGAAGACAAAATCCGGGAATGAACTTTTGCATTCATTGCAAATAAACAGAAAAACAGAACAATTCAAAAAATCATTTTTTTTTTACGTGCGCAAAATCCCCGCGGATACCTCCCCACCGGAGCCGGTGGAGGAGGTTATGTCCGACTCGAACCGACTAAAACACACGCCGCCTGTGGGTCGTTTTGGTTGCCGAAGGTGAGGTTGACAGGCATATTCCTCGCACCCCGGCTGACCCAGGGCCATCTCTCACGATCTGGCCCTCTTCTCGGGTGTGGGGACTACAGAGTCCCCAACTCAAAGAATCAAAGAATCAATTTCATTTATTCAGTTTAGGCACATAAAGAGCACATATGAACGTCAAAATTTTACAATTATGTATGTCAAGAAATAATATAAAAATATTAAATAATGTAAAAATAAACCATTGGAAAATGATTCTTTCGCTGGTTCGGTAGATTAGTTCTACTGAGAAGATACCAGCAAGAAACTCAGCGAACTACATTAGAACTAGATTATCTTTCTTTTTTAAATTTGTTTTGGTTTACAATTTATTTTGTGCGAGCAAGCAAGAGACTTATGTTGACCACGCATTAACATCATTAAGGTACTCATCCACTTTATAGTAATCTTTACTCATTAAAGTTTTTTTCACTTCTATTTTAAATTTATTTATTGGCATATTAATCAAGTCCTGAGGAATTTTACTAAATATTTTTATGCAGCTGCCTACAAATGAATCACCAACCTTGTGAAGCCTAAGTTTAGTTTGACTCGTCCCCAGAAACGGGGAGGCGCGCCAGGCGCGCCACCGCCGCGGCCTGCTTCTGCCAGGGTGACAGGCGGCTCCACCTGTCACCCTCAATTCAAAAAATCCTTAGAATTTATTTAACTAACCAGATTTTCGACTATCCCGATAATCAGAATTTTAATTTTAATCTATACAATCAGGCCTCTACTATACCAGAAACTATGATTTGTTTCATATGGTCCACCGGTAGGTTTATCAATTCTTCAAAGGTGCAGACAGAGATATGACGCCAGCACCAGCATACAAGCTTGGTTGGAATATAACTATTCGAGCAACGTCTAAAGTAGCTTGAACTGCGAAACCTCCGCCATATCCTTCTAACCTAACCTATCTGTGCGAGGCACAAGTAGTTAAAAAGATCGTTTCACTTGTTCGCGCGGTGTCCTCGAAGTTCAATAAGGGCGTGTGCGCACTAGTGACTTATTGACCGAGACTGTAATAAAAGTGCATGTGCACCTTTGCTAGGCTAGGTTACATTTGTGCTTATTTAAATGGACGTGGTGATCATGACACAACAGTCACGGTGACAAATGTCACTAATGCGCGGAAGTCCTGCCTCAATTGTTTAAACCAACTGCCTGGATATTATACAAAGCTGGAAAGCAATAAAACCCATTTGCGTAAAACAAATTAACAAATTTTGAATCATTCACTGTTGATACGATAATAGGAATACGCGGCAATATTATTTATATCTTCCATAGTTTATCGGGCTCGGCGATAATATCAGACATCCATATTTCATTTGGATAATCTTTGATCAATTAATTTATTTATTGTACAGATTATGTTGGTAAAACGTTGGGATAAGAAAGTAAACGATGTTTTATTAGAAAAGAATGCTGAAAAAAGAATTAAATGATTCATCATGGGTAGAAAAGGTTATTTCGTTTTCACCTTGTTTGCAAACGGAAAAATAGTAGATGATAAACTCCAAATATACTCCAACTTCCAAATATATAGATTAAAATACAATTGAGTTGTTTGCATTGTGATAACGTTAAAGAAAGAAAGATGAATTATTATGGCATGGTATTACGGAAATGGTAAATACGTAATAGGTTATAGCTTTCCTTTAATACCTAAATACATACATATTTTAAATATACATAGAATCACACTGTTCAAACAAATATTAGCATCACGCAAAAATTTAAACCGTAAATTCAGATTTCCGTAGGGTTTTAAAGTTTGGACCTCATCGATAACTGAGTCTTGAAAAGAGATGGTTAGGGTGTTTTTATGATACGTATCTATAAAAAGGTCCATAAATAACGGTCGTACGAATGTTTTTGTGATAGAATCCTAAGACCAAATACCCGTACGACCTCAAAGTTTTAACTCATCTATAAATGTGTCTAAATAATTAGGTCATACGGACATTTTTGTGATAGAATTTAAGGACTACGTACCCGTACGACCTCAATGTTTGGACCTCATCTATAAACGTGTCAAAATATTGAGGTCATACAGACATTTTTGTGATAGAATCCAAAGGCCCATACCCTGAATCATAGACCTCAAAGTTTAGAACTTATCTAGGTATAAACGTGTCTGAATAATGAGGTTATATGGGCATTTTTGGATTAAATCGAAAGACTACATTCCCGTACAAACTCAAGGTTTGGACCTCGTCTATAAACGTGTCTAAATAATGGGGTTGTACGGACATTTATGTGATAGAATCGAAAGACTACGTACCCTTACGACCTCATAGTTTGGACTTCATCTATAAACGTGTCTAAATAATGGGGTTATATGGACAGTTTTGTGATTACGCCCAAATGTTACGTACCTGTACACCCTCAAAGATTGATCCCCGTCAATAAAATTCAACAAATAAACGTTTATAAACGAATTCGACCGGGTACGAAACCAGTGAAACGTTGAGGTAGTACGGGTACCTAGCCGTAAATTCAAACATAGCGATCAAACACTACCAGCATGTCAGAAAGGTTAATAGTTTAATAGTTTGGCCCCACATTACTATATAGTGACGTAATAAGACAATACCGCACACACGTCGTCCGTGACGCAAACACTCATATCAGTGTCATAAGGACTCAAGTCTTTGGGGAGGGCACAGTGTAATTGGCCTGTACCTCAGAGGGTCACGTAACTAAGATTTATGTCCGCTTATACTGAGGTCCGAATTTCGGAGAGCTGCGGGTCTGTAACTCACATGTTTGGGGTCATTGCCACTGTAGAGAAGAGACAGAAGTGTAAATGGGCCTTAACTTGAGACATTGTTTGGCTAAATATTGTCTGTAAGAAATCGCTTATAAGGCTACCATTTGTACATATTTCATATTTATGCTGTTCTTACATACATACATATATACAATCACGCCTTTATCCCCGGAGGGTTAGGCAGAGGTGAATTTACACCTGCAATTCACCAATCATTGTATTCGGTTCCACGTAATAGGGGGTAAGCCTAATGCCGTATTCCGGGCGCTATTGTTGACTATAGCCATGAATCTGGGGCTGAGTCTGAACTGTATATGTATATCTGACTGATGTTAAACAGCCCTATCTAACTATCCCTTAGTCGTCTTGTACGACACCGCATGGGACGAGATGGGGTGGTCCAAATTCTACTCTGCCGAGAACCACGCGGTATCGTACATTTACTGTAATTAATTGGTGTACAATAAAATTTAACTAAATCTAATCTTATCTTAGTTATTTTACATAAAGTATAATAATATATTCCAACGATTTTTTTTATAGGATATACCAATTTGACTTCATCTCGCCTGATAGTAAGCTAAAGGCAAAGTCTCAGGAAATAAGGTCACCATTACGGACACATAGAAGGTTACAATGGTGGCACTCAGCTTGGCGGCCTCATCGACTGAGAACGAATTAATAACCTTCCTCCTTCTGGACGTAGGTTAAAAATAGACAAGCTTTGTATCTCGAGAGAAAAGCCTGCATCAGAACCTGGTTCGTTAATCAGCTGGTGTATTGGTTTGCAAGTGACTTTAAGTTTGGGTTCCAAAAATCGTCCTCTTCTTTATCTTTTTTGATGGCTTTTGCAGTAATTGCTGTAATTTGCCAATATCAAGGAACTATAAAATCTTTTTAAACAAGTTTTTCAAGAAATTCTACCCGAATCACGTTAGCCACGCCAGTAAATTCATTGCCGTGTATCCGAACCCCATGGGATTCAGAAGGTCGATCAGGACGTGTGGTTGAATTTTAGGTGGCTTCCAAATATGTTAGTGAGCCCAATTTATATAATTTTTTGTTTTATTTTGGGCAAAATCCCCAATAATATCTAATACCTATCAATAATAGTGCGAGGGATATGCCTGTCAACCTCACCTTCGGCAACCAAAACGACCCACAGGCGGCGTGCGTTTTAGTCGGTTCGAGTCCGACATAACCTCCTCCACCGGCTCCGGTGGGGAGGTATCCGTGGGGATTTTGCGCACGTAAAAAAAAAAAAAAAAAAACAATAATAGCTAACTGCGGTAGCCTAGTGGTATGGGTAATGGACTGCTGAGACGAGATCTCGGGTTCGATCCCAGGTTTTACCATGGCACACACTAATGACTTTTCGATGCTTTTCGAAGTTATGTGTGTATTTATCGCAGGTTTATAAGTGCCCGGTGAATGGCAATAGGCTCGCCACCCATTACGTTGGGACCTAAACATAAACTGGCGAAATGTAGGTGCTAGCACCTCTGCCTACCCCTTCGGGGATATAGGCGTGAGTTTATGTTTATGTAAAATCCCCAATACCCAATACCACCAGAGCCGGGAGGCTATGTCGAACTTGAACCGACAAAAACGCACGCCGACTGTGTGGGCCGCAGATGCGATTGTTATTGGAAAATTCCCTAGCGAATTAGCAAAACAGGAAGAGTTTGTGCAGTCCTGCTAACTCTTCACGGAGAAAGGCATGAGTATATGTGTGTATGTCTTGATTCAAAAAGGTTTAATTCCAAGTTCAAAATCAGCCCACCGCAGTCCACTGCTGGATATAGGCCTCTCCCAATGCGCGCCATTTTCTCCGATCCTCCGCCTTCCGCATCCAGTCTGTCCCAGCCACCTTTTTCAGGTCGTCCGTCCATCTGGCTAGGGGGCGTCCTACCTTTCGTTTACCTTCTCATGGTCTCCACTATAGGACTCGTTTGCTCCAACGGCCATCGTTCCTTCGGCAAACGTGGCGTTAAACTGCAAGTGCGGCCCATTTTTCAAGAAAAAAAAAATCGTATTCTACGAAAACGCAAGGAGTAAATTTTAAATGTTTGTCTGTGAAGTAAGGTTTGACTATGGTATAGTTAATAAAATAATTTGTCGACACATACAAATTCTACTCATTTTCTTACTAGACATTTTAAAACTCTTTTTTTTTTTGAAGGACACGGTTACTTGATTTCGCCTTCCCCTTTTCCGCTATGTCGCTCGCTCACTCAGCAGGTGACCGGCACTGTCTCCTCACTCGCCACTCGTTACACGGCCCTTGTCGCCCTAATAATCTTTCATCCCTAATCAGCCCTAATCATCGGTTCTAATATTCTTTTTTTATAAAAAAATTTAGTATCAATGGAACTGGCCACTTTTTTTTTTACGTGCGCAAAATCCCCACGGATACCTCCCCACCGGAGTCAGTGGAAGAGGTTATGTCAGACTCTAACCGACTAAAACGCACGCCGCCTATGGGTCGTTTTGGTTGCCGAAGGTGAGGTTGACAGGCATATACCTCGCACCTCGGCCGACCTAGGGCTATCTCTCACGATCTGGCCCACTCCTCGGGTATGCGGGGACGTGTTGGGGACTCTGTAGTCCCCAACTCGTCCCTGGAAAACGGGGTGACGCGCCAGGCGCACCGCCGCCGCAGCCTGCTTCTGCCATTTGGAACTGGCCACTTGGACAAGTGGCAATTACTTGGCCGGCGTATTGTAGAATAGAATGACGATTGTATGGGTTTTGACATTTATGACATACGTCTATTTTTATCTATGACACGCCAATTTGACTTCACCTCGCCTGATAGTAAGCTAAAGGCAAAGTCTCAGGAAAGAGGGTCACCATTACAGACACTAAGTAATGTTACAATGGTGGTACTCAGCTTGGAGGCCTCATCAGATACTTTTTCACGCCCCGCTTAATGGAAGCGGGACTGTAAGAAGAAGGGAACACGTGAGCTGATAATGAATTCCAGGTCTTGGTGGTGCGCCACAGAAAAGAGTTTTTGCAAGGAGGTAGGATACGGTGGTATTTCCGCCTAATTGTGTAGTCCGACTGGGGAAGTACCTCCGCCCTACAGAATACCGCGGCTATAATAACTTCGTGTTGTGTTCCCAGCGGTGAGTAGGGTAGTGGAGAATTTGTGCTGTCAGTGGAAGACTATGGGCTTGTCCTGCTTTGTCTTCTACTGACGGCACAGAAACTCTGTACTTACAGGGTTGGCAGCGCGACTGTGACTCCTCTGGTGTTACAAACATCCATAGGCCACGGTAACCACTTTCCATCAGGTGGGCCGTGTGCTTGTCTGCCACCTAAGTGGTATAAAAAAAAAGAGTCTCCGAACCACTTGATTTAAGCCATTATACACAATATTAGGTAGTACGTACACCAAACAAGAGGCGTGACTGTATGCATGGAGACCTACCATAAGTTACTTAGTTTCTACCTTTCGCAGTGATATACACAAAACAAAACTTCTGTGTCACGCCTATATTACAAAATTCCTGTACTACATTTTGCACAAGTCAGCATCCGCAATAAAAGAGACGAACGGGATGAAGAAGCCTCGCTGAACTAATCCCTTTCGGGCAACATGTCGGGCGATGGTTAATTCCTGTAGCTGACTGTGGGGATTAGATGACAGGGAAGGAGATAGCGACAGACTTAAGAAATAACCATTCGCGAATTCAATCTTAAGTCACGCACGAGAAATAAAACAGAATTATGGAAGGAAATGTGGGATTTTGTGAGCGATTCGTAAAACATCAGAATCGCACTAATAATATACTTATAATATAGTCTTATTAATAAAATTACACAGGGTAGATAATTACAGGCGATGCAACAAAATTTTGTGTAGATATTTTGACATAACAGCTGTAAATCCTGTGTAATTTTTAAGTTTCGTACCTAAAATGAAAAAAGGAACCTCTATTGGATCATTTCGTTATCCGTCTGTCTGTCTGTCTGTCTATCAAGACTTTTTTTCTTGAATGTGTCGAGATATCATTTTGAAATTCGTACCTCATACTCATGTCCATAAATAACATCTTGAAACTGTGCAAAACTCAAACTTCAAAATCAAAATATATTATTATTAGCACCGCGCCGCGGTTTCACCCGCGTAAATTCTGATCCCATGGGAATATCGGAATAAAAAGTAGCCTATGTTACTCACGAAGAATGTAGCTTTCCAATGAAAAAAGAATTATTAAAATCGGTTCAGTACTTTTTGAGTTTATTCGTTACATACAAAAATACAAATCTTTCCTCTTTATAATATTATATTATATAATAATATTATAATATAGATTATTACGGTTTATGTAGCATTAGATCGTCCCTGAATATAATCATGCCCGTAACCCTCGAATTTTTTTTAATATAGGACTTATCAATTAGACTTCGCCTTGTTTGATGGTAAGCTGAAGGCAAAGCCTCAGAAAAGAGGATCACCATTACCTACATATACCATGTGACAATGGTGACACTCAGCTTGACGACCTTATCATATGCTTTTTCACGCCCCGCTTAAAGGACCCGGGACTGTAGGAAGAAGGAAATACGTGAGTTAGTAATGGTGCGACAAAGGTAAGAGTCACCGAACCGCTTGGTTCTTGATCGGATATTCTGCACCGTGTGCGGGTGACATATAAAACATGTTGGCCTGTGTAGGAAAGGGGAGGGTGTGACTGATTGGAACAGCTCATTAGAACATTCACCATGGTACAGACAGAGACATGCGAGTCCGACTCACATTTGACCGGCTTTTTTATTAGCAAGATGTGTAAGGTTTGTGATACATGTGTTTTTTTGGTTTTTTTATACAACTTAGGTGGCAGACAAGCACACTGCCCACCTGATGGAAAGTGGTTACCATGACCTATGAACGTGTGTAACACCAGTGGAGTCACATCCGTACTGCCGACCCTGTAAGAACTTTGTGTGTATCATAAACCTGTGCTTTATAAATACTTTCCTGGGATAAATAAGTAGTCTTAAGGTAACCTTCTTAATCTCTCCTTGATCACCACTAAAAAGCAATTAAAACGTTAGAATCTGTTTAAACAATAGGTACATTAATACAGTAATACTGGTTTTATTATAAATACAAATAAACTCTTTCGATTAAGATATAGAAAAAATTGAACCGGTTCAGGCGAGATTCGAACCCGCGTTCTTTCCCTTACAGGGGGAATGCTCTGACCACTAAACCACAGAACGTTCGCCCGAAACCATCCAAATTCTTTTAAACATAAATCCGTCTTACGTTCCTCCTATCAGGGAAAGATCGTCGGTTTGAGTCCCACCTGAACCGGTTCAATTTTTTCTATTTCTTAATCGATTTGAATAGTTAGTATAATAAATGCTTTAAAATTTCACTCAATAAAAACACTTACTTTACTTACAAATACTTTTTATGTTTCATATTGTATTTTACTTTTTCCTGAATTCATTTTCGCCGTCATATTCGGCTCCAAAACGAATATAAAATCAGTCGATGTATAGTTATCGCAAATTTTATGGTTCTTCGGAAGGCTGTCTAGGTAACTAAAGTGTGTCCATTAATTTTATGTGTGTCAAACCAAAATAAACTAAACCCCATATTGCTCTGGAGTTCATTGTGCTATAAGTGCTACTAAATTTTTCAGTTCTATTATTCCATAAAGAAGTATAAAATAGTTTTTACGTCTCCGTCTCATTGACTGACCTGGTTTAGAAGTAGGACATGTAATAAATGTTCAAGATATAGTGCATATAATTTACTGGGATTTTTTTTACGTGCGCAAAATCCCCACGGATACCCCCCCCACCAGAGCCGGTGGAAGAGGTTATGTCGGACTCGAACCGACCAAAACGCACGCCGCCTGTGGGTCGTTTTTGGTTGCCGGACGTGAGGTTGATAGGCAGGTTGACTCGCACCCCGGCCGACCCAGGGCCATCTCTCACGATCTGGCCCTCTCCTCGGGTGTAGGGACTACAGAGTCCCCAACTCGTCCCCGGAAATGGGGAGGCGTGCCACTGCCGCGGCCTGCTTCTGCCAGGGTGACAGGCGGCTTCAATTGTCACCCCCAGGCCTGCACTCATGGGGGGCAGAGGTCGTTCATCGACCTCCGACGCCTGAGTTGCCTTCGTAGGCGGGCAGCTTGGCTTGCGATCCTTCGTCGCTCCTGCTGCCACTCCCGCCCCGCCTCCTCCTTCACAAGCATTACTTGCTTGCTGAAGGAAACTTGCTCGCAGAAGGAGTATAATTTACTTGGTGACACGTCTTGGTTATGCACAGTACAGTTTCAATAAAAAAACTATTTATAATTCTACTTCATCTTAGCGTTAATCCCAGTCGCATCTGAAGTCCATCAGAGTTACAAGGCTCCAGTTTACCAGTCTAACTTTCGATTTTGCTGAATTATGTTATTTTCCGTGAAGCGGCTGCCATTTGACCTTCAAAATCAAAAGGCGTTATCGAATCATTGCAGTTAGACCAGTTTTTGGATTTTTTAGGGCTCTAACTACCCGTAACGACTGACATAGATGTTCGTATGGCAACTGGAACCAACGGCTAAACATGCTCTCCGAAACACGACCAGACCAATGCAAATACCCAAATTCATGTATAAAAATATTTGCACTGGGGATCGAACCCTCCAAACACCTCCTGTGTTAACTACCGCCACGCCACTGAGGCTGTCGTGAAGAATTAAACTATCTTATTCATTCCTACTAATACTCTTAATGGGAAAATTGACGAAGATGGATGAATGTTAATTATTTTGTCATGCTTTAACAGTTCAACAGATATGGCTGAAGTTTGGTATAAGCATAGATTATAGAACATTAAATACATAGGTTTTCATGAGTTGCAAAACCGGATTAAAATTGCACGTGGGCGAAATCACAGTCATCAGTTGGAGATGCCATATTTTAAATCTGTCCAAAAATATCAAAAATCGCTGCGTGGTTTCTGACAGTGTAGAATTTGGACCACCCCATCGCTGGGAAGCGTCCAAAGCGGCTAAGGGATAGGGCTGTTTAACATCAGACAGATATAATTATACAACCCAAATTCCGACTCAGATGCATGACTTGAGTCGACAACAGTGCTCGGAATACAGCAATAGGCTCGCCCCTATTACGTGGGACCGAATACAACGACTAGTGCAATGTGGGTGTTAATTCACCTCTGGCTAACCCTCCTAAATTACTTGTCAATTCTACGTATGTGGAATTGGCCATTTTTGTCACATATAAAATAGGTAAGCCAAATGATTTGTCAAATATACTAAATAATAATAATAACTAATGTAATTGTTTGTCAAATATTTCAAATACGCAAGTACAAACATTCATGTGAAATGCAAGTACAAGGCAGGAAAATGAATGTTTTTTAAAATTAATTATTGCACATCAAGATGAGATCACTCTGTCTATTGGTATAATGTGAGTGGAGTCTCAATGGTTAAGGCCACTTTCATAGATTTAATGAAATTTTAAAGCTATTAGTACGCTTTGCATGCAAAACACTATTTCCAATCTAAAACACTTTTATAGATGCGAACAATATTAAGATTATGATAATCAGTTTAATGACATTGAAATATTATTTTTTCACGATTTAATTACAAAATAAAAACCATACATATGAAAAGGGCTACGGTTCATAGATAACAAACAAGATTACTGTACGAGTATACTCTGTGTGTTGACTAGCACTAATATAATTGTATAGAACAAGGGGTTGCGTGTTCTGTCAATTTATAACTTTATTAGGAGGTAGGACACGGCGGTATTCCAACCCAATTGAGCAGTCCGACTGGAGAAGTACCTCTGCCCTACAGAATACCGCAGCTATAATAACTTCGTGTTGTGTTCCCAGCGGTGAGTAAGGTAGCCAGAGCTCACTGGAGAATTTGTGCTGTCAGTGGGAAGACTAAAGGCTTGTCCTGCTTTGTCTTCTACACTGACGGCACAGAAACTCTGTACTTACAGTGTTGGCAGCGCATAGGCCATGGTAACCACTTTCCATCAGGTGGGCCGTGTGCTTGCCTGCCACCTAAGTGGTATAAAAAAACTGATGAAATTTGACCAATAAACAGAAAACAATCGTTATCAATTTACTTGTATGTGGGTGTTAGAACCTTTTTGACGCACAATAACCAATACCCACAATGATCAACGGGTAATCCGAATTTTAACAAAACGTATAACGACCAACACGTATAATGACGCCTAAGCAAAATGACCAATACCTACGCATAATGACCAATACCAAATAAACTCGCATAATGACTAACTCGCAATGTGACACACTCGCATATTGACCTATTAGCATTTGGACTAAAACGCAAAAGCGTGTCATTGGGGCTTAGGTAAGTTCTTTTTCTTCATCCTAACGTTAACACCAGTCTAGTTTTTATGAGTCTGGGGTCTGCTTTACCAGCCTAACTGTGAATTTGGCTGAACTTCATTAATTTTTTTTTATATAGAACACGTTAATTAGACGTCGCCTTGCCTGATGGTAAGCTGAAGGCAAAGTCCCAGAAAAGAGGGTCACCATTACTTACACATACCGTGTGACAATGGTGACACTCAGCTTGACGGCCTCATCATATGCTTTTTCACGCCCCGCTTAAAGGATTATTTTTGTTTCTCGTATTAAAATTATGTACATCAGGTTTTTTTCGAAAAGGTTAAGGTTCTTTCGTATCTCGACCCTCGACGATCGTAAATGTACTGAGAAGTTTTGTATAATCTACGGCGAAACTTTTTTAAAAAGTTTTTTTTATATTTAGGACACGCTAACTTGACTTCACCTCGCCTGATGGTAAGCTAAAGGCAAAGTCTGAGGAAAGAGGGTCACCATTACAGACAATAAGTGTTACAATGGTGGCACTCAGCTTGGCGGCCGCATCAGATGCTTTTTCACGCCCCGCTCAAGGCCGACTGTAGGAAGAAGGAAACACGTGAGCTGGTAATGAATTCCAGGCCTTAATGGTGCGACAGAGGAAAGAGTCACCGAACCGCTTGGTTCTTGATCGGATGTTCTGCACCGTGTGCGGGTGACATCTAAGACCTGCACGTGTTGTCCTGTGTAGGAAAGGGGAGGGTGGGACTAATTGGAAGAGCTCATCAGAACACTCACCATGGTACAGACGGTAAAATACAGCCACGGACGCAACATCTCTACGCATCTGTAAAGGTTCTAGGGTGTTCGTGATCTCTGGATTCCCAATGATGCGGACCGCACGTCGCTGCAACCTGTCGAGAGCATCTAGTGAGTACTTTGCTGAACCATCCCAGAGATGCGAGCAGTATTCCACACAGGAGCGAATTTGTGTCTTGTATAGCAGACACCACTGCTCCGGCGTGAAAAATCGCCTCACTCTGTTCAGGACTCCGAGTTTTCGTGAGGCTGTTTTGATGATACTTTTGATGTAAATTTTGTTATTCAGGTTTCCGTAAAGCGACTGCCATATGACCCCCAAAGGCGATATGGAAGCATTGTAGTTAGTCCAGTTGTTGGCTCTTTTAAGTGCTCCAATTACCGTCAATGACTGCTATAGATGTTTGTATGGCAACCAGAATGGATAACGTGCTCTCCGAAGCATGACCAGACCAATGAAAATTTGCACTGAGCGGGGATCGAACTTGCATCTTCAGCGTAAGCCGCCGCTTCAACCGCCACGCAATAGAGGGTAACTGAGAGACAAGCTCTACTTGCACATTGCAGTTTCATAATTTGTTAATTACAGTAAGTTAAAGTTGAAGTTACTAAACACAGAACTACCGTCCTTAACAGACATACACACATACATATAATCACACCTTTATGGTTACGGAGGGTAGAGGTGAATTAACACCCATAATTCACCAATCATTGATTTTGGTCCAAATAGGGGGTGAGCCTATTACCGTCGTCCTCTCACTATTGTTATCTCGAGCCATGCATCTGAGGCTGAGTCTGGGCTGTATATATTCGTCTTATGTTAAACAGCCCTATCCCTTAAACGCCATGTACGTCATCGCATGGGAAGAGATGGGGTGGTTAAATTCTGCTCTGCCGGGAACCACGTGGCTTTACCCTCCTTAAGAAAGTTTCAATATAAGCAAATGCTTAATCGTCACACGACAAAAATACGAAATCGGAAAAATAAGTGAGCAATCACATTTTCGTTCGCAGCGGTAAGAATTTTACGGCCATGCTAGGTTAAATCTATTTTATGAGCTAATGATTTCATTTATGGACTTAGTTATACTCGTATGGATGATATAATTGTTCATGAACTAGATTTTATAACATGGACTTTATTTTTTATCTAGATTAAAAAAGTATCTTAAAATATTCTGTAATATCAATAATATAATAGGTTGTTACATAATTTATAAAATTGCCGTTTTTTATCAAGAAATTGCAGGAAAGCCAATTTTCAGTAGGTAGTGCATTTTTACAGGAATGACGAACCCAAATTTTATGTTTTTTTTTGTGTATGAATGAGATAACTTTAGGCAAACAAACACTATTATTAAATTTTTGAAAAGTGATAGCTGTAAAAAAGTAGCATTTATGAAGTACTGTTTTTGAAGATCGAATTTAATTTATCAAGCGGCCAATAAAAACAAAATTTAATACAGAGTTAATACAAAATATATCATTATTCGTAATAAAACTACTTTTTACCAAATTCATTTCTTAATTACTGGCTTGTAGCACTGAAAAATTACAAATTCTAAATTTGAATCCCACGATCTCCTCGGAATTTCAATCCTTCTCTGGCCAGAATCGTGAATGATCGGAATTCCGATCATTCACGATTATCCACGAACCATACGTACGTAGGAATTCGCAAGCACTGATCTTATTTACTTGATGAGGGTAGTATGAATGTTTGCGGTTTAATAACAGCTGTACGTTTGGGTGAGAAAACTGGGAAGGGTCATAAGTGGGTATTGTGTTTTTGAATAAATAAAATGGGTGCTAAGCGTTTTATTTCAGCAAAATATTAAATTAAAATTGAATTTTTGGATTAATGTACGGTACAATGTTTAAATTACTTTTTCTACACACTTGCTCGTAAAGTGGCTCTAATTTCTCCGCAATTAGGCACATAATGGCACCTATAATCAAACTGTGAATTTTACCTCGCTACAATTCACGAGAGAGTTATAGCTTTTTTTAAATATTATTGGTTGAGTTGCTATGTTCTTAAAAAAGTTTCGATACAAAAAAGATTTTTTACAATTTATTTTTATACCCTGTACAGATAGCTTAACTGTGGTATGGTGGATTTTTGGATCAAATGATTAATGGAGCGACGTAAAGTATTAGTGGACAATAATGGTTGGATAATGGTTGGAAAATCAAGCGTTGGTCTCGGGTTCGAATCCTGTCTATTACACTACCGACGTGAACCCGCTCCTAACACAAGCAATGTAGCTTAGCTGGAAGGGCTAGAGGGAATATTAGTAATTTAAATCCCAATATTCTTTTGTAAAAAAACGTAGATGGTACGTAATGGCGGATTAGTAAAAGATGTTTACTAGTATTGATTCACTTTTATTGTTTAATTACATGTGCTTATATACTATATCTTAATTATAATAAATAGTGGGGTTGGCTCTCGCGGTCACGTCTTGTGACGTCTTGTGTTGTTCGTATATTTGCGTGACCTGCTGAGTAGCCATTTCCTTGTTATGGCACAGGACGTGATATCGAATGATTATTGATGATATCTTAGGGAATTCACGTCCCATGTTACCATGCTGCCATAGTAGTTATTTAAGAGATTAATATTGTTGTTTTCTTCGTTTTCAGGTACTTAGCGTCAACGCCTTCCTGTTTACTGAGGTAACCTATTTAGCTGAAATATCGCAGTACAGTCAGCAGAATCGAAACCTTATTGGTATAATACGCAATATTCACCTATGTGAACAATGTGGATTTAGAACAACTGGAAGTCGCATTACATTACCTTGGAATTATTTCACTAAGTTGATGTAGCCCGAATGAAACCATTCGGCATGTCGTTTTGCTCTTTATTTTACTATTAAACAGTTTTATTTAGTTAAGCTTGATTCTTGTAGGTCTTTAGTAATTGAATGCTTACTCTCATACTTACGGATGATAGATAGATAGATAATTCTTTATTGTACAGCAACAGATTTACAGTAGGACAAGTAGGTAGCATGTATACAGTTCAATGTACAATGGGCGGCCTTATCGCTGAAGCGATTTCTTCCAGGCAACCTTGGGATGGACAGTAATGTTATAAAAACAAAAGATATGGTGTAGTTACCGACTAAACTTAAATAGATAGTGTATTATTACTTACCACGGTCCTGGCATATATCTTTCGCTTCTTCTACTTTAATAATTGTTTTCATACATGCTCGCCGGTTTTGGGTATTTGGGTACTACTGGTTCATCTGACATGTCAAGCATGTCAGATGAATCTGCGATCAATAAAACCGTAGATTTATTTATGTCGCACTTGTTTATATTCGGTATTCTCGTCCCGATTGAGCAGTCCGACTGGGAAATACCTCCACCCTACAGAATACCACGGCTATAATAACCTCGTGTTGTGATTCTGGAGCTGCACTCACGGCACAAAAACTCTCTATTATTACAGGGTCGGTAGCACGGGTGTAACTCCCATCAGGTGGTCCCTGTGCTTGTCTGCCATCTAAGTGGTATACAAAAAGTATATGAGCATCTACTTATTATTGTCTATGATTTATTTACCAAAGATAATTACCAAAATTATTGTTATTAGAATTATTAAAATTGTATTTAGGTTTGAACATGAGAATCGCCTTACACTAAGCTTAAAGACAACTGCATGAAACAAATCTATATCTACCCACTTTGAAGTAAAAAAACATGTTGTAAAACTATCGTGAAGTGTAGTATCGAATCTTAACAACGGTTTAGATACTTTAAACTCCGTTTTAGAACTACAAGTAAGTTTTAAACGGCGGTGGATAAGTAAATAATCCTTGGGGGCAACTTCAAGAGTGGTACGCACGTTCGTTTAAGGGTCAAGACACATTTTATCGGCAACCTTTTGTATTTAGCTATACCTATCTATATCGCTTTCTTACACTTTGGAGCAAACCTAATCACAAGTACAAACGTAATCTTACTAAAAAATATGTTCAAAGTACAGTCTCGATCTAACATTAAACTACCAAATGTCAAAAACTATTACGATATCATTAAAAAGACGGTCAATTCTCGTAATAATAGTTTTTCGAAATTAAGCCTTGATCTAATAGCAATTAAGATCACGATGTTAAAGTTTTTTCTTCATAATTATGTTGAAAAATTTCAAAACTGTTGACTTTCCAATTGATTTGGACAGATTAAAACTGACTGTTGAATATATTTTTATTAATGATACACAGCAGATTAAAGAAATCGAACAGAGGCTCATCGAGGCGACCGGTGACACTCGTTCCGGGTCGTTCCTGGTCCAAAGGCTGTCCATTGCCATCCAACGTGGCAACGCAGCAAGTGTTATGGGCACTTTTGCACCGGGAGCGATCAGGGGCGGGTTATTTGATTAGTAGTTTTGACATATTGTATTGTAATAAATGTACTATGACCTAATAAATACAATTCAAAAAAGTATTATTTTCTGTGAATCTCGCTCTGATTACAGAAATCACAAAAACCTAGTCTAAGCATAAATATGAAAGTGATAGAGATATAGATGAATCCGAAAGCCCGTCGATAAAATGTGTATCGGCCCTAACTCGTTAACTATGGCACATCCCATAAATTTCACGACTCCTAACTTAATTTAGTGGCACTCGATGTCGGCCCAGTCTACTGCTAAACTTGCACAAGTTCTATCTCAGTTCGTCTTGTTTATAGATAACGAAAAGTATTTAGACGTCTTGTGTAGGCTGAGGGATCATCATCATCAACATCCTTGCGTTAGCCGCGGACGCATCCGAAGACTTTGTCTTGGAATCCAAAGTATGCTTTTTTCACTTGTGTATGTGAAACCTTTCTTTGTAAAGGCTGGTGGGTGATGAATAATAAAATCTGCTTCTGTATATTAAATAACACATTTTGTACTTTTCCACTGTATTTTATTTTTCATCTGACCGGTTTCGCCTCACTACATTCTCAATGGTTTGTATTAGCGGTTAAACAAACCTTTGAGAATGCCGTGAGGCGAAACCGGTCAGATGAAAAATAAAATACAGTGGAAAAGTACAAAGTGTATTATTCAATATGTGTAGCAGGTTACACCAAGTGCCATCAATCAACAGAATCAACAATCATCTTCTGTAGTTGATTTGAGGTGTTAAGTAACAGACAAGATCATGGCACACCTCATGCAAAGTGGTTACTGTGGCCTTTCGACGTGTGCAAACCCAGGGGCATCCCAATCGGGCTGCGAACCTAATAAGAACCTTTCAATGCTCTTCTTGACTGCCGTTTGCGTTAAAATCAATGAAATTAAAATTAAAAAAGAAACAAAGCCTTAGTTCAAGATTTAAGTAGATGTGAAATCTATCGCAGTAATTATCGCAAATACAATTCCCGTGTTGACATTTTCCGATTTTAATTTATTCTGACACCATTCTGTATTCCTCCTTCTGCGAGCAAGTAATGCTCGTGAAGGAGGAGGCGGGGCGGGAGCGGCAGCGGGAGCGACGAAGGATCGCAAGCCAAGCTGCCCGCGTACGAAGGCAACTCGGGCGTCAGAGGTCGATGAACGACCTCCGCCCCCCATGAGCGCCGGCCTGGGGGTGACAGGTGGAGCCGCCGGTTACCCTGGCAGAAGCAGGCCGCGGCGGTGGCGCGCCTAGCGCGCCTCCCCGTTTTCTGGGTCGAGTTGGGGACTCTGTAGTCCCCACACCCGAGACGAGGGCCAGATCGTGAGAGATGGCCCTGGGTCGGCCGGGGTGCGAGGGATATGCCTGTCAACCTCACCTTCGGCAACCAAAACGACCCACAGGCGGCGTGCGTTTTAGTCGGTTCGAGTCCGACATAACCTCCTCCACCGGCTCCGGTGGGGAGGTATCCGTGGGGATTTTGCGCACGTAAAAAAAAAAAAAAAAAAAAAACCATTCTGTATTATTTATTAAAGTAATAATTTTATACCTTCAGGCTCTTCTGGAGCTTCTTTTTTCTCTTTTACTCTAAGAAACGTATTTTCAATAGCCTCCTATACAATTTTTCGACTTTTTGCTTTTAGTATCATTATCCTTTTAAGATCGTAAGTTTTATTGGTAATTATTATAGCAGTACTGATGATTTGGAACTCATAAATCCTCTAAACCTCCTCCCCATTTAATTTAACGAAATATTATTATTCAAAAGATTGTTATTTACCAACACGCTAATATTGTTTTTGGTTTCAAAAACCAGAAAAAAATAAACTAAATTTATCAAAACCACATTGAATGTTTCAACTAGAAAAATGTAAAAGTTAATATAGCGTTCCAGGAATTAATTATTTCTGAACGGTAGTCTACCTTTGACCTTTTGATCTCGTTCCTGGAATACTGTCTGTCCTTTATTTGGCCTTTTTCATTTAATTTAATTTTGTAGGCGTTTTCATTTAGGTATACAGCAAATAAATTTATTTAAATTGTAGATTATCTAACATAAACTGGGTGATTTTATAGTCACATACATTTTGTATAAGAGCTGTAAAAATATAACAACAGACAGATATATAGAGCTCAGACTCAGGCACAGATACAAGGCTTGAGTCAACAATAATGCCCGGAAGACGATAATAGGCTCACCCCCTGTTACGTGGGACCGAAAACATTGATTGATGAAATGCGGGTGTTAATTCACCTCTGCCTAACCCTTCAGGGATGGAGGCGTTATTGTATGTATGTATGTAATAAATATTTTATCTTCAAATTTTTCCAGACAATTTTGCGATAGAAACTGTGTCCAAAATCTTTTTATCCGAAATAACTTAAAATTCAGAGTGTATAGATGTCTTTTTTAATGTTGCAGCTAAATGGGTTTTGTTTGTCAATTGACCGTCGAGGGATCATTAAATCATTCGTTTCCGGTAGTAGGATGTATAATGATTTTAACATTTAATGATGTTAATGCGTGGTCAACATAAGTCTCTTGCTTGCTCGCACAAAATAAATTGTAAACCAAAACAAATTTAAAAAAGAAAAATAATTTAGTTCTAATGTAGTTCGCTGAGTTTCTTGCTGGTATCTTCTCAGTAGAACTAATCTACCGAACCAGCGAAAGAATCATTTTCCAATGGTTTATTTTTACATTATTGAATATTTTTGTATTATTTCTAGACATCCATAATTGTAAAATTTTGACGTTCATATGTGCTCTTTATGTGCCTAAACTAAATAAATGAAATTGATTCTTTGATTCTTTGATTGATTGAGGAGCCCAAAAAGTTTGGCAATTTGGTGGGTGGTTCTGGCCCTCCTCTAAAATTTCTTACACTTGCTCTCCATTAAGAAAGTATGCCCACCACTGTTATAGACAATGGTACGGAACCGTTTGTGCGCGAGTCCAACTCACACAAATATTATGTATTTATATAGTTACGTCTCCTGCAGGGTTAGGCAGAGGTGAATTAACACCTACATTTCACCAATCATTGAATTCGGTCCCACGTAATAGGGGGTGAGTCTATTGCCGTCTCCTGGGCACTATTGTTGACTCGACCTATGCACCTGAGGCTGAGTCTGGGCTGTATATATCTGTCTGATGTCAAACAGCCCTATACCCTAGTCGCCTTGTACGACACCGCATGGGAAGAGATGGGGTGGTCCAAATTCTACTCTGCCGGGAACCACGCGGCTTACACGCGGAGTCAGACTCACAAGTGGTCTTTTTTTTGTCATATCATAGAGTAAAATTAAAAAGCGTCTGTGGCAAAGTAAAACACTACTTTCAAAAGCGCATTTAAAACCAAACGATGGGTTATTAAAAGGAGCGAAGTGCAATCAGGACTGTTGGTTCCGTATAATTAAAATAGAGCGCCCATTAAAACGCCTTACTCCTTTATTTTGTGGGCTTTAGTTCACAGAACTTTTCAGTATTTTATACATACATATTCACACCTGTAAATAGGTATTTACAGGTGTGAATATGTATAGAAATAGGGATTTACAGGTGTGAATATGTATAGGTAGAGATATACTTATCATCATCCACATTTAGGTTTCCGGCAGAGTAGAATTTGGACCACCCTATCTCTTCCCATGCGGTGTCATACAAGGTGACTAAGGGATAGGGATGTTTTACATCATACAGATATACACATATACAGCCCAGATTCAGCCTCAGATGTATAACTTGAGTCAACAATAGTACCCAGAAGACGGCAATAGCTAATTATGGTAGTTTATTATTTATAGTAACTAAAGGAATTAAATTTTATCTCCGACAATCTCACCTCCGGCAACGTACAACCCTCAGTTCGATGTCGGTTTGGTTCGAGTTCGAGATAACCTCTCCCACTGGCTCTGGTGGGGGCTATCCGCATGATAAAAAATAAAATAAAAAAAGGTCCGGTTTACCAATCTAACTGTGGATTTGGCAGAACTATATTTTTCCGTGGAACAGCTGCCATCTGACCTCTACAACACAAAGGCATTAAAGATATCAAAGCATTACAGTTAGAACTATTGTTTTTTTTTTTTTACTTGCGCATAATCCCCACGGATACCTCCCCACCGGAGCCGGTGGGGAAGGTTATGTCAGACTCGAAACGACTAAAACGCACGCCGCCTGTGGGTCGCTTTGGTTGCTGAAGGTGAGGTTGACAGGCATATCCCTTGCACCCCGGCCGACCCAGGGCCATCTCTCACGATCTGGCCCTCTCCTCGGGTGTGTAGGGTCTACAGAATCCCCAACTCGTTCCTGGAAAACGGGGAGGCGCGTCAGGCGCTGCTTCTGCCAGGGTGACAGGCGGCTCCACCTGTCACCTCCAGGCCTGCGCTCATGGGGGGCGGAGGTCATTCATCGAGCTCCGACGCCCGAGTTGCCTTCGTAAGCGGGCAGCTTGGCTTGCGATCCTTCGTCGCTCCCGCTGCCGCAGTTAGAACCATTGTTGGACTTTTTAGGGCTCCAAATAGTCGTAACGCCATGGATGTTCGTATAGAAAACAGGACCCACGGCTTAACTTGCTTTCCGAGTCACGACCGTACCAATTCAAATATCCATATTCATGCGTACAAATATTTGCACAGGGCGGGGCTCGAACCCGTGCCTCCTGCGTAGCGGCTGCGTTCACTATCACCACGCCACAGAGGCTGTTAGCAGGGATACTCTACAGTTTTAGTTTGAAATTCGAAACAAAATTTACTTTTTTTTTTTTATATAGAACACGTCAATTATACTTCGCCTTGCCTGATGGTAAGCTGAAGGCAAAGTCTCAGAAAAGAGGGTCACCATTACTTACACATACCGTGTGACAATGGTGACACTCGGCTTGACGGCCTCATCATATGCTTTTTCACGCCTCGCTTAAAGGACCCGGGACTGTAGGAAGAGGGAAACACGTGAGCTGGTAATGAATTCCAGGCCTTAATGGTGCGACAGAGAGAGAGATACTTATTGTAGTAACAATATTTGGAAGTAAAACTGTTATAGCTTTATTTAGTTCTATAGATATGGCTTAAGTAAGCTACGGAACAGCTCGTTCGTGGCGCTTTAATCTAATGTAGCTCACACGCTGGGATTGGGGGTTTTGGCTGTAAGTTCGTGAAGCAGGAATTTTTTTTACAAGATTATTAGAACCGAGTCCCTCTTACTCTACACATGCGGTTTACGTCGGTAGTATTCCACCACCGACGTGAAACCACTCCTAATACAAGCAATTTAGCTTAGGTCAAAATTAGATTAACATATTATGATTATTTCCAAATCTAATTGAAACTGAATTAAACTGTGAGTTATTCTAATGTGGATTTTATCACCTCACAAAAACGTAGGTCTTTGTACAAATTATAAGCAAGTACTAGTCTTTTTTATTATGTTCCTTATAATCAAATTAAAATAATGCTGTGTCTTCCCAAAAAAACATACATATATATAATCGCGCCTTTATCCCTGGAGGGTTAGGCAGAGGTGAATTAACACCAACGTTTCATCAATAATTGTATTCGATCCCACGTAATAGGGGGTGAGTCTATTGCCATATTCCGGGCACTATTGTTGACTCGAGCTATATAGCTGTATATATCTGTGTGATACTTAACAGCCCTGTCCCTTAGTCGCCTTGTAAGACACCGCATGCGAAGAGATGGGGTGGTCCTAATTCTACTCTGCCGGTTACCACGCGGAACCCAAAAAACAGGATAGTTAAATTAATTTATTTTGATTGTTTGTATGTGTGTGTGTATGTGTGTATGTATGTGTGTGTGTGTGTGTAACATGTGTTCTTCAGAAAAAACTTTTGACAAAAATTAAATCAATCTAACACAGATAATACCTACTTTCAGATAAATTAAAATAAATAATGGTCTACCATGTTTATGATTTATTAAGGTTCAGTCGATTAAATTTATATTTTAGTTATTTTAGTCAAAATAAAATTAAAGTGTCTCATTTTGGAGTTCCACGACCAAATGTTAAAACACAAATAAACTGCAGATAAACATAAAATGTAAAATATTTTCTTTCTTCCATCTTAAAATATGACTATGGACAGTGACAAGTTACATTTATTTAGCAATAGCAATACATAAATGCTACACAGAACGTGACAGTAATATGCTTTCCTGCGTCTTTCTGATACAAGTCAACATCAATCGCTATCTCTTTCGCATATTATTATATCCCATGTGTTAGAAAGAGACAAATATTTTTTCATCCTATGATCTATACAATGCAAAGATGTATTTTGAATTTGGAGTTGAAATCGAATTCCAATTCGAATGATTTATTTTTTAAGTTTTGTTACGCGGGCACAGAATACTTTAGGAATTATAATAAATAACCTTTGTTTGTGGACAATCGGATGAAATTGGATTTTAGATATTCACAATGCGTTCAATGTTTAGGGTTCCGCAGTTTTAATTGAAATTAAAAACAAAATCTTTGGATATTTTATTGGATAGGTTTTAGATTGCGGATATCAATTTTAGAATCAAGTTCTAGTATATGAAGAAATGTTAGACTAATTCGACTAACAAATCAGAGGTCGCGGGTTCGATTCCCATTCAGTGCAAATATCCGTTTATCTGCATTGGTCCGGATGTTTCTATTAACCTATAGATATATTTAGAAATATATTATCTAAGAATATAATATAGCCGCATCATAGAACCCACAATATAAGTCATTGTACAGTCCCACGACTGTACATCGCATGTATGATGCCTAACTGTACGTGCATTGCTGACGCTGCGGAACCGGCAACGTGCGTCATTATTTATTTCGTAACAATACTATTAATATACAATACTAGTAATGAAACTTAGAGACTATTAGTACAACCTTTACCTAGTACACACTTACTATCAAGGAAAGATTAGCCACACCATATTTCATCCACCATCATTTACGTTGTATGTCTCCAAACTACCACTACAGCACACTCCACAACAGTAGTTAATATACAGGATAACGTCCCGTACAGTCATAATTTGGTTCTCAATAATACTGTGTAAAAAATCCTAGATTATTTATTTAATTTGTTCAATCAAATTAATCCTCTCATCAATCACCAAATACACTACTTAAACACATTAGCTTCCAACCACTAAAACAGCATCAATTTGAAATGAGAACAACATTAAATCATAACAAGCATTCAAATCGGTTCTCGCATAAAGAGCAAATACATCGATTTCAATTTGAGTAGTATCGAATAACCACAAATACGAATTTGAAATTCGAATACTTTTAATGTTCTTTATGTACAAAGTAAAAAAAAAAAATTGACAGGAGTAGATGACATATAGAACTCTTTGTATACTAGATCTGTTTAGAAAAAAAAATGTGTCACGGTTCCTGAGTGAAATGGAAGTCTGGCGCCAACACGAAATAGGGCACATCGCGGTCTTTTTTTTTCCGAAATTGATGTGAATTTGAGTTTTTATGTATAAATATGGTGGATGTTGGAGATATAACGTCTTTGACAACGTACACAAGTGTAGTAAAGTGGCATATTACAGTGAATTATGACTTTTTGTGTTGGTTCCAAATCTCCTTTGAGAGCTTCTTGCAAGGTCCATAGAACTTTACTGAGGTAGTAATCATCTCATTGATCGTCATCATAACCATCATCAACATCATTCAACATTCTAACTAATAATATTATACAAAATAAGACTTGACATAACTTGGCACTGGCAAGATTGTCCCCTAAATAAGGTTGATATGTTACCATCTAAGAAAAAAAAATAGAAAAAGAAGCGGGAAATATTTTTGACTATTTATACTGTTAATTGATGCCACTTGGTGGAATTTGTTGTTACACATATTGATAACTCACTTGTAGTTTTCCAAATTAATTTTAATATATGTTTTAGACCTCACCGGTTTCGCCTTACGGCCTTATTTTTGAATTTCTAATTTAGAACGTGATGCAGACATGCTTTGGACTGCATCAAATGGCATAATTATTTTTCTTTGGAGTTTTTGTCAGGAAAAGGAAAAATAAAAGAAACTTTGGGCGTTATAATCCCAATGGCGCGAAGTAAGGGTGCGCAGCTAGTGAGTTAGTACGAGTATTGACTCATATATGTCACATATAGCCCCCTTACTGTTAACTGATTGTTCTGATATTTAGTATACACCTTTAATTCGAACAATAATACAATTTGAATTAAAAAAAAACTTGGTTTTGCTTAATACCGGGGATAATAAGATCATTTTGAGACTTTGTACTCAACATTGTTCTGAGGGTACCAAATTTGTTTTCCTCTTTTCAATTCAATTCAGTTCAATTCTTGTTAGTTTTATTCAATGTCAAGTTTTTCAAGAAATTTTACCAGAGCCACGTTAGCCACGCCAGTAAATTTGTTGCCGTGTGTCCACCCCCTCACGAGATTTAGGTGGTCGATCAGGACGTGTGGTTGAATTTTAGGGGGCTCCTCTATTCAAATAATTAAAAAGAGATTTCTTAAAAATAAAAGTGTCACATTGCAAATTTTACTGCATTAACTTGCGCCGTCACTCATCCACATATTCTGGACTAAATCCCAAAATTTTGAGAGCAAATCTCAATGTACAAGGATCACAGCTGTAAGCCTCTTATAAATACAGACTCCGACGCTCTAAAGAGTGGGAATCCAAGATAATCTGTTGATGACATGATTCTGAAATTAGGACCCGAAGTTTTTGCATCCAAATGAGTTTTGTTGAAGTCTCCGGATAATACTGTTGTTGAACGAGGAAATGTATTGGTTAATGATGATTTTTGGACGGGATGTGATACATTTTTGTTTACACTTTTCGTTTTGTTTCGATGTTTTTTTTTTATTTTTTTTTTTTAATCCAAGCCTCCCAATTGATAACTAGAACTGTGTTAAGTTCAAGTTTTACGTGCTTTAGTTTAATTGTAGATTGATCTTGACTAGCATTGTAATAGAAATGCTCTTTATACCTTGCCGCGTGGTTCCCGGCAGAGTAGAATTTAGACCACCCCATCTTTTTTTTATACCACTTAGGTGGCAGACAAGCGCACGGCCCACCTGATGTAAAGTGGTTACCGTGGCCTATGGACGTGTGTAACACCAGAGGAGCCACATTCGCGCTGCCGACCCTGTAAGCACAGAGTTTCTGTGCCGTCAGTGTAGAGGACAAAGCAGGACAAGCCATTAGTCATCCCAAATTCTCCAGTGAGCTCTGGCTACCCTACTCACCGCTGGGAACACAACGCGATGTTATTATAACCGCGGTATTCTGTAGGGCGGAGGTACTTCCCCAATCGGACTGCTCAATTGGGCGGAAATACTGCCGTGTCCTACCTCCTATAAAAATCTCTTCCCATGCGGTGTCGTACAAGGCGTTTAAGGGATAGGGCCTCAGATGCATGGCTTGAGTCAACAATAATGCCTGGAGGGCGACAATAAGCTCACCTCCTATAACGTGGGACTGAATTCAATGATTAGTGAAATGTGGGTGTTTATTCACCTCTGCTCCTTCGGGGATAAAGACGAGATTATATCTATATTATATCTATCTATATTATATGTATGTATGTACATAGTACCTTGGTATTATGAGCATTTTCAATACCTTGCATTTTTTGCATCTTAGCATATTAAATGAAATTATACTATTCATTTCTATTGTCAATTACAAGAACTTCCTAAATATAACTTACCCATTGGAGGTTCATGCGAACACATTTCCTGTTTTACGACACTTTGAACGCGCGAATTGTCTAAATTATATCCTGTAATTCCAGTTTTCTGTATAAATTACGTGTTCTAATAAGTGTTTACTATTTACAACAATTTTGTTTTGGCTTAGAATAAAATACAAAGCTTTGATTGTGTATTTGTTTTTGAATATATGAGCGAATAAAACGATTTTAAGCATATAAATATGGAAAATGATTGTGATTCGTTTCGTAAGTTTTCGTAAGTTTTAAATCACACAATCTGCTGACGTTGGCGGTGTCCTTGGACATCTCCAACGCGTTCAACACCTTGCCCTGGAGTTGCATCAGGGAGGCACTCGTGTACCACGGTGTGCCTCTCTACCTCCGCCGCATAGTCGGGGCGTACCTGACGGAGAGAGCCGTCATCTACCCAAGTGCGACCGGCGTCGGTCGGCGTGAGATGTCGTGCGGTGTTCCACAGGGATCGGTTCTCGGGCCACTACTGTGGAACATTGGATACGACTGGGTGCTTCGCGGTGAGCTTGCGGACGGCGCCGCCGTCACGTGCTATGCGGACGACACGCTAGTGACGGCGAGCGGGGCTACACACCGCGAAGCAATCCTGAGGGCCACGACCGCGGTTGCTCAAGTCGTGGAACGGATCCGGCGGCTGGGCCTTGAGGTGGCTTTGCATAAATCCGAGGCCATGTTCTTTCATGGACCTCGGCGCACGCCACCACCTGGTTCCAGTCTCACAGTGGGAGGCACTCTCATCGGCATCAAGCCCCAGATGAAATATCTGGGGCTCGTGCTCGACGGCCGGTGGGACTTCGGGAAGCACTTCCGAAGTCTGGGCCCCAAATTGGCGGGCACAGCCAACGCTCTGGCGCGGCTACTGCCCAACCTGAGGGGCCCGGAGGACTCCTGCAGGAGACTCTACGCGGGTGTCGTGCGGTCCATGGCCCTGTACGGGTGTCCCGTGTGGGCGGACACCCTGAGTGATCGGCACATGCTCCTGCTGCAGCATCCGCAGCGGAAGCTGGCGTGCCGCATCATAAGGGGGTACCGCACGATATCATTTAACGCGGCGAGTCTCCTCGCCGGATCGCCACCATGGATCCTGGAAGCGAGATGCCTTTCGGCGCTATACCGGTTCCGAAGGGCGGCGCGGGAGCGGGGTCGCGATCCCGAGCCCGAAGAAATTCGGGCCGTGAGATCCCGGCTCCACAGGGAAATGGTGGCGGAATGGGAGAGACGACTTGGGCAACCAAGCGCAGGGCACGCCGTAGTAACGGCGGTAAGACCCATCATGGGGGAGTGGCTAGAGAGGCCACACGGCAGCCTCTCGTACCATCTGACGCAGATGATCACCGAACACGGGTGCTTCGGAAAGTATCTGCGTCGGATGGAGAAAGAGCCAACGTCCGAGTGCCATCACTGCGACGCGAGCGAGGACTCAGGTCCGCACACGCTCACCGAGTGTCCTGCGTGGGAGACGCCGAGGCGGGAGCTTG
Organism: Eilema griseolum; assembly: GCA_963662185.1. NCBI lineage: Eukaryota > Metazoa > Arthropoda > Insecta > Lepidoptera > Erebidae > Eilema > Eilema griseolum. Next base: position 3,509,835 of record OY759249.1, read on the forward strand.
TGGCGGCCCTGGGAGTGAGAGTTCTCACGCTCTCCACCTTGCTCGCGGCGATGGTCCGCTGCGCGGATGCGTGGGCGGCCGGCGCCTCCTTCTGCGAGCAAGTAATGCTCGTGAAGGAGGAGGCGGGGCGGGAGCGGCAGCGGGAGCGACGAAGGATCGCAAGCCAAGCTGCCCGCGTACGAAGGCAACTCGGGCGTCGGAGGTCGATGAACGACCTCCGCCCCCCATGAGCGCCGGCCTGGGGGTGACAGGTGGAGCCGCCTGTCACCCTGGCAGAAGCAGGCCGCGGCGGTGGCGCGCCTGGCGCGCCTCCCCGTTTCCGGGGTCGAGTTGGGGACTGTAGTCCCCACAACCCGAGAAGAGGGCCAGATCGTGAGAGATGGCCCTGGGTCGGCCGGGGTGCGAGGGATATGCCTGTCAACCTCACCTTCGGCAACCAAAACGACCCACAGGCGGCGTGCGTTTTAGTCGGTTCGAGTCCGACATAACCTCCTCCACCGGCTCCGGTGGGGAGGTATCCGTGGGGATTTTGCGCACGTAAAAAAAAAAAAAAAAAATCACACAATCTGCAATCTGAATGTTGTATATTATCTCACTAAAATTAAAGTAGGGTTTGTCAGACAGATCGTACTGTATACCAGAGAAGGTTTATTCTATGTTCTGGTTGGTGTGATAAAGTACTATCTTAATTGCAAATTTGACGTTATCACAAAATAAATTAAAATGTATTGAATATGATAGCTTATACGCAAATAATAACTAAACAAAATGTATTTCATAAAAAGGTAAATTTAAATATTTTTTATTTGGATATCACATGAAGCAAAACGCAAAAAATCAGTGGACGGTTCGTGTGACGTAACTATAAAAATGTAACTTAGCGCTACGGTAACTTTCGTTGGTTGATCTCTTCGTAAATATTAAATAATGACGTCATGCGCAGAATATCACCTGACCTTTTTTCAAATAAAGTGAAAATGTATTTTTTCTAATTAGTAAGGTTTTACGGTAAAATTATGAATTGTAACAGGTATTAAATGCTGCTAGTGTTATGGGCACTTTTGCCCCAGGTACGATGAGGACCGGGTTAATTTAATATTATTTATTTTTTGTAACTTTTTCTTGACGTATGTAAAATGTTGACCATGGACATTATGAATAAAGTAAATAATTCACATAAAAAAAAAAAAAAAAATTAAAAAAAAAAAGGTATTAAATGAATTTATACATCTTTAAAGGTTTCCCAAATTTTTCAAATACTTTCTGTTACTGAAGATAAATAAAATTAAAAAACTAAAATAACTATTTGCATAAATTTCTCCGCATTTCTAAAATATATATCCTACAAGTTAATATTTTAATATGCGCTTAAAATATGTAGTGACTCTTCTAGTCTCAGTACAGATATAAATTATTAAAAAAACAAAGTTTAGCAACAAACCCTGAAAAATATCAAAAAAGTTCGCAACAAAAGCTGACAAGAACAAAAGTCACGTTTAATTACCACAATATTATATCAAAGAACAAGTTTCGTCACATTTTGTTAAGCCTAACAGTATAATTTAGCTGAAACATTTTAATGCTCATTGCTTAGAACATTACTTTCAAGATGCGAGTGGAAAAAAGCTTGTTTTGAAGAAAAATAAAACTGGTTAAGTGTAAGTCAAGTTCGCCTACTGAGGATTCCGTACAAAAAGAGTTTGAAGCAAAACTTGTTTTTTATACCACTTAGATGGCAAACAAGCACACGGCCCATCTGATAGAATGTGGTTACCGTAGCCTATGGACGTGAGCAAAACCAAGGGAGTCACACTCACGCTGCCAACCCTGTAAGCACAGCGAGTTTCTGTGCCGTCAGTGTGAAAGACGACACAGGACAAGCTTTTGGTCTTCCCACTGACAGCACAAACACTCTCTAGTGAGCTCTGGTTATCCTACTCACAGCTGGAAACAACACTAGTTTATTTTGGATACGGTATTCTATAGGACGGACGTTCTTTCCCAGTCGGACTGTTCAATTGGACGGAAATACCGTTGTATCCTACCTCCTTAAGTAATTTTAGGTAGATAAATGATAATATAGTTTTATTGCGTAGGTCTAGGCCACTATAGAGAAGGGGGTCACCAAGTCCAGTGGCCATGGCGTCCGGATAGTCAATTGGTTTACGTCATGTTCGTATTTCTTTATTATCTACGTCACAGACAAAATAGTAGCTCATTGGAAACTCAGTGAGAGGGCGGTACAGTTCACACGTGTACAATATAGTGGCAACACTGACAAACATCACCAGGCCGCCAGAGTATCCAGAAGCTACGGAGAGAACTGTAGCCCGCTTCCAACGGGACGAGTTAGGTACTGCAACGCATCCGAAACTTCGGCAGATGTAAGTTCGCGAAAAGTCCCGAACTGTTGTATGATTATGAATTAACTGCTTGGAAATGTAGCCAGTGACGAAGTCATAGCGTACGAGTGAGGAAGAGCTCTAAGGGATCCTTTTTTTTTCTTTTGAGCTACGGAACCCTAAAAATGATAATGCCGTCTACTTAGATCACGGTTAAGCTTTTCACAAGTGGCCTTTGTCGTAAACAGAAGCTATTTTGGTGTCTTTTCTTTTTCGCCTTAATTCTTTTTTGGGTTATGGATGTTGAAATATTAAAAATGTAATCCATGTTAGAGGAGATTACTTTTAGAACAATATTTCAGTTTTTAGATTATAGATTATTTAAACTTTCAAGTTAAACAGTTGCAGTGGTCAATAAAGGATTCAAAAAGGGCCAGAGGTAGGAAAAAAGGAATTTTAAAAAACAATTTGTTGATACCTCACTCCGTTTGGTTTGACACTTAAATAAATAAAATAAATAAATAAAATAAATTTATTTCAGGTAAACAATCCCGATGTGTCTTTTTATAAATATATATATTATACCTAGTCTTATAAACCAAAGTACCAAAACTAACTCACCGTATCAACTTCCCAACTAATTATGAAATATCTAATAAGTTAGTATTAGTTGCGAAAGCTAGTGGACAGTTGGAGCTCGCCTGCATCTATATGCAAAGTCTCCGAGAGGTAATTAAATTGAAATCTTGATTCAGTTCAATCCTTTTAATTATAAGGAGTAGTTTGATCACTGCGCTGTGCTCCTAGCACTGCAGAAATGAATTTGCTAGTGAAGGCGTTTATTACGTAACTAATAGAATGCCGTAGGCCGCGGTAGCCTTGTGGTATGGGTAATGGACTGCTGAGACAAGGTCTCGGGTTCGATTCCAGGTTTTACCATGGCACACAGCAATGACTTTTCGATGCTTTTCGAAGTTATGTGTGTATTTATCGTAGTTTTATATGTGCCCGGTTAACGGCAATAGGCTCGCCAATTGGAACCTAAACAAAAACTGGCGAAATGTGAGTGCTAGCACCTCGGCCTACCCTTCGCGGATTTATGTGAGTCGTGAGTTTATGCTATATTTAATAGAGTGCCAATTATAAATTGGATTAATCTGTGTGGTGGTGGAGAAAGAATACAAGTATGACCACCGCATTTCATCCGAATGGTGTCGTAAGAGGCGACTAACGGAACAATACGCAGACGATATCACTGCGAGAGAAGGCAAACTCGAAATAAAACCCTGTACCAATTAATATTTGAGAGATGGAGGCCAGTATTTCAGAATTAGTTCTCTCGATTTATCTTTTTTTGGGAGATTTTATGACATGGCAACTAGGACCTTTATGTCAAGACTTATTTTGTATTATATTAATATCTTAGTTAAATATGGTGGTTGTTGAAGGCAGTCTAAGAGACGATTGCGGCCTCTTTTTTATTAGAAACTCCCTAGGGAGTTTTTTTCACAATTCATTGTAATATGCCATTCTCCTACATTTGTGAGTGCTGTCAAAAATTTTGTCTAAAAATCCACCAATTTTATACATTAAAACTCGAATTCATACCAATTTCGGAGAATAAAATAATACCACGATGCGCCCTTCCTGGTGTTGAACTGAATTAAGCCAAGTCACAGATTCAAGTCTGGTTAAGCGGTCACCGATTCTGGTTCCATCTTGGACGTTGTTAATGGATGATAATATTTGTTCCCTTTACGCGCCCCAACCAAACACCTACAATATGGGGTTCTTCAAGAGGGGCATCAGAAGGTTTCTTCATGGTCAGCAACGCGAGTGTAACACCCCTGATGTTGTATACGTCCATAGGCCACGGTAACCACATCCCATTAGGTGGGACGGGTGCTTGTCTGCCACCCAATTGAAAAAAAATACCACTGAACAAATCCTGATAAAATTTGCCTTCCATAGGTTGGAATTGCATAAACATAATTGATTGATTGATTGATTCATAATTTAATAAAATAAAAATACACTGTACCTAAAAATATTAACAGCTGTCAAAACATAAATTCATAAATTCACACATGCGCAGTCGCACGCACACATATACGACATGTACACTAGAGAAGCGACTAAGATTAATGATTGCCGTGTGCTCACAGAAAGTATAAGTAGAGTGGAAAAGCAATACAGGGTGATTACTCAACTTGTTTCACTCCGCCGTATGTATGACTCATATTATTGTATTTATTACTGGTACTTCGGCATGAATATTGAGTTCACGCGATTTTGATGTTTGATATTTAGGAGTGAAGTGTCATTTTTGCATGTGTAAGTTATTCGTGGTGGTTTATGGAATTGTTGCAGATTTAGGTATATAATTTTTACATGATTAATTAACAATTAACATTGTTAAGATTTTAATACTGTTAAGATAACATTTAATGTATACATTTTATCTTTTCTTAAGTATATGCGTAATTTTTTAACAATTTTACAAAACAAAAACCTGCATGAAGAATTCAACCCACGATGAGGTCATTTCAAATAAATCCGCCCCGTATTGCTTGCAGCGCAAACGTGTAATTACATTTTTATTTTATAAAATAGCTAATGTAATGAAAATATACGTCGATAGATGGCTAGAACAAAACTTTTAGACCGACACGACATCCAGCCTAATAGTCCATAAATATCTTCAGTAGATATGAGAACTAACAGAAGATGCTCACGTTGAAATAAATCTTTAAATATGTAGGTTATATATTTTATTTTACAATTTAGAACTTACAGCTTCTGCATTGTCGGCACAGTTTTCCGTTGTTACTGGGTCGGTGTAGTACGGGTGTGTGTCCTCTGGTGTTGCACACGTTCATAGGTCACGGTAACCACTTTCCATCAGGTGGGCCGTGTGCTTGTCTACCACCTAAGTCGTATAAAAAACAGCTATTAGAACAATGGTACAAATGTGACTTTATTACTTAAATACGATTAGATAGTAAAATATCTACATTATTCTCAGAGTACAATTTCGTGTTTTATTAGTTAGTTTATTGCAGATTTTGGAGCTAAGTAGTCTTAATAGCAGTGTGTGTTAACCTACTTTTGTCGCTGAATTTATACGGAGTAGATATAACATAAGGGTTTATTTCTTGGAACCACGTATGCAAAGTGCCATTTTCAGGCTATACACCAAAACATAATTAAATATAAACAGTAGTTTACCCACAAAGTATTTTTGTTCATTTACAACATCCTGTATCAGACTTACATATCAATCAATCAATCAATTAACTAGCCCATATATACATATCTATTTATAAGTGTCTACACTAAAATTATTAATAGTGAGTTTTGATATTGGAGAAATTGAGGGCCGTATTTTAGTTCAGTTCTTAATATCGATTTATCTTTTTTTTTGTTGAATTTATGACATGGTAACTAGGACTTTTATGGCAAGTCTTATTTTGTCAAATGATTTGATCATATTATGAACATACAAATAAAACTCATCAAAGATTAACTTTACATATCTAAATACATAATAATAATATTTTCATGTTTGCAAAAATTTATACACCCAAGAATACTCCAGAAGGAAATTCCATCTCGTTGAACACTTGTGGTGAGCCCGTACCTAGCTCAGGCATTCAATTTATCTCACAGTTAGAGATGAGATGCTGTATGCATCACATTTAGATGGATAGCGTTTCAATACATTTAATCCAATACTATTAAACGAGCAATTCATGTATGTTCTAGGGGTAAAAGTTTTTATTGAGATAAGTTTTATATTTGTTTATTTATTTTTATAAATAAACTTGATTCTAAACGGATTAGAATAGGGCCACTCCATCTCTTCCTGTGGCTGTTCTCCATCTAACAGTTAACATACAACCTATGATAAAGTATTCGCTCGACTGTAATAGACTCACCTCTACTACGCAAAAATCGTGGTGAAAAGTGAGTAAGTGTCACTTCGCCTATCTCTTCAGTGATTTGCAGGCTTGAATAATGCATATATGTATTGCATGTATGAATAATAAGTTAAGTGTATAGAGCCACTACTATAATTTTGAGGTCCAAATCAATCTCACTAGCTCTTGTAAGTGTACCATCATCTTATGCTACGTCGTAGCTAAGAATGGGCTACTTCGTAGCTATTCTTATGTTACGTCGTAGCCATATTTGTGCTACGTCGTAGCCCTGTTATTAGCTTGCCATAAAAATAACAAAAACTTCTTTCTCTTCTTGGTTTCCCTTTTGCTTGTATCCTTGGCAGTATTTTGCCGTCTGTGCCATGGTGAATGTTCTGATGAGCTTTTCAAATTAGTCCCACTCTCCCCTTTTGTACTCAGGCCAACACGTGCAGTACTTAGATGTCACTTGCATATGGTATCAAAAACCAAGCAGTTCGGAGACTCTCTCCTTCGTCGTACTATTATGGCCTGGAATTCATTACCAGCTCATGTGTTTGCTTCTTCCCTCAGTCCAGGGTCCTTTAAGTGGGGCGTCAAAAACATATGATAAGGCTGTCAAACTGAGTGTCACCATTATGATATGGTATATGCATACATACGTCCTTATTGTGATACCTTATTATGTTTATATATTTGTCTAATTCTTTGTACCTTGTGTGTTCCGGAATAAATGCTTTTCTTTCTTCTTTCTTTCTTTCTTTCAATGTTGACCCTTTTTTTAGAAATTGACCTTCAGGTTACAATCATTCGAGGCGAAGTCTAATTGATGTGTCCTATAAAAAAACCGTCATCAATGCAAACGAAGCCGCGGCCATAGACTAGTATAAGTCCACTTCATATCATAAAACTCATAAGCACAGTTCACAAAATCTGATGGCTAGTTATATCTCTGCTGTCACCTTCAATGAGCACCGTGATTATGTTCACTGCCATGAAGATATGACACCAAAAGGCTTGTCAGTTTCACTGTTATAATATGCGACATTATGTCGTGAACCTAATAATGCCGCTATACATGTATCAAAGTGACAAAATGTCGACATCAGAGTACTCATACTCTTGTCTCAAGACTTATTGTAATGTTCATTCTCATTTATACGCGCTGTTTGAAGAGAGCTATTTTTAGACCTCACATTTTATTAAAAAGATCTGGTAGGTATTGAAATAGGATTCACGACTACCTTACCTGTAAGCTGATACACCTGCTGATTGATTTGAGGTATATTATGTATATTATATTCTACAACATTCTACACAACTTTATCTAGACCTATGGTAAGCATAGCTTAACTAGCTTGTGTTATGGAATCTAGAACGCGGATAAACATACTTAGAAACCTTTTTTGTAAATACATACATATTATACGTAGAAACACCTAGACCAATGCAGGAATTGACTGGCGCCCCCTGCGTGACAGTCAAAAGTTCTACTTAAGTAGGTCAGGTGGCAGTCGCTTCCGTAAAAATTAAGTTTGCGTTTCATTGCAAACTAAAATGCAGGTGGGGTTGGTGCTCAGCTGGTGGGGCTCCTTTATAGCCCTAAAATAGACCTGAACACAAATGTATTCAACTTGGACGGACTTGACCAGACTCAAACAGTATTGTAGCTATGCCAGAAAATACTTTCAAATAAAACATTTGAATTAAAGAGATAAACAAATAAAACACTTCTCAATACTCGATCCATACATAAGTGCTCACCTTTCCGAATATTACTTGCTCAGGCACAAAATGACGTCACACATCTCTTCAAGCGAATTGATGACTTGTCTCCACAAGCTTAAGTGCTTTTTCGATTATCGCAAAAGGTTTCCTATTTTTGACAAGGGAGATCGTTTTAGAGTATGAAAGATTGATGACAGATGCAAAGTTCTAGATGTTTCAAACGTAGTTTATTTTTCAAAGGATGATCGAGCATTTGAAGACTATTTAGTTTGATATTTTTGTATATAAAAGAACTCTAAACTAAATTCTTGGCCTCCTTTAGTACAACATAAATCTATAGTCTCATCTATCTGTCCACATGTCCTCAAAATAAAAAGCAAAGTACCAAGAAGCCTAGCTTCAAGAAGAGGTTTAATAGAAGGTTTCATCAGCATATCACTTTCCATCAGATGGGCTACAAGGTATAGCAAACTTAGATTTCTATAATTTTTTTTTACTAATAATCTGTATGGGTCTCTTGCCAAGTTTGTGTTTTGGGTAAGAAACCCTCGGTGTGCAAGGCAATAAACCTACTGATTTGATGAATGCAGTCTGATGCAGGCTTCCACGGGGCTTCAAATCAGATGACTCTAATAATCCTAACCAAAAATAGGAAAAGGCAAACGACTTTTTTTTTATACCACTTAGGTGGCAGACAAGCACACGGCCCACCTGATGGAAAGTGGTTACCGTGGCCTATGGACATTTGTAACACCAGAGGAGTCACAGTCGCGCTGCCAACCCTGTAAGTTTCTGTGCTGTCAGTGGAAGACTAAACTTCCACTGACAGCACAAATTCTCCAGTGAACTCTGGCTACCCTACTCACCGCTGGGAACACAACACGAAGTTATTATAGCCACCATTGGATGCGACCAGGAATAAATTTATCGATGACTTGATCCCGAAGGTCATAGTGAGGCTCTGAAAACCCCAGACCCAACCCCAAATTGAATCCTTAGATAGCAGTCGAATGTACTACCGCCACGCCGCAGATTATGCCGCAATACCAGAGAGAAGATTTTTATGTGTATTTTATGAAGCCATTCTTTTTAACGTTCGTCCATTACTTTAAGGCTTCAATTGTGTAGATGTGCCACTTTCAAGACTTTACTACAATACATATATATTCAGCCTAGGAGGAGTACACGTATGATTCAGATCGACCACGTTTTTAAGAAAGGACAGGTTAAGAGTAGATACGCACAAGTGACGAATGGAAAGGAAAGGAAAGGGACTCCCTTGTCCGCACTTAGCCTCCCTTTTGGGCCATTGTGCGTGCAGAGTACTGGATAGAGTAGCCAGTCTAGCTCCGTCCAGAAGCGCAGAAGCTTACTGGGGGCTTCACAGGCTTCGCGGAGCGACCTCACTGTACCGAGGATTTATGATCGTTGATAGGCTACTGCCTCGCATTCTAGTATTACGTGGGCGGCCATTTCTTCGGCAGCAAAACATCCCCTGCAAAGGGGACTGTCCGTGACACCAATGGTGTATAGGTGCTTGTGGAGGGGGCAGTGGCCCGTTATAGTCCCCATTATTGTTCTTAGATTTGTTCTGTCTAGTTTTAGAAGACGTTTCGTGAGTCGTTTATTTACCGATGGCATAACCACTTTTGACTACCTGCAGTGGGTGGCTTGTGTCCATCTCAAGTCATCGTCACAAGTGACGAGCAAAATATATGAACACGGACACGTACAAAATCAAGAGAGTCACGCGCTACCAACCGCGCTAACAAGCATTGAGAGCTTCTGTGCCGTCAGTGTAAAAGACAAAGCAGGATAAGCTTTTGGTCTTTCCACTGATAGCCTAAAAACCCTCCAGTGAGCTCTAGCTAGCCTACTCAACGGCGGGAACACAACACGAGGTTATTATGGCCGCCGTATTCTGTAAGGCAAAGGTACTTCCCCAGTTGGACGGCTCGATTGGACAGAAATACCGTCGTGTCCTACCTCCTAAAGAATCCTTACTAATATAAATGCTAAAGTAACTCTACCCGTTTTTTTTTTCTGTCTGTGGGTCTGTATGTCTGCCATGCCTAAACCACTGCAACTTGGTACAGACTTAGATTAGATCTTGAGAGAGGACATCGACTATGATTAGTCGTGATAACTGACATGCACGCAGTCGGTGCCGCAAGCAACAGTTAATACCATATAAATCGCGATAAAATCCTTCAAAAATAGTTCTATTTCATGAGCACATTCGCGAAAACTTCCAATAGTACTGATATACTTAGGATATATCCACACAGCCATTAAATGTCAAATGAAATTCAACGCCTGACTCAATAAATGTGCGCATCCAATACCCGACATCTAATAAAGCGGGTATCGAACGGAGCGGAATTCTTAAAGCTAGTGATTTCGCGATTGGAACAGATTCAATTAAGTGCCGAAACGGGTGATAAGGGAGTCTAAGCTGACGTTTTTTACGTAGGTTAAGTAGGAACGAGACAATTTTTATCCGACTAAAGCGAAGCAAAAGGAAGGTTATAATTTTGACAGGCTATGTATGTAGGTATGTAGATTCATGTGTTCCCTTATAGCTCCTCAACCACTTATTAGAACTGCAGAAATGAGATATTGTTAGAAACATCTTAGTCGTCCGCTGGTTATAGGGTATATCACGTGTCACTGAAACTAATGTGGCGCCCTCTGTTGGTCATAAAGCACTGTGTTAAAAAATAAATTTGAGATAAATACGTCGTGTTTGGTATTATCTGAAAGGGTTTAATTAGCACATTTCAAATATGTATAAATTATACCTATTGCTTGCCCCAAAATAATATAAATAAAAAAATAAGTTTAAAACTAAAAGCCGACTCCTGAAAAAGTATTAAACAAGAAAATATCTAGATAGCCGTAGTCGTATGCCACTTAGTCTAACAAAACAATAAATTGTAGGAAAAAAGGGCATACGACCACGACTCTCTTAGATATTTTATTGTTTTCAGTAGTCGGGTTTTAGCTTCAAACTTATTTTTTTACTGACCAAGTGAGCGAAGTGGGCGAGAGACGAACATTGGCCGATTTTGCTTTTATCCGTATTTATGTTCGTATGTTTGTCAGTTCTGGTCTAAGATGCATTTTTTTTAAAGAATTTTAGAACCAAAGTTACTAATATTCCCTCTAACCCCTTCAACTAAGCTAAATTGCTTGTGTTAGGAGTGGGTTCAGTCGGCAGTGTCTTGGCCAGAATTCTAAACCGATTTTCACCAAACTTGGCGCAATATATACATAGGTTGCCTACCTATACGTGTACTTACTAACACCTACTTTTCGCCAACTATGAGTTTCAATCCCACATAATAAGAGGCGAGCCTATTGCCATCAAGCATTTTATAATGGGCTGGATGTTTTCTATCGAATGGAGATTAGTCACTTTCTAGGACACCCGCGGGAAGAGATCCATAATTGTAACTTAATCTTAATTTAACATCTCTATCATATTATGGAACGTAATAAATGTATTGAGTATTGAGATTGGATGGTCCTATTCAATCGGAAACCATTAATTAATCATAATGACCAATATACTTTGCACAAAAAGACAATACATTAAATAAACCAATTTGTTACACGTTAAGTGAAAATAATCATTCAAAGAAAAGCTTAGCCGTAAAAGGAAACAATTTGGAGAGAAAGGAATTACGTCAATACCCATTTCTTACCCACAAGATTAGATACCTAATGATGTAATACCATCGAACGTTCACGGTCCCTTATCTATGGGTATGTATGTGTGTATGTTGATTAGTTTATGTGTGTGGAGGTAGCTACCATAGAGAGAAGGTGAATTTGGTTACAAATGGTATTTTTCAAAATCAAAGTCAAGTCAAAGATCATTTATTCTGCATAGACCATTTAATCGACACTTACAAAACGTCAATTTTAAAAGAAAAATGAAAGACTAGTTTAGCAAATGGACCACCGGTTCGAAACGCGACCCCGACCTGAGAAGACCCGGTATAGGTATTTAAACTATCATGGTCACTCACATTAGTATTAAAGTTCCCTTTTAGAGATCCGTACCTGAAAAAAAACGGGTCCCTTATAGAATCACTTCGTTACTATTTGTACTGTTGATTGATAACACTTAGTGGAATTAGTTATTACACATATTGAGAACTCACTTGTACTTTTCCATAGTAATTTTTATTTATAATTAGACCTGACTGGTTTCACCTTACGGCATGTCATTGTAAGCCTTTGAGGATGCCGTGGGATGAAATCGATCAGGTGAAATAAGATGATGATGATGGTCCTATTTTTATCTTCATTCTTGACCCCATAGCAAAAGCTATATTTATAATAATAATAATAAGAAGCCTTTATTTTCAGATATGTCGACATGTACAGTTTCAAACTTAGACTAAATATACAGTTTAGTAGTCGATATCCGTTTGCCTGTTGGCAAAGGCCTCCTCAAACGTCTTCCACCCCTTTCTGTCTCTTGCCAGCCTGCTCCAAGTGGCTTTCACCTCATACTCCCACCTCTTGAACTGGTGGCCTCTATTTCTTTTCCCATCCCTTGGGTACCATTAAATAATCTCTTTGCTCCATTTATCTGTTCCTCGATTTGTGTGACTTCTCCATCTCCACTTCAATATTTTAGCTTTATTTAGTTTAGATCTAATAATATGTTCGATACTCGATGTTATGAATATTTATTTATTATTTCATAATACACAAAGTCTATACCAGCTACTCCCTGTTCTATTTACGGAGGAAGTACAGCACTGACACCAATATATTGGAAATCACACAAGTTTAATGAGTATCCCGCGGCATACAGGATACAAGTTTATAGTTTCAAAGCAACTTCAGTTTAGCTCATTTGGAAACAGTGGCATGAATAAAGTTATGTACAATTTCATCAGATAATAGGTACTGAAAATTCAATTGTATTGTCTCGTAATAGAATTTAATTTTCAGTGTTGAGAAGTTAGAAACAAAAAAAATACTAGGTAACGGAGACGGCTCCACATGATAGATGCTGCTGCCAACAGTAAATTCCTACCGGGATGTTCCTGTGGAGGTCTCCTCGGAGGCTTTACACGTTTTTCTAAATAGCAGAGAGCACAGTGGGGACAAAAGGATGGACGGGCTGGTTCTCCGAGCGAAGGCGTGGAGGCGACAGGTGCGGCTTTCTTTCGTCATCGACGGCATGGTGACATCGTGTGTCCCGCACTCAACGGAACCGCTTTAATACCGTAGACGGCCCAGGGTCAGCCAGGGTGCGTGGGGAATGCTCTACTGGATAACATCAAACCACGATGATTGAAACCCCCACTGGTCTCAAATTCCACGGTGTAAGTCGGTTCGAGTCCGATTCGATATTATCAACGCTGTTTATCGATGGAGGTGTGGTATCCGAGGGGATTCAGTACGATAAAAAGTCTACTTTATCGCTATCTCTACCAAATAAGCCGTAGTGTAGAGAATTACAAAAATTTCTTCTCGATAATGGCGAAGAAAATGTTATAATTACATACCTACTGGAGATTTGCCACCCTGCAGTATATTCCAATAAATCCCTAACTTAAATCGTATCACAGTCCACATCCACATCTACCAGAGTTAATTTTCTGTAAAAGCCTTCTCGCTTCGTATATTACGGGATTGTGAGGCATGAATTTTCCCATAGAAATGTCAAATAAAGGTTGAAATGCGGTGTCAAAGATTACATTTGTTTGAAAAATACGCCTTGGAACGCGTTCCTTACTTAGTGAGATACTCTTAACAACCACTTTCTAAGACATTGGATGTTATTCATTAAAATAATTCAAAAAATAAGTACATTACTTTATGATTTATAATAATAATAATAATAATAATAAACTTTATTGATATAAAAATACATTTTTACTTAAATGATGAATGGAACCTCCTTTTAAGCAAATAAAGCCTGTGTCAGGAGACTCCGCTCTTCTACTACATAAATTATGGCTTAAATTTATTTTAAATGTTTAACATTTGGCTTTAAGAGTAAAAATAATTTAAAAGTAAACAAAGTAAACTTAGCATACATTTGAATGTTGTTTAGGTTAGCGTGAGTGTGTATGAGTACGTATGTTTTTGTGATGTGTGTGTGTGTGTGTGTGTATGTGTGTGTGTGTGTGTGTGTGTGTGTATGTGTGTGTGTGTGTGTGTGTGTGTGTATGTGTGTGTGTGTGTGTGTGTGTGTGTGTGTGTGTGTGTGTATTATGTAGTGACATTATATATTACATTGCAACAATGCTTCGGTATCGTCGTATGAAAGGTCCTTAATCCACTCAGTCAGTCTGGATTTGCATTTGTGTAGTATGACGGCTATAAAAGCTATCTACAGCTTTTTACCATATAACGGGGTGTAGTTAATTGTCAGAAAAATATAATACAAAAAAGAGAATACTCCACTGCTACGTAAACCCTCGTTTACAACATGAAACAACAAGTTGTAAACTTGTTGAAGACTTGTAGAAGAATCAAAGCACAATACTTGTTTTATACATGTATCTCAGATACTTTTTCTTTTAAATATAATGCATACCACACAGCAGCCTCTCGTACCGTCTGACGCAGATGATCACCGAGCACGGATGCTTCGGAAAGTATGTGCGTCGGATGCAGAAAGAGCCAACGTCCGAGTGCCATCACTGCGACGCGAGCGAGGACTCAGGTCCGCACACTCTCACCGAGTGTCCGGCGTGGGAGACGCCGAGGCGGGAGCTTGTGGCGGCCCTGGGAGTGAGGGTTCTCACGCTCTCCACCTTGCTCGCGGCGATGGTTCGCTGCGCGGATGCGTGGGCGGCCGGCGCCTCCTTCTGCGAGCAAGTAATGCTCGTGAAGGAGGAGGCGGGGCGGGAGCGGCAGCGGGAGCGACGAAGGATCGCAAGACAAGCTGCCCGCGTACGAAGGCAACTCGGGCGTCGGAGGTCGATGAACGACCTCCGCCCCCCATGAGCGCCGGCCTGGGGGTGACAGGTGAAGCCGCCTGTCACCCTGGCAGAAGCAGGCTGCGGCGGTGGCGCGCGTGGTGCGCCTCCCCGTTTCCGGGGACGAGTTGGGGACTCTGTAGTCCCCACACCCGAGAAGAGGGCCAGATCGTGAGAGATGGCCCTGGGTCGGCCGGGGTGCGAGGGATATGCCTGTCAACCTCACCTTCGGCAACCAAAACGACCCACAGGCGGCGTGCGTTTTGGTCGGTTCGAGTCCGACATAACCTCCTCCACCGGCTCCGGTGGGGAGGTATCCGTGGGGATGTTGCGCACGTAAAAAAAAAAAAAAAATATAATACATAGCTAATAAGTTGTAAACAAATATTAAAAATATATTTTTTACACTTAGGTGTAAACGAGGGGTAAAACCTAGGTTGCAAATATTTTATGCATGCGTCAATGTCAAAAAAAATCGTTACCTTTTTTTGAGATTTTTTTTTCGAACGTCACTTAGAGCGTTTTCCCATTTTCCGATTCGACATCAGTGTCGGTTCCGATATCCGATATCCTATAGGCGACAGAGGAAGTAAAGTGTATGAAATATGTATCTCTCATTCACATTGTCCGGTCCGATATCGGATACCGGAGCTAACACCGCTGTATTCTGCCGATATCGGATATCAATGTCAATCAGTCACCACAACAGTGAAATAATAATAAAAAACAAATGTCATGTAATAGTCAATGGTAGAGTTTCTAAGGAGTATGTGGTTGAGCTTATGGTTGAATTTATTTTGAGTCTGTGCTATCAAGTAAATAGACGTATCCTTGACGTATCGGACCGATTGTTTTTAATATATGTGAAAACAGTACATGGTGTCGGCTATCGGATATCACCTATTATCGTCCGACACTGATATCGGATGGGGTAATGTGTAAACGACCTTACAGGTAAGATCATTTGATTTTATATACATAGATACATAATATGCTTCTCCGGGGTAAGCAGAGACAGCAGACCCTCTGCTTCGATCTTTACACACTTCACGAAGAAGCTCGTCACTGAAACTTTAATACGGTTGGTTTGATTTCTGATATTATATTAACGATTGTCTACAAAACGAATATAAACTTCTACTAATTAATTCACAAAACTAATCTCTAAAATGTTATACGAAAGCTTATACCCAGACCACAGGGAGATTTTGTTAATATAATTATTTTAACGTTAATTACCTGTATGTGCGTGAGACATGCAAGGTAGGTAAAAGAGTAAGAACACTATCACGTTTAGTTATTTTTGGGGTACACTCCCAAGGGGAATGACCTTACTCAAAGTGCACAAGGACCCTGAGACATAATGTAAACGAGTACTCCAATTATTAGTGGACCGGGTGGCTCAGTGTGAAGTAGTTACTTTATATTGAACTAGTTTTTGCCTGCGGCTTCGCTCATATGAAGGACTGATCATCATGTTTCTGGATGCTATAGAAGCATATTCCCAGGATGAAAAATGTCCAAGGAACCTTAGTGCTATTTCCATTTAAAATTTGTTTCAGTGCTAAATTCCATATAGATTCATACAGCATTTGTCACGATTGAGTAACGTTGCATCGTTATTTTTATAATATCAAAATATGAAAACAAAATTTGCACGGAACAGAATGACTTCTCTTCGCCTAACGGGAAGCTAAAAAAGAAGTGTATGAGGATCACCATTGTAGATGTCAGTGTTTAGTCAGTGGGAAGACCAAACTCTCTGTTCTTACAGGGTCGGCAGCACGAGTGTCTGACAGTCCTCCGCCCTTCAAAATACAGCGGCCATAATAACTTCGTGCTATGTTCCCAGCGGTGAGCAGGGTAGCCAGAGCTCAATGGAGAATTTTTGTACTGTCAGTGGGAGGACCAAAGCCTTGTCCTGTTTTGTTTTCTACACTGATAGCACAGAAACTCTCTGCTCTTACAGGATCAGTAGCATGAGTGTGACTTTCTTTTTATTGGACCCATCTATTGGCCTAGGCCACGGTAACCACGTTTCATAATTTTGGGCATGTGCTTAACAGCCGCCTAAATGGTATAAAACAAATCTCTTTTGTCTCTGAAAGGCTATAAGCTTTGCTCCTGGTTCCATCCAAGGCATTCACCTTGGAGCTCGTGTCTCGCTTGACTTCATTCAATCAACTGGCCCATTGCAGTCCACAGCTGGACTAGACCTCTCCCAAGGTTGACTTAAGGATTAGAAAATTTCTCTCACAACCTCAAAGAAGTCACTTTCTTCAGAGTCTCGACAGTTATTCAGCAGATACGCCATCTAACAGGTGAGCTTTGCGGAGTCGTTTCACGCGCTAAAATGCTATTACAACAAACAGACATAATATTTTACGTAACATTTTATACTTTTGTGCGACACATTTACTTAAGCCAGTGATAAATTATGAAATACTTCATATACCTATGAGGATAATAAATTGTGTGGCACTGTCTAGTTGTGACACCGGGGTAGGCTTTGTTTCTTTCGCTGCTAAAATGTTCTTGAAGCTTTAAGTCTTAATTTGAAATATTGTACGGTTTAAATTCAATCGAATAAATAAATTATAATTAGGAAATTGTGTTACTCTAAATACATTAAGATTCAAGTGGTGACCTCGAAAGAAAGGTGTACCTTTTATCTATCAATTATTCTTTCGTGTAATCCTTTTTGTAATAATTACGTATTCTTTTATGTCTTCTCTCACATATTCTTTACACATAAATACCACAACATAAATAATTACAACATAAACATTCTTTCAACGTTTGTAACCGCTGCCCTGCCGGCTAGGTACACATGGAGTGGCGGGGGCGAGGTAAAGAAAGAGAGAGAAAGAGCCGAGAGCGAGCAAAATACCGCCATCAGCGAACTGACGGTTGTGACGGTTGAATTGTCGTCATTCCTTGCGTTTCACCGCGCACATATTGAAAGTGTTGTATAGCCGTTACAGTTGGTCTATAATATTTGATTAGCAATAGCAGTATGTTAAACTTCGTACAGTTGATGAGGGTAGATGTTAAATGTCTTGTTGTTCATTTAAATTGTTTATATTCACCCTACTCCTCCCATTTTGATTAGGTAACGATAACCACATAGTATTAAGTGGGTCATATGCTTGTTTATTACCCTAGTAACAAATAAAACCCTTCCTATTCACTGTTGCCTTCAATAGATTCCCAGAAAGTCATTTCATTCTTACCAAAACCAATACAGAAATGGCGAACAAAATCTAAGCGCAAAGAATTTATGTTTATATTGGATCTTATATGCATAATGTTATTCAAACAACGCTTGAAGGCGCCACTAGAACTTCACCTCGCATATAGATGGGCCCTGTTATGGAGAATTCAATTTATTTACCATAACTGTGTCAGTGACAGTTTACTTTTTTTATGAAATTGCGACTCTTAATTTTTGAGCCGCAATTTTATAATAGTGGGAGGGAAAATATAGGGTAGAAAACTTAGTTGCTGCATCTATTTTTAAACAACTTAGGTGGCAGACAAACCGTGTGTGTTATTACTGCCCACCTGATGGAAAATGGTTACCGTGGCCTATGGTCGTGTGCGAAATCGGCGCAGTCACACTCGTGCTGTCGAACCTGTTAGAACAGAGAGATTCTTTGCTATCAGTGAAGAAGACAAAGCAGGATAAGCCTTTCGTCTTTCCACTGACAGCACAAAAACTCTCTAGTGAGTTCCGGCTACCTTACTCACCGCCAGGAACACAACACAAGGTTGTTATGGCTGCGGTATGCTGCAGGGCAGAGGTACTTACCAGTCGGATTGCTCAATTGGGACTAGAATGCCGCCGTGTCCTACCTTTGTTATACTAGTGGCTATAATAATTAAATAAATAAATAAAAACACCTAATATGTGGTGGATGGATTGTATGAATGATTATATGGTTAAGATAGGACTGAATTTAGAGATGACTGCAACTAGAGATGAATGAAAAATGAACGTATGTTGCGCCGACCCCAAATAAATTGGGATAAAGGTAGAAGGATGATGATATAACCACAGATTAATAAGTAGTTATTAATATAACACAAGTTTCACGTAAGTCTGCCAATTTCGCGTGCTTCAAAGGCAGGTCAGCCTTTTAACCGACTACCAAGAACCTTTATGATTTTCGCGCGTACCTTGCATTTATATATCCTTTTAATATTCTTTTTTAATATATAATTAGTTAAATATTTAAAGTATTTTACTTTCAACTGAACTAGAAAAGATTTTGACTTTTGACCACCAATGATTTTATGCCTGTGAGCAAAAGTATTTCCAATTATTTTTATCAAAAGAAGTTTTGATTTTTAGTAGATTGTGAGGTCAGCTGCTTATAGAATGATATTGAGTTTTCAAATGTTTGTTAACAATCTCCATTTGATACAATTTATGTTTTATCCGATTATACGTCGTTTCACGTTCTTTTTATATGTTATACTAGCTGTACCCTGCCACGCTTCACTGTGGCACATTGTGATTGAATGGTTGCGAAATGAGAAACAAAACAAAGTGGTACACAGCTGATCGTTAAAAATACTGTTTTTTCGCGGTCGCGAATATTTTTTTTTTTATATATGGAACACGTCAATTATACTTCGCCTTGCCTGATGGTAAGCTGAAGGTAAAGTCTTAGAATATATGGGACTGATGCAAAAATGTGATAAAAACAATCCTTGATGCGGATTATATATCATGCCAAAATTTCAGCTCGATCGGTGCAGAATTTTTTCAGATTTTGAAGCGTACACAAACCAACCTAACATTTTTATGTATATAGATTTATATCTCATATTAAGAAATCGTCAAAGGGTTAAAACTCAGTATAATGTTAACTGTCCTACCTGTTTATAATAATTAATTAAAATATTTTCAGCAATAGCTAAATTTAAACTATCATGGTCACTCACGTCAGTATCACAATAAACGGGATATTTACCATGTTTCATTGTTTTGAGTTTCCGATATTTCGGCGCTGTTGGAAGCACCATGATCACGGAGGAACTGGAGTAGTGGCGATGAACAGAGAAAAAGTTTTTTCCTAGGAGTAATTATATCGATTTACCCTCTTTCGAGTTCTTTTACTACGCGTATCTGCACTACTATTGGTTTCACTCTCACTACAAACTCGAACCCGATCTCGATCACATTCACGACACACGATGCTCACTGTATCCACTCGCGATTTTGTTTTGGCTTGTTCCCGGTTGTTTTTGTAAAGACGGACCACTGGATGCCAGACGTTCGGCAGTTGAAACCCATCCTCACGATTGAAATAGTAGTAGAAATAGTAGTTTTTTTATTTCAATTGCTTCCCTAACCAGTCTTGGTATATAGTGGCGTTCTGTCGAGAGCATCTGAGGGTTATGTAGCTCGATCCAGTGGTTCGTACCGGACTCCAATAAATGTTGAGCGATTGCAGATTTATGCGGTTCATTGTTTTTGACTGCCCTGATGTGTTCCTTGATTCGGCATGTAACCGTTATTTTTGTTTGTCCTATATAAGAGCTGCCACCACAGCTACAGTCAATCTGGTACACTCCCGGTCTGTCCAGTAGGGAGCCATCTTTGGGTGAGCGCAGGCATTGCGACAGCTTTTTAAAAGGAGTGAAAATAGTTTTGACAGATACCTTCTTCAGGATATTAGCGATCTTATCTGTCACTCCTTTGATGTAGGGTAAAAAGGCTAGCTGTCTTTCCACCTTACAGTTCCGGGGTTTATTTGTGGTGAGTCTGGGTGGTCTTATCCGTTCATTGTATCCATTCTTTTGTAGAACGCCGCTTATGTGCTTCAATTTTTCTTGTAAATGTTCCTCGTCACATAAACTATATGCGCGGTCAGTAAGTAACGTCACTACCGAATTAAGATGGCCCGGATGATGATGTGAGTCGGCATGAGGGTAGATCGATATAATTACTCCTAGGAAACTTTTTCTCTGTTCACCGCCACTACTCCCGTTCCTCCGTGATCATGGTGCTTGCAACAGCGCCGAAATATCGGAAACTCAAAACAATGAAACATGGTAAATATCCCGTTTATTGTGATTCTGAATAGCTAAATTCTTAAAACACAATGTTGCAAATGTTTAGCTCTAATTCGCCGAGTCATTCCATCAATATCTAGTTTCAATCTAATATTGAAAGACTTGATATAAAAGTTTCATCATTTTTCAACCAAGTTTTATGATGAATTTCATGTAAAGTGATATTATACTAAAGTTTCAAAGTAAATTTACTTTTAAAAGTTGGACTACTTGAAGTTCTAATATTACGAAGTGAGGATAGTTTCTAACCGTTGCATGATATGGAGAACTTTGTTTGTAAACTTGTTAAGTTACTCGGTTGGTCGCATCACAATTTAGACGTGAAAGGTATAAAATAGGGATTTATTATATCGTCAACTGTTTTTAGTCACCAGAAACTACAGGAAAAATCTATGTATTGGTATCTAGCGCTTACCGGCGAGTTTTTGTGCTGTCACTGGAAGCTCACTAGAGGGTTTCTGTACTGTCACTGGAAAGACCAAAAGCTTATCCTGCTTTGTCTTTTACACTGACGGCACAGAAACACTCAATGCTTGCAGGGTTGGCAGTGTGAGTGTGACTCTCTTGGTTTTGCACACATTCATAGGCCACGGTTACCACTTTCCATCAGGTAGTCCATGTGCTAGTCTGCCACCTATGATGTGTTAACAATTCATTCCACAGATTGAGCATGCGTGAGATAAAGTTTCTTTCATATTGCACAGTGTGCACTATCTCAGGTCGCAATCTGTGCGGATGAATTTTGTGCCTATGACGACCAGTGCGATGTTAGAATGTTAATTCTACACATTGCTATTATACTAAAGAATTACCACTTGTGTAAAAGAACTGAATGGCTTGAATATCATTACATCTTGCTCTAACAGTTTTTTATCTATGTATAATAATTTCTTGTAAAGTTAATAAATCTTGCCAAGATTAGCAAATCTCATTTGAGATGATAATTTTTTTATTATTACACCATCAAGTGCGTTTGGAGGTTGTATACTTATGAACCTATTTAGGTTGAGTACAAGCTCTTTGAAGTTTTACTGATTACTTAGATTTTTTTATATTTTTTAAGAATGCTTACAGACTAATACAGAAATTGTGTACACAATTAATGCATATAAACTCATAAGCTCACGCCTATATTCCCGAAGGGGTAGGCAGAGGTGCTTGCACCCACATTTAGCCAGTTTATGTTTAGGACCCAATGTAATAGGTGGCGAGCCTATTGCCATTAACCGGGCGCTTATAAACCTGCGATAAATACACACATAACTTCGAAAAGCATCGAAAAGTAATTGGTGTGTGCCCTGGTAAAACCTGGGATCGAACCCGAGACCTCGTCTCAGCAGTCTATTACCCATACCACTAGGCAATTAGCACATTTAAATAATTAAAAAGGAAAGAAGAAAAAACACAGCACACAGCTATAAAACAAAAATTACACTAAACAAGAAACAGTGCGCAAGGAACATTAATTTAAATTAAGTAGTTAGGTAATTAGTTTTGTATTATCATCTCTTATATATTTTTTATTTTTATGTATGAGGACAGTTACAAATTTTCTGGCTAAGTAGTTCTGTGTGTAGTGTTTCTTTCGAGACACAGTCGCTGTCCGTTCCAGTCGCTATACGAACAGTCAAACAAATGGTCTAACTGCAATCCTTTATTGGGTTGTGGAGGTCAGATATCAATCGCAAGTCAAACATGAAGTTAGATGGACTCCGAAGTCCGAGGTGAGAGCTTCAGATATGTCCGGGATTGACGCTATAGACAGGAATGAAGTAGCTAATAGAGTCAATTTATGGTAGAATTTGTACCTCAGGAATAGATTCCTGTGGGTTGAATGCGATCAGTATTCGATACCGAGAAATACGCGAGCAACTAAAGGTGTATCGATAAATTTCTGATTTATAGAAATAAATCAGTTTATCGATACAGCTTTAAGGTTTGCAATAATTGCCTTTTAGCCATTTCAAAAGAAGTTAAACACCGCTTGACTGCCGATACATGTTTTTGGGTTCGAAAAACGCTGAGTAATCAAGATAAGTGGGAACATAAGGCTTCGGTCACGATGTCAGCGATGGCAGGTGTAGGTGTAAGCGGCGCGGTTCTGTGTATACACTTATATATAAATAGCCTCGAAGATAGCGGCGTAGAGAGCAGGCTGCAAGCGGTATTTATCAATCTATTGCATTTGCATTAACACCCCAAAAAGATTACGTTTATCTTAATAGAAATTAAATAAAAAATACCGGTCAAGCGCGAGTTGGACTCGCTCACCGAGTTCCGTAACTTAAGCTACATAAACCGTTATATATTTTGAATGAATTGACTTAGAAGTTAGATTTTTAAACAGTTTCAAGACGTTATATGCCTAAGTATGTGGTAGGAATTTCAGCTTGATACCTCCCCGCATTCTTGAGAAAAAGGTCTAGACAGACAGACAGACGTACAGACGAACAATGAAGTGATCTTATAAGGGTTCCGTTTATTAGTATAATGAATTGGCATTGATTATATTTTTATTTTTTATTAATTATACTTATTAATACAATTGGTGAAAGTATTTGAATGATGTGTAGATAGGAATGATCAATAATGAAATGCAATGGAATGAAATGATAATTTTAAGAATTATAAAATTAAATGATTTATTATCGCTGTTGATTTGGCCGTCAAGCTGAGTGTCACCATTGTCACACGGTATGTGTAAGTAATGGTGACCCTCTTTTCTGGGACTTTGCCTTCAGCTTACCATCAGGCAAGCGAAGTCCAATTGACGTGTCCTACATAAAAAAAAAAAAAGGATATTTTTAGGATTTTTTATGTGTATGATTTTGCGTATTTTCATGAATCTGTAAGAAAATTTCGATAATTTCATACATAAGGAGTTATTATTTTCTTATAACACTAAGCACTACACTACATGTGCTGGCTTTGTGAGCGAGTACAGGGTCGAAGCACCGCATTTCGCTCTAACACCGCCATCGCTGACACCGTAACCAAGGCCTTATGGAACGATCAGAACCCATAGCTTTGAAGCCTTTAATTTGTTTCATGTAATAAAGTTTATTGAACCCCATTTCATTTGGTTTTTTACTGTTGATTGAGGAACGTTCTTATTCTGGATTTTTTATTGTAAAATAAAAATGTGATATCTCGATCGTTATTGTAAAAGGCTTTCAGAGGCGTTGATAGGCTTTAATGGTTCTTCTTAAAATGTGAGGGTCACGGGTTCTATTGTCAAGCAGTAAATTTATTTGAATGAATAAATTCTCTCTTAATAAAAGTTAAAATTTGTAAAGATGTTTGAATGTCTGTTTCTCAATTACGCTCAAACGGCTGAACGCATTAGACTGTAATTTCAGAACGAATTTGGTCGGAGCCGCGGGCAATAGCGGGATTACATACTGTCTAGTACTTGCACTCGCAGGGAGTGCAAGTGGCATAGGAATGTAATCCCATTCGTTCAATTCACGGAAATAGTTATATATTCCAAGGATAAAAAGTATGTCTATGTGTTATTAAGACGACCTCTGTGGCGTAGCGGTAGAGCATTCGACTGCTATGCAGGGGGTGCGGGTTCGATTCCCGCTCAGTGCAAATATTTGTATGCATGAATATGTATATTTGCATTGGTCTTGGTGTTTCTATGTATAATATGTATGCATTTACAAAAAAAAGTATCTAAGTATGTTTATCTGCATTCTAGATTCGATAACACAAGTTAATTAAGCTATGCTTACCATGGGTCTAGATAGCGTTGTGTAGAATGTCGTGGCATATTTATTTATTATTATTTATTATTATTCCAAACCAAAAACTATCCTTGTACCAAGTTTTGATATTTCAACAGAATTCCGATTTTTCTCATGAAACAACTCCCATCTGACCTGTACACCCAGTGGTTATATTGAAGTTTTATAGCTAGCACCGACCCATCCTAAGACTGACCTTGCTGGTATATCTCACCTTATTTTAATTTTTTTATTTGCTAAAATCCCTATCGATAGCCCCCTCGCCGGATCCGGTGGGAAAGGTTATGTCAGACTTGAACTGACTAAAATGCACGCTGTCTGAGAGTCATATAGGAGGTCAGAGGTGAAGTTGCCGGAGGCATATCCCTCGCATACAGACCATCCCAGAGTCATCTCTTTCGAGCTGGGCATCTTCGGGTTTGGGGAGCATGGAGTCCCCGTCTAGTCCCTGAGTATGCAGGCGCCTTCACCGGTCACCCCTAGGCTCGCGCTCATGGGGGACGGATGTCATTCTGCCTCCTCCAACGCCCGAGTAGCCTCCGCTCTTCGCGGGCTGTGCGGTTAGCAAGTTTTCTCGGTTCCCGCGCCGCCGCCTTCTTCACTAGCATTATTCACTCGCAGAAGGAAGCAGCAGCAGCCCACGCATCCGCGTAGCAGTATTACTCAGCCAACTGCGAATATGAACCTGACCAAAAAATTCAACTTTTTGGGAATTTAACAATTTGCAAATTCAACATTTTGGGAATACAAATTTTTACCAATTCAACATTTTAGGAATTCAATATTTAGCAAATTTAACGTTTTGGGAATTCAACATTTTGGGGACTCAACATTGTACTCGTAGTTCCGAAGATATCTCGTTACGCTCTACTTTGTATTCTTGTTATATGGGTGTTTCATATCACATGTACGGCGTAATAGGTATTCCCTACCGTAGCTATGTCTAACTGTAGTACAAGTAACAGTCCCCTAGAGGGCAGTACATTGCGATGAGTGTGATTGCTTATAACAATTAACGTACATGATGCACGAATTGAGTTATGTATGTATCAAGCCCGAGGGAAATAAAATTGGAATAGGCAAAAGGAAATACCTAGTATCACAAATACCTGTTATTTTATTTTGTGTCGTATTATAAAGTGATTATGGCTATAATGTTTCAAATCAAATCAAATCAAATTCATTATTTGCTAGAACATGGTGTATAGAGGTGTTATAATAACATAGTGTAGTTCGCTCATATTCTGCCATGTGATGGCGTGCAAATTTAGTACATTTGTCAATTTCTTAAATCTACATTAAATCAATAATCATTACCATTATGTATTTATTATTATTATTAATTACCATCATTATTTATGTTCAAGTGTCATTCTATAAATTTGTCATTTAAATATTCATGTATGTCATAATAATTTTTATTTAATAACATTTCAAACAGTGTCCTTTTTAATAATCTTACAGGTAGTTCAGCAATATTGTTCGGCAAATGATTATATATTTTTACACACGTACAATACACATTTATCGTCACGTTTATCTATAAACGTGACGATAAATGTATTTATATACACTCGAGAGCAATGAATCCGGGTCACTTAAAGAATCCTAAAAATCTCGGAAACTAAAAATGCTAGGTTAATGCAATAAATTGTATTTAATAGACAATGTAATACTCCTTAAATGAAGGTATTAAAACTTCTTAGTTATTGTAAAGTTATATCATAAAAAAATCAAATTTGAAAAAGGGCCACTTTCGAAGATGGAACTACGAAATTACAGCATTTGGTGTTGCTTTTGTTTGTAATCTGTCATTTATGTGGGTACATAAACCATGTTGATATTGCTCTATATTCATTAATCAAGCTGAAATTATGTCGCTTACGCCTGAAGAATGCACCAGAATACTTACAATGCTGGAAACCGGCCGGAGTCAGCGCGATACAGCCAGGACTGTCGGTGTGTCGCTGTCAACAGTACAAAGAGTTCTCCGACGTTACGAAGAAACTGGTTCTAACCTACGCAGACCAGGAACGGGCAGAACCAGGTGTACCACAGCACGAGAAGACCGATACTTGGTGAACACCATGCTTCGAAATCGCTTTCTCACAGGAACTGAACTCACCAATCAGTTTCGACGCCTCGGAGGAAGTAACCCAAGTGCATGGACAGTAAGACGTCGGCTTGCTGAATCTAACTTAAAACCCCTTAGACCTGCAAACGGCCCTAAACTGGAGCGTGGGCATCGTATTTCGAGACTAAGTTATGCCCAGAGCCACGTAAATTGGAGTATTGAAGATTGGTCAAAAGTTATGTTCTCCGACGAATCAAAATTTATGCTCTACAAGCACGATGGAAGACACAGAGTGTATCGAAGACCAGGGGAAAGATTCAAGCAAGCATGCATCGAAGAAAAAGTAGCCTACGGTGGTGGGTCTGTACTTGTGTGGGCCGGAATTTCTTCTGAAAGTCGCACAGAGCTGGTGATCATAGAAAACGGCTCTTTAACTAGCGTAAGATATGTGGAAGAAATCCTCAATGATCACGTTGGTCCATTTATGGTCAATTTAGGTGAGGATGCTATATTTATGCATGACAATGCCAGACCTCATACAGGTAGGATTGTGAATGACTACCTTCAAGAGATGAACATTACTCGTATGGAGTGGCCAGCGCGCAGCCCGGATATCAACCCGATCGAGCATGCTTGGGACGAGCTAGGCAGATGCGTAAAACAACGAAACCCTCCCCCAATCACGCTTCGTGAGCTCAAAATTGCTCTCACAGAGGAATGGGAGAATATTCCCCAAAATCGTATAAGGAACTTGGTGTACAGCATGCCAAACCGCGTAAACGCAGTAATGGAAGCACGAGGAGGCAATACGAAGTATTAAAATTCAAGAAAATCGTAATAAAGTTCAAAAATTTCATGTTTCCTATTTTTGTTTTAAGGAGAGATCAGCAGTTTTTTTCTTTATTTTTTTTTTTTTTTTTTTTTTTTTATATAGGACACGTCAATTGGACTTCGCCTTGCCTGATGGTAAGCTGAAGGCAAAATCCCAGAAAAGAGGGTCACCATTACATACACATACCGTGTGACAATGGTGACACTCAGCTTGACGGCCTTATCATATGCTTTTTCACGCCCCGCTTAAAGGACCCGGGACTGTAGGAAGAAGGAAACACGTGAGCTGGTAATGAATTCCAGGCCTTAATGGTGCGACAGAGGAAAGAGTCTCCGAACCGCTTGGTTCTTGATCGGATGTTTTGCACCGTGTGCGGATGACATCTAAGACCTGCACGCGTTGTCCTGTGTAGGAAAGGGGAGGGTGGGACTAATTGGAAGAGCTCATCAGAACACTCCCCATGGTACAGACGGTAAAATACAGCCATGGACGCAACATCTCTACGCAGCTGTAAAGGTTCTAGGGTGTTCGTGATCTCGGGATTCCCAATGATGCGGATCGCACGTCGCTGCAACCTGTCGAGAGCATCTAGTAAGTACTTTGCTGAACCATCCCAGAGATGCGAGCAGTACTCCACACAGGAGCGAATTTGTGTCTTGTATAGAAGACACCGCTGCTCCGGCGTGAAAAATCGTCTCACTCTGTTCAGGACTCCGAGTTTTCGTGAGGCTGTTTTGATGATGCTTTCGATGTAGTTTTTGTTATTCAGGTTGCAGCGAACATCCATACCTAGGATATTGAGATTGTCCTGCGGCGGCAGTGGCGTGCTCTGAAGAGTGGGGAGGGGAAGGAAAGAAGATACTTTTGCTGTAAACGCACATGCCTGCGTCTTCTTGGCATTGAACTCAACCAGGTTCTCAGAGCCCCATTGAGAAATGTGATTCAGGACCCCGTCAAGCTCAGTGACAAGAAGCTGCCTTTTCTCTGCGATATCTGACTGCTTGGCCGCTGGATGTCCATGATAACTCCCATGTAAAGTGCTATCGTCTGCATAACAATGAACATTGCCGGTAGACAGCATGTCGTTGATATGCAGAAGAAAGAGAGTGGGTGATAAGACGGACCCCTGGGGCACGCCAGCATTAACCTGCAGAAACTCCGAAGCTCGTCCGTCACAAAGGACGCGAATACGGCGCCCCTGCAGGAAGCTAGCAACCCAGTTGCACAGCCCAGAAGGCAGACCAAAGGCAGGTAGCTTAGAAAGAAGCGATTTGTGCCAGACTCTATCGAAAGCTTTGGCGATGTCAAGACTAATTGCCAGTGACTCGCCGTGCTTGTCCATAGCCTCACCCCAAAGATGGGTAACGTATGCTAGAAGATCACCCGTTGACCGTTTCGGTCTGAAGCCATATTGCCGGTCATTAATTAAGGAGTGATCCTCTAGGTGCCGCATGAGCTGTTTGTTAATTATGTGCTCGAACACTTTGCACAGCACTGAGGTGACGGCTATGGGTCGATAGTTGGCTGGCTCCGAGCGATCCCCCTTCTTGGGAATCGGCTGAACATTCGCCTCTTTCCAAGGCAAAGGCACTGTACCCGAACTGTAGGATAGCCGGTACAGGCGCGTAAGCATTGGAGACAACTCCGCTGCACATTTTTTCAAAACTACCGCTGGAATTCCATCCGGACCACTGGCTTTCCGGACATCGAGTGATTGCAGCACTGCACGGACATCGCGTTGCCTGATATGGATATCAGGCATCGCGTGGTCACTGTCGGGTAGTGTTGGTGGCTGGGTACCACAATCATCGATTCGGGAGTTGGCCGCAAAGAAATTAGCCAGCAGATTTGCCTTCTCTTGCGGCTCATGGGCCAGGGATCCATCAGGGTTACGCAGCGGAGGCAGCGAAGGCTGACAGAAGTTGGCTTGCACGGCTTTAGCCAGTCGCCAGTAGCCACGGCTTCCCGTGGGATGCATCACTAGCTCTTGACCAAGCCGCGCTATGCGCAGGGCATCCGCTCTGACATAGGCCCTTCTACAGACCTTTGTGGCTCTGTTGTACGCCGCCTTGAAGTGGCCCAGATTGGGATGGCGCGTGGCGCGCGCCCTTACCCAAGCGCGGTACGCAGACTGTTTTTGTTCAACAGCTTCCGCGCACTCGCGCCCGAACCAAGGGCGCACCCCGCGGTCACCGGTGACATCGGTGTATGAGATATAGTATTCCATACCCAGACCAATCTCACCGGCGACAGCAGTAGCACAATCCGATGGGTTCTTACCTTCAAAGCAGCGCTCAACCCACGGGATGGACGCAAAATAGTCACGAAGTCCATCCCAGTCCGCTGACGAGTAGTGCCAGAGACGCCGCTTCCCCCGCACTGGTCGTGGAGGCGCCATAATAGGCACCGTGGAACAGACCAGGCAGTGGTCAGAGTTGCCTAACGCGGCTCGCACCGATACACTGTACCGGTCCGGATCACTCGTCAGCAGAAGGTCTAGCAGAGAAGGTGCTTGGCCCGACCTTCTTGGTATCCTAGTGACCTCGTGCACCAATTGGGTCAGGCCGTGCGCCAGAGCAAATGCGTGGGCGGCTCTTCCCGCATGGTCTGTTTTGGAGGAGCCCAACCAGATCTCGTGGTGGGCGTTAAAATCCCCCAAAAATACCATTTCGGCATTCGGAAATCGCTCCTGCGCATCATCTGCCGCCTGACTCAGATATTCAAAGAGTCGAGTTGTCTCAGCATCTCCTGTATGGGAACGGTAGAGGCACACATAGATCTGACTCGTAGGGCCATGGTCTACGTGTACCCAAAGGACGGAGAAGGATGGGTCTTCTAGGCAGCGCAAACGGCGACAGCAAACATCCGCCCTAACAAACACGCACACCCCGGCTTTTGCACGAAAACTTTCCTCAAGAACATAGCCAGGGTAGAGCAAGTAGGTCGTGTCGTCAGGGCGGTGTATTTGCGTCTCCGTTAGAAAAAACATGGCAGGTTTCGCCGTCTCTAGGTGTTGGTGGACGGCGTTGAGGTTTGCATGGAGCCCACAGATGTTAGTGGACTCCACCTCAAATAGCAAGCTTTTGGGAGTGTGACGAGCCGCTGTGTTGCCTTTTTCTGTGAATTGCGCTGCCATGAGTTTGGGTGGGAGAAGGCGTGAAAAAAGAAGTGATTGCCGCCGCAGCACCGTGTGACAAAGCGCGGGATATTGGTTTCATCTATGAATGTGAGGCATGG
This sequence comes from Eilema griseolum, assembly GCA_963662185.1. NCBI lineage: Eukaryota > Metazoa > Arthropoda > Insecta > Lepidoptera > Erebidae > Eilema > Eilema griseolum. The sequence goes on from OY759249.1 coordinate 3,540,754, forward strand.
CGAGAGCCGACGCGCCGAACGGAAGGGCCCCCGTACCCCCCCGAGTATGGTCGCCGGGCTCCCAAATCCGGTCACCAACCGGCACGACGAACCATATCGGGATTATGCGCGGCCTGGTGAGGCAGCCTCCCAAGGTGGTTAACCCCAGTTGGGCCCCTGTACTATACCGCGGGCGGCCAGCGGCACCACCGTTTCTACAGGTCTCCCTGTTCGGCGCATCGCCCCGCGCCATCCCCACTAGACTACGCCAAGACCCACTGGTCCCACTAGTGCTGCGACAACCACCACCTCTGCCCGGCTATGCACATGCTGACCCCTGAACACAATCCAACCGAGATTGAATTGCTATGGAGGGTTTTTCGCAATAGTGCACGGTGGTACCTACCCGGTCGAAACTTGAGACAAATTTGTGCCACCAAGTTTCTACCACCATCTATGTATCATATATATCTATATATCATCATCTTATGTAATTTTGTGTTAATAAAATGTATGGTGACTCATATTTTTTTTACTTTCATTTAAGGAGTATTACATTGTCTATTAAATACAATTTATTGCATTAACCTATCATTTTTAGTTTCCGAGATTTTTAACATTCTTTAAGTGACCCGGATTCATTGCTCTCGAGTGTATATACTATACTATTTTTACATGGTAGTACAATAATAGATATATTTTAAAGAATGGGCTTAACTATCACATTTCAAATATGTATGAATTATAAATACTGCTGGTCACGAAATAATACAAATAAAAAATTAAGTTTAAAAGCTAAAACCCGACTACTGAATAATCATATTCTAAAAAGTATTAAACAAAAAAATATGGATAACCGAAGTCGTATGCCAGTTAATCTAACGAAACAATACATTCTAGGGAAAAGTGATCACGCTTATCCTTGATATTTGTAGTATCCCCCTTCCCCGCCCTCTATATTTTCTATTTCACGTTATATGTTTTCCAGCATCTCCAATTTTCAAAATCTGTTTTATGAACTGTTTAGACTTTTTAAGAATGAGAAAAATTTGTGACTTTACATCTTTTACTTTATTTTTTTTATACCACTTAGGTGGGAGACAAGCACGCGGGCCACCTGATGGAAAGTGGTTACTATGGCCTATGGACGTTTGCAAAACCGAGAGAGTCACCCTGTAAGCATTGAGAGTTTCTGTGCCGTCAGTGGCAGGCAAAGCAGGACAAGCCTTTTTTTTAAGGTCTTTCCAATGACAGCTCAAAAACTCTCTAGTGATCTCTGGCTACCCTACTTACCGCTGGGAATACAACACGAGGTTATTATGGCCGCGGTATTCTGTAGGGTAGAGGTACTTCCCCAGTCAGACTGCTCCATTGGACGGAAATACCGTCGTGTCCTACCTCCACTTTTACCAAGACTTGGCGAAAACCATTAAAGTCAACTAACAAGACTGTGTAGAATATCAACACCTTTATTCATCATTTTTACTACCAATTAAAAACAAACACAATTATTTCAATACCTTCAAGCAGTTGAGCCTTAACATGACAAAGTGAGATCATTACAGTTCAGTAATTCAGCTAATTGTAAAAATTACAACCGGATAATATTTTCGTAAGGAATTTTATCCGTAGTCGTTTGTGACATTTATTGTTATTCTTATATTTTTATGGCAAGACAATTACAGCAGAAATATGTTTTGTGGAAATTGTGAGTTGACGATTGTTCAAATGGAACGTAATACTTGTCGTTTACGATATTGAAATGCAGGGTATTTTAAAATCAATTAAGATAGAAAAACTTGAAACGGTCCATGCGGGATTCGAACCCGCGATCTATCCCTTACAGGGGTTCGAATCCGGAATAGTTAGCATATTAAATGCTTAAAATTTCATTCAATGCAGTGTATTTTGTTGGTTTGATATCCAGTTAATTTTTCATTGTCATTATGATATACACATATATCAATTTCTATATAAATAGGCTGTAATAAACACAATTTTTTTTTTTTCGTGCGCAAAATCCCCACGGATACCTCCCCACCGGAGCCGGTGGGAGAGGTTATGTCGGACTCGAACCGACTAAAACGCACGCCGCCTGCGGGTCGCTTAGGTACTTTGTTTAAATTGTGTTTTCGTAAAGACTCGGAATCGCCCGAGGGGGCCATTTCGAAATAGCTCTGAGTCAGCCGTGGTGCGAGGGATACACCAGTGGCAATCTCACTTTCGGCAATAAACGACCCAAGACGGTGTTCGGTCATTTATTGCCGATTATTGCCAGTACAAAAAATGTGTTTGGAAGTGATGACCTGCCAACCTTGAGAGGAAAATCTTGGTAGAACGTCATCCGTCAATCAGTAGGTATACCGTGAGGTTGGTTTTTTGCCAACAATTTTGGTAGAGACACATAAACTCATCTGATTGATTACTAAATACTTTCTATGTATAAATTTACGTGAATTTGTTTCAACTAGCATCCACCCATACAAACTTCCTACAGCTACTTTGAAATACATTTATAATAAACAAATTCAAGTAAATAATACAAATAAATTACTCAGCAATGTTTATTATTTTCGCTCGTAAGTAATTATTATTATTTACCAAGAATCATCACAGCAACAAACAGCTCAAAGGCGTTAAAATAATGAACCACGTTTTGCACAACCGAGCGGAACTAAATGACTGTCGGGATCTTTACAAAAGGTGTTAAAATGTTTAAACAAAACTTCAACGTACTCTAAGCACGAATCAAAAGAACGTGAACATTTCAAAGCAGCCCTTTGTACGAAACTTCACGAATTTCTCCTTATTGTTGAGTCAGATATTAAAATTTATGAATATCTTACATAGCAATATATGTCTATTGATGAGTTGTGAATCGATATTGGGAAGATACTTAATTTTATTGGGGCAATCGTACTTATCAGACTTTGAAAGTAACTTTTGAACCTATTAAGGAACGAATTTAATATTGTTAAAGTCATTGAGCGAAATCGACTTGTAATATAAATTTTAAGTGAAAGTTACCTATGTAACCATTTTTGAAAATTAAATCATGTCTCTTAACAGAATCGCTTAGTTAGTTTGTGGTTATTGGTTCTAGAATGCGTAATAAACAACATATTTAGACACTTTTTTTTATAAATACATAAACATAACATAACATAAACTCACGCCCATATCCCCGAAGTTGTAGGCTAAGGTGCTAGCACCCACATTTTGCCATAAACATACTATACAGAAAAACACCCAGCATAATGCAAACATACATATTCATGCATTGCATACACACATTTGTACTGGAATCGAACCCGCGCTTATTGCTTAGCAGTTGAATGCTCTACCGCTACACCATAGAGGCTTCCTGATGATCTCACTTTAATGTAATAAATGTTCTTTGTTATAAATGCATTAATTCTTACATGCACTGCACATGCGGTCTTAATATCATGGTATTAAGATTTGTGATTACTTTGCTAGTCAAGATTTATCTAATGCTGACTACTATTAATACAATACCTTGGTGGACAAGTTGAAGCTCCAGTGCAGGCTTTGCTCTAGAGGTTTGGGGACCAGACAATAGTCTTATTAAACCGTACAAGCCAAAAGGAAGAGAACCTAACTTTGGATCTTACTGGCAATATTACTCTTGTAATGATGTAATTTTATTTAAACCACTGGTGGCAGACAAGCGCACGGCCCTCCTGATGGAAAGTGGTTACCGTAGCCTATGGACGTGTGTAACCAGAGAAGCCACACTCGCGCTACCGACCCTGTAAGCACAGAATTTCTGTGCCATCAGTGTAGAGGATAAAGCAGGACAAGCTTTTAGTCATCCTACTGACAGCACATATTTTCCAGTGAGCTCTGGCTACCCTACTCACCGCTGGGAACACAACACGAAGTTATTATAACCGCGGTATTCTTTAGGGCGGAGGTACTTCCCCAGTCGGACTGCTCAATTGGGCGGAAATACCGCCGTGTCCTACCTCCTACCATTATTTATTATCCTATCTGTAATGGCGGCATTTCACATGGCTATTTGTATTTGCCATATTTGACAAACAATTACTACGTGGGCAGTGTATTGGACAAAGCATTGGTCTTATTACCTATGTGACAAATATCGCCAATACTCAATACGTACTCAGCCTCAGATGCATGCCTTGAGTCAATAATAGGGCCCGGAAGGCGGCAATAGGCTCACCCCTTATTATGTAGGACCGAATTCAATGATTGGTGAAATGTGGGTATTAATTCACTTCTGCCTAACCCTCCGGGGATAACGGCGTGATTATATGTATGTATATTAATACGTACTATTAACAAGTCATTTAGTATTTTTAAATAGTAGTAGTATGGTAGTATGTATCTTCTAACAGTAGACAAAATGTGATAATTCATACAAAATACCCCTTTGAAGTGAATACTTTTTTACGAAGTAAATTGTATTTGTCTGTAATTGCATGATGCAATACAACAAACGCCTAATAGCAAACATAAACAGCAATATGAAGTGCAACCATATAAAGTATATTATTATCGACTGTATAAAAGATACATTCAAAGATAATTAGGGATGCCTCTATTTGAAATATAACGCCTTTTATAGAGGTTGAATTAAATATTCAAAAGGTTTTAAGCTAGCGGTCGCAGGGAAAACTGCCCTGGATTATATACCTAGTGACACGCGAGGCGGGTTTACATTTGTTTTTATAGCCGCTGTGCGTATCTTTGCCTTTTTATCGGCCTCACCTTATTGATACTGTGGGAGTATGTGCAGCTACAAGTATTATGCGTGAGGTTCAAAGTTCGATTACGGAGTCAGGCTAACTTATTTTAGTATTTCTTCATAAGATTTTGTTAAGTCACAACCGTGATATTTTTTTCACTGGATGTACAAAATGTTTCAGATTGTTGTTGAAGCTATGTTTCGTTGGATAACGGGAGATATCGAGAGGATAAATGTAAATTTTCCTGTACTTAAAATAAATTATTTAACTGAGCTCATTAAATTAAGAATGGTAAAACAGCGGTAAAAATTACATCTGTTCTTCATAATTTTTAGTTATTTTTAATCATCCACCCAACCAATAATAGTAAATGATTTGACTATTGAATGTTTTGACGTCACAATGAATTATTTCATATACCTCAGTATCAAAATAAACGGGATATTTAACATGTTTCATTATTTTGAGTGTCCGATATTTCGGCGCTGTTGCAAGCACCATGATCACGGAGGAACTGAAAATAATGAAACATGGTAAATATCCTGTTTATTCTGATACTGATGTCAGTGACCATGATAGTTTAAATACCTATTTCATATACGTTTCTTTATAACTTACCGTTATGATGTTTAGTAAAAAGTCACAAATTTGACTAGTCAGTCAAATACCCAAATCTTGGTTATTACATTGCCGATGTGAAACCACTCCCAACACAAGCAGTTTATCTTAGATGTAGGGGTTAATGCGAATACTTGTAATTTCGACTATATGCTTCAAAAAATCTACTAAACTTGAACTCCTTTTTCTTTCCTGCATAGGACAACACGTGCAAGTCTTAGATATCACCCTCAAACTGTGCAGAATATACGAGCAAGAACCAAGCGGTTCGGAGACTCTTTTCTTTGCCGCACCACCAAGACCTGGAATTCATTACCAGCACACGTGTTTCCTTCTTCCTACAGTCCCGGGGCCTTAAGCGGGGCGTGAAAAAGCATCTGATGAGGCCGCCAAGCTGAGTGTGCCACCATTGTAACACTTATTGTCTGTAATGGTGACCCTCTTTCCTGAGACTTTGCCTTTAGCTTACCATCAGGCGAGGTGAAGTCAAGCTATATAAAAAAAAAACTTTTTAAAGAAGTTTCGCCGTAGATTATACAAAACTTCTCAGTACATTTACGATAGTCGAGGGTCGAGATACGAAAGAACCTTAACCTTTTCGAAAAAAACCTGACGTACATAATTTTAATACGAGAAACAAAAATAATCTTGTTGTACCAAAACTTCATCAAGTTTGTGGTTCGTTTGTTGGTAGCTGTATAAAAGGATTTGATTAACATGCCACTCAATAAATTTGAAATAGAAGTGAAAAAAGCTTAAGGAATAAAGGTTACTATAAAGTAGATGAGTATCTTGATGATGTAAATGTGTGGTCAACATAAGTCTCTTGCTTGCTCGCACAAAATAAATTGTAAACTAAAGTGAAATTAAAAAAGGAAGATAATCTAGTTCTAATATAGTTCTCTGAGTTTCTTGCTGGTATCTTTTCAGTACAACTAACCTACCGAACCAGCGAAGGAATCATTTTCCAATGGTTTATTTTTACATTGTTTAATATTTTTATATTATTTCTTGACATAAGTGTAAAAATTTTACATTAGCACATATGAATGTAAAATTTTTACACTTATGTCAATGCACCTAAACTGAATAAATGAAATTATTTCTTTCATTCTAATATTCGTACAATCCAAACAATATAGCATAAAATTCAATAACATTCGATTCAAATGTTTATATCGAATTCTGCATGATTTGATATTGCAACGGTATTGGAAGTCGTATCAATATTTAATATTAAGATTTGATCAAACAAATCTTAGACGGAGATCTGAAGCGCACTTTGACTGTTCAAACTTAATTTAGTGAAACTTAACAGAACATACTGAGTGTATGAGAATTTATAATTATCAAAGATCTAAGTTGGATCCAAGTTTGCATTACTAACGATGTCAAAGCATAGATTGGTGATATGAATTTAAAAGATGATATCTTAATGTACCTACCTAAAAGAAAGTTTTGGAAGATGTTGAGGTATTTTTACGTACCTGCACACTTTTCTTTGTATGAAAACATTTGTTTTGGGGTCGCACCAAGATCTAAGGGGCCAAGCCAACCTCATTTGTAAGTCGATACATACATATAATCAAAAATATATCCCCGGAGGGTTAGGCAGAGGCGAATTGACACCCACTTTGCACCTATTATTGAATTCGGTCCCACGTAATAGGGGGTGAGCCTATTGCAGTTTTTCGGGCACTATTGTTGACTCAAGCCATGCATCTGAGTCTGGGCTGTATATATCTGTCTGCTGTTAAACAGCCCTATCCCTTACTCGCCTTCTTCGACACCTATTTATTAACGGAAAAGGTTTTGGTGCAGGTTTCCCTCTTAAGGTTGGGGTTAGACGGCAGTTGCTCTCGTGAAAACCAATCACATCAAATCATTGAGAATAGTTGGATGACAGGTCCCGAGCTCCAAAATTTGAGTGGAACTGAAATTGTAATAAATTGGATGAGGAAGAATTTTTATCAAATAATGCAAATCTAAATTTGAACCCTTTGAATATCTCTATTTGTTACTGAAAAGATTATATTCTTCGAATAACAAAAGTTACATTGTTATCTAAAATGGTCAGGCGTATCTTCCGTTAATCTCATCAATACAACTTACTACAAGATATTTACTACATACATAAAGCTGTCAAATTTTAATCCCGAAATTCATTCTCCCTATCCTTGTTCTTCTTAAATATTTCACTTTTTGATAGATAGAGAAAGAGTATCGCTCTCGTGAACAACGGAGGGAAGCCTAAGTAAAGCCTTTCGTACTTCCTCTTCTCGGTCCAGATTAAAATACAAATTTACTCATTGAAAACGTTTTACAGCCAGATTACCTTTGTATTTGTTTTTTTACCTCTGTATTTGAGCGTGACAGTTCTAAGCTTGGTTCGTTCTGTTATCTAAATAACTGTTTCTGATGATTCGGAATTTAAAATCAGATTTAACCGGGTTTTTATCAGGTTTTTAATCTTTATTTATAGGGCTATTCGGGTCGGAGATAAGTATGATGAATCAAATGATAAGCGTAGTTAAGTGATTATACAATAGGTAAGTATATTGAAGGGGTAACATTATTAGAATTGACAACACTGTATAACCGAGATAGCCTAGATAACCGCGGTAGCCTAGTGGTATGGGTAATGGACTGCTGAGACGAGGTCTCGGGTTCGATCCCAGGTTTTACCATAACACACACCAATGACTTTTCGATGCTTTTCGAAGTTATGTGTGTATTTATCGCAGGTTTATAGCAATAGGCATATAGTGCCCGGTTAATGACAATAGGCTCGCCACCTATTACATTGGGACCTAAACATAAACTGGCGAAATGTATCACCCACATTTCGCCAGTTTATGTTTAGCACCTCTGCCTACCCCTTCGGGGATATAGGCGTGAGTTTATGTTATGTTATATGTTATGACAACACTGTAATAAATGAAATTTCAAACCGTCACAATAAATTGAAACCAAATAACAAATCATATTTATAATTAACACTAAAAAAATAACCTACCGTACTTCAGCAAAATATTCGTGAAACAGTCATCATTTTCCATTTTCTATTATTTTTATAAATTCATTTGTATTTTTACAGTATACTTTTACACAATTAAGATGAATTTACATACACACGTACATATAATCATGCCTTTATCCCCGGAGGGTTAGGCAGAGGTGAATTAACACTCACAATTCACCAATCATTGTATTCGGTTCCACGTAATTGGGGGTGAGCCTATTGCCGTATTTGAACTACTTACTCTCCTCTAGGCACTATTTGAATTTAACGACATAATTAAATTCATTTTTTTTTTATACCACTTAGTTGGCAGACAAGCACACGGCCCACCTGATGGAAAGTGGTTACCGTGACCTATGGACGTCTGTAACACCAGAGGAGTCACAGTCGCGCTGCCAACCCTGAGTTTCTGTGCCGTCAGTAGAAGACAAAGCAGGACAAGCCTTTAGTCTTCCCACTAGCAGCACAAATTCTCCAGTGAGCTCTGGCTACCGTACTCACCGCTGCGAACACAACACGAAGTTATTATAGCCGCGGTATTCTGTAGGGCGGAGGTACTACCCCAGTCGGACTGCTCAATCGGGCGGAAATACCGCCGTGTCCTACCTCCTTGTAGGGCGGAGGTACTACCCCAGTATTTAAGTTCGTTCAGTTGTTTATTAGTTACAAAGGAACAGATATAAAGGGATGGACAGACAAATATTTATACACACGTAATTATTCTTTTTAAACATCACTGCTGTCACTTAAAAACATATTCACCACAAATTGCCACATATAACACAAAATAGCACCAAAATTCTATCTCGCAAACTCACGTTTATTTGCACCAAAAATTTTCATGAAGAAAAACCTCCCAGCGAAACGAATGAAACTTGATTAAATTTAAGATTTTCATGTCCTCATAAAAGAGGGAACTGTTCCTCATGATTATAACCTGGTAGATACGCAGGGAGGAATTACTGCTTGCCGTTTGCATACGTTCACGACCCCTGGATGGAGGCCAAAAGGGAGTGTATTAAGATGTCTGATATAATACATGTGTAATTGATGCTTGGTGATTTTGTTTATGGTGTATTTATGGTTGGAACAGGCCATTTACACGTAAATGGTAATGTCAGTAATGGAATTAGTTTTGGTGGATCGATTTTTTTTTAATAGAATTAAGGTGGCAGATAAGCACACGGCCCATGTGACAGAAAGTGGTTATTGTAGTTATTATTTTATGTGTATATTGAACTAGATGACCCGTCCCAATTTCACCTTTTTTATATAGAACACGTCAATTAGACTTCGCCTTGCCTGATGGTGAGCTGAAGGCTAAGTCTGAGAAAAGAGAGTCACCATTACTTATACATACCATGTGACAATGGTAACACTCAGCTTGACGGCCTCATCATATGCTTTTTCACGCCCCGCTTAAAGGACCCGGGACTGTATGAAGTAGGAAACACGTGAGCTGGTAATGAATTCCAGGCCTTAATGATCACACCTCTTAGCCCGTATTATTTGGTCTTAAAACGTCTGGAAAATTAACGAATTAATTGACTTTTATGGTCACTGCACATTTCCCTTAAGTAGGTGTGTGATGATATATAGCCTAAAACATTCGTCGATAAACAGACTATTGTACAATACAAACATATTTTTACAAATCGAACCAGTAGTTCCTAAGTATGTTTGCCTAATCACGCTTCAATTCAGTATGTAGGCTGACAGTTGAGACTTAAAATCGCGAAACGAGCTTAAATTTTTTTATTTCAGACGGAAGACCATTATATATTTGTGCTCCTTCATAGGTAATACTCTTTTTTGCGTAATTTGTACGTATTTTTGGCAAAACAAGCAAACTAGGCCGACGAAGACTGCGTTTACTTGTCATTGATTTCTTCATAAAATTTTTGGGTACCAACTGGAGGTTCAATCCGGTGCCAGCTTTCCTCTCGAACTACATTAAAAATCAAGATTAGTAATTCATTTCAAATTGCAGGTCTGATCAACTACAATTTGAAATTAAAGCCATCCCAGAGATAAGATCAGTATTCTATGCAAATGGTGTTGGCACTTCGAAGTTGATTCAGTTAAATTAATTTCATAAATTAAATGCATATACAGGATGTATTTTTTAAACGGAGCAAGTAAGGGCAGCTACCTCAATATTACCGAAAAACATTCATAACATTTTAAGATATTGTGAGCAGCAAGAAAAATGCAAAAAAAAACCATAAAACGTTTTTTTAGTGCCAATTGATTCTATTTCATTTGGGGATCAAAAGACTCTAATATACCATTTGAGGTTTGAGGACTAGGAACGAGACAAATCGCTAAAAACTTTTCCCATTATAACAAAAAATCTACTGAAATTTTCATTCTGGTCAAATGATATTGCTTCTTACTGTAATCAAAAGACTCTTTAAGATCAAAATGACATTTGAGTACAGAAACCGTATAATGGTTGAGGTAGCTGCCTTTATTGCCTCTTTTCAAAAATACGTCCTGTATAATTTCAATTTTGTAATATTAAATTAGCACACTAATTGATTAATCTCAGACGTCATTTGATTAACCTACGAGTATATTGTCTAAATTATATTATACTCAAAGATATATAGATATAGTACACATGTAAACCGCAATATTTTAGTTATGAAAATATCAACATTAATAAATATTATGATGACTGTATGAGTAAGTATATAAGGTTCCAAGATCATTTACAAATGAACGTTGTTTTTTTTTATACAACTAAGGTGGTAGACTAGCACACGGCCCACCTGATGGAAAGTGGTTACCATGACCTGTGAACGTGTGTAACACCAGTGTAGTCACATCCGTGCTGCCGACCCTGTAAGATCAGAGATTTTGTGCCATCAGTGTAGAGGACAAAGTAGGATAACAAGCCTTTACTTCCCCAGTCGGACTGCTCAATTGGGCGGAAATACCGCCGTGTCCTACCTCCTATATTTCAAAATAATAGTTCAAAATTTTAATAAGTGCCCAACTAAGGTCATGATTCTCTTTGTATCTAATGGATGCACTTCACATGGCTATTTGTATTTGGATATTTGACATATTTGACAAATAATTATCATATGTGGACACTGTATTTGACAAAGCATGCATGTTTGCATGGTACGTCAAATATTTTGCCCAATACAACAAATGCAAATAGGCATGTGAAAGTGCATCCATATCATTCGGTTCTGACGCGGCAAATCACAAGCTGACACAACATACTGCATTAGAAAAATGCAAATACAACCATTTAAAATGTATGAAACTAATAACTTTCTGATGCGTCATGACATATACATACATAAACTCACGCCTATATCCCCGATGGGGTAGGCAGAGGTGCTAGCACGCACATTTCGCCAGTTTATGTTTAGGTCCCAATGTAATAGGTGGCGAGACTATTGCCATTAACCGGGCACTTATAAACCTGCGATTAATACACACATAACTTCGAAAAGCATCGAAAAGTCATTGGTGTGTGCCATGGTAAAACCTGGGATCGAACCCGAGACCTCGTCTCAGCAGTCCATTACCCATACCACTAGGCTACCGCGGTCATGACACAACACGTCAGATAACTATAAACAGGGCTTACTTAAATTCAACGTCATGTACCTACACTATATATTTAACTATTGACTTTCAATGTTTATTGATTATTTATTTACATGGCAATTTATGTTGTATGCCTAGTTTCTGTTATTTTTATACCACCTGATGGGAAGTGGTTACCGTGGCCTATGGACGTATGCAACACCAGGGGCGTTACACTCGCGCTGCCGACCATAAAATAATGTTTTATGACTAGTTAGTTTATTTAGTTAATTATTTATTTTACATATACAGGACACGACGGAATTTCCGTCCAATTAAGCAGTCCGACTGGGGAAATACCTCCGCCCTATGAAATACCGCAGCCATTATAACCTCGTGTCGTGTTCCCGGCGGCGAGTAGGGTAGCCAGAGATCACTGGAGAGTTTTTGTGATAACAGTGGGAAGACCAAAAGCTTGTCACACACGTCCACAGGCCACGGTAACCACTTTCCATCAGGTGGGCCGTGTGCTTGTCAGCTTAGTGGTATAAGTGGTAAAAATACGTGAATGTCAAAAGTTTACGTGTTATTTGTCCGTTTTCGTATTATTATCGTTCGCTCGCTAGCAAATTCAATTAAAATATTCTTGATCATCAAATCCGAGAACAATTATCGCCAATGTGCTTGTGTGCGTGAGTGTGGTGTGGTCATTTGTGCGTCTTTACAAAAAAAATAAGTTTAAAACTAAAATCAACAATGTATTGTTTTCTTAGACGACCACGGCTATCCTAGATATTTTCTTTTTTAATACTTTTCAGTTGTAGAGTTTTAGTTTTAAACTTATTTTTTATTTATGTTATTTTGGGACAAGCAATAAGTATATTTGAAATATGCTAATTAAGCCCTTTCAGTAGATACCAAAGACGACATATTTATCTCAAATTTATTTTTTAACATAGTACTTTATGACCGCTAGAGGGCGCCACATTAGACTCAGTGACACGTTATATAGCCTGAAACTAGCGAACGATAAAGATGTTTCTAACAATACATCATTTGTCTGGTTCTAATTAGTGGTTGAGGAGCTATGAAGGAACAGATGAACCTGCATACATACATACATAGCCTGTCAAAGTCATAACCCCCATTTTTGCTTCGCAATAGTCGGGTAATTATAGTCATAGAGATACGTAAACAGAAAATACTGCTGCTTTTGTCATTCCGAAATAAAAAATATAGAACAAAATCTGCAAAGTTTCCATTTGTAGAGAGCATAAGTCGGGTATTTATTCTAAGTGTCTTTGAGACTTATGAGAATATTTTATTATTATTAATGTCTGTAGTCACAGCTATCCTCCTTTCAACGGTACTTTAATAGACTTATATTAGGATATGGATTCAATACGTAGAAGTCCTTAGAAATAAATAAATTTGGTGTGGAATGGGACACTTACTGGAGACACCATACTTGCATTATGTGGTCTGCTCAGTAGTAGCACAGATAACATAATACTTAAGGTAGTAGCTAGATTACTATAAAAATGTGTATGGTAATAATAAGTGGTTCGCTCTTGAGTTGCTATAGTGCGGTTGCATCTTAAAGATGAAACCAAACTGTCAACACATGGGTGCATGATATTCAATATTCAAAAATATATAGAGGGAGAATATCACACTCTTTATCCAAGACTCATTTAAAAAGATATCCTGAACGCTTTCATACTTACTTCAGGATGACAAAAGAGAAGTTTTATGTATTGTTGGAAGTAATAGAACCTCACATAGAACGGCGGAAAGACGCGACTTGATATAGTGTGACATACTACGCCTTACACCGTTTGGTCCGATGGAAGTACTCTTGAGAAAGCATCTGTGGTGGTAGAAACTTGGTGGCACAAATTTGTCTCAAGTTTCGACCGGGTAGGTACCACCGTGCACTATTGCGAAAAACCCTCCATAGCAATTCAATCTCGGTTGGATTGTGTTCAGGGGTCAGCAAGTGCATAGCCGGGCAGAGGTGGTGGTTGTCGCAGCACTAGTGGGACCAGTGGGTCTTGGCGTAGTCTAGTGGGGATGGCGCGGGGCGATGCGCCGAACAGGGAGACCTGTAGAAACGGTGGTGCCGCTGGCCGCCCGCGGTATAGTACAGGGGCCCAACTGGGGTTAACCACCTTGGGAGGCTGCCTCACCAGGCCGCGCATAATCCCGATATGGTTCGTCGTGCCGGTTGGTGACCGGAATTGGGAGCCCGGCGACCATACTCGGGGGGGTACGGGGGCCCTTCCGTTCGGCGCGTCGGCTCTCGCCATGCCTCACATTCATAGATAAAACCAATATCCCGCGCTTTGTCACACGGTGCTGCGGCGGCAATCACCTCTTTTTTCACGCCTTCTCCCACCCAAACTCATGGCAGCGCAATTAAAGGAAATAGGCAACACAGCGGCTCGACACACTCCCAAAAGCTTGCTATTTGAGGTGGAGTCCACTAACATCTGTGGGCTCCATGCAAACCTCAACGCCGTCCACCAACACCTAGAGACGGCGAAACCTGCCATGTTTTTTCTAACGGAGACGCAAATACACCGCCCTGACGACACGACCTACTTGCTCTACCCTGGCTATGTTCTTGAGGAAAGTTTTCGTGCAAAAGCCGGGGTGTGCGTGTTTGTTAGGGCGGATGTTTGCTGTCGCCGTTTGCGCTGCCTAGAGGACCCATCCTTCTCCATCCTTTGGGTACACGTAGACCATGGCCCTACGAGTCAGATATATGTGTGCCTCTACCGTTCCCATACAGGAGATGCTGAGACAACTCGACTCTTTGAATATCTGAGTCAGGCGGCAGATGATGCGCAGGAGCGATTTCCGAATGCCGAATTGGTGTTTTTGGGGGATTTTAACGCCCACCACGAGATCTGGTTGGGCTCCTCCAAAACAGACCATGCGGGAAGAGCCGCCCACGCGTTTGCTCTGGCGCACGGCCTGACCCAATTGGTGCACGAGGTCACTAGGATACCAAGAAGGTCGGGCCTAGCACCTTCTCTGCTAGACCTTCTGCTGACGAGTGATCCGGACCGGTACAGTGTATCGGTGCGAGCCGCTTTAGGCAACTCCGACCACTGTCTGGTCTGTTCCACGGTGCCCATTATAGCGCCCCCACGACCCGTGCAGGGGAAGCGGCGTCTCTGGCACTACTCGTCAGCGGACTGGGATGGACTTCGTGACTATTTTGCGTCCATCCCGTGGGTTGAGCGCTGCTTTGAAGGTAAGAACCCATCGGATTGTGCTACTGCTGTCGCCGGTGAGATCGGTCTGGGTATGGAATACTATATCTCATACACCGATGTCACCGGTGACCGCGGGGTGCGCCCTTGGTTCGGGCGCGAGTGTGCGGAAGCTGTTGAACAAAAACAGTCTGCGTACCGCGCTTGGGTAAGGGCGCGCGCCACGCGCCATCCCAATCTGGGCCACTTCAAGGCGGCGTACAACAGAGCCACAAAGGTCTGCAGAAGGGCCTACGTCAGAGCGGATGCCCTGCGCATAGCGCGGCTTGGTCAAGAGCTAGTGATGCATCCCACGGGAAGCCGTGGCTACTGGCGACTGGCTAAAGCCGTGCAAGCCAACTTCTGTCAGCCTTCGCTGCCTCCGCTGCGTAACCCTGATGGATCCCTGGCCCATGAGCCGCAAGAGAAGGCAAATCTGCTGGCTAATCTCTTTGCGGCCAACTCCCGAATCGATGATTGTGGTACGCAGCCACCAACACTACCCGACAGTGACCACGCGATGCCTGATATCCATATCAGGCAACGCGATGTCCGTGCAGTGCTGCAATCACTCGATGTCCGGAAAGCCAGTGGTCCGGATGGTATTCCAGCGGTAGTCTTGAAAAAATGTGCAGCGGAGTTGTCTCCAATGCTTACGCGCCTGTAACGGCTATCCTACAGTTCGGGTACAGTGCCTTTGCCTTGGAAAGAGGCGAATGTTCAGCCGATTCCCAAGAAGGGGGATCGCTCGGAGCCAGCCAACTATCGACCCATAGCCGTCACCTCAGTGCTATGCAAAGTGTTCGAGCACATAATCAACAAACAGCTCATGCGGCACCTAGAGGATCACTCCTTAATTAATGACCGGCAATATGGCTTCAGACCGAAACGGTCAACGGGTGATCTTCTAGCATACGTTACCCATCTTTGGGGTGAGGCTATGGACAAGCACGGCGAGTCACTGGCAATTAGTCTTGACATCGCCAAAGCTTTCGATAGAGTCTGGCACAAATCGCTTCTTTCCAAGCTACCTGCCTTTGGTCTGCCTTCTAGGCTGTGCAACTGGGTTGCTAGCTTCCTGCAGGGGCGCCGTATTCGCGTCCTTTGTGACGGACGAGCTTCGGAGTTTCTGCAGGTTAATGCTGGCGTGCCCCAGGGGTCCGTCTTATCACCCACTCTCTTTCTTCTGCATATCAACGACATGCTGTCTACCGGCAATGTTCATTGTTATGCAGACGATAGCACTTTGCATGGGAGTTATCATGGACATCCTGCGGCCAAGCAGTCGGATATCGCGGAGAAAAGGCAGCTTCTTGTCACTGAGCTTGACGGGATCCTGAATCACATTTCTCAATGGGGCTCTGAGAACCTGGTTGAGTTCAATGCCAAGAAGACGCAGGCATGTGCGTTTACAGCAAAAGTATCTTCTTTCCTTCCCCTCCCCACTCTTCAGAGCACGCCACTGCCACTGCAGGACAATCTCAATATCCTAGGTATGGATGTTCGCTGCAACCTGAATAACAAAAACTACATCGAAAGTATCATCAAAACAGCCTCACGAAAACTCGGAGTCCTGAACAGAGTGAGACGGTTTTTCACGCCGGAGCAGCGGTGTCTTCTATACAAGACACTAATTCGCTCCTGTGTGGAGTACTGCTCGCATCTCTGGGATGGTTCAGCAAAGTACTTACTAGATGCTCTCGACAGGTTGCAGCGACGTGCGGTCCGCATCATTGGGAATCCCGAGATCACGAACACCCTAGAACCTTTACAGCTGCGTAGAGATGTTGCGTCCATGGCTGTATTTTACCGTTTGTACCATGGGGAGTGTTCTGATGAGCTCTTCCAATTAGTCCCACCCTCCCCTTTCCTACACAGGACAACGCGTGCAGGTCTTAGATGTCATCCGCACACGGTGCAAAACATCCGATCAAGAACCAAGCGGTTCGGAGACTCTTTCCTCTGTCGCACCATTAAGGCCTGGAATTCATTACCAGCTCACGTGTTTCCTTCTTCCTACAGTCCCGGGTCCTTTAAGCGGGGCGTGAAAAAGCATATGATGAGGCTGTCAAGCTGAGTGTCACCATTGTCACACGGTATGTGTAAGTAATGGTGACCCTCTTTTCTGGGACTTTGCCTTCAGCTTACCATCAGGCGAGGCGAGGTCCAATTGACGTGTCCTATATAAAAAAAAAAAAAAAAAAAAAATCTGTAACGAAAGCCACTAATCTTTGAACTGCCCTTAACTTACTATCAGTCATATGCAGTCAATATGTAGACCTAAATATAGAGCATAGTAGAATTTGGATCACCCTATCTCATCCAATGCGGTGTCTTATAAGGTGACTAAGGGAAAGGGCAGTTTAACATCAGACAGATATATACAGCCCAGACTCAGTTTCAGATGTATGTCTTGAGTCAATAATATTGCCTGGAAGATGGCAATAGGCTCACCTCCTATTACGTGACACCGAATTCAATAATTGGTGAAATGAAGGTGTTAATTCACCTCTTCCTCCCTCCGGGGATAGAAGTGTAATTATATGTATGTATGTAAATATAAAAAATGATTTATTAATATAAAGACCTAACATAGCTTTTGCCTTATTTACGACTTTGAAAGTGACTCTTCCACCCATGAGAATAGCTCTTGCTGCCTTCGTGTGACCAGCGAATTAACGCAAGACCCAGTTACGATATATGTTGCACTCTTGGGAGATAAACTTATTACTCAAGAAGCTGGCTACTGACGCGCAATAACTCTCTGAGGAATCAGATCTGATGTATGTCCACGCCTTTAAATATATCCTGTATCGACACAGTGTTAAACAAAATGCATTTTTGGGCGTTCTCCGCCTGAGTATGTAGTTATGTATGGGTATAATACTTGCCACTAAGTAATGTTATTCTTCTTTTTTTGTATTTTTTGTCATTTTCAGTAGTCAAAGTAAAAAATCATTTACTCTACATAGACCATTAAATCGGCACTTACAAAACGTCAATAAAAAGGAAATATGAAAATCAGTGCAGTAAATCTGCGGGCATTTTTTTGGTCTATTTACAAACATACACTTAGTCTACTTAAACTAAATACAAAAATATACTTGAGTAGCATAGTTGAGCGAACAGCTCATTTCCAAGCTTGTTTACCATCCAAGTATTCTTGGGTTTTATAATAGCCATTCTCGCACAATTTACTTTGTCATCAGGCTATTCAGTATGTACCGATTTTTTTTTGGTTTTTTGTATCTATTTTTCAATTTTATATGTGCATGAATGATTTGGTTTAAGTTATCATGTTGCATTATTTCGAGTTTCCGATATTTCGACGCTATTGCAAGCACCATGATCACGGAGGAACTGGAGTATTGGCGGTGAACAGAGAAAAAGTTTTTTATTATTATTTTTTTGTAGAACATAATCTATGACTCATTAACCATTTTTAAGATACATTACATAACAATTGATAAAGTAAATAAATTTTAATTAATTAAAAAGAAAATGAAACGAAAAGTGCTAAATGGGTTTATAACAATTTTTATAGTTTTAAATGTTGTGAACTTGTTCAATGTTCTAAAGAATGTCGCACTATGTGTTAAGAAAAAAAAGTGTGAATGAAAGAAAGTATGGATGTATATGTACTTAGATTTGATATGTTTATGTTCTGTGGCTTCATTTCCACTCATGAGATTGATAAAGTACTTGATATACACATATGTAGCCAAAGTGTGTTTAAAAAGATTTGAAATACTCTATTTAACGTTATTCAAGGTTTAGTAAAGGGGTGTTTACTGGCAAAGATGTTCAATGCGAAATTAAAGTCTCAAATCTACCTTCAAATGTGTTTGTTACACTTGCCATTCAATAACCCCCTGTATGTGGAAATTTAGTCATTAGTATATGTTTGTACTTTGTGAAATGCTGTGTTATCATAAAGTTAATTTTATCAATTATATGTCATGGACGTACTATTTTCTAAGACGGTATAGTAAAAATTCTCTTATATTTAGTATCACGATTTAAATGTAAACAAATTTTGATATAAAATATAATATAATTTGAATGGAATCTTATTAATTCACAACATTTCTTTCTCTGACATTTCAAATTGCCTCTATCAATTCACAGCCCATTGCCCATTCATTGCCCGGGCTGTAACATCCGGCGTACCCCAGGGTTCCCATATTGGCCCGATACTGTTTAATCTCTTTGTGAATGATCTGCCAACATGCTTCCATATTTCTGAGAGCTATATGTACGCTGATGACTTAAAATTCGGCAGAATAGTGAAATCCCTATTCACAGTTAAATTTACAAATTTCAACACTTATGCAGTGTACATAAACACGATTCAACAGACACAAAATACTCTACAGATTAAAAACAATGTTGCCAACAATCGTCTGTCGGTGTTACCAGCGTACATTTAATTTTAATGCGCTTTGAAAGGGTCCGCCTCAACTTAATTAGTTAGGGCTTATCTACAAGTTTGGTTGTGCATGTGTATTGCGTTCTGTATTACATATGGATATTTGTTTATGTTTATATGACTTTTGAGTACGTAGTTTTTAACTTATACGTGTTAAGTTTTACGTTTCATCAGAGCGATCTTGATGAGCCTTATCGTTTGCACTAAAGGTCCAACAATATTAAGTTCAAAACTAGAACCCAACTAATTACTGAAAAATCACGATCTAAAAAGTATTAAACAAGAAAATATCAAGGATAACCATAACAGTATGCCACTTATTCCTAGAATGATAAACCAAGTAGTATATTATAGTTAATTTATATCATTTTGGGACATGGGATAGGTATAATTTATACATATTTGCAATGTGCTAAGTAAGTCCTTTCAGTTGATATCAAACAAGACGTATTTATTTTTTAACACAGTATTAGATTCAATGACACGTTAGGTATAGCCTATTATCAGTGGACAACTAAGATGCTTCCAACGATACCTCATTTGTGCAGTTCTATTTTTTTTTATACCACTTAGGTGGCAGACAAGCACACGGCTCACCTGATGGAAAGTGGTTACCTACTGCCATTAACCGGGCACTTATAAACCTGCGATAAATACACACATAACTTCAAAAGCATCGAAAAGTGGTGTGTGCCATGGTAAAACCTGGGATCGAACCCGAGACCTCGTCTCAACAGTCCATTACCCATACCACTAGGCCACTGCGGTAGGCTAGTCACTATGAAATCACTATGAATACAGTGTTGCTGTATAGGTATTTGAATTAGTAAATTTATATGGTGAATGCTTGTAAATAAATGCGAGTGAGTTGGTTGAAATTATTCAATAATTCCCGCATTGCCTACGTTTCAGACAAAAACTAAACACAGCGTGTAAAATGAGTTCTAAAACACTATTAAACACACATTAATTATACACGAACGTTACAATATAACCAACAAAATTAATTTATCAGTCACGAAATTCAACATTCTAATTAAACTCATACTGGTTGTGTTAGTGACACGGTACAATTACGTTACACGGATAACAAAACACAATATCTCACTGTACACAGGTGACAAACTGCTCAATATACCCTATTTCGACGTTTACTACAAACGGCACTTGGGCTTAACTTTGTGTAGATACGTTTAGAATGCTCAATATAACCTAACTAGATACTTACGTACTAACCTAAGTCATTCTCTACATGAAATTAAACCCTAAGTACACTGTTACCGCGGTGTTCACTATTGTGTAAGGGTGTGTTTAGAGTTAACAAACTGTAACGTTTATTTGAAAATGTTAAGAAATTATTTCATTAAAATTTTGATCTTCACAACTTTTACAACAAATACGAAGTGCGAGTCGGACTCACGCATTGAGATTTTCATAATTTAAATTGAATGTGTTGACTTAGAGGTTTGATTTTTGCAAAGTTTCAAGACTTTTGTTTTAAGTGCGCCAAATCCCCACGGATACCTCCCCACCGGAGCCGGTGGAGGAGGTTATGTCGGACTCGAACCGACTAAAACGCACGCCACCTGTAAGTCGTTTTGGTTGCCGAAGGTGAGGTTGACAGGCATATCCCTCGCACCCCTTCCGACCCAGGGAGCAAGTTTCAAGACGTTATAGACCTAAGTATGTGGTATGAATTTCAACTTGATACCTCCAGGAATGTGTTCCTGAGAAAAAGGTCTTGACAGACAGACAGAGAGAAGAAGTGATCCTATAAGAGTTCCGTATTTTTCTTTTTGAGGTACAGAACCCTAAAGCAAACAAAATTAACAATCAACAAAAATCAAAACATATAAAGCATTCAACTTGAACTAAGTAACCAACGAGAATGTAACCTGAATCCATGGCCAGCTACTTTCTGGGGGAATACCCTAACCGATAAGGTGGCCCATAACTCGTTTCCCTTTCACCCTGAATGACCCAGGGTCATTTCCATTTTCACCTTATTGCCATATTGTGCCACTGCGCCCCGTTCTGCTTCTACTAGAGTGACATGCGGCTGGTGCCTTTCGAAGATTGTGTCACCCAGATCTTCACTCATGGTGGTCGGTTGAATGAAGTTGAGTGACCTCCATCTGAGTTAGCTTACACTTGTAGTAAGTTTCAAAGCAATCGAATTAATAGTAAACCAATGTATAAAATTTGAACAATCAAACATATTTGCCCAAGGTAGCGACTGCCATAAGTTCAATTTCAAAAATATTTATTCATCAATACTTTCAACATTAGGCAGCAATATGTCAGGACAATGTGTACACAGCCTAACACACTAACCACAGTGTTCGTTACTGCATAGCGCAGGTTAAGAGAGACGCGAATTTATCTACCACGATTTAATTAAAAGGAAGGGTATAATTAGAAGGTACGAGTATGGTACGAGTCTGGTACGAATAGACGAAATTAAACTGGCGTGCATAGGTGGGACATTTAATTATTTACGTACGCGTGGAAGGTTTTAAGTATGTTTTTGGACGTGCTACGCATATATGTCACTGGCTGTAGCTTTCGACTCCTTTAGGCGCATTGGGCAGTTTTCTTACAGGTGAACCAAAATCGTAGAAATCGCGTCATCGTCAGCGTACCGCATGCACGTCTGTCGTGACAATACAATTCACTAGGGTGACTAAGTGGCACTACCCAATGACTCTACTGGTGGTGTCAAAAAAAAATTCCCCAGTGACATTGATTTTTTTAATTCTATACGGCCAGTAGTACCTATTTGACAATTTCAGACAATTCTTAGAAATCATAATTATACTAGGTATCGAGACTTCTCGCGAATTATATCTTAGAACTTACTATTTCTGCCGACGTTTCGGATGCGTTGCAGCACCCGTGGTCACGACTCAAGTCGTCGACGAGTCAAGTCGTGACCACGGGTGCTGCAACGCGAGAAGTCCCGATACCTAGTATAATTATGAATTCACACCGCGAAAGGTTAAAAAAAAAAATTCTTAGAAATGTAAATTTTTTAGACGTGTCGAGCACTTTTTTCGAGCATCAGGTGGGCCGTGTGCTTGTCTGCCAACTAAGTGGTATAAAAATTTTTTTTTATCTAGGACACGCCAACTTGACTTCACCTTGCCTGATGGTAAACTATAGGCAAAATCTCAGGAAAGAGGGTCACCATTACAGACACTAAGTAATGTTACAATGGTGGAACTCAGCTTGGCGGCGTCATCAGATATAATTTCCTTTTTATTTTTTTATACCACTTGTGTGGAAGACAAGCACACGACCCACTTGATGGAAAGTGGTTACCGTAGCCTATGGAAGTGTGTAACTACTGTTTTATACAGGATTTATTCACTTCTGTGAGCACTTACGGAGTGCTGCTATTTTTAAATTATAATTTCGCAAATACTTTAATGCTGGTGACGTCAGTAATATGTTAAAATACTTCAACTTCTTAATACCCCACATTAACGTTTAATACTCCAACTCTAACTAAATCATCCAGGTTGGGATTACCCAAAACTTTCATTATATCACCCTACAACTTATACGCATTCTGCAGAGGAATTTAATTTACCTGGATCCCCAGTAAATGTTGTTAGAGGTCATGTAAGTAACCCGGGTAATGGTTCCTGAGTCCGGGGTGTCTTTGAGGGAGGGCTTTTGTTGGAGGGGAATCAACCCGTGTTAGTAGTTGGAATATTGTTGTAATGTTATGGAGTGTGGTTTATTTATTTATGAACAAGCAGCTACAAGCTGATTTGTTCACTTCTAGTGATAAAGTGTAATAATCTTTTTATTGTTCTTTTTTAACCAACTATCCGTAATTTTTTTAAGCACTGAATTTTCTAGTCGTAGCCAACCGGTTTGATGAAGCCGATTTTTAGATGAGTTTGTTGTAGTGGCAGATTGTCAACTGGTAGTAAGTTCTAATTATGAACCACTCTATTACTGAAGAAGCGATGGGGCAACCAGTGTGTCAGCGGAGGCCCGTGTCAATCCGAAGTCTGTGTCCATGGGGCGGCCATTGGCTGTCTCATCTGGGAAGGATATTCTAGATATCTGACAGATTACAGTGTGCAGTTAGAATCTTACACACTTCTATCAGATCACTTCTTATGTATTGGTAATAAATCAATCAGAAAGAAAAAAAAATATTTTCTTGAGATTTTTTTTGTCACTCGTGTACAGAGACGAGACGAGCGCTAAAAATAGCGCCAATTTAGCTACCTATATGACCTCTAAGTTTTGACCTCATCTATAAATGCACCTTAACCCTTAAGGGTTAACAACCAAGTGTGCTTATGTTACGTAACTGACCAGTAGTGTCCAACAGACTCATTTTATAAATGTAAGGTATATTATTGCGTTTATGTTGTTACAAATGTATCGGCCTTTTATCTAATTTTTTGTAATTTTTTGTTTTTGGGGCGGAGATTGAGTCCCCAGGTTCGGGAACCGTACATTTTTTATTATCATTTAATCATAATCATAATCATATATAAACAGTGAACATTGCAAGCTTACAGTGAGCACCAAGACGCTTGCAATGTTATTCTAATTACAAAAAAAAAAAAAAAAACCATTAAATTCCATATCTTACTTATTATACAATACATTAAAATACCAACTATTATATATATATTCATCAATCGTCAATCATTTGATTCATTTACATCAATATTAGTTCATACTACAAAAATTTATATAAATATAAAAATTAATAATTCAGAATGTCAATAATATCAATGTCGTC
Organism: Eilema griseolum; assembly: GCA_963662185.1. NCBI lineage: Eukaryota > Metazoa > Arthropoda > Insecta > Lepidoptera > Erebidae > Eilema > Eilema griseolum. The sequence continues at coordinate 3,565,115 of OY759249.1, forward strand.
ACACTTTAAATTTTATCAATGTCATTAACAAATGTAAAAATAAAATATATAAAAAATAATAATTCTAAATGTCAGTAATGTCAATGTCGTTACATTTTAATTTTATCAATGTCAATAACAAATGAATACAGAACAAACAACAAGAAATTAAAATCGATTTGATAGGTAAATTAATAATGTCAGATTCTCAATTGTTATTATTTTTATAAAATTCTCATGAACCCTTCTACTGTGGCTCCGTTCCCATCGTGATTGCATTCAGGTAGTTCGTGACGCATAACGCTATCTGACTCATGCTATCAGAGAATAAGTCTACTTTGGGATATGTGCGCAACAGACCATTTATCAGCACCATAGCTCTCGCGGTAGGAGTATTGGCCGACTGCGGCAAACGCCACGATGGCGGAGTGGTCAACAGGCGATGTTGCCGACGCCCAGTAGCGCGTACATACATGTCCGGCACAAAAAGACAAATGCACTCAGTCACTGATGGGTTGTCTACTTTATTGGATAGAAGAAGACAATAGTGAATAATATGCGTGACTTTTTGTCTCATTTCGAGTGTTTCCAGCCCTATCATCCCCGAAACAAACAAGGATGGATAAAGAAATGGGTAATATCCAAACTCTCGCTTGTAGAGATAGCGTGCGAATCTTCTCTGTATTTTCTCAATCATATCTATGTACAGCTTCTCATGGGGATACCAAACAATGGCATTGTATTCCAGTTTGCTCCTTACATACGCGTTGTAGAGAAGTTTCACTATATGTAAGCTACCGAATTGGGAAGCTGTTCTAATTATAAAACCCAGGGATTTACTTGCTGCCTTGCACGTATTTATAATATGGTCGCGAAAGTTTAAACCAGGGTCGAATGTCACCCCAAGATCACGTATTGAAGTGACCCGCTCAAGCGCATCTCCAGCAAGCATATATGTTGTCATTATTGGAGAACGCGACCTGGTGAAAGTGATCGATTTACATTTTGCGGTGTTCAAGGACAGCTTGTTCGCAATGCTCCACTCCATAACAGCGTCGATGTCACACTGCAAGGTCGCGCAATCATCAACACCCCTAACCGATGCAAATACTTTTAGGTCATCGGCAAACATGAGACATTTTGAGCCGGAGAGAACTGTTGGCAGGTCATTCACCATGATTAAAAACAAGGTTGGGCCAAGAGTGCTACCTTGACTTACGCCAGATCGAGTATAATATTCATGGGACTTATAGCTACCCAGCTTGACGTATTGTCTTCGGTCTCTGAGATAGTCTGCTACTAGTCCCAGGAGCATCCGATCAAATCCCAGTGACGAAAGCTTAGAAAGGAGGACATCATTATCTATACGATCGAAAGCTTTTGCAAAATCAAAATATGCCGCATCGACCTGACAACCCGGCGCCACATTATTCCTCAAGTAATCAACAAACCCAATGTGATTAGTCTGAGTGGAGCGTGCGGGGCGGAAACCGTGTTGGGCGTTATTGAGAAAATGGTTGGCTTGGAGCAAGATGTGCTTATTAAGAATTGACTCAAATATTTTGCCAAATACCGATAGTATTGCGATGGGTCTAAAGCTAGCGATATCCGCAGATGCTGCACTCTTAGGAATCGGTGTAACCCGCGAAACCTTCCACCTGTTTGGATAGGAACACTGTTTGAGGGATAGATTGAACAAGAACAGTAGTGGTTCCTCTAAAGCAGGCATACAATCTTTAACCAAGTACGGTGGTATATTGTCCGGACCGTGCACGGATTTAGCTTTTAAACGACGCGTTGCAACTTTCAGGTCTGTACTAGTTATAGAAGGTATGCCGATTTGATGTTCGTAAGAGATGACGTCGATGTCAGCTTTTTGAGGATTTAATTGTGGAATGTTTTTATGAAAAACCGAACTAAAAAAAATTGCGAAGCTGTCAGCTGCCTCCTGTCCACAGACCGTTCTACCTTCATAGGAAAATACTTGGTTTTGGTGTCTATCCCTCTTTCTACTCTTAACATATTCCCAGAAAATTGAAGGGTCACTAGCTATTTTACCCTCTATGGTGCTCAAATAGTTCTGGTAAGCTTTGTCTATTAGCGTCTTAACTTTTGTCCTGTAGTATCTAAAAAGCTCTTTATTAAAAACCTTTCCTTCCTTTTTAAACATTTTTAGGTTAAAATGCTTCTGTTTGATGAAATATATAATTTCTCCTGTATACCACGTGGGATAAACATACTTTTTTTGGTACTGTGCTGCACTCTTTATTGGGACGTGTCTATTAATTGCATTAGTTAGATTCCTGTATAGACTATCTACAGCTAGATTAACATCAGTCTCCTGTAGAAGATCGCTCCAGTCTATGCATGCAATTTCCGAATACAGGGCATGCAAATCAGCCCTTCGAAAGTTCCACTCAGGGTTATGGTAAGTGACGCCGTCACTTTGAGGAGGGGGAGGTTTTTGTACAGTTGAGTTGTTCCCAATGCAGGTGAAATATATTTCAAGAGCAGGGTGGTTTGCTGCTTTGTCTAATGGTACGAGGGGTTCAGTTTCGAAACCTACTTTAAATTTTTTTGTGTCCTCGGATGTTAGTATCAGATCAAGGTTGTATGTACATGTAACATCGTTGTAGATATTGTAACAAGGTCGTAATTTACAAAATTCCAGAAACAAATCAAATTGTTTTACCGTAGCCTTAGTACATGAGTTTAGATTAAAATCACCTAACACTATTATTTTATAATCAGAGTATGCATTTACAGCATTTTCCATGCATGTGAGAACATCAAGATATTGACTAACACTATAGCTAGGAGGAAGGTAAACAATACATACAAACAACCTAATACACTTACTTGATATAATTGCAAATAATAGTTCCTTATCCTCCGTTAACCCATCTATATCCGTGATTCTTTTTACCACGTAAGAGTCTCTAACAGCTATCAATAAACCACCGTATCCTGTATCTCCAGCTCTGTCTTTCCGAAATACCATATAGTCTGGCGGAAATAATTCGGCATTATGCACAGAACTATCAAGAAACGTCTCCGTAAGAGTAATAATGTCATATGAGTTAGCGAGTACATTATTGTGTAAAACTGTAGTTTTAGATCGTAAACCCCTTACATTTTGGTAGTAGATTATACATTTCTTAGCCTTTACTTTAAACCGCGTATTATTCGTTTTCATACCATTTATATTAACTTTATTTATATACCTCTGTGTAACGATATTTCTACCCAAGAAAAAACTTCAAAGAGTCAGAGTTAGTACAATGAGTTGTCGGAAGAGTTGAATATTTACATATGTCAATTTTTATATTATCTACTATTACATTGTATATTGATCTAAATCCTTGTCTATTAATTATACCAGAATTATAGGAGAACATGTCAAGTGAAAGGTAACTATTAGTATCAAAATAATATACATTGGTGGAGTGGAGGAGCTGTTTATGTAGTTGGTAGCCAAATGATTCCACTTTATAATTGTATATAGGCGCCCCACATATATATGTGGGACAACATACCACAATATTTGTATAATGTACATGCTTCAGATATTCACCTATAAACATCGCCAGCTCCGCACTGTCATCTTGTTTGAAAATATTACCACCCAACATAATTATGCAGTAGTCATTCATGTTGTAGTCTTGCAATTTGCCATTAATATTATTTAAAAGTTGCTTAACAGTACAATTCGCCAACACATAGCGACAATAATCGAAATGACGACCGAAGGTGTCTTCAATCATTCTCTGCGTACCGGGAGAGTTAATATTGGTGAGTATACATACTTTACTTTTAACTGGGTTTGGCAGGTAGGTCTCTTCATTATTGATTTTGCTACCTGGTGACTGGCAGCTGACGTTATCCTGGCGAGTTACACTTACAGCTTTCTGCAGCGAAATAATTTGTATATTAAGGCGATCTATCTCTTTTTTGGCTTCGTTGAGCTGCTGTTCCAAATCCATGATAGATGCCTGCATTGATGTTACAGTTTCCATGGTGTCTGACACAATAGGGTCTAAGGTAAAGCGCCGGGAAGGTGTGCAGATGGCGCTTACCATAGTTCTTTGAAGGGAACATCTTTTTTTCGGTGCATTTTGACTCACCTTTTCGGTTAATAATTTTTTCAAAGTTAGGTTATCCCTACATAACCTGTCAATTTGCTGCCGGAGGTCGTTATTTTCCAGAATAATAATTTCTAGTTCGTTCTGAGAGCTCCCCAGTTCTGATTGTAATTTGTTAATTGATTCCTGCATTTCTTGTATAGACAATAGGTCTGTTACAGTATAGTCCATACTTCTTGAAAGAGGTTGATCTACATTTACAAGCGTGTTCAATGAGGTGCCAGTAGATAGAAAGTCAGTAGGTACAAAGTCTGAGTGATTATCTGCGTCTGCGGCCCCAATGGGGCTACTCGTGAGTGGGACTGCATTGGGACCATTGGGCGACCGAGGAGACTTCACCTGTGGCGACACTAAATTTGTTTTTTTTCTGTGGGTTATAAAGGACTGCTCTGTACTGGGCTTATTTTTCGACATTATCTTTACTTTACACAGATTACACCGCCAGGTATTAATTTTGAAGTTTTTGTGCTGGATCTCAACACCAATGCAGTCGTAATCGAAAAATTCCTTGCATTCTGCACACGACATCGAGTTCACACGGTCGACTTGTTTTTTGCATTTTTTACAGGTCACTAATGACATCTTGCGGCGTTTGCCAACCAATGTTTTAGTTTGTAGGGAAGTCATTTTCAATATTGATTGATTGTTCAGAGTACTGCGAGTGCAACCTTACTTCGCTAGATGTCGCTGTTACAAATTAAGTCAAAATGTTTGATCGACCATTCAAATATGTGAAAAATAACGGCTGAAAAATGCTGCAATTATTGAAATCACTGAAATATGCACTAAGGTACGATTGTTTTCTGTAATTAGGGTTAACTGTGATGGTACAAACAGTATAAACCAACGTCCAAGCAGGTACAGTTTCAATTTGCAACACAAAATCACTCAAATAGTTAGTCACTGTCGATGAGTTATTTTATTTGATACACTTCACATTTCACGAAGATAACATTTGACCTTCGGTATTATCACTTTAGCTATTAGATTGACTATGATTTGTTGCAATAAGTCAGTTTTTACTATTTATTTTATACTATTATACACTGACTCGATGTCAACACGGCAACTAGCGCCATCTAAACAACAGGGGATAACCGTTTCACCGGGTCTCCCTGACCACCACGCCATTATTTCACGCCCCCACCAGTCAGCGGGGTCAATTTAAGCCTTCGGTCTTCCCACTGACAGCACAAAACTTCTCTAGTGAGCTCTGGCTACCCTACTCACCACCGGGAACACAACACAAGGTTATTATAGCCGGGGTATTCTGTAGGGCGGAGGTACTTACCCAGACGTACTGCTCAAATTTGGACGGGAGATACCGTCATGTCCTACCTCCAGTAATGTCAATGTTTTCTCAAATTAAACTTACGATGAAAACATTTGTAATACATAACGAAAAAAATAGCATTTAGTCCACCCACATGTGTCTGATTGACACGATACTATTTTGATTGATTCGAGTGTTTCGTAGATTGTTTTTTATTTGAAAAAAGGAAAGGAAGAAAAATATTTTATTCAAGCCCCACACAGCGGGCACCTCACCAAATACAAACAGGTAGGCAATATAACAATTACCAGGTACATCAAATCAAAACAGTAGGCACATTAAAATTAAGCTACGGGTGCAACACTCCACACTATGCGAACCCAAATAGGGCCCCATCTCAGCCTTGAATGCTGCGCACACCCTTCGTTGGGTATGCACTGCGCTGTTTTCAGATGGGGCCACTAAGCAGCGCTGACGCCACGCACCATCCCACAGATACAGTACATTTTATATCTACGTAGGTATTATTCTATTTTAAAGTCGAGTCGGAAGGAGTTTTGAACGCGCTTGCAAAAACAAAACTCCCACGAATTTGTCTTATGGTATCGGATAGGTAACTGCCAGAACTTTGTTTGTGTTATAATAGCATCACCTACACACTGATATACGATGGATAAATAGCCAACTAAACTAAAATATGAAAGCGTTGATCTTGTTAATGTATTACTTTATAACCTAAATAAATATATTCGATTTCAAGCAAAAATACCCACGCATCATCCGCGGGTCGTAATCGCGGTCAAAAGTTTGTTTGATGATCTAATTATAACTTGTAGGTACTTACCACTTTAACTGAAACCTTTTGGCATGCTTCAGAGCTGAATATGGCGTAATTGAAACAAATTTTCAACAAATTACATAATTAGGATCATGATATTAGAAACGGAAAGTGGAGATAGCAAATTAATTAAGAATATAAAAAGGTCTACCTGTTTGATTTATTCTGTAAAGTGCGGACTTGCAATCGTGAAGTTATAATATATTTTAGACTCATATCTGTACACTACTTAATACGTACTGTTTTTATATTGGTTATGTAGGATAAAAATACTTTTCTTTCTTTCTTATTTTCTTTCTCTCTTTATTTCTTACTTTCATTCTTTTTTCTTTCTTTCTTTCACTACTAAAGTCGCATTTTTACTCATACAATTTTAAATTGGAATGTTTATAGACCAGGCGATAGTGACACATATTTCCAGGTAATTTGTACCAATATGGCGACTTTTAAGGGGTCCTGTTACCTTATGACAAATAGTATACCTAACCGTCATAGCGCTGATACAGTTAGTATCATATCGGTCTTTTTGAGCAACATGATCAAAATTATCTTAATGCCTTGGTTCCTCTCCCCCTTCCAGTTGATTGATTGGACTGATATTTGGTACATTCACGCCATTAAGTTTGACAACGATATAATGTAAATTAACAAAACAGTTGACTTCATTGCACTCACTTCGCGGTTTGAATTAAGTAGTCAAGATCCGGGTGACTTAATCGCGCCATAAAGGCATAATTTAGCTGTATTCCACTCAGAGCACTCAGTTGAATAGTACCTGAGCAAATAACACCTAAACTTCCCCACAAAGATCTATCAAAAATTTTGGCAGGTGCTATTCGTGGATATGAATATATTTTTACAATCCGCCATTACACCACCGACGTGAACCCACTCCTAACACAAGCAATTTAGCTTAGCTGGAGGGGTTAGAGGGTAATATTTGTAATTTCGTTTCTAATATATTAAAAAAAAAAACAAAAAAGAATTTACAATCTTGTTCCACGAAGAGCACCTAAGAGTTAGTGAGCTGGTGCTGGGACGTACAGGGGGCATTTTGCTAGACGATTTGTCTGAGTATGACTGGTTGCGCCGAAGTGGAAACTGTATTTTTGACACGGAAACCCACTCCTTTTATACCCGTCTCCTCTCCCGCACTAATCATAGATATGGCTTCCGTCCGCCATTTGTGAAATATAGACACTCAGTCTCGCTTTGAACTAGCCAACGTAAAGACGGACGGACCGCGCTCGCGTCTCTCAGAAATGTATAATATTTGTTACATTTTTACCGCTTCATAGACCTTTACCGATCGGATTGTGCCTCTCGTGTGTTCCTCAAGTGATCTAGTGATGCTGACGGCAGCTCCTGAGCAAGGAAGAGAAGATCCGTGTACCGGCTGCGATGAAAACACGTGTGTCGTGAAGGTTAGTGCATCCTCTCCTAATTTCTCGGGCTGCATTCACTGCCTGGATCGAATCCGCGGCAGCCCGGCCACCTGTCTTGTTTTGTGTGTAAAGTGTCAATAGAACAGTTAGCTACTTCCCGCAATACAGTCCATTACCGCACTCGGCCATGCGCCACCATTTTTGGTCCGGATCGAGCCGGATTCTTAGCCGTAGTTCGTATTTTGTTATTATTCTAATGGGAATGAGCGCACCGCACCTAAGTGCCTGGTTATTTTAGTAGAAAACCCCGCATCCAGACACTTAGGCTTAGAATTTGTTGTCCGTTCGCCGCTGGCTCGCATTGTACCTACCTAATACATAAATAGGTTAGGTATCATATCAACACTTAATCGTAGTTCGCAATTTTCGCATCGCACCTAAGTGCCTGGTTATTTTAGTAGAAAACCCCGCATCCAGACATTTAGGCTTAGATCTTAGGTATACTCAGACACCCTAGTGCATAGGCACAGTGTAATACCTAACGCATTTGGCTTTGTTTTGTTTTTTTTCAATTACGTTGTTCTCGGCTCGCGTCGTATTTGCCTAGTACCTGCGTGGGTAGACACGTGGCTGTGCCTACCTCGCTCGCATCTCATCCCAATTCATACGAAAGTATTTTAATTTGAATAGATATTACGCAATACTTAATCTCGGAAATAATAGTTGAACCTAGACAGCGACCATCGCGTAGGTACGACCTTGTTGCTATGCGCGTTTGTTCAAGCGTGCATTCACAGTTGTAGGTACCTACCTATCTGCCGAGTGTCGCTCGCGCCGCCTCGCTGCTCTGTGCCGCTAAGATTAAGTCATTTCATATTTGTTGTTTACCTCACTTTAGTTTGAGATTTAATTGTAAACATGTCCCCAAAGGTTGATAGGACCGGTAAGGTTCAATTGAAACTTTTAAACGCTAAAAAAGAAATGATTTACTCTCGCGTACAATCGATTTATGATAATGCACTTAAAACCTCTGATTTGGTCATCAGAGATTCGTTCTTGTGTTCTATAGAAAACTTAGATAGTCTACGCGCGGATTTCGAAACCTTAGTACATGACATCAACGTTTTAGAGTTGAATTTGAATCCCGATTACTCAGTGAGTTATCAGGCCTTGTCGTCGTTTGACGATTTGTATTGTCGTATCAAACGCGTCGCTAGGAGTTTGGAGAAACCGGCTGACCTACCCAACCCCACTCGCGACCGACCTAAGTTGCCACCAATTCAAATACCCGAATTTGATGGTAACATTCGCAATTGGTGTCTATTTATAGATAGTTTTGAGAATACAATAGATAAGAACGATTCGTTGACAGATCACGAAAAATTGCATTATCTCGTTGAAAAATTGACTGGTAAAGCTATAACCGTTTGCGCTGGAATTACGTTTAGTGCCGAGAATTATAATTTAATTTTAAATACTTTGAAAGCTAGGTATGAGGATAAAAGATCGGTAGCTAACGCCTATTTAGATCAGATGTTTGATTTGAAATCTATTACGGCATGTAACGATCAAAACTTAGAGAAATTTCTAGATACTTTCGCGTCAGCTGTTCGCGCCGTAAAGAACTTGAAGATCGATGACCTCTGCGACTTCGTATTTTTGTATATGGGTTTAAAGAAATTAGATTCCGAAACCATTCGTTTGTTTGAGTCGGATCATCGCGGCAGTAAAATTCCTAAGTTCGAAGACTTAGAAAGTTTTGTTCGCGAGCATATAAAGGTATTGCAACGCTCTTCATCGAAACATGAAGGCGCGAAGAAGGTTGTTACTTCTGAACGCAAAATAGATGCCTCATCGAGGTCACCGAGGTCCACCCATACTTATGTTAATACCGCACCAGCACGTGTACAATCATCTGTTTGCTCTTTGTGTAGTACTCATCATTCGCAACTGTACAAGTGTCCTGGTTTCCTAAAATTGTCGCCTAGTGATCGTTATAAATTTGTTCGCGCTAATAATTTTTGTTTTAATTGTCTCGGTACTAAACACCGCGTTGTTTTATGTAATAGTAGAAATAGTTGTCGCAAATGTCAAGCGAGACACCACACTTTGCTTCATTTTGAGAATAGTAATGCCGCATCCAATGTGAGCACGGTTGGCTCGTCGAGCGGTGACACACGGCAGCCTGCGCCGCAGCCGCAGCCCGCGCTCGCGCGCGCTCCGGCCCGCCCGGTGACCGCCGCTGATGACGTCACCTTGTGTTCGTTCTCCGCTAGTGCTGCACTCACTACTGTGTGTCTTGCGACCGCTCGCGTTGTTATTGTTGATGCATTAGGTAAGCCGCGCATTGTTCGAGCGCTGTTAGATGGCGCTTCGCAAAGTAATTTTATTACTCAAGATTGTTGTCGGCGTCTTGGTTTCAATGTTGATAAGCGTTCAACCCGCTCAGTGGTGAAGGGTTTTGGAAGCTTACAGTCAGCTGTTCGTGGCACCGTTAAAACAAGGTTTAGATCTCGTTTTAATAATAATATTTGGTTTGACATGGATTCGCTCGTTATAGATAGAATAGCTGAACAGTTGCCTACCGTCCCGGTTGACACGTCTTTATTAACGAAATTTAAAGACTTGCCTTTAGCAGATGAGACTTACGCTGTTCCTGGAGTCGTCGATATATTGATCGGCGCTTCGATTCTCCCGCACCTCCAGTTATCACGTAAGGTTCAAGGGGGACCGACGTACCCCGCTCCGCACGCACTGGAAACAGTTCTTGGTTTTGTTATAATTGGTTCCGCACCCGCTTCTATGGATAGTTTTAGTCACTCGACTGCTTCGTTCTGTTGCACCGTCGAGCCGCCACTGGAGTCTACCATCCGCAAGTTTTCGCTCGGTGGCTCCCGTGTATCCGCTGAAAAACGCTTTCTTTGTTTGGAACGAAAGATGCAGGCGTCCCCAAAGTCGAAGCGGGCTTATGATGAGGTTGTTAACGAATATTTAGATAAAGGTTACATCTCACCTGCGCCTGCGGACACTGGCGGGACCCAGCCTTCGTACATTATCCCGCACCGCGGAGTTATTAGAGAAGATAAGCTTACTACTAAAACTCCGCGTAGTTTTGGATGGCAGTGCTAAGACTAGCACTTCCGTGTCGCTTAATGACATTTTGTATTGTGGTCGGAATCTTTAAGGTAATTTATTTGACATAATTGTAAATTTTCGCATTAATATTAGTAGAATTTTAGCTTTTAGGACTCAACAGTCGCTTTGTGTTGGGCCCACTCTTCGCCCCATCGTTGGGACACATTCGTCGCTAATAGAGTGGCAAAATTCAATCTGAATTGGCGCCACATAATCTCTTTCACGTTGCTGGCACCGACAACCCAGCCGATTGTCTCTCTCGTGGGTTGCTTCCTTCGCAAATTTTGGATCACCCGTTGTGGTTTGGTGGACCGTCCTGGATTCATGCCGCGTTAGATGGGTGGCCAGTTAGTCAATTCAATCCCACTACGGTTTCCGAACCACCCGAGGAGAAGAAGCACTCGCTTGTTGTATCGGTCCCACGTGAAGAGACCCTTATTTTGTTGTTGGCTGATCGCGTCTCGTCTTGGTCGAGACTGTTGCGTTGTGTTGTTTGTTCGCCTCTGCCCGCTGCCTAGCCAGCAGTAGGCACGAGCTCCAATCTAGGTTTATATTTTAGTTGTTATTTCCCAAACCTAGATTTAGATTAGACTTTAGATTTGTTTCGCATTTGTCGTTTCGAAGGTAACCCTTCAAGCCGGGGGGAATGGTTGCGCCGAAGTGGAAACTGTATTTTTGACACGGAAACCCACTCCTTTTATACCCGTCTCCTCTCCCGCACTAATCATAGATATGGCTTCCGTCCGCCATTTGTGAAATATAGACACTCAGTCTCGCTTTGAACTAGCCAACGTAAAGACGGACGGACCGCGCTCGCGTCTCTCAGAAATGTATAATATTTGTTACATTTTTACCGCTTCATAGACCTTTACCGATCGGATTGTGCCTCTCGTGTGTTCCTCAAGTGATCTAGTGATGCTGACGGCAGCTCCTGAGCAAGGAAGAGAAGATCCGTGTACCGGCTGCGATGAAAACACGTGTGTCGTGAAGGTTAGTGCATCCTCTCCTAATTTCTCGGGCTGCATTCACTGCCTGGATCGAATCCGCGGCAGCCCGGCCACCTGTCTTGTTTTGTGTGTAAAGTGTCAATAGAACAGTTATCTGCTTCTCCGCAATACAGTCCACTCGCGCACGCTGGCCCATGCGCCACCAATGACATATGTCTTTTGTAAAAAATAATAGATCAGCAGGTGTATCAGCTGGCAGATACGATTAGGTTGCCCTATTCAAAAGTTAATAACGCTCTATACAACCAATCCTCATAGAATGAAAACATATTTATTGGTAAAATCAATTGCGCACAGTTCTACATATTTTTTTATGAATTTATTAATGACGATGGTAAACAATTCAATCTGTTGCGTAGATACGCTTAACCTTACCAAAATAGTGTATAAATACTATTAACAACACATACATTGCTGTTTTAATTAACGCTACCAACACGACAGCTCTAACGACAGCATAATTGGAACAGCCACAGATTAAATTACAGAGACGGAGATGACAAATAAGGTAGCTTGTGCTTTTGGTTGTTTTTGACTCGTATTATGTCAATTTTAGCTCTTGATTGTGGTACCATCGGCGTGAAAATTGGTCCCGTTCCCATAAAGCCCGGGAACATATTATCGAAAATTTCTGTTTAAATTTCAACTTGATCGATAGTACGAGGTAGGACACGACGGTAATTTTTTTTTTTTATACTACTTAGTTGGCAGACAAGCACACGGCCCACCTGATGGAAAGTAGTTACCGTGGCCTATGGATGTCTGTAACACCAGAGGAGTCACAGTCGCGCTGCCAACCCTGTAAGTACAGAGTTTCTGTGCCGTCAGTAGAAGACAAATCAGGACAAGCCTTTAGTCTTCCCACTGACGGCACAAATTCTCCAGTGAGCTCTGGCTACCCTACTCACCGCTGGGAACACAACACGAAGTTATTATAACCGCGGTATTCTGTAGGGCGGAGGTACTTCCCCAGTCGGACTGCTCAATCGGGCGGATATACCGCCGTGTCCTACCTCCTACTATATACCGCCGTGTCCTACCTCCTACTATTCCCGTCCAATTGAGCAGTCCGACTGGGTAAATGCCTACATCCTACAGAATATTACGGCTATAATAAACTCGTGTTGTATTCCCATCGGTGAGTAGGGTAGTCAGAGCTCACTGGAAGATTCTTGTGCTGTCAGTTAGAAGATCAAAGGCTTATTCTGATTGTGTCTTTTACACTGACGGCACAGAAACTCTCTGTTCTTACAGGGTCGGCAGCACGGGTGACTCTCTTGGTATTGCACACGTCCATTATAAATATGATGTAAGTGTATTTCGATGTCGAGAAAATCGTTCCAGTTCAGCAACTTCCGCTGCCTGTATTTAAAAGGCTGCCATACCTATTGTGTTGGAAAAAAATTGTCCATACTAGGTGCCACCATAAAAATACATAAGTATAATAACATAAATGCCGCAAAATCTTAATGTACCGTAACGACTCCATAAAGACTGTTTCCCAACTCCTAAAGCATGGTATCAAACTTCAACTCTGGCAATAAAAAAAAAACAAAACATTGAATAACATCGCCATAAGCCTTGTTCACGTTCAAAAGTTGCTATGTTTATTACTTTTAATGCGTTATAACGGCTAAAATGTTGCCAGTCGTGAAAATAATAAAATTACAAAGTTTAATGGTGCATAAAAAATAAATTTTCGACCAACGACTTGTCGTAAAAGCTGTGTTGCCAGATCCCGACGAGATTTCTCTGTTATTATTGTAAGTAAGAGTGTAAGTATAGTTTTTTGAGTGATAAAATGAAAGAAGACTAACGAAACAGGTGTATGAGGCGAGTGTGAATGGTATCGTCGGAAGGGGAAGACCTAGGCGCACACAAGGGGCATTTCAGGTGTACGCTAAGCCGACGAGCATGAATGAAGAATGTAATGAGAGTGAATGAATGAATGAAATGAATGAGTCCCATACTCACAGGTAGAGTGGATCCTCTTAGCCTTAGGAGGGATTTTGCCTCGCTGTGTGTGTTCTACCGCCTATACAATGGTTTGTGCTCAGATGAATTGTTTGACATGATGCCCGTAGCTACATTCTATCATCGCACCTCTCGCCATAGGCAGGGAATTCATCCCCACACATTGCGACCTGAGACGGTACGCACTGTGCGGTATGAAAGAAACTTCATCCCACGCACACTCAAGCTGTGGAATGACCTCCCTGCTGCGGTTTTCCCAAGCGCCTACAATATGGGGTTCTTCAAGAGGGGCATCAGAAGGTTTCTTCATGGTCGGCAGCGTGAATGTGACACCCCTGGTGTTGCATACGTCCATAGGCCACGGTAACCGCTTCCCATCAGGTGGGCCGTGTGCTTGTCCAACTAAGGGGTATATAAAAAAAAAAAAAATGAAGCGAGAGTAGTATGTCAGGATCGTAGCAAATGAAGATCTGTGATCTGTGCCTACCCCTATGGGACACAGCCGTGATTTTATGTACGTATGTATGTAAAATACTTATTAAATTATATATGTGAAATAGTTTGTATGTTTGGCAATCAATCACGTTCTAACAGCTGAACAGATCTGGCTGAAAGTGTAGGGATATCTTATAGTCTGAAATAAAATACTTAGGCAAATACGGCTACTTTCCATGGGGTGTGGGAATGGTATGAAAGTTTCACGCAGGCGAAGCCATGGGCAATGGCTGGTATAAAGTAATATATAAATAAGCATGAATAACTTGTATCACAACAGTTGTCACTTGTCAAGACATTGTCAAAAATCACGGTTACGACCTGTCAACAACTGTGCAAACATGTCCACCCTACACGTTGAAGAACACAGTGTCGAACTCGTTGGCCAACATATCTCCATACCATACATCTAAAGTGGCCCCCGCTCCACACGTTCGCCTACAAGGTGTCGGCCCACGCGTTTATCACTGTGTTCACCATCGTCTAGAGAAGATATTTCAGTAGTGCAGCACGCTGGCGCCAGAACATTGCAATATTATCACTGTGTTCACCATCGTCTAGAGAAGATATTTCAGTAGTGCAGCACGCTGGCGCCAGAACATTGCAATATTATCACTGTGTTCACCATCGTCTAGAGAAGATATTTCAGTAGTGCAGCACGCTGGCGCCAGAACATTGCAATATTATCACTGTGTTCACCATCGTCTAGAGAAGATATTTCAGTAGTGCAGCACGCTGGCGCCAGAACATTGCAATATTATCTCTTTCTTTAAGTTTATTTAGCGTGATTTGAGTTTGTAACTTAACCCTATAAAGTTTATTCAACCTCGCATCTTATTACATCCAAATGAAAGCAACGTACAAACGAATAACAAACATAAATCATATTATAATTCACTCATAAATTGAGTAAATGTCTTATGTTTAGCAAACAAATTCACATGTCTGCGTACTTTATTAGATTTAAATATATTCTGGCTCACATGTATCACATTCTTTGAAATAATTGGAAAGTCGAAAAGGAATATTAGGTACATAAAGACCCTTGAGACCAAGTCTATCTCTCCTACACGACACTTGATGAAAGAGGATCTAGTGAAGACTTTTCTCTATGGGTTTGGAGGTCAAAGGACAGATGTTCTCATAAATATCACACAGGTATTATCTAAAGGAAGAGAAAGAGTTAGGGGACCTCGGGCTCTGAAAGGAAAGTCACAAGTTTACGCCAAATAAATAGCGATGAAATTAGTAAAAAATCATCATTAAAACATCTCATGAACTGAAATTAAACTAGTGGAGTTTCCTTTGCCCTACCACTAAGACTTGGAAGTCTTTACCTGCTCACGTGCTTTCTTCTCCTTACTGTCCCTGGTCCTTTGAGCGAGGCATGAAAAAACATCTGATAAGCTGTCAAACTGAGTGCCACCATTGTAATATGCAATGTGTCTGTAATGGTGACCCTCTTTCTTGAGACTCAGGCTAGGTGAAGTCAACTTGGCATGTCCTATATAAAAAAATCGCATGTGGATTGTTGAGGTCTGAATTAAGACAATCATTTTACGGAAGCCGTGTGGTTTCCGGCAGAGTAGAATTTGGACCTCCCCATCTCTTCCCATGCGGTGTCGTACAAGGCGACTAAGGGATAGGGCTGTTTAACATCAAACAGACATAATATACAGCCCAAACTCCGCCTCAGATGCATGCCTCGAGTCAACGATAGTGCCCGGAAAACGGCAATAGGCTCACCCCCTATTACGTGGGCTCGAATACAATGATTGGTGAAAAGTGGATGTTAATTTACCTATGCCGAACCCTCCAGGGATAAAGGCGTGATTATATGTCAGTGGGAAAACCAAAAGCTTGTTATGCTTTATCTTTGCAGAGAAATTCTCTGTGCTTATGGGGTGGACAGCGCGAGTGCGATTTCCTTGGTTTTTCACTTGTCCATAGGCCACGGAAACCACTTTCCATCAGTTGGACCTTGTCCTTGACTGCCACCTAAGTGGTATACAAAAGGGAGATAAAAGAGGGCATATGTAAGTATATGTAGTTAAAATACTGTCCTTCATTCTCAATTTCACACCACATTTATTGTGACGTGAAAATGTGAAAGTAGTCAGTGTGAGTTCAGTTTTATTCTACGCACTCATTGTACACCGAGTCGCTTTTAATAACATTATCTAAATAAAATTTGAGTGTACGTCATTCTATTGTCAAAATGGATTTTAATTCGATTCCACGGGAGCTTCTTAAGTAGAAGAGGTGAGATGGTTACCATAGATAATATTTTATATTGTGTAATTGTAAAGTGATCTTTGCATTGGAGATATTAAAAAAAAACTTAACACCAAAATGAATTCTGGTTTGTTTGTGTATTTGTCTCGGCGATGAACGCAAAAACTACTGAGCAAATTTTGATGCGGTTTCCATATGTCAGAATTAATATCTTACGTTAGTTTGACTGCAACGGTTGAGTAGAGGATTTTTTTTTACGTGCGCAAAATCTCCACGGAGATAATAATCATTTATTCATCAGACAACATTAAGTCCATTTGGTTAATAACAATCAATTTCTTGTAGTATATGTTAGAAAAATTAAAATAAATTAATTAAAATAAACAAAATAAAATCCAATCAAATTAAATTAAATAATCAAATCAAATCAAATATAATCAAATCATATCAAATCAAGTCAAATCAAATTAAATCAGATCGAATCAAACCAAACCAAATTAAATCAAATAAAATTAAAATAAATTAAGTACATCAAAATAAATTCCAGAAAAAAGACATTTGATTGAAGTTTGAGTTATGTCGGACTCGAACCGACTAAAACGCACGCCGCCTGTGGGTCGTTGAATAGAGAACTAGAGATAATAATAAATTATGACCAAAAGTCGTGATTACTGATAACCTTTTTAAATAAATTCTTTCATTATGTAAGCCCTTTCACGAATATCGAAATACTAGCCGACGCGCATTTTATTAATTTTCAAATAATGAATGGGAATCTATTGGATTTGTTGACATTATATGATTACTGCTCAGCTCCTTTAGGCAGTAGCGTAAAGATATATTGCTTATAAACCTTCCTCGAACTACATACATACATACATAAAATCACGCCTGTCTCCCATAGGGGTAGGCAGAGATCACGGATCTCCATTTGCTACGATCCTGACATACTACTCTCGCTTCATTCACTCTCATTACATTCTTCATGCATGCTCGTCGGTTTAGAGTACTCCTGACCTGCCTCTTTTCTAAAACTTCCCCGATTTGGTCCAGGGGAACTACTCAACGCAAATTTAAAAAAAAACATTTCGAACCAGTAGTTCCTGAGATTATCGTGTTCAAAGAAACAAATAAACAATCTCTTCAGCATATAATACTTCTTCTTCATCGTAGAATTAATCCCAATCGCTTCGGAAGCTTTTTTTAATATTCCACGACATTCTACACAACGCTATCTAGACCCATGGTAAGCATAGCTTAACTAGCTTGTGTCATGGGATCTAGAATGCGGATAAACATACTTAGATACTTTTTTTTTAATACATACATATTATACATAGAAACACCCAGACCAATGCAAATATCCATATTCATGCATACAAATATTTGCACTGAGCGAGAATCGAACCCGCGCCCCCTGCATAGCAGTCGAATGCTCTACCGCTACGCCACGAAGGTCGTCAAAGAAGGTCTTTCACCTCGGGCTCCGGTTTATCAGGCTAACTTTGATTTTTTTTTACCTCCCAAACCAAAGGTAATATCGAAGCATTGCATTC
The DNA here is from genome assembly GCA_963662185.1 of Eilema griseolum. Classification (NCBI taxonomy): domain Eukaryota; kingdom Metazoa; phylum Arthropoda; class Insecta; order Lepidoptera; family Erebidae; genus Eilema; species Eilema griseolum. Next base: position 3,583,134 of record OY759249.1, read on the forward strand.
AGACCAGTTGTTTGACTTTTTAGGGCTCAACTACCCTCAACGACTGCTACGGATTTTTTTTTTTTTTTTTTTTTTTTATATAGGACACGTCAATTGGACTTCGCCTTGCCTGATGTTAAGCTGAAGGCAAAGTCCCAGAAAAGAGGGTCACCATTACTTACACATACCGTGTGACAATGGTGACACTCAGCTTGACGGCCTCATCATATGCTTTTTCACGCCCCGCTTAAAGGACCCGGGACTGTAGGAAGAAGGAAACACGTGAGCTGGTAATTATATATAACTAAAAAATAAAAAATAAAAAATAACGGATGTTGGTATAGCAACTGGGACCGACAGCTTAATGTGTTCTCCGAGGCACGACTAGACCAATGCACATACCCATATTCATGTATACAATTATTTGCACTGAGCGGAGATCGAACCCGCGCCTCCTGCGCAGCGACCGCGTTCACTATCGCCACGCCACAGAGCCTGTCCGCCTACAATATGGGGTTCTTCAAGAGGGGCATCAGAAGGTTTCTTCATGGTCGGCTGCGCGAGTGTGACACCCCTGGTGTTGCATACGTCCATAGGCCACGGTAATCGCTTTCCATCAGGTGGGCCGTGTGCTTGTCTGCCAACTAAGTGGTATAAAAAAAATATTTCGTATTAAACAGATACTTTTGTCATAACATCGCATTAAAGGTGTGTATAACCGATATAGAGATTAATAGTGAATTAAACGGTATCGTCACGATGTCGTCATGAGATCATCAAGTTATCGTCAAGACATTGTCACGATATCGTCACGATATCTCCATGGATATGTTGTTGAAGTGGAAAAGCCTGTTAATGGTGCGGTTTGCGGCCGCCTGGAAAGCCTCTTCGGGATTGTAGCGGATATATATAGATGTGGGGAATAGCCTCTGTACTGTAAGATGTGAGGAGATTCTTTAAGCGAAATAGTTTCAAATATAGATTTAAAACAAAATGAACGTTGATTGATAAATATATACTAAGAATATTTTTTATTTCTCTAGATCGACTACAAGTTTCTACTACTCCCCGTTTCCAGGGACGAGTTGGGGACTCTGTGGTACCCACACCCGAGGAGAGGGCCAGATCGAGAGAGATAGCCCTGGGTTGGCCGGGGTGCGAGGGATATGCCTGTTAACCTCACCTTCGGCAACCAAAAACGATCCACAGGCGGCGTGCGTTTTGGTCGGTTCGAGTCCGATATAACCTCTTCCCCCCTCTTAACGTAAAAAACACTTATAACAGAGCTAGATTATAGGTAAATACAATTAGATTATAAGGAGTGCTTTAACATTCGTACTAGATAAACTCTATATCACGATTTTTCATGATTTTTTTCATATATCATGATAATTTTAGGAGGAGGTAGGACACGGCGGTATTTCCGCCCAATTGAGCAGTCTGACTGGGGAAGTACCTCTGCCCTACAGAATACCGCGGCTATAATAACTTCGTGTTGTGTTTCCAGCGGTGAGTAGGGTAGCCAGAGCTCACTGGAGAATTTGTGCTGTCAGTGGGAAGACTAAAGGCTTGTCCTGCTATGTCTTCTACACTGACGGCACAGAAACTCTGTACTTACAGGGTTGGCAGCGCGACTGTGACTCCTCTGGTGTTACAAACGTCCATAGGCCACGATGACCACGTTCCATCAGGTGGGCCGTGTGCTTGTCTGCCACCTAAGTGGTATAATAAAAAACCCAAACCTTCCTAAAAATCTGTACAAAGTAGCATAGATTGTATGATTATTAGTTGATTGTAACTGATTAATGTAATATTGAATCAATACATATTAATCTTATAATCGCAATAAATCTTGTAATAGATAGGACATGACGGTATTCACGTCATAATTGAGCAGTCCGACTGGGGAAGTACCTCTGCCCTACAGCATACTGCCACCGTAATAACCTCGTGTTGTGTTCCCGGCGGTGAGTAGGGTAACCAGAGCTCACTGGAGAGTCTTTGTGCTGTGGGAAGACTGAAGGCTTGTCCTGTTTTGTCTTCGGCACTGATGCCACAGAAACTCTGTTCTTACAGGGTCGGCAGCACGGGTGTGACTCCCATGATGAGGCACACGTCTATTGGCCACGGAAATAAGTACGTAAATAAAATGGGCCGTATGCTTGTCTACCATGTAAGTGGTATAAAAAATGTTCTCAATACTTTTGATACATAACATAACATGTATCAAAAGTATTGAGAACTTACTAAATGGACTGCTGAGACGAGGTCTCGGGTTCGATCCCAGGTTTTACCATGGCACACACCAATGACTTTTCGATTCTTTTCGAAGTTATGTGTGTATTTATCGCAGGTTTATAAGTGCCCGGTAAATGGCAATAGGCTCGCGACCTATTACATTGGGACCTAAATATAAACTGGCGAAATGTTGGTGCTAGCACCTCTGCCTACTCCTTCGGGGATATAGGCGTGAGTTTATGTACTTTTGAAAAATAATAAAAAAGTTCAAAAGTACTCAAAACTGGCGAATTTATATGTAGTAGATATAATACAAGCTTAGAGAAATTTCAAAAAGTCTGTAAGGACGAAGTATTAGAATGAACACACATGAATTTCAAAGTTATGTTGAAATATCTGAGCTATCAATAATTACTTGTTTGTTGAATGAAATTTTATAGCATTTAGTTTGCTAACTATTCAAATCGATTAAGAAATAGAAAAAAATGGACCGGATTTGAACCCGTGATCTTTCCCTTACAGAGGGAACGCTCTGACCACTAAGCCATAGAACCTTTGCCCGTAACAATCCAAATTCTTCTATACATAGATCCGTCTTACGGCGACTGTGGGAGCCATCTACCGATATTCGTACGAACTATAGGAACCAATAAATGATGTTGCAATCGCCTTAACCGATCCGTTTTTTTCTATTTCATAATCACTTCTTATTTGCTGATTTAAGGGATAAGTATGTACATTTAAACAGGGATTATGTCATCTCAATTACATATCTAAATCCTCAAGTTTGTAATACGGATGTACAAAAGTTCAAAGTTCAATATCCCGTAAATTAGATTTTTGGGTGGTTTTGTTCATATGGTTATAAATAATATACTACGTGCTTTGGTATTTCGACAATTCGGGATTTAAAAATTGGGGTTTTTAAACTTCGAGATTTCAAAATTTAGTAATTCGATATCGTCGTCATTACCTTGTTGGCATACAAAATATATTCTCCTTTTTATGAGTCTGACAGTGCGATTTACAGTCTAAAGATATTGGAATAGCAGGCATGAAAAACTTTATTATTAGATCAATCTGCCATCACTGCCCTTTAAAACCATCAGAAAAGTATATTTCAAAGTTTTAATCAAAATAAAGATAGATAGATAATCAGAATAAATTCAATTTAAATCTTGTTTGGGGCGTCTTAATTTTCAATTCAAGTTTGTTTTCCTAATCCAATGTCAATATTATATTTCCAATCGGGATTGGACACTTGATACTGGTGTTAGAAATAGTACAGGCCTTGTAATAGTTTAGCATATTATCATATTTTGCAAACTTTTTGGACATTTTTTTTTACAAAATTGTATTTTATGTGTGTGCTAAATGTTATCTGAAAGCTTAAAGGGCTGTTTATATCATGATTCAGAAAAAACTCACTTTTACATTATAAATATAGTAATATGGTCATATTGGTGTAGCAGTTTGTTTGTTTGGTACCGCGGTAGCCTATTGGTATGGGTAATGGACTGCTAAGACGAGGTCTCGGGTTCGATCCCAGGTTTTACCATGACACACACCAATGACTTTTCGATGCTTTTCGAAGTTCTGTGTGTATTTATCGCAGGTTTATAAATGCCCGGTTAATGGCAATAGGCTCACCACCTTACACACACTCACCACATTACATTGGGACCTAAACATAAACTGGCAAAATGTGGGTGCTAGCACTTCTGCCAACCCCTTCGGAGATATAGGCGTGTTTATGTTATGTTATGTTATGTGTAGCAGTAGAACCATCGATTGCTACGTAAGTGGCGCAGTTTCGATTCTCACTCAGTGCAAATATTTGTATGCATTTTAGTGCATAGTATTATGTACATTGGTCTGGGTGTTACTATGTATAATATGTATGTATTTACAAAAATAATGTATTTAAGTTCCGCATTTTCTTTCTCATGATTTCAAAAAGGGCGATCCTATGGGTTTGGCAGCACGAGTGTGATGTCCATGGTATTGCACACGTCTACAGGACACGGTAAATACTTTCCATCACGGGTCGTGTACTTGTCGGTTACCTAAGTGGTATAAGAAAAAACAAACTAAAAGTTAATCTATGTATAACAACCTTTTTTAACCATATTTTTTGGGTTTAGATAGCGCTGTATAAAAAGAGGCGATATATTTTTTCTAAACGACTTTCAAAAAGGAGGAGATTCGATCAGTATCTTTTTTTATATATGTACACTGATTACTTACACACACCGGTTTCTATTTGGTCCCATAAAAATTTGATAAAGTTTTTAATTAATTTATTAATTTCATTTGTTTTTTATGTGCGTTATCTAAAATCATAAAGATGTTTATATAATTCAGAAAAACTCACGTTTACAAATTTAAATATAGTGAGGTTATCTCTAAAGTGTAAAAAATTTGGTACTTGTAATGGGCGGTGTAGTGGTAGAACGTCTGACAGCTACACAGGGGGCGTGGGTTCAATTCCCGCTCAGTGCAAATATTTGTACATTTATATATGTATATTTGCATTGATCTGGGTGTTTCTATGGGATGGTGACCCTCTTTTCTGGGATTTTGCCTTCAGCTTACCATCAGGCAAGGCGAAGTCCAATTGACGTGTCCTATATAAAAAAAAAAAAAAAAAAAAGTATGTATGTATTTACAAAAAAAAGTATCTAAAGAGGTTTATTCTTATTCTAGATTCCATAACACAAGCTAGTTAAGCTATGCTTATCATGAGTCTAGATAGCGTTGTGTTTATACACAACGCTATCTAAACCCATGATAACGATGTTGTAGAATTGTAATATTGTATTCTGAAAGCTTTTTACAAACAAGTGCGAATAGTACACCCGCATAAAGTTAATCTACGCTTTCATTCTGATAAAACCAAGCTTCAGCAACTCGGCGATTTAGAAGGACGATCCAAAGGCGATTAACGAATAGGTTTTATCGATCGTCAAGGGGAAATTGTAATGAAAACATCGACAACATAAAACGCCATTTATGCAACGGAAAACGTTCCGAAAATAAGTATAGATAATATTGGAATTAGTCACAGCTGCGAAGCTTTCACATTTGTTTGTTTACTGTGACAGATCTGGTCATCCGTTACCATCTTACGTAATCAATTTGGCTACTCTGTCCTCGACATACGACCAACTTAAACCGACCTCCAATTCTTCGTCAAAGACCCTCGGTCAAGAACAAATTTGTTCCTGTCAAAGAGTCGGGGAGGTCTTAGTTAGCTAGTCTATTTGTAGATTGACCGGACTGTACGTGTTTTTTGGTTTCCTTCATTTTTGTAACGATGTTTGTTCAAGCTCTCTCTAATATTGGGTCTAGTACAAACAGATACATGAGGCCAAACTGTCGATTCGATCAATTGAATTAGAAACTATGTTCATTGGTAATATTGATTAGTTTTACGTTTTGATTGAACCTGCTGACATATTGATAGACTAGCTGGACTGGCAAATATTATTCTGACATATAAATTGTTAAAGAAATCGAACGTAATTAAAAAATAAAAGACTTACTAAACACCAATACAATGAACGAGCAAACTCCTTCTTTACTTATATAGGGGCACAAGTCCAGCCTCACATGGAGTACTGCTGTCACCTTTTTGATGGAGCGTCTCCACACTAACTTGACCCCTTCGACTTGGTGCAAAGACGGGCAATGAGACTGGTCGATAATCCCACACTCGTAGGTGATGTGGAACCTCTCAGCATTTAGGAGCCTCACATCTCTGTGTGTGTTCTACCCCCTATACAATGGTTTGAGCACAGATTAATTATTTGACATGATGCCCACAGCAACATTCTCTCATCGCACCGCTCGCCATAGGCAGGGAATTCATCTTCACTCATTGCGACCTGAGAGGGTGCGCACTGTGCGGTATAAAAGAATCTTTGTGAATGTGCCCACAATATGTGGTTCTTCAAAATGGGCATTTGAAGGTTTCTTTAGGGTCGGCAGCGCGAGTGTAACGGTGTTGCAAACGTCCATAGGCTACGGTAACCACTTCCAATCATGTGGGCCGTGTGCTTGTCTGCCACCTAAGTGGTATAAAAAATAATTAAAAAATATTGTACGAGCAAAAGTACAAAAATACCCGAATAGTAAATAATTATATTATTATAATACCAATTACCAGGCCTATGCGAATAGATATATACATACACATAGAAATTTATGTACCGAACGAGGATCGAAGTCCCAACAGTTAACCGTCAAACATTACCACCATACCATAGAGCTCATCATAGCTATCTTTTTCATCCTAGCGTAAATCTCAGTCGTGCCGATGCTTTATTAACCTCGGAGTCTGGGGTCCGCTTTACAAGTCTAACTACGTATTTAGCTGGACTTCGATATTTTCCTTGAAGCGACTGAAATCTGACCTCCATAACCCAAATACGATATTGAAGCATTGCCGTTAGACCAGTTGTTGGACTTTTAGGGCTCCAACTATGTACTTGTAACTACTGCCAAATATGTTCTTATGGCAACCGGGACCGACAGGTTAAAGTGCTCTCCGAGGCACGATCAGACAAAAACTTGCACTGAGCGAGGATCGAACCCGTGCCTCCTGCGTAGCGGCTGCGTTCACTACCGTCACACCACAGAGGTTATCAGCACATAGCTATATGGACATCATATACTAATAATCCCTGTATAAAAATATCTAAAAATATTTGCACCGATCATTCTATCATCGCACCTCTCGCCATAGGCAGGGAATTCATCCTCACACATTGCGAACTGAGACGGTGCACACTGTGCGGTATGAAAGAAACTTCATCCAACGCTCACTCAAGCTGTGGAATGACCTCCCTGATGCGGGTTTTCCAAGCACCTACAATATGGGGTTCTTCAAGAGGGGCATCAGAAGGTTTCTTCGTGGTCGGCAGCACGAGTGTAACACCCCTGGTGTTGCATACGTTCATAGGCCACTGTAACCACTTCCCATCAGGTAAGCCGTGCGCTTATCCTGCCACCTAAGTGATATTAAAAAAAAATATCGAGCGTGAATTGTACTCGTGACCTTGGACGCAGCTTTCACTCTACCACCACATTATAGACGTTGTCATTATATAACTGTCGTATATACAGTGTAATCATAATGACTAACCCTCTTAGTAACAAGACTGCTATCACACTTAACATGTAGCAATTCGAATAAAACATTCTGGAACACCGATCTTCCCTAAAACATTGAACGCACCATTACATTTCTGGACATTTGTTCCTCGCACTATCCTGGTAGGGACTTTTCCCTTATTTCTCTGTACGCGTGACAACCGAACTACATTATCCCTGCATCTGTTATCTGGGGACGTTCGAAGGGACAGCGTTAGGGTTGGCGGAAGGAAATATCTAGAATAAATGCTAAATTGAATAAACTTTGGCTCACATTCTTGTATAGAAACTAGTTATAGAATATGTCATGCATTATACAATAGAATAAGTACTAACTACTAGTATAATTTTTAGACGCCTTTTTTTCATTTATTTCTTTGCTTGTAATGTGGTATAACAAAAGATGGAAATAAAAAATATAGTAATCAAGCACATTTTGCCATAAAATTAGTATGCAAACACAGATAAATAAGTATACAAAGCAATACCTATTTAGCAGCTAAAAAATATTGCAGCCACAATAATGGCGCAGCCGTTACAACGCATTTCTGCAGTGGTACCAATGACATGAATATTTCTTTAAAAAGTGTTCCATTGTAGAAAAAGTCTCGTCCACCAACCATTTATGTAACGCAACACATTTTTTTTTATGGGGTAGGTCTATAATTGACACTGGTAATGAGTTGTAAATTCGTGGAGCCATATAAACACAACTACGTCTAAATATCTCTAACCTAGGTACCGGCATCTCAAGTGGCATGTGTGTAACTTTCCTTTTATTGAAGTTGTCCTTTTTATTAAACAGTGGTAGATTATTTTTCACAAATATGGCACTTTTAAATACATGGTACAGTTAAAAGTTTATTGGATTTGAACATTTTGTGGATAGCACGGAGTACGACAGTGGTAGAGGAGCTGGAATCCACCAATCCTCTACTCAGGATCAAGATATAAGCGGGTAATAATACAATTGTATGATTTATTGGCTGTTGCCTGCGTTTTTACCCACGTACTCATTGTAGCCAGGGCCCTGATTCTGCAAATATTTGTGTCATAATAAAACCTTTGTCAATATAATACTGCAAACAAAGACATTTAATTTTACACTTTCCTGTTATTCTGTTAGAGTATAACATTAATTGGCATCTTGTAGAATGAGTTTCGAGGGGGTAGGAGATGACGGTATTTCCGTCTCAATTGAGCATTCCGATTGCGGAAGTACCTTCTCTCTACAGAATACCCTGGGTATAATAACCTCGTGTTGTGTTCCCGGCAGTGAGTAAGGTTGCTAGAGGTCAGCTTTTGTGCTGTCAGTGGGAAGACCAAAGACTTGTCCTGCACTGACGGTACAGAAACTCTCTGTTCTTTCAGGGCCGGCAGTACGGCTCCCCTGGTGTTACACACATTCATAGGTCACGGTAACCACTTTCCATAAGAGGGACAGAGCTTGTCTGCCACCTAAGTTGTATAAAAACGAAGATGCATTAAACTCTTTTTCATTGAATTTTGGACTCCAGTTGGACTGCTCAATTACGGAAATTCCGCCGTGAACTACCATATTCACGCATACAAATTACAAATATTTTCACTGAGCAGGAATAGAACCGATTCGCTATTTCTAAACGTGATTAAAGAGAACTAAACATTACCAAGTTGTCCAATTACAGTCCACTTCCAACAATCGCAATAGAATCAACAGAATTGCGATCTAAGTTTGAACAACTGTAAAGTAGACGATACACCAAGTTTAATTAAAATCATACTTGGGTTACGTATTTGATTGTCCTGTTTCAACATTATGAGGTTTCTGAGATCCGGCTATAACAGGATTCTCGTAATTGTAAACAGAATCCGGACAATTACAAGACTTGTGAAATTGTGTTTGACATGATGCCCACGGCTATATTCTATCATTGCACCTCTCGCCACAAGCTGGGAATTCACCATTGCGACTTGAAACAGTACGTACAGTTAGGTTTGAAAGGAACTTCATACCCAGAACGCTTAAGCTGTGGAATGACCTCCCTGTCGTGGATTGCTCAAGCGACTACAATATGGGGTTCTTCAAGAAGGGCATTAGGAGGTTCTTACAGGGTCGGCGACGCGAGTGTGACCCGCCTGGTGATGCACACGTCCATAAACCACTGTAACCACTTTCCATCAGGTGGGCCGTGTGCTTGTCTGCCACCTAAGTGGTAAAAAAATACCCGGGAATAGAAAGAATAGAACATATGAGCAACAAGGGATTCCAGGTTTTAAAGGTAAATGTTAATACCAAATAAATCGCGACAAAAATCTTGAAAAAGTGATTTTATTTAATTCAGCGATTAAAATTATTAAGGCCCGTTAGCAGCTGCAGCAGTGGCGATACATCAATTAAATATATGTGTTTATAAGTGTCCTATATCATTGTAAGATATATGGATATAGAATATAATACATATATACATACATATACATATCGAGTCAACAATAGTGCCCGGAATATGGCAATAGGCTCACCGCCTATTACGTGGGACCACATTCAATGATTGGTGAAATGTCAGTGTTAATTCCCCTCTGCCTAAACCTTCGGGGATAAAGGCGTGATTATACGCCATAGCATACATAAATAACGTAAAAATATTTGCAATAAACAAACGCACATGGACTATTTTTTCATTATTTTCATCATGGCGTTGACAGCAACGGGCTTTGCCGGTAAAGTGAAAATATTGAGTGTCAAGCTAACCCAATTAAATATTTCACAGCAAAATATTTTCAATTTAGTTTCTGTGTAAGAATATTATCACCTTTGACAGGCGCCTACTGAACATAAGCTTCGTTAAAAGTGTTTTTGGACAATCTAGAAATACTTTTACGGGTTTTAAACACAATCTTCTATGTATATATACTAATAGCTGTTTGTTTGACTTGCTAAAGTCATTAATATTCCCTCATACTTTTTTACGTGCGAAAAATCCTTAAGGAGCCTCTGGGAGAGGCTATGTCGGGCACGAGCCGATTAAAACGCACGACACTTGTGAGTAGTTTTTGGGTGCCGAAGGTGAGGTTAACAGGTATATCCCTTGAACCCTGACCGACACAGGGCCATCTCTTTTGATCTGGCCCTTTCCTCGTGTGTATGGACCACAGAGTCCCCAATTCCCTCGTACTCGCTAGGTGTAAGAAATAGGGTCAAGTCAGTCGTATAATAACCAGGATTTGAACCCAGGACCACTAAACTACCGCCACCGAAGGTAGACATATTATTATTGATTAGAAATCAGGAGACTTGTAACGCCAAAGTACTCAGACTAGGTACAATATGAAAGGTGTACGTTCAATATAATATTTGTTACCATGTTAGCGTTGAAGCTTCCTCTGTAATTCAATTTTCATACTGAGACCCTCTTTGAAATAGGGTTCTATAATAGGGCGCTGTTAACAAAGTACAGACAGCGTTTAGAAGGGTAATTAAGGAATAAATAGGGTAGACCTTTAAAAGGGTTTTTGACGCTGTACTTTGAGCGGTCAACGTGGTTGCTTAATCTGTTGCAACGTCAGTGAGACGAACTATTGAAAATCTACCGAGCTGACTCTCACAAACATTTGTGACTTTTTTTATACCACTTAGGTGGCAGACAAGCACACGGCCCACCTGATGAAAAGTGGTCACCGTGGCTTATGGACGCGTGCAAAACCATGAGAGTCACACTTGTGCTGCCAACTCTGCAAGCATTGAGAGTTTCTGTGCCGTCAGTGTAAAAGACAAAGCAGGACAAGCTTTTGGTCTTTCCATTGACAGCATAAAAATCCTCCAATGAGCTCTGGCTACCTTACTCACCGCCGGGAACATAACACATGGTTATTATGGCCTCAGCAGTCTGTAGGGCGGAGGTACTTCCCCAGTCGCACGGCTCAATTGGACGGAAATACTGTCGTGTCCTACCTCTTCGTAGTGGAGTCACCCAGAAGAGGATCCAAATATGAAATAGCTGGCGAGATGTTTGTATATAATTCTTCAGAAATATGGTGTATATTTGTCTGTATACTCAAGTTCAAAACTATGGACTTCAAAATACGTTTCCAGAAATAAGGAGACAAGCCCTTTTGAGTTTTAGTTGCGAATATTTTTCTATTTGTGTTTTTTATCAGACCCTACTACGGACGGTAAGAAGCTAGGGTTTCAACATTATTTCAATTATTTTAGTTCGGTGTTGTTATTGGAGCTCCAACTTTTACGTACGTTACTACCCGTAAAGGCGTTTTCACACTATCCGGTACGATATCGGGGTCGAATGACGATAGCCGATATCCGATAGTCGACAACATGTGCTGTTTTCACATATATTCGATAAAATTGAGGAGGTACCGCGTACAGGCAAACGTAGCGTAGAACGCCCAACGGCCAGGTAGAAAGACGACCGCATCAAGGTTGCCCGGAAGCGCTGGATGCGGGCTGCTTTAGATCGGTCATTCTGGAAGTTATGGGAGAGGCCTATGTTCAGCAGTGGACTGTGTTTGGCTGATATGACACGACGCTCGAGGAGCTAGGACACGACGGTATTTGTCTGACTGGTGAAGTACCTCCGCCCTACAGAAAACTACGGCCATAATAACCTCGTGTTGTGTTCGCGGCTACCCTGAGCCAGAGCTGACCGAAGAATTTTTATGCAATCAGCAGGAAGACCAAAAGTTTGTCCTGCTTTGTCTTTTACACTGACGGCACAGAAACTCTCAATGCTTACAGGGTAGACAGCGCTAGTGTAACTTCCATGGTGTTGTAGACATAAATAGCCAACGATAACCACTTTCTATCAGGTGGACCGTATGCTAGTCTACCACCTAAGTGGTATTTAAAAATATCGGTCTGATACGTCAATTATACTTCAATTTGCTCGACAGTACAGGCTCAAAAAAAATTAACATTAAGCTCAACCACAGACTTTGCTGTAGTGGTGACTGAATGATATTGATATCCGATATCGTGTGAACACAGTGGTGTCAGCTCCGATATCCATTATAGATCCATATTTCATACATTTTCTTGTCGGCTATCGGATGTCGGATATCGGAGCCAAAACCGATATCGGATCGGATAATGGAAAAACGCTCTAAATGAAACGTAAAAGGGATAAGAAATATGGCAAATGAAATGTAATACAAGTAAGTGGTAAGTACTTACTCAGTTGGACGGTCCCAATTCTGCTGAGAAACTCGAGCATCTACTAAAAATATTCTACTCCTAAAGCAGTAGGTAGTTAAAACTTGTTTAATCCTTTTAACGTGTCTTCATTATGAAGAATAAACATGAGACGTCGCGGTAAAGTTATGAAAACTGAAACTTTTAAGTAAACGTGAAAACACACCTAGCTCGTCGGTGGCGTTTCAACGAAAACGTTATCTTAATTTAGATTAAAATGTTGACTAGCGAACTTTTGAATAATACAAAAACAAAATCTTATTTTGTTTTCGAGTTTATTATTTCACTACCGGTAACTTTTGCACCTTATTACTGTATTACTTAATGCAGCTGAAAATAATTTTACGTAAGCATTTTGTACGACTAAGGTGTGATTCATACCAACCTCCCTAGATAGACATACCATACACTGCCGGCCGCCATAAACTTCATATCCCATACATTTGTCATACTATTCTACAATACATACGTACATATATAATCACGCCTTTTTCCCTGGAGGGTTAGGCAGAGGTGAATTAACACCCACATTTCACCAATCATTGAATTCGGTCCCACGTAATAGGGGGTGAGCCTATTTTCGTATTCCGGGCACTATTGTTGACTTGAGCCATGCATCTGAGACTGAGTCTGGGCTGTTTATATCTGTCTGATGTTAAACAGCCCTATCCCTTAGTCGCCTTGTACGACACCACATGGGAAGAGATGGAGTGGCCCTTATTCTACTCTGCAGGAAACCACGCGTATGTATGTATTCCGTTTAAAGCTTTATTATGCTTATCAAAAATTATTTCTAAGAATTAATTCTAGCTTGCAATAATTTTAACAATAACTCAATAAATTATACATTCCAATTTGTCAAACCAGAACTTCTGTTGAATGCCTGTATAGAAAACTTTGTATAGTATTATTAGTAGCCGATTAAATACCAGTAACACAATATCTCTAGTTTGTGTTCAACACAATAGAGAAAATACCGAAGTTCAAAAGTTAACTCATTTCAACTCCAGTTCGTAATACGATTGTTAGTTTGGAAGTTGGCAACGGCGCTGAAAGGAACGGTAAATTAATAAATTTTGTTACTTAAATTATTTGCAAGTGTTAGACGTTCGGCAAAGGGTGGGTATTTAAATAAATTTGATTGTTTTATCATGATTATCTAATGGCTCAGTTTAAAAATTACTACTGAACTGAAGGGGAGTAGAATAACGTGAAAGTAAAGTAAGTAGTAAAGTGAGCCGTGTCCTTAAGATATAGCATAATAATCTTTGAGGCAAACAATTGGTGCATGTATGTAGTATCTTGATGATGTAAATGCGTGGTCAACATAAGTCTCTTGCTTGCTCGCACAAAATGAATTGTAAACTAAAGCAAATTAAAAAAAAAGTTTATCTAGCTCTAATATAGTTCTCTGAGTTTCTTGTTGGTATCTTCTCAGTAGAACTAACCTACGGAACCAGCGAAAGAATCATTTTGCAATGGTTTATTCTCACATTATTTAATATTTTTGTATTATTTCTTGACATAATTGTAAAATTTTGACGTTCAATTTACTTGAAGTTAAATGAAATTGATTTTTTGATAGATTTTTTAATCTTTGCATTCTCAATAACCAGCTGAACCTGTTATATTAACAATCATAATACATTTAATTTAGGTAATTCCCATGTACATTGTGTATAAAAACTAGAATTAGAATTTTTATCCTATTAAACTTCATGTTACATTTCTCTCTTGACCCAATTCTGGGCACCAAGTGAAGGAAATATATTCTGTAATCTGTAGACGTGGCAAAACAATAAGTTTCAAAGTTATGTGGCAATAAACGAACCCTCATTAGAGCTAGTAGCAGTAAAGTTGTTTGTTAACTTTTCCAATAGTTAACTCTTTTCCCCGTTAAAAAGTTTTCTTCTCCCAATTGGCTGCAAGTGTTTCTAATTTCTTTCAATATAAAACATTAACAATTTACACCTTGTTCTTTATAAGAGGATCTCCCTCTTATAAAGAACAAGGTCAGTGGGATGACTAAAGGCTTGTCCTGCTTTGTCCTCTACACTGACGGCACAGAAACTCTGTGCTTACAGGGTCGTCAGCGCGAGTGTGGCTTCACTGGTGTTACACACGTCGATAGGCCACGGTAACTTCTTTCCATCAGGTGGGTCGTGCGCTTGTCTGCCATCTAAGTGGTATAAAAAAAGAGTTCCCATTTCGAAGGAAATGCTTCCTTCGAAGTATGGATAATAATAACAAAATTAGTAAGAAATCTAAAAATATAGTGCCTGTGCAACTATATCAGTTTCAAATAAGCCTACAAGTGAATTCCATCTAACCTCCACAGAACAGCTATATATATATATATATATATCTCCTGACCGAGTTCGGCCACAGCGACTGACTTCTGATTAATGAGTGCTTCGTTGGTGTGCTCTCAGGTGACTGACATAGCTTATCTTTGATTCGCATGTACGGCCACATACGCCAAATACGCCACATGTCAGCACCCCTCCTACGAAGTGCCGTAGTTAGACTAGTCAGAATTTTAAGGGGGTGCGGGTTGGGTAACCTCCACGTTGGCTTACCTGTTTCTTTTCCCTCTGGACCGCGGTCCTGGGGAACGGAAGCGGGGAGGCTGGTGCACCCTGGACGACGGTTAGTAGACTCTGACTCCAAGGAGAAGGAGCTCTGCTAGCCGTCGACCAATAACCCGACAAGCCCTTTTTAGGGCTAGCTGACCCTGAGGGGGTCGTGGTATGGCGGACCTGCAAGGCCCGCGGGAAGGGATTCGTAGAATCCCTTCCATCCCAAACAGCCCTTTTTAGGGCTAGCCTGTCGCTCCCGGTATCCCTCTGCTTTCAGAGGGGACATGGGGGCGACACAAGGATCCATGGGATCCAGGGACGGGCCGGCCTACTGCTCGCGCAGAGGCTGGCAGGCATTCGTGCCACCGTCGGTGCTGGGAGAGTTGGCTGCTCTCCCGCGTCGCGTAACCTCCAGGATATCGACAACGACCTGAGTGCTAGCCACACTTGGGAAGCCGATATTCTGAAGGCCGCGGGGCTTGCCTTAATTGGCCGGCCCGCGACAAGGAAAAGTCTGAAAAAACCCGACAGCGAAGTCGCTTAAAACCTACGGATACCAGGGGACCTCCGTAGTATGTACCCCGCTTCCCGGAATGGCCGTCACCCGGGGAGTGTAATTTTATCGGTTCTACTCGTGGGATTTACATGGAAAATTCAATAACATTAAAACCCAAACCAAGCAGAACAGTCTGCGCGGAGGTCGCGCAGCACCATGACGCGGAGGTCGCGTCCCAAACCGCGGTGTCGGAGGAATTCGACACCGCCACGGAGAGGAGTAGGGCGAACAGCCCGGTGGGCCTACAGACCCGGAAATCTGTACGGCGGAAGAGGAGATTCAGGAAGAAGTCTCTTCCTCCTCCTTCCCCTCCACCACAGAAGACGGAGTCGGACTTGGAGCTCACCTTGACCGACTCCTCTTCCACCAGCAGCAGTCACGACGGTGACGAGACGCTGCATCCACCACCGCCGAAGCTGCTAGCGGTCAGCCGCACGCAGCTGCAGCGTGGTGACAGCCTCAGGGCCCCGGAGGATGTGGAAGCGCCGCCGAGTTCCTCCACCTCGGCGGCATCCTTACCCTTGCCTCGCGCCGACAGAATATCTGAGGAGGTGATAGAAGCCCTAGAAGGTTGGGCCGGGGCCCGCACCGATTCTCCGACGCCGGAGGAGCACCGGGTCACGCAGGCGACGACGCGGCTTGTCGAGCTGTTCGACCTCCTGAAGGCGGAGTTAGCCGAGTTGCAGCTCGACAGGGCTCATTTGGGTAGGAGGCACCTGGAGCTCCTGGAGAGCAATGAGCGGATGGCGGCCGATTACCGCAAGGAGATGGGGAGGATGGCGGCCGATCTGGCGAGCCTCCAAGCGGTCGTCGCTGGGCTGCCGGCGGAGCGCGTTACGCGGTCGGCGCGGCGGCGACTGGTGGCGCAGCCGACGCCGCCGGCGCATCCGCTGTTGCCCGTGCGATCAAGGTCGCCACTGCGGCCGGAGCCGCTGTTGCAGCCGACGCCGTCGGGACGGCCGGCGCGGCCGCTGTTGCCCGTGCGGTCGAGGTCACCGCTGCGGCCGGAGCCTCTAGCGCCGTTGGGGTCGCCGCGGCCGGAGCCGCCGAAGTCGCCGGCCCGACCAGCTCGGCAGGAGTCGCCGGTGCTGCGGCCGGCTCGGCCTGCGGACCCGTTGGCGCTCTGCATGGCGGCAATAGCTGCCATGGAGAAGCGCCAGGAGGAGGCGCTGGCGGAGCAGCGGGCGTGGCGGGTGGCGCAGGAGGAGCGCACCCGGAGCTGGCTGGAGTCCATAATGGACTCCAGCCGCCGACCACCCCTGGCGGCTCCGGCCGGATATGCCGGGGCAGTTAAGAGGGGCCCCACCTGTCCGGTAGTGGCGGGATCCCCGCAGGGGTCGGCCAGCAGCCCGTCCGCTGCGTTTGCCGCCCATGCCGCTCCGCCCGCTCGGGCTGCTCTCGCTGCGGGGGCTGTGAGCCCCCCCCAGGATGCGCAGGTCGCGCGGCCCAGGGGAAGGGGAAAGGGGAAGGGCAAGGGGAAGAAGTCCCCAGCCCTAGCCCCGGCCCCAGCTCTGGCCCGAACTTCGGCGGGTATAGCCGCCACGAGCTCCTCGCCGGAGGGGGGCTGGGAGGTTGCCGGCGCCTCAAAAAAGCGGCGCAAGGCGAACCGAAAGGCAGCCAAAAAGGCCAGGAGGGCTGAGGCTGCTGCGAGGGGAGTGCCAGGGAGGCTGCGCGTCCCCCGCTCAACCGCCGTCGTCCTTACGATGACGGCGGAGGCGGCGGATAGGGGCGTGCAGTACGCCCAGATTGTCACGCAGGCGAGAGCCTGCGTTGACATGAAGGCCCTCGACATGCCGGGCCCCATCCGGGTGAAACCCACTCGGACGGGTGCTCGGCTACTCGAGATCCCAGGCGCTTCGAGCGGTCCCCAGGCTGATGCCCTAGCGGCTAAGCTTAGGGAGACGCTTGACGCAGCCGACGTCCGGGTGTCCAGGCCCAACAAGTGCGCAGAAATGCGCATTTCGGACCTGGACGACTCCATCACGGTGGAGCAAATCCGCCTCACCGTGGCGGAGGCCGGGGGCTGCCCCCTAGAGGCGGTGAAGGTCGGAGCAATCCGCTTCGGCCGCCGTGGACTGGGGGCGGCAGTTGTCGGCTGCCCCATCGCAGCAGCCAAAAAGGCTGCCGACCGGGGGTTCCTCGCCGTTGGAGGCGTGGTGCGGGTGCAGGTCCGGCTCCTGCAGGCTCGACCGACCAGGTGCTTCAGGTGCCTATCGGTCGGCCACGTGGGGGTGCAGTGCACGGCGGCGGTGACGGTCGGTGACCGCTGCTTCCGCTGTGGCCAACCCGGCCATACGGCCGGTGGATGCGAAGCTCCGCTGCACTGTTTCAGGTGTGCAGCGGGGGGCAAACCGGCCGACCATAGGGTTGGCAGCAAGGCCTGCACCGGGGGGGAGCCGAAGCCGCAAGGCGGGAGCTCCACCCAAAGTTCGCGGCGGGATGCGGAGATGGTTCCATAATGGATCCTCAGCTCCGCATCCTGCAGGCGAACGTGGGCCACGGTGCCGATGCTCAGGGTCTTCTGCTCCAGAGCATGGCACAGTGGTCCATACACGTCGCCGCTGTCGCCGATCCGTACACTCACCGGCCCCTTGGGCCTGCCTGGGTGGTCGACCTGGACGGGTCGGCGGCACTGGTGTACAACGCCGCTATGGGTGCCCCCCCCCCTGTTGTCGTGGCAAGGGAGCATGGCATCGTAGCGGCGCGTGTGGGGGAGATTGCGGTCGTGGCCGTCTATTTCACGCCGAGCCTACACCGACGCATAGGGGAGTACCGGCAGTCGCTGGAGCGACTGACCGACGTCGTCAACGCCTGTCATCCTCATCCGGTTCTTGTGCTCGGGGACTTCAACGCCTGGTCAGTGACCTGGGGGTCCCGGCACACGAACCCACGAGGTAGGGCTCTGGAGAGCTGGGCCGCTAATCACGGTCTAGTTCTCCAGAATCGCGGGGCCGAAGCCACGTTCGTGGCCGCGGAGCGCAGTTCGATTATCGACCTATCGTTCGCAGGCGCTTCGCTGTCGCACCGTGTGCGGGACTGGCGTGTTGTTGTGGGGGTGGAGACACTGGCGGATCACCGATACGTTCGGTTTGATGTCTCCCCCCCCGCGGGTGATGCGCCGGTCATACCGGCCCCACGCGAGCCACGCTGGGTGCTTGGGAGACTGAATCGGGAGGTCCTCCTGGAGGCCGCCATCGTACAGGCCTGGGCCATTGCGCCGGACAGGCCTGTCGATATCGACGATGAGGCGGTGTGGTTCCGGGAGGCCATGACTCGTGTCTGCGATGCGGGTATGCCTAGGGCACCACCCTATAGTCCGAGGCGTCGGGTCTACTGGTGGTCTGCGGAGATCGCGAGGCTACGGCAAGCCTGCGTGATCGCGCACCGCCGGTGGACCAGACTCCGTAGGAGGCGTAGCCGAACCGCAGATACGGAGCCCCGAGTGGCGGAGCTTCATGTGGGATACAGGGAGGCCAGAGATGCCCTCCGAGCGGAGATTAAGCGGGCGAAAGCCGCGGCTTATAAGGAGCTAATGGAGACGCTGGAGCGGGACCCATGGGGGCGGCCTTACCTTATGGTAAGAGGAAAGCTGCGCCCCCGGGCCCCGCCGTTGACCCGGGTTCTCCAGCCAGCTCTGCTCGGTGGAGTGGTCGAGTCCCTGTTCCCGGCGCGAGCGGAACACGTTCCGCCGCAGATGACTCCGCCACCTCGGTCGCCTGTGGCGCCCAGTGTGGTAGTTGACGACGAAGTCCCCGAGGTCACTTGGGTAGAACTGGAGCTGGCGGTGCGAAGGCTTAGAGCCAAGAAGAGCACCGCCCCGGGACCCGACGGCATTCCAGGCCGCGCGTGGGTCCTAGCTCTGGGAGAAGACGGTCTCGAACCCCGGCTGAGAGGGTTCCTCAGCGCATGCTTGGAGCGGGGCCAGTTTCCGAAGATGTGGAAGACGGGGAAACTGGTCCTCATCCGAAAGGAGGGTCGCCCGGCGGACGAACCGTCCGGCTACCGGCCCATTGTGTTGCTCGACGAGGTGGGCAAGCTCTTTGAAAGAGTTATTGCGAAGCGCCTCGTCGAGCACCTCTCTGGTAGGGGGCCGGACCTGGCGGATGCCCAATATGGCTTCCGCCGGTGGCGGTCCACCGTGGATGCCATCATGCGCG
The DNA here is from genome assembly GCA_963662185.1 of Eilema griseolum. Lineage (NCBI taxonomy): Eukaryota > Metazoa > Arthropoda > Insecta > Lepidoptera > Erebidae > Eilema > Eilema griseolum. Next base: position 3,602,982 of record OY759249.1, read on the forward strand.
TGAGGACTTTGGCGGAGGAGGCAGTTGCCCGGAGTGAGGTGACGTTGGCGGTGTCCTTGGACATCTCCAACGCGTTCAACACCTTGCCCTGGAGTTGCATCAGGGAGGCACTCGTGTACCACGGTGTGCCTCTCTACCTCCGCCGCATAGTCGGGGCGTACCTGACGGAGAGAGCCGTCATCTACCCAAGTGCGACCGGCGTCGGTCGGCGTGAGATGTCGTGCGGTGTTCCACAGGGATCGGTTCTCGGGCCGCTACTGTGGAACATTGGATGCGACTGGGTGCTTCGCGGTGAGCTTGCGGACGGCGCCGCCGTCACGTGCTATGCGGACGACACGCTAGTGACGGCGAGCGGAGCTACACACCGCGAAGCGATCCTGAGGGCCACGACCGCGGTTGCTCAAGTCGTGGAACGGATCCGGCGGCTGGGCCTTGAGGTGGCTTTGCATAAATCCGAGGCCATGTTCTTTCATGGACCTCGGCGCACGCCACCACCTGGTTCCAGTCTCACAGTGGGAGGCACTCTCATCGGCATCAAGCCCCAGATGAAATATCTGGGGCTCGTGCTCGACGGCCGGTGGGACTTCGGGAAGCACTTCCGAAGTCTGGGCCCCAAATTGGCGGGCACAGCCAACGCTCTGGCGCGGCTACTGCCCAACCTGAGGGGCCCGGATGACTCCTGCAGGAGACTCTACGCGGGTGTCGTGCGGTCCATGGCCCTGTACGGGTGTCCCGTGTGGGCGGACACCCTGAGTGATCGGCACATGCTTCTGCTGCAGCGTCCGCAGCGGAAGTTGGCGTGCCGCATCATAAGGGGGTACCGCACGATATCATTCAACGCGGCGAGTCTCCTCGCCGGATCGCCACCATGGATCCTGGAAGCGAGATGCCTTTCGGCGCTATACAGGTTCCGAAGGGCGGCGCGGGAGCGGGGTCACGATCCCGAGCCCGAAGAAATTCGGGCCGTGAGATCCCGGCTCCACAGGGAAATGGTGGCAGAATGGGAGAGACGACTTGGGCAACCAAGCGCAGGGCACGCCGTAGTAACGGCGGTAAGACCCATCATGGGGGAGTGGCTAGAGAGGCCACACGGCAGCCTCTCGTACCGTCTGACGCAGATGATCACCGAGCACGGATGCTTCGGAAAGTATCTGCGTCGGATGCAGAAAGAGCCAACGTCCGAGTGCCATCACTGCGACGCGAGCGAGGACTCAGGTCCGCACACGCTCACCGAGTGTCCGGCGTGGGAGACGCCGAGGCGGGAGCTTGTGGCGGCCCTGGGAGTGAGGGTTCTCACGCTCTCCACCTTGCTCGCGGCGATGGTTCGCTGCGCGGATGCGTGGGCGGCCGGCGCCTCCTTCTGCGAGCAAGTAATGCTCGTGAAGGAGGAGGCGGGGCGGGAGCGGCAGCGAGAGCGACGAAGGATCGCTAGACAAGCTGCCCGCGCACGAAGGCAACTCGGGCGTCGGAGGTCGATGAACGACCTCCGCCCCCCATGAGCGCCGGCCTGGGGGTGACAGGTGAGGCCGCCTGTCACCCTGGCAGAAGCAGGTCGCGGCGGTGGCGCGCGTGGCGCGCCTCCCCGTTTCCGGGGACGAGTTGGGGACTCTGTAGTCCCCACACCCGAGAAGAGGGCCATATCGTGAGAGATGGCCCTGGGTCGGCCGGGGTGCGAGGGATATGCCTGTCAACCTCACCTTCGGCAACCGAAACGACCCACAGGCGGCGTGCGTTTTAGTCGGTTCGAGTCCGACATAACCTCCTTCACCGGCTCCGGTGGGGAGGTATCCGTGGGGATTTTGCGCACGTAAAAAAAAAAAAAAAAAAAAAAGTCAGAATTTTAAGGACTCCTACCGCCAGTAACGACTGCCGTAGATATGATAGATACGACATAGATGTTCGTATAGAAACCGGGAGTAACGGCTTAACGTGGTACGACCAAACCGATGCAAATATTTGCACTGAGCGAGGATCGAACCCACGCGTACCTGCTGCGTTCACTACAGCCAAGCAACAAAGGCCGTCCTCTACAATATATCTTTTAGGAAAATATGAATAGAACTTGGATCTTACCGATGTTTTGTTTGTTTACAATTTATTCTCACCTCTGAAAATAAATCGTTAAATGTCGACGTGTCAAAGATCCGCCTATACCAACAGGATACGCGGGCAGGTATCAATCAACGTTTTTATTTCTCCACTGCCAAAGGAAGTTTGCACGCATTAATCATTTTGATGCCGTGCATGTTTTTCTGCGATAGCAAACGTGTATTTTTTATTTTTGCCAAACTCTGAAAAAGCTTTTGGCTTTTAGCTAGAATAGTCGGCTCAGAATACAAAATATTTCACACTATTTTATAATCTGTGATAGTACACGGTATTATAGAGAAGTTTATACTTTTAAGTCGACACATATCCCATTAACATTGCTAACAGCTTTCTGGGAACGTTCCCGGTCGGTGATAATGCAGAGGAATTTCATGACGCATTATGTTTGTAATATTTTATTTTTTTATTTTAATCGCATACAATAGTTTCTAGTTTTAAATTTCAATTTATTATTATGTCAACTTCATCAACTTAGTTTACTATGAATTAAATACATCGGTTGCTAATATTCTTGAAGTATATATACGTATTTTACATATTTGCATATTTATATTTTTTGTGTGCAAAATGTATATGAGTATTTGATAAATATAGTTAACTTCTATTTGTACTAAGATATTCATAAATTAGATACAATAAAACTAAAATAACTATTATACGACTTATTTATGTATAAATACATACATACATTTAATCATATCCTTTATCCCGAAGGGTTAGGCAGAGGTGAATTAACACCGACATTTCACCAATCATTGTTTTCGGCCCCACGTAATAAGCGGTGAGCCTATTGCCGTCTTCTGGGCACTAATGATGACTCGAGTAAATATGAAAGTTTGTAAAGGTGTTTTAACGTTTGTTACTCAATCACAATTAAACGGCCGAACGTGTCTAGGTATACAATGGTTTGTATTCAGATGAATTGTTTGACATGATGCCCGCAGCTACATTATATCATCGCACCTCTCACCATAGGCAGGGAATTCATCCTCACACATTGCGACCTGAGACGGTGCGCACTGTGCGGCATGAAAGAAACTTCATCCCACGCACACTCAAGCTGTGGAATGACCTCCCTGCTGCGGTTTTCCCAAGCGCCTACAATGTGGGGTTCTTCAAGAGGGGAATCAGAAGGTTTCTTCATGGTCGGCAGCGCGAGTGTGCCACACCTGGTGTTGCATTCGTCCATAGGCCACGGTAACCGCTTCCCATCAGGTGGGCCGACAATATAGTCTGGTATCACGCATTGGCTATGGTTTAACCTTTAAACAGGTTCCAATGAGTAGCGGGAACAGGATCAAAATTCTACGTAGGGGGGCCGCGTGCAACAAGCAATATACCTAATAACTTTACGTACGTATAACTACACACTGCTAAAGTGATTTCAATGTGGGATTTCAATGTGGGATTTCAATGTGGGATTTCAATTTCAAGGTGTTGAATTAGAGTTACAATTTTTTTTTTTTACATCAATAGACATGATGATAGATTTTAAAAAACTACTCCACGATGTATTATTTTTCAACTTTATCCAAGGAAAGGCAGAAGGGTAGGAAAAAATAGCGCATATTGGGAGAGGCCTATGTCAAGCAGTGGACTGCGGAGGAGAAAATAAATCCTATTACTGCAAGTAAATCTTATATTTAAATTCTCGTGTAGTGGTGTTTGTGGTTAAACTCCTCCGAAACAGCTTGACCGATTCTAATGAAATTTTGTGAGCATATTGGGTAGGTCTGAGAATCGGACAATATCTATTTTTCATCCCCCTAAATGATAAGGGTTGTCCACCCTTAACATTATATGGCAAAACAACGTTTGCCGGGTCAGCTAGTATAGTATATATTTTAAATACATTTTAAATTTGGCATCAAACACCAGAATAGTAATGACGTCAGTCTATGACGTCACGTTTTCGTAAATTATCGTACACGTATGACAATTATCGTACAGTTGCTAACACTAAAATCATAATTTCAGTGATTCTTAGTGACTGTCATAAGGCCTAGTCCTTCGACCACCAAAATACTTTGTCCATCCATTGTCAATTGTCAAAAATATATAAACAAGTGGTTAACAGGTATTGAGGTAGATACCCGCTTGTTAAATCCCCCGAGATATGCCAATGTCCCTTTTAATCACTGATCAATTAGGATCGTTGGCACTTCCCGGTGGCATTGTACAAATTATACCCGCTTGACTTTTCGCTATATTTTCCTTTTTGATGTCGGATGAATAATTATTATTGATTAAAAATTGTGATAACTCTTTAGTTGTTTTAATAAGGTTTTAGCTCCTATTGTTGTTGGTATCGATAGGAACATATTCTTGTAATTAAAGTAGGCTATGTCCTATTTTTGGTTGCACTTCCTGTTTAAAGTTAAGCACAATACATTCAGATGGTTTGATTTACTTTTTTAAATAGGACTATTATTTCATGAAATGACCATAATATTTTTGTAGCTGTTTAACATCAGACAGATATATACAGCCCAGACTAAGCCTCAGATGCATGGCTCCAGTCAACAAGTCAATAGGCTCACCTCCTATTACGTGGGACCGAATTCAATGTGTGGTGAAATGTGGGTGTTAATTCCCCTCTATCTAACCTGCTCCTCTCTATCTGCACTACTATTGGTTTCACTCTCACTACAAACTCGAACCCGATCTCGATCACGTTCACGACATACGATGCTCACTGTATCCACTCGCGATTTTGTTTTAGCTTGTTCCCGGTTGTTTTTGCAAATAATATAATATAAAATAAATATCGGAAACTCAAAATAATGAAACATGGTAAATATCCCGTTTATTCTGATACTGATGTCAGTGACCATGATAGTTTAAATACCTATAAACAGCTTTTCGATTTTATCTTTGAGTAAGGATCCCTAAAATAGATAAATGGATAGATAATTCTTTATTGTACACCAATACCTATAGATTACAAAAGAACTTGTAGGTAGCATGCATACAGTTTAATGTACAATTGGACAATACTGATTCTTTAAGATTATAAGAAGATTCAGACCTCACCTGTGTCACTTTAACTGTTAACATCGCGAAGCTGAAAGATAAATCCCACAAATGCTGATCCACAGACGGTGCTACATAAAAAGCTGTTACTAAATAAAACAAAAGAGCATTTACAAAGTAAAATATGAGCATGTCTCCGTGAGTTGAGAGAAGCAGCCATTGTCACGTGCCAAATAGTAAAGTTCTAGCCAAGAAGTGGCCTATATTTACATATTATGTAGTCATATTACTTTGTATGTACTGTGAACATTTCTGGTTCAAAGTTGGTTGTACTTGCGGAGGGTTTAGGCGGTTCAAATCTGACATATCCTTATAGTTGACCCCGTGAGATAAAGAAAGAAGAAAAGAAAAGAGCAAATACAAAGATTATTGCATGGAGCATGCAATAATATGCAATTTGCATTTGTCAAATAAATTACTATTATTATAGGAGGTAGGACACGGCGGTATTTCCGCCCAATTGAGCAGTCCGACTGGGGAAGTACCTCCGCCCTACAGAATACCGCGGTTATAATAACTTCGTGTTGTGTTCCCAGTGGTGAGTAGGGTAGCCAGAGCTCACTGGAGAATTTGTACTGTTAGTGGGATAACTAATGGCTTGTCCTGCTTTGTCCTCTACACTGGCAACGCAAGTGTGGCTCCTCTGGTGTTACACACGTGCATAGGCCACGGTAACCACTTTCTACCAGGTGGGCCGTGCGCTTGTCTGCCACCTAAGTGGTATAAAATTTTTTTTACAAAAAACTTGAAACGACTTCAAGAAACAAAATAGAGGCTCTGAATAGCGAAAAATAAATTAATTTACAGATTTGTTAGAAGTCACAAAAGATGTATTGAATTGAGAATCACCTGCTTTTTTAAAGTCGGTTAAAAAGACGGAATTTACGCACCCAAAAAGATTAAAATGGCCCAATAGCGTCAGTACCATTATTATGTATTCTAAGCTTGCTGGTTTGCGCTATGCTTGATTGCGCCATTCAATATTCAATCCGCGAGACGGTCAGTGATATTAAGAATCATTTTTTTTATACCATTTACTGTAAGGATTTGACAATGTGCGTAAAACCTTCATAATTATTATGGTACAAATATTTACAATATTTATATGTGCTGCTTAATAGGAAAGGAGAGAATGGAATTAATTCAAAGAGCTTATCGGGACTATGATAAAAGTAATAAAATAATATTGACTGCGCATTACTTGCATCTGTTGATAGCATTTGATAAGAACTCACTGTGCAAAGCAGTTTGCTATCGTACTATAGTTTTTGTATGCTCTGTATTCATCAATTACCCCTACGCAATCCACTGCTGGACATAGGCCTCTCTCAATGTGCGCCTTTCAAATGTCATTTCAAAAAAAATTCAAATGTCCAAAACATGTCCATGTAGCTCAATTATTGGTCATAGCATTTCTTGTGTATGGTACTGTTCACGAGTTCAAGTCCCATCTTGGATGTTAATGCATGACACAAATTCGACTTTTAGCCATTTCCTGAATAATACCACATATACTTAGGCCGTTTTCACATTATCCGGTCCGATATCGGTATCGGATGACGATAGCCGATTCCGATAGCCGACACCATGTGCTGTTCTTACATATATCCGATAAAATCGGTCCAATACGTCAAGGATACGTCCATGTCCTCGATAGCACAAAATCAAAAACATTTAACCATATTCTCAACCACAGACTCTTTAGAAATCTCTACCATTGAATATAACATGTTTATTTTTTATTTATTTTGCTGTTGAGGTAACTGATTGACATTGATATCCGATATCAGGCGAATACAGCGGTGTCAGCTGCGATATCCGATATCGGACAATGTGAAAGACAGGTATATATTTCATACATATTACTGTCTGTCGGATATCGGAGCAGACACCGATATCGGATCGGATAATGGGAAAACGCTCTTAAAATGTCTGAAAAGAAAAGGGTACTAAGTTCGGGGTGACAGGTGGAGCCGCCTGTCACCCTAGCAGAAGCAGGCCGCGGCGGCCTGGCGCGCCTCCCCGTTTACCGGGAACGAGTTGGGGACTCTTTAGTCCCCACACACCCGAGAAGAGGGCCAGATCGTGAGAGATGGCCCTGGGTCGGCCGGGGTGCGAGGGATAAGCCTGTCAACCTCACCTTCGGCAACCAAAGCGACCCGCAGGCGGCGTGCGTTTTAGTCGGTTTGAGTCCGACATAACCTCTCCCACCGGCTCCGATGGGGAGGTATCCGTGGGGATTTTGCGCACGTAAAAAAAAAAGGGTACTAAGTTTAATGTTTTGAAATAAATATATAATCTTTCTATACTTTGTAGTCAATAAATAATTTGAATTTGAATTCAACACACATCCGGTACTACAGTTCAATAGGTTTCCATCAATGTTCATCCGGTTGATGACAGTCTGTCATTCATTTGTAAAGTGGTTCGAAATTTGAGCGCGAATTCTTATAATTCCCTACCCTGTCATCCCTAGAATGTAATTCAATTTTCATAAAAAAGTACACATCCAAATTTTACACGTCAATTTTTATATCTCTCTCCACATTTTTTTAATACTTCAAACAAAAACCGATAACGACATTGGACATTCTCGATTAGGGATTGTTGGGTGACAAAAAAAGGAAATTTAAAGAGACTGTGGAAAAATCATTTGTCCTTTTCTTTCTTTCCGTGCACCTGTATGCGTAAAACTGTGGTAAAAGGGAAAGGAATAGAATTTAGCTACAAAATCATTAAGTTACATTAGATTATCGTCTACTTTCTCTCGCCATGATTGATGTCTTACAGGAAGGGTTCGTTACACTTGCTTTTGCTCACTGGGGTGCGGCATATTAAGATACATTCGATGCTATTGATAATAATGGAGGTAAAAGATACTCTGTTAGGTAAAAGACATATCCTGGGTAATACTTACGTGTTGTTTATTTAGATAAACTTTAAAGACCATTGATTTTACCACCTTAACTATTAGTTGTTGCCCGTTTTTCCTCCTGGCTTGAAATCATTTATCGCAACACTATTGCATCTCTGCATAAATGCAAAATAAGATACACCTTCTTTACTGATAAAAAGTTTTTTTTTTATACAACTTAGGTGGCAGACAAGCACACGGCCCACCTGATGGAAAGTGGTTACCGTGACCTATGAACGTGTGTAACACCAGAGGAGTCACAGTCGCGCTGCCTACCTTATAAGTACAGAGTTTCTGCCGTCAGTGTAGAAGACAAAGCAGGACAAGCCTTTAGTCTTCCCACTGACAGTACAAATTCTCCAGTGAGCTCTGGCTACCCTACTCACCGCTGGGAACACAACACGAAGTTATTATAGCCGCGGCATTCTGTAGGGCGGAGGTACACTGAAAATAACATAACAATAATTTCCCCTGTCTAGAAAATATTTAGAAATGGACCTAAAATACACTCTTCGAAACAAGCCCCAGTAAGCTATCGACTATATCCAGCGAATAACTTGGAACTCTGCCCACCTAGTAAACAATCATTCTAACCATAAACAAGGAACTATTTAAAATTTGTATGCGAATTTCAAGGAATTTATGAAACATGGCCGACTGGCGCGAAAATAGAGTTGAAATATGAAACTTTATTAGTCTACTGGCGGGCTCGCGACTCTCTAAAGCTGCGTTTTCATGAGATTACTTCTACCCGATCCGGTTTCACAGATGTCTAGAATATAAGGTCGTATATAGAAAGAAAACTGGTAGCCGGCACCGACCTAATAGTGTTTACCGGCGCTGGTCCATTCAGATAAAAGTTACAAAAATCATGCAAATTAAAATTGCAATCGAGTGCTTCAATCCGCTTACTTTTACCAGAATGGACCAGTGACGATAATATGAATCGAATAATCCAGCATAGATCGGTGCCAGCTACCAGCTTCCTTACTGTATACGGTCTAACAGGCGCCCGGATACGGTTTACCGGGTCTATCCCGGCGAGAAACCGTTTCGTGGAAACTCGACTCAAAGCGTAGAGGTCAATTTTCCATCTAATGTGATATTCATATTTCATGAAATGGACTGTGAAGTGGCTATTCGTAGCTATAAGTAACACTCGCGTGAAGTTATATCCAATATTGAAGTAGTTTCTAGTGAGTTATAAACTATATATTTATTTTACGAAATGTTTAGTGAAAACAGATGTTGGAAACGTTTCTTGGAACGAGTGGGTCTGCTTGACTAGAGAAGTATCGTGTTTTAACTTAATCTTCATATGAAGAAGTATCCCCTTGGATACTTCCTCCATTGCAGTTGGCGGAGGTGGTTATATCAGACTCGTATCCACTAAAGTCATTAGTTGTTGAGTGACGTGATATTGCCTATGGCATAACCAACCCTCACGTCCTAGTTGATCCAGTGCCATCGGGATAGCCTACTCGGATGTGAGACCACAATGTCCCATCTTTCCTCGGATGGGTGTAGGCGCACAACACGCCTCCACCTCGGCTTGCTTCTATTAAGGTGACAGGTAGCTTCATCTGTCACCCCCAGGCCAGCGCTTATGGAGGACAGAAGTCTTTTAAAAGAGATACTCCGCAAATGTAAAAAAAAAATTGATGATAAAACACTTTAGAGGTTTACTAGTTGTCCTCGCAATACAGAGGTCCCGCATTCGAATCCTATAATTTACACTATCATTATGTACCCAAATCTAACGCAAAAACAATCTTAGAGTTATAAAGTACGTGGTGAAAACTAACAATTTTAAGCCAAAACATACCAAACGGCGTTTCGTGTCCAAATCATAAAATATGTAGGTATTAATCAGCGCAAAAATACCCTAACATATTATTCCAATTCACAGATGACCTAAGCTAATAAACATTTCATAAAACATTAAATAATACCTCGTCCTGTCAGGATTACATACTTACGTAGCAACTGTTTATTGATATACGAGTATTCCAATGTAAAGACCGTTTGCAAATTCATTATTGTTCAGCAACTTTTATCGCTGAATGGAAGTTATTTTACATTAATCAGCCTGGGAACGAATGTATTGATTCACACTGTGAAAACAGTACTGGCGCATTATTCTACTTGACAAGAGTTTTAAACACAGTTGTAACCTAAAACCATAACTCCGTGAACTGAAGGAGCCCGCTACCATCCCTTTAATATTGTCAAATTGTGCTAAAATTGTGTTTGATTTGCAATAAAATAATATGCATTTGACAGTGACAACCGTAGATTTTAGCCACTTCACGAAATTATTAGTTTTACTATAAATGCGTCGGCTAATATGAACGTTCGTAGTTACAATATGGATGGTCAAGTCGAATAGGCCTCTGTTTGAAATTGTAAAACTCCAAAGATAAATAACTGAACACAATTGGTCTAAGAAAGTAAATTGCAAGTTCAATGATGCTCAAATACAGTTTAAATATGGAACTCGGCTCGAATAACTATTTATTGAACAAATATTTTCTTGTTTCAGGTACACTGGCAGACGTCCAATGCTGGCTGGCTACGTTTAATAAGTGACCATCTTTATCATAATTACGACTGGAATATTATTGTTCTACCCTCGTTTCGGGACGGTTACCAGTAAGTTTAGTATGTCTTGCTTTAGTCCCCTTTGCAGGGGGTGTTTTGTTGCCGAGGAAACGGCCGCCCACGTAATACTGGAATGCGAGGCAGTAGCCCCCAACGATCACAAATCCTCGGTACAGTGAGGTTGCTCTGCGATGTGTGGAGCCCCAATTAAGTTTCTGTGTTTCGAGGCGGAGGTAGGCTGACTGCTCTAGCTAATACTCTGCATGCACAATGTCCCAAAAAAGGAAGCAAAGTGCGGACAAAAGATTCCTTTTCCATTCTATCTATGTCTTACTTAAGGCTCATTACTCACTATTGACTAGTCGAAGGCAAATCGGTCGACACCTAACATTACTTTTATTAGTTGACATAAGTATTAAGGTACTGGTCGCTCATACATGTTTTAGTCACCGAGAGACTGAGTCGCCAGCGACTATTCCATAATGCGCAAGGGCTCTTTCGATTGTGTAATTATCATAAGAGACTGTTTCTACGTGTCGTTACGTTTTACTGGATCACTTAATTTAATGAGGAATACTTACAGAGATTTGAGAAAGGTGTAGCATAAAAGAGAATGTTGTAATGAGAATTGAAAGGGATTGCCAAGGTGATTTGGGCACGTAGAACGTATGAGTCCGGAGCTATTGACAGACTAAGTAGATAAGGCAGTTGAATGCAGGTCAGCTGGGGTCAACTTGATCAAATAAATACTGCATTGAAAACGAGGCAGGTCCGAAGTACTCGAAACCGGCGGGCTTACATGTAACGTTTAAAGATAGTAGAGGAAGCTTATGAAATATTTAAGGATATAAGCAGATGATGGCCTATTGCCTCTACCTACCCTGAAGTGAAATAGGCGTGAGCATATGTATGTTTGTGTGGTGACGGAGAAATTATACAAGTATCACCACGTCATCTCATCCGAAGGGTGTCGTAAGACGTGACTAACAGATTAACATGTAGATGATATTACTGTGAGTGAAGGAAAACTCGAAATTAAACTCTGTACCAACCCGTCTAGCCAGCGTAGAACCAGTACGCCAAAGCATCCCGATAGTTGGAGAGGCCTATGTCCTGCAGTGGACTGGGATGGGTTTATTATGTCAACCTCCGTGGTGTAGCGGTAGAGCATTCGACGGCTATGCAGGGGGCACGGGTTCGATTCTCACTAAGTGCAAATATTTGCATTGGTCTGGGTGTTTTTATGTATAATATGTATGTATTTACAAAAAAAAAGTATCTAAGTATGTCGTTGTACAATATTTATTTATATTTATTTAATATCAATGATTCAATCAGTTAGCTCATCGCAGTTCACTGCTATACATAGGCCTCTTCCAATGTAGGAAGGCTTTGACCTACTCTTCCCATGCTGTCCAAACGGATTGGTACAGGGTTTTATGATTCAGTTTTCCTTCTCTCGCTTACTCTAATAAATAATATATAATTATAATGTCTTATCGAAAACTGAGCGTGTCTGAAATTCGGTATTAGACAATTAGAGTCCGAAATTCGTACATTGCACAGAATTCTGTACAAAATGGCTATAGTCGTTCTATTAGAGGTAAGGCTTTTTCTACCAGCTTCCCTGTTGAAAACATTCACCCTTCACCAATGCACATCATAAAGACACGATTGATGTGTAACCAATCACTAGGCAATGTTACAGAGAACAGATTTTGCTTCAATTACATGCGAAACATACTGCACCGATTTTGTATCAGATTGCAGAAATTAATCACGTCAGTATTGAATATTGATAGTCTAACAGTGCATTCAATGATCATAATAAATCATCTAGTAACATAATAGTCTTAGTAAATGCTTGTATTGATTCATTAACATCCACATAACGATTTTCCAGTGATGTTTGAAATTTACACTTTGGAGCCCCAGATGGATGTTTCGGCAATCATCATACTCTGTTTTTTATATTGTGCCCAAAATTCCCACCTACTGAAGTCGATGGGGGAGGTTGTGTCGGATTTAAATCGACTAAAACACACACCAGCTGTGTGGACCGTTGGCTGCCGGGGGTAAGATCATCTTCGACATATCCCCCGCATCCCGGCCGGGCCTCTTCAGGTGTGGGGACAACGGAGAACCCATTTCGTCGAGTGACTGTCGCGAGGTGCAACCTGCTTCTTCTAGAATGACAAGCGGCTCCACCCGTCACTCCCAACCCCTCATGGAGGTCGGAGCTCATTCTGCGACCTTCGACGATCGAGTTGCCTCTGCTATTAGGCCGCTCGGTTTACGAGTCTCCTTCGCTCCCGATCCGTCGCCTCTTTCAGCATTACTTCCTCGCAGAAGGAAGTGCCGGCTGCCCACGTAATATTTGAGTTTTTCCCCAACATAGTTGAGGTCAGCTTTCTGAGAAGCGATTGCCCTCGGACCTCCACAACCAATTGGTGATGAAGAAATTCTGTAGATAGACTAGTCGAACTTTTGAGGGCAATGATGGCAATCGTTACGGATAGTTAGAGAACTATCCGTAACGATTGCCATATATATTCGTATGGCAACCGAGACCGATAGCTTAACAGGCTCTTCAAGGCCCGGAAACACCAATCCTCGCAAAATAGACATGTTCGTATATACATAAATATTTACACTGGAAATCGAACCAACACTCCTACGTAGCAGTCGCATTCACTACCACCATGATTTACAGAGGCTTTAATTAAATTAAAAAATTAAAATTAAAAATTCTTTATTTATAAAATCCTAGTTTATACATTGTTGGGGCTTCCCAGTAAGTAGTCATGGACACTTGTGTTGGGAATGCCTCGCTCTTCCTGCGTAACATATTCTTGGATTTATTAAAAGTTATAGCTTAATCTAGACAGATGTGGAGTTAGTATGTGAATACTAATTTATATGTGTATTTATTTATCTATTATTATTGATATTTATATATGTATATATGCTTATTATATGTATGTATGTGTAGGTGGGTGTGTGTGTGCGTATGCGTATGCATATGCGTGAGTGTGTGAATAAGTGTTAGTGTGTATGTGTGTGTGTGTGTGTGTGTGTGTGTGTGTGTGTGTGTGTGTGTGTGTGTGTGTGTGTGTGTGTGTGTGTGTGTGTGTGTGTGTGTGTGTGTGTGTGTGTGTGTGTGTGTGTGTGTGTGTATACGTGCAAATGTGTATTTACAAATAGAGAGATTAGCCATCTTACCTAAGTAATTCTTGTTAAAAGTTCTTCAACTTTTTCATAAGTAAGCGTGTTCAGCTATTTTGAAATGGAGACCTTGCAATCATGAAGTAACATGGGGTATAACTGAAGAATTTTATTTATCTTATTATATAAGTATGGGGCTTGGGCAACATACTGTCGTTGTGCAAACGCTGTACGCGTGGGGCAAGTGGTGGCTACCAGATAATTTCGTCTCTTCCTTAAAACATTATGGTCGTAAGGTAGGTGTTTGTGGTAGTTTAAAATTATGCACTGAATATATAGTTTACGAACTGATAGTAGATTGCTAATAGTGTACAATTCAGTAGTAGGAAACCTGTATGGTTTGGAGTGCATAACTTTGATTAAAGATCTTTGAGCCCTTTCAAGCTCCAAAAAGTTAGTTTTATTTGCCCCACCCCATACTGAGATGCAGTATATTATCACTGATTGTACCATAGCTACATAAATATTTTTTAGTACGTCTATACTCATCAATTGTCTTAATGATTTAAAAATCCAATTAAGTTTCCTAACTCTGCTCATGGTTAGTTCTAGATGTGCGTGCCAGGTCAATTTCTGGTCTATTATAATCCCTAGATATTTTACACTATCAACCTTTTGGATGAGTGGACATGTACAGTTTGTGGAGCTTGTATGTTGGTGATTGTGTAGTGAAATACTGAAACCAGGACTTGGCTGGGAGTTTAGGTAAGGGCCGAAACAGATGTAATTTGTTTTGAGGATGTTAAGGGTTAGGAGGTTATTGCTTAGCCATTCTGAAACCTTCACCAGTCCATCTTCGGCTAATTTTCTTGCCTCATCCCAGGTTTTACCAGAGAACACAATTGCCGTGTCATCAGCATAGGAGACTATCCTTCCTCCAACGCCACGAAGATTACATAGCTCATTTATATACACCAGAAATAACGTTGGACCAAGGACACTCCCCTGTGGGACATCAAAAATTACTTGCTCTTCTTCACTGGAATAACCATCAATTTTAACTGTCTGTTTTCTATTAGTAGCTAGTGAACAAGGACAGGCTATGCCGCGTATACCAAGCGATTCCAGCCTGTCCACAAGGATAGGTACAGAGACGGTGTCAAATGCCTTTTTGAGGTCTAAAAAGACTGTCAAGCATTTAAAACCCTTATCAGTCTCCCCAGTAATTAATGAGGTGAGTTCTATTATGGCATCTTGAGTGGAGCGGCCCACTCTAAATCCATATTGCCGTTCGGAAAGAATTTTGTAATTGTTTAAGAAGTTAATTAATCTGGAATTCAGTAACTTCTCAATTCTTTTGGAAATAGAGGGTAAAACAGAAATAGGTCGGAAATTATTAATATCGTCTCTGTTTCCACCCTTATGGACAGGAGTAATTATGGATCGCTTAAGTACGTCAGGAATGATTCCAGTCTGGAAACACAAATTAGCTAAATTACAAATTCATGGTACCAAAAAGTTTTTTGATGACTTCAAAAAGTAAGTAGAAATACCGTCCCAACCCGGTGCGCTGTTGGAGTCTAAATTTAGCAGAATGGATTCAACTTCTTGAGGACAGGTTTCAAGTAGGACAAATGAAGTCAATTGTGAGTGGGGATGTACAATACCGGAGGAGGGACTTAGGGATTTTATATTTTCAGCAAGAGTTTGACCTATTTTAACAAAGTATTTATTAATATGGTTTACAGATAGTTGGGGACTTGGTTGTATATGAAGTAGGTCAGTGTTTGGGGTCTTGGGTGGCTTATACTGGGTAACTATTATCGGTATTTAATTATTTTCACAAAATCATACCTACAGAATACCGCGGTTATAATAACTTCATGTTGTGTTACCAGCGGTGAGTAGGGTAGCCAGAGCTCACTGGAGAATTTGTGCTGTCAGTGGGATGACTAAAAGCTTTATTTATTTTTATTTATACTTTATTGTACACACATATTACATTAATATAACAAGATGAGATGTAATGTACAAAGGCGAGCTTAACTCAAAGTTGAGTTCTCTTCCAGCAAACCCGGGAGTGTACAGAGGAATTGCAATACGAGAGGCTAAGTCTAGTGCACAGGTGTAAAATTAATATAAGAAGGTATAAAATGTGTATACCCCCGACAATAGGCACAAATATACACATACACATATACACACATACACATACTTGCACACACACATACACAAAGCTTGTCCTGCTTTGTCCTCTACACTGACGGCACAGAAACTCTATGCTTACAGGGTCGGCAGCGCGAGTGTGGCTTCTCTGGTGTTACACACGTCCATAGGCAACGGTAACCACTTTCCATCAGGTGGGCCGTGCGCTTGTCTGCCACCTAAGTGGTATAAAAAAAAAACAACATACCAGTCTACAATTTTATGCTTCTTTATTCTCCAGATTTCGTTTCAAATTTTCCATTAGATACTACCACACTTGAGCCTCATATCATACTTTTTATACTAGCAACAAGAACTAAAACTTAATTTTTACTCTTTGCTCCTCATAAAAATTCACAAAGCGTGCCACCATCTCGTTTTTTGCCAGCTGGTACCAGATGGCAGTTTTAAATGGCTTGTAGGAAGTAGCGGTACAAAGTCTTGTAAGTTAATCTCGTTTCTTTCTTTCATTCACAGTTTTAATTGTTCTATTTTCGAAGTATCTCTGTCGCGTTAGCAGGCAATGGGTTTATGGAATGATATTGGTTATTCAGATTTTAAATTAATTTGGTCTGTACCTTTAAGCCAGATACAATCAAAATCTATTTGAAATCCTATGTTATACCAATTTATTTTATCCTTATACTAATATTATAAATGCGAAAGTAATTTTGTCTGCTGTTAACACTTCACGTCTAAACCACTGAACTGATCTTTATGAAATTTGGTACACAGATAGATTAGAGCATGGGAAAGGATATATTCTATGTTTTATTGCTATAACCGTCATCCACGCGGTCTGAGTCGTGAACAAAAGCCAGTTAGTAATAGATTATAGATGCAATAACGTTTCTACCCCATTGATGTAGGTTGAAATACCATAACTTTTGTTATTTCATTTTTCACAATCATTTTCAAGATGTTATGAGTACATTAGCAATGATTATTTTTAACCGCCATCGCAAAAATGACGGAGTGTTTTAAGTTTGACGTGTCTGTGTTTGTGTTTTTATGTCTGTAGCATCATAGCTCCTGAATGGATGAACCGATTTAGATTTGGTTTTTTTGTTTGACAGGTAGTAGTGAGTTGTCTTACCTATGTTTTAAAAAAAATCGCCCCAAGATGGATGGCGCCACAAAATGACAGATTGTATATTTTTTCATAACTCTCTCAATATTTGTATCAAATAAAAGGACTTGACTAGTAAAATACCTAACACTATGATAAATTTCATATTAAGATAGCCGCCACCACAAAATGGAAAATTATAATGTGATTTGCCCAAGCGACTACAATAAGGGGTTCTTCAAGAAGGGCATTAGGGTAAGCGGCGCGAATGTGACTCCCCTGGTATTGCACACGTTCATAGGCCATGGTAACCACTTTCCATCAGGTGGGCCGTGTGCTTGCCTGCCACCTAAGTGGTATAAAAACAACTCCCTCAATTTTGGTATTAAATCTAAGAGTAGCCAGTAGATCAATTTAAAAAGTGTACAATCGTATAAAATAAGATGGATACGTTATTGAATTATTGGTAGTCCCACCCCCCCCCTTAAAATTGCTTATTAATGGTGTTAACAATCTGGTCTCCTACTATAATAGATCGAATGTCTGGTCATATTAACCTTATTTTTTTTTAAGAGGAAGTTTAAAAGGACACGACGGTATTTCCGTCCAATTGAGCAATCCGACTGGGGAAGTACCTCCGCCCTACAGAATACCGCGGTTATAATAACTTCGTGTTGTGTTCCCAGTCTTGAGTAGGGTAGCCAAGGCTCTCTAGAGAGTTTTTGTGCTGTCAGTGGGAAGACCAAAAGCTTGTCCTGCTTCGTCTTTTACACTGACGGCACATAAACTCTCAATGCTTACAGGGTTGGCAGCGCGAGTGTGATTCTTTTGCACACGTCCATAGGCCACGGTAATCATTTTCCATCAGGACCGTGTGCTTGTCTGCCACCTAAGTTATAAAAAAACTAATATTGTGTAGCCTTGTGTAGCTCACTTAGTTAATCAATTTAGGTATTCGGTCGTTCCATGGAGCACAAGAATTAGTTTACCTTCTCTTGAGCTGATTGTCAGTGACAACGATAACTGGATTAAGCTCATTCAACCCGTGTACTCGTAAGTAATTAAATAAAGATATAAAGACAAATTTCGTAATCGAATCAACAAATTCACATGATCTCGATTAAGATAGAAAAAATTTAAACGATCCAAGCGGGATACGAACCGGAATCTTTCCTTTACATTCGCCCGAAACCATCCAAATTATTCTACACATATATCTTCAATACATGATCTGTCTGATACCAGAAAAGGAATTTGACTGCTCCTGTGGCTTAGCAGTAGAAAGCCATAAGACGAACATATGTATAGAGGAATTTGGATGGTTTCAGGCGAAGGTTCTGTGGCTTAGTGGTCAGAGCGTTCCCCCTGTAAGCGAAAGATCGGGGGTTCGAATCCCGCTTGAACTGATTTTTTTTTCTATACCTTAATCGAATTTAAAGTTGGACTGTTAGGCAGGGAGCGCGGGTTTGATTCCTGCTCAGTGCAAATATTTATATCGCATTCTTCTATATATAGTAGAGAAGGAGTTTGAGGTAGAGTTTACCACGCAGTTTCTTCCCCACCAGCGCATTGGAAGCGGTGGTAAACTTAGTGTTAATACTACAAATATCCATGAATATAGAAAAAAACATCCAAGTATATTTATCCACATGCTAGTACCAACAAGACAAGCTAGTTAAGCTATGCTTACTTTGGGTATAAATAGCGCTGTGTAGAATGTTGTAGAATATTCATTTATTATTATTATTCGTGAAGTAAAATATCTATAAGCTCCTAACAGATCTTGGCTACTACGAGTATTTTTGCTACTGTACTAGTTTTTATAAATGCCTTTAAGAAATCGCAGTTAAATAACTTATAATTTGTTCCAGCTGTTGAGTTAGGTCTAATTACCCCTCGTTTACACATTAGTATAAAACATGTATTTGACAAGTTGCAATATGTCACAGGCTACATGTAAACGCAAATGTGTTTTATACTTGTTTACAACTTGTTGGCTATACATCCTATATGAACGAAAAGTTATCTGAGATATATTTATAAAACAAGTATTGTGTTTTGATTAGTCTTCTATAAGTCTTCTACAATTTTTTTAAATCAAGCTTACAACTTGTTGTACGACTTATTTCGTGGTGAAGGAATCAAGAAAAGTGTTTAGTATTACATAGGCTGTTATATATATAAGTATAATACACGGAGGGGTCTCAATGGCTTAAGAATGGCTACCTATGCTAGGACCGACATGACTTGTATTATTTATCCTTGCAATGTATTAAGCTACTTGTTTAGTACTTAAATACGAAAATAGTTTGAAAAAAAAATTATGAACATCGAACCCGTTTATTGCGAATATACTTTATGAATCCAGTTACCTTGGTTCCTGATTAAAAACAAAACACCCAGTGACGTCAAATGGTCAGCCTCAGTTGAATGTTGGCTCGGTAACTTACAAAATTGAAAACTTTCCCCGATTGAAAGGACGCCATTGAGCCTTTGATCCCGGACTCTTTTTGTCTTTTGTCTGGAATCGATAACCAAGTAAGAGGATATCTGAAATTGAAAACGCCCGAGGGTAGATTTGGCACTAACAAAAGTACCAGTAAGCTGTTATTTATGTGACGAAGAGAGGAACCTTGGTGCAAAAAGGGAACACGCGATTTTCATGATTTATTCTAGTTCCACATGTTTTTTAGAAATTGCACTTCAATATCATTTAACATTATGTTTAAGTGCTGGAGTTCTGTGTTTTATTTTATTAACGACTTCCTGATTCCCATGTTTTGAATCAGACGATAGCCCTTTACACGGGAGTTATCATGGATATCCTGTAGCCAAGCAGTCATATATTGCAGAAAAAAGGCAGCTTCTTGTCACTGTGATTAACTGGATCCTGAATCACATTTTCCTATGGGGCTTTGAGAAGCTGGTCGAGTTCAATGCCAATGAATAAGAAAAACTACATCGATAGTATCATCAAAACAGCCGCAGTAAGATCAAACTTACTCACATACTGCTGGACGGGTGATCCACCCCTCCGTTTCACCCATTTTCCCTATTCTTCTCCAGTGGAGGAAAAGGGGTGCTCGGCGATCACCTGTCTTCTTGCAAAAACTTTCATACGATCAAACTTACATAACATTTTATTTCTAACAAAAACCTTTCTAACGAAAAATCCATACGCATTTGTGAAACTCAGCTTCTGTTTGTATCGTGCTAGGCATGGCACATTTAAGGATTATAATCATCACGGAGACGTATTTCCTGATTGTATACGAGGTCGAGGTGAACTCAGAGCTCACGGTCCGCCTTCCGGGTTTTCCTCCTTCACTGTCCACCACCCTCTATTACGTCAAGCCAGTACTTCATGAACCTCCCTCTCCAACTGGGACCAGTGGGGATGCCATTTTTTTATGAAGCATACTAGCAACCGGAATTACTAATATTCCTCCAACTATGCTGAATTGCTTGTGTGGGTTCACGTCGGTATTGTAACGACCAGGATTTGATACTCGGCCGGGGTGCGAGGGATATGCCTGTTAACCTCACCTTTGGCAAAAAAAACGACCCACAGGCATTGTGAGTATTATTTAGTTGGTTTGAGTCCGACTCCCACCGGCTCCGATGGTGGGGGTATCCGTGGGAATATTTTGCACGTTAAAAAAAAAGAAATTAGAACCGGGGTCTTCTCGATCGTAAGGTCGACTCCTTAACGACTAAGCTACCGATGCTATTGCCAGACATTTTGCAATCCACGTAGTCTGGCGGTTTCAACAAAACGTGACTACACCAGCAAATGTACCAGATGTATATCTTCAAGCTACATACGGTATGAAATAAGAATTCAAATACATTAGGAGTGCCAACTAAGTTTGAGCGAGCTAAAAAAGTTTTAAGTGCCTTCATGCCACACATCATAATGAATGAAGTTTCACGTCAAAGTGAAAGTGTACCTCTGCTAATTGCGTCTATTAGTGGTGTGCTAAAATGTAAGGTTGTAATGGCAGGTTGTCAGAATTTTAGCTTTCTTGAAAATCCTAATTTTTGGGACTAGTTCAAGTACCTAAACATTAAAATCCAATCCAAAAAAATATCCGATCAAGAAGTGATTCGGAGACTCTATCCTTTGCCGCACCATTAAGACCTGAGATTCTTTCTCAGCTCACCTGTTTCCTTCTTCCTACAGTCCCGGATTCTTAAGCGAAGCGTGAAAAAGCATCTGATGTGGCTGTCAAGCTACCATTACAATATGCTACGAGTCTGTAATGGTGACCGTCTTTCCTGAGATTTTGCCTTTGGCTTACCATCAGGCGAGGTGAAATCAAATTGTCGTGTACTTTATATATATATTTGGAAAAAACAATGTTTAGGTATACTAAGAAGTGCTCGTGGTCAAACTCTCTCACTGTTTGGTAAACGATCAGTGGGTTAAGTTACCTTGACACGGTTTCATATTTTGATGGGTGACCGCTTAGTGGTATTTTATCCAAGCTTCAACAGTATTTAGGTTAAAATATAGGCCTATATGAGCGACTTGAACGACTCTGTCAGCAGTTGGCCACTAACCACAACTCAAATCAGATGGCAGTTGCTACTACGTAGCACTCCCTGCTAAACTCAAAAAGATACCCAATAAACTATTTAAAGTAAATGTTGTGACGTGGGTCAAGATATACGCCGGCAACTAAAAAACATTTGAAACCTATGTTACCTGCTGATAAATAAACTCGCTCGTTAGTTTACATTGTATAAAGTAGTTGCGAGAGGGGCTATTTATTTATCATTACCTGTAGAGCACAAGCTTTGTGCTTAGTATCTAGTAATTATGTGCTTAGTGTTTCTATTTTCTGAGAAAATATAGGCACTAAACATGTAATGTGCGTGGCAAAATCATCTAGTCATCTTAGCGTGGTTTCTTGTGGCATTCGATAGTTTTTTTAAGAAGGGCACGTCAATATGATTTTACCTTCACACATAATATGTTGAAAATCTTACGAAAGAAGGTTAAGCTACCATTGTTATTTGGATGGGTGACCGTTTAGTGCCTTGATTCTGCTAAAGCACAACCACTTTCATTGCACGGACACTGTTAAAATCCATTTAAGTTAAGACTTTAATGCAATGTTGTTTATAAAATAGGCTTTTTGGAAAATTGAATGAAAAAGTGTAATGAAAGTCTTCTCATGTAATTTTGGACTTTAATCAAATAGAAATAAAGTCTAAAATTTAATGCAAGATATAATTCTATTTGGGCAATCTAAACATCTCTATCAATGGTTGGCTACTTACCACAACTCAGGCTCAGTCAGATGACAGTCACTTCCAAAACTTCCAATACAGCCCAAACAACCAAACCACATCATATGTAAGCGGATCCTGGACTCCGAGATGAAGATCTTGGATGAGAAAGGAATTAATGCAAGGATAACTTATTCTAACTACTTCGTTTCGATTCCAAAATTACAACATAATCCTAATGTATACCCAACCCAAATCTTACAATAATATTAAGGGGTTTTAATGCGATCATGTCTATTAGAGTCAGCCTGTGACCACGGCTGGTATAACCTGGTCAAAACGTCAATCAAATCTAAGATATTGTATTTCCATCTTCCGACTTAGTCCTGGGTCCATTAAGCGAGGTGTGAAAAAGCATATGATGAGGCCGTCAAGCTGAGTGCCACCCTTGTAACATGGTATGGCCACGTTTGTCGAAGGACCGATGGCCGTTGGAGCAAACTAGTCCTAGAGTGAAGGCCGCAAAAAGGTAAACGAAAGGTAGGACGCCCCCTAGCCAGATGGACGGACGACCTGAAAAAGGTGGCTGGGACAGACTGAATGCGGAAGGCGGAGGATCGGAGAAAATGGCGCACATTGGGAAAAGCCTATATCCAGCAGTGGACTGCGGTGAGGCTAATTGATTGATTGATATGTATCTTATGGTGATTCTATTTGCCTTCGGCTTACTTCGGCTTAGTTCCGGGTAATATATTATATATCATGGCACATGAAACTATAAAAGTTAGTAAACTATGACTATTATATTCCTGTTAACCTAATTGTATTACATCTTCCTAAAATTCATGCTCCAGTTTCACAGGCACCTTTAATTATAGACACATTCCAACTCGCAATCGGAATTTATAAGTTCTATTGGAAAATTAGAAAAGTTGGTCTCGATTCAGGTGCTTCACAAGGAATCAGAAGTATGAAAAACTTTTCGAATGAAACGAACGTCGGAATATATCCAACTTTAATAGGGAAATGGCTTCAGATTTTTCTTTATACCTGTTAGTGGTTTGAAATTAAAATTTTAGATTAAGCAACACTTAAGAGCCGTATTTTGGAATGGTTCTCAGTTTTGAGTCTCGATTTATCTGAGGACAAATTGTATAGACAATTTTGTCAATGTGTCCTTTTTATGTACAACTTAGGTGTCAAACAAGCACACGGCCGACCTGATGAAAAGTGGTTACCGAGACTTATGAACGTGTGCAAAACCAGGAGAGTCACACCCGTGCTACCAACCCTGTAAGAACAGAGAGTTTCTGTGCTGTCAGAGCAGAAGATACAATAAAGACAAGCCTTTAGTCTTCCCACTGACAGCACAAAAACTTTCCATTGAGCTCTGGATACTCTATTCACAGGCAGGAACATAACACGAGGTTATTATAGCCGTGGTAATCTGTAGAGTGGAGGTACTTCCCCAGTTGGACTGCTCAATTGGGACGGGAATATCGTCGTGTACTACCTCAGATAAATCATGGTTCAGGACCGAGTGTTGCTTTAGAATACTAGTTTAACTTTTTTTGGTACCACTTAGTTGGCAGACATGTTCACGGCCCAGCTGGTGGGAATTGGTTATCGTGGTGTATGGACGTGTGCAACAACAGGGGTGTTACACTCGTGCTGCTGACTCTGAAGAAACTTTCTAATGCCCCTATTGAAGAATCCCATATGTGACGTCACGGATGTCAAACTGTTCGATCATTGTCCCTATAATTTTAGTCATAAAAAATAGTAAAAAGTGATCAAATACATTAACTGGATCGGATAAGCAAACTCAGGCGTTCAAAGGTGCCGTACAAGTGTTAGCAAGTTGCTCCGCACATCGTAATTGCGTTGAAGTGAAAAAATATAAACACAGTGAATACAGTGATCTTAATATCTACCCGCCAACTAAGTGTGAAGAAGATCAACATTTTTCGTGCTTTGACTGTATATTCTGGTGACCCATTGTGTATGCGCCGTTATAAGCTCGCATCGTGCATCTTCAACCACCCATAAATCCTCGTATAATACCATAATTATATCAGCATAATTTTACGATAGCATTATTTTTAACTGCGCCATCTAGCCGCAAAACACGGTAACATCTGATCATTCACCTACGTTATTAGTTAGCAAAATGACAAAGTCATGCAACGCTTGTGGAAAGTTCCTTTCACCGGTAGATGCCGCTAAGTGCTCGAAATGTGTGTCGATGTACCATCGGAAATGCGTTGTTTTGTCGGCGACTGGCGTTGTACCATCAACCTGGCTGTGCCCTGAATGCAAGAGACACGTGGCTACCGATAACGGGACGGAATCGCCGGTCAGGGGCACCACAGTGCAGCAGCGCCCCGTGGGTAGTGCAATTTCGAAAACCTCTGATGAAACGACTGTTTTAACAAACGATATTGCTACAGAGCTTAGGATCTTTAGAGACAATCTACGATCAATAAATGACATGTTAAAGCAATACAAAGAGGAGATGACTGATATTGTTGTGTCCTTGAGGGAATGCAATGCCCGGGTCGACATCGTGGAGCAGCGGCTGTCTGTTTTGGAGAAGTTGCAACCCTCTAACCATACTTCAAATAATGATGTCATTGAACAACTTCGGCATGACTTAAATGACCGCGACCAGGAGCTGCTGAGCAATGATGTCGAAATAAACAATTTGATTGAACCTGATGGTGAGAACCCAGTTAATACGGTTCTACAAGTTGCCGTGACACTTGGAATGAAACTGGAGGGGCGGGATATCGTCAGCGCAGAGCGTGTCGGGCCTCGGTATTTGCAGTCGAATGACTCACGAGGCCCGGTGCGCCGCCCCCGTCCCCTTGTTGTGCGCCTCGCGCGCCGTTACTTACGCGAGGAGCTACTATCGTGTGCGCGCGTGCGCCGCGGTACAACGTCTGCGGACTTGGGGATGGCGGGGCCAGCGCTCCGTTTTTATGTGAACGAACGACTCACTAAAATGAACCGACAATTATTTCGAAGGGTACGAGACGCTGGACAACAACATGGTTGGAAGTTCGTATGGTATAAGCAAGGGCGTATCTTCGCGAGAAACAAACCTGGCGATAAAGTTGTGCAGATCCGTTCGGAGTCCGACATTGAATCTGTGTTTGCTCGTGCTCGGATATAGACGTGTGATAGTCACTGTACTTTTTTATCACCTTTATTTAATTTTGTGTGTAAATACCGGAAAATCTTCGTGTACTTGCAATGCTAAGATGTCTGACTTTGAGCATATTTTGTTGTGTTTTATTTATTTACTGTGCATTGTTGTGCACCTCTGCCTACCCCTTCGGGGATATAGGCGTGAGCCTATGTTATGTTATGTTATGTTATGCACTGTGGTTGTACCAAGCACCGCTTTAGATGTAAATTATATCACATTAAGTGATAGTTATTGGTGTCGCGTAGTCGATTGTACCATGTTGAAAAGCATTGTTGTTGGCTTATGCATGGTTTACCTATGTTACCCTTTACTTCTCTTATCGCTGTCTAATGCTCATTGTTTTGATACTCTTTCAACACGAAACTATTGTTTATATTTTTTTGTACTGGAATGTAGTAATGACTTGGTTTATATTAACACCTCTTTTTATTCAATGTATCTAGCAGATGTTACCTCGAGACTTGTTTATCTTTGTCACACGGCAAATTGTATTGCATTGAAATGTATTATTGTTGACCGTTGTGGGGCCTATCACTATTTGATTTTGTTTCTCTCTTCGCCGTCGAATGCTCGTGGTTATGATGTAACTCTTTTGACACTTAACAATATTTTTTATAAGTTTTCTATAGTATATTGCGGTGATATTGATGTGACCTATATATTATATTACTACACATTCGAAACTCTCATTATACGACTAACGATACTGCTGAGTGATACGCATACTATCAGTTTAATTCGTTTTGCGTTATATGAACATGATCTACCTTGTACAATTAATGTGTATGTCAGAATTGTAAAATGTACCCGTACAGTCTTACAGTCATGCAAACAACAACTTAGGTTTCCCCTACGTACCCCACTGGTAGCGAATTTCTTTTGTGCTGGATTTTTGACTACTGTTTTAACGGATCGAGTTAACTGTGTTGATTACGTGCTGTTTATTATTCTTTCCAATGATTGCGGATAAGTTTTTGAAAATTGGTTTCCATAATGCTGGGTCTTTGGGAACGCATCACGATGATTTTATCGCATTGTTTGATAAACACCGTGTTGACCTAATGGCAATAAATGAGACCTGGCTGCGTCCGGACGAGGAAGGCCGTGCGCCTGTCGTTCCTGGCTATCGGTTGCGCCATATACCACGCTCCTCGGGCGTTCGCAACGGAAGAGGGGGGGGTGTCGGTTTTTACGTCAGACTTGGGCTCAATGTGCGTACGTGGAGTCACCCAGTGGATCCAAGATACGGTTCCGTTGAACAAATGTGGTTAACATCTACTTTAAATGGTAAAAAGCTCACTATCGGGACTGCCTATAGACCTCCTTGGCAGGACTTACAGCTATTTCTTGACGCCATCACTGATACTATTGCATCCCTGGGCGATTGTGATCATTGCATATTACTTGGCGATTTTAATTCTGATATGCTTGTGACGACCGACAAATCGAAAAGAGTGATCGAGTTCCTAAACTGCCTCAGTCTTAAGCAACTCGTCACTGCTGCTACGCACTTTACGGACACTAGTGCAACCCTCATTGATTTGGTCTGTACCGATCTTCGCGCTAGGCAAATGTATATCGAACCGTTCCGGGAGGTTAACGGGCACTCAGTCATTACTTGTGAGTTTAATATAAAGAGGGAGAAATGTAAGCCATATTTTATCACATTTAGACCTTTAAAGGATGTGTGTCAGGACAGCATCACCCATGACTTAGCGGCGTTGGACTGGAGTGACTTCATTTGTGCGAGTTCTGTCAACACTATGGTTGATACTTTCAGTCACAATTTATTAACTGTCTTTGAAATCCACGCTCCAGTTAGAAAGAGTCTTCTTAAGGAACCATCATACCCGTGGATCACGGACAACATTAAATTGATGATGAAGCTGCGGGATAATGCGTTAGCAAAATACCGTAGTACTAATACCGCATCAGCGAGGGAATACTATAAGCAGCTGAAGTCACTGGTCACCACCTCTTTGTTCCATGAAAAGGCAGCCTATTATAAACACCACATTAATGTACACATAAACAATACTAGGTTACTTTGGAGAAATTTAAAAAGTACTGTCTGTCGTTTTAAACAAAATAAGGAGCTTCCATCCTATTTCACCGATCCCACAGCTATAAATAAAAACTTTTTGGACGTACCTGGAAACCCCTTGGCTAGTATATCTCTTATGACATACTATGAATTTCATAGATATACTGAGACCACGTTTGCTATTGTGCCGGTATCAATGAACATCGTTGCTTCAACTATAGCCGAATTAAAGTCGAATGCAGAGGGATACGATGGAATCTCGCTGAAAATGCTTACCCTAACGTTGTCATGCACGCTACCATATATTACTGGCATAATCAATTGCTCAATTGAAACGTCTACTTTTCCCGACCTTTGGAAGATTGCCACGGTTAGGCCCATACCAAAGACACCAAATCCCACTTCTGTTAAAGAACTACGGCCAATTAGTATCTTACCATGTCTTTCCAAGGTTATGGAGAAAATAGTGTGTAGACAGCTTAGTGAGCATTTGGAAAAATATAGTATTCTACCTGAGTTGCAGTCGGGCTTTAGAAAGAGACGGAGCACAGCCACAGCTTTGATAGACGTCACTGACAATATTTTGGCTGCTCAGGACAGAGGGTGGTGCACGGTGTTGGTTCTGTTGGATTTTTCTCGTGCGTTTGATGGTATACATACAGGATTGCTATTATCTAAGCTTAGATATTATGGTGTAGATGATAGATCAGTTTCGTGGTTCCACAGCTATCTGAATGGACGCAAGCAAATGGTAGCACTTAAAACGAGCGATGGAAATGACATAGTTTCACCGCTTGCGTCGGTTAGTAGAGGAGTTCCCCGGGGCTCGATTCTTGGGCCTATTCTATTCAGTCTATACTGCGCGGATATAACTAACTGTCTTAAGAACTGTCAGTATCACATATATGCCGATGATGTACAGGTATACTTGTCATTTGACCCTGATGAACATCAAGCGGCCGTTACAAAGCTAAATGATGATCTCAGCCGTTTGACAACGTGGGCGGCAAACAACTGTTTGATATTGAACCCTCAAAAAACTAAATATATCCTGTTTGGTACCAAAAACCAGATCGGTCGGGTTCCCACTAGCCTAAACCTGAGTCTCAAGGGAGAGCCAATAGGTAGGGTTACTGCGGCTCGCAACTTGGGGTTATATGTTGATTCTAGCTTAAGATTTGAACAGCACATTGCACAGTCGGTTCAGAATTGCTTCTATCGCCTGAAGATTCTCTATAAAATGAGGGCCCACCTATCCGAGGAATTAAGGGTCCGTGTAACCGAGTCCCTTGTGCTGTCGAAGTTAAATTACGTCGACGTAGTTTATGGCCCGCGCCTGTTGGCCCGAACTGAGAGGTTGATACAGCGAGTTCAAAATGCCTGTGCTCGCTTTTGTTTCTCGATACCGGCTAGAGGTCATGTTACACCATATCTCAGTAAAAATTCTTTACTTAAAATGAAAACCAGAAGAAAAATGCATGTGGCATGTCTCCTGTTCGGTGTTATCAGGTGCGGTGAGCCGCGCTATTTGTTTGAGAGGCTTGGCTGGGTTACCAGTAGAAGATTGTGTGCCAGAAGACAGTGCTCCCAGCAACTGTCAATACAAAAGCATCGATCTGAAACATTTAGGGGTAGTTTCCGTTATGCAGCCTCCAAAATATGGAATAATCTTCCACCACCGCTGCGTTCCACTAAAACGATCACCACATTTAGAAAATATTTACGATTGTTCCTCTTGGAAGCCCAGGGGAGGCTGGATAACGTGAACTCAAATGTTTCTTTGATTTGATTTGGTGGGTTCAGTGCGGGCATTTGCTTTTACTTTTACTTTAAAGTGTACAGGTTGTATGACTATCGCGCTATTGTTTTTATTTTATTGTTTATATGTTTTATTTTATTGTTTATATGTTTTATTTTATTGTTTATATGTCTTATTTTATTGTTTATATGTTTTATTTTATTGTTTTGTTTACGTATTTTATTTGGTCACTAAAATCTTCTACCGCCTGTTATCACGATATATGTTTGTTTTTATTATATTTACGGTATATTATTATTTATCTTCATATTGTAATATAAGTACATACATAACTTCTACATACCCTCATGCATAATACTTTCACACTCGACTTCGACGGTTCGGCGTCCGTGTGTCACTGGCAAATTAGGTTCCAGTTGAAAACCAGCGTCAGGTTTATACCTGGCACATGCTGAACTGGACACCTATTTGGTGTATCTGTGAGCCACTGTTTTACTTGTATTATTTTTATTTTTTAATATGTTGTTGGTTATTGTTATCTCTGTGACCACCTTGCACCAAATAAATATTTCTTTCTTTCTTTCTTTCTTTCTTTCTTTCCATATTTTAGGCGCTTGGAAAAACGACAGCAGGAAGTTCATTCCACCGCTTGTGCGTGGGATGAAGTTACTTTCGTATACACAGTGCACCGTCTCAAGTGGCAATGTATGAGGATTCCCTACCTATGTAGAGCGGTGCGATGATAGAATCTAGCTGTGGGCATCATGTCAAACAATTCATCTGAGCACAAACCGCTGTGGTGGAACACACACGCCGAGGCAAAGTCCTTCCTAAAGCTGAGAAGTTCCACATCACCTGCACCAGTATGAGAATGTCGACTAGCCTCGATGCCCGTTTTTGCACCGAGTCTTTCTAAACAAGGATAACCACTATTAAGACATCGAGAGATGGAACCTCGGAAGAGGAAGTTAAACCGTTGGTCCAGGTTGTCATACGTGCATCTATGCCAGTCGTTACGGATAGTTGGAGCTTTTAAAACTCCAACAACTGTGATGATCAGATAGAACTCCCTTCACAAGAACATCGAAGTTGAGCCGTTCTCAATTAGACTAAAGAAAGCAGACTGGAAAAGCGAAAATACTACCAGGATTAACGCAAGGGTTTAATGATTTATTTGATGATATGTTTGTCTTTAGCCTATATGTAATTTCAACTGTATAAAAATATATATAACAGTACTGCAGTCGAGTTTTCAAGTTTGGTCTACTACAGAAAATACAAGTAACACAAAGGAACCATTGTTTCTGCTTTAGATGTTACGGTGCGGATATAAAAGAGATTTAAGTTGCAACGAAATAACTAACGTTTTAGCTATAGCTTACAGTTCTATTTTGCAAGTTGTTAATTATGATTTGCAAGTTCTGAAAAGGGAAGTTAGAAACGTAATGGAGTGGTAGGATAGTATTATGGAAGATATTAGCGGTTTTTTGGCATTTTATGGAATTTGTAGGAATAAAAGCGATGATGAACTAAATACGGAACTCTGTGGAACAAATCAAAGACTCTGACTAAAACAAAACAAAGAAAAATAAAAAATAGCTTACTACTTTAATGAATAGTAGTTTTTTATGTATGGCTCCACAAATGTACAATAAATTACCGAAAGGAATTATGCAGATTGCGGAACTCAGTGTGTTTAAAAAAGAAATTAAGAAAAATTTATTAAGCAAATGTTATTACACGATAAATTATTATTTATATGACAAAATACTAGATGTGAAGTAAATTATAAAATCAATTATAACTCTGACATTCTTTTTATATAGGTAAATATTTGTTATTGACTAATTTAATGTTATTATGTTGCATGAAGGTGATTATTTATTATGTTTAACATGAAAATACTGACATGTATAATTTTGACATGAAAAATTTCATCTATTCTTAACTCCTAATTAAAAATTGTTAATCTTGTTTTTATTGTCATAATATGTAATTTCATTGCATGCCAATCAGGCTGAAATATGGTGAAACTCAAATGTATTGCTTGTAACATCTTTGTACCCATATATCGCAATAAAATAAATTTAATTGAATTGAATTAAAACAAAGATTGTACTACACAACGTTATTTAGACTTAAAACCGAACTAGACTGTGTTAAGGGTTCTAAAATGCGGAAAATAGGAGGTAGGATACGGCGGTATTTCCGCCCAATTGAGCAGTCCGACTGGGGAAGTACCTCCGCACTTCAGAATACCGCGGTTATAATAACATCGTGTTGTGTTCCCAGCGGTGAGTAGGGTAAGCAGAGCTCACTGGAGAATTTGTACTGTCAGTGGGATGACTAATGGCTTGTCCTGCTTTGTCCTCTACACTGACGGCAACTCTGCGCTTACAGGGTCGACAGCGCGAGTGTGGCTCCTCTGGTGTTACACACGTCCATAGGCCACGGTAACCACTGTCCATCAGGTGGGCCGTGCGCTTGTCTGCCACCTAAGTGGTATAAAAAATGCGGACATTATACACTTCGAAATTTTTAGTGAAGTGTCTGTCACTGACCTCTACAACCCATTGGCAAAATTCTATTGTTAGACCAGTTGTCGGAATATTTAGGGCTCCAATACAGAGGCTAATCTGACACCTTATATAACATTCAATATATAAAAGAAGCGTCGGTAGCTTAATAGGTTAAGGAGTCTTACGATCGAGAGGTCCCGGGATCGAATCCTGGCCATTACACTACAGACGTGAACCCACTCCTAGCACAAACAATTTAGCTTAGTTGGAGGGGTAAGAGGGAATATTAGCAATTGCGGTTGCTAATATTCTTTTTCTTTTTTTTTATATAGGACACGTCAATTGGACTTCGCCTTGCCTGATGGTAAGCTGAAGGCAAAGTCCCAGAAAAGAGAGTCACCATTACTTACACATACCGTGTGACAATGGCGACACTCAGCTTGACGGCCTCATCACTTTACACACACATTAAACACAATACAACACAAAAATATCTATACCTATTATCTAGAAATCTCAAAGTTCGCAAAGTTTAAGCTTGTTGTTTTAAGTTGTTGGTTTAATATGTTTACCCCGCCAGAAATGGGGTATCTTTGTGTTTGCCAGTATCATGTTATAGGCTAAAGATGCCTTATTTATAGTCTGGAGATAAGCTTCTTTGTTAATTAACTCCGCGATTAAAATGAGGAAGTAGTTGTCACTTCCGTTTTGTATATTTAATTACGGATATTTTAAATTCTAGATTTGAGCTTGACAAATGGGATATTCTTGCGCGTCCCCCCGTTTCCAGGGACGAGTTGGGGACCCTGTGGTCCCCGTACCCGAGGAGGGCCAGATCGAGAGAGATGGCATTGGGTCAGCTGGGGTGCGAGGGATATGCCTGTCAACCTCACCTTCGGCAACCAACAATGACTCACGGGCACCGTGTGTTTTAGTCGGTTCGAGTCGGACATAACCTCTGCCAAGTAAAAAAATGGAATGTAATTATAAAAAATGGGATGGTCTTTTATTTTTTGAAGACAAAATTTCTTTAAAAATCATGGACCTCGGATCGTTCAGGCGTTTGAAGGTCATTAGGTCAGATCGCAGCTTATTACAAATTCAATTTCGTATTATTGCAATATACCTTGTACTGAATATGCATTCGTAAATATCGATAAAAATTGCGTTAGCGATTTCGAACCGTCTTCCAATGACCATACTGCTTAATTTAGTCCACAAATCTAATTCAAAATAGTTAAACACTAACATCATATTTATTAGTAGTTCAATTTAAACCTTACACCGTAGAACATACAGCATATTTTTGCCAAAAACCGTTGCCAATAGGAAGATAAAATCAAAAATACGGTTTCCAAACCAATCGCACATATGTCACCGCACCCATATGAACAGCCTTTTAAATAACATGCATGTTTGACACAACAGTTTACCGCAAACAAAGCGCTGTTTCGCAACTGCTCGCAACAGCCCGGAAAATACCAAACATTTGCAATTATCGAGTATTTCAAAAAATATTGCTGTTTCAAACATTGGCGCCGTATTGTAAGGTTTTGAGATTGTAGAAAATTATGAAGCTGTACTGCACTACAATAGTGACTTAAGCTTACAAATTTTTAATTCGTTGAGCATCTAGTAGGAGAAAATCTTAAGGGTTACCATTGCTGACAAATCAAAATCAAAAAGACAAATTAAACTCAATTAATATAGGAACCTTCGGATTTGGATGGCTTCAGGTGAGGTCCGGTGACTCAGCGGTTAGGAAAATTCCTCTGTAAAGTAAAGATTGCGGGTTCGAAGACCGTTCGAAGTTACCGTTTCGAAGATTTCTCCTACCTTAATAGATTTGAACAGTAAGCATTGTAAATGCTTTAAAATTAAATTCATTGAAAACAAACTTCAGTAATTCAAACTTCGAGACAACGATCTACTTTATTTACTAGTAGTGGTACGCCTATGTTCTGATCATCGATTTATACTGTTGATTAATGGCACTAGGCGGAATTTGTAGTAACATAAATTGAAAACACACTTTTTCCACAATGTTTTTTATCAAACCTGACCGGTTTCGCCTTAGAGCATCCTCAATGGTTTACAATTATAGTTAAGAACATACTTCTTAAACATTACGACACGACCTTTAAGAGTCGCCCTAACGATCGAAAGGTCCCGGGTTCGAATCCTGGTCATTACACTACCAACGTGAACCCATTCCTAACACGAGCGATTTCGCTTAGGGGTTAGAGGGATTATTAGTAATTTCGGTTCTAATATTATTTAATTTAAATTAAAAAAAGAAAGAATGGAAAGAATTTACACCCACCTTTTAGCAATCATTGTATTCCGTCCCACGTAACACGTGAGTCTATTGCCGTATTCTGGGCACTAATGTTGCCTCGAGCCATGCATTTGTGCGGAGTCTGGGCTGTATATATCTGTCTGTGTGTTATACACACATAAATTCATACATATAATTATGCTTTTATCCCCGGGGGATTAGACTGGAGTGAATTAAATCATTAAATTCGGTCCCACGTAATAGGGGATGAGCCTATTGCCATATTTCGGGCACTATTGTTGCCTCGAGCCATGCATCTGTGGCGGAATCTGGGCTGTAAATATCTGTCTAATGTCTCTTATACTGGTTTTATTTTAAGTTGACAAGCTCATGTAAACTTCAAAACGCTTATGACCAAGTGCTCTCACTGCTCACTGGTACGATAAATGGATTAAGCTACCTAGGTGCGGATGTCACTTGAATGGGTGACCGCTTATTGGTATTTTATCTGCGCTTCCGTGCTTTTGAGGGCACGTCCAAAACACGGAAGCGCAGAGGCACACGCGAGACCGTGAGAGACGTGATAGGTGAACTGAATAACTCTCTCAGTGTTTGACCACTAACCATACTCAGGCTGCGAAGTCAGAAGACAGTCGCTCCCATATGTAAAAACAAGCCACAACATATTTAAGCGGACATTGGACTGCAAGGTGAAGGCCTAAAATGCAACTGGGACTAAGGCAAAGATGTATTACATCCTAGCGCTTATCCCAGTTGTATCCGAAGCTTTCACCTGGGATTTGAAGTCCGTTTTTCCAGTATAAGTGCGTATCTAGTCTAAGTACACATACATAACATTTACACATAAAATCACGCCTGTTTCCCATAGGGGTAGGCAGAGATCACGGATCTCCATTAGCTACGATCTTGACATATTACTCTCGCTTCATTCACTCTCATTAAATGCTTAGGCTTAAAGGCTTAGGCTAACTTTGATATTTTCGAAGTTCATCCAAATCCGCAGTTAGACTAACACAAGGATGACTAACGAAATTTCACAGTTGAAGAAATCACACCATCAGTTCAACCCTACAGATATCTTTTCTTTCACCACAGACATTGTTATTCATTGCCATAATAACCCGTAAATGTCCACTACGGAACAGTCCCCTATCCCATAGGCATTAATCATGGCGTGAGACAGGGTGATTAATGACACATTCTATTGTTTAACACCAGTGAATACTGCCTATCTGGGCTAGTTTTTGGTCACCCGTTACCAACTTTAGTGTTGGATTGTATATCTATAACGTATGAGTAACAATAGGTTAGTTGATTAGTATAAAGAATATGAAAGCGGTTGGGAACTCACCTAATACTTCGTTTTGTAGTATTTGGACACACTGAACTGCTGCTACGAAAAGTATCAAAATGGCGTAACGTTATTTTACGGGATCGAATTTCGAATTGAATCTGCCAATTCCATCGAAAAAGGCAGATTCGATGAAATACTGTGTCAATATTAAGTGCAATGTCCTTGAAAGTGGCAGATTCGATAGTATTCGCGGTTCATAAAATCATAAGACATGTTGAATCTACCAGATTCTATGAAAATCTCACTGATTATGTACTCGTATCCTGTCGAAAGTGCTACGTTCCACACTTGTTAACTGTAGACCAGATCTACCACATTCAAAAGATTGTATTCGATTACACCACGGCAAATACAAACGAATCGGTCAGTTACGGGGTGTACGTGCGTATCAACACGCAGAAATATCATCGAAAATGTCAAATCGATTATTTCCTAATATATTGTAATAGTAGTAGTATAGTATAGTATTGATATAGTATTGGTATATGCACTCTCGATTAGTGCAACAGTTTTTTTTCAGTTTCGATACTTTTCGTAGGTAGCAGTTGGTGTGTTTATTTTATATTAAGTTTATAGATATTTTTATATATAGGTTTTATATATGTAGATTATATTCTATCATCATCTCATATTTGGAGCCCGGAATCCGCACTGCAAAGAATTTAGGATGACTTATATGAGAGTGACTGCTGTCCAGCTCCGCAAGTGTTTATACGTAATAAAGAGATTTTGCATAAGTATAAGAATTGTACAATAAACACAGATGAATCTTTACACTTTTGTACAAATAGGTATAAAAATTACAAAGCTTACAGTATCCGTTTCCAGCTCAGTGCTTATATTTATTGTACGTATGAATGTGTGTACTATTGTTGATCTAAATGTTTCTATGTATAACTAACTGCCGGGGTACTAGAATAAAAAATCTTGTGACCCAATTAGAGTCCTACCTACCAGATTCAACTGTCTTTAGGTAACTTTCCATTTATTTTTTTTACTTCTAAGTTGTAAATTATTGAATCACGCTGATACACGTCCGGATTATTTTTAACCTAAAACAGATACCTATGCGGGAACAGATACCCTTGAGGGACATTTATTTATGCCTCATTTTGTCCCTTGAAAATTTCTAAAAGACACGTTTTCTTAATACAGGCTCACGATATAAAAAGCAACAACTATCAATATTTCAAATGTTTAGCCTGTTGCATTATTTAGTTAATAGGGATAAATTTGTTTAGTAAGTAGGTACATACCTATTATTTATTCAATACTAATATTATAGAGGCTGCGTGGTTACCAGCAGAGTATCGTATGCGGTGTCGTACAAGGCGACTAAGGGATAGGGTTGTTTAACATCAGACAGATATATACAGCCCAGACTCAGACTCAGATGCATGGCACGAGTCAACAATAGTGCCGGGCAGACGGCAATAAGCGCACCCCCTATTACGTGGGACCCAACTCAATGATTGGTGAAATGTTGGTGTTAATTCTCCTTTGCCTAACCCTCCGGGGATAAAGGTGTTATTATATGTATGTACTAATATTATTAATGTG
This sequence comes from Eilema griseolum, assembly GCA_963662185.1. Taxonomy (NCBI): domain Eukaryota; kingdom Metazoa; phylum Arthropoda; class Insecta; order Lepidoptera; family Erebidae; genus Eilema; species Eilema griseolum. Next base: position 3,640,059 of record OY759249.1, read on the forward strand.
AAAGTAACTCTGTCTGTCTATTTATCTGTAACGCTTTCACGCCTAAACCACTTAACCGATTTTGATGAAATTTGGTATAGGAGTAGGTTAGACCTTGAGAAAGGACATAGGTTATATTTGCAAGCGATAACCGACATCCACGCTAGCCGAGTTGCGGGCAAAAGATACATACAGTTTTATAAGTGACGCTAATGGGGCCCTAAGATGGTTGGACCATTGTGTTGTAACTGAGTCCGCTATTCAAACTATAGTCGATACACACATCAAGTATGATCCGGTGTGGTCTGACCACTTGCCACTCATTATTAAGTGTAATATAAGTAATGTAAAACGAAAGATTATTCAAGGAAATTGTGAATATAATAAAATAAGATGGGGGGAGAGAAATGTCGAACAAATAGATTTATATAGTAAATTATGTAATGATAGATTAAAAGGAATCGATTTCCCGCCGGAACTTATTAAGTGTAGTGATAAACGTTGTGATAACCGAGACCACATACATATAATTGACAGTATGTATAATAGAATTGTTAATATATTATCTGAAGCCGCCTCTGAGAGTCATACCATTGTTAAACCGAGACGAAATCAGCCTGTGATCGGATGGAACAAGCATGTGCGCAGCGCTCATGGGGTAGCTCGGGATAAGTTTAAAGAGTGGGTGCTGTTGGGTAAACCGAATGAAGGACGTATATGGGATGAGATGAGGGAGAGTCGTAAAATCTTTAAATCGCGTCTGAAGTGGTGCCAAGATAATAGAGAGCAAATAAAGATGGATATCCTCGCCTCTCACCATTCGAACCATGACTTTCGTAATTTTTGGAAAACGACTAGTAAGCTAAATAATAGACCGGGCTTACCCGTGAGCGTTGGGGGCATGAGTGAACCAAAATGTGTTGCAAACTTGTTTAGAGATCACTTTAAGGTGAAATCGCCGTTGGAGCCAACATGTTCATTTAGTGTAGGTGGGTCACATGGACAGGAGCTAGAGACTAGATTCACAGCCAAGGATGTTCGAGTAGTTATAAAGTCAATGTCACGTGGTAGGTCTCCTGGTCATGATGGTCTGAGCATTGAGCATCTAAAACATGCTGGTGTCCATCTGCCCAGGATTCTGGCCATGTTATATACGTTTTGTATAGGACATGCGTACTTACCGGCCGAGATGATGAGGACCGTAGTAGTACCGATTGCGAAGAGTAAAACCGGTGACCTGAGCGATACGAGCAACTACAGGCCAATTTCACTAGCCACAGTGCTTGCTAAAGTTCTTGACGGTTTGCTTAATATACAGCTTAACCAGTATATAAAAACTCATGACAATCAATTTGGTTTTAAACCGGGACTGTCTACAGAGTCAGCTATCTTGTGTTTGAAGCAAACTGTCAAGTACTACTCCGAAAGGAGTACACCTATTTATGCCTGCTTTCTCGACCTCTCGAAGGCGTTTGACATGGTTAGCTATGACAAATTATGGCAAAAATTAAATAACGTTTCAATGCCTCTCGAACTGATAGAAATTTTCAAGTACTGGTATCTTAACCAGGTCAACGTCGTTCGATGGTCGGGTGCACTGTCAGAACCGTACGGGTTGGAGTGCGGGGTGAGGCAGGGAGGGCCGACCTCACCGACGCTCTTCAACTTGTACGTGAATGCGCTTATTGAGGAGCTCAGCAGCACTCGTGCCGGCTGCTATATTGACGGTGTTTGTGTCAACAATATTAGTTACGCGGATGACATGGTGCTGCTGAGTGCCTCGGTGTGTGGTCTGTCCAGATTGCTGCGCGTCTGCGAGCGTTATGAGCTGGATCATGGGTTGCTCTATAATGCAAAAAAGAGTGAATATATGGTCTTTCGGACCGGAGGTCGTTGTTGCCCGGATTTTGTACCACCTATTAGATTAAACGGTGTTGAGTTAAAAATAGTTAAACAGTTTAAATATCTCGGGCACATTGTGACCTCTGACCTGGAGGATAATGCGGATATCGATAGGGAGCGGAGGGCGTTGTCTGTGAGGGCCAATATGATTGCCCGTAGATTTGCACGATGCTCGGGGTCAGTCAAAATAACTCTGTTTAGAGCATTTTGTACGTCCCTGTACGCGGCCAGCCTGTGGGTATCATATACCCAGAAGCAGTACAACGCTCTCCGTGTTCAGTACAACAATGCGTTCAGGGTGTTGTTGGGGCTGCCCCGGCACTGTAGCGCGTCGGGGATGTTCGCTGATGCCCGTGTCGACTGTTTCTACACGACGATGCGAAAACGGTGCACATCTTTGGGGCGCAGGCTCCGGATCACCTCCAACAGCGTTCTCAGCGTATTTGCAAATAGGTTTGATTGTCAGTACATTAACCACTGTTATATGATAAATGTACTGACAAACAAACAAATGACTCAGAGGTGGGCACTTTACTAATAATAATTTAATTGAAGTTGTATTTATATTATTTTATTTTATTTGAATTATATTGTATTTAATTGTAATTTATATTATTTAAAATTCAATTTATAAGTATATATAAATCTCATTGGACATTCAATTTAATTTAATAATTTTATTTTTGTAATGCTTTATAACGAAAATTAATTTAAATTTGTTTTCATGACATTTGTGTACTTTATCTTATGTATATTGTATTATAATAATGATAGTAGATCAATATGTAATGAGTCTCTGATACTTGAAATAAATGAACTTTGATTTGATTCGATTTGAAAAAGCTAGTAATATATAAATCAAGTTTTTTTTATACCACTTAGGTGGCATACAAGCACACGGCCGACCCGATGGAAAGTGGTCACCGTGGCCTAAGGCCGTATGCAAAACCAAGAGTCACACTTGCACTGCCAATGGCACAAACTCTTCTGTGCCGTCAGTGTAAAAGACAAAGCAGGACAAGGTTTTTGGTCTTACCACATAAACCCTCCAGTGAGCTTTGGCTACCCCACTCTCCGCCGGGAACACAACACGAGGTTATTATGGCCGCGGCGTTTTGTAGGGCGGAGGTGCTTCCCCAGTCAGACTGCTCAATTGGACGGAAATACCGTCGTTTCCTACCTCCTATAGTTTGTTAAAATGTACCTACTTCCAGTAAATTCATGCATAGTTTAGCACTTTAGATCTAGACCACGCTGTACATGTACAATTAATCTAAATGAACATTGTTTAATTTAGATTTTGGATTCTTGTTTTCACTAATAGCCTAATATTTCAAGTGCTAGTGGTTAGAGTGAATAGTTTTAGCAGACTCGACCAAGGCAGTACGCCTTGGTCGAGTCTTAATCTACATAATATCGAAGTTAACTATCAATTGAATGTGCTGCACCACTTATAATAATTTTGCAAATCGGTCCAGGCGTCTTTGAGAAATCGGTGAATCGGAAAATATTCCGACCAATGAGAACCTACTCCTTTTTTGAAGTCGGTTAAAAATGGAGGTATTGCTTTCGTTTTTGAAAGAAATTTTAAAGCATTTACGAGTTGTATGTTCTTTATTCAAACAGATTAAAAATGATTGTAATGTCATTCATTGCTGCCAATAGTTCGTACAAGTATCGGTAGAGGGCTCCCACCGTCGCCGTTAGACAGATATATGTAGGATGATTTCAGGCATGGTTCCCCTTGTAAGGGGAAATTGTTGAAAACTGTTGATTTGCGTCAAGCAAAATATCATGTTAATGTATTATTTTGTATACTTGAAAATAAACTAACATAATAATATTGACAAACTAGCTTTCGCGACCAAACATGGCCTATGTCCTTTCTCTTGATCTAATCCACCCCTAAACCCAATTTTATCAAAATCGGTTCAATGTTTTCGCCGTGAAAGCGTAACACACAGACAGACAAAAACACTGATAAAATTATTTTCGCGTTTATAAAATTAGTAAGGATATATAAAACTGTTGTTGTGGATTGGTATATTCGCTTGTTTTATTTCTTTTCTATGGAGACAATTTCGTTCAAGTTACAAAAAACCTCTAACAAAGTTTATTTCAAATCAAAGGTATTTTTTTCTAATTTTCTCTTTAAACGCGTCTTCTAATTTCATTTTACGGCTCTACGACTCACAAACAACTGCGTCTCAGAGATACAAAGACAACATTTTTCAGCTTACTTAAATTAGAAACCGGTTTTACGAAACCAAATGAAAGAAACAGATAACAACATACACTAAAAACGACCATAAATCATAAAAAGAACGACCGAGAGATTTAAAATAATAATAAAAAATAAATAAATTTGTACCAAGAAAATAAAAGAGTTTTACAATCACAAAACGCGATGACAGACAAAATAGATTTTAAAGTTTTGTAACGAAACACAAACAAGATAGAAACAGTAAACAGATGTATTTTTATTACAGTTATATGAAGGATAGTCAGCATGATCTTCGGGTCAAACTAATCTCACCAGCAATTCCAAATTTCAAATTCTTTATTTTTCTAAATAGTGTAACGTTATTACACCTTTTTGACGCCGTATCCGCGTCCCCTGTGATGGACGGGCTTCGGAGTTCTTGCAAATAAATGCTGGCGTACCGCAGGGGTCTGTATTATCTCCCACTCTCTTTCTTCTGCATATCAACGACATGCTGTCCACCGGCAGCATACATTGCTATGCAGACGATAGCACCTTACACGGGAGTTATCACGGACAACCTGCGGCCAAACAGTCTGATATCGTGGAAAAAAGACAGCTTCTTGTCACTGAACTGGACCGGATCTTGAATCACATTTCTCAATGGGGCTCCGAGAACATGGTCGAGTTCAATGCCAAGAAGACGCAGGCTTGTGCGTTCACAGCAAAGGTATCTTCTTTCCTTCCCCTTCCCACTCTTCAGAGCACGCCACTTCCACTGCAGGACAATCTCTATATCCTAGGCATGGATATTCGCTGCAAACTGAATAACAGAAATTACATCGAGAGCATCATCAAAACAGCCTCGCGGAAACTCGGACTCCTAAACAAAGTGAGACGTTTTTTCACGCCGGAGCAGCGGTGTCTTCTCTATAAGACACAAATTCGCTCCTGCGTGGAATACTGCTCGCATCTCTGGGATGGCTCCGCGAAATACCTACTAGATGCTCTCGACAGGTTGCAGCGACGCGCGGTCCGAATTATTGGGAACCCTGAGGTCACGAACACCCTCGAGCCTTTGCAGATGCGTAGAGATATTGCTTCCTTGGCTGTATTTTACCGTCTCTACCACGGTGAGTGTTCTGACGAGCTCTTCCAACTAATCCCACCATCTCCTTTCCTACATAGGACAACACGTGCAGGCCTTAGATGTCACCCTCACACTGTGCAGAATATACGAGCAAGAACCAAGCGGTTCGGAGACTCTTTTCTTTGCCGCACCACCAAGACCTGGAATTCATTACCAGCACACGTGTTTCCTTCTTCCTTCAGTCCCGGGGCCTTTAAGCGGGGCGTGAAAAAGCATCTGATGAGGCCGCCAAGCTGAGTGCCACCATTGTAGCACTTAGTGTCTGTAATGGTGACCCTCTTTCCTGAGACTTTGCCTTTAGCTTACCATCAGGCGAGGTGAGGTCAAATTGGCGAGTCCTATATAAAAAAAAAAAAAAAAAAAAAATCTGCTTAAAACTAAGTTTACTACCGCTTTCTAGGTGCTAGAGGAGAAGAGACGGCACAATAAACTCCACTACTGCATTTTTGAGACGCCAATTTGCAGTTAGTATTAATTTTTTACAATTAGTATTTAAATCTATTCAATAATGATTTTTGTGCAATTGTGCCCTGTCACAATTGAGTGAATTAGATAGCTGGTTAGTTACGAGTTACTAGTCAAAACTGATAAACACAAAGAAGTGAACGTGAAGAAGCATCTGCTAACGTCGTCAAACTGTATCTACCTTCATTCCTGTGGACTTATTATGAAATCTTAAAACAGGTCAATATTGGAACGGCTGTCATTTACCAAATGCGTAAATTACTTTGTATCAATCAATTAGCCCACCGCAGTCCACTGCTGATCATATACCAATGTGCGCTATTTTATCAAATCCTCTGCCTTCCGTATCCTGTCTGTCCAAACCACCTTTTCAGGTCGTGCATGCATCTGGCTAGGGGGTGTCCTACCTTCAGTTTGCCTTCTCGCGGTCTCCACTCTAGGACTCGTTTGCTCGAACGGCCATCGGTCCTTCGATAAACGTGGCCAGCCCACTGCCACTTCAGCTTAGAATGCCTAGGATAACATAGTTACATGGAGTTAGAAGTATGACAGCAATTCAATTATTGACCTGTTTTAAGCGTTCATGATATTGGACTCATATATTTTAGTATCAGGTCAGACGAAGTCATCGGTTCTACAATTTCAACTTTATTAATTTCTGAGAGTAATATTCGACGCATTCGTAGTTTTTTTTTACGTGCGCAAAATCCCCACGGATACCTCCGCCCCACCTGAGCCAGTGGAAGAGGTTATTTCGGACTTGAACCGACCAAAACGCATGCCGCCTGAGGGTCGTTTTTGATTGCCGAAGGTGAGATTGACAGGCATATCCCTCGCACCCCGGCCGACCCAGGGCCATCACTCACGATCTGGCCCTCTACTCGGGTGTGGGGACTACAGAGTCCCCAACTCGTCCCCGGAAACGGGGAGGCGCGCAAGGGCGCCACCACTGCAGCCTGCTTCTACCAGGGTGACAGGTGGCTCCACCAGTCACCCCCAGGTCTGCGCTCATGGGGGGCGGAGGTCGTTCATCGGCTTCCGACGCCCGAGTTGCCTTCGTACGCGGGCAGCTTGGCTTCGATACATTCGTAGTTAGTAAACTTCATTTATAATGAATATACTCAAATTTCTGCGTTTATTATTTACCTACAAAAACTTTGATACGAAACCCTCCGTATACGAGTTATGACTCACATTTTTAACAACTCACTCAATGTTTTAACAACTCAAATATAATGAAACAAACTTATTTATGCATTGTGCTTGCAGTTGACTTGACTATCTTGTCTCACTATCTCCACTCGAAACGAACAGGAAATATAACGTCTGCGACTTTAAGGCGCCCCCTGATAGATTTTTATCAATTTATCCTTATCCACTAGTACCATGAGATAATACGCCTGTTTATTCAATGGCTTAAAAACGAAGCAAATATTTTCTCTGTTATCTACCACAGTTTGGCTCCGTTCCAAAAAGACATCCCCAAAAGTTTTCAAATGTAAAAATGTACTGTGGATAATTTTGAAATTCAATTCTAAAACGCTATTATTAAAAGACCAATAAATTTTATTGCATGTAACATTTATGTTATACGGGGTACATTTATTGGAGTGACAGCAAAACAACTTTGTTTACAATTTCGATGAAATTTTTCGTTTTATTAAGTCAACATGTATTGAATAAAACTGTTATATCGTCCGCTGTATAAAATTTATTGTATCTATTATATTGAAATAAATTCTACAAAATACAATATAATTACATTACAGTTAAATATTAGCTACAACACATTTTATACGTTATACCTACGATCTGTGTAACTGTTGACTGCTTCAACCACTGTTCGGTGGCAGGAGAATATCAGATTCCCTTTATATCCACAGTGCTATGGCTAAAAATTCAAGAACCGCCGTTTCTTCGTTACTAGCAGTTAGGAAACAGTGTTAAGCTAATTTGAAAGCTAATTTGAAAAACGCATGTAGTGTTCATGTCTAGAGGGACTTTCCATCGTCTTTTGATGGATTGATTATGTAATGAATATGCCATATGTAGCGTCCAGTTTCGTGAGCCAATAAGAAAAAATAAAGCTAAGGTTAAGTAGAATAAACATCAATAAAATCTAACTATGTTAAACCTAGTATACACGCAAAAACCACGCCATAACGTGGAGTCGCGGATACTAGCCCACAATACCATTACATACTATGTACCTAATTAGTGTCAAGAAATTATGCTAAGACCTTTAGCAAAGTCTAAATTACAAATATGGACTCAGCTGTTAAATCCCTATGAGGATGATCATGAATTCTGCAATTTGCCTATGGCGAGATGTGCGATGATAGAATGTAGCTACGGGCATCATGTCAAACAGTTCATCTGAGCAAAAACCATTGTATAGGCGGTAGAACACACACAGTGAGGCAAAATCCCTCCTAAGGCTAAGAGGTTCCACACTACCTGTGAGTATGGGATTGTCAACCAGCCTCAATGCCCGGCTTTGAACTGAGTCGAAGGGGTCAAGCTGGTTTGCAGGTGCTCCGGCAAAAAGATGACAGCAGTTTGTTTGTCACATGTTTTGGCACATTTTAATTAAGTGTTCCGGATATGTGGATGTTTCAATAGTTTCAACTGTATTCCTAGTATTTCTCTTTGGAAACTTGATGATGTAGTTCTACAATCATGGAAAACACACACTCCAAACTTTTCAATTCTTGTCACCACATTTCAATTGAGAATTCCGGATACGTGGATGTTTCAACAGTAACCACTGTTCTCTCGGGATTTCTGTGCGGTAGCTTGTTAATTGCTTGTTCCGATCTCTTTGTGGTCAGTCTGATGCGGTTACTGGTTTTACTTGCCATTAATGGAGTTTCTGATACTGTAACAATTTTAAAAGTTTAAGTTTTATATTCATCATGTTCTACAGTTTCGACTAAGGCGTTTGATTACAGTGGTATCATTAGATAGTCCCGTTGATAGTCTTATGGTATCTTTATTTGCCATGTTATCATAACGTCAATAGCACCATGATAAGTATTATTGAATCCGAAAGGGTGGCATGTAGTCCAATAAATGCAGTGCATCGTAGATGGTAATAATTTAGTCGTCCCTAGCTGGCAAATTATTAACTGTTCAAATTATTAGCTGGCAAAATAATGGTTTGTGATAAATCTTTAATTACCCTTCGAGTATACAGGTGTATTTATCTCACATCAATATTATTAAACAGAAAACACACGGCGGACACGGCGGTATTTCCGCCCAATTGAGCAGTCCGACTGGGGAAGTACCTCCGCCCTACAGAATACCGCGGTTATAATAACTTCGTGTTGAGTTCCCGGCGGTGAGTAGGGTAGCCAGAGCTCACTGGAGAGTTTTTGTGCTGACAGTGGGATGACCAAAGGCTTGACCTGCTTTGTCCTCCACACTGACGGCACAAAATCTCTGTTCTTACAGGGTCGGCAGCACGGATGTGACTCCACTGGTGTTACACACGTTCATAGGTCATGGTAAACACTTTCCATCAGGTGGGCCGTTTGCTTGTCTGCCACCTAAGTTGTATATAAAAAAAAAAGAAAATAATAAAATTCTGGTAGAGAAGTAGCAACGAGTAATAATACTTTTGTTACGTATAGAAACACACAAACTACTGCAAGTACATTAAATCATTTGTAAAATTAATAAATTCGATTCTGCCATATCACTTGAATACTGTATTATTACGTCAGAGATCATCTAAATGTCATAATTCTTACTCTAAGCGAATCATAAAGAATATTATTTCGACATATTAATTTGTTTACATCTCACACAAAATTATACCTCCTGCCTACAAATGGAACGTTTGATATTAAATGTGCGTCTAAATTCGTTCTTAATTACGTCTTAATCTGAGCCATCTTACGGTCTAAGTCAAGTCACATTAATTTACCCGCGATAATTTTATCTGAGGGTTCTTAGAAGTTTGGTACAAACAAAAAAATACAAATTCTATTTTCGTTTTAATTGACAGTTATAGCAATATGTTTATGTTATCATAATCATTATAGTGTTATTTTCAGATAGATCCGAGGTTATCACCAACAAACGGGGGGTTTATTTGTTCTGCTTTGGATTTAGCTTAAAGGGTTTTTGTTGGGGCGAATAAATCAGCACCTTATTACCTATGCGTAAGGCACTGACCGCAGGTTCTCCTGCAAGATAGTTTACTTATACTATTATTAAAATATCTAATTTTAACGTCTTTTTATGCCATGTCGATGGCTATTTAACTGTCGTAGAATCGTAGATGTTTGCAATTAGTACCTGGGAGGTTACAATCCCCACTGTGGCAGGCAGAGGTGTATTAACACTAACAATTTGCCAACTATCACTTTCGGTCCCACGAGTCTATTGCCGTCAAGTGGACACTTTGTCAATTTCATTGTTTTATGAGATCAATATAAAAGGTGGTGAAATTTTCACAATATATCATTAACCAAATCGACATTTGATATATATATATAGACATATTTATATACAAACAAACAAAAACATGTTGTCCAAAACTATTCAAGAGAACTCCAATCTACCTCTTCATGGTGATAACCCCAACAAAGTCATAAAAGCTACAGATGAGAAATTAGATGGTACAGTTATTCAACCTCAAAGGAACGTGTTAGGAATACTAAAGCGACGGAAATCGTTAGGGTGAAGCTTTGACTCACTCGGTCCACTTTGACCCCTAGCCATGACTAGAACCCAAACCATTCCACAACTAGGTCACCAGGTTGTAGGGTAATGGAATGCTGAGATCGCTGTGATTTAAATTTATGATACCATTTAAGGTGTGAAGGGTTTTTTGGATTGTAAATTGAGTATTTATGGTAATTGGAAAGGTATGAATGAAATGGAACGGTTAAGTTGTAAATTATTGGTATTAAACTTGTTGTTGTGTTACTGAAATATGATTTTTTTGAGACATGGAAATATTTAAAACTGGCTGATCTTGCCGCTCCGGTCACATGCATGTCAGATAATAGCGAATTTTGTTCAAAATTATCTCCAGCTTTACTCAACTTATTATGATCTAAAATATGTATGTTTTTAAGTCTGAGCAAGATATATTTAATAAAAGACCACATCAAAATTATTTCAGTAGCTTTTGCGTTCATTGCAAATAAAAATTTAAAAAAGTCATAAATTATAAAAAAATATTGTGTTCGACATCAGTAATTTTAGCAGAACTTTACAATACAATTTCAACTGGGCAATTAGGACTATTCAAAATGAGTTCTATTCATTTAAAGAAGATTGAAAAACCTAGATATTTATACTCTAAATCTATGAACACGTTTGTTAATACAAAATAAATAATATTATATTAATACCGTACTTAGCAATACCAACAATAGCGCACAAGCACGCCTCAAATTCTTAATCAGTGCTGCGGCAAAGCAGTCACGTACGGAAATTCCCAACACATGTCCGGTGACGTCACGTTCCGCCGACGGTGAAGATTCGGCCCTTTTCTTCAAGCCCTATGATTGAGGTACACGATTTAATGGGATTAAAACTAAACCTACTCCCGTGAGCGTTCGTGATAAAGAGGTAATGTGGAAGTTCGTTACAGTTGGCGCAACTGATATAACTCTTGGATTATGTAGATCTCGTTACGAACGATGTTGGAGTTCTAAAAGTTAAAGTTTATTTAAATAGGGATTAATATTGTTAACCGTGAGTGGGGATTAATCTTTAATCTGATGTATCTGTTGATGGTTAAGAAATATATATTAGAGTCAGAATAGTTCATAGATACTGACAATATATTACCGTTCTCTAAGAGAGTGTTGATTAATATATTCGTAACTATTGGCCTTTTCGTGGTTTTCTGAATTATATTATAGGCTTCGCGTGAATGAATGTTATAAATACAGTCGAAAAAGTATAAAGGTATGATTCCCAGGCCGACCGCAGACAGACATGAATATGATAAATTTTGATTATTATTTTAATTATTATTATTTTATAATTATTATTTTGATTATTATTTATATAAGCCGCGTGGTTCCTGGCAGAGCAGAATTTGAACCACCCAATCTCTTCCCATGCGGTGTCGTACAAGGTGACTAAGGTATAGGGTTGTTTAATATCAAACAGATATATACAGTCCAGACTCTGTCTCAAATGCATGGCTCGAGTCAACAATAGTGCCTGGAAAACGACACTAGGCTCACCCCTTATTAAGTGGGACCGAATACAATGAAGGGTGAAATGTGGGTGTTCATTCACCTCTGCCTAACCCGTTGGGGATAAAGGCATGATTATATGTATAATAATAAATAATAAATTTATTCCACGACATTCTACACAACGATATCTAGACCCATGGTAAGCATACTATCTTGTGTTATGGGACACATACTTAGATACTTTTTTTTGTAAGGCCTGGAATTTATTACCAGCTCACGTGTTTCCCTCTTCCTACAGTCCCGGGTCCTTTAAGCGGGGCGTGAAAAAGCATATGATGAGACCGTCAAGCTGAGTGTCACCATTGTCACACGGTATGTGTAGGTAATGGTGACCCTCTTTTCTGAGACTTTGCCTTCAGCTTACCATCAGGCAAGGCGAAGACTAATTGACGTGTTCTATATATAAAAAAAATATATATATAAAAAAATACATACGTAATATTATACATAGAAACACCCAGATCAATGCAAATATATATATATTCATGCACACAAATATTCGCACTGTTTGTATGTATGTATTCATGGTACGCTCTACGTTTGCTGCTGCAGTCTGCGGTTGACTTCGGAATCATACCTTAAACCTTTTTGTACAACTTTATATGAAAAGGTGTATACTTATTAAGCACCTATAGGTACAGTCTTTCACGCAAAACTATATGTGATATCTTCACATTTGTATGTTAACAACATTTTATTGTAATTAGAAGTATGGTACGGTAACGCATGAAAGAAAAAAAACTTTTAAAACACATTATAGAACTGTAGAGGTTACAAAGATAAAAAATATGACACAAAACGAATTAGTACCCCGGTACCCACTATAAGATTTAACTCAAGTTGTGGATAATAGGGAAACATTAAACTGTAATTTCAAATAACTGTATTTACAATGATTATATTTATTTACTATTACTGAAGGAGGTAGGACACGGCGGTATTTCCACCCAATTGAGCAGTCCGACTGGAGAATTTATACACCATGACATACTTATACCACCTCTATACACCATGTTCTAGCAAATAAATGAATTTGAATTTGAATTTGAATTTGAAGTACCTCCGCCCTACAGAATATAACTTTGTGTTATGTTCCCAGCGGTGAGTAGGGTGGCTACCCTGAAGAATTCATGCTGTCAGTGGGTAGACTAAAGGTACCTGCTTTGTCTTCTACACTGACCGCACAGAAACTCTGTGCTTACAGAACAGGTCGGCAGCGCGAGTGTGGCTCCTCTGGTGTTACACATGTCCATAGGCCACGGTAACCACTTTCGATCAGGTGTGTTGTGTGCTTGCCTGTCACCTAAGTGGTGAAAAATCATTAAATCTATAATAATATGTACATTAATAAATAAAAATACTAATAGAAAGATATATACTTTTATCTACCACCATCGTTTGCCAAATGTGTGAATTGTTTTAAGAAACCCACTATCCAATTCAACAATAATATTCTTCCCAATAAAGATCACGAATAATACGAATTAGATGAAGTCACCAGCATTTCATAAGCATCGAACTACAGTTTGTATGTTAATACGGACCGTATCGGGAGCAAACTACAGCAGATAGGGCGAAAAGTGCTGATACAAGCTAAAACTCGCATTTTTATTGTTTCGAAACAATTCTGTTCTTGGATTATTAGATGCTGTTCGTGGAATGACTGAAAAATGTTAATTTTTTTGTTTATATCGCTTCCTTTGGCAGTGGATTCTAGATTGCACGAATAAAAATGTGGTTAGTTTTGTGAAATTGCGTCATAAAATATTGATCAGATTTGGGATGAATATGAAATTATGAATTGAATGATTTTTTTTATCTGTTTAATTATCTATATTCACTAATATGTATATATTTATACAATTATGTACTCACACTTAATGTATTTTAAATCTATGCTAATATTTATATTAATTAAAAATAATAATTAAATAAAACAAAAGTTAAAATGTGTTTTAGAATTCCTCAGCATCGCATGCCTTATGTGAATTATTGAACTGAATATAGATCCTGTCAAAGTCAAGACTAAATGGAGAAGAGGATTTTGCAAAGGATGGTTCACCTTCATTGTCGTGTTTCTGTACCTGCACATTTGAGGATACCTTGGTGCGTCCGAATTTTTGGCTGAATAAAATTTAATATTATATATATTATTATTATAAACTCACGCCTATATCCCCGAAGGGGTAGGCAGAGGTGCTAGCACCCACATTTCGCCAGTTTATGTTTAGGTCCCAATGTAATAGGTGGCGAGCCTATTGCCATTAACCGGGCACTTATAAACCTGCGATAAATACACACATAACTTCGAAAAGCATCGAAAAGTCATTGGTGTGTGCCTTGGTAAAACCTGGGATCGAACCCGAGACCTTGTCTCAGCAGTCAATTACCACTCGGCTACCGCGGTCTTTTTTTTAAATTTGTAATATCATTTATATTTTAGTAACGTGATTATATTCTGACCATATTCTCAGAAGACCACATTCGCAAAACGTCACTTTCTTCAGCATATCATGATCAATAAGACCACGTAACGAAATTATTTTTTTCCAATATCAGGTAGGTAGATGATTTATGTTAATACAATATTATTAACGGTTTTAGAAACACGCTGTTTAGTCGGGTACGTGACTTTCCTGTGAGAAAGTGATACGAAAGTTAATTGTTTAACTTTTAGTTGAACCTTCGTTAATATTCTCGCTGTTTTGAAATGTTTGGACAGTTAGTGTTTTATTATGAACTTTATTATTATTAAAACCTTGGAAGTTAAGATAATTAAATGTCAGTATATTATTTTGTATATTTTTTTATACCACTTAATTGGCAGACAAGCGCACGGCCCACCTGATGGAAAGTGGTTACCGTGGCTTATGGACGTGTGTAACACCAGAGAAGCCACACTCGCGCTGCTGACCCTGTAAGCACAGAGTTTCTGTGCTGTCAGTGTAGAGAACAAAGCAGGACAAGCCTTTAGTCATTCTACTGACAGCACAAATTCTCCAGTGAGCTCTGGGTACCCTACTCACCGCTGGGAACACAATACGAAGTTATTATAACCGCGGTATTCTGTAGGGACTTCCCCAGTCGGGCTGCTCAATTGGGCGGAAATACCGCCGTGTCCTACCTCCTACGTGTAAGTGTATATACACATATTAAGTGTATTTATTAGCTGTGGCTTCACCCGGATGGAATTTTGATCCCGTTCGAGCCTCCACCAATCTATTATCGAGATAAAATGTGTGTTTTTTTTTCATCCCAGACAATAAATTTATCTTTAGAACCTGATTGAATAACAAACATCTAACATCCATACATACATTTACACAAACTTTGACATTTAAATTATTAATAGAAAGGAGGATAGGATTATTGAACTCATTATAGGTGAATCTCTGAGATCATAGGGGCCAGATTCGTTTGCTGCAAGTTTTCGGTACAATTGGGATAGACACTAAGGTGGTAATGATCTGAAATTTAACAAAGACCATTACTATACACTCCAGAATAGTACTAAGAAATCTTGAACCATTCAAGCCCATTTAAAATTTCTCATAGCTGACTATCTAATCGCAGTCGATTGCCGGCCCAGTGCAGAATAATCCCCTGCTGGTTTCCTAGCTCGCGTCTACGTAATAACTCCCTTGAGTGTACAACTTTTAGCGAAATTAACAAAGTTGGGACCCCTCATTGCGGCCCTGGATCTCGGGTAACATAAATTGTGATGAAATTCGAAAATAAAAATAGGCTCAGGGAAAATTTAAAGCTTAACTGGTCGGGATTGTTTAAAGGCAGTTAGGTGCTTGATCGGTTTAGCGTTGGCTGTAGTTTCGTGTGAGTCTTTTTGGATTTGTTTGTGTTTGGTTTTTGTCGTATTGTGTGTTGAATGTTTGATGTAAAGTTTAATGTTTGCTTGTTTATTTACTAATTGGAATTCCTACAGCTTCGAGTCCTTAAAAGGGGGCGTGAAAACCAAAGCATTGAAACATTTTTGGTGTTTACAATGGAGACCTTCTTCCCTAAAACTTTACCTTAAGCATCTACCAGACCGACGTATTCTCTTTAAAAAAAATGTTGCAACGAATTGGATAATTTTTTCCATGTTCGTTATTATCAAGACAAGATTTATTACTTATTCCAGAGGTATCAGGGCAAAGCCAGCTTCTGAAGCTTATATTATATAAATGGTGATTGATTTTTGTAGTTTGATATTTAACTAAATTCCACTTATGTCCTTGAAGTCTTTAGATGCCCATTAAAATTATTGACAATTATTCTGAAGTAAATATGGCAGGAACACAAAACATAGGTATTCGTTATGCTTAGAAGTTTGGCTTGGTGTTTCTTTCGTGAGTGAAAAACAGGTCAAAACATATATCTCATAAATATATGTTGATCGCAATAATATACATACATAATACAAAGATTAAAACACCCCTGCTTTCACTTTCAGCGTTATGTTATAGTTATATTATACTCGTGTATAATATTTATTCTGGTCAAAGTTATTTTAATATCAATCATTGCCATCGCAAAGCTAAATAAAAGCTACTGAATACTACAAGCAGTAACATTAATTGTAAACGCACTAAATTAATTAAGATCCTACTTAAAGAAGACAGTTCAGTAACTTGTTGCAAAGTTTATTTCTCGAGTTATTCGACCAATATAAGTCTAAAGTTTGTTCAAATTAAATTTTCGCGTCGTTTGTTATTCAGGCATTTTCGTCTGAGTATTATTGGGGAGTCCTTTGTGGTTATGCAGGGCATTCGATAGATATTTCAATGTGCAATGTATTTTGGAAGGGTGATTTAATCGATATAGTACCTATATGACCTCTTATAGAATATTAGTTAATGAAATCACGTAGCTAGATTGCTTGTTTTAGAAATGAGCTCTCATTGGCAATAGAAAAATTGGCAGAATTCGACCCTTGACCTTGGACGCCACATCAATTAAACCTAGAAAAATAGTTTCCTATAGATGTCTCCATACGTTAGGCATGATGACAGAGAAAGAATATCACCACCCCATCTCATCAGAAGGGTGTCGTAAGAGGCGACAAACGGGTAAAATGCGCAGACGATATTACTTTGAGAGAAGGAAAACTCGAAATAAAACTCTGTACCAAGTACTAACCCGTGTGGCCAGCGTGGATACAGTAGACCAAAGCCTCCCAACACTGGGAGAGGTCTTTGTCCAGTAATGAACTGCGATACGCTAATTGATTTATTGATACATAAAGCAAATGAAGAGAAAATATTTAAAAAATGAAATTGATGATGCTTGAAATATTAATCCCATTCTTGTGTCCCATAGGAACATATTCCCAGGATACATTATATCTATGTTTTAAATTTTATTGGGCGCTACTGAATGAAAACTTTCAAGGTGTAAATCGATTATCCGAGGAGGGACAGATTACCAGAGGGGGCCAGACACCCGAGGCCAAATCGATAAAGATGGCCCTCGGTCGGCCATCCGCTCCGGCTTGCCTCCGACTACCAAAAATAATCAATAAAGCGTGCGTTTTAGTCAGTTCGACTTCAATATAACCTCCTCCACTGGCGGGGTGTCACCGTGGGGACTTTTTGCATATCTAGTAAAAAAAATTCTTAAATCGAAGAGAATACCGCGGTTATAATAACTTCGTGTTGTGTTGCCAGCGGTGAGTATGGTTGCCAGAGCTCATTGGAGAATCTGTGCTGTCAGTGGGATGACTAAAGGCTTGCCTGCTTTGTCCTCTACACTGACAGCACCTTAGAGGGTCGACAGTGCGAGTGTGGCTTCTCTGGTGTTACACACGTCCATAGGCCACGGTAACCACTTTCCATCAGGTGGTCCGTGCGCTTGTCTGCCACCTAAGTGGTATAAAAAAAAAGGTTGGATAAAGTGAAATACTCAGATGTATGATGATGATCGGTAGCTATCTCCCTCTGTCGCCCCAAATCGGTTGTATAGGAGAAGGTAGCTCAGTGGTCAGAGCATTTCTCCTGTTAGAGATTGGTCACGGGCCAAATCCCATCTGAGTATTTCACTTCTCCAAATTTAAACGATTTGAATAGTTACCATAATTACTTTTAAATTTCATTTGATTCAACCAGCAAATCTCTCCAACAGTAGCAAGAAATGTCCTATTTCCTTCAAACAAAACTACTGTTCAAGTTTATCATTAAACACTTTTAAATCTTTCTCAATCTGAAATCATTAATCTGATAAGTTGCCAAAGCGTTTAAGTAGCAACGCCCAACTATTTTCTGCAGCATTATTCTACTTGCCAATAAATTTCAAACGCAGATGTAACGTGGTTATACGGACAATTTGCTTACAAAATAGGGACACTGTAAGAATGTGCGTACCTCACGGACTCGAAGACGATGGGCGTGCACCACTGAGCCAGTCAGCTTGTAACTACGGCCGGTGTAACCTGGTCAAAACGTCAGGCAAATCAAGGGTATGTATGTACCTATACCATGATCGCATTTGTATATCAAAATTCATTTATTCTGTATACAGCATTTAAACAGCACTTACAAAATTGAATTTTTATACAACTTATATGGTAGACAAGCACAAGGCCCGCCTGACGGAAATTGGTCAAAATAAATCAGTATTAGAGAC
Source organism: Eilema griseolum (assembly GCA_963662185.1). NCBI lineage: Eukaryota > Metazoa > Arthropoda > Insecta > Lepidoptera > Erebidae > Eilema > Eilema griseolum. The sequence goes on from OY759249.1 coordinate 3,658,606, forward strand.
TAGTTCAGTAAACGAGACCCCGGTCTGTGAAGACTCTGGCTAGAAACTCAGTGGTATTTTTGGTCTATTTAAAAACATTTATTTAATAATTCCTGCTCTGGCTTGTTTCTGGGGCAGAATATGTCCATCGCGATTCAGCGAGGCAACGCTGCCAGTGTCATGGGCACCTTTGCGCCGGGAACGATACGGGGCGGGTTATTTGATTTGACATAACAATTGACAAAATCTATGATTGCAAATAATGATTTGACATTTGTATTGAAAAAGATAGTTAAAAATTGAAAAAGTAGTATAGTTGAGCGAACAGATCATTTCCAAGCTTGTTCTCTTTCAAATCTATCATTTCAAATCTTGGAATTTATAATAGTCGGCTAATACCAACGCGCATAGTTACGTTACCGCTGGTCAAGTCAAATAGGGCCCTATGGCTAGATGGATATTCTATCCATTAACACGCTGCTTTAATCAATTTAATGTTGTACGGATCTCGAGGTTTACCGCAGACATAATATAGTACTAGACCAGCTACATAACTTTATTGTTGAAGGTTAAGGTTATGTACCGTTTTTTACAGGGTTAAGCTTAAATAACTTTTACCATTTAGACTCTTTTTTGTAAGCTTATTAGATTTACTAATGGAAGAGAAAAAGATTTCCAAAGTTTTGTTTCTTAACTGCACTACACAGGTGACACGGTGACTTATCTTGTCACCTCTCTGGCATTCTGATCCCCACATAGACCAATTGTCACTTGAAGCCTAAGTCTGAAAGTGCTTTGTATCCCTTCGCTGTATCTTTGTGCAGTTTGTGACACAGAGAGATTATTTATAATATTTGGTGGCAATTGTGCAATTAAGGTCGGTATTCTAGAACGAAACTTCTGAGTCTCGACTTATCTGAGGATTGATTGTATAGACAGATTGACAGATATATAATAAATAGAAATTCAGTAGTGAATACCATTCGAGAATATAGAACTTAGTGTACTGCTGCAACTTAAGCGTCCGAAAGATGTCGATGAATGACCTCCCTCCCCCATGAACGCAGCCTAGGGGTGACTGGCAAAAGCAGGCTACAGTGACAATGCGCGTTGTGCACCTCCCTATTTCCGGGGACGAATTGGGGACTCTGTAGCCAGATCGAAAGAAATGCCCCTGGGGCGGTCGAGATGCGAGGGATATGCCTGTCAACCTCATCTTAAGCAACCAAAAACGCCCCACAGGCGCCGCGTGGGGATTTTTGTTACATCAAAAAAGGACTTAGTCTCTAGTGTAGTAGTAATAGAATAGATATAGAAAGCATACCAAGCTGTCTTTGAGGACTGCTGAAAGAAGTTTTAACTAAGTCAAGTAAGTTTTTATCCACCCTAAAAGTGCTAAACCTGCCTAAAGAAGATTCTATTTCAATAGAGGTAGAACACTGCGGTATTTCTGCCCAATTGAGCAGTCCGACTGGGGAAGTACTTCCGCTTTACAGAGTACCGCGGTTATAATAAATTCGTGTTGTGTTCGCAGCGGTAAGTAGGGTAGCCAGAGCTCACAGGAGCATTTGTGCTACCAGTGGGATGACTAAAGTCTTGTCCTAATTTGACTACACTGACGGCACAGAATCTCTGTACTTACAGGGTAGGCAGCTTGAGTGTGGCTTCTCTGGTGTTACACACGTCCATAGGCCAAGGTAACCACTTTCCATCAGGTGGGCCGTGCGCTTGTCTGCCACCTAAGTGGTATAAAAAAAAAAGATCTGTAGTTCTGAAGGACTGGATCAGTATTTCTTACTAGTCTACCAACAAAATAGAAATATTATATACACAGGACGTTTCCTCGATGTAGTACCTTAAGCCTACATATTTATAACTGGTACTAGAACCAAATATATATCATGAACCAAAATATCTGCATTATTTACACCAACTGTATTTCGAGGGAGATTCCCAAAATATATGACCGGTCTGTTGTATAATTGTTTCTTGTCGGTGTTATATTGTAAACCGCGAGTTGTAAAGGTCTTTCTACGCTTAGCGCCAAACTGCTGTAGCAATTTTTATGTGTTAATTAAATTCCATCTTTATTCCGTTTAGAGAAGTCTGAAAGTAGTACGCAGCATTAAATATTTTCAGATTAGAGTTCTCGTATTTTAGGCCAACAGAATTACGACACAAGCACTCAGGTGCCGAATCTATAATATTTATTTCAGGGGATGAATAAGTGCTTAAAATTAAAAACTTTGTAATTGGTCTCATACCAGGGGACTAATGGGCACCTACATAAGTGACAAACAACAACTTTTATTCCAGGGTATGAATTTTAGTTGAGTAGTGGGCATATCACTTAATTCTTTGTTTTTAACATCTAGTCTAATATTGAAAAAAAATTCAAAAGTATTTAGAAAGCTAAGTATTCAAATCGATTAAAATAGGAAAAATTGAATTGGTTCAGGCGGGATTCGGACCCCCGATCTTTTCCTTACACGGGTAATGCTCTGACCACTGAGCCACAGCACCACGCCTGAAGTCATCCAAATCTTCCTATATATCCATCCTGGATCAACGGTGGGAGCAATCTTACCAACATTCGTATAAGCTATCGGAACCAAAGAATGACGTTACAAACGTTTGATTGAACGCCTGACTCGAATTTTTTTTTTTATATCGCAGCTCCAACAGTGAGTATGTTTAAGGACAGGTGGGACTCCCCCTTGTTGCAGCACTGAATGACACTCCACACGTGTCACAGGTATTGGAGTGTTATTTATTTGTATATATCACTAACATTGGTTCTTAAGTTAAATTGTTACTAACACTATGGATTGATGGTCTGAAAATAAATGAATTTTAATTTAATTTAAAATCAATTCTTAATCGATCTTATCTAGTAGAACATAGTACTTATTATTGCCTAAAGAAACTGTTACGTTAAACCTATTCAATTCTGTACCACTATGTTACTAACAACTATTTATACTAGATCTAGTTTCACATTTTACCCCTGTACTACCGAAGTTCTAGGGTAGTCCTATTAACCCGATACATCACTCTGTTTACCCCTAAATGATAAAGCCTTAAAAACAAGTGGCTAACTGATTGATTGATGATATTAGTTTCGTCCTCATGTCCGGGAACTTTTTGTTTGTACTGTACAGTTCTGCAAGTTGCCGTTTCTGGAGACTGATGTAAATTGATGATGTAATAAATAAATTCATGTATGTGCAATTCAGTTGCCGCGGTAGCCCAGTGGTATGGGTAATGGACTGCTGAGACGAGGCACGCCATATTGGGAGCCACATTGGGACCTAAACATGAACTGGCGAAATGTGGGAGCTAGCACCTCTGCCTACCCCTTCGGGGAATATAGGCGTGAGTTTATGTTATGTTATGCAATTCATGCACGTATTGCAACATGTCTGAATGGAGAGTACATTTTTTTTGTGCGGAAATCCCCACGGATATCTTAACCCCTTAACTTAACTTAACAGTGGTCATTTCGGATTCAAGCCGACTTAAGCCGTACATCGTCTCGGCTCTTCAGCAGTATTTCAAAGTGTCGGTACCTACATGAAAAAAACAACATTAAAAAATGAACTATAGAGAAAAGGTTTTTAATTTGATATCGATTTTTTTTACGGCAAATTGGTTTTGTAACAGGATTTCAAAACACCGATATTAAACTCGTATTCGGCAGGTGTTTTTACGTAAAAAGCTTACGCCCTTTACTTTTGTTTTTCTCTGGCGTGGTGAAAAACATAAAATGAAGATTTCCTTATATTTTTAAACAGGGAAAACTGTTTGACATACATAAATTATAATCACGCCTTCATCCCCGGAGAGTTAGGCAGAGGTGAATTAACACCCACATTTCACCAATAATTGTATTCGGTCTTACGTAATAGGGGGTGAATCTATTGCCGTATTCCGGACACTATTGTTGACTTGAACTTGAACTTGAACGATGCATCTAAGGCTGAGCCTGGACTGTATATATCTATCTGATTTTAAACAGCCCTATCCCTTGATCGCCTTGTACGACACCGCATGGGACGAGATGGGGTGGCCCAAATTCTACTCTACCGGAAACCACGCAGCTTTCAGTTGTTTGAACAATATGCACAAAATACATCAATCAAAGAATCAATTTCATTTATTCAGTTTAGGCACACAAAGAACACATATGAACGTCAAAATTTTACAATTAGGTATGTCAAGAAATAATATAAAAATATTAAATACATAAGATAAACATAAACTCATGCCTATATCCCTGAAGGGGTAGGCAGAGGTGCTAGCACCCACATTTCGCCAGTTTATGTTTAGATCCCAATGTAATAGGTGGCGAGCCTATTGCCATTAACCGGGTGCTTATAAACCTGCGATAAATACACACATAACTTCGAAAAGCATCGAAAAGTCATTGGTGTGTGCCATGGTGAACCCGAGATCGAACCCGAGACCTCGTCTTAGCAGTCTATTGCCCATATCACTAGGCTACCGCGGTTATATCATATAATAAAATATTAAATAATGTAAAAATAAACCATTGGAAAATGATTCTTTCGCTCTTCTTCTTCTACTGAGAAGATACCAGCAAGAAACTCAGCGAACTATATTAAAACTAGATTATTTTTCTTTTTTAAATTTGCTTTAGCTTACAATTTATTTTGTGCGAGCAAGCAAGAGACTTATGTTGACAACGCATTAACATCATTAAGATACTCATCCACTTTATAGTAACCGATGTACCGTAAATTATCGGAGTCCTCAGTTCATCCTTAAAACTCTCAATATACTTTTTTTATAGTGCTGCAATCCACCTCGCCTTGTTTATCGATTGCTGAAGGTGAGATTGATATTTTTATAGATGACTGAATTTAGATGACCGTTATAGATGGTCGTATGTCAACGTGCTCTCTGAGACACGGAAATACCCAGACCATATTTATTTGCATTGGAAATATGCATGCAAACTAAAAATACCACGGTAGCCTAGTGGTATGTGTAATGGACTACAGAGACGAGGTGTTAGGTTCGATCCCAGGTTTTACCATGGCACACACCAATGATTTTTCGATGCTTTTCGAAGTTATGTGTGTATTTGACGCAGGTTTATAAGTGCCCGGTTAATAGCAATTGTTTTAGCGATAAGGCTGCCCTTTGTAGACATAACTATAATCTATAAGGCAGGATAGGAATAAGGTTGTTGTCAATCTCAGCGGCGGCAGTGAACGTTGTTGCTACGCAGAAGGCGCGGGTTCGATCCCCGCTCAGTGCAAATATTTGTACCATTGAATATTGCATTGGCCTGGCCGTGCCTCGAAAAACACGTTAAGCCATAGGACCTGGTTGATATACGAACATCTATAGTCGTTCCGAGTAGTTGGAGCCCTAAAAAGTCCGACAACTGTTCTAACTGCCAGGTCGATATTGCATTTGGGTCGTGGGGGTCAGATGGTAGTGACTTCACGACTTTTGGACCGGATTGAGCTGAACTTCGAAAATATCGAAGTTCAGCTCAATCCAGTGCAAATACGGACAGGTTAAGTGGACCGCAAACTGGGATTAACGCTAAACACGCGAGACACTTACCTACTTTATTAGCCACTAATTTAGAGACGCAAAGTTACAATTAATTAAAAAAACTTTTTTTTTATTTTTTATATAGGACACGTCAATTGGACTTCGCCTTGCCTGATGGTAAGTTGAAGGCAAAGTCCCAGAAAAGAGGGTCACCATTACTTACACTTACCGTGTGACAATGGTGACACTCAGCTTGACGGCCTTATCATATGCTTTTTCACGCCTCGCTTAAAGGACCCGGGACTGTAGGAAGAAGGAAACACGTGAGCTGGTAATGAATTCCAGGCCTTAATGGTGCGACAGAGGAAAGAGTCTCCGAACCGCTTGGTTCTTGATCGGATGTTTTGCACCGTGTGCGGATGACATCTAAGACCTGCACGCGTTGTCCTGTGTAGGAAAGGAGAGGGTGGGACTAATTGGAAGAGCTCATCAGAACACTCCCCATGGTACAGACGGTAAAATACAGCCATGGACGCAACATCTCTACGCAGCTGTAAAGGTTCTAGGGTGTTCGTGATCTCGGGATTCCCAATGATGCGGACCGCACGTCGCTGCAACCTGTCGAGAGCATCTAGTAAGTACTTTGCTGAACCATCCCAGAGATGCGAGCAGTACTCCACACAGGAGCGAATTTGTGTCTTGTATAGAAGACACCGCTGCTCCGGCGTGAAAAATCGTCTCACTCTGTTCAGGACTCCGAGTTTTCGTGAGGCTGTTTTGATTATGCTTTCGATGTAGTTTTTGTTATTCAGGTTGCAGCGAACATCCATACCTAGGATATTGAGATTGTCCTGCAGTGGCAGTGGCGTGCTCTGAAGAGTGGGGAGGGGAAGGAAAGAAGATACTTTTGCTGTAAACGCACATGCCTGCGTCTTCTTGGCATTCAACTCAACCAGGTTCTCAGAGCCCCATTGAGAAATGTGATTCAGGATCCCGTCAAGCTCAGTGACAAGAAGCTGCCTTTTCTCTGCGATATCTGACTGCTTGGCCGCAGGATGTCCATGATAACTCCCATGTAATGTGCTATCGTCTGCATAACAATGAACATTGCCGGTAGACAGCATGTCGTTGATATGCAGAAGAAAGAGAGTGGGTGATAAGACGGACCCCTGGGGCACGCCAGCATTAACCTGCAGAAACTCCGAAGCTCGTCCGTCACAAAGGACGCGAATACGGCGCCCCTGCAGGAAGCTAGCAACCCAGTTGCACAGCCTAGGAGGCAGACCAAAGGCAGGTAGCTTGGAAAGAAGCGATTTGTGCCAGACTCTATCGAAAGCTTTGGCGATGTCAAGACTAATTGCCAGTGACTCGCCGTGCTTGTCCATAGCCTCACCCCAAAGATGGGTAACGTATGCTAGAAGATCACCCGTTGACCGTTTCGGTATATATATATAGCCATATTGCCGGTCATTAATTAAGGAGTGATCCTCTAGGTGCCGCATGAGCTGTTTGTTAATTATGTGCTCGAACACTTTGCACAGCACTGAGGTGACGGCTATGGGTCGATAGTTGGCTGGCTCCGAGCGATTCCCCTTCTTGGGAATCGGCTGAACATTCGCCTCTTTCCAAGGCAAAGGCACTGTACCCGAACTGTAGGATAGCCGGTACAGGCGCGTAAGCATTGGAGACAACTCCGCCGCACATTTTTTCAAAACTACCGCTGGAATACCATCCGGACCACTGGCTTTCCGGACATCGAGTGATTGCAGCACTGCACGGACATCGCGTTGCCTGATATGGATATCAGGCATCGCGTGGTCACTGTCGGGTAGTGTTGGTGGCTGCGTACCACAATCATCGATTCGGGAGTTGGCCGCAAAGAGATTAGTCAGCAGATTTGCCTTCTCTTGCGGCTCATGGGCCAGGGATCCATCAGGATTACGCAGCGGAGGCAGCGAAGGCTGACAGAAGTTGGCTTGCACGGCTTTAGCCAGTCGCCAGTAGCCACGGCTTCCCGTGGAATGCATCACTAGCTCTTGACCAAGCCGCGCTATGCGCAGGGCATCCGCTCTGACGTAGGCCCTTCTACAGACCTTTGTGGCTCTGTTGTACGCCGCCTTGAAGTGGCCCAGATTGGGATGGCGCGTGGCGCGCGCCCTTACCCAAGCGCGGTACGCAGACTGTTTTTGTTCAACAGCTTCCGCGCACTCGCGCCCGAACCAAGGGCGCACCCCGCGGTCACCGGTGACATCGGTGTATGAGATATAGTATTCCATACCCAGACCGATCTCACCGGCGACAGCAGTAGCACAATCCGATGGGTTCTTACCTTGAAAGCAGCGCTCAACCCACGGGATGGACGCAAAATAGTCACGAAGTCCATCCCAGTCCGCTGACGAGTAGTGCCAGAGACGCCGCTTCCCCTGCACGGGTCGTGGGGGCGCTTTAATAGGAACTGTGGAACAGACCAGGCAGTGGTCGGAGTTGCCTAAAGCGGCTCGCACCGATACACTGTACTGGTCCGGATCACTCGTCAGCAGAAGGTCTAGCAGAGAAGGTGCTAGGCCCGACCTTCTTGGTATCCTAGTGACCTCGTGCACCAATTGGGTCAGGCCGTGCGCCAGAGCAAATGCATGGGCGGCTCTTCCCGCATGGTCTGTTTTGGCGGAGCCCAACCAGATCTCGTGGTGGGCGTTAAAATCCCCCAAAGATACCATTTCGGCATTCGGAAATCGCTCCTGCGCATCATCTGCCGCCTGACTCAGATATTCAAAGAGTCGAGTTGTCTCAGCATCTCCTGTATGGGAACGGTAGAGGCACACATAGATCTGACTCGTAGGGCCATGGTCTACGTGTACCCAAAGGACGGAGAAGGATGGGTCCTCTAGGCAGCGCAAACGGCGACAGCAAACATCCGCCCTAACAAACACGCACACCCCGGCTTTTGCACGAAAATTTTCCTCAAGAACATAGCCAGGGTAGAGCAAGTAGGTCGTGTCGTCAGGGCGGTGTATTTGCGTCTCCGTTAGAAAAAACATGGCAGGTTTCGCCGTCTCTAGGTGTTGGTGGACGGCGTTGAGGTTTGCATGGAGCCCACAGATGTTAGTGGACTCCACCTCAAATAGCAAGCTTTTGGGAGTGTGACGAGCCGCTGTGTTGCCTATTTCTCTTAATTGCGCTGCCATGAGTTTGGGTGGGAGAAGGCGTGAAAAAAGAGGTGATTGCCGCCGCAGCACCGTGTGACAAAGCGCGGGATATTGGTTTTATCTATGAATGTGAGGCATGGCGAGAGCCGACGCGCCGAACGGAAGGGCCCCCGTACCCCCCCGAGTATGGTCGCCGGGCTCCCAAATCCGGTCACCAACCGGCACGACGAACCATATCGGGATTATGCGCGGCCTGGTGAGGCAGCCTCCCAAGGTGGTAAACCCCAGTTGGGCCCCTGTACTATACCGCGGGCGGCCAGCGGCACCACCGTTTCTACAGGTCTCCCTGTTTGGCGCATCGCCCCGCGCCATCCCCACTAGACTACGCCAAGACCCACTGGTCCCACTAGTGCTGCGACAACCACCACCCCTGCCCGGCTATGCACTTGCTGACCCCTGAACACAATCCAACCGAGATTGAATTGCTATGGAGGGTTTTTCGCAATAGTGCACGGTGGTACCTACCCGGTCGAAACTTGAGACAAATTTGTGCCACCAAGTTTCTACCACCAGTATTTGTGCCACCAAGTTTCTACCACCACGACATAGTTTCCAAAAAAAAACTAATCATTCCAAATATTCAATCCGTTTTTATGTGCTGATATTCCCACGGACCCCCCCCCCCCTCGTGCTGCTGGTTATGGCGGACCCGTACCAATCAATACTGCACGGCAGTCATCAGTGACCAGGGGTGAGTTAGTTAAAGACTACTCAGAAAAAAGATTTCAAACAAACCTGACTGTAAATAAAAATAGATACTTATAACAAGTTCCCTTTCAGAATAACTTCAAGAAGCCTTTGTTTCAAGGCGCACCTGAAAGTGAAACGATCATGAATTATGGAATACTCTGCCGTCGTGAGCCGGCAGGGCGATGACTCCTCGGTATCATGGCTCATTAGTTTGATGGAGGTATATTATATTTATAAGATGTAGACATTACGGTGTGATCTATGGAAGATAATATTGCGTTTTTCGTGGTAGGGTGAGTATATATTCGTGTATTGTCTTATTTATATTAACGAATGAAAAAAGCTTATCGCAGTCCATTACTGCACTTAGGCCTCTCCCAATGTTTTGACGCTTTTGCTTATTGTTTCCTCGCTGACCAGGGACGAGATGGTTCAGTGTTTTATTTCGAGTTTTCCTTCTCTCGCAGTGATATCGTCTGCCAGGGTCAAGGCATTTCGTCTGCACACTGTTTGATCCAGGGCCAGGATTTCAATGGACTCCTCAAAAGTCGACAGTCTTTCCTAGAATAGTAAACCAAAAGGAAGATAAGGAATAAGTGAATCGTGCGTGAAAGCCTTAGACTCAATTGGGAACAAAAATTATGATTATGAAGCTGCTGGCTTAAAAGTAACCAAACGCAAACCCTAGCAGCAGACCCATGCAGCAGATGCAGCGTATCGGGAAATAGATTATCATTAAATAATCTTTATTGTATTATTATTATTATTGTCTGTGTTAGTGAATGCTGCTGCAGTCTGCGGTCAACTACAAATTCACACCCAGTTCTAATGATCAGCTATACCATTATTTAGTGTCTACGTGCTCATTTCTAGAAGTCGTTGACTCCAAAAGCTGACAGCCTAAAAGTATGCCCACAATTAATTAGAACATTTGTTAGGTTTACGTTATCAAAGCGAGCCATTTGTGGCTGTTACATGTAATAATCTTCTTATGTTACGCCGCAGAATAAATAGTACTATGTTAAACATGATACATGATATATAATTATTGTAGCAGTTTTAGAGAATTGTTATTGTGGTGTAACAAAGTTTAACTTAAAAGTAAAAGAAGAAAAGAAAATTGATTATTTTTAGCCGATCATACTTGTACACATAAAAGAAAATTAATAATAACAGCAGCATCGGGGCATACAGAATACATTTTTTTTATATAAAAAGAATATTAGCAACCGAAATGACTAATATTCCCTCTAAACCCTCCAACTGAGCTAAATTACTTGTGCTAGGAGTGGGTCCATGTCGATGACGGAATGGCATCTGTGACTTACTAAGAAAATGGTTGAAAATCAGCACCAGGCACCAGGTACCAGTCTGGCATATGCAGTACCAGGCCCTATTTAGCATGCCTACTGGATATTTGCCTGTTCATGTTTGCTGATCTAATCATCAGCAATATTAGGGCTAGCAATTATATTTATATTTTTTTCTTTCTTATTTCTTAATTCTTTAATGCACACAAACAGTACAGAGGTCATACACAAAATGAAGATATAAGAAATATATACAAAGGCGAGCTTAACTCAGTATGAGTTCTCTACCAGCAAACCTTTGAGTAGAGAAGAGAAGCAGTTAAAGTAATAAGGGGATGTGAAGTGTACATTAAATTTCAGATACAAGAAGGGTACCTGAACAGGTGCATAAATATACACATAAACATACATACACAGCATACAAATTACACCTACGCACATACATACAAATAATATACATACTTACATACATAAACATAATGCATAAATATAGATGCATAAATATATTCAGACTACATTACTGTGATAGGAAATGTTCCCTTGTTCTTCTCCTTTCTTATTATTCTCTTGTGTATCTCTTCGGTTTATGCAAGAATATTTTATTCTTTTCTTTCTTTTTTTTAATTTTTATCCTACCAACTGTGCCTTGTCTGGAGTGTGGACAGTGATTTGCCAAAGACACAGCGCGCGGTAGCTTCGTTCGTCTCTTATTTCAGAGTAGGGTCTGCACCCAACGCGAATAACTAAACATAATGTAATAGAAAATATATGCACGCTGACCGTACGGGCGATATAATTTGCCGTGATAAGGCAATAACCGTCTGGCTATTTTGGAATGAGTACAAAATGGACGACAGAATACCACAAGACGTCAATTTAGCGCAAATCAGCAAGCTAAATTCTTTGACGTCTGTGACTCATATTTTGATGCAATAAACATTATTATTATTATTAAAATCAGGGTTGGAAAATCTTCGAAGTAGAACGCTGAAAGTTAAGTCTTCACAAGGGTCCAACTGAAGCTAATAGCTTCCGACACAGCCTCTTGTACTAAAGTCTCGTGAGAGTGCTTCATCAATATACTCGTAAATGCTTTGAGTTTTTACAGTGTCGCTGTAAGGAATGTTTTGTATTACAAGTAATGTAATGATGAAGACTCGACCTATTTATTTTTATCCGAGTTCAAATACTGAGGAGGTTATGATATTTGACGAATAGTTCATAAACTATGTTTATCCTTCAATTTTTTTATACAACTTAGGTGGCGGACAAGCACACGGTCCACTTGATGGAAAGTGGTTACCGTGACCTATGAACGTGTGTGACAACAGTGGAGTTACATCCGTGCTGACGACCCTGTAAGAACAGAGATTTTATGTGCCCTTAGTGCAGAACACAAAATCAGGACAAGCCTTTGGTCTTCCCACTGACAGCACAAAACTCTCCAGTGAGCTTTGGCTACCTTACTAATCACCGGGAACACAACACGAGGTTATTAAAGCCGTGGTATTCTGTAGGGTGGAGGTACTTTCCCAGTCGGACTGCTCAATTCGGACGGGAATACCGTCGTGTCCTACCTACAATTTTGCTGTAATTTTTTGCGCCGATTGTAATCATTTTTTTAAATTGTATATTTACATCGTGTTGGCTCCCAGTGGAATAGAATAGAGCCATCACATCTCTTCCTATGGGTCTCATAGAAGGCGACTAAGGGCTATCCCTACCTAACTACCTGTATATTGACATTTAATATACAGCCCATGACTAAGTGCCCACTTGACGGCTATAGGCTCACGTAATATAATCACACTTCTATCCCCGAAGCATAAGGCAGAGGTGAATTAATTCCCATATTTCACCAATCATTGAATTCGGTCCAACGTAACAGGGGGTGAGTCTATTGCCGTCTTCCGGGCACTATTATTGTTGACCTGCTTTTTTGTTCGTTGATTGATGCATCTGGGCTGTTTATATCTGTCTGATGATAAATAGCCCTATGCCTTAGTCGCCTTGTACGACACCGCATGGGAAGAGATGGGGTGGCCCTAATTCTAAATATTCGGTAAATATTCAAAAAACATACTCAAAATTTTTTTTTTTTTTTTGTATAGTCATTTATTTCTCATAAAAACATAAAGTTCACTTAAAATTAGATTTACAATAATTTAGAAATTAGAGTACGCCAATATATAAAAATTAATTATTACATCAAATTAAACAGTAATATATTCAAGAAAACTTTTATTATGTTTTGAGACGCGCAACTTTTATAGAAAAAATACGCAACGTACGATATTTTGTTTAGCAAAGTTTTCTTCTTCACCTCGAAAGCAATATAGGGAAATCGGTGAAGCGTATTTCAATATCGTGCATATGGGTTCCGTTGAATTTTTATTACTACTTTTTCCTACTTTATGGTTTACAAATTCTGTATTATATATGGCTTACATATTTTGTATTAATAACCGCTGTAGCCTAGTGGTATGGATAATGGACTGCTGAGACGAGGTCTCGGGTTCGATCCCAGGTTTTACTATGGCACACACCAATGACTTTTCGATGCTTTTCGAAGTTATGTGTGTATTTATGGCTGGTTTATAATTGCCCGGTTAATGGCAATAGGCTCGCCACCTATTACATTGGGACGTAAACATAAACTGACGAAATTTGGATACTAGCACCACCTCTGCCTACCCTTTGGGGGATATAGGCATGAGTTTATGTTATTTTGTACTATCCGTGTAGTGAAGAAGAAAGAATATAAGTATCACCACCCCATTTCATCCGAAAATTGTCGTAATAGGCGACTAACGCGTTTGCCGAAGGACCGATGGCCGTTGGAGCAAACGAGTCCTAGAGTGGAGACCGCGAGAAGGTAAACGAAAGGTAGGACGCCCCCTAGCCAGATGGACTGACGACCTAAAAAAGGTGGCTGGGACAGACTGGATGTGGAAGGCGGAGGATCGGAGAAAATGGCGCACATTGGGAGAGGCCTATGTCCAGCAGTGGACTGCAGTGGGCTGATTGATTGATTTGATTGAGGCGACTAACGCAAAAACGCAGAAGAATGTCACTAAATGAAACCCTGTATCAACCCGTCTGGCTAACATGCTAACTGTAGGTCAACGCCTCGCGACATTGGGAGAGGCCTATACGTAGGTTATATTTTGAGTTTTCCTTTTCTTGCAGTGATATAGACTGCGTATTTTTCCGTTAGTCTCCATTTACGACACCCGTCGGATGAGATGGGGTGGTAATACTTGTATGCTTCAAATCTGGACATAGTACTGCGACAGCATTGGTTAATATCACGGAAGACATAAGACTGGGCATGGATTGAGGAAATCTTACGTTACTATCCTTACTTGATTTTAGCAATGCCTTTAATACCGTAGATTTCGACATTCTGCTCGGTATACTCTGCTCTGTTAACATATCTCCAACGGCTATTGAGTGGTTTTGTAGTTACCTGTCTGGTCGCCAGCAGCGTATTCGCGTCGAAGAATTAAGCTCTTCCTGGTGTGATGTGACCGCTGGTGTACCACAGGGTGGCGTTTTATCTCCGTTACTTTTCGCCATCTTTATAAATACAATCTCCGAAAAACTACTTTTATCCTACCACCTTTATGCTGATGACCTACAAATTTACACCCAAGCTTCTCCAAATGACTTATGCGATGCTTTTGCTGTACTCAACAACGACTTGGAGCGGATTTGCGAATGGAGCAAAAACCATGGACTCACCCTAAATTCGTCCAAAACTTTTTTTTTTTTTTTTTTTTTTTTTTTTATATAGGACACGCCAACTTGACCTCACCTCGCCTGATGGTAAGCTAAAGGCAAAGTCTCAGGAAAGAGGGTCACCATTACAGACACTAAGTGCTACAATGGTGGCACTCAGCTTGGCGGCCTCATCAGATGCTTTTTCACGCCCCGCTTAAAGGCCCCGGGACTGTAGGAAGAAGGAAACACGTGTGCTGGTAATGAATTCCAGGTCTTGGTGGTGCGGCAAAGAAAAGAGTCTCCGAACCGCTTGGTTCTTGCTCGTATATTCTGCACAGTGTGAGGGTGACATCTAAGGCCTGCACGTGTTGTCCTATGTAGGAAAGGAGATGGTGGGATTAGTTGGAAGAGCTCGTCAGAACACTCACCGTGGTAGAGACGGTAAAATACAGCCAAGGAAGCAATATCTCTACGCATCTGCAAAGGCTCGAGGGTGTTCGTGACCTCAGGGTTCCCAATAATTCGGACCGCGCGTCGCTGCAACCTGTCGAGAGCATCTAGTAGGTATTTCGCGGAGCCATCCCAGAGATGCGAGCAGTATTCCACGCAGGAGCGAATTTGTGTCTTATAGAGAAGACACCGCTGCTCCGGCGTGAAAAAACGTCTCACTTTGTTTAGGAGTCCGAGTTTCCGCGAGGCTGTTTTGATGATGCTCTCGATGTAATTTCTGTTATTCAGTTTGCAGCGAATATCCATGCCTAGGATATAGAGATTGTCCTGCAGTGGAAGTGGCGTGCTCTGAAGAGTGGGAAGGGGAAGGAAAGAAGATACCTTTGCTGTGAACGCACAAGCCTGCGTCTTCTTGGCATTGAACTCGACCATGTTCTCGGAGCCCCATTGAGAAATGTGATTCAAGATCCGGTCCAGTTCAGGTTAGGGTCGCCGCACATGCGCCACCACTGGCCGCAACTAACGCTGCCATCTGTATATTTACTGTAGTTTTCATACATTTCATATGGACTCGCCACACACGGTTGAACAAGTCGTCAAATCGACCAAATCGTCACTTCTACAAAAGTACAGGAAATATCCCTGCCGGTGGCAGCGTTATGTGATTTTGATCAGTGACCCGTATGCGGCGTCACATTTTTTTATAGTGCGGATATCCTCTTAACATTACTGTCCATCCCAAGGTTGCCTGGAAGAAATCGCTTCAGCGATAAGGCCGCCCATTGTACATTGAACTGTATAGATGCTACCTACTTGTCCTACTGTAAATCTGTTGGTGTACAATAAAGAATTATCTATCTATCTATCTATCTATCTTTCTCCGTCATCACAAGGATCATAATTGCACTGAGATGGCTCTAGGTCGGCCAGGGTGCGACCGCTATGCCTCCGGCAATCTCACCTCTGGCAACTTACGACCCTCAGACGGCGTGCGTTTTTGTCGGTTCGAATCCGTCATTACTTCTCGCTCTGACTCTGATGGGGATGTTTCGCACGATAAAATAAAGGATCTTAAATCTCTCCTCCGGCAACTTACGACCCTCAGACGGCGTGCGTTTTTGTCGGTTCGAATCCGTCATTACTTCTCGCTCTGACTCTGATGGGGATGTTTCGCACGATAAAATAAAGGATCTTAAATCTCTCCTACGGCAACTTACGACCCTCAGACGGCGTGCGTTTTTGTCGGTTCGAATCCGTCATTACTTCTCGCTCTGACTCTGATGGGGATGTTTCGCACGATAAAATAAAGGATCTTAAATCTCTCCTCCGGCAACTTACGACCCTCAGACGGCGTGCGTTTTTGTCGGTTCGAATCCGTCATTACTTCTCGCTCTGACTCTGATGGGGATTTTTCGCACGATAAAATAAAGGATCTTAAATCTCTCCTCCGGCAACTTACGACCCTCAGACGGCGTGCGTTTTTGTCGGTTCGAATCCGTCATTACTTCTCGCTCTGCATCTGATGGGGATTTTTCGCACGATAAAATAAAGGATCTTAAATCTCTCCTCCGGCAACTTACGACCCTCAGACAGCGTGCGTTTTTGTCGGTTCGAATCCGTCATTACTTCTCGCTCTGACTCTGATGGGGATTTTTCGCACGATAAAATAAAGGATCTTAAATCTCTCCTCCGGCAACTTACGACCCTCAGACGGCGTGCGTTTTTGTCGGTTCGAATCCGTCATTACTTCTCGCTCTGACTCTGATGGGGATTTTTCGCACGATAAAATAAAGGATCTTAAATCTCTCCTACGGCAACTTACGACCCTCAGACGGCGTGCGTTTTTGTCGGTTCGAATCCGTCATTACTTCTCGCTCTGACTCTGATGGGGATTTTTCGCACGATAAAATAAAGGATCTTAAATCTCTCCTCCGGCAACTTACGACCCTCAGACGGCGTGCGTTTTTGTCGGTTCGAATCCGTCATTACTTCTCGCTCTGACTCTGATGGGGATTTTTCGCACGATAAAATAAAGGATCTTAAATCTCTCCTACGGCAACTTACGACCCTCAGACGGCGTGCGTTTTTGTCGGTTCGAATCCGTCATTACTTCTCGCTCTGACTCTGATGGGGATTTTTCGCACAGTAAAAAAAAAGGATCATAATTGCGCGATGTATTTATTTTGTATTTTTCTTTTTGGCTTGAGGAACCCTAAACATCTTAAATACTTTATGAAATATGTACTGCCATACATCATAATTATTTGTTGCGATCCCGTTTACGTGGAAAATATTTATATCCAGGAGGCCTGCGTTAACCGGGGTACCTTATTTAGTAGTGATTTAGTGATAGCATCCGTCAAGATGGCTCCTGCCTAACTTGAGATTGTATTATAAGAACTTTATTAAGCAGGTGTTATGTTTGTCAAAGAAATATTATTGTTATAGAGTATGTATTTAATCTTAAAACTTTTTTGATCATGTTTTTGAGAAAAAAATGCCAGCTTACGAAGATAATCATGTAATTATGAGTACTAATAAATAAAATCGTGTCCTACACACGACGGTATTCCCGTCTGAATAGAGCAGTCCGACTGAGGAAGTGCCTCCACCCTACAGAATACCACGGCTATAATAACCTCGTGTTGTGTTCCCGGTGGTGAGTAGGGTAGCCAGAGCTCACTGGAGAGTTTTTGTGCTGTCAGTAGGAAGACTAAAGACTTGATTTTGTGTACTGCACTGAGGGCACATAAAATCTCTATTCTTACAGGGTCGACAGCACGGATGTGACTCCACTGGTGTTATACACGTTCATATGTCACAGTAACCGCTTTCCATCAGGTGGGCCGTGTGCATGTCTGCCACCTTCGTTGTATTAAAAAAATAGCGAATAAATGGTTTCATATTTAATTCTTATCAAATATAAGCCAGCTGTGAGATTATTAATCGTGTGCAATCATATGAATCATTAGACGCCATAAAGAAATATATTTTATATGCTTGAGGCTGTTTATTGTATTCTTGATCTAATTGGTGCTTATGTTTACTAGTTGCTGACTGTAAATCCGTGCGATTTTTGGCTTATTTTAAATAGACAAAAATTATCTAGAATAGAACAAATGTTATTAGGTTCAGTATCGTTAATTTTAACAAATTCCAAATATTCTAAATTTTGCTGTTGTATAGATATTTCTGTGGGGACAGGAATGCTGACGCCGAAAATATGTTGCATACGTCCGAGCGCCCGGCGCGCTCGCCAGTCGCATTCGATCCGGGCAGTAGGTTGAACACGTCCACTTTAAGTAATAACCTTTGTGACCCTTGTAACCTTGTGTAACCAACATTGAGTTCAGTAAATGTTTTACTATTCCTTCTGACTTACTCTTTCGTGACAATCACCCGACAACAGAGACACCCCAACATTTATAATTTTCAATATCATAAATTGTACAGATGAGATCATTTAACGTATGAAAAACGAATTTCAGTAAATAGCAAACCCTTGACACAGCCTGTTCATAAGATTATATTAGCTTGAATAAATCATTAACTCATATCTCCCGCAGTTCTTTGTTACTATTACTTTAATTATTATTATTATTAGCTCATTCTATCTTGACTGACTTTATAAAATCAAGACTTTAATCATTTTCCTCGGAGATTTCATTATCAGATATTAATTCATGTTTTATTTCAAATACCTAGAAGTCTATCTTTCTGTATCTCTAGAATAAAGAGCTTACCAAGAATTTATATCACGATATTATTCTTGCTAAACATCTTCAATTATATTACACAGTATCATCGCGTGTGGGCACCATGGAGTCCCCAACTCGTCTACTGGCCTATGGATGTGTGTAACAACAAGGGCGTCACGACACACCCGCGCTGCCGAACCTTCTAATGCCCTTCTTGAAGAATCCCATATTGTAGTTGCTTGGGAAAACCACAACAGGAGGTTCATTTCACAGATTAAGCGTAAGAAGGGCACGCCGTAGTAACGGCGGTAAGACCCATCATGGGGGAGTGGCTAGAGAGGCCACACGGCAGCCTCTCGTACCGTCTGACGCAGATGATCACCGAGCACGGATGCTTCGGAAAGTATCTGCGTCGGATGCAGAAAGAGCCAACGTCCGAGTGCCATCACTGCGACGCGAGCGAGGACTCAGGTCCGCACACGCTCACCGAGTGTCCGGCGTGGGAGACGCCGAGGCGGGAGCTTGTGGCGGCCCTGGGAGTGAGGGTTCTCACGCATCCGCGCAGCGAACCATCGCCGCGAGCAAGGGCTCGCGGCGATGGTTCGCTGCGCGGATGCGTGGGCGGCCGGCGCCTCCTTCTGCGAGCAAGTAATGCTCGTGAAGGAGGA
This sequence comes from Eilema griseolum, assembly GCA_963662185.1. Taxonomy (NCBI): domain Eukaryota; kingdom Metazoa; phylum Arthropoda; class Insecta; order Lepidoptera; family Erebidae; genus Eilema; species Eilema griseolum. The sequence continues at coordinate 3,677,859 of OY759249.1, forward strand.
GGCGGGGCGGGAGCGGCAGCGGGAGCGACGAAGGATCGCAAGACAAGCTGCCCGCGTACGAAGGCAACTCGGGCGTCGGAGGTCGATGAACGACCTCCGCCCCCCATGAGCGCCGGCCTGGGGCTGACAGGTGAAGCCGCCTGTCACCCTGGCAGAAGCAGGCCGCGGCGGTGGCGCGCGTGGCGCGCCTCCCCGTTTCCGGGGACGAGTTGGGGACTCTGTAGTCCCCACACCCGAGAAGAGGTCCAGATCGTGAGAGATGGCCCTGGGTCGGCCGGGGTGCGAGGGATATGCCTGTCAACCTCACCTTCGGCAACCAAAACGACCCACAGGCGGCGTGCGTTTTAGTCGGTTCGAGTCCGACATAACCTCCTCCACCGGCTCCGGTGGGGAGGTATCCGTGGGGATTTTGCGCACGTAAAAAAAAAAAAAAAAAGATTAAGCGTAAGAGTCATAAAAAATGTTAAAGTGCTCGAAGGGTTATCATATATCATCAACAGTTTAGTCTAAGTCTAGAATGTTATTTTTAAACTATCGCGATGTGAATTCACAATTATACAACCTCTCGACGCTCGCAAGCTAGTCAAGTCATGACCACGGTGCTGCAACGCATCCTAAACGTCGCCAGAAATAATAAGTTCCATGATTTAATCACGAAAATTCCAAACCATTGTATTATTATGAAGTCTAGAATGGTAGAAAAAGTAAAATAATAAGTTGCCACATTATGATAAAAGGTAAGAAATGCACTTAATATATGTTTTATAAGATACTCAAAGAACTGATTTACTATATTTATATACTTCCCGAATCAACCGGCGTCGTTTCTCATTTTTAACCCTCGGCTTCATCGCAGATAATGGTATGTTTTTATTTATGATGTCGTAAATAATAAATGTTGATCCACGAGCTTTTTGTGTATCATATATGTATAGTTTTTCACTTTTCTTGTATCGTCGTAGCTGAAGAAATGTAAGATCAACTATAGATTTCAATTGAATAAATTTTTTATCATTAAGTATGCCAACTATTCAAAGACAATAAAGATAGAAAAAATTGAAACGGTTCAGGCGTTTCTATTTCATTTTTTTCAATTTTTTCAGTTTCAATTTTTTCTACCTTAATCGATTTTATGTAGATTAAAACTTTCAAGATTTCATTTGACCTTAAAGAGTCAATTGATTACGGTGAGAAGTTGTAATGTAGTTCAATATATTTTAAAAGTATAGTCTAGATATGTAGTTTCTTAAGAACGTTTTGCTGTAACTATAACAGTTGAGGAATATGCCCTTATAGCCCCTTTTGAAAATTATACCCTGTATATACGCGACCATAGATAAACAAACAACTAGCCCATAGCAGTCCACTGCTGGACTAGGCCTCTCCCATTATTGGGAGGCTTTGGCCTACTGTTTCCCCGCTGGATAGACGGATTGGTACAGGGTTTTATTTCAAGTTTTCCTTCTATCGCAGTGATATCGTCTGCGGATTGTTCCAGTAGGTACGTGTAGTAAGTGTGGTGACGGAGAAAGAATACAAGTGTCACCATCCCATCTCACCCGAAGGGTGTCGTAAGAGGCGACTAACGGAACAATAAGGAGGTAGAACACGATGATATTGCCGCCCAATTGAGCAGTCCAACTGGGGAATTACCTCCGCCCTACAGAATACCGCGGTTATAATAACTTCGTGTTGAGTTCCCAGCGGTGAGTAGGGTAGCCAGCTCACTGGAGAATTTGTGCTGTCAATGGGATTACTAAAGACTTGTCCTGCTTTGTCCTCCACACTGACGGCACAGAGACTGTGCTTACAGGGTCGATAGCGCGTGTGTGGCTTCTCTGGTGTTGTACACCTTCATATATCACACACGTTCATAGGCCAAGGGAACCACTTTCCATCAGGTGGGCCGTGTGCTTGTCTGCCACCTAAGTGGTATAAAAAATACCTACTTGTCGTACTGTAAATCTGTTGGTGTACAATAAAGAATTATCTATCTATCTATCTATCTATCTATCTACGCAGACCATAGATAACCATGTGACAATTCTTTTCTATTACAGAACCCATACGACAAGTTAGTTAAGTTATGCTTTCTTTGGGTCTAGATAGCGTTGTGTAGTCCTAGAATATATACTACTACAATTTACTAGTCACAAACGAAGAAATAACAAGTTTCAGTACTTCTTTTCACTGTAATTCCGAAATCTACGCAAGAACATTAATCTTGTAGTAGTGATTTATTGTTTAACTAACGCTGAATGGAGATAGATTAACTGTTTATCTTTCAAGTAATTGTTTATTTAAGAGTTACACAACTTTCGGCTTTTCTAAGTGTATTCTATGGTGTTAAACGCACTTGTTTGATTTTTTTTGTCCTAATACTAACTGATCCAAGTAACCAGTTTTTTTATTCCTGTCCCATCCCTGTCTCGAAATAAAAAGTATCATATGTACTATTCCAGACTATAATCTATATCTTTACCAAATTTCATCCAAATCTGATCTGTTAGAGCGTGATCCCATACATAGATTTCCATGAGATGCAGGAATGGGATCAAAATTCTGCGAGCAACAGCTAATGCTGTATGAAAAACATATGTACACATTTTTTTTTTACCTGCGCAAAATCCCCACGGATACCTCTCCACCGGAGCCGGTGGGAGAGGTTATGTCGGACTCGAACCGACTAAAACGCACGCCGCCTGCGGGTCGCTTTGGTTGCCGAAGGTGAGGTTGACAGGCATATCCCTCGCACCCCAGCCGACCCAGGGCCATCTCTCACGATCTGGCCCTTTTCTCGGGTGTGTGGGGACTACAGAGTCCCCAACTCGTTCCCGGTAAACGGGGAGGCGCGACAGGCGCGCCGCCGCCGCGGCCTGCTTCTGCTAGGGTGACAGGCGGCTCCACCTGTCACCCCCAGGCCGGCGCTCATAGGGGGCGGAGGTCGTTCATCGACCTCCAACGCCCGAGTTGCCTTCGTAACATATGTATACACCTGTGAATTCCCGAATACATAGGTGTGTTAATAGCTACATTTCGCCAAACATGATTTTGGTCCCATGGTACGAGCCTATTGCCGCCAAATGAGTACTTAGTCATGGCCTATATATTTACTGTCAGATGGAGAACAGCCCTATCCCTTAGTCATCTTCTATGAGATGAAAAGATGTTATCTCCCTATTCTAGTCTATATGATTGGTAAGTATCAATTGTGCATAGCTATGGAATCAAATTCCATCAACTGATTTAAGTCGTGAAGTTTCTACTAAGTAACAAGTTTGATATTCAGTTGAGTCAAAAGTCGGAAAAACAGCTTTGTCTGTATGCAGCTGAAAGCCCCTCAATGTATCGCATTACTGAGAAAGGCGTAGACTAGTTTACATCATGTCAATTGTGTTAATGAGAGGGAACCATCTATAAAAAAGGTTTAAAGGAAAAAACTGATTTCCATACAAAAATAGACTTTTACAGAAATTAAAATCAGACAAAAAAAAATTAATTAAGTACCTCATTTTCACGATACTTATTAGTAATGGTTAAGTCACTTAAATCATGAAGGATATAAATAGTCCTTCTTTTTTTAACATGCAGGAATTTCCTGAGATCCCCTCTGCCCTCCCCCCCCCCTCCACCCCCACCGACTGTGCTGGTGGAGCACAGTCGGTGTGGTTATGTCCCTGACTGACCCTGGGCCAATGAAGACCCCCTCGGCAATTACAGAATGCCAAAATATACCTTTAAACGTTATTTTTATTATGATTAATACAATCCTCCCTGAATTCAATGAATATACACAATGCATATCTCATTCAATTCTTAATCGAGAATAATAAATAATTCTTTAAAATTCTGAGCTACAATAAAAATTAAAAAAAATAATTACAGCATTTTTTTATACACTTAGGTGGCAGACAAGCATACGGCTCACCTTATGGTTACCGTGATATATGAAGGTGTACAACACCAGGGGAATCACACCCGTGCTGCCGACCCCGTAAGAACAGATAGTTTCTGTGCCGTCAGTGCAGGAGACACATTCAGGACAAGCCTTTAGTCTTCCCACTGACAGCACAAAAACTTTCCAGTGAGCTCTGGCTACCCTACTCACCGCCGGGAATACAACACGAGGTTATTATAGCCGCGGTATTCTGGAGGTGTTGGTATAGTCATTAAAAATCAAATGGCATGATTTTCTATGCGATAGTAAATTATTATATGAATCACATGTTGAGAAGCTCACTTGTACTTTTCCACATTATTTTTAATATATATTAGACCTGACCGGTTTCAACTTACGGCTTCCTCAAAGGCTTACAATGATTCAGTCATTTAAAAAAAATTATGAAATCATTTTCTGTTCAAGTATCACAAAAAATACTGAGTAGATTTATCTCTATCTTTTTGTATTCAAAAGCTTGTAATTATATTTTAAATAGTTACTTTTAATGCGGCATTAATGAGAAAAGGACTATTAATTTATGAAAGAAATACAAAAAGCCTTAGTTTTTTTTTTATTACCTATTTATTGTTCAAATTGTAACATTTACTTAGCTTAAACTCACGCTCGCATAAAAACCGCTGTGGTTTAAGCGGGTAGCTTAAACCACAATGGTATTTATGCGAGTGGGAGTTTGTTCATTTATTTATTAAATTGTGGAACATAAGTTTTACATTAATATTAAAATAATAAACATAAGTGCATTATGTTCTACCACTTACATGGCGTACAAAAAAAAATTAAATGTCATTATGGTTAGTGGATATTAATTACAAGATTAGGTCATACTGCTCATAATAATACATTGCTCACAATGCTCAAAACAATACATTTTAATGTCATACCTTACACAATAATAATAATAGGCCTGAATGTCAATTTACACACCACATTTCACCAGTTTTATGTTTAGGTCCCAATGTTATAGGTGGCGAGCCTATTGCCATTAACCGGGCACTTATAAACCTGCGATAAATACATACATAACTTCGAAAAGCATCGAAAAGTCATTGGTGTGTGCCATGGTAACACCTGGGATCGAACCCGAGACCTCGTCTCAGCAGTCCATTACCCATACCACTAGGCTACCGCGAATGTCAATTTAATATATAAAATAAATCTATTTAACAATTCAAAATAATGATTGCAACATTTTTAGTTTAATGTACATAAAATATTCTATTTTTTTTTTTATTTTTTTTACGTGCGCAAAATCCCCACGGATACCTCCCCACCGGAGCCGGTGGAGGAGGTTATGTCGGACTCGAACCGACTAAAACGCACGCCGCCTGTGGGTCGTTTTGGTTGCCGAAGGTGAGGTTGACAGGCATATCCCTCGCACCCCGGCCGACCCAGGGCCATCTCTCACGATCTGGCCCTCTTCTCGGGTGTGGGGACTACAGAGTCCCCAACTCGTCCCCGGAAACGGGGAGGCGCGCCACGCGCGCCACCGCCGCGGCCTGCTTCTGCCAGGGTGACAGGCGGCTTCACCTGTCACCCCCAGGCCGAAAATATTCTATTATAATATACAATTACTTACAAATTTATATAAAACTATGCTAACTATACAATATATACAAAAATGGAATAGAGAACAAGAGGGAGACTGTAATTTTAGGCATCGAAAAATTCCTCCCCATCAATCTCTACTGGTACCGTGCCCAAGAGGCTGGCGGCATTACTACGCTGAATGGCGATGCCAATTCTTTGAGCGAGGTAAAGGCCAACCTTATGGTCACGGGAAGCGTCGATTAGTCGGTTCGCTATTTCTTTGAAGAGCGCGCGCGCGCTTGGACCCCACGGACCCAACGTTTCGACTCCAAACGGCTCAAAAATATAATTACCAGTTAAATTGGTATATTTGCGCCGTTTGAGTCTTTGCTGATGCAGCAGCAGCGCATGCGCAGTCCATCGTACTTGGAAGGTGGGAAGGCGCCAGGGTGTCGACGCAAGTTGCATCCCACACCAAAGGCCTACCCATCTTCCAAGGCATCAACGACATACCGTCCGGTCTCTTACCATATCGTCGCGAGCCAAGCCAACAGGTTCAAGTATAGCTGGCACGCCGGCGGTGACAAGAGCTCGACGGATAATGTCGTTAATGTTTGCATGTCGGGACATGCGGCCTGCGCTCCTGTTGCAAGACAATCCGTGATGTCCAAGGCTATCGACAGCTTCTCCACAGAGACACCGATGCGGAGAAACACACGGTGCACCCAAACGAAGGCAAGTAAATAGCAATTGAAAGTAGCAAATACTGAATACACAACAGTTACTTTATCATTCGTCATTATTATCATCGTTAAGACGTATTTTCTTGATTGCACCAAAGGCTTTCATAGTCGAAAACCCAGAGGCCTTCCGACTTTTCCTCTTCCACTTCGTATGATAATAATAATATTTACACAAGTTTGTACATTTCGTGTGTCATTGTGTGTATTTCCGCCAAATTGAGCAAACCGACTGGGGAAGTACCACCGCCCTACAGAATACCGCGGTTATAATAACTTCATGTTGTGTTTCCAGAGGTGAGTAGGGTAGCCAGAGCTCACTGGAAAATTTGTGCTGTCCACTGACAGCACAAATTTTGGAATGACTAAAGGCTTGTCCTGCTTTGTCCTGTACATTGACGGCACAGAAACTCTGTGCTTACAGGGTCGGCAGCACGAGTGTGGCTTCTCTGGTGTTACACACGTCCATAGGCCACGGTAACTACTTTCCATCAGGTGGGCCGTGCGCTTGTCTGCCACCTAAGTAGTATAAAAAAAAATTAAAAAATGTTCAGGGTTTTTAGTCGCTATTTAATAAATATTGTAGCTACACAAGTAAGAAAACATTTATCTCAACTAATAGTGTAGCTATCAAAGATAATGGGCATACAAAAGAAATTAACGTTATTTATGAGGTACTTAAACGATCTCTATGAATTTTTAATGTCATGATATTTACGTAAAATATTTTAGACCGGTCGCGGTCTGATGGAAAATTAATTCTATGAACACATTAGCCAAAATATGTAATGATTCTCCAAATGTCCGGCCTCTTGCCACGAAAGAAAAGCCTGTGATAGAGTTTAATCTGATAATCAAAGGGTGTACTGGTTTGCAGTTGAGTTTGTTTCGGGCCCGGGACATATTGGTTGGGCCTCATGCCGCCCACCTGCAATACACCTTCAAAATCTCATCAATTCTTTTGTATACAGACAGAGCATCTCCTTGCTAACTTGACATTCTTTATAAACAAGTAGGTATTTCCCCCTTCTAACAATCCAGTGTCCTTCAAACGGAACGCATAAAAGCATCTGCTCTTCAGATGCTTTTATGCGTTCCGCTTGAACTATCAACTTCAACATTGACCACGATTGTAGACCTATTTGTATCTGCATTCCATTCCATAGACTTCGCCTATAGCTTACAATCAGACAAGGTGAAATCATAAATTGACGTGCCCCGTATAAAAAGAATCCTCTGGAATATATATAATTTTATAAGTATATATTAGAATATCCTTCTTTAGTCGAAAACTTACTAATGGAAATCAAAATAAAGTTCAGTCTCACAATTTTCATGTCCAAACTGGATATTCGTTTAAAAGTAGATTTCTTTTTCCATTTTATCACGACTCAAGGAGCCTGTTAGCATTATTATTATTTCAATGATGGAGCCTTAGTTTCTCGCTCCAGTTGATACGAAGGGATACCGGAAAATATCTATCGCTTTAAAGCCGAGGAGACTGAAGATTTTTGTACAAAATTTATGTTCTGACTTGTCGAGATATTGAAAAGTTGCTTTAGATGAAATTGTGCAAGATTTGTCTCCATTATTTCTTAAGACATCAGCCGGGAATGGTAGGGCATCAAGACGGAAAAACGTAGATAGGTAAGGCTATAATGACAAGTAAGGATAAGAAGTATTCATACTGTCCGCATTTGTGCTGAATTCATCTCAAACCCTGGTTTTGGTATCAAAAATTTGAGTTCAATATAAAAAGAACCCAATTTATATTGGGCAACCATCCAAAAAAAAAATAGGTTCTTAATAAATTTTCATTTATAATATTGAGTTATATAATCTTAGAAGTCGATTATAAAATCTATATTTAAAGTAATCGACCATAATCAACTTATCCCCTACATTTGCTTCAGGATTTAATTTTGTCCTTAATTTTCTATGTCCATCGCCCTCCAAGTGACTCTAGAATCTTCTAAAACCTAATAATTACCTCATTATAAACCAGTAACAACCAATTAACTGAAATATCATGACCATTATGCTTAAGAGCTCATCATATTTAAAATAATGGAACATTCCATCCGATGCATTTTCCATTTAATTGGAAAATTAATTATCCAGCCTTTATCCCATCACGGAGGCGGCTTAACATTCGCTATTTTCAAGAATCGTTTTACATTTTCGAATTAATATTTTGCGAAGCATGTACTACAATATCATTACGGATTTAAGACAGCTATGATTAAATAAAACTATTCGTAGCCCAAGCAATCTAGCTTAACTGTTAGGGGAAGTTCTGGTGATTTCGTTTACTATTAGATTTTCTTTGAAAATAGAATATTATGAATTAAAGCTTTTGGAATATTCACCATGTTGTATTGTTTTGAGTTTCTGATATTTCAGCGCTGTTACAAGCACCATGATCACGGACGAACTGGAGTATTGGCGGTTAATGGTGAAAAAGTTTTTAGGCGTAAATAATATCGATCTATATAGGTATTTAAACTATCATGGTCACTCACATCAGTATCAGAATAAACGGAAACTCAAAATAATGAAACATGGTAAATATCCCGTTTATTCTGATACTTATATCGATCTACCCTGTTTCGAGTTCTCATACTACGTGTATCAGCACTACCACTGGTTTTACTCTGAGAGTACAGTTTCTTCGTGATCATGTTGCTTACAAGGGTGCCGAAATATCGGAAACTCGAAATAATACTGAAGCAGCAATACACAACTACATGGTACTACATGGTAACATCCCGATAGGTAGTTCTAATACTAAAACTGAGAAAAATAGTATAATTATAAGATGTATTAGAAAGTCAATGGCCATCTTTTCATTTTACCTAAATATTACATTGGGACCAACATGCTCAAAGTTAATGATAAAATTTAGGTATACACACGACTTCGATAAGAAGTATGACCATTATATTAATTTACGTATGTGACATAAAATTGTTAGATATTTTGATTATCATATTAATAACCATAATGGATCTTTAGTAATCATGAATAAATCATACATAAAATAATCATTATCTAGTTTAAAACGATAATGCGCACAGGTCCGGCCCACATGGAATACTGCTGTCACATTTATACTGTAGCGTCTTCATACCAGCTTGACCTCTTCGACTCGGTGCAAACACGGGCGTTGAGGTTGGTCGACAATCCCATACTCGCAGGTGATGTGGAACCTTTCCGCTTTAAGAGGGACTTTGCTTCACTGTGTATGTTCTTCCGCTTATACAAGGGTTTGTGCTCAGATGAATTGTTAGACATGATTTCCCCAGCAACATTCTATCACCGTACCGCTCGCCGTAGGGAGGGAATTCATCTCCACACATTACAACCTGAGACGGTACGCACTGTGCAGTACCTATGTAAGAAACTTCATTCCGAGTGTGATGCCCCTGTACACGTTGTACACGTCCATAGGCCACGGTAACCACTTATCAATAGGGAAGATGGATTCAAGCTATCCGGAACGTGGAATCCAGTGATTAAGATACTAAAACCAAAAAACACAGTGCCGTTAAAAACTGACATAGTGAGTGTGGTGCGTCGTCAGCCTAACCGTTCATAATAAGTGTAATGGTGGGTAGGCGCTCAAAAAATGTTCCCCGCATACATCTCGACGCTCGAAGACTAGTCAAGTCGTGACCACGGGTGCTGCAACGCATCCAAAACGTCGGCAGAAATGGTAAGTTCCAAGATATAATTCGCGAGAAGTCCCGATACCTAGTATAATTATCAATCTCTGCCCTAAATTTCATCAAACTTAATTGAGCAGTGTTTGGGTGAAAAAACAACAAACCTAACCCTTATAAACTTTCACATAGCGACAGGAATTCGAAACCGAAGATCTGTTTCAGATAGATATTGAAATCAAACGTTTTTGATACAAAAATAACAAAAGTTTTCAGTTGAAATATTCAGAAGCAAAATGAAACCGTAGAACCAGATACGATACCGGGTTTAAAAGTGAACAATCAAAATATATTGAGCCGCACAGTTTTCATTTTAAATTGTATTTTAAGCTAGCTTTTACACACGGCTCTATTTGTAAAAAATAGAAGTGAATCTGATTGTGGGTGTGGTGTTGAAAGGTTTTTTGGCGTTTGAAGAATTAAATCGTATATGACTGTGCTGCAATCATCATCAACTTGCAAATGATTGGCTAGGGCTTCAAGGATATTCATAAGACCGACCATCTTTGGCATCACTAAAATTCGTCGTTGTAGTTGACAGGTGGTAAGACACGACGGTATTTCCGTCCAAATGCTCAGTCCGACTGGGGAAGTACCTCCGCCCTATCGAATACCGCGGCCAAAATAACTGCGCTGCCAACTCTGTAAGCACAGAATTCCTCTGTGCTTACAGAATTGGCAGCGCGAGTATGACTCTCTTGGTTTTGCACACGTCCATAGACCACGGTAACCACTTTCCATCAGGAAGGCCGTGTGTTTGTCTGCCACCTAAGTGGTATGAAAAAAAAAGCGTCGAATGCTTAGTAGTTGAGGAGTACGTATAATATAGAGGTCCTGAGTTCGAATCTTGTCTATGACACTACCGACGTGAACTTCTAATACAAGCCATTTTAGCTTAGCTAGAGGTGTAGAGGGTATACTCGTATTAACAGGAGGTAGGACACGGCGGTATTTCCGCCCGATTGAGCAGTCCGACTGGGGTAGTACCTCCGCTCTACAGAATACCGCGGCTATAATAACTTCGTGTTGTGTTCCCAGCGGTGAGTAGGGTAGCCAGAGCTCACTGGAGAATTTGTGCTGTCTGTGGGCTTGTCCTGCTTTGTCTTCTACTGACGGCACAGAAACTCTGGACTCCTCTGGACTCCTCTGGTGTTACAGATGTCCATAGGTCACGGTAACCACTTTCCATCAGGTGGACCGTGCCAACGAAGTGGTATAAAAAAAAAACAAGTTCAGTTATTAGAATTCTCTTTTTGTTAATTTTGTTAATACAACTCTATCTACTACTTTGAGAATTTATAATAATCTATGGTTTTAACCAACGCCACGCGTTCAGATGGGTTAGTTCATATTCGTCACTGATTTTTTTCCAAACAAACCAGATAGGTTCGAAAGAAGAGTTTTTTCGTTTTCATAATTAAGTGAAAAAAATTTCTTTATATAAAAAATAACAAAGTTAGTTGTAAGCTACGAAAGAAGATTTTTTCCATTTTGGTAACCGGTTACGATAATTTACAATGAAAAATTATGCTGCAATTTAAAATACAGTGGTAAATTAAATGCAGATGCCAAGAATCCTCGCCATAAAATATTTCTCCAACCGGAATACGCTTGCAGATAGTTAAATTAATTAATAGGGCTAATTTGAAATGAGCCGGTTCATTACGCGTACAAATTGTAAGATTAGCTCGCTCGCACCACTGGTTTTTTTTACATAATCGTATTACGTCATAGTCCACCGAGCTAGTGATTTTAACCGGGCGATAGTGGAAATGTTCGTGGCCAAGTGCGTTCGCTGTTTGTTGGTAAGATGATCTGGTCCTCGACTCTCTTAAAGGAAAACCTCTGTCACATCACAGACTACAAAAAATGGCAATAAATTGTAGTCCAAATTGAAATGAAAATAATTTCATTACTCTTTGTCTTTCATTCTGCAAAAGGTTTTGTAGTTTTGAACTTTAAGGTTATTGCATTAACGTCTAAAATTAAATGGATTATTAACAGTGTAGTGTGGGTATGACAGTGGTTTTCCGTTTGCAAACTCAAGGCCCTGGACCCGTACCGTGACGGCTTAAAACAGGTCAATAATTAAACTATTGTCATATTACCAACTTTTTTTTTTATACCACTTAGTTGGCAGACAAGCACACGGCCCACCTGATGGAAGGTGGTTACCGTGACCTATGGACGTCTGTAACACCAGAGGAGTCACAGTCGCGCTGCCAACCCTGTAAGTACAGAGTTTCTGTGCCGTCAGCAGAAGATAAAGCAGGACAAGCCTTTAGTTTTCCCACTGACAGCACAAATTCTCCAGTGAGCTCTGACTACCCTACTCACCGCTGGGAACACAACACGAAGTTATTATAACCGCGGTATTCTGTAGGGCCGAGGTACTACCCCAGTCGGACTGCTCAATCGGGCGGAAATACCGCCGTGTCCTACCTCCTTTAACTGCAAATTTAACCTTGAAATTCCTATATATTTATAAGGGATTATTTGGTACCGTTCAATTATTGACCTGTTTTAGGACGTCATAGTAAGTACGCAGTAGATTAAGCTATTTAAGCGCGGTGCCCATTTGGATGGGTTAGCGCTATTCATCTCTATGTGGCATTTCATATAAAAACTTCTGTGCTTCGATTAGCATGGACGATGACAGACTCGAACCGAATAAATCTCGAATGCCGGTGTGAATTACACTCCGGCATTATCCTCGACCCCGATAAGGCATTTGCCTCGCACCCCGGCTAAACCTGGGCCGTGTGCGGTGTGATTATAATTATGAGTGTGCCTTCCCACCTTCCACTCTACCGATTGCAATGAAACAAACGTAAGTTTTTGTGTTCATCACGAACAAACATTTCCAAATTACAATGAAATATAAATTAAATTTGTGAGTAATTGTATATTATAATAGTATATTTTATGTACCTAAACTGAATAAATATGCTACTGTTTTACATAAGATAAGATAAGATAATCTTTATTAAACACCAACACATTACAGTACATGAGAGTAAAAGAAAGATGATACGATAACATTATACACTAGCTGCAATGTACCCACTATAATGAAGAAACTCTGCAGTATCAATTAATAAATATATAGATAAGCAACATTTGTAGTTCACATGAAAATTGTTTAGCAGGAAAATGATTACGATGTCTTTTGGGATTTTTTTACTTTGATCGTTTGATCTAGCTTTCACCCTTTTGATTTTCAGCTGTCCATACTTAGATAGATAGATAATTATTCTTTATTGTACACCAATAGATCACTGTAGAACTTGTAGGTAACATGCATACATTTTAATGTACAATCAGCGTTTAGGGATTTTACACGTCGATGTTCAATGGCAATAGAATGCAACAGATTAGACCTTACGTACTTATGGGATTGAAACACGTTTACGACTACTGTAAACGGCAAAATGCGTACCATTCGCATACATTTATTATTGTATTCTACTAAAGATTGTGGCCTATAGGGGGGCAGCTCACCACAACGTACATCGTCACAGTGTGTTAGAGATAAACCCATTTCTTGTATAGCACGCCTTATGATTGTCAATTTAAACAAGATTGCAACGCTTGATACACAAAGGTTCGCGAAATTTCTGATTGTGCACTCACCATTTGTTGCACTGTTTCCTTCCATTGTCCGCGTTCAACAATTTTGCAGACTATTTTCGTGTTATATTTTATTCTTTTGTGTGTACCGTATGTTCGTAATGATCTTATACGTGAAAACGTTGTGATTCAATTCTTTGTGCGAGATATAGTATGATATCACATTAACACATTAACAGCCGTAAGACGGATATATGTGTAGAAGAATTTAGATGGTTTCGGGAGAAGGTTCTGTGGCTTAGTGGTTAGACTGAGAACGCTCTGTAAGGGAAAGGTCAGGGTTTGAGTCTCGCCAATTTTTTCTATAATTTAATTAATTTGAATAGTTTGAGCGGAGTCATCAAAAATCAATGTTTAAAAATGATAGCAACATCATTCTTTGGTTCTGATAGTTCGTACGAATATCGAAAGATGGCTCCCACTGTTGCCGTAAGACGGATAAAAGTATAGAAGAATTTGGATGGTTTCGGGCGAAGGTTCTGTGGCTTAGTGGTCAGAGTGTTGCCACTGTAAAGGAAAGATAGCGGGCTCGAATTCCGCCTGAACTGATGCATTTTTTCCTATATCTTAATCGATTTGATATCACATTCATTAATGTGTAAGGAAACCATTCATTAGATAGGACAGAAATGTTTAAGCTATCGCCAGGTAGCAGGTGAGTTTTGCAGCAATGCTCTTATTCAGCCTCATTCCTGTCTAACAGCCCAATGTCAGTATAGGTATTTAAACTATCATGGGCACTCACATCAATATTAGAGCTATGCTTGTAACAGAGCCGAAATATCGGAAACTCGTGACATTCAACATGGTAAATATCTCGATTATTATCCGTGTGAAATAAGAAGAATACATGTATCATCCGAAGGGTGTTGTAAGAGGTGACCAATGGAAAAATACGCAGACGATGTGAATGAATGAATATAACTTTATTGTACACCGATAATCAACACAAAATAAACATCAACAAAGTTCACAATAGTAGGTACAAATGGGTGGGATATCACTGCGAGAGAAGGAAAACTTGAAATACAACCCTGTACCAACCCGTCTAGCCAGCGTGGAAACAGTAGGCCATAGCCTCCCAACATTAGGAGAGACCTAGTCCAGCAGTGGACTGCGATATAAAGTTTATTTTATCTTATCCCATCTTAAAGCTAAGGCTGTTTTCTACTGAACAAAGTACCGTAAAAGTAGGTTATTTCTTAAGAAAGAGATTGCAGTTCAGAAAAAAACGCATCCCAAACCTTTCATATAAATTTCAGACATGCAGACCGAATATTGTTCTTGGCAAAGCTCCATGGAAATACTGTGTATTATTGCTATGATAATTTGTGATTTTGTGGTAAAATTAATAATGGCAAGTAATTTATTTATATAGAGTACCTAGTCAATACGTTCTTTTTTTAAACGTGCAGAAATCAATTCGGATACACCCCGCCGAGGCCAGCGTACAGCCCCGACCAAAACCGCACGTCGTCTTGGGCCATCAGTTGCCAAGTGTGAGCTAGCCTCTGGTATATCCCTCGCGTATTCAATACGTTCGGAATTAATTTAACACATTTTACAATAATAAATGCGAAATGCATGACTGTTTATTGAGTTACATTATATTCATTAAATTATTTCCATTGAATAATAACGTTTGCGGTTCTGTTATTGAAATATAATAATATACCACGTTCTGTGATAATATAATGAAATAGTGTACCTATCACTGAACCACCGTGAAACATACAAACTATATTGAATTTAACTCTATACTATTATAAACACATTTATCCACATGATTCTTTCGGCCTAGACCTAATTAAAGTAAGTTCATGGTGCCTAAATACCAAGCCCTATTAAATAAATTTTAATAAAATATTAAATAATTTAATGGATTTTCTTTTGCTTAATTTGGCTTATCGATTGATACCAAAAAAGAACTCGCTTGTAACATTCAGTAATGAAATTGAATGTTACAAACGAGTTTCTGAAACTCTGAGTGCATTTATGATTTGTCTTTTTTTAATAAGAGAACGTTTTCTTTGAGCATTGGCTATCATCTCCAGGGTTTAGATGTCTACAGGTGGTGTCCACAAATTGCAGCCTGTAAATAATATTTGTTTCTTTTGACTGTTGTTCAATGCTGCTACCCCATAACCTGGAATCAAACCGCTTTTTTTATGGTCCCAAATACTTTCAATGTAAATCACAGATGTTTGTATGACACCTGGTCTGGCGCGCCTCCCCGTTTCCGGGGACGAGTTGGGGACTGTGTAGTCCCCACACTCGAGAAGAGGGCCAGATCGTGAGAGATGGCCCTGGGTCGGCCGGGGTGCGAGGGATTTGCCTGTCAACCTCACCTTCGGCAACCAAAACGACCCACAGGCGGCGTGCGTTTTAGTCGGTTCGAGTCCGATATAACCTCTCCTACCGGCTCCGGTGGAGAGGTATCCGTGGGGATTGTGCGCACGTAAAAAGAAAAAGATGTTTGTATGACAACGGGGTCAATAGCTTAACATTATTTTATTTTCCGAGGCTTTGTTACCTGTTTCTTTAAAATTGTAGTCTAAAATATATAAATATAATATCACTAACAGTTCCAATCCTCTTAGAAACTATCATCAATTATTAATGGTAACAAGAATGTGTATCCAGAAGCGACGGCCACATTTAAAATGTGCCATTCTGGGCACAGTCACGTTCTAAACTTATTTCAGTTCTAGCACTATTTTATGAATAAGGCCGTAAGTGCTTGATATCGGGTTCTTCTGTACCAAGATTTTTTTTCATACCACTTAGGTAGCAGACAAGCGCACGGCCCACCTGATGGAAAGTGGTTACCATGGCCTATGGACGTGTGTAACACCAGAGAAGCCACACTCGCGCTGCCGACCCTGTAAGCACAGAGTTTCTGTGCCGTCAGTGTAGAGGACAAAGCAGGACAAGACTTTAGTCATCCCACTGACAATACACAATCTCTCCAGTGAGCTCTGGCTACCCTACTCACCGCTGGGAACACAACATGAAGTTATTATAACTGCAGTATTCTGTAGGGCGGAGGTACTTCCCCAGCCGGACTGCTCAATTGGGCGGAAATACCGCCGTGTCCTACCTCCTCATGTAAGATGTTATAATATACCTACTGTTCACTTCCTCAATAGTGAAAGAATTTTAAACCTTGACTCTTAAATTTTCAATAATTTTAACTGGAATTAAAGCGATCCTGATATTTATACATTGACTCAGTCTGTGACCAAGGCTGGTCTAACGTGGTCGAAACGTCAGGCAAATTAAAGGTATTTATATACCTATAATATGATCGCGTTAATTCCCGTTAATCTAACGGGAATTAATGCTTTAATTTCCGTTAATATAACAACAATATTAACAGGAATTAACGCGACCTTGTCATGGAACACGAGATGTTGAAACATTAATATTCCTCTAGATATAAAACATGAAAAGTTAGTATGCCTCTAGATTTTCAGATACGTTCAATCAATAAAAATAGTATTTATATCAACTCAAGTGTTTTTTAACCTGTTAAGGTGCATACGGATTACGCGTACCCTGGTACGCGTATCCGGAACGATATTGATGTTATGCGTTCAATTGTGTAGACAAAAACATTTTTGGAAATTTCTGACTCATTCTCGTTTGCTTTGGCTACATTGAAATTATTGTAGGCTTTCAGTCTTACTGCAATCTATGGCCAGAATCTTCGCATTACTCCCCGTTGCATCTGAGGTGCTCACTTCCGAATCTGGGTTTTGCTTTCCGACTTATAGTTTTTCACTTTTATTGGTTATGGTCATCTATGGTAGTGAGATCATTGATATCATTGCCATCTATTTCGATGCAAGCCAGTATCTCTTTGGTCTATTACTCTTACCGGGGTCTAGCAGAGATGGTATGATTAGACAATAATCAATTTATTTCTACTATATTATTATAAAAAAGTATTTATCAACTGAACCGATTTTGAAAATTCTTTTACCAATTAAATAGAAAGTCACTTTATTTGTGACTGTCAAAGACTATATATCAACACACTATTGGAGAAGGCCAGCAGCGGAAATTGTATCAGAAGTCTACACGAGTAGAGCCGCGAGCAACAGCTAGTATTATATATAGCAGTGGTTTGCGATATCCTGAATAATTGAATATTGACTTGGATTTTTAAATTCTTAAAGCAAATCCCCAGTTTTGTGCTTAATTAAAAGGACAGCCTTCCTAATTGATGTTTAATCATTGACCATTAATTAATGTATCCTAAGCGTTTGGGGCAGACGTCTCATGAATAAAATATTAACTCCTGTTAACCTAATCTACATAATTATATTTATGACATAATGAGAAAATTGGTAGAGCGATTATTAGAATTTTATTTTATACTGCTTAGGTAGCAGACAAGTACACGGCCCACCTGATGGGAAGTGGTTATCATGGAGTATGGGCGTATGCAACACCAGAGGCAACCTAGAAGGTTCCTTCAGAGTCAGCGTGTTACGGTGCTGTACACGTCCCTAGGCCAAGGTAAACACTTTCCATCAAGTGGGCCGTGTGCTTGTCTGCCACCTAAGTGATATAAAAAAAACATTGAAACGTATTTTCAGGATAAAATGTAGTCTGTTATTATAGACTGTAATCTATCACTGGTATAACCCAGATCAGTTCAGCATCATAAACTTCCCATTGTTTTATACAACTTAGGTGGCAGACAAGCATACGGCCCACCTAATGACAAGTGGTTACGTGACCTATAAACGTATGCAAGGCCAGGGTGTCACACCCGTGCCGCCGACCCTGTAAATCTGTGAGTTTCTGTTTTAATATCAGTAGGATGGAATAAAATTCGATTTGCATTCCAAAATGCTAATTCCAAATCTATATAAGTCAGCATTAACATCCTTAAGTTAATCCCAGTCCAGGAACTCTCGGAGTCCAGGGAACTGAAATCTCTACGTTTTAGTTATATTATGAACTTACTTCTATAGGAATTATTCTAAACAATCGTAAATACTATAATACACAAACTAATACACAAGAAACATACATTACATTACAAAACTTATAATCTCAAACGGGTGATCACAAAAACAGTCGCCCTGACATTAACCCTGTGAACGCTTAATCACACATAACTACACACAATGTCTGCCGGTCGAAACGACCAACTCCCGATTTAATTGTCCAACTTCCCAGAGTTCCCAGCTTTATGCAGTTCCATGTTTAATGGCAGCCAACGGGTTAAAATCTTGCTCGTAAAGCTAGTGCGGTAGTGGGAGCAAATTTTGACGACATTAAATCATCGTTTTAATTGTAGTTTATGATTGCATTTCAAAGGTTATTTCCAACTAAGAATTACCAGTGACTCCGCATTCGTGAAATACTACGTGCTCATAAACTATAAGATTTATTTGGTAATAAAAATCCTTATTATATTTGTTGAATGGACAGGAAATGCTTCACTACGTTTTGAGATGTGCGTATTTGAGATATTTTTGAAGTGAAAACTTCTTTAGCGGCGCTGTGTACTTTTTTTGGAATGGGTAAACATTTCTAAACTCGCGTCAGGACACGTGACCTGATCGAAAATTCGTAAGACGGATGGAGAGAGGACAGGCGGTGCAGAGCGCTTGCGCGAATGTTCGTGTGTGTTAATGTTACAGCGTGCGTTAATATTCAAGTTTTCACTTCTGCCGGCACTCCCGGAGTGCAACCCGTCGTTTTTTTTAAACAAATATGTTTTTAATTATATATAAATTGAAGCCCAATTGCTGTACTTGCTTTATAATTATAAGTAGAATAAAAAAATAACTAGTATAAAACTCGCCGAGATATTTGCCATGCTTATTATTTTTGCTAAGCAAACGATATTTCGGCGCTGCTACACCACGAGTACGTATGAGTACGTGTACGAGTCCTAGCGCCATGATCACGGTGTAAAAAAAAAAACAAAAAAAAACTCTTTCTCTCTTTCTTCTTTCTAGTACTACAGTAGAACGTGTTCGTGAGACTATGCCAGTACTTCGTAAAGAATTGTAGAGAATTATTCAAAGTTCCTGGTGTGTCACAGCAGGAATCATTTTCAAATAGAAGCCAGCATTAAGACGAAGTGTTAAAACTTTAAATTTTACAGCGGAATTATTTTAATGAACTGGCGTAATTATACACATTGTAACCTCCATGTTCTCATAAGACATATAATTGTTTGAGGGTTAATGTTTAAGCTTGAATGTATTAATGATCTTTTGGACCTACATAGCTCCATCATCATTATCTGGTGTAGTGCCCAGTTGCTTTCGAGACAAGAGACGGAGTCTGGGTTTTATTTACTGATTCTTCTCCTCCTGAATGTAATATATTTGATTTATTTAACTTTTGTGGGAATGACTGCAATCTTATCTCCTAAGTCAGGCTTCAAAGACGTAAGAGCCCATACAACCAACCCAATGAAGTTAAATGTTTTACAAAATAAAATTGAATATTTTTTGTTAAAATATTAACGTTTATTCGATATCGTAATATTGAATGACAGAAAACATCGCTCACAGAATATCCTGGGCTTATATTTTAGCTATTTTTATCCTCCGGTTTCAGCTTACATAATGGCCGCAATTGAGCACTAAGCGCTAGATAGACAATGATGACGTAATTCGATATAAAAGGCATTTATCGGTACGAAGATAATCTTTTTAGAAAAGTAAAATCTACTTCAGTATACATCCTACTAATATCATAAATGCGAAAGATTTTAAAAATATTTGTATGTTTGTATGATTGAACTTTTAGACGTTTGGATGTTTGGACGTTTGGACGTTTGGACGTTTGGACGTTTGGACGTTTGGACGTTTGGACGTTTGGACGTTTGGACGTTTGGACGTTTGGACGTTTGGACGTTTGGACGTTTGGACGTTTGGACGTTTGGAAGTTTGAACATTTGGACGTTTGGACGTTTGGACATTTGGACGTTTGGACGTATGGACGTATGGACGTATGGACGTTTGGATGTTTGAACTTTTGGACGTATGGACGCTAGTACATTTCGACGTTTGGACGTTTGCATAGCAAATATTTTTCATCAACTTCACTATCATCTTCATCCCGAAGGAGATTGTGAGAGGCCCTTATTCTTCTTTATTCTGTATAATTACAAGTCAAATCAAGATTGTTATCATCACTTGATCTGTTTTCTTGCTTACAACCACAAAATTTAAAAAAATATGTTTTTTACGAAAACACTCAAGCTTCCGAAATTATAATATTAAAGTAATCTACAAACATTTATTTAAAAACCTCGTCGAAAGCGGCTCGAGGAACGCAAATATGGTGACATACTAAAGAAATTATTAAGCGCGAGTCGAAAAAACATAATGGGAGTGCCGCCGAAATAGGTATATTATTAAAAATGTTAGAGAGGCACTGCCAGTAGGATCTAATGCTTTAATTCAAGGCCATACTTCCTTGTACTTGGACAAAGGTACTCAATGTTTTCGTAAGATACTGTTCTTAATCCTGTTTTTTTACAACGGTCACATCTATATGACTTCACCCTCCCTAGACAAGTAACAATTCGTTTGCCGGCCGGCATATTGTAGAATAGAGTGGCAAATGTATGGGATTTGACATTTATGACATATGTTAACGACTGTCATATACGTCAAATTAATTGTCTTGAGGGGCAGCTCATCTGTTCATTAACTAAAGGTAAAAACTTAGTGGTTATATTCTCTTTGACTCACTCCATACCATGGTTGTCTGGAAGAGATTACCTTGTGCGGTAAGGCCGCCAATTGTATGTATACTGTGAAACTGTTCCATATAATGGCCGCCCATTGTACATTGAACTGTATAGATGCTACCTACTTGTCCTACTGTAAATCTGTTGGTGTACAATAAAGAATTATCTATCTATCTATCTAATGTAATGTGTTTTTTCTTTGCTTACCATAGAATAAAGAAATATTTGATTTGATTGAAAATCCCATGAAAGAGGGTAACTATTACAGACCTCAATGCTCAAATGATCCGCCTAACGGTCACGGGACCTTAAGGACATTTAAGAAGAAGGTAACACGTATGCTACTGAAGAATTCCAAGCCTTTATGTGACGGCTGAGAAAAGCATAACCTGGATTGATAACCCTGAGAGGCGAGAAGAAAGCCTACTGTAGAATTTTGTCCTGCAAGCAGCAGGTGTAATGGCTTGCAGAAGAGGTTACTTGGCACCAAAGGTCTTACTGGGTCTCCTAATACTCCAGTAACACTCTTACTATAAATTATTTTAATCAAACTCCTGCTTTCATCTGCCACCTAAGCATACCTTTCTTACTCCTCAACATTTTTCATCGTCATTTTTCCCACATACACTTTTCGCAATATATCATTCAAAACATATGTTCTATAAGACACGGATCCCTAAAAACGATTTCATAATCTCGCCAAAGAGAAGATAAAAACAAATTTGTTTCAACGCAAAGTAGGTGATAATTTTGTCCAGAATTTTTTAGTAAAAGGGCGCTGTTGGTGCGACAGAATTATGAGTCCTAACGTGGTTTTGTTGACAACAACTTGATCCTGTGTTTTACGAGCCACTGCAACATTTGGTGTGGCAAAAATACGAGAAATTTCATAGCAAAACTTTAGGGTACTTAAATGTTTATCATAATATCAAATAATAAATTATTCATTTTAAAAATCATTATTTTCATATACGCTTTCAGTAATAAAAAGCTGTACGCACGATGATAGTATCCATAATTAAATCCATAGATCACAAGTTCATATCCCGTTAAAAGGACCATGTTATGGTCCTTCGAATAAGTAATGTACTTAACTACTTGTGCCAACGAGGTTAAATGGTATACTGAACGCACTTGAGAACGTTTAAATGCAATATAAAACCTTGTTTTTAGTCGTTGAAAACTATTTAAGTTTTTAACAACTTCCACCATTGAAAGAGGATTATATCCAGCAGTAGACTGCAATTGAATTGATTGATTTATAACTTTTAAATTTAATGTATTTCACGGGTAAAGTACTAGAAATGTTTACGCGGATGTTATTTAAAATTACTGTTCGTATTATGCAGGTAGACAAGCATTCGTACGTCAATTTCGTTAAAATTTATTGGATAAAACGTAACAAAAAATCATGTAACCTTATATAAACTCATAAAAAAATACCGAATTAAGAAAAAAAGATCCTAACATCGTTCTGGTAGAGAATTTGATCATAAATATTATCCAGTATACTCTGGCCATAAGTTTAAAACCAGCTATAAGCTTCAGGCGTTATTTTGTTAATGCCTTTGTTTTTTTAACTGACGCGTCCTGACACAAATATAATAAAAATCTTGTTTGGAATATTTCACACTATCACAATTTATGATATTTTTAAAGTAAAGAATTTAGATTTTTCAAAGTTGTAAATCTGTATGTTCGCTTTTTATTGATGAATAAATAAATCCAAACTTCTTGAATAACCCCTCGAATACCCCCCACCATCGGCAGTGAATCCCTGCAAGTCGGAAACTATGACCCTAGCGAGATCATCTGGTTCCGTTTATTTGATCTCTGGAAAAATGTCCCGAAGGACATTTTATACAGTTGTCTTTCGATTCAGTCTCAGTGTTTCTCGTCTTGTTTATAAGGAAAACAAACAGAAATAAATTACAATTTTAAAAGAAGGACATTATACAAAACTACAATAGCATATAAATTGAGATGGAAATTAAGAGAAAACATTGGCCAATGCATTTTAGGAAGCTCATGAATACAATAAGAATGTATAATTCTGTTTTATATTAGTACTAGCTATATCCAGCGGCTCTGAAGGCGTGGATATTGGGTATCACGACTATTATATACACGAGTAATATTGTACTCGAAAATGACGAACTGTCTTATAAACCTTCCTCAGCTAGAGTTACCAGGGGTCAGTAGGGTGGCCAGAGCTTACCAAATATTTTTTTGTGCTATCAGTGGGAAAATCAAAGGCTTGTCCTATTTTGCCTTCTGACGGCAAAGAAACTCTCTTGTGCTTACAGTGTCGGCAGCGCGAGTGTGACTCCTGTGGTATTAATACGTCCATAGACAACTGTAACCACTTTCCATCAGGTAACTGTGTGCTTGTCTGCCACCTAAGTGGTATAAAAAAACTTGCATCCCAAAATTTTATCTTTTTTATGTGTACCTTGACTTTTGTGAGCCTGGCTGCGATCTGAGCCCCATGTCCGAGAAGAAAGCCTGTGCCAGAGCATCATCATCCATCTATGAGCAGTCCTCCTAACACAATTGCTGATGAGGTTTCTTGGTCTCATCAAAGGTCTTACTAGGGTCATAAATATCCTAATCGATTTGCATTAGTCATAAATTGAACACTTAGTAAGGCATTTTTAATAATGCCCAATTTTTATTTAAAGAAACTCTCAAAATACTTTCACAAACTGCAAAGCACTTTCTGTTGAGAGCTTTAATTTTTTGAGAGTACCTACCTATTTACTATAAATTTAAATTTCAAAATTTATTATTGAATAATTTTTGTTTCAGATAACAGACACTCAGACACTTGGATGCATGGATTGTTATACTTGGAGAGGTAAGAACGATTAAATTTGTTCGAATAACGAACTTAATATTTTAGCAACTAGTAAAATTTTGTAAGCGTGGACTTGGATCGGCGCTGTCATATTTTGCGTTAGTCTCATTATTTTTCTAAACTAAAAGTAGAATAAGATACGCCTCATTCGATCAGCTATTGTGAATATTGGTCCAACTTCCAGAGATTGGACGGGTCTAATTAACAGAAAGAAAGACAGCAACTATCGAAAATGACTCTTTGATACAAAAAAATATATCCACTAACTAGGTTTTCACTATTTACGAAAATTAAAGGCAAGCTTCTTCTGAACTATATTTTATTTTGTTTTTGCCTGTTTTACTGACCAATATAAAATGAATGAAATAAGTACTCAACTTTAATGGAAAGAACTCACTTTGCAATTTTAAAGAAATATTGCTAAGTGAGTTCTTTCCATTACATTTTTAATTTCTCGTCTAAAAAACCGTAAAAGAGAACGATATTGAATCGTTGCAATATAAAACTAATTAATAACTAATATTGTTGTTATTTCAACATTTGAAATAGTTTCACTTGATAATTAATTAATTATTCAAATAAAACTATTAATAAACTTTCAGTCTTCAAGTTCTTTGCTTATTTGAACATTAGGAGTTCTCTACTTACTTACTTATGTAAATTAACTGCTGAAACTGGTTGAAAATTATACTTTATTTCTAAATAATTATAGTGATTCAAGGAAACTTTCAATACTGAAACTAAGTTGTTTAATTAATAGTACAAAATATTACACTATTTTATTAGGAATGAGGTGTTACCCTGCTGTTTTGCATTTTGCTGAGTGGACTGGCTTACAAATGAGATAAAATTTGTCCACGAAGGCTTTAATGGGTCCCCAAACACTTGGTGTATGTAGGTATATATTTTGCAATGTTAAAGTGTTCTTTTTGTAAATTATTTGGAACAGGCCCTCGATAAAACAAAGCCACTGTCAATTTTTTATACCACTTAGGAGACAGACAAGCACACGGCTCTCCTGACGTAAAATGATTACCGTGGCCCACAGATCAGTGAAACACCAGAGGGGTTCCACTCGCGATGAGCAAAGAGCGTTTCTGTGCCGTCAGTGTAGAAGACAAAACTGGAAAAGCCATTGGTCTTCCCACTGACAGCACAAAAACTCTCCAGTGAGCTCTGGCTACCGCCGGGAACACAACACGAGGTTATTATGTGCGTGGTATTCTGTAGGGCGGAGGTACTTCCCCAGTTAAACTGCTCAATTGGATGGAAACACCGTTGGGTCTTACCTCTTCCGAAAACATGCCACAGACTGTAAAATATTGCATTAAGTTTCAGACTTAATTTCTATACTATTAAAGTCCATTGTCCTGCTTTGTCTTCTACACTGACGGCACAGAAACTCTGTACTTATAGGGTTGGCAGCGCGACTGTGACTCCTCTAGTGTTACAAACGTCCATAGGCCACGGTAACCACTTTCCATCAGGTGAGCCGTGTGCTTGTCTGCCACCTAAGTGGTATAAAAAAATGGTTTTTTTTTTCACTTGAGATATTTGTTCTGATATTTTATTCAAAATTAAATAAACTATTTTTGTTTATCTGTATTTTTATTTAAACAAACTGAAATTCTAACGAGATGTTTTTTATTTTCACAATCCACATAAAATAAGTAATACATTTGGCCGGCATATTCAGATCACAACTTCCTTTGATTGACACACATAAATTACATTTACGAATACCTTTTATACTGTTTCCATTTATCTTTTCTTTCTTTTCCTTAATAAAATGCAGTGGTAAAAAAAGGATACGCGTCTTCTATAACATTTATTTATATTTTTCCTCGCATTCATCGTTTTAGCCTGTCTTAGGGCCATGTCTCACTATAAGCGATTTTGGTTTATATAACCAATTTATGTTGATGGGTTCTCCTTCTATTGATTGGACTTACCTTGACTTTTAGAAGCGACTGCTGTTATGAAAACGACAATTTATTTCTTCTTTCGTAACTGGTTTTTAAATCGCGTAGTTCCCGGCAGAGACGAATTCGGACCACTCTATCTCTTTCCATGCAGTGTCATACATAACCACTTAGGGATAGGGCTGTTTAACATCAGACAGATATATACAGCCCAGACTCAGCCTCAGATGCATGGTTTGAGTCAACAATAGTGCCCGGAAGACGTCAATAGGCTCACCTACTATCACGTGGGACCGAATTTTATGATTAGTGAAATGTGGGTGTTAATTCACCTCGGCGGTAACCCTCCGGGGTAAAGGTGTGATTATTTGTTTGTATGTTACTGGTTACTACGAACATGGCATTTGTTTCTTGCTTTGAAGCAAGAAACAAATGCCATGTTCGTAGCTGGTTATTAAAAATCTGTTATGAAAGTTGACGAAGCTAGCTAGAGCCTCCGAATTTAGAGAGATATAGGTATCCGAGCCTCTTCTGTCGATCAGCAGGAGACGATATTATCATATTGAACAAAAAGGTTCAATTCCAAGTTAATAGATTCTATTTCAGTTTTTTTTATTTCCGCTGATCCCGACGTTTCACTTGTTTTTCAGCACGTATGGTCCCGGGGAGACAAAAGACAGTCGTGTTACAGTCCCTTAAAGTTGCCAACGAATAAAAGCTGGTCGTTCGCGCACGTAAATTTTACTTCTTGTTTTGTAACTGGGTTACCATGTGAGATATTTTGTTCTCTTGTTTCAACTTCCTGCTCGTTTTCATACAAAGTTAGGGAAATATAAACGATTTTAATTTTAAAAAGATTTTAAAAAGTGAAATCGGTTGACGTAACGTTTCCTGTCCTATTTACAGTGGTGTCCTAAGTGTAACATTTAATCTTAATTATTTTAATTTTTATGTCGTCATTCGTTTCAAATATTGGTGCAGTGTGTACTTTCTCTGTATCCCGAACTTAGCAATGCTTTAATTTGTTTTTTAGGTAGGACAATCTCCCCTCCCCTCCCTCTAACATAAGTCTCGCCTTCAAAAATGTGGATCCAAAATGTGGTGGTTAATACAGTCTTGTAAATTTATTGAGTCACAATTGTATACCCCTAATATATCGAAGATATAGAGTGAGTAAAACATTAAGAAAGGATCAAACAGCTACCGTTACTTTTCGAAATGTAAAAGAACACGTTTAGTTTAATCTAGATTGAGAAAACTTAAAGTATTCTAGACTTTGTTCTAGTGTCTAAAACAAAAGGTTCACTTCATAAAGATTTTCAAAATCTTCAATTGCTAAGTTTATTTTATAAGACTAACGTTCCAAAGTACGTTAAAATAGCATTTCTTCAAAGTGGTTCCGTTAAATATAAGGAGCTTTCCGTTATAAATTTTATCGTTCAGACATATTTGCCGCAATTTAGCTCACCCGCGGCTGAATTAGATTCGATAGACGTCTAGACGATCTACTCGATAGCTTTAATATGTCACAAAATATTATTTTCTAAGCGGTTATACTAGACATGAGTGGATAAATCTGGATATTTTTGTGGTCTATTCCGCTTGAGAAGACAATTTTAGTGCAAGCTGTCTAGGTTATTTATCTTCTATAAATATAATTCCATCCTACTATTCTACTTAATAATATAACTGTGAAAGTATGTGAAGATATTGGAACGTTGTTACTTAATCACGATCCAGTATCTCAGAAAATAGAATAAAATATAGATACTTCGTATCTCTGAAATATGTTCCCATAGGTGGCGGGCACGAAGTAGTCCTGCCACCTATGGCCACCTAGCACTTAGGCTAGTCCACGAAGGGCACTTATCAAAATTTTGGCCAGATTATTCGTAGGTCCAAATATATATTTTATCATTGTTATCTACGAAGATAACCCACTTACTGTTACTGTTAACTGGTATTCCACACAGGTGAAATCGCAGTCAATACCTGGTAAATATACTTCTGCCCCCATAATTTTAGCTAAAGCATTCTCATACATATTGTTACGACCGCCGTCGATATCTCGAAAACTAATAATCGAATCTTCAAGAAATAAAAACGCATTGTTAGTGACGAGGTACTCTACCGAATGGCATAGAAAAATCTGGAATCGTCAACAAAAAGTCACAACCTACCTACGAGTACCTACTGACTTTGTTGAATAAAAATAAACAATAGGTAAATATCGAGAATGTACTCGAAGGTCAGCGACGGCGGCAAGATCAAAGAATAGGTATTTGTCGCTCGCGAGCTTTCTAGATAATTCGATCTTCCTAATTGAGAGGTATAAAAACACGCTCGCATAGCGACACGATTCATTCAGTCTTTGAGACCGAAAGCGAACACAGCGAACTTAAGTGACCAAAGAAGATTCTACCTGCGACCTGAGCAACGACTGTGGACTACTGTGAACTACTGAGCGACTGGAACTGTTGAAGAGTACTGTGTGTACTAGTGATTAAATTGTCTAGTTTGTGGTGAGCTAATAAATCTCTTCGTTGAGTAAACGGCATTTAATTGTACCCCGTGCACGTAACAATTGGTGTCAGAAGCGGAATGCCGTTATTACCACGTGAAGACGAAGGGCGTACTCCACGGACCAGACGTCAAGTGGAAATGGATGCCGCACGTCAACGAACCCTCGAAGAGGAAGGGAGTCAGGCCGATGCTGCTCTCTCGGCGGGAACTACGGCAGCACCAGAAGGAACCTCGTCAGATACCAACATGATGGCGCTACTGGTTTCTATGCAGCAGATGATGCAGGCGTCCAGGCAAGAGATGCAGGCCTCCAGGCAAGAGATGCAGGCCTCCAGGCAAGAGATGCAGGCCTCCAAGGAAGAGATGCAGGCCTCCAAGGAAGAAATGCAGGCTTCTATGCAGCAGATGATGCAGGCTTCTATGCAGCAGATGATGCAGGCCTCCAGGCAAGAGATGCAGGCTTCCAGACAAGAGACGCAGGCTTCTATGCAGCAGATGCTGCAGGCCAACCAGGAAGCCGTCATGGGTAAAATCGATGCAGGCATCCATGCACTGGGTGATAAAGTGAGGAACCTCGAAGATGGCTTGCAAATGCTGAGTAAGGAAGTGGCTTTGAAGTCTGGGACCGTGGACGACCGCTTGCAAGTTCTCGAAAAGAAGATCGTCAGGCTGGAAACCTGCGGACCTGTTACCGTGACCTCACCATCATCAGCAAAGTTCGACCTACCACACTTTGATGGAACTTCCTCGTGGACAGCCTTTAAGTACCAATTCGAGATATTGGCAAAAACTAAAGCCTGGAGCAACGAGGAGTCATTTATGGCCTTGACACTTGCATTACGAGGAGATGCCTTAATAATACTGGAAAACCTGCCGCCTGAAGGAAGGACTCTGGGGTCTTTGATGGAAGCTTTAGACACACGTTACGGTGACAAACACCTGGAGAATGTCTACCGAGCGCAGCTCCGGGAGAAGAAACAAAAGTCTAGTCAAAGCCTCCAGGAATGGGCTGTAGAAGTTGAAAGACTCGTTCGTCGGGCCTACTCATCGACACCCATTATGATCGAAACCACTCTGCTGGAGGCCTTCCTAAACGGCATACGAGACGCAGAAGTGAAAACTAGTGTACAGTTGCGTCACCATCAGACCTTGAAAGAAGCACTGGCTTATGCTCTCGAGGTGGAAACTGTACGGCAGAATGCCGGAATAAGTAAGGTCAGGGAGGTCAAAGAGGTGGTTGCAGAAGAGAGGAAGCCACGGTATGTCCCAACATGTTATTCCTGTAGAGGAAGGGGCCATATTCAATCAGAGTGTCCTTCCCGAAAACGGAGGAGGGTCACGGACTCCGGGACCCAAGTGGATCAAGAGGTTCCGTTAAACTAAATGCCGCCAGGGCCGCGGGGCGGGCGCTGGCTGGTCGACATGAGGCCCCAACCATCACTATAACTCAAGTTTGCAATGGAAATAGTTTGATCATCGAAGCCACCTTAAACAATCAACCTTGCAGTTTAACAGTGGATACTGGAGCTTCACGTACAGTTATTAGACCAGAATTGCTGAAACGCACCATAAGGTGGGAAAAACGATTTCCAAGGTGCCAGCTTCAGACCGCTACTGGCCAGCCAGTGACCGTTCTCGGTGAAACAGACGTGGAGGTAAGAATTGGCGACCAAATATACCAGCAGTCAGTGCTCATTGCTAACATTAATGATGACTGCATTTTGGGATTGGATTTCTTGAGGAACCACAGATGTGTCTTGGATATACCTAGAGGAGTGCTGAGATTCCCTGATCAGGAAGTTTGTTTACAAGGATCGCACCCGTGCTCTCTTTACTGTTTAACGGATACAACGTTAGCTCCTAAATCGGAAACATTAGTCAAAGTGAAGTTTCCCGCGAAGACTGAACAAAGAAGATGTCTTATTGTGGAAGACGCCGGCAGTCATCAAAATTTAATAACAGCAAGAACCTTACTGATACCGAACGGAATCGCTAGAGTGAGAATTCTTAACCTCAGTGATGAAATAGTTCTCCTGAAGAAGAATAGTGTGGTCGGAAGATGTGAGGAAGTAAAGTGCCTGAGGCGGTTGAACAACACTTCGACTCAACAAGGTGGTACACAAGTCTCCGAAGATCACATCGAACAACTTCTTGAGAATTCGAAGGAAAATCTAACAGCATCAGAATTGCACCAAGCCAGAGACCTGCTGCTACAATTCAGAGACATCTTTGCAACCGGGAATGACTGTGGAAGGACTGGGCTCGTGAAACACCGGATTGACACAGGTGACTCCAGGCCCATAAAACAGAGACCTCGACGTTTACCGTGGGCCAGAGAAGGGGAGGTAGCAGAAATGATTAAAGACATGGCTGAGAGCAAAGTGATCGAACCTTCTACGAGTCCATGGTCATCACCTGTGGTACTAGTAAAAAAGAAGGACGGTAGCACAAGGTTTTGTGTGGATTACCGAATGTTAAATAATGTCACTAAGAAAGACAGTTATCCTTTGCCTAGAATCGATGATACCCTGGACATGCTTAGTGGTATGAAATGGTTTTCAACCATCGATTTAAAAAGTGGCTACTGGCAGGTGGAGATCAGTCCTGAAGATAAAGAGAAGACAGCCTTTAGTACAGGAGTTGGAAACAGATTATGGCATTTTAATGTTATGCCATTTGGGTTATGTAATGCCCCGGCCACGTTTGAGCGCCTCATGGAAAGAGTAATGGTGGGTCTACTCGGAGATGTCTGTCTGGTTTACCTGGACGATGTCATAGTTATGGGACGCAGCTTCAAAGAAAACCTGAAGAACCTGGAAAAAGTTTTTACTCGAATCCGTGAGGCTAACCTTAAACTGAGTCCAAAGAAGTGCGCTTTATTTAAAAGGGAGGTCAGCTATCTTGGACATGTGATCTCCACAGAAGGAGTTAAAACCGACCCCGAGAAGATTAGAGCTGTTCAGGAATGGCCTGTTCCAAAGAACAAAACGGAGATTCGCGCGTTTCTGGGACTATGCGCGTATTACAGACGCTTTATTAAGCATTTCTCGGATATTGCTAAACCACTACACAGACTAACGGAAGATAAACGAGACTTCGTTTGGGACTTAGACTGCGAGCAAGCTTTTAGTACACTTAAAGAACGCTTGTGCGAAGCTCCTATATTGGGTTATCCTACCAGGGAAGGAAGATTCATTGTGGATACGGATGCCAGCAATACCGGCATAGGTGGAGTGTTGTCACAAGTGCAAGGAGATCGCCATGTTGTAATAGCATACTTCAGTAAATCGCTATCCAAGCCGGAAAGAAATTACTGTGTCACTCGTCGTGAACTTCTCGCTGTGGTGAAGTCCTTACAGCATTTTAATAAGTACCTTATAGGACGAGAGTTTACACTAAGGACAGATCATGCTGCACTACAATGGTTGCTGCAATTCAAGAATCCGGAAGGTCAAGTAGCAAGGTGGATCGAGCAACTACAGGAATTTCCCTTTGTGATAGAACACCGAAGTGGAAAAGGGCACGGCAATGCCGATGCTTTGTCTCGTAGGCCGTGTGCCGAAGATTGCAAGCATTGTCAGAAGAACGAAGCCCGTGAAAATATTAAAGTCATAAAGGTGAATGGACTTGACGACGAATGGACCGGAAGCAGTATGAAGCAGGCGCAAGAGGATGATGATGATCTACAACCTATACTGCACTGGAAGCAGCTTGGAAACAAACCCCAATGGAGTGATATATCTGCTTACAGTTCCACTACCAAAAGTTATTGGGCCCAGTGGGACAGTTTAACTCTGATAGATGACGTGCTGTATAGGAAATGGGAATCCAACGACGGCAAAGAGGTGACGTTACAAGTAGTGGTACCACGAAGCAAGGTGGCTACACTCTTACGGCACAGCCACGATGGTGTCTCTGGCGGGCATCTCGGAGTCAAGAAAACCCTAGTTAAAGTACGACAGCGTTTTTACTGGCTTCATTGTCGCGAAGATGTCGAGGATTGGTGCCGTAAATGCACTGCATGTGCTTCAGTTAAAGGACCACCGACAAGAAGCAAAGGAAAATTGAAACTGTATAACGTCGGAGCACCATGGGAACGTATCGCCATTGATGTTGCTGGACCTTTTCCAACGACGGAAGAAGGTAACAAATACATCATAGTAGTGCAAGATTACTTCACTAAGTGGCCGGAAGTATTTGCGACACCCAACCAGGAAGCAGTCACCGTGGCAAGGAAACTGGTTCAGGAAGTGGTCTGCCGGTACGGCGCACCTATGGAGATTCACTCTGACCAAGGACGGAACTTCGAGTCTGCTCTATTTCAAGAAATGTGCAAGCTCCTTGGAATGAACAAGACCCGTACGACTCCAGCGCATCCGCAGTCAGACGGAATGGTCGAGAGGTTTAACCAGACGTTGGAAAATCACTTGGCTAAAGTTGTCGATGAACACCAAAGAGATTGGGACCAGTACATCCCACTATTCCTGATGTCCTATCGATCTGCGGTACATGACAGTATGGGACACACCCCAGCGAAAGTGAACTTTGGTCGAGAGATTAGGCTACCAGTGGATGCAATAACCGGTACGCCACCTGATAGTCCTAAGCCCGTGACGGATTACGTGAGTGAACTTCGAAACCGACTGGACGAGGTGCACAGAATAGTACGGGAAAACAATTTGAAGGCAGGTGAAAGGATGAAAACCCGGTACGATAGAAATGCAAACACCCACGGTTTCGAAGAAGGAACACTGGTATGGTTTCATAATCCGCTACGCAAGAAGGGGAAATCTCCAAAACTCCAAGCTCGCTGGGAAGGGCCCTATACGGTTATCACGAGAATCAATGACATTACCTACCGCATTAGGAAGGGGGTTAGGGGAAAACCAAAGGTAGTCCATGTGGATAGGTTGACGCGTCATCATGGAACAAATGATGCTCGGGACGAGCATGACTAAGAGGGGGGTAATGTTACGACCGCCGTCGATATCTCGAAAACTAATAATCGAATCTTCAAGAAATAAAAAACGCATTGTTAGTGACGAGGTACTCTACCGAATGGCATAGAAAAATCTGGAATCGTCAACAAAAAGTCACAACCTACCTACGAGTACCTACTGACTTTGTTGAATAAAAATAAACAATAGGTAAATATCGAGAATGTACTCGAAGGTCAGCGACGGCGGCAAGATCAAAGAATAGGTATTTGTCGCTCGCGAGCTTTCTAGATAATTCGATCCTCCTAATTGAGAGGTATAAAAACACGCTCGCATAGCGACACGATTCATTCAGTCTTTGAGACCGAAAGCGAACACAGCGAACTTAAGTGACCAAAGAAGATTCTACCTGCGACCTGAGCAACGACTGTGGACTACTGTGAACTACTGAGCGACTGGAACTGTTGAAGAGTACTGTGTGTACTAGTGATTAAATTGTCTAGTTTGTGGTGAGCTAATAAATCTCTTCGTTGAGTAAACGGCATTTAATTGTACCCCGTGCACGTAACAATATAATCATGCCTTCATCCCCGGAGAGCTAGGCAGAGGTGAATTGACACCCAAATTTCACCAATCATTAAAGTTGGTCCCACGTCGTGTTCCCAACGGTGAGTAGGGTAACCAGCGCTCACTGGAGAGTTTATGTACTGTCAATGGGAAGACCAAAAGCTTGTCCTGTTTTGTCTATTGCACTAAAGGCACAGAAACTCTGTTTTTACAGGGTCGGCAGCACGTGTGTATCGCCCCTGGTGTTGCACACATGCATAGGCTACGGTAACCACTTTCCTTCAGGTAAACTGTGTGCTTATCTGCCACATAAGTGGTACAAAAAAATAGAGACTGGTCACAGGTTCCAGTCCCATCCCAGATATTCATTTCTTCTGATCCGAATCTATAGGGTTAACATATGATTTAAAATATCATATTCATTTATTTTTCTATAAACGCTTCTTCGTAACCGCCCCCCATGGCACCCACGCCTAAGTTTTATATAAATTTGAGGCTGCCATTTTATTACGGCCCCCGCAAGGTACATATGTAGTGCGATGAATAATGGAGAGTCTTACACACATATTGGATTCGACGCACCTCAAATATTGAATTCGTAAAGGAATAGACGTAGTTTTGTCTTTCAATAACGAAGAGGTTTTATTGGTTACGGAATTACCGAGCCTTGAAAGCAGTTGGATAAATTTGAGATAAAGAGTATCTCTCATGGCCAAAGGTTCAAAGTATAGCTTTCTATCCAAGAAAAGTAAAATGGATGATAGTAAAGGAATAGCTGAGGAGATTATGTTTATGGAGGAACGAGAAGTGACGTTTCTGTGGTATTGAGGAAGGTTGTATAATATTGTACCAGCGGGATCAGCTTATCTGGTCGGTAGATTCTCCCTTTGAGTTGAAGAAACATCAGATTTCGTTTCTCCACACATCTGACAAGGATCATTAACACCCTTTGCCTTATCCCAATGGTTGACAGAAATCTCTTTATGTACCCCCGTGCTTGCCTGCCACCTGGCAGGGACGGCTATGACGCATTCGAACAGACTAAAATTGCACGCCGTCTTTGGTTTTCAGTTACCGGATGTGATATAGCCATGGTCATATCTCTCACACCCGTATGATCCAGGGCCATCACCGGTTTTGAGATGGCACCCTCGGGTTTGGGAACCACGGTGTCTCCATATTGTCCCCGGATAGGGGGAGTCGCGCTCCGCCTCGGTCTATTATGACAATGAACGAAATATAACCTATCAAAGCGTGACTTTGGCTACCTATATTCTATTAATAACATAGTCAAATAAAGTATTCAATACATACATAAATACATATAATCACGCCTTTAGACACGGAGTGTTAGGCAGAGGTGAATTAACAGCCACATTTCATCGATGATTGTATTTCATCCCACTTAATAGGGGAATTGTATTGGATTGAATTGGATTGGATTGGGACACTCCTTTGTCCGCATTTAACCTCCCTTTTTGGGCCATTGTGCGTCCAGAGTTACTGTCTAGAGCAGCCAGCCTAGCTCCACCCAGAAACGCAGAAGCTTACTGGGGACTTCACGGGCGTCGTGGAGCGACCTCATTGTGCCGAGGATTTGTGATCGTTGCGGGGATACTGCCTCGCATTACAGTATTACGTGGGCGGCCGTTTCCTTGGCAACGAAGTATCCCCTGCAGAGGGGGCTGTACGTTACACCGATGGTGTGCAGGTGCTTGTTGAGGGGCAGTGGCCCGTTATTGTCCCCAAAACAGTTCTTAGACTTATTCTGTCTAAGTTTGGGAGACGTCTCGTGAGCCGTTTGTTTACTGACGGTATGTCCAATTTTATTGCCTACAGTCGGTGGATTGTATCCCTCTTTAGTTGAGTAGTTCACATAATAGGGGCTGAGGCTATTGCCGTCTTCAGGACACTATAGTGGACTCAAGCCATACATCTTAGGCTGAGTCTAGGCTATATTTATCTGTCTGATGCTAAACAGCCCTATCCCTTAGTAACCTTGTACGACACCGCATGGAAAGAGATGGGGTGCTCCAATGAGTGGTATTAGTACTTTAATATTCTATGAGAACCACTTACCAAATTACTTCCCATTATAATATTCCCATACCGCGGCAAACCTCATAATAGCATACATTTCGGCCCTTAATAGTTTTACTTAAAATTCTTTACATAATTTCGTAGAATGTTTCCCAAAGGTTTAGGCAACATTAATAATCCCGAAATAGCTTTTAAGATTACATTAACTTTGGAAATAGTTAAGGCTTTAGAACGTTGTAATTTAACCAGTAATCAAACTAAAAAGGATTCTGTTCTTATAATGTTAGGGCTTGTCTATGGCCACTATTTATCGATTGATAAAACGTTTAATAGATTCTATATTTTGAGATTTGATTTTTTTTAATACTTTCGCACTAAGTATACTAAAGTAAGAAATCAAAGTCATTTATTTTTAATTATTAACAGTAACATTGTTTCTTATTGACGTGAATAATAATTCTACTTAAGCTAAGTTTACCACCGCTTCCTAGGCGCTAGTCGAGAAGAAACGGCGCTACAAACTTCATTGCTGCATTTTTTAAGACGTCAATTTGACAATCTGCATTCTTCCTCCGGCCATCACTGTAATTTTAACTAACATAATATTACCAGCTGTTACCTGCGGCTCCACCTACGTGGATGTCGCTTATCGCGTCTAAACATAGCCTATGTCCTTTCTCAAGGTCCAATCTACCGCTATACCAAATTTTATTAAAATCGGTTCAGTGGTTTAGTCATGAAAGCGTAGCATACAGATAGACAGATAGACAGAGTTACTATCGCAATTATAAATTTTAGTATGAATCTTTACTTTAAGTAAGAAACTTTAATATGACTCCATCCCGCGCGCTGGTTAGTTAAAGTGGAAATCTCAGTAATGAGCAACACCATTGCTTCTACAAACGGACCGAATTCAATGACTAGTGAAATGTGGGTGTCTATTCACCTCTACCTAACCCTCCAGGGATAAAGGCGTGATTAATAATAATTATAATGCTTTTATTTTCTCTAACAACAAATTCTACATATATGCAAACGATTACAAAATGAAAAGAAAAATATAAATTTCTTCTTAGAATCTAGAATAACAGAGTGAATCCCGCCAGCAACAAGAACTGAGCCTAGTCCAACCGTAACCCGACACACTTGCCATATTATATGTATGTATGCATGTACATACTATTTACATTTCAAACATTTTAAATGATATAGTGGCAAAAAGGATGTTCACCAGAAATTTTATGTAAATTAAATC
Source organism: Eilema griseolum (assembly GCA_963662185.1). NCBI lineage: Eukaryota > Metazoa > Arthropoda > Insecta > Lepidoptera > Erebidae > Eilema > Eilema griseolum. The sequence goes on from OY759249.1 coordinate 3,715,272, forward strand.
CTCAAAGGAAGTTCTCCGGTGTATTGCTCGTTTAATTCTATTCATTATTTTTGCCTTCCGAAATCGTGTTATATTTTGCAAGCGGCCGACAATTTCGCATGGATTGCGAAATATTGTAAGCCATTTTAAAATATTTAGAGCTTTCGTTTATAATAATTTAATGGTCAATTAAGCGTGAATTTATTCGAAATAACTGAGAAATACGGCACTGTAAACTATTAATAAATTTGATTGTCTGGTCAATTTATGTTATAACCGCGGTAGCCTAGTGGTATGGGTAATGGACTGCTGAGACGAGGTCTCGGGTTCGATCCCAGGTTTTACCATGGCAAATACCAATGATTATTCGATGCTTTTTGAAGTTATGTGTGTATTTATCGCAGGTTTATAAGTGCCCGGTTAATGGCAATAGGCTATAACATTGGCACCTAAACATAAAAAAACAAAATGTTTGTGCTAGTACCTCTGCCTACCCCTTCGGGGATATTGGCGTGAATTTATGTTATGTTATGTTTATGTTATACGCAAATATAAAATTAAATTGAATGAAATTTTAAAGCATTTAATATGCTAACTATTCAAATCCATTATGATTTTGAAAAAATTGAATCGGTTCAGGTGGGATTCGAACCCGCGATCTTTCCCTTACAAGGGATAAGAAACATCCAAATTCTTCTATACATATATCCGTCTTACGACGACAGTGGGAGCCATCTACCGATATTTGTACGAACTATAGGAACCAATGAATGATGTTGCAATCACTTTAAAAAAAATGATTTTTGATGACTTCGTTCAAACTATTCAATGAAATTTTAAAGCATTTAGAATGTTTTTTTTTTTATATAGGACACGTCAATTAGACTTCGCCTTGCCTGATGGTAAGCTGAAGGCAAAGTCCCAGAAAAGAGGGTCACCATTACTTACACATACCGTGTGACAATGGTGACACTCAGCTTGACGGCCTCATCATATGCATTTTCACGCCCCGCTTAAAGGACCCGGGACTTTTTTTTTTTTTTTTTTTTATATAGGACACGTCAATTAGACTTCGCCTTGCCTGATGGTAAGCTGAAGGCAAAGTCCCAGAAAAGAGGGTCACCATTACTTACACATACCGTGTGACAATGGTGACACTCAGCTTGACGGCCTCATCATATGCTTTTTCACGCCCCGCTTAAAGGACCCGGGACTGTAGGAAGAAGGAAACACGTGAGCTGGTAATGAATTCCAGGCCTTAATGGTGCGACAGAGGAAAGAGTCGCCGAACCGCTTGGTTCCTGATCGGATGTTCTGAACTATTTAAGTCATTTAAGATATTGAAAAAATTGAATCGTTGCAGGCGAGGTTTGAACCCGCGATCTTTCCCTTATAGGGGGTACACTCTGACCACTAAGCCATAGAACCTTCGCTCGAAATTATGCATATTCTTTTATACATATATCCGTCTTGCAGCGGGTTTGAATCCTGACTGAACCAATTCAATTTTTTCTATATCTTAATAGATATGAAATATAATTAACTATCTATCTATTTAAAACTAACTTTTATCTGCAGCTCCGTTTACAGTATATGAATATTGAAATAGTCGTTAAGTTTTTTTTTAATTTTCAAATAGAGGGCAAAATTGTAGCGGTTTTCCAAGCATTACATTTTTTACGTTTATTAATCTAAGAATAGGTTGTGAATTTTGATACATTTTTGTTACATTTTTGCACTGAGGTTTATGTCTCTTACAACATAGCCCCTGTCTCCAATACTGTAAATTCTGTATTATGGGAGCAAGTGATCCTCAGTGTGTGTTGTAATATGCAATAGTTTTATATCTTTTTGGTGACATTATACTTGGCTATTCGTATTTGGCATAATTGACAAATAATTTACCATGTGTGGACAGTGTATTTGATAAAGCATTTTTGTCTTATTGCCTATTTGACAAATATGACCAACAAATGACAAGTTGTTTGCTTTTTTAAATCTTTACGACCAGTAGAGTATCTTTTAACAGTAGACCAAATGTGATATTTCACAAGTGACAACTCTTTGAAGTGAATACGTATTTGTGAAGTAAATTGTATATATACTATAATGTTATATGCATGTTTTCATATACGTCAAATATTTAGCTAAATCAATAAACGCCCAATAGCCAATAGCAAACACAAATAGCTATGTAAAGTGCAACCATTGCAGTAATAAGTAGTGCTAGTATAACAACAACATAAACTCACGCCTATATTCCCCGAAGGGGTAGGCAGATGTGTTAGCACCCACATTTCACTAGTTTATGTATAGGTCGCAATGTAATAGGTAGCGAGCCTATTGCCATTAACCGGGCACTTATAAACCTGCGATAAATATATACCTAACTTCGAAAAGCATCTAAAAATCATTGGTGTGTGCCATGGTAAAACCTGGGATCGAACCCGAGTCCTGGTCTCAGTAGTCCATTACCCATACCACTACGCTATCGCGGTTATTTGTGAAGTAAATTGTATATACTATATTTGTATGTTTTGATATACGTCAAATATTTTACTAAATCAATAAACGCCCAATAGCAAATAGCCAAGTAAAGTACAACCATTGCAGTAATAAGTAGTGCTAGTATAAAATTAACATTAACATAAACTCACGCCTATATTCCCGGAAGGGGTAGGTAGAGGTGCTAGCACCCATATTTCACCAGTTTATGTTTAGGTCCCAATGTAATAGGTAGCGAGCCTATTGCCATTAACCGGGCACTTATAAACCTAAGATAAATACACATATAACTTCGAAAAGCATCGAAAAGTCATTGGTGTGTGCCATGGTAAACATAGGATCGAACCGGAGACCTCTTCTCAGCAGTCCATTACCCATATCACTAGGTACTAGGCTTCTTTTTTCTTTTTACGTTCGCAAAATCCCCACGGAAACCTCCTCATCGGAGCCGGTGGAAGAGGTTATGTCGGACTCGAACCGACTAAAACGCACGCTGCCTGTGAGTCGTTTTGGTTGCCGAAGGTGAGGTTGACAGGCATATCCCTCGCACCCCGGCCGACCCAGGGCCATCTCTCACGATCTGGAAATCTCTTCTCGGGTGTGGGGAATACAGAGTCCCCAACTCGCCTCCGGAAACGGGGAGGCGTGCCAGGCGTGCCACCGCCGCAATCTGCTTCTGCCAGGGTGACAGACGGCTCCACCTGTCACCCCCAGGCCGGCGCTAAGGGGGGGCGGAGGTCGTTCATCGACCTCTGACGCCCGAGTTGCCGTCGTACGCGGGCAGCTTGGCTTGCGATCCTTCGTCGCTCCCGCTGCTGCTCCCGCCCCGCCTCCTCCTTCACGAGCATTACTTGCTCGCAGAAGGAGGCGCCAGCCGCCCACGCATCCGCGCAGCGAACCATCGCTGCGAGCAAGGTGGAAAGCGTGAGAACCCTCACTCCCAGGGCCGCCACAAGCTCCCGCCTCGGCGTCTCCCACGCCGGGCACTCGTTGAGCGTGTGCGGCCCCGTGTCCTCGCTCGCGTCGCAAGTCACTAGGCTAGTATAATTATGTACTAAAATGAAAGTGAGTCATGTTTTTAATTTGAGAGGATAGTAAAACACCTGATGGTATCATATGTATCACGGATAACTGTACAACTAAACTGAAATACTGATACAGACCCTGCTGTACGATTACATTTATCATAAACTAGCTGACCCGGTCCGGCATCCTTCAGACATATCTTGAATCATCATATCACTCCTTTGACCCCGTAGTTTTTTAGGCTTCAAATAATGTATGTTGTTGTTCACATATATGATCACTGCTGCGCTATCTTAAAAAGTAGCATGATGATATATACCTCACGCTCAACTGTGCTACTCAAGAAAATTATTGTATTTAAACCAAGTAGACTTATTAAATATTTGTAAATAGACCTATAATATAAATGTCCGCAGAGTTTCTTGCTGGGGTCTTCTCAGGTCGGGGTCGAACCAGAGGTCCATTTGCTTGACTAGTCTTTCATATTCCTTTTTATATTGACGTTTTGTAAGTTCCCATTTAATGTTCTATGCAGAATAAATGATTTTGACTTTAAAACCTTCGTCGATAAATGGACTATCCAATACGAAAATAAATTTTCTATTCAAACGAGTAGTTCCTGAGATTAGCGCATTGAAACAAACAAACAAAATCTACAGCTTTATAATATTAATATAGATAAACAGCATTAGTATGAAACGCGTCCCTACATAACATAATGTAAGCTTTTACTGTCTTTATCTGTTGAAACAAAGTCACTTCCAGTAAAAATACATTGTTGATAAAACAATCTAGTTCTAAATCTGCGAGTACGTTTTACTGTCTTGTCCCATTCGTCCCAAATAAGTCTGCTAGTGTTAGCAGTTTGGGACAACAGGATAATATACAGGGTGGAAATGTTTAGTGTGTGCCAACAATTATTTTGTAAACTTTGATAGTATTGCAAACAATGACGTATTATATTAATAGATACGTCATAAACGAAGATGGCGGATTTTAGAAATGGCGTAAACACTACGTTTATAAAAATTATAACTAATTACTAATGCCTAGTGGTATGGAAAATGGACTGCTGAGTACACCAGGTGACTTGTTTGCTGCCTGAGTGATATTAACATATGTGAATATTATTACATACAATATACAATATTAGTAAAGTGTACTACGCGTGTAAAAAAAATATATTTGCGTAGTACACTGTCGCGACTCTATTTACGCTATGGACCCTGGTCTGAAATAATTGATTTTTATTTATTTATTTATTTATTTTGATGTCTAAAATGATGACGAACGATATAATTTTTTGGTCGCTATTTTAGAGTACGGACAGCATAATATCTTTAGTTTATAAAACATCATTGATTGCAAACCTTTGTATTTACTGACATATTTTTGTTATACATATATAATACAGATTGAATCTGAAGTACCTAACCGGTTAATATATCGAATCACAATAAATATTTGAGGGTCGCAAATATATAAATTATGACACACGGTGATATTTCTTTGAGTACTTAATTCACATTTTATGCGTTATGTGAAGCATATTCGCTGGAGCTTAAAAAATTTAATTTTTAAAAGTGACAATAATATCTTCTGGACAGACATCGAAATATTTCCACCCTGTATACATGTCTGTAGCAGTAGCATGTTTTAACTAAGTCCAGTTTTAAGTGGTTGGTGCATTATTTAGAAGGTATTCAAGTTTTACTGTAAACTTAAATAGTTTACAGTAAAACTTGAATACCTTTAATTTACCTTTAATTTACTCTGAACAACTGAACCTGTGTTAAATAGATTGGCACACAGATAATGACTAGGTAAGTAATTTTAAGTCAGTACTCGTATTGTTTTTTTGTCTTACTAGTGTTGTATATGTTCGCAAAAATATAACAGTATGGACATAAGAAGGCGGTCAAACATTGAGCGGCCCTATCTCTACGACGATTTCATCCCTAGCCCGCAGCTCAATCTATTCTGTTCTCGCGTCCCATAAAAACAAATTTTCGGGATAAAAGAAATCATTCAAATCCTTTCCGTTTAATTTTTTTTTACTTTTCATGCGGTAGCCAGCTGTGCTCTATTTCGTTTTTGTATAATTAATCTGTTATCCGATAGAGATTTATGTATTTTGAAGTGCCAGAGTTCACTGGAGAATTTGTGCTGTCAGTAGGAAGACTAAAGGCTTGTCCTGCTTTGTCTTCTACACTGACGGCACAGAATCTTTGTACTTACAGGGTTGGCAGCGCGAGTGTGTCTCCTCTGGTGTTACACACGTCCATAGGCCACGGTAACCACTTTCCATCAGGTGGGCCGTATGTATGTCTACCACCTAAGTGGTATAAAAAATATAAAAGTTTCAACTAATACAGCTTATCACTTATAGCCGTATTGCTCAAGAAAATGACTATCGCGCGGATATTTTTAACAAAATAAAAACGATCTCAGGATGACGAAATTTAAATATTTTGTAATTCAAATAAAGGGCATTAGAATACTCTCATAAATTCGGCAGTATGGTCACAATAAGCACTTCTGATCAGGTGGGCCAAAGAGCCTTTTTCAGCTGGTAACATTAACATATTCTCTTGTTCAGTTTTGGCTGCTTTTGATCTGATATCATTCGTTCAAAAGTCACTCATCTTGAGTTGGTCCTTTTTCATTTCTTTTTCAAGATACGCTCCTCATAGAAATATATAAATTGTCTATCTTAGTGTGTCTTAATATACGAGTCTAGGGGTGACGGATGGAGCCGCCTGTTACCCTAGCAGAAACCGGCCGCGGGGGTGGTGCGCGATGCGCGCTTTTCCATTACCGGGGATGTGATGGGGACTCCATGGTCATCACACCCAAAGAGGTCTGTCTCATAAGAGACGGTGCTGGGGCGGCCAGGGTGCGAGGGATATGTCTCAGATAATCTTACCTCCGGCAAGCTGCGACCCACACAGTCGGCGGGCATTTAAGTCGGTTTAAGTCCAACATAACCTCCCCCACCGGCTCCGGTAGTGCGGATATCCGTGTGGATTTTGCGCACATTTAAAAAATAGAAAAGAAAAGTGTGTCTTAATCTGATGAAATTTCTGTATCATGTAAGTAATTAATATTTAAAATTTAACATTTTCTTTCATTACATGTATAGTTTGCTTATACGGTCTTACAAAGACAAAACGTATCAAGACTCTTTTGATTTATCAAAGCCCATTTACGCTTGGGATTGCCGATAGGAAGGCATGAAACCAATCTAAGGATATGAAGTATTGCCGTTGGGGTCAGTGATTGATCGTAGACCCTAGCTATCGGAAACCTTTGAAGATTTATAGACTTACAGCAGAATAATTATACGCTCTGTGCCCGTTTATTTGACCTGAAAATGGTGTAAATTATTGAGACGTCGTTTGTTGTGGTTACAGTTGTGGTTTTAATAGTACAAGTAGATACAATCGAATACAGACAGAATACCGACAGAATACTATTTAATGTTATGTACTATTTTCTTACGTTATTCCATATTTTTTTAATGCTGGACATGTGTGACACATGATTTCACCTTACCTGATGCTAGGTTGAAGGTAGTGTTAGGAAAGAGGGTTACTATCACAAACATTAAAAATGTTACAATGGTAGCTCTCAGCTTGACGGCCTTAAAGGACCGGGTACTAGAAGAAGAAGAAGGAACGTAAGCTGATAAAAAATTCCATGTTTGAATGGTGCGGAAAAAAACAGATAGGTACGCCAAACTACTTGCTTTTTCACAATATCGCACCTTTAAAGTAAAACCGTTACTAAACGAAAATTTTCATGTATTGAGGTATCAATGCCATCTATCTAAAATACACGTGAACTGCAAGATAAACCGGTTCTTTTTGCAAAATTTTGTGTTTTACGCCATCTAGCGGTATATCAAAGCGTTACTAAGCCGAATTATGACCGGCTTGTTAAATACGATATTGTGTCTATACCAGTAAGAACATGATCGTGGTAGAGTTATCATGGAAGTTTAAAACAACAGTGTTATTATTTGTATAAATACGGCTCGAAGTTAAATAAAAGGTAAGTTGTTAATTTTTTCTATAGATATAGTGTTTCAATTTGTTTAGACACAGTTTTCGTTTTATGAAATTACGCAATTTATAAATCAATTTCATTGACAAAATGTTATAGTTTGTATAGTCACAGTTGGCCTTTATTTTTTTGAGATTAATTCAATAATGCTTATCTGTAGAGTGTAACCATTTCTTTAGTCACAGTTTTTCAAAGAGTTAATTAGTAAATTAAACCATACGCATAATTACAATAGTGGGATATTTATGTTAGTCACGGTTTATTTACTTACGCAATGTACATTTTGTATTGACATTTAAGAAGTAAAATATAACATTTTGTTTAAGCTCCATTTAATATTTAAATTGACTACATTATGTGTGAAACTGTTAATGTAACATTATACATTTGTTTTAGTATCGCTTTACTACTACATAAATTAAAGTTATACCTACGTAATAATGTTAATAGTGACTAAATTTAATTCTGTTAAAATATCTTAGGTATTAATAATTGATAAAAATAATAAGATTGTTTGCTTCAGGTCATGGCGCATTTCCGAAACCCACGTTTGTCACGCATTTTAGAAGCTATGGAAACTAAAAAAAAATCTGTAAACCCTGCAAACCCCAAACAAATATCTATGGACGATCTGGATAATAATGTTTCACGCGATGCAAATCCTATCGATACTTGTAGATCTCCTTCTTTATTGCAAGAACAAATGCTACCACCGTCCCTAGTCTACGCTAGTCAGACTATGGAAGCTGAATGTTATGCTCGTCCAATTGAGGACGAAATGCAAAACCCACATTTGAGCGGTACTGGAGAAGTAACTTTAGAAGATGTTATTGTACCAGGCCCTAGCAGTACTAGAGCAAGATCCCATTCAACTAGCTCAGAATCATCTTCGAGTTCATCATCAACAAGGTCAAGCTCATCATCTTCAACTAATGCGTCTGAATCGGGTAAGGATTTTTCCCCTGATGAAGCAGATTGTGATGCCGATTACATTCCGGAAACCCCACCAAGCCGTATATCATTTAGTCCAACTCCACAAAGTAGTTTTCCTGCGCCACCAGTTGAAGAAGATAATTTGGATCCTCCAAAAGAAAACAGAAGTCCAATCAAACGAAGGCGTAAAGGTTTTAAAAATGTATCCGTCAGGCAAGATGCTAAAAGACTTCGTAATAGTGGTCAGGAATATCAATCTGTGTCTAAATTTAAAAAAATTATGCCAAAGAAGCAGATAGGACCACCATGTGGTGAAAAATGTAGACTAAAGTGCAGCGAAATAATCAAACAGGAAGACAGAGAAATTATTTTTGACAATTATTGGAAAATGGGAGATTTATCTAGACAAAGAGACTATATTGCAAAGTGTATTGATGTTATAAAACCTAAATATCAATATAAAATGCATAATAATAATAGAGGACCTAAACATTCATTTTCATTCGAGATTAATAATTTTAAGCATCGTGTCTGTAAAGTTTTCTTTAGGAATACATTGGCGATTAATAATCGTCCTATAGCAACTGTAATAGCAAAAAAGAACGAAGCGGGAACGGTTGGAGAAGAAAAAAGAGGTAAACATAGGAAACAGTACAAAATAAGCTCAGATATCATTACAGGAATAAAAAAACATATAGATACAATACCAAGGATAGAATCACATTATCTAAGACAGCAAACGACTCGTGAATTTATTGATGGGGGTAAAAGCATTACAGATCTTTATACCGACTACCAAACGAAATGCTTGAATGATGGTGTTGAAGCTGCTAAAATTCATACCTATAGGAGAATATTCAATGAAGATTACAACATCGGTTTTCATACACCTAAAAAAGACCAGTGCGAATTATGCGTCAGCTTTAAAAATGCTGTTAATAAAATAGAGTTACAGACCAGATACGACCAACACCTGCTTGAAAAAGAATTGTGTCGCCAGGAAAAATCAAACGATAAAACAATGGTTCAGGAAAACTACATTGTTGCATGTTATGACCTCCAGGCCGTACTGCCTCTTCCGAAAGGAGATGTATCTAGCTTATATTATAAATGTAAGCTCAATGTTTACAATTTCACAGTAAGTGAATTAGCAAAAGATTACTGCGAATGTTTCGTTTGGAGCGAGGTCGAGGCACTAAGAGGAGCTAATGAAATAGCAACTTGTGTCTGGCGATATCTGACTAAGAGGGCGTCAGAAATAAATGATGATAATTTACAAATCACATTCTATTCTGATAATTGCTGTGGCCAGCAAAAGAACAAGTTTATGTATTCTATGTATGTATATGCTTTAACTGTTCTTAAAATAAAGTCCATTACGCACAAATATTTAATTACTGGCCATACACAAAATGAAAATGACTCAGTTCACTCTGTGATAGAAAGAGCCGTTAAGAAGTGCTTACGTTCTGGTCCTTTATACACACCAGATCAATACGTGACCATAATCAGAACTGCACGTAAAAAGGGCAATCCCTACAATGTTACCGAAATGTGCTATTCAGATTTCGTTGATATAAAAAATCTTACAGAGGCATGCGGTGGTCAATTTTCTAAAAATACTGCAGGAGAAACAGTTAAAACGAGTGACATTAAGATAATTAAATTTGAAAAAAATCAAAATTCAAACTACATAGATATTTATTATAAAACTTCCTATTTAGATTTAGATTATAAAGAAATAAAATTCCACAATAATCGTTCGTCACGAACACGTACTATAACCAATCATCAAAATTTCCAGCTGAAGCCTTTATACCAATCACGGCTAAAGTTAAGTGAAAGAAAAAACAGCGACTTAAAAAGCCTGATAGATAATAATATTATTCCACAAAGTTACGCATTGTCGTATTATAATAACATCTTATTTTAGCTTGCATTGCTACCTAATATTAATACATTGATGATTTGATTATTGATTTATAAACACAATTTTTTGAGCATGTCAATATTTTTTAGTTTTTAAGGAGATCTTGTTTATTTTTTTTTATACAACTTAGGTCGCAGTCAAGCACACGGCCCACCTGATGGTAAGTGGTTACCGTGGCCTACGGGCGAGTGTAACACCAGAGGAATAACACTCATGCCGCAACCCCTGTAAGAACAAAGACATTCTGTGTCGTCAGCGCAAAAGATGTAGGACAAGCGTTTGGTTTTCCCACTGTCAACACAAATCTCTCTAGTGAGCTCTGGCTACCCTACTCACCACCGGAAACACAACACAAGGTTATTAAACGGCGATATTCTGTAGGGTGGGGGTACTTCTCCAGTCGGACTGCTCGATTGGGACGGATATACCGTCCTGTCCTACTTCATGATAAAAGCTTTTATTGTTATATTAATAGGTTTGACTCATTATTCTAATTAAGTGATAGAAGTGAACATTACTTCTGTTAGCTCAAATACCTACCTTTCGTGAATATAGAAATGAGGCTGTGATTGTTTGACGCTTACGATGTTTATTGTTTCTATTTTTTAAGTTTGCTATTTCCAGTTGATTTGTTTTAGTCAAAGTTTTAAAATGTATAAGATAAGATAATTAAAAATTAAGACAAGTAAGATACGTACTAGCTGTGATTAAAAGGTACAAGTTTCTCAAGACTGATGGATGAATAAAACTATTCCAAGTGATTGTAAGGATCTCTTTTTTTATTTTGTAATAAAACATTATTAAGTAATTTCGAATGTTCTTTTATTTACATATTTGATAATATTATAACATCTCAACAATGCCAACTTCATAATTTTTAATTTAATTGTATTATAATATTATTAAATTATAGAGTTTAAATCGTTTTATATTTATAGTATCATTATTTGCACTGTAATTTCTTAGTAATATACCATAATGATCAAATAAAATTAATGGTAAAGTGTTACTATAATAATATAAATCAAAATAAAAAAAGCTGTAAGCAATAAAAATAACTTATTTAATTCATAAGTTATAATGGGAATAGAGATCTATCATATAAACTTATTAAATGTCTGAAATAATCCTAAACTCAGATGTTATTGAGAAAAAACAGTGACTATTTTCTAATATCGGCTCTCCTATGAAATATCATAATTTCGTTTAGTAACGGTTTTACTTTAAAGGTGCGAATAATCGTCCAAATTTTTTTACCAGTTTTTGTTTAACTAACTTTTAAACTTTCACGTTCTATGATATGCAATAATGTTTACGAGAGTATAAAAATTATAGCATATCATAGAACGCGAAAGAAGCAAGTAGTTTGGCGTATCTTTTTTTTTCCGCACCATTCAATTGTACCTAACATACATACCTGTGCACCGCTGAGCCAGTCAGCCTGTGACCACGGCCGATGTAAACTTTTTTTTTTTTTTTAATATACCATTTAGTTGGCAGACAGGAAGCGGTTACCGTGGCCTATGGACGTATGCAACACCAGGGGTGTCACACTCGCGCTGCCGACCATGAAGAAACCTTCTGATGCCCCTCTTGAAGAACCCTATATTGTAGGCGCTTGGGAAAACCGCAGCAGGGAGGTCATTCCATAGCTAGATTATGCGTGGGATGAAGTTTCTTTCATACCGCACAGTGCGCACTGTCTCAGGTCGCAATGTGTGGGGATGAATTCCCTGCCTATGGCGAGAGGTGCGATGATAGAATGTAGCTACGGGCATGATCGAAACGTCCGTCATCAAAGGTATGTAGGTCCCTATACCATGATCGCATTAATTCCTGTTTTCGTTTCCTGTCATTGGCGAGAATGAACCTTAGCAGTATGAGAAAAAGACATTACAAGATGTGATGAAACATTGTTTATTCAAGTTTAAATGATTCCTAACCGATTGCAATTACATGCTTAGTTAGGTTGATATAAATAAGAACGTTAACTTCTTCTGAGTGGATAAGGCATGAGGAAATAGCCATTCAAAGAATATGAAATTGATGTAACCATGTATACATACATATACTCATGCTGTTTTTCCTCTGGGGTAGGCAGAAACAACAGCCCGCCATTTGACTCTATTCTGTCATACTTTTCAAGCTTCCTGTACAGTTATTAGACCTTTCATGCAAGTCTGTCACGTCAGTTAACCCTAGATTACTAACCTTCGTCGACTCGACGACGCAGATTTAAAAAAAAAACAATGTGGTATGATTCCCAAGGCGACCGCATGCGTCAACTGCAGACACGGAGCGTACCAAAATTGATAATATGATTATTTTGCTTATGGTTTTAATTAATTGCGGCTTCTGAATAAAGCTTTTTTTTATATATTTTATATTTTATTTACATGGAAATAAAATATAAGGAAAAGTGGGTTCCGACAGAGTAGAATTTGGTGCGGTGTCGTTTTTTTTTATACCACTTAGTTGGCAGACAAGCACGCGGCCCACCTGATGGGAAGCGGTTACCGTGGCCTATGGACGTATGCAACACCAGGGGTGTCACACTCGCGCTGCCGACCATGAAGAAACCTTCTGATGCCCCTCTTCAAGAACCCTATATTGTAGGCGCTTGGGAAAACCGCAGTAGGGAGGTCATTCCACAGCTTGAGTGTGCGTGGGATGAAGTTTCTTTCATACCGCACAGTGCGCACCGTCTCAGGTCGCAATGTGTGAGGATGAATTCCCTGCCTATGGCGAGAGGTGCGATGATAGAATGAAGCTACGGGCATCAAGTCAAACAATTCATCTGAGCACAAACCATTGTATGGGCGGTCGTACAAGGCGACTAAGGGATAACTGTTTAACATCAGACAGATATATACATACAATCCAGACTCAACCTCAAAGGTATAGCTTGAGTCAACAGTAATGCCCTGAATACGGCAATAGGCTCATCCACTATTACGTGGGACCGAATACAATTTATTGGTGAAATATGGGTGTTAATTCACCTCAAAGGCGTACATGTACGTATGTATGTAATAATAAAATAAAATCAGTCCCGCAATTCGCTTGTCTATAACTATGTATTTATATATTTTCACATACATAACTTCTTAATGTCATTATAGAGAGGCAGCAATGAATTAAAGCAATAGTTTTTTTTTACGTGCGAAAAATCCCCTTGAATACCGGAGCCAGTGGAAGAGGTTATATCGGACTTGAACTGACCAAAACGCACGCCGCCTGTGAGTCGTTTTTGGTTGCCGAAGGTGAGGTTGACAGGCATATCCCCCGCACCCCGGCCGACCCAGGGCCATCTCTCTCGATCTGGCCCTCTCCTCGGGTGTGGGGACTACAGAGTCCCCAACTCCCAGTTGCCTTCGTACGCGGGCAGCTTGGCTTGCGATTCTTCGTCGCTCCCGTTGCCACTCCCCCCCCGCCTCCTCCTTGATTAAAACAATAGTGAAGTGTGTTCCGCGTCTGCAGTTATCGTATACGGTCACCTTACCAATCATACCAGCGGTCTTATCAAAAGGGTTACTAAATAAGTAGTACACCACATCATAGTATCACGGTTGGATCCAAAAATAGCACTTTGAAATCCGGGGTCTATCAAGTACTCTTTCTCTTGACTTAACTTTTCTTGGCTTCCACGGGATGTCCCTATGACTCCTCAACCCCAAGAGGAAATCCTGCACCAGAGTATCCTTTAATTAGCTGACAAGCAGGCTTCAACATAAGGTTGGCTATATTTGATACTATAGTACTTTTTACAGAAAAGCAAAAAGATATTCTCTTTGTTTTTTTTCGAAACTTTCATTTCCAAGCTACTAACAGAATGGAATATTTATAGTATTTATTATGGATCCACGAAATCCTTTCCTTCGCGTATCTGCTGACAGTTTTAAGCATTTATTTTGGGCTCTGGGTCTACTAGAAGCTCAACGTGAGGAATACGGTCGTATGTAGCTTTATCGTCTTTTTTTTTAAAAATACAATTTGATTTGAATTTAAAATACGTCAATATTATTAACTATTTGAATTACATTATTATTGATATAAATTAATTCTTACAGGCAACCATAGGCAATTTTTAAATATGGCATAGAAAATCTAGTTCCGTTGAATCTGGAACCAGGAACTCTGACAAAACGTCCTAAGTGCACAAACCAAACGTCCACCCGTTGTTTGTTCAAAACATCAAACCCAATTTTCGTCCCAACGCCAACGTATTTTCCCAATCGAGAATTTTAACTGCGCATCCAAATTTTGTAACTCGCTGTCCACAAATCCTATTATGCAAATATGTCAAAGCTTGTATCGATCGTTGGTGATATTGGCTTTTGATTTGCAAACATTTGCCTTCTGTTTTTAAAGGGATCGAATGCTTTCACCCGTCTCTGTTTTTTATGTGCGAAATGTAAGGGAGAAAAGATAGAAAAATGTTTTGGTAAAGCTTGGGACTTAGTGCTATGAATCTATTCGTTTCTTCATTTGCAAAGGTTTTGTTTTAGTCGTGAATGTTTTTAGTGAAATAAAAATAATGGTTGCAAATGGATTTTTTGTCCATTTGCTTATAATTTGGCATTTATTGCGTATTGGATAAAATGTTTTAGATTTTGTTTTAGTAAAGATTAAAATAGGATGTTTATTATTTATAAGTACATTTATCTCATAAATTATTGTGAAGGTTTGGGTTAACTAATGGGACCATGGAGAATATTTTGTTTTCCATGATGGGACCTCACCAAGATCTTCGTACAAACATACACAAAGTTATGCTCCTTTCCCAGTGCGGTAGGCAGAGATCACATGAGTCCCCTTGCTACGATTCTAGTATATATCTTTCACTACTCCTACTATCATAATTGTTATTTCATACATATTTGAAACTGAAATAAAACTCACATGCCGGATCAACCAGACTATCCCTTCGTGGCCTACCACTACTGGTGGTCCTCAGCACCAGTAATGATTGTTCCCATAAATAAATAAATAAATATTCCACGACATTCTACACAACGATATCTAGACCCATGGTAAGCATAGCTTAACTAGCTTGTGTTATAGGATCTAGAATGCGGATAAACATACTTAGATACTTTTTATACTAGGTATCGGGACTTCTCGCGAATATCTTAGAACTTACTATTTCTGCCGACGTTTCGAATGCGTTGCAGCACCCCTGGT
Organism: Eilema griseolum; assembly: GCA_963662185.1. Lineage (NCBI taxonomy): Eukaryota > Metazoa > Arthropoda > Insecta > Lepidoptera > Erebidae > Eilema > Eilema griseolum. The sequence goes on from OY759249.1 coordinate 3,730,894, forward strand.
CACGATTTACATTATATTAGATACTTTTTTTTGTAAATACATACATATTATACATAGAAACACCCAGACCAATGCAAATATACATATTCATGCATACAAATATTTGCACTGAACGGGAATCGAACTCGCGCCCCCTGCATAGCAGTCGATTGCTCTACCGCTACGCCACGGAGGTCGTCATACGTCTATAAAAGTCACAATAAGCACAAAAAGGTGTGATGGATAGACATTAGGTTTTTACATAAATTGCAAGAAAGGCTTCAAATGGAATTATCACTGAATATGATAGAGCTAAAATTGACTTCGAAGATTTAACCTACAAAAGACATATGATAAAAACGAAGTCGTAAACAACATCCGACTTCATTTAAACGAAGTCAGAAACTAGAAGAGAATAAAATGTCAGTTACAGTGGAGCGTTGACGCGGACACAATTCATACAATGCGACGATCCACTGTGTACTGTGGTACTATGTAAGGGTATAATATAACAAATGTGGGTTCCTTCACTACATTCGGGGTCAGTGGAACCTTGTCAACGTCCGCATATTGTACTCTTTGTTACATTTTTATGAATGTACATTTGTGTTGGAAATGTTCATAATTTGTTTTATATTTTAATGTAATATTGTATTTAGTCAGTGCATAAATAGCGTCAGCACTATATTTATTATGTGATCGTACTTATTATACATAGAAAATTCACCGTGGCGAAATGCGCACCTCCCCGTTTCCGGGGTTTGGGGCTTCGTGTTCCTCACACCCGAAGAGGGTCAGATAGAGAGAGATGGCCCTAAGTTGGCCGGGTGCGAGGGATATGTCTGTCAACCTTACCTTCGGTTACCAAAAACTACCCATGGGCGCCTTGCGTTTTAGTCGGTTCGAGTTCCACATCACCTGCACCCTCCCACCGGCTCCGGCGGGAGGTATCCGTGGGGATTTTTCGCAGGTAAAAAAAAATTGCATTCTTTCAATGATTTTGCCAATAAATAGAGTATAACGTAAAGGGATCCACAGAATCATTAGAAATTACTCATCATCATTTGAGTCCATTCTCAATCCAGTAAGGATCGGCTCTTATTTATTTATTTATTTATTAGATTCACCAACAGTTAAATACAATGATACAATTTTCAAAGTTTCACATATTACAGGTTTACGGATAATTGCTTAACTAATTATAGGTGAATACAGCATGCAGCATTAACAATTAACAATTACAATGTTCCTATAAACAATGAATTATCAATCAATTATAATTATAATAATTATCAAACAATAACTATCAATCAAAAAATAATCATTAAAAAATTATCAAAAAACAAATCAAAAAAAAATAAAATAATTATCAACCATCATCGATTATTATCAATTAATATCGGTTATTATCATTTATTAACAATTGCTATAATATTATATGCACATAATTAGTATAATAAATCCATTATATGTATAATATAAATGTGAATGGTTCATATAAATAAATAATGTATACAGATAGTGATTAATTTAAAAAATAAATGTCCAAATGAAATCGAAATAATAATAATACAAACAACTATACCTATTTTAAATCAACTTATTAGTTAGGCAAGTTTTCAAAAACGAGTCTGCGGAATTCGTGTGACTCTTATGAGGTTATTACCCGCCTACGGCGAAGCCAAAGGAGGGTTATAATTTTGACTGACTATGTATGTAGATAGCTATGATCATAGCCTTTTAGTCAAACAAAACAATATATTCTCGGGAAAAGTGGCAACGACAGCTGTCCTTGAGATTTTCTTGTGTAATACTTTTTAGAGCGTGATTTTTCAGTAGCCGGGTTTCAATCAATAAACGTCCTCTTGAATCAACAATTTTACGATTACAACTTTACATATTTGCGTTCAGCTTAATACAGATATCTGGTGTGTAATATGTGCGTACACCAATTTATATATAAGTAGGTACTATAAATTATTGCAATTAGTTAACTGTTATGTGCTGCAGTAAGTTTGAGGAAACGCATTTTCTTTCTTCTTTGTTAAATACGGAGAATATTCAATAGATTGTACATATTTTCTTTTTGTACAATACATAGATGTTGTATTGAAGTCATCAACTAATTGGATGCCTAGCTATTCATTAAATTAGAATACAATGGCTAAAGACTAACTAAAACATTACTCTCTATATTGGGCCTAGGTTTCAAGATATTTATTTTCAAAAAGAAAATTACGTTGCCACTTACATGAAAACATAATTTACAATAAATATGCTATTTGCAGTTGAAAGTTGTCTGTGGACTAGATAAAAAAGAACACTTAGCAGTGAGATTAACAAATTAATTAATAATGATCAGTTATGTACAATGTTAATCGTGACTTAAAGATATTGCATACATACATACATATAATCATGCCTTTATCCCCGGAAGGTTAGGCAGAGGTGAATTAACCCTCACACATTTCAACAATTATTCTGTTCCACGTAATAGGGAGCGACAATGAAATAATGCTTGGAATATGGCAATATACTCACTATTGCCGTATTCCAAGCATTTTTCAGTGTCGAGCGAACTAAATTATATATTGTTTCCATAATTGGTTCATGTGAGCTGTGATAATGAGAAAAGCTAGAGGAATAATATGAAGAAACTTCAGGAAGTTTTTGTAAAAAATTAAACCAAAAATTATAAACATCATATTATCTAACATGATGATTATAATTTTTGGCATAAAGTTGAAATAGTAGTTCGTGGGTGATTTCGAGTGCTCGATAACTATATAAGCAGACAGAATGTGAAAGCGAATGAATGGAACAGCAGAGAAGTAAGACAAATAAGTGCAACTATAATACGATCTTTATAGGTCGTATAGAGTGGCACTCTTACTTCCCTCGCCTTGCTATATCTATAAACCTTTTTATGTATTGCCTTTTATTTCTTTCACTTTCCTGCTTTTCTGAGAACGCGGCCTATTTGGTTCATGATTGTACTTTTAGGTATAGAATCCTTAGATTTTTTAATTGGAACATGTACAAATATCATATCTGTTTAGTATTAAAAAAGGTTCTTTTTATCGTTCGTTCTTTTTAGGTTCCTTGAATAAAAACGGAACCCTATTACAAAGATTTCACTGTTCGTCTGTCTGTCTGTCTGTCTGTCTGTCTGTCATCAGGTTATATCTCATTTTTATTACTTTTCCTTCTTCCTACAGTCCTGTATCCTTTAAATTGAGGTTTACGCGATTTGATAAGGATCACCACCAGAAAGCCGCCGTCGTACAATACTGAGCCTCTACGCTGGACAGTCATGTTGACATAAACAATGAGGCGGTGTGGTTCCGGGGGGCCATGACCCGTGTCTGCGATGTGGCGATGCTGGGGGCTCCGCCCTATAATCCAAGGCATCAGGTCTCCTGGTGGTCAGCGGAGATCACGAGGTTGCGATGAGAACCCTGTGTGATCACGCACCGCTGCTGGGCCAGATACAGAAGAAGACGTCGACACCCCGTAGATGCGGAGATCTGACTGGCGGAGTTGCATGAGGAATATAGGGACCCCAGAAGAGCCTCTCTCTCTCTCTCTCTGAACGGAAATCAAGCGGGTAAAACACTGAATCGGGACCCGTGACAGAGGCCTCATCTTAGAGTAAAAATAAAAAGGGGTAAATTGCGCCCCTGGGCCCCACCGTTGACTCAGTGCCTCCTGCTTGGAGGGTATTGTTGGCTCCCTGTTCCCAGCGCGTGCAGTGGAACATTTTCCACCGCAGATGACTCCTGGATATGCCAAAGGCTACCACACCTCCGGCAACTGATGGTTTGAGGCGGCCGTGCGGTTTTAGTCGGCCCAAGTTCAATGTAACCTCCCCCGCCGTCTGTGGCGGGGTGGCATCCGAGGAGATTGCCGCACATTAAAAAAGGCCTGTTTCCATCAAGGTCTGCTTGCTTTATCATGGGCAGTTTATTTATTCTAATATACATAACTCACAAAAACAAAAATTAGAAATTCAAATCTATTCAAATGCGAACGCAATAAATCTTCTGAACCTGTTTTCTAGAACGATCCAACAGAATTAACGAAAAGCAATGATATACAACCTCACTATTATTCCAGGCCGTTGATACCCGGAGTAGCGAAAAAGTGTTAAGATCTCACAAGCGAAAGCCTAACAAGGGAGAAAATTCATACCGCAATAAATTCTGCAAATACGAGATTTTACGTTTTATCATCTCTATGATAGTTTTAATGTAGTTTTTATTGTTCGGTTATACGAGCTTTTTATAGGGTGAGGTCCGACCTAGTGAGTGAAAGGACACGTCGAAGTGATGATGGTTGCTGAGCTCTTAGTGTAGTACAGTCAGCAAAAAAATAACATAACATTTACATTTAATTTATTCGTCAATGAGGAATCATACGATGCTTTGCTTTGCTATCAAATATTTCGTTAATTATTGAAATAAAAGTGAATTACTGTGGATTTAATGAGATTTTAAAGCATTTAGTATGCTAACTATTAAAATCTATTTAGATGTAGAAGATGTCGGTTCAGACGGGATTTGAACCCGCGATCTCACCTTTAGAGGGGGAACGTTCCGACCACGAAGACGGATATATTTAAATAAATAAATAAAATCAATAATCTACATCATTCTACACAACGCTATCTAGACCCACGGTAAGCATAGCTTAACTAACTTGTGTTATGGAATCTAGAATGCGGATAAACATACTTAAATACTCTTTTTTTTTTGTAAATACATACATATCATACATAGAAACACCCAGACCAATGCAAATATACATATTCATGCATACAAATATTTGCACTGAGCGGGAATCGAACCCGCGACCCCTGCTTAGCAGTCGAATGTTCTACCGCTAAACCACAGAGGCCGTCAAAAGTTGTAGAGGAATTTGGATGGTTTCTGGCGGGGATTCTGTGGTTTAGTGGTCGGAGCGTTCCCCTTGTAAGGGAGGGATCGCGGGTTTGAATCCCGCCTGAACCAATTTGATTTTTTCTACATCTTAATCAATTTGAATTACTGTGGTTTGAGGTTTACAAAAATTAAACATTTAAAATTAAATTGGAATAGGAATGTTCTTAAATGTCATTATAAACCTTTGAGGATGCCGTAAGGCGAAACCGGTCAGGTGTGTAATAAGCAATAAAGTAATGTGGAAAAGTACAAGTGAGATATCAATATGTGTAATTTAAAATTAAACTTAATATTCATGTTAAGTAGGTAGTACACACCTACTTAACAAAGTACCTAACCAAGTATTACATTTTGATGTTTTATGATGTAAATATAATCCGTAAATAAGTCAGTATGTATGTAACCCCTTTTGTGTTTGAGTGTACATAAGCAAGTCATATTATTAAACAGAAGCGATATCAAACAAACAAAAAATCTTCCGATTTATCAGCGTTTTTTTTTTATTGCATCAACTCTATAACAGTTTTTTAATTCGGGTTTTGTTGTTTCGTACGAGTTTTTTATAGGTAGTAGGTTTATGGAGTGAAGTTCGACCTAGTGAGTCGTCGTTGTCACGTCATCTAAATGATAGTTGGATAGTTAGTACAGTCAGTAACAGTGATCAGTTGTACACATTCTGTCTAGATTATAGCTGTCTAAATATAGCGATGTGAGACGGACAGACAGTGGATGCTTTTTTATAGGTATCATTTTGGTGGAAGACGGTCCACCTGATGGGAAGTGGTTACCGTGGCCTATGAACGTGTGCAACACCAGGGGCATTACACTGCGCTGCCGACCCTAAAGAAACCTTCTAATACCCATCTTGAAGGGCTCTAAAAATATATTTATTAAAAGAGGAAAAATCTGTCAAAATTTTGAAAATCCTCCCGGAAGTATGGCAGCAAAGTGGCTGTCTACATTTTTGTTATATTGCATGAGTAATCTATCTTTAATGGTACTTGACAGGAGAAGCCTGCGGAATAACGAATGCGATAATGAATTCTTGGATACGGTTTTGATTTCATTTTTTATACTACTTATGTTGCAGACAAGCAAACTGTTCAAATGCAACACCAGAGGAGTTACACTCGTGCTGCCGACCCTGAAAAAACTTTCCAATTCAATCATCATTCAAACAATTAATCTGAGCACATACCAAATCGGGCATCATGTCAAACAATTAATCTGAGCACAAACCATTATGTAGGCAGTAGCTGACATACACAGTGAGGCAAAATCTCTCCTAAGACTGAGAGGAACCTCTCAGTCTTAGGAGAGATTTTGCCTACGTGTGTGGGATTGTCGATGATAGGGATGATAATATAATTAAAATATATTTTCTAAATGGTTACGAGTAATGTGTGATAGGGTTGTTCTACCTTTATACCAGAAGAACTTATACCATTCTTAAATAATATCATACATGTAATCCGTACTCATACCATTTCTAATTCATACCAAAATCCATTCTTAAGTCATAGCGACGCAAAAAATATTGATAACACGTACATGCCTACTCTGCGAACCCGAGGGAAACTGCACCAGGAATAAAAAGTACCCTTTACTATAATTTATCGTTGCACCCCTATTATATTGACGCGCCTCCCCGTTTCCGTGGACGAGTTGGGACTCTGTGTCTCTACACCTGAGGAAGGCCAGATCAAGAGAAATGGCCCTGGGTCGATCGGGGTGCGAGGGATTTGTCATTGCCTTTGGCATCAAAAACGATGTGCATTTTAGTCGGTTCGAGGCCGACATAACCTCCGAGGGATATTAGTACCAATATTAATAAAAAAATAATAATATATTGCATACATTACATATCTAGATTCGGTGTAAACCAACTTGTGTTATGGGTTCTGGAATGTGAATTTTATAGAATAAGACAAAATAAATCATAACAGTAATTTCATTAAATTGTTCATTAAAATGGTGTTAATTCAATATTTCATCATATTTCTTCATACTAGAGTTAATCTCAGATACATCGGAAGCTTTCACGTCGGAGTCTGGGGTCCGCTTTACTAATCAAACTGCAGATTTCGCTAAACTTCGATATGTTACGTGAAGCGACTGCCATCTAACCTCCACAACTTTAAGGCGATATCGAACCATTGCAGTTAGACCAGTTCCTGGAATTTTTAGGCCTCCAACTACCCATAATGACTGCCATTGATGTTCATATGGTAACCGGAACCGACAATCAAACCCGCAACTCCTGCATAGCGAACTACCTAGCTACCGCCACAGAGGTGACAATATTTAACATTAAATACTGTATATTCTTTACAGCTCGGGCTATTATTTGATCCCCATGGTTACCTATATTACTTAACCATTCCATTGTTAGTCTACTATTTATATTACGCAACCATTAAATTAAAGGTTACCCTAACCAGGTGTTAAAGACACAATATGGTTAGCAGAAATTCTGGCAACTTTAATACTGCTAATTAGTTGAATCAACAGCATCCCACCGCGGGATTTTAATTTATACCTCCCGGGAAAACCTTGTTGACACGAACCAGACCTTTTTACGAGCGATTATATCTTTTTTCAGACGGACATGTTATTTTTTCGCAACATATATTTAGAATATGTGAAATCTGTGTGTATGTTATGATGATTAATAGGCTTTGGGAAAAGATTGCGGGCCTCATTTGGTGTTGTAACAAAAAAATTCTTTTATTTTGTAAATAAATTGAAGCTTTGTTACAGAGTCGTTATAGTATAGATTAAATAGGCTCCAGAGGGTTATGGTTTTTGATTTGTCGTTTGATTTATAGCTATCGTTGATTAGTTCAATTTCCGCGTTAGACAAAGGGGTTTTTGTTGGAAATTTTTAACGCGTACCTGGTAGAGTCCATGGACTCGTACAATAACAGGGGATACAATGTATAGACGGTTAAAATAACTGTGCTTTGTCTTATCCCTTTGGAGATACAGACATAAGGATTTTTTATAGTGAATCTGTGAATAGATGGCCCCCGATTGATGTTAGGAAACTAGGGTGATGTCCAGAAGCTACGTTAAAGAACGTATAGAAAAGAAACGCGAGTCAAAGAATTAATTTCATTTATTAGGCATATAAAGAGCATATTTAAAATATTATAAATATATTAAATAATGTATAAATAAACCATTGGAAAATAATTCTTTCGCTGGTTCGGTAGGTTAGTTCTACTGAGAAGATACTAGCAAGAAACTCAGAGAGTGAGACTCTAAAGTAGGGTGTAGCTTGGAAATCGCAAACTCAAATGATGATAAAAACGTCCCCAAAATGACTAAAGAATGGTGAGCCTTTTACATATGGCACCAAAAATCGTATTTGGCACTACATAAACCTCTGCTTACTCCTCCGGGAATAGAGAAGTTTATATGTGTATATAAATATAATGTTAAACCATCCACACCAAAATTATCTAAGCATTTTCTCTGAACCTGCGCTTAAGCGTCGTACTTTTTGAAAATAATGTTGGCAGCAGATTATATTTAAGAGAAACGCCATTTAAGCTTCGACATAAAATAAGAATGGACTTGATAATGCCGGCGAAAATTGAAAATTTTATATTATAACGACAGTTTCCACTTTCCGAGTGAAGTTTGTGTGTGTCTTTATGGAGAGTCATGTAATCATGGTTGAAGTATCACGAGGTAGACATTTTTTACTGCTGCTAAGTGAAGACACCATCAGCGTCATCTGAGCATTGATCCCACTTACATTTAATGTTTTTGTATTTGATATTTTCCTGGGCACAATTATTAATAGAAGAGAATAATATAACCAGTACATGGTATTACATTATTATTACGTTTATGATAGTCATTAATATAATTTCAATCCCATATGAAGAGGTTGACCGCGGAAATTGGCCGCCGTATCCACGACCAAGGAGGTGACTCCCGCTCTGGCTCGTTCCTGGGGCATAGGATGGCCATCGCGATTCAGTGAGGCAACGCGGCCAGCAGCATGGGCACTTTTGCGCCGGGAACGATACGAAGTGGGTTGTTCGACGCGATATGATCGCGAGTCAATTTTGTGTATTTGTGTTTTGATACTGACCAAATTGTATAATAATTAATATACCTACATCCTATATACTAATTATTTTATTAAATAAGTTTAATACCTGAAATCTGTACCCTAAGCACGAAAAACTATTGTTATCGTATTGTAAACGTATCGAGAGCATGAAGCATTGTGATTGGCCGGCTTCACACACAAACAGGTTCACAGTTGACAGGCGGCCAATCGCAATGCTCTTTTCTCTCGATACGTTTACGATATGATTAAGGTAGTTTTTCGTGCTTGGGGTACTGTACTTCACGTGACTTGTCACATCGACTACAACATCAAGACACGCATTGCTGCCGTGTGGACCAAGTAGCGGGAAATGACTGGTATCTCACGCGATCGTATATTGCCAGTCAGGTTAAAGGGGCAGGTCTATAAGACTTCATGCAGAATGCAAGAGACCCACCGCCACTGGCGCGGCCACGTCTTGTGGCATCCACCAGGCTACGTGACTAACAAATGCCTAGAAATGGCGGCGAACAAAAGCACAAATCTTTTTTCTCCTTCGTATAACCGCAGATACGTATATCCCGAGGTTCAGTTTTTTATACCATTTAGGTGGCAGACAAGCACTCGATTCACCTTATGGGAAGTGTTACCGTGGTCTATTACGTGTGCAACACCAGAAGAGCCACACTCGCCTTACTGACCTTGTAAGCACAGAGCGGTTTTGTGCCGGCAGTGTAGAAGACAAAGCAGGACAAGCCTTTAGTCTTCCCACAGACAGCACAAAAACTCTCCAATTACCTCTGGCTACCCTACACTCCATCAGGAACACAACACAAGGTTATCATGGCCGCAGTTTTCTGTACTTCCCCAGTCGGACTGCTCAATTGGACGGAAATACTGTCGTCCTACTTTCATCAAGATGATATTGATGTATATTATTGCTGAATTATGCTACATCTGAAAAACTACCCTATTCGAAATGATCAATATCATCAAAACCCACACAAAACTACTATTATTGATGTGAATCGAAATCAGAATTTGTTATTCTGTGTTTAGCTCAGCTAACAAGGCTTACACGTGCACAAGGTACACTCGTCTACATGTAACCGTCGTTAGAAGCCGGGAATATTCCTAACAAAAAGATGTATTATTATCTACCCGAAATATAGAGAAACATAATAATGTTGAAAGGGTATAATAATATAATGGATATTGCCCAAATTAAGCATAGCTTATACAGTAAATATGACGGCAATATTGAAAACATTTTCATGCATAAATGTTTATTATACCTACATGTTATTTACTTGTTGTAAGACCTGATTGCATGTAAGTACCAGATTAGTTATTATTGAAAAAGTGCGCCCACCAAATGATCAAAAAATTAGAACTGCTATAAGCAAAGTGCTAAAGCATAAAGTTATACATAAAAACAGAAATTATTAGTATCTTATCATCATCATCATCATATCAGCCACACAGACCATAGCGCACAGAACAGATGGCCGATGGAGCAAAAAAGTTCTGGAATGGCGACCGCGTACGGGCAAACGTAGCGTAGGACGCCCAACGGCCAGGTGGGAGGACGACCTCATCAAGGTCGCCGGAAAGCGCTGGATGCAAAAAAAGTAGCCCGCTTTAGATCGGTCATTCTGGAAGTCTATAAGAGGCCTATTTGTATCTATCAATGCTAAAATATTATACAGCAGAAGAGTTTGTTATTTTGTTTGGTTGAACGCGCTAATTACTAGTTCAACTTGGTAAAATCTTTTTGTATGGAATAGTCTGTTTATATAATATCATCACGCTACTATTTAAAAGAGTGGAACTTTTTAGTATTCAAATAATGTGAGTGCTACTGGCTTTACAAATATGCTTCGAGCAAAACCGGGACAAGTCCGCTAATAGTTCATATTGATATTTTATACCAGATTTTTTTATACTATTCAAAATGAGCACAGGAATTTAAAAAAAATGCTCCCTTATTATGTAAATGTAGGTTACTTAATGGTAATTGTTAATAGGCCATTACTTCACTAAATCCTATAAATATTACATTTCCACTTATCTCCTAATTGCCTGTTTTACCCCATTTGCCTGTTTCTTGCCCCTAATTAGCCTTTTAACATTTATTCACTTGTCCGACAGAATTAATAACAGAAATAAAGTTATAAATGTATCAGTGAATAACTGTACCCCTTTTTGAAATTAATTGGCAATAAAATTAAGACAGGCCAGTATTATAACCAAATACTTTAGCCAATAAATAATGTTTTAAGAGGGTACTTCGAGGAATTTGCTGGTTGATGTTTTTTATTGTTTTTCGTTTATTTGTTTATAGGTTTGCTGCCTATGTTGGAGTCGCTATTTTTTGGCTTAAAGCCCACTAAAGCCATGTTTGTTGCAGTAATTTTTTATGTTTTATTCAAGAGGTAGTGCCAAGTTTGTTGGTAATTAAGTCATCATGACTCTACTGAAGAAGTTCTTTTTTACTGTTTGTAAGAATTTCTGATCCCTTACTTAGGTCCACTCCTACAAATGGCAATGCATGATTTACATTGTGTTGTTGTAAGAGTTTAGGTATAAGCGGTAAGTAGGGTAGCCACATATCACTCGAGAGCCTTTCTATCTTCTGAATCGGCGGCACAGGTGTGACTCCCCTAGTGTTGCACACGTTCATAGGTCATTTGCCTACCCCATAAGTTCTATAATAAAAAAAATTACACGGTTCACTTCAAAAGAACCAAGTGCATGTTTGCTACTCACATTAAGAGAAGAGCAATGATTCTAATCTTGATTGCAAAGTGAGAGAGTCTTCGACAGGACCGCCCTCTCGCTTGCAGACATTAATCGAAGCGCTCCTTCACTTTTCCTGTTACATTTGATACGGGTCTGACTGGAATACACGTACGTTACACTGGCCGGAAGAAAATGACGCTTTTTGTATTTCATATTAAATAGATTAAGTTAAGTACATATTGTTCTTAGCTTGTTTATGTATATTAAATAAGTCTTTGCCTATAAAACGCACGCCGTCTGAGGTCATAATTTTCCGGAGGTGAGATTGCCGGAGGCATATCCATATATTTTGCATCCTGTGATACAGTTTTTAACTAGGACAGGATGCAGGAGGTCTTTTCCACTGCACAACAACTCGCAACAAATTGTACTGTATACTTAAGTAAAACAGTGGAAAAACGAATTTGTAACACATTTAATAAGACTAACAAATAAATAAATAAAATAAAAAATAAATATCAATCGCACCGGTGAGATTGCCGGAGACATATCTCTCGCACCGCGTCCGAGCGAAAGTGCTTAGCTTAGGTGAAAATTAAGCGACTTATGGTAAAAGTTAAAAGTATTTAGCTCACAAAAAAATAGACATATATGGAGTATAGAACTATACTCCGTCCATTATGTTATTCGATTTTAGATGGAAGTAGTAATTGTATAAAAAGTCAAAATATCGTTAAAAACCTCAAAAATTATAAATCGATAAACGAAAATATAGGTATCGTGATTATATGTGGAACATACAGAACTATATGGAACATACATAACATAACAGTGAATCCATGTCTGTACATTTTATAAAGTTACCATAAAACGATAGTGGGCCATAACGCACACGCTTTTCTTACGTGCGGAAAATTTCCTCGGATACCCGATTATTATAATAAAAACACAGTTGATCGTTTAACTATATGCCTAAAATTGATTTTGATTTTGATTGAATCGCGACCTTGTTAATGAAATATGATATATCGGCGCCTAATTTTTGTTCGGAGTTATAGTTGTTATCGCGAACACTGAGCTATCTAAAACACAATAATATAATGGACGCACTCTAGAAATTTTTGGTTCACCCAAAAAGTGTTCTGTGAAATTGACAATAACATGTTTATGCAAGGCGTAGTTTATCGTACATCAAGTTAACTATAATAAATTTAACCAAACTCGTGTCATAACAAACTGTTTGGTAAATACATAGTGAACGTAAATACGTATCCCGAAGCACCCCGCTAACTTAATAAGACTTAATTACAGGTAATCCTGTTAAGTTCGAAGTAATCAAACCGTTGTATGCAGATCAGCTGGTAGCCAAGTTTGTACTAACTTCACTGAATTACTTATAACACTCGATTCAGCAGATTAGACTGATGAATTTCTTGAGCGATATTTGTTAAGATATCTTGTAACCACTAATTTATAAATGAAAAAGTTTAGATGAGTGTTCGTTACTTTACACGTAAGAATGGCTGAACGGATCTGGCATTGTTATAAGTTATGGTCTGGAATAGTATATCAAACATTTTATTAGACAAATTTTTACTATGGGATTCAGTATTTTATTCGGTGATAGCAGGCGTGGCTATGGAGCAAGCTATGCTTGGAATTTTTCAGAACTTCAGAACAAGGTTATCCGAAACAGAGCTAAAGTTGCCGACATAGGTCACGGAATATATTAGCTGAAGTGGCAGTGAGCTGGCCACATTTGTCGAAGGACCGATGACAGTTGGAGCAAACGAGTCCTAGAGTGGGGACCGCCAGAAGGCAAACGGAAGGTAGGACACTCCCTAGCCAGATGGACGGACGACCTGAGAAAGGTGACTGGGACAGACTGGATGCGGAAGGCAGAAGATCGGATAAAATTGAGCACATTAGGAGAGGTCTATGTCCAGCAGTGAACTGCGTTGGGCTAATTAATTGATTGATTGAGCAGGTGTAAAATCAGTTGTCTACGCGTATGCAACTTTTGTATGCATATTGCGATAAATTTGAAATAGATAATTATTTACAAAAGCTTGACTGGCTACATGACATTGAGTTTAATTATACTTTTATAGATAGGTTATTTACTACTAATCCGTCAATATTATTATTTTACAAACATACATATAATTACACCTTTATCCCCGGAGGGTTAGACAGAGGTGAATCAACACCCACATTTCGCCAATCATTATATTCGGTCCCACGTAATAAGGGGTGAGCATATTGCCGTTTTCCGGACACTATTATTGATTCGAGCCATGCATCTGAGGCGGAGTCTGGGCTATATATATATCTGTCTGATGTTAAACTGCCCTATCCCTTAGTCATCTTGTACGACACCGCATGGGAAGAGATGGGGAGGTCTTAATTCTACTCCGCCGGAAACCACGCGGCTTATTATAAATTTATATTAATTATATTACTATTTTTATCAATAATAAATAGATATTTTAACGATCATAATTTTCACAACTTCAGTGTTTTTCTAAGATTAGCAAACTCTGCTCACAGTTCCCAGCAGTACTTTTACTGCTTGTCACAGGACATCCAATATTACTAAGTCATATAAGAAAGACTGGAGCAAGAAATTCACTTGTAAGAGAAGTTTTTTAGTCACAACACAACATATTTTTTTATTTTCAATGAAATGAATTCTAAAAAGAAATCTTTGTTTGGTTTTCTAAAGACTTTTATAAAGGTTCTAGTCAACCCCGAAATTAATAAGGTCGTAAATGTCATGTACTTTTGTCCTTAAGGGAATAAAGGACAAATTTTAATGTTGTGTATGACTCTTGTTTGGTCAACATGCTAATAACAAAAATAAACTAGAGACCAAATACTTTCAACGGGCTACACGCAAGGAATTATTTTGTTCAGTCACTTTTGATTAATTCACTTAATTTATTATTTGCTATAGTGCGAAAAAAGGAAGTATGGCGTCAAATTAAGATCGTCGGGGCCAAGCTAACTGAGCTGCTTTTTGGACAAAGCTCTCGCGCAGGTTTTGCTTTCGAGGTGGGAAGGTCATGCTCGTATGGCAGTTGTACCTGTAAATAAATAATAATTCCGTCCGAGAAGGAATACACGCACTAACCTTATGAACTCTGTGTTCAAAGCCTCGGAGGCAACCGAGATCAATACTGATCTCTTTCCATATTTTTCTATCTATATTTTTCTATTTCTTCACGCATTAACTATGATTTATAATAACTGGAGTTTATTTTATTGTTCTGGTAGTAGATACAATATATTTTTACCGAACTTTATCGGTTTCGCCTCACGGCATTTAATGTCAATGAAAAACCTTTGAGAATGTCGTGAGACGAAACCGGTAAGATATTGTGGAAAAGTGTAAGTCGAAGGTTCCTAAGTTTAGGGGCGAAAGTGAAAGAATAGATTTCATTCTTTCTTTCCATTCCAATTTTAAAATGTCGACGAACAGGTGAATCTGAGGATTACACGTAAAAAAGTGAACGGTTCTGTTCGTCCTTTTACACCGTACGATCGATAGGTTAAATGGGCTAATATAGCAGTTTTGGCTTTGTTCGTTGTTCAATATTGAAAGGACATGAAACTTATTTTCGGATTATGTACATAATATTGCTTCAAATTCTTTGATTACAATTACTTACAACTCTTCAAGATAATAAATTTCATTTTTACCCGGTCTTTCGTCCAATTTTAGCCTTAAGGAACACACTATTGTAACATTATAAATTTACGTTTTTTATACCACTTGGTTGAAAGACAAGCACACGGCCCACCTAATGTAAAGTGTTTACCGTGAGCTATGGATGTGTGCAACACCAACCCTGTAAGCACAGAATTTCTGTACTATCAGTGTGAAAGACAAAGCAGGACAAGCTTTACGTCCTAAAAAATCCCACAGTGGTGTTTGTTGCACCGTTTCTTCTCCACCAGCGCCTTGGTAGCGGTTGTAAACTTAGCTTAAGTAGAATTATTATTGACATCAATAAGAAACAATCACTTTGTTCAAAATTGAAAATAAAAACTTTAAACTTATTTCATGATCGCTACACTAGTTATACTTACATAGAGGTCTTCTACGAGACCGTAAATTTATGCCGTCACCACTACAATTCCTTTTAAACCAATAAAGGACAATTGACAATTTCACCGGGATTCCCCAACTATGTTTCGAATTCAGTTCGATATTGAAATATTCCAACTATCTCTGTTAATTGATTCCAACATTTGGAAACAGGTATTAACAGGATTAATCGTGCCCTTTGTTAGTTCGTTACTCAAATGTAATTTGGATGTAACGTTTGATGTATTCTAGACTTGGATATGTTATACGTATTTTGGAATAGTTTAGCAGTTCAAAGGAAAACTTTTCCGAAATCTGCTAATTTAAAATTTTATCAGTTATGGTTTAGCTTAACTAAATATGAGATTTTAAACTTACAATCGAACAAAATATGACCAATTTATTTAATGAAACCCGACTACTGAAAAATCTCGATCTAAGTATTAAACAAGAAAATATCAAGGATAGCCGTGGTCTTATGCCACTTTTCCCTAGAATATGTTGTTTTTTTTATTAATAGGTATGCACGACCACGGCTATCCTTGACATTTTCTTGTTTAATACTTTTTAGCCGGGTTTATTTATTAAAACTTATTTTTATTTATATTATTTTGGATCAAGCAAGAACTATAATTTATACAAATTTGAAATGTAAGTAAGTCCTTTCAGTTGATCTCAGACATGGTATATTTATACCAGCTATGACCAGCGGACGACCAAGACGCTTCCAATGATACCTCATTTATCCAGTTCTAATAATTAGTTGAGCGGCTATGAGGGAATAGATGGACCAACATACATACACACATACATAGCCTGTCAAATCGAAACCCTCTTTGGCTTCATCGTAGTTGGTGAAAAAAACTTGCACAATGTCGTATTTAGACTATCATCTATTCGTTATTCAAAAAAGAAAAACATTGTAACTTGTGGTTAATTAGTTAGCCTTACGATGGAGAAGTTCTGTATTTGAATACTGACCAATACATTACCAACGTTAACCCATTTATAGAACAATTTAGCTTAGCTAGAGAGGGTTAGCAATTTTAGTTTCCAATATTTTTATAAAGAAGCTGTAATGTCTTTTCCCAGTACTCTTTAAAAAAACATATTAAATTGAACCGTTTGAAAATATCTTTTTTTCCAAATTTATTGCTCAGTTTTGAATCTCAATTTATCTAAGGACAGGTTGTATAGACAATCTAGAAATATTGTAAGGTTATCGAACTTTGCAGGCTTCACAAAACATTTCAAAGTCAAATTCGAGACTTTACAAAAACAACACATTACCCAACACAAATAATATAATAACCAAAATGTAGAAGTCAATGACTTCATTATTTCTTTCTTTTAGTGTTATTAGTCCAGTTTATTACATTACAAATAAAAATAAAAAACCTAAATGAATCAGAAAATAAAGTTATAGTCAATTTAATGACTTTTAAACTATCGCGTTCATAAGAAGAATAAAGAATGCGAGAATGTGCGGGCAGAGGAAGAACCTTCTACATCACGAGCTCGAAGACAGTGGGCATCACCTGGGTCGCGATAGTTCTCGTAAACATTATTTTTTTTGTATGTTTTGTGAGTTTTTTTAGGCAATTTATACTCTTCATTGATGTCATTGTAAACCTTTGAGGATGCCGTAAAGCGAAACCGGTCAGGTCTAATAACAAATAAAAAATATGATAAAATATAAAAGTGAGTTCTCAATATAAGTACATATTTTATTTTTTAGTTTAATAAATTTCATACCTATGTATTGTATTGTCTCAGTCTCGGTGGCAGTCAAAACTGTTTTTTTTTCCATTGTCCCCAATTCTACTAAGTTTATGTCATAACAAAACCACTGTCATACCACTGTCACTGCAAAAAATGTCATTAAATTTTAAACTTTATTGAAATACGGTTTAAGTCGAAAAAAAATATTATGATATTTTTCATTCACTCTACAAGAAGCCATTTAGTTTTAGACCTTAAGAACATATCAGTAAAGTCTAAAATTAAATGTCATCTGTGGCATGACAATGGTTTTAAACTAGCTTAAAATTTGCGGAAACGAGTCCTGGGGCCCACTCTCCTACACTTTTTGTTTACATGATATGTTAACTATTATTTTTGTGTTAGTCTCAGTCGGATCTGTGGCGTTCAACTCGGAGTCGGTTTTTCTCCACTTCGCTCTGTCTTAAGCACCCACGGTAATAAGACCATTACCACCCGTTTTACCTTCAATGACGTCAAGTCATAGTTTTTTAGGTCTATTTATTTTAAGTCTATTCTAATTGTGGTTTCATGGAATGGTTAGATGAACTACTATTAAGTATGTATACTACCGTATGATCATCATGCCTCGTTGCAATTTCAGAAATTTTCTAACGTTTTCTTTCATCCCGATTTCTCTATCTTTAAACGTGTCAATGGCCAAATTATCTATGTTCACACAAAACTTCACAATGAACTCACCGATCCATAGCTGATCCAGGCCGAAGATCAAACTGATTTATTGAATCTTAATGTCTTCTTAACCTCATCGGTTTAAAAATGAGGTTAATTCGAAATAAATTACTCGCCCAAGATAAAACTTCTATTATACTTTTCATTTGTTTTCCAAACCATTTACCACGAAAAAACCTTTTTGGTTGTACTCTACTGATACGATGAAGTGAATATTTCATTTTTCTTTCAAAATAAACGCTTCTTTCAATCGTTTAAAACTCTGGCTCAAAGCATTTTAATTAAGCTTCTTTTTTTAATCCGTACAGTTTCTGAATCGTGTGGTTTTTCGTCGTGGATGGTGCAGGATTCATTTTTTTTGTTGAATCGCCGTCATTGAATTTTTCACGAGGCATCGATATTTTGCAAGTTGGTTTCTATTAAAATCACTCCGTAAGGCGGAAGTTGAAAAATGTTAGCAGTTTTAACATTTTTTAACTTCCACCTTTAACATTTTTTAACAAGTTAGGTGGAAGTTAAAAGCTAAGTTGTTAGTTAGCAGAGGTAAATTTTGAAACTCAATGATTTTTTATGCACGAGTAACTACTCATGCATAAAAATGGCAAAGCTGTAGGGCCAGATGAGATACCAGTGGAAATATGGAAGTTATTGGGAGAAGATGGATGTCGGTGGCTGACTTTATTCTTTAATAAGTTGTTGCAGGAAGTGGTGATCCCTAGCGAATGGTGCAGTAGTGAACTAGTGCCCATTTTCAAAAACAAAGGTGATGTACAGGACTGCAATAGCTACCGAGGCATAAAGCTCATGTCACATAGTATGAAAGTGTGGGAGAAAGTAATAGAGAAACGCCTGCGAGAGGAGAGTGAGATAACCCAAAACCAGTTCGGTTTTATGCCAGGGCAGGGTACCACAGATGCCGTATTCGCATTTCGCCAACTATGTGAAAAATATAGACGTGCCCATAAAAACCTGCACATGGTGTTTGTGGACCTCGAAAAGGCGTACGATAAAGTACCACGAAAGGTCTTGTGGTGGGCCCTGAAGGAGAAAGGTGTGCCAGTGAAGTATGTAGAGTTAATCCGTGCTATGTACCGGCAATCTCATACGCATGTCCGGTCGGCCGCGGGTAACACCGATGAGTTTAGTGTGGCTGTTGGCTTACACCAAGGGTCAGCTTTAAGCCCGTACCTCTTCCTGTTAGTAATGGATGTTCTGACATCGGATATACAGGATGAGGCACCCTGGTGTATGCTTTTTGCCGACGACATTGTCCTTGTTGGGGAGGATGGAACCGATGTCCAGAGTAGATTGGTGAAGTGGCAACAAAGGCTAGAGAATGTTGGCCTGAAAATTAGCAGAACCAAAACAGAATACATGTTCTGCGATTTCGGCGGTCTCTCTAGTCCCACAGTCATAGCGCTTGATGGGGCTCCTATACCAATCTGCTCCAATTTTAGGTACCTCGGTTCACTACTGCAAAGCGATGGAGAATTAGATCGAGCCGTAAAGCACTGGATTAACGTTGGTTGGATGAAATGGCGGCAGGTTACAGCAACTATATGTGACTCGCGAATGCCCCTTCGATTGAAAGGCAAAATTTATAAGAGCATGATCCGGCCTGCCGTCCTGTATGGATCGGAGAGTTGGCCAGTAAAGGTGACGGATGAAAGACGGTTGCATGTAGCCGAGATGCGAATGTTAAGATGGATGTGTGGTGTGACAAGAATGGATAAGATTAGGAATGAATATATTTAGAGGAAGTTTGAGAGTAGCACCAATCATAGAAAAGCTACGAGGAAATCGTTTGTCCTGGTTCGGGCATGTAATGCGTAGGGATGAAAGTAATGTCGTAAGGAAGGTACTAACTATGGAAGTGGATGGCTACAAGGGGAGAGGGAGGCCCAAAATGCGGTGGATGGACTGTGTGAAAGATGACATGGTTAAGAAGGGAGTGAATGTTGAAATAACTGCAACTAGAGATGAATGGAAAAGGAACACATGTTGCGTCGACCCCAAATAATCTTGGGATAAGGGCAGGAGGATGATGATGATGATGAATAAAAAACTAAAAATGTTTTTGTTTAAACGTACATTACCCTAACATAACGTTTGCGTTACAATTATTTATAAAGAGATTTTGACTAAGTAATAATTTGGCAAACGAACCTTTAAACTTTAGTGCTTAAATTTATAATCTTTTACACCTGTTATCACATAAAATACGAGCGTTATTACCTTAATTATAGAATTACCAAATTTATTTTAGTTTGAAATATTTTAAGACCTACAGAATATGAATGATATTAAGAGAATGTAAGATTAATCTCTATGTTAAAGTAATTAATAGAATGAAAAAATCGTTTGTAAGGTTCAAAAATTAATAAGATAATCGATTTTTTAAACTTTATCAAAGGTAATTCCTGTCTAATGAAGAAGAGCAAGCTAAATTATTATGTTAAAATAGTCAATTTTCTATTTGTGTGAGCATCCAAAAGGACCTTTCTTTACTGCCTACTAAACTAACTTAGGCTGTTGTAGTATCTATACATAATTGGAATAGTGCTATAATGACGTAACGAGACGTAGTCATTTTCACCGAACCTTCCCAAAAACTTGATTAAAACACTAAATTGAGATGTCGGACAGGCAGATGAATCTACCCTAAGAACAATATCCCGGAAAACGTATAAGCTTCTCCCCATTTTCTTGATTAGTTTAGGTACCTGAAATTTTCTTTTTCCAATTTTGCTTAAGGAAAAGAAACTTAATTGAGACGTATTCATCATAGTGTGCCCGTATGTGTTGGGTCAAGTTACTGGTCAGCTAGTCTAGAGTGATTGATTGCTATTGTTTCTGTGAGACCTCCTATCTATGGTAAAGTATATAGTCTGTACATTTTACTGAACCATTAGTTTTAAACTATTCTTGTTAATAGAAAGGGTTTTTGAGAACTTTATTGAAGTGTTGCTATTGTAAGTTGAGTGATAGAAAAGCGTTTGTCTTCTGGGATATTCCTTTGTATAAACTAGATTCTTACAAAAAATAATCATAATTGCATGAAATTTTAAAACATTTATTATGCTAATTATTTGAATCGATTAAAGTAGAAAGAAATGAAACAGTCCAGGTAGGATTGAATGGGAACCCGCGATCTTTTCCTTACAAGGTTAATACTCTGACCACTGAGTCATCGAACCTTTGAAACCATCGAATCCCGCCTGGATCCTTAATTATTTTTCTATCTTAATCGATTTGAATAACTATAACGTTGTTATTGAAAAATATGATTGTTATTAAGTCATTATCGTTAAATCATATAAACGACATAAAAAAGCTTTTTATTTACCCTAAATTAAAAATTATTAAAATATTACTAAATCATAAAACTAAACACGAAAGCATATTTGTTAGCAAACTATATAATAAAAAATAATGAATGAATAAATATTCTATAACTTTCTACACGACGATCTATACTAATTAGACCAACTTTCAATATTCTACGCAACACAACTGTACTATTCTAAAATAATCGATACGACTATCGATACTTTGACAGAACATTGTCCAACCCTACAATTTCTAGGTCAAATTTCAAGAGATAACACGCCAAATATCGTAAAACGGTTGACCAAGCAAGATGTGGGTCTGAACACTATAGTAGAACAGAATTGCAGGAAATGGAATGAGACAGAGGAAATGGACAGACGGAAGAGACTCGATAATGTACTATAAAGCTTACACTGACCAGCGTGTTCATACAATATTACCTATTCTGTAATAAAATTGTAGTGTGTAAATGTGTACTTGTATCATACATACATTGGAGATATAAAAAACAACTTGACGTTATTACTTTTGACGTTAATGTACTCAAGACTTTGCTTCTAATTGGATTGCAATTCCTTTGTGTACTCCCAGGTTTGCTGGAAGAGAATTCAACCTTGGGTTAAACTCGTCTTTGTACATAACATTTCACCTATTTGTATTAATGGCTTGTAAGTGTACAATAATGAATAAATAAAAATATTTGGGTTATAATATCATATCTTACCAAGACCTTTCTACTAAAATAAAATAAAAATTAATTCCTCGTCATTCTGTAGTCGAACTTTTTTAAATTCTTATGTGTTCATAAGAATTTTAAAAAGTTTTTAGGTTCAAAATCTTTAATTTAACATGACTTATGTAAATGATATAGCAATGTATCTAATGTACAGGTACCATTTTAATTTTACAAGCAATCAAAAATAATAGCTAAGATTCAATATTATGAATAAAATAAAATTTGAAACGCCTCTTTTAAATTAAGTTAAATTATTTTTACAATATCAAATTCAATTATTTAACGAAATATATGAATTCTTGTACTCAACTCAACTAATAAATTGAAGCTATAACAACCTCCTTACTTTGACAAAGGACACCAATAAAAAAACACTCTATTCCACTCACAGGCTTTTTATTCGGTCGAAAGTCTTACATTTAATTATCAATGAAAAAACCTACATTTTTCCTGATAAAGTCGGACCGTATCGGTAGCCTAAAGTAAAACAAATGCTGAGAAGCCGGTACAAATTAACGTTAGAAAGTAGAGCGTGAAAATTAACGACAGAATCAAGCCTTGGCTAGCTATCTTGTCTATTTTGATTATTTGGTATCGAACATAGTAGTACATTCTGTTGTTTAAGTGGATTCGGTTGTGAATATTTTAGGACTTGTTCACTGTTCTTCAATTGCCGCTAATTATAGTATCGCATCGTCAAAATATATAAAATTAAAGTACAATAACGCCAGAATAGTTGTTAGTAACTGAATATAGACACTGATCTATAAAAGTTTTGCTACAAAGATAATTTACTACCTTAAACGTATTGACTTAGACGTATCGAATAGTTGAACGTTTTGCAATATATATAAACTTCAAAATTTATTATTCGCTAATTTTATTTTGGAATAATACGAAATGGTATAATTAGTAGCCTAGTGGTATGGGTAATGAACTGCGGGATCGATCCCAGGTTTTACCATGGCACACACCAATGACTATTCGATGTCTTTCGAAGTTATGTGTGTATTTATCGCAGGTTTTTAAGTGCCCGGTTAATGGCAATGGGCTCGCCACCTACATTACATTGGGACCTAAACATAAACTGGTGAAATGTAGGTGCTAGCACCTCTGCCTACCCCTTCGGGGATATGATCGTGAGTTTATGAGTTTATATATGTTATGGTATAATTAGTTTGACGTTATAAAATTTTATTATTTCATTTACTAATGTATACAGCCCGTCGAATTTATTTTAATTTACCTAAGTAATAATGGTAACGTAGTAGTTAATACACTTAAAGGATATTATCAACATTAGGTGAATAGTACATCAAATAATGAACTCATTTCGAGACATTCAGCTGGCCAGGTAATTATTGAACGATAAATTCCATTATTTGATTGCAAATGATGTACAATTGAACTAGATGAAATTGAAAACAATAAAGTTAACCATAAAAGAAATGAATGAATTTGAGAGTTTGAGTTTTAAAGTATATTGGTATTTAAACTATCATGGTCACTCACATCAGTATCAGAATAAACCGGTACGACAACAAGCAAGCTAAAACAAAATCGCGAGTGGATACAGTGAGCATCGTATGTCGTGAACGTGATCGAGATCGGGTTCGAGTTTGTAGTGAGAGTGAAACCAATAGTAGTGCAGATACGCGTAGTAAAAGAACTCGAAAGAGGTTAGATCGATATAATTACTCCTAGGAAAAAACTTTTTCTCTGTTCACCGCCACTACTTCAGTTCCTCCGTGATCATGGTGCTTGCAACAGTGCCGAAATATCGGAAACTCAAAACAATGAAACATGGTAAATATCCTGTTTATTCTGATACTGATGAAAGTATATTATATGAAATCAGATGTATCGTATGCACCATAACAAAAATTGTGCGATTGGAATGCCATTAACGTGTAGTTTTCATTTGATTATTGTAAATGATTATTACTACATGAAACTAAATAGGTGAATTTTTTTAGTCAAACAATTTATTTCATGAAACATTTGATAAAGACATACTATTTATCTGATCTGTGTAAAAGAATAGCGGTAGCCTAGTGGTATGAGTAGTGGACTGCTGAGACGGATTCTCGGGTTCTATCCCAGGTTTTACCATGGCACACACCAATGACTTTTCGATGCTTTTTGAAGTTATGAGTGTATATATCGCAGGTTTATAAGTGCCCGGTTATTAGCAATAGGCTTGCCACCTATTACATTGGGACCTAAACATAAACTGGCGAAATGTGGTTGCTAGTACCTCTGCCTACCCCTTTGGGGACATAGGCGTGAATTTGTCTTATGTAATGTAAAGAAACAAAGTTTATGAATCCAATATTTTATTTTCATGACTATAATTAAGATAAAATTATAACCAAAGACCCTTTTTTAGCTTATAATATTTCAGCGCCAGTACATTTGAAGAAGCTCCATCTGCAGCGCTAACAATTGTTAAACAAAGTAAGACACTATGTTCACTATAAGCTCAGTAAGTTATGATAGAGAAGAAGTATTAAACACTGAACTTTCTTGTGGAGTTGGCATTGTTTTGTAGTGTTAAAGCCAAATATAGTGAATGAGCTAAGAAACAAGACTTACTAAACTATGTTTTTTAGACCACTGTGGGTAGCAACAAGCAACAGATATATAGATTTGAATTTTCAAAAAGTATATGACAACAAATCCGCGGTTGCCTAGTGGTATGGGTAATGGACTGCTGAGACGAGGTCTCAGGTTCGATCCCAGGTTTTACAATGGCACACACCAATGACCATTCGATGCTTTTCGAAGTTATGTGCGTATTTATCGTAGGTTTATAAGTGCCCGGTTAATGACATAAGGCTCGCCACCTATTACATTGAGACCTAAACATAAACTCGCCAAATGTGGATGCTAGTACCTCTGCCTACCCCTTCGAGGATATAGGCGTTAGTTTATATTATGTTATCTGACAACATAACGTGTTAGCAAGTCCAAAAATGAGATTCCTTCAAATAAGGAAAACATTTAATGAAATAAAAGACTTCCAAGTCACAGAATACAGTGAATACATTACAAATTTAATAAAATAAACTATACAGGTACTTAGCGTACTAACCTTATTGAATCCATAGGACAAATTACGAACTAGATTATTCAAATAATTTGAAAGTTAGTTAATGGATGATGCCCAAAATTTAAACTCTGAAAAGTATAATTTTTTTTAAGTTTCAGCTGCTGCCGAAGGCGCGGCGGAAAAAAAATTCAGTAAATTTGCGGCCTTGACAGAGCGATACACATATATTCGCTCCCTTTGCGGTCGAGACGATGGGAGTTGGGGTGCCGACGACAAGAATTTAGTAAGCGAATTCAAGCGCAGGTTGAGGGACAAAACTAGTCTCCACCTCGTATCTAGGCAAAGGTTGGCCATTGCTATCCAGCGCGGCATTGCTGTCAGCACCTTTGCACCGGGTCGTTAAGGGGTGGGTTAATAGATATTTTTTTTATATATACCACTTAGGTGCCAACTTTATATTAATTTGAGTCTTGTAAAGATTGATGTAAAATCTCTTTCATTTTTATCAAAATACCAGTAATATTGCGAATATTACTATCCACGCGAAGTTCAGACATAAAATATACATCCTCACTTTTTGCACATTAAAAATAAACGCAGAATAAGGACACGTGGCCATGCTTACAAATTAGGGATAAATATCCTTTAGTCTCGGTTGTGGTGAGACTAAAATACAAAAATATGACAACAAATAAAAATTCTTACGCTTCATGGAACGACATCACTGAGATAGTCACTGTCAGCCTATGACCTCGATTAGGCATTACAAATCTTTCGTGAATCTAAATGAAATTACAAAATGTGGGTATCACTTGACCAACAGAAACCCCCATCTATAATGTCAATAATGCGGATGATGCTATCCCTTCTGTATCAACCTTTATAGGTATTTGAAAAGCTGCCACTTCAACACTATTGCAATTAATGAAGATGAAAAAGTTTACGATGGTGACATGAGAAAGATTGAAGTTACAAGTAATTATGCATCGCTGCTCAATTCTCGCGATTATATTTACTTGTAGTACTGTTTCGTATTTCTCGGTCATTACACGAATATTTTAAAGCTAATAAAGTAAATCTGAAATAAAAAACACTTAATAGTTGCATTTTTGACTACCCCGCACCGTCTCACTGCGCGTACGAGCCGGCGCGCGCGCCATCTTGCTTCATTATCTGTTTTCGTGTGGTACCGGTCGTTACGCGTAAAATTAATTTCTTTCTAGCAAAGTAATACTTACAGGGTATTTACCATTTACATTAACATCAAACATGGGAAAACGAAAACACAGAGATAGCAGTAAACATATCTTAAAGAAATTAGAAAGACAATTGCGAAAAAGGAGGCGTAAGTCTACTATCTCGGATTCGGATCGATCTGTCAATCATACCGGTAAGTTGTTTATGTCTTACATTTATCTAGGTCAATCATCATAACGATTAATATTATACATATTAATTATGTATTATACATGATACCTACTTCATATTATTATGATTGTGATGCGAACAGAACGGGACTGTTGCCTTCACAGACAAGTATTATCAACTTATAAACTGCAATCTATGTTATAAACATATAAAACTTTCGACATGGCGACCATGTACCTATTTCTAAATAAGTATGTACTGTGCACACTTCTCTAAGCTTATTATTACAATTTAGTGTTATTGACTGCTACCTTCACATATAATGCCATAGGTAATGTTTAATATCTGATGCCATAGTGTCAATATTAATATTTAATATACCTACATACCTATTTGTAATAAAATAAGGTTTGATTTATGATCGTGATGCGAACAGTACGTCCTGGGACTGTTTCCTTCACAGTAATGTCATTGGTAGTGTACAACGTTCGGCACTATGTGACACTATTTCCAATAAAATAAAGTTTAATTTATTATCGTGATGCGAACAGTACGCCTTGGGACTGTTTCCTTCACAGTTATGTCATTGGTAGTGTACAATATTCGGCACTATGTGACAAAATTGAATAAAAAACACATTGCCAGGTGTTTTTTTCTTCCAGACTCTGACAGTGAACCACCTCACGTGTCATATAATGAACCAGAACTAGATGAACTGTACCAGGAGCCTGAGGAAGAGGCAACTTTAGTTGCTGCACCCGCTGCATCAGAAAGTGATAAAAATGAACCCACGTTGGTTGAACTAGATCACTTAGATGACGAAATTCTGACCATTCTAGGTGACCCACCTAAGGAGGAGTCTCCCGAAGGGCAAGTGATACACGCAGACATCGCCCTAAGGTTACAAGACATTCTACTAAACAGTTTAAAAAAGAAAATAAAGAAAATATTATTGCAGAATACCCCATTCCTGCGAATTGCACTTCATTTAGAGCTCCACTCTTAAACGCTGAAGTAAAAGCTGCAATATCTGAAACGCTGCAGAAAAAAGATGCCTCATTGGCTCCTCGTCAAGCACAAATTGGTACAGCGCTAACAGCTCTGGCTAGAACTATGTATAACTATTAACATGCTGGTCACAAATAAATCAGAGACTAACCAAGTCATGTTGAAGCATGTGAGTAATGCCTGTCGTTTGTTATGTGACTCTCATTATATAGACACAAAAATGGGAAGAAATTTTTTGATTTCTACATGTGATAACAAATTATTTGGAGAGGCACTTTCTGAAAACTTGAAAGCTACAAAAACTATCAATCAATCAAGTCTTGACTTAAGATCACAGGTGTACAAACCAAAACCTAACATCAAAAATAATAAAGGTACCAACTCTTCTAATCATTTAAACTGGCGACACCCGCAGTCCAACCAACAGAACACAATTCGACGAGCAACTACAATGAATCGACGGACTGTGGGGCCCTCAACAACTGCTCATCGGAGAGAGACACACGCAAATCGTCTGGAGGACCTCGTGCTCACCGGACCAGTGCCCACTACAAGGATCAGACGAGATCTTAAATGTACAGGTAAATAAACCTGCAGGCCGACTGCAACATTTTGTTCAAGTTTGGTGTAAGATTACCAACGATCCAACTATATTATCATGGATAAGAGGCTATAAAATTCCTTTTTCTTCTATACCTGTTCAGTCTAGGTATACTAAAAACATTCCTAGAAGTAAGAGGGAGTTGGTAGACTTTCAAAAGGAAATAAATAAACTCTCAACTAAAGGTGCTATTATATCTCCTTGCAATAGGGTAGATGGAGATTTTTTGTCTAGTATATTTCTTGTGGACAAACCAAATGGAGACAAAAGGTTTATTTTAAACTTAAAACGTTTAAATAAATTTATTGAACTCCCACATTTCAAAATGGAAGATCTCAGAACTGCATCAGTATCAGATAGTTTAAAT
This sequence comes from Eilema griseolum, assembly GCA_963662185.1. Taxonomy (NCBI): domain Eukaryota; kingdom Metazoa; phylum Arthropoda; class Insecta; order Lepidoptera; family Erebidae; genus Eilema; species Eilema griseolum. Next base: position 3,759,627 of record OY759249.1, read on the forward strand.
ACTCAGAACTGCAATTAAACTTGTTAGACCACATTATTTTTTGTCTACTGTAGATTTAAAAGATGCATATTTTTAAATACCCATACATCCAGACTATAAAAAATACCTGCGGTTTGAATTTCAGGGAACTTGTTATGAATTCAACTGCTTGACATTTGGTTTGAACATAGCTCCTCTGGTGTTTACAAAAATTATGAAACCTGTCATAGAACATCTAAGAATGCATGGACTACTGTCTACCATATATTTAGATGATATTTTATTAATAGATAATACATATTACAAATGTAAACAAAGTGTAAATACCACAATAGATTTGTTACAAAAACTAGGTTTTATAATCAACTTTGACAAAAGTTCCATAACGCCCAAAACTTCCTGCACATTCTTAGGCTTCATTTTAGACACAGAAAATTTTTGTTTAAAACTCCCAGAGGAGAAAGCAAGGGCAGTCAAGAATGAGATAGAAAAAATATATACTGTAGAGAAGTGTAAAATAAGGACGTTTGCAAAATTCTTGGGTTTGTTAATTTCTATTTGTCCAGCAGTTGAATATGGGTGGTTACACACAAAAATATTTGAGAGACAAAAATTTTTGAATTTAGGTCTTGATCAAAATTATGATAAATATATGAAAATTGATCACAAATTGCTGATTGAGGATTTAAATTGGTGGTATACTACTATTGATACAGGGCTATGCCCTATTCGTACACCGGAATATGCTCTTGAGATATTTTCAGACGCTTCATTGACTGGTTGGGGTGCATCTTGTTCAAATAAAAGGGCGAACGGTTTTTGGACAGAAGAGGAAAAAACATATCACATTAATATTTTAGAAATGTTAGCTTGCCTATTTGCACTAAAGATCTTTGCAAAAAACTTCTATAACACTCAAATTTTACTTCGAGTTGATAATACCACAGCAATTGCATGTATTAACCGTATGGGTAATGTTCAATTTCCCCATTTAAATGAGGTAGCTCGTAAAATTTGGGAATTTTGTGAACAGCGAAAATTATTTATATTTACATCCTATATTAGTTCTTCAGACAATCATATAGCAGATTTTGAATCGCGTAAAACACAGACGGAGACTGAATGGGAATTAGCCAACTATGCATTTACACACATTGTAAAATCGTTTGGAAGTCCTGAAATTGACCTGTTTGCTAGTAGATCTAACGCAAAGTGTAACAAATATGTGTCCTGGAAAACAGATCCTTTTGCTTATTGTGTTGATGCGTTTACAATAAGCTGGAGTAACATATATTTTTATGCCTTTCCCCCTTTTGCTATTATTCTTAAAACATTGAATAAAATTATTGTAGATAAAGCCGTTGGCATCATAGTTGTGCCGAACTGGCCCACTCAGCCATGGTACCGTCACCACAGTCTCCACAAAAGCCTTACCCTGGCAGCAGCAATATTATCAGGGACGCATTATTAAAGAGAAGTGTACCACCTTCTTCCTTAGATTTAATGATTAATTCGTTTGCTCCGAATACTCTAAAACAATATGATTGCTATTTTAAAGTTTGGTTTAATTACTGTCAAAGAGAAAATATTGATTATTTAGCTACGTCTGTACCAAACTTTCTATATTTTTTAACTAAACTGTACAACTCCGGATATCAATACGGAAATCTCAACTCTTGTAAATCCGCTTTGTCTGCAATTTTGGGTCGCGCTGTGGTAAATGATGACAGAGTTGTTAGATTCATGAAAGGTGTTGTTAGAAGCCGACCACCAAAACCTAAGCATGAAATGACTTGGAATGTAGACATTGTGCTAAATTATATATCACAAATGTTTCCAAACGAAAACTTAAATCTTGAACGCTTGTCTAAAAAGTTAGTTACATTGTTAGCTATTGTCACAGCTCACAGAGTTCAAACTCTGTCTAAGATTGAACTTAAGAATATTATTGTTGATCCTAATTGTATATCTATAAAGATTTCAGAACTTATAAAAACATCAGCACCTAACCTTCAGCAACCCCTATTAAAATTACCATTTTATAATCAAAATCAACAAATTTGTCCGGCTCGAACCTTGTTATGTTACATAAGTAGGACTAATTCATTGAGGCAGACAAAAAATTATCTCTTTATTAGTTATAGAAAACCCTATGCTAAAGTAACCAGTCAAACTCTAAGTCATTGGATAAAAGACGTGCTACAGAAAAGTGGTATTGATACAGATGTTTTCAAGTCGCATAGTACTCGACATGCATCTACTTCAAAGGCCAACGCCATAGGAGTCAACATTGACACCATCAGAAAAACCGCTGGATGGAGCGCGTCTTCTTCCACTTTTGCTAAATTTTATAACCGAGATATTCTCTGTCACCAAGACGAGTCCTATGCCCAATCGGCTCTGCAATTATAATGTTTGTCATGTAGAATTTTTAATTTCTTTTTTCTATATAATTGATTAATAAATAATTACTAGTATTCATAATGTAGTTATAATTTTAAAGGTTCAATACAGATTTTTATAAGCTTTAAACATCTACAAGTAAATATAATCGCGAGAATTGAGCAGCGATGCATAATTAATGATAAAACGAACTTACCTGTACGTGAAGTTCTATCATAATTATGCGAGCTGCTCAATTCGAAGCGATTATATAATAACCCCCCCATATGCACAAGTATAGCCCATCCCCATTAAATCTGTATTGTAACACAGTTTACTCCCTAATATCCTTTTGTGTTTAACAAAAATACTTTCAACTTAATGAAGCAAGATGGCGCGCGCGCCGGCTCGTACGTGCAGTGAGACGGTGCGGGGTAGTCAAAAATGCAACTATTAAGTGTTTTTTATTTCAGATTTACTTTATTAGCTTTAAAATATTCGTGTAATGACCGAGAAATACGAAACAGTACTACAAGTAAATATAATCGCTTCGAATTGAGCAGCTCGCATAATTATGATAGAACTTCACGTACAGGTAAGTTCGTTTTATCATTAATTATATATAAAATTGATATACTTCGACGATTGATTACTTTACTGTAAACACTAAAGAATCTCCTGTTTTTAAAACAATTTCAATAACTCAACACGAGTCAGTTTCTACTTAATAATCTTAAGCCTTACACATGAAGTTTTGGAATTTATAATTTCCAGAAAGTTTGTTCCGTGGGCTTGGACTAAGTATTTTACCTGCTCAACCTTTGTTACGTTAGAGCCCTTAAAATTTGCATCAATTACGCATTAGAATTTAAAATGACATAATTAAGTTCTTAGTAGACCAGCAGTTGAGTTTTAGATTAGTTTTCTATTGTAATAGTTATGTGCAATCTAAAGTAGTAATTACAAGTTTTATTTATGTCTGTCCACTCAATTGTGGTGCACTTACAGTAAAACAGTTACATGTCATTACTTAACTTTTTAATATTAATAGAGGTTGGACTGTGTTGCGAATTTCTTCTTGGGGCCCCGGTATATATATCGAGTATATTTATATATCAGTGGATATCCTAATCTATAGAAACACCAATATTTTTGTAGAAAATATCAATCCACTACTGGACATAAGCCTCTCCCAATGTTGGAACACCTTAGCCCATCGTTTCCACCCTGGCCGGACTGGTTGGTACAGGGTTTTATTTCTTCTCTCTTTCTTCTTCTCAGAAAATAATAAACGCCTTAAAGGAACTAATGAAATCATAACGTACCATCATTATTATAACACTTACTTTGAAGCTGTCATTTGAGTGAAACGTTATGTTCATAATGTCCCATTTCATGCTAAAAATAACACATAGGAAGTATTCTCTTGTACCAAATCCAAAATTTTACACGTCCAAACATTTTGGCACAACAGAACCAGAAGCCATACAATCAAGGCTAATGCGTCACGTCTCTAAATAGGTACACGGCTTTTCACTTATTAATATACCTAAAGCAATTACGAGTACAAAACCGCAGCGTTCCACACGCTGAACTGTTCCCTACTGTAATTACAAGGTTAAGAGAATTTAGAGTGAGGCGGTCACGTCATTATACAGGTTTAATAGAAGCCGCTTGGAAATTAAGGGGGGACGCCATGTGTTATCGACTGTGTTTTGATGACGTGGCTGTCTTTGAAACTTGCGTAGTCAGCTTCTGGACGAACAACCAAACTGCTCATGTCATAAAGTTCTTGTTATGGTGTGAACTGTTTTAGGATAGTATTTTGGTTTTCATGGTTATGGTATAGAGCATTACGACAGGAGAATGGTTTAAATTAGCAAAAGCTTATAAGCAATATACTTAGCTTGAGTTGTAATTTTTTGTATCGTAAGTCTTGAATTGAGTTTCATCGATTCCAAAATATCTCAATTGTTTAAAGATAATAAACAAAGCAATTTCATGACTTTTTTAAAGCTATTAGTAAATTAACTTTTCTTTTCTTAATATATTAGAAACAAAACAATATAAAACAAACTATTAATCTTAAATTTGTTTTAATGACACCTTGTTTTCAATTTATTAGTAATTGATGAAACTATCAATGTCTGGGCAGGTACATATAGAAAATATAATTAGATTTTTACCCATGTTTCACCTGGGTGGCCCACGGGAAATTATTTTTTCCCATAGTCCACCCTAGTGTCAAATTTAATGGTTCGGACACGTTTTGCGGCAGCCGTTACGTTAGTTACGTGGGTAATAAATGTCTGGCGATACCGCTCCCATCGGACCACGGAAGGAGGGGAAGGCACAAGAAATGCTAGCTTGGTAACGGAATAACAAGCCTAAGGGAACAATTCTCAATGTGAAGGAAAACCTGAACATGGGGTGGTAGCTTCAAAAGTAATTGCGACAATAATGATAAAGGTGTTGAAATAAATCTAGGAAATATTGGTCTTATATTTTCGAAATGATACAGGCAAATTTATTTACCTGAACTTTTCGGTTGAGGTGCCAGTTGCGAAATACATTAAATAGAGTCATCCCCTATTATATGGAAATAGTGAAATATAGTATTCTGATTAAGAAATATAAAAATGGATTCAAATCCGCGATCTTTTCCTTACACAGGAACGCTCTGACCATTAAACTACAGAACCTTAGCTCGAAATCATCCAAATTCTTCTATACATATATCCGTCTTACGGTGAAGAGTTAGCATACTAAATGCTTTAAAATTTCATTCATTTAGTATACTGGCTGTAACCTGTGACTCCACCCACAAGATTGGCGGTAACATAGCATAGCCTTTCCTTTCCTTCACTAACCTCTGTACCAAATTTCATTAAATCGGTTCAGTGATTTAGATGTGAAAGCGTTACAGATAAACAATACCAAATGCCAGAAGTGGGAAATATTCGAAAAAAGTGTCGTAGGCATAACGTAGCTTTTATATGTGCATATGTACACATACGCCGTTAAAAGGGGCATTTGTCACGTCTCGTGTGAAACCCACAGTTGTTATAGCACTCCGTGGGTCGATACAAGCAAATATTTTTGCGATACTTTTGTCAGCAAATTTTGTGTGACGGTTAAAAATTCGAAACTCGAATAGTTGATCAACGTTATTTCCCTTCTGGTTGGCTCTGGGGACTCTGAGGTTGGGCTCTATCTTTTTTTCCGTAATGATTGGCTTATACGAGTATTCACACTCGTATAAGCCAATCAGAATGAATGAAGAGTGGATCCCGGGCTCCAAAGTAGAAGTTTTGTCAATAAATCAATCAATCAGCCCATCGCGATCCACTGCTGGACATAGGCCTCTCCCAATATGCGCCATTTTATCTAATTCTCCGCGTCCAATCTGTCCCAGTCACCTTTTTCAGGCCGTCAGTCCATCTGGCTATGGGTGTCCTACCTTTCGGTTGCAAATAGTTTTGTATGCAACCGCAATTGGCATTTGGAAGATGATGAATTTTCTTCCCTAGATCTTAGACCTTCTTTTGTGAATCAGTAGGTGTACCAGCTAGCAGATTAGGTTGTTGGACCCTGCGCTCTTGAATAGGCTCCATCTTATTTTTCCTTTTATCTTAATACCTCCAGATAAATTAAATTGTACAACAAATGAGTTCATGTTGGTAGCTTTATGGCCAAAATTTGGGTTAGGTACCCGTTCGACCGGGTCTTAAAATGAGGGTTTCGGGATATTTTAGTAATAGGGTTCAATCTTCGTAGGTTTTACGGGTATTTAACTTACACACTTACACAACTTACACACACTTAACTACCGACACTTCTATAATCAATAATAGTTATTAGTAATCTTATACCATAGGAATGTACTTTGATTCTGGTTTGAAGAATAAAAACAAGTAATATTTTGTTTTCGAAATTATAGAAATGCTTTAGACATATTTATAGCAATCCGAGTAGGTATGAGTACGTAAAAGTATATGGTCATAACTTATTTGAAATTTCATCCATTATTTTCGTTTTTATTGCAGCCATTTTGGACGGTGGAATCAATCACGACCGACTACGTCTGGTTTATGGATTCAATATTTTGTTTTTATTGCGCAAATCGCTACTTTGATTTGTATGAATTTCACTTGTTTCTCGTACATTAATTTGTAGTTTATGTGTGTTCTGTGCTTTTTACTTATTGTTGATAAAATAAATAAGAATAATAGTCCAGTCCATATTGACTCGTATATCTATACTAATATTATAAAGAAGTAAAGTTCGTGTGTTTATATATTTGTTAAATTGTAAGGGGTAATCTCGGTATCTACTGAACCGATTTTAAAAATTCTTTCACCAATAGAAAGCCACATTATTGCTGAGTGTCATAGGTTATATAAAAAACCGAAAAATAAAAAGACTTTTACGTGGTAGTGTGTTTTGCAAAGTGAATCGGAGAAAAAACGGTCGAATGAAAGCGTTTCTTACTGCTGCCGACGACGGCGCGCGATGGCTTCGGGTTTAATTCGGTTCATAATCGTGCTCGCTTCGGGAGAAGGTGGCGTGGCCTTTTACATCTGAGAGGTAGGTACCCGCGCGGCTCAGTCGCAGGGTCGGCTCCTTACGCAGCGGATGTCCCCGAAATTGAATTGAATTTGGTTATAGGTAGGTATTTAGTTTGTTTCATGTAGATATTTATTTACGTTATACCTAGTTATTTAGTTTCCTTCATGTAGATATTAATTTAGGTTATAGGTATTTAGTTCTTTGCATTTATTTGCTTTATTTCCATAATAAAAAACACAAACAACAAACTATTTAGAACAACTGTTCCATTTTTTAAATGTTTTTTTGAAAACATAACTGTCAATATGCCTAAAAGAAAATCTCAACTGTCTAGACATACATTCCAGCGACACGAGTGGCTACAGTACGCAGACTTGGAGAGACTTCCTCTGAGCATGAACAGCGCGTTGCGAATGAGACAGAATACAGATCGAGAGCGCGTGCTAGAGAGTCTAGCACCGGAAGGTTTCAGTGACTGGCTTACTATAGACAGTATATGTCAGAAACAGGTGATGGGAGTCGAGCATAGAGCGTTATTAATAATAAATATGGCGGAAATTCGTGCTAGGGAGTCTAGCACTGAACGTTCGCAAAGGCTCACTGCTGCGGCATCCTAGGTATGGATGTTCGCTGCAACCTGAATAACAAAAATTACATCAAAAGAGCCTTACGAAAACTCGGAGTCCTGAACAGAGTGAGACGATTTTTCACGCCGGAGCACCGGTGTCTTCTATACAAGACACAAATTCGCTCCTGTGTGGAATACTCTCGCATCTCTGGGATGGTTCAGCAAAGTACTTACTAGGTGCTCTCGACAGGTTGCAGCGACGTGCGGTCCACATCATTGGGAATCCCGAGGTCACGAACACCCTAGAACCTTTACAGATGCGTAGAGATGTTGCGTCCATGGCTGTATTTTACCGTCTGTACCATGGTGAGTGTTCTGATGAGCTCTTCCAATTAGTCACACCCTCCCCTTTCCTACACAGGACAACACGTGCAGGTCTTAGATGTCATCCGCACACGGTGCAGAACATCTGATCAAGAACCAAGAGGGTTCGGAGACTCTTTCCTCTGTCGCACCATTAAGGCCTGGAATTCATTACCAGCTCACGTGTTTCTTTCTTCCTACAGTCCCGGGTCCTTTAAGCGCGGCGTGACAAAGCATATGATGAGGCCGTCAAGTTGAGTGTCACCATTGTCACACAGTATGTGTAAGTAATGGTGACCCTCTTTTCTGAGACTTTGCCTTCAGCTTACCATCAGGCAAGGCGAAGTTTTTCATATAGAATTGACGTGTTCTGTCTTCTATACAAGACACAAATTCGCTCCTGTGTGGAATACTCTCGCATCTCTGAGATGGTTCAGCAAAGTACTTACTAGGTGCTCTCGACAGGTTGCAGCGACGTGCGGTCCACATCATTGGGAATCCCGAGGTCACGAACACCCTAGAACCTTTACAGATGCGTAGAGATGTTGCGTTCATGGCTGTATTTTACCGTCTGTAAATTGGTGAGTGCTCTGATGAGCTCTTCCAATTAGTTCCACCCTCCCCTTTCCTACACAGGACAACACGTGCAGGTCTTAGATGTTATCCGCACACGGTGCAGAACATCTGATCAAGAACCAAGAGGGTTCGGAGACTCTTTCCTCTGTCGCACCATTAAGGCCTGGAATTCATTACCAGCTCACGTGTTTCTTTCTTCCTACAGTCCCGGGTCCTTTAAGCGCGGCGTAAAAAGCATATGATGAGGCCGTCAAGCTGAGTGTCACCATTGTCACACAGTATGTGTAAGTAATGGTGACCCTCTTTTCTGAGACTTTGCCTTCAGCTTACCATCAGGCAAGGCGAAGTTTTTCATATAGAATTGACGTGTTCTATATAAAAAAAAAAGCAAAGACAACGAACATCTAGAATACGCAGTCAAAGTGCACCACACAGTAATAAATCAGCTTTCAATTATGATACTAACATCGATTACGCTGAGCAGAGCGCAGTAACAATTGTAGCAATGAGTAAAACCTGTCCTAAGTGCTTTGCAAAAAAATGGAGTGATGAACTGAATGGTATGTGTTGTGCTGCAGGTAAAGTGATTCTTCCTAACATTGAAGTGCCACCAGAGCCTGTAAAAAGTATCTTAAATTACCATAACCAAACTAACTTTTCCCGCGACTTGGTCCTCATGGAATTCGTTTATCGCAAATCCCGCAGATTTTTTTTTCTTTCGGACAGAGTTACTTTCGAATTTTGTATTAGCATGCAAATACAAACTATACCTACGTATAACCCTCCTTTTGGCAGTTAGAAATTAAAACATAACACTCTGTACTAAAAAAGGATTATTAACATTATGCCCAACGAAGTGGGTACGGGTCAGCTAGTTAATTATAAAGAAGCTGAAAATTTACATGACCATGAAAATGTGAAAGTCTCCATCGAGACGATATGTGACAAAAGTTATTCAAAATAAAAGGTCACTAAATTTATTTTCTGCGTAAGTACTACATCTCAGAAACGATGAGAGCTACTGAAAAAATATATTTGATGAATTATAAAATTCTCTTCAATAAAGTTATTGCAGGTTAGGCCATACTTTTTATTGTGTAGGTACATTTGTGAAACTATGAGAGTTTATTTTAAATAATATTGGAACCGAAATTACTAATATTCCCTCTAACCCCTCCAGCTAAGCTAAGCTAAGCTAAGAGTGGGTAGTTTAACTGGTAAAATATTCCGGAAAATTTCGAACAATGTAAAATATTGTACAAAAAGGTATCGATGCTTTTTTCCGACACGAATGATACACAAGATGAAGATATTAAGGTATAAGCAACAGAAACGACCGTTGAAACGTCTAAGAATTACGAGTCAATACTCGTAATTCTTAGACGTTTCAACAGTCGTTTACTTATGTCTGCTAGCTTTATAGCTTGTTATTGTTAACTCTGAAATATTAAATTACCGATCCTCTTTCAGTTGTAGATCTACTCAAGTCAATAATTTATGTAGAGTATTATGAAATATTACATACATACATCACATCGCATAATCATGCCTTTATCCCCGGAGGGCAAGGCAGCGGCAACACCTACATTTCACCAATCATTGAATTCCGTCCCACGTAATAGGGGGTGATCCTATTGCCGACTTCCGGGCACTATTGTTGACTCGAGCAATGCATCTAAAGCTAAGTCTGGACTGTATATATCTGTCTGGTGTTAAACAGCCCAATCCGTTAGTCACCTTGTACGACACCGCATGGGAAGTGATGGGGTGGCCCAAATTCTACTCTGCCCTGTTAATTTCTTTCTGGTTGGAAGTACACTTTGGATCCCTGGGTTCGCTACGTCATTTTTGATAGGTTTATTGACTTTTATCAGAGTGACTGATATCTAGCCTCGCAACTCTGAAAGTATAGGCTGCGCCAGAAATATTAAAATATATTGATTTAGGTTTTTTCTAATTTAAACTTATTGCACACATTTTTAAGAAAAAAATGAAAAATTTTCTCGCAGAAAAATGTTATTATAATATTACAGACTACCTAAATGACCGCTTAATATAATTATTTATTTTGACATCTTATTTTATGACCATACACTATTAAATGAATATTTAAATGACAAAACACTAGATGCTAGGTAAATAATAAAATTCAATCATAACTTTGACATTTCTTATTAGATATATAAATTGTATTTGACTAATTTAATGATTATTTTGCATGGAGGTGTTTATATGTTTAGCACGGAAATATTGATATCCAATGTTATGAAATTTTTCTATATTAAATTGCAAATTCTTAGCTTCTAATTTTATAAACAAATATCGTCATAATATGTGTGACGTTATTGAATGCCAATCTGGCTGAAATATGGTGGAACCTAAATGTATTTACTTGTAACCTGTGTACCCATATATCGCAATAAATAGATTTGATTTGATTTGATTTGCACAAATACAAAAATATTGTACAAAGGCGGACTTAATGCCAAAGGGATTTTCAGCCATTCAAAACATTTTATGATCCATTATTTAACGCAATAGTCCTAAATGACAACATTAAATGATAACAACATATGTAAATGCTGTGAGGCGAAATCAGTTTAATGAATTAATATTGTACAACGGTACAAGAAGTCGTATTTTTATTTTTTATTCATTCAATTATCGGAATAAAGAGTTAAAAATAGACTTAAGTTAATGTACCGCTAAAGCTATTGCAGCTTATATGCGACACATGCGATTCTTACTTCAGTACAAAGTACAAATCTTAATATTAATAAAAATAAAAAAAAACCTACACATAACTAAAGTTGTACCTACAATTCTGCTAAAAAACAAGACTGGAACTTAAATTTAATATTACTCACATTATTTTTCTCTCGCATGGAGGTAGGCAAAGAATTGATAAGATGCAGTACAAGGAATGCACTCGTCTGCTCGCCGTAGCAATTTCTTGCCTTCACAATAGCAAGTATTTTCTCGTCGTGTATTTATATAATGATCTATTTAGTTATAATTTAATTCAATAGGTGTATCAAGTTTGACTGATTGCCATCGATCAACGATGTTAAAGTGTCATTCAAATTCTATGTAAAATCATCATCAATCATCATTTTTTAAAGAGGTAGGACACGATGGTTCCGCCCAATTGAGAAGTCCGACTGGGGAAGTACAGAAAGCCCTACAGAATACCGCGGCTATAATAACTTCGTGTTGTGTTTCCAGCGATGAGTAGGGTAGCCAGAGCTCACTAGAGAATTTGTGCTGTCAGTGGGAAGACTAAAGGCTTGTCCTGCTTTGTCTTCTACACAAGCGGTACAGAAACTCTGTGCTTACAGGGTTGTCAGCGCGGCTGTGACTCTTCTGGTGTTACAAACTTCCATAGGCCACGGTAACCACTTTCCATCAGATGGGCCGTGTGCTTGTCTGCCACCTAAGTGAAATAACAAAAAAAAAAAATTTTTATATTGTACCAACTTATAAATTTTCTTAGGTTCGAAATATATAATATTTATTTGGTCCTGACCAATATCCGTACCATGGGTTTAACAGAACTATATAAATATTTCTGTAACAGCCTTCGCCTTTAAGTTTTCGTATGAGTGATTGATCAAACATGATATTATTGACTGTAGCGAGTTTCAAAGTTTCCTCAACTTGTATCGAATATTTGAAGTTGAATTCGATATTATTAGTAGTTTGACAAGCTCTCGTATATGTTTCTGTGATATTGTTGTTGAACGTGTTTACCTCTGGAGACAGCTGTGTGTTGTTTAGCTTAACTTGTAGTTTGAATTTAGATTTAAGATTGGAATTCAGATAAAAGGTTTTCTTCATACGAATGATAATTCGAATTATAATAATCATTCCTAGATTGTGACTTGGATTTGTCAAACTGATCTTATCCATACCATCCATATTTGAGAAAAACCTTTTCTCTTTCTTCATCCTAGTATTAATGTGTTAAGGTGAAGATTGATAATATTACCGACAGCAATACAAGAAAATAATAATACAGTTCATAATTACAATTGTAACTTTATCTACACGGCGGTATTTCCGCCCAATTGAGCAGTCCGACTGGGGAAGTACCTCCTCCCTACAGAATACCGCGGTTATAATAACTTCATGTTGTGTTCCCAGCGGTGAGAAGGGTAGCCAGAGCTCACTGGAGACTTTGTGCTGTCAGTGGGATGACTAAAGGCTTGTCCTGCTTTGCCACTTTCCATCAGGTGGGCCGTGCGCTTGTCTGCCACCTAAGTGGTATAAAAAAAAAGGTTAGAATTCTTACTATAGACTTTATGTATTTATAATACACATTTCCTTATAATGCAGACATTTACATAAAAGCTGCAATAAAGAATTTACACGATTAATAATATTAGTAAATTCAACCCCATATTTAACGTTTCTTTTGGCAGTTATATATAATTCAACTATGTGGATTCAAACCGATTGCAAGTGCCAAATTTCCGCCCAATATTTTACAGTTCATGCTACGTAACGATTACTTTAATTTCCGTAAAAGCTTTGTCAAAAAGACTGCAAAGCAACAATGGCGTATTATTATATAGACACGCCATACAGGAAAATTGCGGCTCTCTAAAACAGCGCAAATAAAAAATATATATGGAAAGCAAATATTATATGATATGGATTACCTGATGGAGGTAGGACACGACATTATTTCGTAATACCGCCCAATTGTGCAGTCCGACTGGGGAAGTACCTCCACCCTACAGAATACCACGGTTATAATAACTTTGTGTAGTATTCTCGGCGGTGATTAGGGTAGCTAGAACTTATTGGAAAGTTTTTGAGCTGTCAGTGGGAAGACCAAAGCCTTGTCCTGCTTTGTCTTCTACACTGAAACTCTCTGTGCTTATAGGGTCGGCAGCGAGTGTGGTGTTGCATGCGTCCATGGACCACGGTAGCCCTTTTCTATCAGGTTAGCCGTGTGCTTGTCTGCCGCCTCCAGGATATAAAAATACAAAAATAGGGAGATGAATAGACGTCCTTAGTTTTGTTATGATTAATATTCTTTTTTCGTAGCACACTGTCGTTCCTCTGATTGATTTTTAAAACTGTGCAACTTTTTTGTTACCATTTTTAAATGCAGACAACGCATCTATAGTTCATAATATATCAATACAAAGCAACCTATTCAACTCCTCCACAACAAAAAAGTCGCCTAGTATGTTCCACATCGTTTAGGCGACACCATTTGTCTGTTATTTGTTACGAACCCAAACCCTTTTCCGTGCCATTTGTTCGCAGCCTATTCACTGATCGCAACGATACATTTAACTAAAGATTAACTACCCTATTTGTTTACCCCTGTATTGCAATTTATATCGTACAGTTTGTAGTGTTTTATGATTGGGTAATATCGGGTAATGCGGACTATTACTGACTTGGATAAAGATATTTTTGCAGTTTACAAGTTGTTCTGTGGTATTTTATATTTTTGTAGGCTGACAGCTTTTATGGCGTGGCGGTAGTGAACGCGAACGCTACACTGTAGGCGGAAGTTCAATCCCCGCTCAATACAAATATTTATATGCCTGAATGGGTATTTGAATTGATCTGCGTGTTTTCGTGCCTTATAGAGCATGATAAGCCGTCAGTCAATACAAACATCAATGGCAGTCGTTTTAGGTGGTTTTGGGAGGTCAGTGGCAGTCCCTTCACGGCAAATATCGCAGTTCAACGGCATCACAGTTAAATTGAAAAGCTGACCTCAACTGAATTGAGAAAAGGTTCAGAGAATCAATGTAGTTGATTCATTGGTTGTTTTACTGATTGAAAGTTTTCATTGCAAAATAAATAAATGGTCAAACAGTGTTAAGGATTGATTTTATAATTAGGCATTGTGTTAGAGCGTTTTCCCACTATCCGATCCGATATCGTTGTTGACTCCGTTATCGGACATACGATTGCCGACAGGAAGTAAAATGAACGAAATATGTATCTGTCTACATATCGAATATCGGAGCTGACACCGCTGTGTTTACCCGATATCGCATTTCAATGTTAACCAGTCACCACAACAACAAAATAAAAAAAAAACAAATGTCATGTCATATTCAATGGTAGAAACTTCTAAGGAGTCTGTGGTAGAGTTTATGGTAATTTTCTTTTGTAAAATGGATATATTCTTGAGTATCGGACCGATTTTATCGGATATATATGAAACGGCACATGGTGTTGGCTATCGGATATCGGCTAACGTCATCCAACACCGATATGTGAAAATTTCTTAAATTATGTATACTTCTTATGCGTCACTGACTCGTTTTGCGTGGCGGCGAAGCCACTAGCGGCGCCATCTGAAAACCAGCGCTTCGCATACCCTGGTGTGCGGGGCATTCAAGCTGAGATGGTGGCCCATTTGGGTGCGCACGATGTGCAGTGAGTGTATTCTTATTATGTTACCTTATTATGTTTATATATTTGTCTGACTCTCTGTACGCTGTGTGTTGAATAAATGCTTTTTCTTTCTTTCTTCTTTCATTTAGGCACTACTGTATATATCGTGTTGTGGCCTGCACAGAAAGATTGGCGAAGGAAAAAGCAATGATTTCTAAACACTAAATTATACTAGACAATCTGTTAAGAACAACAATTATTCAGTCATCATTCCTAGGCGTCGATTCTGCTAAAGCAAACCCACTGTAATGTCACGGATACTGCTGAAAATTCATTTATTTTTGACTTTAAAGCAATGCTGTTAAAGTCCGAAATTAAAAAGCCTTTAACAGTTGAATGAACAAGTGCAATGAAACTCTTTTCACTTAATTTTGGAGTTTAACTAAAGTCTAAAATTTATTGCCATTTTTTGCAGTATCTTTGTTTTGACTTTATAATTTGGAAATTACAATTAATTTTGAGTAAAGTTAAAGACGTATAAAAGTACGGATATACCAAAAGCCACACTTAGACTGGAGAAGAGGTGAATGCTTCAGTTGCAACTGGGATTAAAACTAGGATGAAGAAGAAAGGTACTGATAGATTTGAACATTCAGTTGTTAAGGTTGATTTACATCAGACGAGCGCGTGCCCATTTTATCCATTATCCGTCAAATTATTTTAGTACAAACATCTTGGACTTTTAGAGCATAGGTACGTTAGTTGTTCTTTCTTTAAAAACAAAGTTTATTTTACTCTAAAATATAAATAAAGAATGTTCTTGTTTTAGCTCTGGTTCTATGTTCGTTTGGTCTAAAGCCATCTTAACAAAACATCGAGCATTCAACATTTTTAAATTTATCGAACTTAACAACGAACCGAGGCAAGTATAGTGCCGAACATGGCTACAAGAAGCTCGTCAGAATCCTCGCTAAAAAGCTTTCGTCTATTTTTCTGTAATGTAACATTCGTAAGAATGCTGATTATAAGTTAATGTTCAAGTATATCAGCTCCTTTAAACACTCACAATTTGGGTTTTCAACGGGTCCCATATATACTGGCGTGGTGACTTATCACCATAGAATATCTCTTTCTTTTTAAATCCACATAGGTGGCAGACAAGCGTGCGGCTCATCTGATGGAAAGTGGTTACCGTCGCCTACTTCAGTGGACACATTCGCTTGGAGAAACCATTTATCTTTAAAATCTAAAACTAATTTTACCACTTCTAGCCTGCTATTCCAAAGATACCAGTCCATCTAAAGGTTGTCTGAAAGAAATCGCAGTCCGCGATAAGACCGCCCATTTGTACCTACTATTGTGAACTTTGTTGATATTTATTTTCTGCAGATTTTTTTATACCACTTAGTTGGCAGACAAGCACACGGCCCACCTGATGGGAAGCGGTTACCGTGGCCTATAGACGTATGCAACACCAGGGGTGTCACACTCGCGCTGTCAACCATGAAGAAACCTTCTGATTTTCAGTGTACAAGTTATATTCATTCATTCATTCATAATTTTATTCCTTTCCTACAAAGTCTTTTGAATAAACAGTAAAGATCCCTCGAGGGGGTTCTTAGAGGAGTTTCTCATAGTTTTTATTTGAATAGTTCCTACTTCATAACACTTATGGCAGTCGTAAAAACTGACATTAAAATGGACTGCTTGAGAAATAAAGATGCTATCGACGTATGTTCTTATATTTTGTTCTTGTGCTAATCGTAATTCAATCTTTTATAGTATAGTTTATTTAACATTGTATATTTATCTCAAAGTACATTTCAAAGGCAATTTTACTTTAATATGAAAAATTGTAGTCTAAGTATATAAAAAAGGAATTTTCTTTTCTTTTCAAGGAGGTTTTTAGCCTTTGTAATAATAAAATTATAAATTGTGTAAAACAGAGAAATGTGGGTATCTTGATAAGAATTATGTCATAATCGTTTAAAGCAACAAAGGAAACGTTGATCAAATCTAGCTGATATAGCAGCACGATTACATTGTGAGTACTGAAAAAATATAACTAACATAAATCATAACTAATTTGATTACATTTTATTTATACTCGTAACGAAAAACGCAAGAACTCTGAAATACTACGATTATATGATTCAGGCCACAATATTTTCAGAATTTTTAGGTCAATTCAATTCATAAATTCAATTATTTTTGAGTAATTGTGTATGTACCAGTGATGTGATCTATGTTATGATTTTTTTAATTTTTTTGCTCTCGTGCTATTTAAACCGTGGTTTACAACATCGAAGGACTTTTTTGACATAGATTCAATTACAACTAATTCAAACAACGACCAAATATCATTCCAGTGGCAATTTAGTTTACCATGTGCTGTTTTTAAACAATTGCTGTTTGACCTTCCAATCCTGAGAGAAATGTCTATCCGGTGCCTGGTCCGTTAGGCTGCCTATCCATTGCAGCGGAGCTAGGTAGCGTGGCAAAGCAAGAGAGTAAAGCGAAGCGTAGTTGTGGACTGCATATTTTATAAGCGGAGCTAAGCCGCGAGCTCACGAGTCACGAGTCACGAGTAGTGGCCAGTGGGCGATTGGTTTAGTTATACGCTAAAACCTAGCTCCACTGCCCCGTCCTACTTACCCGCTACGCTTCCACGCTCCGCATCCTCACTCCGCGTTTTAAACATGTGTGAATAAGCAAATCCCTGTCCACTGAAGCGGAGCGGAGATTTTATGCAATTCGATTGATTAAAATGCACGCTTATGAGGAATTGATTTGTAAATTTGAATATGTTAATCTACTTTTGTCACCAACAGCACAATAAGACCAAAATCTTTGTTATAAGAAGCCCAAACATACTACCAAGAAAAATTAGTTCGAAAAGAAAACACCACCGTTTTCGTTGTACTATTGTTTCCATACAATGCATGGCCGAGTTCTCTGAAATGGCTACAGGTAGGTACTCTTTGTATGGTACAAATCTATTCATGCTACTGATATACCCTTACTGAGAAATATGTGTACCATTGTGAGGATGTTTGTAAAGGCATTGCGTGATATTTAATGGCCTTTTTTGCTTTTGTTGTTTGTTCAGATGCTCGCACGCATTTTGCGTTGCGTATTTCTAATTTTTGTTTGTCCGATCTCACCTATATTCGGCTTTATATATAAAAAGGCGGGATACGGTTTGATACATTTTCTATTTACTTGAAATAAAAAATACGGTTTTCCCATGCGCCTACAATATTATGGCTTTATTCAAGAGGGGCATTAGAAGGTTTTTTCAGGGTTGGCAGCGCGAGTGTTATGCCCCTGGTGTTGCACACACCCACAAGCCACGGTAACCACTTTCCATCAGATGGACCGTGTGCTTGCCTACCTCGTAAGTGGTATAAAGAAAACTAGTCTAGTGGTATGGGTAATGGACTACTGAGACGAGGTCTCGGGTTCGATCCCAGGTTTTACCATGGCACTCACCAATGACTTTTCGATGCTCTTCGAAGTTATGTGTGTATTCATCGCAGGTTTATAAGTGCCCGGTTAATGGCAATAGGCTCGCCACCTATTACATTGGGACCTAAACTTACTCTGGCGAAATGTGGGTGCTACCTCTGCCTACCCTTTCGGGGATATAAGCGTTAGTTTATGTTATGTTATGCTGCTGCTGTTATCCCGGCGAGTATTGCACTAATAATGGGAATGATCATGTCAATCATAAATCATAAATCTTTACGTTACTTTCGAAAATATCAAGATCGAACTTTTATATAAAGCTCTTAAACGTGATAGTAAACTAATTAAGTCCTCCATAGAACCGTGTCCTTAACTTGGGTAAGAACAGGATTCTATTTAGACCTAGCATTGTTGATTAGTTGCTTGGAGTAAGTAATGAACGATGTCTTCACACGGAATGATCGCTTATCCTTCGAGACCCAGCTAATGAGGATGCTGTAATTGAAGGTTAAGCCTCCGACTAAATTAGTTTGCTACTCAGTTTCATGATAGCCTAGTTAGCAGGATAGTGGATCTAGACTAGCCGTTAATACTAGTCAAAATAATAGTTAATAAAAAAATTGTCGCGGTCACTCTTAAAATTTTGTTTGCCGGCCATCAAGTTGAAAAGTTGATGGCCGGCAGCGCGAGTGTAACACCCCTGATGTTGCATATGTCCATAGGCCACGGATACCACTTCCCAACAGGTGGGCCGCGTGCTTGTCTACCACCTAAGTGGTATAAAAAAAAAGTTCACAGAATTATTTCGATAACTTATTTTACCTTTTACTTTTACAAAATAAAGAAATCCTAAAATAGAGAGAGAGAGAGAGAGAGAGAGAGAGAGAGAGAGAGAGAGAGAGAGAGAGAGAGAGAGAGAGAGAGAATACAGACATAAACTGTCAAAGGCTTATGCAAAAAATATCATTGAAAAATAAATATAACGTAATATCTCATAAAACATAAATATACTCAAGACCGCCAAGCTAGTTGTAATTGGGCATACATTTATCAGTCTACCCTCATCCACACTCGTTTCTTACACGTGTCATCATAGACCTACATTCGATATTATACTAAAAAGATACATGGTAAATATTCCGGTAGGCCGTTTTCACATTATACGATCCAATATCGGTATCGGACGAAAATAACTGACATTCAATAAACGACAGGAAGTAAAATGTATGAAATGTGTATCGGATAACGGTAATCGCCGTCCGATAACGATATCGGATCGGATAAAGTGAAAAAGGACTTACCTATTAAAATGCAAGCTGTTTACAATCCAAAAATATTATAGATGGTTGCGCATAATCTGTTCTAGATCGTAAGATACAACTTTTGTTCTTACAGAAAATTTTAATAATTCTAAATTTAACAAGATATTGTAGCGCTAGCGTACATTGGGAGGTTGCCAAATCGACTGTCTTGGATCAGCCAGTTCGGTTATTCCTTTGTTTCCTTTTACAAGATTAGTAGTCGCAATGAGTCTGGTTGCTTTTCAGAAGTCATTTTCAGCTTAAAAAAGTTCTTAGAAGGTCAGCAGTACGAGTGTAACTCCCCAAATTGCCCATGTCTATAGCCCACGGCCAACCACTTTTCATCACTGCAAGTAGTGTAAAAAACATAACATAACACAACATAAACTCACACCTATATCCCTGAAGGAGTAGGCAGAGGTGCTAGTACCCACGTTTCGTCAGTTTATGTTTAGGTCCCAATGTAATAGGTGGCAAACCTATTGCCATTAACCGGGCACTTATAATCCTGGGATAAATACATACACACATAACTTCGAAAAGCATCGAAAAGTCATTGGTGAGACCCGAGTCTCTCGTCTCAGCAGTCCATTACCCATACCACTAGGCTACCGTGGTAATGTAAAAACTATATTATAAATATGATTTTTTTTATGTTCTGTTCTTAAAAATGCATTTTCTTTAATAAAATGCTTTGTCCAACTCCGCCAGTTTAAAAAATGGTTGATATTTAAGGCTTGTGATACCGCGGTTATAATAAGTTCGTTTTGTGTTCCCGGCGGTGAGTAGGGTAGTCAGAGCTCACTGGAGAGTTTTTGTGCTGTCAGTGGGACGACCGAAGGCTTGTCCTGCTTTGTCCTCTACACTGACGGCACAAAATCTCTGTTCTTACAGGGTCGGGAGCACGGATGTGACTCCACTGGTGTTACACACGTTCATAGGTCATGGAAACCACTTTCCATCAGATGGGCCGTGTGCTTGTCTGCCACCTAAGTCGTATAAAAAAAAACAATATTTTCCATTCTTTTAAAAACTTTAAAAAGGTAACTAAATACATATAGTAAGATATTCATAAATTAGATACAATAAAATTAAAATAACTATTATACAAGTTATAGCTAATCGTAGTTTGTATGTTTGAATGTTTGTTAGTCAATCACGCTTTTACGGCTGGCCTTATAGCCTTGATCCCCAGAGGATTAGGCAGAGGTGATTTAACACCCACATTCCAGCAATTATTGAATTCGGTCCCACGTAATAGGGGGTTAGTCTATTGCCGTCTTCCGGGCACTATTGTCAAAATTCAAGAAATTAATATAGCATCTTAGGATCGAATTTTGATACATAGACCACTTAGTTCTAATATATTTAGTATATTCATTCCACTTTATGAAGTACCAAACGTACACTAATAAAAGCAAAAAATCATTTTGATTTAAAAAAAAGATATTCTCAACCAAATATTTTTGTTCATTTTTACATTTAGTAAAAACTTCCATTTTTATGTCAAAGGAATTATTTCACTGTAATGGTTTGTTTTCATTATACAAAGCTTTTAAAAGGCTATAGACTCACATAATGACACGTACAGTTCTTTTTATATACATCGAGTGTCATTTACACGCAATGACGTAAGCCTGTTACAATTTTAATGAAATGTATTTTGTGTCGCGGTAGCCTAGTGGTATGGCTGAGACGAGGTCTCGGGTTCGATCCCAGATTTTACCAATGACTTCTCTATGCTTTTCGAAGTTATGTGTGTATTTATCGCCGGTTTATAAGTGCCCGGTTAATGGCAATTGGCTCGCCACCTATTACATTGGGACCTAAAGATAAACTGGCGAAATGTGAGTGCTAGCACCTCTGCCTACCACTTCGGGGATATAGGCGTGAGTTTATGTTATGTTATATATTTTGTGTTACCTGGGTTCGTTTTTGGTTTATATGTATAACACTTAAAATACCATAGAGGTTTCACAGATACTACTAACTGAATACCATAGAGGTTTCACAGATACTACTAACTGAATACCATAGAGGTTTCACAGATACTACTAACTGAATACCATAGAGGTTTCACAGATACTACTAACTGAATACCATAGAGGTTTCACAGATACTACTAACTGAATACCATAGAGGTTTCACAGATACTTGGATTAGGAGTAGATCCGCATGGACAGTGTGATGGCCAGGGTTTGAAGTGGTCAAGGAGTCGGTTTATACGACCGGGAGGTCCAGGGTTCGAATCCTGGCTATTACACTACCGACGTGAACCCACTTCTAACACAAGCAATTTAGCTTAGCTGTAGAGGTTAATGGGAATATTAGAATTTTCGATTCTAATATGTAAAAAAAAAAAAAGTCCTCTTGATCGTAAGTTTCAACTGTGAGGTAAAAGGATTAGAAATTTTATTTTAATGTTGACAATCTTGACACGATATGCATGCTGCGCCATTGTTTACAAAAATCTCTTTATAAATAAAATCTAATAATGAGGTTATTTAACAAAATTAATTAAGAGACAATAGATAACCATTACTAATATTATAATTACTAATTTGAACATTCAATTACATGTTCTTTTATCAAATTATATGCAAAGTTTTCCACATCGTGATATTTTAATGAGTAACTTAACAAAACGTTGAATATTACTTGAAGTAAGGCTTAAGCTGCAATTTCGTTCCAAAACGTTCATGCCACTAACAAGATCTTGAGATCAAAAACATTTTACAAAAAGACTAAAGCACTTGAGAGCTACTATAAACTTGATTCCAAACTTTTAAATGTGTTTACATTTCTGAATGTCCATTTAACTCGCTCGTAACTATCTTAAGTACGTTGGATTGCTATTTTATACGCTTTAGAAATTGTAACATCCTGTATTTTATTATCTCTATGGAATGTAGGAGGTAGGACATGACGGTATTTCCGTCCGAATTGAGCAGTCCGACTGCGGAAGTACCTCCACCCTACAGAATACCACGGTTGTGGTATTCTGTAGGGTAGTTGTACCTCGTGTTGTGTTCCCGGCGGTGAGTAGGGTAGCCAGAGCTCACTAGAGAGTTTTTGTGCTATCAGTGGGAAGACCAAAGGCTTGTCCTGATTTTGTGTTATCCACTGAAGACACTTAAAATCTCTGTTCTTACAGGGTCGGCAGCACGGATTTGACTCCACTGGTGCTACACACGTTCATAGCATTGTCTGTCACCTAAGTTGTATAAAAAAAAAATTGTCTGAAAATTATGCTATAAATAAATACATTACAAGAAATATTAAAAATTAAAGAACGAAATTATGTGAGTTTTTATGTCTCTTAGGTGGCTGAGAAACACACGGCCGACATAATAGAAAGTGATTACCGTGGCCTATGGGGACAGGGGAGTCACACTGGTGCTGCCGACCCTGTAAGAGCAGGGTTTCTGACAGCATAAAAACTCTTCAGTGAGCTCTACCTTTCCTTCTCTACCCTACGCACCTACACCTACGGGAATTTTATAATTTTACATGTACAACGGTAGTACAGTTCATAAATCTCAAAATAATTTTTCCCCGAAATTTTATTTGTCCCCAAAAAGTGGGAGATGAACGAGTAAAAATTATAAATATATTCAGATATATTTCACTTTTCACAGTGCCAGTTTTCAAGTGATTAATCATTTTATTAAAACTCTATCAATAAGCAACTGTTTTATTTTGTGGATTAACTGCCTGTATGATTTAAAAATAATGTCTCAATTTTTGCTTTACCACCCATAAATCGTAATGGTTGCAATGCAAGTCAAAAACTTTTGTAATTTCGTGATAAATAGTTCCCTAGTGTTTTTATGCTAAAAAAAGTTATACGCATAATTAAATGTTATTCTAAATGTTTATTTATCCATTCCATTATCGGGTAGTTTTTTTGTATTACTTCCACACTCTGTATTATAACCAATCTCAGCATAATCACTGCATAACTTCCTTTACAAAAAGATTCAAGATTACGCGTGATCTTATTAGGTATTCTATCGTTTTTGGGCTATTAGCAATTAAATTTAGAGCGAAGGGCCATCACATCTCTAGCGATTCAAATCGACATCGTGTTCCGACTGTCAAATTTCCACAGCTAGTCTGGAACATAGATGGAAATTTCGGAACAAATTACACATTCATAGATTTGCACGTGCACTACTGTTCTTGTCTTAGTCACATATTAGTTTTTGGTTGACGGTATTTCCGTCCAATTGAGCAGTCCGAATGGGGAAGTACCTCCTACAGAATACCGCAGCTATAACCTCGTGTTGTGTTCCCGACGGTGAGTAGGGTAGCCAGAGCTCACTGGAGAGTTTTTGTTCTATCAATGGGAAGACCAAAAGCTGGTTCTGCTTTATCTTTTACACTAACGGCACAGAGAATCTGTGCTTACAGGGTTAGCAACGCGAGTGTGACTCTTTTGCACACGTCCATAGGTCACAGTAACCACTTCCCATCAAGTGGGCCGCGTGCTCGTCTGCCACTTTAGTGGTATAAAAAAAAATTACTTTAATATAACTAGTTAATTTTATTGTAAAAGACTAGCTGTTGCTTGCAGCTCTGCCTCGTGGATATTGGTTATCGCTACAAGGTCTATCTAAAGTTATCAAATTTCATTAAAATCGGTTCAGTACTGGTTAGAAATATTGGATTCCTGTGATTCCCGGCAGGGTAGGATTTGGGCCACCCCATCTCTTCCCATGCGGTGTCGTACAAGGTGACTAAGGGATAGGGCTGTTTAACACCAGATATATATATACAGTCCAGACTCCTTAGATGCATGACTCGAGTCAACACTAATGCCCAGAAGACGGCAATAGGCTCACCCCCTATTACGTGGGACCGAATTCAATGATTGGTGAAATGTGGGTGTTAATGTCGGCGTAATTATATGTATGTATGTATGTAAATAATGTAATTTGTTACAATAGGACTGATATATCTTACGACGAAAGTCCTGTATATAAATGAAGATTTAAAAAAACCCTTTTTTTAAATCTTCATTCACATATTAGTTTTTGGTGGACGGTATTTCCGGTCCTACTGGGGAAGTACCTCCGCCCTACAGAATACCGCGGCCATAATAACCTCGTGTTGTGTTCCCGGCGGTGAGTAGGGATATATCTTACGACGAAAGTCCTGTATATAAATGAAGATTTAAAAAAAGGGTTCAGTGCTTTAGGCGTAAAAGAGTAATAGACATACAGAGTTACTGTCACATTTAATAATATTAGTAGGTTATATTAGTAGGTATAACAAACATTCTATCGAATGATCGAGCCGTAAAGCACCGGATTAACGTTGGTTGGATGAAATGGCGGCAGGTTACAGCAACTACATGTGACTCGCGAATGCCCCTTCGATTAAAGGGAAAAATTTATAAGAGCATGATCCGGCCTGCCCACCTGTATGGATCGGAGAGCTGGCCCGTAAAGGTGACGGATGAAAGACGGTTGCGGGTAACCGAGATGCGAATGTTGAGATGGATGTGTGGTGTGACAAGAATGGATAAGATTAGGAATTAATATATAAGAGGAAGTTTGAGAGTCTCTAAAAGACTCTAAAAGTCAAAATTTACTTGCGTAATTAACTTGTGCTATTAAGAGGAGTGTCCTGTCGTCCATAACACAAATGATAAAATTATATAAAGTTAAATCTTAGCTTGGATGGCAGAGATTCAACTAACAAATCACTAAAAACTATTTTTACATTGTACACTGTAACTGTAATGCAAAATTTCTTAATGGTAATAAAGATTTATTATTATTAAAAAAAAAGAGTATCACCAATCACGGAAAAGTTACGAGGAAATTGTTTGATATGGTTCGGACATGTAATGGGTAGGGATGAAAGTAGTGTCGTAAGGATGGCACTAACTATGAAAGTGGATGGCTACAAAGGGAGATGGAGACCTAAAATGAGGTGGATGGACTGTGTGAAGGATGATATGGTTAAGAAGGGAGTGAATGTTGAGATGACTGCAAATAGAGATGAATGGAAAAAGAACACCATGTTGCGCCGACCCCAAATAAACTTGGGATAAGGGCAGGAGGGTGATGATGACTTTAACAAACATGATGTAAAACTAATAATTAGTATTTAAGTATAAAATAATCAATCTAACCCATTCTAAATTCAACATACCTAAGTGAGAGGAAATTTACTAGGTACAGCCATTGCATTGGAAATGAATGAGTGTGGCCTTCTGATACAAATCTTCTGAACAAAATACTGTTAATTTTTTTAAAGATAAATGAAGAAAATATTTAGATCTAGCGGTTGTTTGTGGTTTCGTCACGAGAGGTGCTGGAATTCTGATCCCGTTCTCACAGTCCTCGGATTCCTACTCTGCGTAGCCTGTTTTATTCCAGACTAAAAATTTACAGTCCGTTGATGGAAATCATATTTATTACATTTGAATAAAGAAAATCGGTTAAGTGCAAGTCTGACTCGTGCACTGAGGGTTCCGTCCAAAACTAAATTGAGGGATGAACTTTTGTTACATAAATGGCGATATCTTTTTATTGCGTAGACCTAGAAGTTGGACTTTAATACAGCTGTAAGAAGTTGCAAATTTATAATAATAATAATAATAATAATATTTGATATAAATTTTAACTAGCTCCGTCTACACATTCCCGAGAAAAAGAAGACAGACAGACAGACGGACAACAAAGATTGATCAACATTGATCTTATAGGTGTTCCATTTTTTACATCTTGAGTTACGGAACCCTAAATACGAAGTCTCGCCATATAATAAATAAAATCCTCAATCAGTAATTGGTATATAGGCAATCCAAATATTTCAGAGCCTTTTATAACCAATTGAATTACACAGAGCAAAAGGGTAGCAATCAAAGCTGCACATTTAATTTTGGCCTGACTTGTAACAGTAACACAAATCTCCCATCATGAGCCTTTATCCCTGTCAAGAACTGTTCATGTAATTTCATATTATCACTCCAATTTATATCTTATTCCTTTACAATAAGACTCACTATAGCAGCAGCAAAATCTGTACAAAGTAAAACAACAAATTTAAGGGATTAACCGTCAAATAAATTTGAATTTTGGGCCCCTGGAGTAAAGTTTACTTTTGACTGATTAAAAGTATTGCGGTAAGCGGATCTGAATATTCTTTGAGTTAAATGTGTCAGTTTAAACGAGTTCAGAGTTGACTGTAGATGCTTATTATTTTAAATTATTTATGATCAAGGTTCAGAATCAAAGAACAATGAGTCTTTGATCTTCTACGCTTGTTACTTTTGATGAGAATGACTTCTTTTGAGATAAATAATGATCTTGATTGATTACTATATTATACTCATCATTGTAAAGACGACAACCTTTGTGGTGTGGTGGTAGTGAACGCAGTCAGACAGGAGACGCGGTTCAAGCCCCTCACAGTAAAAGTATTTGTATTTAGATTGGCCTGGTCGTGTCTCGAAGTGCACGTCAAGAGGTCAATTCAAGTTGTAATATGAACATCTACGGCTATCGTGATGTAGCCAGAGCTCACTGGAGAATTTTTTTTTTTTTTATACCACTTAGTTGGCAGACAAGCACACGGCCCACCTGATGGGAAGCGTTTACCGTGGCCTATGGACGTATGCAACACCAGGGGTGTCACACTCGCGTCGCCGACCATGAAGAAACTATCTGATGCCCCTCTTGAAGAACCCAATATTGTAGGCGCTTGGGAAAACCGCCTGTCCTTCCTGTCCTGTCCTGTCATTGGGAAGATGAAAGTCTTGTTCTGATTGTGTTTTCTACACTGAACCAGTCTATATATCTCCCTGCCCGAGTTCGGTCAAAGCGACTGGCTTCTGATTAATGAGAGCTTCGTTTAGCGGTTTAGGCGTGAAAGCGTAACATGCAGATGGATATACAGACTTATAGACTTACTTTTGTATTAATAATATTAGTATGGATTAGTAGAAACTTGCCGCGTGGTTCCCGCTAGAATAGAATTTGGACGACACCATCTCTTCCCATGCGATGTCGTACAAGGCGACTAAGGGATATGGCTGTTTAACATCAGACAGATATATACAGCCCAGACTCAGCCTCAGATGCATGGCTTGAGTCAACAACAGTGCCCGGAAGACAGCAATAGACACCGCCCATATTACAAGGGACAGAATTCAATGATTGGTGAAATGTGGGTGTTAATTCACCTCTGCCTGAAAACCTCGGATGATAAAGGCGTGATTATATGTATGTATATATGTGTGGTAGGAACGAAAAGGTACCATACTACTTCACTATGATACAATATGATACTATGATACTTCACTACGATAGTGTATTATTTCGAAGTTAATTACATAAGTAGATCTGAGCAGAGCTATATAATCCCATGGCTTCAGATTGGAGTAACTTCGTCTTAAGCTCTTACTTAATGGGTTAAACCTTAATGCCTATGGTATGCATTTCTAAGTACTAAATTACATATATATAATCACGCCTCTATCTCCGAAAGGTTAGATATATGTAAATTAACACCCACATTTCATCATCACCAATCATTGTATTCGGTCCCACGGAATGGGGGTCTGAGCCTATTGCCGCCTTCCGGGCTCTATTATTGACTCAAGCCGTTTGTCTGACACTGAGTCTAGGCTTTATGTATCTGTCTGAAGTTAAAAAGCCCTATCCTTTAGTCGCCTTGTACGACAGTACATGGGAAGAGATAGGGTAGTCCAAATTCTACTCTGCCGGGTATTACGCGGCAAGTCTTCCTACTAGTCCATTGTCCATGATTTTGCAAAATTGGAAATGTCATGTGAATTCAGGAATTTGTATGATTTATCAAATATATTTTGTACAGTAACTATCTTATTACACATATTGATAACTCACTTGTACTTTTCCACATTACTTTATTGCTTATTACACCTGACCGGTTTCGCCTTACGGCATCCTCAAAGGTTTATAACGACATTTAAGAACATTCCCATTAGAAACATTGCTAATAAGTAATGTGGAAAAGTACAAGTGAGTTATCAATATGTGTAACAACAAATTCCACCAAGTGCCATCAATCTACAGTATTAATTACTATTTTTTTATATTAATCATTATTGAGAAAAATCCTTTCTAGCAAATATGTAGCAAAAATATCAGCATTTTATATATGTTTCTGAATTCATCCGAGTATTTCATGTATATTGAAATATAAATAAAAAACTGTTCTTTTTATTTTGATTCCAATATACATAAAAAGAAATCTTATACATTCAATAACGTGATTTGAAGTAGAGTACTTCAAAGCTCTTTGTTCAATTAATACAAAATTTTACAAATAATTTCATTTTCAATAACAACTCGCTATTGTGCGAACAATTTAAAATTAAGATTAATGAGTTAGTAAACCTTGAATCGTTATTGTGAGAGTAAGTGTTTTAGTTAATTTCTACAATCCGACACTCTGTTGAAGAAAAAATTTACATTTGATTGGTTTTGACAAACCTACCTATTAGACACTGTTTGATCTGCAACATTAATTGTTTTGAGAGGCAAATTGAATTAGAATCAGATGCCTTGAAATAATTATCACATGAAATAATTTTCAGCAGAGTAAAATTTTGTACCACCCCCATTTCTTCCCATGCGGTGTGGTACAAGGCGACTAAGGGATAGGAATGTTTAACATTAGACAAATATATACAGCCCAGACTCAGTCTCAGATACATGGCTTGAGTCAAAAATAGTGTCCGGAATATAGCAATAGGCTCACTTCCTATTACGTGGGACCGAATTTAATGATTGGTGAAATGTGGATGTTAATTTCACCTTTGCCGAACCCTTTGGGGATAACGACGTGATTATACATATGTATGTATGATTCCGAAGGCGTCTGCTTAGGACAATTGCACACGCGGAGTGTACCTTCCAACCATCTTCCAACTAATCCCACCATCTCCTTTCCTACATAGGACAACACGTGCAGGCCTTAGATGTCACCCTCACACTGTGCAGAATATACGAGCAAGAACCAAGCGGTTTGGAGACTCTTTTCTTTGCCGCACCACCAAAACCTGAAATTCATTACCAGCACACGTGTTTCCTTCTTCCTACAGTCCCGGGGCCTTTGAGCGGGGCGTGAAAAAGCATCTAATGAGGCCGCCAAGCTGAGTGCCACCATTGTAGCACTTAGTGTCTGTAATGGTGACCCTCTTGCCTGAGACTTTGCCTTTAGCTTACCATCAATCAAAAAAAAGAAAAAAAAAACCTAGAAATACACTTGAATGTGTTAATGCGCAGGGATATTTCGTTCAAAGTGATAGATCAGTCACCTAATGTCTACTCTGGTTTTACTGAACATGTTTTTATCGAAGTTGACTTTTATCACGTTAAATGTCTTCTGGGGGTTTATTACAGTCCTTCCCTGAAAATTGACTATTTCTCTTCTTTCGAGTCTAAGTTAGAAAACCTATCCGCTTTATACCAGCACTCGATTATCTTAGGTGACTTCAACACGTGTCTACTAAAGGATGATGCACGCAGTCGGAGACTCCAGTCTCTGGTTTCTTCGGTAAACATGCACATTCTTCCATTAAATGCGACACATCGCACCCCCCACTGTACTCCTTCTCTTTTAGACCTCATTATTGTTTCGGACCGTGACAAAGTTGTTACTCATGGTCAACTTCCTGCTCCTTTCTCTTATCATGATCTCATTTATCTCTCCTATAAAATTCGCACGCCTAAACCTAAACCTAAATTCTTCCTTCTTCGAAGTTTCAAAAAGATCGACCTGGACATTTGGGGGCCGATGTAAGAGGAGCTGACTTTTCTCTTCTATACAATTCTGGGGATATTGACACTAAAGTAGACAGCCTTAACAGTATTCTTATGTGTCTTTATAATAAACATGCCCCACTGAAAAAGATTAGGGTGAAGCATTTACCCGCCCCTTGGCTCTCAGATGATATTAAGCGTGTTATGTCTCAACGGGACAAAGCCAAAAGACGTTACAATCGAAATCCATCTGATGATAATTGGTCTTCTTATAAAATTATTCGGAATCGCTGCGGTTGTCTGTGTAGAGATGCGAAAAAGCGCCACATCCACGACTCCATTAATAATTCTAACACATCTCAGGTATGGCAATTTCTAAGGTCTCTTGGTATCGGTAAGACTACCAGGGACAACACGCTGAATTGCGACCTCAATACGTTAAATATACATTTCTCCACGCCACCAACTGTGATAGATGATGTGGATAAAGTATCTACTCTAAGTTATCTCTCCAGTCTTCCCCTGCCTGAATGTGCCTCTTTTATATTCGACCCGGTTACGGAGAGCGATGTACGGAAGCAAATTGTAAGAATATCGACCAAAGCAATGGATAATGATGGTATTCAGCTGCAAATGTTACTGCCTATTCTAAATGAACTCCTTCCAGCCATTACCCACATAGTAAATTTTTCGCTTGAGCATAGCTCTTTTCCTTTGGCCTGGAAGAAAGCACTAGTCATTCCTTTGCCCAAAACCTCTAATCCATCCTTATTATCCCAGTTTAGGCCTATTTCAATCCTTCCGATTCTTTCCAAAGTGCTTGAGAACACGGTGCGTATTCAATTATCTTGTTACCTTTCCTCTAATGGTCTACTGAGTCCATTACAATCTGGTTTTCTTTCTGGCCATAGTACAGTCACGGCACTAGTTAAAATATCCGATGATATAAGACTGGCCATGGAGAATAAACTCCTGACGGTATTGGTTCTACTGGAAATCAGTAGTGCCTTCAATTCTGTTGACTTCGACATTCTCTTGGGCATCCTTTCTTCATTAAATATATCGCCCTCCGTAATCGCTTGGTTTAACTCTTATCTTCGGGGTCGCTCGCAGCGGGTTCGCTCTGATGAGGCGTCCTCTGACTGGCGTAACCTTACTGCGGGTGTACCGCAAGGTGCTGTCCTCTCTCCTCTACTTTTCTCAATTTTTATTAATGCTATCACCAAAGTTATTTCTTCCAGTTATTATCTCTACGCAGACGATTTGCAGTTGTATCGTCATTTTAGGTCTGATGATGTGGGTGGGGCCATTACTGCCATCAATAATGACCTTAAAAACATTAGTGCTTGGGCAAAATCTTTCGAACTGCTTGTCAATCCTGCTAAATCTCAGGCAGTCATTATAGGTGGTAGACACATTTACAGTAATCTTGACCATGCCTCTCTAACTCCTGTTTTTTACAGCAATGCTCTGATACCATTTTCCACCGTCGCCAAAAACCTGGGGGTTCTCTTCGATTGCAATTTGTCATGGACCAGTCATATCAACGAGGTAAGCCGGAGAGTTTTTGGTACTTTCCACTCCCTTAGGCGTCTTCAGAATTTCCTTCCTTTTAAAACCAGAGTCTGTCTCGCTCAATCTCTTCTCCTTCCTCTCCTAGACTATGCTGATGTCACCTTTCTGGATGCAACTGAAGAACTCTGGAACAAGATGGAGCGACTGCAAAATTTATGTATTCGTTTTATTTTCGGCCTACGTAAGTACGACCACGTTTCGGAGTTCAGAAGGCAACTGAAATGGTTACCAATTCGGCGGCGTCGAGATGTTCACATTCTTTCCCTTCTCTTTTCTATTCTTCACAACCCTCATTCTCCTTCATATCTTCGTGAGCGTTTTGAGTTCCTTGTACCCAGGGGTAAGCCCTGTCGCACTTCGTCTTCTCTTTTACTTCGAACTCCTTCGCATAGTTCGACTTGCTACGACAATTCCTTCACAGTTTCTGCAGTACGACTGTGGAATTCTCTTCCTCACTCCATACGCGATAGTCCTTCTCTGAATATTTTTAAAAGACGTATACGAGATTACTTTCTCTCTCAACAATAGCAGACATACATGATATGTATTTGTATGTATGTATGTATGTATGTTTATTTATGTATTTATGTATGTATGTAGGTATATATGTATGTATGTATGTATGTATGTATGTATGTACGTGAGTATGTGTATGTGTGTATAGGTGTATGTGTATATTTGTGCCTATTGTCGGGGGTATACACATTTTATACCTTCTTACATTAATTTTACACCTGTGCACTAGACTTAGCCTCTCGTATTGCAATTCCTCTGTACACTCCCGGGTTTGCTGGAAGAGAACTCAACTTTGAGTTAAGCTCGCCTTTGTACATTACATCTCATCTTGTTATATTAATGTAATATGTGTGTACAATAAAGTATAAATAAATAAATAAAAATAAATAAACTCATTGCGGCTTCTATATTATTATAAGGAACTAGGAAACCGCTATGTGGATAGTGGTTATTGATCCTTGATTATTATGTTATTCATCCTAAATAAACGTTTCAGGACCGAGAAATAATATTGCATTTCTCTTACACATAATAAACGGGTATTCAAACTCTATTTGGTTACATACTTAACCGAAGGTAAACAATCTCGTCATATCTTTTTAAACGAAGGAAAACGTTCTCAATTCAAATTCGAATTTTCCAGTAGATAGGACACGACGGTATTCCTGTCCCAATTGAACAGTCCGACTGGGGAAAAACCTTCACCCTACAGAATACCACGACTATAATAACCTCGTGTTGTGTTCCCGGCGGTGAGTAGGGTAGCCAGAGCTCACTGGAAACTTTTTGTGCTGTCAGTGGGAAGACTAAAGGCTTGTCCTGATTGTTTCTTCTGCACTGACGGCACAGAAACTGTCCGTTCTTATAGGATCGGTAGCACGGGTGTAACTCCCCTGGTGTTGTACACGTTCATAGGTCACTGTAAACACTTTCCGTCGGGTGGGCCTACGATCGGTATTTTTTATGTAATTATGTATGTAACAGATCAGTAAATCTATAAATTCAGTAACTTTTCTCTATTTTATAGTTTTGGAAGTCGGTTTTTTTTAAACGTAGTTTTTTTTTATATAATCTTGTTTATTTACTCAGTCTATTAATCTATTTTTGTTTAAAATACAGTTTAAACAATAAAAAATGACTAATAAATGAAAACGAACCACCAGTCTAACCGCAAATTTATTTGTTTAATTTGTGTTTGTATAAAAAGACACACCAAGATTGTTTACTTTTGTCATGTACCTAACCAAATGAAGTATAGGTTTATGGAAACATACAATTGAGGTAGGTAGACGTTTTGGCATCTAAATCTCCGAAATATGTTTGGTATACAGAGGCAATATAAGCAGGCGTACTCATATGACCAAGGCGCTCTATAAAGCGGATATTGCTCCTTTATTCATTCCTCAATTCGGGAAATTCGGGTACCTACTCCATTTTTTCCTTTTATATGATTTATAAATCGGAAATTTATTTCTTACATTGCCGTTGTTAGTTTAACGCTTGAATCATCTCTTGCCTAAAAGTTGCCAAATCGAAAAAAGGAAAATCGTTTAATATTTTTGTGGCTTTTACTTTGTAGCGGGTATAAAATAAAATTGAGTTAAAAACATGAAAGGTTTTTATGGGAACGCTCTGTAGAAAATATATTTATGTGTTTCGTAATGAAATATGTTTTTAACCCGCGTCGAAAAAACGACGGATTGTTATAAGTGTATGTGTGTATGTCTGTCTGTGGCATTATAGCTCCAGAGCGTATAATATATAAAAAGGTGTATTACTAGGGGGTTTTCAAAGTTATGTTCGAAAAAAAATTGGTCCAAGATGGCCGCCGCCACAAAATGACAGAGTGCATATTTTTTCACAACCACCTCAATATGGGTATCAAATGTAAGAGCTTAAATAGTAAAATACCATACGCTATGATAAATTTCAAATTCAAATTGGCCGCCTCCACAAAATGTCGATTACATTTTTTTCAGAACTTCCTCAATATTTGGCGAGGTGAAGTCAAATTGGTGAAAATAAAAAAGATCGCAAGAAGAAAACCAGTGGAGAATTTTTGTGCTGTCAGTGGGTCATCCCACTAATAAAATTGGTTTCTTTATATTTGTCGGTGTATAGTGGACGGTTAATGACCTTCGAGGCCATTCAAAGGCTTGTCCTGCTTTGTCTTCTACACTGACGTCACAGAAACGCTCTATGCTTATAGGGTCGGCAGCGCGAGTGTGACTCCTCTGGTGCCGCACACGTCCATAGGCCACAGTACTCATCCAAGTGGTATAAAACACACAAAAAACAGGAGGTAGGACACGGCGGTTTTTCCGCCCAATTGAGCAGTCCGACTGGGGAAGTACCTCCGCCCTACAGAATACCGCGGCTATAATAACTTCGTGTTGTGTTCCCAGCGGTGAGTAGGGTAGCCAGAGCTCACTGGAGAATTTGTACTGTCAGTGGGAAGACTAAAGACTTGTCCTGCTTTGTCTTCTACACTGACGGCACAGAAACTCTGTATTCAGGGTTGGCAGCGCGACTGTGACTCCTTTGGTGTTACAAACGTCCATAGGCCACGGTAACCACTTTCGATCAGGTGGGCCGTGTGCTTGTCTGCCACATAAGTGGTATAAAAAAAAATCTCGTTGCTCAATCAGCAGGATCATCTGCGAGTATAATGTTGGGCCTCGAAGGTCATTAAGCGTCCCCTATACACCGAAAAATATAAAGAAATCAATTATATATTAATTAATTGTATTGCCATAGGTACATATTAATTGGGGCATATCAATATGAAATAACCTCAACAGTATATTATATGAAATCAATCAATCAAGTTTGATTAATCAGTGGAAAATTACGAGATGATTGATTGAGATTGACGACAGAATCCTAATTAATCCATATTGATATTATATTTGGAAACGGCACTCTGTCTTTCTGTTACTTTTTCACAACTAATACCGTTAAACCGATTTCGCTAAAATTTTGTATCTTGGCTCCAGTCCGAGATTCGAATTCTGACCATTGGACTACTTGCCACTTATGGTACTAGAGTGCTGAATATAATAATATAAAGTTTTATTAACTTTTAGACATAATATAACGTTCCATGATACACAATAATGTTTACGGGAATTAACAAGAATATGGTATAGGGTACATATATACATTTTTTTATTATTTTTTATTATACCACTTAGTTGGCAGACAAGCACACGGCCCACCTGATAGGAAGCGGTTACCGTGGCCTATGGACGTATGCAACACCAGGGGTGTCACACTCGCGCTGCCGACCATGAAGAAACCTTCTGATGCCCCTCTTGATGAACCCCATATTGTAGGCGCTTGGGAAAACCGCAGCAGGGAGGTCATTCCACAGCTTGAGTGTGCGTGGGATGAAGTTTCTTTCATACCGCACAGTGCGCACCGTCTCAGGTCGCAATGTGTGGGGATGAATTCCCTGCCTATGGCTTATACCTTTGATTTGCCTGACATATCGACCAGGTTACACCGGCAAAGCAAAGTTATGTATGTGCCTATACCATAGTTTTTTTTAAATAACTTCCTTTAATATATGTGTATATAATAATATAGTGTAGTGTAATGATGTTTTACCGGTGTTTACCTGTAAGTAATTGTTTTTTTTATATAGGACACGTCAATTGGACTTCGCCTTGCCTGATGATAAGCTGAAGGCAAAGTCCCAGAAAAGAGGGTCACCATTACTTACACATACCGTGTGACAATGGTGACACTCAGCTTGACGGCCTCATCATATGGTTTTTCACACCCCGCTTAAAGGACCCGGGATTGTAGGAAATAGGAAACACGTGAGCTGGTAATGAATTCCAGGCCTTATTGTTGCGACAGAGGAAAGAGTGTCCGAACCGCTTGGTTCTTGATCGGATGTTTTATAACATTGTTTTATGTATTTTTGATTTTTGGAATTTTAATTATTTTTGAATGTATTAGGTGTAAGTTGTTTTGATAACAATTGTTGGTAGACCTAAATAAATAAATGATCGCATTGATTCCCATAAACATTATAAGGTTTTATTCTGTAGACAAACTGTGCCCACTCATGAAAAAATGCATCGCATTATAAACACTGTTACAGTTCGCACCTGTTTTTGACAATTTGACAAGTTATTAAATTTTTTTTTATCTCTCATACATTTTAATGAATCTTGGAATATTTTTCGCTAAAATACTCCTTTTAGAGGGGATTATATTGATGGTTAACACAATTAATCGCTTTTACAAATTAATGTTTTTGACATTAATTCTCTGAGCCTTTTCTAAACTCAGTCGGGGTCGGCTTCTGAGTTTAAGTGCGAAGCGACTGACCTTTAAATCTCCCGTGTAGCGACTGCCACAATCCACTGACGATATTGAAGGTCTGTATTTAGACAGTCCGATTTTAAGGTTTCCAATTACCCGTAACGACTGCTATAAAAATAAGTACAATTTTTTTTTCCACTTAGGTGGCAGACAAGCACACGGCCCACCTGATGGGAAGTGGTTACCGTGGCCTATGGACGCATGCAACACCAGGGATGTTACAGTCGCGCTGCCGGCCATCACGAGACCTTCTGAAGAACCCCATATTGTAGGTGCTTGGGAAAACCACAGCTTGAGTGTGCATGGAATGAAGTTTCTTTCATACCGGACAGTGCGCACCATCTCAGGTCACAATGTGTGAGGATAAATTCCCTGCCTATGGCGAGAGGTGCGATGATAGAATGTGGCTGTGGGCATCATGTCAAACAATTCATCTGAGCACAAACCTTTGTATAGGCGGTAGAACACACAGCGAGGCAAAGTCCCTCCTAAGGCTAAGAGGTTCCACACTACCTGCGAGTATGGGATTGTCAACCAGCCTCAACGCCCGTCTTTGCACCGAGTCGAATGGGTCAAGCAGGTATACAGGCCCTCCAGCAAAAAGGTGACAGCAGTACTCCATATGGAGCCGGACCTGTGCCCTGTAAAGAAGAAGTTGCTGTCCCGCAGTGAAGTACTGCTTCGCCCTGTTGAACACTCCAAGTTTCCTTGATGCCACCTTTACTTTGTCCTCCAAATCACTCCGGTACTGGACGTCATTGGAGATATCGACATTGACATCTGTTCTGTGCCGTGAAGTATCGGTATAGCAATTAGCAATTTTTTAAATTTAACTATATTGTACACACACACACACACAACACACACACACACACACACACATACACACACACACACACACACACACATAAAATTAGATTTATACAGAATAATAGATAAAATGTACAAAGCTAAACACAAAATTGAGTTTGCTACCAGCAAACCCGGAAGTGCACAGAGGAATTGCATTACATGAAAGTGGAGATTTTAATGTAAGAAGGTGTACTAGATTTAATCGGCAATAACTACTACGTTCAAATTCCGTTAAAATAAGATAAGGTTTGTTAAGCACACTTTATTGAAACCAAACATAGGACACATACATAGGATACGCACATGATAGAGATTTAAACAATGGTCTTTTCGCGGCCTGCGATCTCTTCCAGACAAACAGTAAAATTATTGTATGCACGAATATTTATGAAACGTAACATCACAATGTAAAAATCTCTCTTTTTTATATCACTTAGGTGGCAGATAAGTACTCGACCGAGTTTCTGTCAGAAGACAAAGTAGGACAAGCTTTTGGTCTTTCCACTGACAGCACAATAAATCTCCAATGAGTTCTGGCTACCCTGCTTACTGCTGGGACCACAACACGAGGTTATTATGGCCGCGGTATTCTGTAGGGCAGAGGTACTTCCCCAGTCGGACTGCTCAGTTGGATGTAAATACCGTCGTGTCCTACCTCCTTGAAAATCTACTCTAACCTGAATACAATAATTACTGACTTTAGCGCAATTTAAGTACACATAAAAAATTGCACACATAAATCAAACGGACGGCATACACATTCCCGGGGAATTCTTGTTCCGCGAACCGCTCATAGCTTACGCGTTGGACCCAACACAGATTTTCCGGAACACAAAATCCGGGACGGACAAGACAGCTTGTCAACACGCCGTCCGTCCGTTCTAAGAATTTTTAAATTATACCCAAAAATAAATGTTACATTTCACAAATTGTTAGCATTCCCTTTTTGAAATTATATCTGACGGGGAACAAGATAGCCGACATTTAGAACTTTAGATTACATTTGAATTTAGCTTAATACACACTTTAGGAGTAGTAATTACCATGACTTACATGGTCAGCTTAGTGGTGTTCCCAGTTGCATCCAAGGTTATCGGGAGAGGGGGAAAGGTCCCTTTTTAACTAACTTCCAAAAAGGAGGAAATTCTCAATTTGATCGGTTCATTTTTTACACACCTGAGGTTGATTTTTTTATGTTTATTTTAGTTCGATGCAGAATAGAGCCATAATATAATATCAACATAAATTATTGCTTTTTAGCTAGTCAGTCTTTTGGCTTTTATATTGGAAACTGTTGTAATAATAGAATTAATTGGTTTGATTTCTTTAATCTTCTCATACTGATCAATCCTCCTGTACCTCCTGTGGGGTTAAGTACCTCCTGTGTTTTTACGTCCTGCTGCTGACAGATATGACATTGACTTGTCAAATGTCATATTTGGCATCAAAATGACGTGGCACCTCACTCGCCACAGTATATAAAAACTATATTGTATTTTTATTTTATTTTCTCTTTTTGCATTCTGTTTTTTTTTGTACTGTATGCTGTGGCGCAATAAACATTTTTTCTTTCTTTCTTTCTTTCAATCAATCACTTAGCTTACTGCAGTCCACTGCTAGACATAGGCCTCTTAAAATGCAGGGAGGCTTTGGCCTACTGTATCCACGCTGGCCAGACGGGTTGGTACAGGGTTTTCTTTCGAGCTTTCCTTCTCTCGCAGTAATATCGTCTGCGTATTTTTCCGTTAGTCGCCTCTTACGACACCCATCGTATGAGATGGGGTGGTGATACTTGTATTCTTTTTCCGTCTCTCTACGAACTCATACTAATACTAAACGTATAATTTCTCATACTAAACGTATAACTCATAATCAATACAAATATATTTCTCTGAATGGTGAAGTTATTTAAGAATTCGTTAACCCTGTTTCTTTTCAATACTACTCGATTCTAAGAATGCCCTTGCTCCCTACATAAAAGGAACGATCTTATCCATATAATTTATTGACATAAGCTGGTGTCAACACCGACATACAAAGGAATATCTAACGTTATTCCTTTCTCAGTCAAGGGCCTAGTGGGTTTGTTAGCTTCATACAAATATTCTAATACTCGTAGGATTAGGGTGGACGGTCTCGCCTCTGCTAAGTTTTATTCCAAAGAGAATTTTGAATCATGATTCCATAGAAGCTGCAAAACCTTTTCTTACGATATTTGGAATTAATTCTGAAGTTCATAAAATAAGTTTTTTAGGTTACTATGAGACAATGAATGATTTGAGATTGACATGGTGACCGTAATCAAGGCGTTTGTAACAGCGCCAAAATACCGATTACATACATACATACATATAATCACGCCTTTACCCCCGGAGGGTTAGGCAGAGGTGAATTAAGACCCACATTTCACCAATCATTGAATTTGGTCCCACGTAATAGGGGTAAGTCTATTGCCGTCTTCCGGGCACTGTGTTGACTCAAGCCTTGTATCTGTACCTGTCTCTGAGCTGTATATATCTGTCTGATGTTAAACAGCCCTATCCCTTAGTCGCCTTGTACGACACCACATGGGAGGAGATGGGGTGGCATGGTAAATATCCCGGCGAGTTTTACGCTATTATTATTATGAGACACCTGTGATGGTCATTGGGGTACTTAGGCTTTCATACCACAATTTATTCGTACCTTCTTCCTACAGATATGCTTTAAGCGGCTCGTGAAAAAGCATCTGATCAGGCCGTTAAACCGAGGGCTACCGTTGTAACAAGTTGGACATCAATTAAGTTTATGTATTCTGATGATGAATTTTTTTTTTAGCTGAAGGCAAAGTCTAAAATAGTATTTTAGTCAAAGATTTGTTGGAAATTGATTTTTTTGACCCGATACCTGACATTTTTTTTATACAACTTAGGTGGCAGACAAGCACACGGCCCACCTGATAGAAAGTGGTTACCATGACCTATGAACGTGTGTAACAGCAGTGGAGTCACATCCGTGCTGCCGACCGTGTAAGATTAGAGATTTTGTGCCGTCAGTGTAGAGGACAAAGTAGGACAAGCCTTTGGTCTTCCTACTGACAGCACACAATCTCTCCAGTGAGCTCTGGCTACCCTACTCACCGCCGGGAACACAACGCGAGGATATTATAACCGCGGTATTCTGTAGGGCGGAGGTACTTCCCCAGTCGAACTGCTCAATTGGGCGGAAATACCGCCGTGTCCTCCAAACATTTTTAAATTGTGACATAGGCTGTAAGTGTTAGGTAAGTATCATTATTATAAATTGTTGACATTGTAAACTTTCTACTGTTTACCCGACATTTTTATTTTTTTGTTAAATTTAAATTATGATCGATTCGAAATTAACTATACAAACCAATTGTGTGGAAATCTTTTAGTAAAATGTGTAATAATCGAGAAAATTATGTGCTGATATGTATTTATGTGACGTGTAATATTCTTATGAATAAATAAGTTTCAACAAGTTAAGTTTAACATTAGATAGATATATACAGCTCAGACTCAGCATCAGATGCTTGCTCGTGTCAACAATGGTGCCCAGAATACGGCAATACACTCACCCTTTATTACGTGAGACCGAATACAATGATTGGTGAAATGTGGGTGTTTATTCACCTCTGCCTGACCCTCCGAGGATAAAGGCGTGATTATATTTATGTATGTATGTACTTCACAGTCTCTCATACACGTACATTTTCATTAATTGTAATACATGTCTATTAGTCGGTAATATGATTAGACAAACATAATTTGTGTTTATTATTCAAATTAATTTTGAGCCGGGTTGCAATAGATAATTAATTACACACAATATCAGATAGACTTAATACTAACAGACAGACTCGTGTAACAATCAAGATGGCGCCGTCTCATTCGTGTAATACCTACACTGATATGATCTATGTCAGAAATGCTAATTTTGTTCTGGTCCTGCGTGAAAAATAGATTATTAATATATTAAATATAGATTATAGCGGTAGCCTAGTGGTATGGGTAATGGACTGCTGAGACGAGGTCCCGGGTTCGATCCCAGGTTTTACCATGGCACACACCAATGACTTTTCGATGCTTTTCGAAGTTATGTGTTTATTTATCGCAGGTTTATAAGCGCCCGGTTAATGGCAATAGGCTCGCCACCTATTACATTGGGACCTAAACATAAACTGGCGAAATGTGGGTGCTAGCATCCCTGCCTACCCCTTCGGGGATATAGGCGTGAGTTTATATATAATATAAAATATAGATTATAATAGTAATATAATAATTTATAGTACTGTTAAATACAATATCCATAATATCCTACTTATTCTTTATAAGGCTTAGGTTCAGATTGGTGGGAACACGACTGATCTGACTCTTAGTACCAAATAGTATGTACTTTGTTTTCTGAGGGTTTAATACCAGACTATATTTACTGTCCGCCCATGCTGCTATGCGTCTGAGATCGGCATTTGATTTCATAACAGCCGCTTGATGTTCACCAGGGCTGAATGACAAGTATACCTGCACGTCATCGGCATATATATGGTACTGACAGTTCTGAAGGCAGCTGACTATATCCACACAATATCTACTAAATAAAATGGGGCCAAGGATCGAACCCTGCGGAACACCTCTTCTGATGGACGCAAGGGTGAAAAAATAAATGAACACCTATTGCTTGCGATCAGGGTCCCAATTCTGCTAAAGCAAAACTATTGTTATTCCACGGACACTGCTAAAATTCAATTATTTTTTATTTTAAACTTTATAGCAATGCGGTTGAATCGATTAATATATACTCGTAGGAAAAAAAAAATCGTTTCAGACGGGATTTGAACCCGCGATCTTTCTCTTACCGTCGCCGTTAGACGGATATACGTATAAAAGAATTTGGATGGTTTCAGGCGAAGGTTCTGTGGCTTAGTGGTCAGCGCGTTCCCCCTGTAAGGAAAAGATCGCGGGTTCAAATCCGATTCAGTTTTATCTATTTCTTAATCGATTTGAATAGTTTGCATAGGTACCTACTAAATGCTTTAAAATTTCATTCAATGCGGTTAAAATCCAAAATTAAAGGATTTTATGCAGAATAAATAAAAAAGTGTTATGAAACTCTATTGATTTAATTTTAGACTTTAAACGTATAGAAATAAAGTCAATGGAATCAAGGATCAGAGAAGTTGCTTATGCTGCCGACTCTGTAAGAACAGAGAGTTTCTGTGCCGTCAGTGCAGAAGACAAGCAGGACAAGCCATGTTCCCACTGACAATACAAAAATTCTCTAGAGAACTCTGGTTATCCTACTCACCGCCGGGAACACAACACGAGGTTGTTATGCCCTAGGTATTCTGTAGAGCGGAGGTACTACCCCAGTCGGAGTGCAATTTCTTTTTTATTTATATTAGGTCGGGAATACCATCATTCCCTTGAATAAGAAGGTTACGGGCATTTAATCTCCAAGCTGATGTCAGCCGCTTCGCCTTCAAGAATGTTGATCCCGTTCCCGGTACCTATATGAACCTATTTCCGGGATAAAAAGTCTTTGTGTTATTCCAGGCTATAATCTATTCCTGCACGGAACATGCTGTAAGAACTTTTCGAATGATTGCATGAACCCGACAGCTAAATCCACTGTAAGATTTCAACTTTTCATGCTGTAAATTTGATGATACCGTTCTTAATTCAAACAGATAAGTTATTTTTTTACCCCATTTTCTATAAGAACTTTTTATTGGAAGCCTGAAAGGTTTTTCATGTATATTTTACAGTGATAAAATAATATACATTATTACATACATACATATACCTTTACCCCCGGAGGGTCAGGCAGAGGTGAATTACACCACATTTCACTAATCACTGATTTAGGTCCCACGTAATAGGGAGTAAGCCTATTGCCGTCTTCCGGGCACTATTGTTGACTCGAGTCATGTATCTGAGGCTGAGTCTGGGCTATATATATCTGTCTGATGTTAAACAGACCTATCCCTTAGTCGCCTTGTACGACACCGCATGGGAAGAGATAGGGTGGCCCAAATTCTACTCTGCCAGTAACCACGCGGCAAATATATAACATTATTATACACAACTAGCTGTACCCTGCCACGCTTCGCTGTGGCACATTGTGATTGAATGGTTGCGAAATGAGAAACAAAACAAAGTGGTACACAGCTGATCGTTAAAAAAACTGTTTTATCGCGGTCGCGGATATGTGACTGATGCAAAAACAAATCCTTGATGCGGATTATATATCATGCTAAAATTTCAGCTCGATCGGTGCAGAACTTTTTGAGTTTTTGAAGCGTACACAAACCAACATAACATTTTTATATTTATAGATATATATTTAAATAAAAAACCCAAACAACTAAAATAAAACTGTAATGGAAATAGCTGTAACTTCGTTTTTCTCATCTAGCTGAGGGTCCAGACCGTTCAACTTTAAAATTATATCCCTCAATTTTTCCTTTTGAAATTTGTGCTCCTGTATTTTT
The DNA here is from genome assembly GCA_963662185.1 of Eilema griseolum. NCBI lineage: Eukaryota > Metazoa > Arthropoda > Insecta > Lepidoptera > Erebidae > Eilema > Eilema griseolum. The sequence continues at coordinate 3,803,736 of OY759249.1, forward strand.
CCATTTTTATTAAACTTAGCCGAGTAATGCCCTTGGCTTGCTTCCTAGACCATTATCCGTGGACATTCTAATTTAAAAAATGTTTTTGCCTTAGCCTGGATTTATCTAGTAGGGTCTAATGATTTTGATTTGATGAGTTTTTAGGGGGAAAATGGTGGTTTAAAATATTTGAATTTGCTATTGAAGAGTTTATGTAATATGTTGCAACTAAGCATAATATTGCGGTTGCTAAAATCAAATGTGTTTGTGAATTTTTGTACCGTAAGCAATTAATTATTTTCTTTTTACCCGACTGCACCAGTGTGGGCCAACGGCCATCGATCCTTCGACAGACGTGACCAGCCCACTGCCACTTCAGTTTGCTTATTCAGCGAGCTATGTCAGTAACTTTAGGTCTCTGTCGGATAACCTCGTCCCGAGTTAGCCCCACTGTAAGTGTCCACGTTTCGGCATCACTTCGGTAATGCTTACAATTTGACAATTATGATTTTCTGTCCTACTTAATAAGGGTGAACCTTTTGTATTGATAATTGACATAATAATATTTTATTAATAACTTTGCTAAAGTAATCCTGTCCGCTGCAATAACGCTGCAGTTCTTATAATTATTGCCAGTCAGGTGATTCAAAATTTTAACAATAAAATTCGAACTACCCTACCTCTAAGATTTTTTTTTTAACTTATGTCAAAATTTTATAGTGTCATGGAAATCTACAACGTATATTTTTATCTAATAATATGTACTTTTGTTCTAGGTCAACAGCTTGAAGCCTTCTGAAAGGGGTAAGTTTCAGTTTTCTTGATCCCTTTTCTCAGAGTCCCCATAATAACGGGGACGAATGTAATGCCCTTATCTGATGGCCACTTTTATTGCCCGACTCAGTCAAGGACGAAAGCATTCATTTTAACCGATTTAAAAGGGTAGCGACATTTGATCAATTTTAAGGGTTCTACGCTGAAGGAAAAGAATTATGTATTTTTTTTATATTCAAGCCGTTATATCTCTGAAAGGGTAGGCAAAGACAATTTATTATTTATTTTGGTCGTTAATTGTCCTATTGAACAAAGAGCATTTCTGTCACCTATCATCACATATTTTGGTACCGTCTATTCAGATGCCATGCTTATATTCACTAGGGGATTTATTTTAGTTTTTCGATTGCCAAGATTCCATTTTGACGTGTTTATACAAAAAGCTGCAAGAGAACTGTTAATAGCGGGATGTAAAAATCATGCAAGACCATCTATCGGACACAATGCACAACTTATGATTAAAATATATGTAGTTTCGATTTTATACTTTAGTACTTTGTAATAAGGGTTGTCCTTCCTAAGGACATTTCTGTTCAAATAAACTAGAAGAAGATTTACACACTTGACAAATTTACTCATCAACATCACGAAGACATATTTGCCTGATTGCATGCGAGGCCGGAGTGAACTCGAAGTTCAGGGTCCGCCTTCTGGCCTTTGATTTTTTTGACCCCAGCCCCAAAGGTAAACTAAAGTGGTGATGAACAACCTTCGCCTCCGCCAGATCGTGAGAGATGGCCCTGGGTCGACCGATAGTCGAGGGATATGCCTGTCAACCTCACCTTCGGCAACCAAAATGACCCACAGGCGGCGTGCGTTTTAGTAGGTTCGAGTCCGACATAACCTCTACCACTGGGTCTGGTGGGGAGGTATCCGCGGGGATTTTGCGCACGTAAAAAAAAAAGGTAAACTAAAGTTAAGTTCAGAGTGAGCTTTCAAGTGAGGTTGGGCCCCGAAGATCTTGGTTTACTCCCATAAACACTGTAACCTTTATTACCTACAATTTACTGTTCTGTTTCAATTATAATAATAAACTTATCATTAAACATTTTCTAACGCATTGACATAAAGGTCACCTACTCAAAAGTATTTCGAAACCATAATACATTCAAAATTTAGTTTACACCATTTTATCAAATGAGCTTCGAAAATGGCTGTCCTTTTCAAGAATCCTCTTTTGTTGACCGGGTGCCTCGTATTTCGTTTTATTTATGGAGACAAAAACGCTTCAGTCTCGAAGGAAAACATGCGACTAATTATCAGCTATATGTTATGTTAGACAGTGTAGGCGTTGACATAAGGAATATAAGGTCACATGTAATTCTAGACATAATTTATAGTATAATGATTTTTATCTTGTCTAACAGAATTATTAGTGCCCACTACACCGCGTAGTATGTGGATTCACCCCCTCTATCCGGGGGCATGATGAGTTCACGTATGCATGCATTATACATTTCCACAATTGATGGAGCCATCTCGAAACCGAAGATGGCTCTGAGTCGTTCGGGCTACGCTGCGAAAGAGATTTTACTGGGTTAATTAAATATTTATTTTTTGTAAAAAATGGAAATCTATTTAAAGAATCCATTCCATGCATTATTTTATTCCTTGCGCAAAGGATTGGTATTGCCATTCAACATGGCAATGCCTCCAGGCTTCTGGCCACCCTCCCGGTTGACATTAATGGGTAGGAATTATTTGATGCCTGAACCTGCAGGATTGTTTAGGCATGTTCTGTATTGTTTTTTATACTTTAATTTAGATAACTGACATGTACATTATATAAATAACTAAGCTGTTAATCTGATATCAGACAGTTCTCTTTCTGTCTTATTTCATCTTTGATTTTTTATTTATCACTCAAAGTGACACATCTGTACATGAAATGTATCCATTGATGCCGATTGATTTCACGAACGACATCCAACAGTGTACGATCGGTTCACTTTTGGTATCTAGTATCCTTCACTCTCGCTTCGATTGAATTGGAATGAAAGGTGTGAACAGTGATATCGGGTTTTTCATTTTATCTCGAGTTATGCATGTCATATGCCACTTTAGTTTTTTCTGTGCTGCGTTTAAACTAATTCCACGACGAGCACGACTTCCTGCAACGACATATTGATATAAATGAAAAATGAATGTTGGATTATGTCTGACATCAGCTTAAGCAGTATATTGAAAGAAAAATTAAGCATTTACCAGAGTGAACATCAAATGAGTGAACCGTCTGATATATGAGTCGTGACAAAGTAACAAAATCGATGACTGCCCCGTGGCCATACCCAACATTCATTCATAAACTTTCTTCTTAACAATTTAGGTAGAATTGAAGACTAAAATAATTCATACCAGAATGACTTTTCAATTTAATTTTCTAATACCACCTAAAATTTCTTTCACAATAAAACCGCGGCAAATATCCTAAGAAGCACGTCAAACTTTTGCGTGCCATAATGACACGAGATACTCGAAATATCGAAAATACTGTTGAAAAAGTTCCGAACTTGCGAGTGCAAAAGCTGAGATCTTTGTGCCCTCTTCTCAGAGAGTTTGTCACTCATTTGAATAACAAGAGAAACCTTTTTTCTCCCCCCAAGCCTCGACCCACTTGCCTGTTTAAGCTCGAATTATATAGGACCAGTCCGTCATTCTGTTTTGTAAGTTTCAGAATAGTATTTGTAATTTCTTTTTATACCTCTTCGATACTATGTCATAAGTGTAGCTTATATGTTTGCATGCAGTAAAATGATCCTTATTTCCACCGGAGCCATGCGGTACCCCCTGATGATACGACAGTCCATCTTCTGCTGCGTACCGCGCAGCAGGGACATCTGCCTGTCCTTCAGGGTGTCGGCCCATGAATCGCACGACACCCTCGTAGAGTCGTATGTGAACTATAAAGTATAAAAAATAAAATAAAAAAAGAAAAACACTTAGTTTACTTCTTACGTTTAACATCAGCGGGGTCACTGTTCTTGTTACCTAATATTACACTCGAGATCCTCGGTTAGCTACAGTAAAATTGTAACTGAATTGAACCAATTCATTGAATTTCGACGTCAATATACTTTCGTATAGCGGCATGTTGACACTTGTTACCTTTCCATCGAGAGTGTTTGTCCCCGGGGTTTGCTCAATTTTGGCGTTTCATTCAAGCATGTCTGCATTCTTTTGATCTAAATTTTCTGTGGATTAATAAGGAGATTTAGCTTCAAATGTTCTTTAATGTGCGCAGTCAAAGACTTTTATGTATCTGTGTTGAATGCTGTCTGACTTTTGTACCATAATATACATATATAAAATCACGCCTCTATCCCCGGAGGGTTAGGCAGAGGTGAATTAATACCCACATTTCACCAATCATCGAATTCGGTCCCACGTAATAGGGGGTGAGCCTGCTGCCGTTTTCCGGGCACTATTGTCGACACAAGCCATGCATCTGATGCTGAGTCTGGGCTGTATATATCTATCTGATGTAACATACCATAATAGGATTTATTCTGTAAATTTATGTGTTTTAGTACAAAACATAGAAACATTGAAACCAACGTAAATTAGGTATATATTCATGTTTTTACACTGTCAGAGCGAAGATCAAAAGGCTTCCCCTGCAGCCATGGGTCGGCCGGTGTGAGGGATATGCCTGTCAACCTCACCTTCGCCTATCAAAACGACCCACAGGCGTTTTGGTCGGGTCAAGTCACACGTAAAAAAGACTTCCCCTGTGCTTTGTCTTCTAAGCTAACAGCAAAGAAACTCTCTATTCTTATAGGGTCAGCAGCACGAGTGTGACTCCCCTGATGTTGCACACGCCCATAGGCCATGGTAACCACTGTCCATCAGGAGGGCCGTGTGCTTGTCAGCCGCCTTAGTTGTATAAAAAGCACGGGGATCAAACCGCGGCCTCTGACTTAGCGTTAAATGCTCTACAACTACGCCACACAGGTTTACCTGTTTACCACATAAGTAATTCAATTGCTATTTTCAAAACAGATAACCAAATATTTTCATCTCAAATAAGATAAACACAAAACACGCATTTCACGTAAACTGCTGGCTTATATTATCTTCAAACAAATGTAATCCGCGTTTAATCTGCAAGTCGGAGTCGCAATTTACTTGTCAAAGGGCGGGTGGAGGCTCGACCGCTTGCAAATTGCTACTCTGATAGCCGGACATAGACTGACAAAACATCGACAGGGGATGCGGTGAAAATGTGCCATTAATTTCCTTAGAACCATTTAAATATAATGGTTGAACGCTTAAACTGTCTGTAGATGTTAAATCTATATAACCCGTCGTAGTGTTAAGGTTGAATTATTTTATACGTATGTTATATATTCCCAAAGGGGTAGGCAGGGGTGCTAGCACCCACATTTCGCCAGTTTATGTTTAGATCCCAATGTAATAGGTGGTGAGCCTATTGCCATTAACCGGGCACTTATAAACCTGTGATAAATACACACATAACTTCGAAAAGCATCGAAAAGTCATTGGTGTGTGCCATGGCAAAACCTGGGATCGAACCCGAGACCTCGTCTCAGCAGTTCATTACCCATATCACTAGGCTACTGTATTTACACAGTATAATGTATTTACACAGTAGGCGATAAAAAATTTGTTAGGTAATAGACGGCATTGGTATATAATATAGCTGTACAAATTCATCATAGCATAAAGTGCTCAGATGTATTGTTTGACATGATGCCTACAGCTACATTCTATCATCGCACCACTCATTTCAAGAAGGGCATTAGGAAGTTTTTTCAGGGTTGACAGCACGAGTATAACTCCTCTGGTGTTGCATACGTATATTAGGCCATAGTATCCACTTCCCATCAGGTGGATTGTGTGCTTGTCTGCCAACTAAAAATAGTAAAAAAATATATTTCTAAACATGATTATTTTCTACCTCTATTAATTGCCAAATAATTTTGCAATAACTTCATAAAATCAATAATAGTAAATAATCTAGTTCTGGTTTTTTTAACATCGGTTATCACGACCAAACATGTCGTTTTCTAAGTTCTAGTCTATCCACATTCCAAATTTCATCAAAATCGGTTCAGTGGTATGGCGTGAAATGGTAACATACAGGCAGACAAACAGAATGGATTTAAAACTTAATCCATCTATTCATACATCCATCTATACATTAATTCTCTTATTTTTTTCATATTTACAGCATTAGTATAGTTAGGAAAAAGTAGAATTTTATTATAATATCAGTTGTGTGTTGTGGACCCGATACGTTTATAGCACCTTACCCATGGATTTCCTAACAATATTTACACAGGAGGTAGGACACGATAGTATTTCCGTCCCAATTGAGCAGACCGACTGGGGAAGTACCTCCACACTACAAAATACCGCGGCCATAATAACCTCGTATTGTGTTCCCGGCAGTGAGTAGTGTTATATTATTATAACCGCGGTATATGTGTGTGAAATATTAATCTCAACTAACTTCTAGTCATATTCGACTCTATGACCTGCACTACCCCTGTGCACTTTGAAAATGGCCGGGGGCTCTCTCCGTTACACGAGACTATTACTCTACGTACGCGGACGTGTTAAATGAATTAGGTACATCCTTTACTTAACGGCATACCATAAACGATGTGTTTCATTTGCTATTTTTTGTATTTTATTTTTTATACCACTTAGGTGGCCGACAAGCACACGGCCCACCCTATGGAAAGTGGTCACCTCGGCTTATGAACGCGTGCAAAACCAAGAGAATCACACTCGCGCTGCCAACCCTGCAAGCATTGATAGTTTCTGTGCCGTCAGTGTAAAAGACATAGCAGGATAAGCTTTTAGTCTTTCCACTGACAGCACAAAAACCCTCCGTGAGCTTTGGCTACTCTACTCACCGCCGGGAACACAACACGAGGTTATTATAATAATAATAAATAATAAAAACTTCATTTCACAAAAAACTGTTACATCATTTAGCACAAACTGGTTTGCCGTATGAACTGATTACATTATGTTAGAATACTCTAAAATTCCAGGCTAGGTATTGACCTGTATTCTAGAATTCAGTGGATTGCTGAGAACTTTTGTGTTTACATTTCGATTTCGATGGTACTTAACATTTAAAATGACAAATATATTACATAAGACAGAAATGAGAAGGCGACAATTTTCTAATCTAATCTAAATTTGCATAATTGATTGGTGGGTAGATGTAAGTTTGGGGCGTATTGGTGTGTGTGAGCGTATGTGTGCCTATGTGCGTGTATGTGTGTGTGTGTGTGTGTGTGTGTGTGTGTGTGTGTGTGTGTGTGTGTGTGCGTGTGTGTGTGTGTATGAGTGTGTGAGTGAGTGTGTGTATATGTTGTCGATTATATTGGGATATGTATGAAGGAATCAAAATTTTGGGAGAAGTATTTAGAGAAGCACTAACCTAGAAGGTTTTCTGTGTCACCGTAGTCTAAATTCTGAAGCCAGTTCATCAATTTATTCTTTAGTTCATACTTTTTTATGGCCCCGGTATTCTGTAGGGCGGAGGTACTTCCCCAGTGGAACTGCTCAATTGGACGGAAATACCGTCCTGTCTTACCTAGTTTAAAAATACAATTATAGAGTTTGAAAAGTGAAATTAAATTTAAATTGTGAAAAAGTACAAGTGCCTTATTCAATAATAATATCCATACATACAAATATTATACATGCTACAGTGACTCTGTCTGTCTGTCTGTTTGTTACGCATTCACGCCGAAACCGTAGAACCTATTTCCCTGTGGTGGCGCCAGTAGTAGTAACTCAAATCGTCTTAATTGGTTGGCGCTGAACACACGCTCCCTATACCCATCTCCCTCCCGCACTACCTATAAGTGAAAGATAGCAATAGTTTTCGCCCGCCAATGGTCAGAGTAGCCGCATCGTCACTTCGCAATTTGAACTAATAAACAATGGCCGGCGGCGCTCGCGTCTCTCAGAAATTAATAATGTTTGTTGGATTTTAACCGCTTTCATAGACCTTTACCGATCGGATTGTGCCTCTCGTGTGTCCCTCAAGTGATTTAGTGATGTGGGCAGCAGCTCCTGAGCCAGGAAGAGAAGATCGGTGCAACGGCCCAGCCAGCAAATGACAAAACAGCACGTGGCGTAGTAAAGGTTAGTGCATCCTCTCCTAATTTCTCGGGTTGCATTCATTGCCTAAACCACATCCGCGGCAACCCGATCACCTGTCTTGTTTGTTGTGTAAAGCGTCAATGGAACAGTTAACTTCACCCCCCGCGAAATACAGTCCACTAGCTCACGTGGCGAGAATTGCGCTTCCATTCTTTTTGGTCCTTCGAGCCGGATCCTTAGCCGTAGTTCGTAGTTTGTTATTATTCTATTGGGAATAAACGCACCGCACCTAAATACCTAGTTATTTTAGTAGAAAACCCCGCATCTAGGCATTTAGGTTTAGATCTTAGGTATCCTAGACACCCTAGTGCATAGGCACAGTGTAATACCTAACGCATTTGGCTATTTCAATTGCTAAGTTGTCCGTTCGCCGCTGGCTCGCATCGTATTTACCTAATACATACATAGGTTAGGTACGTGGCTATACCTCGCTCGCATTTCTCTTATCGTATCAATCCTTGGTCGTAGTTTCGCATTTGTTATTATTCTATTGAGAATAAACGCACCGCACCTAAATACCTAGTTATTTTAGTAGAAAACCCCGCATCTAGGCATTTAGGTTTAGATCTTAGGTATCCTAGACACCCTGGTGCATAGGCACAGTGTAATACCTAACGCATTTGGCTTTTGTTTTTATTTGTTTCAATCTCTAAGTTGTCCGTTCACCGCTAGCTCGCATCGTATTTACCTAATACGGTAGGTACACAGTTGTACCTCGCTCGCATTTCATTCAAATTCATACGAAAGTATTTTAATTTGAATAGATATTACGCAATACTTAATCACTGAAATAATAGTTGAACCTAGACAGCGACCATCGCGTAGGTACGATCTTGTTGCTATGCGCGTTTGTTCAAGCTTGCCCTCGCAGTTATAAGTACCTACCTACCTACGAAATATCGCTCGCGCCGCGTCGCTGTTCTATAGGTACCGCTAAGATTAAGTCATTTCATATTTTGTTGTTTACCGCACTTTAGTTTGATATTTAATTGTAAACATGCCCCCAAAGGTTGGTAGTACCGGTAGTGGGGTTCAATTGAAACTTTTATACGCTAAAAGAGAAATGATTTACTCTCGCGTACAATCGATTTGTGATAATGCACTTAAAACCTCTGATTTGGCCATTAGAGATTCGTTCTTGTGTTCTATAGAAAACTTAGATAGTTTACGCGCGGATTTCGAAACCTTGGTACATGACATCAACGTTTTAGAGTTAAATTTAAATCCCGATTACTCAGTGAGTTATCAGGCCTTGTCGTCGTTTGACGATTTGTATTGTCGTATCAAACGCGTCGCTAGGAGTTTGGAGAAACCGTCTGACCGACCCAATCCCACTCGCGACCGACCTAAGTTGCCACCAATTCAAATACCCGAATTTGATGGTAACATTCGCAATTGGGGTTTATTTATAGATAGTTTTGAGAATACAATAGATAAGAACGTTTCGTTGACAGATCACGAAAAATTGCATTATCTCGTTGAAAAATTGACTGGTAAAGCTATAACCGTTTGCGCTGGAATTACGTTTAGTGCCGAAAATTATAATTTAATTTTAAATACTTTGAAAGCTAAGTATGAGGATAAAAGATCGGTAGTTAACGCATATTTGGATCAGATGTTTGACTTGAAATCTATTACGGCATGTAACGATCAAAACTTAGAGAAGTTTCTAGATACTTTCGCATCATCTGTTCGCGCCGTAAAGAACCTAAAGATCGATGACCTCTGCGACTTCGTATTTTTGTATATGGGTTTAAAGAAATTAGATTCCGAAACCATTCGTTTATTTGAGTCGGATCATCGTGGCAATAAAATTCCTAAGTTCGAAGACTTAGAAAGTTTTGTTCGCGAGCATATAAAAATATTGCAACGCTCTTCATCGAAACATGAAGGCGCGAAGAAAGTTGTTAGTTCTGAACGCAAAATAGATGCCTCATCGAGGTCACTGAGGTCAACTCATACTTATGTTAATACCGCACCAGCACATGTACAATCACCTGTTTGCTCTTTGTGTAATACTCATCATTCGCAATTGTACAAGTGTCCGGGTTTCCTAAAATTATCGCCTAGTGATCGTTATAAATTTGTTCGCGCTAATAATTTTTGTTTTAATTGTCTCGGTACTAAACACCTCGTTGTTTTATGTAATAGTAGAAATAGTTGTCGCAAATGTCCAGCGAGACACCACACTTTACTTCATTTTGAAAATAGTAATGCCGCATCCAATGTGAGCACAGTTGGTTCGTCGAGCGGTGGCACACGGCGGCCTGCGCCACAGCCGCAGCCCGCGCTCGCGCGCGCTCCGGCCGGCCCGGAGACCGCTGCGAATGACGTCACCTTGTGTTCGTTGTCCGCTGGTTCTGCGCTCACTACTGTTGTCCTCGCGACTGCTCGCGTTATTGTTGTCGATGCATTAGGTAAACCGCACATTGTTCGAGCGCTGTTGGATGGCGCTTCGCAAAGTAATTTTATTACTCAAGATTGTTGTCAACGTCTTGGTTTCAATGTTAATAAGCGTTCAACCCGCTCAGTGGTGAAGGGTTTTGGAGGCTTACAGTCAGCTGTTCATGGCACCGTTAGAACAAGGTTTGGATCTCGTTTTAATAATAATATTTGGTTTGACATGGATTCGCTCGTTATAGATAAAATAACTGAACAGTTGCCTACCGTCCCGGTTGACACGTCTTTATTAACGAAATTTAAAGACTTGCCTTTAGCTGATGAGACTTACGCTGTTCCTGGAGTCGTCGATATATTGATCGGCGCTTCGATTCTCCCGCACCTCCAGTTATCACGTAAGGTTCAAGGGGGACCGACGTACACCGCTCCGCACGCACTGGAAACAGTTCTAGGTTTTGTTATAATTGGTTCCGCACCCGCTTCTATAGATAGTTTTAGTCACTCGACTGCTTCGTTCTGTTGCACCGTCGAGCCGCCACTGGAGTCTACCATCCGCAAGTTTTGGGAAATTGAAGAGGTCAATGTCCCACCTATCCTAAGCCCTGATGACAAGATGGCTGAGGAGATTTGTTGTCGCACGACTACTCGTGATGAGCAGGGTCGTTATGTTGTCGCGCTCCCTTTCAAGGGAGATATTTTTTCGCTCGGTGACTCCCGTGTATCCGCTGAAAAACGCTTTCTTTGTTTAGAACGAAAGAGGCAGGCGTCTCCAAAGTTGAAGCGGGCCTGTGATGAGGTTGTTAACGAATATTTAAATAAGGGTTGCATCTCACCTGCGCCTGCGGACACTGGCGGGACCCAGCCTTCGTACATTATCCCGCACCACGGAGTTATTAGAGAAGATAAGCTTACTACTAAACTCCGCGTAGTTTTGGATGGCAGTGCTAAGACTAGCACTTCCGTGTCGCATTAATATTAGTAAAATTTTCAGTTTTTTCAGTCGCTTTGTGTTGGGCCCACTCTTCGCCCCATCGTTGGGACACATTCTTCGCTAATAGAGTGGCAAAAATTCAATCTGAATTAGCGCCACAAAATCTCTTTCACGTTGCTGGCACCGACAACTCAGCCGATTGTCTCTCTCGTGGATTGCTTCCTTCGCAAATTTTAGATCACCCGTTGTGGTTTAGTGGACCGTCCTGGATTCATGCCGCGTTAGATAAGTGGCCAGTTAGTCAATTCAATCCCACTACGGTTTCCGAACCACCCGAGGGGAAGAAGCACTCGCTTGTTGTATCGGTCCCGCGTGAAGAGTCCCTTATTTTGTTGTTGGCTAATCGCGTCTCGTCTTGGTCGAGACTGTTGCGTTGTGTTGTTTATGTAGGCCGATTTTTGAGAATTTTATCTACGCGCGGTCATATAACCGCCGCTGATTTAGATAAAGCTGAATTGGTCATACTTCGCGAGTTGCAGAAATGTTATTTTGCTTCTGAATTTAAAAATTTAGAATTTAACAAACCTTGTAGTCGTTCTTTCCGACACTTGAAACCATTTTTGGAAGATGGACTCATTCGAGTAGGTGGACGTTTGAGAAATTCAAGTTTAGGATTTGAACAAAGGCATCCAGTAGTTCTCCCGCGTAAGGACCACGTATTAGATTTGTTAGTAGATTATCATCATAAGGTGAATTGTCACGCTGGTCTCGATTTGTTAATGTCTATTTGAGACAGAAATACTGGATAATTTCCGCTCGTAATTTGATTCGCGCTAGAGTACGCAGATGTGTACCTTGTTTTAAACTCCGCCCGCGTTTTATCGCGCCTGACGCGCGTGTTGTACGGGTTAAACCCGCAACCGGATCGTATCTGCGCCCGGTTGTTCGCCTCTGCCCTCTGCCTAGCCAGCAGTAGGCACGAGTTCAAATCTAGGTTTATATTTTAGTTGTTATTTCCCAAACCTAGATTTAGATTAGACTTTAGATTTGTTCCGCATTTTTCGTTTTGAAGGTAACCCTTCAAGCCGGGGGGAATGGTGGCGCCAGTAGTAGTAACTCAAATCGTCTTAATTGGTTGGCGCTGAACACACGCTCCCTATACCCATCTCCCTCCCGCACTACCTATAAGTGAAAGATAGCAATAGTTTTCGCCCGCCAATGGTCAGAGTAGCCGCATCGTCACTTCGCAATTTGAACTAATAAACAATGGCCGGCGGCGCTCGCGTCTCTCAGAAATTAATAATGTTTGTTGGATTTTAACCGCACTCATAGACCTTTACCGATCGGATTGTGCCTCTCGTGTGTCCCTCAAGTGATTTAGTGATGTGGGCGACAGCTCCTGAGCCAGGAAGAGAAGATCGGTGCACCGGCTGCGATGGCACGTGGCCCCGTGAAGGTTAGTGCATCCTCTCCTAATTTCTCGGGTTGCATTCATTGCCTAAACCACATCCGCGGCAACCCGATCACCTGTCTTGTTTGTTGTGTAAGGCGTCAATGGAACAGTTAACTTCACCCCCCGCGAAATACAGTCCACTAGCTCATGTGGCGAGAATTGCGCTTCCACCCTGTATATTACTCTTTCATGTCTAAACCATTAAACTGATTTCGATGAAATTTGGTACAGGGGTAGATTAGACCTTGAGAAAGGATATAGGCTATAATTTGTTATGATAACTGATATCACCACGGGTGGAGCCGCAGGCATCAGCTAGTAGAATATAAAGTGAAGATTGCTGCTCTTCAAAATTGTGTTTTAAGCTGTCACTAATTTTTTTTTTGTCAGCATATAAAACACTAAACAAAAGTGCGGAACCCGAAAAAATAGCAAAGCAAAAAGATGTTTGTCATCAAAATGGTACATCTGCCTTATTTACTATTTTACTGACAAGCAATATGTAGTCCCGAGAAACGTCGACGTATTTTTGTGTATTATCACAAATAACCTAACATGAAGAGATTGGTTAAGGTCACAATTATTTATTTTGATAAATAATTTGATGTAATAATTATTGATTTTGAATTTTGGACATTATTATTACTGTTAATATTTTACTTTATTAATGAAATTGTAAATGGGTAAATGGGTGGAATACGGAATGAGGAAACTAAACAAATGTAATACCATAATATATAGCTGTACTCGCAAATAAAGATATATTATTTTGATTATTATGATTATTATTGCGACACAATTTATATTAATAATATAAAGCTTATTAGTTTGAATGCGCTAATCCCAGGAACTACTAGTTCGAATCGGAAAACTCTATTTGTGTTTAATATTCATTTATTGACTAAGGTTTTAGATTATATCATCACGCCACTACTTAAGGGAGCGTAGCAGTGGTTAGAAATGTTAACAAATCCGGCGAATTCCTATACCTAATTTAAAAATTAACCAATTAAGGGCTCAAATGATTATATGAGGTTTCAAAATATTGATGAATATGATATTTTATTTAAAAGATAAATGGTAAATAGGATAAATGATAGATCCATTATAAGTATCAAAAATAAATTTACTCCATAAAAATGCTAACTGCATTGTTACGTTATTTTGAATTAATCTACTCACTACACAACACTTTTACCAATATATGACTCACATGGAGCTAAAACAGTGATTGGTGAAATGTGGGTGTTAATTCACCTCTCCACCCTTCGAGGATATAGGCTTGATTATATGTATGTATGTATGACTTGAGATTGACATGGTCATTTAAACAAGTATAAAACTCACTAGGATATTTACCTTATTTCTTGGTTCATAAAAATTCAGAAACTCGAAAAACACAACAAACATAATGAATATCCCGGTAAGTGTTAAGAGATTAGAAGATATCGATGCTCCCTGTATCCTACCAAATTAACCCTAAAACATAGAAAATTTATCCTATATTTATGTACTACACTCGGTAAAGAATTTCAACCAGAATGGGGTAAGATATCAGCAGTGCCGACTTTAGAGGCACTTCGTCAAGACTACAAGTCTTGTTAAGCCCACTTAACTTCTGTTTTATGGTCAGGTTATAAACGTAAGTGCTAACCTATTTCGTTATATTTTATGATTATTATATGTTTGTTTTGTTGTATGTGGATTTTTCTAAAAATAAAGTAAGGAGACAAAACCACGGAACAGAGAAGTAGGAACAAAAGCATCAAAAGGTCCAAGGTAACTAATGCTCTTATCAACATCACTTTATTTCCCCCAAGAGATGAGCTAAGCTGCTCGAGGGAGACAACCTTCTCGACAAGACTTTTAGGGCCACAATACATACGGATTAGGAGTGATAGAGCTCAATGATTTTGGGTAGTAACCGAAATTACTAATATTCGCCGTAATGCGTTATGACCAGGATGCTAGGAACCTAGGCTAGCTAGGCCGATTTAACCACTAAGCTAACAACTCTAAAAAATATGTGATACACATTGGTTTTCACACCTCTTTGAAGTGAATAAATTTTTATGAAGTAAATTGTATTTGTCTACATTTTTGTGTCATGAGGAATTATTTTTTACCGTTAACACTACCGGTACTGGCATGAAAAAGAATATTACCTTTGACACTAACAAGAGTGTCATTGGGTAGTGCCACAGGGTAGTCACCGTTTGCATGTACGTCAAATACAACTAACACCTAAAAGCAAAAGCTAGCCATGTGAAGTGCCACCAATAAACTTAACGCAATTACCAGCAATAATTTAGCTACTCATATTATTTCGACAATTCTCTTAACCTTTTAGCCAACCAATAAAAATAATCTATTGAAATACCGACCTGCTTTTCCTGGAAGTTTCAGGGCTTTTGTAAAGAAAAAAAAAGGTTTTTATTGATTGATGAAACACAAAGTTATAATGAGTCGGCATTTTCTTGCCTTTTTTTAATATCCCCGTCTTAATATCTGGGCTTGGATTATGTAAAAGCAGCCTAATCATCTATTTACGTATCTTTTGGTCCATTTCTGTTTGTTATGGCGGTAGGGATAAAAGGATCGATATTCAGTTCTATCGCGTCATAATCGTGTTTTTCTTCTTTAATAATTAGTTGCTTGAGTCGTTTTGTGTTTTTGAATGTGTAATCAATCAGTTTGTTGTGTTATGTAGTATGTACACATACAGTAATCATATTTATGTCTCCAAATAAAAATAAAAATTACATACATAATGTGTCATGAAATTCCTACGCATCATCACCGACCGGTAACGTACCCAGAGCGCTGGCAGCATTGCCACGTTGAATGGCAATGCTTATCCTCTGTGCAAGATAATAACCAGCCTTCTGGTCACGCGTGGCGTCGATCAGCTGCTTTGCCAAGTCTTTGTATAGAGAACGGGCACTTGACTATATCAATAAAACAATAAACAGAGCTCAGGCTCCAAATAAGTGTCAGTTGGCTTAGTGGTTAAAGAGTCAGCCTTACGATCGAGAGAATCCGGGTTCGAATCCTGGCCATTATACTACTGATGTGAACTCACTCCTAACACAAGCAATTTAGCTTAGTGGGAGGGGTTTGAGGGAATATTAGTAATTTCGGTTGTCAATATTCTTCAAAGTAAAACACAAACTTGACATTTACGAGTACTGTCCTACTCCTTTGAGTAGTAGCGTGATGATATATTAGCCTATAAACGGACTATATAACTATAAAAAATAAATTTAAATTTAAAATTGTTTTTATGACATTTGTGTACTTTATCTTATGTGTATTGTATTATAATACTGATAGTAGATCAATATGTAATGAGTTTCTGATACTTGAAATAAATGAAATTTGATTTGACTTTGATTTGATAACACGAATTTTTTTTTAAAATTCGAATTAGTAGTTTCTGAGATTATCGCGTTGAATCAAAGAAACTCTTCAGTTTCGTAATAGTAGATACGAGTATAGTACTAACTAGGCCACAAGTGGCCTCTATGACGTAGCGGTCGGACGTTCAACTGCTACGCAGGAGGTGCGGGTTTGATTCCTGTTCAGTGCAGATATTTGTATATTTGCATTGATCTGGGCGTTTCTATGTATAATATGTATGTATTAACAAAAAAAAAGTATTTGAGTATGTTTATAATAATAATAATAATAATAATAATATCATTTTATTGATGGCAACAGGGCCCAATTTGTTGGTCACAATATTTGTCTTACATCTATGGTTAGCACACAAAATGTCAACAGTATAAAATCAAATCAGGAAATTATTATCAATTGATATTATATTATTGCATTCCGCATCCGCACTCTAGATTCCATAACACAAGCTAGTTAATGTATGCTTACCATGGTTCTAGATAGCTTTGTGTAGAATGTTGTAGAATATTTATTATTAAAATAAAATATCCCTGAAAACCTTCGCACACGCTGTAGAACATCCACTCAAGCAGAAATCCCTATTCTAATATAGCGGAACAGTATCCCAATAGCGGTTTCAGTACCTGCAAATGGACAAGATTGTATTGAATCTGTATCTCGTATAAAGTCACGGGAGGCTATGAATATTTGTAATATTCAAGTACTCTTTTAGATAGCTTACCGTGGAAGAGTTACTTTGAAATTGAGTGTGAAGTATTCAAATTCATTTTGTCCTCGTCCTTACATGCTTGTTTATTTCCACAAAAGGTAGGCAGAAGTGTTTCCATGTGCTAATTTCAGAATTCGGGGTGCGAGGGATTTACCTTTTAGCCACTTGACGACCTCGGTGGCGTAGCGGTAGAGCATTCGACTGCTATGCAGGGGGCGCGGGTTCGATTCCCACTCAGTGCAAATATTTGTATGCATGAATATGTATATTTGCATTGGTCTGGGTGTTTTCTATGTATAATATGTATGTATTTACAAAAAAAAAGTATCTAAGTATGTTTATCCGCATTCTAGATCCCATAACACAAACTAGTTACGCTATGCTTACCATGAGTCTAGATAGCGTTGTGTAAAATGTCGTGGAATATTTAGTTATATTTATTTATTTATTTATTATACCCTGGGAATTTGTTCAGCAATGAACTACAATAAGTTTGAGTCCAATTGAATAGCCCGACTAAGGAAGTAAGTATCCTACAGAATACCACGGCAATAATAACCTCGTGTTGTGTTTCCAGCAATGAGTAGGGTAGCCACAGCTCACTGGAGAGTTTTTGTGCTGTCAGTGGGAAGACCAAAGGCTTATACTGATTGTGTCTTCTGTACTGACAGCACAGAAACTTCACGTTCTCACCAGAGAGTCACACCCATGCTACGGACTAGCATGGGTGTGACTCTCTGGTGTTTCACATGTTCATAGATCGCGAAACCACTTTCTACTGGGTCTCTTTATCTACTGGGTCGTGTGCTTGTCTGCCACCTAAGTAGTATAAAAAAAGGACTAACCTAACACAAATCACCTTAGTATGCGTTTTTAATTTCTCATAACTACGTTCTCTTTTAGTCCACATTGTTCTCTTATCTCTCATACAAACAATATCATCTTCGATAATTTTAGTCACCCCTGCAAATAACTTATTCGTAAACGAAACACTGTTATCAACACAAAACAAAACCGCCGAGAAGGAAAATTCAATTGTGTGCGGTCCCTCGCACCTTTTCAAGTTTTCCAATTAGATCGTACTGTGTTTCGGCTTGGTAGATTTAACTCATAACCGCGGTAATATTGTGAACATGTGTGTCTCACACAATGGACTGAATGTGATATGAAGAAAGCGAGTTCTTCGATTGTTCAAGTTTTGGTTTAAGTTTTCTTATTATTACCTATTAGGGAATAGCAGTTTTGTCGATATGGAGTTATAGGGTAAGATATTATCTAGTTTAAATAGAACTTTTGATAAAGCACTATATTTTCCTGCAACCCATAGGAACCCATTACTATGAATAAAAATTCACATATTATGTGTTATTCTGCACTTAATTCTAACCCTGCACCAAATTTCAGCTAAATCCATTCAGCTTGAGCGTAGTTAAGTTACAAACATCTTCAAAAACTTTTACTTTTCTAATATTATTAGGATTATAACATACATACATACACTCACGCCTTTATCCCCGGCGTGTTAGGCAGAGGTGAATTAACACTCACATTTCACCAATCACTGAATTCGGTCCCACCTAATAGGGGGAGAGCCTATTGCCGTTTTCCGGGCACTATTGGTGACTCAAGCCATGCATTTGAGACTGAGTCTGAGCTGTATATATCTGTCTGATGTTCAATCAATCAATTAGCCCACTGCAGTACACTGCTGGACATAGGCCTCTCCCAATGTGCGCCATTTTCTCCGATACTCCGCCTTCCACATCCAGTCTGTCCCATCAACCTTTTTCAGGTCGTCCATCCATCTGGCTAGGGGGCGTTGTCTGATATTAAACAGCCCTATCCCTTAGTCGCCGTGTAGGTACGACACCACATGGGAAGAGATGGGGTGGTCCAAATTAACCTTTGACGGGAACCACGCGAGAATATATACGAGTTTTAACACTTTGGTAAAACTCGATTAATAAAAAACCCAGTTTATAAAACTAACAAGAAACCTAAAAAAATCTAGCAATTGCTTTTTCTTTGCCTGCACTTTCTCAAGTTTTGTTTGAAATGGTAAATACTCGTATATTTTATATTCAGATGCTGCGAACTTTGTACCAAAGTTTGTCCACTATTCAACCCGGACTTCTGTCAAACGACAATGATAAACAAAAGGCTATACTACCACTTCATTTATTTCTGGAAATCTCATTAATTTCTAGGTAAAATTTAATGACTTAAGTCTGTTCGAGTGAGTTGGTTGTAGTTGTTCAGATAATGAAGACGCTATTTCTTAATTAAAAGTTATTGTAATTTAAGCATAAATAATATTCCGAATAAATAATTTCATTGAGGCTGATAGAAATATTTAGTAAAGATACGACAAATTCTTATTGATACATTTCCGTGAAATTTATTACTGTACTTTTTTTTTATACCACTTAGGTGGACGACAAGCACACGGCCCACCTGATGGTAAGTGGTTACCGTGGCCTATGGACGCTTGTAACACCAGAGGAGTCACAGTCGCGATGGCAACTCTGTAAATATAGTTTCTGTGCCGTCAGTGTAGAAGACAAAGCAGGACAAGCCTTTGGTCTTCCCACTGACAGCACAAATTCTCCAGTAAGCTCTGGCTACCCTACTTACCGCTGGGAACACAACACGAAGTTATTAGAGCCACGGTATTCTGTAGGGCGGAGGTACTTCCCTAGTCGGACTGCTCAATTGGGCGGAAATACCGCCGTGTCCTACCTCCTTCAAATACTTTAAACTATTATTAAATCTTAAATGTTTGGTGAAGTTTTGTTTTCTTTAAAATTCATCATAGTATTTTGATATGATTACAGATATTGTTGGTTACTTCATTTCATATTTTAATTACATTTCAGTGAATTTAATACCTATATAGTGATAAAAACGTCATAAACATGGCCTTTTTTTTTTTTTTACGTGCGCGAAATCCCCACGGATACCTCCCCACCGGAGCCGGTGGAGGAGGTTATGTCGGACTCGAACCGACTAAAACGCACGCCGCTTGTGGATCGCTTTGGTTGCCGAAGGTGAGGTTGACAGGCATATCCCTCGCACCCCGGCCGACCCAGGGCCATCTCTCACGATCTGGCCCTCTTCTCGGGTGTTGGGACTACAGAGTCCCCAACTCGTCCCCGGAAACGGGGAGGGGCGCCAGGTGCACCACGGCCGCGGCCTGCTTCTGCCAGGGTGACAGACGGCGCCACCTGTCACCCCCAGGCCGGCGCTCATGGGGGGCGGAGGTCGTTCATCGACCTCCGACGCCCGAGCTGCCTTCGTACGCGGGCAGCTTGCCTTACGATCCTTCGTCGCTCTCGCTGCCGCTCCCGCCCCGCCTCCTCCTTCACGAGATAAACATGGCCTTGATCATTCAGAGCAAAATTTATTCCAGTACCAAATTTCAATCAGATCTGTTCAGCCGTTTAAGCGTGATTGAGAAACAACATCCAAACATCTACTCTTAATTTCCGAATTCACAATAAATTTCAAATAAATTGCAAATAAATATTATCTTATCTTATCTTATCTTATCAATTATTAGCCTATCGCAGTCCACTACTGGACATAAGCCTCCCCCATTGTTGGGAGGCTTTGGCCTACTCTTTCCACGCTAGCCAGACGGGCTGGTACAGGGATTTATCGAGGTTCCCTTCTCTCGCAGTAATATCGTCTGTGTATTTTTCAGTTAGTCGCCTCTTACGACCCCCTTTGCATGAGATGGGAGAGTGATACTTGCATTCTTTCTCCGTCACCGCACGGATAGGATCTGGATTCATATTCATATTATATTCTGGTATTTCTTTTGGTTGAAAGGTTTTGGTCAGACTTATAATCTTACTTTTGTTTAATTGCAACAGATTACCGATATCCACACTGGCGAAGCTGCAAGCATTGGCTAGTTTTTATATGTATTATGTACATACATACAGAAAATCACGCCTGTTTCACATATATATATTGTAGGATTTAATAAAGTATAGAGGTTGTTCTATTAACCGCGGTAGCCTAGTGGTATGGGTAATGGACTGCTGAGACGAGGTCTCGGGTTCGATCCCAAGTTTACCATGACACACATCAATGACTTTTCGATGCTTTTCGAAGCTATGTGTGTATTTAAGTGCCCGTTTAATGGCAATAGGCTCGCCACCTATTATTGTACATTGGGACCTAAACATAAACTGGCGAAATATGGGTGCTCGCACCTCTCCCTACCCCTTCGGGGATATAGGTGTGAGTTTATGTTATGTTATGTCATACACATATACAGGGTGTATTTTTGAAACGGGGCAGTAAGGGCAAGTACCTTAACCGTTGCAGTTACAGCAAAACGTTCTTAGAAGACCTTCCCTAACTTTTTGACATATTTTGAACTGCATTCACAGATTTTGTAAAAAACTTACAGTTGGCAAAAAAAATGCAAAAAGTCCAAAAATATTTTTTTTATGCCAATCGATTCTATTTCATGTGGGGATCAAAAAACTCTATGAGACCATTTTAGCTTTCAGTACTAGGAAAGACAGAAATCGCCAAAAACGTTTCCCATACATTTCGGCAACAGAAACAAATTTCTACGATGGTCTAACTTTTTGTTATGGCCAGGAAGTGGGTAGAATTGACTGTAAAGTAAATAAAAAGAATTTTTACCCTCAAATTTCGAATTTGATTCGAAAATCTGTGTGTTATACTTAGTTTCAGCTGAGAAACTTCGTATGAGTTATTAACTAAGGATTTTCGCTAAAATGTCTTCTAATCGTGAAAAAATTGACTTATTAGAAGCGTATTTTGTCAATAATCGAAATGCGGGAGCTGCATTAGTGTGGTACCGCAATAAGTATCCGTTGCGGCATGTGCCAACAAGAAAGGTTATTACAAATCTTTTGAAAAACCTGGAATTACAGGGTTCTTTCAAAAGAAAGCGGCAGCCTCGTGTGGACATGGACACGGAGATTGCGGTTCTGACTTATGTCGAAGCATATCCAGAGGTATCGTCCAGGCAAGTCGCCCTTGAAGTAGGTGTATCCCACTCCCTTGTGATAAAGATATGGAAGAAATACGGCTACAAGTGCTATCGATATGGGCGCATAGTTCAAGTGTTACATCCGGGTGATGATGTTCGAAGGCTTACTTTTTGCAGATGGCTAAGAGGAAAAATAAGCAGAGATCATGAATTTTTAAATTAAATACTGTGGTCAGACGAAACGAATTTTTCCAATAACGGTATGTACAACAGAAAAAATCACCACTATTGGTCCAAAGAAAATCCACTGAGAGTTACGGCAAGTCATAATCAGGTTCGCTTCTCATTCAACTGTTGGTGTGGTATAATGTCCAATCGAGTCATAATGGTGGAATTTTATGAAGGGAAACTGAATTCTGCCATGTATAATGAAGTCATTTTACACCATCTTGAAAACGAGATGGACGAATGGCCCCTGTCGGAATTGCGAAAAGTTAATTTTCAACAAGATGGTGCTCCGCCACATAACAGTCACCTTTCACGTTCCAATTTGAGCCGCCTATTCGGTACACAGTGGATAGGTACACATGGTCCAACACAGTGGCCACCTCGTAGCCCCGATCTAACACCACTTGATTTTTTTTTATGGGGCTTCGTGAAAAACGAGGTGTTTATACACCTCGTTCGACGACGTACGTCAGTGTTCAAGAGCTCAAGGATGCATTAATGACCATTTTACGTAATATTCATTCCAGAACATTATTAACCGCCATTCGTTCAGTGCAAAAAAGGATAGACTTATGTATTCGTGAAAATGGAAATCATTTTGAGCAATTTATTTCATAAACCAAATTCTTAAATGTTTAAATGATTTTTTTTATTTAAAAAAGTTCAAAATTTTACCTGACCTATGAGTTTCGAGTTGATTTATCATATTTCCGTACGAAATGTATGGGAAACGTTTTTGGCGATTTCTGTCTTTTCTAGTACTGAAAGCTAAAATGGTCCCATAGAGTTTTTTGATCCCCACATTAAATAGAATCGATTGGCATAAAAAAAAATTTGAACTTTTTGCATTTTTTTTGCTAACTGTAAGTTTTTTACAAAATCTGTGAATGCAGTTCAAAATGTCCCAAAAAGTTAGGGAAGGTCTTTTAAGAACGTTTTGCTGTAACTGCAACGGTTAAGGTACTTGCCCTTACTGCCCCGTTTCAAAAATACACCATGTATACATACATCAGTAGGATTTAATAAAGTATAGAGGTTGTTCTATTAACACGTATAAATCAATACTCTGATAAATTATCCTCACTACTAAGTAATGAAGCGAATCAATTGACAAGCATGGTTAACCATAGACACGCTTTGACGAATTACGACTAGATTTCCACCTATAGATATTATTAACCACTGAACAATTATCTAATACTATGTACAGAATACCGCGGCCATAATAACCTTGTGTTGTGTTCCCAGCGGTGAGTAGGGTAGCCAGAGCTCACTGGAGAGTTTTTATGCTATCAGTGGGAAGAAAAAAAGTTTATCCTGCTTTGTATTTTATAATGACGCCACAGAAACTCTCTGTGCTTACAGGGTTGACAACACGAAAGTGACTCCCTTGGTTTGTGGTAACCACTTTCCATCAGGTGGGCCGTGTCCTTATCAGTCACCTAAGAAGTGTAAAAAAAACCTATATATGTTTTAGTTTTGACAGCTACCTTCAAACATAATCTTATCATTGTCAGAACTCACTTGTACTTTTCCACTTTGTTGAAGTCCAAGTGAGTTATCAATATGTGTAACAACAAATTCCACCAAGTGCCATCAATCAACAGTATACAATACAATAACAGTAGTGTTTTTATAGGAGATAGGACACGGCGGTATTTCCGCCCAATTGAGCAGTCCGACTGGGGAAGTACCTCCACCCTACAGAATACCGCGGTTATATTAACTTCGTGTTGGGTTCCCAGTGGTGAGTAGAATAGCCAGAGCTCACTAAAGAGTTTTTGTGCTATCAGTGGGAAGACCAAAAGCTTATCCTGCTTTGTATTTTACACTGACGGCACAGAAACTCTGTGCTTACAGGGTCGGCAGCGCGAGTTTGACTCCCTTGGTTTGTGGTAACCACTTTACATCAGGTGGGTCGTGTGCTTGTCTGCCACCTAAGAGGTATAAAAAAAACCTATATATGTTTTAGTTTTGACATCTACCTTCAGACATAATCTTGTCATTGTCAGAACTCACTTGTACTTTTCCACTTTGTTGAAGTCCAAGTGAGTTCTCAATATGTGTAACAACAAATTCCACAAAGTGCCATCAATCAACAGTATAAATAGTACAATATTTATCAACGAGCTATGGAGAGGGCTATGCTCGGTATTTCCTTACGTGATCGCGTCAGAAATGATGATATGCGTAGAAGGACAAAAGTAACCGACGTGGCCCAGCGGATTAGCTCGTTGAAGTGGCAATGGGCGGGACACATAGCGCGCAGAGCAGTGGGGGAGTGGCTAGAGAGGCCACACGGCAGCCTCTCGTACCGTCTGACGCAGATGATCACCGAGCACGGATGCTTCGGAAAGTATCTGCGTCGGATGCAGAAAGAGCCAACGTCCGAGTGCCAGGTGGAAGGACGACCTCATGAAGGTCGCCGGGAAGCACTGGATGCGGGCTGCTTTAGATCTGTCATTCTGGAAGTCTTTGGGAGAGGCCTATGTTCAGCAGTGGACTATGTGTGGCTGACATGATGACAATACTTATATTTCATTTGGTTAGGTACTTAACTGAATGTAAACAATCTTGCAGCGACTTTTTATACAAACACATATAAAAAGAACCGCGGTAGCCTAGTGGTATGGATAATGGACTGCTGAGATTTGGTCTCGGGTTTGATCCCAGGTTTTACTATGGCACACACCAATGACTTTTCGATGCTTTTCGAAGTTATGTGTGTATTTATCGCAGGTTTATAAGTGCCCGGTTAATGGCGATAGGCTCGCCACCTATTACATTGGGACCTAAACATAAACTGACGAAATGTGGGTGCTAGCACCTCTGCCTACCCCTTCAGGGATATAGGCGTGAGTTTATGTTTACTGTTTACTGTGTGTGTTTTTGTGTATGCTACCGCGGTTATTTTCCAATTTACCAATCTTTCACCATTCTTAATTTACTAAGCTCAGTTAAATAAATTATTTTAACTACGTATAAGAAAGTTATTATTATTTTCTGTAGCTTATAAAGTGTGAGTAAGTGCATGTCTACGAGATGTCCACATAGGCAAATATAACTAAAAATATTTTTCCTTTCTAAAAATGAGTGATGGTTTTAACTTTTAGAACTATCTATCATATTCGCCATACGATCTATGGGTAAAGGAAAAGCGATGTCACATAAATCATGGTATGGACCATCATCCATCCTTTGATTCACTATCATATATATGTATATTTTATTCATAACTAGATATGAGTGATTTTATTCACTTTTGTCCAGTATTTTTTCCTATTTTTGGTTCATTATAATCGAGGTTTGCATCCATTGTTTTATTATCTATACACATCACAAAGCTGAAAAGTTTGTTTGTTTTAACGCGCTAATCGCCAAAACTACTGGTTCGAAATGAAAAATTCTTTTATCGTTGAATAGTTTTTTTATTGAGGAAGGTTTTAAGCTAGCTCACACCCAAGATAAGCCTTACGGGTGTTATGGGTGCTTCGATAGTAATAAAATTGTATTATAAGAAGCTAGAACATAATTACGGAAATTAATAATAGACATGACGCTGTAATATGCGATCTAGAATACGGATAAATGTCAAACAATCAGTTGGCCTCTCAAAATCCATTGCTGGACATGGGCTTTTTCAAATGTGCGCCGTTTCTCCCGATCCTATGCCTTTACATTAACATACTTGGACATATTTTTAAGGTTCCGTATTTAAAAAGAAAAAGAGCGGAACACTCATAGGATCACTTCGTTGTTCGTTTGTCTATCTGTCTGTCACGACCTTTTTCTCAGGAACGCGTGGAGGTTTCAAGTTGAAATTCATACCACATGATTGCCAAGTCAATGCAATCAAAATATATTGCGGTTAATGTACCATAAGTTCGTCCTTGAATACAATTTTGAACGGATCTCTAGGAATGCGAGTCCGACTCGCACTTACCAACTTTTTTTTAGTAAATACATACACAGTACTATGTATAGAAACATCAAGAATAATGCTTATATGTAATATTACATATTTTATGGATACTTACAAATATTTTTTTTTTTATGTGCGCAAAATCCCCACGGATACCTCCCCACCGGAGCCGCTGAGAGAGGTTATTTTGGACTCGAACCGACTAAAACGCACTCCGCCTGTGGGTCGTTTTGGTTGCCGAAGGTGAGTTTGACAGGCATATCCCTCGCACCCCGGCCGACACAGGGCCATCTCTCACGATCTGGCCCTCTCCTCGGGGCTTACAAATATTGGCACTTAATGGAAATCAAACCTGCGATCTCTAACTTAACAATAAAATCGAATGCCGTGGCGATTGAGTCCTACGCCGCAATGAGTCAGAATTCACAAGTACTCAGAATCTACTAGCCCCCTAATATTCAACGTGAAAAAAAAAATTTAAAAAATCTTCCAAAGTATTTTACAGGGATCGTAAGTTTATAAGAGAATCGATAAATCAACTCGATTAAAACAAGAATCGGATAGAATGAAGCAATCGCTACTAAGATTGATGCTTAGATCTCGGCAGACTCATTATCTTGACCGGGTGCCGTTCATAATAGATGGGACCTCCCAGCTATCTGATGGTAGAAAATATTGGCTTCTTGAAGAAATTTTCAATAATTTCTACTTGGTTCTTTTTAGACTGGTAATATTTTTAAAATTTATTGAAAGGGTTTTCTGCTGGAACTAGTCTTAATAAGATAATTTGAGTTCCCGTTTTCATTATTTTAAACCCCTATTCCAGAATGACACTCAGTCTTGAATCTCGATACATAACTAGAGCTGAGGACAGATTAAATTCTAAAACTGCGCTATAATATTATGATCGTCAATCAGTCGCTCCGCGAAGCCTTCACGCCCCCAGTAAGCTTCTGCGCTTCTGGGCAGAGCTAGGCAGGCTACTCTAGCCAGTACACTGCACGCACAATGGCCCAAAAGGAGGCTCAGTACGGACAAGGAAGTCCCTTCCCATATGATCGTCAATCGCCTGAATCGTGTCTTATTCCTGAACAATACCCAGTTTTGAACTGGCCAACACAATGACATTAGAACTGTTAGCGGCTTTTGTATATACTCTATCTGAAACACGATTGTTATCTAAATTCAGGTCAATTGTATTTCCACGTGGTTAGTGGCAGAGTAAAATTTGGGCCACCCCATCTCTTCCCATGCGGTGTCGTACAGGGCGACTAAGGGATAGGGCTGTACATACATACAGCCCAGACTCAGCCTCAGGTGCATGGCTCGAGTCAAAAATAGTGCTCGGAAGACACGGCAATAGGTTTTTTTTTTAGGTTCTCCCTATTACGTGGGACTGAATGCAATGATTGGTGAAATGTGGATGTTAATTCACCTCTGCCTAACCCTCCGGGGATAAAGGCGTGATTGTATGTATGCTGTATTTTAGAGCAGTTCTAGAAAAGCCACTGCGTAACAAACGATTTCCCATTTTAAAAATAACTTGGTGATTTGTTTGTGTCTATGCTTATGCGACTAAAATATGGATGTTAGTTTTTATTACATGTATCAAATAGTACGTTTTGGGTAGTCCCAGTAATACAGTTTCATTTAATATGCGAAATTTTTCCTAAAAATAAGGACTTAGATAAACTAATTTCATAAAGCTTGTAGGGCAACTCAATATGCACTTTATAACCACTGCTGTGAGTTCTTTTTTCGATGTTAAAGTAAAATTTTCACATGTTGTCTCAAGCACATATTATTATGCAGCACGTAATTAAAAAGTTTTAAAGCACCCCGTATTTTTAAATTTAGAGATGGCAATTTGCAGCTACAGAGTTTTCCAAGATGGCTTCTTTTTGTACTTCTAAAATCTCGACGAAGCTTATAACCCACTTGGTGGTTAGTAAGTTACCTTGGTATATGAATATTTGCAACTGGCACTATACTTCCCTGGTGTTACTCACCAAGGAAGTTAAAATATTAGATAATTCTACTCTATTATTTCTTTGCTATTAGAAATGCCTAGTGCCTAGTAGTAGCCTAGTGGTATGGGTAATGGACTGCTGAGACGAAGTCTCGGGTTCGATCCCAGGTTTTACCATGGCACACACCAATGACTTTTCGATGCTTTTCGAAGTTATGTGTGTATTTATCGCAGGTTTATAAGTGCCCGGTTAATGGCAATAGGCTCGCCACCTATTACATTGGGAACTAAACATAAACTAGCGAAACGTGGGTGCCAGCACCTCTGCCTACCCCTTTGGGGATATAGGCGTGAGTTTATGTTATGTTATGTTAGAAATATCAGTATATATTTACTATGTATCGTTTTGAGTTTTCAATATTTCGGTACTGTTACAGCACCATGATCTTATTTTTCATTTATTTATTCAATCTGATCACAATCTCTGTTGCGAGGAGGCACGGATTCGATCCCCGCTCAGTGCAAATATTTATATGCCCTGAATATAGGTATTTACATTGGTCTAATCGTGCCTTGGAAAGGATGTACAACCGTCGGTCCCAGTTGCCATGCAAACATCCATGGCAGTCGTTACGGGTAGTTGAAGCCCTAAAAAGTTCAACAATTGGTCTCACTGCAATGCTTTGATATCGCTTTTGGGTTGTGAAGGTCAGATGACGGTCGCTTCACGATATCGAAGTTTAGTCAAATCCACAGTTTGACTGGTAAAGCGGACCTCAGACTCTGAGGTCGAATGCAACTTGGATTAACGATAAGATGAAGAAAATTCAAGATCACAAAACAATACATGGTAAATATACGATATCTATTATAGTAGTCTGGGATATCTTTCTGATCAGGTAAGGTAATGGCTCTGGCAAGACGTGACTCAACAAATAATGTTAAAAAGGATTTTATATTTATAATACTAATGAGGGTTTAGGCCCTACTGAAATATTGCGTTGCGATGCTAAATAGAAGCACGTTTACATATTGAATAAGTATGAAGTCACTATTCAAATAAGGAACAGATTCTAAGACACATTATATTGTGCATTATCACAGTACTAGCCCATGACTTAATCTGCATGGAATTCTTGTAACGTCTCCACAACCTATTGGAGTCTATTCTAGGGATTAAAAGTAGCCTAAGTGTAAATCTAGATTATCTATCTTTGTACAAAATTTCAAAAAGATCAGTTTACACAAACAGCGTTATTGTATTGGTGGCAATTCACATGACTATTTGTATTTGCGTATTTGACATATTTGACAAACAATTACCATGTGTGGACAGTGTATTTGACAAAAATTATTGCCTATTTGACAAATATGACCAATACCAATACCAAATATATACAATTGACAAGTCTTAGTTTTTTTAAACTCTTTACTACGGCCAGTAGAGTATCTTTTTTTAATGCGCAACATCCCCACCACCAACAACGGTGTAGGTGTTTATGTCGGACTTGAACCAACTAAATCGTACACCGTCTGTGTGGGCCACAGGTTGCCGGAGAGGTGAAATTATCTGAGACATCCCTCGCACCCTGGCCGGGTCAGTAGAGTATCTTTAACTGGATACAAAATGTGTGACATTTTACACGTAATACCTCTCTGAAGTGAATACTTCTTTTGTGAAGTAAATTGTGTTGGTCTATATTTGCATGATGTCAAATATTTTGCCACATCAACAAACGTCCAATAGCAAACACAAATATTCAAGTGAAGTGCCACCACAAAACAAACATTCAAATATCCAAACATGTAAACATCTTCACATTTACATACAATATTTAGTAAGACGGGAAAGGGCTTCACATATTGAACAGCATTCATATACATATTAAGGTAATACAAAAGCCAATAGGGATGTGGCTAGCATAGCTAGAGAAATCTTGATAACAATAATGCTATTGGATTTGTCAGCTAGATAAGGGATAAACAGTATTGTGCCGAATCTATCGATTCACGATGTCATTATAACCTACCTCTGTGGGTAGGTTATAATGACATTTCTCGTTCGTATTTCGAACCGTCCAATCGCCTGCCCTCTGGGGAAACCATGGCAATAGAGAAATATGGCAGGTCATTCCACAATTTTAGAAACCTTGCCAAATCACGCATCACGTGATTCTTTAGAAACGAAATTCGATCAGGGATATTTGCAAGCAGAATTGTAATATTAACTGAACTAATTTTGGCAAGTTAGTAAGTGCAATATTCCTATGTGTCTACGGGGAAAACTTACAGTGTAGTATTAGGAAACTTGACAATATCCGGATAACGTATCTAAGTTAGCACTACTTAGTTAATGGAGATCTAAAATAGAGTTGGTCCTCCTTCATATTATAATGTTGCTTTTAATTTTATGACCATGATATGATTTTATTATAAATTTTAAACTATCGCGTTCCATGTTATACAAAAATGTTAAAGGGACTTCTTAGATCTACGTACTACGTACACTAAATATTATCTAAAATTAAGTCACTTTGTCGATACAGCAGTATTAAAAACGATCCTGCGGTATCGTTTATGCCCTGCTGCTGACAAGTATATCATGAAAATATTTACTCGAAATTTGTGGATCGAAATTTTAGATAATTCCTGCTTTGTATTCTGCAATGACGGCACATAAACTCTCTGATTTAGGACACACCAATTTGACATCACCTCGCCTGATGGTAAGCTAAAGGCAAAGTCTCAGGAAAGAGGGTGTTCACCACTACAGACACTAAGTTTTGTTACAATGGTGGCACTCAGCTTGACGACCTCATCAGATGCTTTTTCACGCCACGCTTAAAGAACCCGGGACTGTAGGAAGAAGAAAACACGCGAGCTGGTAATGAATTCCAGATCTTAGTGGTGCGGCAAAGAAAAGAGTCTCCGAACCGATTGGTTCTTGCTCGTATATTCAGCGCAGTGTGAGGGTGACATCCAAGCCCTGCATGTGTTGTGCATGTGCTAGTCTACCACCAAAGCGGTATGTTAAAAAAATCGTATCATGAAACGCATTTACCCACTATCAGAGCTAAAGTCAGTAGGCATGACGTAAACTCTACCAAAAACGATCTGAAGAGAGATTGAGATTTTTTAAAAGTAATCTCAATCGTTATCTAATTCGTCAGTCTCTGTATATCTAAAAACAAGGAAAACCGCAAAGGCAGTGGGACAAATAAATGGACCAAAATTGAAATAATACGGATAAAAGGATACCAACTCAATTTTAGTTTATACTTATACAGCAATAGATAATGTATTTAAACAAGTTTCTTATTCACAAATCCATGAGCAACAACGGCCACAAATACCTCATAATACGCTAACAAAGAGGACGAAATAAAACAAATTCAATGTTACTTTTCCCAACATAATTCAACAGGGAAAATGCTGTTTTACGATGTTATATCACCAGCCACATCCAATTTATGAACACAGCATAATAAATATGGAGAAAAATACAATTTTAATATTTCTAGGGTTCCGTTTCAAAATATGAGCGGATAAGTCACGTTTACAGTCAGAATATAATATTTACATCTGACGCTAAAATTGCAATTCCAAAACATGTGAATGTACATAACAGTAAAACTGTCTTTTTTCACGTCAATAAACTGTGTGGTGTCCATTCTGTATGGATCCACACTGTACACTGTAGGAGACGTGGACTGCAATGTAAAAAACGTTATTTCTGCTGGATGCAAATGTTCGTGAGTGTAGATATATTATGTTTTTAAAATGAATGCCAATTCTTTCATTTTATTTTAATTTATTTGGGGATAACACCTTTCACCTATGATAAATTGCCTGTGTTAAAAGTCACTAAGAGTCATGTTAGGGACTGACTAGACTGGCTACATCTTAAGGATAATAGAATTATTTAGAATATCCTAAGAACTAATATATTTTTATGAAATCTAGGTATAGGTTAGGCAGAGGTGAATTAACACCCACATTTCTCCAATCGTTGTATTCGGTCCTACGTAATAGGGGGTGAGTCTATTGCCGTTTTCCGGACACTAACTTATTAACGTCAATAACAATTCTACATAAGCTAAGTTTACCACCGGTTCCTATTCGCCAGACTATAATAAATTCGTGTTGTGTTCCCGGCGGTGAATAGGGTAGCCAAAGCTTTTGGAGAGTTTTTGTGCTGTCAGTGGGAAGACCAAAGGCTTGTGCTGATTATGTATTCTGCACTGATGGCACAGAAACTCTCTATTCTTACAGGGTCGGCAGCACGGGTGTGTCTCCCCTGATGTTGCACACGTCCATTGGCCACGGTAACCACTTTCCATCACGTGGTCCGTGAGCTGGTCAGTCACCTAAGTTGTATAAAAAGTTGAAAGTTGTTAGAACAGCAATAAAAAATACCATGTTACACCAGGGCAAGTGAAAATTGTAAAGAGGTATAACTGTATGTATATGTCTATATCAATAATAAGATCTCCTCTGTTATACAGTTCACTTATCTTGAAGGAAATTCTTGTTTCCGACGTTAAATTTGGCCCATTTGCCAAGATTTAAGCGAGCCCAAAATAAATGCTTTTCAAACGGAGCTACCCTCACGCAAGTGGCGCAATGAAGACTAAGTGTAGGATGACATAATTATGTTAAAATAATTATTCATTCACGAAGAACCAGACGTCAAATGAAGTGCTCCAAAGTAACCCAATTTATTTGACATCATTAAGTATAAATAGCTCATTAATAATCTCCAAGAAACCCATTAAATGAATTACTGGAACAAATTGTTTGAGAAAACAGATTCCGCTTTTCAATGGTTATTAATTTTGTCATATTATTCATAGTAAAAAGATTAACTCGGGCCGATGCACGATGGTTCAAAGGTATTATAGAGGAATGGCAGGGCATTCACAAAATATACTGCTACAGTGTTCATCAAACGTATTATTAATTTCAGAGCATTAAAAAATATAAGGATTATAATACCGATATTCTTGGAACAAAAAGAAAAAATATATTCAATAATTATAATGGTGAAGGAAAAGTTAATTAAGTGCAATTGTATGAAGTGTCTTACAAAGCAATAAGACAAAACAATAACAGTATTTAAAAAAAAATCAATGAGATAGCAACGATTTTCTAGAATGAGTGGCAATGAGTGTCACATTCAGTATTTGCGTGAATAAGTACTTACGGGATCATATCTGGCATACAGTCACAGTAATGGAATCATTGAAGGGATTTTTCCCCTTCAAATTCGGAAATAATTTCGGATTGAATTTTTTCCAAAATCGGGATTTAACGCTGGAGTTCTACCGCCATATATAAACGTACACTTTCATATGAAGTGCTTTCCTCCAATATTTATTTACCCTGTAAATTCCGTTATTGGAACCCGAAAAACTCACTCAATTCCGTATAAAAACCATTTTATTTGAGCTTCATATAAAATGAATTGCATTTTGCGCACACCGATCGAATTTTTATCGCCACATAATAGGTCTTTCATAGCATATTAAGTACGTCGAAGCCATAAAATACTTTGAATCTATTCCTTTAATCTTTAAAATGTTGAAAGGCTGTTTTTATGATGGTTATTTATATTGTTTTGGTCAATAATGTTCAATGTCAGAGCTAACTTTTTCAAAATAAGAGTGAACAAAAAGCAGTAAGAGAATTCATAGGAGTTAATTTTAAAGAAATCCATGTAAATGGCCACGTATGTAAAGAGGTTAGCAGACCTTTGACTCTGAAGTTGAAGGCTTTGAATGCAATTGGGAATAATGTACAGATGATGATGCTGGTGATGTATCTGAAGAAGATGATTTCTTACCACGAATGATCCGTTATCTAACACTATGGGTAATTTCTTGTAAGTCATTTACGTTGGTATCAGTGATGTAGTTTTTTTTTCTGTTAGACTATTAAAACCTGAAGAAACATCTTATATGTTCAAAATCAATATGTTTAGGAGAATTTTGATGCACATCCTGGATATTCAATGGAATTAACTCTTAGTTGACCAGAGTTTCTTCTGACAAAGTTAGGCCACAAATCCAGTCTTAAATATTGAATTTTCTGATCTAAAATCCAAAAGCTGGTAGGTGAAATAGCGTTCCAGTTAAATTCGTAGGTATTAAAGAAAATTACTTCAACAAAAGCGATTTTAAATCTAAACGAATTCCCTGCCGAATTCCCACATTCTATTAATTTACCCGTTTGAATTTTCCCAATGATTGCTTCGCCAATAAGAAATAAATTTGCACACGTAATCTGAAGGCCTGTGTGCAGATTTACATCATTATACCTTACACCTAGGGAAAAATCTACATTTGAGGCAACTGTGAACTGGGACGATATTTTTTTTTTGTGTATTAGGTACATTGGTTCATATTTTGGACATCTCTGTGATGTTATACACACATCAAAAAAGTCTAAGCAATATGCTTAATGTTACATAATTCTGCAAATTGTATTGGTCAATTATTCTACTTTTTACCATAGGTAAGCTTTCTGGTTACAGATTACCTACTGTCAATGTTTACATTGAAAATGTTATGTAAATACTTTCTCTTAATAAGTACATTTACATTTAAACTATTTTTTAAGACCTCCCACTTAAGTAGCAGACAAGTACACACCACGTGCATATAACAATAATATACATAATTTGAATGATGAATGACTTGAGTCAACAATAGTGCCCGGAAGACGGCAATAGGCTCACCCCCTAATACGGGGGACCGAATCCAATGATTGGTGAAATGTGGCTGTTAATTCCCAGGAGATAAAGGCGTGATTATATGTATGTATAAAAGTAAAATAAACCATGCTCCGTGCAGTACACTGTGATCATAGCTTGTAGTGCCGAATTACCTGTTACTCGAAATTTTTGAATGAAAAACATGGTAAATATCCTGGTGATTGAAAGAAAGATAGAAGAAAGAAATCGTTTATTACACAATATTAATTGTTACACTGTTAACGTATAAGCTTATGAAAATTATTCGAATCCCGCCTCGACCAATTCAATTTTTTTCTTTCTTACTCTAATTAAATCCATTTTATTAAATAGTTGATCAAATCTTATTCACCTCACTTAAAAGATGTTCAAATATTAGCAGCCAGTAACTATACCATTTAGTTTAAGACACAATCATTTATCAGAATACGTCTTACGGCGTACAGCATGTTATAAATATAAATGAGAGCTTTAACTCTACTAAACTGTGAAATACTGTTTGTAATATGGAAGATATTAAAGGAAATCAAGAATGAAAATGTTCTGACATTATGGCATAAGAGAATGGGATATAGAATAATTGTCATTACGAGATATATAATATACAATTTGTCTTTATGGACAGTTCTAGAATAACGATTTCGAATGCGAATTAAATGTTAACAAATTAACCTAAAAGTTTTTGTTAGCCAATGCTCTTGTATATATACATATAATTACGCATTTATCCCTGGAGGGTTAGGCAAAGGTGAATTAACACCCATATTTTACCAATAATTGTATTCGGTCTTACGTAATAGGGGGTGAGCCTATTGCCGTATTCCGGGCACTATAATTGTCTGATGTCTGCTCTTGTATATTACCTATATATTCAATATTAAGTGCTTTTTTGGTTAAGGTTAAGCCGGTCAGGTCTAATAAAAATACGGTTTGTATGAGTAATTAGTATTACTCATACAAATTTCTGTTTGTATGAGTATTTACTCACGTAGACTTTATTTTGTCTTTTTTTGTAATACATTTAAATCACCTGCTGACTATCTGAACATCCCAAATCATTGGTACAAAATAAACTTCAATATTTACAAATAAAAAATCATACCATGAATGGAAGTTGAAACATGAACTTAAAAAACAATAGAAGCTTTAACATAAAAATCCAGGCAGTTGAAAATCAATTTACAAAACCAAACAAGCATTCATTGCCAATATTTGAATGCAAAATCTATCTATAACTAATATCGAGTCGATTCAGTCTATAGAATCGTACATTCACTCGTTCATATTATGAATCCGACATTGCATTCAATATCTGAAGAGCTTGTTAGCCGTTCTCACGATGTGCTATTCATTCATTATTCATCTTTTTATCAATACTATCATATAATTGTCAAGTGGTTGTGTCTGTATATTTGAGATACTACCAAAAATAAATTATTTATTTATTAAAACCATAAATTACAAAGTGTAGGTACAGATTCATTGTCTCCTGAACTAAGTTGTTAACCTGTGTCTCAGGAGACAATTCCAAAATTTGTAACATGTAATATGTGAATATTACATGTTACAAATTTTGTCTGTATGTTCATGATGGAATACATGCATGTGCTGTTCAGGTAGGTACGCTTATTATCTTTTTTTACTATTTATAAGGTTTTTTACATTTTCTTTGAAATGTTTTTATTTATGATCTGTGCAATAAAGAATTAAATAAATGGATGCAATTACTACTTAAGGAATTTTGGTTTAAAATGTTTCGAGCAGACTTAAAATCTCACGTGTGTTTGATCCCACGCAGTTGAGTATATCCGGAGTAAATAAATCAATAGTTTATTTGCATTATGCAGTTAGGTCTTCTTACAGTTCCGGGTCCTTTAAACATGGCGTGAAAAAGCGTCTGATGAGGCCGCCAAGCTGAACCATTACAGTCACTAAGTAATGTCTTTAATGGTGACTCTTTCCTGAGACTTTGCCTTTAGCTTACCATCAGGCGAGGTGAAGTCAAGTTGGCGTCTTCTAGATAAAAACGAAGGTGACACAATTTTGTGATTGAAGCCTCCTTTTAAGCAATGAATGCCTGTATTAGGAGATACGACCAAAAGTCATGAAATCTAACATCCACATGAGAACAGCCTGCCGCTGTCATATGCTAGTTTAAAATACATATATCAGAATAATACACACGTGTAAAGGTGGGATACTAACCTTTTTGCCGAGCGTACCACTGTCTGGATCTAGTTAATCTTTGGTATTTTAAAATTCGAATACCTTAGCAAAGTGAAATCTAATTAGATTATTTCCACTCGCCTTACTAGGTCTTGGAGTGTCAAAAACATGAATCTAATTATATTATTCATTTACTTGACTTACTTTGATCACATTATGGAAAGAGATAATGCTTGTGTTGAGGCATTCTTGCCTAGAAGAAAGTATTTTATTTTGTTTTCATCGGACTTTCTTAAAATATGTTCAGAACAATACAATTTATGCTAACGCGGTTGAGTAGGTGTATTAAGCAGATTGAAATCACACTTATGTGTACAAGCATTCCTTTGTGAAAATCAGAATTATTGTGCCATAGATGTAATTTATGGTTATTAAATTAAAAAAATATATACTACTTTGGAGGCAGACGAGCATACGGCTCACCTGATAGGAAGTCGTTACCGTGACTTATGGATGTATGCAACACCAGTGGCGTTACACTCGCGCTGCTAACCATGAAGAAACCTTCTGATGCCCCTCTTGAAGATATACCTCATATTGTAGGCGCTTGGGAAAACCGCAGCAGGGAGGTCATTCCACAGCTTGAGTGTGCGTGGGATGAAATTTCTTTCATACCGCGCCGTTTCAGGTTGCAATTGTAAGATATAACTTTTCATTATCATTTATTATTATATCTTAATAGCTATGCTATTATTTTGGAAAGCGATGTATATATGTGATAGTATGTCGTAGTATATTAACATTATAAGTTAATTATGCCATTTTGGGGCTTTATAGTTTGTAGAAACATATAAAATAATAAGGATGAAATTTGTGAAATTTCATGCAAATTTTTAATTCAATTTTAGCTTATAATTCGTATCAAATATATTTAATAATTTATGTATTGTGTATGTATGTATATGCTTGTGCTCAAACTGTTGTAACTTGTCACAATATCTCATAATCTGTTTAAACGTTTGCACTCAGTACTCTGTTGGAATTGTGTTCCGATGTTAGTCGGAATCGTCCTTACTTATCTAATCACTACTTTCATTACAAAGATTAGATTCGCAGACAAAGACCAATCTTCTAATTACAAGCTACCTAGTGGGCTAAATTTAATGGCTATGAGCCAGTACATATAGTGTATTTCAGCGTTTCTCAAACTTTAATGTGCCTTAACCAAGTTATTTAAAAAAAATAGTATAAATAGATTAGTAATTAGGTTAGTAATTGTGCGCAAGTTTTTTGATCTAAATAAGTCTAAGAGGGAATATGATTAATTAAAATCAACGAGACAATACTGCAACATGGTAGGATATTACGACACTCATACATATATATAATCATGCCTTTATCCCTGGAGTCTGGGCTGGGCTCCATATATCTGTCTGATGTTAAACAGCCCTATCCCTTAGTCGCCTTGTACGACACCGTATAGGAAGAGATGGGGTGGTCCAAATTCTATTCAGCCGTCACGTCATTCGACACTTGTGTGATTTCAAAAACATTACATAACAGTTGGAACTTCGATGTTATGTTTTGTATTCTTATGATTTAACATATCTTCTTATAAGATGTAAGTAAGATGTGATATTCGATTAATTATATGACATATTACCTTATGCCTTAATATATTTTATAGACAATTAGACACAGCACAAAATGCATCGCAGAAAACCTAATATCAATATAATTTTCGAACTATCAATGTGTGTATGCTATAGGATGTATTTGTCAACTTATACCGAAGTAGGATCTATTTTTAACGTGGGAATATCCCCACGGGGGGAGCGGTATCCTCCCAGTCGGAGCCGGGAGGAGAGGTTATTTGAGACACGAACCGACTAAAAGTCACGGCGTCTGTGGATCGTTTTTGGTTACCGGAGGTGAGGTTGGCAGGCATATTCCTCGTACCCCGACCGAACCCAGGCCATCACTCTCGATGTGGTGTGCAGATCACGGCTTCTCCAGCTATCGTCCCCGGATTTGAGGAGAAATGCAATACGCACCGCAACGCGGCCTGTTTCTGCTAGAGTGACAGATTCCACCTGCCACCCTCAGGCCTGTACACCTAGGGGTCGAAGGTCATTCTGCGACCTCCGACGCAAGATTTACCTCACTTCGCGATTCTGAGGGGTCTTAACGAAAGTTTGAGATCCATTAAAGTAGTTGAGCTATCAATTCACGGTTGGGTAGCTAATTAAATAGTATAACCGTTAGGTTTCCTTTCACGAAACAGTACTATCTGTAATTATTTTTGAGGGTCGGTCTTTAATTTACCGAAACACGTAAACTGGCCAATCTCTTTTGTAAACATTTAGACAAAGTTTATTTAACTAAAAGCTTGCTTTATTCACACAAAGAATTCAATTTGGTCTATTTCTAGACTGTGACAATCTGTTTTTGTCTACTGGACACTAATTCATATTGGTTTAATTTAATTAATAAATTTTGTTGCGTAAGTAAGGTTTACATAAATAACTTTTTAATTCCATTTCTACGTTTAAATTTATTTGCGTAATTATATATAATGAAAGGCTGATTCACAATAAATATTTCTATGGGTAACGTGTGGGTGGGTTGGGTATTCTGTTTTTCTGACACAAAAGGTGACTAAAATAGGTGATCACGCTTGGCGGGTTTTATCTAATATAATTTACACCCAATAAATTAAGCGAACTATACTTAATACGTTTTCTAGCTATTCTACTCATGTGGCAAACTTTTCCTATGGTTGCGGTCACCACTTAACCTCAGTTGTGCTGCGTTTGACTGTTGCCTTAATATGAAAAAAAAAACATACGCACCAGTATGTATAGCGT
Organism: Eilema griseolum; assembly: GCA_963662185.1. Classification (NCBI taxonomy): domain Eukaryota; kingdom Metazoa; phylum Arthropoda; class Insecta; order Lepidoptera; family Erebidae; genus Eilema; species Eilema griseolum. Next base: position 3,843,486 of record OY759249.1, read on the forward strand.
GATGGGAAACTAACCAAAGAAATATTGCATCATTCAATCAGTAGACCTATCATTGAATTAGCGATTAAAAGCTGTTTGGTTTTGTTTTTAAATACCACACGGATTAATTTATTAAACTGCCTGTAGTTTATTAAAATAATCCAACTGACGAAAAAAGGATACAAGTATCACCACCCCATCTCATCCGTAGAGTGTCGTAAGAGGCGACTAACGGAATAATACACAGATGATATCACTGGGAGAGAAGGAAAACTTGAAATAAAACTTTGTACCAACCTGTTTGGCCAGGGTGGAAAGAGTAGGCCAAAACTTCCCATGATTGGGAAAGTCTTATGTTCAGTTGTGGACTGCGATCGGCTAATTGATTGATTGAAATTAAATTAAAGGAAATTTCAATCTACAACGCACTTGTACCTTCAAGAGAGCACATCTAACCGAAAGTATTCAATTAAAAGTATTGAGCAGACACTTTTCAATATCAATTGTAGCTCAGTCAACGCCAATTACTTTCATCGGCATCGTTATCTCATTCGATTTATCATTTCCATTCGATTTAAATCGAAGAGCACAGAAGCATAACCTTGTCATAAAGACATCGATAAAAAATCGATGTGATGTGCCGAGGATATCGTAGTGTTGTTGACAAGCTAATCCAATACCTCTCAACGTTTACATAACAGACTGACAGTCGTAAGGTACTCTCCACGAGTGTAATCGATAGCTTTGAACTGTGAAAATGGAATATAAACAGTGATGTGCCTATGTTGTCCTGTTGATTGTTCTGTAGTTTTGAAACTGGAACAGTGACCTTGGTGATTTAAAATAGAATTGAGTGGTGATTGAAATGATACAATACTTTTAAAGAGAGATTAACAATTGCAAAAAAGTTGTTTAATACAAATGTCAAAGTGACGTAAATTACAAAGCGTTTATACGTCATAATTTACATATATTCATCCTATTGGATATCGTATTATATCAAAATTACAAAGCGCTACACAATTTATGTCATTTTTAACCGACTTCCGGATTAAATTCCGGAGGAGGTTCTCAATTCGATAAATTATTTTTTTTAGTATATATGTACAATACACGTGATTATTTTAGTTCGAGGCAAAGTAGTTGCGATTTGGTCCCTTAAAAATTTATATAGTTTGGACTAGTTCTTTTAATTTTATGAATATGGTGGTAAGTGTTTTGACATTCATAATTTTAATCGACTTTTTTCTGTGTTCTTCGATACTACCTTCGTTTATTAACTGATTTTGAAATTTATTTTTATTGCCGTTATTGTATATCATGGAACACGAAAGTTTAAAAGTTAATAATTTCATAATAGAAAAACTGCGCAAATTGACTACAAGCTTTCAAAAGCTACACATTAAAAATAATAAAATTAATTGAGTCAAAATATTTCGCTAATAAGTATTAATTTTACTGACAAAACTTTATGTCAGAGCATATATAAACCTGAATTGTCAGTAAATTCATCAGTGCACTCTATGTTAATTGGTTGCACATTAATTCCTATACCGACACCTTCTCAAATAAAATAACAAAATCAGTTGATCAAAATATCTCACAAACAAGTTTTAATTGATGAAATTTCGTGTAAAGAAGGATCTTCAATATTGTATCAACATTTTAGCCATGTGAGTGAACTGTAAGAAGTATATTTTTTCTTTGGCGTATATTAAATTAATTTCCTCGCAACATGAAGCTTGTACGTCCCATATCAAATACAATTTCGCGCTCCACTTGACGCTGTAAGATCATTATGTTGTAATTGTGATCTAAGCCTACCTACCAATATTGGAAGACAAATTTTGCGTACGATAAATTTGTCTTAACATTTTCTTTGCTTTACATTATTTGATTTTATGCGCATATCTTTGATAAAATGTATACATCGACAGTCTTTTAAATATGATTCAGTCGACATTGATTCATCGATTGAATGGTTTCAGGCGAAGATTCGGTGACTTAGTGTTTAGATCGTTCCCCCTGTAAGGAAAATATCGAAGGTTCAAATTCCGCCTGGACCGTTGAAACTTTTCTATCTTATTTGAATTAAATATTTGCTTTAGTTTTAACTTTTATTTATTAGATTCGACGATATAAATTCACGTCGCTTGATAGTAAGCTGAAGGTAATCTCAGAAAAGAAGGTCACCATTATAGTCATCAACAACGTTAGAAAATTAGCTCTTAAATTGACAGCTGCTGATCAGATGCTTTTTTACGCCCCGCTTAAAGGGCCCAGGATGGTAGGAAGAAATCACCATATCGCTTCGTGTACCTTTAAATATCTCTGCATCACCCTAACTTACTGGTTGACTGGTAGAAAATGCCGGTGGCATTAAGTTCGCCTTTGTACAATCTTTGTGCATTTGTGCAAAAAGTTAAAATAAATAAATAAATTAATGAATGGGTGTGGCAAAGAAAAAGTTGCCGTAATGTTCATAATTTCCTTTTTTGTTGTTAATATTGTTATTTATGACAGTTGAATCTATGGTTGGAACATTTGTGGCATTTCTTGCGGTAGTTGAAGCCCTAAAACAGATAACCTCAGGGTCAATTATTCTTGTATTAAAAATCTGTTCCAAATTTAGCCTCCAATTGATCTCAATCACGACAATCGCCGTTTATGATATTTGTGAGATTGGGATTAAATATTATTACGTGAAATAGCTGTTTGGTCTAATCACAGAACTTCAGCACCACCATTGCGAGGGCAGCCGTCTTACGGAAATATTTCGATCGTTTCGCAATTAGATTGAGTGTGGACCCTACCTAACCGAGTTAAGAAAAGGTTCAGAGCATGAATATATTTTAGTTATATAACCTAAGGTAGGTCACACGTCGATTATAGAAAGTTTTGACCTCACACCTTCTCATTTGCGTCCTTGTCACACCGTATTGACATTTCATTACAAGAGACCTATTTAATTGACTTGTCATTCTACCACCCTATAATTTGATAAGCTTGATTGACACCATGAATAATGTTTTCCGTCGAGTATTTTGGTATGTGGATCAATTAGTTGCCTTGTGGTACCAGGCAGAATAGAATTTGGTCCACCCCATCTCTTTACGTATATTGTCGAAGAAGACGACTAAGGAATAGGGATGTTTAACATGAGTTAATGATACACAGCCCAGATTCAGTTTCAGATGCATGGCTTGAGTCAACAATAGTGCCCGGAAGAAGGCAATAAGCTCCCTCCCTATTACGTGGGACCAAATTCAATCATTGGATTTGAAATGTGGTTGTTAATTCACAATTCAGTGATTATATGTATGTATGTATATAGTTTCTGGTGTCTTGTCTCTGTTTGTGGGTGTCAAAGAGGGTGATTGAGGAATAGGGCTGTTCTCCATTCTACAGAAAACACGACGACGACGTGTTGTATTCCTGCAGTGAGTGGGATAACCAGTGCTCACTGGACAGTTTTTGTGTTGTCAGTGGAAAGATTAAAGGCTTGACCTGCTTCTTCTACACAGACGGCTCAGAAACTCTGTGCTTATAGAGTCGGTGGCGAAAGTGAAACTCTCCTGGTGATGTACACGTCCATAGGCCACGGTAACTACTTTCCATACGGTGGGCCGTCGGTTTATCTGCCACCTAAGTGGTGAAAAAAAACAATGATTGGTTTAACTTGTGATACATCAGCTACTGCTGCAGCCATAGCTAAAGTGACAATAGCTAAGGAATTTCTTTCCAAATCTGCTTCAAACTGTAGCAAAAATATATCAGAATGGGGTTATATTAACAGTTTATAAGTACCGTGGTTACGGATCGCAATTCTAGTGCACATTATTGTTCTTTTTTCTAATGTGCCCACACTTGTAGGCATTTCCGATGACCTGTGCAGGGTAAAGAAAAATACTGCACTGCAGCCAAGTTCCGGGCCGACAAAATTGAAAAAGTATAAAACTAAGGCAACAAGCGCTGGCTTCGGTATATGGTTATTGTCCCTAATGTCCCGTGTGGCAAATCCAGCTTCATTTTTGGTCTTTGATCTGTTGGTGGCTAGTGGCCTCATTGCAGCGATCCCATAGGTTTGCGTTGATAATTTTCGCGGGCCAGTAATTCAGCGGAGGCAGTGGTTGGTGACCTTTCAAGTCTCGCATCGCAGCGTAAGCGTTGCCGTCCCAAACTGACCTGGAGGTGCACTATTGTTGAGGAAGCGGCGAGACTCATAATGACTTGGAGTAAAATGAAGAGTGAAGCTCAAAACCGACGCACTCTGGACGTCCTCTGCCCCATCTAGGGGCCACGGAACCTTAAGTCAAGTCATGCCAAGAAGAATGGCAGTAAATTCGTGACAGTATAAACGAAGTCTGCGGCGTAGGGATTGGTTTGATTTAATCGATAAATTGGTGGATTAGAACTCCTCCAAAGCCGTACTACCCCTTACTATCCTCAAAGACATTCAACAATGTATACTGCAACAAAAGGAGTTTAATTTGTGATGTATTGTGTATGGGGTCAAGATATACAGGGTTTTTTTTTACGTGCGCAAAATCCCCACGGATACCCCCCACCGGAGCTGATGTTAGTGGCTATCTCGGACTCGAACTGACCAAAATTCACGCCGCCTGTGGGTCGTTTTTGGTTGCCGAAGGTGAGATTTACAGGCATATCCCTCGCATCCCGGCCGACTCAGGGCCTCTCTCGATCTCGATCTGGCCCTCTCCTCGGATGTGCGGACCACGGAGTCCCCAAAGATATACAGGGTGGAAGATTTAGATCTTACCTGAAGGGGAAGTGCTTTAAATACTGCAGATAACGAATTTCACTCCAAGGAAACATTATATTATTTTTAAAAAGAAAAAAGCTTCGATTTCAGGGATTTTGGTTTCTTAGAGAGATTTGAGCATTATGATTAACATTATCGATTGATGACGTGTTATTTTTTCGTGTTTTACTCAATTCGATTACCGGGTGTGGAAAGCGAATATTCTAAAATCATTGAATGCAATTTTGTTTCTTTTTCAAAATAAAGAAATGTTTCCTTTAACTGAAATTCTCTACCTCCTGTATTTAAAGTACTTTCCTTCCAGTTAAGATCAGAGTCTTCCACCATGTATACTGAAATCTATAGAACCAATATTGGCAAATAAAAAATACATACTAATCGCATTGAGATCCTCCTTTCTAAAGTTGGCTAAAAGATACCTGCTGGCACTCATCCTGAATGTACGTGACATGAAGACGAACACGGTAGTATATCTCGGGTCTATACTATATCACTATAGCGAGAAACATCACATAGTACGTGTGTCAGTAAATCTACTATACACCAAGGGTAAGGTAGGGCAGTAAAATTACACCACACGGTACGATTGTAAATAAAATGTTTTTGCTTCGATAACAAACGTATACAAAATGTTATTGTCTTTTAGACTAACTTATAGTTTTTCATTCATTAGTTATTCACTAAAGAAATTGGCGAGACTGGCACTAAGGAAAATAAATTTCACACATCAAGAAAGAGAAAACAAGTAAAATCAGTCGTGTCAAAACGGCCATCATAGCGTGCCGCAAGTGCAGTAATAGATAATTACTAGTATTCTCGTAGAACGTTCAAGCAAGTAGAAGTTCCCGGCGGTGAGTAGGGTAGCCAGAGCTCACTGGAGAGGTTTTGTGCTGTCAGTGGGAAGACCAAAGGCTTGTCCTGATTTTGTGTTCTGCGCTGACGGCACAGAAAATATCTGTTCTGACAGGGTCGGCTGCGCGGGTGTGGTGTGACTCTCTTGGTGTTCAACATGTTCATAGGAAACGACAACCATTTTCTATCAAGTGTGTTTGTTGGCCACCTAAGTTGTATAAAAAAAAAGTTTTACGACATACCTTCTGGCTGAGGTTTGATTCTACAAGGCAGTAAGACATGAAACGGTGGGCACTGTGCGTTATGAAAGAAAATTAATCCTACGCACGCTCAAACTTTAGAGTGAACTTCCTGCTGCGGTTTTCCCAAGCGCCTTCAATATGGGATTCTTCAGGAAGGGCATTAAAAGGTTTCTTCAGGATCGGCAACGCGAGTGTGATGCCCCTAGTGTTTCACACATCCAGAGGGCACGGCAACTACTTCCCATCAGCCTGTCCGTGTGCTTGACTGCAATCTAAGTGGTATAAAAAATAGCAGCAGTAGCAGCAACTTCAAAGCAGTTGCTTGCGACTGCAAGTCTAAGATTTAATATTTTTTTTTTTTTCAGATAACATTAATTCATTGTGTCAGTAACGATTTAGATTAGCCTTAGATCGCCCTTCTCACAAATAATTTAATATATGGAGAATTGATACTCCCCGCCACTGTTTTTAGGATGCTGTTGTTACTTTTCACGTAGAATACGGAAAACGGATAAGAATACGATGCAGTTCTTTTGCAAATTACGGCGTGGGATCCGTCAGCGCTTATGGAAGTGACTGTCATTTGGCATCCCAGTCTCGTGAGGGAAACCAGTGCTATGTTTATCAGCAGGTGTTTCAATCCCGAACGTTCAATTACTTTCATGTTTTTTTTAATCTGAAAGAATAATCATCGAGAAAATTGTCAGTGGTTATTATTCATAACAGTAAGTAATAACGATAAAATTTCACCAATATTTTTATTATCTCCCTTTTATATTTATGAAATATTTAAAAAAGAATGCATCACCAAAATTTGATCGAATTCACGATTTTCATCACGTTTGTACTTTATTAAAATACCTTGGTTGTCTATGCATGAACAATAGAGACGCTTAAGTCGTGACTTACAATGGGTAAAAAATAAATCGCGTTCAGAAGTTTAGGTATTCGTATTTTATGCTTGGCAACACTAGTTTTTATAGTCTGTGAAATGGATTGCACAGAACTATCGTAAGATAGAGAATACAGAATAATAGAAGAAATATTATTATTTCTAGACATTATAGACTGTTTTCTGTGGCCCCAACTGAGAGGAATTTTGATCTCGTTCCGTCAACATCAAGGAACTTATTGCAGGGATAAAAATTATGCATTATTTTGGACTTTAATCTATTCCTGCAGCCAGATCTGTTCAGCCGTTTGGACGTAATTGAGTAAAAAACATCCAAACATCCTAAAAAACCTTAACATTCACAACCTTTAAAATATTCGTTAGATTTCAGACAAGTACCTGGTATACCTAATGGCAAGAACGTACCAGTTTTCATGAAAACTCATAATATTTATTCTGTACAGTCAACAACGAAAATAGCTCGGAACATACTAATTAGCTCTACATGTTTACCTAAACACTTCAGAAAAAGAATAAGTTGTAACATGGTACATATAAGTAATCGTAACCTTCATTTCTGAGACTTTGCCTTCATCTTAACAACAGGCGAGGCGGAGTCGAATTGACGTGTCCTATTTAACAAAAGTACCTATGTATCCTACTCCAATACATTTTTCGTTTGTTCAAAATTTATTGGTATAGTAATAATTATATTTTGTACTAGCTGTTGCTCTCAGTGCGGTTCACATGCTTCTTTAATCCTATTCGCGCTGCCGATTCTTCCCGAAAGCGTGATAATAGAATCACCGTGATAATATAAAATATGACACTCACAAATAATGTGGCTTTCAACTGGTAGAAGATGTTCTGATGAGCTCTTCCAATTAGTCCTACACTCCCCTTTCCTACTCAGGGCAACACATAAAGGGCTTAGATGTCACCCGCACATGGTGCAGAATATCCGATCAAGAACCAAGCGGTTCGGAGACTCTTTCCTTTGTCGCACCATTAAGGCCTGGAATTCATTATACCACGTGTTTCCTTCTTCCTACAGTCCCGGGTCCTTTAGACGGGGCGTGAAAAAGCATATGATGAGGCCGTCAAGCGGAGTAACCTCATTGTAACATGGTATATCTAAGTAATGGGGACCCTCTTTTCTGAGACTTTATCTTCAGCTTATCATCAGGCGAGGTCAAGTCTCATTGACATACATAACATAACATAAACTCAGCAGACGTGCTAGCACCCACATTTTGCCAGTTTATGTTTAGGTCCCAATGTAATAGGTGGCGAGCCTATTGCCATTAACCGGGCATTTATAAACCTGCGATAAATACACACATAACTTCGAAAAGCATCGATAAGTCATTGGTGTGTGCCATGGTAAAACCTGGGATCGAACTCGAGACCTCATCTCAGTAGTCCATTACCCATACCACTAGGCTACCGCGGCTAGTAGTCTCTATGATAATAATAGATTATTCATCAGTAAGATCGAATCTAATTATTATTCAATTACTTTTATTGGTAACTGTACTTTGTGAGTTGTTAACAAGGAGTTTTATCGATTCTGCTAACGAGTCTGGCTCACTTCCGAATTTAGGTACAAGGATGGCACTCGGAAATTGTGCTTGAATCAATTGGTTCTTACACGTATAGGTAATTAGCGTACCTTTTTGTTCGCTATGTTAAGTGCCTGAAAGAGAAAATGGCTCACAAGTGTTTTTGTTAAGAAAACTAGACAACCCATCCCAGCTTCACCTTTTTTTTATTTTTACGTGCGCAAAATCCCCACGGATACCTCCCCACCGGAGCCGGAGAAGGAGGTTATGTCGGACTCGAACCGACTAAAACGCACGCCGCCTGTGGGTCGCTTTGGTTGCCGAAGGTGAGGTTGACAGGCATATCCCTCGCACCCCGGCCGACCCAGGGCCATCTCTCACGATCTGGCCCTCTTCTCGGGTGTGGGGACTACAGAGTCCCCAACTCGTCCCCGGACGGGGACGCGCGTCACGCGCGCCACCGCCGCGGCCTGCTTCTGCCAGGGTGACAGGCGGCTCCACCTGTCACCCCCAGGCCGGCGCTCATGAGGGGCGGAGGTCGTTCATCGACCTCCGACGCCCGAGTCCCAGCTTCACCTTAGAAATCTCGTTATAATTCGGCAGAAATAGTAAGTTCCATGATTTGGTCGCGAAAAGTCCCGAATCGTTGTGTAATTATGAATTCACACCGCAATAGTTTAAAAATAACATACAATTAACAGAACCGGGGCCCTGGATTGGTGCTCAGCTTATGATGACATTCTTTCAACTGATAAACAAATAAAATAATAATACAAAGCTACTAAAATGCAAGCGCAAATATCTGTATCTATCTGTGGACAGAGTTTAAAAATTATTTAATCTGAACCAAATCCCTTTTTCGATTTAGGTCATGATGACCATAAAAATGCATTTTCATTGGGATTAAACTAACTTTTTATTTGTTCACTAATACGTAGTAAGAAATTAAACAGAAAACCTTATTTCTAAAATATGTATAATAAAACATAAATTATACTAAATGAAATTTAAAACTAAAAACTATTATTACTAAAATACTTCCTGTTGTGTTCCCAGCGGTGAGTAGGGTAGCCAGAGCTCACTGGAGAATCTGTGCTGTCTGTGAGAAGACTAAAGGCTTATCCAGCTTTTTCTTCTACACTGACGGCACAGAAACTCTGCACTTACAGGGTTGGCAGCGCGACTGTGACTCCTCTGGTGTTACAAACGTCCATAGGCCACGGTAACCACTTTCCATCAGGTGGGCCGTGTGCTTGTCTGCCAACCAAGGGGTATAAAAAAAAATTTAATACTATAAAATAAAATTTTGAGATGAGCCTGTTTAATCTTACCATATTAGATACTGACTTTTTTTTTTGTTTTACAAAATGAATTTTTGATTTAACCACCAAAGTTTTAGCCTTGCAGCAGAACCATTTCGTGTTGTCCAATTAAAGACGCATCGGTGTTCTAATAGGACATGGTTTAGTGTCGTCCACTCTTGTACTATTGGAAACTGCCGATAGAAAAGAAAACCGCAGCCATAATAACCTCGTGTTGTGCTCTTAGCGGTGAGTTGGGTACCCAGAGCTCACTGGAGTGTTTTCGTGCTGTCAGTGGAAAGACCAAAGGCTTATCCTGTTTTGTCTTCTGCACTGACAGCACAGAAACTGTTCATATAAGGTCGGCAGCACGTGTGTGACTTTTGGTGTTGCACACGTCCATAATTAGCCATGGTAACCACTTTCCATAAGGTGCCCGTGTATTCCAGTTAAGTGGTATAAAAAAAAGGTCTGAATAAAAAGTAAAAAGTATTTACTTTACAAAAAAGTGCTCAACGCGCTTAAAGAAGTTTTTTTTTTTGTTTTAAGTATGTGAATTATCACAATTTGTTAAATAGGTACTACTGGCCGTATATAAGTTAAAAAAATGATTTTTAGTAATAACTAAACGTTCATTTGAATTTAACTTACCCGATTCTGACTTCGACAATTAATGACCCGAGTTCCAACCAATTTTTTTTTGCCACTTAGTTGGCAGACAAGCACATAGCCCACCTGATGGGAAGCGGTTACCGTGGCCTATGGACGTATGCAACACCAGGGGTGTCACCACTCACGCTGCCGACCATGAAGAAACCTTCTGATGCCCATCTTGAAGAACCCCATATTGTAGGCGCTTGGGAAAACCGCAGCAGGGATGAAGTTTCTTTCATACCGCACAGTGCGCACTGTCTCAGTTAAAAGTGCTAAGTTTTTGTATAAAAAGTATTTACTTCACAAAATAGTGCTCAACGCGCTTAAAGAAGTATTTTTTCCAGTATTCGAATTATCACAATTTGTTAAATAGGTTACTGGCCATATATAATAAAAAAAAATGATATCCAGTATAACTAAACGTCCATTTGAATTTTGCTTCCCCGATTCTGACTTGAACGATCAATGACCCGAGTTCTGTGATATGAATTAACCAAATTTTATTTCTATGAAAACTATCCCCCGCTCTGAAAATAGTATTCCCTTTAAAAATACAATATCTTGATATCCTTGCAAGCTAAAATTCTACAATATTATGTAGCGGTGGATGAAAGCTAAAGAGTAGTACGTGAGCCACTATAAGGCACGTAACACACTGTGCGTATCAAATAAAAATGTCGTGCTTATAGTGCCGTGGGAGCCGGATTGCATTTTATTGTACGCTTGCGAGATTTAAGTGCCGTCGTAAAATGAACCTCCTGTATCGTATTGGCCATTCTATGCTAGTAAGGACATAAAATTATGCTAGTTGTCTTATTAGAGTTTTCTATTGAGTGTGGGTCTTTCTTCTCACGTTTCAAATTCACGTTCCAAAAAAATCCAAATTCCAAATTCCAAAAAGTAGTTACAATTTTGTATGGGTTTAGGAATTATTTAAACTATCATGGTCACTGACATCAGTATCAGAATAAACGGGATATTTACCATGTTTCATTACGCGTAGTAAAAGAACTCGAAAGAGGGTAGATCGATATAATTACTCCTAGGAAAAAAGTTTTTCTCTGTTCACCGCCACTACTCCAGTTCCTCCGTGATCATGGTGCTTGCAACAGCGCCGAAATATCGGCAACTCAAAATATTGAAACATGGTAAATATCCCGTTTATTCTGATACGGAATTGTAGCTGAAATTATCAGTATTCGCAGTTGCGAATTTATTGGGACTACTGATTGGTAATACCGCTGTCATAATAACTTCGTGTTGTGTTCCCAGCGGTGAGTAGGGTAGCCAGAGCTCACTGGAGAATTTGTGCTGTCAGTGGGAAGACTAAAGTCTTGTCCTGCTTTGTCTTCTACACTGACGGCACAGAAAGTCTGTGCTTACAGGGTTGGCAGCGCGAGTGTGGCTCCTCTGGTGTTACACATGTCCATAGGCCTCGTTAACCACTTTCCATCAGGTGGGCCGTGTGCTTGTCTGCCACCTAAGTGGTATAAAACAAAATAATAAAATACTATTGTTTGGAGTAGGTACACGTCGATAGTGTAATGGTCAGAACTCAAACTTTACTCTCGACTGCAAGAGTGACTTCTTAACATTTTCATTATAAATAGTACAAAATAATGGCCCTCAAGGCGAATCTCCATTTACTTTGAATATGTATTTATATATATAATATTACCGCGGTAGCCTAGTAGTATAAGTGCCCAGGTGGAGCCGCCTGTCACCCTGGCAGAAGCAGGCCGTGGCGGTGGCGCGCGTGGCGTGCCTCCCCGTTTCCGGGGACGAGTTGGTGACTCTGTAGTCCCCACACCCGAGAAGAGGGCCAGATCGTGAGAGATGGCCCTGGGTCGGCCGGGGTGCGAGGGATATGCCTGTCAACCTCACCTTCGGCAACCAAAGCGACCCACAGGCGGCGTGCGTTTTAGTCGGTTCGAGTCCGAAATAACCTCCTCCACCGGCTCCGGTGGGGAGGTATCCGTGGGGATATTGCGCACGTAAAAAAAAAAAAAGTAGTATAAGTGCCCGGTTATTGGCAATAGGCTCTCCACCAATTACATTGGGACCTAAACATAAACTGTCGAAATGTGGTTGCTAGCACCTTTGCCTACCCCTTCGGGGATATAGGCGTGAGTTTATATTCTGTTATGTTACAATATCATTCTATATAACTCAAACATTTCCACACCGAAAATAATATATTTAAAACTTTTCCATCTTGATTAAATTTCCGCTGAAGCCAGAAAGGAAAATGAAACCTGATCAACTGAAGCTTATTCAAAGAAAAACACCGTTAGGGTCAATCCTCACGGAAAGAGCAGCAGCCGGATTTTGTTACTAGAAATAGTCGGCGGAATGTTCGAGCAGCCGTATTCAATTTACTTTGAACTTTGTTTTCCGTAGATAAAACTCAAAATTGCTTACAAAATAGGTACACTAGTTGATCAACTGCAGCTTTAGTCGTGGTTTATTTTGAAACCTCATATCACTACCTTGAGCTCGTAATTTTTAATCTTAAATTATACTTTTTTTTTTTTTTTTTTACGTGCGCAAAATCCCCACGGATACCTCCCCACCGGACCCGGTGGAGGAGGTTATGTCGGACTCGAACCGACTAAAACGCACGCCGCCTGTGGGTCGTTTCGGTTGCCGAAGGTGAGGTTGACAGGCATATCCCTCGCACCCCGGCCGACCCAGGGCCATCTCTCACGATCTGGCCCTCTTCTCGGGTGTGGGGACCACAGAGTCCCCGACTCGTCCCCGGAAACGGGGAGGCGCGCCACGCGCGCCGCCGCCGCGGCCTGCTTCTGCAAGGGTGACAGGCGGCTTCACCTGTCACCCCCAGGCCGGCGCTCATGGGGGGCGGAGGTCGTTCATCGACCTCCGACGCCCGAGTTGCCTTCGTGCGCGGGCAGCTTGTCTAGCGATCCTTCGTCGCTCCCGCCCCGCCTCCTCCTTCACGAGCATTACTTGCTCGCAGAAGGAGGCGCCGGCCGCCCACGCATCCGCGCAGCGAACCATCGCCGCGAGCAAGGTGGAGAGCGTGAGAACCCTCACTCCCAGGGCCGCCACAAGCTCCCGCCTCGGCGTCTCCCACGCCGGACACTCGGTGAGCGTGTGCGGACCTGAGTCCTCGCTCGCGTCGCAGTGATGGCACTCGGACGTTGGCTCTTTCTGCATCCGACGCAGATACTTTCCGAAGCATCCGTGCTCGGTGATCATCTGCGTCAGACGGTACGAGAGGCTGCCGTGTGGCCTCTCTAGCCACTCCCCCATGATGGGTCTTACCGCCGTTACTACGGCGTGCCCTGCGCTTGGTTGCCCAAGTCGTCTCTCCCATTCTGCCACCATTTCCCTGTGGAGCCGGGATCTCACGGCCCGAATTTCTTCGGGCTCGGGATCGTGACCCCGCTCCCGCGCCGCCCTTCGGAACCTGTATAGCGCCGAAAGGCATCTCGCTTCCAGGATCCATGGTGGCGATCCGGCGAGGAGACTCGCCGCGTTGAATGATATCGTGCGGTACCCCCTTATGATGCGGCACGCCAACTTCCGCTGCGGACGCTGCAGCAGAAGCATGTGCCGATCACTCAGGGTGTCCGACCACACGGGACACCCGTACAGGGCCATGGACCGCACGACACCCGCGTAGAGTCTCCTGCAGGAGTCATCCGGGCCCCTCAGGTTGGGCAGTAGCCGCGCCAGAGCGTTGGCTGTGCCCGCCAGTTTGGGGCCCAGACTTCGGAAGTGCTTCCCGAAGTCCCACCGGCCGTCGAGCACGAGCCCCAGATATTTCATCTGGGGCTTGATGCCGATGAGAGTGCCTCCCACTGTGAGACTGGAACCAGGTGGTGGCGTGCGCCGAGGTCCATGAAAGAACATGGCCTCGGATTTATGCAAAGCCACCTCAAGGCCCAGCCGCCGGATCCGTTCCACGACTTGAGCAACCGCGGTCGTGGCCCTCAGGATCGCTTCGCGGTGTGTAGCTCCGCTCGCCGTCACTAGCGTGTCGTCCGCATAGCACGTGACGGCGGCGCCGTCCGCAAGCTCACCGCGAAGCACCCAGTCGTATCCAATGTTCCACAGTAGCGGCCCGAGAACCGATCCCTGTGGAACACCGCACGACATCTCACGCCGACCGACGCCGGTCGCACTTGGGTAGATGACGGCTCTCTCCGTCAGGTACGCCCCGACTATGCGGCGGAGGTAGAGAGGCACACCGTGGTACACGAGTGCCTCCCTGATGCAACTCCAGGGCAAGGTGTTGAACGCGTTGGAGATGTCCAAGGACACCGCCAACGTCACCTCACCCCGGGCAACTGCCTCCTCCGCCAAAGTCCTCACGCGCATGATGGCATCCACGGTGGACCGCCACCGGCGGAAGCCATATTGGGCATCCGCCAGGTCCGGCCCCCTACCAGAGAGGTGCTCGACGAGGCGCTTCGCAATAACTCTTTCAAAGAGCTTGCCCACCTCGTCGAGCAACACAATGGGCCGGTAGCCGGACGGTTCGTCCGCCGGGCGACCCTCCTTTCGGATGAGGACCAGTTTCCCCGTCTTCCACATCTTCGGAAACTGGCCCCGCTCCAAGCATGCGCTGAGGAACCCTCTCAGCCGGGGTTCGAGACCGTCTTCTCCCAGTCCCAGTCTAGGACCCACGCGCGGCCTGGAATGCCGTCGGGTCCCGGGGCGGTGCTCTTCTTGGCTCTAAGCCTTCGCACCGCCAGCTCCAGTTCTACCCAAGTGACCTCGGGGACTTCGTCGTCAACTACCACACTGGGCGCCACAGGCGACCGAGGTGGCGGAGTCATCTGCGGCGGAACGTGTTCCGCTCGCGCCGGGAACAGGGACTCGACCACTCCACCGAGCAGAGCTGGCTGGAGAACCCGGGTCAACGGCGGGGCCCGGGGGCGCAGCTTTCCTCTTACCATAAGGTAAGGCCGCCCCCATGGGTCCCGCTCCAGCGTCTCCATGAGCTCCTTGTAAGCCGCGGCTTTCGCCCGCTTAATCTCCGCTCGGAGGGCATCTCTGGCCTCCCTGTATCCCACATGAAGCTCCGCCACTCGGGGCTCCGTATCTGCGGTTCGGCTACGCCTCCTACGGAGTCTGGTCCACCGGCGGTGCGCGATCACGCAGGCTTGCCGTAGCCTCGCGATCTCCGCAGACCACCAGTAGACCCGACGCCTCGGACTATAGGGTGGTGCCCTAGGCATACCCGCATCGCAGACACGAGTCATGGCCTCCCGGAACCACACCGCCTCATCGTCGATATCGACAGGCCTGTCCGGCGCAATGGCCCAGGCCTGTACGATGGCGGCCTCCAGGAGGACCTCCCGATTCAGTCTCCCAAGCACCCAGCGTGGCTCGCGTGGGGCCGGTATGACCGGCGCATCACCCGCGGGGGGGGAGACATCAAACCGAACGTATCGGTGATCCGCCAGTGTCTCCACCCCCACAACAACACGCCAGTCCCGCACACGGTGCGACAGCGAAGCGCCTGCGAACGATAGGTCGATAATCGAACTGCGCTCCGCGGTCATGAACGTGGCTTCGGCCCCGCGATTCTGGAGAACTAGACCGTGATTAGCGGCCCAGCTCTCCAGAGCCCTACCTCGTGGGTTCGTGTGCCGGGACCCCCAGGTCACTGACCAGGCGTTGAAGTCCCCGAGCACAAGAACCGGATGAGGATGACAGGCGTTGACGACGTCGGTCAGTCGCTCCAGCGACTGCCGGTACTCCCCTATGCGTCGGTGTAGGCTCGGCGTGAGATAGACGGCCACGACCGCAATCTCCCCCACACGCGCCGCTACGATGCCATGCTCCCTTGCCACGACAACAGGGGGAGGGGCACCCATAGCGGCGTTGTACACCAGTGCCGCCGACCCGTCCAGGTCGACCACCCAGGCAGGCCCAAGGGGCCGGTGAGTGTACGGATCGGCGACAGCGGCGACGTGTATGGACCACTGTGCCATGCTCTGGAGCAGAAGACCCTGAGCATCGGCACCGTGGCCCACGTTCGCCTGCAGGATGCGGAGCTGGGGATCCATTATGGAACCATCTCCGCATCCCGCCGCGAACTTTGGGTGGAGCCCCCGCCTTGCGGCTTCGGCTCCCCCCCGGTGCAGGCCTTGCTGCCAACCCTATGGTCGGCCGGTTTGCCCCCCGCTGCACACCTGAAACAGTGCAGCGGAGCTTCGCATCCACCGGCCGTATGGCCGGGTTGGCCACAGCGGAAGCAGCGGTCACCGACCGTCACCGCCGCCGTGCACTGCACCCCCACGTGGCCGACCGACAGGCACCTGAAGCACCTGGTCGGTCGAGCCTGCAGGAGCCGGACCTGCACCCGCACCACGCCTCCAACGGCGAGGAACCCCCGGTCGGCAGCCTTTTTGGCTGCTGCGATGGGGCAGCCGACAACTGCCGCCCCCAGTCCACGGCGGCCGAAGCGGATTGCTCCGACCTTCACCGCCTCTAGGGGGCAGCCCCCGGCCTCCGCCACGGTGAGGCGGATTTGCTCCACCGTGATGGAGTCGTCCAGGTCGGAAATGCGCATTTCTGCGCACTTGTTGGGCCTGGACACCCGGACGTCGGCTGCGTCGAGCGTCTCCCTAAGCTTAGCCGCTAGGGCATCAGCCTGGGGACCGCTCGAGGCGCCTGGGATCTCGAGTAGCCGAGCACCCGTCCGAGTGGGTTTCACCCGGATGGGGCCCGGCATGTCGAGGGCCTTCATGTCAACGCAGGCTCTCGCCTGCGTGACAATCTGGGCGTACTGCACGCCCCTATCCGCCGCCTCCGCCGTCATCGTAAGGACGACGGCGGTTGAGCGGGGGACGCGCAGCCTCCCTGGCACTCCCCTCGCAGCAGCCTCAGCCCTCCTGGCCTTTTTGGCTGCCTTTCGGTTCGCCTTGCGCCGCTTTTTTGAGGCGCCGGCAACCTCCCAGCCCCCCTCCGGCGAGGAGCTCGTGGCGGCTATACCCGCCGAAGTTCGGGCCAGAGCTGGGGCCGGGGCTAGGGCTGGGGACTTCTTCCCCTTGCCCTTCCCCCTTCCCCTTCCCCTGGGCCGCGCGACCTGCGCATCCTGGGGGGGGCTCACAGCTCCCGCAGCGAGAGCAGCCCGAGCGGGCGGAGCGGCATGGGCGGCAAACGCAGCGGACGGGCTGCTGGCCGACCCCTGCGGGGATCCCGCCACTACCGGACAGGTGGGGCCCCTCTTAACTGCCCCGGCATATCCGGCCGGAGCCGCCAGGGGTGGTCGGCGGCTGGAGTCCATTATGGACTCCAGCCAGCTCCGGGTGCGCTCCTCCTGCGCCACCCGCCACGCCCGCTGCTCCGCCAGCGCCTCCTCCTGGCGCTTCTCCATGGCAGCTATTGCCGCCATGCAGAGCGCCAACGGGTCCGCAGGCCGAGCCGGCCGCAGCACCGGCGACTCCTGGCGAGCTGGTCGGGCCGGCGACTTCGGCGGCTCCGGCCGCGGCGACTCCGACGACGCTAGAGGCTCCGGCCGCAGCGGTGACCTCGACCGCACGGGCAACAGCGGCCGCGCCGGCCGTCCCGACGGCGTCGGCTGCAACAGCGGCTCCGGCCGCAGTGGCGACCTTGATCGCACGGGCAACAGCGGATGCGCTGGCGGCGTCGGCTGCGCCACCAGTCGCCGCCGCGCCGACCGCGTAACGCGCTCCGCCGGCAGCCCAGCGACGACCGCTTGGAGGCTCGCCAGATCGGCCGCCATCCTCCCCATCTCCTTGCGGTAATCGGCCGCCATCCGCTCATTGCTCTCCAGGAGCTCCAGGTGCCTCCTGCCCAAATGAGCCCTGTCGAGCTGCAACTCGGCTAACTCCGCCTTCAGGAGGTCGAACAGCTCGACAAGCCGCGTCGTCGCCTGCGTGACCCGGTGCTCCTCCGGCGTCGGAGAATCTGTGCGGGCCCCGGCCCAACCTTCTAGGGCTTCTATCACCTCCTTAGATATTTTGTCGGCGCGAGGCAAGGGTAAGGACGCCGCCGAGGTGGAGGAACTCGGCGGCGCTTCCACATCCTCCGGGGCCCTGAGGCTATCACCACGCTGCAGCTGCGTGCGGCTGACCGCTAGCAGCTTCGGCGGTGGTGGATGCAGCGTCTCGTCACCGTCGTGACTGCTGCTGGTGGAAGAGGAGTCGGTCAAGGTGAGCTCCAAGTCCGACTCCGTCTTCTGTGGTGGAGGGGAAGGAGGAGGAAGAGACTTCTTCCTGAATCTCCTCTTCCGCCGTACAGATTTCCGGGTCTGTAGGCCCACCGGGCTGTTCGCCCTACTCCTCTCCGTGGCGGTGTCGAATTCCTCCGACACCGCGGTTTGGGACGCGACCTCCGCGTCGTGGTGCTGCGCGACCTCCGCGCAGACTGTTCTGCTTGGTTTGGGTTTTAATGTTAATATTGAATTTTCCATGTAAATCCCACGAGTAGAACCGATTAAATTACACTCCCCGGGTGACGGCCATTCCGGGAAGCGGGGTACATACTACGGAGGTCCCCTGGTATCCGTAGGTTTTAAGCGACTTCGCTGTCGGGTTTTTCAGACTTTTCCTTGTCGCGGGCCGGCCAATTAAGGCAAGCCCCGCGGCCTTCAGAATATCGGCTTCCCAAGTGTGGCTAGCACTCAGGTCGTTGTCGATATCCTGGAGGTTACGCGACGCGGGAGAGCAGCCAACTCTCCCAGCACCGACGGTGGCACGAATGCCTGCCAGCCTCTGCGCGAGCAGTAGGCCGGCCCGTCCCTGGATCCCATGGATCCTTGTGTCGCCCCCATGTCCCCTCTGAAAGCAGAGGGATACCGGGAGCGACAGGCTAGCCCTAAAAAGGGCTGTTTGGGATGGAAGGGATTCTACGAATCCCTTCCCGCGGGCCTTGCAGGTCCGCCATACCACGACCCCCTCTGGGTCAGCTAGCCCTAAAAAGGGCTTGTCGGGTTATTGGTCGACGGCTAGCAGAGCTCCTTCTCCTTGGAGTCAGAGTCTACTAACCGTCGTCCAGGGTGCACCAGCCTCCCCGCTTCCGTTCCCCAGGACCGCGGTCCAGAGGGAAAAGAAACAAGTAAGCCAACGTGGAGGTTACCCAACCCGCACCCCATCTTAAATTATACTTATATATCTGACGGATTTGTCAAAATTTATAATCACTGCTGGGCTCCCTACAATAGTGATTGATGATATCATGAACGGACTATTCAACATAATGATAATTTTTCAATTCACACCGTAGGGCCAATGGGTGTACCCTGGGGGTGGTGGCTGTGATTGTAGTTCATCTTTACAGTCGATGGACCACCTCCTGTTGTGCCCACTGTGCCCCTACACTTGCTGGCCTTAATGAAGCGACGGAAGGTGTGGTCAATGTCACCGAATTTTAGGCTGGGCGTATTTAGCTTCTATTTTTTAATTGTCGCCATTGAAACGAAGAAAAAGAATTCAAACCAGTAGTTCTCGGGATTTGCGATCAGGCATGGTTCGATAGCTCAGTGGGCAGAACATTCCCCCGTAAGGGAAACTTCGCGGGTTTGAATCCCGCCTGTAGGTACTGATTCAAAAATGTTCCCATCTTAATCGATCTGTACCGTTGTTGGTGTGTCATTTGCTTAATATTAATTCGTTGTATGTGCCCAAACCACTTTTTTCTCTTTCAGCGGGAATGGACCCTTATGTTTACAAAATTAGTCCGTCGTTGGCGAACAGCCAGGGCAGGTAATATGCATTACGAATTATTGTATCCTAACTTCATAAATTCGGGAACTTAGGCTTTTTTCCTATTATTAAGATAAGTATTCATATTTTACCCATTATTTAGGGAAGTAGTTCTTAGTTGGCATTTTGATGATTGTTTTTAAGGTCCTGTTTTGTTCAAGATGAAAAATATTTGTCATAATTCTTTTAGGTTTTGGAAGGCGATATGACTTCACTTAACACATACGAAAGCTTTCAGAAATCTATAAAATTAAGGTTGAAGATTACAAATAAGATTTTTATTTAAAAAAAGCCGCGTGGCTTCTGGTAGAATCGAATTTTGCCACCCCATCTCTTCCCATGCGGTGTCGTACAAGGCGACTAAGGGATAGGGCTGTTTAACATCAGACAGATATATACAGCCAAGACTCAGCCTCAGATGCGTGGCTTGAGTCAAAAATAGTGCCCGCAAAACGGCAATAGGCTTGCCCTCTATTACATGGGAAACAATTTAATGATTGGTGATAACGTGGGTGTTATTTCACTTCTGCCTAACCCTCAGGGGATATAAACGTGATTGGATGTATATTTATGTTAAAAAGTAGAAAATAACTCTGTCTATCATCTTATCAAGTATAGTAGAACGCTAAACCGATTCTGAAAAATTTTTCATAAGAGATAATATTATTTATTAAGTGCCTGGTTAATGGCAATAGGCTCGCCACCTATTACATTGGGACCTAAACATAAATTGGCAAAATGTGGGTGCTAACACCTCTGCCTACCCCTTCGGGGATATAGGCCTGAGTTTATGTATGAGTTTATGAGATAACATTATTTAAAGTTCTATTCTGCTGACTGTAGGTATCAAAGAATCTTATGAAGCTGTTGGGAAACAGAATAATATTTTAATTAAAAACAATCGGTAACCCATTTGAAATTAAAGTATGAACCTACACTTTTTGGAAACAATAGCCAGTAAATTAGCCAGAGCTCACTGGAGAGTTTTTGTGCTGTTAGTGGGAAGACCAAAAGCACAGAAAGCTTCACTGACGGCATTGAAACTTTCTGTGCTTATAGGGTTGACAGCGCGATTTTGACTCCCTTGGTGTTACACACGTCCATAGGCCACGGTAACCACTTTTCATCAGATGGACGGTGTGCTTGTTTGCCACATAACTTTCGGATGGAAAAGATAGAAAAGTCGACTGCGTATGCCTAACCTGAAAAATAACGTTATAATTTTATTCTATTATTTAAATTCTGCAATTTCCATAGTAATGTATTTTCTCGCAGTATTTTCAAGCAGTGTGAGCAGTAGTTATCACGTAAATAAAATGTTAATTAATAAGGATTTATAACTAAAAACTTTTTAACTCTTCAATAATTCTTCATTCTCAGAAGCAAGGGAAACTTCAAAGTTTGTAAAATTCTCGATGCAAAAATGTCTACGAGTAAATCTTCGCCCGCTGGCTATTCTCAATGGAAAGGTATAATTTAGTGTCGCTGAAAGCAGTTTGTTAGCACAAAAACAAAGAAACTTCCATCAATAATACGGTTTCAGGTATTTTCTAGTTTTCTTGGTAAAAGAGATTATTTAGTTGTTTTTATTTCTGAACCTTTACTTATCTACATACATATAATCACGCCTTTATCTCTTGAGGGTTAGGCAGAGGTGAATTCACACCTACGTTTCACCAATAATTGTATTTGGTCCCACGTAATAGGGGGTGAGCCTATTGCCGTATTTTGGGCACTATTGTTGACTCGAGCCATGCATCTGAGGCTGAGTCTGGGCTGTATATATCTGCCTGATGTTAAACAGCCCTATCCCTTAGCCACCTTGTACGACACCGCATGGGAAGAGATGGGAGCCCTAATTCTGCTCTGCAGGAAACCACGCGGCAAAATGTTAATTGTTATGGTTACTTATACTGCTTTCATTATAATATACAAAAATACCCGACTGCTATCTTAAAGATCAAAATAAGTTTGATAACAGGCGGTACCCATTTGCCAATTATGAACCGAAAGAAACTTAATGGGTACCACCTGCTATCAAACTTGTTTTGATATTTCAGACAGCAGCCGGATTATTTTTATATTTTAATAATTTATTTTATCGTACTAATTTTTTTTTTTTTCAATTCAAAATTCAAAATTTAAATTCAAAATATATTTAGGACCACATATATATTATTTCCCTATATTTTGGGGAAAAAATGTATACTGGTATACATAATTTTACAACTACCCACATGTGTAATATGTTTGAATGTCGCAATGTTTCTAATAGGAACGGTCTTAAATGTCATTATAAACCTTTGAGGACGCCGTAAGGCGAAACCGGTCAGGTGTAATAAGCAATAAAGTAATGTGGAAAAGTACAAGTGAGTTATCAATATGTGTATTTTATTGTAAACTTTTTAGTTATGATATGACACATGTATATTTTTGTAGTCGCCATCTAATTCCCTCCATTTTGATACGCTACTCGATAAATTTAAACGAAAAAAAAAATTACCAAGGTAGCCTAGTGGTATGGGTGGACTGCTGAGACGAGGTCTCGGGTTCGATCAATGATTTTTCGATGCTTTTCGAAGTTATGTGTGTATTTATCGCAGGTTTATAAGTACCCAGTTAATGGCAATAGCTCGCCACCTATTACATTGGGACATAAACATAAACTGGCGAAATCTAGGTGCTAGCACCTCTGCCTACCCCTTCGGGGATATAGGCGTGAGTTTATGTTTATGTGATGTTATGTAAAAAAAAATTATAACACGCATTTAAGCACCAAAAATCCACCGTATACTTTTATTGACATTTAATGTACCCTATGACATCCGGGAGAATACCTATAATTTGAGACATTCATCGAAATCCGTCCAGCTGTTATGCCTGTAGAAGGTAACAAAGAAAACTATATACAAACATACGCGCATAAAACATTACTCTCGCTGGCGCAGCCTGGTAATAAAAATATTCAAATTAGATAAAGCAAGAATTATCGGCCTCCCAAGGAAATCAAAAGCAATAATCTGTAATGAAAAAGCCTCTCCCCGATAAAATTCAATGATACTCGTGCGTTCTTACCCTTTGGTAAGAAAAAATAATAAATCCGATACTAAGGGATGATTAATATCTTCAGGAATCTTCCAGTCCTTAACGAGACAGGGGTGTACTTTTATTTAATGCGTACTAAAGAGTTAGAATACTAGACGTGACACAATAAATTGAAATTAGACGTTGTGCAATTATTTGAGCTTAGAATTTTATTATTAGGAATTATAATTACTAGTAAACCATTATGAGATGTGGTATATGGGATTCGATTTTCTTTATACCACTTAGGTGTCAGACAAGCACACGGCCCACCTGATGGAAAGTGGTTACAGTGGCCTATAGACGTTTGTAACACCTCTGGCTACCCTACTCACCGCTGCGAACACAACACGAAGTTATTATGGTCGCGGTATTCTGTAGGCCGGAGGTACTTCCCCAGTCGGACTGCTCAATTGGGCGGAAATACCGCCGTGTCCTACCTCCTTATCAATATTATTTATAATTCATACTTTCATTGAATTATTTATAATTCATACTTTCATTTATAAATGCGAAAATATGCCTGTTACGCTTACACGCCTAAACTACTGAACCGATTTTCATGAATATTAGTATAGGTACCCCTATTATATTATTAGAACTTAGGAAAGGACATGGGCTATATTTGATCAGGATAACCGACGTCCACGCGGGCGGAGCCACGGCAATAGCTAGTAATTTATAATAGGTACTAGATTTGTTATAAACATCTCGAATTACAAACTAATTATACACAACATTTTAAAATCATCTTTTATCATTATCACGATGGTTATTAATAATGTATTTCACAAATCATAATAAATATTTGGATTAGAATTAATCATACTAGAATTATCAAATTGTGGGATTATGATTTTTGACTTGGATAAACATACCACGCCTTCCTCCTCCCCTCATCATTTAATATTCATATATTCACACCTGTGCATCCCGGATAGGGTAGGCAGATATGTATAAATACTCAAGGGGCGACCCTCACGCCATCAACCGTACACTTTGTCACAGGCTGTACAGGAAAATCCCTATCTCTTAGTTAACTTGAACGATACCCAAGGGAAGAAATGCGGAGTCTTGTATTTTACTTCGCTTTATGGATTTAACTAAAGTGTAATAAAAAGAAATAATAATGGCAATTCTTAGAAAAGTAAAAACAAAAAGAAAACAATTGATTCTGAAAAAATCAAAAGAAATTTTATACCAGGCGGTACCCATTAATTTTAATTCAGTGTATGATTTGCAAATTGGTACTGCCTGCTTGCTAAACTTATTTCAATCTTTCAACATCAGTTGTTTTTTATTTGTAATAATATATTTTATTTCATACTTTTTAGTTAAGACACATATTTATATATTTCCTTCATTTTGATACCCTACCCGATGAATTTGAGTGAAAATATTTACAACATATCTACATTTTAGCGCCAAAAGTTCACCATATAGCTTTTTTTACATTTAAAACACTTGGACGATGAATACCTTTATTTTAAGATATCAATCATCGAAATCCATAAAGTGGTTGTGAAGATATGAAGTAATATAGAATGTAACAGACATATAAATGTACAAGATATGCGCTGAAAACATCTCTTCTTGGCAGTCGGGTAAAAAGCAACTTAACAATTAAGCAATCCTATTTGTCAAGTCAAACAATAATCTTGTTAGCTTCAAAATAAACATTAAACTACATGATATGTTTACTGCCTATATATAAGTGCTTGCTACAATATTTAGCGAAGATGCCTTCAAAATTGTTTCAAAGGATATTACAAAGTTATTAATATACCATAAATTCTTCTCCCAGATATTATTCATAATTCTTCTTATAAGTATTATTGGATAAATGTTTATGAACTAAACGAAATCTCCGGTTCATTTCTAAGCTAATCAAAACTGTCTGTCAATCAAATCTCCTCTGAAGCTGAGCACTGTGATTGATATGAGATGTGGAACCTTGAAGTAAAATTGGAACTGAAATATAGGCAGATAGAAGAGATATATTTGATACATATATTTTTTATTAAACAGTGAAATCCCACAGTACCTGATTTGACGGAGAATTGGATTGCAGGAATTAACCTCATCTGCAATTCGGTACGATATACAGTATACTGATTGACTGATGAGGCTTAGGTGAAAGTCTATTTCTATATACAATGCTATAAGATGGTGATAAATACCATAGACACATAAATATATCCACGCATCTTAATTTTATACTACCCTTTTCTATTGGTTTATAAATTCAAAGTTATGTTGTTTTAGATTTATTTCTATCTATGCTATAAACAAATCCAAAATTTTTATGAGACCATGTCAAAGAAATAAAAATCCCCGTTTTGGAACAAAGAACTTCCAACAGCTTTATTATTTAGACCAATATATCTAATGGGATTTACCTGTGCCACTGTTGGTAAGGATGTTTGTGTTTGATAGGTTCTTCCATAATTCTCATACACATTATGCTGTATGAGAACTGTAGGACTGAAAGCCTAGTTTGCGAAATATGTATGCTAATAGACTTTTATTTACCTCATCAGGAATACATAAGCATCTTGACTTGTAGTTTTGAAGAAAAGCCAAAAAATAAATTACAAACTTGAAAGACAAATTCAAAAAGGTCATCCCCTAAACCGTGTTAAACAACTTTAAAAACACCACAAAACAAATTTGTTCAGAACAGGTAACTTTTGTACGGCTACCCTCAAATTCGTGGACGGTATTTCCATAATTAACAATTTTCGAGACAAACTTCGGTGGCAATCCATCAATTCTGTCTGGAGTTCGAAAACCAATTATGTAGAATAAAGACTTAGTTGTCGAAATGCGCCGGTGTCTTATTAAGGACGACAGAGGGGGTGAAGAGGGGGAGGCCTTCATTCGAGTGCTGAAGTTCTAATGCACTAAATAAGTTTTTATTGTGAATAAAGTTTTTATTCTCATTGCATAAGGTTCTACGTTGTGAGTTTCTGATAAAGTACGCCTTTGTTACTGGTATTGTTTGCCAAGCGATTTCTCATAAAGCACTGGTCCATATAAATCTAACTATAGGTTTTATTAATGAAAGAGTGGCGGAACTAGTGTCGAGTATCTAATAAATTATTGAAATTTTTACTTGAATTTTTTTCTTTTGTTCGGTTTCGAAAGTTTTATTTAACAAGTGTATTTTTTTACGAGATAGTAAATAACATATCCACTTAACAGAAAATGCATGAAGTCATTATTGTCTTTTAATAATGTTACATTACAATTGTCTTAGATTATTTAGCTCAAAATATAAATTAATTTCTTAAGATTTTTTTTGCTACACAATTTTTTCTATACATAAAAATAAACACTTTTTAGATAATATAAATAAAACTGTTAATCGAATGTCTCTCTGTAACTTTAACCGCTGAAAAGGGAAGTTTATACGGGAAAAGGAATGAACGAAAAATGGAACGAAGGGAAGGAAGATGTAAATAATGAAATATCACAACATAAATCGTGATTGAATTCATTAATGATAATTAATTTTCAATCAATGTTTAATTTTTATTTGAACTTTACACGATATCAACTTTCTGTAAGAAGCTATTGTTCCTATATTTATATGTGAATAATAGCAATAATTTTATTTGAACAATGGAGTATTTGCTGTTTCCACAGAGTTTTTAATTCTCTTAGCCTTTTTCCCATCTCAATTGGGGTCGGCTTTTCAGTCTAACTGTGATGCGGCTGAACTTGGATAATTTCCGTGAAGTGACTGCTATTGGCGATGTCGAAGTTCTGTAGTTAGGCTAGTCGATTTTTTATGGCTTCAACTACCCGTAACGACTGCCACAGATGTTCGTATGGTAACCAGGACCGACGACTTAACGTGCTTTCCTCTAGACTAGACCAACGCAAATACTTATATTCATACATAAAAATATATTCACTTAGTGGGAATCGAACCCGCACCTTTTGCGTAGCGCTTGCGTTCACTACCTCCACACCAAAAGGCTGTAAGTCAGTGTCTAATTCCACGGGTTTATTGTAGATTTATTTTGACAGATTTTTTATTTTTATAGTAATTCGTTTTCTAGTTTCTTTATATTGGTTAGTGTCAATACAAACTATTTTTAAATATCAGATATTGCAATATCATTTGAAGCAATTTACTTTACAAGGTTCTTTGGTTTCATAAGCTGTTTAATATTATGTTTTAGTGTCCACTTTCAGTCAATTAAATCTCGTAAATTGCTCATAAAATACGCGCCATTGAATAGAACCAAATAGCATTTAACGATATTGCTGAGACTGTGAATTTACCTTTAAATATAATTAGTATGTAGTGTAAATGTTCTTTACTTCATTGAATATAATGTATTCGCTTATCAGAAGTCGCGTATTTGATTCCTGTTACGTGCAAATTACACTTATGTGAAAAAATATATAACGAGAAGAGATATTCTACCGGTGGAGTAGAATAGTGCACCATATCTCTTCCCATGGGAATACCCATAATATGGTACACCATGCTGTATGAAAAGTACAGGACAAAGTGCCAGATTGACGGCTCGCCTCCGAGTTCGTGTGATCGCAAATCATAGTTGGTGACAGTTGGCAAAATGTGGGTGTTAATACACGTCTATTTACCCTTTGGGGGACTATAAATCTTATATATAAAATTCTCGTGTCACAATGTTCATTCCCGTACTCCTCCGAAACGGCTTAACCGATTCTCATGAAATTTTGTGAGCATATTGAGTAGGTCTGAAAATCGGCCAACATCTATTTTTTATACCCCTTAGTGATAAGGGCTGTCCACCCTTAACATTATATGGCAAAACAACGTTTGCCGGGTCAGCTAGTATATATGTAAAATTTATTCTTTGCAATAAGTGCTTTGACCTTAATTATTTATTCCTATCATTTGAAAATCAATTACACTGCAGAAGAAAGCCGTTTGTTAAAACTTTTAGTCTTAATGGAAGAGAGGCTTATTTCGTTACAGTTTCGCTCTGTTCCGAACTGTTTGAGTGTGCTAATGTACTAGATAAGTTGCAAATGGCATTGTGTTTTAAGTTTTATTTGCTACGTGGCTTGCGTTGTGAATGCGACCTTATATTTATGTTTGAGATTTAAAAAGACCTAACTTTCTGATGCATAGAAATTATTTCTGATATCTTTGTAATATCTATTTGTGACTCAATGAATATCATCTGATAATGGATTTGTCTCAAATACGACGACGTTAGTAACAATTTCTGTCGTGTAAAAAACGTAAGAGAGATGGCCCTGAGTCGGCCGGGGTGCGAGGGATATGCCTGTCAACCTCACCTTCGACAACAAAAACGACCCATAGGCGGCGTGCGTTTTAGTCGGTTCGAGTCCGACATAACCTCTTCCACCGGCTCCGGTGGGGAGGTATCCGTGGGGATTTTGCGCAAGTAAAAAAAAAAGTCTAATCTAAATTAACTAGAAAGTCACTTGAAATCGGCTTCCATAAAAAGTTTTAGTGCTGTAGAATATTATGTAGGTACATACATACATATAATCACGGCTTTATCCTTGGAGGGTTAGGCAGAGATGAATTAACACCAACATTTTACCAATAATTGTATTCGATCCTACGTAATAGGGGGTGAGCCTATAGCCGTATTCCGGGCACTATTGTTGACTCGAGTCATGCATCTGAGGCTGAGTTTGGGCTGTATATATCTGTCTGATGTTAAACAGCCCTATCCTATAAATTTATACACACAGAAAACCTAAAAACTAAAGCTAAATATTCTTAACATACCCCAAAGACGTGTTTTCGAAAAACTCAAAAATTATACACACAGAAAAATCTCAAAGAGGTGGTACAAAGAGGTAATACCTCAAAAAGGTGTTCACAAAAAACTCAAAATGACAACACAGAAAATCTAAAAGCTAAAGCTAAATATTCCTAATAAACCTTTTTTAAATTTAGGAGGTAGGGCAGGGCGGTATTTCCGCCCAATGGAGCAGTCCGACTGGGGAAGTACCTCCGCCCTACACAATACCGCGGCTATAATAACTTCGTGTTGTGTTCCCAGCGGTGAGTAGGGTAGCCAGAGCTCACTGGAGAATTTGTGCTATCAGTGGAAGACTAAAGGCTTGTCCTGCTTTGTCGTCTACTGACGGCACAGAAACTCTGTATTTACAGGGTTAGCAGCGCGACTGTGATTCTTCTGGTGTTACAAACGACTATAGGCCACGGTAACCGCTTTCCATCAGGTGGGCCGTGTGCTTATCTGCCATCTAAGTGGTATAAAAAAAACGAAATACGGACATAAATGTCAGTTTAGTAGTAATCATAAACCACTAAGGTTTGCGCTAAAACTATAAGTTATGATTAAAATAGGTGATCTCAAAAACTCAAAATTTATACACACAGAAAAACCTAGAACATACATATAATCCACGCCATTATCCCCGGAGTGTTAGGCAGAGGTGAATTAACACCCACATTTCACCAATCATTAAATTCGGTCCCACCTAATTAGGGAATGAGCCCATTACCGTATTCCGGGCACTATTGTTGACTATAGCCATGTATCTGTGTAACAGCCCTTGGTCGCGTTGTACGACAAGAAAGAAAGAAAGAAAAGAAAGAAAGAAACCATTTATTATACACACACGCCACATATAAAAGAAAAGAGAAAAAAAAAATTCACTATCGGAACAAGAAATAAAATAAAAACAAGTAAAACAACACATGGGAAGAGATGGGGTGGTCCAAATTCTACTCTGCTGGGAACCACGTGTCTATGCGCTAAACCTAGACGCTAAAGCTATGACGCTAAAATATTCTTAACGTACTTCAAAGAGGTGTTATCAATATTTACCGCGATATATATCTAAATATTGAAAACCGCGATCGCCGACCGAAAAAGGGAACAGTAAAATATTCATGAAAATATTTTAGCCTGTCCTATTCATTGTGCTCCGACGTAGAGATAAATATCTGATCTCAGGATAAACGTGAAACAATATATATGGGTACGTATCTACTAAGTAAGAAGTTATATGTGACTTAGTAGGTAAGTTAACAATGAGGTAGGACACCGCGGTTTTTCCGCCCAATTGAGCAGTCCGACTGGGGAAGTACCTCCGCCCTACAGAATACCACGGCTATAATAACTTCGTGCTGTGTTCCCAGGGTTGAGTAGGGTAGCCAGAGCTCACTGGAGAATTTGTGCTGTCGGGGGGAAGATTAAAGGTTTTTCCTGCTTTGTCTTCTACACTGACGGCACAGAAACTCTGTATTTACAGGGTTGGCAGCGCGACTGTGACTCCTCTGGTGTTAAAAACGTCCATAGGACACGGTAACCACTTTCCATCAGGTGGGCCGTGTGCTTGTCTGCCACCTAAGTGGTATAAAAAAAAAGTTAAAATAACAAGATTAAAAAAACAAGTTTTAAAATTACATACATATTCTGTGCGCCATTTTATCCGATCTTCTACGCACATTGGCCTATGTCCAGCACTGGGCTTCGGTGAGCTAATTGATTGATATATTCTGTCCTCCATGTCATAGCCCAATTCAGTAACGACACATTTTCAGTAGGTTCTAGTGGAAGAATTCCTGTCGGGGTTTGGAGGTCAGTATCTTCTTCTTCATCTTAACTTTAATCCCAGTCGCATTCGAAGTTAGCTAGCAAGCCTCTTTAATTCCGTCATCCTACATGGTCTAACACCTAGAGCATGGAGCGGGAGTGCGGTGATACTGTTCTTCAAAAAAGGAGATAAGACCTTGCTGAAGAACTACAGGCCCATCTCACTCCTGAGTCATGTCTACAAGCTGTTCTCGAGAGTCGTCACAAATCGTCTTGCGGGTAAGCTCGACGAGTTCCAACCACCGGAGCAAGCCGGGTTTCGAAAAGGTTATAGCACCGTGGACCACATCCATACTGTTCGGCAGATTGTAGAAAAGGCCCAAGAATACAATCAGCCACTGTGTATGGCGTTTGTGGACTACGAAAAAGCCTTCGACTCCATCGAAACCTGGGCAGTTCTGGATGCCCTACAGCGGTGTCGTGTCGATTGGCGATACATCGAGGTGCTGAGATGCTTGTATGACACTGCCACAATGTCCGTCCAGCTCCAAGACCAGAAGACGAAACCCATTAGCCTCCAACGTGGAGTGAGACAGGGAGATGTTATATCCCCCAAACTATTCACCAACGCGTTGGAGGACGTCTTCAAAACTCTGGATTGGACTGGGTGGGGTATAAACATTAACGGTGAGTACATCGCACATCTTCGGTTCGCCGACGACATCGTCATAGTAGCGGAATCGTTGGAACAACTGGGCGAAATGCTGCATAGCCTAGATGGAGCTTCTCGACGCGTCGGCCTCGATGTAAACTTGGATAAAACCAAAATTATGTTCAACGAACATGTTGCACCGAGACCGATTGCCATCGAAGGGGCGACACTCGAAGTTGTTCAAAAATATATCTACCTGGGGCAGGTTATCCGGCTCGGTAAAAACAACTTCGAGAAAGAACTAGCCAGAAGGATCCAACTGGGTTGGGCAGCATTTGGCAAACTACGTCGAGTTTTCTCTTCACCCCTACCGCAATGCCTCAAAACAAAGGTCTTTGAACAGTGCGTCCTACCTGTTATGACTTACGGTGCGGAAACGTGGACACTTACAGTGGGGCTGGTCCATAGCTTAAAAGTCGCGCAGCGGGCTATGGAGCGAGCTATGCTTGGAATTTCTCTGAAGGATAAAATTCGGAACGAGGTTATTCGACAGAGAACCAAAGTTACCGACATAGGCCACAGAATAAGCAAGTTAAAGTGGCAGTGGGCTGGCCACGTTTGCCGAAGGACCGATGGCCGTTGGAGCAAACGAGTCCTAGAGTGGAGACCGCGAGAAGGTAAACGAAAGGTAGGACGCCCCCTAGCCAGATGAACTGACGACCTGAAAAAGGTGGCTGGGACAGACTGGATGCGGAAGGCGGAGGATTGGAGAAAATGGCGCACATTGGGAGAGGCCTATGTCCAGCAGTGGACTGCAGTGGGCTGATTGATTGATTGATTGCATTCGAAGTTGTTACCTCTGAGTCTGGGGTTCGCTTTATCAATCTATTTGTGGATCTGGCTAAACTTCAATATTTTTCATGAAGCGACTGCCATATGACCTTCACAACCCAAAGGCGATAACAAACATTGTAGTTAAACTAGTTGTTGGCTCCTACCACCCGTAACGACTGCTATAAATTTCCGCATGGCAACCGGAGCCGACGACTTTACGTACTCTCCGAGGCACGACCAAACCAATGCAAATACGCCGCTCAGTGCAAATATACTAATATTTGCTTTGAGCGGGGATCGAATCCGTGCCTTCTGCGTATCGGCCACGTTACAGAAGCTGTCGATGTAAAAAACGATATTCTAAATGATCTGTCAAAATAAACTCTATGTTTTTGTTAGATTTAGAATTTAAAATTGTAATTTTACATTATGTTTTCGTAAATTTTGGCATGCAGACAGCCTCTATGGCGTAGCGGTAGAACGTTCGACTTCTATGCAGGAGGCGCAGGTTCAATTCCCGCTCAACGCAAATAATTTTATGCACGAATATGCATATTTCATTGGTCTGGATGTTTATATGTATAATATGTATGTATTTACAATAAAAATATCTAAGTATGTTTATCCGCATTCTAGATTCCATAACACAAGTTAGTTAAGCTATGCTTACCATGGGTCTAGAGATAGTGTTGTGTAGAATGTTGTAGAATATTTATTATTATTAAAGGGGGGAAAACCAAAACATTAAGATCCATCTGATGCTGACTGTATGAGCTTCAGCTTTGACTACTCAGGCTGGTTTGTACATAGGCTACCATTTTATCCACCACACATACAAAGTTCCATGTACAAATCGGCATTCATAGGTGAAAATATGGTGAAATTTGTACATGTGGTAGGCCACATGGACTATTTTTTTTCTCTCTATTTGTATCATCACATCTTTAACCATATTCTAGGAAATAAAGAATAAGTAAAAAACCATACCACAACGTTTCATTGACGTGTATAACTCAAATTTCCTCTAACAATTTTCCTCACTAGTGAATTGTCTCCAGTTTTCCTTCTCCTCAAACTATCGTTCTCTAAACAGATGCTTAATGCTTACATGCACAAGATTTAACACTTGTTGCTTTATAAGTTTGTAAGCTATATATCTCAGTCAAGACTTGCTGCAACGATATGTTACTGCCTCTGGGCTGCTGGTGTTAAAACGTATTTTGGGTATATATATTTTGGAATGATTTAACACCCGTCATAGTGATGCGGGAACTTGAACTTAGTTTTACAACTATAATTTACTTTGGCTAAGTAGAGTTGACTTAAAATTTTTGAGAAATAAATATATAATATATAAATTGAATTGAATAATATCGATTTCAAAAGTGAAATCATTAAAATATATCATAATTATTAAAAAAATTGACACCAGAAAAATTACGTACACTCGTTCACACTTAGTTTTAAGGAATTATTAAGAAATAATTATTGTAAATTTAAAGAAATAAAGAAAGAATCATTTATTATACACATACACTTACACTACACATATAAACTTCGCTATCGCAACGACAAAAAAACAAATAATGACGTCTAGAAAATGTAGCAGTGAACATTGTTGCGTCGTTTCTTCTCGTCTAACGCCTAGGAAGCAGTGGTAAACTTATATTATATTGAAAATTAATAAATTCAATAAGAAAAAATATTATGAATTTTATGAATTTCGTTATCATTTTGATAAACTACACAATAGTACGCTGTCATTTAACAAATTTATATGATTTCAAACCGACTAACCAATGATAATAAATAATGAGATTATCATTACATAATCAAATGAAACAAATACATAACATTACCAAATGAAGACCAAACCATAATAAGAACACATTTAAATATAATATATTTAATAACCGCCGAGTGGTTCCCGGCAGAGTAGAATTTAGGCTACCCCATCACTTCCCATGCGGTGTCGTACAAAGCGACTAAGGGATAGGGCTGTTTAACACCGAACAGATGTATACAGTCCAGACTCAGCTTTTACTGGTGGTAGAAACTTGGTGGCACAAATTTGTCTCAAGTTTCGACCGGGTAGGTACCACCGTGCACTATTGCGAAAAACCCTCCATAGCAATTCAATCTCGGTTGGATTGTGTTCAGGGGTCAGCAAGTGCATAGCCGGGCAGAGGTGGTGGTTGTCGCAGCACTAGTGGGACCAGTGGGTCTTGGCGTAGTCTAGTGGGGATGGCGCGGGGCGATGCGCCGAACAGGGAGACCTGTAGAAACGGTGGTGCCGCTGGCCGCCCGCGGTATAGTATAGGGGCCCAACTGGGGTTAACCACCTTGGGAGGCTGCCTCACCAGGCCGCGCATAATCCCGATATGGTTCGTCGTGCCGGTTGGTGACCGGAATTGGGAGCCCGGCGACCATACTCGGGGGGGTACGGGGGCCCTTCCGTTCGGCGCGTCGGCTCTCGCCATACCTCACATTCATAGATAAAACCAATATCCCGCGCTTTGTCACACGGTGCTGCGGCGGCAATCACCTCTTTTTTCACGCCTTCTCCCACCCAAACTCATGGCAGCGCAATTAAAGGAAATAGGCAACACAGCGGCTCGACACACTCCCAAAAGCTTGCTATTTGAGGTGGAGTCCACTAACATCTGTGGGCTCCATGCAAACCTCAACGCCGTCCACCAACACCTAGAGACGGCGAAACCTGCCATGTTTTTTCTAACGGAGACGCAAATACACCGCCCTGACGATACGACCTACTTGCTCTACCCTGGCTATGTTCTTGAGGAAAGTTTTCGTGCAAAAGCCGGGGTGTGCGTGTTTGTTAGGGCGGATGTTTGCTGTCGCCGTTTGCGCTGCCTAGAGGACCCATCCTTCTCCATCCTTTGGGTACACGTAGACCATGGCCCTACGAGTCAGATCTATGTGTGCCTCTACCGTTCCCATACAGGAGATGCTGAGACAACTCGACTCTTCGAATATCTGAGTCAGGCGGCAGATGATGCGCAGGAGCAATTTCCGAATGCCGAAATGGTGTTTTTGGGGGATTTTAACGCCCACCACGAGATCTGGTTGGGCTCCTCCAAAACAGACCATGCGGGAAGAGCCGCCCACGCGTTTGCTCTGGCGCACGGCCTGACCCAATTGGTGCACGAGGTCACTAGGATACCAAGAAGGTCGGGCCTAGCACCTTCTCTGCTAGACCTTCTGCTGACGAGTGATCCGGACCGGTACAGTGTATCGGTGCGAGCCGCTTTAGGCAACTCCGACCACTGTCTGGTCTGTTCCACGGTGCCCATTATAGCGCCCCCACGACCCGTGCAGGGGAAGCGGCGTCTCTGGCACTACTCGTCAGCGGACTGGGATGGACTTCGTGACTATTTTGCGTCCATCCCGTGGGTTGAGCGCTGCTTTGAAGGTAAGAACCCATCGGATTGTGCTACTGCTGTTGCCGGTGAGATCGGTCTGGGTATGGAATACTATATCTCATACACCGATGTCACCGGTGACCGCGGGGTGCGCCCTTGGTTCGGGCGCGAGTGTGCGGAAGCTGTTGAACAAAAACAGTCTGCGTACCGCGCTTGGGTAAGGGCGCGCGCCACG
Organism: Eilema griseolum; assembly: GCA_963662185.1. Taxonomy (NCBI): domain Eukaryota; kingdom Metazoa; phylum Arthropoda; class Insecta; order Lepidoptera; family Erebidae; genus Eilema; species Eilema griseolum. The sequence continues at coordinate 3,879,190 of OY759249.1, forward strand.
CGCCATCCCAATCTGGGCCACTTCAAGGCGGCGTACAACAGAGCCACAAGGGTCTGCAGAAGAGCCTACGTCAGAGCGGATGCCCTGCGCATAGCGCGGCTTGGTCAAGAGCTAGTGATGCATCCCACGGGAAGCCGTGGCTACTGGCGACTGGCTAAAGCCGTGCAAGCCAACTTCTGTCAGCCTTCGCTGCCTCCGCTGCGTAACCCTGATGGATCCCTGGCCCATGAGCCGCAAGAGAAGGCAAATCTGCTGGCTAATCTCTTTGCGGCCAACTCCCGAATCGATGATTGTGGTACGCAGCCACCAACACTACCCGACAGTGACCACGCGATGCCTGATATCCATATCAGGCAACGCGATGTCCGTGCAGTGCTACAATCACTCGATGTCCGGAAAGCCAGTGGTCCGGATGGTATTCCAGCGGTAGTCTTGAAAAAATGTGCAGCGGAGTTGTCTCCAATGCTTACGCGCCTGTACCGGCTATCCTACAGTTCGGGTACAGTGCCTTTGCCTTGGAAAGAGGCGAATGTTCAGCCGATTCCCAAAAAGGGGGATCGCTCGGAGCCAGCCAACTATCGACCCATAGCCGTCACCTCAGTGCTGTGCAAAGTGTTCGAGCACATAATCAACAAACAGCTCATGCGGCACCTACAGGATCACTCCTTAATTAATGACCGGCAATATGGCTTCAGACCGAAACGGTCAACGGGTGATCTTCTAGCATACGTTACCCATCTTTGGGGTGAGGCTATGGACAAGCACGGCGAGTCACTGGCAATTAGTCTTGACATCGCCAAAGCTTTCGATAGAGTCTGGCACAAATCGCTTCTTTCCAAGCTACCTGCCTTTGGTCTGCCTTCTAGGCTGTGCAACTGGGTTGCTAGCTTCCTGCAGGGGCGCCGTATTCGCGTCCTTTGTGACGGACGAGCTTCGGAGTTTCTGCAGGTTAATGCTGGCGTGCCCCAGGGGTCCGTCTTATCACCCACTCTCTTTCTTCTGCATATCAACGACATGCTGTCTACCGGCAATGTTCATTGTTATGCAGACGATAGCACTTTGCATGGGAGTTATCATGGACATCCTGCGGCCAAGCAGTCGGATATCGCGGAGAAAAGGCAGCTTCTTGTCACTGAGCTTGACGGGATCCTGAACCACATTTCTCAATGGGGCTCTGAGAACCTGGTTGAGTTCAATGCCAAGAAGACGCAGGCATGTGCGTTTACAGCAAAAGTATCTTCTTTCCTTCCCCTCCCCACTCTACAGAGCACGCCACTGCCACTGCAGGACAATCTCAATATCCTAGGTATGGATGTTCGCTGCAACCTGAATAACAAAAACTACATCGAGAGTATCATCAAAACAGCCTCACGAAAACTCGGAGTCCTGAACAGAGTGAGACGGTTTTTTACGCCGGAGCAGCGGTGTCTTCTATACAAGACACAAATTCGCTCCTGTGTGGAGTACTGCTCGCATCTCTGGGATGGTTCAGCAAAGTACTTACTAGATGCTCTCGACAGGTTGCAGCGACGTGCGGTCCGCATCATTGGGAATCCCGAGATCACGAACACCCTAGAACCTTTGCAGCTGCGTAGAGATGTTGCGTCCATGGCTGTATTTTACCGTTTGTACCATGGGGAGTGTTCTGATGAGCTCTTCCAATTAGTCCCACCCTCCCCTTTCCTATACAGGACAACGCGTGCAGGTCTTAGATGTCATCCGCACACGGTGCAAAACATCCGATCAAGAACCAAGCGGTTTGGAGACTCTTTCCTCTGTCGCACCATTAAGGCCTGGAATTCATTACCAGCTCACGTGTTTCCTTCTTCCTACAGTCCCGGGTCCTTTAAGCGGGGCGTGAAAAAGCATATGATGAGGCCGTCAAGCTGAGTGTCACCATTGTCACACGGTATGTGTAAGTAATGGTGACCCTCTTTTCTGGGACTTTGCCTTCAGCTTACCATCAGGCAAGGCGAAGTCCAATTGACGTGTCCTATAAAAAAAAAAAAAAAAAAAAAAAAAAAAGATGCATTGCTCGAGTCAACAATAGTGCCCGGACGACGGCAATAGGCTCACCCCCTATTACGTGGGACTGAATTCAATGATTGGTGAAATGTGGGTGTTAATTCACGTCTGCCTAACCCTCCGGGGATAAAGGCGTGATTATATGTATATGTATGTATGTATTTAAATATAATTAAATGGATCTAAAATTTAAACTAAAGTAATGTTAATTTAAAAATATTACATTAATGTTATATACATTTAGTTGACGTTAGTAACATGCAGTATCATGCTTTACCTTGTCATGTCGCATACCTGCCCAAGACTTCAAATACACACCATAAATTTGTAGCATGTCACAAACATAACATTTAGCCACTCATACTTACAACTGCGTCCCATACACGAGTCACATACTAAATGTAGCGACTAACAAAACATCTCGAATATTCCATCGCTATCACTCACGAAGGAACCTTTGTACATGTAATACAACAGTGAAAAAGAATAATGACTCGGGAAATGGAGTTACAGAAGCTGCATACGAATTGCCACCTTATCCGTTTATAATACGAAGGCTTTTTGCTCGAGTGTGACCGCGTTAAATAAACTTATAGCTGAGACGTAGACTGTATATTTTGTTAGCGATCTTTTGGATATATGGTGGTGGGCTTATTGCAATTTTTATTCGTCTATATGAATTATTATTACGTAGATGCTTTTATTAAAATGTCAGGTGGGTTTATGTCATTTGAATAATAAAAATTGGTTTTACATAATTTCGCTGTCTTTTCCAGAGGATATTGTTTGAGGCGACTAAGTAATAAGGCTGATTTGTTTTTTTATACCACATAGGTGGCAGACAAGCACACGGCCCACCTGATGGGAAGTAGTTACCGTGGCCTATGGACGTATGCACCAGGGGTGTTACACTCGCGCTGCCGACCATGAAGAAACCTTCTGATACCCCTCTTGAAGAACCCCACATTGTAGGTGCTTGGGTAAATCGCAGCAGGCATTCCATATTTTGAGTGTGCGTGAGATGAAATTTCTTTCATACCGCACAGTACGCACCGTCTTAGGACGCAATATGTGTGTGAGTGTCGCACTCTTTACCAATGGAGTAGATAGAGACCACATTTAGTTACTACGATTTCCTGATTAACACCTTTCATTTATTCTACTTCCATAATAGTAGTTGAGCACTACTATTTCCTGATTAACACCTTTCATTTATTCTACTTTCATAATAGTAGTTGAACACTACTATTTCCTGATTAACACCTTTCATTTATTCTACTTCCATAATAGTAGTTGAGCACTACTATTTCCTGATTAACACCTTTCATTTATTCTACTTCCATAACTGTAGATGAGCACTACGATTCCCCGATTAACACCATTCATTTATTCTACTTCCATAACTGTAGATGAGCACTACGACTCCCCGATTAACACCTTTCATTTATTCTACTTTCATAATAGTAGTTGAGCACTACTATTTCCTAATTAACACCTTTCATTTATTCTACTTACATAATAGTAGTTGAGCACTACTATTTCCTGATAAACACCTTTCATTTTTTCTACTTCCATAATTGTAGATGAACACTACGATTCCCTGATTAACACCTTTCATTTATTCTACTTCCATAATTGTAGATGAGCACTACGATTTCCTGATTAACACCTTTCATTTATTCTACTTCCATAATAAAATTGTGGTTGAGCCGTTATTGATCTGACAGTAAATACTGCCTAAAAAATTGTTAGGTTAAGTACAAAAGAAGAATAGAAATAGAAGAAGAAATTCATAACATTCATGAGATTTAGGTTATAAGTGTAATAACTTACTGACGTCAATTTTATTCTGCTTACTAAGCTAAGTTTGTCACCGCTTCCTGGGCGCTAGCTTAATAGAATAAATGCAACAAACTCCATCAAGGCACTTTCTGGACATCTATTTACAATGAACAAATTATTAAAAACTGTATGTGGAAGAATATACATTTGTCTCTAGTCATTTGTGTTCATTAATAATTATAATAAAAACTTTATAATATAAGAATTAAACTTTTCTTTCTCAATAAAATTAGAAAGAAAGTGAAAAGAAAAAGCATTTATTCAAGAACATACAATGTACAGAGAGTCAGACTAATATATAAACACAATAAGGCAACATAACAAGAAAACACTCACTGCACATCTTGCTCACCCAAATGGGCCATCTCAGCATGATTGCCCCGCACACCAGGGTATGCGAAGCGCTGGTTTTCAGATGGCGCCGGTAGTGGCTCCGCCGCCAAGCAAAACGAGTCAGTGACGCATCAGAACACAACAACAGATCTCAGAAAAATACAACACTTTAAAATGGCGACATAAAAAGAAAGAAATGATGACGTCCGTCCCAATAGTGGTGACCACTAATTCGCAACAATAAATTAATCAAATAACCCGCTCCTGACCGTTCCCGGCGCAAAAGTGCCTATCACACTCGTGGCATTTCCACGCTGTATTGCGATGGCCATCCATTGCACCAGGAACACTCTGGAACGGGAGTCACCTGTTGTCTCTATGAACCTGTTTCCGATATCTTTTACAAGGTTTTTCGCCTCCTTGATCTAGCGCCCCAAGGTCCCCACCGCTATCGGCACAAAGTGGTACAGTGGCTTTAAATAAGCATATTTAATGATTTTTTCAAGCCTGCGTGAGTGAACGGTGCGACCGAGGTGGCTGGCGGCTACAGAGTTGACGCAAGTTGCAACTCAAATTAGGCACTTGCCGTTCTTCCAGGGCACCAAAGTCAGCCCGCCTGGCCTCTTGCCATCAGACCCGCTCAGACCGGGAGGCTCCAGTACGCAAGGGACGTTTGCCGGTACGAGGGCCTTTCTTCTGTGCGCTAAATCCGCAAAATGCGTGGTGGGGAAGATAATGTCGGACTTGAACCTACTAAAACTCACGGCGTCCATGGGTGATTGCCGGTTGCTAGGGGTGATTAGCAGGCATATGCCTCAAAAGTAGTGACGACGAAGTGACTTACTTAATATATGAATTTTTGGGTATTTAGCAGTCCACGAACAGTGTGGTTTATCCCTGTGGCTATTGCTAGCAATTGGACCAAATAAATGTTAACATACGGGTAGATTTCTGAAATGTGTCATTTTAATACTGAAAATAGTAAATCACACATAATGTCAGGAAATGTTCTCGAATAGCTGACTTAATATCACTAACCTCACAATTTCAGTCTTTGAACAATTTCTCAATGTAGCATACATGAGTAATACTCTACAAATTCCCAGTGTTATCCTGGCTAAGAGCCAAGCGTATCAGACAAAGGGTTTGACATTAAGACCGTTTATAAAGACCTGCTTGGCATACTGTTATAACGTTTATAGGCTTTGTTGAAAAATTCTGAAAAATGCAGTCCATGATAAAGTGCCCGCTTGATGGCAATAGGCTCGTACCCTATTACGATTTTTTATATATTTTATATAGGACACGTCAATTAGACTTCGCCTAACCTAAAAATGCATTGGTGACGTAGGATCATTTTGACCTAGTTTCTAAAACTCTAATTTTAAATTTAAGGCTAGTTACACATTAGGAATGTATCCTTAAATCTATTTCTGAATGCACACTGGAGTGGACAATAAAACCTTAAACCTCACAGTTTGGTTTCATTTAGCTCACCACCGGAAGATTAAAAGTTTCCAATATCCGCTGATTATCCTAGGCATGTGTATCTCCAAGGCGCCCGAACTTTTATGGTAATGTACTTACAAACCAATTTTGTTTTTATTTCTTTTAAATAGGAGATTACATACACACTTACTTCTTCACATTTATCATTACAACTGACCCCCAAAAATCTTTTTATTATTACAAGTGGTAAGCTGAAGGCAAAGTCTCAGAAAGGAGGGTCACCATTACTTACATATACCATGTTACAATGGTAACACTCAGCTTGACGGCCTCATCACATGTTTTTTCACACCCCGCTTAAAGGACCCGGGACTGTAGGAAGAATTAAACACGTGTGCTGGTAATTATATCCAGGCCTTAATGGTGCGACAAAGGCAATAGTCATCGAACCGCTTGGGTCTTGATCGGATATTCTGCACCGTGTGCGGATGACATCTAAGTCCTGCATGTGTTGTCCTGTGTAGGAAAGGGGAGGGTGAGACTAATTGGAAGAGCTCTTCAGAACATTCTCCATGCTACAAACGGTAAAATACCATGGTATACTGTTATAACGTCTTTAGAATTTTTTGTGAAAATCTGATCTTTAAAATACAGCTCATGATAAAGTGCCCGCTTGACAGCAATAGTCTCGTGCCCTATTAGGTGGAACTGAAAATCATGGTTGGAATGTGGGAGTCAGCTTACGTATATTATGTAGGTGATATGTCGTAAAAACTTTTTCATTTTAACCCTTAACAATCCAGTATGCTTTTGCAAAGTAACTGGCCAATAGTGTCTAATACACTCATGGTGGTCGTATGCCACTTAAGTCTAACAAAACAATACATTCTTGGGAAAAGTGGCATACGACCACGGCTATGCTTTTTTTTTTACGTGCGCAAAATCCCCACCGATACCTCCCCACCGGAGCCGGTGGAGGAGGTTATGTCGGACTCGAACCGACTAAAACGCACGCCGCCTGTGGGTCATTTTGGTTGCCGAAGGTGAGGTTGACAGACATATCTCTCGCACCCCGGCCGACCCAGGGCCATCTCTCACGATCTGGCCCTCTTCTCGGGTGTGTGGGGACTACAGAGTCCCCAACTCGTTCCCGGAAAACGGGGAGGCACGTCAGGCGCGCCGCCACCGCGGCCCGCTTCTGCCAGGGCGACAGGCGGCTCCACCTGTCACCTCCAGGCCGGCGCTCATGGGGGGCGGAGGTCGTTCATCGACCTCCGACGCCCGAGTTGCCTTCGTACGCGGGCAGCTTGGCCCGCCTCCTCCTTCACGAGCATTACTTGCTCGCAGAAGGAGGCGCCGGCCGCCCACGCATCCGCGCAGCGGAACATCGCCGCGAGCAAGGTGGAGAGCGTGAGAACTCTCACTCCCAAGGCCGCCACAAGCTCCCGTCTCGGCGTCTCCCACGCCGGACACTTGGTGAGCGTGTGCGGCCCTGAGTCCTCGCTCGCGTCGCAGTGATGGCACTCGGACGTTGGCTCTTTCTCCATCCGACACAGATACTTCCCGAAGTACCCGTGCTCGGTGATCATCTGCGTCAGACGGTACGAGAGGCTGCCGTGTGGGTCATGATGGGTCTTACCGCCGCTACTACGGCGCGCCTTGCGCCTGGTCGCCCAAGTCGTAGCTCCCATTCCGCCACCATTTCCCTGTGGAGCCGGGATCTCACGGCCCGAATTTCTTCTCAGGGCAAGCGAGATGCTTCCAGGATCCATGGTGGCGAACCGGCGAGGAGACTCGCCGCGTTGAATGATATCGTGCGGTACCCCCTCATGATGCGGCACGCCAACTTCTGCTGCGGACGCTGGAGCAGGGGCATGTGCCGATCATTCAGGGTGTCCGCCCACACGGGACACCACCACGGCTATGCTTGATGTTTTCTTGTTTAACACTTTTTAGAATGTGATTTTTCAGTGGTCGGGTTTTAGTATTTTATAAATCGGCTTTTTATCTAAAAGAACAATACCATCATGCCATCATGCTACACTGTTTAACACTTTTTTTGTACCAACTAGTAACATTGTTTCTCGTTTAGGTGGGAATAAATAAGACATAGGTCCGGTCCCTCATGGAGTACTGCTGTCACCTTTTTGCTGGAGCGCCTGCATACCAACTCCATACTCGCAGATGATGTGGAAGTTCCATATCACCTGCGAGTATGCTCAGCCTAAGGAGAGACTTTGCCTCGCTGTGTGTGTTCTACCGCCTATACAATGGTTTATGCTCTGATAAATTGTTTGACATGATGCCAAAGCTACATTCTATCATCACACCGCCGCTTACTATGGGCAGGGAATTCATCCTCAGACATTGCGACCTGTGACGGTGCGCACTGTGCGTTATGAAAGAACGTTCATCCCACGCACACTTAAACTGTGGAATTATCTACCTGCTGCGGTTTTCCCTAGCACCTGCAATATTGGGTTCTTCAAGAGGGGCGTTAGAAGGTTTCTTCAGTGTCGGCACCGCGAGTGTAACGCCCCTGGAGTTGCACACGTCCGTAGGCCACGGTAACTCCTATCAGGTGCGCTCCTGTCAGTTAGGTCTAAAGTAATAAAATTTCGTTACGTAAAGATATTATTAAAATTATTTTCTACTCCATCTTATTTGAAATTAGTCAAAATCTTCGAGTTAATGAAATTCTGAATGGCATTAAAGTATTTGATTAGTATAAGAAGGGTTTCATTCTGAATGTTACAACTGAAATTTGTGTCAGATTGTTTATTTTAATAATTTACACTTTTAGATTTAAAATAATAAATATTCTTACAACATTCTACATAAAACCTTCACTGGTGGGATTTAATCGGATTCTTTCAATTGTAAGGCACATCTTAACCACTTTTTTTTTAGACTATTTATACTGTAGATTGATGGCACTTGGTGGAATTTGTTGTTACACATATTGATAACTTACTTGTACTTTTCCACATTACTTTATTGCTTATTACACCTGACCGGTTTCGCCTTACGGCATCCTCAAAGGTTTATAATGACATTTAAGAACATTCCTATTAGAAATATTGCGACACTCAAACATATTACACATGTGGGTAGTTGTAAAGTTATGTATACCAGTATAATTTTTTTCCCCAAAATATAGGGAAATAATATATATGTGTTCCTAAATATATTTTGAATTGATGAATTATTACTATTATGTATTTAAGTTATAATGTCAATTAAACTTAGTTATTACTACTATTAAAATTAGTTACAAGTTTATGTAGTTACCAAAATATCAAATGAGGTTATAAGCTATACCTTTGTGAATAATACAACATCTATAAAAAACCGTTTTAGATTAAAAAATTATATAAAATTATAAGAAATACTTATAAGTGTTGAAATACTAATATCATTGAAAATTCAATTTTAACTATTTATTTGGTTTAATCTCATAATTTGGTATAATTTGACATAATATTTGACATGGTTAATTTTCATCTGAAATTATTCACATTTGACATTGTTAATTTTCGTCTGACATTATTATTATTATTATTAAATTACAGTCTCCCTCTTTTTCTCTATCCCATTTTTGTATATATTGTATAGTTAGCATAGTTTTTAGTTTTTAATTTGTAAGTAATTGTATATTATAATAGCATATTTTATTTAATGTAATCAATTAAAGATATAATTGAGTTATATTTCAAATATATTCGTCCCATTTGACATTATTTAATTTTCAATGATATTAGTATTTCAACACTTATAAGTATTTCTTATAATTTTATATAATTTTTTAATTGACATTATAACTTAAATACATAATAGTAATAATTCATAAATTCAAAATATATTTAGGACCACATATATATTATTTCCCTATATTTTGGGGAAAAAAAATATACTGGTATACATAATCTTACAACTACCCACATGTGTAATATGTTTAAGTGTCGCAATGTTTCTAATAGGAATGTTCTTAAATGTCATTATAAACCTTTGAGGATGCCGTAAGGCGAAACCGGTCAGGTGTAATAAGCAATAAAGTAATGTGGAAAAGTACAAGTGAGTTATCAATATGTGTAACTTTTTTTTAATGTGCGCAAAATCCCCGCAAATACCTCCCCTCCTACCAGAGCCGGTGGGAGAGGTTATGTCGGACTCGAACCGACGCTCGATGCTTGTGGGTCGTTTTTGGTTGCCGAAGGTGAGGTTAACAGGCATATCTCCCCTCCTTCCACTGGTGGAGGGTCGATTATGTGGACCAAGGAGTCCTCGTTTATTCTATAAAAGTAGCGTATTGTAATAAAAGTAGCTCCAGACTAATAACATTTTGAACATCTCTAATTTGATTGATGAAATGTAATTAAGATTATGTAAGAAAACTCTTCGCTACAAACTTCAGCTTTAACCCGTGTTATGAAGGATGACGGGGTTCGTTGTCTATTATTTAAGAACCTTTGTAATCGTAATGTTTCCTTCAGAAGAGATTAGAGGGTTCGTTGGTATTTTATCAAATTTATCACCTAAACCATTTTTAAATATCATGGTCGTTTTTTCATGGTGCTGAAAAATCATGCGATAATATAATCTCAACGGATATAGGTACCCGTTGAGATTATATCATCGCATGAAATTTGACCAAAATAAATTATCAAATTATCAAAAATATTTCCGCATAATTTCATGTGTCAAATTATTACTTAGCAAAAAATCTCTTCATAAATAATTGTTACACATTGTTATATTTGGGTATCTCTTAGGGCTGTCTCTTCAGATACAGGGTTCTCCCTAGTTATAGAGGCTGAGTTTCAAATTTCCTGAACATTTTTTTAAAATCTAGGACATGCCAATTCGACTTCACCTCGCCTGATGTTTTTATTTTTTTTATTTTTTTTATACCAGTTAGTTGGCAGACAAGCACACGGCCCACCTGATGGGAAGCGGTTACCGTGGCCTATGGACGAATGCAACACCAGGGGTCTCACACTCGCGCTGCCGACCATGAAGAAACCTTCTGATGCCCCTCTTGAAGAACCCCATATTGTAGGCGCTTGGGAAAACCGCAGCAGGGAGGTCATTCCACAGCTTGAGTGTGCGTGGGATGAAGTTTCTTTCATACCGCACAGTGCGTACCGTCTCAGGTCGCAATGTGTGGGAATGAATTCCCTGCCTATGGCGAGAGGTGCGATGATAGAATGTAGCTACGGGCATCATGTCAAACAATTCATCTGAGCACAAACCATTGTATAGGCGGTAGAACACACACAGTGAGGCAAAATCCCTCCTAAGGCTAAGAGGTTCCACTCTACCTGTGAGTATGGGATTGTCAACCAGCCTCAATGCCCGTCTTTGCAACGAGTCGAAGGGGTCAAGCTGGTATGCAGGTGCTCCAGCAAAAAGGTGACAGCAGTACTCCATGTGAGGCCGGACCTGTGCTTTATAAAGAAGGAGTTGCTGCCCCGCAGTGAAATACTGCTTCGCCCTGTTGAGCACTCCGAGCTTTCTTGATGCCAACTTAACCTTGTCCCGCAAATGACTTCGGTATTGGACGTCACTGGAGATATCGACACCAAGGATCCCGATACTCGGGGAGATGGTAAGCGGTGTGCCCAGGAATTGCGGCGCTACAATGAATGGGGTTTTCTTAGCGGTGAATACACATACTTGTGTCTTAGTGGGGTTGAATTAGACTAGGTTTAGTCGACCCCAATCGGACACTCCAGAGAGAGTAGTCTCGATTTCAGACACAAGTTGTTCGCGACTCTTCTCCACCTCGGACTGAGGGATATTTGCACGGCCCGTGTAACACGTGTCCCCGGTACTGTCGTCCGCATAACAATGAATGGAGCCATCAGACAGCATGTCATTGATATGCAGCAGAAATAGCGTCGGAGACAACACGGAGCCTTGTGGGACACCAGCGTTTATGTTCATGCGGTCCGAGCAGCTGCCGTCGACGACGGCTTGGATGCTTCTGTTGGACAAAAAGCTGGAGATCCATTCGCACAATCCCTCGGGGAGTCCATAATATGGCAACTTCGTAAGAAGACCTTTGTGCCAGACCCGATCGAAGGCCTTCGCTACATCGAGGCTGACCGCTAGTGCCTCACCGCGACTCTCGATGGCTTGCGCCCACCGGTTTGTGAGATACACAAGAAGGTCACCGGTAGAGCGACGGTGGCGAAAACCGTACTGTCGGTCGCTCAGTAGATCGTTTCCTTCAAGGTACCTCAGGAGTTGTGTATTAATAACACGCTCCATAACCTTCGAGAGAAGGGAGGTTATAGCGATAGACCTGTAATTGGTCGGATCTGTCCTGTCACCTTTCTTAGGTACAGGTTGCACGAATGCAGTCTTCCACGAGGCCGGGACCTGCCTCGCGGAGTATGAGAGTGCGAAAAGGCGTGTAAGTACAGGGCACAGCTCGGGGGCACAGTGCTTAAGCACCATCGCCGGTATACCGTCAGGCCCACTCGACTTCCGAACATCTAGGGACTTAAGCTCGCGCCGGACCACCCGTTGTGTGATTTTAATTTCGGTCATCGAAGCACCACAGCTGGGGATGATGGGTGGTTCGGCGTTCCCGTCGTTCATAGTCGAGTTAGACGCAAAGAGATTACCCAAAAGATCGGCCTTCTCCTTAGCGCCATGGGCCAGACTACCGTCGGATTTTTGCAGCGGCGGAAGGCAAGACTGGCAGAAGTTTCCCTCAGCAGCTTTAGCGAGCGACCAAAATGCACGACTGCCAGATGGGTAGCGCGCAAGCCGCTCGCCAATTCTGCCGATGAACTCAAACTTCGCACTAGACGTTGCCTTTTTACTGGACCTTGAAGCTGCATTCAACTTCTGTTTCACTTCAGCGATGTTCGGATCCTTATTGGCAAGAGCCGTGGTCCAAGCCTTGTATGCAGATTGCTTGCGGTCTCTAGCTTCCCTGCAAGGCCTATTAAACCACGGGCGTTTGCTCGCTCCTGTCGCGACCCAGCGGTTGGGGATGTAACATTCCATACCCACTAGAATCCTGTCAGCGACTGCTGTTGCACAGGAGCTTGGATCATCAGAAGAGAAGCAAAGCTGCCTCCACGGGTACGACGCAAAGAATTCTCGCAGTCCATCCCAGTCTGCCGACTTGTATTGCCACACATGCCGCCACTGGGGTGGCCGCGGTGGTTCAGGCCGCGCGAGTGTCACTTGCGCCCGGACGAGGCTGTGGTCCGAATTACCGAGAGGTGCTTCCACCCTTATGGAGTATTCATCCGGGCGCGTAGTCAGCAGAAGGTCCAGTATAGAGCTTCTGTGGGTCTCAATTTCTGGTGTTCTAGTGATAGAATGCACCAGTTGAGAGAGCCCATAAGTTAGAGCGAAGTCGTGAGCAGCCCTTCCCACAAAATCAGTCCTAGGAGACCCCAGCCACTCCACGTGGTGGGCGTTGAAGTCCCCCACGAATACTAATTCCGCAGTGGGGTACTGCTCAATTACGCTGTCCGCTGACCGCTGCAGATGCTGAAACAGTTGAGCCGTGCCCAGGTCACCGCTATGGGACCTGTAAAGGCACGCATAGATACGGGTGTGGCCACCGTGATCTATGCGTACTACCCATAAAGTTGACAGGTCCCTATCCTCAAGACCACGGAGACGGCGGCAGCAAATATCATCCCGGACGTACAAGCATACCCCGGCGCGACTCATAAAGCTATGCTCGAGTTTGTACCCGGGGTACATTAGGTAGGCTGTATCGGCCGGGCATGATATTTGCGTCTCCGTCAGAAAAAGCAAGGTAGGCTGCGCGGTCTCTAAGTGGAGATGGACCGCGTTAAGGTTGGAGTGTAGGCCCCTGATGTTGCAGAAATCCACATTCACTGTGGATGATGGTGCCGCTGTGGTAACGTTTCTCTTGCCTTTTTTGGTTTTCATGTTTGAGATGGGGGGAGGGGGGGGAGAAGGTAAAAAGAGACTCTGTGCCTCCAGTGTAGAAGACAAAGCAAGGCGTCCTACCCCCACAGACAAGTTGGGGTTGTGTGACTGGCTGGCGCGATGGGCGGAAGGGCCCCCGGTCCCCTCCCAGATACTGAAGCCAGGTCCACTCCGGTCTCCTCCTCCGGCATGGCTACAGCACCGGGAACTTTACACAGGCTGCTGGTTCAGCCTCCTGGGGCGGAGATTAAGTAATCCCCAGGTTCGGGAACCGTACAGCCTGCGGGCGGCCAGCGGATAACCGTTTCACCGGGTCTCCCTGACCACCACGCCAACATTTCACGCCCCCACCAGTCAGTGGGGTCAATTTAAGCCTTTGGTCTTCCTACTGACAGCACAGAACCTCTCCAGTGAGCTGTGGCTACCCTACTCACCGCCGGGAACACAACACAGGGTTATTATAACCGGGGTATTCTGTAGGGCGGAGGTACTTACCCACACTCGCGCTGCCGACCCTGTAAGCACAGAGTTTCTGTGCCACCAGTGTAGAGAACAAAGCAGGACATACCTTTAGTCTTCCCACTGACAGCACAAGTTCTCCAGTAAGCTCTGGCTACCCTACTCACCGCTAAGAACACAACACGAAGTTATTATGGCCGCGGTATTCTGTAGGGCGGAGGTAGTTCCCCAGTCGGACTACTCAATTGGGTGGAAATTCCGCCGTGTCCTACCTATATATGTGTATATTACTATAACTGGTTTACCAACTATTACTCTTACCAATTTTTATTTAGTCAAATGTTCCAATTGAAATTACGCAAAATCAAATAAAACTTGGAATCGTTTCGGAGTTGCACCATCGAAATAGATGTTGGTGTTGTATTCTTATAAAAAAGGGCAAGCTCTTTTCGGCAAAACGGCAGGCTTCCAATCTCAACAAATATGCTAATACATTTTCGCAGGTTCGTACCCATTTAGGGCATCTAGCACAGATGTGAACTTACCCTTAACCAAGTAATTAGTTTAGGCGTAAATGTGAACTAGGACGTTAGTAATATGTGACCCCATTTACTAGTAATCTTACTACTATTATAAATAACTAGCTGACCCACCCCAGCTTCGCCCGGGGTATATTTTGAAGCTTCATATCCCTTTGAGCCCGTATGTTTTAGTCTTCAAAATATGTATGAAAAATCGCTGGATTTGTTAACATTTATTATCAATGCTCCGCTCCCTTAAGTATTAGCGTGATGACATATAGCCTAAAACCTTCCTCGATAAATGGACTACCCAACACTGAAAGAATCATTGAAATCGGACCATTAGTTCCAGAGATTAGCGCGTTCAAACAAACAAACAAACAAACTCTGCAGCTTTATAATATTATAGTACAGATATGTGAATTTGGATGGGCGCATAGTCAGAACAGCTCAAAAGGTCTAGATGCATTTTTGTACCTATCTAGAACTATACATAACAATGAAATTTTAAAGCATTTAAACTATTCAAATCGAATAAGATATAGAAAAAAATTAATCAGTTCAGCCAGGATTCGAACCCACGATCTTTCACTTACAGGGGGAACACTCTGACTACTAAGCCACAGAACCTTCCTCCGAAATCATCCATCGGGTGCCACCCCGCTAAAGCCAGCGTGGGTGGTTATGTCGGACTCGAACCGACTTAAACCGAGCGGCCTCCTCAGGCCGTCAGTTGCTGGGGGGTGAGGTAGCTTTTGGCATATCCCTCACGCACCCCGACTGACCCTGGGTCATAGAAGGCTCCCTCGGGTGTGGGACTACGGCATCCCTTGCATTTGTGACCTTAGCTTTTTTCCCACTATCCGATCCGATATCCGACGTCCGATGGCTGAAAGGAAGTAACATGTGTGAAATATATATTTGCCCTTCACATTGTCCAGCCCGATGTTGGATATCGGAGCTGACACCACTGTTTTCACCCGATATTGTATTTCCATGTCAATCAATCACCACAATAGTAAAAAAAAACAAATGCCACGTCATACTCAATGACAGAGAATTCTGTGTTTCAGCTTATGGTATTTTTTATAGGTCGTGCATCGAGCAAATGGACGTATCCTTGACGTATCAGATCGATTTTGTCAGATATATTTGAAAACAGCACATGATGTCGGCTATCGGATATCAGCTATCGTCATCCGACAATGATACCGGACCGGATAGTGTGAAAACGGCCTTACAATATTCGTTTATACCAACATTATTCGAGATACGAGTTCAATTTGATAAGCGCCATTGACAAGCTCTTGACACATATCACAGACTGTGAAATAAAAATCGTATTGATATTTCAATTCCTGATTTCAGTCAAACGAATTTCTGGATTGAATATTCGAAAAATCATTAGGATATCTATTTGTAATTAATGTTTGAATAAATCTGAAATATCAGACTGTATTTGCACAAATATGACATAATTATATT
Organism: Eilema griseolum; assembly: GCA_963662185.1. Lineage (NCBI taxonomy): Eukaryota > Metazoa > Arthropoda > Insecta > Lepidoptera > Erebidae > Eilema > Eilema griseolum. Next base: position 3,895,230 of record OY759249.1, read on the forward strand.
ATGAACAAAAATTACTTTAATATTTCAAACAGAAAATGATTAAATTTATTTATTCAACATATAAACAATACAAAGTTTCGAAGTTATATGTGTATTTATCGCAGGTTTATAAGTGCCCGGTTAATGGCAATAGGCTCGCCACCTATTACATTGGGACCTAAACATAAACTGGCGAAATGTGGGTGCTAGCACCTCTGCCTACCCCTTCGGGGATATAGGCGTGAGTTTATGTTTTTATGTTTTATAAACAATACAAATGTCACATCGTTATTTGAGATCACAGATTTAGTCATATTATGTCAAGGCAAATAACCCACCCCGTATCGTTCCCGGCGCAAAGGTGCCCATGACACTGGCGGCGTTGCTTCGCTAAATCACGACGCTATCCTCTGCCCCAGAAACGAGCCGGAGCGTTGGTCACCATCACTTGTCGTGGATACGGCAACCAATTTCAGCAATTAAGCCCTTCGCCTCCGACCCCAACTGCCCATAGTCTCCACCGCACAAAATAATATTGTGGCAGAACAGAAAATTGTAATAGATATAATATTTCGTATTACCTCGTAACAATATTATCATTGAAGTTGAAAATCGCTTTGCTACGTACAATTTTGCTTTGTTTTTCCATAACGCCGTATGCCTTTTCTACATAACTCATGCTTAAAGCGTCATAATTGTGATCTAAAAGTCGTGAACTGGAATCCCGATCATTAGTGACATGACTCTTAACACTTATGCAATTTACTTGAAGGAGTTAGCAGTAGTACTAATATGTAAATAGTTTACTAGTTATATTTTTTAAACTACCGCGTTCCATGATATACAATAAAGTTAATGGTTAACGCGAATTAACGCGATGATGGTATAGGTACATCCATACCTTTCATTTATCTCACGTTTCGATCAAGTTACACCGGCTGTAGTCACAGGCTGACTGGCTCATCGGTGCACGCCCGCCGTCTTCAAGTTTGTGATGTAGAAAGTTATTACTCTACCCGCACATTCTCGAAATTTTTTTTATTTTGTTTTTGCCATGTACCGTCACATACCACACTCACAGAGTTCCTATTCCGTAAGTCAACTGTCTCTGACAAAGATAGGTATGTATCTATATCATAATCGCGTTAATTCCCGTTAACATTATTGTTTAATTTACCAGTTCTTCGTTTATTTGCTATCTTTATCTTTATTATACAAACAGTCACGTATCTTTTATATACTTATCTTTAAATAGATAGAAAAGTAAGTTACTAATGGTATTGTCACAATACCATTAGTAACTTACTTTTCTATATATACTATATATTTCTATATATTCTATATATACACAATACTATTGTGTATATATACCTCAGTAGCTTAGTGGTTAAGGAATCGGCCTTACGATTGAAAGGTCTCGTGTTCGAATCCTGGCTATTACACACACATCGACGTGAACCCACTCCTAACACAAGCAATTTAACTTAGCTGGAGGGGTTAGAAGGAATATTAATAATTTCGGTTCTATTTTTTTAAAAAAGGTACTATCAAAAATGAATATACAATATCAAACTACTTATGTAGATGTATTTACAAAGGTTTCTTACAATAAAAAAGAGAAGAAAGCGATAAAACTTGATAACAGTAGTCACCCAATTAACGCCGTGACGTAATAAATGAGAAAGAGATAAAATACAATAAAAGTTGTGAAAGTTTTCGAGAGTGCGGGTGAACACTTAACACACGACTTTCGTCTCGGAAGCACAAGTTTTTCACTTAGCCACCAATCAGATGGACTTGCGTAAAGTTCTTTTAACGTATATTCTGAGCGGAGCTTAAATTGTAGAACATTACTTACTGATTTTTTTTTTTGTATTTTGTAACTTCCTGCACTAACTGTGATTTGAGATTGACATGGTCATACACATTAATAGTGTAAAACTCGCCGGTATATTTACTAGCGCTATGATCACGGTGTACTTTGGAGTAGACCGTGATCATGGCGCTTGTAAAAGCGCCGAAACCTCGGCAATACTCGGCAAAAGCAATAAACATGGTAAATATCCCGGCGAGTTTTACACATAGTAATTTATACATACATATAATCACGCCTTTATCCCTGGAGGGTTAGGCAGAGGTGAATTAATACCCACATTTCACCAATAATTGTATTCGGTCCCACGTAATAGGAGGTGAGCCTATCGTTGTATTCCGGGTACTATTGTTGACTCGAGCCATGCAACTGAGGCTGAGTCTGGGCTGTATATATCTGTCTGATGTTAAACAGCCCTATCCCTTAGTCGCCTTGTACGACACCGCATGGGAAGACATGGGGTGGCTCTAATTCTTCTCTGCCGGAAACCACGCGGCATAATTTTATATTATGTTTAATCTTTGGATTCATAAAAAGACTTTATTCTACAAAAACAGAAACATTGTGTTTTTTAAGATGTATAATTTTTAATTACACATTTAAAAAAATATTTACGATTCGTGAAAAATAATATACCACGATTGATGAATGTGCGAAAAAAATACAGTCAAAGACGTACCTAATGAACTGGACAAATCAATTTTAGAAAGAATGGATAATAAACTATCCAAACTATCTCTAAAGATTTTATTATTGATGAGGCATATAAATATTGTACTTACAATGAAAAAGATATGACATAATATCGATAAAGATAGGAAAAATTTAATCAGCTCAGGTATTCAATTTTGCCTATCGTAATCAATTCCAAAAGTTAGAATACTAAATGCTTTAAGAATTTCATTCAATACGACATAATAATTTCTATTATTACAAAGTATTAGGTGTTTTCAAAGTTGTGTACGTCGGTTCGTCGGTATTATATGTTTCAAAATTATTAACAAATAAAAACTCAAAGCAAGATTGGGAAGGGTCTTTATAATGCTGAATAACATTTCGAAGTTTTTATAGTAGATAAAGCGTTTACAAGGCAAACGCCTTCAGTTACGTTTTATTTTACGATTTACCCAAAGCTATGAAGAAGTTGATCATTCAACTGTGAACGTTTCATAGCATCTTGATGTTATTTTGTTTCACGCTTTTCAATTTTTAGCTTTGTAAGGATCTTTTACGTATTCGGGTTCTTACTGTTGAAACGTACTAATCTTTTACTAGAGAGAATTTACTATTCTTCAAATTACTATTAGTCTACCTTATTAAAAAGTGTCTCACCTTCTATATGTGTGATGACGAAGAAAGAATACAAGAATTTCTGCCCGCGTTTCATCCGAAAGGAAAGCTCGAAATAAAACCTGTACCAACTCTTCTGGCCAGAGTGGAAACAATAAACCAAAGCCTCCCAACATTGGGACAGGCCTATGTCCAGCAGCTGACTCCAGTTTTCATTCAATTCGCATTTCAGAACGATAATTAGGCCTAAATCTCGAGATAACTGGATCTGAACACAGCAGGCACATGATGTAAGAACGTTTCAAATTATTGAATGAACTTGACAGCTGATTTGGAGGTGAGATTTTAATAGCGCATGTTCTACATAAATTTGGTAACGTCACATTAGAGCATGCGCAATTGAAATCCCACCTTAAATTCAGCTGACAAGTCTGTTCGAACGTTCGAAACATTTTAGATGACAGTTCAAATGTTTGATTTGAGATTGACATGGTCATTCACATTATTAGTGTAAAAGTACACCGTGATCATGGCACTTGTAACAGCGCCAAAATATCGGTTGCTCAGTAGAAATAATAAACTTGGTAAATATATCGGCGAGTTTTACATTAGTAAAGTTCAAATGTTATTTTGACAGTCGATTCATAACTGAGCAATGTTCTGGAATGTGGATCTAGGACTCCTTTTAATAATGCTTAATGTTAAAATACTAATATTAAAGAATTAATTTTTGAAACAACAATTTTTAAATTATGTTTAATTTTAAAAGTCCCTGTAGATCCCGTGGTATGTGAATACGATAAAGGACATAACGAACATAAACAATCCTTTTATCACGAAAGAATAAACATGGTAAAATAATAATTAATTACAGAAACCGCATTCAACAGAACAATAGAAAAAATGTGTGTCTCCGTAGCGACATTCAGCTACATACTTTACCGCAGTGCTGGGACAATGGGCATTTTATATCATATCCACCTGGTTCTGTCAGGACAATATTTTTATTCAGATCTAATTTACGACAGTAAACATCTTTTCTTTGGTATTGATCTCCAATTATATTTTTTTATTTCTTTGGTTATGACATCTAACGTTTACCATTGTGTTTTATCATTTCACTGACAGTAGCAGATGAATTGTTTGACATGCATCATGCTACATTTTATCATCGCACCGCTCGCTATAGGCGGGGAATTCATCCTCACACATTGCGTCCGAAACGGTGTGCACTGTGAGGTATGAAAAGGTATAAGTGCGTCAGCATCAGATAGGTCTTAGAGCAGGGTGCTCACAAAGATTTTAATACCATGATTAAATATTGTACTCAAAAGATTTGAATACCATGCTTTACCTTTTTGGGAGAGGCCTATGTCCAGCAATGGACTGCGGTGGGCTAATTAATTGATTGATTGAAGATATTTTTGTGTACTTTGCTAATAAAGATCAATCTGATGCTGATTTTATTTTTATTTTCGGGGTTTTACTCGTGGAACACTTACCAAGTAGATCACCTAGATGTTCCACGGGAACATTTTTTAACTATTATTTATTATTAATCTTAACTATTTTCTAAGCATTACTGTATCGCAGAAATGATTTTTGTCTTTAATAAATTATTATTTAAAAAAAAGAATATTAGAACCGAAATTACTAATACTCCCTGTAACCCCTCCAGCTAAACGAAATTGCTAGTGTGGAGTGGGTTCACGCCAGTAGTGTAATGGCCAGGACTCTAACCCGGAACCTCTCGTAAGGCCGACTTCTTAACCACTAAGCTACCGATGCTTTAATTAACATCCTTCAGCATAGTTCAGCTTATATTATTATAACCACTGCGCATACTTCTAAGAGAAATTTACTGATAGAAATACAAGTTTTAAAAGTAGATATTTCAAACGCTTAGATCTTAATTATGTTCTATTCGTGGCAATGTTTCGAACTAATTGACGACGAGTTGTGTTCATTAGTTTCAGTAAATTATACAACAGGGGACAATCAAACTCCTTTGACCTTTTTTTAATTCTATTTGAGTTTAGTTACTATTATATCTTTGAAAATGATATGATAATCATAGAACCACTTTTTAGAGGCGAGAATGACTTCGAAAAACAAATGTAACGAAATTTTAATTGACCTGTTATCAAAAAATGGAATACAAAAACTACATCGAAAGTATAATCAAAACAGCCTCACGAAAACTCGGAGTCCTGAACAGAGTGAGACGATTTTTCACGCCGGAGCAGCGGTGTCTTCTATACAAGACACAAATTCGCTCATGTGTGGAGTACTGCTCGCATCTCTGGGATGGTTCAGCAAAGTACTTACTAGATGCTCTCGACAGGTTGCAGCGACGTGCGGTCCGCATCATTGGGAATCCCGAGATCACGAACACCCTAGAACCTTTACAGCTGCGTAGAGATGTTGCGTCCTTGGCTGTATTTTACCGTTTGTACCATGGGGAGTGTTCTGATGAGCTCTTCCAATTAGTCCCACCCTCCCCTTTCCTACACAGGACAACGCGCGAACAGCGCGCAGGTCTTAGATGTCATCCGCACACGGTGCAAAACATCCGATCAAGAACCAAGCGGTTCGGAGACTCTTTCCTCTGTCGCACCATTAAGGCCTGGAATTCATTACCAGCTCACGTGTTTCCTTCTTCCTACAGTCCCGGGTCCTTTAAGCGGGGCGTGAAAAAGCATATGATGAGGCCGTCAAGCTGAGTGTCACCATTGTCACACGGTATGTGTAAGTAATGGTGACCCTCTTTTCTGGGACCTTGCCTTCTGCTTACCATCAGGCAAGGCGAAGTCCAATTGACGTGTCCTATATAAAAAAAAAAAAAAATTTTCTTCAACCAGTTCAGTTATTTTTCTGAGAACCATGTGGAGAAAACCAATTGAAATTAATGCCAAATACTGAGGTCTATACCAGTTTGAAGCTGTATAAAAATTTGCTGCTGGCTATTCCACCAGCTCTAATACTATTGCTAACTCCAGTTTTCTAGCAACATCTTCCTTATCGCTTCTTCCGGTTGTGTAAATATGGAACCCTTAGTGTGCAAGGCCGACTCGTACTTGACTCAATCAATCAATCCACTAGTCCACCGCAGTCCACTGGTGGACATAGTACTCTTCCATTGTGTGCCATTTTATCGATCCTCGACTTTCCGCATCCAGTCTGTCCCAGCCACCTTTTTCAGTACTTGACTGTTTTTAATCTATTGCTAACTGTTGAACATATATCTTAATTAGCAGCACTATATGTGGACACTTTTCTAAGTTTACTTTTATTATTCCTTTCTTTAATAAACGAACTTTTATCACTTATTTTAAGTTGAGCTTACACTATCTTTTACGATTGTTTAAATTGAGGGTGTTTGTGTGTGTTGAAATGTTTGCTTCAAATATGTTAGAGTTTGATTCATTCATTTCTATTATTATTATAATCAAGTCTGTGTTCATCCTCATCATTATCATCACCGTAGTGATCAACCCGGTTGCATCCGGTTGCATTTAAGATGATTATGGACCATCACTTGTAGGATGATCCCACAAGTACACAGCGCCATCTAGCGAAAGCAGGCCAAAATAATTCTATATCGCACAAGTGAAGTTCTCGCGCTGGTACAATATATGTACCATTACATCATCCCAACGACAATCGTTGGGCCGCGGTCCCCCAGGCGTGATCACCTTACCTGGTCGGAGGATCCTCCCTTTGTGTCTGAGGAAAATCACACCTCGTTCCTCTACACTTGTGTTTTAAATGTTTTAGTAGGCTGTTTACTATCGGATGCACCTGGTATATACTTTTTCAGTCTTAAAGATTAAACTCCAAATTTTTGCATATCCTGTAATATCAATAGTAAGAATGAAAAGATATTTTTGTATTTAATAAAAATACTTTTCACTTCCTGACATTTTAACACCTCTGTTATCACTCATTTTTTCAAAATAATTATTACAACAATATCGTTATAGCAGAAAATTAAAATTACTTTATTGCACGAGCTAAGAAATATTCATTGGCTTTAATTTTACATTTAGTTCAAACCCTCGAGATATTTTTTTGCGAAAACATAAACAAAATAAGATGGAAAACAGATTATAAACGGCCCCAGACATTTTCTTCTTGCAAAGAGTTTACGAAATGATTTATTCAACCAGTACAGTCAACAAAGAAAATTGATTAACACAAAGATATTTATAAATCCTTTTAACATTGGAAAGCTGGTTCCCATATGAACTGTATAAGTCAATCAATTAGCTAATGTTGATAGAGCTTAGTGCTTGGTACATGGTTTTATTATTTTTCTCTCGTAGTGATATCATCTGCGTATTTTGCCGATAGTCGCCTTTTACGACGCCCTTCGGATGAGGTGGGATGATGACTTGCATTTTCACACTAATAATAGGTTATTGTGTATGTAATTTTGTAGCTAAATTAGGATAAGTAGTTTTAAAATTCACCGAGAAAAAAGTTAATGTGTTTCGTGTTTTATTTATTATTTTACGCGAGGTTTCGAATTCTGAATTGTTGAACACTGTGGAGTAGATAAGCTACTTTTTTCATTGACTGTACCAGTCAGTTTTGATTTATTACAGTCAGAAATAGCAGATGTCAGGGGAAAATGGATTGTTTGAATGATATTCTTTAGGGGTTTTTTTATAATTAGGAATGGTTTCACGGATGTCAATTTACTTATTTAAAATGTTTTTTTTTCGCAAATTTATCTAATGAATTGTTTTTTTTTCCTCATGGGTATAATTCATTATAATTCTATTGTGGATAAGTGATTAAAGGGAAGATAAAAATGACATAATGCGAAAACATCGTATCGCACGAACCATTATTCCAATTCTAAAAATACTTAATTCTATAAATTGCTATTTTCAACGGATTAATTCAAATGTTGAAAGGATCTTGTACATAAAATGAATCCAGCTAACGTATTGTTATTGGTATACCAAAAATGAGAACAACTTCGCAACTTTGTAGACATATTATATTTGTATTATATTTGTAGACATATTTTTGTTATGAAAAGATAAATATCTAGAGGCATTCAACATTTTCGTGTACCATAACGGTGAAAATTTCCGAATTAGTTACTGTCGCTGAGACACAATAGTACCTTTCCGAACAAAAAAGGATTTCATCATACCTATAGTGTATCAAACAGGCTCATATCTCACCCATTGTAGTGTTTCTTTTATAAACGACTTGGACTAATATTCTTTGGGTATTTCTCGCTTTTGCTTTGCGAGCTTTATATGATTTTTGGTTTATAAAGAATATGTTATGCAACAGATTCAGAAACATATTAAAAGTTATGGTGGTGTGTTCGAGTGATTCAATGATTGAGTATATCGCAAGAACTATTGGTTAGTGTTTTTTTTAGTGTTGTTATAGCTTAGGTGGCAGACAAACACACGGCCCAACTGATATAAAGTGGTTACTGCAACCTATGAACGTGTGCAACACCAGAGGAGTCACACCTGTGCTGCTGACCCTGTAAGAACGAAGAGTTTTTGTGTGTGTTGGAATAGAAGTGGTAATATGTATTTCCTCTTCAGGATGTTTGTTATATTTTTTAGGTTGCTGAGTTAGGATAGGTCTATATTTTGGATTGACACCTATTTTCCTATTTAACGGATCAAATTTACCTTTGTTGCACCATTAAAATCTGGAATTCATTACCGCTTCACGTGTATCCTTCTTCGTGCGGGTCCTTTAAGCGGGGCGTGAAATAGCGTATGATGAGGCCGTCAAGCTGAGCGTCACCATTGTAACATGGTATATGTATGTAATGGTGATCCTCTTTCCTGAGACTATGCCTTCAGCTTACCATTAAGCGAGGTGAAGTCTAATTGCTCTATATTTATACATAAAAATCTAAAGGCTTAGTAGAGAAATGACAAGTAGGACTGTGTAATTTCACCATTCTTGTATTTTTTAAGTGAATTTTTAAAGCAGGATACTACTATGCTAACTATTGCTGCTAACTATTCGAATATAATTTAGATTGTGCTAAGTAAATGCTCGGAGGAGATTTGTACCCACGGCAGGTTCTATATGACCTCTGCCCCTCTAGATAAGTGACAATTGTTTAGCCGGCATATTGCAGAAAAGACAAATCAGGTAGAAGATAGGACACGACGGTATGTACGATACGGTAAGTAGATGATACGACGGGAAGTACACAGATACTGAACAGAACTACAGAATACCGCGGCCATAATAACTTCGAGTTCTGTTCCCAGCGGTGAGTAGGGTAACCAGAGCTCACTGTAGAGGTTTTGCTGTAAGTGGGAAGACTAAACTACTACTACTTATCCTGCTTTCTTTTCTACACGGACGGCACAGAAACTCTTTGTGCTTATAGGGTCGGCAGCGCGAGTGTAACTCTTCTGGTGTTACACACATCCTTAGGCCACGGCCACTTTCCATCAGGTGGGCGGCGTGCCTGTCTGCCACCTAAGTGATAAAACCAAATGGGAAAAACGTCAAATCCTATACAAAAAAGTAAGTCAATACTTTGTTATCATTCGGCATCTACGTAAATGTTGAAAATACATCGAATACTAACAATTATTTTTTCTTATACTCCTAAAATAAAAACATTAAGCATTTCAAACCAATTTATAACGATCTACAATGCTTCGTGGATCCGTTGTTAAACAATTCTCTACTCAAAATAAACATTGATCCTCAAATATTTGCTTCCAATAAGGCTCAAACTCTTAACATATACAAGACTTCAGTCATATTTCAGTGGTACCCAACATTCAAAACTTTAGAGTAGATAATTATCTGTGATCATAGATCACTAAACTTTGGTAAAGTTACAATTCTAATAGATGATTATATTAGTGTTCTTCATTCGACTGCAATCTTGGTAGCTTGTAAAGCTTAGTATACTTTGAGAAACGCTCACCTATTTTTCTTTTCTATGATTTGGATTCATTTAACCGCGTGGTTCTCGGCTGAGTGGTATATGGGCCACCCCATCTCTCCCCATACGGTGTTGTACAAGGCGACTAATGGATAGGGCTGTTTAACATCAGATACAACATATATGTGTACAGCTCAGATTAAGGCTCAGATGCAAGGATTGAGTCAACAGTAGTACCCGGAAGACGACAATAGATTCACTCCCTATTACGTGAGACCGAATACAATGATTGTTTATATGTGGGTGTTAATTCACCTCTGCCTAACCCAAAGGTGTAATGTATATAGATATGTATATGTATGTATGTTTGTGATGGTGACCCTCTTTTCTGAGACTTTGCGTTCAGCTTATGTTTAATTGACGTGTCATATATAAAAAAATATCTAGAGACGTGAATGTAAAACTTACTCAAAAATGTTTTAATCATTAGATTCCATTTACTTTACCTCTTTACTCTGGAAGTATATTATTTTAAACTGCAGGCAAAGGTAAACTTAGTCTCGAAGTGCAAAGAATTCACTTCGGAAACTCTCTGAAGTGATATATAGCTGCAGACAGTTTAAGTATTATTGCTGCAAAGGTGGAGGGAGTTTCTGCGAATTCTCAGTTAAAAAGAAGTTATGTTGGATATTGAATTAGCGGGAAAATGGTGGTCTTGTTTTTATATGTGAGGTGTTATATCTCCTAGGTACTTTTGATCCTATGTCTCTACCAGTGGAAAACTGGGGCAGGGGGAAAATTTTCAAAAGGTACGCCGATAAAAAATAAATGAGATAGTTGTTTTTTTTTTAAACCGCCAATACAAACCTTTAAGAATGCCGTGAGGCGAAACCAGTTAGGTGAAAAATAAAATATAGTAGAAAAGTACAAAGTGTCTTATTCAATATATGTAGCAGGTTCCACCAAGCGCCTTTAATCAACAGTATTAACAATATAACTATTAAATAATTTTAGATCGTAAATTTTATTACAAACAAATATCAAATACAAACAGTATGGTCCTTTTGGATCCGCTGGTCTGCAACTTCTTACCGCTGCTAAAAATCAAACTTCTAATTAAATTCCGTCCCATGTATTGCCGTATTCCGGGCACTATTGTTCACTGAAGCCATGAATCTGAGGCTGAGTCTGGACTGTATATATCTGTCTTATATTAAACAGCCCTATCCCTTAGTCGCCTTGTACGACACCGCATGGGAAGAGATAGGGTGGTCCAAATTCTATTCTGCCGGGAACCACACGGTAAGAACTTCTAATTTAACATTACAAAATAGAATATCGAATTTTGAGCCACACCATAATCTCCAATAATATATCGGTACAAAACATCACATAAATCATTGGAAGCCAACTATTATCTTTAACTGAAGTTCCGTCGATATCATGAACGGCACAGTTAAGACGCAGACATACCTAAAGTTTGTATACCTATCGCGTACAGACGCTGAAGATTACAGGCCTGCACTCGGTGATAAGAAATAATCCTACAAACTGTCTTGGAGATGTCTATTATATACCTATGTTTATATTACATACTACCTATATATAAATTGTATACTCAGACCTGTGTGACCCCGAAGAGGTAGGATAACTGTGTTTTGTCGTTTTACTCGATAGAATATATTATTCGTATCGGTGCAATCAGGAAAATATGTCTTTATTGAAATATGCACAAATAAATGGGAAACACAATTAACATTGGAAAAATAGCGGCCACGTCGCTAAAAGCAATACATTAAATTATAAATGATTTATTATTATTATTTTAGTGTAGTTTTTGTTCTCAACCCAATGAGTTGGTATTAAACACATTTACGGGCCGAAACCAAGTAAATGTGGTGTGTGTGTTTAATTGTATATATCGTGTGTATTTTCAGTGTCTTCTATTTGCAAGAACTTTCTCACAATTCTGCATGTGTTCAATATAGCAGCTTTTTGAATGGGTATGTAGATGTTATCCTTAAGGTCTATCAGTTTGATGCTATGGTGAAGATGTTTAGGGATAACTCTGGTGGTGGATACGACTATCGGCTCTACATTATTATTATTTTATTATTATTGTAGGTTAGCAGTCAGGCAGTCGTAGACAACTGATAATGCCTGTATTCAGTTTCCATTTTTCTATCTTTCTAATCCTTTAGTTTGAGGTAAAATGTATCAAGTCTGTTTTTGAAATGGTTGATACAGTGAGCTGAGACTACATATTCAGGGAGCTTGTTCCACGCTCTGACCACTCTGTTACTGACGACATGTCTATGAGGATTGATTTTGGGGAAGCTAGAGCTTAAATTCAGATGGTGTCCTCTTAGATGTGCATTCTCGTTACGAATTAATAGGATATCAAAATTCTTTATATCGTAGTATCCGTTCGAGATTTGAATGTTTCTATTAGATCTCTACGATTCCTCCGTACCTTCAGACTTGTAAGTTTTCGCTCCTCATATGTCCGCTATTAAAATTCCTAGGTACCTTAGTATATCTTCGCTGCACTCTCTCTAAGAGATCAATATTCTTAACGAAGTAGGGACTTAAAATGCGTATTTCAAGATACGGAACTTCTCTAACATAAAACCGACTCCTTAACCACTAAAACACAGATGCTGCGGGCTGTTTTCTCTGCTTACCCCTAAGGGAATTAGGCAAGAGCATTATGCCTATGTCACTAGAAATAGGGTTTCATTTTTATTTTTGGATATTTTTATATAAAAGGAATCCGGTGTAAACCTGACAGTAGGTAGTCACACGGAATCGCTAATAGAATCTAGGTTCCCTCAATTCTTATCGCTAAGGACATTTCTAGGGATTTATAACTCACCAGACAAAATGGAAACGTTAATAGGATCATTCTACCTGTCGATATGTCAAGACTCAGGACCCTGATACTACGATAAATGGACAGTGTCAATTTGAGTTGAAATACATTTTTCCAAATTCAAATTCTCTATTTCTCAAATTAACCGCGGTAGTAGTAGTGGTATGGGTAATGGAATGCTGAGACGAGGTCTCGGCTTCGATCCCAGGTTTTACCACGGCACACACCAATGAATTTTCGATGCTTTTCGAAGTTATGTGTGTATTTATCGCAGGCTTATAAGTGCTCGGTTAATGGCAATAGGCTCGCCACCTATTACATTGGGATCTAAACATAAACTGGCGAAATGTGGGTGCTAGCACCTCTGCCTACCCCTTCGGCGATATAAGCGTGAGTTTATGTTATTTCAAAATAATGCAAAGTAATTATATCTTTTGACGTCAAATTCTGCTTAAAACTAAGTTTACTAACGCTTCCTAGGCACTAGTGGAGCAGAAACGGCGCAACAAACTCTACTGTGGCATTTTCGAGATGTCATTTTACAAAGAGTGATTTCTTAAGACTAAATGTGGACGAATTTTCATTTTTTTCTTGACAAAATAACTAAAAAGTATATAAAAACATTATAAAAAAAATAATTAAGTCTTGTAATAAGCTAATAACCAGCTACGCTAAGATTTTTTTACGTGCGAAAAATCCCCACTTATACCCCCCGCTGGGGGAGGTGGTAGGGGTTATGTCGGATTCGAACTGACTAAAATGCACGTTGTCTGTGAGTCGTTGTTAGTTACTTGAGGTGAGGTTGGCAGATATATCCCGAGATTTGGCCCTCCTCTGGTGTGAGGATCACAAGTCCACAACTCGTCCCCCGATATGGCCTACCTGCTTCTGCTAGGTTGACAGGCAGCTCCACTCGTCACAGGTGGTATTCAAACCCGCGACCTTTCCTGTACATGGGTAATGCTTTGACCACTGAACTACCGAACATCGCCTGAAGTCATCCAAATCCTTCTAATACCGTCTTGCGGCACTTAATCCATTTGAATAGTTGCCATACTAAGTGCTTTAAAATTTCATTCAATTGAAAGTAACTTTGTTTGTCTGTTACGCTTTTATGCCAAAACCAATGTAACGATCTTGATGTTTGGTGGCAATAACTGAAATCCACACGAGCGGAACCGCAGGAAACGACTAGTTAGTTATATTTGCTTTTCTCCTTAGTAGATAAATTTTATTATACATTTTTAACGATCGTACATGCAACCAAAGCATACCGGTAGCACAATTTTTCTTCTCAAATATAATACATTTTACACAACAATGTTTGAGCGAATTCATTTTTCTAGCCGCGAGGAAACGCGTTTACTAGTAATAAAACTTCATGACGTACTGAAACTGGGTAAGCAGAATTTATGGTAGCTAGTTTGTATTGTAAGAAATTTATAAATCATGCTATGGGTGGTAAACACTGTTGAAAAGATTAATATTGAGAACATCTTTTGGTTGAAAATTATGATAGTAAAGTACAAACATGATTACATAATATGCATACTCGAGTATAAAGATACTAGAAAGGGTAGACAGAGGTATATATTAAGTATATCAGGCACATGAAGAGGGCAGGTCGATTATCTGGTGGCCAGAGCTGGTGGTACACACAGCGTTTGTAATAACTAATTTATGTGATGCATGGAAAATGTTTTTTTTTATATAGAACACGTCAATTAGACTTCGCCTTGCCTGATGGTAAGCCGAAGGCAAAGTCTCAGAAAAGAGGGTCACCATTACTTACACATACCGTGTGACAATGGTGACACTCAGCTAGACGGCCTCATCATATGCTTTATCACGCCCCGCTTAAAGGACCCGGGACTGTAGGAAGAAGGAAACACGTGAGCTGGTAATGAATTCCAGGCCTTAATGGTGCGACAGAGGAAAGAGTCACCGAACCGCTTGGTTCTTAATCTTAGTTAGAAATATTACTAAATAAAGCAGATTAATCATTAGTATAATGAATTTTCGATTTTAGTTTCTGAGTAAATATGATAAATTTTAGTAAGAAGTTAGATCGAAGTTTCTAAAATTCGCAACATAAGCTGGTTAAGCTATTTAAAATTTCCAATTCTTTATTTTTCGAAATAGTATAACGTTATTACATCTTTTTGACGTCAAATTTATTCTGTTGATCAATAGCACTTTGTGGAATTCGTTACTTCCGGTGAAGCCGGTGAGGTTCAATAATAAAATATTGTGGAGAAATACCAGACACACTTGTACTTTTCCACAATTCAATACAGTTTAGTTATTTGGGTAGCGATGAGCCCAAGAGAGCGCTGTGTATACTGTAAATGTACTATGACATTTTGAAATATTAGAGACATTAGGATGAATTATCTAGTCTCGGTTTTAAAGTGTCGTTATACACTAGGTAGTGACATTATAATTACATCTACCAGAGGGCTTATAGTAAATGAAATTATGATGTCATTAAGCAGATGCTCTATAATAGATGGAATCATAATGCTATCTACAAGAGGATCTATAACAGATGAGTTTAAATATAAATTAACCTTTTTACTATGTAGTCTTTATGGCACACAGCACAGTGCCTTCAGTGGCGAAACTTATTATGTAGCCTTTATGGCACACAGCACAGTGCCTTCAGTGGCGAAACTTATTATGTAGCCTTTATGGCACACAGCACAGTGCCTTCAGTGGCGAAACTTATTATGTAGCCTTTATGGCACACAGCACAGTGCCTTCAGTGGCGAAACTTATTATGTAGCCTTTATGGCACACAGCACAGTGCCTTCAGTGGCGAAACTTATTATGTAGCCTTTATGGCACACAGCACAGTGCCTTCAGTGGCGAAACTTATTATGTAGTCTTTATGGCACACAGCACAGTACCTTCAGTGGCGAAACTTATTATGTAGTCTTTATGGCACACAGCACAGTACCTTCAGTGGCGAAACTTATTATGTAGTCTTTATGGCACACAGCACAGTGCCTTCAGTGGCAAAACTAAGACTGTGTTGGTTCCTAAAAGTTTGTGAAAGCACAAATTTTCCAACTGTTACTCACAGTTACGAAGTTCGGGCACTCTGACCGCACACTTTGAAATTCCACAAATTTTCCACGTGTTCCCGCGACTTGTGAAGAAAATTTGCCTTTTGATAGACAATTTTCACGTTGATCTTAGAAAAGGGAATAAATTGTGAATTCTTGAATTGCTCGCTGTGAAAGTAAAATTTGTGTTATTACGTAACTCAATTTTAAATTTTTGAGTTCAATATTTTTTTGAAAAGAGTAGGTATATACTAGTAATCAAAATCACCTGATAACCCCTCCTTCAAGCTTAAATTGCTTGTGCCAGGAATGAGTTTATATCAATAGTGTCATGGTCAGGAATCGAAACCCGGAGCCTCTTAATCGTAAGCTCCATTAAGCTATACCAACGCTTCTTTCAACAAGTATCTACTACTACGATTCCTAGGTCTATTGGCATTTCTATCTCAATAAGATGGCCGATGAGCATAGAACCCTTCAGATCGGATTGGGTTACAGTATCAGTATCAAAAACTTTTTATACCCTAATGGTTATAATTTTTTTCATAGCCCCTTTGCTAACACCAAGTAGTTCTGATGATCTCTTCCAATTATTCCCAGTCTCCCCTTTCCTACACAGAACTACACGTGCAGGGTTTAGATGTCACCCGCATACAGTGCAGAATATCCGATCAAGAACCAAGCGGTTCGGACATTCTTTCCTTTGTCGCACAATTAAGGCCTGGAATTCATTACCAGCTTACATGTTTTCTTCTTCCTACGGTCCTGTGTATTTTAAGCAGGGCGTGATAAAGTATATGATGAGGCCGTCAAGCTAAGTGTCACCATTGTAACAAGGTATATGTATGTGTCCTATATAAAAAAGTCAAGATGACGATGCAACAAATAGAGAAACAGAGATCAAAGCGAAGAACACGTCCTTGTTTGGTTTCTCTCAGATTGATTGGATATACAAACTAGATAAGATGCATACAACAAATACAGGCAAAGGTATTTACTGCTGTCAAATGTTATAATAGTTAAGTTACAATAGTTTTGAGTAGGGACTAGCTACTAGCTGAGTTTTCATCTTGTCAATGGGAAGACCAAAGGCTTGTCCTGCTTTCTGTTCTTACAGGGTCAGCAGCACGAGTATGTTGCCCCTGGTGTTGTACACGTACATACCACTTTCCACCAGACGGGACATGACAAGTATCTTTTCAAATCATTACTATTGCTATCAAAGCATATAAATTAGTTTTATTTAATACTAGCTTCCGCCCGCGTGGTGTGTTGATATAAAGCAGCCTATTGCAAAAATAACAAAATCGAAGAATAAATAAGCTTATTTAGCAAATAAATGAATTTGATTTGATTTGATTTGATTTGATTTGATACGTCTTTTTTGAAGGTTGTGTCTCCAATGTAAGAACGGGACCCTAATGAATTTGAATTTGAAGAATTTGAAAATTTTTGAGAAGGATATAATGATTGATGGTGATGGTAATACAAAAGTTATAGCTACTGCAATATACTCCTATAAACTACATTAAAAGATTTATTTCGTTCAGCAAAGACATGTAGATTTTGCGATTTAGAAACGCGGGAGCAAGCCACATAGAGCTGGCCGTGGGAAAAACATGGTGAGCCTAAATGTAAGCCTGCTACCTTTAAGGTTTGACCCTGCGATTTGTTGATGGTCATTGAAAACGCAACTTTTAAAGGGAACTGCAGGCGTTTAAAATTAAATGGTAAATTGTTGGGTATTATTGGGATACGCGGTATAAGAACATTGATTCCCTTGGCTTCTCCAGTTAAGATGGTTGCCTTCACAATATGCCTTCCTAATTCAGTCACTCGTAACCGAGTACCGTTGCATAATCTTGGCGCATCCAAGTTACGCATTAACAAAACGGGTACACCTACTTTTAATTTTAACTTATGCGATGGAACCCCAGATAACTCCAAAGAGTTCAGGAACTCCACGGGGTAGCTCGTACTGTCATCGAATGACATAACTGTGTCGACGGAGTTGTACACTGATGTGTCGCTCGTTAGTTTGTCCAAGATTTTTTTATTTATTTTTGCAACAGTGTCATTTTTTGGTGCCAGTATGGTTCTTTCACACAACCAATTTTCGTCAAGAATATTTTGTTGCAGATTCGGAAAAACTTGATCAATGAGCTCGTCTTCCAACTCCACGTCATGGCAAAATTGATGTGTGAAAAGTACCATACCTTTCTGGTCGGTGTGTAGGTGGCCTTCACCAATTTCTAGGAGTTTTTCAGCATATGCTCCTGACTCGGTATCGCTAAATAACTGGACTCGCATATTGGTGGTAAGATAAAGCTTTTCAACTTTAGTCCATAGATATGATGCCTTTAGACACGCATTAATCTCGTCTGCTGCAGTGCCTCTCTCAATAACAGGTAAAGTCTGTCTGAAATCCCCTGCCAATAATACTACTACACCACCCATCAATTTTCGTGTGCTGTGTATGTCTTGTAGGCAACGATCTAGCGCCTCAATGGCGCGTTTGTGATGCCAGATATTCAGCATGCTGGCGACGCCGATCTAGAGACTGATCTGGTGTTTCAGCAGCTCTGTGAGCTGCCCCACGCACCGCCTGTTCAAGCCTTCGCAGTTCAGCTTGTGGAAACGTCTCGTTAAGTCTAGCTACTTTTATAACTCGAGCTCGATTAGAGCTTTGGGAAAGATTAGACTTACGCTTTCGCGGCATAATTCTTAGTAGGTACCTACTTTTCTACACTTCCAAAAAATACAATATTGCCTATTCAATTAAAATGACAGCAATACAATATTTTTAATTTGCTAATTGTAAAACAAAATCACGATGCCGGCGGTGGTATTATCACATAAATATATATTGTTGCCAAAAACAGAAAATTACCTATCTATGTATAACTGTTCAAGTGTTCAATGAAGATAAAAACAACTCACGCGTCTGCCCGCGTTTGGGTCGCGCACTCGACTTGATAACCCAACCACCCCGCCCTCGCGTGCCAGTCTAGTCAGTCAGCGACATGAAATTATTTTTTTGCGCGTTATTTGATTTTGCTATATCTCCTAAAGTATTTATTTAATTTGCATGGTGTAAAGGGAAAAAATAATCTGCATGAAATGCTCAAATTCAAAATTCAAATTCAAATTCCTTTATTTGCGTGTAATGTGGTACAATAAAAGATGGTAATATGATATCAAGTCCGGGCACATTCCGCCATACAATTGGCATGCAAACACAATTATACACAGCAATATCTACTTAATAACAAAAATATTACAGTCACAATAACAACCAAGTCAAGCCAACCAATCTATTTAAAATTATAAGGATTAATAACGTATTTGTATAAATAGCTTTCCAAGTTAGCACTTTATAATTGCCTATTTTTTTAAGTATTTAAATGGATATAGTATGTTATCCTTAAGAGCTGGACATATGGTATCGCGGACTTTTCTGTAGATCTATATAAGATAGACAATTACGCTTTACATTATTTTGTTATATCTTAAAGGGTTTAGGCAGCGTTTTCGTTGAAAGCTCCCAGACAACTTATTTTTTTCCGTCATTGTCCGTTTCTTAAACGCTTTCATCCCTGTTGACCGGGATAAAAAGTAGCCTATATGTTTATCCAGGGTATAACCTATATACATACCAAATTTCAACCAAATCGGTCCAACAGTTTATGCGTGAAAGAGTAACAAACATCCACACATCCATTCTCACAAACTTTCACATTTATAATATTAGTAGGATTCTTTTGCTCTCTAATAATAGTTTCAAAATACTTATCTTTTATGCACAGACGGTCATATATAACAATGACACCTCTAATAATACCTTCTTCTAAAGCCTCTAGACTTACTAATGAGCCGTGCTCAGAATAATTTTCATAAATTATGTCATATACTGCACCTTCATGATAAACGGGAATTGCCCGGGGATAAGGTGGTATTAAAATCTGCTATATTAAATTTGTGTCTTAATAAAGGAATGATATTTTTTGACATTAATTTTTTTTTTAATCTTTTTTTTTATACCACTTGGTTGGCAGACAAACACACGGCCCACCTAATGGAAAGTGGTTACCGTGGCTTATGGACGTTTGTTACACCAGAGGAGTCACAGTCGCGCTGCCAACCCTGTAAGTGCAGAGTTTCTGTGCCGTCAGTGTAGAAGAAAAAGCAGGACAAGCCTTTAGTCTTCCCACTGACAGCACAAATTCTCCAGTGAGCTGCTATGCTAGTTTATAAGAAACAAAATTTTAATACAAATGAATGTTAGTTACAGCAATTTTTGGGTCATTCCCATTGGTCAATACCGCGTTTTGAACGCTGTTAACAACTGGGCATGTTTTATTCCATTGGTTAAAAGTGTTGAACAGCGAGATATTTTGATCGCCATAGTTCACACCTTCGTTCCGCTCTAAAAAAAAATACACTCCTAGACTGTTCTAGGAGTCACAGCGAATAAAATATATATTTTTTTTTATGTGCGAAAAACTCCTCACCGATACCTCCCCGCTGGAGCTGGTGGGAGAGGTTATGTCGGACTCGAACCGACTAAAATGCTCGGCGCCTGTGGGTCATTATTGGTTGCCGAAATTAAGGTTGACAGGCATATCCCACGCACTCCGGCTGACCCAGAGCCATCTCTCTCGATCTTGCTCTCCTCGGGTGCCCAGGGTCCCCAACTCGTCCCCGGAATGGGGAGACGCGCAACGCGCGCCGCCAAAACGGCCTGCTTCTGCTAGGGTGACAGGTGGCTCCACCCATCACCCCCCAAATGAAATACTATAGAATTAATGGTATTCATTGAAAATGTTTAATCACGTTTTTTTTTTAATCTAATTAATAATGATACAGATTCACGACCTCTGTGTCTCGTAACGATAAGTTAGTAATTTATCCCTGGTTCTGCTCAAGCTTTTGTACTTAAATATACTAGGAGGTAATTGTGTTGGTATTGATGTAGAATAATTAAACTAAAATACATGGAACAATATTGTTGTACTTAAATATACTTTTATATTTATATTTTTTGACAATTTTGTGTATACGTGGGGCGCACTATAAGTTTCCGGAATGAATATGAAAAAATACTATTAAAGGTACAAAATTAATTTATTGTTTTTCAAAATAATCTCCCTTGGCGTCTATGCACTTTTTCATTCGATCAAACCAGTTTTGAAAACTTTTGTGCCACTCCTCTGTGGTGACCTCTGAAACGTGTTTTTCATACTCCTCGACAGCCTCTTCTGGTGATGAAAATCGTTGGCCGCGTAATTGGTTCTTAATTTTAGGGAACAGATAAAAGTCACAAGGTGCCAGGTCGGGACTGTATGCAGGATGACTCATGAGTTCTACATTTTTCGCCTTCAAAAAGTCGTTTGTCTGTCTGGCCGTGTGAGAACTAGCATTGTCGTGGTGCAGGATGATACGGCGTTTACGGTTATTTTTACGGAGTTCGTCAATAACTTCCGGCAAACAAATGGTCGTGTACCAGTCACTATTCACAGTACGACGATTTTCTAAAGCAACAGTAGCCACGTGTCCAGTTTTATTAAAAAAAGAAGCAATCATCCGCTTAGATGCACTTTTCACGAGCGCCACTTTGGTTGGTTTCGGCTCATCTTGAAAGACCCATACGCTCGATTGCTGCTTTGTTTTGGGATCGTAGCAATAAATCTATGTTTCGTCACCTGTTACTATGTCCCACACCAAATTTGACGCACCTTCGTTGAATCTGGTAAGCATGGCACTGCACCAAGTGACGCGGTCCGTTTTTTGATCCTCGGTCAAGTTATGTGGGATCCACCGCGAGCACAGCTTTCTCACACCCAAATGTTTGTGTAGGATTGATTGTATTTGACTCATGCCTATTTCTAAGGATGCGCGAATTTAATGGTAGGTCACATGCCTGTCTGTTTCAATCATACGGCGCACAGCATCGATGTTTTTGTTGGTCACAGCGGTGGACGGCCGACCATCGCGAGATTCGTCACTGAGATTGATACGACCACGCTTGAATTCTGCAAACCAGCTATAAACAGTCGTCTTGCATGGAGCTTCATCGCCAAAAGCTGTTTCAAGCCGAGCGATGCTCTGTTGAGCCGTCAAATTACACTTAAAATCGTAGAAAATCATACTACGAAAATTTTCCCGAGTTAAATCCATGTTGATGCAGACACACAATTTTTTAAATGGCGCCACAAGGTAAAAACAAAAGACAGTCAGATGAAACAAACTGTATTCTACAGCCAAAGAGTTCTATTTTCAAATGTTGTAATAAATTTTTAAATATTGTTTATGTAAGTGGCCAGTTCCGGAAACTTTTAGTGTAACCTATGTACAAGAAAGTAGGTATATGAATAGTTGCAATCATATATAGTAGATTTTAAGTTTGACAAATACCTTTTTTAATAAAAAAAGTGTATCAATATCCATTAAGTCGTTTTTGTGTCCATCTCAGATGATCAGGCAATATATAATATTTTAAAAAGAAATATTCTATTTTTAAATTTTGAAGCAATCAGTAAAAAGGACAGATCGCGGATTCTCGTCTGAGTCGTTTCACTTTCCTAATCCTAATCGAAAAGAAATAGTATTTTAACTACTTAAAAAAAACTTTTTTTGGTAAAACATTTCCAATGTACAGGCACTACTATTTTACAATTTTACAAGTTCTATTTTACTGAATATCTTTTGTAGGACAAATAGGAGAATGTTAGTTTACCCTCTTACCCTTTTCATCGTCCCTTTGGCGTATACGCCATTGCGGCAAGGTCACCAAGCATAGCACAATGAGACGTATTATTTAAGCTTTTACTTAGTTAAGTAGAAATAATTTATTTTCTGTAATGTGTTTACATGTGAATCAAAATATAAAATGATAGAAAGATTTATATTGTTCCTTGTATCTTTAAGAACTATAACTATAACTTGCCTTTAGGTGATGAAACTTATGAGCAGAAAAACAAGACCTGGAATTCATTACCAGCTCACGTGTTTCCGTCTTCCTACAGTCCTGGGTCCTTGAGCGGGGCGTGAAAAAGCATCTGATGAGGCCGCCAAGCTGAGTGCCACCATTGTAACATTACTTAGCGTCTGTAATGGTGACCCTCTTTCCTGAGACTTTGTCTTTAGCTTACCATCAGGCCATGAGTAAAACCTGGGTTCGAACTCTAAACTTCGTCTCAGAAGTCCATTACTCATACCACTAGGCTACCGCGGTTGTTTTTGTGACATAAAATGGTATATTTAAATAATAAAAATGACGCAACTGGAATCCGCAAATATGAACATTGTAATGGCATAGGAGAAATCAAAATGATTGATGGACAAACAAATGGACTGTGGTTAATTATACGTCATTTGTAAAATCTGGGCAATAGCCGCGTTGATGGAATGAAATCGTCCAAAGTCAAATACTGAGCTTAATAAATGTTTTCCGTGATGTGATGAAAGAGACATATCCAATATTAAGGCATATATTGTATTAATACATACATATAATCACGCTTTTATCCCCGGAGGGTTAGGCAGAGGTGGATTAACACCCACGTTTCACAAATCATTGAATTCGGTCCCACGTAATAGGGGGTGAGCCTATTGCCATCTTCTGGGCACTATTGTTGATTCAAGTCATGCATCTGAGGCTGAGTCTAAGCTGTATATATATGTCTGATGTTAAACAGCCCTATCTCTTAGTCGCCTTGTACGATATTTCCTGGGAAGAGATGGGATGGCATAAACTTTAATTTGCTGGAAACCACGCGGTCATGTGCTATACCGCACGGGAAGAGATGGGGTGTCTCGAATATAACAGGACGTGCAGCTTTGTGCCATAACCTAACTCATTTCATTTAATGACACGAAATGAAGCAGTAAATTCTTAAAAACAAATCAAATATCTATTAACCCCATGACAGAATAATGCCTACATAACACAAATTAATACCCGCCGTAATCCGCACCGCACTAACAAATGTGTACCATTTGCAACTCATGAGTTCTTCGGTTAACAAAAGGATACATTCACAAACACATTTCGGGTACCATTGCACACCGTCTTATGTTTTAAGTGTTATGTTTTAAGATATAACTGTTGCTACATTTGTTTTAATGAAAATGTTTGTTGTGTCGTCGTTTTATTGGAATTACGGATTAAGATCAGGTCAACATGGGTAAATCCGTTTTTGGGGTAAATAGGTGCGTTAGCATAATTTATTACATCGACCTATACGTCGAATAAAAACTACCCGCTTCTGCGAAATCTCTTTTTTATACGACAGTGATTTGAATTATATAAATAACACAAAATTGCTGAAACGTTTTTCTTCATCTTCTAAAGAAACGATTATATTATTATATGAGTATTTTAAGCATATTACTATTATTGACAGGATTTCTAATAAAAGAATGTAATTCTTGTAAATTATAAACTATATTATTTACTTGCACAATCTTTTACAAGGCAAGAACACTGAGTGAGGCAAGTAATCAGACGACAAAACAAAAGGCGCTACCCGACAGAATATAATGTAACTAAACAACCCGAGGAGAGGGCCAGATCGTGAGAGATGGCCCTAGGTCGGCCGGGATATGCCTGTCAACCTCACCTTCGGCAACCAAAGCGACCCACAGGCTGCGTGCGTTTTAGTCGGTTCGAGTCCGTCATAACCTCCTCCACCGGCTCCGGTGGGGAGGTATCCGTGGGGATTTTGCGCACGTAAAAAAAAATGTAACTAAACAAATGTGGCCAGTGTTAAAATTTTCTTAATAAGTTCAACATTATATTTAGCATATTTATGCGGCATTCGAACTCGCGATCTTTCTCTTACATGTGGAATACTCTGACCACCGAGTCATCAAACCTCGCCTGAAACATCCAAATTTACATACATACATACATACATATAATCACGCCTTTATCACTGGAGGGTTAGGCAGAGGTGAATTAACACCCACATTTCACCAATCATTGAATTCGGTCCCACGTATTAGGGGGTGAGCCTATTGCCGTATTCCGGGCACTATTGTTGACTCGAGGCATGCATCTGAGGCTGAGTATGGGCTGTATATATCTGTCTGATGTTAAACAGCCCTATCCCTTAGTCGCCTTGTACGACACCGCATGGGAAGAGATGGGGTGGCCCTAATTCTACTCTGCCGGAAACCACGCGCCATAAACAATCCAAATTTTTCTATATATATCCGTCTTACAGGGCGACGTACGTCCAATTTTTTTTTCTAAATCGATTTAAATAGTATTATCCTAAATGCTTCAAAATTTCATTCAATGATTATAATTGCATCATCCTAATTTTTTTTTATAATGCTTTGGTGGCAGACAAGCACAGGGACCACCTGATGGGAAGTGGTTACCGTGACTTATGGACTTATGCAACACCAAGGGTGTTACACTCGCGCTGCCGACCATGAAGAAACCTTCTGATGCCCCTCTTGAAGAATTCCATATTGTAGGTACTTGGGAAAACCGCAGCACGGAGGTCATTCTACAGCTTGAGTGTGCGTGGGATGAAATTTCTTTCATACCGTACAGTGCGCACCGTCTCAGTTCGCAATGTTTGAGGATGAATTCCCTGCCTATGGCGAGAGGTGCGTGGTAGCTGTGGGCATCATGTCAAACAATTCATCTGAGCACAAACTGTTGTATAGGCGGTAGAACACACAGCGAGGCAAAGTCCCTCCTAATGCTAAGTATAGGACTGTCAACCAGCCTTAATGCCCGTCTTTGCACCGAGTCGAAGGGTCTTTACACCTTATGTCCTTATTCCATATTTATTATGGGTTGGCGCAACATGTGTCCTCAAATGAATGGAAGCGCCCATTTCATTTATTTCTGGTTGCAATCACCCCAACATTCGCCCCCGTCCTAGTCATATCATATTTCACACTGTCCATCCATCTGCTCTCAGGTTTTCCCCTTCCATTTATTAACTCAGCGCTGATAATGACTTCCTTAGATCGTTTTCACGTTATCCGGTGTTATATCGGTGTCGAACGATGATAGCCGATATTCGATAGCCTGTGGTGTTTTCACATTACCAATTTTTTGTGAGTCCCACCCTCCTACACAGGACAACACGTGCTCACGTGTTTCCTTCTTCCTACAGTCCCGGGTCCTTTAAGCAAGGTGTGAAATAGCATATGATGAGGCCGTCAAGCTGACTGTCAACATTGTCACATGGTATATGTAAGTAATGGTGACCCTCTTTTCTGAGACATTGACTTTACTATCAGGCAAAGCGAAGTCTAATTGACATGTCGTATATAAAAAGCTAGCTTTTTCGTCTATGAACACATGAATCATATAACTAAAGACTTCAAATCAAAACATCCCCAGCTAAAACGAAACGTGTCCTTCCACTCCACCTGTTCCCACTCACCTATAAACATTTTATTTAGAAGCCGCTGTTGCCACGATTTACTACTTATTACCGATGACGTCTCCCTATACTAAATAACGTAATAACTAGACCCTTTTCAAAGCTCGACAGCCACAGAAAGGGACGGTGCGACGTCGAAAACGGCGGGCAATATCAACACGTCAAGAATTTAAGTGATAAAAATACGTTTTGGAATACATCCTTATGTGAATGGGGGTTGGCATGCTGTCAAGTTTAGTTTTATATAAGCTGTGCCATAACTTCTTAAATTTTGGCCGTAGTTAGGCGAAGGAAATATGAAATGATCGGCCGTTTATGTTTACTTTATTATCTTTGGTATTTCTACCCGTCTATACAAGTGGTAATTCGTTGGCCGGTAATATTGTAGAATTTAATTCAATTCTTGATGAATGGCAGCAACAATTCCACCAATGACCCGTGGAAGAGCTATTAACGATGGAGATAAAATGGACCAGCGTGTGAACAGTTACTAGAGTTTGTAGATACACCCCGCAGAATCATCAGTCGAGGTGAGGTCAAATTGGGGCTAAATAGTAATTGCAATCGCATTGCGACTTGCCTACGTTTGAATGCACCGTGTGTGTCTCCGCATTGATGTCTCTGTGGAGAAACAGTCGATAGCTTTGGACATCACAGATTATCTTGCAGCAGGAGCGCGGGCCGTATGTCCCGACATGCCGATATTGACGTCATTATCCGACAGCTTACCCAGTAGCTTTTTAGTTCAGTAAGTCAATTATGAAAGAAATTATTGTTTTAAGTTGATTTTTTAAAACATAATATGTATTTTTATTGCACAATATTATAACCGTTTATTCTAGTTACAATATGACGTCTTGCTGTTCCTCAGATAATATAATAAGGGTTGAACTTTAGGTTCCTCCTTTTGGTTTGTGTGCCTCCCCATGCCCGAGGATTGGATGAGGACTCCGTGGTCCCCACACCCAAAGAGGGCCAACTTGAAAGAGATGGCTCTGGGTCGGCCGGGTGTGAGGGATTTGCCTCCAACAACTTACGCCCCTCAGACGGCGTGCGTTTTAGTCGGTTCGAGTCAGACATAACCTCTCCCACTGGCTCTGGTAAGGGGGGTATATGGGGGGATTTTTCACACGATAAAATGGGGAACTTTTTTTCAATATGATTACTACTTACCTAATAAACCTATCGGTTTCAGCAAGGCCGAAATATTTGAGTTAAATAAACTTCCATCAACAATATCGTAAATAAACCGGTATGAGTAAAATCATGTACATTATTTTACCAACACGGTATTTATCATTACACAACGATAACCATTCGTACCTCACAGTAAATAAGTTACAAAAACATACATCAAACAGTCATTTTAAATTTAAACCGCAGTTTAATTCCTGAAAAAACACATATACATTAAAATAATCTGTTTACACTGAAACGCATCGTTGTCGTACCGATATTCTGTTTAATGAATCGCAAATATCGCTTTCCGCAAATCAACGCTCCCGTTCACTGGTTAAAATCAGTTAAAAGCAGTTCGCACCGGATTAAGCGAGTTCTCGCCAGTTTTATTCCGTTTTGACTGGTTCTACACCTGCTAAGTCGTATTTTTAATTGCAAAATTTTATCATTTAGGGTAGTCATTCGCAATGGAAAGTATAAATTACTGTTAAATAATTTAAGATCAGGCACAATGCAGTTTATTAAGAAATTTTCATATTAAATCTAAGACGAGACTAGATGAGACGCTTGGCATTTTCGGAATATCAGTCTTTTAGACAGTCTTCTAATTCATAATCTTGTAACTTTGAATTACGAGACTGTCTATTTCAATTGAAATTAAATTTTAAATTAAGGCACTACTTAATAATAATGGCGGCCAGTGTGAAGTTTATTTTTAACCGAGTTCTAGAAAGGAGGCGGTTCTCAATTCGGGTGTTTATGTATTTTTTAAATATTTGTACGCGCATAGCTTTGTCATTTGTTAGAAAAGCATTTATTTTGAAATGGTCTCATTTGAATTTCGTAAAGATCTGATGAGGGGTTTCAGAGACAGTCGACGGAACTCTTCAATAAATACCAGGAAATCAATTGCGATTGCTGCAATTGCATATTATTGCATACATTCTTAAATGTGATAATATTTTTTATTATTTTAATTCATTGCGGCTTCTTAATGATATAGGTTATCCGTATCAAAGTTCAGCAAGTAATGTATGTGAAGAGACACATGCCATCTCACCACACATATAATCCATAGAAATTAAAGAGTCTCAGTCCAGCAATTCGATCATTTGTCTATAACTACATATTTACAAGTAGGAAAGAATGTAGGAAGTAGGACATGACGGTGTTCCAAAGTGCGAAGTGCGAAAGTTTTTGTGCTATCAGTGGGAAGACCAAAGGTTTGTCCTGAATGTTTCAATTATCCACTGAACTGACAGCACAGAAACTCTTTGTTCTTACCGGATTGGCAGCACGGGTGTGACTCCTCTGATGTTGCACACGTTCATAGGTCACGGTAACCACTTTCCGTATGTTTTTCTGCCACCTAAGTTGTATAAAAAAATACATTTCTTTCTACTTCACTTGTTAATTTTTTTTTTATACAACTTAGGTGGCAGACAAGCACACGGCCCAACAGATGGAAAGTGGTTACCGTGACATATGAACGTGTGTAACACCAGTAGAGTCACAACCGTGCTGCCGACCCTGTAAGAACAGAGATTTTATGTGCCCTTAGTGCAGAACACAAAATCAGGACAAGCCTTTGGTCTTCCCACTGACAGCACAAAAACTCTCCAATAAGCTCTGGTTACCCAACTCGCCACTGGGAACACAACACGAGGTTATTATAGCCATGGTATTCTGTAGGGTGGAGGTACTTCCCCAGTCGGACTGCTCAATTAGTACGGGAATACCGTCATGTCCTACCTCTTCGAAACTTCTTCAACTTCGTTAATATTGAATAACAATAAACAATATTATGATATTCAACTCGATTTCACGGCACGCGGTATCAGCTGCATGTGTGCTGCTGCGGTCTGCGGTCAGCTACGAATTCATACCTTTACTGCCACAAAACCAAATCCATCTCATATTTTATTTTTTATTATACATGTCAATATGAACTACACATATTCGTAAAAGCTTTTAGGCTATTCTCGCCTTACAGGCTGAATTATTGGCTGTTTTCACACCGTATGGGGAAATACATCTCCATTGTGGATTGACGGAATCATATTTCGAATGCCTAGAGGTTCGTCTGAGCGATTGATTGATTCCTTTTGGAAGCAACGCGGATATTTATATCATAACATACTGTGCTTGGGGAATACTCTACGACAAGTGAGCTACTTGTACATGCATATTATCACACCTTTATCCCCGGAGGGCTAAACAGAGGTAGAATAACACACATATTTCACCAATCATTAAATTCGGTCCTACGTAATAGAAGTGAGCCTATTGCCGTCATCCAGGCACTAGTGTTGACTAAAACCATGCATCTGAGGCTGAGTCTGGGCTTTATATATACATATATATGTATATATGTCTGATGTTAAACAGCCCTATTTCTTAATGGTCTTGTTCGACACCACATGGGAAGAGGTGGGGTGGGGTGGTCCAAATTCTACTCTGCCGGGAAACACGCGGCTGCGTGTAACTATCTTGAACCCTGATTCTGATAAATAGTCTAAAATTAACTGGTATTTTCTGCGGTATTTGTGGTATTACAGTGTTAACCGCAGATTCAGGCTACTGGATTAGATTTTTTTCCTGTTGTTTTTGTCCACATGATGGATGCTGTCTTCCTACAGTCCAGGTTCCTTGAAAAAGTATAATAAATAGTAAATAAATATTCTACAACATTCTACACAACGCTAGCTATATAGTATAACTAGCTTGTGTTGTGGAATCTAGAATGCGTGAAACATACTTAGATAGGTTTTTTTGTAAATACATACATATTATACACTAGCTGACTAGCCCCAGCTTCGCCCGGAGTATATTTTGAAGCTTCATATTCCTTTGAGCCCGTATGATTTAGTCTTCAAAATATGTATGCATAATATGATTGCCGAATTCGGTAACATTTATTATCAATGTGTGATGGTAGCGTGATGATATATAGCCTAAAACCTGCCTCGATAAATGGACTACCCAACACTGAAAGAATCATTCAAATCGGACCAGTAGTTCCAGAGATTAGCGCGTTCAAACAAACAAACAAACAAACAAACTCTGCAGCTTTATAATATTAGTATAGATAAAAATACTCAGACCAATACAAATATTTGCACTGAGCAGGAATCGAACCCGCGCCCCCTGTGTAACAGCCGACCGTTCTACCGCTACGCCACCGAGGTTGTCAAGCTGAGGGCCCCAGTTACAAAATTGTTGGTGTCTATGATAGGGACCCTCTTTCCTGAGTCTTTGCTTTTAATTTTCTATCAGGCGATGTGAACTCATATTTACGTATCATATTCCATATAGTAAAATCTCTATTTTTTTAATACCACCTGGTTGGCAGACAAACACCTGATGGAAAGTGGTTACCGTTGCATGTGGACGTATGTTTCGGTTATCAATTTAATGTCGGGCAAATTTACATATTTAAATTCTTCAACACAAAAAGTGATTCATATTATAATAATTGTTTACCCAGACGGGCAAAGCAGAATTTGTATTCATATATCCATGTATACATACAATTATAAATGTTAATTCTAATTTATAGCTGTATATTCATCGAGAATAGGCACAGGTATAAGTTAGCATTCACAATATTACCAAATACTTAACGCTTAAGCTTAGTAGTTAAGGTGTGCATTCTGGACGATGAATGACCTCTGTCCCCCACGACGGACGGATGGATCCACTTGTCTCCTTGGCAGAAGCACACTGCGGCGGCGCCGCGCCTCGCGTCGTGGGCTCTGTGGTCCCCACACCCGAGGAGAGAAATGGCCCTGGGTCGGCCGGGGTGCGAGGGATATGCATGTTAACCTCACCTTCAGCAACTAAAAACGACCCACAGGCATCGTGGGTTTAAGTCGGATCGAGTCCATTATAACCTCTCCTACCGGCTCCGGTGGTGGGGGTACGTAAAATTAAAAAAAAGGTTCTCCATATGTAAAGAATGAGCACTCATTCTAATACCTACTGACTTACTATGCAATGTGCTAACTTACAGAGTTATTCGTCTGAGACCTTAGAATTCTTGTATATAAGCCTAAATACGGTTTTCTGAAAACTAAAATGTTGGTTACATCCAGGACAAAGATTTACACGTATCCATGAACTAAATGATACACGAACTCCCTTTAGCCAGGTAGAAGGCTCACAATCTGTCTATACCCGCATGAGCATATACATAAATTCTACGATACATTCCATACGTTGAAACGAAACAGCCTGTACGTGTCTAGAAAAGAAATTTAGAATAAACAAACATTTTCAGAATTTTATCCGTCAAACTGAGAAATGCTATTTGGTAGGAATGTGAATTATGTACTTATTTCGTTTTAGTTCTGATATGTTTACTATAACTATTGATTGGGATAAACTTGTTTCTGTATGCACTGTCAGCGTCTAAACGATTTTGATAACAAAGTCTCAAAAAGATCTTAATATATAGGTATTAAGAGCAAATCAATCTGATTTATGGATTTAAATTGTATTATTGTCCGAACTATAGATGTGTGTCAAATGTTAGAACAATCAGTCAACAGGGAGAGGGAGAAACCAAGGATTTATGAGCGAACGCTTACAAACTGCTCCAGCAGTTTGGTGAAGCAAACTTAGTGTATAAAAAAGAATTTTAAAAATTTGTATAAAATAATTAAAAAAAAAAACAAAACATAGTACTTTGTTCATCAAGGTTTATCTGATGCTAACTGTACTTATAGAGGATGTACACAAAAGGTGAATTTTCCAACCCGGCCTTTTATTCTGAGTGACACATCGTTTCGTAACGATGCACGTTCGTAAAAGTCGACACATTTAACTTTGTTTTGTTTTTAAGACATTTCTCTCTTCTATGTTTACCAATTGTAAGCTATCGTACTCTCACGTTATGACTGTGTTTGAAACTCGATGTCACTCAGGATAAGAAGACAGGTAAGGTAATTAGGCCTAGTCAGCCACAGTTTAACGTTTGATGTATTATAGTAATGTATACATGATGAATAGTATGTTTAATACATGCTGACTAACTAAATTCTCATGTTTATACTGTTGATTGATGGTTCAATTTGTTGTTTAACATATTTGAGGACACATTTGTACTTTTTCCAGTTTTTTGTATTAGACCAGATCGGTTTCGCCATACGGCATCCTTTGCAACCTTTTAGGATGCTGTAAGGCGAAACCGGCCAGGTTATTTTTTTTTTTTTATACCACTTAGTTGGCAGACAAGCACACGGCCCACCTGATGGAAAGTAGTTACCGTGGCCTGTGGACGTCTGTAACACCAGAGGAGTCACAGTCGCGCTGCCAACCCTGTAAGTACAGAGTTTCTGTGCCGTCAGTAGAAGACAAATCAGGACAAGCCTTTAGTCTTCCCACTGACGGCACAAATTCTCCAGTGAGCTCTGGCTACTCTACTCACCGCTGGGAACACAACACGAAGTTATTATAACCGCGGTATTCTGTAGGGCGGAGGTACTTCCCCAGTCGGACTGCTCAATCGGGCGGATATACCGCCGTGTCCTACCTCCTTGAAAATAAAATCGCGGTAGCCTAGTGGTATGGTAATGGACTGCTGAGACAAGGTCTCGGCTTTAATCCCAGGTCTTACCATGGCACACACCAATGACTTATCGATGCTTTTTGAAATTATGTGTGTATTTATCGCAGGTTTATTAGTGCCCGGTTAATGACAATAGGCTCTCGGCACCTATTACATTGGGACTTAAACATAAACTGGCGAAATGTGGGTGCTAGCACCTCAGCCTGCCCCTTCGGGGATATAGGCGTGAGTTTATGTTATGTTATGTCTAATAAAATATTACTGTGGAAATAGAACAAGTGCGTTCTCAATACCAAATGCAAAACCACGACAGGTTTTCATCTGTCAATTTCAGTTGCTCCCATAAAACCCGACAAATGAAATCCCTCGAAACCAGGCATAATGCCATCTGTCCGATTCCACAATTCAGTTTAGTCTAACACCTCAAATTCTTACTACGTTTTTAGCGTCTTTGTTTTATTACATTTTTATTTCTTAAGGAAAGTCCAATAAAAATAAACCGGTTTAATGGTGTTTTAACGTTTCTCTCAGACGTATTTGCGGTGCACAAACTCTTAAAATCAATCTCACAAAGTTTTCCGTATCTCCGAAAATTTGAACTTCCCATTGCGTATACCTTACCAACCTTTTATAAGGGCCTAAGTAAAAAACTTCCCGATAAATTTCAAAGATGTAATGCTGCTGAAATATTGCGGGATAATAATTTTGTGTTATATTGTAATCTCCTGATATTGAACTATTATAAAATTTTATGTAGGTTCAGTATTTTTTTATTAGACCTGACTGATTTCGCCTCAAAGGTTCACAATAACAGTTAGAAACAAATTCCATCAAGTGCCATCAATTAACAGTATAAGTATCATTTTGAAACTCCTACTTAGTACTAGTGTTACCAATTATTCATATTCATAATCATTTTCAAGCTGAGTGCCACCATTGTAACATTGTTTTTTTCATTTATTTATTATACATACAATTTATAACAATTGCGGCTACTCTTGGTTCACAAAACTGTTTTAAACAGTGTGTCTGTGAACTCATTTGAGTCTCTGTTCTAAGTCCCAGAATTCAAATAAAAAGCCTGGAACATCCGCGCGGGCAAACTTTTACCGGAGTAAATAGGCGTCCAAGACCTTAGTCGTCACATTTTAGTCCTCTCAGTTAAATGGCGAAAATTGCAAAATACCGTCTGAACTGATTCAATTTTTTCCTATCTTCATTGATTTGGAATATAATATAATACAGGCTAACAGAGTGCTGCAGTGGTTTTTCCAAGTGTGTATGGTATTCTTCAAGACCGGGTATTACAAGGTTTTTACAGGGTTGCTTGGCACCACTAATCGCCCTGGTAATGAATACGACCCTATACCACGGTAATCACATTTTATCAGTAATGTAAAAAAGAGTGATTACAGAATCCAAATTTAGCTAAGGAAATAAGTCATTACATATATCGTAAATTGACGTCTTGAATACATGTCACAATGTAATTTGTAACGCCATTCCTTCCCTTCCAGCGAATTGGAAGCGGTAGTAAATGTACCTTAAGTAGAACTTTTATTGACATCAATAAGACTTAATATTGAAGATATAGTATCTTCAATCCTTCCTTCCAAGTTGAAAATTAAAAAAATAAGACTAAAGAAGAAGAAGAAGAGAATAAAGATGAAACTAAAATTCATTTATATACTTAAGTAACCGCGGTAGCCTAGTGGTATGGGTAATGGACTGCTGAGACGAGGTCTCGGGTTCGATCCCAGGTTTCACCATGGCATACACCTACGATTTTTCGATGCTTTTTGAAGTTATGTGTATTTATCGCAGGTTTTATATGTGTGTGTGGTTTATACCGGTTAATGACAATAGGCTCACTACCTATTACATTGGGACCTAAAAATAAACTGGCGAAATGTGGGTGCTAACACCTCTGCCTACCCCTTCGGGGATATAGGCGTGGGTTTATGTTCTATGTTCTATTTATGTACTTATATGCAAAAAAATCACCAAACTTTTATTCTAAATAACATTAAGAACACCGTAGCAAAAATCTTAAAACTCGAACCATTACAGTAAAAATGTGGATATCGCTATAATAAGTTTCCTCTTCCCATTTTTTTATATAACGACAGACTTTATTGGTGAGCATAAAAGAGCACTTTTGTCAAACGAACCTCAGAAGTAAGTCATTGAAGAAGATTACACCAATTTGAGATACTTAATTAGTTTGATTTTGCTTGACCAATTGTAGCTCCAAATTTGACGGCTCTGATTTTTTGAGCTTGTGACTTGACTGTGTAATTAATAAATTGTGGAATTTTTTATTTATTTAATTAATAATGTTAAATAATATTTTTTTAATATTCTACAACATTCCACACAACGCTATCTAGACTAGTAGGTACATAGCTTAACTAGCTTGTGTTATGAAATCTAGAATAGTGATAAAGAGTCTTATATACTTTTTTTTGTAAATACATACATATTATACATAGAAACACCCAGACCAATGCAAATACGCATGTTTACGTATACAAATATTTGCACTGAGCTGGGATCAAACCCGCGCCTCCTGCGTAGCAGTCCCGTCCACTACTGCTACCAGAGACTGTCATTTCTAAAGTTTACGCGTATATCACTCACTAACTAACCCGCCCCAGCTTCACCCGTGGTATATTTTGAAACCTCATGAGTTCTTTGAGCCCATAATTTAAATAGTGTATGGAAATCTGCCACATCTGTTGACATTTATGATCACTGCTCCGCTCCCTTAAGTAATAGCATGATAATATATAGCTTAAAATCTTCGTTAATAACCGGGCTATCCAACATAAAAATATTGTTTCAATGTAAACCAGTAGTTCTTGAGATTAACGCGTTCAAACAAACAAACTCTTCAACTTTATAAAATTAAGAATAAAAATCACCTTTTAACGGATACTATCGCGATTTATTTGGATTATTGCGTGCAGCCCGACGTTTCTGTTACTTTTCACCAGTCATGGTGGCAGGGTGACTAAAGATGGCAGTGTTTTTTTTTTATATAACTTAGGTGGCAGTCAAGCACACGGCCCACTTTATGAAAAATGGTAACCGTGACCTATGAACTTGTGTAACACCAGGGGAGTCACAACCGTGCTGCCGACCCTGTAAGGTCACAGACTTTCTGTGCCGTCAGCGCAAAACACAAAATCAGGACAAGCATTTGGTCTTCCCACTGACAGCACAAAAACTCTTCAATGAGCTCTGGTTACCCTACTCACCGCCGGGAACACAACACGAGGTTATTATAGCTGAGGTATTCTGTAGGGCGGAGGTACTTCCCCAGTCGAACTGCTCAATTGGGACGGAAATACCGTTGTATCTTACCTCCTAATATAGTAATGGACTGCTGAGACGAGGTCTCGGGTTCAATCCCAGGTTTACCATGGCACACACCAATGACTTTTCGATGCTTTCTAAGTTATGTGTGTATTTATCGTAGTTTTATAAGTGCCCGGTTAATGGCAATAGGCTCGCCACCTACATTGGGACCTAAACATAAACTGGTGAAATGTGGGTGCTAGCACCTCTGCCTACCCTTCGGGGATATAGGTGTGAGTTTATGTTATGTTTGTTTTGTAAATTTTGATAAATTTCATCAGTGTTTTCCTATACTATCAAATTTAGGTTAACATTGATGATTTCTAGATTTGTGTTGGAGTACCAGTATTATGTTATCTGTGACCTAATGCAGTAATTAGTTATTTTATGTACAAATTTGGCTACTGATAATTATGACGAGCTTTGTTATTATAACCAATACCAAATTAGTTGACAACCGGTTTAATATTATCACATTTCACCACCAGATTACCGACTCGAGCCATACATCTGAGGTTGAGTCTGGGGTGTATATATCTGTCTGATGTTAAACAGCCCTATCCCTTAGTCGCCTTGTACGACACCGCATGGGAAAAGTTGGGGTGGCTCTAATTCTAATCTGTGGGAACCACGCGGCAAACGATTTAAACTATTGTGATAAAATATTTTCAGATAGTTTATTGTTTAATTTAATACTAAATAACTTCTGTGTTTGAACTTGTAAGCATAAAACTGTCAATGTCTATTTGAAAATGTTAATGTAAATGTTTCATATTTTTAGATAAGAAAAGGGGAAAAGGGAAGAGAAAGGTTTAAAATTTTTCTAACCAATTTTATTATCGCAACAGCCTGCTGCTTTGAATTTTGACCCCGATCTTTACCTATTCTATCCAGAATAAGTATCCAGAATATAATATATTCCGGTCTTAGATTTCAGCGCGCATCTCTCTATACCCGGGGACTAGACGGAGACTCCGACTCCACACCCAAAGATGGTCAGCTCGAAAGAGGTAGCGCTGTATCGGCTGGGGCTGCGAGAAATAGCCTCCGGCTACCTACCATCCTTAAATGAAAAAAACTATACTAAATAAATTGTTGCAAACCAAAGTCCAGAGTGCGTCTATTAGCGAACGCGTGCAAGTAGGTGCAAATAGCAGCGTTACATCGATCGTAAACAACAGCCGGTTTACACTCGAAAGGCTACACCTACCTACACTCTGCACTTACTATTTCTTGTCACCGGCGAGACTTATTAATCAGTATTAATATTTTTGTTTGAAATGTATTTATAATTATAATTATTCTTGATTATATAAATTAAATTTAATGTACACTCACACCCAAGATAAACCTATGCGGGTTTTATGGGTGCTTCTATGAGATAAAATACTGTAATACTATTGAAATAAATAAATTAAAAAAAATACTACACCCGGGAATCCGTGGGTATTAATTGCACGATGAATAAAAATGATTCACCTTGTTATTTGAGCATGATTGAATTACAAATATCTTCTCGAACTTTCATATTTATAATATTAGTAAGGATTGCAATATCTAACATAATCCAGTCTACTATAATAGAACTAGCAATCTATAACCACGACGTCAAAGATCTTAAGAGGGTAGTCATTTTTCAAAGTCTCTTCAGTGGAGGGGATAAGTGACAAATGAAGAAGTATAGACTTAAAGGAATGATTAATGGCTGTTCGATATCCGGACGATGCTCAATACCATGAAACAAGTTATAGTAAGGGAGCCCATGATGTTAATGTGTAGTTACGATTGATGATAAAAAGAGACACTAAAATGATAGAAAGAAAATATTATCGTGGTGGGAGAAGCGTATATATAACGAAAATATATAACATGAATGTGTCCACATACATGTAGACACTTTTCCCAGTCAGGTATGTCATCTTAATGTAATGTACATATTAATTTAAAGGTATGTGTTACTTTGATCATTATTTTATTAAAGTCAAAGTCATTTATTGCGATATATGGGTACAAATATTGTTAGAATGAAATATATACAATTAAGTTCCACCATATTTCAGCCAGATTGGCATGCAATAACGTCATTAGACGAGTATTATTATAACATAGAAAGTAATTTAGTAATTTAAATCGAAATGAATAATAATTATTATTTATACTTTATTGTACACATGAATGACATTTATATTAAAAAATGAGATGTAATGTACGAAGGCGAGCTTAACTCAAAGTTGAGTTCTCTGCCAGCAAACCCGGGAGCGCACAGAGGAATTGCAATACGAGAGGCTAAGTCCAGTGTACATGAAGGTTTAGATTTAAAATAAAAGGTGAACAATATTTATACCCCAAACAATAGTCACATATACACACATACATTTTAAGTAACAAAATCACGAAAATAAAAATAAACAAACGACCGCCCTCGAGTACATGGAAACATTTTTTTTTTGCAATTTTGCTATCTTGCCACGCCCATATGTTACGCCTAAATCGTCACATTAGCAAAAATGACGCTTGATAATTAGTAACTAAGTGTCTGTAATGGTGACCCTCTTTCCTAAGACTTTTTCTTTTTTATATCACTTAAGTCGCAGACAAGCGCATGGCCCACCTGATGGAAAGTGTGAAACACAAGAGAAGCCAAACTCGCGCTGTCGACCCTGTAAGCACAGAGTCTCTGTCCCGTCAGTGTAGAGGACAAAGCAGGACAAGCCTTAAGTACAAATTCTCCAGGGAGCTCTGGCTATCCTACTCACCGCTGGAAACACACCACAAAGCTGTTAAAACCGCAGTATTCTGTAGGGCGGAGGTACTTCCCCAGTCGGACTGCTCAATTGGGCGGAATACCGCCGTGTCCTACCTTCTATAACTTTGCCTTTAGCTTACCATCAGGCGAGGTGAAGTCAAGTTGGCGTGTCCTGATAAAAAAAACCTTCTAAGGCTCCCGTACCATTATCTTAGTTCGCTTAGAGAAATTGGTGTCATTGAATTTAGTATAAATATTTTTGATATTGCCGAATTCAATATCGTTCTTGCTAAAGTTTAAATTGTTTGTTCGTTGTTATTAATTATTATATATAGAATATATTGTATTATAAGAGCTTGTTATTAAAATATATATTAAGCAATTTTACTAACAAGATCTAGAAATAGAGGTGATATTGTAGACCAATCAATTATCATGTGTGAATATCTTTGTTGATATGAAAATAATAAAAATCTTAATCTTTTATTTCTATTATATTATTATTGTTATATTATTATCATTAATCAGCTGCCCCAAACCAAAACCCGGTAAAGGATAGTTTTCCATATATCGAACTATTATAGTCCCTCGCGTCTATTCGTAGTAGCAATAGGTACTATTAAGCGGGACCAAAAATCAAAGCTGTGTATATGTAATATTAATGTGAATATTAATACATCTTTACCTACTCCTTCGGGGATTTACAGGCGTGAATATAAATGTTCACAATAGGCTTTTTTAAACGCAGTCGTCGTCCAAATAATATCCATTACCAACATGGTATTAATTGTATCTTTTCCTTGTTTCAGATAACCGTACATTATAATGACGTCACGAAAACATAGAACCTAACAGCCCAAAATGGATATAGATCATGTAGTGTTGGACAAGGAAGCAATCAGTCGTTTCGAACAGTACACGTTGGCAAAGCCTTCGCTAAATGGAGGGATCCCCTTGGATAGGTGCCAAGACGGCGACTCCATGGTGTCTAATAGCAGAAAAAGAGCACAAACACAACGCCAAAAAGTTGTTTGCTGTTTTTGTTTTAAAACTACTAAATACAGAAGAAAACAATTCATTGTCGGATCCCTTACAAACATCGTCATATTCATAGTCCTTATAGCTTATACATTTTTGGGATCATTCATTTTTTTGGCCATAGAAGGTGGCTCAGAAGTTCCAGCTAGACCGAGAATTTTACCAGACAGACAAAAATTAAGCCACAAAGATACAAACAGTACATACAAAAAGTCAGATGAGGATTATGATTATGGAAATTTGACATTGTCCGCAAATTATTTTTGGGACGCCAGAAGCAGGGCTGTTGAAAACATTTGGGAGATAACGGTGTCTCTTAATATCCTGTATAGAGAAAATTGGACGCGGTTGGCTGCTCAGGAGATTCTGAAGTTCCAAAACGAGCTGGTTCAGAGGGTGACGACGGAGATGGCGTCGCAATATGGCGTTAGTTACAGGGAGATGGCACTTGGGGAGTTCGGGAGCGATTTAACCAACCATTACGAAGAACACGAGTGGAATTTGGCACTGGCTTTCTTTTACTCGCTTACTGTTTTAACCACAATAGGTGAGTATTTTCTAAACTTTGTTTTGAAGTTTGTTTGTTGGAGCTTAGTTTTGTTTATCTTAGCAGAAAAGTTTACTTATTTTAGTAAAAGGTTTGATCATTTTTATTCCCTCTTTAGTTGTTTTTATTACTATATATAATTTATACAAACGCTACGCAATCAAATATAAATTCAGTGAATTTCAAATCCACCGTGAGTACGTAGGATTTCTAGAAATCATGCTTTGTACGAATTGTACTACGAAAAGCGAATACCACTGAATTTGCATAAAAATATGCACTAAATTTGCATTATGGCGTTATCCTTGCATTTCGTTGTAGAGTTTCCAACTTTTTAAATTCTTAGATAGATAGAATATACATCTTTATTATACACCAATAAATTAGATACATTTACAGACAAGATATGAAATATGTACAAATGGCGGCCTTATCGCTGTAAGCGAGCTCTTACAAGCAACCTTTGGATGGATTTAATTTTAATTATCTTGACAATAACAATTTTCTTTCATCTCTTTCATTTCGTTCTTTGAATTTTTTCATAATATATTATGTTAATTTTAATCAATGTCCAATATACTGTACAATGTTAACGGGAATTAATGCGATCATGGTATAGTTTATTCAATAATCTTTATGTAAATTTATTAAATGGTGTCTATGTTTTACTAGATTAGTAGAATCAGTTGCGTTTGGATGACGATTAGAGATCATTTAACGAAAAAGTCGATTTTATGAATCTAAATATTTTTGATTGACTCTATAAATTAATTTTAGACACTTTAAAATTTTATTATATTATTCTTTCTTAGTGAAGTTATTAACAAACGGTTTTAGTAAACTAAATGATAAATAAAATAGTTATATGATTTCCAAAAGACGCTTGGTGAAAACAATAGATAACAACCACAAGAAAATCTTGGATCAAACTACTTTTGAATACTTTTTCATACATGTACGAAAAGTATTTAAAAAGTTCCTTTGAAATAAGCTTCTAAACGTAATTTAGAGGCTGATACACTTTTCTGATAGGAACAAAACTCGTATTTATCAACACTTGATGAGTAGCTGACAGTCACAAGTACTTTTTTTTTGGGTCACGTCACTTTTCAGGGTTCGTACCTAATAAGAAAAAAAAACGGAACCCTTAAGATCCAACCGCACTTGCGCGACACTGCACGCGTGGCGCAGCTCGAATCAACTATGGTGCGACACGACACGCCGCAACACTGCAGTGTCGCTATAGTGCGCTTTTCTTCATAAGAAACAGAGGCAAAAATATTTTTCTTGACGCGCCGCACCACTCTGCTGCAGTGTCGCGATAGTGCGGTTTCATCTTTATAGGATCTCTTCATTGTCTGTCTGTCTGTCTTTCTGTCAAGACCTTTTTCTCAGGAATGCGTGGAGTTATCAAGTTAAAATTTATACCACATACTCAGGTATATAACGTCTTAAAACAGTGCTAATATCAAACTTCTGACTCAACGCATTCAGAATATATCACGGTTTATGTAGCGTAAATTACGGAACCCACGGTGCGTGAATCCGATTCGCACTTGACCGTTTCTTTCGACTACTGTTAATGCATGTAAACTAGGCTTTTGTACATTGTATCCCGACAAATATAAGTTTTATCAAAATGGAAAATGAATCTTGAATGGATGGAATTCATTTTTTTTATGGTTTTATCTTTGAAATTGTTAATTGGAAGAACCACCATCCTTCCTGAATTAAATTATGTACTATTCATCAACTAAAGTCAAAAATTTTAATCTTTTCCAGGATATGGCAACATTGCACCCAGAACAATTATTGGAAAGGGCGTCACAATTATCTACGCTTTGATTGGCATCCCTTTGACGCTGGTCTACTTGTCGAGCGTTGGATCTCTACTCTCCAAAATGGCCCGTAGCGTCTTCAGCCGAGCACTTTGCTGCTGTCTATGTTCAAACTGCGGTTACTGTTGCTACGATGAACGAAGGATGGCAGAAAAAGAACGAAGAATGAAGTTAAAAAGACAACAAGAGGAAATTCTTAACAGTCAGAACACTAGCAAAACCCCAACAGAAGAATGCTATGTATTGAAACCTGATAGCCAAAAAGATTTGTCACTATCAGAAAGACCAACAACCAGTACCGCCAAAGATGACGTAATTAGCTGGCCAGATACAGATTCTAAACTATCGATGCATGGTTTGAGCATTTTAGCTCCAGTATTTTTATGTCTCGCAGCAATATTTATCTATATAGTAATTGGGGCTATCATTTTGTATAAATTAGACAATCTGGGTATAATAGACGGTTTTTATTTCTGTTTCATGGCGCTAAGTACTATTGGTTTCGGTAACATTGTTCCTGGTATGAGTTACACGAACATCAATGGGGTTAGATATTACACTATCAAATCAAGTACTCTTTGGTTTTGTTCAGCGTATACCCTAACAGGGCTTGCATTAACAGCTATGTGCTTCGGTGTGATACATGATGAAATAATCTACCGAATAAAACATCAGCAAAAACAGTGGTCCCAAAAGGGCAACACAGTGAATGATGGGGTCAATATAAACGATCCATTTTATATGAATTCTTGACAAATGTATAACAAAAGTAAATCAGAAAACTTGTATAGTATAATGGAGGATAGTACTTTAGAACGTAACAGAATCGAAATTGACAATAAGGAGGTAGTTCTTAGTGTAGATGATATTTCAACAGCTGTAGACCCTAATGTTGAATTTCCACCACCACCCCCTGAAGAAGAAATAGTTGCTATTGTAACTAAAAAGGAACCTAAAGGTTTTGGTAATATGGTTGCGTATAATGCGCTTCCAGAAATGTTGGAACATGTTAATTCAACATAATCTAAAAGACTTGAGATTTTCTATATTCTTTTTCTATTTTTGTTCTGGCTGTGAGTTCTTAGTTATACAATAATATGAAATATCATAAATATTAATGGTCTTTATCGAATTTACTTTTTTCGAATGTATGAAATGTAAATTTTGATGTAAATACTGTAATTATTAGTTATAGAAATGATGTGTGACATCTTTTATCGGATCTATTTGTCAACTGTTAATATCAAGGTAATTGTAATTATTTTCATGTGAATAGTTTCTTTGTAACAATTATCAGTTTAATAAAAAAAGAGAATTGTATACAGGAGTTTTATTTGTCTTATTATTCAATATAGCAAACACTTTATTTTGGATCTGAAAGATTACAATTGTTGTTCCTGAGCTCATAGTAGCTGCAAATTGCAACAAGACAGAGTTTTATGAATAAAAAAAAATATGGCACTTTAGATTCATAGAAATCTGTACACAATTTCGAAGAACAAATAGAATTCTATAGAATTTTACACTTACCGGGCACTAGCAAGCTATTAAAATACCCGAGCCGTATAACTTTACTTTCTCATTCAAGATGACATTTATGACTTATTCATTGAACTACTAGTTCTGCCTGTGATTCAGTACGTGTTTGACCTTAAAGCTTGGTGCACACGACGATTTCAATCGACAGCGACTCGCTGGCGATGTCAAAATTAGTTTGTGAACGAGATTATTAGCAGTGATTTATTGTCACCGAGTCGTAAATCGCTGCTGACGTCGCGTCGGCGGCAAGTCGTTGTCGATTTAGTCGCTGCCATGTGAACAAAGCTTTAAAGCTAACATTGAAGTTACTTGATAAGATATAATACGAATAAAGAGGTTTCCTTCCCTGACATGGAAGAAAGTTATCCGTGCGAGAAGCAACTGCCACTAAAGTATATGCCCGCAAGAAGTTGGATCTAGAATGCCGCTTTGTTTGTAGTTTTACCGTAACTCAAGCTCCGTAGAAATGGTACAGGTTGAAAGTGAAGTAGGAAATTGTATTTGGCGAGAATTACTTATCGGCAAGAATTTCACTTCCAAGTTATGTCGGAGCAAAGTAACTTTAATGTCTTTGGACAGATTTCTTCCTGCAAGTATCTTTCTTCTCCTCCATTCCATTTCCCATAGGTCTCC
Organism: Eilema griseolum; assembly: GCA_963662185.1. Classification (NCBI taxonomy): domain Eukaryota; kingdom Metazoa; phylum Arthropoda; class Insecta; order Lepidoptera; family Erebidae; genus Eilema; species Eilema griseolum. Next base: position 3,940,071 of record OY759249.1, read on the forward strand.
ATCCGTATCCTACAGGTAATGACGCAACGAACCTATTGAGACTTCGAGTGCTCCAAGCGACGGCAAACGATCACCATCAGACAGCCTAGTAGCTAAAAAAGATGAAAAAGGTACTTAAGTAGGAGGTAAACAGTCAAAAATGAAAGAAGTAAAAGTGTTAGTACAAATTTTATTGACAGTTCAATAAACATGTAGATTTTAAGGGAGCAACTTTTTTTTTTATACCACTTAGGTGGCAGACAAGCACACGGCCCACCTGATGGGAAGTGGTTACCGTGGCCTATGGACTCGTGCAACATCAGGAGCGTCACGCCCGTCACGCCCGTCTTTGTACCGAGTCGAATGGGTCAAGCTGGTAAGAAGGCGCTCCAGCAAAAAGGTGACAGCAGTACTCTATGTGGGGCCGGACCTGTGCCTTATAAAGAAGGAGTCTCTGCCCCGCAGTGAAGTACTGCCTCGCCCTGTTGAGCAAACCAAGTTTCTTTGATGTCAACTTAACCTTGTCCTCCAAATGACTGCGAAACTGGACATCGCTGGAGATATCGACACCAAGGATCCCGATACTCGAGGCAATGGTAAGCGGTGAGCCCAGGAATTGTGGCGCCACAATGAATGGGATTTTCTTAGCAGTGAATACACACACTTGTGTCTTAGAGGAGTTGAATTGGAATAGGTTTAGCCGTCCCCAATCGGATACTCCAGAGAGAGAAGTCTCGATTTCGGACACAAGTTGTTCGCGACACTCACCTCGGACCGAGGGATATTTGCGCGGCCCGTGTAACACGTGTCCCCGGTACTGTCGTCCGCATAACAATGAATGGAGCCATCAGACAGTATGTCATTGATATTTGATTCTATCTGCTGATACCTACTGATTAATGTATGAGGATCTATCGAATCTCTCTGTTGGGAGATGAAATAGTAGTCAAATAAGTCAATTTTGAAACCCATATTGCAATATACAATTTATTTTTATTTTTTCCCTATAAATTATAGCGTATTACAGCAGACATGTTTGTTTAATTTCATGCCACCTATTTAAGAAACTTAGGTTACCGAGACAAATCTAATGATATGTTAGTGTAAGAGATCCCCCGTAGATGGGAAGATGTGAGGTAATAATGAAAATTACACACATACAAGATACACGCGAAAAATATGCCTTCCAGGCAGTCGGGGAAAAAGTAGACTTTTGAATCCAAAGTTCAACCTGTTTGGATAAAGCTTTGGATAAAGCTGGGGTAGAATTTGTGGTGATTACTACTAATTTTTAAATTAATCATAGCCGCTTGATGGCAATAGCCTTACTCTCTATTATGTGTAGCGGAAATGTTAAAACTCTGTCTACCTCTATAGGGATCTATGTGCGTGAATATTTGTATGTATGTATTTAGATTGGTTCTTAGGACATAATTATTTTCTAGATCTACGGATTTTTAATAATTCGACGTAATCTTTTGAAAAGACTTTGTATATTAAAGGTTCATCTCTGACCCTTTGCATACCCTAGAAGTGAATAAAATATAGAATAAACGTGAAAAAAGGATATTTTCAAATTCATCCCGCATTAATTTGTTTTGTGTAGCCGACTTTCTTTGTGTAAAATGTCTTACACTTGACACGGTTTCTTACACAAAAGAAAAAATTAACATCCAAGAATCTTTCACTTGTAAGGCCCAAGTGAACAATCTTGACAATCTAAGAGAACAATATGTGCTTCATCTACTTGAGTATTATTATAGCGCTCTTAAAGTAACGATTTTGTGATTAATCGCTGAATATATTGGAAAGTGTTTTCACAAGGTCGTTGGATAAAATTTAATTAAAACTACTACACACGGCCCACCTGATGGGAAGTGGTTACCGTGGGCTATGGACACATTTTTTATATAGGACACGTCAATCAGATTTCGCCTTGCCTGATGGTAGGCTGGAGGCAAAGTTTCAGAAAGAGGGTCACTATTACTTACATAAACCATGTGATAGTTTGACGGCTTCGTCATATGCTTTTTCACGTCCCGCTTAAAGGACCCAGGACTGTAAGAAAAAGGAAACACGTGAGCTGGTAATGAATTCCAGGCCTTAATGGTGCGACAGAGGAAAGAATCACCAAACAGCTTGGTTCTTAATAAAATATTCTGCACCATGTGCGGGTGACATCTAAGCCCTGCACGTGCTATTTTGTGTAGAAGACCCTTTCCTACACAGAACTTCCAATAGGAAGAGCTCATCAGAACATTCACCAGGGGCGTTACAATCGCGCTTTCGATCCTGAAGAAACCTTCTGATGCCTCATCTCATGATTTATGATCCGATTTTTCCGATTATTACGTAATTTTTTTTTAGTTCGATGCAGAATAGTTTTGGATATTTAAACACTTGAGTTCTGCTAGACTAATCATTCTGAATACATTTTTCTTTCAAATTCTTGTCCGTTTGTACACAGAGGATGTAAAAACCACTGAACAGATTTTGATGCAGTGTTTTATCAAAACAGTTTTCATTGGATTATATTCAAGCTCATGTTTGATCTCAATCGGTTGAGTAGAACCGGAGATATGAAATACTCGATAATCTGTAGGCGCGGGCGGAGCCGCGGACATCGGCTAGTTATAATATATTACAGAGAATTAACATGGTGGTAGAATCCCAAGGCATTCCACATATCAGTCATCATTCTCTCAGCCTTTTACCAACTCAATTCACTACCACCATGCCACAGAGGCAGACAAAGTATCTAACCATATTTGATCAAAGAAAAAATTAGGGTTTTACAAACAAACGCTGGCCTGGGGGTTACGGGTGGAGCAGGCCGCGGCAGCGGTGTGCGATGCGCGCCTCCCCATTCCCGGGGATGTGATGGGGACTCTGTGGTCCCCACACCCAAAGAGGGCCGTTTCATAAGAAACGGTCCTGGGTCGGCCGGGGTGCGAGGGATATGTCTCAGATAACCTCCAGCAACCGGCGTGCATTTTAGTCGGTTCAAGTACGACATAGCTTCCCCCACCAGACCGAGTTACCCGTGGAGATTCTGCGCACATTAAAAAAAAGTATTACAAACATGACAAACAAATAACAATTATATATAGTACAGAGAAGTAAATGAATCACAGGATGGTAACATCCCACCCCGTTCCACACTTCAGTAAGACGAAGAAACAGTGGCGAGTATTAAAATATATAACATTTTTTATTCAGTAACTTGTACCAATTTTATTGCTTCCATATGATAATTTTCGAAAGAAACTACTATTGCGTCGTTTTCCATCGGAAAAAGAAATAAATTGTGTGCCGGCTCCAAAATGCTTAAGGAAATGTTCTATTTCCTCGTGTGCACTGATAGAGTTTTATACAATATTTATAGGCATGTTTCAGAGAAAGAGAATTTGAAATGATGATTATAAATTTATTAAAGCCAAAAAATATTTTGTTATTTTGTTCAAAGTTTTGGGATTTGAACTTGTAACTTCTTCAAAAGAAGTACGCTAACAGTTTTATAAGAGACTTTATTGTACTATTTATGCTATTGCTTGATGGCACTTGGTGGAATATGTTGATATACATATTGAGAACTCACTCGTAAACCTTTAAGGATGCCGTAAGGAGAAGCGGTCAGACAATTAGAAATAACGTGGAAAAGCACAAGTGAGTTCTCAATATGTATAACGTCATTGTACAGCAACATATAGATTTTACAAGTACCTACTCAACTTAATAATAGTATGTAAAATGCAGTTACTTTTTTACTTACGAGAATTTTAAAAGTCCCAGTCCATTTACTAAATACACGAGGTATCAAAATAAGGTTGCAGCTAAAAGTATATAATTTCGTATATCTTATAAAATCTACCATTCAAATCTACCAATTTAAAATTAATTCTCAAAATAGTTGGCATCCATAAATATTTAAATGACTGAATATTAATAAAAAGATAGAACCCCAACCATAACTGTGCTTCTGAAAATCGCTGACCTATTACTCTCAATATATGACAAATAACCTCCCTGATGCTTGTTCGTCTAAATTTGACGTAAGCGTTTGACATAATTCCACCACTACAACGCCACTAATCGAATACTAACCATTTGATTCTATTGCAGAAATCGAGCCAGTCTTGTGTGATAGTGAAATGTTTCAATGATATCATGCAATCAGTATTTGAATCGATTCACTTTAAGGACTTTAAGCTCCATTCACGTATTGATGGGAAGTTTCATTTGAGTTCGCTTTGAAAAGAGTAAAAAGACTAGATCGATTGACAGCTCATTGCACTGCTCATTGACTTTGTCGATTTCAGCCTTCAGCCATTTTCTATTGAATTTTAACTTGATTCCTGTTCATTTTTTAACCAACTTCCAAAAAGAAGGAGGTTTTCAATGAGATTGGTATTTTGTTATTATTTTGATTTTTTATGTATGTACACCCCGATTATTCTGATATTTATGATCAGAATTCGGTGTTTTTTTTTTAATTTGACGCAAAATAGTTGCCATTTAGTCCTATAAAAATGATATAGTTTGAACCAGTAGTTTTAATAAACATTTTATGTTTGTTTTGAAATGCATATTTTTAACCGCCTTCTTCTCTATGTTCTTCGATATTTCCATTGTTTATGAACTAATTTGAAAAATTATTTTTGCATTTGGTTTGTCAAATAATTCTATATAAATTTTATGTGAAATTTATGACGAATACACGAGCCAAAGGAGCCCTCGAAATCTAATAGGAAATGATTGCTTTTTAGCTAGTTTTCTGACGATCTTGTGACACGGTAGACGAATTACGATGGTCTAGGACGTGCTGGAATTAACAAGTCTTGAACTATTGATACAGATAACAGAATTTCTTAATGATGTATGACACGAATACCTCGTTTAAGTTATTGAGAGCGTTATAACGAAAATTATGGTTGGCATTCTAGACTGCCTACTAAAAATGGGGTAAAATTAATAAAATTAATAAAATTTAAAAATAACTTATTACAGTTACTAAAAAGACAAAAGAACTACTTTCATGAAATCCGACTTCAAAAACTAAAAACTATAAAATAACATAACAAAGAAAAGAGAAAAGATACTGAATTTACAGATATACTGATCCGTTAGAAGTTATCGCTTACTTTGTCTATTGTGCCTGAACTATTATGATGTAATCAATTGAAATAATATGGCTTCTTGGGCTACGCACCGTCTTCTAAGAATAAGAATAATTTTTATTTGCCTTTAAACGGTAAAGCACAACATGTTATATATTATCAGTGAATACAATTATTATTTCTTAAAATTACACGCATATATCTTACTGAATTGCATTCATTTATAGAATTTAGTAAATGATAACAAAATTATTATGAGTGTCACTAGATTAATTACAATACTAAATAGTTTCAATTTTAAATTACTTTATTTGGATTAGTTACTCTCTATTTCCATTCTATATGTCATAAATAATACTCTTTCATTGTGTAAAAAGATTTATCCGTAAGCCATTTCTTTAAATAATGTGAAAAGCGTGTCTGAGGCAATTCTTTCAAGTCTTTTGGTATTTTATTAAAAACCTGGATACACATACAAAAACTGTTATTTTTATATAAACTTGTTGACATCATGGGTAACAAAAGTTTATTTGGGTCTCTAGTAATATACTTTTTATTAGAACACATCAATAAATCTGTAAATTCAGTAAAAATATCTTAGTAATTAAATAAACCACAAACTATTGACGAAATGTGAGTGTGAATACACATCTGCCTACCTATCCAATAATATAAAGGATTACATAACAGAGACTTAAATAGTGTAACACTCATATTTTTCTTTGTTTCGAGTATCCGATACTTCGATCTGATCTGATATCCGTGATTATGGCGCTTGTAACAGTGCCCAAATATCGGACACTCAAAGTAAATTATGTCAATCTCTAATCATAGAATTGGAGATAATAATATAACCTAATCTAATATACATAATGCGTAGACATAAAGTGGTATGGATATTCTTCTTTGTGTCTCAACTTAACAATAATAATTTATCACGAAATTCGTTGCCAACTTGGTGGCCATTTTTTATAACGTCACCAGTTGAAAAGTTTACCCGCTCACAAAAAAATGACTAAAGATCGCCAAGTTAGAGATGATGAATTAACACCACTTTTATATTTGACGGTGAATGTTATTAACCTACTTTAAAAAAGGAGAGTATACTATATTGACCATACAAGTGAATTCCCACTATCAAACTTTCATGCCACTTAGGTGGCAGAGAAGCACACGGCCCACCTGATGGAAAGTGGTAACCGTTACCTATGAATGTGTGTAATACCAGAGAAGTCACACTCGCACTGCCGACCATGTAACCACAAAGTTTCAGTGCCGTCAATGTATAAGACCAATGTAGAAGCAAGCAAGCCTTTAGTTTTCCCACTGACAGTACCAACTCTCCAGTGAGCTCTAGCTACCCTACTCACCGTTGGGAACACAACACGAAGTTCCTATGGCCGCGGTATTTTGTTGGGTGGAGGTATTTCCCCAGTCGGACTGCTCAATTGGAGTGAAATGCCGTCGTGTCCTACCTCTTATAATTTGTTTTTATTTGCTTTTATTGCTGTATAATGGCAGTAAGCAACAAAATCAAATCTATTTAGGGCTACCATGATCAGCTAAACTTGTTTGATTAATACAGCACAAAGAGCCAACCCAACTCTTTCCGTCGACGTATCTGAAAGCTAAGAGATAAGTCATTTTTCTATAAAACACTTAACAGCCGCTTTTTAGCTATCTTAAGGTAATAGTTACTTCAGAAGCAGGCCGCGGCGGTGGCGCGCCTCCCCGTTTCCGGGGACCAGTTGGGGACTCTGTAGTCCCCACACCCGAGGAGAGGGCCAGTTCGTGAGAGATGGCCCTGGGTCGGCCGGGGTGCGAGGGATATGCCTGTCATCCGGCGGCGTGCGTTTTGGTCGGTTCGAGTCCGACATAACCTAAAAATGCATTGGTGACATAAGATCATATTGACATAGGAACAGTTTGACCTAGCTTATAAAACTCTAATTTTAAATTTAAGATTAGTTATACATTAGGAATGTATCCTTGCAACTATTTCTAAATGCACACTGGAGTGGACAATAAAACCTTAAACCTCACCGTTTGGTTTCATTTAGCTCACCTCCGGCAGATTAAAAGTTTCCAATCTCCGCTGATTATCCTAGGCATGTGTATCTCCAAGGCGCCCGAACTTTTATGGTAATGTACTTACAAACCAATTTTATTTCTATTTCTTTTAAATAGGAGATTACACACTTACTTTGTCACATTTAACTTGCTCCATTCAAGAGTAAACCAATGATAGGAATACAGAGAAACAAAATCAGATTTTTTTATTATTACATCCCCCACCGGAGCGGGTGGAAGACCACCCGCTCCGGTGGGGGGGTATTCGTGGGGATTTTGCGCACGTACATGAGAGTTAAAAACTTAGTATGTAGATGGTTATATCAACATCCTTAGGGGATTGTCGATAGTATATGTACGTGCAAGCATAGTTCTAGAATACAATATCTGTCTTCAGTGCTAGCTATAATTCGAGATTCAGGATTGAGTATCTCTCTGGAGTACGGGCCTCAATGTAGAAATATTCAAGTTAGTCAAAAAACAAATTTATAAAAGTAAGCACGAAAATATATTAAAACTCTAGTCATTATAAGTGTAATTACATTCAACAAAGATGGCAACTGTTTGCTCTTATTTGAAAAGTTTTCTATTGTCGCTTTAATTAGTTTTTAGATGATAATTTCTTGTAACAGATATGACTTAGCAAACGAATCTGTTTGTTTAATCTTAACAGGATTTTGTTTGAATTTTAAAATGACTTAAGACTAATAGGAAAGAAACTCGCCGGGATATTTACCATGTTTGTTGTTTTTTTCTGAGTTACCGATATTTCGGCGCTGTTACAAGCGCCATGATCACGGTGTACCGACGACCGTCCAGATATTTGTAATTGGGCAGACCATATCAGTCTATCCTCTTCTGCACTCATTTCTTACGCGCATCACCCGCGTCTTGATCCGTTCACCACACACAACACTCACTGAATTGACTCGCACAGGTTTAATCAGGTCTTGTGAACATACAAATTACTGGATGAGTCGCCAAATACTCGACAGTTGAAACTCATCTTCCCGATTGAAATTCTAGTATTTTAATAATAATCGATTCTTTCACCATTTTGGGTATATAGTGGCGTTCTGTTGGGAGAATCTGAGGGTTGTGTAAATTAATCCAGTGATCCCTTCCGCCAAAAGGAGCTGCGCTATAGCCGAATTCTATGGCTCGTTGTTTTTGACCGCCCTGATGTACTCCCTTATCCGGGATGAGACAGTGCATTTGGTTTGGCCTATGTAGGAGCCATTCAGCCCACAGCTGCAGGCAATTTGATAAACACCAGGATGTTCTAAGGGAAAACTAAATGATGACAGCTTTTTTAAAAGAGTGAAGATAGTTTTTATTGAGAACTTCTTTACAATATTCGTGATCTTAATTGACACTCTTTTCATCAATGGCAGGTATGCAGGTTGTCGTTCGTCCTTATAGTCCAGGCGTTTAGGTGTATAGGTCTGTCTAGATGGCATGATCCGCTCCTTGTAACCGTTCTTCCGTAGAACGCCTCTTAAATGTACTATTTCAGCATCCAAGTGTTCCAGGTCGCATAGGTTATATACGCGGTCAGTAAGTGACGTCACTACGAAGTTTAATAGACGCGGAAGGTGATGTGCATAGTTGGCGCGCAGGTATCGGTCAGTGCGAGTGAGCTTCCTGTAAACGGTGTGACCAAGAGACCCATCCTCACGAACTTTGACCCTAAAGTCAAGAAACGCTATGCTTCTTTCCCTTTAGGTCTCGAAGATGAATTGGATCTTTCTATGAATACCGTTCAAATGTGCCAGGTACACTTTCGCAACACTCTCGTCACCCTCAAATATACAAAAGATGTCATCGACTTACCTCTTACACACTTTGCATTCTGAGGGACAGCGGCAATAGCTCTGTTTTCAAAATATTCCATCCAGAGATTGGCTACCACTGGTGCCACAGGACCACCAATTCCCACGCCGTCAATCTGAAGATATACAAAATAATTTGTGACAATGCAGTTTTACACTATTAATGTGAATGACGAAGACTTATATTTGACCCTAAATAGGGAAAACATCATCACATATTAATCATTACCAGGCTCCCTGTTTCCAAGGCGTTGGAACGGACGCAAAAGCACACATTTGAAGTTGCATATATCCAACACTGGGCTTATAGGCGAATTGATTGATTGAAACATAAAAGAAAAAATACAATTAAAAATTGAGATATGGTCGACTGGAACGACATGAAAAATTACTTCGTAAAATGTTTTTTTTTTGGGGCTAAACATCGACATTTTCCGTGAAGCGACCACAACCAACAACAACCAACACAACCAATGGTAATATCGAAGTTTTGTAGTTGGACTAGTCTGACTTTTAAGTTTGTATGGTAACTGGGACCGACAGCGACGGTTTAACGTACTCACATACCAGACTAATGCAAATAGCTCCATATTCATACATTCTAATATTTTCGGGGAATCTATCCCGCGCCCCCGCGCTTTCTTTACCACCATTAATCATTAATTTTATGGAAGACATTAATTTTGTAAAAAATACATTGCAAGGCAAATTTCAAAAGACATAAGATCGGGTGCTTTCATCGTACTTATCAGGAGAAGCCTATACCCAAAAATAGACTGCAGTAAGCTACATCGTCATTACAAACTAATTGATTAATTTAAATATGGAACTGGAAAAACAAGTAAAAGTTGAGATAAATCGGCTGTCTATGATAATTTCCTGAAAGGTTTTCCAATAATTATTGAAGGTACTAAAATCCATAGTACAATAAAACACATCATTGCAGAACCATTTACGGAATTAATCGTTTAGATGCGCTACCCTCTACACTCCAAAATATTATAGCCGAAATGATTTTATCATGAGCCGGAATCAAAATTTCTATTATGATTACAATATTTATGCTTCAATACACATTGGGTCTAAGATGATGCCTTTCGAACGAATATAATCTTTATTTTATGAAGGAAAGGTAAATATTACGATCATATTATTACTTTTTTATGTATCTGCTGATCTGGTTAGAAAAGGGTTGGTGTTTATAGTATCAAGCAAATTTTTTAAGTGTTCGGAAGAGAAATAGCAAATTGCATTCTATTGTATTTTTATGCTTTTATATAAGTGTAGTATTTTCTTTCAGTTTTTCCATCGTTAAGAACATTGAAGTAGTGCATTTTGTAAAAAGGTATTTCTATTTTTCTTGATTCCCATTTTTCACTTTTACACACACCAATGACTTCTCTCTAATGTTACCAATCACTATATTTTCTATCGTTTCTTTTAATATAAATAATGATGAATGATTTAGATTCTGCCTGTACGATAATAAACGAATAATCAGCTTAGATTCTAAATCTAATATGATTGTTGGTTGAAGCGAAATTTCAGAAGTATCGTTACATTTTGTCCATATCATAATATTTTCTGCACTAGGTACCTACCCAAGCTATGATTCATGATAAATAACTACAATACGCTATGCTGCATGCAATATGCTGATGAAATAAAAAACAAATTAAACAATTAAAAGCATTTTAAGTTTACGAAGAATAAAACCTGACAGGTATTCCCCTTTAAAACTGTAGCCACTATAATTTTAAATAGTGAACTAATAAAGGTAAGTTTAATATATATTAATTCAGTCTTCATTAACAAAATTATAAATAGATCATGATTTTTGTACTATATTAAAAACAAAACCAAACTCGATTCCTTTATAGTTCAAATTCATTAGATCAATTTTCGTCGATTATTAATAAATCAATTCTCTAAACAACTACAGGAAAATCCTTACTTTCAATAAATTAAACTAATTAAAGGTATTACGATAGTAACCAAATATGTATTACCATGAATACAATAAACACTCCATTCAAACCACTTATATTGAGAGTAATGAAAATCAAAATCACTATTGTGCTCGAGTTACCGAATAAATCGCGATAAAAACAATACAGCTATAATGGATCCAACAACAGTTTAAGAGATCAAAACTACCACTGGAATTGCTGTAATCGATAATAAAGAATATTTCTTTTGAATAACCACCTCCTTATGGGCTGTATAACGGGTAAACGTGAGCAGGATTTCATATATTTTTATTAGATGAAACAGTCAATATGAAATGGGTTCCGATAGTGATCTTTATAAAGCCTTTGATAGGTTGTTTAAACGAAATAAAAGAAAAAAATATTCGGATATTTGCCCCACAAACTTTAGATTGAATATTGTTATTGCACAGTAAAGATTTCGGAACTTGACTTTATTATTTTTAGTGTTTTTTTTTTATTTTCTTAAAAAAATATTCGCTCCCATTGGTTTTATATTTCATTGATATTTTTGATTGAACGTTTACGATAAAATTAAGTGGTGATTTAGTGAAATACTTATGAAGCATTTCCAAGCAAAAGTCACTGAATAATATCTGATGATACATCATTTTACAGGGTAATTCAGTTATTTTCTGTCTTTCCTTCTATCCACTTTTTTACTTTTAATATTTAGCGCATCAAGTGACTTAACCCTACTGGATGATAAGATACTTTGGTGCAGTCCAGAGGATGCTGCTAGATGCTGTGAAATTCAAAACTAATAGTGATCCTGACATACGTTTTATCACGTCCCGTTTGAATGTCTTTTTTAAATAATTAATCATTATAAATAAAAATTAATCATTATATAAGAGGTTCTTACATAACTCACAAACTTTTGATCTTGTATCAGTATCAGAATAAACGGGATATTTACCATGTTTCATTATTTTCATCATGATACTGATGTCAGTGACCATGATAGTTTAAATACCTATTTTGATCTTGTAATTCCCACTGATAGCCTCACAAATTGATCTAAACGCGCAGTTAACATCAAAAAGATAAATACACTTTCTTGTGCAAACCGTGTTCAGAGTATTTTCCTTAACGCGGTGTTAAAATATAAAAAGCTCATACTTATTCATGAAAGTTTACTTCCAGCATATTTGTGTAGCGATTGAAAATTATTAGGGTACCTGATACCGTATGAGGTATTGTGTATTAGGAAGTAAATATTAAGTGGCAATCTCTTGGATAGAGATGAGTTTTTCGGAAGCGTAGGCAACGTTTAAATAAGTGTGGTATAAGTCATGATAATGTAGGACAGGAATAATCACGTAAAGATTGTGAGAGGAAAACTGAATAATATTTACAGAATGATCTAAAGTAATATTTTCATGGATATAGTTCTGTTGATGAAAGGGTGTCCAATGGTTTCACTGCAATGGATGCTCAAGACGGTGTGAAGTAGAGAAGTAAAGGCGGAAAAGCGGACCCTAGACTCCAAGGTGAAGGACTTGGATGTGACAGGGATAACACAAAATAAATATATTTCTCACCAACAACCAAATTACAAAATAATATGGTGTTTGCACAAATAAAGGTAAACAGAATCTGGTTGTGGATCGCTGGTGCCTGTTGTAGGAAATAGATTACCTAATAAGTGATGGTTTCCTGTAGGTTTAGTTTTTTCTATGTGTTCTTTATCCAGGTTGTTGGACATTTTTGGGCTCCAAGTACCTGTATCGAATACCACAATCTGATATTCATATAGCAACAGAGCACGGCTTTCTGAGATATAGACGGGTTTCAATATGTTCAATGGTCACTCATACTAAAATTCGTAGCCAATTGCAATCATCAGCAGAATACAACGTACTTGTAACACTAAATGGCACTTCTACTCTCTTTTATTTCTATGGACCATACTGATGTGCGGTGACTAGCTACGGAATGAATAAATCAGAAGTGTCGACGACACATCGTCTGCTAGTACCTTGTAAACTAACCTGATTATTGTATAATGCTAAACCTTGCAATGTACTGAACTATTCGTTTTATCACTAAGCCGCAAGTCCTTCAACGTAAATTCGAACGTTAATACAATTTTAATGACATGTAAAGGTGACTTCAATCTAAAATCTCTTTTATGATAAGTCTTTAATGATAGTATCTGAACATTAACGTAATTTCCAAAAGCTCTTTTACTAAAGGATGTCTATATACAATTAATGTTTAAGGATTCTTGAAAACCTCAAAGAACCAGCTTTAATATTTTAAATCATGTTTAGTATTTGATGAAGGGCTTTAGACTAAAGTGCTTTGTAGACTAAAGTGTTGCATATTGTTAAGGCTTTTTTTAATGCGCAATACATCCACTGCCTTACGCTGAAGCCAGAGGGGGAGGTTATGTCGGACTTGAATCGACTACAATACACGTTGTTTACAAGTCGTTGTTGGTAGTCAAAAGTGAGATTTACATGTAAATATATACCATATATATAATGGTATATACGCATATAGGCATAGGCATTTAGTTGGAATCAATAAGCCGATCTTGCGATCGAGAGGTCACGGATTCGAATCGTAATATTTGAATTGTAACACAAGTAATTTGGTTTGCTGGCTTTAGATATTTTTACATGTTCCCTGAGTGAATTAAAAAAAATTGCACTTTATGTTATAACATTCAAGAACCACACTATTCTATTAGCTTAACTTATAAGGACAGTGATGTGGAGAAAATCAATTAATAAATAAAAACTTTTGTGACTAATATCCTATAAAAAATACTCTTCCTCATATGCTTTACTGATTGCCTAACTAAATTAACTGCAAACAAAAATTTTAATGTATTAATCTTGACCTGAAAGAATAAATTTGGTTTTCGATTTTGTTTTTTTCCACATCATCGTGGACCAAATTGGGATGGGATATGAATCAAGAACGATAGGGAAATGAAGGAGCAGAACTGATTATTTAAGATCTCCAATTACAGAATGCTCGGATGACGCAGTACAAGACCTGATTCCAGATTGATATAGAATAAAGGGATAAAAAAGAAGTTTTAGATCAAAATGCAAAGCAAAATTATTTATGTCCCATTGACGATAATGGTTTGTACGTTTAATGCATACGGATGAAATTACTATTTTAAAGAAAGCATTAGCTATGGAAAAGGACGGATAAAAGGAGACAGGAAGACTTAAGAGGAGAAGGACGGACGGTGTAAAAGATGAGAAATGACTTGGAAGGAAGCGAATGAAAGTGTGTGAATAAGCACAAACCTTGCACGGCAGGAGGATGATGATGACATTATAATAAATAGAAGTAATAATACTTTATTGCTTATTACACTTGACCGGTTTCGCCTTACGGCATCCTCAAAGGTTTATAATGACATTTAAGAACATTCCTATTAGAAACATTGCTACACTCAAACATATTACACTTGTGGGTAGTTGTAAAATTATGTATACCAGTATAAATTTTTTCCCCAAAATATAGGGAAATAATATGTATGTGGTCCTAAATATATTTTGAATTTATGAATTATTACTATTATGTATTTAAGTTATAATGTCAATTAAAAAATTATATAAAATTATAAGAAATACTTATAAATGTTGAAATACTAATATCATTGAAAATTAAATAATGTCAAATGTGAATAATTTCAGATGAAAATTAACCATGTCAAATATTATGTCAAATTATACCAAATTAAGAGATTAAACCAAATAAATAGTTATGTAGATGTCATCATTATTGCAATAGAGGTGATGAGCTTAAATCTAATTGCTGATTTAATATATTATTTCTGTTTGTATTTAGTACTCTATTTATTTCGAGGGTTTCCATAGCATTCATTTTTCTGCCTTTGTCGCACAGTCGCAGTGCTTTAAAGTTGACTTTAGAGTCGAAGGAGTGGTTTTCATTAAGGAGGTGTTCTGCAAAATTTGAATCAGTTTTTTTAAGTCTCCAGCTTCTAACATGTTCAGCGACCCTAGTTTGTTGCAATAATTTGGTATAATTTGACATAATATTTGACATGGTTAATTTTC
Source organism: Eilema griseolum (assembly GCA_963662185.1). Lineage (NCBI taxonomy): Eukaryota > Metazoa > Arthropoda > Insecta > Lepidoptera > Erebidae > Eilema > Eilema griseolum. Next base: position 3,955,106 of record OY759249.1, read on the forward strand.
ATCTGAAATTATTCACATTTGACATTGTTAATTTTCATCTGACATTATTCACATTTGACATTATTTAATTTTCAATGATATTAGTATTTCAACATTTATAAGTATTTCTTATAATTTTATATAATTTTTTAATTGACATTATAACCTAAATACATAATAGTAATAATTCATAAATTCAAAATATATTTAGGACCACATATATATTATTTCTCTATATTTTGGGGAAAAAAATTATACTGGTATACATAATTTTACAACTACCCACATGTGTAATATGTTTGAGTGTAGCAATGTTTCTAATAGGAATGTTCTTAAATGTCATTATAAACCTTTGAGGATGCCGTAAGGTGAAACCGGTCAGGTGTAATAAGCAATAAAGTAATGTGGAAAAGTACAAGTGAGTTATCAATATGTGTTCTCTATTTTTAAGTGTTTTAAGTATTATAGTAGTAGTAGTAGTATAAGATCTGTTGTTGTGTGTTCATGCGTCACTGACTCGTTGCGTGGCGGCGGAGCCACTAGCGGCGCCATCTGAAAACCAGCGCTTCGCATACCCTGGTGTGCGGGGCATTCATGCTGAGATGGTGGCCCATTTGGGTGCGCACGATGTGCAGTGAGAGTATTCTTGTTGTGATATCTTGTTGTTGTGTATATATATATATATTTGTCTGACTCTCTGTACGTTGTGTGTTCGTGAATAAATGTTTTTTCTTTCTTTCTTTCTTTCTTTCTTTCTTTCTTTCTTTCTTTCTTTCTTTCTTTCTTTCTTTCTTTCTTTCTTTCTTTCTTTCTTTCTTTCTTTCATGTGTAACAACAAATTTCACCAAGTGCCATCAATCTACAGTATAAATAGTCAGAAGTAATAATTATCAACTAGCAGCAAATTAATAAATAATAACTCAATTAAATCATTCATCAATCTTATCAGGCTCAACCTTCGGACAATAGAAGGAAATTGTGCGAAGATCCGATTCTATACAGCCGTTTATTGGTTAGACAGAGTTATTAGTCGTCGGTTCACACTCGAGTGCTTGCTATTGATGCTTACTTTGAACTAAACTTCCTTGACAAAGTACATTTCGTAGATAGGGTGGTGGTGTTTATGTAACTGGGTTATTGAATTTAGATTTTGTTCTCAATTTCATTTTATTATTTGGCATCGACATTTTGAAGAATATTAGGCTGTTGATTTATGGTAGCCCTCCGATCAGTGTCATCATTTTGTTTTAATATTTATTTGAGTAAAAGTACAGTCTGAGACAAAAGTATGCTAATGTCTAGATTAAAATTTACAAATCATATATTAATTCGTAATTCGTAGTTTTTTGACAGATCTTTGGCACAAAGGTATGATCGTTTCTTTGTATTTATTCGTCGTGTTTGTTTTAGGAAATGTCTGTGACCAAACTTTACAAAATAACTGAAATATTCCCGACTTACTTTTTTTCATAAATATATAGAAAGCGCGTGGATCCTGGCAGAGTAGAATTTGGACCACCACATTCCTTCCCATGCGGTGTCGTACGAGGCGACTAAGAGATAGGGCTGTTTCACATGAGAAAAATATATACAGCTCAGACTCAGCCTCAGATCCATGGCTGAAGTCAACCATAGTGCCCGGAAGACGGCAATTGGCTCACCCTCTATTACGTGAGACTAAATTAGATGATTGGTGAAGTGTGGGTGTTAATTCACATCGGCCTAACCCTCCAAGGATAGAGATGTGATTATATGTAGGTATATAGAATCTCTAAATAACCTAGTAACCGAATCAGCGTCAAATTCTAATATTTAACTGATGAAACCAAGCAATCACATCTTAATTTCTTACACCATAACAAGATCGTACTTCCAATAGGGAAGATTCCATAAAGAAATAAAAGGTCAACTAATTTTATTACTCCTAATAACACATACCAATAATACTTCCCGATAAAAGAAAATTCTGGAACATTCGAACCCGTGTAAGACATACCTGTAGATAGTTATAAATCATTTATAAGGATAAAAGTATTAGCAATATTTGGGTGGGAATAATGGTAGACTAGCTGATGTATTTATTTAGGACTAGCTGTTGACCGTGACATCGCCCGCGTGGAATTTTTTCCCGTTCCCGCTACCCACGGAAACCTATTTCTGGGATAAAAGGAAGCCTATATCTTATTCCAGACTGATCCGTTCAGTAGTTAGAACACGATTGCATAACAAACATTTTTTTTATACCACTTAGGTGGCAGATAGGCACGGCCCATCTGATGGGAAGTGGTTACCGTGGCTTATGGACGTATGCAACACCAGGGGTGTTACACTCGCGCTGCCGACCACGAAGAAACCTTCTGATGCCCCTCTTGAAGAACCCCATGTTGTAGGTGCTTGGGAAAACATCCAAACATTTTCACAACATTTCACATTATTTATATTATATTTATATTTATAATATTAGTTGGTAGGATTTATGAACTACATTGAAGATTAGTCGCGTGGTTCCCGGTAGAGGAGTAGAATTTGGGCCACCCCATCTCTTCCCGTGCGAACGAGGTGGCTAAGGGATAGGGCTTTTTAACATCAGACAAATATATACAGCTCACACAGGCACCGATACGAAGCTTGAGTCAACAATAGTGTTGGGAAGACGGCAATAGGCTCACCCCCTATTACGTGGGGCCGAAAACAATGATTGGTATAATGTGGGTGTTAATTCATATCTGCCTAACCATAAAATAAAATAGTATAAAATATGTACGTATGAAGATGTTAAAAAATACTTAAATGTTATAATCGTATTTGGATGACTGCCTTCATCAAAGGATGGAAAATAGTGAAATCATACTCAATATTTAATATTATATCTGATGTGGTTTATAAGGTTATTCTTTTAATAAAACGTATTTAACTGTCATATAGCTGAACTTAAAACTGTTTAACGATTTTATAGAAATTTCTCTTTAAAATATATAATTGTTTGTTAATTCTCAAAGCACGTAAAAACTACCAATATACTGATTAAGATAGAAAAAAATAAATTAGTTTATGCGGGATTCGTAATCACAGTCTTTCTCTTACAAGGGGAATGCTCTAAGTACTGAGCCACCGAACCACCCCTGAAGCCATCCAAATTGTCCTATACCTATATAATCATCTTGCAGCGACGGTGGGGGCCATCTACCGATTCGATTTGAATAGCATACTAGATGCTTTAAAATTTAATTCAAATATTAATACAAGTTTTATGCTTTTTTTTTTACGTGCGCAAAGTCCCCACGGATACCTCCCTTCCGGAGCCGGTGGAAGAGGTTATGTCGAACTCGAACCGACTAAAACACACGCCGCCTATGGGTCATTTTGGTTGCTTAGGTGAGGTTGGCAGGCATATCACTCGCACCCCGGCCGACCTAGGGCCATCTCCCACGATCTGGCCCTCTCCTCGGGTGTGTGGGGACTACAGAGTCCAACTCGTCCCCGGAAAACGGGGAGGCGCGCCGCGGCCTGCTTCTGCCAGGATGACAGGCGGCTCGATACAAGTGTTATGCTTGCTTTTGATGTTTTTTATTAGATAGGTACTAGTCAAATTTTAATCCACAGTTTGTTTTATTGCAACGGATTGATTAAATCCAGAAATAAAACAAAAAGTAACGATAATCAACATTTACTACGCGGATGGAACCACAGGTAATAGCTAGTACAATATGAAATAAATATGTAAATCCCTGCCTTCACCTTAAATTGCCCCACTAGAATACAATTTGTCACACATAGTGGATACAGGAACGGAAATTTTAAGTCATGTACGGAGTTATTCCTCGTAGATACACTTTCCTCGCAGATACACTTTTGAAAAATACTCGCTCTTATTGCTGCAAGATACACTTTATATACCGTGAACGACGAGTTGGTTTTCTTACACAGGTTACTTAGGTACGGATTGTATTCTTAACAGAAGACGATAATAACATTATTCTTTGAGATATTATTTTGTTTATTCTTGTGTTGTTATTTTCCATTATTGTTGTTGTTGTCATTATTTTATTACAGCCCTCGATAAGGCTGTTTTCACAGTTGCACTGAAAAGTCATCTCTAACTGGTTTGGGAAGAAAGCCCAGAGAATGATTATAAATTTCATTTCAAAAACTATCTTCTGAATTATTTTAGAGTGGGTAATATTATATAGATGACAGATGAACAAAGTACGAAGTTTAATTACTTTTTCGAAGAAACGATTTCTTTTTACTGCATTTTTAAGTTCGTTTTCACTGTAGTTGATAGTTTTCTACGACTAGGTGTGATTGTTGAATTTCCATCATTCATTCCCTACAACCACAGTAACAACCAAAGATGCATGCACTGCCATACTTATTTGCAATGTATCTTCAAAGCAAAGCAAGCTCAATATTCAAAATACGTACTTCCTTTTGAATACTTTCTATAGACTAGCTTTTAAATCTACCAGAAGAATACTGAAACTAAATTAAATGATTTCATTGTCTCTGTAATCATTTAGTTTAGTTGCGCTTTTAGCTATTTTTACTAAACTAAAAATTCAACTGCTATGACTAATACTTGGACAAAAATGTATAGATGCAATAAAAAGATAAGATAAGAGGAGAGAATGAAACGTATATGAATGAGATGATGAAGCTATTTTAATAACAGAATCAGCACCATTATCAACTTTGCTCGAACAAACAATTTGAAGTTTTCCTTTAAACAATCCGCTCAATAAATAAACTACTCCGCCATATTGAACCCACAACAATCTTAAAACGAACTTTCTGATAGATACTCCAGAATTACCCAACAATTTTCGTCTATTTTAACATTCATGGAACATACGAGAACATTCTATCTGAAATTCTTACATTGGTAAGACTCGCCCGATTTTGTTCGATATTTCCACTACCTTTGGGAAAATCGCCGAGTGTAGATAGTGGCCGAAATCATCCGAGTGGAAAAGTGGGCTTCGAATATTAATAGAAATAAGTGAAAAGAAATAAATTTCGACATTATAGGCACAAGATAGAAGTTGTTTCTTATAGAGGAATAACATGAGACAATTTGGGAAGGTTCAGTTGGAAAGTTGACTGGATAGATGTTTAAAATGAAGAAAGTGATAGAGTCGTAATAGTTTAGATTGAACTCAGATTTAAATCAAGTTGCCAGTACGGTCTCTAATCAGGGACATTTTTGCGTGTCATCGAGTTTGAAACGCAATTGTAACGTGAGAAGACGGTGGATTTCAATCGGTGAATAAAGAAGAGAGAAATGGCGTGAAACTAGGCAAATATTAATGTGTCGGCTTTTACGAACGTGTGTAGTTACAAAACGTTTTGTCACTCAGAATAAGATCAGTGCCACCAATAATAATTAAGGAATTAACATGAACACTGAGTTCAAGAAATGAGAAATATTCTAGGACAGCTAATATAGCTAGACAAAAATTAAGTATAACTTAACTAGCTCATAATCAAGATTATTTACAAGTTATCCTATATTTTTATTCCAAATTAAATATAAGATCAATGCTATTTATCTTTCATCATCTCATCAGCCCTACTAGACAAGTGGCAATTGTGTATAGAATACAATAGAATGAACCTGGGACCACCATCCCGCTCCCGAAAACCTCCGGACCTGGAATAGGAATGGAGAAGGACTCTTCTGTCCGCATTTAGCCTCCCTTTTAAGGCACCGTTGTACGTGAAGAACGCTGGCTAAATCAGTCAGCCTAGCTCCAACAAGAACGCAGTGCCTTACTGGGAGCCACAGACTTCGAGGAAATCCTCACTGTGCCGAGGATTTGAGATCGTTGATGGACTACTGCCTCGTATGCCAGTATTACATGGGTGGCCGGTCCCTCGGCAGCGAAACACGAAACACCCACTGCAAAGGGAGCTCTCCATTACACTGATGGTGTATGAGTGCTTGTTGAGGGGACAGCGTTCTGTTATTGTCCCCATAATTGTTCTTAGACTTATTCTGTCTAATTTTAGGAGATGTTTCGTGAGCCGTTTGTTTACCGTCGGTGGTTTGTGCTCATCTTTGGTTATGTAGTTCCGCAGATCACCCGCATGTTCAGGTGCGGAACTGTGAGAAAAGGATTGGTAATAGAGGTAGCGGGCCAGCAATGGTCATACCGGAGCCCCTCCTCGCGAGCTCATCTGCGGCATCATTGCCGTAGGAACCATTGTGCCCTTTTATGCACTGTAGCATTAATATGATCTTGGTGGATTACTTGTTCAGGGCAGTTTAACATTCTGCTATTAGTGTACTGTTGGTTAGAATTGAAAATTTAAAAAACCACCGTAATGTCGGCCTTGTCTTGTCGGAGGACCCTAATATGATGTAGTGCTCTAGCACTACATTATATTATCGGAACGATCCAAGGTCCCCCCGACAGTGACAACGTTTGAATCAAAATATGTATTACTAGGTATATCAAAGTTATAGGGCTAACTAACACAACTTATTTCGCCTTTTTGGGGGTTGTTTTTTTTTTGACGGAGGTTTATTAAATTTTTAATTTAATTATTAATTCATACCTTATACATTGATCTACTCGTCAAGCTCTTTGATTTGGTACCCATATTGAGGGAGCTGTGAAATTAAATGTTATTCGCCATTTTGTGGTAGCGGCCATCTTGGATTTGAAACTTGTCATATTGTATGATATTTTACTAGAGGGAGGGAGTTGAGAAAAAACATGTACTCCGTCATTTTGTAGCGGCGGATATCTTGGACCGATTTTTTTTAAACATACCTAGCTAAGAACACTCCTGACTAAAATACCTTTCAAACAAAAAAAAACTAAATCCAAATCGGTTCATCCATTCAGGAGCTACGATGCCACAGACAGACACACACACACACACAGAGAGACTTGTCTAACTTATAACACCCCGTCGTTTTTGCGTCGGGGGTTAATAAAATAGAATAGATTGGTCAATATCTGCAATTGATATACGTTTACGACTGTTATAAGTGTCATATACGTCAAAAATTCGGGTTGCGGGGTGGTCATAATGTACATATTTACAGATGAGGTCAAAACTTGAAGATTTTTGGGCTAACCTTATATCTAAAGTCTACCACATAGTTAATAATCATAAAAATGTAAAAAGAAACATGAAATCGTAAAAAGTTAATTCATTGTAACATTTTCCTTAGAGAAACGAATCTGTAAGTAATACAAAGAAATCCACTGAGAGCCTTGCTACGAAAATGATTAGACGATAAGATGTATTGTTGTGGTTCAGATAAAATGTATTATAAGAATGAAAAATACTTGACAATATGCCATTATACCGAGTACTCGATGATGGTTTTTGAATACGACATGATGTTGTCATTGTATTCATAGAAAAAAATCGAATATTATTTCCGTTTTGAATAGCCAACCTGCAGAATTTCAATGTATCAAACAAAAATCGATAATAATACGTACGAAATGATGAAGAGATACAGAAACTTGGTTCCTGGTTAATTAGAAATGGAATACAAAGGCAGCCCATCATAATGTCTTGCCATAAAAGATGATTAAGAAATAGGATTATATGTATAGATACCTACAAATGAAGACCAGTGTATAAAAAATATACTGTTTACGTTATTGCCTACCCCTTACCTCACATCCTTTGGCAATTTTTTTATACCACTTAGGTGGCAGACAAGCGCACGGCCCACCTGATGGAAAGTGGTTACCGTAGCCTATGGACATGTGTAACACCAGAGAAGCCACACTTGCGCTGCCGACCCTGTAAGCACAGAGTTTCTGTGTCGTCAGTGTAGAGGACAAAGCAGGACAAGTCTTTAGTCATCCCACTGACAGCACGAATTCTCCAGTGAGCTCTGGCTACCCTACTTACCGCTGGAAACACAACACGAAGTTATTATAACCGTTGCTTCACCGTAGTTGGGTAGTACTACTACCCGACTACGGTGAAACATAAAGAGGGTTATGATTTTGACAGGCCATGTATGTATATAATGTTAGCGTCATTAATCGTTATTATTTATTTAATTACGAATTTAGAGTTAGATAACTCGGTTATTATCAAATGGTAGCAATAAATGAATATTTATTTGTAATATCGAAATGGCGCTAACGGATATTGTGCTAAACACTATTAGTGTTAAATTAAAATATTAATATAATATTACTCATTTTATAAATTTGGAAGTAAATACATTATTCTCAAATATTAGCAATTTATAAATATTTAATTGTAATACTAAAAATGGCACTAACAGATCATAAATAATATTATTAATAGAACAAATTAAAAGTATGTTGCTTGACTATCTTGTGTGCATAAAAGGCGGGTTGAAAAAGAATAGCGGGGGTTAATGCCATTTTTGGTAGGCGCAGTCGACTCAAAAGAGTTACCGAGGAAACATCAAAATCTTCCCTATTACTATACGGGTGAAGTATTGTAATATTACCATGTAAGTACTGCACAGTATAATTAATAACTGTTTGCTATAAGGTGTGTTTGTTAACAGTGAACAACCGATACCGTGTGTATGTACTTGCAATATTAACTTTCGTACGCGATAGATGTACCTACTCATTGCAATATTGGAATAAATTCTATAATTGTATTATCTTGTGCCTTGATTTATTCTCCTTTACCTCGCCATTCTAACAATTCAGAAGTGGGATTATAAAACGTACCCACTTCTAGAAGTTTTTTCTTTTTGTTTTTTTTTCAACATTGGGCAATTAGTAGGTACGAGGCAGAAAAGACAGTTTCTATTTATAATGTCTTTAAAAATTATTGCACCTAAAAATAATCATTACTACTGAGCTAAAGGTATTATTAGGTAGGTATATCGAAATATTTTAAATTGATTGATTGAATGTAGTGAAACTAGACACGAACATGCTACCACTGTACTGTACTGTACTCTACCCACGTTATAGCAAATTAAGTCTCATTGCTAAAACTATTCGCTGCCTAACAGCTTGTTGAAAACGTCGTAACATTATTAGGAATTATTTTGCTATTATGTACTGTTTCACTATAGAAATAAAACCATTAGTATTTACTATAAATACCTTCATGTATTTTAAACACGCCTACATAAATACAGTAATTAAACTTTACAGTATGGTTGCCTAGTGTTAAACTCTCACTACATACATTTGAAATGCAGCATCTTGTCCGATTATTTAATATTTCAGAAACTATGGATGGAAGCGGACGATGTTCCCGTAGCAGACAGTCAGCTGCTCGTGAACGTGACATGAGGTCATGTAGTTCAAGAAATCTCAGAACTTCACGTGGCCGTGTCCTGACAACCCCGCGACCGCGGCATTTTGGCCGCTCACCTAGCCCAGCCCGATGCCGTAGCCGTAACCAGAGGACCAGTTCCAGTCGTCATCATCAGCGGCTACAATCAAGGAGCCGAAGCTGGCACCGTTCACGATGCCGCCGGTCGCAGAGCCCTGACAGCGTTCACAGCCAACGGTCGGTGGTAATCGGAAGAAAACCTCCCTGCGAGACGCTTCGCGGCGGCGATTGCAGCTCATTTCAACAAAGTCGGAAACCAGTTGCTGAGGACGCCATCAAGGATGGAGCGGTACCACAAGATGTCGGTAAGCCTAGTATGAATAATGATATGTTGTCACAGCTTTGAAGTCTTTGCGCGATGAAAATCCTATGTCAAAATTAGGGAACCTTAATAACAACTGAAGCAAGAAAGAACAAAACCATGAAAATAAGGCTACAAAAAGTAAACGAATGCGCGACTATTTACGGTTGGTCTGAACAGCAGACTACTCATTTTACACTCCCGAAGATAAGGGGCTTAGCCCAGCGGTGGTACGAGGATCTCCCGTCTGTCCGTTTTACGTGGGCAGAGTGGTAGGAGAAACTTGGGCCCGCTGTTCCTTTCACTGAAAATTACGGCCATATGCTTTGTGATATGTTATCCAAACGGGCTCATATTGGCGATTCTTTAGAGAATTATTATTACGACAAAGTTTCTTTAATGAATAGGTGCGGTATAGTTGGAAAAAAGGCGGTAGATTGTATTCTCCATGGAATTGACGATAAGTCTGTACGCTTGGGAGCAGAGGCGGTACAATTCGATGACCCTAATAAATTACTTGCGTATTTAAGAAACTCCAAGTGGTCTGAATTTCAAAAATTGGGAATCCCGTTTAACTTGGACAACTCTATTTTAGTAGGTTTCGGCAATTCATCTGTACTATCGCTAGGTAAACAAACAGTATCCATATCTATTGATAACGTTGTGGCCGATCTAGAAATAGTAATAGTGCCGGACAATGTTATGCAACCGTCTTTAATGATAGGCCATACGTTTACGGAGTAATCGCATATAGAGATACATAAGACTAAAGACCAATTAGAAATTACACAATTAAGTGATACGGTATTAAATAATTATAAAGTAGGTTTGAACTGTACACATGATACCTCTGTAACTGGGGTGACGATTGTTAAAGTATATACGGAGATAGAGTACAACGGAGATTTGTTCATTAGTGGAGACACCAGATTTGAATCTGGTGCTATATTTACAATTCTACCTGGTTTGTACCATATCCAATCCGGTATTGGAGAGATAGTTCTCAACGCATGGGGTAAAACGCCTCTTTCTCTGCCTAAGGAAAGGCTTATTAAGTCAGTCTCTGGCCTAGATTCTGAAGTTAAAATGCACCAAGTTTCAATGGTCTCCGATAGTATTAGTAATGTAACGCTATGTCACAATTAACCATGATAAACGGGAACAATTGCTTCTTTTATTAAATAAGTATAGAAGTTAGCTTAGCCTATCTAGATGACATCATAATACCATCCAAATCAAATGAAAGTAGTGAGGGCGCTTGGAATCAATATTAGAATTACTCCTTAAAGCTGGCCTTACTCTGAATCTGTCCAAATGTACTTTCTTTAGTCCTTCAGTAGCGTACTTGTGGTTTGAGGTCTCTGCAGAAGGTATTCATCCAGGTTCACGGAAAGTAAAGGCTGTCGAAAACTTCCCCACTCCATTAAATCAACATAACGTCCTACAATTCCTTGGGCTAGCCAGTTTCTTTCGAAGACATGTTCCTGGTTTTGCTATATCAGTTAGATCATTGACAGATTTACTTAGGAAGGATATCAAGTGGTCATAGGGGCCAGACCAAGAAAAAGCATTCAGGTCTTCAAAGAGTGCGCTAGTGTGCAAACCTACATTGGCATTATATGATACAAATTTAAAAACGGAGTTACACACAGACGCCAGCAAAATAGGTGTCGTTGGCATTTTTCATCAGAAATATGATAATATGCTCAGACCCGTTGCTTATTTTAGTAGGCAAACTTACCCAGAGGAACAAAATTATTCCTCGTATGATTTCAAAACATTAGCTGTTGCATCATCTTTACATAAATTCAGTCTACTTAATTGTAATCAAATTCAAAATGATTACCGACTGTAATTACCTAAGAGCCACATTCCAAAAACGAGACATGTTGCCACGTGTCGCTTGATGGTGGGAATATATGCAAAAGTATAATTTCAATATAGAATACCGACCGGGTTTATCAGTGAGTCATGTAGATGCCTTAAGTCGCAACCCTGTAGGAGATGCTCCCGAGATTGAACACAACGTAATGGTCGTTAGGAATGTTAATAATAATTGGTAACCCAAATTACAGAGTGTAGATAGTGATATTCAGAGAATCATAGGAATATAAAGAGATCCAGATCTAAACAATATCGTAGATATTAAAACTAACTATAAGTTTAAAAAAAAAAAACCAATTATTTAGTTACATCAGCTGGTGATAAATGGGTAGTGCCTAAAGGAGTCCGATGGCAAATCGCTAAACAGAACCATAACGATATTGGTCATTTTGCCTTTGAAAAGACCTTAGAAAAGATCAGAGCTAGCTATTGGTTTCCTAAGATAGATAGAAGAGCGTACATTTGTTAAGAAATATGTAAACTCGTGTTTACAATGCAGTTATCCGAAATCATTAGGAGGGAAAAACCAGGCCATCTACGCCCGATTGAAAAGATCGATACCCCGTTCGATACCATTCACGTGGACCACGTAGGACCCTTTGTGAAGAGTAGCAAGGGTAATATGTATATACTCGTAATTGTGGAGGCTTACACTCACTACATTTATCTAAAGGCAGTTAGGAACACTAAATCATCTACGACCTTGAAAGTATTAATTGAATATTTTGGCATCTTTGGAGTTCCAAGGCGAGTGATAACGGATCGTGGTACTTCATTTACAAGTGATGCATTCAAGAGATTTATATCTGAGAAGGGTATCAGACACGTTTTAAATGCCGTAACCACTTCTAGAGCCAACGGGCAATTAGAACGCTATAATAAAATTATAATAGACTCATTAAGTACCAAGTGCATAGGCTTAGCTGATAATAAATGGGACGACCACCTGCTAGATGTACAATGGGGTATGAACAATACGTTTAATAAGGGCATTAATCGTTTGCCATCAGAAGCCTTATTTGGTACCAGGTTAACAGGGAATAATGAAGGTAAGATATTATCTAAGTTAGCCGATGATGTCACTGATGTAATCACTAATCAAGATATCTCGCAAATTAGAGAAAATATTAACTCCCATGTCAAACTATCCCAAAAGAAGACAAAAAGACTACTATGACAAGAAGCGTAGTAAATCTCTAAAGTTTAATGTAGGAGATTTAGTTAGCGTCGAAAAAAATATCCCTGCTAGCAGCCAAAGTAAAAAAAACTTGTACCAAGTATCAGGGTCCATATAGGATCACAAAGATATATAAATGTGACAGGTTCCAAATTGAAGACACGCCATTGACAAAAAGGGTAATAAGTCTTACTCTTCAGTAGTTGCGATAGATAAAATAAAGCTATGGTTGAATTTTAGTAGGCCTCATGATGAGGCATTCAGCGAAGAGTCTGGTGATACTGATTCCGAATGAATATGCTACATATATGTATTGACTAAAATAGCTCGGTTTGAAACTATTTATGTAATCGCTGATTCTTAATGTGTTCGTAGTTAATTCACTTTTATTTCAGATTAAAGTATTTTACTTTATAGATTAATTCAATTAGTAATATTATATATCTAGCTAAATATCACAATATGTACAATACTATCGACCGGTATTCATGACATATGAAAAGGGGCATGTTACCACTGGAGTCCTATGAATTGAGGTCTGTTGCCAGCAGTATTCAGGACGTATCGGGGCCTGTTGCTAATGGTATTCAGAATAAACTAAGCATTATATTACTCATGGTATTCAGGACATAATGGGGCCTGTTGCCAAGATAAGCACAATGTTTATGTTGTGTTCCCTAGTTAATAGGTTACCTATATTGTATTGCGTATTGTGAATTGAGGTCTGTTGCCAGCAGTATTCAGGACGTATCGGGGCCTGTTGCTAATGGTATTCAGAATAAACTAAGAATTATATTACTCATGGTATTCAGGACATAACGGGGCCTGTTGCCAAGATAAGCACAATGTTTATGTTGTGTTCCCTAGTTAATAGGTTACCTATATTGTATTGTGTATTGTGAATTGAGGTCTGTTGCCAGCAGTATTCAGGACGTATCGGGGCCTGTTGCTAATGGTATTCAGAATAAACTAAGAATTATATTGCTCATGGTATTCAGGACATAATGGGGCCTGTTGCCAAGATAAGCACAATGTTTATGTTGTTCCCTAGTTAAAAGGGGTACCTATATGCATGGTTATTTACCATTTGTTGATTTTATAACCACAAACAAGATAATGAGAAAAATAAATGTATTATGAAGAAACCTGAACCTTTTTGAAATCTGTATAGTTTTCCAAATATATCACTGTGCTCAGCGGTGAAGTGTCAATGTTTGTTTACTTATATTATTATGTTTTCTTGTATGTATACTATACTGTACTGTATGTTATACTGTATTCCGTACGAGGACGCACGGCGTTGTCAGATGGCCGAATGTTAGCGTCATTAATCGTTATTATTTATTTAATTACGAATTTAGAGTTAGATAACTCGGTTATTATCAAATGGTAGCAATAAATGAATATTTATTTGTAATATCGAAATGGCGCTAACGGATATTGTGCTAAACACTATTAGTGTTAAATTAAAATATTAATATAATATTACTCATTTTATAAATTTGGAAGTAAATACATTATTCTCAAATATTAGCAATTTATAAATATTTAATTGTAATACTAAAAATGGCACTAACAGATCATAAATAATATTATTAATAGAACAAATTAAAAGTATGTTGCTTGACTATCTTGTGTGCATAAAAGGCGGGTTGAAAAAGAATAGCGGGGGTTAATGCCATTTTTGGTAGGCGCAGTCGACTCAAAAGAGTTACCGAGGAAACATCAAAATCTTCCCTATTACTATACGGGTGAAGTATTGTAATATTACCATGTAAGTACTGCACAGTATAATTAATAACTGTTTGCTATAAGGTGTGTTTGTTAACAGTGAACAACCGATACCGTGTGTATGTACTTGCAATATTAACTTTCGTACGCGATAGATGTACCTACTCATTGCAATATTGGAATAAATTCTATAATTGTATTATCTTGTGCCTTGATTTATTCTCCTTTACCTCGCCATTCTAACAATATGTATGTAGGTTCATCTGTTCCCTCATAGCTCCTCAACCACTAATTAGAACTAGATAAATGAGGTATCGTTAGAAGCATCTTAGTCGTCCGCAGGTTATAGGCTATATTACGTATCACTGTATCTAATGTAGCGCCTCATAAAGTAGGTACTGTGTCAAAAAATTAATTTGAGATAAATATGTCGTGTTGGGTATCAACTTAAAATACTTAATTAGGACTTTTTAAATATATATAATTGATGCCTAGTGCTTGCCCCAAAATAATGTAAAAAAAAAAGTTTAAAACTAAAACCCCACAACTAAAAAAGTATTATACTAGGTATCGGGACTACTCGCGAATTATATCTTGGAACTTACTATTTATGCCGACGTTACGGATGCGTTGCAGCAAAAAATAAAAAAACATGAAAACATCTAAGATAGCCGTGGTCGTAGGCCACTTAGTCTAACAAAACAATACATTCTAGGGAAAAGTAGTTTTAGTTTTAAACTTATGTTTTTTTTTTTTCAGATATATAATACACAACAATTATATAGGGATAATATTATATAGGGAAAATTTTATTAGTTTAGGTGGAGTAATAATAAATCAATGTTTAAAAATGAATGCAACATCATTCATTTGTTCCGATAGTTCGTACGAATATCGGTATAAGGCTCCCACTGTAGCACGAAGACGATTATATAGAAAAATTTGGACATCTCAGGAAACAACTACATTTTTGGATGGTCAAAAAATAGAATTAATGGGTCATCCATCGTACAGCCCTAATTTGGCCCCCAATGATTTCTATTTATTCCTAAATGTAAAGAATAAATTACGTGGTCAACGATTTTCGACCCGTGAAGATGCCGTAGACGCGTTCAAACAGCACGTTTTGGAGATACCTCAATCAGAGTGGAAAAAGTGTTTTAAAAATTGGTTTAATCGAATGCAAAAGTGCATCGATCATAGTGGAGAATACTTTGAAAAACAATAAAAGCATATTGAGCCATATACATTTGTTTATTTTTTCTATTCCGCATACATAAGTAGCAGCCCTCGTAATGCTTTAAAATGTCATCCAAATAATGCACGGCAAAGAAATCTATTTCTAATATTCTGACAAATTAAAAAATAAATGTGGGTGTGTGGTCTACTCTAAACACCTGTTTATGTGAGACCGTCTTCTTTCACTATTGATTAAGTGTACTTTTTTTTTTTTTATTTTTTTTTTTTCTCTTCGCATGGATCTGCGATCAGTCATCTAGACTATAATCAGGTAAGTTGTGAGTGCTTGGCGTTTGGTGATTCAGAGCCACTGCTCCGTCTCCCCTTATTAAATCAACACGTCGGATCTTTTGAGTCTTCCAATCGGGTTTGGCTGCAAAAGCATACTGGATAACGGGTTTGGGTGAGTTGTCAAGCGGTCCCTGTAGTTGGCTGAGTATTGTTTGACTTCATCCAGGATGGTTGAGATTCCCAGGTATTCGTGGATTTCCGAATTGCGAGCATACCAGGGTGCAGAAGAAAGTACCCTTAGAATATTGTTTTGAGCTCTCTGCAGGCACATGATGTTAGATTTGCTGGCTGTCGACCACAGTTGGACACCATATGTCCAGATTGGTTTTATTATGGAGCAATATACCCTTAGCTTGTTAGATAGGGATAAGGCATACTGTCTACCGAGGAGCCAGAGTAGGTTTTTAAATCTCAGGTTAATTTCATTGCGCTTCGTTTTTATATGATCTTTCCATGTCATCCTTCGATCCAGGTGAAATCCTAGGTATTTAACGCAGGTTGATTGGGGCAGTGTGTCGAGGCCTAGGATGACCGGGGGGCAGGATTCACGTCTTAGGGTAAATGTGATGTGGTGAGACTTTGGGGCGCTTGCTTTTATGCGCCACTTGGTAAGCCAAGCACTGGTGGCATTTAGCTGAGATTGCAACAGTCTACTCGCCTCAATTGGATCACTGTTACAACTGAGGAAGGCTGCATCGTCGGCAAATGTTGCTACAGTTGTTTCGGGCGACTGGGGAAAGTCACTAGTGAATATGTTGTAAAGCACCGGACCAAGTACTGAGCCCTGGGGCACTCCTGCTCTGCAGTCGAAGAGGGAAGATCTTGCGTCACGAAGCTTGACTTGAAACTTTCTGTCACTCAGGTAATAGTCCATCAGCAGGTAGTAGGAGTGTGGAAGGAGTTAAGTGTACTTGCATAGAATCGTTTCATTAAATTTGATTTGGTCAGGCATGAAGTTAACTCTCTAGTACAAGTTCAGGTATCTTATTTCGTATTTTCTTCTTTAGACGAACAACTGTACGAACAAATCTCATCACGAAGGATGTTATTTTACTTTACGTTCAATCAAAGCTATGGCCACTATAGCAAATCATTTTGAAAACGAAGAAAGAAAGAAAGAAAGAAAAAACATTTATTCACGAACACACAACGTACAGAGAGTCAGACAATATATATATACACAACAAGAAGATATCACAAAAGAACACTCTCACTGCACATCGTGCGCACCCAAATGGGCCACCATCTCAGCATGAATGCCCCGCACACCAGGGTATGCGAAGCGCTGGTTTTCAGATGGCACCGCTAGTGGCTCCGCCGCCACGCAACGAGTCAGTGACGCATTAACACACGACAACAGATCTCAGTACAACACTTAAAACACTTAAAAATAGAGAACACAATGACCAAACCACAAACAACAAACAAAAATGAAAGAAAAATGCATAACGGGATATCTTCCTTTAAAAAATTAAATCATCACAGATAATCTGTGGTTGTCTGTGATTCACTCACCGCTCCCGCGCAGTTATCGATGACATAAGCCACAAGCTCCAACCGCGTTATTGAGTAATACTTAGGTAACATGCGTTGCATACAATTGCGCAACATCATAAGATGGCCGACAAGCAAGAATCAATTATTGTACCATTCCGTCCGTAAGAATGCCATATATTCACTGTGCAATACGCCAATAATAATCGCTGTGCAAGAACAGTGATCATGAATAAATTAGTGCAATGTGATGTGTGTATTTTAGTGTATATGTTCAGTGTTTAAGCCATGTTTATGCAAACAAGCACACGGCGTGCAACCAGTGCAACGCGGAGCATCTTCAGGGACAACAACCACACCCACTGATAACCACGAGCGACCAAGGTTTACCGAACGTCACCTCGGATTTAAATTGTATCATAGCGTACTCCCAGGGTGAGTACAATCCCGCTTCTGTGCAGCCAGCAGATGCAATTGGTATTTATTTTTGAATGAGCTCAATGTTTTTGCAGATCGTATTGGTGGTGGCAGGTCGTTCCATATGCGGCTGGCTGCGAACTTGAAGCTTCCTCGGTACGCCGAGGTTCTATGTCTCGGAGTCAACATAAGGTAGGCAGATGCCCGTGTACTGTGCTTATTTTGGTCTCTCGACCAAAACAGTCTGTCATACAGGTACCTGGGTCTATGTTTTTGCACTACGCCAAAGAGCAATGTTGCAAAATGCAGCTCCCTACGCTGTGCCATTTTCATAATACCGCCGTGGTTCAGAAAAGGCGTTACATGCGTGCGTGGTGGGATTGTGAAGCAGAATCTTGCACAGGCATTCTGCACTCTCTGAATCAGTCGTTCAGTTCTTCGTAGGAGGCAGTTCCCATACACCGTGTCAGCATAGTTGAGTTTTGAAAGGATAAGTGACTCACATAGTATCTTCCTTATGTTCACACTGATGTATGGGCGGATCCTGTATAGCACCTTCAGCCTATAAAAGCAGTTCCTGACTGCTTGTAGGATGTGTGTCTCAAATAGCAGCTGCTGGTCAAGAACCACTCCCAGGCTCCGCGCCTCCTTCACCTGTTCCACTGCACTGCCATCAATTTTTATGTGTAATTGATGCTGACATGTACTCTCGACTTGCTGTCTAGTGCCCAGGACCATAAATTTGGACTTACCTGGGTTTAAAACCAGGCAGTTTCTCCTTGACCAGTCTTCAATGTTTCTCAAGTCCTCACTCATTTTCCTCATGGATTCCAGGCAGTCAAATGGAGGAAAAGAGAGATACAGCTGAAGATCATCGGCGTAGAGGTGGAACCTGCAGTTGGCGATCATGCTGGTGATATCTGCACTGTAGAGAATGAAGAGTAGCGGGCCCAAGATAGAGCCCTGCGGAACGCCCCTGGTGACCTGACGATGCGGGGAATCTACCATGTATCCTGTTTTATTGTCCTTTACTTGGACAAATTGATATCTTCGGCTCAGGTAGCTATCGAACCAAGCAACCACTTCTGTGCTGCATCCGTAATATACAAGTTTTGACAAGAGTAGTGAGACATTTATACTGTCGAAGGCACGGGAGTAATCAAGGAGTGTGAGCACCGTGCTCATACCCTGATCCCGGGCTTGCAGTACATTGTCCACAACATCCAATAGGGCAGTAGTCGTGCTGTGCCCTTTTCTGAAGCCAGACTGCATTAGAGGGAGTATATTAGAGTTTTCCAAGTAGATTGTCAGCTGGTTGCTGACAACTCTCTCTAGGATCTTAGACATGCATGGAAGAAGACTAATTGGCCGGAGGTCCTTCGGACCAGTAGGACTTGGTAGTTTGGGTATAGGCCTCACCCTAGCGGTTCTCCAAGAACTAGGAAATGTTGAAGTGGTGATGGATTTATTTATGATGTGTGTTATTGCAGTGAGGGTATTAGGGAGTCATCCTCAACATATCCAAGGAGATATCATCCACACCCATTGCATTAGACTTCATACTTCCAATTAATTTATTTACATCATCTTCGCCAACAGTCCTCAACCGAAAGACACCATGACCAAAACGATGAAATTCAAAGAATGTGAGGTCAGATATACTCACCCCCCCATCGCCCGGCACCTTCAGGAAATGCTGGTTTAAACAAAACAAAACGACTAATGACTGTTCCAATTTTGATTATCCATTGCTATATTATTTTTGGTTCATCAATAAAACTCACGCTATTATAGAATTGAGGATTGAATGCCAGAATATTTATTGAATTTCCTTGCACAGTAAAATATAAAAAATATACCAATATAATATGAAAATATAATTTTATAATAACGAAGTGGCACAACGTGATCACACTCCGATACCTCGGGAATTTAATATCGTTTCGGTATGGAGACCAATCACTGCTAACAAATTGAATCTGTTGTGCTATGGACATTTTCAAATAAACTATTCATTTAAATATACATACACATAATATTCACGCCTGTAAAGGTTCGAGGTATATTTATACACACATATTTTTCCAAATGTGCTACTTGGTTCCTTGGTTTATTACGTATAAAGGGAGAAGCTATTGTCGTCAATCACGCACTTAGTAATGGAACTATTTTATTTATAATATTTCTTAGCAAGATTGTAATAGAGTAAAGTAGTATTTTTAGGGCGAGGGCGGTACTTTTTTTTTACGTGCGCAACATCCCCACGGATACCCCCCCACTGGAGCCGGTGGAAGAGGTTATGTCGGACTCGAACCGACTAAAACGCACGCCGCTTGTTGGTCGTTTTCGGCGAGTGCGGTACTTTTAAGCGAAGAATTCTAACGTAGAATCCTGAGCGCAGCGAAGGATCGAAGTCAATCGCCCAATGTAAAAATAATTTAAATATTTTTCGATACTTTTGAAGGTCACTGGAAAGAAAAAGACAAAAGAATTAGGCCTATATCGTGATATCACTATCTAATCAGTGCCATCTAGCGATTTCGAACTGAACTTTTATGGAAAACATCTTGCGGTAGATCATCATAATATCATTATCATATTAGGTGATCTACTTAAAGAGGAACTGGTACACCTTCTAATTAAAGGAAAAAGCTTTCCTCTTGGGGTTGGGCATCAGACAAGGACCCGTTTTAACGCAGGAGGAGATGGAGTATGCGGTAAGTGTGTTGTGGGTCATAAACACAGGGTCCATATTCACATCAGCGAAGCTATTGGCTACAGCTAGTACAAAATATGAATATCATACAAGGAGTGGGATCATCAATACTTACAGGAAAACTGAAATGCAATATCTTTAAATCCCCACGGGAATTGGAAATACAAAAAACACTTGTAATATAACGAAATTTTTCCTCACAACTCCAAGTCACATTTACCTGTTTACATCATGGCTTCTCACTTTCAGGTAGGCTGAGATAAAATCTTTGAACTTGTATGAATACTGGGTCAATCAAAGAATCAAAGAATCTATTTCATTTATTCAGTTTAGGCACATAAAAAGCACATATGAACGTCAAAATTTTACAATTATGTATGTCAAGAAATAATATAAAAATATTAAATAATGTAAAAATAAACCATTGGAAAATAATTCTTTCGCTGGTTCGGTAGATTAGTTCTACTGAGAAGATACCAGCAAGAAACTCAGCGAACTACATTAGAACTAGATTATTTTTCTTTTTTAAATTTGTTTTGGTTTACAATTTATTTTGTGCGAGCAAGCAAGAGACTTATGTTGACCACGCATTAACATCATTAAGGTACTCATCCACTTTATAGTAACCTTTACTCATTAAAGTTTTTTTCACTTTTATTTTAAATTTATTTATTGGCATATTAATCAAGTCCTGAGGAATTTTATTAAATACTTTTATGCAGCTGCCTACAAATGAATCACCAACCTTGTGAAGCCTAAGTGTACCCTAAAGGGTGTCAAGTGACCTATTCGTGGGGTCCCAATCCAGCATTTTTTTTCCTCCATACTCTCGGGTACCCTCCACCGCACTGTCCATCGAACTCGAACTAAAACCACACTCCGTTTTCGGTGTAAGATTGTGAGACATATCCCTCGCAACCCCGGGTAATCTCGGGCCCTCTCCTGTTTCGAGATAGCCCCCTCGGGTATGGAAACCGCCCGGAAAGGAAGGGGAGGAAAGGCCACCGCTGCGAGTTCCAAGCCAACCTCACTTGCAAGTACGACCTGATAAACAACAGACGAGACTGGCGCAGGCTTTCGTAAAAGGGATGAGGGATCAGACGGCAATCACTCCTGGAAATGCCGACTAAAAAATTGGGAATCAATTATGAGTCAGGAACCATTAGACTGGCTTTAACTCCAAATTATTGTATTTAATGTTACCAATTCTTGAATTACTATGATTCGATCATTGTAGAAATGAAAATCGTCACTAACAAGTTACCGATTGCACAATTTTTGTATGCGTACGAATCGAAAAACAGTATCTGTTTCAATTCGTATACGAAATACTTGTACTTGTGTACGAAAACTTGTGAGAATAAATCACACATCACACACTAGCACTGAAAGGATTGCAGTAAAAGTATGGTGTGATTTATCCTTTCAGTAAAAATGTATGCTGTTTTTACTAATGAATTCACAGAACAAAAAATACTTAGTATTCTTAAAATCATTGCTTTACCCGACTGCCAAGAAGCATTATGTTTTTTGCGCGTTTCTTGTATGTAACATAAACATAACATAAACTCACGCCTATATCCCCGAAGGGGTAGGCAGAGGTGCTAGCCCCCACATTTCGCCAGTTTATCTTTAGGTCCGAATGTAATAGGTGGCGAGCCTATTGCCATTAACCGGTCATTTATAAACCTGCGATGAATACACACATAACTTCGAAAAGCATCGAAAAATCATTGGTGTGTGCCATGGTAAAACCTGGGATCGAACCCGAGTCCTCGTCTAAGCAGTCCATTACTCTCCATTATATCTTGTATGTAAGTTTGTAATATTTTTTATTACCTCATATCTTTCTTTCTTCTTCAACTAACATATCGTTAGATTCATCTTAGTAATTTTCTTAAGTCGGTGACGTGAAAAAAATCCAACATGGCCGCTGTAAAACACTATAGTTCAAAAAGAAAATTAAAATATACACTGCAATATAACTTTAAGATTTTAAAATGGTATGTCATAATCCCATTTTATTTAAAAACATTTTTATTATAAACAAAAAACCCGACTGATGCTGAAAAGATCAAAACAAGTTGGATAGAGTAGAAAGTTAATAGGCGGTACCTATTAATTTTCTTCCCGTTTATGATCACCTTTGATCTTTGCTGCATCAGTTTTTTTACATATTAATAATCCTGTTATTACTATAAACCTAGTCTTAATAATATCCAAAGCTTATTCTTTGGCACGCTCCTATGCGTTCTCTTCTTTTTCTGATCTCCCAATCTCAAAAATCCACCCATGAATCAGCACATATACCGTTTGGCTGGTCACCTAAGCCCCCGGGGATGACAATTATCGCCATCACACATGCAGCCTAAGCCGTATCCCAATGTCTAAGCTATCTCTGTATAAAATTTCATTAAACACGGTTCAGTAGTTTAGATATGAAAGCGTAATAGACAGAGTTATTTTCGCATTTATTCCTCCATCCCCGGAGTGTTAGGCAGAGGTGAACCAACACCCACATTTCATCAATCACTGAACTCCCATGTAATAGGGGGTGAGCCTATTGCCGTTTTCCGGGCACTATATTTGATTCAAACCATGCATCCGAGGCTGAGTCTGAGTATGTATATATATGTCTGATTAAACAGCCCTTTCCCTTAGTCGCCTTGTATGATACCGCATGGGAAGAGATGGGATGGTCCAAAGTCTACTCTGCGGGGTGCAAAATACAATATTCTATACTGACAGTGTACTTAACGATTTGTGGAAGGCCCTACACGCTCCAATAAAAAAGATAACACGAGATTATTTTGGCTCGGTCCTATTACACAAGGCCTACAAACTTGCCAAGTCGGTGGATGCAGTGTTGGGCGGGATTTTCCCTGTATTTGCGTTCTTTTTATCTTTATGGAGACTTCGATTCGAGTCATATAATCATTTTATTACGGCACTTAACTCAAAAAGTTCTTAAAAAATCGAAATTCTGTATATCGCATTTAATAGTTTGATGTGTTTTTATACATCATCATGATCTTTATAGTGAATTCGTAGCTGTATTCAAAGCCCTTTTGTTTGATTCATATGTTCACTTTTATGAAAGCAACAACCGTCCTCCAATAACGAGAGCAAAACCTGGAGGAGAACCTGGGCCCATACAATATAAACACCTAAAGCTGGTCAATATACTCATACTGTCATAACATGAAGTGTAACTTTGTTGTATAGTTATTTTTGCATTAAAAATGACAGCAGTTCAATTATTTACCTATTTTAAGACTTCATGGTTAGCCCACTGGTCTGTTATTTAGCAGGTATACCGACTAACAGGTGAAATTGGCGTGGACATCAATATATTCAGTATGGTCTTGATATAGAAATTGGCGTGGGTATCAATATATTCAGTATGGTCTTGATATAGAAATTGGCGTGGGCATCAATATATTCAGTATGGTCTTGATATAGAAATTGGCGTGGGCATCAATATATTCAGTATGGACTTGATATAGAAATTGGCGTGGGCATCAATAGATTCAGTATGGTCTTGATATAGAAAAAAATGAATCGGTTCTGGCCGGATTCCCGCGATCTTTCCCTTACAGGTAACGCTTTGACCACTAAGCCACAGAACCTTCGCCCGAAACTATCCAAATTCTTCCATAAATATCACGTTCGTACGAATTATCGGAACTAACGAATGATGTTGCAAACATTTTTTAAACATTGATTTTTGATGATTCCGCTCAAACTTAGTGGTCAGAGCGTTCCCCTGTAAGGATAAGATTGCGGGTTCGAATCCCGCCTAAACCAATTCAATTTTTTTCTATATCTTAATTGATTTATACATCAATTCATAAAACACCTATAAACATGTACATAAATGTATATATGAAGTGTACATGTATATCTAACGTAATCTCCAATGTGAAACATAAGCGTACGTTGATTAAACAGTCCTCGCGGATCCGGAGGCTTTACCGGGGTTTCCCCTGGGAAATTACAAGGGCTCAATCACGGCGGTTACAGTGGTGAAGACGTGTGTCTTGGCCAAAGCTGTTTTAGTTTTTTGAGGTGGTTAACCGGGTTTTAGCAACTTTTGTACATGCGTTTTTAGTAAGAAATAGTTTGGAAAGTTATTTTAAAAAATCTTTTGATTTGAGATTTGGTTTTATCTGGGACACGCCAATTTGACTTCACCTCGCCTGATGGTAAGCTAAAGTCAAAGTCTCAAAAAAGAGGGTCACCATTACAGACACTAAGTAATGTTACAATGGTGGCACTCAGCTTGGTGGCCTCATCAGATGCTTTTTCACGCCCCGCTTAAAGGACCCGGCACTGTTGGAAGAAGGACTCTTCTTCATCATAGCGGTAATCTCAGTTGCACCCAAAGTTTTCACTTCGGATTCTGGGGTCCGTTTCTAATAGTTTAATTATTGTGGATTTGACTAAACTTCGACATTTTCTGTGAAGTGACTACCATCTGACCTCGACAACCCAATGACGATATCGAAGCATTGCAGTTGAACCAGATGTTTTTTCTTTTTTTTTATCTGAAACACGCCAATTTGACTTCATCTTGCCTGATGGTAAGCCAAAGTCAAATTTGGACTTTTAGGGCTCCAACTAAGTATTCGTAACGACTGTCATAGATTTACCGCCGTGTCTTATGATAACAAACTAAAATTAGCTAGCAGTATTGGGACGAATCGGTCGACCTTGTCACATAGCCTATTATGTTTGTATGTTATAATCATGAAACAGACATTATGACATAGATTTTCGAATGGCAACTGGTACCGACAGCTTAACGTACTCTCTGAGACAAGACCATACTAATGAAATACCCATATTCATGCATACAAATATTTGCACTGAGCGGGCATCGAAACCACGCCTCCTGCGTAGCGGACGCGTTCACTACCGCCCCGACACAGAGGTTGTCTATATGGCTATTATTTACCCTGACTTTTTGATTGTAATTCAACAACCATGGTCACGAGGAAAGTAGAGATGGTAATTGTCTCATAGTTAATTTAATTGAAACTATGAAACAACCACCAACTTCATCCTCCCTGTAACCATGGTTTCTGGACGCACAAACTTCTTATAAATAAAATTTAAGTATGTGCTAATTTCTAAACATCGCGATTAAAAATAAAAACCAATTCACTTATAGGTATTTGAAGTTAAAAAAAATCACTTTAAGAGTTACTTCACTTAATATTGTGAAGTGTAAATAGTGAAGTCATGAAAACATTTTGCTGTCCCTTTGCTATACGTACATGTACCGCCATCTAGCAAAAATGTGTGAAACTAATAAACAGTAGGTAAGATGATGACTCTGTTCATAAAATTATTTTTATTTTAAAAAATCGTTAATTTAATGTAAACAATTTGATCTTACAAATCTGGAAATTGTAATTTACAATTTTATAATAATATACTTTTCCCGCGCCAATTAGACTTCAACTCGCCTGATGGTAAACTAAAGACAAAGTTTCAGGAAAAAGGGTCGCCATTATAGACACGTAGCATGTTGCAATAGTGACATTCAGCTTGGTGGCCTCATCAGATGCTTTTTCACGCTCTACTTTAATTACCTAGGACCCGGGGCGAAATTTTAGGTCTTTTTTTTATACCACTTAGTTGGCAGACAAGCACACGGCCCACCTGGTGGAAAGTGGTAACAGTAACCTATGGTCGTTTGTAACACCACAGGAGTCACAGTCGCGCTGCCAACCCTGTATGTATAATTAATACTAATTTCTATTATTTCAGCAATATTCTTTTTTATTAGTTTCCCTTGCGATGGCGCTGTTAGAAAATTTACATCGCGTTAACGATGCGTTTTGGTTAGTTAATAAGATAGATAGATACTTTGAATAAACAACAACTTTTACGGCTACAACTAGCTATTTCATTTAACTCCTCCTTGAGCACCTTCAGTACGAGTTAGTACATGGTCCTTGTGAGCCGGATAGTCAACCGCGATATCCGCGTTTCCGGGAACTTCAACTAGCGTTCAGTGGATCGCTGTTCGTTCATTTGCATTTTAAAACACTTGGAAAAATTTAAAATTTTGTTCATTATAAGTTGTTAAGTTTTATTGTAAAAACTCACTTATACTAAAAAGAGTTAATTTTATTCCTTTTATAACTTAGTAAAATTTTAATTGTAACAATGGAGAATATAATTTACTTTCAGGAAGACTTATATCAACGAATAATATAAGCAGCAAAAAATTTCAAAAAATCACCCAAAGATCGCATAGGTAACTAAAAAATCTGTAAACGGTAAGATAGAAATTTTAGAACAACTTTGGATTGAGTTTTTAGCTGGACACAAAGATCTAATGAGAAATTATGCAGCTACAGATATTCAGGCCTCATCATTCTACAACATTCTACACAACGCTATCTAGACCCATGGTAAGCATAGTTTTACTAGCTTGTGTTATGGAGTCTAGAATACGGATAAACATACTTAAATACTTTTTTTTTTTGTAAATACATACATATTATATATAGAAACACCCAGACCAATGCAAATACCCATAGTCATGCATACAAATATTTGCACTGAGCGGGGATCGAACCCGCGTCTCGCGTTCACTACCACCACGCCACAGAGGCCGTCATATATATATAAAGGACGAAGAGGTCCAGAATATATAAAGCAGAAGAAGTTTATTTAGATTATAAATGTGAACTCAAAACTGGTTGTAACAAGTTTGAATCTAATAAGATGGCGCAAACTAATGAACCGATTTCTTGCTCTTCAAATAAAACAAATGCGAATTATCCAAAAATAAATGGTAGCGCAATTCTCGCCACATGAGCTAGTGGATTGTATTTCGCGGGGGTTGAAGTTAACTGTTCCATTGACGCTTTACACAACAAACAAGACAGGTGATCGGGTTGCCGCGGATGTGGTCTAGGCACTGAATGCAACCCGAGAAATTAGGAGAGGATGCACTAACCTTCACGACGCCACGTGCTGGCTGGGCCGCCGGTGCACCGATCTTCTCTTCCTGGCTCAGGAGTTGCCACCCACATCACTAAATCACTTGAGGGACACACGAGAGGCACAAGCCGATCGGTAAAGGTCCATGAAAGCGGTTAAAATCCAACAAACATTATTAATTTCTAAGAGTCGCGCGCGCCGCCGCCATTGTATTAGTTCAAAAGTGCGAAGTGAATATGCGTCTATTTTGACAATTGAGCGGCGCGGAAACTATTGCTATCTTTCACTTAGAGGTAGTGCGGGAGGGAGATGGGTACAGGAAGCGTGTGTCCAGCGTCATCAATTTGAATTACTACTATTGAGCAAAAAAATACTAATTCTACTATCGGCGCAACCATTCCCCCCGGCTTGAAGGGTTACCTTCAAAACGAAAAATGCGGAACAAATCTAAAGTCTAATCTAAATCTAGGTTTAGGAAATAACAACTAAAATATAAACCTAGATTTGAACTCGTGCCTACTGCTGGCTAGGCAGAGGGCAGAGGCGAACAACCGGGCGCAGATACGATCCGGTTGCGGTTTTAACCCGTACAACACGAGTTATCCCGCGGGAATCGGGAAAAACTTCCTCTACTACTCCTAGAGGCCAATGCAAAGGAGGCGCATTCCCAGTCATAAGGACTACCACCGTACCTACAGTAATTGGGTTAGATGGAGTATTCCATTTTTGACGCGACTGCAGCGTGTGCAAATAATCGGTTCTCCAACGATTCCAAAACGATTGGACTAATTTATCTAAACGAGCGTGACGAGTTAGAAGGTGCATTCTATCGTCATTAACATCTATCGCGGGCAAATATTTTGCGTACTTAAATCACCGGTCAACTCTATATGACCGCGCGTAGATAAACTTCTCAAAAATCGGCCTACATAAACAACACAACGCAACAGTCTCGACCAAGACGAGACGCGATTAGCCAACAACAAAATAAGGGACTCTTCACGCGGGACCGACACAACAAGCGAGTGCTTCTTCTCCTCGGGTGGTTCGGAAACCGTAGTGGGATTGAATTGACTAACTGGCCACTTATCTAACGCGGCATGAATCCAGGACGGTCCACTAAACCATAACGGCTGATCTAAAATTTGCGAAGGAAGCAATCCACGAGAGAGACAATCGGCTGTGCTGTCGGTGCCAGCAACGTGAAAGAGATTTTGTGGCGCTAATTCAGATTGAATTTTGCCACTCTATTAGCGAAGAATGTGTCCCAACGATGGGGCGAAGAGTGGGCCCAACACAAAGCGACTGTTGAGTCCGAAAAAGCTAAAATTCTACTAATATTAATGCGAAAAT
Organism: Eilema griseolum; assembly: GCA_963662185.1. Taxonomy (NCBI): domain Eukaryota; kingdom Metazoa; phylum Arthropoda; class Insecta; order Lepidoptera; family Erebidae; genus Eilema; species Eilema griseolum. The sequence continues at coordinate 3,983,957 of OY759249.1, forward strand.
TTACAATTATGTCAAATAAATTACCTTAAAGATTTTGACCACAATACAAAATGTCACTAAGCGACACGGAAGTGCTAGTCTTAGCACTGCCATCCAAAACTACGCGGAGTTTAGTAGTAAGCTTATCTTCTCTAATAACTCCGTGGTGCGGGATAATGTACGAAGGCTGGGTCCCGCCAGTGTCCGCAGGCGCAGGTGAGATGCAACCTTTATCTAAATATTCGTTAACAACCTCATCACAGGCCCGCTTCAACTTTGGAGACGCCTGCATCTTTCGTTCTAAACAAAGAAAGCGTTTTTCAGCGGATACACGGGAGTCACCGAGCGAAAAAATATCTCCCTTGAAAGGGAGCGCGACAACATAACGACCCTGCTCATCACGAGTAGTCGTGCGACAACAAATCTCCTCAGCCATCTTGTCATCAGGGCTTAGGATAGGTGGGACATTGACCTCTTCAATTTCCCAAAACTTGCGGATGGTAGACTCCAGTGGCGGCTCGACGGTGCAACAGAACGAAGCAGTCGAGTGACTAAAACTATCTATAGAAGCGGGTGCGGAACCAATTATAACAAAACCTAGAACTGTTTCCAGTGCGTGCGGAGCGGGGTACGTCGGTCCCCCTTGAACCTTACGTGATAACTGGAGGTGCGGGAGAATCGAAGCGCCGATCAATATATCGACGACTCCAGGAACAGCGTAAGTCTCATCTGCTAAAGGCAAGTCTTTAAATTTCGTTAATAAAGACGTGTCAACCGGGACGGTAGGCAACTGTTCAGTTATTTTATCTATAACGAGCGAATCCATGTCAAACCAAATATTATTATTAAAACGAGATCCAAACCTTGTTTTAACGGTGCCATGAACAGCTGACTGTAAACCTCCAAAACCCTTCACCACTGAGCGGGTTGAACGCTTATCAACATTGAAACCAAGACGTTGACAACAATCTTGAGTAATAAAATTACTTTGCGAAGCGCCATCTAATAGCGCTCGAACAATGTGCGGCTTACCTAATGCATCGACAACAATAACGCGAGCGGTCGCGAGGACCACAGTAGTGAGCGCATCACTAGCGGACAACGAACACAGGGTGACGTCATTCGCAGCGGTCCCCGGGCCGGAGCGCGCGCGAGCGCGGGCTGCGGCTGTGGCGCAGGCCGCCGTGTGTCACCGCTCGACGAACCAACTGTGCTCACATTGGATGCGGCATTACTACTTTCAAAATGAAGTAAAGTGTGGTGTCTCGCTTGACATTTGCGACAACTATTTCTACTATTACATGAAACAACGCGGTGTTTAGTACCGAGACAATTAAAACAAAAATTATTAGCGCGAACAAATTTATAACGATCACTAGGCGATAATTTTAGGAAACCCGGACACTTGTACAATTGCGAATGATGAGTATTACACAAAGAGCAAACAGGTGATTGTACATGTGCTGGTGCGGTATTAACATAAGTATGAGTTGACCTCAGTGACCTCGATGAGGCATCTATTTTGCGTTCAGAACTAACAACTTTCTTCGCGCCTTCATGTTTCGATGAAGAGCGTTGCAATATTTTTATATGCTCGCGAACAAAACTTTCTAAGTCTTCGAACTTAGGAATTTTATTGCCGCGATGATCCGACTCAAATAAACGAATGGTTTCGGAATCTAATTTCTTTAAACCCATATACAAAAATAAGAAGTCGCAGAGGTCATCGATCTTTAGGTTCTTTACGGCGCGAACAGATGATGCGAAAGTATCTAGAAACTTCTCTAAGTTTTGATCGTTACATGCCGTAATAGATTTCAAGTCAAACATCTGATCCAAATATGCGTTAGCTACCGATCTTTTATCCTCATACTTAGCTTTCAAAGTATTTAAAATTAAATTATAATTTTCGGCACTAAACGTAATTCCAGCGCAAACGGTTATAGCTTTACCAGTCAATTTTTCAACGAGATAATGCAATTTTTCGTGATCTGTCAACGAAACGTTCTTATCTATTGTATTCTCAAAACTATCTATAAATAAACCCCAATTGCGAATGTTACCATCAAATTCGGGTATTTGAATTGGTGGCAACTTAGGTCGGTCGCGAGTGGGATTGGGTCGGTCAGACGGTTTCTCCAAACTCCTAGCGACGCGTTTGATACGACAATACAAATCGTCAAACGACGACAAGGCCTGATAACTCACTGAGTAATCGGGATTTAAATTTAACTCTAAAACGTTGATGTCATGTACTAAGGTTTCGAAATCCGCGCGTAGACTATCTAAGTTTTCTATAGAACACAAGAACGAATCTCTAATGGCCAAATCAGAGGTTTTAAGTGCATTATCACAAATCGATTGTACGCGAGAGTAAATCATTTCTCTTTTAGCGTATAAAAGTTTCAATTGAACTTTACTATCGGTACTACCAACCTTTGGGGGCATGTTTACAATTAAATATCAAACTAAAGTGCGGTAAACAACAAAATATGAAATGACTTAATCTTAGCGGTACCTATAGAACAGCGACGCGGCGCGAGCGATATTCCGTAGGTAGGTAGGTACTTATGACTGCGAGTGCCGGCTTGAACAAACGCGCATAGCAACAGCCAGATCTTACCTACGCGATGGTCGCTGTCTAGGTTCAACTATTATTTCAGGGATTAAGTATTGCGTAATATCTATTCAAATTAAAATACTTTCGTATGAATTTGAATGAAATGCGAGCGAGGTACAACTGTGTACCTACCTTATTAGGTAAATACGATGCGAGCCAGCGGCGAACGGACAACTTAATTGAAACAAATAAAAACAAAGCCAAATGCGTTAGGTATTACACTGTGCCTATGCACTAGGGTGTCAGGATACCTAAGATCTAAACCTAAATGCCTAGATGCGGGGTTTTCTACTAAAATAACTAGGTATTTAGGTGCGGTGCGTTTATTCCCTGTGGAATAAATAACAAAGTGAGCTACGACTAAGGATCGATACGATAAGAGAAATGCGAGCGAGGTATAGCCACGTACCTAACCTATGTATGTATTAGGTAGATACGATGCGAGCCAGCGGCGAACGGACAACAAAAAATCTAAACCTAAATGCCTAGATGCGGGGTTTTCTACTAAAATAACTAGGTATTTAGGTGCGGTGCGTTTATTCCCAATAGAATAATAACAAACTACGAACTACGGCTAAGGATCCGGCTCGAAGGACCAAAAAGAGTGGTAGCGCAATTCTCGCCACGTGAGCTAGTGGACTGTATTTCGCGGGGGTTGATGTTAACTGTTCCATTGACGCTTTACACAACAAACAAGACAGGTGATCGGGTTGCCGCGGATGTGGTCTAGGCACTGAATGCAACCCGAGAAATTAGGAGAGGATGCACTAACCTTCACGACGCCACGTGCTGGCTGGGCCGCCGGTGCACCGATCTTCTCTTCCTGGCTCAGGAGTTGCCGCCCACATCACTAAATCACTTGAGGGACACACGAGAGGCACAATCCGATCGGTAAAGGTCCATGAAAGCGGTTAAAATCCAACAAACATTATTAATTTCTAAGAGTCGCGCGCGCCTCCGCCATTGTATTAGTTCAAAAGTGCGAAGTGAATATGCGTCTATTTTGACAATTGAGCGGCGCGGAAACTATTGCTATCTTTCACTTAGAGGTAGTGCGGGAGGGAGATGGGTACAGGAAGCGTGTGTCCAGCGTCATCAATTTGAATTACTACTATTGAGCAAAAAAATACAAATTCTACTATCGGCGCAACCAATAAACATTCCGCAATTTTCTGGTAACCATCATGAGTGGACGTCATTTAGATCTCTCTTTAAGTCTCTTATTATAAACAACGAATCATTCGACGACGTCCAGAAATTACATCACTTGAAAGCATATTTAAAGGGGGAAACAGAACAGTTAATTAGACATGTAGCTATAGAAGAGGGTAACTTTGATCGATGCTGGGACATTATTAATGAAAGATACAATGACAAAAAGTGGTTGTGCCACAACGTTTTAAAACGATTCATGAGTCAGAAAAACTTGACTGCAGAATCTGGCAATGGGTTAAAAGATCTGGTCGATACCGCTAACGAATGTCTTGCATCGTTGGAAAGTTCAGGTGTAAAAACTAGCGATTGGGACTTTATTTTTATCCACATTGTAAATTTAAAATTAGACCCAGAGACACGGCGACAGTGGGAATTCCACGTCACCGCGAAAACAACTTCTACTGAATTGCCTACTTACCAATTATTATTTGAAAGCTTCCTTAAAGAACGATTCTCCGCGATTAACCGCCTAGATTCAAAAACACAGTCAAATAACACATCCAATGTAACTGCTAAGATAAAAACATTACACATTGTAACAAATTGTTGCGATTTCTGTAAAAATGATCATAAAATTAATCAATGCACAAAACAACGGTGGATGACCGCCGCAAATTTGCATTAGAAAATAAATTGTGCTTCAATTCTTTGGGCGGCAATCACTCTGTAAAAGAATGCCGCAGTAAAGTTAAGTGTAGAGTGTGCAAGCGCGCACACAACTCGCTCTTGCATCCCGGGGGCGCGAACCCAACCGTAAAGAGCGATACAGATGAGAGTGTTGCCTCTTCCAGTCAGACTTCAACACAACTAGTCTCATGCGTGGCATCAAATAGAATCATGCACCATCGGGTACTACTTGCAACAACATTAGCCGGGGCAGCTTCTCGAAGCGGAGAGAACATCATACTATGAGCCTTGATAGAATAGGGCTCACAAGCCTCGTTCATCACTGAATCAACTGTGCAGTACCTGGGGCTGAAAAAGGTGTCAGCCACAGGACGAATATCGGGCATGGGGGGTGGCGCAGCCGTCGTTTCCAGGGTAATAGTTGACATTCATCTAAGTTCTCTTCATGATCCTAATTTTACCATGACTGTGAAAGCACACGTGATCAACAAGTGCATCACTTCCTTTGTACCCAGCAAAAGGGTAGAAATCCTACAATGGGACGAACTACAATTCACAAATTTTACAAACTTAGCCGATCCTGAGCACCATACTCCAAATAGGGTCGACATACTTTTGGGCGCAGAAGTGCATGCGCAAATCATTCAAGACGATATAAAAAAGGGTCCGCTTGGTACATAACTTGCTCAAGCCACAAGCTTAGGGTGGATCATATCCGGTGTAGTCAACGATTCTGAAAATCCAAGTGCTCAGTTAAAAATATTTCATTGTTATAGTACCTCAAATGACGACAACAATTTCTTAAAGAAGTTTTGGGAACTTGAAACCGACATTTCAATGCCTAAGCAATGATTGTTTACAGACCAAGAACAATATTGCTAAGAGCACTTTAGAAAAACAACTCGCAGAGATGTTGACGGCCGCTACATCGTTAGGCTTCCATTCAAAACTGAACAAATCCTCAGGTCACGTCATCTCGAGAAATTGCAGAAAAAAGGCTGAAATCATTAGAAGACAAATTAAACAAAGACGAAACTTTAAAAAGCAAATACACAGAAGTAATCGAAGAATACATAGCACTAAATCATATTGAACTTATTCCAGACAATGAAATTGACACAGAAAGTGCAATTTATTTTCCTCATCATGCAGTCGTACTAGATGATAAAACTACGACAAAGGTGAGAGTCGTGTTCGACGCCTCCTGTAAAGGAAAAAACAACTTGTCACTAAACAATCAATTGTTAGTTGGACCAAATATTCAACCAGAACTCAGACACGTCATCATGAAGTGGAGAAAGTCACCTATTTGTCTGTCAGCTGACATCGTCAAGATGTATGGCAGGTGAAAATAGATGAACGAGATAACAACTATCAGCGAATCCTATGGAGAAGAAATCCTAATGAAGAAATCCAACATTACAGACTCACTAGGGTTACATTCGGTACAGCTTCCGCACCATACCTGGCCGTTAAGGCACTTCAACAAGTCACTCACGATCACGGTGATGAATACCCTGCGGCAGCTCAAAAAACATTAAATGATTATTATGTAGATGATCTTATGACGAGAGTTCAAAGCGTAGATGAAGGGAGCTAATTACTGAAATGAACGAACTACTAAACAAAGCAGGATTTGAACCACAGGAGTGGAATAGTAATAATGACGAACTCATGGCAGCAATGAAAGGGAAAGGAATGGATAAAGTGGCAACAAAGGGAAAGGATAAGAAGATAAGAGAAGATGAATTAATGAAAATCATGGGACTTACCTACCTTTAACCGCAGCGAAGACAACTTCTGTTTCGTCACAAATCTTCCTCCTTTACTGGAACCTGTAACGAAAAGAAAGCTTACATCAGACATAGCACGTCTGTATGACCCACTAGGATGGGTAGGACCTAGTATAATATTAGCAAAAATAATGATACAACAGCTATGGCTTGCAGGTATAGACTGGGACGAAGTCGTGCCAGACCATTTATTAAAAGAATGGTTAACTTACCGTGATGAGCAGATAAAACTTTGCGAAATTCGAATACCCAGATGGGTTAGCGCTTCCAACAGCGATCGGGTAGTCGAATTGCATGGTTTTTGTGATGCGTCTAAGTCGGCTTTCGCAGCCACTATGTATTATATTCGAACTATTTATTCCGAATGTAAAATAAACTTTTTATTAGTCACTGCTAACAGAACGTTACTAAACATCCCCAAACACAACATACACGCTTGGACTGATTCGATGGTCGTTCTGGCATGGTTAAACAAACATTCTAGTAAGTGGAGTGTGTTTGTCGCAAACAGAGTTTCAGAAATCCTAATTAACTTAGATCCTCAAAACGGGTCTCATGTCACTTCAAAACATAACCCTGAGGATAGTACCTTGCAAGGTTTATGTCCTTCAGAAACAGTTAACAATACCATGTGGTTCAATGGACCAGAATTCTTGTATAATGACACTACATATAATCTACAGTAAACCTAAATCAATAGATACAGAATTTGAAGCTATAAAATCTCATTGCACTACTTTAGAAGATGACAATTCATTGAACAGATTTTCCACCTTAACGAAAGCAAAGCGAGTAATGGCTTATTGCATGCGATTTATAAAGAACGCTAAGAGGACTACTACTAAAACTACAATTACTTACTTTAACGCCACAGAACTAAATGAAGCAATAAACATATACATTAGAAATTGTCAAGCTATTAACTTTAGTGAACAGATAAAGAAAATTAAAGAAAAACACGACTTACGTAGAAACTCTAAAATCAGGTCACTTACTCCATATCTTGATGAATACGGACTCTTGAGTGTAGGTGGAAGATTGAACCAATCTGATCTGCTGACGTTTGGTCGGAAGCATCCAATTTTGATTGCCAAACACTGTCAGCTAGCTCGGCTTATTATAGCTGAAGGGTAGGGGTCACAGATCCTACAAGGGATACATCGCTTTATTTATTTGCATGGCAACAAGAGCCATCCACTTGGAAGTCGTCAGTGACTTGACTTCAGAAGGCTTTCTACAAGTATTCAAAAGATTTGTGGCCACACGTGGTCATTGTTCGCACCTCTGGAGCGACAATGGCACAAACTTCATTGCAGCTTCAACGGAGCTCAAAAGGCATTGTATTGCAGTGCAAAAACAAATGCTTACAGAAGTTGCCGATGCATTGGCAAACAACCATTGCGAATGACATTTTATACCGCCTCCCTCTCCCAACTTTGGAAGGCTATATGGTAAGTCGGGGTCAAGTCGGTGAAATACCATTTGGCCCATGTCATCGGTAACGCTACATTGACGTACGAGGAAATGGCTACAGTCCTCTCACAGATAGAGGCCTGCCTCAACTCGCACCCGCTGTCCGTTGTCATGGAAGACCCAGAAAACTTAACCGTTCTCACACCTGGGCATTTCTTAATCGGAGAAGCTCTCTTGACAGAGCCTGACCAAAGTTTTGAAAACTCAAACATGAGTTCGTTGAGAAGATGGCAACACACTCAACGTGCATTCAAGAGTGCATAAGTTCTTGCAACGGTACAGTTCAAAGTCGATAAACTCACATCAACCCAAGGTCGGGAACATAGTGGTTATAAAAGAGGACAACATGCCTCCATGCCGTTGGCTCTACGGCAGAGTGACTGCCGTCCATCCGGGTTTAGACCAAATAGTGCGAGTAGTCACTGTAAAAATCAAATCGGGTTCTTTTAAACGACCCACATGAAAATTGTGTGTTTTGCCAATTTCCACGGAATGATTCACAACATCCTTATGTAATGTTCTTTAGTAATTAGAGTTAAGAAACCTTTAAGACCTTAAACATTTTTTTATATTATGCAGCTTGCACGATAGGTGTAAGCTTTATACTTTTATACAGTCCATTTAACTTTAAGTAATGCATCTATGGTGTAAGGCCAAAGGTCAACTTTGCCCTTGGTGGGCGGTATGTGTAATTAATACTTATTTCTATTATTTGAGTAATATTCTTTTTTATTAGTTTCCCTTGCGTCAACAGATGGCGCTGTCAGAAAATTTACATCTCGTTAGCGATGCGTTTTGGTTAGTTAATAAGATAGATTTATATATATAAATATAGATATATATATATAGAATAAACAACTACTTTTACGGTTACAACTAGCTATTTCATTTGACTCCTCCTTGGGCACCTACAGTATGAGTTAGTACACTGTAAGTACAGAGTTTCTGTGCCGTCAGTGTAGAAGACAAAGCAGGACAAGCCTTTAGTCTTCCCACTGACAGCACAAATTCTCCAGTGAGTCTGGCTACCCTACTCACCGCTGGGAACACAACACGAAGTTATTATAGCCGCGGTATTCTGTAGGGCGGAGGTACTTCCCCAGTCGGACTGCTCAATTGGGCGGAAATACCGCCGTGTCCTACATCCTAGCAAAGGTCTTAGTAGTGTGACAAAGGAAAAGGCCTCCGAACCGCATGGTTCTTGATCTACTCGTAATACTATGCATCGTGTGCGGGTGATATCTAAATCCTGCACGTGTAGTCCTGTGTAGGAAAGGAGAGAAAGTGGGACTAATTGGAAGAGCTCACACTCACTCAGACAGAATGATAAGGAATAGTATTTATGGATAATTATATTTCAACAAGTAGAATAAACCCTTAGTTAATGTCGAGTTACATACTAACGTGCACAGTACGCTTAGCTGTTCTCCAATTCGTAATGAAACTTTATCGTCTTAATTTAATGAAAATTTAGTATCATTGTAAGTCCTAATTAAGAACGATATTATTATAAGAACATTGACACCGGCTTAAATACTTGTAATTATAAGTACAGTTAAGGATAGAAGTCATTGTATGAAATTTTAAGGCATTTAGTATGCTAACTATTCAAATTGATTAAGGTTAGAAAATTTCTTCGGTAGTATAGTGGTAAGTATCCCCGCCTGTCACGCGAGAGACCGGGGTTCGATTCCCCGCCGGAGAGATTCTTTTGCGCGGATGCGTGGGCGGCTGGCGCCTCCTTCTGCGAGTAAGTAGTGCTCGTGAAGGAGGAGGCGGGGCGGGAGCGGCAGCGGGAGTGACGAAGGATCGCAAGCCAAGCTGCCCGCGTTCGAAGGCAACTCGGGCGTCAGAGGTCGATGAACGACATTCGCCCCCCATGAGCGCGGGCCTGGGGGTGACTGGTGGAGCCGCCTGTCACTGTCACTCTGTAGACCCCAGACACCCGAGGAGAGGGCCAGCTCGTGAGAGATGGCCCTGGGTTGGCCGGGGTGCGAGGGATATGCATGTCAACCTCACCTTCGGCAACCAAAACGACCCACAGGCGGCGTGCGTTTTAGTCGGTTCGAGTCCAACATAACCTCTTCCACCAGCTCCGGTGGGGAGGTATCCGTGGGGATTTTGCGCACGTAAAAAAAAAAGGTTGGAAATTTTTTAAATGAGTTGAACCCTTGTAGGGGAATGCACTGACTACTGAGCCACCGAACCTCGCCTGAAGACATCCAAATCTTTCTATATATCCGTCTTAGCATGCTCAAGATCGCGGGTTCGAATGCCGCTGGAACTGTTTCAACTTTTTTCCTATTTTAATATGAGAGACAGAAGTAGTTAAACACTAAAATATTTACAAACCTTTTTAACAGACTTTTTTGTTTTACGTGCATGTAATCGTATATGTATGTAGATTCCTTTGTTCTACTATTATGGTATACATTAATTTTCTCTTGGTTTATGATTGGCAACCGCCTGCTATCAGCCTCGTTTCGATCTTTTCAGCATCACTTAGGTTTTTAATTTTTTAATCATTATTTAATATAATTTAAATACTATCATCAAACTCAGCGATTTTTCAGTTGCGTCCATACTTTCGTTTTTGAATGTACTGTGTTAGAATTCAAGATTTTTTTTTATATCACTTAGGTGGCAGTCAAGCATACGGCCCACCTGATGCAACGTGGTTACCGTGGCTTATGGACGTGTGTAACACCAGAGGCGCCATTCATCTACCTCTATTAATAAATTTTACTTAATAGTTGATCTATTTGAACGCATCTGTTATTGTAAAAAGCTACTAATTGGGTACTTTTTTGTAGAATGAATTATTTAACTGAGCTCATTAAATAAAAAAAAATGGAAAAAAACGGTAAAAGTTGAATTTAATCATCCACCCAAACTATAATAATAAATTGTCTCGATAATTAAAATTAATTAATTTATGGAACTTTATTTAGTTCACATTTGTGTCATTTTTATAAATTATGATTTTCTAATTATATTTCATTAAAATAATGACGTCATGCTTTTTTATTCCATTCAAATTTCCTTAGAATTCACCAGATTGACGTTATTTATTGATACCACGTAGGTGGCAGATAATTACACGGCCCAACCGATAGAAAGTGGTCACCGTGGCCTATGGACGCGTGCAAAACCAAGAGAGTCACGTCACACTCGCGCTAAATTGTGTGGTTCTTGAAAAAATGTTTTATCTTTCTTCTTTTAAAAAAAGTAATTATAATTACCTAGCGATAATACTCAACTTATAAATATTGAAAAAGTACCGTTTACTAATGAATAGTTGAATGAGTTAATGAATGTTAATCTCATACTGTATACAGGGTGTATTTTTGAAACGGGGCAGTAAGGGCAAGTACCTTAACCGTTGCAGTTACAGCAAAACGTTCTTAAAAGACCTTCCCTAACTTTTTGGGACATTTTGAACTGCATTCACAGATTTAGTAAAAAAAACTTACAGTTAGCAAAAAAATGCAAAAAGTTCAATTTTTTTTTTTATGCCCATCGATTCTATTTCATGTGGGGATCAAAAAACTCTATGGGACCATTTTAGCTTTCAGTACTAGAAAAGACAGAAATCGCCAAAAACGTTTCCCATACATTTCGTACGGAAATATGATAAATCAACTCGAAACTCATAGGTCAGGTAAAATTTTGAACTTTTTTAAATAAAAAACATCATTTAAACATTTAAGAAATTGGTTTATGAAATAAATCATTTAAACATTTAAGAAATTGGTATATGAAATAAATAAAAATTAATGATTACATTATACAATTAAAATATTGTCCACATTTTTGTACAGACATTATACAATTAAAATATTGTCCACATTTTTGTACAGACATTATACAATTAAAATATTGTCCACATTTTTGTACATGTAAATTGAAATAAATTGCTCAAAATGATTTCCATTTTCACGAATACATAAGTCTATCCTTTTTTGCACTGAACGAATGGCGGCTAATAATATTTTGGGATGAATATTACGTAAAATGGTCATTAATGCATCCTTGAGCTCTTGAACACTGGCGTACGTCGTCTTATACACATCGTTTTTCACGAAGCCCCATAAAAAAAAATCAAGTGGTGTTAGATCGGGGCTACGAGGTGGCCACTGTGTTGGACCATGTGTACCTATCCACTGTGTACCGAATAGGCGGCTCAAATTGGAACGTGAAAGGTGACTGTTATGTGGCGGAGCACCATCTTGTTGAAAATGAACTTTTCGCAATTCCGACAGGGGCCATTCGTCCATCTCGTTTTCAAGATGGTGTAAAATGACTTCATTATACATGGCAGAAATCAGTTTCCCTTCATAAAATTCCACCATTATGACTCGATTGGACATTATACCACACCAACAGTTGAATGAGAAGCGAAACTGATTATGACTTGCCGTAACTCTTAGTGGATTTTCTTTGGACCAATAGTGGTGATTTTTTCTGTTGTACATACCGTTATTGGAAAAATTCGTTTCGTCTGACCACAGTATGTAATTTAAAAATTCATGATCTCTGCTTATTTTACCTCTTAGCCATCTGCAAAAAGTAAGCCTTCGAACATCATCACCCGGATGTAACACTTGAACTATGCGCCCATATCGATAGCACTTGTAGCCGTATTTCTTCCATATCTTTATCACAAGGGAGTGGGATACACCTACTTCAAGGGCGACTTGCCTGGACGATACCTCTGGATATGCTTCGACATAAGTCAGAACCGCAATCTCCGTGTCCATGTCCACACGAGGCTGCCGCTTTCTTTTGAAAGAACCCTGCAATTCCAGGTTTTTCAAAAGATTTGTAATAACCTTTCTTGTTGGCACATGCCGCAACGGATACTTATTGCGGTACCACACTAATGCAGCTCCCGCATTTCGATTATTGACAAAATACGCTTCTAATAAGTCAATTTTTTCACGATTAGAAGACATTTTAGCGAAAATCCTTAATTAATAACTCATACGAAGTTTCTCAGCTGACACTAAGTATAACACACAGATTTTTGAATCAAATTCGAAATTTGAGGGTAAAAATTCTTTTTATTTACTTTACAGTCAATTCTACCCACTTCCTGGCCATAACAAAAAGTTAGACCATCGTAGAAATTTGTTTCTGTTGCCGAAATGTATGGGAAACGTTTTTGGCGATTTCTGTCTTTCCTAGTACTGAAAGCTTAAATGGTCTCATAGAGTTTTTTGATCCCCACATGAAATAGAATCGATTGGCATAAAAAAAATATTTTTGGACTTTTTGCATTTTTTTTGCCAACTGTAAGTTTTTTACAAAATCTGTGAATGCAGTTCAAAATATGTCAAAAAGTTAGGGAAGGTCTTCTAAGAACGTTTTGCTGTAACTGCAATGGTTAAGGTACTTGCCCTTACTGCCCCGTTTCAAAAATACACCCTGTATACCTATGAAAAACACCTATAATGAAAGTTGTCAAATTTAAATTCAAAAACAAACCATTGAACAAAATATAAGAACATGTCAACGCACTTAGTAGGCTTTCAAAACTTTCTGCTTACTTTCAGCGACTGAATGTAATCACATAATCTAACCTACAGAGAAATAGGTTAAGCCTTTCCCAGAAGGTCAATCTCACTCCCAAAATCAACAAGACAGTATTTTTAAGTTGCAAGAGGTAATATTTTGTATTTTTTTCCCAAAGAAGAAGAAAGAAAGAAAGAAAGAAATATTTATTTGGTGCAAGGTGGTCACAGAGATAACAATAACCAACAATATAAAAAAGTAAGAAAAACAAATAAAACAGAGTGGCTCACAGATACACCAAATAGGAGTCCAGTTCATGGGGGAGTGGCTAGAGAGGCCACATGGCAGCCTCTCGTACCGTCTGACGCAGATGATCACCGAGCACGGGTGCTTCGGAAAGTATCTGCGTTGAATGGAGAAAGAGCCAACGTCCGAGTGCCATCACTGCGACGCGAGCGAGGACACGGGGCTGCACACGCTCACAGAGTGCCCGGCGTGGGAGACGCCGAGACGCGAGCTTGTGGCGGCCCTGGGAGTGAGGGTTCTGACGCTCTTCACCTTGCTCGCGGCGATGGTCTGCTGCGCGGATGCGTGGGCGGCTGGCGCCTCCTTCTGCGAGCAAGTAATGCTCGTGAAGGAGAAGGCGGGGCGGGAGCGGCAGCGGGAGCGACGAAGGATCGCAAGCCAAGCTGCCCGCGTACGAAGACAACGCGGGCGTCGGAGATCAACCTCACCTTCGGCAACCAATACGACCCACAGGCGGCGTGCTTTCTAGTCGGTTCGAGTCCGACATAACCTCTCCCACCGGCGGAGGTATCCGTGGGGATTTTGCGCACGTAAAAAAAAAAGTGTCCAGTTCAGCATGCGCCAAGTAGAAACCTGACACCGCTGGTTTTTTTTATATTTTTGTTTATACCACTAAGGTGGCAGACAACCAAACAACTTCACCACGAGAACCACCTTCTAACCCACGGGAAGAGATGGGATAGTCCTACATATTCTACATCATCGAGAACCAACACGTCAAATACAATGCTCTAAACTCCAAGCGGAGACTGTGCTAAAACCTCCTCCATTCAGCAGGTATAGACACATATAGGTTACTAACGCAAATAATATTGTCGCGTAGTTTCCGGCAGAGTAGAATTAGGGCCACCCCACCTCTTCCCATGCGGTGTCGTACAAGGCGGCTAAGGGATAGGGCTGTTTAACATCAGACAGATATGTACAGCCCCGACTCGGCCCTAGATGCATGGCTCGTGTCAACAATAGCGCCCGGAATACGGCAATAGGCTCACCCCGTATTACGAGGGACCAAATACAATAATTATTGGTGAAATGTGGGTGTTAATTCACTTCTGCCTAACCCTCTAGGGATAAAAGCGTGATTATATGTATGTATGTATGTAAAGCAAATAAAGTTTGCTATTAGGCACCTGTAATTATGAAATATGCAATTTGAAGAGAATGTTGTTAAAATGAATGTTTTTCAAAATAAAGCAAAGTAAAATAGACATTTTTATTGTTATTCATAGTACACACATGTGATTATAAAGAATTCGCTATGAAATTGATTAGAATATTGCAGAGGTTGTTCATCAGTATTGGCATCGATTTTGTTATAAATTGTTAGGTATTCAAATGATTTTCCTTTTATTATTGCTCCGAGCTCCAACTGTAAATAGAATTTATTATATATTTCAAATCTTTTAAAATGTGACTGTTTGCTAATATTAGATTTCATACAATGAGGTTTGAGAACACTTCTTCACTTTAACTTGAATACCTATGTACCCACACATTGACTGGATATGAGCCCCACTAAATCATCGGGCCTAGGCTCTGGTACAGACTTTCCGGACAAGAAGACGCCAGTCTCACAAAAGCCTTAACAATCCAAAAAGAGGAGCAGAATAGTCGACTACAGGCTCCAAATAACGAGATATTTCAGTTAGGAGTAGATATTCTTTTACATATCTATTGATAGGTCTTAGCCAGTCCTGGCTTTAATAATGAAAGATTTTTATAACAGCTTTATTTAGTACATATAGCATATGTATCCAGATTATTAGACTTATTAAATATAAATAATTCCAGACTGTCTTATCTTATCCATGTAGGCCTGACATCTCATGTCAAAAAATTAAAAAATAACATCACTTCAACGTTACATTCGTATACCTACTTGAAATAGGTTGTATAGCTGAATCACGAAACAAATAATTCAATCATCCTCATCCTAGCGTAACTCGTTCGTATCCGAAGCTTCCTCGGAGTCCGGGGGCCACATTTACCATATACATACTCCAATATGATTTGTAAATTTACATTTAACCCCGTGTCTTATAAGTTTGACTTGTTTCTTGTGTTGTCTGTGGCAACATAGCTACTGCATGTATACCTACCGATTTGAAAAAAAAACCCCGTCAAATAAATCCTTTGAAAAGTAGGTAGAAGATAAATTGTGTTGGTTAGCCCTTTAACTTTGATATACTGACTCAGTACTTAATATAATCCAAAGTGAATGAAAATGTTGAAATGTTGAATGAACATGAATATGTTGGGGGACTTTGGATTATTCGATTGAGAAATCATTTCCATGATTTTTTGGCCAAAAATCATTAAATTCCGTGATCCGTGATAATATAATAATACATAGCGCGGCAGTAAACTTTCTCTCCCATTATTCCTAAAGTTATCAAAAAAGTTCTCGACAATTGTTGTGTTTTAAATTAAGGAACATGTGTGCCAAGTTTCGTGAAAAATAACCAAACATACGAATAAAAGCGAAATCCGCAACATTGTCGAACGTCTCTCTCGATCAATTATTATTTCCATTGATTTTTTATGCATGCAACGCTAACCGTTTTTTGATAAAGTGTTTCACGAATTTTATTGTATAACGTATATTATACATATAAGTACTAAATCATGTTAAACATTTTCAATACCTTTTTCATTTTTGATAATATTTAATATGATTGAATATATATTGGTTCGTTCAATACTACATTATTGTTTTTATTATTTCATAATAAAAAGTCTAACCATTTCAATTTGCTACGAAACAGCTGTCTGACCTCCTTTCAAATATTTACAGTGACTATAACACGAGAGTTCGTAATGGTATCCTATTGGCTAAGCCATAATACCATAAACCAAAACACTCTTACGGTAACGTATCACTCAAAACTCAAATTTTCAAATAGTGCAATGACAGCCACACGAGAGCACGTAATGGTACCCTATTGGGTAATCCATGGTTACCATAAACGAAAACCACTCTTACAGTAAATCATAAACTTCGGAGTTTATGTGTTGACCAATGGGAAACCATTACGTGCTCTCGTGTGGCTGTCATTGCACTATTTGAAAATTTGAATTTTGAGTGATACGTTACCGTAAGAGTGTTTTGGTTTATGGTAATTATGGCTTAACCAATAGGATACCATTACGTTCTCCCGTGTGGCTCTATGGCGGCGATGTCATTTATAGTTTCAAGTTTGGGGGGGCTCATTTTCTGGCGTTGACTCTACTGCACATATTTGAAAGGAGGCCGGACAGCTGTCACGTAGCAAAATGAAATACTTGTCTTTTATTATGAAATAATATTAAATACCATATTGTATTATCAAACGACCCATATTTAAACTCAATTATATTATTAAGTATTTTTAAAATATGAAAAAGTATTAGAGTTTTTTTAATATGGTACTCAACCTACAATGTTGTATATACAATTGATAAATACCATAAACCAAAACACTCTCACGGTAACGTATCACTCAAAATTCAAAACTAGTTCCGGTTACATCCAAAGCTTGTACTTTCGATGAAACGTTTTCGCTTATCTTGGCTCTTTGGGGCGAGTGTGACACTGTCGTGAGACTCCCCAACCCCGAGAGGAAAGACTGCACCGGAGTCTCGTCCATTAATCAGCAGTAGGTCTGCTGCCTAACAGATGTTTGTTATTAATATATTATAAATTTGGTGATTAACTTCGAAAAGAAAACAGGGAAAATTTTGTTAAAATAGAAGTTTACCAAAATAAATCTAAATAATGTAATTTATTAACTATAATTATAGAATTCAACGTAAGCCAGTCAGGTTAGAATATTGCAGAAGTTATTCATCAGTATTGGCATCGATTTTGTTATCATTTTTTATTCATATGGCTTTTCCTTTTATTTATTGTTCCAACTGTAAAAAATAAGATTCATTAAATTTTATTAATATTACAAAATGTAGGCTTGTTTTTCCAAAAGTTAAAATCATTCAAGTCACAGTATTGTGACATACTAATATGGAATACTTTGGTAGGCAATTATCAGTGTTCATACACGATCTGAGAACAAACTAAACCTAAAGAAATTAATAGGGACAGAATAGAAGACCCTGGGCTCCAAAGTGCGAACTTTGGTTTGAATGCAACTGGGATTAGCACTCAGATGGAGAAGACGTCATTTTTATTATTGTAAGTTAGGAAAGATACACGACGTAGATAGTCTTTAACATACCTCTATTAATAGATCTCAACCAGTCTTCTCTGAAATGATGCTAGATTTACTGAAAACAGTCTTTTTTCGTATAGGTTAGGTAGGTATAGCATACATTTTCCAAATTCTTAGATATCTCACCGAACATCAAAAATCCTTTGTATGTTTAAGTGACATCTGAAGTCAAAATTTTAAAAAAAATCACCTCAACATTTATATTTGGCTATATTCATAAACCTAGTAAAATAGGTTGTATAGCAATATCAAGAAATAACCAAATAATATGGAAGCAAACATCAGCGAGTCTAAAAAGGCCACGTTGAGCGATTCTACTTAAAATTAATAACTTCATGAATTTCCAGTAAATCTACCTAATAGATTTCCATAAAATTCGTTAAATGATTACTCATTTGAGCCGAATTACAATAATTCAAGTACTAAGCAGATTCTAATTTCGTGTAAATATCGCCGCAAGACAATATTATCCTAATATGATTCCAATAAAGTGGCCTTTTTAGACCTGGAGGCCACCGGTGTGATAGTAGGGGTGACAGCATCACTACAGGGCCGCTCCCACTTCGGCCGGAATTTACCGTAAGCGGCAGCGGTTCCCCTGCGAGATTGATTCCCTTGATTTGATTGATTGAGATTGTCATTGATTGATCCCCTGTCGCCATTGCCGCATCGTGTCCGTTGTCCAGGAAGCGACGCAAGGATGTTCCGGATTCCGGACCAAGCACCTTTGTGTACCTACTATGATGCCGACTACTATATACTGAATTAAAAATACCCACTTACTTTCATGCCACTTTCCTTATAGAATTAGACTTTTTTTTGTTTCTTTTTTTACGTGCGCAAAATCCCCACGGATACCTCCCCACCGGAGCCGGTGGAGGAGGTTATATCGGACTCGAACCGACTAAAACGCACGCCGCCTGTGGGTCGTTTTGGTTGCCGAAGGTGAGGTTGACAGGCATATCCCTCGCATCCCGGCCGACTCAGGGCCATTTCTCACGATCTGGCCCTCTTCTCGGGTGTGGGGACTACAGAGTCCCCAACTTGTCCCCGGAAACGGGAAGGCACGCCAGGCGCGCCACCGCCGCGGCCTGCCTCTGCCAGGGTGACAGGCGGCTCCAACCGTCACCCCCAGGCCTGCGCTCATGGGGGGCGGAGGTCATTCATCGAACTCCGACGCCCGAGTTGCCTTCGTACGCGGGCAGCTTGGCTTGCGATCCTTCGTCGCACCCGCTGCCGCTCCCGCCCCGCCTCCTCCTTCACGAGCATTACTTGCTCGCAGAAGGAGGCGCCGGCCGCCCACGCATCCGCGCAGAGGACCATCGCCGCGAGCAAGGTGGAGAGTGTGAGAACTCTCACTCCCAGGGCCGCCACAAGCTCCCGTCTCGGCGTCTCCCACGCCGGACACTCGGTGAGCGTGTGCGGCCCTGAGTCCTTGCTCGCGTCGCAGTGATGGCACTCGGACGTTGGCTCTTTCTCCATCCGACGCAGATACTTCCCGAAGCACCCATGCTCGGTGATCATCTGCGTCAGACGGTACGAGAGGCTGCCGTGTGGCCTCTCTAGCCACTTCCCCATGATGGGTCTTACCGCCGCTACTACGGCGCGCCCTGCGCCTGGTCGCCTAAGTCGTAGCTCCCATTCCGCCACCATTTCCATGTGGAGCCGGGATCTCGCGGCCCGAATTTCTTCGGGCTCGGGATCGTGACCCCGCTCCCGCGCCGCCTTTCGGAACCGGTGTAGCGCCGAAAGGGATCTCGCTTCCAGGATCCATGGTGGCGATCCGGCGAGGAGACTCGCCGCGTTGAATGAAATCGTGCGGTACCCCCTTATGACGCGAGAATTTGACTTTGACTTTGAGTGGCCACATTTTCTTTACGGCTTTTTATTATAATAGAATAAAACATACGTCCGGGTCACTAGTCCCTTAAACTTGTAGTACACGTAGGTATTCCTGTAATTTCATATTAGGCACATTTATTGCGAAACCGGTCAAGTGAAAAATAAAATATAGTGGAAAAAGTACAAAGTGTAGCAGGTTCGACCAAACGGCATCAATCAACAGTATTAATAGTATATTTCTTGTTCGGCGATTATTCATCATTAATATTTAAAATACCACATAATCGCACAAACACAATTGACGGGTGACGTGACACACGACCGGTCAATCTCTCGTGTCATCTCGTCTGACCAACAAAGCAAAAGCAACTTTTAGCTAAACGAAATAAAGCCTCTTTTATCGAAATATGACTGTGTCTTACTTTGTATTGTTTCTGTAATCATTTATACTGTACAGTATACACGGTACGGTAACGTTGAGACCGTAAACTGTAACGTGAAATTATCTCACGGTAGAGATGGCTGGAGATGTCAAAAATACGGAAACGTAACCACGTGGTCCCATTACCACTCTCGTGTACGTATACGACTCACGTTTAACAACTCATGGTAGACCTACAGGTTGACCGTGTTCTTGTCGGCCACCTAAGTGGTATAAAAAAAACTAGGGCAATGATGAAGATTTTCACAAAATTATTTATGTGTATTACTAAAAACATGTATTAAAGTGTGTCTATCCTAATTCTAGAACTGAAAACAATAGCTAGTTACATTATGCTTCCTTTGAATCTGGATAGCTCAGATAAAACCTAGAATATTTTTTCCAAATCTGCTACATCTATCTTATTTGACTGAACAAAATAAAGACAATAACAAAAACAGGAATTCAACTCGAGACCTACACGTAATATTGCTAATATTAGATTTTTATGCTGTACTCAGACATTTCCATCTTCGTATTTGCAACTATATATTCTACATCAGCAGTTTCCTTTGAGTCGAGGGTGGGCCCCGGATGTTTTTATACCTTTATCGCTTATTGGATTTCTTTCATTGGCATCTATAAATGGTAATAAAGTTTATGTACGATATTTGTGTTCGACTTGTATATATTAACACTGGTTTTCTTGAAGGTTAAAGTGAATTGTAGATGTTTAGTAAGTGTTATTGGATGCCTTACAATTTGTAGAGAGAGCACCTACAGTTTGTCGAAAGATTTTTATTTAATATAGGATACGTCAATTAGACCTGAACCGCGGTAGCCTAGTGGTATGGGTAATGGACTGCTGAGACAAGGTCTCGGGTTCAATCCCAGGTTTTATCATAGCACACACCAATGACTATTTGATGCTTTTCGAAGTTATGTGTGTATTTATCGCAGGTTTATAAGTGCCTGGATAATGGCAATAGGCTCGCCACCTATTACATTGGGACCTAAACATAAACTGGCGAAATGTGGGTGCTAGCACCTCTTCCTACCCCTTCGGGGATATAGGCGTGAGTTTGTATTATGTTATGTTATGTTACTATGTGACAATGGTGACTGACACTCAGGATGACGGCCTCATTATATGCTTTTTCACTCCTCGCTTAATGGACCCGGGACTGTAAGAAGAAGGAAACACCTGAGCTGGTAATGAATTCCAGGCCTTATTTGTGCAACAAAGAAAAGAGTCACCGAACCGCTTGGTTCTTGATCGGATACCCTGAACCGTGTGCAGGTGACATCCAAGCCCTGCAAGTGTGGTCCTGGATTAAAGGAATTAATTTTGCTGACAGTTAAATTTTTCGTAATATGGTTATATCCCAATGTGTTACCTATACGATTTACTCGAACATTACAGACTGACCGCCGTCCTACAGAATTCCGCGGCCATAATAACCTTGTGTTATGTTCTCAGCGGTGAGTAGGGTAGCCAGAGCTCACTGGAGAGTTTTTGTGCTGTCAGTGGGAAGACCAAAAGCTTGACCTGCTTTGCCTTTTACACTGATGGCATAGAAACTCTCAATGCTTGCAGGGTTGGCAGCGCGTGTGTCTCTTGGTTTTGCACGCGTCCATAGGCCACGGTGACCACTTTCCATCAGGTGGGCCGTGTGCTTGTCTGCCACCTAAGTAAGTGGTATAAAAAAATCCCGGCAAGTGTAAACGATTTCTTGCAATTATTTTTCCGATCTAGGTCTAGCTAATAATGCAGTTATAAAATAAATATATGTCTGAAGTATTTGGGATTATAATAAAAAGGTTAGCAAAGTATTTTCAGGTAAAAGTGAAAACGATGTTATTTTTAATTCGAAAGTTAACAAATCCCCAAGTTCTAATGAAAAGAACAAAAAAATATTTTATTCGCAATTCCATTTTGACCAGAGATGAGAGACCAGAGGTACATTACTCAATGAAGTTTTAAGTAAAAGATTAGTCTGAAAGAAGTCCTTCGCTGAAGGTAAATTCAGTAATTAATAAATGGCGCTTTAAGCCACATCTTAAAGGGAGATTAATATGATGGTAGGTATAGATACAAAAAAATATAAAAGGCAGAAAGTTTTTAGATTGTTATGGTCACTTAATATTAAGCCCTTACTAGTAAAACGATTACACAGGGTATATCTGTTATGTCTAAATGATTTTTTATGATATTTGCTGTTTTAGAGTGTATTTCTTCGCTGTTTTTTATATAGGATGCGCCAATTTGAATTCACCTCGCCTGCCGGTAACCTAAAGGCAAAGTCTCAGGTAATAGGGTCACCATTTAGACACGTAGCATGTTACAATGGTGGTGGCCTCAGCTTTCATGCTCCGATTGCAGGACCCGGGACGGTAGGAAAAAGAAAACGCGTGAGCTGGTAAAGAATGCCAGATCTTAGTGGAACGGCAAAGAAAAGAGTCTCCGAACCACTTGGTTTTTATACTCCGCACCGTGTGTGGGTGACATCTAAGCACTGCACGTGTTGTTCTGTCTAGAAAAGGAAAGGGTGGCATTAATTGGAAGAGAACACTCACCATGGTCGAAACGGTAGAATACAAGAAAGCAACATATCTACTTATGTGCAAAGGCTTGGGGGTGTTCGTAACCTCAGAATTCCCAATAATGCGGACCACGTGTACAACACCTAGTAGGTACTTCGCGAAGCCATCCTAGAGATGCGAAAAGTATTCTGCGCAGGAGCGAATTGTTAATTAATTGTAATCCACCGTTGTCTCACATTACGATTACTTTGTTTGAATAGTGCCCCATTGCAGAAATATCGGAAACTCGATAACAGGGTAAATATGCCCGTTTATCATTATAATAGTAAAAAAACAACCAAACCTAAAATAATATTAAATGTCGTAAAATGGCTTATTTAATAAACCCTGAAGCGTCTCTCTTCATTTGCTTTCATATTTAAATAAAGGTTAAATTCTTCCATATTAGATACCCGGTTTATAACTGACTACTTAAATGTCTTTTTACCCATCTTTTGCAAGTGACAAACTTATCTCGTTAAATGCACCGAGACTTCCCGAGACAAGGGGCCAAGTTTGAAAACAGCCACCAGTTTCAGATGAACTCCAAGGATCTTGAAAAGATATCGTTAAAATTGTAACTGTTCAGCATTTCGAGGAGTAGAAGGGACCATTTTAATATGGTCGTTTAATTCATCACGGAATTTCAAGATCTTTATATTTGTCTTGGATTGAAAGATAGAAAATTATTTAATGTGTTTTCGTATTAAGTTTTGGTGAAATATTTTGTGGACATGTGGCATTACTTTGTGGTAATCAGTATGGTAGAGGGTTCATTTCCCAACACCGTCAATGTGGTTATTTTTTCCTGGAAGAAATTAGGATAGAAAATAGGTTAAAATCAAAGTCGAGTTTCCAAACAGAATATAAAATAAACCAAATATCATAACAGATTATAAAATATCTTCAAGATAATAGAATATGAAATGTTGACGTAATTCTATTTAATATTTAGAAAGGTTTTATTAAATGCCCCTTTTCTTGTAGACACTTTGACAAGGGGTTCACTAAAGTTAACACCTTTTAGGAATATGTCTCACAGCAAGCGATCTTCCAATATTGAAAAGCTTTGACAAATTTGTTGCTGTGATATGATTGTTTTTTTTCATACCATTTAGGTGGCAGACGAGCACACGGCACACCTGATGGAAAGTGGTTACCATGACCTATGGACGTTTGTAACATCAAAGGAGTCATACTCGCGCTGCCAACCCTGTAAGTACAGAGTTTCTGTGCTATCAGTGTAGAATACAAAGCAGAACAAGTCTTCCCACTGACAGCACAAATTCTCCAGTGAGCTCGGTCTATTTAACCGTCATCTCTCTGACTGGTGACGACGTTTATATCGCCATTTTAGATTACGGACAACATATCTACAGTTTATAATACATAGACCTGAGCTCATTGCCAGAGTCTTCTCTCTGGTCGGGGCTACTGCTCTGCATTTTTACCTGACTGCGGTGAATCCAAAGCAGGGTTATGATTTTGACAGGTTATGTATGTATGTCGTATGCCACTTAGTCTAAGAAAACAATACATTGTATGAAAAATTTATATACGACCACGACTATCCTTGTTTTCTTTGTTTAATACTTTTCGAAGCATGAATTTCCAGTAGTCGGATTTAATACATAGTTACGTTCCACAGGTTATTCGTTACCATTAATTTTCTTTTTATGAAGTCAGTTAAAATTAGTATTGAGAATCGAACCTCCACTTTTCAAGCCTCGAGTATAATGATGCACAAAAAGGTTTTGTGTTTCGTACCTTTGACCTCTTGAGAAATAATAATTACTGGCAGCACTTCCATTGTAAAGAGACAAGAGTTCTTGTCTCAGAACTTAATGAGAGAGACCTTGTCAAGTGACGCGAAATGTTTTATATCATTAAAAATATATTTAACAAAAGGTTTCAACGCACGTATTTCTTTTGAAAGAATTTGAAAATCGTTAACTAAAATATTTTTTGTTCTGAAATTATTTTTATGACTTCTCATACTAGGTAATGTATTGAGGAACTGCGTAAATAATGATGGAAGTAAAATTATTACATTAACATTTGTTTTCGCTGAATATAAATATTTAAAATATCAATAATGTCACTACCATGGGTACACAATCGTGCGAAGTAAAGGAGAAAAAGTTGAAAATCGAGTCACCCTTAACTATTTCAAGGGACAGATATATCAGCCCAGACTCAGTCTCAGATGCATGGCTCGAGTCAACAATAGTGCCCGGAAAACGGCAATAGACTCACCCCCTATTACATGGGACAGAATACAATGATGGTAAAATGCGGGTGTTAATTCACCTCTGCCTAACCCTCCGGGGATAAAGGCATGATTATATGTATGTATGTATAGTTCTGTCCCTCTATCCAGAACAGAATATGACTACTTATATTTATGCCTACTGACTGATAATATAAATATATTAAAATATCTGATATTAAATATCAACAGAAATGCTAAAAGCACCACAATGAATACGAGTTCAATGAACTCACAAAGACTCACCTACCTTATCCTTTGTCCACGCGAGTGTACTAGGTGCACTAAGTATTAGGTACAACTTGTGGTGTGTACACACGCGAGAACCCTTTCAAATAACTGTTTACAATTTAAAGTTTTGCTATTGGTAGTTGGCAACTTTATGAATCAATAGTTTAAAACTTCGGCGTCCCTTTCAAGACGAGCTCTTGTAGTTTCATATTATTTCTTGTAATATTATTTTTAAGTAGTTTTGTGTTCAAACTTTTGTTGGTATTGAGAGCTGGTGAGAATACAAAATATAAACTTGGAGGAGAATGATATACATAGGTTACACTAAAAGTTTCCGGAACTGGCCACTTACATAAACAATATTTAAAAATTTATTACAACATTTGAAAATAGAACTCTTTGGCTGTAGAATACAGTTTGTTTCATCTGACTGTCTTTTGTTTTTACCTTGTGGCGCCATTTAAAAAATTGTGTGTCTGCATCAACATGGATTTAACTCGGGAAAATTTTCGTAGTATGATTTTCTACGATTTTAGGTGTAATTTGACGGCTCAACAGAGCCAACATCGCTCGGCTTGAAACAGCTTTTGGCGATGAAGCTCCATGCAAGACGATTGTTTATAGCTGGTTTGCAGAATTCGAGCGTGGTCGTATCAATCTCAGTGACGAATCTCGCGATGGTCGGCCGTCCACCGCTGTGACCAACAAAAACATCGATGCTGTGCGCCGTATGATTGAAACAGACAGGCATGTGACCTACCATGAAATTCGCGCATCCTTAGAAATAGGCATGAGTCAAATACAATCAATCCTACACAAACATTTGGGTGTGAGAAAGCTGTGCTCGCGGTGGATCCCACATAACTTGACCGAGGATCAAAAAACGGACCGCGTCACTTGATGCAGTGCCATGCTTACCAGATTCAACGAAGGTGCGTCAAATTTGGTGTGGGACATAGTAACAGGTGACGAAACATGGATTTATTGCTACGATCCCAAAACAAAGCAGCAATCGAGCGTATGGGTCTTTCAAAATGAGCCGAAACCAACCAAAGTGGCGCGCGTGAAAAGTGCATCTAAGCGGATGATTGCTTCTTTTTTTAATAAAACTGGACACGTGGCTACTGTTGCTTTAGAAAATCGTCGTACTGTGAATAGTGACTGGTACACGACCATTTGTTTGCCGGAAGTTATTGACGAACTCCGTAAAAATAACCGTAAACGCCGTATCATCCTGCACCACGACAATGCTAGTTCTCACACGGCCAGACAGACAAACGACTTTTTGAAGGCGAAAAATGTAGAACTCATGAGTCATCCTGCATACAGTCCCGACCTGGCACCTTGTGACTTTTATCTGTTCCCAAAAATTAAGAACCAATTACGCGGCCAACGATTTTCATCACCAGAAGAGGCTGTCGAGGAGTATGAAAAACACGTTTCAGAGGTCACCACAGAGGAGTGGCACAAAAGTTTTTAAAACTGGTTTGATCGAATGAAAAAGTGCATAGATGCCAAGGGAGATTATTTTGAAAAACAATAAATTAATTTTGTACCTTTAATAGTATTATTTCATATTCATTCCGGAAACTTATAGTGCGCCCCACGTATAATAGAAATAAACTTCGTTATGTTACATTAAATTAAACATATTATTATAGTTCTCTGTAAAACTGAGATATCAAAAAAAGATGTTTTTTTTATACCACATAGGTGATAGATTAGCACATTACATTGGCTTATGAACGTACACAAAATCAGGGGCATCGCACTCGCGCTGCCAACCCACTAGGAACCTAAAAAAAGGAAAGTTAAAAGGAAAGAGAGGAAGAGATTGGCCAAGAGGAACGTTAATGACACAAAAGAAGACAAAAGAATTGGCCGAGGGAGAAGACCGGCGATTACTCCTCCCATAAGAGCACAGCCCTTACGTTTAGAGGGAGAGAGAAAACAAACAGCAGAGAACAAATATTGACAGCCTCTGTGACATGGCGGTAGTGTACGCGGCCGCTATGCAGGAGGCGTGGATTCGATCCCCGCTCAGTGCAAAAATGTGTTTGAATGAATATGGTTATTTTCATTGGTCTGGTCGTGCCTCAAAGAGCACATTAAGTCGTGGAATGTCTATGGCAGTCGCTACGGGTAGTTGGAGCCCTGAAAAGTTCAACAACTGTTCTAGCTGCAATGCTTCAATATAGCCTTAGAGTTGAGGAAAAATATCGTATATCATAAGTTCAGCCAAATCCGTGGTTAGACTGGTAAAACGGACCTCAGACTCTGAGGTGAAAGCTTCTGGTGCGACTGTGATTAACGAACGACTGTGTGTAACGGAGAGGATAAAGAAGAAGAGAAGAACAAAATTGTTATTACTTCACGTTACATTACAGAGTAACGTTCTCAGCTCATAGAAATGCAAATCCTTGTTCTAACTTACTAATAATTCCTCCAGTTCCTCAGCTTACTGCATTCACAATTAGTGCTGATGTTTATTAGAAAATTTAATTTCTCACACGCGCCGGCATTCTTGTCACGTAACACAATTATATGACAATACACTTTGAATTACTCCAACCAGCCCGAGCCAAGAAATATTTCTGTATGAATATTAAAAATCTCCTCGCTGGCATACAAAAGAGTACCTTATTTCCCTGAAGATAGAGAGTTTCAAAAAATAAAGACATGCGTCAAACGTAGCAACAAGGCCTTAAAGAATTTCGTCTAACGTAAGCTAGATTTGTTTTGGTTGTATAAATCCTGAGGTTGTATACAAAACTTGGAATTAAAAGTCAACAATAGGGTTGTGTAAATCGTAAACTGTACATTTTACAATAATATAATGAACCGTAAAAAGAAACTTACTTGACAAATAGTTTTAAAGATATTTGATTTTAAAAATTCAATTTCTTATGCCGCCCGAAAACGCTCTATACAAAATCGTGGTACGTGGTGACGTCACAGCGCACTGGCGCGTAGTGAAAATATATGGAGTGCAAGAGAATATCGCATTTATGTCAGTATACGTTGCGTTCACACGTATTCAGTGCATAATAAGATTGATTTGAAATTTAATAAGGAATCTAAATATATTTCGATTGTTTACATTTTGACCTATTTTGGGCAATAAAAATAATGAAAAGTCATAATTTTTTGCCTGCACCTACCTCAACGCATCTCTGCATCACCCTAAGGTAGACTGTCAGATAATGCCTTTGGCATTAAGTCCGCCTTTGTACAATAAACTGTGCATAAAGTTAAAAAATAAATAAATAAAAATAAATAAATAAAAATAAATAAATAAAAATAAATAAATTTCAGTTTAGTTAGACAATATCTTAGTTTACTATTCACTCAGGAAAGTACCCTATTCAATACATTACATCAACCATTTAAGGACACACATGTAAAATTGATGAGAATTAAGAAAGCAGATAGCGTCTGCGGCGTGGTGGTAGTGAACATGGCATGCAGCGGTCGCGTTTTTCGTGGTTTGAAAAGCACGTATACACAATACCATATAAGAAAGACTTAGAATATTGTCCAATAGTAGCACCATGTGATGTTCCCGCAACAAAACAAGACATCAAAAGTTGCCAGCACAACCAGCAACAACTCGCCAAGTATGAAATTAATTTAAGAGCCAAAACTTCCAAACTTCATCAGCACATTTGGTCCAACACCCGTACGAGGTAGAATAATCTGTCTTTGATATTCTCAAAGCGAATGGTGAGCAAGTTTGGGCACTATCTAAGGTGCTATTATAGAAACTTGTTGACCCCGTGGCAAAACTTGGCACTGTTTACGGGCAATCGTGGTGTTATTACTTCTATTCCTGGATGAGGAGTTGGTACAGTCTAGAAATGTGCACGGTTGGGTTCTCTCTGTTACATGAGAATAAAGATATATGGCGTTATATATGTGAATGTAATAAATAAAAGTCAATTCTCCAATTGAAATTTTATTCATAACTAGCTTTAACTTTGTCCGTGTTACGTACGGAATATATTAAGATATGTCCACTTCTTCACTGGAGGGTTTTTGTATTGTCAGAAAAAGACCAAAAGCTTGTGCTACTTTGTCTTTCCCACTGACAGCACAGAAACTCTCAATGCTTGCAGGGTTGGCAGCGCGAGTGTGACTCTCTTGATTTTGCACGAGTTCATAGGCCACGGTGACCACTTTCCATCAGGTGGGCCGTGTGCTTGTCTGCCACCTATGCGGTATATAAAAAAATAAAAAGCTCCTGCAACTCGAACCTATGTGTTATATCCCTATTTTCATATACTTATTCATATTGTGGAGAAAGATTTATCGAATGACTGACTTATACTGATTATTACTTATTATTAAATTCAGAAAAATAAAGTTAATGATAAATTTAATGTGAAATAATAAGGAATAGTTTATGACTAACAAGGAATAGTTTGTAATATTTCACGTCAAAAAACCGCTGCCAGCTATATTAATAAATTTAATTAATATTATATAAAATCCATGTGTATTATGTCTAATACATGTCTGATACTGCTGCTTGCCGCAAGGCCAAATGTAATGATTATTCATAATGGAAACTCTTTTGTACCAATTCTTTACCTATATTTGCAATATAAATGAATAAAACTAATTAATAAATAATCAAACTTTCAACCAAACTTCACCGTAAAAAAAAATTACGTTGTCATTTGCATTTTGTCATTCCATGTCAAAGGTTTTATAGTGACTTGTATTCGTTTTTAAATTTTATGTCATGTCACACGGGAATGCGGTCTGAGAGGCCCGGAGGACTCCTGCAGGAGACTCTACGCGGGTGTCGTGCGGTCCATGGCCCTGTACGGGTGTCCCGTGTGGGCGGACACCCTGAGTGATCGGCACATGCTCCTGCTGCAGCGTCCGCAGCGGAAGTTGGCGTGCCGCATCATAAGGGAGTACCGCACGATATCATTCAACGCGGCGAGTCTCCTCGCCGGATCGCCACCATGGATCCTGGAAGCGAGATGCCTTTCGGTGCTATACCGGTTCCGAAGGGCGGCGCGGGAGCGGGGTCACGATCCCGAGCCCGAAGAAATTCGGGCCGTGAGATCCCGGCTCCACAGGGAAATGGTGGCGGAATGGGAGATACGACTTGGGCAACCAGGCGCAGGGCACGCCGTAGTAACGGCGGTAAGACCCATCATGGGGGAGTGGCTAGAGAGGCCACACGGCAGCCTCTCGTACCGTCTGACGCAGATGATCACCGAGCACGGATGCTTCGGAAAGTATCTGCGTCGGATGCACAAAGAGCCAACGTCCGAGTGCCATCACTGCGACGCGAGCGGGGACTCAGGTCCGCACACGCTCACCGAGTGTCCGGCGTGGGAGACGCCGAGGCGGGAGCTTGTGGCGGCCCTGGGAGTAAGGGTTCTCACGCTCTCCACCTTGCTCGCGGCGATGGTTCGCTGCGCGGATGCGTGGGCGGCCGGCGCCTCCTTCTGCGAGCAAGTAATGCTCGTGAAGGAGGAGGCGGGGCGGGAGCGGCAGCGGGAGCGACGAAGGATCGCTAGACAAGCTGCCCACGTACGAAGGCAACTCGGGCGTCGGAGGTCGATGAACGACCTCCGCCCCCCATGAGCGCCGGCCTGGGGGTGACAGGTGAAGCCGCCTGTCACCCTGGCAGAAGCAGGCCGCGGCGGTGGCGCGCGTGGCGCGCCTCCCCGTTTCCGGGGACGAGTTGGGGACTCTGTAGTCCCCACACCCGAGAAGAGGGCCAGATCGTGAGAGATGGCCCTGGGTCGGCCGGGGTGCGAGGGATATGCCTGTCAACCTCACCTTCGGCAACCAAAACGATCCACAGGCGGCGTGCGTTTTAGTCGGTTCGAGTCCGACATAACCTCCTCCACCGGCTCCGGTGGGGAGGTATCCGTGGGGATTTTGCGCACGTAAAAAAAAAAAAAAAAAAACACGGGAATGCGGTCGAACGGGACGAAGGTTGAACAGGATAAAAGTATCCTATGTCTTTCTCCTGGTTCTAAGATACAAATTTTTAGCCAAATTCTGTGCGACTATTAGATAAGAAATTACCTGAAAGTTACAATGAGCGGATATATTAAAAGCGCAAATTAGTACCAAAATGGTTTCTACGATATAAATGTTGTGAGGAGCATATGCTAATGCTATTAATCCAACAACAGCAGGTATCATACCTGAAGATAAATACAATCAATAAAATTGATAATTATACCATTCATGGTGTAGAAATAAAATAGAAAAAGCAATAGAAAAAGCGCTTCATCTGTGGCCCAATATTAGGCTAATATCACTTAACGTAACCTTTATTTTCATTTCAAATCGAAGCGCATCATATCACATGTACAACCGATAAAGGAAAAACGGTCGGAATTTTTCAAATAAAGTTGTATGAAAAGGTGCAACCGTATTTCCTTTATCGAGTGTACATTAAAACTATGACAATGAAAAGAGTAACACAACGACTGCTCACTTGAAAGATACTGAAGATTATTTTTCGATATCGTGCGGACGATATAAAAAAGTGACCATGCACATAAAACTATAAGAACATACAAAATGTTATTACATACACGCATTCATTCCCAGAGGTTTAGGCAGAGGTAAATTAACAACCTTATTTCGTCAAACATTGTATTCAGTCCCATATAATAGAGGGTGAGCCTATTGACGTCTTCCGGGCATTATTGTTGCCTCGAGGCATGCATCTGGGTTGAATATATCTGTCTGATGTTAAAAAGCCATATCACTTCATTGCCTTGTGCGACACTGCATTAGGAGAGAAGGAGTGGTCCAAATTTTACTTTGCCGGAACCTTGTAAACTAAATGAAAGAATATTTGTATTGGATGGTGGTTAAAACATACCCAATGAATTGTCAATTTTCCTTGTATTAGTAACGCTTGCTATATTCTTTATTATTAAGTCAGTGAATCAACAAAAGAAAAAGTTGGAAAACCACATCACCAAAAACGGTAAAGCTGTCAGCTTTACCTTTTTTTTTTGCTGATTTATGATATTCCATTTACGAAAAGGTTTTAGTGAATTAAACATTTACACAATTCAACAGAAAGTAACTTTTTTTATACCACTTATGTGGCAGACAAGCACACGGTCCATCTGATGGAAAGTGATTAACGTGGCCTATGTACATGTATAAGAACCTTCTAATGCCCTTCTTGTATAACCCATATGGTAGCCGCTTCCTTTCTTTCCTTCCATAAATGACTGTGCGTACTGTTTCAAGTCGCAACGCAAGTTAAAACATTTTAATTTTGAAAGACTATCAGTAAATACTATGGTTATTAGTGTAGTAATTGCCTAATAAAATCTTGCCACTGTCACTCATCAATATTGTTGTTTATGCTGTTGAAATTTATAATTATATAAATAAAAAAAATATGTCCCCACCAGTTTTTAGCCAAGTCTCGTTATTTTTTACACTTAGCTGGCAGATAAGCATAACTGATGGGAAGTAGTTACCATGGTCTATGCAAGTTTGCAACACCAAGGGCGTCCCACTCGTGTTTCCGACCGAAAACTTATATATTCTCCAAAATGAAATGAACCGCGGTAGCGTAGTGGTACGGGTAATGTACTGCTGAGACGATTTCTCGGGTTCGAGCCCAGGTTTTACCATGGCACACACCAATGACTTTTCGATGCTTTTCGAAGTTATGTGTGTATTTACCGCAGGTTTATAAGTGCCCAGTTAATGGCAATAGGCTCTCCACCAATTACATTGGGATCCAAATATAAACTGGCAAAATGTGGGTGCTAGCACCTCTGCCTACCCCTTCGGGGATATAGGCGTGAGTTTATGTTATGAGTTTATGTTATGATCATAATTTCAATTAAAATTGTGTTACGAGAATACAATTTGTGACATTTGGGACATTGAGATTATATCGAGACTGATTGTTTAACAGATTTCTTACGATTGACATTGAGGTCTTTGTTGATACATGTGAAAATATCTCGACAAAGGGCTGTCAATTTGATATGAAGTGTATGTATTTACTGTATGTATTTGTGATAATTTTCAAATTAATATTCAAATTATGCCAAAGTGCAAATATGTTAAATTTGTTATGGATAAAAAAATTATGCATAAATATCATTATTCTAAATTACCATATATCAAAATATTTTATGGTTATTTTCTTCATGCAAATGGATAGTGAACCATGAAAACCATTTTATCAAATGGAACACCAGTTTGAAACGCGCCTCCAACCTGAGAAGATTTTTTTATGTCTATTTACAGTCCTAGCTAATCTAAATACAAAATTTACTTGAGTAGCATAGCTGAGCGAACAGCTCATTTCCAAGCAACCAAGCTTAATAAGTATTCTTGGATTTGGATTTTGAATAACCTTTTTGGCACAAATTACTTTTAACTACATTTTTAAATATATTCACAGGTAAATCAGGATGCTTAGTGCCTCGAATTATATTTTCAACATAATGCTACTGCAAAGAATAGATACGACAACCTTGACAAAATTCATAATACCCAAATTTATTTCAGTGTAGTAAACTCTTTTTGCAACATTCTAAATATATTAATATTTATAATGCATTTATGAATGTATTTTAACATAATGTATGAATAAATTATGCGGTTTAATTTCAAAATTATAAAATATTTTGTTAAATTATCCTAAGACTAGACGATGCACTTTTTATAGTGCGATAATCCCCACGGAATGCCCCCTTTTCG
Organism: Eilema griseolum; assembly: GCA_963662185.1. Classification (NCBI taxonomy): domain Eukaryota; kingdom Metazoa; phylum Arthropoda; class Insecta; order Lepidoptera; family Erebidae; genus Eilema; species Eilema griseolum. Next base: position 4,017,756 of record OY759249.1, read on the forward strand.
CCTTGAGCCAGTTGGGATGGTTATGTCTTCAGTTGTCAGAGGTGGAACATATTCCTCGCACTCCGGCGTTTTTAGAATGCACCTCGGGTGTGAGAACCACGCTGTTTCCATTTTGCCCCTGGGTATGGGGAAGCTTGTACCACCGCCACGGCTGAAGACGACGCACCTGCTGACGGACTTACCTAGCTTAGTCCCTGAGATCTTGAGTTTACATAAATTCAAATTTACTGTCATTTTTAAATATAATATTTTCTATGAAATCGCTTCTCAATGTTATTGAAGTGATTACATTAGACGATAGTTCAAATTGGCTATGTTTTATTGATTTAGATCGGAAACCAACCAGACACTTACAGGAGACATGCTCTGATAAACTGGGCTACTCAGACACGCCTTGGACACTAGATATTCTTCTATACATAGTCTTTGGGCGATGGTGGACTAAAATTTATGATTTGTTTCCAAAATTTTGTTCAAACGTTTTTTTATCTTGAGGAGAAAAGACACGACGGTATTTCCGCAAAATTGAGGACTCCGACTGGGGAAGTACCTCCGCCCTACAGAATACCGCGGTTATATTAACTTCGTGTTGTGTTCCCGGTGGTGAGTAGGGTAGCCAGAGCTCACTGGAGAGTTTTAGTGCTGTCAGTGGGATGACAAAAGGCTTGTCCAGCTTTGTCCTCTACACTGACTACACAAAATCTCTGTTCTTACAGGGTGGGCGGCACGGATGTGACTCCATTGGTGTTACACACATTCATAGGTCATGGTAACTACTTTCCATCAGGTGGGCCGTGTGCTTGTCTGCCACCTAAGTTGTATAAAAAAAAAAGTTAGTTTAGTATTAACAATAACTTATAAATATACTCATAAATAACTAGAAGAACCAGAAGTTATGTTTAAAAAATTATTATATACCTACTTACAAATAATTATATATTGAATTCAAAAAACCGTTGTCACTATGTGTTTATGCATCTGATATTTTATTAAAAAGACCATAAAATTGTATAAAGTTGTATTACTTTTGGATCTAAGATTTTGTTATAGATTAATGGATATACGCGTGGCGATGGAGAAAGAATGTAAGTATCACCACCCCATCTCATCTGAAGGGTGTCGTATCGTAAGAGGCAACTAACGGGAAAATATGCAGACAATATCACTGTGAGAAAAGATAAACTCGAAATAAACCCCTATATCAACAAATCTGACCAGTGGGAAAAAAGTAGGACAAAGCCTCTCAACATTGGGAGAGGCCTATGTCCAGCAGTGGAATAAGATAGGCTAGCTGATTGATTGATAGTGCGAAGTCAGTGGTAGCCGAGGTGCAAAAAGTGGTCTTGCTTGACTATGCCCAAATAGTACGGTGGTTCAAAGTCAAAGTCATTTTATTTTCAATATTGAACAATGTTTTTTTTCTTATTGATGTCAATAATAATTCTACTTAAGCTAAGTTTACTTCCTCTTTCTAGGCACTACTGGAGAAGAAATGGCGCAACAAACTCCACTGTGGCATTTTTTTAAACGATTTTCCTTTTCGAACCTCCCTAACGCTCCGGCCAACTGCTGTCTGGCTCTCCCAAACATTATGGGAAGCATGATGCAGTTGAGTATGATAATCCACTAAAATATATTTATATTTATATATTAATATATTATACCACTTAGGTGGCAGACAAGTACACGGTCCACCTGATGGAAAGTGGTTACTGTGGCCTATGAACGTGTGCAAAACCAAGACACTACAGTGTCCCTACAGAGTCACATTCGTGCTGATAACCCTGTAAGCACAGAGAGATTCTGTGCCGTCAGTATAAAAGACGAAGCACAAGCTTTTGGTCTTTTCCCACTGACAGGAGAAAAACTCTCTAGTGAGTTCTGGCTACTCTACTCACCGCCGGGTATACAACACAAGGTTATTATGGCCGCGGTATTCCATCGGGCGGCTTCTATATTCACAATTGTCGTATTCTATGGCGTGGCGTTAATTAATGTGAATGATACGCAGGGGCGTACAAATATTTTTTTTTATGAATATATCATTTGCATTGGTCTGGATATTTTTGTGCCTCAGAGAGCACGTTAAGCCGTTGTTACATCCCTGCCGCTGAAGCCGGTGGGAGAGGTTATGTCGGACTTGCACTGACTAAAATGCACGCTGTCTGTATGTCGTTGAGGTTGGTAGGTAAATCCATCGCACTCCGGCCGACCTCTCTCGATCTGGCCCTCCTATTAGTCTAATTGCGGAACTTATCACCCATTGGTTGTGGAAGTCCAATGGCAATCGTGTCATGGAAAATATCGAAGATCAAACGCTTCACAGCCGACCCCAACTAAGATGGAAAAATGCTCAGGGAATGGCGATGTCTTCTTGGTCCTGAAATTAAGTTTAAAACTAAAACCAGACCACTGAAAAATCACGTTCTAAAAAATATTAAACAAGAAAAAATTAAGGATCAAGGCTGTGGTCGTATACCACTTTTCCCTAGAATGTTCTGTTAGACTAAGTAGCATACGACCTCGGCTATCCTTTATTTTTTCTTGTTTAATATTTTTTAGAGCGTGATTTTTCAGTAGTCGGGTTTTAGTTATAAATTAAATTTTATATTAATATTATTTTGGGGTAAGTATAATTTATGCATATTTGAAATGTGCTTATTAAGTTGATTCCAAACACGACATATTTATCTCAATTTTATTTTTTAACAGAGTACTTACGCTAGGGATCGCCACAATAGATGCAATAACAAATTATATAGCCCGTAACACCAGCGGACGACTAAGACGCTTCTAACGATACCTCATTTGTCCAGTTCTAATAAGTGGTTGAGCAGCTATGAGGGAACAGATGAATCTACATACATACCTGCATACGTACATACATGTCAAAATCATAACCTTCCTTTTGCTTCGCTGTAGTCGGATAAAAATATGATTAAAATCACCTCCTTATAACAATATCTACGAAAAACGGCCAAACTTAGAAGAGACATTTAATTATATTAGAATTAGCCGTCTGTACATAACGTGATAACACATTCATTCATAATAATTAATTAATTTAATATCATCGTACCTCTAAGTTTAGTATTCACTAACTATATAATTACTAATATCAATTTCAACTCCTTAATCACGTCTCTGTGAATTGCTATTTTATGTTAAAGTTGAAATGAGATCGTCGTAAAGAATGCGTATAGTTAGTTAGATTAGTTAGTGAACACAGGAGACGCGGGTTCGATTCCCGCTCAGTGCAAATATTTGTAATGATCACTGTTCGTGCCTCAGAAAATACTTTAAGGAGTCGGTCCTGGTTACTATACTTTTTTTTTTATCCAGGACACGCCAACTTAACTTCACCTCGCCTGATTTACTAAACACCTCAACAAAGTCTAGGGAACAAGATGATCCCAATTATTTTTTTTCGTGTAAATCTTGTTTTGCAAATAACTGGCAGCAAATAAATAAAAATAGAATAAAGTAGATTACAGAGTTGTTCGAAATTTAAAAGTAATTTAAATAAGTAATGATTTTCGAATATGGAGGGAAAACTTTTAAAAGTGTTTGATTGTGCAGTTACTCTGAGGCACAATAAAAATTATTTTTTTTGATTGTAAATAACGTTTATTATCAATAATACGTCTTTTACGTATGGTTTGTGCATTTTTGTGACTGTAGTCATCATGTCACGTCGTCATTTAAGTCGCGAAGAGATGTTAAGGGCTGTTGGTATGCTGCAAGCTGGACGAACTCAACGCGACGTAGCGGATGCTGTCAACACCCAACCAAGCGTAATTTGCAGATTATGGGCACGCTACAGGTCTACAGGGGATGTTGCCGAACGTCACAGAGGACGAAATAGGATTACTACCCCGCGACAAGATCGTTTCTTGCAAAATTCCGCAAGGCAGCAACCCACGATTACTGCTCGTCAGTTGGTCGCAGGCCTCCAGTCTCAGCATCAAGTGGTTATTAGCGATCAAACTGTCAGAAGAAGACTACACGAAGCCAATCTTTATGCTCGCAGACCGCTTAGGGTTCCAGCTCTTCGACGTGCAAATCGAGGTCGTCGCTTATTGTGGGCTAACGCACATTTACAGTGGACCGACCATCAATGGGCACGGGTTCTGTTTTCCGACGAATCTTGCTTCGGTTTTCATCCTGATTCGAGAAGAGTGCGTATATGGCGAGTTCCTGGACGTCAGAGTCGTCTCTAGAATCCGCAAGAAGTTCATCCTTACCAAGGTGGAACAATCATGGTATGGGCTGGAATTCGCCTTGGTGGAAGGACCGACCTCGTTTGGATACGGGGCAATTTGAATGCAAACCAATACATTCAGGAGGTTATACACCCCATGGTAATCCCTCATCGACAGCAGTTCGGTCAAGATTTTATGTTCATGCAAGATAATGCACGGTCACACACCGCGAGGGTAGTGGTCAATGCGTTAAGCGAGCACAATATGACGACGTTGGAATAGCCTGCTCAGTCTGCCGACCTCAATCCCATAGAGCATGCCTGGGATTTGCTTGGGAGAAGAGCTTTCAGTGATTCTTTGGAAAATCTGAACACTGAAGAACAACTTCGCAGTGTATGGAGCCATATTCCACAGACGATGATTGACAATCTCATACTAAGTATGCCACGCCGTTGTCGAGCTGTTGCTAATGCTTTAGGAGGTCTTACAGATTATTAAAAACGTTTAAAGTACGGTTAATTACTGTATTTCTTACTACCTCGTTATTTTTGTGCCTAATCATAGAAGGTTGTAATACTCAATATTGCACTATTTAATTCTTTCTTAAAAAAAAAATTGAATGAAAAAGTTTTTATTAAAATTAAAATTAAAAACGGTATAAAAATACCCTTCTATTGATATAAAACACTCACTATTACAAGAAAGGGTTTTTAAATAAAAACTAGAAATGTCCTTGTTCCCTAGACTTTGTTGATGTGTGTATCAGGCTAAAGGGAAAGTCTCAGGAAAGAGGGTATCCATTACAGACACTAAGTAATGTTACAATGGTGGCACTCAGCTTGGCGGCTTCATCAGATGCTTCTTCACGCCCCGCTTAAAGGACCCGGTACAGTAGGAGGAAGGAAACACGTGAGCAGACAATGAATTCCAGATCTTGGTGGTGCGGTAAAGAAAACTGTCTCCAAACCACATGGTACTTGCAAGTATATTCTGCACAGTACGAGAGTGACATCTAAGCCCCCTGCAAGTGTTGTCCTATGTAGGAAAGGAGAGGGTGGGATTAGTTGGAAGAGCTCATCAGAACATTCACCATGGTAGAGACGGTAAAATACAGCCAAGGAAGCAACATCTCTACACATCTGCAAAGACTCGAGGGTGATCATGACCTCAGAGTTCCCAATAATGCGGACTGCGCATCGTTGCAACCTGTCGAGAGCATCTAGTATTTCGCGGAACCATCCCAGAGGTGCGAGTAGTATTCCACGAAGGAGTGAATTTGTGTCTTATAGTCAGCTACTCCAGGGTTAAAATACAAACATCTATGGCAGTTTTACGGGTAATCAGAGTCCTAAAAAGACCGATTAATGGTCTGACTATAGAACTCCAATACCGTCAGTGGGATGTGGAGTGAAGATGGCAGGACTAAATTGAAAAAAGGCCCTGTCCTTTTATTACCACCCATTCTACTATTTTTACACAACCTGTAGATATGATATATTTTCTAACTGCAAATCGCAGCTAAATGTTTTTTCGTAGAAAATTAAATCACGAAATTCAACCCTATAACACCTAAATAAGCACAAACTTATCCCTCGTGCAAAATAAGGAAATACAACTCTTCAAAAATCTACAAATTTACATTTTCATTGTGCCGTATAAAATGTTGTAATTTCATTAAGGAGAACAATAAAATGTACTTTCTACTGCCTAATTAACAAAAGGGATGAAGCGTTAATTTTTATCACTCAGTTTTATTTCAAAATTTTAATGAATGTAAGAGTTGTTAGGAAAATACGCTGAGCTTAGTTAAGAGTGATAAACGAAGTTTTAACTGTCTTACGAAGTGTGTTTTGTAATGATTGAATATAATAGTAACAAGGTGTTTTACTCGTATTATAAGAGCTTGCTCAGATACTCAGGTAGCAAATAAATTCAAAGGCACATCTGATAGCAAGTATTTGAAATAATTATCTATATATTTGTATGAAATAAATACTTATTATTATTATTAATCGCGGAAAACTAGAAATAAAACCCTGTACTAACCCGTCTGGTCAGCAGGGAAACAGTAGGCCAGAGCCTCCCAACATTGGGGAGGCCTATGTCCAGCAGTGGACTGATAGGCAGAATTTATTGAATATTATTGAACGCGAAAGTTTGTAAAGATGTTTGAATGTTTGTAACTCAAGAACGTTCAAAAATTACTGAACAGATCTATTAAAATTTGGATATATTATATCCTAGTAACTCCTGGTTAACGCGTCGGTAGCTTAGTAGATAAGGAGTCGGCCTTTCGATCAAGAGGTCCTGGGTTCGAATCACACTACCACCCCACACCGATCACAAGTAATCTAGCTTAGTTGGAGGCGTTGGAGTATATATATTAGTAATATTAGTAATTTCGGATGCTAATATTCTTTAAAACAAAACTACTAAAACTACTTTTTATCTCTGGAATACATATTTAAATTGGATATGTCCACAACTAGCATTGAATCTGCGACCGATTGAGCTTCATAAACACGTCTTGGACATTTGAAATTCCCCTATATACCTATACATCTTGAGACAATGCAAGGTGGTATCATATCTAAATTCATAGGATTAGTTATTATACTGTTAATGTATGTTATATTCTGTATTGTTTTTGTATTTGAATTTAGATAAAAAAAAAGTAGTCCCACGTAGGGGGTGAGCCTATTGCCGTATTTCGGATACTATTGTTGACTCGAGCCATGCATCTGAGGCTGAGTTTGGGCTGTATATATCTGTCCGATGTTAAACAGCCCTATCCCTTAGTCGCCTTGTACGACACCACATGGGAAGAGATGGGGTGGTCCAAATTCGAGTTTTTTTTTTATACCAATTAGTTGGCAGACAAGCACACGGCCCACCTGATGGAAAGTAGTTACCGAGGCCTATGGACGTCTGTAAGTAACACCAGAGGAGTCACAGTCGCGCTGCCAACCCTGTAAGTACAGAGTTTCTGTGCCGTCAGTAGAAGACAAAGCAGGACAAGCCTTTAGTCTTCCCACTGACAGCACAAATTCTCCAGTGAGCTCTGGCCACCCTACTCACCGCTGGGAACACAACACGAAGTTATTATAACCGCGGTATTCTGTAGGGCGGAGGTACTTCCCCAGTCGGACTGCTCAATCGGGCGGAAATACCGCCGTGTCCTACCTCCTTACTACTCTGCCGGGAACCACGCGGCACAGTCAATCAGTGATTAATGTGCATAGGTAGCCAGTGTAAGTACACTCGAGAGCAATGAATCCGGGTCACTTAAAGAATCCTAAAAATCTCGGAAACTAAAAATGCTAGGTTAATGCAATAAATTGTATTTAATAGACAATGTAATACTCCTTAAATGAAGGTATTAAAACTTCTTAGTTATTGTAAAGTTATATCATAAAAAAATCAAATTTGAAAAAGGGCCACTTTCGAAGATGGAACTACGAAATTACAGCATTTGGTGTTGCTTTTGTTTGTAATCTGTCATTTATGTGGGTACATAAACCATGTTGATAGTGCTCTATATTCATTAATCAAGCTGAAATTATGTCGCTTACGCCTGAAGAATGCACCAGAATACTTACAATGCTGGAAACCGGCCGGAGTTAGCGCGATACAGCCAGGACTGTCGGTGTGTCGCTGTCAACAGTACAAAGAGTTCTCCGACGTTACGAAGAAACTGGTTCTAACCTACGCAGACCAGGAACGGGCAGAACCAGGTGTACCACAGCACGAGAAGACCGATACTTGGTGAACACCATGCTTCGAAATCGCTTTCTCACAGGAACTGAACTCACCAATCAGTTTCGACGCCTCGGAGGAAGTAACCCAAGTGCATGGACAGTAAGACGTCGGCTTGCTGAATCTAACTTAAAACCCCTTAGACCTGCAAACGGCCCTAAACTGGAGCGTGGGCATCGTATTTCGAGACTAAGTTATGCCCAGAGCCACGTAAATTGGAGTATTGAAGATTGGTCAAAAGTTATGTTCTCCGACGAATCAAAATTTATGCTCTACAAGCACGATGGAAGACACAGAGTGTATCGAAGACCAGGGGAAAGATTCAAGCAAGCATGCATCGAAGAAAAAGTAGCCTACGGTGGTGGGTCTGTACTTGTGTGGGCCGGAATTTCTTCTGAAAGTCGCACAGAGCTGGTGATCATAGAAAACGGCTCTTTAACTAGCGTAAGATATGTGGAAGAAATCCTCAATGATCACGTTGGTCCATTTATGGTCAATTTAGGTGAGGATGCTATATTTATGCATGACAATGCCAGACCTCATACAGGTAGGATTGTGAATGACTACCTTCAAGAGATGAACATTACTCGTATGGAGTGGCCAGCGCGCAGCCCGGATATCAACCCGATCGAGCATGCTTGGGACGAGCTAGGCAGATGCGTAAAACAACGAAACCCTCCCCCAATCACGCTTCGTGAGCTCAAAATTGCTCTCACAGAGGAATGGGAGAATATTCCCCAAAATCGTATAAGGAACTTGGTGTACAGCATGCCAAACCGCGTAAACGCAGTAATGGAAGCACGAGGAGGCAATACGAAGTATTAAAATTCAAGAAAATCGTAATAAAGTTCAAAAATTTCATGTTTCCTATTTTTGTTTTAAGGAGAGATCAGCAGTTTTTTTCTTTATGTAATTTTGTGTTAATAAAATGTATGGTGACTCATATTTTTTTTACTTTCATTTAAGGAGTATTACATTGTCTATTAAATACAATTTATTGCATTAACCTATCATTTTTAGTTTCCGAGATTTTTAACATTCTTTAAGTGACCCGGATTCATTGCTCTCGAGTGTAGTTAGTTTAAATTAAGTTTGTTTAATTTTATTAAAATACTGTTTTAAAAATCATTACACAAAAGAACTTAATTACCATCTCACTAGCTGCAGCCTCTGGTTCCACCCGCTCCGTTCCTGGATATACAATGTATTATAGTTACTACATTTGCATCACCATTTTCACAAGGATGAACTTCCTCATAATCCTCATGTTATTACAAGCTGCTTTATACGATACCATATGTTATGACGTCATAAATCAAGCTGCAACCACTTACCTAACTGGCTTGGCAAACTTTATTGAGAGTTGGATTAGAGATAGCTACGTGAACATAATCTTCTTATTAAGTTATGGAATTCCCTCACCAGCATGGTTAGGTTCACAGTTTCACACTAAATTGAAATCATTTTAATCACAATCACGATTGTAATGAAACTCAGAATTAATCACAGTAAATTTTTATTTTCAATTTTTTTATCTAATACTAATAATATTATAGTGGTGGTGGTATTCAAGGAGGTAGGACACGGCGGTATTTCCGCCCGATTGAGCAGTCCGACTGGGGTAGTACCTCCGCCCTACAGAATACCGCGGTTATAATAACTTCGTGTTGTGTTCCCAGCGGTGAGTAGGGTAGCCAGAGCTCACTGGAGAATTTGTGCTGTCAGTGGGAAGAATAAAGGCTTGTCCTGCTTTGTCTTTTGCTGACGGCACAGAAACTCTGTACTTACAGGGTTGGCAGCGCGACTGTGACTCCTCTGGTGTAACAGACGTCCATAGGTCACGGTAACCACTTTCCATCAGGTGGGCCGTGCGCTTGTCTGCCAACTAAGTGGTATAAAAAAAAAAGTGGTATACCGAAGGGTGTCGTAAGAGGCGACCAACGGAAAAATACGCAGTCGATATCACTGCGAGAGAAGAAAAACTTGAAATAAATCTCTGCACTAACACGTCTGTCCAGCGTGAAAACAGTAGACCAAAACCTTCCAACGATGAAAGAGATCTATGTCTAGTAGTGGACAATCCCCACGGATACCTCCCCACCGGAGGGGTGGAGGAGGTTATGTCAGACCCGAACCGACTAAAACGCACGCCGCCTGTGGGTCGCTTTGGTTGCCGAAGGTGAGGTTGACAGGCATATCCCTCGCACCCCGGCCGACCGGACTGCAGGCTAATTCATAGATTGATTTTCTAGTACAAACTATGGGTCTTCATAATTGTGACTAGTTCCCAACTGGCTGGGAGCTCAGATAGGTGATGTTCCGTGTAGCGGGCTGTATAGCGCTGTGTAGCGTCAGCAAATTCCAGTATATGCGGCATAGCAGGCGCCGCGTCACCGGTGAGTCAGTTCATAAGCAAGGCTTGACCAGATCGACCACGTACGACCTCGCTCACATTCTATGTACCCAGTAGTGTTCTAATCAACCTTCTAAATTCCAACATACAAGTCAAAAACAATATCCGGACTTCGGGCGCCTAAGTACGACTCCCAAGTCCCAGTCCCAGACTCTAGCAGAAGCAGGCCGCGGCGGTGTTGTGCGCTTCCCCATACCCGGGGACTAGATGGGGACTCCCTGAGGGGTGTTTGGGGCCCAAAGAGGGTCGGCCGTGAGTCGGCCGGGGTGCGATGGATATGCCAACGGCAACCTACAACCCTCACATAGCGTGCGTTTCCAAGTCGGATATAACCTCCTTCACAGGCACCGGTGAGAGACGTATCCATGGGGATGTTTCGCATGATTTCCGTGGCCTTCAAAGTCCACACTTGGGAACCCGGTGTGGGTATTGTTTTTGAATTGGTAGGTTACGTAAGCTTAGCAGATAAGCAAACAGAGTAGCTTTTGCATTCATTATATTAAGTATAGATCTGCTTTGTTAAGAGCTAAACCCTCATTTTAGGAAGATAGGTCTCTTTATAGCAATGTAAAATGATAAAGTATCATTAAACCAAACCCTGATTCAGCTCACAACAAATTATAAAGCATTGTGTACAACAATCGCCGAAAAAGTAATTGTCTCTTCATAAAAGTTGTAATTACAATCAGCAAAACGATAAAATATTAACAAAACAAAAAAGAACGTACAGAGACAGAGGGAGAAAGAGATAATGATCAAAAATCCTCTAAAACTGGCAACGAACAACGATAAATTTACTTTTCACACAAATTCTAACTCTTTTTATACCTGTAGAAATGTTTTTCAACGGATCTTTATTGCGAAACATTATCTTAATTAGTAAAGAGGTGTAAATTCTGTCGTTAGGACGTGTTTATACTGTTTGAAATCTTGAATACAGATAACAATATTTTGTTTTTTTTTATACCACTTAGGTGGCAGACAAGTACACGGCCCACCTGATGGGAAGTAGTTACTGTGGCCTATGGTGCCACACTCGCGCTGCCGACCCTGAAGAAACCTCCTAATGGCCCTTTTGAAGAACCCCATATTGTAGCGCATGGAAAAACCAAATATTTCAAACAAAATATTTTTGTTTCGATTCAAAAAAGTCAGAATTGTTTACTGTTAGTAAACAATAACATTAGGTATAATGTTTGATAATCCTAGATAGGAAAAGAATGACAAGTTATAGAATCCACCGATACAGAATAGGGCCCATCAAAATCATTGGGACAAGGGCAGGTCATGATAAATATTAGATTGATATAATACCGAGGTACGAAAATAATTGTTATTCTAGGAATGAACGCAGCAAAAGATAATTTTTAGCTTATTTAGCTAAAAATTATCTTTTGCTGTTTATGACGGCAGAAGAAGCGAGATTCGGGTTATAACTTTTGTCCATATCTAACTTTTGACCGTCAATATGTTATGTTTATATGCAGATAAATTGTGACAAAAGGACAAACACAAATTGAGAGCTGAAACCTGTGTCTCCCCTGTAAAGAGAACAAGTAAATTTATTTCATGAAATAACATGTTAAGCATAAATGGCTAGGAATACACAAAGAAAATTGTAAATTGTATAAATTGGGCTAGTTCAACTTAACTACCTTAAGTTTTATTTCAGGCTACAAGAAGTTTTAATGTTCTTTGTTTTTAGTTTCAATATGTGTATGCTTTCATAGTGAAAGTCTTAAGTGAAAATCTTGGTTTAATTAAAACTAGTTTTTGTTGAAAATATCTTATTGTTATTCACCTTAAGTGACATTATTCTATAGCTTTTCATCTAGTAAGTGTAAATTAGACAAGAAAAAATACAATACTTTTAACTTGAATCCATGAATCTAAATTAGGTGTATAATAAAATACACTCGAGAGCAATGAATCCGGGTCACTTAAAGAATGTTAAAAATCTCGGAAACTAAAAATGATAGGTTAATGCAATAAATTGTATTTAATAGACAATGTAATACTCCTTAAATGAAAGTAAAAAAAATATGAGTCACCATACATTTTATTAACACAAAATTACATAAAGAAAAAAACTGCTGATCTCTCCTTAAAACAAAAATAGGAAACATGAAATTTTTGAACTTTATTACGATTTTCTTGAATTTTAATACTTCGTATTGCCTCCTCGTGCTTCCATTACTGCGTTTACGCGGTTTGGCATGCTGTACACCAAGTTCCTTATACGATTTTGGGGAATATTCTCCCATTCCTCTGTGAGAGCAATTTTGAGCTCACGAAGCGTGATTGGGGGAGGGTTTCGTTGTTTTACGCATCTGCCTAGCTCGTCCCAAGCATGCTCGATCGGGTTGATATCCGGGCTGCGCGCTGGCCACTCCATACGAGTAATGTTCATCTCTTGAAGGTAGTCATTCACAATCCTACCTGTATGAGGTCTGGCATTGTCATGCATAAATATAGCATCCTCACCTAAATTGACCATAAATGGACCAACGTGATCATTGAGGATTTCTTCCACATATCTTACGCTAGTTAAAGAGCCGTTTTCTATGATCACCAGCTCTGTGCGACTTTCAGAAGAAATTCCGGCCCACACAAGTACAGACCCACCACCGTAGGCTACTTTTTCTTCGATGCATGCTTGCTTGAATCTTTCCCCTGGTCTTCGATACACTCTGTGTCTTCCATCGTGCTTGTAGAGCATAAATTTTGATTCGTCGGAGAACATAACTTTTGACCAATCTTCAATACTCCAATTTACGTGGCTCTGGGCATAACTTAGTCTCGAAATACGATGCCCACGCTCCAGTTTAGGGCCGTTTGCAGGTCTAAGGGGTTTTAAGTTAGATTCAGCAAGCCGACGTCTTACTGTCCATGCACTTGGGTTACTTCCTCCGAGGCGTCGAAACTGATTGGTGAGTTCAGTTCCTGTGAGAAAGCGATTTCGAAGCATGGTGTTCACCAAGTATCGGTCTTCTCGTGCTGTGGTACACCTGGTTCTGCCCGTTCCTGGTCTGCGTAGGTTAGAACCAGTTTCTTCGTAACGTCGGAGAACTCTTTGTACTGTTGACAGCGACACACCGACAGTCCTGGCTGTATCGCGCTGACTCCGGCCGGTTTCCAGCATTGTAAGTATTCTGGTGCATTCTTCAGGCGTAAGCGACATAATTTCAGCTTGATTAATGAATATAGAGCACTATCAACATGGTTTATGTACCCACATAAATGACAGATTACAAACAAAAGCAACACCAAATGCTGTAATTTCGTAGTTCCATCTTCGAAAGTGGCCCTTTTTCAAATTTGATTTTTTTATGATATAACTTTACAATAACTAAGAAGTTTTAATACCTTCATTTAAGGAGTATTACATTGTCTATTAAATACAATTTATTGCATTAACCTAGCATTTTTAGTTTCCGAGATTTTTAGGATTCTTTAAGTGACCCGGATTCATTGCTCTCGAGTGTACTAGTGAAGTGTGTGTCGAGGTTCGCACTATGTAGGATTCTGTATTTCCCTAAAATAATAATACCTACTTACATACATAAATTTATACCTTTATCCCCGGAGAGTTAGGTAAAGGTGAATTTTATTAATACCTATAAATTTCATCAAGGTTGCAGTGACGCGCGGTCCTCATTATTGGGAATCCTGAGGTCACGAACACCTTCGAGCCCTTGCAGATGCGTAGAGATGTTGCTTCCTTGGCTGTATTTTACCGTCTCTACCATGGTGAGTGTTCTTTTGGCCTCTTTCAACTAATCTCACCCTCTCCTTTCCTACATAGGACAACATGTGTAACGCTTAGATTTCACCCTCACACTGTGCAGAATATACGAGCAAGAACCAAGCAGTTCAGAGACTCTTTTCTTTGCCGCACCACTAAGACCTGGAATTCATTACCAGCTCACGTGTTTCCTTCTTCCTACAGTCCCGAGTCCTTTAAGCGGGGCGTGTAAAAGCATCTCATGAGGCCGCCAAACTGAGGGCCACCATTGTAACATTACTTAGTGTCTGTAATGGTGTCCCTCTTTCCTAAGACTTTGCCTTTAGCTTAATATCAGGCAAGGTGAAGTAAAGTTGACGTGTCCTAGATACAAAAAAATAATCAGTGTGATAGGAGATAAGCCTATTGCTATATTCTGGGCACAATTGTTGACTCGAACCATGCATCCAAGGCTAAGTCTGGGCAAAAAAATCTGTCTAATGTTAAAATGCCCAGATACGATAGATGGTAGCATAAATTCTACTCTGCCGGGAACCGCGCGGCTCACTATAATATGGACAGTATAAATAACCTTCCTTAGAAATTTGATGCACTGTAGATTGTAACTCAATTCATAAGCCTAAAGTTGACGGGACAGCTAGTATCAAAATAGAAAATATTATAACAACAACAATATTATACCATCTATACAAATTATAAAAAAATTGTTATACAAATTATTCTCCAATGTACACTCAGCTTTACACAACCATTCTACTCGCTTATTGTTGCTATGCGAAAAAGTCGTTACAATAATAATTTTAGCTGGCAATCCTTTGTTTTTTACTCGAGACGCGATAAAAGATTTTCTTTTTAAAAGATACAAAAGCAGCATTAGAATTGAATTAGAGAAGTTTGCCAAACAATGCTTTAATTTTATTTAAAAGAGTTATTTTTTATTTAATAAGTTTATGTTTGAAAATGTGATAAAAGATTTTTCCTAGGCAATTACTTAAAACTAGATATTTTTAACATACATACATATAAAGAAGCCTTTATCCCAGGGGTGTTAGCCAATCATTGAATTCGGTCTCACGTAATAAAACGTGAACCTATTGCCGTCTTCCGGGCACTTTGTTTACTCGAGCCATGCATCTGAGGCTAAGTCTGGGCTGTATATATCTGTCCGATGTTAAACAGCCTTGTCCCTTGGTCGTCTTGTACGACACCGCATGGGAAGAGATGGGGTGGTCAAAATTCTACTCTGACGAGAATTAGAGTTAAGGGATCATAATATCCAACTAATATTATACATAATGACATTAAATTCTTGTGAATGAGCTTAGCCCGGGATCTTGTTAGGACCCCACAATAATACGCCGGAGTTAAGCATACCTCACCTGCCCCCCTAGACATGTGATATACGTTGATAACTGTCATTTATACGTCAAATTACATACATTCGGAATTGTATTCTAAAATTATCACTTGTCTAGAGTCTTAGGGAGTGCAATCCAATACACCTTTAGTTGGGTATTTTCCTGCAGTTAAAATAACATAACACGTAACATAAACTCACGCCTATATCCCCGAAGAGGTAGTCAGAGGTGCTAGCACCCAAATTTCGCCAGTTTATGATTATAGTCAGAATTTTAATTCGATTCCAGATTTGACATTAGCTACTGTCATTTTGTGAAATAATGATACCACATATAATAGTGTAGTGATGAACACAAAAATCGATAAACAATCAGTGTGTGTGCCATCAGTGTGCCAGTGTGTTAATTAATCGTCAAAACTAAATTATCGGTTCAGAAATATTTAATTTCCTGATATACTTAGTTTATGAGAGTAAAATTATAAACGAGAAGAATCGATCCGGAAATATTCCATTTCCATATCGAATAATTTTGCAACGTCACTATTTAGTACTTGTCATAACGTTGCAAAACTGAAATTGTCAAATCTGGAATCGAATTAAAATAGGTGGCGTCCTAATGTAATAGGTGACGAGCCTATTGCCATTAACCGGGCACTTATAAACCTGCGTTTAATACACAAATAAGTTCGAAAAGCATCGAAAAGTCATTGGTGTGTGCCATGATAAAACCTGGTATCGAACCCGAGACCTCGTCTCAGCAGTCCATTACCCATACCACTAGGCTACCGCGGTATATAGTAAAATACAGTATTTATTTGAGCTTATTAATCTAAGAATGGTAAAAGAGCGTTGAAAATTGTGTTGGTTATTATTTTATCGTTTTTGTTTATTTTTAATTATCAACCGAGGTTGGGTAGTCAACTGTTTTGATGTTGAGTAGTCAGTCAAATGCCCAAATGGCGAAAGAGAACTGATGTAGGCTTTCCTCGTGAAGTTAGGAGGTCAGATGGGAGTTAATTATGAATCGGGGCAAACAATCTTATTTTTTATTTGATTATCGCGATGCTTACATACATATAAATTAGAGTAATTATATAACCTTCATAGATTTGATAAATTAGATCGGTCATTAATTTTATTCGCAACCCAGAAGTCAAACCCAACGATCCAATAATAACTTCCATGTTACACACCTCGATGAACAAAGCCTTGCGTAACCTTATTTTATTTATAATAGTAATTATCTTTGAACCTCAGCGTAACATCAAAATAATGTATGTGCATACTAGCTGTTGCCCGCGTTCCGCCCGCGTTGATGTCTGAAATAACGTTCAACATACGACATACGTTCTTTCTCTAGGTCTGATCTATCTCCATACCAAATATCATCAAAATCGATTCAGTGGTTTTGGCATGAAAGCTTAACATACAGACATACTTTCACATTTATAATATTAGTATAGATCAATTAGATATGAGATCTGTTAAGTGATAAACTATCAAACGTAACGACCTTAAAGAGAAATTTATTATTTTTTTATCCCACTTAGGTGGAAGACAAGCACACGGCTCGCCTGATGGAAAGTGGTCACCGTGGCCAACGGACATAAAACACCAAAGAAGTCACACTCGTGCCGCCAACCCTGTAAGCGCACCCTGTAAACGACTTCAAAACAAGAAGAGGTTATGCAGGTTCGACGAATAATAGATCCATAAACAATATTATAATGATTGATTTCTCTGTCATTAATCAAATAAAATCAATTATTGAATGAAATCTTTGAAGCAATTAGTATGCTGACTTTCACGCACATTTAAATTGAAATAAGTCAACATCTAGGAGTAGAAAACACGATCAGTGCCTTTCTAAGGATTGGTTATACTTTGAAATACTGACCTGGATGTTTGAACTGCTCCTACACCTATGTTGGTAGTAAAAATACTTTGCAGGGGGAATCCTTTATAAAGTAAATGGTTGCGGGTTCAAGACGTATCTATTCCGCACAATAGGTTTTTTTTTTAAGTGCGCAATATCCCCACGGATACCTCCTCACCGGAGCCGGTGGAGGAGGTTATGTCGGACTCGAACCGACTAAAACGCACGCCGCCTGGGGGTCGTTTTGGTTGCCGAAGGTGAGGTTGACAGGCATATCCCTCGCACCCCGGCCGACCCAGGGAACAACCATAGAATAGGTTACCTACACAATAGGTTGGACCACCCCATCTCTTCCCATGCAGTGTCCTACAAAACGACTAAGGGATAGGGCTGTTCAACATCAGATAGATATATACAGCTCAGGCTCAGTCAGCAGTAGTGCCTGGAAGACGTCAATAGGCTCACTTCTTATTACGTGAGATCAAATACAATGATTGATGAAATATGAGTGTTAATTCGCCTCTGCCTAACCTTCTGGGGATAAAGATATTTTTACATATGTGTAATAGGTAGTACTAAGCTTGTCCTAGGAATCAATCTTGGTCGGTAAAAATACCATGCGAATACAACAAATCATTTTCACAGAATTAGCTACGTAAATATTCATAGGTATTCATATTAAGATAATATTTTCGCGTTCAGTAAAAATACTGATTGTGCATCTAATTAAGTTCAGAATGATCACCACCCTGGTATTTTTTTATAATTGGTTGGTTGGTTGGTTGCTAACTAACTACTTACTTGCAGTAGTTTGTTGGTGCTCAATCAGTATTTTTGATGTGAATTTGGATTATTTTGTCGTACAAAATGTACTCTTTTTGATATACGTTTAAATACCATCCTTTATATTATAATTAATGAAATCAAGCTAATTAACAGTTACGATTGTTGAAAAATTTTAACGTAAAATGATTTGAACCATGTATAAGTAATCAGCGTTAAATTAATCCAAGATTAACACGCGAAGTTACACTTACGATGATACATTCCTAATTAACGAAGATAAAGTTCAAGAACGAAAGATTATTGCGAGGTTTGTTATTGACATGAGACCTCTACAAAAAAAATATTATTTATGATAACATAACATAATATGCGCCTATATCCGCGAAGGGGTAGGCAGATGTGCTAGCACCCACGTTACGCCAGTTTATGTTTAGGTCCCAATGTAATAGGTGGCGAGCCTATTGCCATTAACCGGGCACTTATAAACCTGCGATAAATACACACATAACTTTGAAAAGCATCGAAAGGTCATTGGTGTGTGCCATGGTAAAACCTGGGACCGAACCCGACACCTCGTCTCAGTAGTCCATTACCCATACCACTAGGCTGATAAATAACAATAAATGTCAAAGGTTGTATGTTTCGATGTTTGTTACTCAATAACACTCTAACAGGTGAACAGAACTGCCTGAAATTTGGGACCACCATGGGCCTATGGACGTGTGCAACATCACACACTCGCGCCGCCGACCCTGTAAGAACCTCCTAATGCCGTTCTTGAAGAACCCCATATAGTCGTCGCTTGGGAAAACCTCGGCAAGGAGTTCAGTCCACAGCTTAAGCGTGCGGGGGATGAAGTTCCTATCATACCTAACTGTGCGTACTGTTTCAAGTCGCAATGTGTGGGGGTGAATTCCCCGCCTGTGGCAAGAGATGCGGTGATAGAATGTAGCCGTGGGCATCTTGTTGAATAATTCATCTGAACACACAACATTGTACAGGCAGTAAAACACATACAACGAGGCAAAGTCTCTCCTGAGGCTGAGCGGTTCCACACCGCTTGTAAGTACGGGATTGTCAACGATCCTCAGCACTTGCCTTTGCACCGAGCCGAAGGGCTTAACCTGGTTATCCGGTACCTCGGCAAAAAGGTGACCACTTTCCACCAGGTGAGCCATGTGCTTATCTACAACTTAAGTGGTATAAAAAAGGGATATATTATATTCTGGTATAAAAAACCCTCATCCCTCTTTTAATACTAGGAATAGTACCCATGAGTAGCTGGAACCTAACCACGACCCTTATTTTTACATGCGAAAAATCTCCACGGGACCACTGAGTCCCCAACTCGTCCCCGGAAACGGGGAGGCGCGCAAATGCTTCTGCCAGGGTGACAGGTGGCTCCACCCACCCACTCTGTGACCTCCGACGCTCGAGTTGCCTCAGTACGTGGACAACGCGGTTCGCAATTTTCCTTCACTCCCGCTGCCGCTCCCGCCCGCCTTCTTCTTCACGAACATTACATGCTCGATCCACAACACCTAGTTTAGTATTGTTTAAGAGTACATAAATGTATAAAGATCTGTTCTTCCTGACGTGACGCCGCCTACTGTGAGTAGTAATACATTACATTATTATTACAATCAATTTCATTGTATTCTTAGTAAATAGACCCTTTTGTACGTAGTTTCCTTATTTTCTTGGCAGAACCGATGATTAGAATAACACTACATATAATTAGGTTTTGTGCTTTTAATTAAGTATAACAATCCTATTACAGAAAATTGCGGGTTCGATTCTAATTCATTATATTTTCAAGGTTTCGACATCTTCATAGATGCTTGTAAGAATAATATTACATTGCATTATATATAAATATAATCACGCCTTTATTCCCGGAGGGTTAGGTAGAGGTGAATTAACAACCACATTTCACCAATCGTTGAATTTGGTCTCACGTGATAGGGTGTGAGCCTGATGGAGAAAGAGCCAACGTCCGAGTGCCATCACTGCGACGTGAGCGAGGACTCGGGGCCGTACACGCTCACCGAGTGTCCGGCGTGGGAGACGCCGAGGCGGGAGCTTGTGGCGGCCCTGGGAGTGAGCGTTCTCACGCTCTCCACCTTGCTCGCGGCGATGGTCCGCTGCGCGGATGCGTGGACGGCTGGCGCCTTCTTCTGCGAGCAAGTAATGCTCGTGAAGGAGGAGGCGGGGCGGGAGCGGCAGTGGGAGTGACGAAGGCAACTCGGGCGTCTGAGGTCGATGAACGACCTCCGTCCCCCATGAGCGCCGGCCTGGGGGTGACAGGTGGACCCGCCTGTCACCCTGGCAGAAGCAGGCCGCGGTGGAGGCGCGCCAGGCGCGCCTCCCCGTTTCTGGGGACGAGTTGGGGACTCTGTAGTCCCCACACGCGAGAACAGGGCCAGATCGTGAGAGATGGCCCTGGATCGGCCGGGGTGCGAGGGATATGCCTGTCAACCTCACCTTTGGCAACCAAAACGACCGACAGGCGGCGTGCGTTTTAGTAGGTTCGAGTCCGACATAACCTCTTTCACCGGCTCCGGTGGAGAGGTATCCGAGGGGATTTTGCGCACGTAAAAAAAAAAGGGGGGTGAGCCTATTGCCATCTTCTGGGCACTATTGTCGAGTGAATAGTCGTATATGAGCAGTCAGAATCAGATTAATCTTGACTAACAAGATACTCAAAATGATTTTAATACCTCGAAATTCCCCCTTGACTGATTGTCTTGATATTCAGTACACACCTTTAGTTTCGAAGCTAAAACAATTTAAATCAATAAAACAATTTGACTTACTCTTAATACCATTTTGAGACTTTGGTAGTGAAAGACTTTGGTTATTTTTAATTTACAACTTAAGTGGCAAACAGGCACACGGCCCATCTGATGGAAATTGGTTACCGTGACCTATGAACATGTGCAACACCAAGGGAGTTACACCCGTTCTACCGACCGTATAAGAACAGAGCTTCCGTGCCGTTAGTGCAGAAGAAACAATCCGGACTAGCCTTGTCTTCCCACACAAGAACTCTCCAGTGAGCTCTGGCTACCCTAATCACCGTCGAGATCACAGCACGAGGTTATTATAGTCGTGGTATTGTGTAGGGTGGAGGTACTTCCACAGTCGGACTACTCAATTGTCCTTCCTCTTATAAGTAATCTATCTAATACCGATTTTAGGTAACTTCATACGAAGTCTGTTTAATAGACATGTAGGTATACTGAAACATCAATAATGTTTTGTTTAATTTTTCAAACCGGAAAAATACAGCAAATATTTGTCGCACCTACGAGTATAAGGTAGTGACAGACATGTGTTAGATTTAAGATTGCATTGACAGACACGTAATACTTTATTTTTCTTACATTGATGTACCTGTCCACAGTATGACGACTAATGTACCTGCTTGCTAGAATTCAACGCACATTTTTTATACCAAATTGGTGCAAGCAGAGAAGACTTTGAACGAATTCATTTTACATTTTTTTAAGATTGATTCTTCTTCTACATCTTAGCGTTAATCTCAGTGGCATCTGAAGCTTTCACCTTAGAGTCTGGGGTCTGCTTTACCAGTCTAACTGAGGAGTTGGCTGAACTGCGATATTTTCCGTGAAGCGACTGAAATTTGACCTCCCCAAACCAATGGCGATATCAAAGCATTGCAGTAATACAGTTAACTTTTTAGGTATACTACGAGTATTTGTAGCCCTAAAAAGTTAACTGCTATATATGTTCGAATGAGACCGTCGGTCGGTTTAATGTGCTCTCCGAGGCACGACCAGACCAATGTAAATACCCATATTCATACACAGGCCTGGGGGTGATGGGTGGAGCTGGTTGTCACTATCTAGAAAGATGGCCCTGGGTCAGCCAGGGTGCGAGGGATATGCATGTCAACCTTACCTTCGGCAACCAACAATGACCCATAGGTACCGTGCGTTTTAGTCGGTTCGAGTCCGACATAACCTCTCCCTCTATCTCTGACGGGAGGTATCCGAGGGGATTTTTTGCGCTCGTAAAAAAATGTATCCATATTTACAAATATTTACACTAACCGGGGATCGAACCCGCGCCTTC
Organism: Eilema griseolum; assembly: GCA_963662185.1. Classification (NCBI taxonomy): domain Eukaryota; kingdom Metazoa; phylum Arthropoda; class Insecta; order Lepidoptera; family Erebidae; genus Eilema; species Eilema griseolum. Next base: position 4,039,992 of record OY759249.1, read on the forward strand.
TGCGTAGCGACTGCGTTCACTTCTACCACGCCACAGAAGCTGTCAAATCTAAATGGAACGTAATAAATTAGCTAAACTTTTTAAGAGTTCAATAGCGTGTGGCTACTTCCGTATGAAGTCCTCTCCGCTCGCAGTTGAAACCAAACTTAATTCTACTAATTTGGTAATTCACGTATTTTTTCCCATCACTTATTTACCCATTCATCACAATAATAAATAGTACAAAAAGCACTTAAGCTATGGTAACATAGTTTTTTAGCTATATCCACTAAAAACCATGTTTACTATATAAAGCATTGAATAATTCAATTAAGTATTTTTATCACTCGAGGTCATAGGTAAATCACTAATGATGTTATGGTTACATTATTACTTCATCACTTGATCATTGAAATCTATTATAGTATCACTACTAGCTGTTGCTTGCGGGTCCATCTGAATTCTGCTCAGGATCTCTTCAAGTGGGGAAAATTTTCCAGGGAATGTAGATTCTTTTTGCTCATAGCTCCATCCGCGTGGGATTTTGATCCCAATCTCTTCAAGTGAGGATCTATTACAGGGATAAAAGTAGTTTCTTATCGTGCAAAAATCCCCTCGATTATCCTTCAGCAGAGACAGTTATGTTTACAAAACCGCACGTGGCATTAGTACTTCCGATAACGGGGTGTGAGGCATAAGACATAAGGTTGATTTTTAACTAACACCGAATAACTAACTAACTAACTGAGCATTTTTCTGCCTGGGCCTCGATTTTACTAATAGAAAGCCACTGTTATGCCACAAACATTGCTAAAAACCCATTTTATTTTAAAATTTAAAGCAATGACGTTAAAGTCCAAAATTAATAGACTTTTTGCACAGTGAAAGAAAAAGTGTAATAAAACTATTTGTATTTAATTTTGGGCTGTAACGGTATACAAATAAAGTCCAAAATTTAATGACATTTTTTGCAGTCTGCAGTCTGTCGTATTATAACATAACATAAACTCACGCCTATATCCCCGAAGAGGTAGGCAGAGGTGCTAGCACCCACATTTCGTCAGTTTATGTTTAGGTACCAATGTAATAGGTGGCGAGCCTATTGCCTTTAACCGGGCACTTATAAACCTGCGATAAATACACTCATAACTTCAAAAAACATCGAAAAGTCATTGGTGTGTGCCATGGTAAAACCTGGAATCGAACCCGAGACCTCGTCTCAGCAGTTCATTACCCATACCACTAGGCTACCGCGGTTCCTGTCGTATTATATTATATAAAAAGGCAAAGTTCCCATTAAGAAAGAATACGAGCCAGACATTATTACAAAGTCTGCTAATACAACTTCTTGTACTCTTTATAACGCTAATGCTTTACAAAATTACTTTTTATCTTCGAATCGTATCCGGCATATATCTTGACACCACCGGGAGAAACGAACAGTAAAACCCTGTGCTATATCACCAAAAGAGACCCAAAAAAACGCGTACTGCGCATATAGGTTACATATTGTGACATCAAGAAATATGCTCGTAACTACACTAAGACATTAGCTTAATGAAGCCAGAACATAATGACCAAAATTTTGAACGCAAAAAAAATTGGTGGTTTTGTTAAACTAATGATTATGATAATGATAATTTTTTTATATATCCACAAATGAATCTGCACAAACACAACAAGACATCATCATTATCCGTTGAGGCTCAGAATGTCGACTTCCCAAAATGTCCCCTGGTTCCAAAATGTCAACTTCCCATAATGTCCCTTTCCCAAAACGTCGCTTTCCCAAAATGTCGCTTTCCCAAAATGTCGCTTTCCCAGAATGTCCCCCATTCTTAGGCTTAAACCAACGAAATAAAAAACCAATTTAGAATCATTTTTTATTTTAATTAGGTACTTAAGTAGTGGGATTTTTAATTAGAAAAGAAATTTGTAATGAAATATAGTCATGTATTGTCAAAATTTAGGCACCTACTTAAATTTACTTAAGTATGTATACCAAATAAAATCAATATCAATAGGTATCAATATTTTACACACATTCAAAAAGTTCAAAAGAATTACTGTTAGTAACATATCCAAAGGTATAATTAAGATAATAGTAGCTATTACTAATAGTAACTCAAGTATTACAAATAAAATATGTTTTATTCATTTTCTTAAAAATGATAAACATAACATTGATAAAAAACGATAAAATATAGACAGTGACATATCAAATCAAATATATTTTAATTGTGGTACTGAAATTTACTTTGGTTAATTAACATTACGAATAATAGTACATTATGGTACAAGTGTGTAAAGTTGGTGATTACCGCTGAGGCGACATTGAGTCGGTCTTAAGAGAGCCGAGGACGGTAATCACCATACACACGAGTGTGTATTTGGTATACATACTTAAGTAAATTTAAGTAGGTGCCTAAATTTTGACAATACATGACTATATTTCATTACAAATTTCTTTTCTAATTAAAAATCCCACTACTTAAGTACCTAATTAAAATAAAAAAATGATTCTAAATTGGTTTTTTATTTCGTTGGTTTAAGCCTAAGAATGGGGGACATTCTGGGAAAGCGACATTTTGGGAAAGCGACATTTTGGGAAAGCGACGTTTTGGGAAAGGGACATTATGGGAAGTTGACATTTTGGAACCAGGGGACATTTTGGGAAGTCGACATTCTGAGCCTCAACGTCATTATCAAGCTCGGGGTCCTGGGTCTGCTTTCCGACATTACAACAAGGTAGGACACAGCGGTATTTCCGTCCAATTTAGCAGTCCGACAGGGGAAGTACCTCCGCCCGATAGAATACCGCGGCCATAATAACCTCGTGATGTGTTCCCGGCGGTGTTTAAGGTAGCCAGAGGTCACTGGAGAGGTTTGGTACTGTCAATGAGAAGACCAAAAGCTTGTATTGCTTTGTCTTTTACACTGACGGCACAGAAACTCTCTGTGCTTGTCGGCAGCGTGAGTGTCACTGACTCCCTTGGTTCTGCACACGCCCATAGGCCACGGTAACCACTTTTCATCAAGTGGGCTGTGTGCTTGTCTGCCACCTAAGTGGTATAAAAAAAGACATTAAGAGGTTTTTTTAGGTCTGTAGTACTGTTTTTTTTTACATCACTTAGGTGGCCGTTTGCAGGTTTAGAATGATACCCATGTTGGGTTAGGTTAGGTTAGGTTAGGTTAGGTCACCTTTTTGTGGGGAAAGGTGGGTACGCACCCACACCTAAGGGGGTCTTATATGGCCCTGGATGAGTCCGGGTACGCGAGGAATATGCTAGAGGCTACCTCACCCCAACAACTAATGGCCCGAGACGACCGTGCGATTTTAGTGGGTACGAGTCCGACATGGTTAAGTCGGACTCGTACCCACTAAAACGCCGGAGTCATTGGGGATGGTTATCCCCAATGACTCCGGCGAGGAAATGATCCGATACACTTCGGTGGAACTTCATACATTCAAGCGGGGCCCTATACACCCAAACTGATCAGTAGGTATGTATGAATGTCAAACAAATACTGTGGCTGACCGTTGGATGTTCAGTCAGGATCACCAAGTGAGAAGTAGCGTTGGCAAATAAATAATTAACTCAATAAATTATTCAAATAATATAATCTGCGTCTCACTATATCGTCATAGATCGTCAACGTCAAACGTTCTGCGTCAATATTTCATCAATCTTATTGATCTTATAGGTACACAAATAATTGCATACAACTACAAATATGACGCTGGTATGCAATCTTCACAGCATAATGTCAATCTTATAACAATCAATGTTTGTTTATACGTAGTTTGTGTACATACATATATGCATATAATCACGCCTTTATTTCCGAAGGGTTAGGCATAGGTTAATTAACACCCACATTTCATCAATCATTGTTTTCGGTGCCTCGTAATAGGGCGTGAGCCTAGTGCCGTCTTCCGGGCCCTATTGTTGCATAGAACCGTGTATTTGTGCCTGAGTATGAGCTGTATATATCTGTCTGATGTTAAGCAGCCCTATCCCTTAGTCGCCTTGTACGACACCGCATGGGATGAGATGGAGTGGCCCAAATTCTACTCTGCCGGGAACTACGTAGTATTTCCTGTACATTCGATTATGATGAAACTTTATCTACTTCATCATCCCTAGTTTAGACCCTATAACAAGAACACCCGTACGGTTTCAATTTTAAAACCCCTTTACCCCAAACGTTGAGGAACTACTTCCTAGTTATGTCCAAAGTTCCACTTTGGAGTTCAAGATTAGGTTTTTCTGAAAACGTTTGCCGTATGACCTGAAAAACCGCGAGAGGAAAGCTTGCACCAGAGCCTCGTGGCTTGGCAGAATGCTGAACTGGGTTCTTGTTGCTGCAACCGTAAGAAGCGTTTGCCTTCCTTGTATTGTTGTTGTTTATCAGGTTCCAGTATATTGGTTGGGTTCTCTACACCAAATTTTGTCCTTTGTTCCCGCAACCCATGGAATCATATTTCAGGGATGAAAAGTAACAAATAGTCAACCCTCTACTGAATTTTATTCAGATCCGTTCAGCAGTTACACGAATATTACTGACTAGGGAAGTACCTTCGCCCTACAGAATACCACGATACAGATCTCACTGGATAGTTTGTGCTGTCAGTGGGAAAACTAAAGGCTTGTCTTGCTTTGTCTTCAACACTCGTCAGGGTCTACCCTGTAAGCACATAAACTCTCTGTGCTTACAGGGTAGGCAGCGCGAGTGTAACCCCCTGGTGTTGTACACGTCCATAGACCACGGTAACCACTTTTCAACAGGGAGGCCTTATGCAGGGTTCTCACGCTCTCCACCTTGCTCGCGGCGATGGTTCGCTGCGCGGATGCGTGGGCGGCCGGCGCCTCCTTCTGCGAGCAAGTAATGCTCGTGAAGGAGGAGGCGGGGCGGGAGCGGCAGCGGGAGCGACGAAGGATCGCAAGACAAGCTGCCCGCGTACGAAGGCAACTCGGGCGTCGGAGGTCGATGAACGACCTCCGCCCCCCATGAGCGCCGGCCTGGGGGTGACAGGTGAAGCCGCCTGTCACCCTGGCAGAAGCAGGCCGCGGCGGTGGCGCGCGTGGCGCGCCTCCCCGTTTCCGGGGACGAGTTGGGGACTCTGTAGTCCCCACACCCGAGAAGAGGGCCAGATCGTGAGAGATGGCCTTGGGTCGGCCGGGGTGCGAGGGATATGCCTGTCAACCTCACCTTCGGCAACCAAAGCGACCCACAGGCGGCGTGCGTTTTGGTCGGTTCGAGTCCGACATAACCTCTTCCACCGGCTCCGGTGGGGAGGTGTCCGTGGGGATTTTGCGCACGTAAAAAAAAAAATTAAATAAAAGGGAGGCCTTATGCATGTTTGCCACCTAAGTGGTATAAAAAAAGCCTGTTGAGCGTGATGTAGTAGCAAAATACGTTTTGATTCAATATTCTCACAAACTTTCACGGTTCACTTGTAATATTAAAATTAACAACAAATATCACTTTATCAAATCTGAGAATCATAACCCAAAACCTTCCAATTGCACAATAAATGTAAACTTACGCAACGTAATCAACTTAATTGAAAAGTATCTTTGTGTTGGTGTGCATATGGTCTAGAATCAAGGGCAAGGTGAACGGGTATACAACCTTACTCAAGTTAGCAATTACCATAGCCTATAGGCAGTTGCAACACTATGAAGTTATTCTCAAGTATACGAATGTAGACGATCAGATCCTTTTGTGGATTTGTTTAGAGATATGTTAGTTTCTTTTTTATAAATAGAACTCGTTAATTAGACTTCGCCATGCCTGATGGTAAGCTGAAGCCAAAGCCTCAGAAAAGAGGGTCACCATTACTTACACATACCATATGACAATGGTGACTCAGCTTGACGGCCTCATCATACACTTTTTCACGCCCCGTGGACTGTAGAAAGAAGGAAATACTTGAGCTGGTAATGAATTCCAGGTCTTAATGGTGCGACAGAGGAAAAAGTCTCCGAACCGCTTGGTTCTTGATTGTTTAGTTTGGTTTAGTGGTTAAGGAGTCGGCCTAACGATCAAGAGGTCCCGGATTCGAATCCTGGCTATTACACTACTGACGTGAACCTACTCCTAACACAGGCAATTTAGCTTAGCTGGAGGGGTTAGAAGGAACATTAGTAATTTCGGTTGCTAAAACAATGATTAGAATTCGAACTTAGTACCTCTCGTATGTAAGGTTCCTTAGCCAATAAACTTGCAAATAATGCCTATAACCTGTGCGCTAGTGCAAGCAATAAGTTATTTTTTTATACCACTTGAGTGGCAGACATGCACACGGCCCACCGGATGGAAAGTGATAACCGTGGCTTATGGACGTGTGCAACACCAAGGGCGTCACGTACTGCCAACCCTGTAAGCACAGGATTGGCAGTAAGTTGCTTAAGTTCTCTCGCAATGAACTGTTAGCTGAAGAGCTTAGAGGGAAAATTAGTAATTTTGTTTCTAATATTCTTTTAAAAAGAAGCTAAGTCAGCTCTATGTATAGTATGTACTCAATCCCAATTATTATTATTTCGCCCAAATAAGTAAGTCGGCTTATGGGTTCATTCTTGACCTCTTTATATTTATCCAATCCTACTATCCTTCCTACTTTCTGTCCCTATGTCAACATTTTGGTTATTTGTAGAGTATCTTTACTTAAAATTATGTATAACATAACATAACATAAACTCACGCCTATATCCCCGAAGGGGTAAGTAGAGTCGAGGTTGCATGTTTTTGTTTAGGTCCCAACGTAATAGGTGGCGAGCCTATTGCCATTAATGGGCACTTATAAACCTGCGACAAATACACACATAACTTCGAAAAGCATTAAAAAGTCATTGGTGTGTGCCATGATAAAACCTAGGATCGAACCCGAGATCTCGTCTCAGCAGTCCATTAACCACAAGGTTACATTAGATTTGTCTGAAATGATTTTTATGGGAGCGTCTACCGACTGACCATCGAACACAGACGGACGAGGTTCTGGTGTAAACTTAATTCTGAGAGGAAGCAAATCTGTTAATCAGGTGATGTGTGCCAACTTCAATTTTACATTACTACTGATCGAGTCAATATGCAAACGAAAACGCCTGCCAAAATGCCGTGAGCAACAAACCACCGGGAAGACGGACGCGATAAAGGAGGAGGCAGTTCATAATGTAAGACTATCCGGTGTATATCACAAAAATTATAACATACATACATGCATATAATCACGCCTTTACCCCTGGAGGGTTAGGCAGAGGCGAATAACACCCACATTTTGGAGGAGGTAGGACACGACGGTATTCCCGTCTGAATTGAGCAGTCCGACTGGAGAAGAACCTCCACCTTACAGAATACCACGGTTATAATAACCTCGTGTTGTTTTCCCGGCGGTGAGTAGGGTAGCCAAAGCTCACTGGAGAGTTTTTATGCTGTCAGTGGGAAGACCAAAGGCTTGTCCAGATCTTAAAAATCACATAAAATCTCTGTTCTTACAGAGTCGGCAGCACAGATGTGACTCCACTGGTGTTACACACGTTCATAGGTCACGATAATCACTTTCCATCAGGTGGGCCGTGTGCTTGTTTGCCACCTAAGTAGTATAAAAAATTTCACCAATCATTGTATTCGGTCCCACATATTCCGGGCGCTATTGTTGACTCAAGTCCAGCATCTGAGGCTGAGTCTGGGTTGTATTTATCTGTCTGATATTAAACAGCACTATCCTTTAGTCGCCTTGTACGACACCGCATGGGAAGAGATCGAGTGATCCAAATTCTACTCTGCCGGAAACCACGGGGCTAAAAATTATAATCCAGAAATAAATTAGTTAATCTTTCTTATATCGTTATTCTTCATTCCAATAACCTGCGCATTTATTTTGGTATCCCCGACGTGATCAACTTTGACCCGGCACGGAATCGCTGAACTATTATTACTAGACGACCTCCGTGGCGTAGCGGTAGAGCATTCGACTGCTATGCAGAGGGCGCGGGTTCGATTCCTTCTCAGTGCAAATATTTGTATGCATGAATATGTATATTTGCATTGGTCTGGGTGTTTCTATTTATAAAAAATATGTATGTATTCACAAAAAAAAAGTATCTAAGTATATTTATCCGCATTCTAGATCCCATAACACAAGCTAGTTAAGCTATGCTTACCATGGGTCTAGATAGCGTTGTGTAGAATGTCGTCGAATATTTTTTTTATTTTATTATGACAAGATATCTACCAACCGTCTTCAAGAAAGATCAGAGACGGACCTATCTTCTAGGAATTCGCCAATTACCAGCTACAGCCACTATTTCCGAGAGAAGTACATCTAAGCTTTCTAAATAATTATCCTGTTGTATTTGATATAATAATTTTATATATATCACCCATCGTCCACCAATTTAAATTCATTGTTATTAGTTCATTACACATATTGAAATACACTTGTACTTCCACGTTGGCTTACCTGTTTCTTTTCCCTCTGGACCGCGGTCCTGGGGAACGGAAGCGGGGAGGCTGTTGCACCCTGGACGACGGTTAGTAGACTCTGACTCCAAGGAGAAGGAGCTCTGCTAGCCGTCGACCAATAACCCGACAAGTCCTTTTTAGGGCTAGCTGACCCTGAGGGGGTCGTGGTATGGCGGACCTGCAAGGCCCGCGGGAAGGGATTCGTAGAATCCCTTCCATCCCAAACAGCCCTTTTTAGGGCTAGCCTGTCGCTCCCGGTATCCCTCTGCTTTCAGAGGGGACATGGGGGCGACACAAGGATCCATGGGATCCAGGGACGGGCCGGCCTACTGCTCGCGCAGAGGCTGGCAGGCATTCGTGCCACCGTCGGTGCTGGGAGAGTTGGCTGCTCTCCCGCGTCGCGTAACCTCCAGGATATCGACAACGACCTGAGTGCTAGCCACACTTGGGAAGCCGATATTCTGAAGGCCGCGGGGCTTGCCTTAATTGGCCGGCCCGCGACAAGGAAAAGTCTGAAAAAAACCCGACAGCGAAGTCGCTTAAAACCTACGGATACCAGGGGACCTCCGTAGTATGTACCCCGCTTCCCGGAATGGCCGTCACCCGGGGAGTGTAATTTTATCGGTTCTACTCGTAAAATTCAATATTAACATTAAAACCCAAACCAAGCAGAACAGTCTGCGCGGAGGTCGCGCAGCACCACGACGCGGAGGTCGCGTCCCAAACCGCGGTGTCGGAGGAATTCGACACCGCCACGGAGAGGAGTAGGGCGAACAGCCCGGTGGGCCTACAGACCCGGAAATCTGTACGGCGGAAGAGGAGATTCAGGAAGAAGTCTCTTCCTCCTCCTTCCCCTCCACCACAGAAGACGGAGTCGGACTTGGAGCTCACCTTGACCGACTCCTCTTCCACCAGCAGCAGTCACGACGGTGACGAGACGCTGCATCCACCACCGCCGAAGCTGCTAGCGGTCAGCCGCACGCAGCTGCAGCGTGGTGATAGCCTCAGGGCCCCGGAGGATGTGGAAGCGCCGCTGAGTTCCTCCACCTCGGCGGCATCCTTACCCTTGCCTCGCGCCGACAGAATATCTGAGGAGGTGATAGAAGCCCTAGAAGGTTGGGCCGGGGCCCGCACCGATTCTCCGACGCCGGAGGAGCACCGGGTCACGCAGGCGACGACGCGGCTTGTCGAGCTGTTCGACCTCCTGAAGGCGGAGTTAGCCGAGTTGCAGCTCGACAGGGCTCATCTGGGCAGGAGGCACCTGGAGCTCCTGGAGAGCAATGAGCGGATGGCGGCCGATTACCGCAAGGAGATGGGGAGGATGGCGGCCGATCTGGCGAGCCTCCAAGCGGTCGTCGCTGGGCTGCCGGCGGAGCGCGTTACGCGGTCGGCGCGGCGGCGACTGGTGGCGCAGCCGACGCCGCCGGCGCATCCGCTGTTGCCCGTGCGATCAAGGTCGCCACTGCGGCCGGAGCCGCTGTTGCAGCCGACGCCGTCGGGACGGCCGGCGCGGCCGCTGTTGCCCGTGCGGTCGAGGTCACCGCTGCGGCCGGAGCCTCTAGCGCCGTTGGAGTCGCCGCGGCCGGAGCCGCCGAAGTCGCCGGCCCGACCAGCTCGGCAGGAGTCGCCGGTGCTGCGGCCGGCTCGGCCTGCGGACCCGTTGGCGCTCTGCATGGCGGCAATAGCTGCCATGGAGAAGCGCCAGGAGGAGGCGCTGGCGGAGCAGCGGGCGTGGCGGGTGGCGCAGGAGGAGCGCACCCGGAGCTGGCTGGAGTCCATAATGGACTCCAGCCGCCGACCACCCCTGGCGGCTCCGGCCGGATATGCCGGGGCAGTTAAGAGGGGCCCCACCTGTCCGGTAGTGGCGGGATCCCCGCAGGGGTCGGCCAGCAGCCCGTCCGCTGCGTTTGCCGCCCATGCCGCTCCGCCCGCTCGGGCTGCTCTCGCTGCGGGGGCTGTGAGCCCCCCCCAGGATGCGCAGGTCGCGCGGCCCAGGGGAAGGGGAAAGGGGAAGGGCAAGGGGAAGAAGTCCCCAGCCCTAGCCCCGGCCCCAGCTCTGGCCCGAACTTCGGCGGGTATAGCCGCCACGAGCTCCTCGCCGGAGGGGGGCTGGGAGGTTGCCGGCGCCTCAAAAAAGCGGCGCAAGGCGAACCGAAAGGCAGCCAAAAAGGCCAGGAGGGCTGAGGCTGCTGCGAGGGGAGTGCCAGGGAGGCTGCGCGTCCCCCGCTCAACCGCCGTCGTCCTTACGATGACGGCGGAGGCGGCGGATAGGGGCGTGCAGTACGCCCAGATTGTCACGCAGGCGAGAGCCTGCGTTGACATGAAGGCCCTCGACATGCCGGGCCCCATCCGGGTGAAACCCACTCGGACGGGTGCTCGGCTACTCGAGATCCCAGGCGCTTCGAGCGGTCCCCAGGCTGATGCCCTAGCGGCTAAGCTTAGGGAGACGCTTGACGCAGCCGACGTCCGGGTGTCCAGGCCCAACAAGTGCGCAGAAATGCGCATTTCGGACCTGGACGACTCCATCACGGTGGAGCAAATCCGCCTCACCGTGGCGGAGGCCGGGGGCTGCCCCCTAGAGGCGGTGAAGGTCGGAGCAATCCGCTTCGGCCGCCGTGGACTGGGGGCGGCAGTTGTCGGCTGCCCCATCGCAGCAGCCAAAAAGGCTGCCGACCGGGGGTTCCTCGCCGTTGGAGGCGTGGTGCGGGTGCAGGTCCGGCTCCTGCAGGCTCGACCGACCAGGTGCTTCAGGTGCCTGTCGGTCGGCCACGTGGGGGTGCAGTGCACGGCGGCGGTGACGGTCGGTGACCGCTGCTTCCGCTGTGGCCAACCCGGCCATACGGCCGGTGGATGCGAAGCTCCGCTGCACTGTTTCAGGTGTGCAGCGGGGGGCAAACCGGCCGACCATAGGGTTGGCAGCAAGGCCTGCACCGGGGGGGAGCCGAAGCCGCAAGGCGGGGGCTCCACCCAAAGTTCGCGGCGGGATGCGGAGATGGTTCCATAATGGATCCCCAGCTCCGCATCCTGCAGGCGAACGTGGGCCACGGTGCCGATGCTCAGGGTCTTCTGCTCCAGAGCATGGCACAGTGGTCCATACACGTCGCCGCTGTCGCCGATCCGTACACTCACCGGCCCCTTGGGCCTGCCTGGGTGGTCGACCTGGACGGGTTAAATAAATAAATAAATAATATTGTACAACATTCTACCACAACGCTATCTAGACCCATGGTAAGCATAGCTTAACTAGCTTGTGTTATGGAATCTAGAATACGGATAAACATACTTAAATACTTTTTTTTTTTGTAAATACATACATATTATACATAGAAACACCCAGACCAATGCAAATACCCATATTCATGCATACAAATATTTGCACTGAGCAAGGGAGCATGGCATCGTAGCGGCGCGTGTGGGGGAGATTGCGGTCGTGGCCGTCTATTTCACGCCGAGCCTACACCGACGCATAGGGGAGTACCGGCAGTCGCTGGAGCGACTGACCGACGTCGTCAACGCCTGCCATCCTCATCCGGTTCTTGTGCTCGGGGACTTCAACGCCTGGTCAGTGACCTGGGGGTCCCGGCACACGAACCCACGAGGTAGGGCTCTGGAGAGCTGGGCCGCTAATCACGGTCTAGTTCTCCAGAATCGCGGGGCCGAAGCCACGTTCGTGACCGCGGAGCGCAGTTCGATTATCGACCTATCGTTCGCAGGCGCTTCGCTGTCGCACCGTGTGCGGGACTGGCGTGTTGTTGTGGGGGTGGAGACACTGGCGGATCACCGATACGTTCGGTTTGATGTCTCCCCCCCCGCGGGTGATGCGCCGGTCATACCGGCCCCACGCGAGCCACGCTGGGTGCTTGGGAGACTGAATCGGGAGGTCCTCCTGGAGGCCGCCATCGTACAGGCCTGGGCCATTGCGCCGGACAGGCCTGTCGATATCGACGATGAGGCGGTGTGGTTCCGGGAGGCCATGACTCGTGTCTGCGATGCGGGTATGCCTAGGGCACCACCCTATAGTCCGAGGCGTCGGGTCTACTGGTGGTCTGCGGAGATCGCGAGGCTACGGCAAGCCTGCGTGATCGCGCACCGCCGGTGGACCAGACTCCGTAGGAGGCGTAGCCGAACCGCAGATACGGAGCCCCGAGTGGCGGAGCTTCATGTGGGATACAGGGAGGCCAGAGATGCCCTCCGAGCGGAGATTAAGCGGGCGAAAGCCGCGGCTTACAAGGAGCTCATGGAGACGCTGGAGCGGGACCCATGGGGGCGGCCTTACCTTATGGTAAGAGGAAAGCTGCGCCCCCGGGCCCCGCCGTTGACCCGGGTTCTCCAGCCAGCTCTGCTCGGTGGAGTGGTCGAGTCCCTGTTCCCGGCGCGAGCGGAACACGTTCCGCCGCAGATGACTCCGCCACCTCGGTCGCCTGTGGCGCCCAGTGTGGTAGTTGACGACGAAGTCCCCGAGGTCACTTGGGTAGAACTGGAGCTGGCGGTGCGAAGGCTTAGAGCCAAGAAGAGCACCGCCCCGGGACCCGACGGCATTCCAGGCCGCGCGTGGGTCCTAGCTCTGGGAGAAGACGGTCTCGAACCCCGACTTAGAGGGTTCCTCAGCGCATGCTTGGAGCGGGGCCAGTTTCCGAAGATGTGGAAGACGGGGAAACTGGTCCTCATCCGAAAGGAGGGTCGCCCGGCGGACGAACCGTCCGGCTACCGGCCCATTGTGTTGCTCGACGAGGTGGGCAAGCTCTTTGAAAGAGTTATTGCGAAGCGCCTCGTCGAGCACCTCTCTGGTAGGGGGCCGGACCTGGCGGATGCCCAATATGGCTTCCGCCGGTGGCGGTCCACCGTGGATGCCATCATGTGCGTGAGGACTTTGGCGGAGGAGGCAGTTGCCCGGGGCGAGGTGACGTTGGCGGTGTCCTTGGACATCTCCAACGCGTTCAACACCTTGCCCTGGAGTTGCATCAGGAAGGCACTCGTGTACCACGGTGTGCCTCTCTACCTCCGCCGCATAGTCGGGGCGTACCTGACGGAGAGAGCCGTCATCTACCCAAGTGCGACCGGCGTCGGTCGGCGTGAGATGTCGTGCGGTGTTCCACAGGGATCGGTTCTCGGGCCGCTACTGTGGAACATTGGATACGACTGGGTGCTTCGCGGTGAGCTTGCGGACGGCGCCGCCGTCACGTGCTATGCGGACGACACGCTAGTGACGGCGAGCGGGGCTACACACCGCGAAGCGATCCTGAGGGCCACGACCGCGGTTGCTCAAGTCGTGGAACGGATCCGGCGGCTGGGCCTTGAGGTGGCTTTGCATAAATCCGAGGCCATGTTCTTTCATGGACCTCGGCGCACGCCACCACCTGGTTCCAGCCTCACAGTGGGAGGCACTCTCATCGGCATCAAGCCCCAGATGAAATATCTGGGGCTCGTGCTCGACGGCCGGTGGGACTTCGGGAAGCACTTCCGAAGTCTGGGCCCCAAATTGGCGGGCACAGCCAACGCTCTGGCGCGGCTACTGCCCAACCTGAGGGGCCCGGATGACTCCTGCAGGAGACTCTACGCGGGTGTCGTGCGGTCCATGGCCCTGTACGGGTGTCCCGTGTGGGCGGACACCCTGAGTGATCGGCACATGCTTCTGCTGCAGCGTCCGCAGCGGAAGTTGGCGTGCCGCATCATAAGGGGGTACCGCACGATATCCTTCAACGCGGCGAGTCTCCTCGCCGGATCCCCACCATGGATCCTGGAAGCGAGATGCCTTTCGGCGCTATACCGGTTCCGAAGGGCGGCGCGGGAGCGGGGTCACGATCCCGAGCCCGAAGAAATTCGGGCCGTGAGATCCCGGCTCCACAGGGAAATGGTGGCGGAATGGGAGAGACGACTTGGGCAACCAAGCGCAGGGCACGCCGTAGTAACGGCGGTAAGACCCATCATGGGGGAGTGGCTAGAGAGGCCACACGGCAGCCTCTCGTACCGTCTGACGCAGATGATCACCGAGCACGGATGCTTCGGAAAGTATCTGCGTCGGATGCAGAAAGAGCCAACGTCCGAGTGCCATCACTGCGACGCGAGCGAGGACTCAGGTCCGCACACGCTCACCGAGTGTCCGGCGTGGGAGACGCCGAGGCGGGAGCTTGTGGCGGCCCTGGGAGTGAGGGTTCTCACGCTCTCCACCTTGCTCGCGGCGATGGTTCGCTGCGCGGATGCGTGGGCGGCCGGCGCCTCCTTCTGCGAGCAAGTAATGCTCGTGAAGGAGGAGGCGGGGCGAGAGCGGCAGCGGGAGCGACGAAGGATCGCTAGACAAGCTGCCCGCGCACGAAGGCAACTCGGGCGTCGGAGGTCGATGAACGACCTCCGCCCCCCATGAGCGCCGGCCTGGGGGTGACAGGTGAAGCCGCCTGTCACCCTGGCAGAAGCAGGCCGCGGCGGCGGCGCGCGTGGCGCGCCTCCCCGTTTCCGGGGACGAGTTGGGGACTCTGTGGTCCCCACACCCGAGAAGAGGGCCAGATCGTGAGAGATGGCCCTGGGTCGGCCGGGGTGCGAGGGATATGCCTGTCAACCTCACCTTCGGCAACCGAAACGACCCACAGGCGGCGTGCGTTTTAGTCGGTTCGAGTCCGACATAACCTCCTCCACCGGCTCCGGTGGGGAGGTATCCGTGGGGATTTTGCGCACGTAAAAAAAAAAAAAAAAAAAATACACTTTTACTTTTTCCACTGTATTATTTATTATTACACCAGATCAGTTTCGCTTTACAGTATCCTCAAAGGTTCACAATTGCAACTGAAATTGTAAACATTTCCTATCTCCTGAGATACAGGCTACGCCTATTTCAGTAGCTAGTAGAGAATTTAATGGGGTAGTTTCCTGGGTCATTGAATTCTTACCAATACTACTAAATATCTTAGTATTTTATCTAAAAATATGCATAGTAAACTAAGATAATGCCTAACTAAACTGAAACTATGACTTTTCATCAGTTTTAATTCCCAAAACAGGTCAAAATGTAAACAATCGAAATAAAGTAAAATTTACAACTTTTTAGATTCCTTATTAAATTTCAAATCAATCTTATTATGCACTGTATACGTGTAAACGCAACGTACATTGCTTGCACTCCATACATTTTCACTACGCATAAATGCGTTGTGACGTCACCACGTGCCATGATTTTGAATGGAGCGTTTTCCAGCGGTTCGAGAAATTGAATTTTAAAAATCAAATATCTTTAGAACTATTTATCGTAAGAAAGTTACACTTTTACAGTTCATTATATTATTGTAAAATGTATAGTTCACAATAAATTAAAAAAATAGAAAACAACCCAATTCTTTGTACAATATAGAATTGACTTTGTACCTAACTATAAGTTATAATTGTATACAATTTAGTAAGATGGTGAGAAATAAATATATTTTATTTTATATTAATTTGCAGGGCCGTCTTTAAACTATTTGAGGCCCTGGGCACATTAGGATCATGGGGCCCCTAGGACCTTGAGAAAACACTATTTAGTTACAATAGATAAAGAAAGACAAACAAGGTTCTAAATTTATTTTTATTTAGTTACTAACTATAAAAAAATAGGAAATATAAAAAATAATCTACAAAAGTAACTCGCTTAACATAAAATCCTTAGATTAATTCTATGTTGATTGCAAAGGTACCCTTCTAGATTTAAGATGAGCAAAATCGTTAATCACATCTTCAAAATCTATGGTATTGAGAATATCACATTCTATGGACATCAGCGACAAACTAGTTAATCTCTCTTGAAGCATTGTACTTCTTAATTCATTTTTTATTCGTTTCAATTTGGAGAAGGAGCGTTCTCCGCTGCAGTTAGTTACCATCATACTTAAAAATATTCTCAATGCAATTTCTACGTTAGGAAATGTGTCTTCAATTTTGTTTTGCTTTAATAGATTATATACTTCCTGTACACTGTTAGATGCTTCATTTTCACTCTGAACAATTTTTAAGTATTCTTTTAAATGTTGACATTCTATTTCTAACTCTTTTTCATTTACATCTTCGTGATAGATTTGAAAAAATTCTTTGCATCCTTGTCGTATCTCTTCGGAATTCAGAGTTTTTAAGTGAAAAAATAAACTAAAACGTTGACTGACGGTCTCATATGAACTTTGTCGCTGTTTTAGATGAACACTCAAGGTATCGATTATTGGGAGAAAGGTTTCTACGTTGAATCGCTCTTTTCCATTCAATTGGACTGATGGCGCAGAGCCATCAAAAAAAATCAGCCGTGAGCTTCTACGTCTTGTTCTTTGAGATAGATCTTTGTAGTCAGATTCTGGGTTATTTTCTTTGGCAGATGATTCGAAGTTATCAAATTTATCCCTGAGGTTAGTAATAAAATCATAAAGTGAAGTCAACAAATTGGTTGCAACGTCCAGTGTTATTGTTTCTTTCTGAAGATAATTACTTGTTTTGTCTATTCTTTCCAATATATGCTCCAGATTTCCGTCAGTATAATAAATTCTAGATTTCCCATTTTTCTAGACAGACTAAGGGCTTCGTCTCTTGTTTCTCGTGCCTTTTCAGTATCGTTTGCGATGGTGATTAAAGCTTCTAATATTCTTTTATAACCCCCATGCAAAGCACTTACTGCATCAGCTCGGGCTGACCATCTGGTTTGTGAAAGACTCTTAACAACTTTTTTTGAACCTAAATGTTCTGTTAATATATTCCATCTGTGGGTAGAGCCCGAAAAAAAGTTGTACACTTTCTGAACTATTTCAAAAAACTGTGATGCCTCCGGTACACACCCAGCAGCATGGACACCTACCAAGTTTAGTGAATGTCCTGCACATGGTATAAAGGTGGCAAATTCACATTTTTCCTTGATTCTTGTTGGTAGACCACTATACTTTCCCGACATATTTGAAGCATTGTCGTAGCTTTGTCCTCTGCAATCTTTTATGGGAATATCATGTATCTCTAAAAAATTTAAGATGGTCTCCGCTAAATACTTAGATTTATGCTCTTTAATAGGTATAAATTTCAAAAACCTTTCAACAGGAACACAGTCTTTTACGTATCGAATGATGAAAGTTAGCTGGTCAATATGAGACAGATCGGGCGTACTGTCAACGCTTATGGAAAAATATTTTGCTGATTTAACTTCATTTATAATTTTTTTTAGAACCTGTTTTCCCATTACTTCAATAAACTCATTACAGATATTTGCTGATAAATAAGAAATGTTACCCTTTCCAGGATTCCCAAATTTTTTTAAGTGATCTGCAAGAAATGGATCAAATTCACTCAATAATTCCACAAAACCCAAATAATTTCCATTGTTTGGAGATCCTAGGATTTCATTGTCGCCGCGAAATGGAAGCCCTCTCGATGCCAAAAATTTTACAACAGCTACAATCCGTTTAAGTACGTTTCTCCAGTAATCCACTTCCTTTTGATGTTGAGATAATAACTCTATATCTACTCTACCAACCGCTTTACTTCGTGCCAGATAAGTCATCATAGATTGCTTATGCGCTGGGCTATTTTCATGTGTTAAAATTATGTGATTAATATGCTTCCAATCATTACATCCATTCCGAGAGCAAAGATTAACATCAGTTGGGTTAAATAAGCAGCATGAAAAACAAAATACAGAGCATTTGGAAGGCGAATACAGCAAC
This sequence comes from Eilema griseolum, assembly GCA_963662185.1. Lineage (NCBI taxonomy): Eukaryota > Metazoa > Arthropoda > Insecta > Lepidoptera > Erebidae > Eilema > Eilema griseolum. The sequence continues at coordinate 4,058,096 of OY759249.1, forward strand.
CATTTTCTTTCGACGCTTTCATTGTTCTTTAATTTGCGAATAAATAATGCTTTGTTGAAATATCTCGTCACTAATTTATTACCATCTTTGTAGGTTCTGGATGCCTCGGAAAAGTCAGAATCTTTATTTTGAAAATATACTGGTCCCTTACGAATTAAAATTTCGCGATTTATTTCAACAAACTTTTCGTGAAAATAATCGGCGGGATCGTGCGATATTAATTCTTCTGTGTTGGAAAACTGCTGTTCAATTGACACAGTTGGAGTTGTCGGTTTTAGTGAAGTTACTGAAGTCGTTGCACTTTCGTCGTAGGAATAGTCGCTTTCTGATTCAATCTCTTTTTCAAAATTGGAACATGAAGGTTTAGAAATTCCCGCAATTTGTAATTGAGCTGAGTCATCATGTGGAACATTAATGAGTTGATTGCTACTTACAGAAGTTTCTCCAGTAGTAGTAGTAAAATATGATGTTAATTTTGGTAACTTTTCAATTACTTTGGTGGCGCGATTGGCCACGTGCGCTAGTGGACTGTATTGCGGGGAAGTAGCTAACTGTTCCATTGACGCTTTACACACAAAAAGACAGGTGATCGGGTTGCCGCGGACGTGATCCAGGCAATGAATGCAACCCGAGAAATTAGGAGAGGATGCACTAACCTTCACGACACCATGTGTTTTCATCGCAGCCGGTACACGGATCTTCTCTTCCTTGCTCAGGAGCTGCCGCCAGCATCACTAAATCACTTGAGGGACACACGAGAGGCACAATCCGATCGGTAAAGGTCTATGAAGCGGTAAAAATGCAACAAATATTATTCATTTCTGAGAGACGCGCGCGCGGTCCGCCTTTACGCTGGCTAGTTCAAAGAGGGAGTGAGTGTCTATATATCACAAATGGCGGACGGAAACTATATCTAGTACTATACTATGGTTAGTGCGGGAGGGGAGATGGGTATAGAAGGAGTGTGTTTCCGCGTCAAAAAATACAGTTTCTACATCGGCGCAACCATACTTCTTTCTGATGTAGAGCTTTTTTCCTTTTTTCAGATCCACTAGGATATGACCGTTTCGACATTTTATATTATAATTCAGTATTTAATTAATTTTATAACGAAAATATTCGCTAACACAAAACAGACAAACGACGATTTAATCAAACAATACTATTTTTTTGTCAGAGCTCAAGCACAGTAATTACGATATTACCATAATTATAATATTACAACGAGCAAAGCCGCAGCATAAAAGCAATATCAAGCGACCCGCCGCATCGTCGCATCGTCAGCACTCCATACCTACCTCGTGTCGCCGTGCACCGTCAGCTAAATGACTCACTGTACACCTGCGATTCCGTGACAAATATATTTTAAGTAATATTTTAAGTAACTCACTTCTGTTCTCGCATCGAACGTGGTCACTAGACTTAATTAGAGTTAGTATGGTGTAATGTAGTTCCAACATCGAGTGCATTCGCCTTTAGGCTAGTTAGATTAAATTAAATAAGTATAATAAATCTCGTTTTAAGTGATACTAGTTTCCTTCTTGTACCCTCTGGCTGCGGGAAAACGTAATTGGCGCAGTCGGTAGGATACTCGCGGGTCGGTTCGCGAGCCTTAGGATTTCTCATATCGACATCCGTGTTCGCGTGTCGCCTGGGTGACTTCCAAGTCACCGCTTCGAGTATCCAGAATCTACGTGAAGCCGCAACGGAGGTTATCCAGACATTGATAGCACAGGAAGGAATCGGATCATAGTTTGTAGTCAATTCAGCAAAAAAAAGAGGAAATAACCAGTATAATAAATAAATTTATTATAAGGAAGAAGAAAAATGGATCAAAGAATACTATCCCAAACTTACAGCACACTGAATGGAAGCTTTCTGCTGACACTACCCAGCCACTGCTCACTACACTCGCCTGAACTTACTATAAGAAATGAAAACGATGTCGTACAAGGCAAGCCACTGAAAATTATGAAGATCACTTACCCAGAGAAGATGAAGAGCACAGTATCGGTACACCTAAACCTAAGCTCCATAAACTTAAAATCTCTACATGCCAGCCAAGATAAAATCATACACCAACCTGCACTGCAACTACGGAACGATCCTGAAACAGTATACCACACAACCATACCTTTCTACGTTATCGTATCCGGTGCAATTATACTTACCTCAGTCATGCTGACTCGTCGTTTTCGCCGATGGAAATGCAAGCAACAAGTTACTATAGAAAACCCCTCCAGCACCCAGCAAACTTCTGCTGAAGAACCTGAAAACCAAACCTACGCGAAATCATCTACGACAGCAATATTTTCACTGAAAGTTGGCAAATAGTTGCTTTTCTGAGGGCGGAGGAATTACGATATTACCATAATTATAATATTACAACGAGCAAAGCCGCAGCATAAAAGCAATATCAAGCGACCCGCCGCATCGTCGCATCGTCAGCACTCCATACCTACCTCGTGTCGCCGTGCACCGTCAGCTAAATGACTCACTGTACACCTGCGATTCCGTGACAAATATATTTTAAGTAATATTTTAAGTAACTCACTTCTGTTCTCGCATCGAACGTGGTCACTAGACTTAATTAGAGTTAGTATGGTGTAATGTAGTTCCAACATCGAGTGCATTCGCCTTTAGGCTAGTTAGATTAAATTAAATAAGTATAATAAATCTCGTTTTAAGTGATGCTAGTTTCCTTCTTGTACCCTCTGGCTGCGGGAAAACGTAATTCAGTCAGTAACAAACTAACAACTACAAACAAAACAAACGCCACAACATCGCAGACAAATACTTGAAGGGAATTCCCGTTCGTCAAGTCAAACGACGATCGGGAGTCGGGAATTCCCCTTTTTTGTCTTTGGTATTACGAATGACGTTCGAATAGGTTTCTTAAAGACATAAACCACACCGCATCAAATAATTCTTCTTTTTTTAATTTAATAATTTTTCTTTTAATTGTATTCTTATACTTACATATAGGTATTTAAATTAACCTAAATATACTAATATCGGAAAAACTCATTTTTGAGAGAGAGTGGAGTACTTATATCCTGTTTATTTATTAGTTTGATCTTTCTTTTTGACGGATGTCAAATCTGAAATCGATATAACTTTGCAACGACGAACAATATTTTCTTATTTTAATAATATTAAAAATTGATAATAATCATAAGAATAGACACACAACATAAGAGTACCTGTTAAGGACTCAAGCATTTTCCGAAAGTCTTAAGTGGTTTTTATTGCTTCGAAGTAAAATTTAAATAGAAAAACTGAAAACAATGGTACCTACCCAATGTTTTTATGTCTAGTGCAATAAAATTGATTGACGAATGAATTTATTTATTTTGAATAGTTTAAAACATACATACAGCCACATATTTAGCCAACACATTTTTTACACCAATAGATATTTTCTGTTTCCCATCACTGACCCATCTGTCAAAAAGTTCAAGCTATGTTGTACAAGGTATAGCTATCCGCATGCGGCAAACTAAAGCTAATATAATAAGCGTAGGTATTGTAGTAAGTCATTATCATCAGATTTTTCAAAATTAATGTTTTTCGGTAATACCTAAATATCGGTTATCATTTGGTAATCTGGCAGGAACTAGGGGGCCCCATTCGATCGCGGGGCCCTGGGCACGTGCCCATAGTGCCCAGTGGGGAAGAGGGGCCTGTTAATTTGTACTAAAATCATTATCGTTATTCTTTTTTTAGTAGATGAAGTCGATATTTACAGTTAACTTCATATGAAATGTGTGTTTTTTGTCAACAATGACGCCAGTCTTCTGGCCCCCCTCCCGGTTGACATCGATGGGGAGGAATTCTTTGATGCCCTGAACCTGCAGGAATGTTTAGGTATATTCTGTATTCTTTTTATATTTTAATTTAGATAACTCCCATGTGCATTAAGTAAGTACCCAAATTGCTATCTCTGTAAAAAGTTATCAAGTCTTATGTAGAGTCAAACTTGTTTTGGTACCAACTTCAATCGAATATGCGCATTTTTATCTTTTACCGCGGTAGGCTAGTGGTATGGGTAATGGACTGCTAAGACGAGGTCTCGGGTTTGATCCCAGGTTTTACCATGGCACACACCAATAACTATTCGATGCTTTTTGAAGTTATGTGTGTATTTATCGCAGGTTTATAAGTGCCCGGTTAATGGCAATAGGCTCGCCACCAATTACATTGGGACCTAAACATGAACTGGCGAAATGTGGGTGCTAGCACCTCTGCCTACCCCTTCGGGGATATAGGCTATGTTATCTTTTCATTTTATACTGAAGTTATTTTTTTAGTACTTATTCGGTTTCAAAGTGGACTTTTTTTTAAATAACTTATGCTATTAAAAGACCTAAAATACTTATCATTCAATTTTGGCACTCTAAAACTGGAAAAACCGGCTTACCTTTTTAGTCTATTATATGTGACGCAGAACCGACACAGTGCTCATTTTTATATTTCTTTCAAATTTTTAATTTTTACATACCTACTACATATTATGGAACTACAAAGCGGCCGTGTTTATACATTGCAGATATTAAAAATAATAGTTTATTTATTTATTTAATCTTTTATTGTACACATAAATGACATTTATATAAAAAGATGAGATATAATGTACAAAGGCAATCTTAACTCAAAGTTGAATTGGTAATATTTAAAATATATTTTTAAATTCTTGTCTTTTTAAGCACTGAACAGAAATTGAGTTTTTTTTTCGCAATCGATTGATTAAAATCAAAGATATGATTGAACAAATATCGACCAATTCGCGGGCCGAGCTACGTGCTTCAGCTAGCATATATACAATGCTATTTTCTTTCTTTAAATCATTTTTCAATTGAAACAACATTTTTTTGGAAAATAAATGTACGTTATTATGTGTACGCATGTATTATACATCGAAAATATCATCAAAACAGCCTCACGTAAACTCGGAGTCCTGCACAGAGTGAGACATTTTTTCACGCCAGAGCAGCGGTGTCTTCTATACAAGACACAAATTCGCTCCTGTGTTTTTTTTTTTACGTGCGCAAAATCCCCTGTGAAATACTACTCGCATCTCTGGGATGGTTTAGCAAAGTACTTACTAAATGCTCTCGACAGGTTGCAGCGACGTGCATTCCTCATCATTGGGAATCCTGAGGTCACGAACACCCTAGAACCTTTACAGATGCGTAGAGTGTTGCGTCCATGGCTGTATTTTACCGTCTGTACCATGGTGAGTGTTCTGATGAGCTCTCCCAATTAGTCTCACCATCCACTTTCCTAAACAGGACAACACGTGCCGGTCTCAGATGTCACCCGCACACGGTGCAGAACATCCGATCAAGAACCAAGTGGTTTGGTGACTCTGTCCTCTGCCGCACCATTAAGGCCTAGAATTCATTACCAGCTCACTTCTTCCTACAGTCCCGGGTCCTTTAAGCGGGGCGTAAAAAACCATATGATGAGGCCGTCAAGCTGAGTGTCACCATTGTCACATGGTATGTGTAAGTAATGGTGACCCTCTTTTCTGAGACTTTGCCTTCAGCTTACCATCAGGCAAGGCGAAGTGTAATTGACGTGTTCTATATAAAAAAATACAACTTTAATAGATGGAATTATTTTAGACTGTGAGTATGAAGTTAAATCATATAGTAGTCATATTCGAATTTAGGGTATACCAGGTTATATCCACAAGCATTTTTTCTAATAATAACAATCTTCACACAATACAAACAAACAAAATGAAATATTCATAATTATACTAGGTATCGGGACTTCTCGCGTATTATATCTTGTATAATTCATCAACCCAAAGTCCTCTCCACTGATCGCCACTACTATTCACTGAACTATTCATTGAAATCAAAAAATATAAAAATTTCAATAGGGAAGATGGATTCAAGCTATCCGGAACGCGGAATCCAGTGATTAAGATATTAAAACCAAAAAACACAGTGCCGTTAAAAACTGACATAGTGAGTGTGGTGTGGCGCCAGCCTAACCGTTCATAATAAGTGTAATGGTGGGTAGGCGCTCAAAAAATGTTCCCCGCATACATCTCGACGCTCGAAGACAAGTCAAGTCGTGACCACGGGTACTGCAACGCATCCGAAACGTCGGCAGAAATAGTAAGTTCTAAGATATAATTCGCAAGAAGTCCCGATACCTAGTATAATTATGAATTCACACCGCGAAAGTTTAAAAATAAAATGAAATATTAATTTCATTTACCTACTACCACCCAGCCTTAAAATTAACGCTCTCACATAATCACACAGCTTGTAGGTATAATACGCGCAATTTACAACCACACTTACTCTTCTACGCTTGACCAGTGAATGTTGACTAGTTCGAGCAACATTATAATATCAATCCTTCTACAAGTCAGTCGTTACTCTAAAACGGGTGAGTGTTATATATTTTTATTAAAAAAAAAAGTGTTCAAAAATATCTTTACATGTGATTGGATTGTTATCACAGTGGAATAAGTACAGTACAAAGTAAGCTAATATTTAAAAAGAAACACTTTTGTCGTATTCTAAATTCAAATACTATAAAATAAATCGTGATAGAATCCGTTAAAAAGTTATTTTATTTCAATGAGTGATATTCGCGTAAACTTTTGAAAAAAAAATGTGATTGGATTGTTATCACAGTGGATATAAAAAAGTATATTACAAAGTAAGTAGTTGTAAAATCATTGACAATGACCTTAATGATTTCTTTAATAGAAATATATTTGAATTTATAATTTGCGTATCAAGGTACCGTTAGTAAATAGTGTAATCGCATTTCGAAATAATTTTGTTAGTGAAATAGCAATAATTAATACATAAGTTTTTAAACTATTATTTACTTTAAAGAAATATCTGGATTTTTATCATGTATCGTTTGGTCCAGTGCCAAAATATCAGAAACTCCAAACTATATACATGGCAAACATCAGACAGATATATACAACCCAGGCTTGAGTCAACAATAGTGCCAGAAAGACGGCAGTAGGCTCACCTATTACATATAATCACAGGAAGAGGTGAATTACCCACATTTCACCAATAATTGTATTCGGCCTCCGGGGATAAAGGTGTGATTTCTATGTATGTATGTATGTAAATATTCAGATATCTCTTAAGTTTTTAATACCTGATTAAGTATTAAGAATTTTTTTTTGCTTCTCTAACATTTTGAACCGTTTTATGTACAGCTTTTATTAAGTTTTGCGTTTTTTGGTAAGAATATATAAAATAAAATAAACTAAATTGAAAAAAAATACATATCGAAACCACCTCCTTTTTGGAAGTCGGTTAACAAACTAGATCGATCTCGGTTTCGTGTATAGTGAACAAAAAGAAAACCACCATTAATATAACATTACCTATGAATTTCGATTAATGGTGGTTTTCTTTTTGTTCACTATACACGAAACGGAGATCGATCTAGTTTATTAACCGACTTCCAAAAATGAGGTGGTTTCGATATGTATTTTTTTAGTATTATTATATATATAGTATATATATAATTTTGGTTAGGTATTAAGATACCTAACCAAAATTACTAATACTAAAAAAATACTAAATAAATTACTAGTGTTATGCCTAACTACTCCAGCCAAGTTAAATTGCATATATTAGGCATGAATTATTTATGTCGGCACTAGAGTCGGTAGCTCAGTGGTTAAAGAGTCGGTCGAGAGTATTATAGTCCTGTGTTCGAATCCTGGCCACTACTGACGTGAACCCACTCTTAACACAAGCAATTAAGCTTAACAGGGGGAGTTAGAGGGTATATATAGAGGGCATATAAATGATAAGAATTCGAACTCAGTACCTCTAGAAAGTAAGGTTCCGTAACCAATAAACTTGCAAGTAATGCCTATAACCTTTACGCAAGTGTGAGCAATAAATTGCCTAAGATCTGTCGCAATGAACTGTATGGCCGTGAAAACATTATGACCAAAAAAAACAACATTTATTCTCATCATAAGCATATCAAAAATTACAATACTTTTACATTTAGAATAGTTTTTTTTTATACCACTTAGTTGGTAGACAAGCACACGGCCCACCTGATGGAAAGTGGTTACCGTGACCTATGGACGTCTGTAACACCAGAGGAGTCACAGTCGCGCTGCCAACCCTGTAAGTACAGAGTTTCTGTGCCGTCAGTAGAAGACAAAGCAGGACAAGCCTTTAGCCTTCCCACTGACAGCACATATTCTCCAGTGAGCTCTGGCTACCCTACTCACCGCTGGGAACACAACACGATGTTATTATAGCCGCGGTATTCTGTAGGGCGGAGGTACTACCCCAGTCCGACTGCTCAATCGGGCGGAAATACCAGGCCGCCAAGCTGAGTGCCACCATTGTAGCACTTAGTGTCTGTAATGGTGACCCTCTTTCCTGAGACTTTGCCTTTAGCTTACCATCAGGCGAGGTGAGGTCAAGTTGGCGTGTCCTATATAAAAAAAAAAAAAAAAACCTCCTTTAAAAGTTTTAAGTTATTGAATATTGACCTAGTCAGGGTTAGCCCGTGACATAGTTTGATATTCTGTACCACCCCACCCTATAATGCCCATAGAAGTCTACCGGCTTTCTTGACATTTGTGTAAACCGCTGCGCTCCCTTGAGTAGTAGCGTGATAATATATAGCATATAACCTTCCCCCATAAACGGATTATTCAACACAAATATAATGTTTTAATTCTAATCTGTAGTTCATAAGATTAGCGCGTTCAACCAAACAAACAAACACTTCAGCTAATTAATAATAATGTATAAATTCACAAGAAAGGTATTTTATTTTTTAACCCCTGTCGCTAAAACGACGTGTCTGTGTGTGTGTGTGTGTGTCTGTGTCATCGTAGCTCCAGTTCGGTTGAACCGATTTGGATTTAGTTTTTTTATGTTTGAAAGGTATCTTAGTCGGTAGGGTTCTAAGACATGTTTGTAAAAAAAAATGATCCAAGATGGCCACCGCCACAAAAAAATGTAGGACATATTTTCTCACAACTCCATCATTTAGATTAAAGATGTTGTTTTTTAGATTTACTAATTTATGTAAAGGTTGTCTCAATGGCAAGGCAAAAGCGTTTTTAATGTTAAATCTAACTTAGGATTTGGATTAATAATAATATGATCCTTAATTTTTAACCTTCTTCCACCCTCTTTTCATTTTTGGTAACTAGTAAAATAATATAATTAAAACGGGTTGAATCGCTGGTAATAACTTAATACCAATTCAAGGTCCTGAGGGTCTAAAAAGGCCACATTAAGCGATTGCGCTAAGAATAAGTAACTTTATGAATATCCAGTAGATTTCAGTAGATTCATATAAAATTCGTGAAATGTCGTATGATACTCGTATGAGTGACATACGAGTTTGAGTAGAATCACAACCATTCATTTACTAAGCAAATTCTAATTTCGTGTAAATATCGCTGCATAACAAAATATTATACTAATACGATTCCAATAAAGTAGCCTTCTTAAACCTACTGGGTTTTAATAAATAATAGTATTTATATATTATGATATATATAGATCATAAAATCCAGATTTAATAAAAAATAATGTGCAGAACCTTGATATACCTATTTCTAAATTAAAAGTAATTTAGTTTACACTTTAAATTATCAGCCGCGTGTTGCCCAGCAGAGTAGGATTTGGGCCACCCAATCTCTTCCCATGCGGATTCCCATTATATGTATGTATGTAAAAACTATGAGATTTCTCTCAAAATCGGTCCAGTCGTATATAAAATTAACTAAATCAATCAAAATAATGGACAAATTTACTTTTTTTTGTATGTATACCGATTATTCATATCATTCTTCATGGGGACTCCGTGATCCCCATACTGGAAGAGGTCCACCTTGAAAGAGATGGCCTGGGGTCAGCTGGAGTACAAGGGATGTGCCTCTGGCTACTTTACCCAGATTTTAAAATATTCATTAAAAAAATTGTGTTTCAATCTGAAGCAACGCTTTAATTTGATTTATTGTATTGTATGAGTATGAAATCACCATTCAGAGAGAATATTTCTCTCTCTCATGTATGGATTTATGTCAAATCCATACGTCATGATTTTTTTTTCCAATTGCTATGTTGGTTTTCAGTAGAGTAGAATATAGCTATCCTATCTATTCCCATGGGTGTCATAAAAGCCTATAAGCCCGTGAAATAGTGCCCATTTGATGTGAAGTGTTCCACCGATAATTATAGTTGGAGAAATGTGGGTGTTAGTACGTACAACTCTGCCAACCCATTTAGAGATTTACAGGAGTGAGTATAATGTATAGGGATCTATAATTTTACTCTTTGTGGTTACATGTAAAAATAGAACCATAAAAAGCTATAAAATATATTATTGAGTTTTGTTTGTATCATAGTTTATCACTTCTTAAACAGCAAGGTAAATATTTTGTCATTGTTCTTTGTCTCTTGAGAGTTGAGGTCACCTATATGCAAATGTTTATTTTTAAACACTATAAAACATGGCGGAATGTCATAAATCTGATTCATATGTTTGTTTGTGGTTTGTAGAAGCTAATGCAGAGTATAATAGCGGAAGGAGATAATACGATTGATGAATGAATTAGATTAGCTCTTTGCCCCTTACGTAAAATAAGTTATTCACATTCGTGCCATCGACCCTGTAAGAACAGAGTTTCTGAGCCGTCAGTGCAGAAGACACAATCAGGACCAGCTTTTGATCTTTCTCTTTCATTCTTCAGTGAGCTCCGGCTCACCCTACTCACCGCCGAAAACACAACACGAGGTTATTATGGCCGTGATATTCTGTACTACGGAGGTACTTCCCCAGTCGGACTGCTCAATAGGACGGACACTTCGTTGTGTCCTACCTCCGTGAAAAAACAAAAACCTTGGAAAACTGGGCCTCTGTTCTGGAGGAACTCTATACACCCACTTCCAAATGTAAGTGTTATATACAATATTCATGAACTCTTCATACCCATCAGTACTTATCAAAATAATCGGGATATAGCATGTTGTATTGTAGCGAGTTTCCGATTTTTCGGCGCTGTTGCAAGCACCATGATGTTGCAAGCAACAATGCAACATGGTAAATATCCCGATTATTTTGATATTAATGTGAGTGACCATGATAGTTTAAACATCTTCGTAAAAAACATAACATAACATAAACTCATGCCTATATCCTCGAAGGGGTAGGCAAAGATGCTAGCACCCACATTTCACCAGTTTATGTTTAGGTCCCAATGTAATAGGTGGCGGCGAGCCTATTGCCATTAACCGGGTTCTTATAAAACTGCGACAAATACACACATAACTTCGAAAAGCATCGAAAGGTCATTGATGTGTGCCATTGTAAAACCTGGAATCGGACCCGAGACCTCGTCTCAGCAGTCCATTACCCTAGACTATAGCCGTTAAAATATCTTCATACCCATGCATAAATCGGATTTGATCCTTTCAATGCATTGTGTTATAGGCTGAAGCCAAACGAGCTTAATTTTTTGAGTTGTGAACGCATTATTTTGGTCATTGCATGCTATTTCATAGAAAACTTCTGTTTCCAGACAACTCATTTTGCATCACCGTGTGAAAGGAACGTTATGTGAAACCAAATGCAGCCGAAAAAAAAACTAAATTGCTCAAAAGTGTACGCTCGTTTGACTTCATAAGTATGAAGCCAAACGAGCGTACAGTTTTGAGTTATGAACGCATAATTTTGGTCATTGCGTGCTATTTCATAGAAAAATTCTGTTTCCAGACAACTCATTTTGTATCACCGTGTGAAACGAACGTTATGTGAAACCAAATGCAGCCGAAAAAAAAAACTAAATTGCTCAAAAGTGTACGCTCGTTTGGGTTCATACTTATAGTTAGGCTTTCGCATGTGTGCATCCTCTATCAATTTATGACCACTTCACACATTTTTAATTTTATGTACAGATAATTTATTGTAATTGTGGTAATTGTTATAGGTTGTTAAAATAGTTACATAATTTTATTTTATTGAAATTATAGTGCTAACAGGGCGGCAAGTAGTTATAATGTTACAATAGTTTTTGCCCGTGTCTTCTATTCTTAAAATAAACCATCTAAAAGTATTTTTATGTCAATTAAGTATCGTTATCTTTAATTTTATCTATCGCGATAATCATAACAGATTTACACATAATTGATTAATAGTTTAACACAAATGATTTACATTAGCTATTGTAATTGGGTATTTGATGAATTTCGGCAACCTGTCTTAAAAAATGTAGAAATTTATATTAAATAAATTCATCATTTTAAAAAACCTTATTAATTAGAAAAAAACACATTTTCGCTTTTTTTGAATAAAAAAGGTGCGCAAAAAGTAGTCGGTCTTGTGTGTGCCTGTTTCCCATAGTGGTAGGCAGAGATCACGGATCTCCACTTGCTAAGATCCTGACATACTACTCTCGCTTCATTCACTCTCATTACATTCTTCATGCATGCTCGTCGGTTTAAAGCACTCCTGACCTGTCCCTTTTCTAAAACTTCCCCGATTTGGTCCAGGTATGTGCGCCTAGGTCTTCCCCTTCCGACGGTACCATCCACACTCGCCTCATACACCTGTTGCGTTAGTCTTCTTTGATTCATTCTCTCAACATGACCAAACCATCCCAACATTCCTCTCTCAATTCTCATCACTACATCTTCTATCACTCCACATCGTTCTCTTATCACGCTATTTCTCACTCTATCTTTCAAGGTCAAGCCACACATACTTCGCAACGCACGCATTTCTACTGCATTCACTCTACTCTGATGCTTTTTCTGCCACACCCTACTTTCACTACCATACATAAGAGTCGGCACTAATACTCCACCATGTACAGCCAGTCGTGCCTTTTCGGACACTTTCCGGCTGCTCATAAAGTTGTGTAGTGCCCCATTCACTCTATTTACAGCTATCACTCTCCTTTCAACATCTTCTTCATGCTTTCCATCTCTCGTAAACAATGTTCCCAAATATATGAACTCATTCAGTTGTTCCACTTTTGCGTGACGTCTTTAAATAATGTCTACGAAGAGACCAACGGAAACTAGCATAACGGAAACTAGTAGATTTTTATAGTTACGTCACGCAAACTCTCAACAGATATTTGCGTTTTATCTCATGTGAAATACAGATAAAAAAAACAATTTTAAGAAATATTTAAGTTTTTCTTCATGTGAAATATTTTTTTATACTTATTAAATATGTATAAGCTCAATCATATTCAACACATTGCATATTTTTTTGTAATAGTTGTCAAATATAATAACATAATTGTACAATTATATTTCATAAATGTGAAGCACAATCTATAATACGAGTATTCATGATTTTATAAATACATTAGCTCTACAAGCCACACACAAATATACAATTAGAACTGTCTAGGTTTTGTACCTAGATAAATATAAAACTTATATTCAAATATACATCGAAAATACGTATTTTGCCTATAATCCACAACTATTCTGGTTTCATAAGCTTAATCATACACGATTGTAATCCTTAAAAATTACAATTAATTAATTATTTTTTTACATACCCGAAAATAACTCCTTAGAAACATGTGACTCTGTGGCTCTATACCCTGGCTTATATATTTAATTTTTTTATAAAATGCTCACTAAGTATTTACTTAGTGAGCATTTTGAATTGCATTCCACAATGTAGCTAGTTTATTGCGTATTTATTTTCTAATTGAAGTGTTTCGATTGTGGAATACTATGGCAACAAATATAAGAATTGCGTGTATTTTGCATGTACTTTATTGTTTAGTTACTGCCATTATTTTTGTTGGAAAAGTAGCATGTAGTTGTTATTTTTGTTACTCTATTCTAGTAATAGAAAAATAAAATAAACTAGGTAAGTATACATGTCATGTCATTAAAAGGCTAACTTATTGTTTAGAATGTACCCTCATTCCAAACAATGTTGCCAATGAACGATTCGACTGCAAAGTCAATTTTCATAATTTTTTACTTTTTAGTATGTTTTTTAATTTCATTTAACCAATATTAATTTTTAGGCTTCCTTTATAGGATCACTTCCTTCGTCTGTCATCTTAAGACCTTTTAGGAATGCGTGGAGGTCCTTTTAGGGATAAAGTCGAAATTTATACCACCAAATACTCAGGTCTGCAACAACTTGAATCTGTGAAAAATCTACCTTCTACGTTAATGCAATCAAAAGTACAATACGGATGTATATGTTGCAAAATTCATCACAATAACCACGATTTTATTGTAATTCTTCAAGCATTCCATATTTGAAAATTTATAGGAATATTTTTTTTTTCTATTTTCGGCAAACGCTACCTATATGTAGGTATATGACCTATTTTGATAGTTAGTCGAAGTATAAGTATCTGGCCAATATCCGGCATTTAAAAATATATGTCCAATTTAAAAAAATATATGGTTTTGACATAACTTATGACGCATAAGCGTCCGAATTCTGTACCAGAATACATAAAATACAATAATAACTTAACGTTTTTACGGAACCCTCGAGTCCAACTCGCACTTGACCCTCTCTAATATTATTTCAATTTTGTTTTGTTCCTATCTTCACATACTTTACGAATTGCATCTACCTTCTTAATCATAACCTCATGACTATTATTCAATAATATAATCGTTTCTCGGTAGACTAGTGATCGATTTACAGTATCGAAGTAACTAGAAATACGAGTATAGCAATAGATGACGTCAATCCAAGTACCAGTTTACTCAAGGGAATCCCTTTAAAGAATATTATAAATACCGGTTACGGGACAATAAGAATGTACTTTTGATTTTTTGTACGTGCGCAAAATCCCCACGGATATCCCCCACCGGAGCCGGTGGAAGAGGTTATGTCGGACACGAACCGATCAAAACACACGACGCCTGTGGGTCGTTTTTTGTTACCGAAGGTAAGGTAAACAGGCATATCCCTCGCACCCCGTCTGACCCAGGGCTATCTCTCTCGATCTGGCCCTCTCCTCGGGTGTGGAGACCCCAGAGTCCCCAACTCAATAAGAATGTACTTAATTGATAATATCTGGTTATACCGGTTTATGAACTTTATGGTGAAGACTATTAATATATAATTATGAGATATCCTAAAGCCAATAAAAAATTCAACTTAAAATCCAAATAATGCGGAACGGTCGATAGCCTTAGCAACTGGTTTGACCGCTCTCCGTGTTTAGCAAGCTCAGTTATAAATAATTTATGTAATTATAATAAAATAAAATGACACATAAATAACATAAACTCACGCCTATATCCCCGAAGGGGTAGACAAAGCTGCTAGCACCCACATTTCGCCAGTTTATGTTTAGGTCCCAACGTAATAGGTGGCGAGCCTGTTGCCATTAACCGGGCACTTATAAACCTGCGATAAATACACACATAACTTCGAAAAGCATTGAAAAGTCATTGGTGTGTGCCATGGTAAAACCTAGGATCGAACCCGAGACCTCGTCTCAGCAGTCCATTACCCATACCACTAAGCTACCGCGGTAAAATAAAATGATTTGTGATTTACCCACCGTAAATATACTGCCTAAATATTCGCAAGGGGAATTCCATTTATATTCCATTTATAATTCGGTTTATGTTTTACTTGCTTTTATTTTATTTCTTGTTCCGATAGTGAATTTTTTTTTCTCTTTCTTTTATATGTGGCGTGTGTGTATAATAAATGGTTTCTTTCTTTCTTTCTTTAATTTTTTACATGCGAAAACCCTTCAGTTGTTTTGTCTTGAATTGTCTTAATTGAAACAACCAGTTAGAAATCGAGCTGGCTAAAATCATGTGTTATTTTCTGACACCGACCCTGTGTTGCCACGAATGCTCCCCCTCGCCGAAGTCGGTGGAAGAGGTTATGCCGGACTCGAACCGACTAAAGGCGCACAGTGCCTGTGGGTCGTTTTTGGTTGCCGAAAGTGAGGTTGACAGGGCTTATACCTTGCACTTCAGCCGACGCAGGGCCATCTTTATCGATCTTGCACTCCTCGGGTGCGGGGACCACAGAGTGCCCAACTCGTTCCCGGAATTTGGGAGGTTGTGCGCCGCCGCCGCGGCTTGCTTCTGCCAGGGTGACAGAGGGCTCCACCCGTCACCACCAGACTTGCGCTCATGGGAGTCAGTGTATTTTAAAACCATTGTGTATTACATGCCTCTTATGTATTTTATACTTTTCGTGAATTTTGTACCCACATTTTACTAGCATATTAAACTAGTACTAGGAAACTTGAATACTAGGGCCACCCTATCCATTACCATGAGTATTTTAAAAGGTATTAAAGATTTTCTATGAGAGATATAATATTTGCACAGTAAAAATATCTAAGGAACATGTGAGTTTATCGTTATACTTACGTTAATCCCGATTAAGCTTTTGCCTCGGATTCCGGAGTCCGCTTTTTTCATTGTAACTTCATCGCAGCTGACCTTCGATATTTTCCGTGCAGTGACTGCCACCTGACCTCCATAACTCATTAGTGACATCAAAGTACTGCAATTAGATCAGTTGTTGGACGTTGCTCCAACTAACTGTAACGAATACCGTAGATATTCGTATGACAACTACTACAGATGGCTTAAGGTGCTCTCCAAGGTACAAAACATACATGTTATCTTTAGGAAACATGTATACATAGTATTGTGAACGATCTTCGCATCAATTGATTATGATCGCAAGGAAACAAACGCAAGGCCATTTGATTCGTTCCGGTACAATATTTTATAGGCTTCGAGGTAAATTAAGTCTGGCACAATACAGTAAACATCTTTGTGTAGATAATAAATTAGACATGAAAGCTTTTTGTTCCCTTAAATTAATTACAACAGTGAAGTCATAAAAGTCCATACTAATAAAAAAAAACCTCTGATGCTGCGGTTCGCAGTTGCTGTATGTAATCGGCTACAAACGCCTAACCTCAACGCTATGGTGATCCTTTGTCGCACCATTGGAATTCATTACCAGCTCACCTGTTTCTCCCTACAGTCCCGGGTCCTTTAAGCGAGTCGTGAAAAAACATGATGAGGCCATCAAGCTGAGTGTCGCCATTGTAACGTAGTATATATATGTAATGGTGACCCGATATACCAGTTAGCTTCACCTTCGGCAACAAAAAAGACCCACAGGAGTCGTGCATTATAGTCGGTTCGAGTGCAACCTTTCCCACCGGCTCCGGTGGTGGGGGTGTCCGTGGGGATTTTCCGTACGTAAAAAAAACCCTCTGTTCAAAGACTTTGCCTTCAGCTTACTATTAGGCGAGGCGAAGTCTAACTGACATGTCCTATATAAAAAAGAAGATCACAGTCAGCATTGGATCGATCTTGACTGGTAGGTGTTGCTGAGAAAGATCTTAACACCATGTAAATAATAGAATAGGATTAATAGAATAATAGAATAGCATTAAGAAATTTTCGAGTACTTTTCTGAACAAGTTCGATCCCATGCTGACTGTAGCGTATTACGAAATTCAATATCGTATTTCAAAACCTCATGGTTGTGTAACCGTCGCCATATTGATGACGTATGTCTTGGGAAGTTGACATAGCTATGACACTCAAAGCCACGGCCAAGAGTTGAACAATATTTGTCTTCTAACTAGCGAGTTGGCATGTGAACACATATGAATGTTTGTGCAGAAATATTGGTTGTCTCCTGCTAAGCTGATGTAAAGGGAAAATAAATTAATAAAAATGAAAAATTACGGAAATATATTTTACTAATATTATAAATGTAGTAATGTGTAAGTTTGGTTGTGGAAAGTGTTTGTATGTTATTTAAGTAGCAGGCAACCACACGGTCTACCTGAAAGAAAGTAGTTACTGTGTCCTATTGACGTGTGAAACACCAGAAGAGTCACACTCGCTGCCGACTCTGTAAGAACAGAAGTTTTCTTTGCGCTAACGGCAGAAGATAAAGCAATATAGGCCTTTGGTCTTCTCACTGATAGCACAAACTTCTTCAGTGAGCTCTAGTGGAAGGAAGGAAGGAAAAAATGGTTAAATAGCTGAATGAACGGCTGAATGAATGAAATTTGATACAGTGATAGACAGATCACAGCCTGGAATCACACATTAGTTACTTTTTATTCCTGGAATAGGTTCCCACGGGGGGAAAGGGATCAGGATTCCACGCAGATGGAGCCGTGGGTAACAAAAAGCGTATAATATGGAATACCCAATATAATTGTTAAATTTTCTATGTTTCAATTTGATGTTAATTTTGTATACCAGTCGAAACATAACTAAGATATACGCGTACAACCACAAATAAAAAAATTAAGAGCGTCTTCATTTTAGAAGTCGGTAAAAGAGGGTAATTTTTCCCATTATTAGCTTATTATTATTTATTTCTTATTTTTTTTTTATTCAATAACAATTCACACTGTTTGTATCATTTCAAATCTATCAAAAATTCATAATAATTAAACAATAAGGAACTTTTTTTTTTACGTGCGCAAAATCGCCACGGATACCTCCCCACCGGAGCCGGTGGGAGAGGTTATGTCGGACTAGAACCGACTAAAACGCACGCCGCCTGTGGGTCGTTTTGGTTACCGAAGGTGAGGTTGACACTCATATCCATAACAATAAGGAACTATGAAAATGTCAAAATGAAAATTAATGAACTTAACTTGCCTACTCTCCACCTTAAGGTTGGCAGAATCATCGGTATCGATATAACCGATGCAAGGAACCATTTAAATAAAATAAGAAGAAGAAGAACTTAACTTGTGAATTAGTACCTATACAAAGTCAAATTTATACATGTCAATTTTTATTCATGTCAAATTATAAATTACTCATATCGATTTCTACATAACATAATCCCCGAAGGGGTTGAGAGGTGCTAGCACCCACATTTTGCCAGTTTATGTTTAGGTCCCAATGTAATAGGTGGCGAGCCTATTGCCATTAACCGGGCACTTATAAACCTGCGATAAATACACACATAACTTCGAAAAGCTTTGAAAAGTCATTGGTATGTGCCATGGTAAAACTTGGGATCGAACCCGAGACCTTGTCTTAGCAGTCCTGCTAGCAGGACTGGCACTAATCATAGCAGGCCTACTATGATTAGTGGTATGGGTAATACCACTAAGCTACCGCGGTTGTATTCATGTCAATAATATATATTTCAGTAGCCAAGTCCAATTCCGACCATATATACTTATATTTATATATATATGGCAATAGCGTTTGCTAGATCACTTAATAGAACGCTAACGATGTCCACATAAGGAGCGTCAAGTGATTTCCTTATGTCGATTAAAACGAAGGTAAGGTGAACACAATTTTGCATAACAGATAAGGGTCAACACAGACCAAGCGGCAAAATGTTCGGGCATTTTTAAGTGTTCATTAAATATCAACCTTATTCCAATATAACAAAAATTAACATACATTATTTTAATAAACAAAGCTCAAAATGATAGCTGAAGCGGTAAAAAATGTTTTGACGCTATTTAAAAATGAAGGTTGAAGGGTCCAAATAGTCACACACACATAAATTCCAGATATTAGATATGCAATTAATTTATATTAATTATGCAACTTTATATTAATTATGCAACTTTATATTAACTATGCGACTTAAGTTTGCATTGTACGTTCTTAAAAATAAATTATTTCAATAAACAAAGCTCAAAATGATAGCTGAACCGCTAAACATTGTTCTGACGCTATTTAAAAATGAAGGTTGATAGTAGGAGGGTCCAAATTGTCACACACACACACACACACACACAAATTCCAGATATTATATGTTTATGCAACTTAAGTTTACATTGTGTAGGTACATATTTGATGATTATGTGACTCAAGTTCACATGGTACCTACTTAAAAATAAATTATTTCTATAAACAAAGCTCAAAATGATAGTTGAATCGGCAACCGCTGTTTTGAGATTATTAAAAAATGAAGGTTAGTAGTAGAAGGATCCACATTGTAACAAACACACACACACACACACACACACACACACACACACGCACAAATTACAGATATTAGATGTTTATGTGACTTACGTTTGCCTGGAAGAAATTGAATAAAACGATAAAGCCCCCCTTCGTACTGCTCTTGTCTACCCAATTTTTGTAACATGAATATCGTAATTGGCGTACAATAAAGAATATAATAAATAAATATTAAAACATTGTACCTACATGAAGATTAAAGTCAAGCAGTAAATCAAACATTAGACAAAATATACTGAGACTATATTCTATACCAGGCTGATACCTGTGTTGTATTATGGAGTACAAATGTTTAAATAGAATTAGGTTGACATTTAAATAACACTTAACACCTGTGTGAGCATTTTGCCGCTAGGTTTGTGTTGACCTTAAGATCTGCAAACTACAGCGCGTGATAATATGTGTGTCAATAAAGGTAATAATGATACGTTTGTTCACCTTGAAGTACACACTGATATTGTAGTGTATTGTAACACACATTTACACACTTTGTTGTTATTAGTTAAAAAATAAATTTATTTAATTTCGTGCTAGATGTCAGATATTCCAATTAAAAAATAAAATTAAATGTAATTGAAATATAAATTGGTGTCAAAAGATATAATTAGGCTCATGAATACTTTTGAGGTGGCTCCGTAAAGTGGTTTTTAAGGTTCCGTATTAAAACAAGGAAGGAAATATCGAACCCCTAATAAGTTCCTTATCTCGTTTTCCATCTGACTGTTAAGACAATTTTCTTAGCAATTCAAGGAGGTATTAAGTTGAAATGCTTACACAGCTGGCTGTACAAAATTACAAGACCAAAGAAAAAAAAATAAGAAAGAAAGAACAAAAAAAAAATAGAGAAAGAAGTAAAACAAAAGAACAATTTTTTTTTTTCAACAAACTTTCATTTGGTGCAAAGTTGTCACGCATAATATTTAATATCACAACCACTTTTTTTTCAATCTATTTTCTTGAACCAAAGTTTGACAAATTGACATGTAATAAATAATACGTATCTATCTAATTTGTAAAACATAATATGTAATACAAAACATAAATAAAGATACAACAACACATAAAATACATAGCGTCACCTGGAGTAGCGTAGTGTATTTTACTTATTCTGTATTCTTTGAAAGAGACATGAAATATAAATTGGTTTTAGAATTTTGAACGGCAAGGCTCTGTTCACACACATGCTGCAAATTTTCACAAAATTCCAACACAGGCTATTGTCGAGGTTAAAAGTTATGGACTAGTTTCAGAACACTGTCAAAGTCTGAATAGATTTTAAACTGGTTTAGGTACAAACAGCGAACATGTTTGCTTGTATGACTCTTTACATAATATCCGTATAGTTAGGTAATAGTTATAGCTTTTTGAAC
The DNA here is from genome assembly GCA_963662185.1 of Eilema griseolum. Lineage (NCBI taxonomy): Eukaryota > Metazoa > Arthropoda > Insecta > Lepidoptera > Erebidae > Eilema > Eilema griseolum. The sequence continues at coordinate 4,079,463 of OY759249.1, forward strand.
TAAAATGACGGATCCATTATATATACTTCATCTTAATCCAGACAAATTAAAGAGACAGAGAGAGTGAGAGCGCTTGCATAAATTCGCAAAGAGCTAAAAAAACGTCAAAACAACTACAACTCAATTCTGCAGCCATAGTCGACATTCAAAGGTTGCCTGGCAGAAATCGCTTAAAGCGGTAAGGCAGCTCATTGTATTATTTCTTTAATTTTTGATTTTTTGTATAGCTTACTTACGCTACTTACGCAATATCCTCATGGATACCTCCGTGGGGTGTGGTGGCAGTGAGGGAGGTTATATCAGACTTGAACCGATATATACATATAATCATGCCTTTACCCCAGAGGATTAGGCAAATGTGAATTAACATTTTGCACACAATTTAAAATTATTGAATTCGGTTCCACGTAATAAGGGGGTGAGTCTATTGCCGTCTTCCAGGAACTATTGTTGACACAAGCCATGCAGGCTGAGTCTGGGCTGTATATATTTGTCTGATGCTAAACAGCCCTATCCCTTAGTCGCCTTGTACGACACCGCACGGGAAGAGATTGGGTGATCCAAATTCAACAAAAGACCACCCTGCAACCTGGATTTTTATAAAAATCTTTTATATTTTATCTGTATTTTTTGTTTTACTTGGTGTATCTACAAAATGATTTTCATGCTGTATTTTTTGCACGAATCGCCATTCAAAATTGGAAGAAATCATGTCTCTTATGAATTAACTTCCCTATAAAAGTTCATCCTTTACAATAAAATTTGTGCCAGTAGTATTAACATTCGCTTTGAATACCACAAAATTTTATCAGAAGTTGCATACATGTTACCTAATTATAATTTTTTGTTTAATTTTCCAGTACACCATGCAGGAGGTACCGTATCACCCGCTGATCATCGTCACAAAAGAAGACGTCAAAAAGGTGCGGCAGATGTGTGAGGTCGATGACCTCAAGCGAATCAACGACAGCGTAGACATAGTTGAGGAATGGGTCAAGAAACAGGATCATTTGGCGGGTGCCATACCTTACTTGAGTAAGTAATAGGAGATAAACTAATAGCTTACGCTGCGTTATGAATGTGTGCACTGCGAATGCTTGTAGGCGCCTGTTTCTTAAAGTAATTGGATAATTTTGTGCAAAAATATCGTAACATGTGAGGGTACTCTCGCATATCGCAAACGCATGAAAAACAATCTTACTTCTGTACTTCGCAAAGTTAAAATTATAAATAAATAAGTAAAATTATTCCACGACATTCTACACAACGCCATTTATACCCATGGTAAGTATAGCTTAACTAGCTTGTGTCATGGGATCCAGAATGCGAATAAACATATTTAGATACTAATTTTTTGTAAATAAATACAATACATATTATACATAGAAACACCCAGATCAATGCAAATATACATATTCATGCATACAAATATTTGCACTGAGCGGGAATCGAACCTGCACCCCCTGCATAGCAGTCGAATGCTCTACCACTACGCCACGGAGGTCGTAAACTGTCGCCTATATATGCGGCCACAATAGTTATGTCAGTGTTTGGACTATAATCACAATTCGGGCCGGGAGGTCAGACTGTAGTCACTTCTAATATAGCAGAAAAAATGAAGTCACCTCATATTTTAGCGGACCCCGAACTATATGGTGAAGGCCTCGGAGACTAACATAATTATTATATTCATACCAAATTCCATCAAGCGCCATTTTTTTGTCGCAATATCCTCATGGATACCTCCGTGGGGTGTGGTGGCAGTGGGGGAGGTTATATCAGACTTGAACCGATTAAAACGCACGCCATCTATGGACCGTTGTTGTTGATTACCGGATGTAAGGTTGGCAGGCATACCCCTCGCACCCCTACCCAGGGCCATTCAATTTAATTCAATTCAAATAGTTTAATTGCTAGAATATGGTACAAGAGATATTACAAAATGCTTTGTTTCCTCACACTCTGCCACATACGGCGTGCAAATTTTCAGGTTATACTTACTTATATGCTGAAAAGAATTACATTATAATGTATTGTTATTGTATTGTCCAATAAATCATTAATATTGTAATACACTTTGTTAAATAACATGTCAAATAATTATTTCTTAAATAATGTCATACGTAGGTTAATCAAATCTCTCTCAATCTGGCTCCCCTTGGGACATCAAGTGCCATGAATCAACATTATAGTTTGGTATAAAAATTGAATTATATTAATTCTCGATTCACCTTGTCGGACATATAAAAATAGTCATTAAAGTTTTTAGAAGTTTTGCAACACATGAACTTTACAACAAATTTGCTCACAACGCTTTCATGCATAGCAAATTATAGATAGATATAAAAATTTATGCCAAGGATATTAGTAAAAGTACTGTATTGCTACAATATTTCATAACTACACTGCGATAAATAATTCATATATCTATGATTCTTGCGAATTATTCACTGTTTGAAAACAAATGGCCGCGTGGTTTTCGGCAGAGTAGAGTTTGGACCACCTCATCTCTTCCCATGCGGTGTCGTACAAGTTGACTAAGGGATAGGTCTTTTTACATCAGACAGATATATACAGCCCAGACTCAGCCTCAGATGCATGGCTCGAGTCAACAATAGTGCCCGGAAAACGGCAATAGGCTCACCCCCTATTACGTGGGACCCAATATAATGATGGTGAAATGTGTGTGTTAATTCACCTCTGCCTAACCCTTAGGGCTAAGTAAAATCCTTAGGCTTGAGGCGTGATTATATGTATGTATGTTGAAAACATATTATTGAAAAGATTTTAGAAAAATCCAGTTGATCAAAATTAGATTCTTAGACTGTTACCAAGGGGAACGAGTGAAGGTCCCAGTCTATGAAGAACACAGACTCTAATCCCAAAGTGTGTAAGGCCCTACCAACAAGTTCTGAGTCCAAGCCATCCTCATTTGCTATTCGATGTACCTGCAAACCAATGATAAGATTCCAGTGCATGTCCTCAGGAACTGCACTCATTCCCAACGGCATGTAACCAGCAGGCTTGTGGCTAGTATCATAATATAATAAAACTATTCACATTTTAATAATAGGCCCAATATTGCCACATTGAGCGTATGGGGGCGTACTTCAGCCCTATACAGTGGTCATATTAACTTCATATTGTGTTCCCGGGGAGTAGAGTAGCCCTAGCTCACCGGAGAGTTTTTATGCAGTCAGTAGGAAAACCAAAGGCTTGTCCTGCTTTGTCTACTACACGCCCGCAGTTGATCTGTGTACTATGTACTTACCTAATTATAATAATATTGTCAAAGAAAAAAAAACAAAAATCATCAAAATAATTGGCGGTACCCATTTACCAAGCACAACCTGAAAGAAACTTGGGTACCGCATGCCATCAAGCTCGTTTCAATCCTTTAGACAGCAGTCGGATTTTTATTTTTTGATAATTAATCTTATTTTAAACTTTACCGCGGTAGCCTAGTGGTATGAGTAATGGACTGCTGAGACGAGGTCTCGGGTTCGATCCTAGGTTTAGCATGGCACACACTAATGAACTTTACATGCTTTTCGAAGTTATCTGTGTATTTATCGCAGGTTTATCAGTGCCCGGTTAATGGCAATAGGCTCGCCACCTATTACATTGGGACCTAAACATAAACTGGCGAAATATGGGTGCTAGCACCTCTGCCTACCCCTTCGGGGATATAGCCGTGAGTTTATGTTTTTTTATGTGTAAACTTTTTAGTTATATGATATCACATATAGCAATTTTTGTAATCTCTTTTTAATTTTCTTTATTTTAATACCCAAGTCGATAAAATAGAATGATAAAAATATTAACAACATGCATTTTGGCAACAAAAATTCAAGGAATAGCTTTTTTTGAGATTATATGTACCATATGACACTCGGGAGATTATTGCCTTTACCATGAGACCCTATTCATAGAAATATGTCCAGCCGTTAGGTCTGTAGAGGCGAACAAAGAAAATCACATACATACATACGCACGTAACACAATACCCTCGCTGTCACAGTCGGGTAAAAAATAGGTTTTCAATTTATCGTGTCAGCTGCTGGTCAACTATCAGTGAATTGAGAGCATTCTTTACGTCATCTTTGGTCTGCGGGTCGGGTAGGTTGAGGTCTGTGGCAGACGGATGGGGGTCACGGTACGAGTTTTGACATGGAGTGATTTATGATGCAAATAGCGTGGCATCCGGCTATTTGGAGTTCAAGTTTATCGTGATGGAGGATTAAATATAGAAGCCTGGGATTTATTACCGTCATATTCACAGATATCCGTGGGTATATTCTAAGGTTTTATGTTAAATATAAAGTGAATATTAATGGAATATAACATAACATTACATAACATAAACTCACGCCTATCTCCCCGAAGGGGTAGGCAGAGGTGCTAGCAACCACATTTCGACAGTTTATGTTTAGGTCCCAATATAATAGGTGGCGAGCCTATTGCCATTAACCGGACACTTCTAAACCTGCGATAAATACACACATAACTTGTCACCTTAGTTATATAAAAAAATAGGTACATATTCTTTAAACATTGGTTATATTTTTCAGCGAGGACGATCATAGAACGAGTTTTCATCATCGCCAAGGGCTCCGTGGAATTGACGAAGCGGAGGGTGGAAAGACTTCTAACGACACGTGGAATGATGCCAGAGCTGTGCTTGAATAGGACCGTTGAAGAATTTGAACCGCAATGGGACTGTGTGTGAGTAAAGTTTGCGCACTTTAGATCATAAAAATGCAATTTCAAATCCGTTTGTGGTCCAAAAAGAATTTTATGAGCGATTGCTCGAAACTTGGGTGCAACCATAGAGGCTGACTTTTGTCGAAGATTTGGTATTAGCATCTAATGCGACGATGTCATCTTACCTGATTGCCAAATTACCTGCTTACTTACATAAACTCGGAATAAAAGCCTGTACCAACGCATCCGGTCAGCGTGGAAACAGTAGGCCAAAGCCTCCCAACATATCTCCAGCAATGGACTGCGTTAGGCTTATTGAGTCGCCATCGATGAGGAGGAATTCTTCTACACTTTTTTTTTACGTGCGCAAAATCCCCACGGATACCTCCCCACCGGAGCCGGTGGAAGAGGTTATGTCGGACTCGAACCGACTAAAACGCACGCCGCCTGTGGGTCGTTTTGGTTGCTGAAGGTGAGGTTGATAGGCATGATAGGTATGGAATACTATATATCATAAAAATGCAATTTTAAATCCGTTTGTGGTCCAAAAAGAAATTGATGAGCGATTGCTCGAGACTTAGGTGTAACTATAGGGGCTGACTTTTGTTTGAAGATTTGGTATTAGCATCTAATGGGACGATGTCATCTTACCTGATTTCCAAATTACCTGCTTACTTACATAAACTCGGAATAAAAGCCTGTACCAAACCATCCGGTCAGCGTGGAAACAGTAGGCCAAAGCCTCCCAACATATCTCCAGCAATGGACTGCGTTAGGCTTATTGAGTCGCCATCGATGAGGAGGAATTCTTCTACACTTTTTTTTACGTGCGCAAAATCCCCACGGATACCTCCCCACCGGAGCCGGTGGAAGAGGTTATGTCGGACTCGAACTGACTAAAACGCACGCCGCCTGTGGGTCGTTTTGGTTGCCGAAGGTGAGGTTGATAGGCATATCCCTTGCACCCCGGCCGACTCAGGGCCATCTCTCACGATCGGGCCCTTTTTTCGGGTGTGTGGGGACTATAGAGTCCCCAACTCGTCCCCGGAAACAGCGAGGCGCGCCGCCGCCGCGGTCTTCTACACTAATAGACTAAGTTTTTATTGTAAAATTGAGAAAGAGAGAGAGATTGAGAAAGATATATATATATAGCTCGCCGTTGCCGTATTGGTTGCCGGTGGAGTAGAATAAAACAGGAGTAAACTAAAGGATAGGCTGAATAGAATTTTAAAGCATTTAGTATGCTAACTATTTGAAATTGATTTCACTAAATCGATTAAAATAGAAAAACATTTGAATCAGTTCAGGCGAGATTCAAATTTGCAATCTTTCCCTCACAAATTACAATTCCAAATTTTTCCCATCAAAGCTTGAGTATATATCGCGGGTTAAGAACTAGAGTAGCGTAAGGGCAAAATTACAACTTTACAGGAGGGCCGAAAAACAACTCAAATTTAACTACAGTTATCTTAAAGCTCTTTTAAGGCAAAATCTATAGTACTTATCTGTGTAATTTTTACTTACAATAATGCTTTATTTATCGGCTACATAATGGTGTAAAGTTTTGGGCAATAAAAAATATATTTTATTTTAATAATGTTTAAAAATCAAAAAAAGGTTGACATACGTCATTATGGCTGAAATATATTTAATAATGTATGGAATGCAACGGGACTTCCGTTATAATCACCTTAAAATTAGTTACAAAGATCTTCACAAATTAATAATCTCATGAGACGGCTGCTTTAAAAATGTACTCAATTAAAAATAATTAATCGTGTTCGACCTGCAAATGGTTATAAAAATCATGATATGTTGAAGGAATAACTCCAGATCGACACAGCTCTTGCAAATCATTGTACTTATCTGCTGATATAGATATTGGACCAGAGTAAGCTTTTTGCAAAATTATACTCGACGAGGTTGCCCTTTTGCCCCTTCGGAATACTTTAATTTTCTTGAAATTGTCATTGTCCAAGTCATATTTGAAATAAATATGTTCTGGGTCGTCTTTGCGATATTGTAGCCATTTTATTTTCAACCAATTTACCGTCTCCTCATCAGTATCTGTTTTGTGGTTCTTTATCAAAAGAGTTTTCAGTATCTTTAGATCAAAAAAATCTTCATTTCTCATTTCTTGTACTTTGTAAGGATTTCGTATTGACGCAGTTCTAATAATAGTGTAGTAACTGGATGGATCAAAAATTGGTACACTTTTCTTGGCCAGCTCTATAGTAGCGTGAATGTTGTCATCTTCCATCTGACTGTGACCAGGCTCAAAATACTTCTGATTTATTTCCGGTATATCCAAGAAAGTCACACAATACAACATCAGGGCAGAAATATACATATTTCGGCATTGACTCGCACAAGTATCGGACATAAAAGTGATCGGTTTACCATCTGCTTTTTCTGTCATGTATTTGAGCAAACATGATCCAACCTCGTTAGCACCTTTATTACCAACGCCTTCATTCCAGCAATAACATGTTACTTCCCTCTTTTCTTTGGCAAAATTCAGTAAAGTACAGTTATACACAGGCAGCCTTCGTTTATAAAAGATTTTTTTGGAAGATGAAGTAGGAATATGACATATAGCTTCCATGTCATATTCGGCGAAATAAATTTCATCATCCAGAGCAAGTTTCTTAGCTTCATCTCTGTGTGCTTCATGTTCATCTTTTTTGGCTTCTTTCTCTTCATCATTCATGTTATTATACGCAAAACATTCATCGCACATATCTTTACGTGGCTTATGGAAACCAATATTAAAATCTTTCTTTAAAATATCACGGTACATGTTTATTTTGACAGGTTCCACCTCATTTTCCTTACACTTATCAACATATAGTTCATACATCTTCGTGACATTAAGTTCTTGGTCAAGGTACTCTTTTTTAGTATCTTTTCTAACATAGTGGGCTGGCATGCGCGGAAAAGATTTAATGTGATCTTTGACGTACTGTCTGGCACTTTCAGGAGTTTTATTGTGTGGACCAAACACACCCCTGGCATCAGATTCGACCACATTTGTCTCTGACAGTTTTTTGAAGCAACCTCTCATAAACATTTCAGAAATATTGAAAGTCGATAGAAAAAACTTTTGACAAACTTTAATTAGCTCAGATTCACATGGCTTTTTGAGGAAATACTTATTAGTAAGGTTTACACTATTATTGACTTAAAAACTGATTGCATTACTTTCATTAATTAGTACCAAAGTAGCGTATCACACCCTTACGTTTTTTTGGCAGGGAGAATAATCACGGAAGTGCACTAATAAGGGTCGCATAAGCAGTAAAGCTACTTTACGTTAATTTGGCACGAAACAAACTTAGTCTACATAATTACATTTTCTACTTTAAAAACGTATAACAAGATGCGTTATTTGGGCAATTACATTTGGGACATCTTCGGTGTCCTATTCGCGCTGTAAATTGAGTTCCGATCGTAGTGCTCGTAACTTTTTTGACAAAATAATGTCAAGATTATTGTAAGTAGGAACACGTCATTTCGGCAGTAAATAGTTTTCTTTTTTTTTGATACGTTATATTTGTACTAAGAAGTTTACACATTTCATTCGCTCCGGTTTTTTGGCACACAAAAATATGGGGATTAAAAAAGCGAATAACGTAAAAAAAGTTTTTTGGAATATTTGACCTTACGCTACTCTAGTTCTTAACCCACGGTATGGTAGAATATAATGTAATAATAAATGACTGAAGTGATGAATGGAATGGAATGAGAGTGAAGGATACATACAGAGGAAGGGGAAAATAACGGAAACGGAAGGATATACAGAGGGAAATCGAAGAAAGGACTTAAATGTGTGCTTGTGTTCTAAAGTTGAGAAGGAATTAAGTTGAGTTATTGTATTGCGTTGAGTTATTGTATATTGAGATATTGTATTGCGCGCGAGCGTTGATGATATACGATTCCAACGCTACCGTGTTGAGTGTTATTTCCACGCCACGATCCCTTTATACTAGATGTATGTATAAAATAGTTGAAGAAAATGATCGAGAAAGTGAAAGGTTATCATGGCCTATAGAAGTACACAACACTGGGGGCATTCGTGGTACTGTACCCTAAGATACAACAAAAAGACAGAGTAGTATAATTATTACAATTTTATTTTCCAGAAATTACGTTCCTCTACCAAAACTGAATCCATCAGACAAAGCCAGGGTAATGGTAACACAGTTCACGACAGACAAATTGGAGCCATTCAGTATACTGACTTACTTTAGATATTGCTTCTTGGTAAGATTTTACAGATTTTCATTTTCTAATTTTAGCACATTACTCCTTTTTATGTGTGATACAAACGCCCATGAATACATGGGAAGTGTTCTCTTGAACACAAATACCTTGTTTTAAGTATGAAAGTATTAGAGGGACTTCAATGTTATTTTGCACGGGTTCGTAAACATTGTAAAAATAATATAAATTTTAGCTCAAAATATAAACTTACCCTAGGATGTTCCCTGTGTTGAAGTTCAAATAAACTCGCATTTAGACTGGAGAAGCTGACCCCGGACTAAGCTTTGGATACGTTCAGGATTAACAGTAGGATGTAGAAGAGAAGAAGAACAGTAATACACACATGAACATCAGTAGTAGGTACTTATTTCACCGAGATTGATAGCAAAATTACTCAGTTCAAAAACAGTTTAGACTACCTGATGAAAATCACATAGCAATGAAACCTACAGAGGAAAACTAGCAAAACACAGATTTACTATTCTTTTCTCTAAACATTTGCACTTTTTTTAAAAAGATTTTATTATTTATATTTTTTATATAGGACACGTCAATTAGACTTTGTCTCGCTTGATGGTAAACTGAAAGCATAATCTCAGAAAAGATGGTCACCATTATAACTAGGTATACATTACATACATATACCATGCTACAATGGTGACACTCAGCTTGACGGCCTAATCATATGCTTTTTCATGCCCTGCTTAGAGGACCCGGGACTGTAGGAAGAAGGAAACATTACAATTTTATTGAAGCCCTTTTCAGTATATCTTTCATTCTAATTTCTAATTTAAGATTTTGAAAGCGACAATTGTTTCATTTTGAGTACTATAATATAATCATGCAGAATTTTAAATTACCTACTGTCTGATGCAACTTTGAAGATTTTTTTCCAAAATTAAGGTTACTTTATTGCGATACTTGTAATTGGTAATGTTCTATTTTTACTTTACAGATCGGAGAATATAGAATCAACTTTGATTACACTCCCTCCGAGCGGTTCGTGATTGATCTAACAAACATACATCTAGGTTTACTTAGTAAACTGAACCCAATAGTCGTGAAAAAGGCTGAAGTTCTTTGTACAGTACGTATTTCTTTTTTGTAAATTTATACGTTAATAATATTTATTGTTTATTTACATCGAATACATTTATTACAATACAATATGTCAAAACTACTAATCAAATAACCCGCCCCTGATCGCTCCCGGTGCAAAAGTGCCCATAACACTTGCTGCGTTGCCACGTTGGATGGCAATGGACAGCCTTTGGACCAGGAACGACCCGGAACGAGTGTCACCGGTCGCCTCGATGAGCCTCTGTCCGATTTCTTTAATAAGGCTTTTAGCTTCCTTGCCCCAACTCCCCAGAGTTTCCACCGCTATTGGCACGAACTGGTACAGCGGTTCCAAGTCGGCGTACTTAAGCCTCTTCCTTGAGCCGGCGACTTCCGCAGCGGCCGACGCGGAGTGAACGGTGCGACTAAGGTGGCTGGCGGCTACCGTGCTGACACACGTTACGTCCCAAAGTAGACATTTGCCGTTCTTCCAGGGCACCAAAGTCAGTCCGTCCGGCCTCTTACCATCCGACCTGCTCTGACCCGGAGGCTCAAGCACACAGGGGATGTTTGCGGATACAAGGGCCCGGCGGACGATATCGTTAAGAGCATGGTGTCGCGGAAACCTCCCAGTGCACCGTCGGCAACTCATAGCGTGATGGCCATTTGCTTCCACCGTGGAACCGCTGGTGCATATTTGGGGTTCACACACCTTACAGCCCAGGCGGAAAGCCACCGCCACACGCAGAGAGTCGTCGTCGTTTGTAAATAGATATACCGAAGTATCGGAGATTATGAATTTGGGCTGTTTGGAGTCGAAACTTTGGGGTCATGAGGGTCCGAGCGCCCGCAACGTTTGGTCTTCGCCTCTCGTGTGACCAAATGGCTGGCCTCTATTTAGTTCAGAGTATAATGGCCATACATCGTGGCAATGTAGCAGCATTGCCACGTTGTATGGCATTATTCTGTTAGTCTTCTGGGAACGCTACCACCAGAGGCATGCGAGGCGAATGAATTCTACGACGCATTTTAAATATTTTTTAGCCATAAGTTGTATAATAATTCTTATAATTTAAAAATACAATAGTTTAGTAAAAGAATATTATAATTTTGTTATGGAGCCAGTTAATCGAAACTTGTGGAGGTTACATTGCAGTTGCGTCACGGAAAATATCGAAGCCCAGACAAACATACAGTTAGGTACACTGGAAAATGTTGACCCCGGACTCCGAAGTGAAAGCAGATATGACTGGGATTCAAGCAAGGATGATGATGATAAGAAAAATAAATATATGAATGATCCTTATGATGATGTTACATATTAGTTCATATTAATTACTTAGAAAAATACATATTTCTTATTAATTTAACTTTCATTGACAAAGGGATACAAGATTAATAGAAACATCTTACTGCCAATTAAAAGTAAATTTGCAATAGAAAATTAAAATAATAGAAATTTGTAAAATGTATTAAGTACGCAGAAACAAAAAACCTTTACAACATTTACTCTTGCTTAGAAAAGCAAACTTTTTTGGCTACATATATTTAATTAGCAAATATTCTCTTTACAGGAAGGTATTGGCACAAAAATCAAAGGCATTCACATACTAAACGCACCACCATTCATCGACAAGCTGATCTTTCTTTTGAAACAAGCTCTTAGGGAGAAGGTGGCTAACCGAGTGCATGTCCACAACACTTATGAAGATTTGCACAAACATATACCCAAGGAGATTTTACCTAAAGATTATGGTGGCGATGACCAATCAATTTCAAAACTCAGTGGTAAGTTTCAATCATTTTTATATATTTATAGGACGCGCCTATTGACTTAAAGGAACAGGGACTATAGAAATAAGGCTACAGAAGACTCTAGAAGAAAATCATAAGATAACAAGAATAATATGGTACAAGGTACGATATGGAAGGATATGCTCAAGCTGTAGAATTTAGTCTCTGCTATGGCAACCGGGAGCATAGCTAACTTGGCTGATGGCATACCAACATTATATCATAAAAAAAAAACATAAAAACGTTATCATAATGAATAATAGTAATAATGACACAAGTATACTTTAATTTAGATAACTTCCGTGTACATTATGTAAATATTAATATTGTTAAAATAAATAACCTAGTAGTATAGTTAAACTTCTGTAAAACAAAATAAAAATGCATTTTAACTATTTGCAGAACAATGGAAAGAAATATTAAGAGGTAAAGATGCGAAGAAAATCATCAGCGACTCAGAGAAATTAGTCAGTGATGAATCCAAAAGGCATACGTCAAAATTCAATGAAGAGTACATGGGCATGCCCGGCTCTTTTAGAAAATTAACCGTAGATTAATCGTTCCTATTAAATTAATTTAAGGGGTTATGAATAGTGTTGAATTAGATAGAAGTAAACAAATTCAAATAAGGGCTATTAAAGGGAAATATTTACCTTTTGTTTTAAGCTTACATTTATTTAGTACTGGTTGCAGTAATAAGTAATTATGTGATGACTGCAAAATCTACTCGAAGAATAGTCATTCTATTTTCTCACAAGCAGAGAATTTATCCTCACACGTTACGGCCGGATCGGTACGCCCAATATATGCTCGTCTATCACCTAAGAAGTATAAAAAAATAAAAATGAAAGGAACTTTATTCCGCGCAAGCTTGAGTATGCAATGATCTGATGTAATTTTTACAATATAGGCTTCCTCAAGAAGGGCACGAGACGGTTCTTACAGGAGGGCAGCACGAGTGTGACCTTCCTGATGTTGCACACGTCCAATGGTAAAAATTGCAATCATCACAACATTTTCAATTCTCATGTGATATTACTGATAAAATGGTTCAATTGTGTTTCACCACGCAAGGATTTGGTAGAACGAAACCTATAAACCTATGTTCTTATTATTTGAAATATGCTTGATTAATTAGGTAAATAATTTTGTAAATATGGATATATAATATATTATTTTTATGACAAACATATATTATAGTTTTTTTTATTATTATCAACCAATAAACCTGTTAATCTTAATTGAAATTATTGACTATCACAAATGGTTCAATAAAGTCAGCACTAATGTTATTACTGCAAGTACAATTTTTCCACATTTGTCTGTCCTTGTGTCAATTATTCACGGTCGGAGTGCAAGATGTCATAACCTTAATCTCTCCTTTTTTTTGTCATTTATCCTCTTTCATGCACTCCATTTAACTTCTCCTCTGCTAAAGCATAATCTCTACAACTTTACTCTCATATCATCTCATAAATATGCTCAAACAATGGCCGTCCCTCTTTTCACTTCTTTATTCATTGGTGCCACTTTTAAACTTCCTCTACTGTTCCAGTACAATAAGGAGGAATAAGTACAGTAGATAGATAGATGGACAAATCTTTATTGTAAACCGATAAATTATACATTGCCGATTGTACAATTAACTGTATACATGCTACCTACATGTCCTACTGTAAATCTGTTGGAGTATAATAAAAAATTATCTATCTATTTATCTATTTATCTATAAATTACAGTACATTTACGGACAAAACATGAAATATGTACAAATGGCGGCCTTGCAGGCAACCTATGGATGATTCTACACAACGCTATCTAGACCATAGCATAGTTTAACTAGCTTGTGTTATGGAATCTAGAATACGGATAAACATACTTAAATACTTTTTTTTTGGTAAATACATACATATTATACATAGAAACACTCAGACCAATGCAAATACCCATATTCATGCATACAAATATTTGCACTGAGCGGGGATCGAACCCGCGCCTCTTGCGTAGCAGTCGCGTTCACTACCACTACGCCACAGGGGCTGTCAAATATATAATATTTACTTTTTATTAATTATTAATTAGTAGTATTCCATTATATTAATTTAGAGTTAGTATAGTGAGTTAAGTAGAATAGATAATTTTTAATATGAGAATTACTTTTAAAATTATGTCTCGCACTAAAATTTATTTACCCAATATTGATAACATTATACTTGTAGGCGTTAATTTACCAGAGTGTTCGGAAATATTCTATTGAATATTAATATGAGTTGTAATCAAGCGTTTATAGTGAGAAATAATTTTATTATTAAATAATTTATTTCAGAAAATAAGCCATAGTGCTAGTAATAATGATGCTTATAAACTCGGCTGGCTTATATACAATGTTGCTTCTAAGGGTCAGCACACATTTATACCTATAATTTTAGAAAGGGTTTGCTGGAAGAGAACTCAACATTGAGTTAAGCTCGCCCTTGTACATAACATTTCAGTTCTTTTTTTTGTATATAGATCACGTCAATTAGACTTCGCCTTGCCTGATGGTAAGCTGAAGGCAATGTCTCAGAAAAGAGGGTCACCATTACTTACACATACCATGTGGCAATGGTGACACTCAGCTTGACGGCCTTATCATATGCTCTTTTTTAATATATGCTTTGTAAGTGTACATACATACATACATATAATCACGTTAGGTAGAGGTAAATTAACACCCACTTTTCACCAATCATTGTATTCTGTAATAGAGGGTTAGCCTACTGCCGTTCTCGTGGTACTATTTTTGACTCGAGACATTCATCTGGGGCAACATCTGGACTGTATTTAACTGTCTGATGTAAACCTGCCCTATCCTTTAGTCGCCTTGTTAGTCACAACAAAAGATTAAAAAAAATAAGTTACAAGTTATTCACGGATATGCAACGAAAATAGAACTGACTCACAAGCAAATCCGTGCCTATCTCCTCCACATAGAATCAGAATCCTGCCGATCCGTGAACAAGCCAAGAACTCTTTTGGAGCTGCCACACACTACACGGGTTAGCATAGACGCATACCGCTTCCTTATAATCGCCTCGAAGTCATCAGTGCACAACTTGGCAAACATTCCTGATGCACTACAGTTCCACGGGAGACCCATCAGAACCCTAAACGCATTATTATATTGAAATGAAATGAAATGAAACGAAATGTCTTTATTTGTGGTATTAGGTATTAGGCTCACTATGTTGGAACTCGCAGAGCACTGTATGCCCGCTGCGTTTAGCTAGTCCACAGGCTGCATGTGAATAAGAATTCATGTGAGGTCAAGAGAGGATTATGGATTATGTTAAAGGAGAAATAACAAGGAAAGAAGTAGCTTAGGAGGTAACATAACATGTGACAGGAGTATACCTATATATCAACATACCTATCCACCAATATATTTTACAAATAAATAGTGACGTCATTTCCGGTAGTGTCGCACAAGGCGACTAAGGGGTAGGACTGTTTAACATCACACATATACTTATATATACAGCCTAGACTCAGCCTCAGATGCATGGCTCGAGCCAACAATAGTGCCCAGAAGACGGCAATTGTGGCACTTAAAAAAATACGCCCCGATTGTTATACAAGTATAAACCGAATTTCTGAGAAACCAGTAATAACAGATCACATCACGAAAACGAAAACGTATTTCCATTTTTTTGAGTAAAGGTATTATAAAAGTTTTGACTTAATTTGGGTAAACACCTTCTGGATTAGATTTCAAGCGGTAAAAGGTATTCAGATTAAACTTTTAAATTATGAATTCATTCATTATTATTCCAGCAATTTTTTCGATTGATCTATATAAACTCATAAACTCACGTCTATATCCCAGAAGGGGTAGGCAGAGGTGCTAGCACCCACATTTCGCCAGTTTACGTTTAGGTCCCAATGTAATAGGTGGCGAGCCTATTGCCATTAACCGGACACTTATAAACTGCGATACATACACACGTAACTTCGAAAAGCATCGAAAAGTCATTGGTGTGTGCCATGGTAAACCTTTTTTATTTTTTTATTTTTTATACTACTTAGTTGGCAGACAAGCACACGGCTCACCTGATGAAAAGTAGTTACCGTGGCCTATGGACGTCTGTAACACTAGAGAAATCACAGTCGTGCTGCCAACCTTGTAAGTACAGAGTTTCTGTGCTGTCAGTAGAAGACAAATCAGAACAAGCCTTTAGTCTTCCCACTGACAGCACAAATTCTCCAGTGAGCTCTGGCTACCCTACTCACCGCTGGGAACACAACACGAAGTTATTATAACCGCGGTATTCTGTAGAGCGGAGGTACTTCCCCAGTCGGACTGCTCAATCGGGCTGAAGTACCGCCGTGTCCTACCTGGGATCGAACCCGATACCTCGTCTGAGCAGTCCATTACCCTTACCACTAGGCTACTGCGGCTTCTCGATTGATCTATATTAGGTATATTTAACTCTTATTTTTCTCCATACTAGCGTTAATCCCAGTTGCATCTGAAACTTTCACCTCGGTGATTGGAGTCTACTTTTCCAGTCTAATTGCGAGTTTGTCTGCACTTCGACATATTTTATGTTTAACTCTTATTATGAAACATAATATTATAAACTGTTTCTTTTATACAACTTAAGTGGCAGACAAGCACACGGCTCGCCTGATGCAAAGTAGTTACTGTGGCCTAAGAACATGTGCAACATCAGGGGAGTTACACTTATGCTGTTGACCATGTAAGAACAGAGAGTGTACCACGGCCATAATAACATCATGATGTGTACCCGGCGGTAATTAGGGTAGCCAGAGCTCACTGGTGGGTTTTTATTCTGTCAGTGGAAAGAACAAAAGCCTGTCATTTACACTGACGGCACAGAAACTCTCAATGCTTGCAGGTTTGGCAGCGCGAGTGTGACTCTCTTGGTTTTGCACACGTCCATAGGCCACGGTGACCACTTTCCAGCAGATGGGCCGTGTGCTTGTCTACCACCTAAGCAGTTTAAAAAACCGTTACGCAAATAAGTCCTAGTTTAAGATAATTTTACGCTAGTAAAGGTGAAACAGCACTAGCGTGACACTGCTGCTGCAGCGGAGAAGCGCTGCGTGTCAGCGGAGCGGCGCGTCAAAAAAAAAATTCTTTCCTCTGTTTCTTATGAAGTAAAACCTATAGCGACATTGCATTTACTGTGACGTAGCGGCGACGCGGCATACTTGACTCGCACCGCGCCGTTGCAGTGTCGCGCCATTGCTAGAAGAGTTGCGCCAACACAAATTTGATTTGAAGGTCAACTAGTCTGTTATTGTACATAATACAATAATTATTACTTAATTATTATTGTTAGAACGATTATAAATGGTAAAAAATACGGGCGTACGTAATCAGACAGACAGTGTTATTTTTTTGAGGTAAATAACATCATGTTAAGCAATTAAATCGTTATGTTTTTATGTTTAATAGATGTGAAAATAGATGAATATAATAATTATCTCACTAGAAATGCAACTATTATTATTGAGACTATTATTTTCATATTTTTTGGCATATTCCCACTTTTACCGATTCCCCCGTCAAATTAGTACCTCCGCCCTACAGAATACCGCGGTTATAATAACTTCGTGTTGTGTTCCCAGCGGTGAGTAGGGTAGCCAAAGCTCACTGGAGAATTTGTGCTGTCAGTGGGAAGACTAAAGGCTTGTCCTGCTTTGTCTTCTACTGACGGCACAGAAATTCTGTACTTACAGGGTTGGCAGCGCGACTGTGACTCCTCTGGTGTTACAGAGTCCATAGGTCACGGTAACCACTTTCCATCAGGTGGGCCGTGTGCTTGTCTGCCAACTAAGTGGTATAAAAAAAAATATTTGATCTCAATTACCCTCGAAGTTAAAAACTTATAGAAGCAAACACAAGTTATTTAATTTTATTTTGATCAGGTTCCTAAACTTTGCTTGGTCCTTTTAACCTCATCATTCTCGAATACAATTTCAAAGCATTTAGTATGCTAACTATACAAATAGATTAAGACAGAAAAAATTGAATCGGTTCAGGCGAGGTTCGAAACATATGAACATGCACCGTACGAATAAGGTGTAGATGGCTCCCACCATCATCGCTGTAAGACGGATAAATATATAGAAGAATTTGGAATGTTTCGGTCGAAGGTTCTTTAGCTTAGTGGTCAGAGCGTTCCCCCTGTAAGGGAAAGATCGCGGGTTCGAATCCCACCTGAAACGATTAATTTTTTTCTATATCTTAATCGACTCATCATTCTCATTATAATCTAGCGATCCAGCATATTTTCTAAACAAAGTCATAAATCTTCCGGTAGTCTCAGTCACATCCAAAGCCTTCACTTCGGTGTCCAGGGTCCGCTTTTAGCAGTCTAACTGCAATTCGACTGACTTTCGAAATTTGCCGTACAGCGACTGAACTGATGATCTGAACTCCACAATCAACTTTCGATATCGAAGTCCTGGAGTTAGACCAGATGTTGGCTTTTTAGGGCTCCAACTGTGTGAACTGTGATGAATAAAATAATAGAAATGGAACTTGCTGGAATCTGGCTGGAATATGGTTACCGTCTCTCCCCTGTGCTTGTTCTGTGGCGTCAGTATGACACACGTGACATATTTGAATAAGAAGTAAGTAGGTAGTACCTAGCTATACTTACAATTAAGATAAGTTACTAGTTTTGTTAGTTCCTTAATAAATGATAAAATATTACAATAACGAAATGTAACGAATGTAAATGATTAACCCTGTTACCTAAACTAGCCTGTATCTTAGGCAACAGTGTTCGACCAAATAGTGATTTAGTATGTGAACAATAAGTAAACGAATTAGGTTCGCATTGTTAGGTTAATACGTAAATTGGTTAACACTCATTAGTGATCAACACTGGTTACAATATCCGCTTCACTTTCCCTGAGGTAGGAACCTAACTAGCACTAATTATCGAAATGGTTCATTTGGTTGTAAAATTTGAAAAAGCAAGGCTTATGTGAGAATTTCAAATGCTCAAGAGGTTTCTTAGTAGCTCATTTGGGCAGAGCATTCCCCCTCCCCCACCATTCCGCTTACCCCGCACGATTACTCTATCTAGACGGCTCAATTACTGCGGCAGCGGCAGCTCGTTGCGCGCCTCCCCGTTCCCGGGGACGAATTGGGAACTCCGTGGTCCCCAAACCTGAGGAGGGCTAGATCGAGAAAAATGGCCTTTTATTAGCTGAGGTGCGAGGTATATGACCTGCCAACCTCACCTCCGTCAATCAAGAGGTATCCATGGGGATGATTCGCACATTAAAAAAATCATAAATGTCATAAAATTAATTTAAATTAAGAAATTCAGTTCTCAAAAAAGTTATAGGCATCTAATTTATTTTTTATTGATTTTACTGTCGTAAAATGATTGCCATTTGGGATGGCATCTCGTACTAGAAGAAATAAAATAATAAGACATGACAGTTTAATTTTAGATATTGTTAGACTAGTCTTCCGTGACTCTGCCTGTGTGGAATAAGTACTAATCCCGTACTGGGGAAGATTAGTCTTCCTGAATGAGCAATTTTTGCGTGATTGAACCACACACATGTGAAGCAATCAATTTGAAGGTAAATAGTAATTTTTATCTGTTCTTACTTCTCCTGAGTTACACAGGGGACGGATTTAAAATTTGTTGAGTGGATGTGAGCTTTATTCGAGAGCTATAGTGGTTACAAGGTTGTTAGATGAATTAAGGAGTGACGTACTCTCAGAGTGCAAAACTTAAGAACGTTGTCATAAAACATTTCAGTATTTCACATGGACTGAAATTAGTTCAAAAATCAAATTCAAAATGAGGTTCAGTGACTCAGTGCTCAGAGCATTCCTCCTGTAAGGGAACGAACGGGAGTTCGTATCCAGACAAAATTCATTCAATTTCTTCTATCTTAATCAATTTGAACAGTTAGCATACTAAATGCTTTAAAATTTCATTCAAATATCAAACTTAATATCGACAAATGAAAGCTAAATGCAGGGCCTTCACCACACTTTTTTCACGAGCAGAAATCCCCTTGGACACTTTTCTGTTGTAAAAACAATTATATTACGCCGATGTGACAAAGATATTGACATAATAGTTACAGAAGAAGCTATCAAAGTACGTTTATCTGCGTTTTAAATGTGTTTAATTTGACTTAATTCTACTCTTGAAGAGATAAAAAAAAAATACTTGCACAAAAATGAACAACTTTATTTTCCAAAAAAATTATTCATGCTTATTCTACAATTTGATGAACTTGCGTGATTTCAAGCAATTGGAATCAGGAATTATTGTAAAAAAATATTTTAATGTTCAAACTTCAAACTTTTATTTTAAGTTGTTGCAGCTCAATGCAGTTAAGGTCTAGGACCTGCTACTTCACCTGATGTATTCAGTCTATCTTTGCTACCTATATCATTCAGGTCACACACTTTATCAGAGGCCTGATTCACTAACTTTACGTTTAAGTATTTGGAGTTTTCGTGATTTGCGAAAACGTTGCGTGAGATTAAGATAAGTAAAACTTTATTTTTCTTAGTGCGTTATTAGTAAAGAAGAAAACGTAAGTATCTAAGTATATGATATGACATACATATTAAACATGCCAGACCAAAAACAACTCAAATTATTTATTTTTCATAAAATATAAAAAATCATTTCTATTTAATTTATTCATTCAGTTCATTAAATACAAAAACTGAGCATTGATAGATGGAATAAGTTATTTGAGTCTAAATCTATACATATGGTATAAGACCATATACTGTAGGAACACCCTGGTTCGATGATTCTAGATTAACTAGAAATTAAAAAAAAAAAATTACGTAAAGGTAGCTAAGGGAAAGTTCCCATACTTAATGAAAAAAACAAATTCATCCAATTGTATTGTTTGCAATACAATTAAAGATATGCAATATTTGCTGTGTGCTTGTCTGCCAATCAAGTGGCATAAAAAAAATTGTTGTCACAAAGTAACCGCAGTTTACGGAATGTATTTTCGTATGAATTTTATATCCGACATCATTACCCCCTCTAGATGATCTCAAGTCCTCATGTTAGGGCTGTGTTGACATCTTTAGCATACTGGGTGCGTATTCAAATTCGCAGTTTGCAAGTTTGATGCCTTCTGTTACTTTTTATAATCATCCATTCATATAACTCAACAGCATCAACGCGCAGACGTCACGGTTCATCTTTAAAACCTGTTATGTAACAAAACGCTGGTTATAAACAAAATAATATGTTTCTTACATTTATTCAATACTCAATACAAGTCGTGTACGGTTGTGATAATGGATCACTTGACTGATACTAAAGTTATTAAATTTAAACCTGACACCTTGGAAGTAGTCAGAAAAGATATAGGTTTAAATGACCCAGAAAGAGTTGTGGAGGCAGTTGATATTTTGGAGAATTGGGTGAAAAATCAAACGCATTTCAATAAGAAGGATTTCTGTAAGAAAGATCAATTTCTTTTTTTTTTCTGTGATATATTGGACGCACATTGGGAGAGACCAATAGGTTAATTGATTAATTAGGCCATCTACCACTGCGGACTGTGCAGCAAAGATGTGCCTGTCTCTCAGGGTCTCCGCCCACACGGGGCATCCGTACAGAGCCATGGATCGCACGATACCCTCGTAGAGTCTCCTGCAGGAGCCCTCTGGGCTCCTCAAGCTGGGCCACGTCAGAGCGTTAGCCGTGCCCACCAATTTGGGACCCGGACTTCGAAAATGCCTCTCAAAGTCCTACCGACCCTCAAACACGAGCCCCAGATATTTCATCTGGGGCTTGATGCTGATGAAAGTGTCTCCCACTGTGAGGCTGAAACCCGGTGGGGGCGTGCACTGAGCTCCAAGAAAGAACATAGCCTCGGTTTTGTGCAGAGCCTCCTCAAGGCCTAGCCGCCGAATCCGTTCCACGACTTGAGCGAACGCAGTTGTGGCCCTCAGGGTTGCTTCGCTGTATGTAGCTCGCCATCACTGACGTATCGTCCGCATAATACGTGATGGTGGCGCTGACCGCGAGCTCACTGCGAATTTTGCAGTCGTATCCGATGTCCCACAGAAGCGGCTTTAGGACCGATCCGTGCGGTACACCGTACGACATCTTACATCGACCAACGCTGGTCGCACTTGGGTAATGACGGCTATCTCCGTCAGGTACGCCCAACTAGGCGGCGAAGGTAGAGAAGCACACCGTGGTACACAAACGCCTCCCTGATGCGACTTCGCTAGATGAATGATGATGAAAAAGCCGCTACACAGGCTTTAGAAAACGCAATTTCTTAAGAATAATCAATAAGAGTTAGAAAGTTAAGGTTAGGAAGTATAAACCCATTTAAATTTAGAACGTACTACAAAATCACAGACAACTGCATTTGCTTAAAATTTAAATATTACAGCTCGAGAATATTTGGAAAGGACTTTGGTCTCAGCCAAAGGACTAGTGGAAAGATCCAAACAGGTATTAGACAAGCTGTGTACATTTAAGACCCTGATGCCTGAGTTTTTCTCCATCTCTGATGCTAAAAAGGAATTTTCAACACTTCCAAATGTTATGTGAGTACTCAAACCAGATATTATTTATTATTATAAAATTTTTGAATAAGGGATAACAATGTAAAGCAAACTCCTTTCGATAATGTCGGTTTATCTTCGCTGGATTGTTGACCTTGTGGTGAGTGGAAGATTTGTGTGCGTCATTTTCCAGACAATAGAACTGGCATGCAGATACGTCTAAAATTTTAATTGAAAAGTATCAATATTCAGGTCGGGACGTAACTTATATCCAGACTAATCTTCCGCCCGCGGCTCCACTTTCATGGATCTCTTATCTCCGGTTCTGCTCAACCAATTATAACCAAACAAACGTATGATTTTAATCTGAACAAGACCTGACTAAAAAACCACATTAAAATCAATTCAGTAGCTTTTTCGTCCATCGCGAAAACACTTTTTAAATTTCCAATTATATGATATTAAAATTTTTGATAGAGAAATAATGAACAAATTATGTTTACGTATTTCACAATGATTTTTTTAAATTATATTTCAATGATGTGATTGAAATTTAATTAACAATGTTTCAGATCAACTGCTCATCTCCCAAAACTAACGTCAGAACATTACAGAGTCTATATAAGCAAAGCGCTATCAGAAGAAAGCATGAATCCTAAAGTTATGTTTACTTTCTACAAATATCTTATAATGGTGATTATTATTTTCTATTTATGTATATTAAGTATTTACTTTAGGAAAGGGCTTATATTGGCAGTGTAATGACCAGAAGCATTACCACCATCCCTTAAAATTAATATTTTTTCAATGTTACTTTACTTTCACAGTGAGTTTCGGACTCGCACCGTTGTCTTCATTCGATATTTGTGTACTGTGTTTTGTAAGACAAGTGTAAAGTTAAAAAAAATAAGCAATTAATATACTTAAATATAAATATAATAATAAAATATACCAGCGATGAAGCTGAGCTGTATCACCTAATTATAATATAATGCCGCGTGGTTCCCGACAGAGTAGAATTTGGACCACCCCATCTCTTTCAATGTGCTGTCGTACAAGGCGACTAAGGGATAGGGCTGTTTAACATCAGACAGATATATAAGGCCAGACTAAGCCTGAGATGCATGACTCGAGTCAACAATAGTGCCTGTAATATGGCAATAGGCGCACCCCCTATTATGTGGGACTGAATTCAATGATTGTTGATTTTGTGGGTGCCTAACCCTCCGGGGATGAAGGCGTGAGTTTTATGTATGTATGTATGTAATATAATGTATTATTTTCAGTTGAGCGAATATTTGAAGTGCTACGATTATTGCGCCGGTTTTATTATAATTCTGGATTACAGTGAAGTAAATATTTTGAACATGGTGACCAAACTTAACCTTGCAGAGCTACGACAGATTATAACTTTATGGAGGGTAAGTAAGAATTTATTTAAAAAATATATTTATTATTATTATATTATTAACATATATTATTATTATTATCATTATTTGTAGTCATTATAATTAAATAATTATACGTTTAAGCGACGGCTAGGTCGCGCGCGTTCGTGTCCCTAAGAAGCCAATAAACTTATTAATAATATATGCTATTACTGTTTTATTACTTAATTTTCATTTGACTGAATGTTAATTATTAACCATATAATGCAAATACTTATAAAATTTAATCAAAACTATGCTAACTATACAATATATACAAAAATGTATGAACTATTACTTAATTCACAAACTGACATTGCCTTTATATAAATTGTAAGTTAATTATTATGATATCCCATAACCTGGGATTTTATCTTTTGACATTGTATTAATATGAAATTTAAAGTAAATTTTTGAAGTAAATAGTCGATAAAATTGATTAGGTATTCCAATATTTGCATGCCTTGGGGCGGAATATGGCTGATCAAATTTTGTATTTTGTGAACATCTATTGTAATACCCATTTTCGCAAATAAATACATTCGATTTGATTTGAAAAATTCTTAAAATAAAGGGGATCAGGTTCGATTCCCGCTCGGTACAAATATTTGTACTTCTATTTGCATTGGACTGGGTATTTCCATGCCACGGAGAGCGCCGTGTTCGTTCGTTCGTGATCGTTTGACAACCGGGGAGGTTGTCAAACGATCTATATTGAAATTTGTTACGGGTGGTTGAAACCCTACAAGTCCAACAAATTGTCTAACCACAGAACTCGTCAATGAGTTGCGGACGTCAAATACGAGTATCAGTTGCTTTACGGAAAATGACGAAACACAGCCGCGTCGCAGTTAGACTGAAAACTTTTTTATATTCATACCACTTAGGTTGCAGACAGGCGCACGGCCCACCTGATGGAAAGTGGTTACCTTGGCCTATGGACGTGTGTAACATCAGAGAAGCCACACTCGCGCAGCCGACCCTGTTAGCACAGAGTATCTGTGCCGTCAGTGTAGAAGACAAAGCAGGACAAGCCTTTAGTCATCCCACTAACAGTACAAATTTTCTAGTGAGCTCTGGCTACCCTACTCACCGCTAGAAATACAACACGAAGTTATTATAACCGCGGTATTCTGTAGGGCGGAGGTACTTCCCCAGTCGGACTGTTCAATTGGGCGGAAATACCGCCGTGTCCTACCTCCTCCGAAAAACTGATGAAATTAAGTGATTGAAAATAATACGTAAGGTATTTTTGGTTATGACAAATATGGGTATTAGTCAAAATAAAAAATGCCGAATGTATCATTGTAATTTGTTAAAAAAAACCGAAGATATGATTGAAAACGATAGCCAGGAGATTAGAACCGTGGGTATCAGCTAATTACTTTACATAATTAATGAATAATACTATAACCAATTATAGATATATAACTGGCAATAACTCCTCGAAATTACCCACTATTTATTTTTTGTGTGATTGATTTTTTTATTGATAGATATCTATTCTATGTGCGTTTTGTATTGATGATAGAATTGTTTGTAAAATTCCCATGACACATGAATTATGTTCATGATAACATAGGAAAGATTCGAGGACCTAGCGGTAGAGCATTCGACTGCTATGCAGGGGGCGCGGGTTCGATTCCCGCTCAGTGCAATTATTTGTATGCATGAGTATGTATATTTGCATTAGTCTGGGTGTTTCTATGTATAATATGTATGTATTTACAAAAACAAAGTATCTTAGTATATTTATCCGCATTCTAGATCCCATAATACAAGCTAGTTAAGCTACGCTTACCATGGATCTAGATAGCGTTGTGTACAATGTCGTGGATTGACTCAGAATATCTCTGTTCATCTTTCCAGGAGGGCTACGGTATGAGAATAAAAGGTATTCATGTAATAACACCCTCTAAGATGGTGGAAACATTGGTAGTGTTATTGAAACAGTTATTTAGTGATAAGCTTGCAAGTAGAATTCGTATACATAAAAGCAAAGACACTATTTATGAATTTGTAGCTAAAGAAATTTTACCAGCTGATTATGATGGCGAAGAAAAATCTCTTAAAGATTTGCATGGTGAGTTCTCTTTATTTTATTGTATATAATAAATGAAATCACAACCAATTAAACTAAGGCCTCTGTTGCATGGCTGTAGTGAATGCGACTGCTATGCAGGAAGCGCGGGTTCGATCCCGCTCAGTGCAAATATTTGTATGCATGAATATGGGTATTTGCATTGGTCTGGGTGTTTCTATGTATAATATGTATGTATTTACAAAAAAAATAGTATTTAAGTATGTTTATCCGTATTCTAGATTCCATAACACAAGCTAGTGAAACTATGCTTACCTTGGGTCTAGATAGCGTTGTGTAGAATGTATTAGAATATTTAAAAAAAAATCTGAATGAATTCACCGTCATAAAATATTCTTTAAATTATTCTTCAAATTTAAATGGCTACTGTTTGAGTGCAATTATCTTATCTATAAGGAAGTAATATTAGTGAGTACGTGAGAATGCGACATGTTTTTTATTGTTGTTTATTGTTCAATATAATTATGTTATTGTGTCAGTAGTATAATTTTAGTCTAACGGTATTAAGGATTTACCTGACCATAAATTTAAAAATCAAATTAAAAGTACATTTTGCCATATAATATTTAGACCACAAACAAGCTTGGAAATGAACTGCTTGCCCAACTTTTCTATTTAAACAAGTCATTATATTTAAACTAAGCAAACATGTTTCTAAATAGACCAAAAAAGCACGAAGAGCTTGCTGGAATCTTCTTAGGTCGGAGCCGCGTTTTGAACAGGTTGTCTTTCGGCTGAAATGGTCTCACTTTGAAAAATAAATTTTTCGAGCGCTTAGTACGGTTCGATATATCGAACAGAATTCATTAAAAATATTTAGAAGCATAGTCTAGATATTTTTGATAAGTGATTATATATTTTTATTTATTATATTAGATAGCGAATTATCAAATATTGACTGCTATAATATCAATAATATTATAGCAGTCAATATTTGATAATTCGAATCTTGAAATGATTTTATTTTTAATAAATTAATCGTTTATTTTTACAGGTGCATGGATAGAAGAAATTACTTCTGAGGAGTTTGTAGATTATTTTAATGATATGGCAAAAGCCAATACTAATGAATCGTATAGAGAACAAGACAAGTTCAATAAAAGTTATATCGGTATGCCTGGTACTTTCAGATCTCTGAGTTTAGATTAATAACATGTACAGGAAAATGGTATCTTATATTATCGTATGCATCTGCTAAGAAGATTTTCCAATATGAAACGAATAAGTGCTGAGCGATTAACGCACCATGTGTAGGTATGTAAAGAACGCAGAACAGGCCCTGTGGCCTATTTATTAAGCCTTTATTGCTGACGATAGGCATAATAGGTATTGTTACGTGCACGGGGTACAATTAAATGCCGTTTACTCAACGAAGAGATTTATTAGCTCACCACAAACTAGACAATTTAATTACTAGTACACACAGTACTCTTCAACAGTTCCAGTCGCTCAGTATTTACATATTGTTTGTTTTTATTCAAAAGAGTGTGTAGGTACTCGTAGGTAGGTTGTGACTTTTTGTTGACAATTCTAGATTTTTCTATGCCATTCGGTAGAGTACCTCGTCACTAACAATGCGTTTTTATTTCTTGAAGATTCGATTATAAGTTTTCGAGATATCGATGGCTGTCGTAACAGTATAGTTTATATTTATAATCTAATCAGTTTTGGCAGTGTCAGGAGGCTTATTCTGAGCGACACCGAGTTACAAACACAGTCGTAACATGCGGAGACGGTGGATTACAATGGGTTAACATAGAAGAGAAAATTGGAGTTAAACTAGAACCACTTAAATAAATGTGTCGGCTTTTACGAATGCTCGTAGTTACGAAATGGTTTGTTACTCAGAATACGGGGTCAGCAACATATAATGGCAACAGCTGGAAGAGGTCTATATTATGTAACATGATAGTTACATCTTCCAGCTCTCCATCTCTTCCAGCTGCTGCCATTATGTTCTATTTCTATTGTTTGTCGTTGTTTTTTATTGTTTGTTCTTCTTGTCCAAATATTCCCATATATTGTCTTCCTATATTTTGTTCTGTATATCGCTAACACTAAATTGGTAGAAAGATTTTAAAGTGTGCAAGGTTTAAAGCTTATAGCAGACTTAACTCGTGTTGTATTTTTTTACAAGAGTATTTCTAGATAGGTGTCAATTTGTTGGCTGGCGCGGCGTATTGTAGAATAGGATGACAAATCTATGGGATGACAGTAGACGTTTATGACAGTTGTCAACGCATCTCGACACGAGGTAGGACACGGCGGTATTTCCGCCCAATTGAGCTGTCCAACTGGGGAAGTACCTCCGCCCTACAGAATACCGCGGTTATAATAACTTCGTGTTGTGTTCCCAGCAGTGAGTAGGGTAGCCAGAGCTCACTGGAGAATTTGTGCTGTCAGTGGGATGACTAAAGCTTTGTCCTGCTTTGTTCTCTACACTGACGGCACAGAAACTCTGTGCTTACAGGGTCGGCAGCGCGAGTGTGGCTACTCTGGTGTTACACACGTCCATAGGCCACGGTAACCACTTGCTATCAGGTGGGCCGTGCGCTTGTCTGCCACCTAAGTGGTACAAAAAAAACTCATAAATGTTCCATACATATTTGTCATCCTATTCTTCAATACGCCGGCCTCTTGTCTGGACCAGCACTAACATTGAATACTGTTCACATAATATTATTATTGTTTCAAATAATTATTTTTAAGTAAATAAGTACAAATAAATTTATTTACAAAGTTGAGTGTTATTTTATTTTGATTAAGTATATATTTCTTATATAGTTGTTTTAGTTTTTTTTTAGTATTGTATACATAAATTATTGAATTTATCCCTTTGTGGTAGTAATATTTTTAATATTAATGTTTATTTTGACAGATAAAACTTCTAGCTGAAGTTAAATTACTAAGCAAAAGTACAAATTCAAAGATGTACTTAATAGTTTTTAATTAAAGTTAACAACAAAAGTGCTGTGTTAGGTCTTGATTCACTCGCCTTGATGAATGATACAATTGGGTATAGAATAGAATAGAATGTCTTTATTTCTAAAACTTACGTACACAGAGATCTTAAAAGTATTAAGCTCACTATGTTTTTCCGCTTTTTTTTTACGTGCGCAAAATCCCCACGGATACCCCTCCACCGGAGTCGGTGGAAGAGGCTATGTCGGACTCGAACCGACCAAAACGCACGCCGCCTGTGGGTCGTCTTTGACTGCCGAAGGTGAATGTAATACAATAATCCATAAAACAAACATGCAATAATATTAAAAAAAAATGATATTGAATTAAGACAATGTCTTATAAATTGAAATATATGGTATAAATAAAAATAAAAAAGAATATTAAAAATTAAATAAAAAACCACTTATATTGAATTATCATTTAGGAATTCATTTAGTGTATTGTGCATATATCTATTAATAAAGATTGTAGCGATTTCTTAAAGCAGGTATTTACCTATAGTTAAAATAAATTATTTAACTGTGCTCATTAAATTAAGAAAAGTAAAAAAGCGGTAGACATTGCGTATGTTCTTGTTTGTAGTTTCAATAGTCAAGGTCAGGTATATACACATATTTATATGTAGATGTAATTTGACTAGTCAGTCAAATATCCAATTTAGGATTCACATATTATAATTCATGAATAAGGTACACGGGTATATTATGTGAAAACGAAACCAGCACCTTTCTTGACTAAAATATTTTATTTAAAAATGTTTTTAATATTATTACATTTTCTTATATTTAACATAAAACTATATATTCAAATATATCAAGAAAGAAAAGGTCACAATAAACGGTACACAGGGCGATATTTTTAGAAATTATATGCAGTGAGAAGACCAAAGGCTTATCGTGCTTTTTCTTCTGCACTGACAGTACATAAACTCTGGTCTTACAGGGTTGACAGCATGAGTGTGGCGGCTCCTCTGGTTCCATTCGCGTCGTAACCACTCTCCGTCAGATGGTATAAAAGCAGAATGGAACCACACAATATGGACAATGACTGTGTGTATACATTCTGCTTATATACGGTCAATTTAACTTAATTATTTATTTATTTCCTCTTAAAATATTTTTGGTATCTACAGGCGCAGGTTATAAACAAGCACACTAATCTACACACAATGTCTTGAAGGAGCCAGGCATGCCAGAATATTCTTCATTGAATGTAGAAGAAAGCCTGCAGGACTCATCTGTACTAACTTCTTCCATGAATTTCATCCTCTCAATGTTTTTTTCCGAACTAAATTCTTTAAACATCATATCTGTGGACAAAATGTTATTTTCAGTGACAATTTTTTATGTACCTATATGTAATTTTTCTCTAATCTCTGTTTCGACAAGGTGGCCTATTTTGCTTATATCCACATTTAATTACATTATGTATCGATGTTCGTCCATATGTCTGTGCGTTTGTAAGTTTTGTTCTAAAGGGTGTTATTTTTAACCAATTTTCACTCAACTTGGCACATATTTTCTTTGATTCAAAAAAACTTTTAAAGGGGAGGCTCGCTGTCACGTTATTTATATACCTCCCACCGGCTCCGGCGGGGGGTATCCTTATCCTCAGCACCCTGGTCCCGAGGTTTCACAGAACTTGAAGTTTAATGTAATAATTTCTAAAAATATTTAAATAATGGATACTTGCACCGTAATTGTAAAAGTATCTATTGGAATCTAAATTGATTTTCTTGCTACCACTCTTTCTCTTACCATAGTATATATGGTAAGAGAAAGAGTACATAATATGCATATGCACACATAATTACGCGTTTATCCCCAGAGGGTTAGGCAGACGTGAATCGACACCCTTATTTCACCAATCATTATGTTCAGTCCCACATAATGGGGGGTGAGCCAATTGCCGTGAGGCGCATTGTACCACACCACATTGAAAGAGACGGGTGGCCAAAATTCAACTCTACCTGGAACCACGCGGCTATTACTGTAACACTGCTGAATTCGATGATAGTCCGTGGGTGTTATGCAAAAATGCGTGAATCTATTAATAATTATAATATTATAAAGAGGAAAGATTTGTATTTTTGTATGTAACGAATATACTCAAAAAGTACTGGACCGATTTTAATAATTCTTTTTTCATTAGAAAGCTACATTCTTCGTCAGTAACATAGGCTATTTTTTATCCCAATATTCCCATTGGATCAGGATTTACGCGGGTTAAACCGCGGCGCGGTGCTAGTATTTAATATTTTCTCGACCACAATCTTGTCTATACATACCATTCATTTCCTTTATACTCCTTTCATCTCCTCCTAATTCTTTTGGGAGTATCTCTCTAGGAAGTGCTTCGTGTAAACTTTCAAGACTTTTATGAACTACAAGTCGCTTCTTTAGTTTTGCAGACAGAGCTTGCTTGGCTATTATCATTACAGCATCAAACAGTTTAGAATCATTTACTAAATGTAATGATTTCAATCTCTGACCCATTGCTTCCTGGAAGTTGTTAACGAATAATGTTTAACTATTAATTTAACAAGCTAAATTAAATCAACACCTTATACAATAATTGTAGTCAAATAGGTACCGTAAACTGTATTACTTTGGACACCTGGACAACGTTGGGACATTTTTTTTACAAAAGCAACAGGCAGATGTCAGAAAAGATGAATGACAAGAATATTTTTAAAGAAAGTGACAATAATTATTGACGATATATTATTGTTGGTTACAAAAAGATCTAACCCAGGTGACCTAAATAACCCCAATTTATGATAATTGAAATGAAATTGTTTTTAGATTAACATAATATAAAGCCTATGACATCCAAAAGGTGTCATAAAAGGCGTTTAATGGCAAAATTACGCATACGATATCACTACGAGAGAAAGGAAAACTCGAAATAAAAGCAACCCAGCTGACCAGCATGGAAACAGTAGGTCAACGTTTCCCAACATTGAGAAAGAGCTATGTGCAGCAGTGGACTGCGATAACCTTATTGTTTAAATGTTCATGTCTATCTGATGAAATGGTTTGTTACCACAATTCGTTGCTGTATCATGAAGACTTGGAAATCTTTACCAATATACATGCATATTTAGTATTATAACAATCTGCCTCTAACTCCAATACATGTTCTTATTAAACTGATGATGACCATTTTAACCATAATCACTATTGGTATCTACTCGAATTTTAGACTTCACTTCCTACTTATTAATAGTCGAGAAGTCTTACATTAAGTCATATTAACGTCCCTCATATTAAATGACCAGCCAGCGGCTCCCCCCATGCGGTTGTCGGTTAAGGCAACTTTGCTTTTATTGCCGATTATACATAACTGATTGCGATGAAACAAACGTAAGAAATTAAGTCTCTAACCAAGACCTTTTAATCATAAAATCACATCTAAATCCGTTCAGTAATTTTTGCATCCATCGCCGACAAACAGACAAAAAACCTTAAAAATAGTATTTTCGTGTCCAGTATACATACATCATGATCACTTTATAAAATAATAATATTAATAGATTTAGTTAATAGTTCTTAAAAAATTTAATACTTACAATAAATAATGTGAGACCTTTATGAATAATTAACGGATTGCTTCTTGCAAGATTTCCCACAGTCGCATTTCTGCATTCAAAAACCCAAACATAACCGTGACAATAGTCGTTATTGAGCATGTAATGGCCAAACTAAAAGAAACATAAAGTGTAAATATGAAATCATATAAAAGATAGATATTTTTTATAACGCAAGTGTGACTCTCTTGGTGTTGCACACGTCCATAGGCCACGGTAACCACTTTCCATCAGGTGAGCCTTTTACTTGTTTGCCAACCAAGCGGTACTTTAAATTTTTTTTTACTTTTTTTTTATTTATTACTATTTACTGTAAAAGACTATCATCATCTTTATCTGACCCTTTTCCCAACTCAGTTGTGGTCGGCTTTCTAGTCTAACTAAGATGCCGCTAAACTTCAATATTTTCCATCTGACCTTCACAACCAGTTGACGATATCAAAGTTCTGTAGTTAGAGCAGTCGGACTTTTGAGAACTCTTATTACCCGTAACGTCTGCCATAGATGTTCGTGTGTCAACCGGGACCGACGGCTTAACGTGCCGTCCGATGCACAAAATGAACAATGCAAATATTTGCACTGAGTGGGGATCGAACCCGCACCTCCTGCGTAGCAGCCGCGTTCACTTTTATCACGCCACAGAAGCATTATAACAGATTATGACACTAGTAAATTGCACTAACCACCATAAGATATCTGTATAGTTGAAGAACACAATAGTCGTTGTCATCTACTCCGGTAAAATGTGTTACTAATATACGATAGTTGTCCTTGGTTGGTTTCGGCAGCACGCAAAGTTTTCTGTGAATAAAATTGAGCCATGATGAAATTATTTACTAATTACATGGATAATTTGTTTCTAAAATATATCATAGAATGAAAGATAGGAGAAACGAGAGGAGGAAGTAGGCCAAGAAGTACGTTTATGAAAAAGGTAAAGGAAAAGATACAAGTTGCGTCGTGTCATGAGGTCAAGGGATTGGCAGAGGAAAAGGAGGAATGGCGAGTGCTTCATCGATAAGAGCACAACACTTAAATTTAGAGAGAGAGAGAGACAGAAATTACGAAGATTATATCAAAAGTATTGTAATTTTAGTTTGTAAGGAAGCAAAGGATTACATAATAATTTTCTTTAAATGTATTGTTGATATGGAATATAAGACTCCTTTCATTCTATAGCGTGTAGCCGATCGAGTGCAGCGTTCACAATTCCTATATATTGTAATATCAATAGACTATGCAGGGACCATCGGCACAAACGGAGATTCCGGGCACCAGTCAAACATTTGCAACGGTCGGTCGGGCGTGCTGAAAAGCTGCATTGAAAAAATTTAGAATAAATTGTACTGGTCGAAAATGCTTATCTGAACCGGCAGCACCCAGCAACCAGTGACATGCTACAGAGTAAAAGCAGTCTAAAGAAATTGAAAATGCGAAGAGTACAGACATCTACACTATTGTACAACCATAGTTTTAGTTACAATCTTGATACTATTGAAAAACTGATCTGAATATTTATATCATGATTAGTATATATATTAGTGAATATACCACTACTAATATCTTTGTTTCTTTGTATATCAATAATACAAAATATGATATTATAAATAGTTATAATTATAATAGAAAATGAAAAATATGCTTACAAAACGTTGAAAACCGGCTTAAACTCATTCTGAATGTCAAAATTTTTGAGGAATTCAGGCATCAAATTAGTGCAAGTGCATAGTTTATCAATTCTTTGTTTTGTTCTTTCGATGGAGCCCTTGTTGTAGATCAATAAACGCTCCAAATAGTTTTGGTCTGTGGAAATATAAATACAAATTGATTAATTAACTACACAGATGGTGAAGCTTCAGTATATTTAGCCTTTTTTATAATGCGGTGGTTATATTGGTCTTGAACCAAACACACGATGTCTTCATCAATTACCGAGGATGATATATGTGGCTGACCAAAATTTCATCGAAATAGCCCCTCAGGTGTGGGAGGGTGTCGTATGTAGTTCCGAACACTGCTGTTTCGACACACGCTGTTGCGAATTATTTTTCCACTCCCTCACAGGTTCGAAAGCTCATAGACTCGAATGAAATAGTCGCGAAAAACGCTGTTTCGAAAAACATTTTCACTGCCTCATACGCTCGAATGTACAGAAAAATATTCAAGCTGTAATTAAATAAAAAACAATAAATTCAGTGTCAATCAACATTTAATATTATTATTAACAAACTGTAACAATCAAAAATATTAGTACCTTAACTGTACATTTTAAAGATTTTATATCTGTCCTTAACACAAAATCTAAGACTGATCTTTATAAAAAAATGTCTTTAAATAAAGGTAGGTAGGTAATAAAGGTAAATAAAGGTAAGTGGTGTTTGTTTCCGAAATTATTGAAATGCACATGTGATAGTATTAGTATATACGAGTACTCAACGCTAAAGCTCTTATAAATTCGGGGGTGCCCATTGTACTTTTTTTTTTCAAAATTTCTGAAATAGAATTTTCTGCAACTCTTTGCTTTTTTCTAGGTGGTGTCTGAGGTAAATTACCCAAAATCTTCTCGATTTTTTGCTCCGTGACACTTTGCTCCTCAATAAGTTTTCGTATACATCCATACAGTCCAAGTCTCTTATATAGAAAATAATATACATCCATACAGTCCAAGTCTCTTATATAGAAAATAAGAGACTTGGACTGTATGGATGTATACGAAAACTTATTGAGGAGCAAAGTGTCACGGAGCAAAAAATCGAGAAGATTTTGGGTAATTTACCTCAGACACCACCTAGAAAAAAGCAAAGAGTTGCAGAAAATTCTATTTCAGAAATTTTGAAAAAAAAAAGTACAATGGGCACCCCCGAATTTATAAGAGCTTTAGCGTTGAGTACTCGTATATACTAATACTATCACATGTGCATTTCAATAATTTCGGAAACAAACACCACTTACCTTTATTTACCTTTATTACCTACCTACCTTTATTTAAAGACATTTTTTTATAATGATCAGTCTTAGATTTTGTGTTAAGGACAGATATAAAATCTTTAAAATGTACAGTTAAGGTACTAATATTTTTGATTGTTACAGTTTGTTAATAATAATATTAAATGTTGATTGACACTGAATTTATTGTTTTTTATTTAATTACAGCTTGAATATTTTTCTGTACATTCGAGCGTATGAGGCAGTGAAAATGTTTTTCGAAACAGCGTTTTTCGCGACTATTTCATTCGAGTCTATGAGCTTTCGAACCTGTGAGGGAGTGGAAAAATAATTCGTAACAGCGTGTGTCGAAACAGCAGTGTTCGGAACTACATACGACACCCGTGGGAGGGTGTCGTATGTAGTTCCGAACACTGCTGTTTCGACACACGCTGTTGCGAATTATTTTTCCACTCCCTCACAGGTTCGAAAGCTCATAGACTCGAATGAAATAGTCGCGAAAAACGCTGTTTCGAAAAACATTTTCACTGCCTCATACGCTCGAATGTACAGAAAAATATTCAAGCTGTAATTAAATAAAAAACAATAAATTCAGTGTCAATCAACATTTAATATTATTATTAACAAACTGTAACAATCAAAAATATTAGTACCTTAACTGTACATTTTAAAGATTTTATATCTGTCCTTAACACAAAATCTAAGACTGATCTTTATAAAAAAATGTCTTTAAATAAAGGTAGGTAGGTAATAAAGGTAAATAAAGGTAAGTGGTGTTTGTTTCCGAAATTATTGAAATGCACATGTGATAGTATTAGTATATACGAGTACTCAACGCTAAAGCTCTTATAAATTCGGGGGTGCCCATTGTACTTTTTTTTTTCAAAATTTCTGAAATAGAATTTTCTGCAACTCTTTGCTTTTTTCTAGGTGGTGTCTGAGGTAAATTACCCAAAATCTTCTCGATTTTTTGCTCCGTGACACTTTGCTCCTCAATAAGTTTTCGTATACATCCATACAGTCCAAGTCTCTTATATAGAAAATAATATACATCCATACAGTCCAAGTCTCTTATATAGAAAATAAGAGACTTGGACTGTATGGATGTATACGAAAACTTATTGAGGAGCAAAGTGTCACGGAGCAAAAAATCGAGAAGATTTTGGGTAATTTACCTCAGACACCACCTAGAAAAAAGCAAAGAGTTGCAGAAAATTCTATTTCAGAAATTTTGAAAAAAAAAAGTACAATGGGCACCCCCGAATTTATAAGAGCTTTAGCGTTGAGTACTCGTATATACTAATACTATCACATGTGCATTTCAATAATTTCGGAAACAAACACCACTTACCTTTATTTACCTTTATTACCTACCTACCTTTATTTAAAGACATTTTTTTATAAAGATCAGTCTTAGATTTTGTGTTAAGGACAGATATAAAATCTTTAAAATGTACAGTTAAGGTACTAATATTTTTGATTGTTACAGTTTGTTAATAATAATATTAAATGTTGATTGACACTGAATTTATTGTTTTTTATTTAATTACAGCTTGAATATTTTTCTGTACATTCGAGCGTATGAGGCAGTGAAAATGTTTTTCGAAACAGCGTTTTTCGCGACTATTTCATTCGAGTCTATGAGCTTTCGAACCTGTGAGGGAGTGGAAAAATAATTCGTAACAGCGTGTGTCGAAACAGCAGTGTTCGGAACTACATACGACACCCGGTGTGGGACCACTATGTCCCCATCTTGCCCCGGATAGGGGGAGACGTAAATAACGTGCCTCCCGTCTCAGCTAGGATGACAGGCGACTCCACCTGTCACCCCAGGCCCGCGCTCATGGACTGTGGATATCATTGAGTTACTTCCGACACCTGGGTAGGAGGCAGGGAATATTTAGCTAGTTATTAATAACAAGTGTCGAGTAACAAATATTTACTTATTAGAAACAATTGTATTCCTTAACTGCGTCTTACTGCATGGATTTTGTTCCAGTAGCCTCAAGAAGAGCGGATTTGAACAAAGTATTGTTTACCAGTATTTCATTTGTTAATAACATATAAAAATCCTGTATACCTAACAGTTAATTGACACTTTATGATTTTCGGTCAACAAGAAACGACAATTTGAATTTTGAGAAACCAATTCGCTTTTTCGGTAACCAATTTCATTTGGTCACCGAATCCACGAACAAGGCGATGACTTTAGCTCCAGTTCGTTTTTGGGACTAAAGATGGCCATTACGATTCAGCGAAGCAACGCTCCCAGCGTCATGGGCAACTTTACGCCAGGAACGACACGATGTGGGTTTTCCAGTTAGGCTGGAAAACTCACACCAACTGACTTGGAAAAAGGTTTAGAAAACGATGATGATAACATGACTTTTTTTTTTTTTTTTTTACGTGCGCAAAATCCCCACGGATACCTCCCCACCGGAGCCGGTGGAGGAGGTTATGTCGGGCTCGAACCGACTAAAACGCACGCCGCCTGTGGGTCGTTTCGGTTGCCGAAGGTGAGGTTGACAGGCATATCCCTCGCACCCCGGCCGACCCAGGGCCATCTCTCACGATCTGGCCCTCTTCTCGGGTGTGGGGACCACAGAGTCCCCAACTCGTCCCCGGAAACGGGGAGGCGCGCCACGCGCGCCGCCGCCGCGGCCTGCTTCTGCAAGGGTGACAGGCGGCTTCACCTGTCACCCCCAGGCCGGCGCTCATGGGGGGCGGAGGTCGTTCATCGACCTCCGACGCCCGAGTTGCCTTCGTGCGCGGGCAGCTTGTCTAGCGATCCTTCGTCGCTCCCGCTGCCGCTCCCGCCCCGCCTCCTCCTTCACGAGCATTACTTGCTCGCAGAAGGAGGCGCCGGCCGCCCACGCATCCGCGCAGCGAACCATCGCCGCGAGCAAGGTGGAGAGCGTGAGAACCCTCACTCCCAGGGTCGCCACAAGCTCCCGCCTCGGCGTCTCCCACGCCGGACACTCGGTGAGCGTGTGCGGACCTGAGTCCTCGCTCGCGTCGCAGTGATGGCACTCGGACGTTGGCTCTTTCTGCATCCGACGCAGATACTTTCCGAAGCATCCGTGCTCGGTGATCATCTGCGTCAGACGGTACGAGAGGCTGCCGTGTGGCCTCTCTAGCCACTCCCCCATGATGGGTCTTACCGCCGTTACTACGGCGTGCCCTGCGCTTGGTTGCCCAAGTCGTCTCTCCCATTCTGCCACCATTTCCCTGTGGAGCCGGGATCTCACGGCCCGAATTTCTTCGGGCTCGGGATCGTGACCCCGCTCCCGCGCCGCCCTTCGGAACCTGTATAGCGCCGAAAGGCATCTCGCTTCCAGGATCCATGGTGGCGATCCGGCGAGGAGACTCGCCGCGTTGAATGATATCGTGCGGTACCCCCTTATGATGCGGCACGCCAACTTCCGCTGCGGACGCTGCAGCAGAAGCATGTGCCGATCACTCAGGGTGTCCGCCCACACGGGACACCCGTACAGGGCCATGGTCCGCACGACACCCGCGTAGAGTCTCCTGCAGGAGTCATCCGGGCCCCTCAGGTTGGGCAGTAGCCGCGCCAGAGCGTTGGCTGTGCCCGCCAATTTGGGGCCCAGACTTCGGAAGTGCTTCCCGAAGTCCCACCGGCCGTCGAGCACGAGCCCCAGATATTTCATCTGGGGCTTGATGCCGATGAGAGTGCCTCCCACTGTGATGATAACATGACTATGAAAACATTGAATAAATAATTTTTAAATGATTCGGTTTATGGCTTTCGACACGAAAACATCGTTAGCCTCCACGAAATGGCTGCCGTGTGTTTCCACGTGAAAAAAAAACTAATTAACACATTTTGATAGTTATAAGATTTTTTACTGCAGTGAGATAATATTAATTAAAACGCTGGGAAGGTCTAAAACTTTATCCTTGAGAACAGAATAATATACAACATTACGTCTATACTATATTTGACGCGATCCTCCGGATCAAACATAACATAAACTCACGCCTATATTCCCGAAGGGGTAGGCAGAGGTGCTAGCACATTTATGAATAAAATACATTATTTTATACATAAAGTTTAAAATTCATTATTGTATTTAGTTGTTATGATATCAAACTAAATACCTACTTGATGCTTTTAGCACAAACTAGCTAATGTCCGCAGTTCCTCCCACGTGGACGTTGATTATCGCGACAAAACATAACACTTGACCTTTCCCAAGCTCTAATAAATCTATATACCAAATTTCACCAACATCGGTTCATTAACAAACGGACAGCTACTTTCGCATTTATAACATTACACAACAAAACGGACCGACAATGGCCCACATTGTCGGTTTGGCCCACATTTTTTTATGTACGCCAGTCTGTGACCCACCCCACCCCAAACTCTATAGACACAATATTTGGCACGACAATGCGGCGTAAAAAGATCTATTACTTCGATACAAGATGACATATGTACATTGTACTATCCGTGTGGTGACGGAGAAAAAATACAAGTATCACCACCCCATCTCATCCGACAGGTGTTGTAAGAGGCGACTAACCAAAAATACGCAGACGATATCACTGCAAGAGGAGAAAACCTTGAAATAAAACGCTGTACCAACCCGTCTAGCCAGCGTGAAAACAGTAGGCCAAAACCTTCAACATTGGGAGAGGCCTAGTCCAGCAGTGGACTGCGATGGGCTAATTCATTGATGATTGACATTCCATAAAACGCACTCATTGACAGTTTAAAGAACAATAATGATATAGGTATTTAAACTATCATGGTCACTCACATCAGTATCAAAATAAACGGGATATTTACCATGTTTCATTGTTTTGAAATTACTTTAGCTTTTTTACTTAACGCGTATTTCAAGCCATTTTTATTTATTTATTTATTATTAGCAATTGATTCATCTGATAATGTCTAGATATCCTGTTATTCTCCAACACCATTCACTAGAGCTTGTCGAGATTGTTCTTAAATTGATAAACATTTTGTGAAGATATTATTTTTGCGATACATTTTGTTGTAGATATACTGCATAGATACTGCATGAAAGGTCAAAGACACCTAGGTAAAGTAGTTGGCCTTATTTTGAGACAAACTTACTGGAAGTGCTACTTTCTGTAGCCTCCGAGTTGGGTCAGCAACTTGATGAGTAGTAGATAGCTTATAATATCAAGGTTTTCATTCCAAGGTTGTCCAAGGTTGTCTGGAAGAAATCGCTTTTGAGCGATAAGGACGCCCATTGTACATTAAACTGTATGCATGCTACCTACAAGTACTACTGTATTCTATTGGTGTACAATAAAGAATTATCTATTTATCTATCTATCTTTTATTTTGTTCAATTTCAAGATTTGTTTCTATCGAGAAACACCGTTTATGACACTTTTTTGAGCCCTGTATTTTTTTTATTATTAAAAATTTTAGCAACCACATTTAGTGAGATTCTCTCTAACCCTGGAGGGGCTGAGCACTGAGCTAAATTACTTGTGCTAGGAGTGGGTTCACGTCGGTAGTGTAATGTCCAGTATTCGAACCAGGGACCTCTAGATCATAAGACCGACTCCTTAACCACTAAGCTACCAACGACAAACTATTTAGTTTTAAAGTTTAATATTTTACTAGCGGACCAGTCCCCGCTTCGCACGTGGCATTCTTAAAAATCCGTATCACCTTTAAACCATAAATACTCTCAATGTATGGGAATCTGCTGAAGCTTTTTTTTTTATTTATTTTTTATACCACTTAGTTGGCAAACAAGCACACGGCCCACCTTATGGGGGAAGCGGTTACCGTGGCCTATGGACGTATGCAACACCAGGGGTGTCACACGCGTGCTGCCGACCATGAAGAAACCTTCTGATGCCCCTTTTGAAGAACCCCATATTGTAGGCGCTTGGGAAAACCGCAGCAGGGAGGTCATTCCACAGCTTAGTAACTTAATAATATTAACGGGAATTAACGTGATCACGGTATAGGTACATACATACCTTTGATTGCCTTAATGCAATGATCGAATGAATTCCTGTAAACATTATTACAGGCAGAATTTGGGCCACCCCATCTCTTTCCATGCGGTGTCGTACAAGGCGACTAAGGGATAAGGCTGTTTATCATCAGACAGATATATTCAGCCCGGACTCAGCCTCAGATATATAGCTCGAGTCAACAATAGTGCCTAGAAGACGGCAATAGGCTCACCCCCTATTACGTGGGACCGAAGTCAATAATTGATGAAATTGGGGTGTTAATTCACCTCTGCCTAACCCTCCGGGGATAAAGACGTGATTATATGTATGTGTGTATGTATTATTGTGCATCATGCAACGCGAAAGTTCAAAATTTACTATATGGTTTTTTTTTTTTTTACGTGCGCAAAATCCCCACGGATACCTCCCCACCGGAGCCGGTGGAGGAGGTTATGTCGGACTCGAACCGACTAAAACGCACGCTACCTGTGGGTCGCTTTGGTTGCCGAAGGTGAGGTTGACAGGCATATCCCTCGCACCCCGGCAGAGTCCCCAACTCGTCCCCGGAAACGGGGAGGTGCGTCACGCGCGCCACCGCCGCGGCCTGCTTCTGCCAGGGTGACAGGCGGCTCCACCTGTCACCCCCAGGCTGGCGCTCATGGGGGGCGAAGGTCGTTCATCGACCTCCGACGCCCGAGTTGCCTTCGTACGCGGGCAGCTTGTCTTGCGATCCTTCGTCGCTCCCGCCCCGCCTCCTCCTTCACGAGCATTACTTGCTCGCAGAAGGAGGCGCCGGCCGCCCACGCATCCGCGCAGCGAACCATCGCCGCGAGCAAGGTGGAGAGCGTGAGAACCCTCACTCCCAGGGCCGCCACAAGCTCCCGCCTCGGCATCTCCCACGCCGGACACTCGGTGAGCGTGTGCGGACCTGAGTCCTCGTTCGCGTCGCAGTGATGGCACTCGGACGTTGGCTCTTTCTGCATCCGACGCAGATACTTTCCGAAGCATCCGTGCTCGGTGATCATCTGCGTCAGACGGTACGAGAGGCTGCCGTGTGGCCTCTCTAGCCACTCCCCCATGATGGGTCTTACCGCCGCTACTACGGCGTGCCCTGCGCCTGGTCGATCTCACAGCCCGAATTTCTTCGGGCTCGGGATCGTGACCCCGCTCCCGCGCCGCCTTTCGGAACCGGTATAGCGTCGAAAAGCATCTCGCTTCCAGGATCCATGGTGGCGTTCCGGCGAGGAGACTCGCCGCGTTGAAAGATATCGTGCGGTATGATGCGTCACGCCAACTTCTGCTGCGGACACTGCAGCAGGGGCATGTGCCGATCACTCAGGGTGTCCACCCACACGGGACACCCGTACAGGGCCATGGACCGCACGTCACCCGCGTAGAGTCTCCTGCAGGAGTCCTCCGGGCCCCTCAGGTTGGGCAGTAGCCGCGCCAGAGTGTTGGCTGTGCCCACCAATTTAGGGCCCAGACTTCGGAAGTACTTCCCGAAGTCCCACCGGCCGCCGAGCACGAGCCCCAGATATTTCATCTGGGGCTTGATGCCGATGAGAGTGCCTCCCACTGTGAGACTGGAACCAGGTGGTGGCGTGCGCCGAGGTCCATGAAAGAACATGGCCTCGGATTTATGCAAAGCCACCTCAAGGCCCAGCCGCCGGATCCGTTCCACGACTTGAGCAACCGCGGTCGTGGCCTTCAGGGTCGCTTCGCGGTATGTAGCCCCCCTCGCCGTCACTAGCGTGTCGTCCGCATAGCACGTGACGGCGGCGCCGTCCGCGAGCTCACCGCGAAGCACCCAATCGTATCCGATGTTCCACAGGAGCGGCCCAAGAACCGATCCCTGTGGAACACCGCACGACATCTCGCGCCGACCGACGCCAGTCGCACTTGGGTAATTTACTTTATGGTAACAGTTCCGCTATCTTGAGTAGTATCGTGATGATATTTAGCGTCCAACCTTCCTCGATAAACAGGCTAATAATCAACATGAAGAAATTCAATTCGACTTAGTACTTTCTGAGATAAGCGCATTCATCCAACAAAACAAACAAACTCTTCAGTCTTTTAATACACTAGCTTTTGCACGCGACTTCGTCTGCATTACGTTCTGATTATATATTAAGATACGTTCACTTCTGCAACTCGAACATTTGTGTTATACCTATTTTCACATATTCATATTGTGGATAAAGTTTTACTAATTATTAATTTCTGATAACATTTTTTTTTTTTTTTTTTTTTTTTTTTTTTTTTTTTTTTTTTGCCTATCTGCAATCAGCCCAGCAGCCATAATCAGATTTGATTAACGTGTGGTTAATGGCTTTAAGATTTGCATATCCTGTGATATGTCATCCAAGATTGCATTCGTCAGCCACTAAATTGTGGCCAATCGGGATCTCTTCAGTCGATAGGTACAATCGCTGGTGTCCAGTAGTGACTTGGCTAGATTATTTGTGTGCGATTTAAGTCTTAGTTTATAGGTTTCGGAAGACCTTTTTATTTCTTCCTTGACCGTGGGAATTTGCAGATAATCATGTACTTCCGTGTTACGTATATACCATGGGGCATTGCTTATAGTTTTTAGAGCCTTGTTCTGGAAGCGCTGGAGGATCTCTATGTTTGAGTGACTTGCTGATCCCCAGAGCTGTATGCCATACATCCATACTGGTTTTATGATGCATTTGTATATGATGAGTTTGTTTTCCAAGCTTAGTGATGATGATCTTCCCAGCAACCAGGACATATCTCTGAACTTTTTATCTGCTTGTTCCCTTTTCATCTTAATGTGATCTTTCAATGTAAGCCGTCTGTCCAGACTCATACCCAGATATTTAACTGAAGTGCGTTGTGGCAGAACAGCTCCACACAATATAACAGGTGGGCAGTCTCCTCTTTTTAATGTAAAGGTAATATGGACCGATTTTGCAGGGCTGGCTCTTATTCTCCACTCCTTCAGCCATGATCCAATCTTATTTAGATGCTCCTGTAGCTTAGCTGATGCCATATCAGCATTCTTACTGTGAGAGAGGACTGCAGTGTCATCTGCATAAGTTGCAGTTACAACCTCTTCCGTGACGGGTAGGTCAGCAGTAAAGACCGTATATAGCACAGGTCCAAGCACAGAACCCTGGGGTACTCCAGCTTCTATTTGATAAATAGATGAAAGTGAATCTACACATTTTACTTGGAACATTCTATGTTGCAGGTAGGATCTCAGGAGCATGTACGCAGTGTTTGGAAGGTAGAGTTTCAGCTTATACAGAAGTCCTTTATGCCACACACGGTCAAAGGCTTGCTGGACATCAAGAAAGACAGCAGAACAGTATTCCTTTTTCTCTAGTGTCTGTCGTATCGTGTGACCTACTCGGTGTATTTGCTCAGTCGTTCCATG
The DNA here is from genome assembly GCA_963662185.1 of Eilema griseolum. Taxonomy (NCBI): domain Eukaryota; kingdom Metazoa; phylum Arthropoda; class Insecta; order Lepidoptera; family Erebidae; genus Eilema; species Eilema griseolum. The sequence goes on from OY759249.1 coordinate 4,124,226, forward strand.
GCGTGCACGGAAACCAAATTGGTGGTCTGGTATAATTGATTTTTCCTGGAGGACTGGGATAAGGCGCCGGAGTATCAGTTTTTCGAGGACTTTCGATATTAGTGGCAGAAGGCTTATAGGTCTATATGATGAGACCTCTGTTGGGGGCTTCCCTGGTTTAGCCACCATATTTATTGTAGACACTTTCCATAGCATAGGGAAGTATTGTAGTCTCAGTATGGCGTTAAAGAGGATTGTTAGCAATACTATTCCTTTTTTCGGTAGTTGTTTAAGGACTTCTGCTGTTATCAGGTCGAAGCCTGGTGCCTTTCTTTGCTTTAAATGTGCTATGGTTTTCCTGACCTCTGTTGGTGTAACTAGCCTTAATGGTAAGGACATTTGCTGGTCACTGTGCAAGTATTCATCAATCTCTTCCTCTCTGTCTGCTATATCAGCGTCATTAGGTTTGAAAACATCTTTTAGAAATTTAGCAAATAATTCTGCCTTATCTGACGGTTTTCTTGACCATGTACCATCAGCTTGTCTCAGTGGAGGTATATGTTCTTTCGGCCTTTTCAGGGATTTGGTTAGCTTCCAAAGTGAATAGTCATCTGCCTTGTACGGTGATAGTGTCTTCAGCTTGTCTTGTAAGGTGATATTTGCGTTTTCTTTGAGTATATTTTTTAGATCCTTCTGTATTTTGTTGAGTGCCTGTTTGTCTTCATGATTCCTACTTGTGTGCCACCGACGCCTGAGCCTTCTCTTCTGTGCTATCATCTCACGTATTTCCAAGGTTATGTCTTGGTTCTGTGATTTCAGTTCTTTAAAGGGTGTTGATAGCCAGGCTGCTTTTTGGATGAGGTTGGTCGTGTACCATGCAGTATTTTCTATATCCTCTTCCGTTTTAAGTGGTATAGATAATACAGTATTTTTTGCAATGTAGTCTTGGAAAGCTTGCCAGTCTGTTTTGTGGTTGTATAGGGTCTCGTGTGGTTCTATCAAGATAACTTCAGTGCTGACTGTACATATTACAGGTGTATGGTCTGAGGAGCCATCCAAGCATGATTCCACTTTTGTGTAGAGTCCTGACACTCCCTTAGTAATGAAAAAGTCTATCAGATCCGGTTTTCTTGAAGGATCTTTAGGCCAAGAAGTAGGCTCCCCTGTCGAAAGTACATTGAGATTATTAATGTCGATGGCTTTTTTTAGTTCTCGGCCTTTTGTGGTTGTCAGTCGAGAGCCCCAAAAGGTATTTTTGGCGTTCCAGTCACCACCTGATATATATCTGCACCCAAGAGTGCGGAAAAAGTCAGTGTACATTTCTGTGTCTATTCTATGACGTGGGGGGCAATATACGGAAGCCATATTCAATGTTCCCAGCCAGTCGTCTATTGAGATAACAGCGGCCTGTATATGTGGTTCTTTATAATGTGCCAGAATGTGGTGCCTTATATTTTCCCGGATTATTATGGCAGCACCAGCGTGAGATGTCCCGTCAGGATGGTTGGCATAGTATACATTGTATCCTTTAATTTTGATGACTTTTTGGTCTGTCATGTGGGTTTCAGTAATCATGAGAACATCTATTTTGTTGAGATGTAGGAATACTTCGGCTTCGTGCTTATTTGGAGGTAAGCCATTTATGTTCCATGTAGCAATTCGCAGGAATCTCATTTCTTTTGTTGGGCTATGAGTGACGTTAGGAGGCCCATTAGGGTTCCTATTTGTTGGATTAGGATATCTATCTTTTCAGATTGTTTGATTATGATTTGCTCTAATGAGCTTGTTGACTGAGACTGGTTAATCTCTGTGTTTCTATTCCAATAGCTAGTATTTGAGGTACTAGGCATATTTTCAAGCGTGTGTTCCGTGCTTCTCATCTGGTTGTTTGCTGAACGTTGTCTAATATAGCTGGGGGCTTTCAGAGGAGGGAAATCAGCTGATTGGAGAGCAGGTTTCCAGTATTTTTGCTTCTCTGCCGGAGGTTTAGTTTTTCGTGCTTTTATTTCCTTGTACACTTGGCAGCCTTTGTAATTAGCCGGATGGTCACCATTGCAGAGAGCACAGGTAGCGGGTGTGTTGTTGTCTTTCTTTGGGCAGTCTGTAGTTTTGTGTCCTTTTCCACATTTAACGCACCTGTATGGGCGCATACAGTTGTTTTTGGTATGCCCATATTGTTGACACCTTGTGCACTGGGGAATTTCAGTTGATTTTCTTGGATCTTCAATCTTGACTCTTGTGTGGTATATATACTCTATGTTCTTTATTTCTGGGTTATTGGGGCTGGGTTCTATGTTTACGAAGAACATGTTCAAGGACTTTTTGTTAATTCTGGATCTTGCGCACACAATTTCACCACGTACCTTGTTCCCTGTTTTTTCAATTTCTTCTATAATAGATATTTTTGGTGTGGTGTAATGCAAGTTTTTTACCACGATTCTATAACATTTATTTTGCTTTTGAGTAAATGTATGACCAATTAGACCTTTGTTCCGAATGAGTTCTATTAATTCTTTATATACATCAGTAGATTGTGTCGTGATTCTTAGTTGATCTCTGTTTATAATTTTATATGAGTAGGCGTCACTAGGTATATTACTATTTAATAATTCAGTTAATTTGGAAAGGTCCTCTATGCCATGTAATATTATAGGAGGTGGTTTGTAGACTTTTTTAGTGTGAGTGGATGAATCTTCATCAGTAAGATCAATAGGTAGTCCACTGTATTTGTTAGAAGTAGCGATTCCTGTTTGTGTTTTTTGGTCGAGTTTTTGAAATTCTGGTGGACTATTTGTTAGTCTCTTCCTTTTGGGGTAGCGGCTTGTAGGTATTCTTTGCCAGGAGGGAGGAGGGCAATCATTGTTAGCTGAATCATCATCATCCATCATTAAGGGAGTAGCAGGTGGGTTCTTTGACTCAGTAGTCTTGATGTTGCTCAATGAAAACGACCTAGGTCTTGTGATGAAGAGACCTGGATGGAGAGCCTGCTGGGTTAATTTTTTGTTTGTGCTGCCAGTAACATTCACCGTCATGGGGGCCTGGTCGCCTACCTCCACGCAGTCTTCGGTAACATACTTCCCACTTGCAGACCCGGGTATCTGCAAGCGCCGGGCGTTAGCCGGATCGCATGACAAATCAATATTCGTTTCACTCATAGTATCCATATTTAAAGGTGTGGGACATACACATATTACTTTCCCAAGGCAATATGGTCACTCTTTTAGAAGGGATTTAGTCCTTCTTGGCTTGTGATTGGCCAATATTCAGGTTAATTGACCGCCGCCTGTTGCTCGGCGTTGTTGCTCATTTAGCACCACCCGGGGGGCACGTGTAGGGTGGGCCTAGGAGAAGGTGGTAAATCCTACGGACGCGAGCAACATCTACCCCCCTAACATTTATAATTATCAAATTTTCAACCATACTTAACCATGTGGGTGCTAGCACCTCTGCCTACCCCTTCGGGGATATAGGCGTGAGTTTATGTTATGTTATGTTTAGCCATAGACAACCGTACGTACGTTACGTAGGACACGGCGATATTTCCGTCCAATTGAGCAGTCCGACTGAGGACTCCATTCTACAGAATACTGCGGCCATAATAACCTTGTGCTGTGTTCCCGGCGGTGAGTAGGATAGCCAGAGCTCACTGGAGAGCTTTTGTACTGTTAGTGATAAGACCAAAAGCTTGTCCTGCTTTGTCTTTTACACTGACGGCACAGAAACTCTTGTGCTTACAGGGTTGGTAGCGCGAGTGTGACTCCCTTGGTGTTGCACAAGTCCAAAGACCACAGTAACCACTTTCCATCAGGTGGGCCGAGTGCTTGTCTGCCACCAAGTGGTATAAAAAAAATGATATTCTAAGCCCAGTGTATTCTTTTTGAAATTTTATGTCTTTCCACATGGGAACGCGGTCTAACGTGATGAAGGTCGAACGGAATGAAAAGTATCCTATGTTCGTTTCCTGGTTCTAAAGTACATCATCCCCAGCAATTAGCATCCAAATCGGTAATGCCGTTCTTGAGTTATTAATAGTGTAACTAACAAGACTTTTTTTTATAAATATATCTATAGAGCAGCATAGATAGTATGGAAGTAAAATAACTTACCAAACTCTTTAACTTTGAAGTGACTTTGTTTACTGATCCAGTCCTTCAGTAATTCAATGTCTTGTTTCAATTTATTCACATCTTCATATCCGAGAGCTTTCCTTACATTTTGTAACTGATTTTCATTAAATTTTAAAATAGTATTTGCTTTAATTACTTCCATTGTATCGACGTCAGCGGATAAATATTATCTGACATCCGGAAATAAGCTGAGACGCTTATATAGTGCTGAATTCACTCGGATAAGACGAACTTGAGCCATCTAATTAGTATGCAAATGGACAAGATCAATATCTACATATTTAAAAATGTTAAGTTATAATGTTAAGTACAACGTTAGTTGGGGACTCTGTAGTCCCCACACCTGATAAGAGGGCCAGACCGTGAGAGATGGCCCTGGGTCGGCCGGGGTGCGAGGGATATGCCTGTCAACCTCACCTTCGGCAACCAAAACGACCCACAGGCGGCGTGCGTTTTAGTCGGTTCGAGACCGACATAACCTTTCCCACCGGCTCCGGTGGGGAGGTATTCGTGGGGATTTTGCGCACGTAAAAAAAAAAGTACAATGTTAAGCAGTAAGTAGTAACCGCGGTGGCCTAGGGGTATGGGTAATGGACTGCTGAGACGAGGTCTCGGGTTCGATCCCAGGTTTTACCATGGCACACACCAAACGACTTTTCGATTCTTTTCGAAGTTATGTAAAAGTGTATTTATCGAAGGTCTATAAGTGCCCGGTTAGTGGCAATAGGCTCGCCACCTATTACATTGGGACCTAAACATAAACTGGTGAAATGTGGGTGCTAGCACCTCTGCCTACCCCTTCGGGGATATAGGCGTGAGTTTATGTTATGTTGTTATGTTAAGTTAGTTTGTGTATCCTTCAGAAACCTTCAAAATTTCTGCATCTATTTGGAACTTCGTAGGAGGTAGGACACGGCGGTATATCCGCCCGATTGAGCAGTCCGACTGGGGAAGTACCTCCGCCCTACAGAATACCGCGGTTATAATAACTTCGTGTTGTGTTCCCAGCGGTGAGTAGGGTAGCCAGAGCTCACTGGAGAATTTGTGCCGTCAGTGGGAAGACTAAAGGCTTGTCCTGATTTGTCTTCTACTGACGGCACAGAAACTCTGTACTCACAGGGTTGGCAGCGCGACTGTGACTCCTCTGGTGTTACAGACGTCCATAGGCCACGGTAACTACTTTCCATCAGGTGGGCCGTGTGCTTGTCTGCCAACTAAGTGGTATAAAAAAAAAAAAACGTTAATAGTTAACTTCATTAAGGAAAGCACCTATCCACAATATTCCGAATCTGAAACACTATCAGGATTCCTGATAAAAATATAGGTACCTATATAGATACAGCTGTTGTATATTGAAAATATAATGTAAGTCAGAAAAAGGATTTGTCATCGCATTTTACGAAAGTAAGTGACATTTCTGACAGAAATCTGCGTAATGAGCATAAACTGCTGCTTCCATGTTATTGGCTTAAAGTATTTTTTTTTATACCATTTAGATGGCAAAAAGGCGCACGGCCAACCTAATGGAAAGTGGGTACCGTGGCCTATGAACGTGTGTAACCCCAGAGGTGCCACACTCGCGCTGCCGACCCTGTAAGCACACAGTTTCTGCGCCGTCAGTGTAGAGGACAAAGCAGGACATGCCATTAGTCATCACACTGACAGCACAAATTCTCCAGTGAGCTCTGGCTACCCTACTCACCGCCGGGAACACAACTCGAAGTTATTACAACCGCGGTATTCTGTAGGGCGGCGGTACTTCCCCAGTCGGACTGCTCAATTGGGCGGAAATACCGCCGTGTCCTACCTCCTATAAAAAAAGTAAGTAAAAGTAAGTGATTCTTTTAAGGATGAGGCAATACGACATTTTATATTAAATTGCCTGAATCGATCCTTGTTATAACTCATGGCTCATTTATTCATAAGATTATTACACGTCTCAAAAATACATTTCAGCACATATTTTGTCGATTATTACACTTCTCACTTTCCATACACTTCGTTAGTAGATGTAGTTAATTTCGAATCGATCATAATTTAAACTACAACAAAAAAATACAATTAAAATGTCAGGTAAACAGTAGACACTTTACAATGTCAGTAATTTATAATAATGATACTTAATTAACACTTACAGCCTATGTCACAACCCTGTTATGCCTGTCAATAAATTGTAAACCTTTGTAAATTATGTATAAGAGCATACTATAGAACAGACCTACCCTAACTGAAATGTAAAAATGTCTGGCCTATTTTCTTTTTTTTTTACGTGCACAAAATCCCCACGGATACCTCCCCACCGGAGCCGGTGGAAGAGGTTATGTCAGACTCGAACCGACTAAAACGCACGCCGCCTGTGGGTCGTTTTGGTTGCCGAAGGTTTGGTTGAGAGGCATATCCCTCGCACCCTGGCTGACCCAGGGCCATCTCTCACGATCTGGCCCTCTCCTTGGGTGTGTGGGGACAGGCGTCAGGACAGGTGACAGGCGGCTTCACCAGTCACCCCCAGGTCTGCGCTCATGGGGGGCGGAGGTCGTTCATCGACCTCCAACGCCCGAGTTGCCTTCGTACGCGGGCAACTTGGCTTGCGAGGCAGCTTGGCTTGCGAAAAATGTCTGGCTTGAGCATGGCGCAGGCCCCTCGTGAAATGCTATACTTACGGCATAATATCGTACTACATACGTGACTTCCACTTACCAATTTATCTTTGGATTAACTGTTTTATTATAAAATGTTTTTATACACCTATTGCCTATTGTAATAAGATACAAAATGTACATTCGTCTACTATTAGCCTTGAAGAACTATTGACGTCTCAAAAAATGCCGCAGTGGAAGTTTTGCGCCGTTTCTTCTCCACTAGCGCCTAGGAAGCGGTGATAAACTTAGCTAAAGTAGAATTAATTATAATTGACGTCAATAAGAAACAATTCTATTGTTCAAGATTGAGAATAAACGACTTTGACTTTTGTTATGTCAAAATATCCTTCAATATTATTATAAGAACTGTATATACCTATTAAGGAGAATGGCTTATTGGGCTTAATGGCTTAATGGGTAGCCAGAGCTCACTGGAGAGTTTTTGTGCTGTCAGTGGGATTACCAAAGGCTTGTTCTGCATTGTCCACTACACTGACGGCACAAAATCTCTGTTCTTACGGGGTTGGCAGCACGGATGTGACTCCAGTGCTTGTCTGCCACCTAAGTTGTATAAAAAAAAAGAAACGAAAAAAATTGCTCTCGTTGGTATTTAAGGAATGTACGTGGTATTTCTAAGTTATTTCTTGGTGTAATAGTTATTAGGTAAGAATATAATTTGATATTCGTCCTTCGGTCTCCATTGTATTAACAGATGTGGCCAACACCAGTGCACCATCATTAAAGCGGGGGTACGCTCGCGATGCGAGGGGGTTGTTCTGGTAGTGGTCTGAGAATCGCTCCTCGGTAGTCCTTTTCTTGACCGAGCAGGTTACGTAATTGCCACGTAAGTGTAGTCTTAACGACACGCAAGTGAAAATTGTGTAACCATTGCATTGTATTGTTTTTTTTTTTTATCTAGGACACGCCAACTTGACTTTACCTCGCCTGATGGTGAGCTAAAGGCAAAGTCTCAGGAAAGAGGGCATCATTACAGACACTAAGTAATGGTGGTACTCAGCTTGTTGGCCTTATATGATGCTTTTAAACGTCCCGCTTAAAGGACCCGGGACTGTAGGAAGAGGGAAACACGTGTGCTGGTAATGAATTCCTGGTCTTGGTGGTGCGGCAAAGAAAAGAGTCTTCGAATCGCTTGGTTCTTGCTCGTATATTCTGCACAGTGTGAGGGTGACATCTAAGCCCTGCATGTGTTTTTCTATGTAGGGAATATATGGATCTAGCTCAGTTGTACTTAAAAAAAAGGTCTCTGTCTGTTGTGTCGCTGCTTACCTCATAGGAACTCGCACCTCTCGCTTACAATATCCTTTGTAATTATTATTTCTAAAGATAGTTACTAGATAACTATAAAATACATAACTATGTCGCCGCAGTTTGCCGCGTGGGTACTGGCAGAGTAGAATTAGAACCTCTTCCCATGCGGTGTCGTTCAAGGCGACTAAAGGATAGGGCTGTTTAATATCAGACAGATATATACAGCCCAGACTCAGTCTCAGATGCATGGCTCGAGTCCAAAATAGTGCCCTGAATATGGCAATAGGCTCACCTAGTGCCCGGAATATGTCAATAGGCTCACTGATGAAATGTGGGTGTTAATTTACTTCTACCTAACCCTCCAGGGATAAAGGCGTGATTATATGTATGTATGTCTATAACTCGTGCGCATTAACATGTATAATATATATAAATAAATAAATAAATAAATAATAAATAAAATTCAATAATAAATAACTACGAAACTCAAACTATGGTAAACATGTAACGGTTATAGTGTTACAGAGGCTACTGGTCTCGGAGGATGAAGAGGGGCCTCGTGCGATGCGAGAGGAGGATTGTCTTCGAGTCAGATGCTAATGTTAATTCACACGAGTTGTACTTACAAGATAATAATAATATATTTGTTTATAATATTTTATTATATTGTAAGTGTATTAAATCGACACTGTTTCGCCTATCATGTGTTCAATAAAGAAAGAAAGAAAGAAAGAAACATATTTTATTTAGGGTAATCACAATGTGTATGCAATAAATACAATTAAATGTGACATTGGGTTACATTGGTAACACATTGCGCGAACCCAAATAGGGCCCCATCTCAGCATTGGACACTAAAAAAATTCAGTATGTGCAGCGCTGATTTTCAGATGGAGCCGCAAATCTATCTATCATTGAAATGTTTTTAATAAAAATATTGTGCTTCATTTATGAAATAACTATAATAAAAAAATAATGGCAAATTATATTTTACAGTAGGTATTATAGTACAGTCATTTGGTATTTTTACTTGGAAAGTTTTCCGGGAGTTTTGAAAATTGCAAATTTTATAGATTTTGACGTGCTCTTACCGAATTTTAACTTTGCCACCTCGTATCTTTGCCGCTCGCGCCGCCATATTGCAAAAATGGCGCCTAAAAGTAATTTTTTGATAATAACTCCTTTCCGACGCATTTTACAAGAAAAACATATACAAAATAATAGAAGAGAAAGTTTCCTACAATTTATGTCATGATCTTTTTCTTACTAAAACCAATAGTTTCGGTGTACGAGAGCCGTAAAGTGTAGTTCAACACACGTTTCGGCAGAAATACTCATTTCCACACCACCATGAGGTAGAGAAAGCGGCGCGTTTTTTTTATCGTCGTATCCCCAGTAGGCCTAATCCACATTTTTTTTTATTTATATATAAGAAGTCAATTATTAAACTGCCAAGCCTGACGATAAGTTGAAGACAAAGTCTCAGAAAAGATGGTCACAATTACAAACATATACCACGTTACAACGGTGTCACTCAGTTTGACGGCCTCAACATATGCTTTTTACGCTACGCTTAAAGGACCCGGATCTGTAGGAAGAAGAAAACATGTGAGCTCGTAATGAATTCCAGGCGTTAATGGTGCGACAAAGGAAACAGTCTCCAAACCGCATAGTTATTAATCGGTTATTCTGTACCATATGTGGGTAACATCCATGCCCTGCACGTGTTGTCCTGTGTAGAAAAGGGGAGCGTGGGACTAATTGGAAGAATAATACGAAACCCTACTAAAATTTTACAAAATAAGGATATGACTCATATGACATAATACTAATCAACACATAACGTTCGAAAAGACCCCCGCATTCCAGAATATTCTTCATTAAATGTATATGGATGTCTACAGGACTCATCAGTGGTAGCCTTTTCCATGAATTTCATATACGCTATGTGGCTATCCGAGCTGAGTTCTTTAAAATAGATATCTGTAAAAAAAATCAAAATATAGGTACAGTCAGCGTCAGAACGATCGTAATACCAAGACATTACGAGCAAATGAAACTGTTTTATTAATTTAAATTGTATTGCTGCCCGAACTGCAGGTGTGTACCAAACAGCAGAACAATCAATCAAAAAGAAGAAGGGAAACCAAGGTATTACACATAGCTTGACATAAGGACTTTGACAATGCTATGTGTAATGTTTCAGTTTGTAATTTTTAAATTTTTTATAACTATTGCCACGTGGTTCCTGGCAGAGTAGAAATTGGACCACCTCATCTCTTCCAATGCGGTGTCGTACAAAGCGACTAAGGGATAGGGCTTAACACAAGGTAGGTATGTATGTATGTAATTTTTAAAGGAGGTAGGACCGTCTTATCTCCGTGTAGTTCCTACCTCCTAGTTTTATAAAAATATAAATTTCATAAAGTTATCGATAAATACCTCTGTTACTTGGAAAGATCTATTGAAAATAAATAATTATTGACTGTAACATTGAAAAACAAATTATTTTTATAATACGATTACCATTTAACTCTTTCATGCCCTTTTCGTTTCCGCCAAAATCCTTTGGCAGTACTTCGCTAGGAATGTGTTCATACAAGCTCTCGTAATTGGAATGTATTCTTTCTTTCAGTTTCGCGGGAAGACCTTGTTTGAATAACAATAATATTTGATTGAAAAATTTGGATCCACTAATCAAATGTATTTTCTTCAGTCTTTGACCCATGATATCCTAAAAAATAAAACAATATATAAAGTCAAGGTTATTTAAATATCTTTAGCGTATTTAGCTATTTTAAACGATATTATAAATATACAATAATATAATCTAGTTCTAATATAGTTCTCTGAGTTTCTTGCTGGTATCTTCCCAGTAGAACTAATTTACCGAACCAGCGAAAGAATTATTTTCCAATTGTTTATTTTTACATTATTTAATATTTTTATATTATTTCTTGACATAATTGTAAAATTTTGACGTTCAAATGTACAAAACAAGAGATCAAAAGTAACGCCTGCCTAACAAAAATTATAGGTTAGTTGGAGAATACTCCGGCCAATTTACACTATAATAATTCATACCCAGTCGAAAGTTGATATGAATGTTCTAAACACTATAAATCCCGCTGCTGACCTTTGGCTTTCATGGTATAGGTCCATACGTCAATTCCATCCAAGAGCTGTACGTAAAGTGGTTGAAATCAAAATGCACAAAACATTCAATCGGAACGATGGCAGAAAGAAAAATATCGAGAATGAGCGGGTAGATGAAGAACCTTCTCACTGAATCGAAGACGGCGGGCGAGCTTCACTGAGCCAGTCAGCCTGTGACCACTGCTGGTGTAACCTGTTGGAAACGTCATGCAAATCAAAAGTATGGATGTACGTATATCATGAACGTGTTAATTCCGCCGGCCTGGGGGTGACAGGTGGAGCCGCCTGTCACCCTGGCAGAAGCAGGCCGCGGCGGTGGCGCGCGTGACGCGTCTCCCCGTTTCCGGGGACGAGTTGGGGACTCTGCAGTCCCCACACCCGAGAAGAGGGCCAGATCGTTAGAGATGGCCCTGAGTCGGCCGAGGTGCGAGGGATATGCCTGTCAACTTCACCTTCGGCAACCAAAGCGACCCACAGGCGGCGTGCGCTTTAGTCGGTTCGAGTCCGACATAACCTCCTCCACCGGCTCCGGTGGGGAGGTATCCGTGGGGATTTTGCGCATGTAAAAAAAAAAAAACGTGTTAATTCCTGTTACTGTTATTTCATATCATTACACGCGAAGGTTTAAAAGTTAGTAATAATAGTATAATACAAAGATGTACTTACAGTAATTAATCCAATACCTTTGAGTACCACAATAGGATTCATTTTTCCAAGAACACTTAAAATGAGGTTTTTACTGTCTCCTATCATTTCGTAACCCTGGCAGTAGTCATTGTTTAACATGTAATGACCTAGCTGAAATATCAATCAACTTATATTCAATATTAATAGACTTTAAAAAAGGAAGAGGTTTTAAAATTAGAATTACATTTTTCTCGTTATATGCTTAGGTCAGTAAAAAAAAGTAAGGAAAAAAATAATAATTCTGTATAGATTGTCATTTTTATACCTTCAAATACATAATATAAACGTACAAAAAAAAACATGCAATACGTCGATGCGTGCCTTTTCTGAGGTTATATCTTTTTTTTTTAAATGAGTCTAATAAAGCTTACCGCCACAATATATCTGAAGCAAAGAACTGCATTAAAATCGTGGTCATCATTGCCAGTGAGATTCAGCGCAAAAATTCGATAGTTATCCTTTGTTGGCCTCGGTAATATGCAGATATTTCTAGAAAAAAATGATACGAATTTATAAATTTAACATTTTCTTATGAAGCTTGCGTTTTTGTCCATCCATATTACCGTATTTAGGTAAAAACTAATAAAAACAAATAAAGCTAATAAAAATTTTAGCAGATAAGGCTTACTATACCATTGACGAATTCCTCAATGATAATTCTCTCGCATGACATTGTAAAGTAATCAATATTTATATTATGAATGTTACTGTAAATTTAATTTGTACACCATTGCCCGGTTTATGGCAATAGACTCGCCACCTATTACATGGGGCCCTAACATAAACTGGCGAAATGTGGGTGCTAGCAACTCTGCCTACCCCTTCGGGGATATAGGCGTGAGTTTATGTTATGTTATGATTCGGACTGTCAGCGTCCGTCTCGACACTCAGGATACGAATATTTTATTGATAAAGTAGGTCAAACAATATATCTTTCTGATGTGGATATATTTATTTGTTTAATTTGTTAAAGTTTACACTTGTTTTAAAATATACCGTCAGTGCAGAAAACATAATCAGGAGAAGCCTTTAGTCTTCCCACTAACAGCACAAAAACTCTCCAGTGAGCTCTGGCTACCCTTCTCACCGCCGAGAACACAACACAAGGTTATTATAGCTGTGGTATTCTGTAGAGTAGAGGTACTTCCCCAGTTGGACTGCTCAATTGGGACGGGAATAGGTACCATTTTGTCTTACCTCCTTCAATAATTTATAGTTTATAATACATCATTTAATTTATTATGATAGCATTACTTGATTTCCATTAAATTATAAAATCAACCTTTTGTACTTCATAAAAATTATTATACGCCCTAATGTACTTTATAAAATATACCTCGCAAGAGATTTAACAAAACTAGAAGTTACCCGATCAATAAGCACTTTTAATCAAAGTAATTGTAACGACATGACAGTTAAACTTTACAATCATATACCACGAACCCTAAGAGCCTTTTCAAAAAATTAGGAAAAATTGTTTAAATATTTGACTGAAAAGTACTTTTACACAATCAATGCATTCCTGGATAATAAATGTCATTATATAAACATAAGTTAAGTCGGACATTTTGTATTATTGTTATCTTTATTAAGAAAGAAAGAAAGAAAGAAAGAAAATGCGTTTATTAGACACACACACAAACACACAAAATACAAAATAAAACCAATAAAATTGACGTTATGCATAACTTTACATATAACAACCTACACTTACATAACTTACATGTCGGCCGGTGTGGAGTGTGTGTCTAAATGGCCACAGTTCAGCTAAATGCTTCAGATTGGGTACAATCTGCAGCGCTGATTTTCAACCGTAGCCCAGCCCAGTCAGGTAACTTGTTGTACCTACATTTTTATATATATCACTCTCGCATTAATTATTAATAATTATATATCACTCTCGCAGACATTATGCACACAAGAAGTACATAGGTATACCCGCTGACATATAAACCTATAAGTTCAGATCATGTTGGGTGTATCATACATCAGTCACATGTAACCAGTACATTTAACCAATTTTTAGATATTTTTATAGTGTATAAATATTTATCAGTAGTTCTCCGATTTACCTACCTTACAATTTTATGTTTATACGTGTGAAATTATTTCATTTAGACATTATTTTCTTATAAATAAGTACACATTTAGCAATGGTTTCTCAATTTTACGGTTAAAATAATAATAATAATAATGACAATTCAGATAGCCACAATCCAAAACGAGCAGCAAAGAGTCTAATATTACGGACTTGATTTCTGGGCATTAAGTAGGAAATTTCTGTACCCAACTCGGAAGCCATGTACACCCGACAGCCTTCTAAGAGGCGGGGGAATATTATTCCATATCTTACTAGCCCGATATCTGAAACTGCCCTGAAAAGCCGCAGTTCTGTGTTTTGGTACATGCAGGTTTACACGCGATCCTCTTGTCAAATACCTACAATTTTCATTTAGCCATTTAAGTTTAAAGTATAGGTATAAAGGCTTTCCTGTCTTAACAATACCAAAAAGAAGTGTTGCCAGATGTAATTCCCTCCTAAACTTCATTTTCAGCTTATTGTTAATGTTGAGATATGGTGTCACGTGGCTTCTTGGTGGTATATCATAACAGAAGCGCGCGCATGCATTTTGTACCCTTTGAACTAGATTGGCCGTTTTTGCTAATAGTCGTGGGCCATAGACCACGTCCATATAGTTAAATTTGGACAGTACCAGGGTGTCAACCAGCCTCTCACGCAGCTCAATACTGAGGAAGCTACGTATTCTATAAAGTAGCTTTAGCCTATAAAAACAGCTCCTCACGCAATCCGCAATATGCCGTTCGAACCTCATAGCGTCATCCATCAGCAAGCCCAAGTTTCTAGCCTCATATACTCGCTCAATAAGAGTGTTATCGACATGTATTGCGGGATTTAGATTATTAATATGAGAAATTTGACTTTGTGAGCCAAGTATTAGGTACTTGGACTTATTCCCATTCAACACGAGTGTATTTTGACGGGCCCATCGACAGATACTGCTCAAGTCCTCATTTACCTTTGCCACGGCTTCCTGAGTTTCATTAGCCGCAAAAGAGAAATAAATCTGGACGTCATCCGCGTATATGTGAAACCTACAGTGCTTTATGACTTGACATATGTCCGCAGTATAGAGTATGAACAGCAGGGGTCCCAAAACCGACCCCTGCGGCACATCCCTACCCACTGTTGCCAAGGTTGAATGCAGTGTAGATCCATCACTGTTTTGTGTCTCTACATACTGAGCCCGGCCATTCAGATAGGAATGAAACCACTGCACCGTTTCACTGTCAAATCCATAATAAGCCAATTTAGAAAGCAAAAGAGAAACGTGGAGCCCATCAAAAGCCCTAGAGAAGTCCAACAGGACCAAAACCGTCGCTTTGCCCTGGTCTCGAGCTGAAAGAATATTGTCCGTAACATCTAACATGGCTGTAGCCGTGCCACGATTCTTCCTAAAGCCTGACTGCACATCTGGTAAAATGACTCGCGTTTCCATGTAGTGCCTAAGCTGTGATGCAACCACCTTCTCTAAAATTTTTGATAAACAAGGTAAAATACTAATTGGACGTAAATCTTTATAACCGAGTATCTCATTATTTTTAGGAATGGGCTTAATTATAGCATTTTTCCAGCTGGTAGGAAATTTAGAAGTCGAGATTGATTTATTCATGATGGCAGTGAGTACATTTAGAGTTTCAGGGATTAGCATAAGTATCATTTTCAGTGATATGCCGTCGACTCCCACTGCATTTGATTTAAGCTCCCTCAATATTTTGAGTACCGCTGATGACTCAAACGGTCGACAGCCGGAAAGTAAAGTCACTGAACCTATTGTATTCGTAGAAAGTAAGTGTAGACAGTGGGACGTTTGCATCGCCAGGGACATTTAAGAAATGCTGATTTATTGCATTTGGGTCATTGAGGTGCGCGGGAAGATCCAGGGGCTTGTGTGGATTCAAGTTGGTCTTTATATTTTTCCACAACGTTTTAGGATCCTTGATATTATTATCAATTTGGAGCCTAAAGTAACACCTCTTTTCACTATTCACGGCCATGGCAACTTGTTTCTTCAGCTCTTTGTAATAGATTTTATGAGACTCAAGTTTAGACGTTCTAGCTCGCTTCAGTGCTGCATCCCTCAAGCCGATCATAAACCTTACATTGCTAGTGAGCCAAGGTGTTTGTCGATCCTTTATAATTCTACTTTTCATCGGAGCGTGTAAATCGAATAAATAATTTATTAGTTTAGTGTAGTCTTGCACCATGTCATCAACATCCTCCAGGCCCACTATATGGTTCCACTTAAAAGAGCCGACGTCCACATTGAACCTATCTATATCAATATCAGATAACGGACGACAATTTATTACCTTAGGTGGAATTCTTGGCTTGCGGAACAACATCTCACATACTATAAATGCATGTCCGTTCAACTTCCCAACAGAATCTACAGTCGTACTACGCACTCTCGCATTTGTACAGACTACATCGATCAGCGTCTGACTGTGACTAGTGAAGTGAGTTGCGTCCCGCACATACTGGGTTACCCCGTGCATTGAAGAAATGTATTAAATTGCTTAACATTTGCCTCTGTAGGCTTAAATAAATCGATATTAAAATCACCTAGCAGAACAATGAAGTCGTAGTCAGAAAAGGAACCCATGGAGTCCGTCATTGCATCCAGAAATTGTCGTACGTTACCTGAAGGAGGATTGTAGCCCGTGCCCACTATAATTTTATTGTGATTTACCTTAACTTTGACCCACATCTGTTCGACTGTCGGGTGCACAGGGTGGACACAGGCCTTTACATGCAGGCCGTTCCTGCAATAAAAACCAACTCGCCGCGACCGGTATTCCGGCGCGAATGGTGCGCGACCTTCCTCTCCCCGCTTAAGCCATGTCTCATTTATAGCCAGTAGGTCCACCTGATGCCGATCTATTGTCGCCAAAATATTAGTGTGGTTTGTACCCAAAGATCCCGGGTTCAGTAAATTTACACGAGATTTTCTAATTAATGTTTCGTAACACTGCACTATGCTGAATGGATGTCGCACAATGATTTTTCCAGGCACAAAAACACTGCAAGATAGTAAACAACACAACTGTACAAAGTTTCACACCAAGTTGTAATGTACCTAAACACTAGTCCACAGTAAACGTCTATGTCTCTTTTATACTTTATAGTAAACACAGCACTTGGAAAACTTTAGTCTATACTCATTTTTTGTTTAACTAACTATTTGTGCACTTGTTGATTCTAATAAAGGTTATTTCTAATTTATATACACTTTTTATTACGGAGCTTATAAAACTTAACCCGTTACGTTACAGCGCCATCTGACGGATTATTAATGATTAAATCGTGTAGAAAATTGTATTTATATTTAATTTCAAATTGAATAATGTGTAATTTCTTTTATTATTTATACAAATTCTTAATTGGTTATAATTTAATAAGAATATAATAAATAATTATATAATAAGAATTGATAAAATATACCAATCAGACGCTAACGTGCTCGTCCATAAAAGACAGGCGCGACTGGACATGTGCCCATCACACTGGCTACGTTACCCCTATGAATGGCGATAAACAGCCTCTGGACTAGGTACGATACGGCGCAGGCGTCGCCTGTCTTCTATCTGATCCTACGTCTGATCTCCTTCGCGAATCGTTTTGCCTCCACTCTCCAACAGTCCAAAGTCTCCACTTTGGGCTGTTGGAGATACTGCGGATTTAGAGAATAATAATTTAATTATCTATTATTCTCTAAACTGACATTTTATTATTTATAATATTGTATAATAATTACCCGACGTCTAATTAATTAAGTTTTTTTTTGATCTTGTTAAGAACTGTAATTTCAAGACAAAGTTTGAATGCTGATAGATCGGCGAGGCACACCGTTCTTTCAGAAACCAATAATGTAACATCTTCCACATTGTGTTTCATGCAAATAAAGATTTCTATTTCAATTTCAAGTAATAGTGATCATTTAATTTGATATCTACTTACGTTACTTTGAACAAGGAACTAAATTCGTTCTTTATGTCGAAATTTTGTAAAAACTCCGGCATCAAATTGTTGCAAGTGCATAATTTATCAAATTTCTTTTTTGCTCTTTCTATGGATCCCTTATTGTAAATCAGGAATCGCTCCAAATATTCATAATCTGTGAAATAAATCCAAACGTCTAAATACGTGTCAAGCCTAATACATTAAATAATATTATATTAAACTTGTTGAATTATAAGAATGGCATACCTATTAAGGTGAAATATGGTGACACTATTTAACCTATAATAACATCTTATGTAACCCATATTTGCAAGTAATAAATGAATATGAATATGAATATGAATAATAATAATATATCTCTTTATTGTATGTACACAGAGAATGGATACAGAAAGACAAAAATTGGTACAGTTTTGTGGCATAACAAATGGCGGCCTTATTGCACAAGGCAATCTCTACCAGGCAACCATGGGATGGAGTGAGTTAGATAAATAGATAGATATAGTGCACAGCTTCCGGTGTACATTTATAATTATATTCTACAATACGCCGGCCAACGATTAGCCACTTGTATAAAGAGAGGCAGGCCAGTGTGGGCATACCATACTGTGACTGCAAGCGATCGTGTTTTGAGCTGTGATTCAGAGGGAGGACGCCACCCCTCTCCTCTGAATTGCTATACAACATAACATAAAAACATAACATAAACTCACGCCTATATCCCCGAAGGGATAGGCAGAGGTGCTAGCACCCACATTTCGCCAGTTTATGTTTAGGTCCCAATGTAATAGGTGGCGA
This sequence comes from Eilema griseolum, assembly GCA_963662185.1. NCBI lineage: Eukaryota > Metazoa > Arthropoda > Insecta > Lepidoptera > Erebidae > Eilema > Eilema griseolum. The sequence goes on from OY759249.1 coordinate 4,142,924, forward strand.
GCCTATTGCCATTAACCGGGCACTTACAAACCCGCGATAAATACACACATAACTTCGAAAAGCATCGAAAAGTCATTGGTGTGTGCTATGGTGAAACCTGGGATCGAATCCGAGATCTCGTCTCAGCAGTCCATTACCCATACCACTAGGCTACTGCAGTAAATTGCTATATATAGGGGTGTAATAGCTCCAACTCCGACTATCTCTCGTGACCCAAAACACTACACAGCAGCTCTCTTGTCCAGATAAGATTTGTTTTGAAGAGCTCAATTTAGATAGTATTCTGTATTGATACACTGTTATAAATATTGATATGATAAAGATATTATTATCTTGTTTAAAATGATAAGGTCATCTAAAATGAATATGATGGTGATATTAAACTACTATAATAAATACTAATATAATACGAAAGTAATTCTGTCTGTATTTAAACTATCATAGTCACTCACATTAATATTAAAGTTATCGGGATATTTGCCATGTTGTATATGTATTGTTCTTAGAGCCAATACTTCAGTTCCTGTATGATCATGGTGTTTGTAACAGCACCGAAATATCGGAAACTCAGAACAATACAACATGATAAATATCCAGATAACTTTAATACTAATAGTTCTGTCTATGACATTAACGCCTAAACAACTGAGCCGATTTTGATGAAATTTGCTATAGAGACGAAATAAATCTTTGGCAGGAACATAGACTATGGTTGGTCATGATAACGCAGGAGAATCCGCGGGCAACAGATAGTTGTGTGGATGTATGGTTATGGATAATGTCTGCTATTCAACAACTCATAATAAATGTTTGTAATGTAAACGACTGTTTACTTATATTCTGTAACCTCAAAAGCATAAGTAGGTCCCTAGCTGTTGCGGTTCACTTTACCGAACTGCGGATTTGGCTGAACTTCGATATTTTCCTTGAAGTGACTGCCACCTGACCTCCACAACCCACCTTTTTATACTCCAACTACGATTGACATAGATGTTCGTATAGCAACCGTACTCACCAAGGCACGACCAGTCGGCCAAACGACGTAATAAAAACGATTAGAACAAAAAACTGAGGAGACATTTATATAACTCTATGAACGCGCACTGTGATCGCCAACGTGAAGAGCGGCCATTATCTTATATATAAAATTCTCGTGTGGCGGTGTTTGTGGCGGCCTCTGTGGTTAAACGGCTTGACCGATTCTCATGAAATTTTGTGAGCATATTGAGTAGGTCTAGGAATCGGCAAACATCTATTTTTCATACCCCTTAGTGATAAGGGTTGTCCCACCCTTAACATTTTTCTTTAATTTTTAGACATTTACTTCAAAAATATTTATATGGCAAAACAACGTTTGCTGGGTCAGCTAGTATAGCTATATAAATATTCAGTATCAAAATAAACGGGATTTTACCATGTTTCATTGTTTTGAGTTTCCGATATTCCAAGTAGAAAGAACTCGAAAGAGGGTAGATCGATATAATTACTCCTAGAAAAAACTTTTTCTCTGTTCACCGCCACTACTCCAGTTCTTCCGTGATCATGGTGCTTGCAACATCGCCGAAATATCGGAAACTCAAAACAATGAAACATGGTAAATATCCCGTTTATTTTGATACTGATGTGAGTGACCATGATAGTTTAAATATCTATATATAAATATTGTTAAGATTTTCAGTGTAAGAGGGAGAAAGAAAACATGTATCACCACATCATCTCATGCGAAAGGTATAAAACGAAAAAAAAAACCCAAATGATATATACTGATATACTGATAAATGATATATACGAGAGAAGGAAAATTCGAAATAAAACCCTGTTCCAACCCATCTTGGCAGCGTGGAAACAGAAGGCCCAAACCTCCCATATGGCCTATGTCCAGCAGTAGATTGCTATAGGTTAATTGATAAAATTTTCAGCCAGTACATGAGGTGTAACATATATAATATGAATATAGTAAAATTCCAACACGTCAAATTAAGTCAAAGAGCACAATGGAGAGTTATTATATTGAGTGACAAGACCAAAGGCTTGTCCTTGTTTTGTGGTCTGCACTGACGGCACAGAAAATCTCAGGTTCGGCAGCACGGGTTTGACCCCTGGTGTTACATACGTTCATAGGTCACGGTAACCACTTTCAGATGGACCATATGCTTGTCTGCCACTTAAGTTGTAAAAAAAAAAATTGTAGCGAATTAAAACCGAAAACGTAAATAATATTGAAGACTTACCAAATTCTCTGACTCTGAAATGACTTTGCTTTCGTATCCAATGATCTAAGTGCTCAATGTCTTGCTTTAATTTATTTATATCGCCATACCCGAGAGCCACACGCACGTTTTGTAATTGATTTTCATTAAATTCCAAAACAGAGTTTGTTTTTAATATATCCATCGTTTCTTCGTGAGTGAAAAGTTTGATATGGCGATGCAGTCTATTTTTATGCTGAGATAAACCACTCAAATATAAGTTGTAACTGAAAATTTGAGAATTAAGATAAATTGTGATGGTAGGTATCAAAATAAATCTTTACTAATATTAAAAAACTGAACAGTTTGTTTGTTTGAACACGCTAATTTCAGGAACTACTCGTGGAATGGAAGGGAATGGAATGAAAAGGGACTCTTTTGTCCGCACTTAGCCTCCTTTTTGCACAGTACCGGCTAGAGCAGCCAGCCTAGTTCCACCCAGAAGCTTACTGGGGGCTTCACAGGCTTCGTGGAGTGACCTCACTGTACCGAGGATTTGTGATTGTTGATGGGCTACTGTCTCGCATTCCAGTATAACGTGGGCGGGCGTTTCCACGGCAACAAAACACCCCCTGCAAAGGGACTGTCCGTAACACCGATGGTGTATAGGTGCTTGTGGAGGGAACAATTATTTTTGTATTGACAGCCCGTTTATCGTGAAAGCTTTTTAGACTATAAATCATAACGCTACTACTTAAGGGAGTGGAGCAGTAATCACAAATGTTATCGAATCCAGTAGATTTACATGCAACATTTGAAAATTAAAAAATTACGGGCTCAAATTACGGGCTCATACGTAGTTGCTATAACCTGCCGCCATTTTATCCAACCAACTTTAAGTAAGATCTTTCAAACACAGAAGACTGGTAGCCGAACACCGTTCAGTAATTTTTGCATCTTCCGCATTTTTTTTTTTATACCACTTAGTTGGCAGACAAGCACACGGCCTATCTGATGGAAAGTAGTCACCGTGGCCTATGGACGTCTGTAACACCAGAGGAGTCACAGTCGCGCTGCCAACCCTGTAAGTACAGAGTTTCTGTGCCGTCAGTAGAAGACAAATCAGGACAAGCCTTTAGTCTTCCCACTGACGGCACAAATTCTCCAGAGAGCTCTGGCTACCCTACTCACCGCTGGGAACACAACACGAAGTTATTATAACCGCGGTATTCTGTAGGGCGGAGGTCCTTCCCCAGTCGGACTGCTCAATCGGGCGGAAATACCGCCATGTCCTACCTCCTTCCGCATAGAATGAACAGACAAGCCTTACAAAAAAAAATCCGTATTTTTTTTATATAGGACACGTCAATTAGACTTCGCCTTGCCTGATGGTAAGCTGAAGGTAAAGTCCCAGAAAAGAGGGTCACCATTACTTACACATACCGTGTGACAATGGTGACACTCAGATTGACGGCCTCATCATATGCTTATCATCATCATATTTCTTAAAGCCCACGAAAGGTGTAAAAAATCGTTTCCCTGATTCATGGGTATGGCAAACAACTTTCCGCAGGCGAACTGGAATAGAATGGAACAGGAACAGAATTCAACGCAGGTGAAGTCGCGGGCATGAGGTAGTAGTATATAAATTGTTCATTATTTCAAAACAGATAAATAAAAGAAAACAATGAAAAAACTGTTAAGGCCAAGATAGTTCTATTGTCTCACAATATAATTGAAGAATGACAAAGGGAATGACATAATATTGCCTGTAATTTTTTTCGTGTTCCTTCTGCAATTCTGGTGTTGAAATTATAACTGTTATTTTACTTTCTTTAATGGTACAGGCTGCCTTACTCCCAGCAACTGATAGCCAGACATAATTACCCCCGTTAATTTACAACCTGATTCTGAAGCTTGACAGGTTTGATAACAGAAAAAGTAGTTAGAAAAAGGGTTAAGATTGATTTATAAATATTCATAAGTTTGTCATTAACATGCAAAAAACCCATTATGCTAATAATAAAATTACATTAGCTGAAGTACATCTTTTCCGAGTGAATGAAGTACTATAAAAGCTACTTGTTTTATCCCTGGATATTAGACAGTGTTCACACACTAACGTCGATACAATGGAAGTAATCAAAGCAAATACTATTTTAAAATTTAATAAAAATCAATTGCAAGATGTACGGAAAGCTCTCGGATATGAAGATGTGAGTAAATTGAAACAAGACATCGAATTACTGAAGGACTGGATCAGTAAACAAAGTCATTTCACAGTTAAAGAATTTGGTATGTTTTTTTATTCTTTTCTATTTCTTATCTCTTCCGTCTGTGGCCAGCTCCGACCATTTTTTTAATTTTTTCACTTTTTATCTCGGACTCGAAAAGACTACAACCACACGTCATTTTGACTCATTTGTTGCCGGAAGTGAGATTGCCACTGGCATATTCCTTGCACCCCAGCTAGCGAAGGCTCGCCGAAATGGCCCCCACGGGTATGGAACCACGGTATCTCCATGTAGACCCAGTTGGAGGGGGACCTTGGCCTGTTTCTACTACTAGGAAGGCAGATGGCTGCACATATCACACCTAGGCCTCCACCTATGTTTCCATTTAGTCGGTCGCCCATCGCGTTGAGGATCCAATTGGGCGGGTGGGATCTTCAAACGAAGGCCTAGGGGTGATATTTGAGACCGTAACAGGCAGCAGAAGCCGGCTGGCGTGGCTCGACACTTGTCCACTATTTCCAGGCTTGGATGCGGGAATTGTGGACACCGAGGTTCCGACACACGAGTGGGCTCTTAAAATTGTAGGTTGCACAGGGCCAGCTGGAGTGTGGAGACTGGCATCCATCTTGTAGTATTAACTGACAATTCTATTTATATTTGTACAGATACAAACTATTTGGAGCGTTTATTGATCTACAACAAAGGCTCCATAGAAAGAACAAAACAGAAAATTGATAGACTATGTACTTGCACTAATTTGATGCCTGAGTTCCTCAAAAATTTCGACGTTAAGAATGAGTTTCAGTCGCTTTTCAAAGTTTTGTAAGTAAATTCGTTTTATTTGCCATGACTTTAAATGCAGCTGGTTTGAAACAAAATAAGTTGCATTCAATGTATGCAATTAGTTATATGTAATATTTGTTTAGATAAAATAAATAAATAAATATTCTACAACATTCTAGACAACGCTATCTAGACCCATGGTAAACATAGTTAAACTAGGTGGTGTTATGGAATCTAGAATACGGATAAACATACTTAAATACTTTTTTTTGTAAATACATATTGTGGCCTTTAAGCGGGGCGTGAAAAAGCATCTGATGAGTCCGCCAAGCTGAGTACCACCATTGTAACACTTAGTGTCTGTAATGGTGAGCCTCTTTCCTGAGACTTTGCCTTTAGCTTACCATCAGGTGAGGTGAAGTAATGTTGGTGTGTCCTATATAAAAAAAAAAATACATAGAAACAACTAGACCAATGCAAATACTCATATTAGTGCATACAAATATTTGCACTGAGCGGGGATCGAACCCGCGCCTCTAGATATTCGAATAAAATTATTTAATATCTGTTAAATCGCCAATTATGATATATCTTCAATTCTTTCAATTTAATTAAATTCAATTCTTTCAATTACATAAAAGAACATTACATAAAAGAAAATTAAATTAAAATACTTTACATTCTCAAGCGTTGTACAATTTTCTTTTTTGCAAAACTTCATAATGGTGTGTCTAATTAAGAGCTAAAGATTAGTTAAGTTTTTCAATTTATTGTTACAGACAAGTTTGTGTACTACCAGGACCAACTGGAGACAACTATCGCATATTAGTAACTCGTTTTACTGGAGTAGATGATGATAACTTCAGTATTCTTCAGATGTACAGATATTTGATGGTGGTCAGTGTTTTCTTATTGATTCTCGTTCAATCGTAAATTTCGTCCAACACACAAATCTTCTGACTGTTTGCGTCAAAATGTCAATGTCCAAAAGGCATTTCTCCCAAAATGTTATCTATCCAAAGAGCACTTTGTACAATTGCTGCATAAAATGAGTAGAGGAGTCAGAGCTAACTGGACAGATTTTGTATGTCGTCTGCACAGACGGCGCAGAAACTCCCTCTTCCTACAGTGTTGGCAGCACGAGTGTGACTCCCTCGATATTGCACACGTCCATAGGCCACGGTAATCACGTCTTTCAGGTGGACCGTGTGCTTGTCTGCCACCTAAGTTGCATAAAAATAATCCACCTGGAACGCAATCAGTCCAAAACACAATTTGTCCAAATTTCTTCCCTCTCCATCAAACCGCACGATTATGTAGTATAAAAAAAGATAAAAACTTCAACAACAGTTTTACAGAATATTTTATTGATCTGTATTTTAATAACGATCTAATAATTACACTTTGTTTTTTTTTTAGTTTGGACATTACATGCTTAATAACGACTATTGTCATGGTTATGTATGGATTGCTGATTGCAGAAATATGACTGGTGGAAATATTTCAAAATGCAACCCATTGATAATACATAAGGGCCTCACATTGTTTATTGTAAGTAATCTAGCTTATTCCTAGGAATATGTGCCTCAGGAGCAAAGATTCCAACTATTACAGGTTCACTTCGATGTCCGGCTGTCTGTCAAGACCTTTTACTCAGGAATGCGTGGAGGTATTAGTTGTGTAGAGGTAATTCACACCACATACTCAAGTCTGTAATGTTTTGAAATTGTGCAACAAGCAAAAAATATATTAAGGTTTATGTAGCATAAGTTCATCCTTGAATAAAATTTTGTATGGAACCCCCGGTGTGCGAGGCTGATTCGCACTTGACCAGCTTTTTTATATGAGACTCATTAATATTACTTCACCATGCTGAGCATGCTAGTAAAAAGCATTAGTGAACTCTAATATTTATTGGCTATCCACAATATACGAGTAGATACGATAATAGAATAACTATGCTACGTAAATCTTACGAAGGAGCCTCAGTATCATCAGGAGCCAAGAATATGAAGATATGCAAACGTAGGCCTTCACGGTGCGTCAAAGAATCGCTGGCAAAAGAGATATCACAAACACGTGCCATTCTAGACAGACACAGTATAACTTAGTGATCATTTGGATTTAATTTAGTTTCTAGGTTACAACGCATCATATTATCTCAAAATTTGGGATTTCGAACATCGGCATTTTGAACTTTTGGAATTTAAACATTGAACCAAATGAAAATTCGCGATCTTTTGTTCATCGATCTTATGGACATCGGCATTATGAAATTCGGGATTTTTAATTTGTAATTTCCAATTTCGATGTTTTACACATCCAGCTGCATGCGGGACAATAATTTTAAAACCTGTTGATGTTTTTTAACCTGCTACAATTTTTTTCACCCTCTTTTATATTCCTTTAAATATTTTAGTTTATTATTAATTTTTTATTTATTATTAATAAAAACTTGTTCAATATCAATCACATTTCGAAAAATAAATACAAATTCTATATCATAATTCCAGGAAGCAATGGGTCAAAGATTGAAAACCATACACATGATAAACAATTCTAAATTGTTTGATGCATTAATGATATTAGCCAAGCAAGTTCTGTCTGCAAAACTAAAGAAGAGACTTGTAGTCCATAAAACTCCTGAAACCTTATATGAAGACTTTCCTAGAAAGACACTGCCACAAGAATTCGGTGGAGATGAGAAGAGTATGTCTGTTATTAATGGTATGTAACCATCACATATTTATAATCAATATATTTTACACATATTGATAACTCACTTGTACTTTTCCACATAACTTTATTCCTTATTACACCTGACCGGTTTCGCCTTACGGCATCCTCAAAGGTTTATAATGACATTCACCTTTGAGGATGCCGTAAGGCGAAACCGGTCAGGTGTAATAAGCAATAAAGTAATGTGGAAAAGTACAAGTGAGTTATCAATATGTGTAACAACAAATTTCACCAAGTGCCATCAATCTACAGTATAAATAGACATTATATTTTATATTCAATTATTTAGACATCAACTTAACCAGCTTATAAAATCAACAACAGATTGATCTTGATAAAAGAAGTACTCAAAATGATTTTAATACCTTAGTATTCCCTCTTCCTGTTGACAGATTATTCTGATATTTTGTATACACATTTAGTTCGGAATTTCAATAGTTGAACTATTTGACTTGCTCTGAATATCTTGATCATTTTGAGATTTTGTAGTCAAAATAGATCTGATGCTGACTATTGCATTCTCTATCATCATTATGATAGTAATAGAACATTGTGTGGAAAATTATGATTTACTTACCTTAGAAGTAATTAAATCATGTTTAAACCAGCAGAATTTTTCCTCCCTTATGTACTCTCTATCTCATTACCATGCATTTTCTTAGAGATAAAGTTAGAAAAGGATTACAATAAAATAGATATCAAATTCAAAGAAAATGTAATTAATTTTTCATATTTTTCTTCCACAGACACCTTATTTAAAGAGTTATGTTCTGACAAAAGCATCCAGACAATTAAATTCATGGAAGAAGTTGCCACGGATGAATCCTGCCGGCTCTCTTGTACATTCAATGAGGAATATTCTGGCATGCCTGGCTCCTTCAAGACGATGTGTGTGGATTAGTGTACTTGATTGTAACTTGCGCCTACAAATACCAACAAACTTGGAGTTCGGAGTAGGTCAATAAGTTGAAACTAAGCATTCGGTTTATTATTATCTGTCATATCACATATAAAACGATGCGTAGTGGTCTTTAACTCGACTACCACGATTTTATTTTGACTCATGGCAGCGTCAGTAGGCAACAAGCTCGCGCCTTCATTCTACATGGACCATTCATTAATTAGGCAGGCATCTTAAACACTAAACGAAGCAAACAGAAGTCATTAAGTTTGCACATGCGTTCTACACGAACCAATCAGTTTGCGAATGCGCTTGACACACTTTTTTTTTTTTACGTGCGCAAAATCCCCACGGATACCTCCCCACCGGAGCCGGTGGAGGAGGTTATGTCGGACTCGAACCGACTAAAACGCACGCCGCCTGTGGGTCGCTTTGGTTGCCGAAGGTGAGGTTGACAGGCATATCCCTCGCACCCCGGCCGACCCAGGGTCATCTCTCACGATCTGGCCCTCTTCTCGGGTGTGGGGACTACAGAGTCCCCAACTCGTCCCCGGAAACGGGGAGGCACGCCAGGCGCACCACCGCCGCAGCCTGCTTCTGCCAGGGTGACAGGCGGCTCCACCTGTCACCCCCAGCGCTTGACACACTGTAGCGACTGTCATAATATAATACTATTCAGTTTGAACTCATGGTAGACTTATTGGACTTGCGTGAATTTTTTGAATAATAAATTTAGATAATGATAATAAACCTTTGGTAGTTTTCTGGTTATGGTTACTTTTTCTTTCTTGCCATACACTTATATACTATAGTTTGTTTAGCACAAAAAACTAGGTTAATAAGTGTACATTGTCAGGTATTCTTGACAATGTAAAATTGTATGATACTTTATGAAATAAAATGGTATTATCGGGAATACTTGTTGTTTTGTTTTCCTTCTTATTCATAAATTAATTTGGGACTCATAATTTAGTCTTATTTACCAAGCAACTGTGACAAGATATGAAATTCACTCCCTTTAAGACCATAATAGTCTTTATATTCGTCTAAAATAGATAGATAGATAGTTAATTCTTTATTGCACACCAATATTATAAAAGATTTACAGGCATAATTAAAATTACAGTTAAACAGGTACACAATCCGTGGCAACCTTAGGATGGACAGGAATTAAAGTATATAAGTGAGTGTTGGTGTAATTTGTCAACATTTATAAAATAGTGTGTTACATGAATAATAACATAGTATACAAATATGAAATATAGGTAAATTAATAATATGTGAATATCAGAAGATTTCAACGACTACGCTGTAGAGAGATAATGGCTCTTTACCATTTTTAAATATTTATGGATTGTGCCTCTTTATATTTACTGGCAATGCATTCCATAGGCCGATGGCCTTCACCGTCAAAGATTTGCCATAGTAAGCAATAGTATTTCAGACATATATGCAGAAATAACTTTGTTCGTTTATCTACTAGAACTACCTGCAATTATACATGTAACATACCTGAAAAAAAATGAAAAACCCTATAAAAACTCTTTTAAGAGTTACTTGTGATATAAGAAATTAAATGGATGCAACTATTACAAGTGGTATAAAAAAACTGTGCCTACTTATAACATCTTTCTTCCTATAGCCCCGGGTCCTTAAAGCGAGGCGTCCTTCATAGAGATTGTCATGGGTCGGAATGGGTGTCGTCACTGGAGATCGACCAAACTCTATCAAGGATATCGCAGCGCTGTGTTCGACGCTGTGTGCTTACAGAATTGCACAGCTGACGAGGCCGTCAAGCTGAGTGCCACCATTGTAACATTACCTAGTGTTTGTAATGAGGTCACCATTACAGACACTAGGTCTTTCCTGAGACCTTGCTTTTAGCTTACCATCAGGCGTGGTAAAGTCAAATTGGCATGACGTAGATAAAAAAATTCCGTACTCTTCCTAAACATGAATCATTTGAAATGATACCTAAAAAAATTTTTTTTTTTTATTCAATAATCTAATTTTAATCGTCTTCATTATAATCTGAGCTAATATACATACTAATTTCATTACAGTTTTCTTCATTTACACATACATTTTGAGAGCTATGTCGATGGAGCCCTGATTCGTGCTGTTGTACATCTGAAAATTTCTGTTAATTTTACTCCACCACGCATAAAAATTTCATTGAATCATTGAACAACTATGTACATTAGGACCAATAGGTGCTCGTAGAATGGTGCAGACCAATTTGCGTCCGCGAGCGAAATCAGGAGCGGACGATGCCCATTTTAGGGTCCTAATCTAAACTCATAGTCCGAAAAGACCCAGGCATGCCCATATAATGTTCGTTGAACACGTAATTATGCCTTTTGTTTTCATCCGTACATGCCGCGTGCATCTCCTTTAATAGTTGCTGAATTGGCTCTGTGCACATGGTTTCGGTTAGGTTCTCTGAAACAGACGTTTTCAATATAAATTACCTTGTACATATAAATTCGGCGTATTCACGTATCCTCCTTTTACTGAATCTCCCCGAAAATTATTTGCTATCGATTCTTCTCAATATTTAACACAGTCAACTACAACTTTCATAATTAGTTTTTAAGCAAGTTCTTACATTTGCTTTGTAGGTACTTTTTGTTCTCATCATTCTCGTTAATAATCTAGCAAACCATCAGAACTTGAGGTAAAGGGGGTCCACCAAGAACTTCTTGAAGTGACTTCACCTATCAGCCAGCACACTTGTGAGTCATCCATGTGAGCCATCGCACCTCAAAAACCCAAAACCCAAGGAGGAAAATATAGGAGACCCGATCCCGTACTCTAACGTACAAGCTTATGATCCAGCCAGGATAACTACTGGGGATATTCGAAGTGGACGACGTGGAAGTCCTTTAATAGATTAAGGTCACAGGTTTATGGGTTAACCAAGTGAACTGGAGTCACTTTCATGCCTATGGTAGGGAATGATTAGGGCACACACCTCTGCCAACAATTGGACCAACTCCTACCGTTCCTATTGTATCCCAATGTATTGTACAGTTGAAAACGATAGCGATTGAAGTGGCTATCAATGCCACCAAATTAAGGGCTGAACATCTCATGCAATAATAGTAAAATATTCAACGGGATATTTACCATGTTTTTTTAAATTTTGTCGAGTGTCCGATATTCGGCGCTGTAGTAAGCGCCATGATCAAGGATTGTAACAGCACCGAAATATCGAATACCTAACACTAACTAAACTAAACTAGTCATTTACACTAACAGTGAAATAATAAGAATAATAAAAATAAGAAATACTCGTCAGGATATTTAATTCCGATGAGTATTTCGCTATAAATAACCATGTCAATCTCAAACCTCATTTATTATTGAATTTTGCCATTGGAACATAAAAGTAGAAAACGAAATCGAAATACTCACTGCTTAGCTCTTCAAGTGATTTGTCTGTACCACCATATTCCGCAGGTAAAATATCACTAGAAGTGATATAGTCTTTCAAATGTTTCTTATCAGTAGTCACGTAAATACGGTTTCTGATCTTTTCTTTGAACAGTGGTTTTATTGTATTTAGGAACCCTTCCATGAGTTTTGATCCTGTAAGGAAAATTATTGATTTGATCCTTCCACCTACGCCATCCTGAAATCATTGAATATAATAGATAAAGCATGCTTAAGGGAGTCACCAAAATTGCCCTATATTAACGTACAAGATGCTACGTAAACGTAGAAGTTAGTGTGTGGTCCTCTGTAGACAATATGCTTGCGCGCGAAGTTGCAGAACATTGCATAACAAAAACTTGTTTTTTTATACCACTAAGGTGGTAGACAAGCACACGGCTTAACTGATGAAAAGTAGTTATCGTGGCCTGTGGACGTGTGGAACACCAGAGGAGTAACACCTACTCCTACTCACCGGGAACATAACACGATGTTATTATGGGCGCGGTATTCTGTAGGGCGGGCTGTTACGCGGAACAATGATGTCTATCTTCACCATGATCAATCGTAAACAATAAATAGCGCGTCATACGACACTTGCTGGTAATATCACGCGTGTTGAGCAACACGTGTTACATGTTAAATAAATATTCTACAACATTCTACACAACGCTATCTAGACCCATGGTAAACATAGCTTAATTAGCTTGTGTTATGGAATCCAGAATGCGGATAAACATACTTAGATACTTTTTTTTATATATACATACATAATTATACATAAAAACACCCACACCAATGCAAATATACATACTCATGCATACAAATATTTGTACTGAGCGGGAATTGAACCCGCGCACCCTGCGTAACAGTCGAATGTTCTACCGCTACGCCACAAAGGTTGTCTAAAGGTTAAAAGTGGCCTAATGCCAACAAGACGAGCCAGAGTTCCAGCTTCTTTATCTTGTTCAACAGTCTACAACAGCTAACAGAGCAGCAGTACGAAAAAAAGAGCTAAAAACCATATTTGAAGCGGTGGAACTAACTGTTCGATACCTTTATCAATATCAAATTACCTTCGTTAATTTAACTGTTATTTAAGTTGTACTTACTATTAAAATACTTAGCACCTGTTGGAGATCATTCAAATTTATCTTTGAGATCAATTCTCCTGTGTTTGCCTCCAATGAATCACAAATACAAATATATCCCATGGTATAATCATAGTGTTTTAGAAATTCCAGTACCTGTAACAATGTTTTTTTATACAATATAAGTGGCAGACAAGCACACGGCCCACCTGATGGAAAGTGGTTACCATGACCTATGAACGTGTATAATACCAGTGGAGTAACATCCGTGCTGCCGACCCTGTAAGAACAGAGATTTTGTGCCGTCAGTGTAAAGGACAAAGCAGGACAAGCCTTTGGTCATCCCACTGACAGCACAAAAACTCTCCAGTGAGCTCTGGCTACCCTACTCACCGCCGGGAACACAACACGAGGTTATTATAGATGTGGTATTCTGTATGTTTAAAGTATGTTTGGTAAGAACTCAAGAGATAATAATAGTACTTGAACAATATTATATCTTGTACGATGGTACTCTTACGATCTCTTGACCAGAAAGTTAGCTCCAACAATAAATATTACCATGCAACTTGGCAATCCTACCAGTTTTCTGGGGAAGTTAGAAGAGGCATGCGATGCGGGAGAATTCCATGATCAATTTTAGGTTTCTTTAGCATTATAAATTATATCAATTACATGCAGTAGTTATTCTAATTTTAAGATCCCTATATTCAATTGTATAAAGTGAATAATTTAACTCAAATGTGTTAGGATGGATCTACTTACGATAATAAAATACTTGTATAAGTTTAAGATGTCTGAAGATTTCATATCAGAAACAGGTTTAACTTTAATGACTATGACTCTGTAGTATTCTTTTGTTAACCTTGGGGTACAACAAGCGTAGCTGAAATAATAAAAGATTGTGTTAGAATAAAGATAGATAGCCTATTGCAGTCCACTGCTGGACATCGACCTCTCCTATTGCTCCCAATTCTTCGCTCTTCGTATACAATCTCTCAGCTACCGTTTTCAGATCGTCAGTCTACTTGGGCAGAGGACGTCCTACTTTCCGTTTACCTTCTCACAGTTTCTACTCTAAGACTCATTTGCTCCAACAGTCCGTTGCCAATTCAGTTTGCTTATTCTGTGAGCTAGATGACCTCTGTGCGAATTGTATCCTTCAAAGAGACTAGCTCGCTTGAAATACTTGCTTTGGTATTGGTTCAGTACTAGACACGAGTTCAGTATCAAAATAAACGGGATATTTACCATGTTTCATTGTTTTGAATATGATAGTTTAAATACCTATATAGATACGAGTTTTTAGTTTACAGCATCAGCAGATAACGTGTCGCCCGATCGCACCACATATAGTTCATAGAAATAGAAGAGTAGAAGTGTCATTACCATTAGTACTATCGGGAAATTTGCCATGTTGCATTGTTTTGAGTTTCTGATATTTCCGGTAAATATCGCGATAGTTCTAATAGTGAGTGACCATGATAGTTTAAATAAGATTAGTATCAGTACCACTATCAGCTCATTGGTTTATAACTAGACGTTTTAATTTTCTTCGAAACCACGACTCTATTATGAAGCTGTAAATAATTAAAACAATAAACAATATGTGCTGCTGCGCTCTGCGGCTAGGTGCGGTCGGGTTCGAAATCAATGCGACGATAACGACATTGTGTCGTAATGACACGTCGTCTGCTGCTGCTACTACTGCTGTAGGCGGCTACCAACTCGTACCTTTAGACATACTAACCATTTCAATTAAAATACTTACAATTTATCGAGGCTGGTTTTCAACTCATAGTCATTAAAATTTGTAATTTGGAAAAAATGTGGCATCAGGGTTCTCATGGTACACATTCTATCTATTTGTAATTTTGCCTTTTCAATAGAACCCTTGCTGAATAGTATACATCTTTCTATGTAATCTCTGCCTGAAACATTAATATTTTCGTGGTTAGTCGCAATTTTCTTCATTCTCGATTCCCGATTTTACGCTACTTTCAAATACAAATTTTCGGAGGGGATCGAGAACTGAGAGAATCGTGATTACCCAATTTTTTGCAGGTCATGTAGATAAATATGCATAATTATAATTGTACTTTTTGTGAATATAAAATATGTTAGGAGTTCTTGGCCAGTAGTGGTTTTTATGTGTTGTTTTTATATGCAATAAATAAATCTATCCAAAAGTTGGAATAAGTAATGAATAAATGCTGAAATACCAAGACCAATGCATAGGTAAATTGTATTAATGCATACAAGTATCTGCAGTAGAGTACCTACAGTACATAAAAACACAGCGACATAACAGTAATTATTATCTTGAGTAATTTTCTCACACTATAATTTGCAACAATGAAATACTAAGTTGTTTTGATAACCATGACCATAATTTTCTCGTCATCATTATTATCAACCTAGCACTAAACGATTATAATTATAAAAAAACTGAGTTAGTCCAGGCGATGTTCGAACTTGCAATCTTTTCCTTACAGGGAGAACCTTCGCCTGAAACCATCCAATTTTTTCAATAGATATATGTTTTCATCTTAATCAATTTGAATAGTTAGCACACTAACTATTCAAATTGATTAAGGTCCCGGTCGCAACCGATTCCTACACCTTGGAGTGCGGAATCCACTTAAACCTGATGTAGATTTTTTTCGGCTATATTGAGAGCGACTGCCGCCTGACCTCCTAACTTGAGTTGTGGTTAATGGCGAACCACTGATAGTATTGTTCAGATCATCTATATGGGCGTCCGTCTTGACCAAATGACTATTGACAAAGCACGTGTCCTCCAAAGCACGCGAGCGCTCATATGTAAAGCCACTAAGCGGTTCCCAATCTACGGGGTTCCTAACACTAGCAGCATGCACACATACATATTCTAATCAATCAGTTAGCCCACCACAGTACATTGCTGGTCATAGGCCTCTCCCAATGAGCGCCATTTCATTCCATCCTCTGCCTTCCGCATCCAGTCTGTCTCAGCCACCTTTTTCAGGTCGTTAGTATATCTGGCTTGGGGACATCTTACCTTCCCTTTGCCTTCTCGTCGTCTCCACTCTAAGACTCGTTTGTTCCAACGGCCATCGGTCCTTCGACAGACGACACCTCAGCTTACCTATTCTGTGAGTTATGTCGTTAACTTTACTTCTTTGTCAGATTACCTAGTTTCGAGCTCTATCCTTCAGAGAAATCAAAAGCACAACTCGCTCCATAGCACGCTGCGCGACTTTTATTCTATTGTTCATTCAAGCCATGCATCTGCGGCTGCGCAACGCTTCGATATAGCTATGGACTTGTGGAGGTCAAATGACAGTCACTTCACAGAAAATATATAAGTTCAGTCAAATCCGCAGTTAGACTAGTAAAATGGACCCAGACTCCGAGGTGAAAGCTTCGGATGCGACTGGATAATTAAGAAAAAGACTCACTGAATGTATTTTTAACAAGATGATCCTGCTTCAGCAACCAATTTTCAATAATCTTGAACGCTTCTTCTCTTTTCGTTTCAGTATCCATGTTAATCTGTTTTCTAATCTCTGTGACGTCATCATGGGTATATTTTGTTACATCATACGTTGAATCCATTACGTCAATATTTAATTTACTATCGGAATAGGTATGATCAAATATGTTTCTGTTATATAGTTCTGAAATCCTGAAACATGGAAATACATTTAAAGTGTTTGATAGAAAGACAGGGAGAAAGAGAAAAAGAGAGAAGGTGAGCAATTAAAGCACTTAATAACAATGCACTCACTAGTCCTTTCAGAACCCAGGATATACAATATCATGTGCTAACACTAGTCCAATAGTAAATGTGGATATTACTGAGGAATTCTTAGAGAATTTGAATATTATTATTTTTTATTTCAACAGTTTGTTAACAACATCTTGGTTACAAATCAAAAGCAATGTAATCATAGTCTTAATCGCTTATTATTTTAAAAACTCTAACAAACTGTATAAATGTATGTCTGTCACGTGGTATATTTCCAGACTCACTAAAAATTGCCAAAGTTACCCCCATCTATAAATCTGGCTGTAAAACTGACCCAGGTAACTATAGACCGGTATCCGTTCTCCCCGTCTTGTCAAAAATCTTTGAACGAATTATATACGACCGCTTAAATAAGTATCTATTAGAAAAGAACTTCTTAAATAATCACCAATACGGTTTCCGCGCTAAATCCAGTACCTTAACTGCGGCAGTTGATTTAATAACACAAATTAAAACTAATATTGATAAGAAAAACATTGCAGTAGGGATTTTTATTGATATAAAAAAAGCGTTCGATACGGTGAGTCATCAAAAAATACTAGAGAAGTTATATAACATCGGCGTTACAGATACCGCTTACAATATGTTCGCGTCATATTTACATAATAGGTGTCAAGTAGTTAAGATAGGCAACTACATAAGTACCACACAAACACTACCTTTTGGTATAGCTCAAGGGTCAATAATCGGCCCGCTAATGTTCTTGATTTATGTTAATAATATTAACAAAATTGGATTAACAGGTCACCTCACACTTTATGCTGACGACACATGCCTTTTTTACTTCGGTGGTTGTATACAAAACATAATTACCGACGCTCAAAGGGACCTTGATATCTTAAATGAATGGCTCAAATATAATTTATTAACCATTAACGCATCTAAAACTTCTTATATGATTTTTGCAGCTAAAAACAAAAAAATACCTCAGCACCCACCTCTAACAATAAATAATATGCAACTACGCCTTTCGAACCAAGAGAAATATCTAGGGTTGTTGATAGACGATAAATTAAGCTGGAAACCACATATTAACTACGTAAAATCAAAATTAACATCCCTACTGGGAGCCGTACGCAAAATAAAAAATATTATTCCAAAAAAAAATAAGCACAATTATATATAACTCTTTAGTAAAGACACACCTCGAATATTTAATTGAAATATGGGGTACAGCTGCCGTTACAAATTTAATTTCTTTACAAAGAACTCAAAATAAAATAATAAAAGCACTATTTCACTATCACTATCGGACTCCAACAAATCAAATATATCACGAAACAAAATTACTAAACATAAAACAACTATACATATACACGACCTGCATTTTGGTTAAAAAAATTACAACTAATTCGATCCAAACTAATATACATTTATCTAAGAGGGAATCAATTCACTTGTTAAGAAACAGAGACAATATTCAGTTAATTCGTCCACGTACTAACTATGGTAAAAAAACGATATTATTCGATGGAGCACAGCTTTATAATAAACTACCTAACAACATTAAAAATATTGATAATTTGAATGTGTATAAGAGTAAACTCAAAAACTATGTACAACAAATGTAATAATGTAAAGTAGACAGAATAGAGGAAAACATTCTTTCAAAATTATTGTAAATCTCATTTTAAGTGAACTGTATGTTTTTATGAGAAATAAATGTCTTTAAACCTAAACCTAATCGCTAACATTGATGACTTCATCAATAGTCTTCCATCAAACTCTTGATGGGACTCTATGGGACATTAATATTAATAGACATTAACATTTTTTTACATCATGGTCACTTGGTTATTAGATACCTGGTTGTAAAAAGCTTAATATAATTACTATCAATCATGTTTAACTACTCAACAGCAATATCGAGAAAAATAAATTAGCATACAATACAATGCAGAGCATTTAAACAACAATAGCGGTGAGAAATCTTAGAGATAAACGAAGACTGAGTAGCAGAACACAAACATAAATTAATAGAAGAAATCAATAACGACATCTTTAAGTACCTTGTACTGTACACTATACACTGTTAATACCACAATCGATATCAGAGTCAGAATACGATGAAACTAGTAAATAAAATTAAGAAGTAAACGCAAACATCTCCTCTCAAAGCGAAAAACTAAATAAAAACCACGGAGGACAGAATATGATTAAGTAATTTCCTTATGATGAAAACACTGTCGTTTGTTACATTGTAGAAGTTTTTGAAGTATTCTAAGATAATGATGACGATAAAATCTATTCTATGTAACCTTCACCTCTTTACGTAGATAAATAAATGGTGATGAATGTGTACCTTTAATAAAATGTCCACATTTTTGTACTAGATGATACGGAGCGTGAGTACGAGCGAACCGAGAACTTAGTTTTGACTGATAAAGTTGTTTTTGTTGAGTATAACAGGTTATCTCGTTGAAGTATTAATCCAGTCAAAATAGACGAGATAAAATGGTAAACTTGCATGAATTCTCATAGAGCTGAAAATTGATGGGATCTTAAATATTTTGATAAAAGATATATATCAAAAGTCCCATCCTCATCTATTAGACTTGTGCATTTTTTCTATTCAAGGTCATAGGTCGTATTTATTGGATTCTCGCATTTTTCTCATAAATAGCAAATTTATTCGCAAAAGCACATTAAACAAAGTTGTAGGTCATATAATCACCAACAAAATTGTTTTTTTTTTTTTTTTGTAAATGTCACCATTTCAGAGATATCGCGATTTCAAAATTGCAATAAGTCATTATGTATATACCTGTGATATTGTTTGAAATTTTATTCCCCATAGTATGACTTATCAACGCAGAACCTGAACTGCTGCTCATATGAACTTCAAATGTTGGCAGTAGATAGTTTTAGAAACTTCGTTGCTAAGGTGTTAAAATAAGGGGTAAAAGTTTGAATAGAAGTTAATTTCGGTTCTTCCCTTATTTAAGCCTCTTAGGAACAAAATTTTTAAAAATCTTTTCTTAGTGGATAGTAGCAACATGAAAAACCTGTACTACCAAAATCTCAAGTTTATACTACCAGCGGTTTAGACTCTGCATTGATGAATCCTATGGGAACAAGTAACTTTGTATATAACAGATACGACTTCTACCAATTATAAAATCGCGATATCTCGGAATTGGTGATCCATACAAAAAATTTTTAGAGCAATTTTGTAGGTAATTACATGATCTACAATTTTGTCTAACCTACTTGTACGATAACATTTACAGTTTACGAGCAAAATGTGAGAATAAAATATTTTCGACCTTTGACTTTGAATAAAAAAATGTACGATTCCAATCCATGCGGACTTTTTATATTTCTTTTACTATGGTCTAATTAAGATTCACATCAATTTTCAGCTCTATGCGAATCCATGCAAGCCCGAAACTTTATTTTGCCTGAATTATATATCTGACGTCAAAATATTTACATAGTAATTTTTTTACGAATAATTAATTACTAATTAAAATAAATTAAGTATTTTTTTCTTACGAATAATTAATTAGTAATTTAAATAAATTATAATTCGTGAATATTTTATGCGGTACTTATTTGTATTCTTTAATTCTATCATGGTTGCTCTTCATACCATTGTTGAATCAAATAAATATAACTATAAACGCAGTGGTAGTCTGTAGTGTTAGTGAAATAGTCTTTAGCTATTTTTCTAGAACGGCATTCAGTTCTCAATCTCGATTTATCTGAAGACAGATTCTATAGACAATCTGTCAAATCTGTCAAATCTATCGAGAGAAATATATCGAGATTCAGCACTGATTGTTGTACTACAATACGGACCTTAGCATTAGTTACCTACGTCATGTGTCACAAGCACCTCTTATAGATTTTAGTTACAACGAGTAATTAGGTATTGATGTTATTATGATTACTGAACATAGGCCTCTCCCTATGTGCGCCGATCTTCCGCCTTCCAATGGATATTAATAATAACTTGTGGACTACAATAGGCTAATTGATTGACTGAACGTTTTTTTTATACAACTTAGGTGGCAGACAAGCACACGGTCCACCTGATGGAAAGTGGTTAACATGACCTATGAACGTGTGTAACACCAGTGGAGTCACATCCGTGCTGCCGACCCTGTAAGAACAGAGATTTTGGCCGTCAGTGTAGAGGCCAAAGCAGGACAAGCCTTTGGTCATCCCACTGACAGCACAAAAGCTCTCCAGTGAGCTCTGGCTACCCTACTCACCACCGGGAACACAACACGAAGTTATTATAACCGCGGTATTCTGTAGGGTGGACGTACTTCCCCAGTCGGACTGCTCAATTGGGCGGAAATACCGCCGTGTCCTACCTCCTCATCTAATAATATTTTCTTTTTCTCCAAGTTCCTCCGTGATTATGATGCTTACAACAGTGCCAAAATATCGGAAACACGATGTTTCCATAAAACATAGTAATTATTCTGATAATTCTATTAGTCTTTGGATGTTCAAATTTTTGAGTCAAAGTTAGCCAGATCTAACTGTTTGGTCATGGTTGAGTAACAAACGCATTCTCAATATCTTAACAAAGTTTCCTATTTATAATATGTATTAGATTTCATGTTCCATTTTAGTATGTTGCTCTGGGGTCTTGGTTTCTGACAATGCAAAGTTCATCTGTTTCCTTCTTCCTGCAGTTCCGGGTCTTTCAAGCTGGGTCCGGCCCGGGTCTTTCCATTTGTTGGATAAGCATCTGATGAGGTCGTCAAGCTGAGGGCCACTATTATAACGTCACTCGTGTCTGCAATGGTGACCTTCTTTCCTGAGACTTTGCTCTCAGCTTATCATCAGGCAAGGTAAAGTCATAATGTACTAAAAAATCTTCTTGATTTTGCTATTTTTCCTTCCTTTCCTTTTTTGTTGTATCTAAGTAGAAGAGACCGCTTCAAAGTCTGAATGTAAAGTATAATCAGACATGCTTTGTTATTGAGATTTCTTCGGTGGGTTAACATATTGATAAAAGTTCCAATAAGTTTTAAACGGTTATGAATTGAATTGTTGTTCAAACTAAATTCATGTACTTATAATGTAAGATCAATCAGTCCACTGGAAGAGGCTAAAATTACAATCAATAAATTAGACCGATCAACAAACGTTAAAATTATTTTCTATGTAGTTTATATGTGTAATGCTGTGATTAATTGTGCAGGCGCCAATATAATTAGCGTTATGCGTCTTCTTCTTCATCCCAGTGTTAATTCCAGTCGCATCCGAAGCTTTCACCAAGTTTGGGGTATGCTATTTCTAGTCTAACTACGAATTTGGCTGAACTTCGATATTCTCCGTGAACCGTGCCGTGTGACCTCCACAGCCAATTGACGAATATCTATGGATTGCAGTTAAACCAGTTGTTGAACTATTTAGGGCCCCAACTACATATAACGACTGCTATAGATGTTGGTACACAAACCGGTCCCGACGCGACAGCTCATTGGTTTCGTGGGTGAAATAGCTGACTGAATACATTTAATTTTAATTTCAATTACTAAACTGTCAATGCCCACTTCTTAAAGTTTGTATTGTTATATTCCTTCGTACTATGTTGTAACTTTACTGACGTGAAATCTTATTTAGGTGCGTTGTGCAATTGTTATGGAAAATTTTGGTTGAGGAAAAAACATGGAACTTGCATCGTTACTAGCGACCACGTAATGCTGACATTCAGACATTAGCAACGATATGACTCACAAGAATGCTGTTTAAATTAAATAAACCGATTACTTGAACCACTTCTATTATATATAGTTACTTACTTGTAGGTAATATTTTATATTCCAAGATTATCACTGAAGTAACACCTCAACTCAGCTTTTATGTAAATTCTATACGGTCAGCTATACCTTGTAAGCAACTTGTGACTTTGAATTGAAAGTGTACTAGTCAATACTTTCAATTTGGATGTTTATATTATTACTAGCTGTTTCCCGTGGCTCCGCCCACGTGGTTGTTGGTTATCGCTTAGTGTTGAGTCAACGATATTGAGCATAAAAATTTTCTGAAATAAAAGTAGCCTACGTTACTCCTTATTACATCAGATACCGAGCGCGAGTGAAACACCCCTGGTGTTGCATACGTCCATAGGCCACGGTAACCACTTCTCATCAGGTGGGCCGTGTGCTTGTCTGCCACCTAAGTGGTATAAAAAAAAAAAAAGTAAAAACAGTTATTTTAGTTTTACAAAAAGACACTTCAATTTTATTATTTATATGTATAGATTAGAAAAAAAAAAACTTATATTTTTATTATAAGATTATTAATTTGCCCGCGGCTTTGCTCGCGTCAAGAAGTATTATTATTAATTAGGTATAGTTTTCGCGGCTATAATTCAATTTATATGGCGCTAGCATACAGAAATTCGTATATTCGTATTATTTTTATGCATTCAAAGTCACAGCTCGATCGGTTTAAAAATTACAAAGTTTCATTCAAACTTTCATCCACTATTTATCCCCTTGGGGGTAGAATTGATCAAAATCCTTTCTTAGCGGATGCCTACGTCATAACATCTACCTGCATGCCAAATTTCAGCCCGATCCGTCCAGTGGTTTGGGCTGTGCGTTGATAGATCACCATGTCAGTCAGTCAGTCACCTTGGAGCTATTATATTTACATTGCTTTTTACGAGCATAGCTCTGTCGTTTGCTTGCAAAAATATTTTTTTTTTCGAAATGATTTCAGTTTAATTTCTTAAGTATGAGACGTGGGGTTTCAGAGACAGACGACAAAGTCTTCAATAAATAATAGAAAATCAGCTGCTTGCTTGCTTGCTGCCATCGTATATCATTTCAACATTTATGCAAGACCACTTCAAAACATCACGTGCAGATGTAAATAGGTACACAGAAGTGTCCACTATATTTAGCCATATTTTTGATATTTATGCACAAAAAATATTTTTATAACATCTGCTGGTCCCCAGCCTCAAGGATGATGACGATATAGAACGAGAGCGAAGGGCGCTGTCAGTTAGGGCTAATATGATAGCCCGAAGGTTCGCGCGTTGTTCTGTAGATGTTAAAGTAACTTTGTTTCGTGCTTACTGCAGTTCATTCTACGCGTGCAGCTTGTGGGCTCATTATACGGGGCGGGATTACGGCGCCCTTCGCGTTCAATACAATAACGCGTTCCGGGTGTTCATGGGGCTGCCCCGATACTGTAGTGCATCAGAGATGTTTGCTGAAGCCAGGGTTGACTGTTTCTATGCAACAATCAGGAAGAGGTGCGCATCCTTGGTGCGCCGGGTACGGGCCAGCCCCAACAGTGTCCTGAGCATGATTGCAGGCAGGTTAGACTGCATATTTATAAATCGGTGTTGCAGGGTTTCCTCTTCAGTGATAACCTTGTAGCACTTTATATGTATTGTTTATTGTAAATTTATTTTTATTTATCATTTAAATTATTTGTAACTAACATAGCCATGTAAGAAATTGTTACTAACCCAATGAGCCAAAGATGCTTTAATAAAGAAATTTTATTATTATTATTATATTCGTTTAGGTTTCACTTTCGATTTTTTTGGTATTGGACCTTGAATACTGGACAACCACAAGGTAACTCCTCAAAATCAAATAGAAAATATGTTAAGAGCGAGATATTGTTATATTTATGACCATCATGCCCCACGCCAGGTACATTACTGTGTTTCAGGACATTCTGAATTTGTCCAGATTTGGACAACAAAGACAGACAATAAACATTATGATTGTGTCGTTTGAGTCATTGGCGAAATATTATTGATTCTACAGCTACTTTATTAAGGATACCAATAAGATGCAGTATTTCCAACGATCTATAATTTTGGTCACTAGTTTGCAGTGCTTCAAAGTTTTCTATTGCAAGCTTACATTGTCTATTTTAAAGTTTACTTGCAAAACAATAAAAAAAAATTGGTTTATATTTAAGATAAACGTTTCGCTCTTTCATTGCTTCTTTTATTTAACAAGTCAAGTCAAGTTAAGTCGCTGTCTCATATGAGTGGTTTTGGTTGATGAGATCATAAAAAGTCACAGTCAAAGTCAAATTAATTAATTTGACTGTGACTTTGTGTTATTTTCAATGTCGAACAATAAAATTGTTTTTTATTGACTTCAATAATAAATCTACTTAAGCTAAGTTTCAAATTCCAAATTCGCTTATTAGTAAATTAATATTAAGTTGACTAAAAAGGGAAAAGCAAGTATATATTTTTAACAAAAATAATGATTCGATTTCTAGAAAGAAAAAATGCAAAAAAAATTAAACAATAATGCAGAGTTACCTCAAAAGACAAGAATTCGCGCAAAACCTTTTTTGAAGTCGGTGCCAAGGTAGAATATGCGTAATTCTTAAAAGACAATTACGTCAATCTCGACATGTCTGCCCATTTGAATTGTTTTGCAGTCTTGCACTAGACTCCATACACACTTACAAGTTTCGTTGGTAATGTGGCGCTACTGTGATTATGGACATACCTACTCTACATGACTGAGTCTCACCTTATGGCTTGGCACTAACTTCAAAAAAGCCTTTGACAAATTTTTGTCTTTTTAGGTATATTTGTTATTACTGTTTAGTTTTCAGTGCATTTTTTTCTCTAAAAATCGGTTCAGTTTTTTGCTAAAAATATGCTTGTTACCTTTTTATACATAATGTCTTCTATCGATATTTCCGAAGTGCGACAATTTTTTTATGTAGAACCAATCAGTATGACTTCACCTCGCTTTATAATAATCTGACAGTAAAATAAAAAAAAACGGAAAGAGGATTAACCCTTAGCAACTTCAACAATATTACAATGGTGGCTCTCAGCTTGAAGTCCTCATCAGATGCTTTTAGACGCCCTAATTTTTTGTGAAAAAAGGAAGCACGTGTACTGGTAAAGTAAAGAATTCCAAGAGTATATGGTGTGGTTGTGGGTTGGAATGATTTAGATAGATATTTTTTTTAATGTACACCAACAGATTTACAGTAGGATAAGTTGGTAGCATGTAAATCCAATTGGATACCGTCTCGCCGGGACCTTAATCTAGATAATAATACGAAGTATTAATATATGGATAATTTACAATTTAAAAATGGCAAAAAGATGTTGTTGAAATAGTATCGGCCACGTAATAAACTATAGGTTCGTAACCATACAAAATATCCTCATAGAATACCAGTTGCTAGTAGATAAATCGGGTAATAAAACTATTCTCAATTTATTGGAAAAAAAATATTCTTTATTATTTTCCTCGTTCGTACTTGTATTGTGTATATTGTATTGTGTTCTTACTATGTATGGACTAAGGTACTACAATCATTATAACCTCAACTTATTAACGACTTATTTATAACACTGCACTAGTCTAAATTACTAAAGTAAATGAGACTAGTGGAGAAAGAGAATTAATCGACCGTCATGTTTCTGAAGGAGCCGGGCATTCCCATGTAATCCTGGTTGAATTGGCTGGAGAGTCTCAAACTTTCGTTGGTGCCCGCTTT
Organism: Eilema griseolum; assembly: GCA_963662185.1. Lineage (NCBI taxonomy): Eukaryota > Metazoa > Arthropoda > Insecta > Lepidoptera > Erebidae > Eilema > Eilema griseolum. The sequence continues at coordinate 4,169,560 of OY759249.1, forward strand.
GCTCATCATTTCCATATATTTCACGTGTTCTTTTGTGCTCAGTTCGTCAACACATTCCGCTGTTAAAAATAAAATAAATAACTTAATCATTGTTCATATTCATTTTAAGAAATAATACAATCTTATAGAGTTCCTTACTCTCGCATCGGCGCGGCGTCAGCCTTGTATTGTTCCTTGTCTTGTATTGCTCTTGTATTTTACCTGCACTGTCATGGGCATGAGTCCATGACATTGCAGGTAAAATACAAGAGAGTAGTCTTCGCTCGCCTGCGGTTACGTTTTACGTACACCGCTAGACTGTGTGGGTGGATAATAAATGCCTCAGCCCCACCGGGTGGTACAGGCAGCTTGATGTCATGGAGGGTGACATGCGCATCAATGGTCTCACTTCTATGGTCTCACTTCTATGGTGGCCCAAGATCGTGTGAAGAACCGGAAGGCGGACTCTGAGTTCCGAGTTCACCATGGCCTCAGATTCAATCAGGAAAATACGTTCCCATGATGATGATGATGATGAACCTATATTATTAACCACATACCGTTTCACCGCTGAAATTTTTTTTCCTTATTTTAAAGTTTATGCTCAAGTACTATGCAGACAGGTGGACTTTATGCCACAGGTATTCTGTACCATTCAACCAAAGATGGTGTGTTTGTCATATTTGTACTCACATTTCAAGGACAACTGCTAACTAGCTCTACACAAATATTTTAGTTACGAATACATTTTTTTTAAGATTACTAGTGACTGAAGTTATAAAACCATTTTTTTTTTATCTTGGACACGCCAATTTGGCTTCACCCAGCCTGATGGTAAAGTCTCAGAAAAGAGGGTCGCCATTACAGATATAATATTAATAAAATAAAATATTTAAATTAAATAAATAAAAAATAATAATAAAATATGAAAAATAATAATAATAAATCTTACCAAAAAGAGTATCAAAAGACCTTTCTTTCCCTCCATATTCCACAGGTAAAATATCTTTGGGCACTACTTTATGCAACTCTTCTAACGTTTTAACGACATGCACTCTACCAGCAATCTTTTGGCTGAGGAGCTGTTTTAACATTCTAGTGAACAAATCAATAACTTTTGATTGTGTTAGTATGTATATTCCTTTTAACCTTGCACCATATCCTTCCTGTGAAGTAAGACAAAAAATATTAAATGAATTTTTTGAAACCACCTGTGGCAGCTTGAAAATAGTAGCTCTTAAAAATTTAATCGTCAACCACTGCTATACCACAAGCACTGCGTAAAATATTATTACAATTATATACAATAGACACCCTTTCTCCAACGCTGACACGAATTGTATAATACATACATACATATAATCACGCCTTTATTCCCGGAGGGTTAGGCAGAGGTGAATTAACACCCACATTTCACCATCATTGTATTCGGTCCCGCGTAATAGGGGGAGAGCCTATTGCCGTTTTCCGGGCACTATTGCTGCCTCGAGCCATGCATCTCTGGCTGAGTCTGGGCTGTATATACGTGGGGCGCACTATAAGTTTCCGGAATGAATATGAAAAAATACTATTAAAGGTACAAAATTAATTTATTGTTTTTCAAAATAATCTCCCTTGGCGTCTATGCACTTTTTCATTCGATCAAACCAGTTTTGAAAACTTTTGTGCCACTCCTCTGTGGTGACCTCTGAAACGTGTTTTTCATACTCCTCGACAGCCTCTTCTGGTGATGAAAATCGTTGGCCGCGTAATTGGTTCTTAATTTTTGGGAACAGATAAAAGTCACAAGGTGCCAGGTCGGGACTGTATGCAGGATGACTCATGAGTTCTACATTTTTCGCCTTCAAAAAGTCGTTTGTCTGTCTGGACGTGTGAGAACTAGCATTGTCGTGGTGCAGGATGATACGGCGTTTACGGTTATTTTTACGGAGTTCGTCAATAACTTCCGGCAAACAAATGGTCGTGTACCAGTCACTATTCACAGTACGACGATTTTCTATAGCAACAGTAGCCACGTGTCCAGTTTTATTAAAAAAAGAAGCAATCATCCGCTTAGATGCACTTTTCACGCGCGCCACTTTGGTTGGTTTCGGCTCATCTTGAAAGACCCATACGCTCGATTGCTGCTTTGTTTTGGGATCGTAGCAATAAATCCATGTTTCGTCACCTGTTACTATGTCCCACACCAAATTTGACGCACCTTCGTTGAATCTGGTAAGCATGGCACTGCACCAAGTGACGCGGTCCGTTTTTTGATCCTCGGTCAAGTTATGTGGGATCCACCGCGAGCACAGCTTTCTCACACCCAAATGTTTGTGTAGGATTGATTGTATTTGACTCATGCCTATTTCTAAGGATGCGCGAATTTCATGGTAGGTCACATGCCTGTCTGTTTCAATCATACGGCGCACAGCATCGATGTTTTTGTTGGTCACAGCGGTGGACGGCCGACCATCGCGAGATTCGTCACTGAGATTGATACGACCACGCTTGAATTCTGCAAACCAGCTATAAACAGTCGTCTTGCATGGAGCTTCATCGCCAAAAGCTGTTTCAAGCCGAGCGATGCTCTGTTGAGCCGTCAAATTACACTTAAAATCGTAGAAAATCATACTACGAAAATTTTCCCGAGTTAAATCCATGTTGATGCAGACACACAATTTTTTAAATGGCGCCACAAGGTAAAAACAAAAGACAGTCAGATGAAACAAACTGTATTCTACAGCCAAAGAGTTCTATTTTCAAATGTTGTAATAAATTTTTAAATATTGTTTATGTAAGTGGCCAGTTCCGGAAACTTTTAGTGTAACCTATGTATCTGTCTGATGTTAAACAGTCTTATCCCTTAGTCGCCTTGTACGACACCGCATGGGAAGAGATGGGGTGGTCCAAATTCTACTCTGCCGGAAACAACGCGGCTTGTAATGTGGGAATTGTATAATATTATAGGAAAAAGGTGCATCTTTTTCATCCTTTCGTAAATCACGGTTGCATCTGAAGCTTTCACTACGGTGGTGTTCAGAATTCATTTTTTTCGCGTGTTTGGCTGAACTTGAAGGGACTGCTATTTGACGTCCACAATTAATAGGCGAAATCGAAGCTATTAATTCATACGTAAACTTTATTAATCTTTAATTTATATTACCAACTACTATTGTATTGCTATTACAAAACCATCATGGTTTTTAAGTGTTATCATACTAACCACAACTATAGATACGAATTGTTGTAACAGCACAGGGTTTATTTTTGTCACCATTTCCATAATATTTGTTGTCTGGTAGTCAAACACCGTTACGAGGCCATTGAAATAGTCATGTGCCTTTAAATACTCGCATTGCTGAAAATAAAACAGAAATATAATATAGTTTTACAGCTAAAGAAATATTTGCATTATTATTATAATTTCTTTTGCAGCATATTTACTCGTAATACCTATGCCAGGAGCACAAATATTCTATCCCTCTGTCCTACTTATTAACTTATCCTAGTGTTAAATCCCAGTTGCATCCGAAGCTATCAACTTGGTACTTAGGTACCGCTTTTTCCAATCTAACTGCGGAATTGGCTGAACTTCGATATTTTCCTTGAAACGACTGCCATTTAATCTTCACAACCCAATAGCGATATCGAAGGATTGCAGTCAGACCAGTTGTTACACTTTTTAGAATTCCAGCTACCCATAAAGTTTGGCAGATGTTCGTGAGTGGTGGGGTCTTTGGGCCGGTAGGCGATTATATTTATGAAAATGATACACATCGACCTCCGACGCCCGAGTTGCCTTCGTGCGCGGGCAGCTTGTCTAGCGATCCTTCGTCGCTCCCGCTGCCGCTCCCGCCCCGCCTCCTCCTTCACGAGCATTACTTGCTCGCAGAAGGAGGCGCCGGCCGCCCACGCATCCGCGCAGCGAACCATCGCCGCGAGCAAGGTGGAGAGCGTGAGAACCCTCACTCCCAGGGCCGCCACAAGCTCCCGCCTCGGCGTCTCCCACGCCGGACACTCGGTGAGCGTGTGCAGACCTGAGTCCTCGCTCGCGTCGCAGTGATGGCACTCGGACGTTGGCTCTTTCTGCATCCGACGCAGATACTTTCCGAAGCATCCGTGCTCGGTGATCATCTGCGTCAGACGGTACGAGAGGCTGCCGTGTGGCCTCTCTAGCCACTCCATGATGGGTCTTACGTGCAATTACCACTAGTGTATAAGGAGGTAGGACACGACGGTATCTCCCGTCTCAAATTGATCAGTCCGTCTGGGGAAGTAAGCCCTACAGAATACCGCGGTTATAATAACCTTGTGTTGTGTTCCCGGTGGTGAGTAGGGTAGCCAGAGCTCACTGGAGAGGTTTTGTGCTGTCAGTAGAAAGACCGTAGGCTAAAATTGACACCACTGACTTGTAGGCGCGTGAAATGTTGGCGCGGCGGTCAGGGAGACCCGGTGAAACGGTTATCCGCTGGCCGCCCGCAGGTTGTACGGTTCCCGAACCTGGGGATTACTTAATCTCCGCCCCAGGAGGCTGAACCAGCAGCCTGTGTAAAGTGCCCGATGCTGTAGTCGTGCCGGAGGAGGAAACCGGAGTGGACTCGGCTACAGTATTTGGGAGGGGACCGGGGGCCCTTCCGCCCGCCGCGCCAGCCAGTCACATAACCCCAGCTTGTCTATGGTGGTACGAAGCCTAGCTTTGTCTTCTGCACTGGGAGCACAGAAACTCTCTTTACCTTCCTCCCCCCCACCCCCCACAAAGGTCATGAAGAGAAATAACAAGGAAAAAGTTACCACAGCAGCATCATCGTCCACAGTACATGTGGACTTCTGTAACATCAGGGGCCTACACACCAACCTCAACGCGGTCCATCTCCATTTAGAGACCGCGCAGCCCACCTTGTTTTTTCTGACGGAGACGCAAATATCATGCCCAGCCGATACAGCCTACTTAATGTACCCCGGGTACAAACTCGAGCATAACTTCCTGAGTCATGCCGGGGTATGCTTGTACGTCCGGGATGATATTTGCTGCCACCGTCTTCAAGGCCTTGAAGACAGGGACCTGTCAACTCTTTGGGTACGTACGGATCACGGTGGCCACACCCGTATCTTTGCGTGCCTCTACAGGTCTCATAGCGGTGACTTGGGTACAGCTCAATTGTTTGAGCATCTGCAGCGGTCTGCGGACAAGGTAATTGAGCAATACCCTACCGCGGATTTAGTATTCTTGGGGGACTTCAACGCTCACCACGTAGAGTGGCTGGGGTCTCCTAGAACTGATTTTGCGGGAAGGGCTGCTCATGACTTTGCTCTGACCTACGGATTCTCTCAACTGGTGCATTCTATTACTAGAACACCAGAAATAGAGACCCACAGAAGCTCTATACTGGACCTTCTGCTGACTTCGCGCCCGGACGAATACTCAGTAACTGTGGAAGCACCACTTGGTACTTCGGACCACAGCCTCGTTCGGGCGCAAGTGACTCTCACGCGGCCTGACCCACCGCGGCCACCTCAATGGCGGCATGTCGGGCACTACAAGTCGGCAGACTGGGATGGACTGCGAGAATTCTTCGCGTCGTACCCGTGGAGGCGGCTTTGCTTCACTTCAAATGATTCCAACTCCTGTGCAACAGCAGTAGCTGATGCGATCCTAGCGGGTATGGAATGCTATATTCCAAACCGCTGGATCGCAACAGGAGATAGCAAACGCCCGTGGTTTAATAGGCCCTGCAGAGAAGCAAGAGACCACAAGCAATCTGCATACAGGGCTTGGACCACGGCTCTTGCCAATAAAGATCCGAATATCGCTGAAGTGAAGCGAAAGTTGAATGCCGCCTCGAGGTCTAGTAAAAAAGCTACGGCCAGGGCTAAGTTTGAGTTCATCGGCAGAATTGGCGAGCGGCTTGCGCGCTACCCATCTGGCAGTTGTGCATTTTGGTCGCTCGCTAAAGCTGCCGAGGGAAACTTCTGCCAGTCTAGCCTTCCACCGCTGCAAAAATCCGATGGTAGTCTGGCTCATGGCGCTAAGGAGAAAGCCGATCTGTTGGGTAATCTCTTTGCGTCAAACTCGACTATGAGCGACGGGAACGCCGAACCACCGATAATTCCCAGCTGTGGTGCTTCCGTGACTGAAGTTAAAATCATGCAACGGGTGGTCCGGCGCGAGCTTAAGTCCCTAGATGTTCGGAAGTCGAGTGGGCCAGACGGTATACCGGTGATGGTGCTTAAACACTGTGCCCCCGAGCTGTGCCCTGTACTTACTCGTCTTTTCGCACTCTCATACTCCGCAAGGCGGGTCCCAACCTCGTGGAAGACCGCATTCGTGCACCCTGTACCTAAGAAAGGTGACAGGACCGATCCGACCAATTACAGGCCTATCGCTATCACCTCCCTACTCTCGAAGGTAATGGAGCGTGTTATTAATACACAGCTCCTGAGATACCTTGAGGGAAACGATCTACTGAGCGATCGACAGTACGGCTTTCGCCACCGTCGCTCTACCGGTGACCTTCTTGTGTATCTCACAAACCGGTGGGCGCAGGCCATCGAGAGTCGGGGTGAGGCACTAGCAGTCAGCCTCGATATAGCGAAGGCCTTTGATCGGGTCTGGCACAAAGGTCTTCTTGCGAAGTTGCCATATTATGGACTCCCCGAGGGACTGTGCGAATAGATCTCCAGCTTTTTGTCCAACAGAAGCATCCAAGCCGTCGTCGACGGCAGCTGCTCGGACCGCATGAACATAAACGCTGGTGTCCCACAAGGCTCCGTGTTGTCTCCGACGCTGTTTCTGCTGCATATCAATGACATGCTGTCTGATGGCTCCATTCATTGTTATGCGGACGACAGTACCGGAGACATGTGTTACACGGGCCGTGCAAATATCCCTCAGTCCGAGGTGGAGAAGAGTCGCGAACAACTTGTGTCTGAAATTGAGACTACTCTCTCTGGAGTATTCGATTGGGGACGACTAAACCTAGTCCAATTCAACCCCACTAAGACACAAGTATGTGTATTCACCGCATAGAAAACCCCATTCATTGTGGCGCCGCAATTCCTGGGCACACCACTTACCATCTCCTCGAGTATAGGAATCCTTGGTGTCGATATCTCCAGCGACGTCCAATACCGAAGTCATTTACGGGACAAGGTTAAGTTGGCATCAAGAAAGCTCGGAGTGCTCAACAGGGCGAAGCAGTACTTCACTGCGGGGCAGCAACTCCTTCTTTATAAAGCACAGGTCCGGCCTCACATGGAGTACTGCTGTCACCTTTTTGCTGGAGCACCTGCATACCAGCTTGACCCCTTCGACTCAGTGCAAAGACGGGCATTGAGGCTGGTTGACAATCCCATACTCACAGGTAGTGTGGAACCTCTTAGCCTTAGGAGGGATTTTGCCTCACTGTGTGTGTTCTACCGCCTATACAATGGTTTGTGCTCAGATGAATTGTTTGACATGATGCCCGTAGCTACATTCTATCATCGCACCTCTCGCCATAGGCAGGGAATTCATCCTCACACATTGCGACCTGAGACGGTGCGCACTGTGCGGTATGAAAGAAACTTCATCCCACGCACACTCAAGCTGTGGAATGACCTCCCTGCTGCGGTTTTCCCAAGCGCCTACAATATGGGGTTCTTCAAGAGGGGCATCAGAAGGTTTCTTCATGGTCGGCAGCGCGAGTGTGACACTCCTGGTGTTGCATACGTCCATAGGCCACGGTAACCGCTTCCCATCAGGTGGGCCGTGTGCTTGTCTGCCAACTAAGTGGTATAAAAAAAAAAAAACCTAATATTGTATGTGTTTATCTCAATCAATTAGCCCATCGGAGTCCACTGCTGGACATAAGCCTCTCCCAATGTTGAAGCTTTGGCCTACTGTTTCCACGCTGGCCAGACGGGTTGTTACAGAGTTTTATTTCAAGTTTTACTCTCGTCTGCGTATAGTCTGCATATTTTTCCGTTAGTCGTCTCTTACGATACCCGTCGGATAAGATGGGGTAGTGATACTTGTATTCGTTCTACGTCTCCACACGGCTTGTACTGTATTTTAAATCTATTTTTATCACGTTATCTAGATTTTCATGATCTTCCTACGGTCTCGGGGCCTTTAAGCGGGGCGTGAAAAAGCATCTGATGAGGCCGCCAAGCTGAGTGCCACCATTGCAGCACTTAGTGTCTGTAATGGTGACCCTCTTTCCTGAGACTTAGCCTTTGGCTTACCATCAGGCGAGGTGAGGTCAAGTTGGCGTGTCCTATATATATAAAAAAAAATTGATTTGATATTTTCAACTTAAAAAAATTACTTGTGGTCATGTACAATTTTTATTATTCTATGGAATACATTGTTAATTTGATTAAGTAATTTAAATAACAAATAAATATTCCAAGAACACCAATTTAATTAAAAGGATGTAATAAAAATGATTTCATTTAATTATGACACCTAATCCTATCTAACTATATAAAATAGTTAGATAGTATTAGGTGTCATAATTACATAACATAACATAATATAAACTCACGCCTATATCCTCGAAGGGGCAGGCAGAGGTGTACCCACATTCCGACAGTTTATGTTTAGGTCCCAATGTAATAGGTGGCGAGTCTATTGCCATTAAACGGGCACTTATAAACCTGCGATAAACACACACATAACTTTGAAAAGCATCGAAAAGTCATTGGTGTGTGCCATGGTAAAACCTGGGATCGAACCCGAGACCTCGTCTCAGCAGTCCTTTACCCACTAGGTCCTTACTATTATTCCTACTAATATTAAAAATAGCTGTGCCCGAGACCTCGCTCACGTGGATGACGATGAAGAGGGTATATGATATCTTTGCTCGCGGCATCGCTCGCGTTCAGTAAGTTTTTTGTAGTAGATTCTACTTTGGTAACTATTTAGCAAGATACCTGATAACGATGCAGATGTTCATTGGAATGAATGCTCACAAAGATAATGGTAACGACAGACAAACACCGTACGACAATAATTAAGACTTCACCATACACAATATTGACAGTGAGCCCGTCCGGCAAAAGAGCATAAAGGTTCTTTGAACTGCTCACACGGGAAAAAGTGACGTAAAGCTGACTATGTGAAAACCACTCACGCTAAGATCGACACCAGCAACGCCTAGAGTCTGACCTCGTGGGAACTACATATGGAACATGAAGCTACTAGAAACTGTACTCTCTTAAATTGAAAAGGGGAAATTTTATGGAATAATATGAAATCAAAGGATTTCTAGGAATCTAAACACTTTCCCAGGCACCACAACTGGTTAAAATTTCTACCTCAATGATAGTAGATTATAGATTTATGACCTTTAATCGAGTACCATTGCACAGTTTAGGAGGACTTAAATTACGAAGAAGAATTTTAGGAACACCGATTTTTTTAATTCAAAAATTCAATCGGATAACTAGTGGATTCTTCTTGATCAATCGTTCTACTGATAGAGATAAACTCTCGACTTTCTCCTTGAATACGCGACAGTATTTCATTATTCAATGCACATGTTTGATCATTTCGAGTGGTTAAAATAGACCTGTTCTCTCTTTCTCTTGTTTTAATACACTATCTATTTAAGTTTAGTCGGTAACTACATCATATCTTTTGTTTTTATAACATTACTGTCCATCCCAAGGTTGCCTGGAAGAAATCGCTTCAGCGATAAGGCCGTCCATTGTACATTGAACTGTATACATGCTACCTACTTGTCCTACTGTAAATCTGTTGGTGTATAATAAAGAATTATCTATCTATAATTGTAATTCACTAATCTAAAAAGGTATAATAATTATATAATATTTATTCAAACTATTATTAGATAGCTACTAAAATACACTAAAATTTCATTTATATATAAAATATTCATTTAATATATACATATACAAATCAATACAATTCAATTAAAAATTAAAACTAAAACTATTAATAGGTAGCTACAATAATACACTAACATAAAATAAACATAAAAATTACATACATAATGCGTCATGAAATTCCTCCGCATCCTCACCGACCGGTAACGTACCCAGAAGGCTGGCAGCATTGCCACGTTGAATGGCAATGCTTATCCTCTTTGCAAGATAATAACCAGCCTTCTGGTCACGCGTAGCGTCGATCAGCTGCTTTGCCAAGTCTTTATATAGAGACCGAGCACTTGGACCCCATGTCCCTAACGTTTCAACCCCAAACGGCTCAAAAACATAATCACCTGTCAGGTTACAGTATTTGCGCCGTTTGAGGTTTTCCGCAGATGCAGCAGCAGCACCGGCACACCCTGCTGTGCTTGAAAGATGTGAAGGCGCAAGAGTGTCGACACACGTAGCGTCCCACACCAAAGGTCTACCCATCTTCCAAGGTAGCAACGACATACCATCCGGTCTCTTGCCATCTATCTATCTTTTACATAACCAAATATTGTACTGGTGTGTAATATTACTTAATTCACTGTAGACTGAAAATATTAGCTAATATAAGACGAATCAGTACAGTACTACTTTTCCTTCATCATGTAGATAAGTTCCGTCACCCATTTTTAATAATAAATTAGAAAAATGCTGTGCATGTGGGTCATCTCCAAGTTCACCCGCATATTTGTTGTTAAATGCATCAATACAATATGAGGCCATAAACTTGACTTTCTTAGGCGAGGTCTGATTTCGTCAGCTCGTGTATCCCGTGGTATAACTGGCAAAAATTCATATTAAGATAAGAAAATAATTATTTATTTATCTTCGTCGTGTGTGATAGTCCATTGAATTGTATGGCGAGCGATATTGTATCTTAAGATAAAATATTATAGTATCTTAACCGTGCGCAGTGACCCTTAGTGAACTCTACTGCGGGTGACGTAACCTACGATAAACTTATTATTTGCGGTTGGTACAGTAATCGGGTCTAGGGATCGAAACGCAAAATCAAGTTTGTTTTTCATCGTATATACTTTTCCGGGATAAAAAGTACCCAGTGTGGTGCTCAGGATATTATAGAATAATTATACTAAGTTTCATCGTAATCGAACCAGTATGTGTGATGCCTGAAAAAACAGACAGATAGATAATAAAAAAAATTGGCTTCGGTGTCGGTCTTGTAGCCAGTTTTTTTAAATTTTCAATGTACAAAATTTTCACTTCTACAGATTTATTATAAGTATAGATGTGAAAGTTTCCGAAGATGTTTGTATGTTTGTTATTCATCACAATTTAACAGCTAAACGGATCTAGCTGAATAGACTTTAGTCTGGTATAACACATAGACTACTTTTTATCCAGGGAATAGTTTCATATGAGTAGCGGGAACGGAATCAAAATTTCTCACAAGGGTAGTCGTGGGCATCAACTAATGCTACATTCCATCAATTAAGCCATGTGCTTGTAAGCCATATAAATAATATAAAAAATACAGTCACATCACCGGACTTGAAAGTGTCTCCAAATGCAAAAAAAATATAAGTAGATACTAAAATACTTACGCTACATCCAATACATCACACAATTCTACTTTAATATTTGTCTTTGTGAAGAATTGAGGCAGTAAAGTCTTCATGGTGCACAATCTATCTATCTGTTTCTTTGCTTTTTCTACAGAGCCTTTGGACGTTATTATTACCCTTTCCATGTACTCCCTTTCTAAAAACATTAAAAATAACTATTTCAACATTCAGGTTTATTTAAGGTTACGTTATACACAAACCTTCAGAAGCTTCCCTTCCATTCTTCTTATTTTTAGTACTTTAAATTCAGATAAAAAAAACTCAACCACATACTGCATACACAATTATAAAATTAAATTATAATTTTAAGCCCCAAGATAAGATACTAAGAAATTTTACTTACTAAAATCCTTCTTTAAAATGTGATCTTGCTTTTGTATCCAATTTTCTAAAATATCCACGGCCTCGTCAATTCTTCCAGGCTTTTCCAAATTGTGTATCTTTCTAATTTCATGAATAGCATTTTCAGGTAAGTCTAATAAAGGACTTCTTTTAAACAACTCCATTTTACAGCTTTATATTTAGTTAAACACGCGTGAAGCACTGAACTAACAAAGCGTATTTGAAAACATCGTCGGCCGCGAATACGATTATTTTTTTTATAAACCCTTATTATGGATGTATAATATTTATAAAACTCTCATGTACATGCGTTTTTTTAACCTTAACGTTGTTTAGTAGGCGCGATGTTAATATGTAAATTTATTCTGCGGGGCGATAATACCGGTTTTTGAATTTGATTAATTCGTCGACTTTATTAGAATCTATAGTACTTAACATCGTAAAGAAAAAGTTTATTTTATTTCATAACTTATTAACTTATTTGCATTTAATCTATACGTAAAATAAAGTTACGAGTATAACCGATTGATGTTTGTACGTGTATACAAGAAAAACTATTGTTGAGGTACTTTATAAACGCAATATAAGCCAAAAGAACGTTTTTGTCTGTTTATTTGTATGTCTGTTTGTCTGTGTTCTTGTGCACGCTAATCTGAGAATCATCTTATTCACAAATTGATTGTGGCAGGCTTCATTTAACATTTACGGTTTGTTTTATCGAAATTGGTTTATTAATAAAAAAAGTTATGTCAATAATTGTACACCTGACAATTGTGATGTGTAAGTAAAGTAGTTATCGAGGAAAATTTCCGTGCAAAAACCGGGGTGTGCGTGTTTGTTAGGACGGATGTTTGTTGTCGCCGTTTGCGCTGCTTAGAGGACCCAACCTTCTCAATCCTATGGGTACACGTAGACCATGGATCTGTTCGGTCCTGAAATAAACACCTCAACAAAGTCTAGGGAACAAGATGACCCCAATTATTTTTTTTCGTGTAAATCTTGTTTTGCAAATAACTGGCAGCAAATAAATAAAAATAGAATAAAGTAGATTACAGAGTTGTTCGAAATTTAAAAATAAATTTAAATAAGTAATGATTTTCGAATATGGAGGGAAAACTTTTAAAAGTGTTTGATTGTGTAGTTTCTCTGAGGCAAAATAAAAAATATTTTTTTTGATTGTAAATAACGTTTATTATCAATAATACGTCTTTTACGTATGGTTTGTGCATTTTTGTGACTGTAGTCATCATGTCACGTCGTCATTTAAGTCGCGAAGAGATGTTAAGGGCTGTTGGTATGCTGCAAGCTGGACGAACTCAACGCGACGTAGCGGATGCTGTCAACACCCAACCAAGCGTAATTTGCAGATTATGGGCACGCTACAGGTCTACAGGGGATGTTGCCGAACGTCACAGGGGACGAAATAGGGTTACTACCCCGCGACAAGATCGTTTCTTGCAAAATTCCGCAAGGCGGCAACCCACGATTACTGCTCGTCAGTTGGTCGCAGGCCTCCAGTCTCAGCATCAAGTGGTTATTAGCGATCAAACTGTCAGAACAAGACTACACGAAGCCAATCTTTATGCTCGCAGACTGCTTAGGGTTCCAGCTCTTCGACGTGGAAATCGAGGTCGTCGCTTATTGTGGGCTAACGCACATTTACAGTGGACCGACCATCAATGGGCACGGGTTCTGTTTTCCGACGAATCTTGCTTCAGTTTTCATCCTGATTCGAGAAGAGTGCGTATATGGCGAGTTCCTGGACGTCGGAGTCGTCTCCAGAATCCGCAAGAAGTTCATCCTTACCAAGGTGGAACAATCATGGTATGGGCTGGAATTCGCCTTGGTGGAAGGACCGACCTCGTTTGGATACGGGGCAATTTGAATGCAAACCAATACATTCAGGAGGTAATACACCCCATGGTAATCCCTCATCGACAGCAGTTCGGTCAAGATTTTATGTTCATGCAAGATAATGCACGGTCTCACACCGCGAGGGTAGTGGTCAATGCGTTAAGCGAGCACAATATGACGACGTTGGAATGGCCTGCTCAGTCTGCCGACCTCAATCCCATAGAGCATGCCTGGGATTTGCTTGGGAGAAGAGCTTTCAGTGATTCTTTGGAAAATCTGAACACTGAAGAACAACTTTTTTTACACCTTCGCAGTGTATGGAGCCATATTCCACAGACGATGTTTGACAATCTCATACTAAGTATGCCACGCCGTTGTCGAGCTGTTGCTAATGCTTTAGGAGGTCCTACAGATTATTAAAAACGTTTAAAGTACGGTTAATTACTGTATTTCTTACTACCTCGTTATTTTTGTGCCTAATCATAGAAGGTTGTAATACTCAATATTGGCACTATTCAATTCTTTCTTAAAAAAAAAAAAATTGGTATGAAAATGTTTTTATTAAAATTAAAATTAAAAACGGTATAAAAATACCCTTCTATTGATATAAAACACTCACTATTACAAGAAAGGGTTTTTAAATAAAAACTAGAAATGTCCTTGTTCCCTAGACTTTGTTGATGTGTGTAGCTGTCCCAACATTAACGGCCTTGCTTAATCATACCCAAGTGGGGTATGAAAAACTTGGGATCATAAAACAAGGAAACACTTGGTTCGAGGTGGAATTATTTTTTCTGTTTGTGAGTGACACGTGCCGCAGTCCAGGACGTGTTGTTCTGGATATGAAGGAAGAAGGATCTGGATATTTAGATGATAAATGTAGCGAAATATAATAGTTTTTTTAGTCAAATTTATAATATTTATTCGTAGGTATTAATTGTTGACATACTTATTAATCATATATTTTGACATTAATTGTTATACTTGACATTATTAATTATGCTATACTTATCATTGTTTTACTGTAATATTTAATATATATTTTTTTGACATTCTAATATTGTATGGTAATTTTACTTTTTAAAATTTGCACACCTATCAAAGGTAATAAGCAGAGCACTGCACATATTAAATAAACTACTGACCAACCCTATGTACCTGTCTTATGCGAATAAAAAATGATTTGATTTGATTTGAAGGAGGAATTAGTTGAAACTTATCTTTTCGTGGTGCGATGGAAATGGGTCTCTACGCAACTGCAAATATTCTAAAATGTTATAAACCTGAGGACTTCCAACGCATGCCGCTACAATCTTATGGAGTGCGTCTAATAAATACTGTGAGATATGAGAACAGTATGCAACGAGGACCCAACCTGTGATTTATACGTAAGATACCAATGCTTCGAAGCAGAAAAACATCCAGTACTGACAATCTGCTCAAACTATTTTTTTTTTTTATATCACTTAGGTGGCAGACAAGTACACGGCCCACCTGATGGGAAGTGGTTACCGTGGCCTATGGACTCGTGCAAGACCAGGAGCGTCACACTCGCGCTGCCGACCCTGAAGAAACCTCCTTCAGTGAAGTACTGCCTCGCCCTGTTGAGCACACCAAGTTTCTTTGATGCCAACTTAACCTTGTCCTCCAAATGACTGCGAAACTGGACATCGCTGGAGATATCGACACCAAGGAATTGTGGCGCCACAATGAATGGGATTTTCTTAGCAGCGAATAATACACACACTTGTGTCTTAGTGGGGTTGAATTGGACTAGGTGTAGCCGTCCCCAATCGGATACTCCAGAGAGAGTAGTCTCGATTTCGGACACAAGTTGTTCGCGACACTCTAACACCTCGGACCGAGGGATATTTGCACGGCCAGTGTAACACGTGTCCTCGGTACTGTCGTCCGCATAACAATGTATGGAGCCATCAGACAGCATGTCATTGATATGAAGCAGAAACAGAGTCGGAGACAACACGGAGCCTTGTGGGACACCAGCATTTATGTCCATGCGGTCCGAGCAGCTGCCGTCGACGACAGCTTGGATACTTCTGTTGGACAAAAAGCTGGCCATCCATTCGCATAGTCCCTCGGGGAGTCCATAGTATGGTAACTTCGTAAGAAGACCTCTGTGCCAGACCCGATCGAAGGCCTTCGCTATATCGAGGCTGACTGCTAGTGCCTCACCCCGACTCTCGATGGCTTGTGCCCAACGGTTTGTGAGAAACACAAGAAGGTCACCGGTAGAGCAATGGTGGCGAAAGCCGTACTCTCAATAGATGGTCGCTCAATAGATCGTTTCCTTCAAGGTATCTCAGGAGCTGTGTATTGATAACACGCTCCATCACCTTCAAGAGAAGGGAGGTGATAGCAATAGGCCTGTAATTGGACGGATCTGTCCTGTCACCTTTCTTAGGCACAGGATGTACAATGGCAGTCTTCCACGAGGCCGGGACTTGCCTCGCGGAGTAAGAGACTGCGAAAAGGCGTGTAAGTACAGGGCACAGCTCGGGGGCACAGTGTTTAAGCACTATCAACGGTATACCGTCCGGTCCACTCGACTTCCAAACATCTAAGGACTGAAGTTCCCGCCGGACCATCCGTTGCGTGATTTTTACTTCGGTCATGGAAGCACCACAGCTGGGAAGAATAGGTGGTTCAGCATTCCCGTCGTTCATAGTCGAGTTTGACGCAAAGAGATTACCCAAAAGATCGGCTTTCTCCTTAGCGCCATGGGCCAGACTACCGTCAGGTTTTTGCAGCGGCGGAAGGCAGGACTGGCAGAAGTTTCCCTCGGCAGCTTTGGCAAGCAACCAAAAGGCACAACTGCCAGATGGGTAGCGCGCAAGCCGTTCTCCAGTTCTGCCAATGAACTCAAACTTAGCCCTGGCCGTTGCTTTTTTACTGGACCTCGAGGCAGCATTAAACTTCCGCTTCACTTCAGCAACGTTAGGATCCTTGTTGGCACGAGCCGTGTTTCTCTGGCAGTTCAAAAGAAAATTGCCGCGTGGACTTCAACTTCAGTGGCCAACTTGGAAGTACCTAAATCACCTGCGTATACAAATTGGCCTCTGCAAGGAAAACATGGTTAAATGGGTCCAGTATGAATGCGCTATTGACTGGGGTAGGGCCGGGCTAACGCAGGGTGCTTGCGACTGGTGAATATAATATATATAGTTTGGAGGAAGAAAGGATAGATAAACCATTATTACCGATGAGAATTACTGAATGTGGATACAGAATTATGTTTTGGTCAACAATAAATTATATTTTTCAAAAAATAGTTTTCGTCATGGTTCATAGAAGAAGTATGTCCAATTTTGTAGTTTTCGGTTAGCTAAGCCCTGAATTTATTAGTCAGTCACTCGAAGAAGATTTTTTTGTAATAAATAATGTAACGATTAATTAACGTAATACGTGGGTTCGAGTTATTTCGAACTTAACGCGGACGAAGTAGTGAGTAACAACTAGTTACTTACTAAATTTAGACAATTTACTCCAAAATGAATGGAAAGGATTAAGGTATTAATGCTAATATCGCTCCTTTAATAATACGTAGTAGGTATACTAAGGTGCTGTTTACCTCAGTTTCAAAACTAGTTTGAAAACAAGTTTAAAAACCAATTAATTGGCTACCTATAAGTTATTGGAGCTTGAATATTGTAAGTTTGCCATGAAGTTCTCTAAGATTTAAAATCCTTGTGCTAGTTTTAACGATGCGCGTACTCAAATAGACTGTATTGCATCGGATGCAGAATCAAAACTTGCCATAACCATTAAGATCATCAAAGTTAGACTTAATTGTGGAAATAAATAAATGAAAAGGGATTTATTAGATGGTTAGTTTGAATGTCTCATCTACACGGCCACTTATTCAAATTAGCATTAATATGAATTAATAGCCAGTTTGAATAAATAATAAAATAGTTTCCATGGAAGACAGTGACTTCTCGAAAAATAAGTATTAAGATTTTACCTTATCAAAATTAAAGGTTCCTTTTTATATAGCACACGACAATTAAAATTCACTTCACCTGATGGTAAGCTGAAGGCACAGTATCAGGAAAGAGGGGCACTATTACATATATATACGATGCTACAATGGTGACACTCAGCTTGGAGGCCTCATCATATGCTTTTTCACGCCCCGCTTAAAGGACTCGGGACTGCAGAAAAAAGGAAACACGTGAGCTGGTAATGTATTCCAGGTCTTAATAGTGGTTCTTGATTGGACATTCTGTACCGTATGCGGGTGACATTTAAGCCCTTTACGTGTCGGTCTGTATAGGAAAGGAGAGGGTGGGACTAATTGGAGGAGCTCTGCAGAAAATTTACCATGGTACAGACGCCAAAATAACTGACAGCTCTCATAGCAACTGTTTAGAGTTTCCAGAAACCTCTCAAGTCACTAGTTAATGACAATTTATTCTATTGAAAACGTACATAAGTTGTATTATTTGAATTTATACTAACAAGGCGAGAATTTATTTATCTTGGCTGTGTAGTAAAAATTACTCAGTGACTTGATACTCAGTGAGCATTATAATAGTAAAAAGTCAATTAGTTTCTAATCAAATGAAATATTTATTGGATTGAATGAAATTTTAAAACGTTTAGTATCCTAAATATTCAAATCGATTAAGATAGAAAAAAATGTAAACGGTTCAAGCGGGATTCGAACCCGCGATCTTCCATATACCGCGATAAATATATCCGTAGATATCGATAAATGGCTCCCACCGACGCCGTAAGACGGATATATGTATAGAAGAATTTGGATGGTTTTAAGCGAAGGTTCAATAACTCAGTGGTCAGAGCGTTCCCCCTGTAAGGGAAAGATCGCGGGTTCGAGTTCCATCTGGGACGTTTAAACTTTTTTATTTTAATCAATATTTATTAGGTTTTAAGACACTTAAAGCGAAAAGATAATCTTTATGTCATCGGGGTACGTATAAATTTACAATAGCTAATGTGTCGAAAATAATATATCTCCATTCACCATTATCTGCCTAAACCATAACTCTCCCACATATCCATAACCAATCTTCTCATAACATTTTCAAGTAACAGATTAATCAACCGACATGTTCCTGAAGGAGCCCGGCATTCCCATATACTCGTGGTTGAATTGGCAGGACTGTCTCAAACTTTCGTTGGTGCCTGCTTTGTTCATCATTTCCATATACTTCACGTGTTCTTCTGAGCTCAGTTCGTCTACCCAATCTTCTGTACAACAACAACATAAAAGTGAATAGCAGCTAATCAAATTGAGTAAATATTATGATTCCGAAGGTGACCGCATACGACATTGCAGACGCAGAACGTACCGCGAATTAAACTTGATATGATAATTTTGTTTGGTTTGAACAAAATGGTGGTTTTGAAGTTTAATAAGTAATGTATGTGAAGAGACGACAAGTCATCCGAACGCACAAAAATATTCCATAGATTTTTTTAGATATCTAGATAATAAAATTTATTGCATCAGAATAATTACATAGTACGAAAAGAACTTGTAGATTAATCTTGTATGTGATTATTGTTTTTATTTATTATTATTTAGGTATCTGCATTAAAACCCTCACTCCTGAGCTAAGTTTAAAACTTGTATTACAGGAGTAAATATCCCGTAATCCGCCATATTTTATATCCGACATAATTTCACATACATTACTTTTTAAACTTCGATACGGATAAACGGCATCTTCGAGAAGCCGCAATGCATTAAAACAATTAACATAATTGTCATATTCAAGTGTATTTTACGGTACGCAGCGTGTCATTTCTTTATGGTGTATCGCACTCCTCCGAAACGGCTCGACCGCTATTGATAATTTTATTTGTGTATTTAGTAGACAAGAGAATGGCTCGTAAATTGTTTTTCACTTTACTAAAGTAATCCTCATTTTTAACAATGATCTCACTATTTTTATTTGAAAAGTTTGATATGAAAATGTCGTATCGTTTAATATTGACATTTGGTAGAACAATGTTACCAGAGTAAACTTATACATAAACTCAAACCATATACTTAATATGTACTTAAACACAAAGCTGTGCACTGGTCTATCAAGAACCCGATTTTGCTAAATGTCAATCACATTTATACCACAGACACCGCAAAAAAATAATAATTAGACTATGCTATTAAAATTTAAAATGAAATGGCATCTTGTAGAGTGAATAAAAAATGTGTAGTCTAAAACTTTATCATTTTGTAAGGAGGTAGGACACGGCGGTATTTCCGCCCGATTGAGCAGTCCGACTGGGGAAGTACCTCCGCCCTACAGAATACCGTGGTTATAATAACTTCGTGTTGTGTTCCCAGCGGTGAGTAGGGTAGCCAGAGCTCACTGGAGAATTTGTGCTGTCAGTGGGAAGACTAAAGGCTTGTCCTGCTTTGTCTTCTACTGACGGCACCGAAACTCTGTACTTACAGGGTTGGCAGCGCGACTGTGACTCCTCTGGTGTTATAGACGTCCATAGGCCACGGTAACTACTTTCCATCAGGTGGGCCGTGTGCTTGTCTGCCAACTAAGTGGTATAAAAAAAAAAAAAATTTTGGCCTTTAAGCGTATGGAAGATAAAGTTTAAAACTTAATGGCTATTTTTACAGTGTCAGGTAACTAGCAGAATCAGGATTCAAATTTGGTATGAGATTTTGTTTGAAATGAATTTGCGTTTATGCCCTTCAGTATGCTTAATTTGAGGTCAACTATAAATCAGTGCTACGCGAACACGTTTATTTTTTATTTTATTATTTTATTTTATTTCATTTGTGGAGCTTACAGCTACATTCACATATACACAACATTTAGGTTAGTACACGCCAATTACAAGCTTCCACAATTATATCAACCAGTTATATAAAACAAAAATTGTTAATAGCTGAGAGCAATAAGACAGGAATAAGATTGAGTCAATAGAAATATCAACATCTATAAACTTTCAACAAAACACTTCGTTAGACAAGATCTGGCAGAATGTTTACCGGTATTAAAGAGATCCAGGTTACTGTCAACATTCAATTGGTTAACTTCACTAATAATTCTAGGCAGAAAGCTATTCTCTCTAAAATTGGTGCGACACGGAGTCTTGAACAATAAGAAATTCTTGCGTAATCTTTTTACTGGCACTCTTAGCTTAATTTCAGAGAGAAGCCCAGGACAGTCAATTCCACCCTGAGCAACCACTGAGAAGAAGAGTTACATCAGAGATTCTTCTTCTTTCGTACAACTGTAGGATATGTAGATTAACACAGCGCTGCTCATAGGTGAGGTCGGCTAGGTGGGACAGTTTGAATTTAAACCCTAAATATCTGATGAATTTCCTTTGAATCATCTCAATCTCATTAGAATAGCAAGCGTAGAATGGGTTCCAAACCTGTGAAGCGTATTCCAGGTGACTTCGTCCATATACGCAATAGAGTACTTTTACGGTTTTCATATTTCTGAAGTCCCTGGAGCAACGGATCAAGAAACCTAAAGCCCTAAAGGCTAACGTGCTGATTAAATGCAAGCTTTCCATCATGTACCACACCCAAGTCCCTAGAGACAGTCCTTCTCTCCAAATTATGGTTCCTAACTGCGTAGTCGTAATCATAAGATTGACGCTTACGCGTAAAACTCATAGAAAAACATTTAGAGACGTTTAAATCTAATTTGTTTAAATAGCAGTATGAATCAAGGCGTTGGAGATCTTCCTGCATTAAAACGACATCGTGAGCATCGTTAACCGTACGGAATATCTTCATATCATCGGCAAAGAGCAAAAAATTTGAATATTTAAAACAGAGACCAATATCATTAATAAAAATAACAAAGAGCAGGGGGCCCAATAGGGAACCCTCAGGAACTCCAGAGGGGATTTTAACCCATGACAAAGCATAACCACTCAACACCACTGACTGAGACCTGTTTAACAGATAAGAAGAAAACCAGCTATGGAGTCTGCCGTGGATACCGATATCCAGAAGCTTATCAAGTAAGAATAAGTGATCTACACGATCAAAAGCTTTGCTGTAATCGGTGTAGACCACATCCACCTGATTACCATAGTCCATATTACTGGTTAGGTACTCATTAAATACCAACAGGTTAGTAACAACCGACCTGCCCCGCAAAAAGCCATGCTGTTGAGGTATGAACACAGATTTCACTGCCTCGTAAAGCTGATCAAAAACAAGGCGTTCCAGAACTTTTGCAATTAAACATAATTTTGATATAGGTCTATAGTTTGTAACTGCGCTTCTAGATCCATTATCATTATCGAGTTAGATTAAGTGATCTACACGATCAAAAGCTTTGCTGTAATCGGTGAAGACCACATCCACCTGATTACCACAGTCCATATTACTGGTTATTTACTGATTAAATACTTTTATGGATAGGAGAAACGAAAGCTGATTACACGTTAATACACGTTAGTTCATGAGAATATTAATGATCGCAATGTTTTTAGGTACACATTGATAGCCTCTTTATTATCAGTGTTTCATAAGCCGTGGTCAAAGTAACATACAACAATTAAAGATCTTATTAATTCAGAGAGTATGGTGGAGAAACGCTTTTGAAACATTATAAAAAATCTTACCAGCAAGTTGGTCAAAGGACCTTTCTTTCCCTCCATATTCTAAAGGCAATATATCTTTTGGCACTTCGTTGTGCAACTCTTCTAACGTTTTTATGACGTGTATTCTTTCAGAAATCTTTTGACTGACGAACTGTTTTACCATTTTAATGAACAACTCAACAAATTTTGATTGAGTAAATATATATATTCCTTTCATTCTTGCGTCGAATCCTTTCTAAAAAACAAAAATTACTATGACTAAACAAATAAAGTGCACTCTTTAACGTCGTCTGTTGTAAGGAGAGAAAGAAAACAGACATTTGCAATCATTTATAAATCCCTTGTATTTGTAAAACCTAATTCGTCGTTTAGTACTTCTATTCTACTTTTTTATCTATCAAAATGATTAGTTAATTTTCTGTAACGTACATTTTAACTTTCTTACCCTTACTTATTCGTTTACTATTCCTTTTTCAACTGTAGCTATTAGATTTTCTTTGTCAATTTCTGTCATATGGCTGTTGACTATTTCCTCTTTCTAGCGGACAATATATGTTTAGATTTCAATGTTAATTGGCCTATCGTAGTCCACTGCTGGACATAGGTATCTCCCTAAGCTACCCTTAACATACAGTGTAGTAATTGGATTTTCATTATTTCTCTTTTGGATATTTCTAACATTATGTTAAAATATCATCCTCAGCGAGTATGTTGTCATACAATCATCTATGACATATTATGATAGAACTGTTAGAAATCAGTTTCAGTGTTATTTTAAGATGGGAACCAGCGATAGTACGGTGGTTCCCATTATGGACCTCTAGGCACTTATAAATGATATTAAATATAGTAGTCCTTACTGTCAATATGGTTATGTATTGTTGTAAAAGCACAGGGCTTAGCTTTGTCACCAGTTCCAGAATATTAAATTGTTGATAATCAAACACAGCGATGATCCCGTTGAAATAATCATGCGCTTTAGAATACTCGGCTTGCTGAAAAGGAAATAAAAGAAGCGTTCTAATACTCTAAATCTTTATAAATATTCTTTCATTTACACACCATTTTTTATTTATATTTTTACCTCACCTAATGCGCCTAATATGGGCAAAGTCTCAGGAAAGAGGGTCACCATTAAAGACATGAAGCATATTACAATACTTCTAGTAGACGGCCTCTAAAGATCTATTTCACGCCCTGTTTAAAGGACCCGGGACTGTAGTAAGAAGGAGAGTGGGCTGAAAGGCAAATGAAAGAGTAACCAAAACGCTTGATTCTTGATGAAAAATTCTGTACCTTATGCAGGTGACATCTAAGCCCTGCACGAGTTGTCCCGTCTAGGAAAGGAGAGGATAGAAGGGGAGGAGAGAAAGTAGGGTGGGATACATACATATAGTTTATTTTTTTATTTTATAGTTTTTTTTTTTTTCTATACCACTTACTTGGCAGTCAAGCACACGGCCCACCTATGGGAAGCGGTTACCGTGGCCTATGGACGTATGCAACACCAGGGGTGTCGCACTCGCGCTGCCGACCATGAAGAAACCTTCTGATGCCCCTCTTGAATCTCCTTTTAATCTTATATAATGCATATGCCAGAAGTCACGTCTGTAGTTTATAATGTTGACAAAATACAGATGCTTCGAAATGTTTGTGGTACTTAGATCGGGTACCAAAGTCTGCCCGGCATCACTGTCGCCATTCCACGGATAGTGCTTAATCAGCGCGAACACATCATGGTTTGTAGGTTCACCCGTAAAAACGTAGACAGAGCAAAGTAGATACATGTTTGATGCGTCCGTGTCCGCATCCATAAAACCTTGCATCGTGTAACAACAACTTGAAAGATAAGGCTGATAAAGACCATAGAGTGAAGATTCGAGGAATGTTGTTTTACTCAAAAGTCTGTATTACAAAAAAGTGATGGAAATGTTATGCGAAAGGGCTAGTAAACTAGCTTTATTTACCTAATCAAAGTATTTATAGAGGTTAAAATACAATTTGCAGACCTGGATACCTGGGTGAATGCGGCAGATGTACTCATAAGCAACGCTCAGATGATGAAAGTTAAAAGATACCGTAGAGTTCTTGTTAGGAAAATTATTTCTACTACAATATACTTACTATAATCATATATTGGAAATGCTCCAAAATATTTTTTTCTGTAAAAGGTTTATCAGAAACTTTGATCAATAATACTCTGTAAAAGTCTTCTGTCACTGTTGGCAAAAATACTACTGACCTGTAAAAAAAAATTGTGAAACAATTCAGGTGAAGCAATTATACATATTATAATACACCATCTGGATTGTGGGAAGGTGATACGAAGTCCTTGAAGGTGAAGCTGCGATCAACATCAAATATATTATAAACTTTAGCGAACCCAACATAAAGGAAAATATACAAAACTCAACATACTAACTGTTGAACCGCAACCCAACAAGTTTGTCGGGTCAAAGGACCTTTTCTTTGTTCATTCTTCCTTTCCATAGTAAATGTTGTTAACCCATCTCAACTAGAGAACATGTTCTCTTCAATATTTTCATCAAAAATATATGACTAAACAACATCTACAATATGTTAATTTACTCACCCGATTTCTAAAACATCTGTCAGTTCCGTTTTTACATTGGTCTTCGAGAAGAATAGGGGCAGTAAAGTCTTCATGGTGCACAATCGGTCAATCTGTTTCTTTGCTTTTTCAACAGAGCCCTTGCAAATTATTATTGTCTTTTCCAAGTAGTCTTTTTCTGGAACCATTGAATGAATTAATTAAATTATCGGTTTTATAGGAGGTTATTACACAGATATTTTTAAGAACCTTCATTTCTTTCTCAATCTTTCTCGTTCTTAATATTTACAGCGTAACAGCTCCATGGCACTAGCAATTTAAATATGTGAATGAATCACAAGTAAATTATTATATTAACGACATTGTCTTTACTTTTCTATGTTAACTTAACCAGCGGCTTTACCGCTGGTTAAGTTCCCGGCTGAGTAGAATTTGGACCACACCATCACTTCCCATGCGGTATCGTACAACGCGACTAAAGGCTGAACATCAGACAGATATATACAGCCCAGACTCTGCCTCAGATGCATGGCTTGAGTCGACAATAGTGCCTGGAAGACGGCAATAGGCTCACCCCCTATTACGTGGTTATCGAATTCAATGATTGGTGAAATGTGGATGTTATATGTATGTATGTGTAAGGATATCAAATCTTGAGCAATTTGCATCTTTATTAAGAAACGTCAAACTAAATGTTAACAATACCAAATAAATCGGGATAGAATCCGTTACAAATAGATTTTTGTCAATGAGTGATAAATTGGCGAAAACTTCGGAAAGTAACACCTTTTTGAACGATAATAACAAAACGCACCATGAAGATGGATTGCGCTGGAAAGCAATTGGAAAATGGTAACCATGTCACATTTTGACGTCTAAAATCACATGACGATTTGAGTCATTTCAATACAACATAGCATCAACAGTAGCTGTAACCAGGCGGACAGCCGGAGGGCGACTAGAAGTTAATCGTTTGCTGGCTAGGAAAAAAAAATACCTGACAGAAGCTATGAGGGTTGAGCGACTCTAATGAATTAAATAACATTGAAGTAATGACTTATTTGTCATATATAATGATTGAAATTCATCGAGATTGCTTCGTCAAGGAATTAGTAACAATAAAATGTAAAGATTTTTGAAAAACTTTTAGATTCTTACTCATTAATATTGATTTCGTCGGAAAATCTACTTATAGGTTCTAGGCTTTTTTTCTAACGTGTGGACATCCACTCGGATACCCCCCGCCGTGGCCAGCGGTTATATCGGGCTCGAACCGACTAAAACCGCACGGCCATCTTGGGCCATCTGTTGCCGAGGGTGAGGTAACCTATGGCATATCCCTCGCGTTCCCCGACTGACCCAGGGCTATAGCAGGCCCCTTCGGGTGTGGGACAACGGCATCCCCATCTTTTCCCAGAAAAAGGCGGAGAGGCAATAATCGAGCTGCCGTCTCGACTTGCTTCTGCTAGAGTGACAGGCGGCTCCATCTGTCACCCCCAGGCCTGTGCTCATGGTGGACGGAGGTCATTTAATGACCTCCGATGCCAGGGTCACCTACGCGGATAGATTTTAGGCTAAACAGTTTTCGTTCTGAAAAACGAATTGCCTAGTTGAGAAACTCAAGGATCTTTATGGTGATATCAGCCGAGGACATAGATCGCCTTCATAATACAGAAGATGAACCACGAATCCATACAAGCGAGTAGTGGGACCTTAATTTCTTCAACAAACCAAGGTATCGTTTCCTGACAATAGAAATTTCGTCTTCATCCATAACTCAGTAGCTTATTACGTATTTGACAGAAAAAAACCCTCGGAGTGCACATATGGGTTTCGCCCCGTTCTCGGAATCATGGATTTGATTTTTGCCCTAAGGAGTGTCGTGGAAAAACATAGAACGAGGAATACGTCTCTGTATTGTTTGTTTTAATACACCCTACACACACTGTGGTTCAAAGAGGTTCTAGAATCTTATTCTAATATTATATGAGACATCTACCTACTAAGATTCCGATTCCATAGTTCGGACCGCTCTGTTGGTGACACGAAACCATATTCCGTAACCATACTTTTATTTCAAAAAGCTAGCCCTTCAAAGTATAATATTTTGGAGTGATCATTCACACATGAGACAAGAACTTCATAGAAAATATGCTGATTCAACCATTACGAAGCAAATTTCAAAAATCTTTATCCATAGTGCAACAATGTCCCCATAACATAAATACAAATGTCTGCAAGGTTTTAAACGTTCACACGTACTTACTAATCACATCATCACTACCATTATTGACCATTAAATATAGTTATTGTGATCAAAAGATAATTCTGAGCGACATTGTCATGTTGTGGCTAAGCTCCGTAAATAAAGATTAAAAAAAAAAAGATAATTCTTGTGACCAGTACATATAGCCACGCCTTTTTCGCAGTGGGGTAGGCAGTGACAACAGTTTTTCACTTGCCACGATCCTGGCATATATCTTTCGCCTCTTCTAATTTCATAATTGTTTTCATACAAGCTATATAGCAACCCATTATACAGAGTTATGTATTTAATTGTGGACGATGTATATTAGGTTGTGTGTGTATGTGTGTGTGTGTGTGTGTGTGTGTGTGTGTGTGTGTGTGTGTGTGTGTGTGTGTGTGTGTGCGTGTGCGTGTGCGTGTGCGTGTGCGTGTGCGTGTGCGTGTGTGTGTGTGTGTGTGTGTGTGTGTGTGTGTGTGTGTGTGTGTGTGTTATCTGGTTAATCTAATATACGACTTCTTTTAAATGATTGCATTTTTATATTTTTAGTTTGCCACGCGTTAAGCACTGATCAGCGATAGTTTTCAACTAACTATGCATCAACTGCAACATCGTTCACAGTGACCATAATTATTGTTTACTCAAATCGCCAAATCAAATTATTTATTCATTTGTCTAATAGGTTACTATTTTACATTGTTAGTTTATAATGTTCGGTATGCTATGCCATTTGGGTTACTAATGCAGAAGTATATTATAGACGCAACCTGCTCTGGAGGTATAGATTAACAAAGGATAAAGACACAAAAACTGCCTTCAAAACATATACACAAAGATATAAGAAAATTATTAAACTTACACAAAAAGCCCAAAACAGTAATTTTATTGAAACTAGCCAATACAAATCAAAAGCTATATGGAAAGTTATAAACTCGGTAAAACCTAACTTACCTAAAGAAACCATTACAGGCATCAATGTAAATGGAAAGTTTATAACTCACCCGAAACTCATGGCGGAAAGTTTTAATAACCACTATGTTGATCAGGTAATAGCGAGTACAAAGTGTGACGATAGCAAATATAATAAATTATGCAGCTATAACTCTCCTAAATCTATCTTTATGCAACCCATTGTTCCAAACGACATCATTACAGTTATAAAAAATCTAAAAAATACTAATAGTACAGGCTATGATGAGATTCACACCTGTGTCGTTAAAGCAGTAGCGCCCATAATTAATGATAAAACGAACTTACCTGTACGTGAAGTTCTATCATAATTATGCGAGCTGCTCAATTCGAAGCGATTATATTTACTTGTAGTACTGTTTCGTATTTCTCGGTCATTACACGAATATTTTAAAGCTAATAAAGTAAATCTGAAATAAAAAACACTTAATAGTTGCATTTTTGACTACCCCGCACCGTCTCACTGCGCGTACGAGCCGGCGCGCGCGCCATCTTGCTTCATTAAGTTGAAAGTATTTTTGTTAAACACAAAAGGATATTAGGGAGTAAACTGTGTTACAATACAGATTTAATGGGGATGGGCTATACTTGTGCATATGGGGGGGTTATTATATAATCGCTTCGAATTGAGCAGCTCGCATAATTATGATAGAACTTCACGTACAGGTAAGTTCGTTTTATCATTAATTATGCATCGCTGCTCAATTCTCGCGATTATATTTACTTGTAGATGTTTAAAGCTTATAAAAATCTGTATTGAACCTTTAAAATTATAACTACATTATGAATACTAGTAATTATTTATTAATCAATTATATAGAAAAAAGAAATTAAAAATTCTACATGACAAACATTATAATTGCAGAGTCGATTGGGCAAAGGACTCGTCTTGGTGACAGAGAATATCTCGGTTATAAAATTTAGCAAAAGTGGAAGAAGACGCGCTCCATCCAGCGGTTTTTCTGATGGTGTCAATGTTGACTCCTATGGCGTTGGCCTTTGAAGTAGATGCATGTCGAGTACTATGCGACTTGAAAACATCTGTATCAATACCACTTTTCTGTAGCACGTCTTTTATCCAATGACTTAGAGTTTGACTGGTTACTTTAGCATAGGGTTTTCTATAACTAATAAAGAGATAATTTTTTGTCTGCCTCAATGAATTAGTCCTACTTATGTAACATAACAAGGTTTGAGCCGGACAAATTTGTTGATTTTGATTATAAAATGGTAATTTTAATAGGGGTTGCTGAAGGTTAGGTGCTGATGTTTTTATAAGTTCTGAAATCTTTATAGATATACAATTAAGATCAACAATAATATTCTTAAGTTCAATCTTAGACAGAGTTTGAACTCTGTGAGCTGTGACAATAGCTAACAATGTAACTAACTTTTTAGACAAGCGTTCAAGATTTAAGTTTTCGTTTGGAAACATTTGTGATATATAATTTAGCACAATGTCTACATTCCAAGTCATTTCATGCCTAGGTTTTGGTGGTCGGCTTCTAACAACACCTTTCATGAATCTAACAACTCTGTCATCATTTACCACAGCGCGACCCAAAATTGCAGACAAAGCGGATTTACAAGAGTTGAGATTTCCGTATTGATATCCGGAGTTGTACAGTTTAGTTAAAAAATATAGAAAGTTTGGTACAGACGTAGCTAAATAATCAATATTTTCTCTTTGACAGTAATTAAACCAAACTTTAAAATAGCAATCATATTGTTTTAGAGTATTCGGAGTAAACGAATTAATCATTAAATCTAAGGAAGAAGGTGGTACACTTCTCTTTAATAATGCGTCCCTGATAATATTGCTGCTGCCAGGGTAAGGCTTTTGTGGAGACTGTGGTGACGGTACCATGGCTGAGTGGGCCAGTTCGGCACAACTATGATGCCAACGGTTTTATCTACAATAATTTTATTCAATGTTTTAAGAATAATAGCAAAAGGGGGAAAGGCATAAAAATATATGTTACTCCAGCTTATTGTAAACGCATCAACACAATAAGCAAAAGGATCTGTTTTCCAGGACACATATTTTTTACACTTTGCGTTAGATCTACTAGCAAACAGGTCAATTTCAGGACTTCCAAACGATTTTACTATGTGTGTAAATGCATAGTTGGCTAATTCCCATTCAGTCTCCGTCTGTGTTTTACGCGATTCAAAATCTGCTATATGATTGTCTGAAGAACTAATATAGGATGTAAATATAAATAATTTTCGCTGTTCACAAAATTCCCAAATTTTACGAGCTACCTCATTTAAATGGGGAAATTGAACATTACCCATACGGTTAATACACGCAATTGCTGTGGTATTATCAACTCGAAGTAAAATTTGAGTATTATAGAAGTTTTTTGCAAAGATCTTTAGTGCAAATAGGCAAGCTAACATTTCTAAAATATTAATGTGATATGTTTTTTCCTCTTCTGTCCAAAAACCGTTCGCCCTTTTATTTGAACAAGAGGCACCCCAACCAGTCAATGAAGCGTCTGAAAATATCTCAAGAGCATATTCCGGTGTACGAATAGGGCATAGCCCTGTATCAATAGTAGTATACCACCAATTTAAATCCTCAATCAGCAATTTGTGATCAATTTTCATATATTTATCATAATTTTGATCAAGACCTAAATTCAAAAATTTTTGTCTCTCAAATATTTTTGTGTGTAACCACCCATATTCAACTGCTGGACAAATAGAAATTAACAAACCCAAGAATTTTGCAAACGTCCTTATTTTACACTTCTCTACAATATATATTTTTTCTATCTCATTCTTGACTGCCCTTGCTTTCTCCTCTGGGAGTTTTAAACAAAATTTTTCTGTGTCTAAAATGAAGCCTAAGAATGTGCAGGAAGTTTTGGGCGTTATGGAACTTTTGTCAAAGTTGATTATAAAACCTAGTTTTTGTAACAAATCTATTGTGGTATTTACACTTTGTTTACATTTGTAATATGTATTATCTATTAATAAAATATCATCTAAATATATGGTAGACAGTAGTCCATGCATTCTTAGATGTTCTATGACAGGTTTCATAATTTTTGTAAACACCAGAGGAGCTATGTTCAAACCAAATGTCAAGCAGTTGAATTCATAACAAGTTCCCTGAAATTCAAACCGCAGGTATTTTTTATAGTCTGGATGTATGGGTATTTAAAAATATGCATCTTTTAAATCTACAGTAGACAAAAAATAATGTGGTCTAACAAGTTTAATTGCAGTTCTGAGTATTTAAACTATCTGATACTGATGCAGTTCTGAGATCTTCCATTTTGAAATGTGGGGGTTCAATAAATTTATTTAAACGTTTTAAGTTTAAAATAAACCTTTTGTCTCCATTTGGTTTGTCCACAAGAAATATACTAGACAAAAAATCTCCATCTACCCTATTGCAAGGAGATATAATAGCACCTTTAGTTGAGAGTTTATTTATTTCCTTTTGAAAGTCTACCAACTCCCTCTTACTTCTAGGAATGTTTTTAGTATACCTAGACTGAACAGGTATAGAAGAAAAAGGAATTTTATAGCCTCTTATCCATGATAATATAGTTGGATCGTTGGTAATCTTACACCAAACTTGCACAAAATGTTGCAGTCGGCCTGCAGGTTTATTTACCTGTACATTTAAGATCTCGTCTGATCCTTGTAGTGGGCACTGGTCCGGTGAGCACGAGGTCCTCCAGACGATTTGCGTGTGTCTCTCTCCGATGAGCAGTTGTTGAGGGCCCCACAGTCCGTCGATTCATTGTAGTTGCTCGTCGAATTGTGTTCTGTTGGTTGGACTGCGGGTGTCGCCAGTTTAAATGATTAGAAGAGTTGGTACCTTTATTATTTTTGATGTTAGGTTTTGGTTTGTACACCTGTGATCTTAAGTCAAGACTTGATTGATTGATAGTTTTTGTAGCTTTCAAGTTTTCAGAAAGTGCCTCTCCAAATAATTTGTTATCACGTTTAGATTCTTTAAGAGTATCTTTCAGTTTATTATTCAATGTAGAAATCAAAAAATTTCTTGTCATTTTTGTGTCTATATAATGAGAGTCACATAACAAACGACAGGCATTACTCACATGCTTCAACATGACTTGGTTAGTCTCTGATTTATTTGTGACCAGCATGTTACTAGTTATACATAGTTCTAGCCAGAGCTGTTAGCGCTGTACCAATTTGTGCTTGACGAGGAGCCAATGAGGCATCTTTTTTCTGCAGCGTTTCAGATATTGCAGCTTTTACTTCAGCGTTTAAGAGTGGAGCTCTAAATGAAGTGCAATTCGCAGGAATGGGGTATTCTGCAATAATATTTTCTTTATTTTCTTTTTTAAACTGTTTAGTAGAATGTCTTGTAACCTTAGGGCGATGTCTGCGTGTATCACTTGCCCTTCGGGAGACTCCTCCTTAGGTGGGTCACCTAGAATGGTCAGAATTTCGTCATCTAAGTGATCTAGTTCAACCAACGTGGGTTCATTTTTATCACTTTCTGATGCAGCGGGTGCAGCAACTAAAGTTGCCTCTTCCTCAGGCTCCTGGTACAGTTCATCTAGTTCTGGTTCATTATATGACACGTGAGGTGGTTCACTGTCAGAGTCTGGAAGAAAAAAAAAAACACCTGGCAATGTGTTTTTTATTCAATTTTGTCACATAGTGCCGAATATTGTACACTACCAATGACATAACTGTGAAGGAAACAGTCCCAAGGCGTACTGTTCGCATCACGATAATAAATTAAACTTTATTTTATTGGAAATAGTGTCACATAGTGCCGAACGTTGTACACTACCAATGACATTACTGTGAAGGAAACAGTCCCAGGACGTACTGTTCGCATCACGATCATAAATCAAACCTTATTTTATTACAAATAGGTATGTAGGTATATTAAATATTAATATTGACACTATGGCATCAGATATTAAACATTACCTATGGCATTATATGTGAAGGTAGCAGTCAATAACACTAAATTGTAATAATAAGCTTAGAGAAGTGTGCACAGTACATACTTATTTAGAAATAGGTACATGGTCGCCATAATGTCGAAAGTTTTATATGTTTATAACATAGATTGCAGTTTATAAGTTGATAATACTTGTCTGTGAAGGCAACAGTCCCGTTCTGTTCGCATCACAATCATAATAATATGAAGTAGGTATCATGTATAATACATAATTAATATGTATAATATTAATCGTTATGATGATTGACCTAGATAAATGTAAGACATAAACAACTTACCGGTATGATTGACAGATCGATCCGAATCCGAGCTAGTAGACTTACACCTCCTTTTTGGCAATTGTCTTTCTAATTTCTTTAAGATATGTTTACTGCTATCTCTGTGTTTTCGTTTTCCCATGTTTGATGTTAATGTAAATGGTAAATACCCTGTAAGTATTACTTTGCTAGAAAGAAATTAATTTTACGCGTAACGACCGGTACCACACGAAAACAGATAATGAAGCAAGATGGCGCGCGCGCCGGCTCGTACGCGCAGTGAGACGGTGCGGGGTAGTCAAAAATGCAACTATTAAGTGTTTTTTATTTCAGATTTACTTTATTAGCTTTAAAATATTCGTGTAATGACCGAGAAATACGAAACAGTACTACAAGTAAATATAATCGCGAGAATTGAGCAGCGATGCATAATTGCCCCTGTCTTGTGTGACATTTTTAATAAATGTATACTCAATGGAATTTTTCCAGATAAGTTAAAGACTTGTGTTGTTAAACCTTTATACAAAAAGGGTGACAAAAATGATATTAATAATTATAGACCGATAGCACTGTCGTCAGTCTTTGCAAAAATTTTTGAAAAACTAATTTACAATAGTCTAAACAACTATCTGGAACATAACAATATAATATGTCAAGAACAAATGGGTTTTAGAAAAAATAAAACCATAAACATGGCGATATTTAATGCTCTTAGACGAATACATGTTAACATGGATAACCGTCAACCGGTCATATCATTATACATGGATATGACTAAGGCCTTTGACTATGTCGATCACAAAACCTTACTTAACAAACTAGAAATATATGGTATCAGAGGCAATGTCCATGCTTTACTGAAATCATATCTACAAAATAGACGTCAAATTACACAAGTTGACAAAATGGATATGAAAACTAAATCCGTGATAGCGTATTCATCTGAAGCTAGAACTATATCGTATGGCGTCCCACAGTGAAGCGTTCTGGGCCCTTTGCTCTTTTTGTGCTACATAAACGATTTTCCCAAAGTTACAGTTCATCAGATGTCACTATTTGCCGACGATAGCACTGTGATTTTTGATTCTGGAGACCTAAAAGAGATGGAAAATAAAATAAATAACACTATTATTGACATTGCTGAATGGTTAAACTTTAATAATCTAAAAATTAATGTAACAAAAACCACATATATCAATTTTCAAATCAGAGAGAAATGGAAACATGACATAAAAATTCAATATAATGGACAAGAAATAAATGAGACAAAAGCGATAAAATTTTTAGGCTTGCACATTGACAGTGATATGTCGTGGAAAACTCACATAGATTATGTATGTACAAAAATTTATAAATTTTCCTATGCTCTTTATATGTTGCGAAAAGTAGCAAATGAGAATGCACTAATTGTTGCATGCCATGGTTACGTAACTTCCACATTAAGATTTGGTTTGATATTCTGGGGCAACGGTACAAACATCAATGATATATTTGTGGCCCAGAAAAAGTGTCTTAGAGCAATATGTGGTCTGAAGCGTACAGATACCTGTGTACCATATTTTAAAAAACTGAGAGTTTTAAGCTTACCGTCTCTGTATATATATGAAGTTAATGTGTTCGTAAAGACTAATATGCATCTTTTTGATATCGTGGATAGTCAACGTCGCTCCGACAAACTGCACCTATTGAGCACTAGAACCACATTTCTTCACAAGAGCTTTTATGCAATGGCACCAAAATTATATAATAAAATCCCAAAACATATTAGGACATGCTCAAATATTAGTGAATACAAGCGTAGATTATTTAACTTTCTAGTTGACAAAACTTATTACTCAATTAATGAATTTTTAAATGATAACATTTGACATCTGCTATTTTGATTTGTATACCATATTTCCATAATATTATATTTTGACATTTGATTGGATTGCACATTTTGGCGACTATGGACTTAGCACATTGCATCTCAATTTTTCACTGACATTGCTTATTTTAATTATGTAACTTTATTAACTAATAATGTATTATTTCGTATGCCTTTAGGCGAAACATTGAAGACCATTATATTTTTTATTGTAACACCTTTTTTACCTATGTTTGACGAATTAAATTGATTATTGATTATTGATTATTATTGATAAAAATAGGAAATTAAATTGTGTCACAAGTTATTGTAAGTCAATACTAAAGTTAATACTTAAGGTTTATACCACTTAAGTGGCATACAAACATACGGCCCATCTGATGAGAAGTGGTTACCATGGCGTATGCACTACCAGAGGCGTTACAATCGCACTGCCAACCCTGAAGAAACCTTCTTATGCCCTCTTGAAGAATCCCATGTTGTAGCCGCTTGGGAAAATCGCAGCAGGGAGTTCATTCCACGGCATAAGCGTGCGTGGGAAGAATTTACTTTCATATCGCACAGTGCGCATAGTCGCAGGTCACAATGTGTGAGGATGAATTCCCTGTTTATGGTAAGCGGTGCAATGATAGAATGTGGCTGTGGGCATCATGTTAAACAATTCATCTGAACACAAACCATTGTACAGGCGGAATTTGGAATCAAAATAATATTCATATTGTAACTAACTTGTAAAGTATTTAAACTATCATGGTCATTCACATTAGTATTAAAGTTATCGGGATATTTACCAAGTTGTACTGTTCTGAATTTCCGATGTTTCGACGCTATTGTTGTAAGTGTTGGCGGTAAACAGTGAATAAGTTTTTTAGGAGTAAATATATGAAGTATACCCTCTTCCGAGTTCTTTTACTACGCGTATCTGCAACCAATGGTTTCACTCTCACCACAAACTCAAATTCAATCTCGATCACGTTCACGACACACGATGCTTATTGTATACACTTGTGATTTTATTTTAGCTTGTTCCCGGTTATTTTTGCAAAGATGGACCACTAGATGCCGGACTTTCGGCAATTGAAATATCCCGATTACTTTAATACTACCTTGTAAAGTGTCTGTGGTATGTATTGTATACGTAAAACATTGAAGTCGTAGTAGTAAACCGACTAAACTCGTAACTACTCGCCGTCTTGGTTCTTTAAATGAGTAATATTGCCTATAACATACCTCTTGCACCCCGGCTGACGCAGGGCGACCATCAGTTTCGACGGGTGTGGAAACCATGATACGAACCTTGACACGCGTGCGGAGCTGCGGCATATGGCCTAGCTAGCTAGTACTATCTACATCAATGTAATTAAATACTATTAGGTAAATGTTTCACTAACATAATTCAACGCTTCTCGGTTTAGTTTTAAGGCAACTCATTATCCCCATTATTAGATGTTATTACTAGTACTTGTGATGTCCTTATTAAGTGACTGACAAGGAAGATCTCAAATTACCAAGTGACCTCCCCATGAATACCTAGAGACTGCCATAAACGATTAAACTTACCTCCACCTTGGAGGTTGGCAGAATTATCGTTACCTATATAATCGATGCAAGGAGTCATTTGAATAGAAATAATTCGCATGTAAATACAACACTTATTGAAAAACACACTTCGAATAATTTTTTATTAAAATATTTATCAAACCATCAAAAAAAAATTCAAATAAGCGTCCAAATTTTTATATTGAAATCAAAATACGTAAATAGTTATAACTAATAAGAAAATACACAAAAGAATAGTAGATTTTGACTTTATAACAGATCAGTACATCATACTAAATTATAGTTATTGAAAATTATAATTTTGCAATTATTAAAGAAATCGGACAAAGGCTCATCGAGGCAACCGGTGGCACTCGTTCCGGGTCGTTCCTGGTCCAAAGGCTGTCCATTGCCATCCAACGTGGCAACGTAGCAAGTGTTATGGGCACTTTTGCACCGGGAGCGATCAGGGGCGGGTTATTTGATTAGTACATGGACTAAACATTATCAGTTTGTAAGATAAGATTAGGAGATACTACAAGATTATAATATGAAAAAATTTTTAATGGGGAGGCACAGGCAAAACTAATCTCAGATGGCGTCATCCTCGATGGTGCTTGTCTTAGAGTGTATAATCCTATGTTTCTTACATCAGACTGTCAGAGGTGCTTGCCAATCTTGTCATTGATATTTGCTATGAGAGTATATAATTTGGTTTGTAAATATATCAATAAAAATGTGCACCTGCATGACAGTGGCGAATTGAAAACAATAGTTAAAAAAGAAAAATGCTTTCCTACATAAAAATCACCTGGTTTAAAATCGCTACATATTCTAGCAGACGAATTTGGTATTCAGTTTTTGATGCACAGGGCTTTAATTACAGCAACCGTCTTTTATTATCAGTAAGGACATGATGAGGACCTTTCTTTTTACACTAAAATTCACTACTTAGCGCCCAAAGTTCCAAAACAACAAATTTACACTAAATAACGTATCTACTTGAATATATCACTTCTATCCATAACACACCACCAAACTAATTTACTGTAAGATTCTAATTACATTTTCCAGTAACAGATTAATCAACTGTCATGTTTCTGAAGGAGCCCGGCATTCCCATGTACTCCTCATTGAATTGGCTGGACTTTCTTAAAGTTTCGTTGGTGCCTGCTTTGTTCATCAAGCCAGAGCTCACATGAGGGTTTTTGTGCTGTCAGTGAAAAGACCAAAAGCTTGTCCTACTTTGTCTTTTACACTGACGGCACAGAAACTCTCAATGCTTGCAGGGTTGGCAGCGTGAGTGTGACTCTCTTGGTTTTGCACGCGTGCATAGGCCATGGTGACCACTTTCCATCAGGTGGGCCGTGTGCTTGTCTGCCACCTAAGTAGTATAAAAAAATAATAATAAAAAGAAAAACACAAGAACATTGATAATTTACATTACTAGTATTTTTAAAAACTATTTTTCTTTTGCATAGTAATGATTTGCAGTTGATTTTGAATGATGTAATTGAGACGCGAGACGGCATGCGGCTTTAGTTGGTTCGAGTCCTCCTTAATTCCCGTAGTGCATCTGCTAATTATGCTATCGCTATATATATGCATCACTGAAGACTCTAATGAGTCATTAGTGATGACTTAAAGATAGCAATAGTGCATATGCTAATTACGCTATCGCTATATATATGCATCACTAATGACTCTGATGAGTCATCGTAAAGTCATAGTAAAGATAGGAGCAGTGCATCCTATTTTTAGAAAAGATCACAACGATTGTAATAATTACCGTCGCGCAAACTTAATTGTCATGCGTAGACAAGATAATTGAGAGGTTGATGTTAGACAAGCTGAATGATAATTCAATACACATACATACATACAAATAATTACGCTTTTATCCCCGGAGGGTAAGGCAGAGGCAAATTAACACCCACATTTCACCAATAATTGTATTCGGTACCACGTAAAAGGGTGTGAACCTATTGCGCTATATCGGGCACTATTGTTGACTCGAGCCATGCATCTGAGGCTGAGTCTGGGCTGTATATATCTTTCTGATGTTAAACATCCCTATTCCTTAGTCGTCTTGTACGACACCGTATGGGCATAGATAATAATAATAATAAATAATAAATATTCCACGACATTCTACACAACGCTATAGAGACACATGGTAAGCATAGCTTAACTAGCTTGTGTTATGGGATCTAGAATGCGGATAAACATACTTAGATACTTTTTTTTGTAAATAC
This sequence comes from Eilema griseolum, assembly GCA_963662185.1. Classification (NCBI taxonomy): domain Eukaryota; kingdom Metazoa; phylum Arthropoda; class Insecta; order Lepidoptera; family Erebidae; genus Eilema; species Eilema griseolum. The sequence continues at coordinate 4,208,468 of OY759249.1, forward strand.
ATACATATTATACATAGAAACACCCAGACCAATGCAAATATACATATTCATGCTTACAAATATTTGCACTGAGCTGGAATCGAACCCGCGCCCCTGCATAGCAGTCGAATGCTCTACCGCTACGCCACGGACGTCGTCAAATAATGGGGTGGTAATTCAATAAAGAAGGAGCATATCTCAACTATTGAATCAATTCACGATATTTTTTAGAATATTAGTAATCAAAACTACTAATATTCCCTATTATCCTTCCAGCTAAGCTAAATTTCTTTTGTTAGGAGTGAGAAGGTAGTGTAATGGCCAGTGCTCGTCATATTCGCTGATTCCAATGACACGTTTGGTATACTATAATATCATAAAGCTTTGTATGAGAGATTAGTGTACGGGACTCATAGCTACAATTTTTTAAACAATATCACTCTGATTTACGGTACTACGAAGGTAAAGGTCAGCAATCAGTATTGTGAAAGCTTAAACATCAAAAGTGGCATAGCACAGGGCTCAATAATTGGCTCAGTTATTTAGTAAGTTGTTCGCAAACTGGTGTTTGCGGACAACACGTGCATAGTGGCAACAGAAAAAGACATACCAATCATCAGCGAAAGCGACTTAAACGTGGGTAGTAAGTCCTTTACGCTCGTTTCGTTCGTATGAGTTTTGTTTTTGCAAGCGCATTCAAAACTCCTTCCGACTCCACTTTATAGAATAAAACGTAGTTATAAAATGTACTGTACCTATAAAATGGTGCGTGACGTCAGCGTTACCTAGTGGCCCCATCTGAAAACGAGCGCTGTGCATACTCAACGAAGGGTGTGCGCAGCATTCAATGCTGAGATGGGGCCCTATTTAGGTTCGCATAGTGTGGAATGTTGCACGCGTAGCTAAATTTGATATAATAATATACATAAAAACGGCTGAGTTTAAATTGAGTAATAGGAGGTAGGACACGACGGTATTACCGTCCAATTGAGCAGTACGACTCGGGAAGTACCTCCGCCCTATAGAATACTGCGGTCATAATAACCTTGTGTTGTGTTCCCAGCGGTGAGTAGGGTAGACAGAGCTCACTGGACAGTTTTGGTGCTGTCAGTGGGAAGACAAAAAGCTTGTCCTGCTTTGTCTTTTACACTGTTGGCACAGAAACTCTGTGCTTACAGGGTTGGCAGCGCGATTGTGACACGTCCATAGGCCACGGTAACCACACAATCAGGTGGGCCGTGTGCTAGTCTGCCACCTAAGTGGTATAAAAAAATTGCAGATAAATTTTGATCGAATGTTTCAATGGGCTCATAGTTTCTTCAGAATTAAAATTAGTTTATGGCTGATCATAAAATAAAATAAAACGTCTTTTTCTTCATAGTAGCGTGAATACCGGTGACATCCGAAGGTCTTACCTTGAAGCCTGGGGTCCCCGTTTCCCATACTAATGGCGGGTTTGGCTGAACTTAGATATTTTCCTTGAAGCGATTGTCATCTGATCTTCACAGCCCATTGGCGATATCAAAGTACTGCAGTAAAACTAGTTATTGGACATTTTAAATGTAAAAATTTGGAATATATGCCTTTAAAATTGCAGAAACAGAGTGTCATGTTGTCACTACGAGTATAACATTAATTAAACTAGTTGTGAATGTCCGGAGTAGGACAGCCTGCCTGAGGCCGATTAGAAGTTAATGGTTTGCTGGATGGGAAAAAATGTACGTGACAGAGTTCATAAGTGTCGGCTCTAATGAACCTAATAACATTGAAATATGACTTTTGTATGCTTTGGCATAATGATGAAAATTGAGCGAGACGGTTTTATCAAGGAATTTGTAATTATATGATATAGATATTTTTGAAAAACTGTTAGATTTTTCATTAATTTTAATGACAAGTGGCCTTATTTGTCAACCTAGGCCTCACTCGAAGAAGCTTCTCGCCCCCTTTTGTGTCATCAACCATTCTCTCTACTAAACAATCTGCTGATTAAAGTTTAAAATCTATCTTCGATAGGGCCGCTCTTGCTTCTTGGCCATAAGTTGCAGCTTTTGCCCAACCTTAGGAGGCAGACATTAAGCTCGTAATTATCTGCACTAGTGGGTGGTTGAAATTCATCTGTAATTCTTTTTTATTCTCAGTAATAAATTTTATTTTATTACAATTACAAATTAAATTAATTACAATACAAATGTCCAATCATTATCTGCAATCATATATTTTGTCAATTGTTATGTCAAATCAAATAACCCGCCCCGTATCGTTCCCGGCGCAAAGGTGCCCATGACACTGGCAGCGTTGCCTCGCTGGATCGCGTTGACCATCCTCTACCCCAGAAACGAGCTGGAGCGGGAGTCACCGCCTTGTTCGTGGATACGGCGGCCAATCTCAGCGATTAAACCCTTCGCCTCCGACCCCCAACTGCCCATAGTCTCCATCGCAATGGGCACAAAATAATATTGTTCTCAGTTTAAACCATATTGAAGTTATTTTATCAGTATGCTTAAACTATTAGTAATAATAGTGGTCAAAGCGTTCCCCATATATTGGAAAGATCGCGGATTCAAATCATGCCTGAACCGATTAAATATATATATAATCAATATAAATGTAATTATTCAATCTTACTAATATTATGAATGAAAATCAGACTCTAAGAGTAGAAGTGCTGTCAATTTGACAAAAGTAGAAGAATGGGAAAGTTTGTGAAGATGTTTGTTATACCGCGGTAGCCTAGTGGTATGGGTAATGGACTGCTGAGGCGAGATCTCGGGTTCAATCCCAGGTATTACCATGGCACACACCGTTGACCATTAACTTTTGGATGCTTTTCGAAGTTATGTTTTTATTTATCGCAGGTTTATAAGTGCCCGGTTAATGGCAAAAGGCTTGCCACCTAATACATTGGGACCTAAAAATAAACTGGCGAAATGTGGGTGCTAGCAGCTTTGTCTACCCCTCCGGGGATATAGGCGTGAGTTTATATTGTGTTATGTTTGTTATTCGATCACAGTCTAACAGCTGATCTGGCTTGATACAGGGATATATTAGCCTGGAATAACATGGAGCAGCATAATGCGGGAACGTCATCAAAATTCCATATGCTGGCGAAGCTGTGGGCAACACCTCGTTACAAATAATAAAAAAACATGAAGATTTTTAAAAAAAGATACGGAAATAACCTAGTAATCTTTTTGTTGACCTGTAGGACAAAATCTCTAAACAGATCTTAATTAAGGGAAAGATCGCGGTTTCGAATCCCGCCTGGACCGTTTCTTTTTTTCTCTTTTAATAGATCTTAGTTAAATCTACCTTTATAATTCACTATATATTATATTGACATAGATTATTAGCAGTTTTGAACCATGATTTCATTTAGACTTATGAAGACAGATTGGAGCGTAATAACTAGTTAGTAGCGTTATGAAAGTACATAACAATAGTAAAATACTTCAAATAGCTTTCGTTCTTGAAAATTGAAATACTATTTATTTCGAGGTTTCAAGATTACGAGCTTCGAGACAACAGTAGTATTTATTTACTAAAATCCTTCTTTAAAAAGTGATCTTGCTTTTGGATCCATTTTTCTAAAATATCCACAGCCTCGTCAATTCTCCCAGGCTTTTCCAAATTGTGGATCTTTCTAATTTCATAAACAGCATTATCAGTTAAATCTAATACACGAGTTCTTATAAATGGTTCCATTATTTTAGTTATTATAGCTTTAGTTAGCCACGCGTTATGCACTAATCAGCGATTGTTTTCAACTAACACTACATCAACTGCAACATAGTCCAATGTGAACATAATTATCATTGAATTACTTCATTAACAATCTGTACCAATGTTAATTATGATTGTATACCTGCTTGCAATCACTTTACCGATTAACTAAGTTATAATATATTGTGAGAAGTTCGTCGAGACATGAATTAAAAAAAAATTAGGTAGGCACACATATGTACCTCCGCCCTACGGAATACCCCGGCCATAAATAACCTCGTGTTGTCTTCCCGGCGGTAAGTCAGAGCTCACTCAGAGAGCCAAAGCTCACTGAAGAGTTTTTGTACTGTCAGTGGGAAGATCAAAAGCTTGTCCTGTTTTGTCTACAATAGATCAAAGGAAGATTTAGATTCCTAACAACATATATTGTCGTCGGTCGTTGCCAATTCTTGAAGTCAAAGCCAGTCGATGTATCTGAAATATCTAATCCTTCCCAGGGCATACCAGGTAACGCAAGGAACACCATGCGGTTCTAGTCGGTACGAGGCCGACATACCCACCTCATTTTCTCCGGTGAGGTGAAATCCGTGGATCACAGCACGGTAAAAGTCGAGCTATCTTCCATGACATTCCCTCCTTTTATTACCTGATTACGGGGAAGCAAAATGAGGGTTATGTCATGTATGTATGTAGGTTCATCTGTTACCTCATAGCTCCTCAACCACTAATTAGAACTGGACAAATGAGGTATCGTTAGAAGCATCTTAGTCGTCCGCTGGTTATAAGCTACATAACGTGTCACTGAATCTAATTTGGCGCCCTCTATCGGGCTTAAAATACTGTGATAAAAATAAATTTGAGATAAATATGTCGTGTTTGGTATCAACTGACAGGGCTTAGTTAGCACAATTCAAATATGTAAAAATTATAGCTATTTCTGGCCAAAAATAATATAAATAACAAAGTGAGTTTAACTTTACTTTTTAATAACTTTTCCCTACAATGTATTATTTTTTAGGACTAAGTGGCATATGACCAAGGCTATCCTGGATATTTTCTTGTTTTATATTCTTTCTGTAGTCGGGTTTTAGTTTTAAACTTATTTATTTTTGTTTTTCTTCTCTATAACCTAATATACAGTTACAAAAGTTCAATCGACAAAGTAGATACGATTGCATTTTTTCTAATAAAGTTATATGTAAAGATGCAATCGTATTTCTTACTGTACATCGAGGTGAAAAGTTATATGTTTCCTACGTGACCAATTTTTTTTTAGCGTCACATGCATTAAATCACTCAGTACTAGTACGGTACTGTCTAAGAAGTCTATATTAGAATCACTCGATATTTATACTTTATGCACGATGTACACAAGACAAAAACGTTAGCCTATCCATCTAATAAAATCTATTTATCATTTGGGTCAAGTGGAAACACCCGTATGTTTTACATATGTGTGTGAACAGTCAAAAACAATAACTCCATTGCTTTGAAGTCACATGTGTGCGTCATCATTACAGGCGTATTAGTGTATTATGTTTATGTGTGCCAGTGTGCACGATCATGAATCGTGAACGATTGAATATGTGTTAGTGAGTGATTTGCCTGCCATCGAATGAGAAGGTAAATTTCATTAAACTAGCACAGGCTCACGCAGTTGAGTAGTATTATAGGCGTAATGGCATTATAAAGGTAGCGAGTTCGAACCGCAACTGTATTGATGTAGTAGTTTTGATTAATAAATAGTTTTGTTTTTGTTCTTTATTTTGTTTGTTATATTAAGGAACCATACAGTTGTCTTTTATACTTAGTGTTCCGTAGTCTCAAAAATAATATGGAAAATAAAACAACATCATTGTTTCAACGATATAATAATAAAGTAAGATTGTTCAGTAAATAAATAATTTTATTGTGTTGTGTCGTAGCGGGATAATTGAAATCCATGTGGTCGTAGCCGAGTGCAACAGGTTTAGGTTTATACATTACACATTCTTTATATAATAAATAGGTTATTCAATATTATCCCTCTGGATGTTTAAATCAGACAAGCATGGACGCAGGTAAACTAATTAACTTTCAGTAACTAAAGTGTAGTGAATCACCATGTTAACGTTTAGAAATTATACTATATGCAAATATAATAACTTCTCATTTCGTTAACAATAACATCACTCACTTATTTTCAGTTCAATTTCTTTATTTCTCAAAATGATGCCACATGATTTCCTACATCTTTTAGTTCCTTAGCACTAGTGGAGAAGAAATGGCGCAACAAATTCCAACTTTTATTATAAATATGAATTATAAAATAATACTTATAGATAATAATAGTAATTTATTTTAAATTTGCCTATATATTAGATAGTATATAGTGGTTTTAATTATTCCAAGTTACCTATACCGAAGTATATATACCAAGTATAATTGAAACCACTAAAATTCAGATTTACAATATAATTAAACAGAAATAATTCAAGTAATATGACCACTAGACCTGCACGGTAGAATATTTTTTTTGGCAATATCGCTCACCTGTTTTTCTCCATAAAATTTTGCGTCCATCCCTGTCTGATTTAAAATATTTTTCATCACTAAATATTCCTATATTGTTGCACCAGTCAAAATTTAAATATCCTCTGGCAAACCTAAACCTACTTCGACAATGAAGATCCCACGTCAAAATTTTTCTTGCCGGTCTGCGACATCTGATCCCAGCTGCCCGAAGATTTTTATAAATAAAAAACAATAAATAAAAAAGTTGTTAATTAATCGTGTGGAAAGCACAACGCATCCAATTGTTGACAGATAAAAATAAAATTATCATGTTATTTTAATCATGAGAATGAGGGTAGCATAAATTCCAATACGAGAAACATTCATGCAATGTGTGTGCAACAATACTCGCTCAGTAATAATAAAAATACTACTGATTTAAGTTGCTATAAAATTATAACTAAAATATCAAGATACTTTTGTGATGTTACCTCAACATTCCCTTAATAGGTAAGTAATTAACATGAAGATATACAAATATTTAAAAGTTCAAAAAGTAAAATTTGACCGTGAATCGAACTCAAAACTTTGCGATATTTTAAATCTTATTAAACGAAACTGTAGACCCCGAGGTCACGGAGACTTACTAAGATTCTATCAAAAATTACGTTCATATCCTAGTAATAAGAATTTTATGAGTTATTCTTATTACTAAAGAAAGTTTAACTGATGGATGATAAATAAATACGAATGGTTTTGAATCAATTGTAATTTGCTAGTGTGTAAGTGTGTGTGAGTGAGGAAACGAATTATTGTTACACACACATATATGTAGAACATACTGGTGACCTTTTCTGCTTGCCAAAATCAATATAAAGATATGTATAATACTTATATCACTAGACAGGCTATCGTTTTTGTCTTGTGTACATTGGCGGACTTAATGCCGTAGGCATTCTCTGCTAGTATACCATAGGGTGGTGCAGAGCTAGTACGAGGTAGGCGCATATTAACAACAGATGTGTTTGATTCTATAAGGACTATAGATTAATTATATATAGGTTCTTAAACATAAACAGTACATATACCCACTTATCATATTTAAAATAAATCAGAATAGTTATACATATACATAAAATATATACACATATAACATAAATATAATACATAAATATAGACACCCATATCAATACGAGTAGAAATATCATTATCGTTGAGACGATGATTCTGCCAATTCTGTGGTGATAGATTGTCGTACCCTAGACTTAAACATATTGCAGCTCGTGCTCTTCCTGATTTCTAGTGGAAGCGCGTTCCATAGGCGAACAGTATCAGCAAAGAAAGAGGAGCCTAAAAAGTTAGTTCTATGAGAAGGAAATGCGAGGATCCGGTTGCCAGTAGTACGAAGATTTCTATCATTGTTGGAACATAATAGCTGAAAGTATGAAGTTAAGTAAGTGGGGATAGTGGGCGAGTTGAGGATATTGTAAAGAGTAGTAAGTGCACACAACTTACGGCGAGGACGGATGGTTAACCAATTAAGCTGCGATCGGAATGTAGACACATGGTCGTATTTACGAAGGTTGAAGATGAATCGAATGCAGTTATTAAGAAGACGGTCTAATTTATCGAGAAGGTCTGCATTCAGGTCAAAATAGCACACATCACCATAGTCTATCAGAGGAAAGATTAAACTTTGGACCAACATAACTTTCGTCCTTGTTGGTAGAAAGTTCTTCAAGCGGTATAAAAATCTGAGCCTACCTATAATTTTCAGGCTCATGTTCGATACCTGCAAACGCTTGTCCATGTTGGAATCGAGGTAGAGTCCTAGGTCCTTAACTGAAGAACTGAAAGGAATTGTTGTTCCGTTGTAGGTAATTAGTGGCAGTGTTGTAATATTGACTCCATTTATCAACCTGCCGCTGCCGACTATAATAGCCTAGCACTTAGATGGGTTTACGGTTAAACCAAATTTAGTGGACCAGTTTCCCAAAGCTTCCAGATCCTCATTCACGTCGCGAATGGCTCGTCAAATATCATCAGTAGGTGCTTAAGCGTATAACTGCAAGTCGTCTGCATACAGATGATAGCACATCGAAGATTATAAGTAGCAAGATTAATTAAAATAGAGAATAATAAGGGAGAGAGAATACCGCCTTGAGGGACACCAGTATCAAGATTGCACCAGCTCGATGTGGACTCATCAATGCGAACACACTGCTGGCGCCCCTGAAGATAATTTGAGAAAAATTCCAGTGCATCCGATGAGATCTTAAGATGGGAAAGTATAGCTAACAAGATATCGTGATTGCTTGTATTAAAGACATTGGAAAAGTCCACCAGGTATAGGTAGGACACGGCGGTATTTCCGCCCAATTGAGCAGTCTGACTGGGGAAGTACCTCCGCCCTACAGAATACCGCGGTTATAATAACTTCGTATTGTGTTCCCGGCGGTAAGTAGGGTAGCCAGAGCTCACTGGAGAGTTTTCGTGCTGTCAGTGGGATGACCAAAGGCTTGTCCTGCTTTGTCCTCTACACTGACGGCACAAAATCTGTTCTTACAGGGTCCGCAGCACGGATGTGACTCCACTGGTGTTACACACGTTCATAGGTCATGGTAACCACTTTCCATCAGGTGGGCCGTGTGCTTGCCTGCCACCTAAGTTGTATAAAAAAAAAAAGTATGGATGTTCGCTGCAACCTGAATAACAAAAATTACATCGAAAGTATAATCAAAACAGCCTTACGAAAACTCGGAGTCCTGAACAGAGTGAGACGATTTTTCACGCCGGTGCAGCGATGTCTTCTATACAAGACGCAAATTCGCTCCTGTGTGGAATACTGCTCGCATCTCTGGGATAGTTCAGCAAAGTACTTACTAGATGCTCTCGACAGGTTGCAGCGACGTGCGGTTCGCATCATTGGGAATCCCGAGGTCACGAACACCCTAGAACCTTTACAGATGCGTAGAGATATTGCGTCCATGGCTGTATTTTACCGTCTGTACCATGGTGAGTGTTCTGATGAGCTCTTCCAATTAGTCCCACCCTCCCCTTTCCTACACAGAACAACACGTGCAGGTCTTAGATGTCATTCACACACAATGTGTGCAAAACATCCGATCAAGAACCAAGCGGTTCGGTGACTCTTTCCTCTGTCGCACCATTAAGGCCTAGAATTCATTACCAGCTCACGTGTTTCCTTCTTCCTACAGTCCCGGGTCCTTTAAGCGGGGCGTGAAAAAGCATATGATGAGGCCGTCATACCGTGTGACAATGAATGTCACCATTGTCACACGGTATGTGTAAGTAATGGTGACCCTCTTTTCTGAGACTTTGCCTTCAGCTTACCATCAGGCAAGGCGTAGTCTAATTGACGTGTTCTATATAAAAAAAAAACCAAGACAAGCACTGTTATCTTAGTAGCCTCCATGCCAGTCCTAATATCACCCATTACTTTTAGAAGAGCAGTAGTAGTGCTATGACCAGATCTGAAGCCCGACCGTAGCGGGCTTAACAGGCTGTTCTGATAAATAAACGAAGATAGTTGTTTTTGTACACAGGCCTCGAGCACTTTAGACATAAAAGGGAGAATATGAATGGGGCGGAAGTGGTTGGGAAGAGTAGCATTGGACACTTTAGGTAAAGGGATCACATAGGCTTGACGCCAAAGGGAGGGGAATATTCTAAAGTAGAGACAAAAGTTAATTATATGAGAGATAACAGGAAGCAGGTGGTCGATTATTCTTATTATCATACGACGGCTAATTTTATCATAACCAACTGCATTAGATCTAATCGAGAGCGTTATCTTTTTGATATCATCGTCTGCAACTGGAGAAAACTTGAAAGTGTCTATATCAGGTAGTCCTTATTAGTATAAGGCCTGCGACGTAATTTAAGGTTTGATTTTGTGACATTTGATTCGGTGATCAATAGGAGTAGTAGAGGAGAAATGATGATTCAGATCATCCAAACCACCTGTCAACTGATATTCCGCATGTTGTTTGCCAATACCCAAAGTACCAAGAAACCTCCATATATTAGCAGGTGATAACGAACTAATATTATCGTGAATATGCCGGCGTTTAGCGTTGCGTATCATCTGGTTGCAGCGATTCCTTGCTGCCATAAAGCGGTTCCAGTTCTCATCAATGCGGTTCTTCCGGAATTTCTGAAAAGCCCGATCCCTATGCCCCATTGCCACTCGAACCTCCGGCGTCATCCAAGGTACTGGGGAACGTTTAAGTTTTACTCCACGGACAGGAGCATGAACATCATAGAGATTAAGCACAACGTCGTTGAACACTGTAACTTTGTCATCGACAGTGGTTGCAGCCTCTAATGCATCCCAGTTTAACAGTGAAGCATCCCGGTGTAACTTATGCATGTCCATGCGCCCAAAACTACGCATAAGCACTACCTTAGGCCGAGGTTTGGGAGGTTTTATGTTTTAGGAGATGTAAATAAGGTCATGGCGAGAAAAGCCTGGTGCATGCATTTGGCCGTGCCTATAAACATGAGCAGTGGATGAGGTTAATATAAGGTCAAGCTAGGTGTCCTCGACCAGGGTGTTGTGATGAGTAGCTTGTAAAGGCGAAATATGGAGGCTAGCTGAATCCACAATGTGACGAAGTGCGTGATTTAATGTGAATACTCAAGGCAAAAAATTATTTTGTTCACTTGTTGAATAAATAAAGTCACCTTCAGTTGTTACATGAGGTCTGAAAGGACTTAACAAATAATTCGCTCTAATATAATAGAGGACGGTTTAGAACATACGACGCATCATTTTTTGTTGCAGTCGGTAATCATTCAGGCATCAAATGATGTACAATTTACGACAAAAATTTCTTAATAAACTCTAATTTAACTATATAACTCACATAAAATAATGAAAAAACCATTAAATATTAAGTTTGTTTTCTAGGATACATGAAACACTTATATACTTATACACAACGAAAGATTATCTAGAGATGTGCGTACGTTCGAGTTTATCTATAACAGCGCGTATCGTACCTAGTCGCGTGAGCGTGGAGTGTTATGAATTTTACGACTATGAGACGTATCAGTGATATCTACACATGGGAAGTGGTTACCGTGGCCTATGGACGTATGCAACACCAGGGGCGTCACACTCGCGCTGCCGACCATTGAGAAATCTTCTGATGCCCCTCTTGAAGAAGGTCCTTGGGAAAACCGCAGCAGGGAGGTCATTCCACAGCTTGAGTGTGCGTGGGATGAAGTTTCTTTCATATCGCACAGTGCGCACCGTCTCAGGGCGCAACGTGTGAGGATGAATTCCCTGCCTATGGCGAGAGGTGCGATGATAGAATGTAGCTGTGGGTATCATGTCAAACAATTCATCTGAACACAAAACATTGTATAGGCGGTAGAACACATATAGCGTGGCAAAGTCCCTCTTCTAAGGCTAAGAGGATCCACACTACCTGCGAGTATGGGATTGTCAACCAGCCTCAACGCCCGTCTTTGCACCGATTCGAAGAGGCCAAGCTGGTATGCAGGCGAGAATGTGACAGCAGTACTCCGTGTGGGGCCGGACCTGTGCCTTGTAAAGGAGGAGATGCTGCCCCGTATTGAAGTACTGCTTCGCCCTGTTGAGCACCCCAAGTTTCCTTGATGCGAACTTAGCCTTATCGTCTAAATGACACCGGTACGGGACGTCACTGGAGATATCGATACTAAGGATCCCGATACTCATGATTCATGATTGCTTAGTATTTTCATACTGGTTCTAACGCGACTATGGTCTAGTTGTCGGCCAATATTCTGCATAATATGCAGAATATATATTATATATATATGCAGAATATATAGATATATTATATCCTATATATTATATAGGCTTCGTCGGAGCTGCGGCGCGGCCATTTCCGTGGTATACTCCCGTTAAGGGGTATACACGACGGACACCTTACCCGTTGGTGTCACGTCTAGAGACGGGGGTTAACATTCCGCCGAGCATAAACGATGATGATAAAATCTGGAATTATCCAGCTTATTACAATTGTGTAATAACAGATACTTTTCTTTGTCCCCTGATCTGTACCTCTACGCTGAGAGTTGATAGAAACAGCTGTATCCGGCTACCATATGGATGTGCCAGATTTAAGTCACATAGAACCCTCTCTGTTTTCCGACATGGTAACCGGTTCATTCCTAGAAATCGGTGAGCCAACACTTGAGTTACCAAATCGAACCCATGTACGCGTTTTCCGACACGTGTGCTTCTCTGACGCCTGGGTTGTGTAAAAATATTCACGACGTCACGCGCTTGTAGCGTGTAGTGAACATGTATGTAGTGTTAGATAATTTCACATTTATATCATGAGTTTCTGGTAGACCTATACATAAATATTATGGTAATATAAAGAATGTTACAACTAAAATTACTAATATTCCCTCTAACCCCTCTAAGCTAAATTTCTTATGTATGAATTATCAATAAGTTTTTTTTTTTTTTTTTTTTTTTTTAATTATTATTATTGCGATCTGTCTAGGAGACATTCAGCAATATTTAAGTAGTGATAGATGATCTGTGAGGTACAAGTCCTATGACTCGCCCTCTAATTTTTTATTTTTATTTTATAGGAGGTTTTGAGGGACTCTTTTTTTTAGTCTCTTCACTCTTGGGAATATTTCCTCCATAAGTTGGTGAGCCAATATGTTAGGGTGCAGTTGCAGTCTTTCTTTGTATTTTGTAGCTCTCTCCTTTAATTCTTCTTTTACGGTTTTTATGCCAAGTTCTCGGTGAAGTCTTTCATTAGTGACATACCATGGTGCGTTTACTATCATCCTTAGCATTTTTGATTGAAACCTTTGTAGAATTTCTAGGTTAGAGTTGGCAGCCGTGCCCCATAGCTGTATTCCGTATGTCCATATTGGTTTTATTATACTCTTATATAACAAAAGTTTGTTTTCCATTGAGAGTTGACTGTTTTTATTCATCAGCCAATACATCTTGCGCACTTGTTGACCCATTGCTAGGCGTTTGGTAAAGATATGTTTTCTCCATGTTAAGCGTCGATCCAGGTACATTCCAAGATACTTCGCTTCATCAGATTGTGGAAGCTCAACAGCGTTCAATGTTACTGGAGGACAAGTCTGTCGTCGGGTTGTAAATGTTACCTGAACAGATTTTGTTTCGTTGGCTTTGATGCGCCAGTCTTTGAGCCATGTTGTAATTTTATCCAAGCTGTTCTGTAATTTATGAGAAGCTTGAATTGCTGAGTCATCTGATGCCATGACTGCTGTGTCATCAGCGAATGTGCCCATAACAACGTCATCAGATACCGGCAAGTCGGCAGTATAAAGAAGATAGAGAGTAGGCCCCATTACACTACCCTGAGGCACTCCAGCTTGGATTTCTTTAAGCTCTGTATTTACTTCACCTTGGCTGACAAAAAAGTGTCTATCGAGCAAGTAGGATCTTATTAAACTGTAAAAGTTGATGGGTAGTGTCTTTTTTATTTTGTACAGAAGTCCGTCATGCCATACTTTGTCGAATGCTTGTGATATGTCGAGAAAAGAAGCAGTACAGTATTCTTTATGTTCAAATGATCTAGCGATACCATCAACGAGTCTGTGAATTTGCTCAATTGTACCATGCTTTGCCCGAAATCCAAATTGATGGTCGGGTATTAGTTTTTTCTCTTTAATAATTGGATTTAACCTACCGAGAATCAACGTTTCCATGACTGTGGATGTAATTGGGAGTAGGCTAATTGGCCGGTAAGATTTAGCTTCTTCGAGGCTCTTTCCTGGTTTTGGTATCATTATGATTTTTGCTACTTTCCATTGTGGGGGCACAAATTCCCTCCGTAGGATGGCGTTGTATAATTGCATCAAGAATGTTATGCCCTTCTTTGGTAGCTCTTTTAGAATGCCTGGCGTAATTAGGTCGTATCCAGGTGCTTTCCCTACATTCAGTTTTCTGATTGCAGATTTGATCTCCGCTTTGCTAAATTTCTGAATGGGCAACTCTAGTTGATGCGCCTGGCTCAGCAATTCAGCCACCATTTTTGTCTTTGTGGAGCCGTTATTGGGATTTGGTCGGAAGACGTCTTGCAGGTGTTTCATGAATACATTGGCTTTCTCAATATCATTCCTAGCCCATGAATTGTCTGCTTTGAGTAAGGGTGGTTGGTGAGTTATTGGGCGTTTGAAACCTTTTGTTGCTTTCCATAGTGAATAGTCGGTTGAGGGTTTAGCGTCCAGGTTTTGAAGATATATTGCAGCCTTCTGATTTCTATCTTCACTCAGTAGTTGCTTAAGTTGTGCAGTAAGTCTGTTGTATATTGTTTTGTCCTCTGGGTATCGTGTGGTTTGCCATCTCTTTCTGGCTTTACGCTTCTCATATAATAGTTTCTTGATGGATGGTGAGCATTGAGTTTCATTTCGATTAATGTTAGTTGAAGGCGTGGCTTCCCATGCTGCATGCTGGACAATGTGGTTAAAGTGCTCAACTGCGCTTATGATATCTTCATCTTTTTGTAATGGAATTTTGTTATCAAGGGATTCGGTTATTAGATCTCGAAAATATTCCCAGTTAGTTCTGCCAGTATGTAAGCGGCATGGTTTTTCCTTTTGTAAAATTCTTCGACTCAACAATATTTCAACAGGAGAATGGTCAGAGGATAGGTCAGTACTAGATTTGCAGCTGAAGTCGGCGCTACTAATACCTTTGGTGACGCAGAAGTCAATGAGGTCTGGCTTCCTTTTTCGGTCAGTGGGCCAATATGTTGGTTCTCCAGTTGAGACAATGCCCAGTCGTAGTTTATTTATCGTGATCATTAACTGTCGACCTTTTGCGTTTATGACCCGAGAACCCCAATATGTGTGCTTGGCATTAAAGTCACCGCCAGACACAAACCGCTGTCCTAGGGTTTTAAGGTAATCATGATATTCCTCCTGCTTAATTACATGCTTAGGTGGGCTGTATATAGCTGATATTGTAACAGGTCCCGACCAATCCTCTATCACAATGTTTGTAGCTTGAATTTTCTCGGTACAGTAGTTATGAACTAAGTGATGTCTATCAATAAGTATCCTTTTTATTCATCCGTCAACGTGAGTGCACCTTGCCTGATCGTAAGCTGTGTCGAAGTCCAAAAATTGTGGCAATAATTTCAGTAGCTGTCCATAAAATGATGGTCTCTACCTTGAAAGCCTGCTAATGCTTTATCACGCCCAGCTCAAAGAATTTGGTTGAAAGAATAAGGAAAAATAACTACTTGTACAGTCAATGTATTTTCCACCGATGTGACCAATTAAATAGATTTTCCAACAACTAGAATCCCGCTTCTGCGAATTATCTACCACCATCATACCACTGATACTGCAAAAATGTCATTTTAGACTCTAATGTTATGAAGTTAAAGTCTAAAATTAAATTTTATATTGTGGTCTAATATTTAATACGATTTTTCGTGTACGCGCGCTCGTTTAATCGTATTAGAATATTCCTATCGCTAAGTATAATGGTCCGTTCAAGTCTTCAGACATGCTGATTATGAGTACTTTTCAAAGTTGGCAAGTCAAACCGTAGTGGCAAAAGTCAAAGACTAAATCAAAGAAACGAATAGATGAGTGTACCTTGCGCGCCTCCCCCTTTCCGGGGAAAAGTTGGGGACTCCGTGGTCCCCACATCCGAGGAGAGGGCTAGACAGAAAGAGATGGCCCTGGGTCAGCCGGGGTGCGAGGGATATACCTGTTAACTCTAAATTTAGGTTTAAAGACATTTATTTCTCATAAAAACATAAAGTTCACTTAAAATGAGATTTACAATAATTTAGAAATTTACAATAAATGTTTTCCTCTATTCTGCCTACTTTAATTTTTTTTATTTATTATTATAAACAATGCAATGATTCCAAAAAAAATTAATCATCATCATTAATCAGGTTTAAAGACATTTATTTCTCATAAAAACATAAAGTTCACTTAAAATGAGATTTACAATAATTTAGAAATTTACAATAAATGTTTTCCTCTATTCTGCCTACTTTAATTTTTTTTATTTATTATTATAAACAACGCAATGATTCCAAAAAAAATTAATCATCCGCATGGCGGCGACGCGGTACGCCACCCGTCACGTCTCGTTTCCAGTGGGGGCGAAAAGTGGCTCACGGAGAGCCGTTTTGCTACGTTGAATGTTGGAGGAGGAATGGAAGAAAAAATGAATGATGTTTGTAAGATGATGGATGAAAGAAGGATTGATGTGCTTTGTGTGAATGAGGCGAAGAGGAAAGGATGTGACACCACCAAGCACGGACCCTACACCGCGTACTGGTCGGGAGTACCCAATACCGACAGAGCTTGCCAGGGAGTTGGTGTCATCCTATCTGCTAGAATGGCTGAGTGTGTGAATATATTCGAATGTGTGAATGCTAGACTGATGTGGATGAGAATGAAAGTGGGACTCACTCGTATTTTTGTCGTAGGGGTTTATGCTCCTGTAGACTCCGGTACGAATACGTCGCAGGAAGTACAAGAAGAAAGAGAAAAGTTTTGGGAGAGTTTAAGAGATGTATTAAGAGAATGTAAGGATAATGAAAGAATCATAATGCTAGGTGATTTTAATGGATGGGTAGGACTGAAACGAGATGGATTTGAAAGGGTTCTTGGCAAGTACGGAGATGAACGAGTGAACGAAAATGGTAAAGGTTTGCTTGAAGTATGTTTGGAATGGAACCTTTGTGTGTCAAACACGATGTTTCGACACAAAAGGATTCATATGTATACAAGAGAAGCGAAGAATGTCAGTAAAAGTATGATTGATTTTGTAATAGTGGACGAAAGATTGAGAAAAAATATTCTAGACGCTAGCGTATATCGCGGTGTGGGTATCCATACAGATCACTTTTTGGTTATGTGCCGTATAAGTGATCTCTTTAAAGGATGGAGACGTAGAAGGCGTGAGCCCATAAGTGTTCTAGAAAGAATAAAAGTAGAAAACTTGCAAGAAGATAAAGTGAGAGAGGAGTATGGAAGCAAATTAACTGAAAGGTTTCATGATCTTGATAGTATTTGTGAGATTGAGGAGTTATGGAAGGTATTCAAAGATAAGATTGTGAGTGTGGCTTCCCAAGTATGTGGTATAAGTAAAAGAAGTAAAGTGCAAAAGGTGAAGCATGCATGGTGGGATAAAGAAGTGCAAAAGTTGGTATGTGAGAAAAAGAAAGCGTGGCTTGATTGGCTCTCAGTCAGAGCTAATGAGAGAATGCAGCAAGCTACAATTGAGAATGTGGATGAAGCGAAAGATAAATATAGAAGACTGAAAGGGATAGTGAAAGGAGTGATTGCTAGAAAGAAAAAGGAACAAAAAGACGTGTTTGATGAAAGGTTATCTGAGGATTTCCAGACGAACATTAAGTTCTTTTGGAAGTCCATTCGTTTAGCCAGAGGAGAAACACAGAGCTCCGAGCTGAACGCTATTAGAGACCAGAATGGAAGTATTGTAAAAGGAGAGGAATGTGTGTTAAAAAGATGGCAGGAATATTTTGAAAGCTTGTTTGAAAGAGAGGATGGTGTACATGCACTAACCTCGGTGATGGATGACTATGTTGATGCTGATAAAAGTGGTATTAGTATGAATGAAGTTGTGAGTGCATTAAGAAGTATGAAAGCTGGTAAAGCAGCGGGATATGATAAGGTGACAGTCGAGATGCTGAAGGCTGGACAGGGCCTTGTAGCAAGTCAGTTGTGCCGCCTTTTCAACATATGTTGGGTTAGCGGTCGTGTACCAAGGGATTGGTGTAAGGCCGTTATAGTTCCACTTTACAAAGGAAAGGGCTCGCATCAAGACTGCAAAAACTACAGGGGCATTAGCCTACTCAGCGTCGTCGGCAAACTGTATGCGAAAGTGTTGATTGAGAGAGTTATGAAAGAAACCGATGAGAAAATATGGGATGCACAAGCGGGTTTTAGAAAGGGAATGGGATGTACGGATCAGGTCTTTTCATTGCGAAGCATAGCCGAGAAATTTTTGGCCAAGAGTCAAAAGGTCTATTGCGCATTTGTGGATTTGGAAAAGGCCTATGACAAAGTGGTGAGGAATGAACTTTGGTCGGTACTGTCTATGTATGGGGTGAGCAGCAACCTTATTCGAGCTGTGAAGTCTCTCTATGAGGACTCCAGAGCTTGCGTGAGGATACATGGGTCATACACTGAATGGTTTAGTATCCAAAAAGGGGTTAGACAGGGATGTGTAGCGTCACCATGGCTGTTTAACTTATTCATGGACAGTTGTTTGCAAGATTTGAAAGATAAAGAATGTGGTTTAAGAATGAAGAATTTACTCGTCAAATGTCTTCTTTATGCTGATGATCAGGTTTTACTGGCGTCATCGGCAGATGAGTTGCAGGAGATGGTAACAACTATGCATGAAGCTTTTAAGAGGAAAGGAATGAAAGTGAATGTTAGTAAGACAAAAGTTATGGTTTTTGAAAGAGATGAATGTGTGACAGAGTGTAGGATTTGTATAGATGGAGAAAAAGTGGAACAAGTGAATGAGTTCATATATTTGGGAACATTGTTTACGAGAGATGGAAAGCATGAAGAAGATGTTGAAAGGAGAGTGATGGCTGGAAATAGAGTGAATGGGGCACTACACAACTTTATGAGCAGCCGGAAAGTGTCCGAAAAGGCACGACTGGCTGTACATGGAGGAGTATTGGTGCCGACTCTTATGTATGGTAGTGAAAGTTGGGTGTGGCAGAAAAAGCATCAGAGTAGAGTAAATGCAGTAGAAATGCGTGCGTTGCGAAGTATGTGTGGCTTGACCTTGAAAGATAGAGTGAGAAATAGCGTGATAAGAGAACGATGTGGAGTGATAGAAGATGTAGTGATGAGAATTGAGAGAGGAATGTTGAGATGGTTTGGTCATGTTGAGAGAATGAATGAAAGAAGACTAACGAAACAGGTGTATGAGGCGAGTGTGGATGGTACCGTCGGAAGGGGAAGACCTAGGCGCACATACCTGGACCAAATCGGGGAAGTTTTAGAAAAGGGGCAGGTCAGGAGTACTCTAAACCGACGAGCATGCATGAAGAATGTAATGAGAGTGAATGAAGCGAGAGTAATATGTCAGGATCGTAGCAAGTGGAGATCCGTGATCTCTGCCTACCCCTATGGGAGACAGGCGTGATTTTATGTATGTATGTATGTAAACAATTACAGTATTTACATATTTCGTTTACTTAGTGATGCCATATAAATTCATTTGAGTTTTTCTGGGCATCATTATCATCGACATTCAGTTATTAACTTAACATACAAAATTATACAATCAAGTACCCACATATGGCGCAGGGACATGTGTTAGGGTAGGGCACATCACAGAAAAAAGAAACAAAATAAATAAATAAAAACATTAATTTTGGCGGGTAGGTTGCAAAAGAACACCACTACGTGATATATTTTCGTATATATTGTATATATATGTGTGTGTGGTGTGTGCGTACGCGTGTGCGTGTGTGTGCGCGTGCGCGCGCGCGCGTGTGTGGAGGTGTGTGTGTGTGTTATCATATGGGTACCGTGATTCTCTGTTCAGTAATTAATTAAATTCGCAAGGAAATGATTACATTTGTTGTACATAGTTTTTGAGTTTACCCTTATACACATTCAAATTATTAATATTTTTAATGTTGTTTGGTAGTTTATTATAAAGCTGTACTCCATCGAACAATATCTTCTTTTTACCATAGATAGTACGTGGAAGAATTAACTGAATATTGTATGTTTCTTAGCAAGTGAATTGATTCCCTCTTAGATAACTGTATATTATTTTGGATCAAATTAGTTGTAATTTTTTTAACTCAAATGCAGTTCCTGTATATGTATAGTTGTTTTGTTTCGTGATATATTTGATTTGTTGGAGTCCGATAGTGATAGTGAAATAGTGCTTTTATTATTTTATTTTGAGTTATTTGTAAAGAAATTAAATTTGTAACGGCAGCTGTACCCCATATTTCTATTAAATATTCGAGGTGTGTCTTTACTAAAGAGTTATATATAATTGTGCTTATTTTTATGGAATAATATTTTTTATTTTTCGTACGGCTCCCAGTAGGGATGTTAATTTTTATTTTACATAGTTTCCAGCTCAATTTATCATCCATATAAGAAGTTTTAGATGCGTTAATGGTTAATAAATTATATTTGAGCCATTCATTTAAGATATCAAGGTCCATTTGAGCGTCGGTAATTATGTTTTGTAAACAACCACCGAAGTAATAAAAGCCATGTGTCGTCAGCATAAAGTGTGAGGTGACCAATCCAATTTTGTTAATATTATTAATATAAATTAAGAACATTAGCGGCCCGATTATTAATCCTTGAGCTATATCAAAAGGTAGTGTTTGTGTGGTACTTATGTAGTTGCCTATCTTAACTAGTTGACAGCTGTATCTGTAACGCCGATGTTATATAACTTCTCTAGTATTTTTTGATGACTCACCGTATCGAACGCTTTTTTATATCAATAAAAATCCCGACTGCAATGTTTTTCTTATCAATATTAGTTTTAATTTGTGTTATTAAATCAACTGCCGCAGTTAAGGTACTAGATTTAGCGCGGAAACCGTATTGGCTAACTTTACCTTCGGCAACCAAAAACGACCCACAGGCGTAGTGCGTTTTATTCGGTTCGAGTCCGACATAACCTCTCCCACCGAGTCCGGTGTTGGGGGTATCCGTGGGGATATTTCGCATGTTAAATAAAATACACTGGACTCCAAAGCATAAACTTTGAATATTCATCATCACCGCTAGTCTCGGATGCGGTGATGATGATAATGATGATGACAAAATAATATAATGTAATACGACTTAGCGACGTATTAGCGACCTTAACGTATTTTTTGTCTAATTAATTACAATTATGTTCAAAATTCACATGAATATATTTGTATTATGTTGTCAACATTTCATTATAATAAATTTAATTACAATAACAATGTACAATATAATTAACTACTATAATAATTATAATTAGTCGAAGTTCGGCCAAATCCGCAGTTAGACCGGTAAAGTGGACCCCAGAAACCGAAGTGAAAGCTTCGGATGCAACTGGAATTAACGCTAAGGTGAGGAAGAAGACGGTAACTAAGGACACGACGGTATTCCCGTCCGAATTGAACAGTCCGACTGGGGAAGTACCTCCACCCTACTGAATACCACGGCTATAATAACCTTGTGTTGTGTTCCCGGTGGTGAGTAAGGTAGCCAGAGCTGACTGGAAAGTTTTTGCGCTGTCAGTGGGAAGACCAAAGGCTTGTCCTGATTTTGTGTTCTGAACTGAGGGCGCATAAAATCTCTGATCTTACAGGGTCGGCAGCACGGATGTGACTCCACTGTTGTTACACACGTTCATTGGTCACGGTAACCACTTTCCATCAGGTGGGCCGTGTGCTTGTCTGCCACCTAAGTTGTATAAAAAATAAAAAATTATAACTACTCGTATCTATTGGGTATATTTGAAAAATAAACTATTAATTTCTAAAAATTAACTATTCAAAAATTTGAACTGAACCCAATTTTTTGTCTGTTTGTTCATTTGCACGCAAAAACTACTAAACGGATTTTGATGCGCTTTTTATCAGGAAGTTTTATCAGATTTAAAATCTGCAGAACCGGAGATTTGACCAAAAAATATAACCAAAATTCATACAAACGAGTTCGTGGCCTTGTAAATAATAAATTACAATATTAAGTATTATCCTTATTAACGAGCAACATTTTTTATTATATAGTTCGAGTTTCTCACAAGACAATACAAGGTAAATGATCTTGCATGCCGTGTCTATATAATAATATGTTATTGGTCGTAGGTCGTAGGTACCTGCTTATTAAATAGAAACAATAATGACAAAGACTGTGTTATCCAGTGTTCTTTGGAGACATGTTCCGAGGTCGATTTTATAGGTACATACTAAATAATAGCACTACATACAGAAGTTGCACTCCTTTGATGATGAAGAAAGCCGCCGTTTTAATAACCTATTAAATTTCATAGGTCCGCCCTTTCTTACAATGCCGCCAGCTTCAGTGTTAGGGCTATCACTCTGTCCGAAAATTAAAATAAAGCAATCCCACTAAACATTTGGTGTTATTTTTATTTTACAATATATATGTTTCTGGTTGTTTAGCTATTATATATATATCATAATTATGTCTGTTAATTTTTTACCTCCTCCTGTTATTAAACTTTAGTGTTGCAAAAATTCTGAATCTGAAAAATATAGAGAAGATTTGAAGAAAGGTAATGATACTATGGAACACTATTTTTCTATGGATCTTCAGAAAGTGACATTATTGCCAGATATGCCAAAAGTTAAAGATTCATTTCATTTTTTTGAGCCGTCTAGTGGCTTTCAATTTAACGTTTGCACCATTATGTAAAGACGCAAAAGTAAAGAGCAAGTGTGTTGTGTGGCATGAAGCGATGCTGGGTCGAGATGCCAATAATATAGTAGATGCACTGATGGCTTTCCTTACTTCGGAAAGAGATGTGAAAAAATTAACACTTTGTTGTGACAATTGCACTGGGCAAAATAAAAATTGGTGTTTGTTTATAGCGCTGGTAACAATAATTAATTCTAGGTGCATTGATATTGATACCATCACTCTGAGATTTCTTACGAAAGGTCACACCCATATGTCTGCTGATGGCGTACACGGATACATAGAAAAAGAGATGTTGCGTCGAGATGCAGTTTACGATTATGAGGACTATAAAGATGTTATAGGAAACAGCAGAAAAAACATAGAAGTTATACAAGTATGCAAGTCATACCAGTGGGCAAAAAAAAAGAGTTCCACGGCGTAACATTGACGATCCTCTCTGCACATTTTTGCTAAACCCATTGATTGAAGTTTAGTTCCTCAAAGGATCACGCAATCTGTTCTATAGAACAGATTTTGATAACTCTTACAAGGAACTGAGCTTCTTGATGCAGAGATATAATGCCGACACAATTCCTCCACTTTCAACATTTATTCCCCGAGGGGTGAAATCATCAAAAAAATATGATATTGTCTCGAAATTGGTCCCCAATGCCATCGAACAGAAGGGAGTTTTGGCTGAATCTACCTACGAGTGATAACTCCATAGATTTGCAGACTGATGGTCAAATCGTTACGAATGTCAATGAGTAGTGTACGATGCAACCGTACACTGTCTGCCGACTAAGCATTTTTACCTTAGTTGGCTATAAATTAATTACATCAAAAGTAGTACCCGATCAACGGCCATCGCGTGTGCTCCCTCGCTCCTTTGTTATAATATAATAATTAAATTGGTCCGAGTAATAAATTCAGCAAAAAATCGTATATCTGCCGTATTCTTTACCATCTACCGACTACCAAATCTTTACATGGTCCTTCGAAGCCATCGGCCGACATTTCGCGAGTTCTAGTTTTCGTTATTTTTTCGGGAGTGACGTGGACATTAGGTACTTGTGAGTGAACCGGTCAGGTGAACTAGCATTGGATTGCAGTGTCACGAGGAAAGTGTCAACGTAGTTTCGTATCTAACTAGCTAAGCGTACAGGAACGAAATCCTAGCAGCAAACACTTTCACCGGCATCTGTGATTTATCAGCATCTCGGGCAAGAGACAACCAGCAACTTCAGCAGCAGCAAGTCGGTATATAGCGACAGCTTCATTGTCTAGCAACAGCTTCGCTATCCAGCAGCACCAAAGCATCGCTACTAAGCAGTAGCACTAGCATCTAGCAGCAAGGACGTTAGCGTCCAATTTAGCAGCCATCAACAAGTAAGGTCTTTCCTTTTTTTACTTAAGCAGCAAATCAGTAGCATGGAAGAACTTTACGAACAGCAGTGTGAGCTCAGCGAGTTGATAAAGAAAATCCCTATCAACATCAAAAAGGACAGCGCCGTTAGAAAAACGGATGATTACTTCAGAAGGCGATTAGAGTTGTTAGAGAGGTATTGGTCCGACTTTCAGAACAACCATTTAGAGTTTTGTCAATATGGGGTCAAGGAGCATCCCTATCTTTCAAATTCCGAGCATGAAGAAGTAAGCAAGGCATATACAGCAGCCAAAGTATTGATTAAGGAGCAACAGCAGCAGCGACAGCAGTTCGTAGGTGATCCAACTCTGTCAAAACCCACTAGAAGTCCCCAGCCCCCATTTAAGCAACCTGAGGTGCCTGAAGAAGGTGAACCATCGGGTTACGAGCAATAATCAAAAACTAGCATACTTCGTGCAATGGAATCACGGGGCTGCAAAAGCCAATTGGACGATATGATTCGCAAGCAAGCGGCGAATTTTAAGGCGTTCAAGAGAACTATCAAAGGAAAAAGGAATTTGGTACAAAATTATCCAGAGTCAACCTCCTCGTTGTCCTTAGTTTGGCCAGTCTAAACTAAATAGAAATTTAATTGTTACAGCTTTGAGTCTGCGTTCTGGTCATATTCCATCACGGAAATTTGGACACATGATGAGAGTTGTTGATTCGCCTAACTGTTTAACATGTGGCACAATAGACGATGTCCAACATTTGCTCTTGGAGTGTGAACGAAATCGTAGTGCTAGTTTTAGTGCAACTAGTTTTAGATTTTAATATAAGAATAGAAAATGTAGGTTCATTCCACAGTATTTTATCGGCACCTGATTCTGATGCTGCAAGGTGTGTTTATGAGATGTGTAGAAATGTTTGGTAAATGTAAATAATATAATTTGTTACAATAGGACTGACATGTCTTACGATAAAAGTCCTGTAAATACGGTGGGACTTCGGGAAGCACTTCCGAAGTCTGGGCCCCAAATTGGTGGGCACAGCCAACGCTCTGGCGCGGCTACTGCCCAACCTGAGGGGCCCGGAGGACTCCTGCAGGAGACTCTACGCGGGTGTCGTGCGGTCCATGGCCCTGTACGGGTGTCCCGTGTGGGCGGACACCCTGAGTGATCGGCACATGCTCCTGCTGCAGCGTCCGCAGCGGAAGTTGGCGTGCCGCATCATAAGGGGGTACCGCACGATATCATTCAACGCGGCGAGTCTCCTCGCCGGATCGCCACCATGGATCCTGGAAGCGAGATGCCTTTCGGCGCTATACCGGTTCCGAAAGGCGGCGCGGGAGCAGGGTCACGATCCTGAGCCCGAAGAAATTCGGGCCGTGAGATCCCGGCTCCACAGGGAAATGGTGGCGGAATGGGAGATACGACTTGGGCGACCAGGCGCAGGGCACGCCGTAGTAGCGGCGGTAAGACCCATCATGGGGGAGCGGCTAGAGAGGTCACACGGCAGCGTCTCGTACCGTCTGACGCAGATGATCACCGAGCACGGATGCTTCGGAAAGTATCTGCGTCGGATGCAGAAAGAGGCGAGGACTCAGGTCCGCACACGCTCACCGAGTGTCCGGCGTGGGAGACGCCGAGGCGGGAGCTTGTGGCGGCCCTGGGAGTGAGGGTTCTCACGCTCTCCACCTTGCTCGCGGCGATGGTTCGCTGCGCGGATGCGTGGGCGGCCGGCGCCTCCTTCTGCGAGCAAGCAATGCTCGTGAAGGAGGAGGCGGGGCGGGAGCGGCATCGGGAGCGACGAAGGATCGCAAGACAAGCTGCCCGCGTACGAAGGCAACTCGGGCGTCGGAGGTCGATGAACGACCTCCGCCCCCCATGAGCGCCGGCCTGGGGGTGACAGGTGGAGCCGCCTGTCACCCTGGCAGAAGCAGGCCGCGGCGGTGGCGCGCGTGGCGCGCCTCCCCGTTTCCGGGGACGAGTTGGGGACTCTGTAGTCCCCACACCCGAGAAGAGGGCCAGATCGTGAGAGATGGCCCTGGGTCGGCCGGGGTGCGAGGGATATGCCTGTCAACCTCACCTTCGGCAACCAAAGCGACCCACAGGTGGCGTGCGTTTTAGTCGGTTCGAGTCCGACATAACCTCCTCCACCGGCTCCGGTGGGGAGGTATCCGTGGGGATTTTGCGCACGTAAAAAATAAAAAAAAAGTCCTGTAAATAAATAAAGATTAAAATAAAAAAAATTTGTATATGTGTTCATTTTGTTGTCTGTTAACTTTGTATGTGTAATTATGTTTTTAAGGACTTAATTCGTCCTTGGCCGGCAGTATGTTATGTTTCAGGTCAACTTATATAATTACGACTCTTTAAGTTTTTGTATTTTGCCAGTATATGACGCTAGTAGTCATTTTAGAATTCGATGTTAAGAGTCTTCATAAGCTTTTTATAATAATCCATTAGTTCTGACTTTCGCAACTAGATGTCGCTAGTGGCAAAATTAGAAGTCGGTGTTAAGACTCTCCACCGACGTTTCGTTATAGCTCCGTAAATTATGTACTGAGTCGTTCGTTCGTTCTTGCTTCTTAAATACAGTGATAATAAAAGGTGAAAACAAGTGTGAGTGTTTCAATAAACCACTAATAGTTCTGGCTATGACATTAACGCCTAAACAACTGAGCCGATTTTGATGAAATTTGTTATAGAGATGAAATAAATCTTTGGCAGGAACATAGACTATGGTTGGTCATGATAACGCAGGAGAATCCGCGGGCAACAGATAGTTGTGTGGATGTATGGTTATGGATAATGTCTGCTATTCAAACAACTCATAATAAATGTTTGTAATGTAAACGACTGTTTACTTATATTCTGTAACCTCAAAAGCATAAGCAGGTCCCTAGCTGTTGCCCGCGGCTCTGCTCACGCGGATGGTGGCTGACCAAACATAGCTCAAGTCCATTTAAAGTCTCTAATCTATCTTTATACCTTCAGGTTATCTCCAAAAATGAACTTGAATGAATGAACAAACCCCCCCGTCCGTTACCTGAAGTATTAAAGGCTTTTCATTCATGAAACTGTTCAATGTCTTCTGTCTCATCTTGCATTTACCTCGGAAGTTTAGGGTTCACTTTACCAGTCGAACTGCGGATTTGGCTGAACTTCAATATTTTCCTTGAAGTGACTGCCATCTGACCTCCACATCCCACCTTTTAATACTCCAACTACGATTGACATAGATGTTCGTATAGCAACCGTACTCACCAAGGCACGACCAGACGGCCAAACGACGTAATAAAAACGACTAGAACAAAAAACTGAGGAGACATTTATATAACTCTATGAACGCGCACTGTGATCGCCAACGTGAAAATTTTAACAGCATCAACAGATCACTTCTCGACCATGACGTGCCTTCAACGCTTGTCGAATGGATCGACAATATGCTTAAACAGAGGGCGGTGCAACTTACAGTCAACTCCACCACACGAGGTATCGTAAGCAGAGGATGTCCACAAGGAGGAGTACTCTCTCCCCTATTATGGAACCTGGTGGTGGACGAGCTTGTAACGGATCTAAACACAAATAACCTCTTCACTGTAGGCTATGCGGACGACATTACGATCCTGGTATCGGGGTTGTTCGAGAGTGCCATATGCAACCGCATGAGACAGGCTTTCAAAATAATCGAAAGCTGGTGCGAAAAGCACGACCTATCGGTCAACCCCCAGAAAACGGAACTAATAATGTTCACAAACCGAAGAGTACTGGGCCCATACAAGCTCCCAAAACTCTTTGCAACCGAACTAACACTTAGGGAAGAAGTCAAATACCTAGGGGTTATTCTCGACAGCAAATTGCTCTGGAACAAACACCTTGAACACAAGCTGAACAGGTGCACAATTGCCTTTTACCAATGCAAAAGAATGATGGGCACTACATTCTCACCCAAAATAATTCTGTGGCTATACACAGCAGTGATCAGACCCATGCTAGCCTATGGGGCTTTAGTATGGTGGACTCGAACAGAGCTGTCTACCGTGATTGCCAGGCTAAAATCCTTCCAGAGGCTGGCCTGCTCATCAATCTGTGGATGCATGAAAACCACTCCTACCGCTGCTATGGAGATTGCCCTCAACATAGTACCGCTTGACCTGTTCATCCAACAGGAGGCCACCATCAACGCTATTAGGTTGTGGCACCTGGGACTCTGGGGCAACTATTACGACAGTCCCCATACCACAACCCTTGGACGAGCCCTAAAACATCGGCCACTGATGGCCGCCCCCTGCGATAGAACTTTTAAACAATATTTCTGGAACAAAAAATACCAAATAACAAAACAGGCCGAGGAAAAGGACTACTCCGGTATTGGAGAGGTACGCGTATACACTGACGGCTCCAAAACAAAAAATGGCTCAGGAGCCGGCGTACACTCCCTAGACCTTGGCTTGAACATCCACCTACCACTAGACAAGCACAGCTCGATCTTTCAATGCGAATGCGTTGCCATAACAACTGCTGCGATAGCAATAAGCGAACTGAAGGTGAAGGGCTTAAATATAAGATTCCTAACCGACAGCTTAGCAGTTTTGCAAGCGCTGGAACAGCAAATGACCAACAGCACACTAGTAGCGGAGTGCCAAACAGCCCTGAACAGGCTATCCACCCCAAATGCAGTAACGCTGCAATGGATAAAGGGGCATAGCGGGTACTACGGCAATGATGCCGCGGACGAACTTGCGAAGAGAGGCTCTGGTATGAGCGTCGATGGCCCGCTACCATTGCTACCAATCCCTTTCTCGCAACTCCGCACTTGGACACGCGAGAGATCCGCGGAACTACATAACCAAAGATGGACACAAGCCACCGACTGCAAGCAGTCAAAAGTGGTTATGCCATCAGTAAACAAACGACTCACGAAACGTCTCCTAAAACTAGACAGAACAAGTCTAAGAACAATAATGGGGACTATAACGGGCCACTGCCCCCTCCACAAGCACCTATACACCATTGGTGTCACGGACAGTCCCCTTTGCAGGAGATGTTTTGCTGCCGAGGAAACGGCCGCCCACGTAGTACTGGAATGTGAGGCAGTAGCCTATCAACGATCACAAATCCTCGGTACAGTGAGGTCGCTCCGCGAAGCCTGTGAAGCCCCCAGTAAGCTTCTGCGCTTCTGGGCGGAGCTAGGCTGGCTACTCTAGCCAGTACTCCACACGCACAATGGCCCAAAAGGGAGGCTAAGTGCGGACAAGGGAGTCCCCCTTCCATTCCATTCGCCAACGTGAAGAGCGGCCATTATCTAATATATAAAATTCTCGTGTCGCGGTGTTTGTGGTTAAACTCCTCCGAAACGGCTTGACCGATTCTCAGGAAATTTTGTGAGCATATTAGGTAGTTCTGAGAATCGGACATCATCTATTTTTCATCCCCCTAAATATTAAGGGTAGTCCACCCTTAACATTATATGGCAAAACAATGTTTGCCGGGACAGCTAGTCTAAATATATAAAACTCAAAGGTGACTGACTGACTGACTGACATGGTGATCTATCAACGCACAGCCCAAACCACTGGACGGATCGAGATGAAATTTGACATGCAGGTAGATGTTGTGACGTAGGCATCCGCTAAGAAAGGATTTTAATTAATTCTACCCCCAAGGGGTTAAAATAGGGGAGGAAAGTTTGTATGAAACTTTGTCAATTTAAAACTGATCGGGTTGAGACTTTGCATGCATAACACTACAATGACGTAGGCATCCCCTCAGAAAGGATTTGGAGATGCAGGCTATATAAGATTAGTAATTTTTGAGTTTAAAATATACGAATTTCTGTATGCTAGCGCCAGGGCCATTTCTCACGATCTGGCCCTCCGCTCAGGTGTGTGGGGACTACAGAGTCCCCAACTGACATTCAGACGTTAGCAACGATATTATTCACAAGAATGCTGTATAAATTAAATAAAGCGATTACCTGAACCACTTCTGTCATTTATAGTCACTTACTTGTAGGTAATATTTTATATTCCAAGATTACCACTGAAGTAACATATCAACTCAGCTTTTTTGTAAATTCTATACGGTTAGCTATACCTTGTAAGCAACTTGTGACTTTGAATTTAAAGTTTACTAGTCAATACTGTCAATTTGGATGTTTATATTATTACTAGCTGTTGCCCGTGGCTCCGCCCGCGTGGTTTTCGGTTATCGCTTAGTGTTGAGTCAACGATATTGAGCATAAAAAATTCAGAAATACAAGTAGCCTACGTTAACAGATTTACAGTAGAATAAGTTGGTAGCATGTTAATCCAATTGGATACCGTCTCGCCGGGACCTTAATCTAGATAATAATACGAAGTACTAAAATGTGGATAATTTACAATTCAAAAATGGTGAAAAGGAGTTGTTGAAATAGCATCGGCCACGTACTAAACTATAGGTTCTTAACCATACAAAATATCGTCATAGAATACCAGTTGCTGGTAAATAAATCGGGTAATAAAACTATTCTCAATGTATTGGATAAAAAATATTCTTTATTATTTTCCTCGTTCGTACTTCTATGTATGAACTAAGGTACTACAACCATTATAACCTCAACTTATTAACGACTTATTTATAACACTGCACTAGTCTAAATTATTAAAGTAAATGAGACTAGTGGAGAAAGAGAATTAATCGACCGTCATGTTTCTGAAGGAGCCGGGCATTCCCATGTAATCCTGGTTGAATTGGCTGGACAGTCTCAAACTTTCGTTGGAGCCCGCTTTGCTCATTATTTCCATATACTTCACGTTTTCTTTTGTGCTCAGTTCGTCTACCCATTCCGCTGTTAAAAATAAAATAAATAACTTAATCATTGTTCATGTTCATTTTAAGAAATAATAAAATCTTATAGAGTTCCTTTCTCTCGCATCGGCGCGGCGTCAGCCTTGTATTGTTCCTTGTCTTGTATTGCTCTTGTATTTTACCTGCAATGTCATGGACATGAGTCCATGACATTGCAGGTAAAATACAAGAGAGTAGTCTTCGCTCGCCTGCAGTTACGTTTTACGGACACCGCTAGACTGCGTGGGTGGATAACAAATGCCTCAGCCCCACCGGGTGGTACAGGCAGCTTGATGTCATGGAGGGTGACATGCGCATCAATGGTCTCACTTCTATGGTGGCCCAAGATCGTGTGAAGAACCGGAAGGCGGACTCTGAGTTCCGAGTTCACCATGGCCTCAGATTCAATCAGGAAAATACGTTCCCATGATGATGATGATGACGAACCTATATTATTAACCACATACCGTTTCACCGCTGAAATTTTTTTTCCTTAATTTAACCTTTATGCTCAAGTACTATGCAGCCAGGTGGACTTTATGCCACAGGTATTCTGTACCAGTCAACCAAAGATGGTGTGTTTGTCATATTTGTACTCACATTTCAAGGACAACTGCTAACTAGCTCTACACAAATATTTTAGTTACCAATACATTTTTTTTAAGATTACTAGTGTAATAATAAAAAAAAATGATTTTATTTTCTCTGTATCTCCTATTTAAAAGAAATAGAAATAAAATTGGTTTGTAAGTACATTACCATAAAAGTTCGGGCGCCTTGGAGATACACATGCCTAGGATAATCAGCGGAGATTGGAAACTTTTAATCTGCCGGAGGTGAGCTAAATGAAACCAAACGGTGAGGTTTAAGGTTTTATTGTCCACTCCAGTGTGCATTTAGAAATAGTTGCAAGGATACATTCCTAATGTATATCTAACCTTAAATTTAAAATTAGAGTTTTATAAGCTAGGTCAATCTGATCCTATGTCAATATGATCTTATGTCACCAATGCATTTTTAGGTTATTTTGAAGATTAGATTTAAAATATAATTAAAGTAAGCTCACGGCATCCCTCGGCGAGTATATGTAAACACAGCAGCGAGAAAGCTCGTAGCTGGCGAAGTTTTCAGTTTAAGCCCATGCGGTACATCCAGGTTTGAGGCGAAAAGTCCAAACCCTCCATAAAGAAATGCAGATGTCCGAAGACAAAGGTCCAAAGAAAAAGTCCAAAGGAAAAAGAAAAAGGCGGTTCCAATTTGGAAACCTGTAATAAAATTGCATGTCATTAGAACAAACTCCAATATGAACACGAGGTCCTAATTTTTTATAAATTTGTGCGACTTACCGCCTTAATTTGCTGGAACAATGCCAATAGCAAAAGAAATCATAATATTCTCAGAGTAAGAGCTGAAACAATAGAATTTTAACAATTATTTTTCAAATTAGGAACGTGGCGAATTTCCAACAAAGTGAATCTTATTAAAAAATGACAACTCACCAGAAATAAACTATAATTCCACAAGAGGATAGTTGTGAGGACACAAACTATTATCCTTTAGGCAAAAATACTCTCATTTTTATGAGATTTATTGAAATTAAGTTACGAAGCCATGAATATCGACCATCCAGCCTCAACGCTAGGAAGAAAGGTCCTTTGACAGCTATACGTCAAAATGTCATTCACTCCGCGTTCCGAAACTTTTCGTTCAAAAATAGAATTAAAACCGGTGTGACGACGTTCGCAGAGCGCGTCGTTACACTAGTGACTGAAGTTATAAAACCATTTTTTTTTATCTTGGACACGCAAATTTGGCTTCACCCAGCCTGATGGTAAAGTCTCAGGAAAGAGGGTCGCCATTACAGATATAATATTAATAAAATAAAATATTTAAATTAAATAAAGTACGCCAATATATAAAAATTAATTATTACATTATACAATTAAAATATTGTCCACATTTTTATACAGTCAGAGTGACAGTCTAATCTATTAACCCGCCCCTCATCGTACCTGGTGCAAAGGTACCCATGACACTGGCGGCATTGCCCCGTTGAACAGCTATGGCCAACCGTTGCCCCAGGTACGAGCCGGAGCGGGAGTCACCGGTTTTGTCCCTCAACCTGCGCCCTAATTCGCTCACCAGATTCTTGGCGTCGGTACCCCAACTACCCATTGTCTCGACCGCAAAGGGAGCGAACATATATTGCTCTGTCAACGCCGCATACTTCTCTCGTTTTTTATCCGCTGCGTCCTCAGC
Organism: Eilema griseolum; assembly: GCA_963662185.1. Classification (NCBI taxonomy): domain Eukaryota; kingdom Metazoa; phylum Arthropoda; class Insecta; order Lepidoptera; family Erebidae; genus Eilema; species Eilema griseolum. Next base: position 4,241,540 of record OY759249.1, read on the forward strand.
AGCAGCTGCCGGAGACCGGACAGTACGGCTCAGGTGACTGGGCGCAACCGTGCTGACACACGTGGCATCCCACAGAAGGCACTTACCATTTTTCCATGGCACCAGAGTCACACCGTCCGGCCTTTTGCCGTCGGATCTGCTGAGGCCAGGTGGTTCTAATAGGCATGGGATATCCGCCGACACAAAGGCTCTCCGAAGTATGTCGTTGAGAGCATGGTGGCGCGGAAACCTACCCGTACTTCTACGACAACTCAGTGCGTGATGGCCATCGCTCGCCACCATGGAACCGCAGGTGCATCTATGGGGTTCACACAACCCGCAGCCCAGGCGGAGGGCCACCGCCACCCGCAACGAATTGTCATCCAACAAAGTGCCCAGGTGAGGTGAAGGCAGCGCGTGCAACCACGCTCCCGATTCCGGCTGTGACACTGCTCGGAGCCTGGCCATATCGGCTTCCGAAGCAACCTCCAATAACTGCTCCCTAAGCCTTACAGCAATGCCCTCGTCCCAAGCGCGCTGGACAGTGGGCACGACTGGTCTCGACGCCGCTGAACTGCAGGCGAACCACACTGTCTCGGCGCCGGGCGCAAAGGGCACGGTCACTCTGCCACCATTATTATGGAGGATTACAGTGACGAGATCCGCTACCCCATGCGCCGACGCCAGGAAAGCCGGCACACCCACATCCCGCGCGCGTCGCACCCCGATACCTCCGTGACGAATGGGAAGAGTCGCCTGTGTCCACTGAGACTCATTGAGAGATACATTTCAAATCGACTCAACAGTGGATCTAAGGCTGTCGTCGAATGCTGTGACTTCCACTGGACATACCCAGGTAGGCGTAGTCCGCAGGAGATACGTTAATAAAAAATAATAATAAAATATGAATAATAATAATAATAAATCTTACCAAAAAGAGTATCAAAAGACCTTTCTTTCCCTCCATATTCCACAGGTAAAATATCTTTGGGCACTACTTTATGCAACTCTTCTAACGTTTTAACGACATGCACTCTCCCAGCAATCTTTTGGCTGAGGAGCTGTTTTAACATTCTAGTGAACAAATCAATAACTTTTGATTGTGTTAGTATGTATATTCCTTTTAACCTTGCACCATATCCTTCCTGTGAAGTAAGACAAAAAATTATAATGAATTTTTTGAAAGCATCTGTGGCAGCTTGAAAATAGTAGCTCTTAAAAATTTAATCGTCAACCACTGCTATACCACAAGCACTGCGTAAAATATTATTACAATTATATACAATATATTTTTTTTTTTTATATAGGACACGCCAACTTGACCTCACCTCGCCTGATGGTAAGCTAAAGGCAAAGTCTCAGGAAAGAGGGTCACCATTACAGACACTAAGTGCTACAATGGTGGCACTCAGCTTGGCGGCCTCATCAGATGCTTTTTCACGCCCCGCTTAAAGGCCCCGGGACTGTAGGAAGAAGGAAACACGTGTGCTGGTAATGAATTCCAGGTCTTGGTGGTGCGGCAAAGAAAAGAGTCTCCGAACCGCTTGGTTCTTGCTCGTATATTCTGCACAGTGTGAGGGTGACATCTAAGGCCTGCACGTGTTGTCCTATGTAGGAAAGGAGATGGTGGGATTAGTTGGAAGAGCTCGTCAGAACACTCACCGTGGTAGAGACGGTAAAATACAGCCAAGGAAGCAATATCTCTACGCATCTGCAAAGGCTCGAGGGTGTTCGTGACCTCAGGGTTCCCAATAATTCGGACCGCGCGTCGCTGCAACCTGTCGAGAGCATCTAGTAGGTATTTCGCGGAGCCATCCCAGAGATGCGAGCAGTATTCCACGCAGGAGCGAATTTGTGTCTTATAGAGAAGACACCGCTGCTCCGGCGTGAAAAAACGTCTCACTTTGTTTAGGAGTCCGAGTTTCCGCGAGGCTGTTTTGATGATGCTCTCGATGTAATTTCTGTTATTCAGTTTGCAGCGAATATCCATGCCTAGGATATTGAGATTGTCCTGCAGTGGCAGTGGCGTGCTCTGAAGAGTGGGAAGGGGAAGGAAAGAAGATACCTTTGCTGTGAACGCACAAGCCTGCGTCTTCTTGGCATTGAACTCGACCATGTTCTCAGAGCCCCATTGAGAAATGTGATTCAAGATCCGGTCCAGTTCAGTGACAAGAAGCTGTCTTTTTTCCACGATATCAGACTGTTTGGCCGCAGGTTGTCCGTGATAACTCCCGTGTAAGGTGCTATCGTCTGCATAGCAATGTATGCTGCCGGTGGACAGCATGTCGTTGATATGCAGAAGAAAGAGAGCGGGAGATAATACAGACCCCTGCGGTACGCCAGCATTTATTTGCAAGAACTCCGAAGCCCGTCCATCACAGAGGACGCGGATACGGCGCTCCCGCAGGAAACTACCAATCCAGTTGCACAGTCTAGGGGGCAGACCAAAGGCTGGTAGCTTGGAGAGAAGCGATTTGTGCCAGACTCTATCGAAAGCTTTGGCGATATCAAGACTAATTGCCAGTGACTCGCCGTGCTTGTCCATAGCCTCACCCCAAAGATGGGTAACGTATGCTAGAAGATCACCCGTTGACCGTTTCGGCCTGAAGCCATATTGCCGGTCATTAATTAAGGAGTGATCCTCTAGGTGACGCATGAGCTGTTTGTTAATGATGTGCTCGAAGACCTTGCACAGCACTGAGGTGACGGCTATGGGTCGATAGTTGGCTGGCTCTGAGCGATCCCCCTTCTTGGGGATCGGCTGTACATTCGCCTCTTTCCAAGCCGAAGGCACTGTACCCGAGCTGTAGGACAGTCGGTACAGCCGCGTAAGCATCGGAGACAACTCCGCTGCACATTTTTGTAAGACCACCGCTGGAATACCATCCGGCCACTGGCTTTCCGGACATCGAGTGATTGAAGCACCGCACGGACATCGCATTGCCTGATACGTATTTCAGGCATTACGTGGTCACCATTGGGTAGTGTCGGCGGCTGTATACCGCAATCATCGACTCGGGAATTGGCCGCAAAGAGATTTACTAGCATATTGGCTTTCTCTTGCGGTCCATGGGCCAGGGATCCATCAGGGTAGCGCAGCGGTGGCAGCGAAGGCTGACAGAAGTTGGCCTGCACGGCTTTGGCCAGTCGCCAGTATCCACGGCTGCCCGTGGGATGTGCCACTAGCTCTTGACCAAGCCGTGCAATGCGCAGGGCATCCGCTCTGACGTAAGCCCTCTTGCAGTCCTTTGTGGCTCTGTTGTACGCCGCCTTGAAGTGGCCCACATTGGGATCGTGCGTGGCACGCGCCCTTACCCAAGCGCGATACGCGGACTGCTTGGTCAACAGCCCTTGCACACTCGCGCCCGAACCAAGGGCGCACTCCTCGGGCACCGGTGACATCAGTGTACGGGATATAGTATTCCATACCCAGACCGATCTCACCGGCAACAGCAGTAGCACAACCCGATGGGTTCTTACCTTCAAAGCAGCGTTCAACCCACGGGATGGACGCAAAATAGTTGCGCAGCCCATCCCAATCTGCTGACGAGTAGTGCCAAAGACGCCACTTCCCCTGCACGGGTCGTGAGGGCGCTATAATTGGCACCTTGGAGCAGACCAGACAGTGGTCGGAATTGCCTAAAGCGGCTTGTACCGAAACACTGTACAGGTCTGGGTGACTCGTCAGCAGAAGGTCTAGCAGAGAGGGTGCTAGGCCCGACCTTCTTGGTATTCTAGTGACCTCGTGTACCAATTGGGTCAGGCCATGCGCCAGAGCAAATGCATGGGCGGCTCTTCCCGCATGGTCTGTTTTGGCGGAGCCCAACCAGGTTTCGTGGTGGGCGTTAAAGTCCCCCAAAAATACCACTTCGGCGTTCGGAAACCGTTCCTGCGCATCATCTGCCGCCTGGCTCAGATATTCAAAGAGTCGAGTTGTCTCAGCATCTCCTGTATGGGAACGGTAGAGGCACACATAGATCTGACTCGTAGAGCCATGGTCTACGTGTACCCATAGAGTTGAAAAGGATGGGTCCTCAAGGCAGCGCAAACGGCGACAACAAACATCCGCCCTAACAAACACGCACACCCCGGCTTTTGCACGGAAATTTTCCTCGATAACATAGCCGGAGTAAAGCAAGTAGGTCGTGTCATCAGGGCGGCCTTTCTCCAACGCTGACACAAAATGCATAATACATACATACATATAATCACGCCTTTATTTCCGGAGGGTTAGGCAGAGGTGAATTAACACCCACATTTCACCATCATTGTATTCGGTCCCACGTAATAGGGGGTGAGCCTATTGCCGTTTTCCGGGCACTATTGCTGCCTCGAGCCATGCATCTCTGGCTGAGTCTGGGCTGTATATATCTGTCTGATGTTAAACAGTCTTATCCCTTAGTCGCTTTGTACGACACCGCATGGGAAGAGATGGGGTGGTCCAAATTCTACTCTGCCGGAAACAACGTGCCTTGTAATGTGCGAATTGTATAATATGATAGGAAAAAGGTGCATCTTCTTCATCCTTTCATTAATTACGGTTGCATCCGAAGCTTTCACTACGGTGTTCAGAGTCCATTTTTTAAGCGTGTTTGGCTGAACTTGCATGGACTGCTATTTGACGTCCACAATTAATAGGCGAAATCGAAGTTATTAATTCATAAGTAAACTTCATTAATCTTAAAATTATATTGCCAACTACTACTGTATTACTATTACAAAACCATCATGGTTTTTAGGTGTAATCATACTAACTACAAGTATGGATACGAATTGTTGGCACAGCACAGGGTTTATTTTTGTCACCAATTCCATAATATTTGTTGTCTGATAGTCAAACACTGTTACGAGGCCATTGAAATAGTCATGTGCCTTTAAATACTCGCATTGCTGAAAATAAAACAGAAATATAATATAGTTTTACAAGTAAAGTGGTACTTGGGGACCGCCTTTTCCAATCTAACTGCGGATTTGGCTGAACTTCGATATTTTGACCTTTGACTGAACTTCGACGACTGCCTTTTGACCTTCACAACCCAATAGCGATATCAAAGGATTGCAGTCAGATTAGTTGTTAAACTTTTTAGGGTTCCAGCTACCCATAAAGTTTGGCAGATGTTCGTGAGGCAATCGGGACTGACGGCTTCAAATGCTCTCCACACAACCATATGGGTATTTGCATTGCAAATACCCATATTCTTCCATACAAATATTTACATTGAACGGGGATCAAATCCGCGCCTCAATCCCCACGGATACCTCTCCACCGGAACCAGTGGAAGAGGTTATGTCGGACTCGAACCGACCAAAACGCACGCCACCTGTGGGTCATTTTTGGTTGTCGAAGGTGAGGTTGACAGGCATATCCCTCGCACCCCGGCCGACCCAGAGCCATCTCTCACGATCTGGCCCTCTCCTCGGGTGTGGGGACTACACAGTCCCTAAAATCCGCGCCTCCTGCATAGCAGCCGCGTTCACTACCACCGCGCCACAGACGCTATCACTTATTAACGTAATATTATAAATATGAAAGTTTGTGAAGATGCTTATATTTTTAGATGTTTGTTATTCAATCACGCTCTAACGGCTAAACAGATTTGGCTGAAACTTTCTACGGAGCTAGATTACACATGGGCTACTTTTACTTCCAGGAATAGGTTACTACGGGAGAAGCCTATCAATCAATCAACAAGGCCTCTCCCAATGTTGGGAGGCTTTGGCCTACTGTTTCCTCGCCAGATGGGTTGGTACAGACTTTCATTTCGAGTTTTCCTTCTCTCGCAGTGATATCGTCTGTGTATTTTTCCGTTAGTCGCCTCTTACGACACCCTTCGGATGAGATGGGGTAGTGATACTTGTAATATTTTTTTGTCACCACTCTGATAAAAAAGTTTCTCATCAGACCATAATTCAGATCTTGCGTAGGATATCGTTTTACGAAAAGGTCTATTCGCCCAAGAGATAGCGAAAAGGTTACAGAAGTAGTAGTAATAGTATGTAGTATGTTAATTTTTCTTATATAGTGCTATGTACTTAGGCTTACGAACGCTGTGCATATCTGTAATTGGGTTATGTACTAGATATAAGTCCACAAAACCTGTTATTTAAGTTTGAAATGTAATATATATTATTTAATCTGTTGATGTGCCTAATAAAAAAAAAAAAAAAATTTTTTTTAAAAAAAGTATCATTTTTATGTTTGCCAAACAAACTTTCAATATGTATTGTATAACCGAATGGTTATACAATAAATATTCATAATTGCGAATACAAATTTACTAGAGAGCCTAAGTAGCAAAATTTTGAACAATAAAATTTAATTCCTCTCTAATTTTAAGTCTATATATTACGATCGTATTTAACAATTCCTGTGTACAATAAAGAATTAAAGAGCAATACTTACAATCAAAATGTATTGGAAATATCCAGTAATTATTTTTTCTGTAAGGGGCTTGTCTTTACATCTGATCATTATTACTCTGTAGAAATCCGATGTCACTGTTGGCAAATATATTGCTTGTCTGTAAGAATGAAGTTTATGTTGTAATTCAGGGATATTATTCTAAATTACAGTGAGTTTCAAACGTAGTATTAAAGTGAGAAGACAATAGACTTCAATAGGTTATAAAAAAGATAGAACTGGCTGAAAACCAACTTAATATAACGGCTATCAAAATGTAGTTGCGAAACGGTTTGTCACTCATAATAACGGGTTAGTAAAGACCAAAATAGTCAAACTACCGTGCAATTACCACTAGTAGGTAATCCTAATATTGTATGTGTTTATCTCAATCAATTAGCCCATTGGAGTCCACTGCTGGACATAAGCCTTTCCCAATGTTGAAGCTTTGGCCTACTGTTTCCATGCTGGCCAGACGGGTTGTTACAGAGTTTTATTTCAAGTTTTCCTTCTCTCGTCTTTTTTTTTTTTATATACATAGGACACGTCAATTGGACTTCGCCTTGCCTGATGGTAAGCTGAAGGCAAATTCCCAGAAAAGAGGGTTACCATTACCCACACATACCGTGTGACAATGGTGGCACTCAGCTTGACGGCCTCATCATATACTTTTTCACGCCCCGCTTAAAAGGACCCGGGACTGTAGGAAGAAGGAAACACGTGAGATGGTAATGAATTCCAGGCCTTAATGGTGCGACAGAGGAAAGAGTCTCCGAACCGCTTGGTTCTTGATCGGATGTTTTGCACCGTGTGCGGATGACATCTAAGACCTGCACGTGTTGTCCTGTGTAGGAAAGGGGAGGGTGGGACTGATTGGAAGAGCTCATCAGAACACTCCCCATGGTACAGACGGTAAAATACAGCCATGGATGCAACATCTCTACGCAGCTGTAAAGGTTCTAGGGTGTTCGTGATCTCGGGATTCCCAATGATGCGGACCGCACGTCGCTGCAACCTGTCGAGAGCATCTAGTAAGTACTTTGCTGAACCATCCCAGAGATGCGAGCAGTATTCCACACAGGAGCGAAAATGTGTCTTGTATAGAAGACACCGCTGCTCCGGCGTGAAAAATCGTCTTACTCTGTTCAGGACTCCGAGTTTTCGTGAGGCTGTTTTGATGATACTTTCGATGTAATTTTTGTTATTCAGGTTGCAGCGAACATCCATACCTAGGATATTGCGATTGTCCTGCAGTGGCAGTGGCGTGCTCTGAAGAGTGGGGAGGGGAAGGAAAGAAGATACTTTTGCTGTAAACGCACATGCCTGCGTCTTCTTGGCATTGAACTCAACCAGGTTCTCAGAGCCCCATTCAGAAATGTGATTCAGGATCCCGTCAAGCTCAGCGACAAGAAGCTGCCTTTTCTCTGCGATATCTGACTGCTTGGCCGCAGGATGTCCATGATAACTCCCATGTAAAGTGCTATCGTCTGCATAACAATGAACATTGCCGGTCGACAGCATGTCGTTGATATGCAGAAGAAAGAGAGTGGGTGATAAGACGGACCCCTGGGGCACGCCAGCGTTTACCTGCAGAAACTCCGAAGCTCGTCCGTCACAAAGGACGCGAATACGGCGCCCCTGCAGGAAGCTAGCAACCCAGTTGCACAGCCTAGAAGGCAGACCAAAGGCAGGTAGCTTGGAAAGAAGCGATTTGTGCCAGACTCTATCGAAAGCTTTGGCGATGTCAAGACTAATTGCCAGTGACTCGCCGTGCTTGTCCATAGCCTCACCCCAAAGATGGGTAACGTATGCTGGAAGATCACCCGTTGACCGCTTCGGTCTGAAGCCATATTGCCGGTCATTAATTAAGGAGTGATCCTCTAGGTGCCGCATGAGCTGTTTGTTAATTATGTGCTCAAACACTTTGCACAGCACTGAGGTGACGGCTATGGGTCGATAGTTGGCTGGCTCCGAGCGATCCCCCTTCTTGGGAATCGGCTGAACATTCGCCTCTTTCCAAGGCAAAGGCACTGTACCCGAACTGTAGGACAGCCGGTACAGGCGCGTAAGCATTGGAGACAACTCCGCTGCACATTTTTTCAAAACTACCGCTGGAATACCATCCGGACCACTGGCTTTCCGGACATCGAGGGATTGCAGCACTGCACGGACATCGCGTTGCCTGATATGGATATCAGGCATCGCGTGATCACTGTCGGGTAGTGTTGGTGGCTGCGTACCACAATCATCGATTCGGGAGTTGGCCGCAAAGAGATTAGCCAGCAGATTTGCCTTCTCTTGCGGCTCATGGGCCACGGATTTTTTTTTTTTTTTTTTTGTTTACGTGGTGGAATGCATTTACGCACTTCGCTCACCCCCCGCAGGAGGGGGCTCGCTTCGTGTGGGACTCCTGGCCTTGGACAAAGGCCAGACTACCCACTAAACCACCACGGTGTTCCTCCTTCGCCTAATCCAAGCCGCGGGATAGTCTGCTCACCGCGACTCGGCTAGGGGCGCCCTTGGTAGGCCCGCTACTTAAGACCCCACCATCCCGGCAATCAGGCCGGAATGGTGGGGGTTTTTCACCTCAAGAATGCACCCCAGGAACACACAGGGGCGCATTCCGCCACATCAGCATAGGGGCAGCGGGTCCCCCGACCCACTGCCCATGGCCACTCTCATTCGGGGACGCGGGCGAATTGCGTTCGCCGGCGTCCCCTCGCCGGGGGCCTGCGGGGTGGAAGAGTGAGCCCAGCTCGCTCCCGCTCCCGCAAGGCCTCTCTCTTTGCCGCCATCACCTCGCTAGCGAACGAGGCGACGGCGGCCCAACACTGTTCGCTGCCGGCCATAGCTGAAACTACGGCCGACAGCGAGAGGTCCACACCAATGATGCTTGTGAGGGCCGCTCTTTGGCCGCCCCACGCGTCACACACGGCCAAAGTGTGGTGTGCCGTGGCGGGGTCGCCACTGGTGCAGTTTCGGCACCGGGGCTCCGCTTCCACCCCCACCACCTCCCACAGGTACTTGGCGAAGCAGCCATGACCCGTGAGAAGTTGGGTGAGGTGATACGTGGGAGCCCCATGACCCCGTTCCACCCACTCACGCAAGACGGGCCGAACGGCCCCCACAAGCAGCAAGCTACTCCTCGCCGTAGCCAGCCTATCGGCCCACTTCCGGAAGAGAACATCGCGAGCCTCCTGTCTCCAGCGATCGATCTCCTCCGGAAGCGGCCGACCTCCTGCAACACGCCGCATCAGGGCGCCCTCCTCGTAGACCCTCTTAAGGACGCCAGCCTCTAGATCCCAGGGGATACTGCCCGCAATCAAACACGCCGCCTCATAAGAGACGGTGTGATACGCCCGTGCGGCCCTCTGCGCGATGGCGCGCTGTGGTCGCCGCAGCAGCACGACATTCGTACGGCAGAGGGCCTCCTCCCAAATGGGCGCTCCGTAGAGCGCCTTGGAGCGCACCACACCGTCGTAGAGACGGCGGCAGGCAGACCCCGGACCCCCAGTGTTGGGCAGCAATCGCGAGAGCATTCCGGCAAACGCTAGCAGTTTAGGTGCCAGCCGCCGGAAATGCTCCGCGAAACGCCACCGACTGTCGAGAACGAGCCCGAGGTATTCCAGGCTGCTCCCGACAGCGATGGAGGTGCCACTCACCACGATCGCCTGATCCCGAGGCGGCGGCCGCCGACGCCCATAGAAGAAAAGGGCCTCGGACTTTTCGAGGGCCACCTTCAGTCCCAGCGCCCCGATACGGCGCACGACAAGGTCGACACCTGCCGTGGCGAGAACGGCGGCATCGCTAAACGTTGGGGCCCGCGCGGTAACTAGGGTATCATCGGCGTAACAAAGTACGCCGACCCCCCGAAGAGTAGCACCGCGCAGGACCCAATCGTACCCGACGTTCCACAGAAGCGGCCCAAGGACCGACCCCTGCGGAACGCCGCACGCCATAGTTCGGCGGACCACCCCGCATTGGGTCGGGTAGATGATAACCCGCTCCACGAAGTAGTCCGCCTCATGGGCCAGGGATCCATCAGGGTTACGCAGCGGAGGCAGCGAAGGCTGACAGAAGTTGGCTTGCACGGCTTTAGCCAGTCGCCAGTAGCCACGGCTTCCCGTGGGATGCATCACTAGCTCTTGACCAAGCCGCGCTATGCGCAGGGCATCCGCTCTGACGTAGGCCCTTCGTATAGTCTGCATATTTTTCCGTTAGTCGTCTCTTACGATACCCGTCGGATAAGATGGGGTAGTGATACTTGTATTCGTTCTACGTCTCCACACGGCTTGTACTGTATTTTAAATCTATTTTTATCATGTTATCTAGATTTTCATGATCTTCCTACAGTCACGTGGCCTTTAAGCGGGGCGTGAAAAAGCATCTGATGAGGCCTCCAAGCTGAGTGCCACCATTGCAGCACTTAGTGTCTGTAATGGTGACCCTCTTTCCTGAGATTTAGCCTTTGGCTTACCATCAGGCGAGGTGAGGTCAAGTTGGCGTGTCCTATATATGTAAAAAAAAATTTGATTTGATATTTTCAAAAAATATAACTTAATAAAATTACTTGTGGTCATGTACAATTTTTATTATTCTATGGAATACATTGTTAATTTGATTAACTAATTTCAATAACAAATAAATATTCCAAGAACACCAACTTAATTAAAAGGATGTAATAAAAATGATTTCATTTAATTATGACACCTAATCCTATCTTACTATTTTATATAACATAACATAATATAAACTCACGCCTATATCCTCGAAGGGGCAGGCAGAGGTGCACCCGCATTCCGCCAGTTTATGTTTAGGTCCCAATGTAATAGGTGGCGAGTCTATTGCCATTAAACGGGCACTTGTAAACCTGCGATAAACACACACATAACTTCGAAAAGCATCGAAAGGTCATTGGTGTGTGCCATGGTAAAACCTGGGATTGAATTCGAGACCTCGTCTCAGCAGTCCTTTACCCATACCACTAGGCTACCGCGGTCCTTACTATTATTCCTACTAATATTAAAACTAGCTGTGCCCGAGACCTCGTTCGCGTGGATGACGATGAAGAGGGTATATGATATCTTTGCTCGCGGCATCGCTCGCGTTCAGTAAGTTTTTTGTAGTAGATTCTACTTTGGTACCTATTTAGCAAGATAACTGATAGCGATGCAGATGTTCATTGGAACGAATGCTCACAAAGATAATGGTAACGACAGACAGACACCGTACGACAACAATTAAGACTTCACCATACACAATATTGTCAGTGAGCCCGTCCGGCGAAAGAGCATAAAGGTTCTTTGAACTGCTCACACGGGAAAGAGTGACGTAAAGCTGACCATGTGAAAAACCACTCACGCTAAGATCGACACCAGCAACGCCTAGAGTCTGACCTCGTGGGAAGTACATAGGGAACATGAAGCTACTAGAAACTGTACTCTCTTAAATTGAAATGGGAAATTGTTCGGAATCAAACGAATTCTAGGAATCTAAACACTTTACCAGGCACCACAACTGGTTAAAATTTCTACCTCAATGATAGTAGATTATAGATTTATGACCTTTAATCGAGTACCATTGCACAGTTTAGGAGGACTTAAATTACGAAGAAGAATTTAGGAACACCGATTTTTTTAATTCAAAAATTCAATCGGATAACTAGTGGATTCTTCTTGATCAATCGTTCTATTGATAGAGATTTACTCTCGACTTTCTCCTTGAACGTGTTGATACGTGACAGTATTTCATTATTCAATGCACATGTTTGATCATTTCGAGTGGTCAAAATAGACCTTTTCTCTCTTTCTCTTGTTTTAATACACTATCTATTTAAGTTTAATCGGTAACTACACCATATCTTTTGTTTTTATAACATTACTGTCCATCCCAAGGTTGCCTGGAAGAAATCGCTTCAGCGATAAGGCCACCCATTGTACATTGAACTGTATACATGCTACATTGCTACCTACTTGTCTTACTGTAAATCTGTTGGTGTACAATAAAGAATTATCTATCTATCTATCTTTTACATAACCAAATATTGTACTGCTGTGTAATATTATTTAAGTCACCCTAGACTGAAAATACTAGCTAATATAAGACGAATCAGTACAGCATAACCCATCATTTAAAACTACTTTCCTTCATCATGTAGATAAGTTCCGTTGCCCATTTTTAAATAATAAATTAGAAAAATGCTGTGCATGTGAGTCATCTCCAAGTTCACCCGCATATTTGTTGTTAAATGCATCAATACAATATGAGGCCACAAACTTGACTTTCTTAGGCGAGCTCTGATTTCGTCAGCTCGTTTATTCCGTGGTATAACTGGCAAAAAATCATCTTAAGATACGAAAATAATTATTTATTTATCTTCGTCGTGTGTGATAGTCAATTGAATTGTATGGCGAGCGATATTGTTTCTTAAGATAAAATATTATAGTATCTTAACCGTGCGCAGCGACTCTTATTGAACTCCACTGCGGGTGACGTAACCTACGATAAACTTATTATTTGCGGTTGGTACAGTAATTGGGTCTAGAGATCGAAATGCAAAATCAAGTTTGTTTTTTAACGTGTATACTTTTCCGGGATAAAAGTACCTAGTGTGGTGCTCAGGGTATTATAGAATAATTATACTAAGTTTCATCGTAATCGAACCAGTATGTGTGATGCCTGAACAATGAGACAGATGGAAAAAAAAATTGGCTTTGGTGTCGGTCTAGTAGCCTTTTTTTTCATTTTCAATGTACAAAATTTTCACTGCCACAGATTTATTATAAGTATAATGTGAAAGTTTCCGAAGATGTTTGTATGTTTGTTATTCATCACAATTTAACAGCTAAACGATACGGAACTCATAGTTTCCTATGAGTACAGATATTTCAATCCACGAAGACGCGCCCCACTTGTTTTCGGTTGAGGGGATTGCGGGGTGCGGGGAGTTTGCTCCGGCCTCAGTCGCGAACCGTTAGCGGTTCGATGCAGACGGGTAGTAAAATCTATGTTGCGAAATTCCAGACTCATTACGAAAGTTGCTCCACTTAATTTTTTTTTGAAATGTCGAAATAATCTCAGCGTATTGTACTTAAAAGCCAGGTATGTAAATGACTGTTTATAATTTTATAGTTATTAAAAATAAATAAAGGTTTTTTTATAAATAAGTAAAATTTTTTTTTTTTTTTTAATTTTAGGCGAGAGAAATTATTTCTATAGTTTATGATTTTATGAAAAAAGAAGCAAGTAACAAATATGCAGAAAAACTCACTGATGCACGATGGAGAACCGCACAGGCTGCTGGAGTTTCTGAAAGCACAGTGACTAGAATTCTACGCGAAAGAAAGGAATATACTGATACAAGGCAGCCTATTACAGCTCCTACTATAGAATCCAATATAACTATGGAGACGGATGGTATAGTTCCCATAGTCCGAAGTGTGGAGCGTACAACAGAGCTGACTACGGAAGTGGATACTGAGTGTGAAAATGAAACGAGCACGTCGCATTCTAATTTAGTGGGCAGAAGTGCTACTATTTTTACATCACCTATGAAGAAGAGAAGGGTAAGACCACGAAAAATTAATATTGACGAATTTGATATAGGTGTAATCCGAAGAACCATTCACAATTATCATATAGAACATCGTCAATTTCCAACATTATCACGACTTAATATTGTTTTAAAAGACCGCATACAATTTGATGGATGTTTAACAACCCTAAGGACATTGTTACTTAAACTTGGTTATAAATGGAGAAAAACTGAGAATAACAGGAAGGTGCTAACCGAAAAACATGATATGCAGATGTTAAGATTGAAATATTTAAAACAAGTAAAGTCTTTTCGTAATGCAGGTAGACCTATAGTCTACACAGACGAATCATATATTCATACCAATCACGTGCAAAAAAAATCTTGGGCCGAAAAAGATTCTAATACAGCAATAAAACAAAATTTATCAAAAGGAGTGCGCATAATTATAGTACATGGTGGAAGTGCAGAGGGTTTCGTTCCAAATGCATTGTTGACATATAGAGCAGAGATCAAATCTGGAGACTACCACGATAACATGAACACAGAAAATTACTTAAAGTGGCTTAAGGAGAAACTAATACCAAATCTCCCAATTAATGCCGTGGTAATCTTGGATAATGCAGCTTATCACAATACGAGTTCGGAAAAAATTCCAACATCCAACTCCAACAAATCAGACATGCAGACTTGGCTGAATGCAAAAAATATCCATTTTGAACCAAGCTACAAAAAACCTGAACTTTATAATCTTATATTAAAAAACAAAGAAAACTTTCGCAAGTACAAAGTGGACGATTTATTGAAAGAGCATGGATTCACAGTGCTTCGGCTGCCTCCTTATGATCCAGAATTGAACCCAATCGAAAATATTTGGGGTATTATAAAAAACGACGTTGCTAGTCGCAATATCAGTCAAAATTACACTTCGATTATGCCCATTTTAAATGAAGGATTTGATCGCGTAAATAAAGATGTCTGGGTCAATACTTGTAAGCACGTGGAAAAAATAGAAGACGAATACCTAAGACACTGTGATCTTGATTTTAGTTTTATTATAAATGTCGGCGATACATCAGACTCTGAATTAGATAATTCTGAAACGAGTGATTGACTACCTATTTTATTTCTTAATAAAGTTCTATAAAAAATTTCACGTATGTCTATAATTACCCCTATAATAAAAATGGTAATATTATCATTATATTAAAGAATCACATAAAATATCTACACCTAAAAATAAAACAACCCTTTTCTCGCAGTCGGGTATAAAATTTAAAATTGAAGTAGAGCATCTTTCTTTTTGACTATGACGCTCTCTCCTGAATAGTCTATTAATTATAGTGTGTGCGTGCACACATAGATTATTAGTGTGTACGGATAACACTCAGACATTGACTTAAGCGTGCACACATGTACTGTAAACTGATCGGAGAAATGGAGGGGCGCGTCTTCGTGGATTGAAATATCTGTAGCGGGAACAGAATCAAAATTTCTCACAAGCGTAGCCGTGGGCATCAACTAATGAATAATAAAATCTTAATATACGTTAATTACCTACTATAAAGTAGTAGTACATCAGTGTAATTTCGATGCATTATTAGCATTTTTAAATAAATTGCTCTTAGTACATATAGATTTAATATTATTATGAAGTCAACTGAAATCAATGAAGTAAAATGTCGTTATGGTGGGTTGAATTGCACTTCGTCGTGTACGACACGATATTTTTCAGATTTCCTTGGAGTTAATATTTATACCATATTTTTTTATTCAGTGTTATTATAACCGAATGCTTTTTGACATGGGAAAAATCCCTACATTCCATCAATTGAGACATGGCTCAATTGATGGAATGTAGGGATTTTGTAAGCCATATAAATGATATAAAAAATACAGCCACATCACCGGCCTTGAAAGTGTTTCCAAATGCAAATAAATATAAGTAGATACTAAAATACTTACGCTACATCCAATACATCACACAATTCTACTTTAACATTTGTCTTTGTGAAGAATTGAGGCAGTAAAGTCTTCATGGTGCACAATCGATCTATCTGTTTCTTTGCTTTTTCTACAGAGCCTTTGGACGTTATTATTACCCTTTCCAGGTAGTCCCTTTCTAAAAACATTACAATAACTAATTCAACATTCAGATTTATTTAAGGTTATGATATACACAAACCTTCAGAAGCTTCCCTTCCATTCTTCTAATTTTTAGTACTTTAAATTCAGATAAAAAACTCAACCACACACTACATACACAACTATAAAATTAAATGATAATTTTAAGCCTCAAGATAAGTAAGAAATTTTACTTACTAAAATCCTTCTTTATAATGTGATCTTGCTTTTGTATCCATTTCTCTAAAATATCCACAGCCTCGTCTATTCTTCCAGGTTTTTCCAAATTGTGTATCTTTCTAATTTCATAAACAGCATTTTCAGGTAAGTCTAATAAAGGAGATCTTTTCAACAACTCCATTTTAAAGTTTTATATTTAGTTGAACACGTGTTAAGCACTGAACAGCTACCTTCAACTAACAAAACGTATTTGAAAACATCGTCAGCCGCGAATACAAATATTTTTATTTATAAACACCAATTATGGATGTACAATGAAATTTGATGACTTTTTACCTTAACGTTTTGAAATGAGCGCGGTGTTAATAAATTTATTCCGCAGGGCGATAATACCGGTATTTGTATTTGATTAATATGTCGACTCGACTTTATTAGAATCTGTGGTAACTTAGTATCATAAAAAAAAAGTTTATTTTATTTCATAACTCATTAACTTATTTGAATTTAATCTATACATATAATAAAGTTATGACCGATTGATGTCTGTACGTGGAAAGTATACGAGAAAATCTTTTGATGAGGTACTTTATACATGCTATATAAACAAAAGAACGTTTTTGTCTGTTTATCTGTTGTTTGTCTGTACTCTTATGCCCGCTAATCTGAGAATCATCTTTTTCACTAATTGATTGTGCCAGGCTTCATTTAACATTTAGGGTTTGTTTTATTCAAATCGGTTTTATTAATAAAAAAATTATGTCAATGATTGTACACCTGGCAATTGTGATGTGTAAGTTTTTATCGAGGAAAATTTCCGTGAAAAAGCCGGGGTTTGTTAGGACGGATGTTTGCTGTCGCCTTTTGCATTGCCTAGAGGACCCATTCTTCTCAATATGGCTATGGGTACACGTAGACCATGGATCTGTTCGGTTCTGAAATAGCTGTCCCAACGTTGACGGCCTTGCTTATTTACTCCCAAGTAGGGTGTGAAGAACTTCGGATCTTAGAACAAGGAAACACTTGATTCAAGGAGGAATTATTTCTTCTGTATGTGAGTGACACACGCCGCAGTCCAGAACGTGTTGTTCTGGATATGAAGGAAGATGGAGAAAATAGGTGAAACTTATGTTGTCGTGGTGCAATAGAAATGGTTAAGACACAGTTAGAGAAGCAAAGTCTCTACGCAACTGCAGATATCCTAAAATGTTAAAAAACTGAGGACTTTCAACGCATCCCGCTACAATCTTATTGAGTGCGTCTTATAAATACTGCGCAGAGTCATTCCAGAGATGAGAACAGTATGCCACGAGGACACATAATTCGTAATTCATAATTCGTAATTGCACACAAAAGAAAGCAAATGTCAGCAGAGGAACACCCAGTTCCGACAAGATGCTCAAACTAGGTGTTTCTCTGGCAGTTCAAAAAACATATTTGCCGCGTAGACATCAACTTCAGTAGCCAATTTGGAAGTACCTAAATCACCTCCGGACATAAGTTGGCCTCTGCAAGGAAAATATGGTTAAATGGGTCCTGTATGTATATATAATATATAGCCCGGCCCCATCCCAGTCAATACCGCATTTAGACTCTTGCCAACAATGATGTGACTGTGTTTGATACAACTTAATATATACCCGGAACAATCAGCCATTGACTTGGTAAAGTAGAGAAACACTGCTCTAGCGTGAAAAAATATCTGGACTTCGGGTTTCTGTGAAGCTATTTTCATAACGCTGTCGATGTAATTTTATTTGTTCATTGCGTAAGTAGTAGTAGTATGTTCTAAAAGTTTGGAAGAAGGAAGGATAGTTAAACCATTATTACTGATCAGAATTGCTGAATGTGCTGGATACATCATTATGTTTTGGTCAATAATAAGTTAAATTTTTCAAAACACTTTAACAGCGTTTGTGTCATAGTTCATAGAAGAAGCATATCCAATTTTGTAGTTTTCGGTTAGCTAAGCCCTGTATTTATTAGTCAGTCACTCGAAGAAGATCTTTTTCACAATGAATAATGTAACGATTAATTAACTTAATACAACATGAGTTCGAGCTAGTTCGAACTTAATGCCGACGAAGTTGTGAGTAACATCTAGTTACTTAATACATTTACGGCAAAATGAACGGAAAGAATTAAGGTATTAATGCTAATATCGCTCCTTTAATAATGAGTAGTAGGTATACTATGGTGCCGTTTACCTTCGTTTCAAAACTAGTTTGAAAACAAGTTTAAAAACGAATTAATTGGCTACCTATAAGTTATTGGAGCTTGAATATTGTAAGTTTGCCATGAAGCTCTCTAAGATTTCCTTGTACCAGTTTTAACGCTGTGCGGACTCAAATAGACTGTATGCATATTGTGCATCGGATGCAGAATTAAAACTTGCCATAACCATTAAGATAATCAAACTTACTGTGACTTAATTGTGGAAATAAATATATGCAAAGGGATTTATTAGATGGTTAGTTTGAATGTCTCATCTACACGGCCACTCATTCAAATTAGCATTAATATGAATTAATAGCCATATATAATAAAAATACAATAATAAAAATAAAAAAAACATAAATAATAAAATAGTTTCCATGGAAGACAGTGACTCTTCGAACAATAAGTATTAAGATTTTACGTTATCGAAATTAAAGGTTCCTTTTTATATAGCACACGACAGTTAAAATTCGCTTCACCTGATGGTAAGCTGAAGGCAGTCTCAGAAAAGAGGGGCACCATTACATATATACATACCATGCTACAAAGGTGACACTCAGCTTGACGGCCTCATCATATGCTTTTTCACGCCCCGCTTAAAGGACTCGGGACTGCAGAAAAAAGGAAACACGTGAGCTGGTAATGTATTCCAGGCCTTAATAGTGGTTCTTGATCGGAAATTCTGTACCGTATGCGGGTGACATTTAAGCCCTGCACGTGTTGGTCTGTGTAGGAAAGGAGAGGGTGGGACTAATTGGAGGAGCTCTGCAGAAAATTTACCATGGTATAGACGCCAAAATAACTGACGGCTCTCATAGCAACTGTTTAGAGTTTCCAGAAACCTCTCAAGTCACTAGTTAATGACAATTTATTCTGTTGAAAACGTTCATAAGTTGTATTATTTGAATTTATACTTACAAGGTGAGAATTAATTTAACTTGGCTGTGTAGTAAAAATTAATGAAATGAAAATGAAATGAAAATTTTTATTCGTTGTTAATTACTCAGTGACTTGATACTCAGTGAGCATTATAATAGTAAAAAGTCAATTAGTTTCTAATCAAATGAAATTTTTATTAGATTGAATAAAATTTTAAAGCGTTTAGTATCCTAAATATTCAAATCGATTAAGATAGAAAAAAATGTAAACGGTTCAAGTGGGATTCGAACCCGCGATCTTCCATATACCGTGATACATATATCCGTAGATATCGGTAGATGGCTCCCACTGACGCCGTAAGACGAATATATGTATAGAAGAATTTGGATGGTTTTAAGCGAAGGTTCGATGACTGAAATGATGACATGATGGTCAGAGCGTTCCCCCTG
Source organism: Eilema griseolum (assembly GCA_963662185.1). Lineage (NCBI taxonomy): Eukaryota > Metazoa > Arthropoda > Insecta > Lepidoptera > Erebidae > Eilema > Eilema griseolum. The sequence goes on from OY759249.1 coordinate 4,261,299, forward strand.
TAAGGGAAAGATCGCGGGTTCGAGTTCCATCTGGAACGTTTAAACTTTTCTATCTTAATCAATATTTATTAGGTTTTAAGACACTTACAGCGAAAAGAAAATCTTTATGTCATTGGGGTACGTATAAATTTACAATAGCTAATGTGTCGAAAATAATATATCTCCATTCACCATTATCTGCCTAAACCATAACTCTCCCACATATCCATAACCAAACATAACATTTTCAAGTAACAGATTAATCAACCGACATGTTCCTGAAGGAGCCCGGCATTCCCATGTACTCGTGGTTGAATTGGCAGGACTGTCTCAAACTTTCATTGGTGCCTGCTTTGTTCATCATTTCCATATACTTCACGTGTTCTTCTGAGCTCAGTTCGTCTACCCAATCTTCTGTACAACAACAACATAAAAGTGAATAGCAGCTAATCAAATTGAGTAAATATTATGATTCCGAAGGTGACCGCATCCGACATTGCAGACGCAGAACGTACCGCGAAATAAACTTGATATAATAATTTTGTTTATGGTTTCGAAGTTAAACAAGTAATGTATGTGAAGAGACGACAAGTCATCCGAACGCACAAAAATATTCCATAGATTTTTTTAGATGTAATTTTATTATCTAATAAAATTTATTGCATCAGAATAATTACATAGTACGAAAAGAACTTGTAGATTAATCTTGTATGTGATTATTGTTTTTATTTATTATTATTTAGGTATCTGCATTAAAACCCTCACTCCTGAGCTAAGTTTAAAACTTGTATTACAGGAGCAAATATCCCGTAATCCGCCATATTTTATATCCGACATAATTTCACATACATTACTTTTTAAACTTCGATACGGATAAACGGCATCTTTGAAAAGTAGCAATGCATTAAAACAATTAACATAATTGTCACATTCAAGTGTATTTCACGGTATGCACCGCGTCATACCTTTACGGTATATCGCACTCCTTTGAAACAGCTCGACCGCTATTGATAATTTTATTTGTGTATTTGGTAGACAAGAGAATGGCTCGTAAATTGTTTTTCACTTTACTAAAGTAATCCTCATTTTTAACAATGATCTCACTATTTTTATTTGAAAAGTTTGACATGAAAATGTCGTACCGTTTAATATTGACATTTGGTAGAACAATGTTACAAGAGTCAACTAATACATAAACTCAAACCATATACCTAATATGTACTAAAACACAAAGCTGTGCACTGGTCTATCAAGAATCCGATTTTGCTAAATGTCAATCATATTCATACCACAGACACTGCAAAAAAAAAAATTAGACTATGCAATTAAAATTTAAAATGAAATAGCATCTTGTAGAGTGAATAAAAAATGTGTAGTCTAAAACTTTATCATTTTATTTTGGCCTTTAAGCGTATAAGGATAAAGTTTAAAATTTAATGGCTTTTTTTACAGTGTCAGGTAACTAGCAGAATCAGGGTTCAAATATTGGTATGAGATTTTGTTTGAAATGAATTTGCGTTTATGCTCTTCAGTATGATTAATTTGAGGTTAACTATAAATCAGTGCTACGCGTCACTTTTTTTTTTTGTTTAATTATTTTATTTTATTTCATTTGGGGAGCTTACAGCTACATTCACATATACACAACATTTAGGTTAGTACACGCCAATTACAAGCTTCCACAATTATATCAACCAGTTATATAAAACATAAATTGTTAATAGCTGAGAGCAATAAGACAGGAATAAGATTGAGTCAATAGAAATATCAACATCTATAAACTTTCAACAAAACACTTCGTTAGACAAGATCTGGCAGAATGTTTACCGGTATTAAAGAGATCCAGGTTACTGTCAACATTCAATTGGTTAACTTCACTAATAATTCTAGGCAGAAAGCTATTCTCTCTAAAATTGGTGCGACACGGAGGCTTGAACAATAAGAAATTCTTGCGTAATCTTTTGACTGGCACTCTTAGCTTAATTTCAGAGAGAAGCCCAGGACAGTCAATTCCAACCTGAGCAACACTGAGAAGAAGAGTTACATCAGAGATTCTTCTTTTTTCGTACAACGGTAGGATATGTAGATTAACACAGCGCTGCTCATAGGTGAGGTCGGCTAGGTGGGACAGTTTGAATTTAAACCCTAAATATCTGATGAATTTCCTTTGAATCATCTCAATCTCATTAGAATAGCAAGCGTAGAATGGGTTCCAAACCTGTGAAGCGTATTCCAGGTGACTTCGTACATATGCGCAATAGAGTACTTTTACGGCTTTCATATTTCTGAAGTCCCTGGAGCATCGAATCAAGAAACCTAAAGCCCTAAAGGCTAACGTGCTGATTAAATAAAAGCTTGCCATCATGTACCACACCCAAGTCCCTAGAGACAGTCCTTCTCTCCAAGTTATGGTTCCTAACTGCGTAGTCGTAATCATAAGCTTGACGCTTACGCATAAAACTCATAGAAAAATATTTAGAGACGTTTAAATCTAATTTGTTTAAATAGCAGTATGAATCAAGACGTTGGAGATCTTCCTGCATTAAAACGGCATCGTCAACATCGCTAACCGTACGGAATATCTACATGTCATCAGCAAAGAGCAAAAAAATTTGAATATTTAAAACAGAGACCAATATCATTAATAAAAATAACAAAGAGCAGGGGGTCCAATAGGGAACCCTGAGGAACTTCAGAGGGGATTTTAACCCATGACGAAGCATAACCACTCAACACCACTGACTGAGACCTGTTTAACAGATAAGAAGAACACCAGCTATGGAGTCTGCCGTGGATACCGATATCCAGAAGCTTATCGAGTTAGATTAAGTGATCTACACGATCAAAAGCTTTGCTGTAATCGGTGAAGACCACATCCACCTGATTACCACAGTCCATATTACTGGTTATTTACTCATTAAATACCAATAGGTTAGTAACAACTGACCTGCCCCGCAAAAAGCCATGCTGTTGAGGTATGAACACAGATTTCAATGCCTCGTAAAGCTGATCAAAAACAAGGCGTTCCAGAACTTTTGCAATTAAACATAATTTTGATATAGGCCTATAGTTTGTAACTACGCTTCTAGATCCACTTTTATGGATAGGAGAAACGAAAGCTGATTACACGTTAATATACGTTAGTTCATGAGAATGTTAATGATCGCAATTGTCCATGTTTTTAGATTTAGGTTTCATAAGCCGTGGTCAAAGTAACATACAACCATTAAAGATCTTATTAATTCAGAGAGCATGGTGGAGAAACGCTTTTGAAACATTATAAAAAATCTTACCAGCAAGTTGGTCAAAGGACCTTTCTTTCCCTCCATATTCTAAAGGCAAAATATCTTTTGGCACTTCGTTGTGCAACTCTTCTAACGTTTTAATGACGTGTATTCTTTCAGAAATATTTTGACTGACGAACTGTTTTACCATTTTAGTGAACAACTCAACAAATTTTGATTGAGTAAATATATATATTCCTTTCATTCTTGCGTCGAATCCTTTCTAAAAAACAAAAATTACTATGAATAAACAAATAAAGTGCACTCTTTAACGTCGTCTGTTGTAAGGAGAGAAAGAAAACAGACATTTGCAATCATTTATAAATCCCTTGTATTTGTAAAACCTAATTCGTCGTTTAGTTCTTCTATTCTACTTTTTTTATCTATCAAAATGGTTAGTTAATTTTTTGTAACGTACATTTTAACTTTCTTACCCTTACTTATTCGTTTACTATTGCTTTTTCAACTGTAGCTATTAGATTTTCTTTGTCAATTTCTGTCATATGGCTGTTGACTATTTTCCTCTTTCTAGCGGACAATATATGTTTAGATTTCAATGTTAATTGGCCTATCGTAGTCCACTGCTGGACATAGGTATCTCCCTAAGCTACCCTTAACTTAAAGTGCAGTAATTGGATTTTCATTATTTCTCTTTTGGATATTTCTAACATTATGTTAAAATGTCATCCTCAGCGAGTATGTTGTCATACAATCATCTAAGACATATTATGATAGAACTGTTATAAATCAGTTTCAGTGTTATTCTAAGATGGGAACCAGCGATAGTACGGTGGTTCCCATTATGGACCTCTAGGCACTTATAAATGATATTAAATATAGTAGTCCTTACTGTCAATATGGTTATGTATTGTTGTAAAAGCACAGGGCTTAGCTTTGTCACCAGTTCCAGAATATTAAATTGTTGATAATCAAACACAGCGATGATCCCGTTGAAATAATCATGCGCTTTAGAATACTCGGCTTGCTGAAAAGTAAATAAAAGAAGCGTTCTAATACTCTAAATCTTTATAAATATTCTTTCATTTACACACCATTTTTTATTTATATTTTTTACCTCGCCTAATGCGCCTAATATGGGTAAAGTCTCAGGAAAGAGGGTCACCATTAAAGACATGAAGCATATTACAATACTTCTAGTAGACGGCCTCTAAAGATGCTATTTCACGCCCTGTTTAAAGGACCCGGGACTGTAGTAAGAAGGAAACTGGGCTGAAAGGCAAATGAAAGAGAAACCAAAACGCTTGATTCTTGATGAAAAATTCTGTACCTTATGCAGGTGACATCTAAGCCCTGCACGAGTTGTCCTGTCTAGGAAAAGAGAGGATAGAAGGGGAGGAGAGAAAGTAGGGTGGGATACATACATATAGTTAAATATTTATAATATTATCACATTAGATCTCCTTTTAATCTTATATAATGCATATGCCAGAAGTCACGTCTGTAGTTTATAATGTTAACAAAATACAGATGCTTCGAAATGTCTGTGATACTTAGATCGGGTACCAAAGTCTGCCCGGCATCACTGTCGCCATTCCACGGATAATGCTTAATCAGCGCGAACACATCATGGTTTGTAGGTTCATCCGTAAAAACGTAGACAGAGCAAAGTAGATACATGTTTAATGCGTCCGTGTCCGCATCCATAAAACCTTGCATCGTGTAACAACAACTTGAAAGATAATTTATTTTATTTATTTATTTATTGTATGGAAGACTTACAGCTAATAATACAGAGCAGGTAAATATGCAAATATATTAAAAAATATATGACAGAGAGCCAATTACAAGTCTTCGCTTGTAGTGACACTATAAAATACAGATAGATACTGTGAACAAGTTAAAAACAAATAACAATTTTAAAAAATATAGAAAACAAAGGGTAACTAATTAAAAATATAAACTAACTAAAATACTAACTAACTATAAACTTATTAAACAACTAGTAAAAGTAGCAACTTGACTAACTGTTTGGTTTAAAGAAGTCCAGGCTTAGATGCTTCCTAACTGTAGGTACACTTAAAGTAAAAGGATCAATATCGTACTGCCTACAGACTTGATTAAATTGTCTACTCACTCGCACCATAAAACTATTTTTCCGATAATTCGTTAATGACGATGGTATGCTAAGAGGGGGATTATATCGAAGTAATATAGGGGGTACATTAAAATTAAGTTTCCCTAAAAGAGTAGGACTATCAATTTTATCACTAAGAATTTTTAGTAGAAATATTATATCAGCTATTTGACGACGTATATCAAGCGGCAGAATGTGAAACTTTTTGCAGAGCTGTAAATAGTTTTCAGACTTGTAAGGAATTTTTTGGTGATAGCATAAATATTTAATAAAACGCTTTTGTACATTTTCTATGCGCTCAATGTATATTCCATAGAACGGACTCCATATTTGGGATGCATATTCCAGGTGACTTCTTACATACGTACAGTATAGCACTTCGAGATGCGCATTACAAAGCCAAGTGATTTAGACGCCTTTTTGATAGCTGTATCGATGTGCTCGTCAAATAGGAGTTTACTGTCGTGATATACACCAAGATCCCGTACACTTGTGCATCTGGAGAGCGAGTGACCCTCTAACATATAGGTAGTATTTAAAGCGTTGCATTTCCTTGTATATGTAATAATTGAGCATTTCAAGGGATTAAGATCAAGTTTGTTTGCAAGACAATAGCTCTCAAGTCTATTTAAATCTCCTTGAAGTGCAACCATATCCGCCATCGATGATACAGTACGGAAGATCTTCATGTCATCCGCAAAACAGAGTAGTTGAGAGGATTGGAGGCAAGAGCCGATGTCGTTTATATAGATAATGAACAACAAAGGCCCAAGCAGGGAGCCCTGCGGCACGCCAGATGGCACAGGAACCCAACTGGATATATAATTATTGAGGACAACAGCTTGAGACCTATTATCAAGATAAGAAGTAAACCACCGAAGTAGATCACCCCTTATTCCGATGTCAATTAACTTCTGTAATAGGGTGTCATGATGAATACGGTCAAAAGCTTTGCTATAATCAGTATAAACGACATCGACCTGCCCCCCTCCTTCCATAGCTTTAGTAATAAAATCATTAAATAACACGAGATTAGTTACTGTAGATCTTCCTCTCAGAAAACCATGCTGAAAAGGACTGAATGACATTGATACAGCTGAATAGACTTGGTCATATACTACTCTTTCAAATACTTTGGCTATTGTACAGAGCTTAGAGATGGGCCGATAATTAGTGATGTCTGTTTTATTTCCTTTCTTATAAACAGGTGATATAAATGCTTGTTTCCAAGCATGTGGGAAAACACAAGAAGATAGGGATTTATTAAATAGAGATGATATGGGTAAGGAAATTGTAGATGAACATTTTTTGAGGAGCTGCGGTGAAATATTGTCAGGGCCTGAAGCTTTCGTTATATCAAGCTTTTGCAAGATTTTAGAAATGTTCTCCCTATTTACCTCGATGCAACAGATATCAGCAGGAGATAATGTAGGCTGTGGGTTAAATGAAGGAGCGGGAATCGAATTTGTTTTTTGAGTATTGGTAAGAGAGGGGTCAAGGAATGAGGAATGAAAAAATGATGAAAAAGCTTCACAGATTGTATTCCCTGTGGACACTAATTCACCATTATAGGTGAGTTGACTAGGCATTGCATTAGAGTTGTATCGAGTTTTTACGTAAGTCCAAAAAGCTCGAGGGTTATTACGTATCGAATTTTCTGTGTAGTTCATGTATTTCTCATAACAAGCGCTTTCCATAAACTTTACTATTTCACGCATTAGTTTATAAGTCAACTCATCAGACATGTTACCATATGTCTTAAATTTCTTTAAAAATTTGGATTTTTCCTTTATAGTTCTAATAAGAGACGAGTCATACCAAACAGGATATTTATTTGCTTTTATGGTTTTTTGTGGAATATATTTATTTTGTAGAATGGTTATAGTCTCATTAAAGAAATCAACAGAGTCATCGACTGAACGCTTTGAAAACTCCGAATCCCAGTTAATAGAACTAATATCATAATTCAGGGAGTCATAATCACCCTTACTATACTTGTAGCATAGTCTTGGAGGACAGTCTAATGCTAGTGTTATATAGACATCTAGAACAACAATTAAGGCTGAGTGATATGCGTCAATCGGGACTAAGGGATCAGAACATTCTGTTATTGTCGCTATACTACTAGAAAGAACTAAGTCAAGTATCTTCCCGTCCTTATTAGTGACACTGTTATACTGGCACAGTCCGGCGGTATATAACTCATCCGCAAGTAAATATTCATCCTTAGTATTTAAGTTGGTGGGAACTAGCGACGGACAGTAGGAAGGCACCCACGTAATTTCACTTAAATTAAAGTCACCAGCAATTAGATACATATCGGAATTATTATTATTAATTATTGTACTGTTCAACTTAGACAAAAAGTTACTAAGTTGTAATGAGAAAGAGAAGCCATGTGCTTGTGTACACAGATAAACGGCACATATATGAATATTTACATATCGTCTAGAATCAGATACTCTGAGCCGCACATTCACCCACAGGTCTTCTGCTGAAGAATGGAACTGGGGTTCCGGGGTAACCAATAATTCCCTCCGCGCAGCTATCATAACACCACCGCCACGAGTTTGTTTTGTTAAATCGTAATCACGGTCGCGCCGCCACACATTATATGATTTATTGAAAAGTTCCGAGTCATGAATACTATCCAACAACCAGGTTTCAGTTAGAACAATAATATCATACGTAGCCAAACACATCTGACGATAAAACTGATCCGTCTTTGTTTTAAGTCCACGTAAATTTTGGTAATATATGTTAAGCTTATGCTCATTGTGACAAGACATTATCGAAAAAGATATATAACTACTTGATAACATTCACCATAATTAATAGCATACATTTTATGTTTAAAATAATACCATAAAGAACCAAGGAAATAAAAATTTAATATTAATGGTTCAAAAAGTAGGTAAACAATTATTTTTTCTTTCCCATGTCGTCGTCGTCGGTAGAATTTATATGTTAACAATATCATCAAGTAATAAGTAATAGTACGAGTGAAATAGAAATAACTCAGAACACATAGTCTACACGAATGATTGAGCAGGACAGAAACAGTTTTTAGTAGTAGCACTTCAATATGAACTGCACGATAAAGAGAACAATAGGAGCTCGGAAGCAAGCCATGGGACACAAACCTTTTGTAGTGTTGTAGCGAATAATAAACAAGTGAGACGAAGATGTTAATTAGTACTGTAAATAAAAATTGATTATAACATACTATGTAATGAGACAGTCTACAACAGCATTTTACACTATTTTGTTTAAATCAAGTACATTTTTGATTATGAATACTTTAGAATTAATGTTTCTTCTTACATGAATTTTACAGTGTTTAACCCAAACAAACTCAAAATTTTTCTGTTTAGCAATAGTTTTTACCTTACTTAGCAAAATTTTAGATTCAATACTTAGGTGATCATTTACATAAACACGTTGCAACGAAGATTGAAATCCCAAGTCCGATGTAGATAGGTCCTTTTTTGCACGCGCAGCAGCAATGAAGTCCTCTTTAATATATCTATTTATGAAACTGATAATGATTAATTTCTCCTTAGAATTTTGCATGGGCACCCTTGAGATATAATTAATTTGAGCCTTAGGACAATTATTGTAGTTTATTTTACGGCTGATAGATTCGACAATCGAGAACAGATTTTCATCCTTCTTTAAAGGTACTCCCTTGATTTCAACGTTGCTTAGCCTCGACCTTTGATCATGGAAATTAAGGACAAGCTTTGTCTTGGTTACTTCGGCCTGCAATGTACTAACTGAGTCCTGCAGCTTTTCAAGTTCAGAAGTTCTATTTTCGAGATCCAGGAACTTAGAATGAAATTCATCAAGTTTGTTACTAGAAAAATCACACGCAGCTTTAAGTTCAGTGAGTTCACCTTTAATTGATCTTATGTCATCACAAAGAGTAGGTAGTTTTAATAGCTGACGCTTCATGTCGCGGATTTCACTAAGTATGGTATCCAAGGTGGCAGGCAATTCCTGTGCTGAAGTAGCAATAGGGGAGGAGGCCCCCTTACAACGGGGGCATTTCCATTTCCCTCGCCTATCTGCACCCAATTTCTGCCATCCGCCTTCAGTTATTGATGCACATCCAAAGTCTAGAATTTTTTTACAACTGCTGCAATGAACTCCGTCGCCACACATAGTGTCACAAATTGCACAAGTCTTCATCTTTAATGACGAGAGTAGTTAAAAAGGTTGACGATCTATTTATTTACGCAACAAGCGGTGTATGCGTCTCCTCGAGTTACACGATCACAGATCACTGTCTGACTAATAAAAAAAATAAGGCTGGAACACCATAGAGTGAAGATTCGAAGAATGTTGTTTTACTCAAAAGTCTGTATTACAAAAAAGTGATGGAAATGTTATGCGAAAGGGCTAGTAAACTAGCTTTATTTACCTAATCAAAGTATTTATAGAGGTTAAAATACAATTTGCAGACCTGGATACCAGGGTGAATGCGGCAGATGTACTCATAAGCAACGCTCAAATTATGAAAGTTAAAAGATACCGTAGAGTTCTTGTTAGGAAAATTATTTCTACTACAATATACTTACTATAATCATATATTGGAAATGCTCTAAAATATTTTTTTCTGTAAAAGGTTTATCAGAAACTCTGATCAATACTACTCTGTAAAAGTCTTCTGTCACTGTTGGCAAAAATACTACTGACCTGTAAAAAAAAATTGTGAAAGGTGAAGCAATTATACATATTATAATACACCATCTGGATTGTGGGAAGGTGATACGAAGTCCTTGAAGGTGAAGCTGCGACCAACATCAAACATATTATAAACTTTAGCGAACCCAACATAAAGGAAAATATACAAAACTCAACATACTTACTGTTGAACCGCAACCCAACAAGTTTGTCGGGTCAAAGGACCTTTTCTTTGTTCATTCTTCCTTTCCATAGTAAATGTTGTTAACCCATCTCAACTAGAGAACATGTTCTGATCAATATTTTCATCAAAAATATATGGCTAAACCACATCTACAATATGTTAATTTACTCACCCGATTTCTAAAACATCTTTCAGTTCCGTTCTTACATTGGTCTTCGAGAAGAACAGGGGCAGTAAAGTCTTCATGGTGCACAATCGGTCTATCTGTTTCTTTGCTTTTTCAACAGAGCCTTTGCAAATTATTATTGTCTTTTCCAAGTAGTCTTTTTCTAGAACCATTGAAATTAAATTATCGGTTTTATAGGAGGTTATTACACAGATATTTTTAAGAAATTTCATTTCTTTCTTAATCTTTCTTGTTTTTAATATTTAAAGCATAACAGCTCCATGGCACTAGCAATTTAAATATGTGAATGAATCACAAGCGAATTATTATATTAACGACATCGTCTTTACTTTTCTATGAAAAGCCGCTGGTTAAGTTCCCGGCTGAGTAGAATTTAAACCACCCCATCACTTCCCATGCGGTATCGTACAACGCGATTAAAGGATAGGGAGGGGATAAGTTGAACGTCAGACAGATATATATACAGCCCAGACTCTGCCTCAGATGCATGGCTTGAGTCGACAATAGTGCCCGGAAGATGGCAATAGTCTCACCCCCTATTACGTGGCTATCGAATTCCATGATTGGTGAAATGTGGATGTTATAATGTATGTATGTGTAAGGATATCAAATCTTAGAGCAATTTGCCATCTTTATTAAGAAACGTCAAACTAAGTGTTAACAACACCAAATAAATCGGGATTGAATCCGTTACAAATAGATTTTTGTCAATGAATGATAAATTGGCGAAAACTTCGGAAAGTACAACCTTTTTAAACGAAAAGAACAAAACCCGTCATGAAGGTGGATTGCGCTGGAAAGCAACTGGAAAAGGGTAACCATATCACATTTTTACGTCTAAAATCGCATGACGAGTTTGAGTCATTTCATTACAACATAGCATCAACAGTACTTAATAGCTGTAACCAGGCGGACAGCCTGAGGGCGACTAGAAGTTAATCGTTTGCTGGCTAGAAAAAATGTACCTGGCAGAAGTTATGCGGGTAGAGCGACTCTAATGAACGAAATAACATTGAAGTAATAACTTATTTGTCATATATAATGATTGAAATTAATCGAACCGACTAAAACCGCACGGCCATCTTGGGCCATCTGTTGCCGAGGGTGAGGTAACTTATGGCATATCCCTCGCGCACCCCGACTGACCCAGGGCTATAGCAGGCCCCTTCGGGTGTGGGACAACGGCGTCCCCATCTTTCCCTAGAAAAAGGCGGAGAGGCAATAATCGTGCTGCCGTCTCGACCTGCTTCTGCTAGAGTGACAGGCGGCTCCATTTGTCACCCCCAGGTCTGTGCTCATGGTGGACGGAGGTTATTTAATGACCTCCGATGCCAGGGTCACCTACGCGGATAGATTTTAGGCTATACAGTTTTCATTCTGAAAAACTAATTGCCTAGTTGAGAAACTGAAGCATTTTTATGGTGATATCAGCCAAGGACATAGATCGCCTTCATAATACAGAAGATGAACCATCAATCCATACAAACGAGTAGTGGGACCTTAATTTCTTCAACAAACCTAGGTATTGTTTCCTGGCAATAGAAATTTCGTCTTCATCCATAACTCAGTAGCTTATTACGTATTTGACAGAAAAAAACCCTCGGAGTGCACATATGGGTTTCGCCCCGTTCTCGGAATCATGGATTTGATTTTTGCCCTAAGGATTGTTGTGGAAAAACATAGAACAAGGAATACGTCTCTGTATTGTTTGTTTTAATACACCCTACACACACTGTGGTTCAAAAAGGTTCTAGAATCTTATTCTAATATTATATGAGACATCTACCTACTAAGATTCCGCTCTGTTGGTGACACGAAACCAGATTTCATAACCATACTTTTATTTCAAAAAGCTAGCCCTTCAAAGTATAATATTTTGGAGTGATCATTCACACATGAGACAAGAACTTCATAGAAAATATGCCGATTCAACCATTACGAAGCAAATTGCACAAATCTTTATCTATAGTGCAACAATGTCCCCATAACATAAAAACAAATGTCTACAAGGTTTTAAACGTTCACACGTACTTACTAATCACATCATCACTACCATTATATTTTATTGAACATTATTTACAGTTACTGTGATCAAAAGGAATCCTGGTGACCAGTATATTAGCCACGCCTTTTTCGCAGTGGGGTAGGTGGAGACAATTTTTTTCCACTTCTCACAATACTGGCATACATTTTTCGCTTCTTATACTTTCATAATTGTTTTCATACATGGCTATTCTTGACATAACATTTCTTTAAAAGCCTTCGATCTGATTGACATACGTGTATATACGTCGATCCCTACCGGGTTGACAATTCACCCTCGCTTCACAAATTGGTTTCATCAGTCTTCTTTCGTTCATCCTCTCCACGTGTCCGAACCATCTAAGTAGCCCTTTCTCTATCTTAGTCAATACATCTTCAAACACACCACAACGTTCTTTTGTCACGCTGTTCCTCACTCAATCCATCAACTTCACCCCAGCTATACTTCTTAGGCAACGCTATACGCCTATTTCCCTCCGGGGTAGGCCTTACATACTTCACAAACTTCCTCTACTGTCATTAATTCTTTAATTTCTATGGTAACGAGTACTTCTCACCTGCCCTTTTAAAAAAAGATATTCCCATAAACATTTAGGCAAATATATAAAATAATACACCACTCAAAATAAATCATTTACTTAAAAAGGCAGCCAACATTTTTTCAACCTTCAAATATGTGAGAATATTTTTCTGACCTGAATAATTTGTTCACCCACTATAAAATTAATTTGTAACTATAAAATCAATCATTTAGAACTTCAAGATAAGAATTACTTATATATTATATACTTATAAATACTTACTAAAGTCCTTCTTTAAAAAGTGATCTTGCTTTTGTATCCATTGTTCTAAAATATCTACGGCCTCGTCGATTCTTCCAGGCTTTTCCAAATTATGTATCTTTCTAATTTCATGAATAGCATTATCTGGTAAATCTAATACACGAGTTCTTCTAAATGATTGCATTTTTATATTTTTAGTATGCCACGCGTTAAGCACTGATCAGCGATAGTTTTCAACTAACTATGCATCAACTGCAACATCGTTCACAGTGATCATAATACTACCTTGTAAAGTGTCTGTGGTATGTATTGTATACGTAAAACATTGAAGTCGTAGTAGTAAACCGACTAAACTCGTAATTACTCGCCGTCTTGGGTCTTTAAATGAGTAATATTGCCTATAACATACCTCTTGCACCCCGGCTGACGCAGGGCGACCTTCGGTTTCGACGGGTGTGGAAACCATGATACGAACCTTGACACGCGTGCGGAGCTGCGGCATATGGCCTAGCTAGCTAGTACTAACTACATCAAAGTAATTAAATACTATTAAGTAAATGTTTCACTAACATAATTCAACGCTGCTCGGTTTAGTTTTAAGGCAACTCATTATCCCCATTATTAGCTGTTATTACTAGTACTTGTGATGTCCTTATTAAGTGACTGACAAGGAAAATCTCAAATTACCAAGTGACCTCCCCATAAATACCTAGAGACGATTAAACTTGCCTCCACCTTGGCGGTTGGCAGAATCATCGGTACCTAAATCGATGCAAGAAGCTATTTGAATAAAAATAAGTCGTAGGAAAATACAACACTTATTGAAAAACACACTTCGAATAATTTATTATTAAAATATTTATCAAACCATAAAAAAAAAATACAAATAAGCGTCCAAATTTTTATATTTAAATCAAAATACGTAAATAGTTATAACTAATAAGAAAATACACAAAAGAATAGTAGAATTCGACTTTATAACAGATCAGTACATACTTAATTATAGTTTTTGAAAATTATTATTTTGTAATAGATATTATAAGATAAGATTAGGAGATACCTACTACAAGATTAGAATATGAAAAAATATTTCAATGGAGAGGCACATGCAAAACTAATCTCAGATGACGTCACCCTCCATGGTGCTTGTCTTAGAGTCTATAATCCTATGTTTCTTACGTAAGAGGTGCTTGTCAATCTTGTCATTGATATTTACATTGAGAGTATATAATTTTGTTTGTGAATTCATGAATAAAAATGTGCACCTGCATAACAGTGGCGAATTTAAAACAATAGTTGAAGAAGAAAAATGCTTTATTACATTAAAATCACCAGGTTTGAAATGGTCGCTACATATTGTAGCAGACGAATTTGGTATTTAGTTTTTGATGCACAGGTCTTTAATTACAGCAACCGTATTTTATTATGAGTAGGGACATGATAAGGACCTTTCTTTTTACACTAAAATTCACAACTTAGCGTCCAAAGTTCCAGAACATCGAATTTACACTAATTAACGTATCTACTTGAATATATTACTTCTATCCATATCACACCACCAAACTAATTTACTGTAAGATTCTAATAACATTTTCAAGTAACAGATTAATCAACTGTCATGTTTCTGAAGGAGCCCGGCATTCCCATGTACTCCTCATTGAATTGGCTGGACTTTCTTAAAGTTTCGTTGGTGCCTGCTTTGTTCATCATTTCCATATACTTCACGAATTCTTCTGTGCTCAGTTCGTCAACCCAATCCGCTGTACAAAAACCAAAATATAAGTGAAAAACAATCTTGTGTATGTGGTCGCACCCTGAAGCCACTAAACCGAATTTAATATTTTTTACATCTATGACAGCTATGATAAGTATGTTTATCTCGCTGTTTTTTTTCGTGCAGATATCCCCACATCCAACACCTCCGACTACGGAGGAGATTAAGGAGGACTCGAACCAACTAAAGCCGCATGCCGTCTCGCGTCTCAATTACATCATTCAAAATCAACTGCAAATCATTACTATGCAAAAGAAAAATAGTTTTTAAAAATACTAGTAATGTAAATTATCAATGTTCTTGTGTTTTTCTTTTAATTTTTTTTTTTTTATACTACTTAGGTGGCAGACAAGCACACGGCCCAACCGATGGAAAGTGGTATGTATGTATGTATGTATCTTTATTAGCCATTATTTACATAACTTACATCTAAACAAGGCCCCACAAAACCGTTTCCACGGTTTGACTGTGGGAACAGACAACAAAGTTTGCTACGTTTGCATGCGGACGTTATTATATATTATGCATAGGTATGTACAGTCAACAAAGTAGATGAGGTCGCACTTCTTCATACAACTTATATGAAAAAGTGCGACCCCATCCACTCCGTTGACCTTATCTAAGAACTTTTAATTGCAGTGCATAATTACAATTACAATTGCTTTATTAAATGGTCTCGAAGCAATTTGGCAAATTTGCCTTTTTTAGTTTCGTTTCTGATATCTGCGGGCAAACTATTAAGTAGGTACGGTATTCGTTTATCAAGCGTTCTGTCGCCAAAGTAGTAGTAGTAGTAGTCACCATGGCCTATGCACGCGTGCAAAACCAAGAGAGTCACACTCACGCTGCCAACCCTGCAAGCATTGAGAGTTTCTGTGCCGTCAGTGTAAAAGACAAAGCACAAGCTTTTGGTCTTTCCACTGACAGCACAAAAAAAGCCTCCAGTGAGCTCTGGCTACCCTACTATGGCCGCGGTGTTTGTGTTCACACCAATGGCATCTACATTTTCATCATGTATACAGTAACTTAATGTTGTATTAAGTGATAGAGTATGGTATTTAGTAGTTTCGTATGATTATAAAAAAATCTTACCAATAAGTTTATCAAAGGGTCTTCCTTTCCCCCCATATTCTACAGGTAATATATCTTTCGGCACTACTTCATGCAACTCTTCTAACGTTTTTATCACATGTACTCTTTCAGAAATCTTTTGGCTGAGGAATTGTTTTACCATTTTAGTGAACAAATCAACCACTTTTGATTGGGTTAATAAATAAATACCTTTCCACCTTGCGCCGAATCCTTCCTATAAAACAAAAAAAAAACAGATATTTGCACTTTGTTCTTAATTCCTATGTGATATTTCATACTGGTTTTAACAAGAAGAGGTACTTTTATGAAATGTAATTAATTGATCGTTTAGTGCCTCTGTCCTATCTTTATATACGTTATGATATCACCACAATGGTCAGTTAATTTTCCTCTTGCAATTCTCATTACTAGATATTTTTTCAATACTCAACTCCCTCTTATGTATGTTTTCCTCTTTCTGCCACCATTTCTTACTCTATACATATTGCGCAGTAATCTCTTATCAGCTGCGTTGATTAAAATTTCATGATATTTCCTTTGGACATACTCAATACAATATTTTTAACATATGTTTCAATAGCACACATTTAGATAGCGATACCCTGGAGTGTATTTTACCATACAAACGTATGTGATAAGTGTTACGGTTAGTTGAAGCCATAAAGATGGGTCGCTGCTGCAAGCTTTCCACCTAGGGGGTGGGCGGGTGGTGGTGATTCGCATGCAGACTGTCAATTTGTCATGAGGATAAGATATTAGAATATTAAAACTAACATAGGAGTAAGAAAAATTGTTACTAACACACTGAATCTTGGTCACTTGAAATAAATAAATATGAATGAATGAAAAAGTTCGACAACCTTGTCTAATTACAGAATTCAGATATCGCCAGTAAGTTAAACAAGCAAATGGGCTGTGCCATGGTGAAACCTGGGATCGAACCCGAGACCTCGTCTCAGCAGTCCATTACCCATACCACTAGGCTACCACAGTTTTTTTGCATACCTCAACCTCTTTAGAAAAGGGTTTAGAGGATTACGTTACGATGGGAACCAATATACTATTATAAGCCAGTAGAGATTCTTGAATCGTAGTAATACTTACTATCAATATGGACATAAATTGTTGTAGCACCACAGGGTTGATTTTTGTCACCAAATCTAGAATATTTGTTTGGCTAAAATCATATACAGCGATGATCCCATTGAAATAGTCATGTGCTTTGAAATACTCGCATTGCTGAAAAGGAAATAAAAAATAAATATTTTAATCTTCTCTTGCATTAACACTTCTTCTTAGTTCTACACTCCTCGCGGAGTAGTCGTGGTCATGGATTGTCCAGTAGGTTGTTTGCAGCTTTTGCGAGACTTCTCCACTTCTCTCAATTAGTTGTTCAGCGCGTACCTTCAGTAAGGGAACACTTTGTAGAGGACTTAATAAGCTCTGCCCATCTTGTGGATGATTTGCCGCGAGAACACTAATCTAACCCTCTATTCTTCCATATACCACCAACCATTCGAAAAAAATTTCGTTACGAGTGATAGGCATTAACAAAAAATTCTACTAATATTATAAATACGATGTATCACCACCCCATCTTATACAAAGGGTGTCGTAAGAGGCGACTAACCGAAAAATACGCAGATGATATCACTGCAAGAGAAGGAAACCTCGAAATAAAATCCTATACCAACCAATCTGGCCAGGGTGGAAACAGTAGGCGAAAGCCTCCTAACATTGGGAGAGACCTGTGTCCAGCAGTGGACTGCGATGGGCCAATTGATTGATTGATTGATTATAAATAACAATATGATAGTTTGCGAAGAAACTTAAATGTTTCTCGATTTAAGAGCTTAACGGATCTGACTAAAACATGACATGACTGACATATTGAATAACACACTTTTGAGTCATTGTTAGTGTGTGTGTTTCCTTCTTTCTTTCCTTTTTTATACAACTTAGATGGTAAACAAGCACTTGGCCCACCTGATGGAAAGTGGTTACCGCGACCTATGAACGTGTGCGACACCAGGGGAGCCACTCCTGTACTGTCTCTCTCCAAACTCTTTTCTTGTAAGAGAAGAGTTTCTGTGCCGTCCGTAGAGAAGGCACAATCAGGACAAACCTTTGGTCTGTCTATACTTTTCACTATATTTTATTTTTGACCTGACCGGTTTCCCCTCACAGCATTCTCAAAGGTTTGTATTGATAGTATTAACAATATGACAGCTCATATACTACCGACAGCAATGCTATTATCTAGCTCATCTAAAAATCTATGCACGTATAGGAGGCCCCCCTCCCCATATTTATTATATTCTGTTTTTGAATAATTTCTTATAGCAAAAGTATATTATGAATTGCAACTGTTATAACGGTTATAACGATTCATTAGATACAGCCTGGTGACAGACAGATAGATGAATTGTGAAATTTTAGTAATAGGGTTCCATTTTTTCCCTTTGGGTACGAAATCATAAAAGTACCGAAGAGCTCCTGTTAGATTAAATACTTTAAAATATACTTACGATAATAATGTACTGGAAAAATCCAAAAATATTTTTTTCAGTGAGAAGTTTATCGTGACCTTTGATCACTATAACTCTGCAAAAATCTGAAGTCACTACTGGCATAAATACAATTGATCTGTAAGAGTTGAACTTTGGGGTAAAATTAAGGTTAGGTAAAGCCATTGACGTGTCGTACATTATTTTCAGTGTGTTCACACTGTACACTGTGTATAATAGTCAGCATCAGTTTGACCTTGATGAACAAAGTATTCAAAATGGTCTTGATGCCTTGAAATTCCAGTTGACTAATTGTTCTGATATTTATACACACCTTTAGTTCAGATAGTGATTTGGATCAATAAAATAGTTAGATCGTCTTGAGATCTTTGTTGTGATCATGTGCGTTGGGATACTTGAACGTAAAAAGTGTACATTAATTTACAACCAGTATATGAAATTTTGTATTACTCACTTCACAAAAAACAGACTATTCGTAGAACCGTTCATCGCCTATTTTACATTACCTTTACATTTTACATGTGTTATTTTATTTAATTTTTGAAATTACCAATATTCCCTCTAACCCCTCCAACTAAGCTAAATTGCTTGTGCTGGGAGTGGGCTCGGGTCGGTAGTGTGATGGCCCGGATTCGAACCCGGGACCGATCGTTAATCGTGAAATTTTGAGAAATGCCTATTCTCAGAATCACAAAAAGAAACCAGAAGCACAGACCAGATAAAATAGTAACTTGCGTACCGAGAAGCATCTGTAGCAATCACGGACTTCTTAAAATTGTAGAAAATGTGAATAAGACTATGTACTAACAAAATTTATTTTAAAGATGCAGGCGAATGAAATTTAATGTTTCTAGCTTTGAAAATTACGAGCTTCCAAATAAAACATACATACCATTTCAAAAAAGCCTTTCTTTGTCGTGGACGTTTACAACATTAATGAACATCTACTGCGAAATTTCCAAGTTTGTAGGTCCAGAGATTTAGGCTCTGAGTTAATAAATCAGTCAATTAGTCAGTATATATTATTATACTTACGCTGCATCCAACACATCATGCAATTCCGCTTTTACATTGGTCTTAGTGAAGAATTGGGGCAGTAAAGTTTTCATGGTGCACAATCGATCTATCTGTTTCTTTGCTTTTTCTACAGAGCCTTTGGACGCTATGATTGTCCTCTCCAAGTAGTCTCTTTCTAGAACCATTTAAATAAATAATTAAATATACTTAAGTTTTATATACATATTTAAATTCCCGGCAGAGTAGAATTTTCGTACAAGGCGACTAAGGGATAGGGCTGTTTAACCACACAGAAATATACAGCCCAGACTCATCTTCAGATGCATGGCTCGAGTCAACATTTAGTGCCCGGATGACGGCAATAGGCTCACCCCCTATTACGTGGGATCAAATTCAATGATTAATGAAATGTGGGTGGTAATTCACCTCTGTCTCTAGGTATCGTTTCCTGGCAATAGAAATTTCATCTTCATCCATAACTCAGTAGCTTATTACGTATTTCACAGAAAAAAACCCTCGGAGTGCACATATGGGTTTCGCCCCGTTCTTGGAATTATGGATTTGATTTTTGCCCTAAGGATTGTCGTGGAAAAACATAGAACGAGGACTACGTCTCTGTATTGTTTGTTTTAATACACCCTACACACACTGTGGTTCAAAAAGGTTCTAGAATCTTATTCTAATATTATATGAGACATCTACATACTAAGATTCCGCTCTGTTGGTGACACGAAACCAGATTTCATAACCATACTTTTATTTCAAAAAACTAGCCCTTCAAAGTATAATATTTTGGAGTGATCATTCACACATGAGACAAGAACTTCATAGAAAATATGCCGATTCAACCATTACGAAGCAAATTGCACAAATCTTTATCTATAGTGCAACAATGTCCCCATAACATAAAAACAAATATCTACAAGGTTTTAAACGTGCACACGTACTTACTAATCACATCATCACTACCATTATATTTTATTGAACATTATTTACAGTTACTGTGATCAAAAGGAATCCTGGTGACCAGTATATATAGCCACGCCTTTTTCGCAGTGGGGTAGGTGGAGACAATTTTTTTCTACTTCTCACAGTACTGGCATACATTTTTCGCTTCTTATACTTTCATAATTGTTTTCATACATGGCTATTCTTGACATAACATTTTTCTTTAAAAGCCTTCGATCTGATTGGCATACGTATATATACGTCGATCCCTACCGGGTTGACAATTCACCCTCGCTTCACAAATTTGTTTCGTCAGTCTTCTTTCGTTCATCCTCTCCACGTGTCCGAACCATCTAAGTAGCCCTTTCTCTATCTTAGTCAATACATCTTCAAACACACCACAACGTTCTTTTGTCACGCTGTTCCTCACTCAATCCATCAACTTCACCCCAGCTATACTTCTTAGGCAACGCTATACGCCTATTTCCCTCCGGGGTAGGCCTTACATACTTCACAAACTTCCTCTACTGTCAATAATTCTTTAATTTCTATGGTAACGAGTACTTCTCACCTGCCCTTTTAAAAAAGATATTCCCATAAACATTTAGGCAAATATGTAAAATAATACACCACTCAAAATAAGTCATTTACTTAAAAAGGCAGCCAACATTTTTTCAACCTTTAAATATGTGAGAATATTTTTCTGACCTGAATAATTTGTTCACCCACCATAATATTAATTTGTAACTATAAAATCAATCATTTAGAACTTCGAGATAAGAATTACTAAATATACTTATAAATACTTACTAAAGTCCTTCTTTAAAAAGTGATCTTGCTTTTGTATCCATTGTTCTAAAATATCTACAGCCTCGTCGATTCTTCCAGGCTTTTCCAAATTATGTATCTTTCTAATTTCATGAATAGCATTATCTGGTAAATTTAATACACGAGTTCTTCTAAATGATTGCATTTTTATATTTTTAGTTTGCCACACGTTAAGCACTGCAACATCGTTCACAGTGATCATAATACTACCTTGTAAAGTGTCTGTGGTATGTATTGTATACGTAAAACATTGAAGTCGTAGTAGTAAACCGACTAAACTCGTAATTACTCGCCGTCTTGGGTCTTTAAATGAGTAATATTGCCTATAACATACCTCTTGCACCCCGGCTGACGCAGGGCGACCTTCGGTTTCGACGGGTGTGGAAACCATGATACGAACCTTGACACGCGTGCGGAGCTGCGGCATATGGCCTAGCTAGCTAGTACTAACTACATCAAAGTAATTAAATACTATTAAGTAAATGTTTCACTAACATAATTCAACGCTGCTCGGTTTAGTTTTAAGGCAACTCATTATCCCCATTATTAGCTGTTATTACTAGTACTTGTGATGTCCTTATTAAGTGACTGACAAGGAAAATCTCAAATTACCAAGTGACCTCCCCATAAATACCTAGAGACGATTAAACTTGCCTCCACCTTGGCGGTTGGCAGAATCATCGGTACCTAAATCGATGCAAGAAGCTATGGTGGCGCGTGGGCCAGCGTGCGCGAGTGGACTGTATTGCGAAGAAGCAGATAACTGTTCTATTGACACTTTACACACAAAACAAGACAGGTGGCCGGGCTGCCGCGGATTCGGTCCAGGCAGTGAATGCAGCCCGAGAAATTAGGAGAGGATGCACTAACCTTCACGACCCACGTGTTTTTCATCGCAGCCGGTACACGGATCTTCTCTTCCTTGCTCAGGAGCTGCCGTCAGCGTCACTAGATCCCTTGAGGAACACACGAGAGGCACCATCCGATCGGTAAAGGTCTATGAGGCGGTTAAAATACAACAAATATTATTCATTTCTGAGAGACGCGCTCGCGATCCGTCCCTACGCTGGCTAGTTCAAAGCGGGAGTGCCCGTCCACATCTCACACAATGGCGGACGGAAGCTACAGCTAGCCCTACTCTATGGTTAGTGCGGAGGGGGAGACGGATCTAAAAGGAGTGTGTTTCCATGTCAAAAAATACAGTTTCCACATCGGCGCAACCATTCCCCCCGGCTTGAAGGGTTACCTTCGAAACGAAAAATGTGGAACAAAACTAATGTCTAATCTAAATCTAGGTTTGCGAAATAACAACTAAAATATAAACATAGATTGGAACTCGTGCCTACTGCTGGCTAGGCAGAGGGCAGAGGCGAACAACCGGGCGCAGATACGATCCGGTTGCAGTTTTAACCCGTACAACACGAGTTATCCCGCGGGCATCGGGAAAAATTTCCTCTACTACTCCTAGAGGCCAATGTAAAGGAGGCGCATTCTCAGTCATAAGGACTACCACCGTACCTACAGTAATTGGGTTGGATGGAGTATTCCATTTTTGACGTGACTGCAGCGTGTGCAAATAATCGGTTCTCCAACGATTCCAAAACGATTGGACCATCTTATCTAAAAGAGCGTGACGAGTTAGGAGGTGTATTCTATCGTCATCAACATCTATTGCGGGCAAATATTTTAAAGGAGTCATATTTAAGAAGTGAGCTGGCGTCAGCGCTAACGGCTCTGACGGATCGCTAGATAGAGTCCGACACAGCGGACGCGTGTTCATCACCGCCTCTACTTGCGCGAGTACGGTACTCAACTCCTCGAACGAGAGAATCTGTTCGCCTATGACGCGAAACAGATGCGACTTAAGGCTTTTAATATTCGCTTCCCAATTACCACCAAAATGACTAGCTGCAGGCGTGTTAAAGTACCATTCAATGCGATTTTCGGCTAAGATGTGAGCGAATTCACTTTGGTAGTACTTAGACCGTAAGAATGTGTGCAATTCCGAAATACTACGTCGGGCCCCTACATAGTTTGTACCGTTGTCCGAATACATGCGCTTAACCGGACCCCGACGCGACAAAAAACGTTTAAAAGCGGACATAAAATTTGGCGTACTTAAATCACCGGTCAACTCTATATGAACCGCGCGAGTTGTCATACAAATGAACAAACAAACATAAGCTTTCGTGGAGCGAATGCCACGACCACGAGCAATGGTGACCTTGAAAGGCCCAGCAAAGTCTGTGCCGGTGTGTACGAAAGGTTTTGCGGATTGAACAACACGACAAGAGCGATGATCGGCCATTTCAGGCGCGATAAAACGCGGGCGGAGTTTAAAACAAGGTACACATCTGTGTACTCTAGCGCGAATCAAATTACGAGCGGAAATTATCCAGTATTTCTGTCTCAAAATAGACATTAACAAATCGGGACCAGCGTGACAATTCACCTTGTGATGATAATCTACTAACAAATCTAATACGTGGTCCTTACGCGGGAGAATTACTGGGTGCCTTTGTTCAAATCCTAAACCTGAATTTCTCAAACGACCACCTACTCGAATGAGTCCATCTTCCAAAAATGGTTTCAAGTGTCGGAAAGAACGACTACAAGGTTTGTTAAATTCTAAATTTTTAAATTCAGAAGCAAAATAACACTTCTGCAATTCGCGAAGTATGATCAATTCAGCCTTATCTAAATCAGCGGCGGTTATATGACCGCGTGTAGATAAAATTCTCAAAAATCGGCCTACATAAACAACACAACGCAACAGTCTCGACCAAGACGAGACGCGATTAGCCAACAACAAAACCAGGGACTCTTCACGCGGGACCGACACCACAAGCGAGTGCTTCTTTTCCTCGGGTGGTTCGGAAACCGTAGTGGGATTGAATTGACTAACTGGCCACTTATCTAACGCGGCATGAATCCAGGACGGTCCACTAAACCATAACGGGTGATCTAATATTTGCGAAGGAAGCAGTCCACGAGAGAGACAATCGGCTGGGTTGTCGGTGCCAGCAACGTGAAAGAGATTTTTTGGCGCTAATTCCGATTGAATTTTTGCCACTCTATTAGCGACGAAGGTGTCCCAACGATGGGGCGAAGAGTGGGCCCAACACAAAGCGACTGTTGAGTCCGAAAAAGCTAAAATTCTATTAATATTAATGCGACTACTACAAGCATTGGCGATAGAGGTGATCAATCTAACCAACAATAGTAAAGCGCATAGCTCGAGGCGTGCCAGAGAGACGACCTTACGGGGAGAGACCTTCGATTTCGCGCTTATAAGGCTAATTGAAACCTTACCTACATTCGAGACATGAAAATAGACTACTCCTCCATACGCCCTCTCACTAGCGTCCGCGAAGCCTACTACCGTAACAACACTATGTTGCGATATACCTACATGACGCGGAATTTGTACTTGGTCAAGCACAGAGAGTTCTTTTCTAAAGCGAGCCCACAACTTAGCAATGTTGTCGGGCGCGGTGTCGTCCCAATCACAATTCGAAAGCCAAAGCTCTTTTATAAGTAGTTTGGCGTACAGAACGACAGGAGCTACGAATCCCATTACGTCCCATATCCGTGCCACACACGACAGGATAATGCGTTTAGTACAAGTTTGCGGGGTCGAACTACTTTTCAAACTAAACGTATCAGATGCGGGCGACCAGCTTAAACCAAGCACCTTGTGCGTATCACTTTCATCGAACTCCTTAACCGAAGACAATCGGTGCGACGGTGGAATCGACTCTAACGCTGTTTGCGAGTTGCTCGTCCATTTCACGAGATCAAATTGACCCGCCTTCATGAGACTTATAACTTGAGCGGCCGTCTCGACCGCCTCGGCCTCGCTATCTACACTATACACGAAGTCGTCCATGTATAAGCCAGTCTCAATGGTGGCTCTCGCTTTAGGAAATGCATCGCCCTCGTCAGCGGCCAACTGCTTGACGGTGCGAAGTGCGTGAAAAGGGCTAGATTTAAGCCCGAAGCAAACACGATTAAACTCGTAAACCATTAAAGGTTCTTGCGGTGAAAATCTATACAAAAATCGTTGAAACCTACGATCGGGTTCGCGCACTTCAAGGCACAAAAACATTTGTCGAATATCTGCAGAGAGTGCCACAGCGAATAAACGAAAATTTACAATTATGTCAAATAAATTACCTTGAAGATTTTGACCACAATACAAAATGTCATTAAGCGACACGGAAGTGCTAGTCTTAGCACTGCCATCTAGAACTACGCGGAGTTTAGTAGTAAGCTTATCTTCTCTAATAACTCCGTGGTGCGGGATAACGTACGAAGGCTGGGTCTCGTCAGTGTCCGCAGGCGCAGGTGAGATGTAACCTTTATCTAAATATTCGTTGACAACCTCATCATAGGCTTGCTTTAACTTTGGAGACGCCTGCATCTTTCGTTCTAAACAAAGAAAGCGTCTTTCAGCGGATGCACGGGAGTCGCCGAGCGAAAAAATATCTCCCTTGAAAGGGAGCGCGACAACATAACGACCCTGCTCATCGCGAGTAGTCGTGCGACAATAAATCTCCTCAGCCATCTTGTCATCAGGGCTTAGGATTGGTGGGACATTGACCTCCTCAATCTCCCAAAACTTGCGGATGGTAGACTCCAGTGGCGGCTCGACGGTGCAACAGAACGAGGCAGTCGAGTGACTAAAACTATCCATAGAAGCGGGTGCAGAACCAATTATAACAAAACCCAGAACTGTTTCCAGGGCGTGCGGAGCGGGGTACGTCGGACCCCCTTGAACCTTACGTGATAACTGGAGGTGCGGGAGAATTGAAGCGCCGATCAATATATCGACGACTCCAGGAACAGCGTAAGTCTCATCAGCTAAAGGTAAGTCTTTAAATTTCGTTAATAAAGACGTGTCAACTGGGACGGTAGGCAACTGTTCAGTTATTTTATCCGTAACGAACGAATCCATGTCAAACCAAATTTTATTATTAAAACGAGATCCAAACCTCGTTTTAACTGTGCCATGAACAGCTGACCGTAAACCTCCAAAACCCGTCACCACTGAGTAGGTTGAACGCCTATCAACATTGAAACCAAGACGTTGACAACAATCTTGAGTAATAAAATTACTTTGCGAAGCGCCATCTAATAGCGCTCGAACAATGTGCGGTTTACCTAATGCATCAACAATAACCACGCGAGCGGTCGCAAGACAAACCGTAGTGAGGGCAGCACTAGCGGAGAACGAACACAAGGTGACGTCATTCGTAGCGGTCCCCGGGCAGGCCGGAGCGCGTGCGAGCTCGGGCTGCGGCTGCGGCGCAGGCTGCCGCGCGTCACCGCTCGACGAACCAACTGTGCTCACCTTGGATGCGGCATTACTATTTTCAAAATGAAGCAAAGTGTGGTGTCTCGCTTGACATTTGCGACAACCATTTCCACTATTACATAAACCCACGCGGTGTTTAGTACCGAGACAATTAAAACAAAGATTATTAGCGCGAACAAATTTATAACGATCACTAGGCGACAATTTTAGGAAACCAGGACACTTGTACAGTTGCGAGTGATGAGTACTACACAAAGAGCAAACAGGTGATTGTACACGTGCTGGTGCGGTATTAACATAAGTATGGGTTGACCTCAGTGACCTCGATGACGCATCTATTTTGCGCGCGGGACTAACAACTGTCTTCGCGCCTTCATGTTTCGATGAAGAGCGTTGTAATATTTTTATATGCTCGCGAACAAACCTTCTAAGTCTTCGAACTTAGGAATTTTATTGCCGCGATGATCCGACTCAAACAAACGAATGGTTTCGGAATCTAATTTCCTTAAACCCATATACAAAAATACGAAGTCGCAGAGGTCATCAATCTTTAGGTTCTTTACAGCGCGAACAGCTGACGCGAAAGTGTCTAGAAATTTCTCTAAGTTTTGATCGTTACATGCCGTAATAGATTTCAAATCAAACATCTGATCCAAATAGGCGTTAGCTACCGATCTTTTATCCTCATACTTAGCTTTCAAAGTATTTAAAATTAAATTATAATTCCCGGCACTAAACGTAATTCCAGCGCAAACGGTTATAGCTTTACCAGTCAATTTTTCAACAAGATAATGCAATTTTTCGTGATCTGTCAACGAATCGTTCTTATCTATTGTATTCTCAAAACTATCTATAAATCGACACCAATTGCGAATGTTACCATCAAATTCGGGTATTTGAATTGGTGGCAACTTAGGTCGGTCGCGAGTGGGGTTGGGTCGGTCAGACGGCTTCTCCAAACTCCTCGCGACGCGCTTGATACGACAATACAAATCGTCAAACGACGACAAGGCTTGATAACTCACTGAGTAATCGGGATCCAAATTCAACTCTAAAACGTTGATGTCATGCACTAAGGTTTCGAAATCCGCGCGTAGACTATCTAAGTTTTCTATAGAACACAAGAACGAATCTCTGATGACCAAATCAGAGGTTTTAAGTGCACTATCATAAATCGATTGTACGCGAGAGTAAATCATTTCTTTTTTAGCGTATAAAAGTTTCAATTGAACCTTACCGGTCTTATCAACCTTTGGGGACATGTTTACAATTAAATCTCAAACTAAAGTGCGGTAAACAATAAGTATGAAATGACTTAATCCTAGCGGTACAGAGCAGCGAGGCGGCGCGAGCGTTAACTACGTAGGTAGGTAGGTGCTTACAACTGTGAATGCACGCTTGAACAAACGCGCATAGCAACAAGGTCGTACCTACGCGATGGTCGCTGTCTAGATTCAACTATTATTTCCGAGATTAAGTATTGCGTAATATCTATTCAAATTAAAATACTTTCGTATGAATTGGGATGAGATGCGAGCGAGGTAGGCACAGCCACGTGTCTACCCACGCAGGTACTAGGCAAATACGACGTGAGCCGAGAGCAACGTAATTGAAAAAAACAAAACAAAGCCAAATGCGTTAGGTATTACACTGTGCCTATGCACTAGGGTGTCTGAGTATACCTAAGATCTAAGCCTAAATGTCTGGATGCGGGGTTTTCTACTAAAATAACCAGGCACTTAGGTGCGATGCGAAAATTGCGAACTACGATTAAGTGTTGATATGATACCTAACCTATTTATGTATTAGGTAGGTACAATGCGAGCCAGCGGCGAACGGACTACAAATTCTAAGCCTAAGTGTCTGGATGCGGGGTTTTCTACTAAAATAACCAGGCACTTAGGTGCGGTGCGCTCATTCCCATTAGAATAATAACAAAATACGAACTACGGCTAAGAATCCGGCTCGATCCGGACCAAAAATGATGGCGCGTGGGCCAACGTGCGCGAGTGGACTGTATTGCGGGGATGTAGATAACTGTTCTATTGACACTTTACACACAAAACAAGACAGGTGGCCGGGCTGCCGCGGATTCGGTCCAGGCAGTGAATGCAGCCCGAGAAATTAGGAGAGGATGCACTAACCTTCACGACCCACGTGTTTTTCATCGCAGCCGGTACACGGATCTTCTCTTCCTTGCTCAGGAGCTGCCGTCAGCGTCACTAGATCCCTTGAGGAACACACGAGAGGCACCATCCGATCGGTAAAGGTCTATGAGGCGGTTAAAATACAACAAATATTATTCATTTCTGAGAGACGCGCTCGCGATCCGTCCCTACGCTGGCTAGTTCAAAGCGGGAGTGCCCGTCCACATCTCACACAATGGCGGACGGAAGCTACAGCTAGCCCTACTCTATGGTTAGTGCGGAGGGGGAGACGGATCTAAAAGGAGTGTGTTTCCATGTCAAAAAATACAGTTTCCACATCGGCGCAACCAAGCTATTTGAATAAAAATAAGTCGTATGAAAATACAACACTTCGCTGGTCCCTATTAAAATCGTCGGAACTGCAAAAATACAATTTTTATTTTATTTCATAAAACGTGTCTATATACCTAGGTCTATCGTCAGTTAAAAAGAAAAAAAATCTAGTATGCCTAGTTTTTGAAATAGCCAAATTAAAAACGTCGGATATTACCTAGATAGCCTGCTAACATAGTCGGTTATTAACTACCTACGATCTTAGCGGGGCGCGGCGTTAGGTGAGCGCGTGCGATCTTCCAGTTCCGGCCATGTTAGCGGGATGACCGGACATCGCGCTGGCACGTGTTTTTTTACGATAGTTAATTGACAAAATCCCTTACCTTATAACGCTATTCACAATGTCTACGAGATCAAAACGCATTATTAAGCTGGTTACTAGGCATGGTGAAAAAATCAACAACAACGGAAATAGAAATGCGGACGAAAATATTATGAACGCAAAAGATAGTACGGAAACAGGTATGTATTATTAAAATATTACTTTTAATATTATTTACAGTTTAGTTAATGTTTTAATGCTATTGCAAGTTTAATACCAAATTAAAGTATCATTTAATCATTCGAAATGCGTAACGTACCGACTTTGTTAATTGGTTTTCAAAAGATGTTCAATATCGGTAGTAGCACATCCGACGTTTTTTATCGGGTTTTTAAATAGATCAAACGTCGGTAGTACCACATTCGACAATGTTAATCGGTTTATTAAATGGGTAAAATGTTGGTAGTAATACATCCGACGATTTTAATCGGGTTTTCAAAAGGGTTGAATGTTGGTAGTACCACATCCAATGTTGTTAATTTGTACTTCAAGTGGGTGTATGTCGGTAGTACCACATTCAACGCTCTTAACCAGTTTTACAAATGGGTTTTATGTCGGTAGTACCACATCCTACGTATTTTACCGTTTTATTAAGGAATTAATTGTTGGTACTACCACATCCGACCATAACGTTATAGCGGGATGTGGTAGAACCAACTACACTGACACCCAAATACATAGATTACGTGCTTTGTTTTTAAAATCTAAAATGATTAATTTATTTTACGACATATTTATTTGAAAATTAAGATTTTTTTCAGATTTTCGAGAGTCTCCCATACCTGCAAGCTTTGAAGCTGAATTAATTCAAATGCAGGATTTACTCGGTGATGTATTCAATGACAATGACAACATAATATCAGCCAATAAAGCGAATGTTACTGAAGTCGTTACAACACCGATACTATCACCACTGTCAACACGTGCTGTGTGCAACGATGAATTAGAATTAGCTGACAAAGGTTGTGAAGATAATACAGTAAGTACTAAATCTCATTCCCAATTTGTAGTTGACAAGAATACTGGCGATACTAAATCTCAGACGCCATCACCAACTAACAAAGATAATGAAGATATAGTACAGAATACATCTCATTCTCAAATTGAAGTAGATGATGTTACTGATGATGCGTCGATACCATCAACACTGACTTCACAAAATAAGTGCCAACATTCTTGTGCTTGTTGTGAGAACGAGAACCCTCCAATTTTAACCGATGACGACCTGTATGGGAATTTGCCTACACCTTCCGTGGCATCCATAACGAGTTTTAACACCCCCTCTTCTGTTGCAAGTGTTCAAACTCGTACATCTACTTTTAAAACGGATAAAGGAAAGAAAAGGCTTATGCATACAGAAAACTGGCTAGTAAATAAAAGGAAACGTGCAAAAAATAAAGGAATAAGTTTTATTAATGCTAGAGGAAAGGAAATATCAAGGACCTTGCAATGAAAGATGTCGTTTAAAATGTGCGAGTAAGCTCAACGAAAATCAGCGTAACAAAATTTTCAGGAGATTTTGGTATTTAGGAAGCCGTCAACGTCAGTGGGAATTTGTTATAAATTTCACAAAAAGAACACCGAAAAGCCGCCAAACAACAGATACTATTAAACACGATCGCAGAAATACGTTTTATTATTTCCTTCCAGACGAAAATGCTCACAAGGTTAAGGTATGCAAGACTATGTTTTTAAATACAATAGCCACAAGTGAGCGCGTTGTTACCACATCATGGCAAAAAAATAGCGAAGGCATTTCAGTGTCAGAAGATCAACGTGGCAAATATCAGCACAAAAACCGAATTATAGACGAAGAGATGACTAGAAGCGTGTGTGATCACGTCAAATCGTTTTCGGTGGTGGAATCACATTACGTCAGACAAACTTCAAAGAAATTATATTTACAAGGTGTAGATAGCGCGTCTTGCATGTATGGCTTATATTTGGAATGGTTTGATTCAGAGAAATATAATAATAAAGCAAATAAAAGACAATACGTGGACTTACTTACCGCAAATTTTAATATTGGCTTCCATAAGCCTACTTTCGATTTTGAAAAAGTTTTAATAACACCACATGGAGACGTAAGCGTGTTTTACTACAAAAGAAAGTTATCTACTTTAAATTTCACTGTATATAATTTAGCAACCAAAAAAGCTACATGTTTTATGTGGCATGAAGCTATTGCCAAACGTGGAGCAAATGAAGTATCCAGTTGCCTTTACCAGTATTTTAAAGAACACGCAGATAAAGGTGTAAAAGTCTTTAAATTTTGGTCCGACAACTGCGCGGGTCAAAATAGGAACCGTATTATTTTTTCTCTATATTTGCTTGCAGCAAAAGAATTTGGCGTCACTGTTACTCACCGTTTCATGGAGAAGGGTCACACCCAAAATGAAGGCGACAGTGTTCATGCAGTCATCGAACGCGCTAGTGAGCGCAAAATGATTTATGTACCTGAGGAATGGTACTGCCTCGTTCGCTGGGCCAAAGTTGAAGGTGAACCTTATGAAGTTAAAGAGATGACCACCCCAGAAATATTGGACTTTAAAGGCTTGCTTCTAAATAAAAATTGGAGTAAAGATACAAATAATGAAAAGGTAAATTGGACACATTTGAGGGAGGTAATAGTCAAGGCATGTAATCCTGATAGAATAGAGTTTAAGTACAATTTTGAGAATGCACCTAAATCTATTGTTGTCTTGCGATCTGCTACCCGAAACACAGCCAGATTAACTTCTGAATTTACTCTCAAGCCAGCATATGAGGGAGAACTTTCTATAAGTCACAACAAACATAAAGATTTATTTACTTTGTGTCAAAGTGAGATAATTCCCAGAAAATATCACCATTTTTATGAAAAATTGAAATTCGATAATGTTGTATCGGATGAAGAAGACTGATTTTAATTATTAAAACTAAAAATATATTATTTTTAAAGCTGTGATTATGTAAGTTTTAAGCTGAGATTGTTACCTTATTCTATCTAAAGGAAGAAGTATTAAGAAGATTTTTATTTTGGTTATGCTGTTGTTTGTCTTAGGAAGACTGTTATTAATTACTCAATGAAAAGAATTTGTATTTTGTTTAGTTGTCTTAGATAGTCCACAATTTTTTTATAATAATTATTATTTATAGTAATGTTTGTTAATAATAAGACTGATTTTAACAATTAGTTAATCCTAATTTAATCGATGTATGTTTTCCATAATACTAAGACCTTTGATTAAGTATTACCTAAGTGTCTTAATTATAAGTAATAAGACTTTGTATTTTTTTTGTATTTTTTTTAAGTTATGCTACCATGTTTTTAGAATAATTATTTTTCATAATAATATTTCTAAGTAAGAAGACTGATTTTAGCAATAGTTAGTTTTAATTAAATTAATGTAACTTTTCCATGTGATTAAAGACCTTTTATTAAGTTATTTCCAAAGTGCCTTAATTATAAGTAAGAATGTTTTGTATTTTGTTTTGTTGTTTTGTTATGCCACCATTTTTTATAGTAGTCATTAACTAATTATAATATTATTTATCGATAAGAAGACTGATTTTAATAAATTTACATAGTCAATCTTGATTCAATTAATGTTAGTTTACTATTAACTTGTGATTATACCCTACTTGTGATAATTACTTGACAAAATAATAAATAAGATTTTGTATGCCACTTTTAAGTTTATTTTGTTAATTAGATTTCTTTTTAATAATAAACAGCTTTTTTTTTGAGAACCAACAAAATTTTTATTCTTTTAATTTTGTAAGTCAAAACATTAGATTTTTGTATGATTTTCTCAATTGAGCAAATTTTCTTTGTTCGTTGTCAATAAATATATATGCATATACTTACATTTTTTGGTGTTTTTTTAGTAATTTGTACATATGACATGCATAATAATAGATAATAAACATTTA
Organism: Eilema griseolum; assembly: GCA_963662185.1. NCBI lineage: Eukaryota > Metazoa > Arthropoda > Insecta > Lepidoptera > Erebidae > Eilema > Eilema griseolum. Next base: position 4,294,820 of record OY759249.1, read on the forward strand.
ACAATGTAGTAAATGGCAGTTCCGACAAATAATTATTAATTTCGCCCGGCAACAATGTCGGTTCTGGTACTTCTGACAAACAAATATAATTTTTTCCCAGCAACAATGTCGGTTCTGGTACTTCCGACAAACAAATATATTTTTTTCCCAGCAACAATGTCGGTTCTGGTACTTCCTACAAATCAACATTAGTTCTAAACCGTTAAAAAGGTCACAAGTGACTTTTCTCACATTTACACTTAATATACCGGCTACCTATAATATTGACCTGAACAGGCATAACTTGTACAGTATTACTCACTAACTTTCAGGACTCTGCTTAAAATACGTAAAAAGTTACACGGAATTTAAACCTTGAAATGCTCTCCTGTAAAGTTGCAGTTTTTCACATCCGACAATTTTAATAGGGACCGTCGACTTATTGAAAAACACACTTCGAATAATTTTTTATTAAAATATTTATCAAACCATAAAAAAAAAATACAAATAAGCGTCCAAATTTTTATATTTAAATCAAAATACGTAAATAGTTATAACTAATAAGAAAATACACAAAAGAATAGTAGAATTCGACTTTATAACAGATCAGTACATACTTAATTATAGTTTTTGAAAATTATTATTTTGTAATAGATATTATAAGATAAGATTAGGAGATACCTACTACAAGATTAGAATATGAAAAAATATTTCAATGGGGAGGCACATGCAAAACTAATCTCAGATGACGTCACCCTCCATGGTGCTTGTCTTAGAGTCTATAATCCTATGTTTCTTACGTAAGAGGTGCTTGTCAATCTTGTCATTGATATTTGCATTGAGAGTATATAATTTTGTTTGTGAATTCATGAATAAAAATGTGCACCTGCATAACAGTGGCGAATTTAAAACAATAGTTGAAGAAGAAAAATGCTTTATTACATAAAAATCACCAGGTTTGAAATGGTCGCTACATATTGTAGCAGACGAATTTGGTATTAAGTTTTTGATGCACAGGTCTTTAATTACAGCAACCGTATTTTATTATGAGTAGGGACATGATAAGGACCTTTCTTTTTACACTAAAATTCACAACTTAGCGTCCAAAGTTCCAGAACATCGAATTTACACTAAATTAACGTATCTACTTGAATATATTACTTCTATCCATATCACACCACCAAACTAATTTACTGTAAGATTCTAATAACATTTTCAAGTAACAGATTAATCAACTGTCATGTTTCTGAAGGAGCCCGGCATTCCCATGTACTCCTCATTGAATTGGCTGGACTTTCTTAAAGTTTCGTTGGTGCCTGCTTTGTTCATCATTTCCATATACTTCACGAATTCTTCTGTGCTCAGTTCGTCAACCCAATCCGCTGTACAAAAACCAAAATATAAGTGAAAAACAATCTTGTGTATGTGGTCGCACCCTGAAGCCACTGAACCGAATTTAATATTTTTTACATCTGACAGCTATGATAAGTATGTTTATCTCGCTGTTTTTTTTCGTGCAGATATCCCCACATCCAACACCTCCGACTACGGAGGAGATTAAGGAGGACTCGAACCAACTAAAGCCGCATGCCGTCTCGCGTCTCAATTACATCATTCAAAATCAACTGCAAATCATTACTATGCAAAAGAAAAATAGTTTTTAAAAATACTAGTAATGTAAATTATCAATGTTCTTGTGTTTTTCTTTTTATTATTATTTTTTTATACTACTTAGGTGGCAGACAAGCACACGGCTCAACCGATGGAAAGTGGTCACCATGGCCTATGCACGCGTGCAAAACCAAGAGAGTCACACTCACGCTGCCAACCCTGCAAGCATTGAGAGTTTCTATGCCGTCAGTGTAAAAGACAAAGCACAAGCTTTTGGTCTTTCCACTGACAGCACAAAAAAAGCCTCCAGTGAGCTCTGGCTACCCTACTATGGCCGCGGTGTTTGTGTTCATACCAATGGCATCTACATTTTCATCATGTATACAGTAACTTAATGTTGTATTAAGTGATAGAGTATGGTATTTAGTAGTTTCGTATGATTATAAAAAAATCTTACCAATAAGTTTATCAAAGGGTCTTCCTTTCCCCCCATATTCTACAGGTAATATATCTTTCGGCACTACTTCATGCAACTCTTCTAACGTTTTTATCACATGTACTCTTTCAGAAATCTTTTGGCTGAGGAATTGTTTTACCATTTTAGTGAACAAATCAACCACTTTTGATTGGGTTAATAAATATATACCTTTCCACCTTGCGCTGAATCCTTCCTATAAAACAAAAAAAAAAACAGATATTTGCACTTTGTTCTTAATTCCTATGTGATATTTCATACTGGTTTTAACAAGAAGAGGTACTTTTATGAAATGTAATTAATTGATCGTTTAGTGCCTCTGTCCTATCTTTATATACGTTATGATATCACCACAATGGTCAGTTAATTTTCCTCTTGCAATTCTCATTACTAGATATTTTTTCAACACTCAACTCCCTCTTATGTATGTTTTACTCTTTCTGCCACCATTTCTTACTCTATACATATTGCGCAGTAATCTCTTATCAGCTGCGTTGATTAAAATTTCATGATATTTCCTTTGGACATACTCAATACAATATTTTTAACATATGTTTCAATAGCACACATTTAGATAGCGATACCCTGGAGTGTATTTTACCATACAAACGTATGTGATAAGTGTTACGGTTAGTTGAAGCCATAAAGATGGGTCGCTGCTGCAAGCTTTCCACCTAGGGGGTGGGCGGGTGGTGGTGATTCGCATGCAGACTGTCAATTTGTCATGAGGATAAGATATTAGAATATTAAAACTAACATAGGAGTAAGAAAAATTGTTACTAACACACTGAGTCTTGGTCACTTGAAATAAATAAATATGAATGAATGAAAAAGTTCGACAACCTTGTCTAATTACAGAATTCAGATATCGCCAGTAAGTTAAACAAGCAAATGGGCTGTGCCATGGTGAAACCTGGGATCGAACCCGTGACCTCGTCTCAGCAGTCCATTACCCATACCACTAGGCTACCGCAGTTTTTTTGTATACCTCAACCTCTTTAGAAAAGGGTTTAGAGGATTACGTTACGATGGGAACCAATATACTATTATAAGCCAGTAGAGATTCTTGAATCGTAGTAATACTTACTATCAATATGGACATAAATTGTTGTAGCACCACAGGGTTGATTTTTGTCACCAAATCTAGAATATTTGTTTGGCTAAAATCATATACAGCGATGATCCCATTGAAATAGTCATGTGCTTTGAAATACTCGCATTGCTGAAAAGGAAATAAAAAATAAATATTTTAATCTTCTCTTGCATTAACACTTCTTCTTAGTTCTACACTCCTCGCGGAGTAGTCGTGGTCATGGATTGTCCAGTAGGTTGTTTGCAGCTTTTGCGAGACTTCTCCACTTCTCTCAATTAGTTGTTCAGCGCGTACCTTCAGTAAGGGAACACTTTGTAGAGGACTTAATAAGCTCTGCCCATCTTGTGGATGATTTGCCGCGAGAACACTAATCTAACCCTCTATTCTTCCATATACCACCAACCATTCGAAAAAAATTTCGTTACGAGTGATAGGCATTAACAAAAAATTCTACTAATATTATAAATACGATGTATCACCACCCCATCTTATACAAAGGGTGTCGTAAGAGGCGACTAACCAAAAAATACGCAGATGATATCACTGCAAGAGAAGGAAACCTCGAAATAAAATCCTATACCAACCAATCTGGCCAGGGTGGAAACAGTAGGCGAAAGCCTCCTAACATTGGGAGAGGCCTGTGTCCAGCAGTGGACTGCGATGGGCCAATTGATTGATTGATTGATTATAAATAACAATATGATAGTTTGCGAAGAAACTTAAATGTTTCTCGATTTAAGAGCTTAACGGATCTGACTAAAACATGACATGACTGACATATTGAATAACACACTTTTGAGTCATTGTTAGTGTGTGTGTTTCCTTCTTTCTTTCCTTTTTTATACAACTTAGATGGTAAACAAGCACTTGGCCCACCTGATGGAAAGTGGTTACCGCGACCTATGAACGTGTGCGACACCAGGGGAGCCACTCCTGTACTGTCTCTCTCCAAACTCTTTTCTTGTAAGAGAAGAGTTTCTGTGCCGTCCGTAGAGAAGGCACAATCAGGACAAACCTTTGGTCTGTCTATACTTTTCACTATATTTTATTTTTGACCTGACCGGTTTCCCCTCACAGCATTCTCAAAGGTTTGTATTGATAGTATTAACAATATGACAGCTCATATACTACCGACAGCAATGCTATTATCTAGCTCATCTAAAAATCTATGCACGTATAGGAGGCCCCCCTCCCCATATTTATTATATTCTGTTTTTGAATAATTTCTTATAGCAAAAGTATATTATGAATTGCAACTGTTATAACGGTTATAACGATTCATTAGATACAGCCTGGTGACAGACAGATAGATGAATTGTGGAATTTTAGTAATAGGGTTCCATTTTTTCCCTTTGGGTACGAAATCATAAAAGTACCGAAGAGCTCCTGTTAGATTAAATACTTTAAAATATACTTACGATAATAATGTACTGGAAAAATCCAAAAATATTTTTTTCAGTGAGAAGTTTATCGTGACCTTTGATCACTATAACTCTGCAAAAATCTGAAGTCACTACTGGCATAAATACAATTGATCTGTAAGAGTTGAACTTTGGGGTAAAATTAAGGTTAGGTAAAGCCATTGACGTGTCGTACATTATTTTCAGTGTGTTCACACTGTACACTGTGTATAATAGTCAGCATCAGTTTGACCTTGATGAACAAAGTATTCAAAATGGTCTTGATGCCTTGAAATTCCAGTTGACTAATTGTTCTGATATTTATACACACCTTTAGTTCAGATAGTGATTTGGATCAATAAAATAGTTAGATCGTCTTGAGATCTTTGTTGTGATCATGTGCGTTGGGATACTTGCACGTAAAAAGTGTACATTAATTTACAACCAGTATATGAAATTTTGTATTACTCACTTCACAAAAAACAGACTATTCGTAGAACCGTTCATCGCCTATTTTACATTACCTTTACATTTTTGAAATTACCAATATTCCCTCTAACCCCTCCAACTAAGCTAAATTGCTTGTGCTGGGAGTGGGCTCGGGTCGGTAGTGTGATGGCCCGGATTCGAACCCGGGACCGATCGTTAATCGTGAAATTTTGAGAAATGCCTATTCTCAGAATCACAAAAAGAAACCAGAAGCACAGACCAGATAAAATAGTAACTTGCGTACCGAGAAGCATCTGTAGCAATCACGGACTTCTTAAAATTGTAGAAAATGTGAATAAGACTATGTACTAACAAAATTTATTTTAAAGATGCAGGCGAATGAAATTTAACGTTTCTAGCTTTGAAAATTACGAGCTTCCAAATAAAACATACATACCATTTCAAAAAAGCCTTTCTTTGTCGTGGACGTTTACAACATTAATGAACATCTACTGCGAAATTTCCAAGTTTGTAGGTCCAGAGATTTAGGCTCTGAGTTAATAAATCAGTCAATTAGTCAGTATATATTATTATACTTACGCTGCATCCAACACATCATGCAATTCCGCTTTTACATTGGTCTTAGTGAAGAATTGGGGCAGTAAAGTTTTCATGGTGCACAATCGATCTATCTGTTTCTTTGCTTTTTCTACAGAGCCTTTGGACGCTATGATTGTCCTCTCCAAGTAGTCTCTTTCTAGAACCATTATGTACTTACTAGATGCTCTCGACAGGTTGCAGCGACGTGCGGTCCGCATCATTGGGAATCCCGACATCACGAACACCCTAGAACCTTTACAGCTGCGTAGAGATGTTGCGTCCATGGCTGTATTTTACCGTTTGTACCATGGGGAGTGTTCTGATGAGCTCTTCCAATTAGTCCCACCCTCCCCTTTCCTACACAGGACAACGCGTGCAGGTCTTAGTGTCATCCGCACACGGTGCAAAACATCCGATCAAGAACCAAGCGGTTCGGAGACTCTTTCCTCTGTCGCACCATTAAGGCCTGGAATTCATTACCAGCTCACGTGTTTCCTTCTTCCTACAGTCCCGGGTCCTTTAAGCGGGGCGTGAAAAAGCATATGATGAGGCCGTCAAGCTGAGTGTCACCATTGTCACACGGTATGTGTAAGTAATGGTGACCCTCTTTTCTGGGACTTTGCCTTCAGCTTACCATCAGGCAAGGCGAAGTCCAATTGACGTGTCCTATATAAAAAAAAAAAAAAAAAAAAACCATTTAAATAAATAATTAAATATACTTAAGTTTTATATACATATTTAAATTCCCGGCAGAGTAGAATTTTCGTACAAGGCGACTAAGGGATAGGGCTGTTTAACCACACAGAAATATACAGCCCAGACTCATCTTCAGATGCATGGCTCGAGTCAACATTTAGTGCCCGGATGACGGCAATAGGCTCACCCCCTATTACGTGGGATCAAATTCAATGATTAATGAAATGTGGGTGGTAATTCACCTCTGTCTCTAGGTATCGTTTCCTGGCAATAGAAATTTCATCTTCATCCATAACTCAGTAGCTTATTACGTATTTCACAGAAAAAAACCCTCGGAGTGCACATATGGGTTTCGCCCCGTTCTTGGAATTATGGATTTGATTTTTGCCCTAAGGATTGTCGTGGAAAAACATAGAACGAGGAATACGTCTCTGTATTGTTTGTTTTAATACACCCTACACACACTGTGGTTCAAAAAGGTTCTAGAATCTTATTCTAATATTATATGAGACATCTACATACTAAGATTCCGCTCTGTTGGTGACACGAAACCAGATTTCATAACCATACTTTTATTTCAAAAAACTAGCCCTTCAAAGTATAATATTTTGGAGTGATCATTCACACATGAGACAAGAACTTCATAGAAAATATGCCGATTCAACCATTACGAAGCAAATTGCACAAATCTTTATCTATAGTGCAACAATGTCCCCATAACATAAAAACAAATGTCTACAAGGTTTTAAACGTTCACACGTACTTACTAATCACATCATCACTACCATTATATTTTATTGAACATTATTTACAGTTACTGTGATCAAAAGGAATCCTGGTGACCAGTATATATAGCCACGCCTTTTTCGCAGTGGGGTAGGTGGAGACAATTTTTTTCTACTTCTCACAATACTGGCATACATTTTTCGCTTCTTATACTTTCATAATTGTTTTCATACATGGCTATTCTTGACATAACATTTCTTTAAAAGCCTTCGATCTGATTGACATACGTATATATACGTCGATCCCTACCGGGTTGACAATTCACCCTCGCTTCACAAATTTGTTTCGTCAGTCTTCTTTCGTTCATCCTCTCCACGTGTCCGAACCATCTAAGTAGCCCTTTCTCTATCTTAGTCAATACATCTTCAAACACACCACAACGTTCTTTTGTCACGCTGTTCCTCACTCAATCCATCAACTTCACCCCAGCTATACTTCTTAGGCAACGCTATACGCCTATTTCCCTCCGGGGTAGGCCTTACATACTTCACAAACTTCCTCTACTGTCAATAATTCTTTAATTTCTATGGTAACGAGTACTTCTCACCTGCCCTTTTAAAAAAAGATATTCCCATAAACATTTAGGCAAATATATAAAATAATACACCACTCAAAATAAGTCATTTACTTAAAAAGGCAGCCAACATTTTTTCAACCTTCAAATATGTGAGAATATTTTTCTGACCTGAATAATTTGTTCACCCACTATAGTATTAATTTGTAACTATAAAATCAATCATTTAGAACTTCGAGATAAGAATTACTAAATATACTTATAAATACTTACTAAAGTCCTTCTTTAAAAAGTGATCTTGCTTTTGTATCCATTGTTCTAAAATATCTACAGCCTCGTCGATTCTTCCAGGCTTTTCCAAATTATGTATCTTTCTAATTTCATGAATAGCATTATCTGGTAAATTTAATACACGAGTTCTTCTAAATGATTGCATTTTTATATTTTTAGTTTGCCACGCGTTAAGCACTGATCAGCGATAGTTTTCAACTAACTATGCATCAACTGCAACATCGTTCACAGTGATCATAATACTACCTTGTAAAGTGTCTGTGGTATGTATTGTATACGTAAAACATTGAAGTCGTAGTAGTAAACCGACAAAACTCGTAATTACTCGCCGTCTTGGGTCTTTAAATGAGTAATATTGCCTATAACATACCTCTTGCACCCCGGCTGACGCAGGGCGACCTTCGGTTTCGATGGGTGTGGAAACCATGATACGAACCTTGACACGCGTGCGGAGCTGCGGCATATGGCCTAGCTAGCTAGTACTAACTACATCAAAGTAATTAAATACTATTAAGTAAATGTTTCACTAACATAATTCAACGCTGCTCGGTTTAGTTTTAAGGCAACTCATTATCCCCATTATTAGCTGTTATTACCTAGTACTTGTGATGTCCTTATTAAGTGACTGACAAGGAAAATCTCAAATTACCAAGTGACCTCCCCATGAATACCTAGAGACGATTAAACTTGCCTCCACCTTGGCGGTTGGCAGAATCATCGGTACCTAAATCGATGCAAGAAGCTATTTGAATAAAAATAAGTCGTATGAAAATACAACACTTATTGAAAAACACACTTCGAATAATTTTTTATTAAAATATTTATCAAACCATAAAAAAAAAATACAAATAAGCGTCCAAATTTTTATATTTAAATCAAAATACGTAAATAGTTATAACTAATAAGAAAATACACAAAAGAATAGTAGAATTCGACTTTATAACAGATCAGTACATACTTAATTATAGTTTTTGAAAATTATTATTTTGTAATAGATATTATAAGATAAGATTAGGAGATACCTACTACAAGATTAGAATATGAAAAAATATTTCAATGGGGAGGCACATGCAAAACTAATCTCAGATGACGTCACCCTCCATGGTGCTTGTCTTAGAGTCTATAATCCTATGTTTCTTACGTAAGAGGTGCTTGTCAATCTTGTCATTGATATTTGCATTGAGAGTATATAATTTTGTTTGTGAATTCATGAATAAAAATGTGCACCAGCATAACAGTGGCGAATTTAAAACAATAGTTGAAGAAGAAAAATGCTTTATTACATAAAAATCACCAGGTTTGAAATGGTCGCTACATATTGTAGCAAACGAATTTGGTATTTAGTTTTTGATGCACAGGTCTTTAATTACAGCAACCGTATTTTATTATGAGTAGGGACATGATAAGGACCTTTCTTTTTACACTAAAATTCACAACTTAGCGTCCAAAGTTCCAGAACATCGAATTTACACTAAATTAACATATCTACTTGAATATATTACTTCTATCCATATCACACCACCAAACTAATTTACTGTAAGATTCTAATAACATTTTCAAGTAACAGATTAATCAACTGTCATGTTTCTGAAGGAGCCCGGCATTCCCATGTACTCCTCATTGAATTGGCTGGACTTTCTTAAAGTTTCGTTGGTGCCTGCTTTGTTCATCATTTCCATATACTTCACGAATTCTTCTGTGCTCAGTTCGTCAACCCAATCCGCTGTACAAAAACCAAAATATAAGTGAAAAACAATCTTGTGTATGTGGTCGCACCCTGAAGCCACTAAACCGAATTTAATATTTTTTACATCTGACAGCTATGATAAGTATGTTTATCTCGCTGTTTTTTTTCGTGCAGATATCCTCACATCCAACACCTCCGACTACGGAGGAGATTAAGGAGGACTCGAACCAACTAAAGCCGCATGCCGTCTCGCGTCTCAATTACATCATTCAAAATCAACTGCAAATCATTACTATGCAAAAGAAAAATAGTTTTTAATAATACTAGTAATGTAAATTATCAATGTTCTTGTGTTTTTCTTTTTATTATAATTTTTTTATACTACTTAGGTGGCAGACAAGCACACGGCCCACCTGATGGAAAGTGGTCACCTTGGCCTATGGACATGTGCAAAACTAAGAGAGTCACACTCACGCTGTCAGCCCTGCAAGCATTGAGAGTTTCTGTGCCGTCAGTGTAAAAGACAAAGCACAAGCTTTTGGTCTTTCCACTGACAGCACAAAAAAAGCCTCCAGTGAGCTCTGGCTACCCTACTATGGCCGCGGTGTTTGTGTTCACACCAATGGCATCTACATTTTCATCATGTATACAGTAACTTAATGTTGTATTAAGTGATAGAGTATGGTATTTAGTAGTTTCGTATGATTATAAAAAGATCTTACCAATAAGTTTATCGAAGGGTCTTCCTTTCCCCCCATATTCTACAGGTAATATATCTTTCGGCACTACCTCATGCAACTCTTCTAACGTTTTTATCACATGTACTCTTTCAGATATCTTTTGGCTGAGGAATTGTTTTACCATTTTAGTGAACAAATCAACCACTTTTGATTGGGTTAATAAATATATACCTTTCCACCTTGTGCCGAATCCTTCCTATTAAACAAAAAAATCTATTAAAATATTTCATACAGGTTTTAACAAGTAGAGGTACTTTTATGAAATGTAATTAATTGATCGTTTTTTTTTTTTTTTTTTTTACGTGCGCAAAATCCCCACGGATACCTCCCCACCGGAGCCGGTGGAGGAGGTTATGTCGGACTCGAACCGACTAAAACGCACGCCGCCTGTGGGTCGTTTTGGTTGCCGAAGGTGAGGTTGACAGGCATATCCCTCGCACCCCGGCCGACCCAGGGCCATCTCTCACGATCTGGCCCTCTTCTCGGGTGTGGGGACTACAGAGTCCCCAACTCGTCCCCGGAAACGAGGAGGCGCGCCAGGCGCGCCAGGCGCGCCACCGCCGCGGCCTGCTTCTGCCAGGGTGACAGGCGGCTCCACCTGTCACCCCCAGGCCGGCTCTCATGGGGGGCGAAGGTCGTTCATCGACCTCCGACGCCCGAATTGCCTTCGTACGCGGGCAGCTTGGCTCGCGATCCTTCGTCGCTCCCGCTGCCGCTCCCGCCCCGCCTCCTCCTTCACGAGCATTACTTGCTCGCAGAAGGAGGCGCCGGCCGCCCACGCATCCGCGCAGCGGACCATCGCCGCGAGCAAGGTGGAGAGCGTGAGAACTCTCACTCCCAGGGCCGCCACAAGCTCCCGCCTCGGCGTCTCCCACGCCGGACACTCGGTGAGCGTGTGCGGACCTGAGTCCTCGCTCGCGTCGCAGTGATGGCACTCGGACGTTGGCTCTTTCTCCATCCGACGCAGATACTTTCCGAAGCACCCGTGCTCGGTGATCATCTGCGTCAGACGGTACGAGAGGCTGCCGTGTGGCCTCTCTAGCCACTCCCCCATGATGGGTCTTACCGCCGTTACTACGGCGTGCCCTGCGCCTGGTTGCCCAAGTCGTCTCTCCCATTCCGCCACCATTTCCCTGTGGAGCCGGAATCTCACGGCCCGAATTTCTTCGGGCTCGGGATCGTGACCCCGCTCCCGCGCCGCCCTTCGGAACCGGTATAGCGCCGAAAGGCATCTCGCTTCCAGGATCCATGGTGGCGATCCGGCGAGGAGACTCGCCGCGTTGAATGATATCGTGCGGTACCCCCTTATGATGCGGCACGCCAACTTCCGCTGCGGACGCTGCAGCAGAAGCATGTGCCGATCACTCAGGGTGTCCGCCCACACGGGACACCCGTACAGGGCCATGGACCGCACGACACCCGCGTAGAGTCTCCTGCAGGAGTCCTCCGGGCCCCTCAGGTTGGGCAGTAGCCGCGCCAGAGCGTTGGCTGTGCCCGCCAATTTGGGGCCCAGACTTCGGAAGTGCTTCCCGAAGTCCCACCGGCCGTCGAGCACGAGCCCCAGATATTTCATCTGGGGCTTGATGCCGATGAGAGTGCCTCCCACTGTGAGACTGGAACCATGTGGTGGCGTGCGCCGAGGTCCATGAAAGAACATGGCCTCGGATTTATGCAAAGCCACCTCAAGGCCCAGCCGCCGGATCCGTTCCACGACTTGAGCAACCGCGGTCGTGGCCCTCAGGATCGCTTCGCGGTGTGTAGCCCCGCTCGCCGTCACTAGCGTGTCGTCCGCATAGCACGTGACGGCGGCGCCGTCCGCAAGCTCACCGCGAAGCACCCAGTCGTATCCAATGTTCCACAGTAGCGGCCCGAGAACCGATCCCTGTGGAACACCGCACGACATCTCACGCCTCTCTCTCTCCGTCAGGTACGCCCCGACTATGCGGCGGAGGTAGAGAGGCACACCGTGGTACACGAGTGCCTCCCTGATGCAACTCCAGGGCAAGGTGTTGAACGCGTTGGAGATGTCCAAGGACACCGCCAACGTCACCTCACCCCGGGCAACTGCCTCCTCCGCCAAAGTCCTCACGCGCATGATGGCATCCACGGTGGACCGCCACCGGCGGAAGCCATATTGGGCATCCGCCAGGTCCGGCCCCCTACCAGAGAGGTGCTCGACGAGGCGCTTCGCAATAACTCTTTCGAAGAGCTTGCCCACCTCGTCAAGCAACACAATGGGCCGGTAGCCGGACGGTTCGTCCGCCGGGCGACCCTCCTTTCGGATGAGGACCAGCTTCCCCGTCTTCCACATCTTCGGAAACTGGCCCCGCTCCAAGCATGCGCTGAGGAACCCTCTCAGTCGGGGCTCGAGACCGTCCTCTCCCAGAGCTAGGACCCACGCGCGGCCTGGAATGCCGTCGGGTCCCGGGGCGGTGCTCTTCTTGGCTCTAAGCCTTCGCACCGCCAGCTCCAGTTCTACCCAAGTGACCTCGGGGACTTCGTCGTCAACTACCACACTGGGCGCCACAGGCGACCGAGGTGGCGGAGTCATCTGCGGCGGAACGTGTTCCGCTCGCGCCGGGAACAGGGACTCGACCACTCCACCGAGCAGAGCTGGCTGGAGAACCCGGGTCAACGGCGGGGCCCGGGGGCGCAGCTTTCCTCTTACCATAAGGTAAGGCCGCCCCCATGGGTCCCGCTCCAGCGTCTCCATGAGCTCCTTATAAGCCGCGGCTTTTGCCCGCTTAATCTCCGCTCGGAGGGCATCTCTGGCCTCCCTGTATCCCACATGAAGCTCCGCCACTCGGGGCTCCGTATCTGCGGTTCGGCTACGCCTCCTACGGAGTCTGGTCCACCGGCGGTGCGCGACCACGCAGGCTTGCCGTAGCCTCGCGATCTCCGCAGACCACCAGTAGACCCGACGCCTCGGACTATAGGGTGGTGCCCTAGGCATACCCGCATCGCAGACACGAGTCATGGCCTCCCGGAACCACACCGCCTCATCGTCGATATCGACAGGCCTGTCCGGCGCAATGGCCCAGGCCTGTACGATGGCGGCCTCCAGGAGGACCTCCCGATTCAGTCTCCCAAGCACCCAGCGTGGCTCGCGTGGGGCCGGTATGACCGGCGCATCACCCGCGGGGGGGAGACATCAAACCGAACGTATCGGTGATCCGCCAGTGTCTCCACCCCCACAACAACACGCCAGTCCCGCACACGGTGCGACAGCGAAGCGCCCGCGAAGGATAGGTCAATAATCGAACTGCGCTCCGCGGTCACGAACGTGGCTTCGGCCCCGCGATTCTGGAGAACTAGACCGTGATTAGCGGCCCAGCTCTCCAGAGCCCTACCTCGTGGGTTCGTGTGCCGGGACCCCCAGGTCACTGACCAGGCGTTGAAGTCCCCGAGCACAAGAACCGGATGAGGATGACAGGCGTTGACGACGTCGGTCAGTCGCTCCAGCGACTGCCGGTACTCCCCTATGCGTCGGTGTAGGCTCGGCGTGAAATAGACGGCCACGACCGCAATCTCCCCCACACGCGCTGCTACGATGCCATGCTCCCTTGCCACGACAACAGGGGGGGGGGCACCCATAGCGGCGTTGTACACCAGTGCCGCCGACCCGTCCAGGTCGACCACCCAGGCAGGCCCCAGGTGCCGGTGGGTGTACGGATCGGCGACAGCGGTGACGTGTACGGACCACTGTGCCATGCTCTGGAGCAAAAGACCCTGAGCATCGGCACCGTGGCCCACGTTCGCCTGCAGGATGCGGAGCTGAGGATCCATTATGGAACCATCTCCGCATCCCGCCGCGAACTTTGGATGGAGCTCCCGCCTTGCGGCTTCGGCTCCCCCCCGGTGCAGGCCTTGCTGCCAACCCTATGGTCGGCCGGTTTGCCCCCCGCTGCACACCTGAAGCAGTGCAGCGGAGCTTCGCATCCACCGGCCGTGTGGCCGGGTTGGCCACAGCGGAAGCAGCGGTCACCGACCGTCACCGCCGCCGTGCACTGCACCCCCACGTGGCCGACCGACAGGCACCTATAGCACCTAGTCGGTCGAGCCTTTTTGGCTGCTGCGATGGGGCAGCCGACAACTGCCGCACCCAGTCCACGGCGGCCGAAGCGGATCGCTCCGACCTTAACCGTATCTAGGGGGCAGCCCCCGGCCTCCACCACGGTGAGGCGGATTTGCTCCGCCGTGATGGAGTCGTCCAGGTCCGAAATGCGCAGTTCTGCGCACTTGTTGGGCCTGGACACCCGGACGTCGGCTGCGTCAAGCGTCTCCCTAAGCTTAGCCGCTAGGGCATCAGCCTGGGGACCGCTCGAAGCGCCTGGGACCTCGAGTAGCCGGGCACCCGTCCGAGTAGGTTTCACCCTGACGGGGCCCGGCATGTCGAGGGCCTTCATGTCAACGCAGGCTCTCGCCTGCGTGACAATCTGGGCGTACTGCAAGCCCCTATCCGCCGCCTCCGCCGTCATCGTAAGGACGACGGCGGTTGAGCGGGGGACGCGCAGCCTCCCCGGCACTCCCCTCGCAGCAGCCTCAGCCCTTCTGGCCTTTTTGGCTGCCTTTCCGTTCGCCTTGCGCCGCTTTTTTGAGGCGCCGGCAACCTCCCAGCCCCCCTCCGGCGAGGAGCTCGTGGCGGCTATACCCGCCGAAGTTCGGGCCAGAGCTGGGGCTGAGGCTAGGGCTGGGGACTTCTTCCCCTTGCCCTTTCCCTTCCCCTTGCCCTTGGCCCGGGCACCCTGGGAGCTCCCAGCTCCCACTTCGAGAGCGACAGCGGCTCGAGCGACCGGAGCGGCAGGAGTGGCAGGCGCAGCGGATGGGCTGCAGGCCGACTCCTGCGGGGCCACCACCGCCGGACTGGTGGGACCGCTTCTCACCGCTCCGGCGTACCCCGTCGGCGGCGCCAAGGGCGGGCGGCGGCTGGAGTCCATGACCGCCTCCATGAACCTCCGGATGCGCTCCTCCTGCGTCACCTGCCACCTCCGCTGCTCAGCCAGCGCCGCCTCCTACCGCTTTTCCATGGCGGCCATTGCCGCCATGCATGCCGCCAGTGGGTCCGCGGGCCTAGCCGGCTGCAGCACCGGCGACTCCAGCCGAGCGGGCTGCGCCAGTGACACCGGCCGCACCGGTCTCTCCGGCCGCACTGGTGTCTCCGGCCGCACCGGTGTCTCCGGCCGCACCAGTCGCACCGGCGGCCTTGACCGCACCGGTGTCTCCGGCCGTACCGGTGCCTCCGACCGCACCGGTGACCTCGACCGCACCGGTGACAGCTGCGGCGCCGACGGCACCGGCCGCTCCGGCTGCACCGCTAGTCGCCGCCGCGCCGACCGTGTCACGCGCTCCGCGGGCAGCCCGGCGACGACCTGACGGAGGTTCGCCACTTCGGCCGCCATCCTCTCCATCTCTTTACGGTGCTCAGCCGCCGTTCGCTCTACGCTGTTGAGGAGCTCAACTTGCCTCCTGCCAAGTTGAGCTCGCTCGTTCCGGGACTCGGCCAGCTCCGCCTTGAGCAGCTCGAACTGCTCGACGAGGCGCGTCGCAGCCAGCCGGACCCGGTCCTCCTCTGGCGTTAAAGGTCCAGATCGGGCCCCGGCCAGTTTCTCCAGGGCCTCCATCACGTCCCTGGACGTGGAGCCGTCGGTACGAAGCGCGGGCGCCGCCGAGACGGAGGGACTCGGCGGCGCCCCCACAACCCCCCCGGCTGAGGCCCGTGAGGAGGCGCCTTTGGTGCCCCCACCCTGCAGCTTTCGGCGGCTAACCGCAACCTGCTTTGGTGGGGGGGGACGCATCATCTCATCCCCACCAGAACTGCTGGAAGACGAGTCGGTCAGGGTCAAGTCAAGATCCGACTCGGTCTTATCCAGGGGGATGATTTTTTTTCGGCGGTTGCGCTTCCGCCGTGCAGATTTTCGGGTCTGCAGACCCACCGGGCTGTTCGCCCTGCTCCTCTCAGTGGCGGTGTCGAAGTCTTCCGACACCGTCCCTGCTTGGGACGCGACCTCCGCGTCTTGGTGCTGCGCGACCTCCGCGCAGACTGTTTCGCTTGGTGATGGTTTGGTTTTTTTGTTGAAGTTTTTACTATCCATTCTAATCCCACGAGTGAAGACGATCTAAAATACACTTCCCGGGTGACGCTCATTCCGAGAAGCGGGGTAAATACTGTGGATTTCCCCAGGTTTCCACAGGTTTTAATCGACTTCGCTGTCGGGTTTTTCAGACTTTTCCTTGTCGCGGGCCGGCCAATTAAGGCAAGCCCCGCGGCCTTCCGGATACCGGCTTCCCAAGTGTGGCTAGCACTCAGGTCGTTGTCGATATCCTGAAGGTTACGCGACGCAGGAGAGCAGCCAACTCTCCCAACACCGACGGTGGCACGAATGCCTGCCAGCCTCTGCGCGAGCAGTAGGCCGGCCCGTCCCTGGATCCCATGGATCCTTGTTTCGCTCCCATGTCCCCTCTGAAAGCAGAGGGATACCGGGAGCGACAGGCTAGCCCTAAAAAGGGCTGTTTGGGATGGAAGGGATTCTGCGAATCCCTTCCCGCGAGCCTTGCAGGTCCGCCATACCACGACCCCCTCAGGGTCAGCTAGCCCTAAAAAGGGCTTGTCGGGTTATTTGTCGACGGCTAGCAGAGCTCCTTCTCCTTGGAGTCAGAGTCTACTAACCGTCGTCCAGGGTGCACCAGCCTCCCCGCTTCCGTTCCCCAGGACCGCGGTCCAAAGGGAAAAGAAACAGGTAAGCCAACGTGGAGGTTACCCAACCCGCACCCCAATTAATTGATCGTTTAGTGCCTCTGTTCTATCTTTATATACGTTATGATATCACCACAATGGTCAGTTAATTTTCTTGAGGTTAACTTATAATTTATTACTTTACCAGTATTCTTCTTGCAATTCTCAATACTAGATATTTTTTCAATACTCAACTCCCTCTTATGTATGTTTGTCACCCTTTCTTACTCTATACATATTGCGCAGTAATCTCTTCTCAGCTGCGTTGAGTAAAATTTCATGATATATCCTTTATACATCCTTTATACAATATTTCTAACATATGTTTCAATAGCACACATTTAGATAGCGATACCCTGGAGTGTATTTTACCATACAAACGTCTGTGATAAGTGTTACGGTAAGTTGAAGCCATAAAGAGTTCGACAACCTTGTCTAATTACAGAATTCAGATATCGCCAGTAAGTTAAACAAGTAAATGAGCTGTGCCATGGTGAAACCTGGGATCGAACCCGAGACCTCGTCTCAGCAGTCCATTACATATACCACTAGGCTACCGCGGTTTTTTGTATACCTCAAGCTCTTTAGAAAAGGGTTTAGAGAATTACGTTACGATGGAAACCAACATACCATTATAAACCAGTAGAAATTCTTGAATCGTAATAATACTTACTATCAATATGGACATAAATTGTTGTAACACCACAGGGTTGATTTTTGTCACCAAATCTAGAATATTTGTTTGGCTAAAATCATATACAGCGACGATCCTATTGAAATAGTCATGTGCTTTGAAATACTCGCATTGCTGAAAAGGAAATAAAAAATAAATATTTTAATCTTCTCTTGCATTAACACTTCTTCTTAGTTCTACACTCCTCGCGGAGTAGTCGTGGTCATGGATTGTCCAGTAGGTTGTTTGCAGCTTTTGCGAGACTTCTCGCTTCACAGAATCACAAAAACAAACCAGAAGCACAGACTAGATAAAATGGTAACTAGCGTACCGAGAAGCATCTATAACAATCACGGACTTATCATACAACCAACCAATGATTTTTACCCCCTTGTTATTAAAATTGTGGAAAATGTGAAAAAGACATATAGTACTAACAAAATTTATTTTAAAGTCGCAGGCGATTGAAATTTCATGCATCTAGCTTTGAAAATGACAAACTTCCAAATAAAACATGCATCCTTTACCAATTCAAAAAATACTTTCTTTATCGTGGACGTTTACAACTTTAAAAATTTCAACTGCGGAGATTTCAAGTTCGTAGGTCCTGGGATTTAGGCTGTAAGTTGATAAATTATTATACTTACGCTGCATCCAACACATCATGCAATTCCCCTTTTACATTGGTCTTTGTGAAAAATTGGGGCAGTAAAGTCTTCATGGTGCACAATCGATCTATCTGTTTCTTTGCTTTTTCTACAGAGCCTTTGGACGCTATTATTGTCCTCTCCAAGTAGTCTCTTTCTAGAACCATTTAAATAATTAATTAAATATGCTTATGTTTTATTTACATATTTGAATTCCCGGCGAAGTAAAATTTTCGTACAAGGCGACTAAGGGATAGGGCTATTTAACACCAGACAGAAATACACAGCCCAGACTCAGCCTCAGATGCATGGCTCGAGTCAACAATTAGTGCCCGGATGACGGCAATAGGCTCACCCCCTATTACGTGGGATCAAATTCAATGATTAATGAAATGTGGGTGTTAATTCACCTCTGTCTAACCCTCCGGGATAAAGGCGTGATTATATGTATGTATGTTTAAGGAGGTAGGACACGGCGGTATTTCCGTCCAGTTGAGCAGTCCGACTGGGGAAGTACCTCCACCCTATAGAATACCGCCGCTATAATAGCTTGTCTGCCACCTAAGTGGTATAAAAAAAAATACTTCGTGTTGTGTTCCCAGCGGTGAGTAGGGTAGCCAGAACTCACTGGAGAATTTGTGCTGTCAGTGGGAAGACTAAAGGCTTGTCCTGCTTTGTCTTCTACACTGACGGCACAGAAACTCTGTATTTCCAGGGTCGGCAGCACGGATGTGACTCCACTGTTGTTACACACGTTCATTAGTCACGGTAACCACTTTCCATCAGGTGGGCCGTGTGCTTGCCTGTCACCTAAGTTGTATAAAAAATAAAAAATTATAACTACTCGTATCTATTGGGTATATTTGAAAAATAAAAATATTAATTTCAAAAAATTAACTATTCAAAAAGTTGAACTGAACCCAATTTTTGTTTAATGTGCACGCAAAAACTACTAAACGGATTTTGATGCGCTTTTTTATCAGGAGGGTCTTCGTCAGATTTAAAATCTACAAAAGAACCGGAGATTTGACCGAAAAACATAACCAAAATTCATACAAACGAGCTCGTGGCCTTGTAATAAATAAATGACAATATTAAGTATTATCCTTAATAACGAGCAACATTTTTTATTATATAGTTCGAGTTTCTCACAAGACAATACAAGGTAAATGGTCCTGCATGCCGTGTCTATATTATTATATGTTATTGGTCGTAGGTCGTAGGTACCTACTTATTAAATAGAAACAATAATCACAAAGACTGTGTTATGCAGTGTTCTTTGGAGACATGTTCCGAGGTCGATTTTATAGGTACATACTAAATAATAGCACTACATAAAGAAGTTTCGCTCCTTTGATGATGAAGAAAGCCGCCGTTTTAATAACCTATTAAATTTCATAGTTTAGTAATTCTTTCTTCCGAACATACAACGCCGCCAGCTTCAGTGTTAGGGCTATCACTGTAAGAAAATTAAAATAAAGCAATCCCACTAAACATTTGGTGTTATTTTTATTTTACAATATATATGTTTATGGTTGTTTAGCTCTTATATATAAGTATATCATAATTATGTCTGTTAATTTTTTACCTCCTTCTGTAAGATTCAGAATTTTTGCAATATTTAGTATTGCAAAAATTCTGAATTCTGAATCTTACGAATAATTGTTATAAAGTTAATGTTTTTCAATAGCGATGATAGAAGTCATAAGACAGACTACAATATCACGTATATTTGCTCAAAACGCGTCACGCGTCAGCTCACATGCGCGTGCAAGCCCTGCTTGCTCGGGGTGCGGGTTGGGTAACCTCCACGTTGGCTTACCAGTTTCTTCTCCCTCTGGACCGCGGTCCTGGGGAACGGAAGCGGGGGGGGCTGGTGCACCCTGGACGATGGTTAGTAGACTCTGACTCCAAGGAGAAGGAGCTCTGCTAGCCGTCGACAAATAACCCGACAAGCCCTTTTCAGGGCTAGCTGACCCTGAGGGGGTCGTGGTATGGCGGACCTGCAAGGCTCGCGGGAAACAGCCCTTTTTAGGGCTAGCCTGTCGCTCCCGGTATCCCTCTGCTTTCAGAGGGGACATGGGGGCGACACAAGGATCCATAGGATCCAGAGACGGGCCGGCCTGCTGCTCGCGCAGGGGCTGGCAGGCACTTATGGTAAGAGGAAAGCAGCGCCCCCGGGCCCCGCCGTTGACCCAGGTTTTCCAGCCAGCTCTGCTCGGTGGAGTGGTCGAGTCCCTGTTCCCGGCGCGAGCGGAACACGTTCCGCCACAGATGACTACGCCACCTCGGTCGCCTATGGCGCCCAGTGTGGTAGTTGACGACGAAGTCCCCGAGATCACTTGGGTAGAACTGGAGCTGGCGGTGCGAAGGCTTAGAGCCAAGAAGAGCACCGCCCCGGGACCCGACGGCATTCCAGGCCGCGCGTGGGTCCTAGCTCTGGGAGAAGACAGTCTCGAACCCCGACTGAGAGGGTTCCTCAGCGCATGCTTGGAGCGGGGCCAGTTTCCGAAGATGTGGAAGACGGGGAAACTGGTCCTCATCCGAAAGGAGGGTCGCCCGGTGGACGAACCGTCCGGCTACCGGCCCATTGTGTTGCTCGACGAGGTGGGCAAGCTCTTTGAAAGAGTTATTGCGAAGCGCCTCGTCGAGCACCTCTCTGGTAGGGGGCCGGACCTGGCGGATGCCCAATATGGCTTCCGCCGGTGGCGGTCCACCGTGGATGCCATCATGCGCGTGAGGACTTTGGCGGAGGAGGCAGTCGCCCGGGGCGAGGTGACGTTGGCGGTGTCCTTGGACATCTCCAACGCGTTCAACACCTTGCCCTGGTGTTGCATCAGGGAGGCACTCGTGTACCACGGTGTGCCTCTCTACCTCCGCCGCATAGTCGGGACGTACCTGACGGAGAGAGCCGTCATCTACCTAAGTGCGACCGGCGTCGGTCGGCGTGAGATGTCGTGCGGTGTTCCACAGGGATCGGTTCTTGGACCGCTCCTGTGGAACATCGGATACGACTGGGTGCTTCGCGGTGAGCTCGCGGACGGCGTCGCCGTCACATGCTATGCGGACGACACGCTAGTGACGACGAGCGGGGCTACATACCGCGAAGCGACCCTGAGGGCCACGACCGCGGTTGCTCAAGTCGTGGAACGGATCCGGCGGCTGGGCCTTGAGGTGGCTCTGCATAAATCCGAGGCCATGTTCTTTCATGGACCTCGGCGCACGCCACCACCTGGTTCCAGTCTCACAGTGGGAGGCACTCTCATCGGCATCAAGCCTCAGATGAAATTCCGAAAGGCGGCGCGGGAGCGGGGTCACGATCCCGAGCCCGAAGAAATTCGGGCCGTGAGATCCCGGGTCCACAGGGAAATGGTGGCGGAATGGAAGCTACGACTTGGGCGACCAGGCGCAGGGCGCGCCGTAGTAGCGGCGGTAAGACCCATCATGGGGGAGTGGCTAGAGAGGCCACACGGCAGCCTCTCGTACTGTCTGACGCATATGATCACCGAGCACGGGTGCTTCGGAAAGTATCTGCGTCGGATGGAGAAAGAGCCCACGTCCGAGTGCCATCACTGCGACGCGAGCGAGGACTCAGGTCCGCACACGCTCACCGAGTGTCCGGCGTGGGAGACGCCGAGGCGGGAGCTTGTGGCGGCCCTGGGAGTGAGAGTTCTCACGCTCTCCACCTTGCTCGCGGCGATGGTCCGCTGCGCGGATGTGTGGGCGGCCGGCGCCTCCTTCTGCGAGCAAGTAATGCTCGTGAAGGAGGAAGCGGGGTGGGAGCGGCAGCGGGAGCGACGAAGGATCGCAAGCCAAGCTGCCCGCGTACGAAGGCAACTCGGGCGTCGGAGGTCGATGAACGACCTCCGCCCCCCATGAGCGCCGGCCTGGGGGTGACAGGTGGAGCCGCCTGTCACCCTGGCAGAAGCAGGCCGCGGCGGTGGCGCGCCTGGCGCGCCTCCCCGTTTCCGGGGTCGAGTTGGGGACTCTGTAGTCCCCACACCCGAGAAGAGGGCCAGATCGTGAGAGATGGCCCTGGGTCGGCCGGGGTGCGAGGGATATGCCTGTCAACCTCACCTTCGGCAACAAAAACGACCCACAGGTAGCATGCGTTTTAGTCGGTTCGAGTCCGACATAACCTCCTCCACCGGCTCCGGTGGGGAGGTATCCATGGGGATTTTGCGCACGAAAAAAAAAAAAAAAGCCCTGCTTGCTCTTGCAGCCTGAGGTTGCACTGAAAAACAATAGTTACAAAATAACAATGGTCAACTGAGAAAATAATGTCAAATTTTATTAATAAACAAATCAAGAAATAATTTATAAATATTAAATACAATAAAAATAAAATAACTATTATACAACTTATAGCTAAGAACAATTAAAATGCGTCGTAGAATTCCTCCGCATCGCAATAATTGACTGTGACTATATTTTTATTTAATTATATTAAGCACTAATTAACTCAGTTGTAATATTATGTAACTAACTGGTAACAGCGTATGTTTCACTGACTTAGGGTTTTTTAAGTCGTCTTTAATATTATTAAATTGCAAGAGGATGTGATTATAATTTATTTAAAATACAGGTATTTAAATTATCATGGTCACATTATTTTATTTTATTTTTTATTTTAAATTTATTCGGAGGACCAACAGCCATGAAAAATTGTTTATAAAATGTATCTCAGTTACATAAAGCCAATAATAGGTCCTCGCTGTTACAATGCTGAATATATAAGTATACTGTGAACATTCGGCAATATTAATTCACATAATAATGTATTAGGTTAGGGGAAAGAGGAAGTATTGACAATTTAAACCTACAACAGCAAATGTAATACTTACATTTTAAAACATTTCAAATTGTTGAAAAAATTCTTGGCTGAGCAGCCTCCTGACTGACGTTATGCTGGCATTATATATGTCTATGCTATGTTGAGAGCTTGCCGCGTTCACCGTAGAACACGCTCTCCACAAAAAGGCATTTTGGCGGTAATTGGATGGCACGACTGACACATACAGGGGCGTGTAGTGACGCAGAACTTTTGCAGGTGTATTAATATTGATTCTAGACAGAAGGGCAGGGCTATCGACTTGGTTGCATAGGATTTTTATTATATAAATGACGTCAGCAATTTTGCGTCGATATGCTAATGGGAGGAGATGGAATTTAGCACACAGTTTAAGGTAATCACCAAACTTGTACACTACATTGGCGCGGTAGCATAAGTATCTGATAAACTTTTTCTGAATACCTTCTAGCCTGTCGATGTATTCATCATATCGCGGATTCCAAACTTCAGACCCATATTCCAGTATACTTCGAACATATGTACAGTACAAAAATTTTATAGTCTTAACTTCGTGGAATGTATTCGAAGTACGCATAATAAAACCCAAAGCACGTGATGCCCTTCTGGCTATTGTAACGACGCGCTCTGCGAACGTCGTCACACCGGTTTTAATTCTATTTTTGAACGAAGGGTTTCGGAGCGCGGAGTGAATGACATTTTGACGTATCGCTGTCAAAAGCACCTTTCTTCCTAGATTGAGACGGGATGGTCGATATTCATGGCTTCGTAACTTAATTTCAATAAATCTCATAAAAATGAGAGTATTTTGGCCTAAAGGATAATAGTTTGTGTCCTCACAACTATCCTCTTGTGGAATTATAGTTTATTTCTGGTGAGTTGTCATTTTTTAATAAGATTCCCTTTGATGGAAATTCGCCACGCTCCTAATTTGAAAAATAATTGTTGGAATTCTATTGTTTCAGCTCTTAATCTGAGAATATTATGATTTCTTTTGCTATTGGCATTGTTCCAGCAAATTAAGGCGGTAAGACGCACAAATTTATAAAAAATTAGGACCTCGTGTTCATTCATATTGGAGTTTGTTCTAATGACATGCAATTTTATTACAGGTTTCCAGGTTGGAGCCGCCTTTGCCCTTTGTCTTTGCCTTTTCTCTTTTCTTTGGACCTTTTTCGGCGTTCCTTTGTCTTCGGTCATCTGCATTTCCTTATGGAGGGTTTGGACTTTTCACCTCAAACCTGGATGTACCGCATGGGCTTAAACTGAAAACTTCGCCTGCTACGAGCTTTCCCGCTGCTGTGTTTACATATACTCGCCGAGGGATGCCGTGAGCTTACTTTAATTATATTTTAAATCTAAACTTCAAAATAACCTAAAAGTGCATTGGTGACATAGAATCATATTGACATAAGATCATTTTGACCTAGCTTATAAAACTCTAATTTTAAATTTAAGGTTAGATATACATTAGGAATGTATCCTTGCAACTATTTCTAAATGCACACTGGAGTGGACAATAAAACCTTAAACCTCACAGTTTGGTTTCATTTAGCTCACCTCCGGAAGATTAAAAGTTTCCAATATCCGCTGATTATCTTAGGCATGTGTATCTCCAAGGCGCCCGAACTTTTATGGTAATGTACTTACAAACCAATTTTATTTATATTTCTTTTAAATAGGAGATTACACACTTACTTTCTTTCATTGTCATATGACACATATTTTTTTATTATTACATCTGACGCTTGCGAACCAATTTTTTTTTACTTTGTAATAACACATATTTTTTAATTATTACAATTGGCACTCGCGAACAGGGACATGACAGTGTGCATATATCTTTATTCCTTGTCACCTTTGCATTATTTTTTACTTTAACATGTTAAGAACAGTGTTTTCTTCATGTATTTTACTGTTACATAACTGTGTATTACAGTAAATCTTTGTTATTGTTTACTTTGCAAAACTAATCATACTACAAGTTAGTACTATTGTTTGTATCTCTCAATTACAGGTGAATGTTTCAATTTGTATAACATGGTTATTGTTATAACTGTTTTATCTTATATAGCTTTTGTTTATTACAGGTAAGATTTTCCACTTAGTAATACTATATAATTACTAGTTCTTAACCTTTATTCACATGTGTGAAAACATAGTAATATTTGAATATTTGCTGTTTACCTTAAGTAGACATAAATAATTTATTTTGTGAATCACTAATGCATTTTTATCTTTATAGGCATTTGACCTAAATAACTTTTGCAACAATAACATTCCATTCTATGAGTTTGTTTGACTTTTGAGTTTAGCGTTTTGCTATCAATACAATTAACTTCATTCATAATTTAATTAACTTTAATTAGAAACTTTAATTGATACTTTAATTAGAAACTTATAGTGTATTTAATACAACTTTTTATTAGATTTTCACATCCTTTTATAAATCAAACATGGATAAGGAAATACAGGTCCCGCCTTTGTTTGAGAATATTGTTGGTGGTGTTCCAGTTGGTACTTTTACTCATGTCATGGCTGATTTATCTGAAGTTGTTGATCCATTTTCGAATAGTCGAGGAGCTGGTGATCATAGTCTGAGAGCCGCATCTTCATTTAATATGATGAATGTTTTATTGAATGATAATTTGAAGAAAAACTTGCCTTCTGTTACTAAGTTGCCTGATTTAAAACGAAGTAAGCTTTTGTATGATGGTAAATCGTGCGTTAGGGAATTTATTACTCAAGTGGAAGAATATTTCTTGTTTAAAAATTTTAATGAATATTTTTTGGTTAGTTCATTCTCTGATCTTTTGTCAGGCACTGCGCTTAAATGGTTTCGTAGTGTTCGTATTCGTATTGCTTCTTGGCAGGATTTGAAGGCTGCGTTGTTGAAACGTTTTGATAGAGTTGAATTTGATTATCATTTGGAACAGGAACTCCGTACTCGTAAACAAAAGATAACTGAGTCATTACCAGATTTTATTACAGACATAATGGATATGGCTAGCCGTTTGTCTATGCCTGTTTTTGATGCTACCCTCATAACTATTATTAAACATAATATGTTAAATATTTACACACCTTTTGTGTTTGGTAGAACTATTTCTTCTATCGACGAATTTATTAACCTCAGCAGAGAATTAGAGAATTTTGTGTCAAGAAAGAACTTGAGTGAGAATAAAAGTATTAAAAAAGAAAAATATTCTGCTCAAATTAGTGCTGTTAAATCAGATGATTTAACTTGTTTAAAATGTAAGTCCTCTGGACATTCTTATAAAAATTGCCCTACATTTCCAGGTGTAATTTGTTTTAAATGTCACAAGCTTGGCGTCACTACGAAGAATTGCGAAGTTTGTAATTCAAATACTGTTCAGTCAAAAAACGTATCAGGTCCCATCGAGCCCTAGTTTTTGATAAAACTTCTGGTGACTCGATGTTGAAAAAATTTAGCAATGCTCCGAATGAAGCCACTTGTAAGAAAGAATTTAATGATTGGTTGGATTATTTGAAAGTTTTCTTTAATAATATCAGGGCTGCTCCTATTTTGTTTGTTAAACATAAAGACACTAGACCTTATTTAAATTTTAATATTAATAATAAATTTTATTCAGGTTTGTTAGATAGTGGAGCTTGTAGTTGTGTACTCGGTTCTAATATTCATCAAACATTTTTGCAATTAGGTTATAAATTTAAACCTTATAAAGGTAACGCTGTTACTGCTGATGGTTCTGCACACAATGTTATTGGAACTATGGTTTTACCTATCACTTGTGATAACTTAACTAAAAATGTAGATTTTTTGATAATACCTTCTTTTAAACCTTCAATTATTTTGGGATTTGACTTTTGGTTGAAATTTAATCTTGCTAAAGACTTATGGAATAATATTACTTTTGAATATGAATCCACTACTTGTGTAAATGCAGTTACTTCTGTTTCTGAACTTTCTCCTTCTGAGAAACATGAGTTAAATAAAATTATTTCACTTTTTGAAAATATTTCTTATGAAAAGAGAGGCTTAGGTCTTACTCATTTAGTTAAACATAAAATTAATGTTACTGGTGAACCTTTTAAACAACGTTATTGGCCCCTTAGTCCTGCTAAACAAAAAGAACTTTATGATGAAGTGGAAGTTTTATTAAAGGAAAATATTATTGAACCTTCTAAATCTCCTTGGTGTTCTCCAGTGTTAGCCGTTGAAAAACGCGATGGTGGAACAAGATTATGTTTGGACTCTAGACGTTTAAATTCAGTTACTGTTAAAGATTCTTATCCTTTACCTTACCCTTCTAGAATTTTAGATAACCTTCGGGGTGCTAATTATATAACTACTATTGATTTGTCTAAAGCATTTTTGCAAATCGCTTTAGAAGAATCTTCTCGAGAGAAGACTGCTTTTGTTGTTCCTGAGAAAGGTTTATTTCATTTTACCCGGATGGTGTACGGTTTGACTAATGCACCTGCAGAGTTACAGAGACTCGTAGACAAGTTGTTTGGACCAGAATTTGATAATGTAGCATTCTGTTACTTAGATGATCTCATATTGATAAATTCTACATTCTCTGATCATTTAGATTATTTAAATAAAATTTATAAAATCCTTAAAGATGCTGGGTTAACTATTAATTTAAAAAAGTGTAATTTTTGTAAAGATAAACTGCGTTATCTTGGTTATATTGTTGATAGTAATGGTTTACATACAGACCCTGCTAAATTAGAGTCCATTAAAAGTTTCCCACGCCCAGAAAGCGTTAGACAATTAAGAAGTTTTCTTGGGTTATGTTCTTATTACCGTAGATTCATTGATAAGTTTGCTGATATTGCTTCGCCCTTAACCAAATTAACGGCCGGAAGCAAGAATTCTAAAAAATCTCTTTTCTGGAATGAAGAAGCTGAAGTTGCTTTTCATAATTTAAAACTTGCATTAATTTCTGCACCAGTTTTACATTGTCCGAATTTTGAAAGACCATTCTCTTTACATTGCGATGCTAGTTCTGTTGGAATTGGTAGTGTCCTGAGCCAAGATGATGATAATGGAGATCAACATCCTGTAGCTTATTATTCTAGATCACTTAATAAATGTGAACGTAATTATAGTACAACTGAGAGAGAGTTGTTGTCAATATTGGATTCTATTGAACATTTCAGACCTTATATTGAAGGAATGAAATTTACAGTTATCACTGACCATGCTAGTTTAACTTGGCTTCTTAAACTTAATAATCCTAGTGGTCGTCTTGCACGTTGGGCTGCTAGAATTTCTCAATTTACTTTTGATGTTAAATATAAAAAAGGTTCTTTACATTTAGTTCCAGATTGTTTATCCAGAATAGAAATTTCTGCTATTAATATTCCTGTAAATAATATTATTGTTATGCCAAATGAGGATATCGTTGATCCTTGGTATAGAAAAATATTTGTAAATTGTCAAAAGTTTCCTAGAAAATATAAAAATTTCAAAGTTGAAAGTGATACTTTGTATAGATTTTGTAAAGATAAATATAATCCTAATAATCGTTTAAATTGGAAAATTGTCATACCTAAAGAACACATCTTAGACACTATTAAATCTAATCATGATGATGTTAATTCAGGACATTTAGGAATTCATAAAACTTTAAATAAATTAAAAATACATTATTTTTGGAAAGGTATGTTTATTGATGTTCAAAAATACATTTCTTCTTGTGATACTTGTAAAGCTTATAAATCTTCTACTAATCCACCTCATGGAATTATGGTTAATCCTAAGAAAGTTGATAAACCAATGTTAATGTTTTCTATTGATATTATTGGAACTCTTCCAAAAGCTTATTCTGGCCACAAGTATATACTTTCAATCATAGATGTTTTTACAAAATATTGTTGGATATTTCCTATGACTAGTGCTACCACTAAAGTAATTTGTAGGATACTTGAAAAAGAAATATTTCTTAAGTTTGGAACGCCTAAAATTTTTGTTTGTGATAATGGAAGCCAATTTACTGCTAAGCAATTTGTAGATTTTCTAAAAAGTTATAATATTAGTAAAATATTTTATAATACTTTATATACACCTCAAAATAATCCTGTAGAGAGATATAACAAAACAGTCGAAACATGTATTTCTTGTTTTGTTAAAGATGATCATAGAACTTGGTCAAAATATTTGCCTCATGTTCAATTAGCTTTAAATAGTAGTGTGAATCTAGCTACAGATTTCACTCCTAATTTTCTCATGTTCGGTAGAGAACTTATTTTTGATGCTTCATTGCACCGTTTTAGTAATTCTTTTGATAACCTCAATCAACTTGATGTTGTTGATAGGTCTTCATTTGCTTTTTCACTTAAATCACTTAGTGATATTTTTATAAAAGTTCAAGCTTCATTGCTTAAAGCTTATAAGCGTAATGCGCGTTATTATAATATAGGAAGGAAGGTCATTTCTTTTGAGGTGGGAGATATAGTGTGGAGGAGAAGTTTTGTGCAGTCTAATGCTCCTGCATTCTTTTCGGCTAAGTTAGCACCTAAGTTTGTTAAGTGTGAAATAATAGATAAAATTTCCTCTAATGTTTATGTTTTAAAAGACCTTAATAAAAACTATACTGGTCGTTATCATATTAAAGACATAATTAAATATTAAAATTATTCTTGTTTTGACAATGTCTATCTTTGTCTTTGGTACTTTGTTTGAAGTATTGAACCCATTAAAAGGTGATGTTTGATAGGTTTAGGGTTCTTGAAAGGAGATGTATGTTAGGAACTTCACAACAATTTATTAATTTCAATTTTAGTTTCCTTCAAAAATAACTTAGGTCATTTTAGGACTTGTTATTGTGTAACTCTACTCCATATTAACAAATTGTTCCACATCAAATGATCTTATAATTTTTATTTATCTTTGTTGTATAGGATTATTTTCCTGTATATATTTTTATACACTTGTATATTTAATATTGTATATTTTGTACAAATTTAGGAATTTAGTTTCTACTCTAATATAGGAGTGAAATTTAATATTCATTTTCTACATTAAATTCACTTGACTTATTTCCACTCACTTAGGGAATGGAAAATTAAGTTTCTTGAACTTTATTTTTGTACAGTTCTGGGTTATTTTCTTAGTATTAAGATTCTCGGATTGGACGCATTTTATGCATTTTTTACACACCTTGTTATACCATTTTTTGGGAAACTTGTGTCTTACTAGACTTTACAATTTTTTGTGCTATTGTGTTTCATACACATAGTCACACCTTACGCTTTGCGCACGGGAAGCTGGTGGTGTTGAGCCGGTCGTAATTGTCGTTTTTCTCTTTTTGTACGATTGTGTTTTTATACACATTGTTACATTTTTTATGCTTTGCGCACGGGATGTCGGTGGTGTTGTGCCGGTCGCAAATGTCATACTTTTCTTATGCGGTTGTGCTCAGAAAGTCAGTGGTGTTGTACTGGTCACAATTGTCATATTTTCTTTATATTTTGCTTGTGCTCGGAAAGTTGGTGGTGTTATGCCGATCACAATGCTTATAAATATATTATTACGACACTTTTGTTGTGATTTTGTTTTGACGTTTTAGATGTTGGAATAGGAATTTGAAGTCGGCGGCTTTTCAACCTAACCGACAGTGGGAAAACTTCATTGTTTTTACCGATTTTCTTTCAGATTCGGCAGCGTTGGTGCTTAACCGATATCTTGTTAGTTTCATATTTTTGTTTCAGGAATAGCTGGTATAGAGTCGGTGGCGTAGGAGCTCAACCGCACTTTTGTATTGATGCTAGAAGGCTGGTTAAGATCAAGGATTAGATTCGACGGCGTTGGTTGCCTAATCGATATCTGGAATGGAATTGAGTAGGGATTGTTTAATTTGTTTTATTGAAGGATTTATTTTCACTTTTGTGTTGAAATAAGTTTTTACTCTTTTCTGAGTTTGGTTTCGGTTATTCCATTAAGTTGGATAGTGTCCTTTGTTTCCATTTGAAACTGGAAATTCTTTTTCAACTTAATTCTTTACTTTTCGAGTGTTTTCACATTCTTTGATTTTTAGGAATGCTTTCCCATTCTTTAATTTATAATTGTTTCTGCAATACCCATTGCAAGATGCTTTCGCAATGCCTTTTTGTTTATTGAAAAATGTTGCAAGACATTTTGTCTTTTGAGGTTTTTTGGAATTTTGTTCTGGACTCTCATAATTTTCATTAGAAAAGGAAGTTTCTTTCTTTCTTTTTTTCTTTTTGGGGAGGGATGTAATGTAACGACGCGCTCTGCGAACGTCGTCACACCGGTTTTAATTCTATTTTTGAACGAAGGGTTTCGGAGCGCGGAGTGAATGACATTTTGACGTATCGCTGTCAAAAGCACCTTTCTTCCTAGATTGAGACGGGATGGTCGATATTCATGGCTTCGTAACTTAATTTCAATAAATCTCATAAAAATGAGAGTATTTTGGCCTAAAGGATAATAGTTTGTGTCCTCACAACTATCCTCTTGTGGAATTATAGTTTATTTCTGGTGAGTTGTCATTTTTTAATAAGATTCCCTTTGATGGAAATTCGCCACGCTCCTAATTTGAAAAATAATTGTTGGAATTCTATTGTTTCAGCTCTTAATCTGAGAATATTATGATTTCTTTTGCTATTGGCATTGTTCCAGCAAATTAAGGCGGTAAGACGCACAAATTTATAAAAAATTAGGACCTCGTGTTCATTCATATTGGAGTTTGTTCTAATGACATGCAATTTTATTACAGGTTTCCAGGTTGGAGCCGCCTTTGCCCTTTGTCTTTGCCTTTTCTCTTTTCTTTGGACCTTTTTCGGCGTTCCTTTGTCTTCGGTCATCTGCATTTCCTTATGGAGGGTTTGGACTTTTCACCTCAAACCTGGATGTACCGCATGGGCTTAAACTGAAAACTTCGCCTGCTACGAGCTTTCCCGCTGCTGTGTTTACATATACTCGCCGAGGGATGCCGTGAGCTTACTTTAATTATATTTTAAATCTAAACTTCAAAATAACCTAAAAGTGCATTGGTGACATAGAATCATATTGACATAAGATCATTTTGACCTAGCTTATAAAACTCTAATTTTAAATTTAAGGTTAGATATACATTAGGAATGTATCCTTGCAACTATTTCTAAATGCACACTGGAGTGGACAATAAAACCTTAAACCTCACAGTTTGGTTTCATTTAGCTCACCTCCGGAAGATTAAAAGTTTCCAATATCCGCTGATTATCTTAGGCATGTGTATCTCCAAGGCGCCCGAACTTTTATGGTAATGTACTTACAAACCAATTTTATTTATATTTCTTTTAAATAGGAGATTACACACTTACTTTCTTTCATTGTCATATGACACATATTTTTTTATTATTACATCTGACGCTTGCGAACCAATTTTTTTTTACTTTGTAATAACACATATTTTTTAATTATTACACTATACCATCAATATGCTCGTCGAAGATCCGTTTCGAATCGTATACAATATCAAGGTCGCGTATCTTCTCACATTTAATTAACTTCTGTCCTTTCAGAAAATAATCAGAGGTTATAACCTGGCGTTTACGAGTAAAAGAGACCACAGAACACTTGAGAGGATTTAATTCAAGTCTGTTCAAGGTACAGTAGCTGTTCAGACGCGCCAAATCAGCCTGAAGCCTCTCAACGTCAGTCTGGGACGATATGGACGCATATATTTTCATGTCGTCCGCGAAACAAAGGAGATTAGAAGACCTGAAGCACTCGCCAATGTCGTTCACAAAGATTATAAACAACAACGGACCTAAAAGGGATCCTTGTGGCACACCGCTAGGTACTGTAACCCATTGGGATACACAATTATTTAGCGCAACCACTTGCGATCTGTTAGAGATATAAGAGCTAAACCATCTTAACAGATCTCCCCTTATCCCTGAGCTGGCTAGTTTCTGGATTAGGATGCAGTGGTCGATTCTGTCGAAGCACTTGCTGTAATCAGTGTAAACGACATCGACCTGCTTTCCCTGGCTCATATTATAGGTAATATAGTCATCTAAAATTGCAAGATTCGAAACCGTGGACCTACTCTTCACAAATCCGTGCTGGTATTGGCTGATAGTATTTTTGAGTGATGCGTATAGTTGAGTGTGAATGATTTTTTCGAAAGTCTTTGCAATAAAACACAACTTAGACACTGGTCTATAGTTGGTTATATCCGTCACCACACCTTTCTTATGGATAGGCGTTACAAAAGCGGACTTCCATATTGAGGGCATTACACACTCGGTCAATGACTGCCGGAACAGTAAAGTAATTGGCAGGGATATCGTCTCAGCGCAGCTAACCAACAGTACAGCGGGTATGAAATCAGGTCCTGCTGATTAACTTAAGTCTAGTGCTTTGAGCAATTTTGTCACTTGATCTTGGCTAACCGATATGCTACCAACGTCCGTTACTGGTTCACTGCATACGCTACCACTTGAACTGTTACCACAAGGAGTGCTAGGGTGTAAGAAGGTTGACTCAAAGTAATTGGAGAACAGATTACAGATTTCTTCGGAGCCGGTGGCCGTGGTATCACCATATGAGATAGAACTCGGAATGCTAGATCTATTGATTTTAGACTTGACAAATTTCCAGAACTGTTTGGGGTTACTTTTAATGGACTAATGTACTGTAATGTATTAATGAATAATATTTCAGTTCTCGGGTTATTTACTATGTTGTATTGTTCCGACCTCAGAACAATACAACATGGTAAATATCCTGATAACTTTAATATAATTATATAAAATAAGTCCATCTCAAGATAGTGGGGAGATGAGGGTTCCCTCCATCTAGCAGAAACTTAATACTCCGAAATTTATTTGGCATAAGACCTTTATAATATTATTTTTAAAACATTCATTTTCAAAGCTCCGTGTTGTCTCCGACGCTGTTTCTGCTGCATATAAATGACATGCTGTCTATTGGCTCCATTCATTATTATGCGGACGACAGTATCGGGGACACATGTTAGTGAGTCGCGAATAACTTGTGTCTGAAATCGAGAATACTCTCTCTGGAGTATCTAATTGGCGACGACTAAACCTAGTCCAATTCAACCTCACTAAGACAGAAGTATATGTATTCGCCGTTAAGAAAACCCCGTTCATTGTAGCGCTGCAATTCCTGGGCACACCACTTACCATATCGGGATCCTTGGTGTCGATATCTCCAGGGACGTCCAATACCGAAGTCATTTGCAGGACAAGGTTAAGTTGGCATCAAGAAAACTCGGAGTGCTCAACAGGGCGAACTCCTTCTTTATAAACACAGTACTGCTGTCACTTTTTTGCTGGAGCACCTGCATACCAGCTTGACCGCTTCGACTCGTTGCAAAGATGGGCATTGAGGCTGGTTGACAATCCCATACTTACAGGTAGGAGGGATTTTGCCTCACTGTGTGTGTTCTACCGCCTATACAATGGTTTGTGCTCAGATGAGTTGTTTGACATGATGCCCGTAGCTACATTCTATCATCGCACCTCTCACCATAGACAGGGAATTCATCCTCACACATTGCGAACTGAGACGGTGCGCACTGTGCGGTATGAAAGAAACTTCATCCCACGCACACTCAAGCTGTGGAATGACCTCCGTGCTGCAGTTTTCCTAAGCGCCTACAATATGGGATTCTTCAAGAGGGGCATCAGAAGGTTTCTTCATGGTCGGCAGCGCGAGTGTGACACCCCTGGTACGTCCATAGGCCACGGTAACCGCTACCCATCAGGTGGGCCGTGTGCTTGTCTGCCAACTAAGTGCTATAAAAAAAAACAGCAATTTATTTGTGTAATCATATTTTAGTAGAATGATCATATATTCGAATTAAAAATGGCATAATAAAATTATGACATAAAAATTCGGTGAAATGGGGGGAAACAGGGAGATAATATTGGTTCTTACAAATTTTTGGAT
The DNA here is from genome assembly GCA_963662185.1 of Eilema griseolum. Lineage (NCBI taxonomy): Eukaryota > Metazoa > Arthropoda > Insecta > Lepidoptera > Erebidae > Eilema > Eilema griseolum. The sequence goes on from OY759249.1 coordinate 4,329,904, forward strand.
CCATGACATTATTTCGAAGGAAAAGATCATATTTCTTAAAAGTTCTATATTTAATTTCATTATTCAGTTAAGGTACATAAAATATGCTATTATAATATACAATTACTTACAAATTTATATAAAACTATGCTAACTATACAATATATACAAAAATGGAATAGAGAAAAAGAGGGAGATCGCAATTTTAGGCATCGAAAAATTTCTCACCATCGATCTCTACTGGTACCGTGCCCAAGAGGCTGGCGGCATTACCACGCTGAATGGCGATGCCAATTCTTTGAGCGAGGTAAAGGCCAGCCTTATGGTCACGGGAAGCGCCGATTAGTCGCTTTGCTATTTCTTTGAATAGCGCGCGCGCGCATGGACCCCACGGACCCAACGTTTCGACTCCAAAAGTTTCAAAAATATAATTACCAGTTAAATTGGTATATTTGCGCCGTTTGAGAGTCTCCGCTGATGCAGCAGCAGCGCATGCGCAGTCCATCGTACTTGGAAGATGGGAAGGCGCCAGCGTGTCGACGCAAGTTGCGTCCCACACCAAAGGCCTACCCATCTTCCACGGCATCAACGACATACCGTCCGGTCTCTTACCATCGTCGCGTACCAAGCCAACAGTTTCAAGTATAGCTAGCACGCTGGCAAGAGCTCGACGGATAATGTCGTTAATATTTCGCTCCTGCTGCAAGACAATCCGTGATGTCCAAGGCTATCGACAGCTTCTCCACAGTGACACCGATGCGGAGAAACACACGGTAAACCCAAACGTAGGCAAGTCGCAATGCGGAAGTTCGTGTCGTCTAACATTGTTCCAATGTTGGGCGAAGGAAGAGGCTGGAGCCATATACCAGATTCCCATTCACCCACAGCCAATAGGCGAGCGCGCTCAGCAGCGCTGGTTGTGTACTGATTAAATGTTTTTTAACACCAATACTGAGCGGCTCATCCCATTGCCTTTGGGAATCTTCCCAAAGGCAATGGGATGAGCGCGCAGGGAATGGCAACCCATCTGGGTTGGTGGACATGGCGGCAGTTGGACAAGTCATTTTCCAAGCATTTACAACTTCGACCTTACCTGGCACATCCGAATTAATTAGTGAAGGAGTTAGAATTTTCCTGACTAATTCTTCAGTGCTATAGACCGACGACAAAAACGCTGGCATAAATACATCTGCAATTTTGCGGACGCGAGGCCCCCGAGACGAACTGGAAGGGACGCCTGAAGCCACACTCGATCGTTGAAAAATTATGAAAACAATATCTATAGGAAAGATTTGTATTATTTTTTGTATATAACACCAATTTCAAAAGTTATTTTGTCGTTAGAAAAATACAATAACACCATTAATTTCTTGATAGAAGCCCGCCATCGATAGTCTTGTAACCTTAAGATTAAGCTTCGAATAGGGTCCGCACGATCTGTCATGATCAAAACAATGTGATGGACCATTTACAGTTATCATGTTTTAAGCATTTCCTTAATAGCAAGGTGTACGATTAACCCAATTCCTGCCGACTTACCAATGGATTTCAGTTTTAAAAATTTTCGCCCTTCGCCATCGCATTTCCTGTTAGTGAACTTTGGATATAATGCAGAAAAACCAAAAGTATATTTTTTGTAACTTCGAAGGTATTTGATACCTACTTGATAACATTTTTTTGAAAAATAGGACGTGCCAATTTGACTTCACCTCGCCTGATAGTAAGCTACAAGCAAAATATCAGGAAAGAGGGTCACTATTTTGATCACCGTCGTTTTTATGCCGGGGGTTAAAAATAATTCAAATACTACAGGTACCTGCATATTATACAATTAGTGTAATAAAGTAAATATTTGCATGTTCTTTTAATTCAGGAGCTTATTTATAACAGCTTACGAACTAACATGGCACCTTCTTCTAATTCATCCTAACGTTTCAGCCATCCGAAGCTTTCAACTCTGAGTATAGGGTCCGCTTTTTCCAGTGCTAAACTTCAATATTTTCCGTGACCTCCACAACTCACTGACGATGTCTAAGTATTGCAGTTAAATCTATTGTTGATCTTCATAGAGCTCCAACCACCCGTAGCAACTGCTATAGATATTCGTATGGCAACTGGAACCAACGGCCTAACATGCTTTACGAGGCACGACCATTCCAATACAAATACCCATATTTATGCGTACAAATATTTGCATTGAACTGTAATCGAACCAACGCCCTTATGATTCCAAAGCCGTCTACATACGACAGCTGCCGACGCATGCAGCACATACATTACATATATTACTTGCTTAAATTTCGATATGGATAAAGTGGAGCATTGAGAAGCCGCAATGAATTAAAAATTTCTGCTGCTGGCGCTATGTGCCAGTAGTTGTCGTATGCAGTTCGCGTCAGAATCATAACTTCATTTGCGTTAACTACCGCCACGCCAAAGAAGCAGCTGCCTAGATAGGTAGGTTAATCGATACAGTACCTACGGTATCGATTAACCTACCTATCTATACTACCTATCTAAGCAGATGTATGGGCCACACAACGATGTAATTCCGATAATACTTCAGAGACAATTACCTCACGAAGGGCTCAGGAACACGGTGCATGGTCCATAGTTAGAAATTTACTTTTTTACAAAGGTCGGCTTGGGGCGTTAAGGTGTCGATAGGGTTTGTATACCCTGAATAAATACCTATTCGTCATCATCTTGCCCTTGTCCAAGTATTAGGGGTCGGCGCAACATGTCATTATCCTCCTGTCATTCCTGATTTTATAAGTCCCTCCTTTCTTTGCCATAACCCTAGATCGAGAGAGATGACTCTGGGTCGGCCTGGGTGCGAGTTATATGCCTGTCAACCTCACCTTCAGCAACCAAAAACGTCCCATAGGCATCGTGCGTTATGTCGGTTAGAGTCCGACATAACCTCTCTCACCAACTTCGGTTTATATCAGGGGGGACTTATCGCACGTAAAAAAACCACTTTCTCTCAATCCATGTGTCTTCATATCATTTTTGGGCTTATATCTACTATATTATTATCAAGAGGTACTCAAACCAAAGTAAATACATTATTTACATTAATTTGGACTTGACCTCACATCCTCTAAAATACAGTTGTGAACGATCTGCCACTACTTCACAAATATATAATCTCAAAATGTATACCCTTGATGTTTTATGAGTATGAATACAGATTTGTAATGGTACTTATTAAAATTGCTGTACCTATACAAATATTTGACAAGTAATTGTATAATTTTAAATTCAAGTCAAGACTTGAGGACCACTTTTAGTGTTAACTTACGAAAAGAAGATAATATCTGTGTTTATTTTGTTGCATATAGGTGACAGGTTTGGTATGTTCTTGCGATTTATTCATCCATTTCCATACTAAGATTATAAATGAGAAAGTAATTCTGTCTGTTTGTAACCCTTTCATGCCTAAAAAGTTGATCCAATTTTGATGAAATTCGGTAAAGGGGTAGATTAGACCTTCAGAAAGAACCACGTTTTCTCATGATAACCGACATTCCAACCAGCAGTTAGTATTTCTGAAATTTTTGATTTCTTTTTTTTATGCCACTTAGGTGGCAGACACCTGCTGGAAAGTGCTTACCGTGGCCTATGGACATGTGTAATACCAGAGAAGCCACACTCGCGCTGCCAACCCTGTAAGCACAGAGTTTCTGTGCCGTCAGTGTAGAGGACAAAGCAGGACAAGCTTTTAGTCATCGCACTGACAGCACAAATTCTCCAGTGAGCTCTGGCAACCCTACTCACCGCTGGGAACACAACACAAAGTTATTATAACCACGGTATTCTGTAGGCCGGAGGTACTTCCCCAGTCAGACTGCTCAATTGGGCGGAAATACCGCCGTGTCCTACCTCCGATGAAAAATTAAATTAAATTTCTGACACAAGGAATCTATACGGACAACAGATTTATCACATTGAATGATTCCGTTCACTGATATGAAATGCAGTGGAAATAATATTATGAAACATAATAATTATGATAGGCCAATATTTTATGTACCTTATAGGACAATTTCGAAAGTGTATCTGTCGCAAGGCCGATCATTAATATTATCACGATCATTAGTATTGAAGGTTAGCTCACCAAGACAAGTTACATTAAAGACAGCTTACCAAGATCTAGAATCTAACCAAGACTTACAAAGACTTTCTTTGAATAAAACTGATCAAGACTCTGAGTAAGAATCAGACCAAAACTCAAACCAAGACTCTGAAAAGGCTCTGCAAGTGTTTGAAATTTAGTGTAGTTACTCAGTTGTTTAAAGACAAGAATTTAAATGTCTAAAAAGATAATGATTTTAATAAAAAAAATGTCTATAGTCGTAATAAAATTTTTCCTCTTTTTCCTTGAAAATGATCATGATATCAATGTTCTTTTCATGAAAATTGTATTGTCTTACTGTATTCCGAGGAACTTTTTAAATTTCATTTTGACATATCGTGACTTTCGATTTTATGTCTAGATTCGATTATCAATATCTGTTGAAATTTCATATTAACCTTCCAATGGAGACTTTTTTAAATATGAATATTAGAACCAAAATAACTAATATTCTATATAACCTCTGCAGCTAAGCTAAATAAAATTGCTAAGGTTCACGTCAGTAGAGTAATTGCCAGAATTTGAATTTTAAATATTTCAAAAGAAAGATGAAAATAAAAATTCCACCCCAAGACCTTCAATACTATTTATTCCATTACTAAATAAGTTGGCATCTTTAACCACTAAATATAATATTATTCGTACTAGGAAGGAACTGAAATTAATTGTGAAATATTTTTTGAGTTGAAATGAGTATCCATTTTTATCAGGTTTCGAAACATCTAAATAATCGCTGAAGTGCTTCAGAGATCGAATGACAGGTTCATTTAGAATGAAACTTATTAAAAAATGTTTATAAAACATATTAAAAAAAAAATGATAGGTAGGCTCAATACGAGAAGAAAAAATGTTTATAGAGCGAACGTATCCGTTGTACCGCGCCTAGGGTATGTGCGCGGCGAGACGGAGGGGGGAGGTGTACTGCCTAATCGCTCGTCAGCCTCTCCAGGCAAGTGGCTATGCGTTGATCCGCGTATTGTATAATAGAATAACGAGTATATGGGATTTGAAGTTATGACACACGTTGACACCTGTTATAAAAATTAGGTCTTTACCTATGATTGCCAATTGCGGCTTCAGTACTTAAAGTCCACTTTACCGAAATGACACATTAATAGTAAACTATTAATCTTATTATGGTTGATAAATATTACAGGTATTATAAAGAATTATTGTGTGCTACATTGTTGTTTTGAATTCAATTTGTAAAAAAATATTTGATTGTTAAATAAATAAATATTAGGTCTTTATCCATGAAATTACCGAAATTTTCTAACAGATTCATGAGTTCGTTATTACTGTAATTTAATAGCTATTTCCATTAAGTATTTATATTTTGTTTGAAAGTTCATTTCAAAATTTTACAACTCTGTATTAAATTTTGTTTTTATTGGCCGCTTGATAAATAAAATTCGATCTTCAAAAACAGTACTTACTTCCTAAATGCTAACTATTTTGATGATAAATTTCGTATTACTTTTTTAAAGCGGTCACTTTTCAAAAATATAAATAAAAGTGTTTGTTAGCTTAATGTTGTCCCATTCATACACGAAAAAAAACCATAAAATTTGAATTTGTCATTCCTAAAAAAAATGCAAAAATGTTAATACTGAAAATTGGGTTTCCTCCAATTTCTTCCAAAAATGGCAATTTCATATGCAACGACCTATTATCCTGTACTGGTGATTGATAATATACATAGATACTTACTAAACCTTTCACTCTCAATTTGTACTTACTAACATAGAATAAGAGAATTGTGACTAACATTAAAATGAGTCTGTGTTACTTAAACAAAAAGACATTTTATTTTATTATCAAATCCTTTAAATTTGTCATTCTATTCTACAATACGCCGGTATTTCGTTCGCTCTCTCTTTCTTTACCTCGTCCCCCCGCCCCGCCGCACATTTCTAGGGAGCGGTACAGCGATTGGTCCTACTATAGTATACGAAGTGGTTAGTCTACGCTCAAAGCTCTGAATGACCCGGGCATGCCAATGTAATTTTCATTAAAAACGTTCGATTGTCTGCAAGTTTCATCAGTTTTCGCTTTATTCATCTCTTGGAAAAACTCCACGTGGTCCTTTGAACACAGGATGTCTAGCCATTTATCTGGAACATTAAAGAATTCAATGTTAAATAACACTATATATCTCATCTGCCGGGACTCGTCAATCAATAGATATATCAAGGTTAGATCAGACAGCGTAGTAAGAGTTTTTTTTTATACCACTGAGGTGGCAGGCAAGCATACGACCCACCTGATAGGAACCGTGTTATGAATGGTTATCGTGACTTATGGGCGTTACACTCATACTACTGACACTGAAGAAACGTTCTAATGCCCTAAATAATACTTAAAGAAAAATATAAGCCAAATTAAGAGAAATAGGGATTTAGATGAAACCCAGTCAAATTGAAAAGGTAAAACTTAATTTAATTTATTCAAAATACGACTTTAGTACTTCGAGATAGGAACTGTGGCAAAATTATCCTACAAATACTATAAATGTGAAAGTTTGTAAAGATTTATCGATGTTTGACATTCAATCACATTCTAATTACCGAATGGATCTGACTGAAATTTGATACAGGGATAGATTATATCATAAAATGACAGACAGATTACTTTTTTAACTAGGTAATTAGTTCCCATTGGTTGTAGGAACGACCAAAATTAGACACGGGAGAAGCCTCGGGAAGCAGGTAATCATTACCAATTCAATTAAAATGTAACTTAATATTATTAAAGCATTACCGTTAAGTTCCTTTAATGGTATTTCTTTGCCACCAAAATCTTCAGGCAAAATGTCTTTACCGACCACTGGATATAATGTATCTAGGTTCTTATGTAAGCTTATTCGTCCACCAAGCTTAGTACTGAGGGTTTGTTTGAATAGTGAAACCAAAGAGTCCACCATCTTTGAACCTGATATAATATGAATACCTTTCACTCTCATTCCGTATCCTTCCTGAAATACAATAATAATGTTATTACAAAAATAAATAATAAATTAAAATTTGAAATCTCCGACAGTAATACATACATACATGTAATCACGCCTTTATCCCCGAAGGATTAGGCAGAAGTGAATTAACACCCAAATTTCACTAATCATTGAATTTGGTCCCACGTATTAGCGGGTGAGCCTATTGCTGTATTTCGGGCACTTTTGTAAGCTCAAGCTATGTATCTGAGACTGGGTCTGGGCTGTATATATCTGTCTAATGTTAAACAGCCCTATCCCTTAGTCGCCTTGTACGTCACCGTATGGGACAAGATGAAGTGGCCCAAATTATTAATCAAACTATTAAAGACCTATTTTGAATCTTTTATATTACAATAGTCTAATCATCATACTATTCCGAATATTTAAAATAAAGTTGGGATAACAATTCAAAATACATCGTTCACTAATTAGTATAGCGAGATTCGAATATAGAATGGCACGGGGAATTCCGATCTTTTTTTTTCTGCTAATGATGACATTGAAATATATTTCAAAATTTAAAAAACCCGCGTCACAAAACACCCCTAAAAAGTCGAAAATAAGTTGTGTTAGTTAGCCCTATAACTTTCATTTTCATTTTCATTTCATTTATTCATTAACAATTTTTTACAATCGTGTCTGAATGTACAATATTTATTTAACTAAATTAACAAGAAACAAAAACATGGCAATTAAAATTGAGTACCTAAGTATAGTCGATGCATTTCTTATCCCTATTTTTGTAAAGATGCTGCGCACAAATATTTAAAATTTCAATTTGAATGTGAATGGATTTTAGAACCTGATGAATTTATGCACTGTTAAATTATACAATTCAATCATAAATAGTAGGTAAGTCGAATATTAATAAATTTTATAACAGTTGTGAAATAATGTCATTATCGAATTCAATGGAATGTCAAAATCAAATTAAAATTAAAATCCCTATGTCATTTAAACATTTTTTGTCCTCATAAATTTATATAATTCAATCATTTATACTAAGTCAAATATTAATAAAGTTGTGAAATAATAGTGTTAATAATGAATTCCATGCAATGTCAAAATTAATTTACAAATTCTATGTCATTTAAGTACCTACTCATGGTCACAAATTCTTCCAGTGAATAAAAACAGTTACTGAGCAGATATTCTTTAAGTTTTGTCTTAAACAAGTATGTCTTATGGATAATATTTTTAAGTTCAGTTGGTAAGCAATTGAACAGTTTAACTGCCTGGTATGATGCACCATGTTTTACAATATTTAATGTAGGGATGAAAGCAGTCCGTATTACATTTCGTCGTGTGCTTATTCTTAATTTTCTTTCATCATCAGTATTCACTTTGATATACCTAGTAATACATATTTTATTTTGATTCAAGCCTTGTCATGTGGAACCCTAACTGGTAGAACACTACATCATATTATCGAAACGATCCAAGCCCTTTCATTTGATATCCATATTAAGGGAGTTGAGAAAATATATGTACTCCGTCATTTTGTAGTGGTGGCCATCTTGGGCCGAGTTTTTTCAAACATAACTAAGAAAACTTCTGAATAATATACCTTTCAAACAAAAAAGACTAAATCCATATCGGTTCATCCGTTCAGGAGCTACGATGCCACACACACACACACACACACACACACACACACACACACAGACACGTAAAACTTATAATACCACGTCGGTTTTGCATGGGGGGTTCAAAATATAACGTCCATTAATTAGTATAGCTAGATTTGGATAAAGAATAGGAAGGAGAATTCCGATATTTTGTTTACTGTTGATTATTGAAATATAATAAAATAATTATGGCTTATTGTGTAATCACAGATAGCAGATACAGAATACTGCGGACATAATAACCTCGTGTTGTGTTCCCGGCGGTGAGTAAGGTAGCCAAAGCTCACTGGAGGGATTTTATGCTGTCAGTGGAAAGACCAAAAGCTTGTCCTGCTTTGTCTTTTACACTGACGGCACAGAAACTTTTAATGCTTGCAGGGTTGGCAACGCGAGTGTGACTCTCTTGGGTTACGCGTCTGTAGGCAACGGTGACCACTTTCCATCAGGTGGGCCGTATGCTTGATTAGTTAAACTAGACGATCACAGCTATAAGTCGTCTATACTCCTGATATTCTCGTTACTTTCTGGTCATGATCACATAGATCTTGACGAACAAAATATTCAAAATGATCTTAATAAAAAAAAGATTAATAATGAAGCGTCAGTAGCTTAGATCACCGGAGGCGGTTCGGGCGTCAGAGGTCGCAAAATGACCTCCGTACCCCCATGAGCGCGGGCCTGGTGACGGGTGGAGTCGCCATACACTCAAGCAGAAGCAGGCCATTACCGAGTATGCGATGGGGACTCCGTGGTCCCCACACCTGAAGAGTGCCGTCTCATAAGAGACGGTCCTGGGCCAGCCGGGGTGCGAGGGACATGTCTCAGATATTCTCGCCTCCGGCTACCTGTGGCCTACACAGACGGCGTGCGTTTTAGTCGGTTCAAGTCTAACATAACCTCCTCCAACGTGAGCATCTGTGGGGATTTTGCGCACATTAAAAAAAAAGGTAGCTTACATTAAGAGCTCTCGGATTCGAATCCTGGACATTACACTACCTTAGCTCACCTGGAGGGGTTAGAGGAAATAGTAGTAATTTCTACTCCAATATTCTTCATAAAAAAGAAATACCTTAGTTTTTCTCCCCTTCCTATTGATTGATTGTTCTCATATTTGGCACAGCCCATACAATAATACAATTGAAATCATGGCAGTCACGTATACACAGGACGTGATTTCTATAAGGCAATTTAATTGTATAAATAATAATTAAATAAATAAGAAATCAAGTCTGCTGCCATGTCAGTCAGCAATAACCCAAGGACTGACAATGCCTCACTACATATATAATGTATATGAGAAGTAGCATTAAGAATGTAAATAACGATCAATAGATCGCTGGATAATCCAACTGTGGTATTTTTTACTAACAGTTTGATTTGATCTTAACACCTTTTTTTTACCTGCACAAAATCCCTACGGATACCCCCCTATCGGAGCCGGTGGGAGAAGTTATGTTAGACTCGAACCGACCAAAACGCACGCAACGCATGGGTCGCTTTTGGTTGCCGAAGGTGAGATTAATAGGCAAATCGCTCGCACCCCGGCTGACCCAGGGCCATTTCTCTGGATCTGGCCCTCTCCTTGGTTGTAGGGACCACATAGTACCTCTCTACTACTATTTCCACCTATGTAGTTTGTTCTTGTGTACATAAATAAATAAATTAAACAAACAAGAAAAACCGCGGTAAAAGAAAGAAAGAAAGAAAGAAAATGTTTTATTTTTGTGGTAAGGGTAATGGACTACTGAGACAAGGTCTCGGGTTCGATCTCAGGTTTTACCATGGTACACACCAATGACTTTTCGATGCTTTTCGAAGTTTAGTATGTATTTACCGCAAGTTTATAAGTTACTTTGGGACCTAAACATAAACTGGCGAAATGTGGGTGCTAGCACCTCTGCCTACCCCTTCGGGGATATAGGCGTGAGTTCATGTTATGTTATGTTTACACACAAGAATAACACTGCAAATTAAGAATACACTTGTCATTAAAAAATGTTTAATAACTTATAAACTAACCCTACTTTATAAGCATCATCGTTACTAACACTATGAATGATTTACCGTAACAAATAATTTCATTTATCAGTGAGGTAGGTCACGACGGTATTTCTGGGGAAGTACTTCCGCCCTACAGAATACCGCGGCCATAATAACCTTGTGTTGTGTTCTCGGCGGTGGGTAGGGTAGCCAGAGCTCACTGGAGAGTGTTTGTGCTGTCAGTGCGAAGACCAAAATTCTTGGCCTGCTTTGTCTTTTACACTGACGGAACAGAAACTCTCTGTGCTTACAGGGTTGACAGCGCAAGTGTGACTCCCTTGATTTTGTACACGTCCATAGACCCCGGTAACCACTTTCCATTAGGTGGACTGTGTACTTTTCTGCCACCAAAAAGGTATAAAAAAAAATACTAACAGTCATCAATGTAAATATATGTCTGAGATCCATTGGACTAATTCTTGTTACAAAGTTTAATATATTGACATCCCTGTAATCCAAAACAAGGACAAATCCTGAGCTGTAATCGTTTCTTTTGCAATATTCACTGGCCTGAAAAATAAAATTGCCATTACTTTTGTTATTCAGGACCCTGGTTCTAATATTTGTCAACCGACGTCATGACACCACAAAAAATGCCATTAAATTTTAGACTTTAAAATTATAGCATTAAACTCCAAAATTAGATGAAAAAGAGTTCATTTTATTATTTTATTCATTCCACAAGATGGCTCTTAAATATATTAACACTTAAATATATCAAATAAATGAATCAAATAAATGAATCTTATCTTATCTTAGACATTAACAACACAGCAGTAAAGTCTAAAATTTTGTTAGATTTTTTGAAATATCTGCGGTATAATAGAATCGGGGTCTTGATAATACGAGTGTTGCACCACGATGGCATACCTCTGGCCCAAGTTTTCCTCTTAGTGTTAAGAGGAGAGGCGGCAAACCCTTCCATAGAAGCTGTACACGCCAAAGCAAAAGGAAAGGAAAGCCTCAAATGCATCTTGAAACAAGATTTTATCCGGGAGTAAAAAATCCATCAATTAGGAAAGATTTCAAAATTCGGATACAGATAAACTTTTTTTACAAATGCGGAAATTTCCACGCATACTCTCCCGCTGGAGCCAGTGGGGATAGTCATGTTGGAATCGAACTGACGAAAACCGCATGGCTGTTCAGTCATCAGTTGCTAAGGGTGAGGTTGCCTCTGGCATGTCCTTCGAGGTACACCTCTGGTGCTCTCTATCGAGGATGTTATCATCATAGTTAAAACAAACCAATAAAAGGAGATGAAAGACAGTGAATTCCAGAGTAGAAAGCGAGAGCTTTGTATATAATTAGGATTGACGATGAGATAAATATTGTTTAAAGGAAGACATGCTTACCACTACGATATATTTGTAGTAATTTTGCACCATTGATGAGTCAAAGCTATCAGAATTTAGTTTCATCAAATATATTCTGTTATTCTCCTTGGTTAACTTTGGTAAATGTGCTTGGTAACTGAAAAAAGTACAAAATAGTAGTATATACCATTGCATTTAATAGTACAAGGGCTGTATGATAAATACCTAAGACCCGATTCTGCAAATTTTTCCAGGCTGTACTCTATCTATCTTAGTGACGAATTTCAGCCAAATACGTTCCGTTGTTAGAGGGTGATTGAATAAAAAACATCCAAATATAAAAATATCTACACAAACTTCCACATTAATAATATTGGGGGGAAGAATTAGTAGAATATTATCTGTAGGAAGGATTATTAATAAGAATTACTAGGAAGGATTAATAAGGTAAAGGATTAGTATGAAGAATTAGAGGAAGGATTGGTAAGGAGGATTAGAATGAAGGATTAGTAGGAAGGATTATTAAGAAGGATTAGTAAGGAGAATTAGTAAATAGGATAATTAAGAAGGATTAGTAGGGAAAATTAGTAGGAAGGATTCTTCTTACTAATTCTCTCTACTAATCCGTAGGAAGAATTAGTAGGCAAGATTAGTAGTAAAGATTAGTAGGAAGGACTATTAAGAAAAATTAGTAGGGAGAATTGGTAAGAAGGATTAGAAGGAAGGATTAGTAAGAAGGATTGGTATGAAGAATTAGTAGGAAGGATTGTTAAAAAAGTCTAGTACGGAGAATTAGTAGGAAGGATTAGTAGGAAAGATTAGTAGGACAGGATATAAAATGCATGTAAATACTAACCCAATATTTTGCAGCTGTGCAAAAGTTTCTTTCGAAATTACACTTGGATAAAACTCGGGCATCAAAGTCTTGAAAGTACACAATTTGTCTAGTCTTTGTTTAGCGCGTTCCACTGACCCTTTGGCGGTTATAAGAGTCGTTTCTAAATATATTCTAGCTGTAACAAATATATATTATAATTCAGTACCGATAACCATACTTACATACAAAATTTTTTTTATACTGCTTAGGTGACAGACAAGCACACGGCCCACCTGATGGAAAGTGGTCACCGTGGCCTATGGACGTTTGTAACACCAGAGGAGTCACAGTCGCGCTGCCAACCCTGTAAGTACAGAGTTTCTGTGCCGTCAGTGTAGAAGACAAAGCAGGACAAGCATTTAGTCTTCCCACTGACAGCACAAATTCTCCAGTGAGCTCTGGCTACCCTACTCACCGCTGGGAACACAACACGAAGTTATTATAGCCGCGGTATTCTGTATTAAACGTGAAAGTAACGCCTAAACCGCTGAACCCATTTAGATGATATTTGGTTTAGGGGTAGATTAGACCTTGTGTAAGGTTATATCGCGATAGCTCACAACCACACGGGCAGAGCTACGGGCAACAGCTAGTACACAGTATACCATAATATTAGGTATTTACCTATGAAATTGCTGAAATTTTCTTACAGATTCATGAGTTAGTTATTCCTGTAATTTAATAGCTATTTCCATTATTTATATTTTGTTTGAAAGTTAATTTCAAGGTTTTATAACCCTGTATTTTATTTTGATTTTATTGGCCGCTTGATAAATTTAGTTCGATCTTCACAAACAGTACTTCCTAAATGCTATCCATTTTGATTGATAAATTTCGTATAACTTTTTTACAGCTGTTACTTTACAAAAATGTAATAAAAGTGTTTGTTAGCTCAATGTTGTCTCATACATACACAATAAAAAATCAAATAATTTGGTTTTGTCACTCCTAAAAAAAATACTAAAGTGTTAGCACAGAAAATCGATTTTTTATCTAGAACATGCCAATGGTATCCTTCAATTTCTTAAAAAAAAGCGTCTTTTTCATATATAACGACCTGTTTTATAGTATATTGCAATTTAGTAATTACAGTACCGTGGGAAATGTTCTTATGTTTGTATTTAATATACTTAGTTCACAATAAATAGTTTATCAGCTGAAGTTTCTTTAGTGCGTATCAAAGTTATTAAACTGGGCAAAGTAAAATCACCAAGGGCGTACACTTTATGAACAAATCAAACTTTACTCTACAAAATTATATTTTTCTTTAAATTGTTTTTCGGTATTTATATTTATTGAATGGTTTTACATCTTTTTTTAACTGTTACAGCTAAATAAATAAAATAAAAAAATATTCTACAACATTCTATACAACGCTATCTATACTCAAGCATAACTTAACTGGCTTGTGTTATGGAATCTAGAAAACGCATAAGCATACTTAGGTACTTTTATTTTTGTAAATACATATATAATATACCTAGGTTTCTATGTCCAGAAAAATACAAATATATATATTCGTGCATACAAATATTTGCACAGAGCAGGAATCGAACTAGCGCCTCCTGCGTAGCAGTCGAAGTTTCTACTGCTACGCCACAGATGTCAAAGCTACGTTTATATATTAATTTTTGCAGATAAAATGTTTAAAATGCAATATATTTTCACTTTAAATTTAATTATTATACACTAAGTCATAATAAACAAAAAAAAAACTACAAGAAAATTTTGCCAAAAACATAGGCAATGCCTATGTTTTTGGCTAAATTTTCTTTGTCAACTTACATATTTATAACATCCATATTATAATATGTAATAATCATTATTATTAATAAAATATCACATCTATTAAGAACCAGTATCCTTAACGCAAATCCTAAGAAAAAACTGTCGCCATAACAACTTTTACTGGCCAGTTAGGTTATATATGATTAAAAGTGACCCGAGGAGAGGGTCTGATTGAGAGAGGCCCGGGGTGTGAGAGATATGGCTGTCATCCTCACCTTCGGCAACCAAAAGCATCCCACAGGCGTTGTGAGTGTTAGTCGGTTCGAGTCCGGCATAACCTCTACCACCGACTCCGGTGTTGGGGGTATCCGTGGGGATATTTCGCACGTAAAAAAAGTATCCTTAACACAAATCCCAAGAAACAACTGTCGCCAAGACGACGTTTACTGGTCAGTTAGGTTATATTTATAATTAAAAGTGTTGTACTAATAATAATGTACTTATTTGCAGTGCATTTAAGGACATAATTGTGTTATTCATAACATCGACGCGTAATACCTGTTACAGATAACCTTGACCAGCACATCATAGGTTAAAACGCAATGCATTAATATATTGTTTGTTTTATATATTCACTCCTCATGTCATGTAGTTACTGGCAGAGCAGAATTTGGACCACCCCATCTCTTACCATGTGTTACCATTTGTGTCTGTTTAATATAATAAATAAATAAATAAATATTCCACGACATTCTACACAACGCTATCTAGACCCATGGTAAGCATAGCTTAACTAGCTTGTGTTATGGAATCTAGAATGCGGATAAACATACTTAGATACTTTTTTTTTTTTGTAAATACATACATATTATACATAGAAACACCCAGACCAATGCAAATATACATATTCATGCATACAAATATTTGCACTGAGCGGGAATCGAACCCGCGCCCCTGCATAGCAGTCGAATGCTCTACCGCTACGCCACGGAGGTCGTCAAATATATATATATCAGACAGATATATATATATATAGCTGCGTGGTTTCCGGCAAAATAGAATTTGTACCACCCCATTTCTTCGCATGTGATATCGTACAAAGCGACCAAGGGTCAGGTCTGTTTAATATCAGACAGATATATATACAGCCCAAACTCAGCCTCAGATGCATCAAGTAAACAATGTGCCCGGAAGAGGGCAATAGGCTCACCCCCTATTATGTGGGACCGAATCCAATGATAGGTGAAATGTGGGTGTTAATTCACCTGTGTCTAACCCTCCGGAGATAAAGGTATGATAACATATATCAATCTATTAGCCCACCACAGTCCACTGCTGGACATAGGCCTCTCCCAATGTGTGTCATTTGTACATATATGTGTAGCTCTGGTTACTTCTAATAAAATGCAAATTTTCAGACAACTCTAGAGGAAGACATTTAAATTTTTATTAAAGTTGCAAACTTTTCATTAGTTAGTTCCGGTCGTATCCGAAACTCCTTTGGCAGAACTTCGACATTATCCATAAAACGACAGCCATGCCATCTAAACTCCACAATCAGTCATATCAATCAAGCCTATTGCAGTCCACTGCTGGACAAAGGCCCAATGTTGGGAGGCTTTGGCCTACTGTTTCCACGCTGGCCAGACGGGTTGGTACAGGGTTTTATTTCATGTTTTCCTTCTCTCACAGTGATATCGTCTGCGTATTTTTCTGTTAGTCGCCTCTTACGACACCCTTCGAATAAGATGGGGTGGTGATACTTATATTTTTCATTTATTTATTTATAAAATGTGTTACAAATTTGTTTTTCCACTGAGATGTTATACGAGGAGGTAGGACACGGCGGTATTTCCGCCCGATTGAGCAGTCCGACTGGGGAAGTACCTCCGCCCTACAGAATACCGCGGTTATAATAACTTCGTGTTGTGTTCCCAGCGGTGAGTAGGGTAGCCAGAGCTCACTGGAGAATTTGTGCTGTCAGTGGGAAGACTAAAGGCTTGTCCTGCTTTGTCTTCTGCTGACGGCACAGAAACTCTGTACTTACAGGGTTGGCAGCGCGACTGTGACTCCTCTGGTGTTACAGACGTCCATAGGTCACGGTAACCACTTTCCATCAGGTGGGCCGTGTGCTTGTCTGTCAACTAAGTGGTATAAAAAAAAATACGAGATTTTCTTTCTCCGTCACCACACGGATCCACAACCCATTGGCAAAATGGTTTAACGTGTTATCCGAGGCATGTAAATACCCAGACGAATGTAAATATATGATATTTATGCATACTAATATTTACACTAAGCAATCAAACCCACGCTCCCCTGCGTAGAAGTCACGTTCACTATCGCGACGCCACAGATACTGTTTTCATTTATATTTTGACTCTTAATAAATATTAACTTACTTATTTCAACTTCATAAAACATAACATTAGCTCACGCCTATATCCCCGAAGGCGTAGGCAGAGGTACTAGCGCCCAAATTTCGCCAGTTTATGTTTAGGTCCCAATGTAATAGGTGGCGAGCCTATTGTCATTAACCGGGCACTTATAAACCTGCTATAAATGCACACATAACTTCGAAAAGCATCTAAAAGTCATAGGTGTGTGCCATGGTATAAGCTCGGATCGAACCCGAGACCTCGTCTCAGCAGTCCATTACCCATACCACTAGGCTACCACGGTTGTGGACGCTTAAAGAAGGCCGTGTTGCAGTTATTGCGTTGCATCGTTGCGGTTACGCGCCAATTCAAATTTTTGATATACTGAAACATTTGAATATAACCAAAAGATTCGTTTATCGTACCATCAAACGATACAATGAAGACTCTAGTGTAGATGACAAGTCAAGAAGTGGTCGCCCTCGGTCTGTTAGTACTCCAGCAGTGATAAAAGCTGTGAACGCGCGAATTCAAAGAAATCCCAAACGTAAGCAGAAACTGTTGGCCCTTCAGATGGGGTTAAGTAGAACCACGGTGAAAAAGACTTAATGCTTCAGGCATATCGAAGCAAAACAGGACATCTTTTGAATGCTCGTCTAATGGACCCGAGACTGAATAGATGCCGCGCTTTGTTGAAGCGGTACACGGGAAATATCGGGACATTCTTTTTTCAGATGAAAGAATCTATGTTTTGTTAAGTTCATTTTGGTATGTAAATGGTTACATAATGAATAAACTTGTCTCAATTATTTTATATTAAACATGTGACAGAATTTATGACCTGACTATGTATAATAATAATAATAATATAATGTAATAATAATTAGAGGGATAGCCCTGTGGCTATCCCTCTAATACGGTAAGAAATTTAATAAAAGTTACTATTAATATTATTATATATGTATAATTTAAATAGGGCTAAATTTAAATGTATTTGTATTTTATACAACTTAAGTGGTAGTCAAGCACACGGCCGAGCTGATGGAAGGTGGTTACCGTGGCCTATGAACGAATGCAACATTGGAAGAGTCACACTCGTGCTGCCGACCCCGTAATAACAGAGAATTTCTGTGTCGTTGACAAAGCAGGACAAAACTCTGGTCTTCCCACTGATGACACAAAGACTCCAGTGAGCTATATAACTGCCCTACTCACCGTCCAGGAATACAATACGCGGTCATTATAGCCTAGGTATTCCGTAGTGTGGAGTTACTTTCCCAGTCGGACTACTCAATTGGGACGGGAATACCGTTGTGTCCTACTTCCATTAATATTACATACGTACTACGTATATATATATTTATAATCACGCCTTTATTCCCGGAGGGTTAAGCAGAGGTGAATTAAGACCCACATTTCACCAACCATTGTATTCGGTCCCACGTAATAGGAGTGAAGCTATTGCCGTCTTCTGGGCACTATTGTTGACTCCATGCATCTGAGGCGAAGTCTGGGCTGTAATATATCTCTTTGATATTAAACAGCCCTATCTCTTAGTCGCCTTGTATAACACCGCATGGGAAGAGATGTGGTGGTCCAAATTCTACTCTGAAGGGTTTAATTTAAATAAGATTGTGTTAAAATTGTGCAAACTCACGAAATTCTTTCTTAACAAAATGGTTCTGCATTTTCACCCATTCTTCTAACATATCCACGGCTTCTTCAATTCTTCCAGGCTTATCCAGGTTTATTTCTTTTCTAACTGATTCCACCGTATCGAGATGAAATTCAAACATTTCATTTTTAGATTTATCCATTGCCACTACAACGATTGACTGTTAACTGAACAGTATGACACGAAAACAGTCCTTTATATGAACGATAGATTCTTAGTGAAGACGTCGCTTTGTTAAATATTGCATGTCGTATTAACGTCTGTCTGTCTGTACTACTAGATGATCCGTCCTGATCCGTCTGTTTGACCCCTTTGAGATCTACCCTTAATTATTTCAAATAATGTTTGGCTATTTACCGGATTTGATTACATTAATGACCACTGCTCCGCTCCCTTGAGTAGTAGCGTGATAATATATAGACTAAGACCTTCGTCGATAAACAGACTATTTTACATTAAAATATTTTTTTATTGGAACTTTATAGGTTCAATACTCAATACATTTATTACGTTCCTATGCGTGTGATACAGATGTCAGATGTGTGATTAAGATTAAGTTACAATCATGGACCCTGTCGGGCACAGCACAATGTTTGGAGAGTGGGGTTCCATAGATTAGCGCGTTGAACCAAACAAACCAACTAATTCTTCAGCTTAATAAAATTACTAGCTAACACGCTCCAGCATCATCCGTGGCATATCATGTTCTGTGGTATGTAGGTATATGTACTGTTTATGTAAGTAGGTGCTATGTGTAATTAATTTATAATATTATTTACAGGCTGTCGAACAATCAAAAATTGAGTCACATTATTTAACCTGACTTATCCCATATTAACATGCACCTACCTCTTACTAGCTCTGTATCACCCAATGGTGGACTTTTAGTGAATTTGGCATGCTGTCCGCTAATGTACGTCGTTCATAAAGAAAAAATAAAATATAAAAATCACCCCTTTGAGCGTGTAATTTTTCAGTCTTCAAATTATGTATGGAATTCTGCCAGATTTTTTGACATTTATGATAACCCCTTCGCTTCCTTAAGTAGTAGCGTGATGATGATATAAAGCCTAAGACCTTCGTCGATAAACGGACTACTCAACACAAAAAGATTTTTTCAATTTGAACCAGTAGTTCTTGAGATTAGTGTGTTCAAACAATCAACTAAACAAACTCTTCAGCTTTATTACGAGTATATTATACTAGTTGACTCACCCCGGCTTCGTTCATGCCATATTTAGAAACATATCACGCTTTCAAGGTCGTAATATTTTTGTTTTCAGTAATTTAGAGTTCGTGATGTCAGTAAGAAGACTAAAGGCTAAAGGACAAAGTAGGACCACCTACTTTGTCCTCTATACTAACGGCACAGAAACTCTGTGCTTATAGGGTTGGAAACGCGAGTATGACTGCTCTGGTGTTACACACGTCCACAGGTCACGGTAACCACATTCCATCAGGTGGACCACGTTCTTGTCTGCCACCTAAGCGGTATAAAAAATGTATGGAAATCTGCCGAATTGGTTGATATTTATGATCACTACACAAACAAACAAACTTAGCTTTATTATATTAATATAGATTGTATTGATTATAATAATTTGTAAAGTAGTAGTGTCTTTACAGTTGAGATATTAAAAAAGAGGTAAACTTGGGTTAATTTATATTATGTAATTATATTTTAATTATTCGTCAAATTAATACAATATGTCAAAATGTTTACAGTCCATGTACTAATTAAATAACCTGCCCCAGATCGCTCCCGGTGTAGAAGTGCCCATAACACTTGCTGCGTTGCCACGTTGGATGGTGATGGACAGCCTTTGGACCAGGAACGACCCGATATTATTATATTATCGTTATTTTATTACTTGGGGTTATTTTATATTACATATAACAATACCTATTGATATCTTTATAAATTTTGGTTGTTTGTTCTCGATATATAGAAAACTACTAAAGGGATTTACAGGTGCCACCTGTCACCCTGGCAGAAGCAGGCCGCGCCAGTGGTGCGCCTCGCGCGCCTCCCAGTTTCCGAGGATGAGTTGGGGACTCTGTAGTCCCCACACCCGAGGAGAGAGCCAGATCGTGAGAGATGGCCCTGGGTCAGCCGGGGTGCGAGGGATATGCCTGTCAACCTCACCTTCGGCAACCAAAGCGACCCACAGGCGGCATACATTTTAGTCAATTCGAGTCCGACATAACCTCTTCCACCGGCTCCGGTGGGGGAGTATCCGTGCGGATATTGTGCACGTAAAAAAAAAAAAATTAAAACTAAAGGGATTTTGATGCGATTTGTTTTTGATGGAAAGGTCTTAACTAAGAGGTTGCAAGGATGCTGGTTGTTTGATCGCAATCAGTTTAGCACAAGTCGAGATAATATGAGCAAAGCGGATTGGAGTCACGGGTATAAGTTAGTTTCAGTAAATCTTTTTCTTACAGGTAAGTTGATTGTTAAGCGGGGCGTTAAAAAGCCTCTGATGAGGCGGTGAGTTACACCATTGTAACATCGTACGTGTCTGTAACAGTGTCCCTAATTTCTGAGACTTTGCCTTCAGCTTACCATCAGGCGAGGTGATGTCAAATTGGCGTGTCCTATACAAAATAGTCCCCACATTCGTATACATGGTAATTTTTCACATAATAAAAAATGACAACATTGTACTTTAAGCTGTCAATGTGTGCATGTCATGGGATGTATGTGTATGTCAAATTTTGCAAACATGCATATAATCACGCCGTTATCCCTGAAGGGTCAGGCAAAGGTGAATTAACACCCACATTTCACCATCACTGTATTCAGTCCCACGTAATAGCGGGTGAGACTATTGCCGTTTTTCGGGCACTATTATTGGGTAGATACTCTGCCAGGAACCACACAGGAATTATACCGAAATAGTAACCTTTTTTATGCCGCTTTGTAATGCTACTTACTGCGTCTATCTATAGCTTGTATTTAGCCTAACTTTGTACATTAATACTGACGTCATTATTCACTATGCCATTTCCATGCTCGTGTTGTGAAATTAAATTGATTATAACTATATAATTTGTAAATAAATTATGTAATTATTAATGAAAACCTTTGTACTGTTGATGTACTTTACTCTCTATTTGATATCCTATCACCTTCAAAAGTAAGATAACACATTCGAAATTACGTTAGACTTAAAACTCATGTTAAAAAAAATAAGAAAGCAAAGAATAAGCATTGCCATACAACGTGGCAATGCTGCCAGTCTTCTGGGAACGCTACCACAAGATGCATGCGATGCGGAGGAATTCCACGACGCGTTTTAACTTTTGTTTTATTTAATTATTATTTTTTATTAATATCAATATTAGAATAGCTTTAAAATACATTAAGTGTAAATAGATAAATATGTTTAAATAGATTAATTATAAATAAATCACTATTACATAAAAAAAATAATGCATAATTATTATATTATATAAGTATAATTTATAGTTATTTTGGTTTATTTCAATTGAAAGGTCGTTTGTTTGTTTGTTGTCAATAACTTTAAGGGGCAAGGAATATAACACAGAAAGAATAGTAGTATTTAGTTTCGATTATGATATAAAAAATTAAATCTTACACGCGGATTTCTTTTTCAATCTTCATCGATTTTTGGCAACTCTTTTTCATTCGTGTGTTAATTAAAATTATGTGAGAAAAAGACGCTGCTAAAAGGCAATTGAATGTATTCAATTGCCTTTTGAAAACTAAAAGGTAAGTAGAGAGGAAGAATACACTTATATTTTGCTAATTATATTCTTGATAACATAAGCCTAATAGCGTCATCAGGACAAGATAATGACCACAAAAATGCAAAGTCTTGACTACTCTTCTCTCGTATTAAATATATTTAAATAAAAATAGTCAATGATGGAAATTTCTAAAACAATTATGATGAATTCTGAGGCTGTACCATGAACTCTTAAAACAGATCAATAAGGGTCATACTATCAACTGCATAAATAGCTTTGTTATCATATTTAAATATATAAGGTTAGGTACAAAGTTAAATTTGCGGTTAGTAACATTCAAGCCGTTCAATTATGGTAAGCCTCCTGGCATGTAAGAATGTCAATAGTAGTTCTATGAAAATTAGACCTCGCGAGCACCCTTTGCCAGATTTTCTGGTAGGTACATACTCTCAATCAAATCCGGTATCCTTAAAAAAACATATAAAAGTGATTCGTTTCTTCTTAATTTAAATAGCTCTATATTTTACATCAAAAAAATAAAAAAAATATTTCTTTTTTCTTATTTTATACAGCTCTAGGTTTTTCATACATACATACATAATAATAAACATACATATAATCACGCCCCTATCCCCGGGCGGTTAGGCAGAGGTAAATTAATACCCACATTTCACTCATTTCAATCACTTTATTCGGTCCATCATATTAGGGGGTGACGCTATTGCCGTCTTCTGAGCATTATTGTTGACTCGAGACATGCATCTGAGACTGAGTCTGGACTGTATATATCTGTCTGATGTTAAACAGCCCTATTCCTTAGTCGCCTTGTACGACACCGCATGGAAAGAGATGGGGTGGTCTAAATTCTACTCTGCCGGGAACCACGCAGCGCAGTATTTTTCCACCAGATTTTTATACATGTATGTATAGACATAATCATGTTTGACCTTATGTTAGGAGCAGCAATTACGCCATTATAATATCTAGCAAGACTTGGTGCTGGATAGACTAATAATTAGTTGTAAATTGAATACAAGATTATCATTAAGTTACTTGTCCTAGTCAAATGACTATAATCACTTAAGCAGAAACCTTATCTTTGTGTCAGGAGATCACTGTAATCTATTATTTCATTGTTCCTTAATTACTTCACTTCACTTATTGTCCTATTTCTTTTAAGTGAGTTCTAAAACATAGAAATGATGATATCTGTAGGAGAACAATAGTAACCGACTTAGCCCGGCGGATTAGCTCGTTGAAGTGGCAATGGGCGGGACACATAGCGCGCAGAATAGATGGCCGATGGAGCAAAAAAGTTCTGGAATGACGACCGCGTACGGGCAAACGTAGCTTAGGACGCCCAACGGCCAAGGGGAAGGACGTCTTCATGAAGGTCGCCGGGAAGTGCTGGATGCGGGCTGCTTTAGATCGGTCATTCTGGAAGTCTGTGGGAGAGGTCTATGTTCAGCAGTGGACTATGTATGGCTGAATGAACTAGATAGATTAAGATTCATCCATAAGAATTAGAAGTTCATACGAGTATCGGTAGATGGCTCTCACCTTCGCCACAAGGCGGATACATTTAGGAAGATTTGGATGACTTCAGGCAAGCTTAGGTGGCCCAGTGGTCAGAGCATTCCCCCTCTCAGGAAAAGTTCACGGGTTCCAATTTTTTCATATCTTAACATAACATAACATAAACTCACGCCTATATCCCCGAAGGGGTAGGCAGAGGTGCTAGTACCCACAATTCGCCAGTTTATGTTTAGGTCCCAATGTAATAGGTGGCGAGCCTATTGCCATTAACCGGGCACTTATAAACCTGCGATAATTACACACATAACTTTGAAAAGCATCGAAAAGTCATTGGTCCTATTTTAATATATTTGAATAGTGAGCATCCTAAATCGATATATAGGTATATAAAAAGAACTCCGTTTGTCACGTTCTATCCAGGGTTATAAGCTTCTTCTTTAAGCATGTCGACCCGATTGTCTTTAGTTACAGTCATTAATATCTATGTTGTGACAGAGAAAGAATACATGTATTACCACCCCATCACATTCGAAGCGTGTCGTAAGAGGCGACAAACAGAAAAATACGTAGACGATATCACTACGAGAGAAGGAAAATTTGAAATAAAATCCTGTACCACCATGGAAACAGTGACCCCCAAAATTGGAATAGGCCTATGTCCAGCATAGTCACTACATCTACTTCAATTTCAAAGCAAAACTATTACCGGCGTTACCGCTATCAATCGTAAAAAATGCTTAGTCCCATTTTTTACCAGTATTCGAAGCCAACCCAACATTAAACATCCCTAGATGTGCTTAGGATGGCTGAATATCCTCTTCTATTGTAGAATGCATTTCAAAAATTGATACGAGATTGGAAGTTCTTCTGATGGTGTGACGTAAGCGTGCCCACTGAATACGCGCTTGAACTGGTGACTTAGTAGTTGTGCCACAATTCTTCAAAGCCCGAGCCTTTTTTGCTTGCAGAAACTCTAGTGGATATATTATACCACATATTGAAAACACATTTGTACTTTTCCACATTATTTTTTTTAATAATATAATACTTAATCAACTAATAAATAGGTCTAATAACTATTAGAAATAATGTGGAAAAGTACAGGTAAGTTCTCAATATGTGGAACAACAAAATCTGCCAAGTGCCATCAATCAACAGTATGAATAGGATTTGTGTTTCATGGAGATAATGATGATATGATGATCCTGTTAATCAACATGGGTATCAGCTTGCAGATAAGGTCGATGTGGGCCTAAAACATCTCACACAATCTTCTTTTCTAACATTTTAAAAATAATTTTATTTATTCCTTCATTCATGTCATTTGTTTAAGATGTCTATAGTGGGTTAGAATAATATTTTAAATTGGAATTGCAATTCGGGTACTAACTGCTTTAAAATTTTAATAAAATGATTTCATATAACTTCAATCTGCTTAAATACTAGTCATTTGTACAAACATCATCGAATCAATAATTCGGTGTATGGACACTGCTCAAGGTGAAACTCAGTAAAGTACTGTTGAAGACCTCTTTGAACTAAAATTGACCTATGAACGTTTGCACACATTTTATAGATAATTTATTGACATAATAAAACACGTTATAATGTTTGCGCTGCATCTGACAGATTGTTATAAAAAAAATACTTTACAAGGTCTCGTTATTATCAATTTATGTAATTGAAAACAAAATCAAATGTGGGTTGGTAAAATTAAGGCGATTTTGCTTCAGAACCCATTATTTTTTTAGAATTTTGTTAATTAATAAATGTACAGAATTTTTTGCTATACCATTTAGGTGGCAAACAAGCACACGGCCCACCTGATGGGTAGTTGTGGCCGTGGCCTATGGACGTATGCAACACCAGGGCTGTTACACTCGCGCTGCTGACCATGAAGAAACCTTCTGATGCCCCTCTTGAAGAACCCCATATTGTAGGTGCTTGGGAAAACCGCAGCAGGGAGGTCAATATACAGCTTGAGTGTGCGTGGGTTGAATGTAAAAGAAAATACCTTTTTTTAAGGTTCAGCTCGCGTTTGACTACAATTTCAGAATAGCAGTGGTCGTATGCCACTTACCCATACATTCTATGAAGAAGTGGCATACGACCACGGCTATTCTTGATATTCTCTTTTTTAATAATTTTTAAAGTATGATTTTTCAGTAGTCTAGTTTTAGTTTTAAACTTATTTTTTTGTACTAAATAAAATACCATGCACAGGTTTTGCGAATATCTTGGTTTTCGAATATGATGTCTTTTTAGGTTTCTGTACCTCAAAAGGAAAAAATAAGTCACTTTTATAGGATTACTTTTTTGTTCGTGTGTCTACCCTTTTTCTCGGGAATGTATGTTTGTTTGATCCGTCTGGATCAAGTTGCAATTTACACCATATACTCAAGTCTACAAACTCGTACAGCTGTCAAAAAAGCAAACTTCAAGGTTAACACAATAAAAAGATATTGCAGTTTATGTAACATAAATTCTATGTTCAATTCATGCGTGGGCAACATAAGTACTTATTGTGTGATAAACGCTAGATATATGTAAGATATAAGTATAATATGTGATTGATTATTATTGTTTATTGATTATTATTAATGTTAATTTATATAAGATTTTCAAGCTTGACTGACTAATATTTTGACTAATATTATTCTATTTGTTTAACTTTGTGACATAAAACTAGCCTTAAGACTCCTACACTATTGTATTAGATCCCATCTGTAATGATAGTATATTGTATGGTAAATAAATAAATAAATAAAAAGTCTCTTGCCTGTTCGCACAACATAAATTATTTACTCAAGCAATTTTATAAAAGAAAGATAATCTAGTTCTAATATAGTTATCTGTGTTTCCTGCTGGTATCTTCTCAGTAGAACTAACCTACCGAACCAGCGAAAGAATCATTTTCAAATGGTTTATTTTTATATTATTTCTGGATTTAGTTTAAGCACATATAATTGTAAAATTTTGACGCTCAAATGTGCTCTTTATGTGCCTAAACTGAATAAATGATATTGATTCTTTGATTCATTTTTTCTCTTTGAACTCTGAACGCTTAGTCCGACTCGCATTTGACAAGTTTTTTTTTATATAGGACACGTCAATTTGACTTTGCTTCGCTTGATTTCGCAGAAAAGAGAGTCACCATTTCAGACACCAACAATGTACAATGGTGGCACTCAGCTTGAGTGCCCCATCAGATATTTAATTTTGTTTACGTCCCGCTTAAAGGATCCCGGACTGTAAAACTTCGCAAAAATTTAAGCAACATAACATAACATGACATAAACTCACGCCTATATCCCCGAAGGGGTAGGCAGAGGTGCTAGTACCCACATTTCGCCAGTTTATGTTTAGGTCCCAATATAATAGGTGGCGAACCAATTGCCATTAACCGGGCACTTATAAACCTGTGATAAATACACACATAACTTCGAAAAGCATCGATAAGTCATTGGTATGTGCCATGGTAAAACCTGGTATCGAACCCGATACCTTGTCTCAGCAGTCCATTACCCATACCACTAGGCTACCCCAGTGTATTTTAAGCCCCTGAACAATTTTACATTGCAATATTTTTCCATGGAATTAATCATTAAAATTACAACAGGTGTAGGTATGCTTTTTATTATTCCATTTAGATGGCAGACAAGCACACAGTTACCGTGGCCTATGGACGTGTGCAAGACCAGGGGCGTAAAACTCGCGGTGCCGATCCTGAAAAAAGATTATCCTTAGACTATTGGCATATTGCCATTAATAATTTTATAATACACTAGCTGACTCGCTTCATGACGTACTTTTAAACTTCATAATATTAGCAATGTCTAGATAGTTCTTGACATTAGCAAAATTGCGGTGATTTACTGCAGAAGCTAAATAAGAAGAAAAAGATTCGAAGATTCAATACTGACCTTGAAGACTATCAATGAAATTGGTTTAATATGCGTGCCCTTTTTTAGTGTCATGACATAAATGAATCTTAATAATATATTTTATTAACAAACAGAGTTACCTGGGTTCTAAACTGCAAAATTTAGAAGCAAACTGGATAGTACTCGGATGAGGTTGAATAAAATGTTAAGAAAATTGGTTATTTACTACTGCTGTGCTGGAGGCGCCGGTTCAATTCCCAATTAGTGCAAATATTTGTATGAATAAACATGTCTATTTGTATCAAAATAAACGGGATATTTACCATGTTTCATTGTTTTGAGTTCCTCCGTGATCATGGTGTTTGCAACAGCGCCGAAATATCGGAAACTCAAAACAATGAAACATGGTAAATATCCCGTTTATTTTGATACTGATGTGAGTGACCATGATAGTTTAAATACCTATAATGTCTATTTGTATTGGTCTGGTCACGCCTTGGAGAGCATGTAAAGCCATCAGTCACGGTTGTCATACGGACATCTATGGCAGCCGTTTCAAGAAGTTGTAGCTCTAAAAACGCAACAACTGGTCTTATTGCAATGCTATAGGAGGTAGGACAAGAAGGTATTTCCGTCCCAATTGAGCAGTCCGACTGTGGAAGTACCTCCACCCTACAGAATACCACGGTTAAAATAACCTCGTGTTGTGTTCCCGGCGGTGTGTAGGGTAGCCAGAGCTCTCTGGAGAGTTTTTGTGCTGTCAGTGGCAGGACCAAAAGCTTGTCCTGATTTTGTGTTCTACACTGAAGGCACAGAAAATTACTGTTCTTACAGGGTCGGCAGCACGGGTGTGACTCCTCTGTTGTTGTACACGTTCATAAGTCACGGTAACAACTTTCTATCAGGTGGGCCATGTGCTAGTCTTGCCACCTAAATTCTATATTAAAAAAAAGGAGTTGGTGCCCTAAAATGCCCTACAACTGGTCTAACTGCAATGATTTCAATTCGACAATTTGTTGAGGAGGTCAGATGGCAGTAGCTTTACGAATAATATCTAAGTTGAGCTACATCACAGTTAGAATGTAAAACCAACTGAGTTGGTAAAGTCTAAGCGAATGATAATAATACCTGATGCAATAGTTCGGTTATAAATAATACAGTATAATATACATTGGCAAAAGGTAAAACATGTTTACAAACTAGTTGAGACTGTATTGAAGTGTTCTTAATACTTATGCGTCGTCATCTACGCATAAGTATACCTCAAAATGCTTCAAGGATAAGGGCTAAAAATACAGAGATAAGCCTCATAAATAACATATAAATATAAATAATTGGAGATGAGTGACCCCGGAGCAAAACCTCCACCGTGTATACTTTTTTTTTTTTTTTTACGTGCGCAAAATCCCCTCGGATACCTCCCCACCGGAGCCGGTGGAGGAGGTTATGTCGGGCTCGAACCGACTAAAACGCACGCCGCCTGTGGGTCGTTTTGGTTGCCGAAGGTGAGGTTGACAGGCATATCCCTCGCACCCCGACCGACCCAGGGCCATCTCTCACGATCTGGCCCTCTATCGTGTATACTAGTAGTTCTGTGAACAGTTGACATCGCAAGCACTCTTTACCACATTTTTCTAGTAGGTACGCTTATCTGCAATGGAAAAGAAAATAAATGATACGTATATTCTTATTTTAAACAGCCCTGAACGTTTTACCGAAAAATAATGATGAACCGTTCTTAAAAAAAAACACTACAGCAAACTTTCTACTTTTTTCTCTTGTATTTTTTTTTCATAAAGAAGTTTAAGTTCACGAGATATGTTTTTTTTAACAACAACCTGTGAGGAATCGTGTCTTCGATGTTTTAACCAAAAATTATGAAGACCCGTTCATAAATAACGCGACAGGAAACTTCCCTTTTCTACCCCATTTTCCTTCCCATCAAAAAAACTTTCCACAAAAGTTGAGTTTTAAATTAAAGAACATGTGTGCCAAGTTTAGTGAAAATCGGTTCAGAAATGCGTCCTCTAGACTGGAACTGACAAACAAACAGACATACGGTCAATAGCAAAATCGGTCACCAAAACAGGGACACCTGCTCC
This sequence comes from Eilema griseolum, assembly GCA_963662185.1. Lineage (NCBI taxonomy): Eukaryota > Metazoa > Arthropoda > Insecta > Lepidoptera > Erebidae > Eilema > Eilema griseolum. Next base: position 4,359,891 of record OY759249.1, read on the forward strand.
TTTCTCCCGCTCGGTCAATTATCAGCCACGAATACGAGTAGTAACACAAAGTCACTTAGAAGAAACAAAGGGCCAGTTTTGGGCCTCGTATAACTTTACAAGTACGAAATTTACCTTTGACACTACCAATCGTGTTACGAGGAATCATTTATGCCCTTGACACTACCAGTAGTGCCATAGAGGAAATAATATTATCCTTGACACTGGGCTGGACTGGACACAGTAGTTGGGCTTTAAATTTCTTTTCCCTATGTTTGTGACGATTTGACGTTACGGCACCGTGACTCGATGTCATTACTGGTGCTGTCTCATGCCCCTGCTGTAGCGTCCGCAGCAGAAGTTGGCGTGCCGCATCATAAGGGGCTACCGCACGATATCTTTCAACGCGACGAATCTCCTCGCCGGATCGCCACCATGGATCCTGGAAGCGAGATGCCTTTCGGCGCTATACCAGTTCCGAAAGGCGGCGAGGGAGCGGGGTCACGATCCCGAGCCCGAAGAAATTCGGGCCGTGAGATCCCGGCTCCACAGGGAAATGGTGGCGTAATGGGAGAAACGACTTAGGCGACCCGGCGCAGGGCACGCCGTAGTATCGGCGGTAAGACCCATCATGGGGGAGTGGCTAGAAAGGCCACACGGCAGCCTCTCGTACCGTCTGACGCAGATGATCACCAAGCACAGATGCTTCGGAAAGTATCTGCGTCGGATGCAGAAAGAGCCAACGTCCGAGTGCCATCACTGCGACGCGAGCGAGGACTCAGGTCCGCACACGCTCACCGAGTGTCCGGCGTGGGCGACGCCGAGACGGGAGCTTGTGGCGGCCCTGGGAGTGAGGGTTCTCACGCTCTCCACCTTGCTCGCGGCGATGGATCGCTGCGCGGATGCGTGGGCAGCCGGCGCCTCCTTCTGCGAGCAAGTAATGCTCGTAAAGGAGGAGGCGGGGCGGGAGCGGCAGCGGGAGCGACGTAGGATCGCAAGACAAGCTGCCCGCGTACGGAGGCAACTCGGGCGTCAGAGGTCGATGAACGACCTCTGCCCCCCATGAGCGCCGGCCTGGGGGTGACAGGTGGAGCCGCCTGTCACCCTGGCAGAAGCAGGCCGCGGCGGTGGCACTCGTGGCGCGCCTCCCCGTTTTCGGGGACGAGTTGGGGACTCTGTAGTACCCACACCCGAGAAGAGGGCCAGATCGTGAGAGATGGCCCTGGGTCGGCCGGGGTGCGAGGGATATCCCTGTCAACCTCACCTTCGGCAACCAAAGCAACCCACAGGCGGCGTGCGTTTTAGTCCACCGGCTCCGGTGGGGAGGTATCCGTGGGAATTTTGCACACGTAAAAAAAAAAACTACTGGTGCTGTCTAGAGATTTTTTTTATACCACTTAGGTGGCAGACAAACACACGGCTCACCTGATGGAATGTGGTTACCGTGGCTTATGGACGTGTGCAAAACTATGGGCGTCACACTCGCGCTGCCAACCCTGTAAGCACAGAGAATTTCTGTGCAGTTAGTGTTAAAGACAAAGCAGGACATGCTTTTGGTCTTACCGCTGACGGCACAAAACTCTTCATTGAGCTCTGACTGCCCTACTCACCGCCAGGCACACAACACGAAGTTATTATGACCGCGGTACGCGGTACTTCCTCATTCGGACTGTTCAATTAGACGGAAATACCGCCGTATCCTACCTCCTTGCCAATGTCTATGCTCATAACACCACCGGTAGTGTCAAGGACATAACAGTGAAATCAGTATGCAAATTAATATTTACTGAAATAAAATAAACTTTAGTAAATGTTAGTAACAATAAACTGGTTATTTCCGCAACGTATTTTGAGCACACAAAAAATATGGGAGATAAATAAGTGTTAATTGTGTATTTTAATCAGTGTGAACAGCATTTTGACAAGAGTACAGAGGATTTTTTATAATTTGTCGTATTCCCACGAAGATGAAAAATACTTTAAAAAAAAATTAAAAAAAAATATTATAACAGGTCATAACTACTAAATATTCTTATAAAAATACATTAGAGATTGCAACCACGAGCACCTTGATAAGAGATTTTTATACAGACTGGTTGACCATGCAAAGTAGGTTCCTTCGCCACCATGCCCTCAATGATTTGTTGCGAAGGGCTTTTAGAATTTATGTTTTTTGTGTATCAAAACAGTCAATAACATTCTCACAGATCCATTGTCACTTTATCATCACTTTTATACACTTTACATTGTTAATTTCTTACTTTAGTCAATTTTAAAATTTATTTTAACGAGAGCACTATAGTATCGTATGTTTCCAAATCAGCGCCACCTACCGGTTTTTTGGACATGGTTTCGGCGGATATGCGTAGCGCTCTCGAGCCGCCGGGCCTGTCTAGATCGGATGGCAAGAGACCGGACGGGTTAGCTCTCGTATCGTGGAGGAGGGGTAGTTGCTTGGTTTGGGACGCGACCTATGTCAGCACCGTGACTGCGAGTCATCTGGGCTGAACGTCTCCTTTTCCTACGGCTGCGACCGAAGATACATCTAGCAAAAAACACGAGAAGTATGCAGCCTTGGAACCGTAATATATTTGGTTGTACTGAAAATTAATGACTTTGACTTTCGCTGTCTGTCTCTCACCAGTATATACTCCTGTATTTTATGGACCTTGAAAGTTAGGAAGCTGAAATTTTCACTGATGATTTATTTCAGTTGCCACTATAATGTTACATGATATCTTTACGGAACATTTATGCAGCCAAATAGCCTAATTAACCAACAACTTAGCCTCTTTACTAACCAGGTAGGGTGGGGCATTGTGACAAAAATAATAAAAGCAATAAAACATCTGACATAAGATATCTCTTATATATAAAATTCTCGTGTCACAATGTTCGTTCCCGTACTCCTCCGAAACGGCTTGACCCATTCTTATGAAATTTTGTGAGCATTTTGAGTAGGTCTAAGAATCGGCCAACATCTATTTTTCATCCCCCTAAATGTTAAGGATAGTATGTTTTTTTAACATGGCAAAACAATGTTTGCCGGGAGAGCTAGTTATTTATATAATATACGTATTTAAAAAAAAAACCACTCAGAAAGACAATGATTATATCTTCATTGAGAAAAGCAGTGCAATCTGTTCTGGATAGATTAAGTTAGAAGACTGATGTGGGAGTGTACTACGCTAGACAAGTAATAAAACCACATCAATCCAAATCATTTGCCTAGCTGTTAGCATAACTGGTAAGCTGAAGGCTTAATATGAGTATACTTGGAGTCAAATAATTTAAATGAAATAAAACCATAATTATCATCCTTTTTTGTAATTATTTATTCTGAACTATCATCTATTCTAGCCTTATTATTAACATCAACCAACATTTCTTATCGAATATAAAATTATTTGTAAAAATATTAATTAAAATGACATTGGTAATAGGCATATGTTTATGCCTCATTAAAGATTGATTCAATTATATTTAAAAAACAATGACCACTAAAATACTTAAATATATTTTTTAATACCACTTAGGTGGCAGACAAGCGCACGGCCCACCTGATGGAAAGTGGTTACCGTGGCCTATGGACTTGTGTAACACCAGAGATGCCACACTAGCGCGGCCGACCCTGTAAGCACAGAGTCTCTGTGCCGTCAGTGTAGAGGACAAAGCAGGACAAGCCTTTAGTCATCCCACTGCCAGCACAAATTCTCCAGTGAGCTCTGGCCACCCTACTCACCGCTGGGAACACAACACGAAGTTATTATAACCGTGGTGCTGAAAATACCGCAGTATCGTACCTCTATCTATCATATAAAAACAATTTCTTTTTATGGTTCAGCTCGCGTTTCTATCAGGTGGGCCGTGTGCTTGTCTGCCAACTAAGTGGTATATAAAAAAAATATATATATATAAAGTGAAATCCCACTCACTGATCAATCACGAAAAACTCAGAAACTATAATATCTACGCACTTGAAATTTGTCAGGTAGGTGTAGACATCTGCTAAGAAAGGATATTACGCAATTTCACTCCTAAGGAGGTAAAACCGCAAGCGGCCTCTAGGAATAAATATCTTAATCTACTGTCAAAGCTCTAAAAGAGCCTGATATACCAATGTAGTGCTCGTTGAACTCATGCGCTTGCCTTTTGGTCTCATCAGTTTTGGCTGTGTAGATCTCCTGAATAAATTCCAAATTGTCCTTAGTGCACAAGACGTCTAAATGTTGCGCTGTAATATCAATAATAATGTAACTTTAGCTTTTGTTCATGGTTCCTAAAACTTAAGCGGGGCGTGAAAAAGCATCTGATGAGGCCGCCAAGCTGAGTAAAATTACTTAGTGTCTGTAAAGGTGACCACCATTGCAACATTACTTAGTGTCTGTAATGGTGACCCTCTTTCCTGAGACTTGGTCTTTAGCTTACCATCAGGCGAGGTGAAGTCAACTTGGCGTGTCCTATATAAAAAAAAAAACTGTGAATTTGGCTGAAATATCGTAGTTCAGACAGATCTGCAGCAATGGCGAACCTTAAGCTCCAAGATTATAGCTTTGGATGCGACTGGAATTAACGCTAGCATGAAGAAGCTAGGATAGGCAGCGCGAGTACAACTGGTGTTGCATACGGCCATAGGCCACGGTAACCACTTCCCATCAGGTTGGTCGTGTGCTTGACTGCCACCTTATTTGATTCATCCAAGTAAAAAAAAAATCAATTATTCTGCATAGACCCTTAAATCGGTACTTACAAAACGTCAATACAAAAGGAAACATGTAAACCAGTTTAGTAAAGGACCACCGGTTCAAAACGCGGGTCCGACCTGAGAAGACTCCGACAAGAAACTCAGAGGGCATTTTTTTTGGTCTATTTACAAACATACACTTAGTCTACTTAATCTAAATATAAAAATTTACTTGAGTACCATAGTTGAGCGAACAGCTCATTTGCATGCTAGTTTATCATCAAAGTACTTTGTAATATATAAATATATATATTATTTTCAATTATTATAAAGATATTATTATTATCATAGTTACCACTTAAATCCTTCGTAGACTTTTCTTCGCCACCATAATCAGAAGGTAGTATAGCTTTTTCAACGACTTCGTGCAGTGAGTCCAGGTTTTTATGTAATTGTATTCTTTTGCCAAGTTTTGGACTGAGGATGTGTTTGAATATTGCAATCAGCGAGTCCACCACCTTAGAATCCGATATAACGTGAATACTTTTTACTCTGAAGCTGTATCCTTCCTTGAAAAGAAATTTAATATACTAATAACCAGATATATAATAGAGCTTTGTGGTGCGTAGAAGTTGAAACTAGGGTTAAAATAAGTTTTTTTTTTGTAGATTTATGTCGATCTGTGCTTAGCGTTATTCATCATTCATGAAAGGTATCCACCTACATTAATACAGTTTAACGAGCTATATCTTTAATTTTTTTTTGTCAAATTGCTACCGTGGTATTCAAATATTTTTTACTTTTATTAGTGTATGTCCTAATCAGTAGACGACATTTGAGACTATTTTTGTGTCCTTTGTTCCCACTGGTGATAATGAGGATGTTTTTTACCATTTGTCACCACTGGCGATAAAGCTTGTAGTTACAACTGGGAAAGTGTGTGTCAATCGTATTCACTGGTGACAGTCGTGAATATTTTTCCCATTTATAAGCAGTGGCGATAACTGGGAATAGACAGCGCTTGCTTGTATTAGGAGTGGTTTAACGTCTATAAGGACTAGGTATTGAAATTAAATTTTAAGAGTACCTAATAGTATAAACATACATAGATACATATAATCACGCCTTTATCCCCGGGGGTTAGGCAGAGCTGAATTCACACCCACATTTCACCACTCATTGAATTCGGTTCCGCGTAAAAGGGGGTGAGCCTATTGCCGTCTTCCAGGCACTATATTGTTGACTTAAGCCATGCACCTGAAACCCCTTAGTCTACTTGTACGACACCGCATGGGAAGAGATGGGGTGGTTCAAATTATACTCTGCCGGGAACCACGAATAGTAAAAAACGTAGTATTATTTTAGGAAATACTTACAGTGACCAAAGTTGCGCAACGTTTGAGATCCATTGGATTTAATTTTGTAATTAAGTTCAGAATACTAATAGCCCTGTAGTCGAAAATAGCAACGATGCCCGCGTTGTAGTCCTTTCTTTTTATAAATTCACATAACTGAAAAAATAATTGAGCTAGAAAATATTGCAAGACACAGGAGTTTCCTTCTTAACGTACCCTATAGGAACTAGTTTGTTTATAAGACCCAACAAAGATCTACGAGTTCCAAGACAATCTCGCCTACTAGCCGGTACATCGATTGTTTAACAGATGATACTCTTGCACAGGTGTGTTCTCAAGGTTAGAGAATCAGACGATTTGTAGTCGTGCCAAAATAAGGCAATTTAAAAACTAGAAGAATGGATACATGAATGAGAATTTAGCTCCAAAGTGCAACCTTCGAATACAACCGGGGCTACACAGTGTTAGTAATGACGTCGACCTCGTAAAAACTAATAATTTGGACGCCGCATGTGACAGAGTTTGTAGAAACATAACATATTGTATATAATACCTTTTGTAGAGTTAGCATCAGATTGATCTTGACTAGTAAGGTTTTAAAATGATCTGAATATGAAGGTATTAGGATCAAGTCAAACTGTTTTATTTATTCAAATTGTATTATTGGCCGATAATTTATTCATAACATTACATAAACATAACATAAACTCATGCCTATACCCCCGAAGGGGTAGGCAGAGGTGCTAGCACCCACATTTCACCAGTTTATGTTTAGGTCCCAATAGCCTATTGCCATTAACCGGGCCCTTATAAACCTGCGATAAATACACACATAACTTCGAAAATGATCGAAAAGTTATTGATGTGTGCTATGGTAAAACCTGGCATCGAACCCGACGCCTCGTCTCAGCAGTCCATTACCCATACCACTAGGCTACCGCGGTTTATTCAAATTGTATTATTGTCCGAATTAAAGGTGTGTCAGTCTACGAAAGTATTAAAAGGGGAAAAGACCTAACGAAGAAGCGGAGTCAACCAAGGCATTTAAAACATTTTGAGTACTTTATTAGTCAAGATATGTCTGGAGCTGACTGTACCAAATTCTTGTTAATAAATACATTTGATTTGGTTTGGAATATCCATTAGATATGTCAGTGCAACAAGTTAACATTTACCATTTAATTGGTTTATTTTACATGTATTCTAATATTATTTATTTATACTTTATATACATACATATAATCACGCCTTTATCCCTGTAGGGTTAGGCAGAGGTGAATTAACACCCACATGTTAGGAGTCGGCAACATGTGGGTGAAAATTGGCAAAACGGCAATGGACTCACCCTTAGGAGGTGAGTCCATTGCCGTTTTCCGGACACTTGTTGACTCGAGCCATGCATCTGAGGCAGAGTCTGGGCTTAATATATCTGTTTGATGTTAAACTGCCCTATCCCTCGCCTTGTACGACACCGCATGCGAAGAGATGGGGAGGTCCAAATTCTACTCTGCCGAAACCACGCGGCCATTTATACTTTATTGTACACATAAATGTGATTTGTACAAAAAGATGAGATGCAATGTACAAAGGCGAGCTTAACTCAAAGTTGAGTGCTCTTCCAGCAAACCCGGGAATGCATAGAGGAATTGCAATACGAGAGGCAAAGTATAGTGTACATAAAAGTGTAGATTTATTATAAAAAGGTGTACAATATGTATACCCCAGACAATAGGCACAAATATTATCTACAAGTTAAGCTAAGATTTCTATAAAATATTTATGTTCCAAAAAAACAATCTCATAATTAAAGTCAATTTTAAAGCTATCTAGATTTAGAATAATGTGAATACACTTTAAAACTCACGATGAAAATACGTAAAGCAACACGTTAAAAATACGTTTAATATTTATAATCTTTTAATGCTTGTACTAAATACTTAAAACCATGTATTTATTTAAACATACAAAGACTGAATCTATGCTTTTATAAGTTTATATTATCTTATTGTTGTTTTATATCATTATCATATCTATCTATCAACAATTATTAAATTAAAATAGTAGGTACTTAAATCTTGGACTATATATAAACTTTATAGACGCAGCAAGTGACATTAAAATGGCTACTATTTGAGTATAAGTTGACATAGAAGTACATCCCATGACGTGCACACATTGACAGTTTATAGAATAATATTCACATTACCTTACTCACACATAAAGCGTTTTTCATGCTGTTTATAGAGTTTTTTTTAACGTGCGAAAAATTCCCACAGATAACGCCGGAGCTGGTGGAAGAGGTTAATGTTGGACTCGAACGGACAAAAACGCAAGACATCTGGGGGTCGATGTTGGTTGCTAGAGGTGAGGTTGGCATATCCCTCGCACCCTGGCCGATATTTTCTTTCAAAAAGAATATTAGAAACTAAATTACTAATATTCCCTCTAACCCCTTCAGCTAAGCTAAATTACTTGTGTTAGGAGTCGGTTCACGTCGGCAGTAGCCAGGATTAGGACCCAGGACCTCGCGATCGCCGACTTTTCCACTAAGCTAAACAAATACTACTTTACTAGTTTTTTTTAACGTCCAAGCCTCATAGATGGTCTTCCTGACTTATCTTTGAGTTTTGAAATAATGTGTTGCCATTTCTGTCATTAAAAAAATATAGAAAATTAGATATTCTTACCACCATAACGTATTCAATGTATTTATATAGTAAAGGTGTATCGTATTCATCAGATACTAATTTCATTAAATATACTCTGTTATGGTCTTTGGTTAACTTCGGTAAGTGACATTGATGTCTGAAAATAATAATAATAACTTTTAAACTATTACGTTCAATGATATACAATAATGTTAATGGGATATAACGCGATCATGGTATAGGCGAAAATAAAATATAAAAAAAATATCGAGAATGTGCGGGTAGATGAAAAACTTTTATATTACGAACTCGACGACAACGCGTGGCGAGCGTGCACTATTCAGCCAGTCAGTCTGCGACTACGGCCGGTGTAACCTGATTGAAACATCATGCAAATCAAAGGTCTTAATTTTCTATACCATGATTGTGTTAAATCCCGCTACCATTATTGAAGATAATAATATTAAAAAAATATCTACTATTTTCTTAATTCTAAACAGGTACCTATCAATAACTGAAAAATTTATACATACATATATAATAATTTATGTGAGTGCTATTGTTTTTGTATTTGTATACACTGATTGAATTTATCATAAAAAATGTTGATAAAAACAGTCAGTAACAAAATGAATTAAGTACTTATAGTGATTCTCGTGGGATTATACAAATAGCAGATAAAAAATGCTTAACTTCCATTAAAAGATATCAAGAAAGTGATGAAAAAATTAACACTCTTATCATCAATCTCTGAGCTTTTCCAACTCAATTGAGGTCGGCTTTCCAATCTTACTGAGATGCGACTGAACTTCTATAATATCTGTGAAGCGACTGCTATCTGACTCCCACAAACAATTGGCAATATCGAAATTCAACTACCCATAACGATTGCCATGGGTGTTTGTATGGTAACCAGGACCAATGATTTAACGTGTTCTCCGAAACACGTAAACTCCCCGACCATTAAATATAGACATATGCATAATATTTCTTGATAGATTATAAAATTTTGACGTTCATATGTGTTTTAATGTGCCTAAATCGCTCAGTGAAAATATTTGTATGTAAGAATATATGTATATTTGCATTGGTCTGATTGTTTCTATGTATAATATGTACATATTTATAAAAAAAATTATCTAAGTACATACCTTATCCGCGTTGTAGATTATATAACACAAGCTCGTTAAGTTATGCTTACCATGGGTCTAGATAGCGTTGTGTAGAATGTTTTAGATTTATTTATTTATTCTTAGATTCTTTGACTCTTTGATAGAAATATTTGCACTGAGCAGGCCTAGAAACCGCGCCCTCTGCGTAGCAGTCGCGTTCACTACCGCTACGCTACAGAGGCTGCCAAATATTTTATTAAAAAAAAGTACTCACACGATATCTTTTATAGGAACAAAATGATCTTTTGTGATGTTCCTTGGAAAAAATTCCGACATCAACGTTTTCAGAGTGCACAGCTTATCTAGTTTTTGTTTAGCACGTTCTATCGACCCTTTTGCAGAAACTAGTGTTGTTTCTAAATATATTCTTGCTGAAGAAGTTCAAAACAATAGTAATATAGAGGAATAGTTCTTTATTATGATAACATACATACATATACCTAAACACGCCTTCATCCCCGGAGGGTTAGGCAGAGGTAAATTAACAATCACATTGCCGTAATCTGGGCACTATTGTTGACTCGAGGCATGCCTGTCTGATATTAAACAGCCCTATCCCTTAGTCGTCTTGTAAAACCGCCTGGGAAGAGATTTCCAAATTCTACTCTGCTGGAAATCATGCGGCCAAAAAAAACTTATGATATTATAACCTTATTAGATTAGTTTATTAGTATTTCACTACTATCTATGTGGTGACAGGGAAAGAATACAAGTATCACCGCCCCATTTTATCCGAAAGGTGTTGTAAGAGGCAATGCAATTTTCTTCTTTTGATTCAAGGGGCGTCAGTTTAATGTTACTTCTAAGTATGCGGTGTTATAACCCTTGTCACACGACTGCCATCTTGGAAAAGAGTGTTCAAATGATAATTATGGTTTATCTAACGAAGTCACCAAAATTGATTTATCTAACAATTTTGGTTGCCAATAAGATTAATCTACAACTTGTTTGAAAAATAATTGTAATATATTCAAAACTTACGAAAATCTTTCTTAACAAAATGGTTTTGCATTTGCACCCATTCTTCTAGAAGATCCACGGCTTCATTGACACGGTCAGGTTTCTCCAAATTTATTTCTTTTCTAACATATTCCACCGTATTTGGATAAAATTCAAGCATTCCAGAATCTAAACTGCTCATTTTCACTGCTGAACTGAATAAAGAAATACTAATGAAACTTAATGTAAATAAAAGACAACCAAAGTGATATAGGTATTACCAACGACTTAAAGTTGTAGAAGATGAATAATATTAATAAAATAATAGTGAAGATGACGACATTAATAAATATTAATATTATGCTAACACTGTCCAATAACAGAATTGGCAAACCAGTTCTGATTAGGAGTCACGTGTAAATTAATTTTAAATAGAGGCAGTTAGCGTAGGATTAAAATAAAACTTAACCTTCTAACTTGACACGAGCAAGTAGTGTTAATAAGATTGAAATAGGAAATGCTGACAATGGCAATGTTCGTCATTTCAATTTTCATCGTACTTCAATGAATGAACAATTAATTTCTGCTACAAATAGAAGTGTAATGTATGTTATTACTAAATAAACCAACAGTTTTGATGTCATTAGTACTCATAATCTAACTAAATCAAGGTAAAAATACTGATTTATTTGGTTCGTTTGTCACTTTGTACTGTTTCAAACCACTTTTCGATCTCTCAAAAATGATTTTGCACAACTAGCTAAAGACTTTGTTTTATAAATTGGGAGCAAACCTATATAGCAAACAGTTACTCCTGAGTTATATAAAACCGTGTCGTAATGTGAACCCACTCGAATGACAAACAAAAATAGTTAGCGATAGCACTAGTAATTTACGATTTTATAATATATAATAATAATATAATATAAATAGTATAGTTGTATATAATATAGTTGTATATAAATATAATTAAAGGAGGTAGGATACGGCGGTATTTCCGTCCAATTGAGCAGTCCGACTGGGGAAGTACCTCCGCCCTACAGAATACTGCGGCCATAATAACTTCGTGTTGTGTTCCCAGTGGTGAGTAGAGTAGCCAGAGATCTCTGGAGAATTTGTGCAGTCAGTGGGAAAACTAAATGCTTGTCCTGCTTTGTCTTCTACATTGACGGCACAGAAACTCTGTACTTGCAGGGTTGGCAGCACGAGTGTGATTCCTCTGGTGTTACAAACATTCATAGGCCACGGTAACCTCTTTCCATTAGGTAGGCCGTGTGCTTGTCTGCCACCCAAGTGGTATAAAAAAATAGTATAGTTGTATATAGTATAGTTGTATATAGAAAATATATAAATATATTAATAAATAGTTTATTTTTAAAAGCTCACTTACATAGATTTAAAGTTAGACATAAACTGTACAGCAATTCTATTGAAGTGCTAACAACAGTTCCCACAGAAATATACAAAGGAACTGGTCGACCTGTTGTTAAGTTTAAGACACCTTCTCAATGTAATAGTAAGGTCATTTTAATTTAAATGATAACATCTTGCTGTTTAGGGTTCTTCAATGAGCAAAAGAATTAAGTTTGAAACTGCGGGTACAGTATAACAATGCTTTCAGGATGCTGGTTGGGCTGCCACGCTTTTGTAGCGCGTCGGGGATGTTTGCGGAGGCGAGAGTCGATGGCTTCCATGCCATCATCCGCATACGTAGTGCATCCCTCTTGCGGAGAGTACGGGCGAGCTCACACAGTATCATGGGCGTATTGTGCGATAGGTGGGACAGTCCGATGCTGGGGCACTGGGTACGATTGCACGTAATGTAGACAGTGTCCTAGTATTGTGGAGGTCTCATACTATCAAAAATATGTGATACCTATTAATAATATTATATTGTTACTAACACTAGTATTAAGATTATTGTTTCTAACACGCTATGGACGCTGGTCCGAAATAAATGATTTTATTTATTTTTATTTATTATTAAAACCCGACTACTGAAAAATCACATTCTATAATGTATTAAACAAGAAAATATTAAGGATATCCGTGGTCGTTCACTTGTCCCTAGAATGTATTATTTTGTTGGAGTAAGTGGCATACGACCACGGCTATCCTTATTATTTTCTTGTTTAATACATTTTAGAACGTGATTTTTCTGTAGTCGGGTTTTAGTTTTAAACTATTTTTTTTATTTATATTATTTTTGGAACAAGTCTAATGTATAATGTATATATATATACGAAATGTGCTAATTAAGTCCTTTCAGATCATACTAAACGGGACATATTTTTATCATTTTTTTTTAAATAAGTACTTTTTGGCCGCTAGAGTGCGCCACAATGGATTCAGTGACACGTTATATAGCCTATAACCAGCGGGTAGAAACTTGGTGGCACAAATTTGTCTCAAGTTTCGACCGGGTAGGTACCACCGTGCACTATTGCGAAAAACCCTCCATAGCAATTCAATCTCGGTTGGATTGTGTTCAAGGGTCAGCAAGTGCATAGCCGGGCAGAGGTGGTGGTTGTCGCAGCACCAGTGGGTCTTGGCGTAGTCTAGTGGGGATGGCGCGGGGCGATGCGCCGAACAGGGAGACCTGTAGAAACGGTGGTGCTGCTGGCCGCCCGCGGTATAGTACAGGGGCCCAACTGGGGTTAACCACCTTGGGAGGCTGCCTCACCAGGCCGCGCATAATCCCGATATGGTTCGTCGTGCCGGTTGGTGACCGGATTTGGGAGCCCGGCGACCATACTCGGGGGGGTACGGGGGCCCTTCCGTTCGGCGCGTCGGCTCTCGCCATGCCTCACATTCATAGATAAAACCAATATCCCGCGCTTTGTCACACGGTGCTGCGGCGGCAATCACCTCTTTTTTCACGCCTTCTCCCACCCAAACTCATGGCAGCGCAATTCAGAGAAATAGGCAATACAGCGGCTCGTCACACTCCCAAAAGCTTGCTATTTGAGGTGGAGTCCACTAACATCTGTGGGCTCCATGCAAACCTCAACGCCGTCCACCAACACCTAGAGACGGCGAAACCTGCCATGTTTTTTCTAACGGAGACGCAAATATACCGCCCTGACGACACGACCTACTTGCTCTACCCTGGCTATGTTCTTGAGGAAAGTTTTCGTGCAAAAGCCGGGGTGTGCGTGTTTGTTAGGGCGGATGTTTGCTGTCGCCGTTTGCGCTGCCTAGAGGACCCATCCTTCTCCGTCCTTTGGGTACACGTAGACCATGGCCCTACGAGTCAGATCTATGTGTGCCTCTACCGTTCCCATACAGGAGATGCTGAGACAACTCGACTCTTTGAATATCTGAGTCAGGCGGCAGATGATGCGCAGGAGCGATTTCCGAATGCCGAAATGGTATTTTTGGGGGATTTTAACGCCCACCACGAGATCTGGTTGGGCTCCTCCAAAACAGACCATGCAGGAAGAGCCGCCCACGCATTTGCTCTGGCGCACGGCCTGACCCAATTGGTGCACGAGGTCACTAGGATACCAAGAAGGTCGGGCCTAGCACCTTCTCTGCTAGACCTTCTGCTGACGAGTGATCCGGACCGGTACAGTGTATCGGTGCGAGCCGCTTTAGGCAACTCTGACCACTGCCTGGTCTGTTCTACGATGCCTATTATAGCGCCCCCACGACCCATGCGGGGGAAGCGGCGTCTCTGGCACTACTCGTCAGCGGACTGGGATGGACTACGTGACTATTTTGCGTCCATCCCGTGGGTTGAGCGCTGCTTTGAAGGTAAGAACCCATCGGATTGTGCTACTGCTGTCGCCGGTGAGATCGGTCTGGGTATGGAATACTATATCTCATACACCGATGTCACCGGTGACCGCGGGGTGCGCCCTTGGTTCGGGCGCGAGTGCGCGGAAGCTGTTGAACAAAAACAGTCTGCGTACCGCGCTTGGGTAAGGGCGTGCGCCACGCGCCATCCCAATCTGGGCCACTTCAAGGCGGCGTACAACAGAGCCACAAAGGTCTGTAGAAGGGCCTACGTCAGAGCGGATGCCCTGCGCATAGCGCGGCTTGGTCAAGAGCTAGTGATGCATCCCACTGGAAGCCGTGGCTACTGGCGACTGGTTAAAGCCGTGCAAGCCAACTTCTGTCAGCCTTCGCTGCCTCCGCTGCGTAACCCTGATGGATCCCTGGCCCATGAGCCGCAAGAGAAGGCAAATCTGCTGGCTAATCTCTTTGCGGCCAACTCCCGAATCGATGATTGTGGTACGCAGCCACCAACACTACCCGACAGTGACCATGCGATGCCCGATATCCATATCGGGCAACGCGATGTCCGTGCAGTGCTGCAATCACTCGATGTCCGGAAAGCCGGTGGTCCGGATGGTATTCCAGCGGTAGTTTTGAAAAAATGTGCAGCGGAGTTGTCTCCAATGCTTACGCACCTGTACCGGCTATCCTACAGTTCGGGTACAGTGCCTTTGCCTTGGAAGGAGGCGAATGTTCAGCCGATTCCCAAAAAGGGGGATCGCTCGGAGCCAGCCAACTATCGACCCATAGCCGTCACCTCAGTGCTGTGCAAAGTGTTCGAGCACATAATCAACAAACAGCTCATGCGGCACCTAGAGGATCACTCCTTAATTAATGACCGGCAATATGGCTTCAGACCGAAACGGTCAACGGGTAATCTTCTAGCATACGTTACCCATCTTTGGGGTGAGGCTATGGACAAGCACGGCGAGTCACTGGCAATTAGTCTTGACATCGCCAAAGCTTTCGATAGAGTCTGGCACAAATCGCTTCTTTCCAAGCTACCTGCCTTTGGTCTGCCTTCTAGGCTGTGCAACTGGGTTGCTAGCTTCCTGCAGGGGCGCCGTATTCGCGTCCTTTGTGACGGACGAGCTTCGGAGTTTCTGCAGGTTAATGCTGGCGTGCCCCAGGGGTCCGTCTTATCACCCACTCTCTTTCTTCTGCATATCAACGACATGCTGTCTACCGGCAATGTTCATTGTTATGCAGACGATAGCACTTTACATGGGAGTTATCATGGACATCCTGCGGCCAAGCAGTCAGATATCGCAGAGAAAAGGCAGCTTCTTATCACTGAGCTTGACGGGATCCTGAATCACATTTCTCAATGGGGCTCTGAGAACCTGGTTGAGTTCAATGCCAAGAAGACGCAGGCATGTGCGTTTACAGCAAAAGTATCTTCTTTCCTTCCCCTCCCCACTCTTCAGAGCACGCCACTGCCACTGCAGGACAATCTCAATATCCTAGGTATGGATGTTCGCTGCAACCTGAATAACAAAAACTACATCGAAAGGCATAATCAAAACAGCCTCACGAAAACTCGGAGTCCTGAACAGAGTGAGACGATTTTTCACGCCGGAGCAGCGGTGTCTTCTATACAAGACACAAATTCGCTCCTGTGTGGAGTACTGCTCACATCTCTGGGATGGTTCAGCAAAGTACTTACTAGATGCTCTCGACAGGTTGCAGCGACGTGCGGTCCGCATCATTGGGAATCCCGAGATCACGAACACCCTAGAACCTTTACAGCTGCGTAGAGATGTTGCGTCCATGGCTGTATTTTACCGTCTGTACCATGGGGAGTGTTCTGATGAGCTCTTCCAATTAGTCCCACCCTCCCCTTTCCTACACAGGACAACGCGTGCAGGTCTTAGATGTCATCCTCACACGGTGCAAAACATCCGATCAAGAACCAAGCGGTTCGGAGACTCTTTCCTCTGTCGCACCATTAAGGCCTGGAATTCATTACCAGCTCACGTGTTTCCTTCTTCCTACAGTCCCGGGTCCTTTAAGCGGGGCGTGAAAAAGCATATGATAAGGCCGTCAAGCTGAGTGTCACCATTGTCACACGGTATGTGTAAGTAATGGTGACCCTCTTTTCTGGGACTTTGCCTTCAGCTTACCATCAGGCAAGGCGAAGTCCAATTGACGTGTCCTATATAAAAAAAAAAAAAAAAATGTTTCTAACGATATCTTATTTGTCCAGTTCTAATAAGTGGTTGAGGAGCTATGAGGGAACAGATGAATCTACATACATACATGGTAAATACAAACATACATACATCCGTGTGGTGACGGAGAAAGAAAACAAGTATAACCACCCCATCTCATCTGAAGGGTATTGTAAGAGGCGACTAACGGCTAACTGACTAACTATATCGTCTGCACATTTTTATATGCAGACGTCGACCGTCTGCATATTTTTATATGCAGACGTCGACCGTCTGCATATTTTTACATCACTGGGAGAGAAGGATACCTTGAGATAAAACCCTGTACCAACCCGTCTGGCCAGCGTGGGAACAGTAGGCCAATGCCTCCCAACATTAGGAGAGGTCTAGTCCAGCAGTGGACTGCGATGGGCTAATTGATTTGATTGACATACATACATAGCTTGTCAAAATCTTAACCCTCCTTTTGCTTCGCCGTAGTTTGGTAAAAATAACCCTTACAGAACATGTACCACTTTGCGTTTACTAACTCACGGGTGGCTTAAGTATGTCTCGTTTGTTCAAACGTCTATCACCTCCTTAATAGTTGTGTCCACCTTAATTTATTAGATCACTAATTTGAACTCGATGACCTCATTTCAAACCAAAATTTGGAATTATCAACTTCAAGGAATTTCCAGGATCCTTAACCCGCTTCATATTCTTTTTTAATACCACCCACGTGGCATTCAAGCATTCGGCCTACCGGGTGGGAAGCAGCTTCCGCGGCTCATGGACGCGTGCAACACCAGGGACGTTACACTTTAGGAAGTAGGACACGGCGGTATTTCCGCCCAATTGAGCAGTCCGACTGGGGAAGTACCTCCGCCCTACAGAATACCGCGGCTATAATAACTTCATGTTTTGTTCCCAGCGGTGAATAGGGTAGCCAGAGCTCACTGGAGAATTTGGGCTGTCAGTGGGAAAGACTAAAGGCTTGTCCTGCATTGTCTTCTACACTGACGGCACAGAAACTCTGTACTTACAGGGTTGGCAGCGCGTCTGTGACTTCTCTGGTGTTACAAACATCCATAGGCCACGGTAACCACTTTCCATCTGTTGGGCCGTGTGCTTGTCTGCCACAGTGCCACCTTAGTTAAAAAAAAAACTTGCGCTGTCAACCCTGAAGAAACCTTCTAATGCCCCTCTTGAACGTGAAGTTGGCTATGTGACTTTAAGTTTTGTACTACCCTCATTATCATTGTTTATTGCGGTAGATAAGAACGAACTATGTAATATAAATCTAGAACACGGCATGATTATATCGTACGCGGACGATACTGCTCTCCTTTTTTCTGCTGATACAGAAACAGAAGTGTACGAGCGTGCGCAGCGAGGATTTAACGTAGTAAACAAATGGCTTCAGCATAACCTACTGACACTAAATGCAGATATATCCAAATACGTTGCTTTTACGATGCGCAAAAGACCGTCTGCAATACAACCCAACCACTTACTGTACGCGCACCACTGTAGAGAAGCTAACAATAAGAGTAACAAGTGTACTTGCCCGGTTATAACTATAGCAGAAAAGATAAAATATCTAGGTATTATAATAGATGAAACACTTTCGTTTAAAGAACATAGGCGAACACTAATTAATCGACTACGGAAATTGATATTTGTGTTTAAAAAAATAAGACATATCAATGAACCAAAATTGATTAAACAAGTTTACTATGCCCTTTGCCAGTCAATATTAACATATTGCATAACATCTTGGGGGGGAGTGGGCAAGAAATTGCTACTGCCGGTCGAGCGAGCTCAGAGAGCGATCCTCAAGGTAGCAACGTTCCGCTCTTTCTTATCGCCCACCGACCTCCTATACAAATCCTGCGAGGTACTAACTGTCCGTCAGCTATTTATACTAAGCACAGTACTAAAACAGCACGTAGCACTTCCCTATAGCACCGAAATTACTAACAAAAGGCGGAAAGATATTGTTTGCACTGAAAGAATTGCGATAAAACACGAGTACACTGGCAAATTTTACTTGTTTTTAGGACCACTTCTGTACAAAAGGATAAACGCTATAACAAGCATTTATTCTTTAAATTATGCGTGTTGTAAACGAGTCGTAAAGAATGTCCTCCAAAGATTGTCCTACGATGACACAGAGGAGTTATTGTCTGTTTTAAAATAGATAATTACTGTTAAGTTGCATAATTAAGACATAACTTTAGTTAGAAGTAGTGAATCACCCTTGCATTGTAATATTCTTGGTAAATTGATTGTATCTGTAATAGTATTTATGGAATATTATTAATCTGCACTTTTTTTTTATTTTTTTTATATAAGACACGTCAATTGGACTTCACCTTGCCTGATGGTAAGCTGAAGGCAAAGTCCCAGAAAAGAGGGTCACCATTACTTACACATACCGTGTGACAATGGTGACACTCAGCTTGACGGCCTTATCATATGCTTTTTCACGCCCCGCTTAAAGGACCCGGGACTGTAGGAAGAAGGAAACACGTGAGCTGGTAATGAATTCCAGGCCTTAATGGTGCGACAGAGGAAAGAGTCTCCGAACCGCTTGGTTCTTGATCGGATGTTTTGCACCGTGTGCGGATGACATCTAAGACCTGCACGCGTTGTCCTGTGTAGGAAAGGGGAGGGTGGGACTAATTGGAAGAGCTCATCAGAACACTCCCCATGGTACAGACGGTAAAATACAGCCAAGGACGCAACATCTCTACGCCTGAAGCACAGGACTACCTAGTTCAGGCACAGTTTAGATAAATATCTCTAAGTAAAGACAATTAGCTGCACAAATATATACTATAATATACCTAATATACCTACCCATGCACAATGTAATAACGCACGATAGATTAAGAACCATGTAAAATACTGTACAACGATTATAAAATAAATTTTGATTTGATTTGATTTGATTTGATTTGAAGTATATTCTGATATATTCTGATACCACGATCTATGTCAAGCATGGTTACGTCCCAATCCACTGATGGTCATTTCAACTACGGTTGACACGACACATTTACGTTTAAGTCGCATATTGGGCGACTCGACTTAGTGGTTCACTCATCTAAGTTAAACTGAATTATGTTTGATTGCAATATTGAACGATTCATCGACTGGTTATTCAAGATATTATTTATTTTCGTGATTATAATACGTTGCCAAATCTACAATATTTTTTTTTTTCTATATATGAACACGTCAATTAGACTTTGCCTTGCCTGATGGTTAGCTGAAGGCAAAGTCTCAGAAAATAGGGTCACCATTACTTACACATACCATATGACAATGGTGACACTCAGCTTGACGGCCTCATTATGCTTTTTCACGCCCCGCTTAAAAGACCCGGGACTGTAGGAAGAAGGAAACACGTGAGCTGGTAATGAATTCCAGACCTTAATGGTGCGATAGAGGAAAGAGTCTTCGAACCTCTTGGTTCTTGATCGGATATTCTGCACTGCGTGCGGGTGACATCTAAGACCTGCATGTATTGTCCTGTGTGGGAAAGGGGACTAATTTATACTAAAGTTATTAGAATATTTACCATATACATATATAGCGCCGAAATATCGTAAAATCAGAACAATACAACATGGTGAATATCCCGATAACTTTAATACTAATGTGAGTGACCATGATAGTTTAAATACCTACAGTACCTAGGTAAATAGTAGTTATTTCAATCAACCTCGGGTTAATTCAATTGTAGGTGAATAAACCGTAGATGAGTTAACCATGAATGAGTTAACCTTCGGTGAGTTAAACGACGGTGAGTCAACCGTCGTTGAGTCGTCCATTAGTTATTTTGAACATATGTTGATACAACCATTAGGTATGTCCACCAGTAGATGAATCAATTTTAGTTGAAATGACCGTCAGCGAGCCGTTTTTACGTAACCGTCGAGCATTATTAAATTCGTCCTTCAATCTAATTAGGCTTGTCGTTAGAGCAAAGTTTGGCATTTTCTAAGTTGAAACAGTTACAAATATTTGCACTGAGCGGGGAACAAACTCACTACTCCTGTGTAGTGGCCGCACTCACTACCGCCGCGCCACAGAAGCTGTAAAAATATACAAGACATCATTTTTTTATACCACTTAGGTGGCAGACAAGCACATGGCCCACCCTGATGAAAAGTGATAACCGTGGCCTATGGACGTGTGCAAAACCAATAGAGTCATTCTCGCGCTGCCAACCCTGTAAGCATGGAAAGTTTCTGTGCCAGACAAAGCAGGACAAGCTTTTGATCTTCCCACTAACTGCACAAAAACTCTCCAGTGAACTCTGGCTGCCCTACTCAACCCCCCAGGTACTTCCCCAGTCGGACTGCTCAATTGGACGGAAATACCGTCGTGCATGTAATGTAGAGGAGGTACGTCCTCTACATTTTATGGCAGAAATTAGGTATATGTAGATAAATATACTTCCTGTACAATATTTAAAGCTAACTAGTCTTCAGTAATTTATGCAATATACGTCAATGAATTTAATTCAATTCTTTATTTAAATTTCAAGGGGAAATCCACGCCGAGATCTTTTAAACATAACACTAACAGCCTGTGTATTCTTTAAAATTTTGCTTTTTTGAAGTCATGATGATGGATAGTATTCCAAGGAAAATTAGGATGTGTCTGTAAGCAATCGCTTGTAGGCCACCATTTGTACACATTTCTTATGCTTTTCGTACATATCCTATTTTATTAGTGTCTACTCAGGAAAATTAAATATTAATTCTGAAATATTTTGTAAGACTGATGTCTGTGAAAACTTAGAAAATTACATGTCCAAACACCGATCTCCCAAGG
This sequence comes from Eilema griseolum, assembly GCA_963662185.1. NCBI lineage: Eukaryota > Metazoa > Arthropoda > Insecta > Lepidoptera > Erebidae > Eilema > Eilema griseolum. Next base: position 4,381,449 of record OY759249.1, read on the forward strand.
AACTTTTTCTCACAGTGACAGTGGAACGGACCGCACTGCAGGTTAGAAAAAAATAATTACTAAACACATGATCCAATGCTGTTGAGAGAGCCCGTTTCCTGGCCGTTGCAGTGTAGGAATCGGGTCTTAGGCTGTAAGCTCTTCCGTCGTCTAAGCTAGATGACTCTAACTTCTGCATCGCAACTAGCTTACGTTTAGGGTGCACCGTGTATTTCTCAGCATCAATGCCGTTGTGGAGAAACCGTTAACAGACTCGAGACCAACTCGTTGACAGACTTGAGATGCTGACTGTACTGCAATAAAGATTTTTTTTTATATTAAGCTAATCCGCAGTATCAGAATGTTCCCTCGGTGACAAGAGAGATCATGGTTAAGGTTGTAGAGTGCACAGATATGTACATTTTTGTACAGAAAAAAAACGCCATCACGAAGGTCCTAACCTCGCATTATCACCTCTACGCAGACGACTTGCAGATATATCGACATTTCAAAGCTGAGGAACTACCTAGGGCTGTGGATGCCATCAACAGTGACCTTGAAAACATCAATATCTGGGCCCAATCTTTTGGACTGCTGGTCAATCCAAAAAAATCTCAAGCGCTCATTGTTGGTGGTAGATACATGCTCCACCTCCTGGATCATTATTCTCTGCCTCAGTAACATATGATTCTGTAGCTATTGGTTATTCCAAAAGTGTAAAAAATTTTGGCATGCACATCGACTCTATGCTTGCCTGGGATGTTCACATCGCGGAGGTATGTAGAAGGGTATACTGTTCATTTCAATCCCTCTAACGTCTCCAGAAACTCCTACCTCTTCAGACTAAAGTTACTCTTGCACAATCTTTCTTACTCTCTTTACTAGACTATGCTGATATAGGTATTTAAACTCAAAATAATGAAACATGGTAAATATCCCGTTTATTCTGATACTGAGACTATGCTGATGTCTGTTATCTCGATGCATCGGAGGAACTGCTGAACAAACTCGAACGCTTGCAAAATCTGGGAATCCGATTTGTGTTTGGCCTTCGTAAATATGACCATGTCACGGAATATCGTAAAAGATTGAACTGGCTCCCTATTTGGCAGCGCCGTGACCTACACATCCTAACTCTTCTCTATACTATTCTTCCAAATCCTAATGCTCCAACTTATTTGCGGGAATGCTTCAATTTTCTTGTACCTAGGGGCCAACCCTGTTGTCTTTCTTCCTCTTTTCTGCTTCGCACACCTGCACACTGTTCCAGCTGCTATGATGGATCCTTTACGGTACAAGCTGTGCGTCTTTGGAACGCACTACCTCACACCATTCGCAATAGTAATACTCTGGACATCTTCAGGAGAAGAACAAGGGAACATTTTCTATCACAATAATGAAGTCTGTATATTTATCTATGTATATTTTTATGTATATATGTATATGTTTATATATATGTATGTAGGTATATTATGTATTATGTGTAGGTGTATATATGTTTGTGTGTATACATGTATGTACCTACCTGTTTTAGGTAGGTACACTTATTATTTTTTTATTAATTACCAGCTCACGTGTTTCCTTCTTCCTACAGTCCCGGGTCCTTTAAGCGGGGCGTGAAAAAGCATATGATGAGGCCGTCAAGCTGAGTGTCACCATTGTCACACGGTATGTGTGGGTAATGGTTTTTTTTTTATATAGGACACGTCAATTGGACTTCGCCTTGCCTGATGGTAAGCTGAAGGCAAAATCCCAGAAAAGAGGGTCACCATTACTTACACATACCGTGTGACAATGGTGACACTCAGCTTGACGGCCTTATCATATGCTTTTTCACGCCCCGCTTAAAGGACCCGGGACTGTAGGAAGAAGGAAACACGTGAGCTGGTAATGAATTCCAGGCCTTAATGGTGCAACAGAGGAAAGAGTCTCCGAACCGCTTGGTTCTTGATCGGATGTTTTGCACCGTGTGCGGATGACATCTAAGACCTGCACGCGTTGTCCTGTGTAGGAAAGGGGAGGGTGTGACTAATTGGAAGAGCTCATCAGAACACTCCCCAAGGTACAGACGGTAAAATACAGCCATGGACGCAACATCTCTACGCAGCTGTAAAGGTTCTAGGGTGTTCGTGATCTCGGGATTCCCAATGATGCGGACCGCACGTCGCTGCAACCTGTCGAGAGCACCTAGTAAGTACTTTGTTGAACCATCCCAGAGATGCGAGCAGTACTCCACACAGGAGCGAATTTGTGTCTTGTATAAAAGACACCGCTGCTCCGGCGTGAAAAATCGTCTCACTCTGTTCAGGACTCCGAGTTTTCGTGAGGCTGTTTTGATGATGCTTTCGATGTAGTTTTTGTTATTCAGGTTGCAGCGAACATCCATACCTAGGATATTGAGATTGTCCTGCAGTGGCAGTGGCGTGCTCTGAAGAGTGGGGAGGGGAAGGAAAGAAGATACTTTTGCTGTAAACGCACATGCCTGCGTCTTCTTGGCATTGAACTCAACCAGGTTCTCAGAGCCCCATTGAGAAATGTGATTCAGGATCCCGTCAAGCTCAGTGACAAGAAGCTGCCTTTTCTCTGCGATATCTGACTGCTTGGCCGCAGGATGTCCATGATAACTCCCATGTAAAGTGCTATCGTCTGCATAACAATGAACATTGCCGGTAGACAGCATGTCGTTGATATGCAGAAGAAAGAGAGTGGGTGATAAGACGGACCCCGGGGGCACGCCAGCATTAACCTGCAGAAACTCCGAAGCTCGTCCGTCACAAAGGACGCGAATACGGCGCCCCTGCAAGAAGCTAGCAACCCAGTTGCACAGCCTAGAAGGCAGACCAAAGGCAGGTAGCTTGGAAAGAAGCGATTTGTGCCAGACTCTATCGAAAGCTTTGGCGATGTCAAGACTAATTGCCAGTGACTCACCGTGCTTGTCCATAGCCTCACCCCAAAGATGGGTAACGTATGCTAGAAGATCACCCGTTGACCGTTTCGGTCTGAAGCCATATTGCCGGTCATTAATTAAGGAGTGATCCTCTAGGTGCCGCATGAGCTGTTTGTTAATTATGTGCTCGAACACTTTGCACAGCACTGAGGTGACGGCTATGGGTCGATAGTTGGCTGGCTCCGAGCGATCCCCCTTCTTGGGAATCGGCTGAACATTCGCCTCTTTCCAAGGCAAAGGCACTGTACCCGAACTGTAGGATAGCCGGTACAGGCGCGTAAGCATTGGAGACAACTCCGCTGCACATTTTTTCAAAACTACCGCTGGAATACCATTCGGACCACTGGCTTTCCGGACATCGAGTGATTGCAGCACTGCACGGACATCGCGTTGCCTGATATGGATATCAGGCATCGCGTGGTCACTGTCGGGTAGTGTTGGTGGCTGCGTACCACAATCATCGATTCGGGAGTTGGCCGCAAAGAGATTAGCCAGCAGATTTGCCTTCTCTTGCGGCTCATGGGCCAGGGATCCATCAGGGTTACGCAGCGGAGGCAGCGAAGGCTGACAGAAGTTGGCTTGCACGGCTTTAGCCAGTCGCCAGTAGCCACGGCTTCCCGTGGGATGCATCACTAGCTCTTGACCAAGCCGCGCTATGCGCAGGGCATCCGCTCTGACGTAGGCCCTTCTGCAGACCTTTGTGGCTCTGTTGTACGCCGCCTTGAAGTGGCCCAGATTGGGATGGCGCGTGGCGCGCGCCCTTACCCAAGCGCGGTACGCAGACTGTTTTTGTTCAACAGCTTCCGCACACTCGCGCCCGAACCAAGGGCGCACCCCGCGGTCACCGGTGACATCGGTGTATGAGATATAGTATTCCATACCCAGACCGATCTCACCGGCGACAGCAGTAGCACAATCCGATGGGTTCTTACCTTCAAAGCAGCGCTCAACCCACGGGATGGACGCAAAATAGTCACGAAGTCCATCCCAGTCCGCTGACGAGTAGTGCCAGAGACGCCGCTTCCCCTGCACGGGTCGTGGGGGCGCTATAATGGGCACCGTGGAACAGACCAGACAGTGGTCGGAGTTGCCTAAAGCGGCTCGCACCGATACACTGTACCGGTCCGGATCACTCGTCAGCAGAAGGTCTAGCAGAGAAGGTGCTAGGCCCGACCTTCTTGGTATCCTAGTGACCTCGTGCACCAATTGGGTCAGGCCGTGCGCCAGAGCAAACGCGTGGGCGGCTCTTCCCGCATGGTCTGTTTTGGAGGAGCCCAACCAGATCTCGTGGTGGGCGTTAAAATCCCCCAAAAACACCATTTCGGCATTCGGAAATCGCTCCTGCGCATCATCTGCCGCCTGACTCAGATATTCAAAGAGTCGAGTTGTCTCAGCATCTCCTGTATGGGAACGGTAGAGGCACACATAGATCTGACTCGTAGGGCCATGGTCTACGTGTACCCAAAGGATGGAGAAGGATGGGTCCTCTAGGCAGCGCAAACGGCGACAGCAAACATCCGCCCTAACAAACACGCACACCCCGGCTTTTGCACGAAAACTTTCCTCAAGAACATAGCCAGGGTAGAGCAAGTAGGTCGTGTCGTCAGGGCGGTGTATTTGCGTCTCCGTTAGAAAAAACATGGCAGGTTTCGCCGTCTCTAGGTGTTGGTGGACGGCGTTGAGGTTTGCATGGAGCCCACAGATGTTAGTGGACTCCACCTCAAATAGCAAGCTTTTGGGAGTGTGACGAGCCGCTGTGTTGCCTATTTCTCTGAATTGCGCTGCTATGAGTTTGGGTGGGAGAAGGCGTGAAAAAAGAGGTGATTGCCGCCGCAGCACCGTGTGACAAAGCGCGGGATATTGGTTTTATCTATGAATGTGAGGCATGGCGAGAGCCGACGCGCCGAACGGAAGGGCCCCCGTACCCCCCCGAGTATGGTCGCCGGGCTCCCAAATCCGGTCACCAACCGGCACGACGAACCATATCGGGATTATGCGCGGCCTGGTGAGGCAGCCTCCCAAGGTGGTTAACCCCAGTTGGGCCCCTGTACTATACCGCGGGCGGCCAGCGGCACCACCGTTTCTACAGGTCTCCCTGTTCGGCGCATCGCCCCGCGCCATCCCCACTAGACTACGCCAAGACCCACTGGTCCCACTAGTGCTGCGACAACCACCACCTCTGCCCGGCTATGCACTTGCTGACCCCTGAACACAATCCAACCGAGATTGAATTGCTATGGAGGGTTTTTCGCAATAGTGCACGGTGGTACCTACCCGGTCGAAACTTGAGACAAATTTGTGCCACCAAGTTTCTACCACCAGTAAATTATTTTCAGTTAATTTTCAGTTATTTCAAGTGACCAAGACTCAGTGTGTTAGTAACAATTTTTCTTACTCCTATGTTAGTTTTATTATTCTAATATCTTATCCTAATAATAAATTGACAGTCTGCATGCGAACCACCACCACCCGCCCACCACCTAGATGGAAAGCTTGCAGCAGCGACCCACATACAAACAGTCAAGTCTGCTCGCTATACAGCTCAGAATACTGTTGGAGCTGGCCCGCACCCGACACACCAGGGAAGCACATCGCTTTCTCATAGTAGCATAAAAGCAATCTACACGAGCCTCGGCAAACATCCCTGACGCGCTACAGTAACGGGACAGCCCCATCAGCACTCTGAACTCTACCATGGGTCTAGATAGCGTTATGTAGAACGTTGTAGAATATTTATTACTATTTATTATTATCTCTTCCTCGTCTTTTTGATATAAGCAGCAAGCTGTAAGTAATTCTAGTGGTATACCTACCATATCTTACATCTGCATTCCAGTTCCAAGCCATAGTTCCAAGCCTATGGGGCACATAGTCATTAATCATTAACAACATTAGTTTTCATTTTATAACTTACTTCTGATGTGAGACAGTGATCCAGCTAGGAACAGGTGCCATGTGAGTCACTTACTACGTGTAGGTACCTGAGTCTACACCGAGATGCTCTAGACCAATACATTATAATTTTTATTCTGCGCAGAAGTTTAACAATTTGTTACAGAATAGACCACCAGGGTGCCCATTGACGCGTGACCCGCGTCAATTGGCACCCAGAGCGAAGGCAACTCGAGCATCAGTGATCGCAAAATGACCTCTGTCCCCCATGAGCGCGGGCCTGGGGGTGACGGGTCGAACCGCCTTTCACCCTAGCAGAAGCAGGCCGTGGCAGATGGCGGCGAGCGATGCACGCCTCTCCATACTGGAGTACGAGATGGGGACTCCGTGGTCCCCACAGCTGAAGAGAGCCGTCTCAAAAGAGACGGTCTTAGGCCGGCCAGGGTTCGAGGGATGTGTCTCAGATAATCTTACATCTTACCTCTGGCAACCTGAGGCCCACACAGTCGGCGTGCGTTTTAGTCGGTTCAAGTCCGACAAAACCTCCCCCACCGGCTGCGGGAATTTTGCGTAAATGAATGCGCATTGAAATCACCAATTACAAAAACGGATTCCACGTCACTACTGTCAGCAATAGCGTTTATTTCACTTAATTTTTTTTTTTTTTTTAATAAAGAATATTAGCAACCGCAATTACTAATATTCCCTCTAACCTTGTAGAAACTTGTTTGTGGTAGAAACTTGGTGGCACAAATTTGTCTCAAGTTTCGACCGGGTAGGTACCACCGTGCACTATTGCGAAAAACCCTCCATAGCAATTCAATCTCGGTTGGATTGTGTTCAGGGGTCAGCAAGTGCATAGCCGGGCAGAGGTGGTGGTTGTCGCAGCACTAGTGGGACCAGTGGGTCTTGGCGTAGTCTAGTGGGGATGGCGCGGGGCGATGCGCCGAACAGGGAGACCTGTAGAAACGGTGGTGCCGCTGGCCGCCCGCGGTATAGTACAGGGGCCCAACTGGGGTTAACCACCTTGGGAGGCTGCCTCACCAGGCCGCGCATAATCCCGATATGGTTCGTCGTGCCGGTTGGTGACCGGAATTGGGAGCCCGGCGACCATACTCGGGGGGGTACGGGGGCCCTTCCGTTCGGCGCGTCGGCTCTCGCCATGCCTCACATTCATAGATAAAACCAATATCCCGCGCTTTGTCACACGGTGCTGCGGCGGCAATCACCTCTTTTTTCACGCCTTCTCCCACCCAAACTCATGGCAGCGCAATTCAAGGAAATAGGCAACACAGCGGCTCGACACACTCCCAAAAGCTTGCTATTTGAGGTGGAGTCCACTAACATCTGTGGGCTCCATGCAAACCTCAACGCCGTCCACCAACACCTAGAGACGGCGAAACCTGCCATGTTTTTTCTAACGGAGACGCAAATACACCGCCCTGACGACACGACCTACTTGCTCTACCCTGGCTATGTTCTTGAGGAAAGTTTTCGTGCAAAAGCCGGGGTGTGCGTGTTTGTTAGGGCGGATGTTTGCTGTCGCCGTTTGCGCTGCCTAGAGGACCCATCCTTCTCCATCCTTTGGGTACACGTAGACCATGGCCCTACGAGTCAGATCTATGTGTGCCTCTACCGTTCCCATACAGGAGATGCTGAGACAACTCGACTCTTTGAATATCTGAGTCAGGCGGCAGATGATGCGCAGGAGCGATTTCCGAATGCCGAAATGGTGTTTTTGGGGGATTTTAACGCCCACCACGAGATCTGGTTGGGCTCCTCCAAAACAGACCATGCGGGAAGAGCCGCCCACGCGTTTGCTCTGGCGCACGGCCTGACCCAATTGGTGCACGAGGTCACTAGGATACCAAGAAGGTCGGGCCTAGCACCTTCTCTGCTAGACCTTCTGCTGACGAGTGATCCGGACCGGTACAGTGTATCGGTGCGAGCCGCTTTAGGCAACTCCGACCACTGTCTGGTCTGTTCCACGGTGCCCATTATAGCGCCCCCACGACCCGTGCAGGGGAAGCGGCGTCTCTGGCACTACTCGTCAGCGGACTGGGATGGACTTCGTGACTATTTTGCGTCCATCCCGTGGGTTGAGCGCTGCTTTGAAGGTAAGAACCCATCGGATTGTGCTACTGCTGTCGCCGGTGAGATCGGTCTGGGTATGGAATACTATATCTCATACACCGATGTCACCGGTGACCGCGGGGTGCGCCCTTGGTTCGGGCGCGAGTGTGCGGAAGCTGTTGAACAAAAACAGTCTGCGTACCGCGCTTGGGTAAGGGCGCGCGCCACGCGCCATCCCAATCTGGGCCACTTCAAGGCGGCGTACAACAGAGCCACAAAGGTCTGCAGAAGGGCCTACGTCAGAGCGGATGCCCTGCGCATAGCGCGGCTTGGTCAAGAGCTAGTGATGCATCCCACGGGAAGCCGTGGCTACTGGCGACTGGCTAAAGCCGTGCAAGCCAACTTCTGTCAGCCTTCGCTGCCTCCGCTGCGTAACCCTGATGGATCCCTGGCCCATGAGCCGCAAGAGAAGGCAAATCTGCTGGCTAATCTCTTTGCGGCCAACTCCCGAATCGATGATTGTGGTACGCAGCCACCAACACTACCCGACAGTGACCACGCGATGCCTGATATCCATATCAGGCAACGCGATGTCCGTGCAGTGCTGCAATCACTCGATGTCCGGAAAGCCAGTGGTCCGGATGGTATTCCAGCGGTAGTCTTGAAAAAATGTGCAGCGGAGTTGTCTCCAATGCTTACGCGCCTGTACCGGCTATCCTACAGTTCGGGTACAGTGTGTTTGCCTTGGAAAGAGGCGAATGTTCAGCCGATTCCCAAGAAGGGGGATCGCTCGGAGCCAGCCAACTATCGACCCATAGCCGTCACCTCAGTGCTGTGCAAAGTGTTCGGGCACATAATCAACAAACAGCTCATGCGGCACCTAGAGGATCACTCCTTAATTAATGACCGGCAATATGGCTTCAGACCGAAACGGTCAACGGGTGATCTTCTAGCATACGTTACCCATCTTTGGGGTGAGGCTATGGACAAGCACGGCGAGTCACTGGCAATTAGTCTTGACATCGCCAAAGCTTTCGATAGAGTCTGGCACAAATCGCTTCTTTCCAAGCTACCTGCCTTTGGTCTGCCTTCTAGGCTGTGCAACTGGGTTGCTAGCTTCCTGCAGGGGCGCCGTATTCGCGTCCTTTGTGACGGACGAGCTTCGGAGTTTCTGCAGGTTAATGCTGGCGTGCCCCAGGGGTCCGTCTTATCACCCACTCTCTTTCTTCTGCATATCAACGACATGCTGTCTACCGGCAATGTTCATTGTTATGCAGACGATAGCACTTTGCATGGGAGTTATCATGGACATCCTGCGGCCAAGCAGTCGGATATCGCGGAGAAAAGGCAGCTTCTTGTCACTGAGCTTGACGGGATCCTGAATCACATTTCTCAATGGGGCTCTGAGAACCTGGTTGAGTTCAATGCCAAGAAGACGCAGGCATGTGCGTTTACAGCAAAAGTATCTTCTTTCCTTCCCCTCCCCACTCTTCAGAGCACGCCACTGCCACTGCAGGACAATCTCAATATCCTAGGTATGGATGTTCGCTGCAACCTGAATAACAAAAACTACATCGAAAGTATCATCAAAACAGCCTCACGAAAACTCGGAGTCCTGAACAGAGTGAGACGGTTTTTCACGCCGGAGCAGCGGTGTCTTCTATACAAGACACAAATTCGCTCCTGTGTGGAGTACTGCTCGCATCTCTGGGATGGTTCAGCAAAGTACTTACTAGATGCTCTCGACAGGTTGCAGCGACGTGCGGTCCGCATCATTGGGAATCCCGAGATCACGAACACCCTAGAACCTTTACAGCTGCGTAGAGATGTTGCGTCCATGGCTGTATTTTACCGTTTGTACCATGGGGAGTGTTCTGATGAGCTCTTCCAATTAGTCCCACCCTCCCCTTTCCTACACAGGACAACGCGTGCAGGTCTTAGATGTCATCCGCACACGGTGCAAAACATCCGATCAAGAACCAAGCGGTTCGGAGACTCTTTCCTCTGTCGCACCATTAAGGCCTGGAATTCATTACCAGCTCACGTGTTTCCTTCTTCCTACAGTCCCGGGTCCTTTAAGCGGGGCGTGAAAAAGCATATGATGAGGCCGTCAAGCTGAGTGTCACCATTGTCACACGGTATGTGTAAGTAATGGTGACCCTCTTTTCTGGGACATTGCCTTCAGCTTACCATCAGGCAAGGCGAAGTCCAATTGACGTGTCCTATATAAAAAAAAAAAAAAAAAAAATAACCCTCCAACTAAGCTAAATTGCTTGTACCAGGAGTGGGTTCACGTCGGTAGTGTAATGGCCAGGATTCGAAACCGGGACCTCTCGATCGTAAGGTCGACTCCTTAACCACTAAGCTACTGACGCTATTTATTTTGTTTGTTTGCCCTAAACCTATTTTTTTTTTTACATACAACTTTGATGGTGGAGAAGCACGCGGCCCAGTCGTTGGAAAGTGATTACCGTGGCCTATGGCCGTGTGCAACACCAAGTAAGTCACACTCGTGCTGCAGATCTTTTAAGAGCCTTCATAAATAAAGAAAGTATGTTACTACTTATAAGATTCTTAGTTCACAGCGCCTTTTAAGTAAAATAAGCAATTGTACGCTTGAGAGTATTAAACAATTCAAATAATAACTTTTTTTTATACCACTTGGTTTACAGACAAGCAAACGGCCCACCTGATAGAAAGTGGTTACAGTGGCCTATGGACGTGTGCAACGCCAAAGGAGTCAGTGTAAAAAACAAAGCAGGACAAGCTTTCGGTCTTCCCACTGACAGCACAAAAACTCTCCAGTGATCTCTGGCCACCCTACTCACCGCCGCCGGAGCGGTGAATATATGGGAAATGAAATGAAATAAAATTTATTTACGGAAAACAAGCACTGTTACAATAATATTTCTTCTGCCAAACTGTATAACAGTTTGTAGGCAGATGAAGCTCCATGATTTATTCACTAAATTTTCCATTAATTATTTACCAAAATTAGATACATTATATAAATTAGATATAAAAATTAGACACATTATCATTTGTATTATTATTATGCTTATTCATATGCCTGAATAAAACAGCGTATCACATTATTGTTAATGTTAACAATTTATCCTGTATTAATTTATAAGTATTATCTTTGTCAGCCGTATCCGAACGATACTACCGAACGATATTAACATGTATTTTGACGTTAATAAACGTCTATGACAGTCGTCAACGTATATATTGATCAATCTGTTCTATTCTATTATATTCTACAAACTTATTACCCGTTGTCCTACGTGCGCGACAAGTGCGACAACGTGGCAAAACGACGCGACGCGTAGATAGGCGTCGCAAATGTCGCGTTTGTCGCTCACGTAGGACAATGCCTTACATCCCACATTATCACTTGTCTATAGGGAATTTTCTATATATATATATATATATATATATATATATATATATATATATATATATATTATATAATTATATTATATAATAATATTATAAAAAATATTAAAACACCTATATATATATAGGTGTTATATAATAGTATATAATATATATATTATATAGGTGTTTTAATATTTTTTTAGTAAATAAAACGAATAAAAATAATCTTTATTCAATAATAAGCAATATAACTTAAAAAAATGTATTTCGTGCTTAATCAAAAGGTGTTTAATATACAAGTTGCAATGCAGGCCCAGAATAAATCTGTAATATGCTAGTCAATATGCATTGTATAACAGTACAAGGTTCGGTTCATGCTGATGTTAAATTCTTATGTAGGACTTGTAAATTTGACTTCACCTAACCTGGTGATAAGCTATGGTTTCAGGTTACGATTGCGCATACATATGTATGCGCAATGATCTTCATTTCTGAAACCATAGCTTTATTTTATAAAATATATAATAATACTTTATTTAATAATAATATTTTAAATTATTATATTACATAATAATGAGAATATTTTGAAATAAAATATTGAGAATCAATATGATTTGTACAGAATGTTAGCAATTGAGTTCAGTAAACTGGGGTTACTTTGTGCAATGAAGTAACTTTGGGACAATTTAAATTTTAATAAAAGCAGTATGCAAATGTGAAAAACAGACATGACAGGAATAACGATAATTATTGACGATTTATCTCAATCAATCAATAAGCCTATCGCAATCCACTGCTGGACATAGGCTTCTCTCAATGTTGAGAAGCTTTGGCCTACTGTTTTCACGCCAGCCAGATGAGTTGGTTCAGAGTTTTATTTCATTTTTTTTCTTTCGCAGTGCTATTGTCTGCACGTTTTTCCATTATTCGCATTGACACCCTTTGGATGAAATGGGAAGGTGATACTTTCTGTTCTTTCTTCGTTATCATGCGGATTGTCGACAATTTCTATTATCTTTTATTGTTATTATTGTATATTTTAACAATCTAATTCAATGTTGTCCCAAAGTTGATTCATTGCAATTTGTAATTTCAAGTTCCTGTAAAATTCAACCTGTATATTAAAAATGTAAACCTATCTATTCAACCTCAACCACACCTAGGCTACCTAGAATTATTGGGTTTCGGTCTCGTGTCTCCCCTTATATCCCCCCTAGGGGAGATATGAGGTTTTAATGTAATGCTTAACATTTACGATGGGAGATACGAGTACTCAAACTATAATTTTAAAAATAAGTACTTTATGTATCTATTTATATGTCAGTATTTATGTTGATAATACTTTGTGTAAACCTGTATATTAGTTTTATTTTACTTACTTTTCTCTCTTTCTCTTGTTTTAATACACTATCTATTTAAGTTTATTCGGTAACTACACCATATCTTTTGTTTTTATAACATTACTGTCCATCTCAAGGTTGCCTGGAAGAAATCGCTTCAGCGATAATGCCGCCCATTGTACATTGAACTGTATACATGCTACCTACTTGTCCTACTGTAAATCTGTTGGTGTACAATAAAGAATTATCTATCTATCTATCTAAGTTCTGATGTCTCCCTAGCCTAAGAGTGACAACAGTACTGATGAAATCTGGTTGTCTCCCCTAGGGGGAATATTAGGGAGGACACGAGACCGAAACAAACTATTGTAATATATCACCACTAACTCCCCATTGAAGATTACTCTTACAATTCCGTAGGAGAAAGATCTTAACATATGCGTGTTCAATGTCTAATAGTGATAAAATTCAAATTCATTAAAAAATCAGATTTAGTCTACGCTTAGCGCCCTGAAGGATCCCGGCATACCGATATAATTTTCGTTGAATACATCTGCTGTCCTGCGTGATTCATCTGTTTTTGCTTCGAACATTTCCATCAAAAACTCTACTTGATCCTTTGAACATAAAAAGTGGATTATTTCATCTGCAAAACAAAAAATGAAAATTATAAGTCGGAATTAGTTAATTTTAAATATATATATATATATATCTATTACCCATACTAAGTATTTATTTCAACTGATACAGACGAATGTAATGAGAGTGAATGAAGCGAGAGTTATATGTCAGGATCGTAGCAAATGGAGATCCGTGATCTCTGCCTACCCCTATGGGAGACAGGCGTGATTTTATGTATGTATGTATGTATGATACAGACGAATTTCGTGACGCATTTCAGGTTTAGTTTAATTTAATTTGTGTAGTTAGTATACTTGTTTTGCTTGTTTTTTTGCAATATATTGTTCTTATGTAAATGCAACATAGACCCAGATAAATGCTAATTCTCTTGCTCTCCATATAATAGGACTACGCGCTATAAGCGCGTGACGTGAGACGTCGAGATTCACCCGTTGTCCTACGTGAGCGAAAAGTGATTCTTCCGTACTCCAAATGACATATTTAGATGCAGCAGATTCATAGAGATGTTGCTTTCTTGGCTGTATTTTACTGTCTCTACCATGGTGAGTGTTCTGATGAGCTCTTCCAACTAATCCCACCCTCTCCTTTCCTACACAGGAAAACACGTGCAGGGCTTAGATGTCACCCTCATACTGTGCAGAATATACGAGCATAAACCAAGCGGTTCGGAGACTCCTTTTTTTGCCGCACCACCAAAACCTGGAATTCATTACCAGCTCACGTGTTTCCTTCTTCCTACAGTCCCGCGTCCTTTAAGCGGAACGTGAAAAGCATCTGATGAGGCCGCCAAGCTGAGTGCCACCATTGTAACATTACTTAGTGTCTATAATGGTGATCCTCTTTCCTGAGACTTTGCCTTTAGCTTACCATCGAGCGAGGTGAAGTAATGTTGGCGTATCCTACATAAAAAAATCACACGATACAACGTTGGACACAATAAAGAAGAACGATCATTTGATATTTACAGGCCCCATCGAATGCGTCGAGTTGACGCACTCGTCGCTCACGTAGGACAATGCCTTATAATGATGATTATAAGTAATAACAATGAATTTTGGAAATCAAATATCTTTGAAACTCGATTAAGATATAGACAAAATTTAATCGGTTCTTAAATAATAGTAATATCGATTAGTCTAACTACCATTAAGTGCCTTCAAAGACCTTTCTTCGCCACCATATTCTTCGGGCAAAATATCTTTTCCAATTGCTTCGTACAATGTGTCTAAGTTTTCGTGCAATTGTAGCCGTTCTGTGAGTTTTGCACCAATGACTGTTTTGGCTATTGCAATAATTGGATCCAGAAGCTTAGATCGTGTTAGAATGTGAATTCCTTTTACCCTCAAACCGTATCCTTTCTAAAACATAATATGTGGAAAAACGTTAGTAACAAAGAAATAACACAAATATTAATATATGCTAAGGCTTTTTGCCCTCTACAGTAGACAGGCAATAGTCCACCTTCTGCTAAACTTCTTTTAATATCATAATACCTTTAACACAAGGCTGCAAGTTTCTCAGGCCTGGGGGTGACTGGTGGAGCCGCCCGTCACCCTGGCAGAAGCAGACCGCGGTGGCAGCGCTCCTCCCCGATTACCAGGGACGAGTTGAGAACTCTGTAGTCCCCACACACCCGAGAAGAGGGCCAGATCGTGAGAGATGGCCGTGGGTCGGCCGGGGTGCGAGGGATATGCCTGTCAACCTCACCTTCGGCAACCAAAACGACCCACAATCAGCGTGCGTTTAAGTCGGTTCGAGTCCAACATAACCTCTTCCACCGGCTCCGGTGGGAAGATATCCGTGGGGATATTGCGCACGTAAAAAAAGGCTTCAAGTTTCAAGTACTTTTGTCCTGCTGTGCAAGCTGTGCAATTATCTAAGCATAAAGCTCGGAGCACAGCGCTGTGTCAGCCTTGATGCAGATTTTCATTGGAAGTATCTCCAGTGACGTCAATCAGTTCAACCAATGACAATATCTAGCAAGGCTGTCGCAACGCTGTGATCAACGCTGTATGCTTAAAGAATTACATATCTGCCGTTTTGTAAAACATCATTGTTACCTTTTTATATACCACTTAGGTGGCAGACTAGCGCATGGCCCACCTGATGGAAATTGGTTACCGTGGCCTATGGACGTGTGTTATACCAGAGAAGTGCAAAGTCTCTGTGCCGTCAGTGTCGAGGACAAAGCAAGACAAGCCTTTAGTCATCCCACTGACAGCACAATTCTCCAGTGAGCTCTGGCCAATAGGATGTAGGACACTGCGGTATTTCCGTCCAATTGAGCAGTCCGACTGGGGAAGTACCTCCGCCCTACAGAATACCGCGGTTATAATAACTTCGTTTTGTGTTCCCAGCGGTAAGTAGGGTACCCTATTTACCGCTGGGAACACGCAGTGTCCTACCTCCTATTGGTTAATTTCAGGACAAAGTTTTGTCCTACGGGTAAGGTACTATAATTGCATCCGGGTGAAACCGAAGTGCACAGCTAGTAACACATAAATCAATACTTACACTCATAACGGTATAAAATTGTTTGAGTTCCATTACATTTGTTTTTGCCGCGAGAGTAAAAGGATTTATGCTTCTGTAATCCAAAACCAGAACATACCCCCTGTTGTAATCATGCATCTTGGAGTATTCACCAATCTAAAAAGCAGGTTCAATTTAATATACACCCTAAATAGGGAACAAGCACCATATTCTAAAAATGATGTTCCACATAATGTGGCAGTCTTCTTACAAGTGGAAATCTCCTTTACATACATGTAATTACACCTTTATCCCCGGAGGGTTAGACAGAGGTGAATTAACACCCACATTTCACCAATCATTGAATTCGGTCCTACGTGGGAGGTAATAGGTTAGCCTATTGGCGTATTCCAGGCACTATTGTTGTCTCGAGGCTGAGTCTGGGCTGTATATATCTGTCTGTTGTTAAACAGCCCTATCCCTTAGTCGCCTTGTGGTTCCCGGCATAGTAGAATTTGGGCTACTCCATCTCTACCCGTCTCCTTTAATAACATGTAAGTTACTATGCTGCACTTTATTGAAAAAAAATATAAAAAATATAAATTATGTGAACTTCTCATTGTGGATGTCATTGAATAAAAACTTAATCTTTCCCACAATATTTAACTTTTTTTACCATATACCGTTTTCGCTTCATGGAATTCTCAAAGGCATACAAGGAGAATGCCGTGAAGTGATACCGATAAGTTTAAACATTTAAAATAACTAGCTTCTTACTCTGTCCTATATCTATCGGAGAGCGTGGTGTCGTATACAGCAGGCAATAAACGATATACGCCCGCTTTCTATATATAATCTCAATCTGTATTGCGTTATCCAAAATTGATCATTTAAACCGTATCTTGATTTTACTATTTCAATAAACAATCTTAGGATCAATTTAGATCGATGTTTGTATCTAAGTGACACCTTTGGGTGTTGGTGGCGAGATAGAAATATTGATATTCTGTGTCGATTGATCGAGTGTCAAAAATCGGGATTGAATATAATCTTAGATTGATATAACATAACGTAAACTCACGCCTATAACCCCGAAGGGGTAGCCAGAGTTTATGATTAGGTCCCAATGTAATAGGTGGTGCGCACATAACTTCGAAAAGCATCGAAAAGTCATTGGTGTGTGCCATGGTAAAACCTGGGATCGAACCCGACACGTGGTCTCAGCAGTCCTTTACCCATACCACTAGGCTAACGCCGTTATAATCTTAGATTGACAATCGTATATTGGAAGCGACCGTTAATTGTTCACAGAACTGAATTGGCGACAAATCTACCAATTTGATTACCAACATTGCATGGCAAAATATAAACTATGCAGACCAGAAAAGGTTCTATTCCCGGTACAATAACACATACCATTACAAAATACTGGAAAAGAATTTCATAATATGTAGCGTCGACGTCATCAGAATGATTTTTTATCATACACACTCTGTAGTGCTGTTCCGTCAACCTTGGTAACACGGCTTGGAAACTGTAAAACATAAACATAACAAAACTTAATCAAATGTATCGTACAGTTGACAAGAGATACGGTTTTACCTTTACATACAGTTTTATTAAATATAAAAAACCCAACTGACGCTGAAAACAACCGATTTGTCGATCATACACCGAAAGATAATTAATGGGTACCGCCTGCTATCAAATTTGTTAAGATCTTGTCAGCATCAGTCGGGTTTTTTAATATATTTTTCATTAAAATCCTTGTGATAAGTCCTTAAATTTGATATTACAGCTTACAATTTATTTTTATTTCCTCCCCCCCCCCCTCAAATTATTATAACAGCGGCCATGTTGGTATTACTTTTTCGCGTCACCTATCTAAAACACTTGGATTACCGAGACGAGCCTAACGATATCTTAATTGAAGAAATCCATCCAGTAGTTTGGAAGATATGAGTTGCAAACAAAGAATATTGCAAACAAACATACATACAAGATACGCACGAAACTATGAGCCCATCAGATTGTGAAATTATCAGGGGTGAGAGCACCAATTAGTTTGTTCGTTATGAAGGAAATCTTTAAATTTCCTGTCTCAATTGCGCAGTCCGACTGGGGAAGCTATGTACCCGGCGGTGAGTAAGGTAGCCAAAGCTCACTGGAGAGTTATTGCGCTGTCAGTGGGAGGACCAAATGCTACCAAATGCTTATCTTGCTTTTTTATATCACTTAGGTGGCAGACAACCACATGACCCATCTTATGGGAACTGGTTACCGTGGTCTATGGACGTGTGCTACACCAGTGGCGTTACATTCGCGTTGCTGACCTTGAAGAAGCCTTGGGAAGACCACAGCAGGGAGGTCATTCCACAGCTTGAGCATGGGTGGAATGAGCTTTCTTTTATACCGCATGGGGGCACCGTCTCAGGTCGCAATGTATGAGCATAAATTCCCTGCCTATGGCGAGCGCTGCAATGATAGAATGTAGCTGTGGGCATCATGTCAAACGATTCATCTGAGCAAACGATTGTATAGGTGGTAGAACACACACAGTGAGGCAAAGTCCCTTCTAAGGCTGAGTTGTATAAAATATTATGAAAAAATATATTAGATAGTTATTGTACAATGATGGGCGGTCAAACAATGGTATCGCGGTCTACGATCTCTTCCAGATAACCAGTATATGGACTATATTGCTAGAAACCAGGGTATTTTGCGGTGTAGACTAAATTATAATTGTTTTTTTATACCACTTGGTTGGCAGATAAGCACAAGGCCCACCTGATGGAAAGTGGTTACCGTGGCCTATAGACGTGTGTGACTCAGAGTGCACAGAGTTTCTATACCGTCAGTGTAGAAGACAACGCAGGGCAAGCCTTTAGTCTTCCCACTGACAGCATAAACTCTCCAGTGAGCTATGGCAACCCTACTCACCGTTGGGAACACAACACGAAGTTATTATGGCCGAGGTATTCTGTAGGGCGGAGGTACTTCCCCAGTCGGACTGCTCAATTGGACGGAAATATCGGCGTGTCGTACCTCCTTAATCTCTTCCAGATAAGCAGTATATGGACTATATTGCTAGAAACCAGAGTAGTTTGCGGTGTACACTAAATTATAATTATTTAATAAAAGGTGGAAGTTTGTTGAAATAAATGGAAAAAATAGTTTTGTTAAGGTTCCCATAGGTTGCGGGAACGATTTACATGCACACAAGCTGCGGGCAACAGCTAGTAAAAAATTAAATATAAAAATAGCTTTGTTAAGGTTCCCATGGGTTGCAAGAACAATTTCCATGCACACAAGCTGCGGGCAACAGCTAGTAAAAAATTAAATATAAAAATAGCTTTGTTAAGGTTCCCATGGGTTGCGGGAACAATTTCCATGCACACAAGCTGCGGGCAACAGCTAGTAAAAAATAAAATATAAAAATAGTTTTGTTAAAGTTCCCATAGGTTGCGGGAACGATTTCCATGCACACAAGCTGCGGGCAACAGCTAGTAAAAAATTAAATATAAAAATAGCTTTGTTAAGGTTCCCATGGGTTGCAAGAACAATTTCCATGCACACAAGCTGCGGGCAACAGCTAGTAAAAAATTAAATATAAAAATAGCTTTGTTAAGGTTCCCATGGGTTGCGGGAACAATTTCCATGCACACAAGCTGCGGGCAACAGCTAGTAAAAAATAAAATATAAAAATAGTTTTGTTAAAGTTCCCATAGGTTGCGGGAACGATTTCCATGCACACAAGCTGCGGGCAACAGCTAGTAAAAAATTATAAATAAAAATAGCTTTGTTAAGGTTCCCATGGGTTGCAAGAACAATTTCCATGCACACAAGCTGCGGGCAACAGCTAGTAAAAAATTAAATATAAAAATAGCTTTGTTAAGGTTCCCATGGGTTGCGGGAACAATTTCCATGCACACAAGCTGCGGGCAACAGCTAGTAAAAAATAAAATATAAAAATAGTTTTGTTAAAGTTCCCATAGGTTGCGGGAACGATTTCCATACACACAAGCTGCGGGCAACAGCTAGTAAAAAATAAAATATAAAAATAGTTTTGTTAAGGTTCCCATGGGTTGCGGGAACAATTTTCATGCACACAAGCTAAAGTACACAACAAAATATAAAAAAACACATATACAAGTAAAAAACAAAATATATAAAACACAAAGCTAACCTTTGAAAAGATGAAAAATCTCTTAATTATTACCCATTCTTCTGTTTAACAATTTTGAATTTTAAGCGAGGGAGTATAGGTATTTTTCAGTAGGTATGTACTAATATAAGTATATATATAATACTATTTCTAAATAAATAATTTTTAAAATTTAAAGTCTGTACAGAGGCAATAACTGTGTTGCATGTGTAATGGTGGCATTTCACTTGGTTATTTGTATTTGCTATTAGACTTTTCATGATTTGACAAAATATTTGACGTATATGCAAACATACAAATATAGACGAACACAATTTACTACACAAACTAGTATTCTCTTCGAAGAAGTGTCACATGTTGTCTACTGTTAAAGGTACTCTTTACTATACTGGCTGTAAAGAATTTAAAAAAAACTAACTAACTTGTCAGTGGTATGTTTTTGGTATTGGTCATATTTGTCAAATAGGCAATAAGGCAATATGCTTTGTCAATTACACTGTCCACACATGCTAATTGTTTGTCAAATACTCAAACACGAATAGCCATGTGAAGTGCCACCATTATACAATGCACTGTTTTACCCATTTTTTTGTGCAATTTCGTTTACAATTCTGAATTCAAAGTTCATGTAGAACTAGGAATTTGACTGTCTAGATAATTTAGTTACTTTTAACTAATCGTCAAACATTAAGTTATAACCCCTCCTTTTCACCGAGGTTTAATCAATGCATTTCACAAGTCGCAATATGTCACAGACTTCAGTGTGAACCTATGAACGCTAATGTGTTTTAAACTCGTATACAACTTGTTGGTTATAGATAAGAATCATATTATATTATCTGTGGTACATATATTATATAAACACGTAATTATGTTTTGACAAGTCTTCTACAAGTTTTCTATGAAACAACTTTACATCTTATTTCTTGGTGTAAACGAGGGTTAGTTGTACGAAATAAACAATTGTGACGTCATATTTTTTTTTTCTGTTGCCAAATAATTTACTATTATTGTTTGTAAGGGTGATTAAAAATAGATAGGTAAATCTTTTACCGCTCTTTTATCAATCTTAATTCAGTTTTAATAAGCTCAGTTAAATAATTTATTGACATACGGGAAAGTAACCAATTAATTTGAAATTTAAAGATGATAATTAATAAAACGTAGGTATGTAAATACTAACCCAATTTCCTGAATTTGCAACAATGTCTCTTTTTTAATGCTCCTTGGAAAATAATTCGGTTTTAATGTTTTGAAAGTACATAATTGGTCCAACGTTTGCTTGGCGAGCTCCAGCAACCCTTTGTTGACCGTCAAACATGTTTCTAAGTATATCCTGGCTAAATTTAGAGGAACAATGTATAATTAATTATTAAAGTAGTAGTTTTTTTATTTTTATACAACTCTGGTGGCAGACAAGCACACGACCCACCTGATGGAAAGTGGTTACCATGACCTATGAACGTGTGTAACACCAGTGGAGTCACATCCGTGCTGCCGACCCTGTAAGAACAGAGATTTTGTGCCGTCAGTGTAGAGGACACAGGACAAGCCTTTGGTCATCCCACTGACAGCACAAAAACTCTCCAGTGAGCACTGGCTACCCTACTCACCGCTGGGAATACAACATGAAGTTATTATAACCGCGGTATTCTGTAGGGCGTAGGTACTTCCTCAGTCGGACTGCTCAATTGGGCGGAAATACCGCCGTGTCCTACCTCCTTAACGGTAGTAGTAGTACTAGATTGCAGTTAG
Organism: Eilema griseolum; assembly: GCA_963662185.1. Taxonomy (NCBI): domain Eukaryota; kingdom Metazoa; phylum Arthropoda; class Insecta; order Lepidoptera; family Erebidae; genus Eilema; species Eilema griseolum. The sequence continues at coordinate 4,403,095 of OY759249.1, forward strand.
ACAGCTGGTCTAACTGCAATACTTCGCTATCTCTCGTAGGTTGTGGAGATCAGATGACAGTCGATTACATACATAATTACTTACTTATAATCACGCCTTTATCCCCGGCGGCAGAAGTGAATTAACACCCACATTTCAACAACACTTTATTCGGTCCCACGTAATAGGGGGTGAGTCTATTAACGTATTCCGGGCACTATTGTTCACTCGAGCCATGCATCTGAGCCTGTCTGGGCTATATATATCTGTCTGATGTTAAACAGCCCTATCCCTTAGTCGCCTTGTACGAAACCTCTTGGGAAGAGATGGGGTGGCCCAAATTCTACTCTGCCGGGAATCACGCTTTTCGGAAAATATTGGAATTCAGCCATATCCGTAGTTAGATTGGTGAAGCGGACCTCAGACTTCAGGGTAAAAGCCTCGGATGAGACTGAGATTAACACTAGGATGAAGGAGTACTGCTAGAGATGGTAGAAGCTTTATCATCTTTAGAAGTATTATTGTAATCTGACTTTGTGACTTCCATAGAATGATTCAGACCATAAATTTCCGTCAAGACATTCTAGTGTTGTATGCTCGAACTAAGTCAAACAGTATCTCTTACTATAGTGGATATTGTTTTTATAAATTATATGTATTAGAACCAAAATTACTAATATTCCCTCTAAACCCTCCACCTAAGCTAAATTGTTTGTGTTAGGAGTGGGTTCACGTCGGTAGTGTAATGGCCAGGATTCGATATCGGGACCTCTTGATCGTAAGGCCGACTTCTTAACTGAGCTACCGACGCTTCATTCTTATCGACATTATTTTGTTAAGATACTGATTTTAGTGTTGAAACATAGAAAAAAAAAATTGGAAAACAATGGTCCAAGTCCGATTCACACTATGAAGAGATTATAAAAAGAGTGAAAAATATTCCGAAGGTAATACCCGTTCACAAAAAAGGCTCTAAAACAGATCCAGCCATTTTTTTATACCACTTAGGAGGCAGACAAGCACACGGCCCACCTGACGGGAAGTGGTTACCGTGGCCTATGGACTTGTGCAACACCAGGGGCGTCGCACTCGCGCTGTCGACCCTGAAGAAACCTCCTAATGCCCCTTTTGAAGAACCCCATATTGTAGGCGCATGGAAAGACCGCAGCAGGGAGTTCATTCCACAACTTGAGTGTGCGTGTGATGAAGTTTCTTTCATACCGCTCAGTGCGTATCGTCCCAGGTTGCAATGTGTGGGGATGAATCCCTGCCTACGGAGAGCGGTGCGATGATAGAATGTTGCTGTGGGCATCATGTTAAACAATTCATTGTTTACGCGGTAGAACACACACACTGAAGCAAAGTCCCTCCTAAAGCGGAGAGGTTCCACATCACCTGCGAGAGTGGGATTGTCAACCAGCCTTATGTTTAAACCTATATTATTTCTACGAATATTATCTACAGTTTTAGAGAAATTGATGAAAACAAGACTCATCTATTTTCAGAATTCAAATAATGTATTGCCCAAGAGGCAGTACTGTTATAAAACGTATGTTGGTACTCAAGATAGCCATAGAATTTTTTTTATACCTTTTAGGTGGCAATCAAGCTCACGGCCCTCCTGACGGTAAGTGGTTACCGTAGCCTATGGAAATGTGCAACAACAAGTGAGTCACACACGTGCTGCCGACTCTGATAATCCTCATCTGTCCCTAAGTCTGTCAGGCCCTAAATCTGTCCCATTTACAACAATAAGTTTATATTCATTAAATATTGACATGCTTAGTGCATGATATGTGGATGTATGAGATAACTCACGAAAATCTTTTTTAATAAAATGGTCCTGCTTTTTCACCCATTCTTCTAGAAGGTCCACAGCCTCCTCGATTCTTCCAGGAGCTTCAAGATTATTTTGTTTTCTAACTATTTCGATTATTTCAGGACTTAACTTTAACAATCCAGCTTTGGATTTATACATTTTCACTACAACAACTAGCTCTCAACTGAGTAATATAATACTAAACGTTATTCACAATGATTAAGGAAGTCGCACACTAAAGCAGCGAGCAGCAAGCATGAACTAAATATTTTTAGTGGTAATTAACGCTCTTATACATTTATCAAAACAGTACGCACACACAAGAAGTAAGGCAGTGTTTGCTTCAAGCTTGGTGCTTGTTTCCTTGGTGTACGATTTTCCTTACACAACAAATAAACCACAAAGTGTAAGTTTTCGTGCAAAAACGATCCAACGTTTTACATCCCTATAACACTTGGTAGTTGAAACACCAGGCATATTTCTTGCTAAATAAATTAGTATCAGAAATAAAGTGATGTCTATGAATTTTAACATTTTTAATACCATATTAATCAATTTATCAAATACTCGAAATCAGCCCCATCCTGCTGAATACGAGTCGCACTCTTTTGATTATTTTCTTTCCCAGTTGATTTTTTATCTTGTTGTGGTGAACATTTAGAATAATATGTCTAACTTCTCTTTGCAGCTCGTTGACACTTTCATGCTGGTTCTTATAAACAATTTTTTTTTATAACCCTATTTGAAAAAATCTACGAGATTAGATCTGAGGATCTCGGCAGCCATCTCATTTATACATTTGTCCCGATCCAGGAATGAAAGTGTTCATTGGGTTAGTTCCTTGTTCTATGACTGTTATGAGACCGAACCCCATCTTGCTTAAAAGTAAGGTTTTGTCGTACTGCAACCGGAAAATTATTTATCTCTTTTCTTCAAATCTCAAGTATTTTGAATTACCTTTCCGTATTCCTTTCGTAAAAATGTACTAACAGTTGAACGGTAAACGTATTTGATTATTAGTCTCACGGATACGTTATATTATTATTATATTCATTTATTTCAAGTGACCAAGACTCAGTGTGTTAGTTACAATTTTTCTTACTCCTATGTTAGTTTTAATATTCTAATATCTTATCCTAATGACAAATTGACAGTCTGCATGCGAATCACCACCACCCGCCCACCACCTAGGTGGAAAGCTAGCAGCAGCGACCCACATACAAACAGTCAAGTCTACTCGCTATACAGCTCAGAATACTGTTGGAGCTGGCCCGCACCCGACGCACCAGGGAAGCACATCGCTTTCTCATAGTAGCGTAAAAGCAATCTACACGAGCCTCGACAAACATCCCTGACGCGCTACAGTAACGGGACAGCCCCATCAGCACTCTGAACGCGTTATTATATTGAATACGAAGGACACTGTACGATTTCTGCGGATAATCTGCCCACAGACTATACGGTACGGTACTTAAATTTATAAACTCTAGTTAGTTGTGTTCCATTTAACCTCACCGGAGGTATGGTTTCTGGACATCTCGCACCGCCGCCACCAAAGACCATGACATTACTCTTAGCCACGTTATAGACCAAACCATGAAGCCTGATATAGTCTTCACAGATAGCCACTACCTTTCTAAGACCACAGACTGAGGCGTTCATTAATGCCATATCGTCGGCGTAGCTAATGTTGTTAACACATACCCCGTCAACATAACAACCCGCCCGCTCCCTGCTGAGCGCCTCAATTAGATCATTGACGTATAGATTGAAGAGCGTAGGTGAGGTTAACCCTCCCTGCCTCTCCCCACATTCCATTCATACTGCTCAGACAAGGCCCCCGCCCATCGTACTTGGTTGATCTGACCTCCGTACCAGCATTTCAGAGTGCTTATCAGGTCCGCTGGAACTCCTGCTTTCTCAAGCTTACTCCATAAAATTTTAATAATGATCTCGGTACTGTATGTGTGCAATAAAGAATTAAATTTATAAAAAATAAAGAAAGTGTAGCATTCAATTTCACGATTTATGTGTAGGGCATTTTAGTAGCTGGGCAGCAGAGTATACTACGATGAGATCGACTGATATTCACAACTTTAGAGGCTAATTTGTGTCTGAGATGTATTTAATGTACCAGCTATGTACTATAAAATTGGTGTTTTAGGAGATCTTATTGAAAACATCTCCGCTAAAATCAAATTAATTTTGCTATAGAATGCATGTCAATAGATGACAAGTTGTTGTGACAAGTAATAATAATAATAATAATATATCTATTGCATGTACACAAAGAAGGGATACAGAAAAAATACAATAGGTACCATCTTTGTGGCATTACAAGTGGCGGCCTTATTGCACAAGGCAATCTCTACCAGGCAACCATGGGATGGAGTGAAATAGATAAATAGATAGACATAGTGGGCAGTTTCCGGTGTACCTGATATACTTAATACTAAAATCAGTGCGGACATAAATAAGGGAGATTAAAAAAAAAAAGACGATAAAGGTAATAGCTATCGTTCCTGTAAGTAATTGGCTGTAACTAGTTTTTTGAAAACGGGCAGAGATTGCGCACGTCTTATGGTTACGGGTAAGGCATTCCGCAATCGGACTGCTCGGACGGTATACGACTTATCCATATAACTCGTGGCGTGCGCTGGCATTTTCAGCCTCAAACTCTCCGACGACCTCAAGACCCTAGAATGCGAGTCATCAATTGAAATAAAACATTATACAGTAGATAAAGATAGTGAGCATTCCGGCGAAGGCGTATAGGTAACCACTTGAGCTTTGCACGAATTTCGGAGATATGATCATATTTGCGAAGTCCAAATATAAATCGTATGCAAAGATTTTGAAGTTTCTCAAGTTTATTTAGTTGGTCTTCAGTAAGATCTGGATAACTAGCATCGGCATAATCAAGGAAGGGAAAGAGAAGAGTTTGTGCAAGCGCAGTTTTCGTGTCAATAGGTAGAAAATTTTGAAGTCTACGCAGGGACCCCGCAGAGGCAAATATCCTGCGACTAATCTCTTGAAGCTGAGGACTCCAAGACAAAGAGCTGTCCATATATATTTTCAGATTTTTCACTTTATCACTATATGGTAACATAATCCCATCACAGGAGATCTGAGGGAGCAGTGACCAGTCAATTCTCGATATATAACTAGAGCTACCAATAATGATAACCTGGGTCTTAGACGGGTTAATTTTCAGACCGTACGATTTACTCCAGTTATATATATGGACCATATCATTGTTAATGATGCCAATAGCATCTGGCACTTTATCCGGAGTAGCTTTCGAGTAAATCTGTAGATCATCTGCGTATAGGTGGTAGGAAGAAGTGAGTTGGTTAGAGATGGAGTTAATGAATACCGCGAAGAGTAGAGGAGACAAAACGCCACCCTGAGGGACGCCAGCAGACGTTAAGCACCAAGAGGACACAGTGTCTTCTATACGAGTACGTTGCCGGCGACCATACAGGTAACTACGAAACCATTCAATCACTGTCGGAGATATGTTAAGGGAGCACAATATCCCGAGCAACACATCGAAGTCAACATTATTAAACGCATTGGTAAAGTCTAACAGTGCTAGGACAGTGAGTTGTCCGTTTTCCATACCTGATCTAATGTCTTCCGTAATATGAACTAGAGTAGTCGTGGTACTGTGATCAGGACGAAATCCGGATTGGGAGGGATTCAAAAGAGAATTTTTGGAGAGGAAACTAATTAATTGAGTATGTATCAGGCGTTCAAGGGCTTTGGAAAGGAAGGAAAGTATAGAGATAGGACGTTATTAAGAAAAGGATGAGGGGTTGCTTTTCTTAGGAATTGGAATTATTTGCATGCATTTATATTTATATATGCGGATGGAAATATGCTGCTGGCAGCCGAAAAGTTAAAAATATGAGTAATTATGGAGAGGATTTCGTCAATGATAGGTACGATCATATTACGGCTGACACAGTCGGTTCCGGCCGCATTGGAAGTGATCGACATTATGCTCCTCTTAACATCACAACTAGTGAACTGAGTGAAAACAAACGGAGAGCAGTTGGGAGTAGCGGTATATTGCTTGTGTGTCTAGTTATCCCTTATTAGTTACATTTTTTTTTATACAACTTAGGGGACAGGCAAGCACACGGCCTATCTGATGGAAAGTGGTTACCATGACCTATGAACGTGTGTAACACCAGTGGAGTCACATCCGTGCTGCCAACCCTGTAAGAATAGAGATTTTGTGCCGTCAGTGTAGAGGACAAAGCAGGACACCCTTTTTTTCCGTGGTCCGGTTCGGTGGTCCGGTTGACCGGACCACGGGTAATCAATATTTTCCGTAGTACGGTCGACCGGACCAGGGGAGATTACTTATTTTCCGTAGTCCGACCGGACTTAACGTAACAAAAACAAATGAACATCATTAAAAACAAGTGAGCATTGACAAAAACAAATGAACATTGGAAATACAATAATTTAGCATGCGTCGTGATATTCCTCCACATCGCAGTCATCACGCGGTAATGTCCCCAGAAGGCTGGCAGCAATGCCACGTTGAATGGCAATACTTATCTTTTGGGCAAAAAAAAGCCAGCACTCTGATACCGAGATGCATGGACAAGCCGTTTTGCACTCTCCTTATATTCATTTTTGTTTGAATTAATTATTATTTTTTACTTATATAATGTTGGCAAGTTTTTCTAATGCATGACCCAACACAATGTCTTCATTGATGAGCTGTAATTGTATGTTGAGTATTACGTTATCTTTATCTACATCTTCCCGTTTACATTTTTTACTGTCGTTCTTTTTGGTTTTTATATGTGTTTCTTTGTCTAATTTTTCCAAATAATTTAGGAGAAGCAATATGTTTACCGTGCTTATTGCACGGTTTATTTTAGAATTCCAACTTTCAACTGAATTATTTGTTCGATGTCGATGACCGTACACACTAATATATTGCCGCAATGCAATTGGACAAGCCTTTGGTCATCCCACTGACAGCACAAAAACTCTCCAGTGAGCTCTGGCTACCCTACTCACCGCCGGGAACACAACACGAAGTTATTATAACGGCGGTATTCTGTAGTATTACATAATATGAAGATTCTACTTTTTTATATGTATTTAAATGTAGTGAAGTTGCACTCTATTTTTATAGGAAAATTATTATCTGAACAAAACACATTACTATGCCTATAATGAGTGACCACGTCTCCACGTTTCCCCTTATGTTTATCGAAATTATTGTCAAAATTTATTGGATCAATACAAAAAGGTGTGCTATGCCTAAACAGATAGGGTCAAAATATCTAGTCGCTGCATCCCTTACACAGTCCAGTCTGTGGCGTAGCGGTAGTGAACGCGACTGCTACGCAGGAGGCGCGGGTTCGATCCCCGCTCAGTGCAAATATTTGTATGCATGAATATGGGTATTTGCATTGGTCTGGGTGTTTCTATGTATAATTATGTATGTATTAAAAAAAAATTTCTTAAGTATGTTTATCCGTATTCTAGATTCCATAACACAAGCTAGTTAAACTATGCTTACCATGGGTCTAGATAGCGTTATGTAGAATGTTGTAGAATATTCATTATTATTTAGTGTTATTTCTTCCTCGTCACTTTGATCTAAGCAGCAAGCTGTAAGCAATGCTAGTGGTATACCCACCATATCTTACATCTGCATTCCAGTTCCAATTGCATGCCTATTATGGTAGAATATGGCGAAACTATGTACCTACTGGATATAACACCTTTATGTAACCCATATTTGTAATGAATGAATGAATAAATAAATAAATAAATCCATGCCATAGTTCCAAGCCCATAGTTCCATGCCATAGTTCCAAGCCCATAGTTCCAACAACATTGGTTTTTTTTTATATAGGACCCGCCAACTTGACCTCACCTCGCCTGATGGTAAGCTAAAGGCAAAGTCTCAGGAAAGAGGGTCACCATTACAAACACTAAGTGTTACAATGGTGGCACTCAGCTTGGCGGCCTCATCAGATGCTTATCATTTTATAACTTACTTCTGATGTGAGACAATGACCCATCTAAGAGCAGGTGCCAAGTGATTCGCTTGCTACTTGTAGGTACCTGAGTCTACTCCGAGATGCTCCAGATCGATACATTAGAATTTTTATTTTGCACAGAAGTTTAACAATTTGTTACAGAATAGACCACCAGGGTGCCCATTGTCGCGTGACCCGCGAGCGATGGCAACTTAGGCATCGGTGGTCGCAAAATAACCTCTGTCCCCCATGAGGCTTGGGGTGACGGATCGAACCGGCTTTCACCCTAGTAGAAGCAGGCCGTGGCAGGTGGCGGCGAGCGATGCACGCCCCTCCATACTCGAGTACGAGATGGGGACTCCGTGGTCCCCACAGCTGAAGAGAGCCGTCTCAAAAGAGACGGTCTTAGGCCGGCCAGGGTTCGAGGGATATGTCTCAGATAATCTTACATCTTACCTCTGGCAACCTGAGAGTCGGCGTGCGTTTTAGTCGGTTCAAGTCCGACAAAACCTCCCCCACCGGCTGCGGGAATTTTGCGTAAAAGGATGCGCATTGAAATCACCAATTACAAAAACGGATTCCACGTCACTACTGTCAGCAATAGTGTTTATTTCACTTAATTTTTATTTTGTTTGTTTGCCCTTAACCTAATTTTTTTACATACATTTTTTATGGTAGAGAAGCACGCGACCCAGCCGTTGGAAAGTGATTACCGTGGCCTATGGCCGTGTGCAACACCAAGTAAGTCACACTCGTGCTGCAGATCCTTTAAGAGCCTTCATAAATAAAGAAAGTAGGTTACTCAAAGATTCTCAGTTCTCAGCGCCTTTTAAGTAAAATAAGCAATTGTACGCTTGAGAGTATTAAACAATTCGAATAATAACTTTTTTTTATACCACTTGGTTTACAGACAAGCAAACGGCCCACCTGATAGAAAGTGGTAACAGTGGCCTATGGACGTGTGCAACACCAAAGGAGTCAGTGTAAGAAACTCTCCAGTGATCTCTGGCTATCCTACTCACCGCCGGGGCGGTGAATATATTATGAGATTAACACGTATTTTGACGTTAATAAACGTCTATGACAGTCGTCAACGTATATAGTGATCAATCTGTTCTATTCTATTCTATTATATTCTACAAACTTATTACCCGTTATCCTACGTGAACGACAAGTGCGACAACGTGGCAAAACGACGCGACGCGTAACATATTTTTTCATACTTCACATAACGTATTCATGCGACACAATGTAGGACACATTAAAGAACAACGACCATTTGATATTTACGCGTCGCGTCGAAACGCATCGCGTAGATAGGCGTCGCAAATGTCGCGTTTGTCGCTCACGTAGGACAATGCCTTACATCCCACATTATCACTTGTCTATAGGGAATTTTCTATATATATATGTATATATATATATTTATATTATATAGGTGTTTTAATATTTTTTTAGTAAATAAAACGAATAAAAATAATCTTTATTCAATAATAAGCAATATAACTTAAAAAAATGTATTTCGTGCTTAATCAAAAGGTGTCTAATATACAAGTTGCAATGCAGGCCCAGAACAAATCTGTAATATGCTAGTCAACATGCATTGTATAACAGTACAAGGTTCGGTTCATGCTGATGTTAAATTCTTATAGTGTACATAATTATAAGGATCATTTTTATGTAGGACTTGTAAATTTGACTTCACCTAACCTGGTGATAAGCTATGGTTTCAGGTTACCACTGCGCATACATATGTATGCGCAATGATGATCTTCATTCCTGAAACCGTAGCTTTATTTTATAAAATATATAATAATACTTTATATAATAATAATATTTTAAATTATTATATTACATCATAATGAGAATATTCTGAAATAAAATATTGAGAATCAATATGATTTGTACAGAATGTTAGCAATTGAGTTCAGTAAACTGGGGTTACTTTGTGCAATGAAGTAATTTTGGGACAATTTAAATTTTAATAAAAGCAGTATGCAAATGTGAAAAACAGACATGACAGGAATAACGATAATTATTGACGATTTATCTCAATCAATCAATAAGCCTATCGCAATCAACTGCTGGACATAGGCTTCTTTCAATGTTGGGAAGCTTTGGCCTACTGTTTTCACACCAGCCAGATGAGTTGGTTCAGTGTTTTATTTCTTTTTTTTTCTAGCAGTGCTATTGTCTGCACATTTTTCCATTATTCGCACGGCACACTTCGGATGAAATGGGAAGGTGATACTTTCTGTTCTTTCTTCGTTATCATGCGGATTGTCGACGATTTCTATTATCTTTTATTATTATTATTGTGTATTTTAACAATTTAATTCAATGTTGTCCCAAAGTTGATTCATTGCAATTTGTAAATTCAATTTCCTGTAAAATTCAACCTGTATATTAAAAATGAAAACCTATCAATTCAACCGCAACCACACCGGCTACCTAGAATTATTGGGTTTCGGTCTCGTGTCTCCCCTTATATCCCCCCTAGGGGAGACATGAGGTTTTAATGTAATGCTTAACATTTACGATGGGAGATACGAGTACTCAAACTATAATTTTGAAAATAAGTACTTTATGTATCTATTTATATGTCAGTATTTATGTTGATAATACTTTGTGTAAACCTGTATATTAGTTTTATTTTACTTGCTTTTCTCTCTTTCTCTTGTTTTAATACACTATCTATTTAAGTTTATTCGGTAACTACACCATATCTTTTGTTTTTATAACATTACTGTCCATCTCAAGGTTGCCTGGAAGAAATCGCTTCTGCGATAATGCCGCCCATTGTACATTGAACTGTATACATACTACCTACTTGTCCTACTGTAAATCTGTTGGTGTACAATAAAGAATTATCTATCTATCTATCTAAGTTCTGATGTCTCCCTAGCGTAAGAGTGACAACAGTACTGATGAAATCTGGTTGTCTCCCCTAGGGGGAATATTAGGGAGGACACGAGACCGAAACAAACTATTGTAATATATCACCACTAACTCCCTATTGAAGATTACTCTTACAATTCCGTAGGAGAAAGATCTTAACGTATGCGTGTTCAATGTCTAATAGTGATAAAATTCAAATTCATTAAAAAAATCTGATTTAGTCTACGCTTAGCGCCCTGAAGGATCCCGGCATACCGATATAATTTTCGTTGAATACATCTGCTGTCCTGCGTGATTCATCTGTTTTTGCTTCAAACATTTCCATCAAAAACTCTACTTGATCCTTTGAACATAAAAAGTCGATTATTTCATCTGCAAAACAAAAAATGAAAATTATAAATCGAAATTAGTTAGTTTTAAATATATATATATATCTATTACCCATACTAAGTATTTATTTCAACTGATACAGACGAATTTCGTGACGCATTTCAGGTTTAGTTTAATTTAATATTTGTAGTTAGTATACTTGTTTTGCTTGTTTTTTTGCAATGTATTGTTCTTATGTAAATGCAACGTAGACCGAGATAAATGCTAATTCTCTTGCACTCCATATAATAGGACTACGCGCTATAAGCGCGTGACGTGAGACGTCGAGATTCACCCGTTGTCCTACGTGAGCGAAAAGTGATTCTTCCGTACTCCACATGACATATTTAGATGCAGCAGATTCATAGAGATGTTGCTTTCTTGGCTGTATTTTACCGTCTCTACCATGGTGAGTGTTCTGATGAGCTCTTCCAACTAATCCCACCCTCTCCTTTCCTACACAGGAAAACACGTGCAGGGCTTAGATGTCACCCTCATACTGTGCAGAATATACGAGCATAAACCAAGCGGTTCGGAGACTCCTTTTTTTGCCGCACCACCAAAACCTGGAATTCATTACCAGCTCACGTGTTTCATTCTTCCTACAGTCCCACGTCCTTTAAGCGGAACGTGAAAAGCATCGGATGAGGCCGCCAAGCTGAGTGCCACCATTGTAACATTACTTAGTGTCTATAATGGTGACCCTCTTTCCTGAGACTTTGCCTTTAGCTTACCATCGGGCGAGGTGAAGTAAACTTGGCGTGTCCTAGATAAAAAAAATTCACGCGATACAACGTTGGACATAATAAAGAAGAACGATAATTTGATATTTACGGGCCGCATCGAATGCGTCGAGTTGACGCACTCGTCGCTCACGTAGGACAATGCCTTATAATGATGATTATAAGTAATAACAATAAATTTTGGAAATCAAATATCTTTGAAATTCGATTAAGAAGAAAAACTTAATCGGTTCAGGCGGGATTCGAACCCGCGATATTAAATTATAGTAATATCGATTAGTCTAACTACCATTAAGTGCCTTCAAAGACTTTTCTTCGCCACCATATTCTTCGGGCAAAATATCTTTTCCAATTGCTTCGTACAATGTGTCTAAGTTTTCGTGCAATTGTAGCCGTTCTGTGAGTTTTGCACCAATGACTGTTTTGGCTATTGCAATAATTGGATCCAGAAGCTTAGATCGTGTTAGAATGTGAATTCCTTTTACCCTCAAACCGTATCCTTTCTAAAACATAATATATGGAAAAATGTTGGTAACGAAGAACTGTACAGGGAAAAATGCGTGAGAATATTTTAATATTTGTGTTATCACAAATATTAAAATATTCTCACGCATTTTTCCCTCTACAGTAGACAGTCAACAGTCCACCTTCTGCTAAACTTCTTTTAATATCATTATACCTTAACACAAGGCTGCAAGTTTCTCAGACCTGGGGGTGACTGGTGGAGCCGCCTGTCACCCTGGCAGAAGCAGGCCGCGGCGGCGCGCCTCCCCGTTTTCCGGGGATGAGTTGGGGACTCTGTAGTCCCCACACACCCGAGAAGAGGGTCAGATCGTGAGAGATGGCCCTGGGTCGGGGTGCGAGGGATATGCCTGTCAACCTCACCTTCGGCAACCAAACCACCCACAGGCAGCGTGCGTTTTAGTCGGTTCGAGTCCGACATAACCTCTTCCACCGGCTCCGGTGGGGAGATATCCGTGGAGATATTGCGCACGTAAAAAAAGGCTTCAAGTTTCAAGTACTTTTGTCCTGCTGTGCAAGCTGTGCAATTATCTAAGCATAAAGCTTGGAGCACAGCGCTGTGACAGCCTTGATGCAGATTTTCATTGGAAGTATCTCCAGTGACGTCAATCCGTTCTACCAATGACAATACAAGGCTGTCGCAATGCTGTGATCAACGCTATATGCTTAAAGAATTACATAACTGCTGTTTTGCAAAACATCATTGTTACCTTTTTACCACTTAGGTGGCAGACTAGCGCATGGCCCACCTGATGGAAATTGGTTACCGTGGCCTATGGACGTGTGTTATACCAGAGAAGCACAAAGTCTCTGTGCCGTCAGTGTAGAGGACAAAGCAAGACAGTCATCCCACTGACAGCACAAATTCTCCAGTGAGCTTTGGCTACCCTACTTACCGCTGGTAACACAAAACGAAGTTATTATAACTGCGGTATTCTGTAGGGCGGTACCTCCCCAGTCGGACTGCTCAATTGGACGGAAATACCGCAGTGTCCTACCTCCTATTGGTTAATCTCAGGACAAAGTTTTGTCCTACGGACGCAATTATAGTACCTTAACTATAATTGCATCCGGGTGACACCGAAATGCACAGCTAGTAACACATAAATCAATACTTACACTCATAATGGTATAAAATTGTTTGATTTCCATTATATTTGTTTTTGCCGCGACAGCAAAAGGATTTATGCTTCTGTAATCCAAAACCAGAAGATACCCCCTGTTGTAATCATGCATCTTGGAGTATTCACCAATCTAAAAAGCAGGTTCTATTTAATATACACCCTGAATAGGGAATAAGCACTTATTTATTCTAAAAATTATGTCCCACATTTGGAAATCTCCTTTACATACATGTAATTACACCTTTATCTCCGGCGTGTTTAGACAGAGGTGAATTAACACCCACATTTCATCATTCATTGAATTCGGTCCTACGTGGGGGGTAATAGGGGGTTAGCCTATTGGCGTATCCAGGCACTAAATGTTGTCTTGAGGCTGAGTCTGGGCTGTATATGTCTGTAGGTTGTTAAACAGCCCTATCCCTTAGTCGCCTTGTGGTTCCCGGCATAGTAGAATTTGGGCTACTCCATCTCTACCCATCTCCTTTAATAACATGTAAGTTACTATGCTGCACTTTATTGAAAAAAATATAAAAAATATACATTATGTGAACTTCTCATTGTGGATGTCGTTGAATAAAAACTTAATCTTTCCCACAATATTAAACTTTTTTTACCATATATCTTTTCGCTTCATGGAATTCTCAAAGGCATACAATGAGAATGCTGTGAAGTGATACCGATAAGTTTAAACATATGAAATAACTAGCTTCTTACTCTGTCCTATATCTATCGGAGCGCGTGGTGTCGTATACAGCAGGCAATAAACGATATATAATCTCTTCTATATATAATCTCAATCTGTATTGCGTTATCCAAAATTGATCATTTAAACCGTATCTTGATTTTACTATTTCAATAAACAATCTGTAGATCAATATGTCGATCCTTTTTTTCTAATCGATCTTTGGGAGGACGGATCGACACCTTTAGATCGACACCTTTAGATCGACGTTTGTACCTAAGTGACACCTTTGGGTGTTGGTGGCGAGATAGACATATTGATATTCTGTGACGATTGTCAAAAATCGGGATTGAATATAATCTTAGATAGACATAACATAACACAAACTCACGCCTATATCCCCGAAGGGGTAGCCAGAAGTGCTAGCACCCACATTTCGCCAGTTTATGTTTAGGTCCCAATGTAATAGGTAGTGAGCCTATTGCCATTAACCCGTCACTTATAAACCTGCGATAAATGCACACATAACTTCGAAAAACATCGAAAAGTCATTGGTGTGTGCCATGGTTAAACCTGGGATCGAACCCGACACCTGGTCTCAGCAGTCCTTTACCCATACCACTAGGCTAACGCCGTTATAATCTTAGATTGACAATCGTATATTGGAAGCGACCGCTAATTGTTCACAGAACTGAATTGGCGACAAATCTACCACTTTGATTACCAACATTGCATGGCAAAATATAAACTATGCAGACCAGAAAAGGTTCTATTCCCGTTACAATAAGACATACCATTACACAATACTGGATAAGAATTTCATAATATGTTGCGTCGACGTCATCAGAATGATTTTTTATCATACACACTCTGTAATGCTGTTTCGTCAACCTTGGTAACACGGCTTGGAAACTGTAAAACATAAACATAACAAAACTTAATCAAATGTATCGTACAGTTGACAAGAGATACGGTTTTACCTTAACATACAGTTTTATGTGATTTTTTCTTATTAAAAATAAAAAACCCAACTGACGCTAAAAACTACCGAGTTGTCGATCATACACCGATAGATAATTAATGGGTACCGCCTGCTATCAAATTTGTCAGCCAAATCTTGTCAGCATCAATCGGGTTTTTTAATATATTTTTTTATTAAAATCCTTGTAATAAGTCCTTAAATTTGATATCCGTCTTGCAGCTTACAATTTATTTTTATTATCCCCCCTTCAAATTATAGCGTATAACAGCGGCCATGTTGGTATTACTTTTTCGCGACACCTATCTAAAACGTTTGGATTACCGAGACGAGCCTAACGGTATCTTAGTTGAAGAAATCCAACCCGTATTTTGGAAGATACGAGTTAATAAAGAATATTACAAACAAACAAACAAACATACAAAATACGCAATAAACTAAGAGCCCAGATTGTGGGGGTGACAGGTGGAGCCGCCTGTCACCCTGGCAGAAGCAGGCCGCGGCGGTGGCGCGCCTGGCGCGCCTCCCCGTTTCCGGGGTCGAGTTGGGGACTCTGTAGTCCCCACACCCGAGAAGAGCGCCAGATCGTGAGAGATGGCCCTGGGTCGGCCGGGGTGCGAGGGATATGCCTGTCAACCTCACCTTCGGCAACCAAAACGACCCACAGGCGGCGTGCGTTTTAGTCGGTTCGAGTCCGACATAACCTCCTCCACCGGCTCCGGTGGGGAGGTATCCGTGGGGATTTTGCGCACGTAAAAAAAAAAAAAAAAAAAGAGCCCAGATTGTGAAATTATCAGGGGTGAGAGTCCCAATTAGTTTGTTCGTTAAAAAGGAAATCTTTTAATTTCCCTTCTCAATTGATCAGTCCGACTGGGGAATTACCTCAGCCCTACAAAATATCGCGGTCATAATAATCTCGAGCTAAGTTCCCGGCGGTGAGTAAGGTAGCCAGAGCTCACTGGAGAGTTATTGCGCTGCCAGTGGGAGGACCAAAGGCTTATCTTGCTTTTTTTACCACTTAGGTGGCAGACAACCACGTGACCCACCTGATGGGACGTGGTTACCGTGGCCTATGGACATATGCTACACCAGGGCTTTACACTTGCGCTGCTCACCATGAAGAAGCCTTCTCGTGCCTCTCTTGAAGAATCCCATATTATAGGCGCTTGGGAAAACCACAGCAGAGAGGTCATTCCACAGCTTGAGCATGGGTGGAATGAACTTTCTTTCATAACGCACAGTACGCATCGTCCCAGGTCGCAATGTGTGAGCATAAATTCCCTGTCTATGGCGAGCGGTGAGATGATAGAATGTAACTGTGGGGATCATGTCAAACGATTGTATAGGTAGTAGAACACACACAGCGAGGCAAAGTCCCTTCTAAGGCTAAGATGCTCTATACTGTCGGCACAGAAACTCTCTAATATTACAGGGTCGGCAGCACGAGTGTGACTCCCCTGGTGTTACTGTGGCCTATGGAGGTGTGCAAAACCAAGAGAGTCACACTCACGCTGCCAACCAACAAGTATTGAAAGTTTCTGTGGCGTCAGTGTAAAAGACAAAGCAGGACCACTGACAGCACTAAAACCCTCCAGTGAGCTCTGGCTACCCTACTCACCGCCGGGAACATAACACGAGGTTATTATGGCCGCGATATTCTATATATATAACAATAATGCTTTATAACTTTATGCATATCAATGTTATGAATAAAAATAATGGGATATACAATATATACACTTGTTACAGTGTTAACACTATGACTACTGTGTTACACTATGCCAAAAACCAATTATGGTACACTATTATTATGACAAAGAAAATTATGCCTACCTTATTATGTCAATTTAAATTAGGACAAAAACTATTATGAGAAAAAATGGGATCCCACAATTGTGACGTCATAATTATTTTTTCAGTTGCCAAATAATTTACTATTATTGTTTGTAAGGATGATTAAAAATAGATAAATCTTTTACCGCTCTTTTGTCAATCTATTTCAGTTTTTTAAGCTCAGTTAAATAATTTATTCACATACGGGAATGTAACATTTACTACATTTTGCATTTACTACAAACCTCAGTGGTTTCTAAATGCACTGTAAATAATTATGTATATACCTATGATGTTTTTAAGGTGATAAATAAATAAATAAAAAATAAAAAATACAATTAATTTGGAATTTGAAGGTGATAATTAATAAAACGTAGGTATGTGTATACTAACCTAATTTCCTGAAGTTGCAACAATGTTTCTTTTTGTATTCTCCTTGGAAAAAAAATCGGTTTTAATGTTTTGAAAGTACATAATTGGTCCAACGTTTGCTTGGCGAGCTCCAGCAACCCTTTGTTGACCGTCAAACATGTTTCTAAGTATATCCTGGCTAAATTTAGAGGAACAATGTAATATTAATTATTAAACTAGTAGTAGTACTAGATTGCAGTTTGACAGCAGGTCTGACTGCAATACTTCGCTATCTCTCTTGGGTTGTGGAGATCAGATGGCAGTCGATTACATACATAATTACTTACTTATAATAACGTCTTTATCCCCGGCGGCAGAAGTGAATTAACACCCACATTTCAACAACAATTTATTCGGTCCCACGTAATAGGGGGTGAGTCTATTACTACTACTACTATTGTTGATTCGAGCCATGCATCTGAGGCTGTCTGGGCTGTATATATCTGTCTGATGTTAAACAGCCCTATCCCTTAGTCGCCTTGTACGAAACCTCTTGGGAAGAGATGGGGTGGCCCAAATTCTACTCTGCCGGGAACCACGCTGGTGGCGCATGGCCGAGTGCGGTAATGGACTGTATTGCGGGAAGTAGCTAACTGTTCCATTGACGCTTTACACACAAAAGACAGGTGGTCGGGTTGCCGCGGGAGTGATCCAAGCAATGAATGCAACCCGAGAAATTAGGAGAGGATGCACTAACCTTCACGACACACGTGTTTTCATCGCAGCCGGTACACGGATCTTCTCTTCCTTGCTCAGGAGCTGCCGTCAGCATCACTAGATCACTTGAGGAACACACGAGAGGCACAATCCGATCGGTAAAGGTCTATGAAGCGGTAAAAATGTAACAAATATTAGTAATTTTTAGCTTTTAGGACTCAACAGTCGCTTTGTGTTGGGCCCACTCTTCGCCCCATCGTTGGGACACATTCGTCGCTAATAGAGTGGCAAAAATTCAATCTGAATTGGCGCCACATAATCTCTTTCACGTTGCTGGCACCGACAACCCAGCCGATTGTCTCTCTCGTGGATTGCTTCCTTCGCAAATTTTAGATCACCCGTTATGGTTTAGTGGACCGTCCTGGATTCATGCCGCGTTAGATGGGTGGCCAGTTAGTCAATTCAATCCCACTACGGTTTCCGAACCACCCGAGGAGAAGAAGCACTCGCTTGTTGTATCGGTCCCGCGTGAAGAGACCCTTATTTGTTGTTGGCTAATCGCGTCTCGTCTTGGTCGAGACTGTTGCGTTGTGTTGTTTGTTCGCCTCTGCCCTCTGCCTAGCCAGCGGTAGGCACGAGCTCCAATCTAGGTTTATATTTTAGTTGTTATTTCCCAAACCTAGATTTAGATTAGACTTTAGATTTGTTTCGCATTTGTCGTTTCGAAGGTAACCCTTCAAGCCGGGGGGAATGGTTGCGCCGATGTAGAAGCTGTATTTCTTGACGTGGAAACACACTCTTTCTATACCCGTCTCCTCTCCCGCACTAACCATAGAATAGGACTAGATAGCTTCCGTCCGCCATTTGTGATATAGACACCCAGTCTCGCTTTGACATTTGCGACAACTATTTCTACTATTACATAAAACAACGCGGTGTTTAGTACCGAGACAATTAAAACAAAAATTATTAGCGCGAACAAATTTATAACGATCACTAGGCGACAACTTTAGAAAACCAGGACACCTGTACAGTTGCGAATGATGAGTACTACACAAAGAGCAAACAGGTGATTGTACATGTGCTGGTGCGGTACTAACATAAGTATGAGTTGACCTCAGTGACTTCGATGACGCATCTACTTTGCGTGCAGAATCAACAACTATCTTCGCGCCTTCATGTTTCGATGAAGAGCGTTGCAATACCTTTATATGCTCGCGAACAAAACTTTCTAAGTCTTCGAACTTAGGAATTTTATTGCCGCGATGATCCGACTCAAACAAACGAATGGTTTCGGAATCTAATTTCCTTAAACCCATATACAAAAATACGAAGTCGCAGAGGTCATCGATCTTTAGGTTCTTTACGGCGCGAACAGCTGACGCGAAAGTATCTAGAAATTTCTCTAAGTTTTGATCGTTACATGCCGTAATAGATTTCAAATCAAACATCTGATCTAAATAGGCGTTAGCTACCGATCTTTTATCCTCATACCTAGCTTTCAAAGTATTTAAAATTAAATTATAATTCCCGGCACTAAACGTAATTCCAGCGCAAACGGTTATAGCTTTACCAGTCAATTTTTCAACGAGATAATGCAATTTTTCGTGATCTGTCAACGAATCGTTCTTATCTATTGTATTCTCAAAACTATCTATAAATAGACACCAATTGCGAATGTTACCATCAAATTCGGGTATTTGAATTGGTGGCAACTTAGGTCGGTCGCGAGTGGGGTTGGGTAGGTCAGCCGGTTTCTCCAAACTCCTAGCGACGCGTTTGATACGACAATACAAATCGTCAAACGACGACAAGGCCTGATAACTCACTGAGTAATCGGGATTCAAATTCAACTCTAAAACGTTGATGTCATGTACTAAGGTTTCGAAATCCGCGCGTAGACTATCTAAGTTTTCTATAGAACACAAGAACGAATCTCTGATGACCAAATCAGAGGTTTTAAGTGCATTATCATAAATCGATTGTACGCGAGAGTAAATCATTTCTTTTTTAGCGTTTAAAAGTTTCAATTGAACCTTACCGGTCCTATCAACCTTTGGGGACATGTTTACAATTAAATCTCAAACTAAAGTGAGGTAAACAACAAATATGAAATGACTTAATCTTAGCGGTACAGAGCAGCGAGGCGGCGCGAGCGATAACCGTAGGTAGGTAGGTACTTATAACTGCCAGTGCAAGCTTGAACTAACGCGCATAGCAACAAGATCGTACCTACGCGATGGTCGCTGTCTAGGTTCAACTATTATTTCAGAGATTAAGTATTGCGTAATATCTATTCAAATTAAAATACTTTCGTATGAATTGGGATGAGATGCGAGCGAGGTAGGTACAGCCACGTGTCTACCCACGCAGGTACTAGGCAAATACGACGCGAGCCGAGAACAACGTAATTGAAAAAAACAAAACAAAGCCAAATGCGTTAGGTATTACACTGTGCCTATGCACTAGGGTGTCTAGTATACCTAAGATCTAAGCCTAAATGTCTGGATGCGGGGTTTTCTACTAAAATAACCAGGCACTTAGGTGCGGTGCGAAAATTGCAAACTACGACTGAGTGTTGATACGCTACCTAACCTATTTATGTATTAGGTAGGTACAATGCGAGCCAGCGGCGAACGGACAACAAATTCTAAGCCTAAATGTCTGGATGCGGGGTTTTCTACTAAAATAACCAGGCACTTAGGTGCGGTGCGCTCATTCCCATTAGAATAATAACAAAATACGAACTACGGCTAAGAATCCGGCTCGATCCGGACCAAAAATGGTGGCGCATGGCCGAGTGCGGTAATGGACTGTATTGCGGGAAGTAGCTAACTGTTCCATTGACGCTTTACACACAAAAGACAGGTGGTCGGGTTGCCGCGGGAGTGATCCAAGCAATGAATGCAACCCGAGAAATTAGGAGAGGATGCACTAACCTTCACGACACACGTGTTTTCATCGCAGCCGGTACACGGATCTTCTCTTCCTTGCTCAGGAGCTGCCGTCAGCATCACTAGATCACTTGAGGAACACACGAGAGGCACAATCCGATCGGTAAAGGTCTATGAAGCGGTAAAAATGTAACAAATATTAATCATTTTTGAGAGACGCGAGCGCGGTCCGTCATTACGCTGGCTAGTTCAAAGCGAGACTGGGTGTCTATATCACAAATGGCGGACGGAAGCTATCTAGTCCTATTCTATGGTTAGTGCGGGAGAGGAGACGGGTATAGAAAGAGTGTGTTTCCACGTCAAGAAATACAGCTTCTACATCGGCGCAACCACACGCTTTTCGGAAAATATTGGAATTCAGCCATATCCGTAGTTAGATTGGTAAAGCGGACCTCAGACTTCAAGGTAAAAGCTTCGGATGACACTGAGATTAACACTAGTATGAAGGAGTACTGCTAGAGATGGTAGTAGCTTTATCATCTTTAGCAGTATTATTTTAATCTGACTTTGTGACTTCCATAGAATGATTCAGACCATAAATTTCCGTCAAGACATTCTAGTGTTGTATGCTCAAACTAAGTCAAACAGTATCTCTTACTATAGTGGATATTGTTTTTATAAATTATATTAGAACTGGAATTACTAATATTCCCTCTAAACCCTCCAGCTAAGCTAAATTGTTTGTGTTAGGAGTGGGTTCACGTCGGTAGTGTAATGGCCAGGATTCGATATCGGGACCTCTTGATCGTAAGGCCGACTTCTTAACTGAGCTACCGACGCTTCATTTTTATCGAGATTATTTTGTTAAGATACAGATTTTAGTGTTGAGACATAGTAAAAAAAATATTGGATAACAATGGTCCAAGTCAGATTGACACTATGAAGAGATTGTAAAAAGAGTGAAAAATATTCCGAAGGTAATACGCGTTCACAAAAAAGGCTCTAAAACAGATCCAGCCATTTTTTTATACCACTTAGGAGGCAGACAAGCACACGGCCCACCTGACGGTAAGTGGTTACCGTGGCCTATGGACTTGTACAACACCAGGGGCGTCGCACTCGCGCTGTCGACCCTGAAGAAACCTCCTATGCCCCTTTTGAAGAACCCCATATTGTAGGCGCATAGGAAGACCGCAGCAAGGAGTTCATCCCACAGCTTGAGTGTGCGTGGGATGAAGTTTCTTTCATACCGCTCAGTGCGTACCGTCCCAGGTTGCTATTTATGGGGATGAATCCCTGCCTACGGAGAGCGGTGCGATGATAGAATGTTGCTGTGGGCATCATGTTAAACAATTCATTGTTGACGCGGTAGAACACACACACTGAAGCAAAGTCCCTCCTAAAGCGGAGAGGATCCACATCACCTGCGAGTGTGGGATTGTCAACCAGCCTCATATTTAAACCTATATTTCTGCCAATATTATCTGCAGTTTTAGAGAAATTGATGAAAACAAAACTCATCTACTTTTTTGAATTCAAATAATGTATTGCCCAAGTGGCAGTACTGTTATAAAACGTATGTTGGTACTCAAGATAGCCATGGATTTTTTTATGCCATTTAGGTGACAATCAAGCTCACGGCCCTCCTGACAGTAAGTAGTTACCGTGGCCTTTTTTTTTTTTTTTTTTTACGTGCGCAAAATCTTCACGGATACCTCCCCACCGGAGCCGGTGGAGGAGGTTATGTCGGACTCGAACCGACTAAAACGCACGCCGCCTGTGGGTCGTTTTGGTTGCCGAAGGTGAGGTTGACAGGCATATCCCTCGCACCCCGGCCGACCCAGGGCCATCTCTCACGATCTGGCCCTCTTCTCGGGTGTGGGGACTACAGAGTTCCCAACTCGACCCCGGAAACGGGGAGGCGCGCCAGGCGCGCCACCGCCGCGGCCTGCTTCTGCCAGGATGACAGGCGGCTCCACCTGTCACCCCCAGGCCAGCGCTCATGGGGGGCGGAGGTCGTTCATCGACCTCCGACGCCCGAGTTGCCTTCGTACGCGGGCAGCTTGGCTTGCGATCCTTCGTCGCTCCCGCTGCCGTTCCCGCCCCGCCTCCTCCTTCACGAGCATTACTTGCTCGCAGAAGGAGGCGCCGGCCGCCCACGCATCCGCACAGCGGACCATCGCCGCGAGCAAGGTGGAGAGCGTGAGAACTCTCACTCCCAGGGCCGCCACAAGCTCCCGCCTCGGCGTCTCCCACGCCGGACACTCGGTGAGCATGTGCGGACCTGAGTCCTCGCTCGCGTCGCAGTGATGGCACTCGGACGTTGGCTCTTTCTCCATCCGACGCAGATACTTTCCGAAGCACCCGTGTTCGGTGATCATCTGCGTCAGACGGTACGAGAGGCTGCCGTGTGGCCTCTCTAGCCACTCCCCCATAATGGGTCTTACCGCCGCTACTACGGCGCGCCCTGCGCCTGGTCGCCCAAGTCGTAGCTCCCATTCCGTCACCATTTCCCTGTGGAGCCGGGATCTCACGGCCCGAATTTCTTCGGGCTCGGGATCGTGACCCCGCTCCCGCGCCGCCTTTCCGAACCGGTATAGCGTCGAAAGGGATCTCGCTTCCAGGATCCGTGGTGGCGATCCGGCGAGGAGACTCGCCGCGTTGAAGGATATCGTGCGGTACCCCCTTATGATGCGGCACGCCAACTTCTGCTGCGGGCGCTGCAGCAGGGGCATGTGCCGATCATTCAGGGTGTCCGCCCACACGGGACACCCATACAGGGCCATGGACCGCACGACACCCGCGTAGAGTCTCCTGCAGGAGTCCTCCGGGCCCCTCAGGTTAGGTAGTAGCCGCGCCAGAGCGTTGGCTGTGCCCACCAATTTGGGGCCCAGACTTCGGAAGTGCTTCCCGAAGTCCCACCGGCCGTCGAGCACGAGCCCCAGATATTTCGAAGATATTGCGAAGCACCCAGTCGTATCCGATGTTCCACAGGAGCGGCCCAAGAACCGATCCCTGTGGAACACCGCACGACATCTCACGCCGACCGACACCGGTCGCACTTGGGTAGATGACGGTTCTCTCCGTCAGGTACGCCCCGACTATGCGGCGGAGGTAGAGAGGCACACCGTGGTACACGAGTGCTTCCCTGATGCAACTCCAGGGCAAGGTGTTGAACGCGTTGGAGATGTCCAAGGACACCGCCAACGTCACCTCGCCCCGGGCGACTGCCTCCTCCGCCAAAGTCCTCACGCGCATGATGGCATCCACGGTGGACCGCCACCCGCGGAAGCCATATTGGGCATCCGCCAGGTCCGGCCCCCTACCAGTGAGGTGCTCGACGAGGCGCTTCGCAATAACTCTTTCAAAGAGCTTGCCCACCTCGTCGAGCAACACAATGGGCCGGTAGCCGGACGGTTCGTCCGCCGGGCGACCCTCCTTTCGGATGAGGACCAGTTTCCCCGTCTTCCACATCTTCGGAAACTGGCCCCGCTCCAAACATGCGCTGAGGAACCCTCTCAGTCGGGGTTCGAGACCGTCTTCTCCCAGAGCTAGGACCCACGCGCGGCCTGGAATGCCGTCGGGTCCCGGGGCGGTGCTCTTCTTGGCTCTAAGCCTTCGCACCGCCAGCTCCAGTTCTACCCAAGTGATCTCGGGGACTTCGTCGTCAACTACCACACTGGGCGCCATAGGCGACCGAGGTGGCGGAGTCATCTGCGGCGGAGCGTGTTCCGCTCGCGTCGGGAACAGGGACTCGACCACTCCACCGAGCAGAGCTGGCTGGAGAACCTGGGTCAACGGCGGGGCCCGGGGGCGCAGCTTTCCTCTTACCATAAGGTAAGGCCGCCCCCATGGGTCCCGCTCCAGCGTCTCTATGAGCTCCTTATAAGCCGCGGCTTTCACCCGCTTAATCTCCGCTCGGAGGGCATCTCTGGCCTCCCTGTATCCCACTGGTTACCGTGGCCTATGGAAATGCGCAACAACAAGAGAGTCACACACGTGCTGCCGACTCTGATAATCGTCTGTCGCTAGCAAGTGATCCTGATAGGGCCCTAAATCTCTCCCATTTACAACAATAAGTTTATATTCATTATATATTGACATGCTTAGTGCTTAATATGTGGATGTATGAGATAACTCACGAAAATCTTTATTAATAAAATGGTCCTGCTTTTTCACCCATTCTTCTAGAAGGTCCACAGCCTCCTCGATTCTTCCAGGAGCATCAAGATTATTTTCTTTTCTAACTATTTCTATTATTCCAGGACTTAACTTTAACAATCCAGCTTTGGATTTATACATTTTCACTACAACAACTAGCTATCAACTGAGTAAGTAATACTAAACGTTATTCACAATAATTAAGGAGGTCGCACACTAAAGCAGCGAGCAGCAAGCATGAACTAAATATTTTTGGTGGTAATTAACGCTCTCATACATTTACCAAAACAGTACGCACACACAAGATGTAAGGCAGTGTTTGCTTCAAGCTTGGTGCTTGTTTTCTTGGTGTACGATTTTCATTACACAACAAAAAATAATAATAATGAAAACCAAATTTATACAAACGGTGTATTCAGATGCGTAGTTTTAAAATTTATATATTTTACAATTATGTTTATATAATTGATGCTTACAAGTGCGTCATCACCTAGAGTAAGTTTTCGTGCAAAAACGATCCAACGTTTTACATCCCCTATAACACTCGGTAGTTGAAACACCAGGCATATTTTTTGCTAAATAAATTAGTATCAGAAATAAAGAAATGTCTATGAATTTTAACATTTTTAATACAATATTAATCAATTTATCAAATGCTCGAAATGAACCCCATCCTGCTGAATACAAAGTCGCACTCTTTTGATTATTTTCTCTTCCAGTTGATTTTTTATCTTGTTGTGGTGAACATTTAGAATAATACGTCTAACTTCTCTTTGCAGCTCGTTGACACTTTCATGCTGGTTCTTATAAATATTTTGTAATGTAATAACCCTTTATGAAAAAATCTAACGGGATTAGATCTGAGGATCTCGGCAGCCATCTCATTTGTCCATTTGTCCCGATCCAGGGATGAAAGTGTTCATTGGGTTAGTCCCTTGTTCTGTAACTGTTATGAGCCCGGACCCCATCTTGCTTAAAAGTAAGGTTTTGTAGTTCTGCAACCGGAAGATTATTAATAAATAATCTTAGGGAATACGGAAAGGTAATTCAAAATACTTGAGATTTGAAGAAAAGAGATATCTTTTAAACGTATTTGATTATTAGTCTCACGGATACGTAAGGGATTCTCCCTGGAAATTTTATTATTGTGTCGGTTGTACACACCATTATTGCTGAAGCTTATCTCGTCTGACCAGATAATATTATTTAGAAAATACTGATCTTCTAGGATAAGCCTCTCGATTTTACGCCAGAAAATAAGTCGTCTTTCAGCATCACCTGGCAGTAATTTTTTTACTAATCGCCCTTCAATGTAACCTTTGAATTTGTATTATTTCAGTACATGGTGTATTTTGCTTTTCGAAATTCCGATTACTTCTTCACCTTCCCTCACTGAACTTTTAGGATTTGCCTCAAAGTATATCAAAATGTCGAGTTCATCATCAGTGTTTATCATTTCTTGTCAAGGTTGTGGTATGCGCTGATTGAAACGTCCCAAATTTAGCAGATTGTCCACAAACCTTTTCATAACAAATCGAGATGGTGTATTTCTATCTGGATATCTTTCTCGGTGCCATTGTAAGGCTAATATTATGTTTTTAGCGATTAAAAAGTAACCTTGTTACGGAACCCTAATATATGGAATATTCATCGACACTGCGTAACGTGACATGCGGCGACAAATTGTATCGTCGACGGAACGTGAATACCATTGACGTCAATTGCACAACCGAAGCCTGGGAAGCATTTCATTTAATTTACATTGTTATGTTATTTCACACTTCGAGTAATAATCATCAAATTAGTTTGAAGCACTTTGGGTTTCTTTGCAACCTCCGACTGTAGAAACCTTAATTGGCGCAGTCGGTAGGATACTCGAAAAGCTAAAATCTAGTACGAGTATCCCGAATCTACAAGGTCTCTAAGTGGAGGTGAATCCAGAAATCGATTCGGCAAGATACCAGTGCAGCTATGTTGTAAGTATTTTGAAACTCTTTCTCAGTCCTTACTTTCCTAGTTCGCAATTTCCTCTTATAATTTCCGTATTAATACATACGTAATTTTATATTTTTACATACATATAGTGTAGCGCGACTTTTCTCGTGGATTAAATTTATTAAATTAGAAGTGTTAAAGTTAGTTTTATAATTTCGTAACTAAACATAGGTACGTGATTTTATATTTTTACAAACATATAGTAAAGCGCGACTTTGCTCGCGGATTAAATTTATTAGATTAAAAGTGTTCAAGTAGTATTGTAATTTCGTAACTATATCGTGCTATAATTTTAGTGGTTATTCTATTGATTATTAAATTGGATTAATTAGCCAAATACATATATTGCTTCCCGGTTTTGCTCGCGAATAGAATTGAATATTTTGAACTAAATTAATATTTGATTTGCGAAGTTATTTTAACATTCTTAAATTAAATTAGATACTTTTCGGAAATAGTTTATTTTTCTATACATATAGTTTACCACGGTTTTACCTGTGAATTATTTTCTTTTAAAATTTTCAACTAAATTAATATTAATATTTGATTTCGGAAATATTTTATTTTACTATAATGCAGTTACCCCGGTTTTACCTTTGAATTATTTTTCTTTAAAATTTTTTTTGTGTTTTATTTTTGCTCTGATTTTTTATTTTATTTCAATTTGTGTCGTGTATATCTATGTGTGTGCATTTTTTTTAGGTTTTCAAGATTTTTCATCCGAGAGAATCGAGAAATATTAGGTTAGGAAATAGAATAGGTAGGCTTCGTGCTATAGACGAGCATAGGAATTTAGAAGAAAACATGAGTCAATCCGACGTTGATACCATTTATAAATCACTTAGATTATTACTTGAGTTCGACGGGAACCCACACGTGTTAACCCGGTTCATAAATTTATGCGATCAGTTAGTATTAGGGTATTTTAAGATAGAACCTGGACATGAGTTGACTAATCTCGCTCTCATAAATGGAATTTTAAATAAAATATCGGGTTCCGCAGCTAGATTAATTCATTCCAATGGCATTCCCGAAAATTGGCAGGGCATTAGAAGTGCTTTAATCAATAATTTCGCGGACCATCGTGATGAGACGGCTTTATACAGTGATTTATCATTACAGACACAAGGTTCTAATACTCCGCAAGAGTTTTACGAACAATGTCAAAATTTGTTTAGTACTATCATGACTTACATTTCTCTACACGAAACTGTTTCGACAACCATAGAGGCGAAACGCATTCTTTACAAAAATCATACGCTTCAGACATTCTTACCGCTGAATAATTTTATACCTAAAATCACGCCTTATAATACACCGCTTAAGCCCCCGAATTTTAACATGCCTGGTCCCACAAGGCCATTTGCTATGCAAGGTCCACCTAGACAGGGCTAGCAACGATGATAATTATAATAACGATGATCAGTACTATTACCAACAAGGTCCAGAAGATTATTATAATTATGTGCATTACGAGGAGCCAACTGAAATACAGGAACTGGAACAGGCACCGGCTAATAATGAACAAAATTTTCAAGTAGAGTTCAAGTCAGAAAAGCCAATATAGAAGTTAATTTTCAAATACAGAGACGGTTAGGGTATGTTCAGCTTTCTAACCCACCTATAAAATTTTTAATTGATACAGGTGCTAATTTATCAACTATTAGCCCTAAAGTTGTCGAAAAATTTTTTAAACATGTTCCGTTAAATTATGATCCTATTGAAATAACTAATATTCATGCTACTAAGACTTGCGATTATTACATAAATTTACCCTGTTTTCAAGAATATGGAATTAATGATTGTGTTAATTTATCCGTATACAAATTTCATGATTTTTTCGATGGCCTAATAGGATTAGATATATTAGACGCCTGGGATTCCAATATTGATTTGAAAAATAAATGATTAAAGACTCGGCATGCCCAAATTCCAACACATATGTACGATTCCAAAAATGCTAATTGGTAAGAAGAAATTTCGCTATTGTATAATTCCAGATTGCTTAACAACCGTTGTTAATCGTCGAGGCTGGGTAGAAATCATTAACCCTACTCGAAACGATGTTATATTTTCGTTAGACCGTCCTATTGAAGCTGAATTGTTTAGTGCCGAAAAAGACAGTATTAAAATTTATTCAAACCGAACTGAAGCCGTTCTATCTCGATTTCGCACTGATCATTTAAATCCAGAAGAGCTTGCTAATTTACGAAATCTTTGCGCAAATTATGCCGATGTATTTTACCTTGAAGGTGAACCTTTGACTTTCACTAACAAAACTAAACATAAAATTAGGACTACAGACGAAATTCCAGTTCATACAAAAAGCTATAGATATCTGTTCGTTCACCGCCAAGAAGAAAGAGATCAGATTAATAAGATGTTCGAGCAAAACATTATTCGTCCCTCAGACTCCGCATGGAGCTCCCCGATTTGGATCGTACCTAAAAAGCTGATGCCTCCGGTAAAATTAAGTGACGTCTTGTTGTAGATTTTCGAAAGGTTAATGAGAAAACGATTGATGACAAATACCCTATCCCTAATATAACAGATGTGTTCGATAAATAAGCTCGGCAAGTGTCAATATTTTACAACTTTAGATTTGGCAAGCGGATTTTATCAGGTAGAAATGGACTCAGATGATATTCACAAAACCGCATTTAATGTAGAGAATGGCCATTACGAATTTCTGAGGATGCCGATGGGTTTGAAGAATTCTTCATCAACATTCCAACGTATCATGGACAATGTCCTTAAAGACCTTCAAAATCAAGTATGTCTAGTATATCTAGATGATATTATCGTGTTTGGCGTTTCCCTGCAAGAACACATGTTAAATTTAGAGAAAGTATTCCAAAAACTGCGTGAATCAAACTTTAAAATACAAATGGACAAATCAGAATTTTTAAAATCAGAAACTGAATTTCTAGGTCATGTTAATTGCAAAGATGGTGTTAAACCAAACCCTAATAAAATCCGCGCTATTCAAAATTACCCTCTACTGGTAGTAGAGATTTGACGGCACAAATTTGTCACAAATTTCGACCGGGTTGGTACCACCGTGCAATATTGCGAAAAACCCTTCATAGTAATTCAATTTCGGTTGGATTGCGTTCAGGGATCAGCAAATGCATAGCCGGGTAGGGGTGATGGTGGTCGCAGCACTAGTGGGACCAGTGGGTCTTGGCGTAGTCTAGTGAGGATGGTGCGGGGCGACGCGCCGGTCAGGGAGACCCGTAGAAACGGTGGTGCCGCTGGCCGCCCGCGGTATAGTACAGAGGCCCAACTGGGACTAACCACCCTGGAAGGCTGCCTCACCAGACCGCGCATAATCCCGGTATGGCTCGTCGTGCCGGTTGGTGACCGGAAGTGGGGGCCAGGCGACCATATTCGGGGGGGAACGGGGGCCCTTCCGTACGGCGTGTCGGCTCACGCCATGCCTCATAATCATAGACAAAACCAA
This sequence comes from Eilema griseolum, assembly GCA_963662185.1. Classification (NCBI taxonomy): domain Eukaryota; kingdom Metazoa; phylum Arthropoda; class Insecta; order Lepidoptera; family Erebidae; genus Eilema; species Eilema griseolum. The sequence goes on from OY759249.1 coordinate 4,433,641, forward strand.
TATCCCGCACTTTGTCACGCGGTGCTGCGACGACAATCACCTCTTTTTTTCACGCCCTTTTCTCCTTTTCATCATGGCAGCGCATTTAAGAGTATTGGGCAACACAGCGGCTCTGCAAACTCCCACAAGCTCGCTATTTGAGGTGGAGTCCACTAACATCTGTGGACTCCATGCGAACCTCAACGCCGTCCACCAACACCTTGAGACGGCGAAACCAGATATGCTCTTTCTCACGGAGACACAAATAGGCCGCCCTGATGACACGACCTACTTGCTTTACCCCGGCTATGTTATCGAGGAAAATTTCCGTGCAAAAGCCGGGGTGTGCGTGTTTGTTAGGGCGGATGTTTGTTGTCGCCGTTTGCGCTGCCTTGAGGACCCATCCTTTTCAACCCTATGGGTACACGTAGACCATGGCTCTACGAGTCAGATCTATGTGTGCCTCTACTGTTCCCATACAGGAGATGCTGAGACAACTCGACTCTTTGAATATCTGAGTCAGGCGGCAGATGATGCGCAGGAACGGTTTCCAAACGCCGAAGTGGTATTTTTGGGGGACTTTAACGCCCACCACGAAACCTGGTTGGGCTCCTCCAAAACAGACCATGCGGGAAGAGCCGCCCATGCATTTGCTCTGGCGCATGGCCTGACCCAATTGGTACACGAGGTCACTAGAATACCAAGAAGGTCGGGCCTAGCACCCTCTCTGCTGGACCTTCTGCTGACGAGTCACCCAGACCTGTACAGTGTTTCGGTACAAGCCGCTTTAGGCAATTCCGACCACTGTCTGGTCTGCTCCAAGGTGCCAATTATAGCGCCTTCACGACCGTGCAGGGGAAGCGGCGTCTCTGGCACTACTCGTCAGCAGATTGGGATGGGCTGCGCAACTATTTTGCGTCCATCCCGTGGGTTGAACGCTGCTTTGAAGGTAAGAAACCCTCGGATTGTGCTACTGCTGTTGCTGGTGAGGTCGGTCTGGGTATGGAATACTATATCCCGTACACTGATGTCACCGGTGCCCAAGGAGTGCGCCCTTGGTTCGGGCGCGAGTGTGCGAGGGCTGTTGATCAAAAGCAGTCCGCGTATCGCGCTTGGGTAAGGGCGCGTGCCACGCACGATCCCAATGTGAGCCATTTCTAGGCGGCGTACAACAGAGCCACAAAGGTCTGCAAGAGGGCTTACGTCAGAGCGGATGCCCTGCGCATTGCGCGGCTTGGTCAAGAGCTAGTGGAATAAAAATATGTAGTAAGAAAAAAAGACAACTATTATGGACATATAGATTAAAACCAAACCTAGACAATCAAACACGTTACAAAGATTACTCTAAACGATTCAACAAAATAATAACGCTCACTAAGCGAACACAAAACAACTATAAAATTAATACTTCACACAATAAAAGTCAAACTACTTGGCAAATAATAAATCAATCTAAATTTAACATACCTAAGAATTACATAAATAATATAAAACATGAAGAAAAAAACATCACAAACCCCACACGAATAGCAAACATATTCAATGACTATTTCATTGATAAAATAGAACCAATAACCAATACCACTAATGGGGTAACGTCACTCATAAAAACCAATAAAAATTCCATGTTTATGGTCCCATGCTTACCCCAAGACGTGGTCACTATCATACAAAATCTAAAAAATACGGGTAGTGTTGGTTATGATGAAATATCTACCAAAGTTTTAAAAGCCGTCACACCGGAAATATGTAATCATCTGTGTTATATTATAAATCAATGTATAACGACAGGCATATTCCCAGATGCACTTAAATTGGCAGTTGTAAAACCACTCCTAAAAAAAGATGACCGAGAAATACTGAAAAATTATAGGCCTATATCACTAATTCCAACTATTTCAAAAATTATGGAAAAGTATGTTTATAAAAGGATATATGACTATCTAGACAAGAAAGATATAATATGTAAGGAGCAATACGGTTTCTGCAAAAATAAAACAATTAACCTAGCCGTATATAATTTTCTCCACGAAATTTTGACCAACGTGGATAAAAGAACACAAGTAGCAGCTATCTTTTGTGATATGACGCAGGCATTCGACTATGTTCGACATAGTATTCTTTTAGAAAAGCTTAATGCCTATGGTGTAAGAGGTAATCTATTAAACTTAATTAAATCATATTTACACAATAGAAAACAACGAACAGAAATAAATAGAATCAACTTTAATACGAAACGAGAGGTTAATTATATCTCAAGGGAACGTAGTGTGATTCATGGCGTCCCTCAAGGAAGCGTATTGGGACCCCTACTATTCACAATCTATATAAATGACCTACCAAAATCTAACCCGCATACTATGACACTTTTTGCAGACGACAGCACGGTGATAATTCCTTGTGACGATAATGACATGAACAACCATAAAATTGACATTTATAATACTTTGACATCTATTATTCAATGGCTTGAAATGAATAGTCTATTAATCAATTTGGAAAAAACTAAAATCATAAACTTTAGCCAACGCCCTAAGCCGTTTAACGGTAATATCACATTTAACGGCAAAACAATTCAGGATGTACCAACAACCCGGTTTCTTGGCTTAGACATAGATCAAAGGCTGGACTGGAAAGTACATGTTGAAAAACTCTGCAAAAGAACCTCTAAATGTGCATATGCGTTACATAAACTGTCAACCACAGTAAATACAAAAACTTTGGTGACCGCCTACCATGGACTAGCTGCGTCTATCCTACGGCACGGTATAATCTTTTGGGGAAATTCTACAGATTTTGATGCAATATTTAAGGTTCAAAAGAGGTGCATTAGGTCAATATTTCGATTAAAAACAACCGATAGCTGCAAACCGTACTACAAAAAATATAGCATTTTAACTTTACCATGCATGTACATTTTTGAGGTTGCGGTGTTTGTCAAGACTAATCCCGATTTATTTCCACGACTCCAGGATTCCGTTGCGCGAAATAGACGTGATAACACTCGACTTCGGCTCCACAAAGCACAAACTGCACTTATGCGCAGAAGTATCTTTTGCATGGCGCCAATTATATTTAATAAGCTGCCTAAGAAATGTAAGGAACTTACCACTAGTTCATTCAAAAAAGAAATTAAAGGCCTACTCCTGCAAAAGGCATATTATAGCATAACAGACTTCCTGGCAGATAGTATTCACTAACTAGCATTAAATAGTAAATACTGCTATTATATAAATTATAGTAAAATACTTATTAGGTGGGCCTAATATTCTGACATTGTTGACTGTATTTTGACCACTAACTTAATATATACTTGCCATTGTTTGTTGCATTGTAGTACATTTTCTATTGTATTTTAATCTATTTGACATGATTATTGATAAGATATTGACATTTCTACTGTATTTCTGATTTGACATTACATTACATAATGATTTGAACTGTTAGTGAAAATTGAAAGCAATTAATGCGCATCTTAGTACTAAGCGTCTCCTCACGCATATATTTGTACGCCGCTATATGGGGCAAAACATGACTGGACTATATATTATATACTATTACTGACCTATTGCATGCTTTTGTATGTACACACATGTTTTGAACAAATAAAACGATTCTATTCTTTCACATCCCACGGGCAGCCGTGGATACTGGCGACTGGCCAAAGCCGTGCAGGCCAACTTCTGTCAGCCTTCGCTGCCACCGCTGCGCTACCCTGATGGATCCCTGGCCCATGGACCGCAAGAGAAAGCCAATATGCTAGTAAATCTCTTTGCGGCCAATTCCCGAGTCGATGATTGCGGTATACAGCCACCGACACTACCCAATGGTGACCACGTAATGCCTGAAATACGTATCAGGTAATGCGATGTTCGTGCGGTGCTTCAATCACTCGATGTCCGGAAAGCCAGTGGCCCGGATGGTATTCCAGCGAGACCACCTTACAAAAATGTGCAGCGGAGTTGTCTCCGATGCTTACGCGGCTGTACCGACTGTCCTACAGCTCGGGTACAGTGCCTTCGGCTTGGAAAGAGGCGAATGTACAGCCGATCCCCAAGAAGGGGGATCGCTCAGAGCCAGCCAACTATCGACCCATAGCCGTCACCTCAGTGCTGTGCAAGGTCTTCGAGCACATCATTAACAAACAGCTCATGCGTCACCTAGAGGATCACTCCTTAATTAATGACCGGCAATATGGCTTCAGGCCGAAACGGTCAACGGGTGATCTTCTAGCATACGTTACCCATCTTTGGGGTGAGGCTATGGACAAGCACGGCGAGTCACTGGCAATTAGTCTTGATATCGCCAAAGCTTTCGATAGAGTCTGGCACAAATCGCTTCTCTCCAAGCTACCAGCCTTTGGTCTGCCTCCTAGACTGTGCAACTGGATTGCTAGTTTCCTGCGGGAGCGCCGTATCCGCGTCCTCTGTGATGGACGGGCTTCGGAGTTCTTGCAAATAAATGCTGGCGTACCGCAGGGGTCTGTATTATCTCCCACTCTCTTTCTTCTGCATATCAACGACATGCTGTCCACCGGCAGCATACATTGCTATGCAGACGATAGCACCTTACACGGGAGTTATCACGGACAACCTGCGGCCAAACAGTCTGATATCGTGGAAAAAAGACAGCTTCTTGTCACTGAACTGGATCGGATCTTGAATCACATTTCTCAATGGGGCTCCGAGAACATGGTCGAGTTCAATGCCAAGAAGACGCAGGCTTGTGCGTTCACAGCAAAGGTATCTTCTTTCCTTCCCCTTCCCACTCTTCAGAGCACGCCACTTCCACTGCAGGACAATCTCTATATCCTAGGCATGGATATTCGCTGCAAACTGAATAACAGAAATTACATCGAGAGCATCATCAAAACAGCCTCGCGGAAACTCGGACTCCTAAACAAAGTGAGACGTTTTTTCCCGCCGGAGCAGCGGTGTCTTCTCTATAAGACACAAATTCGCTCCTGCGTGGAATACTGCTCGCATCTCTGGGATGGCTCCGCGAAATACCTACTAGATGCTCTCGACAGGTTGCAGCGACGCGCGGTCCGAATTATTGGGAACCCTGAGGTCACGAACACCCTCGAGCCTTTGCAGATGCGTAGAGATATTGCTTCCTTGGCTGTATTTTACCGTCTCTACCACGGTGAGTAATCTGACGAGCTCTTCCAACTAATTCCACCATCTCCTTTCCTACATAGGACAACACGTGCAGGCCTTAGATGTCACCCTCACACTGTGCAGAATATACGAGCAAGAACCAAGCGGTTCGGAGACTCTTTTCTTTGCCGCACCACCAAGACCTGGAATTCATTACCAGCACACGTGTTTCCTTCTTCCTACAGTCCCGGGGCCTTTAAGCGGGGCGTGAAAAAGCATCTGATGAGGCCGCCAAGCTGAGTGCCACCATTGTAGCACTTAGTGTCTGTAATGGTGACCCTCTTTCCTGAGACTTTGCCTTTAGCTTACCATCAGGCGAGGTGAGGTCAAGTTGGCGTGTCGTTTAAAAAAAAAAAAAAAATACTAAAAACAGCAACTGAAATCAAACGTTTTCTCGGACTTCTCGGTTACTACCGTAAGTTCATTCCAAATTTTGCACGTATAACTAAACCGCTCACTCAGTGTTTGAAGAAAGGTTCGAAAATTGCTCTAGATCAAAATTACACTAACTGTTTCGAACACTGCAAAACTACGGTACTACGGTACTACCAACCTTTGGGGGCATTTTTACAACTAATATCAAACTAAAGTGCGGTAAACAACAAATGAAATGACTTAATCTTAGCGGTACCTACAGTACAGCGACGCGGCGCGAACGATATCCGTAGGTAGGTAGGTACTTATAACTGCGAGTGCCAGCTTGAACAAAACGCGCATAGCAACAAGATCGTACCTACGCGAGCTAGATCGCTGTCTAGGTTCAACTATTATTTCAGGGATTAAGTATTGCGTAATATCTATTCAAATTAAAATACTTTCGTATGAATTTGAATGAAATGCGAGCGAGGTATAACCACGTATCTACCCACGTAGGTATTAGGTAAATACGATGCGAGCTAGCGGCGAACGGACAACTTAATTGAAACAAATAAAACAAAAGCCAAATGCGTTAGGTATTACACTGTGCCTATGCACTAGGGTGTCAGGATACCTAAGATCTAAACCTAAATGCCTAGATGCGGGGTTTTCTACTAAAATAACTAGGTATTTAGGTGCGGTGCGTTTATTCCCTGTGGAATAAATAACAAAAGCGAGCTACGACTAAGGATCGATACGATAAGAGAAATGCGAGCGAGGTATAACCACGTACCTAACCTATGTAGGTATCAGGTAAACACGATGCGAGCCAGCGGCGAACGGACAACCCAGAAATTGAAATAGCCAAATGCGTTAGGTATTACGCTGTGCCTATGCACTAGGGTGTCTAGTATACCTAAGATCTAAACCTAAATGCCTAGATGCGGGGTTTTCTACTAAAATAACTAGGTATTTAGGTGCGGTGCGTTTATTCCCAATAGAATAATAGAATAACAAAATGCGAAACTACGACTAAGTATCCGGCTCGACCAGGACCAAAAAGAATGGTGGCGCGATTCTCATGCCACCTGAGCTAGTGGACTGTATTTCGCGGGGATGAAGTTAACATGTTTCATATGACACTTTACACAACAAACAAGATAGGTGATCGGGTTGCCGCGGAGGTGGTTTAGGCATTGAATGCAACCCGAGAAATTAGGAGAGGATGCACTAACCTTTACTACGCCACGTGCTGGCTGGGCCGTTGCACCGGTCTTCTCTTCCTGGCTCAGGAGCTGCTGCCCACATCACTAAATCACTTGAGGGACACACGAGAGGCACAATCCGATCGGTAAAGGTCTATGAAAGCGGTTAAAATCCAACAAACATTATTAATTTCTGAGAGTCGCGCGCGCCGCCGGCCATCGTTGATTCTAGTTCGATGCGGAAGTCAATATGCGTCTATTTTGACAATTGAGCGGTGCGAAAACCATTGCTATCTCACTTTAAAAGGTAGCGCGGGAGGGAGATGGGTACAGGAAGCGTGTGTTTCAGTGTCAATGACTTGAATTACTACTATTGAGCAAAAAAAATACAAATTCTACCATCGGCGCAACCAGTATCCAATCCTACAACACACTCCCAATTCCGCCCTATTTCAATTCTTCCCATCTTGTCCAAGGTACTCGAGAGTGTTGTGCATGATCAACTGAGCTATTATCTCTCCTCTAATGGTCTGCTAAGTCCTTTCCAATCTGGCTTTCGCCGTGGCCATAGTACTGTAACAACATTAGTTAAAGTAACTGATGACATAAGAATGGCAATGGAGAACCAACAACTGACGGTTTTGGTCTTATTGGATTTCAGCAGTGCCTTCAACTCAGTTGATTTTGACATCCTCCTGGGTATTCTATCCTCCATCAATGTTTCTGCCTCTGCAACTACATGGTTTAAATCCTATCTCCAGGGACGCTCACAGTCTGTTAGAGTGAATGATGTTTCCTCTGATTGTTGCGACTTGGTAGCAGGCGTTCCACAGGGTGGCGTTCTTTCTCCTCTCCTTTTCTCTATTTTCATAAACGCCGTGACTCGGGTTCTAACCTCGCATTACCACCTCTATGCAGATGACTTGCAAATATATCGACATTTTAAAGCTGATGAACTGACTGGGGCTGTGGCTGCCATCAACAATGATCTTGACAACATCCATACTTGGGCCCAATCCTTTGGACTGCTGGTCAACCCAAAAAAATCTCAAGCACTTATTGTTGGTGGTAGATACATGCTCCGCCTCTTGGATCACGATTCTCTTCCTCCAGTAATGTTTAATTCAGTGGCAATTGATTACTCAAAAAGTGCAAAAAATTTAGGCGTGCACATCGACTCCATGCTTGCCTGGGATGTTCACATCGCAGAGGTAAGCAGGAGGGTATACTGTTCATTTCAATCCATCAAGCGTCTCCAGAAACTCCTACCTCTTCAGACTAAAATTGCTCTTGCACAATCTCTTCTACTCTCGGTTTTAGACTACGCTGATGTCTGCTCCCTAGATACATCGGAGGAACTGCTGAACAAACTTGAGCGCTTGCAAAATTTAGGAATCCGCTTTGTGTTTGGCCTTCGCAAATACGACCATGTCACGCAATATCGCAAAAGACTGAACTGGCTCCCTATTCGACAGCGCCGTAACCTTCACATCCTAACTCTCCTCTATAACATACTTCATAATCCTAATGCTCCAACTTATTTGCGGGAACGCTTTGAGTATCTTGTACCCAGGGGCAAACCCTGTCGTCTTTCTTCCTCTCTTCTGCTTCGCACACCTGCACACACTTCTTGCTGCTACGATGGATCGTTCACGGTGCAGGCTGTGCGTCTTTGGAACGCACTACCTCACACCATTCGCGGTAGTAATACCCTGGACGTCTTTAGGAGAAGAACAAGGGAACATTTCCTATCACAGTAATGTAGTTTGAATATATTTATGTGTCTATATGTATGCATTGTGTTTATTTATGTATGTATATTTGTATGTATGTATGTAGGTGTAATATGTATGCTGTGTATGTATGTTTATGTGTATATATATATGTACCTGTTTAGGTAGGTACCCTTCTTTTATCTGAAAATTAATGTATACTTCACGTCCCTTTATTACTTTAACTGCTTCTCTGCTACTCAAAGGTTTGCTGGTAGAGAACTCATACTGAGTTAAGCTCGCCTTTGTACATATTTCTTATATATTTATTTTGTGTTTGACCTCTGTACTGTTTGTGTGCAATAAAGAATTAAGAATTAAGAAAGTCCGAGGCCCTTTTCTTCTATGAGCCTCGGCGGCCGCCGCCTCGGGATCAAGCGATCGTGGTGGGTGGCACCTCCATCGCTGTCGGGAGCAGCCTGAAATACCTCGGGCTCGTTCTCGACAGTCGGTGGCGTTTCGCGGAGCATTTCCGGCGGCTGGCACCTAAACTGCTAGCGTTTGCCGGAATGCTCTCGCGATTGCTGCCCAACACTGGGGGTCCGGGGTCTGCCTGCCGCCGTCTCTACGACGGTGTGGTGCGCTCCAAGGCGCTCTATGGAGCGCCCATTTGGGAGGAGGCCCTCTGCCGTGCGAATGTTGTGCTGCTGCGGCGTCCACAGCGCGCCATCGCGCAGAGGGCCGCACGGGCGTATCACACCGTCTCTTATGAGGCGGCGTGTTTGATTGCGGGATCCCCTGGGATCTCGAGGCTGGCGTCCTTAAGAGGGTTTACGAGGAGGGCGCCCTGATGCGGCGTGATGCAGGAGGTCGGCCGCTTCCGGAGGAGATCGATCGCTGGAGACAGGAGGCTCGCGATGTTCTCTTCCGGAAGTGGGCCGATAGGCTGGCTACGACGAGGAGTAGCTTGCTGCTTGTGGGGGCCGTTCGGCCCGTCTTGCGTGAGTGGGTGGAACTGGGTCATGGGGCTCCCACGTATCACCTCACCCAACTTCTCACGGGTCATGGCTGCTTCGCCAAGTACCTGTGGGAGGTGGTGGGGGTGGAAGCGGAGCCCCGGTGCCGAAACTGCACCAGCGGCGACCCCGACACGGCACACCACACTTTGGCCGTGTGTGACGCGTGGGGCGGCCAAAGAGCGGCCCTCACAAGCATCATTGGTGTGGACCTCTCGCTGTCGTCCGTAGTTTCAGCTATGGCCGGCAGCGAACAGTGTTGGGCCGCCGTCGCCTCGTTCGCTAGCGAGGTGATGGCGGCAAAGAGAGAGGCCTTGCGGGAGCGGGAGCGAGCTGGGCTCACTCTTCCGCCCCGCAGGCCCCCAGCGAGGGGACGCCGGCGAACTCAATTCGCCCGCGTCCCTGAATGAGAGTGGCCACGGGCAGTGGGTCGGGGGACCCGCTGCCCCTATGCTGATGTGGCGGAATGCGCCCCTGTGTGTTCCTGGGGTGCATTCTTGAGGTGAAAAACCCCCACCATTCCGGCCTGATTGCCTGGATGGTGGGGTCTTAAGTAGCGGGCCTACCAAGGGCGCCCCTAGCCGAGTCGCGGTGAGCAGACTATCCCGCGGCTCGGATTAGGCGAAGGAGGAACACCGTGGTGGTTTAGTGGGTAGTCTGGCCTTTGTCCAAGGCCAGGAGTCCCACACCATTCAGAATTACTAGTTTATCATCGTCATTATTTATCCGTATCGCACCTTTTATAACACAAACTCGTGGAGCGGTCCACTTTTTATTAGTATTGGTGAGTTTTTTTTTTTTGTTTACGTGGTGGAATGCAGCAATCCACCACGTAAACAAAAAAAAAAAAAAAAAAGGATCCATGGGATCCAGGGACGGGCCGGCCTACTGCTCGCGCAGGGGCTGTCAGGCATTTGTGCCACCGTCGGTGTTGGGAGAGTTGGCTGCTCTCCCGCGTCGCGCTGAATGATACAATGAAATATATTAAATGGTTAACCAATACTAATAAAAAGTGGACCGCTCCACGAGTTTGTGTTATAAAAGGTGCGATACGGATAAATAATGACGATGATAAACTAGTAATTCTGAATGATTTTCATTTATTGCCGACAAGCGGCCATGCTGGGATAAGACGAATGCTAAATAATATAAAAAGATATTATTTTTGGCCAAATATGGAGGACGATGTTAAAAAGTACGTAAAGAAATGTATAAAATGTCAAAGACAAAAACATTCTTTACCTACCAAACAGCCAATGGAGATTTCAACCACTGCGCAGTTAGCTTTAGATAAGATATATTTAGATATAGTTGGGCCCTTAAGTAAGGATTATTATAATTATTCATATATACTCACCCTACAGTGTGAGCTAAGTAAGTTTATAGAAGCTTATCCTTTGGAAAATAAGGATAGTGTTAGTGTGGCGAAATCTTTAGTTGATAATTTTATCTTAAGGTATGGAATACCCCGAGAAATAGCATCGGATCGTGGGACAGAGTTTTTGTCAACTACTATGAAAGAGGTATGTAAACTGTTAAATATAATCAATCGGTGCTTTAGAAAATACACACAAATCCTTGAATGCTTATTTGAGAATCCAAACTGATAATAATCCAAAATATTGGAGTACATGGTTACCATATTTTTATTTTGCTTATAATACAACTGTCCACTCTGAAACAAAGTACACACCATTTGAACTTGTTTTTGGCAAAAAATGTAATATACCGAGTAATTTGAATTCAGGAATTGTAGAAACCTTTGTATAATAATCATGATTATGTTAAACAATTAAAGTATAGATTACAGGTTTCCCAAAATGATGCAAAAGTTAATTTAATTAGTAGTAAAAACAAACGTAAGTCTGTTTATGATATGTACACAAATCCAGTCATATACGATATTGGTGATATGTTATTAGTAAAAAGTGAAAAGGATAACAAATTTGAACCAGTGTATTTAGGACCTTTTGAGGTAATTGAAGATTTAAATTGTAATGTGAAAATAGATCGAAATGGAAAAATTGAAATTATACACAAAAATCGCACAAAACCGTTTTATTGTTAAAAAAAAAAAAAAAAAAAAAAATTGTATTTTTTTTTCTTGTGGTAAGGGCGTATGGTGTGGTACAGCCCTAATGTTATAGTATGTGTGTGGAAACTCTATAGTTGTAAGTTCCTTGTATAAGTACTTATTTGTGTCACCTTATTAGAGAGTAATAAACGGGATTTCGCAAGTAATGGATATCTTTTAATTCGACTCCCTAACGACAACATCATATTACCTCCAGGATATCGACAACGACCCGAGTGCTAGCCACACTTGGGAAGCCGGTATCCTGAAGGCCGCGGGGCTTGCCTTAATTGGCTGGCCCGCGAGAAGGAAAAGTCTTGAAAACCTGACAGCGAAGTCGCTTAAAACCTGTGGATACCTGGGGAACTCCACAGTATGTACCCCGCTTCCTGGAATGAGCGTCACCTAGGAAGTGTAGTTTATATCGCGTTATAATCGTGGGAACTACATGGACAAATCACATCAAAAACCCAAACACACCGCCACTGAGAGGAGCAGGGCGAACAGTCCAGTGGGTCTGCAGACCCGGAAATCTGCACGGCGGAAGCGCAACCGCCGAAAAAAAATCATCCCCCCAGAGAAGACCGAGTCGGATCTCGACTTGACCCTGACCGACTCGTCTTCCAGCAGTTCTGGTGGGGATGAGATGATGCGTCCCCCCCTACCCAAGTAGTTTGCGGTTAGCCGCCGAAAGCTGCAGGGTGGGGGCACCAAAGCCGCCCCCTTACGGGCCTCAGCCAGGGAAGATGTGGGGGCGCCGCCGAGTCCCTCCGTCTCGGCGGCGCCCGCGCTTCGTACCAACAGCTCCACGTCCAGGGACGTGAAGGAGGCCCTGGAGAGACTGGCCGGGGCCCGCTGTGGACCTCTAACGCCAGAGGAGGACCGGGTCCGGCTGGCTGCGATGCGCCTCGTCGAGCAGTTTGAGCTGCTCAAGGCGGAGCTGGCCGAGTCCCAGAATGAGCGAGCTCAACTTGGCAGGAGGCAAGTTGAGCTCCTCAACAGCGTGGAGCGAACTGAGCACCGCAAAGAGATGGAGAGGATGGCGGCCGAAGTGGCGAACCTCCGTCAGGTCGTCGCCGGGCTGCCCGCGGAGCGCGCGACGCGGTCGGCGCGGCGACGACTAGCGGTGCAGCCGGAGCGGCCGGTGCCATCGGCGCCGCAGCTAGGCCGCTAATCACGGTCTAGTTCTCCAGAATCGCGGGGCCGAAGCCACGTTCGTGGCCGCGGAGCGCAGTTCGATTATCGACCTTTCGTTTGCAGGCGCTTCGCTGTCGCACCGTGTGCGGGACTGGCTTGTTGTTGTGGGGGTGGAGAACGCATCGCAACTGGCGCATCACCGATATGTTCGGTTTGATGTCTCCCCCCCCCCCCCCCCCGCGGGTGATGCGCCGGTCATACCGGCCCCACGCGAGCCACGCTGGGTGCTTGGGAGACTGAATCGGGAGGTCCTCCTGGAGGCCGCCATCGTACAGGCCTGGGCCATTGCGCCGGACAGGCCTGTCGATGTCGACGATGAGGCGGTGTGGTTCCGGGAGGCCATGACTCGTGTCTGCGATGCGGGTATGCCTAGGGCTCCACCCTATAGTCCGAGGCGTCGGGTCTGCTGGTGGTCTGCGGAGATCGCGAGGCTACGGCAAGCCTGCGTGATCGCGCACCGCCAGTGGACCAGACTCTGTAGGAGGCGTAGCCGAACCGCAGATACGGAGCCCCGAGTAACGAAGCTTCATGTGGGATACAGGGAGGCCAGAGATGCCCTCCGAGCGAAAATTAAGCGGGCGAAAGCCGCGGCTTATAAGGAGCTCATGGAGACGCTGGAGCGGGACCCATGGGGGCGGCCTTACCTTATGGTAAGAGGAAAGCTGCGCCCCCGGGCCCCGCCGTTGTCCCAGGTTCTCCAGCCAGCTCTGCTCGGTGGAGTGGTCGAGTCCCTGATCCCGGCGCGAGCGGAACACGTTCAGCCGCAGATGACTCCGCCACCTCGGTCGCCTATGGCGCCCAGTGTGGTAGTTGACGACGAAGTCCCCGAGGTCACTTGGGTAGAACTGAAGCTGGCGGTGCGAAGGCTTAGAGCCAAGAAAAGCACCGCCCCGGGACCCGACGGCATTCCAGGCCACGCGTGGGGCCTAGCTCTGGGAGAAGACGGTCTCGAACCCCGACTGAGAGGGTTCCTCAGCGCATGTTTGGAGCGGGGCCAGTTTCCGAAGATGTGGAAGACGGGGAAACTGGTCCTCATCCAAAAGGAGGGTCGTCCGGCGGACGAACCGTCCGGCTACCGGCCCATTGTGTTGCTCGACGAGGTGGGCAAGCTCTTTGAAAGAGTTATTGCTAAGCGCCTTGTCGGGCACCTCTCTGGTAGGGGGCTGGACCTGGCGGATGCCCAATATGGCTTCCGCCGGTGGCGGTCCACTGTGGATGCCATCATGCGCGTGAGGACTTTGGCGGAGGCGGCAGTCGCCCGGGGTGAGGTGACATTGGCGGTGTCCTTGGACATCTCCAACGCGTTCAACACCTTGCCCTGGAGTTGCATCAGGGAGGCACTCGTGTACCACGGCGTGCCTCTCTACCTCCGCCGCATAGTCGGGGCGTACCTGACGGAGAGAGCCGTTATCTGGCTTACACCCGAGATTAAAGAGTTAATGTCTAAAAAAGCTGCAGCTAAGACAAGGTACAAAATTAAATCTACCCAGATTAATTTGGACAAGTATGTAGCCCTTAGAAATAAATGCATCAGGGTGTGTAGGAATGCACAATGCCATCATATTCATACCTCGGTAGAAAGCGGGGATCCAGCAAAAGACTGGAAATTTCTAAATTCACTGGGAGTTGGAAAATCACGCCAAAACTCTATTCCTAAGAATTTAAACTTAGATGCACTTAATGCACATTTCTCTACTTCATCCAGTTTTAATGGAACTACGAAAACCAATACACTGCAATATCTTTCATCTATTCCAACTCCTGATCATCCATCTTTCACCTTCAACCAATTGACCGCTTGTGATGTTAAGAAGAGCATTCTGTCAATTTCATCCAATGCTGTTGGTAGCGATGCCGTTAGCCGAAATATGATTGTACCAATTCTGGAGCAAATTCTTCCTATCCTATGTCACGTCTTTAACTACTCCATTTCATCTGCTATTTTCCCATCCTCATGGAAAAGTGCTCAGATAATTCCTCTACCTAAAAAATCTAAGCCATGCTCCTTCTCTGACTATCGTCCTATATCTATCCTTCCTTTTCTTTCTAAAGTTTTAGAGCGTCTCATTCACTCGCAACTCAGCTCCTTCCTAAATAAATATGCGCTGCTAAATCCACTACAATCCGGCTTCCGACCTGGACACAGCACTACGACAGCATTGGTTACTATCACGGAAGACAAGACATGTGGATGCCATCATGCGCGTGAGGACTTTGGCGGAGGCGGCAGTCGCCCGGGGTGAGGTGACATTGGCGGTGTCCTTGGACATCTCCAACGCGTTCAACACCTTGCCCTGGAATGGATAGTGGAAAACTTACGCTTTTATCCCTACTGGATTTCAGCAATGCTTTTAACACCGTAGATTTCGACATCCTGCTCGGTATACTGAGCTCTATTAACATATCTCCATCGGCGATTGAGTGGTTTCATAGTTACCTGTTTGGTCGCCAGCAGCGGATCCGCGTCGAAGAATCAAGTTCTTCTTTGTGCAATACTACTGCTGGTGTACCGCAGGGTGGCGTTCTATCTCCGTTACTCTTCGCAATTTTCATAAACACAATCTCCGAAAATTTACTTTCATCCTACCACCTTTATGCTGATGATCTGCAAATTTACACCCAAAGAATGCCGAACTGTCACTTAAACTTTTTTTTTCTAAACACTTTGTTTCGATTCCACCGATAGTATTCACTCTAACAGATGGCAAATTTAATACACCACCATCTAGTATTTTTCTATTGAACTATTAACAACTGAATCTGGCGCTGTACACGTATTAAGTGGATGATGTCGTTTGGTGACTGTAGTCACCATGGACAGGCAATGTAATATTTTTTTTGGTGACTACAGTTCCCGTGGACGTTACAGTGGCTAAACAACTTGCCCGATGCATTTACTGTACTCAATGAGGACCTGGATAGGATTTGCGAATGGAGTAAGAACCATGGACTCACCCTAAATTCATCCAAGACACAAATAATTGTTATTGGTAGTCCAAGGTTGACTTCGAAAATAGATTGGACCCAGCTTCCTCAGATCAACATGGGTGGAGCAATCATGCCAATTAGTGAAAATGTCAAGAACAAGCTCTTCCGTCATCTAACGTAGGGACTATGTTAGATGACACTACCTTCCGCATCGCAACTTGTCTCCGTTTAGGTGCGCCGTGTGTTTCTCCGCATCAATGCCGTTGTGGAGAAGCCGTTGACAGACTCGGACACCATGGTCTGTCGTGCTGCAGGAGCGCTGGGCGAATTCCACGGCACGCCAGCCTCAACGACATAGTCCGCCGTGCTCTTGTCACCGCCTGTGTACCAGCTGTACTAGAACCAAACGGTTTGGCGCGTGACGATGGCAAGAGACCGGATGGCATGTCGTTAATGCCATGGAAGATGGGTAGGACTCTGGTGTGGGACGCCACATGCGTTGATACCATGGCTCCTACCCATATAACTAGCACGGCTGGCTGTGCTGGTGCTGCTGCTGCTTCTGCAGAGGCTCTCAAGCGGCGCAAATACTCCAATCTCATCGGAGATTATGAATTTGTGCCGTTTGGAGTCGAGACTTTGGGGTCATGGGGTCCGAGCGCTCGCAACCTCTTCCGTGAGATTGCGAAGCGAATGGTCGACGCTTCTCGTGACCAGAAGGCTGGCCTCTTTTTAGGACAGAGAATAAGCATTGCCATACAACGTGGCAATGCTGCCAGTCTTCTGGGAACGCTACCACAAGAGGCATGCGATGCGGAGGAATTCTACGACGCATTTTAATTGTTCTTAGCTATAAGTTGTATAATAGTTGTTTTATTTTTATTGTATTTAATATTTATAAATTATTTCTTGATTTGTTTATTAAACTTAGTACATTATATTAGAAAATAGATATGTATTAAAGAATCACATAAAGTTATCAAGAACTTGGGTATCTATATGGATAAATCATTTTGTTGGAATATCCAGTTACAGGAAACCAGTCGTAAACTTTTCGCTTCAGCGGGTGCTTTACGCAGACTGCGAAACTTCCTACCAATTGCCACTAAAACTGCGCTAGCACAATCGCTTCTTCTTCCTGTTCTCGACTACGCCGATGTCAGCTATCCCGATCTCACAGAGGAGCAACTAGATAAACTTGAGCGACTTCAAAACTTTTGCATACGATTCATATTTGGTTTACGCAAGTATGATCACGTGTCAGATTTCCGAAAACAACTCAAGTGGCTCCCAATTCGGCTTCGCAGGAATGCTCATATTCTAACATTATTATATAATGTATTATTTAATCCCATCACTCCCTCTTATCTCAAAGAACGATTCCAGTTCCTCCATGACACACATACGAGATGCCTGAGGTCATCCGAGAATTTGAGGCTGAGAATGCCAATGCATTCAACTAATTTTCTTGGTAAGTCATTCTCTGTCAAGGCTGTGCGCTTATGGAACGCATTGCCATTGAGTATCAGACAAGCAAAATCCTTAAACATATTTAAAAGAATGGTAAAGGACTACTATCTATCATTGTGAACACTGTGACAGCTCACAATTAATATGCTCACTATTTTCCCTTCTTATTACTATGTACTATTTACTTCGTATATCTATTTATGTGCTAAAGTTGCATATTTATTTAACTTTATTTGAACTTCTCTCATATCTATCTTTCTTTTTGTATCTTTTAATATATTATAACCTTGTTTCTAGTTTATTTGCTAACTACACCAAATCTTTTGCTTTATTACACTACTGTCCATCCCAAGGTTGCCTGGAAGAAATCGCTTCCAGCGATAAGGCCGCCCATTGTACATTAAACTGTATGCATGCTCACTACAAACTTTACTGTAATCTATTGGTGTACAATAAATAATTATCTATCTATCTAATTTATTTAGCAAAAATAACTGTTACGATGATGCCTTCCGATCGGTATCATAAAATTACAGACCGTTTTTTTTTCTTGTGTACCGGTTGCAATTCCCGATTCAACGAGGTAATTATTAATAATGTATAAATGCAGTTCAAATGGTTTTTAAAATAAAATATCTAAGTCTTCTTTCAGTAAATTGTTCCATCTACAATAATTAATGTACTTTACTTCCATGTGGCATTGCCGTGAGACGCTCTGTATATAAGAAAATGAAGTTTTAACGCCTGTAAAACATTATCTTCTCCAGTGCAATTTTTTTTTCCAAAAATTACAACCCGTATAAGTTGTTAGTTCTAAACCTAACACGTTTTAATCACGGATGTGATGTGATATAGATGGCGCTCGCTGTCGAGTTAACATCGGCTCTGTGTTGAAAAAAGCTTTAAAATTATTAATTCAAACTTTCTAGTGATTGATTACCGTAAAAAGTATTATTTAGTGACAATACACCTGCCATATCGTTATCATAGCAATGCATACAATGAAATTGGGTAATTGAAGTGATAAACAATTTCAAGTTCAACATCGGCAATAAACAAAAACAATATATTAAATAAGGAAGATAGACTGTAAAACAATACATAAACGTTAAAACTTATAATACAGTGCAGTAACAGTGAATATAGTGCAAATAATTATTAAACAAACAAAAATTCATATAGTGACCGTTAATTTTATTCAAAAATTAGTTACGTTCTCGGTAATAAGAAATTGGACTTTGAACCCATCCTCTGGCGCTCATAGTAACAAAAAATTGTATCATAATCACTGCACAGTGTTCGGAGGCAAGCACTTACTAATTTCAAGCTATAAACCTAATGTGTATTTGGTCTAGTGGCTTGCAGTGCATCTTTTGTGATTGGCTGTGTTTGGTGTGGCGCGAGTTCGAATCCAGCATTTTACGGAATTCTTTTTCCGATTGTTTCGTTTATTATAAAGACTGAGAGAGCATTGAAGAAAATCAATCTCTTCAATAATAAATTATTGTACCTATTATAATAATAATTGTAACGTAACAGCTTGAATTGTATACGAGTAAGTGTCTCGTAAAGAGCCATCTAGTGGGAAATAATAAGACTACAAATAACACGATTCAAATAATAATAGGAGTAGCAGGTACGTGTTTACTGCTGATATTATATAATTACTGCCTACAAAAATAATACACTTAATATAAATGGATACCATAGACGATCAAAATGTTACATTTAGACCAATTAGGCTTCAACGTACAAACTCGCTAAGCGATGATTCCATACTAACATCTCCACTTTTTGAAACCACTGTGATGAGTCTACCGAACACACCTCAAAAAGAGAAAGCATTAATGTTGGAACTCAAAGAAAAAATTGTGGCTCTTACTGATCAGCTAGCAAGTGCCCACTCAGAAATTGAGGTTCTCAACAGTGAAAACTATACACTTAAATCGGACTTAGAAAAATCAACCAAACTAATACACACTTACAAACAGATGTCTCTCTCGGATAGCCTGTATACCTCGCCAATGACATGTCGCTGTAAGAAACGTATAAGATGCTCCTCCACACCATTAAAACTCCAAGCAACAACGCAGAAATCCCGTATTGGTCAATCCAGTACCAACCAGTCTCCAAGACAAGGCTCTGCCGCTCCCATACAACCCGCCTTAATAGATCTCAATTTACTGGGAACATCAGCTTTACCAGGGTCGTCTTGTAATACTTCTAAAAAGCCTAAAGAGACTACAACATCAATGCCACAAAAACACCTTAACAACACATCTATGAAATCAAGACATAGAATTATAGTGATTGCGGATGATCAGGGACGACATATTCAGCATACGCTACAACGCCTCATTGGTGATCGTTTTTTGGTGACCTGTTTCTGGAAGGCTGGGGCTACACTACAAGATGTATTGGCGTCAGAACGAACAGAAATAAACTTACTAACGTTATGGTACATATAGATAATAAAACACCAGTTTGTGCCCTATTCATGGATATCAGCAAAGCCTTTGACTGTGTAGACTACAAAATTCTAAAAACTAAGTTAGATAAATGTGGGATTAGAGGGAATGTATTAAATATTATTATGTCTTTCTTAAGCAATAGAAAACAAGCGACATCCATTAACCAAATTTGTGAAGCAAAAAGAATGGAAATTACTTATACTTCGGACTATGAACAGGTAGAATATGGAGTCCCTCAAGGCAGTGTACTGGGTCCCTTATTATTTCTAGTGTACATTAACGACTTTCCGAAATCAGTCAATGTGCCAATGATTTTATTTGCAGATGACAGCACTTTAATATTCTCAAATAAAAATCATAAAATACTTAAAGACACCTTATGTAATACACTCTCTGACGTGGTTGAATGGCTGAAATCGAATAATCTTACAGTTAACTTCAGTAAGACCACTATAATGGTATTTAGAAATAGAGTCAGACCGCCAATTGACGTAGTCATTGACTACGCGGGCACAAATATAAAAGAAGTGGACACGACAAAGTTTAACAATCGATTGTAACCTTAATTGGGAACCACATATTGATAATGTTTGCACTAAGCTATATCAAATTTCGTACGCCCTATACATGCTGGCAAAAACCGTAGACTTAAGTACTTTAGTGACCGCATACCATGCCTATGCGAAATCGGTAATACGCTACGGCATAATATTTTGGGGTAACTCCACGGACTGGGAAATGGTCTTCAAAGCCCAAAAGCGATGTATCAGATCCGTTTGTAAAATCTCGAAAACTGATAGCTGCAAACCACACTACATTAATTTAAAGCTATTAACCTTCCCAAGCCTATATATCATGGAGGTGGCTTCATTTGTCAAAGGTAATAAGCGAATGTTCGAGCATCTCTGTGGCACTCGGCATCAACATAAAATAAAAATAATTCAAAATAAGTCTGCTCTAATGAATAAAAGTATTTTATGTATGACGTCAAGGATCTTCAATAAACTGCCGACTGAACTATGCTGCACCGATAATATATACGAATTTAAAAATAAGCTGAAAAATATTTTGGTACAAAAGGCATACTATAGTGTGCAAGAATATTTAGATGACAAGTGTGTGTAATGTATGGCAAAATTTTAATTTTATTTGGTTGTAATATTATGATATTATTCACGGCATGAAATATTGACATAATTACCATTATATAATTCGAAATTTTATTTATTATGACATTACATATTTATTGACATTGTTATTAATTTTATGAAAATTGGATTTATAGTATATTTTGTTTTTCCATTCGGTATAACTCAATTGTTTTTAATTTATTGACTTAAAAAAAAAATTTATTGACATTGTTATTAAGTTTTGAAAATTGGATTTATGGTATATTTTGTTTTTCCATTTGGTATAACTCAATTGTATTGTGTTTCAATCTTATTCATTATGACATTGATTATGGTTTGTTTTATTATGTTTCAATTTTACTCATGAGATTATGATATTGTATATTTATTATCATTATTATGAATCCCTAATTATGAATGTTGAAATGATTGTGTTAATTTAAATTTAAATGTTAGTTCATTTTATTATTTACCTAGTACCTATATTTGCATGCCTTGAGGCGGAATTTGGCTGTTTAAAAAAAAAATATTTCATGTAAACACCTTATGTACCCATTTTCGCAAATAAATGATTATGATTATGATTATGATTATGATTATGATTATGATTATGATGTAATTAAAGCTCATTTTCAATTGTCTGAAGTGTGTTTGATTTTTAGTTTCTTTTATTTATTTTATTTCATTCATTTTAATTCATTTTATAGCATTCATTCTTCCTAAAGTTTGAAGATAGAATTAAAAGATTAAAATTATGGTAAATTATTATATTCCATATTATGTTCGACAGTCTCAATAGCTCGTATATATGTAGGTATATATGGCATTATGATTACTATTAGTATAGTTCCCGGCATATATCTTACCTATTTGCGTAGTACGCGTATATTGCGAGAAGGATGTCACGGGATGCGATGGCGGAAGAGCTCAAACTTACAATCATAAATTCAATCATACAGCCTTTCGCAGTCCACCGCTGATTATAGACCTCCTTCAATGTTAGGAGGCTATAGCATACTGTCTCGCTGGCCAGACGGTTTTGACTATATTTTGAGTTTCCTTCTCTATTAGTGTGTTAACGATACCCTCCAGATGAGGTGAGGTAGTGATAATTGTATCCTTTCATCACGCGGAATACATCAAACCAATCCACAAGCGCCAGTGCATTAATAAAAAATAAAAAACTACTACTACATGTAAGTAAAAATTAAAATGCGTCGTGGGGTTTCTCCTCATCGCATGTCTCTTGGGGTAGCGTTCCCAGAAGACTGGCAGCATTGCAACGTTGTACGGTAACGCTTATTCTCTGACCTAAGAAAATGCCAGCCTTCTGGTCACGAGAAGCGTTGGCCATACGCTCGGCTCAAATTCATAATCACCAATGAGATTGGAGTATTTGCGCCGCTTAAGAGCCTCTGTAGAATCTGCAGCAGCACCGGCATATATATCTGTGCCAGGTAAATCGTTTGGCCAAACAGTTTGGTTCAAGCACAGATGGAACACCAGCGGTGACAAAAGCACGGCGGATTAACTCGTTGAGGCTGGCGTGCCACGGATTCACCCAGCGCTCCTGCAGCGTGATAGTCGGTCAACTGCTTTTCCACAACGATATCGATGCGGCGAAACACATGGCGCAAGGCACGTCGCGATGCGGAAGGTAGTGTCATCTAACATAGTCCTACGTTAGGTGACGGAAGAGCTTGTAGCCAAAAACCCGATTCCCACACTCCAACGGCTCGTAAACGATCACGCTCAGCAGCATTAGAACATGTCTTTAGTAAATTTTGTCTTACTAAGCTGCAGAGCGGCCCGTCCCTCTGACGCAGTGAGAATAGGTTTCTTGGGAAATCGGTATTTATTTCCGAGCGTTCACTGCATCAGTCTTACACAATACATCAAAATTAACTAGTAATTTTCCTTGTTAATTCTTCCGTACTGTGAACCGAAGACAGGAATGCGGGTAAGCTGACATCTGAATTTTTGCGTATACCGAGCCCACCCAAGCGAGTTGGTAGAGACGCTTGTAGTGAAGCTCGGTTATTCAAGTTCACGTTTAAAATTTTGATGAGTGTAATTTTCTAAATTTTATCCATTTTTTCCAGAAGTGTTAAATGCTTTCAAAATGGCGTAGATCTGAGAGCATGAGTGAATTTTGAAACGAAAAGACAGTACCGAGGAATAGTGAAATGAATATTAATTTTGAGAAGTCGGTCCGAAATGTCACTAAAGTTTTGAATTTTTTCCTCTACAAATGAGGTGTAGACATCTTCTAAGATTGGGGACTCGTGGAGACGTAAAGATTGTTTTTCTATTATTATTATTTTTTATATAGAACACGTCAATTAGACTTCGCCTTGCCTGATGGTAAGCTGAAGGCAAAGTCTTAAAAAAGAGGGTCACCATTACTTACACATACTATGTGACAATGGTGACACTCAGCTTGACGGCCTCATCATATGCTTTTTCATGCCCCGCTTAAAGGACCCGGGGCTGTAGGAAGAAGGAAACACGTGAGCTGGCTTAATGGTGCGACAGAGGAAAGAGTCACCGAACCGCTATTTTGATATTAGCAGCTAAGAATAAGAATAGGTAATATTTATTTGTGAATTTGATACATAGTTGTTATACCACATGAAAACACATTAGAAATAGTAATAATTTTGACCGAAACATCATAATATAAAAAAAACACACTAATTATCACTTAGTTCTAAACCAATTAATTTAAATTCATATTTTATAATAGTCAAATCTTGTAAAACTGTTCCCACACCTCCCCCTAGAGTCTCGTCGTCTAGGTACCATACAATAAATTTAGAATTAAACCGTCAAATAATGGGCTGAATAGCTAAACTGAAAATTACCGGTCCAAGAGGGTCTCCTTGTTGACAACCAGCAGCAGATTTTGTTGCAATATCAACATATTGCAACAAAATCAGACACCCCTCTAAATACCCCTCTAAATTATAATACAAGGACAACTCCTTGTATTATAATTTAGAGGGGTATCTGTAACATTGCATCTGTTTACATATTCCCTGAGTGAGTACTCAATACTCAATACTCAATACATTTATTGCATTCCATAATGTGATAGGTACAGATGTCAGATTAAGATGAAGTTACAATTATGGACCCTGTCGGGCACAGCACAATGTTTGGAGAGAGGGATAATTTACTATTATACAGTTTCATTACAATTTTAATTTTAGATATATATTAAGTTTTTTATACCTTGTCATTTGAAGAGTGATGATATGATACTGATAATGATGTGAGCAGAAGTTTTAATCACTGTTCAAGAGTAGGTATATACAATAAGGGAATTTAAATATAGGCAATATTAACTGATAATAATAAATTTAGTTCTATGTCGTATTAACTTTTTTAGTTTCATTAAACAACATTAAACATTAAACATGCAAAGTGAACATGAATTAAAAAAAAATAAAAATAAAATGACAGTATTAAATAACAATTTAGATTTCAATACAAAATACAAAATGTCCATATCAGATGTCAAACAAAATACCATCAAAATCATATCAAAATACAAAAGTCAATTACCAACGTCAACATAGAATACCAAGGTCAATTTCATATTTATATTTTGAACACATGCAAAGTGAACATGATTATAAAAAATGACAGTATTAAATAACAATTTTAGATGTCAATACAAAATTGAAAATGTTTACATCAGATGTCAAATAAAATACCATTAAAATCATATTAAAATACAAAAGTCAATAAGCAATGTCAACATAAAATACCAAAGGTCAATTTCAAATTCAAAGTTCAGTATACTAATAAAATTTTAATTTATTCGATGTCAATATTATATTAATAAATAATTTTTCGTTCTAGTAATAACGTTAATAATAATATGTTTGTGTTAGGATGTATATAATATTTAATGTGATCAATGTCATTCTGAATTTTATTGACTATTTATTTATTAGGTATATTTTAGGGTTGTGACTAGTTTTTATCATCAAAGTATTCCTGTAAGCTGTAGTAGTTTTTACTTGATAGGAAGTTTTTTAACTTATTAACAAAAATGCTAAATTTTTCCTCATTTTTAATGGGCTCGGGCAACCTATTATATATTTTTATTGACATGACCAAAGGACCTGAAGAATGCATTTCGAGTTTGGAGGTAGGTAGATTCAGTCTATTTTTATGTCTCAGTGCATACCTAGTTTGTATGTTTTCACGTGTAGTGTAGTGTTCTGGATATTTCCGGACAAACTTACATACCTCCAAAATATACATGCAAGGCAATGTTAATATTCCCAGGTTCTGGAAGTGGGGCCTACAAGTGTCTGTCTGTTCTATATTTACTAATATTCTTATTAGTTTTTTTTGTTGAGTAAATATAGTTGGTGCGTCTGTACTGTTTCCCCATAAAATGATGCCATAGGTCAGTCAAGAGTATGCATAGGCGTAGTAGGTAACCAAAGCCGTTGCCAAATCGGTGGTCTTCTTAACTTCCCGTAGGGCATAGGAGAACCTTGATATCTTGGCTCTTACCTTTTTGACGTGCGGCTTCCAACTAATGTGAGTGTCTATGGTTAAACCAAGCAAGTTGAATTCTCTAACAGCTTCTAATTTTATATTGTCATAGGTAAAATCTACAGCCAGTGGTGGTTTTTGGTGAGGGTGGAAAGGTATTAGTTTAGTCTTTGTATAGTTAATTTCTAATTTATGCTCAGTCATCCAAGATACCGTTTTCTTCAAAATATCATTCAATTTCTCATTGAGGTTTAAGTGACTTTCACATGTGATAAGTAAAGAGATGTCATCCGCAAACAGTACACATGGTCCCTCAATGGCTTTAGGCAAGTCATTGATGTAAATTAAGAATAATAAGCACCCCATCACGCTACCCTGAGGGATTGAGGCTTTCACTTCCAGTTTATTGGACTGAATTTTTTATATTTGATTAGTAGTTTTGTTAAAAGATTCAATCTCTACCAGTTGTTTCCTGTCTGTTAGGTATGAAGAGAGCCACTTGTGAGTTTGTCCCCTTACACCTATTCCATATAGTTTGCCAAGTAAAATATTAAACTGCACTTTGTCGTAGGCCTTAGTCATATCAAGCAGCAGACCTACTGCGTATTTCTTGTTATTTATAATGTTTAGAGCCTCTTGTATGTATTTATAGACAGCCAAGGTTGTTGATTTATTTTTACGAAAGCCGTTTTGACTTTCGTCGAATATCTGAAATTTCTCACAGAAGGAATATATCCTACTATACATTGCCTTTTCGAAGATTTTTGAGGCAGTAGGCAATAGGGCAATCGGGCGATAATTACTAGGCTCAGTTTTTGAGTCTTTTTTGTGGACCGGCTTTATGACTGCGAGTTTCAGTTGGTCTGGAAAGGTGCCCTCTTCGAACGACTGGTTCACCAATATATAAAATGGCAGTGTTAATTCTTTAGCACAATATCTAAAGAGGCTGGGTGGAAACTCGTCGATACCATGGCTCATTTTACTACTTAAGTTTCTTAAAATTGTGATAATTTCGTAAGGCTCTACAGGACTGAGAAACATAGTGTTTTCTGTAGGGTGGAGCACTGATGTGCCATTTGCCTCTCTACTTGATATAGAGGTGGCTATGTCGCCAATTGACGCGAAAAAGTGATTAAAGTGCTCGGCTATCTGTTGGGGTTCACATATAAGGCTATTGTTAGTTTTTAATTCTATATTCTGATTTTCTTTTTTAGTTTTTTTATTGGTTCGCTCATTTATAATACTCCACATTGCTTTAGTTTTATTAATAGATTTTACTATCTTATTTTTGTAGTGAAGTTTTTTCGAAATTATGACTACCTTTTTTACAATAATTGCACGTTATATTATATGTTATTAATGTATTTAAGGACCACACTATTCAGCCTGTAAAAAAGTGATGTGAAGAAAATAAAAACCGGTCGCAGTAATTCCCCTAACATTTTCACACTTGTTATTGTAGATATGTTATGACTTACGGTTCCGAAACGTGGACACTTACCATTATGAGTGACCACGTTTTTAACTACCACTACCACTCTACCACTGTGTGGACTTTTAGGCTATGGACCAGCCCAGTGGGCTATGGAGCCAGCTATGCTTGGCATTTCTCTGAAGCATAGAATTCGGAACGCAGAATAAGCAAGCTGAAGTGGCAGTGGGCTGGAAACGTTTGTCGAAAATCGATGGCCGTTGTAGCAGACGAGTCCTAGAGAAGAGACCGCGAGAAGGCAAACGGAAGGTAGGCCGCCCCCTGGGCAAATGGACGGACGACCTGAATAGGTGGCTGGACAGACTGGATGCGGATGGCAGAGGATGGATATTAACATGCATATGTAATATATTGAGTAAATTATATGCGTGTAAAAAAGCTCTTCGGGGATAAAGGCGTGATTATATATGTATTTTTTGATACGACAGAGTCTCATATGATAGCATATCTTTGTATTTCCAAGCTTCTCAATGACAGCACAAAACTCTCCAGGGAGCTCTGGCTATTCTACTCACCGCAGGGAACACAACACGAGGTTATTATGGCCACGGGATTCTGCAGAGCGAAGGTACTTCCCAAGTCGAACTGTTCAATTGGGGCAAAAATACTCTTGTGTCCTACCTCCTGTAAAACTGTTAAATCACAACACTCAAATGTGATTTAATTTTTAATCAGAAGGTGTAAAGTTTCCTCATTCTCCCATTCAAAAACAGAGTAAAAAAAGTAATAGTAAGTTATTTTAGGCTTCGCAGCGAGTTATGTTTCTAAAGTTGCGATTAGGATTACGAGCAGAACGTAATATCCTTTATCTTTTTCATCCTGGCGTTAATACGAACATCTATGGTTTCGATTCCCATTCTTGTGGACAAATTAGAGCTAGTTGGGTAGAGTAGTAGGAATAATCTAGACATCTTTCGTGACTATCTGACTGAAAAAAGTCAGTATGTTAAAATAGGAAACGCCACGAGCGGTAAACAACGTGTCACCTATGGAGTTCCTCTAGGCAGCGTTCTGGGCCCTAAACTATTCCTAGTGTATATAAATGGCCTATGTACTCTTGAATTACCCCACACTAGAATATTTACATACGCCGATGATACCACACTATTAGTTGAAAACAGAGGGTAGCTGTTGAAGTGTCAACACCTTTTAAAAAAAGCTCATGAATATTTTAAATTTAAAAAATAAAATTACTTACCATTTAATGCAATATAATATTTAAAAACCTTTGGTATCCTCTATTGCACCCTCTCACATATTAGTATATATAATAAATCACCGCTCGACTGCACTAAGGCATGGCAAACGAAATGGATCTGTACACAAACTTGTTTAACTGCATGGAGGAGCTGTCTACCACTTTTACAAGGCGTATGGCACAGTATGAAGAGGACTTGAAGAGTGCTGGAGGTGAGTCTACAATACATAAGACTATAGCAAGTATCTCTCGCGATTTCACTGAATTTAAGGGTCTTGTATGGAAGACCTTGGGTGCCCTGAAATCCCAAATGGAGTTACTGGTGAAGGGCTTAGATCGGCATGAGATGGCTTCAAGAGCCAAGGTTCTTCTTCTGCATGGCCTTTCTGAGAAAAATACAGCGGATCTCACGGGCAGCGTCATTAATGTGTTCTCTGACAAAATAAAGACCATGAATATCACTACAAAAGACATAGCAGTCTGCCATCGTCTGGGGAGTGATACTAGCAGACCTCGCCCCCTGTTAGTGAGGTTTGAAAGTCGTGCAACCCGTAGTGAGATATGGCGTAACAAATCCAAACTCAAAGGCACTGGTATAACGTTGTCAGAGTTTCTCACAAAACCCAGACACGACCTATTTGTGTCCGCACGGAAGCATTATGGTGTGAGACAGTGCTGGACCTCGGATGGGAAGATTATAGTTCAGGTCACGGATAACACGCGGCATAAGATCGAGTCGGCGGGTGAACTGCAACAACTTTTGAACAAATATCCTGTGGCCGAAACAACATCTGCCAGTGTGGGTACAGCTTCACAGAGAAAACCGCGCAAGTAGCCTTCATAATTGTTGCATACATTTTATTTTTGTTTTGTGTTTCTTTCATTTTGAGATTTAATTTGTATAAGCGGTCAGTTGCATTTTATTATTGTTATAGTAATTTGACTTTGATTGACGTAACTGACGTAACAACTTTAACTTGTCAAAACTGTCATATTATGTTGTGCGTTCGGAAACGTTTATCTATAAATTATGTTTGCAACTGGCGAGTGCATAGAGGATACGTTACAAGTAAAACTTTAGACTACTTATTATTTAGTTTTATATAATCTATAATTAATTTATATATCTTTTTTTTTTTTTTAATTTATTTATTATTTTTATTTTTATATGTCTGAAGATTCAGACGTTGCTATTTCAGACTCAGATGATAGTTTTGCTTCTTGTGCTTCTTCGATTGCGTCTAGTGACAGCTTGGCCAGTACATCTGGGAACAACAATGCTGTTCAGCTCTGTAACGAACTGTCCTCTATTTATTCAGTACTTCCTTATTATTTTAATGTTGTCCACATAAATGCTCAAAGCATTCCTGCACACTATTCCGATCTTCTGGTTTCTTTTAATTCTGACTACGTTCATGCTGTTCTTGTCTCCGAATCTTTTCTTAAGCCTCCACTTCCTTCCACCCAGTACTCTCTACCTGGTTATAAGCTTGTGCGTGTTGACAGAACTGGTAAGGGTTGCGGTGGGGTTGCTATGTATCTTTTTTTTTTTTTTTTTTTTTTTTTTTTTTTATACCACTTAGTTGGCAGACAAGCACACGACCCACCTGATGGAAAGTGGTTACCGTGACCTATGGACGTCTGTAACACCAGAGGAGTCACAGTCGCGCTGCCAACCCTGTAAGTACAGAGTTTCTGTGCCGTCAGCAGAAGACAAAGCAGGACAAGCCTTTAGTCTTCCCACTGACAGCACAAATTCTCCAGTGAGCTCTGGCTACCCTACTCACCGCTGGGAACACAACACGAAGTTATTATAACCGCGGTATTCTGTAGGGCGGAGGTACTACCCCAGTCGGACTGCTCAATCGGGCGGAAATACCGCCGTGTCCTACCTACGTGGTGTATCTTCGTGGGGATATTTCTCATAAAGTTGTTGATCAGTCTCCAGGTGTTTATTCAAATTTTACTGAATATCTTTTTATTGAGATTGATTTTAAGCACACCAAAACACTACTAGGGGTATATTACAGTCCTGTTAACAACATTGATTATTTCTCTGCCTTTGAATTACAACTTGAACATTTCTCGTCAATATATGAGCACAGAATTATCCTCGGGGACTTCAATACTTGTCTCCTAAAGAATGATCATCGCAGCCGTAAACTCTGTTCCCTTGTCTCTTCTGTGGACATGCACATTCTTCCTCTACAAGCCACACATAAGGTTCCCAATACTCAGCCCTCGCTACTGGATCTCATTCTAGTCTCTGATCCTCACAAAGTAGCCTCACACGGACAGTTATCTGCTCCCTTTTCATATCATGATCTCGTATACCTATCCTATAAACTTCGTCCTCCGAAACGCAAGAGTAAATTTCTATATCTTCGTAATTTTAAAGACATTGATCTGGAGCGCTTGGGGGTTGATGTGAATGGTACTGACTGGTCGTCTGTTTATGACTGCAATGACCTGGATGGGAAAGTGACTTTCTTTACCAGCAAATTGTTGACCATCTATGAGGTACATGCCCCCATTAGGAAGGTAAGATATGACATCTCCCTGCGCCATGGCTTTCTCCAACAATCAAAAACATGATGTCGAAGCGAGATAAGGCCAAGCGTAAATATATGAAATGTCCATCTGTAGAGGGCCTCAATTTGTATAAAAAGCTGCGTAACCGCTGCAATCGTCTGTGTAGGGATGCGAGACGGGACCATATTCACAGGTCAATTGAAAATCTCAACACCTCTCAACAATGGCAGTTCCTGAAATCTCTGGGTATTGGTAAGGTCGTCCATGACAACTTTACTGATATGGACCTCAATGCATTAAATGCACACTTCTCAGCGCCTCCAACTACTATACCTAGTGATGTTAAATCTTCTACCCTAAATTTTCTCTCTTCTCTTCCACTTCCATTAAATACTTCCTTCCAATTTCATCCTGTATCAGAGGTAGAAGTTAAGAAACATCTAAAATCCATATCCAGTAGGGCGGTTGGTGATGATGGCCTTCAACTCCAAATGCTTCTCCCCATAGTAAATATGATTCTTCCTGTCCTCATCCATATTATAAACTTCTCCTTGTATTCCAACTGTTTTCCTTCATCATGGAAGAAAGCTTCTGTTATACCCCTGCCAAAAGTATCCAATCCTACAACACACTCCCAATTCCGCCCTATTTCAATTCTTCCCATCTTGTCCAAGGTACTCGAGAGTGTTGTGCATGATCAACTGAGCTATTACCTCTCCTCTAATGGTCTGCTAAGTCCTTTCCAATCTGGCTTTCGCCGTGGCCATAGTACTGTAACAACATTAGTTAAAGTAACTGATGACATAAGAATGGCAATGGAGAACAAACAACTGACAGTTTTGGTCTTATTGGATTTCAGCAGTGCCTTCAACTCAGTTGATTTTGACATCCTCCTGGGTATTCTGTCCTCCATCAATGTTTCTACCTCTGCAACTACATGGTTTAAATCCTATCTCCAGGGACGCTCACAGTCTGTTAGAGTGAATGACGCTTCCTCTGATTGTTGCGACTTGGTAGCAGGCGTTCCACAGGGTGGCGTTCTTTCTCCTCTCCTTTTCTCTATTTTCATAAACGCCGTAACTCGGGTTCTAACCTCGCATTACCACCTCTATGCAGATGACTTGCAAATATATCGGCATTTTAAAGCTGATGAACTGACTGGGGCTGTGGCTGCCATCAACAATGATCTTGACAACATCCATACTTGGGCCCAATCCTTTGGACTGCTGGTCAACCCAAAAAAATCTCAAGCACTTATTGTTGGTGGTAGATACATGCTCCGCCTCTTGGATCATGATTCTCTTCCTCCAGTAATGTTTGATTCAGTGGCCATTGATTACTCAAAAAGTGCAAAAAATTTAGGCGTGCACATCGACTCCATGCTTGCCTGGGATGTTCACATCGCGGAGGTAAGCAAGAGGGTATACTGTTCATTTCAATCCCTCAAGCGTCTCCAGAAACTCCTACCTCTTCAGACTAAAATTACTCTTGCACAATCTCTACTACTCTCGGTTTTAGACTACGCTGATGTCTGCTCTCTAGATGCATCGGAGGAACTGCTGAACAAACTTGAGCGCCTGCAAAATTTAGGAATTCGCTTTGTGTTTGGCCTTCGCAAATACGACCATGTCACGCAATATCGCAAAAGACTGAACTGGCTCCCTATTCGACAGCGCCGTAACCTTCACATCCTAACTCTTCTCTATACCATACTTCATAATCCTAATGCTCCAACTTATTTGCGGGAACGCTTTGAGTATCTTGTACCCAGGGGCAAACCCTGTCGTCTTTCTTCCTCTCTTCTGCTTCGCACACCTGCACACACTTCTTGCTGCTACGATGGATCGTTCACGGTGCAGGCTGTGCGTCTTTGGAACGCACTACCTCATACCATTCGCGGTAGTAATACCCTGGACGTCTTTAGGAGAAGAGCAAGGGAACATTTCCTATCACAGTAATGTAGTTTGAATATATTTATGTGTCTATATGTATGTATTGTGTGTATGTATGTATGTATATTTGTATGTATGTATGTAGGTGTAATATGTATGCTGTGTATGTATGTTTATGAGTATATATATGTACCTGTTTAGGTACCCTTCTTTTATCTGAAAATTAATGTACACTTCACGTCCCTTTATTACTTTAACTGCTTCTCTGCTACTCAAAGGTTTGCTGGTAGAGAACTCATACTGAGTTAAGCTCGCCTTTGTACATATTTCTGATATATTTATTTTGTGTTTGACCTCTGTACTGTTTGTGTGCAATAAAGAATTAAGAATAAGAATAAGAATTGACGTCCAGAACTGGGGTCTGGCACAAGCGTTGGCTGAGGAAAGCCTGAGGACTGTCTCAAGGTGGTCATCCTGTAGTCTTCTTACCCTAAATGTAGAAAAAACCTCTTAAAACATACATTCTCGTGTTCATCTGTGGGGCAGCCCAGCACCGAGTTGTTCCCCATCAGGGTACACGAATCCTGCACGCTAGATACTTCTTACAACTATACCACCATTCCAAGGAAATCACATCTTAAATACCTGGGTGTAACTGGGGAAAACCAGCGCTGTGCATACCCAACGAAGGGTGTGCGCAGCATTCAATGCTGAGATGGCTCCCTATTTGGGTTCGCATAGTGTGAAGTGTTGCACCCGTAGTTTAATTGTAATGTGCCTACTGTTTTGATTTAATGTACCAGCTGATTGTTGTATTGCCTGCCTGTTTGTATTTGGTGGGGTGCCCGCTGTGTGGGGCTTGAATAAAATATTTCTCTTTCTTTCTTTCTTTTTCTACATCTTGACGGTACACTCAGCTGGAATAAACACTACTGCATTGCCACTTGGGATTTTACTTTTCAAACAAGCAATATCCGACTGGAGAGAGCACAATGAGCTGTTCTCAAGGGTATGTGCAAGAGACCCTTTAGGTATCCGACAACAAACCTTTATTTGAACTTTGAGGTCCTTACCATTAGACATCTCTTTGTGCTCAGGGCAGTCCTACGCATGCACGCCTCAGCATCTCACTCACTAAACATAAGAACTGATTTGCGCAGGAGACTAAATGTGACATTTAGTCTCAAATGTGTTTACCTCCGATAGGCACAGAACCGCAACTGCAGAAAGACGTTTTTGGATATTGGGTCTGAAATTTTACAATAGAGCGAACAAGTACTTGAACATTGCTGCACTTGCCCGGCACGACTGTGAACGCGCATTTAATGCTTGGCTCAAAACTCTGACATATGACGAAACAGAAACACTTCCACTCATACCGGAATAGACTGCATTCACACACACACACACACACACTCACACATACACACT
This sequence comes from Eilema griseolum, assembly GCA_963662185.1. Classification (NCBI taxonomy): domain Eukaryota; kingdom Metazoa; phylum Arthropoda; class Insecta; order Lepidoptera; family Erebidae; genus Eilema; species Eilema griseolum. The sequence goes on from OY759249.1 coordinate 4,467,399, forward strand.
CACACACACATACTCACACGCACACACTCATTTGCACTATTTTGGTAATTCATTATTGTTGTTGCAATGAATTGACTGTTAGTAAATAAAAAGAAATATCTCAAAACTATTACTAAGCAACTTATAATCATATATCCTCTAAGTATGCGGCGTTGCGGCGGCCTCGATAGGGGTTGCCGTTGGTCAGACTGGGCGACATCACAGCAGATAGACCAATGGCAATCTCTGTCGGGGCCTGTCAATCACCTGGGGTTGCGGAGATCAGATGGTAGTCACTTCACGGAAAATATCAAAGCTCAAACTCGCAGTTAATCGTAAAGTAAAGCGTCAGGTAGTTAAGTGGTTAAGAAGTTGGCCTTACGACCGAGAGATCCCGCGTTCAAATCCTGGCCAGTACACTTCCAATGGAAACCCACTCCTAACACAAACAATTTAGCCTAATTGGAGGGGTTATAGGGAATATCAGTAGTTTCAGTTCTAATATTCTTTTAAAAATAGAAAATGCGGATTCCAGACTCCGAAGAGGCTCCGGAGAGGTGGGACTGGAAATAACGCTAGGATAAACAAGATTGCTTATATGTACCTATTATTATCGAACCAGAATAAAAAGAAGTTCTAAATTCAGTCTCGATCTTTCATAATCAAATTAGATTTCGAAAACGGTATTCTCATAATACAATTTTGACATCTTGACGTCATGGTCGATTGCAGCAAAATTAATTATTACATTTTTGTGATGAAAATTGGTCATCTTTTCATTGAAATCAACAATCTTGTCAATGAAATCATTGTTTGCAGAGTTCATGGCGCGACACAAAACGTCAATTCGTTTGTGAACATAGCCTAATACAATCACGCGCACGCGAGTACCGTAGCGTGATTGCACTAGTTTAAAATAATCAGTACAAAGCTATACATTTTATACTTCCCAGATACTCCCCACGCAACTGCATAGACTCATTCTTTTTTAGTATTTGCAGATTTAGACTACTCTAAATTTACAAAATTCAGTCATCTTTGCATTAGGAGAATTGTTCCTTGTACCTTCAGATTAGGTTTCTTACTCGATAATGGTAAGATAAAATTCAATAGCGCACATAACCGTAAATATCTATTTATGCTTGTCAGTAGGAATTCACCCCATCTGATATTAAGACTAAGTGTAACATGAATACAGATCAACATTGTAGGTTTTTTTTTATAGGATACGTCAATTAGACTTCGCCTCGCCAGATGGTAAGCTGAAGGCAAAGTCTCAGAAAAGAGGGTCACCATTGTTACAATGGTGACACTCAGCTTGGCGGCCTCATCACGCATTCACGCCACGCTTAAAGGACCCGGGGCATAAGGATATAGGTTGAAATAATAATACAATTTGTTGGTTCTAAACTATATATAAGTTAATAAAAAAAGTTAAGTTTTTAAAATTTGGCGGCTTTACGCATGAGGAAGTAGATAAAACTTAATGTTAAAAAAACAATTAAAAAAATCCAAATGTTGAAATTCCTTTCAAATTCAACCTTCAAAATTTTGAATGTATCAATGTCTTCAACCACAACCTAGGTGAACGAGAATTATTGTAATATACCGCTATTGAAGAATACACTTACAATTCCGTAGGAGATACATTTTACCGTGTGAGTTTTCATATATCTAGTAGTGTTAAAACTTGCCGTGTGGTTCCCGGCAGTGTAGAATGAGGGCCACCCCATCTCTTCCTATGCGGTGTCGTACAAGGCGACTAAGGGATAGGGCTGTTTAACATCAGACAGATATATACAGCCCAGACTCAGCCTCAGATGCATGGCTCGAGTCCGTGGGACCGAATACATTTATTGATGAAATGTGGGTGTTAATTCAACCTCTGTCTAACCCTCCAGGGATAAAGCCATGAAAACTTAAATCTATGAACCGTTCAGATTTAGTCTACGCTCAGAGCTCTGAAGGACCCCGGCATACCAATATAATTTTCATTGAATACATCCGCTTTCCTGCGTGTTTCCTCTGTTTTTGCTTTGAACATCTTCACCAAATCCTCTGCTTGATCCTTTGAACATAAATGGTTGAGCCAGTCATCTGGAATGCCATGAGCAAGTATTGAATCAAATTCATTAATATGTGAAGCGAACACCTTGAAACGTTTTTTAACAAAATTCCGAGATTGGATAATAGTTAAATTTGATATAGATTAAGATAAAGAAAATATCTTTCTATTCTAATAGGGAATATTCTAATAGGGGAAACCCTCTGACCATTAATCCGCTAAGCACAGAACCTTTGCCCGAAACCATCCAAATTCTTCTATATATATATCCGCCTTACGGCAATAGTTGAATTGTTGGCATACCTACTAAATGCTTTAAAATTTCATTCAATAGATTAAGATTGTTTATGAAGAAGTGGGTTAAGCTATTTCTATTAAAATTAATATATGAATAAAAATATTAAAAGAAAATTAAAAATATAATATATACAGTGAATAGTGAATGCGTAGAATAGTGTGTATGTGTATATAGAAGTCCATTTTCAAACCTAGCTGGTTGAAAATGGACTTCTGTATAAATAATAAAACACTTTTTTCTTTTTTTAATTCCCAAAGTAAGTCAAAATATAAAGAATCTAATTCAGTTCCAAAGTATATCGTTTTAGATTCCTCATTAAATTACAAATTACTTTTATTATTAACTGTACATGTGTAAACGCAACGTAGACCGAGATAAATGCAAAATTCTCTTGCACTCCTTAAATATTCTACTTGCGTCTGTCGTGTGACATTACCCGCAAGTACGATTTTGTACGCAGCGATTTCGAGCAGGGCAAAAAATTTAATTTTCAAAATCAAATGTCTTTAAAACTATTTGTCGTAAGAATATTTCACCTTAGCAGTTCATTATATTATAAAGTGGTCATTTCTCAATATTTATTTTTGTTAATTAGCTTATTCATTCAGTTATAAAATAGAACATACGTCCACAGTGTAATGGTCAAGATTTAAATTCTGGCCATAACACTGCCGATATGAATCCACTGGACTCCAAAGACAAAGCTTCCTAATGAAATAAGGGATTTACCTGTGTATAAATTTTAAAAATATTGGTAAAAGAAAATTGTGCCAAAAAGGCTATTATAAATTCCAAGAATATTATTATTATTATGGTTTAATGGACGAGCAGCAACTTGCTGATATGCCCATATCACTCAGTGTTCTTGTTTTGTGGTTTGTTTCCAGGCATTTATCCAGACGAGACTTAAAACTGTTTACAGATTGAGCAAGTACGACATCTTCGGGAAGCCTGTTCCAATCACCCACTACGCGGTTGTTTAGACAGTGGTAGGCAGTACGGGAGTGTGAGTGTGTCCGGCTTAGAGTGAGGCTGTGTCCCCGCGAATACTTGGATGACAAACAAGCTTGGAAATCAGCTGTTCGCTCAACTATGCTACTCAAGTAAATTTTTGTAATTAGATTAAGTAGACTAAGTATATGTTTGTAAATAGACCAAAACAAATAAATGCCCGCTGAATTTCTTGCCGGAGTCTTCTCAGGTCGGGGCCGCGTTTCGAACCGATGTGGTGGTCCATTTACTAAACTGATATTCATGTTTCTTTTTTGTTAACGTTTTTTAAGTTCCGATATAATGGTCTTTACGGAATAAATGATTTTTGACTTTTGACTTTTGACTTTTTTAACAATATTTACTTAGCGAGAGGGGTTAGGAGAATGCTAGTAATTCTGATATCAGTATTTTTCATGAAAATATGATAAAGTTAACTTACCATGAAGCGTCTTCAAAGGCTTTTCTTTACCACCATATTCTATGGGTAAGATATTTTTTCCAATAGCTTCGTACAATGTGTCTAAGTTTTCGTGCACTTGTAGTCGTTCAGTGAGTTTTGCACCAATGATTGTTTTGGCTATTGCTATCAGTGGCTCCAGATATTTAGAATATGACAGAACGTGAATGCCTTTCATTCTCATACCGTATCCTTTCTAAAACATAATATGAGAAAATTAATAGCATGAATATATAATAAATATACTAGCTGATCTGAAAGTAGTTTTGGAAGAAAAGATTCTGAAGACTATTTAAAAAAGACTAAGAAATTGTGGATAGACTTTTCCTAAATATGAGAACGATTGCAAATTAATTGCAACTGTTTTCATGTAAGTCAATAATGCTCTGGTCGTATTTGTGCGATCTGGGAAATGCCATGAGTCAATTTACATATTTGAATATAATCACGTCTTTATCCCCGAAGGGTTAGGCAGAGGTGAATTAACACTCCCATTTTACCAATCATTGAATTCGGTTACACGTAATAGGGGTGAGCACATTGCCGTCTTCCAGGCACTATTGTTGACTCGAGCCATGCATCTGAGGCTGAGTCTTGGCTGTTATATATCTGTTTGATGTTAAACAGCCCTATACCTTAGTCACCTTGTACGACACTGAATGGGAAGAGCTGGGGTGGTAGAAATTCTACTTTGCCATTCTACCACGCGGCTTTAATCACTTTAAAGATCACAAAAGCTGCAACATGAACAAGTTTTAACTCTTCATATTAATTAGAATGGAAATTCAGTAGGTATCCTTGAAAAAACATGGTATTTTGCAATTTATTTATTTTTTATTTATTTAATTCTTTATGCACACACAGTACAGAGATCATACACAAAACACATCAAAGAAGATGTACAAAGGCGAGCTTAACTCAAAATGAGTTCTCTCCCAGCAAACTTTTGAGTAGCAGAGAAGCATAAAATAATGAAAGGGGATGTGAAGTGTACATTACAAAAAAAAAAGAAACAAAAAGAAAAGGAAATAAAAATAAAAAAGATAATAAGCGTACCTACCTGAACAGGTAGGTACATGTATTTACACAAACATAGCATACATAGTATTATATTAATACATACTTACACCTACACATAATACATAATATACCTACATACATATACATATATACATAAATATATATATACATATACACGAAATTTTTTTAATTACCAGAAAAATTTTGGCGAAGTGATAGGTATTCGATACTAAACACATACATGCAAAAAAAAATGAATAAAGTATGTATGTCAGTTTTTTTCTTAAAACCACCTAATATTATGTTCACGACGACGTACAAAATTTTTCTCAATGGAATATGACTAATTCACGAAAACAAAATCACACAAAGAAGTCATTGATAAAATAATAAACACGCACTCTCTCTTTCTATCATCCTACTACTGTCCTTGAAGGCGGGCGGCGCGTGCGACCACCCCTCCCCGCACCGCCTTACACGTGTCGTCAAGCCGGCGGCATCTCTTTGATGTTAATAAAATTTAAATCATAAATGCAGTTCCGGTTGTGACGTCTCGATTTGCGCACGCATCCTAATCAATACTATCGGCACTATCGAGATGGCGTACCAATTTACCGACCGCGAATACGCATTAATGTTACGTAGTTATTTTTTATCCGGTGAAAATGTGAGTGCCGCTTTACGGATGTATCGTGATCTCTACCCGAATGCCCGACAGCCAAATTACTCCACGATGTTGAGCGTCTACCAACGTCTATTAGATCACGGCTCATTTCACGTACCGACGCACGCACAAGGCCGGGTCAGACCCGCCTATCCGCAGAACTTGTACGACGAAATACTCGAGTTTTTTGAGGACGATCCGCGACAAAGTACAAACGATGCGGCACGTAGATTTGGCATCAGCCAGCACTGTGCTTGGAAAATTGTGAACTCGGCTGGTATGCACCCTTATCACTACAGAAAGGTTCAAGAACTGACAACAATCGACCGAGCACCCAGGATTACATTCTGCAACTGGGTGATCCTTCACCCGGAGACCAACGTCCTTTACAGTGACGAATGTTTGTTCACAAGAATCGGGCTTTTCAACCAACATAATTCGTTATGTTGGTTGAAAAGCCCGATTCTTGTGAACAAACATTCGTTTCTGTAAAGACAACAACAATGTTCGCATTGGTGGTCAATAAGAAATCCCAAGTTGGCGCGACAACATTCGTTTCAACACAGATTTAGCGTGAACGTTTGGGCTGGAGTCCTAAATGACAACATCGTGGGCCCATACTACATCGAGGGACGTCTAACGGGTGAAACCTATTTGGATCTGTTGAGAACCATGGTATCAACCATGTTGGATGATATTCCACTCGCAAGCTTGCGAGACCTCTGGTTCCAACAAGATGGTGCTCCACCCCACTACCACATCGCGGTAAGAGACTACCTCAATACGCAATTTGAAGGCAGGTGGATTGGACGGGGAGCTTCAGTCGCGTGGCCCGCTCGATCCCCGGATCTGACGCCAATGGACTTTTTCATGTGGAGTGAAGTGAAACGTAGAGTGTATGTCAGTGAACCCAACACCCGTGAGGACCTCCGACAAAGGATAATTGACGCCTTCGATGAAATTCGTCAACAAAGAGACATTCTCCTAAGTTTAAAATCAAACTTGTTAAAGCGGGCTCGTTTGTGTATTCAAAATGACGGAGGACATTTCGAGCAACAATTAAAGTACTTGTAGGGTAAGTCTTGCACGTGTTAAGTACAGAAATTAATCCTTAAGCTAATTTACTATTCCAAGTTCTTTAGTAGGTACCTAGTGTACCTACACCTACCTGCCAGTTGATAAGGTACTTAAAAAAACTACTGAATTACGTTAAAAGTTACTGTGGTTTTACCATTGTTTACTCAGTTCACCCAAACTTGTATTAAACACGGTATTAAAAAATTACTGCCACTAGAAAGTTCACGATGAAAGTTAAAAGTTCATTGATGACCTATTTACTATCCACACATCGTGCGTAAATAAAATGGTGTCTATTCATTAAGCACGTATTGTGAGATTTTAAAAACGTTAATAACTTTGTTTTTTTGTATGGTGGGGTATTTGTATTATTCCATTTATATTGAAGTATATACGTTCCATATCAGCCCCTGCAGTTTCTCTGGTAATTAAAAATTAGTAGTGTATAATATAAATATATATAAATATACAAAGCATACATAGATAAATATACAGACTTCATTATTGTGAGAGAAAATGTTCCCTTGTTCTTCTTCTGAAAATGTCCAGAGTATTACTACTGCGAATGGTGTGAGGTAGTGCGTTCCAAAGACGTACAGCTTGTACCGTGAAGGATCCATCATAACAGCTGGAACTGTGTGCAGGTGTGCGAAGCAGAAGAGAGGAAGAAAGACGACAGGGTTGGCCCCTAGGCACAAGATAATTGAAGCGTTCCCGCAAATAAGTTGGAGCATTAGGATTGTGAAGAATAGTATAGAGAAGAGTTAGAATGTGTAGGTCACGGCGCTGTCGAATAGGGAGCCAGTTCAATCTTTTACGATATTCCGTGACATGGTCATATTTACGAAGGCCAAACACAAATCGGATTCCCAGATTTTGCAAGCGTTCGAGTTTGTTCAGCAGTTCCTCCGATGCATCGAGATAACAGACATCAGCATAGTCTAGTAGAGAGAGTAAGAGAGATTGTGCAAGAGTAACTTTAGTCTGAAGAGGTAGGAGTTTCTGGAGACGTTTGAGGGATTGAAATGAACAGTATACCCTTCTACTTACCTCCGCGATGTGAACATCCCAGGCAAGCATAGAGTCGATGTGCACGCCTAAATTTTTTACACTTTTGGAATAACCAATTACTACAGAATCATATGTTACTGGAGGCAGAGAATCATGATCCAGTAGGCGGAGCATGTATCTACCACCAACAATAAGCGCTCCGGGAATAACAAAACTGAATGCATTACGATTAGTAATTTCTAAATAAAATTTTAGGGCTTTGATTAAAATTATATCAATTTTATTTCAATATCACATTCTTTCATGCGACAGAAAAGTTTTCTTCGAACTTTTTAGCACCTTGTGGACACTTTTATCGCTCCATGGTGGCCATAGATTTCCCTACAAGGTTGAACACTTATTTGCTATGCCAAACCCTAACAAAATGCACAAAAATGAGACTTGTAAGACTTTTCTGCTGAAGTCTGGGTTACAATGACTTAATTTCTTCAATAGCTTTAATAATACATTCACAACCGTAGTTGCTAAAATACATAAATATAATCACCCCTTTATCCCCAGGTTAGGCAGCACCCAAATTTTTCCAATCATTGTAGTCCCACGTAATAGGTGGTGGTGAGCCTTTTGCTGTATTCCAGGCACTAGTGTTTGATTTGAACCTCCATGGCTCTATGGGCTCTATACATCTCTCTGATGTTAAACAGCCCTGTCAATTAGTCGCCTCATACGATACCGCATGGGAAGAGTTGAGGTTGTTCAAATTCAACTCTTTTTTTTTTACGTGCGTACAATCCCCCCTGTTACCTCCCCACCGGAGCCGGTGGAAGAGGTTATGTTGGACTCGAACCGACCAAACCCCACGCCGCCTGTGGGTCACTTTGTTTGCCGAAGGTGAGGTTGACAGGAATATCCCTCGCACCCCGGCCGACCCAGGGCCATCTCTCACGATTTGGCCCTCTCCTCGGGTGTGTGGGGATTACAGAGTCCCCAACTCGTCTCCGGAAACGGGGAGGCGTGCCAGGTGCGCCACCGCCGAGGCCTGCTTCTGCCAGGGTGACAGGCGGCTCCACCAGTCACCCCCAGGCCTGCGCTCATGGGGGGGGGGGGGGCGGAGGTCGTTCATCGATCTCCGACGCCCGAGTTGCCTTTGTACGCGGGCAGCTTGGCTTGCGATCCTTCGTCGCTCCCGCAGCTGCTCCCGCCCCGCCTCCTCCTTCACGAGCATTACTTGCTCGCAGAAGGAGGCGCCGGCCGCCCTCGCATCCGCGCAGCGGACTATCGCCGCGAGCAAGGTGGAGAGCGTGAGAACCACCATTTCCCTGTGGAGCCGGGATCTCACGGCCCGAATTTCTTCGGGCTCGGGATCGTGACCCCGCTCCCGCACCGCCTTTCGGAACCGGCAAATTCAACTCTGGGAACCACGCGGTTGATGAATTGCTTAATTTTAAATTAAACATTACTTACACTCATCACGGTGTAACATTGTTTGACTTCCATTAAATTAGTTCTTGCCACGAGGGTAAAAGGATTTATATTTCTGTAATCCAAAACCATAACATACCCCGTGTTGTAGTCATGCATATAACAGTATTCACTATGCTAAAAACATAAATTGCACATCAAACTATAGAATCACTTTTATTTTTTCTGAAAGCTATGTTTCTGATGGTGTCACTTCTCACAACTATTAGCGTTTGCGTTCGGCAAAGAATTACCGTGTGGACAGCAGGTATATATAACCTAATACTGGTATTATTTGCCTATTTAACATACCAAACAAGTTTGCTGTGCACTTGTTGGTTTGTTATTTGGCTGTATTTGCATGTTTGCGTGTGTATCAAAGATAATAGAAAGTGATCACCGTGGCCTATAGACGCGTGCAAAACCAAGATGGTCACACTCACGCTGCCAAACTTGCAAGCATTGAGAGTTTCTGTGCCGTCAGTGTAAAAGACAAAGCAAGACAAGTTTTTGATCTTTCCGCTTACAGCACAAAAACTCTCCAGTGAGCTCTGGCGACCCTTCGCACTACCGGGAACACAACACTAGATTATTATGGCCGCAGTATTCTGTAGGACGGAGGTACTTCCCCAGTCGTCTGTCTATATTTATGTATAAGCTAGGTTGAATATAAAGATTTTCTTCCTTTTTTTTTCTGTCGAACTGCTCAATTGGACGGAAATACCATCGTGTCCTACCTTGGTGCCTTGGTGGAGGTAGGACACGGCGGTATTTCCGCCCAACTGAGCAGTCCGACTGGGGAAGTACCTCCGCCCTACAGAATACCGCGGCTATAATAACTTCGTGTTGTGTTCCCAGCGGTGAGTAGGGTAGCCAGAGCTCACTGGAGAATTTGTGCTGTTTGTGGGAAGACTAAAGGCTTGTCCTGCTTTGTCTTCTACTGACGGCACAGAAACTCTCTACTTGCAGGGTTGGCTGAGCGACTGTGACTCCTCTGGTGTTACAAACGTCCATAGGCCACGGTAACCACTTTCCATCAGGTGGGCCGTGTGCTTGTCTGCCAATTAAGTTGTATAAAAAAAAAACGCATTTCTGAGAAAAATGTCCTGACAGACAAACAGACTGATGGACAACGAAATGCTCCTAGAAGGGTTCCGTCTTTTCTTTTTGAGGTACGGTACCCTAAAAAGGCATACTCACCATTATCATATACTGGTAGAAAATTTCATAAATAGCTGAGTTAACTTCCTCGTGAAAGACTTTTAACATACATACTCTGTAATGATCTTTGGTCAACTTTGGTAAAAAAGCTAGAAGACTGAAAAAAAAAAACATTAATAAAATAAATTAATGTTAGATAATGCCCCATGCGCCTACAATATGGGGTTCTTCAAAAAAGAGGCATTAGGAGGTTTCTTCAGGGTCGGCAGCGCGAGTGTGACGCTCCTGGTGTTGCACGAGTCCATAGGCCACGGTAACCACTTCCCATTAGGTGGGCTGTGTGCTTGTCTGCCACCTAAGTGGTACATAAAAAAAAAATAGACGTAGTTAAAAGCAATAGATCTCTCCCTTCATCTTAGCATTAATCCCAGTTGCATCAGATCCTTTCAGCCTGGAGTTGGAGGTCCGTTTTAACAGTCCAACTGTGGATTTGCCTGAAGTTCGATATTTTCCTTGAAGCGCCATCTGTCTTCCACAACCCAAAGGCGATATTACAGCATGGCAACTAGACCAGTTATTAGACTTTTTAGGACTTCAGCTTTCTGTATGTATGTTAACGCGCTCTCTGTGACACAATCAGATGAAACCAATCTGTCTATCTATACTTATAAATAAAAATGAAATCTCATTAATATTTGTACGCGTATAACTTCAAAATGACTGCATCAAATTGGATAATTCTTTTTATTTTTCGTTCAATATTTTGTGGCCAAGGTTTCAAAAAAATAAATAGAAAGTGCAGTCGGAACGAAATCTGTATTCCACGCGGGCGGAAAAAATATAGTGATACGAAGTTTTTTTTTAATAATATTTTGTGATCGCACAGATGTAGGTTTTCCCAAGCGCCTACAATATGGGGTTCTTCAAGAGGGGCATCAGAAGGTTTCTTCATGGTCGGCAGCGCGAGTGTGAGACCCCTGGTGTTGCATTCGTCCATAGGCCACGGTAACCGCTTCCCATCAGGTGGGCCGTGTGCTTGTCTGCCAACTAAGTGGTATAAAAAAAAAAAATTTGATGCTATTTGTGGTATATATTGTATAACTAATTGTATTTATTCAATATATTGTCTAAAATCCTACTACTTAATACCCTATCCTGGTAATATAATAAATGAAAGATTTTGTAGTCAGTCGCGTGGTACCTGGCAGAGCAGAGTAGGATTTGGACCACCCCAACTCTTCCCATGCGGTGTCATATAAGGCGACTAAGGGATAGTTTAACATCAGACAGATATATACAGCTCAGACTCAGCCTCAGATGCATGACTTGAGTCAAAAAGAGGGCTCACCTCTATTACGTGGGACCGAATTCAAGGTTTGGGGAAATGTGGGTGTTAATTCGCCTGTGTCTAACTCTCCGGGGATAAAATTTAATTCATTCCTTTAATAATTCATCGTTCACAAGACTTCCAATTTAAATAGCTTGTCAATATAATTTTTCAGACCACTTAGGTAGCGGACAAGCACATGGCCCTTATGGTAAGTGGTTACCGTGACCTATGTATGTGTATGTGTGTTTTAGTTATTGGAAAATAAAATAAAATGTATGTATTTCAAAATATGTACATTACAAAAAAGTAACAAGTACACACACGTTCATAGGGCACGGTAACCACTTTCCATCAAGTGGGCCGTGCGCTTGTCTGCCACCTAAGTGGTATAAAAAAGTAAGTAAAACTTATACAATCTAATTAAGGCTCAAGACTAATAAACATGTTTTTACATTAATTAACTTTGACAAGTAATTGCTTGTTAAAAAATTCTAATTCAGGAGATTCGTCGTTACCTCGTCGACAATTCGGACAAAATAAAATAAAAATAAAATATGCAGTATTTAAATAATACTAACCCAATTTCCTGCAGCCCCACATAAGTTTCTCTTTTAATGCTCTTTGGAAAATAATTCGGCTTCAATGTTTTGAAGGCGCATAATTTGTCCAAGGTTTGCTTGGCATGTTCCACCAACCCTTTGCTGACGATCAAACTTTTTTCTAAGTATAACCTGGCTGTATTTAAGAGAAAAATGTACAATTAAATATTAAGGTGGAATTTCGAAAGATATCGAAGCATTGCAGAGCGACTGCTGTAGACCTCCCAACTCCAGAGTGAAGCCTTCGAAATTACCTAATCATATTTCTATCCTCCCTGGGCCAGTCCTATGGTCACGGGAATATTAGATTAAAAATATAAGTCAGTAATATATAATAAAATAAAATATAAAGTAGCCATAATGAGACCACTCACAGAAAGTCCTCTCAACAAAATGGTCCTGCATTTTCACCCATTCTTCTAGAAGGTCCACCGCCTCGTCAAGTCTTCCAGGAGCGTGAAGATTATTTACTTTTTTAACTATTTCTACTATTTCAGGAGTGAACTCCAATAATATAGTTTTAGATTTATCCATTTTCTATGCCACGACTGGCGCTCAACTACGTAAGGTTATACTAAATTATAATATAAATGAAGACCAAAATTTATATAGAGGATGCTTTTAGAGGTGCAGTTTTAAGAATTTAAACAACAAAAAAAAACGAAAAAAATAACACGTGCATTTTTTTATACCACTTAGGTGGCAGGACTAGCACACGGCCCACCTGATAGGAAGTGTTTACCTTGGCCTATGGATGTATGCAACACCACAGGTGTTACACTTAAGAAACCTTCTGATGCCCCTCTTGAAGAACCCCATATCGTAAATATGACTAAAAAAATAAAATTCGCAACTCTATCGACCTTATGTCTAATGTCGTATTCCAAATAACTGAAGACTTAATAAGTCTCGATACTTTTCCATACTAAGGGAAGCTAAATAGCACTTTTTTTACGTGCGCAAAATCCCCCCCTTGAAAGTAAGGAGTTAGGGGGAGTAGGAGATGTAAGAATGGGAAAAAGAGTAGTAAGTGTACGTAGATTTAGTCACTGGCGTATTGGCAACCAATTTAATATGCTCACAATAAGCAGATCCGTGGTCATACTCACGGAAATTGAAAATGAATCTTATTTAGAAGTCGGTCAAATTTATTGTTCTGCATTTAGGTCAGACAGGAAAGTGTCTGCACAATCATGGTCATGGTGTTTGCGGGCAGAAGGTTCCGGAGGCGATAGAATGTACGTAGCGATCCCGTCACTCTTTGACCGTCATGTGCAATTTTGCTTCTGGGGACGAGTTGGGGACTCTGTAGTCCCCACACTTGAGGAGAGGGCCACATCGTGAGAGACAACCCTGGATCGGCCGGGGTGCGAGGGATATGCCTGTCAACCTCACCTTCGGCAACCAAAAACGACTCACAGGCGGCGTGCGTTTTGGTCGGTTCGAGTCTGACATAACCTCCTCCACCGGCTCCGGTGGGGAGGTATCCGTGGGGATTTTGCGCACGTAAAAAAAAAAGCCTGAAACATTGGATGGATTGGATGGATAGGCTACCTTTCGCTAGCGAGGCGAGGAAATAGGGGGCGTAAGTTTGTACGAAAGTATGTTACTTTTAAGATATCGTTATGAATATTGGTACGTACCTATATATACATACATATCGCTGATTAAATGCCAAAGAGCCACAATGCAAAAAAATCTGAAACTCTTTTTATTTTAAAAATGACATCCAAATCATTATATTTTTTTAATTCGAAAAAGACACCCGTGATTCTAGCGCCAAAAATGGACCAATCAGACAACCGCCTTTTTGGCATTACGCGACTTTGTTGACTAACTTCAGGACGAAACGGCCATCTTGTCAGTTGAACCCTCGTAGTTGGCGTGAGTGCACGTATTTTTTAAGACAAAGGGCCACATTGCGAGTTAAGTCTGAGTTTTATTTATATTTTATAGACTAAAGTGCCATATTTTGAATTGTGGCCGTGTGGAATATAAATATCAGGTGAGTACAACATTATTTTATTTGCCAAAGAGCCATATTATGAAATGTGTCCGCTTTGCATTTTAATACTATGAGCTTATTATTTATTTTTTAATATGAAGGTGCGGTACTTGTTATGCGCCTGTTTTGTATATAAGAAAAAAGTAAATACAATATTATTTCTTTACGCAAATTAGACATGTTTCTTTTGTGGCTGTATTGATGTGTATAATGGCTCGCTTCTAGGTATTTTTTTAGCCAGTTAATAGACTTTACCTAAAAGTATATTTTTAAGTAATAATTGCGGGAAATAAGTACAGTAGCGTACCAGGATGCTTCATTTGCTTTCAGTAGGTACGCTTGCGTAGCTACTCTGTGCACCAAGTAGTCACAGAATACCTAACTAAACAGTTAGGTATAGCTCGTCCAAGCCCAATTTGTTTTATACCACTTAGTTGGCAGACAAGCACACGGCCCACCTGATGGGATAGTGGTTACCGTGGCCTATGGACGTGTGCAACACCATGAATAACACACTCGTGCTGCCGACCCTGTAGGAACCTTCTAATGCCTTTCTTGAAGAACCCCATATTTCAGTTTAGACAAGCCATAGGTAGGCCAGGCCATCAACAATATCTGTGCTGCCTGACTCGCAGACTGTTTACTGCTGCCGTGGATGACGAAATCATTAGGGGGGATAGTAGGGTCTGTGTTTTGTTGTGTTTGTATACACATATCATTGTTTTTTCTTTATTTACAGAATGGATACCCGAGCACAAAAAATTTTAAGTATGGTAATAGCAAAAAATGAAGATCTTCAAACTACTTCAACACAAAACAACATATTCAACTCAACTCCCAATATTGTGCATCAAGAATTTAGCTCACCCATACTAAACAGTCTGATCAATATAAATACCGAACAAGATAATCAATCAAGTAATGACACTTTTTATACAAATTCAATACCAGATAGCCAATTCGATCTTGATATTTCGATCAATAGTCCCGAAAAACGGCCAAATTTCATCGTTGACGAAAGTACCTCCAATGACAGTAACACAGATAGTGACTCTAGCGATGACTCGTCAACAAGCTCAGATGACTCATCAACAAGCTCAGATTTTTCTTCAGATGACAGTGTAAAAGATCCTGATTTCACAATTGACGAACCCAAATCCAACTCAGCCACGGATGAATATATTGAACCATCTATCATTTATGTTCAACCAATCAGCGATGAAAGTCATACTCCTGACATTGAAAACCAGTCAACTTGTCATAACATTCAGCTATATAATGAAGAATGCTATTCGCCCAGTATTCTACTTCCACCTAGCGTTGAAACCGAGTCACCTAGTTTTGAAGCTCCCGGTATTGTCATGCCAAAACGTTCTCGAAAAAAAAAAGCTCATCCGGAGTTGTGGAAAAAGAACGTAACAAAGCTGTTGAGAAACAGCGGTAAAGCATACACTTCTCAATCGAAATCACAGAAAAAATTTGAAGCAAAAGAAATCAGACCTACATGCACTGACAAATGCAAATACAAATGTGGTGAAGTATTTACAACTGATGAACGATCTTTGGTTTTTAGAGAATATTGGAAGTTGGCCGATTTAGAAGAGCAGAGGCGATTTGTCCATAGCAACATGACTACTATTGAACCAAAGTATCGATATACGCGAGTGGGAAGTGTTAGTCGTGCAACTATGAACCATGCTTACTATTTGCCACGAGATAATAAACGCATCCGAGTGTGTAAAGTTTTCTTCATGAACACACTGGCAATCTCTGATAAAACTATTAGAACCGTTGTAAAAAAAACTTCTAACCTCACGGGTCCTCAACTCAAGGACAGTAGAGGAAAACATGGTAACAATCCAAAGTTGAGTTCGGATTTGACTGATGGGGTCAGGTCCCATATTAACTCCATTCCCAGGATAGAGAGTCATTATTGCCGTGCTCAGACACAGAAGGAATATATCGAAGGTGGCTATACAATTGCAGCTTTGCATCGAGATTATGTCGAGGAATGTAAATCCAAAGGAATGCTTCATGTTGCGTACCAAATATATTACAATATATTTGTGACCGAATTCAACATTTCTTTTTGGTGCCCAAAGAAAGATCAGTGTGAAGATTGCACTGTTTATGGCAACGCAGAAGACAAAGCTTTGTTTCAAGAAAAGTACGATAGGCACCTCAAAGAAAAAGATTTATCAAGATCTGAAAAAGAAATGGACAAGAATAATGTTGGCGATAACTTTATAGTCGCTGTGTACGACCTACAAGCCGTGATGCCATGTCCGAAAGGAGAAATTTCAAACTTTTATTATGTGTCCAAATTGAACCTGTACAATTTCACAATAACTGAGCTTGGTACCAAAAACACTACCTGTTTTGTATGGCACGAAGGTGAAGGAGGACGCGGTGCCAACGAAATAGGCTCATGTGTACTTATGTATTTGAAAAGCTTACATGACAAAGCGAACGGAGACTTTGATGTTGTTTTTTATAGTGACAACTGCTGGGGTCAACAAAAAAATAAATTTGTGTTGGCCATGTACCAACATGCTTTAAATGAGTTACCAAAACTCAAAAGCATTACTCACAAATTTCTGATAAAAGGCCTCACTCAAAACGAGGGTGACGCTATACATTCAATGATTCAGAGGAACATCTCTAGGGCATTAAAATCTTCGCCAATCTATGTACCTGATCAGTACATCACGCTAATAAGAACAGCAAAAAGGACGGGATTGCCTTACACTGTTAAGGAACTTACACATGAGAGCTTTTTCAACTTAAAATCTTTGGCTATTGGGAACTACAGTAAGAATGATGATGGAGAAAAGGTGAAATGGGCAGATCTTAAGGTTATTAAGGCTGATAAAGAACACCAGAACAAGTTTTTCTATAAGACTTCCTACGAAGACACTGAGTTTGCCGAAGTCACCACCCTGAAAAGAAGGCAAAATCCAAATGCACCTGAATCACGTACACTACGAAAACTTTATTCGAATAAACTACAAGTAGCTGAAGCGAAAAAGCAGGGCATCTTAAAACTAATTGAAAAGAATGTAATTCCAAGATATTACGAATCTTTTTACGCCAACTTATAAAGTTCTTAATGATAAGACTAAGCATAGGCCTAGTATCCTAATTGATACACTTTTTACCGTTATATAGTATTAAGTACCTACATAACGTTTTATAATATTTTTAGAAATATTATATCTAGAAACTGATTGTTAAATTAGAGACTGACTTATTAAGACTGAATTAAAATAGTATGTTAGTAAGTACGTAACATGTAAGTACACTGACGATGATGATGATTAATAGTGAAGATAACAAATTATTGATACCAGTACATGTAAAAAATGGCTGTGCTTGAGTAGATTTATGCGAAGCTATGAACATTTAATGACACTGATAGTATAACTGCCATTGCCTATCTACTTCCAGTGTAATATTTAAGTAGGTAAGAGAGTTTTGAGTTCTAAATACGTTTTAACGGATTTCTGATTATGCTGATTAGTGTGAAGTCTATAAATACTGTTCCTTATAAGGCTTGGATGCCATTAACATTGTGATATTGTATATCTGTGAGACAGATATTTAAATAAGTATAAAAAACGTACCTTATTTTCGTTTTAGAATTTTACATTTTTAGTTATTTTTATAAACACGTGATTTCCTGAAAAATTCAGTTGTTATTATGTTATGTTATACAAAAATTGCGTTGTGTTCTCCTTATTCTTTTTATGTTTAGTTAAGATTGATTGTACTGATTTTTTCAAGAAAAAGTTTCACTAAACATAACTTATTTTTCTTTATGTGGCATTTTATTACATAAATATTCACAGATTCAAGTCCCATTTTTATAAGCAAAACGGACTCATGTGATATTATACTTTCATAGATGCAAGCTGCTGAAATTAGTTAGTATAACAATAATAAAGCTCTAAAATACGCATCGAATGATATATAACACATAGATGTAGCACTTATAGATTCGTAAAAAAAAGTAAAAATAACGCGGCGAAAACTTTGATGGGCTCTCCTGTAAAATTTACCATTTTTGTCTTGTGACCCTTTGGCATTTAATCAGCGATATAATCATGCCTTTATCCCCGAAGGGTTAGATAAAGGTGAATTAACACCCACATTTCACCAATCACTGTATTCTGTCTCACGTAATAGGGGGTGACGCTATTGCCGTTTTCCGGGCACTATAGTTGACTCGAGCATGCATCTGAGGCGGAGTCTGGACTGTATATATCTATCTGATGTTAAACTGCTCTATCCCATAGTCGCCTTGTACGACACCGCATGGGAAGAGATGGGGTCCAAATTTTACTTTGCCGGAAACTACGCCAAATTTGATACATAGATGTATTATATATATTGATATACGATTTATATTTGGACTTCGCAAATTTGATCATATCTCCGAATTTCGTACAAAACTCAAGTGGTTACCTATACGCCTTCGCCGGAATGCTCACTATCTTTATCTACTGTATAATGTTTTATTTCATCCTCTCACTCCTATCTACCTGAAAGAATGCTTCCAATTCCTTGTGACTCGCATTCTAGGGTCTTGAGGTCGTCGGAGAGTTTGAGGCTGAGAATGCCAGCGCACTTCACGAGTTATATGGATAAGTCGTATACCGTCCAAGCTATCCGATTATGGAATGCCTTACCCGTAACCATAAGACGTGCGCAATCTCTGCCCGTTTTCAAAACACTAGTTACAGCCTATTACTTCCAGGAACGATAGCCATTACCTTTATCTTATTTTCATTATCTCCTTTATTTACGTCAGCACTGTTTTTAGTATAATGTATATAAGTATATTAGGTACCTTATAGTAGGTACCGTTTCATTTAAACTGTTTATGTATGTGTAGTAAGTATGTATGTGTATGTATGTGTGTGTATGTGTATATGTGTATGTATGTTAGTATGCATTAACTGTATAATATATCTGAATATAAATAATGGAATTAAGTAAATCATAAATATTATGTATACCGAAAACTGCCCACTATGTCTATCTATTTATCTATCTCACTCCACCCCATGGTTGCCTGGTAGAGATTGCCTTGTACAATAAGGCCGCCACTTGTAATGCCACAAAGATGTACCTATTGTATTTTTTCTGTATCCCTTCTTTGTGTACATGCAATAAAGAGATATATTATTATTATTATAGCTTAGGGACCAACATAGGCTACCGCGAAAAATAGAAGTTAAAGGGGGAAGAGTATTCTTTGTAAAGATATTCTTGCCAAAGCAATCGGGTATAAACCAAACCTCTTAAAATATCAAAAACGTGTGATATTAGGTATCTACCGAGATTTTATACGGGATAAAATCTCGGTAGATACCTAATATCACACGTTTTTATCAGGAAATTAATTAAAGCTCACAATGAGATATTTAATTTTTGGTCCAAATCGGTATGAAGACAGGCTTAAAAGTTATATAATTAAATAGATAAATGAAAACCGCAACACAAGAACACCCGGCAAAAGCAAAAAATAAATAACTGAAGCGTTGTCGTATCAGGTACCTAATTGGATTTTTTTCATGTGAAAAGAATCCCCACGGATACCCCCACAACCGAAACGGGTGGGAGAGGTTATGTCGGACTCGATCCAACGCACGACACCTGTGACCCGCCTGTGACACCCCGGCGGACTCAGGGCCATCTCTCGATCTGGCCCTCTCCTCGGGTGTGCGACGTAGGATCGTAAGCCAAATTGCCCGCGTACGTAGGCAACTCGGGCGTCGGAGGCCGACGAATGATCTCCGCCACTCATGAGCCTGATTGTGACGGGTGGAGCCGCCTGTCACCCTGGCAGAAGCAGGCCGCGGCGGCAACACACCTCCCAAGCCTCCTCATTTCCGAGTACGAGATGGAGACTCCGTGGTCCCCAGACCCGAAGAGGGCCGTCTCATAAGACACGATCATTGTGCCGGCCAGGGTGCGAATGATATGTCTCAGATAATCTCACCTCAGGTAACCTGTGGCCCACACAGTCGGCGTGCGTTTTAGTCGGTTCAAGTCCGACATAACCTTCACTGGCTCCAGTGGTGGGGGTATCCATGGCGATATTGCGCACAATAAAAAAAGGGAAGTTACACTTAGCTGCCGGTCCTATAAGAACAGAGAGTTTCTGTACCCTCACTGTAACAGACAAAGAAGGACATGCCTTTCGTCTTCCAATTGACAGCACAAAACTCTCTAATTTTATTTCGAGATTCAGTAATGTTCATCTCTATTAGGTATATTTCAAATATTTTTCTATTAATACTTTCAATGTCCAGACACGACTAATATAACTATTTTATATTGATATAACAGTTCATCGACGTGGTAAATTTCAAAGCGGATGTAAGTAATAAATTAGTTGACCTTGAACGAAAAATACTTTACGCGAGGTTCGTTACAATTATAACTAGTGCTTATTTAGATTAATATAATTAATATGTTTACAAATATAACACTGGTTAATTTTACGACTTTTAAATACAACAAACGTCCAATATCCAAATATATTTATTACAAACTTTCATGTTAATAATATTAGTAGGATGTAGGATAGTAGGTTTAGTTAGACAGTAGCGTTAGTAGGATGTGGTGAATTGGTTTGTTTGTTACTCTTTCACGCAAAAACTACTTAATGGATCTGGATTAAATTTGGTAATGAGATCGTCCTGTGGTTCCTGTGGATCGCAGGGATATAATCAAGATAAATAATTCAAGCGTAGTCATGTCGGTGGAAATTCGATTGTTTCGATAACATATCGGAGTAATCTACCAATTAGAAATTCCGGCGTTGGTCGGTGTGAGATGTCGTGCAGTGTTCCGCAGGGATCGGTATACATCTGTAAATATCTGGTGCTCGTGCTGTACGGTCGGTGGGACTTCGAGAAGCATTTGGGAAGTCTGGGTCCCAAATTGGTGGGCATAGCCAACGTTCTGGCGCGGCTACTGCCCAACTTGAGGGGCCCGGAGGACTCCTGCAGGAGTATCTACGCTGGTATCGTGCGGTCCATGGCCCTGTACGGGTGCCCACCGTCACCCAAGGGTAACAGGCGGCTCCACCCGTCGCCCCCAGGCCCGAGCTCATAGGGGATAGAGGCCATTTTGCGACCTACGACTCTCGAGCCACCTCCAGTTTGCGAGTCCCCTTCGCTCCCACTCCGCCGTCTCCTTCACGAGCACTGTGACTACCCTGGTGTTGCACACAATTATAGGTTATAGTCCCCGGTAAAGGTTATAGACCACGGCTATCCTAGATATTTTCTTGTTTAATACTTTTTAAAGCGTGATTTTTCAGTAGTCGGGTTTAACTTATTTTTTTATTTCATTATTTTGGTGCAGTTTCTACAGTAAAATCATAAATTATATTTAGTTTTCCCGATGTCTCTTCTTTTCCGTTGAATGTCTCGGAACTCCTGCTAATTACGTGTTAGTAATTTATCTATTGTGGACCACGTGATATCAGCATCGTCAATCTATTCTTTGGTAAACAAAATTAATTCAATGTCACTTTTGAGCTGAATGCATAAACACATACTCACAGCATTTTATTTATACACACACACAGACGTGCATGTAACCCACCTGATGGAAAGTAGTAACCGTGACCGATGAGCGTGTGCAACACCATGGGACTTAATTGAGTTTCTGTCCCGTCAGTGCAAAAGAAACAGTCAGAACAAGCCTTTAGTCTTTCCACTGACAGCATAAAAACTTTGATCCCTGGCTACTCTACTCACCGCCGGGACCACGGGAATTTCGTAGTGTCGTACCTCCTGGTGAAAAAACCTTATAATTCCCTACTACTTATAATTCATGTCACCTGATGGTAACCTGAAGGCAATGTATCAAGAAAGAGAGTTACTATTGCAGACACTTAAATTGTTATGGCCCTACAGACAGAGCTCTTAGTTATAGGTGGCATTATGCTTGACGACCTCATCAGATACTACATTTAAAGGACCCGGGACTGTTGAAAGGAGGAAACGCGTGTGATGGTAAAGAGGGTGAAAAAGAGTGAGGTAAACAAGTATTTCTAAAATTTTATAGCATTATCATTATAGCTTCACGTCGTTACAAAGATTGCTAAAGTAAGTATATCAGGAGCAAACGCTGGCAGAATGATGAATATTTTCAATGTGGTATCTAATAAGTTAAAATTATATAAGAAATCTGGAATCAAATGAATGCAAGTAACTAAATAATTTGATCAAATCTCTGCTTAATTCTCTCAAGGGATCCCTAATCGTGAAATAAATATATTATGAAAAAAAAAATCTTCTTTTAGTTTAAATAAATATTCTACAACATTCTACAAACGCTATCTAGATCCATACTTAGCATAGTTTAATTAGCTTGTGTTCTGGAATCTACAATACGGATAAACATGCTTAGATTCTTTTTTTTCAATACATACATATTATACACAAAAACACTCAGACCAATGCAAATAGATATATTCTAGCATACAAATATTTGCACTGAGCGGGCATCGAATCCGCGTCCTCTGTGTAGCTGTCGAACGATCTACCGCTGCGACGCAGAGGCCGTTAAAAACTATTTACCCTCCAGACGACCTGCGAAAGGTGACTGAGTCAAACTGAATGCAAAAGGTGGAGGATTTTTTTTTTTTATATAGGACACGCCAACTTGACCTCTCCTCGCCTGATGGTAAGCTAAAGGCAAAGTCTCAGGAAAGAGGGTCACCATTACAGACACTAAGTGCTACAATGGTGGCACTCAGCTTGGCGGCCTCATCAGATGCTTTTTCACGCCCCGCTTAAAGGCCCCGGGACTGTAGGAAGAAGGAAACACGTGTGCTGGTAATGAATTCCAGGTCTTGGTGGTGCGGCAAAGAAAAGAATCTCCGAACCGCTTGGTTCTTGCTCGTATATTCTGATCGGAAGTATTTGAGCACATTGAGAGAGACCTATGTACAGCAATGAACTGCAATAGGCTAATTGATTGATTTGAATTGGCCTTCCCAGTTCAAGCTATTATATGTGAAGAGGACCACTTATCATTGAATGAACCATAAGCTATTTACTCCCTTATTACACACATGTTAAAAATAGTAAATTTTATAGTATATTAAATAAACAACTCTACTAAAATAAAGTAATACGTCTTTAAAATACTAATCAACATAACCAGACACCAGAACTCATAAAATAACTTAATGCTCACGAGAAACGCCAGTTAACGTTGAGTTGTTCTCGACAACGCAATGGAAGAAATAAAATCAAATCCTATATTAAAGTTCAACGAGAACCAGCTACAAAGCGTTCGAAAAACTCATGGCTATGAAGATGTTAATACATTGATACATGATATTGAACTGTTGAAGGATTGGATTCGAAAACAAAACCATTTTAAGCTCAAAGAGTTTGGTGAGTTATTTTTCTTCCATATTTTTTTTTATTTCAAGAATATTAGCAACAGCACTAACTAATATGTTTTGTATATGAAAATATTATCAAATTGCTATGATGTTATAATAATTACTGAGACTTGGCTCATCCCCCAAGTGAGTGACGGTGAGTTCATTGATAACCGCTATATAGTGTATAGAACTGACCGAAATCGAATAGCCTCAAATAGGAAGGATGGTGGGGGAGTTCTTGTAGCTGTTCTTAAATCACTTAGATCTACTCTTATAATACCTTTTCTACCTTTGTCACCTCACATTGAGCACGTTCTTATACAGTTACCAGGAATAAATAATGAGAAGCACATGATCAGTGCTGTATACATTCCGCCAGGCACTGTTCATAATGTTTACTCTGATCACTTCAATCTGGTGAGTGACGTCATAGATAAAATTAATCCCACGTTCTACTATTTATTTGGAGATTATAATCTACCAGAGGTAAGCTGGGTACCCAGTGTGGGTTCGGGACTGCACTGTAGTGTTAGTTCGAGAGCTAGTCGGCACTTATGTAATTTTATGTCACTTGTGAATGCTTTGCAATACAACAGTTTTATCAACGCTAAAAAACACATTTTAGACCTATCACTTAGCAACACAGATTGTACCACGCATGCCCCAGCGGACGTACTATCTAAGATAAGTGCCTTTCATCCTCCATTCTGTGCCACTATTACGTATAAAGGCACATATATGACTCTTCCTCAATTGAAATCTCCAAAATTTAATTACTATAGAGCTGACTACGGAGAAATTAATCATGATTTGTCTAATGTTCACTGGACCGACATTTTAAATGGTACAGACGCTGAGAACTGCGTGCACATTTTTTACGATACTATTTACAAATCTATTAAGAATCACACTCCCATGTCCCGTGTCAAATCAACTAAATTTCCCATCTGGTTCTCTAAATCACTCAAACATATTTTTAACAATAAGAAAAAAGCGTGGCTAAAATGGAAATCGTACAACAATGTATCGGATTATGAGCAATTTTCTTTTCTTAGGCGTAGATTTCATACTGAGTGTAAAATAAACTATAAAAACTATATTGATACTATAGAAGATAATATAAAGAAAAATGTAAAATATCTTTTTAGTTACATCTCCAACCGTAAAACTAAAGCAGGTATACCTGCCACTGTTTACTATAGGAATCAAACATCTGGCGATCCTGGTACCATATGTAATTTGTTCTCGAATTTTTTTGAATCCGTTTATGAAACCTCATCTTACAGCAGCGGGAACTGGTTACCCCCCGATACTTATGCAGATAATAGTACTATGATAAGCGGTATTAATTTTACTCTGGAACAGGTTCGAAAGGTGCTAAGCTCATTGGACGGAACGAAGGGATCGGGACCTGATGGAGTACCTGCTTATTTCTTTAAAAAAACAGCAGATAGTATATGTGTACCCTTACATATTATATATAATAAATGTATTGTTGAGGGCACTTTTCCTGAAAGATGGAAGCGAGCCAATATAACACCAGTACATAAAGCAGGTTCTAAGAATAATGTCGAAAATTATCGCCCCATCTCTATCCTGTCCACCTTGTCGAAGGTTTTCGAGAGACTTGTACATAGAGCAATTTATCCCTATATTCATAATGTTATCATAAAACAACAACACGGTTTCGTCCAAAGAAGATCTACTATTACCAATTTATTGAGCTTCACAGACTTTTTGTTTATCAATATGGATAAACAAGTGCAAGTTGACGCCGTTTATACGGACTTCTGTAAGGCCTTTGACAAGGTGGATCACGAACTCCTTCTAAACAAACTTGCGTATAATGGTATTCGCGGTGATCTGCTACGGTGGTTCATATCTTATGTAACAAATAGATCTCAGAAAGTTGTGATCAGGGGTCATGAATCTTATCCAATTAATGTAACCTCTGGTGTACCACAGGGCTCCATCCTGGGCCCTTTACTCTTTGTTCTATTCATTAATGACATTTCATCTTGTTTTCGAAATGCAAATTTTCTGCTTTACGCAGATGATCTTAAAATTTATAGATCTATTTCCGAAAACAATGATTGTAATTTGTTGCAAGAGGACTTGCACCGCCTTTCTGATTACTGTAGTGCAAATAAATTAAAACTGAACATATCAAAGTGCATTGCAATTACATTTACAAAAAAGAAAATAGTAGTCCCGAATACATACTCATTATTTCATGCCACTTTAAGTAATGTTGCTACGGTAAAGGATCTCGGGGTGCTACTGGATTCAAAGCTCCACCTTGATCAACATATTGATAAAATAGTTAATAATGCTTATCGCATGTATGGCTTTGTTATGAGGTCCACCATAGGTTTTAGACATACTGATACATACGTTCACCTTTATAAATCTTTGGTCAGGTCACAGCTGGAGTATGCTATATTGATATGGAACCCACTGTACCAAAAATACAAAGATAGTTTGCAGAGAGTACAAAATAAGTTCCTTCAAGCAGTGCGGTACCGTTGCCATCGTACCAGGGAGAACTTGAACTTACTGGACTTGGAATCCAGGCGTATCTTTCTAGAAACCATGTTTCTGTATGACTTATGCAATAACAGATTCGACTGCACTTATTTAACAATTAGTTTGTGCTACATTGTGCCTAGGACAGTCATCAGACGTGAAGTGCGCTCGCGCCCACTGTTCGCCGTTTTCACTAGTCGCACGAATGCTGGAGTACGTGCGCCTCTAAATCGCATTGTAAATAATTATAATAAATTGTTTATAGATTTGGATGTATTCACTTTGTCGCATAATGAATTTAGAAATGCTCTGTTAAAAAAATTAACTGATTTGGACTAAAACTGTAAAAATGAATGTTGCTTTTTAGATAACCGTAATACTACTGTAATAATATGTGGATAACGCTGTAGGTTACATAATTACAACTATGTTATATTAAGACTTTATATTAAGGACATTGTGTAACTGTTTGTTTTCCCGAATAAATAAAAATAAAAAAATAAAATAAAATAATATTCCCTCTAACCCCTCCATCTAAGCTAAATTGCTTGTGGTAGGAATGAGTTCACGTCGGTAGTGTAATGGTCAGGATTCAAGCCTCTCGATCGTAAGGCCGACTCTTTAACCACTAAGCTACCGATGCTAAATTAATTATAATTTAGTAGCATAGACTGTGAATCATTGCGAAGTATTTTTTTTTATTAATTTTGTCCGTCAATTGACTATACCTTGCTAGATGGTAAAAACTGACACTGACTGAACAAAAGATACGGACCATCACTTCGATACTATTTTACTTAAGATGGTCCCTACATTGACGGCCTTGATAGATGGATTTTCACGCTGCACTTGAAGAACTCGAGACTACAAGAAGAGAGAAACACGTATGCGGGCAGAGCATTACAGCTTTTTATCGTGCAGCAGAAGAAGGAGGTCTCAAACTATATAGACGGTATAGATTCTACCGTGAGTGGGTGGTATCGCAGGTCAGCACGAGTTGTTCTGGACAGGAATGGAAAGGGAGGGATCAGATGAAATAGCTCCCCAGAACACTCACCGTAATAGAGGCGATAAAATACAGCCAGAGAGGCAACATTTACGCAACTGCAAAGGTCCCAAGGTATTAGTAACCTCTGGATCACCAGAGAGTAAGCTGCTGAAATCTATCGAGAGCTTCAAAAAGCCATCTCAAAGATGAGAACAATGTTCCACGCAGGAGCGAATTTGTGTCTTGTATGAGTATAAAAGACACCGGTCCTGCAGCGTAAAAACTGCTACACCTTGTTCAGGACCCCGAGTTTGCGTGACGACGTTTTGATGACGCTCTCGATGTAGTTCTTGTTGTTTAGGGAGGGACCGAGGGACCTCAGTGGAGGTATGCCAGCATTTACCTACATAAGCTCTGAGGCCCGGCCGTCACAGAGAACTCGTATAATACGACTAAGCAGGAAGCTGACAACCTAGTTCCACAGTCAAGCTGGCAGACCAAAGGCCGGAACCTTGGAAAAAAGCGACCTATGTCAGACTCTATCGAAGGCTTTGACGATGTCACGACCAATAGCCAATGATTCCCCATGCCTGTTCATAGCCTCACCAGAGGTGCGTGATGTACACCTGAATATCACCCGTTGACCGTTTTAATCTGAATCCATACTATTGGTCTTTAATAAGGGAGTGGTCTTCTAGGTAACGCGTGAGCTGTGCGTTTATAAAATCCTCAAACACCTTACAGAGAACTGAGGTGATAGCTATGGGTCTGAAGTTCGCTGGATACAAGCGATCCCACTTTTGGGGACCAGCAGGACGCGCTGGCATCAACATCAACTTTAGAGGCCGCAACACCACGGTAGTGTGTGTAGCTGCAAAGCGCAGTCATTGACCCATGATTTAGGCACAAAGAGGGCAACTAGCTTGCTCCAGCGGCTCATAGGCCAGTGACAAGTCAGGGTACCGCAGCGGGGTCAGCGACGGGAGTCATCGCTTTGGCCAGTCGTCAGTATCCATAGCTACCCGGGGGGTGCGACATGAGTTGTTCACAAAGCCGTGCCACGTGCTAAGCAATCGCTCTGATACAAGCTAGTCCCCTTAGTAGCTCTGTTATACGTCGCTTTGAGACGACCCTGATTTGGATAAAATTAGTATAATGAATTTGGTCCATTTATTCGTAAATGTAACAAATTCTCAAAACATTATCAATACTTTATATGATTTGTAAGATAACCTTACCTAGAAAGATACTCAAATTAAATTTTAAAGCGACACATAAACGTAAAATAGATCAGGCTTCGAAAAATATTACTAGTAAAAAAATGGTTTCCAAGGTATTATGACGATAGTTGTGAATATAAGACAATGGTTGTATGATAGACAAATGACAATTGTGACTATTTATAATATTTTTGTAATGAATATATAAATAATTTTTCAAACAATACAGGGGATTCAGTGAATGGTGCCTTTTCATTGATATCATTCTTGTATATTGGAGGGACACAATTCGCACTGGGGTATACCTGGCAACATCTTTGATACCCAAGTCATCCTCAATACCTACAAGTAGGTGTACCTAAACAATGGAAGAGACACTGGTGCAGGTTTTCTTTTCAAGGTTGAGAGGTCTAATTAGGTTCATGGACAAGTCAACATAGCCAATCAGACCAATAAGCATACCTCGGGCTCCTAAGTGCAATCTTTGATCGCAATTTGAGATGCTGAGATGGTGGCCCATTTGGGTGCGCACGATGTACACTGAGTGTATTCTTGTTGTGTATATATATATATATTTGTCTGACTCTCTGTACGTTGTGTGTTCTTGAATAAATGTTTTTTCTTTCTGTCTTTCTTTCTTTCAATTAGGAAACAATGAAAAAGGAAGATGATTTAATGAGGGTCACAGAAATGGATGACATCCTCCGTGGCTTGGCGGTAGTGATTGCGGTCGCTACGTAGGAGGCGCGGGTTCGATTCCCACTCAATGCAAATATTCGTATGCATGAATATAGGTATTTGCATTGGTCTGGTCGTGCCTCGGAGAGCAAGTTAAGCCGTTGGTCCCGGTTGCCATGCCAACATCTCATGTCCATGGCAGTCGTTACGGGTAGTTTAAGTCCTAAAAAGTCTGGTCTAGCTGCAATGCTTCGATTTCGCCTTTGCGCTGTGGAGGTTAGATAGAAGTCGCTTCTCGGAAAATGTCGAAGTTCAGCCAAATCCGCAGTTAGGCTCGTAAAGCGTACCCCTGACTCCGTGTTGAAGCTTTGGATGCGACTGGGATTAACGCAAAGATTAAGGAAAAGACAGTAATTAATATTTTTAAATTCTTCAAGAGGGGCATCAGAAGGTTTCTTCATGGTCGGCAGCGCGACTGTGACACCCCTGGTGTTGCATACGTCCATAGGCCACGGTAACCGCTTCCCGTCAGTTGGGCCGTGTCTGCCAACTAAGTGGTATAAAAAACACTTTCATTTTTCACAGATCAAAATTACCTAGAACGCTTGCTAATCTATAACAAGGGATCAATCGAACGGACAAAGCAGAGAATTGACAAATTATGTACATGCATCAATTTGATGCCGGAATTTTTACAAAATTTCGACATACGAAATGAGTTTGGTCCGTTGCTGAATATTGGGTAAGTTTTGAAAATAGAATTTGGAAACTAATGTGGCCACATTCAAAAAATGGGAGGATGACTTACCTTGAGAATGGAGAATATTCGCTCGAGATAGAGATGAGTGGAAGAAACTGGAGAAGGGGAACGTTATAATATTAAGTTACCTACATTAATTTTTTTATATTTTACTTTGTGATTTCTAGTAAGTAATTATTTTTTGTAACCTGTATAACTCCATTTCCATTATATATAAAATTATTGTTGTATTAGTGTACCTACTTAGTTTCTTATAGAAAAATAACGTGTTGCATTTACTACAAACCTCAGTCGTTTCTAAATGCACTGTAAATGATTATGTATATATTATGTTGTTAAGGTGATAAATAAATAAAAATAAATGTGGAGGGACAAACTGACTAATGAAGTGGTTGCTATTTTTTTATACTTATGTGTCACAAATTTGGAAGAAAAATTATAAAAAAATATTTATATGTCATAATGGAGCATAGTCAGTCAATACAGGCTTTTTCTTTTATAAATTAAATATTGAAAAACTAATATTTGGATATAATAATGTTGTTTTATTATATTTTAGTAACATTTGTGTATTACCAAAGCCTACCAAAGATAACTACCGAGTAATTGTTATGAGCTCTACTGGAAAAGATGACGACAATTTCCAATTTATTGATTTCTACAGATACCTCATGGTGGTAAGACTATTTTCTATAATACTGGAGAACCATATAAACATGGACGAAAAGGGCCAAATGTTTAGAGTTACTAAAACTATGCAGCCATGCATCTGAGGCTGAGACTAGGCTGTATACTACACTACTACAACACACAAAATTCAAGGTTGATAAAATTAGCAGGCCTGGGGGTGACGGGTGGAGCCGCCTGACACTCTGGTAGAAGCAGGCCGCGGTGATGGTGTGCCTTGCGCGCCTTTCCGTTTCCTGGAACGTGTTGGAGACTCTGTGGTCCCCACACCCAAGGAGAGGGCCAGATCGAGAGAGATACGCACGATGACATACAGGCTATAATAACTTCGTGTTGTGTTTCCAGCCGTGAGTAGGGTAGCCAGAGCTCACTGGAGAATTTGGGCTGTCAGTGGGAAGACAAAAGACTTGTCCTGATTTGTCTTCTACTGACGGCTTAGAAACTCTGTACTTACAGGGTTGGCAGCGCGACTGTGACTCCTCTGGTGTTACAAACGTCCATAGGCCACGGTAACCACTTTCCATGAGGTGGCCCGTGTGCTTGTCTGCCAACTAAGTGGTATAAAAAAAGGCATCGTGCGTTTTAGTTGGTTCGAGTCCGACATAACTTCTCCCACTGACTCCAGTGGTGGGGGGTATTCGTGAGGCTGTTCTTGCGCACATAGAAAAACATAGTTGACGAAATGTTGGTGTTAATGCACCTCCGTCTGTTCAAGGATTTACAGACAGGAATATACGTATGTATATAAGTTATAGAAAGATAACCAGCAACATTCTTAATATATAATTATGTTATAAAGCTGAAGAGTTTCTTTGTTTGTTTGAACGCGCTAATCTCAGGAAGTACTGGTTCCTACTGAAAAATACCTTTTGTATTAAATAAACCTTTCATAGACAAAGGTTTTAAGCTAAATATTGCTTATTTTACGCTAATACTCAAAGGAGTGGAACAGTGATCATAAATGTCAACAAATCCGGCAGATTTCCATATATTTTAAGAAGACATAAAAATTACGGGCTCAAAAGGGTGATATGAGGTTTCAAAATATGCCACGTGCGAAGCTGGGGTGAATCGGCTAGTAAATTATACATAGCTGACGTACTTTTAATTACTGCGATTACCCCTGTTTTAGATTCTACCCGATTTTTTTTACCTTATAAGAACGCTTGCCGCTTGGTTTTCGACAGAGTAGAATTAGGGCCACCCCATCTCTTCCCATGCGACTGCTTAACATCAGACAGATATATATAGCCCAGACTCAGCCAATGCATGGCTCGAGTCAACAATAGTGCTCGGAACACGGCAATATGCTCACCTATTACGTGGGACAGAATACAGTGATTGGTGAAATGCGGGTGTTAATCCACCTCCGCCTAACCCTCCGAGAATAAAGGCGCGATTATATGTATGTATATATAAGAACGTGATAAAATGCCAAGAAAAATCGTGAACAGGGGGAATCGCGACACTTGTTTTGGAAATTTGATGATGGTGCAGAAGGAAAAACAAATCATCAACACACTTTTTTGCTTTATAAATATATTTTCTTGCAGATTGGACATTATATGTTGTACAATGATTACTGTCACGGGTTCGAAATGATTGCTGATAACAGAAAAGTTACCTATGGCTCATTCTCAAAGATTAATCCCTTCATATTACATAAAGGACTTACGTTATTCATAGTAAGTAATTAATCTTTCCTTGATTTCATTCAAAAATATTTAATTTAAAAGAGTTTTTTTTATACCATTTAGGTTGAAGACAAGCGCACGGCCCACCTGATGGAAAGTGGTTACCGTGGCCTATGGACGTGTGTAACACCAGAGAAGCTACACTCACGCTGCCGACCCTGTCAGTACAGTCTCTGTACCGTCAGTGTAGAGGACAAAGCAGGACAAGCCTTTAGTCATCCCACTGACAGCACAAATTCACCAGTGAGCTCTGGCTACCCTACTCACCGCTGAGAATACAACACGAAGTTATTATAACCGCGGTATTCTGTAGGGCGGAGGTACTTTCCCACTCGGACTGCTCAATTGGGCGGCAATACTGTTATGTTGTTACAATAAAGACTGGTGATACATTCAAATGTTAAGAGTTTGCACAAACATTATTCCCGAGAGCAATTGCCCGAAGACTTTGGTGGTGATGAGAAAAGCATAACGGATTTAAGTGGTGAGTTTTAAGTTTACTTTAAACACGTGTGTAGGCACGAAAAGTTTGAGCACATATTGAAATACACTTGTACTTTCATATTTTTTATTATTACACCTGACCTTCGACAAACGTGGCCAGCCCACTGCCACTTCAACTTCAATCGATGGCCGTTGGAGCTAACGAGTCCTAGAGTGGAGACCGCGAAGGTAAACGAAAGGTAGGACGCCCCCTAGCCAGATGGACGGACGACCTGAAAAAGATGGCTGGGACAGACTAGATGCAGAAGGCGGAGGATCGGAGAAAATGGCGCACATTGGGAGAGGACTATGTCCAGCCGTGGACTGCGGTGGACTAATTGATTGATTGATTGATTGACACCTGACCGGTTTCGCCTTACGGCATCCTTTTGGGAATGTCGTAAACAATACTGTGGAAATACACTTCAATATGTGCTTAAACTATTCATGCATGTCCACGTGTTTAAAGTGCTTTTGTAAAAAGTTCTGTGGGTCACTCATTTACACAATCTACATGTGTGGCGGGAATTTTTGAAGCTGAGAGCCAAACAAATTTTTCGATTACAACACATTCCACCAATTGCCATCAATCAACAGCATAAATAATAAAGGAAATGATTTTTCGTTTCACCTCGCCTAAAGATAAAGTCTCATTAAATAGGGTCCTTTTTTTTTTTTACGTGCGCAAAATCCCCACGGATACCTCCCCACCGAAGCCAGTGGAGGAGGTTATGTCGGACTCGAACCGACTAAAACGCACGCCGCCTGTGGGTCGTTTTGGTTGCCGAAGGTGAGGTTGACAGGCATATCCCTCGCACCCCGGCCGACCCAGGGCCATCTCTCACGATCTGGCCCTCTTCTCGGGTGTGGGGACTACAGAGTCCCCAACTTGACCCCGGAAACGGGGAGGCGCGCCACGCGCGCCACCGCCGCGGCCTGCTTCTGCCGATTAAATAGGGAGATTAAATAGGCCTAGCCAAACAGAAGCAGATTGTTGTTTCTGCCTAATAAACGTAGGGAAATACGCGTGAGCATACGTATGTATACGAAGACTTCATATTAACTTTATAACTGAGAGTCTCTGCAGTATTGTTTTGTTTATATTTTACCACATAAATGTTTTATCTCTTGTACAGATATGGATTTCAAAGAATGGAGTTCAGATGATCACATAAAACATGTTAAGTTTATGGAGACGGCTTCTACAGATGAATCACTACGACTTTCTTGTAAATTTAATGAAGAATATTGTGGATTGCCAGGTTCTTTTAAAGCTTTGTGTGTAGATTGAATAGATTTTTCAGCTCATTGAAATAAAAACACTTTTTAACGTATTCTGTCGCGATTTGTTTTGTATTATCTACCTCTAGCCAAAAACAAACGATAAAATTTGTTAAATAGTGGGTTCTTCACTTGTAGAACTTCAGACTGTTTTCAACTGTTACAGGTATTGTGTGCGATACTCTATTTTTTGTTGTTTTTTTTTACAGTAGGAGTATATAAGTAATAATATTGTTTTAACACTGATAGTTTCACCGAATTCTTAACATTTCCCGTACTTTTTAATTTAAAAGTACGGGCATGGTGGATAGACATGTTTCCTTAAAGATTGCATAAAAATATTGTTAGACAAAGCAATTTAAAATTCAATAAAAAATCTAAAAGAAATCTAACGGTTTGGTTTATATTTCCTGAAGAGTTTTATTTTACTAATAAATATAAATTGTAAAATATAAAATAATGCATGTTTTGTCAAGAAATATAATGATCAAAATCTCTATGAGTGTTCTTCATTCCATACCATACATCACTTGAATGAAATTTTGCTGTGCTTGAACCAAACGGTTTGGCTCGCGACGGAGAGCGGATGGTGTGTCATTAATGCTATGGAGAATGGGTAGGACTCTGGTGTGGGACGCAACATGCGTCGATACCATTACCCCTACCCATACACCTGGCACGGCTGGCTGTGCTGGTGCTGCTGCAGCTTCCGCAGAGCCTTTTAAGCGGCAAAAGTATTCTAATCTCATTGGTGATTATGAGTTTATGCCGTTTGGAGTAGAAACATTTAGGCCGTGGGGTCCGAGCGCCTGCAATCTCTTCAGGGAGATTGCAAAGTGTATGGTCGACGCTTCTCGTGACCAGAGGGCTGGCCTCTTCTTAGGTCAGAGAATAAGCATTGCCATACAACGTGGCAATGCTGCCAATCTTCTGGGAACGCTACCACAAGAGGCATGGGATGCTGAGGAATTTCACGACGCATTTTAACTTTTGTTTTATTTAATTATTATTTTTTATTTATGTAAATATTAGCATAGATTGAAAATACATTAAGATTAAATAGATAAATAAATAAGTATGCTAAATTTTCATATCGATTAAGATAGGAAAAAATTGAATTTGTTCAGGCGGGATCTGCAAGAAGGATATATATAGGAAAGTTTGGATGCCTTCAGGCGAGGTTCGTAGCTTAGTGGTTATAGCATTCTCCCTGTAAGGGAAAGATCGCGGGTTCGAAGCCCGCCTGAACCAATTACATTTCTTTTCTATCTTAATCGATAATAATCACTTTACTAAAACAACTAATGTCAGTGTAAATTAATAATGTAAACTTACCTACGGAAAGAGTTAGGACACAGTGACGGTAGTCCGACTGTAGAAGTACCTCCGCCCTACAGAAAACCGCGGCTGTAATAACCTCGTGTTGTGTTCCCAGCAGTGTGCAGAATAGTCAGAGCTCACTGGAAAGTTTTTGATACGCGCTTGATGATTGATAGATACGCGCGAAAAATCTTCTTAGCAGTCGGGGAAATACAGTTATTTGTATTTTTTGGATCGTTTGGAGAAACGAGTACATATAGGTATTATGTGGATATTTGCAACGGAATCAGGAAAAGTTACACATCGAGTAAATAGGAGGTAAATCTTTTATTTTTGTTACGAGTTTCCACCCATGTTAGAGGATAAGTCGGAAACGGACGCTCAACAGCAGATTTTATTTTAAAGATTACGTTTGTTGTTTTTTTTTCGCTGATTTGTGTTTTGTTTATATGATTCATTGTGGCGCCGCAATTCCTGGGCACACCGCTTACCATCTCCTCGAGTATAGGGATCCTTGGTGTCGATATCTCCAGCGACGTCCAATACCGAAGTCATTTGCGGGACAAGGTTAAGTTGGCATCAAGAAAGCTCGGAGCGCTCAACAGGGCGAAGCAGTACTTCACAGCGGGGCAGCAACTCCTTCTTTATAAAGCACAGGTCCGGCCTCACATGGAGTACTGCTGTCACCTTTTTGCTGGAGCACCTGCATACCAGCTTGACCCCTTCCACTCAGTGCAAAGACGGGCATTGAGGCTGGTTGACAATCCCATACTCACAGGTAGTGTGGAACCTCTTAGACTTAGGAGGGATTTTGCCTCACTGTGTGTGTTCTACCGCCTATACAATGGTTTGTGCTCAGATGAATTGTTTTACATGATGCCCGTAGCTACATTCTATCATCGCACCTCTCGCCATAGGCAGGGAATTCATCCTCACACATTGCGACCTGAGACGGTGCGCACTGTGCGGTATGAAAGAAATTTCATCCCACGCACACTCAAGCTGTGGAATGACCTCCCTGCTGCGGTTTTCCCAAGCGCCTACAATATGGGGTTCTTCAAGAGGGGCATCAGAAGGTTTCTTCATGGTTGGCAGCGCGAGTGTGACACCCCTGGTGTTGCATACGTCCATAGGCCACGGTAACCGCTTCCCATCAGGTGGGCCGTGTGCTTGTCTGCCAACTAAGTGGTATAAAAAGAAAAAATATTTTATTTTGTTTGTTACGCCTTGTATGGGGTGAGCAGCAACCTTATTCGAGCTGTGAAGTCTCTCTATGAGGACTCCAGAGCTTGCGTGAGGATACATGGGTCATACACTGAATGGTTTAGTATCCAAAAGGGGGTTAGACAGGGATGTGTAGCGTCACCATGGCTGTTTAACTTATTCATGGACAGTTGTTTGCAAGATTTGAAAGATAAAGAATGTGGTTTAAAAATGAAGAATTTACTCGTCAAATGTCTTCTTTATGCTGATGATCAGGTTTTACTGGCGTCATCGGCAGATGAGTTGCAGGAGATGGTAACAACTATGCATGAAGCTTTTGAGAGGAAAGGAATGAAAGTGAATGTTAGTAAGACAAAAGTTATGGTTTTTGTAAGAGATGAATGCGTGACAGAGTGTAGGATTTGTATAGATGGAGAAGAAGTGGAACAAGTGAATGAGTTCATATTTTGGGAACATTGTTTACGAGAGATGGAAAGCATGAAGAAGATGTTGAAAGGAGAGTGATGGCTGGAAATAGAGTGAATGGGGCACTACACAACTTTATGAGCAGCCGGAAAGTGTCCGAAAAGGCACGACTGGCTGTACATGGAGGAGTATTGGTGCCGACTCTTATGTATGGTAGTGAAAGTTGGGTGTGGCAGAAAAAGCATCAGAGTAGAGTGAATGCAGTAGAAATGCGTGCGTTGCGAAGTATGTGTGGCTTGACCTTGAAAGATAGAGTGAGAAATAGCGTGATAAGAGAACGATGTGGAGTGATAGAAGATGTAGTGATGAGAATTGAGAGAGGAATGTTGAGATGGTTTGGTCATGTTGAGAGAATGAATGAAAGAAGACTAACGAAACAGGTGTATGAGGCGAGTGTGGATGGTACCGTCGGAAGGGGAAGACCTAGGCGCACATACCTGGACCAAATCGGGGAAGTTTTAGAAAAGGGGCAGGTCAGGAGTACTCTAAACCGACGAGCATGCATGAAGAATGTAATGAGAGTGAATGAAGCGAGAGTAATATGTCAGGATCGTAGCAAATGGAGATCCGTGATCTCTGCCTACCCCTATGGGAGACAGGCGTGATTTTATGTATGTATGTATGTTACGCCTTGATCGACTTTACCTACTGTATTGCAAATTGATAGTAAATACTCGTATTAGTAAAGTTACTGGCATATATCTTGACCCCAAAATGAGCACATATGCTCTATAGTACGGGTTGGGTGTATGGCATCCTCAAAGGTTCACAATGAAAGTTAAGAACATTTTACTATAAACATTGTGATACTCAGCCTTATTTCATATGTGGGTTAAAATTATGTATTCCAGTACAATTCTTTTTCCCCAAAATTTATAGATGATTCTAAAGATATTTTAATTTTATTTATATTATGAATTTATAAGATAAAAATATATTCTGGTTTCAGACTAGATCTTCTTTAAAGATTTAGTCTTAAAACGTGAATGCAACTTATCTTTTTCAATTAATAAAAGCGCTTGAACCACACGCCCATCTTATGACATTAAAAGGAGCGAGGGTAGTTCAAATTTCCATCTAACATTTAATATAGTGAGCGAGGGCCCTTAGTAAATTAATTACCTATAAACTACGTCGCAGCATCGTCAAATGACTCGCTGTGAGGGAGTTTCTCTTTCATTAAATGAAGATTCATTTAAATAGTGCTGCAAGGTATTTACTCCGTACTTTAGTTCACTATAAATAATAGTCAGATGTTAATCTAAATGTCTCCGTAGTCAACCCAAAGAAGCTTTTAATTTTATTAAATTATAGTTTTATATTTACATACATACATACACACATAAAATCACGCCTGTCTCCCATAGGGGTAGGCAGAGATCACGGATCTCCATTTGCTACGATCCTGACAAACTACTCTCGCTTCATTCACTCTCATTACATTCTTCATGCATGCTCGTTTTATCTTTATCTGTTGTATAAGAGGAAGGGGAGGGGCTAGTGGCTATGTGGTTACAGAGTGGATTTTTTATAACACTTAGGTGGAAGCCAAGTGTTTTTTTTTATACTACTTAGGTGGCAGACAAGATAACGGTCCACCTAATAGAAAGTGGTTACCGTGACCTATGAACGTGTGTAACACCAGTGGAGTCACATCCGTGCTGCCGACTCTGTAAGAACAGAGATTTTCTGTGTCAAAATTGCCATTGTGGGTGAATCCTTCTTTGGTGATACTTGCAACATCAATGTTGGGATGATGACAAGGTCGTCTGATTCTACCTAGTTTGCATATTATTTTAGATTTTGCTATAAAAATAAAAAAGACTTGCAAAATAAAATATTAGTTCTTTCCTCGGTTCCTCCTCCTCACATTTCGCCTGTTCCTCTGCAAGTTTCAGTGCCATGATGTTCCTTGTGGCTCCAGCTTATACTTCATAGTCATTGTTTACATAGGACACGTCAATTAAACCTTGCCTCGTCTGATAGTAAGCTAAAGGCAAAGTCTCAGAAAACAGGGCCACCATTACTTACATATACCATGTTCCAAAGGTGACTGGTTCTTGATCGGATATTCTGCTCCGTGTGCGGGTGACATCTAAACCCTACACGTGTTGTACTGTGTAGGAAAGGGGAGAGTGGGATCAATAAGCCCATCGCAGTCCATTGCTGGACTTAGACCTCTCCCAACGTTGAGAGGTTCCTAAAATAGATCAAAATATAAACAATCAAATTGAGTGCTTCAAATTTAAATCATTTCGCATTTATTATTGAAAATAACTTCGATGCGAAATCACAAAGTCATTATTCCATTAGCCAAATAGATTTATTTGTACAGACTAAAATATAATCCGCTGGCTAAATACAAATTCAGTACTTCACCAGTCTTTTATCGCGTTTGGGGAGTAAAGTTTTGTGATTTGAATCTTTCATAGTTAATTGAATAATATATATGTATTACGCAATAAACAGAAAGTATTTGCTATGAATATGATTTCACGGACTACGCACGACTCGTCCGTGATACTGCAGACAGATTTATTCGCATCGTGGAAACCAAGCGTAAGAGTGATAGCAATCTGAGTATGTTTGATCTCACTATAAAACTAAGGAAAACTTTTAAGTAACAAACTCTTCTTTAGACAGTTTTTAAAATCTAACTAAAGTAAATGAAAACTAGTTTTAAAGTTGAACTTGCTGCAGCTAAGAAAATTTTTTATATATTAGTTAAAATGGTTTCTAACGAGCCAACTTTGTTCAATGTGTTGTGCATTAGATGTTTTACTGTACGTTTTTTGCTATGCTGGTAAAATGCACTTATCTTCACACCTTTGTAACAAGTATTATTAACTGTAAAAGCCAGCAGTGACTTCACACGATTTAGTACTATAGTTCTATTTCATAAATTGTATTTTGAATAATAAATAATGTCTTTATATCACTCAGGTGGCAGACAAGCACATGGCCCACCTGATGTAAAGTAACTACCGTGGCCTATGGAGGTGTGCAACACCAAGGGAGTAACTCTCTTGCTGTCAACCCTGAAAGAACAAAGAGTTAGTGTGCCGTCAGTACCGAAGGCAAAGCAGGATGAGTCTTTGGTCTTCCCACTGACAGCAAAAAAACTCTCCACTGACTTTTGACTACCCTACTCGCCGCTGGGAACACAGCAAGAGGTTATTATGGCAGCGGTATTCTGTAGGGCGGAGGTACTTCTCCAACTGAGCTGCTCAATTGGGACGGAAAACCGTCGTGTCCTACCTACTACACGAATAATAATACAAATACCTGTTATTATATCAAAACAATTGAAATGCATCAAAACATCCATTAGAATCATTATAATCTATTACTAAAATTGTGAAAATGTAAAAAAAAAATTCAATAATTATAATTCCATTTATATTGTGCTTCAGTAGTTCAAAGAAAGATTTTTAAAAATCTTGGCAAATGACATAACACTCGTCTCCTGTTTACCTTTAACAAAGACAAAGTTTCGTAAAACCAAAAACCAGCATTAAGCATCATTTAGTTTTGTGAAAATAAAAGTGAAAGAGGGTGTAACAGAGCTTGAGAAAAACGTCAGGGTGTCGAGGGTGCTACAGTCCTGGTGAATGAGACACCCTTTTAGTGATGGGACGCGTTATGGAATACCCGCTTTTTAAATGAATATTTTGTATTTTAAATTTATATACATATTTACATACATACATATAATCACGCCTCTAACCCCAGAGGGTTAGGCAGAGGTAAATTAACACCCAGATTCCACCATTTATTGAATTCAGTCTCTCGTAATAGGAGGTGAGCCTATTGCCGTCTTCCGGGCACTATTGTTGACTCGAGCCATGCATCTGAGGCTGAGTTTGGGCTGTATATTATTATATCTGTCTGATGTTAAACAGCCCTATGCATATTCGCCTTGTACTACACCGCATGGGAAGAGATAGGACGATCCAAATTCTACTCTGCCGGGAACCACGCAGATCATTTTAATAAAAACATGAAAGACTGTTCGCGGTTTCAAGTCTCGTCTAAGTATGTGTGTTTGCGGTGGCGCGCCTAGCGCGCCTCCCCGTTTCCGGGGTCGAGTTGGGGACTCTGTAGTCCCCACACCCGAAACGAGGGCCAGATCGCGAGAGATGGCCCTGGGTCGGCCGGGGTGCGAGGGATATGCCTGTCAACCTCACCTTCGGCAACCAAAACGACCCACAGGCGGCGTGCGTTTTAGTCGGTTCGAGTCCGACATAACCTCCTCCACCGGCTCCGGTGGGGAGGTATCCGTAGGGATTTTGCGCACGTAAAAAAAAAAAAAGTATGTGTGTTTTATCTTTCTAGCAATTAAGTATAATAGAGTTGAATTTATTTGCCGCTCAGTGTTGGGAGAGGCCGATATCCACAAGTAGGCTGTGATAGCTTTGATTGATTGGTAATCTTTAAACCTGGTTATAAAAATTTCCATCAAATAAATACAATACAATATCTTACAATATTTATTCGATTGCGTTTAAAGTTTAGATTTAGCCCAGAGTCCAGTAGTAATCATCGTTTTTGATTCATTTTTTTTTTATTTTTTTATATAGGACACGCCAACTTGACCTCACCTCGCCTGATGGTAAGCTAAAGGCAAAGTCTCAGGAAAGAGGGTCACCATTACAGACACTAAGTGCTACAATGGTGGCACTCAGCTTGGCGGCCTCATCAGATGCTTTTTCACGCCCCGCTTAAAGGCCCCGGGACTGTAGGAAGAAGGAAACACGTGTGCTGGTAATGAATTCCAGGTCTTAGTGGTGCGGCAAAGAAAAGAGTCTCCGAACCGCTTGGTTCTTGCTCGTATATTCTGCACAGTGTGAGGGTGACATCTAAGGCCTGCACGTGTTGTCCTATGTAGGAAAGGAGATGGTGGGATTAGTTGGAAGAGCTCGTCAGAACACTCACCGTGGTAGAGACGGTGATTAATGCAAGGGCGAAAATGACCTCCCAACTCTGAGAAAATGCGCTAGGTCAAAGGTCGAATATAAAAGTGTCGGAGAATACTCGTAGAACTATGGTTGTATGAGAGCCTTTTTTATCAACTTAGTTTTAACTAGCTGAAGCTTGTAGCTTCGACCGCGTGAAGGTCTGATCCAGTCCCTGTGACCTATAGAAACATTTCTTTTCTTAAACCTTCCGTATAACTTTCGGAATATGCGACGAAAATAGCCATATCGGTCGAAACGTTCTTGAGGTAGGTATGCACTTAGCAACATTCATATTTATTAAGTAGACTATCTTACACTTCATTATTCTATAAATGTAGAAGTTTATGAATATGTTTGTGTATCCGCGGTAGCCTAGTGGTATGGGTAATGGACTGCTGAGACGACGTCTCGGGTTCAATCCCAGGTTAGACCATGGCACACACCAATGACTTTTCAATGCTTTTCGAAGTTATGTGTGTATTTATTGCAGGTTTATAAGTGCCCGGTTAATAGCAATAGGCTCGCCACCTATTACATTGGGACCTAAACTTAAACTGACGAAATGTGGGTATTAGCACCTCTGCCTACCCTTCGGGGATATATGTGTGAGTTGTTATGTTTTATTAATTGATCACGTCCATTTATTATATGTTAATAAAATTACTAAATTTAAATTCTTTCTCTTGAGTATCCCACTGTTTATCCCGGAACACATTCACGCCCTAGGCCAGAGGCTCGAGGTCGGCGTGACGCAAAGTGGTGCACTCACCGCGCTTTGTGAAATACGTAGAAAAAGTAGTAAATTTTAATTTCACCCCTCCTTTCCTCCCTACTTTCCCTAAGTTTATTTTACCGTGACTCAAATAGTGAATGCCGGATTGGTTGACTATTTGTATTGCAATAGGATACGAGTATAAACAAAGAATAGTATAATAGAAGTTAGTTGTTCATTAGGTTTTTTTTTTTTTACACAAACATACATTATAATTACACATATTGATAACTCACTTGTACTTTTCCTATTCCTAATGTGGAATTCCTAATGTGGAAAAGTACTAGTGAGTTATCAATATGTGTAACAACAAATTCCACCAAGTGCCATCAATCTACAGTATCAATACATTATAATCACGCCATTATCCCCAGAGGGTTAGGCAGAGAGGAATTAACATCCATATTTCACTAATCATTGAAATCGGTCTCACGTAATAGGGAGTGAGCCTTTTGCCGTCTTTCGGGCATTATTGTTGACTCATGCATGCATTTGAGGCTGAGTCTGGGCTATATACATATGTCTGATGTTAAACAGCCCTATCCTTTAGTCGCCTTGTTCGACACCGCATGGGAAGTGATAGGGTGGTCTAAATTCAACTCTGCCGGGAACCATCCGGCCTTCTTTATGTATTAT
This sequence comes from Eilema griseolum, assembly GCA_963662185.1. NCBI lineage: Eukaryota > Metazoa > Arthropoda > Insecta > Lepidoptera > Erebidae > Eilema > Eilema griseolum. The sequence continues at coordinate 4,510,629 of OY759249.1, forward strand.
TGTATTACTAGTACTCAGACCATGGCTCGGCCTGCGCGTTTGACCCAAGACCTTTCAAATAAAGACACAAGAATTCCAAGCAAAATAGTTTTGTATTCTGTTTCATTACATACACAACATAGGTGGCAGATAAGCCTATGGACGTGGGCAACACCAGGGGGGTCATACTCGTGCTGCCGACCCTGTAAAAAATAGAATTTCTGTACCGTCAGTGTAGAAGACAAAGCGAGATAAGCCTTTGTTCTTTACACTGACAGCACAAAAACTCTCCAATGAGCTCTAGCTGCCCTACTCACCGCCGGGAACACAACACGAGGTTATTCTGACCGCGGTATTCTGTAAGGCGAAGGTACTTCCCCAGTACGACTGATCTATTGGGACGGGAATTCCATCGTGTCCTACAGATACATTTTTTTACTTAGTATTTTCTAGTCTAGTCAATCAAATCGAAGACATTTTGAAAAAAGGACATGTCAAGAGTACCCGAAACCGGCGAGGAAGTATGAAAACAATTATGAAAGTAAAAGAAGCGAAAGAGGTTCGCCAGGATCGTGGCAAGTGGAAAACAGTAGTCCCTGCCTACCCCATTGGGAAAAAGGCGTGACTGTATGTATATATGTATTTTATTTTCTAATCTCTCCAACGTACAGACACGATAATTTTACTGTATATAGATTAGTATTCGACTGCTAGTGAAATGAGTAAATACTATAAAATTATGCAATTATTCATTTCTAACCAAATAATTATTTAACACTTTATAAATACAACAGATATATAAATTAATTCAGACATTGAGTTATACACGTTAGTCTACTTAAACCGGGAATTATAGTGTTCAGAACAGAGGGATATAAAGGGAGGTACACACTAAAGATATAAAAATATTAATTTGAGTAATTTGATAAACATAAATTTTATACCACAATAATCTAATGTCAATTAAAAAAAAATTACAATTACAATTTAAACACACATATATGCATTACATTTTTTTAAATATTTATTGTCTCTGACTTATATAGATATATATATATTTATATATATTTTTTCTTATAATATAATATGGTCAAACCACTTGTATCCAGGCTGTAGTTTCAAGTACACCATTACACTGAAAGTTGGTATCATTATTTCATAAGTTGACATCTGCAATCACAGATTTTATAATAAATTAATATATTATATTAATTAGTTATTACCTATACTCTTTTTACTATTGACTTACGGAATAAAATATGGATATTGGTTTTTGCACGTACCTATTGAATTAAGTCACATTTTTTATATTAGTCTCCACCCCATCTCATCCGAAGGGTTTCGTTATAGGCTACTAACAGAAAAATACGCAGATGATATCACTGCGAGAGTAAGGAAAAGGAGAGAGGAAATCTCGAAAGAAAACACTGTATCAATCCAACTGGTCAGTGTGGAAACAAGATGCCAAAACCTCCTACCATTGGGGGAGGCCTATGTTCAGCAGTGGACTGCGATAGCCTTGATTGATTGATTGATTGATTGTAATATTAATATGATATATAATGCAATAATTTAATCCCTTCTGATACTGACATCTGATATCAACAAACTTATTTTTACTTCATATGTGGGACCAATATCAGCTCTTTTTAAAGTGTGGATATTTCAATAATAAAAAATTGAAACTGATTTTTTTCTCCGTTGTATTCCTACCTCAAAGTACTGTTCTAGAAATATGTACATATTTTCAGTGCACCCAGTATTTTGCATCGCAAATTCTGGTAAATGCCTCCTCACTCCGCTTGGGGCTAAATCCCTTAGTTAATAGTCGTTTTGTCTGACTCAGAAGTACTGAGAGAATACTTGAGCTTTTATATTTAGTGCAGTATTGTGGTGCAGAATTAGTAACAGTTGGGTGCTGAAGAATTCTTTGATAATTTTTATTCAGTGTTATTATTTACTGGGCATATTATTTCTCAACTGCCCCTTTAAACAAGTGGCAATTCGTTAGGTTGCGTTATGTAGAATGACGAATGTATGGTGTTTGACGTTTATGAGATAAGTTGACAACTGTCATATACGTCAAATCCCATTTGGCAGTCAATTCTACAATACGCCAACGAATTGCTACTTTTCTAGGGGGCTTGCTCCCTATAATCCAACGACACGTACTGATTTACCACCTGAATCCCGTGGGGGGGGGGACGGAAAAAAATTATTGGAAAAAAAATTGACATTGGCGTCTCGCCATTAATAATTTTATATTTATAAATATTTACAATGTATTGACATTGGCAAATTTACAGCGCTTTGCTGAAGAGGCCATTAATAAAAGAACATTGAACATCTAGGGGAGCTCAATGCTGTATTATTTTATTATACTAGCTGATACCTTCTTCGCCTACCAGAAATTTTGATCCCGATTCCGCTACCCATAGGAATCTTTTCCCACTATAAAAAATAGCCTACTAGGTACTACTAGTAACCATAGTTTGGTTACTTACTAGTAATAATTTATCGATGAAGCAAATTTCATCGTTTCCACCATTCCTTTATTTCAATTTTATTCAAGCTGTGGAATGACCTCCCTGCTGTGGTATTTCCAAGCACCTACAATATTGGGTTCTTCAAGAGGGGCATCAGAAGGTTTCTTCATGATCGGCAGCGCGAGTGTAACACCCCTGGTGTTGCATACTTCCATAGGTCACGGTAAGCACTTCCCATCAGGTGGGCCGTGTGCTTGTCTACCACCTAAGTGGTATAAAAAAGTCTGTGCGTTTTGTAATAGCAAAAACGGTATCATTAAGTCTTATGTATGCACACTCCAAGACAAGTTTAACAAACAAACTAATCCTTTGAGATATAACAAATAGTATTTTCATACAATATTCTCATGTATAAGTGAATTTTCTAAGTAATTTCATTTTAAGTTTCATTCTAAAATGTGTATGTGCCCACGAGTGGAGTTTAGGGAGCTTCTGTGCATATGATTTGCATTTATCGTGCATTGGTGTAGTTTATGACGCTGTTAACCATCTAATTTGGCCTTTGGGGATACCCACTTATGGTTGCATATCTGATTAATGAAAGTTGGCTTTGAAAGAGTGAAAATGAAATTAGTTTCAAACTATTACCATTTTATATATCAAAATAGAGTCGACAGTACAAATGCCACGTTCCATCAGGCGAGCCGTGTGCTTGTCTGCCACTTAAGAGATATAAAAAATGGGGTATTTATTTGGATTCAATATTATTACAGTTCCATATTATGGTATTATTGCATCAATTCTTCCTAAAAATAGCAATGATGAATTTAATTTCAGTAGTTTGGAATTAATTTCAAACGCCTTACCGTATTTTGGGGTACTTATTGTCATTAATTATCACTATCCTCAAAATCGTTCTTGTGAATAAAAGTATACAATTGAATTTCTAGAATAATAAAATCGTAGAAATCATAAAGAAATAATAAGTTTGATTTAAGGTTTGAATGTATAGCTATTCACGTTACAGTCGCCTTTGACTACAACGCTACCTATATACTCATAAAATAGAAATTATTAACGTCAACGGTTCGTGGGGTCGCGTAAAAACGAAATCATTCAAAGAACTAGTCAAACTGACCAAATAACATGCTATAACTTAAACTATGTAGTTTCTTAAAACCTTCCACGTAATACATTACTGTTTCACTCCAGGGTATAAACACAATTTACTATAAACAAATAACTGATTCAATTTGCAAAACGTTCTTTTATTTGCATAGTCAATCCCACCCGGGAGCTAAGGGTACTATCGACTGTGAAGTCCTCAGAACGGACCACAAAAACAATATAAGTTTTCTCTTAAGGTGGATTTAGATCAAACGAACATAGCTAGCTAGAAGAAGAGCATTCTTCCTTAATATTTTAGAGTAAACTAAACCTTATATTCAATGGAACAACCAAGAACAAATGTTTTTTTCACTGTTTACTATAAAAGAAATTGACGAATACAGGATAGAATGAGCTATCAGCACCTCCTTATGCGAGCAAGTAACGCTCGTGAAGGAGACAGTGGAGCGGGAGCGAAGGAGACTTACAAACCGCACAGCCTGCGAGAGCAGGTGACTCAGGCGTCGGAGGTCGCCCATGAGCGCGGGCCTGGGAGTGACGGGTGGATCCGCCTGTTACCTTAGCAGAAGCAGGCCACGGTGGCGGTGCACGATGCGAGGCTCCCCATACCCGGGGCCGAGATGGGGACTCTGTGGTCCCCACATTCAAAGGAGGCGGCTAAGAGACGGCTCTGGCGGATATGTTTCAGATAATCTCACCTCCGGTAATCTGTGGCCCACACAATCGGCGTTTTAGTCGGATATAAATCAACCTTCACGTCACCTAGAGGATCACTCCTTAATTAATGACCGGCAATATGGCTTCAGGCCGAAACGGTCAACGGGTGATCTTCTAGCATACGTTACCCATCTTTGGGGTGAGGCTATGGACAAGCACGGCGAGTCACTGGCAATTAGTCTTGATATCGCCAAAGCTTTCGATAGAGTCTGGCACAAATCGCTTCTCTCCAAGCTACCAGCCTTTGGTCTGCCTCCTAGACTGTGCAACTGGATTGCTAGTTTCCTGCGGGAGCGCCGTATCCGCGTCCTCTGTGATGGACGGGCTTCGGAGTTCTTGCAAATAAATGCTGGTGTACCGAAGGGGTCTGTATTATCTCCCACTCTCTTCCTTCTGCATATCAACGACATGCTGTCCACCGGCAGCATACATTGCTATGCAGACGATAGCACCTTACACGGGAGTTATCACGGACAACCTGCGGCCAAACAGTCTGATATCGTGGAAAAAAGACAGCTTCTTGTCACTGAACTGGACCGGATCTTGAATCACATTTCTCAATCGGGCTCCGAGAACATGGTCGAGTTCAATGCCAAGAAGACGCAGGCTTGTGCGTTCACAGCAAAGGTATCTTCTTTCCTTACCCTTCCCACTCTTCACAGCACGCCACTTCCACTGCAGGACAATCTTTATATCCTAGGCATGGATATTCGCTGCAAACTGAATAACAGAAATTACATCGAGAGCATCATCAAAACAGCCTCGCGGAAACTCGGACTCCTAAACAAAGTGAGACGTTTTTTCACGCCGGAGCAGCGGTGTCTTCTCTATAAGACACAAATTCGCTCCTGCGTGGAATACTGCTCGCATCTCTGGGATGGCTCCGCGAAATACCTACTAGATGCTCTCGACAGGTTGCAGCGACGCGCGGTCCGAATTATTGGGAACCCTGAGGTCACGAACACCCTCGAGCCTTTACAGATGCGTAGAGATATTGCTTCCTTGGCTGTATTTTACCGTCTCTACCACGGTGAGTGTTCTGACGAGCTCTTCCAACTAATCCCACCATCTCCTTTCCTACATAGGACAACACGTGCAGGCCTTCGATGTCACCCTCACACTGTGCAGAATATACGAGCAAGAACCAAGCGGTTCGGAGACTCTTTTCTTTGCCGCACCACCAAGACCTGGAATTCATTACCAGCACACGTGTTTCCTTCTTCCTACAGTTCCGGGGCTTTTAAGCGGGGCGTGAAAAAGCATCTGATGAGGCCGCCAAGCTGAGTGCCACCATTGTAGCACTTAGTGTCTGTAATGGTGACCCTCTTTCCTGAGACTTTGCCTTTAGCTTACCATCAGGCGAGGTGAGGTCAAGTTGGCGTGTTCTATATAAAAAAAAAAAACCTTTAATTATTTTCAGCATTGTTATACTGGGGGTATTAGTAATGCTATATTTATTTGTATCTTTAACCACTAAAATATTTATAAAAAGTTATTGGTGGTTAAAGACGAAAAATATTTATATTACTTATAATAATAATAATAATGAGAATTACGAGAAATGTTGACTAGGGCCAGACGTACAAATGCACGTGGAACAACTCCGGACTCGATGCTAAGCTCCGCCGCGCTGCCTCTATCAGTGGAACCAGCGGCGTCGAGCTCTTCATCGAGCGACGAGTCAGGCAAGGAGAGGCCGGCCACCGACCTGCCTGGGACCCCGAGGCCAACCGGCTTCGAATATGGCCCCCGCTGCCGGTGGTAATGTGCACCGCATGCGATGGACTACTTCAATGAATGAAAACGTCATGCGGGCATATTATGCGGCTACAGAGGGGGGAACTAACCTCAGTGGGTACCGTACTCGAATACTTCCTCTGTTTCAGGCGCTTGAACCTTCCTTCAACACATCGTCACAGCGACTATCGGACCAAGTGCGGGTCATTCAACGCAATCGCATGTTGAATGAAACCGTACTTGAGAGTCTACGGCTAGAATGCTTGCGAGATATTTGTGTCACCCCCGACCCGGCTCCTGCTTTCACACCTGCCACCTGTGGTTCAAATAAACGAAGACGCATGTGTTGGGCGGGATGACACACTTATTCCAGTAAGTATTCAGTACAATGAAGAGATTAAGGAGGCTTTGGAATGTGCGATGCGGTAATATCGAACGATGCCCCTAAATGTTAGGCCACGTCTGCCTCGGTTGCCTATGCATAGACGAAATTTGGCTCTGGTGAGTGCCCTTGATAAATTATTGTCTAGTTATCTTGAAAATAGTGAAAATCTCGGTGACACTCATTCAATGCTGTATTGTACTGCTGTGGCAGCATGTCGTATGGCAGGTCTTAAATTTCCTATTAAAGAGCCTGTTATACGGCCTAAGTCTGCCATTCCAGCATGGCAATGCAGGATTGAACGACGTGTGGCCGAGACAAGGGTGCTCATCGGTAAGCTAATCTGCTGCAGGTCGGGTAATACCGGCCCAAGAGTGATGCGCTATGTGACCCGAGCGTTTGCGGGAACTGGTATCAGTCCCCAAGAATATGCGTCTCGGATCACAGAGCGCATTGACTTCCTGAAGCAGAAAATCTACGTATGGGCAAACCGAATTCGCAGATACAAAAAACGCGCCGATCGATTTACCGTTAATCGCATGTTCCGAAGAGACCAGAGGTGGCTATATAGAAGCTGGGAGCGAACAGATGAAAGTGTGGATGACGTGCGGCGGCCAGATGCTGAAGCCACAAATGCGTTTTGGCGCAGCATCTGGTCGGTGCCCGTTAGCCACATTGAAGGCGATTGGATGCGTGAGGTTAAAAGAGCATGCGAGACCATTCCGAATATGGATGAAGTTTCTATCGATGCCATTGATGTAGATTGTGCGGTCCGTCCGCTGTCTAATTGGAAATCTCCAGGACCGGACGGACTGCACAACTTTTGGCTAAAATGGCTATTGAGTTCGCATGTTCTTTTGGCTTCACAATTTCAATCCGCTGTTGTATCTGGGACGCCACCAGCTTTTATGACGATAGGGGTTACCCATCTGCTCCATAAAACAGGTAGTACTTTGGAGCCCAATAATTATAGACCAATTACATGTCTACCAACGGTCTATAAACTGCTTACATCCATTCTGAGAGTCAAAATTAACAATCATATAAATGATAATTCTATTATGTGCGCCTCTCAGAACGGATGTAGGAATGGAGCCCGGGGTACTAAGGAGATTCTCCTTGGCTATTAGCCAACAAGCTCGACGCAATCGTAAAGATCTGGCGGCATGCTGGATAGATTATAAGAAAGCGTTCGATTCTGTGCCACACACATGGCTTTTGAGGGTGCTGGAGGTGTATAAAGTGAATACAACTCTATGTACCTTCTTAAAGTCAGTTCTTGTCTATCCAGGGTGTCGTCGGACTTTGGGTAGTGGTGAGCCGATAACAATAGAGCGGGGTATTTTTCAAGGGGACAGTTTGAGTCCCCTTTGGTTCTGCTTAGCCCTGAACCCACTCAGCACTTTGTTAGTGAAATCAGGGTTAGGTTATAGGTTACGAAGAGAGGGTAAGACGGTATCCCACCTGCTTTACATGGATGATTTAAAGTTATTCGCCCACACCAATCCTCAATTAATGGCTTTACTGAAAGTATTCAGTAACTCTATTAAAATGGGGTTTGGTGTGGACAAATGCGCAGTCGTTCATGGAAAGAGAGGTAGGGTTGGTGAGTCGGAGGGTCTACAACTCTCTGATTCCATTAACCTAAGATCACTCCTCGTAACTGAGACCTACAAGTACTTGGGTATGTCCCAGGCGTTATGCATCAATGAGGCCGGCATGAAGCAAATGTTACAGGAACGTTTCTTTGGCCGCCTGAAAAAACTACTTAACAGTCTTTTGTCAGGTGGTAACAAGGTGCGCGCTTATAACAGTTGGGTCATACCACTCTTGATGTACTCCTTTGGTATACTCAAGTGGACTCAGACTGAACTCGATACCATTGATAGGAGAGTCCGGACTCAGTTGACTGCATTTCGAATGCATCATCCACGGTCGTCAGTCATGAGATTGTACATCCCGCGGAAATGTGGAGGTCGAGGATTTTTAAATATTAAAACTACATAATCGCGAGGTGTGCAATCTCAGAGACTATTGTCTTAAGTCTAACGTGGATATGCATCGTGATGTAGTCAACGTAGATACCGGGCTCACCCCGCTCAGTCTGGCTAAGGAGAACTGGCGCAGACCTATAGTAGCTGGTACTGACAGCCGCAGGAAGGTATGGCAGAGTAAGGAGCTACATAGCAGGTTCTATCGGGCCCTCCACAGGCCTGAAGTAGACATACTGGCATCCGTGTCCTGGCTACGTTTTGGTGACCTTTTTGGGGAAACTGAAGGTTTTGTCTGTGCAATTGCTGACGAAGTTATCAAGACGAATAACTACCGGAAGTACATCATGAGGAATGGCACAATTGACATCTGTCGAGCGTGTCACCAGCTTGGTGAATCCCTCAGGCATATTACTTCCGGTTGTTCTCGTTTTGCTAACGGCGAGTACTTGCATAGGCATAATCAAGTAGCCAGGATAATCCATCAGCGAGTTGCTCTGAAATACAACCTTGTGGAAGTTGAGATGCCGTACTATAGGTATGTTCCTGAGCCAGTTCTTGAAAATAGTCATATCACATTGTACTGGGATCGATCTATCATCACTGATAGGACTGTTGTAGCCAACAAGCCTGACATTGTGGTGATAGACCGATCCGAACGCCGAGCATTGACTGTTGATATCACCATTCCTCATGACGAGAATCTCGTGAAAGCCGAGAAAGATAAACAGGTTAAGTACTTGGACTTGGCCCACGAGGTTGTCGAGATGTGGCATGTTGACTCAGCAATCATTGTTCTGATAGTTGTGTCAGTCAATGGACTAATAGCAAAGAGCCTCGACCAACACCTAAAGAGGCTCGGGTTAGATGGTTGGGTCAAGGGCCAGATGCAGAAGGCTGTGCTTCTTGATACGGCGCGCATCGTGCGGAAGTTTCTTTCTCTGGAGCCCTAACCACCGGTAGCTTGGTCCCGTTGATGGTTTACCCGATACCGGTGGAGCACTATTTTTTATATTTTTAAATAGATGTTTTTTATATGTGTTTAAAAATTTAATTTTTAAGTTGAATATTTAAAGAAAGTAAATAATAATGAAACTTTATTTAAGGTTTAAGGTTTAAAGAATTTATTCTCAAAAAGACATACACAGTCACTTACATGAGAACATAACAATAAATAAGTACTTATATAGGTCACCGACACGACAAGAGAGGGGTACTCATTTGGCGGTTCCGATCTCAAAAGTATGTTTGCCTAATTACGCTTCAATTCAGTATGTAGGCTGACAGTTGAGACTTAAAATCGCGAAACGAACTTACATTTTTTATTTCAGACGGAAGACCATTATATATTTGTGCTCCTTCATAGGTAATACTCTTTTTTGCGTTATTTGTACTTTTTGGCAAGCAATTGTAGTATTTTTGGCAAAACAAGCAAACTAGGCCGACGAAGACTGCGTTTACTTGTCATTGATTTCTTCATAAAACTTATATTGGTGTGGATGGCTCCATCCATAATTCTTCTAATCAATATACAAGTGGTGTACAGATGTAGTTGCTTGATATTCATAAGCTTTGTTTCCTTATACACTTTGTGAGTTGGTGTCATATATGAATAATGAAACAGTGTCTTTATAGCTCTATTCTGCATTCTCTGCAGTTCTTGAAGCCTTGATTTGCTAGTGTTACCCCAGATCTCGATGAGATATAGTAATTGTGATTTGACAAGAGAATTATAAATAGTATAGCGTATTTTTTTGGGTGTACAGTGACTTATGTTGTGGAGTGATGCAGTAAGTGCTGAAAGTTTGTTTTTAATGTAATCAATTTGATTGTTGAAAGTGAGATAACTGTCCAATCTTTCGGACCTTGATCCATAAACAATGTTAGTAGTACACACTTAAAAGCTATGTTAGTAACAAAATAACACAAAATGCCCAAAAAATCAGTTCATATACCGGCCCCGGCCGCCTGACGCACATGGAACATGCATATGTATACGCACCCAATGCGATGCCATGATAGCACAACACGGCTTCTCACTGATGACCTTCAGAATGCCGTTGACGCTCCCACGCACCCTTAGCATCATAGATGCCATCCTCTTTCGCAGGATGGTGCCAAAACAGTCAGTGCGCGCTTCGGTAAACATTCCTGATGCACTGCAGTAACGTGGGAGCCCTAGCAACACTCTGAAGGCATTGTTGTACTGTATTTTAATAGCGTTGTATGCCTTATGCGCACTTGATCTTTTTATCGACATTAACCACGTTGTTTTTATAATGGCTTTATTATAACTTGCCATCAATAAATATTATTTATTGTAATAAGAACAAGCCAATAACAAAACTATCTCGGTGGTCGTTAGTACATCGTGATCATAGCGCTTGTAACAGCACCGAAATATCGGTTACTCTGCAAAAATAATAAACTAGGTAAATATCCCGGTGAATTTTACACTATTGATGTGAATGATCATGTCAATCTCATATCATACATTATTTATTGTGTTTAGTTTGTAAATACTATCGAAAAATGGTAAACAAAACTGAAAATTGACTTTCTTCTTTGTTTCTTTTTTTTTATTCTATGTCGATTCCAACGACTCAGTTAATGTTTATAAAATTATCAATGGCGACACACCAATGTCAAGATGTTCAAAGAATTCTACCAAAGTCACGGTAGCTACGACAGTAAATTTGTTTCCGTATGTCCGCCTCCCATGATATTCAGGACGTGTGGTTGGATTTTAGGGGGCGAAAATTGACTTCGTCTCATATTTATTGATCTGACAAAAAAAAAACGTCAAAAACTGGCAAATTTTTTTCATGGAAGGTAGAGTAATTACCTATTTGTATGAGATAAATAACACGACTTCGGCAAACAGCGCTACACCTCAAATATTCATTTGAAAATAAAATAAAAACAACACATAAACAGAGATGCACCTTCAAACGAGATTATTCCCGTATGCAAAATACATACAATACATAAGCAACTCCGCTGGCTACGGTGGGGTCCGAGTGTATTGCTACAAAAAAAAATTTATATAAATTGATTTATGAGAAAATCGGATCCTCAGCTGTTGGTCATATTACAATGTGGTCCAATTCAAGAAGATATCGAGACATCTGACTGCACCGCACTCAGCGCAGACGCAGTCATTGTTTTTGTAATGGCCTCGCACATCTGTCCGTACCGTAGTCACCGCAGTTGTTCCGTCAGTTCAGTTTGTAATTTTTTTCATTCAGTTTTCAATTTAAATCTAGAGTAGACATGTATTATTACAGCATTACTCTTGACAAACAATTTATTATCAGTTATTTATTATTAGAGGAAGAAGAAAATGAAATACCGACAAGAATTAAAAAAGCGAATGACACCACCCAACGGCCTCAGCGTCCAATGCACGCACTCGCAGACCGACGGCGATGACATTGGTGACGTCATCAACTGCGGCAGCTTCTTCAGGTACTGCGGCGACTGCGGCGCTGATAGCGAGATTGCATAGAACTTCATATAAAGAATTCGGAATGCGGGTACTGCGGTGCGTGCGATTTAGCCAGGTTTGCGTTCACCTTAAAAATATTCAAGTTATATGTAGATGCCTTTACTTCGTCAGTAGCTACTATTATCTAATTTGTGGCTTCAGTCTATCATCGCTACTTGATACTTTTATTTTTCTTTCGCCACTATCATCGCCGACGAGATTAAGTGCTCGGTAGACCTCGCCTCAGAAAATGTCTTGTTAAAATTCATGAGAGCCAATTGTTGAGTTAACATAAACTTGAATAATATCAGGCTTTCGGCTTTCCTCCTCTTGTTTAGGTTTTTAACCTCCAACGCAAAAACAATGGGGTGTTATAACTATGATGTATCTTTCTCTATCTATCTATTTCGCATGTGTGTTCGAGGAGGCGCGGGTTTGATTCCTACACGGTGCAATTATTTGTGTGAATAGACATAATTTCTATGTAAATAGTGTAATATTGAGGCTTTTCTACATTACCCAAAAAAATATTGGGGCTTCTGCATCAGGTAACAAAATATTGAGGATTCTGCATCACGAACCTCGCTGGCGTTCAATTACATACATACATATAATCACGCCTTTATCCCTGGATGTTTAGGCAGATGTGAATTAACACCCAGATTTCACCAATAATTGTATACGGTCCCAAGTAATAGGGGGTGAGCCTATTGTCGTATTCCGGGCACTATTGTTGACTCGAGCTATGCATCTGAGGCTGAGTCTGGGCTGTATATATCTGTCTGATGTTAAACAGCCCTATCCTCTAGTCGCCCTGTACGACGCCGCATGGGAAGAGATGGGGTGGCCCTAATTCTACTCTGCCGGAATCCACTGCGTGATGCAGAAGCCCCAATATTTATTTGCGTAATACATAAGCCTTACTTACGTACTTACTTATGTATAATATGTATGTATTGAAAATGTATCTAAGTATATTTACCCACATTCTAGAAGATATAACATAAGCTAGTAAGGTTTGCGTAGTTTGGGTCTAGATAGCGCTGTGTAGAATGTTGTAGATTTTTTTTATTAAATAAATAAACGGAAAAAAAAACATTGAGTAGAATATAGAGAACATTGAAATAGCACAGTGATACAACGTCCCCAAATTTAGTCAGAGCTGCAGATTTGCAACTCTTTTTTAGTATTTTGGCTCTGTCTCGTTCGGAATGGTAATCTCTGGGATAATATACTTCTGGCACGACATTTTGTAGGGATGTTACCCTTGCCCGTAAACATATCGATGATTTTTTAAACCTCGGCTAAATTAAGGAGTAGGCCTTAGGATAGTGAGGTCCCGGGTTCTAATCCGACGTGAACCCACTCCCAACAAAACCAGTTTAGTTCAGCTGAAGGGGTTAGAGGGAATATTAGTAATTTCGATTGCTAATATTCTTTAAAAAAAATTCGAAGTTTACTTATACCCGTAGGATTTGGGCCCACTATATAGGCATATTGAAAGGTCGTTTAGTATAAAAAAATATAGGACGTTTCAATATGCCTTCACTTCACGGGATAGTGAGCTTAAGGCAAAGTTTGTGACCCACTAATTGAATTTAAATTTTAATATGAGTCCCAGGTTAGGGAAAGAAGAATACTTTGTAAACTATGGTAATTTGATTTTCCTGGTTAGCTAAATTCCTGGTCTATTTAAGTTTCAATATGACGTGACATTTAGGAGCGATCTAGCAAAAATTTACAACCAAAGGAATAAAATTAAATAACGTTATATTTTTTTAATGTAACTTTGGTGGCTAACAAGCACACGGCTCACCTGATGGATAGTGATGATCATGACCTATGAACGTGTGCAACACCTGGGTAGTCACACCTGTGCTGCCGACCCTGTAAGTACAGAGAGTTTCTGTGCTGTCAGTGCAGAAAATACAATCAGTACCAGCCTTTGGTCTTCTCATTGACAGCATGAACTCTCCAGTGAGCTCTGGCTACCCTACTCACCATGACCTATGAACTTGTGCAACACCTGGGTAGTCACACCCGTGCTGCCGACCCTGTAAGTACAGAGAGTTTCTGTGCCGTCAGTGCAGAAAATACAATCAGTACCAGCCTTTGGTCTTCCCATTGACAGCATAAACTCTCCAGTGAGCTCTGGCTACCCTACTCACCGCCGGAAACACAATTCGCAGTTATTATAGCCGTAGTATTCTGTAGGGTGGAGGTGCTTCCCCAGTTGGACAACTCAATTGGGACGGGAATACCGTCGTGTCCTACCTCCTGCATGTATTTGTTTTTTGAGTACTCCTATATGTATCAACTATATATATATATATGAATTTTGTATCAATATAGTAACTTTTCCTGTGGTCACTATAAAAGGTCATAGGTTCGAAATACGCTCAGTACAATTTTTTGTATTTATGAACATGTTACAAAAATTTGATAACAACATTAAGATATTATGTTATTGCTTTTGTATGTATCGGGACATACAATTAAAGCATTATTAATTTATGCTTCTAGAATCTATCGTATTGTGTCGATATATCGATAAGTAGTTATTTGCTTATCGATAATTTGTTATCCAAACACTAGTTCAGTTTCATCTAGTACGCAGACAAGGAAAGCATCCGTTTCACTAATGTACTGGGTCATTCCTTTTTGCATAACGTCGTATTGTTCTTGTATTGTATTTGTTCACTTCATAACGTTTTATTCATAATGTGTTTTATTTGCTCGCACATAATTTAAGTACAGCACAAATTTTTCATCTGGTGCTTCAAGGCACATGTCCATTGCGGACTCTGTGGTCCCCACACCCGAGTAGAGGGCCAGATCGAGAGAGATGGCCCTGGGTAAAAGTACGTATGTCATTTAAAAAAATATTGTACTAAATGACTTATCATAAAGGAATATCAAGTGTACACACTATTTGGCGCGGCGGCGGCGTCGCGCTTCGCGCGCCTCCCCATTTCCGGGGACGAGTTGGGGACTCTGTGGTCTCCATACCCGAAGAAAGGGACAAATCTTGACAGATGGCCCTAGGTCGGCCGGGGTGCGAGGGATATGCCTGTTAACCTCACCTTCGGTAACAACGACCCACAGGCGGCGTGCGTTATGGTCGGTTCAAGTCCGACAAAACCTCTTTCACCGGATCCGGTAGGGGGGAGTGAGTAAATGTGGGTGTTAATTCACTTCTACCTAACCCTCCGGGGATAAAGGCGTGATTATATGTATGTTTGTGTTTGTCATAGAAGAAAAAAGAAAAAGATGTCAGTTAAAATTAACATTATGAATTATTTAACACCTACAGGTCGATTCAAATAATTTCACATATACATATTTCATTAATCTCTGTTTCCCGCGTAATGGAGGGTGTGGGAATGAATTCTAAATAAACGACTTTCACTCACTCAATTAACGCATGGTTTGGGGAAGAGCGACTGCATTATAAATTCAGTGTATTTTAATGGGAAACGATTAAGTCTACCACATTGTGACGTCATAATATTGCAATTCTATTATTTTGGCTTATCGATTGTTGATATTAATGGGTTTTATTCAAAACTTGTTTATAACCAGGATTAAATAGTAGAATGTTCGACTGTTACGTTGAGGGTTCAGATGCATGAATTTCTACGTATATTTGCATTGATCTGGGTGTTCCAAAGTATCTTCATCATCCTAGCGTTAATCCCAGTCGCATCCGAAGCGGGTTCACCTCAGGGGCTGGGGTCCGCTTTACCAGTCTAACTGCAGATTTGGCTGAACTTCCATATTTTCAGTGATGCGAGTGTCATTTGACCTCCATAAAACAAAGGCTGTATCGAATCATTACAGTTAGATTAGATGTTGGACTTGTTTTAGGGCTCCAACTGGCCGTAACGACTGCAATAAATGTCCGTAAGGCAACCAGGACTGACGGCCTAACGTCCTCTCGGAGGCATGACCAGACCAATGCAAATAGCCATATTCATACAAATATATGCATTGGGCGGGGAATGAACTCGAACCTTCTGCGTAGCAGTCGCGTTCACTACCACCACACCACAGAGGCTGTCAAAAAAAACGACGGGTTGCACTCTGGGAGTGCCAGCAGAAGTGAAAACTTGAATATTAACGTTGTGCATTTTTGATATTTTGGAATGGTTAGAGAATAATTTTGTACGAATTGCTTTCATTATCAGTATAAAAGTACTATTATTTATGTGGTGGAATACAACATTCATTTATTGCGCTATCGTACACAAATATGACAATTTATATTACATTAAAAATTTAACACTTCAGAACTATTACAATATTTTTTTTATACCACTTAGTTGACAAACAAGCACACGGCCCACCTGATGGAAAGTAGTTACCGTGGCCTATGGACGTCTGTAACACCAGAGGAGTCACAGTCGCGCTGCCAACCCTGTAAGTACAGAGTTTCTGTGCCGTCAGTAGAAGACAAATCAGGACTAGCCTTTAGTCTTCCCACTGACGGCACAAATTCTCCAGTGAGCTCTGGCTACCCTACTCACCGCTGGGAACACAACATGAAGTTATTATAACTGCGGTATTCTGTAGGGCGGAGGTACTTCCCCAGTCGGACTGCTCAATCGGGCGGATATACCGCCGTGTCCGCCCGCACACATTTATCACCGCCATCACACATGTGACAGTCGTGTGACATTCTCGCAAGCGCCCTGCGCCGCCTGTCCTCCCTCCATCCGTTTTACGAATTTTCGATCAGGTCACGTGTCCTGACGCGAGTTTAGAAATTTTTACCCATTCCAAAAAAAGTACGCAGCGCCGCTGAAGAAGTTTTCACTTCAAAAACTGGGAGTTCCTATGTATAATATCTATATGCTAAAAAAAACTAATTAAGTTTATCCGCATTCTAGATTCTATAACACAAGCTATTTAAGCTATGCTTACCATGGGTCTAGATGTCGTGTAGAATGATCTTACATTTTTATTTACTATTATTTATTTATTATAAGTATTTATTGTACACTCGTACCATATATGGGTTAGACAGAAGTATTTTAACACCGTTACTTCTGTTTTTTTTTTGTTTCACGTACATATAGTTATAGTACTTAGGTACAAAAACAAAAAAAAACACTACATTACAAAAAAACAACTTCAAACACTAAAAACTATAAAATAACATAATAAAGATATGATGATATTACCGCGATAGCCTAGTGGTATGGGTATTGGACTACTGAGACGAGGTCTCGGGTTCGATCCCAGGTTTTACCATGGCACACACCAATGACTTTTCGATGCTTCTCGAAGTTATGTGTGTATTTATCGCAGGTTTATAAGTGCTTGGTTAATGACAATAAGCTCGCCACCTATTACATTGGGACCTAAACATAAACTGGCGACATGTGGGTACTAGCACCTCTGCCTACCCTTTCGGGGATATAGGCGTGAGTTAATGTTATGTTATGTTATGTAAAGATATGAGAAAAATACTGAATTTTCAAATTTATTGATTTGTTAGAAGTCAGTGTTCAGTCACCCTCTCTTCCCATACGATGTCATGCAGAGCCGCGTGATTCCCGCGCAGAATAGAATTTGGACTACCCCATCTCTTCCCATGCGGTGTCGTACAAGGCGACTAAGGGATAGGGCTGTTTAACATCCGACAGATTTAGCGCAGACTCATCCTTAGATGCATGGCTTTAGTCAACAATAGTGCCCGGAAGACGGCAATTGGCTCACCTCTTATTACGTGGGACTGAATTCAATGATTGGTGAAATATGGGTGCTTATTCACCTCTGCCTAACCCTTCGGAGATAAAGGCGTGATTATATCTATGTATAATTGCATCACAATAATTCAGGCACAACAGACAAAATAGGCACCGGCTTTGTCTGTTGTGCCTATCTATTTAATAGGCTATTGTCGGTAACAGTAGAGATACCTAATAACAGTATTCCCTAGCTGGGACTCGAACGCAGGACTTTATACACTGTACTTAATACTTCAAAGTATTGACCAAATTCTGTTTTAAGCACAATGATGAAGAGAAGAGAAAATAGTGTTTCCACTAACCCTTTCAGCTAAACTAAATTGCTTGTATGAAAACTGGGTTCAAGTCAGTAAATAATGGCCAAGATTTGAACCACGTGCTCTCGATAGTAAAGCCGACTCCATAACCAAAAAGCTGTTATTTACTAAGATAATCATTATATAATGAAGAACCAAATTAATGTGAAACCATGTTCAAAGTGAGATTACTTTTTGATTGTCTCTCCGACGCGCGACGGGGTGAATCGTCAAGATTGTAATTGTGGAGTTCTCATTTGAAGTTATGTTAAGGTCACTGTAAACCGTTGGTCTTCTTACCCGACAACAGCGAAGCAAATGGAGGGTTATGATTTTGATAGGCTATGTATGTATGTAGATTCATCTGTTCCCTCATAGCTTCTCAACCACTTATTAGAACTAGAGAGGAGGTATTATTAGAAGCGTTTTAGTCGTCCGCTGGTTATAGACTATATAATATGTCACTGATTCTATTGTGGCGCCCTCTAGCGGTCATAAAATATTATGTTAAAAAATAAATTTGAGATAAATATAACATAACATAAACTCACGCCTATATCCCCGAAGGGGTAGGCAGAAGTGCTAGCACCCACATTTTGCCAGCTTATGTTTAGGTCCCAATGTAATAGGTGCGGAGTCTATTGCCATTAACCGGGCACTTATAAGCCTGCGATAAATACACACAACTTCAAAAAGCATTGAAAGTCATTGTGTGTGCCATGGTAAAACCTGGGATCGAACCCGAGACCTTGTCTCAGCAGTCCATTACCCATACCACCAGGCACTAGGCTTATGCTATGTCGTGTTTAATATATACTAAAAGTGCTTAATTAGCACATTTCAAATATTCATAATTTAGGGATAATTTATTACTTGCCCCAAAATAATATGAATGAGTAACAGAAGAATGAGATATTCAGGGACCAAGATAATCTTACCTTCAAGCTGGTACACTTACTGATTGGAGGATGAAGTCCTTCTGTAGGATTTTCTCTGGAGAAATATGTTGTGTACAGTACTTTTATATATGTACCTACTTAGTACTTAGAGTAGGTAGGCACAATAAATGTAACAGGTAGCGGGCAGATTTTACTACTTTTTAATAAGCTAGTCTGCTTTGGATCTCGGCGTTTGATTGCTGTGCCCCCGACATATCAGAATACATGATAGGTGTTCCGGTAAATGAAAAAGAACACTGAATTATGTAATGAAGAAGTATAACATTTCGGGATCCCACCGGGATTGACTTACATCAATTACCTCCCTGACGCGACTAACAAAAATTGTATATTATTTGCAGACGATACGACACTAATAATTAAGCGTGACAATAAAACAAATTTAGAAAATGAAATATACAATGCACTTAATGATATTACAAATTGGTTGAAGCAAAATAATTTAAACATAAATATGGCCAAGACAAATATAGTTCAATTCCAAACAGTAAACTCTAACCCTCCCAAACTTCAAATATGTTTTGAAAACTGTAAGCTCTCCAATACAAATGAGTGTGTGTTTTTAGGCATAACGTTAGATCAGTTTTGTAGCTGGAAACCACACATAGAGAAAGTACTACATAAAATAGACCGCTTCGTCTTTGTATTGAAAAAAATTAGACAAACTGTTAATCTTGAGGCAGCTATTACAGCCTATCACGCGTACGTATCTTCCATAATAAGAAATGGTCTCATAATCTGGGGTAATTCCGTAGATGTCGATCGAGTCTTCAAAGCACAATAAAAAAATGTATTCGTGCAATGTGTGGAGTAGACTTACTCGATAGTTGTAGGCCATTGTTTAAAAAACTCAAAATACTGCCTCTACCATGTCTCTATATCATAGACATATGTATTTTTGTGAAAAAACATAAAGAATTGTTTGAGAAGTTCAGCGATAGAGAAAACAGTCAAACTCGGCATTAGAATAAATTATGTTTACCTTTGATAAGGCTAGAGTTATTTACGAAAAATGTGTATTGTATGTGTGTAAAAATATATAATCATTTGCCGAACAATATTGCTGAACTACCTGTAAGATTATTTAAAAGGACATTGTTTGCAATGTTATTAAATAGAAATTATTATGATGTACTTACATGAATATTTGAATGACGAATTTATAGAATGACACTTGAACATAAATAAATAATGATGTTAATTAATAACAATAATAAATAAACACCTCAACAAAGTCTAGGGAACAAGATGACCCCAATTTTTTTTTTCGTGTAAATCTTGTTTTGCAAATAACTGGCAGCAAATAAATGAAAATAGAATAAAGTAGATTACAGAGTTGTTCGAATTTTAAAAATAAATTTAAATAAGTAATGATTTTCGAATATGGAGGGAAAACTTTTAAAAGTGTTTGATTGTGCAGTTTCTCTGAGGCAAAATAAAAATTCTTTTTTTTTTTTTTTTTCAGTAATACGTCTTTTACGTATGGTTTGTGCATTTTTGTGACTGTAGTCATCATGTCACGTCGTCATTTAAGTCGTGAAGAGATGTTAAGGGCTGTTGGTATGCTGCAAGCTGGACGAACTCAACGCGACGTAGCGGATGCTGTCAACACCTAACCAAGCGTAATTTGCAGATTATGGGCACGCTACAGGTCTACAGGGGATGTTGCCGAACGTCACAGGGGACGAAATAGGGTTACTACCCCGCGACAAGATCGTTTCTTGCAAAATTCCGCAAGGCGGCAACCCACGATTACTGCTCGTCAGTTGGTCGCAGGCCTCCAGTCTCAGCATCAAGTGGTTATTAGCGATCAAACTGTCAGGAGAAGACTACACGAAGCCAATCTTCATGCTCGCAGACCGCTTAGGGTTCCAGCTCTTCGACGTGGAAATCGAGGTCGTCGCTTATTGTGGGTCAACGCACATTTACAGTGGACCGACTATCAATGGGCACGGGTTCTGTTTTCCGACGAATCTCGCTTCGCTTTTCATCCTGATTCGAGAAGACTGCGTATATGGCGAGTTCCTGGACGTCGGAGTCGTCTCCAGAATCCGCAAGAAGTTCATCCTTACCAAGGTGGAACAATCATGGTATGGGCTGGAATTCGCCTTGGTGGAAGGACCGACCTCGTTTGGATACGGGGCAAATTTGAATGCAAACCAATACATTCAGGAGGTTATACACCCCATGGTAATCCCTCATCGACAGCAGTTCGGTCAAGATTTTATGTTCATGCCAGATAATGCACGGTCACACACCGCGAGGGTAGTGGTCAATGCGTTAAGCGAGCACAATATTACGACGTTGGAATGGCCTGCTCAGTCTGCCGACCTCAATCCCATAGAGCATGCCTGGGATTTGCTTGGGAGAAGAGCTTTCAGTGATTCTTTGGAAAATCTGAACACTGAAGAACAACTTTTTTTACACCTTCGCAGTGTATGGAGCCATATTCCACAGACGATGATTGACAATCTCATACTAAGTATGCCACGCCGTTGTCGAGCTGTTGCTAATATTTTAGGAGGTCCTACAGATTATTAAAAACGTTTAAAGTACGGTTAATTACTGTATTTCTTACTACCTCGTTATTTTTGTGCCTAATCATAGAAGGTTGTAATACTCAATATTGGCACTATTCAATTCTTTCATAAAAACATAATAATATTGATATGAGAATGTTTTTATTAAAATTAAAATTAAAAACGGTATAAAAGTACCCTTCTATTGATATAAAACACTCACTATTACAAGAAAGGGTTTTTAAATAAAAACTAGAAATGTCCTTGTTCCCTAGACTTTGTTGATGTGTGTACATAATGGTAGTGATTATAGATTTAATGTAGATGTAAGAAATTGACAAATGTACTAAATGTGCACGCCATCATATGGCAGAATATGAGCGAACTACACTATGTTATTATAACACCTCTATACACCATGTTCTAGCAAATAAATAAAGTTGAATTTGAATTTGAATCTGAATCTGAATCTGAATCTGAATCTGAATCTGAATCTGAATCTGAATCTGAATCTGAATCTGAATCTGAAACTGAATCTGAATCTGAATCTGAATCTGAATCTGAATCTGAATCTGAATCTGAATCAGAATCTGAATCTGAATCTGAATCTGAATTGGCAAATGGATCTAGAAATGGCGACCATTGTCAATGGTGTAATAGTGTACCTACCTACCGGATGTTTAAGACCAAAGATAGACGATGTCATGTATATGGTCATGCATTCACATTCAAACCCCATGCAAATAATAACCGATAAAGTGAATTACTCTTAAAACAAAACGTAAGACACGACGGTATTTCCGTCCCAATTGAGCAGTCCGACTGGGGAACTACCTCCATCTTACAGAATACCACGGCTATAATAACCTCGTATTGTGTTCCCGGCGAAGAGTAGGGTAGCCAGAGCTCACTGACTAGATACTTTTTGTGCCGTCAGTGGTAAGACCAAAGCCTTGTCCAGATTTTGTGTTCTACACTGACGGCACAGAAAATTTGTTCTAAAAGGGTTGGCAGCATGGGTGTGACTCACCTGGTATTACACACGTTTATAGGTCACGGTAAGCACTTTTCATCAGGTGTGTCATGTAAAGAAAGAAAGAAAGAAAGAATCATTTATTAAACACACACTTACACTACACATTAAAAAATCCACTATTGGAACATAAAAAACAAGTAAAACACAAACAGTAAGATACAAAAAAAATGTACTTGTCTGCGACCAAATTTGTATAAAATAAACAAGCAATTGAAGTTATATAAACGAGCATATTAAAAATTTCATTACTTAAGTAAAAAAATCCGCCAAGTGCGAGTCGAACTTACGCACTGAGTGGTTCCGTACAACACTTAATTGAGGGACGAACTTATGGTACATAATCACGCCCTAATCCTCGGAGGATTAGACAGAGGTGAATTAAGATCCACATTTCACCGTTCACTATATTCGTTATGTTACATTTGTAGACCAAAACGTTAGCGATTATCATTAAAAAATCGAGGTAAACGTATATCGTAGGTCTGACAGACCCAGACACGAGTGGACGAAGGTTAAAAAACCAAGTGAGGTGGCATATCAAGTTTGATTTTCGTTGGGTTGTCACTTAAAACTTTTTGTCAGAACCTCTATGAAGAAATATTTGTTACAGTTAGTTAAAAGTTATCAGATATTTTATAAATGAAGATTGACAGGAGGTATTTCTGGTTTGTTTCGCGTTCACTTTATGAAGTTTAATCTATACATATAACATACATATAATCACGCCTTTACCCCCGGAGGGTTAGGCAGAGGTGAATTAACATCCAAATTTCACCATCCTTGTATTCATTCCCACGTAATAGGGGGTGAGCCTATTGCCGTTTTCTGGGCACTATTGTTGCCACGAGTCATGCATCTCTGCCTGAGTCTGGGCTGTATATATCTGTCTGATGTTAAACAGTCTTATTCCTTAGTCGCCTTGTACGACACCGCATGGGAAAAGATGGAGTGGTCCAAATTCTACTCTGCCGGAAACTACGTGGCGTAAGTTTAATCTTGCATAAAAAATAATGCAATATCTTATTCTTCTTCATCCTAGTAATAATCTCAGTCGCACCTAAAACTTTCACCTCGTTCTGGAGGTCTTTTTTCAATCTAACTGCGGGTTTTGTTCTAAATCCCGTGAGCTATCAGCGAATCCGTGACCTTCAATATAGCAGACGTGTATTAGGAGGAGATTGTATTAGGAGGTAGGACACGGCGGTATTCCCGCCCGATTGAGCAGTCCGACTGGGGAAGTACCACCGCCCTATAGAATACGGCGGTTATAATAACTTCGTGTTGTGTTCCCAGCGGTGAGTAGGGTAGCCAGAGCTCACTGGAGAATTTGTGCTGTCAGTGGGAAGACTAAAGGCTTGTCCTGATTTGTCTTCTACTGACGGCACAGAAACTCTGTAGGTACTTACAGGGTTGGCAGCGCGACTGTGACTCCTCTGGTGTTACAGACGTCCATAGGCCACGGTAACTACTTTCCATCAGGTGGGCCGTGTGCTTGTCTGCCAACTAAGTGGTATAAAAAAAAAAAAATAAGACGAACACTCTACCACTACCTCACTTACCTATATATGTATAATAAATAAAACAATAAATAAATATTCTACAACATTCCACACAACGCTATCTAGACCCATGGTAAGCATAGGTTAACTAGCTTGTGTTATGGAATCTAGAATGCGGATAAGCATACTTAGATTTTATTTTGTAAATACATTATATACTTACATACTTATAATCACGCCTTTATTCCCGGAGGGTTATTGAATTAATATTCACCTCACATTTCACCAATTATTGTATTTGGTCCT
Source organism: Eilema griseolum (assembly GCA_963662185.1). Lineage (NCBI taxonomy): Eukaryota > Metazoa > Arthropoda > Insecta > Lepidoptera > Erebidae > Eilema > Eilema griseolum. The sequence goes on from OY759249.1 coordinate 4,534,904, forward strand.
ACGTAATAGGGGGCGAGCCTGCTATCGTATTTTAGGCACTATTGTTCACTCGAACCATGCATCTGAGGCTGGGTCTGGGCTGTATATATCTGTCTGATGATAAACAGCCTTAACCCTTAGTCGCCTTGTACGACACCGCATGGGAAGAGATGGGGTGGCCCAAATTCTACTCTGCCGGAGACCAAGCGGGTAAATACATATATTTCTTTTTTTTATAGTGCGAATAATCCCCACGGAATAATCTCACTGGAGGCGGTGGGGGAGGTTATGTTGGACTTAAACCGACTAAAACGTATGTCATCTGAGGGTCGTAGAGCGCCGAGAGGAGTTATCGGAGGCATATCCCCCGTATCCCAGCCGATCGAGGCTGTATAATTGTACCTATATATCTGTACTACTCGGCTCACTACGGCACAGAGCAATAAATTCAATATATTTGTGCCAAATATATATTAGGTACAAGATGTTGGAGCCTAATCCGAAACGTAAATCTACATAAGTACAAATTCTAATGCCATAATATGATGAGAAGTTGAAGTACATTCGCTCTCCACCCTCGTCAGATCTTAGGAGGCGACTTCTCATCGAACTAAGGCATATGGAGATCCCTCGCGAGCTCTCAGGATATACATTTATTACATAATGGTTTTGATATGAGAAATTAAATACATTTTTATTGACAGTATGTTTTTTTTTATTTTACATAGGACACATTAATTTATCTTCACCTGTGCAAGCTGAATGCAAAGTCTCAGGAAAGAGGGTAACCATTACAAACACATTATACCATGTAACAATGGTGGCACTTAATATGACGGCCTCATTTTTCCAGTCTATTTTTTTTTATGCCACTTAGTTGGCAGACAAGCACACGGCCCACCTGATGGGAAGCGGTTACCGTGGCCTATGAACGTATGCAACACCAGGGGTAAATGGGAACTTTGTGTCTACTCGCTGTGCTTTGTTCTGATTCGTGGGCTTCGTGGCTGCGTGCGTTGGCTGGGTCCATTGATTGCACTGTGTCCCATTTTTTTTCTGTTTTTTCATTTTTTTCATTTTTTCTTTGTGGTCTCACCATTTATTGTGTGTGTCATGTAACCTTATGATGTATTTTTTACTTGCCATATTTGTATTGAAACGCATAATTTGAGGCAAGATAAATACTTAATGTTTGTTGTGTTGTTGTTTTGGCTCGCATAATGGTGGTTGCGTAACGTCACGTAACTTGGTGCTCTGTGATTGGAGGTGAGCCTCCTCTTGTCTATGAGGAATGCCGAACCACAGACTACTAATAATATGTTTGTTGTTTTTTCTGTTATTGTGTTGTTATTTTATTCTATTTTTTATTTTTTTGTATTGTGTTAATTTCTTTTTTTATTTTTGTAAATTTAATTGTGTAACATGTCCTCCACATAGGAGCCAGTTGAAAACCAGCGTCAGGTACTTGTGCCTGGCACCATGCTGAACTGGCTCCTTTTTTGGTGCAACTTGACTAATTTGTTTATTTGTGTTTATTGTTTTTTAATGTGTATAGTATATAAGTATCTGTTAGTCAATGCTGTACCAAAATAAAAAGGTTTTTCTTTCTTTCTTCCTTTCTTTTCAGGGGTGTCACACTCGCGCTGCCAACTATGAAGAAACCTTCTGATGCCCCTCTTGAAGAACCCCATATTGTAGGCGCTTGAGAAAACCGCAGCAGGGAGGTCATTCCACAGCTTGAGTGTGCGTGGGATGAAGTTTCTTTCATACCGCACAGTGCGCACCTTCTCGCAATGTGTGAGGATGAATTCCCTGCCTATGGCGAGAGGTGCGATGATAGAATGTAGCTACGGGCATCATGTCAAACAATTCATCTGAGTACAAACCATTGTATAGGCGGTAGAACACACACGGTGAGGCAAAATCCCTCCTAAGGCTAAGAGGTTCCACACTACCTGTGAGTTTGGCTGAAATTTGATATTTTCCGTGAACAACTGTCATTTAACCTCCACAACGTTTGGCGAGATGAAAGCATTGCAGTTCGACTAGCTATTGGACATTTTCGGGCTCCAACTATCCATAACGACTGCTATAGGTGTTCTTATGGTAACCAGGACCGACGGTTTAACATGCTCTCTGAGGCACGACTAGACCAGTGCCAAAACCCAAATCATACGGACAAAAGAAATTAGTTTAAAACTAAAACCCGACTACTGAAAAAATCAAGCTCTAAATTATTGTTACGACGGCCGTCGATATCTCGAAAACTGATAATCGAATCTTCAAGAAATTCAACGCATTGTTAGTGACGAGGTACTCTACTGAATGGCATAGAAAAATCTAGAATCGTCAACACAAAGTCACAACCTACCTACGAGTACCTACACACTCTTTTGAATAAAAATAAACAATAGGTAAATATCGAAAGACGGCGGCAAGATCAAAGAATAGGTATTTATCGCTCGCGAACTTTCTGGATGATTCGACACTCCTAATTGAGAGGTATAAAAACACGCTCGCGTAGCTACACCATTCATTCTGTCTTTGAGATCGATAACGAATCAAATACGTACCAACACTCTACAGAGGCTGTCTATTCTTGTTTTTACATGTCTAGACAACTATTTTATTTCTGAAGTAGCTAACACATTTGATTTGTTATGTCCAAACCATCTCAGCACACCTTTGTCAATTCTCATTACTACATCCTGTATTTCAAGCGGTTACTGCTCTTGTTTATAGAAGTTATTTAATTCTACAACGCTTGTGGTTAGCGGTGTACAGCTTAATTAATTGCTGGCTGTTGTTCAGCGTTGTAACTTGTTGGCACAATTCGATGGACACGTACAGGGTGGGCCCAGGTGGTAAATCTTACGGACACTATTAACGATACCCCTCTTACTTTCATCAGTCTTAGGTGTAATACAATTTGGTTCGATACTTTTCCAAATAATTTTAAGTTCGTATAAATGTATTTCAATTAATTAGTCTATCGGAGTCCACGTATTTTGTGCCGGTAAAACCATGCTAATATTATAAATGCATTAGTACGCGTGGTTCCCGGCAGAGTAGAATTTGGGCCACCTCATTTCTTCCCATGAGGTGTCGTACAAGGCGACTAAGCGATAGGTCTGCTTAATATCGGACAGACATATACAGCCCAGACTCAGCCTCAGATGTATGGCTCGAGTCAATCATAGTGCCCGGAATACGGCAACAGGCTCACCCCCTATTGCATGGGACCCAATACAATGAATGGTGAATTGTGGATGTTAATTCACCTCTGCCTAATCCTTAGGAGATAATGGCGTGATTATATGTATGTGTGTATGTGTGCAATAGTGACTTTGTCTGTCTGTCTGATACGCTTTCATGCCTAAACCACTAAACCGATCTTGATGTAATTTGGTACAAAGATGGACTAGAGCTTAGGAAAACTACCTATATATATATATATATCTTTATTGTACGCCAATTACAATATTCATATTACAGAAATTGAGAAGGCGTAGGTAATTTTTAGTGATAATCTATATTTGATACACAAACAGGTAAGAACTTGGGAAAGCAAATAGGATATATTCCGTCGCGATAACCGATATTAATGCGCGCGGTGCCGCGAACAACAGTTAGGTTGAAAATAATTTTGCACTACATATCCACTGTAAACCAAATAGGTACAGTACAGTGGGCTGTGTCCTATTCTTTATCGTAAACTGTACATTTTACAATAATATAATTAACTGTAAAAGTGAAACTTTCTTATGACAAGAAAGATATAAAGATATTTAATTTTAAAATTCAATTTCTCGAGCCGCCCGAAAACGCTCCATACAAAATCGTAGCTCGTGGTGACGTCACAGCGCACTGGCGCGTAGTGAAAATGTATGGAGTGCAAGAGAATATCGCATTTATCTCAGTCTACGTTACGCAGAACTATAATATAGTTTATAATACAACAGGTGGTAGATTATTACAACGACTTTCTTCAACTACAAAGGAGTGCAACATCTGTACGTAGTACTATTATCTATTCTGTGCTACTACTATAATAAAGAATAGGGCTGGGTCCTGAGTCATCGAATTCTTATCAAGACTACTTAATGGCTTAAAGTATTTTATCTAAAAATAAACTAAATAAACCTAACTAAACCGAAACTATGAATTTTCATTATTTTTAATTCCCAAAATAGGTCAAAATATAAACAATCGAAAAAAGCAAAATTAACAACTTTTTAAAATCCTTATTAAATTTCAAATCAATCTTGTAAACGCAACGTAGACTGAGATAAATGCGATATTCTCTTGCACCTGTTGTTCCTGTTGTTAATCGATCCAAAATGGATCGATTTGTATTTTTTATAGTGCAAAGATGTCAAGTGCCCGTGTACACGCATAAACTAATAAATACTGATATCACAAGACCGACTACAATATTGTTAACTCAAATCGTGTTACGCGTGTGTTCACAAACGCACGTGACTCCTAATTGTGCTTGCAGCCCGGGGTTGTAGCGCGTTGTAGGTACTTATCGCCGTAGTTCAGGCGAGTGACTGATGCCTGGTAGTAGTAGGTTGCATTTATACAGTAATGTACAAATTGTACAATGGATAGTCTAATCGTTGAAAATGATTTCTTCGAGGTATCGTTGAGATGGACATTATCGTGCTAATAACAAGAGATTTGGTGTAGCTAGAAAATGAGCTAGAAACAAGATAAATTAAAAACAAACAGAAAGAGAGAGATAATAGAAGACTAACGAAACAAATTTATGAAACGAAAGCGAATGTACAACCCGGTAGAGGTCAACGTAGACACACGTATGTCAATAAGATCAAAGGCATTTTAAAGAAAGGACATGTCAAGAGTACCCGTAACCGGCGAGCAAGTATGAAAACAATAATGAAAGTAGGAGAAGCAAAAGATGTATGCCAGGATCGTGGAAAGTAGAAAACTATAATCTCTGCCTAAAAAGGAGTGACTATATATGTATAATAATATACAAACAGTTTTAGCACATACCTAAATAGATAAAAAAGGTAAATTGCACATACTAACACGAAGGTAGATAGTGAGTGAGCATATAAATTTTGAGCTATCACTGTGTACAACATGATAGGTGATGGTCCTCTACCATCATCAATTGTATTTTAAAGACGTTTAGGACTTTTACCCAATGATCAATGCTAATGCATTCCACAAGCGCACAGCCTTGACATTGAAAGACTTGTCAACAAAGTCAGTGGAATGCATAAGCATTCTCATCGTTGAAGTCTCGGATGACCTCAGGCATCTCGTATGTGTGTCATGGTCTACCAAGTACTTGTACTCGTACTTAGTAACAACTACGATATTAGAGGCCTATCAACTTTGCTTGTAAATCAGTGCATCTGCTAAAGGATGAAGCTCTGGCGCAGGCTTTTCTCTCAGGATTGGAAGAAGATATAAGTCTGTGTGGTGACGGAAAAAGATTACAACTATTACCATCCTGTCTCATCCGAAGGGTGTCGTAAGAGGCGACTAACGAGCGATAGAAGGAAAACTGGGAATAAAATACTGTACCAACCCGTCTGGTCCGTGTGAAAACAGTAGGCCTAAGCTCCCCAACATCGGGAGAAGTATATGTCTAGCAGTGGACTGCGATAGTCTATAGTGTGACTGCAAACGCTGTACCAATGATACTCGCGATATCGCTAGGGACGCTATAAATAAAGATTATATTAACTGAGAGTGAGCGAGATACCGCCGCCATCGCTCATGATGGCATTTTTTTTATAGAACACGTCGATTAGACTTCGCCTCGCCTGATGGTCATCTAAACGCAAAGTCTCAGAATAGAGGGTCACCATTACTTACATATACCATGTGACAATGGCGACAATCAGCTTGACGGCCTCATCACATGCTTTTTCACGCCCCGCTTAAAGGACCCGGGACTGTAGTAAGAAGGAAACACGTGATCTGGTAATGAATTCCAAGACTTAATGGTGCGACAAAGGAAAGAGTCTCCGAACTGATTGGTTCTTGACCGGATTTTCTGCATCGTGTCCGGGTGACATCTAAGCCCTTTGTAGGAAAGGGGAGGGTGGGACTAATTGGAAGAGCTCATCAGAACATTCACCACGGTACAGACGGTAAAATATTCATCATCATCAGTTACATTATAATTTGACAGACATCAGTGATGCAGGTTAGAGTATCGTCCTTCAATAAGCAGTTACACCGTCCTGCAGAGGAAGTCGTCTTGGTGAGGCCTCGTGCACTTAAAATTATGTGTTATCTTTTAACTATGAAGGTCTAATATTGTGTGTGTTTAAGACACTGACCACAATGTGTTTAACATGACTGTCCCTATTATTAATTCCTCAGCGAAATGTTTCCGGACAAGGAATGAAAGGGTCTTCACCGCACGTGAAAGGGTAATTACAATCGAATTTACGTGTGCGTTTTACAAGAGGATTTGTTTAAAGTTAACGTAATTCGGAGCACTGACGCTCCGATAGCTTAGTGGTTAAGGAGTCGGTATTACAGTCGAGAGGTCACGGGTTCCAATCCGATAGAAATTCAATTTTATCATAAATAATTGGTTTAGCTGGAGCGATTAGGGGGAATACTAACACTTAATAAAGAAAGAAAGAAAGAAAGAAGGAAAGAAGGGAAGAAGGAAAGAAAGAAAGAAAGAAAGAAAAATATTTATTTCGACACAGCATACAGTACAAAAAAAAACACTGCAAAAAGAGAAAATTAATTTAAAAAATTCGGTATAATTTTTATATACTGTGGCGGGTGAGGTGGCACGTCATTTTGATGCCAAATATGACATTTGACAAGTCAATGTCACATCTGTCAGCAGCAGAACGTGACGTGTCACACAGCACACCGCTACGTGGCAGATTCTCTTTTTTTACACTACTTTATGTACATTATAATATAATAAAAACACAGGAGATACCTACTTAATTAACCCCATCCACATACGAGTACGCTGTGTCCACAAAGGATGGGCACTCAGCATACACTGCGATGGGTATATGCCATCACAGCACTGGTTTTCAGTGCCACCCTTACTTAACCTCAATAACAAATACTATAACTAATACATTTTTCTCATTGTCATGCAATAACGCTACTTGGAATCGAAGAAGACACGATAATCAGCAAGAGACTTAAGCATCAGAAAGATGTAAGGATCCAAAAAGTAAGTAGCATTTCCAACATTTTTCAATGAGATTATATTTCATTACACATACATCACATTTCTCTTGTTAACATTCATCCTGATCGTTAGTCAGACCACTATCACCTCACAGATTATATTAACTACCGCTAAAGCACCTATGCTAAAACACCATTTGCCATCGAAAATAAGGCATGTACAGATAGCCTCACGCCGAAAGCTGCCAAAAGCGAAAGGGGCGAATCTGGAATGACATAGCTTAGGGGCCATGACTTCAAGGTAAGCAAGTTGTGTATAAGATTTAAAATAAGATTTAAAATAATATATATTCATAGCTCAGTACATGTTTTTTTGACTTTGTAGAAGAAGTGCTTTGTACTTCACCTTAAAGCTGTATTTGGATTTTAGGTCCCTGATAGGCGGAGGCAGATCATTCCAGATCCGCATCGCTGCATACTTCAAGCAACCTCGGAAGGCTGTGGTTTTGTGCCTTGGCACAGAAATTGTACTGGTTGCAGACCTAACAGAGTAAGGATAGTGTGTCTTTCTCAAATAAATTTTCTCATATAGGCTTCTTAGTTTTTAATATATCAAAAAGCATAGTTGCAAAGTGTAGCCTTCTTCTACCCTCCATCTTCAGAATATTATTATAATTAATATAGGGTATTATATGTTGGTATCGTGGTATCTGGTAACAGTATCGAGCACAGGCATTTTGTATTTGTTGTATAAGACTTTTTGTTCTTGCTAGTAAACATAGCCCATAGACTGTATCGCAGTAATTAAATCTAGACAGTACAAGACTGTCTACCAGCCGCTTCCTTAGTGCCGAACCTATATAGTCACGGATGTTATATAAAACTTTTAGACTGTAAAAGGAATTTCTTACTGCCCTGTCTATGTGCCCCTCAAAACGAAGCTGGGGGTCCATTACGAGACCAAGGTTAGTTGCCTCTTCCACTCTTGCAACCCTCTGGCCATCTATAACTATTGACGGGTCATGCTGCAAGATGGACTGGATTTGTTTCTCGCTACCCAGTATCATAAATTTTGATTTTAAAGGGTTTAAAATAAGTGAATGCTCTTGTGACCATTGAACCACCCTTTCCAGGTATTATTGAAAAAAGAAACTTACCTTATCTAATTATATTATATTCAATACAATTTTAGAAAAGAAACTACACATAATTTTAGACGTAATTAGTAGGTACTGTGAATAAATAAATTTTACAGAGCCTTTTTGGCGTGATGGTAGTGAATGCTACTGCTATGCAGGAGGCACGGGTTCGATTCCCGTTCAGTGCAAATATTTTTTCATGAATCTCTTTGCATCGGTCTGGTCGTGTCTCGGAGAGTACTTTAAGCTGTCATTCCCAATGCGGCGCTAAACTAATCTTAGTATCCCGTTTATTTTGATAACTGATGTGAGTGACCATGATAGTTTAAATACCTATTTTATTTCCAATTTGTATACAAAAATGTACCAACTTACTAAGACAACCTCTATGGCGTTCGATACCCGCTCGGCGGTCATGGGGGCCAGAGGTCGTTCATCGCGAGCAGCTTGCCTTGCGATCCTTCGTCGCTCCCGCTGCCGCTCCCGCCCCGCCTCCTCCTTCACGAGCATTACTTGCTCGCAGAAGGAGGCGCCGGCCGCCCACGCATCCGCACAGCGGACCATCGCCGCGAGCAAGGTGGAGAGCGTGAGAACCCTCACTCCCAGGGCCGCCACAAGCTCCCGCCTCAGCGTCTCCCACGCCGGACACTCGGTGAGCGTGTGCGGCCCCGAGTCCTCCCTCGCGTCGCAGTGATATATACTCGCCACCTATTACATTGGGACATAAACATAAACTGGCAAAATGTGGATGCTAGCACAGAGGTGCTAGCATCCACATTTCGCCACTTTAAACTGCAACTTGTAAACTTGTAAAAAAACTTGTAAACTCATGCCCCGGGGTCTTCGGGGCATGAGTTTATGTTTATGTTATGTTATTTAAGTACTTAAAAAAAACATAACACAAGATTTAATAAGTTTATTACATCAAAAATTTTTTTGCTTTGCAAGTGTCATAAACGTGATAAAAGTGCGTCAGAAATAAAAATTTCAAATTAAAGTCATCCCCGGGAACAAAGATGGCGACTTAAAGTTTAGTAATGAGTGTTACACAACTTGGTAATACTGTTTTCGTGTAAGAAACGTTTTATTACGAGTGACAAGTATTTGATGACAAGTTGGAACAATTTCTTTGTTAGGCTTTGGATGTAATGAGTAATTTTGAAAAAAAAAATATATTTTAAATACCGACCAAATGCTAATTGGACCCCTCGCAAAGGATTTCGTATCATGATCTAACCTTTTTAAACCGAGTTTTAAAAGAACGTGGTTTAGTAAAAAAAATAATTATATGTTTAGTACTTGTTATTTATAGAGGCAACAGAAATACATAATTTTTGAAAATTTCATCTATCAAGCTATAAAGGTGTCCACATACGTTGGGATTTCCGTCCAATTGAGCAGTTCCACTGGGGAAGTACCTCCGCCCGACAGAATACCGCAGCCATAATAACTTCGTGTTGTGTTCCCGGTGGTGATTAGGGTAGCCAAAACTGACTAGAAAGTTTGTGCTGTCAATGGGAAGACTAAAAGCTTGCCCTGCATTGTCTTTTATACGGACGGAATAGAAACTCTGTGTTTACAAGGTCGGCAGCGCTAGTGGAACTTCTCTGGTGTTACACACGTCCATAGGACACGGTAACCACTTTCCATCAGGCGGGCCGTGTGCTTGTCCTGCCGCCTAAGTGGTATAAAACAAAAAATAAAAAAAAGGTTCATGAGATACAGTGACAGGCGGACCATGGAGTCTTAGCAAATGAACTGTTAATACTGTCTATTGATGGCACTTGGTGAAACCAGCTACACATACTCGTACCTATCGAATAAGACACTGAACTTTTCCGCTGTATTTTATTTTTCACCTGACCAGTTTTGCCTTGAGGCGTATCAGATCACAGTAAATGTGTTATGTCTTTGCCCTTTAATTAAGAATACTAGTTCCACAATGCTAGTTTTGAATTTACGTAGATAGTGAAATCGGCAGGCTTTGAACCCGAGACCTATCGATCCGAAGTTCAACACCTTGACTACCAAACTACTGACGAGTGCTAATTAAGTTGTAAATTACACAATCTATGCAAACATACATACATTATAATCACGCCTTTATTCCCCGAGGGTTAATCAGAGATGAATTTAACAACCACATTTCACAATCATTGTATTCGGTCCCATATAATAGGGGGTGAGCCTATTGCCTTTTTTCGGGCACTATTGTTGCCTCCAGCCATGCATCTGAGACGGAGTCTGAGATGTTAAACAGCCCTACCCCTTAGTCGCCTTGTACGACACAGCATGGGATGATAAATAAATAAAAACGATGACAAAACGACGACAATAAAATTCTACTCTGCCTGAAAACACGCGGTTGGAATATATACTTCCATGCTAATATTATAAAGCTGAAGAGTTTGTTTGGTCGGCTGGACGTGCTAATATCGCGAACTACTGATTCGTATTGAAAAAATATTTTTCTGTTGAATAGTTTGTTTATCAATGAAGATTACAGATTAAATACGAATCATACATGTCTCAAAATTTGGCAGATTGCCATATACTAGTAACCGAAATTATAAATATTCCCTCTAAGCTCCAGCTAAACTAAGTGTTAAGGGTCGATTCACATCGGTAATGTAATGACCAGGATTTGAACCCAGGACAGGCAGTCTCCTTAACCGCTAAGCTACCCATGATAACATTAGTGGGTATACATTTAAAGTAAAGATACTTCAGCACAACTTTAATAACCAATAACTTTTACACTGACGGCACATAAACTCTCTTCCTAGGTTGGTAGCGCGAGTATGACTCCTTTAGTGTTGCACACGTCCATAGGCCACGGTAACCACTTTCCATCAGGTGGGCCGTGCGCTTGTCTGCCACCCAACTCAGTTATTTGTGCAGGAAAAATATAGGTTACGTTAAAGAAATAATCATAATATATTTTGTTCCTGGTGTGTAAAGTACAAGGTGCAAATAAATCTCAGCTCTTTGAAGTTGTGACTCACTTTTATATAACTTATTATGTCTTGTTACGCTTGCAGGATATATTTCAGCCGTTCATTGTTGAGTTACCATCTTGTATCTTTTTTATTTGAGTTCTTAAATTTGTTTTTTACTATGTTGCTGCTTAGGCGGAGAAATTCCGATTGTGTTAATGTTAAATCCGTAGATGTACAAGAGTTTCAAACAATATGTAAATAATAATATAAATCTACTGTGTGGTGACGAAGAAAGAATACAGTATTACGACTACATCTCACCCGATGGGTGCTGTAAAAGGCGGTTAACGGAAAAATATACAAACGATATCACTGCGAGAGAAGAAAAACTCGAAATAACATCCTGTACCAACCCGTCTAACCAATGTGGAAACAGTAGGCCAAAGCCTTACCAGTCGTCCAGCAGTGGTCTACACTAGGCTAATTAATTGATTGAATAATATAAATAGTGAGGAAGTTCCTCTCCCTAGAGCCCAAATCATCTGTAGCTTGGTACCTGTACCTGATGCCAATGGGGTGTTATTTTTGTATGTTTAAATATATTAAATTATAAAAGTATAAAAGAAAAACCAAACAAAAAAAGTATACAAGAATCGTACAAAGGAAAATCGCTAGGACAAACTTAAAAACAAAATAAATTTACAGCTACATTATACTCGCCCGTATGCTCTCGAATTTAAGGATAATCCGGACCATATTTCGACCAAATACGTGCTGTTACTAGAACCCGGAGTATTACTAGTATTACTAAGCTCCACGACTTCCAAAGGGTTGAGTAGGGTAGTAAACTAATTTATTTCAGCAGCAAAGTAGCTGTTTTAGTTCAAATTAGGTTCATGTTTAGTATTTGAATTGTTTGTTTTTTTATTTATAAGATACGTCAATTTGACCCCTCGCCTTATTGTAAGCACGACAGACACGTACCTAACACTTTACAATGGTGGCACTCAGCTTGATGGCTTCATCAGATGCTTTTCACGCCCCGTTTATAGTACCTGGGACTGTGGGAAGAAGGAAACACGTGAGCTGATAATGAATTCCAGGACTTAATGTTTTTTTAGTGTTTATAGTTTAACGTAAAGTACGTTTTATAAAATCTTAATAGACAAATAGACAAAAATACATAAAAATGTGTTATGTTCTACTTTACAATTATATAAAATATAATAATATTAACTTCACATCCCAAATGCGTAGGTACTTTATTTAAAATGTTAGCTTACATCTAACTAACATGAAACCTAAAAGGTACACATATAAATTAGTAAAATGCCTACAGCCCGCACTATACAGGAGGGCTTTAAAAATTCACATACGCCGAAGTTACGGCATTCTTCAGCACAATACCTCTGAAATATTTTTGAGTATAAAGCCTCGCAGGGAACCGTGTAACTTATTAAGGCAAACAAATACTGCGACAGTGTACGAAGTTGTTTGAGAATAACGACAAATATTACAATGATGACAGCTCCTGGTGGCAGTGAACGCTGCAGCTACGCAGAAGGCGTAGGTTGTATACATGAATATAGTTATTTGCATTGCGTGCCTCAGAAAGCACGTTAAAGCGTCGGTTTCTTTTTTATACAACTTAGGTGGCAGACAAGCACACGGCCCACTTGATGGAAAGTGGTTACCATGACCTATGAACAACACCAGTGGAGTCACATCCGTGCTGCCGACCCTGTAAGAACAGAAATTTGTGCCGTCAGCGTAGAGTACAAAGCAGGACAAGCCTTTGGTCATCCCACTGACAGAAAAAAAGCTCTCCAGTGAGCTCTGGCTACCCTACTCACCGCCGGGAACACAACACGAAGTTATTATAACCGCGGTATTCTGTAGGGCGGAGGTACTTCCCCAGTCGGACTGCTCAATTGGGCGGAAATACCGCCGTGTCCTACCTCCTCAAAAAAGAAGGTCTCGTAGGTTTACAATAAATTGTATACAATAATAATACAACTGTAAACCTTTTAGAATGCCGTAAGGAGAAACCGGTCAGGTACTAAAATAAATACTGTGAAAGAAAGGAATTCGTATTTATTGTGGATCACACATGTACATATTAAAAGGACATTTGAAATAATAATAATAAACATAAAAATAAATAACAATAACAGCAACAGCACCGTCGATGATGTCTCCGCGGCATGTCGAATATTCATTTCAACTCGCCAAAACAACACCAGCGGTCCTGCAGCTATGGTGGTGAACGCTTCAATCGAGCAATGTTCTAAAAAAGGTTCGGGAAAGTTCGTTATGAGGCGGCGTAGAGTTTCAGTAATTATATTTTTTTATATTTAGATACAATATATGTAACGATAAATTCCACCAAGTGCCACCAATCAAAAGTATCAATAATATTACTCAAGTCAAGCTAAACTAACAAAGCTAAACAACACAGGCTTTTTTCGTAAAACTCAATAAACAAACTTAAGCGGTATGCCTAAAATAAATACGTCACGACACTCCTTGGAGAAAAAACACGCTACACAACTGGATACTCATGAATAAAGCATTTGTTTCTACTATTTTAGGGTGGGGTCATGTTCCTGACTTTCTTTTACTCGGAACAGCGTTAAGATTATAAGACATTTTTGGTGCAAAACGAACAATATTGACGGTAGGAATTTATTTATGTAGGTCTACCAAAAATTGTTAACATAACAACTTACACCAAATACATTCAAAAATACGAAAATAATTTTACAATTACTCACAGGTAAACATCGCATGTTTCATATAATAAAATCTACGATTTTCCAAAGCGCCTACTAAATAGGGTTCTTTAAGAGCAGTATTGCAAGGTTTCTTCAGTTTTGGCAGCAAGAGTATAACGCCCCTAGGATTGCATACGTTTATAGGCCACGGTAACCACTTCCCATCAGGTGGGCTGTGTGCTAATCTGCCACCTAAGTTGTAAAAAAATAAATATAAAAAACCTTTAAAAAGAAATGATCATCATCATCGTTTTATCATTAATTTCCATTGCATTCGTAGCTTACACCTCCGAGCTCGGGTGCCCGGAGCCCCTCTTTTTTTGGGTAGCACAGCTTTTATGGGATCGACTGCCGTTACAACTCCCTACGCCAAAAGGAAACCCAAGGCTTAGGCCCTCGATCCTACTAAAATAAAACCACTGTCAAACCGTAGATATTGATTTAGTACATTTTCAATTGTATTTTAATCTAACTGAAATGATTATTGAGAAGATATTGACATTTCTACTGTATTTTTGAATCCATTTGACATTACATTACATAATGATTATTGAACTGTTAGTGAAATTTGAAAGCAATTAATGCGCATCTTATGACTAAGCGTCTCCTTACAGCGGCAAAACATGACTGGACTATATAAACTATTACTGGCCTATTGCATGCTTTTGTATGTACACACATGTTTTGAACAAATATAACGATTCTATTCTATTCTGTACTAGAGACACTGCAAAAAATGGCATGATTTTGTTTGTTTCCTATTTCCATTCCCAAAATTAAATGAAAAGAGTTTTATTGCGCTTTTTCATTCACTTTGCAAAAAGCCTTTAAATTTTGAACTTTAACTGCATTGCTTTAAAAAAAAAATTAAAAAAATTAGCCGTATCTGAGTATGACAGTGGTTTTGCTTTAGCAGAATCGAGACCCAGAGCCTTGTCTGTCAATCAACGAGCATCAAGGACAGCTCTTTCTCTCAGATGTGCCTCATCTTTACGTTTGCGGGCCGCGACAGCCATCCGACCTCTCAATTTCGAGAGGAAAACTTGAGCCAATATTTCCTTCTTTAATCAGCAGGTGTTCTGACTAACATGTGAGGCTGGGCTGGGCTCACACCTCTGCCACTTCATAATAAATAAAAAACAGACAGCATCTATCTATGTATATGTATTTTATACTACGAGTTGAAGTTCTGTGAACTACTCTGCCACATTTTTCTGGTAAAAAATAATTCAATTATAATTCATAATTCATAATTCATTTATTACTGTAAAATAGTACAACATTCTCCTTGGGTGACAAAGATTTGTGAATAATAGTAAGTATCTATTAGAGATATAATATCCAAGGAGTGCTGTGGCACTCGTACTAGGTGACCCTGTGTCACGAGTGCCGTCACCTTCCTTGCAGTCTGAAAGTACATTACAGTACATCACTTATACTACATTTTAATTAATAGAAATTAAATTGATTATTTACATAGTTAGGAATACAATAATGAGATTTGTAAAATTAATAATAACTTGTCATGCTATAAAAATAATTTCATTAATATTATGTTTAAATATATATATATATTTTTTTTAATATTCATAAAGTAGATATGATTTACTTTGTGTATGTGTGTATGTGTGTGCGTGCGTGTGTGTGTGTGAGTGTGTGTGTGTGTGTGTGTATGTGTGCGTGCAGCTTACCTAAGTAACTATACAGAGAAGATTTTCAGTCTCATCATAGGTCAATGTCTTGAGCCAGTTTCCAACTACGCGTATGCAACTATACCGAGTGAGTGTAGATATATTTAATTGTTGGTTTGCTTTATTGTAAAGTCTCGCACCCAGTATCCAGAAATGCCTTTCCGCAGCGGAGGTTCTGTGCCTTTCTGTGTTAAAAAGTTTTAATCTCCTGCGCATACCAACCCTAAGGTTTAAAGATTTCGGTGCGTCGGAGTGTTTGCGTGTTATTGTTTTGAGCACAAAGAGCTGTCTAATGGTGAAAACCTGGCATTCCTTGTAAAGTATTTCGGTAGCATATCTGTAGGGTCTCCTAAACATAACTTTAAGGACTGCTCTCTGTGCTCTCTCCAGTCGCAACATGCTTGAGGAATGGGTGCCTCCCCAGGCCGCAATGCAGTAATCCATGAGAGATTGTGCAAGAGCATAGTACACCATTTTTAAAGTCGATGGATCCGCCGCTGTCCTGAGCCTTTTGAAGACATAAATTAATTTTCTAATGCGAGGCACCAGAGCACTTATATGAGTCTGCCAACTAAGTGTGTTGTCCAAGTATACGCCGAGGTATTTATTTCGGGTCTCCTAGTGAGACTAGTGCAGTTGCAGGAGATAGCCCCCACACCACAATCATGAACCCTGACAGAGTACCCCCCACTGCCTGGCTGTCCCACAGACGTACACGAAAATGTTATGAAAGACGATTTTTCTACATTAAGTGTTAGTAGGTTACGGGACAACCATTCTGACACAATCTTTAGGCTATTCTCTGCGAAGGCACGCGCTTGACCCCAACTTTGACCATCAACCAGAAGTGCTGTGTCATCAGCGTATGTTATGACTTTGGCGTGAGGTAAGTTGAGTTTGCATAGAGAATTTATGTAAACCAAGAACAATGTTGGACCCAGCACACTGCCCTGCGGGACACCGTAGGTGACAGGTCGTTCATCACTAGTGACATTACCTATCTTAACATATTGACGTCTTTCAGTGAGATAGTCACGGAAAACGTCAAGTACCACTCCCCTTATGCCTATTGATTCAAGTCTATTCACAAGGACGGGAATCGAAACCGTGTCGAACGCCTTTGATAGGTCCAGAAATATACCTAGGCATTTCTTGCCTGAGTCTAGCGTCTTTATGATATGATCTGTCAGACCAATAACAGCGTCTTCTGTCGATTTGCCCTGTCTAAAACCGAACTGATTCTGAGCAATAATATTATTTGTATCTAGGTACTGTATTAGTCGTTTGTTTAAAGTCTTTTCTATAATTTTAGACAGAGTGGTTAACACTGAGATTGGCCTGTAGTTCGTAACACTGCCCCGATCCCCAGCCTAGTAGATAGGATGTATTAGTGCCTTTTTGAAGACACTAGGGAATGCACCCTGCGAGAAGCATAGGTTTATGATATGCATTAAAGGAGGTATTATAAAGGCACGTGCTTCCTTCAGGAGTTTAGCTGGGATGCCATCCCAGCCAACAGCATAGTCATTGCGTAAGCCTAAGATAATGGAGTCCAGTTCATTCTCGTCCACACCTATGAGCCCCATAGAGGTACTCCGCAGGTTACAGGAGTCATTTGTTATGAGGGAAAGATTTGGGGGGCTTGGAACATTGTTACGGCCTTGTTGTGTACCAATTTTATCGGCTAGAGTTTTCCCTATATTTGCAAAGAAGTCGTTGACAACATTCACAGATGAGGATTCGTCGTCTGCAACCCTCAATAATTCAACCGGGACGGATTTGTATTTATGCAGGTGCGTTATTTTTTTAACTACCTCCCAAGTTGCTTTTGGACTACCTTTTGCTTTCTGTAACTCTCCCTCCTCATAGGTTTTTTTAATCTTTTTTAGTAAGTCGTTACAAAAGTTGCGATATCGCGTGTGGGTAAGTCGAAGAACCATACTGTCAGGATTTTATTAGATTCTCTGTGCAGTTTGTCACGATGTCTGATACATCTTAGGAGCCCCGGTGTGATCCATGGTTTTAAATTTCTATTATTCCGATTTACTTTTTTTACTTTGGTGTGCGTTTTCACTACAGCCGAGATTAGAGACACAAGGTGCTCCGCCGTCACGTTCGCATCGTTTGAATGCAGTATAGAGCTATAGTCCATGTTTTCTATGTCAGTAACAGCTGACTGAAAATCGAGTATAATATGTGCACTATGTTTACACGTAAGCTGTTTTGACGCATATTCCACACAAAGTAGCGTGGGACGGTGATCAGTAATAGACGAGTCTATGACTAATACTTTTGCCGGGTTTTTGTTTTCAGCATAACGTGATCCAAGCATCGGTCTTTTCGAGTAGGAAACTGATGAGCCGGTAGTAAGCCATGAGCAGCCGTCACACAGAGATATTCATCAGTATCAGGGTCCTTTGCATCAGGTGTAATGTTGATGTTAATGTCTCCTGTTACGACTATGGTTTCGTTTGAGGATAAACTAGTCAAAACCGAGTTTAAGCTTGTCAGAAAGTTGTCAGTTCGTTTGTGAGACGGGGAACGGTAAATTGCCACTATTGCGATATTTTGCAACTTTAGTATAAGACATGCACCGTCCAGGAACGTGGGTTCCTCGCATATTAACGAGGCCAAACTATCAGACACATACGCCACCACACCGTCATTCTGATTGGAGAATCCCGAATTATATGCCACGTAATTATCCAGTACTGGTATATCCGATACCTTGCTTAGCCAGCACTCTGTTAAGACCACAATATCGCATCTGATGTTTAAGTCGGCTAACAGAACATTGAGTTCATCAAAGTGACAGTTTATACTACGTATGTTCATGTGAAGGATTGTAATAGTTTTTACACCTTTATTATTGACATATCCAGCACATTGTCTAGGGTCACAGATAATAGATTTCGCAATGGAAATGTCATCTATACTATTATATATTGCACTCAAATTCTCAGTGGCCATTGGATAAAGACAGTGTCTTCATGTATCATTATGTGTTCACAATATTCATAATATTGTGTTTTTTTGGTATTTAGATATAGGAAGGTATATTTGATAAAGAAATCACTAACATACCCCGCCAGGAACGAACAGCGACAGGTTATTTTATGTATGTGGGTGCTTTGAATTTTTTGTACAAGACATTTGTTTACTTCTTTCTCAGTGTCGGTGAGGTAAACAATTTGGTGGTCGTAGTACTCCAAGCGTACTATTATATTAGTCTTAGTGTTATACTTAAAGTGTTTTTGTATATATGTACGAGCTTGTTGATAATGTACACAGTGTTTATGACAAATCGTGTAGTGAATGTGAGTGTATAATAGTGAGTGTTTGGTGTTGTTTAAGATATAATAGTTTGTGTTTAGTGTGTTTGCGAATGGTATGTATTTCATGCTAGTATATATGTTTATCCAGTTATTGTGCATGCCAATCACAAAAATGGGACAGGTGTTAAGATAACAAAACATGTAGTTTAAAATGTGGATTACAAGCTTTTGTATAGATAATGACTATCCGCTTTTAAAAAAACGCTAGCAAACTTCTCTACTTTCTCTCATCTGTTTTTTTTATAACGAAGTTCACCTTTTTAAGCTTTGATTTCTTTACCACAACATGTGAGGAATCATGTCCTTGATGATTTCCAAAATTCATTCATAAATAACGCGACACCTAACCTCCCACATTTTCCCCATTTATTAAAAAAGACTGTCGAGGAAAGTTGAGTTTTCAGTCAAAGAACACGTATGCCAAGTTTGGTGAAAATCGGTTTTGAAATGCGACGAATCCGCGAAACTTTCGCTCACTTCGCTCGCTCGGTCAATATTTATAAAGTGGTCGTAACTGTACATTGAAGATATATTTTTTAAAAACTCAAGTAGATTTATTTAACTTAGCTAATACAATTCAATTGAAAATTACTTGAGTTATGTTACATTAACGATATTGAACACAAAAAAATATTTTTTTGGAATTCTTGTTTGATTGAAAACTACTGAACGGAATTTGATGTGATATTCATTTTTCTTTTGATGTTTTGGTCAGGCTTCAAATCTTACGCATATATGCTAGCATTCAATTGAGTTGAACCGGCAATATGGCCACAATACCCAAAAATAGAGAATGCTGGTCAAAAATAAAACGGAGAAAGAAAACCAGCCTCAATTTCCTCAATAACATTGTAATCATGCAAGGTGCAAAAATTTTATTCAGCATTGCTAATAAGGGTTTCAAAAAATGTTCGTATTAAATATGTTTTAGGTAAACATTTTTCGGGTGTAGGCTCTGAATATATTATGGAGACAGAAAGGGCAAAGACATGTAAATATTTCACAGGCTCGACTTCCCCGTTGACGAGTACACCAACAAATTGAATTATATCGGTGAGTTTTTTTTGACGACGTCAACAGTGAAGTTTGTGATCTTGTGGTGTGTAGCTGTTTAACTTTTTTCTTATGTTCTACATTTGAGAGTATAATATGCACAGAGTAGACTGGATGCTCGCGGCTCTCCTAATCTTTGGGTGCAAGCCAAATTCCCTTACAAGCCGTTATGCCAGCTAATTGATAGTTGAAGCTTTAGCACAGACTTTTGTTTATAGGACACATCAATTAGACTTTGCCTTCCACCGCGTATATTATTAAAACAAACAATT
Source organism: Eilema griseolum (assembly GCA_963662185.1). Classification (NCBI taxonomy): domain Eukaryota; kingdom Metazoa; phylum Arthropoda; class Insecta; order Lepidoptera; family Erebidae; genus Eilema; species Eilema griseolum. The sequence continues at coordinate 4,555,241 of OY759249.1, forward strand.
AGTAATGTAGATATCTCATTTTTACCCGCCTACGGTGAAGCAAAAGGGAGGTTATGATTGTGACAGGCTATCTATGTATGTATGTATGTAGGTTCATCTGTTCCCTCATAGCTCCTCAACCATATCGTTAGAAGTATCTTAGTTGTCCGCTGGTTATAGGCTATATAACGTGTCACTGAATTTAAAGAGGCGCCCTCAAGCGGTCGTAAAGTACTGTGTTAAAAATAATTTGAGATATATATGTCGTGTTTGGTAGCAACTGAAAGGACTTAATTAGCACATTTCAAATATGTATAAATTATACATATTGCTTGTCTCAAAATAATATAAATAAAAAAAATAATTTAAAAACTAAAACTATTGACAAAGTATTAAACTACTTTTTCAGTAGTCGGGTTTTAGTTTTAAACTTATTTTTAAACAATCTGAATCCCCCTTGGCACAACATTATACCTCAGACAAAACATCCCTACCCGCTCCAGCTTCACCCGTGGCTTATTAAGAAACCTCATTTCAGCCCTTTAAGGCAGTAATTTTTTAGTCTTCAAATTATGTATGGAAATCTTCCAGATTTTTTTTTTATATACCACTTAGGTGGCAGACAAGCACACGGCCCACCTGATGGATAGTAGTTACCGTGGCCTATGGACATTTGTAACACCAGAGGAGTCACAATCCCGCTGCCAACCCTGTAAATACAGAGTTTCTGTGCCGTCAGTGTAGAAGACAAAGCAGGACAAGCCTTTAGTCTTCCCACCGACACGATAGCACAAATTCTCCAGTGAGCTCTGGCTACCCTACTCACCGCTGGGAACACAACACGAAGTTATTATAGCCACGGTATTCTGTAGGGCGGAGGTACTTCCCCAGTCGGACTGCTCAATTGGGCGGAAATACCGCCGTGTCCTTCTCCTCCTTTAATTATAACCTACCTCCTTTAAATATGTTGATATTTATAACCATTACTCAACTTCCTTAAGCAGTAATAATGTGTTAAGTTAGGTAGTAGCTTGATGATTTATACATAAACCTTTGTCAATAAATGAACTATTCAATATAATTTTTTTTTTCAATCCGGACCAAGTTCCTGAGGTTAGCGCGTTGAAACAAACAAAGAAATCAGCTTTATAATATAAGTATAGATGTAAAAGTTTCACAAGTTTGTTATTCAATCACACTAAAACGGCATAACAAATCGGACTAAAATTTGGTACAAAGATAGAATAGACACTGGAATAACGCATAGTTACGTTTTATCCCGGGTTCCTATGACTTCCGAGAGGCGAAGCCGGAGACCGACAGCCCTTCAATAAAATACCAAATCCTCTCTCCAAATCTATAAAAGCATCCTCAAAGAGAGCATTTCAATATGATTTGGAAGCAGCCACGGTTCAGGCCGAAATACTAAAGCCTTTTCAAAATAGGTGAACCTCTTTGAAAATGGCAAAATACTGAATTTCTAGTTCTCATGTAATTCAATAGGAATATGCATTTCTGAAACTGACGCTTTCTATGCAAATATTATTATTTTTAAGTGCTTTGTACGAAAGAGTTCTGACGGAAACTGCTGCGGAGAATATTATTTTTTATTATCATGTAACTATGTGTGACTTGAATAAATAATTATGAGATCTATGTCCAACAGTGGACTGTGGTAGAATAATTTATTGATTGAATTATAAAACATAATAAATAATTTTGGTGTCATGCATAATACAATCTCATCCATGATATAATGCCAACATTATCATAGAACTAATTAAAAAATACTGGAATACTGCTTGCACCTCGGTGACGGTTCACCAGTACAATACCAGTTTGAGCCTTGCAGCACTCGAGATGATAGAGAAACGAGCCTAGAGGCTCATCAACAGCGATGCTCTAGTCGAGAATAGGCTCCAGAGCTTAGAACATCGGCGAAGAGTTACATGTCTCTCAGTGTTCTATTGGATGCACTTCGGGGAGCGTGCGCTGGAGTTGCAAATTCTCCAAGCCCCTTCCAACATCCAACGACCAGAAGCAAGGCGATGTGCCATCGATATACAGTGGATATCCCGCTTATACGGACGTAATAATTCATGACTAGAGTAAGTTGGTTACTTCTTGGCAAGCGTGCTCCACCATCAACCACACCGTAACTAACCAACAGGTGAAATAGTGGTCAGTCACAATCATAAAAATAAAATAAAAGAGGAATTTAAAATTTTCGTAATTTTTACATTTAAAATATAACTGAAATATTAGCGTATATTATAAGTCCATAATATTGTTTATACATACATATATATAATCACGCCTTTATCCCCGAAGGGTTAGGCAGAGGTGAACCAACACCCACATTTCACCAATCATTGTCCCCCCCCCCCCCCTGTAATAGTAGGTGGGCCTATTGCCGTCTTCCGGGCACTATTGTTGACTCGAGCCTTGTATCTGTGCCTGCGTTTGAGCTGTATATGTTTGTCTGATTTTAAACAGCCCAATTCTTTAGCCGCCTTGTACGAAACCACATAGGAAGATATCGGGTGCCACAAATTCTACTCTGCCGGGAACCATGCGTCTATTGTGTATAATCAAATCAAAATATACCAATGCAGTAGCTCGTAATAAAATAAATTTCTATCATAATTATTTGAATATGGTGCTTACAACTCTAATAATATAGCACAAACATACATCGAAAACAAACTCTTATTTATAGTCAATTAAAAATCAAATTTACCGAACCGCAAATACTAACCGCAACCGACGACGTCAATAAAACAGAAATGCCGTTAAAAGGCTAAAGTGTAAAATTTCAACGTCAGCGCTACACTCGTGTATGAAATTGGATAGCAAACACAATTTGTACGGTGAAATGAAAACTACAACGGCACACGACACCACTGCACATATAGTGAAAGAATTCAAAACGACAACTCGTTTATTTTTGAGCTTACATATTTATTTAAAGCTTTACACAGACTGACTTCATTTCTGTGGCATTATAACTGCAATTTTGTAGTTTGATTGCAAGACTAGGAGGTAGGACACGGAGGTATTTTTTTGTATACCACTTAGTTGGCAGACAAGCACACAGCCCACCTGATGGGAAGCGGTTACCGTGGCCTATGGACGTATGCAACACCAGGGGTGTCACACTCGCGCTGCCGACCATGAAGAAACCTTCTGATGCCCCTCTTGAAGAACCCCATATTATAGGCGCTTGGGAAAACCGCAGCAGGGATGTCATTCCACAGCTGTGTGCGTGGGATGAAGTTTCTTTCATACCGCACAGTGCGCATCGTCTCAGGTTGCAATGTGTGAGGGTGAATTCCCTGCCTATGGCGAGAGGTGAGATGATAGAATGTAGCTACGGGCATCATGTCAAACAATTCATCTGAGCACAAATCATTGTATAGGCGGTAGAACACACACAGTGAGGCAAAATCCCTCCTAAGGCTAAGAGGTTCCACTCTACCTGTGATTATGGGATTGTCAACCAGCCTCAATGCAACGAGTCGAAGGGGTCAAGCTGGTATGCAGGTGCTCCAGCAAAAAGGTGACAGCAGTACTCCATGTGAGTATTTCCGCCCAATTTAGCAGCCCGACTGGGGAAGTACCTTCGCCCTACAGAATACCGCGGCAATAATAACTTCGTGTTGTGTTCCCAGCGGTGAGTAGGGTAGCCTGAGCTCACGGGAAAATTCATGCTGTCAGTGACTTGTCCTGCTTTGTCTTCTACACTGACGGCACAGAAACACTGTGTTTACAGAGACGGCAGCGCAATTGTGGCTCCTCTGGTGTTACACGCATCCACAGTCCACGGTAACCACTTTCCATCAGGTGGGCCGTGTGCGTGTCTGCCACCTAAGTGGTATAAAAAAAAATGTGTGTGAAATGTGGAATGACTGCAATGCAACTTCATCTTACCCTGTGCTAAATTGGGTATTTTGACTGACTAATCAAAATAGTTACTTTTTACTAAAAGTCAAAAAGATAAGTTATAAGGAAACTTGCATGAGCTCCCTAAAATCAATCCAACCTATTGTGGGGTAGAAACAAATTAATTGGCGTGGATAACAGAATTGACAGAATTTCTTGAAAACTTACCAATGTCGTCTTGCCTTATAATTTTATATATTTATAATTAATAATTTTATAAACATTTATTGAGTTTCACAGTAGTTTTTAAGTATTCCAAACTGTTTTGATGCAGACGGATTTTAGTCTATGACTTCGTTGAATACGAATATTTCATAATATCAAAGCAGAAGCGCGAGTGTGACACCCTTGATGTTGCTTACGTCTACAGGCCACGCTTCCCATCAGGTGGGCCGTGTTCTTGTCTGCCACTTGAGTGGTATAAAAAACCAGAAATATTTTTACCCGTAAATTGTAACGTGTTGTAAACATTAGTATTAAGATTATCGGGATATTTATCATGTTGTATTGTTCTGAGTTTCTGATATTTCAACGCTGTTGCAACCACCATGATAGATAGATAATTCTTGATTGTATACCAACAGATTTAGATAGATAGATAGATATATAGATAATTCTTTATTGCACACCAATATTATAAAAGATTTACAGACATAATTAAATTTACAGGCGGCATTATCACTAAAAGTGATTAATTTCTTCCAGGCAACCTTAGGATGGACAGCAATTAAAGTATATAAGTGAGTATTTACAGTAGGACAAGTAGGTAGCATGGATATAGTTCAATGAACAATGCCAATTAATGATAAGGCCGCCCTTATCGCTGAAGCGATTTCTTCCAGGCAACCTTGGGATATACAGTAATGTTATAAAAATACAATGAACGTTAATATTAATGTGACAGACCATGATAGTTTAAATATCAACAGTATTGTAAATATATTGCCTACAAAATGAATATTCTCATTCAAATTATCCGCATCGCAATATTACCATTTCAAAGTTCAATTATTTCTTGGGCGGTTGTGACCAATGTTACCTCAAAAACAAACATTTCACCTCAGAAATTGTGGGTAATATTCTAAGTAAAACAGTTGCCCATCTAAATTACCAACTAGCGGTTCAACCGAAAATACATAAACTCTACTACTACTATTTAAGATGCCGAGAGCGCTTGACCAAGAGAATTTCAAATTAAGGCTTCAAATTATCCAGAGGTTGGCATGTTTAGTGGTCGCATTCAAAGCTCCTTTATAAGGAAGTAGCTTAATCTTACCATTCTATTGCTATCCTAACAGTTTAGTAAACCAATATTGGCATTTCGACATTTCAAGATGTTTCTTAATGTATTGAGTTTATTAACTATTTATTGAAATGTTTTTTTGCTAAATTTCATACTATATCTAAAATATAATTGTAGGAGGTAGGACACGACGGTATTCCCGTCCGAATTGCGTAGTCCGACTGGGGAAGTACCTCCACCCTACAGAATACCACGGCTATAATAGCCTCGTGTTGTGTTCCCGGCGGTGAGTAGGGTAGCCAGAGCTCACTGGAGAGTTTTTGTGCTATCAGTAGGAAGACCAAACGCTTGTCCTGATTTTGTATTCTGCACTGAAGGCACTTAAAATCTCTGTTCTTACAGGGTCGGCAGCACTGATGTGACTCCACTGATGTTACACACGTTCATAGGCCACGGTAACCACTTTCCATCAGGTAGGCCGTGTGCTTGTGGCAGACAAGCACGCGGCCTACGTGATGGAAAGTGGTTACCTAAGTTGTATAAAAAAAATACCGAAATTTAAAAAAAATACTTTTTTCTGTAAATGCTATTTTTACACCTCTTCAATTCTATACATATAAAATCTCGAACAGAAGGCTCACATGAACCGAATATATTTACAACAAAATAATTACGATATTCACAATACAAATTTCCGTTATATCCCCATGAAAGTACAATAGGCTGTGTGGAATCAATTGCTAATCTCTGGACAATAGAGCTTCTGACCTCTGTGCGGGCCATAACTCACAAGTGGGCACGCCCTCTTGGAGGGTCGGTCTTGGTACTGAATGTACGTATATTTATGAGTTCATATCGATGGTTGAAAACAAAAGGGGACAAGTGACTACTACAGTTGAAAGGTAAATTACTGTGGTGTGATTAAGGTTCTTATAACTTTCCTGCCTCTGTTATTAAATCAATTTATATGTGATATTTTGCTTGCTGTTGAAACTTGAAAATATTTTTTACATGCTTATTAAATGTACGTTTTCGTTGCGTACCTATGCTCCATTATAACTAAAAGTAAACAATCTGGTAGCTACATTTTATAAAAACATATTTTAATACCACTTAGGTGGCAGACAAGCACACGGCCCACCTGATGGGAACTGGTTTCCGTGGCGTATGGACGTATACAACACCAGGGGTGTTACACTCGCGCTGCCGACTACAATTTTGGTATGTGTAAGTAATGGTGACCCTCTTTTCTGAGACTTTGCCTTCAGCTTACCATCAGGCAAGGCGAAGTCTAATTGACGTGTTCTATAAAAAAAAAAAGAAAATTTTTGATGCCCCTCTTGAAGAACCTCATATTGTAGGTGCTTGGAAAAACCGCAGCTAACTAGTGGTTCAACTTCGGTTTTTAGTCTTTAAAATGAGTTTCGATACGGAAAAATATTAATTAACTGAATTTTTATATGAAAAATATTAAAAAGACATATCGAGATTGTTTACTGTTAAGCACCTAACCAAATGGAGTAGAATTATTATCTCGCTGACAGTATTCTTACATCACCTTTGGGCCTGACACTAAATGTAATTCTACCTTCATTAATGTTACAAAAATTTTACATCCAAAGAAAAGCTAAGTCTAAATAATAAAAAAATAATATGAACAGAATTTAACAAAATGACAGAACTTCAGTAACTATGATCACAAGAAAAATCAAAATCTTTGAACATGTAAATCAACAACTGTTCAATAATGAACAAAATGTTTACGAAATATTGCAAAATACAACGCAAAATATTATTTACAAAAAAAATTTCTTAAAGAAATTTAATAAAACAAACCTTTTCCCAATTAATTTTATTCATATTTTCATGTACAGGTCGAGGTTATGAGTTTAAACCCCTGCCAGTATCCAAATGAATAACCTTACCAGCGGTTCACCTACGCGGGCATAGACTCCAGGGTAACCGGGTTGGGCACACCCAATACCATAGGAAGTGATACCAGCTAGCAAATTATTGATGACAGCTGGACCACCAGAATCTCCCTGTAATGAATAAATAAAATAAAACTTCTTCTACATCCTAGATTTACTGCCAGCTTTACCTCGTAATCTGAAGTCCTCTTTTTCCAGTCTAACTTTTTTTTTTTTACGTTCGAAAAATCCCCACGGATGCCTCCCCACCGGAGCCGGTGGAGGAGGTTATGTCGGACTCGAACCGACTAAAACGCACGCCGCCTGTGGGTCGTTTTGGTTGCCGAAGGTGAGGTTGACAGGCATATCCCTCGCACCCCGGCCGACCCTGGGCCATCTCTCACGATTTCCAGTCTAACTGTGGATTTGGCCCAACTAACACAATCAATTGACGATATAAAAGTTCTGCAGATAGACTAGAGGACTTTTATGTGCTCCAACTACCAGTAGTTATTATTCTTATACAGAACACGTCAATTAGACTTGACGTCGCCTGATAATAAGCTGAAGGCAAAGTCTCAGAAAAGAGGGTCACCATTATATACATATACCTTGTTACAATGGTGACACTTAGCTTGACGGCCTCATCATATGCTATACAATAATGCTAGCAGAAATTAACGCCAAGATGGTACAGACTGAAGATACATACCTTTAATTTAATTCTCGTTAAAATTATTGTATATCATGGATCGCTATAGTTTAGTAAAGGACTCGGGACTGTAAGGAGAAGGAAACACGCGAACTGGTAATGAATTCCAGGCCTTAATGGTGCGACAAAGGAAAGAGTCTCCGAACTTTCGGTTCTTGATTGGATATTCTGCACCGCAAGGGAGTGATATCCAAACCCTGGATGTGTTGCACGTGTGCAATAGATTTATTTAATTTTATTCATTTATTTATTTCAGCAATGATTATTACCAATTACGTTACACATTTATCTAATTCAGCCAAATATCTCATTCCATACATAGAACATCTGTGTCTGAACTAGATGACATAATATCCGTATTTCAGACAACAGAATATGTTCGTATGGCAACTGGGATCGACGAAAGCCTAATTAATTTTTTATTAACTATCACAGTGTTCAAATAATTGTAAACACCCAGAGTGGTCAAAACAGTTTAGTAGTCGAACTGACAGCTACAGTGGTAAAACCAAAGTTTTGTTCTGCTTTGTCTTCTGCACTGATGACATAGAAACTCTCTATTCTAACAGGGTCAGCAGCACGAGTGTGAAACTCCTAGTATTGCATGCGTTCATAGGCCACAGAAACCCTTCAACTGTGGCGTATGTGTTAACTAAGTTGTCAAAAATAAAAATGGTGATCAGATTTCCATAATTATATCAGCTTTCAGAGTATTCATATTCATATGTGCATTCAGGCTCTCAAAAATATCTTATGAATTATGAAAATGCAATTTTATTACTTGTTATTAGGGTAAATTTTTGATGTGCTAGTACCTGGCATGAATCGACACCACCTTCGGGACGATCGGCGCAAAACTTTCTGTTTGTCACACTGGAGATTCGAGAGATACAGTATGTTCTATTGACCACAATTACTGTAGCCTCCTGGAGTGTATCAGTGACATCGCCGCCTTGCTACAAAAAAAAAACAATATACTCAAACATACCGCGTCAACAAGTTTGGCACTTGCCCCAAACTCTAAACCTCCACAAACGTTTGGAATATTACCATCCACATGCTTGTGAGTTTGTAAGTGTTTCTATAAGGTCAAGCATGACAGATGTGATGAACATAGAGCTTGCAGCGGTCATAACATTTGATCAGCTAATTTATTTATTCTTGTGAACAATATTGCCCGGATTCCATACATGTCTCTAACATTCCAGAAAGTTCAAGACGACTTCACTTGGTCAGTCACTTATTATTTTTAACACATGAGCTTATATTATGTCTGCTCGCCACCAAGGTTTTAATTATGATGAAGTATAACCACTTTCATATCACGGACACGGTTAAAAATCCATTCAATTTTAAACTTTAAAGTTATGCTGCTAAAGTTCGAAATTCAAAAACTTTTTGCAGAGTGATTTATTCATTTATTCATTCAGAGAAACAGAGAGAGAGAGAGAGAGAGAGAGAGAGAGAGAGAGAGAGCATTGATTCGGCAAAAAGCTTTTTAATTTAAAGAAAAGATTTCTTTCTATCGTAAAGATAATAATGCATTTTTTTGCAATGTCTGCGGTATGACAGAAGTACACAAACGAAACTGAGTGTGTGCAAACGTGTAAACTCGTCGCAAGCGCTTGCAGCAAATTCCCTTTGATTTGTGACAAAACCCGACACTCGATCGGATCGGCAACAAGCGATTGCAAGCCAACACAAACCAAGGCAAACACTCTATCCACACGGTTGAATTTGTAAGGTTGTTGAGGTTTGGCAACCATGCAGACACGGCATAACAGTATAATTCATTGAAATAAAAATACTTTTAACGGATTCTATCGCGATTGGAACCGACTAAAACGCAGGTGAGATTTTCTGAGACATATCCTTCGCACCCCGGCTGCTACGGGTTACAACCCTAGGGTATACAATATGTACGTCAATCTAGTTTCAAGTAAAAGACGGGCCTTAGTTCTAATCTAGTTGTTAATATTCTTAACTGATGAATTTACTTCTAAAATTTGTTTGATATATACCTCAGTAGCACCCCATCCAGTAATTTTCACATTTTCACCTTCCTCTGGATCATTAAAGATATCAACCAGCCCTATAGTGCTGGCGTTTTCTCCATCTAAATCCATCTCTTCTACTGTAACTACTCCAACATCATACTCAAATGTAGCGGCATCGTAAAAAGGATGCTGGTAAAATGTGGTAGTGTCGTATGTAGAACCTCCCCTGTTGCTGAATGTACTAGCAATTCTTACTTGTATTGACACTATCCTGAAATAAAACGATTGTGAACTTTTTTATTATAGACATTGAAAAACAGGTAGACTGGACCATTCAAAGTCAAAGTCAAAGTTAAAAGTCATTTATTCTGTATAGACCATTATATCGTCACTTACAAAACGTCAACCAAAAAGGAACATGAAAATCAGTTCAGTAAATGGACCACCGCACCGGTTCGAAACGCGGCCCCGACGTTAGAAGACTCCGGCAAGAAACTTAGCGGGCATTTCTTTATTTTGGTCTATTTACAGACATACAATTACGTCTACTTAATCTAAATACAAAAAAATACTTGAGTAGCATAATTGAGCGAACAGCTCATATCCAAGCTTGTATATCATACAAGTATTCTTGGATTTTATTATAGGCTTTCTGGCACAATTTACGTTTAGGTACCTATATTTTTAAATTTATACACAGGTAAGTCCCTTATTTCATTAGGGAGCTTGTTAAAAAAGCATAAACATTACTAATTTTTTCAAGTCGACTACCACAGACTACAAGATTGTTTTTGTGTCTGGTATTTATGTTATGCCGGTCACAAACTCTGGAGAATTTTGAAACATTTTTCCGTACATAAATGAAGTTCTCAAAAATATATTGTGACACTACGGTTAGAATGTCTGTTAAGTTAGAATGTATGTTAAAATTCTCTGAGAGAGACTGTTGGGCCTAAATTATAAATGGCTCGCACAGCCAGCTTTTGTGACACAAATATTGTGTTTAAATCTGCAGAATTACCCCTAAGGAGAATTCTGTACCTCAAAATACTATGGAAATAACTGCAACAATGCCGTATTCTAGCCGTATCCACGTCTGTCAAGGTCCTAATCTTTTTTACAGCGTAGGAGGCCGAACTTAATTTACTTGCTATTTTTTCAACATATGATCCCCACTGTAGTTTAGCGTCAATACTCAAACCTAGGAACATTGTCGATTCCACAAGATTCGATGCCGCCTGTCACCCTGGCAGAAGCAGGTGGCGCGCCTCGCGTGCCTGCCTATTTACGGGGCCAAGTTGGGGACTCTGTGGTCCCTACACCCAAAGAGAGGGCCAGCTCCGATGGTGGGGGTATCCGTGGGGATTTTTCGCACGTAAAAAAAAGGCTACATCACTCGTTCCTGGAATCCATGGGAATCAATTCCCGGGATAAAAGTCTATGTGTTTCAATTATAACCACGTTAGCCTAGTGGTATGGACTGCAGAGATGAGGTCTTGGGTTCGATCCCAGGTTTTTCCATGGCACACACCAATGACTTTTCGATACGAAGCTATGTATGTATTTATCGCAGGTTTATAAGTACCCGGTTAAAGGCAATAAGCTCGCGACATATTACAGTGGGACCTACCACCTCACCCCACCTCTGCCTACCCATTCGGAGATATAGGCGTGAGTTTATGAAAAAAAAAGTTAACAATTCCAGACTGTATTCTGTCTCTAAACCAAATTTGAGCTAGATCACAAACATCACTTCAGTACCATTCTCCAACCTAAGTTGAGGGTGGGCTTTTTAGTCTAAGATGCAGTTTGAATTTCTATATTTTCTATGAAGCGACTGCCATCTTACCTCCACAATCAATTAGCGATATCGAAGTTTTGTAATTAGACTAGTCAAACTTTTCAGGGCCCCCAACTACCCGTAACGGCTGCCATAGATGGTCATCTGGCAGCCGGGACCGATGGTTTAACGTACTCTCTTGAGCACAACCAGACTAATGCAAATACCCATATTCATTCAAACAAATATTTGTCGCACCGGTCGTGTTCACTACCGCCACGTCACAGAGGCTGATGAAGGAACACCTTCACAAATATTGTGTGTTTAATTTAGTAGGATAGGGACCTTTCCTACATAGGATAACACGTGCAGGGCTTAGATGTCACCCTCACACTATGCAGAATATACGAGCAAGAACCAAACGGTTCGGAGACTCTTTTCTTTGTCCCACCACCAAGACCTGGAATTCATTACCAGCACACGTGTTTCCTTCTTCCTACAGTCCTGGGTCCTTTAAACGGGGCGTGAAAAAGTATCTGATGAGGCCGCTAAGCTGAGTGCCACCATTGTTTTTACCTACCACAGGTACCAGCGATCCACAACCCAATGTGCCTACAGTAATCCTTTTGTGTCATATTTTGCATTTATTGGTTTGTGGTGAAATAAACAATTTTTGTTTTTTATTTTATTTTATTATTGTAACATTACTTAGTGTCTGTAATGGTGACCCTCTTTTCTGAGACTTTGCCTTTAGCTTACTATCAGGCGAGGTAAAGTCTAGTTTTATAGGAGGTAGGACACGGCGGTATTGCCGCCCAATTGAGCAGTCCGACTGGGGAAGTACCTCCGCCCTATAGAATACCGCGGTTATAATAACTTCGTGTTGTGTTCTCAGCAGTGAGTAGGGTAGCCAGAGCTCACTGGAGAATTAGTGCTGTCAGTGGGATGACTAAAGGCTTGTCCTGCTTTATCCTCTACACTGACGGCACAGAGGCTCTATGCTTACAGGGTTGGCAGCGTGAGTGTGGCTTCTCTGGTGTTACACACGTCCATAGGCCACGGTAACTACTTTCCATCAGGTGGGCCGTGTGCTTGTCTGCCACCTTAGTGGTATAAAAAAAAAAGTTGTCGTGTCCTAGATAAAAAAAAGTATACTATTTTATGCTACTCTTACCCTGTAAGACAATGAGCGGCTGTCACTATACTGGTGGGACTGACAATAGTGCCACCGCATTGGAAATAATCCGATCCGTTGTACAACTGCAAATAAGCTTGGTAAGGATAGTCCGTGATATCAGCATCACTGCCACCGACTATCTTGTCACCATTGTCGCTCGTTTGAACTTCAAGTTCGTGTTTGCAAAACACATCTAAAACAAAATAGTAAGTGCATTAACATCATTACTGACAACTCTGCATAATATGCGAAGTGTGAGTCTTATGCGGATGGTCTCCCAACGTAATTTGGACAATGCTGTTTGGATTTCTATCCGTCATTGTGTGGAGGACATTGATGAAACTGCGTCATTTAGTTTATTATGTAAAAATGAAATGAAACAGGTTTTAGCAAAATCCAAACACCATGACCTAGATAATAATAAAGTGAGCGATGATAAAAATGTATTAAATAAATAAATGGATTTTTCATGGGTGAAAAGTGATAAAAGAATAAAATAAATAAGATTTAAAAAAAGTTATAAAAGAAAAAAAAAGTGTTTGAAATAATTTATTTAATAACTTTTATACATATACACAATTGAACTAATAAATCAACTTAATTTAAATAGTAAAAATAATTATAAAATGTTTACAAAACTATGCTAACTATACAATATTTTCAAAAATTTAATGGAGAAAAAGAGACAACTTTAGGCATCGAAAAATTCCGCCCCATCGATCTCTACAGGTACCGTGCCCAAAAGGCTGGCGGCATTACCACGCTGAATTGTTAATTTGAATTTGATTTAAATGTATCGTGGAAATTACTACGCTAATAAGTTAATCTATATATATATGTATATATATATAAATATTATGTTGGTTTGTGTACTAGGGTGGAGCGTCAATGTATGGAGAAAATAAAAAATCGCATAATCGTAATGAGACTATTACCAAAAGTTGTGTCTATATATACGTATCTAAACCCCAAAATATTATTAAGATTGGATCATTAGAAATACTGCCCCAAGTCACTTGAAGTTTGAATAATTTACAAAAAAATACGTTTTTTTCTGCCCGGGTTATCATTACTAATATAGTTATTTTAAGATTAAAAATAAAGGTTTTATCTATGGTAAAGGTTAATCTATCAGTTTTAAGACGTAATACATCACTATACTTTCCCCCGCAACCCTGCTGACCACTTCCGAACGTAAAAAAAAAACAAACTTTAGTTCGCGCCAATTATTGCAAATAGACGACTGAACTTTTGTTTCACGAATAATTTCGAGTGAATAATTTTGATATGTCGCTATCTACTCTCCGTAGTGATTTGCAGTGTCCTTTATTTGGTCATGGACGGGATTTAAAAATTAATATTTTACCTACATACGAAGATATTATAACATGTTTTACTTGGCTGAGTCGCGGTAAGCCTAAACGCAATCTGGTTACTGATACATGCAATGAGCTGTCCGAAAAGTTGTTGTTGGTTTGGCAAACAGCATCAATCCCTACTATTGTAGTTGTGTTGTACGGTGTTCCGTGATTAAAAGGATTAAGGCCTATCATGATAAATACCGGGTTCTGCTTAAACCCTATAAGTGTCGAAAAAACGTCGCGTCCTATCAAGATCGTCTGGAATTGTTTAAAGAAGAAGCACAATCATTGTTTGATATCGCGGCATGCAAATGTATAAACTTTGATGCGTGTAAATGTCCGAAGGAATCTAAAGTACCTATTTTAGAGAGAATGTTTTAATTGACCAACGTACGGAGCGAAAAATGGGTATTGGAGGTATAGACTTAAAAACTTCTGCTCAAAACACCAAACGGCTATTGAGAAAGCGACTGCATGAAGAGGGGTCAGTAAAGTGCATTAAAAAGGTGGGTTTGTATTCGGAACAGAATCAAATAACAGCTGTACCTAGTGTTTCTTCAACTTTTATTGAGTCGAGTGACGAGCAAATCGAGTTGCCTTCGGCACATCCAATGTTATCGTCGTCATTAGTCCCTAAGAAACGTAATATAATCTCTTTGGCGACGGTTGCTCGCACGGTGGACCGATACGGTGTTTCTGATAGAGCTGCAGCAGCCATAGTATCGGCGGCTTTTCAAGACGTGGGTTTAATATCAAAAGAAAATTCCACTAACATTGTCGATCGCAGTAAAATTAGACGGGCCCGTGACCTGCAGCGGCAAACTTTAATTAATCAACCTGTGACATTCCTGAATACTACGTTTGGTTTATACTTTGACGGGCGCAAAGATAAAACTTTGACTGTGATTGACTCAGTAAGGAGAAAAATAGTTCTGGAGGAGCATATCAGTTTAGTCAAGGAACCGAATTCCGAATATATGGGACATATTGCATTATCATCCGGACGAGCAACAGATGTAAGCAAGAAGATAATGGATTTTTTACACGAAAGGACTGCAGATTATGATAACATGGTCGTGATTGGTTGTGATGGTACAGCGGTCAATATAGGAGTAAAAGGAGGAGTTATTCGATGCATAGAACAAAGTTTACAACGACCGTTACAGTGGTTAATATGCCAGTTACATGCCAATGAACTTACGTTGCGTCATTTATTTGAGAAACTGGATGGTCCAACTACTGGACCCCGAAGTTTCATTGGACCAATAGGTAAAGATTTAAAAGATTGTGAGATGCGGCCATTAGTAGCCTATGAAACAATCAGTTGCACTTTATCAGATATTTCAAACACCAAGGATTTAAGCACAGACCAGTTGTACCTATATAACACTTGTAATGCTATTAATTCCGGCCATTGCAGTCAAAGTTTATCTCAAAAGAATCCCGGAAAAATCGTTCATTCTAGGTGGCTCACTATGGCAAACCGACTACTCAGATTGTATGCCTCGACAACATCTCCAACAGAAAACCTGATACACTTAGTAACATTCGTTTTGAAAGTTTACGCTCCAATGTGGTTTTCCATAAAAACCAAACCAACTTGCGACTACGGTGCAAAACATTTACATAAAACTATGGCTCTTTCAAGATACCTTCCCGAACACCTAAAACAAATAATAGATCCAGTAATCCAAAGAAATGGCTTCTTTGGCCACACAGAGAACGTTTTGTTGGCTATGTTGGCTGATGAAAGAAAACATACAAGAGTTTTGGCACTACGAAAGATCTTGAAATCGCGAGATTCAGGTACCAAGGGCGTGAGGCAATTTAAAGTTCCTGTTTTAAATTTTAAGGCTGAGGACTATATTGACATCGTCATCTGGAATGATGTGTCTGTCACAGAGCCTCCAGTTCTTAAAAACATAAGCACGAGCATCATTCTGGAGTGCATTGAGTCGCCGGAAAAAATTGATGTTTATATAAAGCCACTTTTAAAAAAATTCCCTTGTCACACTCAAGCTACGGAAAGATGCGTAAAAATAGTAACAGAAGCCTCCGCTGCGGTATGTGGCCCAATAAGGAGAGATGGATTCATAAGAACACGTATTGAATCTCGTAAGATTATGCCGATTTTTGAGACAAAAAAGGATTTTAAAATTAACAGATTTTTCTGTTTTTTCGATTTTTCTGTACCTAAAGATCATACATAATTTGCTATTATTACACACATAGGGCCATTAATATTGTAAAATACTTAGTTATCAAGGAAATAAATGTAATTTAAATATAATGTTCACTGTTTTATTAAACCACAGCGAACTTCAAAATTTTGCCTAAATAAGTGTATTTTTCAAAATTATGATAATTATTATGTCAAGCATTGTAATTATATAGTTTTAATTAGTGCTACAACCCACAACTTTTGGTGAAAGTATCATTAGGAATTCCGAAAAAAAAAATTGACGCTCCACCCTATTGTGTACGCTTCAAAAACTCAAAAAGTTCTGCACCGATCGAGCTGAAATTTTAGCATGATATATAATCCGCATCAATTCTATGTAATTTTTGCATTAGTCACATGTCCGCGACCGCGAAAAAACAGTTTTTTTTAACGATCAGCTGTGTATCACTTTGTTTTGTTTCTCATTTTGCAACCATTCAATAACAACAATGTGCCACAGCGGAGCAATGGGCACAGCTAGTATGTAATAGAATAGAGTAGAATAATAGAATTGATCTTTATTTGCCAGAACATATGTATAAGTAGTATTATAATATGTAGTTCAGAGTTGGAGTAATTCGTCAACCTTAACCTTTATAAACCCGCATCAAAAATAAAAATAAAAAATATACAGACGCACTGGGCCTCGATTCTGGTAAAACAAAACCACTGCCATACCACGAATATTGCTAAATTATCTATTTAATATAAAACTTTAAAGCAATGCGGTAAACTCAGCAAAATTAATACGATTTTTGCAGAGCGAATAAAAAAGTGTAATGAAATTCTTTTCCCTTAATTTTAGACTTTAGGAGCATAGCTTTAAAATCTGAAATTAAATGGATTTTTAGCAGAGTTCATGTTATGACTGTGGTTTCACCTTAGCATAATCAACACCCTTATTTTCTTTTTATTGTGCGCAATATCCCCACGGATACCCCCAACCACCGCGGCCGGTGGGGGAGCTTATGTCGGACTTGAACCGACTAAAACGCATGCCGACTGTGTGGGCCGCTGGTTGACGGAAGTGAGATTATCTGAGACATCCATCGCACCCCGGACGGCCCAGGACCGTCTCTTATGAGAAGATCCTCTTCGGGTGTGGGGACCACGTACCTTGATTTGAAGATGCATCAGCGTGCGCTTATATGAAGGATAAAGAAGAATGAATATTTTTATTCCCCTGATCCTTTCCTTCTGTCTAATTATCATCTTAGGGTTATTCCCGGTTGTTAATCACTCCTCCACGTCCTGACCACAACTCCTAAACGAAATTCTGCCCCAGAGCCTAGTCCTTCAACCAGCAGATATATACCGTATAAGTATTTAAACTATCATGGTCACTCACATCAGTATCAAAATCGTTTGAGTTTCCGATATTTCGGCCCTGTTGCAAGCACCAAGATCACGGAGGAACAATGAAACATAGTAAATATCCTGGTTATTTTGATACTGAGATATATACCGGTTGGCAGGTTAGGTAGACTTGACTCCGAAGATATTGATAGAATCAACTAGCATTCAGTCAGCTTTTCTTTCTGCTTAGTACAAAGTATTCTAAACATACCTTGATTCCAACTTGCAATATACAATAATATACTATAAATAATAATATTATCCATGTTTACTCCATCGAAGAAACTATGGTATGACACTCCTGGATAAAATCCAATGTTTAAATATGTTTCTGAACCACCATATTGAGCGGAATGACTATCTTCATCTGTAATTATATTAGACCTTATTATGATAAAGCCCCTATAAAAATCATAAATCAAACCTAGTAATTATAATACCAACACTGTGATGCACAGTTATGTTTTAATAGTACAATTTATTATTATCAGGGCATGTTACACACCGCGGTAGCCTAGTGGTATGGGTAATGGACTGCTGAGATAACGTTCCGGGTTCGATTCCAGGTTTTACCATGGCACACACCAATGACTTTTCTATGCTTTTTGAAGTTATGTGTGTGTTTATCGCAGGTTTATAAGTGCCCGGTTAATTCCCGAGGAGAGGGCCAGATCGTGAGAGATGGCCCTGGGTCGGCCGGGGTACGAGGGATATGCCTGTCAACCTCACCTTCGGCAACCAAAAACGACCCACAGGCGGCGTGCATTTTAGTCGGTTCGAATCCGACATAACCTCTTCCACCAGCTCCGGTGCGGGGTGTCCGCGTGGATTTTGCGCACGTAAAAAAAAAGTGACCGGTTAATGGTAGAGCTCGCCACCTATTACATTGGGACCTAAACATAAACTGGCGAAATGTGGGTGCTAGCACCTCTGCCTACCCCTTCGAGGATATAGGCGTGAGTTTATGTTATGTTATACGTTAGGTTTATGCCATAAATTATAATTACACAAGTGCCAATCACGATTGCATCTAATGCCTGCACTTTGGCGCTCGAGGTCTGCTGTGGAATTCTCTAGGCACACAGCGACGACCTCAGCACTGCCTCAGCCTTCACAGAGATAGTTATTGGTCGATATCTAGTGACGTCATCCAGTCTGACCAATGAGAATGCCTATCAAGGCTATCGCAGCCCAAGTGTCAAAACAAAGTGAGACTAATACTTATAAGATCTGAAAGATAGAAGAAAGAAAATACATTTATTGCAAAACACAACGCACATTACATATATATTTATATACACAATTTACAATAAAAACAGAATTAAAAATAAAAATACAAAAAACATAAAACTCAAAGTCATCACAATCATACCCGCCACAATTTGTTATCTATGGTTGCGTAATGTCACCCACGCTAGCCACCACGTATACATACATAGCCTGTCAAAATCATAACCCTCCTGTTTCTTCCCCGTCGTCGGGTAAAAATACGCCAAAATTTTGAAAGAAATATTGTGTGTACCTATGTTTTATAAATAAAGACATACATTCATTCATTGCACATTTGATCTATTTCTTTCCAAGGTTTGGTTTACTTTGGATTAAAGTTACTGCTTTGACATATTGCATATAGAGGAAGGACTGTGTCAAAGCTTCGTCTATCAGTGAGCAGAAGGCCGCTTTATAAGGCAAAACGTTAAGTAAAAAACTAAAACCCGACCACTGAAAGATCACACTATAAAATGTATTAAACAAGAAAATATCAAGGATAGCCGTGGTCACATGCTACTATTCTCTAGAATGCATTGTTTTGTTAGACTAAGTGGCATTCAACCACGGCTATCCTTGATATTTTCTTGTTTAATACATTTTAGAGCGTGATTTTTCAGTAGTCGGGTTTTAGTATTATTATTATTTTTTATTTATATTCTTTTAGGGCAAGAAATAGGTATATTTTATACATATTTGAAATGTACTAATTAAGCCCTTTCAGATACCAAACTCGACACATTTATCTCAAATTTATTATTTGACACAGTAGTATGATCGCTAGAGGGCCCCACATTCGATTCAGTGACACGTTATACGCCTAAAATCAGCGGACGACTAAGATACTTCTAACAATACCTCATTTGTCCAGTTCTAATAAGTGGTTGAGGAGATATGAGGGAACAGATGAACTTACATATATACATAATAACCTAAACCTGTCAAAATCATAACCCTCTTGTTTCTTCGCCGTTGTCGGGTATAAAGACGCAAAATGTTGAAGGAAAATATTGTTAAAATCTTAGACTGCACACAAACTCTATAAACTCAGTAATTGGTCTACAATAAGACGTAATAATAGCTACTATTTCGGTATACGATGACAATATATACATACATCATAAAACAAGCACACATTGATAGTTAATAGAATAATACTGACATTAGCTTGGTCACACATAGCGCGTTTACAAGCCGTTTTTGCAATGCAGCATGCTAGAAATGCTGTGTCTAAATAGTATATGGTCTAAGGTTAGATTGTTTTAACATTTCTAGCAACATAAGAGCCAGTGCTTTACCTAACTTCTTAAAAAATGTACAATATAACAAGACAAGACTTTTGGAGCTTAGACAAAAATAGACATTGTGCCTCAATTTACGAGTATCTTTAAATTTCACTATAATATATTTTCTCCTTTCCAGACCAGAAGTTACAACTTGAACTCTTTTATTATTCAACAATTTATGGTTCCTTGCTTGGTATGATACTATATTTACTGTAAAAGAAATTTATATACCACGCTAAGATTTAATGATACCTATCGAGATGAAAGATGACTATAAGACTTACCTTTTTTAGATAAGACACACACCTATGTTACGCTACCTCGCCTGATGGTTAGCTAAAGGCAAAGTCGCAGGAAAGAGACTCAACATTACAGTTACAATCGTGGCACTTACCTTGACGGCCTCATCAGATTTTTACGCCCCGCTTAAAGGACTCGAAACTGTAGGAAGAAGGAAACACATGAGCTGGTAAGGAATTCCAGATCTTAATGGTGCGGCAAAGGAAAGAGTCTCCGAACTGCTTGGTTCTTGATAGGATACTCTGCACCGCGTGTGGGTGACATTTAAGTCCTGCACGTGTAAGATCCCGCGCATCCCGGCCGACTCGGGGCCATCTTTTTTGATACTACTTAGGTGGCAGACAAGCAAACGGCCCACCTGATGGGAAGTGGTAACCGTGGCCTATGGACGTTTGCAACACCAGGGGTGTTACACTCGCGACATTGAAAAAACCTCCTATGCCAGTCTTGAAGAATAGGATATTTTAGGCACTTGAGAAAACCGCAACAGGATGTTCACTCCACATCTTTTGACATGGTCCGCTTCGGGTGTGGGGACGGTGTCCCCATCCAACCAACAGGTATGGGTAAATATGCATTGTGCTAGTCACTACATATGCTGATTAATGAACGAAGGCTTATGTGGTCTTAAGTTACTTTGCCATCTAGATTTAATTAGGTTTATTTTCCTTCGCATTAACATTATAATGGTGAAATTTTCACTCAGTTCGAAAATTCAACATTAACGATACTAAGGCCCTTATTTTAAAATGGTACCTACTAAGTTCTGAACCTAAATTTATCTGTGGACAATCTGTCAAATCTATCAATCAGATCATACAATCTGTACTCAGATAAATCAAGATTCAGGGCTAAGTGTCGGGTCTAAAGCCTAAGCCTGTATTCCAGAATAACGTTAAATCTGATTATAAATAATTATTGTTCTGGAATAGAAGCTTAAACCTAAGATAGCAATAAAAATATTATCAAACACATTTTACTGACTGTACATTCTTATTCCATTTTCAAATTTCAGAAAACAAAATATTCACATTATTACTTAATAATGTAAATATTATGCACATTCATCTAGTTCATGCATTTATATTTTAATATAATAATTATAGTACTATGAATAATTTAGGTATTTACATGCCGAATCAAGGAACACATCAGGACAGTCAAAAACAATGAATCGCATAAATCTGCAATCGCTCAACATTTATTGGAGGGAACAAGCCAAAACAAAATCACGAGTGTATTCAGTAAGCATCGTGTGTCATGAGTCATGAACGTGATCGTTATCGGGTTCGAGTTTATAGTGAGAGTGAAACCAGTGGTAATGCAGATACGCGTAGTAAAAGAACTCGAAAGAGGGTAGATCGATATAATTACTCCTAGAAAAAAGTTTTCCTCTGTTCACTGCCACTATTCCAGTTCCTCCGTGATCATGGTGCTTGCAACGGCGCCGAAATATCGGAAACTCAAAACAATGAATATGGTAAATATCCTGTTTATTTTGATACTGATATGAGTAATTTGCAAGAATTAAAAATTGACGACGCGAATTAGTGAGTGAGAACTTAAAATCGAAACAATGACATGGTCAAATAAATAATGTTAAATTCACATTCAAATTCTTTATTTATCAGAATAACACTTAATTACATCTTTATGACGTCAAATTTTGCATATAAAATGAGTTTACGTTAAGCTTAAATAGTCCAGCAGTGGACTGAAATTAGCAAATTAATTTATTGATTGAAGCCTGTGTAATAAGTATGTTTTTGATTTATAACTAGATGGTTGTGCCCGTTGGTACCTATTTGATTCAAAACTATTCCTAACCTTGAAGTCATTCAAACTGCTAGATTTAGTTACTAATGGATGAATCTCTTGAATTGCGGTATTCTCAGGTGAAGGTTCCATTTGAAAGATGGAAATTAATTTAAAATAACATCAGTTAATTTTGAGAGGCTTCTGTAATACACACATACATACAAACATACATATAATCACGCCTTTATCCCCAGAGGATCAGGCAGAGGTAAATTAACACCCACATTTCACTAATAATTGTATTTGGTCCCACGTAATAGGAGGTGAGCCTATTGCCGTATTCCGGGCACTTATTGTCATCTCGAGCCATGCATCTGAGGCTGGATCTGGCCTATATAAACCTGTCTGATGTAATTACGTAATTACATGTATTATAACGTATTTATAAAAAATCATCAACGACATAATTATCATCTCTCATATGAATTTTGTGTGTGACAAAACGCCTGACAACAATATTATAGCAATTAACAGAACTTAACTATTATGGTACAAGTTCGTACCCGACCGCATGCGGCAGCAGCAGACATGTCGCTGTAGTAATGATTTTGAACTCGACAGCAGATAACAATAACAGACGGTAGCACAATATCACAGTTGAATCTGAGTGTTCTGTGAGACAAGACGTCTAACGTATTTCTATGGATCTCTAATTACAGTACTATAGTATGCGGTTGGAATAGGAGCATCCATTTTATATCTAAAGAGACAACACGTGCAGGGCTTAGGTGTCACCCGCATACATCCCAGAATATCCTATCAAGAACCAAGCAGTTTGATGACTCTTTCCTTTGTCACACTATTAAAGCCTGGATATCATTACCGGCTCACGAATTTCCTTCTTCCTACAGTCCCGGGTCCTTTCAGCGGGGCGTGGAAAAGCATACGACGAGGCTGTTAAACCAAGTGTCACCATTGTAACATAATATATGTATTTACGTAATGATGACCCTCTTTTCTGAGACTTTGCCTTCAGCTTACCATCAGACGAGGCAAAGACTAACTGTCGCGTCCTATATACAAAAAGGTTCTATCAAAATATATTTTTACGTTGTTAATAATTTTGCAAAAATAAAACCAAGGAATAATTTCTAAAAAACTGTATTTTCTCTGTTTAATTATAACTTAGAAATACGTTAAAAATTCATAAATAAAGAATATGTCAAACTTAGCGTACTTAACCACAGCATAATTACATTTAATGATTGCACTCTTCAGAACATCAATATTATAATTGGTAGAATAATAGTTTAATATTGCTCGGGACACTTGGACCTAAAATGTTAAAGAAAGAAAGAAAGAACCATTTGTTATACACACACACACACTAAACATTAAGATAATAAAAAAAGAAAAAAACAGAACTTAAAATTAATACATAATGTGCTCTGTATAGGTGTGTTTTGAAGATAGCACGGGTACTACAGAGGTGGACTAGCAAAGATTTACTAACCATAGATAATTACAAAATAATCCACATGCATCAGGGCCTCGTTTGTCTCGCGACTTAGGTCCAAAATCCCGAGGTCCCTTTAGAAATATTAAAAGTTATGTTCTTGTCCCAGCGCATTACAATAAAACTAGTTTATTTTAATAATTAGTCTTCTAAATACAACGGTAACACCAATTGTAACTTAATTTATATTTGTAATAAGTTTAAAGAGTACAACTATATAATAAAACTACTCATAATACAAGTAAACAATAAAACATCTACATAACATAACATAAACTCACGCCTATACCCCCGAAGGGGTGTAGGCAGAGGTGCTAGCACCCACATTTCGCCAGTTTATGTTTAGGTCCCAAAAAAAGTGGCGAGACTATTGCCATTAACCGGGCACTTATTAACCTGCGATAAGTAAGTACACACATAACTGCGAAAAGCATCGAAAAGTCATTGATGTGTGCCATGGTAAAACCTGCGATCGAACCTGTGACCTCGTCTCAGCAGTCCATTACCCATACCACTAGCCTACCGCGGTAATAACATCTACATATAAAATAAATATACACAAATAACAAATGAAATAATGTATCTGGATGTAATACATTGTACATCTACCGCATGTCCCGCTGTGCAATTCTGTAAGCACACAGCGTCGAGCACAGCACTGCGACAGCCTAGATAGAGATAGCTATTGGTCGACATCCAGTGACGTCATCCAATCCGACCAATAAGAATCCCTATCTAGGCAGTCGCAGCGCTGAGTTCTCTGCTGTGTGCTTAGAGAATTGCACAGCTGTGGGCTTACCACGAAGTCTTAAAACAGGTCAATATAAAACACCTGTCATTTACTATATGCTTAACTAACTGTGTAATCCCATACAAGTTTATAGGATTACAAAGTTACATTTGTAGTTAGCAGTATGTGAGCAGTTCAATTATTGACCTGTTTTAAGCGATCATGGTACGGGCCCTGATCGACTAATAAGAATCTGTCAGAGCTGTCATCTGTCAATCTGTCTGACAATTCAGTTTCAATCGGTCAAATTGAAATGAAATGTAAACGGATTTTTTTTCTAATTCTTTTAAATTTATTCCTGAAAAACTTGATATTTATTCATTTATTCTTAAAATACTATTTATTTATTTAATTATTTTAAACTTTATGCACAGTAAATTGTACAAAGGCGGACTTAATACTAAAGGAATTTTATCTACCCATCTACCTTAGGGTGACACAGAGATACGTTGAGGACGGTACTGGGAGAAGAAAGAACTATTTACTATTAAGATAATGCTCTAATTTGTATACTGTTATTAATATTAAAAATAATATATATTTTACATGATATTGGCGAAATTGTGGCATTTCTGCTGCAGAAGATATTAATAAAAAAAATATGTATCATGTAAGGGATAACACTACGTGTACACTTATATAAATTTCCTTCAGCTGATTAGAATCTCCCCCATTTTTCATATTCAACAGCATAAATAAAAATTAAAAATTAATAAGATAGCTCCATCCACTATCCACTCCTATTCATAACTTATAATAAATAGGTGACCAGAAATTTCTTTATTGCCTGGTCTACGCGATGGTAATGACTAACGACAGATTGATTAAAAATTAGCATAATGATAAAATTTATGATGCAAAAGTACAACAGGTTAAATATTAATCAAACTCCAGTTTTCTGAATGAACCAGCTAAATAATCTTCATTAATATCTGAGTTAGGTCTTTTCTCTTCATTTGAAACAATATTCTGTGCTTTTATTAGGAATTCCTTTGTTTTCGTGCATCTAAGTTCTTTTTCATACATGTCTGAAAAAAGATGAATTTTATTTATATGTAAGTACTTTATCGAAAATTATGCATAATTCGTTTGTTGTTTTCTTGTTTATATAGATAAAGCCCTGGATATAATTGGTGTTTGTTTATCTAGAACAAGGACAGATTAAAATACTTTTCCAGTGGATATAACAATTAAATTTTTACATATCTATCCGTGTGGTGAAGGAGAATGAATACAAGTATCACCACCACATCACACTCGAAGGGTATCGTAAGAACCGACTAACGGAAAAATACGCCGACGATATCACTGTGAGAGACGGAAAACTCGAAATGAAACCCTTTTTATTTTTTTTTATTTTTACGTGCGCAAAATCCCCACGGATACCTCCCCACCGGAGCCGGTGGAGGAGGTTATGTCGGACTCGAACCGACTAAAACGCACGCCGCCTGTGGGTCGCTTTGATTGCCGAAGGTGAGGTTGACAGGCATATCCCTCGCACCCCGGCCGACCTAGGGCCATCTCTCACGATCTGGCTCTCTCCTCGGGTGTGTGGGGACCACAGAGTCTCCAACTCGTTCCCGGAAAACGGGGAGGCGCGCCAGGTGCGCCGCCGCCGCGGCCTGCTTCTGTCAGGGTGACAGGCGGCTTCACCTGTCACCCCCAGGCCGGCGCTCATGGGGGGCGAAAGTCGTTCATCGACCTCCGACGCCCGAGTTGCCTTCGTACGCGGGCAGCTTGGCTTGCGATCCTTCGTCGCTCCCGCTGCCGTTCCCGCCCCGCCTCCTCCTTCACGAGCATTACTTACTCGCAGAAGGAGGCGCTGGCCGCCCACGCATCCGCGCAGGGGACCATCGCCGCGAGCAAGGTGGAGAGCGTGAGAACTCTCACTCCCAGTGCCGCCACAAGCTCCCGTCTCAGCGTCTCCCACGCCGGACACTCGGTGAAATGAAACCCTGTACCAACCCGCTGGTCAGCATTTGGCTGGAAACAGTAGGCCAAAACCTCCCAACATTGGGACAGACCTATGTCCACTAGTGGACTGCGAAAGGCTAAATTGTGCCGCTCACGTACACATCTAAACGTCTTCATAAGCTTTCTCATTTATATCTGACCTATCCCTTATCAATTCGTTCTCTCTGATATGCCTTAAACTAATATCTAGTAATAAATTTTCAAGTTGAGATTTTATCACTATGAATCTTTTTAAAGTTTTTGTACCAAATAATTGACGCAGATAATCTGAAAAACATGTTTTTCCCAAACACTTGGATTACATCGTGGTTTTGAATGGAAGTATAATGGTTTAAAACAACATTTTTGGTAAACAATTACGAAAACCGTTTATTTTTATTATGACGACCTCCGTGGCGTAGCGGTAGAGCATTCGACTGCTATGCAGGGGGCGCGGGTTCGATTCCCGCTCATTGCAAATATTTGTATGCATGAATATGTATATTTGCATTGGTCTGGGTGTTTCTATGTATAATAAGTATGTATTTACACAAAAAAAAGTATCTAAGTATGTTTATCCGCATTCTAGATCCCATAACACAAGCTAGTTAAGCTATGCTTACCATGGGTCCAGATAGCGTTGTGTAGAATGTCGTGAAATATTATTATTATTATTATTATTATTCTCCACAATGGTGAATAAAACTACATATTTTTTATCCATCGTATTTTGTAATTGAGAATGTTGAAAGAATGCAACATAATTTTATGTATCAATTAAAATAGTATCTCAAACATTAATTATATTAGGTATTTAATGTGTATTTCGAATTTTTACTATAAATTTTATTTATGTTTTGAAATACAGCTATTTTAGGACTAGTTAGGGTTTTTTATCTAGGACACGCCAACTTGACTTCATCTTGCCAGCTAAAGGCAAAGTCTCAGGAAAGAGGATCACCATTACAGACACTAAGTAATGTTACAATGGTGGCACTCAAATTGGCGGTCTCATCAGATGCTTTTTCACGCCCCGCTTCTTCTTCTCGACCCGGGACTGTAGGAAGAAGGAAACACGTGAGCTGGTAATGATTTCCAGGTCTTGGTGGTGCGGCAAAGAAAAGAGTCTGCGAACCGCTAGGTTCTTGCTCGTATATTCTGCCTACCCTTGTCCTAATTATTTGGGGTCGGTGGAACATTCTCCTCCATAGATCTCGTTGAGATATAATTTCCTCACAGTCCACTTCCATTTGCCACAGTTATCATCTTCCATGGATTCCAACCATCTTTTTTGGGCCTACCTCTGCTACTAAACCTCTATATTCATACTTTGCACCGTTGTCACAATATTACTTTCATAATTTTCACTATAGTTAAGGGGTATTTTCAAAATATAAGGAATGCATGAATACAATACTGTTTCTCTTACCTTTAAAATCAGCCATAGCCATTTGCTCACCCCCATAGTCTTTAGGTAAATATTTTTTTGGTAAACTCATTTGCAAAGAGTCCATATTTTCATGAATGACTACACGTCCCATGATCTTAGGAGTAAAGAACTGCTTCAAGAAGTTAATGATGTGCTGGATAAAACTAGGTCCATTTATGATGTGGAATGAGTGAACTCTGAGACCTAAGCCACCCTGCAATTAAGAAAAATATTAAATTCCTTACATTTATACATATATTTCAAATACCTCATTTATAAATATTTTGTATTTTAATTACTTGTGATACAGTTTTTTGTAATTTGTATTTCAATTAAAGTAAAGTATGTATTTTGCCCAGCCCTTGAGTGTTTATAAGTACATCAACTATATATTACCTACTGTTGTAATTACAGAATTGGAAAAAAAATCTACAGGACAGGCTTAGCTTAGTGTAGAAAACTTTTGGCAATATCGGAATTATTCCTCTTCAATACCATTATGTACGCACCCAGTAAAACTTGTGATTAGTAGTTGAATGCAGTTTTGTAATGGCAATTTTTACTTTTTTTTCATAACATCCATACATACATACATAAACTCACGCCTATATCCCTGAAGGGGTAGGCAGAGGTGCTAGTACCCACATTTCGCCAGTTTATGTTTAGGTCCCAATGTCCCAAAAACGGCCATTAACCGGGCACTTATAAACCTGCGATAAATATACACATAACTTCGAAAAGCATCGAAAAGTCATTGGTGTGTGCTATCGTAAAACCTGGGATCGAACCCAAGACCTCGTCTCAGCAGTCCATTACCCATACCAATAGGTTACCGCGGCTACTTTATTTTCATAAGCTTAATTATCGGAAATATCAGTTGGGTCAGTTGGCTAACATCAGATCGATCTTGGCGAACAAAGTATGTACTCAAAATGTTCTTAATTCCTTGATTATCCTCCTTCCTGTTGAATGATTATTCTGATTCTGATACGCACCTTTAGTTCAAACAATAATACAATTTAATTCAGTAAAACTTTGGATTTGCTCTTAACTCATTTCAATTAAGCAAAATAAGTAAGCCATGGCTTAATTTTGAGACTTATTCTGCAGGCCGCGGTATTCTGTAGGGCGGTGTTACATATACATACATACATATAATCACGCCTTTATCCGTGGAGGTTTAAGCAGAGGTGAATGAACACTCACATTTCACCAATAATTGTAATCGGTCCCACGTAATAGGGGGTGAGCCTATTGCCATATTCCGGGCACTATTGTTGACTCGAGCCATGCATCTGACGCTGAGTCTGGGCTGTATATATCTATCTGATGTTAAACAGCCCTATCCCTTAGTCGCCTTGTATGACACCGCATGGGAAGAGATGGCGTGGTCCTAGTTCTACTCTGCCGGAAAACGCTCAAAACGCTGTGTTACATATACATATGTAACACCGCGTATATATGAGTAACCGATTACTTGTACACGATAAATATCTGGTAAATATCCCGGCCACTACACTATTATTACACACATTACACTATTATTAATGTAAATGACCATGTCAATCTCAAATCATACACTCTTGATGTTATGTGGCCATTTAGACACACACTCCACACCAGCCGACATGTAAGTTATGTAAGTGTAGGTTGTTATATGTAAAGTTATGCATAACGTCAATTTTATTGGTTTTATTTTGTATTTTGTGTTTGTGTGTGTGTCTAATAAACGCATTTTCTTTCTTTCTTTCTTTCTAATCTACCTATTGTCAATGTACTATACTCTATAGTCGCTTAATCTATTACTCTTATCTAGTCTAGACACTACTCCGTGACAAAAAAAAATGTCTGCTAATTTTCTTGCTGGAGTCTTCTCAGGTCGGGGCCGCGATTCAAACAGATGCGGTGGTCCATTTGCTAAACTAGTCGTTCATATTACTTTTTTGTATTGACGTTTTGTAATGTCTATGCAGAATAAATGATTTTTTGACTTTGACTGTGACTTATGTATACTATACATACTTGCGTCAAGTTAGCTGCTTTCTGCGTCATAGCTGGATTTAGTTTTAGTAAATGTGCAAAAGTTACATTCTTCAAGTCCAGCAACCAGATGTCGTCCAAAAAGTAGTCTGTTCTGATCCTTATATCTGCCATCTAAAATTAAGCATGATGTATTTAGACAATTGATTTTATTTTTTTGATAAAAATTAACCTCGAAGGTTAAGGTGGTATCTACGATTATGTATTTATTATGTACTACTATGTTAATTTCTAACCTATTTTACTCAAGACGAAATTGAATCAGTTAGTCAAATGCTTAACTCATGTGAGTATTTTAACCCATTAAGATTCCGGACTATGACTAATTAATTAATTAATCATAATAAGTTAACTAAAATATTATTAAAAATATACATATTGATAACTCACTTGTACTTTTCCACATTACTTTATTACTTATTACACCTGACCGGTTTCGCCTTACGGCATCCTCAAAGGTTTACAATGACATTAGATGCCGTAACCTTTGAGGATGCCGTAATGCGAAACCGGTCAGGTGTAATAAGTAATGAAGTAATGTGGAAAAGTACAAGAGAGTTATCAATATGTGTAACAACAAATTCCACCAAGTGCCATCAATCTACAGTATAAATAGTCTATTAAAAATATATTTATGAATAGCTAGTTACATAATATAATTGAATAGTAAAGTTAAAATAATATAACAATTCATCCTAGCGTTAATTTCCGTCGCATCCAAAGATTTCACGTCGGATTCTAGGGCCAACTACGGATTTGGCTGAACTTCAATATTTTCCGTGAAGCCACTGCCATCTGACGTCCACAACCGAAAGATGATTTCGAAGCATTGTGGTTGGACCAGTTGTTGAACTTTTTAGGGCTCCAAGTACATGTAACTACTGCCATAGATGTTTCTAAGGCAACTGGGACCGACGACTTGACGTGCTCTCCGAGGCCCAACTAAACTAATACAAATAGCTGTATTAATAGGAGGTAGGACACGGCGGTATTTCCGCCCGATTGAGCAGTCCGACTGGGGAAGTACCTCCGCCCTACAGAATACCGCGGTTATAATAACTTCGTGTTGTGTTCCCAGCGGTGAGTAGGGTAGCCAGAGCTCACTGGAGAATTTGTGCTGTCAGTGGGAAGACTAAAGGCTTGTCCTGCTTTGTCTTCTACCGACGGCACAGAAACTCTGTACTTATAGGGTTGGCAGCGTGACTGTGACTCCTCTGGTGCTACAGACGTCCATAGGCCACGGTAACTACTTTCCATCAGGTGGGCCGTGTGCTTGTCTGCCAACTAAGTTGTATAAAAAAAAAAAATTGTACTCAGCGGGGATTGAACCCGCGCCTCCTGCGTAGCGGTCTCGTTTACGTAATATAACAATTATTATAACAATGTTTTAGTATCTACCATTAAACCACCAAAACCTTTCATAAGTGTAATTACGTCGAAGTATGAAATCAGAAAATATCTTCACGGTACCCACAGAAATAAGCTTTTCTAATATTAGATAGTTTTCAAGAATAAAAAGTGACTCACCATAAACGTGTTTCTAATGAAGGTGTCGCTGTTGAAGTTGCTTATATCCACATCTAAGAATTTTATTATCGTGATTCTATGGCAATTGTAAAGCTTAGGCATTACAATTTGATAGCTGTAATAAAGGATATTGGCATTAGCTTAAATTTATTGAATGTCTTTTAGCAAAGGTAGCATAGTCATGCTTTTTCAAGTCTAATGTACCATGCAGGCTGTGTAGGTGTGTTACCTACACAGCCTGCATGGTACAATCTCTTTCTTAATTTCGAAACTGATTTATGGTTTATGGTAGTCCCTTTAACATTATTTTTATTTACCCTTAGCATTATTATAATAACATAACACTTTTACTTCGTGTTCAGGTTTCACGCTTTGTCATTTTATTTTGATCTTTCACGTCGAAAACATTTAGTGAACCTTTTAAGTGATCTTTTGCACTCTTCGAGATTCGAATACTTGCACTGCGTAAGAGCCTCTGCAGAAGCTGCAGCAGTACAGGCACAGCCAGCCGTGCCAGGTATATGGGTAGGGGCAAGGGTATCGACGCATGTTGCGTCCCATACCAGAGTCCTACCCATTCTTCATGGCATTAATGACAAACCACCCGGTCTCTTGCCATTGTCACGCACCAAACCGTTTTGTTCAAGCACACCCGGCACACCGGCGGTGAAAATAGCACGGCGGATTATGTCGTTGAGGCTGGCGTGCCGTGGAATTCGCCCAGCGCTCCTGCAGCACGATAGGCCATGGTGTCCGAGTTTACAACTGCTTCTCCACAACGGCATTGATGCGGAAAAACACACAGCGCACCTAACCGAAGGCGGAAGGTAGTGTCATCTAACATAGTCCCTACGTTAGATGACGGAAGAGCTTGTAGCCAAAGACCCAATTCCCTCACTCTAACCGCCAGTAAACGAGCACACTCAGCAGAATTAGAGCATGTATTTAATAAATTTGTCTTACTAAGCTGCAGAGCGGCCCGTCTGTCGAGAATAGGTTCCTTGGAAGATCGGTGTTTGGACATGCAATTTTCCAAGCATTCACTACATCAGTCTTACACAGTACTTCAGAATCAACTAGTGTAGGTGCAAGAATTTTCCTAGTTAATGCTTCCGTACTGTAAACCGAAGACAGGAGAGGAAGAAGCTGAAGTCTGAAATTTTGCGAAAACCGAGCCCACCCAAGTGAACCTGTAGAGACGCTTGTAGTAAAGCTCGGTCATTCAAGGCCACATTTAAAATTTTGGAGAGTATAATTTCTATAATTTTATGCATTTTTCCAAAATTGTTAAATGTTTCCAAAATGGTGTAGACCTGAGAGCATGGGTGAATTTAGGAACGAAAAGGCGATCCGCAAAGTCACTAAAATTTTGATTTTTTTTCTTTATCTACCATCCAAATACTTGTTTTGATGGATTTAAACCCAATGAATAATACTATAGATATCACTCTTATGTCGTTTGATTTTGTAGATGTACATGTGACTAAAATATTAGTAAATATGTAATATTTTTTGCATGCCATTTGCTTATTTTACTGAATTATTTTAAAACTAACTTTTTTTTCTTAAATCCAAACCTAGCTAATGCTGAAATTCAAGTCATTGAATGTCATTGCAACATTTAGATGTTTGTCATAAAATAAATTATATTTCTACTTTATATTATTACTCCATCGCTTTAAATAATAATAGCCCGAAGGCAAAGAGCGGATGAAACACCTAAAAATAGAAACAATAGGCAATCTTATAATTAAGAAAAAGATTACTTTTTTTATTTTATAACTTTTCTATAAATGATTATTCAAGTAACATGAATACGCAATAAAAAGTATTTTTAACAAGTTCTCATAAACATAATTAAAATTTGCAAAACCATTATTCTTGTTACATCACAAGTAACACGTTTTACGTCATATCATAAAACATTAAATACGTTATCACAGTTGATAGCAATTAACTGAAATTAAATAAAACAAAAAATTAAAAATGATTACAACAGTTGTGAGGTTTAGTAAAAA
Source organism: Eilema griseolum (assembly GCA_963662185.1). Classification (NCBI taxonomy): domain Eukaryota; kingdom Metazoa; phylum Arthropoda; class Insecta; order Lepidoptera; family Erebidae; genus Eilema; species Eilema griseolum. The sequence goes on from OY759249.1 coordinate 4,588,805, forward strand.
TTTAAAAGAAAATTATAACTCATTTTAGGTAACAGTATTTTAGATTAGGTATATTAACAGAACAGAACTGTTCTTACCTGGTATCACTCGGATTTTGTCAGTTCTCGCGGGATTTATAGAAATTTATTTCTTGTAAAATTTGTTATCAACTTTGTTACAATACCAATACAACAAAAACAAGTTAAGATAAATTATTCAAATTGATTGAACTATTCTTAAAATTCGAACTTAACTTTAAATTTTACTTCTCAATCTTATCGTCATAATCAAAAAAATATAATTAACATAATCATTGTCAATACTTACTATGACGCCCATAAGTCTTGTGATCCAGATAATGTTGCCTCTCTTCCCTGGATTATTTCAGGTGAAAGATATCTGTATTTGTACCAACCATCAATTCGGCGTTTTGTTGTTTCGATGGAGCCCTTTGCTATAATCAGCATTCTTTCAACAAATTCTCTATCTGTTGGAAAATATTATTGTAGTGTTAACATGGAATGTTATTATAAGTATTAACATTTTAAAAGAATTTTTAGCCCGTACTTATTCCAGAACAACACTCAGATTTCAATCTCGATTTTTAACTAGATCAGTGCCCCAAGCACGGAAAACTAGCGGAATCGTATCGTAAACTTATCGAGAGAACGGAGCATTGTGATTGGCCGTCTGCCTACTGTGACCCGGGGTATGTGTGAAGCCGACCAATCGCAATACTCCATTCTCTCGATTCGTTTACATTACGATAGATTTTTTTGCTCGGGGTAAAGATCTAATTTAAAATTTGAGATTTAGAATCAGAGTGTCGTTGGTACCAATGGTAAATACAAATCAATTACCCTCCTGGGGCCTGTTCCGTGTGGTGACGGAGAAAGAATACAAGTATCACCACCTCATCTCATTCGAAGGGTGTCGTAAGAGGCGACTGACGAAAAAGGAAAACTCGAAATAAAACCCTGTACCAACCCGTCTGGCCAGCGTGGAAACAGTAGGCCAAAGCCTCCCAACATTGAGAGAGGCCTTTGTCCAGCAATGGACTGCGATATGCTTGATTGATTGACCCTACTGGGGCCTAGCGTCATATATGTATATATTACGCTAAACCCGAAAAAAATATATCAATGCCATTTGTTGAAATTTGCTCGTACTTTCAGTTTCGTTCAATAAATCTTTCTGTCCACCATTTTAGACTATAGATTGACCTAGAATATGTCATTTACCATTCATGAAAGAACACGAACCGCTTTTTTTATTTTTTTTGTTTTGCAAACTAAAGATTCTACTTAGTCTTCATACATACATACTAATCACGTCTTTATCCCCGGATGGTTAGGCAGAGGTGAATTAACACCCACATTTCACCAGTCATTAAATTCGGTCCCACGTAATAGGGGGTGAGCCTATTGCCGTCGTCCGGGCGCTATTATTGACTTAAGCCATTCATCTGAGGCTGAGTCTGGGCTGTATATATATCTGTCTGATGTTAAACAGCCCTATCCCTTAGTCGCCTTGTACGTGCATGGGAAGATATGAGGTGGTACAAATTCTACTCTGCCGGAAACGACGCGGTTTAAAAACCTTGTAATTTAACGTCAGTAATGATAATGACGTTTGTAGAAGAACATAGAACGTTTTTCGTAATAATAAGATATTCTTAACAAAGCTTTAAAATACATAATATGTTAAGTAGGTGTTATTTAAATTAATTCTTATCTTAATCAAGATCTTGGATTACAACTTTATGTTTTTTGTGATGATTGCATCAAAATAAAAATTTTCACACGCTATGCCTTTCAAAATTAATTGAATATAAAAACTTACAAAACCCTCGTACAAAAAACAACCTCAAAAAGTCGAAAATAAGTTGTGTTAGTTAGCCCTATAACTTTGATATACCTAGTAATACATATTTTGATTCAAGACATGTCATGTCGGGGGACCCTAACTGGTAGAGCACTCTGTCATATTATCGAAACGATCTAAGGTACCACCGACATGACAACGCTTGAATCAAAACACTCTCGACTAATATTCCTTTCAAACAAATAAAACTAAATACAAATCGGTTCATTCGTTTAAGAGCTACGATGCCACAGACAGACACACTCACACACACAGACACGTCAAACTTATAACACCCCATCGTTTTTGCGTCGGGAGTTAAAAATGAGCTAAAAATATCGGTTAATATTTTGACAATAATATTAAAGTCTCTAACACAGTTCGAAGTCATAACATGGTTGTCAATAGGTACTTTTTGATTATTATGAAGTCTTAATGGATAATTTCCCTTGTCTTTCAGTGTTATATAGTTAAGGTAGATTTTGATGGTGAAACTATTCTCCCCAATAATGATACAATTCTATTTAGATTCTCTCCGTCGTCGTCATAAAACGGTTCCATAACAAGAAGAATTTATTTATGGTACTTACCAATTCCTGCTTCTACTAAATGCGGTTGTTTCTGAAACCATTCAATAATTGCATCAACATCTTCTTCAATTGTACTATCCTTCAGTCCTAGTTCTCTTCTGATTGCCTGTTTTTCTTCTTTAGTATAGGGGTAAATTGGGCTTACGTCTTCGCTCGACATCTGTAAAAGGAATAGTTGTTATCAGACTTCATAAGTATTTATAATTTAATCAAAAGTATGGTGTTAATATTATTGTATACAATGAAACACGAACTCTCAATAAAAATCCGACTGATGCTGGAAAGACCGAAACAAGTTTGATAGTGTAGGTGGTACCTATAAATTTTTATCCGGTTTAATTCTCATTCGCAACTGGGTACCGCTTGCTATAGATTATTTCAGTATTAGTCGGGTTTTTATTTTTAACAATTTATTTAATTTTAAACTTTTTACTTATGACAGATATTTTTGTATTCGTCTCCTAATTTCCTTCATATTGGTACCCTACTCGATAAGCTTGAGTGAAAATAGTTTTTTTGAGAATATTCATTTTAGTGGCAAAATTTATAATTTTTTTAAGAACGTTCTTTATACCATTTGGGTGGCAGACAAGCACACGGCCCACCTGATGGAAAGTGGCTACCGAAGCCGATGGACGTGTGCACTGCCGACCCTATAAGCACAGAGAGTTTCTGACTGTAGGTCGGAGGTAATTCCACAGTTGGACTGCTCAATTCGGACGGGAATACCATCGTGTCTACCCTACTTCTATAAAAATAGCACCTTTAATTTGAGACACCAATCATTGAAATCCATAAACTGGTTCAGAATGGCTCCAACTTTTTTTTTTACGTGCGCAAAATCCCCACGGATACCTCCCCACCGGAGCCGGTGGGAGAGGTTATGTCGGACTCGAACCGACTAAAACGCACGCTGCCTGTGGATCGTTTTGGTTGTCGAAGGTGAGGTTGACAGGCATATCCCTTGCACCCCGGCCGACCAAGGGCCATCTCTCACGATCTGGCCCTCTTCTCGGGTGTGTGGGGACTACAGAGTCCCCAACTCGTTCCCGGAAAAAGGGGTGGCGCGCCAGGCTGTTTCTGCCAGGGTGACAAGCGGCGCCACCTGTCACCCCCAGGTAGAATGGCTCCAACTATTACATTAGCATACTGAATGCTTCAAATTTTCATTCAAATGACATAATAGATGTTCGTATGATATCTAGAAACAATGGCTTAACGTGCTGTCTAAGGCACGGAAATACCCAAATCAATGCTAATAGGCAATACATATATAAGCATAGAAATATTTGCACTGAGCAGGCAGTGAATAGGACCCACACCCCCTTCGTAGCAATCAAGTTCTCTGTCGGCACAATACTCAGTTACTGTTATAATTTTCAATAGTAGAAACTTAGTAGGGATGTACCTAATAATATTTTATAGCGATCTACATTTACAGGCAGCACGCAATGCCGGATTTTACTTCGTTGCTGTTCACTGTAATTCAAACAGGCTGTGGAGTAATAACTGTTAGCACACAGTTAATTACAGTAGTACAGCAAGTAATTAACAAGTAAAATGCATTGAAGTGTTACTACATCTATGAAAACGTGCCAATATTTACAGGTCTTTCAAGAATGGGATAAACAACATGTTAAATTTTTTTATACCACTTAGGTGGTAGACAAGCACACGGCCCACCTGATGGAAAGTGGTTACCTTGGCCTATGGACGTGTGTAACACCAGAGGAGTCACCCTGTAAGCACAGATTTTCTGTGCCGTCAGTGTGACATAGCAGGACTAGCTTTTAGTCTGTCAGTGGGAAGACTACAGGCTTGTTCTTTTTTTATATATAGAACACGCCAACTTGACTTTACCTCGCCTGATGGTAAGCTAAAGGCGAAGTCAAAAAAGTTCTGCTTTCTCTTCTACACTGACAGTACAAAAACTCTTCAGTGAACTCTGGCTATCCTACTCATCGCTGGGAACACACGAAGTTATTATGGCCGCGGTATTCTGTAGGGTACTTCCCCAGTCAGACTGCTCAATTGGACGAAAACATCGTCGTGTCCTACCTCCTAAACTATATTATGTATCTCATCATTGGACATCATACTGGGAAATACCACTCACTGATTAAGCACTCTCAGAAACTTTAACAATAAAGGTAAATTGAAATTTGGGAGGTATGTTTCTTATTAGGCGTAGGTCCATTAAGAACTGATTTTCTAAAACTCCACCTCTATAGGGGTCAAACGGGTTCACGCGTACGAAGTCATGGGTGGCCACTATTATTACATATATTATTTAGTCGTCTTCTTGTATCTCGTGGATGACATTTTGATACCCAAGTATTGTTTTCTTAGCGCACTGCTACCCCTGGTTGCCCCGATTGTAATAATTTTATGTGATAATAAAACCATTGCCAGCCGCGTGGTTCCCGGCAGAGTAGACTTTGAACTACCTCATCACTTCTTATGCGGTGTCGTACAAAGCGACTAAGGGCCAGGGTTGTTTAACATCAGAAATATATATACAGCCCAGACTCAGCCTCAGATGTATGGCTCAAGTCAAGGATAGTGCCCGGAATACGGCAATAGGCTCAACCCCTATTACGTGGGACCGAATAAAATTATTAGTGAACTGTGGGTATTAATTCATCTCTGTCTAACCCTCCGGGGATAAAAGAGTGATTATATGTATATATGTGCTGCGTGGTTCCCGGCAGAGTAGAATTTGGGCCACCCCATCTCTTCCCATGCGGTGTCGTATAAGGCGAATAAGGGATAGGGCTGTTTAACACCAAAAAGATATATACAGTCCAGACTCAGCTTTAGATGTATTGCTCGAGTCAACAATAGTACATGCGTCATAGTTTACATGCGTCATACTTATTTTTTGGTGATTTTATTTATGTAATGGTGAAGTTGCGCTCTTTAGAATAATTCATTATGCATCATTATTGTGCTTTTATATTTTTTTCTCGTTACTGTTTAAGAGTAAAAAAATCTAGATTCTCACGACTTTTTGTTTTATAATAGCGTATTAAAACGCTAGTTTTTTTTTTTTTTTTTATATAGGACACGTCATTTGGACTTCGCCTTGCCTGATGGTAAGCTGAAGGCAAAGTCCCAGAAAAGAGGGTCACCATTACTTACACATACCGTGTGACAATGGTGACACTCAGCTTGACGGCCTCATCATATGCTTTTTCACGCCCCGCTTAAAGGACCCGGGACTGTAGGAAGAAGGAAACACGTGAGCTGGTAATGAATTCCAGGCCTTAATGGTGCGACAGAGGAAAGAGTCTCCGAACCGCTTGGTTCTTGATCGGATGTTTTGCACCGTGTGCGGATGACATCTAAGACCTGCACGCGTTGTCCTGTGTAGGAAAGGGGAGGGTGGGACTAATTGGAAGAGCTCATCAGAACACTCCCCATGGTACAAACGGTAAAATACAGCCATGGACGCAACATCTCTACGCAGCTGTGAAGGTTCTAGGGTGTTCGTGATCTCGGGATTCCCAATGATGCGGACCGCACGTCGCTGCAACCTGTCGAGAGCATCTAGTAAGTACTTTGCTGAACCATCCCAGAGATGCGAGCAGTACTCCACACAGGAGCGAATTTGTGTCTTGTATAGAAGACACCGCTGCTCCGGCGTGAAAAACCGTCTCACTCTGTTCAGGACTCCGAGTTTTCGTGAGGCTGTTTTGATGATACTTTCGATGTAGTTTTTGTTATTCAGGTTGCAGCGAACATCCATACCTAGTGTTATTTTTAAACTTTCGCGGTGTGAATTCATAATTATACTAAGTATCGGGACTTCTCGCGACACGCAGAAAGTCCCGATACTTAGTATAATTATGAATCCATACCTAGGATATTGAGATTGTCCTGCAGTGGCAGTGGCGTGCTCTGAAGAGTGGGGAGGGGAAGGAAAGAAGATACTTTTGCTGTAAACGCACATGCCTGCGTCTTCTTGGCATTGAACTCAACCAGGTTCTCAGAGCCCCATTGAGAAATGTGATTCAGGATCCCGTCAAGCTCAGTGACAAGAAGCTGCCTTTTCTCTGCGATATCCGACTGCTTGGCCGCAGGATGTCCATGATAACTCCCATGCAAAGTGCTATCGTCTGCATAACAATGAACATTGCCGGTAGACAGCATGTCGTTGATATGCAGAAGAAAGAGAGTGGGTGATAGGACGGACCCCTGGGGCACGCCAGCATTAACCTGCAGAAACTCCGAAGCTCGTCCGTCACAAAGGACGCGAATACGGCGCCCCTGCAGGAAGCTAGCAACCCAGTTGCACAGCCTAGAAGGCAGACCAAAGGCAGGTAGCTTGGAAAGAAGCGATTTGTGCCAGACTCTATCGAAAGCTTTGGCGATGTCAAGACTAATTGCCAGTGACTCGCCGTGCTTGTCCATAGCCTCACCCCAAAGATGGGTAACGTATGCTAGAAGATCACCCGTTGACCGTTTCGGTCTGAAGCCATATTGCCGGTCATTAATTAAGGAGTGATCCTCTAGGTGCCGCATGAGCTGTTTGTTAATTATGTGCTCGAACTTTTTGCACAGCACTGAGGTGACGGCTATGGGTCGATGGTTGGCTGGCTCCGAGCGATCCCCCTTCTCTTTCCAAGGCAAAGGCACTGTACCCGAACTGTAGGATAGCCGGTACAGGCGCGTAAGCATTGGAGACAACTCCGCTGCACATTTTTTCAAAACTACCGCTGGAATACCATCCGGACCACTGGCTTTCCGGACATCGAGTGATTGCAGCACTGCACGGACATCGCGTTGCCTGATATGGATATCAGGCATCGCGTGGTCACTGTCGGGTAGTGTTGGTGGCTGCGTACCACAATCATCGATTCGGGAGTTGGCCGCAAAGAGATTAGCCAGCAGATTTGCCTTCTCTTGCGGCTCATGGGCCAGGGATCCATCAGGGTTACGCAGCGGAGGCAGCGAAGGCTGACAGAAGTTGGCTTGCACGGCTTTAGCCAGTCGCCAGTAGCCACGGCTTCCCGTGGGATGCATCAGCGCTATGCGCAGGGCATCCGCTCTGACGTAGGCCCTTCTGCAGACCTGAGAGAGTTTAGAGTTTTTGCGACTAACTCGAAAAAAGTAACAAATACATGCATGTATGTATCTTTCGTTTGGAATATGTGTTATTTTCGGAGAATTACCGCCAAAAATTTAATTCATAATTTAAAAACCCCCGCCATAAAAAAACATCATAGAAAAAGTCGGGGGACTCTAACTGGTAAAGCACTCCTTTATACTATCGGGACGATCCAAGGTCCCCCGACATGACAACGCTTGAATCAAAATATTACTTGGTATATCATAATTAAAAAGCTAACGAACACAATTTATTTTCAACTTTTACGGAGAACGTTTTTTCAACACATTTACTCATAAAGTGGGTCTAATTTCACTGCAATTAGACACATTATGGCACCAATTATCAAACTGTGACTTTATCCTTGCTGTAATTCACTAGTGAGTTATAGCTTTTTTATTTTATTGGTTTAGTTGCTTTGTTCTTAAAAAAGTTTCGATACCAAAATTATCATGTTCAATATATAAAAATAAATTAATATACTCACAGCTTACTCATTTTATTCAACTTCGTATTTAAGTATATAATTTCAACTTGTACGTGTTTAATAATAAAACTATACCATCGAAAACCATTCATTACATTTTACTAGCTGCAAATTTACTAATGTAAACTCATAACATAAAACCACGCCTATATCCCCGAAGGGGTAGGCAGAGGTGCTAGCACCAACATTTCACAAGTTTAAGTTAAAGTTCCAATGTAATATATGGCGAACCTATTGCCATTAACCGGGCACTTATAAACCTACGATAAATACACACATAACTCCGAAAAGCATCGAAAAGTTATTGGTGTGTGCCATGGTAAAACCTGGGATCAAACCCGAGACCTCGTCTCAGCAGTCCATTACCCATAACAGTAGGCTGCTTGTTAAACTGTTGCATATTAAGGATTCTTAATCCAAATTGTGCAGTTTCATACACTATTCTATCTAATCTCATGATATAGTTAAAATAATTAGCGTTAAATTACAAAGTTATTTTTAGCGCCTAAATCCTCCACAGAATACCTATGTAGAATATATTTATTGACACCTTCTTGAGCCCAGTTCTAGTTGCTTTTTTTAAATTTACTTTAATACTCCATTTGTAAACAATGTCATTAAAGTTGTTTTTAATTTTTCATGTTTACATTACAGTATGAGAGTAGGTAGGTATAATGATTTTTTTGTATTATTTTATCCGGGGCGGGAGCGGCAGTGGGAGCGACGAAGGATCGCAAGCCAAGCTGCCCGCGTACGAAGGCAACTCGGGCGTCTGAGGTCGATGAACGACCTCCGCCCCCCATGAGCGCCGGCCTGGGGGTGACAGGTGGAGCCGCCTGTCACCCTGGCAGAAGCAGGCCGCGGCGGCGGCGCGCCTGGCGCGCCTCCCCGTTTTCCGGGAACGAGTTGGGGACTCTGTAGTCCCCACACACCTGAGAAGAGGGCCAGAGGCAAGTGTGTTGCAAAACATCGCATGATACACGTGTGCATTGATGATTACCGATTTTAAGGAGGTAGGACACGGCGGTACTTCCGCCCAATTGAGCAGTCGGCTGTAATAACTTCGTGTTATGATCCCAGCTGTAAGTAGGGTAGCAAGAGCTCACTGGAGAATTTGTGCTGTCAGTGGGAAGACTAAAGGCTTGTCCTGCGTTGACTTCTACAACGACGGCACAGAAACTCTGTGCTTACAGGGTTGGCAGCGCGACTGTGACTCCTCTGGTGTTACAAACGTCCACAGGCCACGGTAACCACTTTCCATCAGGTGGGCCGTGTGCTTGTCTGCCACCTAAGTAGTATAAAAAAACCGTTTTTGGCTACCACGTTTTTTCAATTTTAAATTGTATTTTAATTTTACATTTTTCAAATTGATGTACTAGTATCAAGCCCTTTCATTTGATATCCGTATTAACGGAGTTATGAAATTCAGATGATGATGGAAATGTGAGTTCGAGAAGGTAGGACACGCCGGTATTTCCGTCTAATTGAGCAGTCCGACTCGAGAAGTACCTCCCCCTATAGAATACCGCGGCCATAATAACCTCGTGATGTGTTCCCGGCGGCGAGTAGGGTAGCCAGAGCTCACAAGAGAGTTTTTGTGCTGTCAGTAGGAAGACCAAAAGTTTGTCCTGCTTCGTTTTTTACACTGACGGCAGAGAAATTCTCTGTGCTTACAGGGTTGGCAGCGCGAGTGTGAATCCCTTGGTTTTGCACATCATGTCCATAGGCCACGATAACCTCTTTCAATTGGGTGGGCCGTGTGCTTGTCTGCCACCTAAGTGGTATAAAAAATCTACTCCGTTTTGGCAGCAGCGGCCATCTTGGAGCGATTTTTTTTAAACATAGCTAAGAGCACTCCCGACTTATATACCTTTCTATCAAAAAAAAAAATCTAAATCGGTTCACCCGCTCAGGAGTTATGATGCCACAGACAGACAGAAACACACACCCACACTCACACAGACTCGTCAAACTTATAACACTCTACCATTTTTGAGTCGTGGGTTAAAAAGAACATCTGACAGTATAAAACCCGTGTAGAAAGTTTGTCAATATTTTATATATGATTACGTAGGTATGTTTTAAAAGAAAAAAAATAGCGAAATCGATTCTGCCGGTCTCAATTGATGCGCTAACCAACATAATTTAACGTTTTAAAAGTAGATCTTAAAAAAATATGTGTGTCATGCAAGATACCTAGAAGTTAGCAAGCAATCGTATACGTTGATCAATTCCCCGCTACTGTTGCAAAAGAGAAAGTCTGTTTACTACATGACAAGACAATCTTATATACAGCTGGTATTCTACGAAACTGCATACAAATCATGCCCATTAAAATTCTGCCTACGTACTGTTTTAAATTCTTATACTCTATGACATAATATAATGTATTCTATTGATTAATGAATAAAATTTGCATGAAATTTAAATATTCTTTAAGGCATTCGTCTCAATATCAATGTCAATATAGCAGAAATTAATATATTATACGATTAGTTCATTGTCGTGTATATTGTCAAGGATTTTTGCAAGTTACTTCCTGAATAGTTTACTTTTTAGTTGGGTGTGTCAATAACAAACGCTTTTTTGTAAAATATAACAATATTATGTATATTATAACACTCAATGGAGGACAGAATTAATATTGTTAATTTCGATAAGATCATAGACTGCCAAATTCGAGGAGGTAGGACACGCCGGTATTTCCGTCTAATTGAGCAGTCCGACTTGAGAAGTACCTCCGCCCTATAGAATACCGCGGCCATAATAACCTCTTGTGCTTGTCTGCCAACTAAGTGGTATAAAAAAAAAAAAAAAAAAAAAATTCTTATCATAATCAGTTTTAGTCAGGGACAGCTAGAAAATGCGTACTGCCAAGGAGTGAAATGACCTACACGAATCTGTTTCCGGATATCTACAACTTGGATGTCTTCAAGACTAGAGTGCGTGTGCAGGTTCTCCACCATCGACCATATCACCAATTACCAATATTGAAAATAGTAACCAAATGCAAGAATATCAACCATAAAAAGCAAATATATTTCAATATCTTTTATTTAACAGAAGTTATTCAAAGTAAAGATGTTGGTTAGAAGAGAAAGAAATAAAAAAAATTAAACACCCTTTATGGGAAGTGTTTTTACTAATGGTAGAAGAACTATTAACATCCGCATTATGCCAAATGTGATATACAGTGGTGATTCTTTTACCATCACATGCGTTGTAATAGTAAATTCATAGAACATTAAATCATAAATGCAATTTTCATACAGATAGATAATACAAGCAGTTTTGTGCAAACGAAAGAATCTACTTACTCTTAAAACATACATACATATAATCACGCCTTTATCCTCGGAGGGTTAAACAGACGTGAATTAACACCGACATTTCACCAATCATTAAATTCGGTCCCACGTAATAGGAGGTAAGCCTATTGCCATCTTCCGGGCACTATTTTTGACTCAAGCCATACATGTGAGGCTGAGTCTGGGCTGTATATATCTGTCTGAAGTTAAACTGCCCTATCCCTTAGTCGCCTCGTACGACACCACATGGGAAGATTCTACTCTGCCGGGAACCACGCGGCTAACAGGGACCACGCAACTACAATGCAATTTAATGGGGTCATTAGCTCATACAGTTTGCTATCTATTCTGTGGTTCAAGGTAGATGTATGTTTTTTATAGAATGCCTTTATTGCTATCAAATTTTAAATTATTAAAGATTGTAAACTCTCTATTGACACGACCAACTTGAATTGATTGATAATATTTTGATCAAAATTTGACTATAACTAAAACACAAAGATGAAAGTAACTGCAATGCCAAGAGGATTAAACATGTGATGAAACATGCGATCATAATTCCATAATCTTTAAATTCAATATCAAGTTTAGAATTTAAACAATTTAATAAAAGAAAAACATATCAAAAGTGCCCGAAACCAACGAGCATTTAAGAAAACAATTTTGAAAGTAAAGGAAGCGAATGTTGTATGCCAGTATTGTAGCCCGTAGAAGCATATGGTCTCTGCCTACCCCAATGGGATAGAGGCGTGACTTTAATTTGTATTACGTAATGAAATTTCCACTAGAGGGTGCCCATTAGATTCAGTGCCCTATCATATAGCCTATAACGAAGATCAAGACGCTTCATACGATACCTCATTTGTTCAGTTCTAATAAGTAGCTGAGGAGCTATAAGGGATCAAATGAACTTACATACACAGGCTGTCAAAATCATAACCCTCCTTTGTCTTTGCCGTCGTCGGGTAAAACATACGCAACATATTATTGAGAAAGTAAAATCTCAATACGATAATGACGCGTGACGCAAATAATTTTTAGCTACACAAATTATCCCTGAGTTGTTTCTGTGTGGAACTTTGCTAACATTTAATTAAACTATATACGAGAGGCTGAGACTAAATGTTCATGGATCACACAAATAGTTGACCCTTAAGAGGTGCTAAAAAAACTAAGCCCAACCTCGTTTCCAGGTACATGGGGAAGAACTTTAAAGTTTAACTGAATTTAAATGCCACGGTTGAAGTCTTCGTATTCTGACCTCTGTCACCTAACAAAAGTAAAATACGAGTTCAGTCTCGTGTCTCCCCTAATGGCCTCCCTGGGGAAGATATGAGAATAGGTTGTAAGCGGCTACCCTAGCTGAAGCAGAATCACCAAATCAATGTTGACTGCGAAGACCTGTCTCTGGGATATCTTTTCCAGGACGTATTACGTTCCCCAGCTACACAGATCGTGACGAAACACCGTGTGGTTTTAGTCAGTTCGAGTGACCTCATCGTAGCTCTGAAGAGTGTATTCCCATCCAGTAACATCCAAACGAGGAACACCGTTACTGGTTGGGAAAAAATTCCCAACGTGTTACAGGTGTTACTGGATACAACACTTTTTTCCCAACGAGTTACACATCAAAATATTGGTTTCACTGCTAGGAAAAAAATCACAGCCTTCGCAGGTGTTACTGGATGTACCATTTTTTTCCCCAAGGAGTTACACATCAAATTATTGGTGTTACTGCTAGGAAAAAAATCACAGCCTTCGCAGGTGTGGATGCAACAATTTCTGTCTCAACGTGTCATCTAGTTATCGCACGGAAAGAGAAGGTAAAAGGTTTAGGACGTTATAGATGGCAATGACTGGAGAAAATAAAGAATGGATTGGATTGAGGTATGAGTCCACTCCAATTTTTGTAATGAGGATGATACCTACTGACAAGGAAATTGACTATACAAATGATACCATATTTTTGACAAGCTGGCAATCATAGTACCTATGTATAGGTAGGCAGATCTATGGAAACCTTTATGCTGTAAGGCCTTTTGACCCGAATACACAATCATAATTGAAATGTTACCTATACTGTTCATAACCTATATTCGTTTATTTTTCCGTCAACATAATATTCGTTTATGTTTTATTAAAATTTAATCCGTTAATAACTTTTCGAAACACGTTATTAAAATATTACATAAGTTAAATAAAAAATTAAACCAAATTTTTTTTTTTTATTTCTTGCTATCTAATAAGCGAGAAATCAAAATAATTCCAGTAAATAATTATTGATCTACGTAAGAAATTCGTTTTAAAAATTATTTTTACAAGTTCTCCAGTAAAAGTAGATACTATTTAATAAAATAAACACTTTGTTAAATTTAAATTATAGGCTATTATTTAGTTAACTTAAAATTATTAGTTAATTATTGTAAATTTCTTAATTGATAATAAATTCAAAATAAAAAATAAAATAAAATTGCACATACATTGGAAAATCACTGCGAGTTCCAAAGTGAAGTCAATAATATCACATCAATTTTTGATCACTATTAAATTATATAAAATAAACACTAAATTATTGTAAAATACAATAATCCGCCGACACGTCTACTGCGCGAGACCAACCACCGAAAATTGTTATGTTGTCCTTAAAACTCAATAAATATGTAGCTTGCGAAATCTTTTTGCGACCTTAAACGTTTGTGTAAAATAATTTAACAATTTATCTTACTACACTTAATTGTGTATCATCTATCTATCTATAAATTGTAAAGCTATCGTGTTTGTATAATGAAGATATTAAAAAAGAAACTTGAGTAATATTATATTTAAAGGTAAAGTTTACAAAAATATTTTTTATTATGCCATGATTTAGAAAAAAAAACTTTTTATATTAATTAATTATTTATTAATATACTATTATATTCGTCCGCACTAAGAATCCTTCGGGTTTTTGTCCGTAATGGACGCAAAAATTACTAAACTGATTTTAATGCGTTATTTTTGTTAGTGTTAATAAGATAGTGGTCGGACTTAAGATTTTAAGTTGAGTAGAACCGGATATATGTGTGGTACTCGTGATAACGCGAGTGGAACCGCAGGCATAGTCTAGTATTATAATGTAGGTGAACAGCCAGGGCGAAAAAACTTCAAAATAGTATTTCTTAAGATGCAATTTTAAAATAAAATTTAACTCTAGAAGCATCGTATCATTAATAATATAATAAACTTAACTATTTAAATTGAATGTGATTTCCACAATTTAAATACAATTGAAACAGAAGAAAACTTGACTGCATATTTTTGAAAAGTTTAGTTGCACATTAAAAATATACACGTAGGTAAATACATAGAATGAAATTATCTAAATGGAATCAGATTAATGTAAAAACAAAGGCTTTGGTTCGTTCCCTGCTTAGGGCAAATATTTATATTATTTTTTATGTACTACAAAGTGGCAGACCAGCACACGGCTCACCTAATGGGAAGTAGTTACCGTGGCCTATGGACGTATGCAACACCAGAGGAGTTAGACTCGTGCTGCCAACCCTGAAAAAGCCTTCTAATGCCTTCTATAACCTTCTCTTGGAAGGAGGGGTTGTAGTCGCTTGGGAAAATCACAGCAGCGAGTTCATTCCACAGCTTGAGCGTACGTGGGATGAATTCCTTTCATACCGCGCAGTGCACACACTTTACGGTCCCAATGTGTGAGGATGCATTCCCTGTCTAACAATTCTCTTGAGCACGAATCATTGTATATGCGGACATCCAAATAACACATCTGTGTTATTTGGATATAGAGTCATAGAGACAGAGAAATGCGAGGTGACAGTAATATTTTTACTGACGTTTCCGATTTGCATTCGATGTTTTCAACGTGATATCAGATAAATAACAAGGTTATCTTAATAGAACATGTCAGCTGTTCTAGACAAGTGGTAATTTGTTGGCGTATTGTAGAATATAATGATAAATCTACGAATTTGACACATAGTCTGACGTTAATGACATATGTCGACGACGATCATAAACGTTAAAATACGTGACCATTCCATACAATCATCATTCTGATCTACAATTTACCAATCAACGAATGAGCCAATCAATAATTTGCTAATCTGAGATGGCTTCACCTTCGCTGGTGCTTATCTTAGAGTCTACAATCCGTGGCGGTAGGACACGTTGATATTTCCGTCCAATTGAGCAGTCCGACTGGGGAAGTATCTCCACCCTACAGAATACCTCGGCCAAAAAACGTCGTGTCGCCGGCGGTGAGTAGGGTAAGCAGAACTCATTGGAGAGTTTTTGTGCTATTAGTGGGAAGATAAAAAGCTTGTTCTGTCTTTTACACTGACGGCACAGAAACTCTCTGTGCTTACAGGGTTAGCATCGCGAGTGTGACTCCCTTGGTGTTGCACACGTACGATAACTACTTTCCATCAAGTGGGCCATGTGCTTGGCTGCCATCTAAGTAGTATATAATGGTATAAAGTTCCTATGTTTCTTACATCAGACTGTCAGAGGTGGTTGTCAATCTTGTCGTTGACATTTGCATTGATACTGTATTACAAAATTTATTAATAAAAATGTGCTCCTACATGACAGCGGCGAATTTAAAAGAAGTGTTGAAGAAGAGAAATGCCTACCTATGGTCGTTATACATTCTAGCAGATGAATTTGGTATGCAATTTTGGATGTGCAGGTGTTTAATCTATAGCCTCCGTCTTTTTTCTTTCTTTTCTCTTTCGATGCAGACCTTTCTTTTACACTTTTATTGTACCGAAGACTTCCCTTTATTTACTAACAATTTATATGAAATTTGACACCAATGCAGCACCAGCAATAATGCGCCACCTATTGAGATAAATAAGTAGTGTATCTACTCATTGCTACCTAATTTATTTTTATACAAACGCTCGTACGTGATTTTAGCGTTGTTACACATTTATCTTAGTTTTTCATACCACTAAGGTGGCAGATAAGCATAGGAACCACCTTATAAGCAGTCGCTCTCCAGAATGGTCACCCATCCTAGCTAGCGTTGCTTAACGTTGCAACTTGTTAACCTACTCGGTTATCACGAGCCGAGGTAAGTACGGATGTAAAATACACCTGTTATACAAGTGTGTTGTAACCGAGTTACAACAAACGTCGTTTTGATTGGCTGTTAACTGTTAACTGGCTGGCTCGACACGTAACACGAAGTTATTTCGTCAAGTTGTCAATCAATTTTAAATAGATATTTAAATAAATGCTCTGATAGACGTATTTAAAATCGATGTCAAGATAAATAAAGAATTCGATTGAAATAAACAAACATTAATTTAACTTTATATAGAACTACCTCTGTGGCGTGTCGGTAGTGAACATGACTGCTACGCAGGAGGTGCAGGTTCGATGACCGCTCTATACATGTATGGGCAATTTGTATTATCGTGTCTTGAAGAGTATGCTAAGCCGTCGGTCCCGGTTTGATTCCTGGCCATTACATTACCGACGTGGACCCACTCCTGCTTAGCTGTAGGGGTTAGAAATAAAAATTACGCAACGGATGACCCGGCGGGAACTTAAGTCCCTAGATGCTCGGAAATCGAGTGGGCCGGATGGTATACCAGCGATTGGGCTTAAGCAACGTGCCCATGAGCTGTGACGAGTACTTACACGTCTTTTTGCATTCTCATACTCCACGAGACAAGTCCCGGTCTAAGAATCCTGTGTCCGAGAAAGGTGACAGGACAGATCCGTCTAATTACAGTTATATCGCCCTTTTCTCGAAGGTGATGGAGTGTGTTATTAATACACAGCTCCTGAGACACATTGAGGGAAATGATTTACTAAGCGATCGATAGTACGGCCTTCACCACCGTGACTCTACCGGTGACCATCTCGTATATCTCACAAACCAGTGGGCGTAAACCATCGAGAGTGGGTATGAGGAACTAGATCAGATTCGATATAGTGAAAGCCTGCAATCGGGTCTGGCACGGAGGTCTTCTTACGAAGTTGCCATACTATGGACTCCTCGAGGGACTATGCAAATGGATCGCCAGCTTTTATCCAACCCAAGTATCCAAGCCGTCGTCGACGGCAGGTGCTCAAACCGCATGAATATAAATGCTGGTGTTGTCTATGACCCTATACTGTCATCATTTCTTGTTTGTTCTGCTTCATTCATTGTTATGCGGATGACAGTACCGGGGACATGTATAATGTAAAATATCTCGCAGGCCGAAATGGAGGAGAGTCGCGAACAACTTGTGTCCTAAATCGAGACTTCTCTCTCTCTCTTTCTCCAACCTAGTCCAATTTAACCCCACTAAGGGTGCTTAAAACTAATTGCCGGTATCAGCGAACCAGCATCACCAGCGTGGATGCGGTGCAAATTTAGACTGGTCGTAACCGGTTACCGCACTAGCAGGTATGGTTTGTTTTTTTTTTATATAGAACACGTCAATTAGACTTCGCCTTGCCTGATGGTAAGCTGAAGGCAAAGTCTCAGAAAAGAGGGTCACCATTACTTACACATACCGTGTGACAATGGTGACACTCAGCTTGACGGCCTCATTATATGCTTTTTTATGCCCCACTTAAAGGACCCGGGACTGTAGGAAGAAGGAAACACGTGAGCTGGTAATGAATTCCGGGCCTTAATGGTGCGACAGAGGAAAGAGTCTCCAAACCACTTGGTTCTTGATCGGATGTTCTGCACCGTGTAAATATGTACACGAACTTTTTCTGTTCTTTCGATAATCATATCTTGCAGGCTCATTTGAATCTCTCCGTCTAAATGGGCCTTTAAATTTAAGTGTTAATGTTATGGTATTAGTGGTTTAAGGTCGTTTTCCGGTTCTATATTAGACACTTAGGGACAAATTTCACGGATTTGAATAATTGCACCATTCATTGATATGCGTACGCGCATTCATAATTTCGTAACGGCTACTTTATGTTATGTACACGTAATACGGTTAAGTAATAACCTCAAAAAGGTATGGTGAATGGTATTTCATTATTTTATGTAGTGCAGTTATTGTAACAGTATTTTGTGGCAACCGTGGGAAGTGATGAAGGAAAATCAGGAAAGCAGATCTCCTTTTTATGCTTGGATAACACCGGGAACTATTCACGGCTCAGGCAAGAGGGTCATCATTACAGACACTAAGTAATGTTACAATGGTGGCACTCAGCGCGGCCTCAGCCATGATTTTTCACGCCCCGCTTAAAGGACCTGGGAAGAAGGAAACACTTGAGCTGGTAATGAATACCAGGCCTTGGTTGTGCGGCAAAAAAAAAGAGTCTCCAAACCGCTTGGTTCTTACTCGTATAGTCTGCACCGTGTGGGGTGACATTTAAACCCTGCACGTGTTGTCCTGTGTAGGAAAGGAGAGGGTACAACCGCACGCCATCTTAGATCTTTAGAGTTTAGGAGCCATTACATAATGTGTACTAGTCGCCGGCGACTAAGTTTCTCAGCGATAAAAATATATGCGAACGATAGGCGACTAAATGCGTAGACACCTATTTGAACTAATGAAAGTAATAGTCGCTGTCGACAGAGTCACCGGCGACTAGTCAATACTGTGTAATGGGCCTAAACGTGGCCCATAAGATATTTCCATCTCACTCCAGCTGACCCAGAGCTGTCTACTGTTTTGAAATGGCTCCTCGGTTGTGGGACATGGTGGGTAGTCGTGTGTTTGTGACGGATAAAGAATACAAGTATTACTTACAACTATTACTATTCTGGAATATTGCAGCGTGGTTTGGAGACCACATTTTGCCGTTCACTCAATGCGTTTAGAACGCATTCAAAAAAGATTTTTATGGCATTTATCATACCGTAACTTCACTAATAAAAGAATTAGCTACCACGCAAGACTCATGCAGTCTGGAATGATTTCATTGTCAGATCGTAGAGATTTTAATGATAACGTTTTGATGTTTAAGGTAGTTGCCCAGAATTGCTAAGCAAGATTAATTTTCGAGTGCCCGCCAGATACCCTCGTAATTGTATCACTCCCTTCTACCCACCACTACGTAGAACAGCTTATGGCGCTAACTCGCCGATCCCGAGGTTCTCTAGGTCAGCAAATGAAAGTAGTGATATTGTGGATATTTATGCAGACTCGCTACTCAAGTTTCGATCCACATTATTAGAATATTATAATAATAAAGATTGTTAGATTGTTTTATGTACGTGACGCTCCATTTTACCTCTTTTAAAAATCTTCTGTGTGGTCTACATATCTTTGTGACAGAAAGGGAAAGGAAACAGTAATATATATGTCAGTACCTATTTTATATAGCATGTAGTATTTACCTATAATTATTTGTCACAACTTAATGTAATTTCTGTAGCTTGTAACAGTGTAAACAAATGTTGGTAAATCTAAATAAATAAATAAATATTACCACCCCATCTCATTCGGCGGGTTTCGTAAGAGGCGGCTAATGTAAAAATAGGCAGACGATATCGCTGCGAGAGAAGGAAAACTCGAAATAAAACCCTGTACCGCCAGCTTAGAAACAGTAGGCCAAAGCCTCCCAACATCGGAAGAGGCTTGCCCAGCAGTGGACTACGGTGAGCTAATTGATTGTGTGGCAACCACTGTGTCTTCATCTTGCCTGCAAAAATACAGCGCGATGGCCAATCTCGATTAATTTAATTAAACGCGTTCCATATTCAAAATATCATAACATTATCAATAAATATTTTTTTGTAAGAAAAGAATTTCGTGCCTACGGGTCAATGTTGTCTATGGATGTTCCGCGGGGCAATGCCGTCAGCATGATGGGCACATTTGCCCCGAGTACAGAAAAAGGCGGGTTAATAAATTAGTTAGTACGTAGTTTTGACTGTGGGATTAAAAAAAGGAAAAAAAAAGAAAATAATTACTTACCTTACTTATCATGTTCAAATTAATCTTTTTTATACAATGTTGTATGTATCAAATATTCCTCTTTTAATTAATATAAATACATGATTTTTGGTATTAAAATACCTCTAATTACTTAAATATCCTTAATTCAAATTGTATTGAAAACCCTCTAAAAGTTCACATGTCCAGATTTTTTTTTCACGGAATCCTAAAAATAACAGACAATGCTGTTATTTTTAGGATTCCGTATCTCTACAGTAAATAAAAAAATTGTCTGACTATCTGTATATTTATCGGTCTGTCAGTACCTTTTTCTCAGGAAGGCGTGAAGTTATAAAGTTGAAATTATTATAAAATACTCAACAGAATGATGACACGACGGTTTTCCCGTCCCAATTAAGCAGTCCGACTGGGGAAGTACCTCCACCTTACAAAATACTACTGCTATAATAACCTAGTGTTATGTTCCCGGCGGTGAGTAGAGTAGCCACAGACAGAGTAAAGACTTGTCCTGCTTCTGCACTCTCCGTTCCTACAGGGTCGGTAGCACGGGGTGACCCCTCTAGTGTTGCACACGTTCATAGGTCACGGTAAACACTTTCCATCAGGTGGGCCGTGTGTTGTGTACCACTTAAGTTGTATAAATAAAGGATTGATACGTATTTTGACGTTTCAACACATAAACATCATAATCTACAAATTATATGTTAATTGCACACATTCAACACCCTATTCTATTAAATAACAACAAACGTAGTGTCCACTCTAGGGTCTCTAGGACTCTTTTGCATCCATCACTCTTTCAACTTGGCCAGTACTGTAGCCAGTTCTGTGTTATTGGTGTTGAATGAAATAGTAGTAACCCAATGGTGTTGATATTTAAAAACAATGTTATTTTTTTCCCTTAACTCATTTGTGCGTGGAACTCTCGGTACGTGAGTCCGACTCTAATTTCACCGGTTGCTTAATGTATGTAAATTGTTTTTAAACATTTGTACGTTCAATTATATATAATTGTGAACTGGCAACTTAACAAACATAACAAGATATTGTTTGGTAACAATGAAATTCCCACGGCCTGCACTAAGGGCTTATAAACATCATAAATATATATTTTTTACCTGAAACTGTGGGATGTTTACGCGAGATATTGTCGGAAGATTTGCCGACATACAGTCGGAAAACGCGAATATCACGCTATGAAATAAAACCTGAAACCTGAAAAGTAGCCGAAACGTAGGGTTAAATGTAAATTACATCAAATAAATGGTGATAGATTCCGCGAAGGTGTTTTTTGTTAGATCTTATATTACATTCCTTTTGTTATTTGAATAGTTTTTTGCTTTTCTGCCAACTTATTGCAAGTTCACAGCTCTGGCTATCCTACTCATTGCCGGTAACACAACGCGGGGTTAAAATGGTTGCGGTATTCTGTAGGGCGTAGGCTCTTCCCCAGTTGGACTGCAGATCAGAGAACCGGTCGATGTCTTTACCTACACTGGAGGGAGAAAGACCGGAGCATAAGAATTTTAATACCATTATTATTATAGTGGAAAAATGGATAAAAGTATAATAAACTATGATAGTTAATTATACCTTAGAGCTCCTGATCGTCAGCCAATTTAATTTTTGAGCTCTAAAGGTTAATAAATTAATTCGCTGCTCACGAGCGGAGCGCGGGCCTGGGGGTGACGGGTGGGGCCGCCTGTCACCTTAGCAGAAGCAGGCTGCGATGCGCGCCTCCCCATTCCCAAGGATGCGATTGGGACTCCGTGGTCCCCCACACCCGAAGAGGGCCGTCTCATGACGGTCCTGGGTAGGCCGGGTTGCGAGGGATATGTCTAAGATAATCTTACCTCCGGCCCACAGAGACGGCGTGCGTTTTAGTCGGTTCAAGTCCGACATAACCTCACTCACCGACGTTGGTGGTGGGGGTATCCGTGGGGATTATGCGCACATTTTTTTATTTTTTTATATAGGACACGTCAATTGGACTTCGCCTTGCCTGATGATAAGCTGAAGGCAAAGTCCCAGAAAAGAGGGTCACCATTACCCACACATACCGTGTGACAATGGTGGCACTCAGCTTGACGGCCTCATCATATGCTTTTTCACGCCCCGCTTAAAGGACCCGGGACTGTAGGAAGAAGGAAAAAGAAATAGTTTTATGAATTAATTGGTTCAATTGAGTCACACTCATACGAGATGGAAGAAATTTCTACAGGGTTGTAGTCACTGCCGTAAAAACTGTATAAGCCAAACCAACAGCAACAAAAGAAGTAATTTACGGCTCTGAGGCCTCGTATGTAACAGGGAGGGAAACGCTAAATGCTGTGATTTTTCCAAGTGACAACAATATGAGGTTCTTCAAGAAGGTTTCTTCAGGGTGAATAGCACGAGTGCAACGCTCCTGAAAAAAAATCATACTTTTTTTATTTATTCTTCCATTTTCACTTTGAATGATGACTATGTGTAATATTTTTCCTTCATATTATTATTATACAGCCCAAATCCTAAAGTTTTATTTAAATCTATTTTTTATTTCTTTACTTATCCTTGCGTAGTGTGACCTAAATAGAAAATCATCAAAATAATGCCATTGACCTTATTTAAAAATAGAAGTGGTCTGCGAAATCGTGGCTTGTAAACAGCTTTAGGGCCATTTATAGTGTGGTGACCTTCAAAAGTGCGATGTTACATAATATTATCGATTTTTGAGGTTGTTCCGGTTTTTAGAAGTTCACCTCTACACTTCCTCAAGTTTAGCATAAACTTTATGCAGGCATGAATATATTGATGAGGCCAGTGTGCGCTATACCTAACTTCTCATTTGAAAGACCAAATTAGAATCTAGTCTTTCAAAAGTGCCTGAAACTGCCAAACTTCGATATTCTCAACGTTATCTATAACGCCACTTAAGTGGCAAACAAGCACACGGATCACCTGATGGGAAATAGTTATCGTGGCCTACGGACATGTGTAGCACAGAGGTGTTAAACTTGTGCTACCGATCCTGTATAAAGAGAGAGTTTCTGTGTCGTCAGTGCAGAAGACAAAGCAGGACAAGCGTTCTTCTCACTGAGAGCACAATACACTCCAGTGAGTTTTGACCCTACTCCGGGGAACACAACACGAGATAACTATGACCGCGGTGTTCTGTAGCGCGGCGGTACTTTCCCAGTCTTACTGCTCAATTTGAACGGGAATATCGTTTTGTACCACTACCTACATACACTCCTAAGACAAATGACATCTTTTTGGCCAGCGTATTGTAGAATGGAATGGGATTGACACGATCAATATATTATGATCAATATAATAATATGAATGATCAATAAACGTCAAGTTTATTAATCAATCATATATTATATATTTTTTTTTTTTTTACGTGCGCAAAATCCCCACGGATACCTCCCCACCGGAGCCGGTGGAGGAGGTCATGTCGGACTCGAACCGACTAAAACGCACGCCGCCTGTGGGTCGTTTTGATCATATATTATATTGATCAATCTATTGTATTCCATTCTATAAAAGTATTTATTTACATACATATATATAATCATGCCTTTATCCCTAGAGTGTTAGGCAGAGGTGAATTAACACCCACATTTCACCAATAATTGTATTCGGTCCCTTGTAATAGGGGGTGAGCCTATTGCCGTATTCCGGGCACTATTGTTGACTCGAGCCATGTATCTGAGGCTGAGTCTGGGCTGTATAATATCTGTCTGATGTTAAACAGCCCTATCCCTTAGTCGCCTTGTTCGACACCGCATGGGAGGAGATGGGGTGGCCCTAATTTTACTCTGCCGGTAACCTTTTATTCATTCATTATTAGTAATATAAGCCTATAGTATTGCCACTTGTCCCAAGTTGTAGGTCAGTATACTCCCTCACATGTGCCTCTCAAAGTGCTCACCCATCTTAAGGCTAGCATTGCTTAACCTTGCAAAATAAACGGGAACCTAGTCGAGTTTTATTACCTTTTGGCCTTGTCTAGATAAATTATCATATTACTCTGCGTATAATAATGACTACATAATAAAAAATCAATAAAACACACATTTACAAGTGTCGGTAGCTTAGCGGTTAAGAAGTTGACTTTACAGTCAAGAGGTCCAAGGTTGCAATCCTAAGTTACTCCACTCCGAACACAAGCAATTTCAGTTTTGCTGTATGGGTTAGGGGACTACAAGTAATTTTGGTAATTATTATTATTTTAAAATACATTAAACAGAGTTATTTTAAATTGAACTATATATATAGTGTCTATAATAGTGACTCTCTTTCCTGAGACTTTTACCTTTTACCTTTAGCTTACCATCAGGTGAGATGAAGTCAAGTTGGCATGTCCTAGATAATTAAAAAATGAGGAATTCTAATTTTTAATGTTCGGGTTCCATGTTAAAATGAAGTTAAGTTAACAGGAATAATAACTTTTAAACTATCGCGTTCCATGTTACACAATAATGTTAGCGGGTTTTTTTTATACCACTTTGGTGGCAGACAAGCACACGGCCCACCTGATGGAAAGTGGTTATCGTGGCCTATGGACGTGTGTAACACCAGAGAAACCACACTCGCGCTGCCGACCCTGTAAGCACAGATTTTCTGTGCCGTCAGTGTACAGGACAAAGCAGGACAAGCTTTTAGTCATTCCACTGACAGCACACATTCTCCAGTGAACTCTGGCTACCCTACTCACCGCTGGGAACACAACACGAAGTTATTATAACAGCGGTATTCTGTAGGGCGGAGGTACTTCCCCAGTCGGACTGCTCAATTGGGCGGAAATACCGCCGTGTCCTACCTCCTTTATTATCATACTATCGTGATCATGGTTGAAATTATCGGTAACGATAATCCAGTGATGAAAAACATGCAACCTCGCTTTTCTGTGCAATCCAATAGACACCGGACAGTTTGCTTACAGAATAGGGACTCTGTGAAGCTGGAATGGGACGGTACATGGCGAAAAGAAAGTGCTTGTCTGCCACCTAAACAGTATAGAAAAAAATAAAACAGGCACTAAGCTTAATAACACAATTGTCGTCAACTAGGTACTATTTTTGTTATATTATTCTATATTTAAGTATTTTACTAAAAACTTTAGTATTCTACTAATAATATGCATAGAAATATATAAATTATGAACATTTTCATACTCGTAATATCAAGTTTAAAAAAGAACATTGTGCAAAAGATTAGATATTTTTCATTAATTAACACTTACACGACGTTTCTTTTAACAACTGATCTCGTCAGTGATCAATTATCCCTTACCCTGTGGAGTAGAATAAGGTCACCCTATCTATTCCCCTGGATGTCGTAGAAGGTGACATAGGTCAACCCTATGTCACGTTCTACGACATCGGGAATTAAACATACAGCCCTTAACAATGTGCCCAAAGCACGGCAACAGGGTCACCCCCTAAACGTGAGACCAAAAATCATATTTAGAGTAATGTGGGTGTTAATACACGTTTGCCCACCCCTTTGGAGATCTTATGTCATGTCATGTCATGTCATGTCATGACATGTCATGTCATGTCATGTCATGTTATGTTATGTTATTTCAAGCTGTCTGTTCTAGGTATGTGTATCTCCATGATACTGTCAGAAGATTACGCAGATTTTTCATTGAAATAAAATCACTTTTTACCGGACTCCATCAGCCTCTGTGGCATGGGTTGGATCCCCGCTCCGTGCAAATGTTTGTATGCATGAATATAGGTATTTGCATTGGTTTGGTCGTGCCTAGGAGAGCAA
Source organism: Eilema griseolum (assembly GCA_963662185.1). NCBI lineage: Eukaryota > Metazoa > Arthropoda > Insecta > Lepidoptera > Erebidae > Eilema > Eilema griseolum. Next base: position 4,614,784 of record OY759249.1, read on the forward strand.
GTTAAGCCGTCGCTCCCGGATAGGAACATTTATGATAGTCGTTACTGGAAGTTGGAGCCCTAAAAAGTGCAAAGACTGGTCTTACTGTTGCTTCGATGTCTCCAGAAACACAACACAACAAAAAAATTGAGGCGGTCAAATGGCATGGTTTTTTCCCGGAAAATATTGAAGTTCATCCAAACCCGCAGTTAAACTGGAAAAAATGGACCACAGACTTTCAGGTGAAAGCTACGGATACGACTGGGATTATAGCTAGGATGAGGAAAGGATTCCATCGTTATTTTTTGTATCATTTCAATATATTTATTTCTTTATTGCGCTTAATAGTATAGTAGTATTATAAAGAAAGAAAGAAAGAAAATATTTTATTTGCGACCACACATAATGCATGATGGATACATTATTCAAAGTATTTTATTAATTAATTTATTTTACACTGTGCGTGCCCCAAATAGGGCCCCATCTCAGCATAAGATGCTGCGTACACCGCAACGCGAGTATACGCAGCGCTGTTTTCAGATGGGGCCGCTAGTTGGCGCTGACGTCAGGCACATAGTTATAGTTTGCTGTGATGACAATTTACGAGTATAACAGAAATAGACAGATACAGATATGAAGAAATACAAAAATAAGACAAATACAGATATGAAGAAATACAAAAATAAGACAAATACAGATATGAAGAAATACAAAAATAAGACAAATACAGATATGAAGAAATACAAAAATAAGACAAATACAGATATGAAGAAATACAAAAATAAGACAAATACAGATATGAAGAAATACAAAAATAAGACAAATACAGATATGAAGAAATACAAAAATAAGACAAATACAGATATGAAGAAATACAAAAATAAGACAAATACAGATATGAAGAAATACAGAAATAATTGTCATACAAGGTTGTATTATAAAGCCGGCCATAAAAGTGTTTCTATCAATAACTGATTTTTTTATATTCCACCTGGATGGTAAACAAGCACACGGCCCACCTGATGGAAAGTGTTTACCGTGGCCTATGGACCTGTGCTACACCAAGGGAGTCACACTCGCGCTGCCAACCCTATAAGCACAAGAGTTTCTGTACCGTCAGTTTAGAAGACGAAGAATCTTCCCAATGACAGTTCAAACTCTTCAGTTAGCTCTGGCTACCCTACTCACCGCCGGGAACACAACACGAAGTTATTATGGCCGCGGTATTCTGTAAGGTGGAGGTACTGCCACAGTCGGACTGCTCAATTGGGCGGAAATACCGCCGTGTCCTACCTCCTACTAAAATCCAAATCCGCAGGTTAGACTAGAAAAAATTAACTCCAGGTTCCGAGGTGAGAGCTGCGGACAGGATTCTATCGTGATTTTTTTTGTATTATTTCAATATGTCCATAGGCCACGGTAACCGCTTGCCATCAGGTGGGCCGTGTGCTTGTCTGCCAACTAAGTGGTATAAAAAAAAATGTTTAATTTTTTATTGCGCCTAATAGTTTAGTAGTATTATCGTAATTTAACAAGGTTGTATTATAAAGCCTGCCATAAAAGTGTTTTTATCAATAACAGAATGACTTAATTGCCCTTGAACTTAGTAATTTAGCTTATACTGTGCAGCGATTCACCCGCATTGATTACCAGTGTTTATCAATATTTAAGATTTTTATCAATATTTTATGGTGCGATCAATCATTTAGTATCTTAAGAAATATATCATAAATAAAATCATCATTGATTATGCGAGAAATCATAGTAAAATATGTATTTTTATGATTGAAATCATTTTTCATTCATAAGTTTCAATGATTTTCTATATTGTTTTTAATACTTTTATTTTACATCGAAAACATTTGTTACAATACAATATGTCAAAACTACTAATCAAATAACCCGCCCCTGATCGCTCCTGGTGCAAAAGTGCCCATAACACTTGCTGCGTTGCCACGTTGGATGGCAATGGACAGCCTTTGGACCAGGAACGACCCGGAACGAGTGTCACCGGTCGCCTCGATGAGCCTCTGTCCGATTTCTTTAATAAGGCTTTTAGCTTCCTTGCCCCAACTCCCCAAAGTCTCCACCGCTATTGGCACGAACTGGTACAGCGGTTCCAAGTCGGCGTACTTAAGCCTCTTCCTTGAGCCGGCGTCTTCCGCAGCGGCCGACGCGGAGTGAATGGTGCGACTAAGGTGGCTGGCGGCTACCGTGCTGACACACGTTACGTCCCAAAGTAGACATTTGCCGTTCTTCCAGGGCACCAAAGTCAGTCCGTCCGGCCTCTTACCATCCGACCTGCTCAGGCCCGGAGGCTCAAGCACACAGGGGACGTTTGCGGATACAAGGGCCCTGCGGACGATATCGTTAAGAGCGTGGTGTCGCGGAAACCTCCCAGTGCACCGTCGGCAACTCATAGCGTGATGGCCATTTGCTTCCACCGTGGAACCGCAGGTGCATATGTGGGGTTCACACACCTTACAGCCCAGGCGGAAAGCCACCGCCACACGCAGAGAGTTGTCGTCAAGCAGGGTGCCTAGGTGAGGGGACGGCAATGCCTGTAACCACGCTCCAGATTCAGGCTGTGACACAGCCCGCAGTCTAGCCTTATCGGCCCCTGTCACCCCCTCTAATAATTGAACTTGGAGTCGCTTCACCCCCACATCATCCCACGCTCGCTGAAGATTCATTGGTTCAGGGATAGACGCGCCCGCATTGAGGGCCAACCAAGCTAACACAGCATCCGACATAAAAGGTATGATCACCCCGTCACCATTAGGATTCAATAAATTAGTAACGAGGCTACCAACCCCATGAGCCGACGCCAGAAAAGCTGGCAGACCGACATCCTGCGCGCAACGCACCCCAAGACCACCACATCGGATTGGTTGAGCCGCCTGACTCCACTGAGTACCATCTAGGGAAACGTTCAATACTGACTCCACCACCGATTTCAAGGCATCGTCGAAAGACGAAACTTCCTCAGGACAGAGCCAAGTGGGGGTAGTTCGCAGCAAGTATGTGATCTTCGGGAGAGCGAAGCACATGCGCAGTAAGATAATCGCAACGTGCGCGGAAAGGCCTTTCAAACGTTCGTGAGCGACAAGGAGAAGCTGCTTTCGAGCAGTGATGGCCTCAGGAACGGCTGAGAGAAAAATTGGGGATCCTAAAAGGTGGAAGTCAGCCGAAGAAAGTTCCTTTAGGCCAGGGAAAAACGAATTAAATTGAACAAAGTGTGATCGAGCCTCCGAGCCGCAGGGGAAAAACTCGCACTTCGAGGGGTTCACCTCCAGACCTAGGTCTTTAAGACTAGGAACTAAGGTCTTCAGATCCTGCAGCACGTCTACTGGTTTGCCCCCGATTGTGCCATCGTCCAGGTACCATACGTTAAGGCTGGATTTGAGACCTCGGATCGCCTTATGAATGGCTAGGCTAAACACAAGTGGACCGAGTGGATCTCCCTGTTGGGCTCCCACTTTAGAAAGAATAAGGTTACTGTCGAAGAAAAGGTTGGAAGGAAGCTTGTATGCTTGATGAAGAAAAGGGTAGACTGAAGGGATTTTTTCCCTGACCTCACTCAACAAAACGTCTCTCTCCAAGGTGTTGAACGCGTTGCGAATATCGAGCTTCAGCAATACCGAACCCTCGTTCCTCGGGTCCATTACGAACGTCCGCGCAGCGTGAATAGCGGCCTCACATCCCAAGCGTGTCCCGAAACCCAATTGGTGTGGTTGTAGGTATTCGGCCATTTCTTCTTTGACAGCGCGGCACGCCAATTTGGCAGTCAACCGGCGAAAAACGCTGCCGACCGCTATTGGCCTTAAGCCACCATCCTTTTTGGCCAAAGCAAAAAGGGAGGCCCCGTATAGGTATGGGCACACCAGAGGGTTCACCTGACCACTAAGTAAAAAATTTACCAACCTGGTCAAACATACCAAAAGACGACCACCATTCTCTCCCGCAGACACAGACGTCAACTCTTTAAGGTGCCCTGGCCGGATCCCGTCCAAGCCTGCCGCCGAACCCGTATAAAAAGACCCAAGACCCGAAATCACATCCTCTACGGTGACAGTCTCCGCAGTAAACTCTAAGCCCGGATCCGGTGGAAAGTTGAGTGGACGTGAAGGACTCGGGTGCTTGAGTTCTAAAGCAGCCATTGTGCTGGGATCCCGCTGTGCGAAGGAGTCGTCAGACATCAAAAGACGGACCGCGCCTCTCAAATCGCCTTCAAAAACCTTCGACTCGATGTTCTTATTAATAGAACGAGAACCGGTACTGGCCGACGACGCAGACAACTCAACATTTTCGAAATGGCCCGATGACAAAACGTTAGCTTTAACTTTTGATGTCATGTTTCCGGACGACTCCCTCGCAGGCACCCTCAAGGCTGTATACGCAAAAGCAAGAAGGGCGCTCCACTGCTCTACACCATTGTATGTGACGCACGCGTCTACAATGTCACACAGTTTACCAGCTGCCTGATTTCGGGCTCCCTTAGGTATGTGCCGGAGCACCGGTATACTTCCCCTGAAAATAGCGAGTCTGTCCAGCGAATTCTGAGTTATTGCCGGAGCTGGTCGCCCCTGTCCCGCGGGCGCAGTCGTACCGGTTTGGGTTGGACAACCCAGCTCCCGCTTGTGCATGCGCCCAACATGCACCTTCAGCCCGCGTGAGGAGAAAACGCGGGAAGACCCTGGGCAGTGTGGACAAGTTAATTGTGTAGTGCTTACACTCATGTTAGCCAGATTTAAATCGTCAATAATATAATTTATTTATATAAGTAGTAAGGAATTACTTCGGACACTTTAAATTAACGCCAACAACCTTAACAATACATTATACAAATATGTAAAAGATGAATAGCCATTTGCAATTAATAAACAGTAATAAATTTATATTAATATTATAAGCTTAAAATTGTTTGTTTGTATTGAATAGGCTCAGAAATTACTGGTCCGATTCGAAAATTATTTTAGCAATAGAAAATCACATTATTTCACACGAACTAAATGGGAGAGGTCTATGTCCAGCAGTGGACTACAATAGGCTAATTTTATTGATTGATTGATTCAAATGGAACGGCGGCCTAATGTTTTTTTATATCTCTTAGGTGGCAGACAAGCATACGGGCCCACCTTATAGAAAGTATTAACCATGCCCCATGATCCTTTGCAACACCAGGTGATTGACACACACGTGCTTCCAATCCTATAAGAACAGAGAGTTTTGTTCTTCCTACTGACAGTACAAAAGCTCTCCAGTGAGTTCTGGATAACCTACTCACCGCTGAGAACAAAACATGAGGTTATTATGGCTGCGATAGTCTGTATATGGGTATAAATAACAATAAAGTCGCTAGATTTCCATGCATTATTGATAACGGACCTAATACATGGGTTAAAGGAGTGTAACGTCATGAGTGAAGTTTTTTTTTTTACGTGCGCAAAATCCCCGCGGATACCTCCCCACCGGAGCCGGTGGAGGAGGTTATGTCGGACTCGAACCGACTAAAACGCACGCCGCCTGTGGGTCGCTTTGGTTGCCGAAGGTGAGGTTGACAGGCATATCCCTCGCACCCCGGCCGACTCAGGGCCATCTCTCACGATCTGGCCCTCTTCTCGGGTGTCATGAGTGAAGTTGGGGAACGAGGGTCAGTTGAACAGCCACACAAGTACTTTAGAATAGAAGGACAAATGTATGGTATTTCTACTATCGCACCGCTCGCAATAGGAAAGGAATTCATCCCCACACATTGCAACCTGAGACGGTGCGAACTGTGCGGTATGAAAAAAACTTTATCCCACGCACACTCAAGATGTGGAGTGAACTCCTTGCTACAGTTTTCCCATGCGCCTGCAATACGGGGTTCTTCAAAAGGAGCATTAGAAGATTTCTTCAGGGTCAGCAACGCGCGTGTGACGCCCTTGGTGTGGCATACGTTCATAGGCCCCGGTAACCACTTCCCATCAGGTGGGCCGTGTGCTTGTCTGCCATCTAAGTAGTATAAAAAAATTATTATGAGATACGTTGATGACAATCATATATCTCGAATCCCATACATTCATCCTTCTATTTTAGAACTAGTAGACGCGTCCCGCTTCTCCCGTTCATATTTTGTAACCTCAAATTACCCCTTTAAGCTCGTATTATAATACGTAATGTATGAAAAATTACCGATCATATTGACATTTATGATCACTGCTCCGCTTCCTTAAGTAGTAGCGTAACGATATATAGCCTAAAACCTTTGTCGTTAAACGGATTATGTTATACAAAACTAATTTTTCAATTTGAACTAGTCATTCCTGAGATTAGCGCGTGCAAACAAACAAACTCTTCAGCTTAAAATATTAGTATATGTGCACTGGCCAACAAATTGCCACTTGACTTAAGGTCTGAAGTTGTAACGAGAAGGGGATTAGAATTCTATACAGGCGGAGCCGCGAGCAGCTACAAGTGTTAGATATGATTCATATTTCTCAAAGCCAGTTCAAGTTCAGAATTAAACAGTTGCTGATAAAAAATGTTCTCACAAGTCAATGACAATTATTAATTACTAGCTGTTGACCGCAGTTCCGCCCGCATGGATCTCGGTTACCGGTACATAGCCTTATATCCTTAGCCAAGTACTAATCCATCTGTGTACCACATTTGAGCAGTCCGACTGGGGAAGTACCTCCGCCTTATAGAATACCGCCATAATAATAATAACCTCGTGTTGTGTTCTCGGGGCGGTGAGAACAACACGAGGTAAGGTAGCCAGTACTCACTGTAAAATTTTTGAACTGTCAGTGGGAAGACCAAAAGGTTGTCCCGCTTTGTCTTCTACACTGACTACACAGAAACTCTCTGTGCTCACAGAGTTCGTGTATGACTATTCTGGCAGCGCGTGGGTGACTACTCTGGTGGCGCACACTGCCAAAGGCCATGGTAGCCACTTTCCATCATGTAGGCCTTGTGCTTGTCTGCCACCTAAGTGGTCTGAAAAAAGATCGGTTCATTGATTTAAACATAAAACCGTAACAGACAGACAGACAAAGTTACTTTTGCATTTATAATATTAGTTTAGAATCGGATACTATTAATTCTGACTTCGACAATATGTAGTTCCGAAAAGGTCAAGGTATTTCTCCTTCTGCACTGTCGACTCCAATCTGCATAAATAATTTTCAGTATTAAATTTTTGCTAATATATTAATTTACAGTTCTATTTGAAAAAAAAAATTAAGATAAAGAAAGAAAGAAAAGAAAGTATTAGACACAAATGCTCTTGCGTGGAATACAGCTCGCATCTCTGGGATGGCTCCGCAAAATACCTACTAGATGCTCTTGACAGGTTGCAGCGACGCGCGGTCCGAATTATTGGGAACCATGAGGTCACGAACACCCTCGAGCCTTTGCAGATGCGTAGAGATATTGCTTCCTTGGCTGTATTTTACCGTCTCTGCCATGGTGAGTGTTCTGATGAGCTCTGCCAACTAATCCTACCCTCTCCTTTCCTACACAGGACAACACATGCAGGGCTTAGATGTCACCCTCACACTGTGCAGAATATACGAGCAAGAGCCAAGCGGTTCGGAGAGCTCTTTTCTTTGCCGCTCCACCAAGACCTGAAATTCATTACTAGCACACGTGTTTCCTTCTTCCTACAGCGGGGCGTGAAAAACCATATGATCCGCCAAGCTGAGTGCCACCATTGTAACATTAATTAGTGTCTGTAATGGTGATCCTCTTTCCTGCGACTTTGCCTTTAGCTTACTGTCAGGCGAGGTGAAGTCAAGTTGGCGTGTCCTATATTAAAAAAAAATAATGCAGATTGGTCACACATACAAGTAATTACACCACAAGCAATAATGGTATTGGAATTACTGTAAGCATGTCCACACATTAATCATAAACACGCTTTCAAACTCCAAACGCAACAAGCGTGCAATCAGTGCGACACACAAATGCACCAAATTGGTGTCCAGTTCAGTATGTGCCAGGTAGAAACCTAGCGCTAGTTTCAATTATATTACTACATTCTGTACTAATAGAGAAATTCAGAAAACTAATTTCTATTTTAATGTAATTTTTAATTTTATTTGGTTCGTCAATTAACTGCTCCTCGCTAGATGTTTAAATGAAGTCACGGACCACTATTTCAGATGCTATCGATCCTATAATGGTAACTTGATGGCCTTGCTAGATGCTTATCCACGCCGCGCTTGAAGAACCTAAGACTGTAAGAGGAATAAAGAGCTAAAATGCTCTGGCTTTTATAACTCTTTATAGTGCAGCAAAGGACGGAGGCCTCAAAGTGGATGACACCTCTTCTTGGTATAACATAGCTAAAGTCATTGTTTTTATTTCCAATATCGAATAATACAAATTGTTTTTTTATTGATGTCAATAATAATTATACTTAAGCAAAGCTTACCACCGCTTACAAGGCGCTGGTTTAGAAGAACCGGCGATTTCTTACGATCTTGGAATTTATAATTCGTTTCTCCAATTTTTTTAAGTGGTCATCCTACGTCATTTTAGTTATTCGCAAAAGTTAAATTAATTACGTTTATAATAAATAATAATATATTATTAGCGCCACCTAGTGCTCGCAGTACCTCAACTCTAAGAAATCAAATGAAACTCGTACGAGTAATATTTATAATTTGGCCGTCCATCAGTTAATACAGTTATCAATTGATAGATGGCACTAATAGTACTATCATTTGGATGTTAAGTTCCATTTATTTTGATGAAAATTCTCATCGACTGTTTGCTATCTATTCAATTTCAGTACCCCTAGATAAGTGGCCATTAGTTGACAGGCGTTTTGTAGAATAGTATCGTTTATGACGTATGGGAGAGTCGGTTATATTGGACCATTTTTGACTTGAACCCGGATATTTATTTAATAAAAGGACTTATAACTATAAATAAGCAAGTAAATAAAATGTCGTGCTTATCATATAACAAAAGAACAGATAGATAGCAGTCGATACAATTATTCATCAAAATAAATGAAAAATATAAATTCTAATGATATATGTGCTATCATTAGAATTTATTTTCCATTTATTTAGCCAGCGCCATCTATCATTAGATAACTGTATTAACTGATCAACTACTAAACTTGACGACTGTCATAAAATAATGTCAAATCTCATACATTCGTCATTCTATTCTACAATACGCCAACAAATTGCCACTTGTCGACATGGGGGCAGATTTAATTATCAAAATATATTTGTTCCAAAAGTCTACTAGTCAATTCACTATTATTTTCTACAATATGGGGTTCTTCAAGAGGGGCATCAGAAGGTTTCTTAATGCTCTGCAGCGCGAGTGTAACACCCCTGGTGTTGCATATGTCCATAGACCACGGTAACCACTTTCTATCAGGTGGGCCGTGTGCTTGTCTGCCACCCAAGTGGTATAAAAAAAATATATATAAAAATGTATTTTTATTGTATAGGATAAGTCAATAATATATGACTTCACATCGCCTTCACACAATATCTCAGGCAACAGGGTCATCATTATAAATTCCAATAATGTTACAATAGTGGCTCTCAGCTTGTCAGCCTGCTTTTTCACGGCCTGCTTAAAGGATCCAAGACTCTGGGAAGAAGGAAACACGTGAACTGGTAAGGAATTCTAGGTCTTAACGGAGTGGCAAAGGAAAATTTACCGTTGTAATAAAACAAAAATAAAGTTTTTATTATTTAGGTATACCATAATATTTGCATCTCATCTTGAAAAATATATTACGACCAAATAAAATCAGTTAATCAAAATGACTTCTTTCTATAACATTTATGAACAATCGCCAACATTTCTTCTTTACGTACCTAAGCAAAAGTAACTGACTCAATACAGTATTGAAGTTATCGAGATATTTTCCATATTGTATTGTTCTGAGTTGGCAATATTTCAGCGCTGTTGCAAGCACCATGATCACGGAGGAGTTCCTCTACGTACCTAAACAAAAGTAACTGATTCTCCGTGATCATGGTGCTTGCAATAGCGCCGAAATAACGAAATTTCAGAACAATACAACATGGTAAATATCCCGATAACTTTAATACTATTTTGAGTGACAATGATTGTTTAAATACCTATAATTACGGTTCTAATCAATACACAAGGTTTTAAAAGAACCCGGCATTCCAGAATATTCCTCATTGAATTTACAACTAAGTCGTAAGGATTCATCTGTGGCAGCTGTTTCCATAAATTTTACACTCTTTATGTTCTCATCTGAACTTAGTTCCTTGAAATTCAAATCTGTAATGAATAAAAAATATAGTCAATATTATAAATTATGCTTGATAACAATGATATTCCACATTATGCCCGGCAGAGTAGAATTAGGGCCACCGCATCTTTTCCATTTAACATCAGACAGATATACATATCAATCAGCCCACTGCTGTACATAGGCCTTTCCCAATGTGCGTCATTTCGTCCGGTCCTTCGCTGTCTGCGGTGGGCTGATTGATTTGAGAAATACATATACAGCCCAGACTCAGCCTCAGATGTATGGTCTGAGTCAACAATAGTACAACAATAGTTCCACAGGACCCTCTCCGGGGATAAAGGGTGATTATATATAAGGATGTATTAATGCATACCTAATTGAAGTGATTGGAATTTTTAATAATATTTTAATAGCTTCGGATACGACTGAGATCGGTTTGAAACATACCCCAAATTCTCGGATTTATTGTTTCTATTCTCACAGGACATATCATCACTTACTATCAGGTGAGATAAAAGTTAAACGTAAGCCTACCAGACTTATAGACTTACCACTTAATTCTTTTATGCTTTTTTCATCGCCACCGAAGTCTTTAGGCAATATTTCTCGTGGAAAATACTCGTATAAACTCTCAACACTTGAGTGTACTACCAGTCTTTCTTTCAATTTTGCCGAGAATCCTTGCTTCAATAGTGCTAGCAAAGTATCAAAAAACTTTGAACCACTTAAAAAGTGCATTCTTTTCATTCTTTGGCTCAGACCTTCCTATGAAAATATATAATATTGTTTAAAACGAAAATGTAATTGTTTATATGAAAGATTTAATAGTGGAGGAAACTCTTGAAGTGTACAATGATAAAATGAATGGAGAGAAACATATCACAAAGTTAAAGAAAGCAAACCAGATTAATATGTCTTACAATATTAGAAAGAACGATCAATTTCAAAACAAAACACGTTTACGATCCGTAGTCAATGATGTGTTGGTGTGACCATGAATCGGGTAAAATGAACAATATCTACAATATAATGTTACTATAGAATAACATAGTCACACCAATTTTGCAATTTTATGTGACTACGGTTCGTTAGTCGTAAGATATGAGGAAAGTAATGAACGAGTTAATGACGTCATCATACTTACGACGAGTAACGTAAGTCCTTTATTCATAGTAATAGGATTAATCTTTGAAATGAAGCCAAAGGTAATGTCTCTGGTATCAACAATTATTTCAAGCCCGTGACAGTAATCATTACATAACATGTAATGTCCAACCTGAAATAAAAGTGTTTACTTAAACTATAGTTGCGGCACGCTATGATGGCCGTTTAGACGTGACTGGTTGTGCTCATTTTCTCTTTTTTGGTGCGGTAAATATTGGACAACATACTATTAGACTAATAACTACAGAAAAGACACACAGAAGAAAATAAACACCAAAAAAGAGAAAACGAGTAAAACCAGTTGAGTCAAAACAGCCATCATTGCGTGCTGCAACTATAGTTGATAAAAATCTTGTAAAAACAAAAAAAAGACTCTCATTAGGCGCATCATTCTGATTGATAGCTAATTTTTAACGCAGTCGTAACGTGATTTGAGTAGACGGTGGATTACAATTGGTTAACATAGAAGAGAGAAATGGCGTAAAAGTAGACCAACTTAGATGTGTCGGCTTTTATAAACGCGCGTTGTTACGAAACGGTTTGTCACTCGGAATAAGGGGAGATGATGATGATCAAATAGAGGGCAAAACCTTCCCTTATTTGTGTGTGTCAAGAGTTGCACTTCTATTATGAAGCATTTATAGACTGACAAAGGAAACGGAAGATGGGACGCCTTTCAACAATATAGAATTCTTCATCTTCTTCATTTTATCTATTAAATATATATTTTATATTTATATCTTTTATATAATATATATATATATTTATATACTTTGGTCGAGGCATGAGGTGTATCGTCAGTCCACATTTTACCGACCGTATGATTGGCATTCAGCCAAGTTTCATCCAGGAAGACGACATTGCTCCAATCGGTAATCGCTTTAGCCTTTTTCAAAAAGGTAACCCGCGCAAGTGCTATGTCGCCCCTCTCCATGACAATTTTTCTTTTGTTTACTTTTTTGAATTGGAAACCAATGTCCTTCAATACGCGCCACAAGGATGTAGGACTTCCAGTAAACAAATCAGCATCTTTTAAAGACTTGACCAGCTTTAGAAGCGTCGGTAATTCTTTATTCTGGTAATAGTTATAAATGTGGCTCCGTATAGCATTGGCCGCAAAACTGTCTACATCTGTTACAGATGCCTTTTTGGTTCGCTTTTTATTAGGGGTGGACAACTTATTTTCTTCTGTATCGTGAGCACCATATTTTTCTCAAGTGATTCGAGAAACCGTGTTCCGCCCAATGTCTAACGCATCTGCCACTCGATCCAAAACGTTGGACACAGGCAATAGCGTTCCGCCATTCTCACGTTCCCGCTCAAAGTAATCCCGCAATCGAACTACAAATTCACGGGCTTGACTACCAAGCACAGTCTTTTTCGTTCTTTTTGGCATTTTGCCAAAAAAAACAACAAAACAAAAGTCAATAACAAAAAACGGTAACGAAAACAACAAAGCACAACGATAGTCAATAACAAAAACAAGTAACAAAAACACCACGCAAGCTCAAAACAAAGAAAACAGACCGCATACAAGGCAGACGCACTCGTACTGAGTTGATATAAGAAGATGGCTGCCAGCTCATGCTTAAGCAGTGTTGCTATATTATAATAAAGCTCCACAAAGACAAAAATGCTTTGTTTAAAGTTTATTATTACATAATTATATTTTATAATCGTATTTTAGTTAAAAATACAACTAACGATTTATGATACTTTATTCGACAATTTATCGATTATAACGATTTTACTATGTCAATCTCTAACGCAACCTGTTCCGATTCACGCATCAAGAATTATGTATTTGGAATGTTTATATTTAAAGTTTAAATAATTACGGAGAAATAAAAATAGTTTTAAGTTAAAAATGCAAAATAAAACAGTTTTCTTTTTATCTTCGTATTAAGTGTTGTTTCCTGTATTCCGCGTTAGGTAAATTGTTTCGAAATGAATCATGCATGAAATGGAATTAGTCAAATGTCACCGTACCCATGCTACGTGAAAAATATTATAATGAATATTTGCACTGAGCGGGGATTGAACCAGCGCCTCCTGCGTTGCAATCGCGTTCACTACCGCCACACCACAGAGGCTGTTAACCAGATAGAGTGACGACCAGAAATAGATGGCCGGGATGGGCTGGATGTGGAAGGATCAGAAGTTATGACGCACATTTAGGGAGGCATAATTATGTCATCTACCATGCTGCTATCATAGTTCATTGTAGGACATACTATGTCCAGCAGTGAAGTGCGATGGGCTAATTGATCGATGGGGATATCCTTAAGTGGACTATTTGGGTGTTTACCATCTTAATAGTAGTAGTTAAAGAAGAAAATTACCACCAAGGTATATCTATAATAATCAATTAATTGGAAGTTGCTGTCATCTTTTCCATTAGTTTGTTCAATATAAACTCGATAATTATCATTAGTAGGTTGCGGTAACAGACAAATATTTCTAAAAAAAAAACAATTCATTTATTGCTACAATTTAATTCAATTTATTTAATTCTAAACAAACATAGTTTGTATTGAAACGTCAATTGATAACTAACAAATACACACGCGCCACAGACGCCACAGAATGGACAGTTTCAAAATAAGGAATAATTTAAAACCGATTACACTACTAACTGTAATAGGTATCTGGAATGTCCTTTCTAGGGCGCATCAGATTCCTCGGGCTCAAGAGCCGAGATGTGACAAATCAACGTGCAGTATTAGTCTATCAAAGTCCGATACAACCACCTCATCATTAGTTCCCGTGAGGTGAAGACTGAGAGGGTTTCCACTCGTTAATAATTGCGAAGATTTCACTAATTAGTTTTTTTAATGTCTGTCATCTTGTTAGCATAATTATGAGGAAATATTAAGAGTACATTGGTAACAATGACTCTGAATTTATTAAAAGAATGAACCGAAGCATGACGACTTTAATATCATTACAAACATGAATAACAATACTTTAATCTGATAAAATTGCGATTTATTGCAAGGTTATACCTCAAAATCACTCTAACAAAACATCTGGTTTCTCAACTACGAGACGGGAGCCTGCGTCAGAGCATTGTTTGTCAATTATTGTTGATTGACGAATAAATCTAATGCTTGCAGTGAAGTTGGAATTACGCCTGTGCATGTGTGTGCCCGCGTGCAAATCGTATCAAATAAAAGGGCTTTAGTAGAACGGTAAAACATATTTGAGAAAGATCTAGCCAGGAGGGTCCAGCTGGGTTGATGTTGTACAGCAATATCTAAAAACAAAGGTGTTTGTGTACTGCCTGTTATGACTTATGTGCCAAAACGTGGACACTCACAGTGGGGCTTGTCCATAGCTTAAAAGTTGCGCAGCGGGCTATGGAGCGAGCTATGCCTGGAGTTTCTCTGAAGGATAGAATTCGGAACGAGGTTTTCCGACAGAGAGCTAAAGTTACCGACATAGGTCACAGAATATGCAAGCTGAAGTGGCAGTGGGCTGACCACGTTTTTCGAACTGATGGCCGTTGAAGCAAACGTGTCATAGAGCGGACACCGCGAGAAGGCAAACGGAAGGTAGGACACCCCCTAGTCAAATGGACTGACGACCTGAAAAAGGCGGCTGGGCAGACTGGATGCGGAAGGCAGAGGATCAGAAGAAATGGCGCACATTGGGAGAGGCCTATGTCCAGCAGTAGACTGCAGAGGGCTAATTGATTGATAGTAGAATGCTATGCGCTATGACAAATTTCAAATTAAAGATGGCCATCACCACAAAATGGTATATTACATTTTTTTTTCTCATCTACCTCGGTAGGTATCAAATAAAAGGGCTTGACTAGTAGATCATTTAAAAAGTGTAAATGTAAGTTTATAAATAATATAACATTAACGCTTACCCAACATTCATTAATGAACAAAACTCATTCCGTAGGTCGAAGTTTTGTAAGAAATCCGGCATCAAATTAATGAACGTACACAATTTATCGAATCTCTGTTTAGTCCTCTCAATAGACCCCTTGTTGTAAATCAGTAAACGTTCCAAATATTCTGGATCTATAAATTTCAAAAATCTATATAGATAGAAGCTATAAAAAAGGTTTAGAGTATTTATAAACTTAAATTTAAATTGCTATGTATCATCATTATCATCTTTGCGTTAATCCCGTAATTTTCCGAGAAACAACTGCCATCTGAAAGTCACACCACAAGTCATTGACAATATGAAAGTATAGCTGTTAGATCAGTTGTTGACCCGTAACTACTGCCATAGATACTCGTATAACAACCGGGACTTAGTGTCATAATTTTTATGCCAAATGAACTTACCTACGTACCTTTTTTTATTGTGCGCAAAATCCCCATGGATACCTCCACCACTGGAGCCGGTGGGGGAGATTATGTCGGACTGGAACCGACTAAAACGCACGCTGACTGTGTGGGCTGCAGGTTGCCGGAGCGGAGGTGAGATTACCTGAGACGTATCCCTCGCACCCCGGCCGGCCCTCTTCTAGTGTGGGGACCACGGAGTCCCTATGTCGTCCCCGAGTATGGGGAGGCGCGCATCACACACCGCCGTCGTGGCCTGCTTCTGCAGGGTGACAGGCGGCTCCACTCGTCACCCCCAGGCCCGCGCTCATGTGGTACGCTGGTCATTTTGGGACCTCCGATACCCGAACATTCTTCACGAGCAGTCTACGCATCCGCGCAGTGAATCATCGCAGCGAGCAAGATGGCGAGCTCGAGAACTCACACTCTCAGTACTGCAAGAACTGGTGTTCTTGTCTCGGTGTCTCCTTTGCCGGGTACTCGGTGAGCGTGTGCTGCCCTGAGTCCTCGCTCTCGTTGCAGTGTTGGCACTTAGACGTTGGCTCTTTCTCGATCCGATGCAGATACTGCCCGGAGCACCCATGTCCGGTAATAATCTGCGTCATCCGGTACGAGATGCTAAAAGTGCCATGTTTCCATAGTGACACTCAGCTTGACAGCCTAACACCCTTTTACACGCCCAGCTTAAAGGACCCGGGAACAGTCCTGAGTCCTTTAAGCGAATACATGAGCTGGCAATGTATTCCAGCTCGTAATGGTGTGGCAAAGAAAATAGTCTCCGAACCACTTAGTTCTTTGTCGGATATTCTGCACCGTATGCGGGTGACATTTTAGCCCTACACGTGCTGCCCTATGTAGGAAAGGAGAGGGTGGAACGAATTGTTATAGCTCCTCAGAACATTCACTATATAGTACACACGGTAAAATACTGCCTAAGACGCAACATCTTTACATGTCTGCAAGGGTTCTAGGATGTTTAGTGTATAATAAATTTGAAATATATAGTGCAAAAAAATAACTTACCGAATTCCTTGATCCTAAAGTGATTCTGTTTTTGTATCCAATTTTTCAAATTTTCAATATCTTGTTTCAATTTGTTTACATCCTCATAGCCATGTGTTTTCCGAACCATATGTAATTGATTCTCGTTGAACTTTAAAATAGGATTAAACTTTATTGCTTCCATTGTGTCTTTGTGAACCGCTCAGCATAAAATGATATCATATATGTGTATTACCTTATTTTTATAAGGTCCAGTAACATAGTGATTTTAATTTTATTATGTAGCTGTAATTTTTTGTTCATATTTACAATTTATTCAATTTCAACGGCAAGTGGTACATATTAAATATTTTTTTATAAACTTATAGACTTTTTTATACAACTTAGGTGGCAGACAAGCAACCGTGGCTTATGGACGTGTGCAACACCACTCGCGGTGCTGACCCTGTAAGGACAGAGAGTTTCTGTGACGTCAGTGTAGAAGATAATGCGGGACAAGCATTTGGTCTTCTCACTGAGAGTACCTACCGTGCAGAATATTCCATCAAGAACCAAGCGGTTCGGTGATTGTTTCCTTTGCCGCACCATTAAGACCTAGAATCCTTACCAGCTCACGTGTTTCCTTCTTCCTACTACTTTTCAACGTGTGCAACACCAGGGGACTGAAACGCATGCTACCGGCCCTATAAAAACAGAGAATTTCTGTGCCGTCAGTGCAGAAGAAACAATCAGGATAAGCCTTTAGTCTTTCTACTGAAAGCACAACAACTCTCCAGTGAGCTCTCACTCACCGCCGAGAACACAACACGAGGTTATCATAGCCGTGGTATTCTGTAAGGTGGAGGTACTAGCCCAGTCGCACTGCTCAATTGGGGCTACCTTCAGGAAATTCAAATTAACGAGTACAGCATAAAAAGCCGTGTGAACTAATCCAAAAGTGTTAAAAGAAATAAGTAGACCTCTGGCTCAAAGTAAATACGTTGATGATGACTTCGACTTTTTAGAAGAAAGTAACTGCGCATGAGACTGAGAACAGAGCTGAGAAAAATTGATCAGGATCGAAAAAAAATTGTTCTAATCGCTGCTTCATTTTTCAAAATCTAGAACAGCCACTTGTCCTTCTCTTTACCAAACAGGAATTGATAAAAATGGAATATGACCATATCCAAAATGGGTGGTTTTAACCCAGTAAACATAAGTTTTTTTTTATACCACTTAGGTGACAGACAAGCACACGGCCCACCTGATGGAAAGTGGTTACCGTGGCCTATGGACGTTTGTAACACCAGAGGAGTCACAGTCGCGCTGCCAACCCTGTAAATACAGAGTTTCTGTGCCGTCAGTGTAAATGACAAAGCAGGACAAGCCTTTAGTCTTCCCACTGACAGCACAAATTCTCCTGTGAGCTCTGGCTACCCTACTCACCGCTGGGAACACAACACGAAGTTATTATTGCCGCGGTATTCTGTAGGGTGGAGGTACTTTTTCAGTCGGACTACTCAAAGTATACTATATATTTTGGAAACATTTTCAATCAATCAATCAAGTAGCCTATCGCAGTCCACAACTGGATATAGGCGCCATTTTTGCCCATCTATTGAGGTACAGAACACTAAGAAGCCGACCAGACATCCATTTTTTTACTAAGAAACTTGCATAAATATAAATAAATCTGTTTTCTTATTGGTCATACATGTTTATAATCAGATTATAATGCACATGCGCATCATTATTTTAAGTTTAAAAACTGGTTTGAAAAGCGCTCAGGCGTTTACTTTGCTAGACAGTTTCACATACCATTTTTTTAAATTGTAAAAACCCCACGGATGTTTGAAAGAGGTTTATTACGTATCTATTGAGAATATTATTTTTTTTATATTTCTTAATAAAATAATTCTTATAAATCAAATCATGTCAATATTAAAACAAAAATATAATAATATAGATAATCGCTCGAATGGTCATGATGCTGGCCATATGGCCTCATTGAATCGCAGTTGCCATTCTTTCCTCCAGGAACGAACCGAAGTGGGAGTCACCAAATTGGTCGAGGATACAACCTCTTTGTCTCTGAGTCGCAACTGCCCATAGTCTCCACCGCAATGGGTACATCATAATATTGTGGCCTCGTCCTCAGCCGCCGCCGGGGCGTTGGTCGCGTGGCCACAACTGTGCTGGCGCATGCAGCATCCCACAGCAGGCAGTTGCCATTTTTCCATCTGACTTGCTGAAACCCAGGGGCTCCAGCACGCATGACTATGTCATTGAGGGCATTTCGACGCGGGAAACTGCCTGTGCAGCGTCAATTGATCTACTAGTACATTCATTTGATAACTATAGCGGTGTATTCCCAACCAGTAACACCCAAACAAGTAACTGTTACTGGTTGTGAATAAAATTCCCAACGTGTCACAGAGGTTACTGAATACAACACATTTTACCCCAACGAGAGACGCTGAGGAAGTTGTAAAAAAAAGATGTTATTACCTATTTTGTGGTGGCGACCACCTTAGATTTCAATTTTGTCATGGTGCTTAGTATTTTACTTATCAAACCCTTTCATTTGATACTAATATTGAGTGAGTTGTGACAAAATATGTGATCTGCCATTTTGTGGCGGGGGCCATCTTAGACCGATTTTTATATATCAGTACAATTGTCGGAGTTGCTGTTGTTAGAATCTTGACTCTGTTGGATCTAGGCTAGGACTGCGAGGAGGACTATTCTGGACTGGATTAAGGATCTGATAGCAAATTTCGGAAACATACTAACTGCCTAATCCACTATTTTGCACAACAATGTTTATGGCACCTACTCATGTTCATCACTGAGCGGGGATCAAACCTGTGTAGTGACCGCATTCACTACCGCCACGCCACAGAGGCTGTCTCAAATTATGATAATATATCATAATTTTTTAAAATAATAAACAGCTAGGTCTTTTAATAATTATTTTTTAAACAAACATGTGGCAAACGAAGTGTGGAATGGCGAAGGTGAGGTATTTTCAAGGACTTCTGTTGAGAAAACATTGAAAATACCTCTGAAATAAAGTTATAATATTTTATAACCTGTTATTATCACATTGCAGGTGTTTTTGTTACGCTGATGGATATTCTTATTTTGTTATACCTACTACTTCTCAAAATAAGTATAGAAAAAAAACTAAATACTGTTTTTACCTGAATACCAAGAACGGTTATGTTTTTCGCGCGTATCTTGTATGTATGTTTCTAATATTCTTCATTACCTCAAATCTTCGAAACTAAGGGACGCATTTCTTCAATTAACATATCGTTAGATTTGTCTCGGTAACCCATATGTTCTTAGATAAATGACGCGAAAAAAACCAACATGGCCGCTTTAACACTATAGTTTAAAGGGAAAAAAATGTATACTGCAATATCGGTATCAAATTGAAGGGCTTACAACGAGGATTTCAAAATGGTTTTTCATGACTCCATATGAATGTAAAAAAAAATTAAAACCCAACTGATGCTGAAAAGACCGAAACAAGTTTATGTAGTTAATATTTGTTATTGACTAATTTAATGTTACAATGTTGCATGAAGATGATTATTTATTATGTTTAACATGAAAATACTGACATGATAATTAAAATTTTGACATGAAAAATTTCAACTCTCCATTCATAACTCCTAATTAAAAATTGATAATTTTGTTTTTATTGTCATAATATGTGACATTATTGCATGCCAATCTGGCTGAAATATGGTGATACTCAAATGTATTGCTTGAAACATCTTTGGAGACATATATGGATATCGCAATAAAATAAATTGAATTGAATTGAATTGAAGTTTGTTAGCAGACGGTACCCATAAATTTTATTTCGGTTTAGAATTGGAAATGGGTACTGCCTACTATCAAACTTGTTATAATGTTATCAGCATCAGTCGAGTTTTATTTTAAATAATCATTTTTTTAACTTTTTATAGATTGGCTTTTTAAAATTTTGATTTAAGTTTATTGGATTTATTTTTGGTGTCAGGGGTTTTTTAATTTCTAATTTACATATTAATACTGTTGATTGATCGCACTTGGTGGAATTTGTTGTTACACATATTAAGAACACACTTGTACTATTTGCACAGTATTTATGAAGTGAAAACTTCTTTAGCGGCGCTGAGAACTTTTTTTGGAATGGGTAAAAATTTCTAAGCTTGCGTCAGGACACGTGACCTGATCGAAAATTCGTAAGACGGATGGAGAGAGGACAGGCGACGCAGGGCGCTTGCGCGAATGTCACACGACTGTCACATGTGTGATGGCGGTGATAATCTTTTTAATGTAAAATAATTGTAATAGTTCTGAAGTGTTAAATTTTTAATGTAATATGAATTGTCATGTTTGTGTACGATAGCGCAATAAATGAATATTGTATTCCACCACATAAATAATAGTACTTTTATACTGATAATGAAAGCAATTCGTACAAAATTAATCTCTAACCATTCCAAAATATCAAAAATGCACAACGTTAATATTCAAGTTTTCACTTCTGCCGGCACTCCCGGAGTGCAACCCGTCGTTTTATTTATTAGACCTAATCGGTTTCAAGGTTCACAATAACAGTTAAGAACATTCTTCTATAAACATTTACAAAGCTTAAAGAATAATGTTCTTAATTATTGTGCACCTTTGAGGAAGCCAGAAGGCAAAACCAGTCAGATCTAATAAAAATGCTGTGGTAAAAGTACAAATGTGTTCTTTATGTACTGTTTTTTTTTTAAATTGATATGAGGAGGTAGGACACGACGGTATTCCCGTCCGAATTGAGCAGTCCGACTGGGGAAGTACCTCCACCCTTCAGAATACCACAGCTAAAATAACCTCTTGTTGTGTTCCCTGTGGTGAGTAGGGTAGCCAGAGTTCACTGGAGAGTTTTTGTGCTGTCAGTGGGAAGACCAAAGGCTTATCCTGATTTTGTGTTCTGCCCTGAGGGCACTTAAAATCTCTGTTCTTACAGGGTTGGCAACACCGATGTGATTCCACTGGTGTTACACATGTTCATAGGTCACGGTAACCACTTTCCACCAGGTGGGCCGTGTGCTTGTCTGCCACCTAAGTTGAATAAATAAAAAAACTAGTCAAGCCCTTTCATTTGACGCCATATTAAGGGAGTTGTAACAAAATATGTAATCCACCATTTTGTGGCGGGCAGCGGCCACATTTGACCGATTTTCATTAAGCATAGCTAACAGTACTCTCGAACAATGCATGTTTAGGGTAGGAGGTAGGACATGACGGTATCTCCCGTCTCAAATTGAGCAGTCCGTCTGGGGAAGTACCTCCGCCCTACAGAATACCGCGGTTATAATAACCTTGTGTTGTGTTCCCGGTGGTGAGTAGGGTAGCCAGAGCTCACTGGAGAGGTTTTGTGCTGTCAGTGGAAAGACCGTAGGCTAAAATTGACATCACTGACTTGTAGAGGCGTGAAATGTTGGCGCGGCGGTCAGGGAGACACGGTGAAACGGTTATCCGCTGGCCGCCCGCAGGTTGTACGGTTCCCGAACCTGGGGATTACTTAATCTCCGCGCCAGGAGGCTGAACCAGCAGCCTGTGTAAAGTGCCCGATGCTGTAGTCGTGCCGGAGGAGGAAACCGGAGTGGACTCGGCTACAGTATTTGGGAGGGGACCGGGGGCCCTTCCGCCCTCCGCGCCAGCCAGTCACACAACCCCAGCTTGTCTATGGTGGTACGAAGTCTAGCTTTGTCTTCTGCACTGGGAGCACAGAAACTCTCTTTACCTTCCCCCCTCCCCCCCCCCCCCCCTTCACAAAGACCATGAAGAGAAATAACAAGGAAAAAGTTACCACAGCGGCACTATCGTCCACAGTACATGTGGACTTCTGTAACATCAGGGGCCTACACACCAACCTCAACGCAGTCCATCTCCATTTAGAGACCGCGCAGCCCACCTTGTTTTTTCTGACGGAGACGCAAATATCATGCCCGGCCGATACAGCCTACTTAATGTACCCCGGGTACAAACTCGAGCATAACTTCCTGAGCCGCGCCGGGGTATGCTTGTACGTCCGGGATGATATTTGCTGCCGCCGTCTTCAAGGCCTTGAAGACAGAGACCTGTCAACTCTTTGGGTACGTACGGATCACGGTGGCCACACCCGTATCTTTGCGTGCCTCTACAGGTCTCATAGCGGTGACCTGGGTACAGCTCAATTGTTTGAGCATCTGCAGCGGTCTGCGGACAAGGTAATTGAGCAATACCCTACCGCGGATTTAGTATTCTTGGGGGACTTCAACGCTCACCACGTAGCGTGGCGTGTTTGGGGTCTCCTAGAACTGATTTTGCGGGAAGGGCTGCTCATGACTTTGCTCTGACCTACGGATTCATTTAATTGGTGCATTCTATTACTAGAACACCAGAAATAGAGACCCACAGAAGCTCTATACTGGACCTTCTGCTGACTTCGCGCCCGGACGAATACTCAGTAACTGTGGAAGCACCACTTGGTACTTCGGACCACAGCCTCGTTCGGGCGCAAGTGACTCTCACGCGTCCTGAACCACCGCAGCCACCTCAATGGCGGCATGTCTGGCACTACAAGTCAGCAGACTGGGATGGACTGCGAGAATTCTTCGCGTCGTACCTGTGGAGGCGGCTTTGCTTCACTTCAAATGATCCTAACTTCTGTGCAACAGCAGTAGCTGATGCGATCTTAGCGGGTATGGAATGCTATATTCCAAACCGCTGAGAGCCGAGAGAGCAAACGCCCGTGGTTTAATAGGCCCTGCAGAGAAGCAAGAGACCACAAGCAATCTGCATACAGGGCTTGGACCACGGTTCTTGCCATAAAGATCCAAATATCGCTGAAGTGAAGCGAAAGTTGAATGCCGCCTCGAGGTCTAGTAAAAAAACTACGGCCAGGGCTAAGTTTGAGTTCATCGTTAGAATTGGCGAGCGGCTTGCGCGCTACCCATCTGGCAGTCGTGCATTTTGGTCGCTCACTAAAGCTGCCGAGGGAAACTTCTGCCAGTCTAGCCTTCCACCGCTGCAAAAATCCGATGGTAGTCTGGCCCATGGCGCTAAGGAGAAAGCTGATCTGTTGGGTAATCTCTTTGCGTCAAACTCGACTATGAACGATGTGAACGCCGAACCACCCATAATCCCCAGCTGTGGTGCTTCCATGACTGAAGTTAAAATCACGCAACGGGTGGTCCGGCGCGAGCTTAAGTCCCTAGATGTTCGGCAGTCGAGTGGGCCGGACGGTATACCGGCGAGGGTGCCCCCGAGCTGTGCCCTGTACACACACTTACACATCTTTTCGCACTCTCATACTCCCCAAGGTGGGTCCCGACCTCGTGGAAGACCACATTCGTGCACCCTGTGCCTAAGAAAGGTGACAGGACAGATCCGACCAGTTACAGGCCTATCGCACCTCCCTTCTCTCAAAGGTAATGGCGCGTATTATTAATACACAGCTCCTGAGATACCTTGAGGGAAACGATCTACTGAGCGATCGACAGTACGGCTTTCGCCACCGTCACTCTATCGGTGACCTTCTTGTGTATCTCACAAACTGGTGGGCGCAGGCCATTGAGAGTCGGGGGAGGCACTAGCGGTCAGTCTCGATATAGCGAAGGCCTTCGATCGGGTCTGGCACAAAGGTCTTTTTGCGAATTTGCCATATTATGGACTCCCCGAGGGACTGTGCGAATGGATTTCCAGCTTTTTGTCCAACAGAAGCATCCAAGCCGTCGTCGGTGACGCTGTTTCTGCTGCATATCAATGACATGCTGTCTGATGGCTCTATTCATTGTTATGCGGACGACAGTACCGGAGACACGTGTTACACGGGCCGTGCAAATGTCCCTCAGTCCGAGGTGGAGAAGAGTCGCGAACAACTTGTGTCTGAAATCGAGACTACTCTCTCTGGAGTATCCGATTGGGGACGACTAAACCTAGTCCAATTCAACCCCACTAAGACACAAGTATGGGTATTCACCGCTAAGAAAACCACATTCATTGTAGCATCACAATTCCTGGGCACACCGCTTACCATCTCCTCGAGTATCGGGAGTATCCTTGGTGTCGATATCTCCAGGGACGTCCAATACCGAAGTCATTTGCAGGACAAGGTTAAGTTGGCATCAAGAAAACTCGGAGTGCTCAACAGGGTGAAGCAGTACTTCACTACGGGGCAGCAACTCCTTCTTTATAAAGCACAGCTCCGGCCTCACAAGGAGTACTGCTGTCACCTTTTTGCTGGAGCACCTGCATACCAGCTTGACCCCTTCGACTCAGTGCAAAGACGGGCATTGAGGCTGGTTGACAATCCCATACTCACAGGTAGTGTGGAACCTCTTAGCCTTAGGAGGGATTTTGCCTCACTGTGTGTGTTCTACCGCCTATACAATAGTTTGTGCTCAGATGAATTGTTTGACATGATGCCCGTAGCTACATTCTATCATCGCACCTCTCGCCATAGGCAGGGAATTCATCCTCACACATTGCGACCTGAGACGGTGTGCACTGTGCGGTAAGAAAGAAACTTCATCCCACGCACACTCAAGCTGTGGAATGACCTCCCTGCTGCGGTTTTCCCAAGCGCCTATAATATGGGGTTCTTCAAGAGGGGCATCAGAAGGTTTCTTCATGGTCGGCAGCGCGAGTGCAACACCCCTGGCGTTGCATACGTCCATAGGCCACGGTAACCGCTTCCCATCAGGTGGGCCGTGTGCTTGTCTGCCAACTAAGTGGTATAAAAAAAAAATGTTTCAAACAAAATTTAAAAAACAATCTGTTCGTCTACTATAATACTACAGACAGACATACACACACGGGTACTCATAATACCCAGTTGTTTTGAAGTTGGCAGTTAAAAGTTTAATTAAAACACACACAAATAAATATTTTTTTTTTAATTTTCTTTTTTTAATTATCTTCAACTTGCTTACAAGAAGATTAAAACAATGTTCAACTTTCTTATCGTAAAATACACACCAATAGACGATTAATTAAGATAATATTTACTCCCAATCCTTTTCTGATTCAAAAACAAACAGCTGATTCAGTTTTTCTCTTGTTTAAATCAGCAACATTTTTAAAAAGGAACCTCCTAGAAATCACAAACGGTTCGTATTAAAACGTTGGAGTTCTGTGAGAAAATATTCGGTGCCTTCTATGTAACCTCATTGGTATTCATGAATTTCAATTCGTAAACGACAAGTACGCTGACCAAGCCACTCTGGTGACCGTTATTAAATAATTGGTAACATAATTTTAAGAACTGATTTATTTCTGATAGAGAAGACAATTTGAATTTGACGTTTGAATAAAAAGTTTACTGTTATTAGGGGAACTGGTGGAACACTTTCGTACGGGAAGTGGTGGTACACTTTCGTATAGTGAAACTAGCTGATACCCGAGGTTCTGACTACCACTGATACTAAAACAAATTAGTTTAAATAAATAAAGGAATCTGCGCGTACAAGGCTCGGCCATGACTTCCGGGGTCAAGTAAATCTCACCAGCCAATGGTATCCAAAGAGACAAGATTGAATGAAGAATAGAATTTAGGCTTTGATTTGACTGGCTTTATTGTACAAAAAAAAAGTATCTAAGTATATACGCATTCTAGATTCCATAACACAAACTAGTTAAGCTGTGCTTACTATGGATCTACTCAGATTTAAATATTTTGTCAATATTCAAACAATCTTTATTAACTATAGATAATAATTAATATACAATTTGGTCAGTTTCAAAACACAAATACGTAAAATTGACTCGCAATTATGTCGCATCGAACATCCCACCCCTGCTGGCTGCATTGTCTCGCTGAATTGAAATGGCCATCCTTTGCCCCAGGAACGAGCCAGAGCGGGAGTCACCGCCTTGGTCGTGGATACTGCGGCTAATTTCCGCGATCAACCTTTTCGTCTCTGATTCGCTTCGTATATATCATAATATCATAGATTTTGCAATAGTCGCATTTGTAACCTCCGCCCTACAGAATACCGATGTTATAATAACTTCGTATTGTGTTCCCAGCGGTGAGTACGGTAGCCAGAGTTCACTGGATAATTTGTGCTGTCAGTGGGATGGCTAAAGGTTTGTCCTACTTTGTCCTCTACACTGACGGCGCAGAAATTCTGTGCTTACAGGGTCGGCAGCGCGAGTGTGGCTTCTCTAGTGTTACACACGTCCATAGGCCAAGGTAACCACTTTCCATTAGGTGGGCCGTGCGCTTGTCTGTCACCTTAGTGGTATAAAAAGAAAAGAATGTAAGTGATAGGACTAGCTTTTCCTTGGACAAGTAAACATCTGGAAAGTATCACCCTCTCACTTAATATCGACTAATAGTAACAGTCTACAGCATCAGCTTCTGTGTATTACCGAGGCTTTCTTTCCCTACCATATTTCAATTTTCCTTTAACCATTTCCTCTACATAATGTGTTGTAACTTGTAACTGGCGTGTAACACTTTTATTGCAAGGATTTATTTATAGATCTATCGTTTCTGCACATCATTAAGTTTACTATATGTTTATTTTTTACCAATATCTAACAACGCCGCGTGGTTTCCAGCAGAGTAGAATTAGGGCCACCCCATCTCTTCCCATGCGGTGTCGTACAAGGCGACTAAGGGATAGGGCTGTTTAACATCAGACAGATACATACAGCCCAGACTCCGCCTCCGATGCATGGCTCGAGTCAACAATAGTGCCCGGAATACGGCAATAGGCTCACCTCCTTTTACGTGGGAACGAATTCAATGATTGGTGAAATATTGGTGTTAATTCACCTCTGCGTAACCCTCTAGGAATAAAGGCGTGATTATATGTATGTATGTCTAACAACGAATTCAGTTTTAATCTTCAATTGTAAAAGTTTTAATGATCACTTATATACCTAGGACTACCTATAGATCTCCTATTTTTAAGAAAAAGTCCTTTAAATTCTACAACATGGTAAAGAATTATCGCTGAATGATATTTTTATCAGGCTATATCGCGTTCTGACATCCTAGAGTCACCTAAAGTCGCTACACACCTGTAAACAACAGACGAAACTCTATTAAGATCGAGAGGTCAGACAAAGGACTGCTGTAAAACCTCCCAATCCTGAGGGTAAAGTAGCCTTATTTTATTCAAAGTCAGTTGACAATGAAATAAAGTTCTTTGACGTTATATCCAAAGTTCTTTTAGCAGCAAAATTACTGGACGTCGAATCACGTGCGTTTCACATTGTCAAATCGGTTGTGCAGAAGCGTAGCACTTATATCGATAATCTATCGAGTGAGACTTATATGAATAAGTACGCTATTGAAGTAACAAGTGTTGCTTGATCTTGTCATCGGAAGTCGAATTTAGATTCCAAAAAAACTTTTAGAATAGGGAATATATCACACGAAATGAAAACTTGTCTTAATCGTAAATGGCCCAAGATATACGGTGCAAGGAAAATGCTTTGTTGGGTAACCTCACACCTACTAATTCAGATCCGAGACGCCGCGATGCGCGGTTTTAGTCGGTCCGGTATCTATGGAGATTTCGGCAGCAAAAACAGCGGTGTTTATGGGACCATATCAACATCTTTGGGGTCCAGGCCAACCTCATTGGGCCTGATTCGGCCGGAATACGAAAGATTTGCCAGTGGCTAGGTACCTCAACATCGGCAACAAATGACCCAAGGCGGTGTGCGGTTTTAATTGGTTCGTTCAACATAACTAACCCCGCTAGCTCCAAAGATCATTGTGGTCCCCCATACACTCTGATACATCCTAAAACTTAGTAAAGGATAATAAACCAGACCATATTACAAAAGGATATTCCAGTAATAAAAATAAATCACTAGATACCAGCGTGAATATTATTGAAATTTAAAGCTCTGCACTGGTCCACATACCAAGTGGAAATCCAGTTATTATAGTTTGGAGAAGTTTGGGGATGCATAATGCTCCCATATTTTGACTAATCTCTTGCATAGCAGACCAGGTGTGTTCATTTATAATAGTTTAAATCTGCAGCTGAATTCTATTATAGAATCATTGGTTGTTCCATACATATGTTTTATATTCATGCCTGTAAATCCTAGAAGGGGTAGACAGAGATATATTAACACTCACATTGCGTTATATTTTTCAGTCTTTGAAACAGGGGGCGAGCCTATTACCATGTGAGCACTTTGTCATGGACAGAATTTTTCCATCGAAAGGATACAGTAAAGAATCAAATATTCACTTTCACTTGTTCAGTACAGGCACATAAAGAGCACATATGAACGTCAAAATTTTACAATTATGTCAAGAAATAAAATTAAATAAATAAATAATGTAAAAATAAACCATTGAAACATGATTCTTTCTCAGGTTCGGTAGATTAGTTGTAATGAGAAGATACCAGCAAGAAACTCAGAGAACTATATTAGAACTAGATTATCTTTCTTTTTAAATTTTCTTTAGTTTACAACTTATTTTGTGCGAGCAAGTAATGGACTTATGTTGACCACGCATTTAACTCATCAAGATACTCATCTACTTTATAGCAACCTTTATTCATTAAAGTTTTTTAAATTTAAACATACAGCATATAAAAAAACCTGGCCATAGAGGCTGTTGATACTAAATACAAATCTTCAGAAATGTTTATAGCAAAACACACAGTGACATCTTGCTCATAATAAACGGGACAGCTTAACAGACTTTAATATTAATTTTATTTTTTATCTAATTCTCTATCATTTGATCACAGATTCGAATTCATTCATTTGCATCGTAACATCATATACATGAAATTAGTGCAGTTCAACATATTTAACATTCAATGGCATGCAAATATTAATTTATGCGCTGTTTACACTTCGGGTGTTCTATTTGAAACCCCTATTTTGATCGTACCGGGGATCGAAAAGGAATCTGTATTCTACTTCGCTCTCTACATACACGTACATATATTATAGTCACATTTTTTTTTCCCAGTGGGGTAGGCAGAGACTACTGTTATCCACTTGTCACGATCCTGGCATACCTCTTTCGCTTCTTCTACTTTCATAATAGTTTTCATACATGCTCGCCGGTTTCGGGTACTCTTGACATGTCCGATCTCTAAGGAGATCAAAAAGAACTTCATTTTTCCACTTGGATCCCCTAACCGTCGTTTAGGGGATATTACCAAACAATACTAAAAATAATATCACTGCATGCGTAATTAAAACTCAATTAAAATACAATCAAAATTAAGATTATAAGAGTTAGATTAAAATTTCAACATACTAATTATAATGGTCATAATGTGATGTCAATACAGCAATAATAATAAAAATATATTATACTCATAATGTATTTTGTTTCGAATTCACTTGCAAAAGATTAATAATAATTAATAAGCCAAGAAATTTGCAGAAATACTATTAAGATATCTGTAAATATCAGAATGAAATTGCGATAATCACAAATAAAAAGGCACATAGTAGGTATATTGTTATGATATTTCGGTAAAATTTCAAGTAGAATAACTAATTGATTGTCTATACAACCTAACAAGCAAGGAATACAAATTCGTTAGTTACTAAAATAACAAAATTTTCTTGCTAAAGTTGGAGTTCATTCCTTCTAATTAAATAATAACAAAGGAGTAACTGTGAACTGAATCATTTTCATAATTGTGAGAGATAGAGAATATTCTGATGAAATTTAACTTTTGACGTTTGTATTAAGTATATTAAAAATTAATATTATTATTGGTGTAATTAGTATAGATCTAAGTGCAGTACGTAACTTCACACTAGCTTTAGGATTTAGATATTAATAATAAAAACATAATAATTAAAGAAAGGCATTAGAAGGTTTGGTTGGCATTAGAAGGTTGGCAGCACGGGTATTTTTTTTTTTTTATACCACTAAGTTGGCAGACAAGCACACGGCCCACCTGATGGGAAGCGGTTACCGTGGCCTATGGACGTATGCAACACCAGGGGTGTCACACTCGTGCTGCCGACCATGAAGAAACCTTCTGATGCCCCTCTTGAAGTATAACGGTATAACGCCACTGGTGTTACATGCGTCCATAGGCCATGTAACCACTTCTCGTCAGGTGGACCGTGTGCTTGTCTTCTCAGGAGCTAGTATTGAATTAGGACCGTTCTCATTTCCCCTTTTTTTTTTCGGTTTTACCTGGCTGACCCAGGGCCATCATTGATTTCGAGATGGTTCCCTTGGGTGTGGGAACCACGGGGTCCTCATGTTGCCCATGGAAAGGGGAGGTGCGCAACGCAATGATGCCCCGGATTGCTTTTGCTAGGGTGACAGGCGACTCCACTTACTATCACCTCTAGGACTGCACTCGTGAAGGACACAGATCGTTGAGTAGTTCCGATGTGTGCGTAGCATTATGTACCTAAACAACACCGTACGTAAGAATGTTTTTAGATAATCACAACAATTGCTATAACAGTACTCTTCACTCCTAGAGTAAAACCAGCGCCAGAGTCTCGTTCGTTACTTAGCAGGTGCACAGGTTTATCGATAAGGTTGACTGGATTCCAAAGATCCTTGATGAGATTTTATAATATCTTGGAATGAGCCAAGTGGTATGAGTAATGGACTGCTGAGACGAGGTCTCGGATTCAATCCCAGGTTTTACCATGGCACATACCAATGACTTTTCGATGCTTTTCGAAGTTCTGTGTGTATTTATCGCAGGTTTATAAGTGCCCGGTTAATGGTAATAGGCTCGCCACCTATTATATTTGGACTTAAACATAAACTGTCAAAATTTGGGTGTTAGGACCTCTGCCTACTCCTTCGGAGATATAGGAGTGAGTTTATGTTATGTTACTTGAAATTACTTACATACAGAAGTTAAATTAGTTAATAGGTTTATAGACTCTACTTGCTATATTAGATACTTAATGGCTTTATTTATAAACTATGCACAGTCACCGACAGAAGGATCTTGACTTTCAAGTCTCAAAATGGATCTCAAAACAAAGGTATCAGCAAGTCAAATGTTTTATTTATTTAAATTGTGTTACATATTCACAGCGTTCCAACTGCGTTAAATAGTAACAGTTGCGAATATAAGTTCTCTCCTAGAAACTATTATTAGGTTTTTTTATATCACTTGATTGTCTGCCAGACAAGCACACGGCCCACCTGATGGGAAGTGGTTACCGTGGGATATGGACATGTGTATGATCAAGGGAGTCACGTGCGCGCTGCCAACCCTGTAACCACAAGAGTTTCTGTGCCGTCAGTGTAAAAGACAAAGCAGGACAAGGCTTTGGTCTTCCCACTGATAAGTACGAAAATTCTCCAGTGAGCACTAGCTACCCTACTCACTACCGGAAACACAACACGAGGTTATTATGGTCGCGGTATTTTGTAGGGCGGAGGAACTTCCCCAGTCGTACTGCTCAATTAGACGGAAATATCGTCTTGTACTAAAATAAATTAAAATTAATGAATAGTAAAGAGTATTATTATCCAAACTGAAGGTGTACCAGAAACCAGAACAATCAGTCAACAGGAAGGAGGAAAACAAGGAATTAAGACCATTTTGAGTCCTTTGGTCATCAGGGACGATCTAATGCAAACTGTGCTCTAATTGACTTGTTCGCAGTAGACGTAAGTTTAAAAACTAATTAAAATTTCCCTATGAGCGGTATCGTCGGCGACTGAATAACTTCGACATCGGTTAGGCCAACTTGAAATGTTAGTTTGTTAATGACAAAGAAAGTTAACAGATGACCTGTATAGTGAACTGAAATGGTGAAATACTGACATCAGCGATTGCAAATCATAACACACATATACATTATAATCACGCATTTATCCCCAGAGGGTTAGGCATAGGTGAATTAACACCCACATTTTATCAATCGTTGAATTTGGTTCCATGTAATAGGGGATGAACCTAAAGCCGTTTAGCGGGCACTATTGTTGACTCGAGCCATGCATCTGAGGCTGAGTCTGGGATGTATATATTATCTGTCTGATATCTGATATTAAACAGCCGTATCCCTTAGTCGCGTTGTACGACACCGCATGGGAAGAGATGGGGTGGTCCAAATACTAGTCTGCCGGAAACCACGCGGCGTTCATCGTGGCATGAAGATTTATGTAAATAAGCATAAAATCATCAGCACTTATTTTTTGTTTAGTCCGTCAATTTTGTACAACCTGCTCGATGATGAACTAGGGTGAAGTTCTGATGATATGGACCATCAATCTAGATGATAACGATCTTAAAATGGCGGTTCTTTTCTTGAAAGCCTGGACGGGATTTCTGTAAATATAGTATGCGTGTTTGATATATGCCTTCAAAATGTTCTGATGAGGAAAGGAGAGTGTGGGACTAATTGGAAGAGCAATTAGTCCCACACTCCCCTTTCCTACACAGAACAACACGTGCAGGGCTTAGATTTTACCCGCACACGGTATTGAATATCCGATCAAGAACCAAGCGGTTCGGAGACTCTTCCCTTTGTCGCACCATTAAGGCCTGGAATTCATTACCAGCTCACGTGTTTTCTTCTTCCTACATTTTCGGGTCCTTTAAGTGGGGCGTGAAAAAGCATGTGATGAGGCCGTCAAGCTGCGTGTCACCATTGTAACATGTTATATGTAAGTAATGGTGACCCTCTTTTCAGAGACTGTCTTCAGCTTATCATCAGACGAGGCGAAATCTAATTGACGTGTCCTACATTTAAAAAAAATCTATATGCCTATTTCAGTCTACTACTGTACATAATATGCCTCTCCCAATATGCGCCTTAAACCTGGTCATATTGAAAATCTCACCATTGCTTCTGTAGCGGATGCAAACACCCATGGAGACAGTTTCCCAAGATTTCTATCGCAAAGTATAAGTGATAAATATTGCTAGACAAATTGTTTCGATCAACTTGTGATATTCAATAGTACATGCATAGACGTCAGTCACCTTGTGACCATGGCTGCTGTAACCTAGTCCAAACGTCAGGCAAATCAAAGGTATATATGTACCTATACTATGATTGCGTTAATTCCCGTTAACATTTCGAGTATTGTATATCATGGAACGCAAAAGTTTGAAAGTTAGATTACTTTTTTTTTTTACGTGCGCAAAATCCCCACGCATACCTCCCCACCGGAGCCGGTGGAGGAGGTTATGTCGGACTCGAACCGACTAAAACGCACGCCGCATGTGGGTCGTTTTGGTTGCCGAAGGTGAGGTTGACAGGCATATCCCTCGCACCCCGGCCGACCCAGGGCCATCTCTCACGATCTGGCCCTCTTCTCGGGTGTGGGGACTACAGAGTCCCCAACTCGACCCCGGAAACGGTGCTACTATGTATATCCACTAGTAGAGCCTTATATTATGACTGAGCTGGTAGATTAGGGAAGTACTTATTAATCTCTCACATACGATAGTGAAGAAAGAACAAGTCATTAAATAAATATCAGTTACATATTATTCGTATTTTAAATTTAATTGAACATCTTCATAGCCTTGAATACAATACTTGCATATAAACGATTGTTGTGAAACATTTTCTATTATTTATACACTTTGAAACAAGTTTGATAGCAAGCGTTACCCATTTGCCAATCATAAAGCGAGAGAAATTTATTGGGTACTGCCTGCTACCAAACTTGTTTCGATTTTGTAGACAGCAGTTTTGTAATAATTTTTTTTCTATTAAAGTTTTTAGTTACGATAGAACATCTTCTTCTAATTCACTATATTTTGATACTCTACTCAATAAATTTGAATGAAATTATTTTTTGACTACACGCATTTTAGCACCAAAAATCCACTGCATAAGTTTTATTGTCATTTTATATACCCTAAGACACTCGGGAGATGAATACCTTTCATTAAATATTCCATTCATTGAAATCAGCCCAGCTGTTAGGCCTGTACAAGCAAACAACGAAAACTACATACATTACCCTCGATGGCGCAGTCGGTTAAAAAACATGTAATGAGTATTTTATCTTGCCATTTACTTACGAAATGTAACCTTTTCTGCATATTAACCAGCCAATTATAACCGTCAGAAAATTATACTTATGAGGTATTGCCACAGCATTGAGTACCAAACCGCCAATCATAATGATTCAAACATTACCTAATCATTAATCAATTAGAATACAACATATCCATAGTGATATCTCTCACCCAAATGGTGTTCGACGGACATCGGAAACTAATTAGTGGAATTACATCGCCTTAATGGATGTTGCCGAACTTTCTGCCGATATCCTTGATTGCTATTGACGAGTATTGTTACCGTGGTCATGATTCGATGATGGTGGTAAATGATTTATGTTTTTAAAGCAGCTTTGAAGATATTTTAGCGATATTGAAAAACGTGGCTTACTTAGTCAAAACAAAAAGAAATAAACATATATTCGCGCCTGTAAATCCTCAAAGGGGCGAGCTTGTTGTCGTAAAGCGGACATGTTCTCATGGGCTGTATGTTTACTGCTGTATGGAGAATAGATGGGTTGGGCCTATTCTGCTCTACCGGGCACCAACACAGCAGTTTCTTATCTTCGGGATCTTCGGGTGTATTCAGGAATCAAAGGATCGGAGATGCTGTACACAATTTTTTAACCTTGATGACAAGTTTACAAGCCACAAGCCACCGAGTTCACAAGCAGCTTGTAAACTCTCTCCGTATCATTGTGCTTTTTTATTTTTTATATAGGGCACATCAATTATCCATCGCCTCGCCTGATGGTAAGCTGAAGGCAAAGTCTCAGACAAAAGTGTCACCATTACATACATATACTATGTTACAATGGTGACACTCAGCTTGACGGCCTTATCATATTCTTTTTCACGCCCGCTTAAAGGACCCGCGACTGTAGGAAGAACGACAGAGGAGAGAGTCACCGGACTGCTTGGTTCTTGATCGGATGTTCTGCACTGTGTGCGAGTGACATCTAAACCCTGCACGTGTTGTCTTGTATAGGAAGGGAGAGGGTGGGACTAATTAGACGAGCTCATCAGAACATTCACCATGGTACAGACGGTAAAATATAATTATGTCTTATTGTAAAAAAGCTGCTGGAAAAATAGAAAACCGAGTTGATTTACTCGCCACTCGTTGGCGTGTTAACCTGTAAGCTAGTTAACCAGCTATGTATCACCATTACAACCGGTGAAGAGCAGCTCGTAAACTAGCTCTTTCTCATTGGGGTATGTAGTATACGGTTTAAAGGATACTGTCAGCTGCCGTAGAATGTGTACATATCCGTTCCGACCCGGACGGAGGATTAGACCCTCCATTTTATTAAAGGATAACCACTGTCATACTACTGACGCTGCAAAAAATTGCATGAATGAATTTTAGACTGTATTTCTATACACATAAAGTCCAAAATTGAATGATACAAAGTTTCATGACACTTTTTTTTTATACTACATAGTTGGCAGACAAGCACACGGATGGAAAGTGGTTACCGTGGCCTATGGACGTTTGTAACACCAGAGGAGTCACAGTCGCGCTGCCAACCCTGTAAGTACAGAGTTTCTGTGCCGTCAGTAGAAGACAACGCAGGACAAGCCTATAGTCTTCCACTGACAGCACAAATTCTCCAGTGAGCTCTGGCTACCCTACTCACCGCTGGGAACACAACACGAAGTTATTATAGCCGAGGTATTCTGTAGGGCGGAGGTACTTTCCCAGTCGGACTGCTCAATTGGGCGGAAATTTTCATTCACTCTGCAATAAGCCTGTAATTTTGGACTTTAACCGCATTGCTTTAAAGTCTGAAATTAAATGGATTTTTTAGCGTGGTCCGTGGTATGACAGTGGTTTTGCTTTAGCAGAATAGAGACTCAGTGGAATCTTGTATTTAATAAGCCTTTTTTGTTCAAGATAGATGTAGATAAACGCTCGTGAGAATCGGAATTACAATTATGTGAATATTTTTTTAGGAACCTAATATTTAATTCTTAATGTGCATATTTACTTCCACAGTTGATATTTTCAAAACAATGGAATATAGTTTGGTATTTTGATATGGACAAGGGCGTTAGGTAAAAATGTTAACCTTGAAAAATCTTGAATATGGGTTGACATTCAAAGCAAAAATCTCCGCCATTATTGCCAATGTCAACTAAATGACAAGTGGCAAGACAAAGTTTGTTCACTCAGTTTAGCCCCCCCCCTTTTTTTGACGTGCGGAAATCCACTCGGATCCCAGCCCGCCGGACCGGATGGGGGTGGTTATGTCGGACGCGGACCGACTAAAACCGCACGGCCGTATCAGGCCATCAGTTGCCGGGGTGAGGTATCCTTTAGCATATCACTTGCGTCAGTTTAGCCCCCCAAAATAAAATCACATGTCCTGCTCGACTACCAGAATTCCATGGAACACACGGAAACAAATTTAACACTTAGGTGGCAGTCAAGCACACGTCTCACCTGATAGAAAATAGTTACCGTGGCCTATGGACTTTTGTAACACCAGAGGAGTCACAGTCACGCTGCCAACCCTGTAACTACAGAGTTTCTATGCCGTCAGTGTAAAAGACAAAGCAGGACAAGCCTTTAGTCTTCCCACTGACAGCACGAATTATCCAGTGAGCTCTGGCTACCCTACTCACCGCTGGGAACACAACACGAAGTTATTTTAGCCGCGGTATTCTGTAGGGCGGAGGTACTTCCCTAGGCGGACTGCTCAATTGGGCGGAAATACCGCCGTTTCCTACCTCCTTAAGGCTAACATGGTTCTAGTAGAATTTGTTGAAAAACTTGACGTTAGTAATTTTATAGACTTGACATTGGCAAAATTTTGGCTATTCGCTGCAGGATCCATCAAGAGGAAGAAGTCCCTCAGTTTACTGTATGTACTAGTGGCGCCTACTAAGTATACCTTTGCGTAATATCCCTTAATTTGCATCTGACTATCATTACCAGCATCTTAGCATTAGTTCCAGTTACATCCGAGGCTCTCACCTTGGAGTTCGAGGTCCTCTTTATCAGTCCATCCGATTAATACTAAGCATAACCATTAAATTCTTGCGGCAATTCATCATTACCAGAACGTTAGTCTCGGTTTATCTTAGTAGAACATACTGCTGTCTGATTTCTCAACACCGAGAGAAAAGGCTACTGGCTTGCAGGTGAGGTTTCTTTGCGCTCTAGATCCTGGCTGAGATGATTATAATGAAGATGATTTGTAGAATGTATTCTGAAGTTATTCAATGAAACTTAGTTAAAATAATAGTATATGAAGACATAGGCATGAGGTAGATAGGACACGACGGTATTACCGTCCTATTGAGCAGTCAGACTGGGGAAGTACCTCCGTCCTACAGAATACCACGGCTATAATAACCTGGTGTTGCGTACCCGGCGGTGAGTAGGCTAGCCAGAGCTTGTGGCAGCCCTGGGAGTGAGAGTTCTCACGCTCTCCACCATGCTCGCGGCGATGGTCCACTGCGCGGATGCGTGGGCGGCCGGCGCCTCCTTCTGCGAGCAAGTAATGCTCATGAAGGAGGAGGCGGGGCGGAAACGGCAGCGGGAGCGACGAAGGATCGCAAGCCAAGCTGCCCGCGTACTAAGGCAACTCGGGCGTCTGAGGTCGATGAACGACCTCCGCTCCCCATGAGCGCAGGCCTAGGGGTGACTGGTGGAGCCACCTGTCACCCTGGCAGAAGCAGGCCGCGGCGGCGGCGCACCTGGCGCGCCTCTCCGTTTTCCGGGGACGAGTTGGGGACTCTGTAGTCCCCACACAGCCGAGGAGAGGGCCAGATCGTGAGAGATGGCCCTGGGTCGGCCGGGGTGCGAGGGATATGCCTGTCAACCTCAACTTCGGCAACCAAAGCGACCCACAGGCGGCGTGCGTTTTAGTCGGTTCGAGTCCGACATAACCTCAAGGGTAGTCAGAGCTCACTGGAGAGTTTCTGTACTGTCAGTGGGAAGACCAAAAGCTTGTCCTGCTTTGTCTTTTACACTGACGGCACAGAAACTCTTGTGCTTACAGGGTTGGCAGCGCGAGTGTGACTCCCTTGGTGTTGCACACGTCCATAGGCGACGGTAACCACTTCTTCTTCACTTCAATCAGGTGAGTCGTTTGCTTGTATGTCAATCAGGTGGTATAAAAACAGGTGGTATATAACAACGACAATACAAGCATTAGGTTGTATGGTCGTTGGTAAATTATGAACAAAAACACAGACTACACAGACTGTACACGACAACATGATACACAGACAATACACGATGAACTAATATGATGTATATTATGAATGTAATGTCTATAATACATTTGTAATATGGTATCCCCAGTATGTAGTTGTGGTTCTATTTAGTTTCCTTTTTTCATACATACATACATACCTACCTACATATAATCACGCCTTTATCCCTGTAGGTTTCGGCAGAGGTGTATTAACACCCACATTTGACCAATAATTGTATTCGGTCCCC
Organism: Eilema griseolum; assembly: GCA_963662185.1. NCBI lineage: Eukaryota > Metazoa > Arthropoda > Insecta > Lepidoptera > Erebidae > Eilema > Eilema griseolum. The sequence goes on from OY759249.1 coordinate 4,653,901, forward strand.
CGTATTAGGAGGTGAGTGAGCCTATTGCCGTCTTCCGGACTCTATAGTTGACTCGAGTCATGCTTCTGAGGCTGAGTCTGGACTGTATATATCTGTCTAATGTTAAACAGCCCTATCCCTTAGTCGCCTTGTACGACACCGCATGGGAAGAGATGGGGTGGCCCTAATTCTACTATGCCAGAAACCACGCGACAGAGTAGAATTAGGGCCACCTCATTATTTCCATTTTCAATATAAAAAATACATTGAATGAGTGTTTCAGTATCATAAGTAAACAAAAGTCCGAATGACTGGTTTCAACTAACCTTGTGCTGTGTTCCTGAGTTAAAATTATTTTAAAGCTTGCTCATAACCTTCACTTAATTATCATTTTACATAAAGATTCATAAATTAAAAATTTATTATATTTTTTAATTATCAATCTAACTGACTGGATTTCATACAATCAATGAATTGAACAAAATATGAAAAGAAATATGAAAGAATTTTCACAGTAGGCTTTTTTGCATCGTACACAATTTTTGGGTTAGTTGCGATTTTGCGTTGACATATTATATACATATTTAAGAGGTTGATCGCGAAAATTGGCCGCCGTATCCACGACCAAGACAGTGACTCCCGCTCCGGCCCGTTCCTGGGGCAAAGGATGGCCATTGCAATTCAGCGAGGCAACGCGGCCAGCATCATGGCAACCTTTGCGCCGAGAACGACGCGGAGTGGATTCTCGACGCGACATAATCGCGAATCTATTTTGTGTGTTTATGTTTTAACATTGATATTTAGTACTTTAATTAATGCTGTTTAAAAAAAATACATATTTAGTTATATCTATTGCTGATTGCAAAGTAAAGTAGGTAACTAGCCGTTTCCTTAGGTAGGCTACAAGAAGCCTGTGATAAAGAGAAAAAAAATCTACTGAGGAATTTAAAAAATGCATTGTTCCCATAGTCTGAATGAAATTTATTGTTACAAATGTTTCCGACAGCGGCCTATTTATTTTTCCTTCAACCTGAATGACCTACATACTCCTATGTACAATCGTGTTATCAGCCCGATAAAGCGAGAGGGCACTATATTTTATTGCTATCGCATTTACAAATTCGGCTGGAGTTCGGCGGTTTCCGGACAGTAGTCGTTCGAATCACTCGTTCATTGTACGCTACTTTTGCTCATTCACTGGGCACAGCAACTTTCTTCGACCGCTAGTACGCATGCGCGAACTGTGTCATACGGTGACGCGACTCTCTCTGCGATTATAACCTAACCTCTCACTTTTAACAACAAGTTTTGTTAAATTAATAATAAAAAAATGACGGAGTATTTTTCTGTTGAAGTTTTCGGTATAGTGATTTTAATAATATTGTTATATTTCACGGTAAAGTTGGCTCTTGAAGTTACATATTCGTATGCGGTTGGACCTGCAATCAATAAAGTGGATTTTAAATCGAAAGGAAAATGGGCATGTAAGTACTTAACTAATAATAAATATTTAATTTTTAATAATGAAAATCATACATTTGTAATTAACAGTAAGTACCAACCTAATGTTTATGTACATTTATAATGTATGAAATTACTTTTAAATGCAAACGTAGGCGACTAACTTAACACACGTGTCACTGACCTTTGATCATAGACAACTTTTATGTATGCAGTTTTGAATGAATGGTGCATTTTTATTAAATTGTTAATCCAATTATGGATTCATCAATACTTGATTGTATTATTATTTCTCGTCATGTTATTTTGTATTTTTATGCTACTAAAGTGGCAAACTAAATATGTATATTTACATAATTGTAACCGTGTACAGTTTAAAAAAATATCTTAGTACTAAATGCGATAGTTTCAAAATTTGTATAACCGCGGTAGCTTAGTGGTATGGGTAATGGACTGCTGAGACGAAGTCTCGAATTCGATGCCAGGTTTTACATGGCACACACCAATGACTTTTCGATGCTTTTCGAAGTTATGTGTGTATTTATCGCAGTTTTATAAGTGCCCGGTTAATGGCAATAGACTCGCCACCTATTACATTGGGACCTAAACATAAACAGGCGAAATGTGGGTGCTAGCACCTCTGCCTACCCCTTCGGGGATACAGGCGTGAGTTTATGTTGTGTTAAATGGTAAATGCAGTATATATTTACGTGTTATGTGGCAAATAAGCACAATAAGAGCGAGAAGACGGATCAGATGACAGTCCTCAATGTTCACACAAAACTACATTATTATTTAAGTAAATATAAAGTGGTTGGAATAAACTCTCAGTAGAGGAAAGAACCTTTAGATCAAGAACCTCTTTTTGTATTGTAAGCAAAATCCCCACGGATACCCCCACAACCCAAACTGGTGGGGAGGTTATGTCGGACTTGAACCGACTAAAACGCACGCCGACTGCGTGGACCACAGGTTGCCGGAGATGAGATTATCTGAAACTTATCCCTCGCACCCCAACCGGCCCAAGACCTTTTCTTTAAGATGGCCCTCTTCGGGTGTGGGAACCACGGAGTCCCTATCTCGACCCTGGGTATGGAACGGCGCGCAACGCGCACCACTGCTGCGGTCTGCTTCTGCTAAGTTGACAGGAGGCTAGATCAAGGGATCTCTTAGACCAGACAATAAATTACGATCATGGATTATTTCGGGATATCACAAAGAAGAACACAGTGATTCCTGAAAGGATCCGACTGTAATTTCGTAAGTTACATTATAGTCTGACATAACACATAGGGTTTTTATCCCTGGGTTAGGTTCCCATAGGATACAGGAACAGGTTTTTTTTATTCCACTTAGGTGGCAGACCAGCACTTCACCAGACCAGAACTTCATACCACTGAGTGCTATGAAAGAAACTTCATCCCACGCACACTCAAGCTGTGAAATGACCTCCCTGCTGCGGTTTTCCCAAGCACCTACAATATCGGGTTCTTCAAGAGAGGCATCAGAAGGTTTCTTCATGGTCGGCAGCGCGAATGTAACACCCCTGGTATTGCATACGTCTGTCGGCCACGGTAACCGCTTCCCATCAGGTGGGCCGTGTTCTTGTCTACCACCTAAGTGGTATAAAAAAAAGCCGATAGATATCATGTCTTTATCCCCAAAGGGGTAGACAGAGGGGATTATTATAGGCAACAAAGCCCTTCAATAATTTAAAAAATAGGTAGAGCATTGCGTCAATAAATAAATAGGTAAATGTTAATAACAATGATTTATCTGTAGGTACTATGTACAGTCAGCGTCAGATCGATCTTGACTAACAAAGTAATCAAAATGATCTTGATGCCTTGGTATTCCCCCTTCCTGTTGACTGTTTGTCCCGATATTTTTTTTTATCTAGGTCACGCCAATTTGGTACACACCTTTAGTTTAGACGATAACACAATACCTTAGTATTAATTAAGATCATTTTGAAAGTTTATAATCAAAATCACTCAGATACTGGCTGTATACTACACAAGCTATGTAGAATAAAAAATGTAGCGTAGTTTCTGAACGAAGCTAGTAGAGGTGGGATGGAATTTCAAATTTCGAATTTGGAATGAATACGATTGGCAGTGAAGAATTTTCCCATGGAAAGAGTGCGTGCTTCTATTGATAACTGGCCTCAACGTTTAAAGGACTGTGTTGCAGCCAATGGAGACCACTTCGAATAAGCTTTTTATATTTTAAATTGTTTTATATTTATGTATTAAACTAACACACTGTAAAAGTAATAAATATTGTTTGCAATAAAAAAAATTTTTTTTCTTCGTAACAATATTTATGGCTAGACTAGGTAGATATCGATAATTTGTCCTGAACAATCTTGTAAGTAAAAGTCATTGTTAATAAGTAATTTATTTGCTTTGTTATTGCTTAAGACTTGAACTTTGAAACAATACGATTTACGTATGAATATTCAATTTTAAGCAACTATTTCTTTATTCTTTTACTGGTGGTAGAAACTTGGTGGCACAAATTTGTCTCAAGTTTCGACCGGGTAGGTACCACCGTGCACTATTGCGAAAAACCCTCCATAGCAATTCAATCTCGGTTGGATTGTGTTCAGGGGTCAGCATGTGCATAGCCGGGCAGAGGTGGTGGTTGTCGCAGCACTAGTGGGACCAGTGGGTCTTGGCGTAGTCTAGTGGGGATGGCGCGGGGCGATGCGCCGAACAGGGAGACCTGTAGAAACGGTGGTGCCGCTGGCCGCCCGCGGTATAGTACAGGGGCCCAACTGGGGTTAACCACCTTGGGAGGCTGCCTCACCAGGCCGCGCATAATCCCGATATGGTTCGTCGTGCCGGTTGGTGACCGGATTTGGGAGCCCGGCGACCATACTCGGGGGGGTACGGGGGCCCTTCCGTTCGGCGCGTCGGCTCTCGCCATGCCTCACATTCATAGATAAAACCAATATCCCGCGCTTTGTCACACGGTGCTGCGGCGGCAATCACTTCTTTTTTCACGCCTTCTCCCACCCAAACTCATGGCAGCGCAATTCACAGAAAAAGGCAACACAGCGGCTCGTCACACTCCCAAAAGCTTGCTATTTGAGGTGGAGTCCACAAACATCTGTGGGCTCCATGCAAACCTCAACGCCGTCCACCAACACCTAGAGACGGCGAAACCTGCCATGTTTTTTCTAACGGAGACGCAAATACACCGCCCTGACGACACGACCTACTTGCTCTACCCTGGCTATGTTCTTGAGGAAAGTTTTCGTGCAAAAGCCGGGGTGTGCGTGTTTGTTAGGGCGGATGTTTGCTGTCGCCGTTTGCGCTGCCTAGAGGACCCATCCTTCTCCGTCCTTTGGGTACACGTAGACCATGGCCCTACGAGTCAGATCTATGTGTGCCTCTACCGTTCCCATACAGGAGATGCTGAGACAACTCGACTCTTTGAATATCTGAGTCAGGCGGCAGATGATGCGCAGGAGCGATTTCCGAATGCCGATATGGTATTTTTGGGGGATTTTAACGCCCACCACGAGATCTGGTTGGGCTCCTCCAAAACAGACCATGCGGGAAGAGCCGCCCACGCATTTGCTCTGGCGCACGGCCTGACCCAATTGGTGCACGAGGTCACTAGGATACCAAGAAGGTCGGGCCAAGCACCTTCTCTGCTAGACCTTCTGCTGACGAGTGATCCGGACCGGTACAGTGTATCGGTGCGAGCCGCGTTAGGCAACTCTGACCACTGCCTGGTCTGTTCCACGGTGCCTATTATGGCGCCTCCACGACCAGTGCGGGGGAAGCGGCGTCTCTGGCACTACTCGTCAGCGGACTGGGATGGACTTCGTGACTATTTTGCGTCCATCCCGTGGGTTGAGCGCTGCTTTGAAGGTAAGAACCCATCGGATTGTGCTACTGCTGTCGCCGGTGAGATCGGTCTGGGTATGGAATACTATATCTCATACACCGATGTCACCGGTGACCGCGGGGTGCGCCCTTGGTTCGGGCGCGAGTGCGCGGAAGCTGTTGAACAAAAACAGTCTGCGTACCGCGCTTGGGTAAGGGCGCGCGCCACGCGCCATCCCAATCTGGGCCACTTCAAGGCGGCGTACAACAGAGCCACAAAGGTCTGTAGAAGGGCCTATGTCAGAGCGGATGCCCTGCGCATAGCGCGGCTTGGTCAAGAGCTAGTGATGCATCCCACGGGAAGCCGTGGCTACTGGCGACTGGCTAAAGCCGTGCAAGCCAACTTCTGTCAGCCTTCGCTGCCTCCGCTGCGTAACCCTGATGGATCCCTGGCCCATGAGCCGCAAGAGAAGGCAAATCTGCTGGCTAATCTCTTTGCGGCCAACTCCCGAATCGATGATTGTGGTACCCAGCCACCAACACTACCCGACAGTGACCACGCGATGCCTGATATCCATATCAGGCAAAGCGATGTCCGTGCAGTGCTGCAATCACTCGATGTCCGGAAAGCCAGTGGTCCGGATGGTATTCCAGCGGTAGTTTTGAAAAAATGTGCAGCGGAGTTGTCTCCAATGCTTACGCGCCTGTACCGGCTATCCTACAGTTCGGGTACAGTGCCTTTGCCTTGGAAAGAGGCGAATGTTCAGCCGATTCCCAAGAAGGGGGATCGCTCGGAGCCAGCCAACTATCGACCCATAGCCGTCACCTCAGTGCTGTGCAAAGTGTTCGAGCACATAATTAACAAACAGCTCATGCGGCACCTAGAGGATCACTCCTTAATTAATGACCGGCAATATGGCTTCAGACCGAAACGGTCAACGGGTGATCTTCTAGCATACGTTACCCATCTTTGGGGTGAGGCTATGGACAAGCACGGCGAGTCACTGGCAATTAGTCTTGACATCGCCAAAGCTTTCGATAGAGTCTGGCACAAATCGCTTCTTTCTAAGCTACCTGCCTTTGGTCTGCCTTCTAGGCTGTGCAACTGGGTTGCTAGCTTCCTGCAGGGGCGCCGTATTCGCGTCCTTTGTGACGGACGAGCTTCGGAGTTTCTGCAGGTTAATGCTGGCGTGCCCCAGGGGTCCGTCTTATCACCCACTCTCTTTCTTCTGCATATCAACGACATGCTGTCTACCGGCAATGTTCATTGTTATGCAGACGATAGCACTTTACATGGGAGTTATCATGGACATCCAGCGGCCAAGCAGTCAGATATCGCGGAGAAAAGGCAGATTCTTGTCACTGAGCTTGACGGGGTCCTGAATCACATTTCTCAATGGGGCTCTGAGAACCTGGTTGAGTTCAATGCCAAGAAGACGCAGGCATGTGCGTTTACAGCAAAAGTATCTTCTTTCCTTCCCCTCCCCACTCTTCAGAGCACGCCACTGCCGCTGCAGGACAATCTCAATATCCTAGGTATGGATGTTCGCTGCAACCTGAATAACAAAAACTACATCGAAAGCATCATCAAAACAGCCTCACGAAAACTCGGAGTCCTGAACAGAGTGAGACGATTTTTCACGCCGGAGCAGCGGTGTCTTCTATACAAGACACAAATTCGCTCCTGTGTGGAGTACTGCTCGCATCTCTGGGACGGTTCAGCAAAGTACTTACTAGATGCTCTCGACAGGTTGCAGCGACGTGCGATCCGCATCATTGGGAATCCCGAGATCACGAACACCCTAGAACCTTTACAGCTGCGTAGAGATGTTGCGTCCATGGCTGTATTTTACCGTCTGTACCATGGGGAGTGTTCTGATGAGCTCTTCCAATTAGTCCCACCCTCCCCTTTCCTACACAGGACAACGCGTGCAGGTCTTAGATGTCATCCGCACACGGTGCAAAACATCCGATCAAGAACCAAGCGGTTCGGAGACTCTTTCCTCTGTCGCACCATTAAGGCCTGGAATTCATTACCAGCTCACGTGTTTCCTTCTTCCTACAGTCCCGGGTCCTTTAAGCGGGGCGTGAAAAAGCATATGATAAGGCCGTCAAGCTGAGTGTCACCATTGTCACACGGTATGTGTAAGTAATGGTGACCCTCTTTTCTGGGATTTTGCCTTCAGCTTACCATCAGGCAAGGCGAGGTCCAATTGACGTGTCCTATATAAAAAAAAAAAAAAAAAAAAAAAAAAAAATTCTGAAATCCAATATTCATGTCATACGAATATTGATGAGTGACGTCATACAGAACTTGGTTCGGAGAAATTTACAACATTTGTGTTGACAGAATGAAAACGATGACTAGAGGTTCAGTTCTCGTAATAAAAAAACTTTTTCAAACATCAGTCTCGATTTAATCTAAATTTCCCAAATGTCATAAACGGTATTCTCGAAACACATTTTTAAAATTCGAACATTGATATTGGGAGCTATTTTGGCATTTGGGAGATTAAGACTAAATCGCCACTTTGACTTTACTTCGCCTGATGATAAGCTAAAGGCAAAGCCTTAGGAAACTTATATTACGACGAAATATATCTTCAGGTTTTTATATCCTGGAGTCAATAATCATTTGGTGACGGAGAAAGAATACAAGTATCACCACCCCATCACATCCGAAGCGTGTCATAAGAGGCGACTAACAGAAAAATACGCCGTGGATAACACTGCGAGAGAAGGAAAACTCGAAATAAAACCCTGTAACAATTAAGGCTTGGACCTGGACTCGAGCTTCAGTTACTCCGCGTAAATGGCACTGTACAATATCTCTTAGAATATTTATTAGTTCGGGAAAACTATGAAAAAATGTATGTTGCCTGACAAAAAAAAAATAACCCAGTAACATAAATAAAGGTCACTACACTTGTACAGCGATAGTTCGTGTTTATAGAAAGTGAGTGTCGAAAATGCGAGTTCATTTAAGGCGGTTTACTATTGTTTAACAAAAAACGTATGGCAAAAGGTCATTAAGCGCTTCATGTCAATCATTATTTATAAGTAATCGCACCAAAATTAACCATCTAATTTTGGTGTAATTCGAATTGGTGCTATTCAAATTGACATGCCCGTTTTGAATTACTCGAAAACTATTTTTCATACCACTTAGGACAGTGGCACACACAAGCGCACGGCCCACCTGATAGAACGTGGTTACTGTGCAACACCAAAGGAGTCACAAACTCGCGATGCCAATCCTGTAAACACAAAGAGCTTATGTGCCCTCAGTGTACAAGACAAAGCTGGACAAGCTTTTGGTCTTCGCAATGAAAGCACAAAATCTCTACTCTATAGCTCTGGCTACCCTACTTAGCGCCGGGAACACAACACGAGGTTATTATGGCCGCGGTATTCTGTAGGGCGGAGGTATTTTCACAGTCGGATTGCTCAATTGGACAGAAATACCGTCGTGTCTTCGATACTATATACGCGACTGCCAATGGCGTAAGTACACGTATTACATAATTTAGGAGTAATTTAATACGTTAGAAATTTCAAAATTATAAATTCTACTTTTAAAATAAATAGCGTTTTTAATCATTCCTGAAAAAAGTCTAGCTGTGATGTGATAAGTCTTTACTTTTTCATTTTTTGACAAAGAAGAAAGTAGAAAACGAATAATTTCATTATAAATCGTGAGTTTTTTTAAAATATATTTAAATTATATTCGCACATTACTTGATGGTTAAAATTAAGAAAATATAAATAAAACACGTCTCTTTTTCAACAAGCCAGCCTTTTAGCCAGAAAGTGTTTAGTTTGGTCCTCATCTATAAATCGGTCTTTAAATGAGGTCGTACGGGTATTTATGTAATTGGATCCAAACTTTGATTTAGGTCGTATGGCCTACGGGGTGTAACCCTTTTTCTATTTTGTCTCTTATTGCTGTGGATTTATAATATTTATTTTCCTTTCCGTGTAGTGTCCGGTAGAGTAGAATTTAAGCCACCTCATCTCTTCCCAAACAGTGTCGTACAAAGTGACTAAGGTCTAGGCTGTTTAACATCAGACAGATATATACAGCTCAGACTCAGGCACAGATACAAGGCTCAAGCCAACAATAGTGCCCGGAAGATGGCAATAGGCTCACCACCAAGATTACGTGGGGCCAAAAAATTCACCTCTGCCTGACCCTTCGGGGATAAAGATGTGATTATATGTATAAGTATGTATTTAACTTTACGTTGATTAGTACTGATTCCAAGACAGTCTCCCTAGGATAGGAAGTCTCGAGTGTCATTGAGTCACTACTGTTGTTCTTGATGTACAGGATCAGCAGAATATTATGTACCTACATCCAACTTTGTAACAACTTTTATACAATATTCTTACAAATAAATGAATCTTATCTTATCTTATCTTAATAATGGGAACTCGAGTGTAATTATCCCCATAAAAAAAATAAAAAAAACCAGTTCAAAATTTTAGTAAGGTTGTAAAAAGGTTGGTAAACTGGTCTAAGGGTGTTCGCAGGTCAGTGACCGATGCTAATGACCTTGAATAACTATTACTGTCACTGCGCACAGTTGTGGCACAGATGACGTCACCAACTGTTAATTTGTAAAGTGACTTTCCTATTAATACAAGAATACTATTTTGTGACAGACACTAAAGAATTTGAGCTAATGACGATGTCACACAGGTTGTCTGACATTGTCAGATATTAGATATTATTCGCTAAGTGTAACTTTGGGAAAATGTTGGTGGGACAAGGATTGTGATTGCAACCCCACGAAATTAAATTTAAACATTGTAATAACCTCTCCTGACATCCAAAAAATTGAATGACATTCATTAACTTTTGCCACTCTAAATGTAATGCATTTCGTCCATTATAAAATCAAATTTATATAATATACAGTATTAATTTCAATTTTGTATGTAAGTGTATTATTATACTTGATATACGAGTAAACATAAAATACAATTAATGAAAGGTTGATGAACATAATACGCATGGCAAGGCGTGTAAGGATCGCACCTATTTAAATAGTGGTCTATTTCTCTACCTACTTCTGTAGAACTACTGAGAACACTGAGAATACTTAGAATACGATGGGAATTTTCATGTTTTTAATAAATAATTTCTGGTGGGATTTCCACCTAGGATATTTTGCATAAACCCACCAGATTGGAATAAATTATAAATATACTGTGGTAAAATTGTTGATCACACTTACGCGGTATAGTTTTTGATCACTATCATTCACTGGTAAATAATTATGTGGTTGATGATGAGTCACACTTGCCTAGAAGCTAGTCACTTTATGAGAATTGAAGATGCCCAGGTATTTTTTTTTCAAATATTAGTAACCTAATGATCAGAAAGTAAGATGGCAGTCAGAAAATAAAGAAGTACAACCGTATGACAGTGCCCGCGTACGAAGGCAACTCGGGGTCGGAGGTCGATGAATGACCTCCGCCCCCCATGAACGCAGGCCCTGGCAGAAGAAGGGCGCAGCGGTGGCGCGCCTTACTTGCCTCCTCGTTTCCGGGGACGAGTTGGGGACTCTGTGGTCCCCACACCCGAGGAGAGAGCCAGATCGAGAGAAATGGGTGCGAGGGATATGCCTGTTAACTTCACTTTCGGCAACCAAAAATGACATAACCTCTCCCACCGGCTCCGGTGGTGGCGTTATCCGTGGGGATTTTTCGCATGTTAAAAAAACCGTATCACAGTTAGGCTGAACACTCGGCCTCAGCGTAGTAGGTAATATAATAGGCTCAAAAATGATAAATAATGTTTTTTTTATATAGGACACGCCAATTTGACTTCACCTCGCCTAATGGTAAGCTAAAAGCAAAGTCTCAGGAAACAGGGTTAAAATTACAGACACGTAGCATGTTACAATGGTAGCACTCAGTTTGACGGCCTCATCAAATGCTTTTCCGAGCCTCACTTAAAGGACCCGGGACTATAGAAAGAAGGAAACCCGTGATGAAATTACTAATGCTTCCTCTGAACCCCTAAAACTATGCCTATAACCTTGTATTAGAAGTGAGTTCACATCGATAGGTAATAGCCAGTATTCAAACCCGGCACATCCTGATCGTGAGGCAGACCAGTAAGCTACATATACGGTTTTGCCTATGAGTAAGCGCTATTGTACTAGTTCTTGGTATTGAAAATTAGTTCCATCATTTTTATTTGAATATTTGAAAAGGTTTTCAATATAAATTGGAGTTATTATAACAATCGAGGTATTATAGATTTTGATATCATGCTCTTCTGAAAACAATAGGCACGATATTTATCAATCGTAATCAAGATCCGTTATTTTAAACAACTTAGGTGGCAGACAAGCACATGGCATACCTGGCGGAAAGTGGTTATCGCGGTCCAATGGCGTGTGAAGCACTAGGGGAGCTACACTTGTGTAACCAACTTTGTAAGAACAGAGAGTTTCTGTAGAAAGAATAATAAAAAAAGAATAGAAAGAAGAGAATAAGAAAAATAAGAAAAGAGAAGACCAATAGGACAAGCCTTTGGTCTTCCCACTGACAGCACAAAAACTTTCCAGTGAGCTCTGGTTACTCTGCTCACCGCCGGAAACACAGCACGAGGTTATTTTGACCACGATATTCTGTAGGGTAGAGGTACTTCCCCAGTCGGACTGCTCAAATGCTCCGTGACGAAAACGTGGCCAAGCATAAACGTATGTCGTGCAACGTGCATGCTAGACAAGATTTTCCGCATTCACTTTCCTTCACTATCTCTTGCGCATCTTCCGTTGAACCACAATTATTTCAAATCTCTCACAATCTAAGCAGGGGCATTATTCTAAGTGACATCGAGTTTCAAATACAGTCACAACGGTTGGATTACAATCGATTTTTATACAATTTTTTGTCACTGAGAATAAGGGTCCGGCTCTGATTGTTTTGTTTTACTTTTATTTCCTACTAAACTGGCATCTAATGAACATGCATGAAAAGTATTATAAAAGTTGAAGAAGGAAAGGGTAGTAAGAAAAGGAGCAACTTGTGACCCTAGCCTAGGTAGGACACGGAGGTATTTCCGCAAAATTGAGCAGTCCGACTGAGAAAGTACCTCCGCCCTACAGAATACCGCGGCTATAATAATTTCGTGTTGTGTTCCCAGCGGGGAGGAGGGTAGCCAGAGCTCACTGGAGAATTTATGCTGTCAGTGGGAGGACTAAAGGCTTGTCCTGCTTTGTCTTCTACACTGACGGCACAGAAACTCTGTACTAACAGGGTTGGCAGCGCGACTGTGATTCCTCTGGTGTTACAAACGTCCTTAGGCCACGGGAACCACTTTCCATCAGGTGGGCCATGTGCTTGTCTGCCACCTAAGTGGCATAAAAAAACCCTAAAGAAAGAAGGCGTGATTGTATGTATGTAGGTATGTATTTTTGTCAAAAGTCCAGTCAAAAATACATGCTCACGGCCCACGGCTAAGACGTTCACCTGTAATACTGACACAGAAACCTATTTATGATAGATTTTGGTGAAACATAGCTTCTAAAACAACACTGAGGCTATGGACAAGCACGGCGAGTCACTGGCAATTGGTCTTGACATCGCCAAAGCTTTCGATAGAGTCTGGCACAAATCGCTTCTTTCCAAGCTACCTGCCTTTGGTCTGCCTTCTAGGCTGTGCAACTGGGTTGCTAGCTTCCTGCAGGGGCGCCGTATTCGAGTCCTTTGTGACGGACGAGCTTCGGAGTTTCTGCAGGTTAATGCTGGCGTGCCCCAGGGGTCCGTCTTATCACCCACTCTCTTTCTTCTGCATATCAACGACATGCTGTCTACCGGCAATGTTCATTGTTATGCAGACGATAGAACTTTACATGGGAGTTATCATGGACATCCTGCGGCCAAGCAGTCAGATATCGCAGAGAAAAGGCAGCTTCTTGTCACTGAGCTTGACGGGATCCATAATCACATTTCTCAATGGGGCTCTGAGAACCTGGTTGAGTTCAATGCCAAGAAGATGCAGGCATGTGCGTTTACAGCAAAAGTATCTTCTTTCCTTCCCCTCCCCACTCTTCAGAGCACGCCACTGCCACTGCAGGACAATCTCAATATCCTAGGTATGGATGTTCGCTGCAACCTGAATAACAAAAACTACATCGAAAGCATCATCAAAACAGCCTCACGAAAACTCGGAGTCCTGAACAGAGTGAGACGATTTTTCACGCCGGAGCAGCGGTGTCTTCTATACAAGACACAAATTCACTCCTGTGTGGAGTACTGCTCGCATCTCTGGGATGGTTCAGCAAAGTACTTACTAGATGCTCTCGACAGGTTGCAGCGACGTGCGGTCCGCATCATTGGGAATCCTGAGATCACGAACACCCTAGAACCTTTACAGCTGCGTAGAGATGTTGCGTCCATGGCTGTATTTTACCGTCTGTACCATGGGGAGTGTTCTGATGAGCTCTTCCAATTAGTCCCACCCTCCACTTTCCTACACAGGACAACACGTGCAGGTCTTAGATGTCATCCGCACACGGTGCAAAACATCCGATCAAGAACCAAGCGGTTCGGAGACTCTTTCCTCTGTCGCACCATCAAGGCCTGGAATTCATTACCAGCTCACGTGTTTCCTTCTTCCTACAGTCCCGGGTCCTTTAAGCGGGGCGTGAAAAAGCATATGATAAGGCCGTCAAGCTGAGTGTCACCATTGTCACACGGTATGTGTAAGTAATGGTGACCCTCTTTTCTGGGACTTTGCCTTCAGCTTACCATCAGGCAAGGCGAAGTCCAATTGACGTGTCCTATATAAAAAAAAAAAAAAAAACTACAATATATTTAAAAAAACATACCTTATCCATAAAGAATGAAAGTGTTAAATTGTTTAAAAAGAATAACTATTTAGCTAGAGAGAAGCCTAGTTAATTGACCAGCAACGTGATTTTGAATGATTGACAGCTGATTCAACAATTTCGTATTTGCCGCTGCTAAAAAAATCCGGTAGGTACGCAAAAAATGTACTCAATACCAGTCGGAAGTACTGTCACTAATTACCTAAATAGTTGGAAAGAAAACGAAACTGTTCAAACTGTACCTAATCTATTTATTATTACAATTTACCTAATTGAACATTGGAGATGTTTGATCGTGATGGACGCAAAACCTACTGAACAGATTTTGATGAGATTTTTTTGTTAGAAAGGTCTTAGTCAGACTTGGAAGTCTGACCTTTAGAATTAAACAAATGAGGTATCGTCAGAAGCGTCTTAGTCGTCCGCTGGTTAAAGGCTATATAATTTGTTATTAAATCTACAATAGATTTAATAACAAATAATAGCGCCCGCTAGCGGTCATAAAGTACTGTGTTAAATCATTAATTTTAGATAAATATGTCGTGTTTGGTATCAACTGAAAGGGCTTAATTAGTACATTTCAAATATGTATAAATTATACGTATTGCTTGCCCCAAAATAATATCAATAAAAATTAGTTGAAAACTAGAACTCGACTAAAGAAAAAATCACGCTCTACTAAATATTAAGGATAGCCCTGGTCGTATGCCACTTAGTCTAACAAAACATTCTAAGGAAAAGTGGCATACGACCATGGCTATCCTTAATATTTTTTAGAGCGTGATTTTTTTAGTAGTCGTGGTTTTGAGTACTTTGCTTGTCAATATCGATCTGTGATGTAGGTAGAATCAAAGTTCAATATGTATTGTGTTTCATATAAAGATGCGTATTTACGTATTTGCTCCATCCTACAAATGTGATACAATGCCTCCTTGGAATTTCGTTTTCATTGTCAAAGAGTTTAAAAGGTCAAATTTGTATTATCAAAGTTATCGCACATATTTCGTATAATTGAATTCAAAATAAATGATTAATACTGTCAAAAGTTTACGCAAAAGTAGTGCTAGTGAGAATAAAATTAAATGGACTCCAAGAGTGTTTTCCAGTTGCGTCATAGGCTTCGTTCCAAACTGTCCTTTGGAGCCCGAGGACCAATAATTTAGGTACCTACACTGTGTTTTTGATTAGTTTGTTGGCTATTTCTGGAAGCGACTGCCATCTCACATCTTGACCTCGAGAGGATAGCCTGCGCTAGAGCCCCGTCAGTTGTTTGGCAGGTGCTAGAACTTGAGGTGCTTCTACTCATCTAGGGTGGGTAAGTTTGGTCCTCAAAGACCAAAGCAGGTCCTGTACATGTAATGTTTATGTAATTTTTTATCTAAATACTAGCCTACCCGTCCCAGCTTCACCCATGACATACTTTGAAGCATCCGCAATTTATTAATTTTCATATCATTATCTGTATTTTCATATAATATTCATATTATAATCTGCCGGATTTGTTGACAATTATGATCACTGCTCCGCATCTTTTGGTAGTAACGTGATGTTATATAGCCTACGGGCTGTTGCCCGCGGCTGAAATCCAGTGGATGTAGGTTATCGCAACCAAACATATCAATCAATCAATTAGCCCACCGCTGTCCACTGCTGGACATTTACCTCTCCCAATGTGCACCATTTTATCCGATCCTCTGCCTTCCGCAACTAAACATAGCTTATGTCCTTTCCTAGGGTCTAATTTATTCCTATACCAAATTTCATCAAAATCGGTTCAGTGGTTTAGACGTGAAGGTATAACATATAGATAGACAGAGTTACTTTCGCGTAGTATGGATAACCTTCCTCGATAAACAGATTATTCAACACAAATAGATTTTGTTTTTAATTCGAACTGGTAGTTCCTGAGATTAGTGGCTTCAACCAAACATACAAACTCTTCAGTTTTTTATAATATTAGTAGGTATATGTGCATTTGTATAGATAGGACTATTTATTGACGTATCGGTTGTTAACTTTATTACTACAGTCCGTCAAATCTAAGAAGTACCGTTTGACAGTTCTGACAATTGAATGATAGGGATGGGATGAAAAAATCGATTACTATAATATCCGAACTTTAAGAGATCGATTACTATAATATCCGAATTTTAAGAAATCAATTGTTATAATTAAATAAAAGAAATGTTTAGGATATTTTTTTATTCACTACTAGTACTAGTATCGTCGTCTTCGTCATCATCGTCATTTAAATTAATGACCAGTTGATTGTCCATTACATTATCAAAGTGTACGTCTCTTTCGAAGTCGTCCATTATTATTTTCTTTGTTTTTTGTACTACTTTACTCCAATCTTCCTGTGTAACTTGGGCACATGCTTCCTTTAATAAACCTTCCATTTTCTTGACACTGAAGGGTGGTTTTGTGTTGTGTCTTGCTGCATAACCTGAAAAACAATAATGTAACTATTTGATAGCAGACGAAAACCATTGTTTAAATTATAAATGTTAGAAGTACTCGTGTTATTATTATAATATTATAAAATATTACCTTTAACTTGGGCCCAAATCAGTTCAATGGCATTATATTGGCAATGGTACGGAGGAAGTCGTATGACTTTGTGCCCGTGCTCTTCGGCCAATTGGTCAATTACATATGTCGGTTTTGGTGGTTTATGCAATTTCACTAACTGTAATAATTCAGCTTTTAATAGTGACATGTCGGCATCCACTCCTTTTCTTTGCAGCCATGCCACCAAATTTGCTTTCTTATTGGCTGACGTAGGTGCTTTATCAATTTGCACAGAGTGGTATGGGGCATTATCCATTATAATTGTGCTGTTAGGAGGGATATTCTGTAATAAATTTAAGAACCACTCTCGGAACCTTACTGCGTCCATTTCTTCATGATACTCTTTAGTGCTTTTGGATTGGAAAGCTAATAAAGAGTTTTCCACGAAGCCTGTAGACGCTGACCCAGCATGGCATATTATGAGGCGTCCACCTTTTCCTATCAGCACCTTCGAGCACGAAGCTTCAGAATCATCAGTCCATGTTTTCGGCACAGAATGGTTGGAATTTAGCCAAGTTTCGTCCAAAAATATTACATTATCCCAGTTTATAATTTGTTTAACTTCGCGCAGGAATGTTAGTCGCTGCATAATTATGTCATGTCGCTCCATAACAATTTTTCGTTTGTCAACTTTTTTGTATCTGAAGCCAATTCCTGTTATTACCGTTCTCAACGACTCTATGCTTCCCTTATACAGCCCGGCATCTTTTAAAGTTGCACATAACTTTGCCAATGTTGGAAATTCGCCTCTTGTAAAATACCCGTATATATGGTTTCTAATAGCATGACTATCGAATTCATCGATGCCTGTCACAGGTTTATTTCTTTTTCGTTTTTTCGGTGTGTGAAGTACGTTACTGTCACTCCCCGAAGGCCCATATTTTTCACTTAATATTTTGCCAACGGTGCGGCTACCAATACCGAGAGCTTCACCGACGCGATCCCGAACTTGTGTAACTGGCAGTAGAAGTCCACCATTTTGAGATTCACGCTCAAAATACTCGTGTAATTTCACCACCAATTCACGAGCCTGGCTGTTCAAAGTACGTCCTCTTTTCGACATTATTAATAAACACTTGCTTAGTTCGGAGTCCAGTATAAATATTGCCAAGGTAAACGGATAAAGAATGATCAGTCCAGAAAAGTAATAGCCAAGTCACAAATTGTAAAACACAAACGAGAAAGCAAGTACGCGCACAGTCAGCTTCCAAGATGGCGAGAGACTGCTGACGCCGAACCGACCGAGCGGACCGCGTGCGCTTGTAGTTGGCAGTGTTGCCAGAAAAAAAAAATTGTAGAGACTTGGACACCTGCGATTTTGCCTATTGACCTAAAAATAATTAAATTAATTTATTTTAGGGTATCTGTGTATTCAGTGCATTATGCGGTCGCGCAGTAACGTCGTTAATTTATAACATCAGGCAACAACATTTTTGTGAATGGGTTCTACATACCTTATTTTTATTAGTTTTAGACGTAGAAATAAGACTTAGAAGAAAAAATTGTAATTGTAAAATCAATGGATGTGCTTGTTAAAAATTTGTTTATTTCTCTGTAATATGCAAACCCATACTATCATACACAAAAATAAATGTAAAAAACACTATCCCTGACTCCATTTACTATTTCGACAGCGTTAGCGCGAGAAACCCCGACATATTTGGGCGCGAAAATCAAAAATCGACAAATCGCTTTCGACAACTTTTTAAAGAAGCAAATATATTTGATTTATAAATACGTATTTTTGGTGAATGGGTTTTATCTCATATTTTACGATTACATAACTATTTAGTTATGTAATCGTAATATGTGAGATAAATCCCATTCACATGAAAAAATATTTGTTTGGTTGTCAAGTGTAATTTGTAAATAATACATTCGATTTTTCGTATATGTAAACGATTTTTTTGCATACAAGTGTATCCGAAGAGTCGCAACACTACGTGCAGTGACCTAACTACGTAACTTTGTAATGCGGTCAAGAATATAACTATTAGAAATTATTTACTGTGTAAATATGTGTTATTTTGCTTTGTTTGAAAGTTTTCAATTACATTTAGATATTAAGAATTGTACATTTTTAGATACAATAATGAAATCTTTCTAAATTCATGGTTTTATGAAAAAGGTTATCGAAACTGAATAATGTACGTATGAACAAAGTTGTTTCGGTTTGAAAAATATGAAACGTCAAACGGTACCTCTTAGATTTGATGGACTGTATGAATAAAAGTATATTCACGTATAGAAAATAAACTTGGCTAATATAATAGCCGTAAGTATGACGCTGCTATCCTCAACT
The DNA here is from genome assembly GCA_963662185.1 of Eilema griseolum. Lineage (NCBI taxonomy): Eukaryota > Metazoa > Arthropoda > Insecta > Lepidoptera > Erebidae > Eilema > Eilema griseolum. Next base: position 4,672,902 of record OY759249.1, read on the forward strand.
AAGGTAGTCGTGAGAGCGGTAGTATCTAATACATTAGATACGTATTTTCTTTAGAGCCTCTGCTCCGCTCGCTACCGTGGAATACATCAAATAATGATTTCGCCTACTTTCTGTAACCACATTGCAAATGCGGTAGTTGCTTAGAGATACAGTGAGTTGGTTGGGTTAGTTGCTTAGAGATACGGTTGTGGTGTAATTTGGTCTATATTTTTTTTTTTATACCACTTAGTTGGCAGACAAGCACACGGCCCACCTGATGGGAAGCGGTTACCGTGGCCTATGGACGTATGCAACACCAGGGGTGTCACACTCGCGCTGCCGACCATGAAGAAACCTTCTGATGCCCCTCTTGAAGAACCCCATATTATAGGCGCTTGGGAAAACCGTAGCAGGGAGGTCATTCCACAGCTTGAGTGTGCGTGGGATGAAGTTTCTTTCATACCGCACAGTGCGCACCGTCTCAGGTCGCAATGTACTATATTCTGCATTATTAGGGCTAGCTGACCCAGCCTTATTACGCACGGATGAAAAATCACATTTATGATTTAGAGTATGATTCGTCAAGTTTAAAAGTTGTTCGATTCGTCATGCGGATTTTTTGTACACACATTTTTGTTCCGTCATATACATACATATAATCAAGCCTTTATCCCCGGAGGGTTAGGCAGACCTATTTTTTACCATTTGTTTTCGGCCCCATATAATAGGGGGTGAGAATATTGGCGTCTTCCGGGCACTATTGTTGACTCCAGTCATGCATCTGAGGCTGATTCTGGGCTGTATGTATCTGTCTGATGTTAAACAGTCTTATCCCTTAGTCACCTAGTACGATACTGCGTGGGAAGAGTTTGGGTGGTCCAAAGTCTACTCTGCCAGGAACCACACGGCGTCTGTCACAAGTCTGTGAAAAGTACTCTCTGCGTACCCCACTGAGGAAGAGGCGTGACTGTAAATATGTATGATGCTTCTGTTTGTCTTGATTATTATTTTTATTTTTTCTACCACTTAGGTGGCAGACAAGCACACGGCCCACCTCATGGGGAGTAGTTACAGTGGCCTATTTAATTGTGCAGCACCAGGGTCATCACACTCGCGCTGCCGACCCTGAAGAAACCTCCTAATTCAAAAGGGTGAAGAACCCCAAATTGTAGGCGCATGGGAAAACTGCAGCAGGGAGTTCATTCCACAGCTTGAGTGTGCATGGGATGAAGTTTCTTTCAAACCGCATAGTGCGTACCGTCTCAGGTTGCAATGTATGAGGATGAATTCCCTGCCTATGGCGAGCGGTGCGATGATAGAATTATTTTAGAGCTTGAAAGGAACATAATCAGGGTTAATTTATTGTGTTGAATTTTGTGTTTGAGGTGAAACTTGCGGGCGAATGCGAAATAATCCAAAATAAACTTCGACCTTCAGGGTTGCGGCGATAGAGTTTCAATAAAAACGACTTTCGCTTTTAATAAGGTCTGTTCATATTGTGGCATATATGTAGGTACCATAGCATTTTACATAGGTCATCGACATGTGCATCCGGATTATTTTGAGTCATAATGTTGAGACGTGGACATTTACATGCTTACGTATTTACTACTAAGAAGGAACGCCGTTGAGCCGACAGGTGATTTGCCCTTCTTTTGACCCATTCCCCATATTACTGTAGAATTTAATCATAGATTTCAAATTATGGAACGGGTTATGTAGTGATCATTATAAGTAATAAGCTAAGGATAATATTTTAGATGTAGGCAGAGGATCAATTCTCGTTGTCAAAATCTGTTCAATATTCAGTGCCAATTTAATCACAATGTCCCAAATGTCTAAAACGGTAGTCCGACTGGGGAAGTATATCCGCCCTACAGAATACAGAGTTATCGGCGGTGAGTAGGGTAGCCAGAGCTCACTGGAAAGTTTTTGTGCTGTCAGGGGGAAGATCAAAGGGTTTTCTTGATTGTGTCTTTTGCATAAACGGCACAGAAACTCTATGTTTTTACATGGTCGGCAGCACGTGTGTGACTCTCTTGGTGTTGTACACGTTCATAGGCCACGGTAACCACTTTCCATCAGGTGGACCGTGTTATAAAAACGGCAGTCTCATAACACAATTTTTCAATCTTTTTCATTTACATTGTGAGATTCAGATTCTTATTAAGAGATTGACTCTCAAACTAATTCTGGTAATAAAAAAGTCAGTCAAGTGCGAGTCGGACTCGCGCACCAAGGGTTTTGTAACTTAAGCTACTGAAGCCATAATATATTTTGAATGCGGTTACTTAGTAGTTTGATTTTTGCTCAGTTTCAAGATGTTATAGACACATTTTTGAGAAATAAGTCTTGAAAGACAGACAGACGTACAAGGAAGTATCCTATAAGGATTTCGGTATTTTTCCTTTTGAGGTACGGAACTGTAAAAATCTGTTCAAAATTCAGTATCAATCTAATCTCAAACACAAAAATGTCTAAGACTATCGTGAGTTCCATCGTTAAAACTGTGTTACGCGAGTATCGTTTTTGATAGCCGTTTTGGTCTTCGAGCTTTGGTCTTGAAATAAAATCATTTTTAACATATTGGTATTAATTTCTAACAGGTTTATTTTGCTTAGATTTAATAAGTTTGACAAATTATTCTAAATTGATAATAGTTGTCTTCAGTATTATCATGTCATGTTAACATGCAGTTTAACTGACGTAATACATGCAATACATGCACTTTCCATTCTCAATGAACTTGGCCCGCGGTCTCATGCATAATCAGTAAACACTAGGTGCTAATATCCAAACAGTGCTGTATAATTTATCCCTAGATATGTATGCAGTTGTATGCAACTGCATACGATCTAGATAGCTAATATGAATTTTACGAACGCTGTGCATATCTGTAATTGGGTTATGTACTAGATATAAGTCCACAAAACCTGTTATTTAAGTTTGAAATGTAATATACATAATCTGTTGATGTGCCTAATAAAATAAAATAAAAAATAAAAATAATTTTTTTAAATCACTTTTGTCTTAGTTATAATGCTTATTTAATGTGTCTTAGTGTAGTTATATTATTTAAATAACTGAACTAGCTTTTACACTTTCGCGATCCAAGATACACAATAATGTTAACGGGAATTAACGGGATCGTGGTACAGGTACATACATACCTTTGATTTGCCTGATGTTTCGACCAGGTTACTCCAGCCGTGGTCACAGGCTGACTGGCTCAGTGGTGCACGCGCACCGTCTTCGAGTCCATGAGGGAGTAGGTTCTTTATCTACCTGCATATTCTCGATATTTTTATTGTGTATCTAAATAACTACTTTTGTGAGTTCATCAAATGTATTTTAAAAGTCTAGACTTTAATATAATAACAATAATAATGTTTATTTCTCACCAAAACGTTTACATAAGAAATCTCAAATAAAATACAGTAGAACGTAATTAATAAATTAGTACAAGGATCAATCAGAATTATGGCATAATTATTCTTTATCATCAAATCATCACTTATCACAAGGTATGATTGAGATTCGATTTTTATAAGTAATTTTCGGGACTCTAACCGTAGTCAGCCAGCAGATAGGTACTAGGAGTTGGGGAAACTTTGAACAACGGGGTAAATTTGAGACAGTTTAAAATTTGTTTTTTAGGATTCCGTACCACAAAAGGAAATAAGCAGAACCCTAAAAGATTCACATCGTCGTGTCTGTCTAACCGTCCGTCTGTCTGTACCCACTTTTAACACAAGCAATTTAGCTTAGCTGGAGGCGTTTGAATTTGGTTCTAATATTCTTTAAAAAAACACATTATTGGTCTTATTACAAAAAACGGAATTAAGTCTGTTTTAAACCCGAACTATAAAGTCTGGGCTTAATCTCAAGACCATGGTTTAAACTGCTCCTTATTACAAAAGCTGTATAATCCATAGACTACTTAGTACCATAATTTAAACCTTGGCTTAAATAAAACCACAGATTACTCAAACTATTGTTCGTTCATTATGATACCATTCAATCGCAACGTTCCGTTTCCTCCGAAAACAAAAATTATCTGAAATCATTAATAAATAATATTTACTAAAAATGGTGAAAAAAAGATTTAGAACATACTTTTTCATCAAATTCAATTTTATGAATAATAGTTATACTTTATTTTATAAGAAAATATCATTATATAGGTATAAATGTACATGGAAGCGTGATGAGTTTGATTATTTCTTATTTATTACGCAATGTGATTCCTCATTTTCTCTCTTGTGGTTTTGCTATTTATGAAAAGTAACTCTCTTATAAAAAAAAACATAATAATTTAAATATTTTTATCTGCATTTTAAAATTATATCTTTCGACTGTTAAGTAATAGTATCTATCGATTATACACTATCAAAATTTATAATTGTCGCTATGTAGGCATACTGTGAATAAATAATTCCTCAGATACCGCTAGAAACGCCTTATCTGTCATCACGGCATTTCTTGCGATAAAGCAATGATAAATATAATTGACATAACAAGATTGATATAATGTTTGGAATGTGTAAAATGTTACGTGCACGTAAATTGTTGCTGACACAATATTATAAAAGATGACATGTGCGTTAAAATTATAACTTAGACATACATACATATAATCACGCCTTTATCCCAGAAATGTTAGGCAGAGGTGAATTATCACCCACATTTCACTAATTATTGAATTCGGTCCCACGTAATAGGAGGTGAGCCTATTGCCGTCTTTCGAGCACTATTTTTTATTTATTTATTACTCTTAAAATGAAAACTCCCTTACTTCGGTAATAGTTACAAATAATATGTGGAAACCACTGTCAAGTGATGGGACAAAACAATAAAGTTTGAGCATTACTTAATTAAATAGAAAACACGTCAATTGATTTATGTTCTTAATATACAGAAAACGATAATTCTAATAAAAATAATTTAATTCAATAACAATCTTCCTACTAGCCTATATAGGGCTGTATATATCTGTATGATGTTAAACAGCCCTATCCCGTAGTCACCTTGTATGACACCGCATGGGAAGAGATGGTGTGGTCCAAATTCTACTCTGCTGGGATCCACGCGGCTAATGACATATAGATACATTGTGCTAACAAAATGCATCGCATAGAGTTTGTATGTAATCTTAGGACTTATAATAAGTTAAGAACAATGTGTAAAGCCCTTATTTCAGAATATGACTCAGTATGAATATCGACTTAGCTCAGGACAGATTGTATAAATAGATCTGTAAATCTGGGGGCCTACTACAACCGTGTACAAAACAGTCTTATTGCAGGAGTGTTTTGTTTCAAGCTTAAAGCAATCTTGCTTATATCCGTACCACAACCGTACATTATGCATACAATGTATTCCTGCTTAGTGCTTTTGTGACGTCACTTCAATTTTAGTTCATTCAATTCGTACCATGACGTGATTTTGGAGTAGTATTGTTTTTAACAATATTGTTTTTATGTCAAATTGAGCGATTTTAAAGAAGTTACTAGGTACCCAACGGATATATTATTGTTATGCAAAATACTGTTCAAGAAATCATTTTCATAACTCAAAAAGCAAGTAAACCGTATTTATACACATTAACTTATAGAATTTTCTATAAGTGAATGGTTTTTTAATGTAATTTAAGTACCTTTTTTTCGTGTTCCACGGGAACCCCCCTATGTGGTCAGCGAGGCCGTTATATCGAACTCAAACCGACTAAAACCGCACGCGATCACATTAAGGTGGATCAATAAGGCAATTTCGTCACCCACGCTGGGTCATCTCTAGGCTTTAGCTAGACCCCTCGATGTGGGAACCATGGTATCCACGTCTTCTCCCTGCTTCTTTTAGGGTAGCGTCTACCTCAAGTCCGCACTCACAGAGGACGGAGGTCACTGAGCTATCTCCAACGCATGAGTCGCCTCCGCCGGACACCCATTTAGCGGGCTCGACAAACGGAATTGAAATTGTCTTACTTTTCTCCCGGACCTCCTCCACCATCTTCTTCTCGAGCATTACTTGCTCGTAGCGACAACCTATGCGCTTACAATACCCACCGTAACTGCGGGCTTGTCGCCCAGTGAGATTAGGTACTCGCACCTCGAGATACGCCTATAAATGCAGGTTTAAATTTCATAGTAGAGCTCATAGAAATTTATTCAATATTTAACAAAGAAATTTAAAAATAAAATACCTAGAAAATACGAGTATTTTACTTCAAAGTAAAAACTTATTATCTAAAATCCTTTTTTGAAAAAAAAAACTCCATGGTCTTTTAAAAAGAAATTACTGACATTAGGTATAGGGATTGACTACAGAGAAGATTTCAGTATCCGGTGATTTTCCCCGGTTTTAAATTATCTTCGGTAGGCTCCGTGGAAACTCCGGTTATGTCCAACTTATATTTAAAAGACTAAAAAATAATTTTTTCACATATTCATCCGTGAGCATTAAAACTACCAATAGAGTGCTACTATTATTATCATAATAATCTTATTAAAATATGTAAAACGTCCAAATATTCAAACAAATCTATATATGAAATGTTTAATTAATTCTTGTTTAATGATTATTGCACCAACACAATCAACTTATTACCCACTTAGTGCCCGGAATACGGTAATAGAGTCATCCCTTATTGTGTGAAACCGAATATCATAATTGGTGACATGTGGATATTGATCCTCCGCTGCCTAACACTCCGAGGATTTAGGCGATTAAAATGTATTAATGTATCTTATTAATAGTGTATTTATAAACAAAAAAATATAATTGCATTGTATGAAAGAAAGAAAAATACTTGACTTGAATCGCCGGAAGATTTGAAAAATAAAAACCGAGTTTTCGCAAAAACTTACGGAGGACCTCCGACTTTTTTGTCGCCGCAGCACAGCACTAATGTGAAGCAGGGAATAGACAACTATTATAAATAGTTCATTCATTTCTGTCAATAGGCAGGAATTAAACAAAACTTTGTTATGTGCTCATGGTACCAATTTGAGTAAGGTTATTATTGAGCCTGTAAACAAGAAAAAGAGACACCGCTATACGTACTGTATAGCACCATCTCTTTGTCACACTAAATGGATCAACTTTTAAGTAATTTGTTAAACGTTCTAAGGAAATACTTACCTTTTTTAAATAACTGGCAAAATATTTATTTAAAAACCAAGGTATTAAAAAAAAGGTAAAAATAGCTGTCATCTGTCAATTTTAACTCGTGGACCTATAAAAATCTATGTAATATTTTATTTTCTACCGCAAAAATAAAGCCATTAGTTAGTAGGTAATTTACTATGTTTATATTGTGGACATTTATGAGCATGTCACGCAAATATTATAACAAATGGTAGCAGAGAATGGTTGAAAGTTGGGAATCCAAGAAGCAAGGAGTAACTGCCATTTCAACTCCTGAAGCAGAATATATAGGTATATCGCCATCAGAAGTTGTGAATGAAGCTCTCCATCTAAGGCTACTGATGAAAAACATAAGTGAAACAAGATAAAATAATGATATTCAATGACAACCCAGCAGTATTGAAGTTATGGGAAAATGCTATCATAAAGTATCAAACGAAACATCGCCCTTAAATTCATTGTTTGAAAGAGCATGTACAAAGTAATGCTTTCAACTCGGTGAACAGAGACACCTTGTTGAACCAAGCTAAATTAGAAACACCCAAAATTTATAATTTTCTTTGGCAATGTTACAGATACCCCTCCAAATTATTATACAAGGACAACCTTTTGAAATCATCTGTTGGATGTCAACAAGGAGACCCTCTTGGACCGGTAATTTTCAGTTTAGCTATTCAGCCCATTATTCGGCGGTTAAATTCTAAATTTAATGTATGGTACCTAGATGATGGGACTCTAGGGGGAGATGTGGAGACAGTTTTACAAGATTTGGCATTTATTAAAAATGAATTTAGATTAATTGGTTTAGAACTAAATGACAGCAAATGCGAGATTTTTTTAAACGACGTTTCGGACAAAATTTCTACTATCTCTAAATTCAATTCCATAGCTCCCACCATCAAAATTTTAGAAAAAGACTCTTTACGTCTCCTCGGGTCCCCAATCCTAGAAGATGCCTATACCCCATTTATAGAGGAAAAAATTCAAAATTTTAGTGACATTTCGGATCGCCTACTCAAAATTAATATACACTCGGCTTTCACTATTCTTCGGTATTGCCTATTCGTTCCAAAATTCACCCATGCCCTACGATCAACGCCATTTTTTAAACATTTAACGATTTTGAAAAAAATGGACGAAATTATAGAAAATACCCTCACCAAAATTTTAAATGTGGCCTTGGATGACCGAGCTTTACTACAAGCGACTCTACCGATTCGCTTGGGTGGGCTCGGTATTCGCAAAATTTCAGATGTCAGCTTACCAGCGTTCCTGTCTTCAGTCCACAGTACCGAAGAATTAACTAGGAAAATCCTTGCACCTACACTAGTCAATTCTGAAGTATTGTGTAAGACTGATGCAGTGAACGCTTGGAAAATTGCATGTCCAAACACCGATCTCCCAAGGAACCTCTTCTCACAGCGTCAGTGGGACGGGCCGCTCTGCAGCTTAGTTGGAAAAAAATTACTAAATACATGTTCCAATGCTGCTGAGCGTGCCCGTTTACTGGCGGTTGGAGTGTGGGAATCGGGTCTTTGGCTACAAGCTCTTCCGTCATCTAACGTAGGGACTATGTTAGATGACACTACCTTCCGCATCGCAACTTGTCTCCGTTTAGGCGCGCCGTGTGTTTCTCCGCATCAATGCCGCTGTGGAGAAGCCGTTGACAGACTCGGACACCATGGTCTGTCGTGCTGCAGGAGCGCAGGGCGAATTCCACGGCACGCCAGCCTCAATGACATAATCCGCCGTGCTCTTGTCACCGCCGGTGTACCAGCTGTACTAGAACCAAACGGTTTGGCGCGTGACGATGGCAAGAGACCGGATGGCATGTCGTTAATGCCATGGAAGATGGGTAGGACTCTGGTGTGGGACGCCACATGCGTTGATACCATGGCTCCTACCCATATAACTAGCACGGCTGGCTGTGCTGGAGCTGCTGCTGCTTCTGCAGAGGCTCTCAAGCGGCGCAAATACTCCAATCTCATCGGAGATTATGAATTTGTGCCGTTTGGAGTCGAGACTTTGGGGTCATGGGGTCCGAGCGCTCGCAACCTCTTCCGTGAGATTGCGAAGCGTATGGTCGACGCTTCTCGTGACCAGAAGGCTGGCCTCTTTTTAGGTCAGAGAATAAGCATTGCCATACAACGTGGCAATGCTGCCAGTCTTCTGGGAACGCTGCCACAAGAGGCATGCGATGCGGAGGAATTCTACGACGCATTTTAATTGTTCTTAGCTATAAGTTGTATAATAGTTATTTTATTTTTATTGTATTTAATATTTATAAATTATTTAATATTATTTCTGTATAGATTACTTAGAATTGTACAAAGTGGAATTATTAGTGTGCGTACAAAGATACGTCAAATATGTTGGCCGATGTGTTAACGAAAGGAGTACCAGGACCTCGACATCTGGAACTAAGTAAACGCTTAGGCTTATCATTGCGAGGAGGAGTGTTGTGTTGAACCTCTGTGTATATGTAACATTTTATTTTCCACTGTAATTTTTTTTCTTATACTTTGTTAACTAAACCTTACAAAATATAACGCCATTAGTAATTAAATGTTTTTAATTGTCTGGGCATTTATAATCACATCACACCGACCCACGTCCGACATAAAACCATCCACAGGATTTCTATATAGGATGTCTATATTTGCACCAGAGTGAAGCCAGGGCGCGCAGCTAGTTTGGTAAATTGTTTTTTTTTAAAAGATTGTTGCTATGGGAACCGAAGTCATGTCGATGACGTTAAAATAGACATGCGCACTACGTCTCTGTCACATCACCTACTCACTTTGAGACCATGCATGCTTGAGACTTCATTGACTTTGTCTTTTGGATTGGCTTAGCCCTACCTCATTAAGGCACCATGGTGTCGTCTCCAGGCGCAGGCCTAGTTACTCCCTGTACAATGCCTAGCCTCCGAAGGCCGTCAATTCGAGTGATCATGGCGTCTAGACATTTAGTTCGTTTACGTCTTGATCTTAGGCATCGAGATACTTCTTCGTCTACGTCGTTAAGTAATGGTAACTGACTGGCGGCTGAGTGAGCGAGGAGCAGTTCACACGTGTACATTATAGTGGTTACACTGGTAACGTCGCCAGGCCACCAGAGTATCCAGAAGTCACGTAGAGAGCTATAGTACGTTGCCACGCTTCCAACTTTGCGGCGGCGGCGTTACCGTGCCGTTGTCGCCAAGTGCAGGCGCATGATACCTACGTTGCTGGCGACATCGCCATGGTATCTTAATGATGTAGAGCTCTTATAGATCATCGATATAATAGCTCGAATACTAATTAAATAAGCCTAATAGATATTTGCCATGAGCGGTAATCGAAACCGCGGCTGAACCACAGCGGTCGTTAGATAATGATATTGTCCCCATAGTTTCAAATCATACACAGTTTGTACTTACGTTATTAATTTATAAGAACTTGTTATTTTAAATACAATAAAAAACAATTATATTTGTAAAATATTTAAATTAGTGTGGTCTGGATCATAATGCAGACTTTTCACCAACCGCTGAACTCGTATTATTGTTCTTGTTCCGTGGTTGTTCCCTCGGTTTGTCCTGTGACTCTGAATGTATCCGACTTCACTAATTATATCCGTATATTCGACTTCGCTAATCATATTGTTATCTTGGAATCAAAATGGTAAATAAAATGGTAATACAATCAACACCTAGAAAAAATAACCATGTATTATATGAGTAGGTACATTATATATTTACAATAACAATAGTGGTTAATCACACATTACAATGCTTAAGTGTGTAGGTACTTAATTCAAGGTAAATATGGGCTTACCCACAGGGCTTACCTTAGTCTTTACGAGGAACTCTGTAAATTTTCTAGGGCTTTTCAGCAGAGTGGCCTCTATTCATCACTCTGTGGGAGTCTGTTTTGTTTAATGAACCAGCATCGTGAAATGGAAGGAGTCGCATTCCTCTCGTAACTCCATACGATGCGGATTACGTGAATTGGCGTTAAGTATAATATTATTTATTCAATATTATTGTGTATATGTATAACGGGTGACTTTTTAAAGAATGTCATATTTGACGCTGAATGAACAAAATGAACAAAACCTATGGATGACGTCACAAAACTGCTAGGTTTAAACGACATTATTGTAATACTGTTTTAAGACGTCGTGGTACCAAAACACGAAATTAGACTGAAATAATACTGCTTTAAGAGGTTGTGGTTAGGCCCCAGTTCTCAGCTAAATCAAGATTTAGATTGAGTATCTTTTTAGAATACGGGCCTGAAGATCGCTTTCCACGATCTGCGATTTTACAGACCGTGGAAAGAGGCTCACCCTTGGTACTGCAGACACATTTGTCATTGTGAGTGCGTCCGTGTCTTCGTACGCGACTGTGATATCTCGCATTCGTCTTTGAAACCCGGCGTAAGACAATTTAATCAATTAAATATAAACACAATCCATACAAATGATGAAATGGCTGTCCTCGGATACGGCTACGAGAATTACATAAATATTAATAGATATACTCACGTCCTTGCCAAAAGATAAATTTTAATGAACTAAGAACTAAAAAGTTTTCCGAAAGTAATAACTGATGATAATAGTTCATTAACCTGGAAATGATATCCTCTGACACCAAGCGATTCGGAGACTCTTTTCTTTCTCGCACCATTAAGGCCTGGAATTCATTACCAGCTCACGTGTTTCCTTTTTCGTAGTCCTGGGTCCTTTAATCGAGGTGTGAAAAAGCTAATTGACGTGTTCTATATAAAAAAAAGCATATAATGAGGCCGTCAAGCTGAATGTCACCATTGTAACATGGTATATGTTTGTAATGGTTACCCTCTTTTCTGAGACTTTGCCTCCAGATTACCATCAAGCGAGGTGAAGTCTATTTTACGTGTCCTATAAAAAAGGACATCCCAGGTCATTCTACGTAATGCTATTTGGAATTCTGGAACCAAAGTAAACAAGGCTTAACTAGCTTGTGTTAAGGATTCTAGAATTCGGATATACATGGACATATATATTTTTATAAATATATACATAATATTGTAGATACAAATAGACATGAGCATACAAATATTTGCTCTTAGCGGGCATCGTACCCTCCGCCGGAACAGTCGAACGCACTACCGCTGAGCCACAGAGGAGTATAACTTCATGCTAAAATTGTTATTTGGAAAAACAAGACACAGCTTCACGTTCATTTTGTCAAACTCACTTAACACACAAGATACTGTACGTTAGTTCATTCATTGAAGCTGATCGATGAGCAACAGGCAACCAATGAACGTTCAATATTTGGTATATTAAATTGACACGAGTTAGGCAAACATACGAGAAAACGAGGGTGAATGACATGTATTTTATAAAGTTGTTAATGAAAACTGACAGCAGATAGTCTTGGCTCAAATTAACACTGATCTTAGCGAAGACATTCACCCTGATGGATAAGGACACTAAAAAAGTTTTAAACTGAATGCACTTATCAGGTAACCCTAGACTTAGACTTTATATATAATAAAGTCAATAGATGCAGTAAGTGGCATTACCACACAGCGTAAAAAAAAGCTACTACTTTGGTGACGGAGAAAGAATACAGGACACCACTCCATCTCATCTGAAGGGTGTCGTAAGAAGCGACTAACGGAATAATACGCAGACGATTATACTGCGAGAGAAGGAAAACTCGAAATAAAATCGTATACCAACCCGTCTGGCCAGCGTGGAAACAGTACGCCAATGCTTCTCAATATTGGAAAAGGCCTAGTCCAGCAGTGGACTGCGATAGGCTAGTTTATTGATTGGTTATATACATATAAGTACATACTTTCCATAACCTGCGCATATTGGTTGTAAAGAACATAGCGAGTTTTCAAGGGCCAGATTGAGAGAAATGGCCCTGAGTCGGCCGGGATGCGAGGGATTTGCCTGTTAACTTCACATTCGGCAATCAAAAACGACCCACAGGCGGCGTGCGCTTTGGTCGGTTCGAGTCCGACATAACCTCTTCCACTGACTCCGGTGGGGGGATATCCTTGAGGATTTTGCGCACATAAAAAAAAAGCCGTTTTTGCGAAGAATTATGTTACAAATGCTATACAGTATATGATATAAGCAGGCAATATTTCCCACGTTGAATTGCCATGGAAAACCTTTTCACGCGAAAACTGCCTAATTGCTAGGCTCAGGTTTCTGTACGATGTTCCAAACTACCTGAATCATCAATCATATAATATACTGCTACAGAAGATCGCAGTTGGGTCCATCTATATATTGAAAACGAGTTTTTCAACGCCTTTTCCATCAATCATATTCCGACGCGAGTGGAGGGGCTTTGAAATAAAGTACCATCTTGAATCTGCCACGAGGTTTTCCAGAGATTATGTTTATATATCTATTTTCCAGAGATTTAGGAGAAAAATATTTTACTTTTTTTATTTAGGACACGTCAATATGACGTAATCTTGCCTGATTGTAAGTTAATAGCAAAGTCTGAGTATGGCATTGAATACTCCTATCTCATTGGTGATTATGAATTTGTCAAAGTCAAAGTCAAAAATCATTTGCAAAGACCATTAAATCGGCACTTACAAAACGATGCTGTTGCTTTTGCTGTGCCGTTTGGAGTCGAAACGTTTGGCCCGTGGGGTCAGCGCCTCTTTAGGGAGATTGGGAAGCATATGGTTGATGTTTCTCATGACCAGAAGGCTGGCCTTTCCTTAGTTCAGAGAATAAGCATTACCATACAACGTGGCAAAGCTGCTAGTCTTCTGGGAACGCTACCACAAAAGTTATGCGATGCGAAGGAATTCCACGACGCATTTCTTTTTTAAATGTGTATATTATAATAGATTTAATTAGTGAATATAGATAAATAGACAGACAATTAGATGTATCAAGAAGATATCTGAGCTGTATCTAATATTAATTTCAACCTAATGCCTTCGCGTACTCCTGCCACATTCACACTAGTACCTACCGTAGACTATTATTATGTACGGTTCTATTAGCCTGTTGCTGTCAATAGGAAAAGTCGCTAGATGTATGTGATGTCTCCATTATAAGAATCTTACGCAAATTAATCTTAGGCACGACTTAAGAGGTGTCGTAATTTTCGATTCAAATGAAAAATAACAATTAATGTAATATATGATGGAAGTTCTTTTAATGTTCTCTCATTGAACTGATAAATAATTTATTTTGATCATATGAATGTATCTGTTTTTTTTCTGCTGTACGGAAATTAATCAACATAAATAAAACAAATAATGACGCTGTAGAAAACAAGGTTGAAGAAAACGAATATTCACCCGCGTATATAATTGTTCCGGTGAATCTATCCTTCAAATTTTAACATATCGCCAGTTAATCATAGAACGAATATAAAACATTCATACAGTCAAACTTTGCTTTATAATCTGTTTATAACGATCATTAAAAATAGTAAAATAAAATTGAAGTATCTTAAAGCCTGCCATATAAGTCTTTTTGAATTAGGTAATCTCTGGAACGGCTAGGCCAATTTTGACTGGCAGAAGATTCGTGTATGTAACACCATGTAACCCATATTTGCAAGTAATAAATGAATATGAATATTCTATTCTAAGGCGTACTTTAAACTACTCTTTTTTATTAGAAAAAATAATTAGGTTTTCGCTAATCCACGCAAATGAATTCGCGGGCACAGCTAGTGTTAAAATATGCTCAACATAATATTACACTGTAACAGAATTTTATACACCATACATTTCAATAACTTTCTCTACACTGAGTGACAAGTTTTGACATTATTACTCTTATGCTGTAAGCACAAAGTTGAATTTCCAATGAATGAATCTACGACATCCGCATTGAGAAAGCGTGTTATGCAATTTGAATGATTGTTTACTTTCTTAGACTTTGATGGTGTATTACCACATTTACTGGCCAGTAAACCTCAATTAATGGTAGTAAACTAAAGATATATGTTTTATTTATTTTTTATACCACTTAGTTGGCAGACAAGCACACGGCCCACCTAATGGGAAGCGGTTACCGTGACCTATGGACGTATGCAACACCAGGAGTGTTACACTCGCGCTGCTGACCATGAAGAAACCTTCTGCTACCCCTTTTGAAGAACCCCATATTGTAGGCGCATGGGAAAACCGCAGCAGGGAGGTCATTCCACAGCTTGAGTGTGCGTGGGATGAAGTTTCTTTCATATCGCACATTTTCATACGCACCGTCTCAGGTCGCAATGTGTGAAGATGAATTACCTGCCTATGGCGAGGGGTGCGATGATAGAATGGAGCTGTGGGCATCATGTCAAACAATTCATCTGAGCACAAACCATTGTTTAGACGGTAGAACACATACAGTGAGGCAAAATTATTATTAGGAGGTCAGTATTAACGATACTGGGTGGGTTGTTTAACGTCACATAATCAAATCATCTTCAAAAAAGCCGTATGTTTTTAATTATATCATAAAATGTATGTTCTTATAGGGTCGGCAGCCCGGTTGTGACTCCACTGGTGTTATACACGTTCATAGGTCACAGTAACCACTTTCCATCAGGTGGGCCGTGTGCTTGTCGGCCACCTAAGTTGTATAAAAAAAAATAGTATGTGGGCTTCAATTGAATAAGTGACTTCTTTCAGGAGTTTTTCAGTTTTATTGGCTCCTCTAGACTGGGGAGACATCAGAACGTACTTTTAAAAATATATTTTAAGTTTTGAGATTGACATGATCATTCACATTAATAGTGTAAAACTCGCCGGGATATTTTCCATGTATATTTTTTTTCGCTGAGTAACCGAAATTTGTCAGTATACCGTGATCATGGCGCTTGTAACAGCGCCGAAAATAAAAAACATGGTTAATATCCCGGCGAGTCTTACACTATTAATATGTTTTAAGTGCCTACTCATATCTATACGCAGACTGGAAAAATCCTGATGTCTCCCACAGCAGGCCATCAGGGGAGACATAAGACCAAAGCTGAATATAATATGTTATATCTGTTAATAATTAAAAAATTAACTTACATAATAATATCCATTTATTTGTATTTTATTACGCAATTTTTCAAGGTTCAGACCTAAGTGTTGGTAAGTACTGTGATAAATTAATTAGCCTCAATGTGTTGCCAGTTTCAAAATAATGAAGGTTGAATCCGTAGCCATTTATTTCTTCTTCACAGTAATTTTATAAATGTAAATATAAAATTCACATTTATAGCGCTGCTACAGATCTTCGTGGACCATTTTGTACTATGGTACAAAATGGTCCACGATCTATAGCAGTCTTTACAGGTGGTCGGAGCCCTAAAAAGTCCAACCACGCCTCGATGTCGCTTTTGGGCAATGGACGTCATGTGGCAGTTGCTTCACGGAAAATATTGAAGTTTAGCCAAACCCGCTGTTGGACTGGTAAAGTGGGCCCCAGACACCAAGTTGATGGCTTCGGATGCGACTGGACTTTTTTACGTATAAAGGACACGTCAATTAGAGTTTGTCTCTGAGAGATTCAGTCTCAGAAAATAGGTTCACACACATACATACGCAAAGTCGACACACCGGACTTGATGGAGGAACACTGTGGACACCAAAGTATCTGAGTTTGAGAGGAGACGGAGAAAGGAGTTCAACGCAAAACGAGACAAGCTCAAGGCCCGTCCACCTGTGGCCATACATTACAATTACGTCAGAAGAGTGCTGGCTTATAGCGTATCACTGAAGAGTTTGTACTATCAGCGGGAAGTCTAAAGGCTTGCCCAGTTTTGTTTCCTACATTGACGGCACAGACACTCTGTGCGTACAGGGTTGGCAGCTCGACTCATCTGGTGTTACACACGTCCATAGGCCACGGTAACCACTATCTATCAGATGAGCCGTGTGCCACCTAAGTGGTATAAACAGGTCTTAAGATTAGCGCGTTCAAACAAACGAATAAACAAACCCTCGATATCTAGATAATGTCTTCGCTCTTTGAGGTTATTTATATAACCTTATATGTTATCAGGTACCTTGCCAGAAAAAGAAAAGGTCACCCAGGTACTTCGTTTTAATTCTAGCGCTAACTTTGACAAAGTGCCTCATCTGTTGCCACGTGAAATGTGACTCTTAATCACGCCCAGAGATAAGAAATTATCTGCAATAATGTAAGGTCTATGTCATTAGGTCACTGGATAGTTCAGATAAGGTTTATTAGTATTAGTATTTGATTAATTAATATATAGATATGAAATAAGCATTTATTGCACAGGTACATGTTAGATAATTGTACAATGGGCGGTCTTATTGCTATCTGCGATCTCTTCCATACAGCCAGTATATGGACTATATTGCCAGAAATTGCCAGAAAGATGTCCACTTATTGCGGCACCATCCTTCAGTTCACAGATGTGTTGGTACACAAGAACTAATTTTGAATTTGAATTTAACCATTTCAGGAATTCATTGATACATGTCAGCATATTAATATCATATTGAGTACTTTGCATCTGAATGACTGATTGACTGTGTACATACAGGGCTGCGTTAGTATATGAGAAAAAGTACTTGCTAGTCAAAATCGATCTGATGCTGATTTTACATTTAAATTTACATGTCTCATATAAAACAGCGTGGTTCCCGGCAGAGTAGAATTTGGACCACCCCATTTCTTCCCATGCGGTGTCGTACAAGGCGACTAAGTGATTGGGCTTAACATCAGACAGATAAATACAGCTGACTCAGCCTCAGATGAATGGCTCAACAATAGTGCCCGAAAGACGGCAATAGGCTCACCAACTATTCCGTGGGATGGAATTCAATGATTGGTGAAATGTGGGTGTTAATTCAAATCTGCCTAACCCGCAGGGGATTAAAGTATGATTATATGTATGTATGTATATCAAATAATAGTCAAAGAAATTAAAATGTAAGTTATATCCAAAATACAAAGCTACCATGTGGCAGTTTTGCAATGAAGATTAATAAATTAATTTGTTGAATATCATATTCATTTACAAATATAATATAAGTATATGTTGTGCAGACACACCTTTTACCCAATCGGATAGACAGAGACAGCAATATATTTCCATTTTTTTTCGATCCTGGCATACAAAGGTGTATTCGCTTCTTCTACTTTCATAATTGTTCACATACATGCTCTCCTATGGCCACGGCATTCTCAAAGGTTATTGTTGAATAACAGAATTACAAACTATTGAGAATGCCGTGAGGCGAAACCGGTCAGGTGCAAAATAAAATACAATGGAAAAGTACAAAGTGTCTTATTCAATTTGCGTGGCAGGTTCCACCAAGCGCCATCAATCAACAGTATTAACATATGCTTTCGTGTTGCAAGTAATCTTGAGTTGGTCGATGAACGACCTCCGCCCCCCATGAACGCAGGCCTGGGGGTGACTGGTGGAGCCGCCTGTCACCCTGGCAGAAGCAGGCCACGGACGTTTTCCGGGGACTAGTTTGGGGACTCTGCAGTCCCTACACACCCGAGGAGAGAGCCAGATCGTGAGAGATGGCCCTGGGTCGGCCGGGGTGCGAGGAGTATGCCTGTCAACCTCAACTTCGGTAACCAAAACGACCTACAGGCGGCATCCGTTTTGGTCGGTTCGAGTCCGACATAACCTCCTCCACCGGCTCCGGTGGGGAGATATCCGTGGGGACTTTGTGCACGTAAAAAAAAAGTAATCTTGAGCTGACCATTCTTCTATATTATAATATATTATGTAAACAATCTTCTAAATATATAAAAATCAATGCCAGTTTTCGTTGCAATTTTATAACGCAAGACATGGCTCAGCTATCCAAACCAAATTTTTAGGCTTTGTTCGGACTATTTAGTAGATGGTTTATGTGAAGTTTGCACAAAATTGGTCGAGCGGTTCTTCATCTATCACATTTTCTGTAACAAATGAATTCAATAAATGGCGGATCATTTTGTTAATGGGGATTTTGCTGCCAAATTGAAACTTTTTCAGTGTTGACAATAAAAAATATTATTTATCCAAATGTTTTGGATTAAGTTTTAATATAGATAGTGATTAATAAAAAAAAATTTATTTGAATAAATGAATATGTTTTTTTTTATTTCACTTCATACGTAGCGAACGTACCGGGCTGCTAGTATTGTATATAAATAACATGTATTGGCGTTTCAACGTGGCAGACACGCGTATTTCTGTCTATTGTAGTACTGGCCTTAGATAACACTATTTGCTTAGGCCCGTGTTCCGGTTCGGTGTGCAGAGTCACCGGAGTTTGAAGACGGAATGAGGAGTGTTTATTTGCATCGGGTGCGGTTAACATCGTCAACCCCATGCGGGTTGTATGTTTATTTGCAATCCCTTTGTCATTTAACTTACTACTATCTACTATTATTGACCGAGCGAGCGAAGCGGGCGAGCGTTTCCATTTCATTATGGTGTCAATTTTACTTTTGTCCGTATGTCTGTTTTTTTGTCAGTGCCGGTCTAGAGGACGCATTTTTTAACCGATTTTTACTAAACTTGGCTGTTTTTTGATTTAACATACAACTTTTGTCGAGAGCTTGTTTTTTGATAGGAGGGAAAATGGGGGCCGCTGTCGTATTATTTATGAGCGGCTCCTGATGACTTATGACTGAAACATCAAGGACATAATTCCTTATAAGCTGTTGTGAAAAACTCATACTGATAGGTGATAGGACACGGCAGTATTTCCGCCCAATTGAGCAGTCCGACTCCGAAAGTACCTCCGCCCTACAGAATACCGCGGCTATAATAACTTTGTGTTGTGTTCCCAGCGGTGAATAGGGTAGCCAGAGCTCACTGGATAATTCGTGGTGTCAGTGGGAAGACTAAAGGCTCGTCCTGCTTTGTCTTCTACACTGACGGCACAGAACTCTGTGCTTACAGGGTCGGCAGCGCGAGTGTGGCTCCTCTGGTGTTACACACGTCCATAAGCCACGGTAACCACATCCCATCAGGTGGGCCATGTGCTTGCCTGCCACCTAAGTGGTAAAAAATAAAAAACTCCATACTCCAGAAACTAAGCTATCCACGTTTCTAATTTCATCAATATCATTCACACACCTAGATTTTCGCTTTAGGTATAAGATTGTTTTAGTTTAAAAAATTATAGTAACAAAGATACTACAGTTAAGCTTGTAAGTTAGGCTTGTTGAATGAAATTTTAAAGCATTTAGTGTGTTAACCATTCAAAACTATTATGATATAGATTAGTCGTCTATATAGATTAGTCCGCCTAGTTCGGGAGACAGAGACTGTATGTACCTAGAAATATAACAAAATGATACAATAAAAATAAAAATAAAAAAATAGAAAAGAAATTGGTTCAGGTGGGATTCGACCGCGCGATCTAACCCTTACATGGGAAACGCTCTGACCACTAAGCCACAGAACCTTCGCCCGAAACCATCCAAATTCTTCCATACATATATCCTTTTTTTTTTTTTTTTTTTTTTTTATATAGGACACGTCAATTGGACTTCGCCTTGCCTGATGGTAAGCTGAAGGCAAAATCCCAGAAAAGAGGGTCACCATTACATACACATACCGTGTGACAATGGTGACACTCAGCTTGACGGCCTTATCATATGCTTTTTCACGCCCCGCTTAAAGGACCCGGGACTGTAGGAAGAAGGAAACACGTGAGCTGGTAATGAATTCCAGGCCTTAATGGTGCGACAGAGGAAAGAGTCTCCGAACCGCTTGGTTCTTGATCGGATGTTTTGCACCGTGTGCGGATGACATCTAAAACCTGCACGCGTTGTCCTGTGTAGGAAAGGGGAGGGTGGGACTAATTGGAAGAGCTCATCAGAACACTCCCCATGGTACAGACGGTAAAATACAGCCATGGACGCAACATCTCTACGCAGCTGTAAATCCTTCTAAACATATACATAAATGGCTATGGAAAGATACGGGTTCCATCCCGCCCGGACTGATTCAATTTTTTTATATTTTAATGGATCTAAATAGCTTGTGTTAGTACTTGGGTTCACGTCGGTAGTATCATGGCTGATAAATAAACGGATCAAAACAACATAATTACTCCTAATCCGAGGCTCTATTCCAGGCCTTGGGTACATAATGCACCTTCTCCTGGCAACACCGCTGTGATCATATATCTGTGGATAACGCTGAATCAACACGAGCAGCTCTCCTCAAATTTACATAATTTGTAATTGATACCATGTTCTGTACCGTCAGCAAACGCAGTCTAGAATATTGTACGTGTTTTGTTGATTGTTGTGTCTGTTGGTAGATTAGTTACTCGTCTGCTGTATACCAGGTCGCGGGTTCGATCCGAACTCACTGCTAATATTTGTGTAGATTGTGGATTTATTTCCTATTTATTTTTTAAACAAATTGTGGATGTGGTTCTTCTGTCAAAGCGGACAACTAAAACCAAATTATGGAAAATATAAGTAGGAGATATAACCGCGGTAGCCTAGTGGTATGGGTAAAGGCCTGCTGAGACGAGGTCTCGGGTTCGATCCCAGGTTCTACCATGGCACACACCAATGACTTTTCGATGCTTTTCAAAGTTATGTGTGTATTTATCGCAGGTTTATAAGTGTCCAGTTAATGGTAATAGGCTCGCCACCTATTACATTGGGACCTAAACATAAACTGGCGAAATGTGGGTGCTAGCACCTCTGCCTACCCCTTCGGGGATATAGGCGTGAGAGTTTATGTATTATATATTATGGTTGCGCCGAAGTGGAAACTGTATTTTTGACACGGAAACACACTCCTTTTATACCCGTCTCCTCTCCCGCACTAATCATAGATATGGCTTCCGTCCGCCATTTGTGAAATATAGACACTCAGTCTCGCTTTGAACTAGCCAGCGTAAAGGCGATCGCGCGCGCGCGTCTCTCAGAAATGAATAATATTTGTTGTATTTTAACCGCTTCATAGACCTTTACCGATCGGATTGTGCCTCTCGTGTGTCCCTCAAGTGATCTAGTGATGTGGACGGCAGCTCCTGAGCAAGGAAGAGAAGATCCGTGTACCGGCTGCGATGAAAAACACGTGGGTCGTGAAGGTTAGTGCATCCTCTCCTAATTTCTCGGGCTGCATTCACTGCCTGGATCGAATCCGCGGCAGCCCGGCCACCTGTCTTGTTTTGTGTGTAAAGTGTCAATAGAACAGTTATCTGCTTCTACGCAATACAGTCCACTCGCGCACGTTGGTCCACGCGCCATTTTTTTTGGTCCGGATCGAGCCGGATTCTTGGCCGTAGTTCGTATTTTGTTATTATTCTAATGGGAATGAGCGCACCGCACCTAAGTGCCTGGTTATTTTAGTAGAAAACCCCGCATCCAGACACTTAGGCTTAGAATTTGTTGTCCGTTCGCCGCTGGCTCGCATTGTACCTACCTAATACATAAATAGGTTAGGTATCATATCAACACTTAATCGTAGTTCGCAATTTTCGCATCACACCTAAGTGCCTGGTTATTTTAGTAGAAAACCCCGCATCCAGACATTTAGGCTTAGATCTTAGGTATACTCAGACACCCTAGTGCATAGGCACAGTGTAATACCTAACGCATTTGGCTTTGTTTTGTTTTTTTCAATTACGTTGTTCTCGGCTCACGTCGTATTTGCCTAGTACCTGCGTGGGTAGACACGTGGCTGTGCCTACCTCGCTCGCATCTCATCCCAATTCATACGAAAGTATTTTAATTTGAATAGATATTACGCAATACTTAATCTCGGAAATAATAGTTGAATCTAGACAGCGACCATCGCGCAGGTGCGACCTTGTTGCTATGCGCGTTTGTTCAAGCGTGCATTCACAGTTGTAAGCACCTACCTACCTACATAGTTAACGCTCGCGCCGCCTCGCTGCTCTGTACCGCTAGGATTAAGTCATTTCATATTTAATTGTAAACATGTCCCCAAAGGTTGATAAGACCGGTAAGGTTCAATTGAAACTTTTATACGCTAAAAAAGAAATGATTTACTCTCGCGTACAATCGATTTATGATAGTGCACTCAAAACCTCTGATTTGGTCATCAGAGATTCGTTCTTGTGTTCTATAGAAAACTTAGATAGTCTACGCGCGGATTTCGAAACCTTAGTGCATGACATCAACGTTTTAGAGTTGAATTTGGATCCCGATTACTCAGTGAGTTATCAAGCCTTGTCGTCGTTTGACGATTTGTATTGTCGTATCAAGCGCGTCGCGAGGAGTTTGGAGAAGCCGTCTGACCGACCCAACCCCACTCGCGACCGACCTAAGTTGCCACCAATTCAAATACCCGAGTTTGATGGTAACATTCGCAATTGGTGTCGATTTATAGATAGTTTTGAGAATACAATAGATAAGAACGATTCGTTGACAGATCACGAAAAATTGCATTATCTCGTTGAAAAATTGACTGGTAAAGCTATAACCGCTTGCGCTGGAATTACGTTTAGTGCCGGGAATTATAATTTAATTTTAAATACTTTGAAAGCTAAGTATGAGGATAAAAGATCGGTAGCTAACGCCTATTTAGATCAGATGTCTGATTTGAAATCTATTACGGCATGTAACGATCAAAACTTAGAGAAATTTCTAGATACTTTCGCGTCAGCTGTTCGCGCCGTAAAGAACTTGAAGATCGATGACCTCTGCGACTTCGTATTTTTGTATATGGGTTTAAAGAAATTAGATTCCGAAACCATTCGTTTGTTTGAGTCGGATCATCGCGGCAGTAAAATTCCTAAGTTCGAAGACTTAGAAAGTTTTGTTCGCGAGCATATAAAGGTATTGCAACGCTCTTCATCGAAACATGAAGGCGCGAAGAAGGTTGTTACTTCTGAACGCAAAATAGATGCGTCATCGAAGTCACTGAGGTCAACCCATACTTATGTTAATACCGCACCAGCACGTGTACAATCACCTGTTTGCTCTTTGTGTAGTACTCATCACTCGCAACTGTACAAGTGTCCTGGTTTCCTAAAATTGTCGCCTAGTGATCGTTATAAATTTGTTCGCGCTAATAATCTTTGTTTTAATTGTCTCGGTACTAAACACCGCGTGGGTTTATGTAATAGTGGAAATGGTTGTCGCAAATGTCAAGCGAGACACCACACTTTGCTTCATTTTGAAAATAGTAATGCCGCATCCAAGGTGAGCACAGTTGGTTCGTCGAGCGGTGACGCGCGGCAGCCTGCGCCGCAGCCGCAGCCCGAGCTCGCACGCGCTCCGGCCTGCCCGGGGACCGCTACGAATGACGTCACCTTGTGTTCGTTCTCCGCTAGTGCTGCCCTCACTACGGTTTGTCTTGCGACCGCTCGCGTGGTTATTGTTGATGCATTAGGTAAACCGCACATTGTTCGAGCGCTATTAGATGGCGCTTCGCAAAGTAATTTTATTACTCAAGATTGTTGTCAACGTCTTGGTTTCAATGTTGATAGGCGTTCAACCTACTCAGTGGTGACGGGTTTTGGAGGTTTACGGTCAGCTGTTCATGGCACAGTTAAAACGAGGTTTGGATCTCGTTTTAATAATAAAATTTGGTTTGACATGGATTCGCTCGTTACAGATAAAATAACTGAACAGTTGCCTACCGTCCCAGTTGACACGTCTTTATTAACGAAATTTAAAGACTTGCCTTTAGCTGATGAGACTTACGCTGTTCCTGGAGTCGTCGATATATTGATCGGCGCTTCGATTCTCCCGCACCTCCAGTTATCACGTAAGGTCAAAGGGGGACCGACGTACCCCGCTCCGCACGCCCTGGAAACAGTTCTGGGTTTTGTTATAATTGGTTCCGCACCCGCTTCTATAGATAGTTTTAGTCACTCGACTGCCTCGTTCTGTTGCACCGTCGAGCCGCCACTGGAGTCTACCATCCGCAAGTTTTGGGAGATTGAAGAGGTCAATGTCCCACCAATCCTAAGCCCCGATGACAAGATGGCTGAGGAGATTTATTGTCGCACGACTACTCGTGATGAGCAGGGTCGTTATGTGGTCGCGCTCCCTTTCAAGGGAGATATTTTTTCGCTCGGGGACTCCCGTGCATCCGCTGAAAGACGCTTTCTTTGTTTAGAACGAAAGATGCAGGCGTCTCCAAAGTTAAAGCAAGCCTATGATGAGGTTGTTAACGAATATTTAGATAAAGGTTACATCTCACCTGCGCCTGCGGACACTGACGAGACCCAGCCTTCGTACGTTATCCCGCACCACGGAGTTATTAGAGAAGATAAGCTTACTACTAAACTCCGCGTAGTTTTAGATGGCAGTGCTAAGACTAGCACTTCCGTGTCGCTTAATGACATTTTGTATTGTGGTCAAAATCTTCAAGGTAATTTATTTGACATAATTGTAAATTTTCGTTTATTCGCTGTGGCACTCTCTGCAGATATTCGACAAATGTTTTTGTGCCTTGAAGTGCGCGAACCCGATCGTAGGTTTCAACGATTTTTGTATAGATTTTCACCGCAAGAACCTTTAATGGTTTACGAGTTTAATCGTGTTTGCTTCGGGCTTAAATCTAGCCCTTTTCACGCACTTCGCACCGTCAAGCAGTTGGCCGCTGACGAGGGCGATGCATTTCCTAAAGCGAGAGCCACCATTGAGACTGGCTTATACATGGACGACTTCGTGTATAGTGTAGATAGCGAGGCCGAGGCTGTCGAGACGGCCGCTCAGGTTATAAGTCTCATGAAGGCGGGTCAATTTGATCTCGTGAAATGGACGAGCAACTCGCAAACAGCGTTAGAGTCGATTCCACCGTCGCACCGATTGTCTTCGGTTAAGGAGTTCGATGAAAGTGATACGCACAAGGTGCTTGGTTTAAGCTGGTCGCCCGCATCTGATACGTTTAGTTTGAAAAGTAGTTCGACCCCGCAAACTTGTACTAAACGCATTATCCTGTCGTGTGTGGCACGGATATGGGACGTAATGGGATTCGTAGCTCCTGTCGTTCTGTACGCCAAACTACTTATAAAAGAGCTTTGGCTTTCGAATTGTGATTGGGACGACACCGCGCCCGACAACATTGCTAAGTTGTGGGCTCGCTTTAGAAAAGAACTCTCTGTGCTTGACCAAGTACAAATTCCGCGTCATGTAGGTATATCGCAACCTAGTGTTGTTACGGTAGTAGGCTTCGCGGACGCTAGTGAGAGGGCGTATGGAGGAGTAGTCTATTTTCATGTCTCGAATGTAGGTAAGGTTTCAATTAGCCTTATAAGCGCGAAATCGAAGGTCTCTCCCCGTAAGGTCGTCTCTCTGGCACGCCTCGAGCTATGCGCTTTACTATTGTTGGTTAGATTGATCACCTCTATCGCCAATGCTTGTAGTAGTCGCATTAATATTAGTAGAATTTTAGCTTTTAGGACTCAACAGTCGCTTTGTGTTGGGCCCACTCTTCGCCCTATCGTTGGGACACATTCGTCGCTAATAGAGTGGCAAAATTCAATCTGAATTGGCGCCACATAATCTCTTTCACGTTGCTGGCACCGACAACCCAGCCGATTGTCTCTCTCGTGGATTGCTTCCTTCGCAAATTTTGGATCACCCGTTGTGGTTTGGTGGACCGTCCTGGATTCATGCCGCGTTAGATGGGTGGCCAGTTAGTCAATTCAATCCCACTACGGTTTCCGAACCACCCGAGGAGAAGAAGCACTCGCTTGTTGTATCGGTCCCACGTGAAGAGACCCTTATTTTGTTGTTGGCTAATCGCGTCTCGTCTTGGTCGAGACTGTTGCGTTGTGTTGTTTGTTCGCCTCTGCCCGCTGCCTAGCCAGCAGTAGGCACGAGCTCCAATCTAGGTTTATATTTTAGTTGTTATTTTCCAAACCTAGATTTAGATTAGACTTTAGATTTGTTTCGCATTTGTCGTTTCGAAGGTAACCCTTCAAGCCGGGGGGAATGGTTGCGCCGAAGTGGAAACTGTATTTTTGACACGGAAACACACTCCTTTTATACCCGTCTCCTCTCCCGCACTAATCATAGATATGGCTTCCGTCCGCCATTTGTGAAATATAGACACTCAGTCTCGCTTTGAACTAGCCAGCGTAAAGGCGATCGCGCGCGCGCGTCTCTCAGAAATGAATAATATTTGTTGTATTTTAACCGCTTCATAGACCTTTACCGATCGGATTGTGCCTCTCGTGTGTCCCTCAAGTGATCTAGTGATGTGGACGGCAGCTCCTGAGCAAGGAAGAGAAGATCCGTGTACCGGCTGCGATGAAAAACACGTGGGTCGTGAAGGTTAGTGCATCCTCTCCTAATTTCTCGGGCTGCATTCACTGCCTGGATCGAATCCGCGGCAGCCCGGCCACCTGTCTTGTTTTGTGTGTAAAGTGTCAATAGAACAGTTATCTGCTTCTACGCAATACAGTCCACTCGCGCACGTTGGTCCACGCGCCACCATATTATGTAGAAGTAAGAGAGAGACTCGGGGTCATCTCAAAAAATGTATACATAATAAAGAATATGAATATGATTTTTTTACACAACCAAGATTGAAACTCGCATGAAGAAAAAACGTCACTATTGCTATTGAATTAAACGTAACATAATATAAAAAAAACATGCAATTACTTATAAATTTATACAAAACTATGCTTACTTTACAATATATGCAAAAAAGAAATAAAGAAAAAGAGGGAGACTGCAACTTTAGGCATCGAAAAATTCCTCCCCATCGATTTCTACTAGTTTTCCTTTGTGAAAATTAGATAACACACAAATAATGACAAAAAATAATCATCACCCCCAAAGTAATCTTTGTTGCTAACCGTATTTGGCAGGTTTAGATGCACGGTGCTTATGTTGCACTTCCGAGGATCCTCCTAACTTACTCAATATCCTCTTACTTATTACCATAATTGAGGGTGCAGCTGCTAGCCATGTAATATTATAGAAATACTAACTGACCTGCCCCAGCTTCACCTGTATTGTTTGAGCCCGTATTTCTTTTGTTTTCAAATAATGTATGGTAATCTTTCGAATTTGTTAATATTTATGATCACTGCTCCGCTCTCCGAAGTAGTATCGTGATGATATATAGTTTTAAACCTTTGTTGATAAACGGACTATTCATACATGCATGCATAAATCACGCCTGTTTCCCATAGGGGTAGGCAGAGATCACGAACTATTCAACACTAAAATAATGTTCAAATTAGAACCCGTAGTTCCTGCGATTAGCGCGTTCAAGCAAACAAAAAAACTCTTCATCTTTATATCATTAGTATAGATAGACAATCATTACATACAGATCATAGGTACCTTCTCATCGTCGCTGGATTACCGCTTGAAGCCATTTAATCTTCTCTCCTGACTAATGCAGAAAATTGCAACTAAGCAGCTTTGCTTGCTTTAAGTGTTTAAGCTTAGCTACCCCTTCCAAAACTTTGAAGGGGTAAGGTAAATTTGCAGTCTTACTACTGTTGGAGTCCGTTTGCCCTTTTTATATCATTTAGGTGGGCGACAAGCACCCGGTCCAACTGATGGAAAGTGGTTACCGGGGGCTATCGACATGTGCAATATTAAAATAATATTGTGATGAATTAACTATCTATTTTTTACCTGTACTAATTTTATATACCTAGCTGAAGAGTATGTTTGTTTCACTACTACTGGTTCGAATTGAAAAAAGTCTTTTTATATTAAATAGTTCGCTTATCAATGATAGTTTTAGGCTATATAGCCTAAAACTATCATTGATAAGCGAACTATTTAGCTCCACTCCTTTAAGTAGTAGCGTGAGTATATATATACTCACGCTACTACTTAAAGGAGTGGAGCAGTGATCATAAATATCAACAAATCCGGCTGATTTCCATTCATAATTTGAAGACAAATAAATTACAGGCTTGAAAGGGTGATAGGAAATTCCAAAAAATGCCAGGGGCGAAGCTGGGGCGTTTCAGCTAGTATCTACATACTTATTCACAATTCTTTGAAATCTCCTGGATGCATTACCACAAGTGGCATGTGGTGCAAAGGAATTACATCATGCTAGTCTAGTGTTAGTATAATTACTAATATATTTAAGTCTGTAATGGTAACACTCTTTTCTGAGATTTTGCCTTCAGCTTACCATCAGGCGAGGTGAAGTCAAATTGGTGTGTCCTAGTTAAAAAATATATATTTTGATCTATTTAATTTTCTAAATTGTATCTCCTTTGTTGCAGTAATTACTGGCTCCACGGACGGCATCGGCAAGGAATACGCTTTGGAGGTAATTTTCAAAATTATTTATTGTTACGCACTCGAGTACTTCATTAAAGAAACACAGATCACAAAGAAAAACTGTAATGAAAAAACATGTGTTTTTATAGGATACGGCGGTATTTCCGCCCAATTGACCAGTCCGACTGGGGAAGTACCGCCGCCCTACAGAATACCGCGGTTATAATAACTTCGTGTTGTGTTCCCAGTGGCGAGTAGGGTAGCCAGAGCTCACTGGAGAATTTGTACTGTCAGTGGGATGACTAAAGCCTTGTCCTGCTTTGTCTTCTACTGACGGCACAGAAACTCTGTACTTACAGGGTTGGCAGCGTGACTGTAACTCCTCTGGTGTTACAAACGTCCATATGCCACGGTAACCACTTTCCATCAGGTGGGCCGTGCGCTTGTCTGTCACTTAAGTAGTATAAAAAAAAAACACTACGTGCAATTTTTTTGTGTAGGGCTGATTATAGAAATAATGAAACTTGTAATTGATTTTGAAACACGATAGATGTAATTTGTTTTATTATTATGGCTTCAATATAAGTAGATAGTCAGAACGACAGTAACTGACTATGATGAGAGCCGAAATCTCTCAACCGATTGAAGGGCATTTTTTATATATTTGGTCCGTCAGTTGACTGCACAGCTGAGGTACTGGCAGTCCAAAAGATATGGATCACTATTTCCGATACTATTATAATAATAATAATAAAAATAAATATTCCACGACATTCTACACAGCGCTATCTAGACCCATGGTAAGCATAGCTTAACTAGCTTGTGTTATGGGATCCAGAATGCGGATAAACATACTTAGATACTTTTTTTTGTAAATACATACATATTATACATAGAAACACCCAGACCAATGCAAATATACATACTCATGCATACAAATATTTGCATTGAGCGGGAATCGAACCCGCGCCCCCTGCATAGCAGTCGAATGCTCTACCGCTACGCCACGGAGGTCGTTATTGAACTTAAAGTGGTCCCTACCTTGACAGCCTTTTATATACTTTTTCACGCCTCGCTTGAAGAACCCGAGACTGTAAAGCTCTTTATCATGTGGCAGAGGAAGGAGGCCTCAAATCGTTTTGTTTGCGACAGTATGGATTCCAACGAGTGTGGGTGGCATCCTCAGTGGTGCACAATTTTGAGGCCGCAGTCTTGCTTACATTCATGAAAACGTAATAGATCTCCAACAATGAAGTTGACGTTTTGTTGGACAATGGACTTGGCATCGGTAGGCTTAGTGGTTAAATAATCGCTTTACGATCAAGAAATCCCGATTTCGAATCCTCGCCATTGGACTACCACTTTGAATCCACTTGTAAGACAATTTAGCTTAGCGAGAGGGGTTTTGGGGAATACCTAACAATTCGGTATCTAGGTATACTATCTATACTAATATTATAAAGCTGCAGAGTTTGTTTGTGTGAACGCGCTAATCTCTGGAACTACTGGTCCGATTTGAATGATTCTTTCAGTGTTGGGTAGTCCATTTATCGAGGAAGGTTTTAAGCTATATATCATCACGCTACCACTTAAGGGCGCTCCCTTAAGTGGTAGCGTGATGATATATAGCTTATATATAGCCGGATTTCTCGGATCGGAATGCTCAGCGGAGCATTAATAATACATACATACATACATAAAATCACGCCTGTCTCCCATAGGGGTAGGCAGAGATCACGGATCTCCATTTGCTACGATCCTGACATATTACTCTCGCTTCATTCACTCTCATTACATTCTTCATGCATGCTCGTCGGTTTAGAGTACTCCTGACCTGCCCCTTTTCTAAAACTTCCCCGATTTGGTCCAGGTATGTGCGCCTAGGTCTTCCCCTTCCGACGGTACCATCCACACTCGCCTCATACACCTGTTTCGTTAGTCTTCTTTCATTCATTCTCTCAACATGACCAAACCATCTCAACATTCCTCTCTCAATTCTCATCACTACATCTTCTATCACTCCACATCGTTCTCTTATCACGTTATTTCTCACTCTATCTTTCAAGGTCAAGCCAGGTCAAGACATACTTCGCAACGCACGCATTTCTACTGCATTTACTCTACTCTGATGCTTTATCTGCCACACCCAACTTTCACTACCATACATAAGAGTCGGCACCAATACTCCTCCATGTACAGCCAGTCGTGCCTTTTCGGACACTTTCCGGCTGCTCATAAAGTTGTGTAGTGCCCCATTCACTCTATTTCCAGCCATCACTCTCCTTTCAACATCTTCTTCATGCTTTCCATCTCTCGTAAACAATGTTCCCAAATATATGAACTCATTCACTTGTTCCACTTTTTCTCCATCTATACAAATCCTACACTCTGTCACACATTCATCTCTTTCAAAAACCATAACTTTTGTCTTACTAACATTCACTTTCATTCCTTTCCTCTCAAAAGCTTCATGCATAGTTGTTACCATCTCCTGCAACTCATCTGCCGATGACGCCAGTAAAACCTGATCATCAGCATAAAGAAGACATTTGACGAGTAAATTCTTCATTCTTAAACCACATTCTTTATCTTTCAAATCTTGCAAACAACTGTCCATGAATAAGTTAAACAGCCATGGTGACGCTACACATCCCTGTCTAACCCCTTTTTGGATACTAAACCATTCAGTGTATGACCCATGTATCCTCACGCAAGCTCTGGAGTCCTCATAGAGAGACTTCACAGCTCGAATAAGGTTGCTGCTCACCCCATACATAGACAGTACCGACCAAAGTTCATTCCTCACCACTTTGTCATAGGCCTTTTCCAAATCCACAAATGCGCAATAGACCTTTTGACTCTTGGCCAAAAATTTCTCGGCTATGCTTCGCAATGAAAAGACCTGATCCGTACATCCCATTCCCTTTCTAAAACCCGCTTGTGCATCCCATATTTTCTCATCGGTTTCTTTCATAACTCTCTCAATCAACACTTTCGCATACAGTTTGCCGACGACGCTGAGTAGGCTAATGCCCCTGTAGTTTTTGCAGTCTTGATGCGAGCCCTTTCCTTTGTAAAGTGGAACTATAACGGCCTTACACCAATCACTTGGTACACGACCGCTAACCCAACATATGTTGAAAAGGCGGCACAACTGACTTGCTACAAGGCCCTGTCCAGCCTTCAGCATCTCGACTGTCACCTTATCATATCCCGCTGCTTTACCAGCTTTCATACTTCTTAATGCACTCACAACTTCATTCATACTAATACCACTTTTATCAGCATCAACATAGTCATCCATCCATTAATAATAAATGTTAACAAATCCGGCAATTTTTCATACATATGTTGAAAACTAAAACATACGGGCTCAACGGATATGAAGCTTCAAAATATACCCCGGGCGAAGCTGGGTGGGTCAGCTAGTATTTAACTAAAGGTAAACTATCTCGTAGCAAATTTTCATAAAATCATATTAAACAAATAAACTTGACTAAATAACTGACTAACTAGTGGTTTAATTTCGATTTTTTTGGTTTTCGGTCAGTATTATGAGTTTTTAAAAATAGGAAAAATATAAACAGACTTTGAAAATAAGACTTATTAAAAGAGGCATCAAGATTACATATCTTTTTTTATTTTTATAAATAAATAATAAATATTCTACAACATTCTACACAACGCTGTCTAGACCCATGGTAAGCATAGTTTAACTAGCTTGTGTTATGGAATCTAGAATGCGGATAAACATACTTAGATACTTTTTTTTTGTATATGCATACATATTATACATAGAAACATATTATATATTGAATAAGACACTTTGTACATTTTCACTATTTCCACTAATATAGCGGAAAAGTACTAAGCGTCTTATCCAGTATGTGTAGCAGGTTCCACCAAACGCCATTAATCAACAGTATTAACACATGAAGATTGTACGTGTAGTTGAATACTTACCTAACCAAATGAAGTACAGTCATTTGGGTCATTAATTTTTTAAACAAAGAATAAATAAATGAAATGTTAGTGCATTTTCACTAGATCATTTCTACACGATCCGGTTTTAAAATGCACCATGGTAAACCAGTGCTGTCAGTATCGTGGTAATGGCCCCATAATTATGTATCACATTTATGTACGTGTTCTGTGAGAAAATTATCTTTTAGAAATGCGGTCTATTAGCATAGATGTTATTTCGTTTCACTAAGGCAGCGTGTCCACTATGTCATTTATTGTTAAATGACACGTGGTTTGTTTGATTCATGCTTACGTTCCCAAATTAGGATATTTTCTGACGGGACCAGTCTCGTAGATATCGCGACCGGTCTCAACGGTATTGTGTCTCAGTCTTTTGAACTGTCAGCAACGTCTCAGCAGTTATTTTGAACACTATCAAATATTGGTATTATTTAACGTAGGACGCCCAACGGCCAGGTGGAAGAACGACCTCATCAAGGTCGCTGGGAGGGTTGCTTTAGATCGGTCGTTCTGGAAGTCTATGGGAGAGGCATATGTTCAGCAGTGGACTGTGTGTGGCTGATATGATGATGATAGTAATCGAACAATTCATCAATAGGCACTTATTTAAAATTGCCGCTTCATTTAATATTGTTTTTATACCGTGCGAGAGATGTATTTCCGGTTATATTACCCCCGGTGGGTAACCGAAGATCTAAAGGCAGCGTGCGTTTTACTAGGTTCGAGTCCGACATAACCACCAGGATTCTGTCATATTGGACTCAAATCCAACTGGTATTCACGGGGATTTCGCGCACATTAAGATAAAAACATCTATTTTATACTCAAATATAAAATGTCATTTCTGACTACCTAATAATTAAAAATAGTCTTGTGTTATTATTGTACGCTAATTATAATAGGTACTCATATCAAAAACAAAGTAAAAAAACATTTGTTTTGCATAGACCATTAAATCGGCACTTACAAAACATCAATATAAAAATAAATATGAAAGACTAATTTAGCAAATGGACCAACGGCTCGAAATGCGGCCCCGAACTTAGAAGACCCCGGCAAGAAATTCAGCGAGCATTTTTTTTGGTCTATTTACAACAGTTACTAAACGTACTTAGTCTAAATACAATAATTTACTTGAGTAGCATAGTTGAGCGAACAGATAATTTCCAAGCTTGTTAGTCATCTAAGTATTCTTGTATTTTATAATAGCCTTTCTGGCATTTATCAATTAAGTATCAATTAAGATACTCAGCCTAAACAATTAAAACAAATTTTAAAGCATTTAATCTTTCACTTAGTTTCACTTACAGAGTGAATGCTACAAAGCATTCCCCCTGTAGGGGTAGATCGCGTCTTTGAATCCCGCCTGAGCCTATTATTTTTTCTATTTTAATTGATTTGAATAGTTAGCACGCTTTAACATTTCAT
Organism: Eilema griseolum; assembly: GCA_963662185.1. NCBI lineage: Eukaryota > Metazoa > Arthropoda > Insecta > Lepidoptera > Erebidae > Eilema > Eilema griseolum. The sequence goes on from OY759249.1 coordinate 4,707,585, forward strand.
TCAATTACAATCTTCATGACACAGAAATTAAGAAGACAAGAGCAGTACAAAGGGCGGCATTATCGCTTTACGCAATTTCTGCCAGACTACCTTTATAATACTAATATGTATGTATCTATTGAAGCACATATACTTAACATGATACATCGACACCAGCAATTTATACTAAGCTAACTCGTAAAAGTGTACTTTACAGGAGACGCTTATGAAGGGAAAATCGTGATAACTTTTATATTAATAAAGATATTGGTTTGTAATTTGGCACTATTCATATTTGATTTATTTATAGTAATTCCTTATATTTATTTTTTCTTAATTATTCATAGTTTTTTATTTAGCGCAAGTTAGCTGTATATATCCGTAATTACTGAATAATATTTTACGCACTATACGCATCTAACTAGCGTTAGCGTAGTGTACTGCGGGCGAGCACAATACTAACAAGTGTAATTTTTATTGCATTATAATGGTTACTCTATAATATGTTATGCATTAATTGTAATTTTAGGTTTGTACGTTTATTAATCAAGTATATTATATCAAATTTATTTGCTAAATACCAAGTTATTTAAGTTAGCTTTATTTAAACGGGAAACGCGATACTTGCGTACATGGTATTAAAAACAGCTAATTTATATATAGCGTACTATACATTCACCAGACCGCAAGTTAGCGTATTATAATTTTACTTCTAGAAAAAAATATGAAGAAGTTCATAAATTTAGATTTAATTTTATAATGTATAAATTTCAACATGGTATTATAAAGCTGCAATTTATAAACTATAGGTGAAATTGAGTAGATAGCACTATTTTATGTAGGTAAATATAATAATAAAAACAAGAATAGCATAATAATCAACTTCAGTGTTTATTAAAATTTCTATCAAAAATATATTATGAACAAAAATGGCACAATAATCACTTATTAATACTTAAATGATTATTCTTTTTATTTACTTATTAATTAACAATAATATGAGATCAGGTCAATCACAGCTCGATAAGTAGGTAATATTAACAATATTTAAATCACAAATTGCACATAATTAGTTATTCTTACTTTTTTTACTTTTAATAACTTCTTATTAAATAATTATTATCGGTTTAAATAAGTAGATAACAATAAGAAAATTCAACCCTCATCATCACTTATATTCTCCTGTTCATTTTCAGTCGTAAGTATATTCCTATAGAATGTGTGGTACTTTTCGGGAATAATATTGTTATCACAATAATATATTAAGTCTCTATATTTTGCTACTTTAATTTTGAGTAAGCTTTTGTATGCTTTTTCGGGAAAAGGTTCCAAGTGGGAGAGTCTAGTAGAAGTCTTTTTAAAACATGTCAATTGATTGCTTTCGTTATCAGCTAAACTACACTTATAATCCAAAAACCCATAATTATCAGGAGACACTTCAATTCTTTTAATTTTGTTCCACATAATTTTTTCGTTATTTAAATTTTTAGTCCAATTTTTTTTGTTAATATTACTTTTAAAATCAAATATCATGTTTTGATTGACCTCTACAACATTATAAGGATTCCTATTGACCTTAGCCCATCGTATTAGTGAATACCATTCATCTGGCGAATATATAACTCTACCTCTTGCAGTCTTTTCTATCAAAGCATGGACTGAATCGCCCTCATTTTTTGTATGGCCCTTTTCCATGAAATGGTGGCTAATCTTCATTTCAAACATTTTAGTAGCCAATAAATACATATAGTAAACAATATGGTTACGATTTTGTCCCCCACAGTTGTCCGACCATACGTTGACTTCGTGAATTCCCTTAGAAGTTAATTTATTAAAAAAGTCATATAAGCAACTAGCTACTTCATTAGCCCCTCTCTTAGCCGTTTGCTCATCCCACATATAACAAAATGCTTCTTTTGATGGCATATTATAAATTGTGAAATTATATACATTGAGCTTACGTCTATAATGATAGACACTTGTATTACCATGCGGTGCACACAACACTTTTTGAAAATCGAATACAACACAGGCTACTTTATTATTAGAAATCGCTAATAGTTTACATTCTAATTTCAATTTACGTGGCATTTATTTTTCTGTTTGATGTTTAGCAAATTTTTCATTCAATTCATCTGTAGGGTTTGATGTATTTTTATACTGATGACAGAGGTCACATTGGTCTTTTTTTGGTAAATGAAAGCCTATCTTCAAATTACTATTGACAATATCCCTATACTGTCTTACAGTTTAGACTCTAACGTTATAATTATTATCGGTACACCAATCAACATGCAGCTTGAACATTTTTGAAAAAGATAAAGAAGGATCTAAATATTTTTTATTCGAACGTTTTTTAACATAGTGAGACTCAACAGGGATGAAAGAATTAACGTGATCTATGACATTTTGTTTCATTTCATTTGAAATGATATATTTATGATTTTTATGGCGGCCTCTGTCATCAGTAACATTAGTAAAATCATTGTTCATTATGTTTTTTCGTATTGCAGTGTAAACAAAATCTTCACTAATATTGAAGGTGTTTAAAAACATTGTTTTGCAAACTTTTTGTAATATGATGCTTTAGTCGGAATTTATGGGAAGATGGTAATGTAAAGTGTGTGATCGACGACTTGATTCGTTTTCAACATTAGTGGCAGTCTTTTTATTTTTTTGTATGACATACTTGGCGATGATTTGCCATTGTTTCGCATGATTACCAGTACCCCAGAACTTATCAAACAAGTCAATACGAACTTCTTGACTTATTTTATTATAGCATTGCAGACGACAATTTTATTGACACAGCTGGCTTTCATGTTTCTTGCAACTTTGGTTTTCCCTTTTGACGTTATATACTCCAATCCTCTGTTACACAGATGTTTTCTCTTTCTAACTATCCACTCACCTTCAAGCTTTAGACGTTTTAGACCCACATCAGTTCTCTTTTTAGATCTACGTTTATTATTTCTTGGAGTCGATACGGCAGAATAGTCACTATCATTGCACGTTGTAGGTGAGAAAATAGAGTTACAGGGAGTAGATATTGCCGATACTGAATCCGTGTTATTGATGAGGCCGTTATCCATTTGGGCATCTGAAAAATCTTCTTGAGCAGATATACCGACTTCAGGTGTGAGAGTTGTATCTTCGGTATTTTGACAAGAAGTCGGCATCAAAGTATCGCTTAAGCTTAGTGAAGTTTCCCAAAAGTCACAATAGGGTGATGGTACGGGGGTATTATCTATGCTGTCAGAAAGATCATTAGTGACGACTGAAAACAAAGGTTCGATACTAGGTGGAGTTAAATCATTGGAGAAGGGTTACGAATAGAAGTCAATACCTTTGGTGAACAAATGTTAAGTGGAGTATTAGGCGCCATCAAATCGTGTAAATTTACAACTTTTAATACTACATCATTTTCGGAAGAGATTATATCTCGGCTTGCAGAACTGGATATGGAATAATTTTGCTCTTGAACAGACTCATCAACCATGATGTAATTATACAAAGCCATTCATTCAGGTTTATCAACTTCGGCAGGCAATGGTGACGATTCTATAACAATAGTTATAATGCAATTCATTATTATTATAATAAAGCACGAACGTACTTAGAATTACGTATAAAATGTCAAGCAACTGTAAATACAGTATATAATATAGTTTTATATGCGCTTTGATTAACACATAAGAGTCGCTAACTTGTGCATGACCAATCGAAAACGTAAACTCGAACGCGCTATACTACGCCAAGTAAATGTTAGCGTAGTGTTATACGGACTTTGAGCAAAATGGTTCAAACTTTCAAAAACATGTAGTAATTATTATTAACCATATTTATATACATTATTATACATTATCATCTTTGATATCACATTAAACTTACCTCTTTCGCCACTATAAAGTGGAATCTCATCATTTTCATGAACACTCCTCAATGAATATTCCTCCTTTTTGGTTAATTCCACTAAATATTTAGCTCGTTTTCATGACATGTTTATAATAACACCCTAACACTATTAATATTTCAATGAACTTGTAAATATAACTCTATTATTTGTCATTACACTAATAAAGTATTTAAAACCGCGCACTTCCATTTAACAAAGCGCCAAGTAGCGTTAGACTAGTGTAAACGAACAAGCGGCGCGTCCCCTTCCCGCGTACACACCGATAATAATAGTTAGCGGACTATAAATCGGACGATTTCAAAAAATACCTATACTTAGCGTTTTATAAAATTTGTAACTTCGTTACTTTTGTGTATTTCTGCATGATTTTTTTTTTACATATAAAATAGCACATTTTAAGAACTTTGGCAGAAAAAAACGAATTTACCTAAAAATCGAGTTAGCGTAGTATAAATTGTTGGTGTCGACATGGCCCCTTTCTCTAGAAGCAATTTTATACAGACAGGAAAATTGTCAGCAGAGAATGTTAAATGACATGTGTAATATTTCCGGTTAAATGTAAGCCATCTGGACCTCGATTCTGCTAATTTTATGACAGCAAAATCACTGTCATACCACTCACACTGCCATTTAATGTTCGACTTTATTTTTACATACATACATACATATATATATATATATATGTATTCGGTCTGGCACGACCAGACCGAATGTCATGACATACAGAACGTCTGTTAACTAATTAGGGGTTTGCACAGGTTGATTTTCGCTATACGGCTGCCATTTACATTGTCGATTTTCGTACATACAAATTTATAATAACGCCTTTATCCCCGGAGGGTTATGTAGAGGTGATTTAACACTCGCATTTCATCAATCATTGAATTCGGTCCCACGTAATAAGGGGTGAGCCTATTGCCATCTTCCAGTCACTATTGTTGTGTAAAATGTACCTACAATATTCATTTATTATTTTTTCTACGTAATACGTAATTCTTTATTTACATATTATAACGATTACCAGAAACTATTATTAGGTACTAAAATAAACTAAAATAAATTATTTTACATTTAAATTAATGCAAATGAAATTATTCAGTTAATAAAATGTATATTTATTTTATGTAATAATTGTACTTAAGTAAATAATAATATATTTTTATACTAATGGACAAGTATGTAAAATAAATAAATAATAATTTTTACATGTTTATTTGTGGTTTTGCTATGACATAATATGCCGTCCGAATTGAGCAGTCCGACTGGGGAAGTACCTCCACCCTACAGAATACCACGGCTATAATAACCTCGTGTTGTGTTCCCGGCAGAGAGTTTTTGTGCTGTCAGTGGGAAGACCAAAAGCTTGTCCTGATTTTGTGTTCTGCACTGAAGGCACAGAAAATCTCTGTTCTTACAGGGTCGGCAGCACGGATGTGACTCCACTGGTGTTACACACGTTCATAGGTCACGGTAACCACTTTTCATCAGGTGGGCCGTGAACTTGTCTGCCACCTAAGTTGTTTAAAAAAGAACATAATATTAACAGAATTGGCGCCTTGGTATTGCGATCACAGTAGGTAACACAGCCAAGAGTCAACAGGGAAGTCATTAATTTTCATAGTTATACCTACTCACAATCCATTACGATATTAATAATTTATCCCGAGGGGGTGCGTCTAACGTAAAACACACTATAAACAGACAAGTCATTTATCATCTGTGAGCGGCTGTGTGTACACTTGACTGGAGATCATTCACAAAGGGAACTGCTTTAGCCTTTCCTTGACATTTTGTTATGAGAGTTACAAAAAATGATAAATATATAAGTGTGTGTGCTTATTTTAGGCGCTGGTATAAATAGAAGTGGGAATTTCAAAAAGATACATAGGTAGTTGAAGATATAAGTTTTTTTTTATACCACTTAGGTTGTAGATAAGCGTACGGCCCACCTGATAGAAAGTGGTTACCGTAGCCTATGGACTTGTGTAACACCAGAGAAGCTACCCTCGCGCTGCCGACCCTGTAAGCACAGAGTCTCTGTGCCGTCAGTGTAGAGGATAAAGCAGGACAAGCCTTTAGTCATCCCACTGACAGCACAAATTCTCTAGTGAGCTCTGGCTACCCTACTCACCGCTGGGAACACAACATGGAGTTATTATAACCACGTTATTCTGGAGTATGGATGCAAATATGTGTGTTTAGCATGATCGCACAAGAGTGCAGGTCGGAGAGGGCTAGATCGACAGAGACGGCCCTGAGTCGGCCGTGGTGCGAGGGATATGCCTGTTAACTTCACCTTCGGCAACCAAAACCGACCGACAGGCGTCGTGCGTTTTAGTCGATTCGAGTCCGATATATCCTCTCGCACTGGCTGCGGTTGTGAGGGTATCCGTGAGGATTTTATCATGTAAAAAGAACAGTGCAGATCAGACTTTCTGTATTATTATTTTACGTGACGTTACATAGAAACCTGGGTTATGTTCTGCAATCTTCAGGCGTCAAAAAAATTTAATCTAATACTGAGCATTGTTCTAGAAGTTAGCTCCTTAATATGGTGTTTGATTCCTGGAGGATGTTAACTAATATTTTCACTTTGTTCTAGCTGGCTTCCCGTGGCTGTGATATTGTTCTAGTCAGTCGCTCTTTGGACAAACTAAAAGCGACAGCTCAATTAATCGGTAAGTACCATACCGCTTCAGTACATTACATACAATTTCTTCTATGTGGACAGGTCAATATGAATCCACCTAGCTTATGGTGAGTTGAAGGTAAAGTCTCTGTAGATATGGTCATCAGTGCAGACACGAAAAATGATAATATAGGTGACCCTCAGCTTGACGGCCCCAACAGGATTTTTTTGTGCCAGAGTCTCGTTGTCTTGGGCCCCGAATGTATTGATAGAGTCCTATAACCAGGTGTCTTATTGACTCCGTCCTCCATGAGAATGAGGTTGGGGTGACAGGTGGAGCAATCTGTCTCTCTAGCAGAAGCAGGCTGAGTCCCGCATCAGAATAAGCGTGCATCCCCGTATCCGGGGGCAAGATGGGGAGACCGTGGTTTTCACACCCATAAAATTATGACTCTGGGTCAACCTGGGTGCGAGAGATATATTTCTGACTATCTCACCTCAACTGAAGACTCAAGAACGTCGTGCCATCTTATTTATTCGAGTCGAGTATACCGATATAATACTCGTATAGGTTCTAGGGATCCATTAGACAAAATAATAAATGCATTATGATGTTTTTGACTATTTTATTATTTTGTTTGTAGAAGGTGAACACAAAGTGTCAACGAAAATCATTCAAGCAGACTTCGGTGAAGGCGAAGAAATCTATGAGAAGATTGAGAAAGAGATTGAAGGACTTGAAATCGGCACTCTTGTCAACAATGTCGGTATTTCGTATGCCTATCCGGAGTACTTTCTCGATCTGCCTGATTGGTGAGTTTTGTTTTTATTAAAATTCTTAGGCCGTCTGCTGCCTCGTGCGTGTGCCGTCATGCGGACACCTTTTTTGTATAACTTAGGTGGCAGACAAGCACACTACCCATTTGGGCAACATCGGAGGAGTTACACCCGGGCTACCGATCCTGTTAGAACAGAGTTTCTGTGCCGTCAGTGCAGAAGATACAATCTGGACAAGCCTTTAGTCTTACCACTGACAGCACTAAAACTCTCCAGTGAGCTTGGCTACCCTACTCATCGACGGGAACACAACACGAGGTTGTTATAACCGTGTTATTCTGTAGGGTCAAGGTACTTCCCCCGTCGGACTGCACAATTGGGACGGGAATAATAATATATTCGTGTCCCACTTCCTGGTAAAAACTGCGAGCAGGTAATACACTAGAAAATTCTTGCGATTTGTACCAAAAAGGGCGCCCAGATTCGTAAATATGCAGGAGGCACAGACAGCCTTAGTTTTAGTGGCTGGTTACGAAGTAATAGCGGTTTGTAAGGATCCTAGTTGCTAGTCGGTATACTTGCTAATGAATGTTCAATGTAGGGCCATACTTTCCTCTCGGTGTTAGGGGATCAGACGATGGTCCCTTCCGTATAAGTTAAATTAAGAAAAAGATTGAAAGAGCGCACACCAGTCTCCAAAAAGTATCCAATGAGCTTGTACAGCTTGCAATGATGTTCAAATGGACAGAAAAAAGTCATAGAATCACAAAACGAAGTTCGTAAAACGAGTTCTATAACTTTCAAACAAGGCTGTAACCGGTTTCGACCAAAATAAAATGTGTGATAAACATATCAAACAACGTTACCAGTTATGACACTTTTTCTATATACGATAAAGTACTGAACCCGTTCCCGCAACTTAGAGTCCGCTATTCCTGGAAAAAAACTTGGGGATACGTTTTATGTTAACTATTATACAGACAGCATTAGATCCATTTTAGGATAGGTTTAGGTTTACAGACATTTATTCCTCTTAAAAACATAAAGTTCACTTAAAATGTGATTTCCAATAATTTAGAAACTTACTATAAATGTTTTCCTCTATTCTATATACATAGTTTTTGAGTTTACCCTTATACACATTCAAATTATCAATATTTTTATGTTGTTAGGTAGTTTATTTTAAAACTCAAAATGTCTTAAGAACTTGATATTTCCCCCTTTCAACAGAAAGTCGAACGTTAATATTTTAATCAATTAAATAGTTGGTAGCCAAGGTGGATATGACACTGACTGTGTGTTCACTTTAATGCATATTTTTACGTGAAACGTTTACCATCTCTATTCGACCGTAATGAAACAACACATGTTAAAGTACTTACTTAATGGCAATAGTCATTCAATCACTCAATCAATTAGCTTATCACAGTCTATTGCTGGGCATAGTCTTCTCATAATGTTAGGAGTTTTTGGCCTACTGTTTCCACGCTGGCCAGACGGGTTGGTACAGGGTTTTATATCGAGTTTTACTTCTCTCGCAGTGATATCGTCTGCGTATTTTTGTCGCCTCTTATGATGCCCTTTGGATGAGATGAGGTGGTGGGGCTTATATTCTTTCTCCATCACCACACGGGCAATAGGCTCGCCCCTAGTTACGTGGGACTGAAAATAATGATTGTAGGTTCTGGTTTCTGGGTTATCACATTATAATCTTCAAAAATTCCCCTGAAACAGAGTTATATAGAATGCTACAGTTTCAGTTGATCGTGTATAAATATACTTACAAACTATTTGTGTAGGTATAGTTATTCCAAAAATATACAATAGTATTTTGCAGAATAACCGCAAGGATGATGATGATTACACCGCTGTACGTTGTGTAAATAGGACCAGACCAGATAGGCGGCGCCACCGGCAACAGCTACTTAAAAATAATTTTAGGTTTAACTCAAAACACACACAAAATTTTCACAAAAACATGACTGATAAATCTGTCTAATTCTGAAGTTTTTGCCAATACCTAAGACACTTCCAGCTATATTTACCTCAAATTTAGTTCATAAAAGCACTCACAAAAAACCTTAATTACACGTAAATACGTCTTTAAGAGTCATTGTTATAGTGTTTATTAGCTTACATCATCAGTTAGGGAGGTTTTCAGACAGAAAAAAATATCGTTAAAGTTTTTATACGGTGTAACACCTAGACATTAAATTATCATAAAGTTTATGTTTATCACTACATTGTGCAAAATAATGAGTGTAGGCTCCACTATGACCAGGGTTATATCAATCTTATCTGCAAGTCGGTGGAGGTTGCTATCTTTTTTTTATACCACTTTGGTGGCAGACAAGCACACGGCCCACCTGATGGAAAGTGGTTACCGTGGCCTATGGACGTATGCAACACCAGGGATATTACACTCGCGCTGCCAACCTTGAAGAAACCTTCTGATGCCCTCTTGAAGAACCCCATATTGTAGGTGCTTGGGAAAACCGCAGCAGGGAGGTCATTCCACATCTTAAGTGTGCGTGGGATGAAGTTTCTTTCATATCGCACAGTGCGCACTTTCTCAGTTGGCAATGTGTGAGGATGAATTCCCTTCCTATGGTGAGAGGTGCGATGATAGAATGTAGCTGTGGGTATCATGTCAAACAATTCATCTGAACACAAACCATTGTATAGGCGGTAGAATACACATAGCGAAGCAAAGTCCCTCCTAAGGCTAAGAGGTTCCACACTACCTGTGAGTATAGGATTGTCAACCAGACTCCCGTCCCTGCACCGAGTCGAAGGAGTCAAGCAGGTATGCAGGCGCTCCAGCAAAAAGGTGACAGCAGTACTACATGTGGGGCCGGACCTGTGCTTTATAAAGAAGGAGTTGCTGCCCCGCAGTGAAGTACTGCTTCGCCCTGTTAAGTACTCCAAGTTTTTTTGATGCCAACTTAACCTTGTCCTCCAAATGACTACGGTACTGGACGTCCCTGGAGATATCGACACCAAGGATTCCAATACTCGAGAAGATGGTAAGTGGTGTGCCCAGGAATTGCGGCACTACAATGAATGGGGTTTTCTTAGCGGTGAATACACATACTATCTACCTCTCCCCCAAAGGACTATCCTAGTCCTTTTTTTGTACGCAAAATTCTCATGGCTACCCGGAGGTAATGTCGAACTTGAACCGACTAAAACGCACACCGATTGTGTGGGCCGCAAGTTACCACAGGTGAGATTATCTGAGACATATACCTCGCACCCCGGTTGACCCAGGACCGTCTCTTTTGAGACGGCTCTCTTCGGGTGTGGGGACCACGGAGTCCTCATCTCGTCCCTGGGATTGGAAAGGCGCGCGCCTCTGCCGCGTCTTGCTTCTGCTAGAGCGACAGGCGGCTTCATCTGTCACCCCCAGGCTCACACTCTTGGGGGACGAAGGTCATTTTACGACCTCCGACACTCGAGTTGCCCACGCTCGTGGACCTCGCGGTTTCCGAGTCCTCTTCGCTTCCGCTCTATCGTCTCCTTCATGAGCATTACTTGCTCGCAGAAGGAGGCGCCAGCAGCCTGCGCATACGCCCCTTGGATAGTAATGTAATATGATGGGCCGAGTTCTTATCTGCCACTTAAGTGTTATAATAAAACCTACAATGTTACTCGATAAATGGACAATTGATTGAACATATATATTACGTATAAACAATCAAATAAACTCTTCAGCTTCATAATATTAGGAGGTACAGAAAAGGTTATAGTATAGATTTTTAATTTACCGTGGACACCAAGCGAAGTTTCAATTTCACTGAACTGAACCAGAGATAAGAAGAAAACTCGCAAGTTAAAATCTATCACATTATTTTCGAGAGACGTGACTATAACCAGTGAACTGGAATGGAGACTTCGCACACAGGATCGGCAAACGTTTTACTTTAATTTAGGAGTGTGATAGTTGTTTGAAATGGTTTCTAAAACCTAATTAACAGTCTAAGGCCAATATTCCAGAACGACCCTTACTTCTGAATCTTGATTTATCTGAGCAGAGATTCTATAGACACATTGACAGATTTGATAGATTGTTTAACGGCCGATTCCAATATTCAATCGTCAATCTAAGATTATTTTCAATCCCAATTTTTGACAATCGATCGAATAAGAATAATATTCGACTGATCGATCGACGTAGAATCGGTATTTCAATGTGTCTATCTCGCCACCAACACCATAACAAAAAGCTGTCACTTTGGTACAAACGGCGATTTAAAGTGTCAATCCGTCCTCCTAAAGATCGATTAGAAAAAAGGGATCGGTATATCGACCTAAATATTGTTTATTGAAATAGTAAAATCCAGAAATAGTTAAAATTATCAATCTTGGATTACGAAATACAGATAGAGATTGCAAAAAGAAAGCGGCCGCAAGCCGCGTGGTTCCCGGCAGAGTAGAATTTGAACCACCCCATCTCTTCCCATGCGGTGAAGTACAAGACGACTAAGGGATAAGGCTGTATAACATCAGACAGATATATACAGCACAGACTCAGCCTCAGATGCATGGCTCGAGTCAACAATAGTGCCCGGAGGACGACCCACAATAGATTCACCACCTATCACGTGGCACGGAATTCAATGATTGGTGAAATGTGGGTATTAATTCACTTCTGCCTAACCCTCTGGAGATAAAGGCGTGATTATATGTATGTATGTTTATGCAATCTCCTCAGTTATATCGAGATTCAGAGCTGAATACCATTTTGGGATACGGGCCTAAGGCTCGTATTCTTTAATTATACCTTATTTTTTTTACGTGCGCAAAATCCCCTCGGATACCTCCCCACCGGAGCCGGTGGAGGAGGTTATGTCGGACTCGAACCGACTAAAACGCACGCCGCCTGTGGGTCGTTTTGGTTGCCGAAGGTGAGGTTGACAGGCATATCCCTCGCACCCCGGCCGATCCAGGGCCATCTCTCACGATCTGGCCCTCTTCTCGGGTGTGGGGACTACAGAGTCCCCAACTCGTCCCCGGAAACGGGGAGGCGCGCCACGCGCGCCGCCGCCGCGGCCTGCTTCTGCCAGGGTGACAGGCGGCTTCACCTGTCACCCCCAGACCGGCGCTCATGGGGGGCGGAGGTCGTTCATCGACCTCCGATGCCCGAGTTGCCTTCGTACGCGGGCAGCTTGTCTTGCGATCCTTCGTCTCTCCCGTTGCCGCTCCCGCCCCGCCTCCTCCTTCACGAGCATTACTTGCTCGCAGAAGGAGGCGCCGGCCGCCCACGCATCCGCGCAGCGAACCATCGCCGCGAGCAAGGTGGAGAGCGTAAGAACCCTCACTCCCAGGGCCGCCACAAGCTCCCGCCTTGGCGTCTCCCACGCCGGACACTCGGTGAGCGTGTGCGGACCTGAGTCCTCACTCGCGTCGCAGTGATGGCACTCGGACGTTGGCTCTTTCTGCATCCGACGCAGATACTTTCCGAAGCATCCGTGCTCGGTGATCATCTGCGTCAGACGGTATGAGAGGCTGCCGTGTGGCCTCTCTAGCCACTCCCCCATGATGGGTCTTACCGCCGTTACTACGGCGTGCTCTATTACTACGGCGTGCCCTTCTTTAATTATACCTATTGTAGACTTACATTATATGCCTATGTTATAGCCATTTCCGATTTGCATCCTTGCGCTTTAGAACACGAGGTATTCTCGTCCCAATTGGACAGTCCGACTGGGGAAGTACCTCTTTGTCTTCTACATTGACGGCACAGAAACTTTCTATTCTTACAGAATCGGTATCACGAATATGACTACCCTGGTGTTGCACACATGCATAGGCTACGGTAGCCATTATCCATCACCACCACCTAATTTGGTTTTTACCCGTCCGCTTATATTTTTTTGATTGATATGTTGACTTTTCCAAGACATACAGCGATCTGTCCACGCGTCCCTTCCAAAGTAAGCTGGTGCTAGAGCCATGTCTGATATTAGGAGGTTTACTGATTTGCTGGTTAGATTAGTTAGATCCTCAATCATGTTGGTAAGGTACACGCACGTTATACATTGTACGTATTTCGTATTGTCTGAAGTTTATGCGAATATTTAGTATTTGCTGAGAATCCGATCGTAAATCGAAAACATATCTTCTCTGTAATACAATAAACTATAATACAAATAAAACTTCATATGGACTTGCACATTCATCCATCACATACCTTCACCTACTTAACATGTACGGTAGAATTCATTTTGCTAGCTAAAACATTGTATTTGCATTGTATTTTACACTCTTCTAGTAAAATTTTATGACATATCCACTACATTATATTCATAACGCAAATTATATGCTACACTTGTAGTAAAAAACATTGAGTAGGATATAATTTTCTCGATATTGCATGAAAATATATTTTTACGGTCTGGAGTGCATACAATTACATAGTACTAAACGATTCACACAATTAGCCTATTGCAATCCACTGCTGGACTAGGCCTCTCCCAATGTTAGGAGGCTTTGGCCTACTGTTATTTTTAAACTTTAGCGGTGTAAATTCATAATTATACTAGGTATCGGGACTTCTCGCGAATGGAACTTACTATTTCTGCCGACGTTTCGGATGCGTTGCAGCACCCGTGGTCACGACTTGACTAGTCTTCGAGCGTCGAGATGTATGCGGGAAACATTTTTTGAGCGCCTACCCACCAATACACTTATTATGAACGGTTAGGCTGGCGACACACCACACACTATGTCCGTTTTTAACGGCACTGTGTTCTTTGGTTTTAGTATCTTAATCACTGGATTCCACGTTCCGGATAGCTTGAAGCCATCTTCCCTATTGATTTTTTTATATTTTTTGATTTCAATGGCTTCACGCACAATCCGTGAATAGTAGTGGCGATCAGCGGAGAGGACTTTGGGTTGATGAAGCTCAATCCAGTGATTGGTACCCGACTCAAGAGGTTCTGCTACTGCCGATTTGTTGAACCCCATTTGTTGCCGGTTTTTCACAGCTGCGATATGTCCTCTGACTCTCTCTGCAATGGATCGCTTGGTCTGGCCTATGTAGGAACTACCGCAGCTGCAATCCACTTTATAAACACCCGGTGTTTATAGAGGTATGACGTCCTTCGATGTTCGCACGTATTTCGCTACTTTGGCGAACGGTTTAAAAATCGTCTTGATGGAAAACTTTCGTAAGCAAGATCCGATTTTGTCCGTTACACCTTTCACATACGGCATGTATGCCGGTTGGCGGTCAACACCCGGCAACATCTTCCTCGGTGCACGTCGCGGCTTTCTAGCACTCGTACCATACCCGTTCACCTCAAAAACCTCCTGAACATGATCTAACTCCTGCTGTAGTTGCTCAGGGTCATACAGGTCATTAGCTCGCTTGATGAGTGTCGAACTTACGGATTTTAAGTCAAGTGGGTGATGGTGCGAAGTGGCGTGCAGGTATCTATCTGTGAGTGGGTTTACGATACACAGTGTGGGCCAAGGAGCCATCAGTTCTTACCATCAACTTTATGTCTAAAAAAGACAATGTTCTTTTGTTCTCAATCTCATACGTAAACTGTGTCTTCACATGTAATGAGCAGGTGGTTCGCTTTACTGAGTATCTCAACTCAAAAAAACAAAATTAGCTAAAAACTAGCTGAAACGTATAAATAAAAAATTGTAATAGCAAATAAACCTCGAAAAAATCCGTTGAAAAATAGTTTTATTTCAATGAGTGAGAATTTACGTAATCTTCCGATAGCATCAAGATGACAACTACATTGTGTATTATTTTAACATTGCTAGCATTTATAATATTGGCTTTCATTCTTTAAATTCCACTTACTAGCTAATCATTAAGCTTCACGACGTCAAATTATCTTACTTTACATAAAAAGAAATCAATTTCTATAACTTCAAATATCATTTATACTTATTTCGCACCTGCCTTCTCGAACATTTTCACTTTTCACACACGGCGCTATCGCGTTCAATTTCACAGACGTTCAGATTCCCACGATATTAGCTGAAGTCACGATCAACAATACCTTTTGATAGCTTCTTTTAGTGTATTCTTGGATATTTATTTGCGTTTACAAAGTCAAGTTTTGCGGTGAATAATTCGGTACCTATGATTTTGTTATACGTAACTTTGTCGAGCTTTTCTTCATTCTTCTAATTTTATTTTAAAAGAGGATTTATTATCAAAATAAATATGTCACTTCTTTTAACAACTTTTCTTAAATTATTCTGGTATTTAAATTCCCTTTCGAACAAAAATCAAATTTCTGCTGTCTGATACGAGCTCACGTCTCTGTTGGTCTGTTACAGAATTTTTTCATACCATTGATGTGATTTTTTCCGTACGACGAAAATCAACAATATAAATTAGGTTAGAATTTGGTAAGGCTTGGTGAGGCGACTAGCCGCATAGCGAATATAATCCCGTGTAAACCCCTCATTAGTTAACAGACATTCTGTCTTTTATGACATTCGGTCTGGTCGTGTCTCCGAGACCAGAGTTTAGCTGTCGGTCTCGGTTGCTATACGGACATCTTAGTAGTAGTAGGTAGTTGGAGTCCTAAAAAATCCATAAATCGGTCTGGCTGCAGTGCTTCGATATCACTTTTGTATTGTGGGGATAATATTATGGCAGTCGCTTCACGGAAAATATTAAAGTTCAGCCAAACCCGCAGTTAGATTGGTAAAACGTATCCCAGACTTCGAGGCGAAAGCTTTTGATGCCATGGATTAACGCTAGGATGAAGAAGAAGAAGAAGTTAACAAGCAAGCACACGACCCACTTGTTGGGAAGTGGTTACCGTAGTCTATGCCGTACCGTAGTCTTGTTGGGAGGTAGGACACAGCGGTATTTCCGCCCGATTGAGCAGTCCGACTGGGGTAGTACCTCCGCCCTACAGAATACCGCGGTTATAATAACTTCGTGTTGTGTTCCCAGCGGTGAGTAGGGTAGCCAGAGCTCACTGGAGAATTTGTGCTGTCAGTGGGAAGACTTAAGACTTGTCCTGCTTTGTCTTCTGCTGACGGCACAGAAACTCTGTACTTACAGGGTTGGCAGCGCGACTGTGACTCCTCTGGTGTTACAGACGTCCATAGGTCACGGTAACCACTTTCCATCAGGTGGGCCGTGTGCTTGTCTGCCAACTAAGTGGTATATAAAAAAAAAACACGTATAATTAAAGGCATTACATCACAACACAATCGTGATTTTGACCTTGAAGAACCTTCTTGAACTTGACTTTAAATTTATGAAAAATATATTTCAAATCCACATGGTATGTACGCCATACAAAGGTACAGTCACGTACAAAAACATCTCGTTTATAATTTATGACCTTTCCTCACTCTAGAGATGTGACCTCGTCTGCTGAATTAATATAATGACTGTCCCGACATTACACCTGATGGTTTGAGCTTAATCGCGGCGGATGGCTTACCGTTGTACGTTGAATACAGTAATTAATATGTACCACTGATACATATTAGATGTATGTTTTTGGCAGTGACACGTGTCTACCTGTATTCAAGGGTAGGGATGTGTCGTAGAAATTTCAAGCCTTATTTCGAAATAAGCCTTGAAGTTGAAGTTATAGTCTATGAATATAACAGTACAACAGTTTAACCCGTAACGACTATCATAGATGTTCTTATAGCAACGGGGACCCATGGCTACACGTGGTCTCCGAGGCACGACCAGACCGAATGTCATGACATACAGAACGTCTGTTAACTAATTCGGGGTTTGCACGGATAGATTTTTGCTATACGGCTGCCATTTACATTGTCGATTTTCATACATACAAACATATAATCACGCCTTTATCCCCGGAGGGTTAGGCAGAGGTGAATTAACACCCATAATTCACCAATCATTGTTTTCAGTACCACGTAATAGGGAGTAAGCCTATTGCCGTATTCCGGGCACTATTTTTGACTCGAACCATGCATCTGAGGCTGAGTCTGGGCTTTTTTTTATGTGCGCAAAATCCCCACGGATTCCGGAGCCGGTGGAAGGGGTTATGTCGGACTCGAACCGACCAAAACGCACGCCGCCTGTGGGTCGTTTTTGGTTGCCGAAGGTGAGGTTGACAGGCATATCCCTCGCACCCCGGCCGACACAGGGTCATCTCTTACGATCTGGCCCTCTCCTCGCGTGTGTGGGGACTATAGAGTCCCCAACTCGTCCCCGGAAAACGGGGAGGCGCGCCAGGCGCGCCGCCGCCGCGGCCTGCTTCTGCCAGGGTGACAGGCGGCTCCATCAGTCACCCCCAGGCCTGCGCTCATGGGGGGCGGAGGTCGTTCACCGACCTCCGACGCCCGAGGTGCCTTCGTACGCGGCAGCTTGGCTTGCGATACTTCGTCGCTCCCGCTGCCGCTCCCGCCCCGCCAGTAAATCACTTACTATTCATTGTCCAACAATTCAGCCCATCCAAAGTTTGTCTGGAAGAAATCGCAAATTGCGATAAGACCGCCGCTCATTGAATGACATGAAAATGCTTGTACAATGTACAACGGGTGTATATTGTACAAGCATTTTCATGTTGACAGTCCAACAGAGCCCTGAACTCGTCGCAGACAGCAGGAATTAGATTTTCGTTCGATATTAATGCGATAGGACCCGCATATTATCGGCATCAACAAGGAAAATACACATATAAACCAAATAAACGATGAAAATGTTTAATCTTGCTGTCTTTTACTGCCAATCACGTCACTATTATCTGTGATTCATTTGACCAATCATATTTATGTGAATTTTTGGTGGCACTACTTTCCATATTAATACGGTGTAAGGGCAGCACTTCCTTATGTAAAAACATATTTTTAATTCTTGTTTTATGCATTCAGATTTCAAGGCAAAGTTGGCGATTAAAGTCCCTTTACTACACGACTATTATCACAAACCTTTATGAAGTGTACTTCAGACTTAAAATAAATGCTGACATTCACGTCCATATTGGAAATGACCTTTTTGTAATTCTTATTAAAGACAAATTGTCCTGCTTGACCTAAATGACCTGAATTTATTCACAGTTTTTTAAAATACAAAATTCAATAACCATCAATGATAATTGTTTAGTTCTAAAAAATATTAAAAATATAAAACCCGACTGATACTAAAAAGATAAAACAAGTTTGTTAGCAGGCGGTACCCATTTGCCAATTATAAACCTAAAGAAAATTAATGGGTACCACTTGCTATCAAAGTTGTTTTCGTCCTTTCGACATCAGTCGAATATTTTATATTTAATCATTTATTTTTAGGGTTCCGTACCTCAAAAGAAATAAATGGAACCCTTATAGGATCATTTTGTTGTTCGTCTGTCCGTCTGTTTTTTTCTCATTAATACGTGAAGGTATCAAGTTGAAATTCATACCATAAACTCAGATCTATAATAATGTCTTGAAAGTGTGCAATAATCATTCGTCTATGACATAAAATTCAAAATATATTACGGTTTATGTAGCTTAAGTTACGGAACCCTCGGTGCGCAAGTCCGACACGCACTTGACCAGCTTCTTTAAAACTAAATGTGGTTATGATAAACCACTTTGAAATCCTCGTGATAAGCCCTACAATTTGGTACCCATGTAACAACATCCAATATATCTATGTAAAAAGCTAGGTCAATTCTCATACGCACTCTATAGGTTACGTAAAATTAGCAATCAGTCCACTTTACTGCCTACTTGCCTAACATGGCAACGTAGGATCTACTTTACGATATGGAATAATCTTTTGGGGTAGCTCATACAAAGCCCAGGTTTTTATTGCTCAAAAGCGCTGTATTAGAAGCATCTGCCAACTTAAACAGAGCGATTCATGTGCACCTCTTTTGAAGACACTAAACATATTAACATTGCCTTCTCTTTATGTATATGAAGTTGCAATATTTATTAAATGTAACATAGAATTGTTTGAGTTCCGAACTAGGGCTCGAAACTGTGATAAATTGTCCATAGTAGCTAGTAAAACTGAATTAGTACATAACAGTGTGTTTTGCCTAGGTCCACGAATATATAATAAAATACCAATAAAAATTAGAGATATAATTGAAATTGCAAATTTTAAATTAAAACTTCTCAAAATTGTGATTGAAAAATGTTATTATACCATCAATGAATTTTTGGGGGATAAATCACTGTAATTAATAGGTATCTACCTATAATGATAACTTGTTGATGAATTTAATTTCTGTTACGATTGACTTTGTGCTATTTGTATTTTTTAAATAAATTTTATGTGATAACTAAATTAATAATTTAATTAATTATCTAATAACTTAATCAAATTAATAATCTACTTAATAATGTATACCCAAATGGTGAAACATAGCTGAACTAATTATTATGTGAATATCTTCTGTACCTATAATTTACAATAAATATGATTTGAATGCATTCGATTTGTTCTTCCACTGAATTTCTTAATATATAATTTTGTTTGTTACCAGGGACAAGTTGATCTCAACTCTGATCAGAGCCAACATCGTGTCGGTAACGCGTATGACCAAGCTCGTCATGCCTGCTATGGTGAAGAGGGAAAAAGGTGTGGTCATCAACATTGGATCTGCTTCCTCGATTATTCCTAGCCCGTTACTCACTGTTTACGCCGCTTCAAAGGTATGATTATTCTATTCAAAGAGTTAATTTTATTCATATAGACTACAAACATCTATGAACGTGAATTCATTTATTGAATACAGAGTTAAAATACATCATACATTATTCACTTCATTGATCATTATCATTGCAATAGCTCCGTCGCATCCGAGGCTTTTACTATTTTTTTATACCAATTAGGTGGCAGACAAGTACACGGCCCACCTGATGGAAAGTGGTTACCGTGGCCTATGGACAAGTGCAAAACCAAGAGAGTCACACTTGCGCTGCCAACCCTATAAGCACAGAAAGTTTATGTGCCGTCAGTGTAAAGGACAAAGCAAGACAAGCTTTTGGTCTTCCCACTGACAGCACAAAAACACTCTAGTGAGCTCTGGCTACCCTACTCACTGCCAGAAATACAACACAAGGTTATTATGACCGCGGTATTCTATAGGGCGGAGGTACTTCCCCAGTCCGGGGTCTGCGTTTTCGAGAATCGTAACTGCGAAGTTGCTCAAGTTGATATTTTCCGTGAAGTGTATGCCATCTTATCTCAACAAATTATTGGTGATATCAAAGCTTTATATTTAGATAGCAATTTAGGGCTCCAACTATCCGTAGCAAGCCAAGTGAAAGAAAAGTGTTCAAAAAGTGCTTCCTACTCTCCACATACTTCCCTTCATTCTCTTTCTTAAAAAAACAAGTTTAGTGTAAGTTTATTTGTAACACAAGCTTTTGACAGTCAAATAGTTGAATATTCCAGTTTTATAAATAATACAAATAACTTCAAAGTTATACTTTCATCGCGTAAAGAAATATTTTCTCTAACATCTTTTATATTCAACTTAAAACAAACTCAAACAACAAACGGAAACAATATTTCATGCGCTGTCTCACAGGACCTAACAACCTGTCTGGTGGATAAAGAAGTTCTCTGTCATTTACTAGAGTTATTCTTATGTAAAGTTGCTTTCATAGTTCCAGTGAGAATCACCACGTAATAAGGAATTTGTTCCATTGTTATCTTAGTACAAGTACACATAAATATGTTAGCATAAAATTGTCCTGAATATCATCCCTGGGTTCCAATAATGGAACAAATTCAACCATACTGTTAAAAAAACTAGTCAAAAAAGTAGCCTCAAGAAGTAGAAATATTGCCAGAAATTGCCAATAGAATCAAAAATATAGTTGGTGAAAAGGTGGTTGTAATGCCTGGGGGAGACGGATGGAGCCACCTATCTTCCTGGTGGACGCAGGCCTTGACGGGCGGGGGGGGGGGGGGGGTTAGAGGTTGGAGATTTGTTGCACATAAAAATAAAAAAGGTTGTATGTACTGAACTTTTTGCTACAATTTTTATTCAAATTTTCGAAACATATCTCCAGAATTTGATCTAAAGTATCAAAATAATTACAAATCAGGGTCATTATTCTGAGTGACATCGGGTTTCAAACGCAATCCTAAAATAAGAAGACGGTGGATTACAATTGGTTAACATAGAAGAGAGAACTGACGAATAATTAGACCACCTTAAATGTGTTGGCTTTTACGAAGGCGCGTATTTACAATACGGTTTATCACTCAGAATAAAGGGTCTGGTTGTTGCATTACATTACTTCTAAAACTATCTTTTGTTCACAGGCATACGTAGACAAATTCACTGAGGGCTTGGAAATGGAGTACTCCAAAAAGGGAATTATTGTCCAAAGCGTGTTACCCGGATTTGTTTGCTCGAACATGTCCGGAATTCGACGAAGCTCTTTCTTTGCCCCATCTGCATGTCAATTTGTCAAATCAGCACTTAGCTTAGTAGGAACAATGAAGAAAACAACTGGCTACCTCCCTCACGGCTTCTTCGTGAGCACAATCAATGCTATTAATTGCATCTCCCGCAACTTTTCGGTGTGGCTCGTCACTAGGAGTATGGAGAACAGCCGCCGAAAAGTCCTTAAGAAGTATAATAAAAGTCAATAAATCCTTACTGCTTATATTAACATCTGCATCTGCATTGCTATAACACTTGTGCATATGCTAATCTTTGAAGGGCGAATTTGCACGCAGTGCGAAAAAAATAAGACAATTTATAAATATGAATAGTTTTGGGACCAGGAGCGGTCATTCCTTTGCTATGCTTAGCTAAAACTGAAGCAAACTTTTGAATTTCAGTGGGCCTATCGAATAAGCGATTCAATTACAATTATGTTTTGGGTAGCGGTTCACAGGAAGAGAGATGAAGCTATACATCCGTGTATAGCTCGATCTCGTTCCCTCTGAACCGCTGCCAAATCTGAATTGCTATTGAAGTCGTTTATGCACATCATGGTAGGTTCACTGTTATTAAACATCGATAATTAGAAAAAATAATTCGATAGGATATCTACTAATTTCGCTATTATGTGATCTTTACAATCTTGCCTTGTTGAGTTTTAATTTAAGCGACGTATTTAAATTTATATTATAATTTTAAGACCAAAGATACTTGAAGTGAAATTTAGACTTTCCTAAAGTCTGATGCTTCTTTTTTTCACAGAGAGGAACAAAGAAAGCGTGATATCTTATTGAGGTTTTATTTTGTTTCACATTTAATTTATAATTATAACTAAATGTCTAGGGGCAAATGTTTACTAAGTCATGGGTACAATATTATTGTATGTTTATTGTTATTTTAATGTTACCAAACTGAGCCTTATTAGGCTTGACTAACCGTAACGTAACTATGTGCGTTTTTTCGATACATTTCAATTCAATTCAATTTATTTATTGATACATTAGATACAATTTTTGATAACAGTCAAATGTTACTATCTATAGACACTACCCAATGGTGACCACGTAATGCCTGAAATACGTATCAGGCAATGCGATGTTCGTGCGGTGCTTCAATCACTCGATGTCCGGAAAGCCAGTGGCCCGGATGGTATTCCAGCGGTGGTCTTACAAAAATGTGCAGCGGAGTTGTCTCCGATGCTTACGCGGCTGTACCGACTGTCCTACAGCTCGGGTACAGTGCCTTCGGCTTGGAAAGAGGCGAATGTACAGCCGATCCCCAAGAAGGGGGATCGCTCAGAGCCAGCCAACTATCGACCCATAGCCGTCACCTCAGTGCTGTGCAAGGTCTTCGAGCACATCATTAACAAACAGCTCATGCGTCACCTAGAGGATCACTCCTTAATTAATGACCGGCAATATGGCTTCAGGCCGAAACGGTCAATGGGTGATCTTCTAGCATACGTTACCCATCTTTGGGGTGAGGCTATGGACAAGCACGGCGAGTCACTGGCAATTAGTCTTGATATCGCCAAAGCTTTCGATAGAGTCTGGCACAAATCGCTTCTCTCCAAGCTACCAGCCTTTGGTCTGCCTCCTAGACTGTGCAACTGGATTGCTAGTTTCCTGCGGGAGCGCCGTATCCGCGTCCTCTGTGATGGACGGGCTTCGGAGTTCTTGCAAATAAATGCTGGCGTACCGCAGGGGTCTGTATTATCTCCCACTCTCTTTCTTCTGCATATCAACGACATGCTGTCCACCGGCAGCATACATTGCTATGCAGACGATAGCACCTTACACGGGAGTTATCACGGACAACCTGCGGCCAAACAGTCTGATATCGTGGAAAAAAGACAGCTTCTTGTCACTGAACTGGACCGGATCTTGAATCACATTTCTCAATGGGGCTCCGAGAACATGGTCGAGTTCAATGCCAAGAAGACGCAGGCTTGTGCGTTCACAGCAAAGGTATCTTCTTTCCTTCCCCTTCCCACTCTTCAGAGCACGCCACTTCCACTGCAGGACAATCTCTATATCCTAGGCATGGATATTCGCTGCAAACTGAATAACAGAAATTACATCGAGAGCATCATCAAAACAGCCTCGCGGAAACTCGGACTCCTAAACAAAGTGAGACGTTTTTTCACGCCGGAGCAGCGGTGTCTTCTCTATAAGACACAAATTCGCTCCTGCGTGGAATACTGCTCGCATCTCTGGGATGGCTCCGCGAAATACCTACTAGATGCTCTCGACAGGTTGCAGCGACGCGCGGTCCGAATTATTGGGAACCCTGAGGTCACGAACACCCTCGAGCCTTTGCAGATGCGTAGAGATATTGCTTCCTTGGCTGTATTTTACCGTCTCTACCACGGTGAGTGTTCTGACGAGCTCTTCCAACTAATCCCACCATCTCCTTTCCTACATAGGACAACACATGCAGGCCTTAGATGTCACCCTCACACTGTGCAGAATATACGAGCAAGAACCAAGCGGTTCGGAGACTCTTTTCTTTGCCGCACCACCAAGACCTGGAATTCATTACCAGCACACGTGTTTCCTTCTTCCTACAGTCCCGGGGCCTTTAAGCGGGGCGTGAAAAAGCATCTGATGAGGCCGCCAAGCTGAGTGCCACCATTGTAGCACTTAGTGTCTGTAATGGTGACCCTCTTTCCTGAGACTTTGCCTTTAGCTTACCATCAGGCGAGGTGAGGTCAAGTTGGCGTGTCCTATATAAAAAAAAAAAAAAAAAAATAAGTACAAAGTGAAACACTGCCTCTTAAAATAGGTTTAACTTGCATCTTAAGAGGTTTAAAATCAGTTACTCTAGTTCTGTCTTCTATGTTGTTAACCAATTGAAATGTATCATCTACTCGCGTTACGATTACGTTAACGTCGTCAAGTAGAATATTGCCTGGCTAATCAATATGGCATCGGATATTAGTCGATTATTGCCATAATGATATCTATTTAAATGATGCTGTTCTCTAATATCGTCTGTACAATTGCTTTCATTTGAAAGATTATCTTTGTTCAAAAGACCAATTCTCTTTATGAAAATATGTTCAAAATTAAATCTCGATATGTCAAAATCAAATAACTCGTAGGTAATTACAATTTTGAAGAACGTTGACTTCCTGTTCGTCTTTAACATTAGATCAAGGCAAAATTAATGATCAAACTTTTATTCCGAGATTTGGCCCTCTTTTCTTTGAAATCGAGATTATCTTTGACATTCCCAGATTGAAAGTAGATCAAAACTAGATTTTAAACTATTTTGAACATATTTTTATAAGATTTTTTTTAAATAATATTAGACCTGAAATCACCTACTAACATTCCCTCTAATCCATCCGTCAGTAGTGTAAAGGCAGGTTCGAACTCGAGACCTTTCGATCATAAGGCCGACTGCTTAATCACTAAGCTACCGACGGCGACGCTTCAAAATTGCCCTTGAGGATGCAAATTTTTCCACAACAGCATTGTTTAAGTTGTACTATAGTTAAATGTATAGCATTGACTGGGTATGTATAAAATGTAAGTTTATTAAACTCGGATTAAATGCAAACGTGTTTAATTAACCTGTGGTTATGGTAATTTAGAAACTGTAAATAATTTATCTGATGTAAATACAAATGTGGATATAGGATGTCCTATTTTCTTAGTGAATGGTTTAGATAAAGTTATATATAATCTGGAAAGTTCGGAAGATTCTACAGTAAAATAAAATATAACAGGTTGTCGTATATTTTCTGCAATACTCAATGAAAGTGACTTCCAAAAAGTAGGATCCTCCATATCCTTAATACCTACAAAATAGTATGAAAATGAATATCATAAAAACAAATTTATTCAAAACGATTCCTATTACATTTAAAAAGAAACAAACTTAAAACTAAGAGAAAAGTATAATATCATAGACTGGTTAGAATAAAAGATATTTAAATATAAGCTTAAACCATAGACATATTGTAGACCATGTAGACAAACTTTCATAAAATGGCCCTACACACAAAAATATATTACATCATGACATATAACATTCTCTCGCAATTTCTACGCCTCCATTTTCATTTAGAATTTGGACCACCTCATCTCTTCCCATGCGGTGTCGTACAAGGCGCCTAGGGGATATGGCTGTTTAACAGCAGACAGATGTATACAGCCCAGACTCAGCCTCAGATGCATGGCTCGAGTCAACAACAAGTACCCGGAATACGGCAGTATATAGTATTGTACAATACAATAATTAGTGAAATGTGGGTGTTAATTCACCTCTGCCAAACCCTCCGGGGATAAGGCATGATTGTATGTGTTTTACAAAATAGGTACATATAATTGCAATACAAATTTATGATGTTACGTGTATATTTCTCATTTTATTGCACATGTAGCGTAATTATGTATGTAGGTACGCATCATGTTTCGCTACATTAAGCGAAGTTTGTAGTTAAGTGCTGTAATAATCACAGTATCTTCGACTTTTTAGAATGCAAGAAAACTATATAAAGTACTGATCTAGCACTGTGCATGTAAAATTTCTGAGTTGTAGGATTATTTTTATTGTTTATGTAAGAATATGTAGTAAATATGTGTTCTGCACGTAAGGCACAGTTCTCTGTTCTTACAGGGTCACGGTAACCACTTTCCATGAGGTGGGCCGTGTGCTTGTTGTATAAAAAATTATATTATTTATATTATTTTCGCTATAATGCGCATTGGTAGAGGCCTATGTCCAGCAGTGGACTTTTTTTTTTTTTATTACGTGCGCAAAATCTCCACGGATACCTCCCCACCGGAGCCGGTGGGAGAGGTTATGTCGGACTCGAACCGACTAAAACGCACGCCGCCTGCGGGTCGCTTTGGTTGCCGAAGGTGAGGTTGACAGGCATATCCCTCGCACCCCGGCTGACCCAGGGCCATCTCTCACGATCTGGCCCTCTTCTCTCGGGTGTGTGGGGACTACAGAGTCCCCAACTCGTTCCCGGTAAACGGGGAGGCGCGCCAG
This sequence comes from Eilema griseolum, assembly GCA_963662185.1. Lineage (NCBI taxonomy): Eukaryota > Metazoa > Arthropoda > Insecta > Lepidoptera > Erebidae > Eilema > Eilema griseolum. The sequence continues at coordinate 4,734,265 of OY759249.1, forward strand.
GCGCGCCGCCGCCGCGGCCTGCTTCTGCTAGGGTGACAGGCGGCTCCACCTGTCACCCCCAGGCCGGCGCTCATGGGGGGCGGAGGTCGTTCATCGTGTCCAGCAGGGGACTGCGATAGACTAGTTAATTGATATCAGCATTGGTAATGAAAAAGCCTCCCCTAGGGTACAAACAAGAGCTTTAAACACTTCATCCATTTATTCAATGATGTTGAATGATCTCTTGCAAAATCAGTTCTCAAGTCTGAGTAGTATTTACACGTAAACTAATTTTGTATATCATAGACAGCAATATAAAAAGTCTATTGGATCAAAGAAAGGTCTTCATAACCTCTATAGGTTCTGATTTAGATGCTATATAATGACGAAAAGAATCGCATGGTTGAAAAGTATCATTACTTTACAACAGTAGTAGAATTATTTGTGTTTTACGTTCAATTTTCAAGAAATTTCAATATATGATCCCTTCAAATTGATCTCTAGATCTAAGAACGATTAGATCTACTGTAAATATGACAGTTGGAGCATAACTGGTTCATCGGTCTTGACAACTGCAACGTGTATATTGCTTTTGAATGCGACAAGGTTCCTCAAGAAAGGTGAGTGGTGATGGTTTATATTATTATAATCGTAGAACCTTATCAAATTAAACAGTTGAGCAGTCTCCTCAACTGTACAGATAGAGCATAACTGCAGGCAATGAAAGTCATCGTACAACAACCTGCTGGCTGACTCATCCTTGCTCTGATAAAATATTAGCTTGCAAAAAACATCCACTGGTGTTCTATATGGAAACAAACATGTATGTAAACTATTAGGTTAAGGTAGGGGTAACGGGACAGAAAGACAAAAAGAAGCCTCTGGTGTTACACACGTCCATAGGCCACGGTAACCACTTTCCATCAGGTGGGAAGTGTGCTTGTCTGCCACCTAAGTCTTACCGTCTACCGGCCTGATACTGCAATGATAATGGCAGTAAATTACCATAGAGCATAGATCATATTAGAGCTGAAATACCTACAATATGCGGTGATATAAATTTGATTATCGATTTTTTCTCCAATATTTCTTTTTTTTTTTTACCTTATAGTTGGCAGGCAAGCACACGGCCCAGTTGATGAAAAGTGGATACCATGGCCTATGGACGTTAGTAACACCAGAGTAGCCATACTTGCGCTGCCAACCCGGTAAGCACAGAGTTTGTGTGCCGTTAGTGTAGAAGATAAAGCAAGACAAGCCTTTAGTCTTCCCACTGACAGCACAAATTATGCAGTGAGCTCTGGCTACACTATTCACCGCTAGGAACACAACACGAAGTTATTATGGCCGCAGTATTCTGTAGGGCGGAGGTACTTCCCCAGTCGGACTGCTCAATTGGGCGGCAATATCGACGTGTAGAGAATTTCAGAATTCTATTCATAAATAGCCCCGAACGTATGACCCGATTTTGATTTATTTTATTTGTTTGTTTGAAGGGTAGTCGGTAGTGTTCTTTTTTTTACTAACATAGAATCAAAATGGTGGATTATATATTTTTCACAACTCTCTCAATATAGCTATCAAATCCAAGATGACAGCTATTAAAATAAAATTATATTAAAATTTTAAGAAATCCGATAAGATAATAATAATTAGCTATCGATAGTTTACTGGATTCTCTATTATAGCCGTCGTTTTGTGTTCCCCATTAATAGTTTGGGTATAGACGTTTTTTTCGTAGGTATATCATCTCTAGAGTTTACCCAGATATGTCAATAAACTATAGTCTACCATCAACTGCCATATTGATTGGCATTGTAAAATTAATAATAAGCTTTATTGACAACGCCTAGGTGTAACTTTAAAGTTATGGCAAAAATTATTGACATATGTATAATGGATACTATGGCCCCAGTATAAGATAAAATATTTTATTCCTACAAGGATTGCAACTGAAGCGTCCACTTGGGTTATGACCAATAATTCTAATTCACCTGTGATCGCGGAAATTGGCCGCCGCATCCACGACCAAGGTGGTGACTTCCGATCCGGCTCGTTCCTGGGGCAAAGGTTGGCTATTGCGATTCAGCGGGGCTACGCGGCCAGCATCATGGGCACCTTTGCGCCGGGAACGATGCGGAGTCGGTTGTTTGACGCGACATTATCGCGAGTTTGTTTTGTGTATTTGTTTTAATTATATTGTATGTGATAAATAAATATTCACCTGTGTAGTGTAAATTAAATAAATATACTACCCATTCATTCAATTATTAATATTTTAATGTATTTTCTTTTACAGGAAAGGAAAACAGGAAGCCTGATGATTTCTGAGCAAAAGAACGAATTCTTAATACCTCTTGTTGCTTTAAGTCACTTTAAGCTTAATTTTGTTGTTCTTATTTATAAATATTTATTTACAAGATTGAAGTTTCTAATCATATTTGTCGGTGTCTGTAATAGTGAATGTCCTGAGAATTTGCCTTCAGCTTACAACCAGGCGATACGAATTCATATTTACGTGATCTATCTAAAAAAAAGTTGAATAGAACCTTTCTTCCAAATTTGTGTGTCAATTACAAAAAAGAGGAAAAAATTAACCGGCCATAGAGGTGGTACATGTCAATTTTTTTCGTATCATGTAATATAATCAACAATGACAAAATCCAGTGTAAAACTAATATAAAGGAAATTACAGTAAAACAAATCCAAACAAGCAACTTCCAACAGGCCACTGATGTATCGTAACTAAATTATGGCCCAGGCTTGTAATGTTCTTAGTCCCATACAATAAGCATGGGAAAAGCTAAAATTGGGGACAGTGCACTGACATTCAACCTAAATCAACTGCTCATGGTGGTAGGTTCTCTGGTGATTTTGGTTCTACTATTTTTGGTTGTATGCCACATTACAACTGGAAGGTGAAGCATGGGGAAGCCTCCTTGCTATTCAATTGATATCATACAACTCTTACTTATCGCATTTGCATTTGTCACTCTTCTGATTGTATTTAACTGGATGTGCAAGTATTTCCGCCAAACATCTACCTGCTAAAATGGCTAACAATAATTGCGCTTTGTCGGTGAGTCTCACCCAAATACTAACTATTGTTGGATCCTTCGCAATTTTAGTAGTTCTATTTATGTTCCTGTGCAACATTATTACAAGTAAATGTTGAAGGAGTATCAGCAAGGTTATGAGAGGACAGATTGATACTACTATTAACGTCACAAGCATTGTGAAAGTGATAATATCATTCATGTTGTGGCTGGTTGTGATGAAGAAACTCTGTGAATACCTAGTGGCACTACCGCCTTGAATATTGGCAGAATTGTACAGGGAAACGCAGAATGAAAAAATAGAATATTGTCATTGTTAATTATATTAAGATATCAAACTATTTATTTTTGCAATGTTTTAGTAATAAACCAAGTACATAAAATAACGCGCTTTGAATTAAAAAATATGTACTGTTTAATCTAGTATATTTTGAAATTATTTTTTGTTTTTCTTCACTGAAGATCAAACCGAAGGTGATGAAGATATCAACTTGAAATTTAAATCAAATATTCATGTTCCTTGCATAAATGAAAAAACGGTAAAGAATGATATTTTTGGACAAATCAATACCTTAAAATACTGACAGTAGATCAAGAATCATTGTTTTTTATTAAAAAGAAACATCCAGAAATTATTTACTTGTAGTTTTAGCAAAAAAAAAATATGATTACAAACTTACATTTGCAACTGAAGCACTAATCGTGACGGGTTAAATTGAGAAAAAAATCTTTCATTAAAACATCGCAGGTTTATAAGTGCCCGGTCAGTGGCAATAGGCTCGCCACCTACATTGGGACCTAAACATAAACTGGCGAAATGTGGGTCCTCCTCCTCCTCCACCTCTACCTACCCCTTCGGAGATATTGGCGTGAGTTTATCATCATCATCATCATCATGTTATTAAATTTTCTTATTTTTTCTTCATTCTCCATCTTTAGCTTTACCACTTTATTTGGTTTCATGTTCCTTGTCATAGGCTGGTGCTGTCGCTACTAGTCTGTTAAGGCCAGTAAATTATCGTCATAATCATGATACTCCTTTGTTTATTAAACTAAGGTTTCTGATCTAATTACCCATCATAGCTTCAATTGGCTATGATTCCTCAATTGAAAAGAATACAGCCCACCTGGGTATAGGAATAAAGTCTAAATTTTAATATCATTGCTTGCAGTGTCTGTGTTATGACAGTATTTTGCTTCAGTAAAATCGGGCCGGGGTGTGAGGGTCGGCCGGGATGCGAGGGATATGCCTGTCAACCTCACCTTTGGCAAGCAAAACGACCCACAAGCGGCGTGCGTTTCAGTCGGTTCGAGTCCGACATAACCTCTTCCACCGGCTCCGGTGGGGAGGTATCCGTGGGGATTTTGCGCATGTAAAAAAAGGGCCTGATTTCTGCAGCTTATGGACGTGTGCCACACATAGGCGTCCTAATGTTCGACTTATAGTTGTATATCAATTTAATATTCGATTATTATTTTGGCTTCCCAAAAATCCCAGTGCAAATTAGTGGCAATTGATTTAATTGTAGACTTAAAAGTTAAGCTGCTACAAACTTTCATGATTCTGTTTACTAAAATAACCAACTTTAGCTCATTTTTTTATACCACTTAGGTGGCAGACAAGCGCATGGCCCACAAGATGGAAAGTGATTACCGTGGTCTATGGACGTGTGTAACACCAGAGAAGCCACACTCGCGCTGCCGACCCTGTAAGCACAGAGTCTCTGTGCCGTCAGTGCAGAGGACAAAGCAGGACAAGCCTTTAGTTATTCCACTGACAGCACAAATTCTCCGGTGAGCTCTGGCTACCCTACTCACCGCTGGGAACACAACACGAAGTTATTATTCTGTAGGGCGGAGGTACTTCCTCAGTCGGACTGCTCAATTGGGCGGAAATACCGCCGTGTCCTACGTCCGAATGATTATTCTATATCCTCATATTGATTATTGTTTATTTATTATTCCGCAATTTGGGAAATATTCTGCAAGGACCTTCATTCTGTAAGGAGGAAAATACCTGATACCGAAGAATCGCAAAGTAATTGATAATAATAATTATTATTATTCATCTTTATTAAAGTAAACATCATATAAATTATATTTTTAAGTACATATAAAAACATCTATTTAAAAATATAAAAAATAGTACTCCACCGGCACCGGCCCTCGAGCCTTTGCAGATGCGTAGAGATATTGCTTCCTTGGCTGTATTTTACCGTCCGTACCATGGTGAGTGTTCTGACGAGCTCTTCCAACTAGTCCCACCATCTCCTTTCCTACATAGGACAACACGTGCAGGCCTTAGATGTCACCCTCACACTGTGCAGAATATACGAGTAAGAACCAAGCGGTTCGGAGACTCTTTTCTTTGCCGCACCACCAAGACCTGGAATTCATTACCAGCACACGTGTTTCCTTCTTTCTACAGTCCCGGGGTCTTTAAGCGGGGCGTGAAAAAGCATCTGATGAGGCCGCCAAGCTGAGTGCCACCATTGTAGCACTTAGTGTCTGTAATGGTGACCCTCTTTCCTGAGACTTTGCCTTTAGCTTGTTGTGAGTTGGCGTGTCCTATATAAAAAAAGGTACAGGGAGCAAGCTACCGGTGGTTAGGGCTCCAGAGAGAAGAATCTCCTACCAATGCATGCCGTGTCAAGGAGTACAGCCTTCTGCATCAGGTCCTTGACCCAACTGTCAAATGCGAGTCTCTTAAGATGTTGGTCGAGGCTCTTGGCAATGAGTCCGTGAACCGACACGACTATCGGAACAATAATCGCTGAATCCACATTATTATTATTATTATATTTTTTTTATAGAAAGTTTCCACTTTGGTCAATAGGGGTACAGTAATCGACACACGGGTCTTGACCAAGTGTGTAACGTAGAAAAAAAGAAACAAAAGAGTGCTAATGTGATGTGGGCGAAGCACGCGAGGTTATTATTATTGTTTGATACACTAGCAGCTTAAAGCCGGTGCGTGTATATCACCTCAAGATAGCAGAACTGTGAAGAGAATGAAGGTAATTATATATTAATTGTTTTATTAAATACATTTTGTTAATAAATACTTCTTTTTAGGGTTCCGTACTTCAAAAGGAAAGAAGTATCTGTCTGTCTGCCAAGACTTTTTTCTCAATAATGCGTTTTATCAAGTTAAACTTCATACCAAATACTTGGATCTATAACGCCTTGAAACTTTGAAGTCATCGCATTTTTTTTGTACCACTTAGGTAGTTAGCGCACGGCCTACCTGATGGAAAGTGGTTACCGTCGCCTATGGACCTGTGTAACACCAGAGAAGCCATACTCGCGCTGCCGACCCTGTAAGCACAGAGTCTCTGTGCCGTCAGTGTAGAGAACAAAGCAGGACAAGCCTTTAATCATCTCACTGACAGCGCAAATTCTCTAGAGAGCTCTGGCTTCCCTACTCACATTCTAAATATGTTACACAGTTTATGCAGCTAAAGTTACGGAACCCTTGGTGCACGAGACCGACTCGCATCTGACCGGCTATTTTATATAAAACGGCGATTTCCTATCATTTTAATTATATGCCTTATTATTATATATAATTTTAATCATCATTTAATTATCATGAAAGTAAATGCAAACAGACACGGTAAGGCAGAATAAGTTAAAATACAAAGCTATCTGTAATTATTACCTCTGTTTAATGCGTATATATTTCTTATTTATATTATGCTCATCTTCGCAAATCACTGGAAAGGTGGCTTTTTTATACCACTTAGGTGGCAGACAAGCACACGGCTCACCTAATGGGAAGTGGTTACCGTGGCCTATGGACGTGTGCAACACCAGGGGCGTCACACTCGCGCTGCCGACCCTGAAGAAACCTCCTAATGCCTCTTTTGAAGAACCCCAAATTGTAGGCGAATGAGAAATCCGCAGCAGGGAGTTCATTCCACAGCTTGAGTGTGCGTGGGACGAAGTTTCTTTCATACCGTACAGTGCGTACCGTCTCAGGTTGCAATGTGTGGGGATGAATTCCCTGCCTACGGCGAGCGGTGCGATGATAGAATGATGGTGTGGGCTTCATGTCAAACAATTCATCTGAGCACAAACCATTGTATAGGCTGAAAGTGTATTGACATCCATATTTTAACAACATTCATAATGGTCTCATTTCTCATGAATGCTGTTGAGATATATCAAAAAATCTAGTGTCACTATTTTTACATAACATAACATTAACTCACGCCTATATCCCTCAAGTAGTAGGCAGAGGCGCTAGCACCCACATTTCGCCAGTTTATGTTTAAGTCCCAATGTAATAGGTGGCAAGCCTACTGCCATTAACCGAGCACTTATAAACCTGCGATGCATACACACATAACTTCGAAAAGCATCGAAAAGTCATTGGTGTGTGCCATGGTAAAACCTGGGATCGAACCCGAGACCTTGTCTCAGCAGTCCATTACTCATACCACTAGGCTACCGCGGGTAAGTTATTATATAGATATTATTTTTCATACTTTATTTTTAGTTTCCAACCCTCCAACAATGGAGACGCTGGCACCTGGAGTGGCGGTATTATATTGGGACCTAAACATAAACTGGTGAAATGTGGGTGCTACCATCTCTACTTACCCCTTCGGGGATATAGGCGTGAGTTTATGTTAAGAGTTTGTTATGTTGGGAGAGCATGATAGTAGTAATTTTATTAGCCTTAAGTGTACCCAATAAGGGCCAAAACCAGCGAGATGGCCCTAGGTCGGCCGGGGTGCTAGGCATATGCCTTCCAACCTCACCTCCGGCAATATACAACGCTCCACAGGCGCCATGCCGTTTTTACTCCGACTAAGTCCGACATAACCTCTCCCACCGATCCCGGGGTGGGGGTTATAATACCTCTTAGTAATTTAACATCCGATGATTACTAATAAGCCTAGTTTCTAGATTTTATTCTTTGAATGGAATAGAGGAATCACCTAATGTGTATGATACATACAATATAATCACGCCTTTATCCCTGGAGGGTTAGACAGAGGTGAATTAACACCCACATTTCACCATGTTTTCGGTCCTACGTGATAGGTGGTGAGCCTATTGCCGTTTGCCGGGCACTAATGTTGAATCGAGCCATGCATCTGAGCCTGCGTCGAGCTATATCTGTCTGATGTTAAACAGTCGCCTTGTACGATACCGCATGGAAAGAGATGGGGTGGTCCAAATTCTACTCTGCCGGGAATAATCTCTGATATGATTGGAAAAAATATTATTGGAGAGGTAGAACACGACGGTATTCCCATCTCAATTGAGCAGTCTGACTGGGGAAGTACTTCCGCTATACAGAATACCACGACTATAATTAGGCCTCGTATTGTGTTCCCGGCGGTGATAAGGATAGCCAGAGCTCACTGAGACACGGAAGGACAAAGTTTTTGTGCTGTCAGTGGGAAGATCAAAGGCTTGTCCTGATTATGTTGCCTGCACTGACAGCACAAAAACTCTATTCACGGGGTTGGCAGGACGAGTGTGACTCTTCCTAGTGCTGCATACGTCCATTGGATCTGTGTGTTTATATGACACATGAGTGGTATAAATAAAAGAATACCTAGCCATTAGACTTGCTAATATGAATATTAAGGGTCGGCAGCGCGAGTGTGACGCCCCTAATTTTGCACACGTCCATAAGGCACAGTAACCACTTCCCATCAAGTGGGCCGTGTACTTGTCTGCCACTTAAGTGGGATAAAATAAAATTACTCTCAAATGGTCATACTAGTTTATTCTGTATGTAAAATATTACGCATACTAAAGACAACTTCATTCACTAAGAACCTCTGAATATAATATATTTTAGGTAGCAGAGCCGCAGCCAGTAACGTAGCACACCCAAGTCTAATAATAACAGTTATAAGAACATACCGTTTTGCTATGAAGTCAAATTGCTGTTAGGTCTATAAGATACGGAAATTTATTAGACATTCAAAAACAAAGAAACCCAAAAAAAGAACACACATATCGTTCAAATTAGTAAATACGGATGGCCTATGAAGATGCATCAACACCTACCTTTATCTACACAAACAGAAAAGAAAAAACAAAAGACTTGATGCACATAGCGTTTTTCTTTTTCACTAAAACAAAACCTCGCATGGAGGAGCCATCATTAAGCTGCCGTCCTAGAACCGATTGTTACCCCGTGATCAGGCAAATGGATCGCTTGCTTGATTACTGCGGCAAGAATGGAAAATACATGCATCTGGGGCACTGGAAGGCACATTCCAGACATACTTTACATTGAGGTGTGCGAAGTGTTTGACATGGTAATATGAGGGTTTATCCAACTGGTTTGTTATTAGTTATTCGACATAACAGAAGGGATTATATGATAAACAGGTCACGTGCTTAATATAACTACTTATATACGAGTAGGTATATTGTCCAGCTACTTATAGCAGAGATAGTATATCGAAAAATTGGATAACCTATAATTGTTTGACCGAAAAGAATGCATATTCTTTTCGGTCAAACAATTATAGGTAATCCAATTTATCGCTTTCCTAAAAAAAGTCCATATAATTTCATTTGACAAAAAACATACATACAATCACGGCTTTTTCCCAGTGGAGTAGGCAGAGACTACAGTTTTCCACTTGTCACGATCCTGGTAAACCTCGTTCGCTTCTTCAACTTTTATAATTGTTTTCAAACATACTCACCGGTTTCAGATACTCTTGAAATGCCCTTTCTTCAAAATGTCTTTGACCATATTGACATACGTATGTCTACGTCGACCCCTACTGCATTGCCTATTCACCCCTCGCTTCATAAATTTGTTTCATCAGTCTTCTTTTGTCCATCTTCTCCACATGATTTTCATTTGATTCATTTTAGCAAAAAATCTCTTCATAAATATAACGCTAATGTTATGTTTGGCCTGTGAACGTTTAAACAATAACTTGTTTATCTACCACAACTAATTATGTTAATTACTAATTGTTTAGTCAAATGTTTCAGTTGGAATAACACATATTATGCAAAATAAAAGTAAGAATAGGAACCATCAAAATTGATCTTGGTGTTGGTTATAAGAAAAAAAACCACGAAAGCTAATTCAATTCAATTCTTGATTAATGGCTCTGTGCTTTTAGCATCAATTCCCCCAATGTCTCGTAGTAGTTTATAAAATTATTAATGGTGAGACGCCAATGTCAAGTTTTTCAAGAAATTTTACCAGAGCCACCTTAGCCACGTCAGTAAATTTGTTTCCGTGTGTCCACCCCCCACGAGATTCAGGTAGTCGATCAGGACGTGTGGTTGGATTTTAGGGGGTGCCACGAAATATATTTTTTTTGTAACCATGCCAACCAAGGCGACACGCGGATAACAAGTATCGTAAACGTCAAATCCCATATATTCCTCATTTTATTCATCAATACGAATTGCCGGCCAACAGAGTGTCACTTGTCTTGCTAGATGTTTCACTAAAAATATGATAATTTTTATTTTTCAAATATTCATTTCTACTTTACAATTGTATAATTGTAAATACTTAGATAATAACTTATTGCGAGACGTGGTACTCACTTATTCCGAGACATGCACGCAGGACTAAAAAATTGAATCTCACAAACCATACACGACATTCTTTTTTAAATAATAAAACAGCTAATAGTACCAACAATAGGTGCTGATTCTAATTACAGTACATTGTCACCGTACGCCGGCTGCCTTCCAATATGTACCAATTCCATTTACCAATTATTTACATACATTAATATGCAAAATGCTACTTCGCTGCTCTGTATGTGATACAGGGTAGGACTTAGTTACAATTCGAGGGTTGGAAATTTGAATTTGGAGTATTGTGCATTTTGTGACGCCTTATTGAGGATATGTTCTCCCTAGTTCCACTATCTTCGTTTTTCCTTTTTTCACTTAAGCTCCTTTGATCCAAGTCCTCTTCTTCTTAGGTGGCAGTGACGCTCAAATACCACCCGAGGCGAACATGTTGCGAGATGCGAGAGATATTAGTTTATTTTATACAACGTAGGTAGCAGAAAAGCACACGGCCTACCTGCTAGAAAGTGCTTACCGTGGCCTATGAACGTATGTCAAACTGGTGCTGCCGTCCCTGTAAGAATAGAGAGTTTCTGTGCCGTCAGTGCAGAAGACAAAGCAGGTCAAGCCTTTGGTATTCCCACTGACAGCACAAAAATTCTCCAGTGAGCTCTGGCTACCCTACTCACCGCCACGAATACAACACGAGGTTATTTTGGCCGCGGTATTCTGCAGGGCGGAGATACTTCCCCAGTTCGACTCTCACTGACTCCAGCGTAAAAAGCGTCTGTAACTTAGTGGTTTAGGATTTTGCCTTACAATCAAGAGCTCCTGGGTTCAAATCCTGACCATTACCGTAAGGTGTTAGAATCGGTTCATGAAAGTAGTATCGAGAGTCTACTCTAACATAAGCAATTTAGCTTGAGTGAGGGACTTGCAAACAATATTTTATTTTGTGTAGTAACCATAATAATACTAGAGTAAAGCTCAGATCCAAATCCTGTCCCTATTCTATTAGAATAGTTTGTTTAGAGTCTGCACTTTTAATGTAAGCGGGTCATTGTTGCTGTTTTATTGAACCAATTTTGTATTGGAAGACAATAAAGTGTGGATGTTTTGTGACACTCTTAATCGATAACCAAAAAGGAGGTTGCCATGATTCATTTGTATGGAAAATTACACACATGTGAGATTTACATGGTGACTAAGTTAATATTGTAATCCCCAAGTCGAAACTGTGAATTAAATCCCGGGCTATGTGGCTATATGGCGGAAACATCGAAATCGCCAGAATAGCGAAATGTCTGGGATACGATACATCATCAAAAGCGATTTTCCCTTGTTGCCATCAAATTTTATACTCGGAAGCCATAGAGTAATTTACCTTGCTGTTATTGTTTTTAATTGGAAAACTAAATACAAAATCTCAAAGTTTTCTGGGAGTGACTGCTGTCAGACCTCTCAAACCTTTTTTTCTTGTGGATATCTTATCAGATACCTGGCGAGATCGGTTACTTTATGGACTCATACCGACTAAAGTCACACACCGTCTCGGGTCTTCAGAGGCCGGAGACAGGTTGCCCATAAAATATATTTCCTTAGTCACTTCAAACGCAGTGTGGAATCTCCCATAATGCTCCGTGATACACATAATTGAACATTATTGCATTTTTATTAGGCGTCCACACCACTACTAGTACGTAATACAAGAGAAAAGATAAAAAAATACTCCTAAACCTTTGGATTCATTGGATATGACCTGCTCATCCTGATAACAAAGTTATTTAAAAGTCTTCCCATGTGGTGACGTACAAGGCGACTAAGGGATAAGGCTGTTTAACATCAGACTGATATCTATACAGCTCAGACTCAGCCTCAGATGCATGGCTCGAGTCGACAATAGTGCCCGGAAGACGGCAATAGGCTCACCCCCTATTACGTGGGACCGAATTCAACAATTGGTGAAATGTGGGTGTTAACTCGCCTCTGCCTAACCCTGCAGGGATAAAGGCGTGATTTTATGTATGTATGTATGTGTTTAAAAGTTAAAACGATATAAATATGAGTTGTCCGTACTGGGGCTGTCCAATTCTGAAGCTTTATGGACTGTAAACTCGTTAGTTCAACAACTTCTACGAATATCTACTGTATCGCGTGAATATTTCAAGCTGCCTGTTTCTGAAGACAAAGAAAGGAAACTATTTTCAGTTTCTTTTCTTTGCAGTAAGTCTTGTTATCTACAGAAGAGCGGACTTAGCAACTTTTTTTGTCGAGTATTTTACGTTCTATGCGATTATGATCTCTGATAAGATATCAGTAAACCCCTATTTTAGATAAAATTATTTCACATCTTTTATTTTTTATACCACTTAGGTGGCAGACAAGCACACGGTCCATCCGATGGAGAGTAATTACCGTGGCTTATGGATGTGTGTAACATCAGAGGAGCCACACTCACGCTACCGACCCTATAAGCACAGTGTCTCTGTGCCGTCAGTGTAGAGGACAAAGCAGGACAAGCGTTTAGTCTTTCCACTGACAGCACAAATTCTCCAGTGAGCTCTGGCTACCCTACTCACCGGTGGGAACACAACACGAAGTTATTATGGCCGTGGTATTCTGTTGGGCGGAGGTACTTCCCCAGTCGCTACCGCAGTGTCCTACCTCCATGATCTTAATTTGGGTGAAATAAAATTATACTATTAATATCCTAAAACGACTACGTTGCACGTTTTTCCATGGAATGAGTTACGGTTAGCAACTAATTATATTAGACTTCTATAGGTATACAAAATAAGTTGTTAAGAACAAAAACGGTATCACGGTTCGAGAATGAGCTCGAATGAAATTTTATTTTCGACTTCAAAATATAGTAATTAAACCTGTGCCCCCTGCCTAGCAGTCGAATATATCAACCCTATGCAACAGCATAAATTTTTTATGTGTGACAATTTCTGACGTCGATTATATATCTTGGCTTTTATGGGACCAACTGCCCTCCGTATAAGACGGTATCGTCCCGTTCTTACAATAGTTCATTCTTGAAACGACTCGTTCTCTAAACGGCCCATTTTCGAAATGGCCCGTTTTCAAAATAGCCCATTCTCGAAACTGCCTGTTTTCAAAATGTTCTATGTTTTTAGCAGCTGGCCGTTACCGTCCTAATCGCTGCCCTCCAGCCGTGAGAGCAAAGCCAGTGCTTCATTCATCAATAAGCAGGTGTTGTTAGTTGTGTGTTGTAACCTGCTCGTAAGTGAGGTTAGTTATATATACACCAGTAACCGTCTAATTATGTAAATCATTTAATAATTATGTTTATAATTTTAATTTTATACATTTAAATAACAAACGCGTCATCTTTACAAAGGATTATATACAAAACACGTTGAATGTACGAGGTCTTCATTAATTAATGACGCAAAGTCACATTTGTCTCAAACGAGAATATTAATAATACACTTGATAAATGTTTTGTATGCGTCAGGAAATGCGATGGATAGAATTAGAGAAGGTAATTCGACTAACGACTAATCTTCACACTGCTCCAATCTCTGTTTTATATTGATAGTGATTCCATGTGTACAGGATCCTGCTAATTCCCTTGATACAGGAAGAATCTTGGCTACTTAGTACTAGATAGTTGATATAGACGTGTTTTTATGGTCCAGATCTCAAAAGAAAAAAGGAGCCCTTATAGGATCACTTGATTCTGTCTGTCAAACATTTTTTAGGATGGGTTTGTATAAAGAAAATTGGAATAGAAGGTGCAGTGAAAATATGAATGTAATGTACTATATCTGTGGGATGTACTGTATCTGTGGAATGGTGCGTGGCGTCAGCGCTGCCTAGGGGCCTCATCTGAATACCAGCGCTGTGCATACCCAACGAAGGGTGTGCGCAGCATTCAATGCTGAAATGGGGCCCTATTTGGGTTCGCATAGTGTGGAGTGTTGCACCCGTAGCTTAATTTTAATGTGCCTACTGTTTTGATTTGATGTACCTGCTAATTGTTATATTGCCTACCTGTTTGTATTTGGTGGGGTGCCCGCTGTGTGGGGCTTGAATAAATTATGTTTTCTTTCTTTCTTCTTTCTAAATACCAGCGGAAATCAAAATTGTTTACTCTGAAAATTTACGTGTAGCTGGAAAGGGATCTGAAGTTCAAGCGGTCGAAAAAACTAAGTCAAAGTCATATCAATTTATTGTGAAACTACTACGGTACAAAGTTCGCCGTGTCAGCAGAGTTTTAAAATAAAGCTAGAAAATTATACTAATTACATCAAAAACACTAATTTAGATTCAATTACACACATGTTAGTTAACAGAGGTAAGTTTCATGACTACGCGACTGGAATACATTACGTAATCAAAACTGAGTTCACATCTTGTAAATTTGGAATGCAATTTAGAACTACCCGCTGTCGCAGGTAATCTTGTTAATTTATTTTTAAATTAATTACATGGTTACTAAGGTGAATACTTTGTGCGCTGTTTCTTAGATGGATGTACAAGAATCATGTTTTGTGGAAGAGACAAGCCCCGTATAGAATGATACTCAGTCTTAAGTCACGAATTATTAATAGATCTGAGGACAGATTGTATTCTAGATGATAGCTGTAATGTCACTGTGACAGCCAATAGTGTTGTTCTGGAATGTGAGTCTACGAATAGATGGCAATGGAATTACAATGCTGAGAATTTCAGGTTCAATTCCCAAATCTTGTCACAATTCTATGTGTACTACTAAACATGTTGTTAAAACAAAAATTGTGTCATGATCCTGCATGATCGTATCTTTTGAAAACGTTCGTTGACGTAGAAGTCTGATTTTTTCACAGCTTCAAGAAATTGCAGTTTGATACATACATACATATATAATCACGCCCTTATCCCCGGAGGGTTAGGCAGAGGTGAATTAACACCCACATTTCACCGATCATTGAATTCGGTCCCACGTAATAGTGGGTGAGCCTATTGCCGTCTTCCGGGCACCGTGTTGCCTTGTATTTGTGCCTGAGTCTGAGCTGTATATATCTGTCTGATGTTAAACAGCCCTATCCCTTAGACGCCTTGTACGACACCGCATGGGAGGAGATGGGGTGGCCCAAATTCTACTCTGCCGGGAACCACGCGGCAACTTGCTTATTTGCAAGGCAACGCGGCAGTTTGATATCTCTACGCATTCCTAAAAAAAGCAGTGGCACTCAGTGCCAGTTGAAGTGAAAACTTGGCCAATGTTGTGTAGATACTTAGACATGCATAGAGGTACGGTAAGTTAACGGTAGAGGTAATGGTAATTAAGCCCATAAAATACCACGGCTATAATAATCTCGTGTTGTGTTCCGGCCGTGAGTACTAGGAGAGTTTTTGTGCCATCAGTGGGAAGACTAAAGGCTTGTCCTGATTGTGTCTTCTGCACTAACGGCACAGAAACTTTTCGTTCTTACAGGGTCGGCAGCACGAGCATAACTCCCCTGGTGTTACACATGTTCATAGGTCACGGTAACCACTTCCCACTAGGTTGGCCGTGTGCTAATCTGCTACCTAAGTTGTATAAAAAATGCCCACTTTAAAAATGCCTATGCTTGCCTAAAAAGTTACCACTTCGTATTCGAAGTGGTAATTTTTCACTAAACTAAATCCCTTCATTGTTTTTATGTCAAGCCTATTGGCAAGGCATACAAACAATAAAGGGATTTCCTTTTCAGGTACGTAACCTAAAAACATGGCCATCATCATCACTCACCTCGGGCTCCAAAGTCCAAAGTCCGACTTTCCAACTTTTACTTCTTCACTTCACAAGGTCTTGGGTATCCATGATAGTGAGAACATTGGTACGCATGTCACCCTCCATGATAAGTCAGTACTTCTTGGGTCTACTCTTCCTACCGGGAGTTGGCAGGGACACCACTACCAGACATTTATATTACCTAAAGATATGGCTATTTATTTATACCTTTAAACGACCTAATACAAAATGACTACAATGTTTAAAAAACCTTATATATATTTTCATTTAAGCCTAGAGGCTTACACAACTTGTTGCTCAAAAGAGGGTATTTCCAGAGTCTCTATATTGTTGGACACGTAACGGAGTCGGTGGCAAATTTAATTAAATCCCTCAGCGCAGTGAAGATTGATGGACGAGAGCAGAGCCTTCACGTATACCTATATATCTCATTTTTACACAACTTACCGTTGAACTTGCTGGATTGTTATTCTAGCGAAGGGGTAAATTATCTGTGTGTAATTAGACGTTACCGTAAAATGGGGATAAAAGGATGAAAATAATATTTTGTTTATTTTTACTTAGGTAAGTGAAAGTATGTATTAATTCAATACAATAATGAACAGAACTATCAAATTAAATTAAATGTTAAAGTATTTAGTACGTAAACTATTCAAATCGATTAATATAGAAAAAATTGAACAGGTTCAGACGGGTATCGAACCCGCGATCTTTTTCTTATAGGGGAAATGCTCTAGCCTTTGGGCCACCGAACCTCACCAGAAGCCATTCAAATTTTCTTATATATATCCATTTGTGAAAGAAATTATTAAAAATCTAACACCCAATTGGTGCATAAACATGCTGTTATTCTTGGTACTTCATTTTGAGAGTAGACCGTTGATCTATTTGTAATGAAGTTTCATCGTTCTACCTATTTTATGCACAGAATCAATATTATTCTCAGTGGGAGTCGATTTTCAGTATAAACTATGCAACGACTATCGTTTGACCTCCACAACCCTCTGACGATGTTAATTTTTTTTAGTTAGGTTATCGGATTTTTTAGATCTCCACCTACTCCTTACGAATTCCACAAATATTTGTATGGCAACCGGGGCCTACGCGATGGTTTAACGTGCTCTCCGAGACACGAAGGGTTCCGAATGTTTTTTATACCACTTAGGTGGCAGACAAGCATGATGGAAAGTGGTTACCGTGTTCTTATGGACGTGTGCAACACCAGAGGAGTCACACACGCTCTGCCGACCCTGTAAGCACAGAGAGTTTCTGTTGCCGTCAGTGTAGAAGAAAAAGCAGGAGAAGCCGTTGGTCTTCCCTCAACTCAATTTAAGAGTGATGCTGTGTTAACCTACTCGGGCATCACTTATTTATATTACTTAGGTGGCAGATAAGTACATGATAGAATGGTTACCGAGGTCTTATGGACGTGTGCAACACCAGAGGAGTCACACACGCTCTGCCGACCTTGTAAAGCAGATAGTTTCTGTGCCGTCAGTGTAGAAGAAAAAGCAGGACATTGGTGTTACACTTGTGTCGCCAACTCTGTAAGAAACTACAAATGCCCTTCTTTAAGAACCCGATATTGTAGTAGCTTGGAAAAACACAGTAGTGAGTTCATTCCACATCTCATTCCACAGCCACGGACCCTTCTGAGCTATTCTTTATTCACAGAGCTCCGCATTTCCATTTGCAGACATATCATACTCATTTTAAAAGGTTTTAACAACGAAGAAAATAATTCTTAAAAATAAAACTTTAACATAATGCACGTAAAAGTCTGCTTTTAAATCGTCTAACAGCATTTCGCTACAAAGAACAAGTGGATCTTTTGAGCACAAAGTGAAATAGTGTACTCTTGGATAAATCATTATTTAATAACATAGTACTTTTAAAAGGTTTTATTTCCATATGAGGGAGTTGTTGGAAGTTTTGTTTTGTTTTATTTCTTCTTCTTTTACTTTTAAAAGGGGTTTGTTGAAAGTTATTTTGTTACATCTAGACTAATGATGTAAATGCTTAAGCTTTTTGCTCTAAGCTCCGTTCGCGTGTATGTCAGTTATATTCATCAAAAGTATTTTTTAGTAAACATGTAACCACCTATCTATACTGTCAGGGTGTCTCGCGTAAGTCGCGACTTTGACAAAAATTTTACCAATACCATAATACTCTGACATAAATAATCAGAAAACATAATATTTGCAAACGAAATATTCAAACTTTTAAGCCCAATATCTCAATATTTAGGTAAATTATCACATACCTCTTGCATTCTGCTATGGTCTCCGACATAAAATAAAAGTACGGTTGCGTATTAAGTTTTAAGACATTAAGTCCAAACTACACTGTTAAAAAAATCTTAGTTTGCAACTGGTTGGGTATTAAGAGTAAACATTCTTCTATCGCAACTACTTGCCGGCAAACGTAAAAAAAATCTTCCATTGCAAGTGGTTGTGAATCACAGTTGCGATGGCAGCCGTAGAAGAGATAAAGGACAGGTAATCAGAGCATCCATCCATCTTTGTTTTAAATTTAAATCAAATCCGTTCAGCCGGTTGAGTATAATTGAGTTATAAACATTCAAAATATCCTCACACACTTTCACATTTATAATTTTAGTAGGATTATAGCTACCTATTATTTGTTGTAACATAATAGGTACCATTTCTAGGATTCCTTTCATTAAACAATAATAAATACCAACAGTAACAACCAAACCCGAAACCACAAAAATTTTTGGACTAAGTAAACTTATAACAGTCCTCGTTTTTCGTCAGGCGTTGAAAAATAACGCTCAATTCTGTACCGTACACCTGAAAATAAAAAAGCAAATGATGCTGGTACTCAAACACCCTGTGCAAACAGTATCCAATAAGCTTTCAAATAAAACAGCTATTATCGCTGTCCAAACATTGCACCAACAAAATATAAGAAAGTAATCATTCTGGTCCATGTGACCAGTGTACCGTGATTTTTATATTTCTTAATGTTTAGGAGAATTTCTTATGTTGGCACTTCACATGACTATTTGTGTTTAGTATTGGGTGTCTGTTGATTTGGCAAAATATTTGACGTATATGCAAACATGCAAATATAGACAAATATCGAGGAAGGATAAGCTGCCCGCGTACGGAGGCAACTCGGGCGTCAGAGGTCGATTAATGACCTCCGCACCCCATGAGCGCAGGCCTGGGAGTGACGGTTGAAGTCGCCTATCACCCTGGTAGAAGCAGGAGTATTTTCAGGGACGAGTTGGGGACTCTGTGGTCCCCACACCCGAGGAGAGGGCCAGATCGAGAGAGATGGCCCTGAGTCAGCTGGGGTGCGAGGGATATGCCTGTTAACCTCACCTTCGGCAACCAAAAATGATCCACAGGCGGCGTGCGTTTTGGTCGGTTCGAGTCCGACATAACCTCTTCCACCGGCTCCGGTGGGGGGTATCCGTGGGGATTTTGCGCACGTACAAAATAAAAATATAGACAAATATAATTTACATCACAAAAAGAGGTGTCAAATGTGAATTATCAAATTTTGTCTACTGTTAAAAGGTACTCTACCGGCCGTAAAGAATTAAAAAACTAAATAACTTGTACGCATTTGGTATTGGCCATATTTGTCATATAGGCGACAAAGCAATTGCTTTGTCAAATAGTCTGCCCACATATGGTAATTGTCTGTCATGACCTATAAAATATTCTTGGATTTATCCCTAGAGAGTTAGGAAGAGGTGAATTAACACCCACATTTCATCAATAATTGTATTCGGTCCCACGTAATAGGAGGTGAGCCTATTGCCGTATTTCGGGCACTATTGTTGACTCAAGCCATGCATCTGAGACTGAGTCTGGGCTGTATATATCTGCCCGATGTTAAACCGCCCTATCCCTTAGTCACCTTGTACGACACCGCATCGGAAGAAATGGGGTGGCCCTAATTCTACTCTGCCAGGAACCACGCGGCAATTTTTTGTCAAATACATCAAATACGCAAGTACAAATAGCTATGTGAAGTGCCACAATAAAAGTAAGACACATGGAACGCAATGGGACTCCCTTGTCAGCACTTAGCCTCCCTTTTTGCCATTGTGCGTGTAGAGTGCTAGAGCAGTCAGCCTAACTCCGCCCAGGTAGGACACATGTACATAGTTGCAAAATAACACAATGTAAATAGTTACCCAGTTTTACATTAACCAACCAACGTTGTTAGGAACGCATGCACCAGGGTGTCCGTCAATAAATGAGTAGGTGAACTGGCTTGCATGAAAGGTTGGGACCATGAAAAGCTCAAGCTCTAACTTAGGGCAAGTTAGAGCTTGAGCTTTTCATGGTCCCAACCTCTAAAAAAGTAGTATTCTATAATATTTCTAGGACATTATACAATGCGCTATCAACATACATACAATCACGCCTCCATTTCCGGAATTTTAGGCAGAGGTGACTTGATACCCACATTTCACCAATCACTGAATTCGGTCCCACGTAATAGAGGGTGAGCCTATTGCCGTCTTCCAGGCACTATAGTTTACTCAAGCTATCTACTGGTTCTTAAATGCGGATATTCAACTTAGATTTTTTTTTCTTACACGAAGAGACACCCAGACCAATGCAAATACTCGTAGATATAATAGGTAGTCATGCATAAGTTATGCCTTTTTACCCGACAACGACGAAGCCAAAGGACGGTTATGATTTTGACAGGCTATGTATGTATGTAGGTTCATCTGTTCCGTCATAGTTCCTCAGCTACTTATTAGACCTGGGCAAATAATGTATCCTTTGGAGCAAGACGCTTCAAAGTATACATTATTTGCCCCGGTCTTCCGCTGGTTATAAGCGTTAACGCATCACTGAATCTTATCTAGAATGTGTTTAAAAATATATTTTGAAAATAAAACTGCTAGTGCAAATCCAAATCCCTTGTTCTCCAAGCTGGTGTATATTCGGACTTAACTAAAACAAACAATGTGCAATACGAACGAAAAATAAAAGATAAAAGCAAACTGTTCACGAACGTATCGATTCGGTCAGCGTTTCTTTGTCGCATTTAATTTTGTCCTGCTTTTGGATTCTGTGGAAGAAATTAAAAAACATTCTGCACTGTATCACTAGATACCTATACTGACTTTGCTCAATTACAAATGTTAATTTCATTTTACTTATTCACCAAAATATGAGAATTCCTTTTGTTAACCCTTACCCCATGTTTACACCACGAAACAAGTTGTTAACTTGTTTATAAAAAACTTGTTGAAGACTTTTAGAAGACTAATCAAAATACAATACTTGTTTTATACATGTATCTCGGATACATTTTCGTTGACACATATAGCCAACAAGTTGTTAACAAGTATAGCACATATTTACGTTCACACTGTAGCCTGTGACATATTGCAACTTGTCAAGTACATGTTTTATGCTTAGGTGAAAATGAGAGGTTATACTGCGATCATCGAGATAATCTTTTTACATAATTGATTCTTCTTCTACGAGTCAATGGTCAGGTCTGGCATATAATAGTCTATCTCACCTTTTTTTTTATAGACAACTTAGGTGGCAGACAAGCACACGGCCCACCTGATGGAAAGTGGTTACCATGACCTATGAACGTGTGTAACACCAGTGGAGTCACATCCGTGCTGCCGACCCTGTAAGAACAGAGATTTTGTGGCATCAGTGTAGAGGAAAAAACAGGACAAGCCTTTGGTCATCCCACTGACAGCACAAAAACTCTCCAGTGAGCTCTGGCTACCCTACTTACCACCGGGAACACAACACAAAGTTATTATAACCGTGGTATTCTGTAGGGTGGAGGTACTTCCCCAGTCGGATTGCTCAATTGGGCGGAAATACCACCGTGTACTACCTCCTCAATCATCTGGTGGAAAGTGATGTGGCTGATGGTGGAGCTCGTTTGCCATGTAGTAACCAGTTCACTCTAGGCTTGAAGACTCGCAGGTTAAAACTTTTTTAGAAACAAAGAGTCAGGCAAAGAGTTCCACGGCTGCCGCGGCATACCTATTTTTGCAGTTGAATATGTCTATAAGTATTAATCATTACATATTTATAACAAATACTAGCTGACCCACCCCAGCTTCGCCCGAGGTATATTTTGAAGCTTCATATCCCTTTGAGCCCGTATGTTTTAGTCTTCAAAATATGTATGAAAAATTGCCGGATTTGTTAACATTTATTATCAATGTTCCTCTCCCTTAAGTAGTAGCGTGATGATATATAGCCTAAAACCTTCCTCAATAAATGAACTACCCAACACTGAAAGAATCATTCAAATCGGACCAGTAGTTCCAAAAATTAGCGCGTTCAAACAAACAAACAAACTCTGCAGCTTTATATTATTAGTATAGATTATAACACTTAACGCCTGCGGAAAAATTTGTTGCTATTTTTCCTATATCAGTAATAACTTTAGATTAACATTTTGTAAGGAGAAGTTAAGTTACCCCCAAGATCTGGAATTCATTACCAGCACAGACCTGGAATTCATTACCGTGTTTCCTTCTTCCTACAGTCCCGGGTCCTTAAAGCGGGGCGTGAAAAAGCATCTGATGAGGCTGCCAAGCTGAATGCCTCCATTGTAACATTACTTAGTGTCTGTAATGGTGACCATCTTTCCTGAGACTTTGAATTTAGCTTACCATCAGGCGAGGTGAAGTCAAGTTGGCGTGTCTTAGATAAAAAAAATTCGTCGTCGTTTAGATGCAACTTTTTGCGTACACACACTGTTAGTCCAATAGCATCTAAAGTTTTTGGAGCTCTATAGTGCGTGAGGTCAGCTCTTCTACTCTTATTTTTATCCTTCACTTTTTATGAGAGTGACTGCCGTCTGACTCCCTAATCCGAATAAGAAAAACTGCAGCATATTCTTGTCCATCAATCAACAAGTATTCTGATTTACAAGTTTGAACCTCGATTTGTTTTATACCACTTAGGGGGCAGACAAGCACACGGCCCATCTGATAGAAAGTGGCCGTGTCCGTGGCCTATGGGCGTGTGAAATCATATTCGCGCTGCCAACCCTTTAAGCACATAGAGTTTCTGTACAGTCAGAGTAAAAGACAAAACAGGACATGCCTTTGGTCTTCCCACTGACAGCACAAAAACTCTCCAGTAAGCTCTGACTACCCTATTAGCATAGGGGCTGGAATTAAAATTAAAATGACTATTTATTGAATCACAACACTCCTATGGCCGGGGTATTGGTGGAAAGGCCCCACACATTATACCTACGTAATTTAAAATTATTTATTTAGTTCATTTTATTAACATTAAACATTAATTAAAAGCAAATTATACTAACAAAAGGCACCGCAACGCAAAAGGGCACTAAATCAATAAAACACTTAACCTTTTCGGATGAAACTTTCGCTACAGACACGACAGCGGATTAAACTAACAAAGTCCCGATGGACCAAAAAGGGTAGCCAGTTATAAACCCACTAGTTGTAATTAATTTCTACTTACATACAATTGTTAATTTGTTCTATGGGATAGGTGGAGCTAATATCGTTTGAAAGGTTGTGGATATACTGCTGAAAAGGATGGCCAACTGATTAGATTATTTATTGTTTGTAATATTAACATGAAATATCGTGTTTTATAGTTTATTATTTTATTCAAATCTAGCTAATCGTCCTTGTT
Organism: Eilema griseolum; assembly: GCA_963662185.1. Lineage (NCBI taxonomy): Eukaryota > Metazoa > Arthropoda > Insecta > Lepidoptera > Erebidae > Eilema > Eilema griseolum. The sequence continues at coordinate 4,758,228 of OY759249.1, forward strand.
GACCAAGGTCTGGATATTTATTTGTGCGAAACTCTTCTAAAATAAAAGTAGCCAAGTTACACCTTTGAACATCAGCCATCTACACAGATAATTTATCCAGTCAAAGTCAGCGAAGCCACTTCATATATTACCCGGAAGAAACAGGAAGAATGACAAAAGCATAAATTTTAAAAGTACAATCATTAAGAAGTTATTACTCTAACTTCATTTTTTTTATTTTAAAACCACTTAAAACTATGTGGCCATAGTGGCAGACTCGTCTACAAAACAGAATGCGTCTATGAAAACTGAATGGGAACTTTTATTTACCAGCTCCTTTAAACAAGTGGCAATTTGTTGGCCGGCGTTTTAGAATACAATGACCAATGTATGGGATTTGAAGTTTATGACCTGCGTTGACAACTGTCAAATATGTCAAATCCCATTCAGTTATCGAGTTGTTTCAAACGAACAATGATGTCGATCATATTTTGCCGTATGTCCGAAGTGTAAATGAGGGTACTCGTACATTTATTTGAGTTTCATTTTGCTAGTGTCACGTTTGGTGAACTCGTATTTGTGTTCTGAAGGACCAATGGTCAGAAGTTTGGGAAGGGTAGGTATATCGTTCCTATTTGTTCTATATCTGCCATGCGGAATTAACAAGGAAGAGGGTTCGATTTTGTAACGATTACCGCGAGAAATGTGGTTCCTTTCAACCATCCTTTGAAACGTCATGCAGGAACATGGCGGCTTTCAAAAATGGCGCATACAAAATAAAAAGGTGTCGGTATCTCAGTGGTTAAGGAGTCGGTCTTGCGATCGAGATAAGTCCCGGGTTCGAATCCTGGTCATTACTCTACCGACGAGAATCCATTCCCAATACAAGCAATTTCGCTTCGCTGGGTGAGTTAGAGGGAAAATTAGTAATTTCGGTTCTGATATTATTAAAAAAAAATAACTACTTATTCGCATGAAGAAATAATACGTAATAATTATTATTAATTTATATGAATTATGAATTATATTATCATTTATTGTTACGAATCTTTTGTAAAACATAAGTAATATCAATCAATCAATCAATCAATCAATTAGCCCACCCCAGTCCACAGCTGTACATAGGCCTCTCCCAATGTGCGCCATTTTCTCCGATCCTCCGCCTTCCGCATCCAGTCTGTCCCAGCCACCTTTTTCAGGACGTCCGCCCATCTGACTAGGGGGCGTCCTACCTTTCGTTTACCTTCTCGCGGTCTAACTACTAACATAGACTTAAGTGAAAAAATGTTACTAAAAACATGGATATTAATTATCTGATGAATAAATGAGTTATTATTATTGCGAATTCATTATTAATGAGGTATTTTTTTGCGAATCGTACTGTTGCGTCTCTGATTGGTGCGTAAAATGCTGACGTCATTTTTGGTCACCATTTCAGAGTACGGATAACATGTGTATAGAGTTTATAATACATCATTGGTACCTGGTGGCGCCAGTAGTAGTAACTCAAATCGTCTTAATTGGTTGGCGCTGAACACACGCTCCCTATACCCATCTCCCTCCCGCACTACCTCTAAGTGAAAGATAGCAATAGTTTTCGCCCGCCAATGGTCAGAGTAGCCGCATCGTCACTTCGCACTTTGAACTAATAAACAATGGCCGGCGGCGCTCGCGTCTCTCAGAAATTAATAATGTTTGTTGGATTTTAACCGCTTTCATAGACCTTTACCGATCGGATTGTGCCTCTCGTGTGTCCCTCAAGTGATTTAGTGATGTGGGCGGCAACTCCTGAGCCAGGAAGAGAAGATCGGTGCACCGGCTGCGATGGCACGTGGCCCCGTGAAGGTTAGTGCATCCTCTCCTAATTTCTCGGGTTGCATTCATTGCCTAAACCCCATCCGCGGCAACCCGATCACCTGTCTTGTTTGTTGTGTAAAGCGTCAATGGAACAGTTAACTTCACCCCCCGCGAAATACAGTCCACTAGCTCACGTGGCGAGAATTGCGCTTCCATTCTTTTTGGTCCTGATCGAACCGGATCCTTAGCCGTAGTTCGTAGTTTGTTATTATTCTATTGGGAATAAACGCACCGCACCTAAATACCTAGTTATTTTAGTAGAAAACCCCGCATCTAGGAATTTAGGTTTAGATTTTTTGTTGTCCGTTCGCCGCTGGCTCGCATCGTATCTACCTAATACATACATAGGTTAGGTACGTGGCTATACCTCGCTCGCATTTCTCTTATCGTATCAATCCTTGGTCGTAGTTTCGCATTTGTTATTATTCTATTGAGAATAAACGCACCTCACCTAAATACCTAGTTATTTTAGTAGAAAACCCCGCATCTAGGCATTTAGGTTTAGATCTTAGGTATCCTAGACACCCTAGTGCATAGGCACAGTGTAATACCTAACGCATTTGGCTTTTGTTTTTATTTGTTTCAATCTCTAAGTTGTCCGTTCACCGCTAGCTCGCATCGTATTTACCTAATACGGTAGGTACACAGTTGTACCTCGCTCGCATTTCATTCAAATTCATACGAAAGTATTTTAATTTGAATAGATATTACGCAATACTTAATCCCTGAAATAATAGTTGAACCTAGACAGCGACCATCGCGTAGGTACGATCTTGTTGCTATGCGCGTTTGTTCAAGCTTGCCCTCGCAGTTATAAGTACCTACCTACCTACGAAATATCGCTCGCGCCGCGTCGCTGTTCTATAGGTACCGCTAAGATTAAGTCATTTCATATTTTGTTGTTTACCGCACTTTAGTTTGATATTTAATTGTAAACATGCCCCCAAAGGTTGGTAGTACCGGTAGTGGGGTTCAATTGAAACTTTTATACGCTAAAAGAGAAATGATTTACTCTCGCGTACAATCGATTTGTGATAATGCACTTAAAACCTCTGATTTGGCCATTAGAGATTCGTTCTTGTGTTCTATAGAAAACTTAGATAGTTTACGCGCGGATTTCGAAACCTTGGTACATGACATCAACGTTTTAGAGTTAAATTTAAATCCCGATTACTCAGTGAGTTATCAGGCCTTGTCGTCGTTTGACGATTTGTATTGTCGTATCAAACGCGTCGCTAGGAGTTTGGAGAAACCGTCTGACCGACCCAATCCCACTCGCGACCGACTTAAGTTGCCACCAATTCAAATACCCGAATTTGATGGTAACATTCGCAATTGGGGTTTATTTATAGATAGTTTTGAGAATACAATAGATAAGAACGTTTCGTTGACAGATCACGAAAAATTGCATTATCTCGTTGAAAAATTGACTGGTAAAGCTATAACCGTTTGCGCTGGAATTACGTTTAGTGCCGAAAATTATAATTTAATTTTAAATACTTTGAAAGCTAAGTATGAGGATAAAACATCGGTAGCTAACGCATATTTGGATCAGATGTTTGACTTGAAATCTATTACGGCATGTAACGATCAAAACTTAGAGAAGTTTCTAGATACTTTCGCATCATCTGTTCGCGCCGTAAAGAACCTAAAGATCGATGACCTCTGCGACTTCTTATTTTTGTATATGGGTTTAAAGAAATTAGATTCCGAAACCATTCGTTTATTTGAGTCGGATCATCGCGGCAATAAAATTCCTAAGTTCGAAGACTTAGAAAGTTTTGTTCGCGAGCATATAAAAATATTGCAACGCTCTTCATCGAAGCATGAAGGCGCGAAGAAAGTTGTTAGTTCTGAACGCAAAATAGATGCCTCATCGAGGTCACTGAGGTCAACTCATACTTATGTTAATACCGCACCAGCACATGTACAATCACCTGTTTGCTCTTTGTGTAATACTCATCATTCGCAATTGTACAAGTGTCCGGGTTTCCTAAAATTATCGCCTAATGATCGTTATAAATTTGTTCGCGCTAATAATTTTTGTTTTAATTGTTTCGGTACTAAACACCGCGTTGTATTATGCAATAGTAGAAATAGTTGTCGCAAATGTTCAGCGAGACACCACACTTTGCTCCATTTTGAAAATAGTAACGCCGCATCCAATGTGAGCACGGTTGGTTCGTCGAGCGGTGGCACACCGTCGCATAGGTCGCACGTGTCGGTGGCGCCTGCGCCACAGCCGCAGCCCGCGCTCGCGCGCGCTCCTGCCCGCGCGGGGACCGCTGCGAATGGCGTCGCCTTGTGTTCGTTGTCCGCTAGTGATGCGCTCACTAACTGTGGTCCTCGCGACTGCTCGCGTTATTGTTGTCGATGCATTAGGTAAACCGCACATTGTTCGAGCGCTATTAGATGGCGCTTCGCAAAGTAATTTTATTACTCAAGATTGTTGTCAACGTCTTGGTTTCAATGTTGATAAGCGTTCAACCCGCTCAGTGGTGAAGGGTTTTGGAGGCTTACAGTCAGCTGTTCATGGCACCGTTAGAACAAGGTTTGGATCTCGTTTTAATAATAATATTTGGTTTGACATGGATTCGCTCGTTATAGATAAAATAACTGAACAGTTGCCTACCGTCCCGGTTGACACGTCTTTACTAACGAAATTTAAAGACTTGCCTTTAGCAGATGAGACTTACGCTGTTCCTGGAGTCGTCGATATATTGATCGGCGCTTCGATTCTCCCGCACCTCCAGTTATCACGTAAGGTTCAAGGGGGACCGACGTACCCCGCTCCGCACGCACTGGAAACAGTTCTAGGTTTTGTTATAATTGGTTCCGCACCCGCTTCTATAGATAGTTTTAGTCACTCGACTGCTTCGTTCTGTTGCACCGTCGAGCCGCCACTGGAGTCTACCATCCGCAAGTTTTGGGAAATTGAAGAGGTCAATGTCCCACCTATCCTAAGCCCTGATGACAAGATGGCTGAGGAGATTTGTTGTCGCACGACTACTCGTGATGAGCAGGGTCGTTATGTTGTCGCGCTCCCTTTCAAGGGAGATATTTTTTCGCTCGGTGACTCCCGTGTATCCGCTGAAAAACGCTTTCTTTGTTTAGAACGAAAGATGCAGGCGTCTCCAAAGTTGAAGCGGGCCTGTGATGAGGTTGTTAACGAATATTTAGATAAAGGTTGCATCTCACCTGCGCCTGCGGACACTGGCGGGACCCAGCCTTCGTACATTATCCCGCACCACGGAGTTATTAGAGAAGATAAGCTTACTACTAAACTCCGCGTAGTTTTGGATGGCAGTGCTAAGACTAGCACTTCCGTGTCGCTTAATGACATTTTGTATTGTGGTCAAAATCTTTAAGGTAATTTATTTGACATAATTGTAAATTTTCGCATTAATATTAGTAGAATTTTAGCTTTTTCGGACTCAACAGTCGCTTTGTGTTGGGCCCACTCTTCGCCCCATCGTTAGGACACATTCTTCGCTAATAGAGTGGCAAAATTCAATCTGAATTAGCGCCACAAAATCTCTTTCACGTTGCTGGCACCGACAGCACAGCCGATTGTCTCTCTCGTGGATTGCTTCCTTCGCAAATTTTAGATCACCCGTTATGGTTTAGTGGACCGTCCTGGATTCATGCCGCGTTAGATAAGTGGCCAGTTAGTCAATTCAATCCCACTACGGTTTCCGAACCACCCGAGGAGAAGAAGCACTCGCTTGTTGTGTCGGTCCCGCGTGAAGAGTCCCTTATTTTGTTGTTGGCTAATCGCGTCTCGTCTTGGTCGAGACTGTTGCGTTGTGTTGTTTATGTAGGCCGATTTTTGAGAATTTTATCTACGCGCGGTCATATAGAGTTGACCGGTGATTTAAGTACGCAAAATATTTGCCCGCAATAGATGTTAATGACGATAGAATGCACCTTCTAACTCGTCACGCTCTTTTAGATAAATTAGTCCAATCGTTTTGGAATCGTTGGAGAACCGATTATTTGCACACGCTGCAGTCGCGTCAAAAATGGAATACTCCATCTAACCCAATTACTATAGGTACGGTGGTAGTCCTTATGACTGGGAATGCGCCTCCTTTGCATTGGCCTCTAGGAGTAGTAGAGGAAGTTTTTCCCGATTCCCGCGGGATAACTCGTGTTGTACGGGTTAAAACCGCAACCGGATCGTATCTGCGCCCGGTTGTTCGCCTCTGCCCTCTGCCTAGCCAGCAGTAGGCACGAGTTCAAATCTAGGTTTATATTTTAGTTGTTATTTCCCAAACCTAGATTTAGATTAGACTTTAGATTTGTTCCGCATTTTTCGTTTTGAAGGTAACCCTTCAAGCCGGGGGGAATGGTGGCGCCAGTAGTAGTAACTCAAATCGTCTTAATTGGTTGGCGCTGAACACACGCTCCCTATACCCATCTCCCTCCCGCACCACCTCTAAGTGAAAGATAGCAATAGTTTTCGCCCGCCAATGGTCAGAGTAGCCGCATCGTCACTTTGCACTTTGAACTAATAAACAATGGCCGGCGGCGCTCGCGTCTCTCAGAAATTAATAATGTTTGTTGGATTTTAACCGCTTTCATAGACCTTTACCGATCGGATTGTGCCTCTCGAGTGTCCCTCAAGTGATTTAGTGATGTGGGCAGCGGCTCCTGAGCCAGGAAGAGAAGATCGGTGCAACGGCCCAGCCAGCAAATGACAAAACAGCACGTGGCGTAGTAAAGGTTAGTGCATCCTCTCCTAATTTCTCGGGTTGCATTCATTGCCTAAACCACATCCGCGGCAACCCGATCACCTGTCTTGTTTGTTGTGTAAAGCGTCAATGGAACAGTTAACTTCACCCCCCGCGAAATACAGTCCACTAGCTCACGTGGCGAGAATTGCGCTACCAGTACCTTTACAAAATGATGATTGCTAACATTTATTAAAAAAAGAAAATTTTTCATTTTTTGAAATATCTAGGGAACGTTATCATTGTATCATTGAATTAGTCTACAGTGTCACTTGAAAAAAAACTGCGCAATTTACTACTTACTATAACTATACTACAACGCCCAGGCTTCGTCCGTGGCATATATTGAAATCTCGTACCAACCCTTCGAGCCCTTAATGTTTTAGACTTCAAATAATGTAGGATATCAAATAACAGTCAAAGAATCAAATTCATTTATTCAGTTTAGGCACATAAAGAGCACATATGAATGTCAAAATACATGAATACTATGGTCATTTGTCGGATTTGTTCACATTTATGGTCACTACTCCGCTCCCTTTAGAAGTACCGTGATGATTTATAGCTAATAACCTTCTTCGATAAACAGGCTAATTAGCACAAAAATATTTTTTAAATTCGAGACAGTAGTTTTTGAGATTAGTGTGTTCAACCAAACAAACAAACAAAAAAGTCTTAAGATTTAGAATATTAGTATAGATATTACCCTTTGATCCCTATTATTTGCCCAGTTAACGGTAAGTTTAGTCTATGACATTACCGTATTGTATCTGCATAATCTGGAGTATTGAATATGTATGCACAATGTAATTACCTATTGACGCCGTCACTGTTATCCTGTTAAGTGTGAAGTTACACGGAATAAACACAAACAATACTAACACAAAACAAGCATTAAGGGACATTATCCTGAATGACATAGAATTCCAAACGCACTCGTGACGTAAGAAGGTGGCAGATTTCAATTGGTTAAAATAAAAAATAGAACTGATGATAAACTAAACTAACTTACAGTTAACGTGCGTAGTTACGAAATGGTTTACAACTCAGAATAAGGTGCCAGTATAAATAATATATTTATATATATAATCGTATCTGTATTTTTTCCCGGTTTCAGATTATAAGCACGAAACAGGTGAACTTACTTAATACCAGCAAATGTGTAAAAGCTTCTACTACTCAGTATCATAATAAACGGGATATTTACCATGTTTCGTTGTTTTGAATTTCCGATATTTCGGCGCTGTTGCAAGCACCATGATCACGGAGGAACTGGAGTAGTGGCGGTGAACAGAGAAAAAGGTTTTTTCTAGCAGTAATTATATCGATCTACCCTCTTTCGAGTTCTTTTGCTACGCGTATCTGCACTACCACTGATTTCACTCTCACTACAAACTCGAACCCGATCTCGATCTCGTTCACGACACACGGTGCTTACTGTATCCACTCGCGAATTTGTTTTGGCTTGTTCCCGGTTGTTTTTGCAAAGACGGACCACTGGATGCCAGACGTTCGGCAGTTGAAACATGGTAAATATCCCGTTTATTTTGATACTGATGTGAGTGACCATGATAGTTTAAATGCTTCTACTAATGTTGCTATATGTTTGCCTACCCTTTTTGGGGGTGGTTATGTAAAACTCTGACCGACTAAAACCGACTAAAATTACTTGCCGGGGTGAGGTGGCCTTTGGCTTATCCCTCGCGCACCTGGACTGCGTGACTCTCGGGTGTGGGACTATAGCGTCCCCATCTATGTTTGCCTGCACTGAAGTAAGAAAAGTGTGATAGACCACTTAGGTGGCAAACAAGCTGGCCCACCTGATGGAAAGTGGTTACCATGGCCTATTATTGGGTACTACTACTGCACAAGGACTACTATCTTGTCTCAATGTTAGCACACTGATATATTTTAGCTTTAATTTTGAAATTTTTGCAAAAAGTCTTCTCGTAGAGATTTCAAATTATACTATAACTGTATTCCTGCTATAGCTTTTTTTACAGACAATAATTAGCTTTTCAAAATTAGTAGACTTATTTTGCCAACATTAGCATCCTACAAGATATCCCTAGTGTTACAAGCGTGAATCTATTTCCCACTTTCTGGGCACATTTAACAAACACATATCACTTGCAAACATACAAATTGTGCACAGTGGTACAATATAATGTACAACTGTACTACAAGGAAAGGAAATTTAATTACATTGCAGTTGAAATCTTAGCATAACAGTAGTTTTAATGTATGCTATTATAATTAGTGTAGTCTTTTAAATCTTTCCGGGTACAGAAATATTGCATTAAGTGAACAAAATTTCCTTTGTTATAGTTGCTTGTTTTATAACTCCTTTAATAAAACTTGATTATACAGGACGGTGTTTTACTTAATGAACAAAGGGACCCCGGGAAGATTAGAAAGCCAATTCTTCAAAGATGTTTGAAATTTATACTTGATCTACTCTCAATCTCCTAAATATTAAAATTTTCCATGGAGAAAAGATTCTTTTTTTTTATACCACTTAGGTGGCAGACAAACACACAGCCCACCTGATGGAAAGTGGTTACCGTGGCCTATGAACGTGTACAAAACCATGGGTGTCACACTTGCGCTGCCATCCCTGTAAGCACAGAGAGTTTCTGTACCGTCATCGTCAGTGTAAAAGACAAAGCAGGACAAGCTTTTGGTCTTCCTACTGACAGCAAAAAAGTCTTCATTGAGCTCTGCTCACCGCCGGCAAAAATACAATTATACAATATTTACATACACAATACACACAATACAATAATTAATTTGGCCTAAGAAGGATACACGTGAGCTGGTAATGAATTAATAGTACCACAAATGAAAGAGTCTCCGAACGGCTTGGGTTCTTTTGCCTAAATCATCATCACCTGCATGCTTATATTGTACCTTCCTACTCTCAACTATTGAAGGACGTAACCCTAGCACAGGCTTTTCTCTCGAAGCTTGTGGGTTCAACAGTAGATTGATATTTTAGAAAGTTTACACGAACATCGGTCATTGAAATAAAACCCCTTTTAATGGATTCTATTTTTATTTATTTATTGCACACTTTATTGTACAACAAGTAAGCAAAGAATACACGATACTTAAAAAAATAAACTAATAAGGAAACAGTACAATGGGCGGCCTTATCGCTTGAAGCGATTTCTTCCAGGCAACCTTTGGATGATGACTATAGTCACCATCCAAACATTGAGAATTGAGAGGCGATTTATTTGATATGTGCTGCTTTGGTTTTGATTTTTTTCATGTACTTTATACTACTTAGGTGGCAGACAAGCCCACGGTCCACGTAATGGGAAGTGGTTACCGTAGTCTATGGACATTATGCAACACCAGGGCTGTTACACTCGTACTGCTGACCACGAAGAAATCTTCTTATTCCTTTCTTGAAGATTGTAGTCGCTTGAGAAAACTACAGCAGAAAGTTTATTTCACAGATAAGGGCGCGTGAGAGACGAAGTTCCTTTCATATCGGATAGTACGCAGTTTTTTTGGTTTGGTTTCAGTTTGGTCGGCTTTGGTATGGCTGCTGAAAATTAACCAAAACGTCGGTCTAAATGTAAATTAATCACGATAGAATCCGTTAAAAAGTGTTTTTATTCTATAAAAGTTTCTATAAAAGTTAAAGTTACCCAATTCATGTGAAGAGGAGGAGAAGGGAACTGAGTACAAGAGCATTTAAAAGCATCGTTTCAAGCATTGGAGCTTGAATTCAAAAGAAGAATGAACAATATTGTACTTTTATGCGTTGTTTTTCAATTCGCAATTGCAAGTAATTGCATTTACGCGTACGTAATTGCATTTAAACGTGCGTAATTGCATTTACGTGTGCGTAATTGCATTCCCTCGTGCGTAATTGCATTTACGCGTGCGTAATTGCATTTACGCCTGCGTAATTGCATTTAATTGCAATTGCATTTACGCTTGACGGACTTGGTCAAGCCTAAACACAAATTGACTTTCGTCTTTTATAAATATAAATCGGATCTTTATCTTGTATATCAAATTGTATAGAAACATTTTATCTGGATTATAAAATTTGTTTAGAAACATAATCCTCAAAGCAGTTCAATTTACTGGTGGTAGAGATTTGACGGCACAAATTTGTCACAAATTTCGACCGGGTTGGTACCACCGTGCAATATTGCGAAAAACCCTTCATAGTAATTCAATTTCGGTTGGATTGCGTTCAGGGATCAGCAAATGCATAGCCGGGTAGGGGTGATGGTGGTCGCAGCACTAGTGGGACCAGTGGGTCTTGGCGTAGTCTAGTGAGGATGGTGCGGGGCGACGCGCCGGTCAGGGAGACCCGTAGAAACGGTGGTGCCGCTGGCCGCCCGCGGTATAGTACAGAGGCCCAACTGGGACTAACCACCCTGGAAGGCTGCCTCACCAGACCGCGCATAATCCCGGTATGGCTCGTCGTGCCGGTTGGTGACCGGAAGTGGGGGCCAGGCGACCATATTCGGGGGGGTACGGGGGCCCTTCCGTACGGCGTGTCGGCTCACGCCATGCCTCATAATCATAGACAAAACCAATATCCCGCACTTTGTCACGCGGTGCTGCGACGACAATCACCTCTTTTTTTCACGCCCTTTTCTCCTTTTCATCATGGCAGCGCATTTAAGAGTATTGGGCAACACAGCGGCTCTACAGACTCCCACAAGCTCGCTATTTGAGGTGGAGTCCACTAACATCTGTGGACTCCATGCGAACCTCAACGCCGTCCACCAACACCTTGAGACGGCGAAACCAGATATGCTCTTTCTCACGGAGACACAAATAGGCCGCCCTGATGACACGACCTACTTGCTTTACCCCGGCTATGTTATCGAGGAAAATTTCCGTGCAAAAGCCGGGGTGTGCGTGTTTGTTAGGGCGGATGTTTGTTGTCGCCGTTTGCGCTGCCTTGAGGACCCATCCTTTTCAACCCTATGGGTACACGTAGACCATGGCTCTACGAGTCAGATCTATGTGTGCCTCTACCGTTCCCATACAGGAGATGCTGAGACAACTCGACTCTTTGAATATCTGAGTCAGGCGGTAGATGATGCGCAGGAACGGTTTCCGAACGCCGAAGTGGTATTTTTGGGGGACTTTAACGCCCACCACGAAACCTGGTTGGGCTCCTCCAAAACAGACCATGCGGGAAGAGCCGCCCATGCATTTGCTCTGGCGCATGGCCTGACCCAATTGGTACACGAGGTCACTAGAATACCAAGAAGGTCGGGCCTAGCACCCTCTCTGCTAGACCTTCTGCTGACGAGTCACCCAGACCTGTACAGTGTTTCGGTACAAGCCGCTTTAGGCAATTCCGACCACTGTCTGGTCTGCTCCAAGGTGCCAATTATAGCGCCTTCACGACCCGTGCAGGGGAAGCGGCGTCTCTGGCACTACTCGTCAGCAGATTGGGATGGGCTGCGCAACTATTTTGCGTCCATCCCGTGGGTTGAACGCTGCTTTGAAGGTAAGAAACCCTCGGATTGTGCTACTGCTGTTGCCGGTGAGATCGGTCTGGGTATGGAATACTATATTCCGTACACTGATGTCACCGGTGCCCGAGGAGTGCGCCCTTGGTTCGGGCGCGAGTGTGCGGAGGCTGTTGATCAAAAGCAGTCCGCGTATCGCGCTTGGGTAAGGGCGCGTGCCACGCACGATCCCAATGTGAGCCACTTCAAGGCGGCGTACAACAGAGCCACAAAGGTCTGCAAGAGGGCTTACGTCAAAGCGGATGCCCTGCGCATTGCGCGGCTTGGTCAAGAGCTAGTGGCACATCCCACGGGCAGCCGTGGATACTGGCGACTGGCCAAAGCCGTGCAGGCCAACTTCTGTCAGCCTTCGCTGCCACCGCTGCGCTACCCTGATGGATCCCTGGCCCATGGACCGCAAGAGAAAGCCAATATGCTAGTAAATCTCTTTGCGGCCAATTCCCGAGTCGATGATTGCGGTATACAGCCGCCGACACTACCCAATGGTGACCACGTAATGCCTGAAATACGTATCAGGCAATGCGATGTTCGTGCGGTGCTTCAATCACTCGATGTCCGGAAAGCCAGTGGCCCGGATGGTATTCCAGCGGTGGTCTTACAAAAATGTGCAGCGGAGTTGTCTCCGATGCTTACGCGGCTGTACCGACTGTCCTACAGCTCGGGTACAGTGCCTTCGGCTTGGAAAGAGGCGAATGTACAGCCGATCCCCAAGAAGGGGGATCGCTCAGAGCCAGCCAACTATCGACCCATAGCCGTCACCTCAGTGCTGTGCAAGGTCTTCGAGCACATCATTAACAAACAGCTCATGCGTCACCTAGAGGATCACTCCTTAATTAATGACCGGCAATATGGCTTCAGGCCGAAACGGTCAACGGGTGATCTTCTAGCATACGTTACCCATCTTTGGGGTGAGGCTATGGACAAGCACGGCGAGTCACTGGCAATTAGTCTTGATATCGCCAAAGCTTTCGATAGAGTCTGGCACAAATCGCTTCTCTCCAAGCTACCAGCCTTTGGTCTGCCTCCTAGACTGTGCAACTGGATTGCTAGTTTCCTGCAGGAGCGCCGTATCCGCGTCCTCTGTGATGGACGTGCTTCGGAGTTCTTGCAAATAAATGCTGGCGTACCGCAGGGGTCTGTATTATCTCCCACTCTCTTTCTTCTGCATATCAACGACATGCTGTCCACCGGCAGCGTACATTGCTATGCAGACGATAGCACCGTACACGGGAGTTATCACGGACAACCTGCGGCCAAACAGTCTGATATCGTGGAAAAAAGACAGCTTCTTGTCACTGAACTGGACCGGATCTTGAATCACATTTCTCAATGGGGCTCCGAGAACATGGTCGAGTTCAATGCCAAGAAGACGCAGGCTTGTGCGTTCACAGCAAAGGTATCTTCTTTCCTTCCCCTTCCCACTCTTCAGAGCACGCCACTTCCACTGCAGGACAATCTCTATACCCTAGGCATGGATATTCGCTGCAAACTGAATAACAGAAACTACATCGAGAGCATCATCAAAACAGCCTCGCGGAAACTCGGACTCCTAAACAAAGTGAGACGTTTTTTCACGCCGGAGCAGCGGTGTCTTCTCTATAAGACACAAATTCGCTCCTGCGTGGAATACTGCTCGCATCTCTGGGATGGCTCCGCGAAATACCTACTAGATGCTCTCGACAGGTTGCAGCGACGCGCGGTCCGAATTATTGGGAACCCTGAGGTCACGAACACCCTCGAGCCTTTGCAGATGCGTAGAGATATTGCTTCCTTGGCTGTATTTTACCGTCTCTACCACGGTGAGTGTTCTGACGAGCTCTTCCAACTAATCCCATCATCTCCTTTCCTACATAGGACAACACGTGCAGGCCTTAGATGTCACCCTCACACTGTGCAGAATATACGAGCAAGAACCAAGCGGTTCGGAGACTCTTTTCTTTGCCGCACCACCAAGACCTGGAATTCATTACCAGCACACGTGTTTCCTTCTTCCTACAGTCCCGGGGCCTTTAAGCGGGGCGTGAAAAAGCATCTGATGAGGCCGCCAAGCTGAGTGCCACCATTGTAGCACTTAGTGTCTGTAATGGTGACCCTCTTTCCTGAGACTTTGCCTTTAGCTTACCATCAGGCGAGGTGAGGTCAAGTTGGCGTGTCCTATATAAAAAAAAAAAAAAAAAAAAGTTCCACTTTTCTCGTCACGAATGCAATCTCTAAAACGATTGCATTCTGCTCTCGTTGTGCGGGTTTCGGAGTAGGTACTATTTAGATTTGTTTAGAAAAGATGGTAGATAATCGTATTAGATATTTGTTTTCTTATTTTTACCTCTATTACAGCTAGCTGCTGTCCGTGTCTTCACCCGTATGGAATTTTGATCCAACAATAATGATTACAAAAATAAGAATTTGGTGTCGTAAGTACATACATTGCAGCAATTTATTCGGTTCGATGTCCGCTTAATGCAAATATTTGCAAGATAATATGTACATATTTACAAAATAAAATGTCTCTAAAAAGGTATATATGCCATGCTTACTTTATATTTCGAGGATATTCATTCAATCGTTTTATAATAAACCAAATTTAAAACGAAATGAATATTTAAATATTCAATGTTTTTCTTATATTTATAAAAAGTTTTAGGAACTCCTTGGTGATGTGTGCCAGGGGTTCCTAACGATATCTAACATGCTTTGAATCTATAGCTATAAACAGTAAGCCTGGGGCGGAAATGGCAGCGGTAGCGGCACCGAGAGTGCCAGCGGAAGTGGCAGTGGGAGCAACGAAGGATCGGAAGCCAAGCCGCCTGCGCCTCAATGCGCAGCTCGAGCGAGGCGGTCGTCTATGAATGACATAGCGTAGGCCTGGGGTGACCGGTGGAGCCCCCTATCACCCTAGCTGAATGGGGATATTTTGCATATAAGAAAAGTAGTAAGCCTATTGCTTTTTTGCATTATACTACATACATACAAAACTATTCCTTCCGTAACTACCCTACAACACATACATACAATACGGAAACTGTACACACACAATTTATACCTAGCATATTATAGAACCCTGTTAAACTGCGCGTGCGGTAAGCCCATTTATCTTGCCAACCAGCAATGGAGCTTGACGAAAACCGATGTATCAATGACTACGCTATACGTACAAGTACACTGATACAGTAGCACAATAGAACGCTTCATGCTTCGGTAGAGGATATCCTGTACGGGGTGCTGCTAAAAGGATCGGGTTTATCGCAGAATATTGAAGGCAATATCAGCTATAATTTTATAGCTAAGCTTGCTTTTTTATATCACTTGTGTGGCAATGGGAAATGGTTACCGTGGCTGTATATAACACCAGGGGCGTTACACTCGTGCTGCCGAGCCTAAAGCTTAAGACTAAGGACAAATTTTCAAGATGGAACTTGTTGAAAAAAAGGTACTGACTTCGGTATAGCTTGTCTTGCACCATACAACCCAAGAGCACCACGCCACTGTGTACTGCTTTTTTTTTACGTGCGGCAAATCCCCACGGATACCTCCCCACCGGAGCCGGTGGAAGAGGTTATGTGGGACTCGAACCGACTAAAACGCACGCCGCACGATCTAGCCCTCTTCTCGGGTGTGGGGACTACAGAGTCCCCAACTCATCCCCGGAAACGGGGAGGCGCGCCAGGCGCGCCACCGCCGCGGCCTGCTTCTGCCAGGGTGATAGGCGGCTCCACCTGCCACCCCCAGGCCAGCGCTCATGGGGGGCGGAGCTCGTTCATCGACCTCCGACCCCCGAATTGCGTTCGTACGCGGGCAGCTTGGCTTGCGATCCTTCGTCGCACCCGCTGCCGCTCCCGCCCCGCCTCCTCCTTCACGAGCATTACTTGCTCGCAGAAGGAGGCGCCTGCCGCCCACGCATCCGCGCAGCGGACCATCGCCGCGAGCATGGTGGAGAGCGTGAGAACTCTCACTCCCAGGGCCGCCACAAGCTCCCGTCTTGGCGTCTCCCACGCCGGACACTCGGTGAGCGTTTGCAACCACTGTGTACTGCTGTGGTTTCTTTACATTGAGGAAGTGCATTTCCCAATTATTGTTAAAGTTGTAGAAAATCAAGATTTTGGGAAAAAAAATCGATTTTTTTATATCCAATCTTTTACATATACAACTCATGCAGCTGATACGCGTAATTCATTGCGACTTCTCAATGGTCCCCTTTATCCGTATCGAAGCTTAGCAAGTAATGTATGTGCTGCCAGGCGTCGGCAGTTCATACTTTTTTTGCTTACAGACTAATTAACTTGAGTTTACATTAAATATCATAAAATCGTTATTTACAAATCTATAGAACGATTTCGGGGTATTATGACCCCACCAAAACCAATTTCGGGGTCTAAACAAACTGACTGTACGTATCATGATTGAATTTTTTTATATACTACTGAGGTGGCAGACAAGCATGGGAAGTGGTTACCGTGGCCTATAGACGTATGCAACACCAGAGGCGTTACACTCGTGCTACCGACCCTAAAAAAACCCTCCAATGCCCTTCTTGAATGACCCCATATTGTAGTCGCTTAATTAAATTATGTATAAATATTATAGATTAAATTAAATTAATTTATGGATAGTTATTTTTCGGCATGAAAAAGAGTGTATGGGTCTAATTAGAAGTGGTAAAAACATAAAGCAAAAATAATAGTAGCTTTTAATAAAAACGCATAACATGTCCGCTAAAAGTTTTCAACAAAATCAATTTAAGTTCAACAGAATCCACCCAAGGTGCTATTAAAAAACTATTTGGTTCATTAGAAAGATAACGAAGGGTATACTATTATTTACTCTGTGGTCATAGCTACTTATTAGATCAAAAGAGAAAAACCTTTAAGACAATAACAGCGAGATTGATGGAATGACTTAACGAAATGAAAATAGCCTACGTAGTTCCAAAATTGTGCTTATACATGTTCTGAGAGAATAGGAATGGGGTGGAGTCGATGCGTTGCATAAATTTTTGAATGTAACAAACAGCATGTTCTTTCATGTCGCCATGCCCCTTTGACATGGTGCTTTCTTAAAAAAAACTATTACATAAAACATAACCCACTAAATAGTGGAATCACTTTCGGATATCAGAAACCAGATTCAATATTTTTAAAGAATGTAAATATATAGATGACTAGCTTACTAAATACTATCCAAAATTATGTACTGCAAGGAATTAAATGTAGGGATGTGTCTAATAGGTGGCAGATAATCTGTCTGCATCCTGTGATACAGTTTTTGAATAGTACAGGATGCAGGAGATCTTAACCACTGCAAAACACTGTAAAACAGTGGAAAAATGAATTGTAACACATTTAATAAGACTAACAAATAAATAAATAAAAAGAAAATAATATGAATGTAATCATAATCATCATCCCCCTAGTAATTACCCAGTTGCATCCAATGATTGTCTACATAGGCCTATGACCTTATTTTTGTTGTTTGAACCCGATCAAAAAAGCAGTGGTTCGGCCTAATTTTTAGACATGTTGGACCGTCAACGAAATATAATAATCTTGCGCCCGTTGTGCCTCCTTTGATTGGTTTCAACTGTCGAATGATCCGTACGTTTACAAGACCTGAACAAACCAAATTTCAAAACCTCTGCGAGTTGACTCACTGAGTGTTGTGTGTCGTGAATGTGATCGAGTACAGTGGTAGGGGTGATGCGCGTTACTAACGAATGCGGAAGAGGGTAGACCGATATGGTCTGCCCAATAACAACTCGCTCGGCCGTCGTTAGTACACCGTGATCATGGCGCTGCTCAACGAAAATAATAAACATGGTAAATATCTCGGCGAGTATTTATGTGAATAACCATGTCAATCTCAAATCATACAAAAAATACGCATATAATGGTTCCAAATTTTTCACAAACTAACACTACTCCACGTATCTAAATACTACATTAGCGCAATATGCGTTGGACCATCCGAATGTGAGGTCATTAGTCAAACGTCAGACGATCAAACTAACTCACTTTTTCTCTTATTATATCAAACATATTGCCTCCACGATCGGTGCAATAATCATAACTATGAAATGAGTTATTAGATGATGATAATGATGAGGTGGCAAAGTCTCTGGAAAGAGGGTCACCATTACAGACACTAAGTAATGTTAATGTTAAAGTCTCCGAACCGCTTGGTTCTTGCTCGAATATTCTGCACAGTGTGAGGGTGACATCTAAGCCGTGTTGTCCTGTGTAGGAAAAGAGAGGGTGGGATTAGTAGGAAGAGCTCATCAGAACGACAGTTACTGGTATAAAAGCCGTGTAAATCACAGCAATAATGCCACTTTTTTTTTACCCCACGGATACCTCCCCTCCGGATCCGGTGGAAGAGGTTATGTTGGACTCGAACCGACTAAAACGCACGCCGCATGTGGGTCGTTTTGGTTGCCGAAGGTGAGGTTGACAGGCATATCCCTCGCACCCCGGCCGACCCAGGGCCATCTCTCACGATCTGGCCCTCTCCTCGGGTGTGTGGGGACTACTGATATAGACCATGTAAGTAGTTTGTCTGATGTACCCAAGCCCTAGGAAAAAGTTGGGTAGCTTTTTAGTATAAAAAGTTTCAAATCTGATTATCTGGTGTTATCTGATGAACCTCTCAACAAATTTACAACCAACCCACACTTGTTACCATTAAAACCTCCAATAATAATAGTATTGTTGGGCGGTGGTAATGGTAGGTATAGATACCGCTGTAAGGGGTATCTATACTATACCTATCAAAAATATTGAAAATATAAAAGTGGTTACTTTGAAAATTTACAACCAACCCACACTTGTTAGTATTAAATCTTATACTCATAAACTCACGCCTATATCCCCGAAGGGGTAGGCAGAGGTGCTAGCACCCACATTTCGCCAGTTTATGTTTAGGTCCCAATGTAATAGGTGGCGAGCATATTGCCATTAACCGGGCACTTATAAACCTGCGATAACTACACCCATAACTTCGAAAAACGTCGAAAAGTCATTGGTGTGTGCTATGATAAAACCTGGGATCAAACCCGAGACCTCGTCTCAGCAGTCCATTACCTATATATACAACTAGGCTACCGCGGTTCTGTTACTATCAAAAATCCCCGATAATAATAGTATTGTTGGGTGGTGCCAATGGTAGGTATACATACCGCTGTAATGGTACAGGGGTATCTATACTGTACTAACCATTTGCAAGATTTCTCACAAAACTATAAAATTCCACGTAACACATTTACCCGTTGACGTGATATAGAGAGCTTGCACTATCGGACAGTGAATTTAAGCTCACTTCGTTTCTCGTGAAGCGGCGGGTTTATTCTACGGAATTAAACGTTAAAAGTAAGTACTTTTACACCTCAAATATATTAAGCTTGAAAGATTATTAAAAACAGGAAATATATTTTTTTTTTAGTTACTTATTGTTAAACTTGAAAGTTTATACGATTAGTAATTATAATTTCTGATGTATAGGGATTATAGTCAAGACTTATAGAAAAGGAGTACTATTAATTTAAAAATATTTCCTCGTTTTTTAACCGGAATTCATTGCCAGCACACGTGTTTCCTTCTTCCTACAATCCCGGGTCCTTTAAGCGGGGCGTGAAAAAGCATCTGATGAGGCCGCCAAGCTGAGTGCCACCATTGTAACATTATTTAGTGTCTGTAATGGTGACCCTTTTTCCTGAGACTTTACCTTTAGCTTACCATCAGACGAGGTGAGGTCAAATAAAAAAAAAATACTTCAGTTTGAAACTAAGATTAAACAAGAAGGTAGCAGAAAGATATTCCTGCTACCTTCAAGCCTCCAAACCTCCAGAATTTCGCATTTGTAATAGCAGTAATATATCTTGTAAAACTATCAAATACATGTCCTGATATTAGTCTCCTAAACAAAACAAAAGCAAACTTATTGGTTTCATCAACAACAAAAGCAATATATAACCAGGACCGACTCCTAAATCAATACAACTGCGTATCCTATTCTTCTTAAAACTATCGAGGAAATGTATCGCAGAAAGTTTGCCGCGATAAATATTTATAGATGTTTGTGGTTCGTAACGAGTATTGTTTATTGGTGAGATAAGAGAGAACGTGTCGGCATGAGTAACGGAAGGTTCTAAGATGTGAGGTGAGTGTTGGAACCAACTTTTGGGTATGTATAAGGACGAGAGGTAGCAACTGCCAACTATGCACTGTAACGCACCCCGGCCGACGCATTACCATCTCTCACGATCTGGC
Source organism: Eilema griseolum (assembly GCA_963662185.1). Taxonomy (NCBI): domain Eukaryota; kingdom Metazoa; phylum Arthropoda; class Insecta; order Lepidoptera; family Erebidae; genus Eilema; species Eilema griseolum. The sequence continues at coordinate 4,778,568 of OY759249.1, forward strand.
CCTCTCCTCGGGTGTGTGGGGACTACAGAGTCCCCAACTCGTCCACGGAAAACGGGGAGGCGCGCCAGGCGCGCCGCCGCCGCGTCCTGCTTCTGCCAGGGTGACAGGCAGCTCCACCAGTCACCCCCAGGCCTGCGCTCATGGGGGGCGGAGGTCGTTCATCGACCTCGACGCCCGAGTTGCCTTCGTACGCGGGCAGCTTGGCTTGCGATCCTTCGTCGCTCCCGCTCCCGCTCTCGCCCCGCCTCCTCCTTTACGAGCATTACTTGCTCGCAGAAGGAGGCGGCACTGTAAGGTACTGATAGATTTGAGCACTCACTTGTAACAGAAAACCGAGCAGTAGCCATTTTCGAATTTGTTGAACTGAACAACAAACCAAATTCAATTGTAGGCAGCTGCATAAAAATATTTAATAAAATTCCTCAGGACTTGATTAATATGCCAATAAATAAATTTAAAATAGAAGTGAAAAAAACTTTAATAAGTAAAGGTTACTATAAAGTGGATGAGTACCTTAATGATGTTAATGCGTGGTCAACATAAGTCTCTTGCTTGCTCGCACAAAATAAATTGTAAACCAAAACAAATTTAAAAAAGAAAAATAATCTAGTTCTAATGTAGTTCGCTGAGTTTCTTGCTGGTATCTTCTCAGTAGAACTAATCTACCGAACCAGCGAAAGAATCATTTTCCAATGGTTTATTTTTACATTATTTAATATTTTTATATTATCTCTTGACATACATAATTGTAAAATTTTGACGTTCATATGTGCTCTTTATGTGCCTAAACTGAATAAATGAAATTGATTCTTTGATTCTTTGATTCAAACCAAGCATAGAGCTAAACATTGTTACAAACATTTTCAGGATCTTTCTAGCGAATGTTCTAGTCAATGCTTCTCGATTGCCGACGCAAAAATGACGGGGTGCTATATCGCACTCGATTATTTTTCTGCTGATTAAGGCTATTTTTCCAATTTCAGAAATGTAGGTCATTCAATAAAGTCAATTATCGCAATGAAGTATATATTCTATCTCCGCCTTCCATATGCAGTCTGTCCTAGTCACCTTTTTCAGGTTGTCAAATCGTCTAGGGGGTGTCTCACCTTTCTTTTGCCTTTTCGCAGTCTCTACTCAAGGACTCGTTTGCAGGTAAATGTAGGTAGGCCAGCTGCGGTTTTCCCAAGCGCCTACAATATGGGGTTCTTCAAGAGAGCCATCAGAAGGTTTCTTCATGGTCGGCAGCACGAGTGCAACGCCCCTGGTGGTGCATACGTCCATAGGCCACGGTAACCACTTCTTACTAGGTGGGACGTGTGCTTGTTTGTCACCAATAGAAATAATATTTTTTTATTCAATAACATTACAGTGAAACCTGATCGAATTTCACAATCTTCCACATCTTATGAACTAACTACTTTTCCAACATAGTTATCGAAAAAACATTTCGAAGAAATGAACCGCCTTAATACATTAGAAATAACAAAGTTATTATAGCTAATATCTCAGAAGGTATAAGATGCCTTTCCACGAGCGCCGGCTTCAATTATAAAAATTTAGTAGTCCCTCGACGACCTGATAAGACCGTCCGTAAATTATTCATACTGCTATGAGCGTCTGCGAGAATCTATCAAGTCTCCTTTGTAATAATGTGATAGTTTTTCGTTTGTTTTCTTCGGAGATTCAATTTTTTAAGAAGTTGATTTTTTAAATTGGTTTCTGACTAATGGAGACGTTTTGTCTCTCTCGCTCAGGAGAGCTACGTCTCCTATCAATATTACATTGTGTCTCCCAGAGGAGACATGACCTGATGTCATAGAACCCGTTGCCCTTTCATCATAATTATAGCGTTGTACTAGTGTAAACAGTACGGCACACCTATTAATTAGCGTTTGTCCATTAATTAATAAGCATGCCGTACTGTTTTGCCGCATAACTTCCTCTCATAGGATGGGGGATTAGTTTTCTGCTTGCATTGCTTTCAAAAGTCAACCAAACCAGGATTGAAGCATCGGTAGCTTAATGGTTAAGGAGTCGGCCTGACGACCGAGACGTCCCTGATTTGAATCCTGGCCATTACAATACCGGCGTGAACCCACTCCTAGCACAAGCAATTTAGCTTAGTTGGAGGGGTTAGAGGGAATATTAGTAATTGTGGTTTTTATTAATACTTATGTATAATATTATAATTGAAAAAAAAAGATAAATAAAAGAAATGCGGTAGTAAACAACCACACACGCAATGTGTGAAAGATTAGTTCTGCTTAGTTCACCCATGGAACAAACGCGGATGACAAACACAGAGCTGGATAATACAGTTCTCCGAAGCGTTTTAGCATTTGCGTCTGAGAAGATATGACCCGAGGAGAGGGCCAGATCGAGAGAGATGGCCCTGGATCGGCCGGGGTGCGAGGGATATGCCTGTTTACCTCACCTTCGGCAACGAAAAAAATTTGTGGGGCAAACCTTTAGTCTTCCCACTGACAGCACAAACTCTCCAGTGAGCACTCACCGCCACGCCGGGAACACAACACGAGGTTATTATGGCCGCGTATTCTGTAGGGCGGAGGTACTTCCCCAGTCGGACTGCTCAACTGGACGGAAATACCGCCGTGTCCTACCTCCTTAAACTATTTCTCCTCCTTCTTAGACTAATTATATTCCTACCCTGTGGACTGTTTATTTTTAATCTATTCTCTGATATGTTTTAAAATTAAACGCGCATCATTCTCTTGAACTAACAGTGAACTAACATACAACATCGGGCTCTTTAGAATTTCATAAAAAATTAAAATGTCGAGTGGAAGTCTCTTGAATACGCGAACGTTCCGTCGTTCCACGAAACTACAGGAGTTTCAAGTGTTTCATAGGTTATGAAAGTACTTGCCTGTTGGAAGGCGTATGTTCCCTTCCACGATAGTATTTATCTAACTAAGTTAATATGAGTGCGAAGTTTGTGAGCCAGTGAATTTGAATGTTGGTTAGTCTTTCAAGCTGTAACGGCTGATTATACCTCAGTTACTTTTATTTTTTTTACTTTTAGACGACCTCCGTGGCCTAGCGGTAGAACATTCGACTGCTATGCAGGGGGTGCGGGTTCGTTTCCCGCTCAGTGCAAATAGTTGTATGCATGAATATGTATATTTGCATTGGTCTGGGTGTTCCTACATATGATATGTATGTATTTACAAAAAAAAATGTATCTATGTATGTTTATCTGCATTCTAGATCCCGTAACACAAGCTAGTTAAGCTATGCTTACCATGGGTCTAGATAGCGTTGTGTAGAATGTCTTGGAATATTTATTTATTTATTTTCATATTCATTCGTATCATTGCTTCAAGCGTACTCGAAAAATTTCAGAACATTATACATACATCCCTGAAGGCATAGGTGTATTAACACTCATATTTCCCGCTTAACAAAGGGCAAGCCTATTGCCTTCAAGCAGGCTCTTTGTCATAAGCTGTATGTTTTTTATTGGATGGAGAAAGAGAGCAGCTTATACGTCTATCTTATTCATATATTTCCTTATATCGCGTGAGCTACTTAGAATCTGAAAAAATAAACGACATAACAAGCCTATATCCCCGAAGAGGTAGGCAGAGGTGCTAGCACCCTCATTTTGCCAGTTTATGTTTAGGTCCCAATGTAATAGGAGGCGAGCCTATTGCCATTAACCGGGCACTTATAAACCTGTGATAAATACACACATAACTTCGAAAAGCATCGAATAGTCATTGGTGTGTGCCATGGTAAAACCTGGGGTCGAACCCGAGACCTCGTCTCAGCAGTCCATTACCCATACCACAAGGCTATGACAAGCGTAGAATATTCAAACTCAAATATTATAAAAATGATTTTGGATTTGAAGTTGTGTATCTATCGCATACACATGTGTAGGGGATGTACACACAGTAGGTAAGCCAGAGGGGCTGCTATAAAACACGCACTTGGCGCTCTAGCGATAAACGAGGGCCAACACTACGTGCTGCATTTTATATGCACCAGGGTTGTCGCTAATGAAAAAGTAATTGTATAATAAAAGATAAGATCAAAATGTAATCTTAAAAAGAAGAGGTAAGTACCTAATATAAAAATTGTAGTGATTGACAGTGCTACTGCATATGCGATTTCAGGTTCGTCGAATTTAGATGTTTATAGGGGAATAAACCAAAACAATTTATATATGAAAAAAGCAACTAAGAAAGGTTGCCCTGAAGTCTTGCAGCTCGGGATTGAATAGTCGAATGGTAGACTTCCGTACAAATTTTGGACACTGGACACTTTCCATACTAATAAGAATAAAGGTACCTCCTCTTAATTGTGTATCCTTTTGACTGTGGCTGTCAAGGGAAACACAACACGAAGGAGGTCTGTATTCTTTTTTTTATGTAGTTGGTGATGTCTTCCTGGTGTTGTTTTTCTTTATATTTTGTTGACACATGCGTGACGCCTCTCCTTCAAAGACACCACCTGAAAATCAGTACTTCACATCATGCAAAACACGTGTGTGTGCAGCATCATAATGAGCTGGCGACCTTTTCGGGCCGTTATTAACTCATAACTCATTTATTCATAGGAATATTTCACGTCATATAAATACATCATCATCATCATCCTCCTGCCCTTATCCCAAGATTATTTGGGGTCGGCGCAACATGTGTTCCTTTTCCATTCATCTCTAGTTGCAGTCATTTCAACATTCACTCCCTTCTTAACCATGTCATCTTTCACACAGTCCATCCACCGCATTTTAGGCCTCCCTCTCCCCTTGTAGCCATCCACTTCCATAGTTAGTACCTTCTCTACGACATTACTTTCATCCCTACGCATTACATGCCCGAACCAGGACAAACGATTTCCTCGTAGCTTTTCTATGATTGGTGCTACTCTCAAACTTCCTCTAATATATTCATTCCTAATCTTATCCATTCTTGTCACACCACACATCCATCTTAACATTCGCATCTCGGCTACATGCAACCGTCTTTCATCCGTCACCTTTACTGGCCAAGTCTCCGATCCATACAGGACGGCAGGCCGGATCATGCTCTTATAAATTTTGCCCTTCAATCGAGTCACATGTAGTTGCTGTAACCTGCCGCCATTTCATCCAACTAACTTTAATCCGGTGCTTTACGGCTCGATCTAATTCTCCATCGCTTTGCAGTAGTGAACCGAGGTACCTAAAATCGGAGCATGGTATAGGAGCACCATCAAGCGCTATGACTGTGGGACTAGAGAGACCGCCGAAATCGCAGAACATGTATTCTGTTTTGGTTCTGCTAATTTTCAGGCCAACATTCTCTAGCCTTTATTGCCACTTCACCAATCTACTCTGGACATCGGTTCCATCCTCACCAACAAGGACAATGTCGTCGGCAAAAAGCATACACCAGGGTGCCTCATCCTGTATATCCGATGTCAGAACGTCCACTACTAACAGGAAGAGGTACGGGCTTAAAGCCGACCCTTGGTGTCAGCCAACAGCCACACTAAACTCATCGGTGTTACCCGCGGCCGACCGGGCATGCGTATGAGATTGCCGCCCTGGCATAAAACCGAACTGGTTTTGGGTGATCTCACTCTCCTCTCGCAGGCGTTTCTCTATTACTTTCGCCAACACTTTCATACTATGTGACATGAGCTTTATGCCTCGACAGCTATTGCAGTCCTGTACATCACCTTTGTTTTTGAAAATGGGCACTAGTTCACTACTGCACCATTCGCTAGGGATCACCACTTCCTGCAACAACTTTTTGAAGAATAAAGTCAGCCGCTGACATCCATCTTCTCCCAATAACTTCCACACTTCCACTGGTATCTCATCTGGCCCTACAGCTTTGCCATTTTTCATACATTTTACCGCTCTTCTTACTTCATCCAAACAATACATATCGAATACATATCAGCACTTTTATCGATTAATTAAATATTTATCAGTTTTAGTATACTAGTAATCACAATTTAAATAAAATAAATATGTCAGGTAACGAATGAAAAGCTCACGATGTCATCATATTATAATCATCATCATGTCAGCCACATAGAGTCCACTGCTGAACATAGGCCTCTCCCACAGACTTCCAGAATGACCGATGAACAAAAAAGTTCTGGAATAGCAACCGCGTACGGGCAAACGTAGCATAGAACGCCCAACTGCCAGGTGGAAGGACGACCTCATGAAGGTCGCCGGAAAGCGCTGGATGCGGGCTGCTTTAGATCAATATATAATAATGTTAATTAATTAACACGTAGCCTATGTTAAAATTTAAACATATCAGATTTCGCATCATAAAAAAATAATTTAACAAAAAATGAAATAAAAATATTATACATGATAGTATGTAATGTTAATATGTATGAGCTAGAATAAATATTTTTTCTTTCTTTCTTTCTATTCCTTTGTCTATTCAGCCTATTCATGCAGAAAAAGCGCTAGATTTTTTTCACGCGTTCAGAACTCGATACTTGGTAAATAATTTAGGAATAAATCCCTTTAAAACTTTTTGGGACATCCCTAACGATAAAGTACGGTGTCGATGCTGTCCCCGTGGTGCGAGCACGACCCCACCTTGTCAAGTGTAAATCAATTGGTGTCCAAACTCGGACCTGCCCGACCAACCTATGTTAGTAACACTGTACTGTACACACATTTTCTCAACATCTGTTTTTGTTAAGTCTGGAGTAAGATTTTTTTATACAACTTAAGTGGCAGACAAGCACACGACCCACTTAATGGAAAGTGGTTACCGTGACCAAAGAACGTGTGCAACATCAGGGGAGTTAAACCCGTGCTACCGACCCCGTAAGAACAGAGAGTGTCTGTGCCATGAGTGCAGAAGAAACAATCAGGACAAGCCTTTAGTCTTCCCACTGACAACACAAAAACTCTGCAGTGAGCTCTGGCTACCCTACTCACCGCCGGGAACACAACACGAGGTTATTATAGCTGTTGTATTCTGTAGGGTGGAGGTACTTCCCCAGTCGGCCTGCTCAATTAGGACGGGAATACCGTCATGTTCTACCTCCTTTAGGTGATGCGAAAAATGTAATGTAAATGTACATTCACACAAAGAAAAAAGAAATCGTAGCTGGTCATCGTAAGGATGGTTAATCCCGGTGATATCCGAAGCTTCCACCTCGGAGTCCGGGATCAGCTTTATCCAGTCTTACTGCGTGTTTGGCGCAACTTCGATATGTTCCATGCAGTGAATGCCATCTGACCTCCAAAACTTATTGACTATATCGAAGTATTGAAATTAGACTAGTTGCAGGACTTTTAGAAGTCTAACTACCCGTAACGACTGCCATAGACGTTCGTATGGCAACCGGGAAAGACAGCCTAACGCGCTCTTCGAAGCACGGACATACACAGGCCAATAAAATAGACATAGATTTACACATATTAGTTCTGAAAAGGAATCGAACCCGTGCCCCGCGTAGTTGTCACGTTCGCTACTGCCACGTATAGGATATCATTGCTTGTCAAAATATATATGAAAATAATTTACATAGATTTGAAAATTTATGAAAAGATTAAATTATATTCAAGTACTGACCGCTATGTTATACTATGTAATGTACGGAGTAGAGGAGTTGAGGAATTAAACCAATGCAATATCTTTTGTTGAAATATGTTATCTAACTGCTTACTTGCTACTAAAAAATGTAAAAAATTATAGTATGTTAGTGACTCAATCAAGGCTGCACTATATGACTAGATTAAAATCTAGATTTAACCCTACAAAATACCGACACCATCAATAAAACGAAGATCAAAGTCAGCTATAAATCAATACGGTATCGACAATTTTGCAGTTTGCATGTCCTGGTCCGGCGCTTTTCACTTTGTAATCTGTAACTGAAATAAAAAAGCTTGAATAAAAATCTATGGTTGAGTGTCACGATACCATGACGTCACTTTAGCTACGAAAAATGCGCACAGCGTATTGGATTTTTTTTATTCCTAAGTTCTCAGTTCAGTATTTTTGCAAACCCAAAATCTGGAGGCTTAAACTGCTTGATAAGTATTTAAGATTACATGGAATTCTGATCTAGGCTTTTTATATCTATAAAAGTTTTTTACGGACTGTGAGGTATAAAGAGGTATAAAAGCCTATATTCAGATTATAATGTACCTCTATGCCAAATTACAGCCAGCTTAGTTCATCTGTTGGAACCTATTGGAATACCAAACATCTAAACATTTTCACACTTGTCAATAAGACACTGGTAATTTTTTTTTTTAATGGCTCACTAAACTGGACGTTACTTTCGGCATATTCATTACATAATCAATCCATCAGAAAACGATGTAAAGTCCTTCTAGACGTGAACATTACATGCGTTTTTCAAACATACAAAGAAAAGTAGATACAAAGAGGAGACAAAAGTCACAAAACAGGAATGATTGTCATGATCCTATTCACGCTGCCTTGACAGGATGATCGGGTGCGGGATCGAAAATTAGTAGTAGGTATTATAATTTTTATTTACCTGGCCGGTGTCACCTCACTGCTTTCTCAAATGAGTTTACATTGATGATTTAAACTATTATTAAATACTGATGCACTATCAAATAAATATTTAACAATATTAAATAGAGAGAAGAATTTAGGAGGTAGGACACGGCGGTATTTCCGCCCAATTGAGCAGTCCGACTGGGGAAGTACCTCCGCCCTACAGAATACCGCGGCTATAATAACTTCGTGTTGTGTTCCCAGCGGTGAGTAGGGTAGCTAGATCTCACTGGAGAATTTGTGCTGTCAGTGGGAAGACTAAAGGCTTGTCCTGCTTTGTCTTCTACACTGACGGCTCAGAAACTCTGTACTTACAGGTTTGGCAGCGCGACTGTGACTCCTCTGGTGTTACAAACGTCCATAGGCCACGGTAACCGATAAGACCCTCAAGCTGAGTTCCATATCAACCTCTTTCCTAAGACTTTGCCTTCAGCTTATATTTACATACCCTACATATATTAAATAAATACTTGGTGCCATCAATTAAGAGTATGAATAGTCTCACTTTTTTATAGTAGTAGAAAATGCTATTAATTTTGTCTACAAGTATGTCTTATAAATACCCAAAAGCACTTCAAAGCAAGCATATCTCTAATTGAACTGCCTGGTATCGTGCAATTTTGTCCAGCAGCATAAATGTCTTACAGAATTTTGAGTAGACAAATTTGAAACATATTCCTCGCGTTGTTCCGCCAGTGACAAATGTCAGATGTGGTCCGCAATGAATCTTGGTCGTAAGGTACACTGGCACCTAGACATTTGAAGTGGAGTAATAGTTTCACTTACCGACCGTTTAACTTACAAATGGTTAGACTTATCGTAGATGTATTTTTCACGACAAAACTATTGATACGTATCGCTTATTTTTAACCCCCGACGCAAAAACTACGGGGTGTTATAAGTTTGACGTGTTTGTATGTGTGAGCGTGTGTCTGTCTATGGCATCGTAGCTCCTGATTTAGTTTTTGTTTGAAAGGTATATTAGTCGGGAGTGTTCTTAGCTATGTTTGAAAAAAATCGGTCCAAGATGGCCGCCGCTACAAAATGGCGGATATTTTCTTTACTCCCTCATCATCTAAGTACTAAGCATGTGAAGTAGTCCCTAGTATTGTTTGTGTGCCAAAGTGCTGATGTTATTATTGAATCACAAGAAACATAATTCGCAGCGCAATTTACTTAGGTGATTTAGGTGATTTACTTTCCGCTTTATATACTATTTAAATTTATTACCAATCACTTCATGTGATTCACTGTGAGGTTACCTACCCTACTTTTAATCAGAATAAAAAGTTCGGGAATACTAGAGTGCATGGTAGTTATGACAGAATCTGTGGCCAACTTAAACAGAGCGATTCATGTGCACCTCATTTTAAGACACTTAACATATAAACATTGCCTTCTCTTTATGTATATGTAGTTGAAATAATTATTAAATGTAACATAATTGTTTGAGTTCCGAACTAGGGCTCGAAACTGTGATAAATTATCCATAGTAGCTAGTTTGACAGCTTCTGTGGCGTAGCGGTAGTGAATGCCACTGCTACGCAGGAGGCGCGGGTTCGATTCCCGCTCAAAGCATGGGACTGGTCGTTCTTTGGAGAGCAAGATAAGCCGTCGGTCCCGGTTGCCGTTCAGACATCTCAACTGGGATTAATGCTAGGATGAAGAAGTGCATAGTAGTCATATTGATTGTCGCTACAGTAGTCAAATAGTTTGTTAAAAAGGCATCCAATACTTTAAATACCCCTACAAAATACACTTTTCATAATATTTAACTGTTAATTTCTTCCAATTAATTACCCGACTACGTCGAAGCAAAAGGAGGGGTATGATTTCGACTAGAATGTATTGTTTTGTTAGACTAAGTGGCATACAATCACAGCTATCCTTAATATTTTCTTGTTTAATACTTTTTCAGCAGTCGGGTTTTAGTTTTAAACTAATTTTTTTATTTATGTTATTTTGACGCAAGCAATAGGTATAATTTATACATATTTAAAATGTGCTAATTAAGCCCATTCAATTGATACCAAACACGATATATTTATTTCAAATTTTTTTTTACGCAGTGCCAGATGGTGCCTCATTATATTTAGTGACACGTTATATAGCCTATAACCAGCGGACGACTAAGACGCTTCTAATGGTACCTAATTTGTCCAGTTCTTATAAGTAGTTCAGGAGTCACGAGGGAACAGATGAACCTACATACATATATAATTACATAGCCTGTCAAAATTATAACCCTTCTTTGGCTGCGATGGTCCGCTGCGCGGATGCGTGGGCGGCCGGCGCCTCCTTCTGCGAGCAAGTAATGCTCGTGAAGGAGGAGGCAGGGCGGGAGCGGCAGCGGGAGCGACGAAGGATCGCAAGCCAAGCTGCCCGCGTACGAAGGCAACTCGGGCGTCAGAGGTCGATGAACGACCTCCGCCCCCCATGAGCGCCGGCCTGGGGGTGACAGGTGGAGCCGCCTGTCACCCTGGCAGAAGCAGGCCGCGGCGGTGGCGTGCCCAGCGCGCCTCCCCGTTTCCGGGGTCGAGTTGGGGACTCTTTAGTCCCCACACCCGAGACGAGGGCCAGATCGTGAGAGATGGCCCTGGGTCGGCCGGGGTGCGAGGGATATGCCTGTCAACCTCACCTTCGGCTACCAAAACGACCCACAGGCGGCGTGCGTTTTAGTCGGTTCGAGTCCGACATAACCTCCTCCACCGGCTCCGGTGGGGAGGTATCCGTGGGGATTTTGCGCACGTAAAAAAAAAAAACCCTTCTTTGGCTTCTCCGTAGTCGGATAAAAATGTATTAAACAAGAAAATTTCAAGGATAGCCGTGGTCGTACGTCATTTAGTCTATCAAAATAACATATTCTAGTTAAAAGTGGCATACGACCATATACGATTTTTTTTTTTGATAAAGTCCTAGTCCAGTAAATCTGAAATGTAGGTCCATAAAGGGAGTTTCATTCATCGCTCATTAATCATGATTAGGTCAAAGCACAAAACTGAGTATTAATCACAGAACGACGAGGTATTATCATCAATAATCGCGAATAACGCCGCATCAAACGCTGGGGTAAACAGTCCAGCTAAATTTGATTTATACACTGAAATCTCCATTGAACTGCAATATTTCACAGAGTAAAATAATTTATTTTGTAGATAGGTCACTTTCAAAACGTTATTAATTTTTTTATACTACTTAGATGGCAGACAAGCATACGGCCCACCTGATGAAAATTGGGTACCTATGGACGTATGCAACACCAGAGGAGTCACACTCGTCCTGTAAGAATATAGTATTTCTATGCCATCAGTGCAGAAAACAAAGCAGGACAAGCCTTCAGTCTTCCTATTGACAGCACAATAACTCTCCAGTGAACTCTGTTGTATTCCTGGCAGGCTAGGACATAGTCTGCCAGGAACACGACAGGCCGCGGTATTCTGTAGGGCGGAGGTACTTCCCCAGTCCTACTGCTCAATTGGGACAGGAATACCTTCGTGTCCTACCTCTTAGAACTTTTTTTATTTTTTGCAATCAATTTGGAGATAAGAAAATAGATTAAAAATAATTATTATTGACTCGAGCCATGCATCTGAGGTTGAATCTGAGCTGTATGTATCTGTCTGATGTTAAACAATTCTATCCCTTAGTTGCCTTGTACGACACCGCATGGGAAGAGATGGGGTGGCCTAAATTGTACTCTGTCGGGCACCACGCGGCTTGATATCTTATGATTCAAATCGATTAAGATATTGAAAATTAGATTCGGTTCAGGCGAGATTCGAACCGGCCATCTTTTCCTTAAAAGGTGAACGCTCTGACTAGTGGTCGGAGCCACAGAACCTTTGCCCGAAATCAAAGAATTTCTATATCTTAATCGATTTGTATAGTTAGCATAACTAAATGCTATGAAATAACATAACATAACATAACATAAACTCACGCCTATATCCCCGAAGGGGTAGGCAGAGGTGCTAGCACCCACATTTCGCCAGTTTATGTTTAGGTCCCAATGTAATAGGTGACGAGTCTATTGCCATTAACCGGGCACTTATAAACCTGCGATAAATACACACATAACTTCGAAAAACATCGTAAAGTCATTGGTGTGTGCCATGGTAAACCTGGGATCGAGCCCGAGACCTCGTCTCAGCAGTCCATTACCCATACCACTAGGCTTTAAAATTTCATTCAATATCTTATTATTGTCACCAAATGCATCGATCACTTACCACATAATCTCTTTAAAAACTCTATTCCAATAAAAAAATATATTACAAGCACAACAGAGTAAAATACAAACATTATTAATAAATAACATTATTAATAAAAGGCCCCTAAGTGGTGTTAAAACTTACGTCGTTGTACCCACATTTTAGTGGCGTTAATGCACTTGCTCCTCGTCGGCTATTCGATGGTCGATCTGTTCAGTAATTAATGCGATTTCCTGTGCCAAAAATGGAACATAATGGGTTTGTGCACTATAAGGAGTATTTTCTAGTAACAGAGTGACTTTTAGGACCTATTGATACTTCGAACAATTGGAATAAAGTTTTCATTTTTGTAAAAGGAATATTTCGAGTCTTGGTGGGAAGTGTTTTTATCAATTTCTTCATTTAGAAGGTTTCTTCGGAGACGGCAGCACGAGTGTAACACCCCTGGAGTTGCGTGAGTCCATAGGCCACGGTAACTAAGTACCAATAAGTAACCGTGTGCTTTTCTACCACCCAAGTGGTATAAAAAAGTAAGCTAAAGTAGTTTAAGGTTAGGAATGGCTTTACTTAAGTAGATTTTTTTTGTTTTTAAAAGATTGCTATACAGCAAATGTTAGGCGATGGTAATTGCATGTAAATGTGAGTTGATAGATAGATTTGTCTTGTTAAATAGTTAGGCTATTTTACTCCTCGAAATTTGGGTAATATTTAATAAGCCTCCGGTATGCCGCTCCAACAGCGTATGTATAAAGACTAGTCTTAGGGCCAGATCGAGAGAGATGACCCTGGGGCGGCCGAGGTGCGAGGGATATGCCTGCCAACCTCACCTCCGGCAACCAACAGCAACCCCCAGAAGCCGCTTTAATCTGTTCGAGTCCGACATAACCTCTCCTACCGGCTCCGGCTGGGAAGGGTATCCGTGGGGATTTTTCACACGTAAAAAAATCAATACTAGTCTTTACACAAAATGCCTGTAGTTGCCTTAAAATATTAAGAAGTATCTAACAAAGAAAATTATTGTTTAACTTTCGCACTTATGCTATTAGTTGGATTTTTCCAAGTTATTCAATAAGTTAAAAAGCAAGAGCAGTAGCAACATTGACTTAACAATGAAAAAGAGTTCTTAACATCATCATAAATCCTTTGAAAAACAGTATTTTCCTATCAAAACTGTCCTTTGATCAAATGTCCTTTTAAATTTATAAAAAAAGTGCACAGATTATATAAAGATAGAATCGAATATTATAATTATGTCATATGATAAATTGCGTTATAATTATGTGTAAGTTCACTACCGTTTTGGGGGTATCCCTGTCAAGGTAGGCATAAATAAATAAATAAAGATCTTTATATTATCTTTGTGTTAGCGGCAAACTTCATGTAGTCCGATTTCATTATCATGTGTTAAAGCGTATACAAAATTGAAATGGACGACATAGAAACCAGTGAAAAAGGTAGGCAATGGCCGCCTAAGGAGAGTGGACAATTTTAGATACTTCAAACGATTTATTTTCACCACGGATTAGACTCAAGAGGAAATGTGTTTAGTGGGTAGGGCACGACGGTATTTCCTTCCCAATTGAGCAGTCCGACTGGGGAAGTACCTCCACTCTACATAATACCACAGCTATAATAACGTAATGTTGTGTTCCCGGCGGTGAGTAGAGTATCCAGAGCTCAATGAAGAGTTTTTGTGATGTCAGTAGGAAGACCAAAGGCTTGTCTTGATTTTGTGTTCTGCACTGACGGCACAGAAAATCTCTATTCTTACAAGGCGGCCACACAGGTGTGACTTTACACACGTTCATAAGTCCCGGTAACCAATTTTCAACTGATCGGCCGTGTGCTTTTAAGCCACCTAAGTTGTATAAAAAATGTTCTTAAACCGCGTTTTAGCATGAAAACTACTGTGGTTAAACTCACACGTACTTATAATCACGTTACATAAAACTGACGTATTTGGTCATAACTTACAACAAAGAAGGGCTGAAAATGTCAGTGAGCAAACACTCATGTTGCGAATTATGTTGACCAATTAAATATTTTGTGGTGAAGTGATGGTAACTCAAAGTAACAAAGTTTTAATATTTTTTTCTTACAATCCTCAATTCTTTGAATATGGCTTGAAAAGCATCAGCCCCCATAGACAAGAGGCAATTAGTTAGCACGCGTGATGGAAAGTGGTTACCCTAGCCTAAGGACATGTGCAACACCAGCGGTGTCACACTCGTGCTGCTGATCCTGTAAAAACAGTGAGTCTGTCTCAGAGTTTTTGTGCCGTCAGTGCAGAAGATGGTAATATATACTTAGTTACTTTGAGTTACCTCACTCACTGATAGCACAAAACCTCTAAAGGTAGAACTCTTTTTCACAATGTATACACTTCCCCAAATCAAACGTCTCATTCATGCTAAAAAGCATTGTTTCACTACCTGGACATTAATAAATCAGAATCTAAAAGTGATTTGAGAGCTGCGGCAGTTATACATTTAAAGCGCTTAATATGATGAAATTTTATTTGCGAGTTTCAAGATAAGTCTGAAGGAGCAGAGATTCCTGGCTAACAAACAATATGAATAAAACCGTATTTGCATCATGTATGTATGTTTCAATATACGATTAGGGTTGTCTAATAACTAGAGAAAGAAATATTATTGCAGACTCCTGAAGAACTGCAATAAAACTAGATAACAATATCGTTGAAGAAAAGGCAAAGCATGAGCTGGTCAACCCTGGGCATGGCAAGAAAAAGGGATGTTTTATGTAACCTCAATACGACTTCACGTCAATAATGTTAACGGGAATTATTTCGATCATGGTATATGTACATTAACATTGAATTTCCTGACGTTTCGACTAGGTGGTCCGTGGCCGTGGTCACAGCCTGACTGGATTTTTGGATAAATCATGGAACGCAAAAGCAGGCAGAAGTTATAAAAGTCAGTATGGTTTTACCTAGCCTAATGGTAAAAATGGTGCCGACTATCCGATCAAGAACCAAGCGGTTCAGAGATTCTTTCCTTTACCGCTCCAGTAAGAAATGGAATTCTTTATCAGCTCACGTGTTTCCTTCTTCCTACAGTCCCGGGGCTTATAAACCGGATGCTCAAGCTGAGTGCCACCATTTTTGTTTTATTACGTGCACAAAATCCCCACGGATACTCCCCCTACCGGAGCCGGTGGGAGAGATTATGTCGGACTCGAACCAACCAAAACGCACGACGCCTGTGGGTGGTTTTTGGTTGCCGAAGGTGAGGTAAATAGGCCACCCCGGCCGACCCATTGAGTGCCACCATTTTAACATGTCACATGTCTGTAATGGTCACGCTCTTGCCTTAGACTTTCCCTTTAGCTTACCGTCAGGCGGAGGTGAAGTTCAATTGCCTTGTCCTATATAAAAAAAATTAAGAAGATAAAAATTAATGAAGGTTACCATTACCACAAATAAAATTCTTTCCATTACATAGACCAAAAATGCTACTATGATGGCCCTCAGATTAACGACCTCATTCGATGCTTAATCCGCTTTCGGCACTGTAGGAAAAAGAAAACAAGTTGTGCTGCTAGAGAATTCCAAATCTGTTATACAATTACGTAAAATCGATACAGAACAAGAACGTAGTACATCCCTAGTCGAGTTTACAGCGTCTAGCAACACATTAGTTAGCTTACCAAAGGAATTAGGGCGAATGAAATTAAACTCTGCCAGGCTTGCATACTCAGGGTGTAATAAAGGAATAGTAACCGAGATTTATTCTCGTAAAAGTCATAAAGTAATGTCGTAAATTTTGATATGCTAACTTACTTATGTGACTGACTAAGATAATATAGTTAGTTAGATAACAGTGATTTATGTTTGAATAGTATAAAGTAATCAAAACATAATCACACAGTTATACTCATATTTTTTCTTTCTCTTGTATGTCTGCGGTTATCGCCAGGCTACAAGGTTAACAAATGATGAGTCGTTATTTTGAGAATATTTAAGAGAACCGTTCTATATTTGCAGCCATCTTTGCAATGATTACTATCAGTGGCGTCATCGAAATCAAAAAAATATTCATGATTTTTCCTAATAGAATAGATAGAGTCTACATTTTTCCACTTGCAACTGAAGATATTCTGGTTTACACCTTAAAACTCAAGAAAGAGGAATATCTCAAAAAGTCTTTTGTGGCCCTATACCTACTTACATTCTTACGCGCATTCAAAAGTCAAAGTCAGAAATCATTTATTCTGCATAGACCATTAAATCGGCACTTACAAAACACCAATACAAAAGCAAACAAGTTCAAAACGCGGCCCCGATCTGAGAAGACTCTGGCAAGAAACTCAGCGGGCATTTTTTCTTGGTCTATTTACAAACATACACATAGTCTACTTAATCTAAACACAAAAATTTACTCGAGTAGCATAGTTGAGCGAACAGCTCGATTCCAAGCTTGTTTATCATCCAAGTAATTATTATTTATTTTTATAATAATCTTTGTGGTACAATTTACTTATAACTATATTTTTAAATTAATCCACAGGTAAATGCCTAATTTCATTAGGGAGCTTGTTAAAAAGCGTATACAGTTGCCCTGGAATGAATGATTATTTTTTAAGTCGTCCACCACAGACTTCAAGATTGAAAACCATATTGTTTTGATCTTTCAAGTAACCATTTAAAGTATATTTCTTTAACATGGTGCGAACCCTATCCGAAGAACATACAGATATTACCTGTTAGCCCCAAAAGCGGTCGCGACCGCAATATAGACTCATGTAAAAATGATGCTTTAAGAAGACCTATAAAACTGCCTGCCATTATTACGTTTCTGCTTTTAGATGTATTGAATTTTTAATATAATTCTTTAGGGAATTATTTTCTTTGTTGTATGTTGTAAGAATTATGTTAGAACCATGGAGAGGGAAAATCATATTCTGTCTTCTGTGGTTAGAACACAGAAGCTATCAGTAACTGTTCATACGGCCTGCGTCGAATTTTGATGCTGTTTCCGGAATCCATTAGAAACTATACGCGGGCCAAAAAAAAATTATCTATCCCTGTACCAAATTCCAGCCAGACTTTTTAAGCCGTTAGGGCGTGATTGAAAAAGAAACATCCAAACAAACTTTCAATAGTCTACTACCTGGTACAACATTCGTACTACACTTCAATCGTGTAATGTCCAGGATTCCATCTGAAGACCGACTCGAAGCTTCCATTATCGTAACAAGAATCAGCTGTTTTTGTAACACTACACATATGATAACATATTATGTATTATCACTCTTTTAAACACGATTGCAGCAATCCAAATTTAAGATTATTGCAGGCCATAATACTCGTTCAACCAATAAAATAGGGTGGTGTACCACTTAAGTGGGCCACATAAAACACTGTAAGGCCTTTTAAAATCCTAGGGGGTCATTATGGTGTCCTATCCCTAAATTAAAGTAAATAAATAAAGCTGTACACCGCTACGCCCTTAATTTGTACCTGGTGTTGGCATCTTACAAAGAAATACGTTCACTGGATAGAAGAGTGAATTTAGAATAATAATAATTGAAAATATATGAAGCAGCAAATATGTTAAATACATAAAACAGGTATTGCACCCTTCCATTATCACCTGTAAATCCTCAAAAACATATGCAGAGGTATCGGTGTTAATATAACTCTGCATATCCCTTTGAGGATTTATATGTATTTATATGTAGGAGGTAGGACACGGCGGTATTTCCGCCCAATTGAGCAGTCCGACTGGCGAAGTACCTCCGCCCTACAGAATACCGCGGCTATTATAACTTCGTGTTGTGTTCCCAGCGGTGAGTAGGGTAGCCAGAGCTCATTGGAGAATTTGTGCTATCAGTGGGAAGACTAAAGGCTTGTCCTGCTTTGTCCTCTACACTGACGGCTACAGAAACTCTGTGCTTACAGGGTCAGCAGCGCGAGTGTGGCTTCTCTGGTGTTACACACGTCCATAGGCCACGGAAACCACTTTCCATCAGGTGGGCCGTGTGCTTGTCTGCCACCTAAACGGTATAAAAAAAAATGTGTGAATGGAAGGGATCAATACTTATTCTGCGTTTAAGTAAAATCTGTGTTTCTTCCATAATCAGAAAAAATTAGGAGTTACCCTCGTTTCACCACTTAAGATTTTCGATAAGTGGTGAAATATAGGTAAATAGTGGGCGAGTTTCTTACCGTCAGTGGACACTTTCTTGTATGTTTACTACCGAATGGAGAACAGCCTTCTACGACACCCACAGCAAGAGATAGTGTGATCGTATTCCACTCCACCGAGAACGGGCAATGGTCCCTTCTAGCGTCCCTATATTCCAAACGTCCACCCTGGAACAATTCGCTAGGCTCGTAAATCGTTATAATTGGAAGGAACCGTAGACGTACTCAGCATAGTCCTTATACGAAAGTGGGTCCTACATCCCTTTTACTCCTAACCAAACTATTAAGAGCGAAGGGGAAAGCACATGTGAGGTTATATAAAACAAGACGTTCATTTGCAATTATTGACAGCAATTGAGCTGTGATTGATATACCTATGTAAGGGTCCGAGCTAACTAATGTATCTGTCAATCTGGTGCACTGATAGTGTTAAAGTCTTTGTATGTGGTTTATTGATGATGTGAGGGATTAAAGAGGATTTTCGATAGGATTTAGTTTGGTATTTGGGTAAAATGTTTATTGAATTTGCTAATTCCGTTTAAGCTAACGTATCCTACTTAATACTATAAATGTGAAAGATTATTCAAAAGTGTATGTTTTTGTATGTTTGTATGCTTGTTAGTTAATTGTAGGAGGTAGGATTGAGCAATCCTATTGGGGTAGTACCTCCACCCTACAGTATACCACGGCAATAATAACCTCGTGCTGCGTTCCCGGTGGTGAGTAGGGTAGCCAAGAGCTCACTGGAGAGTTTTTGTGCTATCAGTGCGAAGATCACAGGCTTGATTTGACTTTTCTTCTGAATTTGCACAGAAAGTCTCTGTTTTTACAGGGTCGGAAGCACGAGTGTGGCTCCCCAGAAGTTTCACACGCCCAAATGCCATACGAACCACTCTCCATCAGGGCCGTGTGCATATCTTTCACCCAAAGTGTATAAAAAAACACGCTCTAATGGCTGAACAGATCTGGTCGAAATTTGTTGCTGTTATAAATTACAGTCTGAAGTAACCACGGAGGACATAATATAATTAGGAAATATCTACTCTTTTGCGTAATCAAAATGTTGCTCCAATACTTTTTTTTAAATCGTGTAGTACTTAAATTAATACTACTACCGAAGCAAATTTATTCCCGAAACAAAATTGTACTTGATATGTAGATAAAGCTACACGCCCACCTGAAAAAATCTCTTATACAAATACAGAAGAGCTTCTGAATCCATATGAACCCTTCTAACTGTTTGTCGATGCCATCTGATTATGTAAAGTTTCCTTTACATGCCACCACACTCGGATGGTAGAGACAAAACCAGTCTTTTCCAACCATTTTATGAGGTCCCACACAAGCCGCTACGAATATTTTACCAATAAATATCTCTAAGACATTTTCTTACTGTTTATACGAATCCTGCTGATTCTCTTAAAAGTTTTTTTTTTGCTTTTAAAACGTTTTTATGTTGGGTATATTGTCTTTCAGATTGCTTAGCTTTCGATGTTGTTTGAAGAAACGACCCAACATTAATGTTACCGTTTAGGTAAATTGGTGGTTTTCAAATTTCGTTTACCGAGCTTTGGGTTAGAATCGTAAGCACTATAAAGGTACCGTCTCGTGCTTATATAAAGAGGTTTACAGTATCGTTTGCTTAAAACCTATTAAGGTTTCCAAGCGATCGTGGTTCTGCTTGGATGTGCGAAATTTGTGTGTGAGACGGTAGTGTGATTTTGAAATTGAAATTATATAGAACTTTCATTGACATTACATAATGTACTGCTGATATGGGAGAAAAAAATACCAGCTACTAAAAATTAACATATATAAAAAAACTGATATCAGGGACTAGTATTATAGAGTACATTACATTGTGTGCAATAAATATTCTGCTGAAAATAGGTACCTGAAACTAACATGAACAACTGTACTAACATACTGTCTAATAACATAGACAGACAACCTGAAGATTTCCTGTTTTTTTTATGTTTCTACTTCATGGCAATCTGTTTTTCTACAATAAGTCACTTCTTTGTTTGATTGCTCAGTTATAATGTCATCCTCAAAAGCCATAACTGTGTGACAAATACTTCCACACGACTCCCTTGATGTTAATTTATGAATCTTTTATGTAGGCTCGGAAGATTTACTATAAACATTAATATTGTCAGAAATAAGTACGACATAGTTCAAGGTCATTGGAGACAAAATCTACTTACCACATACCCTCGTCTTTTCCTCTCGTAGTATCCTCGATAGCAACAGAAGCAGGTTAACATTGACATATTGCAATAGAAAGTATATCTAATTGATTGAACAATCTATAGTGTCGTGGCAATCACCATCACTCATCTCATGATTGATGTAATAGCAAAACGATTACACTATTGAAACAATATTATTCAAACAATATTAAAAGCTTAATGAATTTATGAGTTCTGATGTAAAGGTATATAAATGTACAATACTAATATGGATAATGCAAAACTGGACGGGTGATAAATCACTCTGTTCTATTATGACAATTGAGATCAACGGCTACACTTACTCTCCGAGGCAAGGTAACAACCAGACAAATTCTAATAGATATATTCATACATACAAATATTTGCCCTGTCGAATACCGTCACACCACAGAGGCTGACTCTTTGACTATTCTATTTAGTTTGAAAACTTATTCGGCTGGGGGTGACGGGTGGAGCTACCTGTCACCCTAGCAGAAGCATGCATGGGGTAACTGCGCACTTCCCCATGCCCGGGGACACCTGAAGAGAGCCAGCTCAAAATAGCTCTGGGTCGTCCGGGGTGCAGGGGATATAAAAAAAGATAACTTCTTTGTAACTGTGTATCATCATACTTGTTGTTTGAGTTATTTCTAACTTGTGGAAGTGAACGTCAACACTACATTCATTTATACCCTGCATATAATTTGAGTCACAACTTTTAAGCCTTTGCAAGCATAGCGTGGAGAGTTTTAACTGACAGAACTTGATAATTTATGAATAGTATAAATGGAAAGTAGGGAAAAGATTAAAATAACATAACATAAACTCATAAACTCACGCCTATATCCCCGAAGGGGTAGGCAGAGGTGCAGCACCCTAGCACCCACATTTCGCCAGTTTATGTTTAGGTCCCAATGTAATAGGTGGCGAGCCTATTGCCATTAACCGGCCACTTATAAACCTGCGATAAATACACATATAACTTCGAAAAGTATCGAAAAGTCATTGGTGTGTGCCATGGTATAACCTGGAATCGAACCCGAGACCTCGTCTCAGCAGTCCATTACCCATACCACTAGGCTACCGCGGTTATTATATTTATTAGATATTATATATATAGAAGATTAAAATAACTTCTTAATATATTTATTTTCTTGTTAGTATAGTTCGACAATGAAACAGCAACCGAATTGAACTAAATCCATTATGTCTCCATTATGGTCACAGTTGGAGCACGTGAGCATAGTAATATGAGCCGGGATTGCTTCCGCAATAACTTGGTAGGTATGGAGGTACCTTCGCTGCGGAAGTAGTATAAATGGGAAATGGTATGGTCGTTTGTTTACTATCTATGTTATAAATTAACGTAATGTATACCCTATTGTGTTCAGTGTGTCTAGACAAGTGGCATTACGTTTGAAGAATAACTTAACCATAACTTAATTAACCATAGACAAAAAAAATATAAACACTAAAACATATTTACCGAAAAATCACGCTCTAAAAAGTGTTAAACAAGAAAATAGCAAGGATAGCCTTGGTCGTATGCCACTTTTGCTTAGAATGTATTATATTGCTGACGGAAGTGGCATACGACCACGGCTACCCTTGAAATTTTCTTGTTTAATACTTTTTAGAACGTGATTTTTCCTTAGTTGCGTTGAGTAATTTCTTTTCTTTATTTATATTATTTTGGGACAAGAAATTGCTATAATTTATACATATTTGAAATGTGCTTTCGGTTGATACCAAACACGGCATATTTATCTCAAATTTTTTATTCATATTTTAGCAATTTTTTAGGTTGAGCTAAAAATTTGACACGATATTTGAGCAGTTTAAAAATCTAAAAATAGTACACAAGTATATAAGCGTATATAACCTAAAGGTTCATAACGTTTTATATTTGGTTAATTATTTCAATAATAGGTTGATCTAAACAAAACACAACATAAACTCACGCCTATATCCCCGAAGGGGTAATCAGAGATGCTAGCACCCACATTTCGCCAGTTTATGTTTAAGTCCCAATGTAATAGGTGGCGAGCCTATTAAGCCGGGCACTTATAAATAAATAAATAAAATAAAATCATTTATTTCAGGCATTGCCCATAAAAATGTTAGTAACAATAAAGCTTATATCCTATGTTAGTAAAACTGCAAGTTATTATGTACACAAACAGACGGTTAGTCAGTCATATTTATAACTGTAACTAATGTGTGTGTCTTTGGCAAGGTGGAAACGTGTCCAGTGCCGCATAATAGCACTGTCCACGTGAAGCCTTGCCGCAACACACTGCAGGAGGCTGTTGGAGCTGCCCCGCACCCGATCTAACAGTGATGCAATGCGGTTTCTTAGGATGGCCGCAAAGCTATCAATACCAGCTTCTGCGAACATCCCAGAAGCGCTACAGTGGCGGCGCAGCCCCATCAGTATCCTGAAGGCATTGTTGTATTGAGTGCGCAGGGCCCTATATGCACCCTGGGTGTAGCTCGTCCACAGGCTGCACGTGTACAGTGAATTACAGTAGGCTTTAAAAAGTGTAATTTTAACCTGTGCAGTACATCGTGCGAATCTGCGAGCAAGCATATTGGCCCTAACGCACAGGGCCCTACGCTCCCGTACTATGTCCATATCATCCTTGAGCGACTCGGTCACCCAGTGCCCCAGGTACTTAAAACTTTGAACCAGATTCAGCAGCACCTTAAAAACCTGCGATAAATACACACATAACTTAGAAAAGCATCGAAAAGTCATTAGTGTATGCCATGGCAAAACCTGGGATCGAACCCGAGACCTCGTCTCTGTAGTCCATTACCCATACCACTAGGCTATCTGTAATTGAAATTTGTAAAACATTTTTTGTTCTTACCAGTAAGTAAACAAAATCAGCTCATAATGAATTCTACTACAGAACACAATAAATATGTACAGTTACGTACAAAAAAAAATGGTTAAAATATTGCTTACCTCCACAATTACTTCACAGGCATTCACCCCCACAAGTGAACGAACAAAGGATAACAGATGTCAAATCCGATCACTTTTCCATTCATAATATTTCATTATGTTCAGTCATGCCTTTATTACAAAACAATATTTTAAGTTTAC
This sequence comes from Eilema griseolum, assembly GCA_963662185.1. Taxonomy (NCBI): domain Eukaryota; kingdom Metazoa; phylum Arthropoda; class Insecta; order Lepidoptera; family Erebidae; genus Eilema; species Eilema griseolum. Next base: position 4,802,801 of record OY759249.1, read on the forward strand.
ACTCGAAAAACTCCTACCTACTTTAACGATACATATTTCAAACTGTTAAGAGAAAAGCTACCTAATACCAAAAATTTAAGGCACATTTTAAACGAACTTTATAATTTTTCACGGCGAGTTTCGCGAATCTCGCCTTTAAATTGATTTTAACTTGTTTTGAACGTTTGTTGGACGAAAATTAACAAGTTAAACCGTGAAATTAAATTAGCTACTATTGTTTCGTTTAGTAAATATTCTGCAGGAGGATACAACACTGTGTAGTATAAAACAATGAGTACTATCTTGTGATTAAATGGCTTCTGAAATATTTTTTCAGCACTGTACCAATTGTTAAATAGTTACTCAGCTTAAAACCGCCTGCCACTATTCATAACTTCCTAGAGTAGTGATGGGCAAGTCCGAAACGCGAAACTATTTAATCCGACCCGCGTACAGTCGATATGAATGACATATGGCTCACGATAATTATATTTTGACGGCTCAAAAGTACCTACCAATATTTTTTTTTTTATTCCACTTAGTTGGCAGACAAGCACACGGCCCACCTGATGGAAAGTGGTTACCGTGACCTATGGACGTCTGTAACACCAGAGGAGTCACAGTCGCGCTGCCAACCCTGTAAGTACAGAGTTTCTGTGCCGTCAGCAGAAGACAAAGCAGGATAAGCCTTTAGTCTTCCCACTGACAGCACAAATTCTCCAGTGAGCTCTGGCTACCCTACTCACCGCTGGGAACACAACACGAAGTTATTATAACCGCGGTATTCTGTAGGGCGGAGGTACTACCCCAGTCGGACTGCTCAATCGGGCGGAAATACCGCCGTGTCCTACCTCCTTACGAAAATACCTTACCTACATGCTGTCGATCTATCAAAAATTACTTTACCCTGAACCTAACTTATCCCTCATTAATATGTTTTTGATATCTCTCTCTCTCTCTCTCTGTGTGTGTGTGTGTGTGTGTGTGTGTGTGTGTGTGTGTGTGTGTGTGTGGTGTGTGTGTGTGTGTGTGTGTGTGTGTGTGTGTGTGTGTGTGTGTGTGTGGTGTGTGTGTGTGTGTGTGTGTGTGTGTGTGTGTGTGTGTGTGTGTGTGTGTGTGTGTGTGTGTGTGTGTGTGTGTGTGTCTGTTGCATCGTAGCTCCCAAACGGATGAACTGATTTTTATTTTCTTTTCTTTTTTTGTTTGAAAAGTGAATTAGCTACGCTTGATGAAAATCGGACCGTGATAAGCTGGCGAATTATAATTTTTCAAATTTATTTTATTGCTGAACATTTAAGGTGTAATAATGATGTAGAAGAAATACAAGTGCTACCGAATTAGGCATGTAATACTAGGACAATTTAAACAAAAATCATAACTATAGTGTCACAATGATATATATAGTTTTTCATAACTTTTTCAATTTTCACTGATATGTGATTAGTGAAAAATTGAAAAGTATAAAAAAAGTGATTTTTTAGAACTACGCTCTTACGACATGAAATATTATTTGAACTAATAAAACACAAACGTTAGGAAGTTAAAATTATTTTATTCTGATCACGACCTGCTCTGATAAGATAAGATTATCACTAAGCTCATCTTTTCACCTGCGACAATCAAATCTATCAAGGTTGAGGGGATCTATCGGTGAGTGAAATCAGAATGCTGAAGATTTGAAGATGATAATCTGGACAAGGTTTGTGGATGACTCAGCTTGAATGACAGCTTTGATAACTGTTTGTGTTGCTTGTTATGAATTCGAAAAAAAAACATATGATTATGCAATAATTACTTATATTATTTTATTTTTAATTTTATTTAGGACGCGTCCATTAGACTTCGCCTTGTCTGATAGTGAGCTGAGTGCAAAGCCTCAGAAAAGAGGATCACCATTACTCACATATACCATGTGACAATGGTGACACTCCGCTTGACTGCCTCATTAAATGCTTTTTCACGCCCCGCTTAAAGTACCCGGGACTGTAGAAAGAAGGAAACAAGTGAGCTTGCAGTGAATTCCAGGCCTTAATGGTGCGACAAAGGAAAGAGTCGCCGAACCACTTGGTTCTAGAACGGATATTCTGCACCGTGTGCAAGTGACATCTGAGACCTGCACGTGTTGTCCTGTGTAGGAAAGGGGAGGGTGGGACTAATTGGAAGAGCTCGTTAGAACTTTTTATTTTCATGCGAGTGCCAATATCAGAGGCATTCTTTGGTTTTTACATAAGCGACCGTATTGTACGAAGTATGTTGGTTAATTTGTCTGTTATGCTTCTACTTAACCAGTCATTATAAAATTTTATGTATACAGATCAGGGAAACAGAAATACAATACTAAATACCTACTCTCTGCCGTCACATTCTTCTCTCTTCTTTAGCTTAACGGTAATCCCAGTTGCATCCGGATTTGGCTGAACTTCGATATTTTCCGTGAAGCGACTGCCACATGACCTACAAGAGCCAAAGGCGATATCGAAGCATTGCATTTAGATCAGTTGTCAAACATTTTAGGGCTCCAACGTCGTATGGCAAACGAAACCGACGGCTTAACGTGCTCTCCGAGGCACAACCAGACCAATGCAAATAGTCATATTAATGCATATAAATATTTACACTTTTTCTCTGAGGGAAAACAGAGACTACACTGAGATAATTATATTCTTACACACTTCACGAGGTTCCTGTACCATCTAAACCTCTATTAATTTATTCAGTATACGTTCTGTGTGATCGACTCCCACTATTCTACCTACCAATGCAATAGGTAGGCATTGTAACTATAAACATTTTGTAACCAATATAACTTTTCTAGTTTTTCCCAGTGTAAAACGCCGTTTGTTTTAATAACAAGGGGCAGTATCCGAAACGGCCAATAACAACAGCTCAGAAAGCTATTACAGCAGTGGTGCCGCAATTTGGGGCTATTCTACCGTGAAAATCGCCAGCCAGTTTACAATAAATCCACATATACCTTACTATTTATATACGAAGGATAGAGAATTTCACTGGCTAACACTCGGTGGATTGAAATTTTTAAAAAATCACAAGCAATGCTCTTGCAATCTATACACAGTCTATAATACCTAACTCGCTTCCTATGTCTGGTTGGTTAGCTCTTCTAGTTAAGAGATTTTATGAATGAGAATAATACATGTATGAAAGGGATCAGTACTCGACGGAGCGGGGCCTAGGTAAACAGCTCGTTCTTTCTTCTTTTAGGCCGGGTTCAATGTAATTTATATTATTATAGCATTGTTGTTATACGAGGCCTCAATCAGTCTCAGGTGGCCCCAAATATAATCAGAATTTGTTATCTTACTATTGTAACCAACTCTACAGGGTCCTATAAACACTTTTGGAGCCCAAACCAACTTGACCTGCAAATCGGTGCTCCCGCTGAACAACAGCCTAGCGTCTGGTGCTGTTAGAATTACCAAGATGGTCACTCCCGGAAAAACCAATATGACAAAAACCTACAAATAAACCTCAAGCCCTCAACCTGCTGCGGTCTTCCCATGCGCCTACAATATGGGGTTCTTCAAAAGGGGCATTAGGAGGTTTCTTCAGGGTCGGCAGCGCGAGTGTGACGCCCCTGGTGTTGCACAAGTCCATAGGCCACGGTAACCACTTCCCATCAGGTGGGCCGTGTGCTTGTCTGCCACCTAAGTGGTATAAAAAAAATCTCCAAAGTTAGCTATGTAGATTTTGAGCACCTAACCGTATTTTGTCGAAACAAAAAGAAACTTACTCCAAATACACCGATTTTTTGTGCGCAAATCCCCACGGATATCGGACTGCCGGAGATCATTTTGAGACCTCCGACGCCTAAGTCGCCCTCGCTCGTAAGCCGCGTGGTTTGCTAATGTCCTTCGCTCCCGCTCCGCCGTCTCCTTCACGGGCATTACTTATTAAGGAGGCGCCGGGTATTCGATGAGCTGCACACGCTTTAAGTCCTCGCCCGCGTCAGTGATGGCACTCGGACGTTGGCTCTTTCCCGATCCGATGCAGATACTGCCCGAAGCACCCATACCTGGGGATAATCTGCGTCATCCGGTTCAAAAAGCAGGCGTGTGGCCTCTCTAGCCATTCCACCATGATGGGTCTTACCACTGCTATTATGGCATACCCTGCGAGTGGTCGCCCAAGTCGTAGATCCCACCCTCTCCGCCACCATGTCCCTGTGAAGCTGGGATCTCACGGCCTGAACACGATACCCTCGTACCTCGATAGCAAAATTTCTCGAACAGATCACGTACCACACAGTGCACTGGATCCACATTCTGTAAACAAAGAGTAGGGGCAAAGAGTTAACATCTACCTGCTACACGCCTGATTTTCGAAATTGCAACGTGCTGTACAATAAATGCTTCGACTACAATTCGTACCTCGAAATTTTCGATCAAAATTTCGAACAGTTTCACCGTAATGACGTACGAGCGTACAACCGTGTAACTGCTACTATTATTTTTTTATTTAAATTATCGAGTTCTGTTTTTGCATATTGATAAATGGTGCAATGATGTGTTGTGCAAATAATTTCGAGATTTTTGCGGTGATTGGGCAAATTGAGGTTAAAATTGATGTATCGGTGATTAAATTTGGGAAATGATACAAAATATCGGATAAAAGTTGGGTCATTTTATGTATTGGGAGTATTCGGATTTTATAGAAGTTTTCATCTTTTTCAAGGCTTTAAAAGTCTTATATGTATATTTTAGTATTTCCCAAATATTTAATATAAAATGTAGAACCTAAAAGTAGAAAAAATAGTAGTTATTTTTTGCCCGACTACGGCAAAGCAAAAGGAGGGTTATGATTTGACAGGCTATGTATGTATGTAGGTTTATCTGTTTCCTCATAGCTCCTCAACCACTTATTAGATCTAGACAAATGAAGTGAAGTTGTCTGCTAGTTATGGGCTATAATAATGCGTCACTAAATCTATTGTGGCGCCCTCTAGCGGCTATAAAGTACTGTGTATAAAAAATAAATTTATGATAAATATGTCGTGTTGGGTATCAACTCAAAGGACATACTTAGCACATTTCAAATATGTATAAGTTATTCATATTGCTTGCTCCAAAATAATATAAATAATAAAATAAGTTAAAGACTAAAACCCGACTACTGAAAAATCACGTTATAAAAACTATTAAACAAGAATATATCAAGTATAGACGGGGTCGTGTGCCACTTAGTCTAACAAAAGGAACACATACATTGTAAGGAAAAGTGGCAAACGACCACGTCTATACTTGATATATTCTTGTTTAATAGTTTTTAAAACGTGATTTTTCAGCAGTCGAGTATTTATTGTTCTAAGGTATCTAGCAAGTTTACGTTACACAAAAAATACTGAAACTGTTCCTGTAACCTACACAATCTTACTCCCAGCATGTCTCTATTTCAAATATCATCCCGATCCTTTCAGTTGTTATATATATATAGAGTAACAGTTTGTGAAGAAGGGTGAAAATAATGTGGATGTTCCACATTATTTTCACCCTTCTTCACAAACTTTCACGTGGATTGAATGAATTTTGAAAGCATATAGTATGCCAACTATTGAAATCGATTAAGATACTATGATGAAGAAAGTAAGATGCAAGGGAAAGACCGCGGGTTTGAATCCTGCTTGAACCGATCCAATTTTTTCTATTTCTTAATCGATTTCACGTGGATGTTGGTTATTGCGATCAAACATAGCCTATGAATAAGTACCAAATTTCATCAAAATCGGTTCAGTGGTTTAGGCGTGAAAGCGTAATAAACAGACCGACAGATAGTGTTACTATCGCATTTATAACATTAGTATGGATATTATAGGATTAAACTGGTCACTCATCATGATGTAGTTACTTCTGCCAGCGCGCATTAATGGACCTAAAAAAAACAAAACAAAAATATATGAATTCCAAAATCTGTGCACATTAACACATAGAATTGATTACAGAAATTAGTGAGGTCGTGTTATTACATCGTTGGGTGTTTTGGACCTGGGGCGAAAATGGCGGGTCGTAAACGCCCCATTGTCCAGGCCAAGGTTTGATTTATTGTTCGAGGCGGGATTAAACTCAGTATATGATTAAGGCTCGTGATAATGTATTGTGTTAAACTTGTAAAAATATTTGAAATTTAGGGTCGAAATTAAAGTACTTACCTTATGGAAAATTGTTTTACTAAATTGAGTTTGATAAAGTATTTTTTGTATAACTTACCATGTGTATTATTTTTATAATACAAGAATGTCTCCGACGGAATAGGTAGGTATATTAACTTCTACATTTCGTCTATATAGGGTGATTATTTGTCGCCAACCGGGTAATTTTCCATCAGTTTGGGCCACCCAACAAGATACTTAGAGGTTCTAACCAACCTTACCTGCATGCTGGTGCAGGGATTCCTACTTCGGCGTTAGAAAGCAGACTCTCCCTTGAAAACCAAGAGACATAATATTCACTGCAGTAAATCCCCGAGTGGGTAGGAGGGTACCCACATTTCGCCAACTATGATTTTCGGTCCGGCGTAAGTCCTACAAACAGCATACAGCACCGTATGGCTACCCTGGCAGAAGCAGGCCGCGGCGGCGGCGCGCCTGACGCGCCTCCCCGTTTTCCGGGGACGAATTGGGGACTCTATAGTCCCCACACACCCGAGGAGAGGGACAGATCGTGAGAGATAGCCCTGAGTCGGCCGGGGTGCGAGGGATATGCCTGTCAACCTCACCTTCGGCAACCAAAACGACCCACAGGCGGCGTGCGTTTTAGTCGATTCGAGTCTGACATAACCTCTTATAATCTCTTATCAGCGGGGATTTTGCGCCCGTAAAAAAAAAGCACCCTATGGCTGATGGTTGAATGGGTGATAATAATTAAGATCATTAATGTATGTATGTATATAAATAATTAGTTTTCTTTGTTCCCCTCTAAAGGCCTAACTGCTGTACATATTTCAAGGAATAGGATCTCAAATGGAAGAAACTACACAGTGGATTTTAAGTATTGTCGAAAAACCCTTTTCATGCAAATAAATCGAGTATGGTATCAAAATGAAGGGAATTTGAAGGATATTACAAAAATATATACATATCATAACTATTCAATAATTTAAAGTAAACTTACCTAATTATTTAAAAAATAAAAAAACCCGACTGCTGTCTAAAAGGTCAAAACCAGTTTGATATCAGGCTGTACTCATTTGCTAATCATAAATCGAAATAAAATTAATGGATTCAATTATATTAAACTTTTTTCGATCTTTAAAACAGCAATCGAGTTGTTTATTTTTAATAGCTGCATCTCGTTCACTTACTTTACCCGCTCTGTGAAAGTTCTTGTAAAAACTTTTGATCAAAACGGCTACAAGCTCCAAATTATTGCTTCGCGAGAAAACAGAACTGAGCATAGCCAGATGTATTGTATATAACTGCCTGGAGCTACATATTGTACAAGTGTAACAGAAAACAGGCGCTTTATTTAATATCCATTGGTAATTTGCTGTATTATATTAAAAAGGAAGAGTAATAATTTCTACATTGAGTTGAGCTCTTTGTTCAAAGAAACGTAGCATTTTCTTATGGTGTGTACCTTCTATGTTAATCAATTAGCCTATCGTAGTTCATTGCCTCTCATATTACGAGGCTTTTTCCTAATGTTTTACGCTAGCCCGTCAAGTCAAGTTAGTCAGTAGTCAAGTTTTCCTTCTCTCGCAGTAACATCGTATCGTATTTTTCATTTAATTGTCTCTTATGACATTTATATTATGACCTTTAGGAGGAGATGGACTGGTGAGACTTTGAATACCTACCTAATACAAATTGGGAGTCCTGAGGTCACGCCTAGAGCCTTTGCAGGTGAGTAAAGATGTTGCGTTCTTGGCAGTATTTTACCATCTGTACCATGGTGAATGTTCTGAAGAGCTATTCTAATTAGTCCCACCATCCTATACTACACAGGACAACACGTGCAGGACTTAGATGTCACCCGCACACGGTGCAGAATATCCGATCTATAACGGTTCGGAGACTCTTTTGTCACATCATTAAGGCCTGGAATTCATTACCAGCTCACTCACGTGTTTCCTTCTTTTTACAGTCATGGATCCACTAAGCGGATCATGAAAAAGCATATGATGAGGCCGTCAAGCTGAGTATCACCATTGTAACATGGTATATGTATGAATGGTGTTCTTTTTTCTGAGTTATTGCCTACAGCTTCCCATCAGGCGAGGCGAAGTCTAATTGACGTGTCCTGTATGAAAAGCTGCCTTCGTGCTCTAAGATGTAAACTTATAACTTTGATAATGACTACAATATATGCTGGCCCATAGGCTTGCTCGTCTATGGGCCAGCATATTACTCCTGACTGTCATTGCCCTGGGGTCTCTTTCCATCATCATCTTCCTGCTTTTGTCCCAATTATTTGGGGTTGAGGTAACATGTCATTCTCCTCCATACATTCCTGTGAACTTCCATGCATTACTTCAGTCACTCTTTTCTTTACCATATCCTCTTTCACGCAAATCCATCCATCTTTTCTTATGTCTCACCTTTGCTCATAAAGCCATCTACATTCATATTTTGGATGATTTATTACTTTAGACACTGTTAGGTACCACCATTTGTGTTACTTACCTATGACACTACTTCACTGATTGACTTATTGGACGCATACAGCAAAATTACCACTTACAATATTACTTTTATCTCTTATCAACCTGATTTTATTACACTGTGAAAAAGATATTAAAATAAGTCTTTGCCTCGCTGTGTGTGTTCTACCACCTATACAATGGTGTGTACTCAGATGAATTGTTTGACATGATGCCCACAGCTACATTCTATCATCGCACCGCTCACCATAAGCAGGGAATTCATCCTCATACATTACGACCTGAGACGGTGCACACTGTGTGGTATGAAAGAAATTTCATCCCCCGCACACTCAAGTGGAATGAACTCCCTTACTGCTGTTTTCCCAAGCGCCTACAATATAGGGTTATTCAAGAGGGGCATTAGAAGGTTTCTTCAGGGTCGGCAGCGCGAGTGTAACGCCCCTGGTGTTGCACACGTCCATAGGCCACGGTCACTACTTCCCATCAGGTGGGCCGTGTGCTTGTCTGCAACCTAAGAGGTATAAAAAAAGTTTCATATTGTTTAAATTCTTTATTTTTCTATTTTAAAGATGGTATTTTTTACATTTTTCATTTAATAAATGAAATATTGACATGAGTTAAACCACACTCCAAAAAGTTAATAATACTTCTATTTTACTTATTAGCAAAAAGGTTATTTTTCGTATTACAAATTATATTATTTTTATTAAAACAAACTATTTCACAAATCCTTGCTACGATGCAATCAAGTTATCATTTCATATGATTTATTTGAAAATTAAAATATCAACATTTAAAGTTGTTACTTATAGAAATACAGCCCTGACGTATGTAACTGCTTAGACAAAATTCAATTTATGAATCTCGACTTGAGACTAGTTCTAATTACAGAATTATTCTGTAACTAAACTTGAGTGGAAATTTTATTAAAATTTAGAAGGCTAGACCTAATCTCAGTGTCCAAATTCTCGTAAATGGTATTCTCGCAACACAATTTTCAAGATCGACCATTGACACTTCATTGTTCATTTTTGACATTCGTGAGACTACGATTAGATCAAGACTGAATTTTGAACTATTTTTTGCGAGAATTGGCCCTCAGATAATTTACAATCTTCACTTAAGTTTATTTCATGAATACAATCTATACTTAAAACTGACTGAAAGTCTAGAATCAGTCATACTCGAGTTTCTTTCTGGAATACGTGCTTTAGTCTTGAACGCTGCAGTTCTTACATCAAGGCTATTGAGTAACAGTACAGTCGTTTGACAACTGATATTATTATGATACGTATTAATTATATAAACTATCGATATCATACTGTGTACAATATAATTTGGCATATTTCCACAATTCTAATCTTTACAACAATACATAAAATCATTCAAACGTACTAATGTATAATTACTACGTACAAAAAATTGTATTTTAATAATCAATTTACCATATATAGTACTTTTTAATATGCTTTCTTAAACTTACTTATCAATAGGTACTTATTTCAAAATACAATAATAATGCTTCTATCATCTATATTTTCATATTTATTAACTAAGTAATTAACACATACGGTCAGTCAATTCTTTACAAAAATTTGGTAAACTCGTGACTGTTTGTCAGATTGTTTTACGATTTTGTCAAATTCTTTTACGGTTTTGTCAAATCATGGAATAGTACATGACTGTACTAATCCTATCGGGGATGTAATAACATCAACCTACATAGGTGTTAATCTTTCTGGTATATTTATGTCCTTCAAATTATATAAGGATCTGCGTATCGCACCACCTTCGTGTCGATTCGATACGTGGTGCAAAACTTCCGGTAAAGATTCTCCTTCAGAATGAATGACCGTTTCGTCAGTCAGATTACTGCTACCGTCTCGTCAAGATCTGTGTAAGAATTCCGAAGTAAGAACCTTTTGATTAGTCGCTTTTAAGATTTTCTCGTGGTGCCTTAATCGGTGAACAATCTCATCATGGAGAACGTTGAAGCACATAGCCGTGAGTGCAAGGCCAGTCATAATATATATTGAACAAAACCAAACAGTACCTGTAGACGCTCCATTCCTCTGAGTTGCTCCAGGAGCCAAATGACCAAAACCGATGGTACTGAGGCTCATAAAGCAGAAATAAACTCCATCAATAGGACTCCAGCCTTCCAACTGGTACAATACTAGTGCACCAAAGAAAATGTATGTAAAAATAGCAGCTAAACACAAAGAAATAGGAGCTAGAATCGATAATCCTCGTAAAGACACTTTAGAGTCTGTATCGGTGCAACTCATGGAATCACAATCTCTTAAAAAGCTTAGGCCTTGATTCTTGTCTTTAATGGAATTAATACTAACACTGTGAGCTTGAGAAGCTGATATTATCGTTCCTGATGGTGACCTCACGTAGTAAGGTTCTTGTAGATGAAGAGTTTGGTGTCTATAATCATCCTGTCTTCTTACTTTTTCTTTCCTTTCTTTACTCGTCATAGTTCTTTCGTCCAGACAGCAATATCCACATTTAGTGCATAAGCAGCAACAGAGAGCTCTGCTGAATACACTTCTAGCTAATCGTGAAAGTAAAGCTCCTACTACGGATAGGTACAGAAGTGTTAGAGGAATACCTATGACTGCATACCCTATTGTAACTGCCTTTCCTAAGGCCGTTCGAGGTGTCACGCTGCCGTACCCTGTGCAAAAATAGAAATAAAAGATATTAGTCGTATGGACAGAGAATCGCAATATACAGTATGCATTTTTAATAAACTTGTAATGTAATATTTATAAAATTACTAGAATCTGAAACGGTAGTGTATAAAAACTGTGTACATCATTGACCTGGAAAACCAGTGAATTATAATACAGTACTGAAAAAAATCAAAGCATATTTTATAGCTTACAATTCGCAAACCAAACCGAGAAACCCAAGAGACGTTAAAAAGTGCCCGTATACTAGAACAAAAATTAGGCCTAAATCTCGATTTTCATTAACAGATTTGATAGATTGTCATTGACAATTATAGTTATAAATCGAGATTTAGGACTGAATATCGTTCTGGAATATAGGACTAAGTGAGTAATAGTAGTCCTTACCTATAGTTGTTAGAACTGTCAATGAATACAGAAACGCCTTTGCAAAGTTCCATTCATAATCGTCTACCACCAAAGCCGGCGCTGACTCCAAAGCTCTTGCACCACCTCCGTACTGAGCAGAGACATCTGATGCAACTCTGGCTACTAGCTTTTCTTGGAACCTCGCAATCTCCTGAGCAGCTAATCTGGTCCAGTTCTCCTTATACAATATGTTTAGAGAAACTGTTATTTCCCAAATGCTTTCCACAGTTTGTGATCTCAATTCCGCACTGGCTTGACTGATAGTACCGTTTAACTTTGATAGAGGAACTGATTTCTGATTATCATTTGCTTGGTATGACGTTGTGGCTAACGTTTTCTGGTGAACTTTAGCAGCCCCACCTTCTATTGCCAAGAATATGAAGGCTCCAAGCAAAGTATACGCTAGAAGTAGTGTGAATATACCCAAGTTTGTCACACATCCAGCTATAAAACTCTTTTTCTTACTCTTTTTAGTTTTAACGCAGAGGCAGCAAGTGGTAATGACATCATCATCAACTCTATAGTTTTCTGACTTGCCATTTTTCTTGTATTTGCCATTTGCATAATTTTTCTTTTTATTATTTTTGTCCATATTTCAACAATTTCGAACACTTTACATGTCAGCGGAAAAAGCATATGTACAGAGTTATTTTCAGTAGACCCCTCGGGAACGATATAGCGATGAAGCAGCAGAAATCCATCTGTGGGAAAAGAATGTATGTTAATAACTAATTTCAATATGAGGTTGCTTCTTCAAAGTTTACATACGCCGAAATAGACAAAATAAAACATCTTTACTAGAAAGGGGCGGGAGTTATAAACGAAAAAAAAATCCTTGAAGATAAAGACCTATTAGCATACGTTTGTAAAATATGGGAGAAATTTCTGTGTTAGATATTTTCTTTGGTTGTGTGATCATTATCAAAATGTGTGAACATTGTATATAAATGTAAGATTTATTGTATCACTACTTTCGTTCGCATTAAATATTAAAATAGCCGTTGTAGGTACTCAAATAATCACCGAGTGTTATTTTTACGGTAAATGTTAGTATTTTACAATTAGTTCTACATTATTTGATTTGATTTCTATTCAATAGCCAATTGGATTACGCGGCTATCTTTGAGACAATCAGTTTTGTATTTATTCACCCTAGGCAATAATTTCCATTCAATTCAATAATATTTATTTCTAAACAAATTTACATAATCTAAATATGTGTACTTTAAATGCTTAGTCTAAATTGACTTATTTCTTTTTCATACATCTTTTGTATATCAAAATATGTATCTACATACTAAACATGAATTCGATCATAAAATATTCTTCACGTGCTTCTTAGAATTCTAACATGTAAATATGGCAAATCATTCGTATAGAATTTTGAGTCGCAATTTTTAGTTATTTTACTATCGTTCGTTTTTCATAAAGCTTTACGATAACAACTTTACATAAATCAAAATAGAAATCATTTTTCTACAAGCTGTTGCACGCTTATCCACTAACGTGGTCAGTATTTCAGTATTTCAGCTAATCACTCTATCAATTGCTGAAACTACATTAACATTCTCAGAGTTATTTCCAAGTGAACAGATAGCGGAAACCACTTCATTTTGTACTGCATAATAAAATTCTTAAATGATGATTTCATGTTCATCAAATCAAATCATTTTCTTTCGCATAAGACATAGGGTTGGTCAGTAGTTTACATAATATGTGCACATCCATGACACATGAACACCCATTGTGTACCTTTGCATTATCTATCTATTTATCTAAAACTATATATGTTTAAAATAATATATTAATCAATCAATTAACCTATTGCAGTTCACTACTGGACATAGGCCACCCCAATGCTGTGAGGCTTTAGCCTACTGTTTTCACACTGGACTCATGGGTTGGTACAGGGTTTTATTTCGAGTTGTCCTTCTCTGGCAGTGATAATCGTCCATCGTCACGTATTTTAATAATATAATTGCCAAGCATATTAAGTACACTACTGACGTGAACCCACTCCTAACACAACCAATTTAACTAAGCTGGAGGGGTTAGAGGAAATATTAGTAATTTTGGTTGCTAATATTCATTCTTTTTTGATACAACATTAATCTTGTTACGAATTGAGTAACCTATGATTGTCAAATAACTAAAAATTATGTAATTATTAAAGGATCATTATAGAATATTATATTTCTCGTGCTCATACATGAAGTTCACGAAAACTCATATTTGTACGTTTACATTGACAGAACGTGTTGAAACTCGCAATGCATTGTAATATACTTTGTAACATCATCCGTACACATGTTTCTACAAATAAATTTATCTTTATCTTTAAGCACTATGATCACGGAGGAACTGGAGTATCGGCGGTGAACGGAGAATAAATTTTTTTAGCAGTAAATATATAGATCTACAACTTAGGTGGCAGACAAGCACACGGCCCACCTCACGGAAAGTAGTTACCGTGACCTATGAGCGTGTGTAACAGCAGTGTAGTCACATCCATGCTGTCGACCCTGTAAGAACAGAGATTTTATGCAGAACCCAAAATCAGGACAAGCCTTTGGTCCTCCCACTGACTGCACAAAAACTCTCCAGTGAGCTCTGGCTACCCTACTCACCACCGGGAACACAACACGAGGTAATTATAGCCGTGGTATTCTGTAAGGTGGAGGTACTTCCCCAGTCGGACTGCTCAATTCTGACGGGAATACCGTCGTGTCCTATCTCCTCGAGAAAGTCATTCATGAGGTGAAGGAGAAACGGAAAAATACGCAATCGATATCCCTATGAGAGAAGTAAAACTCGAAAAATCAAACCCTGTACCAGCACGTCTAGCCAGCGTGTAAACAGTAAGCTAAAGCCTCTCAGCATTGGGAGAGACCTATGTCCAGCAGTGGACTACGATAGGCTCATTGATTGATTGATTGATTGATTGATTGAATATTCATTTCACAAAAAAATCTCTTTTCTACAAATTCTGTACAAGCAAATGCACATAAAGTCCTGACAGTCATTTATAAGTATATTTACATAACACGTTCATTCGCGTCGTTATCTACTGTCTATTGATGAATCTATTGAAGTCCGTGAACTCGGAACAATCGCTACGGTAGCTCGGACGTGTTGGTTGAAGTTCTTAGGGTTGTCACTTGTCAATAAAATTAATGTAGTTGATATTTATTACAATTATAACATGTATAATAATAACAATAACTTTATTGGTTCTATATCTATATGTAGAACCGCTAAAGTATATACTAACCGCTTATATGTATATACTACATAAAAGCGGTTTAACAAAATTATAAACTGGAAAAGGACTTAATATTAAAATAAAATTTAAAAAAATCATTATTACACTCTATCTCTTATACTCGGTGATCCTGTAATATAAGAGACAGTGTGCGCGTCAAAAAAAATTAACAACAAATAATTAAATAATTAAATGTTCAACAACATTCTACACAACGCTATCTAGACCCATGGTAAACATAGCTTAACAGATTGTGTTATGGAATCTAGAATGCTGATAAACATACTTAGATAGATTTTTTTAATACATACATATTAAACATAGAAACACCCAGACCAATGAAAATATACATATTCGTGCATAAAAATATTTGCACTGAGCAGGAATCGAACCCGCGCCTCAACCGTTCTACCGCTACGCCATAGAGACCGTCATACAATGTGCCTTGTCTTCTTACATAGATTCTTTTTTCTGTTCCTCCTTCAATTCAAGTGTCTGTACTTAATAGATTTCGTGGTAAGTGTATGTGTGTGTGTGTGTGTGTGTGTGTATGGGTGTATGCCTGTGTCTGTTATGGGTTAGGTTGATGTAGCTGAGTGTGATGTGTCTTCTTTGAGAAGCCAAGTAGTAACATTAAAGAGAAGAGAGAGAATAGAAAAATGGACGATAAAATAAAATAGAAAAAGCTACTAAGTGTTATAAAAAATAAATAATAATAATTTTTAAAACGTAACGTAATTATTGTTCAAATTATATAAGAATTCAGTTGTATTGCAAATATTATCTTATGAAATTCTTCTATGTTCAATTATGGTTACTAAAATTAAACTTTTCTGCTTCAGTTTCCGAGTGCCAATCCTAGATGCAGACAAAACAAACATCACGGAGTCGTATGTTCGCTCCACAACTCCTCCTTTCTTCTTATTTTACTCTCACGGGTCTGACTACCGTCTGACATTCCATCCCGAGAGGAATGCTTCCTGTAGTACCATCATTTCCGGATATAATTTGTAAAGAAAACTTATTGCAATTTGACAATTTGACGTCAGTTATTATTGTGACAGCCCTAACATCTAGCATTCAAGTAGGTGCTATTATACAAGTTTGTGTCTCGCAGTAAATACAGACAATTACTCTACTATATGTGTTACAATTGTCCGCAACTTAGAACACCCATTATGGACTTATAACGTGCATTGTGTTGCAATGTTTAGTAACAATTGGTTTCAAAACTGTTATTTTGTTGAAGGTAATTCTGGTTCTTACCGCTTTAAGTGTCGTAAACTTTTTTAAGTAACATTCCCGGGATACAAAGTAGCATGTGCAATCCCAGATTATAATCTATCCATGTACTAAATTTTGGCAATGTTCGTTCAGTCATTTGAGTGTGATTGAGTAATAAATGATGAGATGCTTGAGCATTTTCACAAAGTTTCACATATTTTTATTAGTAGGGATAAAATTAGGATTACATACAGTACGTTTCTCTTCCTGCAGATCGGAGTAGACCAAGATAGTCCATGAGTCAATTCAATAAATTAGTCTATCATAGTTCATTACTGGGCAAAGACTTTTCCCAATGTTGGGAGGTTCTGGACTACTGTTTTCACGCTGGCCAGAAATTCGAGATTTTCTGCTCTCGCAGTTATATCGTCAGTGTATTTTTTCGGTAATTTTTTTCGACACTTTTCAGATGAGAGAAGGTAATAAAACAACAGCCCGCCATCTGCTTCTGTGTTTAAACACTAAATGAGCATTCTCTACTATCATTAAACATTTCATTCTAGCCCGCTTTCGAGTAATTTTAGTTTTTCCAAAGAAAATCATCAATTCTTCCTCATAGTGTTAATCGCAGTCACACCGAAGCTTTCACCTTGAAGTAAGGGGTCTGCTTTACCAGTATTACTGCGGATTTCGTTGAACATAATTTTTTTCCATGAAACGACTACCATCTGACCTCCACAGCCCAAAGGTGACATCGAAGCATGCAAGACCAGTTGTTGGACTTTCTAGGACTCCAACTACTCGAAACGATTACAATATATGCTTTGCAGGGGGCGCGGGTTCGATTCCCGTTCAGTGCAAATATTTGTATGCATGGATATGTATATTTGCATTGGTCTGGGTGTTTCTATGTATAATATGTATGTATTTACAAAAAAAAGTATTTAAGTATGTTTATCCGCAGTCTAGATTCCATAACACAAGCTAGTTAAGCTATGCTTACCATGGGTCTAGATAGCGTTGTGCAGAATGTCGTGGAATATTTATTATTATTATTATTATTATATGGTAACCGGGATCGACGGCAGAACATGCTTTCCGAGGCACGAACAAACCAATACAAATACTCATATTCATGCAAAAAAATATTTGCACTGGGTAATGGACTGCTGAGACGAGGTCTCGGGTTCGATCCCAGGTCTTACCATGGCACACACCAATAACTTTTCGATGCTTTTCGAAGTTATGTGTGTATTTATCGCAGGTTTATAAGTGCCCGGTTAATGGCATTGGGATCTAAACATAAACTGGCGAAATGTGGGTGCTAGCACCTCTGCCTACCCCTTCGGGGATATAGGCGTGAGTTTATGTTATGTTATGATCGAACCCGCACCTCCTGCGTAGCGGCTGCGTTCACTACCGCCACGCCACAGAGGCTGTCCTGTCAAAGTAAATCATCAATAACTTAACTAATATTATTTAAGGATACAAAATTATTGGTGAAGTTGTATCATTAGCCGTCTCCTGAAGAACAATTCATTCTACTACATTAACTCCAAAGATACGGCTCTGTTTCAAAGTATTTCACGTCTACAGAATAGTAATGGATTTATGAAAATTTATATTTATATTGTCTGTGTATTCTGTTTGTCCATAAATGATAAGGTGACTAACTGACGTTAGGGACTCTGTGGTCCCCACACCCGAGGAAAGGACCAGATCGTGAGAGATGCCTGTCAACCTCACCTTCGGCAACTAAAAACGACCTACAGGCGCCGTGCGTTTTGGTCGGTTCGAGTCCGACATAACCTCTTCCACCGGCTCCGGTGGGGGGGAATCCGTAGAGATTTTGCGCACGTAAAAAAAAGGTGTCAAACTGACAGCACTAAATTATGAGAAGAAAAGTACGAATGTATCACTTATGTGTATTATCATCATCAACTTAGCGTTGTTCTTAGTTGCATCACTTTGATTTGCTTCCTCCTCTTCCTTTTAGTTTGGGTTATGGGAGTACCCGTCGTCTGACCTCCCAATTCTGAAAAGAAAGTCTGCTCCAGAGCCTCGTCCCTCAGTCATAAAATACACCGGCCTGCAGTTATTCATTTGACGTATTGTAAGTGCCGTTGATCTATAATCATAATCATAATCATAATCATAATCATAATCATAATCATAATCATAATCATAATCATAATCATAATCATAATCATAATCATAATCATAATCATAATCATAATCATAATCATAATCATAATCATAATCATAATCATAATCATAATCATAATCATAATCATAATCATAATCATAATCATAATCATAATCATAATCATAATCATAATCATAATCATAATCATAATCATAATCATAATCATAATCATAATCATAATCATAATCATAATCATAATCATAATCATAATCATAATCATAATCATAATCATAATCATAATCATAATCATAATCATAATCATAATCATAATCATAATCATAATCATAATCATAATCATAATCATAATCATAATCATAATATTTATTCTGTGGATCATAGGTTAGGTATAAAGGTCTTATAAATTATGTTATGTACGCTATGTCCTACCACATGTGGTTTACAGATTATTAAGTACAGTATATATAAATAATCAATTTTCTACACTTTGACAATAGGCTATTAGACTTTTTTTTTATTATCGATAAATGACCACTCTACAATAATAAAATAAACTGCTAAAGTGAAATATTCCTATGACAAATAGTTTTAAAGATATTTGATTTCGAAAATTAGTTTTTTGTGCACTCGTACTTGCGAGTGACGTCACACTCCATTCGCGAGTAGTGCAAATGTATGGAGTGCAAGCGAATTTCGCATTTATCTCGGTCTACGTTGTGTTTACACATATTATATAGTACATAATAAAAGTAATTTGTAATTTATTCTCTGCACCACCTATTGGGTTGACTGGTAGAGAATGCCTGTGGCATTAAGTCCGCTTTTGTACATTTGTGCATGAAGTTTAAATAAATAAATAAATAAAAAATAAAAAAAAATAATGAGGATTCTAAAAAGTTATTATTTGGGACTGAATTTGATAAACTAACTTTTAAGCATTCGCGTTCCATGATTTACAATAATGTTTACGAGAATTTGATTGTTTATACTTTGACTTACTTAGGGAATTTAAAAATAATGAAAAGTCATAGTCGCAGTTTAGTCAGGCAATATTTTATTGTGCAAAGCATGTGATAACTAAACTAACATATTAAGCAGGATTGGGAAGAATCGGACCTTGTCAAATAGCATATGAATAAAAAAGAAATACACAATAAAAATTTAGATAGTACATAAGTAGTTACATCTTGCATGTAGCAGAATACAATATACAGCGTGTGTTCCAAACATCAACCGCTGACATCGTCGTTAATAATTGCACTCGACAGATGGCGCCACATCGAGTGGCGACCAGGAATGTATCCAACTATCATCGAAGTACTTGTGGTTGAACGTTTGAGTCAAGAGCCTGGCATATCCACATAGCGGATAGAATGTGGTTGGTAGTAATTACAATAGATACTCGAGAAGTCTGTCTTTATTTCTGACGAAAAGACAGAATTGGCTTATTAGTCGAGAAATTGTGATTCGACTGTGTTTATCATCTTCTATTTTCAAGGATGTTTCTGAGTAGTCGCTGGAAATAGACTGCTCAGGACTAATCAACCGTTGACTATTTTATAAGCATCTAAATTGATTTTTCAAATATTCTGATAATTTAGAAAAAATACTAGGTACCAGTAATAACTAAAAGAGCACGTAATTGTTACGCATATTACTAATATTCTGTGAACATTATGTAAATATTAATATTGTTAAAATAAATAAATATTGTGGGACTGATATTCTATCCTGAAATATTTCAGTTACTTCTTACAAAACGTCACAATTGTGACGCATTCATTTTTTATTAAACATTATTTTACAATTATTATAAAATAATTATTATATCATAAATGAATGCAATTCAGTAAGATATATGCATGTAATTGTAAGAAATAATAATTGTATTTACTGATAATATTTGCATGCTGCAATCTGCAGCTAAACATGTTGTGCTTTTTTTTACGTGCGCAAAATCCCCACGGATACCTCCCCGCCGGAGCCGGTGGAAGAGATTATGTCGGACTCGAACCGACTAAAACGCACACCACCTGTGAGTCGTTTTGGTTGCCGAATGTAAGGTTGACAGGCATATCGATCGCACCCCGGCCAACCCAGGGCCATCTCTCACGATCTGGCCCTCTTCTCGGGTGTGGGGACTACAGAGTCTCCAACTCGTCCCCGGAAACGGAGAGGCGCGCGAGGCGCGCCACCGCCGCGGCCTGTTTCTGACCCCTGGCAGACACCCTTCGTACGCGGGCAGCTTGGCTTGCGATCCTTCGTCGCTCCCGCTCCGCCTCCTCCTTCACGAGCATTACTTGCTCGCAGAAGGAGGCGCCGGCCGCCCACGCATCCGCGCAGCGGACCATCGCCGCGAGCAAGGTGGAGTGCGTGAGAACCCTCACTCCCAAGGCCGCCACAACATGTTGTGCTTTAACATATTGTAAAATCCATGTTACCATGTTTAAAGGCAAATAAAATTATTCTATTCTATTCTATTCACTATTGTTGCATGGGTAGATGATTAAACATGAATAAAAATGATAAAATAAGAACAGGCGCAACTTTTAACGCTTTCTTAGTATTCTTAATTGAATAAGCTCAGTCAATTAAATTTATTTTAACTACAGGAATGTACCCAATTGCTATGCCTAAAATTCAAAGAAATCTCGTTCCAAAAACATAAATTTCCCACTGCTAACTTTAAAGATTCAACAGTATTGTTATTACCACATCCTCTACATAATATACCAACACATTTGGCTAACCGAAACTGTACAAGTGACAACAATATTATCAACAATGCTGAAACTGCAAATACCCTGCGGCTATTCCCAGCACTTCTCGGTAAAAGCACCCTCTATTGAGAGCAATTAGAAGTCTCCGAGGTTCAGGTCACCCATTCAGTGTACATTACCAACACAGAACAACGAGAGTGTGGAGCTTTAAAAATGTAGAATACGGTTAACTTATTTTAGCCTTAGTGCTGAGAAAATTTAATATGTAGCAGATTTTCGTGATTTTTTTAGTAGAGTGGATAAGAAATAAAACTTTAGTCTAGGAGATACTTCAAAGAGATTTTTAGACTGTAAATAACTTTTGTTTTGCAGATAAAGTCGTGGAATGCGACCTTGATACTCGATTATGATGCTGAAGATGGTGCTGATAAGTTTGGGTGAGGTTATTTTTTATACTACTTAGTTTTGTCCCCAGATTGAGCGTACGTGGGATGAAGTACTTTAATACCGAACAGTGCGCACCCTTCCCGATCGCAATGTGTGAGAATGAATTATCTATCTATGGCGTAAATATAATGAACATGGTAAAGATAATCCTAAAAAATCGATCATAAAAATATGACCGTTTTTAGGTTTCCGTGCCTCAAAAGGAAAAAACACTGAAACTTTACGATCCGTGTGTTAGTCTATCAATCAAGTCCTTTTCCTTAGGAATGCGTGGAGGCATCAAGTTGCAAATCATACTACACACTAAGGTCTATAACGCCTTGAAACTGTGAATATATCAAACATAACACAAGTAGATGCAATCAAAATGCTTTGCAGTTTATGTAGCATAAGTTCGACCCTCAATTAAATTTTAACTGGTTATTAAAGCGCACTTAACAGGTTCATTTTATATGGGACACGTCAAATAATACTCAACACACAAATCTCTATTCTCCATCTGACAGTTATAATACAGCCCATGGCAAAGCTTCCACTTGACGGCAATAAGCTCGGCCACTATAACGTTAAATCATTCCCAATTATATGTATTTAACTACTTACACAGGTGTTTTTTAACAAAACAAATGCTAGGCGTCGACCACCAGGTAAAGCCTAAGAATTCTACATGAATAGTTCCAAAAAAACTTCATACTATTCTAAAAAAAGTGGCTAAAATGTCCTAAACGACTTAGCGTGTTTTATAGCCCTCATAACTTCGGGCGGGTAATTTGCCCAAACTTGCGGTATCAGGATCTTGTAGAATCGCTGAACCAACAAAATAATTATTTTACAGCCAGGGAGAGAATATTTAGGATTACACGGCTAATATTCGCACACCTTTTTTTAAACTGAACCAGCGAAACTGGACAATTAGTAATAGTTATTAATATCCATTAATGAAACTTATAGTCTAGGATATATTTTATTAACGGAATTTTTGAATCTATTAATCTCACCAATCATCAAGAAGACGGTTCAGCATCTCATTTCCTTGCAGCCTATTGCCGTCTTCCGGGCACTATTGTTGAATCGAGCCTTGTATCTGTGTCTGTGTCTAAGCTGTATCTGTATGATGTTAAACAGCCCTATCCTTCTTTATAAAGCACAGGTCCGGCCTCACATGGAGTACTGCTGTCACCTTTTTGCTGGAGCACCTGCATACCAGCTTGACCCCTTCGACTCAGTGCAAAGACGGGCATTGAGGCTGGTTGACAATCCCATACTCACAGGTAGTGTGGAACCTCTTAGCCTTAGGAGGGATTTTGCCTCACTGTGTGTGTTCTACCGCCTATACAATGGTTTGTGCTCTGATGAATTGTTTGACATGATGCCCGTAGCTACATTCTATCATCGCACCTCTCGCCATAGGCAGGGAATTCATCCTCACACATTGCCACCTGAGACGGTGCGCACTGTGCGGTATGAAAGAAACTTCATCCCACGCACACTCAAGCTGTGGAATGACCTCCCTGCTGCGGTTTTCTCAAGCACCTACAATATGGGGTTCTTCAAGAGGGGCATCAGAAGGTTTCTTCATGGTCGGCAGCGCGAGTGTGACACCCCTGGTGTTGCATACGGCCATAGGCCACGGTAACCGCTTCCCATCAGGTGGGCCGTGTGCTTGTCTGCCAACTAAGTGGTATAAAAAAAAAATTAATCCCTTAGTCGCCTTGTGCGACACCGCATGGGTAGAGATGGGATGGCCCAAATACTACTCTACCGGGAACCACGCGGCTAATTCTTTATCAGCACACGTGTTTCCCTTATCCTAAAGTCTAGTGTCCTTTAAGCAGGGCGCGAAAAACCATTAGATGAGGCCGCCAAGCTGAGGGCTACCATTGTATTGTTAATAGTGTCAGTAACGGTGAACCTCTTTCCTGAGACTTTGCTTTAAACTTAACATCTGACGAAATGGAGTCATATTGACAGAAAATTTTTTTTTCTAAAAAACAGTTGTCACTATCATTATCTTAAACTTACTTATCATTATTAATAATCGTCAAAAGCGCTTACCCAGGTTGCATTCTACACTTCCTAGAACTACTTGTTTTCTCTTACACAACAAGTTGCTACTTGGAAATCTAATATACCGGACTACCTGTCTATTTTGAAATACTCCTTGACAGCAGGTTTACTCAAAACAAACTGAACTGAACTCCAAATTCTAAAGGTGACCGCATACGACAACTGCAGACGCGAAGCATACCGTGAAATAGACCTGACAGGAAATTTTTATTTATGGATTTAATATGTAGCAGTTTCTCAATAGTACGCTTTATCTGTATCGAAGTTCAATAAGTAATGTATGTGAAAAGACAATACGTCATCCGAATGCACGAAAATATTCCTTAGAAATCATCTCATTTGTCTATAACTATACATTTACATGTTTCACATACATTCCTTCTTAAACTTCGATACGGAGAAACGGCATTATTGAGAAGCCGCAGTGAATTAAAACAAGAAACAAAATAATGTTGGCCTTTTCTGAAGAATTATAATACATTAATATTACAAATGTCATTATTAAAATAAACGGGTAACACCTCCTAGCCAGAAATATTGATTTTTCAAAAGTTTGAAGAGAATCCAAGACTATATGAAGCACTTATCGCTACTGCACATAACTTTCAATTTGGCCATTCACGCCCTCTTGAAAGTAATATGGAAAACGGATACAGAAACATATAGTAGGAAATTTTTTGCAGATTACACAATTGGCGGGCTTATCGTACAAGGCAATCTCTGCTGGGTAACCATGAGGCAGTATTGCACGCAACCAAGGTATAAAATTCACTATGTAGTGTACTATATAGTAAAGTTAGAAAGATGAGTGACCAAGATCGGTTTTAAAAAGTGTCACAGAATTCAAATTACATACATCAAGCTGTATATCAATACATATACATATACTAAACATTCAGATCCTTATTTACTGATATCATCTGCCAATAATCTGCGGTTGTTTCAGAGACCGCCATTAACTGCTCTGATAACTCAAGGGTCCTCATCTGGAATAGAATCCGGCGTTTTATGATTGAATCAGGGGCTATGAACCAGTATCGTTCATTACGGCAAATCAAACAAAATTCTTGATGTCGTTATATATCTCACATAATAGGAAAAGTCTGTATTGACGCTTGCTATTAAGGATATTTGGTGAGTCAGTATTTAGACATGATATTAAGTTAAGATATTGTATAAATCATAATTACTTAGATGCAAATATTTACTCACTTCTCATATTCTAGTAGGAGTGTACCTATATATATAAACCCAAACATTACCAACTATTATATATTTAGACCGCAATTACTACCAACAAGGAGACATGGAAATTGAAAAATTTAAGTGAATACATAAAAGAAGAATGGAAAATATTTTTTTAAAACAACTTAGGTGGCAAACTAGCACACGGCCCTCCTGATAGGAAGTGGTTACCGTGACCTATGAACGTGTGCAACACCAGAGGAGTCACACTCGTGCTACCGACCCTGTAAGAACAAAGAATTTCTGTGCCGTCAAAGCAGAAGACACAGTCAGGACAAGTCCTTAGTCTTCCCACTGACATCACAAAAAGACTCCAGTGAGCTCTGGCTACCCTACTTACCATCGGGAACACAACACGAGGTTATTAAGGCCGTGGTATTCTGTAGGTTGGAGGTACTACTAGGTAATTGAGAAAACTTATTCAAAATGATTTGAAAATGTAACTGCGTGCCTGTAACTGTCAACTGGCTATTACCGTAAAAACTGAGTATTCTACCCTCAAAAGAATTTAAACCTTTGGTAACATCTATGGCAGTCGTTACTGATAATTGAAGCCATAAAAATCCAACAAATTGTCTAGCTGCAATACTTTAATATCGCCTTTGGATTATAGACATCAGATGGCACTCGCTTCATGGAAAATATCAAAGTTCAGATCTCTCCGCAGTTAGACTGGTAAAGCGGAGCTCAAACTCCGAGGTGATTCCTCGGGTTCGATCCCGGGTTTTTCCATGGCACACACCAATGACATTTCGATGCTTTTCGAAGTTTTTTTTTTTTTTTTTTTATATAGGACACGTCAATTGGACTTCGCCTTGCCTGATGGTAAGCTGAAGGCAAAGTCCCAGAAAAGAGGGTCACCATTACTTACACATACCGTGTGACAAAGGTGACACTCAGCTTGACGGCCTCATCATATGCTTTTTCACGCCCCGCTTAAAGGACCCGGGACTGTAGGAAGAAGTATGTGTGTATTTATCGCAGGTTTACAATTGCCCGGTTAATGGCAATAGGCTCGCCACCTATTGCATTGGGACCTAAACATAAACTGGCGAAATGTGGGTGCTAGCACCTCTGCCTACCCCTTCGGGGATATAGGCGTGAGTATATGTTACGTTATGTTAGATAATTAAATACCCTACATACAATACTACAAATAAGTACAAGCATACATTTTTAGTTCTTTGATAATGAAAAAATATAATTAAAGAACTGGCATTAGAATAAAACAAATTTATAGAAAATCTTTTACTTAGATGAAGAATTCGCTTATTCAGATCTTTTCTAGTTCAGTTAATATTTGAAATGGATTAATGTGGTACGAGCCAAAGTATTGTGAACGAAATGGAATTATTAATACTTGTAAGTGCTAAACTTGATTTTTTTTGCAATATTTGGAGCTAATAGAAAGAATACCAAATTCATTGAAGTAAATACCTTCTTATGACAAAATGTAAAATCAGGATCAAATCAAAAGGATCTCAAGAAGGATTAGATCGCATGTTTCTATTAAAAAACAAAATAAGGTTTTGAACGGGCGTCGAGAAAGCTAAATCCTCGTAACTATTCATTTAATAAAAAAAATTTGGTTCGCCCACAAATTCACTATAAAAATTACTCTTATTGGTAAGGTAAGGTTACCGTTCCACATTATGAAAGTACACTAAAATAAAAAACGTTACATTTGTTTTTCTACTCCTTAGCCGTCCAAAAACCTTAACAAGAAACCATACATCTGTACATATAAATAAAATTGGAGTGTCTGTTTGTAATATTGAAATAACCGCTTTTTAATACATGCATATAAATATACATACGGTACATACACCAAAATATTTTTTTTACAATTTTTGTCTATCTGTCTGTCTGTCTCTTTGTTCCGTCTAATCTCTGGACCGGCTGGACCAGATCCAGCTGGATTTTAATGGGTCTTTTATTTGCGGTTAATTGATGTAACAAGGTATAACACAGGTTATCCCGGTAATTTTTCCCGCAGTAATTGGGAAACATAAAATATTTTCACGCAGGCGAAGCCGCGGGCGTCCGCTAGTATTTAATATAAACACAATATTTTGCCTTATATCCAAAATACTACCATATACAAATGTATCACATACGTATTTACTAAAAATAATGGTTATTTCAATAAAATATTCCAGAATCAAATTTTGGTACAAAAATCCAATGTAAAGAGGAAATTTCCCAGAAAAATTCATTCGCTCCCTTCCCACAGAGTAATGTGACGATACCCAAATCCAATTTCAGGTGATGCCGATAAAGATTTTGCATAAATCAGTGATATAATCCAATATTACCGCGTTTTAGCCGCCACCTCGCCTAATGTTCACCATTGAAATCTCTATTTCAATTTAAATGACTTATTTCATTACATTCGGTTCGAGAGGATTTCTAAGCGGGTCTGTGGGCATAAATTCAGAAATTGATAATAAAATTTTAGTAGAAACGCATTATGTGGACAGTTTTATATAGGACTTTAGAATGATGTATTTTGGAACGGGTTTCCATCGGAATTAATGACTGAAAATGGCGCTGGTAGGGTTTATTACTATTTTGATTGATTATTATACAAGATTGGTTTGGTTTAAGTATTAAAATGGTGTATTAATTGACTGTATTATCCATAAATTATTTACCCTACCCTATAATTTAACTTTGTTCATGTTTCTATGTTAGGTAGGTAGGACATGAAGGTATTTCCGTCCAATTGAGCATTCCGACTGGGGAATTACCTCCGCCCTACAGAATACCGCGGCCATATTAACCTTGTGTTGTGTTCCCGGCGCTGAGTAGGGTAGCCAGAGCTTACTGGAGTTTTTGTACTGTCAGAGGGAAGACCAAAAGCTTGTCCTACACTGACGGCAAAGAAACTCTGTGCTTACAGGGTTGGAGTGTTACTCCCTTGGTGTTGCACACGTCCATAGGCCACGGTAACCACTTTCCGTCAGGTGATCCGTGTGATTGTCTGTCAACCAAGTGGTATAAAAAAAATACCAGATATGTATTTTTTTGTAGTAACCCTGTTATAGACTGTTCTTTGGACACAAGGCTCTACCTGCTAGATTATGTACAAAGAACCAAAAATGAAGATTGCATGTCTATAAAAGCATATTAAAGATGGTGATAGTAGCGTAGATAAGGAAGATACGTCGTACCATTCATAATAAATACTTTGATATCGCTATTTTACTGAAAGCAATTTACTAAATTGTGTCGAGTGAATGATAAATACGAGTAGAACTTTTTAAAATTACAAACCTATATTTGTTCGAATACACCAAGATCATTTTATGCAACGGGCTAATTTTGCACCACTGGTCCTCAACACGTTCTATAATCATCATTATCTGGATACCATTGTTTCAATTAAATTAACAAAATATGGTGGACACAACGTGTCATTTTCTTCTATATTTCCTCATCAGATATCATCTCTTTTCTTTCCATGACCTGGTTCACGTAAAACTATAATATAATCTCACCTAATGTACTCAAATGTCCTAATTTCTGATATCAAATCAATTCACAAACGACCTATCACACTTTGATGTCAAAACTTTTTTGTACACGTATAACACGAAACAGCAAGCCCAAGTTGGATGTTTGAACGGAACTTGCCGATTAGTTCCCGGCTTAAATTCAGAACAAGAGTAAAAACACGGAACTTAATACTAGTGTTGCCAAGTTACGGAAGTTTCAGTCGTGGTTTTCATAACGAGTTTGATGCGGTATTTAACGTTACAGAGAAAATAGATTGAAGTTTCGAGATGGTCTAGTACATACATTAGGTAGGTACAGTATTTTGATTAACATTAACTTTAAGGACCGTATTCCATGATTATCCGTGTGGTGATAGAAAATAATATAATTATCACCACCCCATCTCATTCAACGGGCGTCGTAAAAGTAGACTAACGGACAAACGGAAACGGACGGAATACGCAGACGATATCACTTTGAGAGAAGGACAAATAGAAATTAAATCCTGCACCAACCCGTCTGGCCAACATGGATAGTTGGCTAAAGCTTCCCAATTTTAGGAGAAGCCTGTGTCTTGCAGTGAACTGTGATGGGTTAATTAATTTCAAACCGATACACAGTCCGGAATATTGATTTATAACTAGTACTGAGGACAGATTCGCATTGACAATCTGTCAAAATTGTTAATGTAAATAAAGATTCAAGGCTAAGTGTCGTTCTGTAATATGGGTTTAAAAGATTAAGTTTATTGAAGCATAGTACCATTATTGACATCTATAATGGAGGTAGGGCTTTTTTTCCAAAAACACTATCCTTTTCAAATTCAATTTCTTCACTAATGTACTTAACAGACCTCCAAGAACTTGAAACAAGAAAAAAGCCACTTCTACTTCTTCATTTATATGAGGACAACAATGTCCCAGACATCAACATAAAAACACACGTCTCTCTTTTACGGCAGGAATTAAAAAAGTAAGAACAATCAAAGAATAAGCAGAAACTAATTTTGAGTTCCAAAACTGAATACCTCAAGAAGTGGGATGTGCGAATTAGAATAAGGGCTTTGTGTTGCATAATGAATGCATAATGTAATGTTTTCGCTGCACAGTGAACCCAGTCTTGCGAATACACCCTGTATATAACTAAGTACACACACATACACCACACTACACTTGATTGTATGCATGAAATTGTTCAGTCCTATTATAGTTACTTTTGTTGGCTGAATATCGTGTATCAGCTACACAGAGTATTTTGGATGTCACTGAATGGAAACTTTTCTGTGTTATACAAGATTATCTGTTTTTCTAATAGGGTGAGTTCAATTTTAGAAGCCATGTCATTAGGTGAGCAGTAGTATATTAACTAACAAAGTGTGTGTGTTATGTCGCACACCAACAACGATTGAATACTTGAAAAGTGCATGTACTTTTTTTTTATACCACTTAGTTAGCAAACAAGCACACGGCCCACCTAATGAGAAGCGATTACCGTGGCCTATGGACGTATGCAACACCAGGGGTGTCACACTCGCGCTGCCGACCATGAAGAAACCTTCTGATGCCCCTCTTGAAGAACCCCATATTGTAGGCGCTTAGGAAAACCGCAGCAGGGAGGTACTATCTTAGTACTATCTTCACAATACAATAGTTTTAAATCACACAGCTTTTTAATAAGAAGTATTTATTGTACCTATATTACATCTTCTCCAACATTAAAAAAATCTGACCTTCATATCATTTTAATCAGACCATCATGACATTGTAATCACTTGTATCAATGTAATCAACCGAATCGACCTCATAATTTAAAATTTGAATCCTATATAAATAAAATAAATAAAAAATAAAAATAAAAATAAAAATAAAAAAGCCTTTTATTTCATGCCTTAGGTACATTGCATTAAACGTTATAAACTAAATAAAGAAAAAAGTTTGAAAAAATTAATGACATTAATCAAAAATAAAAAAATAAAAAATAAAAAATGCATGAACCCCTCATGTTGTGAGGGTGAAGGCCTCCTCCAGAGAACACCAGTGGTCTCGATCTTTGGCTTCAGTTAGCCAGTCTTTGCCTGCTATTTGTGTGATGTCGTCCGCCCACCTGGTTATAGGTCTTCCTCTTTTACGGGTACCCTTTGGGCCTGGCCATGACGTAGTGCGGACTGTCCAGCGATCGTCGCTCATTCTCGCTATGTGTCCTGCCCATCTCCATTTTAATTTTAGAGCGTAGGTGAGAGCATCAGTTACACCTGTCTTTTGTCTGATTATAGTGTGACGTATTTTTTGATGTTTTCTAATTTTTGTGATACTTCTTTCCATACCTCGTTGGCAGGACCTGATTTTATTTTTAACCCTTGCAGTGAACTTCCAGGTCTGAGAGCCGTAGGTTAACGTTGGTAAAAGACATGAGTCCATCACCTTTCTTTTAATTTTTAGAGGCATCTGACTTTTTAAAATTTCTTTTAAACTCCAAAACTTTTTCCATGTCGTTTTTATTCTTCTTTCGACCTCTAAGTCATTGTTTTGTTTTTGGAGGGAAATATGTTTTCCTAAATAGATATAGTTCTCGACATATTCTACCGTTGTGTTGTTTAGACTAACAGAGTTTTGTGCGGCATTTGTCATGAGTTTGGTTTTGCACAGGTTCATTTCTAGTCCTACCTCTATGCTTGCTTGTTGTAATGTCGCTAACATTGATTCCAGCTCGGTGCTATCTTCTGAAAGAAGGACAATGTCATCGGCAAACCTCAGGTGGCTGATATATTTGTCTTCTATACATATACCGGTTTTTTCCCAATTTAATTTGCCGATAATCGATTCCAGTACTGCTGTAAATAGTCGAGGTGATAGGGGGTCACCTTGTCTTACCCCTCTTTCAATGGGGATGGGTGGTCCTGTGCTCTCCAATTTTACTCTGCTAGTGTTGTGTTCATATAAGTATTTTAAGACTTGTACGTACTTTTCCTGCACATTTTGTGATTTTAAAGCTTTCCATATTGCGGAGTGTAGTATTGTATCAAAGGCTTTCTGGTAATCTACGAAACCTATGTAGAGAGGGCGTTGAAATTCTTGATATTTCTCTATTATCTGTTCTAAAGAGTGGATGTGGTCCATAGTGGAAAAACCCCTTCGGAATCCAGCTTGTTCGACTGGTTGGCTTTTTTCTAATGTAGGACTGATTCTTTTCTCTATAATCGAAGCAAATAGCTTGTAAATAGAAGGAAGGAGGCTAATTGGACGATAATTGCCAATATTTAGTGGATCACCTTTTTTAAACAACAGTATTATATCAGATTCTGACCACTGTGTAGGTGTTGTAGAGGAGCTTAATATCAAGTTGAATAAATGAGTCAAAGGTTCTACCAGGAAGAAACCTGCCGCTTTTATGGCCTCGTTCGTTATCCTGTCAGGCCCTGGGCTCTTATCTGCTTTTAACCTTTTAATTCCCATTATAATTTCTGTTTCTTCCACTGGTTTTATTTCTTTGTCATTATCATCAGATTTTGATTCCTCTTGATTAACATATTGACATACTGGAGCACTGTACAAATTTTCATAAAAGCTGGTTGCTATATTAAGTATACCTTTCCGGTCGTGCCTTGTGTTTTGGGCGTCGTTAAGTCCTTCTATCCATACTTTGTGGGAACGAAGATCCTTGTAGGCTTTTTTCAAACTTCCCGTAGAATTAATGTGCATTTCAATAGTGCTCTTACGATGATTCGCGTAGTCTCTTCGAACGTATTTACTTACTAGTTTATACATTGCTTTCAATTCATTTTTCATGGCTCGCGTTTTTGGTTTGGTTTTTTGTAGGGCTCTT
Organism: Eilema griseolum; assembly: GCA_963662185.1. Taxonomy (NCBI): domain Eukaryota; kingdom Metazoa; phylum Arthropoda; class Insecta; order Lepidoptera; family Erebidae; genus Eilema; species Eilema griseolum. The sequence continues at coordinate 4,834,952 of OY759249.1, forward strand.
CTGCGTTGTATTAGTTTCGAAGTATGGGCAGATATAGCACTGTTTTTCTCTCCGTCTCTATTGTATATGTGAGCTTTCTTCAAGTTGGTGTCTAAAATGTTCATTATTTTATCATAGCATTCTTGTACAGAGTCGGTTTGTTCCTATATATTAAACACTTAATATAATATAAGTAACATAACAAAGCACTTACAAAGAACGAGAAAGTCCACTCTAAATTCCACACAGTTTTCAACTTCCAAAGAGTAACATTTTAAAACGTCCCGTCACGTATTCACTATAATGTAGAAATTCCTGAATACCTTGCAATATCTAGCGAGTTTGTCCAACACGGCACATGTCGCAGCAGAGCACAGGAGACGGGCTCGCCTTAATTGAACCCAGTTTAAGTGTCTGTGGTTGGACAACGATACTTGTAAGTCCATAAAGTTACTTAATTAAATAGCAGCATGTAAGTATAATTAAATTTGTTAATGGTATTCTGTTAACTATTCATATTAATTCAATAGTATATTAAGTATATTAATCCAGTAGTATATTATTTCAGGCAGTGGGCTGGCCACGTTTGTCGAAGGACCGATGACTGTTGGAGCAAACGGGTCCTAGAGTGGAGACCGCGAGACGGTAAACGGAAGGTAGAACGCCTCCTAGCCAGATGGACGGATGACCTAAAAAGATGGCTGGGACAGACTGGATTCGGAAGGCAGAGGATCGGAAAAAATGGTGCACATTGAGAGAGGCCTATGTCCAGCAGTGGACTGCGGTGGGCTAATTGATTTGTGGAGGAACGAGGTGATATGTTCCTCCTACACAAAGGGAGGATCCTCCGACCAGGCAAGGTGATCACGCCTGGCGGGCCGCGGCCCAACGATTGTCGTTGGGTTGAAGTATACATGTTCTCCCAGCGCGAGAACTTTACTTGCGCGATGTAGGATTCGTAGTAGTTCTGCTTGCTGTCGCTAGATGGCGCTGGGTACATGTGGCATAGCCACAGATTTATAATAATTAATGGCCAGTTTTAGTTACAACATAGACTAATGTTATGATTAATAATTACAGAAGTTACAATCAAAAAATGCATAGAAACGATTTTTGACTTCCAAAACTGAATAAGTCTTGAAGCGGTAGGCGAGAGTGGATAGCAGAAGATATTTAAATACGAACATCTTTGTGGTTGTTTTGTAGTTTTATATTAAAACAGTACATATAATATATTAAAACAAGAAACATACAAATACAATAATATGACATACATTATCATTCTTCATTTGAATTAATGAAAATAGATAAGGGGTATATATGGATACATTAGTAACCATAAATCAATGATACCAAATATCAATCAATTAATTAGCCCACTGCAGTCCACTGCTGGCCATACGCCTATCCCAATACCAAATATAATTCTATCATCGCACCTCTCGCCATAGGCAGGGAATTCATCCTCACACATTGCGAACTGAGACGGTGCGCACTGTACGATATGAAAGAAACTTCATCCCACGCACACTCAAGCTGTGGAATGACCTCCCGCTGCGGTTTTCCTAAGCACCTACAATATCGGGTTCTTCAAGAGGGGCATCAGAAGGTTTCTTTGTGGTCGGCAGCGCGAATGAACCACCCCTGGTGTTGCATACGTACATAGGCCACGGTGACCACTTCCCATCAGGTGGGCCGTGTGCTTGTCGGCCACCTAAGTGGTATAAAAATATATATATATATAATAATGCTCTTTAGTATATCGTCCCATACCAAGATTCCACAAGCTTCAACAAAAAAGGGATAAATTCTAACATCATATCTGGTACAATTTTGTTCAAAAGCTTTACAGACAATTAAATTACGCATCTCATAATTGTTTAATTTGAAATGTTCTCATTACTTAACCTTAAATACGAATCACTGAAAACAGCCATAATAATTAATTCAACTTCTTTGACATGTTCATTGTGTAAATTCAAATCATGCTTAAATTGTTTAACCTTCTGTGATCACTGGCAACAGTGGAAGCAAAGGAAGAACCTCGTTTCGTAATGAATAGAAATAAAATCTTTTGAAACGATTTCGATAACATGAGCTTACAGTTTCCTTAGATTTTTATAAAGCTTTTGATTGAATTCTTTATTTGAAAATGCTCTTGTATGGTTTATCGAAAAAATAATACAAACTATTACTAGCTTTTTACATACATACATATTAATCACGCCTTTATCCCCGGAGGGTTAGGCAGAGGTGAATTAACAACCCACTTTTCACCAATCATTGAATTCGGTCCCAGCTTACATAAACTTACATAAAGCTTACATAAACAATTTCAGTTCGTGATGAACGATAAATAATTACCTATGCGAAATGGTTATAAGTAATAAATCATAGAAAATATTCAATAAAGATGATTACCATTATTGAAAATTTTCTATGATTTATTATGAAAGAAAGCGTGGAACGTTTTGTTAAAAAGAGTTAAGTAATCTTGTACTTAAACACTCCACGCTTCCTTTCGTTTCTGCGATCTAATGAAGATTTGGCTTTAAAGGGAAAACTCTTGAGTCATCAAACTAAATGTCCGAATTATTTGTAATTTTTAGTGCGTGCTAAAAGCGTGATTTTTAGTTTTTTTATACTATTATTTCTGTGCGTCCTGTGAAAAGTGATACAAGTCAACTTATATCGATTTTGATATTATTTTAGCACCTCAATCAGAAAAAAATACTCTATTTTTCTATCTAATCAACATTTTGATACGTCTATTAGTTTCTGAGATCGTGTGGTACATCTAAGTCGAAATGGCGTGATTTGATAACATATGAATAAATACACTTTGACATGTATCGTTCATAATATTCAAGTTATGAGTTAAATATTTGTGTGTAAAAATGTATCTCAAGTCATATCATTATTAACATATATTTATTACCTTCTAATGAAAGTGTCATCTGATACATGTTTAGTTATATCAATGGACACAAAGTAAATTCGTACACTGCATCGAAACAACTAAAGTTGTATTATTGCTCACATACATAGGAAACTAATATTTTTGTGTAAACTAATTCAACTAAAATTATATCAATAATCACGAGAAGATTAAAATGATTTTGATCCAAAATATGTGCAAAGTAATACATGTTGTGAACGCGAGAGGTGCGCGGGGTGCAGGGGGCGCTACTGTAAGGGTACCGCCGCCCGCGCGGTGTCAGTGCCGTAAATACTACTGGACAAGGTGCTCGCGCGCGCTCTCTGAGCAATCCAATAAGGCGCACAATGTACGTATTAGATGTATCATTTTACACAAATTCTATTTTATTATTCGTATATTCATAATAACAAGAACTAATAATCATTTACACAAAATAATCACTCCAGTTATATCAATTTACACGAAATCTATTTATTTTTGTGTAAAAGTAAAAACATTGCAATTCACGTAGATGCGCCCCAGTATTGCTCCTAACCACATAATTATAATATGTGCGTATGCTTCCGCAAGTATTTGAGTGTTGTCGGTATACCTACACTATTATCCTATAGGTGCACGCGCACACAAACCTAGTATCACTAGTGTCTAACGAACTGTAACCCGCGATCCCCCCAACTGAAAATTGGATCAACGCGTCTTCGTGAATTGCACTATCTGAGTAGGTAATGAATACCGTTATTATTTTATTTTGTTTTTTAATATGTTCTATGATGGTCTATAATGTAAAATTTCATTGTTGCAGCGTCGTTCTTGCCGTGCAAAACGCATGTTAGACATGTTAAACATGAATGAGAATGAAGTGTCCGTGGATGAAAACATTTCTTTTACTTCCAGTCAAAATAACAGTTATAACCGTAGTATGCCAAATAGAGAGGAAATATTATTATTAGAGCAGTCCTTCTAAAAATACTCACTGAAAGACGATGAGTATAAATGTTTTTCTTCAGATGGTAATTTCGGATTCTCGAGTAGTGACGATTATATACCTGGTACTGATGAATATAGCAGTGACAGTTCTTATGATGCTATAACTAGAGCTAGAGGTAGAACAGGGAATCCACCTAAAATAATTTTAAGCTCTGACAGTTCATGCAGTAGTACTTGTAGCAAAGATGATAACAGTTGCCATATTTTACCCGAAGAAAATAGGAATAGTAATCTAAGTAACTTGCCTGAAAAATCAAACCCATGCAGTAATAATAGCACCGTCTCATTCACCAAATTCCCCTTATTCTGTAGAAGGAAATAACGAATCCAATACTTTACCCGAGTAAAAGATAAATGGTGATTTAAATACCATCTTATCTGAAGACCCAAATCAGTGCAATGATGCGGCACCATCTTATTCATTTTGGAGTACCACATTATTTTGTTTTATATTTATTATTAATATTGAATTATGTTTAATTTGCTTTAGTCGCATTATGTCCAATTCGCAAGATGTCCAGCGGGCTCAAATTGTCCAATTCTCACAGCGGCCAGTTCGCAAATTGTCCAATTCTCACAACGTCCAATTCTCAGAATGTCCAATTCGCAATTGGCCCGGTTTGTAAAATAGGAGTCGTGCTTGATTACGGGAGGCGTTTTTGACGCTTCAGTCTCATAACGTTCTTAGGTTTCTTGTGTAAAACAAGAAGAAATAAGAGCCGTGGCTCCGTTGACATAGCTCACATATCGGAGGGATCCTCCTTGATTTCCAATTCTTGGTCTTGCTCCAATTCGCAATTGGTCCAGTTGGACCAATTACGAATTGGACCAATTGCGAACTGGACCAACTGCGAACTGGACCAATTGCGAACTGGACCTATTGAGAATTGGACAGTTGGACATTTTGCGAATTGGACATAATGCGACTAAAGGTTTAATTTGATGAGGAAGTTGAATATTATTTTAGGTTTTTGATAAATGTTATTTTATTATGTGATAGTTTTGATTCATTCTTGAAGTTTGAATATTTAATACTTATTGAATTTAAGTTGAATTTGATATGAAAGTTTAAGTTCAGTTATGGTTTTAATTTTTCTTAATACAAAGAATATCGAGATTTTGATTCTTGTTTAGTTATTTTTAGAATTAGAAACAATTTTTCGTTTATGTTGTATATATATTGATGTTTTATTTTCCTTTTTAACTAAATTAAAATATTCCAACTTTCAAACCAAGTGTTACTCATTAATACCTTAAAATAAAAGTAATTGTGCTTTTTTTTTTCTTTTTATTGCTCTATTTGTATACCTTTGTCTTTAGATTGTTTCTTGTATCATATTACACAAACTTGAGTTAAGATTTAAGTCAACTTATATCAAAAAACACGAACTTTATTCTCGAGTAAAATGATATAAATAATAAAAAAACTATTTTTACTAGTTTTGTGCCTACAGTGCTTTTGCCAATTGAAAACTATTACTTGTTTGTTAGACAGCTTTGAACAGGAGATGATTAGTTTCATATAAAACTACCTGATAATACAACAAATATCACCTTTCACATAGCGTGTAAATTAATATAACTCATTTAGAATCATTATACACGAGCATCCATTTGGTGTGTTTTGATACAACACATAGTTTTTTTTAAATATCTCTTCCTATATTGAACACTCTTGAGCGGGCACCTAATAGGTTTTTAACAATACCAATTTAAAATAAAATATGTCACTATTTTTGAAAACAAATAATTATTCTAAGAAATTTCATGATTATAAAACAAAAACTAGTCTATTGTAAAGTTGACATTTTCGGGATGTATCAGTTTTCACAGGACGCACAGATTTTTATATTATACTTTTTCGTATTCCTGACAGCAAACCCTTTCATTTGATACCCATATCATAGGGGTGTATTTCAAACAGCCAGACCGCCATCTTGGGGAGGCCGCCATATTGGATTTATAAAAATTAAGATTTGAAGATTTTCTTACATACCTACATAGTTAGTTACAGGTGAAGCTAAAAAAGCGTGTTAAAAATAACGGAAAGAGTTTTCCAAAAGCCGAAGGGGAAACTATCCGATGTAACTGGAGCATTTCTAAGATGTCGATGGTAAGTATTTGGTAGGAAAAGTATGACTGCCAACTATAAAAAAGCTGTAAACTGTTATTTTAACCCATGAATTCATAGATATACCATAGAAATAAAACCAACAGAATAATTCTTAATTTATGAGCGTTTTTTATAGGCCACTTAGATTCTTGTCAATGACACCAATTTGAATGTCCTTTTATGGCACAATCGTTAAACATGTTCTATTTTATTTGTACGAGGTTATACATATCATAAAATAACACATATAAAGGCTGTTTGTTTGTCATTTACACTGATTTAGAGAAGGTTTAGACACTGCGTACATACGCAGTGTCTAAACCTTCTCTAAATCAGACAAAGAGGTATTACTATAATATAGGATATGAATACATATTCATATCCTATATTATAGTAATACCTCTTTGTCAGTGATGTGGGATAGACACGTTATGTTATATTTCTATTGTGGCCTATGATCCTGACATACATCTCTGGTTTCTGTTTTTATATTTGCTCCGTCAATTGACTGAATTCCGATACTATTGAACTTCAAAAATGGTGGTCCCTACCTTCACGACCCTGATAGACGCTTTTTCACGCCCCGCTTGAAGAACCCGGGACTGTAAGAAGAGGCACGGGCTTATCGTGCGGCAGAGAAAGGAGGCCTTTAATCGTATGGTGCGAGACGGTATGGTTTCCACCGTTAGTGGGTGTCATCGCAGGCCAGTACAAGTTGTTCTGGACAAGAAGAAAGAGGGTGGGATCAGTGGAAATAGCTCCTCAGAACAATCGCCGTGGTAGAAGCGATAGAATACGGCCATAGAGATAACGTCTCTACGCATCTGCAAAAGTTCTAAGGTGTTAATAACTTCTTCAGGACCACCAATGATACGAACTGTAACTCACTGCAATCTGTTGAGAGCGTCTAACAGTGAGGACAGTATTCCACGCAGAAACTAATTTCTGTCTTGTACGAAAGACACCGCTACTGCGGCGTGAAAACTGCTTCACCTTGTTCAGGACTCTGAGTTCACGTGACGCTGTTTTGATAACACTCTACATCGAGAGCGTCATCAAAACAGCATCTACGTAGATTTTGTTGAGTTTGCAGTGAAAATATGCGACCAGAGGTAACGGCTGGACGCAAATGTAAATGTTCCAAGGTATTTGTAACTTCAAGACCACCAATGATACGAACAGTACGTCACTGCAATCTGTCGAGAGAGTCTAACAGGTATTGTGATCGTGATTGATCCCGTACTGTAACGCACGTTAACTTTGAGAAACTTTCAAATGCAGGATTTGAAATTTTGCACACACTACTCGTAATCAAGACCCGACTAGACAATAATTTAAAAAAAAAACAAGCCTAAATATAACTTATTCAATATACACAATGACTGGTGACACACAATTTAGTTTTAAGCATTTCATTCTAAATATGAAAAGCTACCAATATTCACAACTATCAACCGTAACATTACAATATCTCGCCAGCTAACCCATCAGGGTCTACTTTACGAGCCTAATGAAGTGATATTGGTTAATTTGGATCGCAAATGGCCTGTAAAACGAGATATATTTCGTATTATTGCGTACTGTGTAGCTTATAGAATGGATATTCAATTTTATGGATGTTTGGAATTTGTTATTTTATGTTTAGAAATAATAGTTTTGCATCTGTTATTAGTTCCATAATCATCTAAAGGTTATCCGAAAGAGTTCTAAAGTTACCGACATAGGTCACAGAATAAGCAAGCTGAAGTGGCAGTGGGCTGGCCATGTTTGTCTAAGGATCGATGGCCGTTGGAGCAAACGAGTCCTAGAGTGGAGACCGCGAAAAGGTAAACGGAAGGTAGGACGCACCTTAGCCAGATGGATGGACGATCTGAAAAAGATGGCTGGGAAAGACTGGATGCGGAAGGCAGATGATCGGAAAAAATGGCTCTCATTGGAAGAGGCCTATTTCCAGCAGTGGACTGCGGTGGGCTAATTGTACTTGTACTTAAGAATCATACTCAGAACCACGATCTCAAACAAGCGTAACTTGCTCCTACCTCAGACTCTCTGGTATAAGTCTTCCTCCAAGCCTATATTGTTTTCAACTAAGCAAGGGTTGCCTTTTTCAGTCTAGCTACGATAAATAAATAAACTTCTACAACATTCTATGCACTCCCAGGCCAATCAAATATACATACAAATATTTGCACTGAACAGGAATCATACGCGCGCCCCCTGTGCAGCAGTCGATCATTCTACCGCTACACCACAGAGGCTTATTACTTCAATATTTTACGTGAAGTGACTGCCATCATACCTTCACATCCTAATGACGATATAGAAGTTTTGTAGTTAGATGATAACATGAGATAAGTATATAATAGATTTATTCCACTTCAAAATATATTGGTAATGACTGAGCAAAATACTCTAGTCATAATGAACTAATTAATATAATCTAAACATCTCTCTAAAATACATAGCTTTTACCTAATTTTATAAGTGAATGTATGTTTGTAAAATTAATTATTGTTTTAAATGCGCCTAAAACATTAAATTGTAACGATAATCAATTATTAAATGATTTCGTTTAAATCTTGTAGAAACACAAACGGTTTTAACAACTCTATAATGATAATCAAGCTGTAGGTGCACTGCGCGATAAAGAGAACGCTTTTCAAATTCGAAGCGTGGTGACAATATCCGGTCATCTCGCTCTTTCCCCCGACGTGCCAAATTAAAAGCTTGGTAGTACAGACAGGTAGATACAGACAAACTTTTAAGCTCAACCAAAAGGTCCCTTATCTAGCGGAGTCTGACCTCGGAAGCTAAAAAACGATTACGAGAACCCTTTGTGTCCGGGACTTCCAAAATTGAATACATTTTAAATAATGGTTGGCACCTTTTCGCTTTAGATTTCCTTTTTGAAGAACGAAGATTTATGAGTTCACGGTACTGTTGTTAATGCTTCACTGGTAAACACTGGCCTTCTATCCTATTGTGTTTGCCAAGTAAAAAATGTCAGGTGTAGCCTTCTACTTGTGGACACTTCCATAGTCATCACAATGCGTTCCAATGATCGCACCACCATGGATGATTTTTTTACTTGCGATAAATCGCTATGGTACCCAAGTCAAAGCGCCGGATTCAAACCGAATAAAACACATAGCACCTGTGGGTCATCGTGTTGGTTGCCGAAGGTGAGGTTGACAGGCATATCCCACATAGCCCGGCCGACCCAGGACCATCTCTCTCGATCTGGCCTTTAGGTTCTGAGTTTGGGGTCTCGGACGCAATTGAGACTTTTCTCATCATGATGAAAATGACCTACTTATTATCATCTTCATACCAATTTCTCAGTTGCGACCTTGGAACCTGAGGTCCACTTATAATTTGATAGGTGTGTCGGCTTTTCTGGGAGCGACTGCTGTCTGATCTTGAGAGCAAAGTATGCACCTGAGCTCTGTCTGATGTTTGTGGTACACCGACTAGCAGATACGGGTGGTTTGAATCTCAAAGATCTTGAAAGGACTCTGTAGTCCTGTACATCCTTCGTCGGACTCTCTAATACCTTGGTTACACATACTAAGTGTAGTGGCGATACTTTTCGTTTATAATAATGGTTAAATTAGGTTTTTTTTTTAAATGCCGATTTTGATCTTGCACTCGACCAACAAGTCAAGCATGCAGTGGCTGCCTTAATAGGTTAAACAACCAAAATGTAAGTTCCAAGTACATGTATACAAATGTATTTGTATTGTTGTATTTAACCAATGGCTGTCTTAAATAAATAAATGCCCTTGTCCGAATGATCGGTACGTGTGAACATAGCTTATAAGATTATTGTTATACTAGCTGACCCGCCCCAGCTTCGAACGTGATATATTTGGAAACCTCAAATCACAAATTTGAGTCAGTAATATTTTAATTTACGAATGATGTATGGAAATCTGCCGGATTAGTTGACATTAATGTTTTTTTTATAGCACTTTGGTGGCAGACAAGCACACGGCCCACCTGATAGAAAGTAGTTACCGCGGCCTATGGACGTGTGCAAAACCAAGGGAGTCACACTCGCGCTACCAATCCTGTAAGCACAGAGAGTTTCTTTGCTGTCAGTGTAAAAGACGAAGCAGCAAGCTTTTGGTCTTCCCACTGACAGCACAAAAACTCTAGTGAGCTCTGGCTACCCAACTCAACGCCGGGAACACAACACGAGGTTATAAATTTCACACTGCAATAAAATCGTAAATCGTAAATATATGATGTAGACTAAAAAAGTCGTGAATAGTGTAGCCTAAAAAGTGTAAAAGAAAAAGAATAAGCTGCGTAGTTCCCGTCAGAGTAGAATTTGGACCACCCCATCTCTTCCCATGCGGTTTCGTACAAGGCGACTAAGGGATAGGGCTGTTTAACAATAGTGCTCGGAAGACCGCAATAGCCTAACCTCCGAATTTGAATGAAATCGGAATTCAATGATTGGTGAAATGTGGTTGTTTATTTATTTTTATTTTTTATACCACTTAGTTGGCAGATAAGCACACGGCCCACCTGATGGGAAGCGGTTACCGTGGCCTATGGACGTATGCAACACCAGGGGTGTCACACTCGCGCTGCCAACCATGAAGAAACCTTCTGATGCCCCTCTTGTACCCCCATATTGTAGGCGCTTGGGAAAACCGCAGCAGGGAGGTGTTTATTCACCTCTCCCTAACCCTCCGGGGATAAATGCGTGATTATACTCGTATGTATGTAAAAATATTGTACCTGAACCGACGCACTGTACCATACAAATTTTGAATAACGTAGTGGTTCAAACATGTTTGTCATAACATCCTTTAGTCTCCGAGTTCCATTACCTTACACAGAAATTCTATTATGCTCATGTTTCATAACATTTCCCCCCGTTATTACAAAATACATTATCAAACCTTTTGTCTTTTTACACAAAACACACGATTTATATTAGAACAACGCAATCTGTAAAGACCACGCCAGACTGCCGCTATATAACAAAAGCTATCGCAACAAAACCTTTTGTATTGACGACATCGCTAAAATAAAGACGAATAAATTCTCCCGTTCCTCCAGGCTCATTTTAAAGGAGACTAAATTAATTTTATTATCAATTTCGGTCCATTTACTCAGCTTAAGAACATTACTTTAGGCTATTATGAAAGTCAAATTGATAATCTTTCACCGGTTCTGGCAAAGTCGTCAAGATAGTCTGGAAGTGTCGTTAATTTTTATAGAATTACTTGTGTGGGAATATTTTAAAAGGGGAACTAAAGAACGATGTTGAAAAGATATCGGAGATGACGTAGGTTCTGATATTCAAAATAATATAAGCGAGCCAATCTATTCAGGGGCATTATTCTACTTGACAATTAGTTTAAAACGCAGTCGTAACGTGAAAGTAGTACTTTTAGTAAAGATAGAAGTAGCATAAATCTAAATCAACTTAAAAAATATGTTGGCTAAAGTTGATCGTTGTATTTCCGCGTAGTTAAGATATAGTTGGTCAAGATTAAGAGCCCAGAATGTTTGGGAGTAGTATCAATTTTCTCCAGGATTGAATAAATAAATGAATAAATATTCCACGACATTCTACACAACGCTATCTAGACCCATGGTAAGCATAGCTTAACTAGCTTGTGTTATGGAATCTAGAATGCGGATAAACATACTTAGATACCTTTTTATTTGTAAATACATACATATTATACATAGACACACCCAGACCAATGCAAATATTCAATATCATGTGAATGATATGCATGCATACATATACAAATATTTGCACTGAACGGGAATCGAACCCGCGCCCCCTGCATAGCAGTCGAATGCTCTACCGCTACGCCATGGAGACAAATCGAATGATAAACAAATTGAATGCTGTATTCACAAACTTTTCTTACGTACATTTTTGGATAGTGCATGGGGCCCTATTTCTCGATTTACAGGGCGCAAACAAACCTCACCTGCAAGATGGTATAACTAATAATATTCCTATTAAATGGGGGCCTGGTGCAGAGTTGTGAGGTTGGAAGAAGGAGAAGAGTAGAGAGGAGGAGTAAACGAATATCTGGCCTCCAACGTCAAAACCTTGGCTGGAAATGTTATTAACGCTAAAATAAGGATGACAGCACATTTTTATAATGTGGATACCTATAGTCAGTGATAAAAGAATGATCTAATCACACAATCGAATTTAGGAATTAAATACTGGCTTTATTAAGATCGACATCAAAACGAACTTTAACAAGGCCGGTTCCAATGATTATAAATAAAAACATGTTTGTTCTGAGTTTATGATATTTCGGCGCTGTTGCAAGCACCATGATCATGAAGGAATACACACAGCACCATGATCGCAGAGGAACACACACATTTCTTCTGTTCATGGAGCTTGCAACAGCGCAGAAATATCTGCAACTCAGAACAATACAACATGGTAAATATTCTGATAATTTTAATACAAATGTGAGTGACCATGATAGTTTAAAAACAGGTTTATTATTTCTTTATGGATGCCTCAACCAACATGAGTCGTACAGATCTTAAATGAAGATCGATACGCAAAACAGATTTCAAAAAGCGAATTCTTTAAAATGCTAACGCTGAACGAAAGAGGATTGGGAAAGCTTGCAGGAAAATGTAAAAGCAATGTGGCACCTTAAAGAACTTTATGTTCTATCCTATTTAGAGCGCACTGCATCTAAGACAACCACATTCACTTGCAAATTGTATAACGGTTCTATTTATTCGTACTTGATATCTTCTTACCTAACCACGGTAGCCTAGTGGTATGGGTAATGGACTGCCGAGATGGGATCTCGGGTTCGATCCCAAGTTTTACCATGGCACGCACCAATGACTTTTCGATGCTTTTCGAAGTTATGTGTGTATTTATCGCAGGTTTGTAAGTGCCCGGTTAATGGCAATAGGCTCGCCACCTATTACATTGGGACCTAAACATAAACTGGCGAAATGTGGGTGCTAGCACCTCTGCCTATCCCTTCGGGGATATAGGCGTGCGTTTATGTATGTTAATGTTTCTTTTCCATTCTAAATCTAAATCTAAATCTTCTTATCCATTAAGAAAATTGATTTCTATATCTACAATAATAATAATTATTTGATGTCGGTTATCGTTTTTGATCATATTGCCGGTTCTACTTAACCAATTGTAACTAAGCATATATATATTTAATAAAGTATTAGGTCTAACAAATACGTTTTTTAACTAAAAACCGTTTCAAAATCCGTTTCATAGTTTACTTTTTGCGTTCATTTTGAGCAAATGATACAAACATAAAATATTTTTTGATATCAGAATCGTTCATTTAACAAAATATTCCAAGTGTTTATTATTATATATATCCAATAGACACAACTGCATTTCCGAATGCGCCACTGGCTTATCTTGACTTTTGCAAAAGCGACAAACTAACCCTTCAATCTGCACTACGGTCCCATCAGTCATTCAGAAGATATACCAGTTAGCAGTTGAAGTTAGATTAGACCCTTGAGATCTTAATAAGGACCATGATCCTAAATATGTCTACTTTCATTAACGAGACCAAGTTAAACGTGTATTAAAAGCTGATAAAACTGCTCATCATTCAAATTATAATGAACACGGGTATAGCGGAGTTGTTTTGAATTAAACTAAAAGTTGGAACGTTAAAACTCTATAAGCGGAATGAACTTCAGCTATTTATTATATTAATGCGGATACTATAAATTAAAGTTGGAATATCCTAAGGTGTATTGGAAATTGTCATTTCGGTCGATAGATGGATGTTTAATTACGTGTTCTACATACATACATACATACATATAATCACGCCTTTATCCCCGGAGGGTTAGGCAGAGGTGATTTTTTTTTTTTTATACCACTTAGTTGGCAGACATGCACACGGCCCACCTGATGGAAAGTAGTTACCGTGGCCTATGGACGTCTGTAACACCAGAGAGTCACAGTCGCGCTGCCAACCCTGTAAGTACGAGTTTCTGTGCCGTCAGTAAAAGACAAATCAGGACAAGCCTTTAGTCTTCCCACTGACAGCACAAATTCTCCAGTGAGCTCTGGCTACCCTACTCACCACTAGGAACACAACACGAAGTTATTATAACCGCGGTATTCTGTAGGGCGGAGGTACTTCCCCAGTCGGACTGCACAATCGGACTGAAATACCGCCCTGTCCTACCTCCTTCAAAATTAACACCCAAATTACACCATCATTGTATTCGGTCCCACGTAATAGGGGGTGAGCCTATTGCCGTTTTCCGGGCTCTACTGTTGCCTCGAGCCATGCATCTCTGGCTGAATCTGGGCTGTATATATCTGTCTTATGTTAAACAACCTTATCCCTTAGTCGCCTTGTACGACACCGCATGGGTAGAGACGGGGTGGTCCAAATTCTACTCTGCCGGAAACCACATATTCTACATTATGTTATTATAAAAAGGTAAAGTTTGTGAGTTTATGACGTTGTTAGGGTTATCTCTGGATCCACTGAACCGATTCCTAATGGAAAACGCACTTCCCTAAATAGGTTGAGGACTCAATTCGGCTGATGCAGGACCAACCAGGTAAAATGGGGTTACTCGGGAGGTAGTGGATGTGACTGAGGTGCACTTCAGTCGATGGACCACCTCCTGGCGTGCCCACTGTGCCTGACCTGAAGGTATTGCCTAACTCTGAAACTATGACTTTTCATTATTTTGAATTCCCAAAGTAAGTCAAAAAATTAGCAATCTAAAACTGTCCTGATTTTTAACTTTTTAGAATCCTTATTAAATTTAAATTATTTTTATTTTGAACATATACGTGTAAACGCAACGTAGACTGATAAATGCGATATTCTCTTGCATTCCATACATTTGCACTACGCGTGGCGCACTTGCAAGTACGATTTTTTACGATTTTCAAAATCAAATACCTATAAAACTATTTGTCGTAATAATATTTCACTTTAGCAGTATGTATTATGTATTCTTGATTTTTAAATAATAAGCTGTATAAATTATTGCAGACAAAAACTGTGTTAAAATTTTGTACAAATTAAGGAGGTAGGACACGGCGGTATTTCCGCCCAATTGAGCAGTCCGACTGGGGAAGTACCTTCGCCCTATAGAATACTGCGGTTATAATAACTTAGTGTTGTGTTCCCAGCGGTGAGTAGGGTAGCCAAAGCTCACTGGAGAATTTGTGCTGTCAGTGGGATGACTGAAGGCTTGTCCTGCCGGCACAGAAACTCTGAGCGTACAGGGTCGGCAGCGCGAGTGTGGCTTCTCTGGTGTTACACACGTCCATAGGCCACGGTAACCACTTTCTATCAGGTGGGCCGTGCGCTTGTCTGCCACCTAAGTGGTATAAAAAAATTCAACGATTTCAAGCGCTCAAAAATCGAATTTAAATATTTTGTTACATACAACGCTAAGTGCTTCTTGTTTCACTTCGTCACGCCATAACTTGAAAACCACTTAACCAATGTCATTCATCTTTTTTAATATTTCCTAATACTTTTTAAAAAGTTTTTACAGAAAAGAAATTAGGAAAGTTGAAAAATTTGAGAAAATTTAACGAATATTTCAGTATTCCACACGGCTTAAACTGTAGACAACAGCTACCCTATCGATATTATTTTAATTTCTTGATCACATTAATCCCCATTAACAGCATTATAGTATGATGGCAGGCAAAAGTTATTATAAGATATATTAAAAGTTTATGAATTTAAAATAACAAATATCAAATATTTATTAAGTTAACTGTTCATTCAATAAGCAGCTACACAGCACGCAATAATACGAAATATATCTCGTTTTACAGGCCATTTGCGATCCAAATTAACCAATATCACTTCATTAAGCTCGTAAAGTAGACCCTAATGGGTTACCTGGTGAGATATTGTAACGTTACTGTCGATAGTTTTGGATATTGGTAGCATTCCATATTAAGAATAAAATGCTTATGAGTCTGAACTACGGTCACCAGCGAAAAATCTGTTTCACCGGTCTTCCTGGCCAGCATGCCACGTTTGTATGCCTGTACGTTTCTCTTCTTAATGACAGCACAAAAACTCTCCAGAGTGAGCTCTGGCTACCCCACTCATCACCGGGTACACAACACGAGGTTATTATGGCAGAGTTGTTCTGTAGGGCGGAGGTACTTCCCCAGTTGGACTACTCAATTGGAATACCGTCACGCCCTACCTCCGGTAAGCTACTAAATTGCGTGTCATCAGCCAATGATATGAAAAATCTAAGGCAAGTTAAATCTGGCAAGTTAAATCTAAAATTAAATCATTGAATCTGGACAAGTATCTTTCTGGTGAAAAAGAATATTGTAATAGTATTTCAAATGTATTCTATACTAATATTATAATGCTGAAGAGTTTGTTTGTTTTAATTTAATCTCAGGAATCGATTCGAATTAAACAATTATTTTTGTGTTGAATAGATGAAGGTTTTAGGCTAAATATCATTACCCTACTACTTAAGGGAGCGGAGCAGTGATCATAATCTCAACGAATCTTTAATCTTTTAAGGAGGACACGGTAGTATTGCCGCCCAATTGAGCAGTCCGACTGGGTAAGTAAATAAATAATAAATAATAAATATTCTACAACATTCTACACAACGCTATCTAGACCCATAGTAAGCATAGCTTAAGCTTTTTTGTAAATACATACATATTATACATAGAAACACCCAGACCAATGCAAATACCCATATTCAGGCATACAAATGTTTGCACTGAGCGGGGATCGAACCCGCGCCTCCTGCGTAGCAGTCGCGTTCACTACCGCCACACCACAGAGGCTGTACCAACAAAAGTACCTCCGCCCAACAGAATACCGCGGCTATATTAAGTTTGTGTTGTCTTTGCAGCGGCGAGTAGGGTAGCCAGAGCTCACTGGAGAATTTGTGTTGTCAGTGGGAAGACTAAAGGCTTGTCCTGCTTCGTCTTCTACACTGACGGCACAGAAACTCTGTATTTACAGGGTTGGCAGCGCGACTGTGATTCCTCTGGTGTTACAAACATCCATAGGCCACGGTAATCACTTTTCATCAGGTGGGCCGTGTGCTTGTCTGCCACCTAAGTGGTATAAAAAAAAACAAATCCAGCAAATTTTCATACATTTTATTTGAAGACTATTTAGTCGGTATAGGTATTTATTTATCGGAAACTCAAAATAATGAAACATGGTAAATATCCCGTTTATTCTGATATTTAGTCGGTGTTTGAAAATATGGCAGTTGAGATATTGTAATGTTTACTATTAATAGTTCTATTATAGATATTACTAGAATTTTCATTGCCCTGTAACATAACTGAATAAACACACTATATATAAAGCATAAAAAAGAAAATAAAAGTTCATCAAAAAATGTACCTACTCAGCTGTTTCTGAACTACGCGTCATTTGAAGGAGCTCCGATCTCTAACAACCCACATTTAGATACAAAAGTTGCTGAACACCTTTCCTGGAGAAGAGATGAATCTTTTATAGTAGTAGATAAGTAGATTACTGTAGTGACTCCAGCTTGATAAGAAGCTGCAATTGATGTATTGATGGAAAGAAAATATTCTCATCGTCTTCTGAATTGAGATATTGAAATTGAATTTCGTTAACGGTATACCTTACGTACACTGTGCTGTACGGAACTAACGAATAAATAAATAAAAATATTGTGGGATATTCTGAAATGCACTATTTAAACCCAAAGAAAGCATAGTTTACTTTAGCCTGTGTTATGGGTTCTAAAATGTCTAGTAATGGTACGTGACTTGCACCTCAAGGAGATGGGATTAGGCTCTGAACACCCCCAAGACCAACGATAGACTACCGGACAAGATTGTCCGATTCCTCCCAATACTGCTTAATATGTGTTATCATAAAATTTGCTTTTCAAAATAAGATACTGACTAATTAAACTACAACTATGACATTTCATTATTTTTAATTCCCAAAGTAAGTCAAAATACAAGTATAAACAATCAAATTCCGTCCCAAATTTTAGATTTCTCATTAAATTACTAATTATTTTTATTACGAACTATATACGTGTAAACGCAACGTAGACCGATATACATATGAAATTCTCTTGCACTCCATACATTTGTACTACTCGCGACTGGCATGTGACGTCACTCGCAAGTACGACTTTCTAAGAAGAGTTTCGCGAAAAATTGAATTTTTAAATGAAATATCTTTAAAAATATTTCACTTTAGCAGTTCATTACATCAAATAGCCTATTAAAACTGACTGACGAATATCTCGTGTAGTTAAATCGAATCATCAAGGATCATTAATGAAACTTAATTTAATCCAAAATTCAGCCTTAGTAATTCAAAATATATAACAGAGTAACTGTAAAACAAACCATTATTACACCTACCTACCTCATTATTTGAGTTTCTTAGCAAAATATGGGGAACAAGAAGATACTTTTACACGTTGCGGAATAATACATGGGTCCTCTGGGGCGGTATCGCGGCAATAATTCACGAACACGTGCGGAGGAAATAATAAGAACCGTGCTCAAATAGTACAAATGGAAGTACTTCTGACTTGCCAACTGCCGACGATGATGAAAATATTAGTCTACACTACACATCTACCTAGTATACGTCTGCTTCTAATCCATAAATTGTAAAGTGGTTTTGTCTGGAGAGTATTGGAAGATTAAAAAATTGGGGTTTAATAATAAACACAGATTTTTTTTTGGAATTCTTGTTTTTTTATAGGCTATGAACGAAAATATTACTGAACGTAGTTTGATTTATGTTTTTTTTTGGTTTGAAAGATCTTTTTTAGACTTAGAAAAAACTGAGGAGGAGGAGGTAGGACACGACGGTATTTCCGTCCGAATTGAACAGTCCGATTGGGGAAGTACCTCCACCCCACAGAATACAACGGCTATAATAACCTCGTTTTGTGTTTCCGGTGGTGAGTAGGGTAGCCAGAGCTCACTGGAGAGTTTTTGTGCTGTCAGTGGGAAGACCAAAGGCTTGTCCTGAAGGCACAGAAAATCTCTGCTCTTACAGGGTCGGCAGCAGTGGAGTCACTGGTGTTACACACGTTCATAGGTCACCGTAACCACTTTCCATCTGGTGGGCCGTGTGCCACCTAAGTTGTATAAAAAAAAATTGAGTACCCACCAAAATCTTCGGAGCCTAAGTCAAAGTCAAAAGTCAAGGCTCTTATAAAAGTCGTTTAAGTCAAACCAAATGAAGGATGAACAAAACCCTGGGCCGCATCTGGGAACAACTCAACGATTATGATGTATTGATGGGAAGAATACAATGCTACCCGTGCATAGGTAATTATTATTGCGCTGACTAATATTACAGAAAGTGTTTTTTTTTATTTGTTTATTATTATAGGGCTGTTTAACATCAGACAGATATAGCCCAGACTCAGCCTCAGATGCTCGGCTTGAGTCAACAATATTGCCCGGAAGACGGCAGATATGCTCATTACGTGAGACAGAATTTAATTATTGGTAAAATGTAAGTGTAAATTTATAAGGCGTGATTATATGTATGTATGTATGAAAACAATAAAGTCATAAAGACTTATCTACTATGATGTAAAAAAATCTCATAAAGAATTTAATAACACAGATAATAATTTACGATCATTCTCACGTTGCGCAGATACATAATGCTGTATATTTTAATTTAAGTATGTACATACATAGTAAAATTTTCTGGTGTATATGCGAAATCAAATTTTACGGGACCCATGTCAAGCCTTGCTGATTGATGAATGACGCTCTAGCACAGCCTATCCTCTTGGGATTAGAAGACCCCGTATAAACCCTTATAGTCTAAATTTGAAAAATAGGAGTTAAAAAGCAAACTTTAAATGCAACTAGTATTGGACATCGAGGGAAGAAAGAGCTAAGTTTCTTACTAATACCTACACTAAAGATATCAAAGCTTAAGCTTATAAATAAAGATGTGAAGATGTTTGGATGTTTGTTATTCAATTACGCTCAAACGGCTGAAGAGATCTAGCCGAAATTTGGTCTGAAATCTTGTCTGTGTGGTGACAGAGAAAGAATACATGTATCACCACTCCATCTTATCCGAAGCGTGTCATAAGAGGCGGCTAACATAAATATACGTAGACATGTCACTACGAATTAAGTAAAATTCAAAATGAAGCCCTGTACCAACCCATCTGGCCAGTGTGGAAACAGTATAGACCAAAACCTCCCAATATGGGTGAGGCCTATATTCAGGAGAGAACTGCGACAGACTAATTGATAGTCTGGAATTACACACAAGTCTTTGACTATATACAAAGTTGAACCTTGGGAATACGTATATACATAATATGTATATACCATGATTCTCGGAATAGATTTAAAATTAAAATATTTACTGCCCTTCGAGCCTCCAAGAATAACAATATAGTCACCACTTAATTAAAGTAGATAGTATAAAAAATAAGTTATGGTAGGTATGTAATGCATTTACTATCTCTGCTAAACTCACGCATAACTGTCATTGTCTAATCAATTCTCTGTGCTAAATAGGTTTCATTTTTTCTTTTCTCTTCAATATTGTAATATTACGCATGTTGGTTTATCCGTAATTGGCAAATGTATCAGCCACATTACTCGCTAAACATATCTTGTAAAACGATTTGTAATACATTTGCTGTGGAAAAACCTATTAAATAAATAAATAAATAAATATATATAGAAAGAATAAATATATTTCCTCTTTCATTTATTTTTGCCGCGTGGTTCCCGGCAGAGTAGAATTTGGACCACCCCATCTCTTCCCATGTGGTGTCGTACAAGGCGACTAAGGGATAGGGCCGTTTAACATCGGACAAATATATACAGCCCAGACTCAGCCTCAGATGCATGGCTCGAGTCAAAAATAGTGCCCAAAATACGGCAATAGGCTCACCCCCTATTACTATTATTGGTGAAATGTGGGTGATAATTCATCTCTGCCTAAACCTCCGGGGATAAAGGCGTGATTAAGTGTATGTGTGTATGTGTGTAAATATATTCAGATATTCAGGACTCAGAGAAAAGGAATCCTTATAAACAAAACGGCTATGCACCCGTACGACTTCAAAGCTTGGACCTCAAGGAGTTCTAAAATGAGGTTGTACCGTTGTATATGTGATAGGGTCCAAACTAGGAGGTCGTGAGGGTATATAGCCGATAAAACTGTATTCGAACTTCATTTAAAGTATCATAAATTTATACGGGTAAATGGCTCTCGCTGAGACAATTCCGAAGAGGTGCCACTTTTGGATCTAGGGCAGCACTAGCGGACAGAACTCGGTCGTATATACTATTACTATACATATATACAGTCACGCCTCTTTCACAGTGGGGTAGGCAGATACCACAACATGTTTATATTTGATACGATCCTGGCATACACCTCGGTTCTTCCACTTTTATAATTATTTTCAAACACGCTCGTCGATTACAAGTACCTAGGTGCTATTGATCTGGCCTTTCTTTAAAAGGTCTTATATAGCCATAGGTGGGTATTATTATATTATTTATTATTGATTATTTTATTCAAATTTCAAAAATTGTTGCCCAGTCACGTTTAAACGGCTGAACGAATCTGGATCTAATTTAAGAACAAATTATGGTCAATTAAGATATAGAAAACAATTAAATCTGTTTACTCTCTTAACCGTCCCCGTAAGACGGATATATGTATAGGAGAATTTGGATAACTTCGGGGGAAGGTTCTGTAGCTTATTGGTCAGAGCGTTACCTCTGTAAGGGAAAGATCGCGGGTTTGAATCCCGGCTGAACCGATTCAATTTTTTTCTATATCTTAATCGATTTGAATAGTTAGCATTCTAATGCTTAAAATTTCATTCAAAAATTATAGTCAGTCTTTCCTCTGAGTTCGGAGGGCAGTCACTCTCATCAACGACAGGGTTGGCAGCGCGAGTGTGACTCCCTTGGCGTTGCACACGTCCATAGACCACGGTAACCACTTTCCATCAGGTGGGCCGTGTGCTTGTCTGCCAAACAAATGGTGTTAAAAAAACTAAATTAATGTGATGCAATTGAGATCAAAGTATTCGACAGAACGACAAAAGTTTAATATAAAAACGCCAATTTCATAATTTAAGGACATAAATGCATACTAAAATTTGTAAAAAAATACTGTTAAGTAAATAAAAAAAAAAACAAATCGCACACTGAATTAAAAAAAGAAAAACATATTGACGGCTCAAATGTCGCGGATTGCCTCCAAATCTACATTATAAACACTGCCAGTTTAAAATTTCATACAACTATTGACAGAGCCAAAGCTCCAAGATTAAGGAGATATTTTCAGCAACATCTACAAGTGTACCTACTCAATATAAATAACCTTAAAATATTTAAAAGGTTTGTACTAAAGACATTTACAAAAATCGTCACCAATTTAAACCAAAACTTACCTTCTGAATTCTATTTCAAGGGTTTTCTTGTCAAAAATGCTTCATCACATTGTTAATATATAGTCCTTTGTTTCGATCAAGATCTTAAGTCAATTTAGAGATGACATGTTATAGTTCCGATAAAATTTCGCAGTTACACGTCTTCATTGCTTACCATATATCTGTCAACACATAATTTAGTGTCCACTATTTTCAAACCATATTGTTTTTCAACCACAATTTCGATAAGTTCACTCAAAAATAAAATGTTCATAGATTTTTTGTATTTGGAATCGAATTAAGAATGAAGTTTTAGTATTTATACACAAAATATTTTTACTCCGAGTACTGAAATCTGGCCAAGGCGGCCATTTTCTTTCGGTTCGCGCGCATGCGTTATTTGAGAGTTGACGCATGCGCGCTGTGTCTTATTGAAATATTAAAAAATGACATTGTTTTGGTTACACTTATGAAAGATTAAGTAGAAAAATGCTGTTGCTAATGTATGACATGAGGGAATTTCTGTGTGTGCCTTCGTAGTAAAGATTATTACTATTGGGTATTGTCATTTAAAGTATAGCTCCATCTTAGTTTCAGTAAAGATATTAGTGACGTCATTACTAGAACTATATTTAAGTAGAAACGATATCCGTTTGATGTAGTTTTGAGACGAAATATTAAATAAACGTGAAAGTGCATAAAACATTGGAAGTGACTGATTAATAAATATAAATATTTTTGGACACAGCGTTATATAGACCAGTAAGCATAGTTTAACTAGTTTGTATTATGGGTACTAGAATGCAGATAAACATACATCAATACTGTTTATACTGTAGATTGATGGCACTTGGTGGAATTTATTGTTACACATATTGATAACTCACTTGTACTTTTCCACTTTCAGGTCTAAAAACAAATAAAAAGTAATATGGAAAAGTTCAAGTGAGTTGTCAATATGTGATATACGGATACTTTTTTGTAAAAATATATATACATAGAAACACCCAGACCAATGCAAATAAACACAGTCATACGTTCAATTATTTGCTATGAGCGGGATTTGAACCCACGCCTCTAACGTAGCAGTCAAACGCATACCGTTACGCCGCAGAGGCTGTTAAATGTATTCAGCTTTTATGTAATGTGACTGACGATGGACTGACACGAAAACTCTAGAATTAGAAAGTTAATATTGTTTTAGAATCATTTTATTTTGAAATTTAATTCAAAATTATATACATACATACATATAATCACGTCTTTATCCCCGGAGGCAAAGGTGAATTAACACCATTTCACCAATCATTGAATTCGGTCCCACGTTATAGGGGGTGAACCTATTGACGTCTTCCGGGCACTATTGTTGCCTCGAGTCATGCATCTGAAGCTGAGTCTGGGCTGTATCTATCTGTCTGATGTTGAACAGCCCTATCCCTTAGTCGCCTTGTACGACACCTCATGGGAAGAGATTGGGTGGTCCAAATTCTACTCTAGCGAGAACTACGCAGCCTCCGGGAACCACGCGGCCTATATAAAATTAATAAATTTTAAATCCATCAGTCATTTTAAAGAACTCGAAAGATGAATTTTGTAGAAACCGTTACATACAGAAATACATTACTCCTACGTCATGAAAACAATAAAGTATTTTTATACCGGTATTTGAACTGTCGCGTGGCTCCCGACAGAGTAGAATTTGGGCCACCCATCTCCTCCCATGCGGTGCCGTACAAGGCGACTAAGGAATAGGGCTGTTTAACATAAGACAGATATTTACAGCTCAGACTCAGGCACAGATACAAGGCTTGAGTCAAGAATAGTGCCCAATTGAAGACTGCAATAGGCTCACCCCCTATTACGTGGGACCGAATTCAATGATTGGTGAAATGTGGGTGTTATTTCACCTCTGCCTAACCCTTCGGGGATAAAGGCGTGATTATATGTATGTATGTATGTGTTTAAACTATCGTGGTCACTAACATTAATATAAAAGTTATCGGAATATTTACTATTATACCGCCAATACTCCAGTTCCTCCGCGATCATGGTGCTTGCAATAGCGCTGAAATATCCGATACTCAGAACAATACAACATGGTAAATATCCTGATAACTTTAATACTAAAATGTTTACACCACTAATGTGGTAGACAAGCACACGGCTTGGTACCCTTTTAATGCCCATCATGAAGAACCCCATATCGTTTGAGAACCCTTTTAATGCCCATCATGAAGAACCCCATATCGTTTGAGAAAACACAGCAAGGACATCATTTCACAGCCTTAGCGTCCATAGAATGAACCTTTTTATAACTTTTGACATGATATCTCCTGCCATGTCTGTGCCTGTCGGTGCCTGTCACGAATTTTCGTTCAATTGAACAGTCCGACTGGGGAAGTACCTCCGCCCTACTGAATACCGCCGCCATAATATCCTCGTGATGTGTTTCCGGCGGTGAGCTGACTGGAGAGTTTTTGTGTTGTTGTTGTGGGAAGACCAAAGACTTTTCCTGCTTGGTCTTTTGCACTGACGGCTCTAAAGCTCTGTGCTTACAGGGTCGGCAGCGCGAGTGCTACTTCCGTGGTGTTACACACGTCCATAGGCCATGGTAATCATTTTCCATCAAACCTCACTGTGCGAACCGTTTCCGGTTGCAACGTAGGAGGATGAATTCTCTGCTGATAGCGAAAGGTGTAATGAGAAAATTTAGTCGCGGACATCATGTCAAATTCTGCTGAACACACGACATTATATAGGCGATAGAACACACATAGCAAAGCTAAGTTCCTCTCCTGAAGCTGAAAGGTTACACACTTCTTCGTCTCGTGTCAGTGGCAATAATTTAAAATATCTAGCATCCAGCTCAAAATTTAGCAACACTTGTGTAGGTGTAGGGCCACAGCGGGTACGACAGAAGGTGGTCTATCGACTGCAGAGGTGCACTGACACGAAATGGTGACTGAGACTGTGATGCAGAGGTGCAACATAGTCTCAGCCACCACCCCTCACTGCCTGTGAATATGGGATTGTCAATAATAAAAGGGCGATACTTAGTGTTTTCACATTATCCGATCCGATAGGAGAAAGTAAAATGTGTGAAATATATGTCTGTCTTTCACATTGTCTGGCCCGATATCGGAGCCGACACCGTGATGTTGGATTGGATAATATGAAAACGCTTTTAGGCGTTTAAAGCGCTAATAACTCCGCAAACGTTTTCAAATCCAGTGATGGCTAAACCCACCCACTCTCTTCCGGTTTCACCTTTTTATGACTTAATTCTTAAAGAATTTTGCGTAAACGAAATCTTTGTACTTTTTCCTGGAAGCATATTCTTAAGACAACATAATACGTGTGTTTACAGTGAATAAATCTTAATAATTTTGTTACTATACTTTTGAAATATTCGCTTTTGATGTTTATATACAGTTCAGTGGTTCAGATTTCAAAGGTTCGCAAAATATTTTTTCTTCTATTATATACTTACTTTCATTGTCATAATACGAAGTCAATGGACTCGAATATTAAATCAAATCAAATCAAATTAAATTTTATTTCACAGATACTCGCGTGGCGTTGAAATAATACCATTGTGGGATACAACACAATCATAACTAATTACACTGTCATTAGAACTTCAGCCAGTCAAATGTTTTTTTTTACGTGCTCAAAATCCCCATGGTACCCCATACCCCATCGGAGCTGGTGGAAGAAATTATGTCCGACTCGAACCGACCAAGACGCACGCCGCCTGTGGGTCATTTTTGGTTGCCGAAGGTGAGGTTGACCAGCATATCCCTGGCTACCGGCCGAGCTAGGGCCATCTCTCACGATCTGGCCCTCTCCTCGGGTGTGGGGACGCCGTGGCCTGCTACTGCTAGGGTGACAGGCGGCTCCACCAGTCACCCCCAGGCCTGCGCTCATGGAGGGCGGAGGTCGTTCATCGACCTCAGACGCCCGAGTTGCCTTCGTAAGCGGGCAGTAAGTTTTATAATATTTATAAGTACAGCAAATTTTGCTGTGTGGCGTTGAAATAATAATATTGTGGGATATAACACAATCATAACTAATTACACTCATTAGAACTTCAGCCAGCCATATTAAAACAAAATTATGACCCTAACAATAAGAAAGAATGAATTAGTGAAATGTCAGTAATGTTGAATCCATGCAAATTAAATTAAATTAAAATAAAATGACACTGACGGCACAGAGGCTCTGTGCTTACAGGGTCGGCAGCGCCAGTGTGACTCCTCTGGTGTTACACACGTCCATAGGCCACGGTAACCACTTTCCATCAGGTGGGCCGTGTGCTTATCTGACACATAAGTGGTATAAAAAAATGCTAAAATAATTATGTCCGTCATACTTTCACGTTTAAACAGCGAAACCGATTTAGCTGAGTTTCAGTACAAAGATAAACCTTGGGAAAGGAGATAGGATATGTTTAGTCGCGGAAACCAACTACCACTCGGGCGGAGCTGCAGGCAATAGCTAGTTTATTATAAATGTGAAAGTGACGATGTTTTTTTTTTTACGTGCGCAAAATTCCCACGGATGCCTCCCCACCGGAGGCGGTGGAGGAGGTTATGTCGGACTCGAACCGACTAAAACGCACGCCGCCTGTGGGTCGCTTTGGTTGCCGAAGGTGAGGTTGACAGGCATATCCCTCGCACCCCGGCCGACCCAGGGCCATCTCTCACAATCTGGCCCTCTTCTCGGGTGTGGGGACTACAGAGTCCCCAACTCGTCCCCGGAAACGGGGAGGCGCGCCACGTGCGCCACCGCCGCGGCCTGCTTCTGCCAGGGTGACAGGCGGCTCCACCTGTCACCCCCAGGCCGGCGCTCATGGGGGGCGGAGGTCGTTCATCGACCTCCGACGCCCGAGTTGCCTTCGTACGCGGGCAGCTTGTCTTGCGATCCTTCGTCGCTCCCGCTGCCGCTCCCGCCCCGAAGTGACGATGTTTGAATATCTAGACGTTAGTTAGTCAATCAAGGTTTAACGGCTGAACGGAATCTGCCTGAAATTTGGTACAGGGATAGGTTAGTTTGGTGTGATACACACGTTTTATCCCGGGAATAGATTCCCATTTATTGCGGGAACAGTATCAGAACTCAATGTAGACAAAGCCGTTAGCAACTGCTAGTTTTTTACACAAAATACCTCTTAACCCTGCCATTATTTAAACTTCCCACACGTTTTCAGAGTGTAACAAAACCAACCGCTATTTTTGAGGTGTAACCCTCTAGCTGCTTGGGTACAAAGATGTGAAACCACAACTGTCCGGGTCCTTTGAGACCCTAATATGAGGTTGATGAGCTTTTAACAAACGTAATACGTACTGTATGAATAATTATGTACGCTCAAAAGAGAGCACATTGAGGTTACTTTACAAGAAAATGCATTTTGGTTTTAAAAATGGAATAGCAATTGAAAGTCATTTCTGCATCGGCATAAATTAAAAAATAAACGTTAAATATATCTTAACCATATTTTTTCATTGTTTAAGAATGGTCTACATAATTATAGCTTGCATCTATGTTTTGTACTTACTAGTTTCAATCAATCAATCATTTAGCCCACCGCGGTCCACTGCTGGCCATAGGCCTCTCCCAATGTCCGCCATTATATCCGATCCTCTGCCTTCTGCATCCATTCTGATACTAGTTTAATACTTACTAAAAATGTAAACAACGTCAGCATTACGAGTATAACAACGGTAACATCATTACTTGTTAATAGAATGTAGTTACAGTAAGTTGAAAAAATAAACTTAAATTATGAACATCTCTATATTGAACGTTGTGTTTTTCCCAACAATTGTGTTGTCTTCTTACCTCGTTAAAACATTAATTCTTAGACTTTGCGTTCAATTAACCATCAGACGAGGCGAAGTATAATTGACGTGTCCCATATTTAATAAAATATATCCACTTTGATTTGCTTCACATTAATTATTCAGGGTATTTCAAAAGTCAAGAAATTTCTAAAAATATGGTAGGACGTTCGTTTTTTAAATGGTTATGATAATCCGTAAACACCAAACCAACAATAAATGCACACATTTTTATGCCCCCGTTTTTGGAAACTAATGTTGTAACGTAACCTAAACATGTTCAAAAGGTTTACATAACTAACTTGACGTTGTCATTCTAAACAAAGGTCGGATTAGTTTTAAAGTTTAGCCCCGCTTCAGTTAAGCCCCACCTTTATAGGTGTAATAAAAGGAAATGTTCTCACTTTCATATTTAATAGAGTGTTTAAGGGACCCTCACTGTGCTGATAGTTTGTGGCTGAATATTTGCTAAAATACCCCAACTGACCTCCTAACCCCGAAAAGAAAGACTGCGCTAGAACCCCTTCCGTCAATCAGCTGGTGTACCCAATTGCAGATAACGTTAGTTTTACCCTTTTTTATGTGCTCAAAATCCCCATGAATACCCCACTCCCCTATTCATAGCTCCTCAAACACTTATTAGAACTGGACAAATAAGATATCGTTAGAAGGGTCTGTGTTGTCGGCTGGTTATAAGCTATATTTGAGATAAATATGCCGTGTTTGGTATCAAACGAACGAACTTAATTAGCAAATTTCAAATATTTATAAATTATATTTGTTGCATGCCATTTTTTTGTTTATCCATATCGAAGTTTAACAAGTTACGTATATGTGAAGAGCCGACACGACATCCAAACACACAAAAATATTCCAAAGAAATAAAAGAAAATCAGTTTCGCAATCCGCTCATTTGTATATTACCTACTATACATTAACATTTTTTCTCACATACATTACTTGCTAAACTTCTATACAAATAAAGGGTTAAACGACACCATTACGAAACCCCGGGGCGGGAGCGGCAGCGGGAGCGACGAAGGATCGCAAGCCAAGCTGCCCGCGTAAGAAGGCAACTCGGGCGTCGGAGGTCGATGAACGATCTCCGCCCCCCATGAGCGCAGGCCTGGGGATGACAGGTGGAGCCGCCTGCCACCCTGGCAGAAGCAGACCGCGACGGTTTAGCACCTGGCGCGCCTCCCCGTTTCCGGGGACGAGTTGGGGACTCTGTAGTCCCCACACCCGAGAAGAGGGCCAGATCGTGAGAGATGGCCCTGGGTCGGCCGGGGTGCGAGGGATATGCCTGTCAACCTCACCTTCGGCAACCAAAACGACCCACAGGCGGCGTGCGTTTTAGTCGGTTCGAGTCCGACATAACCTCTTCCACCGGCTACGGTGGGGAGATATCCGTGGGCATTTTGCGCACGTAAAAAAAAACATTACGAAACCGCAATGCATTAAAACATTTAACAAAAGTATTATATTCAAGTGTATTCCTTGGTACGCTCCACATCTGCAGTCGTCATATTTGGTAGTCTTCGGATTTATACCTTTAATTGTGCGCAAATCCCATGAATACATGCCCCCTCGCCCCCTCCCTCAGCAAAGCCGGTGGGGGTGATTAATTCGGACTCGAAGACACACCGTTTGTGGATCGGAGATTGTCGGAGGTGAGGTTACCGGAGACATATTTCTCGCACCCCGGCTGACCCAAGGCCATCTCTTTGATATCCCCTCAACTGTCGGGAACATGGTGTTCCCATCTAGCCCCTGGGTATTGGGAGGCGCTCTTCTAACTAGCTCTAAATATCCGACATATTTCAAAAGACAAAAAGTACGTATTTTGTAAATAAATATTTTACTGCAGCTCAAGCCATTCACATCTCCATTACATTTAGACACTACAATTATTGTGTTTTCAGCAACTCGCTGAAATACTAATTACTTCAGTAACAATAAGGCTGAATCCAAAACATGCATAATTTTAAGTTACAACTCACAGAATTACGGATAATTTTGGTTTTGTAATTTCGACTGTATTTGATTTCATGGAAAAGACCTGTTTGATTCACCCGGTAACGCAAAATGAGTTGCCTGGAACCAGGAGTTTCCTATGAAATTGAACTCTGCGACCGAAATTACGCGACTCACAACCACAACTCAAAAGTTACGCTCATTTGGCTTCAGCTTTAACACAAAATACTCGTTTTAATAAGAGAATTGGTCTTCTGGTTAAAAGCGATGACAAAATTTGCTGACAATTGGGTACAGACAGCATCAAATCGATATTAACTACCTTAGTGATCTTAATATCTTAGTATACCCCTTCCCGTTGACTTCTTGTTCTAAGATTTGGTACACACCTTTGGTTCGGTAGATAATACCATTTAAATTGATGAAAGTTTTTGGTATTCGCATCATTAGTAGGTATTAAGATAGTAGGTATTGTCCTACCTCTTCTTGTTAGTAGGTATTAACTAGAGGAGGTAGGACATGGCTATATTTCCGTCCAATTGAACATTGAGCAGTTCAACTGGGGAAGTACCTCCGCCCTACAGAATACCGACGCCAATATAACTTCGTGTTGTATTCCCAGCGGTGAGTAGGGTAGCCAGAGCTCACTGGAGAGCTTGTACTGTCAGTGGGAAGACTAAAGGCTTCTATACCGACGACACTGAAGCTCTGTGCTTACAGAGTCGGCAGCGCGAGTGTGACTCCTCTAGAGTTACACACGTCCATAGGCCACGGTAACTACTTTCCATCTGGTGCGCCGTATACTTGTATGCCACCTAAGTGGTATAAAAAAATATAATAATGAGTTCTTTACTATTCCATTTCCACGATTTTGCGAACATTAGTATCAATTTATTAACCCACATTACTACTGTTCTCGTTCATTCAATTATGTGATCCAAAACCGCAACCTTTCGATCGGCAATCCAACAGCTTAGTCATTATACCACCGCTCATAGCTGACCACATAATGAAGAATGAACTGCATCTCGTGTATGGTCTGGCCGTATGAATGGCGCATTGCAGTTGTGTGGTTAAGCGATCGGTTGAAACAAACCATTGAACAGATTCCAATTATTATGCGCAGTCGGGTAAATACCAGATAATTTGACTACAAAATAGGACACCGTACGTATAATATGGTGATGTTTACGTCCTCATGGATTTTGAAACTTAGGTGGTAGACAAGCACGCCTGATGGAAAATGGTTACCGTGACTTATGAACGTGTGTAACACCAGGGAAGTCAAACACATGCTGCCGACCCTATAAGAACAAAAAGTTTCTGTGCCGTTAGTGCAAAGCATAAAACTTACCAGTGAGCTCTGACTATCCTACTCACCGCCGGCAACACAACACGAGGTTATTATTATAGCCGTGGTCTGTAGGTTGGGACGAGTTAGGGACTCTGTAGTCCCCACACCCGAGAAGAGAGCCAGATCGTGAGAGATGGCCCTGGGTCGGCCGGGGTGCGAGGGATATGCCTGTCAACCTCACCTTCGGCAACCAAAGCGACCCACAGGCGGCGTGCGTTTTAGTCGGTTCGAGTCCGACATAACCTCCTCCACCGGCTCCGGTGGGGAGGTATCCGTGGGGATTTTGCGCACGTAAAAAAAAAAAAAAAGCCGTGGTCTGTAGGTTAGAGGTACTTCCCCAGTCGGAATACTTCCAACATAGCTACCGAAATTATTAAAGAAAATTTCAATTGGAAGATGAAAAGTTTCTATCACTGAGCCAGTCAGTTCACGTCAATTTTACCAGAGATTTTCTTTTTGTTATACCACTTAGAAAACCGCGATAGCCTAGTGGTATGGGTAATGGTCTGCGGCACACACCAATGACTTTTCGAAGCTTTTCGAAGTTATGTGTGTATTTATCGCAAGTTTATAAGTGCCCGGTTGATGGCAATAGGCTCGCCGCCTATTACATTGGGACCTAAACATAAACTGGCGAAATGTGGGTGCTAGCAGCTCTGCCTACCTACTTCGGGGATATAGACGTGAGTTTTTGTTATGTTACTTAGGTGGCTGAAAAGCGCACGGCCCACCTAATGGAAAGTAATTACCATGGCCTAAGGACGTATGCAGCACCAAGTGAGTCACACTCGTGCTGCCTACCCCGTAAGAACAGAGTTTCTGTGCTGTCAGTGCAGAAGATAAAATAAGTACAAGCCTTCGTAGTACAAAAATAATTTTCTGAGTCTAAGGTACTTGATATCCGCATACATTTTATTTTATACATCATTTCTACGCCTTTCTTCGTATATGGCAATCATGCCTACCAATTATTTGCTTTTAAGGTACTAGTTTGTAGTCGACCACAGACAGCAGCCGACTTGTGGCTGGGACAATACTGGCCTTTCCGATTCCGCTAATTTTATGTCAGATCAAAGCCACAGTCATGCCACAGACACTGCATATAATATTATTTAAATTATCTAATCTTATAACCAATCAATTAATTAGCCCAACGCAGTCCAATGCTGGACATAGGCCTCTCCACATTTTTTCCGATCCTCTGCTTTCCGCATTCAGTCTGTCCCAGCCACCTTTTTCAGGTCGTCCGTCCATCTGGCTAGGGGGCGTCCTACCTTGCGTTTACCTTCTCGCAGTAGGACTCGTTTGCTCCAACGGCCATCGGTTCTTTCATTACTATCTTGTAATATCTTATCTTATCTTAAACGGCTTCTTGTAGACTGAATGAAAAATGTAATAAACTTCTTTTCATATAATTTTGGACTTTATGAATATATCAATAAAATCTAAAATTTAAGGGCATTTTCTGCAGTGTCAGTAGTATGAGCGTAGTTTTGTTATGACCATAAACTTACTAGAATCGGGGCCCTGGTTAATTACCTTCGATAGCTAGTGATACGCCATTGGCCTGTAAAAAACAGTCGCGCGTTTTCATCGACTGCTTGCTGCTGCAATATGCGGTCGGCTATGAGCTCATAGTACTCTATTGAATAGTGAATAGTAATGAAAGCTTCTATCAGGATTTCTGATCGCCAAACGGTAATCGCTCAGCAATTGTTATCTTCAAAGTATGAAAGGTCACATCGGTACTTTACTGATTGGAGTTGAAACAGACGATATTCCTTTGTAGGTCGCTGTAATATTGTAACTATATTGCAGGGTTGCCAATGACCATGATCTGAATTCCTCATAAACCTGACTGAAATTCCCGCAATTTGGGGAGTCCTAAAATCAATATTGCCCACCATTTATTATTTAAGTAAAAAATATAAGATTAAACTAAACTAAAACTTTCTAAAATATTTATTAGAAAAATCTTTGCTATTATGCTTTTTCACACATATCTTGTATGCACATCTGTATTAATTTCTTTATTACCTCTTATGTTACAATTATTAGAATATGAAGTGATAGTTAAAGCATAATATATAGGTAGATTTGTTTTAAAAATTCGGAATATAGGCACTAAATTGTAAGACTTTAATAATTTTTAAGTACCGTATCTCAAAAGAAAAAAAAAAACAGACTCTTTATCACTTCGTTGTCTGTCTCTCTTACCACTTATTACTTCTGAGTTCAGGTCTAGAGTAAATGTCTAAATTCCTCACATGTGGTCACATTAGCCAATTCGGTTGGGGACTCTGTAGTCCCCACACCCGAGAAGAGGGCCAGATCGTGAGAGCTGGCCCTGGGTCGGCCGGGGTGCGAGGGATATGCCTGTCAACCTCACCTTCGTCAACCAAAACGACCCACAGGCAGCGTGCGTTTTCGTCGGTTCGAGTCCGACATAAAAAAAAAATCATTAGCCAATTCCCACAAATTCCCCAATCGGGTTGAAAATCCCTACAGTTTGGGGATTTCCCCACACATTGGCAACGGTGCTATATTGCAGTTACATTTGCCGAAAGACTGCTACAAACTATTAGCTCAGTCAAGACTTTGTTTAACAGTTCGTTTCGTATTAACTTTGAATCTCGGGGTTTTAAGTCCACGAGCGAAGTAAAATATTAGGATTAGGATATGATCCTTGTAGCCAGTTACGATATTTATAAGTAACATCGTCTGAGAGGAAACCGTTATGGTCATGATACTGTTACTAGTTTAGAATTGCAATGAAACTACGTTCATTGGATTATAATAACCGTTTATTGCTTGTTATTTTAGCCGACTGCGGAAAAAGTAGGAAAGGCAGCTATGTACCCTCTCCTTTCCTACACAGAACAACATGTACAGGGCTTAGATGTCACCCTCACACTGTGCAGAATATACAAGCAAGAACCAAGCGGTTCGGAGACTTTTTTTTTTGCCGCACCACCAAGACCTGGAATTAATTACCAGCACACGTGTTTCCTTCTTCCTACAGCCCCAGGCCCTTTAAGCGGGGCGTGAAAAAGCATCTGATGAGGCCGCCAAGCTGAGTGCCACCATTGTGACATTACTTAGTGTCTGTAATGGTGACCCTCTTACCTGAGACTTTGGCTTTAGCTTACCCTCAGGCGAGCTGAAGTCAATTTGGCATGTCCTAGATAAAAAAAAGTAATGGAAAAAACAAAACCAAAATAAAAAAGTCGAAAGAAATCGTCGTCCATCTGGCAAGGGGGCGTCCTAACTTCCGTTAGCCTTTTCGCGGTCTCCACTGTAGGACTCGCTTGTTTCAACGGCCATCGGTCCTTTGACAAACGTGGCCAGCCCAAGCTTGTTTATTCTGCGACCTATGTCGGTAATTTTAGTTCTCTGTCAGATAACCTCGCTCCGAATTCTATCCTTCAGAGAAACTCCAAGCATAGCTCACTGCATAGCCCGCTGCGCGACTTTCAAGCTATGGACCAGCCCCACTGTAAGTGTCCATGTTTCGGCACCGTAAGTAGTTTGCGAGATACTGCCCAACCCAACCCAACAAAAGAATATACGATACAATATTAAATAGTGTCCACAATGCAGGAATTGGTTTTTGTTATACAGTAATAAAGTTCGCAACTGGTACCTTCGATACTGGTAGCAGGGATATGTAATAATCAGTATTAAAGAGACCAGAACGTCTAATAACATCCATTAATACGTTATCATACATTTCCTCGTAATACTTCGCGTAATAATATCTTCATACTTCCTGTAAAGGCGGTTAGTGTAAATATTTGAACGACATCTACATCAAACAAACGAAGAGAAAGCGATTTTTTCCTTCCCTAGACAAACAATTTGTGAACATTTATTAAATATTATATGAGTAACGTTTAATTTTCCATAGCTCTGGAGTTCCGGTGTGGTGTATTTTTTATTTATAGGAAAATACTAGTTGTCACCCGCGGCTTCGCTTGATTGAAATTTGGATCTCCTTCCCGCAACCCATGGGATTAAGAATAACCTATTCCCGGGATAAAAAGGGAAAAATTCATAGGTACATTATTTTCTTCATTATTCTCGGTTGCATCAACAGCTTTCATCTCGGAGCGAGAGGTCCGCTTACCCCTTTCTTATTCTTTTGCTTTGCTTTATGGGTGCCACTGCTATGTGACATCCCAACCGAAAGAATGAATGCTCTGAGGTTGATTTAACCCTTGAGCACAGAAGAAATAATAGTACTACGTACAGAAGTTGCACTTGATATTGAAGAAATCCACCGTTTTAATAACCTATAGAATTTCATAGGTATCGAGTTGGCGGCGTTGTATGTTCAGAACAAAGGGCGCTACGAAATTTTGTATGTTATGAAAATAAGGCGCCTCTAAACATCAAAGGAGTGGACTTCTGTACGTAGTGGGTACTATTATCTACTCTGTGTTAGAAGTCACAAGACCGATTACAAATATTATGTTTGCTCAAGTTGCGTCACGCTTGTGCTTTCAAGCGCGCGCCAGCCCCGACTGCTCTTGCAGCCCGGGGCTTTAGCCCATCATCGTAGGTACTTATAGATAGATAGATAGATAATACTTCATTACACATTTACAGCAGAGATAAGTAGGTAGCATGTACTCGTATAAACAGTTTAATGTACAATGGGCGGCCTTCTAGATTCCATAACACAAGCTAGTTAAACTATGCTTACCATGGGTCTATATAGCGTTGGGTAGAATGTTGTAGAATATTTATATTTATTTTGCCTTATAAGCCTTCTGGGTACGTTACCGGTCGGTCATGATGCGGAGGAATTTCATGACGCATTATGTATGTAATTTTTATGTTTATTTTATTTTAGTGTATTTTAGTAGCTATCTAATAATAGTTTTAGTTTTAATTTTCAATTGAATTGTATTGATTTGTATATGTATATAATATATCTAAGACAAAAATAAATAATAATAGTTTTATTTATTTATTTTTATTGCTGAAAGCGATTTCTGCCAGGCAACCTTGGGATGGACAGTAATGTGACACGACAAAAGATATATGGTGTAGTAATAATATAAAACTGTATAAAAGTTGTACTAAAACAAAAAGAAAGACAGAGAAAAGCATAAATAAAGGAAAATAAAATAAAAGTATTATAAACATAATAGCATAACCATAACACATAAATAGATATAATATATATAATAAACTAGTAGATATAAAAAATATAAGATAAATAATATATACCAATATGAAGGAAAACTAATAAATAGCAATGTGAGCATATAATTGCGAGCTTTCACAAAGTACACGATGATAAGTAGTGGTCTTTTATCATTCCTTTAATGATGTTAAGGGTTTTTGCCCGTCTGATGTTTAATGGCAATGCATTCCACAAGCGCACAGCCTTGACAATGAATGAACTTATCTCCATAGTTTAGGCGAGTGACGAATGCCTACCGTGAAGTGGGCTTAACCCCTTTTTTTTTTCTTTTTTTTTTACGTGCGCAAAATCCCCACGGATACCTCCCCACCGGAGCCGGTGGAGGAGGTTATGTCGGACTCGAACCGACTAAAATGCACGCCGCCTGTGGGTCGTTTTGGTTGCCGAAGGTGAGGTTGACAGGCATATCCCTCGCACCCCGGCCGACCCAGGGCCATCTCTCACGATCTGGCCCTCGTCTCGGGTGTGGGGACTACAGAGTCCCCAACTCGACCCCGAAAACGGGGAGGCGCGCTAGGCGCGCCACCGCCGCGGCCTGCTTCTGCCAGGGTAACCGGCGGCTCCACCTGTCACCCCCAGGCCGGCGCTCATGGGGGGCGGAGGTCGTTCATCGACCTCCGACGCCCGAGTTGCCTTCGTACGCGGGCAGCTTGGCTTGCGATCCTTCGTCGCTCCCGCTGCCGCTCCCGCCCCGCCTCCTCCTTCACGAGCATTACTTGCTCGCAGAAGGAGGCGCCGGCCGCCCACGCATCTGCGCAGCGGACCATTGCCGCGAGCAAGGTGGAGAGCGTGAGAACTCTCACTCCCAGGGCCGCCACAAGCTCCCGCCTCGGCGTCTCCCACGCCGGACACTCGGTGAGCGTGTGCGGACCTGAGTCCTCGCTCGCGTCGCAGTGATGGCACTCGGACGTTGGCTCTTTCTCCATCCGACGCAGATACTTTCCGAAGCATCCGTGCTCGGTGATCATCTGCGTCAGACGGTACGAGAGGCTGCCGTGTGGCCTCTCTAGCCACTCCTCCATGATGGGTCTTACCGCCGCTACTACGGCGCGCCCTGCGCCTGGTCGCCCAAGTCGTAGCTCCCATTCCGTGTCGTAGCTCCCATTCCGAGTGGGCTTAACCCCTAAGGTTATTTAACCTCCGAGGTTGGTTAACCGTTGAGATTGGTTTGGTGGGGCCATATACACCCAAAAAGTTTCGCAGATATATTTTTTTTTTTATACCGCAGTGGCAGATAAGCACACGGCCCACCTGCCGGAAAGTGGTTACCATGGCCTATGGACGTTTGTAACACCAGAGGAGTCACAGTCGCGCTGCCAACCCTGTAAGTACTGAGTTTCTGTGCCGTCAGTGTAGAAGACAAAGTAGGACAAGCCTTTAATCTTCCCACTGACAGCACAAATTCTCCAGTGAGCTCTGACTACCCTACTCAGCCCTGGGAACACAACACGAAGTTATTATAGCCGCAGTATTCTGTAGGGCGGAGGTACTTCCCCAGTCGGACTGTATGTCGGCGGAAATACCGCCGTGTCCTACCTCCTTAAAAAAATCATATTTTCTTTATTATACTTTTATTCTGACAACTATTTCTGGTTCCGTTCACGTAATATCTTCAACTCGAAAAGTATATGAATACGTCAATCACGACACGACTCAGTCACATGGATGTCAAATTAGTGAGATTGACGCGAGTAAATCTGTTTTATTTGCCAATGACGCGAACTTGAATGTTTTATATAACTTTGGCTGTTACCTGCGATTCTATTTGCGTTGACTTTACGATTAATCGACTTGGTTTGGAAAAAGTTACTTAATGCTAAGACGGGATCATGGAATCAATTTTAAACATCGTTTATAACATCATTACCACGGTAGCCTAGTGGTATGGGTAATGGACTGCTGAGACAAGGTCTTGGGTTCGATCCCAGGTTTTACCATGGCACACACCAATGACTTTTCGATGCTTTTCGAAGTTAGGTATGTGTGTATTTATCGCAGGTTTATAAGTGCCCGGTTAATGGCAATAGGCTCGCCACCTTTCTTTGGTACCTAAACATAAACTGGCGAAATGTGGGTGCTAGCACCTCTGCCTACCCCTTCAGGGATATGGGCGTAAGTTTATGACTTTATGTTATAACATCATTCATTGTTTCCGATAGTTAGTATGATTATCGTTAGATGGCTCCCACTGTCATCCCACGATGGTTGTACAGAAGAATGCCGAATGCTCAAGGCTCATTAACTCAGTAGTCAGAGTATTCCCTCTGTAAGAGTCTGATCGCGGGTTCAAATCCTGTCTGAAAATTCACTTTTTTCGATTCACATCAATTTGAATAGTTTTTATCCACCATAACGTTTTAAATAGATAGTTAGATATTTGTGTGTGGTGTATTTGATTTGAATTTTTATCGATAGTAATTTTGTTTTTTTTTTTTCTCATTTTTTTCTAACACAATAAGACGACATAACTGAGTATAAGTATTAAGAGAGTAACTCAATTCTATCCTATATAACCTTATATAGATGTTCTTAGAAATTCAATACATCCTTTTACTTTGACAAGACTTTCTGAATAGATTACTTAAATCGACGTTGTACCTTTAAAATGGGTGAATATACAATTGGCGAATAGAATATAATGAATTCGTTACGATATCAATTACTTCTGGAATTTGATAAAGGGATCGTACTGTGTACCACACATGTAACGTTTTGAATTGAATAGCTACTTTTTTTTCTGAATATTTTCCATAGTCCCTCCAGTTAAGCAAAATTGCTTATGTTAAGAATAAGTTCATATTCTTAGTGTAATCGTCAGGATTTGG
The DNA here is from genome assembly GCA_963662185.1 of Eilema griseolum. Taxonomy (NCBI): domain Eukaryota; kingdom Metazoa; phylum Arthropoda; class Insecta; order Lepidoptera; family Erebidae; genus Eilema; species Eilema griseolum. Next base: position 4,874,602 of record OY759249.1, read on the forward strand.
ATCTGGAACCTCACAATCTTAAGCCCGACTACCGAATACTACTATTACCCGTTGTCCTACGTGAGCGACAAGTGCGACAACGCGGCATATATTCTTCCATACCTCACATGATATATTTACGCGACGCAACGAAGGACATCGTTTCGCGTGAATGCATTGTGTCGGATATTTTGACTGTGAGTATGATGAGTACTTTTGTTGGTATGGGTCATTACCCATACCACTAGGCACTAAGAAAAAAAAGTGCTGAGATGAGGTCTCGGGTTCGATCCCAGGTTTTATCATGGCATACACCAATGACTTTTCGATGCTTTTCGAAGTTATGTGTGTATTTATCGCAGGTTTATAAGTGCCCGGTTAATGGCTCGCCACCTATTACATTGGGGCCTAAACATAAACTGGCAAAATTTGGGTGCAAGCACCTCTGCCTACCCCTTCGGGGATGTAGGCGTGAGTTTATGTTATGTTATATTATCTTGTAATAACATGTGTGATATAAGAGACGAGGAAATAAGTCTCTGGGGCCAATAGCAAAAAAAAAATAAAGCGGCCAAGTTCGAATCAGACGAGTGCACGAACGTTAGACAACTAGTACAACGTTCGACTGCTACGCAAGAGGCGCGGGTTCGATTCCTGCTCAGTGCAAATATTTGTATACATGAATATGTATATTTGCATTGGTCTGGATGTTTCTATGTATAAAATGTATGTACTTACAAAAAAAAAGTATCTAAGTATGTTTATCCGCATTCTAGATTCCATAACACAAGCTTGTTAAGCTATGCTTAACATGGCCATGGGTCTAGATAGCGTTGTGTAGAATATTGTAGAATATTTATTAAATATTTATATTTTTAACATTCCGTAATAACTTCGAACAACAAATAGCAAAAATGACACTGTCGTTGTACGGGAGCCCCTTTAATATTATCGTATTATTTTATATTTTTAGTATTTGTTGTGATAGCGGCAAAACAAACAGCAGGAGATTTAGCCTGGTGGCAGTCAGATAGACAGACAGACAGAGAGACAGACAGAAATACAGTGAAGTTTGAGTAAAAGGCATTGTCCTACGTGAGCGACAAGTGCGACAACGCGACGCGTTTCGATGCGGCGCGTAAATATCAAATGGTCGATGTTCTTTATTGTGTCCTACGTTGCGTCGCGTGAATTTATCATGTGAGGTATGGAAGAATATATCACGCATCGCGTCGCGTTGTCGCGCTTGTCGCTCACGTAGGACAACGGGTAATAGTAGTATTCGGTAGTCGGGCTAACGATTGTGAGGTCCCAGATCCAAATCCTGACTATTACACTAAGAATATGAACTTATTCTTAACATAAGCAATTTTACTTAACTGGAGGGACTATGGAAAATATTTCAATTATATTAAATTAAAATTTATTTATTTTCAGGCCATCGATCAATAGTGTCAGTAACAATATAACTTAAGAACTAATAAAAGCTGCTCAATGCGAAGAAAACTAAATGTGTAAAGTTTACTATGCCAAATGTAAGACAGGCAGATATTAATATTAAAATGAACAACGAATCTGTCCAAATAGTCAATACCACAGTTTTTCTTGGAATAACTCTATATAGTAAATTGCAATGGGGTTCTCATATCACGGCCTTGGCAGGAAGACTTAGCTCAGCTGCCTATGCGGTTAGAAAGATAAGGTCACTGACTGATGAGGAAACTGCACGATTAGTTTATTTTAGCTACTTTCATAGCGTTATGTCATACGGTCTGTTGCTGTGGGGCTCAGCTGCCGATATTGAAACTATATTTGTACTACAGAAACGAGCGATACGAGCGATCTATAGCCTCAGACCCCGTGACTCGCTGAAAGAAGTTTTCAAAGAAATTAATATATTAACAGTTGCTTCTCAATACATTTATGAAAATATCTTATATGTACGAAAAAACCTAAATATTTTCGAAAAACTATCTGATGTACACAATTTTAATACGAGAAATAAAGATAAACTAGTTGTACCAAAACTTAGGCTTCACAAGGTTGGTGATTCATTTGTAGGCAACTGCATAAAAATATTTAATAAAATTCCTCAGAACTTGATTAATATGCCAATAAATAAATTTAAAATAGAAGTGAAAAAAACTTTAATGAGTAAAGGTTACTATAAAGTGGATGAGTACCTTAATGATGTTAATGCGTGGTCAACATAAGTCTCTTGCTTGCTCGCACAAAATAAATTGTAAACTAAAGCAAATTTAAAAAGGAAAATAATCTAGTTCTAATGTAGTTCGCTGAGTTTCTTGCTGGTATCTTTTCAGTAGAACTAATCTGCTGAACCAGCGAAAGAATCATTTTCCAATGGTTTATTTTTGCATTATTTAATATTTTTATATTATTTCTTGACATACATAATTGTAAAATTTTGACGTTCATATGTGCTCTTTGTGTGCCTAAACTGAATAAATGAAATTGATACTTTGATTCTTCTTCTTCTTTGATTCTAATGTTAGTAATAAATTCAAATAAATAACAACACTCCACTATCTGTGACACGTGTGGAGTGTCCTCCAGTGCTGTAACAAGAGGGAGTCCCACCTGTCTTTTAAACACACTCAGGAGACTGTTGAAGCTGCGACGAAGTCGTGCCAAAGCAGAGGCCGAACGCTTTCTAATAATAGTATCACATTAGTTTTTTATACCACTTGGTTGACAGACAAGCACACGGCCTACCTGATAGAAAGTGGTTACCGTGGCCTATGGACGTGTGCTACACCAAGGGAGTCGTACTCGCGCTGCCAACTCTGTAAGCACAAGAGTTTCTGTGCCGTCAGGGTAAAAGACAAAGCAGGACAAGCCTTCCCACTGACAGTACAAAAAGTCTCCAGTGAGCTCTGGCTACCCTACTCCGGGAAAACAAAACGACGTTATTATGGCCACGGTATTCTGTAGGGCGGAGGTACTTCCCCAGTCGGACTGCTCAATTGAACGGAAATACCATCGTGTCCTACCCATTCTACTTCAAGAATTAATGAACGCATTTAATTTAATAAGTTTTGTACAATATATAAATAATATTTCGGGCTACTTTTCGATCTTTCTGGAAGTCTGTGGGAGAGGCCTATGTTCAGCAGTGGACTATGTATGGCTGACATGACGACGACGATGATGATGATGATGATGATGATGATGATGATGATGATGATGATGATGATGATGATGATGATGATGATGATGATGATGATGATGATGATGATGATGATGATGATTATGATGATTAAATTAAAATATAAACTAGAAACTATTCTTAGATACTAGCACTAGAATTACCACTTTTCAAAAAGCAGTCCAACTCTATATCTTCGAAATAAATCTAGATTCCCCCAGAATTTTCGATTTCTCGTAGCACGAGTCCCCACTCAATGCAGTGTCAATATTTAATTTGTACACTAAGCCACTAAAACGGTCCTGTTTGGCTAATAAACACCGGCAGCGGGTGGATAAGGGGCTACGAGTATTGACAAAACTACCTTTACCTGCATAATGTTTGGTGGATATTGCAGAATTGAATTTGTATGTGTAATAATAGGTGGAGTGGCTAGAAAATATAATTGATAAAGATACATATTTATGCTTACAAATACTGACAATAGGCTTATGTACTTTTTTTTTTACGTGTACAAAATCCCCACGTGTACCTCCCCACCGGAGCCGATGGGAGAGGTAATGTCGGACTCGAACCGACTAAAACGCACGCCGCCTGTGGGTCGTTTTGGTTGCCGAAGGTGAGGTTGACAGGCATATCCCTCGCACCCCGGCCGACCCAGGGCCATCTCTCACGATCTGGCTCTCTTCTGGGGTGTGGGGACTACAGAGTCCCCAACTCGTCCCCGGAAACGGGGAGGCGCGCCAGGCGCGCCGCCGCCGCGGCCTGCTTCTGTCAGGGTGACAGGCGACTCCACCTGTCACCCCCAGGCCGGCGCTCATGGGGGGCGGAGGTCGTTCGTCGACCTCTGACGCCCGAGTTGCCTTTGTACGCGGGCAGCTTGGCTTGCGATTCCTCCTCGCTCGCGTAGGCTTATGTCCTTTTATTATAAAACTGTACATTTTACAATAATATAATGAACAATAATACTACAATTTTCTTATGACAAATAGTTTAAAAGATATTTGATTTTAAAAATTATTTTTTTTATACATACATACATATAATTACGCCTTTATCCCCGTAGGGTTGGGCAGAGGTGAATTAACACCCACATTTCACCAATCATTGTATTCGGTTACACGTATCTACTAGGGAGTGAGCCTATTGCCGTATTCCGGGCTCTATTGTTGACTCGAGCCATGAATCTGAGGCGGAGTCTGGGCTGTATATATGTCTGATGTTAAACAGCCCTATGCCTTAGTCACCTTGTATGACACCGCATGGTTAGAGATGGGGTGGTCCAAATTCTACTCAGCCGGGAACCACGCGGATTATTTTTGTGGTAAATACATATATATTATAAATTGAAACACCCCGACCAATACAAATATATATAATCATGCATACAAATATCACTGTTCAGAGCGGGAATCGAACCCGCGCTCCCTGCATAGCAGAAGAATGTTCTGTCACTACGCCAGAGGCGTAAATATCTCGTGACATAATATCTTGGACTTAAACTGTGGTCAAAATGTGCGCTATACTTACAGTAAACATGACTTAGGTGTCTTTTGAGGATGCTATGGCGGTGGACGAGCCTAAATTCACCGCTCGAGTCAACAATAGTGCCCGGAAGACGGCAATAGGCTCACCCTCTATTACGTGGGACCGAAAACAACGATAGGTATTGTGGGTGATAATTCTCCTCTTCTAACCTTTCGGGGATAAAGCTGTGATTATATGCATGTACCTTTTTTTTCGCTAAACCCCTCTGGATACCTCTCCACCGGAGCCGGTGGGAGAGGTTGTGTCGGACTCGAACCGACTAAAACGTACGCCGCCTGTGGGTCGTTTTGGTTGCCAAAGGTGAGGTTGACCCAGGGCCATCTCTCACGATCTGGCTCACTTCTCGGGTGTGGGGACTACAGAGTCCCCAACTCGTCTCCGGAAGCCACCGCCGCGGCCTGCTTCTGCCAGGGTGACAGGCGGCTCCACCTGTCACCTCCTATATGCATGTACCTAAGTATGTTTATCACATTATTGAAGCTATAACACAAGTTAGCCAAGCTGTGCTCACTATGGTCTAGATAGCGTTGTGAAGAATGTTGTAGAATATTTTTATATAACTGCAACTTTGCTATTCAATTTGATTTAACTATTCGATTGTAAAACTAAAAACTAAAGAAAAGAACCATATTTCATATCAGAAATCTATCTAATTTAGTCGCGTACGAGTGCAGATGTATCTACTGTACCACTGTTTGCTGTGAGACAGGGGCGTAAAGGTTTCCCTTCTCAAATACGATCGTCGCCGCATGCGGGACCGCGCCTTTGCTGGAACATTGAGAGCGTTGTGAAGTCGAAGGTTAGTGTTTACTTGTTCGGTAAATATACTCGTTCATTGTTCTGTCAAAGTGAGGGGGAGGAAGGGGGGGGGGTCTGGAATCTACCATAAACTGAATATATACAGTATCTACTATGTGTTTTGGTAGATAGTGTAGTAATGATAGATACGAACAGCTCATAGAATGATCGGTTGTAGACGCATATATATTTTTACATAGATTTTTTATATAGGACACGTCAATTAGACTTCGCCTTGCCTGATGGTAAGCTGAAGGTTAAATCTCCTCAGAAAAAAGGTCACCATTACATACATCTACCACGTGACAATGGCGACACTCAGTTTGACGGCCTCATCATATGCTTTTTCACGCCCCGCTTAAGGACCCGGGACTGTAGGAAGAAGGAAACACGTGAGCTGGTAATGAATTCCAGGTCTCAATGGTGCGACAAATATAAGAGTCAATATAAAGAATGATAGTTGATTTTATATGATCAGTTTTAAATGAACACTTTATAATTTCAAAATACGTCGTACTTTAATTTCTATCGTAGTGACGATTTAAATAAGATTTTTTGAAGCGATTAGTGAGTATGATAAGAAATAAGAAAGCTATGTATATGTTTTAGTAAATATAGTGTTTATATTAATTTTTAAAGGGAATAAAAATTAAATTATAAATTTAAAAGCGTCATTTTCCAACTCAATCGGCATCGGTTTTCAGTCTTTCTACCTCTGGGTACCTATTTTAGGAGGTTCTTACCAGCACAACCCAATGTCGATTAATATTATATTTATATATTATATATTTGTGTTAATATCATTAAATACTGCGTTCAAGTAACGTTTTCGTTGTCAAATAAAAATATGAAGAATACTGAGATGTTAAAATAGTAATTGAATCTGAGAAAACATTCCAACAAACAAGTCGACGGAATGTTTCAAAAGCTATCCTCGTTTAGTCGGACCTGCTGAGGGAACTTTCCCATTACCATTCCAAGTTTTGCGATAAAAAACCTAAAACATTGATCTAATACTTACTAGAAATACCTAGATTATTTTATATCGAGATAACATTATTTTTATTACACTTTAAAACCGCACATACATACTTCATAGTCATGCCTTTTTCTAGTGGGGTAGGCAGAGACTACAGTTTTCACGCCCCGCTTAAAGGACCCGGGACTGTAGGAAGAAGGAAACACCTGAGCTGGTAATGAATTCCAGGCCTTAATGGTGCGACAGAGGAAAGAGTTACCGAACTGCTTAGTTCTTGATCGGATGTTCCTCACAGTGTGCGGGTGACATCTAAGACCTGCACGTGTTGTCCTTAACGATTAAATAAAAGGTTCATAATTGTTTTCATACATGCTCGCCCGTTTTTGGTACTCTTGACACGTCTAACCGAACATAGCTGTAATAATTTGATCATATTTCCTGGAATAAACTAATTCTTCAAAATCAGCTTAGCTATTTATTACTTAGGTACATCGAGGTCTTCTTCAAACGTTGTTTGTTTCGACTTCATAACAGTTCGGTAATCTTTCACGGAAAGATTTAGGAGAAGGATTAAACATGAACCTGAAATAAAGTCGCTTGTAAAGAATGAACTTCTACTGTTTTCAGAAAAATCACGAAGTTTAATGCGCATAGGTCCAGATTGCGTCCGAATATGGGGACAAAAATGTAGCTTATGTCAATCAGGGATAGCATTCTATTGATGAATTTATTGGTTCTCCCCATTTTTGAGTTTATCAGTAAGAAAATAACAAATATTTCTTCTTTATAATAAACTGTTCTGCCCTGGCTTCGCCCGTGATATATTTTGAAACCTTACATCACCCCTTTGAGTCCGTAATTTTTTAGTCTTCAAAATCATGTATGGTAATCAGCTGCCGGATCTGTTGACATTTAAGACCACTGCTTCGCTCCCTTAAGTAGTAGCGTGTTGATATTTAGCTTAAAACCTACGTCGATAAACGGACTATTCAACACAAAAATATTTTTTTCAATTCGAACCAGTTGTTTCTGAGATTTGCGCGTTCAAACAAATAAACAAACTCTTCAGCATTATAATATTAGTATAGATATATCAATAATATCTTACGTGGGATCAAATTCAATGATTGGTGAAAAGTGAGTGTTAATTCACCTCTGCCTAACCCTCCGGGGATAGAGGCGTGATTATATGTATGTAAATATGTTATCGGTTCAGTTCACATAATGTGCAAACATCCGTATGAAATTTTTAATTTATTTAACGTGCAAAAAATTGCAATCTCATCTAGTGTACTGTACCTCTATCTTGGTCCCAAGCAAGTCATGTCTTACCTCCCTGCCCGGCTCCGAGAATTGTGGCCAGGTGGACAATACGACGCCGGCTGATTACAACCAAGGACTCATTATCATATATTAAAATTAATTGTTAAAACTAAAGAAAATTAGATTCGCAGAGATTTAAACGGATGGCAATGAATACTGTGACCATGACTTTTGAAAATTATGGATTTTCTTCATAATACGTGAACTATTATATAATGGTACCAAGTGATTTTTAAGGCAGGTTATTTGTTACAGGCTGTTTATACCCGACTGCGCCAGCGAAGGTAATCTTTTACGCGCGTATTTATGTGTGTATGTAGTTTTCCTTGCTCCCCTCTACAGGCCTAACGGCTGGACGGATTTCGATGAATGAGGTCTCAAATGAAAAGTATTTTCCCGAATGTCATACGGTACTTATAATGCCATTAATAAGTATACGGTAGATATACGGTGCTAAAATGCGAGTTGTTAAAAAAAACATTCAAATTTATCGAGTAGGGTACCAAAATAAAGAGAATTAGAGATTAGAGAGATTAATTAGAGATTAGGAATTAGAGAGATTATTTATAGGAGGTAGGACACGGCGGTATTTCCGCCCAATTGAACAGTCCGACTGGGGAAGTACCTCCGCCCTACAGAATACCGCGGTTATAATAACTTCGTGTTGTGTTCCCAGCGGTGAGTAGGGTAGCCTGAGCTCACTGGAGAATTTGTGCTATCAGTGGGATGACTAATGTCTTGTCCTGCTTTGTCCTCTACACTGACGGCACAGAAACTCTGTGCTTACAGGGTCGGCAGCGCGAGTGTGGCTCCTCTGGTGTTACACACGTCCATAGGCCACGGTAACCACTTTCCATCAGGTGGACCGTGCGCTTGTCTGCCACCTAAGTGGTATAAAAAAATTAAATTAGAAGACACAGATCAAACTAAAAAGCTTACAATTAAATGAAATATTAAAAAATAAATAAAACCCGACTACTGTCTAAAAGATCAAAACAAGCTCGATAGCAGGCGGTACCTATTAAGTATTTTTCCTCTTTTTACAGCCTGCTATCAAACTTGTTTGGATCTTTTAGACAGCAGTCGGATTTTTCTCAGTATGATTAGCATAGTATGACTAAATTGACTACGTAAGTACCGCCAATTCCCCTATTCATCATCATCATGGCTTAGTTTCCTATTGAATTCTGGGTTCCTGCTTTGGAGCCTGTTGCTTACTCTTTCTCGTGAATGCGACCTACCGTTGAACCTCCCAACTCCTAGAGGGAAACCTGCGCCATTACTTGAATAACCTCCTAAGGCTGGGCGCATACGCACAGTTTCCTGGTTAGGTTTCCTAATCAGGGATTTAGATTCGGAATTCCGCGTGTCTAGCACACACATACGTTTTTTGTATTAGGAATTAAAACGGTCAGTTCGAATTGAAATGGTTACATTAAAAATTCCAAAGTTCATAATACCGAATTGCATAATATCGATGTACGAAAGGCGCTTCTTGACATGGATACTAATAAGATTGAAAGACATGAAGACGACCTCCGGTATACCGATTCCGAATTCCAAAACGAACATCGAGTTTTTTCGTTCGAAAAATGTAAGGACATGTGCGCAGTGTTAAATATTATGTATGTAAATGAAGCATTCAGGTTCTTATTCTGCATTCCTGATTAGAAAACCGAAACGGAAAACCGCGCGTGTGCGGCCGACCTAAATAAAACACATAATTAAAGCACATAAGCGTGTGCTTTAATTAAGTGCTTTAGCTGTGGAACAATCTCCATGGTATGGGTTTTTGATGTCCTTTTTGAAGAAAGATAGAAAGAAATCGCTTCCTGCTATAAGGCCGCCCATTGTACATTAAACTGTATGCATGCTACCTACAAGTTCTACTGTAATCTATTGGTGTACAACAAATAATTATCTATCTATCTATCTATCTGTAGTCGCTTACATTATGGCTTTCTTCAAAAAGGGCATCAAGAGGTTCATAAAGAGTCGGCAGTACGAATATAACGTCTCTGGTGCTGCACATAACCATAGACCGCGGTAACCACTTCCCAGCATTGGGAATGATGATTGGGCCATTTTTTATCTACCACATAAGTCAAAAAATATCTCTCAAAATTCCTGGTCACAGCTTTGGTCACCATCTGTCATTGTTGGACTAATATTAATTAGAATCATCTCATTTCCATCGTGACATGTCAACTTGAGATACGAAAGTCTGTCACTTCAGACTTATAATTTCAATTTTGTTCAAAAATTTGAATTGAGTTTGAGAACGCTACCCCTTTTGTGTACTATAAAACGGGATGTATAAATATCCTTGAGTGAATAGAAATAGATCTCACTGGAGAGTTTTTGTGCTGTCTGTGGGATGACCAAAGGCTTGTCCTGCTTTGTCCTCTACACTGACGGCACAAAACCTCTGTTCTTACAGGGTCGGCAGCACGGATGTGACTCCACTGGTGTTACACACGTTCATAGGTCATGGTAACCACTTTCCATCAGGTGGGCCGTGTGCTTGTCTGCCACCTAAGTTGTATAAAACATTATTTTTTTAATAATTTCTTCACAAGAGTTTAAGTATGTACCGAAGCGTATGGTCGACGCTTCTCGTGACCAGAAGGCTGGCCTCTTTTTAGGTCAGCGAATAAGCATTGCCATACAACGTGGCAATGCTGCCAGTCTTCTTGGAACGCTACCACAAGAGGCATGCGGAAGAATTCCACGACGCATTTTAATTATTCTTAGCTATAATTTGCATAATAGATATTTTAGTTTTATTGTATTTAATATTTATATATTATTTCTTGACATGATTGTAAAATTTTGATGTTCATAAGTATGTACCCAGATTTACGACAGTTATGTTAATCATAGTTTCACGTGAAAGAAAATAACTACAGAATTTAGCTGACCATTTTATTTCTCATCATATTACTCGTAATAATCTAAACATTTTTTTAAGGAGGTAGGACACGGCGGTATTTCCCCCCGATTGAGCAGTCCGACTGGGGTAGTACCTCCGCCCTACAGAATACCGCGGCTATAATAACTTCATGTTGTGTTCCCAGCGGTGAGTAGGGTAGCCAGTGCTCACTGGAGAATTTGTGCTGTCAGTGGGAAGAATAAAGGCTGGTCCTGCTTTGTCTTCTACTGACGGCACAGAAACTCTGTACTTACAGGGTTGGCAGCGCGACTGTGACTCCTCTGGTGCTACGTCCATAGGTCACGGTAACCACTTTCCATCAGGTTGGCCGTGTGCTTGTCTGCCAACCTTATGGTATAAAAAAAAACATCTTGTAAAATAATTTTATAGATAAATAATATTTTTTTTGTAATAATTGAATAACTCACCCCTGATCGCTCCCGGTGGAAAGGTGCCCATCACACTTGCTGCGTTTCCACGCTGGATTGTGTTAGCTGTTTCTATTGGGCACGCCGTAGTAGCGGCGGTAAGACCCATCATGGGGGAGTGGCTAGAGAGGCCACACGGCAGCCTCTCGTACCGTCTGACGCAGATGATCACCGAGCACGGATGCTTCGGAAAGTATCTGCGTCGGATGCAGAAAGAGCCAACGTCCGAGTGCCATCACTGCGACGCGAGCGAGGACTCAGGTCCGCACACGCTCACCGAGTGTCTGGCGTGGGAGACGCCGAGACGGGAGCTTGTGGCGGCCCTGGGAGTGAGGGTTCTCACGCTCTCCACCTTGCTCGCGGCGATGGTTCGCTGTGCGGATGCATGGGCGGCCGGTGCCTCCTTCTGCGAGCAAGTAATGCTCGTGAAGGAGGAGGCGGGGCGCGAGCGGCAGCGGGAGCGACGAAGGATCGCAAGACAAGCTGCCCACGTACGAAGGCAACTCGGGCGTCGGAGGTCGATGAACGACCTCCGCCCCCCATGAGCGCCGGCCTGGGGGCGACAGGTGGAGCCGCCTGTCACCCTGGCAGAAGCAGGACGCGGCGGTGGCGCGCGTGGCGCGCCTCATCGTTTCCGGGGACGAGTTGGGGACTCTGTAGTCCCCACACCCGAGAAGAGGGCCAGATCGTGAGAGATGGCCCTGGGTCGGCCGGGGTGCGAGGGATATACCTGTCAACCTCACCTTCGGCAACCAAAGCGACCCACAGGCGGCGTGCGTTTTAGTCGATTCGAGTCCGACATAACCTCCTCCACCAACTCCGGTGGGGAGGTATCCGTGGGGATTTTGCGCACGTAAAAAAAAAAAAACAAAAAGCTATTTCTATTCACTAATTTATCTCTATTCCCCACGTTTTACCTTGTCTTATAATAATTGCCTATGGTCTGAGTAATTTTTTTTTTTTTTTTTATACCACTTAGTTGGCAGACAAGCACACGGCCCACCTGATGGAAAGTAGTTACCGTGGCCTATGGACGTCTGTAACACCAGAGGAGTCACAGTCGCGCTGCCAACCCTGTAAGTACAGAGTTTCTGTGCCGTCAGTAGAAGACAAATCAGGACAATCCTTTAGTCTTCCCACTGACGGCACAAATTCTCCAGTGAGCTCTGGCTACCCTACTCACCGCTGGGAACACAACACGAAGTTATTATAACCGCGGTATTCTGTAGGGCGGAGGTACTTCCCCAGTCGGACTGCTCAATCGGGCGGATATACCGCCGTGTCCTACCTCCTACAAAAATTTATGATTCCTATTGACGTTATAATGTCTTGATAACATCTGTCAATCTAAATTGATTTATTAAATATATTTAGTATTTAGGTTTTATTAAATATATTTAGTACTTAAGTATCCTCCATTAATTTGATGCATGATGTGTTTACCTTTAAGTAGTTGTTACATTGTCTGAAGTTTTTTTTCTGATAATTCTATATTTGTCGTGTATTAATGTAAACAACTGTTGGTAGACCTGATAAATAAATAAATAGAAACAAATAGAAGGGGCAGGTCAGGAGTGCTCTAAACCGACGAGCATGCATGAATAAGATAATGAGAGTGAATGAAGCGAGAGTAGTATGTCAAGATCGTAGCAAGTGGAGATCCGTGATCTCTGCCTACCCCTATGGGAAACAGGCGTGATTTTATGTATGTAGGTATGTAAAAATATTTGTATGCATGAATATAGGTATTTGCTTGCATTGGTCTGTTCGTGCCTCAGAGAGCTCGTTAAGTCTTTGCTCCCGGTTGCCATGCCAACATTCAGGCAGTCGTTACGTGTAGTTGGAGCCTTAAAACCTCCTACAACTGTTGTTCTAGCTGCTTTGATATTGCCTTTGGGTTGTAGAGGTCAGATCGCAGTCGCTTCTCGGAAAATATCGAAGTTTAGCTAAATAGGTTTAAAGAATTTTATTCTCATAAAGACATATTTTACATCACTTACATGAGAACATAAATTACAAATTCCTAGAATAGTATTCGTTGTCACACTAAAAACAGACACGTTCAGTACATTAAGATTATGTGTTTGGCTAATTGTTTCTTAAATACATCCAACGAGTTAATTCTTTTGATGTCCGAGGGTAGCTTGTTAAAAAGGCGCGCTCCTTCGTATGATCCGCAGTGAGACTCGAAAAGCGAACCCCAAACTCTGAGATCAAAGCTTTGAATGCGACTGGGATGAATATGATATAGGTACCCAGATTCTTTATAAAAATGGCCGCGTTATTGCCCCGTAGTAGAAGTAGAATAAGGCCACTCTATCTTTTCCCGTGAGTGTCACAGAAGGCGACTCTAACCGACAACCAGCCTAAGACAAAGATTACCGCTTGATGGCAGTAGGCACGCCCCTATTATGTCGAATCAAAAATCATAGTTTGCGAAATGTGGGTGTTAATACACCTCTGCCTACCCCTTTGAGGTTTACAGGCGTAAGTATATTTATTGTATGTATGTTTGTAATAAAATATAATACGTTGATGACCAGAACAGAAATAAAACAAAATATATTTTATCTACGGTCCAGCAGTTTCTCTACCCTTTCGAATTTCGAATGAAGCAAATAGGCTGGTTACCACTGATGTCTATCTGTATCTGTGGTGGGAACACCGCACGATTTTTTATCTGTACCCAACATTTATTTTAGTAGCTCTAATAGACGCTCCCCCTTTATTTAACTGAGATTTAGTTTTGTTTTTTTACTGATTTTGGTTTGTTGAGCATTCAATCTTAAACAAACAGACATTTTTAAGCCGCTTCGTTAAAGTATTAACATTTTGGGACGTTTAATTTGCTTTTTAGTTGCTTTTCGGGTCAGCTCCATAATGTGCAGTGATTTCAGTCTATGAAGAAGTCAGATATGACATATTATTTTCACTTTTAAAATACATACTTTTTTATACCACTTTAGTGGCAGGCAAGTTCACGGCCCACCGGATAGAAAGTGTTTATCGTGGATTAAAGACGTGTGCAACACCTAAGGAATCGCACTAGCGCTGCCAATCCTTGCAAGCACTGTGAGTTTCTGTGCCATCAGTGTAAAAGACAAAGATGGATAAACTGGCAGCACAAAAACTCTCCAGTGAGCTCTGACTACCCTGCTCACCGCCGGGAACACAACACGAGGTTATTATGACATGACCGCGGTATTCTGACAGGGCAAATAGGCAGAAGTAATAAAACTTCATACCTACTGTTTTAGTCGATTCAATTTCGATATACCCACCTCAACATTACTCTAGTGAGGTGTCATTCGGGGAAGCTTCTGTATCTACATAAAAAAATCCTCTTATAGAGTGTTATCTCAGACAGTCAGATTATTGACTAGAAACTAGAAGACCTCTTACTGTCAACCGCTGTAGAGATGCTTAAAAACTTATAAGCTATGAACACTAAATCCAGTTAACTCCTGTGCTTTAAGGTTGATGAAATAGCTAAGTAGGATAAGAAACCACACCCACACCCGAGAGGGCCATCTACACCCCGATGGCCCTGGTTCAACCGGGATGCGAGGGATATATTTCATGCAACTTTTAACTGAATATCTGAGATGGATATTCACCCCTGGTAACACCCCTGGTGTTGCATACGTCCATGGGCCACGGTAACCACTTCCCATCAGGTGGGCCGTGTGCTTGTCTGCCACCTAAGTGATATAAAAAAATGGATAGTGATTTTACTTGGTTCAAGTCCCTTCGGGAGGATATTTCCGCACTATTTTTAAAGCGTAAGAAAATCACATAAGTCATCATAATTAAGACCGTAAATTTATTTTAAAATTCTCGCCATTAATTATCACGCTATGAAAAGTAATAGCGAAGACCGCTTGGTCTTTTTCGCGATCCAATATTTATTTTTATATACTCGTAACTTTTATCACGAATTATTCGATTGATTTACACGAACAGGTTTTGAGCACGTATCTCCACTTATGTAGCGCTTACGGCAATTTTAATTTGACTATACGGCAGTCAGGAAAATTGATAAATTGTGACGTCACATGTGCAAATTTGTCTGTACTTAATTGAATGAAATTCTACAAAGGATGTGAATATTGACTGATCTTAACAGTCTTGGTACTTGCATATTGAATAAGACATTTTGTACTTTTCCACTGTATTTCATGTATCACCTGAATATAAAATAAATTTAAAAATATTGAATATAGTGTATCCACTATATTCAATATTTATAAGTGACTTATTCAATATGTGTAGCAGGTTCCACCAAGTGTCATCAATCAACAGTGTTACCACCTTCGGCAACCAAAAACGACCCACAGGCGGCGTGCGTTTTGGTCGGTTCGAGTCCGACACAACCTCTTTCACCAGCTCCGGTGGGGGGGTATCCGTGGGGATTTTGCGAACGTAAAAAAAAGTCTTGGATCTGACCTTGTTTATTACCAGCGGTTCAACAACTCTGTCATGCATATTTCGAAGGCTCTTTTATTTATTTATTTTTGTCAGAATGATACAGAGCAAATATATATAGCTATCCAAGGGATGTGAGGTAGAGCTTTCGACTGCTACGTTGAAAGTTGCGGATTCGATTAGTGCAAATATTAAAACATAACATAAACTCACGCCTATATCCCCGAAGGGGTAGGCAGAGGTGCTAGCATCCACATTTCGCCAGTTTATGTTTAGGTCCCAATGTAATAGGTGGCGAGCCTATTGCCAATAACCGGGCACTAATAAACCTGCGATAAATACACACATAACTTCGAAAAGCATCGAAAAGTCATTGGTGTGTGCCATGGTGAAACCTGCGATCGAACCCGAGTCCATTACCCATACCACTAGGCTACCGCGGTTATTAAATATTTAAATCCATGTACTTATTATATTTGTTACTAGATATTTCTATGTATATACCTATATCTAGACCTGCTTGCAGTATGGTTACTTTAGGTCTAAATAGCGTTGTGTATAATGTCTTAGTTTTATTTATAAGAATTTTGCATTGTGTTTGTTAATGACGTCAGACCTTTCATCGTTCCTATTATGTTGCGTCCATGGCTGTATTTTACCGTCTGTACCATGGGGAGTGTTCTGATGAGCTCTTCCAATTAGTCCCACCCTCCCCTTTCCTACACAGGACAACGCGTGCAGGTCTTAGATGTCATCCGCACACGGTGCAAAACATCCGATCAAGAACCAAGCGGTTCGGAGACTCTTTCCTCTGTCGCACCATTAAGGCCTGGAATTCATTACCAGCTCACGTGTTTCCTTCTTCCTACAGTCCCGGGTCCTTTAAGCGGGGCGTGAAAAAGCATATGATAAGGCCGTCAAGCTGAGTGTCACCATTGTCACACGGTATGTGTATGTAATGGTGACCCTCTTTTCTGGGATTTTGCCTTCAGCTTACCATCAGGCAAGGCGAAGTCCAATTGACGTGTCCTATATAAAAAAAAAAAAAAAAAAATAATAATAATTATAATTTAGGGTTTCCTAATGGTGGCGCAATTCTCGCCACGTGAGCTAGTGGACTGTATTTTGCGGGGATGAAGCTAAATGTTTCATATGACACTTTACACAACAAACAAGATAGATGATCGGGTTGCCGCGGAGGTGGTTTAGGCAGTGAATGCAACCCAAGAAATTAGGAGAGGATGCACTAACCTTTATGACGCCACGTGCTGTCGGAGCCGGTGCACCGGTCTTCTCTTCCTGGCTCAGGAGCTGCCGCCCACATCACTAAATCACTTGAGGGACACGAGAGGCACAATCCGATCAGTAAAGGTCTATGAAAGCGGTTAAAATCCAACAAACATTATTAATTTCTGAGAGTCGCGCGCGCCGCCGCCATTGCTGATTCTAGTTCAAACGGAAGACAAGATGCGGCTATTTTGACAATTGAGCGGGGCGAAAACTATTGCTATCTCACTTTAAAGGTAGTGCGGGAGGGAGATGGGTACAGGAAGCGTGTGTTCAGTGTCAATGATTTGAATTACTACTATTGAGCGAAAAAATACAAATTCTACTATCGGCGCAACCATTCCCCCCGGCTTGAAGGGTTACCTTCAAAACAAAAAATGCGGAACAAATCTAAAGTCTAATCTAAATCTAGGTTTGGGAAATAACAACTAAAATATAAACCTAGGTTTGAACTCGTGCCTACTGCTGGTTAGGCAGAGGGCAGAGGCGAACAACCGGGCGCATATACGATCCGGTTGCGGTTTTAACCCGTACAACACGAGTTATCCCGCGGGAATCGGGAAAACTTCCTCTACTACTCCTAGAGGCCAATGCAAAGGAGGCGCATCCCCAGTCATAAGGACTACCACCGTACCTACAGTAATTGGGTTAGATGGAGTATTCCATTTTTGACGCGACTGCAGCGTGTGCAAACAATCGGTTCTCCAACGATTCCAAAACGATTGGACTAATCTATCTAAAAGAGCGTGACGAGTTAGAAGGTGCATTCTATCGTCATCAACATCTTTTGCGGGCAAATATTTTAGCGTACTTAAATCACCGGTCAACTCTATATGAACCGCGCGAGTTGTCATACAAATAAACAAACAAACATAAGCTTTCGTGGAGCGAATGCCACGACCACGAGCAATAGTGACTTTGAAAGGCCCAGCAAAGTCTGTGCCGGTGTGTACGAAAGGTTTTGCGGATTGAACAACACGACAAGAGCGATGATCGGCCATTTCAGGCGCGATAAAACGCGGGCGGAGTTTAAAACAAGGTACGCATCTGTGTACTCTAGCGCGAATCAAATTACGAGCGGAAATTATCCAGTATTTCTGTCTCAAAATAGACATTAACAAATCGGGACCAGCGTGACAATTCACCTTATGATGATAATCTACTAACAAATCTAATACGTGGCCCTTACGCAGGAGAACTACTGGATGCCTTTGTTCAAATCCTAAACTTGAATTTCTCAAACGACCACCTACTCGAATGAGTCCGGCTCGAAGGACCAAAAGGAATGGTGGCGCGATTCTCATGCCACCTGAGCTAGTGGACTGTATTTTGCGGGGGTGAAGCTAAATGTTTCATATGACACTTTACATAACAAACAAGATAGATGATCGGGTTGCCGCGGAGGTGGTTTAGGCAGTGAATGCAACCCAAGAAATTAGGAGAGGATGCACTAACCTTTATGACGCGGAATTTGTATTTGGTCAAGCACAGAAAGTTCTTTTCTAAAGCGAGCCCACAACTTAGCAATGTTGTCGGGCGCGGTGTCGTCCCAATCACAATTGGAAAGCCAAAGCTATTTTATAAGTAGCTTGGCGTACAAAACGACAGGAGCTACGAATCCCATTACGTCCCATATCCGTGCCACACACGACAGGATAATGCGTTTAGTACAAGTTTGCGGGGTCGAACTAATTTTCAAACTAAACGTATCAGATGCGGGCGACCAGCTTAAACCAAGCACCTTGTGCGTATCACTTTCATCGAATTCCTTAACCGAAGACAATCGGTGCGACGGTGGAATCGACTCTCACGCAGTTTGCGAGTTGCTCGTCCATTTCACGAGATCAAATTGACCAGCCTTCATGAGACTTATAACTTGAGCGGCCGTCTCGACAGCCTCTGCCTCGCTATCTACACTATACACGAAGTCATCCATGTATAAGCCAGTCTCAATGGTGGCTCTCGCTTTCGGAAATGCATCGCCCTCGTCAGCGGCCAACTGCTTGACGGTGCGAAGTGCGTGAAAAGGGCTAGATTTAAGCCCGAAGCAAA
The DNA here is from genome assembly GCA_963662185.1 of Eilema griseolum. Classification (NCBI taxonomy): domain Eukaryota; kingdom Metazoa; phylum Arthropoda; class Insecta; order Lepidoptera; family Erebidae; genus Eilema; species Eilema griseolum. Next base: position 4,893,519 of record OY759249.1, read on the forward strand.
CACGATTAAATTCGTAAACCATTAAAGGTTCTTGCGGTGAAAATCTATACAAAAATCGTTGAAACCTACGATCGGATTTGCGCACTTCAAGGCACAAAAACATTTGTCGAATATCTGCAGAGAGTGCAACAGCGAATAAGCGAAAATTTACAATTATGTCAAATAAATTACCTTGAAGATTTTGACCACAATACAAAATGTCATTAAGCGACACGGAAGTGCTAGTCTTAGCACTACCATCCAAAACTACGCGGAGTTTAGTAGTAAACTTATCTTCTCTAATAACTCCGTGGTGCGGGATAATGTACGAAGGCTGGGTCTCGTCAGTGTCCGCAGGCGCAGGTGAGATGTAACCTTTATCTAAATATTCGTTAACAACCTCATCATAGGCTTGCTTCAACTTTGGAGACGCCTGCATCTTTCGTTCTAAACAAAGAAAGCGTTTTTCAGCGGATACACGGGAGTCACCGAGCGAAAAAATATCTATATAATAATATATTAAAACGAGATCCAAACCTTGTTTTAACGGTGCCATGAACAGCTGACTGTAAACCTCCAAAACCCTTCACCACTGAGCGGGTTGAACGCTTATTAACATTGAAACCAAGACGTTGACAACAATCTTGAGTAATAAAATTACTTTGCGAAGCGCCATCTAATAGCGCTCGAACAATGTGCGGTTTACCCAATGCATCAACAACAATAACGCGAGCAGTCGCGAGAACCACAGTAGTGAGCGCAGCACTAGCGGACAACGAACACAAGGTGACGTCATTCGCAGCGGTCTCCGGGCGGGCAGGACCGCGCGCGAGCGCGGGCTGCGGCTGTGGCGCGCTATGCGACGGTGCGCCACCGCCCGACGAACCAACTGTGCTCACATTGGATGCGGCGTTACTATTTTCAAAATGAAGTAAAGTGTGGTGTCTCGCTTGACATTTGCGACAACTATTTCTACTATTACATAAAACAACGCGGTGTTTAGTACCGAGACAATTAAAACAAAAATTATTAGCGCGAACAAATTTATAACGATCATTAGGCGATAACTTTAGGAAACCCAGACACTTGTACAATTGCGAATGATGAGTATTACACAAAGAGCAAACAGGTGATTGTACATGTGCTGGTGCGGTATTAACATAAGTATGAGTTGACCTCAGTGACCTCGATGACGCATCTATTTTACGTTCGGAACTAACAACTTTCTTCGCGCCTTCATGTTTCGATGAAGAGCGTTGCAATATTTTTATATGCTCGCGAACAAAACTTTCTAAGTCTTTGAACTTAGGAATTTTATTGCCGCGATGATCCGACTCAAATAAACGAATGGTTTCGGAATCTAATTTCTTTAAACCCATATACAAAAATAAGAAGTCGCAGAGGTCTTCGATCTTTAAGTTCTTTACGGCGCGAACAGATGATGCGAAAGTATCTAGAAATTCGGGTATTTGAATTGGTGGCAACTTAGGTCGGTCGCGAGTGGGATTGGGTCGGTCAGACGGTTTCTCCAAACTTCTAGCGACGCGTTTGATACGACAATACAAATCGTCAAACGACGACAAGGCCTGATAACTCACTGAGTAATCGGGATTTAAGTTTAACTCTAAAACGTTGATGTCATGTACTAAGGATTCGAAATCCGCGCGTAAACTATCCAAGTTTTCTATAGAACATAAGAACGAATCTCTAATAGCCAAATCAGAGGTTTTAAGTGCATTATCACAAATCGATTGTACGCGAGAGTAAATCATTTCTCTTTTAGCGTATAAAAGTTTCAATTGAACCCCACTACCGGTCCTACCAACCTTTGGGGACATTTTTACAACTAAATATCAAACTAAAGTGCGGTAAACAACAAATGAAATGACTTAATCTTAGCGGTGTAGAACAGCGACGCGGCGCGAGCGATATTCCGTAGGTAGGTAGGTACTTATAACTGCGAGTGCAAGCTTGAACAAACGCGCATAACAACAACCAGATCGTACCTACGCGAGCTAGATCGCTGTCTAGGTTCAACTATTATTTCAGGGATTAAGTATTGCGTAATATCTATTCAAATTAAAATACTTTCGTATGAATTTGAATGAAATGCGAGCGAGGTATAACCGCGTACCTACCTATGTATGTATTAGGTAAATACGATGCGACCTAGCGGCGAACGGACAACTTAGAAATTGAAACAAATAAAAACAAAAGCCAAATGCGTTAGGTATTACACTGTGCCTATGCACTAGGGTGTCTAGGATACCTAAGATCTAAACCTAAATTCCTAGATGCGGGGTTTTCTACTAAAATAACTAGGTATTTAGGTGCGGTGCGTTTATTCCCAATGGAATAAATGACAAAATGCGAAACTACGACTAAGGATCGATAAGATAAGAGAAATGCGAGCGAGGTATAACCGCGTACCTACCCATGTAGGTATTAGGTAAATACGATGCGAAACTAGCGGCGAACGGACAACTTAGAAATTGAAACAAATAAAAACAAAAGCCAAATGCGTTAGGTATTACACTGTGCCTATGCACTAGGGTGTCTAGGATACCTAAGATCTAAACCTAAATGCCTAGATGCGGGGTTTTCTACTAAAATAACTAGGTATTTAGGTGCGGTGCGTTTATTCCCAATGGAATAAATAACAAAATGCGAGCTACGACTAAGGATCCGGTACGATAAGGACCAAAAAGAATGGTGGCGCAATTCTCGCCACGTGAGCTAGTGGACTGTATTTTGCGGGGATGAAGCTAAATGTTTCATATGACACTTTACACAACAAACAAGATAGATGATCGGGTTGCCGCGGAGGTGGTTTAGGCAGTGAATGCAACCCAAGAAATTAGGAGAGGATGCACTAACCTTTATGACGCCACGTGCTGTCGGAGCCGGTGCACCGGTCTTCTCTTCCTGGCTCAGGAGCTGCCGCCCACATCACTAAATCACTTAAGGGACACGAGAGGCACAATCCAATCAGTAAAGGTCTATGAAAGCGGTTAAAATCCAACAAACATTATTAATTTCTGAGAGTCGCGCGCGCCGCCGCCATTGCTGATTCTAGTTCAAACGGAAGACAAGATGCGGCTATTTTGACAATTGAGCGGGGCGAAAACTATTGCTATCTCACTTTAAAGGTAATGCGGGAGGGATATGGGTACAGGAAGCGTGTGTTCAGTGTCAATGATTTGAATTACTACTATTGAGCGAAAAAATACAAATTCTACTATCGGCGCAACCACCTAAATTAAAAAAATGTTTAACCTTTATAATTTTTATTTTATTAATTGTACAAAAGGGATCTTAAAACTATGTTACAACTTAAATGTAATCAATAAACTAATGTGAGTCTATTATCTAGGTAAGGCGTGATGGGTGACTTTTTCCTGATGTAGTCTTCTATGATGTCCCGGTCTAGTCCTATCGTCTTGAAGCCACGGCTGTATTTTTTCAAATTCTGTAATAGAAGAGGAATTGTTAAAAACTAACCTACACTTGTACTTTAACTGTCGGTATTTAAGAAGTAAGGAAGAAAGAAAGAAAGATAGAAACAAAAAAAAAGAAACAAAAAACGAAAGATAAGGTAAGCTAAAGGCAAAAACTCAGAAAAGAGTGTCACCATTACAGACACGTAGCATATTACAATGGTGGCAGATGCTTTTTCACGCCCCATTTAAAGGACCCGAGACTGTAAGAAGGAAAAACGTGAGCTGGTAAGGAATTCCAGGTCTTAATGATACGACAAAGGAGTCTTCTTGCAAGCGGATCGGATATTCTGCACCGTGAGCAGGTGATATATAAGCCCTGCACGTGTTGTCCTGTGTAGGAAAGGAGTTGGTGGAACTAGCTGGAAGAGCTCATCAGAACATTCACCATGAGAAACACAGTAAAATACAGCCAAGAAAGCAACATCTCTATACATCTGCAAAGGCTCGATGGTGTTCCGAGACCTTGGGTTTTCCAATATTGCGGACCTCATTATCCGAAATGTTTTTTTATTGCAGGTGTACTAACTGGTACGTGAAGATGGCTTGCGTTCGTAAATGTTCGAACCGGGACTTTTCAATCATGGTTGAATCTGCTGAGTAACTGACACTTACTATATTCGACTTACAAACAGACAGACTATATTATACTTACTTTAAAGGAAATTGTCGCTATAAAATCTAACGTCGTCAGCTGGTAATCTTGGTCTGGATCCAGTTCCTTGATATCATTGTCAGATGTTATGAAGGCTTCCAATACTTCAGCTGATGTTGTATTAATCTTCAGTCTCATACCTATGAGCAAAAGTAAAAAAAAAATAATCTGATTATGAGGTTCAGCAATACTAACCAGCCCACTTTTGTGTTATGGAAAGGTCCCATGGATACCCTAAGCAGCGCGAGTATTACGCCCCTTGTGTTGCACACGCGTTCATAGGCCACAGTCTTTTTTTTTTCTTTTACGTGCGCCAAATCCCACGGATACCCACCCTACCAGAGCCGGTGGAAGAGGTTATGTGCGACTCGAACTGACCAAAGCGCACGACGCCTGTGAGTCGTTTTGGTTGCCCAAGGTGAGGTTCTATCGAACTGGCCCTCTCCTCGGGTGTGGATACTACAGAGTCCCTTACGCGTCCCCGGAAATGGGGAGGCCCACGAGGCGCGCTGCCGCCGCGTCAAGGCCACGGTAACCACTTCCCATCAGGCAGGCCGTATGCTGGCCTGCCACCTACGTGCTATAAAAAAAATATCGTTAGTGGGTTGTAGAGAACAGTTGCTTCACAGAAAATAACAAAGTTCATCTGTTTTTCAATGAGACTTAAAACCGACCCTAAATTAATTGGGAAAGAGTTACGAGGAGATAATTGTTATTCAGATATTCTCTTTCAGCATACTACGTCACCATTATCATCTTATAGACCCAGCTACAGGTCTACCTTGGAACTCGTGGTCCATTCACTATTTAAAAAGCATCTGAGGAGGCCGTCAAGCTGGCCGCCATTTTAACATTGTCGGGGTCAGTAATGTTAACCCTCTTTCCTGAAATTTTGTCTTCAGCTTACCATCCAGGCGAGGTGAAGCCATAAATACGTGCCCTATCAGATTATGACTAAATATACTTAAACAAAGCGATTTGATCAACTTAATTCAAACCACGATATTTTTTTTCTAATATTAATTAGTTGTACCTGAAACCATTGGAGTGTAAGGTCCTATATAAGGTTTGGCAACCCACGGGTCCAAAACCGACTTCTGAAGAGCTTCTATGATGTACCTTCCAGAGATAATGAAGGTAACTATTTTGTTGGTAAACGGCGACATGTTGATGATTGTTCCCCTGGTTATATCTGAAATAAGAGGTAAACATAAAAATCAAAGCCGATTAGTCGAAGTCGAAGAGGAAGTCAATTTATTATCCGACTACGGCGAAGGAAAAGGAGGGTTCTGATTTTGACAGGCTATGTCTGTATGTATGTAGGTTCATCTGTCCGTCATAGCTTCTCAGCCACTTATTAGCAAAAGGGCAAATTAGATATCGTTAAAAGCGTTAAATATCGTTAATCGGAACGATCCAAGGTCCCCCCGACAGTAACAACCCTTGAATCAAAATATGTATTACTAGGTATATCAAAGTAATAGGGTTAACTAACACAACTTATTTTCGACTTTTTGGGGATTATTTTTTGTGACGGAGGTTTTTTAATTTCTTAATTTAATTTTTATTTTACACTTTTTAAATTGATCTACTTGTCAACCTCTTTGATTTGATACCCATATTGAGGGAGTTGTGAAATAATATGTAATTCGCCATTTTGTGGTGGCGGCCATCTTGGATTTGAAATCTGACATATTGTATGGTATTCTACTAATCAAGCCCTTTCATTTGATACCCATATAGAGGGAGTTGAGAAAAAATATGTACTCCGTCATTTTGTAGCGGCGGCCATCTTGTACCGATTTTTTTTAAAGATAGCTAAGAACACTCCCAACTAATATACCTTTCAAACAAAAGAAACTAAATCCAAATCGATTCATCCATTCAGGAGCTGCGATGCCACAGACAAACACACACACACACACACACAGGCACATCAAACTTATAACACGCCGTCGTTTTTGCGTCGGGGGTTAAAAATTAAGTTTAGAACGAAATCGCGCTCTAAAAAGTGTTAAACAAAAATGTATCAAGGATAGCCGTGGTCGTATGCCACTTAGTCTAACAAAACAATACATTCTAGGAAAAAATACTGTCCGGTTAAACGTGCTCTCCGAGGCATGGTCAGACCAATGCAAATACCCATATTCATGCAAATACGCACGGAGCGGGGATGAACCCGCGCCTCCTGCGTAGCGGCCGTGTTCACCACCGCTACGCCACAGAGGCTATTCGAATTACGCCTGAATCGATTCAATTTTTGCTCTCTTAATCGATTTGAAGAATTATCCAATTATCGATAGTGATTATAATCTTCTTAAAAAATTAACTTAAACTGGCTGTACACGGAAGGTAGAAAGTATACTTTTTTTTTTTTACGTGCCCAGAATCCCCACGGATACCTCCCCACCGGAGCCGGTGGAGGAGGTTATGTCGGACTCGAACCGACTAAAACGCACGCCGCCTGTGGGTCGCTTTGGTTGCCGAAGGTGAGGTTGACAGGCATATCCCTCGCACCCCGGCCGACCCAGGGCCAGGTAGAAAGTATACTACGATACTACGAGTATGATCATTTTCTTACCTCCTTTAGGTATTGATGCTCGAATACTGTTGCTTTGTACGAACGAAATACTTGGCAAGTCTGTGGGAAATATCTTTTGGGCCTGAAACATAGTAACGTAACATTGTTAAGAAGTAGCAATAGCTTATAGTCTGGAAAAATTAAACATACGAGGATACAATAATTGGCACCCAGCACAAAGTTAGGAGGATTGTTCAAAATACTACCATAAATGAAATCTGAAATTTCTTTATTGATTTGATATCTGAATATTTATTCCAGATCGGAGTTAGATTTTTCGCGATTTTCAGCCAAACGGTAAGTTTTATCAGAAAAATGTCGGAGACAAAGCGTCGGCCTAACAATCGAAAGGTCACGGGTTCGACCCACTCCTAGCACAAGCAAATTAGATTAGTTGAAGACTTAGAGGGAATATTGGTAATTTTGGTTCTAATAGTAACAAACCAACTTACAGTATCCAACAACGCATCTGCGATGACATTACCCAGCTCGCACTCCTGACCCCCGCAGGGATCCAGCTTCAGCTCCGCCATGGTGTAGCCAATGACTTCATTCACCACTTTGTGTAGCTCCTCAGAGTACGGCTGGAGAAGAGCTTTGATTCTTGGATCTGGAAGAACATTGATAGTTATAAGTACTTACTTCTTATTTTATAGTGTTTAAGACTCGTGTTATTAAAATCGGATGGTCACTGTACGGGACGTTATCCTGTACATTGACTCCTTTTGTGGAGTGTGCTGTAGTGGTAGTTTGGAGACAAAGAAAGGATAGCCGGAATACAACATAAATATGTATATTGTATCGTTAAGGTAACAGTAGTAAATGTGTGGCTAATCTTTCCTTGATAGTAAATTGTGTACTAGGCAAAGGTTGTACTAATAGTCTCTAAGTTTCATTACTTGTATTGTATATAAATAGTATTGTTACGAAATAAATGATGACGAGCGTTGCCGGTTCGGCCTGTTCCGCAGCGTCAGCAATGCACGTACAGTCAAGGCACCATACATGCGATGTACAGTCGTGAGACTGTACAGTCACTATGATATTTCTTTATTATCATACATTTTATGACAAACAATATGTGAAATTATTAATAATTAGTTATTATGTTTTCTTCTTCTTTAATAGAGTCGACGGCGCCTAGTCTCCTAAATTGTGTTCTCCCCTGTGCTACCTGTGGGCTAACCATGAAGTCTTAAAACAGGTCAATAACTAAATGCACCAATAATTATGTAATCCTATTTAAATATATAGGTCTGTGGTGGCCGGCTCTAGAGGTGGGGGTATTCGTGTGGATTTTGCGCACAAAAAAAGTATGACAGCAATTCAATTAATTGGCCTGTTTTAAGCGTTTATGGTGCGGGCTCTGGATGGCGCTCTCGGAGTTGGATGACACTTTTACGGCTGTCATAAACGTCAACTTCATAGCCTAGTGGTAGGGGTAACGGACTGCTGAGACGAGGTCTCGGGTTCAATCCCAGGTTTACCATGGCACACACCAATGACTTTTCGATGCTTTTCGAAGTTATGTGTGTATTCATCGCAAGTTTATAAGTGCCCGGTTAATGGCAATAGGCTCGCCCCCTATTACATTGGGACTTAAACATAAACCGGCGAAATGTGGGTGCTACCACCTCTGCCTACCCCTTCGGGGATATAGGCGTGAGTTTATGTTATGAGTTTATGTTATAAACGTCAAAATACGTGACAATCCCATACATCAATTATTCTTTGCTGCTAACGATTTTGCCATTTGCCATTTTTGAATATTTGATTGAATTACGACTGTCGGGAAGTAAGTTCAATAAATGGGAAAAATTACCCTCTACGTTATGGCAACACTTGATTTTTTTCGTATTATTCGCAAAATACGATTTGTTACAATATACTCGCTTACTTCTATATTACAAGTAATCTATACAAAGAACTATTTTTCATTTTAATCCACAATATTAATAAGATTTGTGGTCCTTCGAGCCGGATATTCAAGAAAAAGATCCATACTTATATTATCTAAAATACATACAAAAATTGCATACGCAACTAACTACATGAGAGTACATAGTCATCTAACCACTACCCCCGGCCAGGTTTCTTCCATGGATGATTTTACGTGTCACTTTGTTGTCTATGCCTACCACATGCTTCAGAGGTAGCCTGGAAGAAATCGTTTCCAGCGATAAGGCCGCCCATTGTACATTAAACTGTAGGTATGCATGCTAACTACAAGTTTTTCTGTAATCTATTGGTGTGCAATAAGGAATTATCTATCTATCTATCTATCTAAATTTCTGAATTTAAGAATAAAGTACTATACCATACGTTACTAATATTACAACCTATTTATCGAACGAAGATACTTCTGTAAAATTATTATAGATAATCATTTAATTTGAAGTCTGTTTTATATAATACATCAGGTATTTTTTCTTTATCTACTAACTAAACATTAAAGCATTATTAAGTGTAGGTAATAGTACATACATATAATCACGCCTCTATCCCCGGAGGATACGCAGAGGTGAATTAACACCCACATTTCACCAATCATCGAGTTCCTAGTGAGCCTATTGCCGTCTTCCGGCACTATTGTTGACTCAAGCCATGCATCTGAGGCTGACTCTGGGCTGTATATATCTGTCTGATGTAAAACAGCCATATCCCTTAGTCGCCTTGTACGACACCGCATGGGGTGGTCCAAATTCTACTCTGCCGGTAACCATGCGGCTGTAATAGTAGCAAAAAAAAGTCATAAATGTTGCGCTTGTAACTTTATTCTACGCATAGGTTGTTTTATTAATTAAGCCTTACTAAGCGGTTGTGCTCAGATGATTTGCTTGACATGATGCCCGCAGCTACATTATATGTGTATCATCGCTCCTCTCGCCATAGGCAGGGAATTCATCCTCACACATTGCGACCTGAGACAGTATGAAAGAAACTTCATCCCACGCACACTCAAGCTGTGGAATGTCCTCCCTGCTGCGGTTTTCCCAAGCGCCTGCAATATGGAGTTCTTCAAGAGGGGCATCAGAAGGTTTTTTCATGGTCGGCAGCGCGAGTGTAACACCCCTGGTGTTGCATACGTCCATAGGCCACGGTAACCGCTGCCCATCAGGTAGGCCGTGTGCTTGTCTGCCAACTATGTGGTATAAAAAATGAACCTTTTTAGAAAGAAGGGCACTTTTTACCTTCAGGTATAGATCTGTTCAAGAAGACAGGAGATCCCTCAAAATGATGCAAGTCCCCTTGTGGATTGAAGTACACCGACATATTGCCCAGGTACTTGGAGAAAGCTGACGCTGTCACAATCAGGACCTGTAAGATGGATAAAATATAAAGCTTTTTAATAAATCTAATAAGATAGGAAATGGAAAAACGACGCAGGTAGGACTTTTATAGTGCAATTTTAGAGTAATTTCGTCAGCAATTATTCAAATCGATTTAAATTCTATTCCCTTTATTATTAGAATTATAGAAACCTTTGCTAATTTGGCCCTTTATTTCGTACAAAATCATTATTCATTTCGTAAAATCTTAAAAATTTTTGTTATAAATGTGATATTCCAAACATTACAAAAAAAATTATATGCCGGGCCAGGCGGTAGTCTCTCCCACAAAAACCGCATAAGTTAAAACTAAAGGTAGAGAATGGATAAAGAAAAATGTTGATTATGATGTATTATTTTATTGTTCTTGTCAATATTTATTGCTATTACTTTTACTACTACTATTACTTTCGCGCCATATGGGTGTTCACCTCTGCCTGTCCTCTTGGAGACTTAGAGGCGTAAACATATTATGTACGTTTGTATTCATATATTAAAATAATAAATTTCTTCCTCCTTTTTGGAAGTCAGTTATTTATTTACTTATGTTATTTGAACAACAAATGGTTGGACTGAAAACCAGGAAATTCTTTTTTTTACTAAATTCTAAATATAAATTAATGAAGGTAATTATATTTTACCCATTTTAGAATTTAATGTTGTTAGATTATAAAAAAATGCTTTTTCCTTCTGTTGGTGAATTAATTTAATATGTGACGTTTTTATTGCAAATTTTATTAGTTACATGTTTCCTTGTCTTTTTCTTTGTTTGTAATAGTTCGGAATTCTTGTCTGTTTATTCACGATGACCGCAATAACTACTGAACTGATTTAGATGCGGTTTTTTATTTGAAATGTTTTGGTGTGACGTATATTTGCTCGCAATTGATTGTGTAGACCTAGAGATATGATTGTTATATTACTATCCTATCGCAATGCACTGCTGGAAATAGGCCTTGGCCTACTGTTTCCACTCTAGTCAGACGGGTTGGAATGGAATGGAAAGGGATTCTTTTGTCCGCACTTAGCCTTCTTTTTGGGTTATTGTGCGTAACCAGATGGGTTGATACAGGGCTTTATTTCGAGTTTTCCTTCTCTTGGACTGATATCGTCCGAGTATTTTCCCGTTAGTCGCCTCGTAGTATCCCAATCTCTCGTAGTACCGCATCTCATCCGACAAGTGTGCGACACCTGTCGGAATGAGATGGGGTGCTGATACTTTTATTTTTTCTCCGCCACCACATCGATAATACAGAGATGATTAAAAGTCACTAATTGATATCCAATCCATCCACACGAGTTGAGTCGCAGGCAGGTAGGATACGGCGGTATTGCCGCTTAATTGAGCAGTCCGACTGGGGAAGTACCTCCGCCCTATAGAATACCACGGCCATAATAACCTCGTGTTGTGTTCCCGGCGGTGACTAGGGTAGCCAGAGCTCACTGGAGGGTTTTTGTGCTGTCAGTGAAAAGACCAAAAGCTTGTCCTGCTTTGTCTTTTACACTGACGGCTCAGAGACTATCAATCCAACTCATCGTCATCAATCAACAAAACTCTTGCACGGGTCCATAGGCCATGGTGACCACTTTCCATCAGGTAGGCCGTGTGCTTGTCTACCACCTAAGTGATATAAATAAAAAAGACATCAGCTTAATATGTACAAATTAATGTGTTAACCTTATGTCCTGGGTTGTTCTCACTCTCCACCAGTACTGGGTAAGGACCGTCCACGCGCTCATTGCTGGGCGCCTTGCCGTTCCACAGAAGGCTGTGTGTGTGTCCGCCGATGATAATATCTATGTTCTGACCCACACGCTCCGCAATTTGTCTGCAAATTAAAATTTCTTTTAGACGGAGGAAGAGTATAATATTATTATCATCCCATCTCATCCAAATAGTGTCGTAAGAATGACTAAAGGAAAAATACGTGGATGATATCACAGCGAGACGAGGAAAACTCGAAATAAAACCCTGTACCAATCAGTCTGGCCAGCGTGTAAACAGTAGGTCAGACTTATATTGGGGTAGGCCAATGTCCAACAAAGGACTGCGATAGGCTATTTGATTGATTGATCACTATAATCTTAGTGATATATTTCTAGTCAAAGCGATTTCATTAAAACCTCCAGCTAAGCCACCGTAACGGTCCAGCCACTCAGGTAGTCGGTCCCGTAATAGCTAAGATAAACTAGTTCAATCAATTAATCTACCAAAATACAAAACTTACTACTACTTCTAGTATTCGCGGATGTGATGGTGTGATGTGATATATTTTTTTGTTATACATACCTACATACGAGCAAAAACTTCTAGACCAATATAATAGATATTGACTAGCTTTTGCCCGCGGCTCCACGCGCGTGGATGTCGGTTCCCAGGGTGGACACCCTTATCACTAAGGGGTATGAAAAATAGATGTTGGCCGATTCTCAGGCCTACTCAATATGCTCACAAAATTTCATGAGAATCGGTCAAGCCGTTTCGGAGGAGTACGGGAACGAACATTGTGACACGAGAATTTTATATATAAGATTAGCAATTAAAAATATTTAAAATTACCTACATATGTACACTATTATTTGGTATGTATAAAAATGAAATATTATATTTTATGATTGTGAATCTATGCTTGAATAAATGTACGTATATATTATATAAGTATGTATATATAAATAAATATAATATGAGTATTTAAGTAATGTATGTAAACGTGTATATATTATAGTGTGTATGTATAATGTATGTATTATTTTTGTGTACAAATTTGAGTATTATCCTTATTGTTAATAGTTCATAATTCTGCTCACCTAACTCAATGCATCTCTGCATCGCCCTAAGACAAGATAATGCCTTTGGCATTAAATTCGCCTTTGTAAAATAGACTGTGCATACATTTGAAAATAAATAAATCAAAATAGCCAACTAAAATGGATGCATTTCTAACAGAAATTCTTTCACTGGAAAAAAAGCAAATAGTGCTTGTGTTTGGGCACTAACAAAGCATTCCATAAATGAACAGTCTGCACTGTGAAAGAACATTGTATTTTGTAGTTGTTTGTAACTAGTATTTCGTTTTGTTACTATTTTTATGATACAGCGATTGTATAGTAGTGCAGATGCGAGTTAAGATTGATTTTTATGAAATGGAAATGGTCAGAATAAGGCTTTTTTATACTAGACGACGTTTGAAAGTTGTAAGTGAAATAAAAAGTGAAAACAGACTCATGCTGAATTTCGAAGTTCAAAATCGCGTTGAACTTTTGCACTGTTCCTTGTGGTGGCAAACATCCGAAATTATTGTGTATCGATTTAGACTACTTTCGCACTAATCTTCACACGGTGGCAAACATTCGAAACTATTGTGTATCGATATGGAATATTTTTGCACTAATCTTCATTACGGTGGCAAACATTTGAAACTATTGTGTATCGATTTAGACTACTTTCGCACGAATCTTCATCGTGGTGGCTAGCATTTGAAACTATTCTGTATTGATTTGGAATACTTTCGCACTAATCTTCATCACGGTGGCTAACATTCGAAACTATTATGTATCGATTTATAATACTTTCGCACTAATCTTCATCGTGGTGGCTAGCAGTAGAAATTATTATGTATTGATTTAGAATACTTTCGCACTTATCTTCATCATGATGGCTAGTATTTGAAACTATCGTGTATCGATGTAAAATACTTTCGTACTAATCTTCATCACGGTGGCTAACATTCGAAATTGTGTGTATCGATGTAAAATACTTTCGTACTAATCTTCATCACGGTGGCTAACATTCGAAATTGTGTGTATCGATTTGGAATACTTTCGCACTAATCTTCATCACATTCGTGTATCGATGTGATGCTCTTTGGCACTAACGTGAGGCGGGTTTACTAACTTTAAGACTTTTCCTTACACATCATGTTACACGAATATTATTATATGATCACTGATTATTATATTTATATAATTACGGGCTGTTAATATGACTTACATTCTCAAAACTATCTCTGAAATATATCTGTGGAAAACGTCAACGCAAAATGTCAAATCAGTGAGCGAATGACTTTAATGCTATCGGCCATCTTTACAGGCAGTCGACGTTTGACAGAGGTTGTGTAAACACTAAGGTCAGTACTTTGAATAATTATAATTGTAACTCGATTAAAATGTGATTATACTTTGTTAATAGCTTGTGAATTGTTTGATTTATATGACTCCTGCTATCTCGATTACATATCAGAAGTGGGATGTCGTGATTGTTAAATCATTTATATCAAATACCACCCCACAAGCTCGACCGCCTTCAGTTTAAATAAAGTGCTTTGAAATGATTTCTTGTTAAAATACAGGCTGAGATGCACAAAATAGCCCCGTATGCTTAGAACCATACCGTTATTTTTACAATTCATAGATGTATCTAACAGATGAATCCGGATTACTTTGATAATTGATCTCATAGCAAAATTTATGTACTTTAATAATCACATGTAACGATTAATCAAGAAAAAGTGACCATATTACTAGATTCTGAATATTCCAATAAGATGTAAATGGATTTATTTTCGATTGATTGCGTCTCATACTTTTGTAGGTATACCCACAAAATAAAATAAACAAATTTATGTATGCTAATTCTTTTTCTCCTCGTTGTGCCTCGGTAACCAATTAAATAGAGATTAATTATTATTAAAAATACACACTGATAGTTTCAAAAACAGTGAAATACGTTTCTTCTTGATTAATGAATGAACATTAACACTCGAATTTTTGAGATTTCAGTAAATGAGTGACCGTAACCCCGAAATGAGAACTTCTCTTCGACGTGATAACTTGCGGCGCAGTCGCAGTAGCACTCGTCGCAATGGTGATACTCCACGAAGACGACGCACACGAAGTCCTAGTCGGACAAGAAGCGATCGCCGCAGCTATCGACGCAGTGGGACTCCAAGCAGCATGCAGTCATTGCGACAGCGAGAACGTAAGCTAGCTGCCTTGCTCCTCAAGTGAAAGTAATGATTCGTCATCATGATAATTATTGACTACTGTTATATAATGATTGTTATTGTTGTTAAGATTATTAATGTAATTGTGAAAATAAGCTAAATTAATATTCAAACTAGTAGAATCATGCTAGAGATAATAATTTGTTCTAAGTGAATTGTTGAGAGTGAAGTAACTTAATTTAGTGTACAAAAACAAGTAGCTATGTGATATTAGTGAATAATGGCAATTAAACTAGAATGATGAGATTAAACTAGAAAAGATAATGATTGTAACTAGCATAGTGAAGTGTCATTGTTGAGCTGATTTATGAGAGAAGATCAATGTTATTCAGTGAGGGTGCTCCCTTGTTGGGAAGGATTGGCGTATGAATTCGCTACCCAATAGTCGCTAGGGGCATCGCAGTCGTGCGGAGTGTAAGTGAAGGAAGTAACTTTCATGATGCATGACTATAGTTAAGCAGAGGGTGCTCTCTTACTGGACAGGAACGGCGTACGAACTCGCCGTCCATGAGTGATAAGAGGCATCGCAGTTGTGCGCAGTATTAGTGAAAGAAGTAACTTATACCGCGCGTTACTATATATGTATATTATAGTGAGGATGTTTTCGGGTCGGGCAGGATTGGCGTATGAACTCGTCGCCCATGAATGACTTGAGGCATCGCAGTCAGCCATATGACTGTGAAGGAAGTAGCTCTCATAAGGTTGACTATAGCTATAAGTAGATTTGTGGTTATTATTGGAAATATATTATAGCGAGGATGTTTTCGGGTCGGGCAGGATTGGCGTATGAACTCGTCGCCCATGAATGACTTGAGGCATCGCAGTCAGCCATATGACTGTGAAGGAAGTAGCTTTCATAAGGTTGACTATAGCTACAAGTAGATTTGTCGTTATTATTGGAAATATATTATAGCGAGGATGTTTTCGGGTCGGGCAGGATTGGCGTATGAACTCGTCGCCCATGAATGACTTGAGGCATCGCAGTCAGCCATATGACTGTGAAGGAAGTAGCTCTCATAAGGTTGACTATAGCTATAAGTAGATTTGTGGTTATTATTGGAAATATATTATAGCGAGGATGTTTTCGGGTCGGGCAGGATTGGCGTATGAACTCGTCGCCCATGAATGACTTGAGGCATCGCAGTCAGCCATATGACTGTGAAGGAAGTAGCTCTCATAAGGTTGACTATAGCTATAAGTAGATTTGTGGTTATTATTGGAAATATATTATAGCGAGGATGTTTTCGGGTCGGGCAGGATTGGCGTATGAACTCGTCGCCCATGAATGACTTGAGGCATCGCAGTCAGCCATATGACTGTGAAGGAAGTAGCTCTCATAAGGTTGACTATAGCTATAAGTAGATTTGTGGTTATTATTGGAAATTAGAACGAAGAGACTCGTTCCTGTAGGATGGCCGACTGTTACACGAATATTATTATATGATCACTGATTATTATATTTATATAATTACGGGCTGTTAATATGACTTACATTCTCAAAACTATCTCTGAAATATATCTGTGGAAAACGTCAACGCAAAATGTCAAATCAGTGAGCGAATGACTTTAATGCTATCGGCCATCTTTACAGGCAGTCGACGTTTGACAGAGGTTGTGTAAACACTAAGGTCAGTACTTTGAATAATTATAATTGTAACTCGATTAAAATGTGATTATACTTTGTTAATAGCTTGTGAATTGTTTGATTTATATGACTCCTGCTATCTCGATTACAATCACGATTCACTATGATTGTCGTGAAAAGGTACAACTACACACAGCATCACTTACTAACAGGTGAGATAGTGATCAAATGCTAAGTCTAGTAACAACTGATTGTTGCTGAAGACTGTGCCAATATATTATGTGACGTGATATCTCATTTAGCGATTGTAGATGAACATTATAACTAGGTATCTATTGAATTGAGCCATCATGGTCAATCAATCAATAAGGAAGTCGTACATAGCCAAAATTGGCAGAACTGTATTAATTAGTTTGTAAGAATGTAAATAGTCGATCAGAAATTATTGAAAACCAGGCACATAAAATATGTGAGTTCTTACTCTTAACACAAGCAATTAAGCTTAACTGGGGGGGTTAACAGAATATAAGTTATTTCGGTTACTGATATTTAAAAAAAAATATTTTATAGTTTAAATATGTCACAATTTTTAATAGACTTCTTCTAATAGAGTAAGCCTAGTAGGTGTACAGCGAGATCCATGCAGAGGGTTTTCTCTTCGGATTGGGGGGTCATTAAAGCTGGTTTTTTTTTAAATATTTCTAGACCATAATGGTTTTTTATAATATCATTTCAAATGTTACCAAATTAGAAAATCATTTATATTAACTAATTAGTACGTTAACTATTCAAACTATTATGGTCAGCCACATAAGTATTACAGCTATCGAGATTTTTTTTTTTACGTGCGCAAAATCCCTACGGATACCTCTCCACCGGAGCCGGTGAGAGAGGTTATGACAGGTATATAGGTATATATCCCTCGCACCCCGCCGACCCAGAGCCATCTCTTACGATCTGGCCCTCTTCCCGGGTGTGGGGACTCGTCCCCGGAAACGGGGAGGCGTGCCAGGCGCGCCGCCGCCGCGGCCTGCTTCTGCCAGGGTGACAGGTGGCTCCACCTGTCACCCCCAGGCCGGCGCTCATGGGGGGCAGAGGTCGTTCATCGACCTCCGACGCCCGAGTTGCCTTCGTACGCGGGCAGCTTGGCTTGCGATCCTTTGTCGCTACCGCTGCCGCTCCTGTCCCGCCTCATCCTTCACGGGCATTACTTGCTCGCAGAAGCTATCGAGATATTTACCATGTTGTATTGTTCCGATTTTCCAACATTTTGGCGCTGTTGCAAGCACCATGCTCACAAAGGAATTGGTCCGTCTTTGCAAAAATAACTGGGAACAAGCCAAAACAAAATTGCGATTGGATACGATATATGAATTGGTAGATGGTTCCACCGTCTTCCGTTCTGTTCCGTTCTGTTCCATTCACCGTAGATGGATAATAGTTATTTATATTTAACGTGAAGGAAACGGCATTCTTGGAGTTTATTTTACAGACTAGTCAAATTAGTTACTTTTTACTAAACATCATCAGTTATAAAGAAACTTGTATGATTATGACGTCATAATATTTAATAGTCAAATCATTTACCATTATAGGTTAGGTGGATGATTAAAAATAAATAAAAAATATATAAATTAATAACCGACGCAACTTTTATCACTTTTTTACCGATGTTAATTTAATAAACTCAGTTTAATAATTTATTCCAACTACAGGAAAATACCCAATTCGATATGCGATTAAGACTAAGTGATGAGGAAAAATAATATATAAACCTACGAAGTATTACGGAATAGGTATTATCTTTGAAATGAAGTCATCAGTAAGTAATCTTACCATGTTTCAAATTAATATTAATTGTCATTTTTACCTAAACGATTATAATGTGACTGTCTTTGGAAACGCTCCCGGGTTCAATCCTGGCTGTTACACTATCGATGTGAACCCACTCCTAACACAAGCTATTTAGCTTAACATGAGGAGCTAGAACGAATATTACTAATTTCATTAGCTAATAAAAAAGCAAATTAAACCGTCGTAGCCTAGAGGTATGGGTAATGGACTGCTGAGACGAGGTTTCGGGTTCGATACCAGGTTTTACCATGGCACACACCAATGACTTTTCGATGCTTTCGAAGCTATGTGTACCTGTATTTATCGCAGGTTTATAAGTGCCCGGTTAATGGCAATAGGCTCGCCACCAATTACATTGGGACCTAAACATAAACCGGCGAAATGTGGGTGTTAACACTTCTACCTACCCCTTCGTGGATATAGGCGTGCGTTTATGTTATGTAATAAAAAGTACCTGATTCTTTAGTATTATTACTAAAGAATTTAGTATTAAAACTATTTAGAATTATTACTTTAGTTTTATTTTATTATTTACTAGCCTTTCGCCCACGATAAGAGTTCCAAGCATTTCTTATCTCCGGTTCTACTCAACCGATGGCAATCAAACAAACGTAAGATTTTAAGTCTGACCAGGATCTTTCTAACAAAAAAAACTGCATCAAAATCCGTTCAATATTTTGTGCATTCATCGCGTACAAACATTTCCAATTGACAATTAAATAATAGTTTAGATAGATAGATAGACACTGGATACATGATAGGTACTGTAGAAGTTCAGACTTTGACAACTACGATATTTAGTTACCCCGCGAACATGGCTACCAAAAATTAGCTGAAACATTGGGCTAAACCTAAATCCGTTAAAAAGTGATTTTTTTTCAATGACTCTGTTTAGCTCCGTAGTGTGCAAACGTTCTTCTACAATGAAATTTCACAAAAGAAACTGTCAGTCAATGTCTCCTTTACAGTACACTCAGCTGTATTGACACGAAACTGACAATGAAGTCGCACGCCAAGGTCCATTGATGCAAGGCCAGTTGTTTAGCGATGCGTGACGTGTACTGTATCGATTAAGTTGTGTCCATCCACAATGTTTAAGAGGAAAATTGCAAATATTCCTGTTACTGATCCTGACGAATTGCACCATTAAGGTAAAATTCCACCAATATAATATCCATTTAAACTTGCATGGTCACTCAAGTTATCGGTATATTTACCTCCTCACAAACCGCAGGTTCCAAGTGGGTATGCAGAACAAAAAAGCCAAAGGCGTGCAAAAAAATGAACTACCGCAGGGAAGTGTCTTGGCCCCAGCACTATTAAGCAGAAATAACTTGGTGCAAAGGCTAACATCCACGTCCTGGGGAGCAGCTCCACGCGTTGTCAAAACAACCGCCCTCGCTCTTTCCTTTTCGGCAGGTGAGTTTGCGTGCCCAGTATGGCACCGCTCCGTACATGCGAAGGAGGTTGACGCCGCCCTAAATGACACTTGCCGCATAATAACGGGTTAAATTAAGCCTACTCCCCTGAACAGATTATATCCACTCGCCGTACCATTTCTGTGGAAGGTCACCCCAAGGGCGTTCGGTACCAGAAGTGGCGCACAGGAAATACATTCAGCCTGCTGAGAGCCTACCACCCGGGTATGATCTTAAATGGTCTACCAGGAAGTCCCTAAATAGGTTGAGGACTCAGGTCGGCGGCTGTAGGACCAACCGCGTATAATGGTGCTACTTGGACTCAGAAGGGGTGGTGACTGTGATTGTGGTGCTCCTCTGCAGTCGATGGACCACCTCCTGTCGTGCCCACTGTGTCCCGACACCTGCACAATTGCTGACTCGAATGAAGCGACGAAAGGTGCGGTCAATGTCGCCGAATTCTGTGCTGGGCGTTTTTTTGGAAATAAAATAATTTAATATCGCCCAGGCACTGTATGGAAATCGAATTCCCAACCTCTGAAACAGACATACTTCATCACACAGGTCACCTTCTAACTACTTCCACCCTTGTCATCATTCTTGCGATAGTCTCGGTCGTCATCCAAATAGGAACCGCCCCTAGGTAGCTTCACCTAATCTTTAACCGAACAGCTCCTCTAGACAAGTGGCAATTCGTTAGCCGGCGCGCGGCGTATCGAAGAATAGAATGACAAATGTATGGGATATGACGTGTATGACAGTCGTCAACGCATGTCATAAATGTCAAATCGCATACATTCGTCAATGTATTTTACAATACGCCGGCAAACGAATTGCCACTTTGTCTACACAGACAGTAAGTGCACCTGGCCACAAAATAATAAGTAAAATATTAAACCCATAATAACTCTAAGCTTAATAATATCGGAAAGTTCCGGCAAGTCGTGATTTATTGTCTAACGGTAACTTATCGACTTATAGACGATTTAAATGCAAAGGCAGTAACCATCTACTATATTTTCTAATAAAGTTGTCATGAAGTAAAGAGTGCATAGGACAGATCCAATAAACCGATAAAATATATCCCAAGAAGGAATGGGATAACGGCTTTTGCTGACGTATTTGTTAGACTCTCTGAATTGAGGAAGGTTTTGTTTAGGTATGATGAAATCTTTAAGCATATACTGTTTAGACACAATGCAAAAACAATGTTTCACAGAATAACCCGCCCCTTATGCTATATAATAGGGTTTGTACTCCACTGGATATCTTCTTTGATAGCTTCAGTACTTTTAAAAAACATCTTTAATATTAGCGTTTTGTTTTGTTTATATATTTTTTCAGATTTGTATATGTCAATGTAGCCAACCAACCTACGGTATAATTTGATTGTGTGTATGTTTACACATGTATACCACTGTCTTAACGAGGTTGTATAACATTTGAACGTTGTGTACAAATATAATTGAATTTCAGGTTTAAAATTTTTTTTACTTTAATCTTTATTTATTTAGGAGCTTTTGGCCAAAATAACCATGCCAGCTCCATCGTACCCTAAATTTAGATTAGTGAGATTACATAATTGCTTATTATAATTACATAAAACGCTTTAAATATAGGTAGATAGGGTATATGTAGCATACCAAGTTATGCAGGCAGTAAGCTACATAACTTAGTATGCTAAGAAGCTATTAAGCTTTCATACATCATTTTATAAACTATAAAGGCAGATTCAGACAGAGGACTGGCCAGAATACTATTGAAACTCCCAACATCCATTGATCGTATGTTAAGTTCTTCCACTATAGTCGCTCTCAGTTCCCGTGTTCGCACGCACTCCACCAACAGGTGATGTACATCCTCAAGAATTATACCACAGGTTTAAAAAGTGTACTTGAAGATGTTATATTGAATTATGAAATCTGTTATCTGTTTTTGTACCTAATAAAATAAATAAATAAATAAAATAGTTCTAACGAAATTCATCGCATAAACATACATACATACAGTCACGCCTATTTCTAGTGAGTTAGATAGAAACTACAGTTTTCAACTTGCCACGGTCCTGGCAAAAAAACCAATTATGAAAGTAGAAGAAACGAAAGAGGTATTCTTTCGCTTCTTCTACTTTGATAATTGTTTTGATATATGCTCACCGGTTTCGGGTACTCTTGCCATGTCCTTTCTCAAAAAAAAACGATTCGAAATACACGTTATGTGTAAGTAAGCTAATCTTAGGCCCGTATTTAAAAACGACACTGTAATGAATCTCCCCTTATACAAATGGCGATTCGATTACCAGCGTATTGTGACTGTTTTTTTTTAAATATTAGAACCAAAATTATTAATATTCCCTCTAACCTCTCCAGCTAAGCTAAATTGCTTGTGTTAAGAGTGGATTCAAGTCGGTTGTGTTAATACACAACTGACGACCGGGGTGCGAGTATTAGAAATAAGTACCTAGAGAAAAGGCTCGACCAGCAAAAAGTGACTATATGATACAGGTATGTAAGAATCATATTGTATTAAACAATAAACAACGAACATATCAATGAAGACAAAAAAGATACAGACAGACATAAAATCTTATCTTTATGAAGTTTGTTAAAATGCACTTACTTGTCCACATCGAGTCCACAATGAGAGAGCACTAAAATTATGTCCACTCCCTTGTCAGTTAGCAGCTGAGCTTTTTTCTCCACCACTGGGATTGGATCGAGAGATCCCGGATTCGAGTCTTGGCATTAGCCAGGACTCGAATCCGGGACCTCCCGATCGTAAGGCCGACTTCTTAACCACTTATCTACCGACGCTACCGAATGTATGGGATTTGACGTATGAGTGAGTCGAGTATATTGGACTACTTTTGACTTGGCCTCGAATATTTATTTTATAAAAGTAAAAATATAAATAAATATGTAAAATAAAGTTAAATGTCTTGATTATCTTATGACAAAAGAACAATGTCTTAGGTTAGATAACATGTAGTTTTTGCGGTGGTCTACTACCGGTACAATTTAACAGACTAGTCGTTCAAATTGTACCATAGGTATTTAAATTGTACCAGACAGTAAAATACCACATAAAAAACTTATTTCGGATCAATCTTGCATGCGTTTAGTTTCCTTTGCTAGAAACAAAAATATAGCCTACATATACATATACTCACGCCTGGAAGTTCCCTAAGGGGTAGGCAGAGGTCACCTACATTTCACTAACAGTCTATTGGCCGTCAAGTGGGCACAAAATATAGCTAAGTATTTATTTGTAATAATTAAATTATATATATTTGTATGAAAATAATCGGGTAACTATGGATAGTACAATTTAACGAACCAGGTACATTTTGAATTAAACAAATGCAAAGACATTAAGTAGTATTGGTAAGAATTCGATGACTCAGGAAACTACCCTATTCTCGTTAGATGTCTACTTAAAATGGTAGATAGTTGGAGGCGACACTAAAGAGCAGTTTGGCATTGCCAGTGTAGAAAAAAAGTGTCATTTAATTTGAAAACTAGAGGTGGTACGAGTTTACTTCTCTTTCCCCTGTGTGATAGTTGTCAGCGCATGTCATGAACGTCAAACCGTCAAATTGAATACATTTGTCATTATATTCTACGCCGGCCAACAAATTGCCACTTGTCTAGGGGGTCACAATGACAATTTAGGCAAACTCACCGGGATATTCACCATGTTTATTATTTTAATTGTTTGCTCAACAAAAACAATAAACATGGTAGGTAAATATCCCAGTGAGATTTACAACTATTTTTTAAATTATCGGAATATTTACCGTGTTGTGTTGTTATGAGTTTCCCATATTTCGGCGCTGTCAGAAACTCGACGTGATAAATATTCCGATAACTTTAATAGGTACTAATGTGAATGACCATTATAGTTTAAATACCTATATAATACTAATTAGAATTAAACGCCAGGTACCCGGCAGAGTAGAATTTGGGCCACCCCATCGATTCTCATGCGGTGTCGTACAAGGCGACTAAGGGTTAGGGCTGTTTAACATCAGACAATTCACCAATAATTGTGTACGGTACCACGTAATTGTTGACTCGAGCCATGCTGAGTCTGGGCTGTATATATCTATATACAGCCCAGACTCAGCATGGCTCGAGTCAACATATACAGCCCAGACTCAGCATGGCTCGAGTCAACAATTACGTGGTACCGAATACAATTATTGATGAATTGTGGGTGTTAATTCACCTCTGCCTAACCCTCTGGGGATAAAGGCGTGATTATATGTATGTATGTATGTAAAGCATTCATTTAAGTACTAAGGCGCCATACATAAAATTTTCGGTGTACAGATATTTTGAACCCTAACCAAGCCAACCACACCTGCAATTTGGTAATGAGGTAATGATCGACTGACGAGGCTCTGGTATATGCTTTCCTTGCAAGTTCTAAATGTCAGATGGCAGTCACGTAGTCTAAAATATCAAATTTAGGCTGTATTGTAGTTAGACTGAAATATGATCCTAACAAATAGGTAAGTATTTTATATAATCTGTGCTATAAATAAGTACTTTTTTATCGTGCGAAAAATCTCCACGGATTCCCCCCTCATCGGAGTCGGTGAGAGAGTTTCTGTCGGTCTTGAGCCGACTAAAACACACGCTATTTGAGGGTCGTAGGTTTCCGGAGGCACATTCCACGCACCCCGGCTGGCTAATAGCCGTTCGGGGTGCGAGTATTATAACTAAATGCCTAGAGAAAAGGCTCGACTTGCAAAAAGTGGCTATATGATACAGTTATGTAAGAACCATATTATATTAAACAATAAACAACGAACATATCAACGAAGACAATAAAGATACAGACAGACATAAAATCCTTTATGTAGTTAGTTAAAATGCACTTACTTGTCCACATCGAGTCCACAATGAGAGAGCACCAAAATGATATCCACTCCCTTGTCAGTTAGCAGTTGAGCTTCTTTCTCCACCACTGGGATTGGATCCAGGAATGTCACGCCATCTGCCCTCGATATCGACTGCAAATAAGGATTTGCCTAATGGATTTCTATGGTAATTGACCTTTCTTGGGAAATTTAATCTATGAGGCTCAATTGAGGCAAATAAAGTGACCAAGATGTAATAAAAATGAGTTATGAAAAGACTTGTCGAAGTATGCATGGTGATACAAGTATATATATAGTTATTACTTGGGGTCCTATCAAGATATTAATAGTTAAAATTCCCTGGAACGGTTACCCCTGCTGATAAACAAGCACAAAGTCACAAAGGTGGTAGAACAAGACGGCATTCCCGTCGCAATTGAGCAGTCCTACTGGGGAAGTACCTCCGCCGTACAGAATACCGAGGTATAATAACCTAGTGTTGTGTTCCCGGCGGTAGCCAGAGCTGTGAAGACCAAAGGCTTGTCTTGCTTTGTCTTCTACTCTGACTGTACAAAAACACTGGTCTTACAGAGTCGGCAGCACAAATGTGACTCCCCTGGTGTTGAACTGTTCCATAGCCCACCGTAATCAATTTCAATCAGGTAGCAGAGGTGCTTGTCTGCCACCTAAGTTGTGTAAAAAAATAGAAGTGATTCTAGGTGTGGGCTTTTCACTCAAGGTTGATGGGATTAGTGGTTTTCACTGCCGTATAAACCAAGATAGGCCATCTTGAAGGGAGAAACCGTAGAAGAGCGGACCTAGGGTAACCGCTTGGATGAAGATGATGAGACAATTATTCCTTAAGACAGGCAGACCTTCGAAGTCAACTTTTGTAGAGAGTTCCCAGGAAACGTATCACTTTTTGTATGAATATACTTTGCCATACCGATTTGGGCATAACTTGTAATGGGATAACAATAATTTGGCATTTGCCTTTAATTATGCGGAATATACTTAGTCACTAACGGCCGCTTTCTATATGCAATCTCAATCCATATTTCGTGATAATTTAGACTGTTTCTTGATTTTACTATTTCAATACACAATTTTTCTATACCTTTATATTGTAGGCGCATGGGAAAACCGCAGCAGGGAGTTCATTCCACAGCTTTAGTGTTCGAATTATAGTTATTGACAGTCTGACAGATCATATTAACTAATGATCGATGATTATGATCAGGGTCAGTTATAATGTCATTAGGTTATCAGTAAATAATTCTCAGTCGCAGTACTATCTCGTAACGTGCCCACTAAACGTCAAAAGGGCTAATCTACTAAATGATAAAACTTCGTTTGCCTCAATTGAGCCATATGCAGTGCTTCCATTATGTAAGATGCTTGAATGCAAATTCAAGTAGTTACATGATGGAAACCATTTCTACGTATATTGCATTAATTCACAATTTCATCTTGATTGAAACTAGCCACTTAGAAAGAATTATATAATATGCAATTAGTGGTAAAACATATACTATCATAACATTATCGGTAAAATTTTTAGAATAAGGGCTTTATTCAGTAAAGTACGTTCGTTCTATAAACGTGTGATTTCAAATCATACGATAACTTATAAAATTAAAGTTTTAAAAATGCAATGAGTGATTCTGCAGATTTCATTATCTCACAAAAACGTATGCAGGATTTTTTGTTTTGACAGATTTGACAGAGGTAAGAAATCTTAACGTTTTTATCGCAACGAATTGAAATTACATAATTAAGCACAAGGAAAGCAAAAGCATACAATCTCTACCTTTTTTTTATCGATAATTTAAAAATAGATTATTCTTTACCACTAATTTCAATAAGAGAAGAGTCAAATAATTCTTTATACTGTTGATTGATGGCAATTGGTAGAATTTGTTGTTACATATATTGAGAACACACTTGTACATTTCCACAATACTGTGGAAAAAGTACAATTGTGTTGTCAATATATGAGTTAAATAATTCTTCTATTAAAATACTATTCAAATTTTACGAAACTAATATCTCCATCTCATTTTCCATCGATGACAAGACAAAGGTTCATCAAGATTCAGGCACATCCATTAACGCAAAGAAATTGTTATCAAACGTTTAGAGATTGAATTCTCTTTACATCTGAGGACTTCGTGTTCCGGGTAAGAAAGAAAGACGGAGCTATATAGGAATGTGTAGGTATAGCTCCATCCCTCTTGCACACCTGGTAAGCTCCATATTGCTCAGTCAGGTTTTAATTATGAAGAACAGAGATAAACGGAGTTTGAGAGACCATGCAGATAAACCTTCTACCATAGTGAGTGTTTCGATGAGACCATTTATCTGAAGAACATGTGCAGGGCCAAGCTCAGTCCTATATGGTGCAAATAATATGATATCAAAGTACATCTTTCCTTTACCGCAGTATTTAGTAATACCGCCTTTCCACAGTGAGGGATTTCACGGACGCGGACTCCGAAACGGACGGTACTAGAACAAATTTATTGGGCACGCCGTAGTAACGGCGGTAAGACCCATCATGGGGGAGTGGCTAGAGAGGCCACACGGCAGCCTCTCGTACCGTCTGACGCAGATGATCACCGAGCACGGATGCTTCGGAAAGTATCTGCGTCGGATGCAGAAAGAGCCAACGTCCGAGTGCCATCACTGCGACGCGAGCGAGGACTCAGGTCCGCACACGCTCACCGAGTGTCCGGCGTGGGAGACGCCGAGGCGGGAGCTTGTGGCGGCCCTGGGAGTGAGGGTACTCACGCTCTCCACCTTGCCCGCGGCGATGGTTCGCTGCGCGGATGCGTGGGCGGCCGGCGCCTCCTTCTGCGAGCAAGTAATGCTCGTGAAGGAGGAGGCGGGGCGGGAGCGGCAGCGGGAGCGACGAAGGATCGCAAGACAAGCTGCCCGCGTACGAAGGCAACTCGGGCGTCGGAGGTCGATGAACGACCTCCGTCCCCCATGAGCGCCGGCCTGGGGGTGACAGGTGAAGCCGCCTGTCACCCTGGCAGAAGCAGGCCGCGGCGGTGGCGCGCGTGGCGCGCCTCCCCATTTCCGGGGACGAGTTGGGGACTCTGTAGTCCCCACACCCGAGAAGAGGGCCAGATCGTGAGAGATGGCCCTGGGTCGGCCGGGGTGCGAGGGATATGCCTGTCAACCTCACCTTCGGCAACCGAAACGACCCACAGGCGGCGTGCGTTTTGGTCGGTTCGAGTCCGACATAACCTCCTCCACCGGCTCCGGTGGGGAGATATCCGTGGGGATTTTGCGCACGTAAAAAAAAAAAAAAAGAGAGAACAAATTTGTCTACCTACAGCCTCTGTGGCGAGGCGGTAGTGAACACGGCCGCTACGCAGGAGACGCCAGGTTCGATCCCCGCTCAGTACTAATATTTATTGGTATGCATGAATATAGGTACTTGCATTGGTCTGGTCGTGCTTCGGAGAGAACGTTAAACCTTGCCCCGGCCCTCAATTCTACTAAAGCAAAAACACTGTCATGCCATAGACATGTGGTATTAAATTTTAGACATTATTTCTGTTGCTTATAGTCCAAAATTAAATGAAAAGAGTTTCATTAAAATTTTTCATTCACTCTGTAAATGGCCTTATAATTTTGAACTTTAACTGCATTGATTTAAAGTCTAAAATGAATTGAATAATGAACTATGTTCATGGTACGACAGTGGTTTTGTTTAAGCATAATCGAGGTCCAGGTTGCCATACCAACATCTATAGCAGTCGTTACCGGTAGTTGGAGCACTAAAAAGTCCATCAACTGATCTAGCTACAATGATTCGATATCACTTTTGGGTTGTGAAGGTCAGATTACAGTCACTTCAAGGAAGATATCGAAGTTTAGTCAAATCTGCAGTTAGACTGGTAAAAGGAACCCCAGATTCCGAGGTAAAAGCTTCAGATGCGACTGGGATTAACGCTAAGATGGAATAGAAAAGGCGTGTCTGTAGTTTTTTTTTTTTTTTTACGTGCGCAAAATCCCCACGGATACCTCCCCACCGGAGCCGGTGGAGGAGGTTATGTCGGACACGAACCGACTAAAACGCACGCCGCCTGTGGGTCGCTTTGGTTGCCGAAGGTGAGGTTGACAGGCATATCCCTCGCACCCCGGCCGACCCAGGGCCATCTCTCACGATCTGGCCCTCTTCTCGGGTGTGGGGACTACAGAGTCCCCAACTCGTCCCCGGAAACGGGGAGGCGCGCCACGCGCGCCACCGCCGCGGCCTGCTTCTGCCAGGGTGACAGGCGGCTTCACCTGTCACCCCCAGGCCGGCGCTCATGGGGGGCGGAGGTCGTTCATCGACCTC
Organism: Eilema griseolum; assembly: GCA_963662185.1. Taxonomy (NCBI): domain Eukaryota; kingdom Metazoa; phylum Arthropoda; class Insecta; order Lepidoptera; family Erebidae; genus Eilema; species Eilema griseolum. The sequence continues at coordinate 4,922,635 of OY759249.1, forward strand.
CGACGCCCGAGTTGCCTTCGTACGCGGGCAGCTTGTCTTGCGATCCTTCGTCGCTCCCGCTGCCGCTCTCGCCCCGCCTCCTCCTTCACGAGCATTACTTGCTCGCAGAAGGAGGCGCCGGCCGCCCACGCATCCGCGCAGCGAACCATCGCCGCGAGCAAGGTGGAGAGCGTGAGAACCCTCACTCCCAGGGCCGCCACAAGCTCCCGCCTCGGCGTCTCCCAGGCGTGTCTGTAGTATCACAGACGAGCCCCATTGCACGGTGCGTAGTCTGCGGTTTTGAGCAAGCGTCCGTGAAATTTTTAACCGTGGACAAGCGGCTTAAAGTGATAAATCTTCACAAACGTTTCGTAATCGTCATTCAACCCCATGGCCTTCAAACAGGGCGTGAAAAAGCGTCTTTAAGAAAACTGGTGACCACCATCTTAGTATTGATGACTTTATAATGATCATAAATAAAATCAATCACAGGGTGCACCGATTCGCGTTATTGATTGATCATTCCTTTTATTAAATTTCTGGTTGGTTCATGGTTTACACTATGAATATGCGCAAACTTTGTAGCGTTTGTTCAAGAAATTTGCCGGGACCTTAGTAACGATGCGCAGTCTGTGATAGTTTTTGTCATCACCTATGAAGCAATATTGTGCAATATAATGAGGCAATGAGTGTGATGGAGCTAAATTTGTCTTGCAGCCGTCAATTGGTGTCAAAATCATACTTGAGAAATTCATTTTGTAATGATTTTATGTCTCAACTATAAAAAATGAAGACAGTATAATTGGTGCTTTAAAAATAAATAATTGTGAATTTGCATGCAATATGCGTGAAAGGTTTCCAATTTTGTATTCGTTTGCATGCAAGCCATGCATGTAATTATGAGTATTTATGAATTCAGTGCAGATATCTTTCTGAAATTTAATTTTAAAATATAAAAACATGTGATATTACTGTCATAATTTTAGCCATGAAGAAAGAACTTCGTTTACTGGCACTATTGTTAAATACTTGCGCATTATATACGCATATTTATATACCTAGTAAACCATTTTCTAAATAGAATATTCTTTACTAAAAGTTAACTCGAATTTGTATAACAAAGAATATAAACAAAAATAATAAAATACAAATTTAAGTTAGTCTTTGGTTGTGTAGAACTAGAGATATGATTAATATATTATTAGCCCATACACTGCTGTACATAGGCTTCACCCAATGTCGGGTGGATTTGGCCTACATTTTCCACGTTGGCTAGGCGGGTTGGTACAGCGTTTAATTTCCAATTTTCCTTCTCTCACAGAGATAGCGTTTGCGTATTTTTCCGTTAGTTGCCTCTTACGACACCCTACGGATGAGATGGAGTGGTGATACTTGTATTCTTTTTCCGTAATCACACGGAAAACTAAATAAAGAAATAATTGCCACATGTATCCATTTACATTTTATTATCTGCACTAAATTCAAAACCTCAATCAAACCATGCGTCCAAACATAATGGAAACACTGCTCAACCATGCAACTTTCTCACCTGTGTCCTTGTAGTAATAAGACCAATTATACCAATCTTCCTTCCGTTCTTCTCAACAATGACATGAGGCTTATACATATTGTGAAGCTGCGATTCCTCTGAGCAGACTAAGTTTGCTGCAACCACAGGCGCCTTGAGCCCTCTGATGTATGGAACGAGACCTGGTACTCCGTCGTCGAATTCGTGATTGCCAAGAGCCTGTAAATAAATGGTCACTTTATTTTTAAGTACAGCACCCAATGCTAATAGGGTAGCCAGAGCTCACTGGAGAGTTTTTGTACTGTCAGTGGGAAGAACAAAAGCTTGTCCTGATTGTGTCTTCTGTACTGACGACACAGAAACTCTATGTTCTTACAGGGTCGGCAGCATGGGTGTGACTCCCCTTGTGATGCACACGTTCATAAGTCACGGTTACCACTTTCCATCAGGTGGGCCGTGTGCTTGTCTGACACCTTAGTTGTATTTAAAAAAAGTGCCAAGATATCGCCCTTCAACCAGCAGGTAACATTACAGATAATTTGGATTATGTCTTGGGCCTCCAAGATCTTAGTGATCCCCATGCATGTTTCTACTCCATTCAGATCATTCCGATATCTGTTCCTACTGCTGTAATCGAGATAGCAGTAACCAGGGTATTTTCAAATAACTATCTGAATTTCTACAACAGCGTGGAGATACACCTTAACGTGTATTTTTTTATAAATTCCGATAAATATCATAAACAGAAATCGACAATGGGGAAAAGTAGGTGGCCTTCCGAGTGGTTAAATTGCGCTACGGCCATCATTCACCGCACAACCACCAAGGAGATAGAAAAACACATTGTCAAGATATTTATTGGTCACTATAACAAGTAACATATTACATTTCTTTCACAAAAATAGTATTCCTTAAACAGTAGTACTAATACTAAAAACATACTCACATGGGCATCGTTAGGTATCATATTAATGAACTTCTGCGTAACGTTCCACTTCAGCAGGGTGTACCAGTAAGTACCTTGGAACGTGTCACCAGCGTCCAAGACCAGGGCTGCAGGCTTGTCGTGAAGCAACGTCTGGATCTCGGAGTATAGTCGAGCAAAACCCCCTATGCAAGAGCTGTCGTTGGATTTGCATATAGGAAACGCTACTGATGTTTCCTCAAACCTGAAACAATAGGAATGATTATCTTTTGGATGTATTGGGTCTCACAAACCGTGATAGCTGTCTAGCTAGACCACTACAACGGTTTATTAAATACAGCCTGGTGACAGACTGACAGATGGACAGTGGAATCTTAGTAATAATGTTCTGCTTTTACCGGTACCCTTCGAACCCTAGAAAGATATGACTGTTTCTATTATTCCATACAAGTCTATGTAGACTAGCAATACCAAATGGGTGCATAAAAAAACAAAGTTAGAAATTACGCTGGTTGTTCAATCATAGATCATGCAACTGAAGAAGATATTCCAAGTTTTGAGTATATTTTTCTTAACCTGGATCATTGAATAGCGGTAACTTGTTTTAGAGAAAGAGTATCAACAATTCTAGTGTTCATTAAACATTCGTAATCGTTTCATAAATAAACAAATACCTGACATACTTTCTTATTTACTTATTATTATTATGAATATCTGTCCGTGTGGTGACGGAAAAAGAATACAAGTACCACTCCATCGCATCCGAAGGGTGTCGTAAAAGGCGATTAACGGCAAAATACACAGACGATATCACTGCGAGAGAAGGAAAACTCGAAGTTAAACCCTGTACCCGTCTGGCCAGTGTGGAAACATTATAGGTCAAAACCCTCAATATTGGGAGAGGTCTGTGTACAGCAGTGGACTGCGGTAGGTTTGTCGAATGATTGATTATGCTTTCATAACTCGCCACAGGCCATTCATCCTCACACCTTGCCACCAGAAACGATACGGCGGAGAAGGGGGAATATATGTAGGGATTTCCACACTATAAAAACTAATTCTCATCATTGTCTTCACACCTGCATTGTTTTCATATATTTAATAATTCTCACATATTTCAGTAGTCTTAATTTTGATTACCTATTCCACTTCCTTGCCATGGCCCTGCCAACCATCTTGGTTATAACGGGCTGAATATTGGGAGATGTGCTCCCACATTGGCGTCTGCTCTCTTTCGGGCGCGCATTTCTTGAGTCCCAACAAATTATTAAAGGTGCCCAACCATTTTCGCTCTCTCCCCTTTCTGAAGCTCTACGTCACACTAACGGGCTTAGTCGAAGAAAGACCTCACAAGCTTATTTGATTAATGGATTTAGGCCAGGGCATCATCAGAGTGTCCGTTGGTAAGAGTATATATATGGTATACCAACCCCCTAGAAAAGGACTGGTCGCAGATTCGAGTTCCGACCTGGATGTTTAGTTAGTAGATGAAGGTTAGTTTAGTAAGTTAGTTTAATAGGTTGGTGGTTACGCTACCTACGCATTTATGTTTTCCAGTTGAACTAATTGACTGATAAGTATGAATTCACTAACAAATTTTCGTATTCAACTACAAAATTTTTCCATCAATCATCAATCAAAAAGCCCATCGCAGTCCACTGCTGGATATAGACCTCTCCCAATGTTCGGAGGGTTTGGCCTACTGTTTCCACACAGGCCAGGCGGGTTGGTAGGTACAGGGTTTTATTTCGAGTTTTCCTTCTCTCGCAGTGATATAGTCTGCGTATTTTTGTGTCAGTCGCCTCTTACGAAACTCTTCGGATGAGATGGGGTGCTGATACTTTTATTCATTCTCCGTCACCACATTTCCAATTCCAATCTCTCCAATTCTTCTAAAATACTCGGGTACTTCTGTACACATACGTCTGTTTTGTGACCCTACACTCAATCTGTTACATTTGTTTGAATAAAAATGGTACAAGAATTTGCAGTTGTACTGTTCACTCTATAATTTCACACAATGCACAATGCAAGGGAATCAGTCTCACGAGCGTACTTCGAGGAAAACTCGCGTAAAAGATGCTACGAATACAAATACATAGTTAGTTTCCTTGAATTGGTGGTATTGACATTGCATGATAACAACCTTTTTGATTCAAATCACATTTTTATATGTAGAAATACCCTTTTTTGTGCACAAAATCACCACGGTTACCCCCCTCACCGGAGCCGGTTGGGAGAGGTTATGTCGGACTCGAACCGACCAAAACGCACGACGCCTGTGGGTAGTTTTTGGTTGCCGAAGTTGAGGTTAACAGGCATATCTCTCGCACCCCAGCCGACCCAGGGCCAGCTCTCTTGATCTGGCCCTCTCTTCGGGTGTGGGGACCACAGAGTCCCCAACTCATCCCAGGAAATTGGGAGGCGCCTGAGCCGCGCCGCCGCGCGCCGTTGCAGCCCGCTTTTGCCAGCATTGTAACATACTACGTGTCTGTAATGGTAACCCTCTTCTCTGAGACTTTGCCTTTAACTTAACATCAGCTGAGGTGAAGTCAAATTGGCGTGTGTTGTAATAAATAAACCGATAGCAAAATAAGATAAATATAATAGTATTCTAGAATATTCCAAGAAGCGCTGTGTAAAAAATGTAGGTAACTATTTATTACCTAGCTTCCAAAATAAAATATAATATTTTAAACGAAAAAACACGTCCTTGGCACTGGGTGCAAAATTATATAACTAAAATAATTAACAAAAATAACATTCAAATAAAAGGAAACAAAATAATTAACCATATTAAGCGGAAGAACTAATAAACAGTACAATAAAACAGTTTTATAGTTTTCTAGCATGAATTATAAATTTGATTTATTACGAGTAGAGAATACGAGTTATATCGATTAAAAACAAATTCATATAGTATTCGATTATAATATCCGATCCGAAAGTCCCTCCTAAGACTTAGAAGTTCCACATCACCTACGAGTATGGGATTGTCGACCAACCTCAATACCCGTCTTAGTACCGAGTCGAAGGGGTCAAGCTGGTATGCAGGCGCTTCGGCAAAAAGGTGACAGCAGTACTCCATGTGGGGTGTAGAAATTTCTCTGAATGAGTTATTATGAATATTCTTCGCCATCGGTATATTACGTGGGGTTCCAGCAGAGTAGAATTTAAAATTAGACGAGTTAACAGTATGTATAAAGGTTATTAATAATTATGAATTATGGTATAAATTAATGATACATGTACTTACTAACCATATTCTTAGTAAATAAACTAACCATATTTTAAATTTAATTTGTACACCATGTCAAATGGTAGGACATAGTGCACTGATATTAATGTTAAGATCTTTTGTAATACCTGTGTTTCACAAATAATAAATAAAATAAATGAAAAAAAAAAATTGAACCACCCCATCTTTTCTCATGCGGTATCGTACAAGGCAACTAAGGAATAGGGCTGTCGCTGTTTAACATCAGACAGATGTATACAGCCCAGACTCAGCATCAGATGCATGGCTTAAGTCAACAATAGTGCCCGGAAAATGGCAATAGGCTCACCCCCTATTACGTGGGACCGAATTCAATAATTGGTGAAATGTGGGTATTAAGTCACCTCTACCTAACGCTCGGGGGATAAAGGCGTTATCATATGTATGTATGTATGTATATATGTATATTTATTCATGAGCAAAGATATCATATAGCTATAAGCTATAAGTAATTACAAATGAAGTGCATTGCCCGAAAATTCTGTTTGTAAACGCGATCCCTCGAATAATTAACAATGCAACGATGCATTTTATCAAAATGCGATTCGAATACAATAATAAAACGTTTTTTTATACCACTTAGGTGGCAGACAAGCACACAACCCACCTGTTGAAAAGTGGTTACCGTGACATCTGAACGTGTGCACCACCAGAGGAGTCACACCCGTACTACCGATCCTGTTAGAACAGAAAGTTTTTGTGCCGTCAGTGCAGAAGACACAATCAGTACATGCCTTCCCACTGACAGCACAAAAAATCGCTAGTGATTTCTGGCTACCCTATTCAACGCCGGGAACACAACACGAGGTTATTATAGCTGTGGTATTCTGTAGGGTGGAGGTACTTCCCCAGTCGGACTGGTCAATTGGGACGGTAATACCGTCGTGTCCTACCTTCTGCAAGGTGACTTACCTCCTGCAAGGTATTGGTGAAACCCGGCTACGTACAATAAAACTGAAAGGAATAATATTTATCTTACTCTATTTCTTATTTGTACCTACCTATAATTATTTGAAGATAATTTCATTGTCCAAAAAAGTGGTGAGTACATCCTGCATTGTCATCTAGGATACAAATAAATTGGGAGTATCTGTTTTCTTACGTTAAAATAGCAGTTCTGAAGTGGCTGGGTCGATTTTGAGCAGATTTTCACTAAAGATAACCGATATTACGAGTATGAGGCGTAATTTTTTTCTTAATCTTTCCCGAGACTTTGCCTTTAGCATACCATCCGGCGAGGTGAAATCAAAATGACGTGTCCTAGAAAAAAAAAAAAAAATACATATATACATACATACATATAATCACGCCTTTATCCCCGGAAGGATAGGCAGAGGTGAACTAACACCCACATTTCACCAATTATTAATCCTACGTAATAGGGGGTGAGTCTATTGCCGTCTACCGGGCAGTATTGTTGACTTAAGCCTTGTATCTTTGCCTGAATCCGAGCTGTATATATCTGTCTGATGTTTTACAGCCCTATCCCTCCTATCCCTTAGTCGGCTTGTACGAGACCACATGGGAGGAGATGGGGTGGTCCAAATTCTACTTTGCCGGAAACCACGCGGCTAAAATAAAAAGTATATTAAAAAAAATCGGCGTAAATAAAATCTAGACTGAAGTCCATACGGATGCAGTCGCGGGTACACGTAGTTCAAAGTAAAACACGTCTTAGAAATCTAATGGTGATTGATAATGTTGATTTCAAGTACATAATAATTACTTCGTGCGCACGTCAAGTTGTTACGTAACTAAAATAATGGCTATAAGTACGCGATGTGTAAACAAAATAACAATGTTAAAAAAAATTATGACGGTATTTCCATCCAATTGACCAGTCCGACGACGTGCGAAGTACCTCCGCCCTATAGAATACCGCGGCCATAATAACCTCGTGTTGTGTTCCCAGCGGTGAGTAGGGTAGCCAGAGCTCACTGGAGAGTTCTTGTGCTGTCAGTGGGTAGACCGAAAGCTTGTCCTGCTTTGTCTTTTACACTGACGGCACAGAATCTCTTGTGCTTACAGGGTTACAGGAAGAAAGAATGATTAAAATGGGTCCAGTAGTTTTTATATATATTTTTAGTAAAATTTGGTATTTGTATTTATTAGTAGTATTATACAGTATTTTTATTTATTTCATATTTATGTTCCCAGCATTTTTATAGCTTATTCCTCGTTAGAAATTAAAACCCTTCCCTTTTATAATATAAGCACATATCTGTATCTTTATTAATGTCTGTCATTCAGTCTATTTACTGACTGTGGAATAGTGAAATATTGGCAATGAAACTGCTATACCTTTTGTCACACATTCGAGAAACGATAATTATTAACAAACCGCGACTTGACCATTTTGTAACAAAGTTAATGGTCTGTTATGTTTTATAATTTCTACGTACCATACTAAATTGATTACTTTTAAAAACCATGCTTAAAATCGGTAACGAATTTTTAGATATTCTATACACTAGTGCTTTGATTATCGTCTTAGCGATGTTTTATCCGAGGTTTTCAGCTCAGAGCCGGGGGTTTTCATCCTTTTGATATGGCTTAGGTATACTTACGATTTTTATAAGAGCAACTCCCTAATCGTAAGGAAGCGCACACCAGAGTTTTGACTATCAATTAGCTGGTGTACTGGTTTCCAGGTGGGCCCCAAAGATAGAATAAAATATAGGTTAATGGAAAATAACTTTTTACAATTTAATGAGAAACAAAAGTGATCATTTAACACATTAAACGTCGTGATATATGAATGCAATCGCTCATTTTTGTATATATTTGTTATACCACTTAGGTGGCAGACAAGCACACGGCACACCTGAGGATAGTGGTTATCGTGGCCTATGGACGTGTATAACACCAGAAGAACCACACTCGCACTGCTGACCCTGTAGACCCCCAGACTTTCTGTACCGTCAGTGTAGAAGACAAAGCAGGACAAGCCTTTAGTCTTCCCACTGACAGCACAAATTCTTCAGTGAGCTCTGGCTACCCTACTCACCGCTGGGAACACAACACGAAGTTATTAATACCGCGGTATTCTGTAGGGCGGAGGTACTTCCCAGTCAGACTGCTCAGTTGGGCGTAAATACCGCCGTGTCCTACCTCTTATAAACTATATACTATATTTATATACTCCTATAAACTATATTTTAATATAATGCTTTTATTATCGCCCACAAAACATTCTACATATTTATTTATTTATTGGACTTTGCCCAAGTACATAGGTGGACTTAATGCCTTAGGCATTCTCTACCAGTCAAGCAAAGGTGGTGCAGAGATAAATTAGTAGATGCATTATTGATAGTTACATTGACTAGATTAACACTATACATAACCAGGTATAGTGCCATGTAGTAGTAATATATATACTGTATATCCATGTGTATACAATGTAGTCGTAATATATATTATATAAGATAATATTGATACTACGATATTTAACTTTATTTTGACATTGACATTTATGATTGACATTGATAATGGTTTTTTTTGTATATTGTTTGCATGAAATGCCTCATTAATTGCTATTCTCCTACAATTTAGTACAATGTAATTCAAAAATTCAACACAATGTAAAAGTTTTTTTGAATAAATAAATAAATAAATAAAAAATATTATATGGAAAATACATACCCATACTACAATATATACAATACCACATAGATATATTATATTCATATAAATAAATAATAGTATTAATTTGACGAATATAATGATTTATTTTATTAATGAAATTCCAATAAATAATTATGCCAACATATATATTGATAAATCTACTTATACATAAGTTTACATTATAGAAGTTTCATATATTTTTTTCTTAGCATCTTAGATCAACACAGAGTGGATCCCGCCAGCAACAAAAACCGGGCCTAGCCCAAACGTAATCAGACCCAGCATGTTTTGCCGGATCATTTTCACTGAGCAAAGCGTGAGGATCCAGTTCAGCCGTAACCAAAGCAAATCATTACTACCAGCAAATTCCAACCCTATTTTACTTATGGTATGTGGGAATCAGAAACACAAACTAGAATATCTTGTGCTATGGACTACTTGGCTCCCCTCTCGAAATCGTATTTTTTCTTATAATAGTTGTACTTTTTTATCTAGGACACGCCAACTTGACTTCACCTCGCCTAATGATAAGGTAAAGGTTATGTTTCAGGAAAGAGGGTTTTTTTTTATAGAACACGTCAATTAGACATCGCCTTGCCTGATGGTAAGCTGAAGGCAAAGTCTCAGAAAAGAGGGTCACCATTACCCACACATACCGGGTGACAATGGTGACACTCAGCTTGACGGCTTCATCATATGCTTTTTCACGCCCCGCTTAAAGGACCCGGAACTGTAGCAAGAAGGAAACACGTGAGCTGGTAATGAATTCCAGGCCTTAATGGTGCGATAGAGGAAAGAGTTACCGAACCGCTTGGTTCTTGATCGGATGTTCTGCACCGTGTGCGGGTGACATCTAAGACCTGCAGGGTCACCATTACAGACACTAAGTTATGTTACAATGGTGGTACTCAGCTTGGCGGTCTCATCAGATGCTATTTCACGCCCCGTTTAAAGGTTTTTCTAAACAATTTTTTTTTTTTAATTTACTTTTTTTTTATTTACTCATCATCATATTTATAGTTATTTTCCAGTTGGGTCTAAATTTTTGCACTTTGGACTCTCAGGGTGCTTGTTTTTTATTGGTATGATGATGTTTCCAAATGCAACTGCGGTCCAAACTCGCAAACCCTAAAAGGAAACCTGCGCCAGAGCCTTGTCTGTTGTCTAACAGGTACACCGACTAACAGGTTAAGTTGGCTTTGGTCCTAAAGGAGTTGATAGGACACTGTACCTATGCCCTATAATAACTTCCTTAAATTTCCAGTTAATTATAAGCATAAAAGTGAATTATTTCACACTACTCATTTCTGAGTAATTGAGTAAAAAATCTACACAGTCGGCATGCGTTTTAGTCGGTTCAAGTCCGACATAACCTCCTAACTTGGAGGAAACCCTGCGCTAGAACTCCTATTGGTATTGGTAGGACCCTGTGTAAGTTATTCTTCAATTATTGTTAAAGCGTTAACTCGGCAGAAACATAAGTACATGCATTTTTTTATACCACTTAGTAATAACAAATCTACTTGCAAACTTTCATATTTTGAACTATTTTGTAGTGTGTTTGTGACGCAAACTACCTACTTACTCGCTGTTAGATTGTTAACAATCTTATTTTTTTTAGATGAGCTAAACAGATTGTAAAATTAATTAACTAGTAAGTTTTTTACATTTAATAAGTAGTTGTGGCAGAAGAGTGTACTTTCACTTGTGATTTTCCTATGAAAATGTGTCATGAATAAAAATACAAACGTTTCTTCTCAATGATTCCAATATAGTATCGCACTTGGCAATGATTCAAAATTAACCATGAACGTTTGTTTACTACTCATAGAAAGAGTTTCAACATTCACATTTGAAATGACTAATAAACAAACTTAAATAAAAATAAAATAAAAAGTAAATAATAAAAACCTCACCTATCATGAAAATCATTGTAGTGAACGATATCCAATCGATACAAATCATTACTTCGTAATACGTTCGCACTCACAACGAAGTAATACACACAAAATAAATAATAATAAATACACAACGAACTCATTTTAAAATACAAATTAATTTACTATCACAATACAAAATAAAAAAACAAAATTTATTTAAAATTCGAACTATTCCATCACTGTCATTTTTGTTAAATATTTATTTACTAAAATCACAACGTTCGCTATACGAAGTTTGGATATAACTGTATGAACAGACTACTTTATGCTTACTGCTCAACGACTTCGAATAATTTCCTCTTAAACATCGAGCGTGCCAATATGCGTGAACTCTATTTGTATAGTCATAGGGTCTATGTTTGTAATGTCTTTATAATTGTTGCTGTAGAAATAATTACAGCAGTTATCAGATTGTATCGCCATTCTATATCATTGATTGTTTGTCATTGAAATCGTGAGTAGTCTTTATAGCACATATTGTCAGATGCAATTATACCCGAATACAGAATGTTATAATAAAAAGAGTTCTTTCGAATGCTGTTGTTAGATATTACTTTCATTTTTGAATTTTAATATTGTATTTATAACAATTCTTTTTATTTATATATTATTTTATGCTTATTTTGCTGTGGATTGTTGTGGTATTGAAATGTATTTCTCTCACATCATCATTATTCATATTCCTGATTGCACTCGTGAACTCGGAAGTCAGGGTTCGCCTTCTGACTTTTCCTCATCCACTGCGTACGGTGTTGGGTATCCATGAAAATGAGACGAATGGCATGCATGTTATCCTCTACGACATCAAGCCAGGACTTCTAAGGCATACACGTCCTACCGGACCTAACCTTTGTCCATGTTTCCGCAAAACATGACCGCACGTGATATCATTAACCAACTCAATTATTTACATTTTTTTATATTGTAATGCAAAAGAATATCAAAGTTAATAATTTAATATGATAAAATAAACGATTACAATCATCTCGTATTTAATTTTAATGCTAATTAAATGTCAAAAACATAAACATAGTTATGCAGAGGTGCTAGCACCCACATTTCGCCAGTTTATGTTTAGGTCCCAATGTAATAGGTGGTGAGCCTATTGCCATTAACCGGGCACTTATAAACCTGCAATAAATACACACATAACTTCGAAAAGCAAACGTCATTGGTGTGTGCCATGGTAAAACCTGGGATCGAACCGATCCCAGGTGAATAAAGATGAATAATAATAATGACCTCGTCTCAGCAGTCCATTGCCCCTACCACTAGGCTACCGCGGTTGTTAATGTTTATGTGTGTATCTTAATGTCAAAAAGATTCTAAATAATTAATAAATGTTAGTAATTTTAGTCAAGTGTCAAAAAATTCCAGCCAAATTAGGTAATGTCAAAGAAATTATTAAAAAACATAAAACCCCGACTGCTGTCTAAAAGATCGAAACATGTCGGACCCGGACTTGTGTATTTTTTAATAATTATATTTTATATAAGTTACCACTAAACATCAGAAAAAGTGACTCTCTCAATATCTTTAATCACGGTTATCATTGTACATAACTGATCATTATTAATTTGTTAATCTCACTGCTAGGTGTTCTTTTTAGTCTAGTCTACAGGCTTCTTTCAACGACAAATAGCATATTTATTGTAATTTATGTTTTCATGTAAGTGGCAATGTAATTGTCTTTTTGAAAATAAATATCTTTATACCTATGTTAAATGCATTTTTGTAATCCTTTTAATTCCCTTCATTTTGATACTCCAGTCAGTAAATTTGAATGAAAAAAAAATTAACAACACGTATTTTAAGCATCGAAATCGACGTGTTCTATATACAAAAAAAAAGACCATAGCTTTTGTTGATATTTTATATACCCTACGACACTCGAGAGATGAACATCTTTCATTTGAGACCACATTCATCGTAATCCGTTCAGCCGTTAGGCCTGCAGAGGGGAATAATAAAAAAACAAACATACATACCTACCACATTATACCCGCTGGCGCAGTCGGGTAAATACTAAAATTGATCAAACATTTTTTTCTATACACGCATCAGTAGAAAGTCATTGGGATGAAGTTGAATATCACCCATTAAACAAAATCAAGTTTTCACGTTTTACGTAATGAAATTCATTAGTAAAATGAGTGTTTTCAAATATTACGTATAACTCTGTAATTCACTATCGCCATAAATATGCAAAATATGCTTGCGCATCAGTGCAACGTTACTTTCTCTAAAACAAAGGCTATTATTATCTATTTATACTGTTGATTAATGGCACTGGGTGGAATTTGTTGTTACACATATTGAAATACACTTCTACTTTACAGTGTTTTTTATTACCTGACCGTAAGGCCAAACCGGTCAGTATTATCACTGTCATAGGCAATGAACCAGAAATGACAATACAAAGAGGATAAAGTTCAATTTACCAACAGTTCAATTCACAGTCTGTGGTACTTTTTGATTTTAATATCATTATCCTCAAGACGTAATTTCTTGATTGCATCGAAGGTCAAGGTGAACTCGAAGCTCAGGGTCCACCTTCCGGCTCTCTTTTCTCCACTTCGAATGATCTTGCACGTCCATGTTAGTGAGGCCATTTGCACGCATGTCATCCTCCACGACATACATACATATAATCACGCCTTTATCCCCGAAGGGTTAGGCAGAGGTGAATTAACACCCAAATTTCACCAATCATTGAATTCGGTCTTACGTAATAGGGGATGAGCCTATTGTCGTCTTCCGGGCACTGTGCCTGTGCCTAAATCTGAGCTGTATATATCTGTCTGATGTTAAACAGCCCTATCCCTTAGTCGCCTTGTACGACACCGCATGGGAAGAGATGGGGTGGCCCAAATTCTACTCTGCCGGGAACCACGCGCTATAAAGACAAGTACTATAATAGAATATAATTATTCATTGAAATCGTTTTAATCGTTTAGTCGTTACGAGACGGACATATACCGTTGAAACACATAACCTTTCTTTTTAACTTCACAGCCAGTTGATTAAAAAGCAAATTGAATATATTCAATTTATAAGTAGTCTACTTTTTTTGATTACCTTCACTGTTAAATGCAGCCGCGATTTCACTTTCTGATTATAAACGAGTACAATATACGTAACCCGTATATATTTATTGTGAGCTATGCGATATGAAAATGATAAATTATACGTTTTTACCGTTATATTTAGATGATAATAATTCGACGGATATGCCTGTCAAACTCACCTTCGGCAACCAAAACGACCCACAGGTGGCGTGCGTTTTAGTCGGTTCGAGTCCGACATAACCTCTTTCACCGGTTCCGGTGGGGAGGTATCCGTGGGGATTTTGCGCACGTAAAACAAAATAAAGATTTTAATATAATACCGCCTATACAATGGTTTGTGCTCAGATGAATTGTTTGACATGATGCCCGTAGCTACATTCTATCATTGCACCTCTCGCCATAGGCAGGGAATTCATCCCCACACATTGCGACCTGAGGCGGTGCGCACTGTGCGGTATGAAAAAAACTTCATCCCACGCACACTCAAGCTGTCGAATATGGGGTTCTTCAAGAGGGGCATCAGAAGATTTCTTCATGGTCGGCAGCGCGAGTGTGACACCCCTGGTGTTGCATACGTCCATAGGCCACGGTAACCGCTTCCCATCAAGTGGGCCGTGTGCTTGTCTGCCAACTAAGTGGTATAAAAAAAAAAAAAAAGGACGGATATAATATGTATAGAAGAATTTGGAAGGTTTCGGACGAAGGTTCTGTGGCTTAGTGGTCAGAGTGTTCCCCTAGTAAGGAAAAGATCCCGGGTTCGAATCCTGCCTGAACAGATATAATTTTCTTTGTATCTTAATCTATTTGATCATAATTCTTCTACAAAAGGTAAACCCACTTTGATACCTCTAGTTTTTGTAGGGCAGGGCACGTCAGTACGTCATTTTTCTTTCTCTCTGTTCTAACAGGGTCGGCAGTACGATCGTGACATCCCTGGTGTTGCATACCTCCATAGGCCATAGTAACCATATTTTATCGGGTAGGCCGTGTGTGTGTACCACCTAACTAGTATTAAAAATCGCTCTGTCATTTACGTTGCCCAGGGTGCACTGCGCGGAGTATCCAGACCAAACATTCCTATTTGTTTTCTGTTCATCGTTTATTTAATTTTTTATTTCTTTTCATAATACTGTAGTTTATTTTAATATAGATATGAACTAATCCTATTAATTTTACAATGATGTCAAGAAATAATTTATAAATATTAAATACAATAAAACTAAAATAACTATTTTACAACTTATAGCTAAGAACAATTTTTATTTATGGCCTTGATGGTGTTGCTTAAAACTATAAAGAAAAATATCCTATACTAGTAAAATTTTATAATGTAAAATATAAAATAATAGACAAAAACAATAAAAATCTTACCTCGCATGAAATCATTATAGTGCACAACATCCATTCAATACAAGTTTATGTTATGTAAAACTATAGCACTCACTGATAAATAATATATAAAAAAAAAAAATAATAATAAATAAATGAAAACGCCACGCCAATATGAATGTTATGTAATCATATTACGCAATAAAAATATCAATTAATAAGTATTGAACTGATATTTTTGAAGACCGCGACCTTTACTTCCGGTATGTGGTAAACATACTTACATTTTTTTTTAAATATGTGTATGTAGTAAAAGATCGAAGTGACAAAACTTGGATAGCGAGCTCTTGGAGGCACGACTGAGTCTCAATGTGACAAGAATGGTCAATCATCCTAAGGACCTACCACACGCACGAGCTTCACCACTTTTTTGAATCATTTGCACATAGTTTTACCAACTACACGCACGATGTTCCTCTCACCAACTGACCTGCACAAGCAAAACTTTAAAGTTTGTGTGTATGGTAGGCCCATAAGACTCATCAATCTAGTAATGCTTAACTATGTCTATGCCTAATGGTATGGGTAATGGACTGCTGAGACGAGGTCTCGGGTTCGATCCCAGGTTTTACCATGGCGCACACCAATGACTTTTCGATGCTTTTCGAAGTTATGTGTGTATTTATCGCAGGTTTATAAGTGCCCAGGTAATGGCAATAGACTCGCCACCTATTACATTGGGACCTAAACATAAACTGGCGAAATGTGGGTGCTAGCACCTCTGCCTACCTCTTCGGGGATATAGGCGTGAGTTTATGTTATGTATGTTAATTATGCAATATATATTAACCTATTCACCACGAGTCTCTGATGAGTAAATTGAAACCAAACCTTTTATTATTATCTCGTTTTCCGCAAATTATTCATAGTGATTACGTTAATGCAACGATTCAAAACACTCACTATCTTGAGGTCAGTGTTATCAGTGAGTTCAGTGGTGAAAAACTAAGGAAGCTATAGTATACGTATTCTAATCTAACGATGAATACGATACTGTGAATATTGAATTAGTAATTATTCAAAATATTTTGCATCGAATCAAATGATGTAATGCTGGTAGTAAGGTTTAATGTGGTAAGTGCTAGACATGTGCACTTATGTCTGACCAACTGAGCAACTTGGTCGCACATATTAAAAGTTTTGGACGGGAAAATTAGGTACTTTCTTGTAGTTAAAATAAATTATTTATCTGAACTTATTAAATCGACAATGGTAAATGTTGTACTACCACTAAAACAATTACTCGTAATGTGTATAACCAAGATCATTTTTCCGGGAACGAGTTGGCGACTCTGCGGTCCCCACATCCGAGGTGAGGGCTGGATCGAGAGAGATAGCCCTGGGTCAGCCGGGGTGTCAATTATATGCCTGTTAACCTCACCTTCGCCAACCAAAAACGACCCACAGGCGTCGTGTGTTTTAGTAGGTTCGAGTTCGAGAATGGTAAGTTGAAGGCAAATACCATTACTTACACATACCATATAACGATGGTGACACTCAGCTTGACGGCCTCATCATTTGCTTTTCACGCCCCGCTTAAAGGACCCGAGACTGTAAGAAGAAGGAAACACGTGAGCTGGTAATGAATTCCAGGCCTTAATGATGCGACAGAGGGAAGAGTCTCCGAACCGCTTCGTTCTTGATCGGACGTTCTGCACTGTGTGCAGGTGACATCTAAGACCTGCACGTGTTGTCCTGTGTAGGAAAGGGGAGGGTGGGATTAATTGGAAGAGCTCATCAGAACACTCACCATGGTACAGACGGTAAAATAAAGTCATGAACGCAATATCTCTACGCATCTGTAAAGGTTCTAGGTTCGTGACTAGACAGTCAAAAAGCCAATTAGTTTAATTAGGTTAATAATATGTTGATATTATTAACCATAGTGAATGATAATAATACGATGGAGCCAATTAGAAAACCGTAAACGACAATGCACTTGTCGCTAACAAGATATACCGGTTTCTTAATCGAACAAGTGCATTGTCACTTCACGGTTCAGAGCACGAAGCTTTCAAATGTCCAAATATATTTTTTTAAATACAAGGCTAGGCTATTAAAAGAACAGAATGTATAGAAATGGAATACAAAGATAGAACATGAATTACGTTTCGTTCGCATTGCAATATCAATTAGGTTAGGCTAGGTAGCCTAGTGGTATGGATAATGGACTGCTGAGACGAGATCTCGGGTTTCGATCCCATGTTTTACCATGGCACACACCAATGATATTTCGATGCTTTTCGAAGTTATGTGTGTATTTATCGCAGGTTTATTAGTGCCCGGTTAATGGCGAGGCTGAGTCTGGGTTGTATTATATCTGTCTGATGTTAAACAACCCTATCCCTTAGTCGCCTTGTACGACACCGCATTGGAAGAGATGGGGTGACCCTAATTCTACTCTGCCGGAAACCACGCGGCATTATTACCTTTAACATTATTGTAAATACATACATACATGTAATCACGGCTTTCTTCCCTGAGGGTTAGACAAGGGTGAATTAACACCCACATTTCACCAATCCTTGAATTCAGGAACACGTAATAGGGGGTGAGCCTATTGTTGGAATTTTTCTTTTTACAAGTTATATATTAACTGTGGTATGTATTTCATGTATGAACTATGTTTGTTTGGGTCAAATCTTGCACCTCGACTTTGAAGTAAATATCGTTAATCGATTTTAATGAAATTTCGCAAATACTTTCCATTTAGTTGGCAATACATTAATATGGGACTGAACCGATCCTGGATAACTAAAATTCATTTTTTATACCACGTAGGTGGCAGACAAGCACACGGTCCACCTTATGGAAAGTGGTTACCGTGGCCTATGGACGTGTGTAACACCAGAGACCGACCCTGTAAGCACAGAATCTCTGCGCTCTCAGTGTAAAGGACAAAGCAGGACAAGCCTTTAGTCATCCCACTGACAGCACAAATTCTCCAGTGAGCTCTGGCTACCCTACTCACCGCTGGGAACACAACACGAAGTTATTATAACCGCGGTATTCTGTAGGGCGGAGGTACTTCCCCAGTCGGACTGCTCAATTGGGCAGGAATACCGCCGTGTCCTACCTCCTATATAAAATTAATTATATCAGTTATGGTGTTATCTAAATTTAAATCAAATACCAAGTACAATAATTATACCTAAAGTGCAGACATGCGAACTTAATTTATAACTGAAAATGTGACACAAGTTAGAAAATGATAGAATGAATGAGAATGAATAGAATGAATGATTAAGAGCGCAAGAGTGGAATAAAGTTTGGTTTCATGATATCAAATTGTAATTGTTTATGAATTTTAGACAACCGTAGATTGAATGGTAATTTAACTTCGAAGAGAGAACTATTAATGTCTGAATAATTTAGTTTTAACAGATATTATGTAGTTAGAAAACAGATAAGTTTGGTTTCGATGTCAGTATCAGAATAAACGGGATATTTACCATGTTTCATTATTTTGAGTTTCCGATATACTGATGTCAGTGACCATGATAGTTTAAATACCTATATTGGTTTCGATGTTTTTACAGACGACTGTGGGTGTGTGTGTATTGATGTGATGCATGAGGCATCGCCTCACTATTACTATAAGTATGTAAACCTCACAGTAGCTCAACTTCTTCACGCATTGAAACTAACTAATGGGTCATAGTTGTCATAACAAAGGGTTTTTATTATACCACTTAGGTGGCAGACAAGCTCACGGCCCACCTGATGGGAAGCGGTTACTGTGGTCTATGGACGACCACAACACCAGGGCCAGGGGTGTTACACTCGCGCTGCCGACCACTTTACTTACGTACTATAATTACAATTAATTACCTTTTTCTAACGTTGTAATCATTTAGTCTAACTAAATACCAATAGTTTTAGCTCACCTTTGTCCACTAACTCTTGTAATGTACCTATTTTACTGAATTATTATTTCGTTTACTGTGTTTTGTGCAATGAATAAAAAAATTAAAAAAGAATTGAGTGCCTATAGTACCTTTCTATTTCGTTATCAGACGGAGTACTCTAGCAATGGAGCTGCCATTGATCAGAGTACTCTGTCTATCACCCCCCGGCGAGGGGACAGCGGCGAACACAGTTCGCCCGCGTCCCCGAATGAGAGTGGCCACGGGTAGTGGGTCGGGGGACCCGCTGACCCCATGCTGATGTGGCGGAATGCCCTCCTGTGTGTTCCTGGAATGCATTCTTGAGGAGGAAAGCCCGAAGCATAGTGGGGCGGGCCCATCAAGGGCGTCTCAAGCTGAGTCGCGGTGAGCAGTCTATCCCGCGGTTCGTATTAGGCGAAGGAGGAACACCATGGTGGTTTAGTGGGTAGTCTGGTTTTTGTCCAAGGCCAGGAGTCCCACACGAAGCGAGCCCACTGCCCCGCGAGGGGTGAGCGAAGTGCAAAAACACATTACACCACGTAAAATAAAACTCCGTCTATGACAGATTAAAGTCCAGCTCTGTGTGCTTCTTTCTGTATATAAAAAGTTAGTTAACTATTGTTTGAATATTTCATTCAAAATAAAAACTAAAATTCATAAAGTGCCAAATATTCAGTTTTTTTACATCGTCAATTAGGTAATATTTTTCCAGTTCGTACAACTATAAAATAAGCACTGTATCGGCGTTCAGTGAATCGTGATAGCGTATAACATAAATACTTTTTCGAAACCTAACTTCCAAGGTTTTGTTATAAATTACAATAACCGGAAGGTTCGACCTTGGCTGTCCAGCACCCTTCTATCCGTCCACGCAAGCCACTCGACTATTTCATAACTCATCTTCCAACACATAAAAAATAATATTTGACTGTTCGTTTTTGTACTCTACTGTACCATAACCATGTAGCATTCGTTCTTCAAATCAAATCAAATAAATTTCATTTTGATTGCGATAAAAATTCGTTAACATGAATCAAAGAATCAATTTCATTTATTCAGTTTAGGCACACAAAGAGCACATATAAACGTCAAAATATTACAATTATGTCAAGAAATAATATAAAAATATTAAATAATGTAAAAGTAAACCATTGGAAAATGATTCTTTCGCTGGTTCGGTAGGTTAGTTCTACTGAGAATATACCAACAAGGATCTCAGAGAACTATATTAGAACTAGATTATCTTTCTTTTTTATATTTGCTATAGTTTATAATTTATTTTGTGCGAGCAAGCAAGAGACTTATGTTGACCACGCATTTACATCATCAAGATACTTATCTTCTTTATAATAACCTTTATTCATTAAAGTTTTTTTTCACTTCTATTTTAAATTTATTTAGTGGCATGTTAATCAAATCCTGAGGAATTTAATTAAATAATTTTATACAGCTGCATACAAAACAAATCATCAACCTTGTGAAGCCTGAGTTTTGCTCCATGATATATACTGGTATACCTCAAGACCCTCTCGGATAAAAATGCTCCATGATAAACTGGTAATACCTCAAAACCTCAATGCGCAATGCAGCTATGAACCTGTTTGGGTTATTTGGTTATAATAATAATAATATATTTATTTGCTTAAGATGTGGTAAATACAAGGTGACAAACAATTTATGAGCATTAGACACATTATGCCATTCCGTCCTGACATGCAAACATTAAAACATTAAATTAACATAATATTGTGGATTGAATTGTCAACATAGAACATCAAAATAATCATTTCCACCAGTGATCGCCTTTATATTCAAAATCGATTAAGATAGAAAAAATTTAAACGGTCCTAGCGAGATTCGAACCCGCGATCTTTCCCTTACAGGGGGAACGCCCTGACCACTAAGCTACCGAACCTTCGCCTGAAACCATCCAAATTCATCCATACATATATCCGTCTTACGACGACAGTGGGAGCCATCTAGCGACATTCGTACGAACTATCGAAACCAATGAATGATGTTGCAATCATTTTTAAACATTGATTTTTGATGACTCCGCTTAAATTATTGAACGAAATTTTAAGCATTTAATATACTAACTATTCAAAATCGATGAAGATAATTTTTTTTTTATACAGATACACCCTACAGAATACCGCGGCTATAATAACTTCGTGTTGTGTTCCCAGCGGTGAGTAGGGTAGCCAGAGCTCATTGGAGAATTTGTGCTGTCAGTGGGAAAACTAAAGGCTTGTCCTGCTTTCTCTTCTACACTGACGGCACAGAAAGTCTGTATTTACAGGGTTGGCAGCGCGACTGTGACTCCTATGGTCGTCCATAGGCCACGGTAACCACTTTCCATCGGGTGGGCCGTGTGCATGTCTGCCACCTATGTGGTATAAAAAAAAGTAATCGATTTTGAATTTCATTCAATAATTCCTACTATTCAAAATCAATTAAGATAGAAAAAATCTTAATCTTAATCAATTTAAAATAGTTAGTATAATAAATGCTTAAAATTTCATTCGATAGCTGTTATATTGTTATTATTAGATAATCTATTTATCATTTGGGACATATTGGATGCGAAACGCGGAGGATCGGCGGAGGAGAGGCCTATTTCCAATAGTGGATTGCGAAAACCTAAATGATTGATATGCTTGAATCTTTTTTCGTTATATAGGTAAGCCGCCTGGTTCCCGGCTGAGTAGAATTTGACCACCCCATCTCTTCCCATGCGGTGTCGTAGAAGGCGACTAAGGGATAGGGTTGTTTAATATCAGACAGATATATACAGCCCAGACTCAGCTCAGATACGTGGCTTGAGTTAACAATAGTGTCCGGAATACGGCAAAAAACTCACCCTCTATTACGTGGGACAGAAAACAATGATTGGTGAACTGAGGGTGTTAATTTACCTCTGCTTAACCCCTCTGCCTCCGATGATAAAGACGTGATTTAATGTATGTATGTATATAAAAACATATTGTTTCTACTTGCACGAATAAAACCTCCGTGGTGTGGTGTTAGTACGATTCCCGGTTAGTGCAAATATTTGTATTAATGAATAATATCTCAATTTGCATTGGTCTGGCTGTTACCGTGCCTCGCAGAGCACGTTAAACCATAGTCAGTCCCAGTTATCATAGAAAACTCTATGTCAGTCTTTATACAGGGGAAATGGAAGAAATTTTATCCACAATTGGGATTTTCGAAAGCGACAAGTACACGACGTTAGGTGGCAGACAAGTACACGACCCACCTGAACCGGTTACCGTGGCCAATGGACGTATGCAACACCAGAGGCGTTACACTCATGCTGCCCACCCAGAAAAAATCTTCTAATGCCCATTTTGAAGGAACCCATATTGTAATCAATTGAGATAACCACAGCGAGGAGTTCATTCCATAGTTTGAGCGTGTGTAGGATGAAGTTTCTTTCATACGCACCCTTTCCCGTCGCAATGTATGAAAATGAATTCCCTGCCTATGGCGAGTGGTGTGATGATAGAATGTAGCTGTGGGCATCATGTCAAACAATTCATCTGAGCACACAAGAAGACCACTAAAATGTTTTCCAAATTCCAAACAAATTATACAAGATATCAGGCCTTCTCGCGAATTACATCTTGGAACTTACTATTTCTGCTGATGTTTCGGATGCGTTGCAGCACCCGTGGTCACGACTTGACTAGTCTTCAAGCGTCGAGATGTATGCGGGGAACATTTTTTGAGTGCCTACCCACCATTACACTTATTATGAATTCACCCCGCGAAAGTTAAAAAAAAAAAACATTGCGAAGTACAAGTTTGACGTTTCCTCTGGTGTGGCACAATGGTATCACTCATCATCAACCTCCCAGGGGAAACTACTTCCCACTGAGCAAACCGTGAGCTTGTCTGCCACATATGTGGTAAAAGTAAGTGGTAGGTACTTATTGAGTCGGCCTATTCGCGCTGACAAAAAAACAATCAAGTACCAATTGTATATTTTGGACTACAGTTATGCCTGTTCTTAATAATAAAAAGTCCTAACAAAGTTTAATAAGATTTGTTTTGATAGAATCCTATTAATATCTTTGAAATAGAATACTTTTGTTGGTGTCCGTACTTGAAGTCTAAAGACCAAGGTTGTTTTCTTCTACGTGATCAAGTTTGAGAACCTTGTTAGCTTACTTTTGTAATTCATAATTAGGTATTTGTTACTTTGTAATGTAATTGAATAATTTGAAATCGAAATTTGAATTTGACCCCAGTAGGTACTTATTGGCATGTATATTTACTGTCGAGGCCTTCAAGGTACGGACCGCCATTCTTAGGACAGCATCTGTAATCGTCGCCCCTATTGTTCGGACTGCACCCCAGAGTACCATCAGATGGGTTTAACAGTCAATTTGACAATCTAAATATTAAATAAAACATTTATGAACAGGTTTGAATCCCGCCTGAACCCATTCAAAACGTTTCCTATCTAAATCGACCCTAAATATTAATAAATAAAATTAATAGTCTTCCCCTTAACCTTCCAGCTAAGCTAAATTGCTTACATTAGAAGTGGATTCACTCTAATGGAAAAATAACCAAGATTCGAATTAACGGAACCAACCAAACAGGATTTAACCCCTCTTTCCCAACTGTACCATTCATTAGTACCATTAAACGTACTAGTGAGACAAAAAAAAACGAGTATTACCATTAAAGGTACTAGTGAGATGAAGATTCCCAGTAGTACGATTAATAGTACTAGTAGGACAAACACATTCCTAGTAGTACCATTAATGGTACTAGTGGGACAAAAATATTCCCAGTAGTACCATCAATGGTACAGTTGGGAAAGGGGGGATTGAACTAAATTATGTGTTATTTCGAATTTAACTTAAATCCGAAATATCACATTACATAGATAATAGCTGAGAAATAGCCTGTGGACCACACTAAAAGCGTATAGCGCTGGGGCTCCCCCGATACTGCAGTGCATCTGAAATGCTTGCAGTGAAAAGCATAGATGACTTTTTTGCGCTAATGCGCAAAAGAGTGGCCTTGTTGGTGCACAGGCTGTGGGTGAGTTCTAGCGGCATGTTGAAGGTGTTCGCAAGCAGGATGGAAAGAGCTGTGATGGGTAGGTTCACCAAGTTACATGTTGAACGTGGGACTTGTGAACCTATCAGAATCTTTTTTTTTTTAAATGTTGCATATCTTTACTTTTTATGTGTATGTAATATAGTTATCTGAATAAATAAATAATAATAATAAAATTGTAGAAAGTAACCCTCATCTCGTAAGCTCTTTCTACCCTTCATATTCCAACAGCAGCTCTATAAAACATGTCGTATAAAGCCTGATGCAGTTATGAATGCAATGCTTTTAGTGCACACAGACACTTTAAATTACAAGCCGCCTCTTGCTTGTGTGTAAGATTAAACTTTAATTGAATTGTGTATGTTCCTGAGTTAATATACGTTTATATATAATCTTGGCTTTTTTTTTAATCTCGTTATAATAATTATAATCTCGTGAATCACGCCTTTATCTCCGAAGGCAGAGGTCAATTAATACCCACATTTTACCAATCATTAAATTGTAGGATCGCAAGACAAGCTGCCCGCGTACGAAGACAACTCGGGCGTCGGAGGTCGATGAACGACCTCCGCCCCCCATGAGCGCCGGCCTGGGGGTGACAGGTGGAGCCGCCTGTCACCCTGGCAGAAGCAGGCCGCGGCGGTGGCGTGACTGGCGCGCCTCCCCGTTTCCGGGGACGAGTTGGGGACTCTGTAGTCCCCACACCCGAGAAGAGGGCCAGATCATTAGAGATGGCCCTGGGTCGGCCGAGGTGCGAGGGATATGCCTGTCAACCTCACCTTCGGCAACCAAAACGACCCACAGGCGGCGTGCGTTTTAGTCGGTTCGAGTCCGACATAACCTCCTCCACCGACTCCGGTGGGGAGGTATCCGTGGGGACTATGCGCACGTAAAAAAAAAAATCATTAAATTGCAGAATGATTGCTGAGCTTTGTATTTGTGCCTGAGTCTGGGCTGTGTATATCCCTTAGTCGCCTTGTACGAAACCGCATGGGAAGAGACGGGGTGTTACAAATTCTACTCTGCCGGGCACCACTTACTTATTACCTATTATAAAATATATAAAGTTTGTGAGTTTGTGGCGTTGCAGGGGAGTAATCTCTGGATCTACTGAACCGATTTTGAAAATTCTTCATGAATAGACAGCCACGTTATTTGTGAGTGTCATATGATAATGTACATAATATTATGCTATCGGGGAGGCTCAGTAGCGGGAAGGGATTAGAAATCCGGGCTTCGGGCATGGTTTAGCCGTTTCGGAGATTATTCAGTACAAAGAGACAGATGATTGAAAAATTGCAGCTTCCTATAAAACTGGGTCTAACGCTTTGTTGATAATAATGAAGGTATACTATTATTTTCATAACTTACTTTTTATGGTGTTTAAAACTGCTATCGCTAATGAATGACTGATTTATTAGAAGAATACATTATTCTTTGTTAAATTTTGATTTGAGTGAATGACACCATTGAGAATTAAAACAATTAACACTATTATCATATTCAAGTCTATTTTGTAGGTACGTTGTAGGTATTTGCTGCATGCGTGAATATTAGAACCATAATTGCAAATTTTTTTTTTTTTTTTATACCACTTGGTTGACAGACAAGCACTCGGCCCACCTGATGGAAAGTAGTTGCCGTGGCATATGGACGTCTGTAACACCAGAGAGTCACAGTCGCGCTGCCAACCCTGTAAGTACAGAGTTTCTGTGCCGTCAGTAAAAGACAAAGCAGGACAAGCCTTTAGTCTTCCCACTGACAGCACAATTCTCCAGTGAGCTCTGGCTACCCTACTCACCGCTGGGAACACAACACGAAATTATTATAACCGCGGTATTCTGTAGGGCGGAGGTACTTCCCTAGTCGGACTGCTGAATCGGGCGGAAATACCGCCGTGTCCTACCCCTCCAACTAAGCTAAATTACTTGTGTTAGGAATGGGCTTTAACCAGTAAGCTACCGACGCTATCTTAAACGAAACGTCATAACAATTATATATATACACGCCTTGTCCATCCCCATACACTCCGATATTCAGCAGCACATGCATAAAAACAAACACATAAAATTTATGACCAAAAAAATACATGGCACAAAAATCTGGCTATAACCGTAAAAAGAAATCTTTTCCCGTCGGCCAAAAGCCATGTTATATGGCTTTGTGCTTATATAAAAACACAATGTGCTATCAGGTAGATGGGACACCCGAATGAGGTTCTAATGAGAGTGAATTAGCATTCCAGTGTTGGGGACAAGGTATTTTATCCCAAACGTAGGTTATTTTTATAATTTTCAAGATATTCTGCTAGGGAAACAAAAGTATCATTGAAGATTAATATTTAAGGTTATGTGTACCTTAAGGCACAGAAACTCTTTGTGCTTACAGGGTCGGCAGTGCGTGTGTAACTCCCCTGGTGTTACGCTCGTCCATAGACCGCGGTAACTACTTTACATCAAGTGGGCTTTGTGCTTGTCTGCCACCTAAATGGTATAAAAAACTCTATTTTTTTTCTCAGTAACTCAAGAGGAAAAAAAGCGGAACCCTTATTGGATCATTTAGTTATTCGCCTGTCTGTCCGTCTGTCTGTCAATACTTTTTTTAATAATTTATTCATATTCGTTATACTGTACTAATATTATAAATAGCCACGTGGTTCCCGGCAGAGTACAATTTGGACCCCATGGAGCCTCAGATACATGGCTCGAGTCTACAATAGTGCCCGGAATACGGCAATAGGCTCACCTCCCATTACGTGGGACCGAATAAAATTATTCGTGAAATGTGGGTGTTCATTCATCTCTGCTTAACCCTCCAGGGATAAAGGCGTGATTATATGTACTATATGTTTATGTATGCAGAAATAAAATGTATTGGATAAAATAAAGATACAATAGTAATTATAAGTTTATAATAATTTACGAATTACTTATAAAATTTATAAAAAACTGCTATGCTATGCTAACTATACAATATATACAAAAATTAAATGGAGAAAAAGAGGGAGACTGCAACTTTAGGCATCGAAAAATTCCTCCCCATCGATCTCCACTAGTACCATGCCCTATGCTGGTGGCATTACCAAGCTGAATGGCGATGCCAATTCCTGAAGAATTGATTTCTAACATTAACTCTCTTAATTATTTCCAGGTAGATGACATTCTACACAAGAAAATAATACAAAGTAATCATTTCATCTGACATTTAAAAAATAATTCGGTCCAGCCAGCATCAGATCAATCTTAACTAGCAAAGTATACTCAACATGATCCAAATACGTTTGTTACATCCTAATAGGTTGTATCCATTATATATATTATTAACTTTAATAGCCTCCAGGATTCGCCCATCTGCTCCCCACTTCCGTGAATGGCTGATCTTAGCATTTACTGGAGCAACTGACATCTAACCTTCCATCCTCGGGTAAGCCAAAACCTACGCCTCTCAATCCTAATTTAAAACACAAGTACATGACTTTTTATTAAACAAAATGTATTACAGTGTACAACAATACCTTGACGATAAGAATATCACAATATTTTAGACGGATAAATATATATTTGACATTATGCTTATGTACTTGCTGACATTAAAACTGACAACTGAATAATTTATTGTTTGACATTATGCCTGTAATATTGACATTGAAAATAAAATGATTAGAAAATCGAATATATTCATAATTTGGAATATATATAATTTTGAAACACTATGCTTGTAAATATTATGACATTA
Source organism: Eilema griseolum (assembly GCA_963662185.1). NCBI lineage: Eukaryota > Metazoa > Arthropoda > Insecta > Lepidoptera > Erebidae > Eilema > Eilema griseolum. The sequence goes on from OY759249.1 coordinate 4,951,069, forward strand.
AAATTTTGCACGCTCTACGGGGCAGAATATGCTGTATTCACTAGTTTTTAAGACCTATAATGTAACCATATTCGAAGCAAATAAATGAATTTAATTGAATTGAATTGAAAAAATCAGCAGTTCTACCAACTTGCAGTTAATTTTTTCCTCAGCTTCCAAACATCTAGTACCAAAAACAATGGGTCAGCCGTGGTGGAAGGGATATGCCTGTCAATCGCACCATCGGCAACGAAAAACGACCCACAGTCGCAGTGCGTTTTAGTCGGTTCGAGTCCGACATAACCTCTCCCACAGGCTTCGGGCATCCGTTGGGATTCATGCTCGTAAAAAAAGTACCAAAACCAAATAACTCTTGTAATACAAAACTCATTTACAAGATTCATTGGTCCCATCTTCCCTAATTACGAACTCCAACCTCCCATTATATGCCAGTATATTACCTTAGGAATTCTCATCTTGTGCTTCTTACCTACTCGTAAAAATTCACGTACCTACCTTTAAAATTTAATTACATGCTGTAATAAAGTACTAAGTTTTTTATGAGACGACTCCAGAACATTCTCAACTAGCTGCTGCCCGCGGTTGATGATCGTATTTTCGGAACCCATGGGAATTTATTCCCGGGATAAAAAGGAGCCATGTGTGATCTGTTCAGTTTTTTTTTTTTTTTTTTTTTTTTTTAAGGAGGTAGGACACGGCGGTATATCCGCCCGATTGAGCAGTCCGACTGGGGAAGTACCTCCGCCCTACAGAATACCGCGGTTATAATAACTTCGTGTTGTGTTCCCAGCGGTGAGTAGGGTAGCCAGAGCTCACTGGAGAATTTGTGCCGTCAGTGGGAAGACTAAAGGCTTGTCCTGATTTGTCTTCTACTGACGGCACAGAAACTCTGTACTTACAGGGTTGGCAGCGCGACTGTGACTCCTCTGGTGTTACAGACGTCCATAGGCCACGGTAACTACTTTCCATCAGGTGGGCCGTGTGCTTGTCTGCCAACTAAGTGGTATAAAAAAAAAAAAAAAAAAAAAAAAACATTTGTTCAGTTTTAAGAGGGTGAAAAAATGATAAACATTTCCTAAGCTTCCACATTTATAGTATTACTACTTATAGGCACTTTACTTTTTCCAAGGTATTTTTTATTCGATCAGACCGGTTGCACCTTACGGCATCCTCAAAAGTAGGATCATTATTGTAAACCTTTGAGGATGCCGTAAGGCGAAACCGCTTAAAAAAGTACAAGCCTGTTTATGTGTATATTTTTTTATATCACTTAGGTGGCAGATAAGCACACGACCCACCTAATGGAATGTGGTTACCGTGGCTTATGGACGTGTGCAAAACGAAGGGAGTCACACTCGCACTGCCAACCAATATTACTAGCAAATGCACGCGGCTTCAACCGGGGTGAAATTTTGATCCCGCTCCCGGTTCCCATATTAGTTCCCGTATTAGTATTACCGGGATAAAACTTATGATTATGTATGAGAAATTTTAATGAGTAAAGGTCACTATAAAGTGGATGAGTACCTCAATGATGTTAATGCGTGGTCAACATAAGTCTCTTGCTTGCTCGCACAAAATAAATTGTAAACTAAAGCAAATTTAAAAAATAAAAAATAATCTAGTTCTAATGTAGTTCGCTGAGTTTCTTGCTGGTATCTTCTCAGTAGAACTAACCTACCGAACCAGCGAAAGAATCATTTTCCAATGGTTTATTTTTACATTATTTAATATTTTTATATTATTTCTTGACATACATAATTGTAAAATTTTGACGTTCATAATATGTGCTCTTTGTGTGCCTAAACTGAATAAATGAAATTGATTCTTTGATTCTTAGATTCTTTGATTCTGATTCCAGACTGTAATCGATCCCTTTACCAAATTTCAGCTAGAACCGTTCAGCAACAAAAAAATTTTAAACACCACTTAGGTGGCAGACAAGCACACGGCCCACCTGATGGAAACTTTCACATACAATAATGTTTACGGGAATTCACGTGATCATGGTATAGGTGCCTTATATATATACATAACTTTGATTTGCCTGATGTTTCGACAAATCGAAGGTATGTATGTACTTATTTTTTATTTTTTTAATACCACTTAGGTGGCAGACAAGCACACGGCCCACCTGATATGAAATAGTTACCATGGCCTACGGACGTGTGCAACACCAGGGGGGTCCAAGCTTGTAAAAACCTCCTAATCCCCTTGAAAAACCCCATATTATAGTAGCATGGGAAAACCACGGAAGGGAGTTCATTCCACAGCTTGAACATATGTGAGATGAAGTTCATGTGTTGCGTGTCTCACCTCCGTTTTTAGTTAGTGGATAAGGAATCGGCCTTGCGATTGAGAGGTCCTGGACTCGAACCCTTAGTCGAATAACCGATGTGAATCCCTTTCTAAATAATTAAGCTTTGATGGGAGGGATTAATGGGAACACCAGTAATTTAACTGCTTCTGGTAAGAAGTAATGGCCGCATGGTTCCCGGCAGAGTAGAATTTGGGTCACCCCATCTCTTCCCATGCGGTGTCGTACAAGGCGACTAAAGCATAGGATTTAACATCAGACAGATGTATGACTCGAGTGAACAAAAGTGCCCGGAATACGGCAATAGGCTCATACCCCTTTACGTGGGACCGAATACAATGATTGATGAATTGTGGGCGTTTATTCACCTACATACATAATTATTGTTACGCCTTTATCCCCTGAGGGTTAGGCCCCTCAGTGCAAATCGTGATTTCACAATTAGGTATTTGACTGACCATTAAATTAGTTAATATGTACTAAACGTTAAAACGGTAAGTTACAAGAAAACATCTATTAAATAATTTATTGTGACGTCATAATATTTAATAGTCAAATCATTTACTAATATAGGTTGGGTGAATGATTAAAAATAAATAAACATAACATAAACTCACGCATATATCTCCGAAGGGGTAGGTAGAGGTGTTAGCACCCACATTTCGCCAGTTTATGTTTAGGTCCCAATGTAGTAGGTGGCGAGCCTAATGCCATTAACAGGGCACTTATAAACCTGTGATAAATACAGACATAACTTCGAAAAGCATCGAAAAGTCATTGGTGTGTGCTATGGTAAAACCTGGGATAGAACCCGAGACCTCGTCTCAGCAGTCCATTACCCATACCATTAGGCTACCGTGGTTACCTAAATCAGGAACAAAATACAAAACAATAATCTGATATCTTACTTCAAGAAATTTCAAGATACTGTATAATTAGATAAAATACCAACGCAACTTTTGCCGTTGGTTATTATTTTATATGATTGATGGTTAGAGACCATTCTTAATTTAATGAGCTTAGTTAAATAACTTATTTTAACTACAGGAAAATACCAAATTCAGAAGCCATTAAAAAGAAAAATCCTACTATAATCCGGGGATACGAACTGACGATTGCAATATACGTAAACGTAGATGCATTTATATCTACAAAGGGATTAATGAGACCAGATGTTTTAATACTAAGTATTTTATTCTATTTTGTACACTTAAAATAAAAAAAATAAAAAATAAACTCACGCCTATGTTCCCGAAGGGGAAGAGGTGTTAGCACCCACATTTCGCCAGTTTATGTTTAGGTCCCAATGTAGTGCCGGCCTGGGGGTGACAGGTGAAGCCGCCTGTCACCCTGGCAGAAGCAGGCCGCGGCGGCGACGCGCCTGGCGCGCCTCCCCGTTTTCCGGGAACGAGTTGGGGACTCTGTGGTCCCCACACACCCGAGGAGAGGGCCAGATCGTGAGAGATGGCCCTGGGTCGGCCGGGATGCGAAGGATATGCCTGTCAACCTCACCTTCGGCAACCAAAGCGACCCACAGGCGGCGTGCGTTTTAGTCAGTTCGAGTCCGACATAACCTCCTCCACCGGCTCCGGTGGGGAGGTATCTGTGGGGATTTTGCGCTGTGATAAATACACACATAACTTCGAAAAGCATCGAAAAGTCATTTTTGTGTGCCATGGTAAAACCTGGGATCGAACCCGAGACCTCGTCTCAGCAGTCATTTACCATACCGCTAGGCTAGCGCGGTATATTGTACACTTACAAGGCATTTATACCAATAAGTGAAATTTTATGTACAAAGGCGAGCTTAAATCAAGGTTGAGGTCTTTTCCAGCAAACCTAGGAGTGCACAGAGGAAATGCAATTCAATGAGAGGAGTCTTGTGTGCATTAATGTCAAGATTTAATAATGTGATTAGGTATACAGAAGGTATACCCCTCACAAATATATACAATCATAAAAAGCCACCATAGACCTACAAACATATTATATTCTTAAGAAAAATACAATACTACTAATTATTTTTTATTCTCTATTTCTTTAATTTTTATTTCAATATCAACAACTAAGATCTTAATAACACTTGATTTTAATCTGAATCTCGATTATGAAAAGAATTACTTCTGAAATTGTCTGTCTCATTTCGTAACAAAAACAAAATAACAACATTGTAGAGATTGAAATATGACTAAAACCGGATTCAATTAATGCCTGAAAAATTAATAACACTGTTGTAAGTATAACTTGAATAAAAACAGATCTGCTATGTTATTATTTTTGCTCATTTAAACAAACATAATGGCCACAGAAACATAGTTTATGTAGACATAATAACCGCGGGAAAAAGGGGGACATTCTACTGTGCCTTTAATATTGACCATGTAAGTGAAGAGGTAAAAATTTTGCGAAGTCTGCACTTTGCTGTCACCAATCTCAAAGCTGTTCGCGAATATTTATGGAGGTACTTTGAAACACTAACAATCTCCTTGAAGTTATTAATTAATTCATATTAAGTGCCTTTAGTCTTTATTACATAAATACTTTTTTATTTACGTGCGCAAAATCCCCGCGGATACCCCCCACCGGAGACGGTGGAAGAGGTTATGTCGGACTCGAACCGACTAAAACGCACGCCGCCTGTGGGTCGGTTTGGTTGCTGAAGGTGAGGTTGACAGGCATATCCCTCGCACCCCGGCCGACTCAGGGCCATCTCTTACGATCTGGCCCTCTTCTCGTATTACATAAATACGTAAAAAGTTGTAAATACGTAAGATTTTTTATACCGTAAATGGGTTCATATATATTATTCAAAGTCTGATATATTTATTCCTAGCAAATATAGGTTACATAAGGTGTTATATACAGTAGGTAGATACATACATACATATAATCACGCCTTTATTCCCGGAGGGTCAGGCAGAGGTGAATTAACACCCACATTTCACCAATCACATAATTCATTCCCACGTATTAGGGGGTGAGACTAGGTAGATAGATAGTTTCGCCAAATTCCACCATAATAGACATGCCAGTATAATAGCTAAACATAACATAAACTCACGCCTATATCCCCGAAGGCGTAGGCAGAGGTGCTAGCACCCACATTTCGCCAGTTTATGTTTAGGTCCCAATGTAATAGGTGGCGAGCGTATTGCCATTAACCGGGCACTTATAAATACACAAATAACTTCGAAAAGCATCGAAAAGTTATTGGTGTGTGCCATGGTAGAACCTGGGATCGAACCCGAGACCTCATCGCAGCAGTCCATCACCCATACCACTAGGCTACCGTGGTTACCTAAATCAGGAACAAAATACAAAACAATAATCTGATATCTTACTTGCATGGTATTGATACGATGCATAGGAATCTCCATGTGGTGCATGCTGGGCAACGGAGACCACACCGCCTCTCGTATGCACTTCTAGAAATTTTGATACTGTTATTTATTTATATATTCCAGAATACAAAACAGAATGTCATGGTAGGTATATTGACACGATGCTTAGGAGCAATTGAAATCTCCATACGGGGCACGCTGGGCAACAGAGTCGACACCGCCTCTCGTACGCAAGGGAGATGCTGCCACTTGAAAGGTATGTGTTGGGACCCTTTTTTTAATGTTCAAAAAATCTCCACGGATATCCCCACTTCCGGAGCCGGTGGGAGAAGCTATGTGGGACTAGAACCGATCAATACACACGCAAACATGACCTCCGCCTCCCATGAGGGCGGGCCTGGGGGTGACAGGTGGAGCCGCCTATCACCCTAGCCGAAGCAGGCCGCGGCGTCGGTGCGCGATACGCGCCTCTCCATACGCGGGGATGAGATGGGGACTCCTTGGTCCCCACACAAGGAGAAAACCGACTCATTAGAGACCGATCGGAGTGCAAGGGACATGTCTCACATAATCGCACCTGCGGTTCACACAAACAGCGTGCTTTTTAGTCGGTTCAAGTCTGACGTAACCTTTAACGTTACGAGGTAGGACACGGCGGTATTTCCGCCCAATTGAGCAGTCCGACTGGGGAAGTACCTCCGCCCTACAGAATACCGCGGCTATAATAACTTCGTTTTGTGTTCCCAGTGGTGAGTAGGGTAGCTAACTAACATTGAGATATTTTTATTTTTTGACATACATAATTGTAAAGTTTTGACGTTCATATGTGCTCTTTATGTGCCTAAACTGAATAAATGAAATTGATTCTTTGATTCTTTGAGCCAGAGCTCACTGGAGAATTTGTGCTATCAGTGGGAAGACTAATGGCTTGTCCTGCTTTTTCTTCTACACTGATAGCACAGAAACTCTGCACTTACAGGGTTGGCAGTGCGACTGTGACTCCTCTGGTGTTACAAACGTCCAGAGGCCACGGTAACCACTTTCCATCAGGTGGGCCGTGTGCTTGTCTGCCAACCAAGTGGTATAAAAACAAAAAAAACGTCTCCAACCGGCTAGAAAATTCCCACAAGGCCAGGGTCAGTAGTACGAGTGTAATGCTCCAGGTATTACACTCAGCCATTGGTCACGGTAACTACAGCTCATCAGGACGGTTATATGCTTCTCTGCCTGGTAGTATTAAAAAAGGATGGGAATGTTTCTAGTAACGAATGTAAAGGCAAATAATAAATACATATATAAATTTATCACAACATTTATGTCTATAAACTAACTAACATTGAGATATTAAATTAGGTAAATAATTTTTTTTTATTGGAAAAAGTTAACAGAACGGAATAGTATAATAAAATACTTGCGCTTGTACATGTATACATCACGCCTTTATCCCCGGAGGGTTAGGCAGAAGTGAATTAGCAACCACATTTTACCAACCATTGTATTTTGTCGTAATAGAGGATGAGCCTATTACCGTCTTCCGGGCACTATAGTTGACTCAAGTCATGCATCTGAAGCTGAGTCTGAACTGTATATGTATGTGCACAAGATATGACAATATGAAAACACGTTAATTAGACTTTACCTCGCCTGATGGTAAGCTGAAGGCAAAGTCTCAGAAAAAAGGGTCACCATTACATACATATACTATGTTACAATGGTGATAGGTACTCAGCTCGAAGGCCTCATCAAATGCTTTTTCACGCCCCGATTAAAAGACCCAGGACTGTAGGAAGAAGGGTAGGTTGTAGGTTGAACTACATGATTCAATATCACCACAAAACACATGATACCAAAACTGAACCAGGCTCCAGGGCCTTGATTGTACTAAAGCAATCCACTGTCTAAAAATCACTTTATTTTAGTCTTTAAAGCAATACCGTTGAAGTTCAAATTTAAAAACCTTTTTGCAATTTGAATGAAAATGTATAATGAAACTCTTTTCATAGTATAAACTTTTTCCAATTAAAAATAGACATATAAAATTACCACAGTATATCGTTTAAAATTTATTAGTACAATGTTAAAATGCTACTTCTAAGCATCAATGAAAATATCTGGGAACTTCAAAGGCTATAAGTCACTTATCTACTTAACGGCTGTCGACCAGCGACTGGGCCTGAGAAGGCAAGTTCATGACCATAGACTAAATACTAGTAGGCAAGTATAAAATTAATAAAAAAATATGCAACCTCTAAAACTTATAACAATGCTAAATGTTACCTTAACTTTTCAAACTATTTATAAAAAAAATTGTGTCGCTGTCACATTTTTGTCTAGGTGAGGCGGGAATTTTGAATTTCGAACTTGGAACTGGACGCAGAAACGTAGAATACATCTCTGGCAACCCCTTTAGGAATTAAACAGCATGAATATATATGAAAAGGTGGTACCTAACTGTCTTTCATCAAGAGAGTTTACATTTTGTCCACTTGATACTTTTTTTTTTAAATCGGCGTTCCATATCAAATAAGTTCAACATATTTCCACCGGTTATATTTAAAAATATCGCTCGATCGTGTTCCTTTTTCAAATAAATACAGACATAAATACACTCATGGGTGTGAGTGAGTGAGACAAAGTCTATTCCCGAGTATAAATGGCAAACATCTTGAACAAAATTCTGAAAGATCGCGCTCGTTTGGACCAATCATAAATCAATAAAAATATTGAACAACCAATCACGCGAGCTCTTATCAAAGTGCTCGCGTGATTGGTTGGTCAAACTGTGATAGTGTTAACATACCAGTGAGGTATGAAATAAACTTCATTCCGCACACGCTTAAGCTGTGGAATTATTTCCGTACTGTAGTTTTCCAAGCGCCTTCAACATGGGGTTCTAAGGGTATCAGAAGATTCTTACAGGTTTGGCAGCACGAGTGTGACGACCTTGGTGTTGCTTAACCACTTCCCATCAGGTGGGCAAATACTTTTCTGCCACTTAAGTTATTTGATTAAACTATGATTGGTCGACTATCGCGTCCCGTACATCCCCCAAACAAACCCCTAAACAAGGCACTTCGTTGGTGTATTGTATAATAGAATGATGACCTCTTAAGTATATAACGGTTCGGGATTTACCGCGAATAAATCATGGAACTTAGTTTTGCCGACGTTTCGGATGCGTTGGAGCACCCGTGGTCAAGTTCTTGACTCAACTTAAGTGATGTCGTGACCACGGGTCACGATGACGTCAGTACGTACTAAGTTTTGCCGACGTTTCGGATGCGTTGCAGCATCCGTGGTCAAATCATTGACTCAACTTGAGTGAAGTGGTAACCACTGGTCACAATGACGTCAGCACGCACTTAGTTTTGCCGACGTTTCGGATGCGTTGTAGGACCCGTGGTCAAGTCCTTGACTTAACTCGAGTGAATTCATGACCACGGGTCACAATGATGTCAGCACGCACTTAGTTTTGCCGACGTTTCGGATGCGTTATAGAACCCGTGGTCAGGTCCTTGACTTAACTCGAGTAAATTCATGACCACGGGTCACAATGATGTCAGTACGTACTTAGTTTTGCCGAAGTTTCGTATGTGTTGCAGCACCCGTGGTCAAATCCTTGATTCAACTTGAGTGAAGTCGTGACCATAGATCACGATGACGTCAATACGTGACTACACTCAACTTGAGTCAAGTCGTGACCACGGGTACTGCAATGCATCCGAAACGCCGACAAAACTAAGTTCCATGATTTAGTCGCAATAAATCCCGAAACGTTATAAAAATTAAAATATAAAAACCATCACAATGATGAATTTATGGTATTTGATACATATTTTTATGCTTATGACAGCCTTATATACATACATTGGTCAATCTATTCTACTCTACAAACGCATTGCCACTTGTCTTGAGGGTAGATTAAAAAAACGCTTTCTGCGTAGCTAGATGTCATTGTCAAGTTGTTCGCCATTCATTTAAGGACATTATCTGTTATATCTGGACATTAACGAAGTAGAGTGCTGTTTCCTAAATCAACTGTTGATAACTATTCTGCCATCAGTGCGGATGTCCAGTGGGGAGTGTTTTCTGATGTATGCTTCGACTAGTTGCTGGTCGCGCCCGATTATGGTCGCATTTTGCTTGTTAGCCTTAAACACCTGGAAATAAGAATATTATGTGAATATTGTAGAAGATATACAAGGCCTGCTATACCCAAATATAGCTATACTGCATTCGATAAAGCTAAGGGGAATTAACGCAATCACGGTACATACATACATACGTATAATCACGCCTTTATCCCCGGAGGGTTAGGCAGAGGTGAATTAACACCCACATTTCACCAATAGTTTCACAAGCACAAAAGATTGACAACACTGGTTTCCTAATACAATCAAAGAACAAATGTCCAGCGGCTTGGAGAGTAATCAAGGATAACTGCAATGACCAAAAAGATTTACATGACATCACGAGCATAAATTATAATAATTGAGTCTTTTATCAACCTGACATGATAGCTGACAATTTTAACAATTTTTTTATTGACATGACAAATAGACCTGGCTACAATACTACATCAAACACTGTATATACAACATTTCTACCTAATGTACGTATTTATTTAACGCCTACTAATGACATGGATATTGTAAAAATTATAATTTCTCTAAATGCCACCAACTCAACTGGCTTTGATGACATTAACACTAGGATTCTCAAACGTTGTTCAAAACTTCTAACGCTCCCTCTAAGTCATCTTATTAATGTCTCATTTGACGAGGGTCTCTTTCCATCAAGATTGAAATTTTCTGTTGTTAAGCCACTTCATAAAAAAGGCGATAGAAATGCAATGAATAATTACCGTCCAACACCCTGATACCTGTTATATCCAAGATTTTTGAGAAAGCCATGCATGAGAGACTATTCATTTACTACCCAATTTAAGATATTGAGAGATGAGCAGTTTGGTTTTAGGAAGAATAGGTCGACGACCTTAGCATGCTTCACCTTTCTAAAATTTATTACAATGAGTCTTAATGATAGAATACCTGTAACATCTTTATTTTTAGATATGTCTAAGGCATTCGATATGTAAATCATGAGCTTTTCCTGACTAAATTAAACCAATGTGGCATCAGAGGGAATGCTTACAAATGGATAGAGAGTTACTTAACCAACAGACAACAGTGTGTGGAGGTTACTAGTCTATCTGGGTACCACAGAGATACATATAGATCTTAGTACCGCTCAAATAACTGTGGTGTACTCCAAGGCAGCATATTGGGACCCTTGTTATTTCTACTCTACATACATGATTTACCTGATATAACTTCAAACAGTGGAAATTATATGCTGACGACACCACCATCAGTATTCAATCTAAGGATATGAATCATTCCGAGTACCAACAAGAAATCAATTGGTCATTAAACAATGTTGCAACATGGTTAAAAAGTAACAATCTACACTTAAATGCACAAAAAACCAAACTAGTACAATTCCAAACTTCCAATAGTAAACGTCCGCAACTTCAAATAAAGTATGCCAATGAACTAATTGAAGAAGTTTGTACAGGCTCATGACTGTACATCGCATGTTTTGTGTCTTGACTGTACCTACATGCGTTGCTGACGCTGCACTCAGGCCGCACTGGTATATAAAACGAAACGATAATATTAAATTTCTAGGTGTAACCATTGATAAAAACTGTAATTGCAAGGCACACATTGACACATTATACATTAAAATAAATAGATTTGTATTTGTCCTGTACAAATTGACACGTGTAGCTGGTTTGGAGGCTGCACTATGTGCCTATCATGGGTATGTCTCATCAGTGCTGCGTTATGGCTTAATAATATGGGGTAACTCTGTAAACCTTATATTGGCGTTTCGGGCCCAAAAAAAATGTATACGGGCAATTTGCAAAGCACATCCCATAGAAAGTTGTGTCCCGCTGTTTAACCGAACTAAAATATTACCACTGCCTGCCTTATACATATTTGAAATGTGTGTATTTGTCCACGGTCACATTGGTCTGTTTGATCTCCATAATGATATGGTAACCAGACCAAGTAGTAGAAGAGGTCACTAATTACATATGCCTAAGGAAATTTTTTAAATATTTACTAATAATGTATACTGTATGGCAATTAGAATTTATAATATTTATACTACCCGCTCAGTTTAAGACTCTAAAGCTTAAGACATTTAAATGTAAACTATTCCAATTCCTTCTGACTAAATATTATTATTCCACGAAAGACTTCCTAAGCGAACGTTTTGAGTCTAAAATTGACTTATTCTGTGAACCTTGACTTGTATAACCCATGATTTGACATTTTGTAATTATATAACTTCTATTATGACTGTATAATCATGTCTGTGTATAATCATTTAAACGAAGAATTATTATTAATTGTATGCTGACATTATTTAAATTTGTATTACTACCTTTCAATATTTGTGCGCTGGAGACAGCAGAATATTATGTACCTACATCCAACTTTGTAACAACTTTTATACAATATTCTTACAAATAAATGAATTTTATCTTATCTTATATTATCTTAGTTGTATTCAGTCCCACGTAATAGGCGGTGAGCTTATTGCCATATTCCGGGCACTATTGTTGACTCGAGCCATTCATCTGAGGCCGAGTCTGGGCTGTATATATCTGTCTGATGTTAAACAGCCCTCTCTTAGTTGTCTTGTACGATACCGCTTGGGAAGAGATGGGGTGGTCCAAATTCTTCTCTGCCAGGAACCACGCGGCAAAAATGTCCCTATTACGTGGGACCGAATACAATTATTGGTGAAATATGGGTGTTAATTCACCTCTGCCTAACCCTCCAGGGATAAAGGCGTGATTATATGTATGTATGTAGTTAGTCAGCTAGTTAACCTAGTTTATTTGTTTCAATCAATTAGCCCATCATAGTCCACTGCTGGATATAGGCCTCTCCCAATGTTGGGAGACTTTGGCCAACTGTTTCCACGCTGGCCAGACGGGTTGGTACAGGGTTTTATTTCGAGTTTTCCTTCTCTCGCAGTGATATCGTCTGCTTATTTTTCCATCAGTCGCCTCTTACGACACCCTAGGGATGAGATGGGGTGGTGATACTTGTATTCTTTCTCCCTCACCACACAGATGATATATTTGTTTAACATGTGTTTTTCATAAAAAGTCGCTACATTGTTTAACTTTAGTTAAGTACCTAAACGAATGGAGTATTGTAACGAAAATATCGAGTATTCCTCTTAACCCCTCTGCACTATCCAAATTACTTGGATTAGGAGTAGGTTCACGGCAATAATGTCCAGGATTTGTGCTCTCAGTGGGAAGACTAAAGGCTTGTCCTGCTTTGTCTTCTACTGACGGCACAGAAACTCTGTACGTACAGGGTTGGCAGCGCGACTGTGACTCCTCTGGTGTTACAGACGTCCATAGGTCACGGTAACCACTTTCCATCAGGTGGGCCGTGTGCTTGTCTGCCAACTAAGTGGTATAAAAAAAACGGAAATTTCGAGTATTCCCCCTAACCTTTCTGCACTAAGTCAAATGGTTTGGGTTAGGAGTGGGTTCGCGTCAATAGTGTCCAGGCTTTGAATCTGGGATCTCTCGATCGTAAACGACTCCTTGCCTAGTGGAACTCCTTACCGACGGCTCTACAGTTATCTTGTAATAATGTAATGTAATATTTACCTTGAAGCCATCACCGCCATCAGACAAAAACTTTGGCACCACCACTGAATACATCTTATCGTCGTCAAGAGGCGTATTGGATCCTTTGTCACCAATGTTCACAGATGTGATGCGGTGGCCCTCTGGAAGACTCATGCTGTACGTCACTTGAAGACCTGGAAACAATACAGGGACTGTTGTAGGCAAAATCGGATTTTAATTTAACTTTCGTAAGGTTGCATTCTAGCTGTGTATTGTTCAGATGTTTTTTCATACATGATACTGAATGGAACTACATTGAAAAGAACATATCCGGCAGTCTTTGGAGACAGCTGATAATAGAAATACTAAGTAACTTGTGTATCGTCATGTCAGAATGAGCGGAACCATGACGTGATATGACGCTATCGATGGCGTTAGGTAACCCTAATTTATATTCACTCAAATAGTGTACAATGCGCTCAAAGAAATCCTCAATTTATCATTATTAAGGAATGCTCACACAACCAGAAATTATCATATAAAAAAGCCTTAGATTTCGTTGCATCCGCCTTCCTCATACTGCTCCAGTTAAAAAGACAGCATAAAGTAATAATCTCTATGGTTATTTTACATATAATCATATTATCACGCCTTTATCCCCGGAGGATTAGGCAGAGGTGAATTAATACCCACATTTCACTAATCATTGAATTCGGTCCCACGTAATTGGGGGTAAACCTATTGCCATCTTCCGGGCACTATCGTTGACTCAAGCCATGCATCGGAGACTGAGTCTAGGTTGTATATATCTGTCTGATGTTAAACAGCCCTATCCCTTAGTCGCCTTGTACGACAATGCAAAGGAAGAGATGGGGTGGTACAAATTCTCCTCTGCCGGGAACCACTCGGCTTTCTGCCGGGAACCACGCGGCTGTTTTTCTAAACTAAAAATTATCTGTGTAAACAATCTTTCCTAAGAAAAATCGAGATTCAGGGCTGATCAACGTTCTAGAATACGAATGAGTTCAAAAAACTTATTTATTGGAAGGGTTACTTACCAGATACCTGTAATAACCAAGGGCCTTTGAAGGGCTGAGAAGACCAGGGCTCGGAGACAGATCGCTCCAATGCTTCTCGTACAAACTTGCCCTGCAGCTCGAATAGCTCCATACGATCGTAGAACGGTAGCATCTCGAAGATCGATCCTTCAGTTATTGCTGAAAAAGATTTGATACTGTCAAAAGGATACTAGCGGATACTCGTGACATCTAACGCGTGGACTCGTTTTACCCCCTAAGGGGTGGAGTTTCGTAAAATCAGTTCTTAGCGGATGTTTAAACCTGCCAAATTTCATGTTTGTAGCTGTTATAGTTTCCAAGATTTCATAATGTATTAGTGAGTGGTACACAATGATATATAAAAGATTATTTTTATTTATCTTTACTTTTTGATAAGTTGAGTTCCCAATTCTTACTTAATTGAACAGAACTGTTGATGCTCTCAGTGCAACTGTTATGAAACATGATTTTCGAATGGGGAGCCAGGAGTTAATAGCACAGGGTATCCTAGTTTGGGTTCCTGACTCCCACAAAGCATTGTAAAATAGGGTTGGATTTTGCTGGTAGGAATGAAGAGGTTTGGTTACGACAGGGCTGGATCCTCATGTTTGTTAAGTGAAAATCAATGGGCAAGACATTACAGAGGCTCAGTTTTTGTTGCTGGCGGAATTCACTCTGTGTCGTTCTAGATGCTAAGAAAAAATTATGTGAAATTTCTATAATGTGTTTGTGTAGAATTTATTGAGGAAGAAAATAAAAGCATCATACTATATTATTTATACTGTTGATCACTGGCACTTGGTGGAACTTGTTACACGTATTGAATAGGCACATGTACTTTCCACAATATATAATTATTGAACCTAACCGATTTCGCCTTACGGCATTTTTAAGTGCTTGTCAGTTTCGAACATTCCAATATTGAATGGTGTGGTCGTTTATAATAGAGTACGCGCCACGAAATAAATCCCTTGGCCGCGGCGTGCCAGTCGCAACCTCTAATGTTGCCAGTATCGTCTTTTTATTTTACCAGATCTTTCATTGTTCAGATATGAATGTAATAGTTTTAATCGAACTGCTGAACTTAAGAAGTTAAAGGAATCATAACTTTAGCCAAAGTGTATCAAGAGACTGTCTTGGAGCGTGTTGTGAATGTGTAAACTCCCAGCAATACACTTTTTAATGTGATTAGTGGGTTTTAGCTCCTCCGCCGCCGTAGTGCCTCATGCTATCCTCTGAGAAAACGCGTACTGTGCATATTAAAGTATACATGTCGTGACTAGATTGGGATCAATATATATGATTCCCACTAGTACATTATAAAAAAATGTGCTGGCAACTCTAAGCCGTACTGTCATAGCCTGAACCAATCAACAAACAGTATGGCTGAGTATGGCGGCGACGTCATTTTTAATTCCGAGTTCGACCGCGGGATGTATTTTCTGGTATTGATTCTACCATGATACCCGCGGCTTCACCCGCGATGTTCAGTAGCCTATATGTTATTTTACGTTACCTTTTGACCCAGGCATAACGGCTAATAAAAGAAGAACACCCAATGTTTCCCAGACACATATAACCAGCACAAAGTTTGCTAGTATACAATATAAAATAAGATCAAGTTACCTATATAATAAGATAAATAAACAGATAGACATATACTCAAAGTTATATTATGAATGTAAAAAATGTATAATAAATTGGTTAAAACCACTCTCATATGAAGACACGGAAGCACTCTGTGAACATAAAATATTGTTACGACAGCCGTCGATATCTCGAAAACTAATAATCGAATCTTCAAGAAATAAAAACGCATTGTTAGTGACGAGGTACTCTACCGAATGGCATAGAAAAATCTAGAATCGTCAACAAAAAGTCACAACCTACCTATGAGTACCTACACTCTCAAATACACACATCAACAAAGTCTAGGGAACAAGGACATTTCTAGTTTTTATTTAAAAACCCTTTCTTGTAATAGTGAGTGTTTTATATCAATAGAAGGGTATTTTTATACCGATTTTAATTTTAATAAAAACATTTTCGTACCAATTTTTTTTTTTTTTAAGAAAGAATTGATTAGTGCCAATATTGAGTATTACAACCTTCTATGATTACGCACAAAAATAACGAGGTAGTAAGAAATACAGTAATTAACCGTACTTTAAACGTTTTTAATAATCTGTAGGACCTCCTAAAGCATTAGCAACAACTCGACAACGGCGTGGCATACTTAGTATGAGATTGTCAATCATCGTCTGTGGAATATGGCTCCATACACTGCGAAGGTGTAAAAAAAGTTGTTCTTCAGTGTTCAGATTTTCCAAAGAATCACTGAAAGCTCTTCTCCCAAGCAAATCCCAGGCATGCTCTATGGGATTGAGGTCGGCAGACTGAGCAGGCCATTCCAACGTCGTCATATTGTGCTCGCTTAACGCATTGACCACTACCCTCGCGGTGTGTGACCGTGCATTATCTTGCATGAACATAAAATCTTGACCGAACTGCTGTCGATGAGGGATTACCATGGGGTGTATAACCTCCTGAATGTATTGGTTTGCATTCAAATTGCCCCGTATCCAAACGAGGTCGGTCCTTCCACCAAGGCGAATTCCAGCCCATACCATGATTGTTCCACCTTGGTAAGGATGAACTTCTTGCGGATTCTGGAGACGACTCCGACTTCCAGGAACTCGCCATATACGCACTCTTCTCGAATCAGGATGAAAACCGAAGCAAGATTCGTCGGAAAACAGAACCCGTGCCCATTGATGGTCGGTCCACTGTAAATGTGCGTTAGCCCACAATAAGCGACGACCTCGATTTCCACGTCGAAGAGCTGGAACCCTAAGCGGTCTGCGAGCATAAAGATTGGCTTCGTGTAGTCTTCTTCTGACAGTTTGATCGCTAATAACCACTTGATGCTGAGACTGGAGGCCTGCGACCAACTGACGAGCAGTAATCGTGGGGTTGCCGCCTTGCGGAATTTTGCAAGAAACGATCTTGTCGCGGGGTACTAACCCTATTTCGTTCCCTGTGACGTTCGGCAACATCCCCTGTAGACCTGTAGCGTGCCCATAATCTGCAAATTACGCTTGGTTGGGTGTTGACAGCATCCGCTACGTCGCGTTGAGTTCGTCCAGCTTGCAGCATACCAACAGCTCTTAACATCTCTTCGCGACTTAAATGACGACGTGACATGATGACTACAGTCATATTGATAATAAACGTTATTTACAATCAAAAAAAATAATTTTTATTTTGCCTCAGAGAAACTGCACAATCAAACAGTTTTAAAAGTTTTCCCTCCATATTCGAAAATCATTACTTATTTAAATTTATTTTTAAATTTCGAACAACTCTGTAATCTACTTTATTCAATTTTTATTTATTTGCTGCCAGTTATTTGCAAAACAAGATTTACACGAAAAAAAATAATTGGGGTCATCTTGTTCCCTAGACTTTGTTGAGGTGTTTATAAACAAACAATAGGTAAATATCGAGAATGTACTCGAAGGTCAGCGACGGCGGCAAGATCAAAAGAATAGGTTTTTATCGCTCGCGAACTTTCTAGATAATTCGATCCTCCTAATTGAGAGGTATAAAAACATGCTCGCATAGCAACACGATTCTTTGAGATCGATAACGAACACAGCGAACTTAAGCGACCGAAGAAGATTCTACCTGCGACCTGAGCAACGACTGTGGACTACTGTGAACTACTGAGCGACTGGAACTGTTGAAGAGTACTGTGTGTACGAGTGATTAAATTATCTAGTTTGTGGTGAGCTAATAAATCTCTTCGTTGAGTAAACGGCATTTAATTGTACCCCGTGCACGTAACAATATAATCAACATTATATTGAGCAACTACTACACACCCTCGCGCAAACTCACACCCACACCCACACAACACACACACCCACACAACACACACACCCACACAATACACACACACACCCACCCACACAATACACACACCCACACAACATACACACCCACACAACACACACACCCACACACATACACACACCTCACCCTAACCATTAGATATAAATTATTTATGAAGAGGTATATTATGTTAATTTAGTTAATATTCATGGAAGAGCGGAGTTTCCTAACACAAGCATCTTTTGCTTAAAAGGAGCTCCCACAAATAATATTGTAAAACTCTTTTTTGAAATAAATTTAGTCTTATTCTTATTATTCCAGACTGTAATCTATCCCTGTACCAAACTTCAGCCAGAACCGTTCAGCTGTTAGAGCGTGATTGAATAACAAACATACAAACATGTTCACAAACTTTGACATTTATAATATACTAGCTGTTGCCCGCGGCTCCGCCCGTTGTGAATATCGGTAATCATGACAAAACATAGGCCTCCTATACCCCTTTACCAAATATCATCAAAATCAGTTCAGCTGTTTAGGCAAGAAAGCGTAACATGCAGACAGACAGACAAAGTTAGTATCGCATTTATAATATGTATTAGTATGAATATGGATGTAGCCTACAGTTCCCATTACCAGACGGTTTGGTATAGGTTTTTAGTACATACATACATAATAATCACGCCTTTATCCCCGGAGGGTTAGGCAGAGGTGAATTAACACCCACATTTCACCATCATTGTATTCGGTCCCACCTAAAAGGGGGTGAGCCTATTGCCGTTTTCCGGTCACTATTGTTGCCTCGAGCCATGCATCTCTGGTTGAGTCTGGGCTGTATATATCTGTCTGATGTTAAACAGCCCTATCCCTTAGTAGCCTTGTACGACACCGCATGGGAAGAGATGGGGTGGTCTAAATTCTACTTTGCCGGAAACGACGCGGCTTTTAGTATGTTTCAATATTTAAAATTTCCTTCTCTCGCAGTGATTTCGTCTCCATATTTTTATCTTACGGCACCCTTCGGTTAAGATGAGGTGGTTAACACTATTCTGTCTCCGTCACCAAACTGAATTAGGATGGTAGGATATTAAGTACAAACCTCCTTGCCAGATCGAAGCCTTGATGTTACCACGCTGAATGAACGACAAACAGTGGCGACCTGCACCAACCAACGTATTGCCCTGTAAATAGAAGGATCATCTGAACATCAATTTGGCTGGCAGAGGAGTGAGCAGAGACCATATATATTTTTCACTCGCCTCGATCGATCGATCCTGGTATTCACATACATGTTTGTTTATATAATTGCTACTATCGAGGTTAGTAGGTTCAATAGTACCCGCTGGCATAAAAAACAAAACTAACCAATAAAATGAAGAGCAGGTGAGTGGTCTCTGTGATTCATATTGCAAGCTTTGGATGTGACTACAATGGGTTCTTGGATGAAGAACATTGTTATATAGTATGTCCATATCTTGGTCTTACTGCCATAGATGCTATGACTCCCGATCCTCAAAACCGTGTGGTGGAGAAGTAAAAAATTAACATGACAAGTCTGGCATCGAAATATGTATTACTACGTATATCAAAGTTATAGGGCTAACTAACACAACTTATTTTCGACTTTTTAGGGTTGTTTTTTGTTTTTTGTATTAGGGTTGGTTTCTTAAATTTTTTAATTAATTTTACTTTAAACACTTTTTAAATTGATCTACTCGTCAAGCTCTTTGATTTGATACCCATATTGAGGGAGTTGTGAAATAAAATGTAATTCGCCATTTTGTGGTGGTGGCCATCTTGGAATTGAAATTTGTCATATTATATGGTATTCTACTAGCCCTTTCATTTGATACCCATATTGAGTTAAAAAAAAATGTACTCTGTCATTTTGTAGCGGCGCGCGGCGACCATCTTGGACCGATATTTTTCAAACATAGCTAAGAACAATCCCGACTAATATACCTTTCAAACAAAAAAACTAAACCCAAATCAGTTCATCCGTTCAGGAGCTACGATGCCACAGACAGACACAGACACGTCAAACGTCGGGGGTTAAAATCGGATCCCAGACCCAGAAACTAACGCAAGGATGTTGATGATAAAAACTGGACTTAGAACTTACAAAATCGATAAAGGCATCTTTTTTAACCGACGAAGCAAAAGGAGGCTTGTGGTTTTGACAGGCTATGTATGTAGGTTCATCTGTTCCCTCATAGATCCTGAACCACTTATTAGAACTGTACAAATGAGGTATTGTCAGAAGCGTCTTAGTCGTCCGCTGGTTATAAATTATATTAGGTTGGGGAAAAAGTATTTTCGCATTATAGTATGTATGAACTTGTTATTAAATCTCTTTGGCTATACTATTTGCATCTGGTTGGTTTTGGTATCATTAAAAGTTAAAACTTTAAAGAACATAATTCCAAATTCAAATTAGGAAAATGTGTGATTTTCATTTGGTTTTCGTACTGTCAAGATGAGTGAATCTAATGAAGAAATTCGATACATTTTAAAATTTTATTACACAAAAGGTAAAAATGCAACGCAAGTTGCGAAAAAAATTTGCGATGTTTATGGACCTAGTGCAGTGCAGTGCACTAAATGGGGCTATGAGAACCAAGTTTCGAGTTCAATGACAAGAAGACGCAGGCATGTGCGTTTACAGCAAAAGTATCTTCTTTCCTTCCCCTTCCCACTCTTCAGAGCACGCCACTGCCACTGCAGGACAATCTCAATAACCTAGGTATGGATGTTCAATGCAACCTGAATAACAAAAACTACATCGTGCGTATCAGTACACATGTTTCCTTCTTCCTGCAGTCCCGGGGCCTTTGAGCGGGGCGTGAAAAAGCATCTGATGAGGCCGCCAAGCTGAGTGCCACTATTGTAACACTTAGTGACTGTAATGGTGACCCTCTTTCCTGAGACTTTATCTTTAGCATACCATCAGGCGAGGTGAAGTCAAGTTCGCATGTTCTATATAAAAAAAAAAATCAAATCAGCCTCGCGTAAACTCGCGAGTCCTGAACGGAGTGAGACGTTTTTTCACGCAGGAGCAGCGGTGTCTTCTGTACAAGACACAGATTCGCTCCTGTGTGGAATACCTATTGCTCGCATCTCTGGGAAGTACTTATCAGGCGAGGAAAAGTCTAATAGACGTGTCTTATATAAAAAAAAACTTACAAACTCGGCAAAAGCATCGACTAGCATGTCTCCAATAGTACATTCTCCGAATACACAGTCGTCTATGATCATCGAGTGAACTGTCTCCCCCACAGATATGTTTTCTGCTTCATGTACTAACTTCGCGTAGGGAGCCAGCTTCTCCTTAATGGCAGCATCTGAAAGTAATAAATTATCCAAATAAATAAACATTCTACATGATATTATAATACTATCTAGATCCAAAGAAAATATAGCTTGACTAGCTTGTTTTTTTTTTATATACTACTTAGGTGGCAGACAAGCGCACGGCACTGCACGGCAATGGAAAGTGGTTACCGTGGCCTATGGACGTGTGTAACACCAGAGAAGCCACACTCGCGCTGCCGACCCTGTAAGCACAGACTTTCTGTGCTGTCAGTGTAGAAGATAAGATGCTTGTGTTATTGCGGCGATGGTTCGCTGCGCGGATGCGTGGGCGGCCGGCGCCTCCTTCTGCGAGCAAGTAATGCTCGTGAAGGAGGAGGCGGGGCGGGAGCGGCAGCGGGAGCGACGAAGGATCGCTAGACAAGCTGCCCGCGCACGAAGGCAACTCGGGCGTCGGAGGTCGATGAACGACCTCCGCCCCCCATGAGCGCCGGCCTGGGGGTGACAGGTGAAGCCGCCTGTCACCCTTGCAGAAGCAGGCCGCGGCGGCGGCGCGCGTGGCGCGCCTCCCCTTTTCCGGGGACGAGTTGGGGACTCTGTGGTCCCCACACCCGAGAAGAGGGCCAGATCGTGAGAGATGGCCCTGGGTCGGCCGGGGTGCGAGGGATATGCCTGTCAACCTCACCTTCGGCAACCGAAACGACCCACAGGCGGCGTGCGTTTTAGTCGGTTCGAGTCTGACATAACCTCCTCCACCGGCTCCGGTGGGGAGGTATCCGTGGGGATTTTGCGCACGTAAAAAAAAAAAAAAAAAAAAAGATGCTTGTGTTATTGGGTCTAGAATGCGGTTATACATATATACATACGTACATACATACATACATAAAATCACGCCTTTATCCCTGAAGGTCTAGGCAGAGATGAAATAACACCCACATTTCATCAATCATTGTTTTTGACCCCACGTAATAGGGGGTGAGCCTATTGCCGTCTTCCGGGCACTATAGACCTTTTATCTATATATATATAATATGACTAGAGCCTTTTATCTGTGCCTGAGTCTGGGCTGTATATATCTGTCTGATGTTAAACAGCCCTATCCCTTAGTCGCCTTGTACGACACCGCATGGGAAGAGATGGGGTGGTCCAAATTCTACTCTGCCGGGAACCACGCAGCTTGATTGATATACATATATATATATGTAGATTTTCTTTTATTTAATCATTGTATTTTTTTAAGTATATAAAATTATTTATATATTACTAGCTGAACCCTCCCATCCCCGGCATCACTCGTGGCATATTTTGAAACCTCATGTCATCCCTTTGAGCCCGTAATTTTTTAGTCTTCAAATAATGTATGGAAATCTGCCGGATTTGTTGACATTTATGATCACTGCTCCGCTCACTTAAATAGTAGCGTGATGATACATAGCCTAAAACTTTCGTCGATAAACAGACTATTCAAAACAAAATATATTTTTCATTCGAACCAGTAGTTTAAAGGAATTTCCGCCCAATTGAACAGTCCGACTGGGGAAGTACCTCCGCCCTACAGAATACCGCGGTTATAATAACTTCGTGTTGTGTTCCCAGCGGTGAGTAGGGTAGCCAGAGCTCACTGGAGAACTTGAGCTGTCAGTGGAATGACTAAAGGCTTGTCCTGCGATGTCCTCTACACTGACGGCACAGAAACTCTGTGCTTACAGGGTCGGCAGCGCGAGTGTGGCTTCTCTGGTGTTACACACATCCATAGGCCACGGTAACCACTTTCCATCAGTTGAGCCGTGCGCTTATCTGCCACATAAGTGGTATAAAAAATAGTTCCCGAAATTAGCGCGTTCAAACAAACATACAAAGTCTTCAGCTTTATAATATTCGTATAGCATAGACTTTTCCTATCGATTCAGATCGAAAAAGGTGAATGTCCAAAACGGGACTTTAACTCACGACCAGTCCCTTACAGGTAAAATGCGCAAACCAGACCCAGAGACAGACAGACATTTATAATCATGAATATAAATATTTGCACTGAGCGGGAATCGATCCAGCTACCTTCAACGTAGTAGTTTAACGCTCTGCCGCTACTCTATAGAAATTGTCAATCATTCAAAATTAACTGAAAATCATCACTCATCATCAAAGTATTACAATAAAAGGATGGTAAAAAAACAATATACCTTCGGGAATCGATCTGTCCAAGAAAAGAGGACCTCCTTCCCACTTTATGTAGTCACCTCTGAAATCGAAGTACACGGTCAGGTTACCCATGTACTTCGAGAATGACGACGCCTGAACTATTAACACCTGCAAAAGTTCAAAATGTTTCAATTAATATTTAAAAATATTTTACCAAATCATCCCTCCCTACCAATCATCATTTTACCAAATCGTCTGTAACACAAGGAAATAAGTTTAGTAGAGGGGTTAGGTAAAATATTACATTAACGGGTGGAGCCGCCTGTCACCCAGGCAGAAGCAGGCCGTGGTGACGGTGTTGCGCCTTCCGCGCCTCCTCGTTTTCGAGGACGTGTTAGGGACTCTGTGATTCCCACACTCGAGGAGAGGGCCAGATCGAAAGAGATGGCCCTGGATGGGCCGGAGTGCGACGGATATGCCTGTCAACCTCACCTTCGGCAATCAAAAACGACCCACAGGCGTCGTGCGTTATAGTCGGTTCGAGTCCGACATAACCTATCCCACCGGCTCCGGTGGTACCTTTTTATTTTTTCGCACGTAAAAATAATAAGGTAGTATATAACATTGGAATTAAACCAACTAAAACTCATGGTGTTCGGTCAGAGGAGAGAGGGGCCCCCGAAAAGAGGAGGCGCGCATTGCACCACAACTCCAGCCTGCTCCTGTTACGATGATAGGCGGCTCCATCTGTCACCCAGGCCTGCTCATGGCGGACGGAGTTCATTGAGGGGACCTCCGACATCTGAGACGCCTCAGCTGCACCACTCGCCTATCACAGACACGGCAGGACGGGAGAGTCTTACATAGCTCGGGTCTCAAAGTTTCAACTTTAGCTCCAACTTGGAAATCGTTATAACAAAGATGATAATGATGAGGTATGTATACCTTGTGCTTCTTATCCGCAGAACTCTCGATGAATACTGGATAAGGTCCCGCGACGTATTCCCTGCTGGGCGAAGGTCCGTTCCACAACAAGGAATGGCTATGCCCACCGACAATGATGTCGATGTGCTCCCCCACTTTATGGGCTATCTCCCTGGGAAAGAAGACATAATATTTTATTTACAAAACCTTACTTATTTTGTTTTTACGGAGTGAAGGGCCTACATAGGACAACACGTGCAGGGCTTAGATCTCACTCTCACACTGTGCAGAATATACGAGCAAGAACCAAGCGGTTCGGAGACTCTTTTCTTTGCCGCACCACCAAGACCTGGAATTCCTTACCGGCACACGTGTTTCCTACTCCTTACAATCCCGGGTCCTATAAGCGGAGCGTGAAAAAGCATTTGATGAGGCCGCCAAGCTGAGTGCAACCATTGTAACTTTTATTATTACTTAGTGTCTGTAATGTAACCCTCTTTCCTTAGACTTTGCCTTTAGCTTACCTTCAGTCGAGCCTTTCCGGGGACGAGTTGGGGACTCTGTAGTCCCCACACCCGAGAAGAGGAAGGACATGACGGTATCTCCCGTCCAAAATTGAGCAGTCCGTCTGGGTAAGTACCTCCGCCCTACAGAATACCCCGGTTATAATAACCTTGTGTTGTGTTCCCGGCGGTGAGTAGGGTAGCCAGAGCTCACTGGAGAGGTTCTGTGCTGTCAGTAGGAAGACCAAAGGCTTAAATTGACCCCACTGACTGGTGGGGGCGTGAAATGTTGGCGTGGTGGTCAGGGAGACCCGGTGAAACGGTTATCCGCTGGCCGCCCGCAGGCTGTACGGTTCCCGAACCTGGGGATTACTTAATCTCCGCCCCAGGAGGCTGAACCAGCAGCCTGTGTAAAGTTCCCAGTGCTGTAGCCATGCCGGAGGAGGAGACCGGAGTGGACCTGGCTTCAGTATCTGGGAGGGGACCGGGGGCCCTTCCGCCCATCGCGCCAGCCAGTCACACAACCCCAACTTGTCTGTGGGGTAGGACGCCTTGCTTTGTCTTCTACACTGGAGGCACAGAATCTCTTTTTACCTTCTCCCCCCCCTCCCCCATCTCAAATTATGAAAACCAGAAAAGGCAAGAGAACCGTTACCACAGCGGCACCATCATCCACAGTGAATGTGGATATCTGCAACATCAGGGGCCTGCACTCCAACCTTAACGCGGTCCATCTCCACTTAGAGACCGCGCAGCCTACCTTGCTTTTTCTGACGGAGACGCAAATATCATGCCCGGCCGATACAGCCTACCTAATGTACCCCGGGTACAAACTCGAGCATAGCTTTATGAGTCGCGCCGGGGTATGCTTGTACGTCCGGGATGATATTTGCTGCCGCCGTCTCCATGGTCTTGAGGATAGGGACCTGTCAACTTTATGGGTACGCATAGATCACGGTGGCCACACCCGTATCTATGCGTGCCTTTACAGGTCCCATAGCGGTGACCTGGGCACGGCTCAATTGTTTCAGCATCTGCAGCGGTCGGCGGACAGCGTAATTGAGCAGTACCCCACTGCGGAATTAGTATTCTTGGGGGACTTCAACGCCCACCACGTGGAGTGGCTGGGGTCTCCTAGGACTGATTTTGCGGGAAGGGCTGCTCACGACTTCGCTCTAACTTATGGGCTCTCTCAACTGGTGCATTCTATCACTAGAACACCAGAAATTGAGACCCACAGAAGCTCTATACTGGACCTTCTGCTGACTACGCGCCCGGATGAATACTCCATAAGGGTGGAAGCACCTCTCGGTAATTCGGACCACAGCCTCGTCCGGGCGCAAGTGACACTCGCGCGGCCTGAACCACCGCGGCCACCTCAGTGGCGGCATGTGTGGCACTACAAGTCGGCAGACTGGGATGGACTGCGAGAATTCTTCGCGTCGTACCCGTGGAGACAGCTTTGCTTCTCTTCTGATGATCCAAGCTCCTGTGCAACAGCAGTCGCTGACGCGATTCTAGTGGGTATGGAATGTTACATCCCCAACCGCTGGGTCGCGACAGGAGCGAGCAAACGCCCGTGGTTTAATAGGCCTTGCAGGGAAGCTAGAGACCGCAAGCAATCTGCATACAGGGCTTGGACCACGGCTCTTGCCAATAAGGATCCGAACATCGCTGAAGTGAAGCGGAAGTTGAATGCTGCCTCAAGGTCCAGTAAAAAGGCAACGTCTAGTGCGAAGTTTGAGTTCATCGGCAGAATTGGCGAGCGGCTTGCGCGCTACCCATCTGGCAGTCGTGCATTTTGGTCGCTTGCTAAAGCTGCTGAGGGAAACTTCTGCCAGTCTTGCCTTCCGCCGCTGCAAAAATCCGACGGTAGTCTGGCCCATGGCGCTAAGGAGAAGGCCAATCTTTTGGGTAATCTCTTTGCGTCAAACTCGACTATGAACGACGGGAACGCCGAACCACCCATCATCCCCAGCTGTGGTGCTTCGATGACCGAAATTAAAATCACACAACGGGTGGTCCGGCGCGAGCTTAAGTCCCTAGATGTTCGGAAGTCGAGTGGGCCGGACGGTATACCGGCGATGGTGCTTAAGCACTGTGCCCCCGAGCTGTGCCCGGTACTTACACGCCTTTTCGCACTCTCATACTCCGCGAGGCAGGTCCCGGCCTCGTGGAAGACTGCGTTCGTGCACCCTGTACCTAAGAAAGGTGACAGGACAGATCCGACCAATTACAGGCCTATCGCTATAACCTCCCTTCTCTCGAAGGTTATGGAGCGTGTTATTAATACACAGCTCCTGAGGTACCTTGAAGGAAACGATCTACTGAGCGACCGACAGTACGGTTTTCGCCACCGTCGCTCTACCGGTGACCTTCTTGTGTATCTCACAAACCGGTGGGCGCAAGCCATCGAGAGTCGCGGTGAGGCACTAGCGGTCAGCCTCGATGTAGCGAAGGCCTTCGATCGGGTCTGGCACAAAGGTCTTCTTACGAAGTTGCCATATTATGGACTCCCCGAGGGATTGTGCGAATGGATCTCCAGCTTTTTGTCCAACAGAAGCATCCAAGCCGTCGTCGACGGCAGCTGCTCGGACTGCATGAACATAAACGCTGGTGTCCCACAAGGCTCCGTGTTGTCTCCGACGCTGTTTCTGCTGCATATCAATGACATGCTGTCTGATGGCTCCATTCATTGTTATGCGGACGACAGTACCGGGGACACGTATTACACGGGCCGTGCAAATATCCCTCAGTCCGAGGTGGAGAAGAGTCGCGAACAACTTGTGTCTGAAATCGAGACTACTCTCTCTGGAGTGTCCGATTGGGGTCGACTAAACCTGGTCCAATTCAACCCCACTAAGACACAAGTATGTGTATTCACCGCTAAGAAAACCCCATTCATTGTAGCGCCGCAATTCCTGGGCACACCGCTTACCATCTCCCCGAGTATCGGGATCCTTGGTGTCGATATCTCCAGTGACGTCCAATACCGAAGTCATTTGCAGGACAAGGTTAAGTTGGCATCAAGAAAGCTCGGAGTGCTCAACAGGGCAAAGCGGTATTTCACTGCGGGGCAGCAACTCCTTCTTTATAAAGCACAGGTCCGGCCTCACATGGAGTACTGCTGTCACCTTTTTGCTGGAGCGCCTGCATACCAGCTTGACCCCTTCGACTCGTTGCAAAGACGGGCATTGAGGCTGGTTGACAATCCCATACTCACAGGTAGAGTGGAACCTCTTAGCCTTAGGAGGGATTTTGCCTCACTGTGTGTGTTCTACCGCCTATACAATGGTTTGTGCTCAGATGAATTGTTTGACATGATGCCCGTAGCTACATTCTATCATCGCACCTCTCGCCATAGGCAGAGAATTCATCCCCACACATTGCGACCTGAGACGGTACGCACTGTGCGGTATGAAAGAAACTTCATACCACGCACACTCAAGCTGTGGAATGACCTCCCTGCTGCGGTTTTCCCAAGCGCCTACAATATGGGGTTCTTCAAGAGGGGCATCAGAAGGTTTCTTCATGGTCGGCAGCGCGAGTGTGACACCCCTGGTGTTGCATACGTCCATAGGCCACGGTAACCGCTTCCCATCAGGTGGGCCGTGTGCTTGTCTGCCAACTAAGTGGTATAAAAAAAAAAAAAAAAAAAAAAAAAAAAAGAGGGCCAGATCGTGAGAGATGGCCCTGGGTCGGCCGAGGTGCGAGGGATATGCCTGCCAACCTCACCTTCGGCAACCAAAACGACCCACAGACGGCGTGCGTTTTAGTCGGTTCGAGTCCGACATAACCTCCTCCACCGGATCCGGTGGGGAGGTGTCCGTGGGGATTTTGCGCACGTAAAAACAAAAACCATCAGGCGAGCTGAAGCATTTAATACCGCCGGCGGGCGGGATTAAATAATTGCGCGGGCCGGTGCTGGCCCGCGAGTCGTACTATGGCCATCACTGGTAATGGTGGCGCGATTCTCATGCCACCTGAGCTAGTGGACTGTATTTCGCGGGGGGTGAAGTTAACATGTTTCATATGACACTTTACACAACAAACAAGATAGGTGATCGGGTTGCCGCGGAGGTGGTTTAGGCATTGAATGCAACCCGAGAAATTAGGAGAGGATGCACTAACCTTTACTACGCCACGTGCTGGCTGGGCCGGTGCACCGGTCTTCTCTTCCTGGCTCAGGAGCTGCTGCCCACATCACTAAATCACTTGAGGGACACACGAGAGGCACAATCCGATCGGTAAAGGTCTATGAAAGCGGTTAAAATCCAACAAACATTATTAATTTCTGAGAGTCGCGCGCGCCGCTGCCATTGTTGCTTGCTAGTTCAAAGGGAAGTGAAGATGCGTCTATTTTGACAATTGAGTGGTGCGAAAACTATTGCTATCTCACTTTAAAGGTAGTGCGGGAGGGAGATGGGTATAGGGAGCGTGTGTTCAGTGTCATCAATTTGAATTACTACTATTGAGCGAAAAAAAATACAAATTCTACTATCGGCGCAACCATTCCCCCCGGCTTGAAGGGTTACCTTCAAAACGAAAAATGCGGAACAAATCTAAAGTCTAATCTAAATCTAGGTTTGGGAAATAACAACTAAAATATAAACCTAGATTTGAACCCGTGCCTACTGCTGGCTAGGCAGAGGGCAGAGGCGAACAACCGGGCGCAGATACGATCCGGTTGCGGTTTTAACCCGTACAACACGAGTTATCCCGCGGGAATCGGGAAAAACTTCCTCTACTACTCCTAGAGGCCAATGTAAAGGAGGCGCATTCCCAGTCATAAGGACTACCACCGTACCTACAGTAATTGGGTTAGATGGAGTATTCCATTTTTGACGCGACTGCAGCGTGTGCAAACAATCGGTTCTCCAACGATTCCAAAACGATTGGACTAATCTATCCAAAAGAGCGTGACGAGTTAGAAGGTGCATTCTATCGTCATCAACATCTATTGCGGGCAAATATTTTAGCGTACTTAAATCACCGGTCAACTCTATATGACCGCGCGTAGATAAAATTCTCAAAAATCGGCCTACATAAACAACACAACGCAACAGTCTCGACCAAGACGAGACGCGATTAGCCAACAACAAAATAAGGGACTCTTCACGCGGGACCGATACAACAAGCGAGCGCTTCTTCTCCTCGGGTGGTTCGGAAACCGTAGTGGGATTGAATTGACTAACTGGCCACTTATCTAACGCGGCATGAATCCAGGACGGTCCACTAAACCATAACGGGTGATCTAAAATTTGCGAAGGAAGCAACCACGAGAGAGACAATCGGCTGGGTTGTCGGTGCCAGCAACGTGAAAGAGATTTTGTGGCGCTAATTCCGATTGAATTTTTGCCACTCTATTAGCGACGAATGTGTCCCAACGATGGGGCGAAGAGTGGGCCCAACACAAAGCGACTGTTGAGTCCGAAAAAGCTAAAATTCTACCAATATTAATGCGACAATTTACAATTATGTCAAATAAATTACCTTAAAGATTTTGACCACAATACAAAATATCATTAAGCGACACGGAAGTGCTAGTCTTAGCACTGCCATCCAAAACTACGCGGAGTCTAGCAGTAAGCTTATCTTCTCTAATAACTCCGTGGTGCGGGATAATGTACGAAGGCTGGGTCTCGTCAGTGTCCGCAAGCGCAGGTGAGATGTAACCTTTATCTAAATATTCGTTAACAACCTCATCATAGGCTTGCTTTAACTTTGGAGACGCCTGCATCTTTCGTTCTAAACAAAGAAAGCGTTTTTCAGCGGATACACGGGAGTCACCGAGCGAAAAAATATCTCCCTTGAAAGGGAGCGCGACAACATAACGACCCTGCTCATCACGAGTAGTCGTGCGACAATAAATCTCCTCAGCCATCTTGTCATCAGGGCTTAGGATAGGTGGGACATTGACCTCTTCAATTTCCCAAAACTTGCGGATGGTAGACTCCAGTGGCGGCTCGACGGTGCAACAGAACGAAGCAGTCGAGTGACTAAAACTATCTATAGAAGCGGGTGCGGAACCAATTATAACAAAACCAAGAACTGTTTCCAGTGCGTGCGGAGCGGGGTACGTCGGTCCCCCTTGAACCTTACGTGATAACTGGAGGTGCGGGAGAATCGAAGCGCCGATCAATATATCGACGACTCCAGGAACAGCGTAAGTCTCATCAGCTAAAGGCAAGTCTTTAAATTTCGTTAATAAAGACGTGTCAACCGGGACGGTAGGCAACTGTTCAGTTATTTTATCTATAACGAGCGAATCCATGTCAAACCAAATATTATTATTAAAACGAGATCCAAACCTTGTTTTAACGGTGCCATGAACAGCTGACTGTAAACCTCCAAAACCCTTCACCACTGAGCGGGTTGAACGCTTATTAACATTGAAACCAAGACGTTGACAACAATCTTGAGTAATAAAATTACTTTGCGAAGCGCCATCTAATAACGCTCGAACAATGTGCGGTTTACCTAATGCATCAACAATAATGACGCGAGCAGTCGCGAGGACCACAGTAGTGCGCGCAGCACTAGCGGACAAAGAACACAAGGTGACGTCATTCGCAGCGGTCTCCGGGCGGGCCGGAGCGCGCGCGAGCGCGGGCTGCGGCTGTTGCGCAGGCCGCCGTGTGCCACCGCTTGACGAACCAACTGTGCTCACATTGGATGCGGCATTACTATTTTCAAAATGAAGTAAAGTGTGGTGTCTCGCTTGACATTTGCGACAACTAAACACCTCAACAAAGTCTAGGGAACAAGATGATCCCAATTTTTTTTTTCGTGTAAATCTTGTTTTGCAAATAACTGGCAGCAAATAAATAAAAATAGAATAAAGTAGATTACAGAGTTGTTCGAAATTTAAAAATAAATTTAAATAAGTAATGATTTTCGAATATGGAGGGAGAACTTTTAAAAGTGTTTGATTGTGCAGTTTCTCTGAGGCAAAATAAAAATTATTTTCTTTGATTGTAAATAACGTTTATTATCAATAATACGTCTTTTACGTATGGTTTGTGCATTTTTGTGACTGTAGTCATCATGTCACGTCGTCATTTAAGTCGCGAAGAGATGTTAAGGGCTGTTGGTATGCTGCAAGCTGGACGAACTCAACGCGACGTAGCGGATGCTGTCAACACCCAACCAAGCGTAATTTGCAGATTATGGGCACGCTACTGTACAGGTCTACAGGGGATGTTGCCGAACGTCACAGGGGACGAAATAGGGTTACTACCCCGCGACAAGATCGTTTCTTGCAAAATTCCGCAAGACGGCAACCCACGATTACTGCTCGTCAGTTGGTCGCAGGCCTCCAGTCTCAGCATCAAGTGGTTATTAGCGATCAAACTGTCAGGAGAAGACAACACGAAGCCAATCTTCATGCTCGCAGACCGCTTAGGGTTCTAGCTCTTCGACGTGGAAATCGAGGTCGTCGCTTATTGTGGGCTAACGCACATTTACAGTGGACCGACCATCAATGGGCACGGGTTTTGTTTTCCGACGAATCTCGCTTCGGTTTTCATCCTGATTCGAGAAGAGTGCGTATATGGCGAGTTCCTGGACGTCGGGGTCGTCTCAAGAATCCGTAAGAAGTTCATCCTTACCTAGGTGGAACAATCATGGTATGGGCTGGAATTCGCCTTGGTGGAAGGACCGACCTCGTTTTGATACGGGGCAATTTGAATGCAAACCAATATATTCAGGAGGTTATACACCCCATGGTAATCCCTCATCGACAGCAGTTCGGTCAAGATTTTATGTTCATGCAAGATAATGCACGGTCACACACCGCGAGGGTAGTGGCCAATGCGTTAAGCGAGCACAATATTACGACGTTGGAATGGCCTGCTCAGTTTGCAGACCTCAATCCCATAGAGCATGCCTGGGATTTGCTTGGGAGAAGAGCTTTCAGTGATTCTTTGGAAAATCTGAACACTGAAGAACAACTTTTTTTACATCTTCGCAGTGTATGGAGCCATATTCCACAGACGATGATTGACAATCTCATACTAAGTATGCCACGCCGTTGTCGAGCTGTTGCTAATGCTTTAGGAGGTCCTACAGATTATTAAAAACGTTTAAAGTACGGTTAATTGCTGTATTTCTTACTACCTAGTTATTTTTGTGCCTAATCATAGAAGGTTGTAATACTCAATATTGGCACTATTCAATTCTTTCTTAAAAAAAAAAATGTTTGATATGAGAATGTTTTTATTAAAATTAAAATTAAAAACGGTATAAAAATACCCTTCTATTGATATAAAACACTCACTATTACAAGAAAGGGTTTTTAAATAAAAACTAGAAATGTCCATGTTCCCTAGACTTTGTTGAGGTGTGTATTTCTACTATTACATAAAACAACGCGGTGTTTAGTACCGAGACAATTAAAACAAAAATTATTAGCGCGAACAAATTTATAACGATCACTAGGTGATAATTTTAGGAAACCCGGACACTTGTACAATTGCGAATGATGAGCATTACACAAAGAGCAAACAGGTGATTGTACATGTGCTGGTGCGGTATTAACATAAGTATGAGTTGACTTCAGTGACTTCGATGACGCATCTATTCTACGTTCCGAACTAACAACTTTCTTCGCGACTTCATGTTTCGATGAAGAGCGTTGCAATATTTTTATATGCTCGCGAACAAAACTTTCTAAGTCTTCGAACTTAGGAATTTTATTGCCGCGATGATCCGACTCAAATAAACGAATGGTTTCGGAATCTAATTTCTTTAAACCCATATACAAAAATAAGAAGTCGCAGAGGTCATCGATCTTTAGGTTCTTTACGGCGCGAACAGATGATGCGAAAGTATCTAGAAACTTCTCTAAGTTTTGATCGTTACATGCCGTAATGGATTTCAAGTCAAACATCTGATCCAAATATGCGTTAGCTACCGATCTTTTATCCTCATACTTAGCTTTCAAAGTATTTAAAATTAAATTATAATTTTCGGCACTAAACGTAATTCCAGCGCAAACGGTTATAGCTTTACCAGTTAATTTTTCAACGAGATAATGCAATTTTTCGTGATCTGTCAACGAATCGTTCTTATCTATTGTATTCTCAAAACTATCTATAAATAAACACCAATTGCGAATGTTACCATCAAATTCGGGTATTTGAATACTCAATACTCAATACTCAATACATTTATTGCATTCCATAATGTGATAGGTACAGATGTCAGATTAAGATGAAGTTACAATTATGGACCCTGTCGGGCACAGCACAATGTTTGGAGAGAGGGATAATTTACTATTATACAGTTTCAATACAATTTTAATTTTAGATATATATTAAGTTTTTTATACCTTGTCATTTGAAGAGTGATGATATGATACTGATAATGATGTGAGCAGAAGTTTTAATCACTGTTCAAGAGTAGGTATATAAGGGAATTTAAATATAGGCAATATTAACTGATAATAATAAATTTAGTTCTATGTCGTATTAACTTTTTTAGTTTCATTAAACAACATTAAACATTAAACATGCAAAGTGAACATGAATTAAAAAAAAAAAAAAAAAAAATGACAGTATTAAATAACAATTTAGATTTCAATACAAAATACAAAATGTCCATATCAGATGTCAAACAAAATACCATCAAAATCATATCAAAATACAAAAGTCAATTAGCAACGTCAACATAGAATACCAAGGTCAATTTCATATTTATATTTTGAACACATGCAAAGTGAACATGATTATAAAAAATGACAGTATTAAATAACAATTTTAGATGTCAATACAAAATTGAAAATGTTTACATCAGATGTCAAATAAAATACCATTAAAATCATATTAAAATACAAAAGTCAATAAGCAATGTCAACATAAAATACCAAAGGTCAATTTCATATTCAAAGTTCAGTATACTAATAAAATTTTAATTTATTCGATGTCAATATTATATTAATAAATAATTTTTCGTTCTAGTAATAACGTTAATAATAATATGTTTGTGTTAGGATGTATACAATATTTAATGTGATCAATGTCATTCTGAATTTTATTGACTATTTATTTATTAGGTATATTTTAGGGTTGTGACTAGATTTTATCATCAAAGTATTCCTGTAAGCTGTAGTAGTTTTTACTTGATAGGAAGTTTTTTAACTTATTAACAAAAATGCTAAATTTTTCCTCATTTTTAATGGGCTCGGGCAACCTATTATACATATATTTTTATTGACATGACCAAAGGACCTGAAGAATGCATTTCGAGTTTGGAGGTAGGTAGATTCAGTCTATTTTTATGTCTCAGTGCATACCTAGTTTGTATGTTTTCACGTGTAGTGTAGTGTTCTGGATATTTCCGGACAAACTTACATACCTCCAAAATATACATGCAAGGCAATGTTAATATTCCCAGGTTCTGGAAGTGGGGCCTACAAGTGTCTGTCTGTTCTATATTTACTAATATTCTTATTAGTTTTTTTTGTTGAGTAAATATAGTTGGTGCGTCTGTACTGTTTCCCCATAAAATGATGCCATAGGTCAGCCAAGAGTATGCATAGGCGTAGTAGGTAACCAAAGCCGTTGCCAAATCGGTGGTCTTCTTAACTTCCCGTAGGGCATAGGAGAACCTTGATATCTTGGCTCTTACCTTTTTGACGTGCGGCTTCCAACGAATGTGAGTGTCTATGGTTAAACCAAGCAAGTTGAATTCTCTAACAGCTTCTAATTTTATATTGTCATAGGTAAAATCTACAGCCAGTGGTGGTTTTTGGTGAGGGTGGAAAGGTATTAGTTTAGTCTTTGTATAGTTAATTTCTAATTTATGCTCAGTCATCCAAGATACCGTTTTCTTCAAAATATCATTCAATTTCTCATTGAGGTTTAAGTGACTTTCACATGTGATAAGTAAAGAGATGTCATCCGCAAACAGTACACATGGTCCCTCAATGGCTTTAGGCAAGTCATTGATGTAAATTAAGAATAATAAGCACCCCATCACGCTACCCTGAGGGAGTGAGGCTTTCACTTCCAGTTTATTGGACTGAATTTTTTCTATTTGATTAGTAGTTTTGTTAAAAGATTCAATCTCTACCAGTTGTTTCCTGTCTGTTAGGTATGAAGAGAGCCACTTGTGAGTTTGTCCCCTTACACCTATTCCATATAGTTTGCCAAGTAAAATATTAAACTGCACTTTGTCGTAGGCCTTAGTCATATCAAGCAGCAGACCTACTGCGTATTTCTTGTTATTTATAATGTTTAGAGCCTCTTGTATGTATTTATAGACAGCCAAGGTTGTTGATTTATTTTTACGAAAGCCGTTTTGACTTTCGTCGAATATCTGAAATTTCTCACAGAAGGAATATATCCTACTATACATTGCCTTTTCGAAGATTTTTGAGGCAGTAGGCAATAGGGCAATCGGGCGATAATTACTAGGCTCAGTTTTTGAGTCTTTTTTGTGGACCGGCTTTATGACTGCGAGTTTCAGTTGGTCTGGAAAGGTGCCCTCTTCGAACGACTGGTTCACCAATATATAAAATGGCAGTGTTAATTCTTTAGCACAATATCTAAAGAGGCTGGGTGGAAACTCGTCGATACCATGGCTCATTTTACTACTTAAGTTTCTTAAAATTGTGATAATTTCGTAAGGCTCTACAGGACTGAGAAACATAGTGTTTTCTGTAGGGTGGAGCACTGATGTGGCATTTGCCTCTCTACTTGATATAGAGGTGGCTATGTCGCCAATTGACGCGAAAAAGTGATTAAAGTGCTCGGCTATCTGTTGGGGTTCACATATAAGGCTATTGTTAGTTTTTAATTCTATATTCTGATTTTCTTTTTTAGTTTTTTTATTGGTTCGCTCATTTATAATACTCCACATTGCTTTAGTTTTATTAATAGATTTTACTATCTTATTTTTGTAGTGAAGTTTTTTCGAAGTTATGACTACCTTTTTTAGTATTTTTTCATAGTTCTTATAATATGTTTTTAGTATTAGATTATTTGTTTTTTGTGTGAGCAATTTGAGGAGTCGTTTATTTCTGCAAGAAAGCCTAATACCCACTGTTAGCCAATGTTTTCTAAATCGACTTTTTAGCTTTATTTTACTCACTGGCATGCATATATTGAGTATATTAGTAAGCGTGTCTTTAAAAGCATTATAGTTCTCATTAATATTTTTATTATTTGATATAATGCTATGCCAGTCCTGTTCATTAAGTTTAGTTTTGAATTTTTCCATATTTGTCTCACTAAATATTCTTTTTTTTGTATGCCATCTAATCGGTTGTGTTTGAAGTAGTTCAAGATGAATGCTAGTCCCATTGTGGTCGGAAAAGCCTAATTTTTCTACAGTGGTATAAAATTTTATGTTGTTAAAATTTGTGAAAATCAGGTCTATGCAGGTTGAAGTGGTTTTCGTAATGCGTGTGGGATATTTTATGTGTTGCGTGAAATTATACTCTAGCATGAGATCAAAAAATGCATTCGTTTTTGTCGTTTTTTCAAAGTAATTAATATTGAAATCTCCACCTATAATTACATTTGATGTTGAGTATTTATTATTTATATATTTTAAAATTTGTTTCAGCTTACTTGTGAATGTTTCTTCCTCTCGTCCATTCCAATATAAAGAAAATAACAATAAATTTTCTAGTGGTAACTCGCATGCACACACCTCTATAACATATTCCACAGACATGTTTGTTATTGATTGAATGTTTACATATTGTATGTGTTCACGAAGTAGAATGCAAACTCCTCCGCCATTGTAGTTAGTTCGGGTATATGAGGATGCCACTTTGTAGTCGGTGATCTGGATAGTTTCTAGCTTTTCACTTGTTAACCAGGATTCTGATATGCATATAGCCATATAGATCGGGTGATCTGTTATGAAGGCTTCCAGGGTATGTTGTTTGTTGTAGATACTTTGCATATTTTGGAAGAGTATTTTAAATTGTAGGTCTGTTTTTACGAAAGGAATGATTTGGTGCCTCGTAATTGGATTCTGTTTGGAAAGTTTGATTGATTTGTTCTTCTTGTAAAGTGCAACTTTGTCCAATTGTTTGAATATCTTTTTTGTTTTGTACGTCACTAATAAGCTTTCCGTCTATGAAAAGTTTATTATTGCGGATTATCGCATGTTTGCCTTCCTTTCGGGCTTTTATCATATCTTGCCTTAGTATATATCTTTCCTTACGGTCGTTTTCGCTCAAGAATTCTGATATAAAAATGTTCCTTGGAGACAGTGTCTATTCTTTATTATATAAGTTGTCAATCTTTTACTTAAAAATTCTATAACCAGCGGTCGGTTGTAATTGGTTTGTCTACCTAGTCTATACATTTCTTCTATATAGCCAGTTACGTCTAGTTGCATGGTGTCATTGAAGAGTTCTATGAGTCGTTCGTGTAGATCGTATTCCGGCTCCCTATAGTACTCCGCAAAGCCGTATATCACTATCTTTTTGGTATTGTTTTCCGTACATGGTGTTGCAGGTGTCGTTTCTTTTGGTGTTGATAAGTTTCTAATTCCTCTTTTCAAAGATTCGTTCTCGGTCTTTAATTTGTTTATGTCATCTTTTAATAGCTCAATATCTTTTATTCTTTGGTAATTTTGTGCATACAAATACTTAAATTTTCTATCTATGTCTTCTCTTAATAGACTGACCGCCTTTTTAATCTCAGCTTGAATTGTACATTGTAGTTCTGATATTATTAGATTGTTGTTTTCCTTCAGGCGTTGTATAATGACCTCATTCAAATTTAGGAGTGTGAGTGTTGTTTGTACATTTGTTTCCAACGACCCGCCTCCTTCTTCAGTCTGTAAGGTATCTCCCAATACACTTTGGTCGTCAGAGTCTATACTGGTGCATTTTGTGTTTGTAACTCTTTTCCTGAAGGTGATATTATTTTTTTCCTCTGTGGGTGTGTTAAAAATTAGGGATGTCTCGGGTTCCTGCTGTCGTATAGGTGTATTTGTGTTATTTACCTTTGGCATTTTACAGCGACAGGCTTGGCATTTCCATGTTTTTTTGTGTTCAATTGTCATTGCAATGAAGCGCTCTTTGGTGACATTCGCGCACTCCAAGTCGTAAACGCTCTTACACAGCGTGCAGACTAAACATCCTTTGTTTTGTAGATTATGTTTACACCCTGCACATATAGCCATTTTTAGAGGTAAATATTAGATGTTACTTATCAATTTCAGTTCTAACAAATTTAGTCAAACTCAAAAAGTGATTTCGAGTGCCAGGATCGATCTCAAGATCTCAGTAAAACATTAGTTAAAACGGTACGCTTTGGCACTACGCCACCACGCCAGTTGCAAAGTTAGGTGAAATATGTGAATACTATTGATTTAAGCTGCTATGCGATGATTAGACATAAAACA
Source organism: Eilema griseolum (assembly GCA_963662185.1). Classification (NCBI taxonomy): domain Eukaryota; kingdom Metazoa; phylum Arthropoda; class Insecta; order Lepidoptera; family Erebidae; genus Eilema; species Eilema griseolum. The sequence continues at coordinate 4,990,593 of OY759249.1, forward strand.
AATTCATTTGAGCTCGGCTGTTTCTTTTGTTCGTGCTTAATGGGTTCAAAGTTCAATTTTAGCAAAATTTTTGAATTTTGTACGACCGTTTAACTTTTATTTGTGTTATTTTACGAGTTTTACACGTTTTTTCCACTTTCAATATGTACTGTTTTTTCACTTGTGCACTCAGGTTTAGGTTTATATACTTATATTTACTGTAGCACCACTTTTTGCACTGTTTTTAGAATATAACATCAATAAAAATTTGTAACACGTCCGCTCACATCAACGCCGCAGTGGGTCTTTTTTCTGGTGGTTCTCTTGGTGGCAACTTAGGTCGGTCGCGAGTGGGATTGGGTCGGTCAGACGGTTTTTCCAAACTCCTAGCGACGCGTTTGATACGACAATACAAATCGTCAAACGACGACAAGGCCTGATAACTCACTGAGTAATCGGGATTTAAATTTAACTCTAAAACGTTGATGTCATGTACTAAGGATTCGAAATCCGCGCGTAAACTATCCAAGTTTTCTATAGAACACAAGAACGAATCTCTAATAGCCAAATCAGAGGTTTTAAGTGCATTATCACAAATCGATTGTACACGAGAGTAAATCATTTCTCTTTTAGCGTATAAAAGTTTCAATTGAACTTTACTATCGGTACTACCAACCTTTGGGGGCATTTTTACAACTAATATCAAACTAAAGTGCGGTAAACAACAAATGAAATGACTTAATCTTAGCGGTACCTACAGTACAGCGACGCGGCGCGAACGATATCCGTAGGTAGGTAGGTACTTATAACTGCGAGTGCAAGCTTGAACAAAACGCGCATAGCAACAAGATCGTACCTACGCGAGCTAGATCGCTGTCTAGGTTCAACTATTATTTCAGGGATTAAGTATTGCGTAATATCTATTCAAATTAAAATACTTTCGTATGAATTTGAATGAAATGCGAGCGAGGTATAACCACGTACCTACCCACGTAGGTATTAGGTAAATACGATGCGAGCTAGCGGCGATCGGATAACTTAAAAATTGAAACAAATAAAAACAAAAGCCAAATGCGTTAGGTATTACACTGTGCCTATGCACTAGGGTGTCTAGTATACCTAAGATCTAAACCTAAATGCCTAGATGCGGGGTTTTCTACTAAAATAACTAGGTATTTAGGTGCGGTGCGTTTATTCCCTGTGGAATAAATAACAAAAGCGAGCTACGACTAAGGATCGATACGATAAGAGAAATGCGAGCGAGGCATAACCGCGTACCTACCTATGTATGTATTAGGTAAATACGATGCGAGCTAGCGGCAAACGGACAACTTAGAAATTGAAACAAATAAAAACAAAAGCCAAATGCGTTAGGTATTACACTGTGCCTATGCACTAGGGTGTCTAGGATACCTAAGATCTAAACCTAAATGCCTAGATGCGGGGTTTTCTACTAAAATAACTAGGTATTTAGGCGCGGTGCGTTTATTCCCAATGGAATAAATGACAAAATGCGAAACTACGACTAAGGATTGATACGATAAGAGAAATGCGAGCGATGTATAACCGCGTACCTACCCATGTAGGTATTAGGTAAATACGATGCGAGCCAGCGGCGAACGGACAACTTAGAAATTGAAACAAATAAAACAAAAGCCAAATGCGTTAGGTATTACACTGTGCCTATGCACTAGGGTGTCTAGGATACCTAAGATCTAAACCTAAATGCCTAGATGCGGGGTTTTCTACTAAAATAACTAGGTATTTAGGTGCGGTGCGTTTATTCCCAATAGAATAATAACAAAATGCGAGCTACGACTAAGGATCCGGCTCGACCAGGACCAAAAAGAATGGTGGCGCGATTCTCATGCCACCTGAGCTAGTGGACTGTATTATGCGGGGGGTGAAGTTAACATGTTTCATATGACACTTTACACAACAAACAAGATAGGTGATCGGGTTGCCGCGGAGGTGGTTTAGGCATTGAATGCAACCCGAGAAATTAGGAGAGGATGCACTAACCTTTACTACGCCACGTGCTGGCTGGGCCGGTGCACCGGTCTTCTCTTCCTGGCTCAGGAGCTGCTGCCCACATCACTAAATCACTTGAGGGACACACGAGAGGCACAATCCGATCGGTAAAGGTCTATGAAAGCGGTTAAAATCCAACAAACATTATTAATTTCTGAGAGTCGCGCGCGCCGCTGCCATTGTTGCTTGCTAGTTCAAAGGGAAGTGAAGATGCGTCTATTTTGACAATTGAGCGGTGCGAAAACTATTGCTATCTCACTTTAAAGGTAGTGCGGGAGGGAGATGGGTATAGGGAGCGTGTGTTCAGTGTCATCAATTTGAATTACTACTATTGAGCGAAAAAAAATACAAATTCTACTATCGGCGCAACCAGGTAATAATTGGGGTTCCAAGGACGGTGGAACACTGTGCTCTGGCAGAACGCCTATAGAACAAATTCGAGATTAGCCATAGAGACCAGGTACTTATGTCATTTTGTGTTTTCTCGATACTGTTGCAATATTCTCGTCCACAGTCACTGATTAGTCTATAACCTGCCTGCTGGCGTTAAAGCTGTACCCTTAGCACGAAAAGCTATCGAAATCGTAAATGTATCGAGAAAACAAAGCATTGTGATTGGCCACCGGCCTATTATGAGCCTGTGTGTGTGTGTGTGTGTGTGTGAAGCCGGCCAATCAATATGCATCTTTCTCTCAATACGTTTACGTTACGATTACGTAGTTTTTCGTGCTCGGGGCACAGATGAATTAGCCTTATTAAGTAATCGCTTTTAAGCGCCAATAATAACTTTTTTGCTTAGCTAATGTGTACAGCCCGCTTCAGGTAAGTATGCCAAATGACTTCAGTATCAAAATAAACGGGATATTTACCATGTTTCATTGTTTTGAGTTTCGAGAGTGAAACCTATAGTAGTGCAGATACGCGTAGTAAAAGAACTCGAAAGAGGGTAGATCGATATAATTACTCCTAGGAAAAAACTTTTTCTCTGTTCACCGCCACTACTCCAGTTCCTCCGTGATCATGGTGCTTGCAACAGCGCCGAAATATCGGAAACTCAAAACAATGAAAAATGGTAAATATCCCGTTTATTTTGATACTGATGTGAGTGACCATGACAGTTTAAATGCCAAATGACTGACAAGGTCGTCTCATACATATACTTTATTTAATATATTCGTGACAATTAAACAAAAAAGTTAATAAAATATGCTTACTTGTCAACTTCAAGGCCACAATGTGATAAAAGGATGATTATATCAATTCCCTTCTCGCTCAGCGCCTGCGCCTCTCTGCTCGCTGCTGCTATAGGGTCGGTGAACTTCACTGTCCCTGGGGATGATAAATCCTGGAACAATATAACACAGGAATCTAAGAATCAAAGAATCAATTTCATTTATTCAGTTTAGGCACACAAAGAGCACATATGAACGTCAAAATTTTACAATTATGTATGTCAAGAAATAATATAAAAATAATATTATACATACATACATACATACATAAAATCACGGCTGTCTCCCATAGGGGTAGGCAGAGATCACGGATCTCCATTTGTTACGATCCTGACATACTACTCTCGATTCATTCACTCTCATTACATTCTTCATGCACGCTCGTCGGTTTAGAGTACTCCTGACCTGCCCCTTTTCTAAAACTTCCCCGATTTGGTCCAGGTATGTGCGCCTAGGTCTTCCCCTTCCGACGGTAATAATATTATATATAATAATAATGTAAAAATAAACCATTGGAAAATGATTCTTTCGCTGGTTCGGTAGGTTAGTTCTACTGAGAAGATACCAGCAAGAAACTCAACGAACTACATTAGAACTAGAATATTTTTCTTTTTTAAATTTGCTTTAGTTTACAATTTATTTTGTGCGAGCAAGCAAGAGACTTATGTTGACCACGCATTAACATCATTGAGGTACTCATCCACTTTATATTAACCTTTACTCATTAAAGTTTTTTTCACTTCTTTTTTAAATTTATTTATTGGCATATTAATCATTTGAAGGATTTTACTATTTATTTATTTTTTGTTTATTCCACAGAAGACTTATTCCTTTATGTACTAACAATTTGTATGCAATGCATCCGAAACGTCGTCGGCAGAACTAGTAGGTATATTCCATGATTTAATTGTGGAAAGTCCCGAACAGAATTATGAACATACCTAAACATAACATAAACTCACGCCTATATCCCCGAAGGCAGAGGTGCTAGCACCCACATTTCGCCAGTTTATGTTTAGGTCCCAATGTAATAGGTGACGAGCTTATTACCATTAACTGGGCACTTATAAACCTGTGATAAATACACAAATAACTTCGAAAAGCATCGAAAAGTCATTGGTGTGTGCCATGGTAAAGTCTGGGATCGAACCGGAGACCTCGTCTCAGCAGTCCATTACCCATACCGCTAGGCTACCACGATTGTCCAATACAATACAATACCAGCGATAATGCGCCACCTATCGGAATAAATAAGTAGTGTCTCTCCTATTATTTATTTATTTATTTATTTATTAGATTCACCAACAGTTAAATACAATGATACAATTTTCAAAGTTTCACATATTACAGGTTTACGGATAATTGCTTAACTAATTATAAGTGAATACAGCATGCAGCATTAACAATTACAATATTCCTATAAACAATGAATTATCATCCAATTATAATTATAATAATTATCAAACAATAACTATCAATCAAAAAATTATCATTAAAAAATTATCAAAAAACAAATCAAAAAAAAATAATTAATTATCAACCATCATCGATTATTATCAATTAATATCGGTTATTATCATTTATTAACAATTGCTACAATATTATATGCACATAATTAGCATAATAAATCCATTATATGTATAATATAAATGTGAATGGTTCATATAAATAAATAATGTATACAGATAGTGATTAATTCAAAAAATAAATGTCCAAATGAAATCGAAATAATAATAATACAAACAACTATACCTATTTTAAATCAACTTATTAGTTAGGCAAGTTTTCAAAAACGAGTCTGCGGAATTCGTGTGACTTAATGTTAAATATATCAATCGAGTTAGCACAGTACTTGTTAACAGCCCTATACAGTCTGGGAATTGGTGAATTATAGCCTAAAACGGTGCTACGAATTGGATGAACCATAAGTGCCAATGCTCTGCGGGGCATCCGGCTAGGAGCATTAAACCTTAAGCATTCCAAAAGCGCGGAACAGTCCAATTCGTTACGCAGAAGTTTGTACGCAAAGCCCAGATCCAGAAGTGATCTTCTTTTTTCTAATGATGGAATTTTGAAATATGTTAGTCTCTCATTATATGATTTATGCTTCGCTGCAACGCCAGCAGTAAATGCCAGGTGCCACAAGAATCGCTTCTGAATTCTCTCCAATCTCAGGATATGAGTTGCATAGTGCGGTCTCCAAACAGTGGGACAATATTCAAGTATGCTGCGCACCAGGGTATTATATAGCGATATCTTTATTTGGGGCTTGCGGAATATTTTGCCATTTCTTATAACAAACCCCAACATTTTAGATGCTCTTTTTATTATTTGATCAACATGAGGCTGAAAAGTGAGCTTCTTGTCCAAAATAATGCCCAAATCCCTCACGGTATCCACTTCTCGTATGAGATTGTATCCTATGGAATAGCTTGACTCAATTACGTTACGTTTACGGGTGAACTTTACGTGAAAACATTTTTCAGTGTTCAGACGCATTTGGTTGTTTCTGCACCACTGATTTATATGTTCTATGTCTTGCTGTAGAAGAGCTACGTCATCGGAACCGTTTATAATGCGTGAGATTTTTAGGTCATCAGCATACATGTAGGGTTTAGAATGTAGAAGGCAATTTGGCAGGTCATTAATAAAAATATTAAAGAGGATAGGTCCAAGGTGTGAACCCTGGGGTACGCATGAAGAGGCAGGAAATAAATTAGACCTAAAGCCATTAACCACAACATAGAAAGAGCGATTCATTAGGTAAGAATGAATCCATTTTATAATACTGCCAGAAAATCCATATACTGACAATTTCTTAATTAGTACATTGTGTGAAACTTTATCGAAAGCTTTGCTAAAGTCCATATAAATGACGTCTGTCTGCTGACGATGGTCAATAGCTTCCGCCAAGTCCTCCACAAACGTGACTAAATTCGAAGAAGTGGATCTCGCCTTCACAAATCCGTGTTGATGGGGCGACAGATAACGGGCAAAATATTTTTGGATGTAAGTACAAACTATAGACTCAAACACTTTTGCCACTGTAGTGTTTAGTGTTAAGAATTCAAATGTGTACATAATTTAGTTCCGAGTTATTCACTAGATGGCGTTGTACAATTTGTCAGATTTGTACATGGCGGTATCGAAAGTCTCCGGAACCATGTTAAAAGCTTCAGTGAATAAAATTGTTTTTGTCCTCGCTGGGAATGTGTGTTGGTTATTTAAACCCCATTCTAACTGCGATTTTTGGGACTGCGGTCCATTTGGTCCTAACGAACCGGGTCATTCGGCAACTTAGGTACTTTACGATTTAAAGTACTTAAGTATTGGCGTGTGGTTGTATTAGTGGATCGCTAATACACCATTGGAGTGTGTGCGTGTTGGCATTCGTGTGGAAGTACGAGACCGTTAGCAGTGAGCCGACAGAGGGCGCAGCGGTGCTTTCGAGTCCAAGAGTTGGTTCCTACCGCTATCAATTGCGGTAAAGGAATTGCATGCAGAGCCACCTGGAAGACAAAAGACGAAGTATATGCAAGTCTTTCCTTGAGACACTAGAGGGCGCCACTAGAAGTTAACGTCGAGACATCGACGAAGTGACGACATTGTGACGTGACACAAGTGAGGTTTGGCAGAAAGAAACCGTGAGTACAATTGGAACTGTTTACGCCTTTTGTGAAAGTTGTGGTTTGCGAACATAGTTTGAACTTAGTAAATTTATCAGTGTTTAGAACTTAGAAAAATTATAGTGACTTAATTAGCGACTTAGAATAATTCAGTAGTTAGTTAAAGTAGACTTAGAATAGTTTTGTAAAAAGTGTAACTACGGGGAACCTATGCCCGATTTTGCCTAGATTTGTATTTTTTCTCAAACACTTGTAAAATTTTTGGCTGTGATCTTCAACTTAGAATTCTGTAGTCGTAGACTTAGAGTATTTGAGTGTAAAATTAAGACTTGAATTCTTCGACTTAGAATAAATTTTATGTAAGAAATCTCCTAAAGACAGACTAACTCAATCGTACATTGAAACGAAATTAGAAACGTTGGAAAGTCAATGGACAGAATTTGTGCGAACACATCGTAGTATTATTGAAATTGCAACTGATGAAGAAAGGAAAAGTACATCATATTTTACAAAAGACATTTTTGAGAAAACAGAAGATATTTACACTATATACAAATCGGAATTAAAAGAACTTAAACCTAAACCTACCACTAATAAACATGTAGAAGTTAACAATTTTAATGTTAAATTACCCACAATTGATCTTCCCAAATTTTCTGGACAATATAGTGAATGGAATTCCTTTCGTGATTTATTTTTGTCTTTAATTGATAAAAACGACCAGATCGATGATGTTCAGAAGCTACATTATCTAAAAGCTCATCTTTCTGGCGAAGCAGCACAACTGTTGAGACATACTCCTATAACTGCATCCAATTATAAGGAAAGCTGGTCTGTGTTGATGGAGCGCTACGATAATAAAAAACATTTAGCGAACTGCATCTTAAAACGTCTTGTTAATCAACCAGTGATAAAGGAGTCATCAGCGTCCGTAAAAGGCATTTTAGATACAACTGTCGACTGCTTAAGAGCCTTGCGTGCGCTAGGTATTAATGTAGATTCTTGGGATGTCATTGTAATATTTTTAGTGCGTTCAAAACTCGATGTCGAATCACGGAAACTGTGGGAAAGGGAAATCAGTACGTCGGACAAGTTACCAACTTTTGTAGAATTTAAAAAGTTCCTAGAATCCAGATTTCGTTCTTTAGAGAACATAGACGAGCCATTAAATAAACAAAATGTAACAAGTATTAATAACCGAAACAACTCAGCCAAATCATTCCATGTCGCTTCAAAAACTTGTGTTTTATGTTCAGAGGAGCATACATTGTGTCATTGTAAGCAATTCGCAAAAAAGGACACAGATGAACGTCGTGAATTTGTCCGAGCCAGTAAATTGTGTTTCAATTGTTTAGGTCCAAATCACAACGTCTATCATTGTCGCCAATCCACCAAATGCCAAATATGCAAGAAAAAGCATCACACACTACTTCATCCCAAACCAATCGCAGAATCCACTGGATCTAATAATTCAGCAGACCGGTCTGTAGTGGTTGCAGCTGCAACTACTTCTACTCAAAGCGAGTGTACCAAAAGGTTTTGTTTATTCACAGATGTCACCAGCCAAGGTCTGTTAGCTACTGCTTTGGTCAATGTGAGGTCAAGAACAGGTACTGCTGTTGTGTTACGAGCTCTGATGGATCAGGGTTCGCAGGTCTCTTTTATTACAGAGGCCGCAGTGCAGATGCTTGGCCTTAGGAAAACACCTGCACGCACCGACATATTGCGGCTAGGCGATGATGAGGGTTCCAGCATACCCTCTAGGTGGATAGTTAAATTCCAGTTGCAATCACGCCTAGATCCCAGTTTTGTTTTGAATGTCGATGCGTATGTTTTAAGCAAACTTACAACGCAACTGCCTGAACGGAAGGTCGTTCAGGTATTGTCAACGAGCTATTGCGCAAATTTTGGGAGCTCGAATCTGATCAGTTTTTGACTCCTAAGGTCATGTTGACCACGGAGGAACAAAGCTGTGAAGATTTTTACTCCGCAACAACCCAGAGAGATGCAACCGGGCGATATATTGTCAAGTTGCCCTTTAAGTCCACCGATCACAAGTGTTTGTATGGTGAATCGGAGGCAATAGCTCTCAAACGCTTTCACATACTGGAAAGGAGACTTTTTAAAGACCCTGAACTCAAAACGCAGTATAGTGCTGCTATTAATGAGTATCTTGAGTTGGGTCATGCAGAGGTGGTTCCTCAAGCTGAGAAAGGAACTCATGCGGTCTATCTGCCGCATCACGCAGTGGTACGAAATGATAAGAGTACCACCAAGGTTAGGGTCGTTTTTGATGCTTCCTGTCCCGGAAACAACGGAGTTTCGTTGAATGACGATTTGATGGTTGGGCCTACCTTGCAAGGGGAATTGCGAAAAATTATTATGCGATGGCGCTGCCACCGCATAAGTTTGGTCGCTGATATTGTCAAGATGTACCGCCAAGTAAAGGTATCAGAGAGTGATGTGAATTATCAACGCATCTTCTGGCGCGACAATCCCGACTCTGAAGTCCAGCACTTACGCTTGCTGCGTGTTACCTTTGGTACATCTTCGGCGCCATACCTAGCTGTACGCACCTTGCAGCAGTTAGCCTACGACGATGGAAAGAATTTTCCTTTGGCAGCTAATTGCGTTCTCAACGACTTTTTCGTTGATGATTTGCTGTCTGGTTGTGATTCGATCGATGAGAGTAAAAAAATCTATGCCGAGATGAACGAGTTACTTGGTCGCGGTGGGTTTCAGCTTCAGAAATGGTCAAGTAACAGCGAGGAGTTTTTGCAGAAGGTAACAAAGGAATCTGTAGGGTCCAGGGAAAATTTGGAATTTAAAGTAGACCATATTGTAAAAATTTTGGGCCTTTCATGGGATAGAAAATCAGATGACTTTAAATATACAGTGAATCTTCCTCAGATGAACCTCCCCGTAACCAAGCGCAGGCTAATTTCGGATATCGCTCGTTTATTTGATCCTCTCGGTTGGATCGCTCCTGTTGTCATCACGGCGAAAGTTCTCATTCAACGAGTTTGGCTATCAGGTATTGGATGGGACGATGAACTCCCAGACAGCATACTTAAAGATTGGCTTAGTTACAGAGGAACTCTTCATAATCTTTGCGCCTTTCACATTCCTCGATGGTTTTATACAAGTCCAGGTGATACAATCGACCTTCAAGGTTTTTCTGACGCATCCAATGCAGCCTATGCAGCTGTGGTGTACGTGCGGTCAGTGGATTGTAATGGTGCTATTCATGTCAGTTTAGTGGCATCCAAAACTAAGGTGGCTCCAGTCAAGGTGGTATCTATACCACGCTTAGAGTTATGCGGCGCAGTGCTGCTATCAAAACTTCTATCAGAAGTTTCGGGCACCTTAGGTATAGGCAAGGAACAAATTCATGCCTGGACTGACTCCTCGGTTGTTCTAGCCTGGCTGAGTAGCCATCCTAGTCGATGGAATACTTTTGTCAGCAATAGGGTATCTGAGATTCTTACCATAATGGAAAGTAATCAGTGGTCACATGTCCAGTCTAAGGATAACCCTGCAGATTGTGCATCTCGAGGAATGAATTCTTTGGACTTTGTCGAGTTTGAGCTTTGGAAGAGCGGGCCCAGCTGGCTTAAGGATAAGAGTATTAATTACAATAAGGGTATTATAGAGACCAGTTTAGAGGAACGGAAAGGTAAACATTTAGTGTTAAATGCAGTAATTAATGAGCGCAAGGAAAATACTATAATTGCGAAATTCTCATCTTTAAAAAGATTAGTTAGAGTAATAGCCATTTGCAGGCGATTTTTAAGGTTAACACAAAAAAATAGAGAGCCTATTAACACTCTTTTATCCTTTACAGAAATCAATCTCTCATTATTTACTTGCATTAGGATATGTCAATTGGATCACTTTGAGGAAGAATTCACTAGTTTAAGGAAGACGGGAGAGGTTAATAAAAGGAGTAAGCTCTCCTCGCTTAATCCATACCTCGATAGTGATCAAATTTTAAGAGTAGGCGGTCGATTACACCGAGCTAATATGCATGAAGACATGAAACACCCAATTATTATACCTCACATGTCGCACTTTACAACCCTTTTAATCGCAGATGCTCATGAACGAACTTTACATGGTGGGCCACAGCTAGTATTGAACTATTTGCGTAGTCAATACTGGATAGTCAATGCCAGGGGTACTGTCAGGGGTTACGTGCGCAAGTGTGTTTCGTGCATTCGATTTTCGGCCCGAGGGATTACGCCATTAATGGGGCAGTTGCCATCCGCCAGGGTCAATGCTCACCGACCTTTCTATCGCAGTGGTGTGGACTATGCAGGTCCCATCAGCGTCAGACCAACGAAGGGTCGCGGTTATCACGCCACCAAAGGATATATCTGCCTCTTTGTATGCATGGCTACTCGAGCTATACATTTAGAAATTGTAAGCGACATGACGTCACAAACATTTTTGGCAGCCTTTAAGCGTTTTACAGCTCGACGAGGCCATTGCAGAGAGCTGTGGAGTGATAATGGCACTACTTTCGTTGGGGCTGACAAAGAGTTGAGAGCTCTTTTCCGCCATGAAAGGTCGGGCGTAGCACCTGAAATTGTTGACTGGCTAGCAACTAATGGAACTGAATGGCACTTCATTCCACCTCACTCTCCAAACTTTGGAGGGCTTTGGGAGGCTGGAGTGAAGTCCACGAAGCACCATCTTAGGCGAGTAATAGGCATTAGTACGCTAACATTTGAAGAGATGACGACAGTTCTAGCACAGATTGAGGCTTGCCTAAATTCCAGGCCAATATCTGCAATAAGCACAAATCCTGAGGATCCGTGTCCGTTGACTCCAGGTCACTTTTTAGTCGGTGAACCTCTATTGCTTGTGCCCGAGTCCAACTTTGAGAGCTCTAATATTAGCACATTAAAAAGGTGGCAATTGACACAACGCATGCTTCAGGACTTTTGGCGTCGGTGGTCTAGTGAATATCTCATCCAATTTCATCAACGTCACAAATGGTCGCACCAAACTCCAGAACCTAAAGTAGGGGACGTCGTATTAGTGATGGAAGATGATTTACCTCCGGCAAGGTGGCTTTATGGTCTTATTGTTGAAAAACATACTGGCTCGGATAAGGTCACGAGAGTTGTTTCATTGCGCTGTAAGGACTCCATAATAAGGAGACCTGTTTCGAAGCTTATTATACTTCCGGTAAGCAATATGTAATTAGATTTAAGTGTTTACGCCATGTTTGTATAACTATTTAGATTTTATTTGTTTGTTAAGAAAGGTTTAATAATGTGTATTACAGTCCACGAGCTCTGATAACGCCTTCCAGGCTATAGTGTAATACGCTCATGGTGGGCGGTTATCTAATTGTAAGTTTGTCGAACCATGTGTAATTCAGAACTTTTGATTGTTATGGCCATTCTGTCCATGGTGGGCGGAATGTTTAGTGTTAAGAATTCAAATGTGTACATAATTTAGTTCCGAGTTATTCACTAGATGGCGTTGTACAATTTGTCAGATTTGTACATGGCGGTATCGAAAGTCTCCGGAACCATGTTAAAAGCTTCAGTGAATAAAATTGTTTTTGTCCTCGCTGGGAATGTGTGTTGGTTATTTAAACCCCATTCTAACTGCGATTTTTGGGACTGCGGTTAAGTAGAGATTATCGAAATTGGGCGATAGTTGTTCACATCATTCTTATTGCCCGATTTATGAATAGGGACGACTTTCGCAAATTTCCATTCTTGTGGAAAAATACCAGAGGAAATCGACCTCTTAAAGATGAGATATAGTGGTACTGTCAAAAAGGATGCACAATTTCTGAAGAAAATTGGTGGGACTCCATCTGGCCCTGCACCCTTCGATACATCTAGACCAGTCAGCTTTTTTGCTATCAAGGCTTGGTCAATATCAAGAGAACCAAAACAAGAACCATTGTGATCAATGTGCCTTAGTTGATCTGATATTTCGAAGTTATTATTAGTGGCCGCATCTTTATAGACCTGAGAGAATAAAGACGCAAACAAATTACAAATTGTTTCACCATCTGAGCTAACAGAAGTTCCATCAGTCATACTGCTTGGATAAAAGCTGGTTTCATCTCTTTTGGCCTTAATAAAAGACCAGAAATATTTAGAATTGCGAGATATTTTGTATTCCACATTGGCTATATACTGATTATAACACTCTTCCGCAGCCTTTGTACACCTTTTACTCACCAATTGAAACTCAATTTTATCCAGTGGGTTATGGTACTTTTTGAAACGGGAGTGTATCCTATACTTTTCTTTTAACATTGAAATTAGGATTATGTTGAACCATGGGGGGTATTTACGTTTACCAGATTTTTTGGACGGTACGTGCTTGTTAATTATTTCCTTAATTATAGCATAAAATTGATTCACCATGGCGTTGACATCTGAACATAGTGGTAATTCTATGTTCCAATCAATCTCTGACAGGGTATCCCTGATAGCATCGTAGTTGGCTTTGTGGTAGTTTAACCTTCTATTGATAGAGTTACTTTCGAGCTCTTTACTGTCTACAATTGTAATGTCAACGTCCAGTGGTGGATGTAAGGGGTCAACTTTGGAAAGTGCATTACAGGCGGCCGACACTTTACAAGAAGGTAAATCTGAAAGCACAAGATCTAACATTCTCTGCATAACAACACATGCTTAAAGTTTGCGGTATGTAAAAAATCTATAAAAGTCTGACCCAATTTAACCTGGTTTGCTGTGGGTCTACTCCAATCAATAAATTTGAGGTTAAAATCGCCCATTATGCAAAAATTACCGTCATAACGGTCTAGTAACGAGTTACAGCTTTGTACAAAATGTTCCAAGATTATACGAGTGATAGGGGATGGGAGGTAAACTCCGCAGACCGCCAACTGCCTGACTGATTTGGAATGAGGAATGTCTATTAAAACCCAGAGGTCCTCACAACCACTCTCCCAACCGCTCATACGCCTACTCGTTAGGTGTTTTAAAACAGCAATTAATACTCCACCACCCTCTTTTTCGCTATGAAAACCTGTTGACTCTCTATCCCGTCTGTATACTACATAGCGATCATCAAAAAGTTCAGCGCTAAAGACCGTGGAATTTATCCAAGTTTCAGTTAGTACAATGATATCATAATTGCTAGTGACTAAATTCCGGTAAAACAAATGTGTCTTAGTTCTCAAGCCACGAGTGTTTTGGTAATAAACTTTTAACTGTTTGAATTTTATATCGTTAACTCAAGAACACACGCTTGTTATACCATGGCGCAGTTAGGGAATTGCTGATACTGCGTTCACATCATTACGGTTGCATCAGCCATTGAATACACGAGTTGCTGACATCGCGGAACGTGACAGCCATCGCGCCATCGGATTCACCGAAGAGGACACCACTTCGTGTCTTACATCGAACGTTGTCGCTTCTTTTAGTTTTAATAATTTCAATGTAATAATTGGTTTTAATTAAATTACTTTAAATAATTTTGGTTTTTTTTGGATCATCCGGCTGCAGAATACATAATTGGCGCAGTCGGTAGGATACTCGAAGCAGTGTACGGCGCGTTTAAGAACTCTTATATCGAATTCTGTCGGCTCCGTATAGCCGCTGCGTGTGCTCTCAAGCCTTCGTCGAGTGTCCTGAACCACAGTAAGCTGTAACCGGTGCATCCAGACATAGATGCTGATCCAGAAATACCAAGACATGATATTGTAAGTACACTTGAATCGCTCTTGTGTTGCTTTCCTTATATTTTATTCCACTCCAGTCTTACGTTAGTCCTTCAAGATTTTCCATCCAAGGCAATCTGGTTCTAGTACCCCTTCTCGGGTCGTAAGATTAAATAAATTAGATATTAATAGGGATTTAGGTAGTATAGAGGAAGAAGAAGAGGAAGAACAAGTTCAGCTACACAGCAGTATGGGTGAGAGAGACCCAATTGATGCTATATTTAAGGCTCTTAGGCTAGTACCGGAATTCGATGGAAATCCGAATATTTTAACTAGGTTTATTAGTTTATGTGATGAGTTAGTTAAAAGGTTTTTAAATCCCGCCGAGGGACATGAATTAGAGAACCAATCCTTGCTTAACGGAATACTCAATAAAGTGACGGGAAATGCTGCCAGGCTAATCAACTCGAATGGTATTCCGACAGACTGGAATGGAATTCGCACTGCATTAATCAATAATTTTGCAGATCAACGTGACGAAACGGCGTTATACAATGATCTTTCTTTGTTGACCCAGGGCCATAGTTCGCCACAAGAATTTTATGAACGCTGTCAAAATTTATTTAGCATCATAATGACCTACGTTACGTTACACGATGATCTGTACAGTACGGTAGAGGCTAAACGTCAACTTTACAAGAAACTTACGTTACAATCTTATTTACGAGGATTAAAAGATCCATTAGGTGCTCGAATACGTTGCATGCGTCCCATATCCATAGAGCAGGCGTTGGAGTATGTACAGGAAGAAAATAACACTTTATATTTGCAACAGCGTAATGATAACTTTTTAGAAAGGAAACACCCGCCAAATGCCATGCACGCTCCCATGTATCAAAAAGGTCATAATGCTTCACACACTCTAATGCCAATTTTTAAATCTAATAATCCTAATAATTATAATATCAGTATACCAGGGCCTTCACGGTATCCTTCACCTCAGGTTCAACAGAGTTGGAAGCCTAGTAATTATGGAGCCCAACTTTCTCGTGGTCCAACACGAACACAGCAGATGTTTAGGGCTCTTCCACCGAACTATAACGAGCGCAGTAATGTATTTAAACTGCCTCCGCGTAATGTGCCTAATATGCCTAGTGGATCGGCACACCAAAGGCCAACCCCTATGAGTGGAGTTAGTCATTTTGTCAGTAAACCCATGCCATTTAGGGGACATGATTGGTCCAAGGCCGGTAACCCACCTCCAAACAATTATTTTAGGTCTCGTGAATTAAATATTAATGAGTGTCCTGACTATGAATACGGCCCCTATTACGAACAATACTGGGAGTCTAATTACTACGAGCCGGATTGTTATGATTTTTACACCTACGCTGATAATAATGAATATTATCTTCAATCTCATTATAGCGACATGTCACCGGCAGTATCAGAGGTTCCTACTAATCCTATTGATTCTTCTTCAACTGCTCCTAAAGAGGATTTTTGCAAGGACCTTCAGTCCGACAAGCCAAAATAGAAATTAATACGCAAACTCAACGACAACTTCCATATATCCAGATTGAGAATCCGCCTTTAAAATTACTTATCGACACAGGTGCCAACCAGTCCTTTATTACCCCCGAAGCAGTACAGAAATATTATTCATATATATCGTTAGATTATGAACCGTTTCAAGTTGTAAACATACATGCTACCACCAGGGCAAATAATACTATTACATTACCATGTTTTTCGGAATTTAATGATACGGACGACATGAAGTTATTCGTGTATAAATTTCATAAGTTTTTTGATGGATTGATAGGGTCAGATTTATTAGGTAAATGGGAAGCAAATATAGATTATAAAAATATGCGTCTTAATACAAAAAATGCGACTAATGCTATTATGGTATATGACTCGCGGAATGTAAATCTTTATGAAGATATTATACCAGCACATTCGTCCAAATTAGTGAACTTGCCGATTAATATACAGGATGGTCCAGCGTTTGTCCCAGAACAAGTCATTTCAAATTGTACTATAAGTGAGTGTCTCACATCAGTTAGTAATAACCGCGGTATTTTAGAGGTTGTAAATTCTAGCCAACATGATTTAATATTTTCCGTTGATCGACAAATTACAGCCGAAATGTATAATACTGAGTGTACGCGTAGCAAGCCACTCTCATCGCGAGCTCGAGCTGTAATATCTAAGCTACGTACTAGCCATTTGAATCTGGAAGAGCGAGCTAATCTCGAGATGTTATGCGAGAGATATGCTGACGTATTTTACATAGAGGGAGAGACATTAACTTTTACCAACCAAATTAAGCATTCGATAAAAACTACTGATGAAATACCTGTCTATACAAAAAGCTATCGCTATCCCTTTGTACATCGAGAGGAAGTTAGTAATCAGATTAAAAAAATGTTAGAACAAGGTCTAATTAGACCGTCACATTCAGCTTGGAGTTCACCGATTTGGGTTGTACCTAAGAAATTAGATGCATCAGGTAAAACTAAGTGGCGCCTAGTAGTAGACTTTAGAAAATTAAATGAAAAAACAATTGACGATAAGTACCCAATACCCAATATTACAGACATTTTGGACAAATTAGGAAATTGCCAATATTTTACGACACTTGATTTAGCAAGTGGCTTCTATCAGGTGGAAATGGACCCTTGTGATATACCAAAAACCGCATTCAATGTGGAGCATGGGCATTTTGAATTCTTGCGAATGCCTACAGGTCTTAAGAATTCTCCTTCCACGTTCCAACGTGTTATGGATAACGTACTCAGAGGTCTTCAGAACGTCATATGCCTTGTATACTTAGATGATGTTATCATCTTTAGTACTTCCTTACAGGAACATATGATCAACCTTGAGAAAGTTTTCCAAAGATTGAGGGAGTCTAATTTTAAAATACAGCTCGATAAATCAGAATTTTTAAAATTAGAAACTGCTTATTTGGGACACGTTATCAGTAAGGAAGGTATTAAGCCTAACCCTGATAAAATAATTGCCATTCAAAATTATCCGTTACCTAAAACTCCTACAGAGATAAAGCGTTTTCTTGGTCTACTTGGTTACTATCGCAAATTTATTCCAGATTTTGCTCGTTTAACAAAACCTCTAACTCAATGCTTAAAGAAGGGTTCAAAAATCACTTTCAATACGGAATATACAAATTGCTTTGAGAAATGTAAAACTCTTCTGATGAATGATCCAATTCTCCAGTATCCGGACTTTGCTAAAGAATTCATACTCACTACGGATGCTTCTAATCTAGCAATAGGCGCTATACTATCACAAGGTACTATAGGCAGTGACAAACCAATAGCCTATGCCTCGCGAACTCTAAACACCAGCGAGATTAATTACAGTACCATTGAAAAGGAGTTACTTGCGATAGTATGGGCAACTAAATATTTTCGCCCATACTTATTCGGACGCAAATTTAAAATAATTACAGATCATAAGCCTTTACAGTGGGTAATGAACTTAAAAGAACCCAATTCAAGGCTAACCCGCTGGCGCTTGAAGCTAAGTGAGTACGATTTTACAGTAATGTATAAACAAGGCAAAGCAAATACCAATGCAGATGCCTTGTCTAGAATAGAACTCTGTAATGAAGAAAGTAGTTCTGTAGCAGTTAACCCTACCATTAATGCACCTAGTCTAGATGAATCAAGAACTCTCACGGTCCATACGGATGCAGAAAGCCCCATATTGGAAGTACCCATAACAGATGACCCCCTCAATAAATTCAATAGGCAGATTCATTTTACAGTAGTAGGAAATTATAGATCCAAAGCAGTAGTTACAAAACCCTTTGAAACTCATACGCGAACCGCTATTCAGTTAAGGAAACCCATACTAGAACTAGATCTTGTAGATGCAATTAAAGAATATGTTAATCCCAAGGTAAAAACAGGAATACTGATTGATCCACCATTAGAAATGTATACCATCATTCCAATTATACAGAATCATTTCAAAAGTTCCTCTATGAACTTAATATTAACTAAAACGGAACTTGAGAATGTTAAAGGGTATTTACGTCAGCAGGAAATAATTCAAAAATATCATGATGGAAAAACCAATCATCGTGGCATTAATGAATGTTACAATGCATTATCCCGGAAATACTTTTGGCCCAAAATGAAGGAACACATTACCAAGTACATTAATGAGTGTAGTATTTGTGGGCAGAGTAAATACGATCGTCATCCGATCAAACAACAGCTTCATTTAGTCCCACCGCCATCGAGACCCTTTGAGGTGATTCACCTTGACTTATTTACAGTAGAAACTGAAAAGTTCTTAACAATAATATAGATTCCTTTTCAAAGTATGCTCAAGCATACCATTTAAGGGATGGAACTGCAATGAGTGTCGTTCAGGCTTTGCTAATTTTCTGTACTCATCACGGAGTCCCATTAACAATAGTAACTGATCGCGGCACCGAGTTTACTAATCAACTGTTTTTAGAGTTCACGAGGTTACATAAAATACAACATCATAAAATCCTAGCCCATTCACCTAATGAAAATGGAATGGTTGAGCGGTTACATTCAACTCTTTTAGAGCATTTGAGAATACTCAAACTACAGCGTCGCAATGAACCTGCTATTAATTTAATGCCCTATGCTATTTTAGGTTACAATAGTACTATCCATAGCTTCACTAAGTGTAGACCCTTAGAAGTTATAAGTGGACACTTTGATCCTCGTGATCCATTAAACCTAGATGTAACAGAACATTTAATGCAACAGTACATGCAAGACCATCGTTCCAAAATGAATAAAGTGTATGAAATAATAAGTGAAAATTCGTTAAGCAATAGGACCAATATAATAAATAATTTAAATAAGAATCGTGAACCAGAGGAATGTTACATTCCTGATCAACAAGTATATATTAAAAACCCTTTGGCTAGCCGTCAAAAATTAGCTCCAAGATTTACACAGGACACGGTATTAGCAGACTTGCCAATACATATATATACTAAAAAGAAACGTGGTCCTGTAGCTAAATCTCGATTAAAAAGGGTTCCTAAGGCTGCACGCTTGTTACAGGACGATCCTGATGTTCCTACTACCAGCGGTAGCAGCTCAAGAGATAACACTTGAGAGCCTAGAAGATGGGCCAGGACTTCTACCTTTCAAATTAGGACCAGCTAAAATAGTTTCTCAATATCATTCATTTTTACAATTTATTGACATTGAAGATATAGGATCTAAAGTTTCGATTGTAAAGGATCAGTTAAATGTGCTACGTCCCCAATTGAATAATAAAACACATTCACTGTATGAAATCCATCTTGTGTATCTTAGTGCAAAGTTAGATAAAGTTGCAGAGCAATTGCAAACGTTTGTTTCAAGTCGCATTAAGCGAGGACTTATAGATGGACTAGGGTCTGTAATAAAAAGTATCTCAGGCAATTTAGATTATACCGATGCCATACGTTATAATAATGCTATAAAAACACTTCAAGATAATGAAGAGGAATTAGCTTTGCAGTACAATCATCATATAAGTTTAAGCAAGGAATGGATGTCCCAACAATCAAAGAATTTAGATAGTTTAATAGAAAATCAGGAAAAGATTGTTGAGATGGTTAATGGGTTAATAAATACTACAAAAGTAGTTAGTTTAGATCTAGATAAGTTTGCTCATTTTACGCAATTATTAGTTATTCTTAATGATAATATCGATGAGTTATCATATGATATTATAGGAATGGAAAATCTTCTAGCTTTCATTCATGCAAAAAGTACTCACCATTCGATGCTTAATGTAAATGCACTGAAATCTATGATAGATAAACTGTGTAGCCTTTATGGTGAGGAAGAAATATTGAAAATAAGTATTAGGGATTATTTTGACATAATTAAATTGGGTTCTTATTATAGTAAAAATAAATTAGTTGTAGTCTTTAAGGTTCCGATTGCCTTACCTAAAATCTACTACCTATATAAGTTAGCTATTATTCCTAATAAAAACTTTGAGGTCCTTATTCCACCCTCTACTTTTATAGCAATACATGAGACAGATTTTATGTACATGGAGGCTGAATGCCCGAAGGTAACTACTTGGTATATCTGTGAGAAACAAGCTGGATACTATCATAAGGAGCAAGGGGATTGCATCCAACAAGTTATTACTAAGCAGAATGTAGACTCGGCATGTAATCGCACTTCAATTACTCTCAATATGGAAGCATTTGAACAATTGGATGATAGACATTACACCATCTCATTCCCGAAACCTACCAAAGTGGAGACTTCGTGCGAGAGGAACGTCTATGAAACATTGCAAGGAAGTTATCTAGCTGTGCTACCCGAACACTGCTTTCTACGTACACCTGAGTTTACTATATTCAACAGTAATAATCTTGTAAAAGGTCAAGCTATGAAGATTATTGATTTACCACTGGAATCCAAAGAAACTTCATCTCTACAGCCTGCACTCACTTTGAACTCTATAAATCTAGAAAATCTACATGCTGGCGATACCAAGATATTGATGCAGCCTCCGATCAATTTAAGGACGCCTCAAGATCCAATATTATACCACACTACAATACCGTTGTACGCTACCCTATTAATTGCAACCGTATTCGTTATCTATGTTCTTTTTCGGAGATACCGAAGTCGATCAGCTAGAATGCCAGTGTCAGATAAAAATTCAAGCCCAGCCTTAAGCCAAGATGGTAATACTGAAGCTGCAGACTCGCATCAACCTAAGAGTACTTCAGATCATTATTCAACACTATTCTCGACGAAAGTTCTCAAATAGATGCTGAACTAAGGCGGGAGATGTTATACCATGGCGCAGTTAGGGAATTGCTGATACTGCGTTCACATCATTACGGTTGCATCAGCCATTGAATACACGAGTTGCTGACATCGCGGAACGTGACAGCCATCGCGCCATCGGATTCACCGAAGAGGACACCACTTCGTGTCTTACATCGAACGTTGTCGCTTCTTTTAGTTTTAATAATTTCAATGTAATAATTGGTTTTAATTAAATTACTTTAAATAATTTTGGTTTTTTTTGGATCATCCGGCTGCAGAATACATAATTCGCTCATAGCAATACAGCAAAACAAAAACACAATAATTTTATTTCAAATTGTCCAAGATACTCTTGTCCCTCACAACAATATACCTATCCTGCTCACTCTTTCTTACAAAAATACGACCATTCCTGACCCACACGAACTTATAACCCTTTTCCTTTGCTGATTGTCTTGCTGCTGCGTGTAAGGACTTGTTTAAAGGAGATAGGTGTTCCGTAACGTAGAATGGTAGCTTAGCGCCTTTGCATCCCACATGCAAACTGTTGATCTTATTCGTAGGGTTGCTTCTATTGTAATTTATGGTTGCCGCCAAGAATTGATCGCGCTTATTTATGCTGTTAAGCTCAACAACAATGGACCGCGGGCGCGTGTTCTCGGTGTTAAGTTTGGCAGCCCTCGTTATACGCATGATGTTTTCATCCTTTATTTCACACGAAACCGTTTTCCCCAGCTCCTTCACAATGGAAATGAGGTTTTCTGCTTTTTTTTTCAGGAACACATTGTATCTCGATATTTCTGCACCTAGCATTTTGCTCCAATTGATTGACTCGTGATTTTAAATCAGTGATGGTAGATTGCATAACAGTATTTTGTTCCTGCAACTGTTTGATGTTAGTCTTGCTTGTATTATGCTCCCTAACGATATCCTCGAACTGCTCATTTACAAATTGCATGGCTTGCTTTACTTCTTGTAGCTCATCCTTTACTTGACGAAGCTCAGTATCCAATATGGATTGCATTTTTGTGCCAAACTGCTTTACAAGGTCGGCTAAGTGTGTTTTTAAAACATCGTCCATAACTACTCTAACGTCATCACGTGTGACTGGTGAGTTATCGCTGCCAGGAGACGACAGCGCCTGCCTCTTGGGTGGACGTACGTTATCACCCGAACGTGCTGGGGTGTTGTTGTTACCCGTGTTGCCCTCTGGTACAGAAACGCGTTGACTTGTTAGTTGACTATTTGACGACATCGTGCTAGTTTCCAACAACCTCGTATAGGTGGCGCTATCGATATATTAATTTTCTGTTCTTCTAACGGTTGACGTAACGACACTATGTTGTATGTCACCAGAGCGCGATTTATTTTTGTGATTCGCAGGTACCTATTTATCTCTTAGAAATATTGAAATAAATGTATTAAATCACAAAAACCGATTCTTGGATCGGTGTAGGTTCGAACCCACTTGCACTTGAAATTACTCTCAAGTAAAACAGTACTTTTATGCCTCCAGACCAGCACTTCTTAACTACTCGTAGCGAAATTAGCAACCGCAATCGCACCAATCTATAATTATTTGTGTTTACTATCGTACCTAGCGAAATTTAGATATACGAGTCCTTTGTTTTCAACTGCACAAACACACGGTAGTTTAAATAAAAACTGATTTTTTAGTAATGAAAATCGTCTATTACTCACGAACACTATCACTTTTGAACGTTAAGTTAATTGATTTATAGTTGTCTGACAAATTCGCGTATTTTGGTGTAAAGCACTAAACATATATCCAACTTTTTACCACTTTTTTTTGTTTATTATACGCAGGAACTAAACCAGTACGAACTTTCTTAGTTGACAACCTTACCTACCGTCAGTGTTAATACCAGAGGGATGGTTATCAATAACTGAAAATCTTACAGAAGGTATAAATCTCAACAAATTCAAAGATTATTTTATAAAATGGTGGATGTCTAACAAAATCATTACAACTATTTCCGTTTATGGTGAGAAACACCTGACAAATAACCACAAATATTATCGACTTTATAATACTTAGTTGAATGCTGAGGGCCTATTCAGAACCTTTTGGGGGTTCAACCAACCTCACGTGAAACCATTCTGCAACTGCTGATTGAATCACGTCTGATTCCGGCACACCCTTTCCGCTCAATGTTGGGAGGTCAAAACACAGTCGATTCCAAAAGAGCCGCATAAGTCAAACCAATAGCGGATGATGATGCAGACCCTGTCACCAGGCTCCTGATGTGAGAACCTCGGATGGAACTAGGAACAACGCTAAGATGATGAGTATGGTTGAGATTTTTCGCGTACATTCAAGGGTCGATGACTCGAGAAATCAGATGTATTTTTTATAGTATAGGATCCGACGTAACATTGACCTTCACCCATCTGTTTACCGAAAAAAATGTGTTACTAAGCACACACCAGTAGGATTACCCAATAAATATGGTCAAGAAATTAATTAAATAAAAATTTGTAACGTAGTTTTTTTTACAAATTAAGTGGCAGACTACCACACGGCCCACCTGATGGCAAGCGGTTATCATGACCAATGAACGTGATTTTTTAACAAATACACTGACTTGTTTGTCAAACAAATGATCTTTCACTGAAAAGTATGCAATATATATTATATACAAAAGCTAGGTAGTCTACCTATTTCTGATCCCTACTACCAAGTTGCCATGTACGATCAGGTAACTAGATTTCATTGCGAATTCATTAATATAGGGTTACATGTGAAAATTTGGTCATGAATAATGCTATGGTAATGGCCTGAATTCATTGACTCAAATCTGAAAATATGAGTCAGTGAAATTAGAAAAAAAATATGTCTCAAAATTTTAAGTAATTTTTTTTTATACCACTTTGGTGGCAGACAAGCACACGGCCCACCTGATGGAAAGTGGTTACCGTGGCCTATGGACGTATGCAATACCAGGGATGTTACACTCGCGCTGCCGACCAAGAAGAAACCTTCTGATGCCCCTCTTGAAGAACCCCATATTGTAGGTGCTTGGGTAAACCGCAGCAGAGAGGTCATTCCACATCTTAAGTGTACGTGGGATGAAGTTTCTTCCATACCGCACAGTGCGCACCTTCTCAGTTCGCAATGTGTGAGGATGAATTCCGTGCCTATGGTGAGAGGTGCGATGATAGAATGTAGCTGTGGGCATCATGTCAAACAATTCATCTGAACACAAACCATTGTATAGGCGGTAGAACACACATAGCGAAGCAAAAATATGGTCAAAAATTAATTGTTGACCATATTTTTTTAGACAACCCTATTGGTATCGATTGAAAAATATATTTTAGCGAATGAAATATGTTCAGCAATACATTTTATTCGT
Organism: Eilema griseolum; assembly: GCA_963662185.1. Lineage (NCBI taxonomy): Eukaryota > Metazoa > Arthropoda > Insecta > Lepidoptera > Erebidae > Eilema > Eilema griseolum. The sequence goes on from OY759249.1 coordinate 5,015,310, forward strand.
TAAAATATATTTACATACATTCGTCTTTATCCCCAAATGGTTAGGCAGAGGTGAATTAACACCCACATTTTACCTAATATTGTATTATTTTATTGGAGGAAGGACATGACGGTATCTCCCGTCCAAAATTGAGCAGTCCGTCTGGGTAAGTACCTCCGCCCTACAGAATACCCCGGTTATAATAACCTTGTGTTGTGTTCCCGGCGGTGAGTAGGGTAGCCAGAGCTCACTGGAGAGGTTCTGTGCTGTCAGTAGGAAGACCAAAGGCTTAAATTGACCCCACTGACTGGTGGGGGCGTGAAATGTTGGCGTGGTGGTCAGGGAGACCCGGTGAAACGGTTATCCGCTGGCCGCCCGCAGGCTGTACGGTTCCCGAACCTGGGGATTACTTAATCTCCGCCCCAGGAGGCTGAACCAGCAGCCTGTGTAAAGTTCCCGGTGCTGTAGCCATGCCGGAGGAGGAGACCGGAGTGGACCTGGCTTCAGTATCTGGGAGGGGACCGGGGGCCCTTCCGCCCATCGCGCCAGCCAGTCACACAACCCCAACTTGTCTGTGGGGTAGGACGCCTTGCTTTGTCTTCTACACTGGAGGCACAGAATCTCTTTTTACCTTCTCCCCCCCCTCCAACCATCTCAAACATGAAAACCAGAAAAGGCAAGAGAACCGTTACCACAGCGGCACCATCATCCACAGTGAATGTGGATTTCTGCAACATCAGGGGCCTACACTCCAACCTTAACGCGGTCCATCTCCACTTGGAGACCGCGCAGCCTACCTTGCTTTTTCTGACGGAGACGCAAATATCATGCCCGGCCGATACAGCCTACCTAATGTACCCCGGGTACAAACTCGAGCATAGCTTTATGAGTCGCGCCGGGGTATGCTTGTACGTCCGGGATGATATTTGCTGCCGCCGTCTCCATGGTCTTGAGGATAGGGACCTGTCAACTTTATGGGTACGCATAGATCACGGTGGCCACACCCGTATCTATGCGTGCCTTTACAGGTCCCATAGCGGTGACCTGGGCACGGCTCAATTGTTTCAGCATCTGCAGCGGTCGGCGGACAGCGTAATTGAGCAGTACCCCACTGCGGAATTAGTATTCTTGGGGGACTTCAACGCCCACCACGTGGAGTGGCTGGGGTCTCCTAGGACTGATTTTGCGGGAAGGGCTGCTCACGACTTCGCTCTAACTTATGGGCTCTCTCAACTGGTGCATTCTATCACTAGAACACCAGAAATTGAGACCCACAGAAGCTCTATACTGGACCTTCTGCTGACTACGCGCCCGGATGAATACTCCATAAGGGTGGAAGCACCTCTCGGTAATTCGGACCACAGCCTCGTCCGGGCGCAAGTGACACTCGCGCGGCCTGAACCACCGCGGCCACCTCAGTGGCGGCATGTGTGGCACTACAAGTCGGCAGACTGGGATGGACTGCGAGAATTCTTCGCGTCGTACCCGTGGAGGCAGCTTTGCTTCTCTTCTGATGATCCAAGCTCCTGTGCAACAGCAGTCGCTGACGCGATTCTAGTGGGTATGGAATGTTACATCCCCAACCGCTGGGTCGCGACAGGAGCGAGCAAACGCCCGTGGTTTAATAGGCCCTGCAGGGAAGCTAGAGACCGCAAGCAATCTGCATACAGGGCTTGGACCACGGCTCTTGCCAATAAGGATCCGAACATCGCTGAAGTGAAGCGGAAGTTGAATGCTGCCTCAAGGTCCAGTAAAAAGGCAACGTCTAGTGCGAAGTTTGAGTTCATCGGCAGAATTGGCGAGCGGCTTGCGCGCTACCCATCTGGCAGTCGTGCATTTTGGTCGCTTGCTAAAGCTGCTGAGGGAAACTTCTGCCAGTCTTGCCTTCCGCCGCTGCAAAAATCCGACGGTAGTCTGGCCCATGGCGCTAAGGAGAAGGCCAATCTTTTGGGTAATCTCTTTGCGTCAAACTCGACTATGAACGACGGGAACGCCGAACCACCCATCATCCCCAGCTGTGGTGCTTCGATGACCGAAATTAAAATCACACAACGGGTGGTCCGGCGCGAGCTTAAGTCCCTAGATGTTCGGAAGTCGAGTGGGCCGGACGGTATACCGGCGATGGTGCTTAAGCACTGTGCCCCCGAGCTGTGCCCTGTACTTACACGCCTTTTCGCACTCTCATACTCCGCGAGGCAGGTCCCGGCCTCGTGGAAGACTGCGTTCGTGCACCCTGTACCTAAGAAAGGTGACAGGACAGATCCGACCAATTACAGGCCTATCGCTATAACCTCCCTTCTCTCGAAGGTTATGGAGCGTGTTATTAATACACAGCTCCTGAGGTACCTTGAAGGAAACGATCTACTGAGCGACCGACAGTACGGTTTTCGCCACCGTCGCTCTACCGGTGACCTTCTTGTGTATCTCACAAACCGGTGGGCGCAAGCCATCGAGAGTCGCGGTGAGGCACTAGCGGTCAGCCTCGATGTAGCGAAGGCCTTCGATCGGGTCTGGCACAAAGGTCTTCTTACGAAGTTGCCATATTATGGACTCCCCGAGGGATTGTGCGAATGGATCTCCAGCTTTTTGTCCAACAGAAGCATCCAAGCCGTCGTCGACGGCAGCTGCTCGGACCGCATGAACATAAACGCTGGTGTCCCACAAGGCTCCGTGTTGTCTCCGACGCTGTTTCTGCTGCATATCAATGACATGCTGTCTGATGGCTCCATTCATTGTTATGCGGACGACAGTACCGGGGACACGTGTTACACGGGCCGTGCAAACATCCCTCAGTCCGAGGTGGAGAAGAGTCGCGAACAACTTGTGTCTGAAATCGAGACTACTCTCTCTGGAGTGTCCGATTGGGGTCGACTAAACCTGGTCCAATTCAACCCCACTAAGACACAAGTATGTGTATTCACCGCTAAGAAAACCCCATTCATTGTAGCGCCGCAATTCCTGGGCACACCGCTTACCATCTCCCCGAGTATCGGGATCCTTGGTGTCGATATCTCCAGTGACGTCCAATACCGAAGTCATTTGCAGGACAAGGTTAAGTTGGCATCAAGAAAGCTCGGAGTGCTCAACAGGGCAAAGCGGTATTTCACTGCGGGGCAGCAACTCCTTCTTTATAAAGCACAGGTCCGGCCTCACATGGAGTACTGCTGTCACCTTTTTGCTGGAGCGCCTGCATACCAGCTTGACCCCTTCGACTCGTTGCAGAGACGGGCATTGAGGCTGGTTGACAATCCCATACTCACAGGTAGAGTGGAACCTCTTAGCCTTAGGAGGGATTTTGCCTCACTGTGTGTGTTCTACCGCCTATACAATGGTTTGTGCTCAGATGAATTGTTTGACATGATGCCCGTAGCTACATTCTATCATCGCACCTCTCGCCATAGGCAGGGAATTCATCCCCACACATTGCGACCTGAGACGGTACGCACTGTGCGGTATGAAAGAAACTTCATCCCACGCACACTCAAGCTGTGGAATGACCTCCCTGCTGCGGTTTTCCCAAGCGCCTACAATATGGGGTTCTTCAAGAGGGGCATCAGAAGGTTTCTTCATGGTCGGCAGCGCGAGTGTGACACCCCTGGTGTTGCATACGTCCATAGGCCACGGTAACCGCTTCCCATCAGGTGGGCCGTGTGCTTGTCTGCCAACTAAGTGGTATAAAAAAAAAAAAAAAAAAAAAAAAATTCGGTCCCACGTTATAGGGGATGACCCTATTCAATGTTTTTTTCCTCCGGTAAACAGGGTGAAGGTCGGTATTAGATTGGATCTTAGACCATTAGTGTACAAACGATCATTGACCTTAGTAGATAATAAAGTGTATTTTCGCTTGACAAACTTTTGATAACACGCTTCTATTTATATGTTAGACCTTGACCGCTTCATGCGTTGACTTAAAAATCTTGTCAGCCTTGCAGTTTGCGGATGACTCAAAAGGGTAAGCTTATTAAATTAAGAATGGTAAAAGAGCGGCAAAAGTTACGTCGGTTCTGATTTTATCGGAGGGTTAGGCAGAGGTGAATTAATACCCACATTTCACCAATCATTAAAATTCGGTCCCACGTAATAGGGGGTGAGCCTATTGCCGCCTTCCGGGCACTACTGTAGACTCAAGCAATGAACCTGAGGCTGAGTCTAGGCTGTATATATCTGTCTGATGTTAAACAGTCCTATCCCTTAGTCGCCTTATACGACACCGCATAGGAAGAGATAGGGTGGTCCAAATTCTAGTCTGCCGGGAACCTATAATAGTAAAACGATTTGACCACTGAATATGACATGACATATGAATATGACAATAAACTATATCTTACAAGTTTAATTGTAACTTACCGTTTTGACGTTTAATAAAAATTATTACCCTAATTGGGTGTTTGACTAGTGAGTCAAATACCCAATTAAGGTAATAATTGAGTAAGGGAACGTATAACTTAGCCTGGTGGAGCCCTAGCAGAAGAAAGCCAGAGCGGTAGCGCGAAGCGCGTCTCCTTTGCGGGGACAAGATAGGGACACCCTGGTTTTTACACCCGTGAGGGATATCTCGAAACCGGAGATGACCCTGGGTTAGCTGGGTTGCGAGGTGGTGGTATACCCATCGACCCAAGATGGCGTACAACTTTTTTGTCAATCCGAATCCGGCATAACCGACCCCTGACGGGAAAAAGGGGAATCCCCCATCTATCATCAGTGTCGGCATCGCAATTATTGTGACGCCCCTAGTGTTGCCACACGTCCATAGACCACGGTAACTACTTCTCATCAGGTGGGCCGTGTGCTTGTCTGCCACATAAGGGGTAGGTATATTTTTTTTTTAAATCTATTCATGTTCATAGTATTATTAGGTATAATATGTACCTATTTAGTTTGTTCTAAGACCTTAGTATATACTAAAAAAGTGTTTGGGTATAAGGGATCCCCCGCAACCACTCATTAACATGACACCTGGCTTCCCTAACGTATGAATCACAAATCTCAAATAGAATCCGATAACAAATAACTACGAAAGTCAAACTAAGGCAAACGTGTAACGGTTACAATGTTATGGATTTATATTAATTTATTTATTTATTTATTTATTAATTTATTTGGCACACAAAACAGAAAACAATCAAAATTTTACAAAATATCATTTGAAGGTTCAGTTCCAGATTGAGTTCCAAAACATGTGTACTCAGCATGGTATAATTAAAAGCGTGCATTAAGTTTAACAATAAAAATACTAATCAAAAACCAAAAATAACAAACAAAACAAAACAATAGGACAATTACAAGATATCATGGTTAAAAAAAAAAAAAAAAAAAAATTTGACAGTAATTAATCCCTGTAACAAAGCAACAGCAAATTTATAGCTTGGCTATAACCTTTTTAACAGCATTCTTGTATGTTGAGAAACTAAGGCTGAAAATATCTATCTCATGGTTATGCTCATGTAGGAGTTCATTATATAGACGACGCATTCTAACAATCGGGTTGAAAAAAGATGTGTTGTTAATGTGTACATTTAATACGAAGCTCTTGAGGTGGGGTTGACGATGTCTAAACTTAATATTAAATTCTATTAAGGTTAATAATTAAATAATAAAATATATACATATATATATATATATATATATAGTACACGTCCTCGCCTGATGGTTGGCAAAATCTCAGAAAAGAGGGTCACCATTTTTTAATTTTTTTTTATTTTTAAATGCACAGGAACACTCAGCTTGACTGCCTCACAATATGCTTTTTCACGCCCCGCTTCAAGGACACTGCTGCTGGTCTCGAAATACGAGAGCAGGGCCTGGTGCGGGGATGCGAGAGGAGGGTTGTTTTTGAGTCAGGTGCCATGTTAATTCGCAAGAGTTGTATTGTATCTTATTATGATATTGTACCTTAATAGAAATAGATCAGCTAATTATATTATTGAATCATAAAATTTCGACAGTCTGACAGACCAAAATGCGCGGGAACGAGAGATCTTATTTTTAATACCCCCACCACCGGGGCTGGTGGTTCAGACTTGAACCGACTAAAACACACGCCGAATGTGTGGGCCGCAGGTTACCGGAGGTTAGATTATCTGACACATATCCCTCGTACCCTGGCCGGAACAGGACCGTCTCATATGAGATGGCCCTCATCGGGTGTGGAATGGGGACTCAGTGTGCCCCATTACACCCCCGGGAATGGCGAGGCGCGCATCGCACACCACAGTCACGGCCTGATTCTGCTAGGGTGACAGGCGGCTCCCCCCGTCACCGCCAGGCCCGCGCTCATGGGGGACGAAGGTCATTTTGCGACCTCCGACGCCCGAGGGCACACGACGTCTAATTATGTTAGCATAAGATAAGCGTATCATAAATGTAAATAGTTTTATTTGAGCACAACATTTAATTATGTCTAGAATAATATAATTACGTTCAAAGGTTATAATATTTCTCGTGTCAGTCTCTCGACACTCTCAAACCCTTGATGGCAGCTTATTATCTCTTTGTATGACGCCCTTATCAACATTATTACGTGTGACATGTCTACTGATAAAAATGAAATTTATCATAAATTGATGACATTGTAGTTTAAAGCAGATTTTGTAACACAATGGTATTCCCGTCGTAATTGAGCAGTCCGACCGGGGAAGTACCTCCACCGCACAGAATACCACGGCTATAATAACCTCGTGTTGAGTTCTCGGCGGTGAGTAGGATAGTCAGAGCTCACTGGAGAGTTGTTGTGTCGTCAGTGGGAAGACCACAGGCTTGTCGTAATTTTGTGTTCTGCACTGAGGGCACAGAAACTCTCTGTTCTTACAGGGTCGGCAGCACGGGTGTAACTCTCATGGTGTTACACACATTCATAGGTCACGGTAAGCACTTTCCATCAGGTGGGCCGTGTGCTCGTCTGCCACCTAAGTTGTATGAAAAAAACTTCATTCCGTTAGGTACTAAGACTTTTTATAAAGATACATATTAAACCAATAAGCTAGGCTAACTAGTAGTTCAATTTCAGTCTTTAGTCTTTAAAATGAGTTTAGAAACAGTAAAATATTGACAAACTGAGTTTTTATATAAAACGTAATAAAAAGACTCATCAAGATTGTTTAAGCTTAGTGGGGGTTACCTGGGGGTGACAGGTGGAGCCGCCTGTCACCCTGGCTGAAGCAGGCCGCGGCGGCGTCGGGCCTTGCGCGCCTCTCCGTTTTCCGGGAACGAGTTGGGGACTCTGTAGTCCCCACACACCCGAGGAGAGGGCCAGATCGTCAGAGATAGCCCTGGGTCGGCCGGGGTACGAGGGATATGCCTGTCAACCTCACCTTCGGCAACCAAAACGACCCACAGGCGGCGTGCGTTTTAGTCGGTTCGAGCCCGACATAACCTCTCCCCCCGGATCCGGTGGGGAGGTATCCGTGGGGATTTTGCGCACATAAAAAAAAAAAATTTTAGGTACCTACATGTTTATTTAATGAACTAGCTATGTCCCACTGTTTCACCTGTCGCCGTGCTCACTCATACAGACAAAAGCGGATTAAGATCATGGGGTGTTATCTCCCCATATTAATTGGCTCTTAAGGGCTAAAGTACGGTATAAAAATTGTTTACTAAAATCCGACTACTGAAAAAGTTTTAAACAAGAAAATGAAAATATCAAGAATAGCCGTGGTCGTATGCCACTTAGTCTAACAGAAGAATACATTGTAGGGAAAAGTGGCATACGAGTGGTTTTTAAAAGTCTTGAAAGCCGTGAGGCTATCCTTGATATTTTCTTGTTCAAAACTTTTTCAGTAGTCGGGTTTTATAATTAACATACATAAATATTGGTATAATAACAATAACACTTCGAAAACAAAACCGGAGGCGGTGGGCATTTGTATACAAGGTGAAATTATAAAGGAAGTTTGCAAGGCAAGCAGGGTTGGACATCACATAATTTAGTATGGTTGATTTTTATGGCAGCGATAGTCACTGACCCTCAAACTGCGTGAGGAAACCCTACGCCAGAATCTCGCCCATCAATCAACAGGTCTACCCTTCACCACTGAAACAGGTTTAAACGGCTTTTTTAATACTATTATAACCGCGGTATTCTGTAGGGCGAAGGCCTACGTAAGTACGACCACGTTTCGGAGTTCAGAAGGCAACTGAAATGGTTACCAATTCGGCGGCGTCGAGATGTTCACATTCTTTCCCTTCTCTTTTCTATTCTTCACAACCCTCATTCTCCTTCATATCTTCGTGAGCGTTTTGAGTTCCTTGTACCCAGGGGTAAGCCCTGTCGCACCTCGTCTTCTCTTTTACTTCGAACTCCCTCGCATAGTTCGACTTGCTACGACAATTCCTTCACAGTTTCTGCAGTACGACTGTGGAATTCTCTTCCTCACTCCATACGCGATAGTCCTTCTCTGCATATTTTTAAAAGACGTATAAGAGATTACTTTCTCTCTCAACAATAGCAGACATACATGATATGTATTTGTATGTATGTATGTATATTTATTTATGTATTTATGTATGTATGTAGGTATGTATGTATGTATATATGTATGTATGTACGTGAGTGTATGTGTATATATGTGTATGTGTATATTTGTGCCTATTGTCGGGGGTATACACATTTTATACCCTCTTATATTAATTTTACACTTGTGCACTAGACTTAGCCTCTCGTATTGCAATTCCTCTGTGCACTCCCGGGTTTGCTGGAAGAGAACTCAACTTTGAGTTAAGCTCGCCTTTGTACATTACATCTCATCTTGTTATATTAATGTAATATATGTGTGTACAATAAAGTATAAATAAAAAAAATAAAATAAAATACTTTCCCAGTCGGACTGCTCGGAGCTGAAATACCGCCGTGTCCTACCTCCTAGCTTTCATGGTCAATTGCAGGAAAAAATTACCTTAGTATCAGGAGTAATCAATCCAATAATTCCAATCTTGCGTCCATTCCTTGTCACCACTATATGCGGCTTAAACAGTCCATCGAAGGACGGCTCCTCACTCACATCTAAATTGGCTGCTACAACTGGCGCTTTCAAAGCAGCCATGTATGGAGCCAACCCTGCTGGTCCATCATCAAATTCATGGTTGCCAAGTGCCTGGAACAGAAAGGTTTGATGATAAAGCCAATACGAAGAATGGTTCGAACGAAAAATTGCTACAGGTCAGAAAGCAGATATTTGGGTCCAAGGCCTAGGACTACAACCCGACTATTAAAAAACGCGTTTTAAAATGTATTAAACAAGAAAAACATAAGGGTATCTATGGCTGTATGCCACTTTTAGAATGTATTATTTTTTGTTAGACTCATACGACCAAGGCTACCCTTGATTTTATCTTGTTTAATGCTATTTAAACTAACTTGTTTAATACTGTTTAAAACGCTATTTTTTAGTTGTCGGATTTTAGTTTTAAACTTATATTTTTATTTGTATTATTTCGGGGCAAGCATCGGCTATAATTTATTAATATTTGTTTTATATCGGACATTTCTCGACCATTTCCACACGTTCTGTTACTATCTAGATCGTCATATTGCGAGACAGCTGGCAACATCGTGCAACGTTAGCAAACGTGTTGAGCGTCACCATTTACGTGTCTTAATGTGGACAAATACATACGAAGCTTTAGCAACTCACATGAGCATCATGCGGTATCATATTCATAAACTCCTGTGTAACATTCCACTTCAGCAGCGTGTACCAATACGTTCCTTGGAAGCTGTCTCCAGCGTTCAGCACTATGGAGTCCGGCTTCTCTTCTAGGAGAGTGTGGATTTCTTTGTAGAGGCGAGGGAATCCACCCAAGCAGGAGTTGTTATTGTACCTGCAGGTTGGAGTATCAACTGACGTTTCTTCAAATCTGGAAAGACAGTACTGGAGGTAAATTTTTGCAATGTTTTTACTATAAAATTTTAAAATGCTATAAACGATCAGAAAAGCTGACCAATATTTTCACGGTCAGTTCACAAAATTAATAGGCTAAACAGATTGATTTCACTGTTGTATCTACCCGTTTATAATACAAAGGTTATCATAACTTTGTTCTACTTTTTTGTAAAAAAAATTTTAGAAGTGAAATTACTAATATTCTCTCTAACCCCTCCAGCTAAGCTAAATTGCTTGTGTAAGGAGTGGGTGGGTGGGTGGGTGGTGTTTATAATACTATACCGAAAAGTTTTAAGCAACTGTCAACCTTTAAATTCCTGAAAGAATTGAAAGCATGGCTCCTAAAAATGCTTTTATACGATAGAGGAATTCAAAAAGTGTAAGAGTAAACTATGAGTATTTTTAGCACATTATTGAGTCAACCCATTTACGACATTATTAATTTATCGCAATATATTGACATGTACCATTCTTCACAATTTTAATGACTTGTTTGTTTCATTTTATGTTTTGACATTATTTTTGTGACTAATATTTAGAATTTCAATTGACTTATAGGACATGTGCTGAACTAATGTTATTTAATTATTGTATTCGTAATGATGTGTAATTAAATGTTTGCATGCCGTAAAATGTTAAATGTGCCGCACAAAACTATTGGACCTGACATCTTTGTAACCACATTTAAGCAAATAAATGAATTTGAATTTGGGTTCACGTCTGTAATAGTCAGGATTCGAACCCTTTCGATCATAAGGCCGACTTTTTAACTTTTTAGGATGGAGGAGGTAGGCCACGACGGTATTTCAGTCCAATTGAGCAGTCCGACTGGGGAAGTACCCTACAAAATATCGCGGTCATAATAACTTTGTGTTGTGTTCCCGGCGGTGAGTAGGCTTCTCACTGAGAGGTACCTAGTACTTTCAGTGAGAAGACCAAAAAATTGTCCTGCTTTGTCTTTTACACTGACGGCACGGAAACTCTTGTGCTTACAAGGTTGGCAGCGGGAGTGTTGCACAAGTCCTTAGGCCACGGTAACCACTTTCTATCAGGTGGGCCGTGTGCTTGTCTGCAACTAGGTGATATAAAACAATACCACAAGCTACCGACGACGCTTCGCTTCGCTTACTTAATCTACGTTCCACAACAATGAAACCGAGGACATTAATCTCGGTTTTTATAAAGTTCGCGGCCGCTTTAGTAGAATGTAGCCGGCGTAAAATTATAAATGGTGAAAGGAATATTATATGCTTTGAGAAAGGAAGCTGACATCGTTTGAGAACACAATCACTTCTCTGGCAAATGAATTAACATACATATAAACACGCCTTTATCGCCGGAGGGTTAGGCCGAGGTGAATTAACGCCCACATTTCACCAATCATTGAATTCGGTGCCACGTAATAGCAGGTGAGCCTATTGCCGTCTGCCGGGCTCTATTGTAGATTGAAGCCATGCATCTGAGGCTGAGTCTGGGTTGTATATATCTGTCTGATGTTTAACAGCCCTATCAAGATAAGATAAGATAAGATAAGATAAGATAAGATAAGATAAGATAAGATAAGATAAGATAAGATAAGATAAGATAAGATAAGATAAGATATTTATTTTGCAAATATGGGTACAACATGTTGGTTCATAAAACAAGAGGTTCAGCCATATTTTACCTTTAGGCATGCAAATATTATAAGTTAAACACAAAAAAATAAAATTATAGATCAATCAAAATAAAATAGATAAATGTCAATGAATGTCAAATACAAATTCTAAAAATCAAACAGTCAAATCTTTCTCATTTAAAAAGTCATTAACATTATAATACACTTTATCAATCAAAAATTCACGCAGCTTCTTTTTAAACAGTGATAACGTCAGTTCCTTCCAACTTTTAGGTATTTTATTATAGATACATGGAGCCATGCAGAAAACACTTTTACGCATAAGTGTTGTTTTAGCTGTATGAAGACACAGTTTAGTGTTATCACGTCTATTTCGCGGAATAATATCGGCTAAACGCTCGAAACGATTCGCGTTTGACTTCACAAACACAGCAACCTCCAAAATGTACAGGCACGGCAGTGTCAATATCTTATATTGTTTGAAATAAGGCATGCAGCTATCTGTAGACCTTAGATGAAACATTGCCCGTATACATCTCTTTTGTGACTTAAAAGCTGTTACCTTTTCAGTTGAGTTACCCCAAAATATAAGCCCATATCGTAAGTGGGATTCCACAGTACCATAATAAGCAGTAAGGAGTGCATCTAAACTTATAATGGGAGATAATGTCCTTAGGGCATACGCGGATCTATGAATCTTTTTACTCAGTTTATCAATATGTGTCTTCCAGTTTAATCCTTTATCTATTTCTATACCCAAAAATGTCGTGCATTCGACTTCCTCTATTGTATCACTGCCATATTTAATGCTAAGGCTCATAGGTGCTATACGTTGATTAAAGTGAATAATTTTAGTCTTATTTAAGTTTATTTTCAAGTTATTGTCATTTAACCATTGTACAATTAAATTTAGGGAATTGTTAATGTCATCTTCATATGTCTCAATATTTTTACATGCTACAGTCATAGTGCTATCATCTGCAAACAATGTTAATGGTTGGTAAATAAATTTTGGAAAGTCATTAATATATAGAATAAAAAGAAGGGGTCCCAGTACGCTACCCTGTGGTACCCCAAATGAAACTTTTCGCTCTGATGATCGGAAAATTTCTTCATGCTTATTATCTAAGTTAATTTGTCGGATTTCTGTCATTTGTCTTCTATCGAATAGGTACGATTCAATGAGTTTCACGACATTGCCCCTGATACCATAGCTTTCCAGCTTTTGTAATAGAGTTTTATGATGTACGTAATCAAAAGCTTGGGTCATATCACAAAAAATGCCGCAAACAGGTGTCCGTTTGTCTATATTTTCTATGACTTTATGTAAAAAGTCGTATATGGCCATATTAATTGTCGTACCCCGTCTGAAGCCTTTTTGTTCATCACAAAGAAGTTTATTTTTTTCAATAAATCTGTACAACTCGTTATAAATATACTTTTCAAATATTTTTGATATAACAGGAATCAGTGAAATTGGTCGGTAATATTCCATCTGTTCTCTGTTTTCTCGTTTAAAAAGGTGTTTTATTATCGATGTTTTTAGGGCATCTGGATAGACACCCGCACTGATACAAAGATTAATTATGTGACTAAGGTGGCAACAAATATTCGGCGACACGTATTTCAATATTTTTGTTGAAATACCATCGTATCCTACGCTATTTGTGTTCTTTAATGACATAATGAGTTTATGCATATCATTTGGAATACAAGGTGCCATAAACATGGACTTACCGATACTATTAGGCGGACAAGACTTAGGTTTGCTATTCACTTGAAGCGTAGGCTGAATTTTATCGATAAAATGGTCATTAAACTCGTTAGCAATGTCGTTAGGTTCAGTCAAAGTTCGATTCTTAACCTTAATTCTATTGATATTGTGCTTAGGTACGTTATATTTTGCACGGTTTATGATTGCCCATTTAGTTTTAGACTTATTTTTCGATGTTTTTATGTTGTGGTTATTTTGTGCTTTTTGTGTCAAACGAATAATTTTTTTATATAATGCTGAATATTTAATAAATTTAGTTTTATTGGTTATGTTAGGATTTAGTCTCATCTGCCACAAAAGTTTTCTTTTATTTCGATTACATAATTTAACTCCCTTCGAAAGCCACTTAGTCTTTTTTGTAACATTTATTTTGATTCTTTTAGCCGGAAAACACAAATCATACATCAATTTGAAAGTACCTAGAAATTCATTGTATGCTACATTTGGGTCATCGGTGTCATAAATCTCCGCGAAAGAAAGCTGTTTTATATATTTTTTGAACTTTTGCATATTTTCAACACTGTAATCATTTTTAGTTAAATACCAATAACTAATGGCACATATTTGCCGTACCGGACACTGAAGCAGCTGTGCCGTGTGGTCTGATAGCGAGAACTCATATACATCACTCTTACACAATTTACTGAAATTATGTGCAAAATTGTCTATACACTTCATGCTTGCCATGCGAGTTGGTTGTTTTATTGCGAGCTTGAGATTGTAGCCAGTTAACAGACATTCGAATGCCCTTGTTTGATTATTTTGCTTAAGGATATCTATATTGAAATCCCCAGCAATTACAATATTCTTCTGCCGAGTCTGTGTAACTTCCTGTATAACAGAATTAAGCCTGTCTAAACAATAGTCCAGATTATTATAATTTGGTACCCTATATACACATACAACAATTATCTTATAGTCAATAAGCTCTATAGCACAGCATTCGAAAATGCCTGGTGTCGACAATTTCATTATTTTGGGCAGTTCTTTCCACTGCAGTCCATTTTTTACAAGAATGCATGCACCTCCCCTTCTCCCACTAGTTCTGCAGAAGTGAGCAGCTAGACAGTAATTAGGTATATACAATTGATTTTGACAACCTTCCAGGATAAAATGCTCTGTTACACACAGAACGTCCACACTTACACTCTTTTCCCGTAAATTATCCAAACAAACCGTAAGTGCATCAGACTTTGTAATTAGGCTTGCAATATTTTGATGTAAAATGTTAACATACCCATTAGAGAAAAAACAGATCACCTGAGTCAGTCTGAATGCTAGTAGGAGGGGAAGCCACACAATGTTTTTTGTCAGGCAAGCAGTGTTCGTCACTGGTTCTTGATTGAATAAATTCATTGATCACAAAACTTAGATTTGCAAATATGTTCGCCATACCTCGATTATTAATAGAACCACTCCTATGCCAAAACATTTTATAATCGTATGTCAAATAAAAATTAGAGTCAAACAACTAATTCGTATAGTTATAGGTACATGCATCGAGATACAGTAGGCTGTTAAATGTTTCTATTCTTCCGTTGAACATCATGGAGTAATTATCCAGTTTAAAAGTAGGTGCACATATTAAAATATTTGTATGTTGTATTTTCAACGCCGTTTCCCTTATACTTGTTACCAGATCAACGTAATTGTTGGTCCGCTGAAAGTCATCTTCACCGATGAAAAACAGGCAGTAGTCGTTCATTGTAAAGTGGTTCAATTTCTGATCAATGTTCCCAATGAGCCCGGTTATTCCACAATTTGGCTTTAAAAAATGGCATATTTGATAGTCTGGGAAGGTATCTTTCGCCATTTTTAGAATCTTATTCTTTTTATTACTGCTACATAATTTGCGCTTTTCTGTGTTTGGGTATGAGAATTGCTGGATCCTTGTACATTTCCCTAACTTTTGTGAGTATTCGGGCAGACTCTTTACCGATGGAGCAGTAAGTATTGATTCTATACTCCTGTATTTAGGCACATATGCAACTATGTCTGACCGTTGGCAATCGTATTGTTTTGCCAGACTTTGACAAGTAGATGGAACATATTGAATTGGTGATGTTTTTTTTTTTTTTTTTTTAATTTATTTATCATCTAAACAATTACATACAGTAAAAAGATTCATAAGCATTTACAAAACAAAACCTATGCGGTTTATAATCAATGCCTCAGCGGTTAAAAAAATGTTAAACAAGTGATTTTAGGAAATGCAATTTGAGTCTCATTTTGACACTGCAGGGCTTAATGCTATCAATATTGCGTAACTCCGGGGGTAATGTGTTAATTAGTCGAGGAACCAGGTAAGCAGTCGTTCGCTCGCCGTAGGTGTTTTTTGCGTCACTCGGCTCACACAACATTCCTCGAGCCACCGCCCGAGTGCATACAGGATGGTTTATTTTAAGTCGAAAATCTTGGTTAAAAAAGTTTTCCTTAAGAACCAAATTATTGAATTGAATATGCACTGGTAATATCTTGCAATAATTGAACAAACCATAATCATCATCATCGAACTGCTGTTTGATGTTTGTGGATACAATTTTACGGAGAATTCTTCGCTGAAGATTAAATATGCTTTGCAGGTATGTGCTATATGTGCGACCGTAACTGCTTAGTCCGTATTGGATATATGATTCAGCTAGGGAGTTATACAACATCATTTTGACCTTATATGGGATGCGATTTTTTAGTAATGTTATATTAGCGAGGAACTGTCTGAGTTTATCACAAACAAATTCAATATGGAGACTCCAGTTCATTTTGCTATCGATAATTACACCAAGATATCGCTGGCTCTCAACATTTTTAATAAAAGGGCAGTCACACTGTTGGGCCGGTGGCGCATGTAAACAGCTATGACCATGTACAATTATGCTGTCATACGGAGAGCTTTTAAGATGTGGAGATTTAATATGCAGTAGTTGTGTCTTGTCTGCGTTTATTACTAGACCTGAGTCATGACACCATCTCACCAGTATATCAAAATCAGATTGGAGTCGTTCAGTAGCTTTCTGTGGGTCTTTGTCTGCGGCGACTATGCACGTGTCGTCTGCAAACTGATAGCAGGTAGAATACCTTATGCAGTTAGCCATATTATTGACATAGGAAAGAAAGTGAAGGGGCCCAAGTACCGATCCTTGTGCAGTCCCTTGAGTAACGGTTTTGTGGTCACTGAACGTGTCGTTGATCCTAACTGTGAATTTACGGTTGTTTAAGTAATTTTCACACCAGCGAAGCAATGGTCCACGTACACCAGTGCTATCTAGCTTGTTCAGAAGTTCTTTATGGTTTAGAGTATCAAATGCTCGTGAGAAGTCAATGAACAGAACCAAAATATGTTTTTTCTCATTAAGGTAGGTGTTCACCTCATCAGTAAATTTCGATAGAAGTTGTGTGGTACTTTTGCCGGACTGAAAGCCATACTGGTGCTGAGTGATAACATTGTGTTTTTTGTAATAGTCATGTATTTCCTGGCTAATGTGTTTCAATAATTTTGTCGACAGAAGATAATAGTGTAATAGGCCGGTAATTTAAGCAGCTAGATTTGGAGCCTTTCTTATGAACCGGTCTAACACACCCCATCTTTAATTCGTCAGGATACTGGCCACTTGCAACACTTGAATTAATTAGACCTGCAATTACTGGTGAAATTTCTTTACCTACCATCTTTATGTGTGAAATTTTAATGTTATCTATACCTGGGGATTTATTTGAATTTAATGATTTAATTATTTTATATATTCTATCGCTAGAAGCTTTTTTGAATAACATACTCGTGTCCATTTCCAAGCAGTATTGGTTGTCGTTTAATAACTTGATGTTACAGTTTGGTGATATATCCTTGACGGCATTGTCAAAGCATGTTGCAAAATTCTCAGTCAATTGTTTGACTGATAAGCATTGCGCATCAAATGCCTTTAAAATAGCTGAATCAATAGATAAAGTCACCCTACCAAGCATTTGATTGATAATTTGGAAAACTTTTTTGGTATTGTTAAAATTGTTATTTATTAGGTTAATATAGTATTGATTCCTTCTTTTTTCTAAAATTTTATTAGTTTTATTTCGTATCGTATTGTATTTTAATCTTAATTCTTGGTCACTTGGATTGGCCTTCCATGACTTAAATAATCGGTTTCGTTTTTCACACAATTTGTTTATATTTTCGTCAATCCAAGGAATTTTTACTCTATTTATTCGTTTACATTTTTTTTCCCTAGTAGCAGTTTTACACGCACTTTGAAATGCATTACGTATAAACTCATTAATTTTATTTGGACACAGCATGCCACCAGTGGTCAACCAATTAACATTTTTAAGTTCAGTGTGAAGTATTTTATAATCAATAATATGTTTGTTAACATCCTGTATACACTCCGGTGCCTCATCACAGATGCAGGTAAACAAAAGCGTACGGTGATCGGCTAGTACGACATCGAGCACCGCCGAGTAAGGATGACTCGCAGGAAAACGAGCAAAAATGTGATCTATGCATGATTTTGTGATTTTGTTTAGTGTTTTTTCTATTCTTGTGTACTGGGAAACTCCGCAAGTCAATCCACACTCGCCAAGTGTATTCAGATATGAATCTTTATAAGATGATATGCGTTTGAGATCGATATTCATATCGCCGACCAGAAGAAAGTTCGGCTCCGAGTTAAATTTAGATACGTGATTACCCAGTTCCTTTACAAAGATGTTCTTATTTGTTTTTGGTGGTCTATACGTTGCACATACAATCACGTGTTGACTATGATTAATTTTAAGATAACCCGTAAGACTTTCAAACGTTTTAGTATTATGTGGAATCTCAGTGAACTTAAGATGATTTTTAACATATAAAATTACACCCCCACCCCGTCTTTTATTGCGTAATTGGGTGTACATGTTGTAGGTAGGTATATTAAATAGTGGTGCAATGCGATTAGAGATACCCGCCTCTGTTAACACTATAATATCTATAGGAATTACGCAATTGTTGATCAGTTGTAGCAGCTTAGTGAAATTTTTTATCATTGATCTGATGTTAAGGTGTAGACATGTTATATTTAAATAACCACTCTTAGTAGGCAACTTTTTGAAGAAGTCTTGAGTGGAACTGCAGTCAAATATTTCAACTATATTATGTGTATTTGCATTCATTACTATGCGTTGTAAGAAATATGAAATTACTCAACTACTATTAAAAACAAATAAAAAAAACCAAAATGTGTAAGTAGTTACGGTACCCACTTAGAACCAAACAAATAAAATTCGGTGAAAGTGAGTGATAGATGATACAAGTAACGCACTTAGATTATATTATTAGCAGATTTGTTTAGTTGGTCAATATCTTGTTGAGTACGGATATAGTAAATTTTACTATTACTGTTCCCTCTAACAAATATCCTACCCTCCTTGCACCAAATATACTGGAAAGATTTATTTAACTGCATTTTCGCATTATACAATAGTGTTTTAGTATGCTTTGTTAGGGCTTCCCTGATAAAAACTCGATGCTCAGCTTTCTCCTTGGGTGCTTCGGGCAGCACGGATCCTACTGTTAGACTTCGCGACTTACTTGTGTCTACCCATTTCTTCCGGATTGAAGCACTTTTCAGCTCAATTAGGATCGGGCCTGGCTTATCTATCGAACCTGGCGTTTTTTGTATCATCTGTATATCTTGATCGTCCATGTCCAGTTTATTGGCTATTGTTTGAGCAACTTTTGAGATATCTTTTGGTTTAATATCGGGCAGACCTGCAATCTCCAGTGATGTTGACAATGATTTTTGTTCAAATAGCCTCAGACCCTGCTCCAGGACTGTAACTCTTAACTCCAGATTTTTGTTTTTGTTCATCAAGTCCTCATTTTTGTTTTCTAGTTTCTTGATAGTAGTCTCTTGATTTTTGATCGATTGTTCCATAGCAGTAATCTGATCACTGAGAAACTCTAAAGAGTTTTCTAGACCCGCTATTTCTTCTCTGAAAGCTTTTTTGACTTCACGACTTATATCTTGCACTAGTTTTTTGGTATCCAGGGCTTGAATATTCGCGATCGACCCATTGTCTGATTCGTTGTCATCGTCCTCATTTGGAATTAGAAAGGATGACCTGCAAGAAAGGTTTTTTTGACAGTCTTCGCAGCTCCACTCAATGCTTGTAGAGTTTCTTAAGGCGTTCAGTTGCTTGGTAGACAGCTTCGTACAGGTAGCATCAGCATGAACTATCTTATTACATCGACTACACGTTAAGCCAGGTTTGGTTTTGGTTATATTTTTACGACACTTTAAATATTTACTTGGCACCATTGCGGGTACTTGCACTACACACAACCGCTCTCCGCAAGTGTCAGAGAGAGAGTTCTTCTTACATGGAAAGCTAATTTTTTGTTGACATTGTATTACATTTCGCGGTGTACATTTCATTTTACGCCTCCTTGGTGTCGTGGAGCGCTCGTGTACAATATCCGAATAGGTGATCTTTTTATACATGCCAATAACTTTATCACATTCATTAAGTTTATCCTTTAAATATGCGTTTTCTTGATTTAGGTTCGCTACTTCCACGTGGGCCGTTTCCAACAGCTTTTTTAATTCGTCTATTTGTTGTTGTCAATTAGTCACCTTGTACGACACCGCATGGGAAGAGATGGGGTTGCCTAAATTCGACTCTGCCGGGAACCACGCGACTATGCTATGAAGTAAAAGTAGAGAACATATGAAGAGGAGTTGACCCGAGTTCCGGTGGCTCCGGGAATCCTGGCCCCTCTACTGATGTGACCCCACTGCTAATAGAAGGGGTAATATTCCCAAAGTATTAACAATTTTGATGAATAAATTATAAAAAAAAAATTATACCACTTAGGTGGCAGACAAGCATACGGCCCACCTGATGGAAAGTGGTTACCGTGGCCTATGGACGTTTGTAACACCAGAGGAGTCACAGTCGCGCTGCCAATCCTGTAAGTACAGAGTTTCTGTGCCGTCAGTAGAAGACAAAGCAGGACAAACCTTTAGTCTTCCACTGACAGCACATATTTATGTAAGTTCTAGTTTGGACGATGTCCAAGGAACACCGGGGCATGTGTCCAATGTTTAAAATTATTTACGTCAATTTTCGATCGTCCTGATCTTAATCAAAAAGTACAAAAAAGTTTCCAATACCACATTTTAAAATACGTATTAATACTATTGTCTTAATAATACTTTTGTCTTTCAACCAACTACACTATTTTATAAGGTGCAAACTTCACTCATTTACACTAAACTTCGTAAAAGTTTTGAATTTTTTTTTTTTTCACAACATTCCACACACCTATTTATGACTATTTATGAAATTTAGCTTAACTATTTATGAAATTTAGAATACGGATAAACATATTTAAATATATTTTTTGTATATACATACATATTATACATAGAAACATCCAGACCAATGCAAATACCCATATTCATGCATACAAATATTTGTAATGATCGGGAATCGAACCCGCACCTCCTGTGTAACAGACGCGTTCACTACCGCCACGCCACAGAGGCTGTCACTCATCATCATCAAGTATCAATATAACTGTAAGGTTTTGATTCATTCGTTTATTCAAGGGTAAAAATATACAATCATTGAACAAAGAAGTGTCGGCAGCTTAGTGGTTAAGCAGCTGGCCTTACGTTCGAAAGATTGATCCCGTGTTGGAATTGTAGACATTATAGTACCTTATTAAAGGAATATTAGTAATGTCGGTTGCTATATGTTGCTTTAAAAAAAATAAGAACACGTGTGTACACATGTCTTTGGCGGTAACAGGAAAAACCTCTTTCCTCAAGTGAGGTGAAGTCATATTGACGTGTTCTACTTTGTTTATACACATATTCGATAAAAAAAATGTGTAGCACAAAATTGTGTCGGAGTAGAGTTGGTTCAGCATTAGTGTGTGTAATAAGCATTTAACGAATCCCCTTAAGAGCCGGTGGCCGGTGGAGGTTATGGCGGAACATGAGCCTAATACCCCCTAGAGCCAGTAGGAGAAGTTGTTGGACTCGAACTGACTAAAACGCACGGCGTCTGTGGGTCGTTTTTGGTTGATACCCCGGCCGACAAGTCATTTGCCTAGCTGTTTAATGGTAAAAGAGGTTCGGTGGTTAATTGAACGGCTGATTAAGCAGCTATAGCTTACATGCGGCGGTGACATTTATTATGTAGCTTCACTTCGTATTATATAGTTCCTTATTTTATTATGTTCGTGCCTTGTGACACACAATAGATAATAATACTTACTCTTGTGGTTAGAATGATAGATGAATATTGTAGAACAGACGAAGTACATGCACATAAGTGATCATTGTAAATATCATTTATGGTATCACATCACTTACATTGTGGTTATCGACGATATAACAAGATGGTAAAACTTATTATAAAATCCCTAAAAAACACTAACAGTGTCGGACATGATGACGTATGTACTAAGGCAATTAAATACGTTATTGACTATATCCAAACTCCTCTTTGTCACATTATAAATTCATCGATTGAAACTGGCACTTTCCCTGATAATTTGAAAGTAGGCATTGTTAAACCCGTGCATAAAAAAAAAAGTAAAGAAGATATTGAAAACTACAGACCTATTGCTTTGCTATCAATATTTTCCAAAATTTTTGAAAAATATTTACTTAATGCTCTCAATGATTATTTGGAGTCTCACGACATTCTAGTCAAGGAACAAAAAGGTTTTCGCCGAGGCAAGACTATAAATCTTGCTATATATGATTTTTTGGAAACAATTATTTCTAATGTTGATAAAAGAATACCAATATGTAGTATATTCATGGACATGACCCAAGCATTTGACTATGTGGATCATGACATTATGTTGTACAAACTTGAGACTTACGGCATAAGGGGGAACATTTTGAAATTGATCGAATCTTACTTAAGAAATCGCACTCAATACACTCAATTAACCAGAATAAATGTCAAGACGAAGACGGAGAATACTTATCTCTCTAACAGTCGTATAATACAATATGGTGTACCTCAGGGAAGTGTTCTCGGTCCACTGCTATTTATAATATATATTAATGATCTCCCAAAAGCAACATCTAACCCAATAACGCTCTTTGCGGATGATAGCACGGTTGCAATCAAATGTCATGACGCAAAGACTTATGAGCGTGATGTGAATGCCACATTGACCGCCATTGTCGAATGGTTGGACGCCAATAATTTGAAGGCCAACATTGGGAAAACTCAGCTGATGCACTTTAGCCAGCGTGAATCTGCTCTGGTACCTAAAGTCAAATACAAAAGCGAGCCAGTTGTTGTAGTACAGACAGCAAAATTCCTTGGTATCCATATAGATAATAAATTATCATGGAAACCGCACATACAACAAATATGCAAAAAAATTAATAAATCGGTCTATGCTCTTCATGAATTGGCCCAGGTGGTAAGTACAGGTACGTTGCTGACGGCATATCACGGCCTAGTAGTCTCAGTGCTGAGGTATGGTGTAATTTATTGGGGAAACTCCACTGATGTAGATCTTATATTTAAGGCACAGAAACGGTGTATCAGAGCTATGTTCGGGCTGCAGACGATTGAAAGCTGTAGACCTCTATTTGTGAAACATACAATTTTAACTGTTGCAAGTCTGTATATATACGAGGTCACACTATTTGTTAGACTAAATCTAAACTTATTTGAGCTAGCCTCACAAAATAGTAACAGATCGCAGCGAGATACGTATCGATTGTGCATACGTAGGACCAATACAGCGTTAATGCACAAAAGCGTATTCCATATGGCTGCAGTGCTATATAATAAATTGCCCAAAGAATTGAAGGAACTAAATTTAATTCTTTTTAAGAAAAAAATGAAAAATTTTCTCGCAGAAAAATGTTATTATAATATTACAGACTACCTAAATGACCGCTTAATATAATTATTTATTTTGACATCTTAATTTATGACCATACACTATTAAATGAATATTTAAATGACAAAACACTAGATGCTAGGTAAATAATAAAATTCAATCATAACTTTGACATTTCTTATTAGATATATAAATTGTATTTGACTAATTTAATGATTATTTTGCAAGTACCTTTAGGTAATAGGATGTCTCACTCCAAGGTTACCTATATCAGAAGGAGTTTAGTGTTAAAAATAATGCACAATATTTCTGTAGTACTGTATATTCACGACTCCCTTTCTTGACGGTCGCAGTCGTCACTATCCGTCCTCACCCTCACATTTTACATTCTACTCACACTGACATACTGTGTCCCTACAGTACCTATAAACATCCCTGACCAAGTCAACAGTACAATTATGAGGAAGTGGTTTAATTAAATGATAATGAAGACCGCAGTTGCCTAGTGGTATGGGTAATGGACTGCTGAGACGAGGTCTCGGGTTCGATCCCAGGTTATACCATGGCACACACCAATGACTTTTCGATGCTTTTCAAAGTTATGTGTGTATTTATCGCAGGTTTATAAGTGCCCGGCTAATGGCAATACGCTCGCCACCTATTACATTGGGACCTAAACATAAGCTAGCGAAATGTGGTTGCTAGCACCTCTGCCTACCCTTTCGGGGATATTGGCGTGAGTTTATGTTATGTTTATTAATTTGGGTAGATACCTACTTTAGATTAACGTCCACTTATGTGAAGTATGAATTTATTATTATATCAGTATCCTTGTATAGGATAAATAAGTTTGAATAAATGCATTGTGCCTACCTACTTAGTTGGTGTTTTGTTTTTTTTTATACCAATTAGTTGGCAGACAAACACACGGCCCACCTGCAGAAAAGTGTTTCGGAGTCACACTCGCGCTGCCGAACCTGTATGCACAGAGTTTCTGTGCCATCAGTGTAGAAGACAAAAGTAGGGCAAGCCTTTAGTCTACCCACTGATAGCACAGACTCTCTAGTGAGCTCTGACTACCCTACTCACCGCTGGAAACACAACACTAAGTTACACACATTACACTAACAATGTAACGATTGCTTGACGCTTGACGACCTCATCAGATGCTTTTTCACGTCCCGATTTTAGGTCCCGGGACTTTAAGAAGGAAATATGTGTGCTGGTAAAGAATTGCAAGACATTTTTATGTGGTTACCGTTATTTGTGAACGTTTGTAACACCAGGGGAGACACACACCCGTGCGGTCGACCCTGTAAGAACAGAGATTTTCTGAGCCGTCAGTACAGACCACAAAATCACGACAAGCTATTGGTCTTCCCACTGACAGCACAAAAACTCCCAGTGAGTTCTGGCTACCCTTTTTTTATACAACTTAGACAAGCACACGGCCCACCTGATATAAAGTGGTTACCGTGACCTATGAACGTGTGTAACACCAAGGGAGTCACACCCATGCTGTTGACCCTGTAAGAACAGAGATTTTCTGTGCCTTCAGTGCAGAACACAAAATCAGGACAAGCCTTTGGTGTTCCCAATGAGAGCACAAAAACTCTCCAGTGAGCTATGGCAACCCTACTCACCGTCGGGAACACAACACGTGGATATTAAAGGCGTGGTATTCTGTAGGGTGGAGGTACTTCCCCAGTCGGACTGCTCAATTGAGACGGAAATACCGTCGTGTCCTACCTCCTAGAAAACCTTTAATATATACATACATACATATAATCACATCTTTATCCCCGGAGGGTTAGGCAGAGGTGAATTAACACCCACGTAGTGTACGGACAAACCTTTCTGATTTTTGTTACACTACTATAGGCCTTATATTTTTCTGATTAAATAAATTGAAAAAAAAAAAATCGTCAATCATTGAGTGCGGTCTCACGTAATAGGAGATGAGCCTATTGACTCAAGCCTTGCATCAGAGGCTGAGTCTGGGCTGTATATATCTGTCTGCTGTTAAACAGCCCTATCCCTTAGTCGCCTTGTACGACGCCGCATGGGAAGAGATGGTGTGGTCCAAGTTCTGTTATGCCGGGAGCTACATGGCCAAGACTTAATGGTGTGGTAAATAAGAGTCACTGAATCGCTTGATGGAATTTTTTATCTATATAAGTACATGTTTATCAGTATTCGATTTTCTTTCAACTCGATTACAATTGTAGTTAAATCGAGCATTACCAAATAAATGAGGTTGACTAATCACGTATTGGTGCTTTAAAATTGCTTAATACATACAGAATATTATTCAATGTGTTTATTATATGAACATACGTGTTTGTAGGATGCAGTGATGTAGGACTTTAAGTAATAATGGAATCGGTTCTGGCTGATTTTTACGCTGATTAAGTAGTCATTAAGTTTTAAACTAAAACCCGACTACTAAAAAATCGTGTTTTAAATAGTATTAACATAACATAAACTCACGCCTATATCCTCGAAGGGGTAGGCAGAGGTGCTAGCACCCACATTTCGCCAGTTTATGTTTAGGGTCCAATGTAAACCTAGCGGTAGCCTAGATAAACCGCGGTAGTCCAGTGGTATGGGTAATGGACTGGTTCGGGTTCGATCCCAGGTTTTCTATGGCACACACCAATGACTATTCTATGTTTTTCGAAGTTATGTGTATATTTATCGTAGGTTTATAAGTGCCCGGTCAATGGTTATAGATGGGACTTAAACATAAACTGGCGAAAAGTGGGTGCTAGCACCTCTTAAATAGTATTAAACTTTAAAATTAGTCGTATGCCACTTTTCCCTAGAATGTATTGTTTTGTTAGAATTAGTGGCATACGACCACGGCTATCCTTGATTTTTTCTTGTTTTACTTTATGACCGCTAGAGGGCGCCACATTAGATTTAATGACACGTCTTATAGCCTATAACCAGCGGACGACCAAGACGCTTCTAATGGTACCTCATTTGTCAAATTCTAATTAGTAGATAAGGAGCTATGAGGGAAGAGATGAATCTATATACAAACAATATACATACATACATGGCCAGTCCAAATCATAACCTTCCTTTGGCTTCACCGTAGTCGGATAAAAACATAGGTACGTTAATAGTCATTCGCTTTCACCGCGTTATCACTCTATAGAGTAAAAATATATATTCAAAAACACGTTGACACTGAGAGAAAATGTCAAAACTCTTACTTCATATTTTATACTAGCAGATTGCCCGCTTGCTCGGATGTTGGTTATCACAACTTTTAGTCAAACCTCTCCGGTTCTACTCAACCGATTGCATCAAACATAGTACCTATATATTTTATGTCTAATTAAGACTTTTTAATAAGAAGAATCACAGCAAAATCCGTTTAGTAATTTTTACGTTTGTCGCCAAAACAATCAGTCTAGAATTACCAAAAAATACCTATTTTCAACCCCCGACGCAAATACGACGGGGTGTTATAAGTTTGACGTTTCTGTATATGTGTGTGTGTGTGTGTGTGTGTGTGTGTGTGTGTGTGTGTCTGTCTATGGCATCGTAGCTCCTGAATGGATGAACCGATTAGAATTATTTTTTTGTTTGAAAGGTAATTAGTCGGGAGTGTTCTTAGGTATGTTTGAAAAAAAAACTGTCCAAAATGGCCGCCGCTACAAAATGACGAAGTACATATTTTTTCTCAATTCCCTCATTAAGAATGACTTTGAGACTCGTCACATCTATGTAACTTAATTATTTTATAAAATAATATCTCAAATATACATACGCAACTAACTAACAATTTTATAATCCCTAGTATTGACTAAAAGTATCTGCTAAATTAGTCAATCTCAGCATTTATTTACGAGTTAGCTAAGAGAACGATACTAAGTACGTTAGTGCAATGAATTAAATAAAATAACTGTAAAGTGTAAACTATCAATTCGAGTAAAAGGTTAAAATTATTACTAAATGTTATAGAGGATTACGATCACTATTTTATACAGATTTTTAGTGTTCCGTATCAGAAAGTAACCCACGCACTCGTGGTAGCCAAAACGTTGTCATATGCGTAACATATATAGTTATTATACTTATGTATCGGTGTACTGATATCGCAAACACTCAGACCTGCAAGTTTCGCCCGATCGAATGAACTCGACAGCTGAATCCGCGGGGAGATTTCAATTTTGCATGCTCTCATTACGTTCTCGAGCATATAAACATAATATAATTGTCGACTTGTGCTCGACATGGTCATCAAATTTAGAGCATGCAAAATTGAAATCTAACGGTAGATTTAGCTGTCGAGTTCGTTCGTCCTTACAGCATGAGCCTGCTGCCAATAAACATAACTATTACACGTCGTCTGAGTCTGTTTGATGCTTTGATGCCCGCGGGTCAATCCACGTAAAATTCTGAATCCTGCTACTCATGGGAACCTATTCCCGGTATAAAAAGAAGGAGATCTTTTTTTTAACGTGTGATAAATCCCCACGGATATCCCTCCCCGCCGGAGCCGATAGGAGAGTCGGCCTCGACGTCTAGAGGTTGTTGTTGGTTGCCGCACCCTTTTTTTTTACGTGCGCAAAATCCCCACGGATACCTCCCCACCGGAGCCGGTGGAGGAGGTATCTGGTGTAGGAGAGGAGGCTTGCGATCCTTCGTCGCACCCGCTGCCGCTCCCGCCACCCCTCCTCCTTCACGAGCATTACTTGCTCGCAGAAGGAGGCGCTGGCCGCCCACGCATCCGCGCAGCGGACTATCGCCGCGAGCAAGGTGGAGAGCGTGAGAACTCTCACTTACAGGGCCGCCACAAGCTCCCGTCTCGGCGTCTCCCACGCCAGACACTCGGTGAGCGTGTGCGGCCCTGAGTCCTCGCTCGCGTCGCAGGTTGCCGCACCCTGGCCGACACAGGGCCATCTCTCTCGATCTGGCTCTCCTTGGGTTTGGGGACCACGAGATATGCAACTCCACCCCGGACACGAAGAGGCGCGCAATGACGCAGCCTGCTTCTGCCACGGTGACAGCGGCTCCACCCGGCCCCACTCCGGCCTGGGGGTGACCCCAGGCCTGCGCTCATGAGGGGCGGAGGTCATCCATACTTATGTCATTGCATTATTTCAGATAATAATTATATCCCGTTATCTACCAGATTTCAGCCTGAATCATCGAACCGTAAGAGCGTGATCCAAAAATCCTAACATCTTAACAAACTTTCACATTCATAATAAGTATAGAAAATAGAAAGTGTGAATTGCACTGTCTGGGAATCGAAACCTCGACCTTACGCGACTTAAAAGTCAAGCACTCTACCGCTACGTAACAGAGTTCTATATTGTCGATATCTGGTAAAATTAAATGGCGTAAATAACGCTATTATTATAAACTAGCTGACCCACCCCAGCGTCGCCCGGGGTATATTTTGAAGCTTCATATCCCTTTGAACCCGTATGTTTTAGTCTTCAAAATATGTATGAAAAATTGCCGGATTTGTTAACATTTATTATCAATGCTCCATTAAGTAGTAGCGTGATGATATATAGCCTAAAACCTTCCTCGATAAATGGACTACCCAACACTGAAAGAATCATTCAAATCGGACCAGTAGTTCCAGAGATTAGCGCGTTCAAACAAACAAACAAACAAACTCTGCAGCTTTATAATGTTAGTATAGATATTAAAATAACATTACATGCTTTTTTTATTTGCATCATTTTATGCTATTAATAATAATCAAAGTTTGCGTGTCACAATTGATATTACAATATTATATTATCCAATTCAATTATTTTATTATTCTCAAGCTGATAAGGCAGATTGCATTATACCAGATTTCTTTATCACGTTTGCATTGTCTGTTGATATAATTAATTCATACCGATATTCCATTCGTTTAGGTATTTTTTTTTATACCACTTAGTTGGCAGACAAGCATACGGCCCACCTGATGGAAAGTGGTTACCGTGACCTATGGACGTCTGTAACACCAGAGGAGTCACAGTCATGCTGCCACCCTTGTAAGTATAGAGTTTCTGTACCGTCAGTAGAAGACAAAGCAGGACAAGCCTTTAGTCTTCCCACTGACAGCACAAATTCTCCAGTGAGCTCTGGCTACCCTACTCATCGCTGGGAACACAACACGAAGTTATTATAGCCGCGGTATTCTGTAGGGCGGAGGTACTTCCCCAGTCGGACTGCTCAATCGGGCGGAAATACCGCCGTGTCCTACCTCCTTTAACCTACATACCTACCTACATAATAAAAAATGTAAACAATCTTGACATCTCATTAATGTGTTTCATTTATAAACTCAGTTTACCTATTCATATTTTTCTGTTTAGAAACTCATTTTAAAGACTAAAAACCGAAATTGAACCACTTCTTAGTCAGTTAGTAAGCCTAGTGTAATTTATTAATATGTATTCTTTAAACGTCGCTACAAGTTTGTTTACCTTTAATTAAGTATAGTTACTTTTTGTAGGTATATTTTCACGACACTCTACACTGCGCTATCTAGCTTCTGTAATGGGATCTAGAATGCGGATTTTGAAGTGGAAACTTCTTTAGGCGCGTTGGGCAGAGTTCATAGATTTTTTTAGGTTAACTGAAATCATGGAAACTGCGTCAACGATATAATTTATACTTAAGTTACTTAGTTTTTTTACTATATTAATTAATTCTATACGGCAAGCAGTACTTATTTGACAAATTGTGACAATTCATTTTGAAGTAAAATCTTTTTTTTTGACGCGTAGAACACTTTTTACCCACCAACAGGCTGTGTATGTGTGTATGTTTCTTTTTTTGTATGTAGGTTCATCTGTTCCCTCATAGCTCCTCAACCACTAATAGAACTGGACAAATGAGGTAGGTATCGTTAGAAGCATCTGAGTCGTAAGGGGCCGTTCAAGTATTACGTAAGCACTAGAGGGGGGGGGGAGGTCATTGCATTGCTTAAATAATTATTAATATATAATATTATTTATGTTTCACACATAATATAACATGCATTACCCTTACATTTAACCAAAAAAATAAATATGCATATGTTTGTTTTATGTTTACGTTAGCATTTTAAGAGATTTGTTTACTTTTGCTGACAAGTGGGAGGGGGGTTAAATAATTGTAATCAATCTGAATGCTTACGTAATACTTGAACGGACCCTAAGGATAGCCGTGGTCGTATGCCTCTATGCCACTTACTCTAACAAAACAATACATTTCTAGGGAAAAGTGGCATACGACCACGGCTATCCTTGACATTTTCTTGTTAAATACTTTTTAGAGCGTGATTTTTCAGTAGTCGGGTTTTAGTTTTAATTTTTTTTTGTGAAGTAATTTTAACTATAAATTTCTTCAAAATCGGTTCATTAGCTTAGGCGTGAATGCTTAGCAGACAGAGTTACTTTCGCCTTTATAATAATTAGTATAGATTGTACATTTACACACCCAAACCATCCAAAATACACATCAAAACGCATATCTACATCTCTGTCTAGATCCTGGTGCTTTTTCCTGGTGTATTTTCCACCGGTTTCCCTTCAGAAAATGTTCACCCTTCACCATTGGTGGCTTCATAAATATTTATAAACGGTGACTCATCTATTGCAATAAGTAGTAGTTTAATTTCTCAACCTAGTTTTGTATTACTAACTATTTATAATATTTGTAAAGTGCGGCCACACGATGAGACAATGCGCATTCATTTAAAATAAAGACTCCTTGCAACTAAGTATAACAATGTGTCTTGTCTTCCCTGCAATAAAGACTCCTTGTAATAAATGGCTTGTAATTTACTTACTTCTTCCTGTTATTTATCGTGTAGGTAGTATAATAGTTTTAGTAGCTAATGTCTGCAGCTCCGTCTGCGTGGATATTGTTTTTTTAAATAAATTTACTAGCTTGCGACTTTTTTTTTTAAGTGTCTTTTTAATTATGTTTAATTTAAAAACTCAGTTTATATTTTTTTTCTGTTTAGAAACTTATTTTAAAGACTTAAAACCGAAATTGTACCACTAGTTAGTCAGTTAGTTTGCCTAGTTTATTTGTTTAATGTTTTTATAAAAAGTCACTACCTACAAATTTGTTTACCTTAAGTTAAACCGTACCGCGCCACGCATGCCTCCCCGTTTCCGGGGACGAGTTGGGCACTCTGTAGTCCTCACACCCGAGGAGAGGGCCACATCGTGAGAATTGGCCCTGGGTCGGTATGCGAGGATATCCCTCGCATACCGACCCAGTGCCAACACCTCACCTTCGGCAACCAAAGCGACCCACAGGCGGTGTGCATTTTAGTCGGTTCGAGTCCGACATAACCTCTTTCACCGGCCGGCCGGCGGGGGATAAAGGCGTGATTAGTAGTATTAGTCTTACTCTCCACGAAACCCCATCCGTGGACATTTTGCACGTATTTGCACGTAAAAAGAAAATCCTTAAGTTAAGTATGGCTGTCGCTACCTGTTGAGCTAAATACAGGTGTGTCCCCAAAGAAGTAAGACTGTTTTTTTTTAATGTATTAAGTATGTTAATCAATTTTTTAATGCATTTAGTACATACCTATAATCACGCCTTTATCCCCGGAGGGTTAGGCAGAGGTGAATTAATAACCACGCTTTACCAATCATTGTATTTGGTCCCACATTATAGAGGGTGAGCCCTGGATGAGTCAGTGTTACAGCAAGTTTCCCTTTTTTCTCATTTGTTTCTTTTATACCGAAGTTCACATATAAAAGGCATGCTTTGTTTTCATAAGAACCTGCGAAGAATAATATCCTTGACAGGTATTTCAGCCAAAAATCATCAATAGCAAACTCTCCACATTTTTACCCGACTGCGCCAGAGCGGGTAATTTACGTGCGTATGTATGTATGCATGTATTCTTTGATCCCCTCTAGAGGCCTAACAGTTGGGCGGATTTCGATGAATGGGTTATCAAATGAAAGGTTTTTATCTCCCGAGTGTCATAGGGTACAATAAAATGTCAACAAAAACTGTACAGTGGATTTTTGGTGCTAAAATGTGAGAACGAGAAAATAAAAATTGCTTAAATTTATCGAGTTGGGTATCGAAATGAAGGGAATTTGAAGGAGATTACAAAAATATTTACCTGTCATGTCATAACAAAAAAGTTTAAAATAAAGTTCATTTATAATAAAAAATGAAAATACGACTGCTGTCTAAAAAATTAGAACAATTTTAATAGAAGGCGGTTCCCATTAATTTTCTTTCGGTTTATGATTGATAAATGAGTACCCCCTGCTATCAACCTCGTTTCGATCACACACAGCACACACAGTAGTCGGGTTTTTATTAAGTAAATAATTTTCTCTCCCCTTTTATCTCGTATAAAAAATCCCTCCACAAAAGTTGTGTTTAAAATCATAGGACATGTCTGTCAACATGTTGGTTAAAATCGGTTAAAAAATGCGCACTCTAGACCGTAACAGGCAAATAAACAGACACGGACAAAAGTTAAATCGGCCACCTTGTCGGAACGGAAACTCTAGTTCGCTCCCTCGGTCAATTAGTACTCAAAGATAAACCGTCTTTGATAAGCTGAGTGCAGTCAAGATGGAATCGCTTTGTCCTTGCAACAAATGCTTCTTTATGTAGATAAGATACGTAATGTTCACACTTAAATTAAATTTTAGCTAGCCGACTTGTCCCGGCTTCGCCCTATCATCCAAATAAGCCCGCAGTTTAAATAACTTATGTAAATCTGTCGAATTTCTTGACATTTATGATAATTGCTCTACTCCCTTAAGTAGCAGCGTGATGATATTTAGTTTATAACCTTCCTCGATAAACGGACTATATTACACAAATATATTTATCAATTATAACTAGTAGTTTCTGAGATTAGCGCGTGCAACCAAACAAAGAAACTCTTAAGCTTTATAATATGAATTAGTATTGATAGATACAACCAGACCATAGCTGCGACCATCGTTTCTTTTGATTCCACTAGGGTCTTTAGGAGCCTGGCTAGTCCTAATGTTACATCACATATATACCTACACATCTACAGAGGACAACACGTGCAGGGCTTAGAAGTCACACGCACACGGTGCAGAACATCCGATCCAGAACAAAACGGTTCGGTGGCTCTTTTCTTTGTCGCACCATTAAGACCTAGAATTCATTACTAGCTCACGTGTTTCCTACTTCCTATAGTCCCGGGACCTTAAAGCGGGGTGTGAATAAGCATAAATGATGAGGCCGTCAAGTTGTCTGTGAGCAAATAATGATCGAGATGGAGGCGGAGGAACTGGGCCCGAGGAGACTTAGGTCCCTACTGTCCTGCATAGCACGCAATGCGCGTAGGTGACTCTGGAATTGGAGGTTATTAAATGACCTCCGTCCTCCATGAGTGCAGGTCTGGGGGTGACAGGTGAAGCCTGTATTGCCTATCCGCCTTTTTCTGGGAAAAGATGGGGACGCCGTTGTCCCACACCCGATGGGGCCTTCTATAGACCTGGGTCAGTCGGGGTGCGCGAAGGATATGCCAGAGGCGACCTCACACCCGGCAACAGATGGCCCTAAACAGCCGAGCGGTTTTAGTCGGTTCAGGCCCGACATAATCACCCCGCTGGCCTCAGCGGGGGTATCCGTGTGGATTTCCGCACATTACAAAAGGGCCGTCAAGCTCAATGTTATGTTTATATGATTGTGTTAATAATACTTTACGTAAAGCTGTATATTTATTTTATTGTACTTTATTTGAGCTTTTCTCTTTCCTTCTTTTTGTTTTAGTACACTTTTTATCTAGTTTTATATGGTAACTACACCATATGTCTTTTGTCTTGTCGCATTACTGTCCATTCCAAAGAATTGCTGGAAGAAATCGCTTGCAGCGATAAGGCCGCCCATTGTACATTAAACTGTATATACATGCTACTTACTTGTCTCTGCTGTAAATGTATTGGTGTACAATAAAGTACCTATTATCTATATATCTATAGTTATTACATAACATAAACTCACGCCTATATCCCCGTAGGGGTAGGCAGAGGTGCTAGCACCCACATTTCGCCAGTTTATGTTTAGGTCCCAGCGTAATAGGTGGCGAGCCTATTGCCATTAACCGGGCACTTATAAACCTGCGATAAATACACACATAACTTTGAAAAGCATCGAAAAGTCATTGGTGTGTGTCATGGTAAACATGGGATCGAACCCGAGATCTCGTCTCAGCAGTCCATTACCCATGCCACTAGGCTACCGCGGTTTTTATTTAAAGAGTATAGACAAATAACCGAAATTACTAGCAGATAATGTTCCCTGCAACCCCTCCAAACTTTTATCTTTTACTTTACACAAAGTTTTATCAACATATACCTACTGATATACATACACTATAACATATAAATGGATATATAAAGTAAATAGTTCATACTAATACGAAGGGAAAATAGGGAGTGAGCACATAATTATGAGCTAACCTACTGTGTACAACATGATAGGTAGTGTTTACTGCCGTTTTTTGCAGTGTCTGTTATGACAGTGGTTTTTCTTAAGTAGATTTGAATGTGCTATACCTGCGTGGATTGCTTTAGTAGAATTGAGAGCCTGACTTCTTTTTTGTCGCGGTATTTCTATACATAGATTTCTCAGGACAATAAATCATTAAACTTATTCCGTGGCCGCGAGCAATCCGAATTTAACGCCTAAAACGGACCTAACGTGACTATAAAATTAAATAATTGCTACAAAAAAAGCTCGGCAATCCGACAAGATTTTATATTGTCGAAGTGGCAGGCAGTGCTGTGAAAGACCATATAAATAGGCCTAGGACAAAAAATTTAATGGTTAAGATTGCTAGGTGTGTATAATTCCTATTTTTTTGTTATCAGTCTATCTTGTTCCTAGCAATACCTATGATAAATTTCAATATCTATTCTAATCTAATCTTATACATATATCTATGTAAATATTGTAAGTTGGATATATTCTACGCCCAACGGCCAGGTGGAAGGACGACCTCGTCAAGGTCGCTGGGAAGCGCTGGATGTGGGTTGTTTTAGATCGGCTATTCAGGAAGTCTATCATAGAGTTCCTGAATGGCTGGAATTATACACACCTATCTTAACCATTACATTTTATGTCCTAGGCCACACTACATTTTATTTTATTTATTTTGACTAGCTGTTGCACGTGACTTCGCCCGTGTTCAATTCCCGTTCCCGCAACCCATTGGAATTTATTCCCGCTATAAAAAGTATAGTCTATATATTGTTCCAGATTTAAAGAATATTAACAACCATAATTACTAATATTCCCATTAGTAATTTTGGTTGTTAATAGTCTTTAAAGTTAAATTGCTTGTGCTAGGAGTGAGTCCACGTCGGTAGTGTAATGGCCAGGATTCGAACCCGGGACCTCTCGCTCGTTAGGCTCGTCAGACTCCTGAACCACTAGGCTACCGACGCTTCAATTCATTATTGTACAGAGAACTACAATAATCAATCCCTTTATCAAATTTGACGAGGCCGCCAAGTTGAGTGCCACCATTGAAACATTACTTAGTGTCTGTAATGGTTCTTCTTTCCTGAGACTTTGCCTTCAGCTTACCATCGGGCGAGGTGAAGTCAAATTGGCGTGTCCTAGATTAGTAGGATTAATAGGATTAATAGTCCCATTATGGGAGAGGCCTATGTTTAGCAGTAGAGTGTGTGGCTGATATGATGATGATGATATATTCTAATAAAGTTCAACA
The DNA here is from genome assembly GCA_963662185.1 of Eilema griseolum. Taxonomy (NCBI): domain Eukaryota; kingdom Metazoa; phylum Arthropoda; class Insecta; order Lepidoptera; family Erebidae; genus Eilema; species Eilema griseolum. The sequence goes on from OY759249.1 coordinate 5,051,130, forward strand.
TAATATAATCTTCTTAATTATCTGTCTATTTATCTATAATTCACTAATTAAATCTATTATAGTAAGTATATACATTAATAAAAATAAAAAAAAAACAAGTTGAAAATGCGTCGTGGATATATAGATATGATTGCTAGTAAACATCTCCAATAATATCTAAGTATGTGTAGTGTTATGTATGGAAAACCAATTAAAATTAAACAAATTTCCCCAGTATCAACAAATTTTTATTTTCCATTTTGCCATGAGATTCTGGTACATAATATATTATATCCTCACGATCTAACTACCTATACGAACTCTTTTCATATTAAAAAGATGCCGAAATGACATGGGCAATGTAAACAATACATTTTATTGCAATGTGCTTTAATGAATCTTAGCCAAAATAATTAATATTAATTTATTATAACATCATATCAACTCACCTCGCATGGAAATCGTTGTAATGAATAATATCCAGCTTGTACAATCCTTCGTAAGGTAAAGCGAATGCACTTGCAAAACCTAAAAATACTGAGCAACATAAAAAACTGAACATTTTATTTATTTCGCTGTTTAAGTATCGCATTTTTGTATATATATTTTTCACAGAGTGAGCGCGTGTGGCACCACTGACAGCCTAATAGACACTGACGCGCGCACACGAGACGCGAGCTAAACTAAAAAAACATTAGACCGCACGATTGTTGGGGGAGGCAGTTGTAGAAATTCATAGTATTCGTGGAAGTATTGATTCATTCAATAATTGAAAGTTCTGCGCAACAAGTTCTACCTTTCCTGATGGAACGTTTCCTTTAAGTACCTACTTAGAACAATGTGTGGTTCCCAATAAGACATATTTACCTACCTGTGTAAGCTTAAGTACCAGTGGTGTTATAGGGGATTGAATAAATACTCTTAACACTACCAGTGGTGTCATGAGGTTTGAATAATACCCTTGACACTACCACTGGTGTCATGGGGATTGAATAAATACCCTCGATAGTATTGGTGGTGTCATGGGGATTAAATAAATACCCTTACACCAACGGTGGTGTCATGGGGATTGACTAATGACCTTAACAGTGCCGCTGCCTGGTGTCGTGGGGGTGATAATCAGTAGTTTCATGGATATTCAATAATACTCTTGACACTACCAGTGACGTCATGTGGATTGAGTAATATCTCATATTCTGTCTTCCGTGGTACCTAATATCCTTGACATAACTGGTGGTGTCATGGAGATTGAATAAATGCCCTTGATACTACCAGTGGTTTCATGGATATTGAATAACATCCTTGACACTACCAGTGGTGTTATGGAGATTAAATAATACTCTAGACACTACCAATAGCGTCACAGGATTAGGTTGGTAGTTACCATATTTTCTCGTGCCGCCAGCCGGCAGGCCGGTTATGTTGGATACGGACCAACTAAAACCGCACGCCCGTCTCGGGTCTCCTCCGAACTCGTTGGGATTTCCTACGTGAAGTCGTTGTAATTAATAAAATCCATTTATTTAAATCCTTCAAAATGCAAAGCATCATATAAAAACGATAAGGCATGGATAAGGCGCGATTATTATAATTTAATCATTTTAAAATAATACAATAATTAAACGGCTGAGCGAATCTGGGTTACTTTTTTTTATCTAGGACACGCCAATTTGACTTCACCTCGCCCGATGGTAAGCTGAAGGCAAAGTCTCAGGAAAGAAGAACCATTACAGACACTAAGTAATGTTTCAATGGTGGCACTCAACTTGGCGGCCTCATCAAATTTGATAAAGGGATTGATTATTGTAGTTCTCTGTACAATAATGAATTGAAGCGTCGGTAGCTTACCTTGTGGTTAAGGAGTCAGCGTTAAGATCGAGAGGTCTCGGTTTGAATCCTAGCACAAGCAATTTAGCTTAGATGGAGGGGTTAGAGGGAATGTTGGTAATTTCGGTAGCTAATATTCTGTAAAAAAAAATCTGCAAAAATACATAGGCTACTTTTTATACCGGGAACAGAACGCGGGCGAAGTCACGGGCAACAGCTAGTCAAAATAAAACTCAAAATAATTATTTTACATAGGACTATATTAAATAAGATTGCTTATAATAGGTATCTATGCTAAACGCATTCTATTACAATTGAAACTCTTAAGGCCGGATTTCACCGATGGGTTCATGCGATTTACTCAATAAACTTTGCGCATCCCCGGGTATGGGGAGGCGCGCCTCCTCATACCCGGGGATGCGATGGGGACTCAGTGGTCCCTACACCCAAAGAGGGCCGTCTCATAAGAGACGGTCCTGGACCGGCCGGGGTGCGAGGGATATGTGCCAATCTCATCTCCGGCAACCTGCGGCCCACACAGTCGGCATGCGTTTTAGTCGGTTCAAGTCCGACATATCCTTCCCCACCGGCATTGTGGTGGGGGTATCCGTGGGATTTTGCGCACATAAAAAAAAGTGATCATCGTTCCGCTCGTAGGTAAAATCCTTTCTAAGTTGACATGTAGAATCAGCAAATAAATCTCATAGTTGTGAATCACAATGTGATTTCTTAACTGCTTCTCTTTCCTCCATCAAGAAATCATCAGCGTGTTTCCGACGGCTCAACGCGCTCTCCGAGGAACGACCAGACCAATACAAATACCCATATTCATGCATACAAATATTTGCACTGAGCGGGTATCGAACCAGCGTCTCCTGCGTAACGGCCGCGTTTTCGACCGCCATGCCACAGAGGCATTGGACAAATCTAATGAAGGGAAAAGTAAATCTAAGATGAAACTAGCGTCTATCTGAATAGCAGCATTTCTTATTAATAATAAAGGATTTACTTATAATTATTATAACAAATTATTAATCTTCGCCTGCCGGCACAGCATCTTCTAATCTCTTGATGTATTTCACTCGTAGTTCGGTGACCGCATCGCCTTTGAGTTGATCCTGAAATAGTAACTGAGTGTCACTATTGTAATATGGTGTATGTAAGTAATGGTGACCATCTTTTCTGAGACTTTGCCTTCATCTTACCATCAGGCGAGGCGAAGTCTCAATTGACGTATCTTACATGCCTCGAGTCACATAGTGCCCTGAATACGGCAATAGGCTCATCCCTTATTACGAGGGACCGAATACAAAGAATAAAATGTGAGCGTTAATTCACCTCTGCCTAACCTTCCCGGTATAAAGACGTGATTATATCTATACTAATAATATTATAAAGCTGAAGAGTTTGTTCCTTTATTTGAACGCGCTAATCTCAGGAACTACTGTTGTGTCGTGTTGTGTTCCCAGCGGTGAGCAGGGTAGCCAGAGCTCACTGGAGAATTTGTGCTGTCAGTGGGATGACTAAAGGCTTGTCCTGCTTTGTCTTCTACACTGACGGCACAGAAACTCTGTATTTACAGGGTTGGCAGCGCGACTGTGACTCTTCTGGTGTTACAAACGTCCATAAGCCACGGTAACCACTTTCCATCAGGTGGGCTGTGTGCTTGTCTGCCACCTAATTGGTTTAAAAAAAAAAAGAAAAAATCTTTTTGTTTTGAATAGTCCGTTTACCGACAGTTTTTTGGCTATATATCGTCACGCTACTACTTAAGTGCAGGGTGCAGCAGTGATTATAAATGTCAACAAATCTGGCAGATTTCCAAACATATATTATATTGAGTTAAGGGGTGATGTGAGGTTTCTAAATAAGCCACGGGCGAGTTATATTATTAAGTTAGAAATTAGAATTGGTAATAACGCCCTCTATGTTTAATACCAGGTACTAATATTAAGACAGAATTGTCGAGTTTACGTTAGTAGTCTCAATGAATATTAATAGATGGCCTATAACATAACTTTTAGTATTGCTAGTAGCTAGTATTGCTATTGTTTTAAACCGACTTCTAAAATGAAAGTCCTCATTTGGATGTTTTTGACACTTAAAAATATTCTTTAGGTAGTATTTAAAAAGTAGGACAAGCTAAATTCAAGCCATCAAAACACCACTCCTTATTGCTCTTAGATTTAGGGGCTGGTCATTAATCACGAGAGGCTGAACAGAGGGGAGGGAGCTTCGGAAAAATAACGAAATATCACCAGAGGGGAGGTAGGGGTAGAGTGAGATACATATAAAAGTGAATATTGTTTGTTTTTAAATAACTTTTACCATTAAATTCACATGATTTTGGGTAAGAGAGGGGTTTTAGTACAAATAATACTGCACCAATTAATGCAGATAATTTACAATCGTGAAAAGTAATCCATAGGATTTTCATGCCATGCATATGTGTGAATCAATAGGAGGTGGTTATATCTTTCAGTACCTGTACAAACCAACACTGGACATCAAGCTGCACCATCTGTAGGGCTCCTCTGATCGCTCCTGGTATCAGTGCGCAGTACTTGAGCCCATTGCTGGGCATCTCAACCCATTCACTCAGAGGGCACTGATCCCAGACAAGAGAGAACTCATCCCCGGCACTACTCCAGCTGGTAACCGTGGGTTGCATATTGAGATAGAGCCTGTAATATGGAATTAAATATTTATTAAAAAATTGCCCTGTTCAACTAATGGTAGCTATCAAACGTCAATACCAAACTACATTTGATTAGGTAAACAATTTTGTTAGAATTTTTTATAAAAACACATATTAAAAAAACAAATAATAATATAATATATTATAACATTGGGACTTGGTTGATGGGATAATAATAATATATAACAGTAGGACCTAAACATAAACTGGCGAAATGTGGGTGCTAGCACCTCTGTCTACCCCTTCGAGGATATAGGCATGACTTTATATGTATATCTTAATCAATTTAAATAATAATACACTTCTTTATTGTATACTAAGGATGTTATTATTGCAATATGAGATACCAGATCCCAACAGTGAGGTTTAGAGTACTTTAGAGGTGTCTCGAGGGTAGGCCAAAGCTTAGGTTAGGTTTAAACCAGGAGCGAAGTGGAGCTTGTAACCAATTGGAAACAATTGCAAAGAAAGGAAAAAAGAAAGTGTTACTGGTATAGGGTACAATGGGGTTGATATATCTGTATAGATAAAAACCCAAAAAAAAAAAGAGGGACAAGTTTTGTGGCATGTACAGATGATGGCCTAATCACTCTGTAGCATTGTCTAACAGGCAAGTTAAGTAACCTAACTGTCTAACTAGTAGTTTGATTTCAGGTTTTAGTTTTTATGAGTTTTTAAAAAAATAAGTATTAAAACGTAAGTCATTCAACATACCTGAAAGCCTGCTGTATCTTATCAGCAGTTTCTCTCATCTCCAAGCATCTAGTAGAAGTAGTTCGAGCGAGAAAGTCCTCTATAAGACGTACGCCCATATTATACCCTATTCTTTCTAACTGCTTGTTCACATCTTCTGAGTTTTCAGTCTCTTTTAGCATTTGTGATACTAATGCTCCATACGTGAGCGTTAGGAGCTCGGAATTCTAGAAATGATAAATATACAGTATAAAATTAGCGTACATCATACGTGGAATTGATTTTCAACATTTATTTACATGATAACTTACGACTTTTTTTGCGTCTAGCCTGGATGTTTGTCTCGACATTTTAAGATTTGTTTAGTGTATGCTTTAGTTAATTTGTATGTAAGTCTATAATGATTTTTGACCTATATAAATTATAAACCTCATGAAACACCCCTGAATTAGAGTTTACAATTTCCAACGAAATCTCCGCTATTTGACAAGACATTGGACAATGACAAACTACAATTTATGACAATTGATTTCTGAAAATCGACAATTATTACGTTTTATTAGGCGTAAGTCATCTCATAACTCATAAACTCACGCCTATATCCCCGAAGGGGTAGGCAGAGGTGCTAGCACCCACATTTCGCCAGTTTATGTTTTAGGTCCCAATGTAATAGGTGGCGAGCCTATTGCCATTAACCGGGCACTTATAAACCTGCGATATTAGGCGTAAGTTCTAATAAAATATATATTTTTTAAATAAACAAATAAATAAAAAATAAAAATTATTTCATATCTAACATAACTCCTAACTTAACTAAACTATTGATTCTCAAAACAGTTCCATTGATCAATTTGCTCTCAAAAGCCTAGAGTTCATGTCAAATTATTGTTATTAAAAAAACACTCCTATTGTTTTGTTTATTGGAAAACGTCAAGCATTTGAAAAATGTTAACTTATTTAAACCGTTATACAATAATTAAACTAAATAACACGTCCTTATTTATGTAGGACACTAATGTATCATTTGAGTAGACTAAATGAATTATGGAAAACGATGAAGACAATAAAATAAACGCTACGGGTACCGAAGACAACATTTCCCAGTGTGCTGTTAATTCTCTGATTCTCGATTATTACAAGAAGTTTGGTAGGAAAAGAGATCTGGAGCAGTTCTTTTCGCTGTCGACAGCGCAAGGGGAGATTAAAGACACTAGTGGTTTGTTTTGGAGGAAGATGAAAAGTGAAAATGATTCGTCTGATTCTGGTGGACGAAAGAGTGAATCGTCCGCACAGGAACTATGTCGAATATCTATAAGGTGTTCAATGCCTGAAGGGTCAAGTTCACAGGTACGTTTTTTATATACTATTTCACATCGTCTGATGGTAAACTGATGAGAAAGTCTCAGGAAGGAGCCACTGGTAGGTACAGGCGCTAACAATGTTACAATGGGGACCCTAAGCTTGATGGCCTCATAAGATGTTTCATTATGAGGCATGTTTCATTATATTAATATTTGTAGATTATCAGCAAAATCAGTGTTGGTTATGTTGGTGTACCTCCTGGGGTATGCTGTAGGAACACTGATAGTGTCACTATCATGCCATATTAGTGGTGGTGAAGTTATCCGCCTATGCCTGTGCATTGTGTAAAACTACCATAGTGATATATGATGATTTTACACATTTAGGACCTAGGTTGACCAAAAGTACTGTGGCCAAAAGTAAAAAAGTGCTTTTTCCAAGCGGCTACTATATGAGGTTCTTCAAGAAAGGCATTGGAAGTTTTCTACAGGGTCGGCAGCAAGAGTGTGACCCCCTGGTATTACATAGGCCACCACTTTTTCATTTGTGCTGTCTGCCACCTATGTGGTATAAAAAAATCTCACACCGGAGCTACATAATGACAGTGAATGACTTCTAGCCTTATCTTGGTTGACTTGAAGTCAGTCCTGCCTGGAAAAGCTGGTATACCAAACAAAAGCAAGGAGTGAACCTCAGGCTCCTAAGTGCTTGGTACCAACTATGAAATCATAAACATAACATAAACTCACGCCTATATCTCCGAAAGGGTAGGCAGAGGTGGTAGCACTGTCATTCTGCTAGTTTATGTTAAGGTCCCAATGTAATAGGTGGCGAGCCTATTGCCTTTAACCAGGCCCTTATAAACCTGTGATAAATACACACATAACTTCCAAAAGCATCGAAAAGTCATTGGTGTATGCCATGGCAAAACCTGGAATCAAATCCGAGACCTCGTATCAGCAGTCCATTACTCATACCACTACTCTACTGTGAAATCTCTATGAGGATATCAACAATTACATTGTGTGATAGGTTCTATATTCTAGCACTTATAGTGGCTAAGATTCCAGGATAAAATTAGCAATTAAAGCAATTGTTTAGTAAGAAAAGTATAAATTTTTCACACTTCAATATGCTACAGTCAGTGACAAAAGTAGCTTAACAAATTCAAATTTATTGTTCACTATGGCCATTAAACTGATCATAAAATAAATAAAACATAACATTTATGAACTTTGTCCTTAGGGAATTCTAAAATTACTGATACATTTACTATGAGATTTTTTTCAAATGTTTACACTGAAATGAATGTGTTCCAGTGTAAAAAGGATTTATAAATATTTTTGTGTAAATCAACTTTTGTTGTTGACTGTACAATAAGAAATGTGTGAAATCAAATGAAAAAGTTAGTTCAGAGTTCATAGTTTTAAATGTTTGTCTCATATGACCTTGGCACAGCTTACCTTAGCCCCATAATATTTTATTGTTAGGAAACTTCCATAAAATAGTTATAAATTAATGTTACTGCAGTTTTTAACCTTCATAATAGTTGACTACTGCCGTTAGTCCTGATAATGGAGCCTTGTCAGTCTTTGTTGTATAATGATGCAAAGAGGTTTTGTTACTCCGGCAATGAAAATAGTTGCTTGGAACTTGGAGTAACTTGGCAGTGTTGTACTCAAGTTACTTTTGAACTCTCGTTTTCCATGATATACAATAATGTTATGGGTATAATTTTGATTTGCTTGAAGTTACGCCGATGTTACACCAGTAGTGGTCACAGGCTGACTGGCTCAGTGGTGCATGACTACCGTCTTCAGGTCTGTGAGGTAGTAGGTTTTTCATATACATGCACATTCTCAATATTTAAAATATTTTGTTTTCGCCATGTACTGTCACATACCACACTCACAGTGACCCTATTCTGTAAGCAAAATTGTATCCGCGTCTCCTCGATAGCAGTTGGGTTCCCTACCACCATGTTACAAAAGCTGTCAATGTAATATATATTAATTTTATTATTACAATAAACATCTAACAATTTTACTTTTTAGTCTGATGACCCAAAAACGAAACCTGAATCTCCACAAACAGATTCACCTCCAATTATTACAGAGGACGCTCCAGGAGATATTTCTCGGCAGACTGATGATGAGTCTTTTAAGTCTGATGACAATCATTCACAGAAATGTAAGTATCTTTAGTAGATATTCAGATATTACTCTTGCCTAGATATGAATTTTAATCTATCAGTAGTAGTAGACACTAATATTAATGTAGTGTAGTAAATGCTAACTCACATAAGTACTAAACTGATGACTATTTGCTGGAAGACATTCTACTCCAAGGAACAATACTTATTATACAGGGTGTATTTTTAAAACGGGGCAGTAAGGGCAAGTACCTTAACCGTTGCAGTTACAGCAAAACGTTCTTAGAAGACCTTCCTTAACTTTTTTACATATTTTGAACTGCATTCACAGATTTTGTAAAAAACTTACAGTTGATAAAAAAAATGCAAAAAGTCCAAAAATATTTTTTTTATGCCAATCGATTCTATTTCATGTGGGGATCAAAAAACTATGAGACCATTTTAGCTTTCAGTACTAGGAAAGACAGAAATCACCAAAAACGTTTCCCATACATTTCGGCAACAGAAACAAATTTCTACGATGGTCTAACTTTTTGTTATGGCCAGGAAGTGGGTAGAATTGACTGTAAAGTAAATAAAAAGAATTTTTACCCTCAAATTTCGAATTTTATTCGAAAATCTGTGTGTTATACTTAGTTTCAGCTGAGAAACTTCGTATGAGTTATTAATTAAGGATTTTCGCTAAAATGTATTCTAATCGTGAAAAAATTGACTTATTAGAAGCGTATTTTGTCAATAATCGAAATGCGGGAGCTGCATTAGTGTGGTACCACAATAAGTATCCGTTGCGGCATGTGCCAACAAGAAAGGTTATTACAAATCTTTTGAAAAACCTGGAATTGCAGGGTTCTTTCCAAAGAAAGCGGCAGCCTCGTGTGGACATGGACACGGAGATTGCGGTTCTGACTTATGTCGAAGCATATCCAGAGGTATCGTCCAGGCAAGTCGCCCTTGAAGTAGGTGTATCCCACTCCCTTGTGATAAAGATATGGAAGAAATACGGCTACAAGTGCTATCGATATGGGCGCATAGTTCAAGTGTTACATCCGGGTGATGATGTTCGAAGGCTTACTTTTTGCAGATGGCTAAGAGGAAAAATAAGCAGAGATCATGAATTTTTAAATTACATACTGTGCTCAGACGAAACGAATTTTTCCAATAACGGTATGTACAACAGAAAAAATCACCACTATTGGTCCAAAGAAAATCCACTAAGAGTTACGGCAAGTCAATCAGGTTCGCTTCTCATTCAACTGTTGGTGTGGTATAATGTCCAATCGAGTCATAATGGTGGAATTTTATGAAGGGAAACTGAATTCTGCCATGTATAATGAAGTCATTTTACACCATCTTGAAAACGAGATGGACGAATGGTCCCTGTCGGAATTGCGAAAAGATCATTTTCAACAAGATGGTGCTCCGCCACATAACAGTCACCTTTCACGTTCCAATTTGAGCCGCCTATTTGGTACACAGTGGATAGGTACAGATGGTCCAACACAGTGGCCACCTCGTAGCCCCGATCTAACACCACTTGATTTTTTTTATGGGGCTTCGTGAAAAACGAGGTGTATAAGACGACGTACGCCAGTGTTCAAGAGCTCAAGGATGCATTAATGACCATTTTACGTAATATTCATCCCAGAACATTATTAGCCGCCATTCGTTCAGTGCAAAAAAGGATAGACTTATGTATTCGTGAAAATGGAAATCATTTTGAGCAATTTATTTCATAAACCAATTTCTTAATAATGTTTAAATGATTTTTTTTATTTAAAAACCGACTGACCTATGAGTTTTGAGTTGATTTATCATATTTCCGTACGAAATGTATGGGAAACGTTTTTGGCGATTTCTGTCTTTTCTAGTACTGAAAGCTAAAATGGTCCCATAGAGTTTTTTGATCTCCACATGAAATAGAATCGATTGGCATAAAAAAAAAAATTGAACTTTTTGCATTTTTTTTGCAAACTAAGTTTTTTACAAAATCTGTGAATGTAGTTCAAAATGTCCCAAAAAGTTAGGGAAGGTCTTTTAAGAACGTTTTGCTGTAACTGCAACGGTTAAGGTACTTGCCCTTACTGCCCCGTTTCAAAAATACACCCTGTATAACTCAAATTTTCATTAACACAAGTCCGAGAGCAAAGGCAGATAAGAACTGAATAACCTGCACCCGATCCTCAACCTTCCGCATCCTATCCATCCTAGATACTTTTTCACCTTTAATAAATAATAACTAAATTGATTTTAAATTGCACAAACTAACCTACATTAATCATACTTCCCTTATCAATAATTCAGAACATGAATGCCCTTAATGGTTTTTTTCCTAAATGAAAACTTCAGAACTGTATTTAGGTCATAAGTACCCTTTTTACTTGAATAAATAAATGCACTATTTCCTTCCAGCTTTTGATCCTTTATTAGATTTGTCGGCCCATAAGCCCCTTTCTCCTTCAAGTAGTATTACATCGCAACGGAAACTAGAATGGGACTCTCTGGCTGACGTAGGCTATGCAAACGAAAGTGACCGTAAGACATCAGGTTCGAGCCTTAGTACTTTAGAAAGACTTGCTTTAAAACAACAGTATACTAATAACGACACTAACCAAGAAATTGGAAACCCTACATGTCATTCTACTCCTGTAGAAGAAAATGAAGGGAAATCGAAAATGAAAAAGAGTGGTGCAAGGAAAGTAACAAAAATTGTCAAAAAGGACATAGATTTCGTTGAAGTCAATGTACCACATTCCTCAGATGTTAATCAACGCCAGTCTATCAATGTTAATCTGACTAAACATATTTCTTTCAATGTAGAGAAAGATGGAGGCATCTCATTCGATAACATGCGAAAAGATGTTAATGTTTCACCAGAAAAAGTCACCATAGACGAAACTTCATGTCTGCCGATGCATAAGGAAATTCAGACATCGTTACCAAAAACTAAAAATAAATCTTGTAGTTCTGTAGAAGAACAAAGACCTATTGACCCAAATAGTCAAAAAATACCTGTCATGATTAGTTTAAATACATTAAGAAAGAGATTAAGGCAGAGGAAAACTAGAGTAGTCAAGAGAAGACAGAGAACGAAAAAGAAGATTACAAAACATATGCCTCAAGAGAAAAGTGGAGAGCAATTGTCGGAAGCTGAAAGCTTTGAATATATGCCGGGACACATTTATAACCAAAATCAAATGAAAGCGAATGAGAATAATGAGCCTAGATCCGAACACAATAACACTGAAGGGAACAAGTCCAGCTTGGAATCCAGTGGTGGTCTTACTACTGATTCTAGTAAAGGGTCAAAACATTCACTAACCCAAGACTTAGAAAAGTGCATCAAAGTACTTAAAGTAACTTTACAAAAACGATATGATGATAGTGAAACCAAAACAAAATTAATTAAAGAAATTGTACAAAGATTGCTTAGTTCCAAATATAGAGATGACGATACTAGTACAGATTTCTTATCTGGACTTAGTTTTAGCAGCAAGAAATTTGGTTTGAAAGAAAATAATACTACAACAAGTACTTCTGACGCAAACAATACTGATGATAGTAAAGAAAAAAGACCCAGAAAGTCTATTCTACGAATGGAAAATTTTGATTCAAATATTGTCGCTTCGACATCTCAAAGTGCTCCGAACTTATTTACTGCAACTAGCTCAGAAAAAGTCTATTCGAAATCGCATAAAGTAGTAACATCTTATACTGAATCTGATGAATCCAGCAAAGGAAAAACATCTTCTGACAATGCTCTTCCGAAAACTTCATCTGAAGAACTTTATTTAAAGTATTTAGAAGCTTTAAGACGCGAAGAATGTTACAAAAGACATTTGAGAGACAAAGAAATGTTTCTGAAACAAAAATTAGGAAACTCAGATCCTGCCCCTAAAGCTCCGAACCGTCAAGAAGCAAAAATAAATAATAGACTGAAAGATTTAATGAAAGACTTGACACGAAACAACTATGACGATGGATCAGGAGACGCCAGTAAGTTAGAAGGGGGTTCTACATCTGATAGAAACGTCGAACGTTATATTGGAGGCTGTAGAAGTCAGAGGAGTCATTCAGTTTTTACTCTATCTTCCAGTCAGTCTGATCATCAGAAAAAGCCTAATTTGAAGAAAAAAATGCAAGTTGATAGAGATTTAGACGCTAGTAGCAGTAAAAACCACTATTGCTGCTGTCCACATCATTTTGTTGATTCTAAAGCTGCATATACTGATAGTTCTGTGCAAGTGAATATAAAGTATCAATATGAAAATGAAAGTAATGAAAAGCCAAACCAGGATCAGTCATCAAAGTGCCCCTATTGTGAGAAAGGTCAATATTCAACTAGGGATGAAAAATGCAAATGCATTGAGAAACTTAAGCCAAATCTAGCCACATGTTCCAAATGTGGGAAGATTTTAAGAAATTCAATGCCTGAAAACGATACTTTCATAACATACCAAAAATATGGTAGATCACCTAGAACCACGAGAATGGTTCCAACCAAAAGTTATGACAGAAATAATTTTTGTGTGTGTAATGATAACCCAATGCCGTTAAGCAATGTTGTTGACTACACACCTAATGAATGTTGTCGGCTACCTCAACGTGGTATACGGTTTGGAGAGCCTTCTAATATACCGAACTCAAGCACTCAATGTGAAGGGTCGTGCAAGAACTTTGAAGATGACGATATACAATTTATTAGGGCACCTAACACAGACCTAGGCACCAATAGTTCTAAATCTGACAATACATCAAAAGGGAGAAAATGTTCGCAATCTTCCCAAACAAATATGACCATCAATTTAATGATAAATGAAAAGAGTTCTGGTTCCAAACCGACAAATTTATTTACACCTATTTCGAACGATCTTGTAATCTCAGAAGTAATAAGGAAACCAGTAATAATTCATGAAGCTACCAGATGTCTTCAGACTGAAATTAGTATCGATCCCCAAATTTCTGATCCAACTTTATCCAATATTGTTATCGTAAGTAACTGCGTTGAATTAATTAAAGAACACCACAGGGAGTTACCTGGAAGTAATAGCAAAAATTCAACAGAAAAAAAAACATTTAGTGATGTGCATACTAGTAGTGAATCAGGTAAATTTTTATTGAGATCAGGCCCCAGTACGTTCGAACCAGAAACTGATTCTAATATAAATATGTCTGAATGTAAAGAATGTCATATAGAACAACCAAAGAAACCCAATGATTATGCAATACCTATTGAAGGTACAAATATGACTCTCGTAGTCAGTTTAGCTTCGAAGGATATTAATGGAAAAAAGGAAAAAGTAAATCAAGCTGTTGGTACCGAAAAACTACCTGTCGCTGATGAAGGCACATGTATAGCAACTGAGTGCGCAAAATCTGCTCAATGTCAAGCTACTACGTCAGCCAACAGTACAAGGAGTACCGACTTTGATTCCGAACATAACAGTAATAAACGCAGTACTCAGTCTCCAAGAAAATCTTCTGTATCAAAACCAGGCACGTGCGCAATGCCTCAACGTAACACGTATCCAAAAAAAAATATGAGAATGAAATTACAAGCGAATGAGAAAAAGCCCTTACAGCGGGCAAATACGGATACTGGGAAATTAGAGATATACAGTGAAGGTTTTCAAACAGAACCTGTTAACAAAATAAAGCATTCTAACTTGGAAACTGCCACCATTGAATATTGTTGTCAAGTACCGGACACTGAATCCGACAAACGAATGCTGCGCTGTGGAAATGGCGATCCTAATACAAAAGATATAGGCATCCAAAAAGATTTATGTGAAAGTGAATTGCCTGGAAGAAAGCCTACTCCCAAAATGATGTCCAAAAGTGTTGGTATTGATATGAAAACTAACATTGGGGATAGTTTTTCTAAGTCATGTTCAAAATGTGGCTATGACACTGAACGTGGCTGCCAATGTGACAATCTTGTAAGCAAATCTAGGCAAGTTTCGAGTGAAAGTTGCGATAATGACGATTTATGCACTCGTAATGGCAATCAAAAGGGTGACCGTAAAGATACCAGCTGTGGAATATGTGGAAGTGACGATTCAAGTGGGAAACCACAAGAAATTGCTCTTAAGCTCCTAGTGTGCGGATGCGACGTAGATGATGGATGCAAATGTAAGAAAGTTAGTCCAAGAAATTGTAGTCCAAGGAAGACGAAGTGTATGATTTGTGCTTCCGTCACCTGTCAGTGTGGAGAAAAACTAACTGTCCAAGAAATTGTTTCGAAGAAAAGTATTTGTGAAAAATGTGGAAGCGAAGACACGTGTCAATGTGATTCAGACAGCAATTGCAATAAAGATCCTATTATAGACATGATAAAAGACATCACTAGACGATATTCTAAGAATGAAATTAACAAGATTAAGAAGAAAAAACGCTTCACTGAAATAATGTCTGTTCTCAACTATCTACTTGAAACTGATGATAGTACTGACCAAGAACCACGGCGTGTTAGTATTACTACAGATTACAGTGACAGTTACGATAAAAAATCACCGAGATCCAAATCACCAAGCCCCAAATCACAAAGATCCAAATCACCAATATCAGATGATAAGAAAGCCAAAATACGTCCACTATCATCTAAATCAATTATTGATAAGAATACCAATATACATTTTCATCAATCACCAGGCACACCAAAAAGATCGCCTCGTATTAGCAAAAAATGTTCCAAATTACCATCAACAATGTGTTGCGATAATTCTAAGAAAATTCTGGGTACATGTGAAAATGAACTTTGTTCTTGTAAACACAGCAAGCATAGTGCACTAACATCAAAAGTCACCACTAAAGATTGTACTGAATCTTCAGATCTTCCGTGTTCAACAGACTTACCATCCACATCTGATTCTGCCGCCTGCAGAATACTAAGAAAAATAAAGAGAGAATGTGAGAAATATCATCTAAGGCGAAATAAATGTGGAGGACGAAAGTGCGATATTTCTAGCAGCACTTCAATCAACTGTGAACAGTGTAAGAAAGTCCACCATTGTGGCTGCAGACACAAATGCAAGAGATCTAGAACTGTTGAAAAGTTACAAAAGAAATGTGTGGCATATAATTTGATCCTTCAAACATCTGAAAGTATGCTAAGTGAAGGACCGGTTTGTGATAAAAGCCGTCCGCTAAAGAATGTCATTGTTAAAGTACCAAAAAATAAAGACAAATGTCGCAAAGAAACGTGTAAAGAAACGGTTTACAAAGTTGAGGTAGGGCATAAGAATCACTGTAGCCCTCGCGGTCAGAGATCAAAGAGCTGTCCCAAAGAGAGCGAAATGTCTAGCACTGACGACTTTATTAGAAGAACCCATCACTGTACTATCAGGGAATACTTGGAGAAGAACAGACCTGATTTTGTGGAGAAGTGCTCTGAAAGGCAAAGTTGTCTGAAATATATCAATGAGATGAGGTGAGTGACGTGACTTGTTTGAATTTTTTATAAACTTGACTTTACTAGCCAAAGGTATGATTCCGTAGCCGACTGCAGACCGCAGCAGCAGACGCGTTCAGCAGATACTATTTGTCTATAACTATACATTTACTATTTTATCACATACATTACTTGTTAAACTTCGATACGGATAAATGACCCTTTAAGAAGCAGCAACGAATCAAAACAGTGAACCAAATTATCACATTTTAGTCTATATCACGGTACGCCTGTATCTGCTGCTGCGGTCTGCATTGGGCTACAAAATCTTTTTGGAATAATGAAAAAATTTCTGATTCAAATGGCAAGTTGTATATATTATAATCGATACATATAAAAGTGCCCGCAAACGACGTAATTTCATATTCAATCCATCATTGACTCGATTCATGATAAAGTATTAGAGTTTTGAAATGGAGTAAGATCAATTTCGTCTCTTAACAAATTAATTCGACAGATTAAAAATGAAATTACATCGTGAATGGCCACTTTATGGGCCCGTGTAAAGTCAATGAATATTGCAAATGCGATTCGTGTCTTTTTAATTGAATCACGATACTGGATATATCGCGATTTAATAATTATAGGCACGAATCGCGTTTCATTAATATTATGTCAATATTATCAATGATAAATTGACAGTCCAATTGCGAACATATTCCTTTCCCTTCTATTTTTTTCAAAAATAGAAAAAAAGAATGTGTTTATTTGTGACCATAGACATTTGAAACTGTAGAATATTAAAGCATAGAGCTCACCTCTCTCGCTACAGACCTCAAGACTCAGGGTCGCCTCGTTTGAGAATGCTTGTTGTGCATCAACCTACATGCCAGGGAACACAGGGGAATAGTGCTTATTGTGGAGGTACCTGATTCCTTTTCCTTGCCTTTTCCCTCACTGCATACTTCATCCTCATACTTATGGGTCACTAGTTAGTTTTCAACACCAGAGGTATCATATTCTTTTAATCACACCTCAAACTAGTAATTTCTACAGCAACTAGAATGAAAGAATAAATTATAACGTTATACTGCACTCAATCACTTGCAGCTAGACCAGTTGGACTTTTAAGGCTCCAATTACTCGTAACAACTGCCGTAGATGTTGGTATAGCAACCCAGACCGACGGCTTAGCGTGCTTTTTTTTATACAACTTAGGTGGCAGACAAGCACACGGCCCACCCGAATGAAAGTTACCGTGACCTATGAACGTGTGTAACACCAGTGGAGTCACATCCATGCTGCCGACCCTGTAAGAACAGAGATTTTATGTGCCCTCAGTGCAGTCCACAAAATCAGGACAAGCCTTTGGCCTTCCCACTGACAGCACAAAAACTCTCCAGTGAGCTCTGGCTACCCTACCCACCACGTGCTTTCCGAGGCACGACCAGATCAGTGCAAATTCCTATAATCATGTATACAAATATTTGCACTGTGCGGGGATCGAACTCACGTCTCCTGCTTAGTGGCCGCGTTCACTACCGCCACGCCACGGAGACTGTAATCGTAAATTATTTGATATTAATAAACCCTGACGTCATACTTTGTTCTTTCATACAAGTCTCCATAGTAATTACAATTTTGAGTGGACTTCACAGTCATAGTATCTATTAGTTCGTACTCCCTTTTACTATTGCAATCCTTATAGGATACAGATATATATGCTCACGTCTATTTCCCTCCGGGGTAGGCAAAATATTTCTATATACTTAAGTATTTTTATAGGTGCACCCATATGCTTCAACCCTTGTGATCCCTACGTTCCTTGTCATCCAGACCCTTGTAAGCCATGCGAAACGTATAACATATGCGCTATGAATGAAATGACGAGTATTGGTGAGTTCTATGACTTGTTCGATTACATATTTTTAGGAAAGTACTGAAGCGGCTTCTAATTCTTTGTGCAGTATCACAAGAAATCTAAGAAGAAGGGTATGGCGGGGGTCACCTCCGCCACATCCTTCTCGGAAAAGTACCTACCATAATCTCAGTTTTCTATTACACATAACATAATATTATTTTAAATGGTTGACGAAAGTGTTAGAAAGTGCTAGCTTAAGCATAAACATCCTCTAATTTTAACCAGTATAAAATAAAATGTTTTGCACCGTCCCATTAATTTAAACTTGTAGAGACGGGTCAGTAAGGTACCTAAACCGTAATAGTTACAGCGGCACGTTCTTAGATTATCTATAACTTTTTAAGATAGTGTGAACTGCGTTCACAGATTTTGTAAAAAATTTACATCTCAAAACCATACTCAAATACCAAAAATAAAAACATTTTGCTGTAACTATAACGGTTAAAGTACCTGCTATTTCTGCCCAGTCTCAAAAATAGACCCTATATGTATAAAGTATATTCATCAACATAAAAACTTTAATTGCGCGATGCAGGATCTTTAGTTTCTTAGTAGTTCAACTTGGTTGCGATAGATGGCTCTAAATACAATAAATAGTATTGCTACAATAAGTGAGACACAGGTATTCCTCCGGTCTAGCCACACTTGGTACAAGTTATTAAGTTTCACCGAAGTAAATTAGTTTTTTTTTTATAAAATGTCAGAGCAAACGAACGGGCCGCCCACCGCGACTTGCTGTCATTGCATGTGCACAAACAACCGGACCTGACGTCACTCAGCACTGAACAACTTCGAGAGCTCGCTCAACAGATTGGTTTGGACATGAGGCGAAAGAAAAGTAAGTATTTAGAATAGCCAGAGCTCACTGGAGAGTTGGTGCTGTCAGTGGGAAGACTAAAGGCTTGTCCTGCTTTGTGTTCTACACTGACGGCAAAGAAACTATGCTTACAGGGTCGGCAGTGTGACTCCTCTGTTGTAACACATGTCCATAGGCCATGATAACCACTTTCCATCAGTGGCCGTGTGCTTGTCTGCCACCTAAGTGTATAAAAAAGTATGTTTGAATTGACTTATTCATTTATGTAATAATAAAAAATACTCTTTATTGCACACCAAACATAGAATACATACGATGTATACATACAAGTTAGATAGTTGTACAATGGGCGGTCTTATCGTGGTCTGCGATCTCTTCCAGACAACCATTGTAGGGAATATACTGCCAGTAATCAGGGTAGTTTGTGGTGTACACTAAATTATAATTATTTATTTCATAAATCTTACTATTTACAATTTTTACGTATAATAGTTATATGCTTAGAGTTCCATTACAATAACTACACTATAAATATTCATCACAACATAATAATATACACAATAAAAAGACAAAGAGTACGTACAGACTAGAAGATAAGGGTACATAATTATATTATACAGAGACAAACAATGAATTTAACTTCCTACCTTATTAGCATTCAATGAGTTTAGATCATCTTTTAGAAGCTGTTGCCGTAATTTAATTTTGTATGTAACTTAACTATTGCTGAACACATCCAAGCCCTCAAAATCTCCATTATATATTTTTTCATACCACTTAGGTGGCAGACAAGCACACGGCCCACCTGATGGGAAGTGGTTACCGTGGCCTACGGACGTATGCAACACCAGGTGTGTTACACTCGCGCTGCCAACCATGAAGAAACCGTCTAACGCCACTCTTGAAGAACCCCATATTATAGGCGCTTGGGAAAACCGCATCAGGGGCAGGTCATTCCACAGCTTGAGCGTGCGTGGGATGAAGTTTGTTTCATACCGCACAGTGCGCACCGTTTCAGATAGCAATGTGTGAGCACGAATTCCCTGTTGAGTGGTGCGATGATAGAATGTAACTGTGGGCATCAATTGTCAAACAATTCATCTGAGCACAAACCATTGTATAGGCGGTAAAATACACATAGCGAAGTAGCACTACGTCTAAAGAAGTTATATTATTAATTTTGTTAAGATTATGAAGATATTTGTGTATTTCCGTTCCGCTTCCGGTGGGGAGATATCCGTGGGGATTTTGCGCACGTAAAAAAAATTATATATTATTATATATATGAACGGCTCTGACTGAAATTTGGTGCAGGGGGTTTTTTTTTTACGTGCGCAAAATCCCCACGGATACCTCCCCCCCGGAACCGGTGGAGGAGGTTATGTCGGACTCGAACCGACTAAAACGCACGCCGCCTGTAAGTCGTTTTGTTTGCCGAAGGTGAGGTTGACAGGCATATCCCTCGAGTGCAGGGGTAGATTACTGTCTGGAATAACACATATATTCCAACTACCAGTTACTGCTGATGATCATAGATGTTCGTATGACAACCGAGACCATATAAATATTTGCACTGAACGGGCATCGTACCCGCGCCGCGCTGCGTAGAAGTTGAACTTTCTACCGCCACGCCACAGAGGCATCTAATAGTATGATACAAATTAATAGTATATTGTTATGTAAATTGTTTTTCCAGTGGCACCAAAATTTATAAGTGAGCGTGAGATGAAGAAACATTCGAAGAATATCTACAAAACTCTGCCAGAAGTTGTTCAAAAGAAAGAGGAAAAGAAAAAAGAAAATATTAAAAAAACTAATTTACTGATGGCTAATATATTTAAAAGGGTAGGTATATATTTCAATTATAATAATAATATTATTTATAAACTATAGAACGTATCTATATGGTAACAAAAAGTGAGGAATACACAATAATAAATTCATGTGGTTCCCGGCGGAGTAGAATTTGGACCACCCCATCTCTTCCCATGCGATGTCGTACAAGGCGACTAAGGGATTAGGCTGTTTAACATCAGACAGATATATACAGCCCAGACTCAGCCTCAGATGCAAGGCTTGAGTCAACAATAGTGCCCGGAAGACTGCAGTAGGCTCAACCCCTATTACGTGGGACCGAATTCAATGATTGGAGAAATGTGGGTGTTAATTAACCTCTGCCTAACGTTCCGAGGATAAAGGCGTGATTATATGTACGTATGTTGTAATAATAATACCCGTTAGTCTCCCCCCATAGCTCATTTACCAATCCATTCAATGCTCAAACCCGTAGCCCATAATCTAGTTTCCACTGCGGCCGCAGCACTGTACAGAAATAGTCTCTGCACCTGGCGGGGACCATCTCCGGGTGTATCACATTGTACACTCGTGGATGGTATTCGTCACTTCATCTTATTAAATTAAAAAACAAAAATTTAGTTAAAAAATTAAACTAAATTAAGTTCGACCTCGGCCTGACGTTCGTCTTTCAAACTCTCGGGACTCCATAGTCTTGAGAGTCTATGAAACAGTAACAATAATATCGTTGATATAAATAATAAAATAATTCATAATTCACATAATTTAAAAATATAAAATGACGTATTAATTCTTCACGCGAGTAAGTAGCTTTAAATTTTGTATACTTTTTTTTACGTGCGCAAAATCCCCACTGATACCCCCCTACAGCAGCCAGGGGGAGAGGTTATGTCGAACTCGAACCGACCAAAACGCACGACGCCTGTAGGTCGTTTTTTGGTTGCCGAAGGTGAGGTTGACAGGCATCTTTCGCACCCCGGCCGACTCAGGGTCATTTCTCTCGATCTGGCCCTCTCCTCGGGTGTGGGGATCACAGAGTCCCCAACTCGTCCCCGGAAATGGGGAGGCTTGCTTCTGCTGCGGGTAACAGGCGGTTCCACCCGTCAACCCCAGGACTGCGCTCATGATTCATCGACCTTCGACGCCCGAGTTGCCTTCGTACGCGGGCAGCTTGGCTTGCGATCCTTCGTCGCTCCCGCTGCGGCTCCCGCCCCGCCTCCTCCTTCACGAGCATTACTAATTTTGTATACTTAAGTGTCTGCGCCGCTTTTGAAAACCGCGCCATTGCTGCATGCAGTGTCTATAAATAATACGTCATAGACAACTTTAAAAAAAATCTAGAACACGCCAACATCACACGTCATAGACAACAAAACATTTTTTAAATTTTATAACCCTGATTCTAGTATCATAAAATATCTAAGAAATTTAGCGTAACGTATAGATTTACGAACAAAACGCAATAGGCACTCAATTTTCATTCTTTTTTGTTACAGAATCTCCAAAAGAACACCCTCCGTGGTACGGTGAACCTATCAAATTATAACGCTGTTATTAAGATATGACGTTTGTATGTTCAATATAATAAAATTGATTGTTTGTGTGTTGTTCTATTGATATTGACGTTGTCCAAAAGTTTATGAGGCTATCGCCCTGTTTTTAATTATTAGACATTATTTTAATTAAAATTGTATATTTTTGTATTGTGTACTTTTATTTAAAAATATATACTTAGCTGTTCGCCCCGGTTTCACTCCTATGCATATTTTTACTACTACAACATTCTACAGAACGCTATCTAGACCTATACTAAGCATTCCAATCGTTTGAAAATTGATTTATTATTTTTATAAATTCAATCTGATTCTGACCTACCTTTCACTTGGTTCTTGTATCATAAGCGCCCTCTAGATGGAACTAATTGACACTAAACCACAGATTATACAATAAAAACCGCTTCACGTCTTGAGGTCATAGATAATACATAATGTACCTATCGGATAATGGAATTATACGACCTATATCTCTGTTGCGATCTTATTTAACACAAAATTGATTAACTTTCTTGATTTTATTATTATCGAAACCTTTGAGTATTTAGACTGCTTGCGGCGCTAAGAAATAATTCTTCCGTTTACACGTAGGTATAGCTAGCATACGACATTATTGCAAAGTTATAACTCATGCTTAGATAAATAGAAACAGATTTTTTTTTACCGATTACGCGTGGTTTACGGCAGAGTAGAATTAGGGCAACCCCATCTCTTCCCATGCAGTGTAGTTTTTTTTATACCACTTAGGTGGCAGACAAGCGCACGGCCCACCTGATGGAAAGTGGTTACCGTGGCCTATGGACGTGTGTAACACCAGAGAAGCCACACTCGCGCTGCCGACCCTGTAAGCACAGACTTTCTGTGCCGTCAGTGTAGAGGATAAAGCAGGACAAGCCATTAGTCATTCCACTGACAGCACAAATTCTCCAGTGAGCTCTGGCTACCCTACTCACCGCTGGGAACACAACACAAAGTTATTATAACCGCGGTATTCTGTAGGGCGGAGGTACTTCCCCAGTCGGACTACCGCCGTGTCCTGCCTCCTACAAGTACAGTACAAAGCGACTAAGGGATAGGGCCGTTTAACATCAAACAGATATATACAGCCCAGTCAGCCTCAGATGCATGGCTCGAGTTAACATGCCCGTGGCCCAAATAGTGCCCGGAATTAGGGCAACAGGCTCACCCCCTATTACATGGGACCGAATACAATTATTGGTGAATTGTGAGTGTTAATTCACCTGTGCCTAACCCACCAGGTATAAAGGCGTGATTATATGTAGGTACTTAGGTATGTATGTATTATACCGATACGACCATATTGATATATTATGTACTTTGGTGAGAGAAGAACGCAAACAAGGCATCTCCCGCTTTACATTATATAATAATCAAAGGGTAAATAGAAATAAAATAGTCAGCTAAATTCCGTAGATAATTTTATTTGTGATTTAAAGTAGGTAATAATGAACACAATTATCAATCAGGGTTCTATCTAATCTTATGTAATGGCAAAACAACTGTCATTCCACAGATACTGCAAAAATTGTCATTTAATTGTAGACTACCTTCATGTTGTTAAAGTCGAAAATTAAATGGCACATGTAGAGTGAATGAAAAGTGTAATAAACTTTTTTTTTTCATTTAATTTTGGACTTTAAGCGTGTTTCAAGAGTCAAAATTTAATGGCATTTTTACCCAGTGCCCATGTTAAAATCGGAGCCCTGGTAAGGCACTTGAAATTTTGTAAATGGAATTATTTAAAAAAGTCTAACGACCCGAAGCCTTATCCATCCCGTTTTATTCGATTCACAAAGCTTACAATCTTAATTGAAATATTTTTGTCTGCAATCCACCTCAGTCCCGTTGTAAATCTAGTTCAGATATTCTTTCCATGACAATCTCCTGTATTTTACGTCGATTTACTTTGGTGGATGGAGTTAGAGGTAGTTCATTCAGGAAGATAACGCCGCCTCTTAATTGCTTGGAGTCGGATAGCTTCTCTGAAAAAAAAGTATTAAGACAGAATTACATAAATCTTCAATAATGAGGTAGTCCTACAGGCTGGTCTAACTACAGAACTACGATATCGCGAGTGGGCTCTGGAGATAAGATGGCAGTCGCTTCTCGACAAATACTGGAGTTGGAACGAGGGGTTATTACGAAACGGCTGACCGTTTCATAATAACCCCTTGTTTATACCACGAAACAAGTTGTAAACGTTCATGGTCACTCACATCAGTATCAGAATAAACGGGATATACACATTCGATCGACTACCTACATTGTGAATAGACGTGTGTAGCTCATTTCTTGGTCTTAGTCTGTTTGGCCTATTCTCGTAATTATTAGTGCTTTGTGTTGTTGATTGTGTTGAATGATCAACCACCCACGATGACTAAAAAGTGTGATCAATGTGAAAAAAATATTACGAAGACTGTACCAGGTGTAGAGTGTAGTAAATGTGAGTGTCTGGTTCACCTAAACACAAAATGTACGGGATTGACCAACAAGCAAATCATTGCACTCAAAGCTGCACCCAGTCTGGAGTGGATTTGTCTGCAGTGCCAAGAGGGAACACCGCGAAAAAGCTCATCTATCATCGTACCAAGTGATGATGATGAAGATAATGACACGGATGGTACATCAGTGACAATCAATTCAAAGAAGTTGATCGCTAACATAACGAAAGAAGTTGAAAAGGCGATGAAAAAGGAAATGAGGGAGCTAAACGATGCTTTTCAGTTTCATAGCTCTAAGATGGATGAGATACTGCAGTGCGTGGAGGTCTTCAGAAATACTATTAAGGATCTAGAACGGAAAAATACTGCACTAAGCAACAAGGCAACCAACCTTGAAATTCGCATGGGAGCAATGGAGCAACGCATACAGGAAATGGAACAAGAGAAGCTGGGGAAATTTCTGGAGATTGCCAACGTTCCAACCGAAACTATCGAGGAAGCTAAAAACGTTGTCGAAAACCTTGCAGCTATAATCAATCAACCAAAGGACGGGATCAAGGTGACGAAGAGACTTCATGCCCGCAAAGATTTGCCATCTAAAATATTAGTAGAATTGCGTGATGAAGATACCCGGGAAAAATGGATAACGGAAACAAAGAATAGAAAACCGTGTGTAGCAGACGTACATCCTACCTGCAAAACCAGGAGAGACGTTTTATACGTCAGAGAGGCTATGACGCAACTAAACAAACACCTACTTTGGAATGCAAAACAAGAACTCAAAATAAAACAAAATTACAAATACATATGGTTCAAGAAAGGTTACGTGAAGGCGAAAAAAGACGATAACGAAAAAATTTACACCATTAGAAGCATGGAAGATATTCAAGCACTGAGTACAAAAAAGAAGTAAAATCATTATTATACTAACCTGTTGATCAAATACATAAAACATGGCTGATATACAAATCACAAGCGACATTAACGAAATAACCAATTGTATTAACCTAAATGATTTTCTAAAGCAGATACCCAACACTGGCGTAAGTTTACTTTGTATGCACATAAACATTAGATCCACAATTAAAAACTTTCCTGCACTTGAACAATGCATTCTCTCTTCTAAAATAGATGTTGACGTAATAATATTATCGGAAGCTAATATTTCTGATTCCATAAGCTGTCTTTTTAACTTACGAGGTTATCAAATGTTTACGAACTTGCGACATGGTCGAAGAGGTGGGGGTATCATTGTATTTGTAAAGAATAAACACAAAACTGTCATAAAGCAACATAATACGCAACACTTTGAAAATATCTTATGTACTATTACGACTCAGTCCAACTATACCGTAAACCTATGCGCCGTCTACAGACCGCCAAGCCTTAGTAAATATTTATTTATTAGCGAACTACACTCGATACTTAAACACCTTTCCAATCACTCCGACTTACTCTTATTAGGAGATATTAATGTTGACTTGAAACTCAGCAATCCTATAACAAATTCATATAACAACTCGTTGCATAGTCTAGGTCTCTTGTGTGGAATCACAGAATACACTAGAATACAATTTCGCAATGGTTCGTTAAGTAAAACATGTATAGATCACATATATGCTCGCTCCCGCACAAAAGACTATATACGTCGGCGATCGGCACTACACTTGCTGACCACCGTGCGATCGTACTAGCTTGTGTCGGGGCACCAATACAGGAGGTTCCAAATTATAAAACGTGTATAAATAAAAATATACTTACGCAACTCCTCAACGAAGTTAAATGGGATGAAGGATGCGAATTATCTTGCCCGGTAAAGATCAATGACTTCATTGAAAGCAGATTTAAAGAATGCTATTCGCAATCAACACATCAAATAAAACTCAGAAACAACGTACGTGATAGCAACGGATGGATAAATAATATGGTAATAAATGCTTGCAAACATAGGGATGAAAAATTCGTGAAATGGGTAAGAAATGCCAATAACTTAAATTTAAAACGTGACTATAACAAAGCTAGAAATTTTGCGAACAAAATTATACAAAAGGCAAAGAATAGTAGTCTCAGAACCGAAATAACGCAGAATTACCGCAACCCACGTAATCTTTGGCAAATCCTCAACCGAATTACTGGCCGCATAAAACAGTCTATAGACATTGTCATAACAAACTCCTTGACCAGGAATGGTGAGAGCAGTCAAGATGTGGCCAACAGGTTCGCGCAAACGTTTGTAAATAACGTTAATTCAATAACACCTAATTGCACAATTCCTTTACTAGAGAAATCTGCATACACAAAATCAGTAAATGTGTCAATGAGATATAGACAAGCCACAGAAGGGAGTATAGAAAAAATTATAAAATCCATAAACATAAAAAAAGCCCCAGGCTTGGACGGTATAAGGACAATCGACATAAAAAATGTATCTGACAAAATATCATGTATTATAACTAAATTAATAAATATGAGCATCTCAAGCGGCAAATATCCCGATGCACTTAAAACTGGTATAGTTAGACCTGTATACAAGAAGGGCAATAAAGGCGAATACTCCAACTATAGACCAATAACCATCCTCCCAATCATAGATAAAATAGCTGAAAAGTATATAAGTAAAGAAATACACTACTTTCTAGACAAAAATAAGATTCTCTCCCCTAACCAGTATGGCTTCCAACCCCACAAAAACACTTCTCAGCTCCTCACCAAATTCACAGACAGCTTATACGACCATCTTAATAATAAGCGACACGTAATGGTAGTTTTTATAGACTACAGCAGTGCTTTTGATACACTCAGACACCCAACATTGTTAAAGAGCTTAAAAGAGTGTGGTATTAAGAATAAGCTCTTAAGGTGGTGTAGTGATTATTTACACAATAGAACATTTAGAGTGAGAGTGTCTGGTGAAGATAGCAGCACCATGCCCGTGAGCGAGGGTACGGCTCAGGGATCGGTGTTGGGACCATTGCACTTTCTCATATATGTCAACAACTTGGAAAACTTGATAACTAACTGTGAGATATTTCAGTTTGCTGATGATACATGTCTGGTGGCGACTGGAAACACGGCTGAGGATGCATTGGTGAAACTTCAGGACGATTTCAATCTACTGACCAAATGGTCTCATGACCTGGGTCTTGTGCTGAATGAAAAAAAAACTAAACTAATGTACATAAGCTCTAGTCGAAATAGATGTACATATGAGCCTGCTCTTGTCGCGCACAATCATGAGTGTCTTCATAAAAATAATGATAAAGCAATACCTGACTGCTGTAACTGCAGAATAATAGATGTGGTGGACGAGCAGACTTACCTTGGTGTCGTCATAGATAATCGACTTTCCTGGAAGAGTCACATAGACCGGGTCTGTGACAGACTAAGGGGTATACTAGCCAAGTTTACTCTGATAAAAAGAAAAATACCTTACCAAATTCGACTACAATTGTACACTGCCCTAGCCGAATCAATTATTGGTTATGGTCTATCCAGCTATGGAAGAACTTACAAATCGCATCTCGATCCAATCTATGCACTACAATTGAGGTTGTTAAAGGAAGTTGTTCCATATAGTATCAAAAAGAATTACGAAAATAACTACCATGCGCTCTTTGAATTTTGCAACATACTACCCATACACGAAAAAACTAAATACACACTCTTACAGGAAGAATTTTTCAGGGAAGATTTTAAAAAAATCAGGCAATATAACATTAATTACACTGTCCAAACACGTCAGCTCCTGAAATCTAAACTACTGTTGCCAAAATACATAAACCACTACGGCAAAAGGAAACTGTCATACATGATCCCGAACCTCATCAACAAACTCCCATTATCCCTAAAAAATGAGTTAACTCCAAAAAATATTAAATGCAGACTCAAAAAACATTTCCTTGCGAATTTAATTAATTACTGAACAGTGAATCACGGTACCCATATGATATAACACACACACACACACACACTCACACACACACACACACACAAACGCGCGCGCGCGCGCACACACACACACACGCGCACACAGGCACGCGCGCGCACACACACACACGCGCACACACACGCGCACACAGACACGCGCGCGCACACACACACACACGCACACACATATATATATATAACATACTTATATACAAGGATATATCTTTACACTTGTAAACAAATCATGATCCTCATCTCACTATCAATGTAATAGCACATCGAAATTCTCCGACTTTGCGTTACCTAACATCATTATAATGTATTAGCTTACTTGAAAATAAAACAACATTCTGTAGATGCAGTGAACGTATTTGCTATCTACTCGGAGTGCATTATAAAAAAACTAGTTAGCCGGCTGGCGGGAGGATGACGCTAGACGTAGTGGCGTTCTTTTGCAACCTACCCGCCAAAATTAATATTTTTATTTATTTATTTGGTTTCTTTTTTCTGTGATGTGCCCTAACACATGTCCCTGCGCAATATGTGGGTACTTGATTGTATTATTTTGTATGATTGTATGTTAAGTTAATATCTGAATGTCGATGATAATGATGCCCAGAAAAACTCAAATGAGTTTATGTGACATCACTAAGTAAACGAAACATGTAAATACTGTAATTGTTTATAATAATAAATAAAAAAAAAAAAAATTTACCATGTTTCATTGTTTTGATTTTCCGATATTTCGGCGCTGTTGCAAGCACCTTGATCACGGAGGAACTGGAGTAGTGGCGGTGAACAGAGAAAAAGTTTTTTCCTAGGAGTAATAATATCGATCTACCCTCTTTCGAGTTCTTTTACTACGCGTATCTGCACTACTATTGGTTTCACTCTCACTACAAACTCGAACCCGATCTCGATCACGTTCACGACATACGATGCTCACTGTATCCACTCGCGATTTTGTTTTAGCTTGTTCCCGGTTGTTTTTGCAAAGACTCCAACAATGAAACATGGTAAATATCCCGTTTATTCTGATACTGAAGTTGTAAACTTGTTTATAAAAATCTTGTTGAAGACTTATAGAAGACTAATCAAAACACAATACTTGTTTTATACATGTATCACAGATACATTTTCGTTCACATAGAATGTATAGCCAACAAGTTGTAAGCAAGTATTAAACACATTTGCGTTCACACTGTAGCCTGTGACATATTGCGGCTTGTCAAATACATGTTATATACTTAGGTGTTAACGAGGGGTTAGAAAGCAGTCCAGGTATGTCGACGGTTCAATAACTCGGACCAGCTTATCGTGTTCCTCGAGGCATAACCCTTCAGCACGCTTGACCCCATTCAGCATCATCAAAAAGACATATTTTCCTGCTTGCATCTGAGACCAAGTTGAATTATGAGCTGAAGATCTTCTGGCTTTTTCTCCCTCACTTCGCACTGTCTTGGGCGTCCACGACATCAAGCCAGGATTATCAGGATCTGACATGCCATTGCCACACTATTATTGACCATTACCTTTAACCAGGTTCTTAATCTCATCAGCGGTGGTGTTGAATCCAGGGCGCAATACGACGCATGCGACGGGCAGATCCCCGCATTCAGGATCGGGTACCCCTGTTACAGCCACATCTAGTACTGCAGGATGCTGGCGTATCACTGTTTCTACCTCCACTGGTGATATCTGGCAGAAAAATTAAAGAAAAAAAATATTAAGTATATCTTATAGGTAGCACTTTAGGAAAAGAATGGATTCAAAAAGACGAGGATCGCAATGCAATGATGGTCATTGAGAGAGTCCAGCAGTGGACTGCAATAGTAGCCTATTGATTGATTGATATACAAAACTAAGAATCTTTTGAGGATCAATAGAGAGCATGATGTGGACGAGTTCAAATTCACCAAGCATAGAGTTTTACAAAACACCCGCGCGCACCAGGGTCTCCTTTTTCTCCCGATTTAGGACCAAAATTTGTTTACCGAGTTATAATTACCTGGTGATTCCTATACTTCAGCAACGCTTTTATTCGCTCCACAAAATAGTAGTTCCAGTTTTCATCCCTATACATCAGGTCTCCTGACATGAACCAGCCATCTTCTGCAAATGCTTCTTCAGTTGCTTTTGGGTTGTTGTAGTACCCCTAAAAGTAAGTAGAATACAGCGGCTAACTTCACAATTTATTTGAACGAAACCATACAATTACTCGTACATACATATGATCACGCCTTTAGCCCCAGAAAAAAGAAGTGAACCCACATTTGTGAATTAACACCAATCATGGTATTGGGTTCCACGTAATAGGAGGGTGAGCCAATTGCCGTTTTCCGGGTACTATTGTTGACTCGAGCCATCTCAGGTGGTGTCTGGGCTGTATATGTATATCTGTCTGATTTTATGATGGTTGGTCCAAAGTTTACTCTGTCGGAAACCACGGTAACAGGTGGGTATAAGATAAGGTGTCACAGTCGTGCTACATGACCAGATTTCCGTAATAGCCGTCACAGTGGGAAGCCTTATGCTGCAGTCTTTGTAGCTGGCCAAGGTCAGCAGTTATAGTGTTTGAAATACCTCCGCATTCTTTCGCGAGGCGGTTATACTAAAGGCGTTCCGGGTGCCGGATATCTCAAAAAGATTTCCTGAGGATCTCTCGTCCTGAGGACAGCGGTTTGGACTAATTTGAACCCTAGAAGAAGCTGGCCCAGCGTGGCGATGCATTGTTTCCCCGCGCATTACTCTTTAAGGGATGTGATCCCGACAATACCTACGTCATGGAAGCCGGCGTTGGTAGCCAAGGTCGGCCGGTGTCTTAGGGATTTCTTATCCAGGACGTACTTTAATTCTTTGCAGCACTGGCAGATGTGCTAAAACACTACGATTATAATTGGTTCAAGTTTAACTTACCTGAGGTTTCATGAAGTACCTATGCATTGACTGATATTATACAAATACGTAACCAGACTTTATCCAATTGGATATTTGACAACCAGTACAAAAAAATAGGAAATACGTTGGATATTTATATACCTATATTCTTTTTGGAAAAAAAATGGATATAATAGCTTATATGTAAATAATAACTACCTATACAAAATGTATTTCATAAAAAATAAATTTAAAAAAGTAATTAATTTTTACAAAATATAATTGAGATTTTTTTATCTGTATTTCACATGAGACATTAAATAAATTTCTACATGTTTTAAAATAAGTTTCCGAAATTAGTCAAATACCCAATTGACGAATTACTTATCATCTAGTAAGTTTGGGTACCTTCCTCATGAGCTATTTACCTTGAAGACTCCAGGCCCTTTTAACCACAGCTCTCCAGGTTTGTTGGGCTCTTTTATTTCTTGCTTAGTAGCAACATCTATGAGCTGAAAAATATAGGCAAGTTATATTTTGATACTAGTAGTAGTAGGTATAGTAATAAGTAGGTAGTATAATAGAGACTAATAGGCAATTATAAATTGCAAATGGGTTGGTCAATAAATGTAATTTTAGACTTTCAACAATGGTCTTTTTTATGTTTTTTTTACCACTTAGGTGGCAGACAAGCACAAGGCCCACCTGATGGAAAGTGGTCACCGTGGCCTATGGACGCGTGCATTATAAGAGAGTCACACTCACGCTGCCAACCCTGCAAGCATTGAGAGTTTCTGTGCCGTCAGTGTAAAAGACAAAGCAGGACAAGCTTTTGGTCTTTCCACTGACAGAACAAAATCCCTCCAGTGAGCTCTGGCTACCCTTCTCACCGCCGGGAACACAACACGAGGTTATTATGGCCGCGGTATTCTGTAGGGCGGAGGTACTTCCCCAGTGACTGTTCAGTTCGACGGAAATACTTAGGTACGAACACTTAGGTGGCAAACGGCCAACCTGATGGGAAGTGGTAACCGTGATCTCGTGCTGCCGACTCTGAAGAAACCTGATACCCTTTTTGAAGAACCCCATATTGTAATCGTTTAGGAAAACCACAGTAGGGAGTTCATTCCACGAAGATGAAGTTTCTTTCATACCGCACAGAGCGCTCCGTCTCAGGTCGCAATGTGTGGCGATGAATTCCCTGCTTATGGCGAGCGGTGCCATAATACAATGTAGCTGTGTGCATCATGTCAAACAATTCATCTGAGCACAAACCACTGTATAGGCGGTAGAATACACAGCGAGGCAAAGTCCCTTCTAAAGCTGAGAGGCTTCATATCGCCTGTCAGTATGGGATTGTCGACGAGCTTCAATACCCTTCTTTGCACCGAGTCGAAAGGGTCAAGCTGGTATGCAGGCTATGGTAAGGTGTACGTAAGGTGACAGCAGTACTCTATGTGGGGCTGAATCTGTGCCTTATAAACAAGGAGTCACTGCCCTGCAGTGAAGTTCTGCTACACCCTGTTTAGCACTCAAAGTTTCTTTGATGCCAACTTAACCTTCCTCCGAATGACTGCGGTAGATGCGGAACTGGAAATGGTAAGTGGGTTTTCTTAACGGTGAATAGGTACAGTAGGTATGTGGTAGATCTTATCTTAGAACCTATAGGTATTATTTATAAGCATTGTTCACCTGTTTATCAAGCGTGGCAACTCACTGTAAATACCTAAATAGAAGAAATGCCTCTATTTTTACCCGACTACGGCGAATACAAAGGAGGGTTATGATTTTGACAGGCTATCTATGTAGGTATGTAAGTAGGTTCCTATGTTCAGTCATAGCTAGTACCTAGTCCGCTAGTTATAGGCTATATGACGTGTCATCAAATCTATTGTGGCGCCCTCTAGCGGTCATAAAGTACTGCGTTAAGAAATACACTTGAGATTTTAGTTTTTAATCTTAATTTTATTCTTTGTTCAAATAACCTTCCCCAGTTTTTTTTTTTCTACAGTGGGAAATAGCACATTCAGACATTCTCACGGTATTTTTCACAATTTTATCAAGATAAGCAGTCATTGAGCTTGGGAAAATGGGCAACTTACTTAGGGGTTTATAAGCATTTTTTTTTTAAATTCTGACTAATTTTTTAATATCATCGCAACATACCCTCAATTGTAAATGACTGCTTCGTTTTCCAATGGATCCAATGGGTGCTCCAACGCACTGAAAGATCAGGCTCGCCGCCTCACTCATGCCGAATATATTTGCTGTTATGGTTTTTGGTGACATTTTCTAAAATGAAATAAAAAAAATACCCAGGATTGAGTTTACTACACGTTTTTTTTCGTATGGAAATTCCATCGATCTTCACCTCACGGGAGCTGGGTGGGCCGTGGATCTCACCTCCGGCAACCAAGGACCCGCAAACGGTATGCGTTTTAGTCGGTTCGAGTCCTACATAACCAGCCGCTAGAGCCAGCGGGGTCGCTGGTTCCGGGGAAGGGTTGGCCCACCATTTTCGCACGTTAAAGATAGACTAATGGTGAGGTCGACCAACGACTAAAACCAAATGGTGCCTCTCATACCAGCCATATAGTTCACAGAACCAATTCCACAGATTCCTTTAGAATCACTGAGAGAAATTTTTTTTTTTACATATAGCACACATCAGTTAGACTTGTCTGAAACTGAAGACAAAGTCTCAGAAAGGAGGGTCACTCAGCTTGACGCCCTCATCATATACTTTTTCACGCCCCGCTTAAAGGACCCGAGACTGTAGGAAGAAGGAAACACGTGAGCTGGTAATGAATTCCATGCCTTAATGGTGCGACGAACCGCTTGGTTCTTGATCCCATTTTTTATACCACTTAGGTGGCAGACAGGCGCACGGCCCATCTGATGGAAAGTCGTTACCGTGACCTATGGACGTGTGTAACACCAGAGAAGCCACACTCGCGCTACCGACCCTGTAAGCACAGAGTTTCTGTGCTGTCAGTGTAGAGAACAAAGCAGGACAAGTCGTTAGTCATCCCGCTGACAGCACAAATTCTCCAGTGAGCTCTAGCTATTCTACTTACCGCTGGGAACACAACACGAAGTTATTATAACCGCGGTATTCTGTAGGGCGGAGGTGAGGTAGGGCACGCCGTAGTAACGGCGGTAAGACCCATCATGGGGGAGTGGCTAGAGAGGCCACACGGCAGCCTCTCGTACCGTCTGACGCAGATGATCACCGAGCACGGATGCTTCGGAAAGTATCTGCGTCGGATGCACAAAGAGCCAACGTCCGAGTGCCATCACTGCGACGCGAGCGAGGACTCAGGTCCGCACACGCTCACCGAGTGTCCGGCGTGGGAGACGCCGAGGCGGGAGCTTGTGGCGGCCCTGGGAGTGAGGGTTCTCACGCTCTCCACCTTGCTCGCGGCGATGGTTCGCTGCGCGGATGCGTGGGCGGCCGGCGCCTCCTTCTGCGAGCAAGTAATGCTCGTGAAGGAGGAGGCGGGGCGGGAGCGGCAGCGGGAGCGACGAAGGATCGCAAGACAAGCTGCCCGCGCACGAAGGCAACTCGGGCGTCAGAGGTCGATGAACGACCTCCGCCCCCCATGAGCGCCGGCCTGGGGGTGACAGGTGAAGCCGCCTGTCAACCTGGCAGAAGCAGGCCGCGGCGGTGGCGCGCGTGGCGCGCCTCCCCGTTTCCGGGGACGAGTCGGGGACTCTGTAGTCCCCACACCCGAGAAGAGGGCCATATCGTGAGAGATGGCCCTGGGTCGGCCGGGGTGCGAGGGATATGCCTGTCAACCTCACCTTCGGCAACCAAAACGACCCACAGGCGGCGTGCGTTTTAGTCGGTTCGAGTCCGACATAACCTCCTCCACCGACTCCGGTGGGGAGGTATCCGTGGGGATTTTGCGCACGTAAAAAAAAAAAAAAAAAAGGGCGGAGGTGAGGTACATCCCCAGTCGGACTGCTCAATTGGGCGGAAATACCGCCGTGTCGTACCTCCCTATAACCGCTATAATCCCCTTTAGCATCATGATGAATACTTAAGTTATTACCTTTAGTTGACTAATTAGCTCCGTAGACACGGCACTGCCCCCTATGAGCAATAACTCGAAGCATGAGAAGTCACAGTTTTGTTCTTCTGCCATCTTTAACAAGCTTAATAGCATCGTTGGGCTAGATATTAGAAATGTGGGCTGTAATACAATAAAGGATCTTTTATAATCGATACCGTTAATACCTACTAAGTATTTACATATTTCGTTGAGTACCTATATATAGATCTAGTGAGATGGAGTGTGCGCTGGAGTTGCATAGCCTATTCCTTTGAGCCCCTTCCATCATCGATTAGGGAAAGAAATTAGGG
The DNA here is from genome assembly GCA_963662185.1 of Eilema griseolum. Classification (NCBI taxonomy): domain Eukaryota; kingdom Metazoa; phylum Arthropoda; class Insecta; order Lepidoptera; family Erebidae; genus Eilema; species Eilema griseolum. Next base: position 5,086,906 of record OY759249.1, read on the forward strand.
ATTTACCTGGGATTTTTTTTTTGTACCACTAAGTTGGCAGACAAGCACACGGCCCACCTGATGGGAAGCGGTTACCGTGGCCTATGGACGTATGCAACAACAGGGGTGTCACACTCGTGCTGCCGACCATGAAGAAACCTTCTGATGCCCCTCTTGAAGAAATTTTAAAATGTAGTAAAGAGTAAATTGTGCCGGAAGCTATTATGAAATCCAAGAATATTTAGATGATAAACAAGCTTGGAAATGAGCTATTAGCTCAACTATGCTATTCAAGTAAATTATTGTATTTAGACTAAGTAGATTTAGTAAATGTATGTAAAAAGGCCAAAAAAAATCCCGCTGAGTTTCTTGCCTGGGTCTTCTCAGGTCAGTTCACTTGCTAAACTAGTCTTTCATATTTCTTTTTATGATGACGATTTTTAAGTGCCGATTTAATGGTCTATGCAGAATGAATTATTTTTGTCTTTAACTTTGATTGACCAGGAAGTTTAAAAAAGTCACTTTATTGGAATTGTATTACGATAATATATTGTCTTGGGGCGATATTAACACGAAATTAGAACCTGCTTAGTAACTGGATTGTTGTAAGTCTACTCATAAGAGTGACCATTTCATGAATTTTATAAGAATCTATTGAGATCTACTAGAAATTCATTCAGCAGAATCGCTCAATGTATTTTTTTTTTTTTTTTTATATGGGACACGTCAATTGGACTTCGCCTTGCCTGATGGTAAGCTGAAGGCAAAATCCCAGAAAAGAGGGTCACCATTACTTACACATACCGTGTGACAATGGTGACACTCAGCTTGACGGCCTTATCATATGCTTTTTCACGCCCCGCTTAAAGGACCCGGGACTGTAGGAAGAAGGAAACACGTGAGCTGGTAATGAATTCCAGGCCTTAATGGTGCGACAGAGGAAAGAGTCTCCGAACCGCTTGGTTCTTGATCGGATGTTTTGCACCGTGTGCGGATGACATCTAAGACCTGCACGCGTTGTCCTGTGTAGGAAAGGGGAGGGTGGGACTAATTGGAAGAGCTCATCAGAACACTCCCCATGGTACAGACGGTAAAATACAGCCATGGACGCAACATCTCTACGCAGCTGTAAAGGTTCTAGGGTGTTCGTGATCTCGGGATTCCCAATGATGCGGATCGCACGTCGCTGCAACCTGTCGAGAGCATCTAGTAAGTACTTTGCTGAACCATCCCAGAGATGCGAGCAGTACTCCACACAGGAGCGAATTTGTGTCTTGTATAGAAGACACCGCTGCTCCGGCGTGAAAAATCGTCTCACTCTGTTCAGGACTCCGAGTTTTCGTGAGGCTGTTTTGATGATGCTTTCGATGTAGTTTTTGTTATTCAGGTTGCAGCGAACATCCATACCTAGGATATTGAGATTGTCCTGCAGCGGCAGTGGCGTGCTCTGAAGAGTGGGGACCTTTTTAGACCCGCAGACGTACGGCTACGGTAATGTGCCTCCGGTAAATGGTTGATATACGTACCTATGCACGTCTATACCTACTGTTATGTGTTCTGTGCCTACGAACTAAACAGTCCAAACATTCATTATGTGTACAAAAGGGCATTCTACTCCTTCGAGTGGTATTCCCTTTCTTACTCTTGTGTTTACAGGAAGATATAACTTGAGAGTCCTTAAAATTAAAGACTATTAAAGTATAGTTATAGGTTATCTACTTCTAAACAAGCGTTCTCCATTGTCGGACAGTTACGATGAAGTCGTGAGCAATCGCGAGCGTATTAACTATTAAATAAAAAGCTCCTTTTCACATTCTTTCTCCTTATCTTTTGGTCTTTTACGTAATAACAAAATCTTTAAACCAACCTTATTGGTTGCGCCGATGTAGAAGCTGTATTTCTTGACGTGGAAACACACTCTTTCTATACCCGTCTCCTCTCCCGCACTAACCATAGAATAGGACTAGATAGCTTCCGTCCGCCATTTGTGATATAGACACTCAGTCTCGCTTTGAACTAGCCAGCGTAAAGACGGACGGACCGCGCTCGCGTCTCTCAGAAATGTATAATATTTGTTACATTTTTACCGCTTCATAGACCTTTACCGATCGGATTGTGCCTCTCGTGTGTTCCTCAAGCGATCTAGTGATGCTGACGGCAGCTCCTGAGCAAGGAAGAGAAGATCCGTGTACCGGCTGCAATGAAAACACGTGTGTCGTGAAGGTTAGTGCATCCTCTCCTAATTTCTCGGGCTGCATTCACTGCCTGGATCGAATCCGCGGCAGCCCGGCCACCTGTCTTGTTTTGTGTGTAAAGCGTCAATAGAACAGTTAGCTACTTCCCGCAATACAGTCCATTACCGCACGCTGCCAAGCGCCAACATTTTTGGTCCGGATCGAGCCGGATTCTTAGCCGTAGTTCGTATTTTGTTATTATTCTAATGGGAATAAGCGCGCCGCACCTAAGTGCCTGGTTATTTTAGTAGAAAACCCCGCATCCAGACACTTAGGATTAGATTTGTTGTCCGTTCGCCGCTGGCTCGCATAGTACCTACCTGGTACATACATAGGTTAGGTATCATATCAACACTTAATCGTAGTTCGCAATTTTCGCATCGCACCTAAGTGCCTGGTTATTTTAGTAGAAAACCCCGCATCCAGACATTTAGGCTTAGATCTTAGGTATACTAGACACCCTAGTGCATAGGCACAGTGTAATACCTAACGCATTTGGCTTTGTTTTGTTTTTTTCAATTGCGTCGTATTTGCCTAGTACCTGCGTGGGTAGACACGTGGTTGTACCTACCTCGCTCGCATCTCATTCCAATTCATACGAAAGTATTTTAATTTGAATAGATATTACGCAATACTTAGTCCCTGAAATAATAGTTGAACCTAGACAGCGACCATCGCGTAGGTACGATCTTGTTGCTATGCGCGTTAGTTCAAGCTTGCACTGGCAGTTATAAGTACCTACCTACCTACGGTTATCGCTCGCGCCGCCTCGCTGCTCTGTACCGCTAGGATTGAGTCATTTCATATTTATTGTTTACCGCACTTTAGTTTGAGATTTAATTGTAAACATGTCCCCAAAGGTTGATAAGACCGGTAAGGTTCAATTGAAACTTTTATACGCTAAAAAAGAAATGATTTACTCTCGCGTACAATCGATTTATGATAATGCACTTAAAACCTCTGATTTGGTCATCAGAGATTCGTTCTTGTGTTCTATAGAAAACTTAGATAGTCTACGCGCGGATTTCGAAACCTTAGTACATGACATCAACGTTTTAGAGTTGAATTTGAATCCCGATTACTCAGTGAGTTATCAAGCCTTGTCGTCGTTTGACGATTTGTATTGTCGTATCAAACGCGTCGCTAGGAGTTTGGAGAAGCCGGCTGACCTACCCAACCCCACTCGCGACCGACCTAAGTTGCCACCAATTCAAATACCCGAGTTTGATGGTAACATTCGCAATTGGTGTCTATTTATAGATAGTTTTGAGAATACAATAGATAAGAACGATTCGTTGACAGATCACGAAAAGTTGCATTATCTCGTTGAAAAATTGACTGGTAAAGCTATAACCGTTTGCGCTGGAATTACGTTTAGTGCCGAGAATTATAATTTAATTTTAAATACTTTGAAAGCTAGGTATGAGGATAAAAGATCGGTAGCTAACGCCTATTTAGATCAGATGTTTGATTTGAAATCTATTGCGGCATGTAACGATCAAAACTTAGAGAAATTTCTAGATACTTTCGCGTCAGCTGTTCGCGCCGTAAAGAACCTAAAGATTGATGACCTCTGCGACTTCGTATTTTTGTATATGGGTTTAAGGAAATTAGATTCCGAAACCATTCGTTTGTTTGAGTCGGATCATCGCGGCAATAAAATTCCTAAGTTCGAAGACTTAGAAAGTTTTGTTCGCGAGCATATAAAAGTATTGCAGCGCTCTTCATCGAAACATGAGGGCGCGAAGATAGTTGTTGATTCTGCACGCAAAGTAGATGCGTCATCGAAGTCACTGAGGTCAACTCATACTTATGTTAGTACCGCACCAGCACGTGTACAGTCACCTGTTTGCTCTTTGTGTAGCACTCATCATTCGCAACTGTACAGGTGTCCTGGTTTTCTAAAATTGTCGCCTAGTGATCGTTATAAATTTGTTCGCGCTAATAATTTTTGTTTTAATTGTCTCGGTACTAAACACCGCGTTGTTTTATGTAATAGTAGAAATAGTTGTCGCAAATGTCAAGCGAGACACCACACTTTGCTTCATTTTGAGAATAGTAATGCCGCATCCAATGTGAGCACGGTTGGCTCGTCGAGCGGTGACACACGGCAGCCTGCGCCGCAGCCGCAGCCCGCGCTCGCGCGCGCTCCGGCCCGCCCGGTGACCGCCGCGGATGACGTCACCTTGTGTTCGTTCTCCGCTAGTGCTGCACTCACTACTGTGTGTCTTGCGACCGCTCGCGTTGTTATTGTTGATGCATTAGGTAAGCCGCGCATTGTTCGAGCGCTGTTAGATGGCGCTTCGCAAAGTAATTTTATTACTCAAGATTGTTGTCGGCGTCTTGGTTTCAATGTTGATAAGCGTTCAACCCGCTCAGTGGTGAAGGGTTTTGGAAGCTTACAGTCAGCTGTTCGTGGCACCGTTAAAACAAGGTTTAGATCTCGTTTTAATAATAATATTTGGTTTGACATGGATTCGCTCGTTATAGATAGAATAGCTGAACAGTTGCCTACCGTCCCGGTTGACACGTCTTTATTAACGAAATTTAAAGACTTGCCTTTAGCAGATGAGACTTACGCTGTTCCTGGAGTCGTCGATATATTGATCGGCGCTTCGATTCTCCCGCACCTCCAGTTATCACGTAAGGTTCAAGGGGGACCGACGTACCCCGCTCCGCACGCACTGGAAACAGTTCTTGGTTTTGTTATAATTGGTTCCGCACCCGCTTCTATGGATAGTTTTAGTCACTCGACTGCTTCGTTCTGTTGCACCGTCGAGCCGCCACTGGAGTCTACCATCCGCAAGTTTTCGCTCGGTGGCTCCCGTGTATCCGCTGAAAAACGCTTTCTTTGTTTGGAACGAAAGATGCAGGCGTCCCCAAAGTCGAAGCGGGCCTATGATGAGGTTGTTAACGAATATTTAGATAAAGGTTACATCTCACCTGCGCCTGCGGACACTGGCGGGACCCAGCCTTCGTACATTATCCCGCACCGCGGAGTTATTAGAGAAGATAAGCTTACTACTAAAACTCCGTGTAGTTTTGGATGGCAGTGCTAAGACTAGCACTTCCGTGTCGCTTAATGACATAATTGTAAATTTTCGCATTAATATTAGTAATTTTTAGCTTTTAGGACTCAACAGTCGCTTTGTGTTGGGCCCACTCTTCGCCCCATCGTTGGGACACATTCGTCGCTAATAGAGTGGCAAAAATTCAATCTGAATTGGCGCCACATAATCTCTTTCACGTTGCTGGCACCGACAACCCAGCCGATTGTCTCTCTCGTGGATTGCTTCCTTCGCAAATTTTAGATCACCCGTTATGGTTTAGTGGACCGTCCTGGATTCATGCCGCGTTAGATGGGTGGCCAGTTAGTCAATTCAATCCCACTACGGTTTCCGAACCACCCGAGGAGAAGAAGCACTCGCTTGTTGTATCGGTCCCGCGTGAAGAGACCCTTATTTGTTGTTGGCTAATCGCGTCTCGTCTTGGTCGAGACTGTTGCGTTGTGTTGTTTGTTCGCCTCTGCCCTCTGCCTAGCCAGCGGTAGGCACGAGCTCCAATCTAGGTTTATATTTTAGTTGTTATTTCCCAAACCTAGATTTAGATTAGACTTTAGATTTGTTTCGCATTTGTCGTTTCGAAGGTAACCCTTCAAGCCGGGGGGAATGGTTGCGCCGATGTAGAAGCTGTATTTCTTGACGTGGAAACACACTCTTTCTATACCCGTCTCCTCTCCCGCACTAACCATAGAATAGGACTAGATAGCTTCCGTCCGCCATTTGTGATATAGACACTCAGTCTCGCTTTGAACTAGCCAGCGTAAAGACGGACGGACCGCGCTCGCGTCTCTCAGAAATGTATAATATTTGTTACATTTTTACCGCTTCATAGACCTTTACCGATCGGATTGTGCCTCTCGTGTGTTCCTCAAGCGATCTAGTGATGCTGACGGCAGCTCCTGAGCAAGGAAGAGAAGATCCGTGTACCGGCTGCAATGAAAACACGTGTGTCGTGAAGGTTAGTGCATCCTCTCCTAATTTCTCGGGCTGCATTCACTGCCTGGATCGAATCCGCGGCAGCCCGGCCACCTGTCTTGTTTTGTGTGTAAAGCGTCAATAGAACAGTTAGCTACTTCCCGCAATACAGTCCATTACCGCACGCTGCCAAGCGCCAACACTTATATTCTTTTATCAGCTCAATTATATGAAGAGAGGTAATGTGTGCAGATGTTTGGAGTCTTGAATACTTCAGAATAGGACTTAGGACAAAATTGATGAGTGTAGACAACCACTGCGACGGTGCTATCATAAGCGCTAAACGCGTTGGTGATGGGAACTTCGTGGAGAAACTCCTGTTGAACATAGATTGAAAGATTGAAGACATTATTGGGATGGTCTCGTGGCAAAATGACAGCTAAGTAGATTAGCACATTTTTGTTATGATGGACCTTGCAAAAATACGAGTACTAGCCTCGTCAGGTCATTCTTGGAAGACTATTGTTCACACATTGCGATTCTTCCCTGCCTCGGTGACCACGTCGAGCCGTTGGTTCCCAGTGCCGTGCGAAAATTCAAGTTCAAATTCAAATTCTTTATTTCTCAAAATAATGCAACGTAATTATTATTATTAAAATTATGGACGAGCAGCATGTTTGCTGATATGTCCACTTCATGGTGTTGGAGTACAGTTCAGTCCAGTCCATATCTCTTTTATTGTTTGTTTTGTACTGTAAGCCATTCATCCAAGCGACACTTAAAGGTCGTTAGCGTAGCAGCTGACACCACTTCCTCAGGCAATTTGTTCCACAGTTGCACAATGCGGTTGTTGTCTTTTTGACGTCAAATTCTGCTTAAAACCAAGTTTACCACCGTTTTTTGGGCGCTACGCGGAGAAAAACGGTGCAACAAACTCCTATGCGGCATTTTCGAGAAGTCAGCTTATAAATGAAGATTAAATTAAGACATATACATACATAAATTAAATGAAGACTAATGATTTCTTAAGACTAAATATGGACATTTTTATCTCGTGTCAAGAGAATAGTGCCCGGAATACGACAATAGGCTCACCCCCTATTACGTGGGACCGAGTACAATTATTGGTGAAATGTGGGTATTAATTCACCTCTGCCTAACCCTCCAGGGATAAAGGCGTGATTATATGTTTGTATATATGTATGTATGTGTATGTCAAGATATAATAAAAAAATCATTTTAATAAAATAATAATAATTATTATTATTATTGGGGAACAGGCCAGCAGTTGAAACAACTGATATCAGCCTGCATCTCATTGTTCACTACACTGTTTTCACTACTCAACGATTTTGTTGATTTATGTGTTTGTCCAGTCTATTTTTGAATTGGTTAATGTTTTCTGCTGTCACAATATTTTCAGGTAGCCTATTCCATGTGTTAACCACTCTATTGCTCAAGAAGTTCTTGTGTGGGTTTGTATTCCAACTAGATTTTTGCAGTCTAATGTTGTGTCCTCTACGATTTCGGACCGGTGCGCGTATGAACATGTTGCTGAATCCTTGTAAGTCATAGTGATCAGTGATTATTTTGAAGGTCTCAATCAGGTTTAATTAACTTAAGTTTAGGTGCACCGTGTGTTTCTCCGTAAAGGCCTTTGTGGAGAAGCCGTTGACAGACTCGGACACCATGGTCTGTCGTGCAGCAGGAGCGCTGGGCGAATTCCACGGCACGCCAGCCTCAACGACATAATCCGCCGTGATCTTGTCACCGCCGGTGTACCAGCTGTACTTGAACCAAACGTTTTGGCGCGTGACGATGGCAAGAGACCGGATGGCATGTCGTTATTGCCATGGAAGATGGGTAGGACTCTGGTGTGAGACGCCACATGCGTTGATACCATAGCTCCTACCCATATAACTAGCACGGCTGGCTGTGCTGGTGCTGCTGCTGCTTTTGCAGAGGCTCTCAAGCGGCGCAAATACTCCAATCTCATCGGAGATTATGAATTTGTGCCGTTTGGATTCGAGACATTGGGGTCATGGGGTCCGAGCGCTCGCAACCTCTTCCGTGAGATTGCGAAGCGTATGGTCGACGCTTCTTTTGACCAGAAGGCTGGCCTCTTTTTAGGTCAGAGAATAAGCATTCCCATAAAACGTGGCTATGCTGCCTGTCTTCTGGGAACGCTACCACAAGAGGCATGCGATGCGGAGGAATTCCACGACGCATTTTAATTGTTCTTAGCTATAAGTTGTATAATAGTTATTTTAGTTCTATTGTATTTAATATTTGTATATTATTTCTTGACATGATTGTAAAATTAATAACATTACAGATATCTAATAGAAGAATCTATAAATATAAAAAAAGTTATAAGTTAAAATAATTGTAGAAAGTTAAAATAGGAAAAATAGTTCGCGTGCCTATTACAATATTGCATACATACATATAATCCCCGGAGGCTATTATGTGGGACTAAATTCAATGATTGATGAAATTTGGGTGTTAATTTACCTCTGCCTATTACAATATTGTGCCATAGTTATAGCATTTTAGGAGGGGCGTGCGTGTGTGTGGCGTTATGAGTAGCTGGAACCCTAAAAAGGCCAATAACTTGATCAACTACAGAACTTTGATATCGCCTGTGAGCTGTGGAGGTCAGACAATATCTGCCAAATATACATAACATCCTCCTCAGAAGGGATGGGCAACGGCCGTCTCGCGGACACAGTAATCGACTGACACGGGCCCCCGCTGACACACTGGTCGCACATCACTTCTTTAGTAACAGAGTTGTCTACAATTGGAACTTACTGCCAGATAACGTTATTACTGCAACCACAATAAATGAATTCAAAAATAGACTTGATAACTGGCTACGACTAGGCAACACAGAGCTCAAAAAAGTGACGGACAGTTAAGGCTTCAATAGAGAGACTTTACATTTTATCACTAGATGTGAACACATGAGCTTGTAGCTGCTTGTTCATAAATAAATAATAAGATTCATTACCAAAGGTAAGGTCCAGCGATGACGACGTTCTTATGTGTAAGAGCAGCTGTTTTCGGGAGTCCTGTAGTACCGCTAGTAGAAATCAATAACGATATTGTTTCTTCAGTGTCAAAATCTGTTGGTCTGATAATAAACAAAATTTTAGGATCGAAACATTGAAGTGGTTTCCAGAATTAATTAATGAATGGAGAGCCCGTGACGATATGAACTGCCTTATGATATAAAAACGTATGTGTAAAAAAATGTATGTGTTTCCGAACGATTCTGGACTATGAAGTTCGGGTGAATGAAAATGAGACCACCATTCACCGACAAATCAGACATCCTCATAAGTTGAGTTGAGTTGTTATTGTGGAAACACATGCGTCATTAATCAAAGCACACTGTCTACTTTAACTGTAATTTTAAACGTCTCCTTCTGCGAGCAAGTAATGCTCGTGAAGGAGGCGGGGCGGAAGCGACGAAGGATCGCAAGCCAAGCTGCCCGCGTACGAAGGCAACTCGGGCGTCGGAGGTCGGTGAACGACCTCCGCCCCCCATGAGCGCAGGCCTGGGGGTGACTAGTGGAGCCATGTACCCTGGCAGAAACTGCTTTTGCCAGCAACTCACAGTAGTCTTTACATTGATTTCCTTTCCATCCATACCAACTTTTACATAGTCCATCCATCTGCTCTTGGAGAGAGGAAGACCCTCTCTATTTGTGATCATCTATACTTTATACCTTCCTAATCAGTCCTAAAGTGTAAAACTGCAAATTTTAATATACTATATAAAACATTAACTTATCCTTACTTAAAGTCTTCAATGTTGACTTCGTCCCCATACATCTCCAGCATCTCATATAAGCTTACAGTATCAGCGCTCCTATCAAAGGAAATAACTTTGGTATCTATTTCCAAGAGTTTCACTACTTTCTGAATATCAGGCACTTTCTCACTTTGACAGAAGACTACTTTCGGTTTGGTCACTTCGAAGGAATGTTTTAGATCATCTGGAAGAAATACATTATCAATTTCAAGTTTTTTTTTATACCACTTAGGTGGCAGACAAGCACACGGCCCACCTGATGGAAAGTGGTTACCGTGGCCTATGGACGTTTGTAACACTAGAGGAGTCACAGTCGCGCTGCCAACCCTGTAAGTATAGAGTTTCTATGCCGTCAGTGTAGAAGACAAAGCAAGACAAGCCTTTAGTCTTCCCACTGATAGCAAAAATTCTCCAGTGAGCTCTGGCTACCCTATTCACCGCTGCGCTGGGAACACAACAATTTTAAGCTTTTGCCTTATTTGTTTTGCAGAAACGCTCTCAGGCTTAATCTCACGACAGTCAACGAGGCGGGGAACTCAAACCGACTAAAACAGCTGTTGTTTGGTCTCATTGGTCTGTGTGGCTGCAGAATCTGGTATGCTCTAGAGAGAATCAGAGACCCCCACCAGCCCAGCTGTGTAATTCTCTCAGCACACAGCGTCGAGCTCAGCGCTGCGACATCCTGAATGTGACATTCAGAAATTGTCATTGATCGATGTCCAGTGACGTCACCCAGTCTGACCAATGAGAGTCATTATCAAGGCTGTAGCAGCGCTGTGCTCGACGCTGTGTGCTAACAGAATTGTACAATCGAGCAGCAACTTAGGTACCCTAAATACATTATACTCTTAATTTTTAGAATAATTAGGCTTCTCCAACATTTATTTATATATTTATAAATTCACGCCTAGATTCCCGAAGGCATAGGCAGAGGTGCTAGCACTCACATTTCGCCAGTTTATGTTTAGGTCCCAATGTAATAGGTAGCGAGCCTATTGCCATTAACCGGGCACTTATAAACTTGCGACAAATACACACATAACTTCGAAAAGCATCAGAAAGTCACTGGTGTGTTCCATGGTAAAACCTGGGATCGAACCCGAGACGTCGTCTCAGCAGTCCATTACCCATACCACTAGGCGCCGCACTTATATGTCGCTCCAAGATTATATGTCGCTATTGAGTCAAAATGCAATAAGTTTATAAAAGTTCTACTAGGTATACCTATATAAAATTCGACTTAAAACTATTTGAATACTTGAAATTATTTCGCCCATCATAGTAACTACTGTACTGCTTAAAGATGCTAAAGTTACTTACAAATATTCATAGTCCTGTCTGTAGGAGCAACACCAAGCCCAAGATACCATCCAGCGTATAGCGGAATGATATGATCGAGGTGGTTTGGAGCCATGAGTACCATGACGTCATCCTTCTTCAAGTTAAACCTCTTAAGCATTGAGGCACACTTGATGCTTCTTCTGAGCACTGATCCATTGGTTTCTGATGCTCCTGTAGAACCATCGATCTTGAAGAAAATAAAGGAAATAAATTATGTATCTTTTTTGTTTTTACGTGCGCAACATCCCCACAGATACCTCCCCACCGGAGCCGGTGGAAGAGGTTATATTGGACTCGAACCGAAAAACGCACGCCGCCTGTGGGTCGTTTTGGTTGCCGAAGGTGAGGTTGGCAGGCATATCCCTCGCACCCCGGCCGACCCCGGCCATCTCTCACGATGTGGCCCTCTTCTCGAGTGTGGGGACTACAGAGTCCCCAACTCGTCCCCGGAAACGGGTAGGCGCGCCAGTCGCGCCACAGCCGCGGTATAAATTATGTACCTAGTAACCCTACCTACTGTTAAGGTGATCATTCTCACAGCGGTTTGTCAGTGGTACCATAACTTTGCACTTGAAAAAATTTATTCTAAACTGGATAATTAACGATCAGTGGGTCAAGCTAGTTAGGCACGGTTGCCATATGGATGAGTAACCGTCAGTGGCGAATGGTGAAACATTACAAAAGGTGGAAAAAAACTTACCTTAACGGCTAGGACCTATGTAGTGTTTTCACATACATTTATATATACCCGGTTAACCGTCACCACACCGCCACCGCACCAGTGAATGTGAGATAAAAACCTGCACTAAGCACTCTGAGCAAAAATACGGAAAAGTAAGCACAATATCCCGAAACCAGTCCCGTGTACGTATACGACTCTCGTTTAAATACTCACGGTAGACCTACTGAGCGCTTCCATGCTTCTAGGACACGTAGAATATCGGTTCGGCTAGAGTTGCCAGGTGTCGCGATTTATGCGGGATGTCCCGATTTCAGAGGTCTGATTACGCGTCCCGGTTTGCACCTGATCGGGACGCCAAATGTCCCGAAAAATTAATCACCTCCGTAGCGTAGCGGTAGAACATTCGACTGCCATTCAGGGGGCGCGGGTTCTATTCCCGCTCAGTGCAAATATTTGTAGGAATGAATATGTATTTGTGTATTTGTGTGTTTCTATGTATAATATGTATGTATTTACAAAAATCAAGTATCTAAGTATGTTTATCCGCATTCCAGATCACATAATATAAGCTAGTTAAGCTATGCATGGTTCTATCTAGCTTTGTGTAGAATGTCGCGGAATATTTATTTATTTTTATTTATCAACTACGCGCCGTGGTCTCAATAATTTAGTGTCGGCGCAACATGTTATTATCCTCAGCATAATCCTCTTTCACTCATTGCATCCACCTTTTTTATCCTCTGCTTCTAAACCCCCTCTTTTTTTTTTACGTGCGCATAATCCCCACGTATACCTCCCCAACGGAGCCGGTGGAAGAGGTTATGTCGGACTCGTACCGACTAAAACGCACGCCGACTGTGGGTCGTTTTGGTTGCCGAAGGTGAGGTTGACAGGCATATCTCTCGCATCCCGGCCGACCCAGGCTAAACCCCCTCAACCCCTTACATTCATCCTTTGAATTTGAAACTTTTCAACAATAACTTTCAACCCTTCTCATAATTAGATCGACAGTTTCTTGCTTCTCAATTTTCCAATTACTCGTGCAACTTAAATCTTCCGCTAATATAGGTACTCTACTATAGGCACGAGAGAAATGATCAGAGACAGCGTGTGGTTTTAGTCGGTATAAAGCATTTATTTAACAATTATTCATATTTTTTGTATGTTCCAATTTTAAGCTCTAAATTCCGATTAGTTTTGCCATCTCTCAGATGGCAGTCTCTCTGAATATGGCTTAAAAAACTAAGCCATACCATACCATAGTTAAGCAGATCCCAAAATCCGGGGCAAGAATGCCGAAACGCAAGGAAGACGACGGTATTACCAGTATCCCTCACAACAACAAACAAAACATTAAAAAATTAAAATCATCATCACCTGCATCACAAAATCCTGATCATCTTTCAAACTCTGCAGAACAATTTTGCCAAGATGAAATCTGTCACTGGGTATACTCGACTTAGCGACAATTCGTGACGTCAGCTCGGCCAGAAAAAAATGCACCCAATCATTAGAGCAGTTTTCTTGAGACATTTTAAGTAACGCACAGTCACACACCTGATGATCACGTAGGTACTGTATGTAGGACACAATATCACTAACTGCTTGATAAAACAGTTAATTTAATCTTGGTAGATAGAATTGAGTTAATGCGAATTTCTGCTGATAAAAAAAAAATGATATTTCGTACTCAACCTTGAATTTGAAATTAGGTAGGAAGTTACGTGATGTGTCTCACGATAATGTTGCGATCTTATTAATAAGAACCTCATAAACAGAGCCGTTTCTCCTCCACTGGTGGCTAGGAAGCTGTGGTACCTAACTAATTCCGTTACACTATTGAAGAGATAAGAATGGCAAGGGGTGACCGCTCGGAGGAGTTCAAATCCACCAATCGTCGGGCTTTGTGGCGTAGCGGTAGTAAGTTCAAATGCTACGCAGGAGGCGCATTTTATTGACATTATCTCTTTAATGTCAGGTGTAAGGATTGGCGCATGTACATCATAAAATCCTACAATATTATACTATATAATTTTATAGACTGCTGAGGCGAGATCTCGGGTACGATCTCAGGTTTTACCATGACACACACCAATGACTTTTCAATGCTTTTCGAAGTTATGTGTGTATTAATCGCAGGTTTATGTGTCCGGTTAATGTCAATAGGCTCGCCACCTATTACATTGAGACCTAAACATAAACTGCCGAAATGTGGGTGCTAGCACCTCTACCTACCCCTTCGGGGATATAGGCGTGAGTTTATGTTATGTTAAAATATAATATTTGGTGTCCATCTATACAGTTGGAAGAGGGTTCCAGTCAATATTAAATGCATCCTCACGAATTGAATGTAATTTTAAAGCATTTAGTATGCTATCTATTCTTCCCTCCTCACGAAGTTTATCGAATGCAATGCCACTAAAATTGCGCTGCATTATAGTTGTGGATTTTACTTTAGGTGGCCGTATGCTGTAGGGAAGGTAGATGAAATCATGGCAAGAAAACATATCAGCAGATCATTGACCATGCTTTACGACATGGGTGGGTGAAGAGACTAGTATGAGATCAAGAAGGACAAGGGCGCAGTTAGGAAAATGGTGAGTAGTGTTCAGAGGGAAGATGGACAAGTTAGAAGAATGAACAATGCAGTGCAGAGAAGTAGCACGCGCAATATATGGCCCTTGTTTCACCAAGCATTTATTAAAATCTCCCATTATTATCGCGCTCATAATAACATCGTGTTGTGTTCCCAGCGGTGAGTAGGGAAGCCAGAGCTCACTGGCGAAATTGTGCTGTCAGTGGGATGAATAAAGGCTTGTCCTGCTTTGTCCTCTACACTGACGGCACAGAGACTCTGTGCTTACAGGGTCGGCAGCGCGAGCGTGGCTTCTCTGGTGTTACACACGTCCATAGGCCACGGTAATCACTTTCCATGGGTCGTGCGCTGGTTTGCCACCTAAGTGGTATAAAAAAAAAATATTATTACATGCATCAAAGGTATGGAACAAGTTTTCATAAGAAGAAAAATAGTTTTCGTTTAACGATGAAGGGTAGTAGACTCCAAGTAGAACTCGAGTGTTTAAGTTCCAGCCCCAGGAAAAGATGCTCACCTGCATCGGATGACAGTGGCTGTGGCGACATACTGATGACTGTGTAAGGGATTTGAGAAGATATGTATACAGCCACTCCGCCACCCCCAACAGGCACTTACTTGATCGTTCCTAATAAGCTGGAAACCCGGAAGCGTGTAAGAAATAGATGGTAGACAAGGTTTTAGCCAAGATTCAGAAACAAGAATACCATGAATAGTTTTATGAACAAGGTTAGCCAGCATATCCGCGAAATGAGCAGGAATTCTCTGAGCATATATATGGACTACATTAAAATGCCCGGGGACATTGGAAAACTGTGACCGAAGAGAATCCTCGAGAGACGGTATACTCACAAAGCTGTCGTTGAGACTATTAGCGGAGAAAAAGCTGTCATCACTATCTAAGTGATTAATTGAATATGTCTGTGTAATAGTTGTACTAATATATGTATATATAAGTAAGTAAAAATGCCGCATGGTTCCCGGCAGAGTAGAATTTGGACCACCCCATCATTTCCCGTACGGTGTCGTACAAGGCGACTAAGGGATAGGGCTGTTTAACATCAGACAGATAAATAAAGCCCAGACTCAGCCTCAGATGCATGGCTCGAGTCAGCAATAGTGCCCGTAATACTGCTATTGCAGTATTTTTTTTTTTTTATACCACTAAGTTGGCAGACAAGCACACGGCCCACCTGATGGGAAGCGGTTACCGTGGCCTATGGACGTATGCAACACCAGGGGTGTCACACTCGTGCTGCCGACCATGAAGAAACCTTCTGATGCCCCTCTTGAAGAACCCCATATTGTAGGCGCTTGGGAAAACTGCAGCAGGGAGGTCATTCCACAGCTTGAGTGTGCGTGGGATGAAGTTTCTTTCATACCGCACAGTGCGCACCGTCTCAGGTCGCAATGTGTGGGGATGAATTCCCTGCCTATGGCGAGAGGTGTGATGATAGAATGTAGCTACGGGCATCATGTCAAACAATTCATCTGAGCACAAACCATTGTATAGGCGGTAGAACACACACAGTGAGGCAAAATCCCTCCTAAGGCTAAGAGGTTCCACTCTACCTGTGAGTATGGGATTGTCAACCAGCCTCAATGCCCGTCTTTGCAACGAGTCGAAGGGGTCAAGCTGGTATGCAGGTGCTCCAGCAAAAAGGTGACAGCAGTACTCCATGTGAGGCCGGACCTGTGCTTTATAAAGAAGGAGTTGCTGCCCCGCAGTGAAGTACTGCTTCGCCCTGTTGAGCACTCCGAGTTTTCTTGATACCAACTTAACCTTGTCCCGCAAATGACTTCGGTATTGGACGTCACTGGAGATATCGACACCAAGGATCACGATACTCGAGGAGATGGTAAGCGGTGTGCCCAGGAATTGCGGCGCTACAATGAATGGGGTTTTCTTAGCGGTGAATACACATACTTGTGTCTTTGTGGGGTTGAATTGGACTAGGTTTAGTCATCCCCAATCGGATACTCCAGAGAGAGTAGTCTCGATTTTAGACACAAGTTGTTGGCGACTCTTCTCCACCTCGGACTGAGCGATATTTGCACGGCCCGTGTAACACGTGTCCCCGGTACTGTCGTTCTGCGTACGGACGTGTTGAATATCTTAACACGGAATTACGAGCACAATGGTTCAGTGTAAAAAGTGTAAACTATTTCTATCAATTACAAAAGATGATTCCATTCAGTGTAAGGGTCCATGTGAAGGCGTTTTTCACAAGAAATGCGTTCAAAATATTAAGCAGTTCCAACGACGTGGAATGTGCGATATGTGCGCTGATAATGAAAAAAGCCCCAAATCTATGGCCCCGCAGATTGTTATGGACGTCAAGAAAGCGACAGTAGAATCGTTATTGGCTGAGGTCAATAACAAGCTAGTAATAATATACCAAACTCAGAAAAAAATCGATGAGTTAACGGAAACCGTTGATTTTTACGCCGAACAGTATCAACAGATGTTAACATTTAAAGAAAATGCAGAGAAAAAGATCAATTCATTAGAGAATAAAAATACCCACTTGCAAAAGGTAAATAGTGCACTAGAAGAAAGAATAGCATTATTGGAAGAAAAAGAAACAGATAAGTGCATTGAGATTTTCGGCTTGGACGAGAAAAAAGACGAAGATACTATGCTATTGGTAAAAACAATATCACAGAAATTAAAATTGGATTCAAAAAATATTGAAGAAACAAGGAGGGTAGGCAGGAAAAAAGACGATGCAACTCGGCCGCGAACAATTGTTGTAACTCTGCGCTCGAAATCCGCTAAAAAAGAGTGGATACAACATAGAAAAACGAGTATTACAAATGATGATGTCTTATCTAACAATAACGGCAAGAGAGTTTATATCAATGAGAATCTAACTAAACATATGCGGCAGGTATTATGGAGTGCTAAACAAATGCTTAAAGATAAGTACAAATATATCTGGGTTCAGGATCATAAGGTGCTTGTAAAGAAGGACGAAAATTCTAAAATTCGCGCCATTCGATCCGAGAATGATATTCATACAATATGTTTTAACAGCGAGCAGTAAATAAACGAGTCACAGTCAGCTGTGACAGTGTATGAACACACTAGGTCATTTTATAAAATTCGATTCTATAACAGATTATGACCTGTCTACCGATATAGGATACGAAAGGTTTCAAAATATAGAAAATCTAAGCAATTTTATGATGAAAAACAGCAAAAGCACACACATATTATACCTAAATATTTGCTCGCTACGAAAATACTTTAACCAAATTCTAGTGTTATTAGAAGTAAATAAATATACAATAGATATCTTAATTTTAAGTGAAATAAATATAAAACAGGAAGAATTACCCCTGTACCTAATACCAGGATTTGAAGCACACATACTGACTAGAGAGACGCGAAGAGGAGGTGGAATCATTATATATGCGAAGAATGGCCTCGTATTGGATGTAGAAACGGCTAAAACATCAGCAATGGAGATATTGCATGGAAAACTGACAATTCTAAATAGTAATTTGCACGTATTAGCGTTATACAATCCACCAAACATGAATAAAATTCAATTCATACAACAGCTGGAAATGCTCATCAAAACGGTTCCGAACAATAACTTAATTGTAATTGGCGATACAAACATTAACATATTAAATGATGAAATAAATAGTGTCACGACGAGATATAAAAACACCCTGTGTGGATGCGGCCTGCAGTGCGGATTACCTAGCGGCGAGATAACGCGTGAAGCGATTGTGGATGGGCGAGTCGTCCAGTCGTGTTTGGATCATGTATGGGTGAGAGCGGGACGCAACGTGAGCGCGTCGGCCTATGTTCTCGAGACGCATATATCAGATCATCATGCGGTAGGCATATCAGTGGACTTGTGCACTGAAGTAAACAAAAGTAGTTCCAATAGTGTGCGGGAAGTTATTTGTGATAATTTAGTTAGACAAAAATTTAACGAATATGATTGGTCACAGTTGTTACAGATAACGTGTCCTTTAGAATTATATAAAACATTAGTGACAGTATGCAACACTATTTATAAAGACTGTACATCTTTGGTTCCTGTGTGTAATAAACGATTAAAGCAGCCATGGATAGATAAGGACTTATATAAAATGCTACAGAGTAGAGATTACTTATTCAAAAAATGGAAACAGTCACCTAATAATATGAATAAGAGATTAGAGTATAAAACGTTTAGAAATAAAGTTAATAAGTTAGTAAATGTTGCAAAAAATAAATACAGGCAGACAGAAATAAGGAAATGTAATGGTGATTTTAGAAAGATATGGATGAATATTAACTCGTGGTTAGGTCGATCTAAATGTAACTTGGATGATGTAATATTAAAGTATTTAGGTAAAACAGATACTCTGTATAATGTATGTACAAAGTTTTCCACTACATTCACTAAAGAAATTGGGGACATAAAACATCATTGTAATACAAAGTTTTTAAACAGAAATAGCTATGCAAGTCCCAGTCTGGTTAGTTTCAGGTATAATAAGGTTAGTCCATTAGACATAGAAAAGATCATTACGAAGTTATCGTGCGAGAAGGCACCGGGTATTGATCGAATAAGAGTGAAAGACATCAAATATTTATGTAAACCATTGAGCCCAGTTTTGGCTAATTTTGTTAACATGTGTATTAGCAAATCTGTTTATCCTGACGAATTGAAGAAGGCTATAATACGGCCCATTTATAAGTCTGGTGATCACAAAGTGTATGAAAACTATAGACCCATCGCGATATTGTCGGCTATAAATAAAATAGTGGAAAAGGTGATTGTCGGTCAAATAAGTAGGTTCCTAGAGGGTCATGGCATACTGTCTGACACTCAACATGGATTTAGGAAGGGACGCAGTACTGTGACGGCGCTTACTCGGTTTGCGGACCAGGTCAATGAGAGTCTCAACTCAGGACAGCAGCTCATTGTCTTATTCATAGACTATAAAAAAGCGTTCGATACTTTAGATCACGATATTCTGTAACAGGCTATGGATGAATGTGGAATCCGTGGCCCCACGAAGAGTTGGTTCCACAACTATCTAACTAATCGTAAGATTCATACATCTGTGAATGGTGTCTCAGGGGAGGAGGCTCTTGTTGGTCTAGGTGTGCCGACCGGGTCGGTATTTGGGCCGGTAGGGTATATTATGCACGTGAACAGCGTAGCTAACATTGTGAATAGGTGTGGGGTGTACATGTATGCCGATGACATGTGCCTACTGTATGCTTCTAAAGACCTGTATGAAGCTCAAAGGAACATACAAATTGACTTCGAGAATATCACACAGTGGGCACATGATAATGGAATAATATTGAATCTTCAGAAAACTAAACTCATGCATGTATACTCGCCCTATAATCAGCGCGCTAAATTGATAAACAAAGAGGACATTGTAGTCATTGGACACACATATGATTGCTTACACAAAAATAAAATACATTGCAACTGTCAAAAAATACAATCTGTTGTAAGCTATAAATATTTAGGATTAACTGTAGACACACATTTTAACTGGAAGTTGCATGTAAATGAAGTATGTAATAAACTAAGATCTATTTTAGGTAAATTTTATGTTTTAAGGGGAACTGTTAATACACATACGTTGACAGTAGTATACCATGCTCTCGCAGACTCTTTGCTCAGCTATGGACTCAGTGTGTATGGGCGAACCTTTATAACCTATATTAAAGAAATAAAATGTATACAAACAAGGTTAGTAAAGTTTTTAGTTAATAAACAGGATCAATTATTATGTAACAAAGAGTATGAAAAACTATATCCTATATGTAAGATTCTTCCGATAGATAAGAAAATTGAATATTTACTAGGTTTAGAACACTATTTTAATGATAAATACAAATTAGTATTACAAAATATATATAATACAAGAAGTGTAACAGAAAAAAAACTCGACAAACCTAGAATAAGAAATTACTATGGTGAAAGAATGTCTTCGTATATAGTTCCACATATATATAATAAAATTAACTTGTTACGACAATTACCCAAATTAAGTTTATATACATTGAAAAACGAACTAAGGGCTTTTTTGTTGGACAATGGTGAGAGTGAAATGTGTGAAAGAGGGGATAACGCGTAGGTACATATAAATATTTAAATAAATACAAATATATTTTGCAAGGCAAATAAATACATATAAATTTGTAGTGTTTTTTATAGGATAGTTGTAAACAACATTTTTTGAGCGCTTATCTCGCCAACAAGCGTAATAGCTTGGCGAGTACTTAAATTTAAGAAACATGTAACAAATTATGGAAATAATAAATAAAAAAAAATAAAAAATAAAAAAGAATGGAGCCATCAGACAGCATGTCATTGATATGCAGCAGAAACAGCGTTGGAGACAACACGGAGCCTTGTGGGACACCAGCGTTTATGTTCATGCGGTCCGAGCAGCTGCCGTCGACGACAGCTTGGATGCTTCTGTTGGACAAAAAGCTGGTGATCCATTCGCAAAGTCCTTCGGGGAGTCCATAGTACGGCAACTTCGCTAGAAGACCTTTGTGCCAGACCCGATCGAAGGCCTTTGCTATATCGAGGCTGACCGCTAGTGCCTCACCCCGACTCTCGATGGCTTGAGACCACCGGTTTGTGAGATACACAAGAAAGTCACCGGTTGAGCGACGGTGGCGAAAGCCGTACTGTCGGTCGCTCAGTAGATCGTTTCCTTCAAGGTATCTCAGGAGCTGTGCATTAATGACACGCTCCATAACCTTCGAGAGTAGGGAGGTTATAGCGATAGGCCTGTAATTGGTCGGATCAGTCCTGTCACCTTTCTTAGGTACAGGGTGCACGAATGCGGTCTTCCACGAGGCTGGGACCTGCCGCGCGGAGTATGAGAGTGCGAAAAGGCGTGTAAGTACAGGGCACAGCTCGGGGGCGCAGTGTTTAAGCACCATCGCCGGTATACCGTCCGGCCCACTCGACTTCCGAACATCTAGGGACTTAAGCTCACGCCGGACCGCCCGTTGCGTGATTTTAACTTCAGTCATGGAAGCACCACAGCTGGGAATTATGGGTGGTTCGGCGTTCCCGTCGTTCATAGTCGAGTTTGACGCAAAGAGATTACCCAACAGATCGGCTTTCTCCTTAGCGCCATGGGCCAGACTACCATCGGATTTTTGCAGCGGTGGAAGGCAAGACTGGCAGAAGTTTCCCTCGGCAGCTTTAGCGAGCGACCAAAATGCACGACTGCCAGATGGGTAGCGCGCAAGCCGCTCGCCAATTCTGCCGATGAACTCAAACTTAGCCCTGGCCGTAGCTTTTTTACTAGACCTCGAGGCGGCATTCAACCTTCGCTTCACTTCAGTGATATTAGGATCTTTATTGGCAAGAGCCGTGGTCCAAGCCCTGTATGCAGATTGCTTGTGGTCTCTTGCTTCTCTGCAGGGCCTATTAAACCAAGGGCGTTTGCTCTCTCCTGTTGCGATCCAGCGGTTCGGAATATAGCATTCCATACCCGCTAGGATCGCATCAGCTGCTGCTGTTGCACAGGAGCTGGGATCATTTGAAGTGAAGCAAAGCCGCCTCCACGGGTACGACGCGAAGAATTCTCGCAGTCCATCCCAGTCTGCCGACTTGTAGTGCCAGACATGCCGCCATTGAGGTGGCCGCGGTGGTTCAGGCCGCGTGAGAGTCACTTGCGCCCGAACGAGGCTGTGGTCCGAAGTACCAAGTGGTGCTTCCACAGTTACTGAGTATTCGTCCGGGCGTGAAGTCAGCAGAAGGTCCAGTATAGAGCTTCTATGGGTCTCTATTTCTGGTGTTCTAGTAATAGAATGCACCAGTTGAGAGAATCCGTAGGTCAGTGCAAAGTCATGAGCAGCCCTTCCCGCAAAATCAGTTCTAGGAGACCCCAGCCACTCTACGTGGTGAGCGTTGAAGTCCCCCAAGAAAACTAAATCCGCGGTAGGGTATTGCTCAATTACCTTGTCCGCAGACCGCTGCAGATGCTCAAACAATTGAGCTGTACCCAAGTCACTGCTATGAGACCTGTAGAGGCACGCAAAGATACGGGTGTGGCCACCGTGATCCGTACGTACCCAAAGAGTTGACAGGTCCCTGTCTTCAAGGCCTTGAAGACGGCGGCAGCAAATATCATCCCGGACGTACAAGCATACCCCGGCGCGACTCAGGAAGTTATGCTCGAGTTTGTACCCGGGGTACATTAAGTAGGCTGTATCGGCTGGGCATGATATTTGCGTCTCCGTCAGAAAAAACAAGGTGGGCTGCGCGGTCTCTAAATGTAGGTGGACCGCGTTGAGGTTGGTGTGTAGGCCCCTGATGTTACAGAAATCCACATGTACTGTGGACGATGGTACCGCTGTAGTAACGTTTTTCTTCTTATTTTTTCCTTTCATGACCTATGTGGGGGGTGGGGGGGAGGAAGGTATAGAGAGTTTCTGTGCTCCCAGTGCAGAAGACAAAGCTAGGCTTCGTACCACCATTGACAAGCTGGGGTTGTGTGAGTGGCTGGCGCGGCGGGCGGAAGGGCCCCCGGTCCCCTCCCAAATACTGTAGCCGAGTCCACTCCGGTTTCCTCCTCCGGCACGTAGTATTACGGGCCTATTGGCCCACCCCCTATTACGTGGGACCGAATTCAATGATTGGTGAAATGTGGGTGTTAATTCACCTCTGCCTAACCCTCCGGGGATAAAGGCGTAATTATATGTATGTATGTATAAGTAAAGTGTTAAAGAGAAAAAATAATCAATAATTTCACTCACTGTCCACCCGTCAGTCCTGTGTTATAATAGGAAATAAAGTATTACACAACACTGTTCGCGCCATGATCACGGTGCACTGACGACCGCCGAGCTAGTTGTTTTTGGGCAGACCATATCGGTCTACCCTCTTCTGCACTCGTTTGTTACGCGCATCGCCCCCACCACTGTCCGCGTTTTCGCACTGTACTCGATCACGTTCACGACTCACAGCACTCACTGAGTCGACTCACACAGGTTTTGAAAATTTGGTTTGCTCAGTTCTTGTAAACATACGGATCACTGAATGCCAGACACTCGACAGTTAAAACCCATCTTCCCAGTTGAAGTTCTTGTATTTTTTCATTTCAATTGCTTCTTTTACCATTCTGCTTATATACTTAGTGGCGTTCTGTCGAGAAAATCTGAGGATTGTGTAACTCAATCCAATGATTTGACCCTTCCTCCAAAAGGTGTTGGGCGATAGCCGATTTCTGTGATTCGTTGTTTTTGATCGCCCTGATATGTGTGAATATCGGTTGCTCAACATTAGTAGTAGTAAATATCCCGGCGAGTATTACACTAGTAACAAGTATGATATTCAAAATTAGCAACATGAAAATGATTTTAAAAACATAAGGACTAAAACGCTCGTATTCAGATTATTAGTAATGCTTTGTGAATATGGAAAGCATTCTGACATGACATAGACGTCAAAGAAAACATAAATAGGGATGCCAAAAAAAAAAGTATTATAAAGAAGGTATTGAGAAAATCACTGCTAAGTATTACATAATATTACCCAGCAAGAGCGTTCACTGTCAACTACTAAAATGTCTATTTCTTCACTGCATTACGTTTCGTACTGTTAGCAGTGATTTTGGAGGTTGTAGCTGCCGTAGCTTCATCGTCAGAGCCTTATCCTGGACTTCCGCCAGAACCCCAGACAAAAACCGTGCCCTCCCTTGTCCAGTACTTTTGTACCCCAAATTTATCACGGGCGGCCATGAACGCTTTATGTCTTGATGTGGTGAGGTATTCGGATATCGTAACACTTGTACCTTTCAGGTTAGACCTCGCAGACCATTTATTGTCCTTCCCCGTATGGCTCTGAAGCTTCACAAGTACAGGGCTTGCCATTGGATGACAGCCGTCCCATTCTATTGCAGCGTTTGCCGATCTTCACCGGTCTTCACGACGTCAGTGACAACAACTCTGCTGATGTCTTCATTCTTTTGCTCTTTCACGCCATGTAAAAGCAGGTTTTTCTGCCAAAGCAAACTCCTACACCCAACTATCAGTGTTAGATGACGTCTTCTTCTGGAGATCGGCCTCGAACCTTGACATCCTTTCCTCGAAATAGCTTTGCACATCAAATAAGGATGCTTCCATTGTGTTTGTTGTGAGATAATGTACAGTTCACGAAAATAACACTAGACTAGCAGGTAGGTATATAATGTTAGGTGTATAATTTATTATAATTATGTCATCATTTTTTATAATTTATGTCATAAAATTAATAAATAATTTATTTATTTTAAATTTAATTAATATAAGAGCTCTTTTCAGTTAAACTTAAAACTACCTGCAAAAATAACTACAAGTACCTACTAAATATGTATATTATCATTGGTCTGGGTGTTCTTATGAATCCTATGTATGATATGTATGTATTTAAAAAAAAAGTAGGTACCTATCTAAGTAATTTAGATTCAATAACACAAGCTTGTTAAGCTAAGCTTACCATGGGTCTAGATAGCGTTGTATAGGTTGTTGTGAAATATTTATTTTATTTATTATTAATCTTATAGATTATAACAAACCAATACGCCCACGCCTAGGCCTTATTTCTCTCGTGACTTGGGTGCCGAGGGCTCTTTGTTACTGTCATATTTTGCGAGGCACTGACGCGCTGATACAGTCGATCGATCGATCAATCAATCAATCAAGATTAATCAATCAATCTATCAATCAGTCAATCAATCAATCAATCAAGCAAGTAATCAATCAATCAATCAATCAATCAATGGCCACCCCACTGCCACTTCAGCTTGCTTAATTTACGAGCTAAATCGGTAACTTTAGTTTTTTATCGGATAACCTCGTTTCAACTTCTATCCTTCAGAGAAACTCCAAGGACAGCTCTCTGCGCGACTTTTTGTGCCGGGCGTTTTTTAAATTTTTCTTCTCGTAATCTTATCATATTATTGTACTAATTTTTAGTTCTTTTTTTTTCAATCTTAATTTTAATTTGGGATTTTTATCCATAAAGGATATGCCAATCCCATCGTACCTTTCGATATTATACAGGACAACAATAATTTATTAAAGTGGGTAAACACATAAGATGCAAGCAATTAATTTTTAGTTATTTACAATAGTTTCTTAGTATCGCGACCGTTTTAAGTCAGGCAGCATAGTCATTGTGTTTTAATTAAAGACGCGTCCTCTAACATACTTACCTACATTATAAAAAAATCATTAAGTAATCTAGGAATCTATTGAGATTTACTAAAATTTCATAAAGTTTTTTTTTTAATTTAAAAATAAATTATTTCAATATGTAGACTATACATTTCTCCTTATAACAGTCCTGGAATGTAGGTAAAAGTTAGATGCTATACCTAAGTACAATTAAATTAGGTTATAAGGAGTGCTTAGGCATTCGTACTAGGTGAAACCTGTATCACGAATGCCCAAAAAATCTGATAGTTCGATCAGACTGATCCGACCTGATGGAAAGTGGTTACCGTTACCAATACATTCTATTGAAAAGTGGCATGCGACCACGGCTATCCTCAGTATTTTCTTGTTTAATACTTTTTAGTACGTGATTTTTCAGTAGGCGGGTTTTAGAAAAATAATCTAATTATACATACGCTTTGCTTTTGAATCAGTGTCTTATCGTATATAAATTTTGCCAGTTCTGTATTACAACACTGTAAACAGTAACTTTCAAAAATACTATTCTCAAATAATGATAGTGTTGACGCTTTTGCCTGTAATTTTGTTGGCTTTATATACAAAACGCTCGCGGTCAACGATAGCTTGAATTTAAATCGATAAACGACATCTATTGGCGGCGAGAGTCAACAGGGTTTACGAAGTTAAGTTAACTCTTTGTCTTCAGTTTATTTTGTTAGAATTATCTACAGAATCCCTATTTGATTTAAACAATATGAACCTGTGTTACCCGAGAATAGAACCCTTGAAATATTACTGAACTAGCGCATATCTTTGTCCCTCAATGGGTCAATCATTTCACCACGTTTCTTTCCGCTCCGCAACCGACAACATACTCTAGAACTACGCGGTTAGCTATGCGTCTATTATTTTAATAATATAATCTACTTTACACGTCTAGACCGCCAAAATATAATTATCGCAGGCCATGTACTGTGGCCCGCGATAATTATCGGCTTCGGTGGGTCGGATTAAATATTTTCGAGGGCCGGATCTGCC
Organism: Eilema griseolum; assembly: GCA_963662185.1. Lineage (NCBI taxonomy): Eukaryota > Metazoa > Arthropoda > Insecta > Lepidoptera > Erebidae > Eilema > Eilema griseolum. Next base: position 5,113,725 of record OY759249.1, read on the forward strand.
CGGCGGGCCATACTTTGCCCATCATTGGTCTAGATCGAATATATTATTGTATTTGTCTCCAAATGCTTACTCACGCTTTGGTAGTAATCTGTAAGCGTACCTCTAAGATACAAATAAATTGTCTATAAAATAAATATAACTATAATAAGTACCTACATACATCATATAATCACGCCTTTATCCCCGGAGGGTTAGGCAGAGGTGAATTAACACCCACATTTCACCAATCGTTGAATTCAGTCCCACGTTATAGGGGGTGAGCCTATTGCCGTCTTCCGGGCACTATTGTTGACTCGAGCAATGCATCTAAAGCTGAGTCTGGACTGTCTGGTGTTCAACAGCCCTATCCCTTAGTCGCCGTTGTATATTTATAATCTTTATGTAATATGAAAAAGCGACATTTAATGTCCTTTAAATATGTACTATATCTCTAGAGATTTTATTTTTAAACTTTTTTTATTATTTTTTCATAAGTTCAATTCCTTACCCCAAAATAACATAAAAATTGCAAAAAAGTTTAAAAACTAAAACCCGGCTATTGGAAAATCACGCTCTAATAAGTAGTATTAAACAAGAAAAATGTCAAGGATAGCCGTGGTCGTATGCCACTTACTCTAAACAAAACAATACATTCTTTTGAAAGTGGCATGCGACCACGGTCATCCTTGGTTTTTCTTGTTTATTACTTTTTAGAACGTGATTTTTCAGTAGGCGGGTTTTAGAAAAAAATTAATATCCAATTATACATGCGTTTTGCTTTTGAATCAGTGTTCTATCGTATATAGATTTTATCAGTTCTGTATTACAACACTGTAAACAGCAACTTTCAAAAATATAGGTTATTATCATAAATGATAATGATAAAGATGTTGAGACGCCTTTGCCTGAAATTTTGTTGGCTTTATATACAAAACGCTCGCGGTCAACGATAGCTTGAATTTAAATAGATAAACGACATCTATTGGCGGCGAAAGTCAACAGGGTTTACGAAGTTATAATAATTATTAAGCAACTCTTTGCCTTCGGTTTATCTTGTTAGAATTATCCACAGAATCCCTATTTGATTTAAACAATATGAGCCTGTGCTACCCGAGAATAGAATAAACCCTTGAAATATTACTGAACTAGCGCATCTTTGTCCCTCAATGGGTCAATCATTTCACCACATTTCTTTCCGCTCCGTTACACACTGGAACCACGCGGTTAATAGCTATGCATCTATTATTTTAATAATATATAATCTACTTTATACCTACATTGAAATACGAAGCGGATTTTATTTCGTAAAATGGTAACGTACAGCGCGATTCGGTTTTAACGGTTTGTCCTTTTGACAAGTTTGTATGGAAAATCGTAAAACGGCTCACAAAATCCGAATCGCTTATAATACCTACTTATCGATAACCTTGTCACTTGAGTGGTATTGATTAACTTTGGTTCGCAATAACCAATTAGGTACCTATATGTGAACTGTTGGTTAAAAATATAAGCTAATATAATAAAGCTGAAGAGATTGTTTATTTGATCTGATTAAGATAAGAAAAGTGAAACGTCTTAGAATGGAAAAACATGTTTTCTTTTCGTACGGGGAAACATTCATAAACCAAACCCTATAACCCGACGACAGCGCCGCCAAGCGGGACCTGGCGAGAACCGGTTCGTCCTTTTGACAAGTTTGTATGGAAAATGGAAAATCGTAAAACGGCTCACAAAATCCGAATACCTTTTATTCTTTATCACAATTTATTGCAACAGGCAATAGCCCTAGAAAGGCTTCAGTACCGGCGTAGGAGTGCGGCCTTACGAAACCCAGGAAGTTGTCTTCCAGAGGACGAATTTGTGGGCTTATATAGATTCACCAAACCGTTTAATTTAGACCTCATTCATGAGATTGAGTCCTATTTACCAGGATCACGAGGTGGAATAAGTGTTATCAAAGGTAAGTACCTACTTAAGTCGTGTTCCTTGTTATTACTTACACTACGTTATCAGTATCACGTATGAATAACAATGTGTTTGAATTAATTCAGGTGCTGACTGCTTTTGCATTTTATGCGTCGGTTATTGGGACCTGTGTACACAATAAGATGCACATACATTTACTTTACATACCTTTTAATAGATGAAACAATTTCAACTTACTTTGTTTGTTAATTTCAGATTTTACAATAAATTTGGTATACCGGGAGTAATTGGTTGTGTAGATAGCACCCATATTGCCATTATCAGACCAGTGCAAAACGAGGAGCGATTTTTTTTAATAGAAAAAGATATCTATCACTAAATTGTCAAGTTGTAAGTAGGTTTCTTTCTAATAAGAAATAATGAAATATGTCTTTAGGTACCAACTAAACACACATTTCTCTTTCATTTCAGATCTGAGATTTAAATTTAAATATTGTAAGTCTTGATGCAAGTTTTGGTGGATCCAACCATTATGCATATATTTGGAACCAACACCCTCTGAAACCACATTTAGAAAGTCTAGATGAATCAGTATAGCTAATAGGTGAGAACAAGTACCTACTTTTTTGTTACTAGTTCTATTTAACCATAGAAATACACATGTGTTGTAAGTTTAATGTATTCATATTTAATTTAATAAATGCCGCCCCATCTCTTCCCATGCAGTGTCGTACAAGGCGACTAAGGGATAGGGCTGTTTAACACCAGACAGCCACTAGATATATACAGTCCAGACTCAGCTTTAGATGCATTGCTCGAGTCAGCAATATTGCCCGGAAGACAGCAATGGGCTCACCCCCTATATACGTGGGACTGAATTCAATGATTGGTGAAATGTGGGTGTTAATTCACCTCTGCCTAACCTTCCGGGGATAAAAGCGTGATTATATGTATGTATGTTTAATAAATGTTTTAGGTGACTCAGGGTATGCTTTGCGGCCAACACTGTTGACACCCATCGTGTCAAATGAACCTGGAACCCTCCAGCGGTATTACACAAACATGCATGTCCGTTCACGAAATACAGTGGAGAGATGTATCGGCATACTAAAATCGTGATGGCGTTGCCAGCTTGCAGACAGGTAACTACATTATCATCTTACATCATCAATGCCTGTGTGCAGGGTACATCACCAATGCCTGTGTAGTAGTCACAGATAACTCAGATATCTAATATATTTTTTAAATATGACCAGGGCTTTTGCACGTCTAATTCTAGTTATATAGCGCATTCCACAACCACAAAGCCTGGACCGTGAAAGACTTGTCATAAAAGCATAACATTGCAAATGCAGCAAAACGTCCCCGATGCCCATCTAACACCAGAGGAAGAACAAAATCAATCTCTATACAGCTATTTTAGTTTTTAGTAGGTGTAATAATTTAAAAATATGTGTTATTACAAAGTAAAAAAATTGGTTCGCAAGCGTCAGATGTAATAATAAAAAATATGTGTCATATGACAATGAAAGAAGTAAGTGTGTAATCTCCTATTTAAAAGAAATATAAATAAAATTGGTTTGTAAGTACATTACCATAAAAGTTCGGGCGCCTTGGAGATACACATGCCTAAGATAATCAGCGGAGGTTGGAAACTTTTAATCTTCCGGAGGTGAGCTAAATGAAACCAAACTGTGAGGTTTAAGGTTTTATTGTCCACTCCAGTGTGCATTCAGAAATAGATGTAAGGATACATTCCTAATGTATAACTAACCTTAAATTTAAAATTAGATTTTTATAAGCTATGTCAATATTATCCTACTTCAATATGATTCTATGTCACCAATGCACTTTTAGGTTATTTTGAAGTTTAGATTTAAAATATAATTAAAGTAAGCTCACGGCATCCCTCGGCGAGTATATGTAAACACAGCAGCGGGAAAGCTCGTAGCAGGCGAAGTTTTCAGTTTAAGCCCATGCGGTACATCCATGTTTGAGGTGAAAAGCCCAAACCCTCCATAAGGAAATGCAGTTGACCGAAGACAAAGAAACGCCGAAAAAGGTCCAAAGAAAAGAGAAAAGGCAAAGACAAAGGCGGTTCCAATTGGAAACCTGTAACAAAATTGCATGTCATTAGAACAACTCCTATATGAACACGAGGTCCTAATTTTTTTATAAATTTGTGCGACTTACCGCCTTAATTTGCTGGAACAATGCCAATAGCAAAAGAAATCATAATATTCTCAGATTAAGAGCTGAAACAATAGAATTTTAACAATTATTTTTCACATTAGGAACGTGGAGAATTTCCCACAAAGTGAATCTTATTAAAAAATGACAACTCACCAGAAATAAACTATAATTCCACAAGAGGATAGTTGTGAGGACACAAACTATTATCCTTTAGGCCAAAATACTCTCATTTTTATGAGATTTATTGAAATTAAGTTACGAAGCCATGAATATCGACCATCCAGCCTCAACGCTAGGAAGAAAGGTGCCTTGACAGGTATACGTCAAAATGTCATTCACTCCGCGTTCCGAAACTTTTCGTTCAAAAATAGAATTAAAACCGGTGTGACGACGTTCGCAGAGCGCGTCGTTACATTACATCCCTCCCCAAAAAGAAAAAAAGAAAGAAGGAAACTTCCTTTTCTAATGAAAATTATGAGAGTCCAGAACAAAATTCCAAAAAACCTCAAAAGACAAAATGTCATGCAACATTTTTCAATAAACAAAAAAAAGGCAATGCGAAAGCATCTTGCATTGGGTATTGCAGAAATAATTATAAATTAAAGAATGGGAAAGCATTCCTAAAAATCAAAGAATGTGAAAACACTCGAAAAGTAAAGAACCAAACTCAGAAAAGAGTAAAAACTTATTTCAACACAAAAGTGAAAATAAATCCTTCAATAAAACAAATTAAACAATCCCTACTCAATTCCATTCCAGATATCGATTAGGCAACCAACGCCGTCGAATCTAATCCTTGATCTTAACCAGCCTTCTAGCATCAATACAAAAGTGCGGTTGAGCTCCTACGCCACCGACTCTATACCAGCTATTCCTGAAACAAAAATATGAAACTAACAAGATATCGGTTAAGCACCAACGCTGCCGAATCTGAAAGAAAATCGGTAAAAACAATGAAGTTTTCCCACTGTCGGTTAGGTTGAAAAGCCGCCGACTTCAAATTCCTATTCCAACATCTAAAACGTCAAAACAAAATCACAACAAAAGTGTCGCAATAATATATTTATAAGCATTGTGATCGGCATAACACCACCAACTTTCCGAGCACAAGCAAAATATAAAGAAAATATGACAATTGTGACCAGTACAACACCACTGACTTTCTGAGCACAACCGCATAAGAAAAGTATGACATTTGCGACCGGCACAACACCACCGACATCCCGTGCGCAAAGCATAAAAAATGTAACAATGTGTATAAAAACACAATCGTACAAAAAGAGAAAAACGACAATTACGACCGGCTCAACACCACCAACTTTCCGTGCGCAAAGCGTAAGGTGTGACTATGTGTATGAAACACAATAGCACAAAATATTGTAAAGTCCAGTAAGACACAAGTTTCCCAAAAAATGGTATAACAAGGTGTGTAAAAAATGCATAAAATGCGTCCAATCCGAGAATCTTAATACTAAGAAAATAACTCAGAACTGTACAAAAAATAAAGTTCAAGAAACTTAAATTTACCATTCCCTAAGTGAGTGGAAATAAGTCAAGTGAATTTAATGTAGAAAATGAATATTAAATTTCACTCCTATATTAGAGTAGAAACTAAATTCCTAAATTTGTACAAAATATACAATATTAAATATACAAGTGTATAAAAATATATACAACAAAGATAAATAAAAATATAAGATCTTTTGATGTGGAACAATTTGTTAATATGGAGTAGAGTTACACAATAACAAGTCCTAAAATGACCTAAGTTATTTTTGAAGGAAACTAAAATTGAAATTAATAAATTGTTGTGAAGTTCCTAACATACATCTCCTTTCAACACCCCTCAACCTTTCAAACATCACCTCATAGTGGGGTCATACTTCAAACAAAGTACCAAAGACAAAGATAGACATTGTCAAAACAAGAATAATTTTAATATTTAATTATGTCTTTAATATGATAACGACCAGTATAGTTTTTATTAAGGTCTTTTAAAACATAAACATTAGAGGAAATTTTATCTATTATTTCACACTTAACAAACTTAGGTGCTAACTTAGCCGAAAAGAATGCAGGAGCATTAGACTGCACAAAACTTCTCCTCCACACTATATCTCCCACCTCAAAAGAAATGACCTTCCTTCCTATATTATAATAACGCGCATTACGCTTATAAGCTTTAAGCAAGGAAGCTTGAACTTTTATAAAAATATCACTAAGTGATTTAAGTGAAAAAGCAAATGAAGACCTATCAACAACATCAAGTTGATTGAGGTTATCAAAAGAATTACTAAAACGGTGCAATGAAGCATCAAAAATAAGTTCTCTACCGAACATGAGAAAATTAGGAGTGAAATCTGTAGCTAGATTCACACTACTATTCAAAGCTAATTGAACATGAGGCAAATATTTTGACCAAGTTCTATGATCATCTTTAACAAAACAAGAAATACATGTTTCGACTGTTTTGTTATATCTCTCTACAGGATTATTTTGAGGTGTATATAAAGTATTATAAAATATTTTACTAATATTATAACTTTTTAGAAAATCTACAAATTGCTTAGCTGTAAATTGGCTTCCATTATCACAAACAAAAATTTTAGGTGTTCCAAACTTAAGAAATATTTCTTTTTCAAGTATCCTACAAATTACTTTAGTGGTAGCACTAGTCATAGGAAATATCCAACAATATTTTGTAAAAACATCTGGTGGCGCTTGGCAGCGTGCGGTAATGGACTGTATTGCGGGAAGTAGCTAACTGTTCTATTGACGCTTTACACACAAAACAAGACAGGTGGCCGGGCTGCCGCGGATTCGATCCAGGCAGTGAATGCAGCCCGAGAAATTAGGAGAGGATGCACTAACCTTCACGACACACGTGTTTTACATCGCAGCCGGTACACGGATCTTCTCTTCCTGGCTCAGGAGCTGCCGTCAGCATCACTAGATCGCTTGAGGAACACACGAGAGGCACAATCCGATCGGTAAAGGTCTATGAAGCGGTAAAAATGTAACAAATATTATACATTTCTGAGAGACGCGAGCGCGGTCCGTCCGTCTTTACGCTGGCTAGTTCAAAGCGAGACTGAGTGTCTATATTTCACAAATGGCGGACGGAAGCTACATCTATGGTTAGTGCGGAAGAGGAGACGGGTATAAAAGGAGTGTGTTTCCGTGTCAAAAATACAGTTTCTACTTCGGCGCAACCATTCCCCCCGGCTTGAAGGGTTACCTTCGAAACGAAAATGTGGAACAAATCTAATGTCTAATCTAAATCTAGGTTTGTGAAATAACAACTAAAATATAAACATAGATTGGAACTCGTGCCTACTGCTGGCTAGGCAGAGGGCAGAGGCGAACAACCGGGCGCAGATACGATCCGGTTGCAGTTTTAACCCGTACAACACGAGTTATCCCGCGGGCATCGGGAAAAATTTCCTCTACTACTCCCAGAGGCCAATGTAAAGGAGGAGCATTCTCAGTCATAAGGACTACCACCGTACCTACAGTAATTGGGTTGGATGGAGTATTCCATTTTTGACGTGACTGCAGCGTGTGCAAATAATCGGTTCTCCAACGATTCCAAAACGATTGGACCAACTTATCTAAAAGAGCGTGACGAGTTAGAAGGTGCATTCTATCGTCATCAACATCTATTGCGGGCAAATATTTTAGAGGAGTCGTATTCAAGAAGTGAGCTGGCGTCAGAGCTAATGGCTCTGACGGATCGCTAGATAGAGTCCGACACAGCGGACGCGTGTTCATCACTGCCTCTACTTGAGCGAGTACGGTACTCAACTCCTCGAACGAGAGAATCTGCTCGCCTATGACGCGAAACAGATGCGACTTAAGGCTTTTAATATTCGCTTCCCAATTACCACCAAAATGACTAGCGGCAGGCGTGTTAAAGTACCATTCAATGCGATTTTCGGCTAAGATGTGAGCGAATTCACTTTGGTAGTACTTAGACCGTAAGAATGTGTGCAATTCCGAGATACTACGTCGGGCCCCTACATAGTTTGTACCGTTGTCCGAATACATGCGCTTAACCGGACCCCGACGCGACAAAAAACGTTTAAAAGCGGACATAAAATTTTGCGTACTTAAATCACCGGTCAACTCTATATGAACCGCGCGAGTTGTCATACAAATGAACAAACAAACGTAAGCTTTCGTGGAGCGAATGCCACGACCACGAGCAATGGTGACTTTGAAAGGCCCAGCAAAGTCTGTGCCGGTGTGTACGAAAGGTTTTGCGGATTGAACAACACGACAAGAGCGATGATCGGCCATTTCAGGCGCGATAAAACGCGGGCGGAGCTTAAAACAAGGTACACATCTGTGTACTCTAGCGCGAACCAAATTACGAGCGGAAATTATCCAGTATTTCTGTCTCAAAATAGACATCAACAAATCGGGACCAGCGTGACAATTCACCTTATGATGATAATCTACTAACAAATCTAATACGTGGTCCTTACGCGGGAGAACTACTGGATGCCTTTGTTCAAATCCTAAACTTGAATTTCTCAAACGACCACCTACTCGAATGAGTCCATCCTCCAAAAATGGTTTCAAGTGTCGGAAAGAACGACTACAAGGTTTGTTAAATTCTAAATTTTTAAATTCAGAAGCAAAATAACCTTTCTGCAACTCGCGAAGTATGACCAATTCAGCCTTATCTAAATCAGCGGCGGTTATATGACCGCGTGTAGATAGAATTCTCAAAAATCGGCCCACATAAACAACACAACGCAACAGTCTCGACCAAGACGAGACGCGACTAGCCAACAACAAAATAAGGGACTCTTCACGCGGGACCGATACAACAAGCGAGTGCTTCTTTTCCTCGGGTGGTTCGGAAACCGTAGTGGGATTGAATTGAATAACTGGCCACCCATCCAACGCGGCATGAATCCAGGACGGTCCACCAAACCACAACGGGTGATCCAAAATTTGCGAAGGAAGCAATCCACGAGAGAGACAATCGGCTGGGTTGTCGGTGCCAGCAACGTGAAAGAGATTATGTGGCGCCAATTCAGATTGAATTTTTGCCACTCTATTAGCGACGAATGTGTCCCAACGATGGGGCGAAGAGTGGGCCCAACACAAAGCGACTGTTGAGTCCGAAAAAGCTAAAATTCTACTAATATTAATGCGACTACTACAAGCATTGGCGATAGAGGTGATCAATCTAACTAACAATAGTAAAGCGCATAGCTCGAGGCGTGCCAGAGAGACGACCTTACGGGGAGAGACCTTTGATTTCGCGCTTATAAGGCTAATTGAAACCTTACCTACATTCGAGACATGAAAGTAGACTACTCCTCCATACGCCCTCTCACTAGCGTCCGCGAAGCCTACTACCGTAACAACACTATGTTGCGATATACCTACATGACGCGGAATTTGTATTTGGTCAAGCACAGAAAGTTCTTTTCTAAAGCGAGCCCACAACTTAGCAATGTTGTCGGGCGCGGTGTCGTCCCAATCACAATTGGAAAGCCAAAGCTCCTTTATAAGTAGTTTGGCGTACAAAACGACAGGAGCTACGAATCCCATTACGTCCCATATCCGTGCCACACACGACAGGATAATGCGTTTAGTACAAGTTTGCGGGGTCGAACTAATTTTCAAACTAAACGTATCAGATGCGGGCGACCAGCTTAAACCAAGCACCTTGTGCGTATCACTTTCATCGAATTCCTTAACCGAAGACAATCGGTGCGACGGTGGAATCGACTCTAACGCAGTTTGCGAGTTGCTCGTCCATTTCACGAGATCAAATTGACCAGCCTTCATGAGACTTATAACTTGAGCGGCCGTCTCGACAGCCTCTGCCTCGCCATCTACACTATACACGAAGTCATCCATGTATAAGCCAGTCTCAATGGTGGCTCTCGCTTTCGGAAATGCATCGCCCTCGTCAGCGGCCAGCTGCTTGACGGTGCGAAGTGCGTGAAAAGGGCTAGATTTAAGCCCGAAGCAAACACGATTAAACTCGTAAACCATTAAAGGTTCTTGCGGTGAAAATCTATACAAAAATCGTTGAAACCTACGATCGGGTTTGCGCACTTCAAGGCACAAAAACATTTGTCGAATATCTGCAGAGAGTGCAACAGCGAATAAGCGAAAATTTACAATTATGTCAAATAAATTACCTTGAAGATTTTGACCACAATACAAAATGTCATTAAGCGACACGGAAGTGCTAGTCTTAGCACTGCCATCTAAAACTACGCGGAGTTTAGTAGTAAGCTTATCTTCTCTAATAACTCCGTGGTGCGGGATAACGTACGAAGGCTGGGTCTCGTCAGTGTCCGCAGGCGCAGGTGAGATGTAACCTTTATCTAAATATTCGTTAACAACCTCATCATAGGCTTGCTTTAACTTTGGAGACGCCTGCATCTTTCGTTCTAAACAAAGAAAGCGTCTTTCAGCGGATGCACGGGAGTCCCCGAGCGAAAAAATATCTCCCTTGAAAGGGAGCGCGACCACATAACGACCCTGCTCATCACGAGTAGTCGTGCGACAATAAATCTCCTCAGCCATCTTGTCATCGGGGCTTAGGATTGGTGGGACATTGACCTCTTCAATCTCCCAAAACTTGCGGATGGTAGACTCCAGTGGCGGCTCGACGGTGCAACAGAACGAGGCAGTCGAGTGACTAAAACTATCTATAGAAGCGGGTGCGGAACCAATTATAACAAAACCCAGAACTGTTTCCAGGGCGTGCGGAGCGGGGTACGTCGGTCCCCCTTTGACCTTACGTGATAACTGGAGGTGCGGGAGAATCGAAGCGCCGATCAATATATCGACGACTCCAGGAACAGCGTAAGTCTCATCAGCTAAAGGCAAGTCTTTAAATTTCGTTAATAAAGACGTGTCAACTGGGACGGTAGGCAACTGTTCAGTTATTTTATCTGTAACGAGCGAATCCATGTCAAACCAAATATTATTATTAAAACGAGATCCAAACCTTGTTTTAATGGTGCCATGAACAGCTGACTGCAAACCCCCAAACCCTTTCACCACTGAATGGGTTGAACGCTTATCAACATTGAAACCAAGACGTTGACAACAATCTTGAGTAATAAAATTACTTTGCGAAGCGCCATCTAATAGCGCTCGAACAAGGTGCGGTTTACCTAATGTATCAACAATAACAACGCGAGCGGTCGCGAGACACACAGTGGTGAGTGCAGCACTAGCGGAGAACGAACACAAGGTGACGTCATCCGCAGCGGTCACCGGGCGGGCCGGAGCGCGCGCGGGCGCGGGGTGCGGCTGCGGCGCAGGCTGCCGTGTGTCACCGCTCGACGGGCCAACTGTACTCACATTGGATGCGGCATTACTATTCTCAAAATGAAGCAAAGTGTGGTGTCTCGCTTGACATTTGCGACAACCATTTCCACTATTACATAAAACAACGCGGTGTTTAGTACCGAGACAATTAAAACAAAAATTATTAGCGCGAACAAATTTATAACGATCACTAGGCGACAATTTTAGGAAACCAGGACACTTGTACAGTTGCGAATGATGAGTACTACACAAAGAGCAAACGGATGATTGTACACGTGCTGGTGCGGTATTAACATAAGTATGGGTTGACCTCGGTGACCTCGATGAGGCATCTATTTTGCGTTCAGAAGTAACAACCTTCTTCGCGCCTTCATGTTTCGATGAAGAGCGTTGCAATACCTTTATATGCTCGCGAACAAAACTTTCTAAGTCTTCGAACTTAGGAATTTTACTGCCGCGATGATCCGACTCAAACAAACGAATGGTTTCGGAATCTAATTTCTTTAAACCCATATACAAAAATACGAAGTCGCAGAGGTCATCGATCTTCAAGTTCTTTACGGCGCGAACAGCTGACGCGAAAGTATCTAGAAATTTCTCTAAGTTTTGATCGTTACATGCCGTAATAGATTTCAAATCAGACATCTGATCTAAATAGGCGTTAGCTACCGATCTTTTATCCTCATACTTAGCTTTCAAAGTATTTAAAATTAAATTATAATTCCCGGCACTAAACGTAATTCCAGCGCAAGCGGTTATAGCTTTACCAGTCAATTTTTCAACGAGATAATGCAATTTTTCGTGATCTGTCAACGAATCGTTCTTATCTATCGTATTCTCAAAACTATCTATAAATAGACACCAATTGCGAATGTTACCATCAAATTCGGGTATTTGAATTGGTGGCAACTTAGGTCGGTCGCGAGTGGGGTTGGGTAGGTCAGCCGGTTTCTCCAAACTCCTAGCGACGCGTTTGATACGACAATACAAATCGTCAAACGACGACAAGGCTTGATAACTCACTGAGTAATCGGGATCCAAATTCAACTCTAAAACATTGATGTCATGTACTAAGGTTTCGAAATCCGCACGTAGACTATCTAAGTTTTCTATAGAACACAAGAACGAATCTCTGATGACCAAATCAGAGGTTTTAAGTGCATTATCATAGATCGATTGTACGCGAGAGTAAATCATTTCTTTTTTAGCGTATAAAAGTTTCAATTGAACCTTACCGGTCTTATCAACCTTTGGGGACATGTTTACAATTAAATCTCAAACTAAAGTGCGGTAAATAACAAATATGAAATGACTTAATCTTAGCGGTACAGAGCAGCGAGGCGGCGCGAGCGATAACCGTAGGTAGGTAGGTACTTATAACTGCCAGTGCAAGCTTGAACTAACGCGCATAGCAACAAGATCGTACCTACGCGATGGTCGCTGTCTAGGTTCAACTATTATTTCAGGGACTAAGTATTGCGTAATATCTATTCAAATTAAAATACTTTCGTATGAATTGGAATGAGATGCGAGCGAGGTAGGTACAACCACGTGTCTACCCACGCAGGTACTAGGCAAATACGACGCAATTGAAAAAAACAAAACAAAGCCAAATGCGTTAGGTATTACACTGTGCCTATGCACTAGGGTGTCTAGTATACCTAAGATCTAAGCCTAAATGTCTGGATGCGGGGTTTTCTACTAAAATAACCAGGCACTTAGGTGCGATGCGAAAATTGCGAACTACGATTAAGTGTTGATATGATACCTAACCTATGTATGTACCAGGTAGGTACTATGCGAGCCAGCGGCGAACGGACAACAAATCTAATCCTAAGTGTCTGGATGCGGGGTTTTCTACTAAAATAACCAGGCACTTAGGTGCGGCGCGCTTATTCCCATTAGAATAATAACAAAATACGAACTACGGCTAAGAATCCGGCTCGATCCGGACCAAAAATGGTGGCGCTTGGCAGCGTGCGGTAATGGACTGTATTGCGGGAAGTAGCTAACTGTTCTATTGACGCTTTACACACAAAACAAGACAGGTGGCCGGGCTGCCGCGGATTCGATCCAGGCAGTGAATGCAGCCCGAGAAATTAGGAGAGGATGCACTAACCTTCACGACACACGTGTTTTACATCGCAGCCGGTACACGGATCTTCTCTTCCTGGCTCAGGAGCTGCCGTCAGCATCACTAGATCGCTTGAGGAACACACGAGAGGCACAATCCGATCGGTAAAGGTCTATGAAGCGGTAAAAATGTAACAAATATTATACATTTCTGAGAGACGCGAGCGCGGTCCGTCCGTCTTTACGCTGGCTAGTTCAAAGCGAGACTGAGTGTCTATATTTCACAAATGGCGGACGGAAGCTACATCTATGGTTAGTGCGGAAGAGGAGACGGGTATAAAAGGAGTGTGTTTCCGTGTCAAAAATACAGTTTCTACTTCGGCGCAACCACATCTATGATTGAAAGTATATACTTATGGCCAGAATAAGCTTTTGGAAGAGTTCCAATAATATCAATAGAAAGCATTAACATTGGTTTATCAACTTTCTTAGGATTAACCATAATTCCATGAGGTGGATTAGTAGAAGATTTATAAGCTTTACAAGTGTCACAAGAAGAAATGTATTTTTGAACATCAATAAACATACCTTTCCAAAAATAATGTATTTTTAATTTATTTAAAGTTTTATGAATTCCTAAATGTCCTGAATTAACATCATCATGATTAGATTTAATAGTGTCTAAGATGTGTTCTTTAGGTATGACAATTTTCCTTTAATAAAACTTCCACTTCATCATAAAGTTCTTTTTGTTTAGCAGGACTAAGGGGCCAATAACGTTGTTTAAAAGGTTCACCAGTAACATTAATTTTATGTTTAACTAAATGAGTAAGACCTAAGCCTCTCTTTTCATAAGAAATATTTTCAAAAAGTGAAATAATTTTATTTAACTCGTGTTTCTCAGAAGGAGAAAGTTCAGAAACAGAAGTAACTGCATTTACACAAGTAGTGGATTCATATTCAAAAGTAATATTATTCCATAAGTCTTTAGCAAGATTAAATTTCAACCAAAAGTCAAATCCCAAAATAATTGACGGTTTAAAAGAAGGTATTATCAAAAAATCTACATTTTGAGTTAAGTTATCACAAGTGATAGGTAAAACCATAGTTCCAATAACATTGTGTGCAGAACCATCAGCAGTAACAGCGTTACCTTTATAAGGTTTAAATTTATAACCTAATTGCAAAAATGTTTGATGAATATTAGAACCGAGTACACAACTACAAGCTCCACTATCCAACAAACCTGAATAAAATTTATTATTGATATTAAATTTTAAATAAGGTCTAGTGTCTTTATGTTTAACAAACAAAACAGGAGCAGCCCTGATATTATTAAAGAAAACTTTCAAATAATCCAACCATTCATTAAATTCTTTCTTACAAGTGGCTTCATTCGGAGCATTGCTAAATTTTTTCAACATCGAGTCACCAGAAGTTTTATCAAAAACTAGGGCTCGATGGGACCTGATACGTTTTTTGACTGAACAGTATTTGAATTACAAACTTCGCAATTCTTCGTAGTGACGCCAAGCTTGTGACATTTAAAACAAATTACACCTGGAAATGTAGGGCAATTTTTATAAGAATGTCCAGAGGACTTACATTTTAAACAAGTTAAATCATCTGATTTAACGGCACTAATTTGAGCAGAATATTTTTCTTTTTTAATACTTTTATTCTCACTCAAGTTCTTTCTTGACACAAAATTCTCTAATTCTCTGCTGAGGTTAATAAATTCGTCGATAGAAGAAATAGTTCTACCAAACACAAAAGGTGTGTAAATATTTAACATGTTATGTTTAATAATAGTTATGAGGGTAGCATCAAAAACAGGCATAGACAAACGGCTAGCCATATCCATTATGTCTGTAATAAAATCTGGTAATGACTCAGTTATCTTTTGTTTACGAGTACGGAGTTCATGTTCCAAATGATAATCAATTCAATTCTATCAAAACGTTTCAACAACGCAGCCTTCAAATCCTGCCAAGAAGCAATACGAATACGAACACTACGAAACCATTTAAGCGCAGTGCCTGACAAAAGATCAGAGAATGAACTAACCAAAAAATATTCATTAAAATTTTTAAACAAGAAATATTCTTCCACTTGAGTAATAAATTCCCTAACGCACGATTTACCATCATACAAAAGCTTACTTCGTTTTAAATCAGGCAACTTAGTAACAGAAGGCAAGTTTTTCTTCAAATTATCATTCAATAAAACATTCATCATATTAAATGAAGATGCGGCTCTCAGACTATGATCACCAGCTCCTCGACCATTCGAAAATGGATCAACAACTTCAGACAAATCAGCCATGACATGAGGCATCTCATGAGTAGAAGTACCAACTGGAACATCATTAACAATATTCTCAAACAAAGGCGGGACCTGTATTTCCTTATCCATGTTTGATTTATAAAAGGATGTGAAAATCTAATAAAAAGTTGTATTAAATACACTATAAGTTTCTAATTAAAGTATCAATTAAAGTTTCTAATTAAAGTTAATTAAATTATGAATGGAGTTAATTGCATTAATTTCAAAACGCTAAACTCAAAAGTCAAACAAACTCATAGAATGGAATGTTATTGTTGCAAAAATTATTTAGGTCAAATGCCTATAAAGATAAAAATGCATTAGTGATTCACAAAATAAATTATTTATGTCTACTTAAGGTAAACAGCAAATATTCAAATATTACTATGTTTTCACACATGTGAATAAAGGTTAAGAACTAGTAATTATATAATATTACTAAGTGGAAAATCCCACCTGTAATAAACAAAAGCTATATAAGATAAAACAATTATAACAATAACCATGTTATACAAATTGAAACATTCACCTGTAATTGAGAGATACAAACAATAGTACTAACTTGTAGTATGATTAGTTTTGCAAAGTAAACAATAACAAAGATTTACTGAAATACACAGTTATGTAACAGTAAAATACATGAAGAAAACACTGTTCTTAACATGATAAGGTAAAAAATAATGCAAAGGTGACAAGGAATAAAGATATATGCACACTGTCATGTCCCTGTTCGCGAGTGCCAATTGTAATAATTAAAAATATGTGTTATTACAAAGTAAAAAAATTGGTTCGCAAGCGTCAGATGTAATAATAAAAAATATGTGTCATATGACAATGAAAGAAGTAAGTGTGTAATCTCCTATTTAAAAGAAATATAAATAAAATTGGTTTGTAAGTACATTACCATAAAAGTTCGGGCGCCTTGGAGATACACATGCCTAAGATAATCAGCGGAGGTTGGAAACTTTTAATCTTCCGGAGGTGAGCTAAATGAAACCAAACTGTGAGGTTTAAGGTTTTATTGTCCACTCCAGTGTGCATTCAGAAATAGATGTAAGGATACATTCCTAATGTATAACTAACCTTAAATTTAAAATTAGATTTTTATAAGCTATGTCAATATTATCCTACTTCAATATGATTCTATGTCACCAATGCACTTTTAGGTTATTTTGAAGTTTAGATTTAAAATATAATTAAAGTAAGCTCACGGCATCCCTCGGCGAGTATATGTAAACACAGCAGCGGGAAAGCTCGTAGCAGGCGAAGTTTTCAGTTTAAGCCCATGCGGTACATCCATGTTTGAGGTGAAAAGCCCAAACCCTCCATAAGGAAATGCAGTTGACCGAAGACAAAGAAACGCCGAAAAAGGTCCAAAGAAAAGAGAAAAGGCAAAGACAAAGGCGGTTCCAATTGGAAACCTGTAACAAAATTGCATGTCATTAGAACAACTCCTATATGAACACGAGGTCCTAATTTTTTTATAAATTTGTGCGACTTACCGCCTTAATTTGCTGGAACAATGCCAATAGCAAAAGAAATCATAATATTCTCAGATTAAGAGCTGAAACAATAGAATTTTAACAATTATTTTTCACATTAGGAACGTGGAGAATTTCCCACAAAGTGAATCTTATTAAAAAATGACAACTCACCAGAAATAAACTATAATTCCACAAGAGGATAGTTGTGAGGACACAAACTATTATCCTTTAGGCCAAAATACTCTCATTTTTATGAGATTTATTGAAATTAAGTTACGAAGCCATGAATATCGACCATCCAGCCTCAACGCTAGGAAGAAAGGTGCCTTGACAGGTATACGTCAAAATGTCATTCACTCCGCGTTCCGAAACTTTTCGTTCAAAAATAGAATTAAAACCGGTGTGACGACGTTCGCAGAGCGCGTCGTTACATAGGGACATACAGTTGACTGTTATTTAGCAAATTGAAGCACTGAGGGCACATAAAATCTCTTTTCTTAAAGGGTCAGCAGCACGGATGTGACTCCACTGGTGTTACACATGTTCATAGGTCACACTTTCCATCAGGTGGGCCGTATGCTTGTCTGCCACCTAAGTTGTATAAAAAATATTGGTTTGTATATTTTTTTTTCCAGACAAGAGAAACTCACATGGATGTAGAACCCCAATCCCTAGCCGCAGGGGAACAGGTACGAAACAGCCTCATTTAAAGGCCATGGGCTGCTCGTATATAAAATTTGTATTGGGATTGGCATACTAATCTTATCTTTACTATAAAATCTTTGGACACAAAAACTAGCCTTAGGCAACCTCTGTGATCCAGGTTGTCAGCTATCTACATAGCAAATATCTTCACAATAAGTTCAAGAAGTATATAAAGTGACAATCATCACATTATTCATATTTAAATTAAATTATTGTGATGGATAATCTCTTTTTGTTTTTAGCATATTCTAACTTACTTTTGTAATTTATTATTATATGTAATTTATTTAAGCTTTTAGGGTTTACATTAATACAATATTTTGTTGAAAAACTGAAGTTTATTTACCAACATACATATTTTTTATAACTCCAATTACACAGTAACCTAAAGAAAATTATTAAATACAAAATACTATGTAATGGTAATTTTAATTACAAATAAAGTAAACAATGTACAGAGTCTAAATATTACAATATCCTGACATTCTTTTTCTAAATACTTATTGTACATATTTTACAAATTATGGCAAGACGATAATTGTCTGTTTAAATTATTGTTAATTTGTCTTTCCATAATTTGATGTACGCAGTTTGTCTGCAATACGACCATGCTGCCTCGCTAGCTCCAAAATATCTTGAGCTAACTGTGCAGAGGCACTGTCGCACTGTCCAATTGTAGCTTAGTTGGCCTTTTAACTTTTTTTTTGTCGGCGTTGAACTCGAAGATCCACTCACAACTTTAAGTAAAATAAAAATAACAACATTGTGTGTTAATAAGCCGAAAACTTCTAAAAATTGAAAAGAAAAGTCATTACAAACTAAATATTAAACACTAGTTACATACTTAATTTTTCAAAACACTTGCTCATAAAGTGGCTCTAATTTCTCTAAGCTCTAATGATTTTATTGCTATATTTTTAAATGCAACGGTGTTAAGAAATCGTCCCGTTCCGTCCCGGACGACAAAAAACACGTCGCGTATACAAAGACCTTAATAAGTTTTTCCCGCTATTGCGAAAATAATTCTCAACTCGTTTTCACTGTTGAAATTATAGTTAATTATTAATTGAATTGTGTACAAGTACTAGTTATGAAGAAAATGATTTATGCTGTTCACCGCCCGATACTTATATAGGTTTAACATTGATATACAAAAAACCCAAGATACACAGTCTCAAACTAAAGTAACACTTGAATCTGTCGCCAATCACACATAGGTAGTTATAGTTATGTTATAAACATATTTTTTGCAAACTCAACCTTACGCACATGTATTAAAGCTCTTTTACAAAGCAGTGCACAAAAAGCAATAAAATTTTACGACCGAAGTCTGCCGGTTGGACAAGACACGGAATGGAGACTTCACATATTTATACTTTTTATTTTTATACTATGTGCGTTCACTTAGTATTTTAGTAATTTATAAAAATATGTTCTCGACTTTTTTTTTTATACACCTTAGGTGGCAGACAAGCACACGGCCCACCTGATGGAAAGTGGTTTTTGTGGTGATGGGGTTTTGGTGGTGATGGAAATTATACTTTTAGCTCAGTGTATATATATATTTATGGGTGGAACGTGTATTATCAATGAAACAATTTGTTAACCGTTAAAAAATATTTATATGTATATTTAGTTGAAAAGGTAGGTACATATTGTAGAAACTAAGTAGGTATTTAGTATATGATGATTGCATGGTGGTGGTGAAAGCTTTTGAATTTTGGTATCATGCATCAAATTTAAGTTGGTGGTGATGAGTGGACAACATATCTATAGTTTATAATATATCATTGGTGATAATCATGAGGACTACCGATAGAAGTGTTAAGTTATCACCACGAGCATTAGCACTACTATCATTAGCATGTCGCATGTCCTAAGTAATCGAAATTTACAGAAAATTAAAAAAAATAGTCAACATGTCATCCTCTTCAACTTTTGAAAGTCGATTCAAAACTATGTTATATTGTATGATATATAAACATTAGTTACAAATTAAACTCAAATAAAGTCAAAATGTGAACAAACTTATTATTCTTATTTAAAAAAAAACAATATTAAAAAATCGACTCCATTGAAAACGAACAGGGTCATTTGTATTATGCTACTAATTTAAAGGACGTTGTAATGCGTTGTTCTTACACTGATACGCACCTATTGAAATGTGCTGTACTATATTGGAAAGTTATGTGAAGATTTTAGATAAAATAAATCATAATCACATAATACTTCCTATATTTAGTCATGATAACCAGAAAAGCAAATCAATAAACTATTTTACTTACCGAAAATAAGATATTCCATCCTTTTTTAAAGCTCTTGACGTACTATTTTTGCAATTATTCACAGAACACTTCGGCATTTTTGTCGTGCGTGCATAAACACGGGCGATGCGAGACTATTTGAAAGGTGTGCTTGATTTGGAATTTAGCACTCCTTTTATGCGGACGGTTTTGATGTCCGGACTGTGTATCTTGGGTTTTTTGTATATCAATGAGGTTTAACTAACTTATGGAAAGTTTACTACTTGAAAAACTACAAGGGTAAATATCAATTTTAGTATTATTTTATTCGCAATTGTATTGAGAAACTACGTATGATACACGTGTGTACTGATGATTACCGTCTTCGGCTCTCTTAAGACCAAATAGCGCCTTAGCGGTAATCACCAACGTTACACACTCATATCATAATATACTATTATACCATTATTATTACTACGAAGTTATACATAAGTTACAAATAATAATGCATATATTCTATACAATCTTGACATTGATGTAAACAACACTGCCTCTCATTTGATTGCAATTCCTCTGTGCACTCCCGGGTTTGCTGGAAGAGAACTCAACATTGAGTTAAGCTCGCCTTTGTACATAACATTTCACTTCTTTGTATATTATGTCTTGTAAGTGTTACAGTAAAGAATAAATAAGAAATAAGAAAAATACGATTACTTATATTTATAGGTTGTATTATATACCTATATTTTCGTATGTTTCTTTAATTAAACAATCTGCAGATTGTGACATCTCGTCTTGTTGTTTATCTGCTATAGGTTCATACTTTTCACTGGTTCTCCTCTTCTTTTTTGGTGGCATGGAGTGACAACTCTCCAAATTGGCATCATTTGGTTTTTGTAGCTGAAACAAATACAAACCTGTTAATAACCATACAAACAAGAATGCAAAATATTCGAAAAAATATTTTCTTTACTTTTTTGCCAGCTGTTATCGAAATGACCTATTTTCGATTTACGCTACAAGCTTTTGAAAGATGAACCAATAATTACCTGATCACAAAACTTTACAACTCTTGAAGTTGGAGTTGCTGTACGTTTGGTGTATCTCTTGTCATTTTTTGTGATAACAATATCGTCTTCCAAAAAATGTACAGAGCATATGGTACTAGATATTTTCGGCATCCAATCAACTCTACCAGTAGCATCTATCCATTTTTCTTTGATAGTAGGGTCTTTGGGAAATCTGAAATTATTTTAAGTATTAAAAAAATATATTAAAACCATTCGACCAACGTTTGTAAATGTTTCTAAGAACTTTAATAAGTATGAAAATGTAGATATCGATAAAGTTTGACTACATCACTAAATGAGTAGCGGAGAACGTTCCAGAACAACGAAGAACAGCATGAGTACTATGTGCAAACAAAAACAAGCTTTATTGTTATTCCTTCCATAATTTGATGTACGCAGTTTGTCTGCAATAGACAAAGCAGAAAGCAAAATATCTTGAGCTAACTGTGCAGAGGCACTGTCGCACTGTCCGATTGTAGCTTCTGTCTCTATTTGCGAGAGGATCCGCCTAGCTTCTTCCAATGGACACTTGGCCGTGCTGAAACAATTTTATTTTAATCACATTCACCACCATCATACTCATTATCCTTTTATTAGCATAAAACATTAAGGCTGTACTTAACAAAACCCAAATATAAGAAAAGAATATAAAAAAACCCTTCAACAAAACGCAATTTATTTTACAGTTCAAGCGTTGCTTCAATAGTTAACAACGGGGACCAGCCATTTTTTTGACATAAGTATGACACATGTTTAATACTGATGTATATTTACTATGCACTTATTTATTTAACAATAACTAAGAACTCTTTTCAAAGTTTTAAAAATTAATATTAATCAAAAAAAAAAGATTTAAGTATATAAATGCCACTTACTGTCACTGACGTGTTTGTCTAGGATACGAATGTGCCACTTTCACTGAGCTATATGCTGAGGGTGAGGGTTCAGCTAGAATTGGGCCGGCTGATGTTTCGGTTGGAGTTATAGCAGGAGGTGGTGGCTCGAAAATTTGAGCTGGAGCACTGTCTTCCCGAAAAAAGTAATTGCCTCAATGAGCTTATTTTCTAACAAATTATAATGTTTGATGAAATATCTGGAATAGGGTATCTGTGATAGATACATAATAAATATCAATTACTAAACTTAATTTATCATACTTTATATTATAGTAATTTATCAATACCTATTACTTTTATGGACAATCACATATATTGGATATTCTTCCTCGGGTTCATTGGCTCTGAGCGGTTTGCTGTTTGATGGACAAGGCTGCGATTGTGGGGTGGAGGGCTGAGCTCGCAGTCGAAAGTTCAGGTAGCAAGGGCTGTGAGGCAAATGGATTCACTCTCACATTTTCCCGACCCTGGCCAAAACTCTCTCTCAAAATATCGCACCACCTCTCTTCCCGGTCAGTAAGAGGTTGTCCCCGTGGTGGTCCACCGCCGGTAGTATTGTCCACCACATTTCCCCCAACGATATGTTTAAGCTTGCTCCGCTTATCGTGATAATAATACAAACAAGAATTCATAACATCAATATGGGAAGACATTGAATAAATGCTAAATAAGTAAATAAAGTAAACAGTTGTCTAGTTTACTTTGGACCATCCTTGGACGAGTGCAACTTCTGCCCAAAGCCGCCGGCTTTCGGCTCTTCCTTGGGCGGTATTATTGTAGCCAGTTTTCGCTAGCTGAGGATGCCTCTTCATGAACTCTATAATAATCTCCCACTGCGCCTCACTGACTCTATTTGGCATGATTTTACGGGATGGACAAACAACAGTAAATTCGGTAGGTACTCCGACAGACGCGACGAAGAATAAAATTGAAGGGGGACACATAGCACAACTTTTAAGCAGTCTCTTAGGTGGATTTTTTTATAGTGGACTTGAAACCATGAAATGTTGAACATTTCTTCTTCTTCTTCTTAATTTATTTAAATGGCGCCTTGCATCGATTATATACCTAGATACCGATGATTCTGCCAACCTCAAGGTGGTTGAACATTTCAATTTCCCACTCAGACTTACAATATTGACA
This sequence comes from Eilema griseolum, assembly GCA_963662185.1. Lineage (NCBI taxonomy): Eukaryota > Metazoa > Arthropoda > Insecta > Lepidoptera > Erebidae > Eilema > Eilema griseolum. The sequence continues at coordinate 5,137,073 of OY759249.1, forward strand.
TTCGTTGACAGAGAACAGTTTGTTGCCAGTTAATTAACAATTTAATGGGTAAAATCACGGAACAGAGAAGTAGGTGGAAGTGTGAAGTAGGCGTGGCACGCGTGTCAATCTTATGCGGAGTTTTGCAAGACCGACCTTCAGTCGTAACTACTCGTAACTGTCATCACGTTTATTGCTAGTTTTGCGTCGTGCGTATTTGACTCTATTTTAATAGAAACATGCCTTACTGTGCCATTTTGCAGTGCAAAAATGATAGTAGGAGTAGAAATCTTCGAAATGGAGGTGTTTCATACCACCGGTAAGTAAGGATATAGTAAAATTCCAATGAAATAAAAATAAAAATATCAAACTAAAATCAACCTTGCATCATAACAATAAAGCTTGTTTTTGTTTGCACATAGTACTCATGCTGTTCTTCGTTGTTCTGGAACGTTCTCCGCTACTCATTTAGTGATGTAGTCAAACTTTATCGATATCTACATTTTCATACTTATTAAAGTTCTTAGAAACATTTACAAACGTTGGTCGAATGGTTTTAATATATTTTTTTAATACTTAAAATAATTTCAGATTTCCCAAAGACCCTACTATCAAAGAAAAATGGATAGATGCTACTGGTAGAGTTGATTGGATGCCGAAAATATCTAGTACCATATGCTCTGTACATTTTTTGGAAGACGATATTGTTATCACAAAAAATGACAAGAGATACACCAAACGTACAGCAACTCCAACTTCAAGAGTTGTAAAGTTTTGTGATCAGGTAATTATTGGTTCATCTTTCAAAAGCTTGTAGCGTAAATCGAAAATAGGTCATTTCGATAACAGCTGGCAAAAAAGTAAAGAAAATATTTTTTCAAATATTTTGCATTCTTGTTTGTATATGGTTATTAACAGGTTTGTATTTGTTTCAGCTACAAAAACCAAATGATGCCAATTTGGAGAGTTGTCACTCCATGCCAGCAAAAAAGAAGAGGAGAACCAGTGAAAAGTATGAACCTATAGCAGATAAACAACAAGACGAGATGTCACAATCTGCAGATTGTTTAATTAAAGAAACATACGAAAATATAGGTATATAATACAACCTATAAATATAAGTAATCGTATTTTTCTTATTTCTTATTTATTCTTTACTGTACACTTACAAGACATAATATACAAAGAAGTGAAATGTTATGTACAAAGGCGAGCTTAACTCAATGTTGAGTTCTCTTCCAGCAAACCCGGGAGTGCACAGAGGAATTGCAATCAAATGAGAGGCAGTGTTGTGTACATCAATGTCAAGATTGTATAGAATATATGCATTATTATTTGTAACTTATTTTTTTTATTATGATATGAGTGTGTAACGTTGGTGATTACCGCTAAGGCACTATTTGGTCTTAAGAGAGCCGAAGACGGTAATCATCAGTACACACGTGTATCATACGTAGTTTTTCAATACACTTGCGAATAAAATAATACTAAAATTGATATTTACCCTTGTAGTTTTTCAAGTAGTAAACTTTCCATAAGTTAGTTAAACCTATATAAGTATCGGGCGGTGAACAGCATAAATCATTTTCTTCATAACTAGTACTTGTACACAATTCAATTAATAATTAACTACAATTTCAACAGTGAAAACGAGTTGAGAATGATTTTCGCAATAGCGGGAAAAACTTATTAAGGTCTTTGTATACGCGACGTGTTTTTTGTCGTCCGGGACGGAACGGGACGATTTCTTAACACCGTTGCATTTAAAAATATAGCAATAAAATCATTAGAGCTTAGAGAAATTAGAGCCACTTTATGAGCAAGTGTTTTGAAAAATTAAGTATGTAACTAGTGTTTAATATTTAGTTTGTAATGACTTTTCTTTTCAATTTTTAGAAGTTTTCGGCTTATTAACACACAATGTTGTTATTTTTATTTTACTTAAAGTTGTGAGTGGATCTTCGAGTTCAACGCCGATAAAAAAAAGTTAAAAGGCCAACTAAGGTTTTGCGAAGAAAAAATTAAAAGACAAGAATTAAAAATAAAAAGGTTGCAGTCCACTACCAGGAGACTTAAAAAGAAAATAAGTAAAATAGATGAACTATTAGCCAGTTTAGAGGAAAAATTTTCCATATCGAAAGAAAATTTGGATTGCCTAAAGAATACTAATATAGAGGTATTATTTCCCCATTCATTACGTAATTTTATTTTGAAATGCTCGGTTGTGCATTTCAAAATTTAATTACATTATTATTATTTCTATTTACATATTAGATAGATTTAATATGTAAATAATAATAATAATGTACCTGATTATGTCGGAAGTTTACGCGAATATCACTCATTAATTGAACTGTCTTCTACCGAAACTGAAACGAAATTTTATGTTAATAATATCAAATAAATCATGATAGAATTTGTTAAAAAGTAGCTTTTATTTCAATGATATTACATTTCTAGGTACGTGAATTAATTGCAAGAGCAGTGAAAAATACTGAAGCCGGAGTAGTATCCAGAAATAAATATTCACCAGCACTTCGTAGCTTCGCCTTAACTTTGCATTATTACTCTCCCAAAGCTTATGAGTATGTCCGTAAGACCTTTCACACCAGTTTGCCCCATACACGTACTTTGAAAAGTTGGTACGCCAAAGTTGGAGGAGATCCTGGATTCACAAAAGAATCTTTGTCGGCTTTAAAACAGAAAGCAGACTCAGTTAATGGACCATTATTGGCCACATTAGTTGTGGATGAGATGAGTATCCATCGTCGTGTGGAATGGGATGGCCGGAAATTTCATGGATACGTCAATATGGGTACCGATATCGAAGGCGATCACTTAGCTGAGGCTAAAGAAGCGCTGGTATTTTTAGTTACAGCATTGAACAATAATTTTAAAGTACCTGTTGGTTTTTTCCTAGTAGATGGTGTAACTGGTCAACAGCGTGCTGACCTTGTAAAAATATGTTTAGAGTTAATTCATGAAACTGGCGTTAAAATAGTTGCCCTGACTTTTGATGGTTGTGCGTCAAATATATCTATGGCAAAGCATCTTGGTTGTTCTTTTGAGGAACAAAACATATCTTTTGAGCACCCTATTACTAAAGAACCCATTGTCGCGATATTAGATCCATGTCATATGATAAAATTATTACCTATGGAACACATTTGAGATGCATAAAACTTTAATTGATAGAGATGGCAATAAAATTCAGTGGCAACATCTCATTGAACTCAATAAATTGCAGTGTACAGAGACTTTTCATCTATCGAACAAATTGAGAGACCGCCACAGCTAGCGACTCAACTTTTTAGTAAGAGTGTCGCAGACGCCATTAAATTTTGCAGAGAAACAGGGATAAGCTCCTTCCAAGATAGCGAACCTACGGAAAAGTTTTTGATTATTTGCAATAATCTTTTTGACATATTTAATTCAAGAAATTTGCATTTATACAAATTTAAGAAAGCTCTAAATGAAACGAACGCTAACGATATATTTGATTTTTTAGGTGAAGCGTCACATTACATTCTAAATTTAAAAATGGAAAACGGTACATATTTAATTAATAGTCGACGAAAGACTGGGTTCTTGGGATTTTTGGGGTGTATTAAAGCATTGGAACTTTTATTTACAAGTTTAATACAAACAAAAATATTAATATATTTACCGTTTTATAAACTGAGTCAGGATCATTTAGAGCTTTTTTTTTGTAATATTAGGACACAAGGTGGATCCAACAATAATCCCACTGCCAGGCAATTTGTTTCGGCATACAAAAAAATGTTAATCCATATAAAATTGGCTGATTCTAATAAAGGTAACTGTGTAGCATTGGACCAAATATGTATCCTAAACTGCACATCAGCAGTTGAACGAATTAACAAAACTACAGCTCAAGATATATCACAAGATGATAAAATGGAGGATGAATCAGAAATTGAAGAAATAGGGGCGCATTTTTCTAACTTTAGTATACAAGCGATAGGTCATATTGCTGGTTACATTGCCCGAATATTAATAAAGAAGGTAAAATGTGACATTTGCGTAAGTGCATTAATAAGTCACTATTACCAGCTCTTTCACAATTTTATAATTGCGTAAGATCAAGGTGGTTTGATTTATCCTTTACCAGATCTAGTTAAAATATGTCAAATATCGGAAACTTTTTTAAAAAATGTTGAAATTGGGATTTTTCAAAAGGAAATGGTGATAAATAAAATAATGAGAAAGTTTATTGGAACTCCTTTGTTCAATGATATTGTACCTCATCAATTAGGTGAATTTCCCGCATCCAATCATGTAACTGATTTGATGAAGGCAATTGTTGAAAAGTATATAAATGTTCGCATTCATCACCTATTGAAATTAAATGTAAAACTTTCCAGGCGCCAGTTTTTGAATAAGTACATATTATTCCAAGGGCAATAATAGATCACATTTGTATAAATGTTGATTCTTAGCTTAGCAAGCTTTTTATTAACTTGCACTGTACGTATATAATTTGTTCCGGTCAAATCTTACAACTCCATTTTGAAGCAGATATCCTCAACCGATTTTGATAAATTTTTGCATACACGTTTAGTTTGAATGACATAGATTAATATGGTACCATGCAACTGATCTGATGATGGAGTAGTAATAATATTATTATTTATATTCGAGTTGCATGGACACTTTTATCGGGCCTTATATGGGTCCGATGTAAATTTAAAAGCATCTGTTTCCTGGTTACGTTTTGGCGATCTCTTTGGAGAAACTGATGGTTTTATCTGCGCAATTACTGATGAAGTTGTAATGACTAACAACTACCGGAGATATATCCTTAAGGATGGTACGGTTGACATCTGTCGGGCAAGTCACCGTCCCGGAGAATCCCTCAGGCATATAATTTCTGGTTGTTCTCGTCTAGCCAACGGTGAGTACTTGCATAGTACTTTTCTACTTGACGCTGAGCTCACTAACAATGCGTTTTCATTTCTAGATGATTCGATTACTAGTTTTCAAGATATCGACGTCCGTCGTAACAATGTTATGTATTTAAAAAAACGTCCGTCGTAAAAATTAATATGTTTTAAAAATGAATAAAGAGATTTTATTATTTATTTTTCTACTAAAATGGATACTCGTTTTATTTTAATTAAATACATACATAGTTTCACGCCTTTATCCCTTTTTTATCCGTGCGGAAATTCCCTCGGATACAGCCTCATCATTATATTCGAGTTATTATTAACGTCAATTCAAAGTAAGATACTTTTAAAAAGCAGTTCAAATTTCTGTGGTAAAGCTAATAGGATCTCTCTTAGCCAGAATGTAGATTACTCTTAGATCGTAATTACAAACAGCTTTAAGAATCCTATAACATTTGATAACAAATTTAAAATCTATCTATAGTGCCAATATTGTTAGTCCCCGCACTAGTAGGAGTGTAAGAAAGTGAGAGTGAGAGAGAAAATATTTCAAGGTAATGTCAACTTTAATGATAGGGGTTAAAGTTTTAAATAACTTTTTTGGAATATACTGACATCTATTGTGGAGTAGCTGAACTTTTTCGGAAATCGGAGCACGTTTGATTCAGATACGAAACGACGTAAATACCTTTTTTATCTATATTAAAGTAATCTCTCAGTCGAACCAATAAGGTGTGTTTTTGTTTTGCAGCGTGCATAATTTTAAGCTAATTTGGTGTTAAAGACATACGACCAATCATAACAATTGTTTACTAGTAGTGCAACGTATTATTAACCGGTTGTATGTGTGAGTTTACCGACAGCGGTTCCGCTACTAAATCCGTCGTATCACACTCTGTGGGTAAAATGGTTTTAAAAGTGTATTTTTTGATAAATAAAGAAATAAATTCTAGTCAGTACGCTTTTAAAACTCTTTTTAATCTTAAATTAATCTTAAATTGAAAATAACCGGTAAGTCGTAGGAGGTAGGACACGGCGGTATATCCGCCCGATTGAGCAGTCCGACTGGGGAAGTACCTCCGCCCTACAGAATACCGCGGTTATAATAACTTCGTGTTGTGTTCCCAGCGGTGAGTAGGGTAGCCAGAGCTCACTGGAGAATTTGTGCCGCCAGCGGGAAGACTAAAGGCTTGTCCTGATTTGTCTTCTACTGACGGCACAGAAACTCTGTACTTACAGGGTTGGCAGCGCGACTGTGACTCCTCTGGTGTTACAGACGTCCATAGGCCACGGTAACTACTTTCCATCAGGTAGGCCGTGTGCTTGTCTGCCAACTAAGTGGTATAAAAAAAAAAAAAAAAAAAAGTTACCAGTGCTTAGATTTTTAAAATTGCAGCATTTCATCTTAATTTGAATCCTCTGATGAACCGCATTGTAGACGAATCGTCTCTCGTGTCTTGCGGCGATGGTCCGCTGCGCCTCCTGCGAGAAAGTAATGCTTGTGAAGGAGGAGGCGGGGTGGGCCCAAGGATCGTAAGCCAAGCTGCCCGCGTACGAAGGCAACTCGGGCGTCTGAGGTCGATGAACGACCTCCGCCCCCCATAAGCGCAGGCCTGGGGGTGACAGGTGGAGCCGCCTGTCAACCTGGTAGAAGCAGGACGCAACGGCGGCGCGCCTAGCGCGCCTCCCCGTTTCCGGGGAAGAGTCGGGGACTCTGTAGTCCCCACACCCGAGAAGAGGGCTAGATTGTAAGAGATGGCCCTAAGTCGGCCGGGGTGCGAGTGATATGCCTGTCAACCTCACCTTCGGCAACCAATGCGACCCTCAGATGACGTGCGTTTTAGTCGGTTCGAGTCCGACATAACCTCTTCCACCAATATAGTAGAGAATTGGAAAGCGTTTCGGCGGACATAATAATCTATGCCGCGGACGAACTGAAAGATGAACATGGCCTTTTTAGCCCTGCAGGTCTAACAAATATTACCTAAAAGTAATGTGGCAAATTATAATTAAGTTATCAATAGTGTAGCTCTATCTATACTTGTAATTTTTAATACAATACCAATATATAGGTATGTAACCAGCAATGTGTATAATCCGTTATTCTATTACAATGCCTAGGCAATGTATAAAATGTTAGACATATATATACAACATGTAGAAAGTGTATGAAATATTATTTATTTTATACTTCACCAATACAAATATTGTCAAAATACGTTAAAAAAATCTTTGTTCTACTTCATTCCCGTCTTAATCTTCTAACCGCACAATTGATTAGATTTATAATCAAATGTGCGTTTAATAAAACCATCCTAAGTATCACACAGCTATCTTGATAAGTAGGCCGGTTAACATATATAAATATAGTTAAAATCAAAATCAATTAATTATTCTGTTTAGGCCATTATAATGGAACTTTCAAAATGTCAAAGTTAAAAATTTATTAAATACTATTTTAGCAAAGGGATCCCAGACCGGTTCAAAACGCGGCCCCTACCTGAGAAGAACTCCGACAAGAAACATAATATAGACTACGATCTCACTTTCACTAAATTCTTTTCTTTGCCACACCACTAGGACCTGGGAATTCATTAGCTCACGTGTTTCCTTCTTCCTACTGTACAGTCCTGGGTCCTTTATGCGGGGCGTGAAAAAACATCTGAGGCCGCCAAGCTGAGTGCCACCATTGTAACATTGCTTAGTGTCTGTAATGGTAAAGGTGAGCCTCTTTCCTGAGACTTTGCTTTTAGCTCACCATCATGCTAGGTGAAGTCAAGTTGGCGTGTCCTAGATAAAAAAAACACATTGCCGTTAGGAAATCAGGTAGGTATTCTATACAATTCATAGGCATCGTATGAGAATCGCGAACCGCGCTGCCCGCGCTGCCCGCGTAGGTACTGAGGTAACTTGAGCGTCCGAGGTCGCAGAATGAATGATTGAATATAACTTTATTGTACACCGTTAATCAACACAAAATAAATATCAACAAAGTTCACAATAGTAGGTACAAATGGGCGGTCTTATCGCGGACTGCGATCTCTTCCAGACAACCTTTAGATGGACTGGTATCTTTGGAAAAGCAGGCTAGAAGTGGTGTACTTACTACTTTTATTTATGTACGCACATAAAATACATTCAGCCAATGTTACACGCTATATACATTCCTTTACAGAATATACCTATACCAAACAGCCTAGTGCTATGGGTAATGGACTGCTGAGACGAGGTCTCGGGTTCGATCCCAGGTTTTACCATGGCACACATCAATGACTTTTCGATGCTTTTCGAAGTTATGTGTGTATTTATCGCAGGTTTATAAGTGCCCGGTTAATGGCAATAGGCTCGCAACCTATTATTACATTGGGACCTAAACATAAACTGGTGAAAAGTGGGTGCTACCACCTCTGCCTACCCCTTCGGGGATATAGGCGTGAGTTTATTTATTTTATTTTATTTATCAAACAGACAACAATATTACTTATCGAAATACCGTAAGTTGGGGTGACTTTGCACCAAATTTTATTATGTGATTAGTAAATGTAAAATGAAAAGTGCTGTATGTTCATTTAAACTACAGAACTTTTGGCGATAGAAAGACTAGGTATTCAAAATTGTTTTTATTGACTAATTAACAATGGCACATAATCAGGTAAATAATTTTTTTTTATTTAAATTTGGCGCAAAGTATTCCCTTCGGGAGGGATATTTTGCGCTGCTGTATAAAATCAGTCTTAACTCTTATAAAATAATACTGGCGCAATGATACCCTGCATAGTTTTAGGCGCGAATCTTTACTCAATACCGTCAAGCTCTTTGACGCTGAAAAAACCTCGCCGAGAGATAATTTTTGGAGGGTCAATGCTCCCAAGGACATTTTCCCACTCATAGAAGTTAATGTCTTTTTTCTGTGGCCATTTCCAGGATTTTAAGGACTTAGTCATTGCATCGACAGTTGCTCCTTTCTCATCGAAGTCGATAATGAGACCAGGGTACAGTTTCTCATCATATTTTACTACCACAAATGACTCTTTCTCACGTCTCACATCTTTGAATCTCGTTTCTGGTCGAGGTGGATGATTACTCTCGTCTGGGCTGTTCGGCTCTAAAAAGCAACCATCAGGATCGTCTGAATCATCATGTAATGAGTACGCGTCCGAATCGTAACCAGTGCGTAACCTTGAGCATGAGGCAATGTTGTCCTCTGTGTCATCAAAAACTTCTTCGTTCTCAGTCTCTTCTAATAAAGATACTTCATGAGCAATGCTTTTACCAGCAGCGATTTCAAATTTCTTTTTACGTCTCTTTGGCCCAGACTCTGTGATTGTCTTCCGCTTTGATTCTAGGTGATCTATGAAAGACGCCGATACTATAGTGGTGTCTACGTCGATTGCCCCTGGTATTCTCGCAAGCAATTCATCCACGTTACAGGGGTAGATACCGCATTTGCGGAAACCGTTTTTCAAGTTGCTTTTCACATTTGGCTCGATGTTTTCTAAGAGTTTCTTTAGCAAACTCGGAAAAGTTTGTTTCGGTATCGTTGCGTTTCTGGTTCCTTCAGAACTTTCCTTCCATTCAGTTATAATTTTTCGCCACTCAGCTTTCAATGGACGAAAGAACGCGACATCGAGCGGCTGAGTAATGTGAGTGCTATTCGGTGGCAGGCACACAAAAGCAATGTCGTTATCTCGACAGAGTCTCAATGTCTCAATGTCTCAACCGATAAATGGGAAGCCAAGTTATCCCCAATCAACATCTTTGTGCCTTCCAATTTCTTAAGTCTTGGAATCATAAGATTTTTCAGCCAATCTGAAAATAGCTGGTGATCAAACCAACCTGAAGGAGAGTTGCTGTAGTGGCATCCTTTGGGACCATTCTCGGTCCATGTATCCCATAACTTCTGCGATTTGTACACTACGTATGGGGGCATCAGCTCACCTGAAGCGCTACCACAAAACATTATCGAAGTACTTGATTTTGACGTGTTGCAGATTTTTTCAGGATATTTGCATCCCCTTCGAACAATTACTCGTTTCTGGCCGGGATCATCTGTTAAGTTTGTTTCATCATAGTTAAATATATGTGTAGGAGGAATGTCTCTAATTTGTGGTGTTAAATTTTTAATGTACTCTTGTAAAATCTCTTTTGACAACGCTGCTCTGATCTTCTTGATATTTGTTGCAAAACGCACTGAGAGGGTAGGATGACGTTTTAAAAATTGTTTAACCCAGTCATTTCCGGGCGTATTGTTCTTAAATTTTCGAACAATGCGTCCAGATTTTTCGAGGTACATTTTAACAACAATTTTGAGGTCGTACTCAGTTAATGGAAACCCATAGGTTCCCATTATCTCAATATGTGATGCTATGGCTTCCTCTTCCTCATCTGTAAATATTTGAGGCTGACCAGGTCGATTCATATGGGCTTTTTTTAATTTATATACCAGAGTTCGCCGCGGAATGTTAAAATGTGTGCTAGCTTTCCTCTGCGTCATTTGGCCAGACATAATAGCCGACAGACATAATTGCAACTGTTCCTTGGAGTAGTCGGCATATTTTCGAGCGCCTAGTTTCCTTTTGTAGACCCTCGGCATGTTGCAATATCTGTTAAAAGCATAAGAAGTTGAATATTACTTGAAACGAGTATACTTTGCGCCAGAATGGGTATACTTTGCGCCAGGTGCAAAGTACCCCCATTTTAGGTACATTTCTACCTTGCGCTAATAAACCTAACACAAAATTAAATCCATTGAATTATGGAATGAAATACTTTCTTATTAGATAAAAAGAACAAATAAGGGATATTATATTATTAGGCTTACCTGCATAAGTAAAGTGATTGCACGGATACACATGAATTTTACCAAACTTTTTTTTTTTTTAAACTTTCTAGTTTCACGTTGTCACTCCTTGCACAAGTAATAGCAACAAGAGCGACCTGTCAACTTCCATGACAGAACATTGACATTTTATGATTGCGTTCAGACATCAATAAAACCATAGACTAGTAAACTTTTTTTTAAATTTTATTTTTAAAGTTGTACGGATTTGGAGCAAAGTAATACTGGCAGGCGCAAAATCACCCCAACTTACGGTAAGTCTTTCATATGACTATGATATAGATACTCTAATAAATACATAAATATATCCATATATATACAATTATATATACACATACCGACATACATACATAAATACACATACATACATATCAATCTCATATAAGATATTATATCTTGAACGTGATGGGTGTTACATGACCTCCCTATGAGTATGTAGGCCTGGTTGTGACGGGTGGAGCTGTCTGTCACACTGACAGAAGCAAACCGCGGTGGCCTGGACGTGGACCCCTTGGTCCGCACATCCGAGAGAATAGCCCTTGTTGATAGGAATACCTGTCAACCCACAGACGCCGTGTGTTTTAGTTGGTTCAAGTCCAACATAACCTCTCCCACCGACTCTGGTGGAGGGGTATTCGTGGAGATTTCTCGCACGTTAAAAATGGCATCATATACATTGCCTAGGCAAAGTATGTAATAATATTTTACACATTGCCTAGTCACCACTTCCTATTCTATACATTGCCTAGGCATTGTATAGTATACCCCAATTGTATAGATTACCAGTAACGCATACATTGGACATGTTTTGTTTGCTTGTTAATCATTCTAAAACAACATCTAACATTTACCACTCGTGCGATAGTTTCAACACACGTGAGTTTATATTTTTATTGCTATTGTGATTAAATTTTATATCAAACTATTATAAATTTTATTTATTAACACCTAATTTCTATAAAAAAAGAGGTTGTGTAACGGCTTGACAGACTCCTATGAAACTTTTCGTGCATATTTGGTGAGTCTGAGAATATCTGAGAAATTGTAAACTATTTCTGAACCCCAAGTTATAAGGGTGGCGGCCCAGCTCAATAGGTATACTTCTATTTTTTGGATTTGGTTTAATTTTTATTACATACATACATATAATCACCCCTTTATTCCCGGAGGGCTAGTCAGAGGTGATTTAACACCCACATTTCACCAATATTTACATTCGGCCCCACGGAATAGGGGGTCATTACCGTATTCCGGGCACTATTGTTGACTAGAGCCATGCAACTGAGGCTGAGCCTGGGCTGTATATATATGTATGATGTTAAACAGCCCTATCCCTTAGTCGCCTTCTACTACACCGCATGAGAAGAGATGGGGTGGTCCAAATTCTACTCCGCCGGGAACCACTCGACTTTTCTAATTCGCGGCATTTTTATATTATGATATGGTATTATAAAATAACAAAATTTTTATTCTTGTAGTATCAACCCCCATTTTAAATAGTGGCAAAACAACGATTGCCGGGTCAGCTAGTTGGTACATAAAATCTTGTGATATCTGTTGCCCGCGGTTCCGCCCGCTGTCGGTTATCGCGATCAAATTTCATCTAAACCGGTTCAGTGGTTTAAGCGTGAAAGCGCAACAGATTACAGCGTTAATGTCTATTCGAAGCGCATTATGTTCCCAATTTTAACTAACTTTCTGTTGACCTATAAAATTAAATATCAGAATAAACGGGATATTTACCATGTTTCATTATTTTGAGTTTCCGATATTTCGGCGCTGTTGCAAGCACCATGACCACGGAGGAACTGGTAAATATCCCGTTTATTCTGATACTGATGTCAGTGACCATGATAGTTTAAATACCTATATAAAATTAAACCTTTTAAGTAGCACATTGGATACTTATATACTTTTAAACATACGAAATTAGCCCACAATTGTCTGTAGTTTATAAATGTGGTAAAGATTTGCAAATATATTTTATTTAACTTATTTTATTAACAACTTTAGGCACTTCACAATGACGTATAAAACAGCGTATGACGCAGTACACATGTACATGAGTGAGATAACATCCCGATTGGTTGCCAAGACCGGGATCCCAACAGACAGACACCACCTCGGCAAGATTATACTGCAGAGTTATCAAGATGATCTTCACTTTGTGGCGCAGGTAAATATTGTTATTCGTAATCCAATTAAGGACATCTGATAAGTAATATTTATCACTAGTAATAAAATATTATTTATTTACCAGATCGATGGAGCAACAGACCAATCAGAAACGGCTGGATCGGTGTTGAACAGATCAGTTAAATGCGCAATCGCTCTGAAACAGCTGGGTATTAAGATGGACGATGTTATGGTGCTGATTGCACCTAACAGTATTGATCTTTGTATACCTCTTGATGCAGCATTGTACCTTGGAGTTGCGATCGCAGGGACAGACATGTTTTTGGGAGTCAGTAAGTATTGTTATCGTATTACTGTTCATCCCAAGGTTGCCTGGAAGAAATCACTTTCAGCGATAAGGCCGCCCATTGTAGGTACACATATTGATAACATTTGAGGATGCCGTTAGGCGAAACTGTTCAGGCCCCCGATTCTGCTAATTTTATGTTATAGCAAAATCACTGTTATACCTTAGACATTGAAAATAATGACATTAAATTGTAGACTTTATTCGTATACAATTTATGTCCAAAATTAAATTAAAAAGAGTTCATTACATCTTTTGATTCACTTTACAAGAAGCCATTTAATTTTGAACTCTATTAGCATTGCAGTGAAGTCTACAATTAAATGGTATTTGCGGTGTCAGTGGTATGACAATAGTTTTATCTATACTAATATTATAAAGCTGCAGAGTTTGTTTGTTTGAACGCGCTAATCTCTGGAACCACTGGTCCGATTTGAATGATTCTTCCAGTGTTGGGTAGTTCATTTATCGAGGAAGGTTTTAAGCTATATATCATCACGCTACTGGACGCTACGGGAGCGGAGCATTGATAATAAATGTTAACAAATCCGGCAATTTTTCATACATATTTTGAAAACTAAAACATACGGGCTCAAAGGGATATGAAGGTTCAAAATATACCCCGGGCGAAGCTGATGTGGGTCAGCTAGTTATGATATAAAATTAGTAGAATCGGGGTCAAGGTCTAATAAAAAATGCTGCGGAAAACGTACAAGTTTAGTGTTCTCAATATGTGTAACAATAAATTTCACCAATTGCCATCAATCAACAGTACAAATAGTCCGTCATTCATGCTACCTACTTGTTTGTCTCTGCTGTAAAATAAAGCCTAATATTTATCTACCTATATATTTATCTAGATTATTTCAGTGTTTATTTACTTACTTATCCATTTTCAAGTAGCCTTTTTGTTCTATTGTTTCAATTTAAATTTAAGTCTGTATGTCTATCTAAAGAGATAGACAGACAGACTTTAATAAAATAAAATTTGAGCTATATATAGTTTTGTTGGTGACGAAACCTTACCGCGATTCAGCCGTCCAGTACAACGCCATCTATCGCGAGCGTATGGAATTAATTGGGAGATTTTATTGCCAACTTTATACACAATTAATATACCCTATCTAAATATTTATTTGGTTGTGTCAATAAAATAGAGCAACCCTTGTTTCAATTGATTTAATTAATTATATTTAAAGATATTCTTTGAACAGTAACGGTAAATTTGTAATTAATTTTGGTTATTTATTTTATTTTGCAGATGAACTAAAAGACAATTTTAATATCTTAAAACCGAACATAATATTTTGCCAAAGCGAGAAAGCTGCAGATATAGATAAAGCCTTAGAACTAGCTGGATTGGAGAGCAAAATAGTGACATTGAATGCAGGCAGTAACCACATGACTCTCAGTGAACTCATCAAGGATATTGATGATACACTAATTGAGGGGTTTCAGTAAGTTTTTTGCTTAGTCTGTTCTTTACCGTGGTGGACAAATTGGTGATGGACATCGGGAATAATCCAGTTTTTTAAGTGTAATAAAATTAATGGCATTTTTCTTATGGTAGGTGCACTGATTTCGACCCGGCGGAGACCACAGCGCTCCTGACAGCCACGAGTGGCACCACAGGACTTCCCAAGGCTGCGATGCTGACTCACAAGAACATGTGTATTGCTACTCCATATGTATGGTAAGAGATATATTCAGGTTACAAAGAAGCACTGGTAACTTTTAAACAAAGTTACATGAATACACATCGATATCAATGCTTCTAGATATTTTTTTTTTTTTATATAGGACACGCCAACTTGACTTCACCTAATGGTAAGCTAAAGGCAAAGTCTCAGGAAAGAGGGTCACCATTACAGACACTAAGTAATGTTACAATGGTGGCACTCAGCTTGGCGGCCTCATCAGATGTTTTTTCATCTAAGCCCTGCACGTGTTGTCCTATGTAGGAAAGGAGAGGGTGGGATTAGTTGGAAGAGCTCATCAGAACACTCACCATGGTAAAGACGGTAAAATACAGCCATGGAAGCAATATCTCTACGCATCTGCAAAGGCTCGAGGGTGTTCGTGACCTCAGGGTTCCCAATAATTCGGACCTGTATCCTGTCGAGAGCAATTATGAATAACCAGATTTGTGAGGCCTGTTTTTTTAAAATCTCATTGATATACTATATCAATGTCTTGAGTCTTTTGATTGAAACGTCTTCATCATCATCATCATCTTGGTATTGTTTCTCGTTGCATACGAGGGTTAATTTAGTGGAAGCCCGAGGTCCGTTAATTTAGTGGAAGTGAATCTTCTTCATTCATTTTACGGAGGCAGGACTAATTGAGCAGTCTGTCTGGGAAAGTACCTCCACCCTATAGCATACCACGGCTATGATAACCTCGTGTTGTGTTCCCGGCGGTGAGTAGGGTAGCCAGAGCTCACTGGAGAGTTTTTGTGCTGTCAGTGGGAAGACTAAAGGCTTGTCCTAATTATTTCTTCTGTACTGACGGCATAGCAACTTTCTGTTCTTACAGGGTCAGTAGCACGGATGTAACTCCCCTGGTGTTGCACAAGTTCATAGGTCGTGGTATCCATTTTCCATCAGATGGACAGTGTGCTTGTCTGCCACCTAAGATGTATAAAAATTGCGTTTTTTATTGAGCGATACTGTCTGAAGTTTACATAAATATCATAGATTGAAATAAAAAGTTCCCGAATTTATAAGATGTGATGTGTGATGTGATGCGCGCGGTATCTGTAAGGATCGCTGTCGGTGATTTAATTTGTAAATATTGAATTTCGGACAGTACAGTGGTGAATGTGGTGTTAAAGGGGACTATTGGTGTATACATGTGACTAGTGACTGTAGTTATGTGTTGACCATGACGATTTATTAGCATTTGAACTCAATTTAGCATAAATAATAATCAGTGATAATAAACAGTTGTGGGTGGGTGAGTGTAAAGTGGCGAGCCGCACATCGCGCTCTGTTGCACTAACGTATTTTTATATCTACGTCTCTGTTGCACCTTCGGTTGAGAGTGAACATTTAAAATGAACTGTAATATTTGTGGTAAAAATATTGCATTAGTAGATTTGCTTAAATGCAATGCCTGCCGATTGAAATTTTGTTTTAAATGTGTCGATATTGACCCGGCTACTTGTAAAGACGGGCAAAGGAAACGCGACTTTAAATGCGAAGCTTGTGCTAATATTACTCAGCGTATACGGGTAACTGATGATACCCCGGTACGAAGTCTTCGTAAAGGGATGATGGAGACTCTGGTATCGGAAAACAAGTCTTTGGATTATAGCAGTCCTAAAGTTACTACCGAGACATTGGCGTTGGAAGGTTCGCAAAACCTAGCTGGCATAATGGAGACACTTAATAAAATTATAGTGGATAAATTGAACGCTTTAGAAGCTAAAATTATTATGGAAATTAAGGACACGGTTAGGGGGTTGGCACTGGAAAATACTAAATTGACACAGGAACTGACTGAAGCCACTAAAAAATGCATTTCATATGAACAAGAAATTAAGACCTTGAAATTAGAGAAAATGGCTGCCAGTTCGGTAAACAACAAGGAAACCATTGGTGCATCTCGTAGCCAGTCTCCTACCGTAATGCCCACCTCTAGCCAGCCGCAAGCGGCGGACAGAAGTGTGCTGAGCCAGCAGCTAGAGAGCCCTAAACCGGTGACGCAAGCGCCGATACCGGTAAGTTATGCGTCTATGACTAAGAAACCAGCTGACACCCCCACCACCCCCATAGCGCAAGATACGTGGGTGGAAGTTAGGGCGAATAGGAAAAAGAAACCCGTTAGGAAAGGGGGTAACGTTGCATCGGAGTTGCTGAAAGCAGTAGAACGTAAAAAGTTCTTGCATGTCTGGAGATTGTGTAAACAACATCAGAAGATATGCTCAAAGAATTTATAAAAAAGATATTGCCAAAAGATGCTGAGATTATTGTTGAGAAGTTGAAACCCAAAATCGAGCGGGACTACGCGTCTTTTAAGATAGGGGTAAACGAGGGTAATTATGAAAAGCTATCTGACCCAGAAGTATGGCCCTTGAATGTTGAGTTCAGCGAGTGGGTATTTTTTCGTCGCCCCACCATACCAACCAAACTTACAACCCCTTAGAACGATCGACATCCTATACCAAAACGTCAGCGGGCTCAGGACCAAGACTAGGCAAATACTATCGTTCGTGGAATCATCACAAGCAGATGTTTTTGCCATCACTGAAACGGGCTTAAACGATTCCATACAAGACGTGGAACTCATGCTCCCCGGATATCATATACTGCGTTGTGATAGGCTGGACGGGCGTAAGCAGGGAGGTGCGCTGCTGATGGCGGTGCCGCGCCTCGAGCTACGGCCGGTTGCGGTACCAGGTGAAATGGACATAAACGTTCGAAAGTTTGAACTTATTTGTGGTGCACTTTACTCTTATAATCGTTTTTTATTTACATGTTGCGTTGTGTATATATCTCCTGGAATACTGACAGCGAATATATGATATTGTTTGAGTTATTAGAGAAATTGTGTATAAAATATAAGAATAATTTGCTCATTGTAGGTGATTTTAATTTGTATTCATGTAGTGAAAATGTTTGCAATTACTTTGAATATTTCGTGGCCTTCTGTGAGGTTACTCAGTACAACACGGTACCCAACTGCAACGATAGGCAGCTGGACCTCGTGCTGAGCGCGCGCGGTGGGGTGCGCGTGAGCAGGGCCGACGAAGGTCTGCAACCTGTGGACCGCCACCACCCGCCGCTGGCCGTGAGCCTCGGCTTGGCGCGCCCCGCCGCCGACGCCGCCGCCCCCGCCCCTGCCCCGCCCTCTCTGCAGTGCTCTCTTGGCTCGTTATCACGTAAACAGTGGAATTTTAGTAAGGCCGATTTTCATTATCTATATAGTTTGTGTTCCGCGATGGATTGAAGTGAGCTGTACGAGCAAAACGATCCTGAACTCATTTTGAACGTGTTCTATAGTAAGATATACGAGGCCTTCGATCTTAGTGTCCCGCGTAGACAGGTAGGCGCGCATATTAGAAGTAGGTACATTTATCCAGTTTGGTATACACCTGACCTTATCAGAGAAATAAGACATAAGCACGTATTGCATAGGAAGTATAAATCTAGTAAGCTACAGAGTGATTACGAAGCGTTTAGTAGGGCTAGGGCTAAAGTAAAGACCGAGACGGCACGAGCTCACGACCATTATTGTGAACGGGTACAGTGCCGTCTGGTGAGCGAGTCGCGAGCCTTTTGGGAGTATATGCGATGTAGGAAGGGCTCCTCGAATATTTTAAAGCTAGAAAGGGACGGACGCATTCTGACACAGCAGGAGTGTGCGGATGAGTTCGCAAATTTTTTCAAATCGGTCTATGACCAGGAGTCGCCCACACTGAGTGCGGCGGCAGCTAGCGCGGCGCCCGCGCCCGCGCCGGGTGCGCGCGTCTGCTTGTCGCCGCTGAGCGAGCGCGATGTGCGCGCCGCGCTGGCGCGCCTGCCCGCCAAACGCTCCACGGGGCCCGACGGTATACCGGCATTCTTTTTTAAGATCATTCGTATGGTTTTAAGTGAGCCCTTGCTACATCTTTACAATGCATGCATAGAAGGTTCCACCTTTCCAGAGCGTTGGAAAATCACACGTGTTGTGCCTGTGCCCAAAGGTAGTGGAGGGTCGGAACCGTGTAATTACAGACCAGTGGCTGTCCTTAGCGCCCCGGCCAAAGTGTTTGAGGCGGCACTTCACAGCAGCTTCTATGAGCAGGTGAACGTGCAGTTATCCGACGCGCAGCACGGTTTTCGTACGGGTAGGGGGACGACAGGGAACCTCTTGCATCTGATGTCACGTTTGGTACCAGCAGTGGACGCTGGTACTCAGGTGGACGTAGCCTACTTTGATCTCAGGAAAGCTTTTGATTTGGTCGAAAATGATATCCTCTTGACACGACTGGCGGCCGTGGGCTGCACACCGCGCGCGCTAGCGTTCTTCGCGAATTACCTACGAGATAGACGCCAGTATGTGGATTGTGGGGGGTGCTCTTCCGAGCCATATTTTACAAGATCCGGTGTCAGCCAAGGCAGTAATTTAGGGCCTCTCCTGTTCATCCTGATGATAAATAGCCTGCCTGAGGTAGTTACTCACTCGATACCATTACTTTTTGCTGACGATCTCAAGTTGGTTAGAGAGATTACCCAAACCACTGATCACGACTTGTTGCAGCGGGACATAGATAGGGTCGTTAATTGGAGCTTAGAAAATAAATTATACTTCAACATAGATAAGTGTTCAGTTATGTCATACAGTCGGGCACGTAACCCTAGTCATCATTCGTATAGAATGGAGGGAGCGTCGTTGCAGCGCATAACAGAGGTCAAGGATTTAGGAGTAAGGTTCAGCACCGACCTGACGTTTAGGAAACATATTGCAGACGTCTGTAAAAAGGCTTTTCGCAATCTTGGATTTGTTTTAAGACAGTCGAGTCACTTTACGAACATCGCAGCCCTGAGAGCGTTGTATGAGGCCCTGGTTAAGAGTCACCTTGAATGCAATGCTGCTATCTGGTCCCCACATGAGGCAAAATATAGGTTGATGCTGGAGCGTGTCCAGAATAAATTTGTTAGATTTTTATATCTTAAATTGTATGGTGTTTATCCCGGATACCCGTTGCTGTACCCTACTTTGTTTGTCCTGGGGATGGTGGGGTACTACAAGCTGGAGGTCAGGAGAGAGATGGCGCTGGTCATCTACGTGTTCAAGGTGATTCGCGGTAAGGTCCACAACCCAGCCATCCTATCGGGGGTGAAGCTGTGCGTGCCGGACGGGTACGTGGCGCGGCGGCGGCGCCCGGCGCTGCTGGCGCTGCCGGCGCCGCGCACCAACCTGCTGGGGCGCGCGCCGCTTGCGCGGGCACTGTGCGCGCTCAATGCGGTTGCGACACGAGTGGACATATTCTCTTGTTCGCTGAGTGACCTCACGCACGCAGGCCACATATTGTATACTTAATTTCAATGTATAATTTGTCATAGTAGTGGGTATATTTATGTAAGTAATGAATAAATAGTTGAATTTGAATTTTCATCATTGGACATTAAATTATTGTAAATTGACATTATTATATATCATTTTGAAATTTTGAATTGAATACAATTTATTATTTTGACATTAGTAATTTAATTATTATTGTGACATTATTATTGGAATTAATATTTTGACATTATTAACCTAATTATTATTATGACATTATTATTGGAATTATTATTTTTGACATTATCTATGAAAAGTAATTATTGCTGTGACGTTATAGTTTGAACATTATTTTGTCATCGTGCTCGAGAATTATCTTCAAATGACTGAATTTTATTGCATCCACTAGTATTCATTTTGTATTTTTTAATATTGTGTGACAATTAGTATTTAGATTATAAGCATGAACTTGTTATAATTATGTTGCTGCTCTGTCGCATTAGGTTACCTGTAATGACAAAGTATGTGTGTAATAATAAACAACAAAACAACAAATAAGACTGAGATAACTTACATTTCAAACTGTGTGACAACTAGCATCTTTAGTCACCTTGCGGCCATGGCTGCTGAAAAGTAGCTGAAACGTCGGGTTATATGTATGTAGCACCAAATGTAAATCGCGACAGATATTGTGTAGAATGTATCTATCGTTAATGTAAGTTAATATAAGTCAGCGTATGATAAAGTGATTTACCTTTTTCTTCAGGATAATGGCTTCTAAATTCCCGACTCCTACAGAAAGCGCATTGATACTGTCTCCAATACAATGGTTGTCAGCTACTATGAACTACCTTTTCGCCCCGATTCTTAGGATCACGCGACTCCAGTCTTCAGACCCAGTGATCACACCTGAACTCTTTGCTAGACTTGTGAATAATTATAAGGTAAATTTCTTAATAAGTTTTCGACATACAAAGATTTTACTGTAAAGCTATGGAACGAGCTGGATTGGAGAGAAAAATAGTGACATTGAATACAGACAGTAACCACACAACTCTCATTCAACTCACCAAGGATATTGATGATGAACTATTTGAGGGTTTTCAGTAAGGTTTTTACTTAGTATGTTCTCTATCGAGTTTTTGAAGTGTAATAAAATTAATGTCATTGTTTATGGTAGGTGCACGGAATAATTATAAGGTAAATTTATTAATAAGTTTTCGACGTACAAAGATTTTACTAGCGAACATCTCTGAAGTGGGTCATAATTTAATTTCAATCGATGCAAGGCTGGACATTATCCAGATTGATATCGAAGCTAAACGCAGTCGTAACGTGAGAAGATTGTGGACTACAATTGGTTAACATAGAAGAGAGCAATGACGAAAAACTAGACCAACTTAAATGTATCAGCATTCCTGAACTCGCGTAGGTTGTTACTTAGGTACCTACTGCAGGGGACGCAGTTGATCATGACCGGACGGATGATCTGCCATTTTACGCGGGCGTATTTAATCCGATTCCGTAAGTAGTTACGAAACGGTTTATCACTCTTTTATCCGTGTAGTGACGGAGAAAGAATACAAGTATCACCACCCCGTCTCATCCGAAGGGTGTCGTAAGAGGTGACCAACGGAAAAATAAGCAGACGATATAACTGCGAGAGAAGGAAAACTTTAAATAAAACCTTGTACAAACCCGTCTGGCCAGCGTAGAAAGTAGGCCAAAGTCTCCCAACATTAGGAGAGGCCTAGTCCAGCGGTTGACTGCGATGGGCTAGTTGTTTGTTTTTTTTTGTTTCATCACTCAGAATATGGTGCCAGTATTTTTGAATTTTTGAAGCATACACAGACTAATAAAATCGACATTGTGATATAATATCTAGATCTATAGACAGACAAATTTTTTTTTCAGCCCTCATTAATAATTTCAAGCCCTCTTCTAGTAAAAAGCATGTTAACACTCCGTGACAGATGTGATTTCACATGTTTTGAGTTTATTATACTCGGAGGTAGTGCTGTACCACAAGAGCTCATCGATGAAGTAAAAGTAAGTATTTGTATAAGCCTTGGATGGAAAGACCCTCTCCCCAAGACGATAGGTACACGATATTCGTGGGAACTTTTCGCACGATAAAAAAACCGGTGCATTGCTGATTTTTATGGTTGGGAGAATAACAACAAATATTTTACGACATTCTATACAGAAGTATTAATTTATTTAATTTATGTACACATAAAACATATTTAGAGATACATGGGTGGAAATAGTGTAGTACACAGGGTCTGCTTATTTCTATTAGAAATCTCTTCCAGCGGACCTGCGAGAGGAAAGAGAGATAAGTAGAGAACTCAGTGAAAAGTGTGTAGGGAAGATGAGGTACAGATGTATAAAATAAAATGTTTATTTTTATTTTTTTAACAAAACATATATATCATACTTAAAAAATAATAATTAAATAAAACAAAAGTTAAAATGCGTCGTGGCATTCCTCCGCCTCCTCCCAGAAGACTGGCAGCAATGCCACATTGTATGGCAATGCTTATTCTCTGACCTAAGAAAAGTCCAGCCTTCTGGTCATGAGAAGCGTCGACCATACGCTTCGCAATCTCTCTGAAGAGATTGCGGGCGCTCGGATCCCACGGCCCAAAAGTTTCGAAACCAAACGGCACAAATTCATAATCACCAATGAGATTGGAATACTTGCGCCGCTTAAGAGCCTCTGCAGAAGCTGCAGCAGCACCGGCACAGCCAGCCGTACCAGGTATATGGGTAGAGGCAATGGTATCGACGCATGTTGCGTCACACGCCAGAGTATTCTCCATGGCATTAATGACATACCATCCAACTTTTGTCATCGTCGCGCGCCAAACCGTTTGGTTCAAGCATAGCCGGCATATCAAGCATTGACGATTTCCGTGGCGTGGCGGTAGAGCATTCGACTGCTATGCAGGGGGCACGGGTTCGATTCCCTCTCAGTGCAAATATTTGTATGCATGAATATGTATATTTGCATTGGTCTGGGTGTTTCTATGTATAATATGTATGTATTTACAAAAAAAAAGTATCTAAGTATGTTTATCCGCATTCTAGAATCCATAACACAAGCTAGTTATGCTATGCTTACCATGGGTCTAGATAGCGTTGTGTAGAATTCCGTGGAATATTTATTTATTTATTTAATGATATCGACGCATGTTGCGTCCCACGCCAGAGTATTCTCCATGGCATTAATGACATACCATCCAACTTTTGCCATCGTCGCGCGCCAAACCGTTTCGTTCAAGCACAGCCGGCATAATATATTTGTACATGTAAGTATATATGTAAATATAAATATATTTAAATACATACATAATTAAACATAAATATATGTAGGTACATTATACACATAAATATATATGTATACATAAAAGCAATATAAAACATAAGTATACATTGTTATGACGGGAAAGTCAGTTTCTATGGAACCCAGTGTGTTATGGAATCTACAATGCGGATAAATAAACATAACATACATACGATACTTAGATTATTTAATGATTACTACAGTGCCGCGAAACAGGCGGGATAGCAGCAAACTGGGTTTGCACAGGGCAAAGACGGCCCTAATGCGCAAGAGCGTCATCTGTATGGTGCCAATAATACCTATATAATAAATTGCCTAAAGATTGGAAGGAGATAAGTTGCAGCGAGTTCAAATTAGTACTGAAAAACTGTTAATTAAAAAAGCGTATTACAATGTTACTGATTATTTAAATGATGAGATTGACTAACAATTTACTATTGACATTATTAAATTAGATTAGATGACATTAGTTTATATTAATAGTACTTTTTGACATTTTATTGTTATGTTATTTATTTTATTGTTATATTATTATTATTATTTTATATCTTGACATTCTAATAAAATAAATCATGTAGTTGTAATTGATTTTTAATGGTTTTTGTTGCTTGACTTTAAAAAAAATATAAATTCACATACCAATTACTGAAGCATTTGTACGACGGCATGACTATGGACTATGGCTAAACAAGTTGGACATTAACAAAACTATTGACCATCTTGCATGCATATGTATATTGACACGTGTTTATACAAATAAATGTTTTGATTTGATATAAATAGTCACAACAGAATTGGCATCACTTATTAACGCTTACTGTACCAATGAAAATTTACATATTCATTCATTATTAAAGGACTGAATTTCTTACTACATAGGTATTGGCAAAAACTGACCACGTGTACAGTATATACGGAATGAGCGAAATGAGTGGTGTCGCGGTCCATCACGATCATCCCTCTCCTAAGGGTTCGTGTGGGTCTCCAAGAGGAGCCCTAGAATATCGTGTAAGTAATTGTTGTTTTTCTCACAAACATACACAAACATAAACTCACGCCTAAATCCCCGAAGGGGTAGGCAGACGTGCTAACATCCACATTTCGCCAGTTTATGTTTAGGTCCCAATGTAATAGGTGGTGAGCCAATTGCCATTAACCGAGCACTAATAAACCTGCGATAAATACACACATAACTTCGAAAAGTATCGAAAAGTCATTGGTGTGTTCCATGGTATAATCTGGCATACATCGAACCCGAGACCTCGTCTCAGCAGTCCATTACCCATACGTAGTGTAGCACTTAATCTATAGTATAAAATATTATCCCTCGTGCCGCAAAGAGCCGTCGATCCTGGTTGTTAGTTAGTTGGAGCCCGAAAATCTCACAGATGACTACATAATTTTGATGATGCGCACTGTGCGGTATGAAAGAAACTTCATCCCACGCACGCTCAAGCTGTAGAATGGCCTTCCTACTGCGTTTTTCCAAGCGCCTACAATATGGGGTTCTTCAAGTGTAGGTTTCTTCATGGTCGGCAGAGCGAGTGTGACGCCCCTGGTTTTGCATACGTCCATAGGCTACGGTAACTACTGCCCGTCATGTGGGCCGTGTGCTTGTCTGCCACCTAAGCGGTATAAAAAAAAAGGTGTTCCTTTCCCCTTATAGCCGTCTACTTCCATAATTAATATCTTTCTTGCGACATTACTCGTATCTCTTTATGGGTGAAATTACCATTCATCTTTCCATATCTGTAGTGACATCATCTGCCAAATTATACCTCGATGACCAAACGATGACTGTTCGTTCTGTTTCTGGTCATCGGAGTGGAGCTGTTTATTTGAAGATTATTTTCTCCTTAAATTTCCAGCTAGTGAACGTAGATACTCAAGAAGATATCACGGAAGCCAATGTGCCTGGTGAATTGTGGGTTAGAGGACCTCTTGTTTTTAAGGTAAGATTTTACCATAATTATTATTAACACAAGCGTCAAAAGCATCGAAAAGTCATTGGTGTGTGCCATGGTAAAACCTGGGATCGAACCCGAGACCTCGTCTCAGTAGTCCATTACCACTACATGCCACTAGGCTACCGCGGTAAATTCAATGGTAATGTTTATCCTCGTCAAACTACGTCACAGCGTACATTCTAATGATTTACGTCTATATGCAGGGATACTACAACAATCCTGAACTGACGGCAACAGCGTTAACAGAAGACGGGTGGTTGAAGACTGGTGATATACTTTACAGAGATGAGTACTGGCACTTCTATTTTGTCGAAAGACTCAAGTCTATATTGAAATATAGGAGCCATCAGGTGTGTGAATTATTCTATTCAAAACCCCCGTCACAAAAAGCAATCCCCTAGAAGTCGAAAATAAGTTGTATTAGTTAACCCTTTAACTTTGATATACCTAGTAATACATATTTTGATGCAAGACTTGTCACTTGTTGTTGGGGAGCCTTAACTGGTAGAGCACAACGTCATATTATCGGAACAATACAAGGTGATGCCAACCCCGTAAGCACAAGAGTTTCTGTGCCGTCAGTGTAAAAGACAAAGCAGGATAAGCTTTTGGTCTTCCCACTGACAGCACAAAAACTCTACAGTGAGCTCTTAAACTGACTTAAACGCACGCCGTATGAGAGTCTTACATTGCCGAAGGTGAAGTTGAGGAAGTATTCCCTCGCACCCTGGCCTCTTCTCTTACTACCTAAGTGTGCGTGCTCACCGAGGAGAGGGCCAGATCGTGAGAGATGGCCCTGGATCGGCCGGGGTGCGAGAGATATGCCTGTTAACCTCACCTTCGGCAACCAAAACGACCCACAGGCGGCGTGCGTTTTATTCGGTTTGCGTCCGACATAACCTCTTCCACCGGCTCCGGTGGGGAGCTACCCGTGGGGATTTTGCGCACGTAAAAAAAGTGTGCGTGCTCAAACGTATTTTCTACTTTTCTTCTCACCTAAATTTGCAATTTATATTTTTTTATTTGGGATCTAATTGAGATTAGGAACAAAATCCTGAGTCCATATATTGAGGGGTTACTGACTTCTTAATTGAAGAAGGCCATCTGAGTAAATCGATTAAGGTAGGACACCTCGCCTGAAATCAACATCTGCCGTAAGACGGATATATGCAAGAAGGTTTGTATGATGTCAGGCGAGGTTCAGTGGCTCAGTGGTCAGAGTATTCCCCCTTTAAAGGAGAGATTGCGGGTTTTGAATCCCGCCGGAACTGATACAAAATTTTTCCTACCTTAATCGAGATGAATAGTTGGCATACAAAATGCTTTAAAATTTCGCTGAGTAGTTACCTAGTTTATATCATCTTAGGTAGCCTATTGGTTTGGGTAATGGACTGCTGAGACGAGGTCTCGGGTTCGATCCCAGGTTTTACCAGTGCACACACAAATGACATTTCGATGCTTTTCGAAGTTATATGTGTATTTATCGCAGGTTTATAAGTGACCGGTTAATGGCAATAGGCTCGCCACGTTAGATGAATTCATCTAAGTTCGCCACCTATTACATTGGGACCTAAACATAAACTGGCGGTGTGGGTGCTAGCACCTCTGCCCCCCTACCCCTTCGGGGATATAGGCGTGAGTTTATGTTATGTTAAGTAATCTAATCTTGATTAATTACAGGTAGCACCGGCAGAAGTTGAGGATGTGATTAAACAGCATCCTGGAGTGTTGGACGTATGTGTGGTCGGTATACCGGACAGTGACTGCGGAGATCTCATAGTTGCTTGCGTGGTGGCCAAACCTGGAGCCACTCCCACAGCACAAGAAATCAAGGATATTGTAAAAGGTATTTGTGACCAAGTACCTGTTTGATGGCAGTAGGCTCGCCCACTATTATAGTTGGACAATGAACAAAAAATCATAGTTGGCGAACTGTGAATGTTAATATACCTATGCCTACCCCGGTATTTACAAGCGTGAATATTTGTCGGCCGGGGTGCGAGGGATATGCCTGTCAACCTCACCTTCGGCAACCAAAGCGACCCACAGGCGGCGCGCGTTTTAGTCGGTTCGAGTCCGACATAACCTCTCCCACCGGCTCCGGATATTGCGCAGGTAAAAAAAAAAAAGAAGCGTGAATACTTGTATGTATGTATCTGTAACTACTGGACTTCATTCTCAAAATCCAATAGCTAGGGTTTTTTTTTTAAATAGAATATTAGAACCGCAATTACTATATTCCCTCTAACCCCTCCAGCTAAGCTAAATTGTTAGGAGTGGGTTCACGTCATCAGTGTAATAGCCATAATAACTGGGACCTCTTGATCGTAAGATTAGCTTCTAAACCACTAAGCTAACGACTCATATAGCTTAGAGATGTTTAGCGCGTTAACGTTTTTTTTTCATACATATTCTTTTCTTATCTGGGGTAGGCAGTGACGACATCCCGTCAGTATAATTTGTTGCAGAATGATGTTTACTCTGTGTTTTGTCACAGAATCGCTGACGGACAGCAAACAGCTGAGAGGAGGCGTAATATTTGTGAAGGAACTTCCCCTCACCAGCACTTTCAAGGTCAATAGAAAAAAAGTACAAAGTATGGTGCTTACACTGGAGAGAGAATGAAAAATGTATTCGTGCAATAAATACTACACTTATTTATTAGTTTTATTATTTACTTACTTCACTATAGTACTGTCTCAAGTAATTTTCTAACAAATATGCTTATATGTATTTTTTTTATACCACTTGGGTGGCAGACAAGCACACGGTCCACCTGATGGAAAGTGGTTACCGTGGCCTACGGACGTTTGTAACACCAGAGTAGTAACAGTCGCGGTGCCAACCCTGTAAGTACAGAGTTTTCGTGCCGTCAGTGTAGAAGACAAAGCAGGACAAGACGTTAGTCTTCCCACTGACAGCACAAATTCTCCAGTGAGCTCTGGTTACCCTACTCACCGCAGCTGGGAACACAACACGAAGTTATTGTAGCCGCGGTATTCTGTAGGGCAGAGATACTTCCCCAGTCGGACTGCTCAATTGGGCGGAAATACCGCCGTGTCCTACCTTTTTAAATATAGTTCAGAATATATTCAAAACTTAAGGATAATCTCTTAGAAATGTTTTGCTGTAACTATAAACGGTAAAACCGGACTACTGGAAAATCACGCTTTAAACTTACTCTTTTATTGTGTGTTTTACGTGCACAAAATCCCCACGGTAAATATACTTGGGTCACGATTCTACTAATTTTCATAATAAAACCATTGCTTTTTTTCAAGAGTGAAAAATCCCCACGGTTACCTCCCTGCCGGAGCCGGTGGGAGAGGTTATGTCGGACTCAAACCGACTAAAACGCACGGCGCCTGTGGGTCATTGTTGGTTGCCAAAGTTGAGGTTGACAGGCATATCCCTCGCACCCCGGCTGACCCACGGCCATCTCTCTCGATCTGGCCCTCCTCATACCGCTGACATTAAGTACAATTAATTTTAGACTATACGGTTATGCCGTTAGAGTCTGAAATGAAATGGCATCTTGTAGAGTGAACGAAAACATTTAATGAACTCTTATTCAATTTTTATATTGGATTTTAAACCCTTATTGATAAAGTCTAAGATTTAATGTCATTTTTGCAGTCAGTGATATAAAAGTGGTTTAATAAATCTTTTATTTCATTCTACAAAATGCAATCTAATTATAGACTCTTAGCTCATATAAATAACGTCTAAAATAATTTGCAGTGTCATTGATATGACAATTTCAATTTAATTCTTTATTGCACTACACGCAGTACAGAACCATAAATAAAAACATTCCAAAGAAAATGTATAAAGGTTAGCTTAACTCAAAATGAGTTCTCTCCCAGCAAACCTTTGAGTAGCAGAGAAGCATATAGTAAGGAAGGTGACAATGGTTTTATTACGACATAAAATTAACAGAAACGGGGCCCTGGACGTCAGGTGGGCCGTGTTTTTGTCTGTCACTTAAGTAGGTAATAAAAAATCTGTTTTGCAACCGCTTTACGATGTCTACTAGTTGGATAAAAACATTTATGTCGATAAAAAACAAGGCCATATTACATTATTAGGTAGGTACTATCAATATCGCCAGGTCACGATAAATATTTAGAATAATAAAGCAAATAAACTGTATCATGATGCCTGTGTAGTTTTGGGAATGGATTGTCAAAATGTACAAGCTGATGCCCGCGGCTTCTTCTACGTGATATTTTGACCCCATTCCCGCTACCCATAGGATATATCTGACGCTATGTACCTATTACTTACTTAAAGTATCAACCTAGTTGCCGCTAATCAGGCACCTTTTTGAAGGTGTATTTGTAGTAGTATTATTGAAGTGTATTGAGAATATGTTCGACTGAGAAATTCGGCTAGATCCATTTAGCGGTTACAATGACAAACATACAAACAAACTTTTTCATTATTTTACAATATCAAGTAAGATGAGAAAATAGATATGAAAACAAATAAAAGGACCGAAACTAGATCCTTGAGGCATGCCATAAGCAATGATAATAATACTATAGTGTGACAGTTCTTAATTAAAAATCAACCTTATTCCATTAACACAAAGTTTAAAATAGTATGCAAATAAGTTATATCATACAGTTATATCATATTACTGCATGCAATTTTATCTTTGTTTACATGGAATAAGGTTTCTATTTAATTAACACTTAAAAAGTGCTCTAGATTTTTCCGCCTAGTCTGAATCTTTTACCACATTAGGAAAGTGGCGAGATTTTGTGAGGTGTGATATTGACCTGAGTCCTCGCTCGCGTCGCAGTGATCCATCAAGTGGGCCGTGTGCTTGTCTGCCAACTAAGTGGTATAAAAAAAACATTGTATTCGGTCCCACGCAATAGGGGGTGAGCCTATTGCCGTATTCCGGACACAATTGTTGACTCGAGCCATGCATCTGAGGCTGAGTCTGGGCTGTTTATATCTGTCTGATGTTAAATATCCCTATCTCCGAGAGAGAATACAAGTATCACCACCCCATCTCATCCGAAGGGTGTCGTAAGAGGCGACTAATGGAAAATACGCAGACGATATCACTGCGAGAGAAATAAACCTGGAAATAAAGCTGTGTACCAACCCGTTTGGCCGGCGTGGAAACAGTAGGCCAAAGCCATTATTTCAATTAATACATTTTTATTATATAAAATTATTATTTAGTACCAAACTGAGAAAACAATCACCACAACACTTCGTGCACCTACTTTTAATACCTACAAATATCTCTGCATCACCCTAAGGTTGACTGGTAGAAAATGCCTGAGGCATTAAGTCCGCCTTTGTACATTCATTTTTTTTTTCGCGACATTCTACACAACGCTATCTAGACCCATGGTAAGCATAGCTTAACTAGCTTGTGTTATGGGATCTAGAATGCGGATAAACATACTTAGATACTTTTTTTTGTTGTAAATATATACATATTTTACATAGAAACACCCAGACCAATGCAAATATACGTATTCATGAATACATATATTTGCACTGAGCGGGAATCGAACCCGCGCCCCCTGCATAGCAGTCGAATGTTCTACCGCTACGCCACGGAGGTCGTCTGTTTGTGCAAAAAGTTTAAATAAATAAATAAATAAAGCCAGTGAGCTGCGATAAGCATGAATGATTTAATTGATATTCCCTACTTCTTTCCATTTGTTTTTGATTCTGCAGAATCATGCAGAATATGTTTTCAAATCAAATCATTTATATTCGTATAAGATAGGTCAGTACTTTACATAATATGTGCAGTGCTCTGCTTATTACCTTTGATAGGTGTGCAAATTTTAAAAAGTTAAATTACCAAACAATATTAGATTGTCAAAAAATATTAAATATTACAGTAAAACAATAATAAGTATAGCATAATTAATAATGTCAAGTATAACAATTAATGTTAAAATATATGATTAATAAGTATGTCAACAATTAATACCTACGAATAAATATTATAAATTTGACTAAAAAAACTATTATATTTCGCTACATTTATCCTCTAAATATTCATGCAATGAATTATAGCATTAATGGACAAGGAACTGCTGCAACCTTCTTTTAAAGAGATTTATATTTGGCAGATCTTTTAGCTCTTTAGGTAATTTATTGTAAATATAAGGAGCGATACAAAAAAAGCTCCTGTGCATTAAAGCCGTTATACAAAGTACGACACATAGCTTTTCAGCATGGCGAATCCTTGTTCTTCTCTCAAACAGTTCCAGATGTTTTTTTGTAAATATGGCACATTCCAATATATAAATACAGGGCAGAGTCAACAGATTATAATTTTGGAAGTATGGCCTACACGTATCTGTACATTCAATGCTGAATATTTAGTTTTAGTTGTTTAAATATGTTCTTTTTGATCCCCCTATCTTTGGTTATCTCTTGTTGTAATTTTGTTTGCAACAATATCCAATGATTTATTAAATTTATCTGTACATAAAAACAAACAATTTTATTGCACAATCATTCATTGTGAAATAATCACTAGCATCTAGCAGTCGTGTAATAATTGTAATCTTAGTGAGTTCATTTTTATAGTTCTTGTGGTTTAGTTCGGCGCCAATTATAAGTTAATTAGGTATCAGACGAAGATAATATTCAAAAACTATTGCACTCATTGGAGTTCTCTTTAACGTTATCAAAGAATCGAGTGAGTAGGGTAGTCAGAGCTCACTGGAGAATTTGTGCTGTCAGTGGGATGACTAAAGGCTTGGCCTGCTTTGTCCTCTACACTGACTGCACAGAAACTCTGTGCTTACAGGGTCGGCAGTGCGAGTGTGGCTTCTCTGGTGTTACACACGTCCATAGGCCACGGTAACCACTTTCCATCAAGTGGGCCGTGCGCTTATCTGCCACCTAAGTGGTATAAATATAATGGTATAGAAAATCGAGAAAGAATCAGAAGGTTTCTTCATGGTAGGCAGCGCGTGTGACACCCCTGGTGTTGCATACGTCCATAGGCCACGCTAGCTGCTTCCCATCAGGTGGTCCGTGTGCTTGTCTGCCAACTAAGTGATATAAAAAAACCACAAGTCACGCTAGTACGCAGCTGACTTGATGATTACTTAATTGGGCTATTATCTTTCCATTGACGATATAAATATAAGAAGATATTGATGATTGTCAGTAATTTCAGTTTGAGTTTTGGAAAACTATTGAAAACTGTAAAATAGATTTCAGTGTCAAAAATTAGGACTGTTACTCATTTTAGCGTTTATTCCTAGTGTATACTTCTAATATTAGCCCACTTCCTGGTTTTAAAATTTTTGTCAATAATATTCCAATTACAGTTTCATTTTAGAACCATTACAATGACGTATAAAACAGCATATGATGCAGTACACATGTACATGAGTGAGATAACATCACGTTTGGTAGCCAAGACCGGGATCCCAACGGACAGACACCACCTCGGCAAGATTATACTGCAGAGTTTCCATGATGATCTTAACTTTGTGGCACAGGTAAATATTGTTTTTCGTCATACAACTAAAGACATATAAAAATAATCACTTGTACAGTGACGATCAGTGGTATATATGATCTAATTTTTTTTTCTTAGTAACATATAAACTCAGCAATCTATGCCGTACGCGTAGGTTTGTCGCCCAAGGACTCTTAGAGTCAAAGTCAAAGTCAATAATCATTTATTCTGTATAGACCATTAACTCGGAACTTACAAAACGTCATTAAAATAGGAACATGAAAATCAGTTTAGTAAATGGACCAACGTTTCGAAACGCGGCCCCGACATGAGAAGATTCCGGCAAGAAACTCAGCGGGCATTTTTCTTTGGTCTATTTACAA
Organism: Eilema griseolum; assembly: GCA_963662185.1. Lineage (NCBI taxonomy): Eukaryota > Metazoa > Arthropoda > Insecta > Lepidoptera > Erebidae > Eilema > Eilema griseolum. Next base: position 5,170,428 of record OY759249.1, read on the forward strand.
ACATACACTTAGTCTACTTAATCGAAATACAAAATTTATTTGAGTAGCATAGTTGGGCGAACAGGTCATTTCCAAGCTTGTTTATCATCCAAGTATTCTTGGATTTTATAATAGCCTTTCTGGCACAATTTACGCTTAACTATATTTTTAAATTTATCGACAGGTAAATCCCTAGTTTCATTAGGGAGCTTGTTAAAGAAGCGTATACAGTTGTCCCGGAATGAATGACTTATTTTTTCAAGTCGACTACCACAGACTACAAGATTGTTTTTGTGTCTGGTATTTATGTTATGATCATTAGTCAACCTACAGTTTTACTTTTGATAATTCGTTTCTATTTTTTTTCTAGATCGATGGAGCAACAGACCAATCAGAAACAACTGAATCAGTGTTGAACAGATCAGTTAAATGCGCAATCGCCCTGAAACAACTTGGTATTAAGACGGACGATGTTATGGTGCTGATTGCACCTAACAGTATTGATCTCTGTATACCTCTTTATGCAGCATTGTACCTTGGAGTTGCAATCGCAGGGACAGACATATTTTTGGGAGCAAGTGAGTATTGCCTTCGAAAACTGAAAGCAACATAATATTCAAACTGAGGTGCACGCCTCTCTGCTTTTGGAGTAGTTTCCCAGAGTGTGCATGTTTCCTCTTGATACACATCTCCCTTCTTTAAATTCTACTATTATTTTCATAAATCCTTGTTAGTAGTGGCAATTTTGACTTGGAATATTTTTATTATAATATAACTTTTATTTCACAATTTCTGCCATATATTTGTTAGTAACATAACTTACAATTCATGTTAATAAGCAATAAAATTATTGTATATTTTAAATAGTATGGGGGCGCCACCCCGAACCGGGGACTGTGTCTGATTTTAGTGCATGCAATTGTATCCACTGTCCCAGGAACGGAGAGTCCCCCCGATCAACCAACGCTCTAAGGATGGTATTGGGACTGCCACGGATACGGTGTAAAAGTGAGGCGCGTCTTTTGCGCATGATCGCCGAAAATATGCCCACGTTTGCCTCCGCAAACATGACAGACTATAACGTCCTCGATCTGATTAAGATTATGATTGAGTGTGTACAACGCGGTTTACCTTTATTAAGTTACCTGATCTATGGTACAATTAGAATCAAAGAAATTTCATTAGTTAGCGTTTGTTTTTCGAGTTCAACTCCAAGCAACTAACCACTTATATCTGCCACACATACGTCAAATGCCGTTGTTTAGCCAAATCGGCAGTTAGATTGGTAAAGCAGACCCAAGACGTCGAGGTGAAATCTTCTGATGCAACTGTGATTAACGCTAAGAGGTAGACGATGATCATACGTCCAATGCGGTTCGTCTGCTACTTAATTAATATTCTGAACCTTTATTAAGTAGCTCTCGTATTACCAGCCCCTTTAGACAAGTGGCAATATCCCATACATTTGTCATTCTATTGTACAATACGCCGACCAAAGATTTGTTTTATACCATTAAGGTGGCAGACAACCACACGGCCCACCTGATGGAAAGTGGTTACCGTGGCCTATGGACGTTTGTAACACCAGAGGAGTCACAGTCGCACTGCCAACTCTGTAAGTACAGAGTTTCTGTGCCGTCATTGTAGAAGACAAAGCAGGACAAGCCTTCAGTCTTCCCACTGACAGCAAAAATTCTCTAATGAGCTCTGGCTACCCTACTCACCGCTGGGAACACAACACGAAGTTATTATAGCCGCAGTATTCTGTAGGGCGGAGGTACTTCCCCAGTCGGACTGCTCAATTGGGACATTTTTGTAGCTAGGCCACAAATCTTTTTCTTTAAAAATAATATATATAGATACTTGAATGGTTGCATATTTTGCAGATGAATTAAAAGATAATTTCAACGTCATAAAACCGAATATAATATTTTGCCTAAGTGAAAAAACGGCAGATATAGACAAAGCTTTGGAACTAGCTGGATTACAAAGCAAAATAGTGACATTGAATGCAGGCAGTAACCACACGACTCTCAGTGAACTCATCAAGGATATCGATGATAAACCTGTCAAGGGTTTTCAGTAAGTCCCTTTACTATTTTTTTCTAAATACTTACTTATAATCTTGCCTTTATCCCCGGAAGGTTAGGCAGAGGTGATTAACATCCACATTTCAGCAATCATTGAATTCGGTACCTCGTAATAAGGGGTGAGCCTATTGCCGTCTTCCGGGCACTATTGTTGACACTATTGAAACAGCTCTATTCCTTAGTCGCCTTGTATCTCCAAATTCTACTTTTTTTAAATTTCTATTCTATTCTATTTTTTTAAAAATTACATTAAATTTTGATTAACTTCTAGATGTATATATCAATATTTGATTGTTGTTATGTCAGGTGCACTGATTTCGACCCAGCTGAGACTACAGCGCTTCTGACAGCCACGAGTGGCACTACAGGACTGCCCAAGGCTGCGATGTTGACTCACAAGAACATGTGTATTGCGTCTCCATATGTATGGTACTATATTTTTTATATACGTTCATCATCAGCATCATCAAATCCCCCGATTTCGAGTACTACTTATCTGCTCTTTTTTCAAAATTTCTGACACCACAAAAATTCTCCAGTGAGTTCTGGCTATCCGGGAACACAACACGAGGTCTTTATGGATGTGGTATCCTGTAAGGCGGACTGCTCAATTGGGACGGGAATACTGTCGCGTCCTACCTCCTGCAAAATTATTGATTTGCCAATGTGTGCACTGCGAGGTCGACCCCAGCTGGTTTGCCTATTCACTTGTGCCTTGCAAACCTAGTGTGCCATTCACTCTATACTCGTTCGCTCTACGTGCCCAAACTACCTTAGCATATTGGCCATCTTCCTTACAGTCTCTTTTTAAATATTTTTTTAAAAATATTTTTTTTTTATTCAACTTAGGTGGCAGACAAGCACACGGCCCGCTGATGGAAAGTGGTTACTATGACCTATGAACGTGTGTAACACCAGTGGAGTCATATCCGTGCTGCCGACCCTGTAAGAACAGAGATTTTGTGCCGTCAGTGTAGAGGACAAAGCAGGACAAGCCTTTGGTTGTCCCACTGACAGCACAAAAACTCTCCAGTGAGCTCTGCCTAACCCACTCACCGCCGGGAACACAACACTAAGTTATTATAACCGCGGTTTTCTGTAGGGCGGAGGTACTTAACCAGTCGGACTACTCAATTGGGCGGAAATACCGCGGTGTCCTACCTCCTCATGATTTATAAAATATTATTAATTGTTTTGTTTTGTAAGTTAATGACTTACTGTTTTTTCAGGATAATGGGTTCTAAATTCCCGAACCCTACAAAGAGTGTATTGATAATGTCACCCATTCAATGGTTGTCAGCTACGATGAATTACCTTTTCGCACCGATTCTTCGCATCACTCGGATCCAGTCATCAGATCCGGTGATCACACCTGAACTCTTTGCAAAAATTGTCAATAATTATAAGGTAAAATTTATCAACAATTGTCATTCAGGTATCTAATAGGTATTTAAATCTCGTGGTAGGTGTCATTCTTTGTCACCAAATTCCTCCAAAACGGCTTGACTAATTATGTACATTTTTTTTGGTTCGTTGATCTAAGCATAGGTTATAAACTATTTTGTTTGAAACGATACATTTTAGGTGGTCTACCCAAAATGTTTTTTTTTATACTAGATTTTTTTTGATTTTGATATATCACTAAGAATGCAATGTTTTCAGTACGTTAGAACACTACGTATAGATTGCATTTAATTGACGAATAACTTTCAAGTTTGTAGGTCCGGCTTTGAATTCATGAATCAGTCAGTCTGTCAGTAATTCAGTCAGGCCCTTGATTCTAATAAAGCAAAACCACTACGACATACACTGTCATACCATAGACTCTGCAACAAATGGCATTAAATTTCAGACCTTATTTCTATACTCCTAATGACCAAAATTAAATGAAAAGATGTAATTACACTTTTCAGTCACTCTGCAAAAAACCTTTTCGGTTTAGACTTTAAAAGCATTGCATCAGAGTCTAAAATCAAATGGATTTACTAGCAGTTTCCGTGTTATGACAGTGGTTTTGTTTGTGTTGAGGCCCAGTTATTCAATCAGTCAGTCACGATAAGTATGTAACATAACATAACATAACATAACATAACATAACATAACATAAACTCACGAGTATATCCCCGAAGGGGTAGGCAAAGCTGCTAGCACCCAAATTTCGTCAGTTTATGTTTACGTCCCAATGTAATAGGTGGCGAGCCTATTGCTATTAATCAGGCACTTATAAACCGGCGATAAATACCCACATAACTACGAAAAGCATCGAAAAGTCATTGGTGTGTGCCATGGTAAAACCTGGGATCGAACCCGAGACCTCGTCTCAGCAGTCCATTATCCATACCACTAGGCTACCGCATGTATGTATAAATTACATTTTTTACTTGGTTTCAGCCTGCATCAGTTATCGGCAGCCCTCTTCTGCTGAAAAGCATGTTGACGATCCGTGACAAATGTGATTTTACATGTTTCGAATTTATACTACTAGGGGGTAGCTTAGTAGCTCAAGACCTCATCGACGAAGTGAAAGCAAGTATTTTTTTTTATTCCACTTAGGTGGCAGACAAGCGCACGGCCCACCTAATGGAAAGTGGTCACCGTGGCCTATGGACGTGTGTAACACCAGAGAAGCCACACTCGCGCTGCCGACCCTGTAAGCACAGAGTTTCTGTGCCATCAGTGTAGAGGACAAAGCAGGACAAGCCTTTAGTCATCCCACTGACAGCACAAATTCTCCAGTGAGCTCTGGCTACCCTACTCACCACTGGGAACACAACACGAAGTTATTATAACCGCGGTATTCTGTAGGGCGGAGGTAGGTACTTTCCCAGTCGGACTGCTCGATTGGGCGGAGATACCACCGTGTCCTACCTCCTAAAAAAAGGGCAAGTCATAACTTCGCACCACTTGATGCTAAAATACTGCCATTAACTCTTGGTGTATATTAACGTGTCGAAAATTGTTACATTCTTATGCAGGTATTGGCAAAAACAAACCACGTGTACAGTGCATACGGAATGAGTGAAATGAGCGGTGCTGGCCTCCATCACGATTATCCACCTCCGAAGGGTTCATCTGGTACCCCAAGAGGCGCTTTAGAATATCGCGTGAGTCTTCATTTTACTTTTTACTGTCTAGAAAACATCATAAAAATTCATTACGAAACCAAGTACCTATGTACTGGTTGGTTGAATTTCATAAAAAATTGGTTGAAATTACCCTTAAATCTTCTTTAGTGGATGTTGATGACATAAAAACAATTTATACTGATGTAAATTGATGCTTTACGATCGAAAGTTCACCGGTTCGAATCCTGGCCATTACAATACCGACGTGACAATAGCCTTCCGATATTGGGATAGGCATATGTCCAGCAGTGGACTGCAACAGGCTAATTGATTGATTGACAATACCGACGTGAATACACTCTTAACACAAACAAGTTAGCTTAATTTACAGGTTACAGGAAATATCAGTAATTTCGGCTGCTCATATTCTTTCAATAAAATACTGAAAGACTATTTCTGTGTCTATATTACAGCTAGTGGATCAATATACGCAAGAAGATATCACAGAAGCCAACGTGCCTGGCGAATTGTGGGTTAGAGGACCTACCGTTTTTAAGGTAAAGTTTTACTATATTATCATCACCTCGTCAATCTATTTGAACAGATAATCCACTCAAATAATCCACTCCACATAAGCTATCTAGGTTAGTTAAACGAGTTTTTTTTTTCGGATACCCCCTCCTACCGGAACCGGTGAGAGAGGTTTATTTAATTATTTATTTATTTAATAGGGTTTTCCACCGCAAATGTATTACAAATTGTTTTACAAGATATGTTTAGCGAGTAATGTGGCTGATACATTTGCCAATTACGGATAAACCGAGTTATCGATAAGACAGCTGCGCCCCTAGGCGGCGTACTTTAGAATAGATTTGAAGTTTATGACATACGACGACATCAAATTCCAGTAATTCTTCAGTATATTCTATAACATCCATTCAATTTGCCAACGCCAAATTTTACCACGGTTATAATAACTTCGTGTTGTGTTCCTAGCGGTGAGAAGGGTAGCCAGAGCTCACTGGAGAATTTGTGCTGTCAGTGGGATGACTAAAGGCTTGTCCAGCTTTGTCCTCTACACTGACGGCACAGAGACTCTGTGCTTATAGGGTCGGCAGCGCGAGTGTGGCTTCTCTGGTATTACACACGTTCATAGGCTACGGTTACTACTTTGCATCAGGTGGGCCGTGTGCTTGTCTGCCACCTAAGTGGTATATTAAAAAAAACATTTGGATGGCTATAATTGCTTTATCATCTTACAAGAGTCAGCCGTAGGTTATATATGGAATTCATTGATGTATCACGACTCGTTTTCCTGTACGATAGATGCAAAACAAACATGGCGACACAAGTCTGGTGCGGAACTGAAGTGGAATTATGTCCCAAATGATATAAATTAGATAGACACAATTTCAAACACCAGGAATGCGAAAGATGCATGTAAACAAAACATCTAATGGGATACGATCTAATCATGTCTAGATCTTCAAACTTGCAGGGCTACTACAATAATCCGGAACTGACAGCATTGACGTTAACAGAAGACGGGTGGTTGAAGAGTGGAGACATTTTCTACAGAGATGAGTACTGGCACTTCTATTTTGTAGACCGACTGAAGTGTTTACTGAAATATAAAAGCCATCATGTGAGTACTAAATTCCAAAAATAAAAAACCTTCCTAAAATGAAGGGGAGATCCCAGTAGTACCATTATCTATTTCCAATATACTAATTCCAATGAACTACTGGGATTTTTTTTCCCAATTGTGTCATGGAACTGGCTTTATCCCATTGGCCCTATTGTCTAGTTCAATTATCGAACTTTTGGGAGTTTCTCCTCTGAGTAGTTCCAGGAAAATGGTAATATCTCAGTAGTCTACTTCCATTATGGGGCTTCTGGGAAACACCAGCTATTGCTTCTAAGAATAAATCAAGGTTTTCTTTGTTGTGTTAAGTTTTAGCAAGTTTCTAAGTGTAATTTTTATACTTGGTAATTTGCATTTTGATTTTCTGAATACAAAAATATTAGAAAGAGATTAGGAAAATCCATATCTCTTGGAGTATCGGACTGCACAATCGAAGAGGGTCCAAAGTATCCATTAACACTCCAATAACCTAACTAAGCCTATCTTTAAGAATGGTAATTGCAGGTGGCACCGGTAGAAGTTGAGGGGGTGATTAAACAGCATCCTGGAGTGTCGGATGTATGTGTGGTCGGTATACCGGACAGTGATTGTGGCGATCTTGTAGTTGCCTGCGTGGTACCCAAACCTGGAGCCACTCCTACAGCGCAAGAAATCAAGGATATTGTAAAAGGTATATAATCCACATGAGTCTGATCCAGTGGGATGGTACTATTTATTATAAAAGAATCCATACAAATTTTATATACGTGAAAGTAACTTTGTCTATCTGTCTTTCTGTTACGCTTTCACGCCTAAATCATTGAATTGATTATCATGAAAGTTGGTACAAAAATAGATCACAGTTTTTGAAAGGACATAGGCTAGGGGTGGTTTGTATCAAAAAGGGGGTAAAAGTTTGATGAAACTTCGTCTTTTTTAGTGGTTTCGTACCTTAAAAAGAAAAAAACGAAGCCCTTATAGAATCACTTGGTTGTCTTTCTGTCTCTCTGTCTGTCAAGATGTTTTTCTCAGGAATGCGTGGAGGTGTCAAGTTAAAATTCATACCACATACTCAAGTCTATAACGTCTTGAAACTGTGTAAAAATCAAACTCATCAAACAAAAAGTCAACGCAATCAAAATATCATAGTTTCATCCCTGTATGCAATTTTGTACGGCACCCTCGGAACGTGAGTCTAACTAACACTTGACCGATTTTTTGATGGTAGTCCGATAAAATTTGGTACAGAGATAGATCAGATTTTGGAAAATTATATTTATATTCAAGTATTAAGTAGGCAATTATATTTATAAATGTGTGGTTAGATATTATTATGTGTATGTATATTTTATTTATATATTTATGTATATATGTATGTATTATTAATATATATTTTACGTAGTTACCTATCATAATGCACCTACCTTGTTATTCGCTGCACCACCTATTTATTGGGTTGACTGGTAAAAAAAGAAGAAAGAAGGCATTAAGTCCGCCTGTGTACATTTGTGTATGAAGTTTAAATAAATAAAAATAAATAAATAAAACATATGCTATGTTTTGTTGCGATAACTGACATCCTCGCGGGCGGAGTTGCGGACAGTATTAAGTAAATATGATAATATAATTCTGCAACTAGACTCTTAAAAACTATAGGTATTACTGTAACGTAACCTAACTCTAAAACTAAACCAATTCACTGATTTGAATTATTTCAAAGCACACTTCTTACTTGGGCTCTAGACGAGGGGTTAAAACCATTATCAACCAACCACCAACAAAAACAGCCTCCATGGCGTGGCGGTAGTAAACTTTGCCATTACGCAGGAACTTAATGCAAATGGTGCTACATTGAAGGGTTTACGAGTAAAAAAAAATATAAACCTTCTCTTTACTTTCTTACAGAATCGCTGACGGATAGCAAACAGCTGAGAGGCGGCGTAGTATTTGTGAAGGAAATTCCCCTCACCAGCACTTCTAAGGTCAATAGAAAAAAAGTACAAGAATTGGTACTTACAATGAAGAGATATTGATAAAAAAAGATGTAAAATATAAGTACCTACTACCTAAATTTATTTTTTATTCGTTTTATTATTCGCTATCATCATCATCATCATCATCATCATCATCATCGTGATAGAGCTGGTAAAATACTGCCAATGATATACATAATATTACTACTTTTTTTTTTTTTAAATTAACTAATTTTAATTTTTATTTATTTCAGTAATCAATAATCAATTTAGTGCTACTAGAAGCCTACTTAAATTAGGAAAAAAAAATTGTTATTTTAATAAACAAATCAAGAAATAATTTATAAATATTAAATACAATAAAAATAAAATAACTATTATACAACTTATAGCTAAGAACAATTAAAATGCGTCGTAGAATTCCTCCGCATCGCATGCCTCTTGTGGTAGCGTTCCCAGAAGACTGGCAGCATTGCCACGTTGTATGGCAATGCTTATTCTCTGACCTAAAAAGAGGCCAGCCTTCTGGTCACGAGAAGCGTCGACCATTCGCTTCGCAATCTCACGGAAGAGGTTGCGAGCGTTCGGACCCCATGACCCCAAAGTCTCGACTCCAAACGGCACAAATTCATAATCTCCGATGAGATTGGAGTATTTGCGCCGCTTGAGAGCCTCTGCAGAAGCAGCAGCAGCACCAGCACAGCCAGCCGTGCTAGTTATATGGGTAGGAGCCATGGTATCAACGCATGTGGCGTCCCACACCAGAGTCCTACCCATCTTCCATGGCATTAACGCCATGCCATCCGGTCTCTTGCCATCGTCACGCGCCAAACCGTTTGGTTCTAGTACAGCTGGTACACCGGCGGTGACAAGAGCACGGCGGACTATGTCGTTGAGGCTGGCGTGCCGTGGAATTCGCCCAGCGCTCCTGCAGCACGACAGACCATGGTGTCCGAGTCTGTCAACGGCTTCTCCACAACGGCATTGATGCGGAGAAACACACGGCGCACCTAAACGGAGACAAGTTGCGATGCGGAAGGTAGTGTCATCTAACATAGTCCCTACGTTAGATGACGGAAGAGCTTGTAGCCAAAGACCCGATTCCCACACTCCAACCGCCAGTAAACGGGCACGCTCAGCAGCATTGGAACATGTATTTAGTAATTTTTTTCCAACTAAGCTGCAGAGCGGCCCGTCCCACTGACGCTGTGAGAAAAGGGAGAGAGATCCTTGGGAGATCGGTGTTTGGACATGCAATTTTCCAAGCGTTCACTGCATCAGTCTTACACAATACTTCAGAATTAACTAGTGTAGGTGCAAGGATTTTCCTAGTTAATTCTTCCGTACTGTGGACTGAAGACAGGAACGCTGGTAAGCTGACATCTGAAATTTTGCGAATACCGAGCCCACCCAAGCGAATCGGTAGAGTCGCTTGTAGTAAAGCTCGGTCATCCAAGGCCACATTTAAAATTTTGGTGAGGGTATTTTCTATAATTTCGTCCATTTTTTTCAAAATTGTAATATGTTTAAAAAATGGCGTCGATCGTAAGGCATGGGTGAATTTTGGAACGAATAGGCAATACCGAAGAATTGTGAAAGCCGAGTGTATATTTATTTTGAGTAGGCGATCCGAAATGTCACTAAAATTTTGAACTTTTTCCTCTATAAACGAGGTGTAGGCATCTTCTAGGATTGGGGACCCGAGGAGACGTAAAGAGTCTTTTTCTAAAATTTTGATGGTGGGAGCTACGGAATTGAATTTAGAAATAGTAGAAATTTTGTCCGAAACGTCGTTTAAAAAAATCTCGCATTTGCTGTCATTTAGTTCTAAACCAATTAATCTAAATTCATTTTTAATAAATACCAAATCTTGTAAAACTGTCTCCTCATCTCCCCCTAGAGTCCCATCGTCTAGGTACCATACATTAAATTTAGAATTTAACCGCCGAATAATGGGCTGAATAGCTAAACTGAAAATTACCGGTCCAAGAGGGTCTCCTTGTTGACATCCAACAGCTGATTTCAAAAGGTTGTCCTCGTATAATAATTTGGAGGGGTATCTGTAACATTGCCAAAGAAAATTATAAATTTTGGGTGTTTCTAATTTAGCTTGGTTCAACAAGGTGTCCCTGTTCACCGAGTTGAAAGCATTCTTCACATCAACCTTGAGAATGACCTCACCTTTACTGGAGCCAAGGTAGGTTGATAAAGCATGTATGGCAGCCTCACAGCCCCCCTTTGAACCAAAACCAATTTGGAGGGGCTGGAACTTCAAAGCTAACTCGGTTTTGTAATATCTACAACAGAGTTTGGCTGCCATACGTCGGTACGTACATCCCACGGCAATGGGACGAATGCCACCGTCTCCCTTGCGTAGGGCACACAAATTAGCCCCATACAAAATGTCTGTGATGGCATCATCCACACTACCGGAGAGCATCAAATTCATGAGAGCCGTTAGCTCCTTCAGTAGTGCCTCACCAGCCTCCCCGGCGCTTGGCCCTAAAAGATCTTTCAAATGTTGTGGGGTTAATGCGTCAAGACCTCCGGCAGAACCACTTCGGAAGGAGACAACGGCTGCCAACACTTCCTTGGCCGTTACGCACAGGCAATCAGGGTCGGGGACAGGTGCCTCAGGAAAAGAAAGGCCACCCGCAGGCGCTGGATGCTTGCTCCGCAGACCAGTAAGGGTCTCCGGAGAGCAGGGCGCTACTACATCGCTACTAAAAAGCAATCTCGATGCCCCACTTATGTCACCATCCCTTAATTTTGATTCAACCAAATAAAAAATATTGCTTTTCCGAAAAGAAGAGTATGTTGGGTTTAAATTTTCCGTTATGACGCTACAATTATTTCTAATTTGAGACGTCAATGAATTTGTTGTTGTTCGGTGGGCTGTCCGGTCTGTCTTGTCTGTTCTAATATGTAAAATTTTGTATGGGAAGGTGAGCAGTTGCTCCCAAGCCGTTTTAGTATTTTCTCGAAGTACAAGACCTATGCAGTTTGACAAACTTTTCGCAACAATTGGTCTTGCACCGCGAGGAATTCTCTTTAGGATCGAAACAGAGTTTTTTAAGTGAGATAGTCTTTGCCAAAAGGGAATTTCAATAATGTTTTCCGAAACTGTACTGGTAGAGGGTTGAATAACCAGAGGGGGGTTCGGAGATACATGTCGGGGTTTGTGTACTTTGCCGATATGTATCTTCAAACCTCGCTCACTCTTAAAAATACGGGCTTGGGAGCAGTGAGGGCATCGTATCACATTCAATAACGAAGCAGTAGGTTGACTTACCTCCGCATCACTATCGTGCAACATATATTATGTGTAATATGATGAATGAAGCACTTAAAATTCTTAAAACTAACAAGTTCCGTAAACACTATATATACAAAAACACTTTATAAATTAAAAACAAATGTCACAATAAAATAACACTGAAAATGTTTTTTGTGGCAGCTGGTTGCCAAGGAGCCCGTTGCCTTGGGAGCGGCGTCGGTGGCGTCCCGTCACAAAAACCAGCACCTTGCTTCTCCATAAATTCATTTTATTACTAAAAACACTTACTCATGTTTTTAGTATTTTTACACATATAGTTACATTTTCGGTGGCCCCATACTAGTCCTAGGCCTGTCCTGTGTGTGCCTGTTACAGTACTGGTTTACAGCAAATTAATATTGGTTCGGTTTACGCTGTCATTGGTAGCAAAAATATTTTTAAAATTAAATTTTATTTATGATAAATCTTTTCTTACTTTTGCGTTTTTATCAAAGAATATTGAATGTTCGTCAATGATACATGAATATTTATTTATTACTACTTGTTTCCGAAATTATTATTTTTTTTTTTTTTATACCACTTAGTTGGCAGACAAGCACACGGCCCACCTGATGGAAAGTGGTTACCGTGGCCTATGGACGTCTGTAACACCATAGGAGTCACAGTCGCGCTGCCATCCCTGTAAGTACAGAGTTTCTGTGCCGTCAGTAGAAGACAAATCGGGACAAGCCTTTAGTCTTCCCACTGACGGCACAAATTCTCCAGTGAGCTCTGGCTACCCTACTCACCGCTGGGAACACAACACGAAGTTATTATAACCGCGGTATTCTGTAGGGCGGAGGTACTTCCCCAGTCGGACTGCTCAATCGGGCGGATATACCGCCGTGTCCTACCTCCTTGTAATTTGCGTGTAGTATTTTTTGGTTCTTCATCCTTTTTTTATCGTGCGTAAAATCCCCCCGGATACCACTCCAACAGAACCAGTGGGAGAGGTTATGTCAGACTCGAACCGACTAAAACGCTGTCTGAGGGTCGTAAGTTGCCGGAAGTGAGATTGCCGGAAGCATATCCCTCGCACCCCGGCCGACCCAGAGCCATCTCTTTCAAACTGGCCCTCTTCGAGTGAGGGTGAAATGGAACATATTCGTATATTTAGAATATAGATTATTTTTTAAATTTTATAACTCATATTGGAAGCATAAATACACAACGTGAAACTGTGGTATTTTTTTATGGTACTACATGTTGTGGCAAAACACTTTTGTAATTTTTTTTAACGCTGTCTAAATCGAATTCCTGGGATATTCTATTTTTAAACACATATATGCAAAATACTATTATGATTCTAATATTATTTACGTGAACGATTGCAATATTGCATATAACGACATATTGAGAAACTAATCATATTGATATGAAATATTATCAAAATAGAATTCTATAAAAATTTTTTTTATTTTTTTTTTTATATAGGACACGCCAACTTGACCTCACCTCGCCTGATGGTAAGCTAAAAGCAAAGTCTCAGGAAAGAGGGTCACCATTACAGACACTAAGTGCTATAATGGTGGCACTCAGCTTGGCGGCCTCATCAGATGCTTTTTCACGCCCCGCTTAAAGGCCCCGGGACTGTAGGAAGAAGGAAACACGTGTGCTGGTAATGAATTCCAGGTCTTAGTGGTGCGGCAAAGAAAAGAGTCTCCGAACCGCTTGGTTCTTGCTCGTATATTCTGCACAGTGTGAGGGTGACATCTAAGGCCTGCACGTGTTGTCCTATGTAGGAAAGGAGATGGTGGGATTAGTTGGAAGAGCTCGTCAGAACACTCACCGTGGTAGAGACGGTAAAATACAGCCAAGGAAGCAATATCTCTACGCATCTGCAAAGGCTCGAGGGTGTTCGTGACCTCAGGGTTCCCAATAATTCGGACCGCGCGTCGCTGCAACCTGTCGAGAGCATCTAGTAGGTATTTCGCGGAGCCATCCCAGAGATGCGAGCAGTATTCCACGCAGGAGCGAATTTGTGTCTTATAGAGAAGACACCGCTGCTCCGGCGTGAAAAAACGTCTCACTTTGTTTAGGAGTCCGAGTTTCCGCGAGGCTGTTTTGATGATGCTCTCGATGTAATTTCTGTTATTCAGTTTGCAGCGAATATCCATGCCTAGGATATTGAGATTGTCCTGCAGTGGCAGTGGCGTGCTCTGAAGAGTGGGAAGGGGAAGGAAAGAAGATACCTTTGCTGTGAACGCACAAGCCTGCGTCTTCTTGGCATTGAACTCGACCATGTTCTCAGAGCCCCATTGTGAAATGTGATTCAAGATCCGGTCCAGCTCAGTGACAAGAAGCTGTCTTTTTTCCACGATATCAGACTGTCTGGCCGCAGGTTGTCCGTGATAACTCCCGTGTAAGGTGCTATCATCCGCATAGCAATGTATGCTGCCGGTGGACAGCATGTCGTTGATATGCAGAAGAAAGAGAGCGGGAGATAATACAGACCCCTGCGGTACGCCAGCATTTATTTGCAAGAACTCCGAAGCCCGTCCATCACAGAGGACGCGGATACGGCGCTCCCGCAGGAAACTAGCAATCCAGTTGCACAGTCTAGGAGGCAGACCAAAGGCTGGTAGCTTGGAGAGAAGCGATTTGTGCCAGACTCTATCGAAAGCTTTGGCGATATCAAGACTAATTGCCAGTGACTCGCCGTGCTTGTCCATAGCCTCACCCCAAAGATGGGTAACGTATGCTAGAAGATCACCCGTTGACCGTTTCGGCCTGAAGCCATATTGCCGGTCATTAATTAAGGAGTGATCCTCTAGGTGACGCATGAGCTGTTTGTTAATGATGTGCTCGAAGACCTTGCACAGCACTGAGGTGACGGCTATGGGTCGATAGTTGGCTGGCTCTGAGCGATCCCCCTTCTTGGGGATCGGCTGTACATTCGCCTCTTTCCAAGCCGAAGGCACTGTACCTGAGCTGTAGGACAGTCGGTACAGCCGCGTAAGCATCGGAGACAACTCCGCTGCACATTTTTGTAAGACCACCGCTGGAATACCATCCGGGCCACTGGCTTTCCGGACATCGAGTGATTGAAGCACCGCACGGACATCGCATTGCCTGATACGTATTTCAGGCATTACGTGGTCACCATTGGGTAGTGTCGGCGGCTGTATACCGCAATCATCGACTCGGGAATTGGCCGCAAAGAGATTTACTAGCATATTGGCTTTCTCTTGCGGTAAATGGGCCAGGGATCCATCAGGGTAGCGCAGCGGTGGCAGCGAAGGCTGACAGAAGTTGGCCTGCACGGCTTTGGCCAGTCGCCAGTATCCACGGCTGCCCGTGGGATGTGCCACTAGCTCTTGACCAAGCCGTGCAATGCGCAGGGCATCCGCTCTGACGTAAGCCCTCTTGCAGACCTTTGTGGCTCTGTTGTACGCCGCCTTGAAGTGGCCCACATTGGGATCGTGCGTGGCACGCGCCCTTACCCAAGCGCGATACGCGGACTGCTTTTGATCAACAGCCCTCGCACACTCGCGCCCGAACCAAGGGCGCACTCCTCGGGCACCGGTGACATCAGTGTACGGGATATAGTATTCCATACCCAGACCGATCTCACCGGCAACAGCAGTAGCACAATCTGAGGGTTTCTTACCTTCAAAGCAGCGTTCAACCCACGGGATGGACGCAAAATAGTTGCGCAGCCCATTCCAATCTGCTGACGAGTAGTGCCAGAGACGCCGCTTCCCCTGCACGGGTCGTGAGGGCGCTATAATTGGCACCTTGGAGCAGACCAGACAGTGGTCGGAATTGCCTAAAGCGGCTTGTACCGAAACACTGTACAGGTCTGGGTGACTCGTCAGCAGAAGTTCTAGCAGAGAGGGTGCTAGGCCCGACCTTCTTGGTATTCTAGTGACCTCGTGTACCAATTGGGTCAGGCCATGCGCCAGAGCAAATGCATGGGCAGCTCTTCCCGCATGGTCTGTTTTGGCGGAGCCCAACCAGGTTTCGTGGTGGGCGTTAAAGTCCCCCAAAAATACCACTTCGGCGTTCGGAAACCGTTCCTGCGCATCATCTGCCGCCTGACTCAGGTATTCAAAGAGTCGAGTTGTCTCAGCATCTCCTGTATGGGAACGGTAGAGGCACACATAGATCTGACTCGTAGAGCCATGGTCTACGTGTACCCATAGGGTTGAAAAGGATGGGTCCTCAAGGCAGCGCAAACGGCGACATAAAAGGTCATTCTTCACGCCAAAAATGCATAATACATAATAATTAATATAATAATTAAAAAAGAATTTAATTCATCTAAGGGTGATACATACCTGCATGACCACCTCATTTACTATTGATTTACTATTTGTTTATCAAACATTTGGTTTACTATAAATTATATTACCTACTATTGTTTTGCATGACATCATAGAGATTAAGCACAACATCATTGAACACTGTAACTTTCTCATCGACGGTGGTTGCATCCTCTAATGCATCCCAGTTTAACAATGAAGCATCCCGGTGTAACTTATCCATGTCCATGCGTCCAAAACTACGCATAAGCACTACCTTAGGCCGAGGTTTGTGAGGTTTTGCGTTATAGGAGATGTAAATAAGGTCATGACGAGAAAAGCCTGGTGCAGGCATTTGGCCGTGCCAATTATAGAAGTTGGAGCCGGAGGATGCAAATAGTAAAATTAAATTATAAGTAATTGGTTTACTTATAAAATTAAAATATAATTCAATTAAAATTACATGGGAGTGATAATTGGTCGATGCTTGTACCAAGAATGATCCCTAAACTTAACTTAGTCATAAAATTGAATGCATATTGTGGCGACATATCGTGGCGTGATGTTCATGTCGTTCGATTTAGCGCGAAGCGTTGCCTAATTTTGTTGATTCGGCACCTTGCGGTTTCCATGCGCTGTAAAGGTTGGATGCATCGTCGCGGTGTAAGGGCTGAGATACATCGGCACGTAACATGCCTATAAACATGAGCAGTGGATGAGGTTAATATAACCAGCTCACTATAGTGACTAGGTACGCTCTGTGCATTTATATGACACACATACAAAAGGTTTTTAGATTTATTTTCATAAGTCCGTCGCAGGCAGTCACTCATAGTTTCAGGTATGGAGCTGTAGCTGGTATCACTAGCTAAATCAGACAAATCATTGGCAGAATTATAACTTTATAAGACTCATCATCTGTGGATAACATGAATAACAATATAAAATAAGTATGAAGAATAACAAATACTAATAAATAAATATAATAGTTATGTTTTCAGGGTTGTATCTTTGCACCACCCGCCAGCTAACAACACATACTTACAAACAAACAATAACATAAAAACAAGTAACAAGCAATGTCGCTCGTGTAACAAAAATGTTAAATGTGTATAATTGAAGACGTGCTCTGGAACGCAACCCGTCGAAATACCACTTTATTGTCACTTATCTCAACGCCGCCCTACAGAAAACCGCGGCTATAATAACTTCGTGTTGTGTTCCAAGCGGTGAGTAGGGTAGCCAGAGCTCACTGAAGAACTTGTGCTGTCAGTGGGAAGACTAAAGACTTGTCCTGCTTTGTCTTCTACACTGACGGCACAGAAACTCTGTATTTACAGGGTTGGCACCGTGACTGTTACTCCTCTGGTGTTACAAACGTCCATAGGCCACGGTAACCACTTTCCATCAGGTGGACCGTGTGCTTGTCTGCCACCCAAGTGGTATAAAAAAAATACATAATAAGCATATTTGTTAGAAAATTACTTGAAAAAAAAATGCTGCTTCTATTTGACATGTATGATGCTTTAACAATTTATATTTATTTGTTTCACTAAGGGCGGGAGGAGTTTTAATAGAATCCATAAAATTTCAACAAAAGCCTCCGTGCAAGAATAATGCTATGTCCTTAAAATATTTAAAGTTTGTTCCTTATTTCACTTCTGAAATTGATGTAAGTATATCTCTATGAATAAAATCTTAGTCAAATAAAATTCGAACATTTTTTAACACCATTGTATTAAATACAGGTTTCTTCGTCACTTGAAGTTTACTTGCAAATGGTAGTTGAAAAGATAAATTAAAATATAATAACAGTAGCTGGAGTAAAGGACCAAGAAAAAGAAGGATTAATGTTCAAAGACATGAATAACGTGTTGAAGAATATGTTTCGTATAAAAGTGAACTATAGACAAGTTAATCGTGAAATTTTATTGAAAATTCACAATTTTGAGGATATTGATTTACTACTTGTTCAGAATTTGGCAACTGATGAGAATGTATGTCTCCGTTTTGTTTTTTTTGGAAATTACTTAAGTGTTACATTATAATTTTATAATTTCTTCATTTATCAACAGCTACAACAGCATTTACAAAATATTTTGCCACGCGACACATTTGTTGTAAGCGAAGAATCTGAAAAAGGTTCAGATCCCTTAAAACTCTCTTCACTGTATCGTGTGATTTCCGTTCATACATACAATAAACAATTAACACTGCAATTGATTCGTTGGGGATCAGTGAGAACACTAACAGAGAAATCAACTGCTTCGGCTCAAGAACAGGCTGATTTTAATATTACGACTTCAGTTCACACTAATTTGATTGCAAGCCGCCATCTACTGGTAAGTCCATATATATTCCATAACCCATTTCATCACCTGCTTTAAATAATAATAATATTCCATATGAATAGAAGTTAAATAGTAGAACTCTTATCGTTGTTAGCGCGCTAGTTCTGGTTGCATAAAAACTTTTAGAACCTGAGATTTCCTCTCCTCTACTTTTCATAAACAATTTATCACGACTTTGAAACTTGAAAGGAGCAATTGCAAACTGATCTAAGGGTGTTTTAAAAACTTTATTTAAATGAAGAAAGCCCAGCTTACAGTCATCACAAAATAAAAGGCCCGTTTTAACAGTCCAAATCCATAAAGATCTCTATTTTTTACCGATAGAAATGTTCTAAAGGTAATAAAATTTTTCATTGACGGGTACCGCCCACAGGGCTAAGTGCATAACGATTAGACTGTTAATAATAGGTTGAGGAAACCACAATCAATTAAGTTATAATTTTTAAGGTCAACTTCAAATATTATTGCTTATATCAATTAATGTAAACTGAAGTTCACCAGGATGTTTAATGATCGTTACTGAAAATTAAAACACTAAAAATTTTGAGCTTAGAGTTCACAGCCGTAAATGATGGCAACAGAGACGTTGACAACATAATAGGAAATTAAACAATTATCAATACAGGTGACTATAACATTGTAACAAAAATGTTAAATGAAGGAAAATTTAACGGAATTTCGGAATAATGATATTATATGATAAGATTATGTGAAATTTCACAATCAGTCAATGCATATTACAATATATATTCAAATTCGTTCAACATCATGAGTATCGAATACCGCATCGTATGGTTACATCACGAAGGCTAATGTCTTAAAGGGATTTTTATTTTATGATGACTGTAAAAGTATTTCATCCAAGCACTTCCATGCTTCGGAAGGCACGTCAAAAGTTAGTTCCCGCAGTCTATATTCATTACGTTAAGATAGAGGTTTATATTAGCGACCATCATTCAGTGGTTGGCCACTAACCACAATGCTCAAGCAAAACCTGCAATCAAGCTGGGAGATCAGATGGCAGTCAGAATAATTTAATTAACTTCTGTTATATTATATTATTAAATAATAATATAATATAACAGAAGTTAATTAAATTATTAAATAATAATATAATATAACAGAAGTTAATTAAATTATTCTCATTCTAAGTAATCTATACAGAAATAATTTCTAAATATTAAATACAATAAAAATAAAATAACTATTATACAACTTATAGCTAAGAACAATTAAAATGCGTCGTAGAATTGTTCCGCATCGCATGCCTCTTGTGGTAGCGTTCCCAGAAGACTGGCAGCATTGCCACATTGTATGGCAATGCTTATTCTCTGACCTAAAAAGAGGCCAGCCTTCTGGTCACGAGAAGCGTCGACCATACGCTTCGCAATCTCACGGAAGAGGTTGCGAGCGCTCGGACCCCATGACCCCAAAGTCTCGACTCCAAACGGCACAAATTCATAATCTCCGATGAGATTTGAGTATTTGCGCCGCTTGAGAGCCTCTGCAGAAGCAGCAGTAGCACCAGCACAGCCAGCCGTGCTAGTTATATGGGTAGGAGCCATGGTATCAACGCATGTGGCGTCCCACACCAGAGTCCTACCCAACTTCCATGGCATTAACGACATGCCATCCGGTCTCTTGCCATCGTCACGCGCCAAACCGTTTGGTTCTAGTACAGCTGGTACACCGGCGGTGACAAGAGCACGGCGGATTATGTCATTGAGGCTGGCGTGCCGTGGAATTCGCCCTGCGCTCCTGCAGCAGGACAGACCATGGTGTCCGAGTCTGTCAACGGCTTCTCCACAACGGCATTGATGCGAAGAAACACACGGCGCACCTAAACGGAGACAAGTTGCGATGCGGAAGGTAGTGTCATCTAACATAGTCAAAGACATTCAATAATGGAATTCAAATATAGGCAATATTAACTGATAATAATAAATTATTATTACATAATTATTATTATATAATAATAATAAATTAGTACATATTGCTTATACCTACATTAAAATTTCATTAAAATATACGTACTCTGTCAATACATAATCTTTTAACAATTTTGAATACATGCAAAGTGAACATGATTATACAAAATGTCAGTATTAAATATCAATATTAGATGTCAATACAAAATACAAAATTGTCAACATTAGATGAGTACTGCATACAAAAATACAAAATGTTTATATTAGATGTAAAATAAAATACCATTAAAATACAAAAATCAATAAGAAATGTCAACATAAAATACCAAGGTCAATTTCATATTCAAAGTTCAGTATACAAACAATAATTTATTCGATGTCAATATTATATTAATAAATATTTTTTTGTTCTGGTAATAATGTTAATAATAATATGTTTATGTAAGGACGTAGGTATATAATATTTAATGTAATCAATATCATTCTGAATTGATTATTCATTTATAAGGTATATTTTAGGGTTGTAACTAGTTTTTATCGCCAAAGTATTATTGTAAACTGTAGTAGTTTTTACTTGATGGGAAGTTTTTCAACTTGTTTACAAAAATGCTTAATTTTTCCTCATTTTTAATGGGCTCGGGCAACCTAATTAAGTGATGAGGCTGAGCTCAATTGTTGATTTGTAATTACGTTCTTGCGATATGCCAATTACTGTAGACTTTTATTCAACACTTGTAGAGAGATTTAAAATAAAAGTACTTTATTACTTTATATTAGAAGTATAATTATTTAAAAGTAAACTTGAAGTATACCACACAAAGCTCGAAGAAGGAATGATATTTGGACCACGCAGGGCCCTTTATATATGAACTAGAGTCGTAGTTACTTTGTAATCAGGTGCTGGGGATTTTACCAGAAAGTCGTAAAATCTTAGATAAGGTCAATGAGGTGTTACTAATTGTCCAATATTCATATGCGCACGAATTCCTGCAGGACATTGTTGTGCACGTCAGTACAAAGTATTATTTATGACGGTACAAGGTGACTTTTATGGATATTACTACATTTCCCAAAAATTGCTAAATGTCAACTATTATTAAGAGATTACGGATGCAGGTGCATCGGCTATTAATTATGAATATTATGGCATTCCTTACATAGCTGCATATCAATGACATAACTACATAACTCTTCCTCAACCTCTACATCTTCTATGTTCAAGCTCTACATCTTCTATGCACCCAGGAAGAAACTGCCGTGAGAACAGAATCCACATATCAGCTTTGGTCTGGTTATTTAGAGAGGTCATCCGAAAGCTATTCCAGCTGTATAGCCGGCATTGCGAAGACCTACACCTGTGTGAATCTCTGCACTGCGACGAAGAATTCCCGGCATAATCTTTTTCTTTTATTCTATATCTATGTGATTTTATTCTTTTCTGTATGTGTTTTTCTATGTACAATTGACTTTTTTTATATTTTAATACGTGCGTGCACACATAATTTTTAAGGGGGAGCAGTACCCTTAGGGAACTAAAAGAGCGGTACTAGCCGTATAGTTCTACTACAGTTTATTATTAACTATAAAAGAATATTATTAACTAAACTTGAAGAGCGGTACAGCCGTAAAGTTCTGAATATTATATATAAGGGGAATCTTTAAATAAAATCTGCAAAAGCAGTTCTAATCTATATAAGGCTTTGTACAACATATAAATATAAAACTTATAAAACTTTGGGAAACATATAAAGGGAATTTTAGAATTTGAAACGGTTCTAACCGAAATTCTAATATAAATCAATAAAACACTTGTTCTTTAAAAATATGGAAGGATTCGAAGTGATTCCCGCCGAAATGGCTAAAATTGTCCCACTTTACGACGGTAATCACCGCCAACTTAACATGTACCTGAAAAAATGCGAATATATTAATTCGTTATATCCAAATACAACTCCCGAACAAGCGCCTTACAATTTACACGTTTTAACAAGTAGACTCACTGGGGACGCAGCGTCTTTAATTAGCGAACGATCCGATATCGAAACGTGGGAGGAATTAAAAAGCGTACTAATTCAACAATTTGGTGATCCGCGATCTTAAGCATGTAGTGCTATTAAACTCGAGATGATGAGGATGAAACCTAACGAACGGTACTTAAGTTTCTGTAATAGAATAAAAACAATTAGGAGTCACCTTTTAAGCAAGCTGAACTCACTTACTGACGAACACCTTAAAGAATGTAAAACGAAACTTTATAATGATAAGGCATTAGATGTTTTTCTCTTTAATCTGCCGGAAGATATGCTTAGAGTAGTAAAACTAAGATCCCCAGAAACCTTAGAGGAAGCTCTAGAAATAGTATTAGAAGACGAAAACTTTCAAATCCAATATAACGCAAGGAATAAAAAACACGCCATCTGTAAAACACAACCCTAGGAATCCACCTCAAAATAAAAATTATAGGCCTCAGCCGCCTCAATATCAACCTCAACCCTCATTTCGACCCCAACAATATTATCAACAAAATTTAAACAAATCTAATTCTAGGGGAGCCCCAGGACAGAAACCCCAAATAAACTATCATCATGCTTACACTCATGCCCAACCCCGAAACTATCATCACGCTCACCCGCACGCTTACACATATGTGCGACCATAATACTATCATCATACTAACGCTCAATCTTACACACACGCCCAACCGCAGGTCCATCAAAGATCACCTAACGAAAAGCATAACGTGGATACGGGTAACGAAAATTTTCAAATGACCTAGACAATGCAAAATTTATGATAGATACGGGCAGCACAAAATCATTTATCTACACTAATATTATAAAGAGGAAAGATTTGTACCTATTTTTGTATGTTTGTATGTTTGTAATGAATAGGCTCAAAAAGTACTGGGCCGATTTAAAAAATTCTTTCACCAATAGAATGCTACATTCTTCCAATTTGACATAGGCTACATTTCATTTTGAAAAAAATTAGGGATCCTTGGTAAAATTTGAACAATGCAACCGATGGTGTAGAAAAATGGGTCTTAAAATTCTTTCGTCGAATGCGCTGCCGAAACTATTAGCGATAGAACAAAATAATGTAGAACAATATTGAAGAACATCATAATGTCTACAAAAAACTCCGCGGTAGCATATGTCCAACTATTGTAGTTATGTCACTACAACAACTTTTTTCATTTTAAACATTAATGAAAATGCTGACCAAATTCAAACCATGCTATTTATGTGTTTATAATAATCCTTATCCAAATAAATTATTTTATGGTCAAGACCATTTAACTACCTATAAAATAGTTTTTCAATTATTTAAATTGGACTTTCCATTCAAAAGATATTACGAATTAAAAAATTCAAACAGTAAACAAAACCGCCATAGCGCCGTGGCCGTTGTTTGCGATGCAGTCTGAAAAGCGCGCCGGGCATCGCGGCGGGCGGGGTGGAGGGGGCACTGAAATACAGGAGTGGGGTGTCTACCTCGTGCGAAGCCGGGACGGGCTGCTAGTAAGTAATAAAATGGCTAATAAATATTTTAATACATTCAAATTAATTGAACCATTCGAAGTAGTAAGCACACATTCATCGAGCCAGCATAATGAGGTAATTGAAATTCAAATATTTAATATATTTAATACTGACATAAGAGTCAAATTCTGTGTATACGATATAGGATATTCATACGACGGATTAATTGGAATGGATTTATTGTCTGAATTAAAAGCTATAATAAATTTAGACAAGTCACTATTAGTAACAGAAAACGTTGGTATACCCATAAGTTTCCAACGTCAAACCAATAAAAAGTTCACGCCGATTAACATAACTTTGTCACCGCGTAGCGAACAAAAAGTAAAAGTGCCCACTGATCTATACAACGGTCAAGGTCTATTAGAATCTCGGAAATGTAACGACAACGTAAAAATGCCTAGCGCCTTAGTAACCTGTTATAAAGGCTCTGCGTACACTGTTCTTCAAAATATAAGTGATGAAGAATTAAAATTAACTTTAAAGGCACCATTTAAGGTAAAAGAAATTGACAATTATAATTTTTTTTTTTAATCTTTATTTACGGAGCTTAGCCACAACATGACTATGTAGCTCCAATTATAATTGCTATCCAATTAATTATTTGCAAAAAACCCGAAAATTCAAAATTTGTTAAAACAAAATTTAGAAAAATTGAGACTCGATCATATGAACAACGAAGAAAAGGAACAAATCTTTAAATTATGTGAGAAATATAAAGACATATTCTATTGCGAAGGTATACCCCTGTCTTTTACTAGTGAAATAAAACATCTTATTCGTACTAAATGAAATGATGATCCCATCTATGTCAAACCATATCGACAATCACCCATACAGGCAGAAGAAATTAAAAACCAAGTCAGTAATTTATTGCATGATAATATTATTCAATGCAGTTATTCACCATGTAGTGCCCCTGTTCATCTGGTACCAAAGAAATGGGATGCCACCGGTGAACAAAAGTATCGTATGGTAGTAGATTATCGCAAATTAAATGAAATTACATGTGACGACAAATACCCAATACCGAATATAAACGATCTATTCGATAAACTAGGCAACAGCATCTATTTTAGTACATTAGACTTGCCGAGTGGTTACCATCAAATAGAAGTAGCTGAAGCTGATAGACAGAAGACTGCTTTAAGCACTCTCAGTTTGGATTAAAAACAGCCCCAGCCACTTTTCAGAGAGCTATGGATAATATATTAAGGGGATTACAAGGCATACATTGTTTAATTTACCTAGATGACATTATCATCTTTTTACGTACCTTAAACGAACACATAAATAAATTAAAAACAGTGTTCCAAAGACTACGAGAAGCCAATTTGAAGATTCAATTAGATAAATCTGAATTCTTAAGAAAAGAAGTATTATATCTTGGCCATACCATTACAAAAGAAGGCCTGAAACCAAATGCAGATAAAGTTCATGCAGTATTCAATTACCCACTTCCAAAAACCAGTAAAGAAATAAAATCATTTTTAGGATTAATCGGGTATTATAGAAGATTTATTAAAGACTTCTCAAAAATAACTAAACCTTTGACAAACTGTCTTAAAAAGAACATAAAAATTGAATTAACCGATGAATACGTGAAATCTTTTCAAACATGTAAAGACTTATTTATGAACGCACCTTTACTCCAATTCCCTGACTTTACAAAGCCATTCATAATTACAACCGACGCGTCGAACGTAGCACTAGGAGCGGTTTTATCGCAAGGAACAATAGGCACCGATAAACCAGTTGCGTACGCAAACCGTACTCTAACGGAAACGGAAACAAAATACAGTACTATTGAAAAAGAACTTTTAGCAATTTTATGGGCAGTAAAATACTTTAGACCATATTTATACGGTAAAAAGTTTTTCACATATACAGATCATAGACCTTTACAGTGGTTATTTCAACTTAAAGATTCCAACAGTAAACTTACGCGATGGAGATTAAGATTACAAGAATATGAATTCGAAATTATAAATAGAAGTGGCAAACAAAACTCAAATGTCGATGCTTTATCTCGAATTGAAATTAATGCATTGTTCAATCAAACATCCACTCCACCCACTAGGGAACAGGACCTAATGGATACTGAAGATTTAACTAGAGATTCAGAGGAAACTCTAACGGTCTCTGATACCTCAGAAACTATTACAGCTTCCGATATCAATGAAATAAATAAAAGTATAACAGAATTGCCCCATACCCATAATAAATGACGCAATCGATGCCAAACCCAATCAAATAATAATAAATAATTGGTTTAGGAACGAAATTGAAATATCAACCAAAAACCGCGATAAACAAAAAAATATAGAAATCAGACTACCAAAAAATAATGAACAATTAGTCAAAGAATTCTTAAAAGATAATATAGTACCGCTCTTTTAGTTCCCTAAGGGTACTACTCCCCCTTAAAAATTATGTGTGCACGCACGTATTAAAATACAAAAAAAGTCAATTGTACATAGAAAAACACATACAGAAAAGAATAAAATCACATAGATATAGAATAAAAGAAAAAGATTATGCCGGGAATTCTTCGTCGCAGTGCAGAGATTCACACAGGTGTAGGTCTTCGCAATGCCGGCTATACAGCTGGAATAGCTTTCGGATTACCTCTCTAAGTAACCAGACCAAAGCTGATAATATGTGGATTCTGTACTCACGGCAGTTTCTTCCTGGGTGCATAGAAGATGTAGAGCTTGAAGATAGAAGATGTAGAGGTTGAGGAAGGGGTTTCCGGATAACTCCCTACCGATTACTTCTTTGGCTTGGTGGTCGTCTCTCTCGCGCTGGCTTCAGCAATTGTTCGTCGTAGATTCTTGATGTATGTTGCGCAAACCAAGAAATAGACCTAAGGGTTAACCTTAGTCGCAACAAATCCTACCGACTGCGCCAATTAAGTAATGAGGCTGAGCTCAATTGTTGATTTGTAATTACGTTCTTGCGATATGCCAATTACTGTAGACTTTTATTCAACACTTGTAGAGAGATTTAAAATAAAAGTACTTTATTACTTTATATTAGAAGTGTAATTGTTTAAAAGTAAACTTGAAGTATACCACACAAAGCTCGAAGAAGGAATGATATTTGGACCACGCAGGGCCCTTTATATATGAACTAGAGTCGTAGTTACTTTGTAATCAGGTGCTGGGGATTTTACCAGAAAGTCGTAAAATCTTAGATAAGGTCAATGAGGTGTTACTAATTGTCCAATATTCATATGCGCACGAATTCCTGCAGGGCATTGTTGTGCACGTCAGTACAAAGTATTATTTATGACGGTACAAGGTGACTTTTATGGATATTACTACATTGCCCAAAAATAGCTAAATGTCAACTATTATTAAGAGATTACGGATGCAGGTGCATCGGCTATTAATTATGAATATTATGGCATTCCTTACATAGCTGCATATCAATGACATAGCTACCTATTATATATTTTTATTGACATGACCAAAGGACCTGAAGAATGCATTTCCAGTTTGGAGGTAGGTAGAGTCAGTCTATTTTTATGTCTCAGTGCATACCTAGTTTGTATGTTTTCACGTGTAGTGTAGTGTTCTGGATATTTGCGGACAAACTTACATACTTCCAAAATTTATATGCAAGGCAATGTTAACATTAACACACAAAGTTATACTTAATATTACCAGCTGTTAGGATTCGATTCTGTGGCTCCTGGATCATTTTGATACCGTTTAAGAGCAACTCTGATTGAAGATACAATTTAAATACCAATCAGAGCAGTTTGCAAAGTGTAGCGGTCCATAGACTTGCCGAAACCTATCAAAGTAATTATATATTCATTAGTAAGTGACAGCCATTACAACTGTGAAGGCGTATTATATTATTGTTAATCATATACCATATACAATATACAATCAGTATTCTAATTGTTTTGGCAGTATCTATGAGATTTGTGAGGCGTATAAAGGGGTGCTACATTTTACACTGGAACCTGAAGCTGAAAACTGAAGAATTACAGTATACAGTGGAGATTAGTGGAGGTTTTGCAAACTGAACTAAATTAATTGAGACGAAGTGTAGGAGAGTTTGATCTTTCGATCAAGCTCTTCGGGGCTTGAGATTTATGTATTGCAATACACGGAATATTTAATTGATCCGGATCACATATCACAAATCATCATATATGATATCTTCGACACTAAAGGCCTATATAAAAATATACAGCTGAAAAGATGCCACACAAAATTCAACCTATCAAATATCTAGGTATATTGAATCTAATATATTTAATTTGACCAGAAATAAATCCACAATCTTATCATCATACTGTTCCGAATATTTAAAACTAAGATAGAATAACGAGTTAAAATATAGTTTCAAAATTATTAAAGTATTGAATGATAGATATTGGGTCGGGTTTTAAAGATTGGATAAATAGACGATCACAACTATAGGTATCGTGGGATTACCCCTGTAGTTCCCGTTACAAGGGGACCACGGAGTCCATTCAGTCCCCGGGTATGGGGAGGCGCGCATCACGCATCGCAGCCTGCTTCTGCCAGGGTAACAGGCGGCTCCACCCGTCACCCCCAGGCCCGCATTCATTCTTCATCCTAGCGTTAATCCCAGTCGATCCAAAGCTTTCACCTCTGAGTCCGGGTCCGCTTTTACCAGTCTAAAATATTTGCATTTTGCTGAACTTCGATATTTTCTGTGAAGCGACTGCCACTGACCTTCAAAA
The DNA here is from genome assembly GCA_963662185.1 of Eilema griseolum. Taxonomy (NCBI): domain Eukaryota; kingdom Metazoa; phylum Arthropoda; class Insecta; order Lepidoptera; family Erebidae; genus Eilema; species Eilema griseolum. The sequence goes on from OY759249.1 coordinate 5,199,266, forward strand.
CCCATTAGCGTTGTTACATACATATGTTTTCCATACTAGTTGTTGAAGCTTTATCGTCTCGAAGTACCTGTAACGACTGTCATAGATATTTATATGCCAATTAGCATCGAAAGCTCAACGTACTCTTCCGAGGCACGACCATACCAATGCGTATTGTCATACCTATTCATGCATACAAATATTTGAACAGAACGGGAATCGATGCGATTTGACGAAGATAAAAAAGAATCACAGATAAGTGTTGAAGCAATCGAAAGAAAGAAAGAAAGAGAGAATAATTGTTTTCATAACGGATTACTCATAGCCGTGGTTCCCGGTAGAGTAGAATTAGGGCCACCCCATCTCTTCCCATTCGGTGTCATACAAGGCTACTAAGGGTTAGGGCTGTTTGACATCAAGAGAGATATATACAGCACAGACTCAGCCTCACATACATGACTCAAATCAATAATAGTGCCCGGAATACGGCAATTGGCTCACCCCCTATTACGTGGGACCGAATATAATTATTGATAAAATGTGGGTGTTAATTACCTCTGCCTAATCCTCCGGGGATGAAGGCGTGATTATATGTATGTATGTATGTACTCATACACATATAGTATTTAAAAAAAAAGATACAAATAAGAAAAAATTGAAACATACTACATTTTTTTTTTTTTTTTTTTTTTTTCATTATGATGTACTCGTTGTTAAACGATTACTCATACAATTACAATCTAGACCTTGAGGCTAATAAGTAATTTAAATTTAACTTAATTTACTAACACTTACAAGTTAAGAATGTATCCATTGACACTTTTCTTATAGTCTCTATTGAAATTAAAAGACACTTTGTTCTTGTGTTCTTTAAACGTAGCACTCACTGTACTTAGTTACACTGACTTTACTAAAGTAACTCAAAAGGTTTAGTTCTTTTTAGTCTTCTCACTATGTCCGTGGTGTCAAGTAGCTGAATAGCCTCGACGTTCACATGATGAAGAAGCCTTTGTTCGTGTGCTTCAGCGTGTTTCTTTATAACATCAGTTACAAGATCCACTCCAAGGTCTCGGTGGATGTCCTCATTTCTGACGTACCAGGGAGCATTTACTATAGTCCGAAGTACCTTATTTTGGAATCTTTGTATGATTTCAACGTTAGTCCGTCTTGTACATCCCCAAAGTTGAATGCCGTATGTCCATACAGGCATGAGTACTTGCTTGTATAAAAGTACTTTGTTATACACTGACAAGGTGGAATGTCTGCCAAGTAGCCAGTACATATTTTTATAACGTATGTCTAGCGCCTGTCGTTTCTTTTTGACATGAGCCTTCCAGCGAAGTTTTGCATCTAGCGTCATGCCCAAGTATTTTGCCGTATTTTCGTATGGTATTACACGATTATTAATGTATACTGATGTATGTTCAGCTCTTTGGTTTGTGAAATCAATATGTGTCGATTTTGACTCATTTAGTTTGATTTTCCATTTTTTTGTCCAGTCGGTGATGGCATTGACGGCAATTTGTACCTTCTCCACTGCTTCTTTGTGATTGACACCCGTAGCCATGATAGCTGTGTCGTCTGCAAATGTAGCTATGACGCTGTTGTTTGTTTCAGGGATATCGCAGGTATACAATAGGTACAGGATAGGTCCAAGAACACTTCCTTGCGGTACACCAGCTTTTATTTGTTTGATATCTGAATAAGCATCTTCATGTCTCACTCTAAATGTCCTCTTAGTTAAATAGGATTCTAAAATGTCCACAAATTGTTTAGGGATCATTTTACCTAATTTATATATAAGACCTCTATGCCATACTTTATCAAATGCCTGAGCTACATCCAGAAATACTGTAGAACAAACTTTCTTTTTTTCTAATGTTTTTTCGATAATATTGGTTATTCTGTGTATTTGGTCTATTGTGGAGTGTTTTTCTCTGAAACCGAATTGGTAGTTAGGAATCAGTTCTTTATCTTCAATAATAACTTTTAAACGCCTGAGTAGTAGTTTTTCGAACAATTTTGCTATAATTGGCAAGAGTGATATGGGTCTGTATGATGTTACTTCATGAGGTGGTTTTCCAGGTTTAGGTATCATGATAACTTCAGCAACTTTCCACATACTAGGCACATGTTTTAATCTAAATGTGGCATTGATGAGTGTTGTAAGCTTTACAATTGCTTTACGTGGGAGATTTTGTAGGAGTTCTCCAGTGATTAGGTCGTATCCCGGTGATTTCCTTTTAGCCAATTTTTTGATCATGTTTTTAACTTCTTTTGGGGTAACAAGTTTTATTTCTAAGTTGTCATACTGCGTCACGTCCAGTGCTATACTTTCAGAGCTTTCCTCGCTGTTCGTTTGAAAAATTTGCTCGAGATGTTCTGCAAATACAGTTGCTTTCTGTTCATTATTTATGGCCCAATTGCCATCTATTTTTTGAATAGGCGAAATGTGAGTGATGGGCTTTTTTAAGCTTTTAGTGGCTTTCCATAGTGAGTAATCAGAAGTGCCATTACTTGATAGTTGACTAAGGTAATTATTTGTTGTCTCGTCGTGAAAATCCTGAATTGCTCTACTTAATCTTTTTGTGAGTTTATTTAGCAGAGTTTTATCAGGTGGATATCTACATTGTTGCCACTTTTGCCTCTGGATTCGCTTTATGGCTATAAGATTTCTAATTTCCACTGGATATCTTTGAGTTGCAACTCTTCTTTTCATTTCAGGTGTATTTCGCCAAGCGCAACGTTGGATGTCCGTAATAAACTTTGCAACTTCGTCATCTACTTGCTGTTTGTCTTTAAGGGATACTTTGAGGTCTATACAGCAGTCTAAATCAAATTGAAAGCTCTCCCAGTCAGTGTATTTGTTCACTAAGGTTGGACTGTTTTCTTTTTGTATTATTGTCTCGCTTAGAGTTAAGATGATGGGTGAATGATCGGAATGCATGTCATAGCCTTCTTCTATATTAAGGTATGCAGCTGATAGATTCTTATAAATAAAGAAGTCTATCAAATCTGGTTTTCTTCCAATATCGGTAGGCCAATAAGTGGGTTTCCCCGTTGAAATCACATTGCACTTGATTTCTCTGATAGCACATAGCAATTCCTTACCCTTGGTATTAGTTAGTCTAGACCCCCAAAAAGTGTTCTTTGCGTTAAAATCACCTCCAAATATGAATGTGTTTATTTATTATTATGTTATACTACATATAATCACGCCTTTATCCCCGGAATGGTAAGGCAGAGGTGAATTAACACCCACTTTTCACCATCATTGTATTAGGTCCCATGTAATAAGCGGTGAGCCTATTGCCGTTTTCCGGGCACTATTGTTGACTCGGGCCATGCATCTGAGGCTGAGTGTGGGCTGTATGTATCTGTCAATGTTAAAAATAAAACTGAAAATGACAAAATATACAAAAAAAGAAAACAATATTTCTTATACAGTGGCAAGTAGTATACCCATACATAGATTATTCCAGTTCTATGAGTAGACTTAAAAGTAATAATTAAAAGGAAGATATTAAGTATAGAATATAGATGTTAACAATGGGAATAGCTTAGAGAAGATAGATGGACTATGTCACAGGCGAAATGACGGAAAGAGAGTGAATATTGGAAAGACTACAAACAGAGATAAAATAAAACGAAGGAAACGAATGTAGGATATTTTACACAGACTCCAAACAATATGGGATAAAGGCATGATAATGATAGGTTATTGAAATAAAACTACTTTTTTTACGAATTCTATCGCGATTTATTAGGAATTATTTATATTTAGCCCGACGTTTCGGTAACTTTTCAGCTGCCATGGTTGCAGGGTGACTAAAAATTATAATTGTCACATAGTTTGAAGTGAAAGTTATCTCAAAGTACACAAAACAGTAAAAAATATATTAACATGAGCGATATGCGCGTAAATTTTAGACAGAATAATGATAGGCTTCAGACAGTTTTTGGTAACAAAGACAATACAAAATATACATTTTAAATAGATTGCCCATAATAATATAGATGTGTAGCAGGTATAAACTTTAACTTTTTTTTTTTATATAGGACACGTCAATTGGACTTCGCCTTGCCTGATGGTAAGCTGAAGGCAAAGTCCCACAAAAGAGGGTCACCATTACTTACACATACCGTGTGACAATGGTGACACTCAGCTTGACGGCCTCATCATATACTTTTTCACGCCCCGCTTACACTATTATTACAACTACTTTGTCAGTGTCAAATCTAAGCTGTTGCCTGGATCTGTTCATTCTCGTGGTAGTGTCAGGGCCATTTCTTTCAATTTTCTTCTATTTATTTTGGCAGACACTGTCATTGGTATTTTCTCGACGAATATCACGCCTCCTCTTAACTGCTTTGCATCTGATAGGTTTTCTGTAAGTAATAGAGATAATATACAAAATCATTAAGCACTGGCAGATGTTTTGTAGCTACAATTGGCAAAGGAGGCACCTTCATTTTGGCTTTTTTATTTTAAGAATATTGCAATAGTAAATTATTATAGAATCACCAAAAGACATAAAATAAAATACATAAATAACAATAACTACATATCAACGAAAAGAAGGCAATTGAGCAGCCATAATAACCTTGTATTGTGTTCCCGGCGATAAGTAGGGTAGCCAGAGCACACTGGTGAGTTTTTGTGCTGTCAGTGGGAAGACCAAAAGCTTGTCTTGCTTTGTCTTTTACACTGACGGGCCCAGAAACTCTCTGTGCTCACAGGGTTGAAAGCGCGAGTGTGACTCCTTTGGTTTTGCACACGTCCATAGGCCACGGATTACTTTCCATCAGGTAGACCGTGTGCATGTCTGTCACCTAAGTGGCATAAGAACGGCAGTTTTGCCGGTGACAGGAAATAGTAAATGCAGAGTAGGTAGGTGGTCCCGTTTCCGGGGACGAGTTGGGGACTCTGTAGTCCCCACACCCGAGAAGAGGGCCAGATCGTTAGAGATGGCCCTGGGTCGGCCGGGGTGCGAGGGATATGCCTGTCAACCTCACCTTCGGCAACCAAAGCGACCCACAGGCGGCGTGCGTTTTAGTCGGTTCGAGTCCGACATAACCTCCTTCACCGGCTCCGGTGGGGAGGTATCCGTGGGGATTTTGCGCACGTAAAAAAAAAAAAAAAAAAAAAAAAAGTAGGTAGGTGGTCACGTCTTTCGAATATAAACCAGTTGTTGATTACGATTGATGCAATGATGCTAGTCGCACCTACTTGCATGCGTTGACTAAAAGTCAAGACTTGCTATGAAAACAGGATGATTGGGCGTCTGGAAAATACCCCGTATAGTTTGTTGCACCGTTTCTTCTCCTCTAGCTCCTAGGAAGCCCTGGTAATTGACCTCAATAAGTTATAACTATGTTCATAACTATTTTATTATTATGTAGAATAAATGAAGTGTGGTTCCTGGCAGAGTAGAATTTGGGCCACCTCATCTCTTACCATGCAGTGTCGTACAAGGCGACTAAAAGTTAGGGCTGTTTAACATCAGACAGATATATTCAGCCCAGACTCAGCCTCAGATGCATGGCTTGAGTCAACAACAGTATCCGGAAGACGACAATAGACCACTCCCTATTACGTGGGACCGAATTCAATGATTGGTGAAATGTGGGTGTTAATTCACCTCTGCCTAACCCTCCGGGGATAAAGGCGTGATTTTATGTATGTATGTATAGCGTTATGTCACACGGTCTGCTGCTGTGGAGCTCAGCTGCCGATATTGAGACTATACTTGTACTACAGAAACGAGCGATACGAGCGATCTATAGCCTCAGACCCTGTGACTCGCTGAAAGAAGTTTTCAAAGCAATTAATATTTTAACAATTGCTTCTCGATACATTTATGATAATATCTTATATGTACGAAAAAATCTAAATCTTTTCGAAAAACTATTTGATGTACACCATTTTAATACGAGAAACAAAAATAAACTAGTTGTACCAAAACTTAGGCTTCACAAGGTTGGTGATTCATTTGTAGGTAGCTGCATAAAAATATTTAATAAAATTCCTCAGGATTTGATTAATATGCCAATAAATAAATTTAAAATAGAAATGAAAAAAACTTTAATGCGTAAAGGTTATCATAAAGTGAATGAGTATCTTAATGATGTTAATGCGTGGTCAACATAAGTCTCTTGCTTGCTCGCACAAAATAAATTGTAAAAAAGAAAAATAATCTATTTCTAATATAGTTCGCTGAGTTTCTTTTTTATCTTCTCAGTAGAACTAACCAACCGAACCAGCGAAAGAATCATTTTCCAATGATTTATTTTTAAATTATTTAATATATTTATATTATTTCTTGACAATCATATCCAATTGTAAAATTTTGACGTTAATAATATGTGCTCGTTGTGTGCCTAAACTGAATAAATGAAATTGATTCTTTGAGTGATTCTTTGATTCTATGTATGTATGTAGAATAAACGAATAGAATTAATTTAGGGATCATTAAATATAGTATATCTAAAGGAGTCGGCCTTAAGATCGAAAGGTCCCGGGTTCGAATCCTAGCCATTACACTACTGACGTGAACCCACTCCTAACACAAACAATTTAGCTTAGCTGGAGGGGTTAGAGGGAATATTAGTAATTTCGTCATTTGTTTCTGTTTACTACTTACGTTTGACGAAGTCCTTTATGTCTTCCGCTGTAAGTTCATAGCCACTAATTGGCACAACAACAGCGACAGGAAGGTCACCACATTCAGGGTCCGGTATTCCTGTTACTGCTGCTTCCAGTATACCGGGGTGCTGGTGGATTACTCCTTCTATCTCCACTGGTGATATCTATTCATACCGCACACGAGAAACAAACAATATTAAATATTATTATCTCATTTATTTCGAACAAAAAAAAAATTTTTGGTGTTAGTAATATTTTTGCTTGTAATTTGGGTTAGTAGAATACAAATATCACCACCCCATCTCATCCGAAAAGAGTCGTTAGAGGCGACAAACGGAAAAATACGCAGATGATATTATCACGATAGCCGCGTGGCTTCCGGCAGAGTAGAATTAGGACCACCCCATCTCTTCTCATGCGGTGTCGTACAAGGCGACTAAGGGATAGGGCTGTTTAACATCAAACAGATATATACAGCCCAGACAGCCTTAGATACATAGCTCAAGGCAACAATAGTGCCCAGAAAACGGCAATAGGAATACAGTGATGGTGAAATGTGGGGTTTAATTCACCTGTGCCTAACCCTCCGGGGATAAAGGTGTGATTATATGTATGTATGTATGTATGATATTACTACGAGTGAAGGAAACTCGAAATATAACTCTGTGCAAAGCGTGCATATGGTAGGCCAAAGTTTCCCGACATCGAGATTCGATTCCCGCTCATTGCAAATATTTTTATGCATGAATATGTATATTCGTATTGGTCTGGGTGTTTCTATGTATAATATTACAATAATATATACAATATATAATATTTACAAAAAAAAGGATCTAAGTATGTTTATCCGTATTCAAAATTCCATAACTAAGCTAGTTAAGCTATGCTTACCATGGGTCTAGATAGCGTTGTGTAGAATATTGTAAAATATTTTTTATTTATTTATAATAAATATTTAAACCGGAGAAAAGAGATCCACGTGGGCGGTGCCGCGGTTGGAAGGCTTGTACATACATATAATCATGCTTTTATCCCCGGAAGGTTAGGCAGAGATGAATTAATATCGAATCATTATTCGGGCATATGAAATACCTTATTGCACTTATACTTCAACAGAAGCTTGATCCTTTCAACAAAAAAGAAATTCCAGTTCTCATCCCGGTAGAAGCTATCCCCAGTTTTGAACCAGCCACCTTCAGCAAACGCCTCTTTTGTAGCTGTCTTGTTGTTATAATACTCCTGTAATTGAATATAATCATTTAAACAGCTGAATTGCAATTCTACTTAACCCCGTCTCCCTATTTTTTTTACGTGCGCAAAATCCCCACCGGAGCCGTTGGAAGAGGTTATTTCGGACTCGAACCGACCAAAACGCACGTTGCCTGTGGGTCGTTTTTGGTTGCCGAAGGTGAGGTTGACAGGCATATCCCTCGCACCACGGCCGACCTAGGGCCATCTCTTACGATCTGGCCCTCTTCTTTGGTGTGGGGACTACAGAGTCCCCAACTCGTCCCCGGAAACGGGGACCCTCGTCCCTCCTAGACAAGTGGCAATTCTGTATGATTTGAGATCGACAAGGTCATTCACATTATTAGTGTAAAACTCGCCGGAATTTTTACCATGTTTATTATTTTCGCTGAATAACCGATATTTCGGCGCTGTCACAAGCGCCATGATCACGATGTATAGACGACTGCCGAGCTAGTTTACACTATTAGTCTACACTAGCTACACTGGCTGGTCTACAATAGTTTACACTATTACACTATTTTTTACACTATTAGCCTACACTAGCTACACTGGATGGTGTACAATAATTTACACTATTACACTATTTTTTACACTCCGCGTTGGCATATTGTAGAATAGAATACGTCATCGCATTGTGTAGCCTACCTAAATGGATCTCTGCATCACCCTAAGGTAGACTGTCAGATTATGCCTTTGGCATTAAGCCCGCCTTTGTAGAATAGACTGTGCATAAGTTAAAAAAAAAATGACTAAAATATTGTTCTATCGCCATAATAATTGTTAACTCTAGGGATCACATAATAGGTCGTTACATATAAAATTACCGTTTTTTTTTTGAAGAAATTTTAGGAAACCTTATTTACAGTACTAAAATTTTTGAATTATAATAAATAATAATAATTAAAACTTTATTGACAGTAAGAATATACATTGTTAATTAATATGGGTTCAACATATTTTAATACAGTATAAAATGAGCGTCCAGAGTATAGTTGGCGCTGTTACAGGTGGTACATTATACACAAAAATTAATGAACCCTGTCTCCTAAACTAGGATATCCTGTGTCTTAGGAGACAGTTTTCGGCTAAATTATTTATACAATATTCGTTTACCAGTGAACAGTCAACAGTCGCCCGACCCCACTATACAGAGTTATGTATTTAATTGTGAACGATGTATTAGGTGTGTGTGTGTGTGTGTGTGTGTGTGTGTGTGTGTGCGTGCGTGCGTGCGTGCGTGCGTGCGTGCGTGTGTGCGCGCGCGCGCGCGTGTGCGTGTGCGTGCGTGCGTGCGTGTGTGTGTGTGTGTGTGTGTGTGTGTGTGTGTGTGTGTGTGTGTGTGTGTGTGTGTGTATGTAGGTGTGCATGTGCACGTACGTTTGACTTGTATGCGTTGTAGTGTGAGTGCTTGTACGCGAGTATTTCTTGGGTTGTACGTAAGTTGGCATTGTCATATTAGGCGATGTATATCATTCGGGATTCGGTTTGTGCATAGTCCTGTTGAAGAAGCCATGTTTCCATTTTGGATTTTAATTCTATTTTATTTAGGTCAATGATATTTAGCTTTTTCTGGATCTGTTTAAAATGTGAGTGCTAATGATATAATATTGATTTTTTTTAGCGGAATGACAAAGCCTCAGATGCATGGCTTGAGTCAAGACGACAATATAGCCCACCCCCTATTAAGTGGGACCGAATTCAATGATTGGTGAAATGTGGGTATTAATTCACCTCTGCCTAACCCTCCGGGGATAAAGGCGTGATATAATGTATGGATGTATGTAGAATAAACGAATAGAATTAGAATTAGGGTTAATTAAACATAGTATATCTAAGGTTGGTGATTCATTTGTAGGCAGCTGCATAAAAATATTTAATAAAATTCCTCAGGACTTGATTAATATGCCAATAAATAAATTTAAAATAGAAGTGAAAAAAACTTTAATGAGTAAAGGTTACTATAAAGTGGATGAGTAGTTAATGCGTGGTCAACATAAGTCTCTTGCTTGCTCGCACAAAATAAATTGTAAACCAAAACAAATTTAAAAAAGAAAAATAATCTAGTTCTAATGTAGTTCGCTGAGTTTCTTGCTGGTATCTTCTGCGTGTGTGCGTGCGCGTGTGCGTGCGTGCGTGCGTGTGTGTGTGTGTGTGTGTGTGTGTGTGTGTGTATGTGGGTGTGCATGTGCACGTACGTTTGACTTGTATGCGTTGTAGTGTGAGTGCTTGTACGCGAGTATTATTGTTGGGTTGTACGTAAGTTGGCATTGTCATATTAGGCGATGTATATCATTAGGGATTCGGTTTGTGCATAGTCCTGTTGAAGAAGTCATGTTTCCATTTTGGATTTTAATTCTATTTTATTTAGGTCAATGATATTTAGCTTTTTCTGGATCTGTTTAAAATGTGAGTGCTAATGATATAATATTGATTTTTTTTAGCGGAATGACAAATTCAATTTTTTTTTTGTGTATGAATACAACATTAAGCTTATGCTTAGCTAAATGGCTTTCTAATTTCTGAAGAAATCTAATGGACCAAGAATACGGCTTAGCTAGTAGTCGTGTATATAATTAATAGGTCGTTACATATGAAATTGCCGGTTTTATGAAGAAATTGGAGGAAACCCAATTTTCAGTACTAATATTTTTGCATTTTTTATAGGAATGACAAATCCAAATTCTTTTTGTGTATGAATGATACAACATTAAGCTAACAAACACTTTTATTACATTTATTAAAAAAGTGACAGTTAAAAAAGTATACAACAGTTAATAAAGGATAGCATTTAGGAAGTACTGTTTTTGAAGATCGAATTTAATTTATCAAGAGTCCAATAAAGACAAAATTTAATACAAAGTTGTAATATCTTGATATAAACTTTCAAACAAAAAATAAATGATGGAAATAGCTATAAATTACAGAAATAACGAACTCATGAATCCGTATGAAAATTTCGGCAATTTCATATGTAAGGACCTAATATTTACATGTATACATACTCGTACATATAGGGAGGGTTAGGCAGAGGTGAAATATCACCCAGATTTCACCAATCATTGAATTCGGTCCCACGTGATAGGGGGTGAGCCTATTGCCGTCTTTCGGGCACTTTTGTTGACTCAAGCCTTGTATCTGAGCCTGAGTCTGAGCTGTATATATCTGTCTTATGTTAAACAGCCCTATCCCTTAGTCGCCTTGTACAACACCGCATGGGAGGAGATGGGGTGGTCCAAATTCTACTCTGCCGGGAACCACGCGGGGACCTAATATTTACCTACCTGTAGTATCGGCTCTAGTGCCGCGAGTGTGCAACACTCGTGGTAAGCTAAGCTCGCGATTGCTATGTTAACGTAGGTACCTAATTAACAGTCGTCAATAATACTATCATCATTCTATTCAATAATACGTTAGCAAACGAATTGCCACTTGCCTAGGGTCCTAGCATCGAACCCGATTACTTTCTCAAAACTTACACTTTGCAAAACTTTAGATTCACCCTGGCTTTTTTTTGTACGTGCACATAATCCCCACTGATGGGGGGGTACCCATCGGTGCCGGTGGAAGAGGTTATGTCGGACTCGAACCGACCAAAACGCACGCCGTCTGTGGGTCGTTTTTGGTTGCCGAAGGTGAGGTTGACAGGCGTATCCCTCGCACCCCGGCCGACCCAGGGCCATCTCTCACGATCTGGCCCTCTCCTCGGGTGCGGGGACTACAGAGTCCCCAACTCGTCCCCGGAAACGGGGAGGCGCGCAAGCATAGGTCCTAGCCAAACAGGAGTATATAATGTCAAACATAATATCCACCTGTTTGGCTAGCTCTAGGTTGGTAAGGAGTAGTCTAAGTGCTATTTACCTTAAAAATGCCTGGTCCTTTAAGCCACAATTCACCTGGGACAAAAGGCTCGTGAATATCCTCTTGTGTCTCATCATTTATAATCTGGAAAAAATAAGTAAGCTCAATTTTATTTTATTGCTAGGTGACCCCACCTTGAAATAATATGCAATAATAGCCAAGTGGCATGGGTAATGGACTGCTGAAACGAGGTCTCGGGTTCAATCCCACGTTTTACCATGGCACACACCAATGACTTTTCGATGCTTTTCGAAGTTAAGTGTGTATTTATCGCAGGTGCAGGTTTATAAGTGCCCGGTTAATAGCAATAGGCTCGCCACCTACTACATTGGGACCTAAACATAAACTGGCGAAATGTGGGTGCTAACACCTCTGCCTACCCCTTCGGGGATATAGGCGTGAGTTTATGTTATGTTATGACCCGCTTCAAATAATGTACGGAAATCTGCTAACATTTATGATTACTTGATATAGTACATACATATATATATAGTAAATACATGATATAGTATAGGTATATGGCCTGTAACCATCGTCGATAAACGGACTTTTCACGATAAAACGAATTTTGCAATTCGAGATTTGTACATGAGATTACCGCGCTCAACCAAAGAAACTAACTCTTCAGCTTTGCAATCTTAGTATATAAGTATACATTGTCTAGACTACTTCGTCTACCTTCTGACGTAATGGTACAGGCTTTTATATCGAGTTTTCCATCTCTCGTAGCGAAATCATCTACGTATTTTTCTGTTAGTCGCCAATTTACGACACCCTTCGGATAAATTAAAAAGGGTGGCTAGAGCAGACTAGGTGTGAAAGGCGGAAGACTGGAAGAAATGGTGCACATTGGAAGAGGCCTATGTCCAGTAGGGGACTATGATGAGCTGATTAAATTTATTTAAACACATTGTATAGATGTTTAGTAACTACATACTCTATATTGAAAACAGCCCACTCGTTTCCCACAGGATCCTGGAGCAGCATTGTCACCATCAAAAGCTTGACCCGATAATTCACTCATCCCATATATGTTGACAACATCGGTATTTGGAGATAGCATCTGTAATGGGAAGAATTTACTATAATCATAATGAGAAGTGTGCCCTACCTACATTTTAGGCTTAAGAGTTGGTGGCCCAAGGTGGTAAGAACGTTTTAAACGATCAAACGAACTCGAGAGCTGAATCCTCTTTGAGATTTACATTTCTTATGCTGTAAATGTGACGTCGAGCACAAGTCGATATCGATGTCTGTTTATGTTCTTGACAACATGACGTCACCAGGCGTAATTGGGGTCTCAGCTGTAGAGTTCATTCGCTCGTTCGAAACGCTTTTATGACGTGTGTTTACTGGGCTAGGAGTGAGAGTTGTTCGCAGTTGTTCGCGGCGATGTTTTGCTGCGCGGATGTTCCTTCTGCGGGTAAGTAATGCTCGTGAAGGAGGATAGAGCAGGAGCGGCTCCGGTTTTGGAGTAAACGTGGATATTTTTCGCACAATAAAAAAAGGCCCAAGAGTTTGCAGTAGCTTCTGGAAAGCCGACAACATAATCATTCTTAGCACCGGTCGTAGCCATGGCTTTCATCTCTGAGTCCAGATTTATTTTCAGTCTAACTGTAATACAGCTGAACTTCGATATTTTCCTTGCAGCGTTAAGAGCGTCAGCAGCACGAGTGTGGCGCCTCTGGTATTGCAGACGTCCATACACCACGGGAACCACTTTCATCTAGGTAAGCAATATGCTTACCTGCAACCTATGTGGTATAAAAAAGCGACTGTCAATAGCTATAACATTGGCGATATCGATGTTTTGTAGTTAAACAAGTTGATGGATTTTTAGGGCTTCAACAACCCGTAACTACTGCCTTAGATGTTCGCATGGCAACCGGGTACGAGCGTACCTTGAACTCTTCAACAGTCTTCAGATGCACTGGACTACCAGCTAGCATAAGCGTTTCCAAACAAGTGAAATCGCATTGGTCACGTGCCCCAGTCTTCATCAAGGCGAACATCACTACAGAACTGAAGAGTGTAGCCGTTGGCTGCAATAAATATCTCAAGAATTAATCAAAGAATCAATTTCATTTATTCAGTTTAGGCACACAAAGAGCACATATGAACATCAAAATTTTACAATTAGGTATGTCAAGAAATAATATAAAAATATTAAATAATGTACAAATAAACCATTGGAAAATGATTCTTTCGCTGGTTCGGTAGGTTAGTTCTACTGAGACGATACTAGCAAGAAACTCAGCGATAAAATAATCTAGTTACAATATAGTTAGAACTAGATTATTTTTCTTTTTTAAATTTGCTTTAGTTTACAATTTATTTTGTGCGAGCTTGCAAGAGACTTATGTTGACCACGCATTTACATAATTAAGATACTCATCCACTTTATAGTAACCTTTGCTCATTAAAGTTTTTTTCACTTCTATTTTAAATTTATTTATTAGCATATTAATCAAATCCTGAGGAATTTTATTAAATATTTTTATACAGCTGCCTACAAATGAGTCACTAACCTTGTGAAGCCTAAGTTTTGGTACAACTAGTTTATTTTTGTTTATCGTATTAAAATTGTGTACATCAGATAGTTTTTCGAAAAGATTTAGGTTTTTTCGTATCCCATACGTAAATTACTGGACATCAAAAACACGAGTTTTTTTGTTTCTGTCTGTGTATGGTAAGAGTTCGTAGTCGACAGCATACAGCAGTAGCAGACGATGGCGACGTGTAATCCGATTGCACGTAATGGCCCAGAGTACAAGCGACATTAGTATTGTTCCCGCGATCCGTTCATTAGTAAATAACTAAAGATTTCCATTTTTTTAAATACTTCGACACGGTTAAACGGCATAATTTAGAAGCCGCAATAAATAGTGGTATGGGTAATGGACTGCTGAGACGAAGTCTCGGGTTTGATCTAAGGTTTAGCATGGCACACACCAATGAGTTTTCGATGCTTTTCGAAGTTACTGGTGGTAGAAACTTGGTGGCACAAATTTGTCTCAAGTTTCGACCGGGTAGGTACCACCGTGCACAATTGCGAAAAACCCTCCATAGCAATTCAATCTCGGTTGTATTGTGTTCAGGGGTCAGCATGTGCATAGCCGGGCAGAGGTGGTGGTTGTCGCAGCACTAGTGGGACCAGTGGGTCTTGGCGTAGTCTAGTGGGGATGGCGCGGGGCGATGCGCCGAACAGGGAGACCTGTAGAAACGGTGGTGCCGCTGGCCGCCCGCGGTATAGTACAGGGGCCCAACTGGGGTTAACCACCTTGGGAGGCTGCCTCACCAGGCCGCGCATAATCCCGATATGGTTCGTCGTGCCGGTTGGTGACCGGATTTGGGAGCCCGGCGACCATACTCGGGGGGGTACGGGGGCCCTTCCGTTCGGCGCGTCGGCTCTCGCCATGCCTCACATTCATAGATAAAACCAATATCCCGCGCTTTGTCACACGGTGCTGCGGCGGCAATCACTTCTTTTTTCACGCCTTCTCCCACCCAAACTCATGGCAGCGCAATTTACAGAAAAAGGCAACACAGCGGCTCGTCACACTCCCAAAAGCTTGCTATTTGAGGTGGAGTCCACTAACATCTGTGGGCTCCATGCAAACCTCAACGCCGTCCACCAACACCTAGAGACGGCGAAACCTGCCATGTTTTTTCTAACGGAGACGCAAATACACCGCCCTGACGACACGACCTACTTGCTCTACCCTGGCTATATTCTTGAGGAAAGTTTTCGTGCAAAAGCCGGGGTGTGCGTGTTTGTTAGGGCGGATGTTTGCTGTCGCCGTTTGCGCTGCCTAGAGGACCCATCCTTCTCCGTCCTTTGGGTACACGTAGACCATGGCCCTACGAGTCAGATCTATGTGTGCCTCTACCGTTCCCATACAGGAGATGCTGAGACAACTCGACTCTTTGAATATCTGAGTCAGGCAGCAGATGATGCGCAGGAGCGATTTCCGAATGCCGAAATGGTATTTTTGGGGGATTTTAACGCCCACCACGAGATCTGGTTGGGCTCCTCCAAAACAGACCATGCGGGAAGAGCCGCCCACGCATTTGCTCTGGCGCACGGCCTGACCCAATTGGTGCACGAGGTCACTAGGATACCAAGAAGGTCAGGCCAAGCACCTTCTCTGCTAGACCTTCTGCTGACGAGTGATCCGGACCGGTACAGTGTATCGGTGCGAGCCGCGTTAGGCAACTCTGACCACTGCCTGGTCTGTTCCACGGTGCCTATTATAGCGCCCCCACGACCCATGCAGGGGAAGCGGCGTCTCTGGCACTACTCGTCAACGGACTGGGATGGACTTCGTGACTATTTTGCGTCCATCCCGTGGGTTGAGCGCTGCTTTGAAGGTAAGAACCCATCGGATTGTGCTACTGCTGTCGCCGGTGAGATCGGTCTGGGTATGGAATACTATATCTCATACACCGATGTCACCGGTGACCGCGGGGTGTGCCCTTGGTTCGGGTGCGAGTGCGCGGAAGCTGTTGAACAAAAACAGTCTGCGTACCGCGCTTGGGTAAGGGCGAGCGCCACGCGCCATCCCAATCTGGGCCACTTCAAGGCGGCGTACAACAGAGCCACAAAGGTCTGTAGAAGGGCCTATGTCAGAGCGGATGCCCTGCGCATAGCGCGGCTTGGTCAAGAGCTAGTGATGCATCCCACGGGAAGCCGTGGCTACTGGCGACTGGCTAAAGCCGTGCAAGTCAACTTCTGTCAGCCTTCGCTGCCTCCGCTGCGTAACCCTGATGGATCCCTGGCCCATGAGCCGCAAGAGAAGGCAAATCTGCTGGCTAATCTCTTTGCGGCCAACTCCCGAATCGATGATTGTGGTACGCAGCCACCAACACTACCCGACAGTGACCACGCGATGCCTGATATCCATATCAGGCAACGCGATGTCCGTACAGTGCTGCAATCACTCGATGTCCGGAAAGCCGGTGGTCCGGATGGTATTCCAGCGGTAGTTTTGAAAAAATGTGCAGCGGAGTTGTCTCCAATGCTTACGCGCCTGTACCGGCTATCCTACAGTTCGGGTACAGTGCCTTTGCCTTGGAAAGAGGCGAATGTTCAGCCGATTCCCAAGAAGGGGGATCGCTCGGAGCCAGCCAACTATCGACCCATAGCCGTCACCTCAGTGCTGTGCAAAGTGTTCGAGCACATAATTAACAAACAGCTCATGCGGCACCTAGAGGATCACTCCTTAATTAATGACCGGCAATATGGCTTCAGGCCGAAACGGTCAACGGGTGATCTTCTAACATACGTTACCCATCTTTGGGGTGAGGCTATGGACAAGCACGGCGAGTCACTGGCAATTAGTCTTGACATCGCCAAAGCTTTCGATAGAGTCTGGCACAAATCGCTTCTTTCTAAGCTACCTGCCTTTGGTCTGCCTTCTAGGCTGTGCAACTGGGTTGCTCGCTTCCTGCAGGGGCGCCGTATTCGCGTCCTTTGTGACGGACGAGCTTCGGAGTTTCTGCAGGTTAATGCTGGCGTGCCCCAGAGGTCCGTCTTATCACCCACTCTCTTTCTTCTGCATATCAACGACATGCTGTCTACCGGCAATGTTCATTGTTATGCAGACGATAGCACTTTACATGGGAGTTATCATGAACATCCAGCGGCCAAGCAGTCAGATATCGCAGAGAAAAGGCAGCTTCTTGTCACTGAGCTTGACGGGGTCCTGAATCACATTTCTCAATGGGGCTCTGAGAACCTGGTTGAGTTCAATGCCAAGAAGACGCAGGCATGTGCGTTTACAGCAAAAGTATCTTCTTTCCTTCCCCTCCCCACTCTTCAGAGCACGCCACTGCCGCTGCAGGACAATCTCAATATCCTAGGTATGGATGTTCGCTGCAACCTGAATAACAAAAACTACATCGAAAGCATCATCAAAACAGCCTCACGAAAACTCGGAGTCCTGAACAGAGTGAGACGATTTTTCACGCCGGAGCAGCGGTGTCTTCTATACAAGACACAAATTCGCTCCTGTGTGGAGTACTGCTCGCATCTCTGGGATGGTTCAGCAAAGTACTTACTAGATGCTCTCGACAGGTTGCAGCGACGTGTGGTCCGCATCATTGGGAATCCCGAGATCACGAACACCCTAGAACCTTTACAGCTGCGTAGAGATGTTGCGTCCATGGCTGTATTTTACCGTCTGTACCATGGTGAGTGTTCTGATGAGCTCTTCCAATTAGTCCCACCCTCCCCTTTCCTACACAGGACAACGCGTGCAGGTCTTAAATGTCATTCGCACACGGTGCAAAACATCCGATCAAGAACCAAGTGGTTCGGAGACTCTTTCCTCTGTCGCACCATTAAGGCCTGGAATTCATTACCAGCTCACGTGTTTCCTTCTTCCTACAGTCCCGGGTCCTTTAAGCGGGGCGTGAAAAAGCATATGATGAGGCCGTCAAGCTGAGTGTCACCATTGTCACACGGTATGTGTAAGTAATGGTGACCCTCTTTTCTGGGATTTTGCCTTCAGCTTACCATCAGGCAAGGCGAAGTCCAATTGACGTGTCCTATATAAAAAAAAAAAAAAAGTGTATGTATATAAAAGTGTATGTATCGCAGGTTGATATATGTATATAGGATATGCCTCCAAAATCTTCACCTTCGGCAACCTATGACCCACAGACGGCGGCGGCGTGCGTTTTAACTGGTTCAAGTCCATCATAACTGCCCATACCGGCTTCGGTGAGGGGGTATTCGTGGAGAATATTTCCTACAGTAAAAAAAAAGTTTATTTCTAAAAAACCGACTGCATTATCCTATGCACTTTGCTATGCACTGCAGTGTAGTGCTTTGCACCTTTTACAAGTCACATATTTTACTTGGTTGAGTTGGATATGTATCGAAAACCTGCCAAGGTGCTGGCCTTTACGCTGCATTAAGAGGACTGCCTTAAGGGACTATTCTACCCAAGATTAACTTGAAGGAGGTAGGACACTGTAGTCCGACTGGGGAAGTACCTCTGCCCTACAGAATACCGCGGTTATAATAACTTCGTGTTTTGTTCCCAGCGGGGAGTAGGGTAGCCAGAGCTTACTGGAGAATTTGTGCTGTCAGTGGGATGACTAAAGGCTTGTCCTGCTTTGTCCTCTACACTGATGGCACAGAAACTCTGTGCTTACACGGTCGGCAGCGCGAGTGTGGCTTCTCTGGCGTTACACACGTTCATAGGCCACGGTAACCACTTTCCATCAGGTGGGCCGTGCGCTTGTATGCCGCCTAAGTGTTAGAGTGGCTGGGGTCTCCTAGAACTGATTTTGCGGGAAGGGCTGCTCATGACTTTGCTCTGACCTACGGATTCTCTCAACTGGTGCATTCTATTACTAGAACACCAGAAATAGAGACCCATAGAAGCTCTATACTGGACCTTCTGCTGACTTCACGCCCGGACGAATACTCAGTAACTGTGGAAGCACCACTTGGTACTTCGGACCACAGCCTCGTTCGGGCGCAAGTGACTCTCACGCGGCCTGAACCACCGCGGCCACCTCAATGGCGGCATGTCTGGCACTACAAGTCGGCAGACTGGGATGGACTGCGAGAATTCTTCGCGTCGTACCCGTGGAGGCGGCTTTGCTTCACTTCAAATGATCCCAGCTCCTGTGCAACAGCAGTAGCTGATGCGATCCTAGCGGGTATGGAATGCTATATTCCGAACCGCTGGATCGCAACAGGAGAGAGCAAACGCCCTTGGTTCAACAGGCCCTGCAGAGAAGCAAGAGACTACAAGCAATCTGCATACAGGGCTTGGACTACGGCTCTTGCCAATAAAGATCCAAATATCACTGAAGTGAAGCGAAAGTTGAATGCCGCCTCGAGGTCTAGTAAAAAAGCTACGGCCAGGGCTAAGTTTGAGTTCATCGGCAGAATTGGCGAGCGGCTTGCGCGCTACCCATCTGGCAGTCGAGCATTTTGGTCGCTCGCCAAAGCTGCCAAGGGAAACTTCTGCCAGTCTTGCCTTCCACCGCTGCAAAAATCCGATGGTAGTCTGGCCCAAGGCGCTAAGGAGAAAGCCAATCTGTTGGGTAATCTCTTTGCGTCAAACTCGACAATGAACGACGGGAACGCCGAACCACCCATAATTCCCAGCTGTGGTGCTTCCATGACTGAAGTTAAAATCACGCAACGGGCGGTCCGGCGTGAGCTTTAGTCCCTAGATGTTCGGAAGTCGAGTGGGCCGGACGGTATACCGGCGATGGTGCTTAAACACTGCGCCCCCGAGCTGTGCCCTGTACTTACACGTCTTTTCGCACTCTCATACTCCGCAAGGCGGGTCCCGACCTCGTGGAAGACCGCTTTATTGCACCCTGTACCTAAGAAAGGTGACAGGACAGAGCCGACCAATTACAGGCCTATCGCTAACACCTCCCTTCTCTCGAAGGTAATGGAGCGTGTTATGAATACAGAGCTCCTGAGATACCTTGAGGATCTACTGAGCGATCGACATTACGGCTTTCGCCACCGTCGCTCTACCGGTGACCTTCTTGTGTATCTCACAAACCGGTGGGCGCGGGCCATCGAGAGTCGGGGTGAGGCACTAGCG
The DNA here is from genome assembly GCA_963662185.1 of Eilema griseolum. Taxonomy (NCBI): domain Eukaryota; kingdom Metazoa; phylum Arthropoda; class Insecta; order Lepidoptera; family Erebidae; genus Eilema; species Eilema griseolum. The sequence goes on from OY759249.1 coordinate 5,219,582, forward strand.
GTCAGCCTCGATATAGCGAAGGCCTTCGATCGGGTCTGGCACAAAGGTCTTCTTGCGAAGTTGCCATATTATGGACTCCCCGAGGGACTGTGCGAATGGATCTCCAGCTTTTTGTCCAACAGAAGCATCCAAGCCGTCGTCGACGGCAGCTGCTCGAACCGCATGAACATAAACGCTGGTGTCCCACAAGGCTCCGTGTTGTCACCGACGCTGTTTCTGCTGCATATCAATGACATGCTGTCTGATGGCTCCATTCATTGTTATGCAGACGACAGTACCGGAGACACGTGTTACACGGGCCGTGCAAATATCCCCCAGTCCGAGGTGGAGAAGAGTCGCGAACAACTTGTGTCTGAAATTGAGACTACTCTCTCTGGAGTATCCGATTGGGGACGACTAAACCTAGTCCAATTCAACCCCACTAAGACACAAGTATGTGTATTCACCGCTAAGAAAACCCCATTCATTGTAGCGCCGCAATTCTTGGGCACACCGCTTACCATCTCCTCGAGTATCGGGATCCTTGGTGTCGATATCTCCAGTGACGTCCAATATCGAAGTCATTTGCAGGACAAGGTTAAGTTGGCATCAAGAAAACTCGGAGTGCTTAACAGGGCGAAGCAGTACTTCACTGCGGGGCAGCAACTCCTTCTTTATAAAGCACAGGTCCGGCCTCACATGGAGTACTGCTGTCACCTTTTTGCTGGAGCACCTGCATACCAGCTTGACCCCTTCGACTCAGTGCAAAGACGGGCATTGAGGCTGGTTGACAATCCCATACTCACAGGTAGTGTGGAACCTCTTAGCCTTAGGAGGGATTTTGCCTCACTGTGTGTGTTCTACCGCCTATACAATGGTTTGTGCTCAGATGAATTGTTTGACATGATGCCCGTAGCTACATTCTGTCATCGCACCTCTCGCCATAGGCAGGGAATTCATCCTCACAAATTGCGACCTGAGACGGTGCGCACTGTGCGGTATGAAAGAAACTTCATCCCACGCACACTCAAGCTGTGGAATGATCTCCCTGCTGCGGTTTTCTCAAGCACCTACAATATGGGGTTCTTCAAGAGGGGCATCAGAAGGTTTCTTCATGGTCGGCAGCGCGAGTGTGACACCCCTGGTGTTGCATACGTCCATAGGCCACGGTAACCGCTTCCCATCAGGTGGGCCGTGTGCTTGTCTGCCAACTAAGTGGTATAAAAAAAATGAAAAAAATATAAGTGGTATTAAAAAAAAACTTGCGGACTATTCTCTGGTGCTGAAAACGGCAAGGAAGCTAACTTTAAGCACCAGTATCAATTTACTTCGTTTTATTAAATCCTTCTTTCGTGTAGGTATCAAAAGAGAAATAACGACTTGTAGTCTCTTTGCTTGCTTTCCTTGCTCTTTGTTCTATTCGTGTTTAAAATTTTCCAACATAATGAAGATTCTCTTACCTTGTATGTGTTTATAAGATAATAGCAATGCTCTGGAGTTACAGGCGTTGTAGCTGCTGAAGTTTGAAGCCTTGTGTAGCGTAGAATAGGAGATAAGATGAAGGCCATGATGGCTGACATCCATTGTAGCGCAGAAGTGACTAGAAAGAGGCGAGTGGGTCCTGGAAACCGGGTGTGTCGTATCCTGAACAGAGAATTTTGGAATGTATACAGGATGAGGGACAAGACTGGTGACTTCACTCCATCTCGTACTTGGGGCATAGGTTGGATATTGGTATCCAGCGGGACAATGCCAACGATGTAATGGGCATCTTTCCACCTGGTATAGTGAGGAGTGGTATAAAAGATTAGACATAATTTTGTGTTTTGACTTGTATCTTGAATCAATAATTTAGCATGTCTAGAAAACCCCCTATAGATAAACCCCGTCACCTAAAACATTATCCAAAAGGTTTAAAATAAATTCCTAGTAATATTTAGATTCAAGCGTTGTCATGTCGGGATACCCTAACTGGTAAAGCACTCTGTCATATTATCGGTCCTCCCGTCATGACAAAGCTTGAATCTAAATATTACTAGGTAAATCAAAGATAATGGGTTAACGAACACGATTTATTTTCAACTTTTGATTGACTTTTTTCAAACATACTCGTAACTAAGAGCACTCCCGACTAATATACCTTTCAAACAAAAAAAACTAAATCCAAATCGGTTCATTTGTTCAGGAGCTATGATGCCACAAACAGCCATACACACACACATTGACACAAACGCACACATATACGTCAAACTTATAACAACCCCTGCGTTTTTGCTTCGGGGGTTATAAACAAATAAAAATAAAAATCTTTTCTTTTAGACAACAAAAGCCCGTATAATATTACTTAGTAATTATTCTTACATCTATGTAAGTAATATAATATTTTATTTTAATCTGTAGGTACATAATTCTGCAGGTGTGGTGCGAACTTGATAGATTCATCATGCTACATGTATGTATGAATCTAACAAAGACAGGCCCATTCATCCACTCCGCAAACACTCCGAGAATGCTGTTGGTGTATACTTCTCACAAATTCTTAAATGTTTAAGTATATAATGAACCATTAATTAATGTACTCAGCAGCATCATATGAAATTACATTAATATTACAAGCAATATAGAGGTCGATGAACGACCTCCGCCACCCATGAGCGCCGCCGGCCTGGGGGTGACAGGTGGAGCCGCCTTCACCCTGGCAGAAGCAGGCCGCGGCCGCGCCAGTTTCCGGGGACGAGTTGTGGACTCTGTAGTCCCCAAACCCGAGAAGAGGGCCAGATCGTGGAGAGATGGCCCAGGGTCGGCCGGGGTGCGAGGGATATGCCTGTCAACCTCACCTTCGGCAACCAAAGCGACCCACAGACGGCGTGCGTTTTAGTCGGTTCGAGTCCGACATACCTCTTCCACCGACTTCGGTGTGGGGTATCCGCGGGGACTTTGCGCACGTAAAAAAAAGCAATATTAGGTCTTTACCTATGAAATTGCCGAAATTTTCTTACAGATTCATGGGTTCGTTATTCCTGTGATTTAATAGCTATTTCCATCATTATATTTTACAACTGGATTAAATTTTGTTTTTATTGGCCGCTTAAATTAAAATCGATCTTCAACAACAGTACTTCCTAAATGGTATCCATTTTGATGATAAATTTCGTATTACTTTTTTAACTGTCACTTTTTTAAAATGTAATTAAAGTGTTTGTTAGCTTAATGTTGTCTTATTCATACACAAAAAGAATCATAAAATTTGGATTTGTCATTCCGATAAAAATGCAAAAATGTACACGGGAGTTATCACGGACAACCTGCGGCCAAACAGTCTGATATCGCGGATAAAAAAGACAGCTTCTTGTCACTGAACTGGACCGGATCTTGAATCACATTTCTCAATGGGGCTCTGAGAACATGGTCGAGTTCAATGCCAAGAAGACGCAGGCTTGTGCGTTCACAGCAAAGGTATCTTCTTTCCTCTCCCTTCCCACTCTTCAGAACACACCACTGCCACTGCCACTGCAGGACAATCTCAATATCCTAGGCATGGATATTCGCTGCAAACTGAATAACAGAAATTACATCGAGAGCATCATCAAAACAGCCTCGCGGAGACTCGGACTCCTGAACAAAGTGAGACGTTTTTTCACGCCGGAGCAGCGGTGTCTTCTCTATAAGACACAAGTTCGCTCCTGCGTGGAATGCTGCTCGCATCTCTGGGATGGCACCGCGAAATACCTACTAGATGCTCTCGACAGGTTGCAGCGACGCGCGGTCCGAATTATTGGGAACCCTGAGGTTACGAACACCCTCGAGCCTTTGCAGATGCGTAGAGATATTGCTTCCTTGGCTGTATTTTACCGTCTCTACCATGGTGAGTGTTCTGATGAGCTCATCCAACTAATCCCACCATCTCCTTTCCTACATAGGACAACACGTGCAGGCCTTAGATGTCACCCTCACACTGTGCAGAATATACGAGCAAGAACCAAGCGGTTCGGAGACTCTTTCCTTTGCCGCACCACCAAGACCTGGAATTCATTACCAGCACACGTGTTTCCTTCTTCCTACAGTCCCGGGGTCTTTAAGCGGGGCGTGAAAAAACTTAGTGTCTGTAATGGTGACCCTCTTTCCTGAGACTTTGCCTTTACAGGCGAGGTGAGGTCAAGTTGGCGTGCCCTATATAAAAAACGAAAAAATAAAAAGGACTGAAAATTGGGTTTCCAATTTCATATGTAACGACCTATTATATACACGACTACTAGCTAAGTCATATTCTTGGTCCATTCGATTTCTTCAGAAATTAGAAAGCCAAAACATTTGTTTTTTTTGCACCTAAGTAATACCCAGAAAAATATTTTGTCCTTAAACTTCGTATTTAATTTTATCTAGCTACTGTTATTCCATCATAGCAACATGAGACATATTTACTTAATGATATCATACTATCACACTGTTTGTATTTCATTAAGAAGTAACTATCCTTATTTGATCGTTAATTGGACGTTTTATCAGTTTCAAAATAAACGGGATATTTACCATGTTTCATTGTTTTGAGTTTTCGATATTTCGGCGCTGTTGCAAGCACCATGATCACGGGGGTGCGGGTTGGGTAACCTCCACGTTGGCTTACCTGTTTCTTTTCCCTCTGGACCGCGGTCCTGGGGAACGGAAGCGGGGAGGCTGGTGCACCCTGGACGACGGTTAGTAGACTCTGACTCCAAGGAGAAGGAGCTCTGCTAGCCGTCGACCAATAACCCGACAAGCCCTTTTTAGGGCTAGCTGACCCTGAGGGGGTCGTGGTATGGCGGACCTGCAAGGCCCGCGGGAAGGGATTCGTAGAATCCCTTCCATCCCAAACAGCCCTTTTTAGGGCTAGCCTGTCGCTCCCGGTATCCCTCTGCTTTCAGAGGGGACATGGGGGCGACACAAGGATCCATGGGATCCAGGGACGGACTGGCCTACTGCTCGCGCAGAGGCTGGCAGGCATTCGTGCCACCGTCGGTGTTGGGAGAGTTGGCTGCTCTCCCGCGTCGCGTAACCTCCAGGATATCGACAACGACCTGAGTGCTAGCCACACTTGGGAAGCCGGTATCCTGAAGGCCGCGGGGCTTGCCTTAATTGGCCGGCCCGCGACAAGGAAAAGTCTGAAAAACCCGACAGCGAAGTCGCTTAAAACCTGTGGATACCTGGGGAACTCCACAGTATGTACCCCGCTTCCTGGAATGAGCGTCACCCAGGAAGTGTAGTTTATATCGCGTCATAATCGTGGGAACTACATGGACAATTCATATAAAAAACCCAATCCCAAACCAAGCAGAACAGTCTGCGCGGAGGTCGCGCAGCACCACGACGCGGAGGTCGCGTCCCAAACCGCGGTGTCGGAGGAATTCGACACCGCCACGGAGAAGAGTAGGGCGAACAGCCCGGTGGGCCTACAGACCCGGAAATCTGTACGGCGGAAGAGGAGATTCAGGAAGAAGTCTCTTCCTCCTCCTTCCCCTCCACCACAGAAGACGGAGTCGGACTTGGAGCTCAACTTGACCGACTCCTCTTCCACCAGCAGCAGTCACGACGGTGACGAGACACTGCATCCACCACCGCCGAAGCTGCTAGCGGTCAGCCGCACGCAGCTGCAGCGGGGTGATAGCCTCAGGGCCCCGGAGGATGTGGAAGCGCCGCCGAGTTCCTCCACCTCGGCGGCGTCCTTACCCTTGCCTCGCGCCGACATAATGTCGAAGGAGGTGATAGAAGCCCTAGAAGGTTGGGCCGGGGCCCGAATGGCGCATCCGCTGTTGCCCGTGCGATCGAGGTCGCCACTGCGGCCGGAGCCGCTGTTGCAGCCGACGCCGTCGGGACGGCCGGCACGGCCGCTGTTGCCCGTGCGGTCGAGGTCGCCGCTGCGGCCGGAGCCTCTGGCGCCGTCGGAGTCGCCGCAGCCGGAGCCGCCGAAGTCGCTGGCCCGACCAGCTCGGCAGGAGTCGCCGGTGCTGCGGCCGGCTCGGCCTGCGGACCCGTTGGCGCTCTGCATGGCGGCAATAGCTGCCATGGAGAAGCGCCAGGAGAAGGCGCTGGAGGAGCAGCGGGCGTGGCGGGTGGCGCAGGAGGAGCGCACCCGGAGCTGGCTGGAGTCCATCATGGACTCCAGCCGCCGACCACCGCTGGCGGCTCCGGCCGGATATGCCGGGGCGGTTAAGAGGGGCCCCACCTGTCCGGTAGGGGCGGGGTCCCCGCAGGGGTTGGCCGGCAGCCCGTCCGCTGCGTCTGCCGCTCCTGCCGCTCTGGCCGCTCGGGCTGCTCTTGCTGCGGGGGCTGGGAGCCCCCCCCAGGATGCGCAGGCCGCCCGGGCCAAGGGCAGGGGAAAGGGGAAGGGCAAAGGGAAAAAGTCCCCGGCCCTAGCCCCAGCCCCAGCCCTGGCCCGGACTCCGGCGGGGATTGCCACCACGAGCTCCACGCCGGAGGTGGGCTGGGACATTGCCGGAGCCTCTAAAAAGCGGTGAAAGGCGCACCGGAAGGCAGCCAAAAAGGCCAGGAAGGCCGAGGCTGCTGCGAGGGGAGTGCCGGGGAGGCTGCGCGTTCCCCGCTCAACCGCCGTCGTCCTAACGATGACGGCGGAGGCGGCGGAAAGGGGCGTGCAGTACGCCCAGATTGCCACGCAGGCGAGAGCCTGCGTCGACATGAGGGCTCTCGACATGCCGGGCCCCATCCGAGTGAAACCCACTCGGACGGGTGCTCGGCTACTCGAGATCCCAGGCGCTGCAAGCGGTCCCCAGGCCGATGCCCTAGCGGCTAAGCTCAGGGAGACGCTTGACGCAGCCGACGTCCGGGTGTCCAGGCCCAACAAGTGCGCAGAACTGCGCATTTCGGACCTGGACGACTCCATCACGGCGGAACAAATCCGCCTCACCGTGGCGGAGGCCGGGGGCTGCCCCCTAGATGCGGTTAAGGTCGGAGCAATCCGCTTCGGCCGCCGCGGACTGGGGGCGGCAGTTGTCGGCTGCCCCATCGCAGCAGCCAAAAAGGCTGCCGACCGGGGGTTCCTCGCCGTACTTCACGCCGAGCCTACACCGACGCATAGGGGAGTACCGGCAGTCGCTGGAGCGACTGACCGACGTCGTCAACGCCTGTCACCCTCATCCGGTTCTTGTGCTCGGGGACTTCAACGCCTGGTCAGTGACCTGGGGGTCCCGGCACACGAACCCACGAAGTAGGGCTCTGGAGAGCTGGGCCGCTAATCACGGTCTAGTTCTCCAGAATCGCGGGGCCGAAGCCACGTTCGTGGCCGCGGAGCGCAGTTCGATTATCGACCTTTCGTTCGCAGGCGCTTCGCTGTCGCACCGTGTGCGGGACTGGCGTGTTGTTGTGGGGGTGGAGACACTGGCGGATCACCGATACGTTCGGTTTGATTTCGTCATACCGGCCCCACGCGAGCCACGCTGGGTGCTTGGGAGACTGAATCGGGAGGTCCTCCTGGAGGCCGCCATCGTACAGGCCTGGGCCATTGCACCGGACAGGCCTGTCGATATCGATGATGAGGCGGTGTGGTTCCGGGAGGCCATGACTCGTGTCTGCGATGCGGGTATGCCTAGGGCACCACCCTATAGTCCGAGGCGTCGGGTCTACTGGTGGTCTGCGGAGATCGCGAGGCTACGGCAAGCCTGCGTGATCGCGCACCGCCTGTGGACCAGACTCCGTAGGAGGCGTAGCCGAACCGCAGATACGGAGCCCCGAGTGACGGAGCTTCATGTGGGATACAGGGAGGCCAGAGATGCCCTCCGAGCGGAGATTAAGCGGGCGAAAGCCGCGGCTTATAAGGAGCTCATGGAGACGCTGGAGCGGGACCCATGGGGGCGGCCTTACCTTATGGTAAGAGGAAAGCTGCGCCCCCGGGCCCCGCCGTTGACCCGGGTTCTCCAGCCAGCTTTGCTCGGTGGAGTGGTCGAGTCCCTGTTCCCGGCGCGAGCGGAATACGTTCCGCCGCAGATGACTCCGCCACCTCGGTCGCCTGTGGCGCCCAGTGTGGTAGTTGACGACGAAGTCCCTGAGGTCACTTGGGTAGAACTGGAGCTGGCGGTGCGAAGGCTTAGAGCCAAGAAGAGCACCGCCCCGGGACCCGACGGCATTCCAGGCCGCGCGTGGGTCCTAGCTCTGGGAGAAGACGGTCTCGAACCCCGACTGAGAGGGTTCCTCAGCGCATGCTTGGAGCGGGGCCAGTTTCCGAAGATGTGGAAGACGCGGGGAAACTGATCCTCATCCGAAAGGAGGGTCGCCCGGCGGACGAACCGTCCGGCTACCGGCCCATTGTGTTGCTCGACGAGGTGGGCAAGCTCTTTGAAAGAGTTATTGCGAAGCGCCTCGTCGAGCACCTCTCTGGTAGGGGGCCGGACCTGGCGGATGCCCAATATGGCTTCCGCCGGTGGCGGTCCACCGTGGATGCCATCATGCGCGTGAGGACTTTGGCGGAGGAGGCAGTTGCCCGGGGTGAGGTTACGTTGGCGGTGTCCTTGGACATCTTCAACGCGTTCAACACCTTGCCCTGGAGTTGCATCAGGGAGGCACTCGTGTACCACGGTGTGCCTCTCTACCTCCGCCGCATAGTCGGGGCGTACCTGACGGAGAGAGCCGTCATCTACCCAAGTGCGACCGGCGTCGGTCGGCGTGAGATGTCGTGCGGTGTTCCACAGGGATCGGTTCTCGGGCCGCTACTGTGGAACATTGGATACGACTGGGTGCTTCGCGGTGAGCTTGCGGACGGCGCCGCCGTCACGTGCTATGCGGACGACACGCTAGTGACGGCGAGCGGGGCTACATACCGCGAAGCGATCCTGAGGGCCACGACCGCGGTTGCTCGAGTCGTGGAACGGATCCGGCGGCTGGGCCTTGAGGTGGCTTTGCATAAATCCGAGGCCATGTTCTTTCATGGACCTCGGCGCACGCCACCACCTGGTTCCAGTCTCACAGTGGGAGGCACTCTCATCGGCATCAAGCCCCAGATGAAATATCTGGGGCTCGTGCTCGACGGCCGGTGGGACTTCGGGAAGCACTTCCGAAGTCTGGGCCCCAAATTGGCGGGCACAGCCAACGCTCTGGCGCGGCTACTGCCCAACCTGAGGGGCCCGGAGGACTCCTGCAGGAGACTCTACGCGGGTGTCGTGCGGTCCATGGCCCTGTACGGGTGTCCCGTGTGGGTGGACACCCTGAGTGATCGGCACATGCTCCTGCTGCAGCGTCCGCAGCGGAAGTTGGCGTGCCGCATCTTAAGGGGGTACCGCACGATATCATTCAACGCGGCGAGTCTCCTCGCCGGATCGCCACCATGGATCCTGGAAGCGAGATGCCTTTCGGCGCTATACCGGTTCTGAAAGGCGGCGCGGGAGCGGGGTCACGATCCCGAGCCCGAAGAAATTCGGGCCGTGAGATCCCGGCTCCACAGGGAAATGGTGGCGGAATGGGAGATACGACTTGGGCAACCAGGCGCAGGGCACGCCGTAGTAACGGCGGTAAGACCCATCATGGGGGAGTGGCTAGAGAGGCCACACGGCAGCCTCTCGTACCGTCTGACGCAGATGATCACCGAGCACGGATGCTTCGGAAAGTATCTGCGTCGGATGCAGAAAGAGCCAACGTCCGAGTGCCATCACCGAGTGTCCGGCGTGGGAGACGCCGAGGCGGGAGCTTGTGGCGGCCCTGGGAGTGAGGGTTCTCACGCTCTCCACCTTGCTCGCGGCGATGGTTCGCTGCGCGGATGCGTGGGCGGCCGGCGCCTCCTTCTGCGAGCAAGTAATGCTCGTGAAGGAGGAGGCGGGGCGGGAGCGGCAGCGGGAGCGACGAAGGATCGCAAGACAAGCTGCCCGCGTACGAAGGCAACTCGGGCGTCGGAGGTCGATGAACGACCTCCGCCCCCCATGAGCGCCGGCCTGGGGGTGACAGGTGAAGCCGCCTGTCACCCTGGCAGAAGCAGGCCGCGGCGGTGGCGCGCGTGGCGCGCCTCCCCGTTTCCGGGGACGAGTTGGGGACTCTGTAGTCCCCACACCCGAGAAGAGGGCCAGATCGTGAGAGATAGCCCTGGGTCGGCCGGGGTGCGAGGGATATGCCTGTCAACCTCACCTTCGGCAACCAAAACGACCCACAGGCGGCGTGCGTTTTAGTCGGTTCGTGTCCGACATAACCTCCTCCACCGGCTCCGGTGGGGAGGTATCCGAGGGGATTTTGCGCACGTAAAAAAAAAAAAAAAGCACCATGATCACGGAGGAACTGAAGTAGTGGCGGTGAACAGAGAAAAAGTTTTTTCCTAGGAGTAATTATATCCATCTACCCTCTTTCGAGTTCTTTTACACTACTACTGGTTTCACTCTCACTACAAACTTGAACCCGATCTCGATCACGTTCACGACACACGATGCTCACTGTATCCACTCGTTTTTTTGTTTTAGCTTGTTCCCGGTTGTTTTTGCAAAGACGGACCACTGGATGCCAGACGTTCGGCAGTTGAAACCCATCCTCACGATTGAAATTTTTATACTTTTTTATTTCAATTGCTTCCCTAACCAGTCTTGGTATATAGTGGCGTGCTGTCGAGAGCATCTGAGGGTTATGTAGCTCGATCCAGTGGTTCGTACCGGACTCCAATAAATGTTGAGCGATTGCAGATTTATGCGGTTCATTGTTTTTGACTGCCCTGACGTGTTCCTTGATTCGGCATGTAACCGTTCTTTTTGTTTGTCCTATATAAGAACTGCCACAGCTACACTGCCGTCATAAGAAAGAAGGTTGTAACTAACAATTTTGTCAAAAATGAGTTATTTACATATTCGGCATCAGCAAAGAAAATGCTACCTTATAGTCTTACTCCCAAAGCTGTAACTTGTATGAGAGCAGAGATATCATAAGAATTTTAGCCTTAACTACGACAAAAATTCAAGATTTTGACTTTAAAAAGCCATAATTACACAATAAGGGCCTTTAAAAAAAGTATTTCCGAAATGCTATTCTGGAAGGTCGTAATTACCAATTAGGGCTTTTCAAGTAAGCAAAATCTTTAAATATAGTAAGATTAAAAGCCCTAACTTTGCAATAAGGCCTTTTCTTATAAGTTTACTGAAGGGAAAAGCGCGCGGGAGAAGGTGCAGGGAGAGTATTTTGAATCCGCGTCGCTTATTAATAAAATTGCTAGGATTGAGTTAGTACACTGACGGACTCATAAACTGCATCAAAGTTCAGGTTTACTCTAAAAGGATTTTTTATAATAAGTATGCAAACTTTTTAGATTAAATTATATAAATATGGAAAGACTGGCTCTTAATCTTAAAAAAAAATTAAATTTAAAAATAGAACTGCAGTAAAACAAATGAATATAGCCGGGAAAGAAAATTTACTTGTAGTATCAGATTTGCGTGTTATTTATAGCAAAGTTTTAAATTGATTCTCATTGATTTTTTTTGTTTTGTCAATTGAATTATTGTTACCAGCATAATTGTTGGGTTAGTTTTTTAACACATCGAGAGTTTTTGAACCATAATATGGATACTTCGTCCGAACAAGCGGCACAAATTGTAGCATTGGTGCGGGAGGGCTTGGATCAACGAACGATTGGTAGAAATTTAAATTTAAACCAGTCTACGGTTTCTAGAATATACAGAAGGTTTGTAGAGACAGGTTCTTACAGGAGGAGACGTGGTACAGGCAGAACTCGAGCAACCACAGGTCGTGATGACCGATTTATTGTTATAACTTCCCTGCGAAATCGTTTCCTCACGTCAGTTAACATCAAAACCGAGCTTAATGAAGTGCGTGGAGTAAACGTGTGTGCACGAACAATAAGAAGAAGGTTAAAGGAAGCGGATATCACCCCTTTTAGACCAGCAAATGGTCCAAAGTTGTCTACAGCTCACAGACAAGCTCGCTTAAGATTTGCGCGTCATCACCTGAATTGGACAGAAGAGCAGTGGGCCTCTGTATTGTTCACGGACGAGTGTAGGACATGTTTATATGGTGCAGATGGTCGCAGAAGAGTCTATCGTCGACGTGGGGAGCGATATGCTCAAAGTTGCATTGAGGAGCGTGTTCCTTTTGGAGGCGGTTCATGTATGGTCTGGGGTGGCATATCGATGAACGGGCGAACCGAACTTGTGTTCATAGACATGGTCCGTCAAAACGGTAATAGAGGGGGTTTGACAGCACATCGCTACATAACAGAGATATTAGAAGATCACGTGGTGCCTTACATGGGATTCATAGGCGAAAATTTTACTTTAATGCAGGATAATGCCCGGCCGCATGCAGCTGCACAAGTTCAACATTATTGCGAAGAGGTTGGGATACGTACAATGAATTGGCCAGCACGCAGCCCGGATCTTAATCCCATCGAGCATGTTTGGGACAATTTAAAAAGAGCTGTATATGCGAGAAACCCTTCGCCCACGACAGTGGCAGCACTAAGAACAGCACTTTCAGAAGAATGGGACAATATTCCGCAAGATCTTTTAAAAACCCTTATAAAATCTATGCGGAACCGATTAGAATCCGTAATAAGGGCACGTGGGGGTAATACACCTTATTAAAACACAAATAAACCCTTGCATAAAGTTTGTGTCTATTGTTAAAACCAATTTTTTAATTAAACCAATTTTTCTTAAATTTCTGTTTTTTCTTCAATAAAAGTCTTAAGGTCCTTTCCAGTACATAAACTTAAACTTAAAGATATGACCCTACGCTGTTTTAAAGTTCACGAACCAATCTAGAGGTTTCAATTTAAATCTGCATAGAAAGTATGCATACTTGGTTAAAATATTTATTTCAAAGTCGTCTATTACTTTGATGCAGTTTATGAGTCCGTCAGTGTATTTTGCCGACGCTGTTGCGTCAACAAATAATAAGAAAAATGTTGTGAAGCAGATGACTGTAACAGATTTTTACAAAATTGCTGATGATTCCTCTTCGGCCAGAATCCAACAATCGAGTTCACGAGCGTATCTGCGTGACATGAGTGAAACACTTTTAAAAAAGGAAGCTCAAGTTTTATTTTACAAAACTGATCTCACTGCCGATTACATACAACTAGAATATTTAAAAAAACTGTAGCAATAAAAGGTTTTGCAGCGCATGTGCAAGAAACAGAAGCTAGAGGTATAACGGATGAACGCAAAAATAATATAATACAAAGGTTAGGACCATTCAATCAATCAATCAATCAGCCCACAGCAGTCCACTGCTGGACACAGGCCTCTCCCAATGTGCGCCATTTTCTCCGACCCTCTCTGCCTTTCGCATCCAGTCTGTCCCAGCCACCTTTTTCAGGTCGTCCTTCCATCTGGCTAGGGGGCGTCCTACCTTTCGTTTACCTTCTCGCGGTCTCCACTCTAGGACTCGTTTGCTCCAACGGCCATCGGTCCTTCGACAAACATGACCAGCCCACTGCCACTTCAACTTGCTTATTCTGCGACCTATGTCGGTAATTTTAGTTCTCTGTCGGATAACCTCGTTCCGAATTCTATCCTTCAGAGAAACTCCAAGCATAGCTCGCTCTATAGCCCGCTGCGCGACTTTTAAGCTATGGACCAGCCATAACAGGTAGGATGCACTGTTCAAAGACCTTTGTTTTAAGGCATTGCGGTAGGGGTGAAGAGAAGACTCGACGTAGTTTGCGAAATGCTGCCCAACTCAGCTGGATCCTTCTGGCTAGTTCTTTCTCGAAGTTGTTTTTACCGAGCTGGATAACCTGCCCCAGGTAGATATATTTTTGAACAACTTCGAGCGTCGCCCCTTCGATGGCAATCGGTCTCGGTGCAACATGTTCGTTAAACATAATTTTGGTTTTATCCAAGTTTACACCGTTTATCTTAGTTTAGGACCATTAATGCCATCAAATAGAATGTTGTTCTGGCAAAGTTTAGCCACGAACAATGCTGCTGTGGACCTGACGATAAACCAGGAAGACTGAGTAGGTACGTACTTGCGTTAAGGAGATTATTTTTTATGATTATTATTATTAGAAGTATTTTTGTTTAAGTTTGTTAATTATGATGTGATTCACAGTGACTAGCTAGCGTTAATGTTGTATCCTCACTTCTAATTCTATGATTGACATTGTGTCAGAATATTATTATGTTTTATTGTGATATTGAAGGTAGTTCCTATTTGTCTGTAAAAGTTCCTAACTAAACTGTTTTAAAGATTAACGGTTGTTTTGTGTGTTATTTTAACGTCAGAAGATATATTTTTGTTTGTTTGATGAGTAAATAAGTAATAATGTTTTTGTTGATTTTATAGATAGATGATGCAAATAATGTTAATAAAGTCGTTCCTTTAAAAAATATTTGCAAAAGCGCTTCCTAGTGACGAAGTAACTAGTGCTTGTCATTATATAATATACCTACTAGCATGTCACGTACGAATTCTAATTATTTTAAGTTACGCCTGAAAATTCAACTCATGAGACTGATTGATTTCATAAAGTAACTATTTTAGTAAATGTTCTTAGTTTTATTATTAATATGTCTTGTTTCCGAATATTAAATAGTCTGTCAAAGGCTTTTAAGCCTATTTTCGAAACTATTGCTAACTTAGTAAATTAAAAAAAGGCGCAATTGCGTATTTAAGGTCTTACATGTAAAATATTTGGACTTAAGAAGATCAAATTCCTGCTATGAAAAGTCGTAATTACATTCTATGCAATTACGACCTTTCAGGTAAATATTTTACAATATATTAGTATTTTTTTGCTTAAACAAAAGGGAAAAATTCAAATAAAATGAATACCTGTGTATAGATTTAAATAAATTATGGTTCATATTAAAGCCTATATTTTTTTACATTTTATAAAACAAGAACCACTAAACAAAATCGATCACTAAATCGCGGGCCTTCATTTTGGATAAAACTTCAATTATCTCGGAATTAACGTTGAAGTAGTAACGGCCTTCTCTCTTATGACGGCAGTACAGTCAATCTTGTACACTCCCGGCCTTTCCAGTACAAAGCCATCTTTGGGTGAGCGCAGGCATTCATCGATAATTAATACTGACGGTCACCTACTACTTCGTACCCGGGGACCCGTCTTACCCCCTTAGGATAGAAGTTTCGTAAAATCCGTTCTTAGCGGATGTCTACACACTACAAGAAACCTACCTGCCAAATTTCAAGTTTGTAGATGTTATAATTTCTGATATTTCGTGATTAATTTGCGTGTGGTATTTAGCTTATCACCTGATAAGGCATCATTTAAACACAGATATAAGAAGTCAGATAAAAGAAAAGATATAAGTCGCATCTTATCGAGGTCAAAGGATTGGCGGAGGAGAGAGTAGAGTGGCGTTTACTCCATCGGCAAGAGCACATCTCTTAAGTTTAGAGGGAGAGATTATCAATGGACTGACATGAAACACTAACAGCAATTAGGGCCAACATGCTAGCTCGCCGATTTGCACATGCCTAAATTGAAAAAAAGAAATTGATTTTTTGAATCCTGATTCTTTGATTTAATACATTGCGTTGAGGTTGCTGATGGGGCCGTGAAATTATTGCAGCGCTTCAGGGATGTTCGCAGAGGCTAGTGATGATAGCTTTGCAGCCATTTTGAGAAACTGTATTGCATCCCTAATCAATCGCATGTTGGGCAGCTCCAACAGCCTCCTGCAGTGTGTTGCGGCAAGGTTTCAAGTGAACAGTACTGTTAGGCAGCGGTGGACACAACTTCACCACATTCTCCTCCTCTGTATTTTAAACATCTTTAGGCCGTTTTGCACCGGTGCAGGTGAGGGAGGTTATGTCGGACTTGAACCGACTAAAACGCACGCTGACAACTGAGTAGGCCGCAGGGTGCTGGAGGTGCGATTATCTGAAACATATCCCTCGCACCCCGCCGTCTATGGGCATTGCCTGAATTAAACGATTTTTGTTTTATTTATATGCAAACTACGGGCATATAACGACCTGCGCATTCAGTATAATAACGCATTCAGGATGCTGTTGGGACTGTCTCGGAGATGCAGTGCATCAGGTATGTTTGCAGAGGGCCGCACAGACGATTTCTATACTATTATTAGAAAGCCGCGTTCGGCCTCTGCTTTGGCACGACTCCGACGCAGCTCCAATAGTCTCCTGAGTGTGTTTAAGGATTGGTGGGACGACACTCCACACGTGTCGCAGATAGTGGAGTGTTGTTATTTATTTGTATTTATTACTAACATTAGTTCTTAAGTTAAATTGTGACTAACACTATGAATCGATGGTCTGACAATAAATGAATTTAATTTAAAAGCAGGCAATATGGAATTAGTCAATACAAAGATACGTACCACATGTTAGGTGTAGAGATTGCAACATTTTTGTGTGTGACAGCGGCGGCTTTGGGAAGTCCAGTTGTTCCACTTGTGCCTATGATGAATGCTACTGTATCTTCTGGGTCAAAGTTAGCGGCCCTGTAAGCAAATACTATAATACATAACTTTTACACACACACACACACACACACATACACACTAACACTTATTCACACACTCACGCATATGCATACGCATACGCACACACACACCAACCTACACATACATACATATAATAAGCATATATACATATATAAATATCAATAACAATAGATAAGTAAATACACATATAAAGTAGTATTCACATACTAACTCCACATCTGTCTAGATTAAGCTATCACTTTTAATAAATCCAAGAATATGTTACGCAGGAAGAGCGAGGCATTCCCAACACAAGTGTCCATGACTACTTACTGGGAAGCCCCAACAATGTATAAACTAGGATTTTATAAATAAAGAATTTAAATTTTTTTTTTTTTTTTTAATTTTTTTTTTTTTTTTTTTAAATAACTAGAGAAGACTACGTTAACATTAGGATCTCAGGATTTTTTTTTGCGTGAGAACATTCTTATTAGCAGCACAAATCCAGAAAAGTCTTCAAATCACAGGGCACACATTTTCTTATTGTATATCTCGGTGTCAGGATTCAAACTTGGTACATTTTGTTCATATGGTCGAATTTTAACTCAGTTACTGACGTATTTATTTTATTTATCCAGATATATGTTAGGCTAAAGTTTTTTTTATACCACTTAGGTGGCAGACAAGCGCACGGCCTACTTGATGGAAAGTGGTTACCGTGGCCTATGGACGTGTGTAACACCAGAGAAGCCACACTCGCGCTGCCAACCCTGTAAGCACAGAGTTTCTGTGCCGTCAGTTTAGAGGACAAACCTTTAGTCATTCCACTGACAGCACAAATTCTCTAGTGAGCTCTGGCTACCTTACTCACCACTAGGAACACAATATGAAGTTATTATAACCGCGGTATTCTGTAGGGCGGAGGTACTGCCCCGGTCGGACTGCTCAATTGGGCGGTAATACCGTCGTGTCCAACCTCCATTAAAAAGTTTAATATAATTGTATAAATAAAAGAGGTTGGGCCTCCTCAAAATAATGTATTTGGTTGCGCCGAAGTAGAAACTGTATTTTTGACACGGAAACACACTCCTTTTATACCCGTATCCCCTTCCGCACTAACCATAGATGTAGCTTCCGTCCGCCATTTGTGAAATATAGACACTCAGTCTCGCTTTGAACTACCCAGCGTAAAGACGGACGGACCGCGCTCGCGTCTCTCAGAAATGTATAATATTTGTTACATTTTTACCGCTTCATAGACCTTTACCGATCGGATTGTGCCTCTCGTGTGTTCCTCAAGCGATCTAGTGATGCTGACGGCAGCTCCTGAGCAAGGAAGAGAAGATCCGTGTACCGGCTGCGATGAAAACACGTGTGTCGTGAAGGTTAGTGCATCCTCTCCTAATTTCTCGGGCTGCATTCACTGCCTGGATCGAATCCGCGGCAGCCCGGCCACCTGTCTTGTTTTGTGTGTAAAGCGTCAATAGAACAGTTAGCTACTTCCCGCAATACAGTCCATTACCGCACGCTGCCATGCGCCACCATTTTTGGTCCGGATCGAGCCGGATTCTTAGCCGTAGTTCGTATTTTGTTATTATTCTAATGGGAATGAGCGCACCGCACCTAAGTGCCTGGTTATTTTAGTAGAAAACCCCGCATCCAGACACTTAGGATTAGATTTGTTGTCCGTTCGCCGCTGGCTCGCATTGTACCTACCTAATACATAAATAGGTTAGGTATCATATCAACACTTAATCGTAGTTCGCAATTTTCGCATCGCACCTAAGTGCCTGGTTATTTTAGTAGAAAACCCCGCATCCAGACATTTAGGCTTAGATCTTAGGTATACTCAGACACCCTAGTGCATAGGCACAGTGTAATACCTAACGCATTTGGCTTTGTTTTGTTTTTTTCAATTACGTTGTTCTCGGCTCGCGTCGTATTTGCCTAGTACCTGCGTGGGTAGACACGTGGCTGTACCTACCTCGCTCGCATCTCATCCCAATTCATACGAAAGTATTTTAATTTGAATAGATATTACGCAATACTTAATCTCGGAAATAATAGTTGAACCTAGACAGCGACCATCGCGTAGGTACGACCTTGTTGCTATGCGCGTTTGTTCAAGCGTGCATTCACAGTTGTAGGTACCTACCTATCTGCCGAGTGTCGCTCGCGCCGCCTCGCTGCTCTGTACCGCTAGGATTAAGTCATTTCATATTTATTGTTTACCGCACTTTAGTTTGAGATTTAATTGTAAACATGTCCCCAAAGGTTGATAAGACCGGTAAGGTTCAATTGAAACTTTTATACGCTAAAAAAGAAATGATTTACTCTCGCGTACAATCGATCTATGATAATGCACTTAAAACCTCTGATTTGGTCATCAGAGATTCGTTCTTGTGTTCTATAGAAAACTTAGATAGTCTACGCGCGGATTTCGAAACCTTAGTACATGACATCAATGTTTTAGAGTTGAATTTGGATCCCGATTACTCAGTGAGTTATCAAGCCTTGTCGTCGTTTGACGATTTGTATTGTCGTATCAAACGCGTCGCTAGGAGTTTGGAGAAACCGGCTGACCTACCCAACCCCACTCGCGACCGACCTAAGTTGCCACCAATTCAAATACCCGAATTTGATGGTAACATTCGCAATTGGTGTCTATTTATAGATAGTTTTGAGAATACGATAGATAAGAACGATTCGTTGACAGATCACGAAAAATTGCATTATCTCGTTGAAAAATTGACTGGTAAAGCTATAACCGCTTGCGCTGGAATTACGTTTAGTGCCGGGAATTATAATTTAATTTTAAATACTTTGAAAGCTAAGTATGAGGATAAAAGATCGGTAGCTAACGCCTATTTAGATCAGATGTCTGATTTGAAATCTATTACGGCATGTAACGATCAAAACTTAGAGAAATTTCTAGATACTTTCGCGTCAGCTGTTCGCGCCGTAAAGAACTTGAAGATCGATGACCTCTGCGACTTCGTATTTTTGTATATGGGTTTAAAGAAATTAGATTCCGAAACCATTCGTTTGTTTGAGTCGGATCATCGCGGCAGTAAAATTCCTAAGTTCGAAGACTTAGAAAGTTTTGTTCGCGAGCATATAAAGGTATTGCAACGCTCTTCATCGAAACATGAAGGCGCGAAGAAGGTTGTTACTTCTGAACGCAAAATAGATGCCTCATCGAGGTCACCGAGGTCAACCCATACTTATGTTAATACCGCACCAGCACGTGTACAATCATCTGTTTGCTCTTTGTGTAGCACTCATCATTCGCAACTGTACAGGTGTCCTGGTTTTCTAAAATTGTCGCCTAGTGATCGTTATAAATTTGTTCGCGCTAATAATTTTTGTTTTAATTGTCTCGGTACTAAACACCGCGTTGTGTTATGTAATAGTAGAAATAGTTGTCGCAAATGCCAAGCGAGACACCACACTTTGCTTCATTTTGAGAATAGTAATGCCGCATCCAATGTGAGCACGGTTGGCTCGTCGAGCGGTGACACACGGCAGCCTGCGCCGCAGCCGCAGCCCGCGCTCGCGCGCGCTCCGGCCCGCCCGGTGACCGCCGCGGATGACGTCACCTTGTGTTCGTTCTCCGCTAGTGCTGCACTCACTACTGTGTGTCTTGCGACCGCTCGCGTTGTTATTGTTGATGCATTAGGTAAGCCGCGCATTGTTCGAGCGCTGTTAGATGGCGCTTCGCAAAGTAATTTCATTACTCAAGATTGTTGTCGGCGTCTTGGTTTCAATGTTGATAAGCGTTCAACCCGCTCAGTGGTGAAGGGTTTTGGAAGCTTACAGTCAGCTGTTCGTGGCACCGTTAAAACAAGGTTTAGATCTCGTTTTAATAATAATATTTGGTTTGACATGGATTCGCTCGTTATAGATAGAATAGCTGAACAGTTGCCTACCGTCCCGGTTGACACGTCTTTATTAACGAAATTTAAAGACTTGCCTTTAGCAGATGAGACTTGCGCTGTTCCTGGAGTCGTCGATATATTGATCGGCGCTTCGATTCTCCCGCACCTCCAGTTATCACGTAAGGTTCAAGGGGGACCGACGTACCCCGCTCCGCACGCACTGGAAACAGTTCTTGGTTTTGTTATAATTGGTTCCGCACCCGCTTCTATAGATAGTTTTAGTCACTCGACTGCTTCGTTCTGTTGCACCGTCGAGCCGCCACTGGAGTCTACCATCCGCAAGTTTTCACTCGGTGGCTCCCGTGTATCCGCTGAAAAACGCTTTCTTTGTTTGGAACGAAAGATGCAGGCGTCCCCAAAGTCGAAGCGGGCCTATGATGAGGTTGTTAACGAATATTTAGATAAAGGTTACATCTCACCTGCGCCTGCGGACACTGGCGGGACCCAGCCTTCGTACATTATCCCGCACCGCGGAGTTATTAGAGAAGATAAGCTTACTACTAAAACTCCGCGTAGTTTTGGATGGCAGTGCTAAGACTAGCACTTCCGTGTCGCTTAATGACATTTTGTATTGTGGTCGGAATCTTTAAGGTAATTTATTTGACATAATTGTAAATTTTCGCATTAATATTAGTAGAATTTTAGCTTTTAGGACTCAACAGTCGCTTGGTGTTGGGCCCACTCTTCGCCCCATCGTTGGGACACATTCGTCGCTAATAGAGTGGTAAAAATTCAATCTGAATTGGCGCCACATAATCTCTTTCACGTTGCTGGCACCGACAACCCAGCCGAGTGTCTCTCTCGTGGATTGCTTCCTTCGCAAATTTTAGATCACCCGTTATGGTTTAGTGGACCGTCCTGGATTCATGCCGCGTTAGATAAGTGGCCAGTTAGTCAATTCAATCCCACTACGGTTTCCGAACCACCCGAGGAGAAGAAGCACTCGCTTGTTGTATCGGTCCCACGTGAAGAGACCCTTATTTTGTTGTTGGCTAATCGCGTCTCGTCTTGGTCGAGACTGTTGCGTTGTGTTGTTTGTTCGCCTCTGCCCTCTGCCTAGCCAGCAGTAGGCACGAGCTCCAATCTAGGTTTATATTTTAGTTGTTATTTCACAAACCTAGATTTAGATTAGACATTAGATTTGTTCCACATTTTTCGTTTCGAAGGTAACCCTTCAAGCCGGGGGGAATGGTTGCGCCGAAGTAGAAACTGTATTTTTGACACGGAAACACACTCCTTTTATACCCGTATCCCCTTCCGCACTAACCATAGATGTAGCTTCCGTCCGCCATTTGTGAAATATAGACACTCAGTCTCGCTTTGAACTACCCAGCGTAAAGACGGACGGACCGCGCTCGCGTCTCTCAGAAATGTATAATATTTGTTACATTTTTACCGCTTCATAGACCTTTACCGATCGGATTGTGCCTCTCGTGTGTTCCTCAAGCGATCTAGTGATGCTGACGGCAGCTCCTGAGCAAGGAAGAGAAGATCCGTGTACCGGCTGCGATGAAAACACGTGTGTCGTGAAGGTTAGTGCATCCTCTCCTAATTTCTCGGGCTGCATTCACTGCCTGGATCGAATCCGCGGCAGCCCGGCCACCTGTCTTGTTTTGTGTGTAAAGCGTCAATAGAACAGTTAGCTACTTCCCGCAATACAGTCCATTACCGCACGCTGCCATGCGCCACCAGTATTAATTTTGAAAAACTAGTTAATGCATTGTTGTACCAGCATTCTCTGAATAAATAAATGAAATTAAATGAAAAAATAAATGCGCTATTCATTGATGTAAATAAATAATCCAAAACAGTACAGAACAAGATGACAAGTACTAAATATTGGATTCATTAGTTTGTCGACTCAGACGGGTTTGTCGGTAGTGAGTAGTGCTACCAAGAGAGAGCAGAGCATTCATCCTGTAAGGGTTCGAGTCCCGCCTGAGTCATTTCACTTTTTACTATATTAATCGATTTGAATAATTAGCATACTAATTTTTTTTAAAGTTTCAATTAAAAAAAATAACTTACTTGAAATTCGCTACTGAAGTATCATCTCCATACGTCTCTATAAAGTCTTTAAAACTGAGAAAATAATCTCTTTCGTCAAAAGTAACTATGTGTGAGTCTAGATTCAAGTTCTCTAACGTCAATTGAATATCCGAAGTCTTTTCGCTTTGACAGAAGATCAACTTTGGCTGAGAAAGATTGAACATGTGTTCCAGTTCCGCTGAAATTTGTTGAAGTCAGTAATCTCCAGATTCAGTAATAAAAAACATAAAATCATACATAAAATCACGCTAGTTTCCCATAGGGGTAGGCAGAGTAATAAAAAAAAGAGAGAGAGTAATAAAAAAAACTTGAAATAATCGACATACTCAGTGGCGCGGCGGTAGTGTACGCGACTGCTACGTTTTCGATTCACACTATTCGTAACATAACATAACAGAAACGCACGTCTATATCCCCGAAGGGGTAGGCAGAGGTGCTGGCAATTCCAAAAAAAAATATTGTCGTAAGTATTCAGTATCGTTAACATAATATACTTGACTTAAGTATTTTTTTAAATAGCTCTAATATACAGATACTACCACATTACAATTATTATAATAGTAAAAATAGAAGGTGTATTCATTTATCCTTTGACAAGTGTATTTCGTACTATCACCGAAGACACGATAAGCATTTGTGATTGCGATATCACAAATGCTTATCGTAATATTTTATGGTCATTAAATCTCACCTAAGGGCGAAGTCCGGTCTATGATGGAAACTATGATACCAAGATACAAAGCTGCATACATTGGTACCGCCACATCCACATGGTTTGGTGCTATGAGAGTTATAACATCACCATGTATCAATCCCATCTTTTGGAAGCCAGTAGCGCAACGCACTGTTCTTCTTAGTAATGATGAGGCCGTCTCACTTTCGTTTGTGGCGCCATCGACCTATATAATTTATATTATATAAAATGTAATTACTTAATTATTTTGTTGTAAATCCATTTTGGATTTGAAGTGTGCCGTAGTACATATGATAGCATTCTACTAGTTTTAGCTGTTTTATTTGATACCCATATTGAGAGATTTGCAATCAATGTAGTTCGCCATCTTGTGGTGGCGGCCATCTTGGACCGATTTTCATCAAACTTAGCTAAGAACACACCTGTCTAATTCATTTTTCAAACCATAAGAAACTACATCTAAAGCGGTTCATCAGTTTTACAACTACGATGCCACAGACACACACACACACACTCACACAGACACATCGAACTTATAACATCCCAGGGTTAGGCAGACCTGAATTAAAACCCACATTTCACCAATCATTAAATTCGGTCCCACGTAATAGGGGGTGAGCCTATTGCCGTCTTCCTAGCACTAT
This sequence comes from Eilema griseolum, assembly GCA_963662185.1. Classification (NCBI taxonomy): domain Eukaryota; kingdom Metazoa; phylum Arthropoda; class Insecta; order Lepidoptera; family Erebidae; genus Eilema; species Eilema griseolum. The sequence goes on from OY759249.1 coordinate 5,243,277, forward strand.
TATTGACTTAAGCCATGCACCTGAGGCTGAATCTGGGCTATATATGGTATATATCTGTCTGATATATCTAATAAAAACAGAAAAATGCTATTACTCCGTGAAAGATTTCCTAACAGATAGGACATTACAGCAGTACAAGGTGCCCTAGTTGTGATGTGGTCGGTTCATAACTGTATGAAAATTTTTTTTTTAAATAAAATTTACCTACATCGAACCAGTGTTCGATGTAGGTAAATTTTATTTTGACAAAGTAAATTAATTATATCTTGACATCATAATATTGAATAGACATTAAAATCTAAAATGACATTATAAACTGACATCACCTGCATTATTTCTATTCTATCTTAATATTGTTCTTATTAAATATTATTGACATTGTTAATTGAAATTGAAGAAATTTTGAAATGACTATTTGTAACGAACGAATGAGTTTTGAACGATAACACATTTACTGATTTAGCTATTAGAATTGCATACCTATTATGGTGGAATATGGCGAAACTATGAACCTACTGGATATAACACCTTTATGTAACCCATATTTGCAATTAATGAATAAATGAAATAAATGATGTTAAACAGCTCTATCCCTTAGTCGCCTTGCACGACACCGCATGGGAAGAGATGGGGTGGCCCAAATTCTACTCTGCTTTGAACCACGCGGCGGTAGACCTATTCATCAGTTAATACTGCACTTCTGAATTTGTTTATTTCGAATTAATTTATTAAAAAAAAATATTTTCGCTGTAATTTTGTTAGTATTGGCATTTTAGTTTGTCCACCTATAATAATAACTATAACAGCTATCTATGGGGAAGGGCTACTAATACAGCTCACCTAAATACTAGTACGTATATTGTAATTTTTCATATAGGACACGTCAATTAGACTACCGTTTCGCTTGATGGTAAGCTGAAGGCAAAGTCTCAGAAAAGAGGGTCACCATTACTTACATATACCATGTAACACTCAGCTTGACAGCCTCATTATTCTCTTTCACGCCCCACTTAAAGGACCCGGGACTGTAGGAAGAAGGAAACACGTAATATTATCTTATTAAGTTTTAAGTTTTACCTGGACTACAAAATCCGGATCTTCTTTCAGGCTTTGTAGAATCAGTTTACCGATGTGGTGTTGATCTGAAGGTATACCTGATTCTGCTACTATACGTGTCGACAGTTCTCTCAAGTACAGATATAAGGAGTCATTGGCCACCCGCCTCAGAGTCATTTTAGATATTATTGGAATTCCAAAATCTGCAAGTAAATCTTGTAACAAAGTTCTTCAGGATGATGCAAATACAGCCAGCACCAGATCGATCGTTACTAAAATATTCACAATGATACTCCCTTTCTATTGACGGATTGTTCTGAAACTTTACTTGTCAAGGTCGATCTGATGCTGTACAAATTAACACTTGAAAATTGCATAATATCAATTTTGCAAATTTTCCATATACTATATAGTCAGCCTCTTTTGCTCTGACGTAGGCGAATCAACATTTTACTACTTCCTACGTGGCATATATTATTTATACATATGCCTTTAGCTTCATCTACTTTCATAATTGTTTTCACTGCTATTCATTATGTTTTTATAAGTATACAGTTGCTTTAGGTCGAAATATACTTATTGCTTTAGTACTTTTTCTGTTTTTCTGCTTTTCTTCTTACCTTTTTTCTGTAGAATCTTGAAACTCACTGTGCACTTTCTTTACACACAGTACTTCGTCTTGTTTGTCACAATTAAAATTTGCATGTGTTCAATATTCCTTTTTATCCTCTTTTGAAGGACTATTTACTTACTAAGATGTACTAACACTTTTAAATTTAATTTTATGGCAAGTGCTATAGATTTTGTCCACAAGACAAATTCTAATGTGGAATGCAACTCAGCAACTACGAGTAAGTACGAGTGACTAGAATGGACGTAGCTAGTTTGTAGTATGATATAATGTATTATACTATATTGATAAGTAATTAGAATTAAATTATATTTGAAACTATTTTTGCCTCGTGGATTCGCTTCGCTTGCATTATTGCTGTCAATAATTTCGTTCAATTCAAATATTCCGTATATTTTCGACGTTTGTTTTTTTACAGAGTTTAGGAGGTAGGACACGGCGGTATTTCCGCCCAATTGAGCAGTACGACTGGGGAAGTACCTCCACCCTACAGAATACCGTGGTTATAATAACTTCGTGTTGTGTTCCCAGCGGTGAGTAGGGTAGCCGGAGCTCACTGGAGAATTTGTGCTGTCAGTGGGATGACTAAAGGCTTGTCCTGCTTCGTCCTCTACACTGACGGCACAGATACTCTGTGCTTACAGGGTCGTCAGCGCGAGTGTGGCTTCTCTGGTGTTACACACGTCCATAAGCCACGGTAACCACTTCCCATCAGGTGGGCCGTGCGCTTGTCTGCCACCTAAGTGGTATTAAAAAAAAAGTTTCCTATATTTTTTTGTCTGTATTTATAATAAATAAACTCAACCTTGCCTACTAAGAGGAACCGACTAGAACCTTTTATATTGGAGAAAAATCTCACCCTTCCTTCAGGAACTCATCTCTTATGTAATCAATCAACTAGCCTATCGCTATCCACTGTTAGACATAGGCCTCTCCCAATGTTGGAAGGTTGGCCAAACGGGTTGGTGCAGGGTTTTATTTCGAGGTTTCCTTCTCTCGCAGTGATATCGTCTGCGTATTTTTCCGTTAGTCGCCTCTTACCTCCTTCGGATGAGACGGGGTGGTGATACTTGTATTCTATCTATCTCCGTCACCACAAGGAAAAAATTATAATATTAGTATTTAATAACGGTTAAAATATCGTGTTCCATGATATACAATAACGTTAGCGGGATAACCGCGATAGCCTAGTGGTATGGGTAATGGACTGCTGAGACGAGGTCTCAGGTTCGATCCCAGGTTTTACCATGGCACACACCAATGACTTAACGATGCTTTTCGAAGTTATGTGTGTATTTATCGCAGGTTTATAAGTGCCCGGTTAATGGCAATAGGCTCGCCACCTATTACATTGGGACCTAAACATAAACTGGCGAAATGTGGGTGCTAGCACCTCTGCCTACCCCTTCGGGGTTATAGGCGTGAGTTTATGTTATGTTTATGTTTGATTTAACGCGATCATGGTATTGGTACGTACATATCTTTGGTTTGCCTGACGTTTCGACCAGGTTACACCGGCCGTGGTCACAGGCTGACTGGCTCAGCGGTGCACGCCCGCTGCCTTCGAGTTCGTGATGTAGAAGATTCTTCACCTACCCGCACATTCTCGATATTTTTTATATTTTCTTTTCGCCATATACCGTCATATACCACACTCACAGAGTTCCTATTTTGTAAGCAAGAGATGTTTCATGAGCCGTTTGTTTACCGACGGCATAGCCATTTTTGATTGCCTGCAGTCGGTGGCTTGTAACCATCTTTGGTTATTTAGCTCCGAAGATCTTTCGCGTGTCCAAGTGTGGGACTTGTAAGAAAGGGAGGGTAGTAGTGGTATCGGGCCTGCAACGGTCATACCGGAGCCCCTCCTCGCTTGCTCGACTGCGTCATCCTTACCGTAGGAGTAGGACCCACTGTGCCCTTTTATCCACTGTAACGTTACTACATTATGGGTGGGTAACTTGTTCAGGGCAGTTTGACATTCTGCTATTAGTGTACTATTTGTTATTAGTGAATTTCCGTTTTCCTAATAGCCCATATTCAAATTTTTCAAAAGTGTTAATCACAAATAATCCACTCAGGAGGCGCGGTTTCGATTTCCGCTCAGAACAAATAATTGTAAAGGCTACAGATATCAGTGATACCCATGGCATAGGTACATGAATATGGCTATTTGCATTGATCTGGGCAAGCTTCGGAGAAAAAAGCACGACTAGTCCACTGATAGCACAAAAATTCTCCAGCGACCTCTGCCTACCCTACCCAACCCTGCGAACACAACACAAGGTTATCGTAATGGATACTGTCTGCTATCGAACCCTTTTCGATCTATTAGAGTCAGGTTTTTTAATAATACTAATTAAATAATTCTTGTCAACTTAATACTAATTAAATAATATATCAATATTGATATTTATCGAATAACCCGTCCCTCATCGCTCCCGGAAAAAAGGTGGACATCACACTTGCTGCGTATCCACGCTGGATTGCGGTGGCCAGCCTCTGCACCAGGAATGATCCGGAGCGAGAGTCACCAGTAGCCTCTATAAGCCTCTGCCCAATCGCCCTTACAAGGCTTTGCCCCAGCTCTCCAGAGTAATTTTTTATAATTAATTTTATTTTAATATTTTTAGTTATATGACTTTTTGTAATCTCTTTTAAACTCCCTTCATATTGATACCTTACCTACTCCATAAATTTGAATGACTTGTATTTTTGACGGCCAGCATTTTAGCACCAATAATGCATTTTATATACTCTATGACACTCGGTAGATGAATACTTTTCATTTGAGATCAAAATCAAAATCCGTTCTGCCGGTATGCCTGCAGAGGGGAACAAAGAAAAATACATGCATAGGCATGGAACATATTACCCTCGCTGGCGCAGTCAGGTAATCAATAAAGTCTAAAATTTTGTGGCATTTTGTAGTGCAGTATCAGTGGTTGTCAATTAGGAGAATCGGGGTTCTGCTATGAATAATCTGTATCACCACCCCATCTCATCTGAAGGTTGTTGTAAGAGGCGACTAACGGAAAAATACGCAGACGATATCATTGCGAGAGAAGGAAAACTTGGAATAAAACCCTGCACCAACCCGTCTGGTCAGTGTGGATACATTAGGCCATAGCCTCTTAAAAATGTTGCAAGGGTTACGAAAAATCCATTTTACCTATGTTGTAACCAGATTTAGAAAATTGTAATCACTAACTCAAGGTTTCAATAACTTATAAAACGTTGCTTAATGATATAGTATTATGTTATCTGTGAGTGTACAAATATGTCGCTTAGATGTGACAATATTTATATATAATTAGGATATTCATGTTGACGTTATCACATTTATTATTATTATTGTTTCTCGGTTCCATGACTCGCGGGACTATGGAGTCCCGGGCCTTTGGAAGACGTGGGTCGGGCCGAAGCCAAGACGTAGCCGAAGAAATACACACACATGGCGCATGTCATCCCCGAGCGCACAATATGATACACCGGGAGATGGTCCCTGACATGTGCAGAGACTATTGCTGTGTGGTGCTGTGGCCACTTTGGAAACTAAATTATGGGCTATGGGATTGAGAATTGGATGGACTGGTGAATGGGCTATGGGGGAGACTAACGGACGCCTGCCGTGACAATAAGTCTCAAAATTGTAAAAAGGCAGGCGGTGACTTGCCAACTCATTGCATGGGCCCCATTAAAATAGCCACATATAGTGAGACCATGGTGCAACATCCGTTGAGCGGCTAAGGTTGTCGAGAGGTGAGTCTGCGGGGCGCAAGTTCCCGGTATACCTGTCAGCATCCCCCCGGCATTATGACATTTTACACTTCCAACCTGGAGCATAGGTTCTGCTCTTGCAACTCTACTCATGGCCTCTACTCAAGGTGAGGGGGAATAAATCCTAATCTTCAAGAGAATCGGGGTACGTGGTGTCGCCACGCACCAACAGCTCGCCACAAGCTGCCCCTGCCGGATTATTATTATTACTATATTCTTTATTGTACGCCAATTACAATATTATGTTACAGAAATTGAGAAGACAAGAGCAGTAGAAAGGGCGGCCTTATCGCTTTTCACAATTTCGTTTATGTACAATTATATTCTAATGCTATTCAACTTACAATAAATATTAGTTGCTTAGTTATTTGAATATACTACCAAGGTTTCTACAGGTTCGGCCGCGCGAGTGTGACGCCTCTGGTTTTGCACACGTCCATAGACAACAGTAACCAATTCCCATCAGGTGGGCCGTCTGCTTGTCCTGCGTGGTATAAAAAAAATCGATTCATTGTCCGCAGAATGCAACACCGTACACCCCGACATAGATAGATAGATATAAGGTTAAAGAAATTGATGGTGGTATCGTTAGTAAAAAGCACGCTTAAAAATATTAAAAAAATAATGTGTTAACTTTAAGTGTAAACAAATTGAACTACCTTAACTCTACGGACGGACCAGTAAAAGTTTGAACAAATCACTTTGATTTCACAAAAATTTTACAAAGTTTTTTTATACCACTTACAGACAGACAAGCACATGTCCCACCTGATGGAAAGTGGTTATCATGACTAATGGAAAACCAGGGGCATCACACTCACGTTACCGACTCTTCTGATGCCCTTCTTGAAGAACCCCATATTGCAGTCGCTTGGGAAAACCACTAAAGTTCTAAAGCTTGAACGTGTGCGCGATGAAGTTTCTTTCAATCTGCACAGTGCGCACTGTTTCTGGTCGCAATGTGTGAGGTTTAATTCCCTGCCTATGGCAAGCAGTGCGGATGATGAAAAGTAGCTATGGGCAAAATGTCGAATAATTCTTATCAACCATGTAAATAAAGCCTCGAATTTTCTCTACGATAACAACTAACTCAGTCATGCCTTACTTTATTAAAAGGATGGGTTTATATTTCAAATGTGTTTTTTACTCATCTGGTGGTTTCTGTATTTCAATAAAGGCTTAAGTCTTTCGACAAAATAGAAATGCCAGTGCTCATCTCTGTAGATCACAGGTAGTGTGTTACCTCTTAGCCTCAGGAGGGACTTTACCTCGCTATGTGTGTTCTACCGCCTATACAATGGTTTGTGCTCAGATGAATTGTTTGACATGATGCCCACAGCTACATTCTATCATCGCACCTCTCGCCATAGGCAGGTAATTCATCCTCACACATTGCGAACTGAGACGGTGCGCACTGTGCGGTATGAAAGAAACTTCATCCCACGCACACTTAAGATGTGGAATGACCGCCCTGCTGCGGGTTTCCCAAGCACCTACAATATGGGGTTCTTCAAGAGGGGCATCAGAAGGTTTCTTCATGGTCGGCAGCGCGAGAGTAACACCCCTGGTGTTGCATACGTCCATAGGCCACGGTAACCACTTTCCATCAGGTGGGCCGTGTGCTTGTCTGCCACCTAAGTGGTATAAAAAAAAGTCTCCACTCTTCAACCAGCTGTCTTCTGTTAACCCTGTTTTAATCACACAAAACACGCTTGTACTATTCCACAGTATTTTTTATTACACCTGACCGGTACCACTAAGTGGCATCAATCAATGGTATATATAATTATAATCACTAGTAAATATTTGAAATGAGTTAACATTATTTTGGATCTTCATAACATAACATAACATAAACTCACGCCTATATCCCCGAAGGGGTAGGCAGAAGTGCTAGCACCTTACATTTCGCCAGTTTATGTTTAGGTCCCAATATAATACGAGCCTATTGCCATTAACCGGGCACTTATAAACCTTCGATAAATACACACATAACTTCGAAAAGCATCGAAATGTCATTGGTGTGTGCTATTGTAAAACCTGGTATCGAACCCGAGACCTCGTCTCAGCAGTCCATTACCCATACCACTAGGCTACCGTGGTATTGGATCTTCATGTATGATAAAATTGTTGTCAAATTATACCTTGTAAATATTGAGAAATCGAGCAGAGAGATCCGGTGTGAATTTTTCTGAAGCCTGGACTCGCGTTATTTTCAGAATTGGTGAGAAAATATATTTAATACCAGCTGACAACCATTGTATTGGTGACATGATCAATACTTTCTTAGTGGGGATAGGGAACTTAGAGCTAACTAACCTGAAAAACAGTACATAGATGTTATCATTTTATTAAATTATAATCAAGGTGTATTATGACACTATAATTATATCGATTTAGGTTACTTATAATTTATTTATAAGATACATGATATGATTACATTAAATAAAATATGCTATTATAATATACAATTACTTACAAATTTATATAAAACTATGCTAACTATATAATATATACAAAAATGGGATAGAGAAAAAGAGGGAGACTGTAATTTTAGGCATCGAAAAATTCCTCCCCATCGATCTCTACTGGTACCGTGCCCAAGAGGCCGCTCGAAGCGCCGTCAAAGTTAGATGTGTTACTGTGTGTTATGTAAATTTTATTCTAAAATAGTTGTCAAAACCGTACTTTACCGTGTAAAAGTTATATTAGTGTGTAGACCAGTGAACAACAAACAAGATAGTGTAAACTCTGTGGTCGTGCATAAACGGTATTAAAAATTATAAGCAAAAACGTTTAAAAAAAAACTGTTAAAAGTGTTTACAAAAGTGCAAAGTGAATGACTTGCAAAAACAAAGAAAGGTACTTCAAAAAAAATTATAACAACCACAATTACAATAAGACTGGCCAATTCAACCGAGTAATTAAGTGCTATCGTGGTGTAGTACATACTAATGGCAGGTCTCGAGTTCGATCCTGAGTCGCCTTATTCACTTTTTGTTCATTATAAAGTATTACGGTGAACTTTTTTTTTTTTTTTTTTTTGAAGATAATTTGAAGATTTAATGAAAAATAGTCTCTTTTGTGTTTCTTTTTGATTCTATTTAAAGGAAACAAAACCAGTTAAAATGAAATGTTCCGGTTGCTTCAAGAACTCCAGCACTACTGGTATAAAATGTTCCACGTGCGACAAAAACTTTTGTTCTATGTGTATCAATACGTCAAATATGTCGACTGAGAAAAGGAAGAGCTGGAAGTGCCCTTACTGCTGTGCTCTGAAAAAGAAAGGTGGTGATAACAGTTCAACCCCAGTACGTCCGGCGGATGAAAATATCACAGTTAGGAAGAAACATGATGAAGCTTCTGATGACCATCTGCATGCGGAGGTGAGGGAGCTTACAGAGGAGGTTCGACTCCATACGAGAGAAATCTCCTCGCTTAAGGGACGATTAGAAGATGCCACACTGTCCTTAACCAGTTGCCAGTCCAGATTAGAGGAACTAACGACCTCAATTGTTTCTCACGACTCAAGAATAAGCCACTTGGAAAATAGAGATAAAGAGGTTAAGTTACTTGAACACAGGGTAGTTGAACTGCAACAACATTTAAATACTCAGTCCCAACAACATCTGCGCAATGAGCTTGAGTTAGCTGGAATTCCCGAGCGAGAAAATGAAAATTTGCAACACATTGCTTTACTGGCGGCAAGGAAGGTTGGTGTTGACCTGGCTGATGGTGACATAGACTGGGTGACAAGGGTCGGACCGCGTATTAAACGCGCTACTTCTGCGGAAAACGATACGCAGTTCTCAAGACCCATAGTGGTACGATTGATGCGCAGGAATCAGCGGGATCAACTAATAAAAGCATCGAAATCCAGGAAACCAATAAGCAGTACTGACCTCGACGTATCTGGTAAATCGCAGAAGGTATTCTACAACGAACGCTTGACGAAAGAAAATAGGCTACTTTTTCGAGCGGCACGAGAGAAATCTAGAGAAAACGATTACTCATTCTGCTGGGTCACTCAAGGTAACATTTTCGTCAAGCAAAGGGAAGGGAAGGCAGCGGTTCCTGTGCGTACTTTTGATGACCTCCGTCGCACTTTCAGCGCTGCCAATGAGAAATAAACTGTGTCAAACCGGAACTCAACCAAAGGGAGTTACTGAACTGCTTTACTGTGTTATTTTTTGCTTCTTTGTTTGTATATTATATTGTGTGTTATTGTATTCTATATTGTGTTGTGTGCTATATTTACTTCCACGAATACTAACCTGTTTTTGTTATTATAGATTTAATATGTTACTACTGCTTAAATTTTATGGATTTTTGATAACTCTTGGAATCAAATGCCATTTAAATATGCCTACAGTTCGAAATAATTGTGTTGATCGCAAAATATATGTGAGCATCTACTTAAATATTTTTTTAATAACATCGCAAATAAAAATGAATTACTTGTATGCTATTTTGTACGTACTGTTTGGCAGTATTTGTCATCTAAAACTTGAAACCGACTGGTTATGTCTACAATTGTTACTCATCAATTATGATAGATAGAACCTTGGCTGATAAGATAGACTCGATATGTATAAACTGCCAGACAGTAGAAATGCCTGAACAACTTCAAGCCGCAATCGCCACTCACCATAGCTTTAAAATTTTAAATTTTAATATAAAGAGTGTAAGTAAAAATTTTGATACTCTTATGACAACCTTGAAAAGATTTAACGTTTGCTTCGATGTACTTATATTGACAGAGTGCTGGCTTAACGAATATACAGTGATACCACGAATGCCATCATATAATGTTTATAGTACTGCAAAAATAATAAATCAGAACAGTGGTGTCGTAGTGTATGTCAGGGAAACACTTAACGTAACTGTAACAGAACCAGATATCCATGACGCGAGTTGTTTGCAAATAATTCTCCCGGACGAAACTGCTATTTTTGGTATATACCGTCCCCCCTGTTTTCGTAATAAGAATATATTTTTGACGTCCCTCGATTGCGCTCTAGCTGACTATACAAATAAAAACACAACTTTAATCATAGCTGGCGACATGAACATAAACATACTGTCACCAAAAAGTCAAGATCTGGAATACCTATGCCTAATGGCACAACATGGCTTATTTCCTGCGATAACGAAACCAACGAGGGACAACACGTGCCTTGACCACATCTTCGTGAACACTACTCAAAATGCACTGGGTATAGTATGTTCGTCTAATATTACGGATCATTACATAGCAATACTCGGTCTGGTCACAAACAAAGTAATGGAAAAATCTATAAATAGAACGACTGTGAAGCGTGACGTGGAAGCCATAAAAAGAGAGCTTACGCGAGAGGACTGGTCACTACTATTTAAACACAAAAATCTAAACGAAATGGCAGAAATATTCAGCAATCGGCTTGCTGGCCTAATAGAGAGACACACACGGGAAGTTCATATAAGTCACTCTAAATATGTTATCAAGTCCTGGATTACTCCTGGGCTTGTTCGCTGTATGAGACATCGAGACAGGTTACACACGAAAGCAAAAAAGAACCCTAACGACGCAGTTTTACAAATAATTTATACGCGGTATAGGAATTTTTGCAACAACTTATTACGTAGGCTTAAAACAGAACATGAAAATGGTTCACTTACTAGCAGTGCAAAAAACCCAAAAAAGATGTGGAGAGCAATTAAAACTATATGCCACATGACAAGGAAAGGGAAGCAGTCAAAAGAACTTCTTACACTACAGGATAGTTCCAGTCCGAAACAATCTTTGAACATATGCAACCACTATTTCTCAACTGTAGGTGAAAACTTAGCTAATAACACTCTCAACAAACTGCAGTTAAATCAAGAAACACTTGCTGCAAGAATGAACCGTAAGCAAATTTTGGACTCCCTCTTTTTGATACCTACTGATGCATGTGAGATTGATTCGCTCATAATGTCCCTACAAAAAGATAAGTCTCCAGGTATTGATGGCATCACCAATGTCCTTTTAAGGGATATTAAGGATGTCATTGTAAATCCTCTAGTAACAATATTTAACGCCAGCCTGGAAGTGGGTTCATTTCCAGATTCATGGAAAATTGCAACAATATCACCTATACACAAGGATGGACCTAAGAACTCTGTGGAAAATTATCGACCAATTTCACTCCTAACTGCGTTTTCAAAACTTTTAGAGAAGATTGTTAACAACAGACTTGTCAAATACATAGAAGCCAACAATCTTATTTCAGCAAGACAATTTGGTTTCAGAAAAGGTAAGTCAACCGAAGAAGCAGTCACGCTTCTAACATCAACCGTATCAGCTCATCTCGACTGTAAAAAAGCTTGCGTTGGCGCTTTCTTAGACCTAGCAAAGGCGTTCGATACGGTATCAATCCCGATATTAACGAGAAAGTTAGAAAACCATTTCGGGATAAGGGGTGTTGCTCTTATGTGGTTTAAAAGTTATTTAACCAGTAGAAAGCAGTGTGTAAGCGTTGATAGTCATAGAAGTGAGCTACAACCTACATATTTATAATACAACTTTATTTATGATGTATATCAATGATATGCACGATAGTGTTGACGCCGACGTCATATGCTATGCGGACGACACTGCCATCATTTATCAAGGCCTAACTTGGCAGGAGGCGTATCTAAACGCAGAGAACGGAATGAAGCAGATAGATAAATGGCTCCAACACAATCTGCTTACCCTAAATGCTAAAAAAACCAAATACATATGTTTCCATAAAACCCGGGCATCAGCTCCAAATACAACACTAAGTATTAAGATACATGAATGCTCGGACCAGTCGCAACCCTGTGACTGCGAAGAGTTATCGAAAACCGACACTATCAGGTATCTTGGTGTGGTCATTGATGAACATCTTAGCTTTCAAGCACACATAAAAAGCCTATGCAACAAAGTCCGAAAAACAGCAAGTATACTAAAATTACTGCGTGCATCGGCGTCACCAGACACTTTAAAAGTTGTGTTTTATGCCTTGTGTCAATCACTGATAACATATTGCATAACGTGCTGGGGAAGTGCACAGAAAACGGCAATGATTCAAATTGAAAGAGCTCAGAGGGCAGTTATTAAAACAATGCTTAGGAAACCCTTCCGATATCCTACAGAGACCTTGTACAGAGAAAGTAAATTATTAAGTGTGCGTCAGTTGTATATCCTTAAGATAGTTCTAAACATCCATAAAAAAACAATAAACTCAGAGGATTTTAAAGATTTAGTTAAGCGACGAGTGTACAAATTACCACTGCCCCAGGTCAACACTAGCTTTGCCAGACGCTTTAGTCCATTTAAAGATATCCATATTTATAATCAGACAAATATCGCCTGCGACATAAAACTATGTTCAGTAAAAGAGGCAAGGTTGAAAGTCACAAAATGGCTCAGTTCCCTATCGTACGATCTTACCGAAAATTTAGTTGGTCATGTGTCATAAATGTTGTGGTCACTGGTGATTGTTGGGAGAAGAGATTGAGGTAGTTGAGTGGTTTCATCATCTGTGTAAGGATTGTATATTCCTCTTATATTCCTCACAATCCTCTTTGTTTATATTGTATTTATATTGTATAGTGTATTTATATTGTAGGTAAAAATTGTGGACAGAATGGCATATTTTTGTGTTAAACCCAAAACTATGATGTCGCTCGAGCAACAACATTTCTCGTTAACGATAAGCGTATTTGGCACCCACAGGACAGGCTTTGCCTAGTGTGGGGTCAAAGTTAATCATTGTAACATACTTTTTGTCAATAAATGAATTTTTATTTTATTTATTTTATTTATTTTATTTATTTTATTTATTTTATTTATTTTATTTATTTTATTTATTTTATTTATTTTATTTATTTTATTTATTTTATTTATTTTATTTATTTTATTTATTTTATTTATTTTATTTATTTTATTTATTTTATTTATTTTATTTATTTTATTTATTTTATTTATTTTATTTATTTTATTTATTTTATTTATTTTATTTATTTTATTTATTTTATTTATTTTATTTATTTTATTTATTTTATTTATTTTATTTATTTTATTTATTTTATTTATTTTATTTATTTTATTTATTTTATTTATTTTATTTATTTTATTTATTTTATTTATTTTATTTATTTTATTTATTTTATTTATTTTATTTATTTTATTTATTTTATTTATTTTATTTATTTTATTTATTTTATTTATTTTATTATTTTTATTACCACGCTGAATGGCGATGCCAATTCTTTGAGCGAGGTAAAGGCCAGCCTTATGGTCACGGGAAGCGTCGATTAGTCGCTTCGCTATTTCTTTGAATAGCGCGCGCGCGCTTGGACCCCACGGACCCAACGTTTCGACTCCAAACGGCTCAAAATTATAATTACCGTTTAAATTGGTATATTTGCGCCGTTTGAGAGTCTCCGCTGATGCAGCAGCAGCGCATGCGCAGTCCATCGTACTTGGAAGATAGGAAGGCGCCAGGATGTCGACGCAGGTTGCACCCTACACCAAAGGCCTATCCATCTTCCAAGGCAACAACGACATACCGTCCGGTCTCTTACCATCGTCGCGAGTCAAGCCAACAGGTTCAAGTATAGCTGGCACGCCGGCGGTGATAAGAGCTCGACAGATAATGTCGTTAATGTTTGCATGTCGGGACATGCGGCCTGCGCTCCTGCTGCAAGACAATCCGTGATGTCCAAGGCTATCGACAGCTTCTCCACAGAGACACCGATGCGGAGAAACACACGGTGCACCCAAACGTAGGCAAGTCGCAATGCGGAAGGTCGTGAAGGAAGTGCCTGGAGCCATACACCAGATTCCCATTCACCTACAGCCAATAGGCGAGCGCGCTCAGCAGCGCTGGTAGCTGTACTGATTAAATGTTTTTCAACACCAATAGTGAGCGGCTCATCCCATTACCTTTGGGAAGATGGGTTGGCGGGCATGGCGGCAGTTGGACAAGTCATTTTCCAAGAATTTACAGCTTCGGCCTTACCTGGCACATCCGAATTAATCAGTGAAGGAGATAGAATTTTCCTGACTAATTCTTCAGTGCCATAGACCGACGACAAAAATGCTGGCATACTTACATCTGCAATTTTGCGAACGCCGAGGCCCCCGAGACGTACTGGAAGGGACGCCTGAAGCCACACTCGATCGTTCAAATTTATATTTAAAATTTTGCATAGAGTGTCTTGCAGCACTCTATCCACTTGACCTAAAAGTTACAAAAATTTTAAAAGTTGAGTTGAACGCAGAGCATGTGTAAATTTTGGTACGAAAAGACAATGCCGAATAATGGTGAAAGCTGAATGTATATTAATTTGGTACAATCGCTCCGAAACATCACAAAAAAAAATTATTTTCTCTTCCACAAAAGACTCGTAAGCATCTTCAAGAATTGGCGACCCAAGGAGGCGGAGACAACTTTTTTGTAAAACTTTTAAATTTGGAGCCAAAGCATTGAATTTTCAGAGTACCGAAATATTGTCAATTTGATCACTGAGAAAAATTTCACATTTGGTGGGATTTAGTTCTAGGCCGATTGAACTAAATTCTTTTTTTAGAAACGCCAAATCTTTTAATACTGTTTCTACGTCGCCTCCGAGAGTACCATCATCTAGATACCAAATGTTAAATTTGGAATTTAGTCGCTGAATTATAGGGTGAATAGCCAGGTTGAAAATGACTGGCCCAAGAGGATCACCTTGTTGACACCCTACCTGAATTTAAAATATTTTCCTTATAAAGTAATTTAGAAGGATGCCTATAGCACTGCCAGAGAAATTTAAAATTTTGGGGGTTGCCAATTTGGCCTGTGCATTCCTCAAGTCAACTTTGAGGATAACCTCACCTCCACCGCAGCCAAGGAACGTAGATAAGGCATGTACAGCAGCCTCACAGCCCCCTTTGGAGCCGAAGCCGAGTTGGAGGGGCTGGAATTTATCTGTAAGGGAGTCTCTATATGCTCTATAACACAACTTGGCTGCTATTCGCCTGTATGTACAGCCTACGGCAATGGGACGAATGCCACCATCTTTTTGATTAGCGCCGTACAGTAAATCAATGATGCCCTCGTCCACATTGCCGGACAACATAAGGTTAATTAAGGCCGTTAGTTCTTTCAAGAGTGCGTCACCAGCTTCTCCGACGCTTACGCCGGTAAGGTCCTTGAGGTGCTGAGGAGTAAGGCCATCGAGGCCGCCGGCAGACCCACTCCGGAAAGAGCCAACGGCTGCTATCACGTCCTTGGCTGAAACACTGAGACAATCAGCGTCTGACTCCAGAGGCTCAGGGAAGGAAAGGTTATCAGCAGGTGATGGGTGCTTGCTTTGCAAATCTGCCATAGTATCTGGCGAGCATGGCGCTATCACATCACTGCTGAATAAAAGCCTTGCAACTCCTCTAATGTCACCTTCTCTTAACTTGGACTCTACATAGTGGTAAATCTAATTTTTATGGAAGGTGGTGAATTTTGGATCAAAATTATGAGCTAGAGAGCAGTTTTCTTTTATTTGTGTTGTTAGCGATTTTTTGGTGGCCTGGTCTTTCGCAACATGTAGAATCCTATAAGGGAAGGTGAGTAATTATTCCCAAGCGCTTTGAGAGTTCTCCCGGACTACCACGGCTATACACCGGGTAAGGTTCAGTGCAACGGATGGCCTTGCACCACGAGGAACTCTCTTTAAAATTGGAACCGAATTTTTAAATTTGGATAATGTTTGCCAAAAGGAAATGTTCAATTTCATGAAGTTGTTTATTTGTATGTTTATGTTTCGTCCTATGTTCTTTATTATACTGTATCTTTTACAATAATATAATTAACTATAAAAGTGAAACTTTCTTATGAAAATAGTTTTAAAGATATTTAATTTATAAATTCAATTTCTCGAGCCACCCGAAAACGCTCCATACAAAATCGTAGCACGTGGTGACGTCACAGCGCACTGGCGAGTAGTGAAGATGTATGGAGTGCAAGAGAATATCGCATTTATCTCAGTCTACGTGCGTTTACACGTAAACAGTACATAATAAGATTGATTTGAAATTTGATAAGGAATCTAAAAAGTTTTAAGTTTTCTTTATTTCGATTGTTTATATTATGACCCTTTGGGAATTAAAAATAATGAAAGTCATAGTTTCAGTTTAGTTAGGCAATATCTTAGTTTACTATGCATATTTTTAAATAAAATATGAAGACATTAAGTAGTATTGGAAAGAATTCGATGACTCAGGAAACTATCTTATTCTGGATAATATTGAAAATTACGATACTAAATTTGCCAACTTTATTAGTGTGTTTATACACAGATACTATCGATTATTAAAATTAGAATTATAAGTTTCCACTTAACAAATAAATTATCTGCAGAGAACATCAAAAGATAACTGCAGCTGGAGGTTTATTTATGTTGCAAATTATATAGCAAATATGCTGTATCATTTATGCAATTTATGATTTCAAATATGCTATATCATTTGTGACTTCATTAAATTACATGTACAGAAAATAGATAAACATATTCAAGGTGTAATTAGGCAGTAAGCTATATATTATTGATTGAACTACTAAACCCTTGACTAGTTCTTCAATAAGTATTCTTGTTGAGTTCACCATTGGCCGTGTGGTTACTGCCTGCATTCAATGTCACTATTTTGCTCTGTAATCCAGTTAGATCTAAAGCTTTTTCTATATCTTTGAGGAGGTAGGACACGGCGGTATTTCCGCCAAATTGAGCAGTCCGACTGGGGAAGTACCTCCGCCCTACAGAATACCGCGGTTATAATAACTTCGTGTGTTCCCGGCGGTGAGTAGGGTAGCCAGAGCTCACTGGAGAGTTTTTGTGCTGTCTGTGGGATGACCAAAGGCTTGTCCTTTACACTGACGGCACAAAATCTCTGTTCTTACAGGGTCGGCAGCACGGATGTGACTCCACTGGTGTTACACACTTTCATAGGTCATGGTAACCACTTTCCATCAGGTGGGCCGTGTGCAGGCTGCTTGTCTGCCACCTAAGTTGTATAAAATAAAATATCTGCTGTTTTTCACTAAGGCAAAATATTATATTCGGCTTTATGACTTTGAAATTATATTTATGTATATATATATATAATTATTTAAAATGATTAAGGGCGCCAGTCCAGAAATTACTTTTATTATAAACTGTACGCATGTAAACGCAACTTGGACCGAGACAAATGCGATATTCTCTTTCACTCCATATATTTGCACTACGCGCATCTGGCGCGTGACGTCACTCCCAAGTACGATTTGGTATGGAGCGTTTCCGGCCTGTTTGAAAAATAGAACTTTCAAAATCAAAGTATCTTTAAAACCATTTGTCATAAGAAAATGAGACGGGGATTTCTGGGCCAAATTGTAATGAGTTAAAATATGACTTTAAAAAAACTATTATATAATATATTACAATAAAAATAACTATATTCTATTAAAAACATAGAAATGACAGT
This sequence comes from Eilema griseolum, assembly GCA_963662185.1. Lineage (NCBI taxonomy): Eukaryota > Metazoa > Arthropoda > Insecta > Lepidoptera > Erebidae > Eilema > Eilema griseolum. Next base: position 5,261,228 of record OY759249.1, read on the forward strand.
TCAAAAATGTTAATTTCTTGCATAACCTCACTTACTAAATCTCTTATAACTCTGCTCTCTGATGTTCGAAATCTGCAGATTATTCAGGAATGGTTTAATAATATATAAGCTCTCAATTGAGGTCACTCTCAACTTTTACATTTAGGCCCAAGATTGTATGAAAGCGAATCCATCACTTCGACATTAATAAATATAGTATAATATATAGGTAGGTATATATGTTTTCTCATTCAAGTACAATGTGTACTGCATCATACGCTGTTTTATACTTTAAGTAATGAATCTGAAGAACGAAATATTTTATTTTTAGAAAGAGAAGAAAAAGAAGTAGTTACTTTCTTTTGGTTAAATGCCCAAAGTATTCGTTCTGAGGATATAATTGAAGTGATTATGAGACCTCATAATAAATAGGGTTACTGAATACTCGAAGAATTTATAGCAAGAGGTGTTAGAGGACACAAAATGTTACAATTTGAACCCGAACATGTTTGACCGAAAATCAATAAGTTCTCGAAATAATTGACTTTTGAGTTTTTCCGTATTAACCCAGAATTCCATTTTCACATGCTATTGAAAAAAAATGTGCATCAATCAAATCAATCAACTAGCCCATCGCAGTCCACTGCTGGACTAGGCCTCTCCCAATGTTGGGAGGCTTTGGTCTACTGTTTCCACGCTGGCCAGACGGGTTAGTACAGGGTTTTATTTCGAGTTTTCCTTCTCTCGCAGTGATATGGTTTGCATATATTTCCATTAGTCGCCTCTTACGACACCCTTCGGATGAGATGGGGTGCAAATTGGGAATTATTTCAAAGTCCAATATTAAATGAAAAGAGTTTTATTGTACTTTTTTCATTCACTCCGGAAAAAAGATTTTTAATTTTGGACTTTAATGGTGTTGTTTTAAAGTCTAACATTAAATGGAGATTTTAGCAGTGTCTGTGATATAACAGTGCTTTTGCTTAAGCAAAATCGAGGCCCAGTACAGGGTTAGGTACTAGTATGATAAAATTACAAAATTTTATTCACTGTTTATAATAATAACATAACATAAACTCACGCCTATATCCCCGAAGGGGTAGGCAGAGGTGCTAGCATCCACATTTCGCCAGTTTATGTTTAGGTCCCAATGTAATAGGTGGCGAGCCTATTGCCATTAACCGGGCACTTATAAACCTGCGATAAATACACACATAACTTCGAAAAGCATCGAAAAGTCATTGGTGTGTGCCATGGTAAAACCTGGGATCGAACCCGAGACCTCATCTCAGCAGTCCATTACCCTTACCATTAGGCTACCGCGGGTAGGGTAATAATAAGATAAGATCAGATCATCTTTTTTGTACACTAGCACATTGCAGTACATGTACGGACAACATTATGAAAAATTTACAAATGGCGGCCTTGTCGCTACAAGCGATCTCTTCCAGGCAAGCTTTGGATGGAAATGTTTTAATTGTCTTAACAATAATAACTCATGGGTAGTTATTGGTATAGTCATAAATTACAAATACACATAAAAATATATATTATAATATATAATCTAATAATATCTTACGTATACCTAAGTACACACATACATTCAATTTCTATAATATTTACATAAACATACATACACATTATATTATATTAGAGATACACATATAGGTATTCAATATATTCCTACACAACACAGAGAGTATTTTCCTACGCAAGACCACGTGATAAAGTCACAAAGAACACTGATAGTGTTCTTTTATCATTTTTTTTTAATATGGCCAGGGATTGTGCACGTCTGATAGTCAGAGGCAACGCATTCTACAACCGCACAGCTTGGACTGTGAAGGACTTGTCATAAAAGGTTGTGGAATGAGAGAGCGTGGACAATTGGAATGTTACTGACGACTTCAAGGATGTTGAATGTGTGTCATTGAGGAACACAAAGCATTCTTTTAAGTAAGTGGCAGTACGGGGATTGAAGAGAATACTATAAAGCATGGAAAGAATATGAGCATACCGTCGAAGTCGAATTGGGAGCCACTTAAGCAAGTTGCAAAACTGCGATACGTGATCATATTTGCGTAGACCAAATATGAATCTAGTGCAGAAATTTTGAAGGCGCTCAAGCTTATCAAGTTGCTCCTCCGTGAGATCAAGAGAGCTGACATCGGCATAGTCAAGTAGTTAAGGAAGAAGTGATTCTGCAAGTGCAAGTTTAGTGGCTGTTGGTAGGAAGTTACGCAGTTTATGCATGGAGCTCACTGACGCAAATAACTTGCGGCCTACTTCTCATATTTGGGGCCCCCAGGATAGTGTCCTATCTATCTATATCCCAAGATTTTTAACATGGTTACTAATTTCAATATTTACACCGTTAAAAACTACGTCTGGTAATTGCGACCAGTCTATTCGTTTTATCATCCCGGGGCTGCACAAAAAAAATAACCTGAGTCTTAGAAGGGTTTTAATATTGTATATATAAAGGTGATAGCACGCCACCTTGGGGCACACCGACAGTTGTACTACACCAAGAAGAGAAGTAATCTTCAACACGTACACGCTGTAGGTGCCCATAATAATTGTACCCAAATTGAATCTGCAGTTGCTTAAATCTACGTAACTACTTATTTGTCTCACTGCTCGTTACTTCTAGAAAATTATAGAGAACTCCTACAAGTCTAGTAGTTTATTGATCCACAGTATCTTTCTTCACAGTGCCATAAAGTGATAATAAAAATAATTTATAATATACATAACACTTAGTCATAAAAATGATAAACTCACAAGTTTTATGGCAATCGTACGACTTATTGCATATTCATTCATGCTTAATCAACTTGCACGCAGTTGATTAAGAATGAATGAATAAACAATAAAATATAATGTTTAATACATTTATTTGATTCAATGCATTAATGACTACAGATGTATTATTTTCTTGTGTACAATAAAAAATTAAGGAATACAATTAATCACCAATCATCCTCAAAAATTACGACATGAATTACCAAAGATAAGACCTATTTTTCATTATGTAGACTTTTGATGTACGAGTATTTTGAAGCGTCTCAAGGCATAACATTCTACTGGTACCTTGTGTGTAAACAGCAATCACACTTCCTTAGACTAATACAAATTCTAAAGACACAGGCCACTACAACACAGCGTAAAAAATACATACATTCATATATCATATAATGACGCCTTTATCCCCGGAGGATTAGACAGAGGTGAAATAACACCCACATTTCACCAATCATTGTATTCGGTTCCACGTAATAGGGAATGAGCCTATCACTGCGACGCGAGCGAGGACTCAGGTCCGCACACGCTCACCGAGTGTCCGGCGTGGGAGACGCCGAGGCGGGAGCTTGTGGCGGCCCTGGGAGTGAGGGTTCTCACGCTCTCCACCTTGCTCGCGGCGATGGTTCGCTGCGCGGATGCGTGGGCGGCCGGCGCCTCCTTCTGCGAGCAAGTAATGGTCGTGAAGGAGGAGGCGGGGCGGGAGCGGCAGCGGGAGCGACGAAGGATCGCTAGACAAGCTGCCCGCGCACGAAGGCAACTCGGGCGTCGGAGGTCGATGAACGACCTCCGCCCCCCATGAGCGCCGGCCTGGGGGTGACAGGTGAAGCCGCCTGTCACCCTGGCAGAAGCAGGCCGCGGCGGCGGCGCGCGTGGCGCGCCTCCCCGTTTCCGGGGACGAGTTGGGGACTCTGTGGTCCCCACACCCGAGAAGAGGGCCAGATCGTGAGAGATGGCCCTGGGTCGGCCGGGGTGCGAGGGATATGCCTGTCAACCTCACCTTCGGCAACCGAAACGACCCACAGGCGGCGTGCGTTTTAGTCGGTTCGAGTCCGACATAACCTCTTCCACCGGCTCCGGTGGGGAGGTATCCGTGGGGATTTTGCGCACGTAAAAAAAAAAAAAAAAGGGAATGAGCCTATTGCCGTATTTCGGGTACTATTGTTGACTCAAGCCATGCATCTGAGGCTGAGTCTGGGCTGTATATATCTGTCTGATATTAACTAGTCCTATCCCTCAGTCGCCTTGTATGACACCGCATGGGAAGAGATGGGGTGGCCCAAATTCTACTCTGTTGGGAAAAATCAATCAATCAATTAGGCCACTGCAGTCCACTGCTGGACATAGGCCTCTCCCAATGTGCGCCATTTTTTCCGTTCCTCTGCCTTCCGCATCCAGTCTGTCCCAGCCACCTTTTTCAGGTCGTCCGTCCATCTGGCTAGAGGGCGTTCTACCTTGCGTTTTCCTTCTCACGGTCTCCGCTCTAGAACTCGTTTGCTCCAACGGCCATCGCTCCTTCGACAAACGTGGCCAGCCCACTGCTACATCAGCGTGCTTATTTTGTGACCTCTGTCGGTAACTTTAGTTCTCTGTCGGATAAACTCGTTCCGAATTATATCCTTCAGAGAAACTCCAAGCATAGCTCGCTCCATAGCCCGCAGTGCGGCTTTTAAGCTATGGACCAGCCCCACTGTGCGTGTCCACGTTTCGGCACCGTAAGTCATAATAGGTAGGACGCACTGTTCAAAGACCTTTGTTTTAAGGCATGTCGGGAACATAAATCAATTCTTTTTAATATCTCTAATGCTCAGAAACAGGTGCTATATTATTTTATAATAGTTTAGATGGAATAGAGATAGTAGTATCATGATTATCTTTACCGCTATTATTATGCCTAATAGTAAATTCAGTGTGTAAGTGGTTAATGCCGAAAACATAAATTATTGTCTAGAATTAGATAATATTTTATAAAATTATTTTTCATAACACTTGTGGTTGCAGACGAGCAAACGGCTCACCTGATGGAAAGTGGTTACAGCAGTCTGTTGAGTATGGACGTGTGCAACACCTGAGGAGTTACACTCGTGTTGCCGACCTTGAAACCACAGAGAGTTTCTGTGCCGTCAATTTAGGAGACAAAACAGGACAAGTCTTTGTTCTTCCCACGGATATACTATTGGCATGCGTTTTGATTATTTTTATTGATACAAATATTGATAGGATATAAATAATTGTAGACTACAATAACATGTCAAAGCAATGATTATTTTATTCAATTGCAATGATTGCCACTAGGATCTATTCTTGGCCCCTTCCTTTTTGTAATATCATTACCCATATTTTATACTAGTTAAGTCCTTAGGCCAAGGTAACCACTTTCCACCAGGTGGGCAGAGATATTATCTGCCACTTAAGAAATATAAAAAAATATATCCAATTAATCCCATCCTACTTTTTACTAATATTGTAAATGACTCCACCTCAGATGCATGGCTTGAGTCAACAATAGTGCCCAAAAAACGTCAATAAGCTCACTCCCTATTACGTGGGCCAAATAAAATGATTGGCGAAATGTAAGTGTAAATTCACCTATGCATAACCCTTCGAGGATTAAGACGTGATTATATTTATGTATGTATAAGAGTGAAAGTTTGATACCGTATAGACACAATAATAGTATTAAAATACTGTCAATATGTGTATTTAAACTATCATGGTCACTCACATCAGTATCAGAGTAAACGGGATATTTACCAAGTTTCATTGTTTTGAGTTTCCGATATTACGGCGCTGTTGCAAGCACCATGCTCAGTGTCAGTTCCTCTGTGATCATGGTGCTTGCAACAGCGCCGAAATATCGGAAACTCAAAACAATGAAACATGGTAAATATCCCGTTTATTCTGATACTGATGTCAATATGTGCACTGTAAAACTGTCAATCGGTGCATGTTATGGGATGTATATATATGTCAAATTAAAAAAAACTTGCACCAAAGTAGTATACAAATAGTTTATTTTATTCTCTTTCCACTGTAAGCACCAATTCTTGTACTTTTTTCCTATTAATCTTGGAGGTGCTGGTGAGTGGAAGTTCCTTAACAAATACTACGCCACCTCTCAGTTGTTTGCTGTCCGTCAGCGATTCTGTGAAAGAACAGAAAGTACATATTATTTTTTATATATAAACGGATACTCTGCTCAGACATCTGTATCAAATTATACTGAAATATAATTTAATGAAAATGGTACAGCATAAAATATTGTTATATTTATTCAATGATGTGTCTTTTTACACAAAGACATATTACCTACTAGCTTTTTCCCGCGGCTCCGCCCGCGTGGATGTCGGTTCCCGGCAATTTTTTGAATTTTTCTCACCTTTTAAACCTTTCCTAGACCTCCAAGAACATTTCAAGATCAAGATAAGATAAATTCGTTCAGCCGTTCTCGAGTTTTAGCGAGACTAACGAACAGCAACTGATTTATATATATATAGATTAAACAAATAAACTAATGCTTAAACTAGTGATTTGAATTTGATTTTCAGTTGCTTTTTATTTTTTAACTTAATTTTTTAATAAAAAAAAAAATAATAAAGCCAGTTGGGTAAAAGGCCTGATGCAGAAGGCGATACTCCTCGACACGGCAAGCATTGTGTGGAGATTCCTCTCTCTGGAGCTCTAACCACACCGGTAGCTTGGTCCCTGTACCCGATGCCGACTGAGCACAAATCTTTATATTTTAAAATAGATGTTTTTATATGTATTTTGAAAAATTTAAATTTTTATTTATTAATTACAATACAAATGTCGAATCATAGATTTTGTCATGTTATGTCAAATCAAATAACCAGCCTCGTATCGTTCCCGGCGCAAATGTGCCCATGACACTGGCAGCGTTGCCTTGCTGAATCGCGATGGCCGTCCTCAGCCCCAGAAACGAGCCGGAGTCACCGCCTTGTTCGTAGATACGGTGACCAATCTCAGCGATTAAACCCTTCGCCACCGACCCCCAATTGCCCATAGTCTCCACCGCAATGGGCATAAAATAATATAGTGGCTCCATTGCGGCATATTTCAATTTTTTCTGCTCGCCGCGTTCTCAGCTGTCGACGCAGGAGCGCTGACGGAGCGACTCAGGTGCGTAGCCGCGACAGTGCTGACGCAAGAGGCATACCACAACAGGCACCTGCCGTTTTTCGACGAATTATAATGTATTATTTGTATTATATGTATAATATGTATAATATGTATTATATGTATTATATGTATTATATGTATTATATGTATTATATGTATTATATGTATTATATGTATTATATGTATTATATGTATTATATGTATTATATGTATTATATGTATTATATGTATTATATGTATTATATGTATTATATGTATTATATGTATTATATGTATTATATGTATTATATGTATTATATATATTATATGTATTATATGTTGAGATGGTTTGGTCATGTTGAGAGAATGAATGAAAGAAGACTAACGAAACAGGTGTATGAGGCGAGTGTGGATGGTACCGTCGGAAGGGGAAGACCTAGGCGCACATACCTGGACCAAATCGGGGAAGTTTTAGAAAAGGGGCAGGTCAGGAGTACTTTAAACCGACGAGCATGCATGAAGAATGTAATGAGAGTGAATGAAGCGAGAGTAGTATGTCAGGATCGTAGCAAGTGGAGATTCATGATCTCTGCCTACCCCTATGGGAAACAGGCGTGATTTTATATATGTATGTATGTATTATATGTATTATATGAATTATATGTATTATATGTATTATATGTATTATATGTATTATATGTATTATATGTATTATATGTATTATATGTATTATATGTATTATATGTATTATATGTATTATATGTATTATATGTATTATATGTATTATATGTATTATATGTATTATATGTATTATATGTATTATATGTATTATATGTATTATATGTATTATATGTATTATATGTATTATATGTATTATATGTATTATATGTATTATATGTATTATATGTATTATATGTATTATATGTATTATATGTATTATATGTATTATATGTATTATATGTATTATATGTATTATATGTATTATATGTTTTTAAAAACATAATTTATATAATGTTAAATTTAATAAAGAGGAATAATAATAATAAACGGAGTTTTTATATACAACGTGTTATAGAAAGGTGTAGTCATATTCGAGGGACGCATTACGTGTGATATAAATAAAATTTTCGCGGCAGTATAAACACCGATTTACTTTGTATCACGTAGATAAATAATTTTCTTTTTTATCGACCATGTGTAAACTAGTGGAAATTGCCGACACACGCACAACACTAAAAAACTAACCAGGGCTGCAGCAGCTGCAGCGCGCTGTTACAAATGAACTCTACGATTTGAACCCGAGTAGGTTTACCAAACGATCTGATTTGATAGGCCCTGTCTCAATATCATCATACTTACTTTCTAGCTAACCTATTTTTTTATATCGGGCAAAGAAACTCTGAAACAGCTTATAACTCGTTAAAATAGTATTAAATTAAAACAAAAATTTACTTTAGCAATAATAAAACATTTTTATGTTCCTGAAATCATCCATGCGAAATGTGAGACTTGTCTCAAAGTTACTTTAGGTAAAGGTTAACCTACATTCAATACCAGGAGTCGTGGACTACCGAATTTCCAGCCACGCCCCTTAATATTATACTAATTAAAATTGGTTCCGTACTCAATTTAATTGAAATGCTGTGCAAAGAAATAGACTTTCGGTTTTTATACAACTTAGGTGGCAGACAAGCACACGGCCCACCTGATGGGAAGTTACAATTATTAGTCAAATAGTACAAAATTTCAAGCTGTTGGGTAGGTACACGATACATAAGGTGCTTGGTTGCGAACCTCCGCACCGCAACTGCGCGTGAATACGGCAGAACCTCTCTCCTCTCTCAAAATCCCGGCCGAGACAGGAATGATCCTGTAAAGGGTTTCTGGGTGACTCTTCATGTGTTCCTGACTAGCATTGGACACAGTGGAGAGCACGCAAAGCCTCAAAGTGCTGGTTGATTTTTCGAGAACAGGAGTAGGGGTGACAAGTCCGGACACCTGTTAACACAGCACCTGGTAATCCCGCGGCGGCGGTTGAAAGCCACTCCTTTCCAGGGTAAGATGAGGATACCGTACTTTTCCAAACGTAATTAACATGGCAACAGGTTCGAAAACAGGGTTGTTTTCCTCTCGCATCCCCGCACACTTTCGAGACCAGCAGGAGATAGGACACGGTGGTATTCCCGCCCAATTGAGTTGTCCGACTGGGGAAGTCCCATAGCCCTACAGAAAACCGCGGCCATAATAACTTCGTGTTGTGTACCCGGCGGTGAGTAGGGTAGCCAGAGCTCACTGGAGAATTCGTGCTGTCAGTAAGAAGACTAAAGGCATGTTCTGCTTTGTCTTCTTCACTGACGGCACAGAAACTCTGTGATTACAGAGTCGGCAGCGCGAATCCTCGGTAACCACTTTCCATCAGGTGGGCCGTGCTGCCACCTAAGTGGTATAAAAAAAGCAGCTTCCGCAATACTGTGATCGTTGCACGTTTGCCTTAGTTTGAGTTTCGCAGTTATTTATTATCGGATTTTGTTTGAGGATTGTTATGGTTTGGAAGCCAGGAAGCCAGGTGCCATGTTAATGAGCACAATAACATAAACAACGACGGTGTACAAAAATGCACACAGAACTTACTAAGGAATATCATGTCGTACCCGGATAACATAGACTGTAAGAGGTCCTTCATAAGAGTTCGTTAAAGTAACATTCATTGCGGTACCCTAAAATATTTCATAATATTAAAATATCTTCTCTTTCACTCCAAATCGCCACGCCCTTTATTATGATTGGTTCCGTACCAATTCTTATTTCATGCAAAACTTTCACAAAACCTTTCCTTAAAGCATAAAAAAGCATAATAAAGTGAACAAAAATATGTTCAAATACCAGGATAACATATAATGTAAGAGCGGTTTCTTCAAAGTTTTTGAAACAAGAAGTTACGGTACCCTAAAATAATTGATAAGAAAAAATCATTTGTTATTTTTTTCATATACCTAAATAGGGTGAACTGACTAATACTCGACCATGGTCACAATTTTATTATTTTCCGCATTCTTAGTATCAGATGTATTACCTACTGAATTACATACTCTTTTTTAATAGATAACAATGTTGTTCAGTCAGTGGGTCGTATGACTCGTATGCTTGTTGCTAAGTAGTATAAAAAAATATTTAGTTTATTTAGCGGTGCGAAAATCACGTCGTCGAAAAAGTTGTCTCTTAAATAACAACAGACAACGAGCTGTTGAATAGAGAGTTGAATAGAGAGTTGAATAGTAACTGCGATTTTTTTCAGAGTAAGTACACAACTCTGATTTTGATTAAATTTGAGCGCGATAGCCCATTCAATTGTCCAATCCAAACTCAATGCGAGGGGGTTTCCGCACTTAAAGAAACACAAAGTCATAGTTGAAAAATCCAGATTTAAATATTAAAATATTTTTAAATGGACGTAAACCAGTACCTCTACCCTAATTTCATAGGCAATACGTTCGGCCGCGGAGTCCTTTGATGAGGCCGCGATGCGTGGCGGCGCTTTTGATGCGGACAATCGGTGCCGCCAAGGACATAATATTTGGCACCAAAGTGCGTAAAACAGTGGGCATCAGTGTTGCCATAACTGATTTTATAAAATCGGTAGATGGCATGTTAAAAATAGTAGAAGCAGCGTAGATTTTAAATGAAAAAGTAGTAAATTTATTAGTAGATTAAACTGTATGTTTACGAGTTTATGCTTTTTAAAAGATAGAAGACGAAAAGCGGTTCGTTTGTTTTGCGTCTTGTCATCCGCAAAGAAAAATATCGTGTTAATTTTATGTATTAATTATTTCCTGATTCCTCAACTTTTTTCTCTTCTTCCTCCTTTCCTCCTTTTCCTCTAGCTTTATCTCCTCTCGGTATGATTAAAACTTGTGATTTTCAGTAGTATTTTACTTTTAAGTTCAGATTTTTAGCGCGAACAGATAGCAAAATGTAAGAAAATAAAATCATTGTTTTTATTAAGTAGATACCTAGGTAATGTACTTTTTAGTAGAAATAGAATATTGTTCTGAACAAAGGGATTGATTTAACCATTAATTAGTTAACTGCAGGTTTTTTAGTCATATTTACCTTAAAAATAAAAGGAAGGTCTGTGGAGTTTTCAAAATTCTACGTATTAAATTAGATTATTAGAACTAGATAGATTAATGGTTGGCAACATTCGTATGTAGGTACTTGTACCGATTTCTGTTCTGTAGGTTGTTTACATGTTTATTTGTGGACTAGTTGTTGTTGTGTTGTGCAGTGAAAATGTCGGTTTTTAGTAATAGCGAATATTAGATGATGCTTTGTGTTGGCGCAGCTGAAGGTAGCTTGCGAAAAGCTCGTCGGCTGTACAGTGAGAGATTTGTGGACGGAAGACTAGAGGGTGACCGTCGGCGGCTTCCCTCTTTGAAGTGTTTTAGGAAGATGGTGAACCGCCTTCAACACACTGGAAGTTTTCGTGGAGCCCTCCTACGGCGCCCACTGCATCAGAAGATCGTATTCTCGAGCATTTTCAAGCAGACCCGAGAACGAGTACCCGGCGAGCTGGAACGGTTCTCGGAGTGAACCCCGTTCATTTCAAGGGGGAAGTTCGCGCGTATTTAAAGATGCGTTTTGATCAGTGGATTGGGCGTGGCTGTGAAGTGAGTCGCTTGCCCGGCGAGGCCCCCGGATCTCACTCCGCTCAACTATTTTCTCTGAGGTTACGTGAACAAAAAAGTGTAAAGTACAAAATGTGACAGCAGAGAGAATATGGCAGCCCGGATATCAGAAATTTTCAGTAGCGTAACCCCAGATATGTTTCGAAGCGTACGTGGTAGCATGTTACGGCATTGAGCAACGAGGTGGTCATATTGAGCCGTTGCGCGTTGCTATATTTTTTTAAACGTAGGTATGCCTTGGAGTTTCACGCATACTGTGGCGTCATAAACTCTTCATTCATGTGTACATGTACCTGAGTCTACCTACTCTCATGTTTTTGTGACCTACATAAGTGATAGTTTAAACACCTTGTGTTGCGATCGTGAAGTGATAAATTAGTGCGTTCCTATGGGTGTACCAGATCAGGTACATCACCGTTTCGCTGTAAGGAGAACACGCCCCGGTAAGTAATAGGTAGTCAAAATATCTCTGATGTTACCTATCTCTAACTGTACCTACGCTTAGTAGGCCGGCTACCAGGCGCACAGCTGAGATTAGAGATTTTACAGAGGTTATTGGACTCAATTGAACTTATCGTGAAAGAACAAAATACAATAGTGTTGTGACCGACCGCTTTTGCTAAATATCGAAAAATTTAACGAATTTAAAAATTTTGTTAGACGATTAACGATGTCATCACTTTATTACTATTTGTACATTGGCCGGTGCATATCGACTGGTTATCAGGCATGTGTAACGAACCTTAAATATGACTAGATCTTTCTGTAACACCCTGTACATATCATAAAAAAAAAAAAAAAAAAAAAAATCTGTTTATTTCAGTAAACTTATTTCTAGAACATTGCTGAGTCTTCCCAGTGAGTGATCTAATGATACTCGTATTGGGAATGGCCCGCTACTTCCCTTAGTTTTTAATAAACAAGTAAATTATATAATTTAGGATATATAATATATAATTTGATTACATGTAGTGTGTGAGAGGGTGTGTGATGTGTGTGAGAGGGTGTGTAATGTGTGTTTGCGTGCGTATGTGTGTGTGTGTATGTGTGCGCGTGTGTGTGTATGTGTGTGTGTGTGTGTGTGTGTGTGTGTGTGTGTGTGTGTGTGTGTGTGTGTGTGTGTGTGTGTATTTGCTTAAAATTCTCATCTATTTTGTGATTTTCAGGCAGTTCTTGTAAGAAGACTTTCGACTTGATTATAATCAAGAGTATTTAAAAATTGTGTTACATCTTTTTTGCACTCATAGAGTTGTTTAGGATATATACTAAGTATTTTATTTAATTTATTATATACAAAAGCCGATTGGCATGGGTACTGTCTTCTAGCAAAGACCGTACGTACCAGCGGAGTCGAGGCAACAATATCTCTTCTTCTCTTTTTTTGAAGGTGTTCTTGAAATGGTAACGATTTGTGACATTTTAGGGTCAAGTTAAGAATGTAAAGCTTTCGGACTGATAGAAGTTTACTAATCTGATATAGACTTTTAGTTGAAAATCTATAAGGTTTGAAATAAATGACCTTTAGGAGAGATCTTTGTGCCCTTTCGAGATCAAGAAAGTTTGTCTTGTTAGTACCTCCCCAAATTGGGATACAGTAGGAAATTATAGATTGAGCTAGTGCTATATAAATTTTATTTAAAAGGGTACCAGACATAATACACCTAAGTAATTTAAATACCCATATTAGTTTTCGAATGCGATTCAAGACTACTTCCAGATGTGAATGCCAACTCAACCTTTGGTCAACCATGATACCCAGATATCTTGTTTGGTTCACTTTCTCAATGCACGGGCAGTCACACAGATCAGAACTAGGGCATCGGCAACTGTGAATTTTTATGCTCAAATTACTGTCTGGCTGTGTAGATGTATATGGAGAGAAACAAATGTAGCAAGTTTTTTGAACGTTTAAAGTTAATAGGCTCTCTTTAAGCCAATTAGACACTCGTGCCATTCCCTTTGTAGCCAACTCGTGCACAGATTTCCAGGTCCCGGCAGAAAAGACGATGGCAGTGTCATCCGCATAAGAGAATATCCTACCCCCAACGCTCTGTAAGTTGCATAATTCATTAATATAGATTAAGAACAGAGTCGGGCCAAGGACACTACCCTGCGGTACACCATATTTGACTGCAAGTTGATCGCTGACATAGCTTCCTATTTTTACAGCTTGGGTTCGGTCACGAAGGTAGCTAGCAAAGAGAGAGAGCGGTGTACCTCTAATGCCTATACTCTGTAGCCTGTCTAAAAGAACCGAGACGGAAACCGTATCGAATGCCTTTTTGAGATCCAGAAATACTGTGAGGCATTTATTTCTCTTATCGACTCCTTCAGTTACGGTTGAGATCAATTCAAGAATTGCGTCTTCAGTTGATATTCCTCTGCGAAAACCATATTGGAATCTAGATAAAATATTATATTTATTTAGGTAATTTATAAGTCTCTTATTAATAAGCTTTTCAATTATTTTTGAAATCGAGGTAAGAACAGAGATTGGTCTGTAGTTGTTGACGTCAGATCCATCTCCACTCTTGTAGACAGGCGTTACGATAGATCTCTTAAGACATTCGGGAAAAACTCCCACTCTAAAACAAAGGTTAGCCAACTCACTAACATATGGAACAATAAAGTCTCTAGCACGCTTTAAAAAAGCAGTGGTTATCCCATCCCAGCCTGGTGCACTGTCAGAGTCCAGGTTCATAAGTATGGTATTAACTTCGTTAGGATCTGTGTCTAGCATTACAAAAGAGGTTAGGTGAGAATTAGTAGACTGTTTGATATCTGGGATATGTTCGTTGGTTCCCGATTGCTTAGTTATGAGGTCAGCTAAATTAGATCCAATATTGACGAAGTAATTATTTACATAGTTAACAGAACTTGCTGGATATGGTTTTATATTTAGTAGATCAAGATTTTTGGCCTTTGGTGGTTTGTATTGAGTGATTTCATTTATCGTGGTCCATAACTGTTTGGGACGACCAACTGTTTTATTAATTTCCTGTTTGTTATATTTTCTCTTCTGTTTATTTATGAGATTTGAACAGAAGTTTCTGTAACGTTTATAGGTGATTTTCAAAATTAAATTGTAGGGTTCCTTTTTAAGCTTAGTTTGCATGCTATTTCTGAGTTTGATACATTTGAGAATGCCTGGAGTAATCCAAGGCTTTAGAATCCTTTTATTACTTGATATAGCTATGGTTTTGGAGTTAGCCTGGATAGCTGCTTTAATAACGCCTATGAATGTATTAGCAAAAGTCTCTGGATTATTGTATATATTAATAAGCGATACGTCAGACTCTATGAGAGTTTGGTACGCGTTTTCATAATTTATTGTTGTTTTAGTTTTATGGGGAGTGCATTTTATATTTACGTTCGAAAATTTTACCAATACTAAATTATGATCGGTGACAGTAGTGTCTAGAACAGCAACAGAAGCGATGCTAAGATTGGAGTCTATTTTGAGCATAGTATGATCCAGACAAGAATCACCCCTGGTAGAAAAGGTATGGCCAGGCAAAAGACCATGTAGGGACAAAACGTTTAGATACATAAGCCGATTACTACGCTCGTGTGACTTTTCGTTTTCAGAAATGATTAAGTCAATGTTAATGTCCCCTATCACTAAGATGTTTTTAGATTGAGATATCTTCTCAAGGTTTGCATTAAGTGAAGTAATAAAGTTGTTAGCATATAGGTGAGATGGGGAACGATATATTGCAAAAATAACAAAGTTGCCAATCTCAACTTGCAGACCAGAAGCGTTGGTAAGCCTGAGTTGAGTCATTTTGACTTGATGATGGTTTCTGATGTATACTACCACACCATCATTTTGGTTTAAAACATTTGTTGTCTGGTAGGAAGTGTACATATGAATTGTTGGCAACTGTTTGTTTGAGTTTAGTCTACACTCTGTTAAGATTAGAATGTCCACTTCAGAATGTAATTGAGAAAGCGTTACTTGCAGATCGTCGAGATTCCTATAAATACTCCTCACATTTTGGGTGATAACAATTAAATCATTATTAGTACTCTTCGAAACATGCTGAGCGAGATCTTGTATTTTACATTTATACGACTTAGAGATTTGTAAAGCGTCTAATTCCTGAAGAGTATGGATACTATTTATGATGACAATTTTGTGTGACAATAGTCATGGCAAAATTTACAGTATATGAGGACATATTATAGGGCAATTGGTACAATTTGATATTCGTATACGCAGGGGTTGTAAGTTTTGACTCGATTATGGAAGATCTGGTCCTAGTTATTTGGTGATGTAATATGGGTATTTTGATAGGTAAGTATTCTGTAATGGTGTACAGTTGTGTAGTCATGTAGACTTTGTGAGCATTTTTGATGCGTAGAATAGCTTTAAGTGTTGTAGCGTTTGCTTTACAAAGAATCTGTAGATCATGGAATATTGGTATAATCGGAGTAAGAAAATTCAGCGGATAATCGATAATGTTGTGTGCATGAGTAGGTGAGTGTGTTTGAATGAATTGTGAAATGTTATTTGTAATTTTACAAATTAAGATTAACATAGATTGTGGAAGAGTATCATATGTACTATATGTATGTATTTTATGTACGTATGATAAGTAATCCGAAAACAATTTAGAATTACAAGCAGATAGTCATTTTTGTATAAGTGAGTTAACTTGAGCTTCATTTTGGATACATATAATTTTGGAGGCGTCATCCTTTCGCACGCAAACTTTCCCAAACGCAGTCCAGCAATATTTATACTGTTTTGACTTAGTGAGGTCCCGAGCCAAGAAATACAAGCGTGCTCCTTTTGCTGTCAGCTGTTCCGATAAGTAAATTGGAGTATCTTCATTAATTGTCAAACCTATGTGTTTTGCCTGAAGTTTTAATTTGTTTTTGATGTTGAATTCCTTAGTCTTTTTTAAGAGGTCTGTTTTTAGAATAATGGATCCCAGTTCTACGATTATCGGTGGGTTTTTTTCAGTTTCGTTTCTTCCCTTGAGTCTGAAGATGTCTTTAATATCCCTTGGGGAAATATCAATGTTGACAGTTTTCGATAAGTTCAGTACAATATTGATTAGATCATTTCTATTTTCCGGGTGTTTACGTGGGACGTTTTTGAGTTCTATACTGGTCTTACGTGCGACTTTCTGCAGATCTTCTATTTTATCCTCCAGTATTGTTATATATTCCCGATCCTGTTTAGCCCGAGACTCCAAAAGCTCAATCTTTTTTTGAAATTCTTCATTTTGAGCTGATAATAGCGAGACAGATTGTTCAATATTAGTGTTAGTTTGGCTAATTTCCTTTAGGTTTTTAGTAATTTCGGATAGTTCAGCTTTTTGTCCCCTCATTAATGAGGCTATGAACTCTTTTATTTCCTCTTTAAAACTGTGAAACTGCGAGGGTGAGATAATTTCTTCACGGGTTCTTTTATTTCGGTAGGAAATATTACTAGGCGGCGTTACATCTCCAGTCTGAGCACACATTTCTTTATTTATAGATAGCTGGGGATCAGATCCGTAGTTAAATGATTTTTGTTGACTCAATTTGGGTACTGATGATGTTTTAGTCGGTGACCTTTTTACAGACATTTTTATAGGTATTGCTTTGACAAGTTACGGAACTATGCACTACGCGTAGCTTGTGTCTAGTAATAATAGATAGCGTTTACCGGAATAGTATAGAATCCTTAGATGTAGCTGGTGGACGTGTTTCGTAGCAGCGCGATGGTGGCGTAGGTGTCCACTCGTAGCAGCGCGATGGCGTAGCTGTCCACCTGGCGTCACGATGTAGTGGGGGACAGGTAGCAGGCGGTCGTGCAAGCGAGAGGCAAATTATGCGGTGAGTCTCTTTTCCGCGGGTCGAGGTGCGGAGAGATGAGGTTGTCCGACTGCGGCGTGCGAGTCACGAGAACTCAATTCCAGGGCGTCGTAAATCACACTCCTTGTTGTCGCAGATTTATACTTTAAGGCGTAAAGAATAAGTAAGTAAGTACTTTATTGGATTAAAACTGTTTTTAATTTTCAAGTAAATAATTATAAAAACACGTCCGTCTTCTAACGATACTTAGCGGGAAGGGGGATATATAAGTATTAAAATACGCTTCAGTTAAGTACTTAAACAAACGGAGCATAGTAGCATTTGTAATCAATTTTGGAAATCATTAATCAAAAAATGTAGTCTGTAAATGACGAGCATTTCTTTAGCTATTTGATTAAAAGTAACAGATACCTTTGACAATATCCTTGATTTCTTGAGCTGTAGGAGTGGCTCCAGGTTTGAGCACGACGCAAGCAGTTACAAGATCTCCGCAGTCACTGTCCGGTATACCGACCACACATGCATCCGACACTCCTGGGTGCTGTTTAATGACCTCCTCAACTTCTGCTGGCGCTACCTGGAAAATTACAGTTAAAAATTAGGCTCCTAATATATCACAATATTGCTGAAGACTACGGCTACTAGGTCTAGTAGGAGAGCCATGACGGAAATTTCGACAACCTAATAAAAAATACAGCATATTTTAAATGCAGAATTTTTTTAGTTACAATTTTTTTTTTATACAACTTAGGTGGCAGGCAAGCACACGGCCCGTATGATGGAAAGTGGTTACCATGACCTATGAACGTGTGTAATACCAGTGGAGTCACATCCGTGCTGCCGACCCTGTAAGAACAGAGATTTTGTGCCGTCAGTGTAGAGGACAAAGCAGGACAAGCCTCTGGTCATCCCACTGACAGCACAAAAACTCTCCAGTGAGCTCTGGCTACCCTACTCACCGCCGGGAACACAACACGAAGTTATTATAACCGCGGTATTCTGTAGGGCGGAGGTACTTCCCCAGTCGGACTGCTCAATTGGGCGGAAATACCGCCGTGTCCTACCTCCTTAAAATTAATGAGAAAAAAATATTATAAAACATAACATAACAAATGATATAATATACAAACTATAATTATAATAGATTTATCTTTTTGATTTGTTATTGTAAAATAGATTTACAATAGAATGCTTAAAGTTATAAACGACTATAATAATAGTGCGTGAAAAACGGTCGGTCACGTGATATTCTAAACGTGACGTCACTCTATATTATTTACGAAGACTATTTTGTACTGTTGATTGATGGCACTTGGTGGAATGTGTTGTTACACATATTAGTAACACACTTGCACTTTGGCCACAGTATTTTTTATTAGACCTGACCGGTTTAGCCTTACGCCATCCTCAAAGGTCCACAATAACAGTTAAGCTATTAACTAATCAACGAGACTTTCTGTTCCTCTATGTTTTTTTACACACGTCACTGGAACTGTCAACTGATTTGACCGCGTTTTTTTTAATACCACTTAGTTGGCAGACAAGCATACGGCCCACCTGATGGGAAGCGGTTACCGTGGCCTATGGACGTATGCAACACCAGAGGTGTCACTGCCGACCATGAAGAAACCTTCTGATGGCCCTCTTGAAGAATCCCATATTGTAAGCGCTTGCTTCATATTAAATACAATTTTAAAAAGTTCAATTAATTTGTATAATAATAAAATCTTAACATCAATTTCTGACATCCGACAGAGTTTAACATCAGACAGATATATACAGCTCAGACTCAGGCTCAGATGCATTCTAGTCAACAATAGGTGCCTGGAAGACAGCTATAGGCTCACCCCTATTACATGGGACCGAATTTAATGATAGGTAAAACATGGGTGTTAATTCACCTCTGCCTAAACCTCCGGGGATAAAGGCATGATTATTATATTTTATTTATGTAACAATAAAATATTTATAATTCATTTTTGAGTGACATACATTTGTGTAGTTATTATTTACATATACGCTATCATATCAAATACATTTCATATTTTAGTTGTGAATTACCCAATTGCCCTCTCCTTTAGCTTTTTTCAAATATTAAAAGTACTCACCTGGTGGTTTCTGTATTTCAATAAAGACTTAAGTCGTTCGACAAAATAGAAATGCCAGTTCTCATCTCTGTAGAATATGTCTCCAGTCTTCAACCATCCGTCTTCTGTTAACGTTGACGCTGTCAGTTCAGGATTGTTGTAGTAACCCTACAAGTTTAAATACGTAAACACTATTAAAATGTCAGTATCAAAATAATCGGGATATTTACCATGTTGCATTGTTTTGAGTTTCCGATATTTAGGCGCTGTTGCAAGCACCATGATCCTCCACAGTTCCTCTGTGATCATGGTGCTTGCAACAGCGCCGAAATATCGGAAACTCAAAACAATACAACATGGCAAATAGAAAGTAAGAAAGGAAGAAAATACATTTATTGCAAAACACAACGCACATTACATATATATACACAATTTAGAATGAAGACAGAATTAAAAAATAAAATAGAAATAAAAACGCACACACAAATATCCCGATTATTTTAATACTGATGTGAGTGACCATGATAGTTTAAATACTATTAAAATGGACGCCGCCAGGGGTGTATTTTTTATAATTAACGCGATTAAATCATGGAACTTACTATTTTTACCGACGTTTCAAATAGTAAGTTCCATAAGATAATCGCGAAAAGTCCCGAACATTTATATAATTATGTTTTTTTTTATATCACTTAGGTGGCAGACAAGCACACCTGATGGAAAGTGGTCACCGTGGCCTATGGACGCGTGCAAAACCAAGAAAGTCACACTCGCGCTGCCAACCCTGCAAGCATTGAGAGTTTCTGTGCCGTCAGTGTAAAAGACAAAGCAGGATAAGCTTTTGGTCTTTCCACTGACAGCACAAAAACCCTCCAGTGAGCTTCTTCTTCAAGTAGTTTATGCGACAGTGATCTTCTGGTGCCAAGCTTTCGTTGATTGAATTAGACTCTGCTTCGTCCTAGCGTTAATCCTAATGCTAATCCTAATCCGAAGTGTCACCTAGGAGTCCAGGGTCCGCTTCTTCTAGTTTAACTGTTGGACAACTGTTTTCAGGTACAGGTTCAGCCGCATGGTTCCCGGCAGAGTAGAATTTGGACAACCCCATCTCTTTTCATTAACTTATTAAATAATGTCAATTAGAGTTGGTTATTTTTGCGAAATTATTGGTTACCACAATAAGGACGAACGTCATCATTTCTTTATTTTTTATGTCGCCATTTTTGAGGGTATCTGTTGTTTGTGTTGTGATGCGTCACTGACTCGTTTTGCGTGGCGGCGGAGCTACTAGCAGCGCCATCTGAAAACCAGCGCTTCACATATCCTGGTTATTCATGCTGAGATGGTGGCCCATATGGGTGCGCACGATGTGCAGTGAGTGTATCCTTATTATGTTACCTGATTATGTTTATATATTTGTCTGATTCTCTGTACGTTGTGTGTTCGTGAATAAATGCTTTTTCTTTCTGCCTTCTTCCCATGCGGTGTCGTACAAGGGGGCTAAGGGATAGGATTTAACAACAGATAGATCATTATAGATATATAGCCCGGGCAGCCTCAGTTACATGGCTTGAGACAACAATAGTGTCCGGTAGACTGCAATAGTCTCACCCCCTATTACGTGGGATTGGTGAAAATTCAATGATTGGTGAAATGTGTGTGTTAGTACACCTCTGCCTAATCCTCCGGGGATAAAGGCGTGATTATATGTATGTATGTGTTGCAGTACGATACATAAAGCCGTAATATGGTAATATCCCTAGAGATATAATTATATATCGTAACATAGTTATACGAAAGCGATTCATTACTATTTCAGTAGGAATATAGTTATAAAACGGTCTCCAAATCTCTAAATTATATTACGGCTTTATATATCTGCAACATATGTACAACTGTTTTAGAAACAAAAAGGTTGGGCTGAATTTCGATATTTTATTATTATGTCATGCAATATTAAATCCCACAATCTACTGGCGATATAGAAGCACTGCAGTTAGACCAGTTCAGACTCCTCGTCCTTCTTAGCTACCGCTGACTAACATATCTAGTTTGATAATTAAAAAAGGTAGATATTATATTTTACCTTAAAAATGGTAGGTCCTCTAACCCACAGTTCTCCTGGTACTTTGTCTTCTGTTATATCTTCTTGAGTATATTGGTTCACCAGCTGGAAATAAGTACTGAATATAATCTCCAAGTAATAATTACTATCAGGTAAAAGATATTATTTCTTTCCCGGAAGCCAGAATCAGAATAGAGACCAGTCATCATGTGGACATCGGCATTTAAATAAATCTTGGGCAACTGAATATTATTATTGGCAAATAATTGTTTATAATGTTTATGATAAACTCACGCCTATATCCCCGAAGTGGTAGGCACAGGTGCTAGCACCCACTTTTCGACAGAAACAGTCTTATTACAAAACACGGACTAACTCTAAAACCAGGTTTAAATCGTGTTTAGACCATGGTCTAAAGAATTTTTTATTACAAAAAGGGTTTTATTACTAAACCAAGGACTATCTCTGGTCTAAAGATAAACCTACGTGAACCCTAGTTTAACGTTGGTCTAAAGTGTAAATCACAATAATAATATGTCAAACTTGCCATTTTGAAGTTAGCCGGTTAGCGTCAGATAAATTAGTTTACTTTCTTATAATACTATGCTCGTAATGGATATTGACGCAGTTGATCTGATGGATATCGCAGATATTAATATCGTGGAGTCATTGGACATACCACGCTTACCTAACAGACATCGTATTCCAGTAAACCCCTTTATGGAACTATCTGAAGAAGCTTTTTAGGCAAAAGTATAGGTTTACTAAACGTTTTAAATAACTTGCAATAAATATATTTTAAAGTAGTTATAATAATTGGGAAAAATTTGATACCTACCTAGTCAGCGCGAACGAAAAAGTTCGTTCCATTTCACGTCCATAGATCTTCCAATATCATACATAACAATGATTGCTAAGTAAAGGCATCATAATGATATTTTAATACAAAATAAAATATAACTATTATTCATAAAATTTAATTTAATGAAAATGTATTATCTAAATCCTTTTTTTCACCATTTTTAGTAAATATTATACATTAATGATTTCAGATAATTTTTGTTTTCGGAGGAAACGGAACGTTGCGATTGAATGGTATCATAATGAACGAACAATAGTTTGAGTAATCTGTGGTTTTATTTAGGCCAAGGTTTAAATTATGGTCTATGGATTATTCAGCTTTTGTAATAAGGAGAAGTTTAAACCATGGTCTTGAGATTAAGCCTAGACTTTATAGTTCAGGTTTAAACCTGACTTAATTCCGTTTTTTGTAATAAGACCGTTTATGTTTAGGTCCCAATGTAATAAGTGGCGAGCCTATTGCCATTAACCGGGCACTTATAAACCTGCGATAAATACACACATAACTTCGAAAAGCATCGAAAAGTCATTGGTGTGTGCCATGGTAAAACCTGGGATCGAACCCGAAACCTCGTCTCAGCAACCATACAACTGATACCTGACATTTATATTTTATAGAAGGACGGCTCAATTTGATTTCTGGTATGCAATTCTGACTTTTCTCTTATTCCTTTCTGTCCCATATTCTCACTAAAGGCAACACTACAAGTAACAACTCAATTGTGACTACTATGATGGCCGTTTTGACACGACTGGTTTTGCTTGTTTCCTCTTTTTGCTGCTTAATATTTAATAGCGAACTGTTAGACGAATCTACACTTTCATGTACACTAGACTTCGCCTCTCGTATTGCAATTCCTCTGTGCACTCCTGGGTTTGCTGCAAGAGAACTCAACTTTGAGTTAAGCTCGCCTTTGTACAAAAGATATTCTCATATTTTTGTATAAATGTCGTTTATATGTACAATAAAGTATAAATAAAATCGAGTTTTCGCTCGCGTCGCCGCGATGGCACTCGGACGTTAGCACTTTCTCCATCCGACACAGACACCTAATGCCCAAAGGACCCGTGTTCGGTATATCATCTGCATCAGACGGTACGAGAGGCTGCCGTTGGCCTCTCTAGCCACTCCCCCATGATGGGTCTCACGATAGAAGTATCTTGAACATGAAAACAAAGACTTACGCGATATTCTAAGCAGCCAGTTGGAGTACCACATGAACCCTTAGGTGGGGTATAGCCCTGATAGAACGCACCACCGCCCATTTCACTCATTCCGTATCCACTGTACACCTTCTCGGATTTTGACAATATCTGTGAAGGGAAAGGGGTCAAATTTCAAATTCAAATTCATTTATTTGCTAAAACATGGTGTAGAGAGGTGCTATAATAACATAGTGTAGTTCGCTCATATTCTGCCATGTGATGGCGTGCAAATTTAGTACATTTGTCAATTTCTTACATCTACATTAAATCTATAATCATTACCATTATGTATTTATTATTATTATTATTAATTAACATCATTATTTATTTATGTTCAAGTGTCATTCTATAAATTTGTCATTCAAATATTCATGTACGTCATAATAATTTTTATTTAATAACATTTCAAACAGTGTCCTTTTAAATAATCTCTTTTAAATAAGACAGCCTCAGTGGCGTGGCGGTAGTGAACGCGACTGCTACGCAGGAGGCGCGGGTTCGATCCCCGCTCAGTGCAAATATTTGAATGCATGATTATGGGTATTTGCATTGGTCTGGGTGTTGCTACGTATAATATGTATGTATTTACAGAAAAAGAAGAATTTAAGTATGTTTATCCGTATTCTAGATTCCATATCACAAGCTAGTTAAACTGTGCTTACCATGGGTCTAGATAGCGTTGTGTAGAATGTTGTAGAATATAAAAAAAAAAGAAATCTTACAGGTAGTTCGATCAGTGGAACTTACTTATTTTACGAGATGCTTCCTCATCTTAGTTTTAAGCCCAGTTGCATCCGAAGATTTCACCTCGGAGTCTGGGATCCGCTTTACCAATCTAACTGCTGATGGCTGAACTTCGATATTTTCCGTGAAGCAAATGCCATCGATATCGAAGCGTTGCAGCTAGAACAGTGTTGCTGGACCTTTTAGGACTCCAACTACCCATAACGACTGCCTTGGACATGCGTATGGCAACCAGAACCAACAGCTTAACTTCTTCTCCGAGACACAACCAGATCAATGCGAATACCCATATTCATGCATAAAAATATTTGCACTGAGCGGAGATCGAACCTGTGCCTATTGCGTGGCCGCTGCGTTCACTACCGCTACGCCATAAAACATTTATTTTGTGAGTTTCATCAGTAACTTTAATTTATTTGTCGTATGACCATATGACGGTAATACCTCTGTGCTGTCAGTAGGAAGACCAAAGGCTTAAATTGACCCCACTGACTGGTGGGGGCGTGAAATGTTGGCGTGGTGGTCAGGGAGACCCGGTGAAACGGTTATCCGCTGGCCGCCCGCAGGCTGTACGGTTCCCGAACCTGGGGATTACTTAATCTCCGCCCCAGGAGGCTGAACCAGCAGCCTGTGTAAAGTTCCCGGTGCTGTAGCCATGCCGGAGGAGGAGACCGGAGTGGACCTGGCTTCAGTATCTGGGAGGGGACCGGGGGCCCTTCCGCCCATCGCGCCAGCCAGTCACACAACCCCAACTTGTCTGTGGGGTAGGACGCCTTGCTTTGTCTTCTACACTGGAGGCACAGAATCTCTTTTTACCTTCTCCCCCCCCTCCCCCCATCTCAAACATGAAAACCAGAAAAGGCAAGAGAACCGTTACCACAGCGGCACCATCATCCACAGTGAATGTGGATTTCTGCAACATCAGGGGCCTACACTCCAACCTTAACGCGGTCCATCTCCACTTGGAGACCGCGCAGCCTACCTTGCTATTTCTGACGGAGACGCAAATATCATGCCCGGCCGATACAGCCTACCTAATGTACCCCGGGTACAAACTCGAGCATAGCTTTATGAGTCGCGCCGGGGTATGCTTGTACGTCCGGGATGATATTTGCTGCCGCCGTCTCCATGGTCTTGAGGATAGGGACCTGTCAACTTTATGGGTACGCATAGATCACGGTGGCCACACCCGTATCTATGCGTGCCTTTACAGGTCCCATAGCGGTGACCTGGGCACGGCTCAATTGTTTCAGCATCTGCAGCGGTCGGCGGACAGCGTAATTGAGCAGTACCCCACTGCGGAATTAGTATTCTTGGGGGACTTCAACGCCCACCACGTGGAGTGGCTGGGGTCTCCTAGGACTGATTTTGCGGGAAGGGCTGCTCACGACTTCGCTCTAACTTATGGGCTCTCTCAACTGGTGCATTCTATCACTAGAACACCAGAAATTGAGACCCACAGAAGCTCTATACTGGACCTTCTGCTGACTACGCGCCCGGATGAATACTCCATAAGGGTGGAAGCACCTCTCGGTAATTCGGACCACAGCCTCGTCCGGGCGCAAGTGACACTCGCGCGGCCTGAACCACCGCGGCCACCTCAGTGGCGGCATGTGTGGCACTACAAGTCGGCAGACTGGGATGGACTGCGAGAATTCTTCGCGTCGTACCCGTGGAGGCAGCTTTGCTTCTCTTCTGATGATCCAAGCTCCTGTGCAACAGCAGTCGCTGACGCGATTCTAGTGGGTATGGAATGTTACATCCCCAACCGCTGGGTCGCGACAGGAGCGAGCAAACGCCCGTGGTTTAATAGGCCCTGCAGGGAAGTTAGAGACCGCAAGCAATCTGCATACAGGGCTTGGACCACGGCTCTTGCCAATAAGGATCCGAACATCGCTGAAGTGAAGCGGAAGTTGAATGCTGCCTCAAGGTCCAGTAAAAAGGCAACGTCTAGTGCGAAGTTTGAGTTCATCGGCAGAATTGGCGAGCGGCTTGCGCGCTACCCATCTGGCAGTCGTGCATTTTGGTCGCTTGCTAAAGCTGCTGAGGGAAACTTCTGCCAGTCTTGCCTTCCGCCGCTGCAAAAATCCGACGGTAGTCTGGCCCATGGCGCTAAGGAGAAGGCCAATCTTTTGGGTAATCTCTTTGCGTCAAACTCGACTATGAACGACGGGAACGCCGAACCACCCATCATCCCCAGCTGTGGTGCTTCGATGACCGAAATTAAAATCACACAACGGGTGGTCCGGCGCGAGCTTAAGTCCCTAGATGTTCGGAAGTCGAGTGGGCCGGACGGTATACCGGCGATGGTGCTTAAGCACTGTGCCCCCGAGCTGTGCCCTGTACTTACACGCCTTTTCGCACTCTCATACTCCGCGAGGCAGGTCCCGGCCTCGTGGAAGACTGCGTTCGTGCACCCTGTACCTAAGAAAGGTGACAGGACAGATCCGACCAATTACAGGCCTATCGCTATAACCTCCCTTCTCTCGAAGGTTATGGAGCGTGTTATTAATACACAGCTCCTGAGGTACCTTGAAGGAAACGATCTACTGAGCGACCGACAGTACGGTTTTCGCCACCGTCGCTCTACCGGTGACCTTCTTGTGTATCTCACAAACCGGTGGGCGCAAGCCATCGAGAGTCGCGGTGAGGCACTAGCGGTCAGCCTCGATGTAGCGAAGGCCTTCGATCGGGTCTGGCACAAAGGTCTTCTTACGAAGTTGCCATATTATGGACTCCCCGAGGGATTGTGCGAATGGATCTCCAGCTTTTTGTCCAACAGAAGCATCCAAGCCGTCGTCGACGGCAGCTGCTCGGACCGCATGAACATAAACGCTGGTGTCCCACAAGGCTCCGTGTTGTCTCCGACGCTATTTCTGCTGCATATCAATGACATGCTGTCTGATGGCTCCATTCATTGTTATGCGGACGACAGTACCGGGGACACGTGTTACACGGGCCGTGCAAACATCCCTCAGTCCGAGGTGGAGAAGAGTCGCGAACAACTTGTGTCTGAAATCGAGACTACTCTCTCTGGAGTGTCCGATTGGGGTCGACTAAACCTGGTCCAATTCAACCCCACTAAGACACAAGTATGTGTATTCACCGCTAAGAAAACCCCATTCATTGTAGCGCCGCAATTCCTGGGCACACCGCTTACCATCTCCCCGAGTATCGGGATCCTTGGTGTCGATATCTCCAGTGACGTCCAATACCGAAGTCATTTGCAGGACAAGGTTAAGTTGGCATCAAGAAAGCTCGGAGTGCTCAACAGGGCAAAGCGGTATTTCACTGCGGGGCAGCAACTCCTTCTTTATAAAGCACAGGTCCGGCCTCACATGGAGTACTGCTGTCACCTTTTTGCTGGAGCGCCTGCATACCAGCTTGACCCCTTCGACTCGTTGCAAAGACGGGCATTGAGGCTGGTTGACAATCCCATACTCACAGGTAGAGTGGAACCTCTTAGCCTTAGGAGGGATTTTGCCTCACTGTGTGTGTTCTACCGCCTATACAATGGTTTGTGCTCAGATGAATTGTTTGACATGATGCCCGTAGCTACATTCTATCATCGCACCTCTCGCCATAGGCAGGGAATTCATCCCCACACATTGCGACCTGAGACGGTACGCACTGTGCGGTATGAAAGAAACTTCATCCCACGCACACTCAAGCTGTGGAATGACCTCCCTGCTGCGGTTTTCCCAAGCGCCTACAATATGGGGTTCTTCAAGAGGGGCATCAGAAGGTTTCTTCATGGTCGGCAGCGCGAGTGTGACACCCCTGGTGTTGCATACGTCCATAGGCCACGGTAACCGCTTCCCATCAGGTGGGCCGTGTGCTTGTCTGCCAACTAAGTGGTATAAAAAAAAAAAAAAAAAAAACCCTTCAAAGAACCTTGATGGCTCGTGTATCCACGGGCAACCACAGGCGTCACTTTTAGCTTCTAAACAGCTTCTCTAGACAAGTGTCATTTTCGATTAAGATAGAAAAAATGAATCAGTGCAGGCGGGATTGGAACCCGCGATCTTTTCCCTAATGGTTACCGCAAGACATATATATATATATATATATATTAATTGATACAGGCGAGATTCGAATTGACAATCTTTACCTTATAGGGGAATGCTCTAACAACCTCGCCTAAAGTCATCCAAATTTTTCTATATATACATTTCCCAGCATTCCCCTATAAGGTAAAGATTGTGCATTCGAATCTCGCCTGTATCAATTAAATTATTCAAGTGTCATTTTATCGGGTTTGTAGAATGTATGGTCAATCTATTCTAGTCTGTTCTACAAACGAGGCTGAGAGAGAGGCTGGTCCCACTGTCAGTGATCACATACGACTCACTGACAGTTTTCAGGGATCAGCATCTCGCCCAAAAGATTGAATGAGCGTGGTTAAGTAACATACAATCGATCAGCATATCGCAGTACACTATACGCAATTGCTCCAAATCTTAAGCTCTGTATTACCTTTCCACCACTACCCACTTTTTTCAGGTCGACAAGTCATCTGGCTGGGGGGCGTTGGCAACGGCCATCGATGCTTTGAAATATATAGAATACCTACAATTTAAACTATGTATATTATAACTATACTATTTTTTTTTTTATTTGTTAAAATAAGTGATGATGGTTTCAAAAATACTCGCGAAAGTAGCTATAATACTTATCTACTAACATTAGTACTAGATCCTATAGTTATAGTTCAATGCCGTATTCGAGCCATTAAGGCCTGGAATTCATTACCAGCTCACGTGTTTCCTTCTTCCTACAGTCCCGGGTCCTTTAAGCGGAAAAAGCATATGATGAGGCCGTCAAGCTGAGTGTCACCATTGTCACACGGTATGTGTAAGTAATGGTGACCCTTTTCTGGAACTTTGCCTTCAGCTTACCATCAGGCAAGGCGAAGTCCAATTGACGTGTCCTATATAAAAATAAAAATAAATTTCTTAAATGTAATTAATGTAATAATATGTTTCTCTTTTAAGTGAACCATGCAAGTTCTTTGAGAAAATAAAAAATCTATTAACCGAATACTTACTTTCAATTCGTCTATGAGGTCCTGAGGTACAGCGCTACCTCCTAGGTATATATACTCAAAGCATGTAAAATCACACTTATTACGAACAGTTAACATACTGTTTAGGAAAATAGGGCTCGCGATTACTGCCGTGGGCTGAAATGAAAAAGATATAGATAAACAAGGGCTGATATAAAATTAATTTATATATTGAAGATTGAAAGAAGAATGTGGATGAAGCGAAAGATAAATATAGAAGACTGAAAGGAGTGATTGCTAGAAAGAAAAAGGAACAAAAAGACGTGTTTGATGAAAGGTTATCTGAGGATTTCCAGACGAACATTAAGTTCTTTTGGAAGTCCATTCGTTTAGCCAGAGGAGAAACACAGAGCTCCCAGCTGAACGCTATCAGAGACCAGAATGGAAGTATTGTAAAAGGTGAGGAATGTGTGTTAAAAAGATGGCAGGACAATTTTGAAAGCTTGTTTGAAAGAGAGGATGGTGTACATGTACTAACCTCGGTGATGGATGACTATGTTGATGCTGATAAAAGTGGTATTAGTATGAATGAAGTTGTGAGTGCATTAAGAAGTATGAAAGCTGGTAAAGCAGCGGGATATGATAAGGTGACAGTCGAGATGCTGAAGGCTGGACAGGGCCTTGTAGCAAGTCAGTTGTGCCGCCTTTTCAACATATGTTGGGTTAGCGGTCGTGTACCAAGTGATTGGTGTAAGGCCGTTATAGTTCCACTTTACAAAGGAAAGGGCTCGCATCAAGACTGCAAAAACTACAGGGGCATTAGCCTACTCAGCGTCGTCGGCAAACTGTATGCGAAAGTGTTGATTGAGAGAGTTATGAAAGAAACCGATGAGAAAATATGGGATGCACAAGCGGGTTTTAGAAAGGGAATGGGATGTACGGATCAGGTCTTTTCATTGCGAAGCATAGCCGAAAAAATTTTTGGCCAAGAGTCAAAAGGTCTATTGCGCATTTGCGGATTTGGAAAAGGCCTATGACAAAGTGGTGAGGAATGAACTTTGGTCGGTACTATCTATGTATGGGGTGAGCAGCAACCTTATTCGAGCTGTGAAGTCTCTCTATGAGGACTCCAGAGCTTGCGTGAGGATACATGGTTCATACACTGAATGGTTTAGTATCCAAAAGGGGGTTAGACAGGGATGTGTAGCGTCACCATGGCTGTTTAACTTATTCATGGACAGTTGTTTGCAAGGTTTGAAAGATAAAGAATATGGTTTAAGAATGAAGAATTTACTCGTTAAATGTCTTCTTTATGCTGATGATCAGGTTTCACTGGCGTCATCGGCAGATGAGTTGCAGGAGATGGTAACAACTATGCATGAAGCTTTTGAGAGGAAAGGAATGAAAGTGAATGTTAGTAAGACAAAAGTTATGGTTTTTGAAAAAATGAATGCGTGACAGAGTGTAGGATTTGTATAGATGCAGAAAAGTGGAACAAGTGAATGTGTTCATATATTTGGGAACATTGTTTACGAGAGATGGAAAGCATGAAGAAGATGTTGAAAGGAGAGTGATGGCTGGAAATAGAGTGAATGGGGCACTACACAACTTTATGAGCAGCCGGAAAGTGTCCGAAAAGGCACGACTGGCTGTACATGGAGGAGTATTGGTGCCGACTCTTATGTATGGTAGTGAAAGTTGGGTGTGGCAGAAAAAGCATCAGAGTAGAGTGAATGCAGTAGAAATGCGTGCGTTGCGAAGTATGTGTGGCTTGACCTTGAAAGATAGAGTGAGAAATAGCGTGATAAGAGAACGATGTGGAGTGATAGAAGATGTAGTGATGAGAATTGAGAGAGGAATGTTGAGATGGTTTGGTCATGTTGAGAGAATGAATGAAAGAAGACTAACGAAACAGGTGTATGAGGCGAGTGTGGATGGTACCGTCGGAAGGGGAAGACCTAGGCGCACATACCTGGATCAAATCGGGGAAGTTTTAGAAAAGGGGCAGGTCAGGAGTACTCTTAACCGACGAGCACGCATGAAGAATGTAATGAGAGTGAATGAAGCGAGAGTAGTATGTCAGGATCGTAGCAAATGGAGATCCGTGATCTCTGCCTACCCCTATGGGAGACAGGCGTGATTTTATGTATGTATGTATGTATTGAAATGAAGGGAAAGCTTAATGACACTATTTATAGGAAGCTCGCGAAGTATGTATGGAGGAGGTAGGACACGGCGGTATTTCCGCCCAATTGAGCAGTCCGACTGGGGAAGTACTTCCGCCCTATATAATACCGCGGTTATAATAACTTCGTGTTGTGTTCCCGGCGGTGAGTAGGGTAGCCAGAGCTCACTGGAGAGTTTTTGTGCTGTCAGTGGGATGACCAACGGCTTGTCCTGCTTTATCCTCTACACTGACGGCGGTCTCTGTTCTTACAGGGTCGGCAGCACGGATGTGACTCCACTGGTGTTACACACGTTCATAGGTCATGGTAACCACTTTCCATTTGGTGGGCCGTGTGCTTATCTACCACCTAATTTGTATAAAAAAAAAATAAGGATAGAATCAAATAGCGGGCTGAAGTATCAGCCTACCCCGGAGCAAAATGAGTGTATGTACGTATGTATGTTATATGTACATACATCCATATAATCACACCTTTATCCCTGGAGGGTTAGGCAAAGGTGAAATAACAACCAAATTTCATCAATAATTCCCTAATCCTATTGCCGTATTTCGGGCACTAATGTTGACCCGAGCCGTGTATCTGAGGCTGAGTCAGGGCTGTATGTATCTGTCTGATGTTAAACAGACCTATCCCTTAGTCGCCTTGTACGACACCGCATGGGAAGAGATGAGGTGGCCCACGTCTGCCGGAAACCACGTGGCATGTTATATGTTTATGGAATCACTAAATCCATATTTTGCAGTCATTTTGTCAATTAGAAAAATACATAAGTATTAGTGAAAATTGATTACCTTATAAATATTGACAACTCGAGCAAAGAGTTCAGGTGTGAAAGTTTCTGAAGCCTGGACTCGCGTTATTTTCACAATTGGACAGAAAAGGTAGTTGACTCCAGCCGAGAGCCATTGTATCGGAGACATGATTAACATCCTCTCTGTAGGGGTAGGGAACTTAGACCCATTGGACCTGAAAACGTAGATCTGTTGATTAACCAAATCGTACAACTAACTTCCACCAAATCGTATAATATCACAATATCTGGCCGGGGTGTGAGGGATATGCCTGTCAACCTAATCTTCGGCAACCAAAACGACCAACAGGCGGCGTGCGTTTTAGTCGGTTCGAGTCCGACATAACCTTTTCCGCCGGCTCCGGTGGGGAGGTATCCGTGGGGATTTTGCGCACATAAAAAAAATATATCACAATATCATCGATATAACATTGTAACAAATAAGTTTCAACTGTTTATAAAATTTTGAGACTTTTCTCCTAATAGAAAACGATAATTTGCGATTATTGCTATGGTGATTAAGTCACGATTAAAAAAATCTACCGCTGCACCAAATTTCATATAAATATTTTTAGTAGTTTTTAAAAAAAATCTATCGTTTCACCAAACTTCATCTAAATCTTTACAGTGGTTTATAAAAAAAATCTACCGCTGCACCAAATTTCATCTAAATCTTTTTAGTGGTTTTTAAAAAATCTACCGCTGCACCAAATTTCATCTAAATCTTTACAGTGGTTTTTAAAAAATATCTACCGCTGCACCAAATTCCATCTAAATCTTTTTAGTGGTTTTTAAAAAATATCTACCCCTGCACCAAATTTCATCTAAATCTTTACATTGGTTTTTAAAAAAATCTACCGCTGTACCAAATTTCATCTAAATCTTTACAGTGGTTTTTAAAAAAAATCTACCCCTGCACTAAATTTCATCTAAATCTTTACAGTGGTTTTTAAAAAATCTACCGCTGCACCAAATTTCATCAAAATCTTTACAGTGGTTTTAAAAAAAAATCTACTCCTGCACCAAATTTCATCTAAATCTTTACAGTGGTTTTTAAAAAAATCTACCGCTGCACCAAATTTCATCTAAATCTTTCAGTGGTTTTAAAAATAATCTACCCTTGCACCAAACTTCATCTAAATCTTTACAGTAGTTTTTAAAAAAAAACTACCGCTGCACCAAATTTCATCTAAATCATTTCAGTGGTTCAAGCGTGAAATCGTAACAGACAGACAGTTACTTTCGTATTTATATTAGTGTAAATATCCAGCAGTGGATCGAGGTGGGCTAATTGATTGATTTATTGATTGAAACGTCATCAATCTCTGATTAGACACTTAAATAAATGATTACCATATGTATGGACCCGCGTGGCTCATGTTCTTGTGGGTCAAAATTGCAGCCTTAGGTTTTCCTGTGGTACCACTAGTGGCTGTCAGGAGTGCTGTTGTCTCGGCCGGGTTGAAATCTGTGCACCTGACATAACATTAACATGAATGGTGAAAAAAACCTCCAAGACCATACGAAGTGGAGAAGTATAGTCGAAAAGAGGACCCGGACTATGTGAAGGCCTTACACACCTCTGCCTACCACTTCTCTGCGACAAACATTTAAACAATATAATAGTCAAATGAGTTCAGTTGCTTTCAACTGATATTTACAATGATATAATATTTTAATCTATGTTTTCAAGTAGTAGGGTAAGGTTGCGATGATTGAATCATTTAACTTTGAACGGCTCTAAATTGAAAAATACCTAACACATTTTAGAAATTTTTTATTTATAATGTGGTTTATATTTGTTTACGAGCGGGATCAAAAGCAATGCGTAGCAAACATCGGTTCACTTTTAAAGTAAATAGTTTTGCAGATACTTACCTGGTCCAAAGAACGAACCGGTCCAATGATCGCAACCTTACCCTACTACTATAATAAGGTTGATTGTATTTTTGTCATATTACATTAAAATAGGTAATTGTAAATATACAACTGTAGTCTTTGCCGCACTACCAAGACCTGGTATTAATTACCGGCACACGTGTTTCCTTATTCCTACTGTCCTGGGTCCTTTAAGTGGAGTGTGAAAAAGCATCTGATGAGACCGTCAAGCTGAGTGTCACCATTGCAACATTACTTAAGTCGAATTGGCGTGTCCTAGATAAAAAAGCTAACAATGAATTCCTTGAAAATTAAGATGATTCACTAACAGTTTTTCTGAAAATATTAATGAAATGTTGATTTTAATGAACATTTTGAAAATTAAATCAAAAATTCCAGTACGATAAACTTTTTCTTTTTATATAATAAACGTCACAAAAAACATTTTTATTTTTTTTAACTAATTCCACGTTCAGTTTTTTACCACCAACAAGTTTTTTTATATTAAACACATGTTTGTTGTTCCTGAAAAGTTTTAATAAATTGACTTGTGTCCTTTTCAAAATAACGGGTTCAATTTTTTTATACCAATTAGGTGGCAGACAAGCACACGGCCCACCTGATGGAAAGTGGTTACCGTGGCCTATGGACGTTTGTAACACCAGAGGAGTCACAGTCGCGCTACCAACCCTGTAAGCACAGAGTTTCTGTGCCGTCAGTGTAGAAGACGAAGCAGGACAAGCCTTTAGTCTTCCCACTGACAGCACAAATTCTCCAATGAGCTCGGACTACTCTGCTCACCGCTGGGAACACAACACGAAGTTATTATAGCCGCGGTATTCTGTAAATCTAAAGAATTAACAGGGAAAACATGGTGATATAGGGTTTTATCAACCGGTTGCGGATCCCAATTTCGAGTCCATATCACATTTGCATTTCTGCTTGCTTGCTACAGCAACAAAGAGCTCTGTTGCTGTGGCCAAGTTTTGGGCCAATAAAATTTAAATACCAGACCATTATATGCTAGACCTGGCCATTGACTCAAAGAAGACTTAAGAGAAGGTAGAACGCGGCGGTATTTTCGCCCAATTGAGCAGTCGAACTGGGGAAGTACCTCCGTCCTACAGAATACCGCGGCGGTTATAATAACTTCGTGTTGTGTTCCCAGCGGTGAGTAGGGTAGCCAGAGCTCACTGGAGAAGTTTTGCTGTCGCCTTTGGACATTACATCTCATCTCTTTGCACAAATGTCATTTATGTGTACAATAAAGTATTAAAAAAAAACTTACTGAAAACCCTTGACTTGTTTATCATCAATATCCTTGATGAGTTCACTGAGGTTTGTGTGCTTGCTACCAGGGTTGAATGTCACTATTTTGCTCTCCAGTCCAGCTGTTTCCAAAGCTTTGTCTATATCTGCAGCTTTCTCACTTTGGCAAAATATTATGTTCGGTTGTAAGACATTGAAAGTGTCTTTTAGTTCATCTGCAAAATAAGTAAATAAATCAACCATGTAGTTTCCGTGGTTCCCGGCAGAGTAGAATTTGGCCTACGTACATATTAAACGTAATTTGAGTCAAAGTAAGAATTATAATTGAACGTTTAGGTATTCATGTACCTATCGAATAATATGCCCTGGTACATAGTAATTTGAAAAGCTTTGATTTAAATACAAAAATAATCTTACAATGTTAAATGTCATCTAATTCATTGTATTTTTTTTTATACCACTTAGGTGGCAGACAAGCACACGACCCATCTGATGGGATAGTGGTTACAGACAGATCAGTGGTTACCGTGGCCTATGGACTCGTGCAACACCAGGAGCGTCACACTCGCGCTGCCGACCCTGAAGAAACCTCCCAATGCCCCTTTTGAAGAACCCATTCACACTCATTCCACAACTTGAGTCTGCGTGGGATGAAGTTTCTTTCATACCGCACAGTGCGTACCGTCTCTGGTTGCAATGTGTGAGGATGAGCTCCCTGCCTACGGCGAGCGGTGCAATGATAGAATGTTGCTGTGGGCATCATGTCAAATTCATCTGAGCACAAACCGTTGTACTGGCGGTAGAACACACACAGCGAAGAAAAGTCCCTCCTAAAGAGGAGAGATTCCACATTACCTGCGAGTATGGGCTTGTCAACCAGCCTCAACGCCCGTCTTTGCACCGAGGCGAATGGGTCAAGCTGGTAAGCAGGCGCTCCAAAAAAAAGGTGACAGCAGTACTCCATGTGGGGCCGGACCTGTGCCTTATAAAGAAGGAGTCTCTGCCCCGCAGTGAAGTACTGCCTCACCCTGTTGAGCACACCAAGTTTCTTTGATGCCAACTTAACCTTGTCCTCCAAATGACTGCGAAACTGGACATCGCTGGAGATATCAACACCAAGGATCCCGATACTCGAGGCAATGGTAAGCGGTGAGCCCAGAAATTTTGGCGCCACAATGAATGGGATTTTCTTAGCGGTGAATACACACACTTGTGTCTTAGAGGGGTTGAATTGGACTAGGTTTAGTCGTCCCCAATCGGATACTCCAGAGAGAGTAGTCTTGATTTCGGACACAAGTTGTTCGCGACACTCTAACACCTCAGACCGAGGGATATTTGCACGGCCCGTGTAACACGTGTCCCCAGTACTGTCGTCCGCATAACAATGAATGGAGCCATCAGACAGCATGTCATTGATATGCAGCAGAAACAGGGTCGGAGACAACACGGAGCCTTGTGGGACACCAGCGTTTATGTCCATGCGGTCCGAGCAGCTACCGTCGACGACGCCTTGGATACTTCTATTGGACAAAAAGCTGGCAATCCATTCGCATAGTCCCTCGGGGAGTCCATAGTATGGCAACTTCGTAAGAAGACCTCTGTGCCAGACCCGATCGAAGGCCTTCGCTATATCGAGGCTGACTGCTAGTGCCTCACCGCGACTCTCGATGGCTTGTGCCCAACGGTTTGTGAGATACACAAGAAGGTAACCGGTAGAGCGACGGTGGCGAAAGCCGTACTGTCGGTCGCTCAATAGATCTAGGAAACCTTCAAGGTATCTCAGGAGCTGTGTATTGATAACACGCCCCATCAACTTCGAGAGAGGGGAGATGATAGCAATAGGCCTGTAATTGGACGGATCTGTCCTGTCACCTTTCTTAGGCACAGGATGCACAAAGGCAGGCTTCCACGAGGCCGGGACTTGTCTCGCGGAGTAAGAGAGTGCGAAAAGGCGTGTAAGTACAGGGCACAGCTCGGGGGCACAGTGTTTAAGCACCATCGACGGTATGCCGTCCGGACCACTCGACTTTCGAACATCTAAGGACAAGAAGTTCCCGCCGGACCACCTGTTACGTGATTTTTACTTCGGTCATGGAAGCTCCACAGCTGGGAAGAATAGGTGGTTCAGCATTCCCGTCGTTAATAGTCGAGTTTGACGCAAAGAGATTACCCAAGAGATCGGCTTTCTCCTTAGCGCCATGGGCCAGACTACCGTCAGGTTTTTGCAGCGGCAGAAGGCAGGACTGGCAGAAGTTTCCCTCGGCAGCTTTGGCAAGCGACCAAAATGCACGACTGCCAGATGGGTAGCGCGCAAGCCGTTCGCCAATTCTGCCAATGAATTCAAACTTAGCCCTGGCTTTTTACTTGACCTCGAGGCAGTATTAAACTTCCGCTTCACTTCAGCAACATTAGGATCCTTGTTGGCAAGAGCCGTGGTCCAAGTCCTGTATGCAGATTGCTTGTGTTCTCTAGCTTCTCTGCAGGGCCTATTAAACCACGGGCGTTTGCTCGCTCTTGTTGCGATCCAGCGGTTGGGAATATAGCATCCCATGCCCGCTAGGATCGCTTCAGCCACTGCTTTTGCACAGGAGCTTGGATCATCTGAAGTGAAGCAAAGCTGCCTCCACGGGTACGACGCAAAGAATTCTCGCAGTCCGTCCCAGTCTGCCGACTTGTAGTGCCAGACATGCCGCCATTGAGGTGGCCGCGGAGGTTCAGGCTGCGTGAGAGTCACTTGCGCTCGGACGAGGCTGTGGTCTGAAGTTCCAAGTGGTGCTTCCACAGTTACAGAGTATTCGTCTGGGCGCGTAGTCAGCAGAAGGTCCAGGATAGAGCTTCTGTGGGTCTCTATTTCTGGTGTTCTAGTAATAGAATGCACCATTTATACATATATAAGATGCCATTACATATACGCTTCTATGAAATACCATAGTTTTTACATAACATAAACTCACGCCTATATCCCCGAAGGGGTAGGCAGAGGTGCTAGCACCCAGATTTCGCCAGTTTATGTTTAAGTCCCAATGTAATACCATTAACCGGCGAGCCTATTACCATTAACCGGGCACTTATAAACCTGCGATAAATACACACATAACTTCGAAAAGCATCGAAAATTCATTGGTGTGTGCTATGGTAAAACCTGGGATCGAACCCGAGACCTCGTTTCAGCAGTCCATTACAAACAAGCAATACGTACTTTCAACAATAAGTAGGGGGGGGGGGGTATTCATGGGGATTTTAGAATAAGAAAAAAAAGCGTCAATACTTACTGACTCCCAAAAACACATCAGTTCCTGCAATGGCGATACCGAGGTACAACGCTGCATATAGAGGTATACATAGATCCACATGGTTAGGTGCAATAAGAACCATAACATCATCCTTCTTAAGACCAAGATTTTTTAGAGCAATTGCACATTTAATAGATCTGTTAAGGATTGATCCCGTTTTCTCTGATTGGTCTGTTGCTCCATCAATCTAAAAAACATAATAACATTTTAAAGTTTTTAATTCAAATCCTATCCAGAAAAAGTATTCAATAAATTAACTGGTGGATTTTTGAGGAATTAAAAATATCCATGAATCCACCGGTGGATGGTGGAAAATAGGTATCCCCAGATCCACATGTGGATCGAGATTATGGATTCAAGTGGAATTAGAGTCCTGTTCTACTATTACAGCAGTGTTGTTCTCGAAAGATTTCCCATGCGGTGTCGTACAAGTTGACTTAAGGGTAGGGCGGTCCAACATCAGGCAGATATATACAGCCCAGACTCAGCCTCAGATGAATGACGGGAGTCAACAATAGTGTCCGGAATATGGCAATAGACTCATCTCCTATAATGTAGGACAGACTAGAATGGTTGGTGAAATGTGGGTACCACGTGGGTACTAACCTAACCTAACCCTCCGAGGATAAAGGCGTGATTATATGTTTACTTGTATAATATAGTAATATAATATAGTAAATGTGAAAGTTTCTGAAGATGTTTGTATGTTTGGATGTCTGTATGTTTGGATGTATGTTATTTTAATCACGCTTTTACGAATAAATGGATCTGGCTGATATTTAATTCAGAGATAGGTTATAGTCTAGAATAACACAGGCAATAAGTTGCCGGAAATAATTTCCCACGAGTGAATGGAATCAAAAAGCCATGCAAGGGGAGTCGCGAATAATAGCAAGAAAAACTTCGACTAAATGGTTAAAATCCCCCTGACCTTATCCTATATTGTATTTGGGGTCTGCGCAATATGTGTGCCTTTTCCATTCAAATCTGGATTCAGTAATCGCAACATTCACTTCCTTTCGAGCCATATCATCTATCACACAGTCCACCCATCTCCTCTTAGGTCTTCCTCTCCCATTGCAGCCTTTTATCCCAACACATTAGTATTGTATACATATATATATATATATATAGATGGTAGTTTTAAACCACGTGATGTTCAAATCACTACCTCTGTTGCTGATTTTTCTGTCACCTAATGACCTAGTATTATATAAAGATGATTATGACGAAGAACAATATTTACCTGTGCCACAAAGTCTAGATCATCTTGGAAACTCTGCAATATAATCTTGCCGAGGTGGTGTCTGTCCGTTGGGATCCCGGTTTTGACCACCAATCGGGATGTTATCTCACTCATGTACATGTGTACTGCATCAAATGCCGTTTTATACGTCATTGTAAAGTTTCTAAAATTTAAAACAATAAGAAAAATTTTAACTAATAAAAATAATTTAGATAATCTCTTTTCTTTTCATATATTTTGTAAATACTCGGCTGTGATTATGGCTTGTTTGTAACGATGAGCGCCATCTAGCGCAATGAAGTAGAACTATCACAAAACCACTGATCCTGTATGATGCAATTGAAGTTCATACATTGGACAACACATAATTTATATGCAAGATGTCACATTACTCTCCTGAGGTTTGTCTGGAATAAATCACTTCGCGATAAGGCCGCCCGCTGTACTGTTTACATATAACTTGTATTTACACGTTTCGTGGCGTACAAATGAATTATTTGTCTATCTACCTAACATCTCAATATCAACCTTTGGGCAGGGACGCGTCAAGTGTGACCACCATAACTGGTCGGAAGATCTTCAGGGGAACATCTCATCCCAATCCTCGAATGTGTTGACTTCGATGTGATGTATTCACGTAACCTAAGCCGGACACTGTTATACCACTGTCATACCCAGTCATACCCAAGGAAAAAATGGTCATATCACTGACAAAAAATGTCATTAAATTTTAAACTTCATATTTAAAACTCAAAATTAAATGACAAAGAACACTTCATTCGCTCTACAAGATGCCATTTAATTTAAGAATCTAACAGCATTACAGCAAAGTCTAAAATTAAATCACATATTGATCCTCAAAGGTTTACAATGACCTTTGAGGATGCCGTAAGGCGAAACCGGTCAGGTGTAATTAGTAATAAAGTAATGTGGAAAAGTCCAAGTGAGTTCTCAATATGTTTAACAACAAATTCCACCAAGTGCCATCAATCTACAGTATAAATAGTCTAAAATTAAATGGCATTTTTGCAATGTCTGTGACATAACAATGATTGACAATAAACAGAATCAGATATATACATAATATATAATTATAAAACACGTAAAAACTAACCATAAGAACAATAAAAAGACAAACTTACACGTGTTACAGCTAACGTACGGCTGTTAGCTGCGATAGATTGTTTAAAAATGAATGAATGAGCAATAATACATAGTAATAGGCAACATTTATATGTTTATATGAAGCTATAATTATAGATAAGTTAAATAAACCATAAATTAGATGTCACCTAAAAAACTCCTTCCTCACGTGATTATCAAAGTTTGAATATCGAAGTACAAAACTTATCTCGTGTGAACTAATCCCAAAGTTTATAACACTTAATCAAAATACTGTAGTTAAAATAATGATAATGGAATGCCTAATGTGCGAAATACCGAAGGTCGATATACCACAGATTCAAATTCCTGATGTTCAAAATATTGGTTCGTGTATTAATTATCACACTGACTTACAGTTTCAAATTAAATAAAAACTATCCCAATTTACTAAATAAGGCTTAAGATGACCCAAGAAAAAATCTTATCCGGTAATCGTAGATTTTCTGAACGTCATATATATAGGACATGAGTTCCCTATGACCACGGTATTTTCTAAAATACCAATATTTATAACATGCCATATTAACTATTTTTATCTTAGTATAATCCTCAGAAACCTCAGGAACCGACGTAATAAAAAATTCAGTCATCAAGCTGCTAAGTCTGAAATCATAAAATATTACTTTATTGAAATATAACTACTTTTTAACGGTTTCTATCGTGATTTATAACGGTAGCCTAGTGGTATGAGTAATGGACTGCTGAGACGAGGTCTCGGGTTCGATCCCAGGTTTTACCATGGCACACACCAATGACTTTTCGATGCTTTTCGAAGTTATGTGTGTATTTATCGCAGGTTTATAAGTGCCCGGTTAATGGCAATAGGCTCGCCACCTATTACATTGGGACCTAAACAATATGTGGGTGCTAGCACCTTTGTTTATAGGCGTGAGTTTATGTTTTGTATTTTATTATACCCGGCATTATG
This sequence comes from Eilema griseolum, assembly GCA_963662185.1. NCBI lineage: Eukaryota > Metazoa > Arthropoda > Insecta > Lepidoptera > Erebidae > Eilema > Eilema griseolum. Next base: position 5,303,343 of record OY759249.1, read on the forward strand.
GCTTCATTTCAATAGATTTGGAGGGTGACATGAAACGAGACGCGAAACGTCGGGTTCAATCAGTATTTTGAGATAGTTAATAAATATTCTACAACATTCTACACATCGCTACTAGACCCATGTTAAGCATAGTTTAACTAGCTTGTATTATGGAATCTAGAATGCTGATAAACATACTTAGATATTATTTTTTGTAAATGCATACATATTGTACATAAAAACACCCAGACCAATGAAAATATACATCATCATGCATACAAATATTTGCACTGAAAGGGAATCGAACTCGCGCCCCCCGCATAGCAGTCGAACGTTCTACTGCTACCGCTAACTGGCTGACTTGGCCTTGGGGCCCAAAATGTGTTTTATAACGCGATTTTTGGATACCTTACCATAATTTTATGATTACAAATTAACATACTAAGTAGTATTTCCGAGGAGGTAGGACACGATGGTATTCCCGTCCGAATTGAGCAGTTCGACTGGGGAAGTACCTCCACCCTACAGAATATCACGGCTATAACAACCTCGTGTTGTGTTCCCGGCGGTGAGTAGGGTAGCCAGAGCTCACTGGAGAGTTTTTGTGCTGTCAGTGGGAAGACCAAAGGCTTGTCATGATTTTGTGTTCTGCACTGAGGGCATATAAAATCTTTGTTCTTACAGGGTCTGCAGTAATAAATAATATAATAATAATAAATATTCTACAACATTCTACACAACGCTATCTAGACCCATGGTAAGCATAGTTTAACTAGCTTGTGTTATGGAATCTAGAATGCGGATAAACATACTTAAATACTTATTATTATTATTTTTTTTTGTAAATACATACATATTATACATAGAAACACTCAGACCAATGCAAATACCCATATTCATGCATGCAAATATTTGCACTGAGCGGGGATCGAACCCACGCCTCCTGCGTAGCAGTCACGTTCACTACCGCCACGCCACAGAGGCTGTCGATGTGACTCCACTGGTGTTACACACTTTCAAAGGTCACGGTAACCACTTTCTGTCAGGTGGGCCGTGTGCTTGCCTACCACCTAAGTTGTAAAAAAAAAATTGGGCAGAATCGGATGACCTTGTCAAATAGCCTATTGTGTACCCCAAGGTATACGAGATATAGTTACTTAATAAAGTATGCAATAATACTTAATAAAGATAATACATTTATAATAACATTACGATTGTTATTTATCCATTAGAATACCATATATTATCGTATTATCGAATCAGCATTAGTACAGTCCAAATGTATATAAAACTAGCCTATGCTCGTGGTTCTACTCGCGTGGATGTCGATTATCTCGACTTTTCGTTATATCTCCGGTTCTACTTAACCGATTTCGATTAAACTTAGTAAGTTATTAATAACAAAAAATCGCATCAAATTTCGATCAGTAGTTGCGTTCATTGCGGACAAAGGCATGAAGTATAAAAACAAACGTGTTTTGTGTCGTCAATTTACCTTTTTCTTTATACCACTTAGGTGGCACACAAGCACACGGCCCACCTGATGGAAAGTGGTTACCGAGGCTTATGGACGTGTGTAACACCAGAGAAGCCACATTCGCGCTGCCGACCCTGTTAGCACAGTCTCTGTGCCGTCAGCGTAGAGGACAAAGCAGTTCAAGCCTTTAGTCATCCCACTGACAGCACAAATTCTCCAGTGAGCTCTGGCTACCCTACTCACCGCTGGGAACACAACACGAAGTTATTATAACCACGGTATTCTGTATACCTAATATAACCCAGGCATTAAAAAAAAAATCTAAAACTATTCACTCCGCTGGTTGGGGACTCTGTGGTCCCCACACCCGAGTAGAGAGCCAGATCGAGTGAAATGGACCTGGGTCGACCGGGGTGCGAGGGATATGTCTGTCAACCTCACATTCGGCAACCAAAAACGACCCAAAGGCGTCATGCGTTTTAATCAGTTCGAGTCCGAGATAACCTCTCACACCACAGCTGATGCGGTGAACCGTGGGGATTTTTTGCACGTAAAAAAATTTCTCATTCCGCTGGAGCAAATGAGTCCTAGGCCCGTATTTTAGAACAACACTCAGTAATCTCGATCTATTTGACGACAAATTGACAGATTTTACAGTCTAACTAATCTGTCCTTAGATAAGTTGAGATTAAAATCTACCTACCATAAGAAAACGGGTTCTGGAGTGGAGGCCACGAGAAGTCAAACGGAAGGGTCGTCCTCTAGCCTGATGGACTGTGACGACCTGGAAAAGTTAACTTGGTTAGACTGGAGGTGAATTGAGAGTAATGGCAGCGCAGTTCACTGCTGGATATATGACTCTCCTAGATATGTCCAGCAGTGTGGACTACTATAGGCTAATAGTTTGATTGATAGTCAAAGAAATAAAAAGACTGACAAAACAATGTGACTCCCTTGGATTTGCACACGTCCATAGGCCACGGAAACCACTTTCCATCAAGTGAGCCGTGTTGATATGCCTGTTAATCTCACCTTCGGCAACCAAAACGACCCACAGGTGTCTTGCGTTTTAGTCGGTTCGAGCCCGACATAATCTCCAGTTGAAAACCAGCGTCAGGTACTTGTGCCTGGCACCATGCTGAACTGGCTCCTTTTTTGGTGCAACGTGACTAATTTGTTTATTTGTTGTGTTTATTGTATTTTAATGTGTTTAGTACCTAAGTATTTGTTAGTCGATGCTGTATCAAAATAAAAAGGTTTTTCTATCTTTCTTCTTTCTTTCTTTCTTCTTTCTTTCTTTCCCACCCACAAAAAAGAATATTCTTGTCTGCCATCTAAGTGGTATAAAAAAATATGAAGCGATGGTGAATGGGCAACACGATAGGGGTCGACGTAGACGTACGTATGTCAATCAGATCGAAAACATTTTAAAGAAAGGACATGTCAAGAGTCGGAAGCGGCGAACATGTATGAAAACAATTATGAAAGTAGAAGAAGCTAAAGATGTATGCCAGGATCGTGGCAAGTGGAAAACTGTAGTCTGAGAAACAGGCGTGACTGTATGTATGTATGATAGTCACGCTCTCGGGAAGGATCAACAGCAGGGAAAGGTATCAGAAGTTCACACAGACGAAGCCATGAGCAACAGATAGTATAGAACAGTTATATAAGACAATACCTAATACAAAGTTAACAAATCATGAAATTGCCCCCACGCAAAATGGTTGAAACCACCAGCAGTAATTTTACCTCCAAGACTGTATCATTATAGCGGAAATAATTCATAGGATTTCGATTTCAAGTTAGCGTAAGGCTGATGGTATACCTACTGCTTTTAGTATAAATAATATCTATTACTAGCTGATGCGGTGAACTTCGTAACGAGATATTCTGGTATAGATCGGAATAATATGAAATCAATGATATTTTAAGGTACATATGTGTACATACATACATATAATCATGCCTTTATCCCCGAAGGGTTAGGCAGAGGTGAATTAACACCGACATTTCACCAATCATTGAGTTCGATCCGTAATAAGGAGTGAGCCTGTTGTTGTCTTTCGGGCACTATTGTTGACTCAAGCCATTCATCTGTGGCTGAGTCTGGGCTGTATAAATCGGTCTGATGTTAAATAGCCCTATCCCTTAGTCGCCTTGTACGACACCGCATGGGAAGAGATGGGGAGGTCCAAATTCTACTCTGCCGGGAAATACGGGGTATCTATGTAAGTACATTGTATGGTTATGTAAATATTTAATATCTTTTTTTCTTTATACAACTTAGGTGGCACTTGGCAGACAAGCACACAGTGGTTACCGCGACCTATGAACGTGTGTAATACCAAGGGAGTCACACCCGTGCTGCCGACCCTGTAAGAACAGAGAGTTTCTGTGCTGTCAGTACAGAAGACACAATCAGGGCAAGGTTTTGGTCTTCCTACTAACAGCACTAAAACTTTCAAGTGAGCTCTGGCTACCCTACCCACCGCTGGGAACACATCACGATGTTATTATAGCCGCGGTATTCTGTAGGGTAGAGGTACTTTCGCATTCGAACTGCTCAATTGGGACGGGAATACCGTCGTATTCTACCTCCTCATTTTTTTCTAATTTAATATGTATATTTATGTACATCTATTTACTTTCTTGAACCAAATGGTTTGGCTCGCGACGATGGCAAGAGACCGGATGATGTGTCATTAATGCCATGGAGAATGGGTAGGACTCAAGTGTGGGACGCAATATGCGTCGATACCATTGCCCCTACCCAAATACCTGGCACGGCTGGCTGTGCTGGTGCTGCTGCAGCTTCTGCAGAGACTCTTATTCTAATCTCATTGGTGATTATGAGTTTGTGCCGTTTGGAGTAGAAACGTTTGGGCCGTGGGGTCCGAGCGCCCGCCATCTCTTCAGGGAGATTGCGAAGCGTATGGTCGACGCTTCTCGTGACCAGAGGGCTGGCCTCTTCTTAGTATTTAAACTATCATGGTCACTGACATCAGTATCAGAATAAACGGGATATTTACCATGTTTCATTATTTTGAGTTTCCGTTATTTCGGCGCTGTTGCAAGCACCATGATCACGGAGGAACTGGAGTAGTGGCGGTGAACAAAGAAAAAGTTTTTTCTTCTAGGAGTAATTATATCGATCTACCTTCTTTCGAGTTCTTTTACTACGCGTATCTGCACTACTATTGGTTTCACTCTCACTACAAACTCGAACCCGATCTCGATCGCGTTCACGACATACGATGCTCACTGTATCCACTCGCGATTTTGTTTTAGCTTGTTCCCGGTTGTTTTTGCAAAGACGGACCACTGGATGCCAGACGTTCGGCAGTTGAAACCCATCCTCACGATTGAAATTTTTATACTTTTTTATTTCAATTGCTTCCCTTACCAGTCTTGGTATATAGTGGCGTTCTGTCGAAAGCATCTGAGGGTTATGTAGCTCGATCCAGTGGTTCGTACCGGACTCCAATAAATGTTGAGCGATTGCAGATTTATGCGGTTCATTGTTTTTGACTGCCCTGATGTGTTCCTTGATTCGGCATGTAACCGTTCTTTTTGTTTGTCCTATATAGGAACTGCCACAGCTACTGATAGCTACTGACAGCTAATGAAACATGGTAAATATCCCGTTTATTCTGATACTGATGGCCTCTTCTTAGGTCAGAGAATAAGCATTGCCATACAACGTGGCAATGCTGCCAGTCTTTTGAGAACGCTACCACAAGATGCATGCGATGCGGAGGAATTCCACGACGCATTTTAACTTTTGTTTTATTTAATTATTATTTTTTATTAATGTCAATATTAGTATTAGGTTTTGTTGTATATTTTACTTATATTATGTAGGTATATTATATGTATATATATTATGTAAGTTCCTATACCATAATTTACCTACTTTATCATACTATATATATATCTACCTTATGGTATATATGTACCTATCTATATATTACTTTATGGAATTCTTGTTCCTGTTTATTGAACATTCTCTCTATAATGTTACAGGGGCCGTTTTAGTAGTCCACTTATGTTGGTGCAAAGTGTAAAGTATCGATGGCTTAGTGGTTAAGGAGTCGGCCTTATGATTGAGAGGTCTCGGGCTCGAACTAAATCCGCAGCTAAACTGGTAAAGCGAACACCAGACTCAGAGGTGAAAGCTTCGGATGGAACTGGGATTAACGATAGGATGTAGAAGAAGATACTTTATACAATAAATTTAAGATTTAAAAAAAATTGCGGGATTTGAACCCGCGATCTTTACCTTACAGTGTGAACGCTCTGACCACTAAGCCAAAGAACCTTCGCCCGAAACCATCCAAATTCTTCTAAACATATATCGGTCTTACGGCGACGGTTCAGTGCCATCTAGCGACATTCGTACGAACTATCGAAACCAATGAACGATGTTGCAATCATTTTTAAACATTGATTTTTGATGACTCCGCTCAAACTATTGGAGGAAATTTTAAAGCATTTAGTATAGATACTAACTATTCAAATCAATTAAGATATAGGAAAAATTTAATTGATTCAAACGGGATTCGAACCCGCGATCTTTCCCTTACAGTGGGAACACTCTGACCACTAGATTAATGTGTGTATATTACGGGATGTATGTATATGTCAACGTGTACCAAAGCAGTAGATATTTTTACGCCGTGTTGTAGTGCCCATTATTGTGTCTAGCTAGTTTATAGTCAATGGTCGCATGATGCAGTCGACAACTGACACTTAATTGAAACTAAGGTCGTGCATTATTTATTGCAATAACACTTCCTTGAATACATTTCCGCAACTGGATACTCAGCACAATTGAGTACATAACATGCCATATCAAATAGCATATTATTAAACAAATAGAGGCCTGATTCCCACAGGAATAGTCAATAATTGGACTATAAGTATTATCTTCCCTTTGTAGTGATATCATATGAATCCGGTATCTGCATAACTATGTATGGAGTTAAGACACATACAATATTTAAGTGTCTTTACACCTGTCCTGCTTTGTCTTTTACAGTGACGGCACAGAAACTCTTGTTTACAGGGTTGGCAGCGTGAGTGTTACTCCCTTGACGTAGCACACGTCCATAGGCCAAAGGTAGCCGCTTTCCATCAGGTGGGTCGTGTGCTTGTCTGCCAACCAAGTGGTATAAAAAATATTATAGATAGGAAAAATTATAATTAATAAATTGTGTCAAACAAGAATCGTACCTGAAACCTGCGACATAGTAATCGAACACTCTACTACTAAACCATTGAGGACAGGTATTGAAAAGATCGAAATAAGTTTGATAGCAGGCGGTACCCATTTGCCAATCATATATCATATGTTGTGTTCCCAGCGGTGAGTAGGGTAGCCAGAGCTCACTGGAGATTTTGTGCTGTCAGTGGAAGACTATGGGCTTGTCCTGCTTTGTCTTCTACTGACAGCACATATTCTCCAGTGAGCTCAAAAAAAAAACCGAAAGAAAATTAATGGGACCACCTGCTATCAAACTTATTTCGATCTTTTCAGCGTCAGTCGGGTTTTTATATTTAATTAAAAAAAATAATTACATAAATGGGGTCCTGATGTACTATTTTTTTTTCCTTCTATGGCGATCCCAACGATTCCGCCAACAACTCAGTTTTTATATACTGATTACTGATCGAAATAACGTGTGAACCTGATGTACTATTTCGAAATCCTCGTGATAAGCTATTTATAATTATTTGACGTTTGGTTGAAATTGTTGCAAATAAATAAACGATTAAAATAAAATTAAAAGAACTATACTTATAACAAAAAAATAATTAAAATGCGTCGTGGATTTCCTCCGCATCGCATGCCTATTGTAGTAGCGTTCCCAGAAGACTGGCAGCTTTGTCACGTTATATAGCAATGCTTATTCTCTGACCTAAAAAGAGGCCACCCTTCTGGTCATGAGAATTGTCAACCAAACGCTTCGCAATATCTCTGAACTGAAGAGATTGCGGGCGATCGGACCCCATAGTTCCAAAGTTTTGACTCCAAACGGCGCAAATTCATAATCTCTGCAAAAGCAGTAGCAGCACAAGCAAAGCCAGCCGTGCCAGGTATATGGGTAGAAACAATAAGGTCTTAAATATACCCATATTACAGTATTATAATTATTATTATTTACTTTAAACTGCAGCAAATTACAGTTGACGGTGTTGGTTTTTTTTGCATCACCTTGGGTTACCGAGACGAATCTAAAAACACTTGTATGTTAATTGAAGAAATCCGTCCTGCAGTTTGGAAGATAAATGAGGTAATAAAGTTTATTACAAACATGTACACTAGATACGCACGAACAACATAACTCTACTTGGTAGTCGGGTAAAAAATTAATTGATAGATTGATTGATTGACGCGTGACCTACATGCTTTGACTATTAAATGACTATTGCACGCAACTGTCATACATGCCAAGTTATTTATTTGTAGACATGCAAGCAAATAATTTGTCACATATGACACGTGCGTAGCCACGCAACCATTTTTTTTTATATAACTTAGGTGGCAGACAAGCACATGGCCCACTTTATAGAAAGTGGTTACCATGACCTATGAACGTGTGTAACACCAGTGGAGTCACATCCGTGCTGCCGACCCTGTAAGAACAGAGATTTTGTGCCGTCAGTGTAGAGGACAAAACAGGACAAGCCTTTGGTCATCCCACTGACAGCACAAAAACTCTCCAGTGAGCTCTGGCTACCCTACTTACCGCCGGGAACACAACACGAAGTTTTTATAACCGCGGTATTCTGTAGGGCGGAGGTATTTAATTTAAAATAGAACAGAACCTTAGACTACACAAACTGTATGGATGCAGTAAGTGGCATTATAACGCGGCTTAAAAAAGCTACTACTTCGGTGTAAGACGGTGCCAATAGCGGTGGAGACTCTGGGGAGTTGGGGCAAGGAAGCTAAAAGCCTCATTAAAGAAATCGTCTCAAAAACAAAGGCTCATCAAGGCGACCGGTGACGCTCGTTCCAGGTCGTTCCTGGTCCAAAGGCTGGCCATCGCCATCCAACGTGGCAACGCAACAAGTGTTATGGGCACTTTTGCACCGGGAGCGATCAGGGGCGGGTTATTTGAATAGACTATAAGCATTGCTTGTTGTACAATGTTGACATATTGTGTTAATTTGACGAAAAAAAACAAGCACCCATTACTTTGGAAATAGATAACCTAGTTTTCATACGTCTAAAGAGAGCAGTGAGTAGGGTAGCCAGAGCTCACTGGAGAATTTGTGCTGTCAGTGGAAACACTAAAGGCTTGTCCTTCTTTGTCTTCTACACTAACGGCACAGAAACTCTGTACTTACAGGGTTGGCAGCGCGACTGTGACTCCTCTGGTGTTACAAACGTCCATAAGCCACGGTAACCACTTTCCATCAGGTGGGCCGTGTGCTTGTCGGCCACCTAAGTGGTATAAAAAAAAAGCACTCTACTAGGTGGTCGCCAACCAGCGCACTGACCCCAATTTATGGTCTCAGGACGGAACACCCAATAGAGTATTGGAGATTGTGTAATTTACTTTAATAGTTCGATTACAATTAATTTTGATAGAACGAGTGAGTCTCCGTTTCGACACAAGGCGACCCATTTGTTATTGTCCATATCTATTGTATGTCTGTGTGTTTATCAGTTCCGGTCCAGAGGGCGCAGTTCTTAACCGATTTTCACTGAACTTGCCACACGTGTTCTTTAATTAAACAACAAATTATCTCGACAGCTTTTTAACCCTCCGCAAAAACGACGGGGTGTTATAAGTCTGACGTGTCTCTCTGTGTGTGTGTGTGTGTGTGTGTGTGTGTGCGTGTCTGTGGCATCGTAGCTCCTGAACGGATGAACCGATTTGGATTTAGTTTTTTTTTTGTTTGAAAGGTATATTAGTCGGGAATGTTCTTAGCTATGTTTGAAAAAAAATCGGTCCAAGATGGCCGCCGCTACCTTGGATCGTTTCGATAATATGACGTAGTGCTCTACCAGTTAGGGTCCCCGGACATCAAGGCTTGAATCAAAATATGTATTACTAGGTATATCAAATTTATAGGGCTAACTAACATAAGTTATTGTCGACTTTGTGGGAGTTGTTTTTTGGGACGGGGGTTTTTTTAATTTTTTTGATAGGAGGCATGTGGGGGAGAGATTTGTTGTCGCGTTATTTGTGAAAGGATCTTGATATTTTTTTGCTGAAAAATCACGTACATAATTCCTCACAGGTTGGTGTGAAAAAAGGGATGCTCGCAAAATTTACTGTTCACAAAACTACTAGTATCACGTAAGCACTAAAGGGGGAAGGGGGTCTTTGCATTGCTTATTTTTGATGACATGGGGTGGGGGGATCTAATTAACGATTACGTAAGCTGTAGTTATTTACTTATTCACACATAATATCGAATGCATTACCCATGCATTAACCTAAAAAGCAAACATGAAAAGAAATATCGGCTCCTGTGTGTGTTTATAATCACTTTTTCATGTTTATGTTTCCCCGTTGTGAAAATGCGTTAAAAATGGCAGTTACTTGTTGTAAAAAACCCTTTCTAACATGAAAGGTTTTTTAATTGATAGTTCTTGGTCATACTTAAGACTTTGATTCCAATTTGTTGAGTAAAATCGGCTTTTTTAACTTCGGTAAACGAGCATAGACGGTTCTTTTTTTTTAAAAAGACTCCAGTGTACCACTAACTTTACTCAAGTGCCTACTATTGAATTTATAATGAGGTGTTCTTTGCTATATTATCTACATAATATAATAGCTCTGCGGTATCATAACTGATGCTTACGAGCGCGTATGCCATTTGCAATTGTGCATCGTAACGGAAGCTAGGTAGATTGACAAGAGACAATTTGAAATAAGAACATTAGATTATTACAAACTTGTGAATAAAACATTGGTTGGAAATAGCTAGTAAAGTAAAAAAGAAAATAAAAAGGTTTTCGAACTGTCGGCGAAAAAAAAAGTAGAACTTATTTGTGATTAAAATTAAAATCGTTTAAAAATATTCTGTGGGAAAAGTTTCGAGTTTGAGAGTGATTGCCAGTTTATTTCAATGTAAGTACCTATGTAAAACAATTTTGTTTTGTGGATTTTATGACCTGGTAACTAGGACCTTTAAGTCAAGTCTTATAACACCCTTTATTACACACATTGGTCTAGTTAGAATATTGTTGATGATGATGAATGATAATTGCTATCTCAGTAAAGTAGTGGAAAATTTACTTTTCTTTTTTATGTGCGCAAAATCCCCATGGATACCCCCCACCGGAGCCGGTGGAAGAGGTTATGTCGGACTCGAACCGATCAAAACGCACGCACCACGTGGGTAGTTTTTGGTTTCCGAAGGTGAGGTTAACTAGCATATCCCTCGCACTCCTGCTGACTCAGAGCCATTTCTCTCGAACTGGCCCTCTCCTCGGGTGTGGGGACCACAAAGTCCCCAACTCGTCCCCGGAAATGGGGAGGAGCGCGAGGCGCGCCGACGCCGCGGTTTGCTTCTGCCAAGGTGACAGGCGGATCCACCCGTCACCCCCAGGCCTAGTGGAACATTTACTAGAGGCATCTGAGAAGATTTGGAACCAACGGGAAATATCACAATTCACTGAAATATGTCACTGTTCTACTCTTGTATGCGTTGTCTAAAATGTTATATCTAAAAATCCACCATTTTTACGCATAAAAAGTGGAATTTATACCAATTTTTGAAAATTATTTTTTATAATTTATAGGAGGTAGGTCACGACGGTATTCCCTTCCCAATTGTGCAGTCCGACTGGGGAAATACCTCCACCCTACAGAATACCATGGCTATAATAACTCGTGTTGTGTTCCCGGCGTTGAGTACGGTAACCGGTGCTCACAGCTGTCAGTAAGAAAACTAATTGTTTGTCCTGATTGTTTCTTCTGCACTGACGGCACAGAAACTCTCGGTGTTGCACACGTTCATTGGTCACAATAACCACTTTTCATCAGGTAGGCCGTGTGTATGTTCGCCACCTAATTTGTGTAAAAAAAAAATAACAAAGCGATGCGCTATCCTCCGCGTTAGCGCAAAAACCCAACTAATGCCTACCTGTATTTTCAAGGTCCTTGGTCGTCTTTTTGTAAGTTTTCATAAATGATTATATAGTTAATCTTCCTGCTTGTATAGTTTTTTACATGATTAAGAATTTATTTAAATTCAAACCTACATATACGTGCCAGTGCTAAAAAAGTTACACAAAGGAGTTGTCCAGAAATGGTTTTTTATTCTCGAAAAAATCAATTTGCTTTTACCAAATTGAAGTTAAAAACTAATCCTGTAGTTATGATGACCTAGTAAGAAGTCCAATAAAGTGATAAAAGTGTAATTTGCACAGTAAATGAACAATAAATATCTAACATTACAAAAATGAGCATGTTTCAAGAAAAGAAACCAGAGTTGCATGCATGCAACTCTGGTTTCACAAGCATGTTTCGAAAGTGACTTTAAGTGACAATTGACAGCGGTGACTAAGTGATGACAGCGATTATTGTTATTAAAAAAATAAAATTTTATTGCCATCCTCGAATTAAAATATCTACTAACATAAAATAACTTTGGCTTTTCTCTTAAACGCAGGGTTTAAAAATTATTATCTAACTAGTGCCCGATTTCTAATTTTAGTTACTATATATCAGTGTAAATTGAGCCATAATGGATTTTATTGAGAATAAAAAACTAACGTCCATACAAAAAGTGGACATGTCCTTTATATGTATTAGGTAGTATATTCAATAATAACTGGTGTTGTGTTCCCAGCGGTGCGTAGGGTAGCCAGAGCTCACTGGAGAATTTGTGCTGTCAGTGGGATGACTAAAGGCTTGTCCTGCTTTGTCCTCTACACTGACGGCACAGAAACTCTGTGCTTACAGGGTCGGCAGCGCGAGTGTGGCTTCTCTGGTGTCACACGCGTCCATAGGCCACGGTAACCACTTTCCATCAGGTGGGCCGTGTGCTTGTCTGCCACCTAAGGGGTATAAAATAATAATTAAATAATCAGCCCCTCTAGACAGGTGGCATAACGTTAGAATGGCATAAAATATATGAATTAATGAATGGAACTGACGATGCCATACATTAATTATTCTACTCTATTCAACTAACATTGTGCCACTTGTCTAGGAGGTAAAAAGACATGCACCCACCTACCGATAAGTAATTGCGTATTTTCCTGTTCTTAAAATAAATTATTTATTGCTATTATTATTTTTGGGGAACAGGCCAGCAGTTGAAACAACTGATATCAGCCTGCATCTCATTGTTCACTACACTGTTTTGACTACTCAATGATTTTGTTGATTTATGTGTTTGTCCAGTCTATTGACTGAATTGGTTAATGTTTTCTGCTGTCACAATATTTTCAGGTAGCCTATTCCATGTGTTAACCACTCTATTGCTCAAGAAATTCTTGTGTGGGTTTGTATTCCAACTAGATTTTTGCAGTCTAATATTGTGTCCTCTACGATTTCGGTCCGGTGCGCGTATGAACATGTTGCTGAATTCTTGTAAGTCATAGTGATCATTTATTATTTTGAAGGTCTCAATCAGGTCTCCACGTTCTCTGCGCTCCTTCAAGGTGGTCAGGTTCAGTTTGTCTAATTGTTCTTCGTATGGCAACCGTTTCAGCTGTCTGGGGACTTTGGTGAATCCACGCTGCACTCTTTCCAACAGGTCTATGTCTTTTTTGAAATAGGGGCTCCATACCTGATAGGCATATTCTAATATTGGTCTGACATACATTTTGTGGATTCTAAGAGCCATTTCAGGTGTCAATGTTCTAAAGGCCCTAATACCATATTTAACTGATCTTTTCAAATTAAGAACGGGAAAAGAGCAGTAAAAGTTGCGTTGGTTCTTAGTTTATCGATTCTATTTAGTTTTAATCATCCACCAAACCAATAATAGTAAGTTATTTGACTATTGAATATTATGACGTCACAATAATTTATTTCATACAAATCTCATTGCGTTGACGACTGTCATGAACGACAAATCCCATACATTTGTCATTATGTTCTAAAATACGCCCCCAACGAATTTCCTTTTGTTTAGAGGGACTGAGGTTTCAATCGATTCATTAACTCACTTTTGATTGCAATGGGTTACATTTCATACAAATAACTTCTATTTCATTTCTTAATTTTTTTGTCTATCAAAGAAGTTATAATAAAAGCGAAATACCATAACATAAACTCACACCTATATTCCCCAAAGGGGTAGGCAGAGGTGCTAGCACCCACATTTCGCCAGTTTATTTTTAGGTCCCAATGTAATAGGTGGCGAGCCTATTGTTATTAACCGAGCACTTATAAACCTGCGATAAATACACACATAACTTCGAAAAGCACCGAAAGGTCATTGGTGTGTGCCATGATAAAACCTGGGATCGAATCCGAGACCTCGTTACAGCAGTTCATTACCACTACCACTAGGCTACCGCGGTTATATACCACTCACTCATTTATCATGAAATCTCAGAAAATATAACACCAAGGCAAGGCTATACCTTGAAATTCGACAGGTAGGTTCCTTATAGGGTGTAGACATCCGTTTAGAATGGATTTTACAAAAACCCACCCCTAAGGGGGTAAAACAGGTCCACGCGTACGAAGTCGCTGACGCTTACTCCACAAGAACAATATTTTTAGGCGGTAGGACACGACGGTATTTCTGTCCAATTGAGCAATTCGACTGGGGAAGTACCTCCGCCCTACAGAATACCGCGGCCATAATAACCTCGTGTTGGATTCCCGGCGGTGAGTAGGGTAACCAGAGTTCACCAGAGAGTTTTGGTGCTGTCATTGGGAAAACCATAAGCTTGTCCTGCTTTGTCTTTTACACTGACGGCACAGAAACTCTCTGTGCTTACAGGGTTGGTAGCGCGAGTGTGACTCACTTGGTTTTGCACACGTCCATAGGCCACGGTAACCACTTTCCATCAGGTGGTATAAAAAAAGCTGTGTAATAAAAATTAAATATCTAAACAATACAATACTTCTATAAATTATTACATCTAATGACATTTACTCTATAAACATAATACAATCAATATCGGTTTGTTATTTATAGCAATTATTAATAATAATTTTACTCTATCGGTCATTTATATTGTTAATATGAATGACCGATAGTAGCTGAGTTCGAGACCTTGCCGATACTCAGCAATCACAGCTTGCATGCTATTGACAAGCCCGTCCCGACTTCACCGTTCGTTCACCGGGGGTCGTTTTTAGTTGCCGAAGGTGAGGTTAACAGGTATATCCCTCGCACCCCGGCCGACCCAGGGCCATCTCTCTCGATCTGGCCCTCTTCCTCAGGTGTGGGGACCACTGAGCCCCCAACCCGTCCCCGGAAATAGGGAGGCGCGCGAGGCCATGGCACACAATAATGACTTTTCGATGCTTTTCGAAGTTATGTGTGTATTTATCGCAGGTTTATAAGTGCCCGGTTAATTGCAATAGGCTCGCCACCTATTACATTGGGACCTAAACATAAACTGGCGTAATGTGGATGCTAGCTCCACTGCCTACCCCTTCGGGGATATAAGCGTGAGTTCGGGGATATAGAGATATAACATAAGTTATGTTATGTCTTAAAGATCAAAATTAAATGAATAGAGTTTCATTACATTGTTTTATTAACCCTGCAAAAGGCCTTTTAATAGATAGATAGATAGATAGATAATACTTTATTGTACACCAAGTTGTAAATGACAACTGAGACAAGTTAATTTTAAACTTTAAATCCATTGCTTTAAAGTCTAATATTAAATGGATTTTTAGCAGTGTTTTTAGTATGACAGTGGTTTTGCTTTAGCAGAATCGAGGCCCTGGAGGGATAAGAGGGAATATTAGTAATTTCATTTCTAATATTTAAAAAAAAGGACAGAACTAAGCAATTGGAATAATGAAAACGACGGTAGTATATGTATGTATTAATTTATATATTTGAAACTACTGCACTGTACTGTTGTTTATTAAGAATTTTATACAAGTGACATAATAAATTGATACACATAACGCCATCTAGTATATTTTAGTAGTCACTAAATTCTTAATCTTCGAAGTGGAGACCCTTACTGTACTGATACTGTAAAAATCTGTCATTGTATGTACCTATTACTAACTTTTACTTACAGACTTTGGAATTCTAAGAATCTCAAAATGTCTCTGAAGCGGATGGCTAATGACTCCCTCCATTGGTACTTGGGAGAACTATCATGTCGCATAGTGGCAGAATCAGGGATACCTTCTGACCAGCACCATCTCGGCAAATTGATCCTACATTGCTTGAAAGAAGATCTGGATTTTGTAGTTCAGGTAAGGAATAAAGAAATATTATCAGTCCTATTTATCAGAAAAAAAAGACCTACTACTTTGGTCTTCTTCTTCGAGTCAATAGCTAGGTCTGATATATAATGGTCTGGTATTCAAATTTTATCAGCCCAAAACTTGACCACAGCAACAGCGCTCTCCACCAACCACAAAGACCTGGAATTCATAACCAGTACACGTGTTTCCTTCTTCCTACAATTCCGGGGCCTTTAAGCGGGGCGTGAAAAAGCATCTGATGAGGCCGCCAAGCTGAGTGCCACCATTGTAACACTTAGTGTCTGTAATGGTGACCCTCTTTCCTGAGACTTTGCCTTTAGCTTTCCATCAGGCGAGGTGAAGTCAAGTTGGCGTGTCCTATACAAAAAAAAAATGTACTTTCACTCTTACTTAAGTCGCTTTTCCTCTATAAAACTTGACCAATGGCAGTGGTCTCCAGTGAAATTCTTACAAAATCTATATTATTATATTATACAGATTGATGGGGCCACAAACGAAAGCGAGACAGCCTCATCGATACTAAGAAGAACAGTACGTTGTGCTACTGGCTTCCAACATATGGGGTTAGCGCATGGTGATGTCATAACAATCATGGCGCCGAATCATGTGGATGTTTCAATTCCTCTGTATGCGGCTTTATATCTTGGCATCAGCGTTTCCGCCGTAGACAGGACACTAACTACGAGTAAGACTGAATTATTAATTATTAGACATAAAATCAGAGTCAACAATAGTGCCTGGAATACGGCAATAGCCTCACCTCCTATTCAATCAATCAATCAACTAGCCCATCGCAGTCCACTGCTGGACTAGGCCTCTCCCAATGCTGGGAGGCTTTGGCCTACTGTTTCCACGCTGGCCAGACGGGTTGGTACAGGGTTTTATTTCGAGTTTTCCTTTTCTCGCAGTGATATGGTTTGCATATATTTCCATTAGTCGCCTTTTACGACACCCTTCGGATGAGATGGGGTGCTGATACTTGTATTCTTTCTCCATCACCACACCCCTTGTTACGTGGGACCAAATACAATTATTAGTGAAATGTGGGTGTTAATTCTCCTCTGCCTAACCCTCCAGGGATAAAGGCGTGATTTTATGTATGTATGTAGACAAAAAATTCTTCATGAAACAATGAAATTTGTTGTGCTCATTTTTGATTTGTTGTCTTAGTGAATCATGTATGAGCTTATAAGGAGGTAGGACACGGCGGTATTTCCGCCCGATTGAGCAGTCCGACTGGGGAAGTACCTCCGCCCTACAGAATACCGCGGTTATAATAACTTCGTGTTGTGTTTCCAGCGGTGAGTAGGGTAGCCAGAGCTCACTGGAGAATTTGTGCCGTCAGTGGGAAGACTAAAGGCTTGTCCTGATTTGTCTTCTACTGACAGCACAGAAACTCTGTACTTACAGGGTTGGCAGCGCGACTGTGACTCCTCTGGTGTTACAGACGTCCATAGGCCACGGTAACTACTTTCCATCAGGTGGGCCGAGTGCTTGTCTGCCAACTAAGTGCTATAAAAGATTTATGTATGTCCACATGGTGACGTAAGAATACAAGTATCACCACCGCGTCTCATCCGAAAGATATTGTAAGAGGCGACTAAAGGAGTAACACACCATATCACTGCGAGAGAAGGAAAACTTGAAATAAAACCCTGTACCAACTCATCTGTCTAACGTGGAAACTGTAGGCCAAAGCCTCTCAAAATTGGGATAGGCTTATGTCCGTGGTTTTTTTTTATTTTTTATACCACTTAGTTGGCAGACAAACACACGGCCCACCTGATGGAAAGTGGTTACCGTGACCTATGGACGTCTGTAACACCAGAGGAGTTACAGTCGCGCTGCCAACCCTGTAAGTACAGAGTTTCTGTGTCGTCAGCAGAAGACAAAGCAGGACAAGCCTTTAGTCTTCCCACTGACAGCACAAATTCTCCAGTGAGCTCTGGCTACCCTACTCACCGCTGGGAACACAACATTGTGATTGCTTGATTAACTTAAGATATAAATTTACTTTCAGTGGAATTGCAACACACGTTTGAGTTTTCTCAGCCAAAAATAATCTTCTGTCAGAGCGAAAAGGCTCCAGATGTTCAAGTGGCGTTAAACAATTTGAATTTAGACTCGCACATAGTTACTTTTGATAAAGGAGATTATTTGTTCAGTTTCAAAGACTTCATGGAAACATATGGAGACGATACTCCGGTAGTTGATTTCAAGTAAGTTCAATTGTCGTATTTCTTTTTTTTTTTTGTTTTGTCTATTCTTTTTCTCTCTACTATTTTGATTGTAATGGGCTAGTATAATGAGATTCCATCTACCTTCTGAAGCTTCTAGTTGCATTATATACCCTAGCTCTACATCTGTCTTTTCACTGAAGTTCTGTAAATTAATAATGGTCGATAGTCTATATTATTTCAATAAAGAAGAAAAGTTCAAGAAAAGTTTCTGTGGAAGGATTTTCTAAGCAACTATAACAGAGGGTTCTTCATTAAAGTGGGTTGCATTGATGCCCCTATGTAGACCACTTTCAATGGACACGACCCACCTTATCTGCCCGCCACTAAATAGTACAAAATAAAGAATGATTTTTTGAATTTATGGTGTTATTCTTTCACTCAAAAACGGTAAAATACGGGTGTTTCATTTGAATCTCCGTTTTTGATCCTATAGAGGATAGAAAAACAATCGTTATTATACTTCGTTCCCCAGGGGATCGAAAAGGTCTTTACTCTTCCACCAATCCCCTTATCCTCGATTAGGGGATCATATCAAACAATACGAAATAGAACTGAACAATATTTAGCACAGAAATGAACTATATTTTGGAATAGCACAGATTACTAACCTTTCATTCCAGTAAGTCGCGAGAGTGGAATAATTGATTCTCACATGCAAAGAGAACTTCTTCCGACTAGTAAAATGAGAATGAGACTAAATAAACCATGTTAAGTTTAACTTTTATGGTATTTACTTACAGGGGTGCCGACTTTGATGCAAATACAACAGTAGCATTCCTTATAGCTACCAGTGGAACAACTGGACTGCCCAAAGCCGCTGCTCTCACGCATAAAAACCTTGCACTCTCTACTCCTAACATTTGGTATGTACCTGACATTAGTTATTGTGGCTGGCAACTTGATATCTTACGATTAATAAGAAAGTTTGAAGGTTGAAATAGTACCTAGGCTACGTCCATCCCAGGAATAGGTTCCTTTTTTTTATACAACGTAGGTGGCAGACAAGCACACGGCCCACCTGATGGAAAGTGGTAACCATGACCTATGAACGTGTGTAACACCAGTGGAGTCACATCCGTGCTGCCGACCCTGTAAGAACAAAGATTTTGTGCCGTCAGTGTAGAGGACAAAGCAGGACAAGTCTTTGGTCATCCCACTGGCAGCACAAAAACTCTCCAGTGACCTCTAGCTACCCTACTCACCGGTGGGAACACAACACGAAGTTATTATAACCGCGGTATTCTGTAGGGCGGAGGTACTTCCTCAGTTGGACTGCTCAATTGGGCGGAAATATTTCCTATGGGTTGGAGAAATTTTATCGGTAATTCATGTGGGCTGAGCCGCATGTTACAGGTTTGTGGAATTCTCTAAGCTCACAGCGATGAGCACAGCGTTGCGACAATCTTTATAGGGATTCTCATTGGTCGGACTGGGTGACATCACTGGAGAGCAACCAATGGCTTTCTCTAGCAAGGCTATCGCAGCGCTGTGCTCAACGCTGTGTGATTAGAGAATTCCACAGAAGGATTCGCCTTCCGGTTTGTCAATTAACATTCTAAATATAAATAGCTTCGCAGCATTTTCAATTAAGAACTCCTAATAATCGTTTTTTTTATCGTGAGTTTGGTGAGCGACAAATAGGCTTCTAAATTTCGAAGAAACTGCCAATCCCATCCACCATTTTATTTTATAACTTCTTCGGTTAAGAAAGGAAAAATTTAAACGACGGGACTTTAACCCGCGATTAATCCCTTACAGGGTGAATGCTCTGTCTACTGGGCTACCGAGTTATGCCTTGAATGTTCCAATTTCTACTATACATAACCTTCTAGGGGCAACGATCGTGAAATCTTAATCAATTTGATTAGCTGCAAGAGGTAGGACACGGTGCAGGAGGTAGGACTGATCCGACTGGGGAAGTACCTCCGCCCTACAGTATACCGCGGCCATAATAACTTCGTGTTGTGTCCCCAGCGGTGAGTAGGGTAGCCAGAGCTCACTGGAGAATTTGTGCTGTCTGTGGGAAGACTAAAAGCTTGTCCTGCTTTATCTTCTACACTGACGGCACAGAAACTCTGTACTTACAGGGTCGGCAGCGCTAGTGTAGCTCCTCTGGTGTTACACACGTCTATAGGCCACGCTAACTACTTTTCATCAGGTGGGCCGTGTGCTCGTCTGCCATCTAAGTGGTATAAAAAATATTAATTAAACTAATTGCATATTATTTTTTTTGTTAATATTTTACATTTTTAGTCATGCTAAAGCTTTCTATTCAGGATCAGAGACACACAGTTTCCAGGGCCCACTCGCCTTGCTCTGATTGGTTCTCCGCTGCAGTGGTTGACAGCGATTATAAACTTCATTATGTCTCCAATTTTGCGCTACACAAGGCTTCAAACTTCTGCAGCTGTAACCAAAGGACATTGTTACTATCTTATTAACACATACAAGGTATTAAAATCCTTATCCATACTAATATTATAAAAATGTCTGTCAGTCTGTGTGTATGTTACGCTTTCACGCCTAAACGACTGAACCGAGTTTGATAAAATTTGGTACAGAGCCAGATAAGACCTTGGGAACGCATAGCCCATGTTTGGTCGCGATAACCGACATTCACGCGGTAGGAGCAGCGGGCAAAAGCTAGCTCATAATAAAATAGATAATTAAGCATGTAATTAAATCATGTCACCTTAACACTAAATAAATAATATTAATGTCAGTACTAATCGAATCCTCAACCTTGATCGCTCCTAGTGCAAATATGTAAATCACATTGGCAACGTTTTCACACTGGATTGCCACGGGCTCTGTACCAGGAACAATCCGGAGCGAGAGTTAGAGTCACTAGTACCCTTTATAAGCCACAGCTCAATCGCAATTACAAGGCCTTTGGCCTCTTTGTCCCAGCATGCTGGAGTTTCCACCGCAACTGGCACAACGGCTGCAAATCGGCGTACTTAGGTTTAATTCAAATATTCAAACAGTTTGAATGGTATTAGCTCATCTTGTTATGCCCTTGCTACGACTATAATACTAATACGAAATAAAGCGGTTCGGAGACTCTTTTATTTGCCGCACCACCAAGACCTGGAATTCATTACCAGCACACGTGTATCCTTCTTCCTACAGTCCCGGGGCCTTTAAGCGGGGCGTGAAAAAGCATCTGATGAGGCCGCCAAGCTGAGTGCCACCATTGTAGCACTTAGTGTCTGTTATGGTGACCCTCTTTCCTGAGACTTTGCCTTTAGCTTACCATCAGGCGAGGTGAGGTCAAGTTGGCGTGTCCTATATAAAAATAAAATAAAAGAAATATAAATATTCCAAGGCACCTCGCAGCACTAACCCAACGCTTTACTGACGCTGATCAAACCGAACCGCATTTAAAAATAACTCAATTAAAAAATTAAATGATGTGGTTAAGGCGGTACGTCCAAACTCGAACTCTATAAAATACTCTCTGGAACAGACTAACGGCAGACGTTGTTTTGGCACCCATTATGAATGCTTTTAAAAACGAATACATCTCCAGATCACAGGACATAAACGCATCAATAGCTTTTAGTGTGTTTTAAATAAAATAAAAACACGAAAAATATTGCATTTAAAGTCTAAGATAAGTGCCAACGAGATGTTGTTACCGAAAACTAGTATTTGAATATAAATATTTTTGCAGCCGACCTTCACGATCTTCAGTCCTACTATGATGACGAACCTAATGAAGCCTGGAGAGCGTGACCAGTGTGATTTTACCTGTTTAGAAATGCTTTTTCTAGGTGGCAGTGCAGTACATCAGGAGCTAATTGATGAGTTCAAGGTAAATCTGGTGACAATTTACTAAATAGATATTTTGAACAGATTTAACATAATACTAATCTTAAATATGCTACTAATCTATGAGACTATGCTTAGTTGCAAAATAGGTATTTCCGTTCAATTCAGCCACTCCGACTGGGGAAGTACCTCCGCCCTACAGAATACTGCGGCCATAATAACTTCACGTTGTGTTCCTGGCGGTGCCAGAGCTCACTAGAGGGTTTTTGTGCTGTCAGTGGAAAGACCAAAAGCTTGTCCTGCTTTTTCTTTTACACTGACGGCACAGAAACTCTCAATACTTGCAGGGTTGGCAGCGCGAGTGTGACTCTTTTGGTTTTGCACGCGTCTATAGGCCACGGTGACCACATTTCATCAGGTGGGCCACCTAAGTAGTATAAAAAAAATTTGGTGATTTTTTTAAATTGGTTAACAAATGACGGCGAATACGTCGAATGTAAAAAAGCTTATCCTTTTTACAGTCGGTTAAAAATACGATTTGGCAAACTTTTATACTCGATCGTGCTATCCGTACTCTTATTGTACGTATTGCGTTGGTATGACTTAAGAATAGATATTGGTATGAGTGAGGAATGCATATTTGGTGTGAGTTTTAGTGGTATGAAGACGAAAAAACTCCCTTTTTGTGCGATTCCTGCCCCTGTCGGAATTTCGTCGGATACTATGCAGATGTACGAGCGGGTGTGGTACTAGTTATGCTAGCACATGGATATAACGGGATGTGTGATATGCCACCGGGATTTGGTCAATCTGACCTTATAAACGAACGGTGGCAGTGCGCTTCAGTCAGTCGCTTCGCAACTACGTGCTGTGCTTCATGTTCAAGAAAATACAAAATTATTTTGAAAAATAGAACGATTACAACAGGCCTTAAGACAAGTGATGTATGCTACCATCAATAAGTAGACCCTTATGTAATTGAGAGTTGAGGTTAACTCGGTTCCAAGACTTAGTGAGCCCCATACGCTTATGCTTTATAATTTCAAGACCGCTCTAGATGTAAAATTAATTTATATTGAAGTTGTTGATATAATACATAACAAATTATTTGTATTACAGATGCTATCACCCAAAACCGAAGTCCTAAATGTATATGGAATGAGTGAATTAGCCGGTATGGCCTTCCATAGCGATAACGTTCCTCCTGGCTCCTGTGGGAAACCATTAGGATGCTTTCAATACAGAGTAAGGCAACAATATATTACATAACATAATATAAACTCACGCGTATATTCCCGAAGGGGTAGCCAGAGGTGCTAGCACCCACCTTTCGCCAGTTTATGTTTAGGTCCCAATGTGGCGAGCCTTTTGCCATTAACCGGGCACTTATAAACATGCGATAAATACACACATAACTTTGTGTAAAAGCATCGAAAGATCATTGGTGTGTGCCATGGTAAAACCTGGGATCGAACCCGAGACCTCGTCTCAGCAGTCCATTACCCATACCACTAGGCTACTGCGGTTTTTTATATTATATAGTTTTATAACAATATATTATGCTCTGATAGTTTTAATTACTGTGATTGTTTTTTCAGATCGTAAATGTTGAAACACAGGAAGATATTTACAAGCCAAATGTACCAGGTGAATTGTGGATGAAAGGGCCTGGAGTCTTCAAGGTTTGTCATGCATATACACTCAAATTTCACTAAACTATTTTATAATATTTTGGATCTATTTTGGGCTATACCTTCACCACGAAATAAATAAGTCCCTTGGCTAAGAAGAGGAGGTATAAGCCCACCAGTAGGATAAATGTTTCACTTATTTGTGAGGGTTATGTGGGTCAATATTATTGGTACTTAATCCCTTTACCCTGACTCGTTTAAGTAGACGGCGGATGAATTTCAAAATTCAAATTATTTATTATCTGAATTAACACACTTTATAGTCCAATCTAATAACAGAGGTAAGACACAGCGGTACTTCTATCACAATTGAGCAGTCCGACTGTGGAAGAACCTCTGTCCTACAGGATACTGCGGCTATAATAACCTCGTGTTGTGTTCCCGGCTGTGAATATTGCAGCAAGAACGTACCGAAGAATTTTGTACTGTCAGTGGGAAGACCAAAGGCTTGTCCTGCTTTGTTTTCTGCACTGACGGCACAGAAACTTTTTGTGTTCTTACATGTAGCACGATTGTGACTCCACTGCTGTTGCAAACGTCCATAAGTCAAAGTAACCACTTTCCTATAGGTGGGCCGTGTGCTTGTCAGCCATGTGTGAGTTCATTATATTATGTTATTTTTCAATAGGAATATTATAACAACAAGGCAGCTACAGAAGATGCGTTTGCTGAAGGTGGTTGGTTCAAATCTGGAGACGGGTTCTACAGAGATGAAAACTGGAATTTCTTTTTTGTTGAAAGACTCAAACTACTCTTGAAGTACAAAAGTTATCAGGTATTTGTGTTTTTATATGTATTTTTCTATTCAATCGTGTAGAAAAGTGCAAATGAGTCCTATATGAATCCAAGATTCAAAAATATTCAACTATCCGTAACGACTATCATAGATGTTAGTATGACAATCGTGACCGACGACTTATCATGCTTTCTGAGGCACGAAATTCCGACCAATACAAATAGATAAAGTTTCTGATTAATGTGTATATATAATGGTCATGATCAAAAGCTAACGATAAATCACAATAAAATAATATATGATTTGAGTTTGACATAGTCATTTACATAAGTAGTGTAAAACTTACCAGGATACATACATACATACATATAATTATGCCTATATCCGCGGAGGGTTAGGCAGAGGTGAATTATCACCTACATTTCACTAATTATTGTAATCGGTTCCACGTAATCGGGGGTGAGCCTATTGCCGTATTTCGGGCACTATTATTGACTCGAGCCATGCATCTGAGGCTGAATCTGGGCTGTATATATCTGTCCGATGTTAAACCGCCCTATCCCTTAGTCGCCTTGTTCGACACCACATGGGAAGAGATGGGGTGGACCAAATTCTACTCTGCCGGGAACCACGCGGCCACCAATGCCGAAATATCAGTTACTCAAAATAAATAAAAACATGTGATATATCCCGGTGAGTTAACTATTAACAAGATAAAACACTGTAGGATGCATTCACAAACCTCATACTACCTAATGTATATTTTCTATTGCTCTTTCATATGCTGTATAAAAGATATCACCAGTGGAGGTAGAAGGAGTAATCCGCCAGCACCCCGGCGTACTGGATGCAGCAGTAACAGGGATACCAGACCCTGAATGCGGTGACCTACTTGTCGCCTTTGTGGTACCAAGCAGTGACTATGAGGTTACAGCGGAAGAAATAAAGGAGTTTGTTAAAAGTAAATATTACCAGTTGTCTTGCGTGACCGACGACGTGACGCAACGCGGTACGACGCGACGCAATCCATACTTCACAACGTAGGTCATAATAAATAACAGCGACTACTTGATATATTTGCGTCGCGTCGCATCGCATCGCGTCGCATTACTGTTAGTACTTGTCGCTCACGTAGTACAACGCTTTTTACTTATCTATCCATCTATAGGTAGGTACTGATGTTTACCACAATATAGATAGGGTGACTCGCTAGTGGAACAATAAGGTGTAGGCAACAGATGGGGTTATTATTGAACAGAACTACAAAAAAAATACTTTTGTTCTTGGTTTTACAGTTTTGAATTTCAGTTATAACGCCTGCATTTAATATGTTATGTTAATGATCAAGTGCTATATTACAAAGTAACTATGCCTAAACCCCTATTGTGGCTTTTATGCTGCAACTATATGTAGAAGCAGTGCTGTTCTTCACTCATCTCTACTAGGAACCTGGAAATTCCGTTAATAGTAACTTTAAGAACATTATGTTATGTGTGTATGGTTTATGAAGTCAACAGCAGCCTTATTTTCCATCCTCTCATTGTCTAAATTTTATTTTTCTCTTATCTTCTTTTTTTTTATACAACTTAGGAGGCAGACAAGCACACGGCCCACCTGATGGAAAGTGGTTACCGTGACCTAAAAACGTGTTTAACACCAGTGGATCACATCCGTGCCGACCTGACCCTGTAAGAACAGAGATTTTATGTGCCCTCAGTGCAGAACACAAAATCAGTACAAGCCTTTGGTCTTCCCACTGACAGCACAAATTCTCTCCAGTGAGCTTCATTCATTTCATTTCTGACAACATCTAAGGAACAACTACAATATCTGATGCTCCACTTATTAATATGCTTGAATGTTACAGAGGCTAGTAAAAATAAAATACCTATTTTTGGATATAGTAAATAATATTCGTATTCTTCCTTTTTTTTCAGAAAACCTATCAGATGCAAAGCAATTAAGAGGAGGCATGATATTCGTGGAAGCAATACCAATGACAGCATCCACTAAAGTTCACAGGAGGAAGCTGAAGGAAATGGCCCTGGAACTACCACGGGAATGAATATATACGAAAAAGGCAGAGGACATTTTAGTGTTGCTCGGAGGAGATATCTTGATTTTCTTTGTTATAAGTCTTGTCCAGATAATTTCGAATACATAGATCTGTATTTAAAATATAAGACCTATTTGTAGTGATAACAGTAGGCAATCAATCAATTAACCAATCAACCAGTCAGTCAATCAATCAATTAATTAATAAGGGCTCCAATTCGGTTGAGTTGTTGTTAAGACTTGGTCTCTTGGAAGCAGAACATGAAACAGGAGCTCACATATGGACATTGGGAGAGGCCTATGTCCAGCAGTGTAGTAATTTATCGTTCTCAAGGTTTGCGCTTAGAAACTAATTTAGCGATTAGTTATTTATTTATTTTAGTTTATTTTAGGAAACGTCTCTATTTTTTAATTTAATTTAGTATCAAGTATATTCAGTGTTTGCAATAATAGTATTGTTCAGTATATATTACCATTTACTAAATAAAGTAAGAACCTAATATATGTTGTTTTATTTTCGACTGTTGTTGCAAAGGAGTTATTAGAAATTTTTTTGTAACGTTTCGCAATATTACACTAACTAAAAAGTTTAAAATACCTAATCAATTCTCGTTCAATGTAAATATTTGTGGCGATAAGAATACTGATGCTTGCTTGCTTGAATGCTCACCGAAGGTTGTGTGTTCAAATCACGCCGTATTCACCACTGTGGAGTCTGGTACAGTTGTCTGGAAAAATTCACCAGGAAGACGCAGAGGCTCGCCAAACACTAGCTCGGCTGATAAAGAATTTAGGTCCTCTTTTGAGAAACCTCATTACTCCATTCGTAAATACCCTTGGATACCCCCTACCGGAGCCGGTGGAAGAGGTTGTCGGACACTCGAACCGACCAAAACGCACGCCGCCTGTGGGTCGTTTTTTGGTTGCCGAAGGCATAACAGGCATATCCCTCGCACCCCGGCCGACCCAGGGTGTTTGATAAGGCCTTGGAATTGCTACATAAATAGATTACTGCATATTCTCTTATTTGTCAATTCAAGTGATGCTAACAAATTCAAACAGGCGTTATCTGAAACTATAGTAAAATCATATTTACGGAGGGCTACCAAGCACTTTTTGATGTAGGTACCTAATGAACTTCTTTTACGAAATAACTTCAGGATATCCTTCAGTGAATTTAGACAGACATAAAAAAATAAATGAATATAACTAATTTTGGAAAAAATTACAAAACTCTTGTCAAAACAATAGTAAACATACGCATCGATACAAATATATTTATATTAAGTTCGGGCAGTCGCTTCTTAAAAGTCAAATTGTAGGAGATAGGACACGAAGGTATTTCCATTCCAATTGAGCAGTCCGACTGGGGAAGTACTTCCACCCTACAGAATACCAAGGCTATAATAACCTCGTGTTGTGTTCCCGGCGGTGAGTAGGTTATTGCCAGAGCTCACTGGAGAGTTTTTGTGCTGTCAGTGGGATGACCAAAGGTTTATTCTGTATCCTTTGTGTTCTGCACTGAAGGCACATAAAATCTCTGTTCTTACAGGGTCAGCAGTACGGGTGTGACTCCACTGGTGTTACATACGTTCATAGGTTACGGTAACTATTTTCCATCAGGTGGGCCGTGTGCTTATCTGCCACCTAAGTTGTATAAAAAAATCTAACCAAATTATGGAAAGGAATGGTTAAAGAACGGGTCTTAATTTCTTTCATGTTGGCTTTTACGAGAGTGACTGTCTGAACCTATATTTTTTTATACAACTAGGTGGCAGACAAGCACACGGCAGTGGAGTCATATACGTGCTGCCGACCCTGTAAGAACAGGGATTTTATGTGCCCTCAGTGCAGAACACAAAATCTGGACAAGCCTTTGGTCTTCCCACTGACAGCACAAAAACTCTCTAATGAGCTCTGGCTACCCTGCTTGCCACCGGGAACACAACACGAGGTTATTATAGCCGTGGTATTCTGTAGGGTGGAGGTGCTTCCCCAGTCGGACTGCTCAATTCGGACGGCAATACCATCGTGTCCTACTTCCTTGATAATATTGGCACCAAAAAGACGTGGCGTCTTTCAATCAGGTGAGTTTTAGTTAGGTACTCTGAAACCAGTATTACAGAACGATATTCAGTATCGAATCTTGATTTTATTACTAGATCTGAGTTCCGATTGTATTCTAGACAGTTCTAATGTGACCTATGCTATCTCTCAAGGTCAAGGGTTAGGCAGAGGTGAATTAACCTACATTTCACCAATCATCGAATTCGGTCCCACGTAATAGGGGGTGAGCCTATTGCCGTTTTCCGGACACTATTGTTGACTCAAGTCATGCATCTAAGGCTGAGTCTGGGCTATATATATCTGTCTGATGTAAAACAGCCCTATCCCTTAGTCCTTGTGCGACACCGCATGGGAAGAGATGGGGTGGTCCAAATTCTACTCTACTGGGAACCACGAATATTTTTTTTTAATTTATTTATTTAGGTTTACTAACAATTGTTTACATTTTATACAATATACAATAAATATCAGTACATAATGATCTAGCACAAAGCAACGTAACAATCTCTTAAAAGTAAACACCGCTTGAGAATACACTCTAATATGAGAGGGAATCAGGGAAGACATGAGTACCTACTCAAAATATAATTTTGAGTACACATGTCATGTCTCCCCTGCCATTGATGTTCTAATTCTGATGTTTAAGTTGGTAATTCGCAAAAATAACTTTGAGTACTCATGTCTCCCCTGTCATAGGACTGTCATTGATGTTCTGATTTTGATGTTTAAGTTGGCAATTCGCAAAAAAATACTTTGAGTACTCATGTCTCCCCTGTCATAGGTCTGTCATTGATGTTTTGATTTTAATGTTTAAGTTGGTAATTCGCAAAAAATAACTTTGAGTACTCATGTCTCCCCTGTCACAGTTCTGCCTTTGATGTTCTAATTTTGATGTCTACTGGGGAGACAACGGGACTGAAGAATCCTGATGTCTCCCTAGGAGTATATCAGGGGAGTCACGAGCCCAAAACTCTCAACCCTCAATTAGAGTATCTTATTCAATATCAATTAGAAAAATATAGCAACGTGTTGCTATTCAGCATTATTGCAGTTATTATTAATCCTGTCTGTCTGTTACGCTTTTATGCCTAAACGCATGGACCGATCTTTATGAAATTTGATATAAATATGGACTAGAGCTTTAGAAAGGACACAGGCTACCTTTAATTACGAAAAAGGTGGTTAAAGGGGTTCCAATAGGGGATGACAGTTTGATGAAAGTTTTTTTTGAATATAACCTGATGAAATTTGGGACATATATAGATTGGAGCTCGGGAAATTACATCGACGCAGGCGGAGCTGCGGGCAACAGCTAGTCTTCAAATAAACGAGAAATACTAGTAATTGCATAGATCACGATGCGTTATTGTGATTATAGGTAACGGAACCGGTCAAACCAGATTCTTGGCTCATTAACCAGGTATTGCAATAAATATTGCAATTGCAAATGCATGTGTGTACGTAATCATCCTTCAAATATTTATTAACCTCGTAGCAAACTCTATCGCTTAAGTTGTAATACAATTGTCTACTGATCTGCAGGTTATTAGTCCACTGCTGGACATAGGCCCCTCCCAATGCGCGCCATTTTTTCCGATCCTCTGCCTTCCGCATCCAGTCAGTCTCAGCCACCTTTTTCAGGTCATCCGTCCATCTGGCTAGGGGGCGTCCTACCTTTCGTTTACCTTCTCGCGGTCTCCACTCTAGTACTCGTTTGCTCCAACCATCGGTCCTTCGACAAACGTGGCCAGCCCACTGCCACTTCAGCTTGTTTATTAATTAGTAACTTTAGTTCTCTGTCGGATAACCTCGTTCCGAATTCTATCCTTCAGTGAGACTCTAAGCATAGCTCGCTCCATAGCCCACTGCGCGACTTTTAAGCTATGGGCCAGCCCCACGGTAAGTGTCCACGTTTCGGCACCGTAAGTCATAACAGGTAGGACGCACTGTTCAAAGACCTTTGTTTTAAGACCTTTATTCTTGTGCCTTGTTTATATATTTGACTAGTCATGAACATCAATCAATTCCACTGCTGCACATAAGCCTCCTCCAATTTTTTGGAGAAAACCAATCCCAAATGAGATCACAATAACTTTACAGCACAGTGACTATCCTGATAACAGTAATCGTCGCTTGCTTCCTTTTGAGTTTAACCATCGATAACATTATGTATATGCGGTTGTTGGGTTCACAAATGTTGTACAAACATAGAGTAAAAATACTTATCGAGTTAGCCACTTGACGGTTTACAAGGCCGTGGTTCAACTATTTGAACTCGATTAAAAACTGAAATCATTTTATTATTTTTTTGAATACCACTTGGTCGGCAGACATGCACACGGCCCACCTGATGGAAAGTGGTTATCGTGGCATATGGACGTGTGACACTACGGGAGTCACGATCGCGCTGCCTGCCCTATAAGCACAAGAGTTTCTGTGCCGGCAGTGTAAAAGACCAAGCAGAATAAGCTTTTGGTCTTTCCACTGACAGCACAAAAACTCTTGTGCTTACTCTTGCCCAATGAGTTTTGGCTACCCTACTCACGGGAACATAACACGAGATTATTATGGTCGCGGTATTCTGTAGGGTGGAGGTACTTCCCCAGTCGGGTCTTCCCTGCTCAATTGGTTGGAAATACCGTCGTGTCCTACCCCTTCCTTTGAAAATGCCAATTGAAATATTGAATAAGACAGACACCTTGTACTTTTCCACTGTATTTTATTCGTCGACGTCATTACGTGTATTTTTTAGGTTAAGATATATTATATGCATTTTTAGTTTTAAGCTATAATCTTGTTACTTTTCTATTGTTGCCTGAAATAAATGATTTATTATTATTATTATTATTTTTCACCTGACCAGCTCCACCTCACGGCTTTCTCATAGGTTTGTATTGGCAGTTATGAAGTTATATTTCAAATTGAAATAGTTACAAAATAAAGCGTAGCTTCCGACAGAGTAGAATTAGGGCCACCCCATCTCTTCCCATGCGGTGTCGTACAAGGCGACTAAGAGATAGGCCTGTTTAACATCAGACAGATATATATATAAACAGCCCAGTCTCAGCCTCAGATGCATGGCTCGAGTCAACAATAGTGCCTGGGATACGGCAATAGGCTCACCCCCTATTACGTGGGACCGAATACAATTATTAGTGAAATGTGGGTGTTAATTCGCCTCTGCCTAACCCTTCATGGATAAAGACGTGATTATATGTATGCATGTACTAAATAACTCATAACAACTAATCAAACGCCTATCAACCATAAAAAATCACCATAGACTCAGTGAAAATAGTTTTATTTCAATGTACCTTTGCGTGTAATCTTCGTTATGAAACTTAGGCTTCTATGTTTTGTTTTATTCGTTCTGTCTTTATCTAATTTATAAATATGTTTTATATCATTTATTTCTCATAAAAACATAAAGTTCACTTAAAATTAGATTTACAATAATTTAGAAATTAGAGTACGCCAATATATAAAAATTAATTATTACATTATACAATTAAAATATTGTCCACATTTTTGTACAGTCAGAGTGACAGTCTAATCTATTAACCCGCCCCTCATCGTACCTGGTGCAAAGGTACCCATGACACTGGCGGCATTGCCCCGTTGAACAGCTATGGCCAACCGTTGCCCCAGGTACGAGCCGGAGCGGGAGTCACCGGTTTTGTCCCTCAACCTGCGCCCTAATTCGCTCACCAGATTCTTGGCGTCGGTACCCCAACTACCCATTGTCTCGACCGCAAAGGGAGCGAACATATATTGCTTATATTATATAGGTATTACAGTTCAAATGAATTTGATACTTGATCGAGAATTCGTAGTTTTCTTTCTAACAATAACAAGTACAATCTACATAAGTGTCCTGTCATTCAATGTACGATAATTTTTTATTGTTTCGTGAGTATTCGGTTAATACTGTTGAATATTCCAATGTATACTACACAAGCTAATTTAAAATTGAAAACTGTTTTAATTATTGAAATAATAAATAAATAATAAAAATTAATAAAAAAAACTGTTTCTAGTGGTAATTTTCTACTGTTGTCATAGTGGAACCCGGTGTAATTCTTTAATAAATCTAGTGAGTGTAAATGTGAGTATTTTTTTTTTGTTTGGAGATTTGAGAGTAGGTATTAGTGCCTACGACACAGTTCTAAACTAATGCAGACACTATCACATTATTATGTTTAGTATTCCTGTGTTTTATGGTTCCAATAAAAAAAAAATGTTTTACTATTTATTCTAGAAACTATTTTTTTTATACCACTTAGGTGGCAGACAAGCGCACGGCCCACCTGATGGTAAGTGGTTACCGTGGACGTGTGTAACACCAGAGAAGCTACACTCGCGCTGCCGACCCTGTAAGCACAGTCTTTGTGCCGTCAGTGTAGAGGACAAAGCAGGACAAGCCTTGTCCTAAAAGGTCCCGTTGGCTTCAATTTGTACTTTGTCGTTGATGCTCTTTATTGTTGGTAAACTCAGTCTTAGATCCATCGCTCGAATCAAAAATAGTGCCCGAAATACAGCAATAGGCTAACGTGGGACTGAATAAAATTATTGGTGAAATGTGGGTGTTAATTAACCTCTGCTTAACCCTCCGGGGATAAAGGCGTGAATAAATGTATGTATGTATGTAAATAATTCATGGCACCACCTTCATTGTTCTAACCTTCTGATTTATATTGACTTGTTGCAATTCAAGCTGAAAGTAATACTATATATTTTTTTTTATACGTGCGCAAAATCCCCACGGATACCTCCCCACCGGAGCCGGTGGAAGAGGTTATGTCGGACTCGAACCGACTAAAACGCACGCCGCCTGTGGGTCGTTTTGGTTGCCGAAGGTGAGGTTAACAGGCATATCCCTCGCACCCCGTCCTCACGATCTGGCCCTCTCACACTCGGTACGGTGAGTCAGAAGTAAAGAATTCACCACAACATGACTGCTCTTAATTGCAAGATTTACCGCAAAATATTTGTATTGCACGGTGCAAGCTAGGTACTCAACTAAAGTGTCAATAACCTACAAGCATTTAATGGCAGTTGACTGATAGCTATCGGTTTTACTATTGGGTGAACAGGTGGCGCCACAGGATCAGTATTGATTGTCATTAGTTTTGCACTCATTCGTCCTACGTGTTCGTATCACTACACCTATTTCTAAACTCTCATCTAATTTATATGAGATGTGTTTATTTGATGTGTAAACAACTTTTTAAATTGTGTAGTGTTAATAGTGCTAAAACATTAACGGTGAATGTTCAAAACTAGTTTACGAAATTCAAATAAATCATTCATTATTCAGTGCAGTTGTAAATAAGAAAATAAATAAAGTGTCAGTGTGATTGTATAAAACCAAAATAACCTGTTTTTGTTAAATCGTCATGATACATCGCAATAGGTAACAGCGTAGGTGTAACAACAATTTAGTTTATCAACACAATCAGTCCTGAGTCACCGGATAACGGTATCTATTTTCGAACTTTTTGTAGCGACATCTTTTGTAAATCCTTGGCACAAGTGAGCATATCAGCAGGATAAATACATTAATAGATAACTCAACATTATAACCGCATCTATTTACCGGCAAACGTAATGGATATGACAATAAAAAAATGCGATAGCTGCAAACGGTTGATACCACTGCCAGTTGTCGAATGTGTAAAGTGTGAAAACTGTCACGGCTTTTATCACAAAACTTGCGTAAACATAACTGATGGAAATGAAGTTTCATTGGATTGGCGTTGCGCTGAATGCGAGGATATATTCAAGTTCTGGGCCACGGACGAGATTAAAAACCAAAACGACAAAACAAACAGTCAAATAAATCAATCGGATATAAAATGTGATAAAGTTTCTATACAAGACTCACCAAAAATACTTAAGTCAACAATTGCTTCTGAACCTATTGCAGAGAAACTTGAAGAATCATATCAGGGAAGAGAATTTCAACTAGTCATGGAGGAGATCAAGGCGTTGCGCAATGACATAAAAACGTTTAATAGACAAATGGAGCATGAAATAGCATCAATAAAGTTATCTGTGCATACGTGCATCTCTCGTGTTGAAAGTCTTGAAAATAGACTACTCTTAGCAGAAGAGAACAAATTGGCAGCTAGTCAGAATGGTGCAGGATTTCTCGAAACTTTCTTCGGCAGCTTACAAATTGAGTCTAATGACAGGAATCAGTATAATGATAGGAATGAGTCTAATGACAGGAACCAGGAGCTCTTGGGCAACGATGTACCTGAACCTGAAGGTGAGAATTTAGAGAAATATGACGTGTCGCGGGGTTCCCGGTAGAGTAGAATTTGGATCACCACATCTCTTCCCATGCGGTGTCGTACAAGACGACTAAGAGATAGGGCTGTTTAACATCAGACAGATATATAAAGCCAAGACTCAGCCTCTGATTCATGGCTTGAGTCAACAATAGTGTCTGGAAGACGGCAATATACTCATGTCCTATTACGTGGGACCGAATTTAATGATTGGTGAAACGTGGGTTGATTCACTTTTGCCTAACCCTCAAGGGATAAAACCGTGATTATATGTATGTATGTATAACGTCATCAAAACTAAGTTATTCAAGAATCACTGAGCAGCACTCGAAATAATCAATGGTGTACTTAAAATAAGAGCTGATGGAGTGTCAAACGCCTCATCAACTGCTTCTTCTGCTTCATCTTAGCGCATCCGAAACTTTTACCTCGTAGTCTGGGGTCCGCTTTACTAGTCTAACTGCGGATTTGACTGAACTTCAATATTTTCCGAGAAGCGACTGCCATCTGAACTCCACAACCCAAAGGCGATGTCGAAGCATTGCAGCTAGATCAGTTGTTGAACTTTTTAGGGCTCCAACGACCCGTAACGAATACCGTAGATGTTCATATGGCAATGGGAACCGATCACTCCGAGACACGATCAGACCAATGCAAATACCTTTTTTTTTTTTTACGTGCGCAAAATCCCCACGGATACCTCCCCGCCGAAGCCGGTGAAGGAGGTTATGTCGGACTCGAACCGACTAAAACGCACGCCGCCTGTGGGTCGCTTTGGTTACCGAAGGTGAGGTTGACAGGCATATCCCTCGCAACAGGCATACAAAAATTTGAGCTGGGATCGACCCCGCACCGCTTACACTACCACCACGCGTGAAAACGTAAGAGACAGACAGACAGACAGACAGAGTTACTTTCACATTTATAATAGAAAGAAAGAAAAAGCGTTTAGAAAAGAAAAAGCATTTATTTATTAATAATGTTTTAATAGAAGGTAGACGTACACGGCGGTATTTCCGCCCAATTGAGCAGTCCGACTGGAGACAGAATACCGCGGTTATAATAACTTCGTGTTGTGTTCCCAGCGGTGAGTAGGGTAGCCAAAGCTCACTGGATAATTTGTGCTGTCAGTGGGAAGACTAAAGGCTTGTCCTGCTTTGTCCTCTACACTGATGGCACAGAAACTCTGTGCTTACAGGGTCGGCAGCGCGAATGTGGCTCCTCTGGTGTTACACACGTCCATAGGCCACGGTAACCACTTTCCATCAGGTGGGCCGTGCGCTTGTCTGCCATCTAAGTGATATAAAAAAAAATGTTGACACACAATTTAAGTTCGTCTTTATTTGATTTTTTGTGACATTGTATTTTAGTACAATTAAATGCGTTGACATTCCATTTGATTTGAGTGACTTTTGATAATTGCTTTAATTTATATTATACTAGCTGTTACCCACGGCTCTGGCCACAAAGATTTCTGATCCCGTTCCGGACGAGATGTAAAATATGCTATGTCCGTCTCCTGGCTCTAAGCTATATCCCTATCAATTTTCAGCTAAATGGGTACAGTCATTCTTGAGTTATAAATAGTGTAACTAACACGATTTTATCTTCTATATATATATATATATATATAGATGACATCTAAAGTTTTATTTATTTGAAAAATATATTACCATTAATTATAATTTTTACCTAAAGTGCTAATGTAGCTTTGTTAGGAGGTAGGACACAGCGGTATTTCCGCCCGATTGAGCAGTCCGACTGGGGTAGTACCTCCGCCCTACAGAATACTGCGGCTATAATAACTTCGTGTTGTGTTCCCAGCGGTGAGTAGGGTAGCCAGAGCTCACTGGAGAATTTGTGCTGTCAGTGGGAAGACTAAAGGCTAGTCCTGCTTTGTCTTTTACTAACGGCACAGAAACTCTGTACTTACAGGGTTGGCAGCGCGACTGTGACTCCTCTGGTGTTACAGACGTCCATAGGTCACGGTAACCACTTTCCATCAGGTGGGCCGTGTGCTTGTCTGCCAACTAAGTGGTATAAATAAAAAAAAATTACTAAAAATAATTAAACAAACTATGGATGTTAAACCTGTAATAAAATATCAATTAAATTAAGTAACGGACAATGTACAAATGATCCTAATAAAAGGAATTACAATAACATATGAAATAATAATAATAATAAAAATAATATGAGTATTAGTATGGATATGGATACGGTGGCCTAGTGGTATGGGTAATGGACTACTGAGACGAGGTCTCAGGTTCAATCCCCAGTTTTACCATGGCACACACCAATGACTTTTCAATGCTTTTCGAAGTTATGTGTGTATTTACTTATTTATTTATTAAATTGTGGAACATAGGTTTTACAGAGATCTTAAAAGCATAAACATATGTGCACTATGTTCTACCACTAACATGGCGTACAAATTAAAATTAAAAGTCATTATGGTTAGTATTGGGACTCATAGTTATGGTTTCTGACTTACTACTATATTTATCGCTGGTTTATAAGTGCCCGGTTAGGTTAGGTGCTAGCACCTCTGTCTACCTCTTCGGGGATATAGGCGTGAGTTTATGTTATGAATATGAAAATATTAATTGATTTACTATGTAATAAATGAAGTTAAACTTGTTTGGCAGCCAAATATTTGATGTTATTACCAACAAAAAAAAATGTTATATTATATTTTTTCTACATCCTTCAACCATATTTGAAGCTAGTTAAGCTTAGCCTTAGGTCTAGATAGCCCTGTATAGAATAGAGGCGGACCCTGATCTCCGAGTTCACGTTGGCTTTCGCAATCAGGAAAATACGTCTCCATAATGAGGGCAGAATAGAATAAAATAACCGTTTATTTCTCAGAATATGGTGTAAACAGGTATTTTTAAAATTAAACGTTTCACATATTCTACCTTAATACAATATAGAAATAGTTACAAACTAATATGCTTTTGCAGTTTTGCTAAACATGCATTTACATAACATAACATAAACACACGCCTATATCCCCGAAGGGGTAAACAGAAGTGCTAGCACCCACATTTCGAAAGTTTATGTTTAGGTCCCAATTTAATAGGTGGGAGCCTATTGCCATTAACCGGGCACTTATAAACCTGCGATAAATACACACATATCTTCGCAAAGCATTGAAAAGTCATTGGTGTGTCCCATGGTAAAATCTATCTATTATCTTTACTAACTACCTATAATAATCTTTTTGTAAATTCTTAATAAAATTACATATTTAGATACATATGCCTATTTAGAATATCCTAGAATATTATTGTTTGTTTGTTTGTTTACAGAATTAAACCACAGTGCAAAGTCTCAGCTAGAAACAACCGATACAAAACCAGTATCCGATCGCAGTTTAGTAGTGGTCCGGCCGTATTCGACCACAGACTATATCATGGAGCTGACAATAGAGCAGTACGTAGGGAAAAAATACAGATTACAAACATCGGAAAATTTCGAGGAGTATTTGAAATATATTGGTGAGTACGATTTTTTTTTGTAGTATTTTTAAACGACACGTAGGATTTTCTATTATAATATAGAAAATCCTACGTTTCGTTTAAAAATACTACTTTGGTTAGATAACTAATTGTAAACAATTTTGATTATCTTTTTTGTATGTTGTATTTATAAAATGAGTTTTCAACTCATTTTAAAGACTAAAAATTGAAATCGAAATACTGATTATTGTAGTTGATTAGTAAGCCCAGTTTATTAATTTAATATGTGTTTTTCTAAAATGACGCTTGAAGATTACCTTTAGAGAACCTAATCAAATAGAGTATAGTGTCATTTTATTATGGACAGAGCCATCGAAATTGAGGAAAGCATATAATTTTTTTTTGTTTTTTTTTAAATATGGAATCATTTGGTTTCGATGTATTTTAAATATTATTGTGATTGTAAACATAGTTATTTGCGGTTTTGAAATTCGAATAGTGTTTATTATTTGACAGATAATACTTTACGTCGTCGCGTCGTATGTTTTATATTAATTAAAAGGATTTATATCGTTTTAGATGTCATATCTTTGCTTGTTCTTCGTTAAAGAGGTAATGGCAATATTATTTTTACCAATACAATCAATTTTATTCAATCAAATCGTAGTATAAACGTGTCGATATTTTAATTATTATTTCTATTATTATTTCAATCCAGTTTTTTAAGCTTTCGCTTGAGTTTCGCAACAAACAGCCTATTAATAGGTAATAATTACACATTCGTGTTCTTTAAACCTTATTAACTACTTGAATTACCGCAAACGGGTCAAAGGTGTGCTCAACAAGAACATAGGTACTCGTACTATCCCACGATCGCATTGTGTTTCCATAAATTTAATTTTAAATAAGTGTTAGTGTATACCGTAACCATAATAAGCTCGTATTGTGTTTCCAGCGGTGAGTAGTGTAGCCGGAGCTCACTGGAGAATTTAAGTACTGTCAGTGGGAATATCAAAGGCTTGTCCTGCTTTGTCTTCTGTACTGACGACACAAAAATTCTCGGGACTTACAGGGTCGACAGCGCGAGTGTGACTCCCCTGGTGTTGCACACGTCCATAAACCACGATGAGCACTTTCATCACCTAAGTTATATAATAGTGTCCAAAGATATTCTAACTAAAATATATACTCTCTGATTAAAAATCTATAAAATGAATGATTCTGAGAATATTCTCTTGGATGATTAGAAAAGATTGATCGTGAATTTTTATTGCCTGATTATTTGCTCCATCAATTGCATTGCGAATTTAGCTGTGAATGTACAAACAATCATCTTGATACTAATCAGTATCATCTCTCATCTCATAAACTCACGCCTATATCCCCGAAGGGGTAGGCAGAGGTGCTAACACCCACATTTTACCAGCTTATGTTTAGGTCCCAATGTAATAGGTGGCGAGCCTATTACCATTAACCGGGCACTTATAAACCTGCGATAAATACACACATAACTTCGAAAAGCATCGAAAAGTCATTGGTGTGTGCCATGGTAAAGCTTGGGATCGAACCCGAGACCTCGTCTCAGCAGTTACCCATACCACTAGGCTGCCGCGGTATATGATTTCAAATGCCTTATAATTCCATATATTTCGTTGTTTTTTTATTTATTTTTGAGTTACGTACTGTTACTATTCGTTGAGTGATGCTTTTACGTCAGTCGTATTGAATGCAGTAAACCAGGTCTCTGTGTAGTATATATTAACAGGAGTTAGAGCACAACGGGACTTCCCGTTCGATTTATTGACAGTTGAATATTGAACTTAAACACTAGTGGCATAGTGTTACATTTGTAATGGACAGGAAAGTAACACTTCTGGTGTTACGATTGCTCATTGACAGTGTTTATGTTTACTATAATGCGTGCCATGTGCTTTTATGTCACGGTAGTGCTATATAAAAAGATAAATATTGTCTTTTTCATGCGAAGCGTGTATTAACAAAACATTAGCATTATATTATATTACTAGTGTATTAAAAAAACCGCGGTAGTCTGGTGGTATGGGTAATGGACTGCTGAGACGAGGTCACGGGTTCGATCCCAGGTTTTACCATGACACACACCCAATGACTTTTCGAAGTTATGTGCATATTTATCGCAGGTTTATAAGTACCCGGTTAATAGCAATAGGCTCGCCACCTATTATATATACATATAATATTACATATCAATATCCAATATTACATTGGGACCTAAACATAAACTGGCGAAATGTGGATGCGAGCTCTGCCTACCCCTTCGGGGATATAGGCGTGAGTCTATGTTATGATATGTAGCATTAAACAAAGATACTGTTCTTGGTATCTATGCTCCATACTCCATTTTGTTAGTTATTTAATTAAACGTAAATACAGAAAAGGCAAGAGACATTGGTATTGACGCGATTTTGTTCTGCAATCGTGCTTGCTTTAAAACTCATTTTTGCTATCTAATTCACAACATATATTATTTTCCTTCTATTGTTCATTATAAATATGAATGATTTCTAAGAATAAAGTTATCTTTGATAAATTAATAATGATCTATAATTACGTAATAAACGTTGTAAGAAATTCGATACGTCACCCACTTGATGTTTTTTTTTTAACATGCATACATACATATATAATCACACCTTTATCCCCGGAGGGTTAGGCAGAGGTGAACTAACACCCACATTTCACCATCACTGTATTCGGTCCCACGTAATAGAGGGTGAGTCTATTGCCGTATTTCGGGCACTATTATTGACTCGAGCCATGCATCTGAGGTGGAGTCTGGGCTGGTGATGTTTTTTTTTACCTAGGATACGTCAACTTGACTTCACCTCGCCTGATGGTAAGCTAAAGGCAAAGTCTCAGGAAGGAGGGTCACCATTACAGACATTAAGTAATGTTACAATGGTGGCAGTCAAATTGGCGGCCTCATCAGATGCTTTTTCACGCCCCGCTTAAAGGACCCGGGACTTTAGGAAGAAGGAAACACGTGTGTGCTTAAATTCTATTTTAATACCTCGGATATATACTCTGTGGTGACGTCATCGGCGTAGCAAGGTCGGAGGTCAAAGTAGTATGCAGATTTATATAGATGGCCTAAAAGACAAACATATCAAGTGAAAAATTTTGCATGTTCAATTATGAACCCTATGCTGATGGCAAAGAAGACAAATATGGTAAGAACAAAACTTTTCACTTAGCATGTTTGTCTGCTAGAACATCGTTATAATGATATCATAAAAGAGTAGAATGTCATAATGACGCAAATATGAACAGGAAAATATACATTTACACACAATGTTCTTGGCGGTTGTAGTTATAAGTAACCGGAATTACAGGCGTTGTTGATTATAAACATGATGTGTTCATACATATATTTTTATGGTAGGAGGTAGGACACGACGGTTGCAGTCCGACTGGGGAAGTACCTCCGCCCTAAATCTATTTAGGGACTTCTTCCTAATCCAGGAAAGATGCTCGGGGGAGAGACACATGCTATCACAGTGACGGAGGTAATTTAAGAAAGTACGGTAGTTAAATAACTGGAACGTCAAATATACTAAAAAGACACACTTATTTTACATATTAATATTTAGACTAGACTGCGTCTTCCTGGTGACTTTTTCCACAAGTGAGAATGAACACGCAAGCGAAAGGAAGTAGGAAACGACGGTATTTCCGTCCAATTGAGCAGTTCGACTGGGGAAGTACCTCCGCCCTACAGAATACCGCGGCCATAATAACCTTGTGTTGTGTTCCCGGCGGTGAGTAGGGTAACCAGAGCTCACTGGAGAATTTGTGCTGTCAGTGGGATGACTAAAGGCTTGTCCTGCTTTGTCCTCTACACTGACGGCACAGAAACTCCGTGCTTACAGGGTCGGCAGCGCGAGTGTCCATAGGCCATGGTAACCACTTTCTGCCACTTAAGTGGTATAAAAAAAAAGTCTAAGATAATGCCATTTTTTGCAATGTCTGAGGTTGAGGTCAGTTCTGGTTTTGTAGAACTGAGGGCCTGATGGTTTTTGTGATAAATACTATAAATAAACTAAACCTACTTTGTTTGTAATTTGAGAATAAAAATCTAATGAAAAAATTATTGGCTGATTTCAGCTCATCCACCGCGGTTGCACCCCATAATATACTCAAAAGATTTCCAATAAACGAATTGTTACTGCACGTAGTAAGCACATATTTGGGTCCAAGCGGGAGATATACCATCAGTATCAAAATAATCGGAATATTTACCATGTTGCATTGTTTTGAGTTTCCGATATTTCGGCGCTGTTGCAAGCACCATGATCACGGAGGAACTGGAGTAGTGGCGGTGAACAGAGAAATCGTTTTTTTTTTGAGGGGTAAATTTTATCGATGTACCCTCTTTCGAGTTCTTTTACTACGCGTATCTGCACTACCACTGGTTTCACTCACTACAAACCCGATCTCGATCACGTTCACAACACACGATGCTTACTGTATCCATTCGCGATTTTGTTTTGGCTTGTTCCCGGTTTTTTTTAACATGTTCATTCACAGAATAAAAAAATTATATTCTATAAATATTTGACACCATTCTACACTACGCTATCCAGACCCATGGTAAGCATAGCTTAACTAGCTCGTGTTATGGAATCTAGAATGCTAATAAATATACTATTTTTTTTTTTTAATAAATACATACAAACACCAAGACAAATGCAAATACCCATATTCATTGGGGGTATAGACCTCTATAAAACTATTAGGTCGTTAAGAGTTAGCCATTATGCGAATGAGTCTTTTAAGAATTAGCCGTTTGACGAATTAGTCCTTTTCAGAATTAGCCATTTCGCGAATTAGTCTTTTTAAGAATTAGTCCATTCGCGAATTAGTCCTTTTCAGACTCGGGTGCCATTTCGCGAATTAGGCATTATGCGACTAAACGTTATAGCCGTTGTTTCCGTTGACCTCCTTTGTAAACAACAAACAAAAAGTATATTGCCAAACAACGTGCTTTTTTAACTGGGGCACGATGAGGTGATGCGAAAAATGAGTTTTGATTTCTTTATATCATTCAACTTTTAAAAAACTAACAGAGACTGAATAAGACTATTTGAAAAAAAATATAAAAAAGTATAACTTTGGTTTTTTGTATATCATTATAACTAACGTCCAGCTTCGGAGTTAAAAAAAAAATATTTTTAAATACGATAGGCATAATGATTTTAATTTTATTTTTGTGTATTTGTTACAATAAATTACATACATGCATATATATAATCACGCTTTTATCCCCGTTGGGTTAGGCTGCGCTGAATTAACGCCCACATTTCACTAATCATTGAATTCCGTCTCACGTATTAGGGGGTGAGCCTATTGCCATCTTCCGGGCACTATTATTGACTTAAGCTAGCATCTGAAGCTGAGTCTGGGCTGTATATTTCTGTCTGCTGTTAAACAGCCTTATCCTTTAGTCGCCTTGTACCACACCGCATGGGAAGAGATGTGGTGGTCCACATTCTACTCTGCTGGGAATCACGCGGCAAATATGAGGTATAACGTAATATAATATTTTTGTCATGATTATATCTATTGCGGATGGAATTGTTTTGAGTTTAAAAGAACAAAACAACACCTAACTGGTTTTATAATTAATTGTTGTAGCCTTGGGTAAAACAATGGACATTAATTAAACAATAATTATATCTACAAACGCAACGTCAAAGGTATAATTGAAATGAACACTGCCCGTGGATGTAGGTCCAACTTTTGATCTCTGATTAAACTATCTGGTTCAGAAGAATTGTAAATAAGACCTGGTAGGAGAATTGGATAATTTGCGAATTGGACGTTGTGAGAATTGGACAATTTGAGCCCGCTGGACATTTTGCGAATTGGAAGTAATGTGACTAAAGAAATCTTACTATCAGTAAATCTAATGGTATGAAAATTCTGAGTAGTTAGTACTACTGCTAATAGGGCGACCTTCCTAATGAAGCTGTCATCAATAAATGAAAAATGAGGTGAAAAATAAACTTCTTACGTACGACGCTACAGAGGAACTTGTTGAGGTTTGATATTGGAATTTGATCCCTGATAAACTTTGTTTATGATGAACCTCTTTATATTGAATAGTGCACCCGCACATTCGGCCTCAAACACACCCAAACACACACTCCCTAGGAGGTAAAACACGGCGGTTAGTTAGTTAGTTCTTTGAGTTTCTTACTGGTATCTTCTTAATTTACAAAAAATATAATTAAGTATGTTTATCCGTATTCTAGATTTCATAACACAAGCTAGTTAAACTATGCTTACCATGGGTCTAGATAGCGTTGTGTAGAATGTTATAGAATATTTATTTATACATACATACATACATACATAAAATCACGCCTGTCTCCCATAGGGGTAGACAGAGATCACGGATCTCCATTTGCTTCGATCCTGACATACTACTCTCGCTTCATTCACTCTTCATTTATTTATTTTTTATTTAATAGAACTAACCTACCGAACCAGCGAAAGAATCATTTTAAAATGGTTTATTTTTGCATTATTTAATATTTTTATATTATTTCTTGACATAATAGTAAAATTTTGACGTACAAATGTGCTCCTGAATAAATGAAACTAATTTCTTGATTCATCATCGAACCAATTATGATTAAGAGCCCATAATTTTTGTTCTTAATAAAGATTTTTGA
The DNA here is from genome assembly GCA_963662185.1 of Eilema griseolum. Taxonomy (NCBI): domain Eukaryota; kingdom Metazoa; phylum Arthropoda; class Insecta; order Lepidoptera; family Erebidae; genus Eilema; species Eilema griseolum. The sequence continues at coordinate 5,348,222 of OY759249.1, forward strand.
ATTTGAATTTGAATAAAAGAGTTGGTAAAGTGTGAGTCGCATACATTGTTAAAAAACTAATACTGAGTCGATTTTGCTATCGAAACTACGCCCAAAATTTTACGCAAAATAAAATCAGTCGATATAGTTATGGTACATGACTCTGTCTCTTTCTTACATACCGGTCAAACACTCTCAAATGAGGCCCTGGGCCCACAACAGGCAAATATTTGTACAATTTACAAATTTGATTTGTAACAATGTCAACAGACGTTGTTTAGGTGTTGTTTGACGTTGTTTCACATTATCTCAAAAGTGTACCTTAGTGCTGTGGGTGCGTTATTTACCATAACCACAGTTTTGTAATAACCATAAGATGAAGAAGGCTAGTATAATACTAGCCTTCCGCCCGCGGCTCCACCTGCATGGATTTGGGTTAACACGACTTTTGCTGTTTAACATCAGACAGATATATACAGCCCAGACTCAGCCTCAGATGTATGGCTTGAGTCAATAATAGTGCCCGAAAGACAGCAGTACGCTCACCCCCTATTACATGGGACCAACTTTAATTATTGGTGAAATGTGGGTGTTAATTCACCTCTGCCTAACTTATCCCCGGGGATAAAGTAGTCATTATATGTATGTATGTTGCTGATATCTCCGCTCCTACTGAACAGATTTAATCTTTAAAAAACCCGCATCTAAATCCGTTTATTAGTTTTTGCGTCCATTGCAGACCAACAAACAAGAATTCCAAAAAAAAAACAATTGCCTTTGGTATACAAAAAAATGTATATTAATGTAAAAAATGGCATAAGTATCAATATCTTCAGCATTGTTAATATAATTATAACCCCTTTTTTAATATCTCCATTTGATTGTACATACATTCTGTACGAACTCTGTCGATGTGTGAAATGGTTTATCCACGGGACATAGACGGCACTAGGGTGTTGACTGTCGGATTATTCGATGCAGGAATTCACCGAAGCAACCAAGTTCGGTGAATACAATACATACGGCACTCGGCAGACAGAGGTACCTAGTAGACCAATTACCTCGTCCAAAGTATAATTTATATTGAACATTGTTCCTTAAAATGTTAAGAACAACTCCATGATACAGCTAAATTTTCTATAATCTTTATTTTTATAGAAAAACCAACAAACCAATAAAAAATAATTATTTACAAAAAATACCAATAGGAAAAAAAAAACCTGTATCTTCACTCATTACTTGAGTTTGATTGACAAAGGTTATCGTATAGTAATCAATCTTTTTTGCTTAAAGCACAAATACATTGCTAGCTGCAAATAGTGGTCGATGAATAACCTCTGCTCCCCATGAGCGCAGGCCTGGGGGTGACGTGGGGAGCCGCCTATCACCCTGGCAGAAGCAGGCCGCGGCGGCGGCGCGCCTGCCTCGCCTCCCCATTTCCGGGAACGAGTTGGGGACTCTGTGGTCCCCACACCCGAGGAGAGAGCCAGATCGAGAGAGATGGCCCTGGGTCGGCCGGGGTGTGAGTGATATGCCTGTTAACCTCACCTTCGGCAACCAAAAACGACCTACAGGCGGCGTGCGTTTTGGTCGGTTCCAGTCCGACATAACCTCTTCTACCGGCTCCGGTGGGGGGGAAGGGGTTCCATGAGGATTTTGCGTAAAAAAAAGCTGCAAGTAGTTACTATGGTGTCATCACGAGCGCTGTACCGCTCCAATGATACTCGTGGTATGGCAAGGGTGCTGTAAAGAAAGATTATTCGCGCGCATAAGTGCTCGCGGTTCACTATAGCTTTGCTCTCTTTACCTGTATTTATTATTCTGGAGAAAAAACCATTCAAGCTGGATGGAGTCCCCCCAAAATTCACAAGGTCTAGTTACTCTCACCTGCAAGCCACTTATAGCTTGACTGACGAGACTTTGGCGCTGGAGGTCACACAGTTGTTTCCGCACATACCATAAGCAGGAGTAGGACAGCCTATGATGATTTTATTTATTTAAATTGTTAGATAGTATTTGGAAAGTTGATGCCTCACGGGGACCTCTCGTTCTAGCTCATAAGTTGTTTTCGGAGTTACTTACGTCGGATCCACAAGCAGCTATCCTTCCTAGATAAAAAAAAACCATTCGCCCGAGACAGGTCCTTGTGACAGCCCTTGGGATGGAAGTTGTTCGGCTTATTACATTGCTCATTGTGCGCTATGAGCAATGTGCTAAGTGATCACTGTAGTGATGGAGCAAAGCGCGAGCACCTTGGTTGCGGCCGCCTTTTTCTGCGGCCAAGTAATTTTCGAGAAGAAGGCGTGGCCGAAGGAGATTCAGGTCCCTTCCGTCCCGCATAGTCCAAAAAGTTATGAAATCGTTTTTGAGGTTTTAGGGCACAAAAATGCCTAATGTACATATTGTGAACACTGAGGTCTAATCTTCCTTGATTTGCCTCCAGTAAAGATATTCACAGCCACGGACATAATATGATTTTTATATCACACCTTAATTAAAAAAAATGTGTTTTCCTTTTCAGGAGTCGGTCTCATAGGCCGTAAAGCGGCAAGTGCGGTGACTCCTGTGAGCGTGTTGACCAGGGAAGGGGACCTGTACACTTTCACAATGATGACCACATTCAGGACTATCACATTCTCCTTCAAATTTAATGAGGACTTTGATGAGGAACGACCTGATGGATGCAAGGTAAGGAGTACATCTTTTTTTCTCTATATCCTTTCTGATCGTTATATATAACATAACATAACACAAACTCACGCCTATATCCCCGAAGGGGTAGGCAGAGGTGCTAGCACCCACATTTCGTCAGAATAGAACAGAATAGAACTTTTTTTTGCAAGAGCATTGTGATAAGAATATTACAAATTGTGTCTTATGACTAGGATCATGTTCTGCCTAAATTGGGCATGCAAATTTTCCTTCTTATGTTAGTTTATGTTAAGGTCCCAATGTATAAGGTGGCGAGCCTATTGTCATTAACTGGGCACTTATAAACCTGCGATAAATACACACATAACTTCGAAAAGCATCGATAAGTCATTGGAGTGTGTCATGGTAAAACCTGGGATTGAACCCGAGACCTCATCTCAGCAGTCCATTACCCATACCTTCTATGAGCCTTTTGCCAACTCAGTTGGTGACGCTTTTCTAGTCTAACTGTGATGCGGTTGAACTTCGAAGGTTTTTGTGAAGCGACTGTATTCTGATCTCCACAACTAATTCGCGATATCAAAGATCTCCAGTTAGATTAGTCGGACTTTAGAGGGATCCAGTAGACTTTTATAAGGAGGTAGGACACGGCGGTATATCCTCCCAATTGAGAAGTTCGACTGGGGGAGGTAGGACACGGCGGTATATCCTCCCAATTGAGAAGTTCGACTGGGGAAGTACCTCCGCCCTACAGAATACCGCGGTTATAATAACTTCGTGTTATGTTTCCAGCGGTAAGTAGGGTAGCCAGAGCTCACTGGAGAATTTGTGCTGTCAGTGGGATGACTAATGGCTTTGTCCTCCACACTGACGGCACAGAAACTCTGTGCTTACAGGGTCGGCAGCGCGAGTTTGGCTTCTTTGGTGTTACACACGTCCATAGGCCACGGTAACCACTTTCCATAAGGTGGGCCGTGCTCTTGTCTGCCACCTAAGTGGTGTAAAAAAAAGTCGTTACCGGTATAAAGACTACCATAGATATTTGTATGATAGCCAGGACAGACGACTGAACGTGCGCTCCAGCCGGGTCGTCTAGTTTCTATAAAATGAGTTTTCGAGGGACCTTGACTTTGTAATGCGTGATATGCACAATTTATACCTACTTAGCGTTTATAATACATATTAATAGTGAATTATTTAAAAATATTATGTTACGAATAGTCGATCAATACGTTCAATGGCCTTTTGACTTACTAATATACCTGTCTGGCGTGAGAATATTAGGTACATATGAATTACTTGGGGACCCTGTGTTCCCCGAGGAGGGGAGAGATCGTCCTGCGTCAGCCAGGAATGAATGGGAGATTGTAGATTGGACAATGTGTTCCTGAAGGAACCTTTACCCGTGTCTATCAGTAATTTCAAAAAATGGTGTACGAAATTGGAATCAACAAAAAGAAATTCTCACGTTTGTAGCAATTCTATGCTGACTTTTACGCTTTATAATCTAATATACATACATATAATCACGTCTTTATCCCCGGAGGGTTAGGCAGAGGTGAATTAATATTTACATTTCACCAATCATTGGGTTTGGTCTTACGTAATATGTGGTGAGCCTATTACCGTCTTCCAGGCACTATTATTCACTCAAGCATCGGAGGCTAAGTCTGGGCTGTATATATCTGTCTCATGTTAAACAGCCGTATCCCTTAGTCGCCTTGTACAACACCGCATGGGAAGAGATGGGGTGGCCCAAATTCTACTCTGCCGGTAACCATGCTGCTTATATGTTATTACATACCTTTTATATATCCTTTTCATGATAAAGAGGTGTAAACTCTTGAATGGTCAAAAATTTCACTAGTAGCCATTTTGCCATTTTGAAAATGATCGAAGATTAAAATTTATAACATTCACGAAATGACTGTTAATTTTTTCATGTTTCAGTTGAAATCCAGGATGGTAGCAGACGGCAATGTCTTAATACATACACAGACGGAGCCCAGCGGACGCAAATCTGTACACAAGAGGACATTCACCCCAGAATTATTAAGTGTGGTATGTATACAGAGAGTTTCTTTTTTAACCCCCTCATTATTGCCCCCTATCAGTGACAAATGACTTACTTAATGACAATTTTTCATTTCTAGGAGACGACAGCCGAAGGTTGGGATCTGACATGTATTAGAACATATGAAGCAGTACCATAATAACGAACAAAGTAGTTAAGTTTAATAGGAATTTTATGCATTAATAGTACAATATTTTTAAATAATTAATTTGTATCATTAAATATAAGTTTATTAAAGTAAATTATCGATATCTTGGTGTATTCATTTAGTATTCGCTTTCGCTTTCGGTGTCATACATTTATAGAAGAATACCATACATACATATAATAACGCTTTTATACCCTGAGCGTTAGGCAGAGGTGAATTAACACCCACATTTCACCAACCATTGAATTCAGTCCCACGTAATAGTGGGTGATTGTTGACTCAAGCCATGCAGGGCGTGAAAAAGCATTTGATGAGGCAGCCAAGCTGAGTGCCACCATTGTAGCACTTAGTGTCTGTAATGGTGACCCTCTTTCCTGAGACTTTGCCTTTAGCTTACCATCAGGCGAGGAGAGGTCAAGTTGGCGTGTCCGATATAAAAAAAAATGCATCTAAGGCTGAGTCTGGGCTGTATAATATATCTGTCTGATGTTACACGGCCCTATCCATTAGTTGCATTGTACGACACTGCATGGGAAGAGATTGGGTGATCCAATCTCATCCCATGCAAAGAAATCTACTCTACTAAGAACCTCGTGTTGTGTTCCCGGCGTTGAGTAGGGTAGCCAGAGCTCATTGGAGAGATTTTTTTGCTGAGGCAGGACAAGCCACTGCACTGATGGCACAGAAACTTCTCTTACAGGGTTGGCAGCACGAGTATGACCCCCCTGATGTTGCACACACGTCCATAGCGGTTATTTACCACGATTATCTGCTGAGACCACGTGGGTGGATCGTTGAAAGTTATTTTTTAGCGGCTCACGTCTGAAATAAAACATTGAACTGGTCATCATCATCTATGGATAAGATACTGGCCATAGTAATATCTATGGTTATTGACTATGCCAGCAAGAAAAATGGACAGATTATAACATTACCATACCAACAGTTAAGAAGAAGAAAATCATCATACTTGAACAAGGCGACGGTAACCACTTTCCATAAAGTCTGCCACGTAAGTGGTAAAAAAATGTAACTATCTCCTACTGAAATAAGAAGAGCAACAATTTATAATACAAATATATGCTCAGAACCAAGTGCACTCTTGTTAAAATAAATATCGGTATAGTAAATATTTATAGTAGAATAAATAATTATATTATTTTCTATTCTCTTATACATATATGGGCGGAAATACCACCGTGTCCTACTTCCTAGAATCACCTCTGCCTAACCCTTCGGGGATAAAGGCTTGAGGCTGAGTCGTTATGCAATCATATCTATAATAATTTATTCTTATCTGTATTATTATATGTACATAATTACTAGAATGATTTGCAACAATAGCAGTCTGACTGGGGAAGTACCTCCGCCCTACAGAATACCGCGGCCATAATAACTTCGTGTTGTGTTCCCAGAGGTGAGTAGAGTAGCCAGGCTCACTGGAGAATTTGTGCTGTCAGTGAGAAAACTGAAGGCTTGCCCTGCTTTGTCTTCTACACAGATGCCACAGAAACTCTGTTTTACAGGGTCGGCCATAGGCCACGGTAATCACTTTCCATCAGGAGGGCCGTGTGCTTTTCTGCCACCTAAGCTGTAAAAAAAAAGAATTAACACCCACATTTCACCAAACATTCTTTTACAGCTGCGTAGAGATGTTGCGTCCATGGCTGTATTTTACCGTTTGTACCATGGGGAGTGTTCTGATGAGCTCTTCCAATTAGTCCCACCCTCCCCTTTCCTACACAGGACAACGCGTGCAGGTCTTAGATGTCATCCGCACACGGTGCAAAACATCCGATCAAGAACCAAGCGGTTCGGAGACTCTTTCCTCTGTCGCACCATTAAGGCCTGGAATTCATTACCAGCTCACGTGTTTCCTTCTTCCTACAGTCCCGGGTCCTTTAAGCGGGGCGTGATGAAGCATATGATGAGGCCGTCAAGCTGAGTGTCACCATTGTCACACGGTATGTGTAAGTAATGGTGACCCTCTTTTCTGGGACTTTGCCTTCAGCTTACCATCAGGCAAGGCGAAGTCCAATTGACGTGTCCTATATAAAAAAAAAAAAAAAAAAAAAAAAAAAAACTTTGTTTTCGGTCCCACGTTATAGGGGGTGAGCCTGGGTGAGCCTTCGGGGCACTATTGTTGACTCGAGCCTTGTGTCTGTGCTTGAGTCTGAGCTGTATAAATATGTATGAGCCTGTTAAACAGCCCTATCCCTTAGTCGCATTGCACGACACCGCATGAGAAGAGATGGGGTGATCCAAATTCTACTCCGCCGGGAACCACGCATTAAGAAAACTTTTCAAACAATGGATCAAACATTTAATTGTATATTTGTAGACAGCAAATGAGATAGATAGGTACCGTACCCCCTTGACGGGGCAAGATGGCGACCGGAGATGTTCTCGAAGTGCGAGAATATTGTGTTATAGGATAACATTATACCTTGAATACACGTACATAGTGGAGTAGCGATGCAGTGCACTCGGCCGAGCGTTCGGCTGAATGCAACAGCTTCTGTGGCGTGGCGGTAGTGAACGCGACCTCTACGCGCGGGTTCGATCCCCGCTCAGTGCAAATATTTGTACATGCATGAATATAGCATTGGTTCTTTTTTTACGTGCGCTAAATCCCCTCGGATACCCCCCCCCCCCCCCCACCGGACTAGAATCGACCAAAACGCACGCCGCCTGTGGCTCGTTTTTGGTTGCCGAAGGTGAGGTTGACAGGCATATCTCTCGCACCCCGGCCGACACAGGGCCATCTCTCACGAACTGGCCCTCTCCTCGGGTGTGGTGGTTCGCGAGACGCGCCGCCACCGCGGCCTGCTTCTGCCAGGGTGACAGGCGGCTCCACCAGTCACCCCCAGGCTCCGGTAGGTTGGGGTATCCGTGGCGATTTCACACACGTACAAAAAAAAGGCAGGCATGCCGAGAATTCTAGAATGCGTGTTATTTTAACTAATTTGTACTATAAGAAGTAGCGAAATCCTAAAGCCTAACCATATCTTATATTTAACTACGAGGGAATTACAAAGATTAGTGTTTTAAAAGTGTCACATGTAGATACGGTCGGTAATCTATGTAAATACGGAAAAGTCACTCTGAAGTAACACCTTTTATTTTATCTTTCAATGATTTTATTATGTAACAGAAATGATGACTTGTAATACTTAGGTTACGATGACGAATATCATTTAGCAAAGTCCTTTATTAAAGACCTTTGTTGTAAGTGAATAAAAACCTATTTATACTGTTGATTAATGGCACTTGATGGAATTAGTTGTTGCACATATTTTAGAACTCATTTGTACTTTTCCATAGTATTCTTTGCTTGTTATTAGACCTGACCGGTTTCGCCTAACGGCATCCTCAAAGGTTTACAATAGCGTTTGCGCAAGTGCAACTTTGTTTGCAATTGGAAGTAAGCCTCGCAATTTACGCAGTATCCGCCGCTGCAAACAACTTGCAGTTGACTTCCTGTATCTATTGATCCCATGACAAAATTTGCTATGTCTTCTACACTGACGGCACAGAAACTCTGTATTTACAGGGTTGGCAGCGCGACTGTGACTCCTCTGGTGTTACAAACGTCCATAAGCCACGGTAACCACTTTCCATCAGGTGGGCCGTGTGCTTGTCTGCCACCTAAGGGGTATAATAAAAAAAATATCAATTTTTTTTATTTTATTTTTTATACCACTTAGTTGGCAGACAAGCACACGGCCCACCTGATGGAAAGTAGTTACCGTGGCCTATGGACGTCTGTAACACCAGAGGAGTCACAGTCGCGCTGCCAACCCTGTAAGTACAGAGTTTCTGCGCCGTCAGTAGAAGACAAATCAGGACAAGCCTTTAGTCTTCCCACTGACAGCACAAATTCTCCAGTGAGCTCTGGCTACCCTACTCACCGCTGGGAACACAACACGAAGTTATTATAACCGCGGTATTCTGTAGGGCGGAGGTACTTCCCCAGTCGGACTGCTCAATCGGGCGGATATACCGCCGTGTCCTACCCCCTACAAATCAATTTAAATAACCAAATTCTTTATGTGGTCACTTATCTCGATAGCAGCACCATTGATGATAACTTGGGGGTAGTGCGTTAAAATCTATGGCAGTCATCACGGTTAATTGGAGCTCTAAAAAGTTCGGCTCGTCTAACTACAGAACTACGATGTCACCAATTGGTTTTGAGGGTCAGATGGCAGTCGCTTCCCGGAAAATATCGCAGTTCAACCGCATCACAGAACAGTTATACTGAAAAACGAAACCAACTGAGTTTTTTTTAAAAGTAGATCACGTCAATTAGCCTTAGCCTTGCCTGATAGTAAGCTGAAGGCAAAGTCTCAGAAAAGAGGGTCACCATTACTTACACATACCATGTGACAATGGTGATACTCAGCTTGACAGCCTCATCATATGCGTTTTCACGCACCGCTTAAAGGACCCGGGACTGTAGGAAGAAGGAAATACGTGAGTAATGAATTCCAGGCCTTAATGGTGCGACAGAGGAAAGAGTCACCGAACCGCTTGGTTCTTGATCAGATGTTCCGCACCGTGTGCGGGTGACATCTAAGACCTGCACGTGTTGTCCTGTGCAGGAAAGGGGAGGGTGGGACTAATTGGAAGAGCTCATCAGAACACTCACCATGGTACAGACTGTAAAGTACAGCCATGGACGCAACATCTCTACGCATCTATAAAGGTTATGGTTTCGTACAAATCATTTTGATTTGTACGAGTGCAACAGCGGAATTTATTGAAATTTATGATGTTTTGTATTTATATATGGCGGTAAAAACAAAATTGTACCTTGTCCCGCTACTGTTCGATATCATTCAGCTAATATTATATCAGCAGTAATGTTAACATTATCTACATAACATAAACTCACTCCTATATCCCCAAAGGGATAGGCAGATGCACCCACATTACGCCAGTTTATGTTTAGGTCCCAATGTAATAGGTGGCGAGCCTCCCTGGGTCGGCCGGGGTGCGAGGGATATGCCTGTCAACCTCACCTTCGGTAACCAAAACGACCCACAGGCGGCGTGCGTTTTAGTCGGTTCGAGTCCGACATAACCTGTCCCACCGGCTCCGGTGGAGAGGCATCCGCGGGGATCTTGCGCAAAAAAAAAAAAAGGTGGCGAGCCTATTGCCATTAACCGGGCACTTATAAACCTGCGATAAATACACACATAACTTGAAAAGCCATCGAAAAGTCATTGGTATGTGCCATCGTAAGAACTGAGATTGAACCCGAGACCTCGTCTCAGCAGTCCATTACCCATACCACTAGGCTACCGCGGTATTTTTTTCCAAATTCAGTTGAGTTAGATTAGGTCGCCTTTTCAGTCCGACTGCAAAACGACCAAACTTTGAATTAATCTCCACAACCCATTGGTGGTATCAAATTTCCATAAATAGACCAGTTGTCGGACTTTTTACGGCTTCAACTATCCGTAACGACTTCCATAGACGTTGGCTTGCAACGTTTACGCGTGCTCTCTGAGATATGGCTTTACAATAATTGTATGCGAAAATCAAAAATCATTTATTCTGTATCCATTAAAACAGACTTATAGAACACTAAATTAAAAAAAAAAACAAACTAGTTGAGCAAATGGACCACTGCACGGGTGCGAAACCCTTTTAAATGTTCATAATATAATTAATTGCGTGTTTTAAGACAACCATTAAAATAAAATTTGTAACGCCTTACCATATAGTTATCACAATGATAAGAACATGGAGATGTTCACGCCTACCAAGCTTCACTGAGCAATTCGCAAGGAGGTATTTAGTTTATTAATAATTATTATAAGCACTCACAAGAGCGAAGATGACATGCGCAATTGATCCGCATTTGACTATAGGCTATTTGACAATTTCTTTACTCTAGAAAAATTACCACTCGAAAATAATATAACGAACTGCTAAAGTGAAATATTCTTACTACAAATAGTTTTAAAGATATTTGATTTTGTAAATTCTATATTTTCGCGCCGCCCAAAAACGCTCCATACGAAATCGTACTTGTGAGTGACGTCACACGAAAGTCGCGAGTAATGTAAATATATGAAGTGCAAGAGAATTTCGGATCTATAACGGTCTACGTTGCGTTTATACATATATAGTTAAATAAAACCGCTGTAGCCTAGTGATATGGGTAATGGACTGCTGAAACGAGGTCTCGGGTTCGATCCCAGGTTCTACCATGGCACACACCAATGACTTTTAGATACTTTTCGAAGTTATGTGTGTATTTATCGCAGGTTTATAAGTGCCCGGTTAATGGCAATGGGCTCGCCACATTGGGACCTAAACATAAACTGGCGAAATGTGGGTGCTAGCACCTATGCCTATAACTTCGGGGATATAGGCGTGAATTTATGTTATATTATGTAGTTCAATAAAAGTAACTTGTAATTTTATGACGAATCTAAAAAGTTATAATTTGGGACTGAATTCGATTTGTTTTGAAAATTAAAAATAATATAAAGTCATAGTTTAGTTAGGCAATATTCTTTCTCTCTCTTATTTTGCATATTTGCATTTTGCATCATTACTTTTGACATACTTAATTATATTTTATTTTAAATTCCCAAAGTTTGTCCTATACGGGGAATAGTGATTCCCGCTCTAAACCAGGCGGTGACACACGTGTTTCCTTCTTCCTACAGTCCCGGGTCCCTTAAGCGGGGCGTGAAAAGGCAAATGATAAGGCCGCCAAGCTGAGTGCCACCATTGTAACATTACTTAGTGCCTGTAATGGTGACCCTCTTTCCTGAGACTTTGCCTTTAGCTTACCATCAGGCGCGGAGAAGTCAAGTTGGCGTGTCCTAGATAAAAAAAAAACAGTATCTAGATATCATAAAATTTATCATTGATATTTATCGTGGCACATTTCATGATCATGCTCTTTAGATTATGCTACTGGTATAAAACGAGCACTAAAGTTCTATTCGGATTTAACAGACTTGATCAGTGTTGTGAGTAGTACACAAGATGTCGTTCTTCGGTAAGGAATACTCCTTTGTTAAGCAGGAAAACTTCGAGGAATTAGTGGGTTCATTCGGTAAGTTCAGCTCCTGGACTAAAAGTATAATATTCGTTTAGTCTAAGATTCAGATGTGAATGACTATCCTTCTGCCCACGTGGATGGCAGCATTTGCGTTTTTAGGACATATGTTTCCGGCAACACCGCGTGGTTTCCGGCAGAGTAGAATTAGGGCTACCCCATCTCTTCCCATGCGGTGTCGTACAAGGCGACTAAGCGATAGGGTTGTTTAACATCAGACAGATATATACAGCCCAGACTCAGCCTCAGATGCATGGCTCGAGTCAACGTTAGTGCCCGGAATATGGCAATAGGCTCACCCATTATTACGTGGGACCGAATACAATTATTGGTGAAATGTGGGTGTTAATTCAATTCTGCCTAACCCTCCAGGGATAATGGCGTGATTATATGATTATATATGTAGGTTTCATTCAACCGATGGTGATCAAAAATCGTAAAACTTCAAGTCTGACCTTTCTATCAACTCGGGCGTCGGAGGTCGATGAACGACCTCCGGCCCCCATGAGCGCCGGCCTGGGGGTGACAGGTGGAGCCGCCTGTCACCCTGGCAGAAGCAGGCAGCGGCGTTTCCGGGGACGAGTTGGGGACTCTGTAGTCCCCACACCGAAGAAGAGGGCCAGATCGTGAGAGATGGCCCTGGTGCGAGGGATATGCCTGTCAACCTCACCTTCGACAACCAAAACGACCCACAGGCGGCGTGCGTTTTAGTCGGTTCGAGTCCGACATAACCTCCTCCATCGGCTCCGGTGGGGAGGTATCCGAGGGGATTTTGCGCACGTAAAAAAAAAAATCTGAACTTTCTAACAGTAAAACACGGCATCAAAATCCATTCAGTAGTTTTTGCGTCCATCACATGAGAATCCTAAGAGTGCTTTTATGTTCAGTGCCGTTATATGATATAACATACATACATACATAAAATCACGCCTGTCTCCCATAGTGGTAGGCAGAGATCACGGATCTCCATTTGCTACGATCCTGACATACTACTCTCGCTTCATTCACTCTCATTACATTCTTCATGCATGCTCGTCGGTTTAGAGTACTCCTGACCTGCCCCTTTTCTAAAACTTCCCCGACTTGGTCCAGGTATGTGCGCCTAGGTCTTCCCCTTCCGACGTTACCATCCACACTCGCCTCATACACCTGTTTTGTTAATCTTCTTTCATTCATTCTCTCAACATGACCAAACCATCTCAACATTCCTCTCTCAATTCTATGATATAACTCGAAGCATTTTTTTTAAATATAAAATATTATTTAGATAGCTCTGTACTCATAAATTCAACTGCTGTAATTTGCGAGGGAAATGCCTGTTAATTTCACCTTCGGCAACCAAAAACGACCCACAGGCGCCGTCCGTTTTAGTCGGTGCGAGTCCGACATAACCTCTCTCACTGGTTCGGGCCGGGGGCAGGGGGGTTTGTATCCATCGGGAATTTTCGCATCTAAAAAAATTGCTGTAATTTTGCTTCTGAAGGTCGCAGAAAGTGCGTCTTTATTAACTTCGTAATTATATTCGAGGTTTGCCTGCTGAGCGAGCTGACACCTTGATCAACCTTCATCCCAATGAAAAACTAATAAAAGATGGTGATAATCTGCAACTGTTTGGCCGCAAAGACGTCACATTCAAGTCTGGAGTACCCTTTGAAGAAGTTCTCGGCGATAATAAGGTAACTTTTTAAATTGAACCGGCTGTGTTAATTATGTACAAATCCTCGAGGATAATATTCCCAGCGGCGATCGAATGTGGTTAAGTAGGTCTGGAACCTACTATTACCGTCCTATTAGGTCTTCAGATAATGCCATGATGTAAAATTGCCTAAGTTATATCCCGGCTGACCCACAGCCATCTGCGGTTTTGGTGGTATCTGTAGAGTGACAAGCGACCATCCTGTCACCCCCACACCTGCGCTCGGATAAACATCTCACCCCTTACCCGCTTCCCACTATGCCCTTTTCTAGCCAAAGGGACAGACAAAGCCTCCGATGGTAGCCTTTCCATAGGGACATTCCCAAGCGTGCGTGCCCCTTGACAAGAAATCCTCACATATTACCTTATCTTACAATCAGGGGTACAACACCATTTGATTGTAACATTTGAAGCTAAGATTGCCAATGTATTCCACAGACTTTGTTGACAAGTCTTTCACTGTCAAGGCGATACGCTTATGGAACGCATTGCCACTGAACATCAGACGAGCAAAACTACCTATCTTTTATGTTGTACACAGTAGGCTCATAATTATGTACTCAATCACTATTTTCCATTCACTTTACTTTGAACTATTTACTTTATATATCCATTTGTGTGTTACAGTATATGTATATGTTGATAATACTTTGTGTAAAGCCGTATATTAATTTTATTTTACTTATACTTCTCTCTCTTTCTTTTGTTTTTAATACACTATCTATTTTAGTTTAGCCGATAACTACACCATATCTTTTGTTTTTATAACATTACTGTCCATCCCAAGGTTGCGTGGAAGAAATCGCTTCAGCGATAAGGCCGCCCATTGTACATTGAACTGTATACATGCTACCTACTTGTCCCACTGTACATCTGTTGGTGTACAATATAGAATTATCTACCTATCTATCTATCTTGCCTGAGACTGGCTTCAGCTTACCAACAAGCGAGGTGAAGTCATATTGACTACCTATATAAAAATACTTATATTGAATTAATCAGCACAAAGCTCACGGAGACTTCAAATTTCAGGCTCAAACTACCTTCACGCTTGACGGAAACACACTTACTCAGGTACAAAAGTTCGCAGATGGAGCTGAGTTCAAACACGTCAGGGTCTTCAGTGACGACCAACTTGTGGTGGTATGTCTTTTTAACCGACTTGAAAAACGGAGGAGGTTCTCAATTCCACTAAATGTTCATATTCGTCATTGAAAAAATTGACTGATTTGCAGTTTATCTTTTCATCATCATCCATGCAACAAATTCTTCTATCTATCATTTAGGCTGCTTGGCTTTACGGGAATGACTTCCGTCTGATCCTGAACCTCGAAAGGAAGCTAAGTATATAGTAGTTTTTTATCCTATTTTATATTCTTGTAAATATTAGTTTATACCTTACTACAAAATGTATTTATTTGATCTTCTTAATCATCTTACCGTTAATACTAGTCGCAGTCGAACCTTTCCCCTCGGAGTCTGGGGTCCGCTTTCCCAGTCTAACTGCTGATTTGGCTGAACTTCAATATTACTGCCACTCCACATATGCTGGCATTCCCATTCCCATTGTAAATAAAATTAATTTCATTTTATTTACAGACACTGACATTCACGAAGTTCAAAGGCACGGCTACCAGATACTATCAGGCAATTTAATTTTTTAGTTTATTTGTAAATAATACATTAAATTATTCTTATTTTTTTAATTTTGTTTCTTTACCAATATTACATAACATAATATAAAATCACGCCTATATCCCCGAAGGGGTAGGCAGAGGCGCTGGCACTCACATTTCGACAGTTTATGTTTAGGTCCCAATGTGGCGAGGTGGGTGGTGTCCTACCTCCTCCTATGCACTTATAAACCTGCGATAAATACACACATAACTTCGAAAAGCATCGAAAAGTCATTGGTGTGTGCCATGGTAAAACCTGGGAACGAACCCGAGACCTCGTGTCAGCAGTCCATTACCCATACCACTTGGCTATTGTTGTCATTTATTCGAATTAAGTGAAATAAAATGTAACGAGGTTCTTTACGTGGAAGCCCACACATAGTATGGACATAGTGTATCGCGAAAAACGTACAATAAAATTGTCTGATAAAAAATAGCGTGAAATACTAATGATGTGATAATGAGTGCAGCTTATTATTTAATGTGTCAATGTGTCTATAATAATATAATATGTATATATTCTAAGTATCTACAGTAGAAGCTTATTCCTTTTCTGCCCAAATACAGTGAGGCGTGTACACTGATTGCCCAAAACGTTCTTTCCACCTCTCCATTAGAACCTGACAGAGCTAGGACATACCATATCGCTACACCACGGTGTATAGGGTTGCAAGTCTTGG
Source organism: Eilema griseolum (assembly GCA_963662185.1). Taxonomy (NCBI): domain Eukaryota; kingdom Metazoa; phylum Arthropoda; class Insecta; order Lepidoptera; family Erebidae; genus Eilema; species Eilema griseolum. Next base: position 5,364,211 of record OY759249.1, read on the forward strand.
ATCCTGTTTTAGCACCTCTTTGCGTCATGGTACAATGCGGCAAGGGTCCTCGCTTCATGATCTCAAGGAGGTATCCTAGCTAGGAAGCTCGCCGTAGCAGCTGCAAAGAACCTTGGTTTTTGAAAAGACTTTGGGTGGATTTAAGTTGTTAAGGAATCTATTCCTAACCCTTTATGGATACATTTCAAATTCAAGGTATTTGTTTCAGATTATAAGATTATATCTGGATTTGTAACAATATAGCTAACTTAACACTAGTTTTATCATACAATAAATAAATTGGTTAGAGCTGAAATTACAATTAATAAAATACAATTAATAAAATAGTTATTAGGTACGTTACAATAAAAGATTCATATTATTGACATATAGTTAGGTACATGTAGTTACAGGTGTGGTGTGGTTATGAACAGACAAACATTTATTTTTTGATACCTCTACAATGAGAAAATTCTCCAAATCTAGCAATGCTTACATTGCTTGATTTGGAGAATTTTAATGGATCTGGTAATCCAGATCGGATCTGAATTGATTGGACTAAGAAGTCAGAAATAAATAAATCTTATATGTCTTACTTTTATATTTCTTTTGTTTTACACTACTTAGGTGACATACAAGCACACGGCCCACTTGATGGAAAGTGGTTACCATGACCTATGAACGTGTGTAACACCAGTGGAGTCACATCCGTGCTGCCGACCCTGTAAGAACAGAGATTTTGTGCCGTCAGTGAAGAGGACAAAGCAGGACAAGCCTTTGGTCGTCCCACTGACAGCACAAATTCTCCAGTGACCTCTGACTACCCTACTCACCGCTGGGAACACAACACGAAGTTATTATAGCCGCGGTATTCTGTAGGGCGGAGGTACTTCCCCAGTCGGACTGCTCAATTGGGCGGAAATACCGCCGTGTCCTACCTCCTCTAATAAAAGTCCACACTCCAATAAAATATATTTTATAATCTTATTTATTATATATCTTATTTATCTTATTTATTTCTTGAACAACATTACATTGTATTGAAATGTGCGTCCAAATGAAATCTAAATCTAAGTTAGCGACAACGACAAGTTAAAAACATGATAAAAAATATTCTATGCCAGCCATTACGGATAGTTAGTCACAGAAACTGGGTGACTTCAGTTCAGTAACGGCACTACCCAATGAAACTACTGCAGGCACATCAACACACACGAAATTGAAATCTCACCGTGGATTCAGCTGTCGAGTTCGTTCGATCTTTCGAAATGTTCTTACAGCATGTGCCTGCAGTTAGCGCCACGGGGAAGTCACCAGAACTTCGATATCACTAGTCGAAGGTCATTGACAGTGGCTACAGGGAAAATATCGAAGTTGAGCTGCTTCGTAGTTAGACTGAAAAGCCAACTGGAATAATTACAAGCTAGGAAAAGGCTCAGAAGATGGGAATGATTATTATTTGATTTTCTACATGTTCCAGTATTAAGTACTTAAGGTGAAAAAACACTACTATCTTAGAGCAATAAATTTTGTCATTAATTATAAGCAGCATGTATTATGATCAGATTATAACTGGTATAAAATCGATGCCTTAGTAGTTTTGGGTATTTGCTAAAGTTTTAGTTCCGTGAATAATATCAAAATGTCGTTCTTCGGAAAGGAATACACTTTTGACAGGCAAGAGAACTTTGAAGAATTTATTAACGCATTGGGTGAGTCCAGGAAATATAATTATACCGTTTAATAATAAATATAATGCAAATTTAAATGTAGAAATATAATGTAAAGATGTTTCAATTAATTACAAAAGGTGAACAGTAAGCACATCATCATTATATTGAATAAGACACTTTGCACTTTTCACTGTATTTAAATTTTCACCTGACCGGTTTCTCCTTACGGCATTCTCAATGGTTTGCCAATATTCTCAAACTTTTGACAATGCCGTGAGGCGAAACCAGTCAGGTGAAAAATAAAATACTGTGAAAAAGTACAAAGTGTCTTATTCAATATGTGTAGCAAGTTTCACCAGGTGCCACCAATCAACAGTATTAACAGTCAGATCAACAATTATTAGAAACTTAGTCACGGCTTCATTAAGCGAGGCGTGAAAAAGTATCTATCGAGATCTATTTCAAGATTGTCTCCATCTAAATGATGACCCGTATCTATGTGGACTTTATGCCAACTTCATACCAACTAGACCACAGCAGAAAGACCAATGGCAATATCCGTCGGGGATGTCACAGCGCTGCGCTCGGCGCTGTATGCTTGGAGAATTGCACAGCAGATCTGTAGGAAGGTGTGGACATTCGTGATACAAGGTTCACCTAGTACGAATGCCTAAGCACTCTTTATAACCTAATTTAATTGTATAGCATCTAACTTTTACCTACATTCTAGGACTGTTTTGAGGAGAAATTTGTAGTCTAGTAAATTATTCTTATTTTTATTATTCTTCTTATCTATGTTTATAGGACGTAATTTTAAAAAATGTAACAAGTAACTCCTTTCTTTGTCGCGAGATGAAAATCTGGAATGTTTTGCTAACACAAAACTTTCTTCGTAAATTCCTCTCCTCAGGTGGTAGGAGAGGCCACGATAGCCATCCAACTAAGGACCGCCATTTAAAAAATAATAACATCTGGAATGACAGCTATAACTAGGACTTTACTAAGTGTAGGCTTCTGCAAAAAAAAATCTGTTTTTTGATATATTGAACTTAACTTGAAAGTAAAACCAGATCAAGACATAACCGGTGCGCAGGTATAAAAAAAAACAATATGAAAAAAAAAGAATTGCAAAAAAAAAAGGATTCTTCTTCAACTGAACACAAGAGACTGGACACTCGTTAAATGTGAGCATCGTAGGTAGTGGAAACTGGTGGTCTCTGCCCACCCGATTGAAATAAGGTGTAGCGGCTTATATGTATGTTTATATCTTGATATAAGTGCAATAGATAGTGTAAGTATTAACCTTATCATTGTCTCACCTTGGCTTAATATTATTACTTTATTGTCCACACGTAGGTATCTAAATGGATAAAACGTTTGATATCCTTGACTTTGCCCGTCTTCGGATAATTCGATGCCATATTCTTTAGTGGTTCATCAAGAACTTTATCTGTCAGAGATATTTTAATTCAACTACCGTAAGATTCATCGATATGATATTTGGAAGCTATGTTTTATAGATTTTCGGATCGAAATGTTTTTTGGTCATAGTTTCGATAACATAATCGTTTGGAAGTATTAATTTGATCACATATTTTTTATAACCTCCAAAGAATATCCTATTCTCTTGAATATTATTTTTGTACGAGTCATATATCGTACATGCCATGCGCGCATCATTCACAAAATCCATTTTACCACTTTTATTACGTGCGAAAAATCCCCACGTATATCCTCACCACCGGATCCGGTGGGAGAGGTTATGTCGGACTCGATCCGACTAATACGCACGACGCCTGTGAGTCATTTTTGGTTGCCGAAGGTGAGGTTAACAGGCATATCCCTCGCACCCCAGTCGACCCAGGGGCATCTCTCTCGATCTGGCGCTCTCTTCGGGTGTGCGGACGACAGTGTCCCCAACTCGTCTCCGGAAATGGGGAGGCACGCAAGGCTGTGTTTTAAGATAGCTACCAATTTCGATCATGCTTATTAAGGCATGTTTTCACTATCGATCTATATCCACTAACTCATCATCTTCATCATTACAGCGATGGAACTGGTTGCATTCAAAGCTTCTACTTTGGAACCCAGGATTCGCTCTCCTATGCTTACTCCTTCTGATATGACCATTACGGGAACAATTGCCTTTGATCTCCTAAGTCGAAAGTTGGTTTAAGCGTTTTCTCGGCTTCATTTATTTCGGAGCCCAGCAACCTAATAGGTCCTCATGTCTCTTCGTTTCTTTCACGTGACCAAAGCATCATAATGTAAATTAAGTAGACCGACTTGAGCAGTACCTCCGCCCTACAGAGTACCGCGGTCATAATAACCATGTGTTGGTTTCCTATCGGTGAATAGGGTAGCCAGAGCTTACTGGTGACTTTTTGTGCTCTCAGCTCTCTTTAACGTCAGTGGACACAATTTGGAAGAAAAGTCTGCACTAGAGCCTCGTCGAAGTTCTTGGATTTTATAAACATTCAACAAGTGGAAACAAAATATCCTTACACAACCATCCATACCAGCAATCTCATAGTTTTAACTTTTATTATACCTATCCATTGTTGCGAACTAAACATGCCGTGATAAAATGATGTAAAGGATATTGTTATCACAGAGTCATATATTTTATCTTTTATTACGAGGAGTGTACTTTATGGTTGTAACTCAAGCAACAGATATTATATCACAGGTATAAAATTCGCAGCTTACTTGTAATCGATTTTTTAAACCTCGTGTTGTGCGCAGTAGTGGTCAGAATGTCGTTCTTTGGAAAGGAGTATACTTTTGATAGGCAGGAGAACTTTGAGGAATTTGTGAATTCCTTTGGTGAGTCCATAAAAATTAGCTGAAGTTGTAATGTCGATGTAGACTTGTCATATGATCAAAATCAATTTACCTATACATGAGCTCCACCTTCAGCAGCATTATTTGAGCGTTTTGATCTTGAAACTCAGGATCCACGAGCACCTTACAAAAATTACAATTGTTTTAACATGATCATGCATTTCCAGGTCTACCCACTGAGCAAGCACAGGGAATCTTAAATTCTCACCCTAACCAGAAACTACTGAAAGATGGTGACAGTTTCTCACTGGTTTCTACTAAAGAGCTCACCTTCAAGTCTGGAGTACCTTTTACAGAGAAGATAGGTGAACGCACTGTAAGTATTCTATTTTGATCAAAAGACGATGTAGTCCTGTTGGAGAAGTCAGCCGAATAGCACATAGCCTAGTCCACATCCAGTAAAGGCACTTAACCTAATTCACGAAGGGCATCCTAGTTTCGTCCACGAAGGACACCTATTATTATTTTTTTGCGGGTGCTTAGTTCTCCAAAATGAAGTCCGCCTTGATGCATTTAGTTTTTTTTAAGAGTTGTTAGTTATGTTAATATTTTTGATGAATTTAGATGAATCGCAGAACATCTACATCACTTTCCACATGCGTGATATTGTCTGAAGTTTGCACGAACATCACTCATAGAAATAAACATAAACTCACTCACTCACGCCTATATTCCCAAAGGGGAAGGCAGCGGTCCTAGCACCCACATGTCGCCAGTTTATGTTTAGGTCCCAATGTAATAGGTGGCGAGCAATAGTGCCATTAACCGAGCACTTATAAATCTGCTATAAATACGCACATAACTTCGAAAAGCATCGGAAAGTCATTGGTGTGTGCCATGATAAAACATGGGATCGAACCCGAGACCTCGTCTCAGCAGTCCATTACCCATACTACTAGGCTACCGCTACAGCGGCCATGGACGCGGGGTTCCATAGGCGTCCTAGAAAGTCTTCAATTTTAAATAATGACGTCTACTTTAGTTGTAAAACTAGAGGTGATTGTATTATTTTGTATAATTTGTTTTCGTACATCGAGGGGGCGTTGACTTGTAACATATGTGGCCGTACATATGCCTGTGTCAATCACGACACACACCTATAAAGCTCTCAATAAGAAAATATGTGGCCTAACTCGGTCGGTAGATCATAACATTGTTTTCAAATAATTTTCCAGTGCACAACTACCCTCACGTTAGATGGCAACACGCTCACCCACACCCAGGACTTCGAGGAAGGAGTTCAGTTGAAGTTCATCAGGGTCTTCACAGATGATCAACTTGTAGTGGTAAGTCTGTGATCTTAATGTGTTGATGATAATGTGCTTATGTGAGTCTGATGTTCAACTGTTTTTTTTTTTTTCAATTTACAGACAGCCACCAACAGTAAATTCAACGGTACAGCAACCAGATACTACAAGGCCGTTTAATTTTAGCTTATTAATATATGTAAATTAAATTTCTTTCTTTTTCAAAGTTTATTTTATTAATATTTCCTTTAATTTAAGAAGAGTGTATTAGGCCTACCAAGATCGTTGAAGCCCAAACCAACCAAATCTGCTGAGCTAGGTGGTCTACCTTCTGTCCGCTACCGCACGTAAGCAGATTTATGACAATTATGTAACGCCTCCTCCCCCTTGTCAGCAAAAGTAATCAAACCTATAACTCCCCCCCCCCCCCCCTCCCCATCCTTACGTAAACATTATAAAATAACTAAATGTTTATTTCCTTTCATGTTTGCTTTTAGGGTACAGTATGGGTAATGCATGATATATTATGTGTAAAAAAAGTGAATAACTACTGCTGACTTAAGCATTATCTAGACTCCCTCCCCCACCCCCATGTCATCAAAAATAAGCAATGCATGGACCCCCCTCCCACCTTTAGTGCTTACGTAATACTTGAACGGCCCCTTAGCTAGTTTATATTTTTTTAATAAAGAATTTCAGTAACCTAAATTACTAATATTCCCTCTAACCCCTCCAGCTAAGCTAAATTACTTGTATTAGGAATGGGTTCACGGGGTCGGCAGCACGAGTGTGTCTCCCCTGGTGTTGCACACGCTAGTAGGCTACAACCACTTTTCCTCAAGAGTGTCGTTAGCTTGTATGTATTTCTTCGACTTCAGTGGACACAATTCGGAAGGAACGTCTGCACTAGAGCCTCGTCAAAGTTCTTGGACTTTATAAACATTCAATAAGTGGATGCAAAATATCCATACACAACACCAACAATCTCATAGTTTTAACTTTTATTGCACCTATCCATTGTTGCGAACTAAACATGCCGTGAATGATGTAAAGGATATTGTTATCTCAGAGTCGTTTATTTTACCTTTTATTACGAGGAGTGTACTTTATGGTCGTAACTCAAATAACAGATGTTCACAGGTATAAAATTCGCAGCTTACTTGTAATCGATTTTTTAAATCTCGTGTTGTGCGCAGTAGTGGTCAAAATGTCGTTCTTTGGAAAGGAGTACAGTTTTGATAGGCAGGAGAACTTTGAGGAATTTGTGAATTCCTTGGGTGAGTATATAAAAATTAGCTGAAGTTGTAAGAAGAATATAATGACTTTGTAGACTAATCTTACGATCAAAATCTATTTTTCTATGCACAGGCTCCACCTTCATCAGCATTATTTGAGATCCACCAAAACAATCCCGATTGGATGTTGGACCTTGAAACCACGAGGTACTCGTGGTTACCATAATTACAATAGTTTTAACATCGTCATGCATTTTTAGGTCTACCCACTGAGCAAGCACAAGGCATCATAAATTCTCACCCTAACCAAAAACTACTGAAAGACGGTGACAGTTTCTCACTGGTTTCTACTAAAGAGCTCACCTTCAAGTCTGGAGTACCTTTTATAGAGAAGATAGGTGAACGCACTGTAAGTATGCCATTAAGTTCAAACGACGATATAGTCTTGTTGGAGAAGACGGCTGAATAGCACCAGCAGTCCACGAAAGGCATCTAGACTAGTTCACGAAGAACACATATTCATTTATTTGGATAGTGTTTAGTTCTGCTAAACTCTGATTGATGAATTTAGTTTTTGCAAGAGTTAATGCTATGTTAATATTTTCGAATGAACTAGGATGAAATGTATATTGGCTACATCAATTTCCACAGGCGTTGATACTGTCTGATGTTTACACGTATATCACTTATTGATATAAAACGACTTTTTATTAGATTTTGTTGTACTTTTTTTGCATTTTGACTGACGTTTCAGCTACTTTTCAACAGCCATGGGCGCGGGGTTCCATAGGTGTCTTAAAAAGTATTCAATTTCGAATAATAATGTCAACATTATTTGGGCCACTGCATCTCTTCCCATGCGGTGTCGTACAAGGCGACTAAGGGATAGGGCTGTTTAACATCAGACAGATATAAACAGCCCAGACTCAGCCTCAGATGCATGGCTCGTGTCAACAATAGTGCCCGAAATATGTCAATAGGCTATTACGTGGGATCGAATACAATTATTGGTGAAATGTGGGTGTTAATTCACCTCTGTCTAACCTTCCGGGGATAAAGGCGTGATTATTTGTATGTATGTATGTATGTACGTTACTTGTAAAAGTGGAGATTTTTTGCTTTCGTATGTCAAGGGGGATTGTTGACTTGAAGCGTATGAGGCCGTAGGTACATGCGCATAGGTTTTGTCAGTCACCTCACTCATCAATGAAGCTCTCATTAGTTAGAAGGTTATCAATATGGCCGAATTATATTTGATTATTATTAGATGTATTATTAGATGTACCTCAGGGAAGTGTTCTCGGTCCACTGCTATTTATAATATATATTAATGATCTCCCAAAAGCAACATCTAACCCAATAACGCTCTTTGCGGATGATAGCACGGTTGCAATCAAATGTCATGACGCAAAGACTTATGAGCGTGATATGAATGCCACATTGACCGCCATTGTCGAATTGCAAATTCTTAGCTTCTAATTTTATAAACAAATATCGTCATAATATGTGTGACGTTATTGCATGCCAATCTGGCTGAAATATGGTGGAACCTAAATGTATTTACTTGTAACCTGTGTACCCATATATCGCGTCAACCTCACCTTCGGCAACCGAAACGACCCACAGGTGGCGTGCGTTTTGGTCGGTTCGAGTCCGACATAACCTCCTCTACCGGCTTACCGGTGGGGAGGTATCCGAGGGGATTCTGCGCACGTAAAAAAAAAAAAAACCCATATATCGCAATAAATTGAATTGATTTGATTTGATTTTATATTAAGCATATTTAGTGTGTCTAACAGTGGACTGTGAATCGCACATAATATTGTTTACACACACACACACACACACACACACACACACACACACACACACACGCACACGCACGCACGCACACGCACACACACACACACACACACACACACGCGCGCGCGCGCGCGCACGCACGCACGCACACACATTATTCTGATGCGTGTGTGTCTCATGATCCGGAGATTTTGTCAAGACTGTTTTTGAAACTATTAACACTGGGTGCCAAAACAACATTTTGGCACCCATTGTTAATAGTTTCAAAAACAGTCTCTCTCTTTCTCTCTCAATTTTTTTTTCATATATGTTTTGTATAGTTTCACAATTAATGTTTTTGGTGTGAGACATCTGAAGGATTTTCAAATAATTTTCCAGTGCGCAACTACTCTCACGTTAGATGGCAACACGCTCACCCACACCCAGAATTTCGAGGAAGGAGTCAGATTGAAGTTCATCAGGGTCTTCACGGATGACCAACTTGTGGTGGTAAGTCCATCAGAATTTCCTGTCCTGGTAAAAAAAAACTCTTTCCATTAAGATAGAAAAATGTAATTAGCTCACGCGGGATTCAAACCCACGATCTTTCCCTTATATAGGGAATGCTCTGACCACTGAGTCACGCTCGAAGGTAATGGAATTCGCCTATATATTTTGTTAGGAAGTAGGACACGGCGGTATTTCCGCCCAATTGAGCAGTCCGACTGGGGAAGTACCTCCGCCCTACAGAATACCGCGGCTATAATAACTTCGTGTTGTGTTCCCAGCGGTGAGTAGGGTAACCAGAGCTCATTGGAGAATTTTTGCTGTCAGTGGGAAGAATAAATGCTTGTTTTGCTTTGTTTTCTACAGTGACGGCACAGAAACTCTGCACTTGCAGAGTTGGCAGCGCGACTGTGACTCTTCTGGTGTTACAAACGTCCATAGGCCAGGGTAACCACTTTCCATCAGGTGGGCCGTGTGCTTGTCTGTCACCTAAGTGGTATAAAAAAAATATATATATCCGTCTTGGGGTGACTTTATCTTATGGGATATCTTAATCAATTTGAAAAGTTACAACACTTGCTTTAAAATTTCATTCAAATACTCTCTTAATTGTGTGGTGACGGAGAAAGAACACAAGTATAACCACTCTATCTCATTCGAAAGGTGTCGTAAGAGAAGACTAACGGAAAAATACGCAGACGGTATCACTGCAAGAGAAGGAAAACTCAAAATATTACCTTATACCAACACGTCTGACCGTGGAAACAGTAGTGCGGTTTTCCTAAGCACCTACAATATGGGGTTCTTCAAGAGGTGCATCAGAAGGTTTCTTCATGGTCGGCAGCGCGAGTGTAACACCCGTGGTGTTGCATACGTCCATAGGCCACAGTAACCACTTCCCATAAGGTGGGCCGTGTGGTTGTCTGCCACCTAGATGATATAAAAAAAGTGAGCTAATGGCTGACAACATTGGGAGAAGCCTATGTCCAGCAGTTGACTGCTATAGGGTAGTTGCTTGATAGAATCTCTTTATTGCACAACAACCAAAAAAAATAATTTTTACAAACTAGAAGCATGTCCTTTTTCAAGCTTTGGTCTATATCTGTACCAAATTTCGTTCATATCGGCTCAGTGATTTAGGCGTGAAAGCTTGAAAGACAGACAGGCTTACTTTACGGTGATATTAGTATGTTGGCCAGAATTGACCTACATTCGTTGATATTATGTCTGTGAAGCTCCCAAGTACACGATTATTAAATAGTGCGTTTTTAAAATATTAGAGTTAATCTCTCTTTCTTATATCTCTAATATGTAGTAGAATAAAAGAGTGTAGTAATTTATTTGAAACATGAAGTAATCTTAAAATGATGTCAAGATTTTTTTTTGTTTCAATTCACAGACAGCCACCAGCAATCAATTCAAGGGTACAGCAACCAGATACTACAAGGCCGTTAAATATTAGTTTATTTATAATTGTTACATTTATATTTGTTAATTAAATTACTTTTCTAAAGTTGATTTTATTTTATATTTCCTGTAATTTAACAAGAGTTTATCAGGCCCACCGAGGCCGTTGGAATCCAAACCCACCCCATCAGGTAGGACAGGTGGTTCACCTACTAAATGGCGCAGGAAGCTCTAACGAAGGAAGTCTTTTGCAGAATCTCATAATACCATTGATCAACCCTCTCCTTTCCTACATAGGACAACACGTGCAGGGCTTAGATGTCACCCTCACACTGTGCAGAATATACGAGCAAGAACCAATCGGTTCGGAGACTCTTTTCTTTGCCGCACCACCAAGACCTGGAATTCATTAACAGCATACGTGTTTCCTTCTTCGTACAGTCCTTTAAGCGGGGCGTGAAAAAGCATCTGATGAGGCCGCCAAGCTGAATGCCACCATTGTAACATTACTTAGTGTCTGTAATGGTAACATTCTTTCCCGAGACTTACCATCAGGCGAAGTGAAGTCAAGTTGGCGTGTCCTTGATAAAAAAAATATTGGAGCTTCTTTCTATTCGATATTGATTTAGCGTAGTGCAAGACCACCACCGAATATTCAACCATCATTATCACATGAGGCCCAGGCCCTCCGCCCTCGCCTCTGTCTAGGATTCGCTTTCCTGCTTTTACTGCTTCACTTGGCATGGCCTTGGGTATCCACAGTAGTGAGCCCATTGCCATTGGCACGCATGCCATCCTCTACGACGCCAAGCCAGCTCTTTTTGAGTGTTTCCCTCCTACGAGGGTTCCATTCATTACTCACATAAAGTAACCTAGCTATCTACGATCCTGTGACCTGCAGGACGATTGAAATCGAATTCTCGAAGATCGAATACAAGACGAATGAGGATCGGTGATGCAAAATAGCGTTGTAAGGTAACCTATTCCTGGGATAAAAATAGCAAAGTTTCTTTCTTTATTTACTTATTTATTATATTCTTTATTGTACGCCAATTACAATTCATGTTACAGAAATTGAGAAGACAAGATCAGTATAAAGGGGAGCCTCATCGCTTTTCGCAATTTCTTACAGGCAACCTTTGAATAGAAATGTATGTTGGCTGGAGTATTTGGGAGAAAAAGCCTAATATCCAGACTATAAGATTCGTTCTGCCGTTAGAGCGTGACTGTATAACAAACATCCAAACATCTTACAACCCTTCACATCTTATAAAAAAAATTAACTCGTAAAAAATATACTCGTGTATGCACGCGTGTTACACATGGTCAACCCAAGTAACACACCGCATCAGCATCGAACCATACTCATTGCACAACAGCCCTAATTTACACGAGGTGCAAGCGCAGCAGATCGTGCGTTGCACACGGCCCCAACTTACACGGAGTGCAAGCGCAGCAGCATGTGAGCCACCGAGTGACGTCAATCGACGTTTCCTGCATTCGGGGGAAACATTACGCCATTCATTATATTTTAGATCTTACATCGATCAACTAGTTTTAATTAATTGTAATTAAAAGTTAATAAATTAGTTTTATAAAATAAATTTGCATTTTTTTGAGTCCTCTGGCTGCACCCATCGTAATTGGCGCAGTCGGTAGGATAGTCGAGTAAAGTCAGTGAATCGATCACGGGCGACGGCTATCACGAACCTACAGGAGTGCGGCTAGAAGGAGTATCCAGAAATCGATACAACAGAGAGATGCAGATTTGGTGAGTACCTAGATCTTACTAGAGTTGCTCGCCTCCCTATACTAAAATTTTCCTTGTGCAAATTCCTTTGTGTACTTTCCTAGTGTTAATTTCCTCAAGTGGTCCTATTAAATTTCCAAAATTTTTCACCCAAGAAAATTGAGGACCTCTAGGTCATTAAATTCTAGGAGAATCTCGCAGATCGATGCGAATAGGAATTTAGATTGTATTCCAGAAATTCCAGAAGACGAATCTGTTGAATTAGTATTTAATAGTAATTTAATTTCAAATATGAGTGTTGATTTAGTTGATCAAGTTTACAAGGCCTTACGCCTGTTACCCGAATTTGACGGTAACCCGAACGTGCTCACGCGGTTCGTGCAATTATGTGACCAACTTGTTGCGCAATTTGTGAGAGCAGAGCCCGGGTTTGAGCTAAGTAACTTATCTTTATTAAACGGTATTCTCAATAAAGTCACCGGGCATGCCGCGCGCACTATTAATGCAAACGGGATCCCTGAAAACTGGCAAGGGATTAGAAATACATTAATTAATAATTTCGCAGACCAACGAGATGAGACCGCTTTATACAACGATTTAGCCTTATTAACCCAGAGAAACTTAACGCCACAAGAGTTCTATGAGAAGTGTCAAAGCTTATTTAGTACAATTATGACCTATGTAACTTTACACGAATCTATACCTACCACAATAGAAGCAAAACGTGCTTTATATAGGAAGTTAACCCTACAAGCTTATGTTCGAGGTCTTAGGGAACCATTAGGGTCACGTATTAGGTGTATGCGGCCTGAGACAATCGAAAAAGCTCTCGAGTTTGTGCATGAGGAAGTTAATACCTTATATCTACAGCAGCGTAACGACCATTTACCGGAACGCAGAGCTATGCAGTCCACGTCCTCAATTGATTATACTAACGGTAAGTTATTTAAACAGCCTGTACTTCGACCTTTTATTGTTTCACCCCCTTTTGATCAACCTGGTCCCTCAAAACCTTTTTATCAGCCACAGCCGACAGGGCCAATGCAAACTTGGAGACCCCAAGTGCCCTTAAACCGCGGTCCTTCGCGAACCCAACAAGTGTTCGGCGCACCCCCACCCAACTATAGACCCCAGAGTAATGTGTTCCGAGTAGCTCAACAAAGGCAAGGCTATAATATGCCCCCGAATAACGGCCCTAAACCCATGAGTGGTGTAAGCCACTTCACTCCCAAATTTATGCCTAGACCTCAGACAGGACATGACTGGACAAGACACGGAAATCCACCTCCGTCTAACTACTTCAAAACTCGGGAGATGAACATGAACGAGATAGATTTCTATGACTATCGCGAATGCCCCGACTTTGCTTATGATAGCTATGACGGTCAGTTCTACCCCGAGCCTTACACTTATGAGTCCGTGTACGAGCCTTCAGCTTATAGCGATTATGTTCCCGCGTACGTAGAAGAACATCAAGACGTCCCCGAAGGAACCTCTGCTGAAAAACAGGATTTTCATACAACCCCGAAATCAGACAAACCAAAATAGAAATTAATCTACAAACCCAGAGACAACTCCCATATATACAAATCGCGAACCCTCCGCTTAAGTTATTAATAGATACTGGTGCGAATCAATCTTTTATTAGCCCGGACATTGTAGAAAGATTTTATTCTCATATTCAGTGTAATTATGACCCCTTTGAGGTTACTAATATTCACGCTACTACTCGTAATAACTATTCCATTACTTTTCCTTGTTTCACAGAGTTTAACGAAGCTTGTGATATTACCCTTTTCATTTACAAATTTCATAATTACTTTGACGGTTTAATTGGCTTAGATTTACTAGAGAAATTTGAATCAAATATAGATTTAAAGAGTAAAGCCCTTATTACACGTAACTCATCTAATCCTTTATACATGTACGATTCGCGAAATTGTAATCTTTATGAGGACATAATTCCCGCTAATTCATCCAAATTAGTTAGAGTCCCTATTAATTTTCATGATGGTGACGTAATAATAACAGAGCAGATTATATCCCATTGCTCTATTCGTGACTGTGTTACCTCCGTCAAAGATAATCGCGGTATTATAGAGATCACTAACCCAACAAAACACGATGTAGTATTCTCAATGGATAGACCAGTCAGTGCAGAACTTTTCAATGAACAGTGCACCACCATCCATCAGTCTAGTAATCGCGTGTCCGAGGTACTATCACGACTACGCACGGACCATCTGAATCCTGAAGAACGTGCCAACTTGGAATCACTCTGTGCCCAATACGCTGACGTTTTCTACATTGATGGTGAACCTCTAACTTTCACAAATCAGATAAAGCATAGTATTCGCACCACAGATGAATTACCTGTCTATACCAAGACCTATAGATATCCTTTCGTTCACAGACAGGAAGTTCAGGATCAGATTACCAAAATGTTAAATCAGGGGATAATCCGCCCTTCACAATCAGCCTGGAGCTCCCCCATCTGGGTAGTCCCTAAGAAAGCTGACGCGTCGGGGAAGGTCAAATGGCGCATAGTAATAGATTTTCGTAAAGTCAACGAAAAGACTATTGACGATAAGTACCCGATTCCCAACATCAATGACATCTTAGATAAGCTTGGTAACTGCCATTATTTCACAACTTTAGACCTTGCGAGCGGTTTCTACCAAGTTGAAATGGACCCAGCCGATATTCACAAGACGGCTTTTAATGTAGAGCATGGTCATTTTGAGTGCCTACGCATGCCAATGGGCCTTAAGAATTCCCCGTCCACGTTCCAACGCGTGATGGATAACGTTCTTAGGGACCTACAAAACGTCATATGTCTCGTCTACCTTGATGATATAATAGTATTTAGTGTATCCCTGCAGGAACACATGGTAAACCTAGAGAAAGTATTTAAAAGATTAAGAGAATCAAACTTCAAGATTCAAATGGACAAGTCGGAATTCCTAAAGCTGGAGACCTCATACCTAGGTCACATAATAAGCAAAGATGGTATTAAACCTAACCCCGACAAGATCCTTGCCATCCAGAGATTCCCTATTCCCAAGACAGCTACTGAGATAAAACGTTTCCTCGGCTTGTTAGGATATTACAGAAAGTTTATCCCAGACTTTGCACGCATTACAAAACCTATGACGCAATGTCTCAAGAAAGGTTCTAAGATCACCTTTACCGATCCGAGGTACGTTGACTGTTTCGAGAAGAGTAAGTCATTGTTAACTAACGACCCTATCTTACAGTACCCAGACTTCTCTAAGGACTTCGTCCTTACGACTGACGCATCTAACTTTGCCATAGGTGCTGTCCTTTCCCAAGGACCCATAGGACATGACAAGCCCATAGCCTATGCCTCTAGGACCCTGAACTCTAGCGAAACTAACTATAGTGTAATCGAAAAGGAGTTATTAGCTATGGTTTGGGCCACCAAATATTTTCGTCCATACCTGTTTGGCAGAAAGTTTAAGATAGTAACGGATCATAAACCTTTGCAATGGGTAATGAATCTCAAAGAGCCCGGCTCTAGACTCACTCGTTGGAGACTTAAGTTGAGTGAATATAATTTTACTACAGTGTACAAGACATGCAAACAGAACACCAATGCCGACGCTTTGTCCCGCATTGAGATAAATAATGAGGACACTATGTCGATTGTAGTTAATGTATCTGAAAACTCTCCCTCAACCGCGGGTTCTGAAACTCTGACAGCCCCTACTAACAACCACAATATACCCGACAACTCCGACACAGCGACTATCCACACTAGTAACGAAAACCCAATTCTAGAGGTCCCAATATCAGACGAGCCCCTAAATAAGTTCAGTAGACAAATCTGTTTTGTTCTCGTAGGTGACATAAAAAAACGACCGACAATAACTAAACCCTTTGAAACACATACCCGAACGACCATACAACTCCCCGAATCTAACTTAACTAATGACGTCATCAATGCAGTTAAGGAATATGTGAACCCTAAGGTCAAAACTGGTCTAATTATTCATCCCCATCTCGCTATGTATAAGATTATCCCCATAATTCAAGATAATTTCAGAAAATCATCAATGAACATAGTCTTAACCAAAGTTGAATTAGAGAATGTTAAGGATTACTTGCGTCAACAGGATATTATCAAAAAATATCACGAGGGTAAAACCAACCACCGTGGTATTACCGAATGTCATTTGGCCTTATCATCCAAATACTATTGGCCCAAGATGAAAGAACACATCTCTAAATATATAAATGAATGTGTTATTTGTGGTCAGGCTAAGTACGACCGCCATCCTGTTAAGCAAAGATTTAACATTGTACCACCCCCTAGGAAACCCTTTGAAATTGTCCATATAGATCTATTTACAGCCCAAACTGAGAAATTTTTAACCATTGTAGACGCTTTTTCTAAATACGCGCAAGCTTACCATCTCAGAGACAGTACCGCCTTAAGTGTAGTACAAGGTTTACTCGTATTTGGTACCCATCACGGGATTCCATTGACCATTGTCACAGACGGAGGCCCAGAGTTCACTAATCAAATTTTCTCAGAATTTTGTCGAGTTCATAACATAATTCAC
This sequence comes from Eilema griseolum, assembly GCA_963662185.1. Classification (NCBI taxonomy): domain Eukaryota; kingdom Metazoa; phylum Arthropoda; class Insecta; order Lepidoptera; family Erebidae; genus Eilema; species Eilema griseolum. Next base: position 5,381,221 of record OY759249.1, read on the forward strand.
CACAAAATATTAGCGCATTCCCCTAATGATAATGGTATTGTCGAAAGATTCCATTCAACAATCCTAGAGCATCTCAGGATATTAAGGCTGGAGCAGCGAAATGAACCAGTCATTAATCTCATGCCCTACGCCATCTTAGCCTATAATAGTTCCATCCATAGTTTTACTAGATGCAGACCCTTAGACCTGATCACTGGACATTTTGATCCTAGAGACCCGGTAGACATTGACTTAACCGAACACCTACTCCAACAGTACTCGCAGGACCATAGGAAACGAATGACTCAAGTATACGACTTGATCAATCAGACGTCTTTACATGACCGAACACAACTGACTGAGAACCGCAATAAAGATAGAGAACCCGAGGAAAGCTATACTCCTGACCAACAGGTGTTTGTGCGCAACCCTACGGCGTCCAGACAAAAGCTAGCCCCTCGTTACACACAAGACACTGTACTTGCCGATCTTCCCATCCACATTTATACTAAGAAAAAACGAGGTCCAGTAGCTAAATCTCGCCTTAAACGAAGTCCTAAGAACCCCACCTTGTTGCAGGACACTACTATGGCTGACGACCCTACATACAGCACACGGACAAGAGATAACAATTGACTCTCTCGACAGCGGACCAGGACTACTTCCTTTTAAATTGGGAATGGCTAAGATCATATCCCATTATCACTCTTTTTTAAGTCATATAGACCTAGCGAATATTCATCTCCAAATTGAATTAGCAAAATCTCAAATGGCTGAACTAAAACCCTTAATCAACAATAAAACCTTTTCTCTATTTGACCCTCACTTAGAACATCTTAACAATAAGATTATTTCAATGAGCAGTAAAATCAGTATGTTCGAAGCATCCCGTAGTAAAAGAGGTCTCATTGACGGTTTAGGCTCTGTTATAAAATCAATATCTGGTAATCTAGATTACAGCGATGCACTTAAATACGAAAACGCTATAAACTCCTTGCGTAATAATGAACACAAATTAGAATTAGAAATTAATAACCATATCAGCTTAAATAGTAAATTCATCTCACACAGTTCTCAGATAATAAGCAGCATAATCTCAAATCAAGAAAAGATGAGTAAAGCAATAAACCAAATTTTAGATAGTGATGCCAGCAGAGATACGGATTTAATTAAATATGCCCATCTGGCACAACATTTACTAATTTTAGGAGATAATATAGAAGACCTTTATGAAGAGTTAGGAAATTTAGAAAACACTCTAACATTTATTCGTGCATCGAGCACCCCATACTCTTTATTTAGTCTAAATGAAATTAAAGATATGTTAAGCAAATTAAAAGCACTATATTCTAACTACGAAATCCTTGACGTAGAAGCTAAGCACTTCTATGAAATAATTAAATTAGGTTATTTTTATTTAGATAAGAACATAATATTAGTTATTAAGGTCCCAATTGTCACTTCCTCTATATATGATTTTTACAAGTTATCACTTATTCCCAATAGAAACCACGAAATCCTAATACCACCCTCACCCTTCGTAGCCATCTCTAGTTCAGATTCTAGGTACATAGAGACAGAATGTCCGAAGGTCAACTCCCTATATCTCTGTGAGTCGGTACCCAGCCTCCAGGTTCAGAGTCAACCAGGTTGTATCCAGCATCTGATAGCATATCAGGAACTTCGGTCCAACTGTGAGATGACACCTGTAGCCCTCACCACCGAAGCCTTAGAAGCCCTTGATGACAAGCATTACACTTTGAGTTTTCCCTCACCAACCAAAGTGAAGATATCTTGCGGTCAAGAACAATATCGGACCCTAGAAGGAAGCTACTTAGCCGTAATCCCGTTCAACTGTACCTTGAGAACTCCAACGTTCACTATCTCCAACTCCAATGACCATATCAAAGGACACGTCATAAGGATCATCGAGATGCCCTCATACAACGAGTCAAGATATAAAAATCACCCGAAGCTCATCTTAAATTCGCCGAGTCTGCAAAAACTTCATACACTGAACAATGAGATAGCGACGCAACCACCTATACACCTAGATGACGTCACCGATCCTGCTATATACCACACCACTATACCCATGTACCTCACACTCGCCGGTACATGCGCATTCTTCGCTACTATGCTCCACCGCTGGCTACGCACAAGAAAAATATCCAGGAACAACACCGAAGACTGCAGCAACAACACTGAGGCCGTCTATGCAGTCCCGGCGACACACACTGTTAACCCCAGTCAAATAAGGATTGATCCCATATACCTACCAGCGACTTTCTCGAACAAGTCCATCGATACTCGCTGTTCTTCGGGGGGAGGTGTTACACATGGTCAACCCAAGTAACACACCGCATCAGCATCGAACCATACTCATTGCACAACAGCCCTAATTTACACGAGGTGCAAGCGCAGCAGATCGTGCGTTGCACACGGCCCCAACTTACACGGAGTGCAAGCGCAGCAGCATGTGAGCCACCGAGTGACGTCAATCGACGTTTCCTGCATTCGGGGGAAACATTACGCCATTCATTATATTTTAGATCTTACATCGATCAACTAGTTTTAATTAATTGTAATTAAAAGTTAATAAATTAGTTTTATAAAATAAATTTGCATTTTTTTGAGTCCTCTGGCTGCACCCATCGTAATTCGCGTGTAAAATCCGAACGGATGTACCAAATGGGATAATATTATTATTTTGGTTCGTTATTGTGTGGTCAAAGTTTGTATAAAAAATTTTAATAGTAGATGCAGCAGGAACGGGATCTGAATTATACGCAGGCGGAAAAAAAATTGATGGTTAGAAGTAGCTAATTTATTTCTATTTAATATAAAAAAATCAGTAACAGAATTTACAAATATTCCCTGTAATTCTTCCAGCTAAGCTAAATTCCTTGTATTAGGAACGGACTCGCGAGGGTAGTGTAATGGCCAGGATTCGAACGCCGGACATTTCGATCGTAAGGCCGACTCCTTAACCACCAAGCTACCGATGCGATATTAATAATAAGGCTTTTCTACACAAAATAAAATAAAAGCTTATAAGAACATGGACTTTTTTTTATACCACTTAGCTGGCAGACAAGCACACGGCCCACCTGATGGGAAGTGGTTACTGTGGCCTATGGACTTGTGCAAGACCAGGGGCGTCAGACTCGCGCTGCCGACCCTGAAGGAACCTCCTAATGTCCCTTTTGAAGAACCCCATATTGTAGGCGTATGGTAAAACCGCAGCAGGGAGTTCATTCCACAGCTTGAATGTGCGTGGGATGAAGTTTCTTTCATACCGCACAATGCATACCGTCTCAGTTTGCAATGTGTGGGGATGAATTCCCTGCCTACGACGAGCGGTGCGACGATAGAATGTTGCTGTGGGCATCATGTCAAACAATTCATCTTAGCACAAACAGCTGTATAGGCGGTAGAACACATACAGCGAAGCAAAGTCCCTACTAAAGTGGAGAGGTTCCACATCACCTGCGAGTATGGGATTGTCAACCAGCCTCGACGCCCGTTTGCACCGAGTCGAATGGGGCAAGCTGGTATGCTGGACTTTCAACTATATTAATCAATATTGTAAATTTTATATTAGCAATCCACCGTAGCCTACAATTACTTATATGATGTAAAGGGCACACTATCGTAGAGCAATAAACTTTATCTTTGATTACAAGGAGTGTACTTTATGATCTTAAGCCTTGGATTATATCATTACTAGCATAGCCTCGTGGTTTCACTTTTAGTCCAGTTACCTGGGAAATATCGGAATAAAAGTTAGCCTGCCTATATGACTGATAAGTTATTTAAACTGGGGGTGACAGGTGGAGCCGCCTATCATCCTGGCAGAAGCAGGCCGCGGCGGTGGCGCGCCTGGCGCACCTCCCCGTTTCCGGGGACGAGTTGGGGACTATGTAGTCCCCACACCCGAGAAGAGGGCCAGATCGTGAGAGATGGCCCTGAGTCGGCCGGGGTGCGAGGGATATGCCTGTCAACCTCACCTTCGGCAACCAAAACGACCCACAGGCGGCGTGCGTTTTAGTCGGTTTGAGTCCGACATAACCTCCTCCACCGGCTCCGGTGGGGAGGTATCCGTGGGGATTTTGCGCACGTAAAAAAAAATCTATCATGGTCACTCACATCAGTATCAAAATAAACGGGATATTTACCATGTATCAATGTTTTGAGTTTCCGCTTTTTCTTTATTTTTTATATAGGACACGTCAATTAGACTTCGCCTTGCCTGATGGTAAGCTGAAGGCAAAGTCCCAGAAAAGAGGGTCATCATTACTTACATATACCGTGTGACAATGGTGACACTCAGCTTGACGGCCTCATCATATGCTTTTTCACGCCCCGCTTAAAGGACCCGGGACTGTAGGAAGAAGGAAACACGTGAGCTGGTAATGAATTCCAGGCCTTAATGGTGCGACAGAGGAAAGAGTCTCCGAACCGCTTGGTTCTTGATCGGATGTTTTGCACCGTGTGCGGATGACATCTAAGACCTGCACGTGTTGTCCTGTGTAGGAAAGGGGAGGGTGGGACTAATTGGAAGAGCTCATCAGAACACACCCCATGGTACAGACGCTTCGGCGCTGTTGTTCGGAAACTCAAAACAATGGAACGTGGTAAATGTCCCGTTTATTTTGATACTGGTGATACTCTAGTATTCTAATAGTCGGCAGGAGTGCGAGGGATATGCCTGTTAACCTCACCTACGACAACCAAAAGTTTTTGTACTGTCAGCAGGAAGATCAAAAGCTTGTCCTGCTTTGTCTTTTACACTGACGGCACAGAAACTCTTATGCTTACAGAGTTGGCAGCGCGATCGTGACTCACTTGGTGTTGCACACGTCCATAGGTCACGGTAACCACTGTCCATCATGTGGGCCGTGTGCTTGTCTGCCAACCAAGTGGTATAAAAATAAAAATAAATAAATAACCAAAAAAGAACCACAAGTGTCGTGTGTTTTGGTCGGTTCGAGTCCGACATAACCTCTCCCACCGGATCCGCACGTAAAAAAAGCATTTTAGTAGTCAAATATTTTTTTCGATAGATCTAGCAGTGTTTATGCCACTTCGGTGACAGACAAGCACACTGTCCACATGATACAAAGCGATGACCGTCATACCGTGGCCTATGAATACCTGCAATACCAGGGGCGTCACAATCGCGCTGTCATCCCTGTAAGAACCTTCTAAGACCCTTCTTGAAGAACATATTGTTACCGCGTGGTTCCCGGCAGAATAGAATTTGGACCACCACATCTCTTCCCATGTGGTGTCGTACAAGGAGACTAAGGGATAGGGCTGTTTAACATCAGACAGATATATACAGCCCAGACTCAGCGTCAGATGCATGACTCGAGTCAACAATAGTGCCCGGAATACGGCAATAGACTACCTATTCCGTGGGACCAAATACAATTATTGGTGAAATGTGGGTGTTAATTCACCTCTACCTAACCCTACGGGGATAAATGCATGATTGTATGTATGTATATGTTGTAGTCGCTTAGAAAAATCACGGTGGGGAGTTCATCCCCCACTTTGAGCGTGAGGGAAATGAAGAACAAACATACAAAAATATAAATTATATACTCTTTTTTAATATTCATTGTTATAAACATTTTTCCTAATCTTTGTAATAAAACAAGTGCCTGTCCAATTGATTTGTTCTGTATTTCTAAGTGTGGTGAGCAGTACTCTACAAAATGTCGTTCTTAGGAAAGGAATATACTTTTGTTAGGCAGGAGAACTTTGAGGATTTTGTTAACGCCATAGGTGAGTCTAAATAGATAGGTAAATGATGATAAATATTTAAAAAAATTGTAAAGGAACCAACTGGTTTGTCAATATTTAAAAGCCTTTTAAATTAGGTATTGTTTTGAAGTGGTATGTAGTGTATTAATCATAAAACTAAAATAAGAATAAAAATAGTTGTACTTAGACCATCTGCAGTCAGTCAGTCTACAGTCCCGGGTCCTTTAAGCGGGGCGTGAAAAAGCATATGATGAGGCCGTCAAGCTGAGTGTCACCATTGTCACACGGTATGTGTAAGTAATGGTGACCCTCTTTTCTGGGACTTTGCCTTCAACTTACCATCAGGCAAGGCGAAGTCCAATTGACGTGTCCTATAAAAAAAAAAAAAAAAATCCACTTATTTATGTTTAATTACAATTTATACTTATTCAGCCACAAATATTTTTTAAATATAGGTTTTCAAATACATACATTTTTGATCGCGAGAATCGAGTCAAATCTGTTTCACTTCACCCAAACTTGCCCATCAGGCTCTCAGCGTTTCCCAGGCCAGCATTTTGAATTACATTTTGAATTATATATTGGGCCGGAAAAGATCCCGCTCGACGAATCTTTAGGCGTCGAGGACTTGGGCCATATAATGTATAGACACAGTATTTCTAACAAAATGCATCGCCAAAAACGGCGTGAAATACGCATTATGTCTAAGTAAGCCAATGTCTAAATTGACCACACCTCCGGCAACTGATAACCCGAGACCGCCATGCGGTTTCGGTCGGGACGAGTTCGAAATGACCACCCCCTTCTAATGGATATACCCCCGCTGGCTGCGGCAGAGGAATATGTATGGGGATTTCAGCACGTTTTTTTTAAAATAGGATACGTCAATTAGACTTTGCCTTGCCTGATGATAAGCTACAGGCAAAGTCTCAGAAAAGAGGGTCAACATTACATACATATACCATGTTACAGTGGTGACACTCAGCTTGACGGCCACATCGTAAGCTTTTTCACGCCCCGCTTAAAGGACACGGGACTGTTGGAAGAATGAAACACGTGAGCTGGTAATTAATTCCAGGCCTTAATGGTGCGACATAGGAAAGAGTCTCCGAACCTTGAGATTAAAAAGAAAAATTATTATACCAGTGCTTACAATGTCACCGACTTCCAGGTCTACCCGCGGAGCAAGCTCAGGGCTTCATCAATTTCCATCCTAATCAGAAGTTAGAGAAAGATGGTGACACCTATAAACTGATCACTCACAAGGAGCTGTCCTTCAAGTCTGGAGTACCTTTTGAAGATAAGATTGGCGAATCTACTGTTAGTATCATTTTAGTGTTGCACATCACACACACACTCATATAATCACGCCTTTATCCCCGGAGGGTTAGGCAGAGGTGAATTAACACCCACAATTCACCAATCATTGTATTCGGTCCCACGTAATAGGGGGTGAACCTATTACCGTATTCCGGGTACTTTTGTTGATTTGAGCTATAATAATAATAATAATAATCATTTAATCTCAGACATCGGTCCATATTTGTTAGTAACAATGATCTTATAACTATGTTAGTACTACATTAAACACAAAATACAAAATTATAAAAGAAATCGAGTCTCGCTATGAATGTGTTTTTTTTTATACCACTTAGTTGGCAGACAAGCACACGGCCCACCTGATGGGAAGCGGTTACCGTGGCCTATGGACGTATGCAACACCAGGGGTGTCACACTCGCGCTGCCGACCATGAAGAAACCTTCTGAGGCCCCTCTTGAGTCTGGGCTGTATATATCTCTCTGCGGTTAAACAGCTATATTCCTTAGTCGCCTTGTACGATACCGCATGAGACGAGATGGGGTAGTCCAAATTCTACTCTTCTTTCTAACGTTTGTCGCGGTCGTATACGAAGCTTCCACCTCGGAGTTCAGGGTCTGCTTTATCCAGTTGCTGCGGATTTGAATGAACTTCGATATTTTCCGTGAAGCGACTATCACCTGACCTAAATAACCCGTTGCCGATATCGAAGCGTTGCGATTAAATAAATATAAAGGCGTGATTATATGTATGTATGTATGTATTATTAGTGGTATATCCCTCGCGCATCCCGACTGACCCAGGGCCATAGAAGGCCCCATCGGGTGTGAGTCTATGGCGTCTCCATCTTTCCTCAGAAAAAGAGGTAAGGTCGTGAATCGCACCACCATCTCGGCCTGCTTCTGCTAGAGTGACAGACGGCTTGGCGTTCCGGTATTTTGTATATGATTTGAGGAGGTAGGACACGGCGGTATTTCCGCCCAATTGAGCAGTCCGACTGGGGAAGTACCTCCGCCCTACAGAATACCGCGGTTATAATTACTTCGTGTTCTGTTCCCGGCGGTGAGTAGGGTAGCCAGAGCTCACTGGAGAGTCTATGTGCTGTCAGTGTGATGACCAAAGGCTTGTCCTGCTTTGTCCTCTACACTGACGGCACAAAATTTCTGTTCTTACAGGGTCAGCAGCACGAATGTGACTCCACTGGTGTTATACACGTTCATAGATCATGGTAACCACTTTCCATCAGGTGGGCCGTATGATTGCCTGCCACCTAAGTTGCATAAAAAAAAATACCAATACTAACCGAAGAATAAAAATGTAGAAACATTATTATTATTCACCCTCTTGTGACCACGGTTTAATTGTTCTAATTGTTTTCAGTTCCAATCTACAATCACGGTTGATGGCAACACACTCACTCAGGTGCAGAAATTCTCTGACGGAGTCGAGTTCAAGTTCGTCAGAGTCTACACTGACGATCAACTTGTGGTGGTATGTAGCTTTGACTCTTAGACCATATACCTACTGTATATATAGATAATGATAGATGTGTACATGGTACCGCGGTAGCCTAGTGGTATGATCCCAGGTTTTATCATGGCACACACCAATGAGTATCCCATTGGTAAAATAATTTTCAAAATCGGTTCAGCAGTTCCAGAGATTACCCCAACAACTATACAAACTACCCCTTTATAATAATGTTATAGGTCATAGGAGTATGGATGTGTCTCTTTGTTCTTGCTTTGCTAGTTCCCCTTGGAGAAGAATGTAGTGCCCGGTTAATAGCAATAGGCTCGCCACCTATTACATTGGGGCCTAAACATAAACTGGCGAAATATGGGTGCTAGCACCTCTGCCTATCCTGGTAAAGCGTATTTTCACGCCGTTTTAACAGTAAACTACATACATATAATCACGCCTTTATCCCCGAAGGGTTAGGCGGAGGTGAATAAACACCCGCATTTCACCAATCATTGAATTTGGTCCCACGTAATAGGAGGTAAGCCCATTGCCGACTTTCGGGCACTATTGATGACTCAAGCTAAGCACCTGATGCTGAGTCTGGGCTTTATAATCCAATGCGGCGTTAAAAATAGTTAGATACTAACTTGGCACAAGTACATGTTACATACATCCCCTAACATGCACACATTGACAGTTTAAGGAACAATATTGATATTAGTGTACTTTTTTATTATTTCATATTAGCCGCGTGGTTCCCGGCAGAGTAGATTTTGAACCACCTCATCTCTTTCCAAGTGGTGTCGTACAAGACGACTAAGGGATAGGTTGTTTAACATTAGAAAGATATATACAGTCCAGACTCAAATGCATGCCTCGAGGCAACAATAATGCCCGGAAAACGGCAATAGGCTCATCCCCTACGTGGAACAGAATTTAATGATTGATGTAATGTGGGTGTTAATTCACCTCTGCCTAACACTCTGGGGATAAAAGTGTGATTATATGTATGTATGTATGTAAAATATTAAGGAAGAACGCTCTTGATCTAGCTCTATCTCTATGTTCGTTTGGTCTAAATCCACCTTCATAATTAATGTTTGGTGAAGTTGAGCTGGTCTACCGCCTTAGCAACCCGTGCTGTCCTTGATAGACACCCAAGAAACGAGTAGGTACTGCGCATAATATATAAAGCACATTCAAGAAATATCGCGGCCCACCGAGGTTTACGATTAGCCGACAGTAAATGACAATACGCAGTGCGAGCTTACACACGCTAATTAATGGCAGCAGACGCTGTTTATCAATATATAATCAATCTATCATGCGATACTGAAAATATATATTTGATTTTCTAATTCACAGACATCAACTAACAGCAAATACAACGGCACCGCAACCAGATACTACAAGGCTGTTTAAATATTGATTTTTTTTTTAAATGTTTAAATAGTTGTCTTTATTTTTTTAATATTTATGAAATAAACTATTTTTATTAATAATCAAGTTTATATCTTTATTTCTGTCTACCAATAATGAATTTAACCAGCCAGCAACCTATTTCGGTAATAAACACAACCGCTCAGAAGAGGGCCAGATCGTGAGAGATGGCCCTGGGTCGGCCGGGGTGCGAGGGATATGCCTGTCAACCTCTCCTTCGGCAACCAAAGCAACCCGCAGGCGGCGTGCGTTTTAGTCGGTTCGAGTCCGACATAACCTCCTCCACCGGCTCCGGTGGGGAGGTATCCGTGGGGATATTGCGCACGTAAAAAAAAATACAAAATAAAACCGCTACGCAGGGAGCGCGGGTTAGATCCCCCCTCAGTGCAAATATTTGTATGCATGAATTTAGCTATTTGCATTAGTCTGGTCGTGCCTCGAAGAACGGCTTAACGTCGGTCCCAAGTGTCATACGAACATCTTTAGCAGTAATTACGGGTACTTGGAGCCCTAAAAAGTTCAACAACTGTTGTAACAACAATACTTCGATACTGCAAATGAATTGTGAAGGTCATATGGCAGTACACCACAGTATGGAAGAACATGTTAAGCCGTGAATGATTTTAACTGATCATGTTATCAGCATCAGTTAAAATCATTCATTTAGTAAATTACGACTTTTTTTATCTACAAAGCGTATTTGTTATCTCTAATGATACCATCTCCGAGATTAAAAGAGTTATAGTTTAGTGTTGATAACATCGTTATAGAGTGTTTACTCAGTCTATATGTAAAAAAAACCAGCCAAGTGCGAGTCGGACTCGCGCACCGAGGGTTCCGTAACTTAAACTACATAAACCGTAAATTATTTTGAATGCGTTGAGTTAGAAACTTGATTTATGCACAGTTTTAAAATGTTATACATCTGAGTAGGTATGTGGTATGAATTTCTATCCGATACGTTCACCCATTGCTGAGAAAAAGGTCTCGATAGACAGACGGACAATGAAGTGATCCTATAAAGCTTCCTTTTTTTTCTTTTTGAGGTAGGAAACCTTATTTAAGATTTTTTGAAGAACTAGTAATTCGCGTTTTTCAGGGAAACAAGAAAGACATGTATAATATATATATGAACTCATAACCCCACGCCTATATCCCCGTAGGCGTAGGCCCGAGACCTTGTCTCAGCAGTCCATTACCTATACCACTAGGCTACCGCGGTTTTTATTGAGATTTGAGAGATGTATGTTTAAGCCGTATATGGGTATAATCCAGTATAATACCATATACCCTCCGTATATGGGATTGGTTCGACCTTAAGCAAATAATAGTTGCAGTAGGAAAATTGAACGTAGGTGTGCTTATGGAATTGGAACGTTTATTTTTATTTGAACAGCCTTTTTTGTGTGCAATATTCCCACGTACACCCCCACTACCGGAGCCGATGGAGGAGGTTATGTCGAACTTGAACCGACTAAAACGCACGCCGACTGTGTGGGCCACAGGCTGCCGGAGGTGACCTTATCTGATACATATCCCTCGCACCCCGGCCGGCCCAGACTGTAAATGTATGGAATATTGAAAAGTTACCAGGTGACACTTTTGTTTCAGTATTTAATGATCATCATATCATATTAAATGCCCGACAATGATGCCGCCGAGCCCAGGTAGTAATGTGGGTAGGCCCAAGAAATCCTGGCTTGACGTCGTGAAGGGTGACATGTTTGCCAATGCTCTCACTACCATGAACGATCTTGTGCGAGGTAGTGGAGGAAGAACCGGAAGGCGGACCCTGATCACCGAGGTTATCTTAGCCTCGGATGCAATCAGGAAATCAATTGGGTAACTTATTAGAAACAAAAGAAACGCTGCATAAATACTGACTGGGGCGATGCGAGTTCCCCGATTTTTCCTCATTCGAAACTTTCGAAACGTTCCTTTTTTTATACCACTTGGTTGACAGACAAGCACACGGCCCACCTGATAGAAAGTAGTTACCTATGGACGTGTGCAACACCAAGGGAGTCGCACTCACGCTGCCAACCCTGTAAGCACAGAGTTTCTGTACCGTCAGTGTAAAAGATAAAGCGGGACAAGCTTTTGGTTTTCCCACTGACAGAACAAAAACTCTCCAGTGAGCTCTGGCTATCCTACTCACCCGGGAACACAACACAAGGTCATTATGGCCGCGGTACTTTCCTAGTCGTACTGCTCAATTGGACGGAAAAACCGTCGTGTCCTACCTCCTCCAACTTAAAACAAAAAAAGCAGACGACGTTTTAGTCGTCTACTAATTTCAGAGTTTAATTTCAGAGTCTTACAATAAACCGAAGATTACACGATAAGATACTCCTATTTAAAAACTGTTATCTCTTCTATTGCATAGATTAAATGATCTTAATGGATGCTTATAAAAGAGAGATGTATTACAATTTCGTAACTTCACATCTGTGACAGACGTTGATAACAAGACAAGATGTCGTTCCTTGGAAAAGAATACAAATTGTACAAGAAGGAGAATGCTGATGGCATCTTGAAATTCTTAGGCAAGTAGATCATCATCTTTTCGATTGACGGAGGTAGGACACGACGACGGTCTCACCGTCCCAATTGAGCAGTCCCGGTGCCTCCGCCCTACAGAATACGCTTCCAAATAACTTAGTGCTAATGCTTACAAATATTATGGGATTTAATGTGTGTGGTTCCTGGTGCTTCCCATACGTGGCATTTGTCAGTCATAAATGTAAAATTCCACCAGTGTGTAGAACTGTCTGGCACTGCAATGCGACACATATGTTTATACTGGTTGACTCACTCAAGCAAACAATACAATTGTGCACGATCCTAGAAAAGTTCGCGCAAAACTGTATACTTTTGTGCGCGCATACGTACAGGACGTGTCGACGCGTACAAACTGAACATTCTGCTCTGTTAATATGTTCGTGTACAAGTGTGCTGAACTGTGCGCTTATAAAATTTACGCACAGCCTTACCAGTTGGAGACGGAATCCAAATGCGCTACCAGCTTAGTACATACGAATACGTACACTGGTGTTGTGTTGCACATAATGTTTTCAAGCAAATGTTCTGCACACTATGATGGGAGGAATTTTATCTATAGCATCTAATAATATATCTATCCCTCGTTACAGCGAGGGTCGATGACTTCCATGCCATCATCCGCAAACGTAGTGCATTTCTCTTGCGGAGAGTACGTAGTAGCTCACACAGTATCGTGGCCAATACGGCCATAGGTGGGACAGTCCGATCCTGGGGCACTGGGTACGATTGCACGCAATGTAGACAGTGTCCTAGTATTATGGAGGTCTCAAACTATCAAAAATATTTAATACCTATTAATCTACTAATATTATAAAGCTGCAGAGTTTGTTTGTTTGTTTGAACGCGCTAATCTCTGGAACTACTGGTCCGATTTGAATGATTCTTTCAATGTTGGGTAGTCCATTTATCGAGGAAGGTTTTAGGCTATATATCATCACGCTACTACTTAAGGGAGCGGAGCATTGATAATAAATGTTAACAAATCCGGCAATTTTTCATACATATTTTGAAGACTAAAACATACGGGCTCAAAGGGAAAATATACCCCGGGCGAAGCTGGGGTGGGTCAGCTAGTAGTATTATATTGTTACTAACACTATTATTAAGATTATTATCACTAACACGCTATGGAACCTGGTCCGAAATAAATGATTTTTTTTATTGTTACAAATAATATTTTAAAATAAAACAACTTTTTTTTCAGGTGTGACTGATGATCAACTCGAGGCAGTAAATTCATTCAACCCACCGGAGAGGTTTGACAAAAACGGAGATACCTACACTTATTACACCCAAAACGAAAAAGGCCCAGCTGAAATTAAATTCAAATCCGGTGTAGAGATTGACTATGATCTTTGGGATGAACCCGTAAGTCCTTTCACTGTAATATGTAATTACACTAATTGGGTATTTTCCTGTAATTAAAATAAATTATTTAACTGAGCTTATTAAAATGCAGTGGTAGCCTAGTGGTATGGGTAACGGCCTGCTAAGACGAGGTCTCGGATTCGATCCCAGGTTTTACCATGGCACACACCAATGACTTTTCGATCCTTTTCGAAGCTATGTGTGTATTTTATCGCAGGTTTATAAGTGACTCTGTTCTTACAGGGTCGGCAGCACGGGTGTAACGCCCCTGGTGTCGCATACGTCCATAGGACACGTTAACCACTTCCTATTAGGTAGGCTATGTCTACCACTTAAGTGGTATTAAAAAAATTAATGAAACAATATTTTTTTACAGGGCAAGACCACATTCGTTGTCGATGGTAACACCATAACGCAAACCATTAAAACAGACAAACACACGTCAGTTTTCAAGAGAGAGTACAATGGTGATGAACTTGTAGCGGTAAGCATACATACATACATACATATAATCACGCCTTTATCCCCGGAGGGTTAGGCGGAGGTGAATTAACACCCATATTTCATCAATCATTGTATTCCGGGCACTATGGTTGACTCGAGCCATGCATCTGAGGCTGAGTCTGGGCTGTATGGCTGTCTGATGTTAAACAGCCATATCACTTAGTCGCCTCATGCGACACCGGATGGGAAGATATGGGGTGGTCCAAATTGTACTCTGCCGGGAACCACGCGGCATATAAAACTGGAATATATGTACCAATAATTCAAATATAAGTAGTTTTATGATCCCCACATTGCGATCAATAAACTGAACTGCAACTTTTGTCGTTACCGTACACATACCGAAGTAGAAGACATTATTTACGCCGCATTGAAATGACACTTACTGCGTCTAAGTATAGGATCTGTAAATACAATAGTCTAAGAGCAGAATATTGAAAACCATTTTCTTTTACAGACATTCTCGGCCACCGGATACAACGGCGCAGTGAAATTTTTCTACAGGGTGTAAAATTTTAATCAATAATACCTATTTACGAATCTATTAAATAAATTATTTATTTGAGTTTGTGTGATTAGTCGACCTTTTTCATTAGATGGTAATGGAGTTCTTCTTCAGCCAAAATCGCAATTAGACGAGAAAAATCTGGCCCTAGACTCCGATGTGAAAGCTTCGCCTGGGACTGATTAACGCTAGGATTAAGAAGTCATTATGTTCTTCTTTGGGTTGCTATTTAATTGGGTAACTTGTTTGCATGCCAATATAATAAAATAACTCTGAACTTGCGGCCATTGTCCAATAAAATGAGTAGTTCGCTTTTCGGAGGCCAGTAAATCGTACATGGTATACCAAAAATACTCCAGTGAGAGCGCGCTTGCTCACTATTAATAAAATCCGAGTGGAGATTTTATTACTACCCGATCTCTTCCGAAGGGTGTCGTAACTTGTAAGAGGCGAATAAAGGTATGACTCCTAAGGCGACCACATACGGCAACTGCAGACGCTGAGCGTACATTAAAATAGACTTAATATGATAACTTTGATACGGTTTTAATTCACTGCGGTTTCTCAATAGTGCCGTTTATCTGTATCGAAGTTTAACAAGTAATGTATGTGACGAGACTACACGTCATCCGTCCGAACAAAAATATTCCATAGAAATAATCCGCTCATTTGTCTATAACTATACATTTATATTATTTTCACATACATTGCTTCTTAAACTTCGATAGGGATAAATAGCATCATTGAGAAACCGCAGTGAATTAAAACAATAAAGTCTTATGCGGTAGCCTTCGTAATCATACTTTAACGGAAAAATACGCAGACGATATCACTGCGAAAGAAGGAAAACTCGAAATAAAACCCTGTTTCAGACCGTCTGGCCAGCGTGGTAACAGTAGGCCAAAGCCTCCCAACATTGGGGAAAGTATATCTAGCAGTGGACTACGATAGGCTAATTGATTGATTGCCTAACAAACACTGGGCTAACACACAGGAAGTACAAGGTTCAAAGTATATTAATATGACAAAGTCTTTTCCTACAACTGTCATTACTCACGATGATGTGTTAAAATGTGCAGCATTTCAAAGATATGCTACGCCGAGTCATCAATTATTATTATGAGACATAAATTAAAGATTAGGGCATTACGTGACACATATATGAACGATAATAAAACGTTATATAGTATTATAGTACCTTTTTTTTTTGTTTTTACGTGCGCAAAATCCGCACGGATACCTCCCCACCGGAGCCGGTGGAAGAGGTTATGTCGGACTCGAACCGACTAAAACGCACGCCGCCTGTGGGTCGTTTTGGTTGCCGAAGGTGAGGTTGACAGGCATATCCCTCGCACCCCGGCCGACCCTGGGCCATCTCTCACGATCTGGCCCTCTCCTCGGGTGTGTGGGGACTACAGAGTCCCCAAGTCGTCCCCGGGAAATGGGGAGGCGCGCCAGGCGCCAGGGTGACAGGCGGCTCCACCAGTCACCCCCAGGCCTGCGCTCATGGGGTTGCCCGAGTTGCCTTCGTACGCGGGCAGCTTGGCGTGCGATCCTTCGTCGCTCCCGCTGCCGCTCCCGCCCCGCCTCCTCCTTCACAAGCATTACTTGCTCGCAGAACCGGCCGCCCACGCATCCGCACAGCGGACCATCGCCGCAAGCAAGGTGGAGAGCGTGAGAACCCTCACTCCCACGCCGGACACTCGGTGAGCGTGTGCGGCCCCGAGTCCTCACTCGCGTCGCAGTGATGGCACTCAGACGTTGGCTCTTTCTCCATCCGACGCAGATGATGATGACGCAGAGAATTATGAATTATGAACTTTCCGAAGCACCCGTGCTCGGTGATCATCTGCGTCAGACGGTACGAGAGGCTGCCGTGTGGCCTCTCTAGCCACTCCCCCATGATGGGTCTTACCGCCGCTACTACGGCGCGCCCTGCGCCTGGTCGCCCAAGTCGTAGCTCCCATTCCGCCACCATTTATATTATTTCCCTGTGGAGCCGGGATCTCACGGCCCGAATTTCTTCGAGCTCGGGATCGTGACCCCGCTCCCGCGCCGCCTTTCGGAACCGGTATAACGCCGAAAGGGATCTCGCTTCCAGGATCCACGGTGGCGATCCGGCGAGGAGACTCGTCGCTTTGAATGATATCGTGCGGTACCCCCTTATGATGCGGCACGCCAACTTCTGCTGCTGACGCTGCAGCAGGGGCATATGCCGATCACTCAGGGTGTCCGCCCACACGGGACACCCGTACAGGACCATGGACCGCACGACACCCGCGTAAAGTCTCCTGCAGGAGTCCTCCTGGCCCCTCAGGTTGGGCAGTAGTCGCGCCAGAGCGTTGGCTGTGCCCACCAATTTGGGGCCCAGACTTCGGAACTTTCGGTCTTTCGGTGCTTCCCGAAGTCCCACCGGCCATCGAGCACGAGCCCCAGATATTTCATCTGGGGCTTGATGCCGATGAGAGTGCCTCCCACTGTGAGACTGGAACCAGGTGGTGGCGTGTGCCGAAGTCCATGAAAGAACATGGCCTTGGATTTATGCAGAGCCACCTCAAGGCCCAGCCGCCGGATCCGTTCCAATAGGTTATAAAAGTTTACGGAACTGGCCACTTACATAAACAATATTTAAAAATTTATTACAACATTTGAAAATAGAACTCTTTGGCTGTAGAATACAGTTTGTTTCATCTGTCTTTTGTTTTTACCTTGTGGCGCCATTTAAAAAATTGTGTGTCTGCATCAACATGGATTTAACTCGGGTAAATTTTCGTAGTATGATTTTCTACGATTTTAAGTGTAATTTGACGGCTCAACAGAGCATCGCTCGGTGGTTGCGCCGATAGTAAAATTTGTATTTTCCCGCTCAATAGTGGTGGTATGTCGAGTGATTCAAATCATCTCTCTATTGATTGACACTGAACACACGCTTCCTGTACCCATCTCCCTCCCGCACTACCTTTAAAGTGAGATAGCAATAGTTTTCGCCACGCCCAATTGTTGAAATGGCCGCATCTTCACTTCCGCATTGAACTAGAATCATCAATGGCGGCGGCGCGCGCGACTCTCAGAAATTAATAATATTTGTTGGATTTTAACCGCTTTCATAGACCTTTACCGATCGGATTGTGCCTCTCGTGTCCCTCAAGTGATTTAGTGAGGTGGGCAGCAGCTCCTGAGCCAGGAAGAGAAGACCGGTGCACCGGCTCCGACAGCACGTGGCGTCATAAAGGTTAGTGCATCCTCTCCTAATTTCTTGGGTTGCATTCACTGCCTATACCACCTCCGCGGCAACCCGATCACCTATCTTGTTTGTTGTGTAAAGTGTCATCTGAAATATTTAGCTTCACCCCCCGCAGAATACAGTCCACTAGCTCACGTGGCGTGAGAATCGCGCCACCATTCTTTTTGGTCCCACTCACCGGATCCTTAGTCGTAGTTCGCATTTTGTTATTTATTCCATAGGGAATAAACGCACCGCACCTAAATACCTAGTTATTTTAGTAGAAAACCCCGCATCTAGGCATTTAGGTTTAGATCTTAGGTATCCTAGACACCCTAGTGCATAGGCACAGTGTAATACCTAACGCATTTGGCTTTTTTAATTTTTTAATTTCTAAGTTGTCCGTTCGCCGCTAGTTCGCATCGTATTTACCTAATACCTACATAGGTAGGTACGCGGTTATACCTCGCTCGCATTTCATTCAAATTCATACGAAAGTATTTTAATTTGAATAGATATTACGTAATACTTAATCCCCGAAATAATAGTTGAACCTAGACAGCGATCTAGCTCGCGTAGGTACGATCTGGTTGTTGTTATTCGCGTTTTGTTCAAACTTGCACTCGCAGTTATAATTACCTACCTACCTACGGAATATATCGTTCGCGCCGCGTCGCTGTTCTATACCGCTAAGATTAAGTTATTTCATTTGTTGTTTACCGCACTTTAGTTTGATATTTAGTTGTAAAAATGTCCCCAAAGGTTGGTAGTACCGATAGTAAAGTTCAATTGAAACTTTTATACGCTAAAAGAGAAATGCTTTACTCTCGCGTACAATCGATTTGTGATAATGCACGTAAAACCTCTGATTTGGCTATTAGAGATTCGTTCTTATGTTCTATAGAAAACTTAGATAGTTTACGCGCGGATTTCGAATCCTTAGTACATGACATTAACGTTTTAGAGTTAGATTTAAATCCCGATTACTCAGTGAGTTATCAGGCCTTGTCGTCGTTTGACGATTTGTATTGTCGTATCAAACGCGTCGCTAGGAGTTTGGAGAAACCGTCTGACCGACCCAATCCCACTCGCGACCGACCTAAGTTGCCACCAATTCAAATACCCGAATTTGATGGTAACATCCGCAATTGGTGTTTATTTATAGATAGTTTTGAGAATACAATAAATAAGAACGTTTCGTTGACAGATCACGAAAAATTGCATTATCTCGTTGAAAAATTAACTGGTAAAGCTATAACCGTTTGCGCTGGAATTACGTTTAGTGCCGAAAATTATAATTTAATTTTAAATACTTTGAAAGCTAAGTATGAGGATAAAAGATCGGTAGCTAACGCATATTTGGATCAGATGTTTGACTTGAAATCCATTACGGCATGTAACGATCAAAACTTAAAGAAGTTTCTAGATACTTTTGCATCATCTGTTCGCGCCGTAAAGAACCTAAAGATCGAAGACCTCTGCGACTTCTTATTTTTGTATATGGGTTTAAAGAAATTAGATTCCGAAACCATTCGTTTATTTGAGTCGGATCATCGCGGCACTAAAATTCCTAAGTTCGAAGACTTAGAAAGTTTTGTTCGCGAGCATATAAAAATATTGCAACGCTCTTCATCGAAACATGAAGGCGCGAAGAAAGTTGTTAGTTCCGAACGTAAAATAGATGCGTCATCGAAGTCACTGAGGTCAACTCATACTTATGTTAATACCGCACCAGCACATGTACAATCACCTGTTTGCTCTTTGTGTAATGCTCATCATTCGCAATTGTACAAGTGTCCGGGTTTCCTAAAATTATCGCCTAATGATCGTTATAAATTTGTTCGCGCTAATAATTTTTGTTTTAATTGTCTCGGTACTAAACACCGCGTTGTTTTATGTAATAGTAGCAATAGTTGTCGCAAATGTCCAGCGAGACACCACACTTTACTTCATTTTGAAAATAGTAACGCCGCATCCAATGTGAGCACAGTTGGTTCGTCGAGCGGTGGCACACCGTCGCATAGCTCGCCACAGCCGCAGCCCGCGCTCGCGCGCGGTCCTGCCCGCACGGAGACCGCTGCGAATGACGTCACCTTGTGTTCGTTGTCCGCTAGTGCTGCGCTCACTACTGTTGTTCTCGCGACTGCTCGCGTTATTATTGTTGATGCATTAGGTAAACCGCACATTGTTCGAGCGCTATTAGATGGCGCTTCGCAAAGTAATTTTATTACTCAAGATTGTTGTCAACGTCTTGGTTTCAATGTTAATAAACGTTCAACCCGCTCAGTGGTGAAGGGTTTTGGAGGTTTACAGTCAGCTGTTCATGGCATCGTTAAAACAAGGTTTGGATCTCGTTTTAATAATAATATTTGGTTTGACATGGATTCGCTCGTTATAGATAAAATAGCTGAACAGTTGCCTACCGTCCCGGTTGACACGTCTTTATTAACGAAATTTAAAGACTTGCCTTTAGCAGATGAGACTTACGCTGTTCCTGGAGTCGTCGATATATTGATCGGCGCTTCGATTCTCCCGCACCTCCAGTTATCACGTAAGGTTCAAGGGGGACCGACGTACCCCGCTCCGCACGCACTGGAAACAGTTCTTGGTTTTGTTATAATTGGTTCCGCACCCGCTTCTATAGATAGTTTTAGTCACTCGACTGCTTCGTTCTGTTGCACCGTCGAGCCGCCACTGGAGTCTACCATCCGCAAGTTTTGGGAAATTGAAGAGGTCAATGTCCCACCTATCCTAAGCCCTGATGACAAGATGGCTGAGGAGATTTATTGTCGCACGACTACTCGTGATGAGCAGGGTCGTTATGTTGTCGCGCTCCCTTTCAAGGGAGATATTTTTTCGCTCGGTGGCTCCCGTGTATCCGCTGAAAAACGCTTTCTTTGTTTAGAACGAAAGATGCAGGCGTCTCCAAAGTTAAAGCAAGCCTATGATGAGGTTGTTAACGAATATTTAGATAAAGGTTACATCTCACCTGCGCCTGCGGACACTGACGAGACCCAGCCTTCGTACATTATCCCGCACCACGGAGTTATTAGAGAAGATAAGCTTACTACTAAACTCCGCGTAGTTTTGGATGGCAGTGCTAAGACTAGCACTTCCGTGTCGCATTAATATTAGTAGAATTTTAGCTTTTTCGGACTCAACAGTCGCTTTGTGTTGGGCCCACTCTTCGCCCCATCGTTGGGACACATTCGTCGCTAATAGAGTGGCAAAAATTCAATCTGAATTAGCGCCACAAAATCTCTTTCACGTTGCTGGCACCGACAACCCAGCCGATTGTCTCTCTCGTGGATTGCTTCCTTCGCAAATTTTAGATCACCCGTTATGGTTTAGTGGACCGTCCTGGATTCATGCCGCGTTAGATAAGTGGCCAGTTAGTCAATTCAATCCCACTACGGTTTCCGAACCACCCGAGGAGAAGAAGCACTCGCTTGTTGTATCGGTCCCGCGTGAAGAGTCCCTTATTTTGTTGTTGGCTAATCGCGTCTCGTCTTGGTCGAGACTGTTGCGTTGTGTTATTTATGTAGGCCGATTTTTGAGAATTTTATCTACGCGCGGTCATATAACCGCCGCTGATTTAGATAAAGCTGAATTGGTCATACTTCGCGAGTTGCAGAAATTTTATTTTGCTTCTGAATTTAAAAATTTAGAATTTAACAAACCTTGTAGTCGTTCTTTCCGACACTTGAAACCATTTTTGGAAGATGGACTCATTCGAGTAGGTGGTCGTTTGAGAAATTCAAGTTTAGGATTTGAACAAAGGCATCCAGTAGTTCTCCCGCGTAAGGACCACGTATTAGATTTGTTAGTAGATTATCATCATAAGGTGAATTGTCACGCTGGTCCCGATTTGTTAATGTCTATTTTGAGACAGAAATACTGGATAATTTCCGCTCGTAATTTGATTCGCGCTAGAGTGCACAGATGTGTACCTTGTTTTAAACTCCGCCCGCGTTTTATCGCGCCTGAAATGGCCGATCATCGCTCTTGTCGTGTTGTTCAATCCGCAAAACCTTTCGTACACACCGGCACAGACTTTGCTGGACCTTTCAAAGTCACTATTGCTCGTGGTCGTGGCATTCGCTCCACGAAAGCTTATGTTCGTTTGTTCATTTGTATGACAACTCGCGCGGTTCATATAGAGTTGACCGGTGATTTAAGTACGCAAAATTTTATGTCCGCTTTTAAACGTTTTTTGTCGCGTCGTGGTCCGGTTAAGCGCATGTATTCGGACAACGGTACAACTATGTAGGGGCCCGACGTAGTATTTCGGAATTGCACGCATTCTTACGGTCTAAGTACTACCAAAGTGAATTCGCTCACATCTTAGCCGAAAATCGCATTGAATGGTACTTTAACACGCCTGCAGCTAGTCATTTTGGTGGTAATTGGGAAGCGAATATTAAAAGCCTTAAGTCGCATCTGTTTCGCGTCATAGGCGAACAGATTCTCTCGTTCGAGGAGTTGAGTACCGTACTCGCTCAAGTAGAGGCGGTGATGAACACGCGTCCGCTGTGTCGGACTCTATCTAGCGATCCGTCAGAGCCATTAGCGTTAGCGCCAGCTCACTTCTTAAATACGACTCCTCTAAAATATTTGCCCGCAATGGATGTTGATGACGATAGAATGCACCTTCTAACTCGTCACGCTCTTTTGGATAGATTAGTCCAATCGTTTTGGAATCGTTGGAGAACCGATTATTTGCACACGCTGCAGTCGCGTCAAAAATGGAATACTCCATCCAACCCAATTACTGTAGGTACGGTGGTAGTCCTTATGACTGAGAATGCGCCTCCTTTACATTGGCCTCTAGGAGTATTAGAGGAAGTTTTTCCCGATTCCCGCGGGATAACTCGTGTTGTACGGGTTAAAACCGCAACCGGATCGTATCTGCGCCCGGTTGTTCGCCTCTGCCCTCTGCCTAACCAGCAGTAAGCACGAGTTCAAACCTAGTTTTATATTTTAGTTGTTATTTCCCAAACCTAGATTTAGATTAGACTTTAGATTTGTTCCGCATTTTTCGTTTTGAAGGTAACCCTTCAAGCCGGGGGGAATGGTTGCGCCGATAGTAAAATTTGTATTTTCCCGCTCAATAGTGGTGGTATGTCGAGTGATTCAAATCATCTCTCTATTGATTGACACTGAACACACGCTTCCTGTACCCATCTCCCTCCCGCACTACCTTTAAAGTGAGATAGCAATAGTTTTCGCCTCGCCCAATTGTTGAAATGGCCGCATCTTCACTTCCGCATTGAACTAGAATCATCAATGGCGGTGGCGCGCGCGACTCTCAGAAATTAATAATATTTGTTGGATTTTAACCGCTTTCATAGACCTTTACCGATCGGATTGTGCCTCTCGTGTCCCTCAAGTGATTTAGTGAGGTGGGCAGCAGCTCCTGAGCCAGGAAGAGAAGACCGGTGCACCGGCTCCGACAGCACGTGGCGTCATAAAGGTTAGTGCATCCTCTCCTAATTTCTTGGGTTGCATTCACTGCCTAAACCACCTCCGCGGCAACCCGATCACCTATCTTGTTTGTTGTGTAAAGTGTCATCTGAAATATTTAGCTTCACCCCCCGCAGAATACAGTCCACTAGCTCACGTGGCGTGAGAATCGCGCCACCACTCGGCTTGAAACAGCTTTTGGCGATGAAGCTCCATGCAAGACGACTGTTTATAGCTGGTTTGCAGAATTCAAGCGTGGTCGTATCAATCTCAGTGACGAATCTCGCGATGGTCGGCCGTCCACCGCTGTGACCAACAAAAACATCGATGCTGTGCGCCGTATGATTGAAACAGACAGGCATGTGACCTACCATGAAATTCGCGCATCCTTAGAAATAGGCATGAGTCAAATACAATCAATCCTACACAAACATTTGGGTGTGAGAAAGCTGTGCTCGCGGTGGATCCCACATAACTTGACCGAGGATCAAAAAACGGACCGCGTCACTTGGTGCAGTGCCATGCTTACCAGATTCAACGAAGGTGCGTCAAATTTGGTGTGGGACATAGTAACAGGTGACGAAACATGGATTTATTGCTACGATCCCAAAACAAAGCAGCAATCGAGCGTATGGGTCTTTCAAGATGAGCCGAAACCAACCAAAGTAGCGCGCGTGAAAAGTGCATCTAAGCGGATGATTGCTTCTTTTTTTAATAAAACTGGACACGTGGCTACTGTTGCTTTAGAAAATCGTCGTACTGTGAATAGTGACTGGTACACGACCATTTGTTTGCCGGAAGTTATTGACGAACTCCGTAAAAATAACCGTAAACGCCGTATCATCCTGCAACACGACAATGCTAGTTCTCACACGGCCAGACAGACAAACGACTTTTTGAAGGCGAAAAATGTAGAACTCATGAGTCATCCTGCATACAGTCCCGACCTGGCACCTTGTGACTTTTATCTGTTCCCAAAAATTAAGAACCAATTACGCGGCCAACGATTTTCATCACCAGAAGAGGCTGTCGAGGAGTATGAAAAACACGTTTCAGAGGTCACCACAGAGGAGTGGCACAAAAGTTTTCAAAACTGGGTTGATCGAATGAAAAAGTGCATAGACGCCAAGGGAGATTATTTTGAAAAACAATAAATTAATTTTGTACCTTTAATAGTATTTTTTCATATTCATTCCGGAAACTTATAGTGCGCCCCACGTATAGTACCTGCGATACAAAGCAATTTCTCGAGAGGATGATACGCATAAAAATTACACAGGGTTATTAAAAAATGGGTGTTTAGAGATCCACCTCTTTCCTTTTTCTTTCTTTATACAATTTAGGTGGCAAACAAGCACACGGCCCAACTGATGGAATGTGGTTATTACGAAACTTGACCCTGTAAGAACAGAGAGTTTCTGTGCCGTCAGTACAGAAGAAACAATTAGGACAAGATTTTGGTCTTCCCACTGACAGTACAAAAGCTCTCCAGTGAGCTCTAGCTACCCTACTCACCGCCGAGAACACAACACAAGGTTATTATAGCCTATAGTGCAATTCTGTAGGGTGGACGTACTTTCCCAGTCGGACTGCTCAATTGGGATGGAAATACCGTCGTGTCCTACCTCTGCTTGGTTGTGGTAGATATAAAGAAAGAAAGAAAGAACCCACTCAATGTAAATATGTGTATGCATGAATATGTAGGGCATTGTCCTCGGCGTGAGAGACATCGAGATGGGAGCTGGTGGCGGCCCTGGGAGTGAGAGTTCTCACGCTCGCCGCCGGCGGCCAGCGCCTCCTTCTGCGAGCAAGTAATGCTCGTGAAGGAGGAGGCGGGGCGGGAGTGGCAGCGGGAGCGACGAAGGATCGCAAGCCAAGCTGCCGCTGACCTCCACCCCTCATGAGCGCAGGGCTGGGGGTGACAGGTGGAGCCGCTTGTCACCCTGGCAGATGCAGGCCGCGGCGGCGGCGCGCATCGCGGGCTTCCACATTTTCGGGGACGAGTTGGGTACTCTGTGGTCCCTACACCCGAGGAGAGGGCCAGATCGAGAGAAATGGCCCTGTGTCGGCCGGGGTGCGAGGAATATGCCTGCTAAACTCACCTTCGGCAATCAAAAACGACCTACAGGCGTCATGCGTTTCGAGTTTCGTCAATTCGAATACAACATAACCTCTCCCACCAGCTCGGAGTAAAAAAAAAGGCATTGTCCTACGTTAGCGACAAACGCGACAACGCGGTAAGTTGCGACGCAGCGCAGAAATATCAAAAATGGTCGTTGTTCTTTATTGTGTCCTCCGTTGTGACGCGTGAATACGTCTTGTGAAGTTTGATGGACAACGCTATTGTCGCTCACTTAGGACAACGGTTATATCTATTTGCATAAGTCTGGGTATTACTGTACCTCGGAGAACTTTACACTTTCGGTTCGATTTAGTAATTATTAAACATAATTCAAAGCAATAAATTACCTCATAGATTAAAGAAAATGAACAGTTTTCATAAATTGAAGTCACTTGTAGGTACACAAGACAAAAACGATAGCCTATCCATCTATTTATGATCTGGGTCAAGTGGAAGCACCCGTATGTTTTACATATGTGTGTGAACAGTCAAAAACAATAACTCATTGCTTTGAAGTCACATGTGTGCGTCATCGTTACAGGCGTATTAGTGTATTATGTTTATGTGTGCCAGTGTGCACGATCATGAATCGTGAACGATTGAATATGTGTTAGTGAGTGATTTGCCTGCCATCCAATGAGAAGGTAAATTTCATGATTCTAGGACAGGCTCACGTAGTTGAGTGGTATTATAGGCGTAATAGCATTATCAAGGTAGCGAGTTCGAACCGCAACTGTATTGATGTAGTAGTTTTGGTTAATAAATAGTTTTGTTTTTGTTCTTTCTTTTGTTTGTTATATTAAGGAACCATACAGTTGACTTTTATACTTAGTGTTCCGTAGTCTCAAAAATAATATGGAAAATAAAACAACATCATTGTTTCAACGATATAATAATAAAGTAAGATTGTTCAGTAAATAAATAATTTAGTTGTGTTGTGTCGTAGAACTACACATATATATATATACGTGATTTTTTAGATACTTATATATATATATATATATATATATATATCACAGTTATCATGCACAAAAAATATATATATATAAGTATCTAAAAAATCACGTGTCACAATGTTTGTAACTAAACTCCTTCTAAACAGTTAGACAGGTTTTGATAAACATTTTTGATAAATAGTATTTAGTAGACCTAAGAATAGTCATATACTATTGTTCGGGATAATTGAAATCCATGTGGTCGTAGCCGAGTGCAACAGGTTTAGGTTTACACATTCTTTATATAATAAATAGGTTATTCAATATTATCCCTCTGGATGTTTAAATCAGACAAGCATGGACGCAGGTAAACTAATTAACTTTCAGTAACTAAAGTGTAGTGAATCCCCATGTTAACGTTTAGAAATTATACTATATGCAACTATAATAACTTCTCATTTCGTTAACAATAACATCACTCACTTATTTTCAGTTCAATTTCTTTATTTCTCAAAATGATGCCACATAATTACCTACATCTTTTAGTTCCTAGGCACTAGTGGAGAAGAAATGACGCAACAAATTCCAACTTTTATTATAAATATGTACAATAAAATAATAGATAATAATAGTCATTTATTTGCTTAAATTTGCCTATATATTAGTATATAGTGGTTTTAATTATTCCAAGTTACCTATACCGAAGTATATATACCAAGTATAATTGAAACTACTAAAATTCAGATTTGCAATATAATTAAACAGAAATAATTCAATAGTGAATAGGTCCACCTTCATTATCTATTACTTCTTACATAGATTCGAACTACGAAAAGTTCCCAAGTTGAGTTAACTAATTCATCTAAGTAAGCTTTAGACCTCACACTCGGAAGGATCCCAGTTGGACCCACATGGTGCTTACCATGTGACCCCATAAATTTTAAATGGGGTTTAGATCGGGACTTTTAGGATAATAATAATAATAAGGATAAATAATAAAGGTCAAGTTTTTTTGGTTATCTAACCAATTTTGCACTAGACGTGCACGATGCACAGCACAGTTATCATGCACAAAATAAATATGCTCGTGTGGATAAGCAATGCGCACAGTTGGTAGCATGACATCTCTTAATATTTCGAGGTAACCTTGACTATTATTACTATCCCCTACTTCAACCAACTCACCAGGACCCATCGAGGACATCCAACCCCAATACCCTCAAGTAATATGACCACTAGACCTGCACGGTAGAATTTTTTTTTGGCAATATCGCTCACCTGTTTTTCTCCATAAAATTTTGCGTCCATCCCTGTCTGAATTAAAACATTTTTCGTCACTAAATATTACTATATTGTTGCACCAGTCAAAATTTAAATATCCCCTGGCAAACCTAAACCTACTTCGACGATGAAGATCCGACGACAAAATTTTTCTTGCCGGTCTGCGACATCTAATCCCAGCCCAGCTGCCCGAAGATGGTTCCTTACTGTTTGCATTGTAACATGGTGTTTGGTGGCCATAACACGGGTGGAAGGCATCCAGCGGCCAAGCAGTCAGATATCGCAGAGAAAAGGCAGCTTCTTGTCACTGAGCTTGACGGGGTCCTGAATCACATTTCTCAATGGGGCTCTGAGAACCTGGTTGAGTTCAATGCCAAGAAGACGCAGGCATGTGCGTTTACAGCAAAAGTATCTTCTTTCCTTCCCCTCCCCACTCTTCAGAGCACGCCACTGCCGCTGCAGGACAATCTCAATATCCTAGGTATGGATGTTCGCTGCAACTTGAATAACAAAAACTACATCGAAAGCATCATCAAAACAGCCTCACGAAAACTCGGAGTCCTGAACAGAGTGAGACGATTTTTCACGCCGGAGCAGCGGTGTCTTCTATACAAGACACAAATTCGCTCCTGTGTGGAGTACTGCTCGCATCTCTGGGATGGTTCAGCAAAGTACTTACTAGATGCTCTCGACAGGTTGCAGCGACGTGCGGTCCGCATCATTGGGAATCCCGAGATCACGAACACCCTAGAACCTTTACAGCTGCGTAGAGATGTTGCGTCCATGGCTGTATTTTACCGTCTGTACCATGGGGAGTGTTCTGATGAGCTCTTCCAATTAGTCCCACCCTCCCCTTTCCTACACAGGACAACGCGTGCA
Organism: Eilema griseolum; assembly: GCA_963662185.1. NCBI lineage: Eukaryota > Metazoa > Arthropoda > Insecta > Lepidoptera > Erebidae > Eilema > Eilema griseolum. The sequence continues at coordinate 5,410,036 of OY759249.1, forward strand.
GGTCTTAGATGTCATCCGCACACGGTGCAAAACATCCGATCAAGAACCAAGCGGTTCGGAGACTCTTTCCTCTGTCGCACCATTAAGGCCTGGAATTCATTACCAGCTCACGTGTTTCCTTCTTCCTACAGTCCCGGGTCCTTTAAGCGGGGCGTGAAAAAGCATATGATAAGGCCGTCAAGCTGAGTGTCACCATTGTCACACGGTATGTGTAAGTAATGGTGACCCTCTTTTCTGGGATTTTGCCTTCAGCTTACCATCAGGCAAGGCGAAGTCCAATTGACGTGTCCTCTATATAAAAAAAAAAAAAAAAAAAAGAAGGGGTTTTGAATATGTTTTTCAACCACCTCTTTATGCAAAGAACACGCATCGGTTTAGGCAAAGGCAAAGGCTTTGGGGCCAGGCCGAAGACGGTCTATGGTGCCTGAATCGCCATATCGGCGCACCCACCGCTGCACAGCTTCCCTCTGTAATGAAAAAAAGTAATAAAATTCCTTATTAAAATTCTGTAAAATTTATATGCCTACTTATATATTTTTGTTTATTATTAGTATTGGGAGATATATAGATTCTCCAGGATGATGATGATTATAAGATCAAATAACTTTCATAATAGGTAATAAATTGCAGAAAACACTACTTACCGATATGTTCAATTTTCGAGATATTTCATGTATTCAAATATTTTGCTCATGCAAAGTAATAATATGCGCTCTCATAATAGTTGTAAGTTGTTGATTCATTTTTATAAATAAAAAACAATAAATAAAAAAGTTGTTAATTAACCGTGTGGAAAGCACAACACATCCAATTGTTGACAGATAAAAATAAAATTATCATGTTATTTTAATCACGAGAATGAGGGTAGCATAAATTCCAATACGAGAAACATTCATGCAATGTGTGTGCAACAATACTCGCTCACTCAGTAATAATAAAAATACTACTGATTTAAGTTGCTATAAAATTATAACTAAAATATCAAGATACTTTTGTGATGTTACCTCAACATTCCCTTAATAGGTAAGTAATTAACATGAAGATATACAAATATTTAAAAGTTCAAAAAGTAAAATTTGACTGTGAATCGAACTCAAAACTTTGCGATATTTTAACTCTCATAAAACGAAACTGTAAACCCCAAGGTCACGGAGACTTACTAAGATTCTATCAAAAATTACGTTCATATCCTATTAATAAGAATTTTATGAGTTATTCTTATTACTATAGAAAGTTTAACTGATGGATGATAAATAAATACGAATGGTTTTGAATCAATTGTAATTTGCAAGTGTGTAAGTGTGTGTGAGTGAGGAAACGAATTATTGTTACACACACATATATGTAGAACATACTGGTGACCTTTTCTGCTTGCCAAAATCAATATAAAGATATGTATAATACTTATATCACTAGACAGGCTATCGTTTTTGTCTTGTGTACATTACTATACTATTTTTTATTTGTTATTAGACCTGGCCTTACGGCATCCTCAAAGATTTACATGACACTGCACAAGTTTACGTAAACCTTTAAAGATGACGTAAGGCGAAACCTGTCAGGTTTAATAACAATTAAAAAATACTATGTAAAGTACGTAAGTGAGTTTTCAATATGTATAGCAACAAATTCCACCAAGTGCCATCAAGTGCCCCATGTTTTCAATCATATCCCCATCTATCCGAAGGCCTCACTGTTCTGCCAAAACGAGTTTAGATCATTAGGACCATATGTTTGCTTTTTATAAGGACACGTCAATTAGGCTTCGTCACGCCTGATGGTAAGCTTAAGGCAAAGTCTCAGTAAAGAAGTTCACCTTTACTTACATATACTATGTTACAATGGTGACACTCAGCTTGACAGCCTCATAATATGCCTTTTCACGCCCCGCTTAAAGGACCCGGGACTGTAGGAAGAAGGAAACACGTGAGCTGGTAATGAATTCCAGGCCTTCGAACCGCTTGGTCCTTTTTTTTTTTTACGTGCGCAAAATCCCCACGGATACCTCCCCACCGGAGCCGGTGGAGGAGGTTATGTCGGACACGAACCGACTAAAACGCACGCCGCCTGTGGGTCGCTTTGGTTGCCAAAGGTGAGGTTGATAGGATATCCCTCGCACCCCGGCCGACCCAGGGCCATCTCTCACGATCTGGCCCTCTCCTCGGGTGTGTGGGGACTTCAGAGTCCCCAACTCGTTCCCGGAAAACGGGGAGACGCGCCAGGCGTGCCGCCGCCGCGGCCTGCTTCTGCCAGGGTGAAAGGCGGCTCCACCTGTCACCCCCAGGCAACCGCTTGGTCCTTGATCAGATATACTGCACCGTGTGCGGGTGACATCTGCACAGGTATTTTTTACTATCTGCACAGCGCTCTCTGTTTGGCCTTTCGATTTCGGGTACCAAGGCGATGACGTAATATGGTCAAAACACCAATGTCGGGGAAAAATACATAAAACTCATTAGACATAAATTGCGGTCCACAATCTGATGTCACGACTTGGGTTATTCCTAGTCTGCTAAATAGGTTCTTTAAGCGTTTAATTATATTCTCAGAGAGGGTGCTACTTAGTTATAATGTTTCTATAAATTTACTGTGATAAATCAACAATGAAAAGATAGCTAATGCTGTTATAAATTCAAAACAAACCGACTTTCTTTTTTTTTTTTTTTATACCACTAAGTTGGCAGACAAGCACACGGCCCACCTGATGGGAAGCGGTTACCGTGGCCTATGGACGTATGCAACACCAGGGGTGTCACACTCGTGCTGCCGACCATGAAGAAACCTTCTGATGCCCCTCTTGAAGAACCCCATATTGTAGGCGCTTGGGAAAACCGCAGCAGGGAGGTCATTCCACAGCTTGAGTGTGCGTGGGATGAAGTTTCTTTCATACCGCACAGTGCGCACCGTCTCAGGTCGCAATGTGTGGGGATGAATTCCCTGCCTATGGCGAGAGGTGCGATGATAGAATGTAGCTACGGGCATCATGTCAAACAATTCATCTGAGCACAAACCATTGTATAGGCGGTAGAACACACACAGTGAGGCAAAATCCCTCCTAAGGCTAAGAGGTTCCACTCTACCTGTGAGTATGGGATTGTCAACCAGCCTCAATGCCCGTCTTTGCAACGAGTCGAAGGGGTCAAGCTGGTATGCAGGTGTTCCAGCAAAAAGGTGACAGCAGTACTCCATGTGAGGCCGGACCTGTGCCTTATAAAGAAGGAGTTGCTGCCCCGCAGTGAAGTACTGCTTCGCCCTGTTGAGCACTCCGAGTTTTCTTGATGCCAACTTAACCTTGTCCTGCAAATGACTTCGGTATTGGACGTCGCTGGAGATATCGACACCAAGGATCCCGATACTCGAGGAGATGGTAAGCGGTGTGCCCAGGAATTGCGGCGCTACAATCAATGGGGTTTTCTTAGCGGTGAATACACATACTTGTGTCTTAGTGGGGTTGAATTGGACTAGGTTTAGTCGTCCCCAATCGGATACTCCAGAGAGAGTAGTCTCGATTTTAGACACAAGTTGTTCGCGACTCTTCTCCGCCTCGGACTGAGGGATATTTGCACGGCCCGTGTAACACGTGTCCCCGGTACTGTCGTCCGCATAACAATGAATGGAGCCATCAGACAGCGTCGGAGACAACACGGAGCCTTGTGGGACACCAGCGTTTATGTTCATGCGGTCCGAGCAGCTGCCGTCGACGACAGCTTGGATGCTTCTGTTGGACAAAAAGCTGGCGATCCATTCGCAAAGTCCCTCGGGGAGTCCATAGTACGGCAACTTCGCAAGAAGACCTTTGTGCCAGACCCGATCGAAGGCCTTTGCTATATCGAGGCTGACCGCTAGTGCCTCACCCCGACTCTCGATGGCTTGCGACCACCGGTTTGTGAGATACACAAGAAGGTCACCGGTTGAGCGACGGTGGCGAAAGCCGTACTGTCGGTCGCTCAGTAGATCGTTTCCTTCAAGGTATCTCAGGAGCTGTGTATTAATGACACGCTCCATAACCTTCGAGAGTAGGGAGGTTACAGCGATAGGCCTGTAATTGGTCGGATCTGTCCTGTCACCTTTCTTAGGTACAGGGTGCACGAATGCGGTCTTCCACGAGGCTGGGACCTGCCGCGCGGAGTATGAGAGTGCGAAAAGGCGTGTAAGTACAGGGCACAGCTCGGGGGCACAGTGTTTAAGCACCATCGCCGGTATACCGTCCGGCCCACTCGACTTCCGAACATCTAGGGACTTAAGCTCACGCCGGACCGCCCGTTGCGTGATTTTAACTTCAGACATGGAAGCACCACAGCTGGGAATTATGGGTGGTTCGGCGTTCCCGTCGTTCATAGTGGAGTTTGACGCAAAGAGATTACCCAACAGATCGGCTTTCTCCTTAGCGCCATGGGCCAGACTACCATCGGATTTTTGCAGCGGTGGAAGGCAAGACTGGCAGAAGTTTCCCTCGGCAGCTTTGGCGAGCGACCAAAATGCACGACTGCCAGATGGGTAGCGCGCAAGCCGCTCGCCAATTCTGCCGATGAACTCAAACTTAGCCCTGGCCGTAGCTTTTTTACTAGACCTCGAGGCGACATTCAACTTTCGCTTCACTTCAGAGATATTAGGATCTTTATTGGCAAGAGCCGTGGTCCAAGCCCTGTATGCAGATTGCTTGTGGTCTCTTGCTTCTCTGCAGGGCCTATTAAACCAAGGGCGTTTGCTCTCTCCTGTTGCGATCCAGCGGTTCGGAATATAGCATTCCATACCCGCCAGGATCGCATCAGCTACTGCTGTTGCACAGAAGCTGGGATCATTTGAAGTGAAACAAAGCCGCCTCCACGGGTACGACGCGAAGAATTCTCGCAGTCCATCCCAGTCTGCCGACTTGTAGTGCCAGACATGCCGCCATTGAGGTGGCCGCGGTGGTTCAGGCCGCGTGAGAGTCACTTGCGCCCGAACGAGGCTGTGGTCCGAAGTACCAAGTGGTACTTCCACAGTTACTGAGTATTCGTCCGGGCGTGAAGTCAGCAGAAGGTCCAGTATAGAGCTTCTATGGGTCTCTATTTCTGGTGTTCTAGTAATAGAATGCACCAGTTGAGAGAATCCGTAGGTCAGTGCAAAGTCATGAGCAGCCCTTCCCGCAAAATCAGTTCTAGGAGACCCCAGCCACTCTACGTGGTGAGCGTTGAAGTCCCCCAAGAATACTAAATCCGCGGTAGGGTATTGCTCAATTACCTTGTCCGCAGACCGCTGCAGATGCTCAAACAATTGAGCTGTACCCAAGTCACCGCTATGAGACCTGTAGAGGCACGCAAAGATACGGGTGTGGCCACCGTGATCCGTACGTACCCAAAGAGTTGACAGGTCCCTGTCTTCAAGGCCTTGAAGACGGCGGCAGCAAATATTATCCCGGACGTACAAGCATACCCCGGCGCGACTCAGGAAGTTATGCTCGAGTTTGTATCCGGGGTACATTAAGTAGGCTGTATCGGCTGGGCATGATATTTGCGTCTCCGTCAGAAAAAACAAGGTGGGCTGCGCGGTCTCTAAATGTAGATGGACCGCGTTGAGGTTGGTGTGTAGGCCCCTGATGTTACAGAAATCCACATGTACTGTGGACGATGGTACCGCTGTGGTAACGTTTTTCTTCTTATTTTTTCCTTTCATGACCTATGTGGGGGGTGGGGGGGAGGAAGGTATAGAGAGTTTCTCTGCTCCCAGTGCAGAAGACAAAGCTAGGCTTCGTACCACCTGGCTTCGTATCAATTTAAGCCTACGGTCTATCCACCGACAGCACAAAACCTCTCCAGTGAGCTCTGGCTACCCTACTCACCACCGGGAACACAACACAAGGTTATTATAACCGCGGTATTCTGTAGGGCGGAGGTACTTCCCCAGACGGACTGCTCAATTTGAGACGGGAGATACCGTCGTGTCCTACCTCCTTTGTAAAACAACGATCTAAAAAGTTTTTAACAAGAAAATATCAAGGATAGCCGTGGTCGTATGCCACTTTTCCCTAGAATGCATTATTTTGTTAGACTAAGTGGCATACGACCACAGCTATCCTTGATATGTTCGTGAATTATTTTTTTCATTTTTTAATCCTACTGGCTACGCCATGTTATGTATACGGACGCGTGAATCATACAACATGTATTGAGATGATACTTTATTCATTATTTTCACAGATACCGCCATTAGGTCGACAGGTAGGTACTGACAATAGTAGTTGCATGGGAAAGCCACAGTAAGCACAGCATAAGAGCGCGTGGGTTAAGTTCCTTTAATGCCACAATAAAGTCTATTAAAAAGTGTCAATTATCATCATTTCAACTTTATTAGTCAGTTCGATAAAACCGGGTCGGGTTTATTCGAGTGCAAGACTAGTCTTATCGTAATATTTTTTATCATATCAACACGATTAAAGTGAAATATATATAAGTCTACAGTAGCCATTGGTTTGATTTAATAATTTCTAACCGTCGCGTGGTGCCCAGTTTTCAAAATGTCGTTCTTAGGAAAAGTTTACACCTACGAGAGGCAGGAGAAGTTCGATGAGTTCCTTAAGGCTATTGGTAAGTATTTTTTTATAATCCTTAAGAAGACAAGCCAACGATCCACTTGATGGGAAGTGGTTACCGCGACCTATGGACGTTTGCAGCACTAGAGGCGTCACCGCTTACACTGTTGACCGACTCCTGTAAAAACTTATTGAAATATCTTTTATCTTTATCTTTTTCTTTATCTTTTTTTTAAAGAATATTAGCAACTGCAATTACTAATATTCCCTCTAACCCCTCCAACTAAGCTAAATTGCTTGTGCTAGGAGTGGGTTCACGTTGGTAGTGTAATGGCCAGGATTCGATCCCGGGACCTCTCGATATCACATGTTGTAATTTACGGAAAACCCCATCAGGGATTTTTTTACACAAACTTAACGTGCTGTTAGACCTCACTGTATGCACCGTTTTCAGTGACAATATGTTTTTTTTAAATTCTTATTACCATTGTTATTTCACTAACCAAGGTCTCTCCATTACAATGGCCACTGAAAAGGCACCCAAACGTTACAATGTATCAATAATCAAAGTCATAAAATACACCAAATACTCAAATCTAACTTGCCTTATGTCGGTGTTCTTGCATGTAATGCACCTAATCTTGGCCTTATTGATAAGTTTTAGTACTAGCAAATTTCAATCAATTTACTATTGATTGATTAGAAGAAAGATTGTATCAATACATTATGGTACTTTGCACCTAAACGATGACATAACAAAAAGATATATCCGCTAAGGAAAAGAGTGTGCACTCGCTGGCATATTTTTTTTATACCACTTAGGTGGCAGACAAGCACACGGCCCACCTGATGGAAAGTGGTTACCGTGGCCTATGGACGTTTGTAACACCAGAGGAGTTACAGTCGCGCTGCCAACCCTGTAAGTACAGAGTTTCTGTGCCGTCAGTAGAAGACAAAGCAGGACAAGCCTTTAGTCTTCCACTGACAGCACAAATTCTCCAGTGAGCTCTGACTACCATCCTCACCGCTGGGAACACAACACGAAGTCATTATAGCCACGGTATTCTGTACGGCGGAGGTACTTCCTCAGTCGGACTGCTCAATTGGGCGGAAATACCGCCGTGTCCTACCTCCTTAAGCATATGCTATTCTACAGTAAATTCTCCCTTAGCATTTGCTCTAATTACAGTTGGTGACTGTAATTAGAGCAAATGCTAAGGGAGAATTTTTTAAGAATGCCATTTTCATGAGTTTGTAGTCCAAGACCTGCTGGAAATTATAAATTTTGTTACCTATATTTGTTACCTATATTTGCGTGGTTCCCGGCAGAGTAGAATTTGGGCCACCCCATCTCTTCCCATGTGGTGTCGTACAAGGCGACTAAGGGATAGGGCTGTTTAACATCAGACAGATATATACAGCCCAGACTCAGCCTCAGATACTGGGCTCGAGTCAACTATAGTGTCCGATATACGGCAATAGGCTCACCACCTATTACGTGGGACCGAATACAGTTATTGGTGAAATGTGGGTGTTAATTCACCTCTGCCTGACCCTCCGGGGATAAAGGCGTGATTTTATGTATGTATGTATATGGTGGCGCGTGGGCCAACGTGTGCGAGTGGACTGTATTGCGGGGAAGCAGATAACTGTTCTATTGACACTTTACACACAAAACAAGACAGGTGGCCGGGCTGCCGCGGATTCGATCCAGGCAGTGAATGCAGCCCGAGAAATTAGGAGAGGATGCACTAACCTTCACGACCCACGTGTTTTTCATCGCAGCCGGTACACGGATCTTCTCTTCCTTGCTCAGGAGCTGCCGTCAGCGTCACTAGATCCCTTGAGGAACACACGAGAGGCACCATCCGATCGGTAAAGGTCTATGAGGCGGTCAAAATACAACAAATATTATTCATTTCTGAGAGACGCGCGCGCGCGATCGCCTTTACGCTGGCTAGTTCAAAGCGAGACTGAGTGTCTATATTTCACAAATGGCGGACGGAAGCCATATCTATGATTAGTGCGGGAGAGGAGACGGGTATAAAAGGAGTGGGTTTCCGTGTCAAAAATACAGTTTCCACTTCGGCGCAACCATTCCCCCCGGCTTGAAGGGTTACCTTCGAAACGACAAATGCGAAACAAATCTAAAGTCTAGTCTAAATCTAGGTTTGGGAAATAACAACTAAAATATAAACCTAGATTGGAGCTCGTGCCTACTGCTGGCTAGGCAGCGGGCAGAGGCGAACAAACAACACAACGCAACAGTCTCGACCAAGACGAGACGCGATTAGCCAACAACAAAATAAGGGTCTCTTCACGTGGGACCGATACAACAAGCGAGTGCCTCTTCTCCTCGGGTGGTTCGGAAACCGTAGTGGGATTGAATTGACTAACTGGCCACCCATCTAACGCGGCATGAATCCAGGACGGTCCACCAAACCACAACGGGTGATCCAAAATTCGCGAAGGAAGCAATCCACGAGAGAGACAATCGGCTGGGTTGTCGGTGCCAGCAACGTGAAAGAGATTATGTGGCGCCAATTCAGATTGAATTTTGCCACTCTATTAGCGACGAATGTGTCCCAACGATGGGGCGAAGAGTGGGCCCAACACAAAGCGACTGTTGAGTCCTAAAAGCTAAAATTCTACTAATATTAATGCGAAAATTTACAATTATGTCAAATAAATTACCTTAAAGATTCCGACCACAATACAAAATGTCATTAAGCGACACGGAAGTGCTAGTCTTAGCACTGCCATCCAAAACTACGCGGAGTTTTAGTAGTAAGCTTATCTTCTCTAATAACTCCGCGGTGCGGGATAATGTACGAAGGCTGGGTCCCGCCAGTGTCCGCAGGCGCAGGTGAGATGTAACCTTTATCTAAATATTCGTTAACAACCTCATCATAGGCCCGCTTCGACTTTGGGGACGCCTGCATCTTTCGTTCCAAACAAAGAAAGCGTTTTTCAGCGGATACACGGGAGCCACCGAGTGAAAACTTGCGGATGGTAGACTCCAGTGGCGGCTCGACGGTGCAACAGAACGAAGCAGTCGAGTGACTAAAACTATCTATAGAAGCGGGTGCGGAACCAATTATAACAAAACCCAGAACTGTTTCCAGGGCGTGCGGAGCGGGGTACGTCGGTCCCCCTTGAACCTTACGTGATAGCTGGAGGTGCGGGAGAATCGAAGCGCCGATCAATATATCGACGACTCCAGGAACAGCGTAAGTCTCATCTGCTAAAGGCAAATCTTTAAATTTCGTTAATAAAGACGTGTCAACCGGGACGGTAGGCAACTGTTCAGCTATTCTATCTATAACGAGCGAATCCATGTCAAACCAAATATTATTATTAAAACGAGATCTAAACCTTGTTTTAACGGTGCCACGAACAGCTGACTGTAAGCTTCCAAAACCCTTCACCACTGAGCGGGTTGAACGCTTATCAACATTGAAACCAAGACGCCGACAACAATCTTGAGTAATAAAATTACTTTGCGAAGCGCCATCTAACAGCGCTCGAACAATGCGCGGCTTACCTAATGCATCAACAATAACAACGCGAGCGGTCGCAAGACACACAGTAGTGAGTGCAGCACTAGCGGAGAACGAACACAAGGTGACGTCATCAGCGGCGGTCACCGGGCGGGCCGGAGCGCGCGCGAGCGCGGGCTGCGGCTGCGGCGCAGGCTGCCGTGTGTCACCGCTCGACGAGCCAACCGTGCTCACATTGGATGCGGCATTACTATTCTCAAAATGAAGCAAAGTGTGGTGTCTCGCTTGACATTTGCGACAACTATTTCTACTATTACATAAAACAACGCGGTGTTTAGTACCGAGACAATTAAAACAAAAATTATTAGCGCGAACAAATTTATAACGATCACTAGGCGACAATTTTAGAAAACCAGGACACCTGTACAGTTGCGAATGATGAGTGCTACACAAAGAGCAAACAGGTGACTGTACACGTGCTGGTGCGGTACTAACATAAGTATGAGTTGACCTCAGTGACTTCGATGACGCATCTACTTTGCGTGCAGAATCAACAACTGTCTTCGCGCCTTCATGTTTCGATGAAGAGCGTTGCAATACCTTTATATGCTCGCGAACAAAACTTTCTAAGTCTTCGAACTTAGGAATCCTATTGCCGCGATGATCCGACTCAAACAAACGAATGGTTTCGGAATCTAATTTCCTTAAACCCATATACAAAAATACGAAGTCGCAGAGGTCATCGACCTTTAGGTTCTTTACGGCGCGAACAGCTGACGCGAAAGTATCTAGAAATTTCTCTAAGTTTTGATCGTTACATGCCGTAATAGATTTCAAATCAAACATCTGATCTAAATAGGCGTTAGCTACCGATCTTTTATCCTCATACTTAGCTTTCAAAGTATTTAAAATTAAATTATAATTCCCGGCACTAAACGTAATTCCAGCGCAAGCGGTTATAGCTTTACCAGTCAATTTTTCAACAAGATAATGCAATTTTTCGTGATCTGTCAACGAATCGTTCTTATCTATTGTATTCTCAAAACTATCTATAAATCGACACCAATTGCGAATGTTACCATCAAACTCGGGTATTTGAATTGGTGGCAACTTAGGTCGGTCGCGAGTGGGGTTGGGTCGGTCAGACGGCTTCTCCAAACTCCTCGCGACGCGCTTGATACGACAATACAAATCGTCAAACGACGACAAGGCTTGATAACTCACTGAGTAATCGGGATCCAAATTCAACTCTAAAACGTTGATGTCATGCACTAAGGTTTCGAAATCCGCGCGTAGACTATCTAAGTTTTCTATAGAACACAAGAACGAATCTCTGATGACCAAATCAGAGGTTTTAAGTGCATTATCATAAATCGATTGTACGCGAGAGTAAATCATTTCTTTTTTAGCGTTTAAAAGTTTCAATTGAACCTTACCGGTCCTATCAACCTTTGGGGACATGTTTACAATTAAATATGAAATGACTTAATCCTAGCGGTACAGAGCAGCGAGGCGGCGCGAGCGTTAACTATGTAGGTAGGTAGGTGCTTACAACTGTGAATGCACGCTTGAACAAACGCGCATAGCAACAAGGTCGCACCTGCGCGATGGTCGCTGTCTAGATTCAACTATTATTTCCGAGATTAAGTATTGCGTAATATCTATTCAAATTAAAATACTTTCGTATGAATTGGGATGAGATGCGAGCGAGGTAGGCACAGCCACGTGTCTACCCACGCAGGTACTAGGCAAATACGACGTGAGCCGAGAACAACGTAATTGAAAAAAACAAACAAAGCCAAATGCGTTAGGTATTACACTGTGCCTATGCACTAGGGTGTCTGAGTATACCTAAGATCTAAGCCCAAATGTCTGGATGCGGGGTTTCCTACTAAAATAACCAGGCACTTAGGTGCGATGCGAAAATTGTGAACTACGATTAAGTGTTGATATGATACCTAACCTATTTATGTATTAGGTAGGTACAATGCGAGCCAGCGGCGAACGGACAACAAATTCTAAGCCTAAGTGTCTGGATGCGGGGTTTTCTACTAAAATAACCAGGCACTTAGGTGCGGTGCGCTCATTCCCATTAGAATAATAACAAAATACGAACTACGGCTAAGAATCCGGCTCGAAGGACCAAAAATGGTGGCGCGTGGGCCAACGTGTGCGAGTGGACTGTATTGCGGGGAAGCAGATAACTGTTCTATTGACACTTTACACACAAAACAAGACAGGTGGCCGGGCTGCCGCGGATTCGATCCAGGCAGTGAATGCAGCCCGAGAAATTAGGAGAGGATGCACTAACCTTCACGACCCACGTGTTTTTCATCGCAGCCGGTACACGGATCTTCTCTTCCTTGCTCAGGAGCTGCCGTCAGCGTCACTAGATCCCTTGAGGAACACACGAGAGGCACCATCCGATCGGTAAAGGTCTATGAGGCGGTCAAAATACAACAAATATTATTCATTTCTGAGAGACGCGCGCGCGCGATCGCCTTTACGCTGGCTAGTTCAAAGCGAGACTGAGTGTCTATATTTCACAAATGGCGGACGGAAGCCATATCTATGATTAGTGCGGGAGAGGAGACGGGTATAAAAGGAGTGGGTTTCCGTGTCAAAAATACAGTTTCCACTTCGGCGCAACCAGTATATTTTAAATACTTGCAAGGACATATACCTAAAATCGACATATACCATGATTTATTTAGTGCCCTTCGAGTCTCTAATAATAACAATATAGTCACCACTTAATTAAAGTAGATAGTATACCTACTCAGTATATAATAGATAAATAGTGGTAGGTATGTAATTTATTTTAATTATCTCTGCTAAACTTAGTCTGTATGATATGTCATTTGTCTAGTCAATTCTCTGTGCTAATATAGGTTTCTTTTTTCTTTTCTCTTCAGTGTTATAATATTACGCATGCTGGTATATCCATAATTGGCAAATATATCAGCCACTTACTCGCTAAACATGTCTTGTATAACAATTTGTAATGCATTTGCTGAGGAAAACCCTATTAAATAAATAAATAAGACAAGTAACTTAAAGAAAAACTAGCGTTTCAGCGATGTGTGATTCGAAAAATAAAATAGTTGTTATGTACAGTTGATAAAGGAGTTACGGTTACACTTTTTCATATACATATAATCACACCTTTATCCCTGAAGGGTTAGGCAGAGGTGAATTAACACCCACATTTCACCAATCATTGTTTTCGGTCCCACGTAATAGGGGGTCAGCCTTTTACCATCTTTCGGGCACTATTGTTGACTCGAGCCTTGTATTTGTACCTGAATATGAGCTGTATACATCTGTCTGATATTTGCATCTGCCTTATCCCTAAGTTGCCTTGTACGACACCGCATAGGAAGAGATGGGGTGGCCCAAATTCTTCTGCCAGAACTACGCGCTTATAAAGTTGTATTTAAAGGTGCGAACCGCGGTAGCCTAGAGATATGGGTAATGGACTGCTGAGACGAGGTCTCGGGTTCGATCCCACGTTTAACCATGGCACACACTAATGACCTAAACATAAACTGGCGAAATGTGGGTGCTAGCACCTCTGCCTAACCCTTCGGGGATATAGTTTATGTTATGTTAATTTTTAACTTTTAACAACTACGTATCATAGCTATGTACATTCGCCAAAGCAGATACGGTTGCACCTTTATACATAACATTAACATAACATAAACTCACGCCTATATCCTCGAAAAAGTAGACAGATGTACTAGCACCCACATTTCGCCAGTTTATGTTTAGGTCCCAACGTAATAGGTGGCGAGCCTATTGTCATTAACCGGGCACTTATAAACCTGCGATTAATACACACATAACTTCGAAAAGCATCGAAAACTCATTGGTGTGTGCCATGGTAAAACCTGGGATAGAACCCGAGACCTCGTCTCAGCAGTTCATTACCCATACCACTAGGCTATCGCGGTTGAATTAAAAATTAGGTTAGTGTAATATCATCAACATCGCTAATATTACCAATATTACACGTAACTTTATCAATATTTCTATTTCATGCGATTTTATCATTCTCTAAACAGACACTTATCATTTTATACACTTTTATAATCATGAAACGTTATCATTTTCTATTAAACAACTTATCAATCTATTTAAAACCACACCTAAGTTTAAACGTTGGTAAATTAATGTCCAATATCTCAATGGATATAGATATTATAGCGTTAGCAGTTGAAACGATAAAATTATCTTTCAATCAATCAATCAATCAATCAATCAATCAATCAATCAATCAATAAGCCTTGCAGTCCACTGCTGGACATAGGCCTCTCCCAATGTTGGGAGGCTTTGGCCTACACTGTTTTCACGCTGGCCAAACGAGTTTTCCCTTTTTTTTGCAGGTTTGTATTTATTTATTCATTCATTATTAGCAATATAAGCTTACAGTATGCACCAAAGCGCTTATATGTCGTCAGTTACAAAAAAAATTACGTCATACAATACATTACATTAATTAGATAATTAAATGGCACATTCCTCGAAACTATTCAAAACTTCCATATTATCAAATGAAATACATTAATTATAATTTTAGACATACAAGTAGGTGCTATAAATTGCACAAATATTTTGTGACACTCATACCAATGACACGTATACAGGTGAAATTATTTATAATGGTTGAAATTTAAAACTGTGCCCCGAGGAGCACTAATAATATTCGAATTCGTAACGTAATCATATCGAGAGAACGAAGCATTCCGACTGTACTCGTAGGCTTCGCTCACACACTGGTTTACAGATAATCAATTGACCCACCGCAGTCCACTGCTGGAGATTGGCCTCTCCCAATGTGCACCATTTTATCCGATCCTCTGCCTTCCGCATCCAGCCTGTCCCATCCACCTTTTTCAGGTCGTCCGTCCATCTGGTTAAAGGGCGTCCTACCTTCCCTTTACATTTTTGCGATCTCCACTCTAGGACTCGTTTGCTCCAACGGCCATCGGTCCTTCGACAAACGTGGCCAGCCCACTGCCACTTCAACTTGTTTATTCTTTGACCTATGTCGGTAACTTTAGTTCTCTGTCGGATAACCTCGTTCCAAATTATATCCTTCAGAGAAACTCCAAGCCTAGTTCGGTCCACGTCCGAAACGCGGCCCCGACCTTAGAAGACCCCGGCAAGAAACTCAGCGGTAATTTTTTTTGGTCTATTTACAAACATTTACTAAGTCTACTTAGTCTAAATACAATAATTTACTTGAGTACCATAGTTGAGCGAACAGCTCATTTCCAAGCTTGTTTATCGTCTAAAAGTATTCTTAGATTTTATAATAGCCTTTCTGGCACAATTTACTCTTTATTACGTATTTAAATTTATTCACAGGTTTATCACTTATTTCATTAGGCAGTTAGTTAAAAAATAGTATATTAAAATAGCCCTGGAAAAAAGTCTACTATCACAGACTACAAGATTGTTTTTGTATCTGGCATTAATTTATACTTATCACAAACTCGAATACAGAATACCACGGCTATAATAACCTCGTGTTGTGTTCCCGGTGGTGAGTAGGGTAGCCAGAGCTCACTGGAGAGTATTTGTGCTGTTAGTGGGAACACCAAAGGCTTGTCCTGATTTTGTGTTCTGCACTGAGAGCACATAAAATCTCTGTTCTTACAGAGTCGGCAGCACGGATGTGATCCACTGGTGTTACCCACGTTCATACATACATATAATCACGCCTTTATCCCTGGAGGGTTAGGCAGAGGTTTCCCCACACATTTCACCAATAATTGTATTCGGTCCCACGTAATAAGGGGTGAGAATATTGCCGTATTCCGAGCACTATTATTTACTCGAGCCATGCATCTGAGGCTGAGTCTGGGCTGTATATAACTGTCTGATGTTAAACAGCCCTATCCCTTAGTCGCCTTGTACGACACGTTCATAGGTCACGTAACCACTTTCTATCATCGTGGGCCGTGTGCTAGTCTGCCACATAAGTTGTAAAAAAAAATATGAGATATTGTTTCTTACACACATTAGGTCCTCAAAAGTAAATTGTGACACTACGGAAGAGTACGAAGTACCATTATTGACTTACAAGCCTGTTAATTTCCAGGTCTTCCTGAAGGAGAAATCGCCAAATACCTGCAATATAACCCGACTACCAAACTAGATAAGGATGGTGACACCTACACTTACACCAGTGTGTCTGCTTCTGGGACTAAGGTCACAAAGTTCCAGTCTGGTGTGGAGTTCGATGATACCCTACCGGATGGTACCGCAGTAAGTAAAAATACATGTATATCTTCAAAAATGATTCTTTAAAAGTGTTCCGATAGTTCGCAAGAATATCGGTAGATGGCTTCTACCGTCGCCGTAAGACGGATATATGTATAGAAGAATTTGGATGGATTCGAGCGAAGGTTCTGTGGTTTAGTGGTCAGAGCGTTCCCCCTGTAAGGGAAAGATTGCGGGTTCGAATCCCATCTGAACAGATTTAATTTCTTCTTTTATCTTAATCTATTTGAATAGTTGACATACTAAATGCTTTAAAATTTCATTCAATACATTGAAAAAAAAGCATATGATGAGGCCGTCAAGCTGAGTGTCACCATTGTCATACGGTATGTGTAAGTAATGGTGACCCTCTTTTCTGGGACTTTGCCTTCAGCTTACCATCAGGCAAGGCGAAGTCCAATTGACGTGTCCTATATGTAAAAAAAAAAAAAAACATGCATACAGTCTTTGGAGAGATCCTCTGCGTGCGACGCTACGTAAGAGGAGCGGTTTCGATCCCCGCTCAGTGTAAATAGTTGTATGCATGTATGGGTATTTGCATTGGTCTGGCCGTACCACGGAGAGTACGTTTGGCCGTCGTCCTGGTCCATATGAACATTTATAGCAGTCGTTACGGGTGGTTAGAGCCCTAAAAAATCCAATAACTAGTCTAACTGCAAAGCTTCGATATGATGAGGCCGTCAAGCAGAGTGTCAATATTGTCACACGGTATGTGTAAGTAATGGTGACCCTCTTTTCTGAGACTTTGCCTTCAGCTTACCATCAGGCAAGGCGAAGTCTAATTGACGTGTTCTATATTAAAAAAAAACATATACCGTCAAAGACAAAAGTTGATTAACACTCCATTATTAACTTGTCCATTGTGCATCGACGGCACAGAAAATTTCTGTTCTTACAGGGTAGGCAGCACGGGTGTGACTCCCCTTGTGTTGGACACGTTCATAGGTCACGATAACCACTTTCCATTAGGTGGGCCGTGTGCTTGCCTGCCACCTAAGTTATATAAAAATGTAAAATAAAAAACACTCCCTGAGTGTTGCACACGTCCATAGGCCACAGTTACCACTGTGGCCTATGGACCGGCCGTGTGCTTGTCCGTCAACCAAGTGTTATAAAAAAAATATATTTTTAAAGCCTTTTTTACGTAGAAATCTATATAGTATAACCCACACGAGTTGAAATTATCTATTTCATTACTAAGTTGCATGAAATTAACTATTTATTGTACCTACTTATTTTGAACACGATTTTTTTTGTATCGAAACTTTTTTAAGAAAGCAACCAATAAAATTTAAAAAAGAGCTGTAAGTAGGTAACACCACTCGTGAAATTAAAGCAAGGAAAAAATCACGGTTTGATTATATATAGGTATCATTATGTGCCTAATTGCGGTGCAATTAGAGCCACTTCATGAGCAAGTTTGTTGAATAGTGCTTTAAGAATCTCCGGTGGACCAAGTTAATGTGTTTTATGATCGGTTTAACAGCTGTCATCATCGTCATCATCATGTCAGCCACACATAGTCCACACCTGAACATAGGCCTCTCCCACAGACTTCCAGAATGACCGATCTAAAGCAGCCCGCATCCAGCGCTTTCCGGCGACCTTCATGAGGTCGTCCTTCCACCTGGCCATTGGGCGTCCTGCGCCCGTACGCGGTCGCCATTCCAGAACTTTTTTGCTCCATCAGCCATCTGTTCTGCGCGCTATGTGTTCAGCCCATTGCCACTTCAACGAGCTAATCGGTTACTTTTGTTCTCCTACTGTACTGGTACTGTAGTGATACTGGTACTGGAGCTGTAGTGATCAATAATTACAATTTGTTAAGCTACTTTCGACACTGACTCTACCCGCTCTGAGCCTATTCAGAAACATTTTTACTTAATCTGATTATCATGTTTGTCTGAGTTATTTATTTGTCGTCGAAATATTCCTCAATTAAAAAGCTATTTGGTAAAGTTTGATAAGATTTTTTTTATTTTTAACTTACCTCTTCATGTTTTCATTTCAGATCAAGACGAAGTACACCGTAGACGGCAGCAAAGTAACTCAATCAATTTCGTCCGAAAAGGGATCAGGCACTTTTGTTAGGGAATACACTGACGATGCACTAGTTGTGGTGAGTGTTCTCTCCTATATATGAAATGTTTATAATTTTTACATATTTGAAATGTGCTAATTAAGCCCTTTTAGTTGATACCACACACGACATATTTATCTCAATTTATTTTTTAACACAGTTTATTATGACAGCTAGAGGGCGCCACAATATATTCAGTAATACAAATACACACACAAATACATTTAAAGGAGGTAGGACACGGCGGTATATCCGCCCGATTGAGCAGTCCGACTGGGGAAGTACCTCCGCCCTACAGAATACCGCGGTTATAATAACTTCGTGTTGTGTTCCCAGCGGTGAGTAGGGTAGCCAGAGCTCACTGGAGAATTTGTGCCGTCAGTGGGAAGACTAAAGGCTTGTCCTGATTTGTCTTCTACTGACAGCACAGAAACTCTGTACTTACAGGGTTGGCAGCGCGACTGTGACTCCTCTGGTGTTACAGACGTCCATAGGCCACGGTAACTACTTTCCATCAGGTGGGCCGTGTGCTTGTCTGCCAACTAAGTGGTATAAAAAAAAAAAACAAAATATATCCTATAACCAGCGGACGACTAAGACACTTCTAACGACACCTCATTTGTCTAGTTCTAATAAGTGGTTGAGGATTTATGAGGGAGTAGATGAACCTACATATACATACATACATACATACTTACATACATGGCCTGTCAAAATCATAACCCTCTTTTTGCTTTGACGTAGTCGGGTAAAAAAGGGAATATCTATCCAATTTTAATATTCCACTTTGAAAGGGGTTTGGGTAAAGTTGGCATAGTTTTAAAATTGAGCAGCCACTAAAACATACATACATACATATAATCACACCTATATCCCTGGAGGGTGAGGCAGAGGTGAACTAACACCCACATTTCACCAATAATTGTATTCGGTCCCACGTAATAGGGGGTGAGCCTATTGCCGTATTCCGAGCACTATTGTTGACTCGAGCCAAGCATCTGACGCTGAGTCTGGGCTGTGTATATCTGTCTGATGTTAAACAGCCCTATCCCTTAGTCGCCTTGTACGACGCCACATGGGAAGAGATGGGGTGGCCCTAATTCTACTCCACCGGAAACCACACGGCAAACCTCTTATCATCTTAAGAAAAAAAAACTTCATTACTACTACAAGCCTCCACATAGACAGATATTTTTAGTATGTAACTACGCAATTCTTTCTTCTCTATAATCTGAAAATTTATCTCTTTTTTCAGACCATCAAATCTTCTGTGTGGGACGGTACGGCCAAAAGATACTACAAAGCTTAATTTTAGTAATATTATGTTTATTTTTTATTTAATATACAATAATATTTATTAATATTTGTTTTATTATTATGAGACTTAACTGGGTTATCATCTGATAACTTATATTGGCTCGATTAGGTCAATAAAAGTAATTGCAAGCGAATTATATTAACATAGGTTATCACCATTAAGTGAACGTAATTCATTATATTATACCTTTAGTTACGCACAAATAAAAGTAGATATTTATTATTAAAAGCCAATTTATTTAAGAAACATGCGTAGTACTTATACATAATATAATTAGGTAGGTAAATATAATTTTATAAAATAGTATATGCCATTTATTTTTAAACTAACTTATAAAAAATATATTTAATAAGTATTCCTCGTACATGCGGGAAGGCTATAGGCCATTCAATCATTTGGTGACCTTTACTGATTTGTAGCCAATTTATATCTAGTAAAGTCTAAGGTACCTTGTAACGTTCGTAAATGTCCGCCGGATCCAAACTGACTGAGCATGGCTCCTGCGGGTCTAAATAGGACACCCCGTCACATTGAGTGATTCTACTTAAAACTAGTAGGTATCTTTATGAATTCCCAGTAAATCTCAATAGATTATCATAAAATTTATTAAATGGTCACACATATGAGCATAATTACAACAATTCAGTTTTTTTATACCACTTAAGTGGCAGACAAGCACACGGCCCACCTGGTGGAAAGTGGTTACCGTGGCCTATGGACGTGTGTAACACCAGAGGAGTCACAGTCGCACTGCCAACCTCATAAGTACAGAGTTTCTGTGCCGTCAGTGTAGAAGACAAAGCAGGATAAGCCTTTAGTCATCCCACTGACAAAACAAATTCTCCAGTGAGCTCTGGCTACCCTATTGGGGTAACACAACACAACAGTTACCAAGCAGGTTCTAATTTCGTGTAAATATCGTTGCAAGACAAAATATTATTCTAATACGATTTCAATAATGAGGCCTTTTCAGACCTTCTGAACCACACTCGGACTTGCTGCTCGCGAGCCATTGCACTCGAGGCAAAGATTGCGAGTATGACTCGCGAGCCACAGTTAGGTAGTTCGAGCATTAATTTCTAGTGTCGTTATCTCCATGCACACTGTATCTTTATCAGGATCTCGAAAAAATGGAATTTATTTCTTATTTTATATTTTTTTCTTCCTTTTTTCTTTGGAATTTTTGTATGGGAGTGGATAGCAGCCTGCTATTTTCCCATTCTGCAATATATATCCCTATTAGTATCAATGTAATCGAGATATTTACCATGCGCCGAAATATCGGAAACTCAAAATAATACAACATGGTAAATATCCCGATTACTTTGATAGTAATGTGAGTGACCATGATAGTTTAAATACCTATGCATACTCCTAGTTAACATACATACATACATACAGATAATCACGCACGCCTTTATCCCCGGAGGATTAGGCAGAGGTGAATTAACACCCACATTTCAATAATAATTGTATTCGGTCCCACGTAATAAGTGGTGAGCCTTTTGCCGTATTCCGGACACTATAGTTCATCAATATTATTTAGCATTTTTTTTTAATATTCCTTACCAAAATTACTAATATTCCCTCTAACCCCTGTTTATGTAAGGACTTTGATAACGTCGGTAGTGTACAACCGCGATAGCCTAGTGGTATGGGTAATGGACTACTGAGACGAAGTCTCGGGTTCGATCGCAGGTTTTACCATGGCACACCACTGACTTTTCGATGCTTTTCGAAATTATGTGTGTATTTATCGCAGGTTTATAAGTGCCCGGTTAATGGCAATAGGCTCGCCACCTATTACATTGGGACCTAAACATAAACTGGCGAAATGTGGGTGCTAGCACCTCTGCCTACCCCTTCGGGGATATAGGCGTGAGTTTATGGTTATGGTAGTGTAATAACCAGACCGCCTACCTAAACACTAAGCTATAATATAAATCAATAATATACAAAAATGTAACACTAACTGTATGTACTTAATATTCAGATTAAGTGCTCGCATTTTTTTTATACCATTTAGGTGGCAGACAAGCACACGGTCCACCTGATGGGAAGTGGTTACTGGGGCCTATGGACGTATGCAACACCAGGGGTGTTACACTCGCGCTGCCAACCATGAAGAAACCTTCTGATGCCCCTCTTAAAGAAGCCCTATATTTTTTTATTATTGATAGACCCACGTTGAACTTCTATCTCAACTGCAGATACATATGTAATTATATGGTTTACGCTATATCACGCTTGTCTAGGAGAATCCTATTCATTCGAGACTTGAAGATTTTCCGTTTTCGGAAAACAATCTCCATCCCGTCATCAAGAAAAGGTAATACTGTACATGATAAATAAGTTCAAAATTCATTAGTATGTCAACTGCAATAAGGCTTATTCTCTTCGAGCGCTGAACGCGATTTGGTTGATTTTCCCACGAGCTATCTTCCCTGTAGAGGTGATCGGTAACTTCTCAATGAAGACCACGCCTCCTCGTAAATTTTGCGAGTCTGGCAGTTTACCTGGCGATACAAGAAAGAGGTTTTTAGAAACTCAGCTGATTTATAAGTATTGCGAAAAATTCCTGAAGGCTAATCAGTACCAACTTGACTTCACCTCGCCTGATGGTAAGCAAAAGGCTAAGTCTCAGGGAAGAGGGTCACCATTACAATGGTGGCACTCAGCTCAGGTTTTCACGCCCCGCTTAAAGGACCCGGCACTGTAGGAAGAAGAAAACACGTGTGCTGGTAATGAATTCCAGGTCTTGGTGGTGCGGCAAAGAAAAGAGTCTCCGAACCTATTGATTCTTGCTCGTATATTCTGCGATTCACAGTTCAACACACAAACTGAACAAAACGGAACGTACCAGCTACAAGTTCCTTGATCTCCAGTGCAGTGACTTGAGACCCTGGTCTCCTGACTACACACGCCACGGGGCAGTCGGTCATGCCATTATTTTTAAATGTTGTCACGCATGCGTCTCGAACACCTGGATGAGAGCGGATCACATCTTCGATTTCTGAAGCAACAGGCTGGAAAGAGATACAATTCACAATGACTTCCTTCTAGGTATACTAATAGACAAACTTTTTGAAACAAAACAACTTTTCAGACAAGCACACGGCCCACCTAATGGAAAGTGGTTACCGTGACCTATGAACGTGTGTAACACCAGGGGAGTCACACCCGTGCTGCCGAACCTGTAAGAACAGAGAGTTTCTGCGCCGTCATTGCTCTCCAGTGAGCTCTGGCTACCCTACTTACCGCCGGGAACACAACACGAGGTTATTATAGCCGTGGTATTCGGTAGGGTGGAGATACTTCCCCAGTATCTCCACCCTACAGAACCACAGGTGCCGTGCGTTTTAGTCGATCCGACGTAACTTCTCCTACCGCCTCCGGTGGGGGAGGTGGGTATAAAAATCGGGTGCATATTTGTGCAATATAAATAGCGAAAACTGCATAGGTTGCAGTTTTTTCCGGAAAATAATTATTTTTTAGTTATATAATAATATTCTACAACATTGTATAATGTTGTCGCTATCTAGAACCATGGTAAGCATAGCTTAACTATCTTGTGTTATGGAATCTGGAATGCGGATAAACATACTTATTTACTTTTTTTTGTAAATACATACATATTATACATAGAAACACTCAGACCAGTCCAAATATACATATTCATGCATACAAATATTTGCACTGAGCGGGAATCGAACCTGCGCTCCTGCGTTGCAGTCGAACGTTCTACCGCTACGCCACGGAGGCCGTCTTTTACCTAACTCATGTTTTCATTTAATCTACGGCCGGGTCTTCGTGTAGACCGGACCACGTATGATTTGGGATCATGTCAGAGAAGACTAAGTGCGGGTTTGGCTGAACTTCGATATTTCCTTGAAGCGACGGCCATCTGACCTCCATAACCCTTTGGCGATATTGATGCATTGCGGTTAGACCAGTTGTTGTCCTATTTAAAGCTTGGGACCTAAACATAAACTGGCGAAATGTGGGTGCTAGGGTGTTAGCACCTCTGCCTACCCCTTCGGGGATATAGGCGTGAGTTTATGTTATGTTAAAGCTCCAAGCTCCAACTACCCGTAATGACTGCCATAGATGTTCCTAAGGCAACCGGAACCGACAGCTTACTTTTTTTTAATACCACTTAGGTGGCAGACAAGCACATGGCCCACCTGTTGAGAAGTGGTTACCGTGGCTTATGGACGTATGCACCACCAGGGGTGTTACACTCGCGCTGCCGACCACGAAGAAACCTTCTGATGCCCCTCTTGAAGAACCCCATATTGTAAGTGCTTGGGAAAATCGCAGTCATTCCAAAGCTTAAGTGTGCGTGGGATGAAGTTTCTTTCATACCGCACAGTGCGCACTGTCTCAGTTCGAAATGTGTGAAGATGAATTCCCTGCCTCTATGCTACTTACCTGCCCATTAATCATCATTTGGACGCGCTCAACGAAGTAGAAGTTGTCGTATTCATCCCTGTACAGCAGATCTCCAGTTTTGTACCATCCGTCTTTGGTGAAGCTGCTGGCAGTTAATTCTGGATTCTTATAGTACTCCTGAAAGCGCATGGTGAGTATTTTAAATTTTAATACCTGTCCCTCTAAACAAGTGGCAATTCGCTGGCCGGCTATTGTTGAATTTTGTTTATACCACTAAGATGGCAGACAAACACATGGGCCACCTGATAGAAAGTGGTTACTGTGGCCTATGGACATATGCAATACTAGAGGAGTCACACTCGCGGTGCCGACTTTGTAAGAACAGAGATTTTATGTGCCTCAGTGCAGAACACAAAATCAGGACAAGCCTTTGGTCTTCCCACTGACAGCACAAAAACTCTCCAGTGCGCTCTGGGTACACTACTCACCGCCGTGAACACAACACGAGGTTATTATAGCCGTGGTATTCTGTAGGGTGGAGGTACTTCCTCAGTAGGACTGCTCAATTCGGACGGGAATACCGTCGTGGCCTACCTCCTCGTTTATACCACTAAGGTGGCAGATAAGCATACGGCCCACCTGATGGAAAGTGGTTACCGTGGCCTATGGACGTATGCAACACCCGAGGAGTCACACTCGCGCTGCCAACCCAGTAAACACAAAGAGTTTCTATGCCGTCAGTATAGAAGACAAAGCAGGACAAGCCTATGCTCTTTCCACTGACAGCTTAAAAACTTTCCAGTGAGCTCTGGCTACCCTACTCACCACTGAGCCACCGAAGCTCACCTGAAGCCAACCAAATAACCTTGGTTCCTGTAAGGGAAAGATCGCGGGTTCGAAACCCACCTGAACTGATTATAAAAAAAAAATTAAAATTTTTAATCGATATGAATAGTTAGCATACTAAATGCTTTAAGATTTCACTCATACAAGATAGTGTTATTTATATAATCATGCTTCAAAGAAAACAAATTGTAAAAACTCACCTTTTTGTGTACATAACATCTACAAATTGAAATGGCAATACTTATAAAATAGTTGGCAACATTTCATTCAAATCATGGAGTGGTTTCTGAGGTGCTGTTTAATTAAAAATTACAATAATAATTTAACTGTGTTTATATTCTATTTATTAAATTTTTATTAACTTGTAAACTAATGTAATAAAATATAAACTAATATTATATTTGGAAAATGTTTTGCCCAAACACTGTTTTGCCCACCAACCTAGGCTCCCAGAGGCATTGGGATGAGCCGCTTTGCAGCATATTACGACAACAGTTACTGAATACGTCCTCTAATGTTGCAGAGCGTGCTCGCCTTCTGGCTGTGGGAGAGTGGGAATCTGGTGTGTGGCTTCAGGCCCTTCCGTCGTCCAACATTGGCACCATGTTGGACGATACGACGTTTAGAATTGCAGCCTGTCTTCGTTTGGGTGCTCCCTGTGTTTCTCCTCATCGATGTCACTGTGGTGAGGCAGTCGACAGCCTTGGGCATCATGGCCTATCATGCGGCAGGAGCGCAGGCCGCATGTCACGTCATGCACATTTAAATGACATTATGCGCCGGGCTCTTGTCACCGCTGGTGTTCCAGCTATACTTGAACCAGTTGGCTTGGTGCGCAACGATGGCAAGAGACCGGACGGTATGTCTTTGGTACCTTGGAAGATGGGTGCCTACCCATCTTCCAAGGTAGGCCTCTTTGGTGTGGGACGCAACATGCGTCGACACCCTTGCCCCTTCCCATCTTCCAAGTACGACGGATTGCGCTTGTGCTGCTGCGGCATCTGCTGAGACCCTCAAACGGCGAAAATATGATAACATTACAAACAATTACATATTGGAGCCGTTTGGGGTTGAAACGCTGGGTTCGTGGGGTCCGAGCGCACGGTCGCTATACAAAGAAATAGCAAAGCGACTGGTCGATGCTTCGCGTGACCAAAGGGCTGGCCTCTTTTTCGCTCAACGGATTAGCATTGCCATCCAACGGGGCAATGCCGCCAGCCTTTTGGGCACATTACCAGTCGACATCGATGGGGAGGAATTCTTCGATGCTTAATTTGATCCTTTTGTATCCTATTTTATATTCTTGTAAATATTAGTTTATATTTTATTACATTAGTTTACATGTTAATAAAAATTTAATAAATAGAATATAAACACAGTTAAATAATATATTTTAAGTACAGGAAAGTAAAAAAATTAAATTTTATTTTATGATTTAAAAAAAAAAAAATTATTTTATAAAATCTATGATTAGATATCCTACCACATATAGGTATAGATGCCGCGTGGTTCCCGGAAAAGTAGAATTCGTATGTCGTACAAGGCGACTAATGGATAGCGCTGTTTAACATCAGACAGATATATACAGCCCAGACTCAACCTCAGATGCATGACTTGTGTCAAAATTGTGCCCGGAAGACGGCCACCCCCTATTACGTGGGACCGAATTTAATTATTGGCGAAATGTGGGTGTTAATTCATCTCTGCCTAACCCTCAAGGGATGAAGGCGTGATTATATGTAGGTATGTATCTAGAGTGTAACAGCGCTCGACGCTGTGTTCTAAGAGAATTGCACAGTGTTCTTTTAACTGTCATTGTGTGTCATAGAGATTGTTATTAGTCGATTACTAGTGAGTGACTGGACTAGGCTGTCGCAGCACTGTGCTGGACGCCGTGTGCTTACAGAATTGTACAGCTGGTCGAAACGTCAGGCAAACCAAAGGTATGTATGTAGCTATAACATCTTCGCGTTAATTACCGTTAATATTATTGAATATCATTTATTTATTTTTACGTGCGCAAAATTCCCACGGATACCCCCCACCGGAGCCGGTGGAAGAGGTTATGTCGGACTCGAACCGACTAAAACGCACGCCGCCTGTGGGTCGTTTTTGGTTGCCGAAGGTGAGGTTGACAGGCATATCCCTCGCACCCCGGCCGACCTAGGGCCATCTCTCACGATCTGGCCCTCTTCACGGGTGTGGGGACTACAGAGTCCCCAACTCGTCCCCGGAAACGGGGAGGCGCGTGAGACGCGCCACCGCCGCGGCCTGCTTCTGCCAGGGTGACAGGCGGCTCCACCAGTCACCCCCAGGCCTGCGCGCATGGGGGGGCGGAGGATCATGTAACATTATAGTATAAAAGTTACTAATATGGGCATTCGCTTACTCATACATATGCGTATTTCATGTCGATTTTTTACAAAGCATTTTGTTAGAAATACTATGTCTAAGTGGGAGAAGGTAGGTATACACATTTTGGTCTATATATGTACAACAACAAATTTTAATGTAATTTGTACTTACCGAAAATTGAGGTCCTTTGGTAAGTAACTCTCCAGGCACATTCGGTTTGGTGATCTCTTCACCAGTTTTTATATCAACCAACTGAAATTAGGTAATGTGTATCATCATCCCCCTGCCCTTATCCCATATTTTATTTTGGTTGGCGCAACATGTGTGCTTTTTTCCATTCATCTCTAATTGCAATCCATTGTAACATGGGTTATATATGTAATCACCTCTTTTCGGCGACTTTGCCTTCAACTTAACATCAGGTGAGGCGAAATCTAATTGCCGCGTCCCATATAAAATAAACTCAACAAGCACTCCCTTCCTCACCATATTATCTTTCACGTAGTAAATCCATCTCCTCTTAAGTCTTACGTCAACCATTGGTCGGGGCGAAAACTATTGCTATCTCACTTTAAAGGTAGTGCGGGAGGGAGATGGGTACAGGAAGCGTGTGTTCAGTGTCAATGATTTGAATTACTACTATTGAGCGAAAAAATACAAATTCTACTATCGGCGCAACCACCTCCCATGTAGCCATCCACTTTCAAAGCTAATACTTTCCTTCTTACGCTACTGTCATCCCAACGCATTACATGTCCGAATCAGGACAAACGATTTCCTCACATCTTTTTTGTGATTGGGGCACTACTTTCAGATTTCTTCTAATTCTTAATCTTATCCATTCACACCACATATCCATCTCAACATTCTCATCTTAGCTACATGCAACCGTAGACAGAACAAGTCTAAGAACAATTATGGGGATACTAACGGGTCACTGTTCCCCCCACAAGCACCTACACACCATCAGTGTTACGGACAGTCCCCTTTGCAGGGGGTGTTTCGTTGCCGAGGAAACGGCCGCCTACGTAAAATGCGAGGCAGTAGCCCATCAACGATCACAAATCCTCAGCACAGTGAGGTCGTTTCGCGAAGCCTGTGAAGCCCCCAGTAAGCTTCTGCGTTTCTGGATGGAACTAGGCTGGCTGCTCTAGCCAGTACTCTGCACGAACAATGGCCCAAAAAAGAAGACTAAGTGCAGACAAAAGAGTCCCTTTCCATTCCATTCCATGCAACCGTCTTTCATTCGTCACCTGTACGGGCCAACTCTCCGACCTATACAGGACGAAAGGCCGGATCATGCTCTTATAGATTTTCCCCTCCATCAGTTAATGCCGCTTGTCCTAATTTTCCCTACTATGTGGTAGTGAACCGAGATGCCTAAGTAATGTTTATGTTATATTAAAGAAAAATAGCACCAGCTAGGATTTACCATTGAAGAAAATACAGAAGTAATCACTAATTGATTGCCATTCATTGGCGAGCATGTTGACATCAATTTCAGTTGCTTTACGAAGATCTATTGCAGTCGTTTAGCCCTAAAAAGTCCAATTACTTAACTACAGAACTTTAAAATTAACAGCGGCTTGTGGAAGTTAGAAGGCAGTCGCTTCACGCAAATATAATTCAGCCGTTTCATAGACTGAAAAACCGACCTCAACCTAGTTCCGCAAAGGTTTGAAGAATGATGAGTACCTTAAGTTTGTTCCATGAGTATTTTCCATTGCCACAGCAGCCCATCGGTAGTGTGGGTAGGGGCATGAACACTGGGCCCAAGTTTTCAGACTGCCCGTACGATTCCAAGATGAATGTGCCTGGTCGCATTCTGTTCTGTGGGATGAAATATATAATATTGAGGTTTAATAATTATATTTAAGTTTACAAGCATTTCTTAGTTATTGAACTTCTTCTTCTTCGCGTCAATGGCAACAATTAAAATAAAAATAGAAGCTAAATGCACCCAGTCCAAAATTTGGCGACATTGACCGCACCTTCCTTCGCTTCATTCAGGTCAGCAATTGTGCAGGTGTAGGGGCAGCAGCTGACCTGAGTCCTCAACCTATTTAGGGACTTCCAGGTGGACCATTTAAGATCATGCCCGGATGGTCGGCTCTCAGCAGGCTGAATGTTGTCCAAAGGAGGTGTATTTTCTGTGCGCCACTTCTGGTACCGAACGCTCTCGGGGTGACCTTTCACAGAAATAGTACATCGAAGGAAGCTCCTTCTGCTCTTAAGCCACGAGCCTCTTAAGGCATGAAACTAAAACTAAATAATGTAAAAATCTAACGTACCTAACTAACTAAAATAATATAAAAAGGCTGTTTAACATCAGACAGATATATTACAGCTCAAACTCAGGCACAGATAAACCTATAAAAAGCGGACAATCAAGACGCTTCTAACAATTCCTCATTTTTCCAGGTCTAATAAGCAGTTGAGGAGCTATAAGTAAATAGCCTGTCAAAATCATAACCCTCCTTTGACGTCGCCATAGTCGGGTAAAAAAGGCCAGCCTTTTACTTTGAAATATATTATTAAAATCTAATATAAACTCTAGGCTTAAAATAACTATCGCACAACTGAACATCGTTTTATAGTGTAGCCTATCCATTTAGATTGGCAAAAGTGAAAGCAAAGACGGGTTTTTTTTTAACTTTTTGTACTACGTGAACCCATAACCAGGCCCTTACAGGAGGAATGCCTCTGACCAACTAAACTGCATGAACACGTCTCGTCTTCAGCATTCGAAATTCTCCTATACCTACTGCCATCTTGGGACAATGGTTGAGCTATTTATCGACATTCTTACGAACTATCGTAAACAATGAATGATAACCTACAATCATCGTTATGCACTTCGATAGGAATAGTTACAATGCGACTGCGTGGGCTGTACCACTTCATTGGAAAGCGCGGTGTGACAAGAGAAGAGGTCAAAAAGAGAAAGAAATAGAAATGAAACGAGAGTGAGTAAAATATTGCCGCCAGCGTTAGCGCTCAGGGCGGTGATTCGCTCGCTCTCAGCAAAACACTTTCTGTCTCTTTTTTTACCGCGCCCCCCGCCACGCCGCGCGTGCTAGGTTTGTGGTCATGTAGTCAGCATATTTCATTAAAATAATAATTTAGTTTTACAATTTATTAATGTCAGTGCTTACTTGTAGCTTGATATAGCTGTCCTTAGGCAACTTACTTCCACCAACGACTACTGAATCAAAGCAAGTGAAGTCACAATGTTTTTCATCTTCGAATATTGAATTTAATAATATAGATGTCATCACGACAGATACGGGCTGAAATGTAACAATAATAAAAATAAAATAAAATGAAAATAAAAATAAAATAAAACAATTTTCAATGAAATAAGATTAATTTTTCTTGTAATAACTGGATCACTATAATCTTAATCATTTCTAAAAGTTGTTAAAAGACACAGATTAAGTTTGTTTTTTATAAATTAACGTTCATTAATTCTAAAATTGATACTAACTTCAATGACATACCTACTATTATATAGACACGGCATGCAGGAACAATGCGGTTTTCAAAAATGGCACAGACATTTAAATATACAATAAAATTATAGCTTAATTATGTCATTAATATTATGTCATTTATCCATTTATAATTGAAATTAAACATAAATTATATCATCATTTATATCTATACTAATATTATAATGCTGCAGAGTTTGTTTGTTTGTTTGAACGCGCTAATCTCTGGAACTACTGGTCCGATTTGAATGATTCTTTCAGTGTTGGGTAGTCCATTTATTGAGGAAGGTTTTAGACTATATATCATCACGCTATTACATAAGGGAGCGGAGCATTGATAATAAATGTCAACAAATCCGGCAATTTAACATACATATTTTGAAGACTAAAACATACGGGCTCAAAGGGATATGAAGTTTCAAAATATACCCCGGGCGAAGCTGGGGTGGGTCAGCTAGTCAATTATATAATTATTGAGAATAGTCTTCGTCCAGCAGTGGACTGCAATACAATGCAGTCCACTGCTGGATCTGTTGGATCGTTTCGATAATATGACGTAGTGCTCTACCAGTTAGGGTCCCCCTGACAATGACAACGCTTGAATCAAAATATGTATTACTAGGTATATCAAAGTTACAGGGCTAACTAACACAATTTATTTTCGACTTTTTGGGGGTTGTTTTTTGTGACGGGGGATTTTAAAATTTTCAATTTTTTATGAATTTAGTTTCAAAGACGATTTTTTTACGTAGCGCACTGTCGCTTTTTTATACCACTAAGGTGGCAGACAAGCACACGGCCCACCTAATGGAAAGTGGTTACCGTGACCTATGGACGTGTGTAACACCAGAGAAGCCACACTCGCGTTGCCGACCCTGTAAGCACAGTCTCTGTGCCGTCAGTGTAGAGGACTTAAGTAGGACAAGCCTTTAGTCATCCCACTGACAGCACAAATTCTCCATTGAGCTCTGGCTACCCTTTAGTTTCAATGACGTATTTTTTTTTGTAGCGCACTGTTGCTTCTCTAATTGGTGTGTAAAATCAGAACAATAATTGTCCTCATTTTTGTAGCCCTTTTTAGAGTGTGGATAACCCATCTATAGTTTATAACATATCATTAACTAACCTTGTATTTGTTAATAACGTCTATAATATGTTCGGGTGTGTCAGGTCCCGAGGTCTGAATCTTGGTCAGGTGCAGCAATGGCATAGATATAGTGTTCAGGAAACCTGACACCCATTGTATTGGAGACAAGTGTAATGCTGGAGTGTTCTCTTCCGTCCGACTAGAAATAGATTTATAATTAATATTCTAGGGTATTTCTATACAAAATTTATGCTGAAAGTGTATCGACACTCACTTGACTAAAGACAATATCTTGTACGTTAATAGAATTACATTGTGACCTACATTTTTATCTAAAGATATTTAATTTGATTCATTACATAGATACATACATAATAATTATGAAACTATTACAAGGTTATCTTTGTTTTGAATAAAAAATTCGATAATAATAACATCTGATCGCTCAGATAGAATATAGATGACTTTATTTTAATTAAAAGTGTAAATAATTACTACAACTATAACATTATGCGATTTAGCTAGATGTGCCCGTGTATAATTATCTATAAGTGCTTCTTTTTTTTACGTGCACAAAATCGCCACGGATACCGCAACTAGCTCCCGCCTCGGCGTCTCCCACGCCGGGCACTCAGTGATGGCACTCTGACGTTGGCTCTTGCCCGATCAGACTCAGATAATCCTCGAATTACCCGTGAATGGTGATAAGCTGCGTCAAACGGTACGAGAGGCCTCCGTGTAGCCTATCTAGCCACTCCCTCATGGTGGCTCTTACCACCACTACTACAGCATGCCACGGGCGTGGTTACCCAAGTCGTCGCTACCATGTCCCTGTGGAGCTGGGACCTCACAGACCGAATTTCTTAATTTCTTCAGGCTCAGGTGTCCCCTCCCCTCCCCCCTCCCATATAGGTATACCACATTAAGAACTTCGTTGTGCCCTTAGCTCATAGGGTGTTTAACCACTTACTTATTAGAAAACTGATAATTAACTTACCTCCGTATAGACTTCAGGAAAATAGCACTTATCTCTATCAGTTTAGATATGCATATCCTGTGTTTAAAAGCTATAAGTTTCATAGTTCCCGTAGTGCCTCCAGAGGATATCAGGCACGCGTATATCTTGTCCAGATCGAAGACTGCGGGTCTGAAAGGAAAATCATGTTCTCCATAAATAAGATAACTAATATATAGATTATATGGGTGGCCGGCGACGTCTCCTTCTGCGAGTAAGTTATGCTCGTGAAGGAGGATCGCAAGCCAAGCTGCCCGCGTACTGAGGCTACTCGAGCATCGGAGGTCGATGGCCTTCTTGTTATTCATCCTAGCGTTCGTATCCGTAGCTTTCAACTCTGAGTCTGAGAGATTTTTCCAGTCTAACTGCGGATTTAGCTGAACTTCGATATGTTCCGTGAAGCGACTGTAATCTTACCTCCACAACCAATAATTGGCGATATCGAAGCATTGCAGTTACACCATTGGTTGGACTTTTTAGTGCTCCAACTACCAGTAACAACTGCCATATATGTCCGTATGGCAACCAAGACTGACGGCTGAACGTGCTCTCTGAGGCACGATTACACCAATGCAAATTCCAAACCCATATTCATGCATACCAATATTTGCACTGAACGGGGATTGAACACGCGCCTCCTGCGTATTAGTCAAATTCACTACCGCCACGCCACAAAGGCTGTGTCACGAATAGGCTTTGAGTTTCATAAAGTTATGGAGCACTAACCAATGATGTTTATATTTATATGAGAAAATAACAATAACAACAATGTAAAAAATTAGTATGCCTAATGCAGGCGAGATATGCTGTACTATCCACACTGGAAAAATTAACACCTTTATCTTCACCGTGTCTCTTACGAATACATTTTCATTTCATTTCATTTCATTTCAAACAACAAGCCTGCCCTGAAACGTACTGTCGACAAAGGATACAACCATATTTGAAAAGATACTTAGGTATAACCTCTGTCGACTGAACATGGCATGTTAAAGACTGGAGCTTAGATAATTCTTGCCTGATGGTAAGCTAAAGGCAAAGTTTCAGAAAAGAGGAGTATTTTTCCCATAAGGCCTGCTGAAGATAGCACTTCAGTTAGCCTAAATCCTACCGAAAGAATCCTTTTTCACGACATAGACCAGCCTCATTTACTGTGAAAGTGATGACCAAGAGTCGGCGGTGAGTAGGGTAGCCAGAGCTCACTGGAGATATTTTGTACTGTCAGTGGGAAGACCAAAAGCTTGTCCTGCTTTATCTTTTACAATGACGGCACAGAAACTCTTGTGTTTACAGGGTTGGCAGCACGAGTGTGACTCCCTTTGCGTTGCACACGTCCATAGGTCCAGGTAACCACTTTCCATCAGGTGGGCCGTGTGCTTGTCTGCCAACCAAAGGGTATAAAAAGAAAAAAAAAGAGACTTGCTGCCGCCATTCCCTTGTATGTAGTGATTTACGAAGAGTGATGTAGTTTTCGTACGCTTTGTGTGAAAAAACTCACTTACGAGGAAACGAGTCTTGGAGTCGAGACCGAGAGATGGTAAACGGAAGGTGGGACGCCTCCTAGCCTGATGGACTGACGTCCTGGAAGACTGGACTGAATGCGGAAGTCGGATAGGGAGTTTTGGTGCACATTTGGAGAGACATTCGTCCAGCAGTGGACTGCGATGAGCTGGTTGGTTGATTGATACGTAGAACTAATGGGGTAAAACATACAAATCGAAAACTTCTTCCTTCTTCCTACAGTCCCGGGTCCTTTAAGCGGGGCGTGAAAAAGCATCTGATGAGGCCGCCAAGCTGAGTGCCACCATTGTAACATTACTTAGTGTTTGTAATGGTGACCCTCTTTCCTGAGACTTTGCCTTTGGCTTACCATCAGGCGAGGTGAAGTCAAGTTGGAGTGTCTTAGATAAAAATAAACTTACTTAAACTCATCGATATCTTCATCATCATCATACTGATGAATGAATTTCTTCATGGAATATTCTCCTTCGTCAAAACAGATCACTTTGGTAACCAATGTTAATTCCTCAATCACTTTCAAATAATCTTCAAGATTATCATTTTGACAAAATGCTATTTTCGGTTCACAAAGTGAAAAATGAGCCTTAATATCCTCTGTAAAAAAATAACAAGTAAGAAAGGAACATCGCAGTCTGATTTATCTTTTCAAACTAATAGACTTTTCAAAATCATAAAGTTGCAAGATTTATAAATATACCTATATGCCTTTATTTAGAGGAACTTTAATATTTTATTTCTTTTTTACCACTTAAGTGGCAGACAAGCACACGGCCCACCTGATGGAAAGTGGTTACCGTGGCCTATGGACGTGTGTAACACCAGAGAAGCCTCACTCGCGCTGCCTACCCTGTAAGCATAGAGTCTCTTTGCCGTCAGTGTAGAGGACAAAGTAGGACAAGCCTTTAGTCATCCCACTGACACACTGACAGCACAAATTCTTCAGTGAGCTCTGGCTACCCTACTCACCGCTGGGAACACAACACGAAGTTATTATAACCGCGGTATTCTGTAGGGCGGAGGTACTTCACCAGTCGGACTGCTCAATTGGGCGGAAATACCGCCGTGTCCTACCTTCTATAAACTTTATAAATCATCCAACTTTTTAGGCAAACATATGCCATTCTTCATACAGTAAGCGATTTGATCAAGGAATATAGGGATCAAACTATGCTTTTATTTAGAGGAACGAACAAGTAATAATAATAACATTATTGATGCCATATTCCTTATACAAACATGTTTAAGATAGTACAAACAATACAATGAAGTTAAGGTAAACACAAAAAATTGATAAACCCTAGCTCCCAAATTAGGTATTCCTGTGACTTAGGAGTCAGTGTTCTGCTGTTGCCGTTACACAAAACGATTTCATTAAACATGTATCTTACATTATATTACTACTCTATTGCGTTATGGCTATTTATTTATTATAATAATCTATCAGAAATTATGTTTGTATGTGTGTGTGTGTGTGTGTTTGTGTGTGTGTGTCACACAGTTTATTGCTAGACCAACGGATAGAACTCTCCCCTATACTTCCCCCTCAAAAGGCGGCTTCCTCAAAGCGCATATAAGTCTGTAGCTAAGAATAACTTTTAAACTATAGCAATCCATGATATACAATTATGCCTGTGACCACGGTTGGTGTAACCTGATCTAAACATCAGGCAAACCAAAGGTATGTACATATACCATGATCGCGATAATTCCTGTTAACTTTATTATATAAGTCTGCGGCTTCTAAACAAACTGACGCGTACCATGAAAAGCAATTGATAGGCAGTGCGAAGTGGAAAAGCAAGCCTAAAACGGAAACCGAACTCCGAAGAGGAGACCTCGAATGCGCCCAGGACTAACGCAAGAATCACGCATCATGGAAATTTAACGTCAAGCGCTGCCAGTGGGAAAACCAAAGGCTAGTCCTGCTTTGTCTTCTACACTGCATAGATACTCTCTATTCTTACAGGGTTGTTCGCTCTGTGTGACTGTATGAGCTGTTCGCTCAACCATGCTACTCAAGTTAAATTTTTGTATTCAGATTAAGAAGACGTACTTACCTACCTAAGTGTATGTTTGTAAATAGACCAAAAAAAGAAATTCCCGCAGAGTTTCTTGCCGGAGTCTTCTTAGGTCGGGGCCGCGTTTCGAACCGATGATCCATTTACTAAACTAATTTTCATGTTCCTTTTTTGTTGACGTTTTGTAAGTGCCGATATAATGCTCTATACAGAATAAATTATTTTTGACCTTGACTTTGACTCCCCTGGTGTTGCACACGTCCATAGGCCACGGTAACCATTTTTCATCAGGTGGACTGTGTGTTTGTCTGCCACCTAAGTTGTATGAAAAATGTAACATACCATAGTTGAAGAGTGGATCCACTCCTGCAATAGGCATGCCATTCAGTAAAGCTGCGAAGTGTGGTATGTGTAAATCGATGTGATTTCGACCCCCTAAAGCCATCACATCTCCAGGTCTCATGCCGAAGTTACGAAGGCATTTTGCGAATTGTATAGACCGAAAGAGAACAGACGCATTCGTTTCACTCTTGCCTGTAGCTGCATCTATCTGTTAAAGAGAGAAAGCAAGTTAAGTAACTAATATACTGTGTGACTATAATTATGTATGTGTACGGTAGCCTAGTGGTATGGGTAATGGACTGCTGAGACGAGGTCTCGGGTTCGATCCCAGGTTTTACCATAGCACACACCAATGACTATGCGATGCTTTTCGAAGTTATATGTGTATTTATCGCAGGTTTATAGGTGCCCGGATAATGGCAATAGGCTCGCCCGCCACCTTTGGTTTTCCCATTGGGACCTAAACATAAACTGGCGATATGTGAGTGCTAGCACCTCTGCCTACCTTTTGGGGATATAGGCGTGATTTTATGTTATGTAATTAGAGGAGTTTTTCATTTTTAGGGATCAGTACCTCTGAAGGATACAATGGAACCCTTATAGGATCATCACGTTGTCCGTCTGTACATCTGTCTGTCCTGTTTTTTGGAATTCGTAAAGTTATTTACGAATTCCAAAAAACTGGACAGACAGAACATAAACTGGCGAAATGTGGGTGCTAGCACCACCTCTCTCTAGCCCTTCGGGCGTGAGTTTATGTTATGTGATTAATTATAAACCTGCGATAAATACCTACACACGTAACTTCGAAAAGCATCGAAAAGTCATTGGTGTGTGCCGTGGTAAAACCTGGGATCGAACCCGAGACCTCGTCTCAGCGGTCCATTACCCTTACCATTCGTAAATATTTCAGGTTCAAATTTATACCACATACTCAGGTCGGTATCGTTGAGAATACATGTTGTGCCGACCCCAAATAATCTTGGAATAAGGGCAGGAGGATGATGATGATGACTCAGGTCGGTATCGTTTTGAAAATTAAAACATATTGCGGTTTATGTAGCATTATGTTCGTCCCAGAATTTAATTTTGTGCAGAACCCTCCCACGTCCCGCATCACACCTTCAGGACCGTGAGATAAATAGAGTTGCAGCGATGAAAGGCAAACAATTGTGTTCCCAGCGGTGAGTAGGGTAGCCAGA
The DNA here is from genome assembly GCA_963662185.1 of Eilema griseolum. NCBI lineage: Eukaryota > Metazoa > Arthropoda > Insecta > Lepidoptera > Erebidae > Eilema > Eilema griseolum. The sequence continues at coordinate 5,448,005 of OY759249.1, forward strand.
GCTCACTGGAGAATTTGTGCTGTCAGTGGGATGACTAAAGGCTTGTCCTGCTTTGTCTTCTACACTGACGGCACAGAAACTCTGTACTTACAGGGTTGGCAGCGCGACTGTGACTCCTCTGGTGTTACAAACGTCCATAGGCCACTGGCTACCCTACTCACCGCTGGGAACATAACACGAAGTTATTATAGCCGCGGTATTCTGTACGGTGGAGGTACCTAGATCTAAATATTTAATTTACCTGACAAATAACATTAGGTCTGCTCCTCATAGTCTGCACGAAGAGATGACCCAAGTGATAGTTCTCATCATGATAATTTAACTGTGGAATATTCATATTGTACTTTTGTTTGTTACACTTCTTTATGCACGCACTGCACACCTCTCATTAACTGATATTAATATGTTAATACTACCTCTGCCTCTGCTTTATAGTTTTGAGCCTACATTTATCAACTGACCCATAAAAATCAATCTGCGTGATTAATTACTAAATTAATTATATCTTATCTAATACTTTACCTATTTTTCTAAGCTAGGTTAGTAGGTTGTGACAATTATCTGCGTGTAAAAGATATATAATTATGCACAAAAGATAAAAACATAACAAAAAAAGATATTAAACAATGTTATTTAAGACTAGGTGACCTGCAACGCTTCGCTTGCGGCATATTATGAAACCCCAAATCATCTATTTGAGTACGTATTTCTCTAGTTTTTAAACATACATACATATAATCACGCCTTTATCTCGGGAGGGTTAGGCAGAGGTGAATATTAACACCCACATTTCACCAATCATTGAATTCGGTCCCACGTAATAGGGGGTGAGTTTATTGCCGTCTTCCGGGCACTATTGTTGACCAAGCCATTCATCAGGCTGAGTACGGGCTGTATATATATGTCTAATGTTAATTAAACAGCCCTATCCCTTAGTCGCGTTGTACGACACCACATGGGAAGAGAGGGGTGGTCCAAATTCTACTCTGCCGAGAACAACGCGGCAACTATATTTTTTGCTGACATTTATGATCACTGCTGCGCTCATTTAAGTAGTTGCGTGATGATATATAGCCCAAAATCTTCGTCAATAAACGAGCTATTCAACACAAATATAACTATTCAATTCGAACCAGTAGTGCCTAAGACTAGCGCGTTCAAACAAACACGTGTTTCCTTCTTCCTACAGTCCCGGGTCCTTTAAGCGGGACGTGAAAAAGCATATGATGAGACCGTCAAGCTGAGTGTCACCATTGTCACACGGTATGTGTAAGTAATGGTGACCCTCTTTTCTGAGACTTTGCCTTCAGCTTACCATCAGGCAAGGTGAAGTCTAATTGACGTGTTCTATATAAAAAACAATACTTCATCTATATAATATTAGTACTTAGGTACCTATAGATTTACCTGAATTTAAATTTAGTGATTTATTGGGTGCTATTTTTAAAACGCATATAGCTAGGTGTATGTTTGCTTGTGTGTGTGCTTTGTTGTTTTTTTTTATACCACTTAGGTGACAGACAAGCGCACGGTCCACATGATGGAAAGTGGTTACCGTGGCCTATGGACGTGTAACACCAGAAAAACCACACTCGCACTGCCGACCCTGTAAGCACAGATTTTCTGTGCCGTCGGTGTTGAGGACAAAGCAGGACAAGCCTTTAGTCATCCCACTGACAGCACATAAACTCTGTTCTTACAGGGTCTACAGTACGAGTGTGACTTCTCTGGTGTTGCACACGTCCATAGGCCACATTAATCGCTAAAGCGTCAACGGCATTCTGAAGGTCATCAGTGAGAAGCCGTGTTGCGCTATCATGGCGCATTGGGTGCGTATACATATGCATGTTCCCTGTGCGTCGGGAGGGCGGGGCCGGTATATGAACTGACTTTTTTTGGGATTTTGTGTTATTTTGTTACTAACATAGCTTTTAAGTGTGTACTACTAACATTGTTTATGGATCAAGGTCCGAAATAAAGTTTTATTATTATTATTCTTAACCTTGGTCGAATCGAATCGAAGTTCATTCCATAGCTTGAGCGTGTGTGGTATGAATTTTCTTTCATACCGCACAGTGCTCACTGCTTCCCGTAGTAGGTAGTAGGTACACAGTCATATACCTACCGTGAACAAAGCGGTGGCCGGTGTGTGTCGCCCACATATGGGAACACGTTTTGCGGCGACCGTGTTCCTATTCTGCTGTAACACTACGTTTTAAACACGTGAAAGCAAATCGCTTACAAAGAATAACGTAAAACCTGCTAAACGTAAAAAACATTTTTTTTTTTTTTTTTATATAGGACACGTCAATTGGACTTCGCCTTGCCTGATGGTAAGCTGAAGGCAAAGTCCCAGAAAAGAGGGTCACCATTACTTACACATACCGTGTGACAATGGTGACACTCAGCTTGACGGCCTCATCATATGCTTTTTCACGCCCCGCTTAAAGGACCCGGGACTGTAGGAAGAAGGAAACACGTGAGCTGGTAATGAATTCCAGGCCTTAATGGTGCGACAGAGGAAAGAGTCTCCGAACCGCTTGGTTCTTGATCGGATGTTTTGCACCGTGTGCGGATGACATCTAAGACCTGCACGCGTTGTCCTGTGTAGGAAAGGGGAATTAAGAATACCTATTAGAGCTAAAATTACTAATATTCCCTCTCACCCCTCCATAACATTACATGCCATAACATAAACTAACGCCTATACCCCCGAAAGGGTAGGCAGAGGTGCTAGCACCCACATTTCGCTAGTATGTGTTTAGGTCCCAATGTATGTAATAATAAAAGAAATTAATTTTATTTCTCTGTATTCCTATCATTGGTTTACTCTTGAATGGAGCAAGTTAAATGTGACAAAGTAAGTGTGTAATCTCCTATTTAAAAGAAATAGAAATAAAATTGGTTTGTAAGTACATTACCATAAAAGTTCGGGCGCCTTGGAGATACACATGCCTAGGATAATCAGCGGAGATTGGAAACTTTTAATCTGCCGGAGGTGAGCTAAATGAAACCAAACGGTGAGGTTTAAGGTTTTATTGTCCACTCCAGTGTGCATTTAGAAATAGTTGCAAGGATACAATCCTAATGTATAACTAACCTTAAATTTAAAATTAGAGTTTTATAAGCTAGGTCAATCAGTTCCTATGTCAATATGATCTTATGTCACCAATGCATTTTTAGGTTATTTTGAAGTTTAGATTTAAAATATAATTAAAGTAAGCTCACGGCATCCCTCGGCGAGTATATGTAAACACAGCAGCGAGAAAGCTCGTAGCAGGCGAAGTTTTCAGTGTAAGCCCATGCGGTACATCCAGGTTTGAGGCGAAAAGTCCAAACCCTCCATAAGGAAATGCAGATGACCGAAGACAAAGGTCCAAAGAAAAGATCCAAAGGCAAAAAGAAAATGAGAAAAAGGGCAAAGGCGGTTCCAATTTGGAAACCTGTAACAAAATTGCATGTCATTAGAACAAACTCCAATATGAACACGAGGTCCTAATTTTTTTATAAATTTGTGCGACTTACCGCCTTAATTTGCTGGAACAATGCCAATAGCAAAAGAAATCATAATATTCTCAGAATAAGAGCTGAAACAATAGAATTTTAACAATTATTTTTCAAATTAGGAACGTGGCAATTCCAACAAAGTGAATCTTATTAAAAAATGACAACTCACCAGAAATAAACTATAATTCCACAAGAGGATAGTTGTGAAGACACAAACTATTATCCTTTAGGCCAAAATACTCTCATTTTTATGAGATTTATTGAAATTAAGTTACGAAGCCATGAATATCGACCATCCAGCCTCAACGCTAGGAAGAAAGGTGCTATGACAGCTATACGTCAAAATGTCATTCACTCCGCGTTCCGAAACTTTTCGTTCAAAAATAGAATTAAAACCGGTGTGACGACGTTTGCAGAGCGCGTCGTTACATTACATCCCTCCCCAAAAAGAAAAAAGAAAGAAAGAAACTTCCTTTTCTAATGAAAATTATGAGAGTCCAGAACAAAATTCCAAAAAAAACCTCAAAAGACAAAATGTCTTGCAACATTTTTCAATAAACAAAAAAGGCAATGCGAAAGCATCTTGCATTGGGTATTGCAGAAATAATTATAAATTAAAGAATGGGAAAGCATTCCTAAAAATCAAAGAATGTGAAAACACTCGAAAAGTAAAGAATTAAGTTGAAAAAGAATTTCCAGTTTCAAATGGAAACAAAGGACACTATCCAACTTAATGGAATAACCGAAACCAAACTCAGAAAAGAGTAAAAACTTATTTCAACACAAAAGTGAAAATAAATCCTTCAATAAAACAAATTAAACAATCCCTACTCAATTCCATTCCAGATATCGATTAGGCAACCAACGCCGTCGAATCTAATCCTTGATCTTAACCAGCCTTCTAGCATCAATACAAAAGTGCGGTTGAGCTCCTACGCCACCGACTCTATACCAGCTATTCCTGAAACAAAAATATGAAACTAACAAGATATCGGTTAAGCACCAACGCTGCCGAATCTGAAAGAAAATCGGTAAAAACAATGAAGTTTTCCCACTGTCGGTTAGGTTGAAAAGCCGCCGACTTCAAATCCTATTCCAACATCTAAAACGTCAAAACAAAATCACAACAAAAGTGTCGTAATAATATATTTATAAGCATTGTGATCGGTATAACACCACCAACTTTCCGAGCACAAGCAAAATATAAAGAAAATATGACAATTGTGACCAGTACAACACCACTGACTTTCTGAACACAACCGCATAAGAAAAGTATGACATTTGCGACCGGCACAACACCACCGACATCCCGTGCGCAAAGCATAAAAAATGTAACAATGTGTATAAAAACACAATCGTACAAAAAGAGAAAAACGACAATTACGACCGGCTCAACACCACCAGCTTTCCGTTCGCAAAGCGTAAGGTGTGACTATGTGTATGAAACACAATAGCACAAAAAATTGTAAAGTCCAGTAAGACACAAGTTTCCCAAAAAATGGTATAACAAGGTGTGTAAAAAATGCATAAAATGCGTCCAATCCGAGAATCTTAATACTAAGAAAATAACCCAGAACTGTACAAAAATAAAGTTCAAGAAACTTAATTTTCCATTCCCTAAGTGAGTGGAAATAAGTCAAGTGAATTTAATGTAGAAAATGAATATTAAATTTCACTCCTATATTAGAGTAGAAACTAAATTCCTAAATTTGTACAAAATATACAATATTAAATATACAAGTGTATAAAAATATATACAGGAAAATAATCCTATACAACAAAGATAAATAAAAATATAAGATCTTTTGATGTGGAACAATTTGTTAATATGGAGTAGAGTTACACAATAACAAGTCCTAAAATGACCTAAGTTATTTTTGAAGGAAACTAAAATTGAAATTAATAAATTGTTGTGAAGTTCCTAACATACATCACCTTTCAAGAACCCTAAACCTATCAAACATCACCTTTTAATGGGTTCAATACTTCAAACAAAGTACCAAAGACAAAGATAGACATTGTCAAAACAAGAATAATTTTAATATTTAATTATGTCTTTAATATGATAACGACCAGTATAGTTTTTATTAAGGTCTTTTAAAACATAAACATTAGAGGAAATTTTATCTATTATTTCACACTTAACAAACTTAGGTGCTAACTTAGCCGAAAAGAATGCAGGAGCATTAGACTGCACAAAACTTCTCCTCCACACTATATCTCCCACTTCAAAAGAAATGACCTTCCTTCCTATATTATAATAACGCGCATTACGCTTATAAGCTTTAAGCAATGAAGCTTGAACTTTTATAAAAATATCACTAAGTGATTTAAGTGAAAAAGCAAATGAAGACCTATCAACAACATCAAGTTGATTGAGGTTATCAAAAGAATTACTAAAACGGTGCAATGAAGCATCAAAAATAAGTTCTCTACCGAACATGAGAAAATTAGGAGTGAAATCTGTAGCTAGATTCACACTACTATTTAAAGCTAATTGAACATGAGGCAAATATTTTGACCAAGTTCTATGATCATCCTTAACAAAACAAGAAATACATGTTTCGACTGTTTTGTTATATCTCTCTACAGGATTATTTTGAGGTGTATATAAAGTATTATAAAATATTTTACTAATATTATAACTTTTTAGAAAATCTACAAATTGCTTAGCTGTAAATTGGCTTCCATTATCACAAACAAAAACTTTAGGTGTTCCAAACTTAAGAAATATTTCTTTTTCAAGTATCCTACAAATTACTTTAGTGGTAGCACTAGTCATAGGAAATATCCAACAATATTTTGTAAAAACATCTATGATTGAAAGTATATACTTATGGCCAGAATAAGCTTTTGGAAGAGTTCCAATAATATCAATAGAAAGCATTAACATTGGTTTATCAACTTTCTTAGGATTAACCATAATTCCATGAGGTGGATTAGTAGAAGATTTATAAGCTTTACAAGTATCACAAGAAGAAATGTATTTTTGAACATCAATAAACATACCTTTCCAAAAATAATGTATTTTTAATTTATTTAAAGTTTTATGAATTCCTAAATGTCCTGAATTAACATCATCATGATTAGATTTAATAGTGTCTAAGATGTGTTCTTTAGGTATGACAATTTTCCAATTTAAACGATTATTAGGATTATATTTATCTTTACAAAATCTATACAAAGTATCACCTTCAACTTTGAAATTTTTATATTTTCTAGGAAACTTTTGACAATTTACAAATATTTTTCTATACCAAGGATCAACGATATCCTCATTTGGCATAACAATAATATTATTTACAGGAATATTAACAGCAGAAATTTCTATTCTGGATAAACAATCTGGAACTAAATGTAAAGAACCTTTTTTATATTTAACATCAAAAGTAAATTGAGAAATTCTAGCAGCCCAACGTGCAAGACGACCACTAGGATTATTAAGTTTAAGAAGCCAAGTTAAACTAGCATGGTCAGTGATAACTGTAAATTTCATTCCTTCAATATAAGGTCTGAAATGTTCAATAGAATCCAATATTGACAACAACTCTCTCTCAGTTGTACTATAATTACGTTCACATTTATTAAGTGATCTAGAATAATAAGCTACAGGATGTTGATCTCCATTATCATCATCTTGGCTCAGGACACTACCAATTCCAACAGAACTAGCATCGCAATGTAAAGAGAATGGTCTTTCAAAATTCGGACAATGTAAAACTGGTGCAGAAATTAATGCAAGTTTTAAATTATGAAAAGCAACTTCAGCTTCTTCATTCCAGAAAAGAGATTTTTTAGAATTCTTGCTTCCGGCCGTTAATTTGGTTAAGGGCGAAGCAATATCAGCAAACTTATCAATGAATCTACGGTAATAAGAACATAACCCAAGAAAACTTCTTAATTGTCTAACGCTTTCTGGGCGTGGGAAACTTTTAATGGACTCTAATTTAGCAGGGTCTGTATGTAAACCATTACTATCAACAATATAACCAAGATAACGCAGTTTATCTTTACAAAAATTACACTTTTTTAAATTAATAGTTAACCCAGCATCTTTAAGGATTTTATAAATTTTATTTAAATAATCTAAATGATCAGAGAATGTAGAATTTATCAATATGAGATCATCTAAGTAACAGAATGCTACATTATCAAATTCTGGTCCAAACAACTTGTCTACGAGTCTCTGCAACTCTGCAGGTGCATTAGTCAAACCGTTTAAGCGCAGTGCCTGACAAAAGATCAGAGAATGAACTAACCAAAAAATATTCATTAAAATTTTTAAACAAGAAATATTCTTCCACTTGAGTAATAAATTCCCTAACGCACGATTTACCATCATACAAGAGCTTACTTCGTTTTAAATCAGGCAACTTAGTAACAGAAGGCAAGTTTTTCCTCAAATTATCATTCAATAAAACATTCATCATATTAAATGAAGATGCGGCTCTCAGACTATGATCACCAGCTCCTCGACTATTCGAAAATGGATCAATAACTTCAGATAAATCAGCCATGACATGAGGCATCTCATGAGTAGAAGTACCAACTGGAACATCATTAACAATATTCTCAAACAAAGGCGGGACCTGTATTTCCTTATCCATGTTTGATTTATAAAAGGATGTGAAAATCTAATAAAAAGTTGTATTAAATACACTATAAGTTTCTAATTAAAGTATCAATTAAAGTTTCTAATTAAAGTTAATTAAATTATGAATGAAGTTAATTGCATTGATAGCAAAACGCTAAACTCAAAAGTCAAACAAACTCATAGAATGGAATGTTATTGTTGCAAAAATTATTTAGGTCAAATGCCTATAAAGATAAAAATGCATTAGTGATTCACAAAATAAATTATTTATGTCTACTTAAGGTAAACAGCAAATATTCAAATATTACTATGTTTTCACACATGTGAATAAAGGTTAAGAACTAGTAATTATATAATATTACTAAGTGGAAAATCTTACCTGTAATAAACAAAAGCTATATAAGATAAAACAATTATAACAGTAACCATGTTATACAAATTGAAACATTCACCTGTAATTGAGAGATACAAACAATAGTACTAACTTGTAGTATGATTAGTTTTGCAAAGTAAACAATAACAAAGATTTACTGTAATACACAGTTATGTAACAGTAAAATACATGAAGAAAACACTGTTCTTAACATGATAAGGTAAAAAATAATGCAAAGGTGACAAGGAATAAAGATATATGCACACTGTCATGTCCCTGTTCGCGAGTCACATGTAATAATAAAAAAACATTCGCCAGATGTAATAATAAAAAAAATAGATTTTATTCTCTGTATTCCTATCATTGGTTTACTCTTGAATGGAGCAAGTTAAATGTGACAAAGTAAGTGTGTAATCTCCTATTTAAAAGAAATAGAAATAAAATTGGTTTGTAAGTACATTACCATAAAAGTTCGGGCGCCTTGGAGATACACATGCCTAGGATAATCAGCGGAGATTGGAAACTTTTAATCTGCCGGAGGTGAGCTAAATGAAACCAAACGGTGAGGTTTAAGGTTTTATTGTCCACTCCAGTGTGCATTTAGAAATAGTTGCAAGGATACAATCCTAATGTATAACTAACCTTAAATTTAAAATTAGAGTTTTATAAGCTAGGTCAATCAGTTCCTATGTCAATATGATCTTATGTCACCAATGCATTTTTAGGTTATTTTGAAGTTTAGATTTAAAATATAATTAAAGTAAGCTCACGGCATCCCTCGGCGAGTATATGTAAACACAGCAGCGAGAAAGCTCGTAGCAGGCGAAGTTTTCAGTGTAAGCCCATGCGGTACATCCAGGTTTGAGGCGAAAAGTCCAAACCCTCCTTAAGGAAATGCAGATGACCGAAGACAAAGGTCCAAAGAAAAGATCCAAAGGCAAAAAGAAAATGAGAAAAAGGGCAAAGGCGGTTCCAATTTGGAAACCTGTAACAAAATTGCATGTCATTAGAACAAACTCCAATATGAACACGAGGTCCTAATTTTTTTATAAATTTGTGCGACTTACCGCCTTAATTTGCTGGAACAATGCCAATAGCAAAAGAAATCATAATATTCTCAGAATAAGAGCTGAAACAATAGAATTTTAACAATTATTTTTCAAATTAGGAACGTGGCAATTCCAACAAAGTGAATCTTATTAAAAAATGACAACTCACCAGAAATAAACTATAATTCCACAAGAGGATAGTTGTGAAGACACAAACTATTATCCTTTAGGCCAAAATACTCTCATTTTTATGAGATTTATTGAAATTAAGTTACGAAGCCATGAATATCGACCATCCAGCCTCAACGCTAGGAAGAAAGGTGCTATGACAGCTATACGTCAAAATGTCATTCACTCCGCGTTCCGAAACTTTTCGTTCAAAAATAGAATTAAAACCGGTGTGACGACGTTTGCAGAGCGCGTCGTTACATGTAATAGGTGGTGAGCCTATTGCCATTAACCGGGTACTACATTCTTCTCCAAGGGGAACTAGCAGAGCAAGAGCAAAGAGACATCCATACTCCTATGACCTATAACATTATTATAAAGGGGTAATTTGTATAGTTGTTGGAGTAATCTCTGGAACTGCTGAACCGATTTTGAAAATTCTTTTACCAATGGGAAGCCACATTATTTGTGTCATAGGCTTGTTTATCATCACAATATCAGGGTCTATCTAGGGTCAGAAGCGGGAGTAGAAGTCTACGTAGGCGGAACCGTGGGCAACGGATAGTAAGTTATAAAATAAAAATTCAAATTTATTTATATTCAATTTTACTAAACTTAAATTGGTAAGGTTAATGTCTGATCACAGAATACACATAAAGGATTATCTATGCACAAGTCTGTCCGTGCAGTACTGTTACAACAATTACATGTTAAATAATCATCACCCAAAATAGGAGTGAAACTTAATGTACAATACATATTTAAATGTCCACTGCTACACGTAAAGCCCTCCGTTATCATACTATCACAACTCTGACAAACATATTCTAAATTAGAACTCGTCACAAATTTCAATACATTATTGTCCATTTTGATTTCCATTTTAAACATCTTGGAATAATATTCTAAATAACGGACACATCCAACAAGTGTTTCTTTTTCTAACATTGTTAGATTATCATAATCCTTTGTCTTGTTTAACGTATGGAGAATTGACTGCGCTTGTAAAAGTAATATTTTCTCCTTTACAGCATCTATTGATAGTTCAGGCATCGTTTCATTGGATGATATTCGCGCCATTTTCTGCATATTTAAATAAAAATGTAATAGAATCATATATATTTTTAGTTTGTATATATCATTTGATGCTTCCATGTATAGTGTGTTACAGTCTATAGGAGGCATTCTCTTCGTTTTATTTATGTGATAACGTAATGCTTCAATACAGTCCCAATAATTTGTCAATGTTTTACTCGGATTATTAAGAATATGAGGAACTATGGAGTTTAACCTTGACTCGGAACTAACAAATATTACTTCAATTTTGAACACCTCTTTTCTGCATAGAAGTTTTCTATCAATCATACCTAACACACACAGGGTGTCCGAATTTGAGAAGCATATGCTATATAATTCACTTGTGCTGTATGTTTCTTTTAGTTCAACTGGGATTACTTCAACGCTAAATGTCTGTCCTGACACACTAATTTTAAGTGTATATATTTTAACATTTATTGTTGACAAGTAAATACCACTTAATGAACTTGTAATGTCTGTAATTCTATAATCGTTAACATTTTGTATATATTGTGACACTATTGTGCACTCGTCATCAAGCATTTGAACTAGTAAATGTCTATGTTTACTGCAGAAGAACACTACCTTACCATTGATTATTGAATATTGTAAATATGAACCAATCATTCTGTCTTTGTATTCCCATAGTATTTGGGTGCTTAGGAGAGTCAAATTCCCATTTTCCATTTGTATAACGAAAAGATTCACTTGTCCGAGAATGTCCGCACATATCAGCCAAAACATACTTTCCGTTCTCGGTACCCATAGCATATTTATAATTTCTGACATGCATGTTGGTACTCTTCCTTTTATTAATGGTGATTTGTCGCTGTCAAATATTTGCCAGAATAAAATCGTATCGTCTTTTTGTGCGGTCACAAAGTAACACGAGTGATCGCTATTCAACTGTGGGGCCCAGCAAATAGAACATGTTTCAACAATATATACGGACATCTTCAATTCTTCAAATGTTTTAGGACATGTGATATAGTCTAAGTAATTTTTCATGTATTCTGACAAGTCTAGTACAGTTTTCCATTGATGCTTTTCTTGTATAAGCATTTCAACACCTCCTATGTTATTCAATAAAGCATACACACTTTTGTTTTGAACAAAATTTGGCGGGGACAACGCCGTCACACTCACATTCGCCATTTCTTGCCTCAAAGAATTGTTATGCGGCCAAAACGAAGAATCCACTACCATTTCTGTGTAGTCATAGTTTTTCATTTCATTATAAAGTAGTTTATTCTTACACAGTGATACCGCAGGGCTATTCTTCGGACTAGGAATTGAGAATTCCAAAATATCAAAGCCTTTATCAAAACATTCTAAATTATATGCAAAATCGAAAAAGTTTAATCCCTTATCGGTGAGCACGCTTACTATCGAATCACGCCACAATATCTTTGTGTGAATGGTTTTTGTTAGCGGGATAGAACGCCTTGTTATCTCATAAAATATATCTTTCTCCATTTTAACATCTACTTATAATGGAATCCCATCAAAATATGTGGTCACTGATCCCCGTCTTGTGGTCCGTCGGCGCGTGGTATTATTTACTTAATATCAGACACAGATGTCAGTTCAGTTCACTGACATTGACTTTGACAGTAATTTTTTTTTTTTCAATATTTTCGGCACGGCTTTGAGGTATTTGGAATCATGTGCGCTATTGGTACCATCCACAAAATAGTTAAATGTTAAATTATTTATTATATTGTAAATAAACTCACAAAATCAATGGTTAAATTACAACTTATCTTAAAAAGATCTATTTAAAAATCCACGTAAGCATATAATATGTATATCTCTTAAGGAAAACCCACAGTAAAAGCACAGTAAACATTTTAATTTTTTCATAACAAAAAATAATATTGTCATTTTCGAAGCTATTTTTAACAAAACAGTGTTATTCCTTATATAATTAAATATTTTAAATAATTTGTGCATTTAATGTAGATTATAATTTTATTGTCGTGCAAACTACATAATTAATTACAAAGAATAATCTCATACCTCATACCCGAGTGCAACAGCTAAGTACTTAAATAATATATAAAAGCGCCTAATGGTAAATACACTTTTGTTTTTTTTAACCGTTTGTTAATGCTTACATTTCAAGTAAGCACCTATCCCGTACCTATTTTTTGTTTTTTTTTTTTTTTTTTTTATATAGGACACGTCAATTGGACTTCGCCTTGCCTGATGGTAAGCTGAAGGCAAAGTCCCAGAAAAGAGGGTCACCATTACTTACACTTACCGTGTGACAATGGTGACACTCAGCTTGACGGCCTTATCATATGCTTTTTCACGCCTCGCTTAAAGGACCCGGGACTGTAGGAAGAAGGAAACACGTGAGCTGGTAATGAATTCCAGGCCTTAATGGTGCGACAGAGGAAAGAGTCTCCGAACCGCTTGGTTCTTGATCGGATGTTTTGCACCGTGTGCGGATGACATCTAAGACCTGCACGCGTTGTCCTGTGTAGGAAAGGAGAGGGTGGGACTAATTGGAAGAGCTCATCAGAACACTCCCCATGGTACAGACGGTAAAATACAGCCATGGACGCAACATCTCTACGCAGCTGTAAAGGTTCTAGGGTGTTCGTGATCTCGGGATTCCCAATGATGCGGACCGCACGTCGCTGCAACCTGTCGAGAGCATCTAGTAAGTACTTTGCTGAACCATCCCAGAGATGCGAGCAGTACTCCACACAGGAGCGAATTTGTGTCTTTTATAGAAGACACCGCTGCTCCGGCGTGAAAAATCGTTTCACTCTGTTCTGGACTCCGAGTTTTCGTGAGGCTGTTTTGATGATGCTTTCGATGTAGTTTTTGTTATTCAGGTTGCAGCGAACATCCATACCTAGGGTATTGAGATTTATATTATATATATGAGAAGATGGCAAGATCGTTATTATTGTAGTAGTTAATTATAGTTTTAAGTAATTTTTATCTATGGCCTTTTCTCATTAAAAATCAAATGAACATTACGTCTGAGTTATCTGTGGTCTCATAAGTCATAACAAAAAACACGTGTAGATGACAGCAGATAGCAGCAAGCAGAGAGATATCAAGATATCGTCAGCTAAGTCGAGTCGGTTATGCAGTCCTGCTAATATTTAATTGTGTATTTTAATAGTATTAGCACGAGCCACAGTATTAAATATGGGGAAACCACGGCACAATGCGAAAGCGCGACAAGTTGTTAAGACAAGTATTGATAATACGCACACAAGTGAGGTATGTTCATTTGAATTATTGTATTTATATACATACATACATAAAATCACGCCTGTTTCCCATAGGGGTAGGCAGAGATCACGGATCTCAATTTGCTACGATCCTGACATACTACTCTCGCTTCATTCACTCTCATTACATTCTTCATGCATGCTCGTCGGTTTAGGGTACTCCGGACCTGCGCCATTTCTAAAACTTCCCCGATTTGGTCCAGGTATGTGCGCCTAGCTTCCCCTTCCGACGGTACCATCCACATTCGCCTCATACACCTGTTTCGTTAGTCTTCTTTCATTCATTCTCTCAACATGACCAAACCATCCACAAATGCGCAATAGACTTTATGACTCTTGGCCAAAAATTTATCGGTTATGCTTCACAATCAAAAGACCTGATCCGTACATCCCATTCCCTTTCTAAAACCCTTATAATTATACTGTTAATTATTATAATTATACTGTTAATTATTATAATTATACTGTTAATTATATATGATTTTCACACACTATTTACATAAAAATGTTAAATTAAACTCAGCTTTATAAAATACCATTTATAACCTCTATAAAATTCTCTATAGATTGCTAAATGTAACATATATGTTTTTAAGCTTAGTTACAATATTTATAAGTTCTTTGTAATCATTCCATTTTTAAAATGCATATTTTATACTACAAGTTACATGTAATTTTCACTCATTATTTATGTATTATTGTTATTAAATGTATGCATAACAATCTATACTAATATTAAAAAGCTGCAGAGTTTGTTTGTTTGTTTGAACGCGCTAATCTCTGGAACTACTGGTCCGATTTGAATGATTCTTTCAGTGTTGGGTAGTCCATTTATCGAGGAAGGTTTTAGGCTATATATCATCACGCTACTACTTAAGGGAGCGGAGCATTGATAATAAATGTTAACAAATCCGGCAATTTTTCATACATATTTTGAAGACTAAAACATACGGGCTCAAAGGGATATGAAGCTTCAAAATATACCCCGGGCGAAGCTGGGGTGGGTTAGCTAGTATAATTATAAACTTAAAAAAGACTGTGCATAAAAAGACCATGCTCAATAAAATTATTATTATATATTATTATATTCATTTTTATTATAGTAAACATCATATAAATTATATTTTTAAATACAATAAAAACATCTATTTAAAAATATAAAACTATAGTGCTCCATCGGCATCAGGTACAGGGACCAAGCTACTGGTGGTTATGGCTCAAGATGCTTGTAGGTATCATTTCCTCACAGGGATCTAAGTTTTGTGGAATCTGAGAGTTCTAGTCCTTCAGATTCCACAATTCTACCTCTTTTCACATGCATGACTGCTTATTTATTTACATCACTGCAATGGAGTAAGGTCTCTTTAGCTTTGTAGATCATGGTGTATTTATGCGTCACTTATATGTAACATCGTTCAGTCATTAATTCTCCTTTTATAATATTGCCAATGCTTGAAAAAGACAAAATTATTTATACAAGAAATCCTAGAGGGTTCATAAATACATACCTAGGGGTTCTTCTGGACATAGGTCCATATGGATCCACCAGGTGACCATACAGGAATAGGGGATTAACTTTATATGATTATATTATTTTCCAGATTCGATTAGAGTTTTCTAAGAATGAATATGGGTCCAGTGACTCCAGTAACTTGCTGGCTTTGCCGTCCAAGAAACGGGAAACTAAAATTCTTAAAGAAAAGAAAGAGAAGACCAGATTTCTTTCCAAAGCCCAGAGGAAGAAATTAGAGAAAGTTGTTGAAAAGAAAAAGAAGAAGGCAAATGTAAGTATAACATAAACTCAATAATAAATTTAAAAAAGTCTTTTTTTAGGTAGTTATCTACCTAAAAAAAAGACTTAAAACTCTTATGAGTTTTCTTAATCTAAGTTCACATGCATACATACAGTCACGCCTTTTTCCCAGTGGGGTAGGCAGAGACTACAGTTTTCCATTTGCCACAATCCTGGCAGACCTCATTCGCTTCTTCTACTTTCATAATTGTTTTCATACATGCTCGCCGTTTTCCGGTACTCTTGACATTTTCTTCGTTCAAAATGCCTTTGATCTGATTGATATACGTATGCCTACATCGACACCTACCGGGTTGTCCATTCACCTAGTTCCCAGTTCACATAGTCCACACTGGAACCCTTTTATGAGGTATAGGCCTCTTCCTAGTACTGCCAATGTTTTCAGTTTTCAATAATAGTAGGTTCTATGTCAGAGGAGAAAAATACTATTTTTATGGTACTTCTTTGTACCATGAGTAAAGTGAAAGATTTAGGGGTAGAATTCTGAGCGCAGCAAGTCTCTTGAGTCATGTACTCTTCTTTTCATCCCCTTTCTATGAGAAAATATGTATTGATTACAAGAACAGAGACTTAATACGCCCACTGGTTTTTTTCACTTAACATAACATAAACTCACGCCTATATCCCCGAAGGGGTAGGCAGAGGTGCATTTCCGCAGTTTATGTTTAGGTCCGGGTGACCTATTGCCATTAACCGGCCACTTATAAACCTGCGATAGATACACACATAACTTCGAAAAGTCATTGGCGTGTGCCATGGTAAAACCTGGGATCGAACCCAAGACCACGTCTCAGCAGCCCATTACCCATACCACTAGGCTACCGCAGTATTTTTTTCACTTAGTATATTGTAATTTATAGTTATTTTTGTTATTTTTCCATATTTGAATTGTATAACCTGTTTCAGAGAGCTTCTCTGCTAGAATCTCTTACACAAGTGCAAGCAACGCCCGATGAAGTTAAACAGATGACAGCGATATCTACAGTTCAGACCATTGGGTTACGCAAACTCAATGAGCTGAAATCTGAAATGCCCCAACAAAATGTTCCTGCACAGACTGTGAAGAAAATTAGTAGTATTAAAGGTAAACATTTATTTATATATACAGGGCTTCCCATGGCAATGCCACATGGAGGGAAAGTACCTTAATTATTGTAGATAGACCCGTTTCCCCCCAAAGGGTAGGAAACGGACAATAATAAATAATAAAAATTTTGTTTTTTTTGTTTATTTCTCACCACAAACCAAAAATTCAAAATATGACAAAAGGATTACTAGGAAAACTTAGATACAGACAGTTATACATTGCTTGTTATGCCAATAAATCCATAGGAGAAACAAAAACTCTGCGAATAAAGTTAGAAAGGATGTGTGAGGGTGTGTTTACGTGTGTGTGTGTGTGTGTGTGCGTGTGCGTGTGCGTGTGCGTGTGCGTGTGCGTGTGCGTGTGCGTGTGTGTGTGCGTGTGCGTGTGCGTGTGCATGTGCGTGTGCGTGTGCGTGTGCGTGTGCGTGTGCGTGTGCGTGTGCGTGTGCGTGTGCGTGTACGTGTGCGTGTGCGTGTGCGTGTGCGTGTGCTATCGAAGTATTACAGTTAGACGAGTTGTTGAATTTTTAGGACTCCTAACTATTCGGAAAGACTGCCATTGACGTTTGAACCCTCGCCCCGTGCATGTAGCATTCGCGTTCACTAACACCACGCCACAGAGTCTGTGTTAACGTTAGGATGATGTCTTAATAGCAATATTGTTGATTACAGGAAGACAGAAGCGCCTCCGGCTTCTCAATCTAGATACACCCGAACAAATAAAAAAAAGGAAATACGATCCAAACGTAGTCGGTCTTGAATCATCATCCTCAGAAGAGAGTTCTGAATCAGAAGATACTGATAACGAACCAGAAATTATCAATGGACAAAATGATGAAGAAAAGATTCCTACTTCTGACAGCAAAGAAGTTGATACTGATATTGCTGCCGAGTCTGATTGTGTGATAGTTGGAGAAAATTCACTAGAAAAGATAAAAAAAGTACCCAAATCTGATACTGGAATACTTGAAGAAAAATTTGAAAAAAGAAATAAAGAAAATAATGTTGATAAAAATGGAGTACCAGAAGCGAAAATTGAAAATAAATCTATGTTAAAACATCCTACAGTGCATGTAGAAGTGAAAAGGGACCCTAAGATACAGGTGGCAAGGTTGAAACTGCCTATACTGGGTGAGGAACAGAGAATCATGGAATTGATAAATGAAAATGAAATTGTGATAATTGCAGGTGAAACGGGTAAGTTTTCTATTTGACAATATATATTTTTGTATTCTTACCCGACTGTGCCAGTGTGTATACATGTTATTTTCTATCATCCCATCCATATCACATTTTTTACTTTAATACTTCTCATTATTTCAGGGAGTGGCAAAACAACACAAATACCCCAATTTCTTTACGAAGCTGGGTACGCAGAGCACAAAATGATAGCAGTCACTGAGCCTCGGCGAGTGGCCACTGTGGCCATGTCTAGCCGAGTGGGCTACGAACTAGGCTTGAGTAAGAAGGAGGTCTCGTACCTCATGCGATTCGAGGGCAACGTTACTCCTGATACGAAGATCAAGTTTATGACTGATGGTTTGTATTAACATAACATAACATAAACTCACGCCTATATCCTCGAAGGGGTAGACAGAGGTGCTAGCACCCACATTTCGCCAGTTTATGTTTAGGTCCCAATGTAATAGGTGGCGAACCTGCGATAAATACACACATAACTTCGAAAAGCATCGAAAAGTCATTGGTGTGTGCCATGTTAAAACCTGGGATCGAACCCGAGACCTCGGCTCAGCAGTCCATTACCCATACCACTAGGCTACCGCGGTACCATGTATTAACACATCTATACTTATCATTGTAAAGTGGTAGTGTCTAGGAGGTAGGACACGATGGTATTCCCGTCCCAATTGAGCAGTTCGACTGGTGAAGTACCTCCACCCTACAGAATATCACGGCTATAATAACTTCGTGTTGTGTTCCCGGCGGTGAGTAGGGTAGCCAGAGCTCATTGGAGAGTTTTTGTGCTGTCAGTGGGAAGACAAAGGCTTGTCCTGATTTTGTGTGCTGCACTGAAGGCACATAAAATCTCTGTTCTTACAGGGTCGGCAGCACGGTTATGACTCCACTGGTGTTACACACGTTCATAGGTCACGGTAACCATTTTCCATCACGTGGGCCGTGTGCTTGTCTACCACCTAAGTTGTATAAAAAAAAAACTTGTGGTTATGTTCTATTCATGAAACTGAACACAAACATATTTTCTCGGATTTTGACTGATTTTGCTGCTGTTTTTTGCGTTTGACAGGTCTTGGTCAGACTGAAAATCTTAAGTTTGTAAGACCGGAGTTATGAGCAAAAGTCGGGTAGTTGAATGAGACACTGTTATTATAATATTTTTCCATCAAATCCCATCATTCATCATAAAATGTTTATTATAGACTACTCATCATGATCTCAGTATTAAAGTTAAAATCATAGTCAAAAATCGTTTATTCTGCATAAACTATTAAATCGCCTCTTACAAAACGTCAATACAAAAAGAAATATGAAAGACTATCAAAATAAACGGGATATGTACCATGTTTCATTGTTTTGAGTTTCCGATATTTCGGCGCTGTTGCAAGCACCATGATCACGGAGGAACTGGAGTAGTGGCGGTGAACAGAGGAAACTCAAAACAATGAAACATGGTAAATACCGCGTTTATTTTGATACTGCTGTGAGTGACTATGATAGTTTAAATACCTATATTATGAAAGACTAGTTTAGTTTTTTTTCGCTCAACTATGCTACTCAAGTAAATTTTTGTATTTAGATTAAATAGACTAAGTGTATGTTTGTAAATGGACCAAAAAAAATAAATGCCCGCTGAGTTTCTTGCCGGAGTCTTCTCAGGTCGGGGCCGCGTTTCGAACCGGTGGTCCATTTACTAAGCTGATATTAATGTTCCTTTTTGTTGACGTTTTGTAAGTGCCGAATAATGGTCTATACAGAATAAATGATTTTTGACTTTGACTTTGAAATGGACCACCACAGTTTCGAAACGCCCGAACCTGATAAGACCCTGGCAAGAAACTTAGCGAGCATTTTTTGATCTATTTACAAACATATGCTTAGTCTAAATACAAACATTTACTTGAGTAGCACTCCCGGTGATAACCTAAACTTGAGCCTCGGAGCTTGGGTTTGCCTGCTCATTTTTATTCTTTAGCTTTGCCTTATATGGCTTTTATGAGAGTGACTGCTGTCTGATCTCTCAACTCCTAGAGGAGAACCTACACCTGGACTTCGTTTATCAAGATGTAGAACTAAGCTAGTAACTAATATAGAATTTTTCTTCTAGGTGTACTTCTCAAAGAAATCCAATCTGATTACCTTCTAAGTCAGTATTCAGTTGTGGTCATCGACGAAGCCCACGAGAGGAGTGTCAACACGGATATACTCCTCGGTCTACTGTCCATGATAGTGCCCACTAGACGTAAGCGGACCAAATGCCCTCTCAGGCTGATCATAATGTCTGCTACTCTGAGGGTTGAGGACTTTACGGAGAATACTAGACTGTTTAAACAACCGCCTCCTGTTATCAAGGTAACATTTTCAATGCAGTCTTTTTGAGTCTTTTCCAAGTTCCAAAGCTAGCCTCTTCATGGAGAACACCAGACTGTCTTAACAACCGCCTCTTGTTATCAATGTAAAATTTTTATTACAGTCTTTTTGAGTCTTTTCCCAAAATCCAAAGCACGCCTCCTCTTAAATAGATCAATAATTGAATAGCTGTCATATTAGTAATAGTAATATAATAATAGTAATGTTATATAGTAATAGTAATATTAAATTTTCTCTTGCAGATAGATACCAGACAGTTTCCAGTGACAGTGCATTTCAACAAACACACACACAGTGACTATTTAAAGGAGGCTTACAAGAAAGCGGTTAAAATTCACACGAGATTGCCGGATGGAGGAATACTTATATTTGTTACTGGACAGCAAGAGGTAACTTATTATGGTATATTTAACCCGTTGCATTTTAGACATAGAGAACATTTATGTTATTCTCCTAATGTTTGTCAAAGTTGAAGCTTGTTACGATGTTTGGATGTTTGTTATTTAATCACGCTCTAACGGCCGAACATATCTGGTTGAAATGTGGTACAGGGATAGATTATAGTCTGGAATAACACATAGGCTTTCATCCCAGCAATAAATTCCCATGGGTTGCGAAAATGGGATCAAAATTCCAAGCGGGTAAAGCCGTGGGAAAGAGCTATTAATATTTTTTTACACCACTTAAGTGGCAGACAAGAGCACGGCCCACCTGATGGAAAGTGGTTACCGTGGCCTATGGACGTGTGTAACACCAGAAAAGCCACACTCGCGCTGCCGACCCTGTAAGCACAGAGTTTCTGTGCCGTCAGTGTAGAGGACAAAGCAGGACAAGCCTTTAGTCATCCCACTGACAGCACAAATTCTCCAGTGAGCTCTGGCTACCCTACTCACCGCTGGGAACACAACACGAAGTTATTATAACCGCGGTATTCTGTAAGGCGAAGGTACTTCCCCAGTCGGACTGCTCAATTGGGCGGAAATACCACCGTGTCCTACCTCCTCACGTATACAATTTGTCATATTGCAGATAAGTTACCTGGTCCGTAAACTCAAAGCGGCGTTCCCGTACCGAAAGGATGTGAACTATTCTAAATTAATCACCAAGACTAAGACGAATGATGTTGATGCGGCTTTGGACTCGGAACCTGACGATATCGAGTCTGATGATGATGAGGTATCGTACAATGTTTTCATGATTTATATTTCGCACTTTGTTTATTATGTCTGCGTTTTTTCCATTATATATTTTGATCCTACGTAACAAAAGGCATGAAAAGGGAGACAAAGATTAGTATATAATATTGAATTTTCTTATAGATTTTTTATAGAATCTAATATTTGTCAAAGTTGAGGCCGTCAAGCCGAGTGTCACCATTGTAACATGGTATATCTCTGTAATGGTGACCCTCTTCTGAGACTTTGCCTTCAGCTTGCCATCAAGCGAGGCAAAGTCTAATTGACGTGTCCTATATAAAAAATCTAATTGAGACTTTTTCAAAAATAGATATAAAATAGATAAAAATACCCTACATCACGAAAAATATGTTTATTTTTGGATTTGCAGGTGGAGAAAGAAATGAAACGTGCTCTGAAAGCTCGTAGGAAAGCCAAAAGGAAGTATAAACCCCTACCCAAGATCAATTTAGACGATTACGACATGCTCGAAGATGATGGTCAGGCGGACTTAGTTGGGGATGAAGACAGCGAAGGATACCTTAGTGATTCAGGTTGGTCCACAGTACTATTACAGTCTAAGTTTTTAATAACGTAAAGTAGTAATTGCAGTAATGACGGTGGAGTAGAATAAGCACCCCCATGAGTGCCTACATTTATTATATTTGTAGTATAAATATTGTATCATCGAGGAGTAATACAAATAACGATATTTACATGTAATTTCTAACAGATTTTGAGGAAGATTCACTCACAGCCTCCATAAAATCGTGTCGCCAGCCCCTCTGGGTACTCCCCCTTTTCTCGATGCTGGAGTCCTCTAAACAGGCTCGAGTGTTCCGAAAACCGCCAGTGGGTACACGACTGTGCGTAGTGAGTACCGACGTTGCCGAAACGTCACTCACCATACCCGCGGTGAGATACGTCGTTGATTGTGGGAAGAAGAAGATGCGGTGAGTTGTTTTGAGTTTTAAATCTATAGAAAAGTATTCAAAGGAGTTTCTAACTCGATATGTATGATAATACTCCATTATTGGATTTTTGACAATCGAACACTATTATTACACCACCTAAGTGGAGCCACCAGCAGTAACTAGTGTCAATTTTTGTTATTGAATAAGAAACAAATTCTGTTCAAAAAAATTTACGGTAAATTATCTTAAGGAGCCTAATTTTTTTTTTACGTACGTTACTGACTCGGGACCAAGGATGCAAATATGCATCAAAATAAAAAGACTCGACCAGGTCGATGACGCATATTTGCGTCACAACAGTACTATAGAAAAGCAAGTTCTTCTGGCCTATGGACGTTTATAACACCAGAGGAGTTACAGTCGCGCTGCCAACCCTGTAAGTACAGAGTTTCTGTGCCGTCAGTAGAAAACAAAGCAGGACAGGCTTTTAGTCTTTACACTGACAGCACAAATTGGCTCCGGCTACCCTACTCACCGCTGGGAGCACAACACGAAGTTATTATAGCCACGATATTCTGTAGGGCGGAGGTATTTTCCGGACTGCTCAATTGGGCGGAAATACCGCCTGTCCTGGATGTAAGTTTAGCGATATACCGATGTCTATTTATACTGTAGATTGATGGCACTTGGTGGAATTTGTTGTTACACATATTGATAACTCACTTGTACTTTTCCACATTACTTTATCGCTTATTACACCTGACTGGTTTCGCCTTACGGCATCCTCAAATGTCAATGTCAAAATGTCAATATAAACCTTTGAGGATGCCGTAAGGCGAAACCGGTCAGGTGTAATATAAATATATAAAAGAAAGTCGTGTTAGTTACACTATTTATAACTCAAGAACGGCTGCGCTAATTCAGTTGAAAATTGGTGAGGATGTAGCTTAGGACTATGAGATGAACATGGGATACTTTTCATCCCATTCCACCTTCATCCTGTTGGACCGCTGACCCGTATGACGTGATATAAAACCTCAAAGAGAATACAAGTCACTATAGAACGTGGTATAACCAAAATGTATCCAACTCGGAATAACAAAATTTGGAATGACAGAAACGTAATTTTGTCTATGATTAAGTATAGTTTCAAATTTGACAGTTAAAATTTTGTCTGAAATCAATAATAGGTAATAATCAGTATTAGTCAGTCACTCGAAAAAAACTTTCTCCGCAATATGAATATATGGTTTGAGATATAGAAGTAAACATATCTTAATATATTCTGAACGTAACGCAAACGAAGTCGCGGGCAAAAGCTAGTAAGCAATAAAGTAATGTGGAAAAGTACAAGTGAGTTATCAATTATGTGTATATACTGATGTATCATATGATGATACGATGACGACCTCTGTGGCGTAGCGGTAGAGCATTCGACTGCTATGCCCCTGCGGGTTCGATTCCTGCTCAGTGCAAATATTTGTATGCATGAATATGTATATTTGCATTGGTCTGGGTGATTCTATGTATAATATGTATGTATTTACAAAAAAAAAAAAGTATCTAAGTATGTTTATCCGCATTCTAGATTCCATAACACAAGCTAGTTAATATAGGTATTTAAACTATCATGGTCACTGACATCAGTATCAGAATAAACGGGATATTTACCATGTTTCATGGTAAATCATCATGGTAAATATCCCGTTTATTCTGATACAAGCTAGTTAAGCTATGCTTACCATGGGTCTAGATAGCGTTGTGTAGAATGTCGTGGAATATTTATTTATTTATTTATGATCGCTACCAGTGTGTACGACCACGTGACGGGCGCGAGTGCGTGGCGTGTGGTTTGGACGTCGCAGGCGAGCGCGGAGCAGCGCGCGGGCCGCGCGGGGCGGGTGGGCTCCGGCCACGCCTACCGGCTGTACAGCAGCGCCGTGCTGCAGCACGACTGCCCGCCGCAGCACCCGCCCGACCTGTGCCTCAAGCCGGCCGACGACCTCGTGCTCACCCTCAAAGCTATGGGCCTCGATAAGGTAACACTCCTATAACTAAACTAGCTGACCCACCCCAGCTTCGCCCGGGGTATATTTCAATTACAACATTACAACTCCTTAACCACTATTTCATCAAGCATTCTATTCTATCGGTGAGTATCTTGCCGTATTCTGGGTACTGGATATTATTGACTCGAACCTTGCATCTGTGACTGAGTCAGGACTGTATATTATACTAGCTGACCCACCCCAGCTTCGCCCGGGGTATATTTCAATTACAACATTACAACTCCTTAACCACTATTTCATCAAGCATTCTATTCTATCGGTGAGTATCTTGCCGTATTCTGGGTACTGGATATTATTGACTCGAACCTTGCATCTGTGACTGGGTCAGGACTGTATATTATACTAGCTGACCCACCCCAGCTTCGCCCGGGGTATATTTCAATTACAACATTACAACTCCTTAACCACTATTTCATCAAGCATTCTATTCTATCGGTGAGTATCTTGCCGTATTCCGGGTACTGGATATTATTGACTCGAACCTTGCATCTGTGACTGAGTCAGGACTGTATATTATACTAGCTGACCCACCCCAGCTTCGCCCGGGGTATATTTTGAAGCTTCATATCCCTTTGAGTTCGTATATTTAGTCTTCAAAATATGTATGAAAAATTGTCGGATTTGTTAACATTTATTATCAATGCTCCGCTCCCTTAAGTAGTAGCGTGATGATATATAGCCTAAAACCTTCCTCGATAAATGGACTACCCAACACTGAAATAATCATTCAAATCGGACCAGTAGTTCCAGAGATTAGCGCGTTCAAACAAACAAACAAACTCTGCAGCTTTATAATATTAGTATAGATAAACATGTATTTCGGTAATCTTTTGTGAAAGCATATGATGAGACCGTCAAGCTGAGTGTCACCATTGTCACACGGTATGTGTAGGTAATGGTGACCCTCTTTTCTGAGACTTTTCCCTCAGCTTACCATCAGGCAAGGCGAAGTCTAATTGACGTGTTCTATATATATAAAAAAAAATTTGGACACATACATACATGCATATAATCACGCCTTTATCCCTAGGGTTAGGCAGAGGTGAATTAAAACCCACATTTCACTAATAATTGTATTCGGTCCCACGTAACAGGGGGGTGAGTTTATTGCCGTATTCCAGGCACTATTGTTGACTCGAGCCATGCATCTGAGGCTGAGTCTGGGCTGTATATATCTGTCTGATTTTATACAGCCTTTTTCCTTAGTCGCCTTGTACGACACCGCATGGCAAGAGATGGGGTGGCCCTAATTCTACTCTGCCGGAAACCACGCGACATTTTTGGGATATTTGGATATATTTAATAAATTTGATGATGTGTAATTATAATATATTATTGTTATTACTAATAAATAACGAAATATATTCTAGGTAGTGAACTTTCCATTCCCGACGGCACCAGACAGGATGCAGTTACGTCTAGCCGAGAAGAGGCTAGAGATTCTTGGGATTCTGGAGAAGCCCTTAGAGAAGAACAAGAGAATGGATGAGGAAGAGGTCAGTTCCTTGATTATATTTGGACGAATAATAAATATGGAGTTCTTCAAGAGGGGCATCTGAAGGTTTCTTCATGGTCGGCAGCGCGAGTGTGACACCCCTGGTGTTGCATACGTCCATAGGCCACGGTAACCGCTTCCCATCTGGTGGGCCGTGTGCTTGTCTGCCAACTAAGTGGTATAAAAAAATATATATATTGTAAAAGTACAAAGCGTCTTAATCAATACGTGATTGGTTTTTAAACTATCATGGTCACTCACATCAGTATCAAAATTAACGGGATATTTACCATGTTTCATTTTTTTGAGTTTTCGATATTTCGGCGCTGTTGCAAGCACCATGATCACGGAGGAACTGGAGTAGTGGCGGTGAACAGAGAAAAAGTGCTTGCAACAGCGCCGAAATATCGGAAACTCAAAACAATGAAACATGGTAAATATCCCGTTTATTTTGATACTGACGTGATTGGTTATCATAAGTTCCGGGAATGTGATTATATTTGTATGAAGTCGCGGGCTTAACAATAGCATAATTAATAATCTATTATTGTTGTGTCCCAGGTACTAAAAGTCTCGCCCCTGGGCAAGGCGGTATCGGCGTTTCCAGTACTGCCTCGCTACGGGAAGATGCTAGCTCTGAGTCACCAACAGAACCTACTACCGTACACCATCGCTATGGTGTCAGCACTCACCGTTCCTGAGGTACGATTCATCATCATCGCCATTTTAGCGTGGTTTCTGGCTGCAACCGAGACTCACCTTAGAATTCAGAGTCCGGTTACTGGGTCCTTCGATCAGCTTCTTGCTCACAGCGATGGTATGGAGTGCGAGCAAATTATGCTCGAGAAAGAGACGGCGGATGCGACTCAGACTCTGTAGGTCGCTCTACGATCTCCGTCCATGAGCGAAGGTGTAGGTGCAGCTGTCTGTCGGGCAAGATGCGGCCACCGTAGTTCCCACACCCGAGCGGGTCATCTTGAAGCCGGGGATGGAGATGGCCCTTGATCAGCCTGGGTGCTAGGAATGGGCAACCTTACAATCTGGCTTGTGAAGACTCGAGATAGCGTGCGAATTAAGTCGGTTCGAGTCCGACATAACCGCCCCCTCCAGGCAGCGGGTGGTATCCGAGGGCTTTTCCACACGCTAAAAAGGGTCCGCTTTTCCTTTAGAATTAAAAAAGTTGATTGGAAAAAGATAAATTTTATTATAAAAAAGTGTTTGGTATAGCAAAAAATTTTTTATCCAGGTACTGACTGGTAAACCAGAAAGTTGGCCGGCGACCGGCCACATCCAGCTATTGGGTGACATGGGGGTGTTGCTACGAGCCGTCGGCGGAGCAGAGTACGCTCACATCAAGGGAGAGGAAGAACAGTTCTGCGCTAAATATGGATTAAGAGTGAAGGTAAGAAGTAACGAACTCTCATTCTGGTTTAAAGTGTCCTATAAATATGTCGTATACTAGTGAAGGACAGCATTCGAGTTCTTTTATCGAGTTGCAAGATTTGCCCCGAAAAAATTACATACAAAGCGAATAAAGTTCTATTTGAAGCGTCCGCTGCTTAATGGTTGCGCATGCGTACGTAGTTTTGCACAAATAATTTTGGGCTAATTTCGTGCAAATCACGATTTGCACAAAACAGTACGCAGTGCTATATAGTGAATTGTGGTACCTACTAGGAAGCTTGTACTCGCAAAAAACAGTTCTAGTAAAGGTCTGGACTCGATTCTTGAAAGTTGAACTGGAATTGGACGAATCCTTACAGCAACGTGCGAGAACTCGAGTCTTTTTACAATGATATATTTAAAGAGATTTTTAAAACTCGAGTTTATTGCTAGTCCCAAAGTGTTTTTAGAAAAGTAAAGTACTCACATTCTAATAATAATGAAATTTTTAAAACTAAGTTTTTTTAGAACTTCAATTCCGAAGTATAAGCTTAATTCTAAGAGTTTAGTCTCTTCTAATTAGGACTCTACGGAAGAACATATTTTAGTCAGTTTTTTGAGCCACTTAAACGAGTCCCTAAATAAAAATATCACCTACCAATGTCTCTGTTTCAGGCGATCAAAGAAATCCGCAAAATCCGGAAACAACTAACTTCACAAATTAACTTGAGCATAGACGGAGTCGACATCACAGTGGACCCTGAGATGAAGCCAATTGATGACAACCAGGCTCGACTCTTGCGCCAGTTGGTACTTTGTGGCCTGGGGGACCAGGTGGCCAAAAAGATAGGCTTAGATGAAATTAAACCAGGTAAGTTGAGATAGAAACAGGCATTAGAACGTTCTCACAAGGTCGGCAGCTGAAATGTGACTCCCTTGGTGTTACAAACGTCCATAGGCCACGGTAACCACTTTCCATCAGTTGGGCTGTGTGCTTGGTACCACCTGTTTAGGGGAAAAAAATTACAGGCATATTCTCTCTGCTAGTGGTTTTCCCCAACGATTGTAATATGGGGTTCTACTAAAAGGGCATTAGGATTTATACAAGAGCAGTCCTTGGTGTTGCACACGTCCATATCATTCATTCATATCATTTATTTGCGAAAATATGTACATTACAGTCCATCAAATCTAAGAGGTACCGTTTGACGTTTCATATTTTTCAAACCGAAACAACTTTGTTCATACGTACATTATTCAGTTTCGATAACCTTTTTCATAAAACCATGAATTTAGAAAGATTTCATTATTGTATCTAAAAATGTACAATTCTTAATATCTAAATGTAATTGAAAACTTTCAAACAAAGCAAAATAACACATATTTACACAGTAAATAATTTCTAATAGTTATATTCTTGACCGCATTACAAAGTTACGTAGTTAGGTCACTGCACGTAGTGTTGCGACTCTTCGGATACACTTGTATGCAAAAAAATCGTTTACATATACGAAAAATCGAATGTATTATTTACAAATTACACTTGACAACCAAACAAATATTTTTTCATGTGAATGGGATTTATCTCACATATTACGATTACATAACTAAATAGTTATGTAATCGTAAAATATGAGATAAAACCCATTCACCAAAAATACGTATTTATAAATCAAATATATTTGCTTCTTTAAAAAGTTGTCGAAAGCGATTTGTCGATTTTTGATTTTCGCGCCCAAATAAGTCGGGGTTTCTCGCGCTAACGCTGTCGAAATAGTAAATGGAGTCAGGGATAGTGTTTTTTACATTTATTTTTGTGTATGATAGTATGGGTTTGCATATTACAGAGAAATAAACAAATTTTTAACAAGCACATCCATTGATTTTACAATTACAATTTTTTCTTCTAAGTCTTATTTCTACGTCTAAAACTAATAAAAATAAGGTATGTAGAACCCATTCACAAAAATGTTGTTGCCTGATGTTATAAATTAACGACGTTACTGCGCGACCGCATAATGCACTGAATACACAGATACCCTAAAATAAATTAATTTAATTATTTTTAGGTCAATAGGCAAAATCGCAGGTGTCCAAGTCTCTACAATTTTTTTTTCTGGCAACACTGCCAACTACAAGCGCACGCGGTCCGCTCGGTCGGTTCGGCGTCAGCAGTCTCTCGCCATCTTGGAAGCTGACTGTGCGCGTACTTGCTTTCTCGTTTGTGTTTTACAATTTGTGACTTGGCTATTACTTTTCTGGACTGATCATTCTTTATCCGTTTACCTTGGCAATATTTATACTGGACTCCGAACTAAGCAAGTGTTTATTAATAATGTCGAAAAGAGGACGTACTTTGAACAGCCAGGCTCGTGAATTGGTGGTGAAATTACACGAGTATTTTGAGCGTGAATCTCAAAATGGTGGACTTCTACTGCCAGTTACACAAGTTCGGGATCGCGTCGGTGAAGCTCTCGGTATTGGTAGCCGCACCGTTGGCAAAATATTAAGTGAAAAATATGGGCCTTCGGGGAGTGACAGTAACGTACTTCACACACCGAAAAAACGAAAAAGAAATAAACCTGTGACAGGCATCGATGAATTCGATAGTCATGCTATTAGAAACCATATATACGGGTATTTTACAAGAGGCGAATTTCCAACATTGGCAAAGTTATGTGCAACTTTAAAAGATGCCGGGCTGTATAAGGGAAGCATAGAGTCGTTGAGAACGGTAATAACAGGAATTGGCTTCAGATACAAAAAAGTTGACAAACGAAAAATTATTATGGAGCGACATGACATAATTATGCAGCGACTAACATTCCTGCGCGAAGTTAAACAAATTATAAACTGGGATAATGTAATATTTTTGGACGAAACTTGGCTAAATTCCAACCATTCTGTGCCGAAAACATGGACTGATGATTCTGAAGCTTCGTGCTCGAAGGTGCCGATAGGAAAAGGTGGACGCCTCATAATATGCCATGCTGGGTCAGCGTCTACAGGCTTCGTGGAAACCTCTTTATTAGCTTTCCAATCCAAAAGCACTAAAGAGTATCATGAAGAAATGGACGCAGTAAGGTTCCGAGAGTGGTTCTTAAATTTATTACAGAATATCCCTCCTAACAGCACAATTATAATGGATAATGCCCCATACCACTCTGTGCAAATTGATAAAGCACCTACGTCAGCCAATAAGAAAGCAGATTTGGTGGCATGGCTGCAAAGAAAAGGAGTGGATGCCGACATGTCACTATTAAAAGCTGAATTATTACAGTTAGTGAAATTGCATAAACCACCAAAACCGACATATGTAATTGACCAATTGGCCGAAGAGCACGGGCACAAAGTCATACGACTTCCTCCGTACCATTGCCAATATAATGCCATTGAACTGATTTGGGCCCAAGTTAAAGGTAATATTTTATAATATTATAATAATAACACGAGTACTTCTAACATTTATAATTTAAACAATGGTTTTCGTCTGCTATCAAATAGTTACATTATTGTTTTACAGGTTATGCAGCAAGACACAACACAAAACCACCCTTCAGTGTCAAGAAAATGGAAGGTTTATTAAAGGAAGCATGTGCCCAAGTTACACAGGAAGATTGGAGTAAAGTAGTACAAAAAACAAAGAAAATAATAATGGACGACTTCGAAAGAGACGTACACTTTGATAATGTAATGGACAATCAACTGGTCATTAATTTAAATGACGATGATGACGAAGACGACGATACTAGTACTAGTAGTGAATAAAAAAATATCCTAAACATTTCTTTTATTTAATTATAACAATTGATTTCTTAAAATTCGGATATTATAGTAATCGATCTCTTAAAGTTCGGATATTATAGTAATCGATTTTTTCATCCCATCCCTATCATTCAATTGTCAGAACTGTCAAACGGTACTTCTTAGATTTGACGGACTGTAGGTGATTACATGATATATCATTTTTTGAACAGCCAAATTCCGCCTCAAGGTATGCAAATATGGGTGGGATCTTCATGGTATAGTTTAGTAAACCATATATGTAGATACACAATCAATCATAATCATTACAAATCCATGCAAACACAATGAAATTAATTTATACTAAAAATACACACACAATAATTTCCAATTTTCATAAAATTAGTAACAATGTCAATATATATGTAAAGTCATACTGAATAAAATTTCGATTTATTGGCTTCATCTTTTCCAATTAGGCTGGGATAACGGATATTTTATGTTATTTAGTTATGACGCATATATGCGTCATTGGCATGACCGAGTATTTTATAACAAATGTTCCACTCACTTGCGTCTTTGACCGTCTTTGATCGTCTTTTATTAATTTTCAAATAAAGTACAGGAATGTTTTTTTTTTTATACATCTTACGTGGCTGACGATCACACGACCCACCTGATGGAAAGTGGTTACCATGACCTATGAACGTGTGTAACACCAGTGGAGTCACATCCGTGCTGCCGACCCTGTAAGAACAGAGATTTTGTGCCGTCACTGTAGAGGACAAAGCAGGACAAGCCTTTGGTCATCCCACTGACAGCAAAAAAACTCTCCAATGAGCTCTGGCTACTCTACTCACCGCCAGGAACACAACACGAAGTTATTATAACCGCGGTATTCTGTAGGGCGGAGGTACTTCCCCAGTCAGACTGCTCAATTGGGTGGAAATACCGCCGTGTCCTACCTCCTTTTATTATATTATATCTTATGTGCCGGATTTGTTGCTATTTATGATGATGTATACTCTATAACCTTCCTCGATAAACAGGCTATTCAACACAAAAACAAATTTCAATTCGAACATGTAGTTCCTGAGATTTATATATGACAGAGAATAACCGCGGTAGCCTAGTGGTATGCGTAATGGACTGCTAAGACGAGGTCTCGGGTTCGATCCCAAGTTTTACCATGGCACACATCAATGACTTTTCGATACTTTTCGAAGTTATGTGTGTATTAATCGCAGGTTTATAAGTGCCCGGTTAATGGCAATAGGCTCGCCACCTAAACCTAAACATGAACTGGCGTAATGTGGGTGCTAGCACCTCTGCCTACCCCATCGGGGATATAGGCGTGAGTTTATGTTATGTAGTTCCTGAGATTAGCGCGTTCAACCAAACAAACAAATAAACTTTTCAGCTTTATAATGTTAGTATATTTTTTAAACAGGCCAAAACAGAAGCAAATTCAAATACGCTTACCACTGCAGCGAACTCGAAGAACCTGTGTACCTGCATTCTGATTCCATTCTGCGACAGACTATTCCAGACTGGGTGGTATTCCAGGAACTATATGAGGCTGGACCAGAGGGGCGAAGAAAAATGATTATGAGGAATTGTACCGCGATCGAACCAGTGTGGTTAGTCATGTATGTACATCGACTGTGTAATCTAGGTGAGTGGAACATTTTTTTTATATACCATCAGGTGGGCCGTGCTTGGCAGACAAGCACGGCCCACCTGATGGAAATTGATTTTGATGACTGGCCTATCACGCCCCGTTTCAAGGACCCGGGACTGTAGGAAGAAGGAAACACGTGAGCTGATAATGAATTCAAGGCCTTAATGGTGCGACAAAGAAAAGAGTCACCGAACCGAGTTCTTGATCAAATATTCTGCACCATATGCTGGTGACATCTAAGCCCTGCACACGTTGTCATGCAGGCAGTCAAAAGTGGCTATGCCATCGGTAAACTAACGACTCACGAAACGTCTCCTGAAACTAGACAGAACAAGTCTAAGAACAATAATGGGGACAATAACAGGCCATTGCCCCCTCCACAAGCACCTATACACTATCGGTGTTAAGGACAGTCTCCTTTGCAGCGGATGTTTTGTTGCTGAGGAAATGGCCGCCCACGTATTACTGGAATGCGAGGCAGTAGCCTATCAACGATCACAATTCCTTGGTACAGTGAGGTCGCTTCGCGAAGCCTGTGAAGCCCCCAGTAAGCTTCTTCGCTTCTGGGCGGAGCTAGGCTGGCTAATCTAGCCAGTACTCTGCACGCACAATGGTCTAAAAGGAGGCCAAGTGCGGATAAGGGAGTCCCTATCCATTCCATGTTGTCCTGTTTAGGAAATTTTTTGTAGGAAATCTGTAGGTAGGTAGGACACGG
This sequence comes from Eilema griseolum, assembly GCA_963662185.1. Taxonomy (NCBI): domain Eukaryota; kingdom Metazoa; phylum Arthropoda; class Insecta; order Lepidoptera; family Erebidae; genus Eilema; species Eilema griseolum. The sequence goes on from OY759249.1 coordinate 5,481,669, forward strand.
CCGCATTTCCGCCCAATTGAGCAGTCCGACTGGGGAAGTACCTCCGCCCTACAGAATACCGCGGCTATAATAACTTCGTGTTGTGTTCCCAGCGGTGAGTAGGGAGCTCACTGGAGAATTTGTGCTGTCAGTGGGAAGACTAAAGGTTTGCCCTGCTTTGTCTTCTACACTGACGGCACAGAAACTCTGTACTTACAGGGTTGGCAGGACGACTGTGACTCCTCTGGTGTTATAAACGTCCATAGGCCACGGTAACCATTCCCCATCAGGTGGGCCGTGTGCTTGTCTGCCACCTAAGTGGTAAAAAAAATAATTATAACTTTAGTCGACTTCTACGACACCGCAATAACAGAAATTCACTCAATCATTTTCTTACAGGTGAACCGCTACCAGAACCGCCTCCAAGATACGACGAGGTGTCAGGCAGAGTCAGGTGTCACTACAAGGGTACTTTCGGCAAAGCTGGGTGGCCGCTACCTAAGGTGGAAGTCGATTATCCTGAGACAATTGACAAATACAAGTGAGTTACCTAAAACCAATCTTGTAGCGACTTGTTATACAAACACATTTTAAGCAAATAAACTCAAAGAATCATAAACTTAAACATAAACTCACGCCTATATCCCCGAAGGTAGGCAGAGGTGCTATCATCCATATTTCGCCAGTTTATGTTTAGGTCCCAATGTAATAGGTGGCGAGCCTATTGCCATTAACCGGGCACGTATAAACCTGCGATAAATACATGCTTAACTTCGAAAAGCTTCGAAAAGTCATTGGTGTGTTTCATGGTAAAACCTGGGATCGAACCTGAGCCCTCGTCTCAGCATTACATTACCCATACCACTAGGCTACCGCTGTTTTTTTCACTCAAAGAATCAATTTCATTTATTCAGTTTAGGCACATAAAGAGTACATACGAACGTCAAAATCAAGAAATATTATAAAAATAATAAATAATGTACAAATACACCATTGGATAATGATGCTTTCGCTGGTTCGGTAGGTAATTCTACTGAGAAGATACATGCAAGAAACTTAGGGAACTATATTAGAACTAGATTAGGTATATTTTTTTTAATTTGCTTTAGTTTACAATTTATGTTGTGCGAGCAAGCAAGAGACTTCTGTTGACCACGCATTTACATCATCAAGATACTTATCTACTTTATAGTAACCTTTTTACATCAAACATTTTAAACTAACTGTGCTTACTAACTAGTGCTTCAATTTCATTTTTAGTCTTTAAAATGAGTTTCGAACATAAAAATAAAATATCAACTCACGCCTATATCCCCGAAGGGGTAGGCAGAGGTGCTAGCACCCACATTTCGCTAGTTTATGTTTAAGTCCCAATGTAATGCTCTTTGAAAGAGTTATTGCGAAGCGCCTGGTCGAGCACCTCTCTGGTAGGGGGCCGGAGCTGGCGGATGCCCAATATGCCTTCCGCCGGTGGCGGTCCACCGTGGATGCCATCATGCGCGTGAGGACTTTGGCGGAGGAGGCAGTTGCCCGGGGTGAGGTGACGTTGGCGGTGTCTTTGGACATCTCATGCTAATATGCTAATATTCGAAATAGATAAAATATTAACAAAGTGAGTTTTTAAATAAAACATATTAAAAAAACACATACACATATTATTGCATAGCTGGAATTGTTGGTACTTTAGTGTTTAAGGAGCACTTATTTACTCTAAAATCATTATTACCATCTAAGTGTTCGTATCTCACCCATAGATGGTTCGCCCGCTATCTTCTCGAAGGCGCGGTCTTCCCGAAGCTGAAGAAGTACTCCAAGTCTTTGCTATCGCCGCCGTCCACCATGGTGAAGAGCTGGTCCAAGCTGCAGCCCAGGACTGAGCTCCTACTGAAGGCACTGATCGCCAAGAGAGCGGGCACCAAAGAAGAATTAAGAAAAATTTGGGTGGCACAGAAGAATTGTAAGTAGACCTTTATTGACGCTGAAGCTCACCTGAGGGGGTCTTCTATGGGGCCCTGGGTCAGTCGTGAGGGACATGCTCGAGGCGACCCCCCCCCCCCCTCCTCAGAAACTTGATGGCTTGAGATACCCGTGCAATTTTAGCCGGTCCCACTCCGATACCACCCCTGCTGACTGCGGCAGGAGGTATACGTTGGGGTTTCCGCACTGAAATAAAAAAGTTAGGCTTAATAGCACCACAATCCCGCAGTAAATCATTACCATCGTCATCTTAGCTTTCTGGTTACATACAAGGCTTTCATGGTTTGACTTTTACCACAGACGGGACTGCCGTCTGCCCCCTGACACTTAGAGGAATACCTATGCCAGAACCTTGCCCTTCAATCAGCCGGTATCACGGTTTGTAAATTACCCCAATGAATTGAAAAGGGTGACCACCTTTTGACATAATCAAATGTAAAATTCGCGAAAATTCATTCACAAGTATCACCACCCCATCTCATCCGAAGGGTGTGGAAAGAGGCCACTAACGGAAAATATATCACTGCGAGAGATGGAAAGAAATTAAATCCTGTACCATCCCTTCTGGCCAGCGTGGAAACAGTAAGGCCAAAGCCTCCCAACATTGGGAGAGGCCTGTATCCAGCAGTTGGCCGCGATAGGCTTATTGATTGATGAAATTCATAAAATTTACATACATAATATATTCCTAACTAAATTCTTGAAGAGGTAGGCAGAGGTATATTAACACCCACATTTCGCCATCTATGAGAGAGAGCCAGAACTCAATGGAGAATTTGTGCTGTCAGTGGGATGACTAAAGGCTTGTCCTGCTTTGTCCTCTACACTGACGGCACAGAAACTCTGTACTTACAAGGTCGGCAGCGCGAGTGTGGCTCCTCTGGTATTACACACGTCCATAGGCCACGGTAACCACTTTCCATCAAGTGGGCCGTGTGCTTATCTGCTACCTAAGTGGTATAAAAAAAACTATTTATTTCAGTCCCATGTAATAGGAAGCGAGTCTATGGCGCGCAACACATATTCTCACTTACACATTGCGACCGGAAAGGATGCGCACCATAATATGGGGTTCCCAAGCGACTAGAATAGGGGGTTCTTCAAGAAGGCCTTGTGGTTCCCGGCAGAGTAGAATTTGAACCACCCCATCTCTTCCCATGCGGTGTCGTACAAGGCGTCTACGGGATAGGGCTGTTTAACATCAAACAGATATATACACAGCTCAGACTCGGGCAAAGATACAAGCCTCGAATCAACAATAGTGCCTGGAAGACGACAATAGGCTCACCACCTATTACGTGGGGCCGAAGCAATGATTGGTGAAATGAGGGTGTTAATTCAACTAATCCTTCGGGGATAATGGCGTGATTATATGAATGTATGTAAGAACGGCATTAGAAGGTTTCTTCAGAGTCAGCAGCACGAGTGTAACTCCTCTGGTGTTGCATACATCCATGGGCCACGGTAACCACTTCCCAATCAGGTGGTTCGTGTACTTATCTGCCACCTAAGTAGTATAAAAAAGCGTGCACTTTTATATTTGATAATAAAATGATATTTGAGAAATATTGAAAAAGCATATGATAAGGCCGTCAAGCAGAGTGTCACCATTGTCACACGGTATGTGTAAGTAATGGTGACCCTCTTTTCTGGGATTTTGCCTTCAGCTTACCATCAGGCAAGGCGAAGTCCAATTGACGTGACCTATATAAAAAAAAAAAAAAAAAAAAAAAAGACATTTGACATGGCGATTTAATCCAAATTTTTCAAATAAGCATTATTTTAGCTACACTATATTTTGCATGTCAGAACATTGACTGACGAAATATGCGATTCTCACATTCATCTTTAAAACCTTGTACCTACCATATTTCTGCAAATAAACATATTTCAGTCACACCTTTTTTTTCTTTTCAGTCCTGCTCAATGAATACCTGAAGTGGGTACCTGTGTCATGTCACAACGAGGTATCATTACGTTGGCCGCCATTTTCCTAAAGTACCCACGCACACTCAAGCTGTGGAATGACCTCCCTGCTGCGGTTTTCCCAAGCGCCTACAATATGGGGTTCTTCAAGAGGGGCATCAGAAGGTTTCTTCATGGTCGGCAGCGCGAGTGTGACACCCCTGGTGTTGCATACGTCCATAGGCCACGGTAACCGCTTCCCATCAGATGAGCTGTGTGCTTATCTGCCACCTAAGTGGTATAAAAAAATAGAATCTACTTACTATGTATAAAATAAAACCTATATTGTAAGAATTTGTATATTGAACCGCGGTAGCCTAGTGGTATGGGTAATGGACTGCTGAGACGAGGTCTCGGGTTCGATGCCAGGTTTATTACCATGGCACACACCAATGACTTTTCGATGCTTTTCGAAGTTATGTGTGTATTTATCGCAGGTTTATAAGTGCCCGGTTAATGGCAATAGGCTCGCCACCTATTACATTGGGACCTAAATATAAACTGGCGAAATGCGGGTGCTAGCACCTCTGCCTACCCCTTCGGGGATATAGGCGTGAGTTTATGTTTTGTTATGTTTTGTATATTGTATTGTTTGTATTTTGTATAGTGACAATTAAGCTTAAGTAAATACATATTGATATATGAAATATCTTTCGTTTCATTTACCCAGTACTAGCTACAGATACCCGAGGAGAGGGTTAGCTCGTGAGAGATGGCCCTGAGTCGGCCGAAGTGCGAGGGATATGCCTGTCAACCTCACCTTTGGCAAACAAAACGACCCACAGGCGGCGTGCGTTTTAGTCGGTTCGAGTCCGACATAACCTCATCCACCGGCTCCGGTGGGGAGGTATCCGTGGGGTTTTGCGCAAGTAAAAAAAAAAGTACTAGCTACAGATTACCGCGGTCATAATAACCTCGAGTTGTGTTCCTGGCGGTGAGTAGGGTAGCCAGAGCTCACTGGATAGTTGATCGCCATTTTTGAGTAGATACGGACAATATAATCTATATTTTACATTACATCCTTTAAGCGGGGCGTGAAAAAGCATCTGATGAGGCCGCCAAACTAAGTGCCACCATTGTAACATTACTTAGTGTCTGTAATGGTGACCCTCTTTCCTGAGACTTTGCTTTCAGCTTACCATCAGACGAGGTGAAGTCAAGTTGGCGTGTCCTGTATAAAAAAATTGATAAATCCTTTTGCATTTGATTGATGTCCTAATTCTCGAGGAAGGTTATATTCTTTTTAAGATCACACTGTGACCTAAGGAAGCTCAGCAATAAGAACAAAAGATGAATCAAAAATTATCTTTGATAAAAAACATTGTGCTTTCCTCTCAGTTGGCATAGGTCTTTTTGTAGAAGGAAGGACGCGACGGTATTCCCGTCCCAATTCAACAGTCCGACTGGGGATCCACCCTACAGAATACCACGGCTATAATAACCTCGTGTTGTGTTCCCGGCGGTGAGTAGGGTAGCCAGAGCTCACTGGAAAGTTTTTGGGTTGTCAGTGGGAAGACCAAAGGTTTGTCCTGATTTTGTGTTCTGCACTGAGGGCTCATAAAATCTCTATTCTTACAGGGTCAGCAGCACGAATGTGACTCCACTGGTGTTACACACGTTCATAGGTCACGGTAACCACTTTCCATCAGGTGGGCCGTGTGCTTGTCTGCCACCTAAGTTGTATAAAAAAAAAGTTATGCAATATCGCGACTAGATAATCGCGGTAGGCGACTCCCGCGCCGGATCGTGCCTGGTCCAGAGGCTGTCCATCGCCATTCAAAGGGGCAATGCAGCCAGCGTGATGGGCACCTTCGCGCCAGGTACAGGTCCGGTCGCGCCTATTTATTTATTTATTTATTTAAGCTTTTTGCACAAACAGACAGAATGTACAAAGGCGGACTTACCTAATGCCACAGGCATTTTCTACCAGTCAACCTTAGGGTGATGCAGATATATTAAAATTAGGCCTATCTTTTAGGGGCGAGCGCGAATGCGTGTTATTTTTTTAATTTTTATCATGCAATATCTTACTTTGCAAGGCATATTTTTTCAGAACAAATTAACATATTAAGCGGTATTGGGAAGAATCGGACGGCCCTATAAATTTAGCCTATTATGAATTTTATTGTAGTATAGAAAAAAACTGTTATGCATGTGTACACGAACTTTACAAACTAAACACGCGCGTGTTCGTGAATTTCAAGTTCCTATTATGTCGTTCGGGGTGCGAGAGTTATGTCTCTGCCAATTTGACCCCCAGCAAGCTACGACCCACAGACGGCGTGCGTTTTAGTCGGTTCAAGTCCGACATAACCACACCCGTAGGCTCCGGAATATCCATGGGGATTTTGCGCACGATAAAAAGTTCCTGAGATGGTACGCGCGCTCACTCTGCCTCAGTAGGTACGCATAGGTATATACGCTCACGCTTATTTCCTTTTTCCTTCCCTTTATACTGGCATAAGACCGAGATGGCCCCTGGGTTTGTATATAGGTATATACTTAACAAGGGGCCATCTCGAAAGCGGATATGGCCATGGTTCAGCTGGGGTACGAAGAAAGATAATATATACCTGTACTCATAAATAAAGATTGATTATGATTATGAAGTGCTTCATGGGCAACCTTACAGCAAAGCATCTGAAGACCCCAGACAGCGTGTCGTGTTCAATCTAAGGCGTGCGGTTTCAGTCGATTCGAGTCCGGCAAAGCGTACCGCCTCAGGATTCCTATACGAAAAAAATACCTATGTAGAAAAGACTGAGCTGAGATGCAATCATATGTCAAAAAAAGAAAAAAAATATATTTTTGTTACTCTTCAAGATTTTCCATATCAAAAGGACGCAGGAAACCACTTGTGTCTAGAAACACCCTTTATATTTTAATGCTGAAAACAACCTATCAACCACAGTGATAAAATAAATGGATAACCTAAAATAGCCCTTATGAGTTCAGAAATACGAGTAACAAGGTAAATAATTGAATGCAGTGAGTGATATTTGTAGTGCTTTCTACTGCGATGTGGAGTGACGTCCTTCAAAAGAGGGTGCTCTGCTCACGGCTAACGAACTCATTGTCTGCGTTACATCTGTTTTAACTAGTGCCTACCATGTTCTGATAGCCTGGTACCTATATGAAATCTAAATACATATTTTATATGCCGTTTGGTTCGGTGCTTAGACTGTATATAAACTTCGTAGACGCAGTAATTGTAACTCCAACGCGGCGCAAAAAACAACTAAGTACGACTTTCTTTTTCTTTTCTTTTTTTTCCAACCTAAATTATGAGTCATGGCGAAGACCGAACTGTACCTACCTATGCGAGCGTTTGTTCGTTGTTTTTTGTTTGTTTTACTTAAGTACCTGTTAATAATTATGTATTTTATTATGCATGTTTAGTATTTAATTTTATTGATTTTATATCGTATTTTGTGGTGTGTGTGTGTGTGTGTGTGTGTATGTGTGTGTGTGTGTGTGTGTGTGTGTGTGTGTGTGTTGTGTGTGTGTGTGTGTGTGTGTGTGTGTGTGTGTGTGTGTGTGTGTGTGTGTGTGTGTGTGTGTGTGTGTGTGTGTGTGTTTATTTGTTTTATTATTGGGATCGCTTGCAGTGTCAGTAGTATGACAATGGTTTTTAATATGACCTAAAATTTGTAGAATTTGGACGTGGGTTCACGTCCGGTTTAGGTAGTTCACTTTTTCCGGTCTAAATCTACGATTCTATGATGCTAGTATCTACGTCCAAGAAATATAGTAAATTATTATATAAATATAAGGTAGTGTATGAGGAGAGGGCCAGATCGAGAGAGATGGCCCTGAGTCGGCCGGAGTGCGAGGGATATGCCTGTTAACCTCACCTTCGGCAACCAAAAACGACACACGGCGTGCCTTTTGGTCGGTTCGAGTCCGACATAACCTCTTCCACCGGCTCCGGTAGAGTGGGTTTTTTGAAAAAGTAAAGGAACCACAAATACAACTTTAGTATCAGTTACTATGCGGAAAATTTGAAAAAAAATTATTCGCGCTCATGTTTTTATGCTCACACTACCATGGGCCCGCAAATTGGAATTCGGGACCTCTTGAGTCATGATACGCGCGCGTCGGCTCATGAAACTTACCTACGGAACACTCACAGGTCATTGACTTCCAACCGTCAGCTGATTATCGATGTGGTACGGTCAGAATATAGATTGATGTCAATTTTTGAAATCTTTGCAACTGAATTTTAGAGAACTGTTTCACCCAATATTTGTAAGCATGATCCGGCCTGCCGTCCTGTATGGATCGGAGAGTTAGCCAGTAAAGGTGACGGATGAAAGACCGTTGCATGTAGTCGAGATGCGAATGTTGAGATGAATGTATGGTGTGACAAGAATAGATAAGATTAGGAATGAATATATTAGAGGAAGTTTGAGAGTAGCACCAATCACGGAAAAGCTACGAGGAAATCGTTTGTCTTGGTTCGGGCATTTAATGCGTAGGGATGAAAGTAATGTCGTAAGGAAGGCATTAACTATGGAAGTGGATGCTACAAAGGGAGAAGGAGACCTAAAATGAGGTGGATGGAATGTGTAAATGATGATATAGTTAAGAAGAGAGTGAATGCTGAAATGACTGCAACGAGAGATGAATGGAAAAAGAAAACATGTCGCGCCGACCAGAATAATCTTGGGATAAGGACAGGAGGATGATGATGATGGTTCACCCAATATATTTTGTCCTACACATATTTTCCGAAACTAAGTAATCACACAAAGTTCTGAGGGAACATTTTGTTACACTTTGTAATATTTGTGTACTTGTAGTAACGGCGGTGATAACAGTGTTATCAACAAACATCCATTTGGCGTAACTACGGATGCTGAGATCCGATTCATACTCATTATAAACGCGTGCTACTGATAACATAGGGCTATGACTCAAGTCTAGCTATTGTTTTAAATGATTTCGTAGAACCAGAAAGAATTATTGATACGAGTACTGGGTACTATCAATCAAATGCAAAAGAATTTATCAAATCTAATGCTGTTTATAATTGTCCGTAATGTAAAATGGCGACAAAAAATTATGACGAACGTCATCACTTTACGCACCAATCAGTGACACGACTGTGCACTACGCATAATAATTTCGCAATATTAATAATATTGTTAATATAATTTAAACAACCAACCCCAAGTCCGTGATTTCATCAAACTAGCCAGAGCTCACTGGAAAATTTGTGCTGTCAGTGGGATGACTAAAGGCTTGTCCTGCTTTGTCCTTTACACTGACGGCACAGGAACTCTGTGCTTACAGGGTCGGCAACGCGAGTGTGGCTTCTCTGGTGTTACACATTTCCATAGGCCACGGTAACCACTTTCCAACAGGTGGACCGCTTGTCTGCCACCTAAGTGGTATAAAAAATAAAAACATATTATTTCTTCACGCTAGTAAGTACTTATATTTTTATACTTAGTATTTGCGCCATTTTTGAATGCCACGATGTGCCTGCTGGACATTATTAACAAGCAATTAATAAAAATACAATCAAATCTCGCATGTAGTGCCAGATATTACCTACCGCGTTCAAACAAACAAACATTTCAGATTTATCATTAGCATTTCTATAGTAGCTACGAGTATAGTAGGTAGTTATCTGTATGATAAAAAAGAATTTGAAGTAGGTTATTATTGAAGAATAGCGTTACAGATGTGAATCGGAAATCCCTTAATGATTCTGGCTCTCAATCAACTGTTGTTCCATTGTTTCGTATGTTGTTCGTAATTAATATGTTGGGCTCGTGTGTCTGGCTTTGCATTTCCACCGCCATTTACACCGTATTAGAACAATCAATTACAAATTAGCATATCGCCACTCCTGGAAATATTGCAGAAAGTGTATGACTTGCATCTCTGAACAAAAAACGGAGAGCGCGAGGCAATGTTTTTCTACCACCATTTACACCGTTTTAGAACAATCAGTCATCAATTACAATTTAGCATATCGCCATCGGCGTAGATAGGGTGGGGACAGGGGGGGAGACTGCACCTCCTGGAAATCTTGCAGAAAGTGTATGACTCGCACTAATCTCTAATCAAAGTTTAAACGGAGCGCGCGAGGCACCGTTTTTCTACCGCCATTTACACTGTATTAGAACAATCAATTTAAACTATTATGGTCTCTCACATTAGTATGGAAGTTATCGGGATATTTATCATGTATTGTTCTAAGTTTCCGATATTTTGGCGCCTGTCGCAAGCAGCCTGATCACGAAGTAGGTAACTGAAGTATTGGCGGTAAAGAATATTATCCTTATGGTTAATAGTTCATGGTTAATATTATTTTGCCTGCACTTACATCAATGCATCTCTGCATCACCCTAAGGTAGACTGTCAGATAATGCCTTTGGCATTAAGTCCGCCTTTGTACAATAAACTGTGCATATAGTTAAAAAAAAAAAAAGAGTGAAAAAGTTTTAAGGAGTAAATAAATATGTATGGATCATCTTTCGACATAATATCGGAAACTACATGGTAAATATCAATTAATTACAATTAAATGTTTAGAAGAATTTGGATGGTTTCGGGCGAAGGTTCTGTGACTTTGTGGTCAGAGCGTTCCCCCTGTAAGGGTAAAATCGCGTGTTAAAAACCTAACCTTAATTAATTACAATTAGCCTATCTATGGCGTCCACTACTCGACGTAGACCTCTCCTAATGTTAGGAGACTCCCGTATCAACACCGGTCAATTTGCTGTACAGAATAGGAACAATTTTTTTTAATATGCAGAAATCCCTTCGAATTCCACCGTGCCGGAACTGGCAGAGTGGTTAAGTCAGGCTAATAGTTGCCGGGGGTGAGGTAACCTTATAGATAGACACCGGACAGTTTGCTTACCGAATAGGAGCACTGTGAGTGTAGATAGTATGTGACGGTACATGGAGAAAAGAAAATATCAAAAACATCGAGACTATGCATGAGGATGAAGAACCTTCTACATCACGAAGTCGAAGATGGCATAGACTGTGACCACGGCCGGTGTAACCTACTCGAAACGTCAGGCCAATCAAAGGTACCTACGTATGTTTACGGTACGGTTCCAATTAGTCCCACCCTCTAGGACCACACTTGCATGTCTTAGATGTCATCCGCACACCGTGCAGAACATCCGATCAAGAACCAAGCGGTTCGGTGACTCTTTCCTCTGTCGCACCATTAAGGCCTGGAATTCATTACCAGGTCACGTGTTTCCTTCTTCCTACTGTCCCGGGTCCTTTAAGCGGGGCGTGAAAAAGCATATGATGAGGCCGTCAAGCTGAGTGTCACCATTGTCACATGGTATGTGTAAGTAATGCTGACCCCCTTTTCTGAGACTTTGCCTTCAGCTTACCATCAGGCTAGGCGAAGTCTAATTGACGTGTTCTATACAGGGTGTATTTTTGAAACGGGGCAGTAAGGGCAAGTACCTTAACCGTTGCAGTTACAGCAAAACGTTCTTAAAAGACCTTCCCTAACTTTTTGGGACATTTTGAACTGCATTCACAGATTTTGTAAAAAACTTACAGTTAGCAAAAAAAAATGCTAAAAGTTCAAATTTTCTTTTTTTATGCCAATCGATTTTATTTCATGTGGGGATCAAAAAATTCTATGGGACCATTTTAGCTTTCAGTACTAGAAAAGACAGGAATCGCCAAAAACGTTTCCCATACATTTCGTACGGCAATATGATAAATCAACTCGAAACTCATAGGTAAGGTAAAATTTTGAACTTTTTTAAATAAAAAAAATTATTTAAACATTTAGGAAATTGGTTTATGAAATAAATTACTCAAAATGATTTCCATTTTCACGAATACATAAGTCTATCCTTTTTTACACTGAACGAATGGCGGCTAATAATGTTCTGGGATGAATATTACGTAAAATGGTCATTAATGCATCCTTGAGCTCTTGAACACTGGCGTACGTCGTCTTATACACCTCGTTTTTCACGAAGCCCCATAAAAAAAAATCAAGTGGTGTTAGATCGGGGCTACGAGGTGGCCACTGTGTTGGACCATGTGTACCTATCCACTGTATACCGAATAGGCGGCTCAAATTGGAACGTGAAAGGTGACTGTTATGTGGCGGAGCACCATCTTGTTGAAAATGAGCTTTTCGCAATTCCGACAGGGGCCATTCGTCCATCTCGTTTTCAAGATGGTGTAAAATGACTTCATTATACATGGCAGAATTCAGTTTCCCTTCATAAAATTCCACCATTATGACTCGATTGGACATTATACCACACCAACAGTTGAATGAGAAGCGAACCTGATTTTGACTTGCCGTAACTCTTAGTGGATTTTCTTTGGACCAATAGTGGTGATTTTTTCTGTTGTACATACTGTTATTGGAAAAATTCGTTTCGTCTGACCACAGTATGTAATTTAAAAATTCATGATCTCTGCTTATTTTTCTCTTAGCCATCTGCAAAAAGTAAGCCTTCGAACATCATCACCCGGATGTAACACTTGAACTATGCGCCCATATCGATAGCACTTGTAGCCGTATTTCTTCCATATCTTTATCACAAGGGAGTGGGATACACCTACTTCAAGGGCGACTTGCCTGGACGATACCTCTGGATATGCTTCGACATAAGTCAGAACCGCAATCTCCGTGTCCATGTCCACACGAGGCTGCCGCTTTCTTTTGAAAGAACCCTGCAATTCCAGGTTTTTCAAAAGATTTGTAATAACCTTTCTTGTTGGCACATGCCGCAACGGTTGGTACCACACTAATGCAGCTCCCGCATTTCGATTATTGACAAAATACGCTTCTAATAACTCAATTTTTTCACGATTAGAAGACATTTTAGCGAAAATCCTTAATTAATAACTCATACGAAGTTTCTCAGCTGAAACTAAGTATAACACACAGATTTTCGAATCAAATTCGAAATTTGAGGGTAAAAATTATTTTTATTTACTTTACAGTCAATTCTACCCACTTCCTGGCCATAACAAAAAGTTAGACCATCGTAGAAATTTGTTTCTGTTGCCGAAATGTATGGGAAACGTTTTTGGCGATTTCTGTCTTTCCTAGTACTGAAAGCTAAAATGGTCTCATAGAGTTTTTTGATCCCCACATGAAATAGAATCGATTGGCATAAAAAAAAATTTTTGGACTTTTTGCATTATTTTTGCCAACTGTAAGTTTTTTACAAAATCTGTGAATGCAGTTCAAAATATGTCAAAAAGTTAGGGAAGGTCTTCTAAGAACGTTTTGCTGTAACTGCAACGGTTAAGGTACTTGCCCTTACTGCCCCGTTTCAAAAATACACCCTGAATATATAAAAAAAAACAAGATCGCGTCAGTTGCGTGTGTGCACACCCATTAGATGGCTGTTCGATTCGGTGTGAACAGCGGCCTGAACAAGCTGAGTATTCGAGTGAGCCAGGCCAGGACCCAAGTGCTAGCGTCTAGTGCTGTTGTATGCTCTGTGGTACAGGTGATTCTACCGTTACATAGAGGACTACCACTTCAATTTGTGGTCTCTTTGTAACTGTAGTACACTCGAGAGCAATGAATCCGGGTCACTTAAAGAATGTTAAAAATCTCGGAAACTAAAAATGATAGGTTAATGCAATAAATTGTATTTAATAGACAATGTAATACTCCTTAAATGAAAGTAAAAAAAATATGAGTCACCATACATTTTATTAACACAAAATTACATAAAGAAAAAAACTGCTGATCTCTCCTTAAAACAAAAACAGGAAACATGAAATTTTTGAACTTTATTACGATTTTCTTGAATTTTAATACTTCGTATTGCCTCCTCGTGCTTCCATTACTGCGTTTACGCGGTTTGGCATGCTGTACACCAAGTTCCTTATACGATTTTGGGGAATATTCTCCCATTCCTCTGTGAGAGCAATTTTGAGCTCACGAAGCGTGATTGGGGGAGGGTTTCGTTGTTTTACGCATCTGCCTAGCTCGTCCCAAGCATGCTCGATCGGGTTGATATCCGGGCTGCGCGCTGGCCACTCCATACGAGTAATGTTCATTTCTTGAAGGTAGTCATTCACAATCCTACCTGTATGAGGTCTGGCATTGTCATGCATAAATATAGCATCCTCACCTAAATTGACCATAAATGGACCAACGTGATCATTGAGGATTTCTTCCACATATCTTACGCTAGTTAAAGAGCCGTTTTCTGTGATCACCAGCTCTGTGCGACTTTCAGAAGAAATTCCGGCCCACACAAGTACAGACCCACCACCGTAGGCTACTTTTTCTTCGATGCATGCTTGCTTGAATCTTTCCCCTGGTCTTCGATACACTCTGTGTCTTCCATCGTGCTTGTAGAGCATAAATTTTGATTCGTCGGAGAACATAACTTTTGACCAATCTTCAATACTCCAATTTACGTGGCTCTGGGCATAACTTAGTCTCGAAATACGATGCCCACGCTCCAGTTTAGGGCCGTTTGCAGGTCTAAGGGGTTTTAAGTTAGATTCAGCAAGCCGACGTCTTACTGTCCATGCACTTGGGTTACTTCCTCCGAGGCGTCGAAACTGATTGGTGAGTTCAGTTCCTGTGAGAAAGCGATTTCGAAGCATGGTGTTCACCAAGTATCGGTCTTCTCGTGCTGTGGTACACCTGGTTTTGCCCGTTCCTGGTCTGCGTAGGTTAGAACCAGTTTCTTCGTAACGTCGGAGAACTCTTTGTACTGTTGACAGCGACACACCGACAGTCCTGGCTGTATCGCGCTGACTCCAGCCGGTTTCCAGCATTGTAAGTATTCTGGTGCATTCTTCAGGCGTAAGCGACATAATTTCAGCTTGATTAATGAATATAGAGCACTATCAACATGGTTTATGTACCCACATAAATGACAGATTACAAACAAAAGCAACACCAAATGCTGTAATTTTGTAGTTTCATCTTCGAAAGTGGCCCTTTTTCAAATTTGATTTTTTTATGATATAACTTTACAATAACTAAGAAGTTTTAATACCTTCATTTAAGGAGTATTACATTGTCTATTAAATACAATTTATTGCATTAACCTAGCATTTTTAGTTTCCGAGATTTTTAGGATTCTTTAAGTGACCCGGATTCATTGCTCTGCTCTCGAGTGTATTTCGCGTGGAGTAATAAAGAACAAATTTAAAAGTAAATGTGAAGATTTTTTAAACTAACTGAGCTTTTCTGCATCTCTTCGAACTCCGTGGCGTAGCGGTAGTAGGTACATTCGACTTCTACACCAGGGAGTGCAGGTTAGATCCCTGTTCCCGAAGTATATTTGTATGAAAGAATATTCTTGCATTGGTCTGGAGGTTTCTATGTAAGATAAGATAATGTATTAATTATCAATGAAACCTGAAATAAGGAAACAAAGAAAGAAAGAAATATAATATTTTATTCAGGACAAACTTAATAAAGAAGAAAACGGCTTAGCTGCAAACTCCTTAATAGGCATGTTATCTAAGAATAGGTTGTACTTATTGTGAGTAGGGTAGCCAGAGCTCACTGGAGAGTTCGTGCTGTCAGTGGGAGGACTAGCCCCCAGTCCTGGCCTGTCCTGACCGCTTGGTTCTTGCCATGCCCTGCTTTGTCTTCTGGACTGACGGCGCGGAGTGTCTGTGCTTGCAGGGTCGGCGGCGCGAGTGTGGCTCCTCTGGTGTTACACACGTCCATAGGCCACGGTGACCACTTTCCATCAGGTGGGCCGTGCGCCGGTCTACCGCCTGGGTGGTATAAAAAAATGTTGTATAAGACATATTGTACTTTTCCATTATACTTTATTTTTCCCCTGACCGGTTTTGCCTAACAACATTCTGGGCATTCTGGGAGAATGCCGTGAGGCGAAACCGGTCAAGTGAAAAATAAAATATAGTAGAAAAGTACAGTGTCTTATTCAATATGTGTAGCAGGCTCCACTAAACGCCATCAATCAACAGTATTTAAAGGTTGTACTTGAATTACTATTTTAGTCGCAAATTCCAGCATGTGGTAATAAATGTGCTAACATACTTAGTAGATATCTATTTTTTATATACCACTTAGGTGGCAGATAAGCACACGGCTCATCTAATGGGAAGTGGTGATCGTGGCCTATGTACGTGGGCAACACCAGTGGTGTTACACTCGCGCTGCCGGCCCTGAAGAACCCTTCTAATGGCCCTCTTCAAGAACCCCATATTGTAAGCGCTAGCAAACCATAGCAGGGCATGAAGTTTCTTTCATACCGCACAGTGCGCACCGTCTCAGGTCGCAATGTGTGAGGATGAATTCCCTGCCTATGGCGAGTTGTGCGATGATAGAATGTAGATATGGGCATTCTATTGCGCTGCAAATTAAAATATGTAAAGCGACTTCTATTGCTGACTATCCTTAAAAAAAGAACAATTAAAATTATCTACAAAGTGATTTCACTGTTCACTTAAAGCCATTGAATTGCTATCTTTATCGCTATTTTTCAAAGCACTATACTTCAAAGAGTTATATGCTAGAGTCTTCAACATCCTCAGATCGAAAATCTGTTAGCAATAACAAAAGCCACATAAAAGTCAGTAGACAATGGATCAGCCTCCCACACTCCAGGATCGTCACTCGACAACACAACTGATATGCCAAGACTTAGAAACACACTTAAAGGATGATTGCGGTATTCTCTGACTAAGGTTAATACTGTGTTGGATACCACACTCACTTCGTAGACTACAATCCTTTTCCATAATTTGTTTTATAACTAATAATAATAATAATATGTTTAAATCAATTTCAGAAATCAGAAAGTAATGGATGTTTGGTCAACGCGTGCGCGTGACGTATCCGTTTAGCTCCAAGTAATACTGCTTCGATAAGGTTCTTATCAGTTGCTGTTCCAAACCAATTTGTTTCTCCCGCATGATAGAAAAAATTAAAATCTCTTGTTATATTTTAATACTGGAAATAATTCTTTCAAGGGTTTGGACCCACTAAATCGAGATCAAAACTATCAGTCCTGGAATTTAGTTTACTTATTTTCCTAGCTAATTATGTATGTTTGTCTAGTGATCTTTGTTCCTTGAATGAGTAAAAATTACCTTAGTGCCATAAAAATCTGGATGATATTTAACGAATCTATCAATAATATTCTTGTATATTTTGGCTGTAAATAGTTTATCATAAATAGTTCCATTTAAATCGTAAAGTTTATACAAACTGCTCCTGACTTCTGCGTACATGATATTCTCTTCTCTGAGAGCTTTTAGGGCGTCATAAATGTACACTGGTTTAAAAGAAAACAAGCTGTCGATAGTTGCGAAATATTGTTTTTTACAACTATTGCAAAGATTTTCCTTATTTCAGAGTCAAATTTTGTAATGTTTTTGGATGCATGTCTTATATCGCTCATAAACTGCCAGTGGGTATCGCACGAGATGGTTGGATTATTAGAAGAAATCCGAAACTTAATTGGATGTCCAAAACATACGTATAAATTGTTCATATACGTGATGTTTAGCAAATAATTAGGACTCAGGATCGCCGCATCATGTACGTGTAACAATGCTCCTTTAGGCATAGCTTTAATAATCCGTTACACTTTAGAGTCCAAGACCTTGTCTTTGTATTCAAAATAGTGACGAGAAAAGTTAAAATATTCGGGGTGTTGGAATCCATAGTCGATTTCGGCAAACTTGTATTTCATTAAGCACTCGTTCACTTTCAATTTTATTTATTTATTCAACTTTATGCACAGTAATTTTGTACAGAAACGGACTTAATGCCAAAGGCATTATCTAACAGTCAACCTTAGGGTGATGCAGAGACACATTGAAGTAGGTGCGGGCAAAATAATAATCCATTTATTATCATATTATCTATGTTCAGAATAATAATACATACATTGTACAACCGAAAATCAATTCTTGATCGCTAAGCGTTGTGTTTCCGCCGACGGCTTGTATTCAAGTTCAAGGATTCTGGCGCCTTTTGTGTAGTAATC
Organism: Eilema griseolum; assembly: GCA_963662185.1. Lineage (NCBI taxonomy): Eukaryota > Metazoa > Arthropoda > Insecta > Lepidoptera > Erebidae > Eilema > Eilema griseolum. The sequence goes on from OY759249.1 coordinate 5,499,554, forward strand.
ATCACATTTTGTGTCAACAAATAAAATTATCACAAACATTATTATATACATTATTCTTACCCATATAATATGTGTAAGGTTTTGATGACAGAATCTATCCGGACCTTTAACTACATCTAATTACTGCATAGCATCGTTATCAAGTTACGCGCAAAAGACGGCTCAAATTTCGCGGTATGTATGAGTGCACTCAGTTTTTATTTTTTATTTTGTTATACTTGTACGATGGAAAGTGGTTACCGTGGCCTATGGACGTGTGTAACACCAGAGAAGCCAGATTCGTGCTGCCGACCCTGTAAGCACAGAGTGTCTGTGCTGTCAGTATAGAGGGCAAAGCAGGACAAACCTTTAGTCATCTCACTGACAGCACGAATTCTCCAGTGAGCTCTGGCTACCCTACTCACCGCCGGGAACACTGCACGAAGATATTATAAGCGCGGTATTCTGTAGGGTGGAGGTACTTCCCCAGTAGGACTGCTCAATTGGGCGGCAATACCGCCGTGTTCCATCTCCTATAGACGTTTCTTTTCTTAATTCTTCTTCTTAGTTCTTAATTTTACTTATTATGTAATGTAAAACTCACAGATTAAAGAGAATGCTACAATACATACTTAAGTATCAATTATACAACATAAGCGGCTGACAAGCACACGGCCCACCTGTTGAAAACTGATTACCGTGATCTATGAACGTGTGCAACACCAGGGGAGCTAGAGGAGTAAGAAGAGAGAGTTTCTGTGCCTTCAGTTCAGAAGAAACAATCAGGACAAAGCTTTAGTCTTCCCACTGACAGCACAAAAACTCTCCAGCGAGCTCTGGCTACCCGGGACACAATACGAGGTTATTATAGCCGTATATTATATATAAAAAATAATTAATATTTAAATTCACTCAATGATTAAGATAAATTAAATAATTGCTATTTATAAAAAAAACATTCAATTCATCATCCTCCTGCCCTTATCCCAAGTTTATTTCTGGTCGACACAGCATATGTGTTCTTTTCCATTCATCTCTAGTTGCAGTCATCTCAACATTCACTCCCTTCTTATACATATCATCTTTCACACAGTCCATTCATCTCATTTTAGGTCTCCCTCTCCCTTGTAGCCATCCACTCCACTATAGTTAGTGCCTTCCTTACGACATTACTTTCATCTCTACGCATTACATATCCGAACCTGGACAAACGGAAACATAACCAAGATAAAAAATGCATTAGGATGTACACAATATTTAATGGAAGTCAAGGTGTGAGTGTTTTTTTTTTATATTTTTTTATACCACTTAGTTGGCAGACAAGCACACGGCCCACCTGATGGAAAGTAGTTACCGTGGCCTATGGACGTCTGTAACACCAGAGGAGTCACAGTCGCGCTGCCAACCCTGCCAGAGTTTCTGTGCCGTCAGTAGAAGACAAATCAGGACAAGCCTTTAGTCTTCCCACTGACGGCATTTCAGCTTTCAAAACTATTTCTCTACTTTTTCTATAATTAACTAACAAGTTGAGAAATGCTATGTCTAACGTGCAAACCATTTATTCTCGCAATAAAATAAAAACGAATATTTGTATATTCTTGTTGTGGTACTACAACTACTGTTTGTGTCAAGTAGATAAACCCTTCTATCTAATTATTATTCTAAAACAAAAAGAACAACAAGGAAAACTAATAAACGCCGATAAACAGAAATAAGTATCAATAAAAACTACTATAGGTTTTGAATCACAAATTGTATAAAGAAAAACTCTTGTACGCAATTTTCGTCTTTATTGTACAAGCCAACACCACTAGTTTGTAATTACCAGAGAAATTGCAGTGTTTAATGTGAAACGTATATGTATAGCTACTTCCATTTACATAAAATATTAATAATGTTAAAGGAGGTAGGACACGGCGGTCCGACTGGGGAAGTACCTCCGCCCTACAGAATACCGCGGTTATAATAACTTCGTGTTGTGTTCCCGGCGGTGAGTAGGGTAGCCACAGCTCACTGGAGAGTTTTTGTGCTGTCAGTGGGATGACCAAAGGCTTGTCCTGCTTTGTCCTCTACACTGACGGCACAAAATCTCTGTTCTTACAGGGTTGGCAGCACGGATGTGACTCCACTGGTGTTACACACGTTCATAGGTCATGGTAACCATCATCTTTCCATCAGGTGGGCTGTGTGCTTGTCTGCCACCTAAGTTGTATAAAAAAATTTTCAATAATACAAATACCCAACCATGCAAAAAAAAAACGCTTACAACGAGCTATTCTGCTACAAACGAGTAACTTTATGAATTTTCAGCAGATTCCAGTAAATCCTATAAGATTCATAAAATGGTCACTCAAGTGAGCAAAACCACGAAAATTCAGTTACTAAGTCGATTCTAATTTTATGTAAATATAGCCGCATGGCAAAATATTACCTTATTATGATTTCAATAAAGTGTCATTTTTAGATCTGCAGATCTCCATTGTCTCCACGAGCGGAGCCGAAGGACTGTAAAGTATGACAATAAATTCTCTCTTAACATTTCTGTAGCCATTGAGTTATAGTCAACGATAACCTTAAACCTCGCATATCTATTAATCTATCTTTGTCTTAGTGCATAAATTTAGTATTTAATTATCAACAAGCGTTCATCAATATGCAAAGTTAATGGTTTGTTTTATTTATCAACAGTATCAGTAAGTCAAGTCATGTCACCGTTTTATGTGTCAGTTCATCAGTTGGCTTCTATCATTAAAACGCTACACATTATTATTGTATAATAAAAATGCGTGCGATATTGTTCATGATAATTTTATTTGTTGATTCAAAATGTGATGATTACTTCACAAAACGCGCTAGAATCATTGAACTTGAATCCAAGCTCGCCCTCGGTGGAAATACAACGCTTAGTGATGAAGAATTGAAAGTGAACGAGTGCTTAATGAAATACAAGTTTGCCGAAATCGACTATGGATTCCAACACCCAGAATATTTTAACTTTTCTCAACACTATTTCAAATACAAAGAGAAGGTACTGGACTCTAAAGTGTATCGAATCATCAAAGCGATGCCTAAAGGAGCATTGTTACACGTACATGATGCGGCAATCCTGGGTCCTGATTATTTGCTAAACATCACGTATATGGACAATTTACACGTTTGTTTTGGACGTCCTACTAAGTTTCGGTTTTCTTCTAATACTCCTACCATCTCATGCGATACCCACTGGCAACTTATGAGTGATGTAAGACATGCATCTAAGAACATTACAGAATTCGACTCGGAACTAAGGAAGGAATTTACCGTAGTAGTAAAAAACCCTGATATTATTTACCCAAGTTTCAAGGAAACGTGGATACATTTTCGGCAATACTTTGCGACTGTCTCCTGGATGTTGTCTTTTAAACCAGTGTATAAAAAGTACATCTATGACGCTCTAAAAGCCCTCAGAGAAGATAATATCATGTACGCAGAAGTCAGGAGCAGTTTGTATAAACTTTACGATTTAAATGGAACTTTTTATGATAAACTTCTCACAGCTAAAGTATATAAAGAAACTATTAATGAATTCGTTAACGATCATCCAGATTTTTACGGCACTAAACTAATTTTTGCTTACTCAAGATACACAGACATACAATCACTAGATGCAGACATACAATTGGCAACCAAAATAGATAAAGAAGTTCCTGAACTAATAGTTGGTCTCGATTTAGTTGGTCCAGAAGACTCCAAACCCTTGAAAGAATTCGTGCCAGTATTAAATGCAACAAAAGATTTAAACTTTTTTTTTCATGCAGGAGAAACAAATTGGTTTGGAACAGAAACTGATGAGAATCTTATCGATGCAGTATTACTTGGAGCTAAACGGATAGGTCATGCGTACGCATTGACCAAGCATCCAACAATAATGAAAGAGGTTATCGAAAAGGATATTGGACTGGAAGTGAGTGTGGTGTCCAATGTAGTATTATCCTTAGTCAGGGATGTCCGCAATCATCCTTTGAGTGCGTTCCTAAGTCTTGGCTTACCAGTTGTGTTGTCGAGTGACGATCCTGGAGTGTGGGAGGCTGATCCATTGTCTACTGACTTTTATGTGGCTTTTGTTGGTGTTGCTAATCGAAATTCGGATCTGAGGATGTTGAAGACTCTAGCCTATAATTCTTTGAAGTATAGTGCTTTGGAGAATCTCGATAAGGATAAAGCAATTCAGGCTTTTACTGAACAGTGGAAACACTTTGTGGATAATTTTAATTGTTCTTTGTTTTCATAATATAGTCAACAAAAAAATGCTTATTAATTATTTTATATACCACTTAGCATAAGCCTATTAGAGTTTCTGGCCCGTCAGTACAGAAGCCAAAACAGGACAAGCCTTTAGTCTTCTCACTGACAGTACAAAAACCATCCAGCGAATTCTGGCTACCCTACTCGCCGCCAGGAACACAACACGAGGTTATTATAAACGCGGTATTCTGTAGGGTGAAGGCACTTCCCTAGTCGAACTGCTCAATTGGGAAGGGAATATCGTCGTATCCTACCTCTCCTTCTAAACTTATTTCAATTAATCAAATTTAGCAGTTCACAGCTGGACATAGTTCTGCGCTGTAGTACCGAATACCGAACCTTCCGCATTCAATCTATTCCAGCACCAGCTTTCTATTTCAGATCGTCAGTCCAGTCAATCCAGACTTGGTATCCACTCTTAAAATCGTTTGCGGACATGGAACTTACGACATAAGTAGCTCCAGAACTTCAGTTTATCACAATTAGCGGCTGCAGCGTTAGCACGGAACATTCAGTGCTTTACGCATTTGATCGGTTTTATTGATTACATACATCTGACTTCTGATAGGTGATAGCATCAACATCTCCTTTATGACTGCACATTGATAAGTATCAAAATCTGATAAAGGTATTTCTGAGACAATGTCATGTGATTTAATAACATTCAAAACCAGACAAAAAGTAGACATTGGTGCAAGTCGGTGGAAAAAATACATTTCTCTCTCTCTCTCGATCTTGTGTAATGACATACACAATGCGACCTATTGGGAAACCTGTAGAAATCCGGTTATAGGGTACTGTTTAGATCAAAAAGTATTGTTACGGTTTCTAAATGAGGAAAGAATGAATTTAGAATTTCTATTATGGAACGGAACTTTAAATAATTAGCCTATCGCAGTTCTCTGCAGAGCATAGGCCTCTCCCAATGTAGGGAGGCTTTGGCCTAAGTACTGTTTCCACGCTGGCCAGACGGGTTGGTACAAGGATTTATTTCTTGTTGTTCGTCTCTCGCAGTGATATCATCTGGGTAATTTTCCGTTAGTCGTCTCTTGGTGGTTGGTGGTGATATTTGTATGCTTTCTCCGTCATCACACGCATACGGAACGGCAGGCATAAGAAATGAGTTAATGAATATTGCACCTATCTATGCAGTCACATCATCGGCATTGCAGATGAAATGCAAGACAGCCGCCTTCGCTGGTGCGGCCACGTGTTGCGGCAACCGCCAGGCTACGTGGGTAATAAATGTCGGGTAATGGCGCCCCAGGCTGGTCCAGCTAAAGAGGGTAGGCCCAAGGCTTTTTTTAAATTTTTTATACCACTTAGGCGGCAGACAAGCACATGGCTCACCTGATGGAAAGTGGTTACCGTGGCCTATGGACGTTTGTAACATCAGCGGAATCACATCCGTGCTGCCGACCCTGTAAGTACAGAGTTTCTGTGCCGTCAGTGTAGAAGACAAAGCAGGACTTAAAGGGTAGTTCTTCGAAGACAAAATTTTCTATTTCTGTGGGTGTATTTCTGTAACCAACTAACATAATTGCCTGTGAATTTTTGTTTTGGATACTTTAGCTTTGTCTCTAACTTGGTCAAATGATATTTTAGAAATAGTTGTTGTCTAGGTACAAAATAAAAACATTTGAACTATGTTCTTCTGATTCATATGACGCGTCCGTTTGCCATTTTCCGGAAGAAAATGTTTGATCTGGCGTTTTTCATTTGACAAATTCACATAAATAATATTTTTTAAGGAAAGGAAATGAATTGTCCTTTTATAAAATAATGCGTTGTAGTTAAAACTACTTATACTTTTTTTATAAATAAGTAAAACATAAGTGTCCGGCGTATAATACTGACTAATATGGTGCAAGCTGCGCTTGACCATAGTTGACCGGGTAATACTGCTAGGAGAGTGATTTTGCGCGCGGGAGGAACCAATCGTGCAACGAACAAGCTAGGAGGTGGACATGCGGCTGGCAGCCAGAGAACCTGGTGATACGAAGGTAAATATATGATTCATCTGTGCTTGGTTCAGGTGACATTCTGATTACAATGCCTACTTTATCAGATTTATTTTATTGTTTTAAAACCTCAATTTGCGTTTGCCGTGATGCTTTTAGGTAATATTTTAATGTGGAATTTTTTTAATACTGAAGCCTGTATGAATATGGAGTTATTCATAATTAAAGGCAAAATCCTGATTCCTCTGTGCCTGCTTCATATGGTCAAAACACCATATGGATTAGAAAGGAGCGGTTTTATAGCGTCAATTTGCTTTTATATATACATATGTATTAAAGTATAGCTGCTACAAGTGTATAGCCGCTTATAGAAACTCTACATTTTATGGTCCTTCGAGCCGGATTCTGTTAAACCTTATACTTTCATTGGTACATAGTTTAAATATTTTAATTTGCATTTTTGTTACATTGTACTATAACTATTACGCTGTTAATAAAATGGCAATTTTAAGATTAATTTTCCCTAATAAAAACGTGAAAAGTTATTTATCTTTAAATATCTGTATTATTTTTTTCTTTTAATATTGTAGTTGTTGTACAATGCTACGACCTGGAGGTAAAAAAGGAGAAAAAAAGTCTGGGAGAACGCGTTATGGAAAACATGAGAAAAGATCCAGACAAGTATACTCTGTGCAAATTTAAATTAAAGAAACATATTTGAAAAGAAAGAGAAAAGGTTCTTGCAGAATTTAACACCTAAACAAGAAAAAATAGCTAGCTAATGAAAGGTTTCCACTCAGATTCAGACGATTGGGGTTTTTCTTATATTTAAACGGACAAAAGTGTCTGACACCATTGGGGAAAATACGATCACTCCATCTTCATCGAAAAATTCAGGATCTTGTCACCAAGAAATTTTTTTGAGGATGAAATTGAAAGCAGCTCGCTCCCTTGCAAAAAGTCAAGAAAATATTTCTTTTAGTAATGTTATTAACTTTCTTACTTGTGTATGTTTGTTTTGATAGTTGGACACACGATACATTACTAAGACTGATGTCAAGTGCCATTACTAGAATTAGTTTATACTGTGATTTTTTAATTGTAAAATATTTATCTAATTGATAACAGCTATTTATTTATCTATATACATTTAATGTATATTATATCTATGTTAATATTTACATTAATAAAAAAACAAAATTAAAATGCGTCGTGGAATTCCTCCGCATCGCATGCCTCTTGTGGTAGCGTTCCCAGAAGTCTGGCAGCATTGCCACGTTGTATGGCAATGCTTATATCTCTGACCTAAGAAGAGGCCAGCCCTCTGGTCACGAGAAGCGTCGACCATATGCTTCGCAATCTCCCTGAAGAGATTGCGGGCGCTCGGACCCTACGGCCCAAACGTTTCTACTCCAAACGGCACAAACTCATAATCACCAATGAGCTTAGAATACTTGCGCTGCTTAAGAGTCTCTGCAGAAGCTGCAGCAGCACCAGCACAGCCAACCGTGCCAGGTATATGGGTCTAATTGATTAAGTATTAAAGTTTTTTAATTTAATTTTTTGTTTCTGATTTATCTGTTACCAATTCTGATTCCTCTGGGCACAAAATATTTAAATGTCGATATCTTGAAAACTACTGTATAAAAATGAGTCCCTCATTCAAATATATGATCTTTGGAATCCATATTTTCATATGGATATGTGTTATAAAGCTTATAGTGTAATTTAATTTTGGCCAGATGAATCAGTTGAAGAATGAAATTTCGAAGAAATACCCTAAAGACAAAGGAGTCTTCCCACTGACAGCAAAAATTCGCCAATGAGCTTTGGCTGGTTTGACGTCATGGAGAGTGAAACCCGTCAAATGGTCTCACTACCATGGACGCCCAAGATTGTGTGATGGTAGGAAGAAGAGCCGGAAGGTTGACCCTGAGCTCCGTGGTCACCCTGGTCTCGAATGATGATGATCTATCTATAATGTCATTGTAAGATAGCGTTAAATAGTAGCGCATAGTTCAGACAGCCTCCGTGGTGTGGCGGCCGCGGCCGCTACGCAAGAGGGGTTCGATCCTCGCTCAGTGCAAATATATGTATGTGTGAATTTTTTTTTATATAGGACACGCCAGCTTGACTTCATCTCGCCTGATGGTAAGCTAAAGGCAAAGTCTCAGGAAAGAGGGTCACCATTACAGACACTAAGCAATGTTACAATGGTGGCACTCAGCTTGGCGGCCTCATCAGATGCTTTTTCACGCCCCGCTTAAAGGCCCCGGGACTGTAGGAAGAAGGAAACAGGTCTTGGTGGTGCGGCAAAGAAAAGAGTCTTCGAACCGCTTGGTTCTTGCTCGTATATTCTGCACAGTGTGAGGTGACATCTAAGCCCTGCACGTGTTCTCCTATGTAGGAAAGGAGAGAGTGGGATTAGTTGGAAGAGCTCATCAGAACACTCACCATGGTAGAGACGGTAAAATACAACCAAGGAAGCAATATCTCTACGCATCTGCAAAGGCTCGAGGGTGTTCGTGACCTCAGGATTCCCAATAATTCGGACCGCGCGTCGCTGCAACCTGTCGAGAGCATCTAGTAGGTATTTCGCGGAGCCATCCCAGAGATGCGAGCAGTATTCCACGCAGGAGCGAATTTGTGTCTTATAGAGAAGACACCGCTGCTCCGGCGTGAAAAAACGTCTCACTTTGTTTAGGAGTCCGAGTTTCCGCGAGGCTGTTTTGATGATGCTCTCGATGTAATTTCTGTTATTCAGTTTGCAGCGAATATTCATGCCTAGGATATTGAGATTGTCCTGCAGTGGCAGTGGCGTGCTCTGAAGAGTGGGAAGGGGAAGGAAAGAAGATACCTTTGCTGTGAACGCACAAGCCTGCGTCTTCTTGGCATTGAACTCGACCATGTTCTCAGAGCCCCATTGAGAAATGTGATTCAAGATCCGGTCCAGTTCAGTGACAAGAAGCTGTCTTTTTTCCACGATATAGCCATCCCAGAGATGCGAGCAGTATTCCACGCAGGAGCGAATTTGTGTCTTATAGAGAAGATACCGCTGCTCCGGCGTGAAAAAACGTCGTGAAAAATACAGGTATTTGCATTGGTTGGCTCGTGCCTAGGAGAGCAGGTTAAGCCGTCGGTCCCAGTTGCAATACTAACATCTACAGTAGCCGTTATGGGTAGATGGAGTCCTAAAAAGTCCAATAACTGGTCTAGCTACAATGTTTCGATATCGCCTTTGGGTTGTGGAGGTCAGGTGGCAGTCACTTCACGGAAAATATCAAAGTTTAGCCAAACCCGCAGTTATACTTGTAATGCGGACCCCAGACTCTGAAATGAAAAAGCTTCGGATGCGACGGGATTAACTCTAAGAGGGAGAAGAAAAGATTATATAGAGGATTTTTCGAGGAGGTAGGACACGACGGTATTGAGCAGTCCACCCTATAGAATACCACGGCTATAATAACCTCGTGTTGTGTTCCCGGTGGTGGGTAGGGTAGCCAGAGCTCACTGGAGAGTTTTTGCTGTCAGTGGGCTTGTCTTGATTTTGTGTTCTGCACTGAGGGTACATAAAATCTCTGTTCTTACAGGGTCGGCAGCACGGATGTGACTCAACTGGTGTTACACACGTTCATAGGTCACGGTAACCACTTTCCATCAGTTGGGCCCAGTGCTTGTCTGCCACCTAAGTTGTATAAAAAAAGGTATTTTATAATTCGTTTTAAGCGTAACGTGAAAAGCAACTGATGAGGGCGTCAAGCTGAGGGCCACCATTGCAACATGGTTGATATCTGTAATGGTGATCCTCTTTCCTGAGACTTTGTCTTCTACCATTTTAATACGAGAAACAAAAATAAACTTGTTGTACCAAAGCTCAGGCTTCACAAAGTTGGTGATTCTTTTGAAGGCAGCTGTATAAAAATATTTAATAAAAAATTTCAGGATTTGATTAACATGCCACTAAATAAATTTAAAATAGAAGTGAAAAAAACTTTAATGAGTAAAGGTTACTATAAAGTAGATGAGTATCGTGATGATGTAAATGCGTGGTCAACATAAGTCTCTTGCTTGCTCGCACAAAATAAGTTGTAAACTAAAACAAATTAAAAAAAAAGAAAGATAATCTAGTTCTAATATAGTTCTCCGAGTTTCTTGCTGGTATCTTCTCCGTAGAACTAACCTACCGAACCTGCGAAAGAATAATTTTCCAATGGCTTATTTTTACATAACTTATTTAATATTTTTATATATTATTATTTCCTGACATAATTGTAAAATTTTTACGTTCATATATGTGCGCTTTATGTGCCTAAACTGAATAAATGAAATTGTTTCTTTCATTCTTTGATTCTTCGGCTAACCACTGGGGGAATTAAAGTCAATTGACGTATATTACATAAAAACAAATTGTCCTATACAGCAGTCTATTTATAGAAGTATACGGTAAGCCTTTGGGGATATATCGCATATTCTCACAAATGGATCGATTACGTTGCTTAACAAATAACTCGCAGACTGAAAACATCTTAAAACTAAAAAAAGAAAGCAAAAAGACCAAGTTTCTCCACAAAGAGTTATTCAAATAAAATAAAAGAATCATAACCTCCAATGGTTTAAATTACAGTTTGCGGCGTCTAAAAGGGTTTCGCTATCAAAGCGTCTACGTATACGTTCGAAATTTAAAAAAAGAAATGTGAAGCCGCCATACTGGTTAACAAGGGTTGGGGATGGATTAAGTGGCACTTTAAAGTACCGCCCTGCAGATGAAAAAAAATATGGCCGCCACATGTTATTGAGACGAGTACTGTACGTCACCTGACGCTTTAATCTTTAGATTGCGAGACGGCGTTGATTTGAAAGGATTGCACTAAAATATAGGCAAGTACTTTCGTTTTTGTTAGACCCTCTAAAATATTAGTAAGTACCTGTACTACTTAAGAATATTAGAAGTAGGAACATGTTCTTTTATATTCTATATTGTACACTTAAAAAAAATAGTCACCAAAATTAGACACTGTGTAATATTCCCTCTAACCCATCCAGCTAAATTCAATTGCTTGTTTTTTTTTTCTTTATACAACTTTGGTGGCCAGCAAGCACGGTCCATTTGAAGGAAAGTGGTTACCGTGACTTATGGACGTGTACAACACCAGGGGAGACACACTCGTGCTTCCGACCCTGTAAGAACAAAGAGTTTATGTGCCGTTAGAGCAGAAGACACAATCACTTTTAGCAGAAGAGACGGGTTCACACCGGTTTTATAATAACCAGAATTCGAACCCAGGGACCTTTCGATCGTAATTCCGTCTCTTTAACCACTGAACTATATAAAAACCTACAAGAAGTACATATAAAGGATATTTAAGTTGAGTTTTCTTCCAATAAACCTTAGAGTAGACAAAAATAAATTAAGGAATGTTTTTAAGGTCCTAACAAAATTTTCAGGGCCCAAGCAAATCTCAGCTGCAAACCAATATACCTGACGGACTTTTATTTATAAAGTTTAATAACCTAGGATAAAATGCAAAATCAATTTCTTTACAAAAATTCAAGATTACAAACGATTTCTTCCTAAGGAGCCTTTGAGAGCCGGCTAATAGCTTAGAACTCAACAAAATGCTGAGTTATTCTTGACGAAAGTATTATAACGGTCAACCAATGCTTTAAGAGAAATGTTTATTTCTCGGCCATTTTATGTCCAATTTAAATCCAATTATTTTTACTATGACTGATTTGTTTAGCTGAAACAGCGGCAGAGTTGACGTTTTTTTTTAATTCTTATTAAATATGCTATCAATTATATATAGAATCAACCACGGTAATCTAGTGGTATGGGTAATGGACTGCTGAGACGAGGTCTCTCGGGTTCGATTCCCAGGTTTTACCATGGCACACACCAATGACTTTTCGAAGGTATGTGTGTATTTATCGCAGGTTTATAAGTGCCCGGTTAATGGCAATAGGTTCGCCACCTATTACATTGGGACCTGAACATAAACTAGCGAAATGTGGGTGCTAGCACCTCTGACTACCTCTTCGGGGATATAGGCGTGAGTTTATGTTATGTTTTATAGTTATAAATTTTACTTTAGCGGTTAAGTCATTGCTTACCAAAATAGAGTCTAAAAGGCTATTTATTATGGGATATGCAGCGCCATTCCCTCCGGGCTTACAAATAACCCATATTTCATATATAGTTAGGTACTCTGTAACACAATTTAAATAATCATTTGGGGTTAACTAATATAAAAAAAACGTACATTATGAAGACATGTGTGCATGTGCACGGGTGTGTGTCTGTGAGAAGTTAAAGCGTATCTAAGTCAGTTGCCTCAGTGACTACCATATTATGAAATTATATTAAGATATAATGTGATATGTGTATATTTTTGTAATCTCTTTCAAAGTTCCGTCATTTTGATACATAACCTACTTTTTTTTTACGTGCGCAAAATCCCCGCGGATACCCCCCACCGGAGCCGGTGGAGGAGGTTATGTCGGACTCGAATGGACTAAACGCACGCCGCCTGTGGGTCGTTTTGGTTGCCGAAGGTGAAGTTGGCAGGCATATCCCTCGCACCCCGGCCGACCTAGGGCCATTTCTCACGATCTGGCCCTCTTTTCAGGTGTGGGGACTACAGAGTCCTCAACTCGTCCCCGGAAACGGGGAGGCGCGCCAGACGCGCCGCTGCCGCGGCCTGCTTCTGCCAGGGTGACAGACGGCTCCACCTGTCACCCCCAGGCCCGCGCTCATGGGGGGCGGAGGTCGTTCATCAACCTCCGACCCTCGATACATAAACTACTCGAAAAGTTTGAAAGAAAAAATATTTTTTGACTACCCTTATTTTAGAACCAAAAATTCACCGTATGGTTTTTGTTGAAATTTCATATATGTACCTGTATGTACCCCATGACAGTCGGAAGATGAATACCTTCCATTTAAGACCTGTAGAGGGGAACAAAGAAACTACATAATATACATACCTACATACATACATATGTATGATCACGCCTTTAGCCCTGGAGGGTTAGGCAGAGGTGAATTAACACCCACATTTCACCAATAATTGTATTTGGTCCCAAGTAATAAGGGGTGAGCCTATTGCCGTATTCCGGGCACTATTGTTGACTCGAGCCATGCATCTGAGGCTGAGTCTAGGCTGTATATATCTGTCTGATGTTAAACAGCCCTATCCCTTAGTCGCCTTGTACGACACCTCATGGGAAGAGATGGCATGGCAATCCTAATCTCTTGCATGCTCGCACTATATGAATTGTAAACCAAACCCATTTTAAAAAAAGGGATAATGTAATTCTTTGAGCTTCTTGCTAGTATCTTTAAAAAAAAAACTTATCGAACCAGTGAAAGAAATGATTTGTTTCATATTCTTATAATTATTTCTTGATATTTGTGTTTTCTGCACTCATGGCACAAAAACTCTTCGTTCTTACACGGTCGGTCGGTAGCACAAGTGGGACTCCTCCCCTCCTGACTAGTGTTGCACACGTCAGGTGGGCCATGTGCTTGTTTGCCACCTAAGTTGTGTAAAAAAAGAACAAATGTAGGTATGTACTCGTATTAATTATTTTGACGTACGATGAAATTATTTTGATATGTGCTCTTGCCTAATCTGAATAAAATAAATTGATAATTTGATTCTTCTTTGAGTCGTTACAGGTTGGAGCCCTAATAAGTACGACAACTGGTCTAACTACAGAACTTTAATATAACCAATGGTCTGTGGAGGTAAGATGGCAGTCGCTTCATGGAAAATATCGAAGTTGGGTCGCACTCGACCTCCATTACGTGGAAACGAAAATCATAGTTGGCAAAATGTGAGTTAACACACCTCTGCCTATATCTTCAGCGATTTACAGTCGTGAATATATGAATGATATAAATATGCAACAGCAGCTACCCCGTGCAGTGTGTATCATCAAACTAAAACGTTTAATCATCCTCGAAACTTGAAGGGAATAAACTCTATATTGCTAAACTATCGCAGTGACGTTCCTGAACATTTTTCTTTGTGCGCTCGCTGTCACTTAAAACCTTTTTGTTGCAAACCAGGATACAATGATAATACAAGATATTTGATAGGTAAACAATGCAGGGGAATGAAACAGTGTCCAATGGTCCACACACTCTCCAGTGTATTTTATGTAACACTATAATGTGCCCGCGCCGTGGGCGGACTTAGATCCGAGATAATTCTCGTGATAATAGACTATATTTTACTGTCGAAAATGCTCACTTTATTATAGCATAATGAACTACTAACGAGAGATATTACTACGACATATAGTTTTAAAGATATTTCATTTTCAAAATTCATTTTTTCGAGCCTGCCGAAAATGTTCTATTCTTTTTTTTTCATGGCGATTCCAACGATTTCGCCAACGACTCAATAAATGTTCATAAAATGTATTAATGGCGAGACGCCAATGTCAAGTTTTTCAAGATTTTTTTTTATACCACCTAGGTGGCAGACAACCACACGACCCACCTGATGGAAAGTGGTTACCGGGGCCTATGGACGTGTGTAACACCAGAGGAGCCACACTCGCACCGCCAACCCTGCAAGCACAGACCCTCTGTGCCGTCAGTTCAGAAGACAAAGCAGGACGTCACGTTAGCCACGTCAATAAATTTGTTTTCGTGTGTCTACCCCCCACGAGATTCAAGTAGTCGATCAGGACACGTGGTTGGATTTTAGGAGGCAAAATGTTCCCTACAAAATTGCGCATCCCACGCCAGTCGCGCTTAATGCAAATGTATAGTGTAAGAGAATATAGCATTTATTTCGGTCCACGTTGCGTTTACAATGTACATATATAGTTCATAATAAAAGTAATTTGAAAAATGAGAAATCCAAAAAATTTCAAGTACATAATATTGTGGATAACAACTGCAAATATTTTTGCAGGTGTCGTCAACACTGCCACAGAAATGAAAGAATTGAAAAAATAGTTTAGGACCGCAAAGAGATAAATCTCCTCACAACACGTGTCGTGTCGAGAAGTACTGCCTTCTTCATCAGGCCATTGACACAACTGCCTAACGCGAGCCTCTTACGATGTTGGTCCTCGACCGAATCTTTGCAATCAGTCTGTGAACCGATACGACTATCGGAACAATATAATCGCCGAATCTACATTCCACATGCCGACAACCTCGTGAGCCAATTCCACTACCCATATCAAATCATATAACGTATTTATCTGATTATCTTTTAATATTATTATTATAACATCACAACTCATTAATGAGCTCTACTTGCGATGGACCATCGATAATTTTTTACTCTTTTATAATTATGCCTGAATGGTCGTCCCGACTGGAGTCTTCCAGTGCGTGTCTTCGCACTGTAGCGGCGCTTCAGCCGATCCTAGTTGAGTGGGCGGAGAGACAGCACGTGACCCTTCCCTTACGGCGTGAAAAGTGGTTACCTTTTTTTTTTTTACGTGTGCAAAATCCCCACGGATACCTCCCCACCGGAGCCGGCGAAGGAGGTTATGTCGGACTCGAACCGACTAAAACGCACGCCGCCTGTGGGTCGCTTTGGTTGCCGAAGGTGAGGTTGACAGGCATATCCCTCGCACCCCGGCCGACCCAGGGCCATCTCTCACGATCTGGCCCTCTTCTCGGGTGTGGGGACCACAGAGTCCCTAAC
The DNA here is from genome assembly GCA_963662185.1 of Eilema griseolum. Classification (NCBI taxonomy): domain Eukaryota; kingdom Metazoa; phylum Arthropoda; class Insecta; order Lepidoptera; family Erebidae; genus Eilema; species Eilema griseolum. The sequence goes on from OY759249.1 coordinate 5,515,452, forward strand.
TCGTCCCCGGAAACGGGGAGGCGCGCCAGGCGCGCCTCCGCCGCGGCCTGCTTCTGCCAGGGTGACAGGCGGCTCCACTTGTCACCCCCAGGCCGAAGTGGTTACCTATGAACGTGTGCAACACCAGAGGAGTTACACCCGTGCTACCGACCCTGTAAGAACAGAGGGTTTCTGTGCCGTCAGTGCCTTTAGTGTTGCCACTGACAGCACAAAAACTCTCCAGTGAGTTCTGGTTACCCTACTCAACGCCTTAAACACTACACGAGGTTATTATCGTGTCCTATATTCTGGTTTCTGAGCACGGCTGCTTCGGAAAGTATCTGTTTTCATTCGCCAGGAGGGAATCGAGTCCCACCTCGAGTCTTGTCCGGCCTGGGAGGTGTAGCGCCGAAATCTTGTGGTAAAAGGATTTCTCGCTGTCGGCTATCCTGCGCCCCATAGCCCGTAACGAGGTAATTTCACCGTGGTCGCATCGCAGAAGCGAGGAAATTATTCCGCGGAAGAAGGCGGCAGAGCGGGTCATAGTGGCAGACAGCTGACGTAGCCGGCGAACCGGGCGTCGTGCACGTGCATTCTTGCGCCTCATGCCGTCCTAGTGTGACCGCGGGTGGATGGGTCGGGATTAGCCCACCACCCGCAGAAGAGCCTCCCGAAAAAGGGTGAATGTCCTGGTGTGTCTGACATCGCCCAATCAGAAGACGGGCCTGCACCGCACCTTGCGGTTCAGCGTTTGGGTGATCCGTAGACGAGTGCGTAGTGTTTTTTCAAGCCGCGGTGGCACACCGCAGGTTGTTTAAGTGTGATGAGATGAGAGCCCCACAAACCTGCGCGGCTTCCGCGAGCCCGCAGAATGCGGTAGGTACATTTTTCCTGTTACACGTCCTGGGGAAATCAATGGGCCAATTATTAAGTTCATATTTAGAACATAAGGTTACTAACTATTGTACGCCGGGATTAACTTATTGTAACATAATTAAAAAAATTAAGAATTATACTGGGTGGCGCAAAAGTAAAGACCCTATTTGGTTCGGCTATAACATTTTTTCTAAATTAGAAAACTAGATTTAGGTTTTTTTAAATGTATATTTGTACCATTAAATTTCGTACCATTAGGATTTAAAGATGATGTCTTTTAAATGGTGACCTCCAGAGTGATACACATTTGAGCCCTATTTATGACATTTTGCATAACTTGCCGTGACACTTCCTGCGATATGTTCGTTATTTCTTGACGAATGTTTTCTTTTAGAGCTGCGAGAGTCTGTGGCTTGTTCACATACACCCGAGATTTCAAAAAACCCCAAAGAAAGAAGTCTGGACTGGTCAGATCGGGTGATCTTGCAGGCCAAGGCAAATCGCCAAAACGAGAGATAACTCGGCCTGGAAAAGCGTCCACTAAGAACATTGACACAATTATTCCACGTTCTTGGGGAGTAAAACGGTCCATGTTTATTTTCAGTGTATTTTACATTTGTTCACTACACAATTTTCAACAACAGAAGTACAGAAAATGTCATATAAAAAAAATAAAGGTATTTTCTTTAGTGCCAGTACTTTTGCGCCACCCAGTAGTTTAAACAGCAATAATACGCTTATCATTTTAGTGGGAGACAGGGGAAATGCAGACAGAAATGCACTTATAAATTGTTTTGAATCAATGAAGTCACTAAATGTTAAAAATATAATATTATTCACACTTCCTTATAGCCGTAGCTTGTCACAGGCAGAAAACAATCTTAGACATAAGCTCAATCAAACTCTACATACAATGGCATTTCATAATTAAAATAAATTCCATTTAGTTGACATAAATATATATTTAGAAAATAAATTATTATTGACAAAAGATAAATTCTATTTGAATATTTATTTTAAGAGACAGATAACATCTTTGCTATCATATTATATTACTTGTTCAGCCAAGAACTTGGCTACCCAAGCTGCTCCTTTTGAGCAGAAAAATGACAATGTTTGTCTTGCGACCTTGGAATCTGTTCCAAAAAAGTGTGACAATCATTTAAATATAATTCTAGGACAATAGGGGAGATCTCTAGCAACTTAATCTTAGGGACAAAGTATAAGTCTATGTACCTGAATATTATTCATCAAAATATTCAAGGTTTTTCTGGCAAAGAGTTAGAACTAGAATTGTTATTAAATGAAATGCATATTCATATACTTTGTTTGACTGAACACTGGCTAAAAAAACATGAATTATTAGTTAACATTGATAATTATAAAATCATTAGTTCGTTTACTAGAGTTTCTGCTATAAGAGGTGGGTCACTCATTTTAATTAATGACAAATTAAAATCCAAAGAGAGAAAAGATATAGTAGCACTCTCGAGTGAGCGAAATATTGAACTATCATGTGCAGAGCTTGAGCAACATATTGTTATTAGCGTCTATAGACCTCCTTCTGGAGATTACCACCTTTTTGAGTCTATTATGGAAGAAACCTTAAAAAAAGTATGTAAATGTAAGAAGACGGTAGTTGTATGTGGCGATTTTAATATTGATATTCTCGAAAACTCCCAGAACGCGTTAAGGTTCCTCAATCTTTTCAAATCTTTTAATTTACAAAATCTGTTTTGTGAACCAACTCGCATCACATCCACAACAGCTACCTGCTTGGATAATATTTTTTCTGATAACAATGTAAATGAGAAATCTTTAATTAATTTTATAAAGTCAGATCATACAGGTCAGTTAGCTAGATTTGAGCACCACCATGTTTCTTTACCAAAAAATATTGTATGTAGACCAATCACAACTTATCGATTAGAGAAATTTAAAGAAAATATTAACAACAAAATACCACTTTTGGAATTAAATAATGATGAAAACCCGGATGTTCTTTACAAAGATTTGTTCGAAATAATCAATTACGAATTTAATAACATTTTCACAAAAAAAACAATAAACACTAATCCATTCAAAATTAAATTTAGTGAATGGGCTACACCTGGAATCTTTAAAAGTAGAAAAAAATTGTATGAATTATATGAGACAAAGGCATGTACAAATGAGCCACAAGTAATCGAACATATTAAAAAATACTCGAAACTGTTTAAGAAAGTCTGTTCAATAGCCAAATCTAATTATATTCGGGCTAAAATAGAAAAATCAGATAATAAAATTAAGGCAACATGGAATGTTATTAACAAAGAAACCTGTAAGACAAAGTCACGTGATCGTTCCTTCAAGTTAGAAATAGATGGTAAACACATTAATACTGATGCTGCTGTGGCTAATGCATTTGAATCTTTTTTCACAAATATTCCAATTACCACTACAAACCGATTAAATTCTTCAAAAAATATAGCTGCTTCTCTTCTTAAATCTAGTGTTGATAAATGTGGTATTAACTTTGATTTTCAGTATATTGACTTTATAACTATACTTAAAACTTTTAAGCAACTAAATGCAAAAAAGACTGAGGATCTTTGGGGCATTTCAATCAATATAATACAATCAATAATGCCCGCTATCGCGCCTTACCTGGCATTCATTTTCAATAAATGTACAGATGAAAACCAATTTCCTAATCTTATGAAGTACAGTAAAATCATTCCGTTATTTAAAGCAGGGGACAAAAGTGATCCTTCGAATTTTAGACCCATCTCCATACTTCTAGCTCTAAGTAAAATTTTTGAAAAAATAATATTTAATCAACTGCTTTCACATTTTACAGAAAATAATTTACTTCATGATAAACAGTTTGGTTTCACTAAAGGTAGAAACACGACAGATGCAGGAGTTGCACTTGTAAAACATATATTTGATGCATGGGAAAAGAAGCAGGATGCCATTGGTATTTTTTGTGATCTATCAAAAGCTTTTGATTGTGTTGATCATGAGACGTTGTTACTAAAATTAGAATATTATGGTGTTTCAAGCGGCTCACTTAGATTACTTACATCTTACCTCACTGACAGAATTCAAAAAGTTAACGTTAATGGCACTAACTCTTCTGGTGCCCCATTAGTTATGGGAGTACCCCAGGGCTCGATATTAGGACCCCTTCTATTCTTGATTTATGTTAATGATCTTCCTTATTTCGCTACAAATTTTTGTGAAATTGTATTATTTGCTGATGATACATCATTAATGTTTAAGACTGATAGACATAAAATAGTACTTGACGAAGTAAATAATGCCCTTTCCGAAATATTGCATTGGTTTACAAGTAACAACTTGCTGCTCAATGCGAAGAAAACTAAATGTGTAAAGTTTACTATGCCTAATGTAAGACAGACAGATATTAATATTAAAATGAATAATGAATCTGTCCAAATAATCAATACCACAGTTTTTCTTGGAATAACTTTAGATAGTAAACTGCAATGGGGATCTCATATCAAAGCCTTGGCAGGAAGACTTAGCTCAGCTGCCTATGCGGTTAGAAAGATAAGGTCACTGACTGATGAGGAAACTGCACGAATAGTTTATTTTAGTTACTTCCATAGCGTTATGTCATACGGTCTGCTGCTGTGGGGCTCGGCTGCCGATATTGAGACTATATTTGTACTACAGAAACGAGCGATACGAGCGATCTATAGCCTCAGACCCCGTGACTCGCTAAAAGAAGTTTTCAAAGAAATTAATATTTTAACAGTTGCTTCTCAATACATTTATGATAATATCATATATGTACGAAAAAACCTAAATAATTTCGAAAAACTATCTGATGTACACAATTTTAATACGAGAAGCAAGAATAAACTAGTTGTGCCTAAACTTAGGCTTCACAAGGTTGGTGATTCATTTGTAGGAAGCAGCATAAAAATATTTAATAAAATTCCTCAGGATTTGATTAATATGCCGATAAATAAATTTAAATTAGAAGTGAAAAAAACTTTAATGAGTAAAGGTTATTATAAAGTGGATGAGTACCTTAATGATATCAATGCGTGGTCAACATAAGTCTCTTGCTTGCTCGCACAAAATAAATTGTAAACTAAAGCAAATTTAAAAAAAAAAAGAAAAATAATCTAGTTCTAATATAGTTCGCTGAGTTTCTTGCTGGTATCTTCTCAGTAGAACTAACCTACCGAACCAGCGAAAGAATCATTTTCCAATGGTTTATTTGTACATTATTTAATATTTTAATATTATTTCTTGACATACTCAATTGTATAATTTTGACGTTCATATGTGCTCTTTGTGTGCCTAAACTGAATAAATGAAATTGATTCTTTGATTCTTTGATTCTTTGACAAAAAACATATTATGAAACATTTGATATATGACATAAATCCAATTCATATAGGTAACATGCATAAATTCATCACACATAACGCGAATATCATATCGTTTTATCAGATGTACTTTACTAGAAATATACATCCCATAACATGCCTATATTAATCACACATCTGAACAAATATTTCTGCGTAAAAACTAATAGAACTTCTGCCAACATAATCCGATTTATCTATAGTTCAGTATCAAAATAAACGGGATATTTACCATGTTTCATTGTTTTGAGTTTCCGATATTTCGACGCTGATATGAAACATAGTAAATATCCCTTTTATTTTCATACTGATGTGAGTGACCATGATAGTTTAAATACCTATATTATCCATAGTTATTTAGTGAGATTTTAAATATTATGTACAATCATTTATACAATATATCTTTTGAGCACCTATGGATAATTTAAGCGCAATTGTACGATTATATCATATCTAAGCGTAATGATTTATCGTGAGGATTAAAAATTACCGATCACAGTAGCGCTAATGACTCTCAATCAATTGGGTTATTCTAATTAATTTCTTCGGAATGTGATCAATTAATTTATTTTCTACATAATATAACATATGTTCTTCAATAATGGCATTAGAAGGTTTCTACAGTGTCGGCAGCGCGAGTGTGACGCTCCTGGTGTTGTACACGTCCATAGGCACTGTCACCACTTTCCATCAGGTGGGCGGTGTGCTTGTCTGCCTCCTGAGTGGCACAAAAAAAGAGCGCTGAGTTATAGGATTAGTTTACTAATTAATTTCCGGGAGAATTCTGGATCTGGGGGCCGCTTGAGTATGAGATTGTCTTTGGTTTAAGGAATTAGGCATATTATCAGTGGTATAAAGCAATTTTTAAACTTTCTCGTTGCATGATACGCAATACGTCGTAACGTCAGGCAACTAAAGGTACGTATGTAACTATACAAAGCAATATTGTCTATAAGGAAACTTGATTCCTATGACCAAGTAATTTATGTTACAATGGGCCCGCGGCTCCGCCCGTGTGCTTATCGGCTATCGGAACTACATATAGCCTATGTCCTTTTCAAAGCTCTTCAAGTATCTTCAAAAATTACGATCTTTCATACGAAATTTTGATCCCCTATTTGAAGCCTAAAGGGTAGCGTCTGTCCTTATCCAAGCTCGAGTAGATCTTTGTACTAAATTACATCAAAATCGGTAGATACTGTGGTTTAGACGTGAAAGCGTAACAGACAGACAGAGTAATTTTCGCATTTATAAGGATAAAGACAAGTACAAAAACTGCATTGCTTATACATTACTTGAGAGTCATGAGTCTGTAGTTACTGGTACAAGTGGACAGGTGTACAGTGTGTTCAATAGCAGTGGAAAAAAAGTGAGCAATTCAATCAAAACCGACCTTCAAAAGTAAAATTGGGACTTATCTGTTTTTTACAGACAATTTGTTTGAGGCAGGTAGCATAACAATAGATATACAGTCTCAGCATCAGTTTGAACGTGTTCAGTTATCTGTTACGAAATCGTACGCGAACACGTATTTCAATTAATACGTCATCAACAAATAGTATAAACCTTTATCTATATCGGTATCGTTTGTAATATTTGATATAACAGCCAAACTTGAGATAGCCACTTCAGTTTCGTTATACATTTCATGCAATTACCATGCGGTTAATAATATTTTTACTCTCGAATATCTTAATTATAAATGGCAACATACAAAAAGTGCAAAAGGAAAGAGACGATTTATTCAATCAAGAACTTGAAATGATGCTTGGTAGTGAAATTGAACTAAGTGATAGTGAAATAAAAGCAAATGAAATAATTATGGACCTTAAATTGGAGGAGTTAGAACAAAGTTTCCGGAATCCCAGTAATTACACTTTTTTGAAACATTTCTTTGAATATAAGGATGACGTAAAAGAGAGTAAATTATACCAATTAATTAAGAAAATGCCGAAAGGGGCGATGTTGCACGCCCATGACACAGCTGTCTTAGGTCCAGATTATATGGTAGGTCTCACTTACTGGAAGGATTTGTACGTTTGTTTCAGTGGAGACAGCGTGAACTTTCTTTTCTCAAAGACCACGCCAAATACCAGTTGTGGCACAGAATGGCAACTCATGAGAGACGCAAGATATTCTTCAGGAAATGTTGACAAATTCGATGCCAAGTTAAGAAGTCATTTTAGTTTAGTAATCGACAATCCTGACGAAGTGTATACTGATATAAATGCTGTATGGAATATATTTCAAGATTTTTTCATAACTACCGGACCTCTGGTGTATTACAAGCCTGTTTGGGAGCAGTATTTTTATGATACGCTTAAAGCATTGAGAGAAGATGGAATAATGTTCTTTGAAGTACGAAGTGTATTGCCCGAATTGTATGATTTAGAAGGCAATATTTATAACTCAGTTGAGACAGCAGAGTCTTACAAAAAGACTGTAGACCGATTTAAGAGCGATTATCCAGATTTCTTTGGAGCTAAACTAATATATGCACCGTTAAGATTTGTTGATGGTAAAACAGTTCGAGAATATATTGAAAATGCCAGAGAAATCAAGAAAAGAATGCCAGGTTTCTTGGCTGGATTTGATTTGGTTGGTCAAGAAGACTTAGGACATCCACTGAAATCATTTTTACCTGAACTTATCGAAGCTGGTAAAGAGTTCGACCTGTTTCTTCACGCTGGAGAATCTAACTGGAATGGAATGAGTTCTGATGAGAATTTGTTTGATGCGATTGCTTTAGGAACTAAGCGTATTGGGCATGGTTTCGGTATAATAAAGCATCCAGTTTTAATCAATGAAGTTAAGAAGAGGGACATTGCTATAGAAGTGAATGTGATATCAAATGCTGTGTTGAAACTGGTAACAGATGTTAGGAATCATCCTTTAGCAGCATGGCTGGCGCAAGGTTTGCCTATAGTTCTATCTAGTGATGACCCTGGAATTTGGGAAGCAGAGCCGCTGACTCACGATTTCTACGTTGCGTTTGTGGGTGTGGCAAGCAGACATGCGGACTTGCGTCTGTTGAAGAAATTGGCATTGAACTCGCTGTATTACAGTACGTATCCAGATAAAGATAAAATTGTACATGATTTTGAGATCCGTTGGACAAAATTTATTGATTCTGTTGTTAGAGATAAGTGGTGATATTAAATCTCAAATACTATCAGAATCAGAATTAGATAGGCATTAGATTAATATAGTATGATACTTAGGCCTGTGTTCTAGAAAGACACTCAGTCCTGAATCTTGATTTATCTGAGAACCCACAAAATAAATTGAGATACCATAATGTGGAATACGGGTCTTAATGTAATAAACAAATAACTTATTTTAATTTAGGGTGTTTTATTAGGTGTTTATTGTCATAGGTAATATCTTCCATTCAATAATATTATCGAAATCTTGCGACAATGTTACTCAAATAAAATTTATTAAAAAAAAATGTTGTATTTTTTAACAAGCTAAATATAATTTATTTATTTGCATGTAGTAAGATTATTCATGAATTAGATACAATAAAACTAATATAACTATTATGCAACTTATAGCTAAGAATAATTAAAATGCGTCATGGAATTCCTCCGCATCGCATGCCTCTTGTGGTAGCGTTCCCAGAAGAGGCATGGCGTTAAAGAAATTTAGTGTGATTTATTTTTTTATTTTCTGTCACTACATATAACCTGACGTTTGTGTATGGGGCCTCAGCCGATGCACATACTGATTGTCGGATGAGCCTCTGAAGCAGGCTCTCCTCTAGATTCCTAATTTTCTAATTTTGATAATTATGATTTTAATTTTTGATTCAAAACATTATTAATTTTCTACGCCCCCTTTTTACCGTGTAAAAAGCCCCACTTGAGGGTACCTTTCTTTTTTTCAATACCTATTTTTTTTTTTATTATATAGGTCACGCCAACTTGACTTCACCTCGCCTGATGGTAAGCTAAAGGCAAAGTCTCAGGAAAGAGGGTCACCATTACAGACACTAAGTAATGTATTATTAATTTCACCAGTATTTGGTTTGGCCGTTTAACATTAGACATATATGTAGTAATATGTACAGCCCAGACTCAGTCATGCCCGAAAAACGGCAATAGATTCACCCCCTATTACGTGGGACCGAATTCAATGTTTGGTGAAATGTGGGTGGTAATTCACTCCTGCCTAACCCTCAGGGGACAAAGGCGTGATTATGTGTATGTATATCGACTTGTACTTGGCTATATTCGTACTTGTACAAGGAAAATAGTGCAACATTGCAATTGCAACGGGCAGGGGATTTACCAGTTACGTCACAGCCACATTTATTTTCTACAGCAGAGGTCGAGAGCCTCTATAGTTCAATAAATCTAAGCTGCCTGCCTCTGGTGTGGCGGTAGTGAATGAGACTGCACGCAGAAGGTACGGGTTCGGTTCCCGCTCAGTGCAAATATTTATATCTGCGGACATGCTCTACAGATTCATGAGTTCGTTATTACTGCAATTTAATAGCTATTTCCATCACTTATTACTAATTATTCATATTTAATTTGAAAAAGTGAATATCGTCCTAAGGACGGGACCCGAACCATCGACCAGCACCTTACAGAAAGAAGTATAGGAGAATTTCAAATGCTTAATATGGGGTTCAAGTAGCTCAGAAGCTATTCGTGAGTTAGTAAATAATTCCAATTTATTGGTGCGTCAAAGATAAATACGTTATCTATTTTTATTTTTATCTATTTTATATTAGATAAACATGTTACAAGGAATTGTTATGTTATATATACTTACCGAGAATTAGATAAGTATTACCGTAATTGTGATAACGCCGCCAAAAGTACAACAGTACTTCTACGGATTAAGTACTTTGGTTGTGTCTTTAATTTTTTTTATTGTGTATCATAATAATTATCTAGATATCAACTTGTCTATCTAGCTATCAACGGCTCAACTCTGTCTGTCCGCGTGTTGTTAGAGGACTATTGTACAGACAATAGGAATTTTTTATCTATTTAACGCTATTAATCAACACCACAGTATTACTACCTATAAGCCTACCAGTAGTTCAACTAAACAGAAATGAGTGAAATGTGGGTGTTAATTCACCTCTGCCTAACCCTCCGGGGATAGAAACGTGATTATATGTATGTGTGTATCTATGTAATACAACATAATTCTCAATTCGTTAAAAAACAAATGAAAATAAATATGCAGTACAGTCTATAAACAATAATTAAATTATACACAACTCACACAAACAATCAATTAGAATTACATAACATAACATAATATAAACTCACGCCTATATCCCCGAAGGGGTAGGCAGAGGTGCTAGCACCCACTTTTCGCCAGCTTATGTTTAGGTCCCAATGTAATAGGTGGCGAGCCTATTGCCATTAACCGGGCACTAATAAACCTGCGATAAATACACACATAACTTCGAAAAGCATCGAAAAGTCATTGGTGTGTGCTATTAACCTGGGATCGTACCCGAGACCTCGTCTCAGCAGTCCATCGTACATCGACCCCCGGCGCCCGAAACAATTACAGTCTCTAAGTAATGTTACAATGGTGGCACTCAGCTTAGCGGCCTCATCAGATGCTTTTTCACGCCCCGCTTAAAGCACCTGGGATTGTAGGAAGAAGGAAACACGAGCCCTGGTAATAAATTCCACGTCTTGGTGGTGCGGCAAAGAAAAGCCTCCGAACCGCTTGATTCTTGCTCGTATACCCCTCGTCATTACGTAATAGGTGGCTCTTGTGAATTCATTCAGTGTACACGTTAATAATTAAATGCGGTCCGCCATCCTCTTTTGAAGAGTAGCCTAATAGTGGGGAGTTGTAACAGTGCCCTGTCTGAGCCATTATCGGATACAGCCCGGGCACTGTACAACTTAGTTAAGTTTAGAGGTTAAGCATATGATAACTGTGCATATATGTTTTTGTTTTTTTTGTTTGATTTGTATACTTGTTTTCAATATGGGCAACATAATCGCTCTAGCGACAAAGCCCTTTCAATAAAGAAAAAAAAAAGTAGAGGCTTCGAAAGTTTCAATGTTTATATTTGATTAATAAAATCGAAGTTTACGAAAATTTGCTTGTTTGCTAAGACAACTATTCTTCTTATTTATATCACAGTATTTTATATGTACATATATCAGAGTCTTTTTACTGCACATTGGCCCTTTTAAGTTAGTTTTTGTGGAAATATTTTTTCTTTAACAATGCGATAAAAGGGCCAATATTTTTTTTATACCACTACACGGCACAAGCACACGGCACAAGCACACGGCCCACCTGATGGGAAGTGGTTACCGTGACCTATAGACGTATTCATCACCAGGGGCGTTACACTCTCGCTGCCAACCATGAACAAACCTTCTGATGCCCCTCTTGAAGAATCCCTTATTGTAGGTGCTTGGGAATACCACAACAATGACCTCCCTCATTCCACAGGTTGAACACTCAAGCGTAATCTTCTCACACTTCATCCCATTCACACGCGTGGGATGAAGCTTCTTTCATACCGCACAGTGCGCACCGTCTCAGGTCACAATGTGTGAGTATGAATTCCCTGCCTATGGCGAGAAGTGTGATGATAGAATGTAACTGTGGGCATCATGTCGAACAATTCATCTGAGCCAATGTGTCCAATTGGCCTTTATATGTGTATTTCCTTCTTGCTTAAGTTTTTTCGCTACTTTTTTCTTTTGAGAATATCAAAAAGATTGATTACGAGTCCATAATTTAGTTGTTTTAAGACGAAATCAATTTTTATTTTCATAAATCAATAAAACTATTGTGTATTTCTGCCATTATTTAAATTATCTAACTGAAAGCTTAATAAGTAGGACAGCAGATTAATAAACGTATAAGTGTCAAACTGGCAGATTAGACCAAAATTAATAAGAAACACGCTAGAACTCCCCGCGTATTAGTCTCAAACTACTCTACTACGTTTAAATTTATATCACAAAGTTAAATAGATAGATAGATAATACTTTATTGTACACCAGTCCATTTACATATACTTATATAGGTATTTAAACTATCATGGTCACTCACATCAGTGACATACTAGGGACATAAGACTGGCTATGGAGAATAAACTCCTGACAGTATTGGTTCTACTGGACTTCAGTAGTGCCTTCAATTCTGTTGACTTCGACATCCTCTTGGGCATCCTTTCTTCATTAAATATATCGTCCTCCGTAATCGCTTGGTTTAACTCTTATCTTCGGGGTCGCTCGCAGCGGGTTCGCTCTGATGAGGCGTCCTCTGACTGGCGTAACCTTACTGCGGGTGTACCGCAAGATGCTGTCCTCTCTCCTCTTCTTTTCTCAATTTTTATTAATGCTATCACCAAAGTTATTTCTTCCAGTTATCATCTCTACGCAGACGATTTGCAGTTGTATCGTCATTTTAGGTCTGATGATGTTGGTGGGGCCATTACTGCCATCAATAATGACCTTAAAAACATTAGTGCTTGGGCAAAATCTTTCGGACTGCTTGTCAATCCTGCTAAATCTCAGGCAGTCATTATAGGTGGCAGACATATTTACAGTAATCTTGGCCATGCCTCTCTAACTCCTGTTTTTTGCAACAATACTCTGATAGCATATTCCACGGTCGCCAAAAACCTGGGGGTTCTCTTCGATTGCAATTTGTCATGGGCCAGTCATATCAACGAGGTAAGCCGGAGAGTTTTTGGTACTTTCCACTCCCTTAGGCGTCTTCAGAATTTCCTTCCTTTTAAAACCAGAGTCTGTCTCGCTCAATCTCTTCTCCTTCCTTTCCTAGACTATGCTGATGTCACCTTTCTGGATGCAACTGAAGAACTCAGGAACAAGATGGAGCGACTGCAAAATTTATGTTTTCGTTTTATTTTCGGCCTACGTAAGTACGACCACGTTTCGGAGATCCGAAGGCAACTGAAATGGTTACCAATTTGGCGGCGTCGAGATGTTCACATTCTTTCCCTTCTCTTTTCTATTCTTCACAACCCTCATTCTCCTTCATATCTTCGTGAGCGTTTTGAGTTCCTTGTCCCCAGGGGTAAGCCCTGTCGCACTTCGTCTTCTCTTTTACTTCGAACTCCCTCGCATAGTTCGACTTGCTACGACAATTTCTTCACAGTTTCTGCAGTACGACTGTGGAATTCTCTTCCTCACTCCATACGCGATAGTCCTTCTCTGTATATTTTTAAAAGACGTATAAGAGATTACTTTCTCTCTCAGCAATAGCAGACATACATAATATGTATTTGTATGTATGTATGTTTATTTATGTATGTATGTAGGTATGTATGTATGTATGTATATCTGTATGTATGTGAGTATGTATATGTGTATGTGTGTATTTGTGTATGTGTATATTTGTGCCTATTAATAATAATAATAATAATATTTATTTATTTATCAAAAAGGGCTGTACATTGTATTATTACTAGTTTTATAAATAAGGTCAAATATAACTACTTTACTGCTAATAATGTCTACATTAAGAATTAACCTTCAATAAAAAGCCACACTGTATACCTACACAGTAAACAAATGGAATTTAAAATATATTACTTACATTTACAATTTGCGACCTACCTGATCTAGGTTTTTAAAAACCTGTGTTTCAGGTTATGTCCGCTCAGATACATATACAAATTACGCATTACAATCAATTAAACAATATAAACAAAAGAATCTATATTTACAGCTTATTGCTACCTATTTTAATATTTCTAGCAGTTTCTCCGTGTCCGCATAATCTAGCTGCTCTAGATATTCTGCAACTAATACCTTACAGTTCCAATAGTTTAAGCTATGTATGGTTAGTAATTTGTTTAGTTTATTATACAGAAAATGACCCAAAAATATATAAAACCTATTTACAAATTCATGTTTAGTTTGTGATTTTTCACAAACTATGCCCTTTCTTCTCATGTCTAGATTTATTGTGGGTGTAAGTTTGGTGTGTTGGTATAGAGTGATATTTAGAATGAATAATTGACGCACTGTTAGTACTTTACATATCTTGTAGAGTTGATCTGTGGGAAACCTGTATGGACGAAACGTGGCTACTTTTAAAATTGCTCTTTGGGCACGCTCAAGTGGTAGCAATATTGTACGTCCTGCTCCACCCCAGGAAGTTATACAATAAGTAAGAATGGACTGGCACAATGCCAAGTATACCAGTTTAATTATCTTAGGGCCCGCTATTGAGCGTAAGTTTTTGAAGATATACATTAATTTTCTTAATCTAGTACATAGTAATTCAATATGTTTACGGAAATTCAAATTTGTGTCAATAGTTACACCAAGATATTTTAAATTATCAGTTTTAGTTAATGTAGGGCAAGCGCATGCAATGTCAGCAGTGTTACAGTAATGTGCATATATGTTTATATTAGTCATTGGCTTATTAGAGTTTCGCATTGTAAATAACATGTATTTCGTTTTGTCAGTGTTTAGTGATAGAAGATTTCTCTGGAGCCATTTAGTCACAAAATTGAAACCATTTTGAGCGTTTTTAAATACCTCCTCTCTTGATTTGGCAGCGAATAAAAGAGCCGTGTCATCGGCATATGATATAATAAATCCATTTTGAAGGGTCGAACTGCAAAGGTCATTTATATAGATTATAAATAAAGTTGTTCCTAATACACTCCCTTGTGGGATTCCATACCCACTTTTTTTCATTTCAGTGCTCACGTTCTGTCCAATTTTCACACATTGCTGACGGTCCTTCAGATAATCCGACAGTAATAATAGTTGCGTCCCTCTTACCCCAAGAGCTTCAAGTTTTTTTAATAGTATAGAACAGGAAATTGAATCAAATGCTTTGGCCAGGTCAAGAAAAATTCCCATAGTGTGCATGCCTTTATCTAGGTTGTTAGTGACATAGTCTGTTAGTGTATGTACAGCTTGACTGGTTGACCTATTTGGCCTAAAACCAAATTGACTGTCAGAAAGTAAATTATTATCTTCCAGGTATTTAGTTAATCTGTTGTGAATAATTTTTTCGAATATTTTAGATAGGCCTGTTAATACTGAAATAGGCCTATAATTATTCGCACAGGTTTTGTCACCAGATTTAAATATCGGCGTGACGACTGCCCTTTTAAGCGATGTTGGGAATATGCCATTAGTTAGACATAGTTTGAAAATATGAGTCAAAGGAGGTGCAAATACGTTTTTGAATTTTTTAAATATGCTATTAGGAATGTTATCCCACCCAGTAGAACAATTGTCCTTCAGCCCCGCTATTATTCTCAGTATTTCTTCAGCGTCTGTATTTAATAGAACAAAAGAGCTTAGTGTAGGTTGGGCGTACAATATGGGTCTCCAAGGAAGTGGAAACGCCATTAGCGCAAATAGGATTATGAATATTTTCTGCTAGTTTTTTACCAACATTTACAAAGTAAGTGTTAATTTGATTCAATGTGTCGAACGGATTTTCTTTAGACAATAGATCGAGTGGTGGTTCGGGTGGTTTAGATCTAAACGTGTGTTTTTTTATGAATTTCCAAATTAGCTTGGAACTGGTACCCGCCTTTTGCAGTTCATTTCTGTCGTGTTGTATCTTTAATTTTTTAAGTAGATTATTACAAAAATTTCTATACCTTTTATATATCAGTGCAAGTGTTTCGTTGTCAGGTGCATGTTTCGCCTTAAGGTGCAGTCTATCTCTATGTCTTATACATCGGACGAGCCCCGGAGTAATCCATGGCTTGATGTTATTATATTTTCTAGGTAGTAATTTAGTGGAAGTATTTTTTAATATTGCTGATTGCACAGATTCTATAAAGTAGTCTAATGAGGTATTTGGATCGTTTGAGGTGTAAACTGGGTCAAAATTAATGCTGTGTATGTCATTTTCGAGGCTGCGCATGTTCACCTTAGTAACGTTGTTTATGAAAGTTTTCCTAGGTGAATATGTTTGTAATGCTAATAAGATAGCTCGATGATCAGTAAGCCAAGAGTTAGGTATTAGTGTTTTAGCTGATACTTTAGATTTTATGATAAGGTGGTCCATACATGAACCAGTCCTAAATGTTGGGCAATAGTGGGTGGGTAGTAAACCATGAAACGAACAAATATTCAGATACTTGTGCGCTTCAGCCTTGGCTTCCTCAGGGACAATATTAATGTTTATATCCCCAATGATTATGACATTTTTAAAAGCTGTTAACCCCTTTAAAGTTATGTCAAGAGATTCTAAAAATAGGTCTACATTTTGTGATGGAGGGCGATAGATTGCAATGACTGCCGTATCATCTTTTATTTTAATAATCAGACAGCTACATCCATAAAACTGCGGTTCCTCCACCACAGTGATTAGGTTTTTCCTCACATACACCACGAGCCCATCATTCTGGTTAATAAAATTACCGGAAGCATATGATGAATAACCATCAAGAGAGGGTAAGTTATTTCCCTGGCTCTCTAGCCAACACTCCGTTAGAACTATGATATCACAACTCATGTTTAAGTCATGCAATAATACCTCCAGGCCATTGATGTTACGATTTATACTACGAATATTAGTAAGTAGTGTTAGTAATTTTCCCCCTGTGGGTAGGAATTGTTTGCAGTTTTCCACATTACAAATATTCATTTCGGACACGGAGAAGCTATCTAGATCACTTACCAGTTGATTTGATGTCATTATAAAACTTTAGAAATAAGTATACAAATAAGTAAACTAAACAAAAAATCTAATGTGCTTAAAATAAAGTTTGATCGGTGACGCTCTTAGGCGCCCTCATAGTCTATTGAATTTATGTAGTTGGCCTCTGCGTATTTACGAGCTGGGCAGCTAGCATCGCCCGTTTGGTGGTCACATTTTCTCCTAAAACGTTTGCACGTAGCACATACTGGGGGAGAAGTTTTCTTGGTGCACTCCTTGTGAGAATGACCCACTTCTCCACAGTGGTTACAAGTAGCAGTAGTTTCACGGCAGAACTTCGCTGCGTGCCCAAACATCTGGCAATTGAAACATCTGGTCACGATAGTGAAGTCCCTTACGGGACACGATATCCAATTGATAAAAATACGCCCTTGGCTTATGAGTACCTTTCTGATGGTAGGAGATACCTCCAAGATATAATTACATGAAGGAAGGTTCTTCTTACCTGATTTATGGCTCAGCTTTACTTCTTTAATAAAGGACTCACGTGTGTAATTCGGCACCTTATCTACGAGGTTCTGCTCATAAATACACTCTAGTACCTCCTGATCTGTAAGTGATATTTATAGTGAATTCTTGGTCTTCGCTTGGTAGGTTCCTCCACCGTAAGGCCTGATGAAGTAAATTTGTCGGAGCTCTTAAGTTTTTCGACGTCTGCTTTTCCTTCCGTGCTTATTATAACGCCCCCATTTCTGACTTTCCTGAGCCCACGAACGTGTAATTTTAGTTCCTCTGGTGATATTATTTTTTGGACTAGGGCCTTGGTCTCATCACTGGACTTGCTTCTATCGTTAGGATAGATAACAACGGCACTGAGGTTTGCAGGACGGACGACTCTATCAGTTCGTTTCTTCACCATGTTCGCGTACGATGATGCCTCTGCTGGTCTCATATTCTCCATTTTCTCTTCAACGACCAATTTGAATTGTTCAAAGGAGGTCACAACATTCTGTTGCCCTTGCAGGTGTTGAATGCGTTCGTGGGCCACGAGGGTCTTCTGCTTCAAAGATTGGTATAAAACGGCCATCTGGGATGTACCGTTTGATACCTGTCGGCACAGGTTATTTACTCGAAGTTTTTGGTCCGAGTTCATCTTCCCTTCCCCTACAATGGTGCAAACTTCGCTTAATATTTCGTCAACTTTCCCCATCCATTTCTGGATTTCCGACATCGGCAACACTTGTGGTGACAAGTCACACTCAGTATCATCTGGCGGTGCTATCGGTTGGGGTCGCTGGGCAGGCGTCGGCGGAGGACTTCGTTGCATTATTTGGCTTCGGCCAAACGGGCTAGAGCCTGAGTTTGCCATAGATATTATTTAGCATAAACGAGTTTCTTTGTTTAGTTCATTTTTGCATCTCAGCAAAAATGCAAAACAAACACAACACTTGTGATCACGCGACACACTTATTTTGTCTTACACTGCTATTATTACTCGGTATTTATATTTTATTGTTTATTGATTTTCATCATACATAATTAACAAAAAACATGTCTGCTCTATAAGCTGTACCAAGACATAATGTCGGGGATATACACATTTTATACCTTCTTATATTAATTTTACACTTGTGCACTAGACTTAACCTCTCGTATTGCAATTCCTTGAGTTAAGCTCGCCTTTGTACATTACATCTCACCTTTTTATATTAATGTAATATATGTGAATACAATAAAGTATAAATAATAATAATCAGTATCAAAATAATCGGGATATTTATCTATAATTGATTTATATATGTAGAAAGAAGGAAAGAAAAAGCTATTTATTATACACACACACACTTTCACTACACATAAAAACTCTACTATCGCAACTAAAAAAAAACACATAAAACATAAGCAATAAGATAACACAACAGAGAAAAATATAACACAAAAATTAACAGGTAGGTATATTAGGTATGCTGTGCCCGCCAAACCCGACCACATGTACAATGTTTAATGTACAAATGGGCGGCTTTTTTTTTCGTGCGCAAAATCCCCACGCATACCTCCCACCAGAGGTAGAAGAGGTTATGTCGGACTCGAACCGACCAAAACGCCGGGGGTCGTTTTTGGTTGCCGAAGGTGAGGTCTCATCTCTTACGATCTGGCCCGCTTCTCGGGTCTGGGGACTGCAGAGTCCCCAAATAGTCCCAGGAAACGGGGAGGAGTGCGAGGCGCGCCGCCGCCACGGCTTGCTTCTGCCAGGGTGTCAGTCGGCTCCACCTGTCACCCCCGGGCCTGCGCTCATGGGGGGCGGAGGTCGTTCATCGACTTCCGACGCCCAAGTTGCCTTCGTACGCGGGCAGCTTGGCTTGCGATCCTTCGTCGCTCCCGCTGCCGCTCCCGCCCCAATGGGCGGTCTTATTGCTGAATACATATTTCTTCTAGCCACCCTAGGATGAACAGTAATGTAACAAGACAATAGATATATGGTGTAAGAGATAAAAGGTGTACTAAAACAAAGATGAGAGATGAAGACTCGGGTTCGATCCCAGATTTTACCAAGGCACACACCAATGACTTTTCGATGCTTTTTGAAATCATATGTGTATTTATCGCAGGTTTATAAGTGCCCGGTTAATGGCAATAGGCTCGCCACCTATTAAAACAAAAATCACATGATTAATTATATCGATAAGGAACGTTTGCCATAAAAAGTAAAAATGGCCAAATTGTTAGTTTGGCCCATATACATAGGACCCACCCGTTTGTGTTCCGATCTATTACAATATTATAAGTACAATATTTTTAAGATTATATAAACTTAATCGTTACACTTCTATTTACGTAACCGAAGCATTAATTCTCATATCAGTTATCAAAACAATATTCAATAAATTAAGTAAGTAGTTTTTTATTGAATATTATATAATTATAAAACTGTCATGTCCATAGAGAACAATGAATTATTATGAAATCTGATGCAATAAAATACATTTATGGTTAACAATGTACATAATAATGTAAGTTATACGGAATTATATTATATCATCCGTGGTGATACCTAAATAAACTTTGTAAGTAGATAACACATAGGTACATATCATATTCTAGAACCACCATCAGCCACCACAAGCGTACAAACCTGCCCTCATGGAGGTTGGAGATAGTTGTAGAATATAGAAAAAGGGAGTACCCGTTACCTTTTTTTTCATATTGCGGAAATCCCCTCGATATAAAAGCCGGCGAGTGAGGTTATGTCGGCCTCGAACCGATTAAAACAACCCGCCATCTTAGGTCTTCAGTTGTCGGAGGTGGTATAGCTATTGATATATTTCCCACACCATATCTGACTCAGGACATTTCCAGTATCAAAATGGTTCCCTAGCAGAAATGGACGTGAGCTGATATTCTGCACCGAGTGCGGGGGACATCTAAGCCCTGCACATGTTGTCCTGTGTAGGAAAGGGAAGGGTTGGACTAATTAGAAGAGCTCGTCAGAACATTCACCATGGTACAGACGGTAAAATAATGCCAAGGACGTAACATCTCTACGCATCTGCAAAGGCTCTAGGGTGTTCATGACCTCAGGATTCCTAATAATACGAACCGCACGCCGCTGCAACCTGTTGAGAGCATCTAGTAAGTACTTTGCTGAGCCATCCCAGAGATGCGAGCAGTACTCCACGTAGGAGCGAATTTGTGTCTTGTACAGAAGATACTGCTGCTTCGGCGTGGATTATGGCGATGAGCTGCGTATTTATTGTTTTTTTTTATCTTTTCCCTTTATATGCGCTGCTACATCTAGCTTCTTCCCAAATTTCATGATTCTGGCTCAACGGGATGTACCCTAAAACGAACTTCTAATTCAATGCAATCCAAGTATATTGCTGCTTTATAGCACAAGTACGCGCTTCAATTCACTTTCGAATGCTTAGTGCACGAGTACAATTCGCACTTGACCGATGTTAATAGATAATTGCATGAACTATAACTTTGTCTAATACATTTTTTGGATAAAACATACCATTTTGCTGAAAATCGCGAAAACCCCGAAAAAAAAAACAGCCAGGTGTCAGATCGATGAGGACTTTTTATATTTCGTTTTTGATGGTGTGTACCAACTTTCAGCGACTTTCTCAAAATATATAAATTATTAATTTAGTAACTATGCTAACTATACAATATATACAAAAATTTAATGGAGAAAAAGAGGAAGACTGCAACTTTAGATATCGATAAATTCTTTCAGCTGGGTGTGAATTAATCTAGCCTCAGATTTGTACATTGGTTGGAGTATTACACAATCTAAGTAAATATGGAAGCTGTTTTATCTCACACAGTAGATGTAGTTAAGTATATACTTATACTGAAGTACTTGATTTATTTAACGTCATAACTATATTTGTTTATATAAGTGGTAGCCATAATTGTGTTGTGTTTGTCCATTGTGTTGTAAACCACAGATTTAACTATGTAAATAAGATTGACCATTTTTTGTTATTTGGTCTCAACTCACTAGATTTGTTATTTGACTCTCTACATCTTCTAAAACATTTTTCTTGGCAATTTTCTGGGCTTAACTGCGCCTTGATTCTGCTAAAGCTAAACCAGTCATACCGTGGACACTGCTAAAAATCATTTTTGCAGAGTGAAAGAAGTGTAATGAAATTATTTTTATTTCATTTTGCACTCTAAGAGTACAGAAATAAAGTCTAAAATTTAATGCCATTTTTTTCAGGGTCTGCGAATTTGCCTTAGTGGAATCGAAGGTCTGGTGTGTGGCCCACCTAAGAAGGGGAAAGAGTAAGCAGTAACTTTGTTACGAGGTCAAAGGCCGGGATGCCACCGGGAACAAGGTTGAGATCACGATTTAGCGCTCTATTTTTTATTTTTATTTTATACCACTTAGTTGGCAGACAAGCACACGGTCCACCTGATGGGAAGCGGTTACCGTGGCCTATGGACGTATGCAACACCAGGGGTGTCACACTCGCGCTGCCGACCATGAAGAAACTTTTTGATGCCCCTCTTGAAGAACCCCATATTGTAGGCGCTTGGAAAAACCGCAGTAGGGAAGTCATTCCACAGCTTGAGTGTGCGTGGGATGAAGTTTCTTTCATACCGCACAAAAGAAGATAATACCCATCATGGAGGCCAATATCGGCTGCTATGAAAGAATTCAAGGATTAAGTATGATAAGTGTTTTAGTTATTTACGATTTACGAACAGTTTTATCTGTGCCTATGTGCTGTAAGATTATGTGATGATTTATCATTCAGTTGCTAAGCAGCAATGTTACTACCCCGATAAATTCGATCACTGAAGAGTCAGAAAAAAAAGCAATCAATGACCTATTATTATTTTTTTATTAATATTATTATTTGTATTTTTGTGTGGTTCCCGGCAGAGTAGAATTTGGGTCACCCCATCTCTTCCCATGCGTTGTCGTACAAAGCGACTAAGGGATAGGGCTGTTTAACATTAGACAGATATATACAGCTCAGACTCCACAGATACAAGTCTCGAGTCAAAAATAGTGCCTGGAAGACGGCAATAGGCTCGCGCCTTATTACGGGGGGCAAAAAACAATGATTGGTAAAATGTGGGTGTTAATTCACCTCTGGGTAACCCTTCGGATATAAAGGCGTAATTATATATATGTATGTGAAGAACGGAACGTAAAAGTGGGTAAGATGAAATGGAACGTGAGAGGAATGAGTGAGAGGGGGGGAAAAAGGTGCGAGGAGAAAAAAGGATAAATGGCGGAAAAAGATGAGTGCGTGTGCGGGATCGTAAATAAATATTAAGGGTTTTTCTGAAGCTGGGCTTAATTTCCGCCATCCCTCATTTATGTATGAATATATTAATAATAGATTTGTCACGAGTTATACAGATAGTACTTGTTAAATGATGATGAACAGACGACTATGTACAAACATCAATATTTACAATTTTTTAAATTTATTTATACAACTTATGTGACAGACAAGCACACTTATAAATTTATTTATACAACTTAGGTGACGTGTGTAACACAAAAGAAATCACACCCGCGATGAGCAGAAGACACAATTAGGAAAAGCCTTTAGTCTACCTTCTGACAGCACAAAAACTCTCTGTTCCTATGGGGTCGGTCGGTAGCACGGGTGTTACTCCTCTGTGTTGTTGCACACAACACGAGGTTATTATAGCCGTGATATTCTGCAGGGTGTAGGTATTTCCCCAGTCGGACTGCTCAGATTTGATGCCAATTTCACCTGTGTGTATAACTGAAATAATTGTGAGATTTTTTATTTACTTACTCTTTTTTTTTAAACAAAATATTTTATTGAATTGAATTTAAATCACATGTAAACTAATGTAATAAGATATAAACTAATATTTACAAGAATATAAAATAGGATACAAAAAGATCAAATGAAGCATCGAAAAATTGCTCCCTTTTTTGAATTTAATACCTACATAATTTACATTTATATTTAATTCATTTAATGTAAATGGAAATTATTAGAAAAAATATTAAAGAAGAAAAAAGAAAATAATAAAAGATTAAATAAAAAACCTTGCATTCGGGTTATAGTCAGACTACACGAAATTGACATCAAAACTTTGGCAATTTCTTCAGGTGTAGATATTTATCATATATAACGTTGATTAGATTTATTTATTTTGTTTCTGCTTCATGGTAATCTGTTTTTCAACAATAAGCCACTTCTTTGTTTGATTGTTCAGTTATAATGTTTTCCTCAATAGCCATAATTGTGTGACAATTCATATTATATATTCATATTCATATTCATATTCATATTCATATTCATATTCATATTCATATTCATATTCATATTCATATTCATATTCATATTCATATTCATATTCATATTCATATTCATATTCATATTCATATTCATATTCATATTCATATTCATATTCATATTCATATTCATATTCATATTCATATTCATATTCATATTCATATTCATATTCATATTCATATTCATATTCATATTCATATTCATATTCATATTCATATTCATATTCATATTCATATTCATATTCATATTCATATTCATATTCATATTCATATTCATATTCATATTCATATTCATATTCATATTCATATTCATATTCATATTCATATTCATATTCATATTCATATTCATATTCATATTCATATTCATATTCATATTCATATTCATATTCATATTCATATTCATATTCATATTCATATTCATATTCATATTCATATTCATATTCATATTCATATTCATATTCATATTCATATTCATATTCATATTCATATTCATATTCATATTCATATTCATATTCATATTCATATTCATATTCATATTCATATTCATATTCATATTCATATTCATATTCATATTCATATTCATATTCATATTCATATTCATATTCATATTCATATTCATATTCATATTCATATTCATATTCATATTCATATTCATATTCATATTCATATTCATATTCATATTCATATTCATATTCATATTCATATTCATATTCATATTCATATTCATATTCATATTCATATTCATATTCATATTCATATTCATATTCATATTCATATTCATATTCATATTCATATTCATATTCATATTCATATTCATATTCATATTCATATTCATTTATTACTTGCAAATATGGGTTACATAAGATGTTATATAGATTAAATAGTGTCACCATATTTCACCTTAATAGGCATGCAATTCTTATAATACAACAAGTCTAATAATTATAATCATTAATTAATACAGATCAACATTATTTTTAAACAAGAGTATGTCTAAGTCATCACTTTAATACAGCAATTACCTTATTTATAATTCCGACATTTCCACATCAATTATTTTCATACGACTCTCTTTAATAGGTATGTATATATATAGGTACACAATTGAACTAATAAATAATTTAATTTAAATAGTAAAAATACTTATAAAATTTATACAAAACTATGCTAGCTATACAATATATACAAAAATGAAATGGAGAAAAAGAGGGAGACTGCAACTTTTGGCATCGAAAAATTTCTTCCCATCGATCTCTACTGCGCGCGCGCGATTGGACCCCACGGACCCAACGTTTCGAACCCAAAACGGCTCAAAAATATAATTATCAGTTAAATTGGTATATTTACGACTCTCTTAATGTTTATTTGTGAATCTTTTATGTAGGGTCGGAATGTCACTTCTTTTTAGCCGGGTATGCTGAAGAGTACTTTCTCCACTCAGAGCGTGTGCCAGTTTGTTTACATGGACGGTAAGTTTCTCCTGGTATTTCAGACTGCTTTGGGCCATTTCCTGCCGACCTGTCTTTAGGCCAAGGTCGAGGTATATGTACCTATTACTTATACAATGAGGGATGCCAAACATTGTTCTCAAAGCTTTGGTCTGAAATCTATCCAGGATGTCTAAATATCATACCAAATAGAACATTGATAAGTACTGTTATTTTTGACTTAAAGTAATTTGATCATTTGGCAAAGTGAGCCATATATTGACATGGTAGTGATCTGAAGCTAATCCTATTCTGATTTGTTCAGATGTGGGCAATTTATCGACAAGATACGAACATCGTAATCGCTTCATAGCCCAGCAACCTAAACATAAGGCAATAACTTAGCTGTGATTTATAATACCATTGTTCAATACTAGTATTGCAATCAATAGTATCGACTTTATCAATATCTACACGTTCAGGACATCAATCACGGATATTATCTGCTGTATACATCACTATTTCCGTCGAATACTGTCAATACTATTAACTAATCACTAATATTCTCGATAGGCTTATCGATATTTTGATATCCAAGGTCAACTATCGATTATTTGATAAATTAACTGTGTCCTATTGTGTTTTTAGTTTGATAAGATAACCTGTACCTACATGGTAGATATTTTTTTATATTGTTTTTATACCACTTAGTTGGCTGACAAGCACTACATTATTTTATGAAAGAAAGAATGAAACTTCATCCCACGCACACTCAAGCTGTGGAATGACCTCCCTGCTGAGGTTTTCCCAAGCGCCTACAATATGGGATTCTTCAAGAGGGGCATCAGAAGGTTTCTTCATGGTCGGCAGCACGAGTGTGACACCCCTGGTGTTGCATACGTCCATTGGCCACGGTAACCGCTTCCCATCAGGTGGGCCGTGTGCTTGTCTGCCAACTTAGTGGTATAAAAAAAAAAAAAATTGTCGCAAAGCAGTGGGGAACTGGTTAATAAAAACCTTCTTTTTAATGTGTGCAAAATCCCCACGGATACCGCTACCACCGGAGTCGTTAGGGGAGGTTATGTCGGTCCGACTAAAACGCACGCCAACTGGGTGGGAGGCAAGTTGCTCGGGGTAAGATTATCTGAGACATATCCCTCGCACCCCGGCCGGTATGACGGAATTGCCTTGCAGAATGTGTTTTCTTCCTGTCATAGAATACAAATGTGGCTTATGGTCTGTTCAAATAACAAGGTGCCTTCCCCACAGCATATAACAGAAATATTTAATTGCTTTACATATCCTGGTAATTCTCTGTCATAAGTAGTGACTTGGGAAAGACAGAGTATACGGAAGAAAAACGCTAACGGCTAAAAGCCATCTTTATCTAACTGTAGCAATACCGCATCAATTGCTGTATCCGACGCATCAGTAACCGATGCCAGTTTAGAATAGCAATCGGGGTGAGCTAGTAAGTCTGCCTCAACTAAACTTGCTTTACAGTTTTCAAAGGCTTTCAGGGAATCCTCACTTAAATTAATCGGGTGAAAACCTTTCATATTACCCACCATTCATTTATGAAGTGGCGCTTGAATTTGGGTTACTTGGGACATAAAGCATCTATAAAATGTAACATACCCAGAAAACGCCTCAGATGGCGTACATTTTTAGAGGCAGAAAAGTTTCGAATGGCCTCAACTTTAGAGTCTAGCGGTGTGGTGTGCCTTTTGCTGGAACACCGTAACCTAAGAAAATCACACTTGTAGCACCGAAAACGTACTTAAACGTGTTGACCACCATGCCAAAATCTCTCATCCGAGAGAATAATTTCCGTAGATACTCCTCATGTTGGAACTAATTTCGAGAAAATTCAAGGAAATCATTCAAAAATGAGTAACAAAAATCGAGACCCCGGGTCATTTCATCAATAAAACGTTCAAATGTTTGTGACATTGCGCAGGCCAAACCCCATGAGAGGCAGTTTAAATAGCCCGATAGGAGTTGTAGTAATAGCCGTCATCGGAACTTGATCAAAGGCCTTCACGAGATCAACTATACTGAAGACGCTGCAACCTGAAATGCTGTGAGCAAAATCATGCATTACTGTGCTTTATACCTGTCGAATATAATGGTGGCGCTATCTTTTTGGGAGCTGAATAAAGAGGTGATGATGTATCTAATTTATAATTTATTAAGGAAATGCAGTCTAAATTAAAATAAGGAACAGTCAAAATTATCTACAAAGTGATTCCACTGCACATTAAAAGCACGGATCGCCTTTTGTTTGTTCACATCATTTAAAGCACTATACTTTAAAGAGTTCAAAGCAAGGGTCTTTAACATTCTCAAATCCGAATGCCTTGAGGCCACTGCAACAAACGCTACGTAGAAGTCATCAGATAAGGGGTCAGCCCCCCACGCACCGGGGTCGTCACTTGATAACACAACTGGTAAATCGAGACTTAAAAAGACACTCAAAGGATGATTACGGACATCCTTGACCAACGATAATACTGCATTAGAAATAACATTCACTTCTAGTCCGATGTCCTTTTCAATCACCTGTTTCATAATTACAGGATGTTTTGTCAACGCGTATGCATGGCCAATACGTTTAGCACCAAGCATTACTGCGTCGACAAGATTTTCATCAGTTAAGCATCCATTCCAATCAGTTTCTCCGGCGTGAAAAAAGAATTGTAGATCTTTCACTTTTTCTAATATTGGAGCAAATATTTTTAGAGGATTTCCAAGATCTTCTTCTCCAACTAAATCAAATCCAGCAAATATATCAGGTACTTCTTTACTTAACTCTCTTGCAGTTTTTATGTATTCCTCTAATTTCTGAGTGCTTACACTCCTTGAGGGTGCAAAAATAATTTTTGCTCCAAAAAAATCGGAATGATCTTTGACAAATCTGTTTATGGCTTTCCTGTAAGCCTTTGCTGTGATTTTCCTGTCATATACAGTCCCATCTAGCACATAGAGGTTTGGTAAAATGCTTCTCACTTCTACGTACATAATGTTGTCTTTTCTAAACGCTTCCAGAGCATCATAAATGTACTGTTGCCATACAGGCATGTATGTGATTAAAGGATGAACAGTTTCAAAATACTGCTTAAACTTATCCCAACACTCTTTGATAGTGGGATACACGACATCTGGTTTTTCCACGATAAGAGAAAAATGTTTCTTGATTTCATGATCAAATTTGGTGACGTTTTTCACTGAATGTCTGACATCACTCATTAACTGCCAGTGGATGTCGCATGACTCATTTGGTAACTTCTCGGAAAACAGAAACTTTATTTGTTTTCCAAAACACACGTATAAATGTTTCATATAAGTGATGTTCACCATATAATCGGGCCCCAGAATCGACATATCATGAATATGTAGCACTGCACCTTTAGGCATCGCCTTAATGATTTTGAACACTTTCGAAGATCGTATCCTCTCTCTATAGGAAAAGAAATGTCTTGAGAAGTTGTAATATTCTGGATGGTTGAATGCATAGTCGGCATCGGCCAGTTTTTGTGCCATCAAGCAGTTGTTGACAACAATTTCCTTTTCAGTAAGTGTTGTATTTCCACCGAGATTAAGCTTGTTTTCAAGTTCAATTATTCTGGTGCGTTTGGCGAAGTAATCGTCACATTTTGTGTGAACAAATATAACTATAATTAATAATGAACGCATTTTTCGTGCAGCTCCGTCCAGTGTCGGATGGCAACTGTTGTGTAAACGACCCTCACCCCACGATAAACTGTAGTTCATATATCGTTAACATAAATTATATTATTGTTTGAAATCAATGTGCACACAATAAATTCACTGACGTTAAGCGGGACGTGTTACTGAGTAGAACAGTTATATTTTATATTTAAAGGACGGTTATGATTTTGACAGGCTATATATGTAGGTTCATCTGTTCCCTCATAGCTCCTTAATCACTTATTAGAACTGGACAAATGAGGAATCGTTAAAAGCATCTTAGTCGTCCTCTGGTTTTAGGCTATATAACGTGTCATTTAATATAATGTAGGTAAGTACTGTGTTAAAAAAATAATTTAAGAAAGAAAATACGTCGTGTTTGGTATCATCTGAAAGCGCTTAATTAGCACATTTAAATAATAATAAATAAATAATACTTATTGCTTGGCCCAAAATAATACAAATAAAAATGAGCAAGTTTTTTTTTATACCACTTAGGTGGCAGACAAGCACACGTCCCACCTGATGCAAAGTGGTTACCGTGGCCCATGGACGTGTGCAGCACCAGAGGAGTTACACTCGCGCTGCCGACCCTGTATACACAGAGTTTCTGTGCCGTCAGTCTAGAGAAAAAAAGCAGGGCAAGCCTTTAGTCTTCCGACTGATAGCACAAACACTCCAGTGAGCTCTGGCTACCCTACTCACCGCTGCGAACACAACACGAAGTTATTATGGCCGCGGTATTCTGTAAGGCTTAAGGTACTTCCCCAGTTCGACTGCTCAATTGGACGGAAATACCGCCGTGTCCTGCCTCCTAGTTAGTGTTTAAAAGACTATTATTATCTGGTAACATAAATAGTCTAACAAAACAATACATTCTAGGGTAAAGTGGCTTACGACCACAGCTATCCTGGAAATTTTCTTGTTTAATACTTTTTAGAGCGTGATATTTTTAGTAGTCGGGTTTAGTTTGAAACTTATTTTTTCTTTGACGTTATGATACCAGATAATAATAGTTTCTTCAACACATTTGTTCAAAGAGTAGCTCTAATTTCACCGGAATTAGGTACACAATGACACAATCATGTTTAACAAGCTATGACTTTTTCATTACTTTTGTTCACTAGTGACTTGAAGATTTTTTAAATTTATAGTTTGAGTAGCTTTGTTTTAAAAAAGTTTCGATACAAAAAAGACCGTGATCAATAATACAAATAAATTAATATTACTTGTTCATATCATGTAACTTTGCATCTAAATATACAATTATCACTAGTAAATATTTAATAAAAAAAACTTTCACTCAAATACAACTTTTGTTTTTTCTGTAAAAACTTCAAATTCCCCATTTTGTTGTAACAAACTAAAAAAAAGAAACCTCATTCCTTTAGTCTATGACCGATCGCTACTGTTAAGTATATGCGCACGCATAGGAGAACAAATCATATTTTCCGCCATTGCGAAAAATAAATCACAAGTCGTATTCACTGTTAAAATTTAGTTGTTTATTAATTAAAATGTCTACACGCACAAGTTATGAAGAAAATGATTTATGTTGTGCACCGCCCGATATAAGATGTGGTTGATATGAACCCCTTAACGTAAGTTTACCAAGTACCAATATGAAAACTACAAGAGTAATTAATTGTCGATTTTAGTATTATTTTCTTCACGAGTGTATTTAAAAATGTCTTATGATACACTTGTTTATTAATGATTACCGTCCTCGGCTAGCTTAAGTCCATCACCTAACGGCTCGGGTCTCAATGGCGCCTCAGCGGTAATCACCAACATTACTCACTTTACCATAGTGTACTTATTGTATTGCGATAACCGTGTACAATTCTCAAGACATTAACATCAGCGTGCTTCGAACAATTGAAATTCAAACAAATTTTGTGACAGTAAATAATTAAAAAAAAATGTAATTTGTAAATGGTAGGTACAGTCAGCAGTACTTTGCATCAACACGATGCCGAGTGTACATGTATACAGTGGTGTTGATGTGTGAGATAAAGTACTCACAATATTGTTAATACCTTGGTAATAAGATTATCTTGAGAACTTGACAGTAAAGATCTTGAAAGTTATTAGATTTATAAAATTTGTTTCTAAGTTATTATTAATGAATATATGGACATGCCTACAAATAAAATGAATTGAATCATGTGTAAATATGTTAATACTTCATAAATAACTGTACATATTAATATCTTGTACCTATATAAATGCTATAGGTAGCACACAGTAAAATGAATAATCAAAGTTATTTCTTGCAGTCTATATTAATATAAGGAGCAGTCAAAATTATCTACAAAGTGACTCCACTGTACATTAAAAGCACGGATCGCCTTCTGTTTGTTCACATCATCTAAAGCACTATACTTTAAAGAGTTTAAAGCAAGGGTCTTCAACATTCTCAAATCCGAATGCTTTGAGGCCACTGCAACAAACGCTACGTAGAAGTCGTCAGATAAGGGGTCAGCCCCCCACGCACCGGGGTCGTCACTTGATAACACAACTGGTAAATCGAGGCTTAAAAAGACACTCAAAGGATGATTACGGGCATCCTTGACCAACGATAATACTGCATTAGAAATAACATTCACTTCTAGTCCGATGTCATTTTCAATCACCTGTTTCATAATTACAGGATGTTTTGTCAACGCGTACGCATGACCAATACGTTTAGCACCAAGCAATACTGCGTCGACAAGATTTTCAT
Source organism: Eilema griseolum (assembly GCA_963662185.1). NCBI lineage: Eukaryota > Metazoa > Arthropoda > Insecta > Lepidoptera > Erebidae > Eilema > Eilema griseolum. The sequence goes on from OY759249.1 coordinate 5,546,970, forward strand.
CAGTTAAGCATCCATTCCAATCAGTTTCTCCGGCGTGAAAAAAGAATGGTAGATCTTTCACTTTTTCTAATATTGGAGCAAACATTTTTAGAGGATTTCCAAGATCTTCTTCTCCAACTAAATCAAATCCAGCAAATATATCAGGTACTTCTTTACTTAATTCTCTTGCAGTTTTTATGTATTCCTGCAATGTCTGAGTGCTTACACTCCTTGAGGGTGCAAAAATAATTTTTGCTCCAAAGAAATCGGAATGATCTTTGACATATCTGTTTATGGCTTTCCTGTAGGCCTTTGCTGTGACTTTCTGGTCATATACAGTCCCATCTAGCTCATAGAGGTTTGGTAAAATGCTTCTCACTTCTACGTACATAACGTTGTCTTTTCTAAACGCTTCCAAAGCATCATAAAAGTACTGTTGCCATACAGGCATGTATGAGATTAAAGGTTCAACAGTTACAAAATACTGCATGAACTTGTTCCAACACTCTTTGATAGTGGGATACACGACATCTGGTTTTTTCACAACAAGACTAAAATGATTCCTGATTTTATGATCAAACTTGGTGACATTTTCCACCGAATTTCTCACTTCACTCATCAGTTGCCAGTGGTTATCACATGAAGCATTTGGCAACTTATCAGAGAACAGAAACTTTAGTTGTTTTCCAAAACACACGTATAAATGATCCATATAAGTGATGTTCAACATATAATCGGGCCCCAGAATCCCCATATCATGAATATGTAGCACTGCACCTTTAGGCATCGCCTTAATGATTTTGAACACTTTAGAAGTTTCTATCCTCTCTCTGTAGGAAAAGAAATGTCGTGAGAAGTTGTAATATTCTGGATGGTTGAATGCATAGTCGGCATCGGCCTGTTTTTGTGACATCAAGCAGTTGTTGACAACATTTTCCTTATCAGTTAGTGTTGTATTTCCTCCGAGGCTCAACTTGTTTTCAAGTTCAATTATCCTTGTGCGTTTGGCGAAGTAATCGTCACATTTTGTGTAAACAAACAGAACTGTGATTAGTAATAAACGCATTTTTCGTGCAGCTCCGTCCAGTGACGGATGGCGACTGATGCGTAAACGACCCCTGACCCACGATAAACTGTAGTTCACTCACCAAGTAGTTAATTTAAATCATGTTATTGTTATCTTCGAGATCTATGTGTTCACAATAGATTTACTGACGTCATGACTGTGGGGTGTTGTTAAGTAGAAAAATTACTTTTCACAAATGTTACAAGATATTTTTTTTATTTTTATTATTAACTTTATGCACAGTCTATTGTACAAAGGCGGACTTAATGCCAAAGGCAAATACAGTCTACCTTATGGTGATGCAGAGATGCATTGAGGTAGAGTAGCCAGAATAATGAACTTAATAGTCCCAATAGTTCCATAAGGATAATACACACATTTTTACACAATAATTAAATACGTATTATACATACACAACTATAATACATTATATATTAGATTGTTCCATATGAAATTGCCGTTTTTTTGAAGAAATTGGAGGAAACCCATTTTATTAGGAATAACAAATGACAATTTTTTTTTGTATGAATGAGACAACATTAAGCTAACAAACACTTTTATTACATTTTTGAAAAGTGACAGCTGTAAAAAAGTAATACGAAATTTATCATCAAAATGAATAGCATTTAGGAAGTACTGTTTTTGAAGTTCGAATTTAATTTATCAAGCGGTCAATAAAAACAAAAATTAATACAGAGTTGTAAAATCTTGAAATCAACTTTCAAACAAAATATCAATAATGGAAATAGCTATTAAATTAAATTATAGGAAAAACGAACTCATGAATCTGTAAGAAAATTTCTGCTTTTTATTATGTAAGGACCTATTATAATATATAAATAATTATAGTATAATTATAACAGTAATTAATTATTAAATAATGTAATTTACTAATGGTACAGCCAGCATCAGATAGATTTTGACTAGCAGTGGGTAATTTGCATCTTTGCTTCGATTTGATGCTGATTACACGCACATGCAGGGTGGTGTTGATGTTAAGATCTATCTGATGTTTACTGTACAGATCATCATCTACCATGAGAAATTTACATGTCCGATAATGCTCGAGTCTACCGTCCTGGCAAGTAGTCGGTAGATATTCGTCGCTTAGAACCCGACCTCAAACCCTTTGAGTTTGAGTACCTTTGGGGCCTCCTAAAAAGTTCTATCCAGCCACCTCCACAAACCAAAAGGTACCGAGATACCACGTACCACATTCAACAGAACCCCAAAGCCTAGTGGAAAGTATGCCAAGGCGAATATGTGCCGTACCTAACTACTTCAAGAGGAGGTCATACTTGTTATTATTTTTTTATACCACAAGCACATGGCCCATCTGATGGAAAGTGGCCTATGGTGGCCTATGGACGTGTACAACACCAGCAGATCTAAAAAGGTCACTCAACTCCAATAGGAATTGTATTAGTATAATATTTTCTCATACGGCTATATTTATACGAATGAGAATCTGCATAGTAACTGCATTAATGTGGTTTATATGTAATCACGCCTGTATATGTGTATATATAATCACGCCTTTATCCTCAGAGGGCTAGGCAGAGATGAATTAACGGTCCCACGTAATAGGGGGTGAGCCTATTTTCGTATTTCGGGCACTATTGTTGACTCGAGCCATGCATCTGACGCTGAGTCTGAGCTGTATATATCTGTCTGATGTTAAACAGCCCTATCCTTTAGTCGCCTTGTACGACGCTGCATGGGAAGAGATGGGGTGGTTCAAATTCTACTCTGTCGGGAACAACGCGGCTATTATCGATTAAGTACAGCTATATCGTATGTATCAATACAATACGATACAATTAATCTATTTTTTTTCAATATTTAATAAAATATTGAAAAAAGGACAGGTTAGAAGTATTCGTAATCGGCGGGCTTGTATGAAAGGATCACTGACAGTAGAGGAAGCTCGTGACGTATGTAAGGAGGAGAGTCAAATGGTTGTTGTCTCTGCCTATCCCGGAGGGAAATAGGCGTGAGCGTATGTATGGACGTATTAATAGAACGTGGCCTTTTTTCTGCCGATTCTAGATTCTAGAGACGTTGCGTCCTTCGCAGTATTTTACTGTCTGTAGGTAGCATGATCAATGTTCTGATGAGCTCTTCCAATTGGTCCCACCCTTTCCTGCACAGGACAAAACGTGCAGGGCTTAGATGTCACCCGCACACAGTGCAAAATAACCGTTCAAGCACCGAGCGGTTCGGAGACTCTTTACATTACCAGCTCACGTGTTTCCTTCTTCCTACAGTCCCGGGTCCTTTAAGCGGTATGAAAAAACATATTATGAGGTCGTCAAGCTGAGTGTTACCTTGCCAATGGTATATGTACCAAATGAAATAGGAGGTAGGACACGGTGGTATTTCCGCCTAATTGAGCAGGCCGACTGGGGAAGTGCCTTCGCCCAACAGAATACCGCGGTCATAATAACTTCGTGTTGTATTCTCAGTGGTGAGTAGGGTAGCCAGAGCTCACTGGCGTTGTGCTGTCAGTGGGAAGACTGACGGTTTGTCCTGCTTTGTCTTCTACACTGACGGCACAGAAACTCTGTGCTTATAGGGATGGCAGCGCGAGTGTGGCTACTCTGGTGTTACAAACGTCCATAGGCCACAGTAACCACTTTCCATCAGGTGGGCCCTGTGCTTGTCTGCCACATAAGTGGTATAAAATAAAAGTATCTTTCTGTATCGATTCTTTGTGTTCATATAAACTCATAAACTCACGCCTATATCCTCGAAGGGGTAGACAGAGATGCTAGCACCCACATTTCGCCAGTTTATGTTTAGGTCTCAATGTAATAGGTGGCGAGCCTATTGCCAATAACCGGGCACTTATAAACCTGCGATAAATACACACATAACTTCGAAAAGCATCGATAAGTCATTGGTGTGTGCCGTGGTAAAACCTGGGATCGAACCCGAGACCTCGTCTCAGCAGTCCATTACCCATACCACTATTTCGAATTGATACGGTATCCATACAAAATGATATTTTTACTCGTTTTCACTTCTGTATCTCGCCATATCGTGGCAGAGTAATTCTATAAATACAACAATTAGATACATTTACGGATCAAATACTTTTGTTCGTCCCTATCAGCCCCGCCTCTGGTAATGGTGGCGTGAATGTTCGCAGTTGCGCCCCATTGCGTGTCTGTCGACCTACTAATTAGGGACAGGGGCGGAAAATGACTTAAGTCAGATATTGAACATTTTAGACGGCAGTCACTCGCATAAAGTTAGTTTATTATTACTATTACAACTAGGTACTCTATATGATAGACATGTGAAAAAATCATAACCCTACTTTTGCTTCGCCGTTGTCGGGTAATTAAAAAACCCCGCCACACAAAACAACCCCAAAAGTCGAAAATAAGTTTTGTTAGTTAGCCCTATAACTTTGATATAGGTACTTAGTAATACATATTTTGATTTAAGCGTTGTCATGTCGGGGGCTCCTAACTGGTAGAGCACTACGTCATATTATCGGAACGTTCCAAAGTCCCCCCGACAGTGAATTCGCTCGCCACCTATTACAGACCTAAACATAAACTGGCGAAATGTGGATGCTAGTAACTCTGCCTACCCAATCGGGAATATAGGCGTGAGTTTATGTTATGTTATATTCGTTCTTTACTTTGTACAAAAATGTCGTTTTCTATTTTTAAACTCCCCGACGTAAAAACGACGGGGTGTTATAAGTTTGACGTGTCTGCGTATGTGTATATGTGTGTGTGTTCATCTGTGGCATCATAGCTCCTGATCGGAAGAACCGATTTGGATATAGCTTTTTTGTTTAAAAGGTAAAGGTATGTTTAAAAAAAATCGAGCAATGATGGCCGCCGCCACTAAATGACGTACCTACTGGACAATATATTTTTTTACAACGCCCTTATTTTGTATTCATATAGATTCTGTACCTACAACTCCTACGAAAAAATTATAGGCAATGTATTCCTTTCATGTCTTTTGCTGTGAATTTCAATCGATAACGCTTCAAGCGCCGTCGAAGACATTTTTTTATACCACTTAAGTGGCAGACAAGCACACGACCCATCTGATGGAAAGTGATTACCGTGGCCTATGGACGTGTGTAACACCAGAGGAACCACACTCGCGCTGCCGACCCTGTAAGCACAGACTTTTTAACATGACGCTGTTGAAGGAAACACACGATAGTGAAAGCTATTAAGCCATGAGAGCATAGGCACCAAAAATCACATAGCTGGCTAGTATACTGTATGTCGACATGTGAAGGAGTGAGCCAAACATTCAGACCTTATTTGAGACTCGATGAACAACAGAAACTCCCTAGAGAATTTCTATCAAGAATTATTCATAATTCGAATAGAATTATGAACACCCTTTTTATACCACCTGGTTGGTAGACAAGCACACGGCCCACCTGATGGAAAGTGGTTACCGTGGCCTATGGACGTGTGCAACACTAAGGGAGTCGCGCTGTCAATCCTGTAAGCACAAGAGTTTCTGTGCCGTCAGTTTAAATGACAAAGCAGGACAAGCTTTTGGTCTTCCCACTGAAAGTAAAAAACTCTCCAGTGAGCCTGGCTATGCTACTCACCGCTGGGAACACAGACATTATCTTGTTTTGATCTAGAGCCCTAATATATAAATACACACATATTATCACGCTACGTCAGGCAGAGGTGAATTAACACCCATATTTCACCATCATTGTATTCGGTCCCACGTAATAGGGGGTGAGCCTATTGCCGTTTTCCGGGCACTATTGTTGCCTCGAGCCATACAGCTGTGGTTGAGCCTGGGCTGTATATATCTGTCTGATGTTAAACAGTCTTATCCCTTAGTCGCCTTGTACGATACCGCATGGGAAGAGATGGGGTGATCCAAATTCTGCTCCGCCGGGAACCACGCGGCAATAGATGATGATATCTTTAGATCTAGAGGACTATCTTACAATTATTTTATTCAAGGAGCCAGATATAAAATTTAGATCTAGGAAACCATTATAAGTGAAGCGACAACCAGTCGCTTCACGGTAAGTAGGGAAATTCAGCACAAATTCGCAGTTAGACTGGTAGAGCGGACCCCAGATTCCGGGGTGAAGGTGAAGTCGACTGGGATTAACGCTGGGATGCGTAATCATATTCATGCGTAAGCATAATCATATTATTTAAAGGCTCATCAAGACATTATTTTACACGTAAGTCAATAAAGGTTAAAGATATAGAATAGTGTTTTTGCAATAATTTTTTTCTAGGAGCTAGAAGGTAGTGGTTTACTAATGTTTGGCAAAAAACGTTCCCCAAAGTGTCATATGCCAAAGTATGTTTCCCAAATTTTCATTTGGCAAAAAAATATTTAGCAAAACAACTTTTCGCAATTTTACAGTTAGCAATACTATTTTTGGCAATTTATTGTTTAACAAGTAATTACATGGCAAAATTTCAATTGACCAAGTATTAGGTAGTCAAATATTGTTATTCTACAAATCAATATTTATTTGGAATATATTTTTTACAAATTATAGCATTTGCTTAATGTATATTTGACTTAATAAAAATTGACAAGTAAAAAATTGCCTTCATTAATATACTTCCAATTAAATTATAGACTTATTATTTAACTTTAAAAGTTGGCGAAGAACCGCCTTCTTTTATTTGTTTTCCACCAAAGAAAGTCATTTGAAAACAATTATTATTTTTTCGGATATTATCCATGAAGTGTACATGATTTGGGTGTAAATCATTAACCAGACTGTAAAGTGGTTCAGGCTGTTGTTTAAACGGCTCAAGTTGTACTTTACCGGCGCTACACCACATGGCAGGTGTCTCATCTTTCCACTTCAAGGCGATACACCACTGACACTTGTACGTCATAGAACCTAAGACTACACTGCTGTCAGTTCCATAAGCTATATCTGGGTCATACGCCAAATCCGAAAGCAATTTGCTTCTCCATACACGCTGAATTGTATTTTCTTTATACCTTGACTGAATCGCTCTATGCACATCGGTATTCCTGGCCTGATATCGTACAGTAGATTGCCTGTGTTTTTCAGGGTTTGCAGCCTGGTAGGTGGCGACAGATTGCCTGTGATTTTCAGAGTGTGTAGCCTGGAGCGTGGCGACAGATTGCCTGCGTTTTTCAGGGTGTGTAGCCTGGTAGGTGGCGACAGCTTGTCTGTGTTTTTCAGGGTGTGCAGCCTGGTAGGTTGCGACAGCTTGCCTCTGCACATCAGGTTTTTTTTTCTTATATTCAGACACAGCTTTACGGTGGGTTTCAGGTAGAGTATGTCCATATTTTTTGTGCCTTTTTTATTTGTTTTTTTCGTGTGTAATTAGTAAACCTTGCTCTACGTTTGTATTTCTTTTTTTCTATTAATGTCACAGACTCAGATTGGGACAATAAACTTTTCATTAAATTTTCATCATAATTTATTGCAGATATCATAGGTGAATGCCGCTGGTTGATTGATAAATTTATTTGAAAAATTTTACATTCTAACTTACATACCTTTCCCACTAGGTACTAAATTTAATTAGGCTTGGTTCACACATAGCGCATTCACGGACCATTACTAGGCTCGCCCATTACCGCTCACACTAATTGGTGTCAACTGGGCATCAAGATTTACTGCTGATTATTATAAATATCGACCACACAAGTGTTGCGTGTTTGTAATGTAATGATTGTGTGTTGGTAGTGTGGTGTCGTAATGTAGAAATAATAACATTACCTATGCATTTATAATAATACTAATAATTATTATATGATTTTGAAACTAAATAATTATTATATGATTTTGCAAATTGGTCAGTCGGCTATAGGTTACATCAATAAATTAGCCTCTTTGAGACCTCTTTTAATGTTATGAGGCTTTGGCTACTGTTTCCACGCAGGCCAAACGGGTTGGTACAGGGTTTTATTTCAAGTTTTTCTTCTCTCGCAGTGATATCGTCTGCTTATTTTTCCGTTAGTCTGCTCTAACGACACCCGAAGATGTGGTGGTGATAATTTCTCCGTTACCACACGAATTTACGGTGGGTAATAATAGCCGGCAATGGCACACAGTTATAATGAAATTATTACTTAATAAAAAAGGTAAACGACCTTCCCTGTCTTCAGACGATGGATATCATATAAGAACAGAGTGATTATCAAGACTAAGCAAAACAAATGAGCCCAAACTCGATAGGTTTATCTTGTTTAGTTTAGAAGTTCCTTTGGCATCTTCTGAATCCATCTTCAGACCTTGAATACCATGTACAACTACTCTACTAAAGGACGAGAAAGACAAAACGAATAAGCCCAAACTTGATAGGTTTATCTTGTTTAGTTTAGAAGTTCCTTTGGCCATCTTCTGAATTTATCTTCAGACCTTGAATACCATGTACAACTACTCTACTAAAGGACGAGAAAGACAAAACGAATAAGCCCAAACTCGATAGGCTTATCTTGTTTAGTTTAGAAGTCCTTTGGCCATCTTCCGTATATATCTTCAGACCTTAAATACCATGTACCTACTACTGCTCTATTACTAGACGAGAGAGACAAAACGAATAAGCCCAAACTCGATAGGCTTATCTTGTTTAGTTTAGAAGTTCCTTTGTCAGTCTTCCGAATCCATCTTCAGACCTTGAATACCCTGTACAACTACTCTACTAAAGGACGAGGAATACAAAACGAATAAGCCCAAACTCGATAGGTTTATCTTGTTTAGTTTAGAAGTTCCTTTGGCCATCTTCTGAATCCATCTTCAGACCTTGAATACCATGTACAACTACTCTACTAAAGGACGAGGAATACAAAACAAATAAGCCCAAACTCGGTAGGTTTATCTTGTTTAGTGTAGAAGTTCCTTTGGCCATCTTCCGTATATATCTTCAGACCTTAAATACCATGTACCTACTACTGCTCTATTACTAGACGAGAGAGACAAAACGAATAAGCCCAAACTAGATAGGTTTATCTTGTTTAGTTTAGAAGTTCCTTTGCCCATCTTCCAAATCCATCTTCAGACCTTGAATACCATGTACCTACTACTGCTCTATTACTAGACGATAGAGACAAAACGAATAAGCCCAAACTCGATAGGTTTATCTTGTTTAGTTTAGAAGTTCCTTTGCCCATCTTCCGAATCCATCTTCAGACCTTGAATATCATGTACTACTACTCTACTATTAGACGAGAGAGACAAAACGAATAAGCCCAAACTAGATAGGTTTACCTTGTTTAGTCTATGGTCACCTTCCTACTCCATCATCAGAACAGCTATATGATGTCATATTATGTGTCGTCATTTCACAGTTGTTCTCTTTAAAATTTGTTTGCAACTTTCATGGAAGCTACTGCCGTCTGACGTCCTAACTCCGTCATAACAGAGGTGCTTTTTTTAAAGAAAGGAATATTAACTACCGAATTTACTAATATTCACTCTAACCCCTCCGACTAAGATTAATTGTTTGTGCTAGGAGGGGGTTCAAGTCGATGGTGTAATGGCCAGGATTCGTAACCGGGACCTTTCGATCGTAAGGCCGGCTCCATAACCACTATTTCATCAATCATTCTATTCCATCGGTGAGTATCTTGCCGTATTCCGGGTTCTGGATATTATTGACTCGAACCTTGCATCTGAGACTGAGTCAGGGCTGTATATTATACTAGCTGACCCACCCCAGCTTCGCCCGGGGTATATTTTGAAGCTTCATATCCCTTTGAGCCCGTATGTTTTAGTCTTCAAAATATGTATGAAAAATTGCCGAATTTGTTAACATTTATTATCAATGCTCCGCTCCCTTAAGTAGTAGCGTGATGATATATAGCCTAAAACCTTCCCTCGATAAATGGACTACCCAACACTGAAAGAAACATTCAAATCGGACCAGTAGTTCCAGAGATTAGCGCGTTTAAACAAACAAACAAATTCTGCAGCTTAATAATATTAGTATAGATCTGTCTGATGTTAAACAGCTTTATACATTAGTCGCCACACACACACACACATGGGATGATATGGGGTGGGCCAAATTTAACTCTGCCGGGAACCACGCGGGAAGTAATAAAAGCCGAAGTAATTTAAATATTACGTATATTGCACATCGGTACCCACCTTATTCTAGCATTCATATATGTACAAAGGTTTACAAAAAATAAAACTATTTACAACTTCATTAATGTAAAAACGAAAACTTAAGAACTAATACACTATGTACAGTCACTATCGGTATTTGTTAACACGTTTCAAATTACCGACTACCTTAAGGTAGACTTTCGAAGCGAGCGTCGTCAGTGGCGCCGCGACTGTGACGCCGCGACAGAGCGACAGAAGTTTTTCGGTTTATTCCAAGCCCTTCCATTTTCAGGGTTCCGTACCTCAAGAGGATAAGTAACGGAACCCCTATAGGATCAATACTTTGTCCACCTGCCAGTCTGTCTGTAGAGCCCTTTTTCTCAGGGATGCATAGAGGTATCTAGTTGAAATTGATATGTACTACATAATCAGGTCTTCAACATCTTGTAACTTTGTAAAATTAAACTTTAAGGTAGACTTTCGAACTAAGCGTCACAGACGCAGAGATTATAGCGTCACCAATGTCGCGTCTGAAAACGCTGTCACAGCGGCACTGTGACGTCATTGCCGCCGCGTTTGTGTCGCTGAGCTCGAAAGTCGTTCCCTAGAATTTCATACATTTGTATGGTACATCTAGGTAGACTTTCGAACTAAGCGTCACAGACGCAGCGTCTATAGCATCACCAATGTCGCGTCTGAAAACGCTGTCACAGCGGCACTGTGACGTCATTACCGCCGCGTTTGTGTCGCTGAGCTCGAAAGTCGTTCCCTAGAATTTCATACATTTGTATGAAACATATATCTGTCGCTCTGTCGCGGGGTTACAGTCGCGGCGCCACTGACGCTATCGACACTCGCTTCGAAACGCACGAAAAACATGGCTATTAAAAAAAAATTAAAATGCTCAGACAGGTGGTTGTTCCAAGCAACTACAATATGGGGTTCTTCAAGGACATTAGTAGGTTCTTACAGGGTTTGCAGCACGAGTATAACGCCCCTGCTATCGACGCTCGCTTCGAAAGTCTACCTTAAAGGTAGACTTGACACAAGGTGACGCCGCGACTGAGACGCAGTGACAGAACGACAGATAGATGTTCCATACAAATGTATGAAATTCTAGGGAACGACTTTCGAGCTCAGCGACACAAACGCGGCGTCAATGACGTCACAGTGCCACATTGGTGACGCTATAGACGCTGATTCTTTGACGCTTAGTTCGAAAATCTATCTTTAGCTGTAAAACTTATGATGACAGTTATACTGTCATCCTAACAGGCCAGGTATTCTGCTAAAGTAAAATCACTGTCATAAATATATAAAAAGTCCAAAATTATTAGGACAATGTGGGGTTCTTCAAGAGGGGCATCAGAATTTATTCATGGTCGGCAGCGCGAGTGTAACACCCCTGGTGTTGCATACGTCTATAGGCCACGGTAACCACTTCCTATCAGGTGGGCCGTATGCTTGTCTGCCACCTAAGTGGTATAAAAAAAGGATGATAAGAATGAAAAGGTGTAATGAAATTGTTTTCATTTATTTTTGAACTTTAACGGTATAGAAATAAAGTTTAAAATTTAATGCTATTTTTTGCAGTGTCTATGGTATGACAATGGTTTTGCTTTGGTAGAATCGAGAGACTTATAGGAAATCCATGGTTCTTATAACCCTGGTATAAGATCGACTGGGTTCGAGATATCACCTTCGGATGTTAGTAGTGACTGCATTTTTATTTCATGTTTGACAAAAGAATGCTCTTCCTTTTTTTTTATACAACTTAGGTGGCAGACAAGCACACGGCCCACCTGATGAAAAGTGGTTACCGTGACCTATGAACGTGTGTAACACCAGTGGAGTCACATCCGTGCTGCCGACCCTGTAAGAACAGAGATTTTATGTGCCCTCAGTGCAGAACACAAAATCAGGACAAGCCTTTGGTCTTCCCACTGACAGCACAAAAACTCTCCAGTGAGCTCTGGCTATCCTGCTCACCACCGGCAATACAACACGAGGTTATTATAGCCGTGGTATTCTGTAGGGTGGAGGTACTTCCCCAGTCGGACTGCTCAATTCGGAGCATACCGTCGTGTCCTACCTTCTGGGCAAAAATGTCTTATTGTGTCACCTTACACTCCGACTTTACACTGGCCAGCGAGTAGTATCGTTGTACTGATCTGCACGACAAACATGGCTATTAAAAAAAATATTATAACGCTCAGATTGGTGGTTGTTGCAAGCGACTACAATATGGGGTTCTTCAAGGGCATTAGTAGGTTCCTACAGGATCGGTAGCATGAGTGTAACGCCCCTACTGTGCATTTCTTTAAGCCTACAGTGTCGAGCATAGCGCTGCGACACATACAGATTATCATTGGTCGGACTGGGTGACGTCACTGGAAATCGTCAATGACAGTCTCGATCAAGGCTGTCACAGTACTGCGCTCGACGCTGTATACTTACAGAATTGCACAGCTGGTTTTCCACTCGTCTATAGGCCACTAAACCACTTTCCCTCAGGTGGGCTGTGTGCTTTTCTTCCAACTAAACGGTATAAAAAAGATTTCGATACACAATATTGTGATATTTACATAAAGCACAAACAAAACAATGTTACCAAGGAAGTACATTGCTGTTGAATGTTTTCATAATAATTTGTCAGCTGCAAAACAGATGTAAGTTCATGTTTTGGGAAATAATTATATTGGGAAAAACGTTTGAGTATTGGATACCTTTTTACGGCGAAGCACAAGGGGGGTTATGATTTTGACAGGCTATGTATATCTGTATGAGTCATTCACTGGTTATAGGCTATATAATATGTCACTGAATTTAATGTGACGCATTCTACCGGCCATAAAGTACTGTGTTAAAAAATAAATTAAGATAAATATGTCAAGTTTGCTATTAACTGATTGGGCTTAACTGCAAATTTCAAATATGTCTAAATTATTCTTGTTACTTGCCTCAAAATAATATAAATTAAAAAAATAAGTTTAAAAATAAAAATATAAGTTTACCTGACTACTGAAAAAACACGCTCTATGAAGTATTAAACAAGAAAATACCAAGGATCGTGGTCGTATGCCACTTTTCTTAGAATGTTTTAGTGGCATACAACCTCGGCTATCCTTGATATTTTCTTGTTTAATACTTCTAAATTATTTAACTGAGATTGTAGTTATAGCCGTGTCACAGTTAGACTGGAAAACCAACTCTTGACAATTAAGTTGGAGATAATGATAATGAGCGACCCTATTATAGCCCAAAAGGGTTTTAATAAAAAGGTAAAGTTTATATCTACAACATCTATTCCTACTTATTCCAAAGATAAACTAGTAGCGTAGTTATCTTACCATTTATGTTTTACATTCTTGGTACAAGTTCAAATCTCAGTCACGATTATTCAGATTTTTTGAACTTCATATCATTATCATGTTGAATTTCCTTTGATATTACATTTTATACTTATAACTATTACACATAACTCTCCCAAATTAAAGTCTCATTCGAAATCACTCCTCTGATAAACTGTGCCCAGCGTTTGTCGAAAACTTTTAACAATTTAATCTTACCATCCTCATCTAATGCACTATAAACAATAGAATTTATAGCTAGCTGTTTCAGCATTCTCAAGTCCGCTCTCTTGCTTGCAACTCCCATAAAGGCAACAAAGAAATCTTCGGATAAAGGCTTCGCACTCCATGCTCCGGGGTCATCACTTGAAAGCACCACAGGTAGACCCATAGCTAAGTAAGAAGCTAAAGGATGGTTCCTCACATCGGTCACCAAAGACAACACAACATTTGATATCACATTCACTTCCAAAGCAATGTTTCTTTTAATCACAACATCTAGCAAAGTCGGGTGTTTTGTCAACGCGTAGCCATGTCCAATTCTTTTAGACCCTAGAAGTATAGCATCAACTAAATTCTCGTCAGTTGAAGTTCCTAACCAAGCTGTTTCACCGGCATGTAAATAGTAGTCTATTTCATTCTTAGCTTCAGATAGTATAGGAAGGAAATCTGTTAAAGGTTTTCCTAAATCCTCTTGTCCAACTAAATCAAATCCTGCAATCATATCAGGTATTTCAGCTTTCAGTTTTCTTGTCAAATTAAGAGCCTCGAGGACTTGATCTACACTTTGAGCTCTGTGTCTCGTTATTATCAACTTAACACCCATAAAATCCGGATACTCATCAATGAAAGAATTTGTTATTCGTTGGTAAAGTTCCACTAGATATTTCTTAGGATGTCTTGTACCATCCAACTCATAAAGACCAGATAATCCAGTGCGTACTTCGATATACATAACATTATCTTCATAAAACGTTCTCAAAGTTTCGTACCAGTATTTTTCCCTTGCTGGTCTGTAGCTTAAAAGTGGTTTGATGGTGTAATATACTTTATCAAATCTTTTCCACACAGTATTAATATCAACCATACTGTAATCTTCAACATCGCTCCTGTATAGAGTGAAATGATTCTTTAACTGTTCATCAAAAGCCCTTACGTCATCTGCCAATCTTCTCAGATCACTAACCAGTGCCCACTTAGTTCTACAAGGTCGGCTCGGGTCCGCGTCAGAAAACTGCAGACTCAAATCACCGTTCGCAATACATGCAAATAAACGCTCCATATACGTCAATTTCACTAACACACTAGGATCCAACATTAGGGAACTATGAACATGTAGCACTGCACCTTTCGGCATTGTCCTTATAATCTGATAAACATTTGATTTTTCTATATCCTTCTTGTACGTGAAATAGTGTTTTGAAAAGTTGAAATGCTGCGGATTTTTTAACGAATCATCCAATTCCTTTTGTTTCCACTTCATGAGTATTTCGTTCGCTAAGATTTCGTCTTCTGTAAGATGTATTTTGCCTCCTACGGCCGTGAGTGTCTCTTCGTCAAGAAGTGCGTTTCGCTGTCTCGTATAGCTATCTAGGATGACCAGTGCGTCGATACTGATTATCGTGAACACGACACTGTAAACTGTCACCGTATGCATGTTGATAAGTGTGCCTGAGACCGCGACTTGAATGACACTAAAGCGGGCTATGTGACTTTTCAATATATATTCGCATCGACCTAAAGTGGTATATAATACAGTTTCGAAATAATACACGTTATATTTGTTGTATATCTCCATTATTTGATTCATAATAAGTGTTAGTTTAAAACGCTTAGCAAGTAAATATTTTCTTTTTGTAATGATCACTTTCTTATTAACGTTTTGTCTTCTTGTTGATACAGGAAAACACAAAAACCTCTTATAAGCATAGTTAATCGTATAAATATTTATTTTAAATCATCCTACACCACATTTAATAAGGTATTCCATGTCGAAAATCTAATTTCTTTTGGTGCTTATTTGAAAGTAGAAAGATATTTTTCACATCACATACTTTTGTTCGAATAATTCACAATTTTAAACAAGAATAATGCATTTATTGTCAAACTGTGTTCTCAAAATTCATCTTCACAATACTGCAAGCGATAGCGTTATCTTATAGTTCAATGAATTCAATACAATATTTTATTTCCACAAGGTACGCAGTTTTGATAAGAGCAGCTCGTAAATAGGGTAAATGAATTGCTTAATCTTAAATTTGAAATAAAGTGTTGACATATTTTTCTGTGAGTGAGTTAGAAACTGTTTCAATTTTATCGAAGTAACAAACTATATTCAGAAGAGAATACCTACTTACTGGTAACTGTAATAATTAGTATTCCACTAACCTCTGCAAGTAAGTTAAAATTATGTTGTCAAGAGTGAGTTTACATTACAGTATTCTGGGATCGGTTACCTGGGATCTCGCGATCGTGCTAGCTCCTTAACCACTAAGCTACTGAGGACGCTTCGATTGTGATGAGTGTGATGACATAATTAATTACTTTTATGCAATTGTTTTTATCCACCTTATGTTATATTTCTTTTTATTTTATTCTTTATTTTGCACAGAGTTACAATGAAGTGCACAGAGGAATAGCAATAAAACGAGACAAAGTTTAGTGTACATGAAATTGGAGATTTTAATGTACGAAGTTATTATTTTTACTTTTAACTTATATATAAGTAATTAGCAACAATTTAACCACGGTAGCCTAGTGGTATGGGTAATGGACTGCTGAGATGAGGTCTCGGTTTTGATCC
This sequence comes from Eilema griseolum, assembly GCA_963662185.1. Classification (NCBI taxonomy): domain Eukaryota; kingdom Metazoa; phylum Arthropoda; class Insecta; order Lepidoptera; family Erebidae; genus Eilema; species Eilema griseolum. Next base: position 5,563,238 of record OY759249.1, read on the forward strand.
CAGGTTTTACCATAGCACACAACAATGACCTTTCGATGATTTTCGAAGTTATGTGTGTATTTATCGCAGGTTTATAAGTGCCCGGTTAATGACAATAGGCTCGCCACCTATTACATTGGGACCTAAACATAAACTGGCGAAATGTGGGTGCTAATACCTCTGCCTACCCCTTGGAGGATATATGCGTGAGTTTATGTTATGCCAACAATTTAAAGATAGACGAGTTTAATGATATCCACAATAGAATTGACCTCAATATCATACGAATGATTGTATTTGAAACAAACCCCTAATAAAAACGATAAAGATATACCTAATAAAGTATAGAGGAGGAAGTTACGAAGGTATGTGGTTCAATTGGATCTTTAGTTCGAATACTTGCATGGCGGATATTCTCAATTTAAAAAGTGTAATAAATTGGTGGACGCCTCGAGTCGACCTCTCTCGTTGTAACAAGACAATTTTTCAATATGTTTTTACGAATCATACTTACTAGCCGCGTGGTTTCTGGCAGAGTAGAATTTGAACCACCCCATCTCTTCTCATGCGGTGTTGTACAAGGCGACTAAGGGATAAGACTAACATCATACAGATATATACAGCCCAGACTCAGTCAGAGATGCATGGCTCGAGGCAACAATAGTGCCCGGAAAACGGAAATAGGCTCACCCCCGTGGGACCGAATACAATGATGGTGAAATGTGGGTGTTAATTTACCTCTGCCTAATCCTCCGGAGATAAAGGCGTGATAATATTATTGCGCGCCTGGCGCGCCTCCCCGTTTTCCGGGGACGAGTTGGGGACTCTGTAGTCCCCACACACCCGAGGAGAGGGCCAGATCGTGAGAGATGGCCCTGGGTCGGCAGGGGTGCGAGGGATATGCCTGTCAACCTGGCAGGCTGTGTGGCAACTGTGGCAGGTACTATAATTATAAAATAAGAAATATATTTTTGGTACTCTAAACTGTATATGTGTGGTGACGGAGAAAGAATACAAGTATCACCAGCATCACCAACCCATCTCATACGAAGGGTGTCGTAAGAGGCGACTAACGGAATAATACGCAGATGATATCTATACGACAGAATTGTAACAAACCCGTCTGGTCAGCGGGGAAACAGTAGACCACAGCCTTCCAATATTGGAAAAGACCTATCTCTTTTTTTACTGAAATTGGTTAATGAAAAGTTACTATAAAGTAGATGAGTATCTTGATGATGTAAATGCGTGGTCATCATAAGTCTCTTGCTTGCTCGCATAACATAAATAGTAAACTAAGCCATATTAAAAAAAATAGTTTAGTTCTCTCTCGTGACACGGACCCGGAACGAGGTGACACTCGTTCCGGGTCGTTCCTGGTCCAAAGGCTGTCCATCGCCATCCAACGTGGCAACGTAGCAAGTGTTATGGGCACTTTTGCACCGGGAAGCGATCATTGGCGGGTTGCATGGACAAAGCATTGCTTGTTGTACCATTTTGACATATTGTATTAATTTAACGAATAATAAATAAAATCATTATGATTTAGTTATAATATAATTCTCTGAGTTTCTTGCTGGTTTTCAGTAGAACTAATCTACCAAACCAGTGAAAGAATCATTTTCTAATAGTTTATTTACACATTATTTAATATTTTTATATTATTTCTTGACCTAATTGTAAAATTTTGAAGTTCATATGCTCTTTATGTGCTTGAACTGAATAAATAAAATTGATTCTCTGATTCTAGATTCTTTGACTATGCTTATGTCCATTGTCCAGCAGTGGGCTGCAATAGGCTAATTGATTCCGGCCTGGGGGTGACAGGTGGAGCCGCCTGTCACCCTGGCAGAAGCAGGCCGCGGCGGTGGCGCGCGTGGCGCGCCTCCCCGTTTCCGGGGACGAGTTGGGGACTCTGTAGTCCCCACACCCGAGAAGAGGGCCAGATCGTGAGAGATGGCCCTGGGTCGGCCGGGGTGCGAGGGATATGTTTGTCAACCTCACCTTCGGCAACCAAAGCGACCCACAGGCGGCGTGCATTTTAGTCGGTTCGAGTCCGACATAACCTCCTCCACCGGCTCCGGTGGGGAGGTATCCGTGGGGATTTTGCGCACGTAAAAAAAAAATATATTTTATTTAAGAACAAAAATGAATTAAATTATAGGATTAAATACCAAATGCCTCTCATACTCATCACTTGTTGGCCACTGTGATGTAATGGTAGAGCGTTCGACTGTTACGTAAGGAAGACGGGTTTGATTCCTGTGCGGTGTAAATATTTATACGCATGAATATGTATATTTGCATTGGTTCTATGTATGATATGTGCACTTATATAAAGTGGTAATTACATAAAATGGATCATGGGGTCCAAGTGCCCGTCTTTTGTTTAGAGAAATTTCTAAACGTTTAATTGACGCTACCCGTGACCAGAGGGCTGGTTTATTCCTTACGCAAAGGATTGATATTGCCATTCAACGTGGCAATATCGCCAGCTTTCTGGCCACCCTCCCAGTTGACGTCGATGGGGAGGAATTCTTCGACGCCAGAACCTGCAGGATTGTTTAGGTATATTCAGTTTTTTTTTAAATACTTTAATTTAAATAACTTCCGTGTACATTATGTAAATATAAATATTGTTAAATTAATTAAATTTAATAAATACTTTACAATAAATACTAAGTATGTTAATGCATATTCTAGATCCCATAACCTAAGCTAGTTAAGCTAAGTTTATTTTCGAACTAGATAACACTGTGTTTAATATCGTAAAATATTATTTCCAGTCTTCTCAAATGGTAGTGAAGTCTAATAGCACTGTACGGTGAACTTTGCCCTCTTTTCCATTTAGGAATAAAGTCACATGTCCAATAACATGTAGGTGAATTATATTCAGTGTTGCCAATTATAACCTTAGTCACATTTTGTGTTTTGAGCACATTTTAGATGGTCACGGTTTGTTCACCTTAAAATGTGTTGATGAATGTCACAATTGTAAGTAAATACTTAAATTACAATTCGCAATGATGATAATTACGAATCATCAAATCATCATAAACGCAAATTGTTGATACCTTTTGTATCAACAATTTGCGTTTTCCTTATTTATATAGAGGAGTGAATTTTGATAAGTACTATCTTTTGTGTCGGAAAATTTTATTACATACATATATATACATACATTCAGTCAACAAAGTATCGGGAATGAATGTTTTGTTTATGGTTCCAAATTCAAATTTTTGTTTTTTTTGTTGTTGATTGGCACAACTGCTTTCCATTTTGGCGCGGAGTTTGAGTTGCATCTGTCATTTATGTTAAAAACAGTGCTGTTTTTAGTTTTATAATATCTAGTGTGTATTGCGAATTTCATAATGGACAAAAATATCGAATAAAGAGTTTGTCTTAAATTTTGCATCGCCAATGGAATTTCATGTTCGGAGACACTGAAAATGTTACAGAAGGCTTACGGTGAATCGACTTTATCAAAAACACGTGCTTATTAGTGTTACAAAGCGTTCAAAAGCAGTCGAGATGTGATGGAAGATTTGCCTCGTTCTGGTGGGCCATCAACGTCTGCAACTGAAGTTAACATCGCAAAAGTGAAGGAAATAGTGACTGAAAATCCTCATTCAAGTTTGAGAGAGATGGCCGCCGAACTTTCTGTATCTCACGAGTCGATCCGTACCATTTTAACTAATAATTTGGGTATGAAACGTGTTGCTGTCCGGCTAGTCCCAAAAGACCTGAATTTTCTTCAAAAACTAAATCGCATGAGAGTCGCTGAGGACATGCTAGAACGGCTCAATACCGACCCAACATTCATGAAACGCGTTGTTACTGGTGATAAGACATGGGTTTACGAGTTTGACATGCATACAAGTCAACATGCTTCGGAATGGCGCCTTCCAACTGAACCAAAACCGAAAAAACCACGTCAAAGTCGATCAAAAGTCAAAGTCATGTTGACTGTTTTCTTTGACTATCGCGGTGTTGTGCACTCGGAATTTTTGCCGGAAGATCAAACGGTAAATAAAGAATATTATTTGAGCGTTATGCGACGTTTAAGAGAACAAATTCGACGAAAAAGGCCAGATTTGTGGAAAGAAAATTCTTGGATTTTGCACCACGATAAAGCGCCTTCGCACAAGGCCATCATTGTGAACGAATTTTTGCCCAAACGCTCAAAAAATACCATCGAGCAACCACCATATTCACCAGATATGGCTCCAGCCGACTTCTTTTCCTACACTCAAATTACCACTTCGTGGCACCCGTTTTCAATCAGTAGAAGACATAAAGGAGTATTTGCTGCGAGAACTGAACTCAATTCCGGAAACAGCGTTTAAAAAATGTTTTGATGATTGAATTATTCGTTGGCGGAAGGGTGATAAAATAAATTTGGATGAATAACAATTTTTTTGTGTATTATTGATTTTTTCCCGGTACTTTCTTGACTGAGTAGTATAATCACCCTTGTCCCTGGAGGGTTAGGCAGAGGTGAATTAACACCCACATTTCACCAATCATTGAATTCGGTCCCACGTAATAGGGGGTGAGCCTATTGCCGTCTTTCGGGCACTATTGTTGACTCAAGCCCTGCATCTGAGGCTGAGCCTGGGCTGTATATATCTGTCTAATGTTAAACAGCCCTATTCCTTAGTCGCCTTGTACGACACCGCATGGGAAGAGATGGGGTGGTCCAAATTCTACTCTGCCGGGAACTACACGGCTATTTATTTTTGTAGGTATATGTTTTATTTTTGTAGATAATTTAATTTCTTAAAACCACGGTAGCCTAGTGGTATGGGTAATGGACTGCTGAGACGAGGTCTCGGGTTCGATCCCAGTTTTTACTATGGCTTACACCAATGACTTTTCGATCCTTTTCGAAGTTATGTGTGTATTAATCGCTGGTTAATAAGTGCCCGGTTAATGGTAATAGGCTCGCCACCTATTACATAGGGACCTAAACATAAACTGGCGAAATGTGGATGCTAGTACCTCTGCCTACCCCTTCGGGGATATAGGCGTGAATATATGTTATGTTTTATTTAATTTCTATACCAGTTACCTTGTGGTGTGATGTTTTTAGTTTTTATTTACTTTAGTTACTAAGACTTCACTGTCCATTGGTCTGTTCCTCGATTCTGCCAAAGTAAAACTGTCATACCATCCCGTCCCTATTAAGCAGTCCGACTGGGGAAGTACCTCCGCCCTACAGAATACCACAGCTATAATAACCTCGTGTTGTGTTCCCGGCGGTGAGTAGGGTAGCCAGAGCTCACTGGAGAGTTTTTGTGCTGTCAGTGGGAAGACCAAAGGTTTGTCCTGACGTTGAGTTCTGCACTGAAGGCACTTAAAATCTCTGTTCTTACAGGGTCGGCAGCACGGACGTGACTCCATTGATGTTACATACGTTCATAGGTCACGGTAACCACTTTCCATCAGGCCGTGTGCTTGTCTGCCACCTAAGTTGTATATGAAAAAAAAGACACTGGTAAAAAATCTAGTTAATTTTAGAATTTAAAGCAATGTGGTTAAATTCCAAAATTAAAAGGGTTTTTGCAGAGTGATTGAAAAAGTGTAATGAAACTATTATCATTTAATTTTGTACTTCACGAGCTAAGAAATAAAGTCTAAAATTTAATAACATTTTTTTGCAGTTTCTGTGGTACGACTGTGGTTTTGCTTAAGCAGAATCAAGGGAATCTATCGCCAGACTCGCTTTGTGTATAAAAATATTTATATATTGCACTGAGCGAGAATCAAACCCGCATCCCCTGCGGAACAGTCGCGTTCAATACCGCCACGCCACAGTGGTTATAGTGTAATATAGTTACAAAAATAGTGCACAAAATACAAAACTAGCCAGATGGACGGACGACTTGAAAATGGTGGCTGGAACAGACTGGATGCAGAAGGCAGAGGATTGGATAAAATGGCGCACATTTGGAGAGGCCTATGTCCAGCAGTTGACAGAGGTGAGCTAGGAAGTGGTTACCAGGAATGTTACACTCGCGCTGCTGACCATGAAGAAACCTTCCGGTTCTTGAAGAACCCCATATTGTAGGTGCTTGGAAAAACCGCAGCAGGGAGTTCATTCCACAGCTTGAGTGTGCACGGGATGAAGTTTCTTTCATGCCGCACAGTGCGCACCGTCTCAGGTCGCAATGTGTGACCTTCTAGAACACTGTTCTATGTAGTTTAAATAAACAACAAAATGCAACACAGAGATTGAAGGTAGATAATTCAAGGTAACTGACAATTTGACAGCGTTTGCGCCACTAAACGTGAAATTATTTCACTTGAAACCATTGATTTTTTATTGAGTTTCATAACTAAATGAGTGAGAACTTGCCTATTTTATAATGTCATAACCTGAGTTTTTATGAACACAATTTAATACATGAATGAATGAAGCATACAATGAGCCTGCCTTACATTCAATGTGGCATGTCGGGATTTTGACATGGACTTATTTTTCACTAGTGTCTCTAAAGTAAAGAAAGCATTATGTGATCATACATACATACATACATGTAATCACGCCTTTATCCCTGGAGGGTTAGGCAGAGGTGATTTAACACCCACATTTCACCAATAATTGTATTCGGTCCCACGTAATAGGGGGTGAGCCTATTGCCGTATTCCGGGCACTATTGTTGACTCGAGCCATGGATCTGAGGCTGAGTCTGGGCTGTATATATCTGTCTGATGTTAAACAGCCCTATCCCTTAGTCGCCTTGTACGACACCGAATGGGAAGAGATGGGGTCCAAATTGTACTTTACCGGGAACCACGCGGCATTTTATGTGATCACTACTTTGTTAATTGAATAATTTTATTTTATTATTATAATACTTTGTATAGATGTGAATGTGTTCGTAAAATTGTGTTGCCGTAATATCCTCAAATTTAAACGACACGTTATCGTTGAAAACTTGTAAATGGCCTTCAATATTAACATGATTGATTGATTTTCACCTATTATTATATTTTAGCAGTTTAGCTGAAACTTTCCCTAAAATGTTAAAATCAAATAAAATGCTAGGAGGTAGGACATGGGGGTATTTCCGCTCAATTGCGCAGTCCGACTGGGGAAGTACCTCCACCCTACAGAATACCGCGGTTATAATAACTTCTTGCTGTGTTCCCAGCGGTGAGTAGGATAGCCAGAGCTCACTGGAGAATTTGCGCTGTCAGTGGGATGACTAAAGGCTTGTCCTGCTTTGTCCTCTACACTGACGGCACAGAAACTCTGTGCTTACAGGGTCGGCAGCGCGAGTGTCGCTTCTCTGGTGTTACACACGTTCATAGGCCTCGGTAACCACTTTCCATCAGGTGGGCTGTGCGCTTGTCTGCCACCTAAGTCATATGAAAAAAAAAACAACTTTGAGAGTCGACCCTTCTATGGCAATCGGTGTCGGTGCAATATCCTCGTTGAACATAATTTTGGTTTTATCCAAGTTTACACCGAGGCCGACGTGGTGAGAAGCTCCATCTAGGCTATGCAGCATCTCGCCCAGTTGTTCCAACGATTCCGCTACTATGACAATGTCGTCGACGAACCGAAGATGTGAGATGTACTCACCGTTAATGTTTATACCCCGCCCAGTCCAATCCAGAGTCTTGAAGACGTCCTCCAGTGCGTTAGTCTTGGACCTGGACGGACATTATGGCAGTGTTATACAAGCATCTCAGCACCTCGATGTATCGCCAATCGACACGACACTGCTGCAGGGCATCCAAAACTGCCCAGGTTTCGATGGACTCGAAGGCTTTTTCGCAGTCCACAAACGCCACGCCGATTTGTGACGACTCTCGAGAACAGCTTGTAGACATGACTCAGTAGTGAGATGGGCCTGTAGTTCTTCAGCAGGGTCTTATCTCCATTTTTAAAGAACAGTATCACCGCACATCCGCTCCATGCCCTAGGTAATAGGATGATAGGATGAAGGAAGGTGATAGGATGACGGAATTAAAGAGGCACTTTCATATACAGGTGTATCATTTACAAATATGTCCCCCGGTGTGGAGTGTGTCTAAACGGCCACAGTTCAGCTAGGTATATGCTGCAGATTAAGTACAATCTGCAGCGCTAGTTTTCAACCGTAGCCCAGCCCAAACCCAGTCAGGTAACTTGCTGTACCTACATTGATCAATTATTATATATCACTCACGTAGGCATTATTTACACAAGAAGTACATAGGTACGCTCGCTGACATATAAACCTATAAGTTCAGATCATGCTGGATGTATCATACATCAGTCACATATAAATAGCACATTTACACAAGTTTTAGATATTTTTATACTATAATTAATATTTACATACATAACATAACATAAACTCACGCCTATATCCCCGAAGGGGTAGGCAGACGTGCTAGCACCCACATTTCGCCAGTTTATGTTTAGCTCCCAATGTAATAGGTGGCGAGCCTATTGTCATTAACCGAGCACTTGTAAACCTGCGATAAATACACACATAACTTCGAAAAGCATCGAAAAGTCATTGGTGTGTGCCATGGTAAAACCTGGGATCGAACCCGAGACCTCGTCTCAGCAGTCCATTACCCATACCACTAGACTACCGCGGTTATAACTTAGTTAGTTATTTTAGTTTTATTTTAATAGTTTATTGAACAGTTTGTGATGTAGGTAAGTTCAGAGTTAGATTAATAGCCCTGCCCCAAGGTCTAATCTAACTCTGATGATATAGGCTACCTTTTATCGTGAAAATGGAGTTACAGGTGTTCAAAAGGGCGATGATGGTTTGTATGAAAGTTCGTAATTTTTGAAGTTAACCTGATGGGTACACGTGTAGATTAGAGCTTTGTAAAGGTTTAAGCTAAGTTTGGACGAGATAATCGACATCCATGCGGACGGAATTGCGGGGCGCAGTAGTATCTGTAATAGTGTCTGTAATGGTGACCCTCTTTCCTGAGACTTTGCCTTTAGCTTACCATCAGGCGAGGTGAGGTCAAGTTGGCGTGTCCTATAAAAAAAAAATCGGCAAAAGAATTAATTTGTCCATTATTTTTCATGGCAACACAAACGCGTGTGATCAAAAATGTTTACGTTACGGTTAGAGACGGAATAAGGACCCTGATTAAAATAGGTAAGTATGGGTATAATAAATGAAATAATACTTTATGTGACACTTTATAGGTGAAGAACATGACATAATTCTATTTTGTATAGAAATACTTAAAAAAGATAGATACTTACATAGAATATAATCACGCCTTTATCTCCGAAGGGTTAGGCACAGGTGAATTAACACCCACATTTCACCAATCATTGTTTTCGGTCCCACGTAACAGGGGTTGAGCCTATTGCCGGCTTCCGGGCACTATTGTTGACTCGAGCTTTGTATCTGGGCCTAAGTCTGAGCTGTGTATATCTGTCTGATGTTACACAGCGCTATTACTTTGTCGCCTTGTGCGACCCCGCGTGGCAAGAGATGGGGTGGTACAAATGCTACTCTGCCGGGAACCACGCGGCAAAAAAGATCAGTAGTAGGCTATCCTTGATAGTATTTAACTGTCTCTACCACGGAGAATATTCTGCTGAGCTCTTACACTCCTCCTGCGAGCAAGTAGGAGAGGCGGCGGAAAGGGGCCGTAGGAGACTCAGAAACCTAACAGCTAACGGCGACGATCGGAGGCTACTAGAGCGTTGGAGATCGCGAAATAACCTCTTTCATTCCTACAGGAGCAGGCTACGGTGGTGGCGCGCTATGCGCGCTTACTCATACCCGGGGACTAAATGGGGACTCGGAGGTCCCCACTACGGAAGATAGCTTGAAAGAAATGGCCTTGGGTCAGTCGGGGTGCCTCCAGCAACTTCATCTCCGCCAACCTACGACCCTCAGACGGCGTGCATTTTAGTTGGTTCAAATCCGACATAACCTCTCCCACTGGCAGGGGGGGGGGGAGAGTTTCAGTGAGGAATTTTTGCACGATAAAAAAAGGATGAGCTCTTTCAATTAGTCCTATAAAGGTACCTATTTCATAATTCGTTGTAAGCAAAGCTGGGGTATCTGATTAGGCAGTAAAGTACTTGTCTGAACCTAATGGTGACCCTGTTTCCTGAGACTTTAACTTCACGTTACCATCAGGCGAAGTGAAGTCATATTAGTTAAGAAGCCACATCGCCGATATCAATGGGGTCTCTTTACACTCTACCTATCACTCCGTAGGACCACAGATAATATAATTCTTATAGTAGGACCTATTATTCCGTAGATGTCAAAATGTAGATGACTAAAGGATCGGGTTGTTCTCGCTATGACAAAGTACTCGGTAGACATTTAAGTCTTAAAAAAAAATCATAATTGGCTAAATATATCTAGATGTTTGTTAATACAACTCTGCCTACCCCTTCGAGAACTCACAGACATGAATGTAATGTATGATTTGAATCAATATAAATTGTCCCAAATAATCTACCAATCACTTACCTCATTATCCTATCTTCCTTTAAAACGAGAGTAACAATGCTCTTCAAATTAAGAACAACGCCATCTAGCGACATCGCACGGTATTGGCTACATAATAAGACAATTGTTATACTCGTAACACACTTGTACTGGACACGCGCTATGTCCGAAGGTCCGAGAACTGCAAGCGCCATCTTGGATGCGTGCGGAAAACTCTACAATGTTTTAGAAATAAGTTTAAATCCAACCAGATGTCGTTCTTAACTTAAGGCCATGGATGAGATAATACGGAGTGCGATTTTTTAACCCGACTGCCAAGAAAGGCTTTTTTTTTAATACCACTTAGTTGGCAGACAAGCACACGGCCCACCTGATGAAAAGTGGTTACCGTGGCCTATGGACGTTTGTAACACCAGAGGAGTCACAGTCGCGCTGCCAACCCTGTAAGTACAGAGTTTCTGTGCCGTCAGTAGAAGACAAAGCAGGACAAGCCTATAGTCTTCCACTGACAGCACAAACTCTTCAGTGAGCTCTGGCTACCCTACTTTTTTTTTTTTTTTTTACGTGCGCAAAATCCCCACGGATACCTCCCCACCGGAGCCGGTGGAGGAGGTTATGTCGGACTCGAACCGACTAAAACGCACGCCGCCTGTGGGTCGTTTTGGTTGCCGAAGGTGAGGTTGACAGGCATATCCCTCGCACCCCGGCCGACCCAGGGCCATCTCTCACGATATGGCCCTCTTCTCGGGTGTGGGGACTACAGAGTCCCCAACTCGTCCCCGGAAACGGGGAGGCGCGCCACGCGCGCCACCGCCGCGGCCTGCTTCTGCCAGGGTGACAGGCGGCTTCACCTGTCACCCCCAGGCCGGCGCTCATGGGGGGCGGAGGTCGTTCATCGACCTCCGACGCCCGAGTTGCCTTCGTGCGCGGGCAGCTTGTCTTGCGATCCTTCGTCGCTCCCGCTGCCGCTCCCGCCCCGCCTCCTCCTTCACGAGCATTACTTGCTCGCAGAAGGAGGCGCCGGCCGCCCACGCATCCGCGCAGCGAACCATCGCCGCGAGCAAGGTGGAGAGCGTGAGAACCCTCACTCCCAGGGCCGCCACAAGCTCCCGCCTCGGCGTCTCCCACGCCGGACACTCGGTGAGCGTGTGCGGACCTGAGTCCTCGCTCGCGTCGCAGTGATGGCACTCGGACGTTGGCTCTTTCTGCATCCGACGCAGATACTTTCCGAAGCATCCGTGCTCGGTAATCATCTGCGTCAGACGGTACGAGAGGCTGCCGTGTGGCCTCTCTAGCCACTCCCCCATGATGGGTCTTACCGCCGTTACTACGGCGTGCCCTTCTGGCTACCCTACTCACCGCTGGGAACACAACATAGCCGCGGTATTCTGTAGGGCGGAGGTACTTCCCCAGTCGGACTGCTCAATTGGGCGGAAATACCACCATGTCCTACCTGTGTGTGTTTTTGACGGTTAAGTTATGTGATAAGAAAAGTGACTTAAGACACGAGAGACGATAGGTACGGCTGCCTGTTACTCTAGCAGAAGCAGGCCTGCGCAATGGCGCGGTCCTTCCCCTTTCTGGGGTATGAATTAGGGTAGAGCGAACTAAAAGCTGTAGTGGGGACAGGGTTAGCTGGGATGCGTGGGAATTGTCTTATTGGGTACATTACACCCCGGTAATTGAGACCTGAAATGACGTGCTGTTTCATGTGTGCATCTGAACTGAGGACCTAATCATTAAAACCTTGTCAAACGATTCAAGACATTCAGGGAATTTTGTAAAATATAGTAAAAACTTAAGGCAACCAACCTAGAATTTGGCTTTAGTTCAGATTTTCAGATACACACACGGATAATCACCCCTGATGACCGGTGAAAATGGTCTTCTGAGAAAGACGAAATTTACCAACTATCTATTTATAATATTTGCCGTGATTTAAAATCATTTGGCTCAATTGATTGACCAGTCCCTTTATTTGGCAGAATTGATTGCAACCTAGTGATTGGACCGATACTCGATAATTATTATTAGATACTAGTCTATGTATGCGGCTCCGCCCGAGCGGATGTCGGATAAAGCGACTTTTGCTCATAAGTATATCTAATTCTCGACTTTTTGGGTCAAACAAACGTAAAACTTAAAATCTGACCAAGAACTTTCAAAATAAAATACCGCATGAGTATCTGAAGGTCTAAAAAGGTTACTTTATTAGAATAGGATTAATTTTAAAATAATTCTGCTCATATGAGTGACCATTTTACGAATTTTATATGAATCTATTGATAAATTCATAAAGTTTTTACTGGAATCGCTTAATGTGACCTCAGGAGGTCTAAAAAGACCACTTTATCGGAATCGTATTAGGAATTTAGGATAATATTTTGAGTTGCAGCGATATTTACATTAAATTAGAAACTGCTTAGTAAATGACTTACCTATTGTAATTCTGCTCATATAAGTGGCTATGTTACGAATTATATAGAAATTTATTGAGATATACTGAAATGACCTTTTTAGATTTGGTTGGTCTGTAAGTTTTGCGTCTATCTTGCACAAACAGACAGGAATTCCAAATAAAATATTAAGCGATAAGGACGCCCATTGTACATTATACTGTATGCATAGATACTACCTACAAGTCATACTGTAATCTATTGGTGTACAATGAAGAATTATTTATCTATCTATCTATGTGTTCGGTAATTCAGTAGGTACAAAAATTACATCTCGGGTTATGTTGCCTATTAAAGACCCAAGATGTATTTTTTTAATATCTCAAATGATAAAACATTAATACAGTGATGCGACTACTTCACAATTATATTTAATAATATAAACAAATACCTACGTTTTGGATTTAAAAAAAAATCGTTTTAACATAATTCTGTAAAGTGCCATTTTCAAATTTGTACTGTTTATATTTTAACTATTGAACAACAGATGTCGGTATAACGCTAAGTTCACTAATTTTTGTAAACGTAGCGCCATCTCTGAGTGAATAGTCCAGACTATTTAATAATAACTAACTTTTTTAAATAAATATTGTACAAGTTTTTGGCTCGTGATTTAAATTTATTTTATTTGTAACTTTTGCTCCTATTAGTTACTAATACTTATTTAATAAACTGATAATAGTTCCTTGAATAATATGAACAGAGTTTTAGTATAGACTAATTAAAAAATAGAGTAGATAACACATTGCAACATTAGCCAAGTCGGTCTTAGGATGGGTGACCTTTATTAAGATACCTCGTTAAGCCGTCGGTCCCGGGTGTCTTGTAATCATCTATGGCAGTTGTTACTGGTAGTACCTAGAATCCCCAAGAAATCCAACAGTTGATCTAACTACAGAATTTCGATATTGCCAATGGCTTGTGGAGTTCTGTTTTTTTTATATAGGCCACGCCAACTTTACTTCACCTCGCCTGATGGTAAGTTAAAGGCAAAGTTCTATTAGGTGCAACTGAAAATCATAGTTCTCGAGATAGGTGTTAAATTGTTAACGGTAGAGAGAATTAGACACCCCTGCCTACCCCTTTGGGGTTGTACAGGCGTGAATAAATAAATAAATAAATAATAAATAAATATTCCACGACATTCTACACAACGCTATCTAGACCCATGGTAAGCATAGCTTAACTAGCTTGTGTTATGGGATCTAGAATGCGGATAAACATACTTAGATACTTTTTTTTTTGTAAATACATACATATTATACATAGAAACACCCAGACCAATGCAAATATACATATTCATGCATACAAATATTTGCACTGAGCGGGAATCGAACCCGCACCCCCTGCATAGCAGTCGAATGCTCTACCGCTACGCCACGGAGGTCGTCAAATTTATATATTTTATTTTTTATTTATATGTATCTCCCGGCGAGCACCCAAGAAACTGTTCTAAATATTCAAGTTTGAAGGTACCAATTTATATCAGCACAAAGCATCTAAGATGTGGCCCCATCTCCTAAAAAGTGTGTCACGATTCACATTTTTTTCACATCCAATTGTGGTACTTATATCTCTGTAATAAGGGCAGTATCAGCATATGTCATCGGGGTCAAATCGTGACAGTGATGTGTCTTTGTAGAGGTGTGCTATCACATGGTAGGCAGGTAAGCGAAGCGAGTAGAGATGTCCACTTTTGTTAAGTTCTCTCATGACTGACAGATTTCGTTATTTTTTTTTTTTATACCACTTGGTTGGCAGACAAGCACACGGCCCACCTGATGGAAAGTGGTTACCGTGGCCTATGGACGTTTGTAACACCAGAGGAGTCACAGTCGCGCTGCCATCCAATGTAAGTGCAGAGTTTCTGTGCCGTCAGTGTAGAAGAAAAAGCAGGACAAGCCTTTAGTCTTCCCACTGACAGCACAAATCGTCCAGTGAGCTCTGGCTACCCTACTCACCGCTGGGAACACAACACGAAGTTATTATAGCCGCGGTATTCTGTAGGGCGGAGGTAGGTACTTCCCCAGTCGGACTGCTCAATTGGGCGGAAATACCGCCGTGTCCTACCTCCTAAAAATGTGGCTATGAGGATTTGCAATCTAGGGGTTACAGTTTCGATTCCTGACTGATAAGTTAGTGAATCAATGAGTAGAAACTGGCTGCGACGAAACAGCAAGTCCAGTATTTGTCACTGTCTACTCCCTTAATATAAATCAAAGTGAAGTAAATTGGAAATACCATAATGAATGAATGAGTGAACGAATGTTTGAACGCACTACTACGCACTACGCACTCTTTGTTTGAACTGGAGGTTCGAATTGAAAATATCTTTTTGTTTTGGATAGTCCATTTATCGACGAAGGTTTAAGACTACATATCATCACGCTACTATTTAAGAGAGCGGAGCAGTCACCATAAATGTCAACAAATCCGGTAATTTCCCATACATTATTTGAAGATTAAAAAATATGAACTCAAAGATGTGATATGAAGTATCAAAATATGTCACGGCCGAAGCTGGGGCGGGTTAGCTAGTTTATTTATAAAAATGCATACATATAGATTTATATCCATATATTCACGCCTGTTTTCCTCCGGGTAGGCAGAGAAATAGCCCACAATTTGCTCCTGTCGATAAATACTTCATGATATACTGTCATTATACCTTTCACTCGAAATTGGCATGCTATAAAAAATTTAAGAAATGCAAAAAAATGCAAAACAGTTTAAAAAAATATACATCCACCATCTCCTTTCCTACATAGGACAACACGTGCAGGCCTTAGATGTCACCCTCACACTGTGCAGAATATACGAGCAAGAACCAAGCGGTTCGGAGACTTTTCTTTGCCAAGACCTGGAATTCATTACCAGCACACGTGTTTCCTTCTTCCTACAGCCCCGGGGCCTTTAAGCGGGGCGTGAAAAAGCATCTGATGAGGCCGCCAAGCTGAGTGCCACCATTGTATTATTTAGTGTCTGTAATGGTGACCCTCTTTCCTGAGACTTTGCCTTTGGCTTACCATCAGGCGAGGTGAAGTCAAGTTGGCGTGTCCTATATATATTTTTTTAAATCAATCAATTAGTCTATTGCTGGACATAGGCCTCTCCCAATTTTAAGAGGCTTGGTCCTACTGTTTCCACTCTGGTGAGACGGGTTGGTACAGGGTTCTATATGAAGTTTACATTCTTTATTTTTGAAGTGAAAACTTCTTTAGCGGCGCTGTGTACTTTTTTTGGTATGGGTAAAAATTTCTAAACTCACGTCAGGACACGTGACCTGATCGAAAATTCGTAAGACGGATGGAGAGAGGATAGGCGGCGCAGGGCGCTTGCGCGAATGTCACACGACTGTCACATGTGTGATGGCGGTGATAAACTTTTTAATGTAAAATAATTGTAATAGTTCTGAAGTGTTAAATTTTTAATGTAATATAAATTGTCATGTTTGTGTACGATAGCGCAATAAATGAATATTGTATTCCACCATACTTTTATACTAATAATGAAAGCAATTCGTACAAAATTATTCTCTAACCATTCCAAAATATCAAAAATGCACAACGTTAATATTCAAGTTTTCACTTCTGCCGGCACTCCCGGAGTGCAACCCGTCGTTTTTTTTTATACAACCTAAGTGGCAGACAAGCACACGACCCACCTGATGGAAAGTGGTTACCATGACCTACGAACGTGTGCAACACCAGGGAAGTCACACCCGTGCTGCCTACCCTTTAAGAACAGAGATTTTCTGTGCCGTCAGTGTAGAACACAAAATCAGGACAAGCCTTTAGTCTTCCCACTGACAGCACAAACCTCTCCAATGAGCTCTGGCTACCCTACTCACCGCCGGGTACACAACACGAAGTTATTATAGCCGTGATATTCTGCAGGGTAGAGGTACTTCCCCAGTCGGACTGCTCAATTGGGACGGAAATACCGTCGTGTCCAACCTACTTCTCTCACATTTAAATCGTTTGTGTAAAAATAAATCGCCGTTATATGTACTTAGGTTCTTTTTAAATACCCATCCTTTTCGCTTATTTCGCGTTGCCAAAAGACACCCAGAAAATAAAAAATAAAACATATCACACCGAATTGTAAGCTCCTCTCCCCCAAAATACTTTAATCCAACAATACATTCTCATTCATACATACGCTCCCTAATCATTCGGTCAATTTGACAATGGACAACGGCCCCTGTTTTGAAAATATTTGCCCGCGGACCAAACAATTTCGTACGAGTGGCTGGACCCCCAAAACGATGTCAATTGAATAATATATCCTACGACAATTATAGAATAAATGCAATTTGCTTCTGATGGGAAGGTATTATGTATTTTGTTTTCAATTGAGGCACTTAAGGTAGACTTTCGAACTAAGCGTCACAGATGCAGCGTCTATAGCGTCACCAATTTCACGTCTGAAAATGCTGTCACAGCGGCACTGTGACGTCATTGACGCCGCGTTTGTGTCTCTGAGCTCGAGAGTCGTTAGTTAGCCCTGGAATTTCATACATTAGTATGGAACATCTATCTGTCGCTCTGTCGGGGCGTCACAGTCGCGGCGCCACTGACGCTATTGACGCTCGCTTCGAAAGTCTACCTTTAAAGTACCCATCATAACAATCCAGGCAGCATCTTTCGTACCTCAGAGAGCACGTAGAAAAAAAGAAGAAAGAAAGAAAAATAATTTATTTAAGTTCCACACAGTGGGCATCCTACCAAATATAAATAGGTAGGTAATATAATAGTTAGTAGGTATATTAAACTAGCTGACCACCCCAGCTTCGCTCGTGGTATATTTTGAAGCTTCATATCCCTTTGAGCCCGTATATTTTAGTCTTCAAAATATGTATGAAAAATTACCGAATTTGTTAACATTTATTATCAATGCTCCGCTCCCTTAAGTAGTAGCGTGATGATATATAGCCTAAAACCTTCCTCGACAAATGGACTACCCAACACTGAAAGAATCATTCAAATCGGACCAGTAGTTCTAGAGATTAGCGCGTTCAAACAAACAAACAAACAAACTCTGCAGCTTTATAATATTAGTATAGATTATAATATTAGTATAGATTAAAATAGTAGGTATATTAACATTAAGCTACGGGTGCAACATTCCACACTGTGCGAACCCAAATAGGGCCCCATCTCAGTATTGAATGCTGCGCACACCCTTCGTTGGGTATGCACAGCGCTGGTTTTCAGATGGGGCCACTAGGTAGCGCTGACGCCACGCACCATTTTATAGGTACAGTACATTTAAATCTACGTATTATTCTATTATAAAGTCGAGTGGGAAGGAGTTTTAAATGCGCTTACAAAAACAAAACTCCCACGAACGGAACGAGCGTAAAGGACTTACTACCCACGTTTAAGTCGCTGTCGCACGTCAATACTGGCTGTCGCACGTCAATACTGGCTGTCGCACGTCAATACTGGCTGTCATACCAACTTCTATGGCAGCCGTTATGGGTAAGTATTTTTTTCTTAATCTTTGAATAAGGCACTTTTATAGGAAGTTTACTATGTCTAGAACTATGTAACCAGTGGAATATGAATATGTATGTGTATATATACGAGTATTGACATAACTTATTTAATTGTTTGACATTTTTGAGACTATACCTACTGTATTTTACCGTCTGTACCATGGTAAGTGTTCTGATGAGCTCTTCCAATTTTTCCCTCCCTTTCCTACACAGGACAACACGTGCAGGTCTTAGATGTCACCCGCACACGGTGCAGAACATCCGATCAAGAACCAAGCGGTTCGGTGACTCTTTCCTCTGTCGCACCATTAAGGCCTGGAATTCATTACCAGCTCACGTGTTTCCCTCTTCCTACAGTCCCGGGTCTTTTTAGCGAGGCGTGAAAAAGCATATGACGAGACCGTCAAGCTGAGTGTCACCATTGTCACACGGTATGAGTAGGTAATGGTGACCCTCTTTTCTGAGACTTTGCCTTCAGCTTACCATCAGGCAAGGCGAAGTCTACTTAACGTGTTCTATTTATATAAAAAAAATACTAATAATTCGTTGACATTGCATGAATTGACATACATAGTTCTAAATAAAAAAATAGGTAAAAAAAACTTTTTAAGTTAAACGGTTTTATGTTAAACATACATTGCAATGTTTAAGATAAATGTACTAAAAACCAAAAAATAATAAAATAGATACAGTCGTGGGAATTATAAACATATGCATAGACTAGACTAAAATAAAACCGTGGGGCACGTCAATTGTCTACAAATTATCGACTTAATGTGCGATAGAAGAATCGTTTAATTCGTCGTTATACAGTACCTATTTTTATTTTCTAGTTTTTAGTTTTTATTTCGCATTCTGTTTAATTCATTTAGTGCTTCATTATTGCAAGGTTTCTTGCCCGTTAGTTTATTAGACCTTTCATTTGATACTCATGTTGATGGGATTGATAAAACCTAAGTTATCCGCCATTTTGTAGAGGCCGCCATCTTGGATTTTAATTTTATATAGTACATTGTATTCTACTGGTTGAGCACTTTCATTTGATACCTATATTGATGGGATTGATAAAACCTAAGTTAATCGCATTTTGAATTTAAATTTTTATAGTATATTGTATTCTGCTTGTTGAGCCCTTTCATTTGATACCCATATTGATGGGATTGATAAAACCTACGTTATCCGCCATTTTGTAGCGGCCGCCATATTGGATTTCAATTTTTTATAGTATATTGTATTCTGCTTGTTGAGCCCTTTCATTTGATACCCATATTGATGGGATTAATAAAACATAAATTATCCGCCATTTTGTAGCGGCGGCCATCTTGAATTTATAATGATAATGAATAAACATAATTGTATTGTCATCAAAATCCAAAGTGTATACAAAATTTCAGATTAATCGGTTGACAGGAAGAGGGTGAAATTTGAATTACTAAATTTGACCCAAGAATAAATAATAAATAAAACAAACGGGGTGAGCTAAATAAAACCGTTTAAAAATATTTGTACATCACACAATGTGGTAGAATATAGAGGACATTCTAACATGATTATAAGATCTGTAACTAACCTATGTTCCACAAATAAATGATGATTATGATTATATGAATATGTATATTTATGTGTAAGTTTGTATATGTTTATATGTTGTGTATGTATTATAACTATAATGTATATGTTTACTAAATACATTATATGTATATGTAGTTATTTGTACATGTGGGGATATATTTATGGGTGAATGTATGTATTTAATGTAAATTAGGAATTAATATAGCTGTTAATTATGTACCTACTTATTACATTTAGCATATTATATAAGTACCTACGCCAAAACAACTACCACTTAATCCTGCAACTATAGTGACCATCCAAAGGTTGCCTGGAAGATATCGCTTAAAGTGCCCATTGTAGGTACTTACTGTTTCCTTATTATTAGTTTTTAAGTATCATTTGTATTCTTTACAGCCGCGGTAGCCTAGTGGTATGGGTAATGGACTGCTGAGACGAGGTCTCGGGTTCGAGGTTTTACCATGGTACACACCAATGACTTTTCAATGCTTTTCGAAGTTATGTGTGTATTTATCGCAGGTTTATAAATGCCCGGTTAATGGTAATAGACTCAAACTGGCGGTCATAAACTAGCGAAATGTGTGGGTGCTAGCACCTCTGCCTATCCCTTTGGGACGTGAGTTTATGTTATGTTATGTATTCTTTACTTGCTTGGTGTACAATAAAGTGTAAATAAATAAATAAATAAGTAATTGAAGCGACGTCTTCTATTATACGACACCCGGACAGAAATCAAGCGAGATTTTCTACTGCACTGGGAACTGGGAACTGCACTAACATGGGGCCAACCAACCAATCAACCAACTAACTAATCACCTGTATTAATTTTTTTTAATTTAGGTCACGCTAACTTTACTTCACCTCGTCTGATGGTAAGCTAAAGGCAAAGTCTCAGGAAAGAGGGTCACAATTACAGACACTAAGTAATGTTACAATGGTGGCACTCAGCTTGGCGGCCTCATCATATGCTTTTTCACGCCGCGCTTAAAGGACCCGGGACTATGGGAAGAAGGAAAGACGTGTGCTGGTAATGAATTCCAGGTTTTGGTGGTGCGACAAAGAATCTCCGATCCGCTTGGTTCTTGCTCGTATATTCTACACAGTGTGAGGGCGACATCTAAGCCCTGCGTGTTGTCGTGTTGTCCTATGTAGGAAAGGAGAGGGTGGGATTAGTTGGAAGAGCTCATCAGAACACTCACCATGGTAGAGACAAAATACGGTCAAGGAAGCAACATCTAGTAGGTATTTCGCGGAGCCATCCCCGAGGTGCGAGCAGTATTCAACGCTGGAGCAAATTTGTGTCTTATAAAGCGCTGCCAACCCTGTAAGTACCTACAGAGTTTCTGCGCTGTCAGTTTATAAGACAAAGCAGGACAAGCCTACAGTCTTCCCACTGACAGCACAAATTCTCCAGTGAGCTCTGGCTACCCTATTCACCGCTGGGAACACAACACGAAGTTATTATAGCCGCGGTATTCTGTAGGACGGAGGTACTTCTCCAGTCGGACTGCTCAAATGGGCGGAAATACCGCCGTGTCTTGCTCTTGCGTAATTTTGTACGCATGGACGTTGAACAATTACGCAATGACGCGTCACCGTTCAGCTGGAACAGCGTTTGTGAGACCACGTCAGTAGATGAAAAAGTTTGCATCCTTAACAACATAGTATATGCGACACTCATGCTCCGTTCAGGAGAGTTAAAGTGATACACTCAACCGCCACGAAGTGGATACCACACGAGGTTCGAATGGCAATGCGTCTTAGATATCGTGCATTTTCCAGGAACCGTAAGGACATGCGAGATGAAATGTGGGTGCTCAGTAAAGCAGATAGGAATCGGTGTAACCTAATGATACGTAATGACAAACGCGTTATAACATTGCTTCATCTTCCCCTGCTAATATTTGTAAGTTCCTGGTGACGCTGGGCAAACAGCGATGCTCTGAGTTCCAGTCATCAATTGGTTTGAATTACATAAGTAGACATTTCACCACATCAATAACTTTGAGTCACCAATCCAAGTGTTGCACAACAGATTACCTGAAAAGCTTACCACGCCACGTCCAAACATTGAGTCTTTCGAATTTTCTCCGGTTGCGCCAGGGGAGGTCAAAAAGATTAGAAGATTCGTCAGCGTCGGAACCAACGTGCTCTTACCACCCTTTATGCTATATTAACTTCTCCTAATTCTAGCCTATTGCCCCCTATTTCCAATATCTTGGAAATATCCCCCTATTTCCAATATCTGGACTCTATATTTATACAACGGTTCAGATTTTTTCGCGTTTTAATCATGGAACATACTATTTCTGCCGACATTTCGAATGCATTGTAGCACCCGTGGTCACGACTTGACTAGCTTGCGAGCGTCGAGAGGTATGTGGTGAACATTTTATGTGCGCCTACCCATCATTACTTTTATTATGAACGGTAAGCCTGGCGACACACCACGTTTTTAACGGCACTGTTTTTTTTGTTTTAGTATTTTAATCACTGGAGTCTACGTTCCGGATAGTTTGAGTCCATCTTCCCTATTCAATTTTTTCATATAATCTTGACTCTAATCATGACAGAAACTTGTGCTCAACAAAGATCCTTATCTTTTTTTTTTACGTGCGTAAAATTCCCACGGATACCGGAGCTGGTGGAAGAGGTTATGTATGACTCGAATCGACTAATCGCACGCCGCCTGTGGGTCGTTTTGGTTGCCGAAGGTGAGGTTGACAGGCATACCCCTCGCATCCGGCCGACTCAGGGCCATCTCTCACGATCTGGCCCTCTCCACAAAGATCCCAGCTGTCCTACTCATCACACTAATTTCATCCACTCTTCCTTTCCTATACAATCCATATTTCTTTGGAACGAGCTGCCTCTCTTGATCAGATGGGCTACAAACCGTTATACGTTCAAATTGAGTGTTCGGAAGCTCATGCTGGATAAATTGGAAGAAACTTAATTGTAATTATTTTTAAATATGTTCATACATATATACATAATACGCCTTTATCCCTGGAGGGTTAGACATAGATGATTTAACATCCACATTTCACTAATCATTAACTTTGGTCCCACGTAGTAGGGGGTGAGACTATTGTCGTCTTCCGGGCACTATTGTAGACTCAAGCCATGGATCCGAGGCTAAAAACTTGAAATATGTATGGTTAGACATTACTATGTCTATATATATATATATATTCTAAACATAATAATTTCTAACTATAAAGTTTTAAGGTTTTCAGCCTCAGATGCATGGCTTGAGTTAACAATAGTGCCCGGAAGACGGTAATAGGCTCACTTATAACATATATATACTATATATTTTATAAATGTATGCGTATTTTAGTATCTACAATGATGCAGGTATGAATTCTTTATAGTTTATTTAGTGCATAGTTATAGTAATCACCTTTAATAATTCACCTACTGGTTGCGCCGATGGTAGAATTTGTATTTTCTTTTGCTCAGTAGTAGTAATTCAAATTATTGACACTGAAACACACGCTTCCTGTACCCATCTCCCTCCCGCGCTACCTTTAAAGTGAGATAGCAATTTTAGTTCTCGCCCCGCTCAATTGTCAAAATAGACGCATGGACACTTCGCATTTTGAACTAGTAAACAATGGCCGGCGGCGCACGCGACTCTTAGAAATTAATAATGTTTGTTGGATTTTAACCGCTTTCATAGACCTTTACCGATCGGATTGTGCCTCTCGTGTGTCCCTCAAGTGATTTAGTGATGTGGGCAGCAGCTCCTGAGCCAGGAAGAGAAGATCGGTGCAACGGCCCAGCCAGCACGTGGCGTAGTAAAGGTTAGTGCATCCTCTCCTAATTTCTCGGGTTGCATTCAATGCCTAAACCGCCTCCGCGGCAACCCGATCACCTATCTTGTTTGTTGTGTAAAGTGTCATATGAAACATGTTAACTTCACCCCCCGCAAAATACAGTCCACTAGCTCAGGTGGCATGAGAATAGCGCCACCATTCTTTTTGGTCCCGGTCGAGCCGGATACTTAGTCGTAGTTCGCAATTTTGTTATTATTCTATTGGGAATAAACGCGCCGCACCTAAATACCTAGTTATTTTAGTAGAAAACCCCGCATCTAGGAATTTAGGTTTAGATCTTAGGTATACTAGACACCCTAGTGCATAGGCACAGTGTAATACCTAACGCATTTGGCTTTTGTTTATTTGTTTCAATTTTTAAGTTGTCCGTTCACCGCTGGCTCGCATCGTGTTTACCTGATACCTACATAGGTTATGTACGTGGTTATACCGCGCTCGCATTTCTCTTATCGTATCGATCTTTAGTCGTAGCTCGCATTTCGTTATTATTCTATTGGGAATAAACGCACCGCACCTAAATACCTAGTTATTTTAGTAGAAAACCCCGCATCTAGGCATTTAGGTTTAGATCTTAGGTATACTAGACACCCTAGTGCATAGGCACAGTGTAATACCTAACGCATTTGGCTTTTGTTTTTATTTGTTTCAATTAAGTTGTCCGTTCGCCGCTAGCTCGCATCGTATTTACCTAATACCTACGTGGGTAGATACGTGGTTATACCTACCTCGCTCGCATTTCATTCAAATTCATACGAAAGTATTTTAATTTGAATAGATATTACGCAATACTTAATCCCTGAAATAATAGTTGAACCTAGACAGCGGTCTGGCTCGCGTAAGTACGATCTGGCTGTTGCTATGCGCGTTTTGTTCAAGCGTGCACTCGCAGTTATAAGTACCTACCTACCTACGGATATCGTTCGCGCCACGTCGCTGTACTGTAGGTACCGCTAAGATTAAGTCATTTCATTTGTTGTTTACCGCACTTTAGTTTGATTTAGTTGTAAACATGCCCCCAAAGGTTGGTAGTACCGATAGTAAAGTTCAACTGAAACTTTAATACGCTAAAAGAGAAATGATTTACTCTCGTGTACAATCGATTTGTGATAATGCACTTAAAACCTCTGATTTGGCTATTAGAGATTCGTTCTTGTGTTCTATAGAAAACTTGGATAGTTTGCGCGCGGATTTCGAGTCTTTAATACATGACATCAACGTTTTAGAGTTAAATTTAAATCCCGATTACTCAGTGAGTTATCAGGCCTTGTCGTCGTTTGACGATTTTTATTGTCGTATCAAACGCGTCGCTAGGAGTTTGGAGAAATCGTCTGACCGATCCAATCCCACTCGCGACCGACCTAAGTTGCCACCAATTCAAATACCCGAATTTGATGGTAACATTCGCAATTGGTGTTTATTTATAGATAGTTTTGAGAATACAATAGATAAGAACGATTCGTTGACAGATCACGAAAAATTGCATTATCTCGTTGAAAAATTAACTGGTAAAGCTATAACCGTTTGCGCTGGAATTACGTTTAGTGCCGAAAATTATAATTTAATTTTAAATACTTTGAAAGCTAAGTATGAGGATAAAAGATCGGTAGCTAACGCATATTTGGATCAGATGTTTGATTTGAAATCCATTACGGCATGTAACGATCAAAACTTAGAGAAATTTCTAGATACTTTCGCATCATCTGTTCGCGCCGTAAAGAACCTAAAGATCGATGACCTCTGCGACTTCTTGTTTTTGTATATGGGTTTAAAGAAATTAGATTCCGAAACCATTCGTTTATTTGAGTCGGATCATCGCGGCAATAAAATTCCTAAGTTCGAAGACTTAGAAAGTTTTGTTCGCGAGCATATAAAAGTATTGCAACGCTCTTCATCGAAACATGAAGGCGCGAAGAAAGTTGTTACTTCTGAATGCAAAGTAGATGCGTCATCGAAGTCACTGAGGTCAACTCATACTTATGTTAATACCGCACCAGCACATGTACAATCACCTGTTTGCTCTTTGTGTAATACTCATCATTCGCAATTGTACAAGTGTCCTGGTTTCCTAAAATTGTCGCCTAATGATCGTTATAAATTTGTTCGCGCTAATAATTTTTGTTTTAATTGTCTCGGTACTAAACACCGCGTTGTTTTATGTAATAGTAGAAATGGTTGTCGCAAATGTCAAGCGCGACACCACACTTTACTTCATTTTGAGAATAGTAATGCCGCATCCAATGTGAGCACAGTTGGTTCGTCGAGCGGTGACACACGGCGGCCTGCGCCACGGCCGCAGCCCGCGCTCGCGCGCGCTCCGGCCCGCCCGGTGACCGCTGCGAATGACGTCACCTTGTGTTCGTTGTCCGCTAGTGCTGCACTCACTACTGTGTGTCTCGCGACTGCTCGCGTTGTTATTGTTGATGCATTGGGTAAGCCGCGCATTGTTCGAGCGCTGTTGGATGGCGCTTCGCAAAGTATTATTACTCAAGATTGTTGTCAACGTCTTGGTTTCAATGTTAATAAGCGTTCAACCCGCTCAGTGGTGAAGGGTTTTGGAGGCTTACAGTCAGCTGTTCATGGCACCGTTAAAACAAGGTTTAGATCTCGTTTTAATAATAATATTTGGTTTGACATGGATTCGCTCGTTATAGATAAAATAACTGAACAGTTGCCTACCGTCCCGGTTGACACGTCTTTATTAACGAAATTTAAAGACTTGCCTTTAGCAGATGAGACTTACGCTGTTCCTGGAGTCGTCGATATATTGATCGGCGCTTCGATTCTCCCGCACCTCCAGTTATCACGTAAGGTTCAAGGGGGACCGACGTACCCCGCTCCGCACGCACTGGAAACAGTTCTTGGTTTTGTTATAATTGGTTCCGCACCCGCTTCTATAGATAGCTTTAGTCACTCGACTGCTTCGTTCTGTTGCACCGTCGAGCCGCCACTGGAGTCTACCATCCGCAAGTTTTGGGAAATTGAAGAGGTTAATGTCCCACCTATCCTAAGCCCTGATGACAAGATGGCTGAGGAGATTTGTTGTCGCACGACTACTCGTGATGAGCAGGGTCGTTATGTTGTCGCGCTCCCTTTCAAGGGAGATATTTTTTCGCTCGGTGACTCCCGTGTATCCGCTGAAAAACGCTTTCTTTGTTTAGAACGAAAGATGCAGGCGTCTCCAAAGTTGAAGCGGGCCTGTGATGAGGTTGTTAACGAATATTTAGATAAAGGTTGCATCTCACCTGCGCCTGCGGGCACTGGCGGGACCCAGCCTTCGTACATTATCCCGCACCACGGAGTTATTAGAGAAGATAAGCTTACTACTAAACTCCGCGTAGTTTTGGATGGCAGTGCTAAGACTAGCACTTCCGTGTCGCTTAATGACATTTTGTATTGTGGTCAAAATCTTTAAGGACCATGACATAATTGTAAATTTTCGCATTAATATTAGTAGAATTTTAGCTTTTTCGGACTCAACAGTCGCTTTGTGTTGGGCCCACTCTTCGCCCCATCGTTGGGACACATTCGTCGCTAATAGAGTGGCAAAAATTCAATCTGAATTAGCGCCACAAAATCTCTTTCACGTTGCTGGCACCGACAACCCAGCCGATTGTCTCTCTCGTGGATTGCTTCCTTCGCAAATTTTAGATCACCCGTTATGGTTTAGTGGACCGTCCTGGATTCATGCCGCGTTAGATAAGTGGCCAGTTAGTCAATTCAATCCCACTACGGTTTCCGAACCACCCGAGGAGAAGAAGCACTCGCTTGTTGTATCGGTCCCGCGTGAAGAGTCCCTTATTTGTTGTTGGCTAATCGCGTCTCGTCTTGGTCGAGACTGTTGCGTTGTGTTGTTTATGTAGGCCGATTTTTGAGAATTTTATCTACGCGCGGTCATATAGAGTTGACCGGTGATTTAAGTACGCAAAAATATTTGCCCGCAATAGATGTTGATGACGATAGAATGCACCTTCTAACTCGTCACGCTCTTTTGGATAGATTAGTCCAATCGTTTGGAATCGTTGAAGAACCGATTGTTTGCACACGCTGCAGTCGCGTCAAAAATGGAATACTCCATCCAACCCAATTACTGTAGGTACGGTGGTAGTCCTTATGACTGTCCTTATGACGGGTTAAAACCGCAACCGGATCGTATCTGCGCCCGGTTGTTCGCCTCTGCCCTCTGCCTAGCCAGCAGTAGGCACGAGTTCAAACCTAGGTTTATATTTTAGTTGTTATTTCCCAAACCTAGATTTAGATTAGACTTTAGATTTGTTCCGCATTTTTCGTTTTGAAGGTAACCCTTCAAGCCAGGGGGAATGGTTGCGCCGATGGTAGAATTTGTATTTTCTTTTGCTCAGTAGTAGTAATTCAAATCATTGACACTGAAACACACGATTCCTGTACCCATCTCCCTCCCGCGCTACCTTTAAAGTGAGATAGCAATTTTAGTTCTCGCCCCGCTCAATTGTCAAAATAGACGCATGGACACTTCGCATTTTGAACTAGTAAACAATGGCCGGCGGCGCACGCGACTCTTAGAAATTAATAATGTTTGTTGGATTTTAACCGCTTTCATAGACCTTTACCGATCGGATTGTGCCTCTCGTGTGTCCCTCAAGTGATTTAGTGATGTGGGCAGCAGCTCCTGAGCCAGGAAGAGAAGATCGGTGCAACGGCCCAGCCAGCACGTGGCGTAGTAAAGGTTAGTGCATCCTCTCCTAATTTCTCGGGTTGCATTCAATGCCTAAACCGCCTCCGCGGCAACCCGATCACCTATCTTGTTTGTTGTGTAAAGTGTCATATGAAACATGTTAACTTCACCCCCCGCAAAATACAGTCCACTAGCTCAGGTGGCATGAGAATAGCGCCACCACCTACATTGTAATATTCTGCACCACCTATAAATAAGGTTTATGTGATAGCGTCCACGCTTTGGGGCTTTACGGGTACTTTGCCCAGCACGGCTTCCATTCCGAAAATAAGTGATACAATATTACTTTTGGCAAGTGATCTTTAATTTAACCCGCAAAGACAGTTCTTACTTTTATGGTTATTATGACGGTACTGAAGCCTCTGTTGTTGTGATCTCAGTGACAGCACTAGTATCGTTGTTGGAATTTGCTGTCTCATCAATACCTTTACTGTTACCATTATCTGCCGAAGTATCTGCGTTTCCAGCAGTCGACACATCAACGTTTGAGTCTTCTGATGCCGTTTTATTCATTGGTATCCATGGTCTATGAACAAATAAGGGACCATTAAAAATACGTCACGGGACCATTCTTCCAAGATAAACCTGACTGGATGGGGAAATCAAAGATAATATCAAACCAATAACTGCACGCCCAGGTATACATACATACCTATAATCACGAGTGTTAGGCAGAGATGAATTAACACCCACACTTCACCAATCATTAAATTCGGTACCACGTAATAGGGGGTGAGCCCATTGCCATCTTCCGAGTACTATTTTTACTCAAGCCATGCATCTGACGCTGACTCTGGGCTGGGCTGTATATATCGGTCTGATGTTAAACAGTCCTATCCCTTAGTCGCCTTGTACGACACCACATGGTAAGAGATGGGGTGGTTCAAATTCTACTCTGACGGGAATCACGCCAGGTATGTGCCTGCCAAGGTAAGGTTTCGTTTCTCACGACTGGGTACCAAGATATATGTCTGTAAGTATACCCGAGGAGATTTAGGAATAAAGATACTCACATAGGGGTTCGCGTAGTGGGGGGCATTGCTCTGCCGGCTATAGCTCTTTGGATCAAAATGTTCCTGAAAAATAGACCAAGCAATGTGTGTTATCCGTAGATACTGGGTATTTCGAGTCTAGTAAATCTATATTGATAAGACGAAGAGTTTGTTTGTTTGGTTGAACGCGTTAATCCCAGGAACTACAGATTTGAATTGTAAAATTATTTTTGTGTTAAATAGTCCGTTTACTGAGGAAGCTTATAGGCTAAACAACTTGTCCGAGGCATTTACTGTACTCAATGAGGACCTGGATAGGATTTGCGAATGGAGCAAGAACCATAGACTCACTCTAAATTCATCCAAGATACAAATAATTGTTATTGGTAGTTCAAGGTTGACTTCGAAAATAGATTGGACCCAGCTTCCTCAGATTACTATGGGTGGAGCAATCATACCAATTAGTGACAATGTCAAGAACTTGGGTATCTATATGGATAAATCATTTTGTTGGAATATCCAGTTACAGGAAACTAGTCGTAAACTTTTCGCTTCAGCGGGTGCTTTACGCAGACTGGGAACTCCTACCAATTGCCACTAAAATTGCGCTCGCACAATCGCTTCTTCTTCTTGTTCTCGATTACGCCGATGTCAGCTATTCCGATCTCACAGAGGAGCAATTAGAAAAACTTGAGCGACTTCAAAACTTTTGCATACGATTCATATTTGGTTTACGCAAGTATGATCACGTGTCAGATTTCCGTAAACAACTCAAGTGGCTCCCAATTCGGCTTCGCAGGAATGCCCATGTTCTAACATTATTATATAATGTATTATTTAATCCTACCACTCCCTCTTATCTCAAAACGATTCCAGTTCCTCCATGACACACATACGAGATGCCTGAGGTCAACCGAGAATTTGAGGCTGAGAATGCCAATACATTCAACTGATTTTGTTGATAAGTCATTCTCAGTCAAGACTGTGCGCTTATGGAACGCATTGCCATTGAGTCTCAGACGAGCAAAATCCCTAAATGTATTTAAAGCAATGGTAAAGGACTACTACTACCTATCATTGTGAACTCTGTGACAGCTCACAATTAATATGCTTACTATTTTCCCTTCTTATTAGTATGTACTATTTACTTCGTACTATCTATTTATGTGCTAAAGTTGTATATTTATTTTACTTTATTTGTACTTCTCTCATATCTTTCTTTCTTTTTGTTTTTTTTTTAATACACTTTTATTTGCTAACTACACCAAATCTTTTGCTTTATTACACTACTGTCCATCCCACGGTTGCCTGGAAGAAATCGCTTCCAGCGATAAGGCCGCCCATTGTACATTAAACTGTATGCATGCTAACTACAAGTTTTACTGTAATCTATTTTTTTTTTTTTTTTTTAATCTTTATTTACGGAGCTTAGCCACAACATGACTATGTCGCTCCATCATAGCCATTTTGTATACAGTACCAGTAATTTTATATATATTAATACATTATACAGCTGTCACATAATCATGATACAACAGATACATGTCTTGAGCTGCATCCGAAAGAGGTCTCGCAAGGATGCTATTGCATCCTCCGATATCCATTACGTTAGTTTGCGTTAGGTCTGCTCTCCGCTGTTGGTTCCGAACACATTCCATCAGAATATGTTGTACGTCTTCAACCACGCCACATATTTCACAGTTTGGCGAAGGTGACAAACCCATAAGGAAAGTGAACTTTCTAGATGGAATGTGCCCGGACCGCAATCTCATAGCCAACACTAGTTTAGACCTACTATAGGAACATTTATCAATCCAAGGTATAGTCAATGGTTTAGGTTGTATAGTTTTGTACCAGATACCCTTCTCTAATGATCTCTTATCGAAATATTCCTTCCAAAGTTGGTAACAATATCTCTTTACCAGGTACAAGCAGTCTGAGAAGTAAGGTAGTAAGGAGATAGGTATGCCTTCGGAGCAAGCCTCTTTTGCTAGTATGTCTACTCTTTCGTTACCAGCTATGCCGACGTGTGACGGTATCCACTGAAGCTGCACCGTTTTGCAGCTGTGTTCTAGCTCTAAAATTTGGTTAACAATAGTATAAGCTATCGGTGTTCCTCGAATTGTCGAGGTACAGCGAGCTATATGAAGGAGGGCACTCTTAGCGTCAGTAAAAATAACGAATTTGTCGCGATTTATGGAATGTATATAAGATAGGGCTTCACTAATAGCCAGCAATTCAATGTACATAATAGACATGTCTGCTCTGACATTAAAGCGAGCATATGTATTTTGTTGGGGATCAAAGAAAGCCGCTCCAGCTTCACCTCGTTCCCTAGAACCATCGGTAAATATCTGGTAATAATTTGGGAACCGTGTTTCGATGTATCGAGAACATAATTCTTTCAAAGCGGACGCTTTATATTGCTGTTTAGGTTTACTTATACTATCTATATTACAAACTAAGTTATTTGAGAGATCTATATGACTAATCCATACCTGATTTTCGAAAATTTCTAAATTTTTACTGCAGTGTACATTCACTGGTTTCAAGTGTTCGTACATTATAATTAAAACGGGTTTGTTCATCCTACGCCACGAGTTTAAACAATTTGTTAAATTTTCTAATAAGTTAATCATTTTGCTATTACTTAATACCGATTTACATTTTAGTAAAAAATTTCCAGCCAGGTAGCATCTACGCGTATGTAATGGCGGTATGCCTAGTTCACTGCCCATTACGTGAATAGGTGTCGTTTTAATAAAACTACCAACAACTCGCATGGCCTGATTTTGAATCTTATCTAATTTGTATAGATGTGTGGCAGCACTGTCACCGTACAAAAAGCTAGCATAATCCAAACGGCCTCTCAAGAGAGACATGTACATTTTTCTCAAATGTTTTGGATGAATGCCCCAATTTGCACCCGCTACAAACCTGAGGATATTCAAATATTTTGATACTCTTTCGCTAAGTTCGTTAATATGTTTCGCCCATCTCAGTGAGCGATCGAGCCATAAGCCTAAATATTTAACATTCTCAACAATTTGCAGGCTGCTATTATTTAATCTTATAGTAATATTTTGTCTATTTACACCCTTTTTAAAAATGCATATTTGACTTTTAGACGGTGAAATCTCTAAACCTAGCTCAGATAAATCAATCAAAATATGCATTAAGGATGTCTGCAACTGTTCAACGGCACTGTTTATATTTTTATGTGTACAGTAAATTACGAAATCATCAGCGTACTGTGAGACGTGGATATAATCGGTGTTATGTCTTTTACAAATATCTATTGTGGCTACATTAAACAGTAAAGGTGACAATGGGTCACCCTGTGCCAAGCCTCTGCCCGCACCTCGGGTGACAGACCTATTATTTATAGTTATAGTCAGAAAACGCTCCCGAAGGAATTCCCAGAGATAGCTACATATTCTGTGTCCCACCCCTAAGGAATCTAGTTTGTAAAGTAGATTATTAATATCAATGTTGTTATATGCATTGTCGATATCAATGAAACAACCAATTGTTATGCAATCTTTACAGAAACCCATTTGGATTCTTGTTACTAAATGACTTAAATTATCTAAGCAGGATCTGCATTTTCTAAAACCCACAGTGTCGTTGGAAAAAAAATGGTTTTTTTCAAAATACCATTCCAACCGCTTTTGTATAATTGAATGAAATATTTTACATAAACACGATATCAACGAAATTGGTCTCAATGGAGAAGGAGAATTAGGATCTCTCCCAGGTTTAGGTATTGGTATTATATTGATATTTTGCCATTGAGTAGGTAGAATACTTGTCACTAGCAAAGTGTCATACAATGTAACTAGATATAATTTAGCGTTAGTGGGTAATTTTTTAATCATGCTATATGAAATGTCATCGTCACCGGGAGCAGTATCTTTTGTTTTTATGCTTTTAATTAGCTCCTGTAACGTTATATGACTTTCTAGCTTCGCATTATGTGATGTGAATGTAGGTTTGCGGCGGGGAACATCGTCGGGGGTAAGACTATGTAGAAGGCGGGTGGCCATTAGTGGGTCAATGGGTTGTTTACGTGTTTTGTACCCTTTAATCCATCTGATTTTATTCCATAGATCGCTCACGGACGCCGTCTGATCTATAGATGTACAAAATTGTCGCCAGGACTCTCTTTGAGCTTTTCTAATGAGTCGTCGCGAAATACAGATTTTCCTTTTTAATGCAATCCAATTGGTTGGCGTGGGGTTACGTCTGAAACTAGCCAGAGCCAGCCTTCGTTCTGCCACTGATTTTGATAATTCCGGACTCCAATAAGGTTTAGGTCGGAACTTTCCTGTAGGGTTGAGATCAAATTTTATATACGGGATAAATTTCTCAGCCGCCTCATTTAAATGACCTAAGAAAACGTCATAAGCTTTTTGTGGATCATCAAAAATAGATACATCATAACTAACGAATTTTTCATCAAGGTAACTCTCGTAACCTTGCCAGTTAGCCCTTTTGAAATTCCTTTTTTTAAGATCCTGGACTTTCGAGTAGAATGTGGTCGATAGTTTAATAATCATATGATCGCTACCCAATGTTTCATTTAATACTACCCAGTTAATAGTCAAAGATATGTCAAACGAAGCTATAGATAAATCAGGCGAAGAATTTTTACATACGTTGTTTATTATTTGGGAACGAGTATGACTACCATCGTTTAATATAATGTAGTTGTAATCTAATATGGAATCTAAAATTTGATTTCCCCTTGTATCTGTCTTGTAAGACCAATTTGTGTGGTGGCCATTGAAATCACCCAAAATCAGAGATTTTCCATTTACCATAGAGAATAGATAATCCCAAGTCTGAGGGTTTGTTGACGCGTCTGGAGAACAGTAGATAGCGATTATATGTTCTAATTGATCACAATTAAATAATTTGATATGAATTATTTCTATGGAACGAAAAGTTCTTTGTATTTCAACCCGTTGTGCCTGAATTGAGTTGTGTACTATAATTGCCACACCACCATGCCGATCCCTATCCTGGCGGAAAAAATAATAATTTTGAATATTGATAAGAGAATCTGGTTCAAGCCATGTTTCACCTACCACTGCTATGTGTACATGTTCTTGGATTAATAACTGCTCAAATAATTGTAGCTTCGGCCTGATACTACAAGCATTCCATTGTATAATGTTTAGCTTAACAGCAACATTGGGGGCGTTATCCATTAATAGATGTAAATATTTTTTTGAACACAGACATATCAGGTATTAAGTTACTTAAAAAGGTGTTTAGCCAATCCATGCATATTTTCAAACCGTCCTTAAATTGTATTTGTATCAGATTTTTTATGTTTTCTATCATCTCTTTCATCTTTTCCCATAAGCGCCGGGGTGACGATATTTCACGGTGACTTTCAACATCATTGGGTAAAGAAGTTTCTGGATCGGCTGAAACTTCGGAGTCAGTTACAGACATATTAGCCACCACGTTATCTGCTAAGCGGAGTGGTACTATTTTCTTCTTCTTTTTACGAGGTTTTTGTGAAGCTGTTATATTGGGACGCACGTTGTCTTCAACTAATGTTTCGTTCCTTATAAGTGTGTCGCAACTAGAAGGTCTGGTGCTAGGCGGTCCTTGCCCAGTACTCTGACTGTTATTGACCGGTGGCTTATTTACATGAGATGCGCGGCGTGCAGGCGTATAATAAGTCAAGGCTCTTTGATATGTGCATTTTAACTGTGACATAATCTCTCGAATGCGTTTTTCTTTTACGTACATCGGGCAGTCCCTTGACAATGATATGTGATTAGCAGAACAGTTGACGCATTTATAAATAGATATATCACAGTTTGCGTGATCATTCTTGCCACATTTCGGACAGATAGGTTTATTTGAGGGGCACATCTTCGATGTATGTCCGTATCTCCAGCATCTGGAACATTGTGTCACAGGAAACACGAATGGAGAAACAACGACTCGTAAGTCCATCAAATAAACATAATTAGGTAAATAAGTACCCTTAAAACCTATTCTAACCGTTTCACTCGGAGTCCACCCTTGCTCATCTCTTCTACTTAGCCGTTTAGCGACAACCACCTCCGTGTCAGTACGAATGCATTTCAAGAGTTCCTCCTCCGACAAGTCTACATCAATATCCTTAATGATTCCGTAGCATAAACTCACCTCCCACGCTTTTTGTCGTCGCCATCCAAGTTCATTCAATCCCGAACACGAAATAAATTCCTCGGCATTCATTTCTTTATCGAAAGTTATTATTAATTTATGTGGGTTAACATACTTAACTTTTGTGACACCTGTTATTTTATGTTGATTTAGCAATTTTGCCATAGTGAATTGTTTCGGAAACTTTTCATTAGAGTAGACACAAACCTGCCACGTAATTTCTTCAGATTGCATGCTGCTATTGTCTATAGATTTTCTTTTCCTTGTAGCCTTCTGCCAACCCTCTTCGCTATCGCTCCTTCTTAGCCTTTTATTTGTTAGTTCTTCATTTGTATCCATATTCTCGTTTACATTTGTCAGATCTACGACCGTAACTTCTAAATTATTTGTATCATCCGATGCATTCTGAATATCATCACTATCCATTCGGAACAAGGTTCATTATTCTTTTCACAGAATAGTCGACCGGGCGTCGCGAGCGATGCGCCGGCCGATAAGAAACCGGTTTCTTGTTTACTACTTATTAACCACAAAGAACGCGTATTAATCGCACGAGGTGTGAATGATCACTGACTGTAATCTATTGCTGTACAATAAAGAATTATCTATCTATGTATCTAAATATCATCACGCTACTTCTCAAGGGAGCGGAGCAGTAATCACAAATGACAACAATTCGGCAGATTCTCAAATAGGTATTAAACCTTACATTTCGAAGCACGAGTATGCCAAGAGCGAAGACTGCAGGCTACTTAAGAGTTATGTCTTACGATACACTATACGGCTAGCGCTCTCCGGAGGTCGATGAACGACCTCCGCCCCCCATGAGCGAAGGCCTGGGGTTGACGGGTGGAGCCGCCTATCACCCTGACAGAAGCTAGCCACGGTGGCGGTGCGCCTGGCGCACCTCCCCATTTCCGGGGACGAGTTGGGTACTCTGTGATCCCCACACCCGAGGAGAGGGCCAGATCAAGAGAGATGGCCCTGGGTCGGCCGGAGTGCGAGGGATATGCCTGTCAACCTCACCTTCGGCAACCAAAAACGACCCACAGGCGGTGTGCGTTTTGGTCGGTTCGTGTCCGACCTAACCTCTCCCATCGGCGCCGGTGGGGGGGTATCTGTGGGAATTTTGCTCACGTAAAAAAAAACGGCTAGCGCTATCTGGATTCATAACAAGCATATGGTAATTAGGAACCTAGTCATTCGAAGAATTAGGTTTTTTGGAAATCACTTTTTTATATTAATGAAGTGGCAGCCAAGCCAACATAATGGAAAGTGGTCACTGTGACCAACATCTGGTGCATTACACTCGTGTTGTCAACACTAGGCAGGAACCTCCCAATACTATTCTGGAAGAACTTCATATTGTAGTCGCTTGAAAAAATCAAACAATTACTCATATACGACCCAAATAAATTGCAACTTATATTTTGATTGCGTTTACTTAAAGGTAGACTTTCGAAGCGAGCGTCTAAAGCGTCAGTGGCGCCGCGACTGGGATCCTGCGAGAGAGCGACAGATAAGGTAGACTTTCGAAGCGACCGTCAATAGCCTCAGTGGCGCTGCGACTGTGACGCCGCGACAGAGCGACAGATATATGTTCCATACAAATGTATGAAATTCTAGGGAACGACTTTCGAGCTCAGCGACACAAACGCGGCGTCAATGACGTCACAGTGCTGTTGTGACAGCAGCGTCATCAGACGCCCGCGTCAGTCGCTCGGCAGAACTTGCAGTGTCGCTGTATTTTAAAGTTACTTTTTTGAAAATGGCATCTTTGAGAATTTTAACGCAGAAGAAGAAGTATAGAAGTAAAAGATCATCAGCTTCTTCCTCTTTTAGCAAAACAAGTTGCAAATCCATAATGTTTTATGATAAGACTGTATAGACCAACACAGTTGGGGCGGGGCGCGGCGAAAGTGTGATGCGACTGTGCGTCTGTCGTGGATATCCAAAGTCACCAAAACGTCTTTGTCGCGGCGTTATTGACGCGGCACGACGTTGGTAACGCTAAAGACGCTGCGTCTGTGACATTTAGTTCGTAAGTCTACATTAAAGTGTAATTTGTACAAAGCTACAACAGGTTAAAGACCTGAGTTTGTAGTACATATCAATTTCAACTAGATACCTCTACGCATCCCTGAGAAAAAGGGCTCTACAGACAGACTGGCAGGTGGACAAAGTAGTGATCCTATGGGGGTTCCGTTACTTATCCTCTTGAGGTACGGAACCCTGAAAATGGAAGGGTTTGGAAGAAACCGAAAATCCTCTAAATGGCGGTCGCAGTGACGAAAGTGAGAACCATTTTAGTATTTATCTTTCATCATTCTCTGACCCTTTTCCCAGACGCGAGCTCAGTTGGGGTTGAAATTCCAGTCTAACTGTGATGCGGTTGAACCTCAATATTTTCGGTGAAGTGATGATATGATGATGATGATATGATGATGATGATATGATGATGATGATATGATGATGATGATATGATGATGATAATATAAAGATAATACTTAAGTAGTTTGACGCTGATCTGTGCACTAGGGAGCCTGGCCTCCACTGGATTAGTCACAACGATGACGCCATCCTCATCTGATTTCACCTCTTCTTCTTCATAGTCTTCTGCTGACCCCACGTC
Organism: Eilema griseolum; assembly: GCA_963662185.1. Taxonomy (NCBI): domain Eukaryota; kingdom Metazoa; phylum Arthropoda; class Insecta; order Lepidoptera; family Erebidae; genus Eilema; species Eilema griseolum. Next base: position 5,601,538 of record OY759249.1, read on the forward strand.
GTAGTAGAATTCATTTAGTGATAGCTATAAATAACCAAGAACACGTTAGATCTCTTTATAATTATAAATTATATCTGTATTTTTATAGCAAAAGCAAGCAAAACGGCTCTCCGCGAGCCACTTTTCGCCCCCACGGGAAACGAGACGTGACGGGTGGCGTACCGCGTCGCCGCCATGCGGATGATTAGTCAGGAGTACTCTAAACCAACGAGCATGCATGAAGAATGTAATGAGAGTGAATGAAGCGAGAGTAGTATGTCAGGATCGTAGCAAATGGAGATCCGTGATCTCTGCCTACCCCTATGGGAGACAGGCGTGATTTTATGTATGTATGTATGTATTTTTATAGACGTGACTCCTTTAGATGCCCCACGTCCTGCTGCCGACTTTGTTGACACCTTCCAATGCCCTTCTTGAAGCAGTCGCCTCATCAACTTCTGACGATTTTCTAACATCAGCTAGAGTGTAAACTAGTAATTGTCAGACCACACGCATTATAGGGTTCCATGTATTTGCTTCGTCGATACCATCATCTTAGCGTTGTTAGTTCCATTCGAGGCTTTTATCTCGAAGCCCGACGTCCACTCTCTTTTTCTTCTCCTTATACGTTTATTATGGAAGCGAAGACCGTCAGGTCCTCACAATGCGAACGTATACCACTGAGCCAGACAGCCTGTGAAACCTGGTCTAAACCTTAGCCAAATCAAAGGTATGTATGTACTTACCTATACCATGATCGCGTTAATTAGAAAGAAAGAAAGAAAAAGCATTTATTCAAGGACACACAACGTACAGAGAGTCAGACAAATATATAAACATAATTAGGATACACTCACTGCACATCGTGCGCACCCAAATGGGCCACCATCTCAGCATGAATGCCCCCACACCAGGGTATGCGAAGTGCTGGTTTTCAGATGACACCGCAGAATAAATTCCCGTTAATATTTTGTATATCATGGAACGCGGAAGTTTAGAAGTTTGTGAAGCAAGCGTCATCAATCGGCAGGTCTATCAGCTTTATCATTTCTTTCTTTTTATGTCGCCATTTTTAAATGTTGTTTGTAGTGTTCTGAGATCTGTTTTTGTGTTCATGTGTCACTGACTCGCTTTGCGTGGCGGCGGAGCCACTAGCGGCGCCATCTGAAAACCAGCGCTTCGCATACCCTGGTGTGCGGGGCATTCATGCTGAGATGGTGGCCCATTTGGGTGCGCACGATGTGCAGTGAGTGTGTTCTTGTTGTGTTACCTTATTGTGTTTATATATTTGTCTGACTCTCTGTACGTTGTGTGTTCTTGAATAAATGTTTTTTCTTTCTTTCTTTCTTTTTCTTTCTTTCTTTCTTTCTTTCTTGCAAGTCAGGCAGGTTGGTACCAGGGCCCCAATTCTACTTTAAGAGGAATGGAAACGTCCATCTCGTTTTTAGGTGTTTATTCAGAGGTAAACTACTTTTTTATAACATAACATAACATAAACTCACACCTATGACCCCTAAGGGGTAGGCAGAGGTGCTAGCGCCCACGTTTCGCCAGTTTATGTTTAGGTCCCAATGTAATAGGTGGCGAGCCTATTGCCATTAACCGGGCACTCATAAACCTGCGATAAATACACACATAACTTTGAAAAGCATCGAAAAGTCATTGGTGTGTGCCATGGTAAAACCTGGGATCGAACCCGAGACCTCGTCTCAGCAGTCCATTACCCATACCACTAAGCTACCGCAGTTATATTACTACTTTTTTATTTGTATACGTATTTGAAAACTGTTGATACTGTGTTATTTGTTGATTTCTTGGCTATATTTTGGATGTTTGTTGTTATTCTCATTTTATAATTAGTATATGAAAATCGTTCCCAAAGTGAAAAAGAAAACTTGAAAATACTATTAAACGGATTTTTTTTATTATTATGTGGTTTATATTAACTAAATGAAAGTTAAAAATTTAAAGTATAACTACGATTTTCTGTTTTATAGAAAGATGTTTGAAGTCACAGACCACCATTTTTTCTCGTTTCTCGAAAGTCTGGTTGTATGCAAGTGCAGTGGGCGGGTGCCATTGTTATGATGGTTGGTGGAAGATGACGTCGTGCTTCATATTATCGTAGTTTTAGCATCTTCACAAGTCGGGATTAATGCACAATTAAACAGATAAGACAACATAATCGTGCCAATATCAAGTAAATTGTAAATGTTTAAAAATTACTGTTATAATGATAAAGTTTGAAATAAATTGCATCTTGTGGAATGAACGAAATCTTTGTCATCTAATTTTGAACTTTAAGGCTATATAGATAAAATTTAAATTTAATGGTATATTTTTCAGTGTCAGTGTTATAACAGAGGTCTTGATACGGTCCCATATACCACTGCCTTACCTTAGATAAACTCGGGAAATGCTTGAAAGATTCTGCCATACTCATCATCAGGCGCCTGGTGGGCTGCATTTGACGTCTTAATACGCGTTGGACCTGCACAGACGCACGAGTCCCCTTTATAAGCACCAACAGGTGTATGACAGATTCAAAGTCCCATTTTTTGGAGTCCTGGTAGCCTTCGGGAGTAGGTATTATAGACGCTGAAATAATAAATATATTAGCTGACCTGCTATCCTAGACAAGTAGGACAAGTTCGTTACTCGACGTATTGTACAATAGAATTTTGTGGTGGCGGCCATTTTGCTACGATTTTTTTGAAACATAGCTAAGAACACTTCCGATTAATACACCTTTTAAATTAAAAAAAAAAACTAAATCGAAATCGATTCACTCGTTTAGGAGCTACGATGCCACAGACACACGCACACAAGTACATACAGACACACGTCAAACTTATAACATCCCGTCGTTTTTGCGTCGGGGGTAAAAATACGTCAGCCTACGAATAACCTACTGTCTAGTGGGGCTATCCCAATTTTGCACGGATAATATTTACCGCTCCCGCGTGGGGACTTTTGAGTGCAATACGTGCGTAAATATTCTTGGATAAAAATGCAACAAAGTACCTATCATATTTTTAGTCAATTAATCGATTAATTTTAGAATTTAGTGGCCACAAACCCACTTGTTGTTAACTGCTGCTATACCCGGATGATATACCTACTAATCTCGTTTCCCACACGGGAACCAATATTTCAATACTCAGGATTAAAAGTAACTTATGTAATATTTCCAATTATTCTAGACAAAAATAAGAATTATTTGTCAAATTATTTTCACATTCATTTAGCCGGTTTGCTTCAAAAAATAACAATCGTTTTTTCAACCTTAAAAAACCACTTTTTACGTTTAAAAAAAATTGCTAAAAGCATTCCAAAGTAAATATTGTATGCATACCTTTAACATTAATAGGAACTAATTCCTTGACATCTTTGATAAACCTAGCCTTGTGGTATGCAACCACGCGGTCTAACCATCCTCCACGGCGGATCTCGATGTTCGGAAGCACAGATTGTGACAGGCATATTAAAACTGCTAGTGCTCTCTAAAAATAAAAGCTAATTATACCTCGGAACATATATCTAGGACCTAAAATGTGCTCAAAATGTGTTTTAAGGCACAGTAACGTATCCTGCGCATATAGAGCACATTTATTTTATTCTTGGGGCTCAAATTCGTCTTTCTCGCGAATTAGGTGCAAGATATGTTTCCCGAAGTATAACATAAGTACCTAAAACTTCACTGTAATGACGCTCCCCACTACATTCACTTCAACTGTGTAATAACGTCGATTATTTCGTGCGTACATGCGTACATAGCGGTCGACTGGTCGCGGAATAAATCCGATTACGCTCTGAATTACCACTGAAATATTGTAAAGAACAAGACATCCGCTTGCTCGCGCGTTCTGTCAAATTATGACTAGTTGGCCAACAAATCCGAGAGGAATCGTCAATTTGCTTGTGTGCGTAACGGAGCCCTTTTTTTACGAGCGCAAAATCCCCACGGATACCCCCCCGCCGGAACCGGTGGAAGAGGTTATGTCGGGCTCGAACCGACCAAAACGCATGCCGCCTGTGGGTCGTTTTTGGTTGCTGAAATATTTTATTTTTTTTACGTGCGCAAAATCCCCTCTGATACCTCCCCACCGGAGCCGGTGGAGGAGGTTATGTCGGACTCGAACCGACTAAAACGCACGCCGCCTGTGGGTCGTTTTGGTTGCCGAAGGTGAGGTTGACATGGTTGCTGAAGGTGAGGTTAACAGGCATATCTCTCTCGATCTGGCCCTCTCCTCGTGTGTGGGGACCACAGAGTCCGGAACTTATCCCCGGAAACGGCGAGGCGTGCCGCTGCCCCGGCCTGCTTCTGCCAGCGTGACAAGCGTCTCCACCCGTCACCCCCAGCCATTGTAACATTCCTGGTGGCGGCAATAGTGACCCACTCATATTGACGTGTCCTACTTCCACACTGCGGTTCCTACAGATGGTATTTGACTGTAGTGCACTTGAAATCGGAAGTCTGATCTTCCAAAGAGTAGGTCCCATAAAAATCATAGGTGTTCTCACACCTACACCACTTAAATATACAATCAAGTACATAAATAAATACCAGAAATACATACATACATATTTAAACACATATAAAGCCCTAAACGGATAGGTGTGTTAACACACACCATTCGCCAACTATGATTTTAGTACCATTCTAAATAGGACACGACTGTATTCCCGTCCGAATTGAGCAGTCCGACTGGGGAAGAACCTCCACCCAACAGAATACCACGGCTACAATAACCTCGTGTTGTGTTCCCGGTGGTGAGTAGGGTAGCCAGAGCTCATTGGAGAGTTTTTGTGCTGTCAGTGGGAAGACCAAAGGCTTGTCCTGATTTTGTGTTCTGCACTGAAGGCACATAAAATCTCTGTTCTTAGAGGGTCGGCAGCACGGATGTGACTCCACTGGTGTTACATACGTTTATAGGTCACGGTAACCACTTTCCATCAGGTGGGCCGTGTGCTTGTCTTCCCCCTATGTTGTATAAAAATAATAATAATAATAGGGGGCGAGCCTATTGCCGTCAAGCTGGCACTTTATCATGTGATTTACTGTCGGACGGAGAATAGTAGGTAGGTACCTACTAGAAATACATACCATAAAATCCATGTTGTATTTTCTACTACAATTTAATAATTGTATATACCTATATGTATATATATAATTCTTTGAATACAAAGTTCCTTGGAATAGTAAAATGAAAGTTATTATTGTGTTAATTGAATATTTTTATAGCGAAAACGCACTAAAACAATTAATGAGTTTTAAAATATTATGAGTTTATAATTATAAACAATTATCAACGAATGAATATTAGATAACCATGTAGTAGAATAGCCATGTTTATGAACAACCATGTAGGAGCCGCGGTAGTCTAGTGGTATGGGTAATGGACTGCTGAGACGAGGTCTCGAGTTCGATCCCAGGTTTTACCATGGCACACACCAATGACTTTTCGTTGCTTTGTGTGTTCTTATCGCTGGTTTATAAGTGCCCGCCACCTATTACATTGGGACCTAAACATAAACTGGCGAGATGTGGGTGCTAGCACCTCTGCTCGGAGATATAGGCGTGAGTTTATGTTATGTTATGTTTTAGAATAGAGAAATGTAAAAAGTGTAGATAAGAAACTTGCAATTATAAAATATGTATATAATACCTACAGTTACCGGTATACAATCCTCATGAGCTGCAGGTCAACGTCAATCCAATACCCCTCCAACTCCACGCACACTCCCACAGAAGGTAATGACCTCGCTGCTGCGGTTTCCCCAAGCACCTACAACATGGGGTTCTTCAAGAGGGCATCAGAAGGTTTTTTCGTGGTCGGCAGCGCGAGTGTAACATCCCTGGTGTTGCATACGTCCATAAGCCACGGTAACCACTTCCCATCAGGTGGGCCGTGTGCTTGTCTGCCACCCAAGTGGTATAAAGAAAACCAGAACTATCGATTCGGTACCAATGGGTCGGCAACTAGGCGATCAATGCAGCGGGCACCAGTGGACAACTTGGCGTATATGAGTGGGCAGTTAGTTGTCAACTAGTCGGAACTAGTTCAATCAATTAATCGTTACTCGACGACGACCATATCCTCGTTCAAGAATCGATTCCGAAAAGGCAGGGGCGCTACGACCTGCGTTCGCACACGGACACGATGCGTTGGCAACGCCTCGCACGCCATCCGTAAGCACATTGCCGAATCGTGTCCAATTCTTCAACATCGAGTGGCAAACGGGTCGGTAACTGTCAATAGGCGAACAACGTGTGGACTACGCGTTGTATACGTTTAACTTACAAGATGACAAATTCACTCTTACGAAATATAGTATAAAGCTTACATTTCAATGCTATACTATGAGTTGAGTTGGAGTTGAGTCTGCGTTGAGTCGGTGTAGCCTCTCGTTTACACCTTAGTATAAAACATGTATTTCACAAGTTGCAATATGTCACAGGCTACAGTGTGAACGCAAATGTGTTCTATACTTGTTTACAACTTGCTGGCTATACATCCTATGCGAACGAAAAAGTATCTGAGATACATGTATAAAACAAGTATTGTTTTGATTAGTCTTATATAAGTCTTCAACAAGTTTTTATAAACAAGTTTACAACTTGCTTTACAACTTGTTTCGTGGCGTAAACGAAAGGTAATAGGTATGCGAAAACAGATAAGCACACCCGACGTGCCCACTTGACGGAAAGTGGTTACCGCAGCCTATGTGTTTACGTGGGCAACACCAGGGGCGTCCTACTCGTACCGCCGACCCTGCACAAACCTTCTGATGGACTTTTGAAGAATCCTATATAGGAGTCACTTAAAAAAACTACAGCAGATAGTTCATTCCACAGCTTGAGTGTTTTGTCACTTCTTACCCGACTTCAGATACACCCAAAAACGGTTATGATTTTGATATAACCTTTTTTTTACGTGCGCAAAATCCCCTCGGATACCTCCCCACCGGAGCCGGTGGAAGAGGTTATGTCGGACGCAAACCGACTAAAACGCACGCCGCCTGTGGGTCGTTTTGGTTGCCATAGGTGAGATTGACAGGCATATCCCTTGCACCCCGGCCGACCCAGGGCCATCTCTCACGAGCTGACCCTCTCCTCGGGTGTGTGGGGACTACAGAGACCCCAACTTGTCCCCGAAAACGGGGAGGCGCGCCGCCGCCGCGGCCTGCTTCTGCCAGGGTGACAGGCAGCTCCACCAGTCACCCCCTGGCCTGCGCTCATGGGGGGCGGAGGTCGTTCATCGACCTCTGACGGATTTTGATATTACCTTACTATGTTAAAAAATACTGTACGAAACCACAAACCTTTTATATGCCTCAAACGACAGGTTGCAAACGAGACCGTACATTTTAATCCTATTAATATCACCAATATGTCACTACTGATGCAAAACATAACACATTACCCTTATTTCTACAGGGATAAGACTGAAATTTGATTGAAATTGAACAAAATAACAGCACAACAAGAAAATTAATTTAAAGTATTATTTGTAACTGATTTCAGCTTCCGAAGCAGTCTTATTGCAATGTGATAAGGTATCATTTTCTTGTAATAATATCCTTAATTATGAAAATTGTTCTCAAACTTACAAATCGGTTGAAAATGGCTTTAAAAGCTGTTCTTTTGTCGGTGATGGTCTCATTAGAGGTTTTGGGAGGATGTGAAGTGACGAGGGGTCTGTGGGGGTCTGTGATTACCGTGCGATCATTGTGCCAAGTTGGGCCCTCCACACGCGACGCTGGGAGTCACCTCTAGCGATTTTAATAACAGGTGTGTCTTGTTATATAATAAGTCACACAATATAATGACATCAAAATTGTAGGTTCTTAAGTTCTTACCCGATTACGGCGAAGCAAAAAGAGGGTTATGATTTTTACCAGCTGTGTATGTATGTAGGTTCATCTGTTCCCTCATAGCTCCTCGGCCATTTATAAGAACTGGACAAATGAGATATCGTTAGAAGTGTCTTAGTTGTCCGCTGGTTATAGGCTAATATAATGTATCACTGAATGTAGCGCCCTCTAGCGGTCATAAGGTATGGTACTAAAAATAAATTTGAGATAAATATATCGTGTTAGTATCAATTGAAAGGGTTCAATTAGCACATTTCAAATATGTATAAATTATACGTATTGGTACCCCGAAATAATATAAATAAAAAATAAGTTTAAAACTAAAACCCAACTACTGAAAAATCACGCTTTAAAAAGTGTTAAACAAGAAAGTATCAAGGATAGCCGTGGTCGTATGCCACTTAAGACTAACAAGACAATAAATTCTAGGGAAAAGTGGCATATATTTCACAACTTTTGGACCACAAACATAACATAACAACCCCTTCACATAACTACTAACAAAATCCTACAACATCCTGTATGCAAAAACAGATTTAAAACTCCCAGAAGTCAAACCAAAACCGTACAACTCAATCAACACCATGTATATTTACTTAGTATGTAAATATTGACAGCAGAGGGTTACAAAGGACACCGCTGGCTTTGATGTCACCGCAACATCACCTGCTACCGGATTTATGGCGACTCCCAGTCGTACAGTAAGTCGGAGACAACCGTCTTGGCTTTATTGGGAGCAAAAACATCTGATGAATGGATTTTCGGGTAGTCATTGCATTTATTTGCTTGTGATTTGTTGTTCGTTTTGCGATGTTGATGGTGGGCTTTATTACATGGGGGACTTAATTAGAGAGACAGACAGATCTGATTTTATAATCATATTCATATAACAATACATTTTGTTTTTTAAATTCTCTTAAATGTCTGTTTGTCCGTGACGCAATAACTACTGAACGAATTTTGATGCTGTTCTTTTGTTTAAAAGATCTTGGTCAGACTTAAAATCTTAGGTAAGTTTGGTTGTAATCGGAGGAGATATAATCAATTGTCGCGATAGATAGATAGTCCACCACCCCGCAGGCGGTGCCGTTGGCATAGTCTAGCATCTTGACAATCAAAGTACTCAAAATATTTTTTTTTTTTTTAAATATTCCACGACATTCTACACAATGCTATCTAGACCCATGGCAAGCATAGCTTAACTAGCTTGTGTTATGGCATCTAGAATGCGGATAAACATACTTAGATCCTTTTTTTTTTTTGTAAATACGTACATATTATATATAGAAACACCCAGACCAATGCAAATATACATATTCATGCATACAAATATTTGCACTGAGCGGAAATCGAACCCGCGCCCCCTGCATAGCAGTCGAATGCTCTACCGCTACGCCACGGAGGTCGTCTTAATCTTAATACCAGGTTATTAAGAAAATTTTGGGTCAAGCCACCCTACAGAATACCACGGCTATAATAACCTCGTGTTGTGTTCCCGGCGGTGAGTAGGGTAGCCAGAGCTCACTGGAGAGTTTGTGTGCTGTCAGTGGGAAGATCAAAGGCTTGTCCTGATTTTAGGTTCTACACTGAAAGCACAGAAAATCTCTGTTCTTACAGGGCCGGCAGCACGGATGTGACTTCACTGGTGTTACACACTTTCATAGATCACGGTAACCAATTTCCATCAGGTGGGCCGTGTGCTTGTCTGTCACCTAAGTTGTAAAAAAAACAGTCAAACTGATTTATTGATTTAAATAATATTATAGTCCGAACTAAGTCGACAGCATGGGGGAATACCAAGGCATTAAGACCATCATGCAGTACTTTGCGTTTGCTATATCGATCTGAAGACGACTTTGCGTATTAATTTTACGATTTCGTATACATTTACTACATTACAATACAATACCTGTTCTATCATTATCTTCTTATAATAACAGCATTATTAAATAATAAAAAAGCATGACATTTTGTCAACCGTAATTTACTTGATGTCCTATTAATTCTTCCAAGGGTCTACGTTTCTTTAGAATATAATTATTTCTGCAACTGTCTCCAATATGGCGAATAATAGCCATCGGTCTGTCCTTTTATTTTGTTTGGATATCGACAAAGTTGATGTTATTAGTGATGCTATAATGAGAGACAAAGAAACTGTTAATTTATTGAAATAATGGAGTGACAATAGGATACAGAACTCAATGCAATGTTTAATTCGCCTTTGTCAAATGCATTCATAAATATCATTGTATTATATGAATATCTGAATACATGTAGTACAATGAATAATTATGAAATTAAGCGTATTTATATTGTTTCAGTAAGTGTTTTACTAACAGCTGCCAGATTTTGAATGAGATTTTAACATAACATAACATAAACTCACGCCTTTATCCCCGAAGGGGTAGAGGCAGAGGTACTAGCACCCACATTTTGGCAGCCTATTGCCATTAACCGGGCACTTACAAACCTGCGATAAATACACACATAACTTCATCGAAAAGTCATTGGCGTGTGCCATGGTAAAACCTGGGATCGAACCCGAGTCGTCTCAGCAGTCCATTACCCATACCACTAGGCTACCGCGGAATAAGATATAGATATGGCATACTGAATTCTTGAGATTTTAAAGCATTTAGTATGCCTTAATCGGGCCGCGGCGGTGGCGCGCGTGGCGCGCCTCCCCGTTTCCGGGGACGAGTTGGGGACTCTGTAGTCCCCACACCCGAGAAGAGGGCCAGATCGTGAGAGATGGCCCTGGGTCGGCCGGGGTGCGAGGGATATGCCTGTCAACCTCACCTTCGGCAACCAAAGCGACCTACAGGCGGCGTGCGTTTTAGTCGGTGCGAGTCCGACATAACCTCTCTCACCGGCTCCGGTGGGGAGGTACCCGTGGGGATTTTGCGCACGTGAAAAAAAAAATAAAGTATGCTTTAATCGATTTGAATAGTTAGTATACTAAATGCTTTAAAATTTCATTCAATAGTTTGAGCGGAGTCATCAAAAATCAATGGTTAAAAATGATTGCAACATCATTCATTGGGTCCGATAGTTCGTGCGAATATCGGTACATGGCTCCCACTGTCGCCGTAAGACGGATATATGTATAGAAGAATTTGGATGGTTTCGAGCGAAGGTTCTGTCGCTTAGTTGTCAGAGCGTTCCCCCTGTAAAGTAAAGATCGCGGGTTCAAATCTCGCCTGAACCGATTCAATTTTTGCCAGCGGAATAGATGAATATCCTGTATAAGGCTTGATGGTACTAGCTAACTTCACCTGCAAGCCGATACAATACACCTACAGATGAATGAAACTCTGATACTAGGCTTTCCTCTTTATAGGCTATGTGAACAGACGGCTTTCACTCCCGGAAAAACTATGATTAACCTAATTATTTGAAGGAGGAGTAAGTGAGTGGACTCTAAAGTGAAAGGATTGGATGCAAACAGAATAACAATCACCCTTAAAAATAAAAATACGTAAAGGAGGAGTCAAACTTTGATTTTTTTCTCTTTATTGGGATTTGGTCGACAGCACGAGTGTGACACCCCTGGTGTTGCATACGTCCATAGGCCACGGTAACCGCTTCCCATCAGGTGGGCCGTGTGCTTGTCTGCCAACTTAGTGGTATATAAAAAAAAACAAGTGGACAAATATTTGGTATTCGTACTTTCGATATGCGTAAAAATAATGAAAGCAAACATCTATAGACGAATAAGTCCTCCACACTTCGTATTATGCGGCCGAATAACGCGAATAACGAATAACACGTGACAAAGTATGGTTCCGCCTTTAGCTTTAATAAGCAGTCTTTACTATCAACACTCTTACAAATTACCAAAATTACCTGATCATAAGGCCACCACTAACACTTCCGCTGGATTCTCAAAATAAAAAACTCCCAAATTTTTACAACAACAAAAAAACGCTGCACGCGATGTGTGCCTACTATTGTAACAAAACAAAAACTGTTGTGGGGTGCTGGTTTTTTTGGGTGTAATTAGTAATTGGCACGTAGCGTGTGGCAAGCCTGCGCTTACGCAGATAGCTACAAATTGCGGTTTCTGCGGTAACATGTGGTGTTCAACGGTTAAAAGTTCTTTCTTCGAGTTACAATGGTTACCGCCAACGACTGTATTCTATATAAATTTCCTTGTAGTCTTCTCAATCGTCGAATTGATGGCAATTTTTAGTGTATTTAGATGTGAACAACCTAAAATTCAACGACACTGACGGCCTCCGCAGTCGGGTTGACGTCCTTCATTGTGCAGGTATTAAGGGTCAGCGTACACGATAGAAGGTGGGCTAATATTTGCAGAGAGGCAACCACACTCTGCATCCAAATAGCCCCATACCAGTTTCACCCAATTTGCCCTACAGTAACCGACCTGGGACCACAGTTTTTTAAAGGGACTTCCAGTTCCAGGTCATCCACTGCAGTTCATGCTAGTGTGGTAAGTTTGCATCGGGGTGGATCTGGTTTAAATCCTTGTGGTATTGTCTGATGAGAAAATCTTTTAACTATATTATACATAGGCACAAAATTCTAGAAGAATATTTGTTAGGCAGAGGTGAATTAACACCCACATTTCACCAATCATTGTTTTCGGTCCCACTTGATAAACGGTGAGCCTATTGCCGTATTCCGGGCACTATATTGTTGACTCGAGTCATGCATCCGAGGCTGAGTCTGGGCTGTTTATATCAGAATCTGTCTGATGTTAAACAGCCCTATCCCTTAGTCGCCTTGTACGACACCGCATGGGAAGAGATAGGGTGGCCCTAATTTTACTCTGCCGTGAACCACGCGGCCGTGGTGAAATGCGGGTCTTAAAACATACCTTCCAACCCCTTCGTGGATTCACATGTGTGAATGTGATATATATGAATGTAGAAACCATCATAAGAACAGTGCAATTTTATTAAAAAAATAAACAGATCCACAAACAGATAAAATAAATCAAGACTTTTCCGCCAATCAAGACGGATCGGTTACTCAATAATCTTATAACGCAGTACTGCTATCCAATAGCCCTTATTTTGATTGGGTTACGGTTGAAAATGTTTCAGCAAACCAAAAGGGGCATATGGGGTTTAATAGACTGATTTATAAAACGAATTATGGTCGGTCGCTGATGTTCGTTACATTGATTTGATTTGGTACGATTTATTCGGGGTAATCACAGTATCCACCGTGTGTGTGTGTGTGTGTACGGGTGCTTGCATCTTTTTAAATAGCTTTTATTGCAATGTTGTTATAAAAAATCAAATCAAAATTATTTTATACATTTACGTATTAAACATAACATAACATAAACTCACGCCTATATCCCTGAAGGGGTAGGCAGAGGTGCTAGCACCCATATTTCGGGAGTTTATGTTTAGGTCCCAATATAATAGGCCTATTGTCACTAACCGGGCACTTATAAACCTGCGATAAATACACACATAACTTCGAAAAGTCATAGGTATGTGCCATGGTAAAACCTGGGATCGAACCCGAGACCTCGTCTTAGCAGTTCATTACCCATACCACTAGGCTACCGCGATACGTACTGCGATACGTATTACTAATACTAATACGTATTAAGATATTCATAATATAGATACAATAAAACTAAAATAACTATTATACAACTTATGGCTAAGAATAATTAAAATGGGTCATGGAATTCCTCCTCATCGCATGCCTCTTGTGGTAGCGTTTCCAGAAGACTCACAGCATTGCCACGTTGTATGGCAATGCTTATTCTCTGACCCAAAAAGAGGCCAGCCCTCTGGTCACGAGAAGTGTCAACCATACGCTTCGCAATACTCCTATAATCAACATTGTTTCAAAACATGGTAGGTAGGTGTAAAAGTTACAAGTTCACTGTGCATGTTTTGTGTACTTGTGCTTAATTAATATTTCTCATCAACGCTTTTGATCATGAAACCACTTTCATAATTCTTTGCAGATGAGCAGGCGACTCGAAATAAAACCCTGTACCAACGTGGGAACAGTAGGCCAAAGCCTCCCAATATTGGGAGAAGCTTACCTATGTCCAGCAGTGGACAGTGATGGGCTAATTGTGACAGCTTCTGTGGTTTGGCGGTTCGGACAACATTCCACACAACGCTATCTCTAGACCCATGGTAAGCATAGTTTAATTAGCTTGTGTTATGGAATGCGGATAAACATACTTAGATACTTTTTTTTTGTAAATACACACATATTATACATAGAAACACCCAGACCAATGCTAATATTATTCGTGCATACAAATATTTGCACTGAGCAAGAGTCGAACCTTTGCCTCCTGCTTAGCAATGGAACGTTCTACAGATACGCCACAGAGACTGTACTTATTTATTAATTTCAGGAAGGCAAACAGACTATTAAGAATTTATGTAAATTAAAATAGGAGACTGATAGCTGGAAATAGAGTGAATGGGGCACTAACTATATGAGCAGCCGGAAAGTGTCTGAAAAGGCACGACTGGCTGTACATGGTGGAGTATTGGTGCCGACTCTTATGTATGGTAGCGAAAGTTGGGTGTGGCAGAAAAAGCGTCAGAGCAGGGTTAATGCAGTAGAAATGCGTGCGTTGCGAAGTATGTGTGGCTTGACCTTAAGAGATAGAGTGAGAAATAGCGTGATAAGAGAACGATGTGGAGTAATAGAAGATGTAGTGATGAGAATTGAAAGAGGAATGTTGAGATGGTTTGGTCATGTTGATAGAATGAATGAAAGAAGACTAACGAAACAGGTGTATGAGGCGAGTGTGTATGGTACTGCCGGAAGGGGAAGACCTAGGCGCACATACCTGGACCAAATCAGGGAAGTTTTAGAAAAGGGGCAGGTCAGGAGTACCCTAAAGCGACGAGCATGCATGAAGAATGTAATGAGAGTGAATGAAGCGAGAGTAGCATGTCAGGATCGTAACAAATGGAGATCCGTGATCTCTGCCTACCCCTATGGGAAACAGGCGTGATTTTATGTATGTATGTAAATTAAAATAACAATTAAAGGGATTACAAGCCTACACATTGCAATCGTGAACTTGACACACCCCCATTAATACAAATACTAGGTATTGCTCCATGAGCAGTCGCAGATAGTTTAGTGTCACTTTATTCGTCGCCGCGACAAATCATACAAATTGTTATACACCCACTGGTGCCCCCGAGTAAATAAAATCTGATAAATTATCTGATAAAGATAATTTAGACCCTCGTTACATGGATGACGTGTGGCTGGATGAGACTTCAAACAATTGCTCTACGCACGTAGGGCGTGAATAAGCATATGTGTGTGAAATCCCCAGCCTCTAAATCATAATTTAGTATTAAAATATGTAATCAAGTACGAACTAAATCATACTTGATATAGTCCACGCCTGGTCAAATATTGTAGTGCCATGGATTATATTTCTGACGTGCCGAAAAATACCCACAGATATTCCCCCAATATATTATTATGTTTATCTGCATTCTAGATCCCATAACACAAGCTAGTTAAGCTATGCTTACCATGGGCACAGATAACATAATACTAAAGCCATGGGTCTAGATAGCGTTGTGTAGAATGTCGTGTAATATATATTTATTTATTATAATTAATTATTGTGAAATTTATTACTGACACCTGGAGAATAGCGACAGTGAGTTTTTGTCGCCACACACAGAACATTGAAAACAATGCATAGGTATAAATAAATATTCCTGTATATAAATATTTTTTTCTCAACCAGAATCTCGACTGCCAAGTCAAAGGTTGAGCTTTGACTTGGCAGTTGAGAGTTTTTTTTTATATGGTACACGCCAATTTGACTTCACACAGCTCTGTGCCTCGTAAAAGCGTTAGCGCAATGGTTAACGAGCATCACGATCGAGAGTACTCGTGTTCGTATCCTGGCCATTACACTACCGATGATTAGCTAAAGGAGCAAATGAGGTATATTCATTTACTAATATTCTTTAAAAAAACTAACTTCATAAATAATTTCAATGTCACTTCCAGTAACCATTTATCTGTGTCCCCATAATAGCCCAAACAAACAATTCGGTTATCCCGCAAACAAATACACAAATACAGTGTGTATGTCTCGGTTTCACTCGCAACTCAATAAGGGCTGATTCGGCTGATTGCAATCAGCCCCCGCGGGGTACGTGACGGGAAAAATACTGATTGGGTGGTTGGGCTTTTGTGTTACATTATTTTGATAGCAGAATGATGGTAACTTTAACTGTCTTTTTTTAACGCTAGCTGGAATCGTATGGGCAATGTTAATGATTGGCAATCGAAAAAACTCCAGGAACTTAAACTCGCGAACATATTTTTCTTATCAACTGAGCTATGTGAAAATGACGTTCTGGATATATGAAATTCTCCAATACAAATTTACGTGCAGGGTTTAGATGTCACGCGCACATTGACCTCCGCCCCCCATGAGCGCCGGCCTGGGGGTGACAGGTGGAGCCGCCTGTCACCCTGGCAGAAGCAGGCCGCGGCGGTGGCGCACCTGGCGCGCCTCCCCGTTTCCGGGGACGAGTTGGGAACTCTGTAGTCCCCACACCCGAGAAGAGGGCCAGATCGTTAGAGATGGCCCTGGGTCGGCCGGGGTGCGAGGGATATGCCTGTCAACCTCACCTTCGGCAACCAAAACGACCCACAGGTGGCGTGCGTTTTAGTCGGTTCGAGTCCGACATAACCTCCTCCACCGGCTCCGGTGGGGAGGTATCCGTGGGGATTTTGCGCACGTAAAAAAAAAAAGGTTGTCACGCGCACACTGTACAGAATATCTGATCAAGAACTAAGCAGTTCAGAGACTTTTTTTTATACGACTTAGGTGGCAGACAAGCACACGTCCCATCTGATAGGAAGTGGTTACCGTGGCCTATGGACGTGGCGACACCAGAGGCGGTACAGTAAACGACGATAAATAGTTCGAGGGAGACATATGACCGACATGGGCCCTGTTTCTATTTATATCATGATAAAATCATTGTCATACCCATGCCATTCAATTTTAGAGCTTACTATTATGGTGGTAGAGTCTATAATTAAATGGCATTTTTTTTAATATAGAACACGTCAATTAGACTTCGTCTTGCCTGATGGTAAGCTGAAGGCAAAGTCTCAGAAAAGAGGGTCACCATTGATTACTTACACATACCGTGGTGACACTCAGCTTGACGGCCTTTTTTTTATGTGCGCAAAATCCCCACGGATACCTCCCCATCGGAGACGGTGGGAGAGGAGCTTGACGGCCTCATCATATGCTTTTTCACGTCCCGCTTAAGGCATCTTATAGATTGAATGAAAATTATGTAATAAACTCTTTTTTATTTAATTTTGGATTTTAAGTCTACATTAATCAAGTCTAAAGTCTGTAATACCAATATATTCTTTTTATACCACTTATGTGGCAGACAAGCACACGGCCCACTTGATGGAATATGCTTACCGTGGCCTATGGAAGTGTGCAAAACCAAGTGAGTCACATTCGCGCTGCCAAACCTGTAAGCACAGAGAGTTTCTGTGCCGTCAGTGTA
The DNA here is from genome assembly GCA_963662185.1 of Eilema griseolum. Classification (NCBI taxonomy): domain Eukaryota; kingdom Metazoa; phylum Arthropoda; class Insecta; order Lepidoptera; family Erebidae; genus Eilema; species Eilema griseolum. The sequence goes on from OY759249.1 coordinate 5,618,931, forward strand.
TAAGACAAAGCAGGACAAGCTTTTAGTCTTCCTACTGACAGCACAGAAACTCTCCAGTGAACTCACCGCCGGGAAAACAACACGAGGTTATTACGGCCGTGGTATTCTGTAGGGCAGAGGTACTTCCCTAGTCGGACTGCTCAGTTGGATGGAAATACCGACGTGTCCTACCTCCTTGAAAATAATATCTGCAACTAGCTTGTACTAGTACGCAAAATGTAAATGAACTTCTTACACTACACACATTTTGCGTATATTATTCGTATTCATTATATTTTATACCCTAGTCTTGGTTATATAATACGCTAGCTAAGCTATCCATGGAGGCAGTCTTGAACATAATAAACTCCATAACTGGAAGGTTTTACTGTCGACATGGGATGTTAAGTATGCCTTTTTATATAAACGTATGGAAAATATGAACTGAACTGCAAAATGGTATCTATTTGGTATTGTCAGAAATTAGCGAGAATGTTACTCATTGAAATAGAAACTGAAGGAACTGACGGCAATAGGCTGCCCCCTTTGGTCCCATGTAGATAGTACATAGTTGACGAAATGTGGGTGTTAATATACCTCTGCCTACCCTTTCGGGGATTCAAAATCATGAAAATATGTTTGTAGATTCCATTACGAATAGTTTTTTTACGTGTGAATAATCCTCACGGATATTCCACCCACCGGAGCCGGTGCGAGAAACCTCTCTCATAACCATGTCGGATACGAACCGACTAAAATGCCAGGCGCCTATGGGTTTGATGGTTGCCGAAGGTGAGGTTTACCAGTATATTCCTCGCAACCTGGACGACCCAGGGTCATCTCTCTATCGATTTCGATCTGGCCCTACTCGGGTGTTGGGACCACAGCCCAACTCGTCTTGGTAAACGGGGAGGCATACAATGCTCGCCGCTATCGCGGCCTGCTTCTGTGAGATTGACATGTGGCTCCAACTGTCACCCCCAGGCCTGCGCTCATGGGGGCCAGTCATTCATCGACCTCCAACGTTCGAGTTGCCTCAGTCCGCAGGCCGACGGCTTGCGATTTTACTTCACTCCCGCTGCCACGTTACGAATAGTTCTATTTCAATGATGGGTACTTATTGCTGGCTTTTTTCAAACCATAAAGAAAAAGATGAAGGCCTGCTCCAGAGCCGCACTCTTCAATAAGTGTAGGTACTTGTTTGCAGGTGAGGTTTGTTGTGGAGCGAATCTTTTGGCTCCAAAACAAACTTCATCCTGGTGAAGCCCGTCAGACAGACGTCAACGTATGTCATTAATGTCAAAGTAATTGTCAATTCCATATATTCATCATTTTATTCAATCAATTCAATTCAATTCTTAATAAATGGCTCTGTGCTTTTAGCATCAATACCACCAATGTCTCGTAGTAATTTATAAAATAATTAATGGTGAGATGCCAATGTCAAGTTATTCAAGAAATTTCATCAGAGTCACTTTAGCCACGCCAGTAAATTTGTTCCCGTATGTCCACCCCCCACGTGATTGAGGTGGTTGATCAGGACATGTGGTTGGATTTTAGGGGGCGATTCTATACACCAACAAAATGACACTTAGGTCATCCATACTTATATTAGAAATGCGGAAGTAACTTTGTCTGTCTGTCTGTTACGCTTTCATGTAAACCACCAAACCACTGAGTCGATCTTGACCAAATTTGGTACAGGGATGTACAAAGGTTATAATTATCACCTATTTAAGCCCGTATTTTTTTGGTTTTGTTCCCGGTTCCCGCGCGGTTGAGCCGCGTGGTTCCTGGCGGAGTAGAACTTGGGCCACCCCATCTCTTCCCATGCGGTGTCGTACAAGGCGACTAAGGGATAGGGCTGTTTAACGCCAGACAGATATATACAGTCCAGACTCAGCTTTAGATGCATTGCTCGATTTAACAATAGTGCCCGGAAGACGACAATAGGCTCACCCCCTATTACATGGGACTGAATTCAATGATTGGTGAAATGTGGGTGTTAATTCACCTCTGCCTAACCCTCCAGGGATAAAGGCGTAATTATATGTATGTATGTATTCTACAATACGCCAACAAAATGATACTTAGGTCAACCAAACTTATATAATAAATGCGAAAGTAAGTCTGTCTGTCTGCTACGCTTTTATATCTAAACCACTGAGTCAATATTGACAAGATTTGGTACAGGGATGGAATATAGTTTGAGAAAGGACAAAGGTTATATCACCTTTTTGAGCCTGTATTTATTTAGTTTTCAAATAATGTATGGGAATTTACCGTATTTGTGGACATTTATGATCACTGCATTGCTCCCTTAAGTAGTAGCGTGATGCTATATAGCCGAAAACCTTCATCGATAAACGAACTATTCAATACAATGAGAAATTTTTAATTCGAACTAGTACTTCTTGAGAGAAAAAACAAACAAACTTTTTAAAATACTAGTATAGATTACACAAAACACAACCATTAGTATTTAAAAATAAAAACAGCTTCACAACCAACCAGTAACATTAAAGTAGGACATATTTAACAACGAATACTTTAGTAAACCTTTTTGGTCAAGTTATATAGCCTTTAATGTTTTTTTATGATTAAAAAATGTTGTTGTTTATGGTGCAAGTACACAATCGCCGAGAGAAAATGGTGCCAGCAGCACATATGGCGACAATGTATGTACAAGAAAACGATATATTGAAATACTTTGAACGTGTACATAAATTGTTTAATATAATTTATGGTTATCAATTCTTGTGTATTTCTTGGTAAATTAATACAAACGAATAAAGGAGTGTCGCTGGTGATGTCTCTCTCTCTGTATAAGAACAAAAAAGAGTATAATGTAAATGTACTTTACAATGAAATTGGGGTACCGTGAAATGTATACATGTACGAAATTTCGGACGCAATATTGTACGAATGTCAAATTTTTGAATAACGTGATCTTTTTACTTCTAGGAGTTTACTTATAGTGAAAATATTTATGCCAACAGTTTGATTGTCAATAAATATTTTCAGTACATTTATTCATGAACAATTTTTACACCGTGTTTGAAATTTTTTACAATAAATAGTATTAATAATAAAGGGATAACAGTAATAGCAGTATTGCATGCAAATTATACATTATACCATGCACCAATGATATTAATATAAATAAATAAGTTAATGAAAATGTCAAATGTTAAGCCAATGAAGTCATCCATTATGTCAAGATAATAAGTAAGTAACATTGTGAATTTAAAACCTCTCTGATAAATAAGTATTACGTATGGTCAAATCTATTTAAGTATGTCAGTAAAAAGTCAAATTAATTGAAAATAAAAACCTAAAGACCTTACACTAAATTGACATGACATTAACAAATTAATGATGACTAATTTCAAAAACCCACTAGTAAATACCCATAAAATAATACTTAGAGGAGCAAAGAAATAAGCAATGCCAGCCAAAGGGCGTTAAAACTTTTATAAAAATCTTATCAAAATTCAATCTCAAACTAACTTGAAACTCGCAAACGACAAAAAAGATCACGAATTCAATGTTCTTTCTTGAAAATTGTGTCACCGAAAAAACGTATTTTTATATTGCATTTCATTTATGAGGTCACACACTGATAGATAGATAGATAGATAATTCTTTGACATAATTAAAGTTCACTACGGTATTCCAGTCCCAATGAGAAGTCCAACTGGGAAAGTACCTCTATTCTACAGAATACCGCGGCAGTAAAAACCTCGTGTTATGTTCCAGGCGGTGAGTAGGGTAGCCAGAGCTCACTGGAGAGTTTTTATGCTGTCAGTGGGAATACCAAAGGCTATTCTACATTCTGCTTATTCTACACTGACGGCACAGTAACTCTCTGTTCTTGCAGGGTCGGCAGCACGGGTGTGACGCTCCTGGTGAGGCACACGTATATAGGTCACGGTAACCGCTTTCTATCAAAAAATTAACTACAAGTAGTAGTCAGGGTTTTCCAAACAAATAGAGCATTGAACCTACATGTAGAATATTTCAAGTTTATAGCTCTTCAAGGGAATTCTACCCCCACTAAGTGTCCTCTATATCCACCATTGTCACACCATCGGAGCGACGCAAAAACTTGCACCACCGGGATCATTACTGGGTGGGCGGGTCATGGCACACCACCAGCACAAGAAATAACACCTAATTTTTATACCGTTAGAGTGCAAATTACAGTGATCAGTGTTCCTTTGTTTGTACTTACGTGGAGGTTGTGCTGAGTGGTTTTGTAATACTAAAGCTTGTTGAAGCAACGATAAAGAATATTATTAGTGGAAATATTTTAAATATTTCTGAGGCAGGTTTCTAGGAAAGAACTTAATTTGTTACTGTGAATGTGCAAGACAATTATAAAACCTGTAACTAGCTGTTGCCTGCGGCACCACCCGTGTGGATGTCGGATATTGCGACCAAACATGAAGATTAACCGCGGTAGCATAGTGGTATGGGTAATGGACTGCTGAGACTAGGTCTTGGGTTCGATCCCAGGCTTTACCATGGCACACACCAATAACTTTTCGATGATTTTCGAAGGGTTTATAAGTGCCCGGTTAATGGCAATTGACTCGTCACCTATTACATTGGGACCTAAACATAAACTGGCGAAATGTGGGTGCTAGCACCTCTGCCTACCCCTTCGGGGATATAGGAGTGGGTTTATGTTATGTTATGTTATATGAAGTTTCAACATATGCCACGTGCAAAGCTAGGAGCGGGTCTGCTAGTGTTATTATAAATTTATTTTTTTAAGTCTAATACCCAATGTATACAGATTACCCTGGTGTTGCATACGTCCATAGGCCACGGTAACCGCTTCCCATCAGGTGGGCCGTGTGCTTGTCTGCCAACTAAGTAGTAAAAAAAATAGATTGCAGTAGAGAGTAGCCGCGTGGTTCCCGGCAGAGTAGAATTTGGGCCACCCCATCTCTTCACAGCTGTTTAGCATCAGACAGATATATACAGCCCAGACTCTGCCTCAGATGCATGGTTTGAGTCAACAATTCATCAGCTGCCTATGCGGTTAGAAAGATAAGGTCACTGACTGATGAGGAAACTGCACGACTAGTTTATTTTAGCTACTTTCATAGCGTTATGTCGTACGGTCTGCTGCTGTGGGGCTCAGCTGCCGATATTGAAACTATATTTGTACTACAACGAGCGATACGAGCGATCTATAGCCTCAGACCCCGTGACTCGCTGAAAGAACTTTTCAAAGAAATTAATATTTTAACAGTTGCTTCTCAATACATTTATGAAAATATCTTATATGTACGAAAAAACCTAAATATTTTCGAAAAGCTATCTGATGTACACAATTTAAGTACGAGAAATAAAAATAAACTAGTTGTACCTAAACTTAGGCTTCACAAGGTTGGTGATTCATTTGTAGGCAGCTGCATAAAAATATTTAATAAAAATCCTTAGGACTTGATTAATATGCCAATAAATAAATTTAAAATAGAAGTGAAAAAAACTTTAATGAGTAAAGGTTACTATAAAGTGAATGAGTACCTTAATGATGTTAATGCGTGGTCAACATAAGTCTCTTGCTTGCTCGCACAAAATAAATTGTAAACCAAAACAAATTTAAAAAAGTAAGATAATCTAGTTCTAATATAGTTCGCTGAGTTTCTTGCTGGTATCTTCTCAGTAGAACTAATCTACCGAACCAGCGAAAGAATCACTTTCCAATGGTTTATTTTTACATTATTTAATATTTTTATATTATTTCTTGACATACATAATTGTAAAATTTTGACGTTCATATGTGCTCTTTATGTGCCTAAACTGAATAAATGAGATTGATTCTTCGATTCTTTGATTCAATAGTGCCCGGTAGACGACAATAGGCTCACCCGCTATTAAGTGGGATCGAATTCAATGATTGGTGAAATGTGGGTGTTAAATCACCTCTGCCTACAAGATCAGGACAAGCCTTTGGTCTTCGCACTGACAGCACAAAAACTCTTCAGTGAGCTCTGGCTACCCTACTCACCGCCGGGAACACAACACGAGGTCATTATAACCGTGGTGTTCTGTAGGGTGGAGGTACTGAATGTCATTTTAACTACGTATCATTTATCTAGGTGGCATCCAAAGCTTTCATCCCAGGGCCCAGGGTCCATTAACTCCGTCTCTTCCTTTTGGTTTGGCTTACGGCTTTCATATAAGCGATTGCCATATCATCTCCGAACCTAGGAAAGCAAGTACCAGAACTTTATTTATCAATCAGTAGGTTTATCAGCTTGTAATTGACATTGACTTAGATCCCAAAAATCTTAGTGGTCCAAAGACCTTCATGTAGGTACCTACACCATGTTATAACACAATAATATCATTGTGGAAGGAGGTAGAACGCGGCGGTATTTCCGTCCAATTGAGCAGTACGACGGCTATAATAACCTCGTGTTGTGTTTCCGGCTGTAAGTAGAGTAGCCAGAGCTCACTGGAGAGATTTTGTGCTGTCAGTGGGAAGACCAAAAGCTTGTCCTGCTTTGTCTTTTACAGTGACGGCACAGAAACTCTTGTTTACAGGGTTGGCAGCGCGATTTTGACTCCCTTATCGTAGCACACGTCCATAGTCCACGGTAACCGCTTTCCATCAGGTGGGCCGTGTGCTTGTCTGCCAACTGAGTGGTATAAAAAAAAACAATTGTACCGACGTATCAATTAAAATCGATAAAGAACAAAAACACATTCTAGAAAATACCTAGTTTAAACACTACCTATATACCAACGGCGACGACACAGTTAGTTATTAATACTGTGGCGACGATTGCACCCCACACAGTGTATTCAATACTAAGATACACAACTGTGTACGATAGTACACAGCAGGTCTAGACGACACCCCGCGCCAAGTGTCTGGCGAATTGAATAATTCATCGCCACCGCGAACTGTGTTTGTTTCTGTCATGTTTTATGTGTGTGTATTGTTTTATATTGTTTTGTTTGTTAAATACGAGTGTTGTTATATGGATGTATTTAAATTAAGTTGCAATAGTTCTGATTGCAATAATCGTAGCTAAAGTGGTAACTTAGTAGGTTGACAATTAACATACTGTAAGGTTACGCAACGCTAGATAGGTCGGTTTTTGAATCGGCATATTCTCTTAAAAGTCATTTAGACCCTTCCGTGGCTCCCGTTTTCCTAAATCTAGGATACGCCAATTTGACTTCACCTCAACTGATGGTAAGCTAAAAGCAAAGTCTCAGTAAAGAGGGTCATCGTTATAGACAATAACTAATTTTACAATGGTGTCACTCAGCTTGGGGCTTCATCAGATGATTTTTCACGCCCTGCGTAAAAGACCCGGGACTGTAGGAAGAAGGAAACACGTGAGTTGGTAAATTCCAGATCGTGGTGGTTGTATATGTTCGGACTTTTTAGGACTCGAAAAACCAGTAATATTTAGACATTTTGTTCGTAAAGGAATTTCGAGCAAAGCGGACACAGACCGCTAGTTTGTACAAAATGCTATCTGAAAATTTTGATCTCCTTTCTGCAACCCACAGGAACCAACTCACCGAATAAAAAGTAACCTATAAGTATATAATGCCAGATTATAATATATTCCTTTACCACCATTTCAGCCAGATCCTTTTAACCATTCTAGCATGAATGAATAACAAACATCCAAACATATTCATAAACTTTTACATTTATAAGTTAGAAAGATGAGAACCCTTATGTGGAGTAGTATATTTTGCTTAGCTCCAAAAATATATAATATGATACCTAATAGCTGGAAAAAATTGAGTATTGATATGTTTAAAAAAACGTTAAATAACATACTATATGATAAATGTTATTAAGTATAATATTGACGATTGTTTAAATGATACAATCTAATTAAACACTGACATCTTAATTTTAAAATTGTACCTATTGCATGTGTTGATATTTACATACACACATACATAAACTCACGCCTATATCCCGTAGGGATAGGCAGAGGTGCTAGCACCCACATTTCGCCAGCTTTTATGTTTAGGTCCCAATGTAATAGGTGGCGAGCCAATTGCCATTAAACGGGCACTTGTAAACCTGCGATAAATACACACATAACTTCGAAAAGCATCGAAAAGTCATTTGTGTGTGCCATGGTAAAACCTAGGATCGAACCCGAGACCTCGTCTCAGCAGTCCATTACCATACCATACCACTAGGCTACCGCGGTTGATATTTAATAATAAATAATGAAATTAATCAATGTAATATTTGTACGCCAGAACCGGCAGAATATGAGATCTGAACATTATGTACTCCTAAACACCATTTTGTACCATATTCAACGGATAAGACTTTGACTTTGACTTTGAAAGATATTATTATTCCCGTTCAAAATATCGCAGTAGCCTAGTGGTATGGGTAATGAATCCATTACCCATACCTCGTAGATCCCAGGTTTTACCATGGCACACACCAATTACTTTTCGATGTTTTTCGAAGTTATGTGTCTATTTATCGCAGGTTTACAAGTGCCCGGTTAATGGCAATAGGCTCGCTTCCTATTACATTGGGACCTAAACATAAACTGGCGAAATGTGGGTGCTAGCACCTCTAACCTAACCTACCCCTTCGAGGATATAGGCGTGAGTTTATGATATGTTATGTTCAAAATATAGTCACTTCTTTTTTCTCACAAAACGAGTAACATCCAGACAAAATAAAAGACCTCCTTCCAACTTTACTCATCAGTTGAAGCCTCAAGTGCGGCCTTAAGTCACCACTTTGTGCCCCCGCGTATGAATAATGAAAACTCATAAACACTTCCCGAGATTCACCCCTGCACCTCCTATAATGGAAGAATTTCTATGTGTTTAGGATGAAGGCCATTACTCCATGCCACCATATTAATCTAAGTTTAGTCAGGTTAGTACCTACCAAAGTAATCGGAAAACTTACCATGTTGTGTTGTTTTGAGTTTCCGATATTTTTATCGATATATTTACTCCGGTAGTCTAATGGGTAATGGTCTGCTGAGACGAGGTCTCGGGTTCGATCCCAGGTTTTACCATGGTACACACCAATGACTTTTCGATGCTTTCCGAAGTTATGTGTGTATTTATCGCAGGCTTATAAGTGCCTGGCTAGGCTAACGCTCGACACCTATTACATTGAGACCTTGTATTTACTCCTAACCTTTTTCTGTGTGTCTATTTGGAGGTATTGCCACACTCGCCAAGCTTTAGTGAGGATATATCACAAAAGACGCCGCAGCCCACCTTTGGTGTTCCCTTAGTCACCTCTTACGACATCCACGAGGAGAGTTTTTTTTATACAACTTAGGTGGCAGACAAGCACACGTCCCACCTGATGGAAAGTGGTTACTATAACCTATGAACGTGTGCTGCCTACCCTGTAAGAACAGAGATTTTCTGTGTCGTCAGTGTAGGACACAAAATCAGAACAAGCCTTTAGTCTTTCCACTGACAGCACAAAAACTCTCTAATGAGCTCTGGCTACCCTAATCACCGCAGGGAACACAACACGAAGTTATACTTCCCCAGTCAGACTGCTCAATTGGGACAGAAATACCGTCGTGTCCTACCTCCTATAAACGTAGTAGGACGCCCAACGGCCAGGTGGAAGGAAGGGTCGCTGGGAAGCGCTTCATGCGGGCTGCTTTAGATCGGTCATTCTGGAAGTCTATGTGAGAAGCCTATGTTAAGCAGAGGATTGTGTGTGGCTGATATGATGATGATGATGATGATTTACTCCTAAAAAAACTTTTTTCACTGTTCACCGCCAATTCTCCAGTTCCCCCAAGATCATGGTGCTTGCAAGAGCGCCGAAATATCGGAAACTCAGTACAATACAACATGGTAAATATCCCGTTTACTTTGATATTAATGTGAGTGACCGTCATAGTTTAAATAATACAAGAATACGTAATACAAGAATCACTACCTCGTCTCATACGAAGGATGTCGTAAGAGGCGAATAAAGGCAAAATACGCAGACGATATCACTGCGAGAGAAGGAAAACTCGAAATAAAACCCTGTACCAACCCGTCTGGCCAGCGTGGGAACAGTAGCCCTAAGCCTCACAACATTGAGAGAGGCCTATGTCCAGGATTGAACAGCGATAGACTTATTGGTTGACCTATAGCGCAGGACAGACAAATATTTAATTCCATGTAAAGCATCAGTCGTATTCAGACATCAAAATCTTGCAGAAAAATACAAGCAACTGTACATACTTGAGGCACTGCAAATCTCTATACAGGTACGTATACTTCGCACTAAAACATTTCCCTCAGTCCCTCACAACCATTCCTCGCATTCTAGTTTATCAGAGTATCTTCAACCCACAAATTGCGGCGCTATAGTTGTTGCCTCGATATAAATCTTCTATTGAAAGAAGCCCCGTCGCCATTCACGGGGTCTTTTCAACGCTTGCAGGACAAACAGACAGACGGCTGTATGCAAACACTCCTTGGCCCGAGATCAAAGCGCGATATCATAGAGTTCCCGGTTTAATTTGGCGCCAACTGACAGGACGCCATTTTTTCGCGGCATTCTGTGTTTTTTTTTCTACGGTTGATGAGGCATTGATTGTCTGTTTTATTGTTTGAATTTGGAAGGTTTGTACCAGTAAGTACATTTCTCTGGGTATTTACAAATACAAAAATCTATTCAAAAATCGGTATCAATCTCCAAAATGTCAAAAATGTTCATGATTTGATTAAAAAGAGAGCTAATAATTGTACACAATCACGTCTTTGTCCCCTATGGGTTACGTAGAGGTGAATTAACTCCCACATTTCACCAATCATTGTTTTCGCTCCCACGTAATAGGTGGTGAGCCTATTACCGTCTTCCGGGCACTATTGTTTACTCGAGTCTTGTACCCGAGTCTGAGTTGTGATGTTAAATAGCCCTATCCTTTAATCGCCTTGAACGACACCGCATGTGAAGAGATGGGGTGGCCCAAATTCTACTCTGCCGGGAACCACGCGGCTGTTACTTTTTTAAAACATTTCGATGATTAATTCTTTCTTAAAAAATATGTTTCGAACAAGATTGATACTAGATCGAGAATGAATTAAAAACAAATGAAATTTTATAAGCAAATTACCTTTCAGAACATTGAATGTGAATACCGCGGCCATAATAACTTTGTGTCGTGTTCCCGGCGGTGAGTAGGGTAGCCAGAGCTCACTAGAGAGTTTTTGTACTGTCAGTGGGAAGACTAAAATCTTGTCCTGCTTTGTCTTTTACACTGACGGCACAGAAACTCTGTGCTTACAGGGTTGGCAGCGCGAGTGTGACTCCCTTGGTTCTGCACACGACCATAGGCCACGGTAATCACTTTCCATCAGGCGGGCCGTGTGCTTGTCTGCCACCTAAGTGGTTCATGGCCACTAAAATGGTTCATTTTCTTAAAATAAAGTTGTTTTTTTGTCCTTTTTTTATTAATATTCCCTCTAACCCCTGCAGCTAAGCTAAATTGCTTGTGCTAGCAGTGGGTTCACGTCGGAGGAGGATAGGATAGAATTCGAACCCATGACCATTTGATTACTCCTTAACCACTAAGCTACTTACGTGTCCACTATTAGCGCTTTTACCTTACTTAGTCTATGATTTTATTTTTATTAATTGCTCACGAAACTGGACGTTATATTTGACAAATTCATTACATAATCAATCCATCAGAAAGCGATGTAAAGTCCTTTTAGACGTGAACATTACAAGTCGTTGCAGGAGGCCAGATGGAATGTCATTGGTGCCTTGGAAGATGGGAAGGCATTTGTTGTGGGATGCAACATGTGCTGACACCCTTGCGCCTTCACACCTTCCAGGGACTGCAAACTGCGCCTGCGCTGCTGCTGCGTCGGCAGAGACCCTCAAACGGCGCAAGTATAATAATATAAGTGGTAATAACATATTTGAGCCGTCTGGGGTCGAGACGCTGGGATCATGGGGTCCAAGTGCCCGTCTTTTGTTTAGAGACATTTCTAAACGTTTAATTGACGCTACCCGTGACCAGAGGGCTGGTTTATTCCTTGCGCAAAGGATTGGTATTGCCATTCAACGTGGCAATGCCGCCAGCCTTCTGGCCACCTTCCCGGTTGACAACGATGGGGAGGAATTCTTTGACGCCTGAACCTGCAGGATTATTTAGATATATATTCTTTTTTATATATATTTTAATTTCGATAACTTTCGTATATATTTAGTCATTACTTATTTTATTGTATGAGGACATCATGCGATACAGTGGCAAATGATAGGGCTACTTCGCAATATAGTATCATTATACATAGTCTGTGGTACGGCCCTCCAATTAATAATTGCTTTACAACAAAGTGTCCCAAACCTATTCTTTATGGTACCATTATAAAGATTAAACCTTACAATATATTAGGTCACTATAGTGTCGTTATGGCGGCTGTTCACTTTAATAGATCAGCTGTATGAATCAAATCGAAACAAATAATAAATAGATGATTTGTATTGAATGAGTAATTTATTAGTACAGTATATATACATATTTACATAACGGTAAAAAAAACCGCGGTAGCCTAGTGGTATGGGTAATGGACTACTGAGACGAGGTCTCGGGTTCGATCCCAGGTTTTACCATGGCACACACCAATGACTTTTCGATGCTTTTCGAAGTTATGTGTGTATTTGTCGCAGGTTTATAAATGCCCAGTTAATGGCAATAGGCTCGCCACCTATTTACATTGGGACCTAAACATAAACTGGCGAAATGTGGGTGCTAGCACCTCTGTCTACTCCCCTTACCGTATATAGGCGTGAGTTTATGTTATGTTATATACATAACGGTAGATCAGTCGACTGCAATGTCAGTGTATCGCGGGTTCGATTGCCGTTTAATATAAATATTTTTGTCATCATCATTATCTAGCCTAGCGTTGATCCTGTTTATATCCGAGGCTTTCATCTCCTATCCCAAGTTTCGCATATTTAATAATTTAATATGAAAATAGGAGCCCCGACACCTTGTTAGCAAAATAGTTTATCTGTCGACAGAACTTCATGTATTTTAGCCATAGCTTAATTTTTTTTTTAATTATTTAGGTGGCAGACAAGCACACGACCCACCTGATGGAAAGTGGTTACCGTGACCTATGAACGTGTGCAACACTAAGGGAGTCACACCCTTGCTGCCGACACTGTAAGAACAGAGAGTTTCTGTGCTGTCAGTGCAGAAGACACAATCAGGACCAGCCTTTGGTCTTCCCACTGACAGCACAATAACTCTCCAGTAAGCTCTGGCTATCCTACTCACCGCCGGGAAGACAACACAAGGTATTCTGTAGAGTGAAGGTCAATTGGGACGGGAATACCGTCGTGTCATTCCTCCTTATATATAAATAACATACATAACCTTATATATAAATAACACATAACATAAACTCAAGCCTATATCCCCGAAGGGGTAGACAGAGGTGCGAGCACCCACATTTCGCCAGTTTATGTTTAGATCCCAATGTAATAGGTGGCGGCGAGCCTATTGCCATTAACCGGGCACTTATAAATACACACATAAAAACGAAAAGCATCGAAAAGTTATTGGTGTGCGCCATGGTAACACCTGGGATCGAAGCCGAGGCCTCGTCTCAGCAGTCCATTACCCATACCACTAGGCTACCGCAGGTAAATAAATAAATAAATAAATAACAGCCTACACAAATTACATTTTTTTTCTGTACAAGCCAGTTAAGCTATTTTTGCTTTGGGTATAAATAGCTCTGTGTAGTGTCATAGAATATTATTAACAATATTATGGAAAATGAAACCTCATCTGTAGTATTGTTTCTAAATGTCCCATAACTTTCGTGTCTTATCTTTGTACAACAGCTTCTTAAAAAACGCTGATGCGCTAAGCATGGTATAGAGTATCGGCTTGTAAGCAATAATATTACATTACCATATGTTAGAGCACATTAAGCATAAGAACTCAATTTATACTGTAATCTAATACACCAGCATAAGTTATCTCTGCTGGTTGGGGTGACCATGATGTTGGGAAACGCAGGACTTTTGTTGTCATTTGACTAATGCATGCCCGTTTCTGGGGACGATTTAATAATAATAATAATAAATACACATATTGATAACTCACTTGTACTTTTATCAATATGTGTAACAACAAATTCCACCAAGTGCCGTCAATCTTTAGTATAAATAGTATAATAATAAATCATCATCATGTCAGCCACACATAGTCCACTGCTGAACATAGGCCTCTCCCAGAGTCCTTGAGTAGACATGTTTAAAACATGCCTATTGCTATTATTACCATCTCACAATCACTTAACACATGTGAGGTAGAGATCAAACGCGAACTTATTAACATAAAAAAAACTACATAAATATTATCAATGCTCAAGCCGTACTCATGGTCACACTAGCCGGTCAGAATTGATGGGTTCCCGTCATTGTAAAAGCCGTCAATCTTCATAATGACCACTGAGTTATTTGCTATGAATTGATGCTTATTTAGTTATTTCTGTGGCAACACTGAATTATTGGTATGTAATTATTATCTGTTGACCGTAACAAGTGGTAGCTTGTGTTACATGGAAATATTATAATTATCTATGTTTATCCGCTGTATAGAACCGATAATGCAAGGTCTAGATATCGCTGATATAGTGTTCTAAAATACATAAGTGTTTAAATTCATTTGATCCACATTGATTTATTTTCCGCGGTAGCCAGTAGTATGGGTAATGGACTGCAGAGACGAGGTCTCGGGTTCGATCCCAGGTTTTACCATGGCACACACCATTCAATGCTTTTCGAAGTTATGTGTGTATTTATCGCAGGTTTATAAGTGCCCGGTTAATGGCAATAGGCTCGCTAAATATAAACTGGCGAAATGTAGGTGCTAGCACCTCTGCCTACCCCTTCGGGGATATAGGCGTGAGTTTATGTTATGATTTATTTTCATGCTCACTAACGGCAGCTTTCTTTATGCAATCTCAATCAGTATTTCATAATCCAAGATTGATAATTTAAACTGTTGCTTGGTTTTACTATTTCAATAAACAATCTTTAGATAGAAATGCCGATCCTTTTTTGATCTTTGGGAGGACGGATCTGGACGGATTTGGATCGAGACGGATTTGGGAACACTTTTAGATTGCCGTTTGTACCAAAGTGACACATTTATTGTTAACGTGTCGGTGGCGAGATAGACATATTGAAATACCTATTCTGCGTCGTTCAATCGATTGTGAAAAATCGGGATTGAAAATAATCTTAGATTGACGATCGAATATTGCAAGCGGTCGTATATGAGTTCACAAAAGCCACGTAGTACTGGGGAAGTACCTCCGCCCTACAGAATACCGCGGTTATAATAACTACGTGTTGTGTTCCCAGCGGTGAGTAGGGTAGCCAGAGCTCAATGGAGAATTTGTGCTGTCAGTGGGAAGACTAAAGGCTTGTCCTGCTTTGTCCTTCTACACTATCGAATTGGACTTTCTAAACTCACGCCTATATCCCCAAAGGGGTAGGCAGAGGTGCTAGCACCCACATTTCGCCAGTTTATGTTTAGGTCCCAATGTAATTATAATATATACCTAATAGAGAGATTGGCGAGCCTATTGCCATTAACCGGGCACTTATAAGTGCCCGGTTAATGGCAATAGGCCTGCGATAAATACACGCATAACTTCGAAAAGCATCGAAAAGTCTCTCTCGACCTTTACTAATAATAGGATAAATTGTATACAATTAAAAAGATTATTCCAATATTTCTTTTTGAATCTGATGTATTGATAAACTAATAAATCAAGAGTAGGTACCCGAATCAAAACTGCGGACTATAAATTTAAACAGAGAACCAAACTGACCAAACATTTTTCTAAATATTTTCTCTAAAATCCCATAGTCATAGACAAAACGGAAGTGACGACGGCGCTGCGCGTGCGCCGCGCTTCCTGCCGCGTGCTAGCCAAAATGGCGGCCGCCCGTTTCCTGTTAGAATCGGAAGTGACGCGGAGGGTGCCGGGAGATTGCGAATGTGATAAATTATGGTTAGGGATGCTGTTGTAAGGAGATTATTTAGATTTGCTCTATCATTGTCGTGTCGGGTCTACAGATCGACTTCAATTTGTAGTGGAATATATTTTTGATTTTAGCCCAGCCAGAGCCGGTGGGATAGGATATATTGGACTCGAACCGACTAAATAGCACGGTGTCTGTGGGTCGTTGTTGGTTGCCAAAGTCAAAGTCAAAAATTATTTATTCTGTATAGAACACGTCAATTATGCTTCGCCTTGCCTGATGGTAAGCTGAAGGCAAAGTATCAGAAAAGACGGTCACCATTACTTACAACTTACTCGGCACTTACAAAACGTGAATAAAAAAGAACATCACAATCAGTTTAGTAAATGGACCACCGGTCCATAACGCGGCCCTGACCTGAGAAAATTCCGGCAAGAAACTCAGCGGGCATTTTTTTGCTCTATTTACAAACATTCACTTAGTCTACTTAATCTAAATACAAAATTTATTTGAGTAGCATAGTTGAGCGAACAGCTCATTTCCAAGCTTGTTTATCATCCAAGTATTCTTTGATTTTAAAATAGCCTTTCTGGGACAATTTACGTTTAACTATATATTTAAAGTGATCGACAGGCAAATCCCTAATTTCATTAAGGAGGTTGTTAAAAAAGTGTATATAGTTACCCTGGAATGAATGGCAGGCAATTTCCTTGCACCCAGAACTATCTCTCTCTATCTGCCTCTCCTCTGAGCAGAGACATATCTATTTATTAATAATCAATATTCTGCAACTATGGAACTATGAAAATAGGAGGAGGTAGGACACGGCGGTATTTCCGCCCAATTGAGCAGTCCGACTGGGGAAGTACCTCGGCCCTATAGAATACCGCGGCTATAATGACTTCGTGTTGTGTTCCCAGCGGTGAGTAGAGTAGCCAGAGCTCACTGGAGAATTCGTGCTGTCAGTGGGAAGACTAAAGGCTTGTCCTGCTTTGTCTATAATAAGATATGTTCCTGGTTGTCATACGTCGTTATAAAGAACGTAATTATATTTCAGAACCGATGTCACCGTTATTTTTTTTTGTTACTACCAACTCAAGCTTGCCATCGCAAAAAATACAAACTCTTTAAGACATTAAACGTATGTGAGTAAAATGTCGTTGCCAACATTATTTCTAGCAATAAAAATACTTCACAATACCTATAATAGTTTACTAAGAAATAACGAGTCGTATGGCCATTGTAAATTATTAAGAGCCTAGTTCGTGAAATTATGGCACTCATGGTATCTACATATCATGGTGTGTTACAAATGTATTAGTAACGCAACGTGGAGCGTGGGCACCGGGCGAGAAATTTACCGCCATGGATTGTGTCGGAAATCATACGTGGGTTCCGTTGAATACACTATAATATTTTCAAATCGATTTTATATATATATAAAATCGATTTGAAAAATGTTTTTTCTTTCTTTCTATTTAGATAGGAAAATTTGAATGGGAAAATTAAAGTTATGTGTGCATTTATCGCAGGTTTATAATAATAACTTCGTAATAACTTCGTGTTGTGTTCCCGGCGGTGAGTAGGGTAGCCAGAGCTCACTGAAGAGTTTTTGTGCTGTCAGTGGGATGACCAAAGGCTTATCCTGCTTTGTCCTCTACACTGACGTCACAAAATCTCTGTTCTTACGGGGTCGGCAGCACGGATGTGACTCCACTGCAGCACTGGTGTTACACACGTTCATAGGTCATGGCAACCACTTTCCATCAGGTAGGCCCATGTGCTTGTCTGCCACCTAAGTTGTATAAAATATATATATATATATTTATATATATATATATAAAATCGATTTGAAAAATGTTTTTTCTTTCTTTCTTTCTTTCTATTTAGATAGGAAAATTTGAATAGGAAAATTAAAGTTATGCGTGTATTTATCGCAGGTTTATAAGTGCCCGATTAATGGCAATACCGCGGTTATAATAACTTCGTGTTGTGTTCCCAGCGGTGAGTACGGTAGCCAGAGCTTACTGGAGAATTTGTGCTGTCAGTGGGATGACAAAAGGCTTGTCCTGCTTTGTCCTCTACACTGACGGCACAGAGACTGTGCTACAGGCTACAGACTGTGGCTTCTCTGGTGTTACACATGTCCGAGTCCACGGTAACCACTTTCCATTAGGTGGGTGCTTGTCTGCCACCTAAGTGGTATAAAAATTAGGCCACCTATTACATTGGGACGTAAACATGAACTGGCGAAATGCGGGTGCTAGCACCTCTGCCTACCCCTTCGGGGATAAAGGCGTGAGTTTATGTTATGTTAATTTGAATCGATTCAGACCGGATTAGTAGGTATTCTATCCAAATTTTTATTCAGTTTAGATATATGCATACATATAATCACGCCTTTATCCCCGGAGGGTTAGGCAGAGGTGAATTAACACCCACATTTCACCAATCATTGAATTCGGTCCCACGTAATAGGGGGTGAGCCTATTGCCGTATTTCAGGCACTATTGTTGACTCGAGCCATGCATCTGAAGCTGAGTCTGGGTTGATATATCTGTCTGATGTTAAACAACCCTTAGTACCTTAGTCGCCTTGTACGACACCGCACGGGAAGAGATGGGGTGGCCCAAATTCTACTCTGCCGGGAACCATGCGGCTACGTTTGAAACCTACCTTTTTAATCTAATTTATTTCGTGCCAAAACTAAAAGACCCTGACACACAGAACCCAGATAAAAAAAAGCGTAAAATTACCGGTAATAGCGTTATAATGGCGGTTTAATAGATTGTGTTAGCGCAAATATATAATTAATTACATCTCGGAGGTACCAACCGTGAACCAATTACCTACGATAGCATACCTCGTGGTGCGTTTGCATATTTACTAAGAAGAGGGGACCCTGTGAACGGTACTCAGGGAGTAACTGTCAAGTTTTTAAATAGAAAAGGGCTGTTCGCTGTGAGGTTAGTCTGTTATATTAAAGGACCGACTCGCCACTGCTTACTTTTTACTAACCGTCAAAATTACCACAATAGCCTAGTGGTATAGGCAATGGACTGCTGAGACAAGGTCTCGGGTTCGATCCCAGGTTTTACCATGGCTTTTTTTCACTCATCATTTCAATGCTTTTCAATGTTTCAAACTTTCATTTCAAAGCTTTTCAGAGGGCTGGTTTATTCCTTGCGCAAAGGATTGGTATTGCCATTCAACGTGGCAATGCCGCCAGCCTTCTGGCCACCTTCCCGGTTGACATCGATGGGGAGGAATTCTTTGACGCCTGAACCTGCAGGATTATTTAGATATATATTCTTTTTTATTTATATTTTAATTTCAATAACTTCCGTGTATATTATGTAAATATTATTAATGAAATAAAGTGAGTTTTCAAAGTTATGTGTGTATTTCTCGCAGGTTTATAAGTGCCCGGTTAATGGCAAAAGGCTCGCCACCTATTACATTGGGACCTCAACATAAACTGGCGAAATGTGGGTGCTAGCACCTCTGCCTATTCCTTCGGGGACATAGGTGTGAGTTTATGTTATGTTATGTCAAAACGGTAACCGCTAAGTAAACTTGTATAGAATAAAAAAGTATGACGTCACTATATAGTCTAGTATTTTACTATTTTATTGGTTAACGGACACAACTTTTACAGCTCTTTTCCCATTCAAAATTTAAGAATATCAGTGAAATAAATTATTTTAACTTTTTTTTTATCTAGGACTCGCCAACTTGACTTCACCTCGTCTGATGGTAAGCCAAAAGCAAAGTCTCAGGAAAGAGGGTCACCATTACAGACACTAAGTAATGTCACAATGGTGGCACTCAGCTTGGCGGCCTTATCAGATGCTTTTTGACGCCCCGTTTAAAGGACCCGGGACTGTAGGAAGAAGGAAAAACGTGAGCTGGTAATGAATTCCAGATCTTGGTAGTGCGGGAAAGAAAAGAGTCTCCGAACCGCTTGGTTGGAACTACAGTAAAATACTCAATTCCATATTTTATGTTAAAGGGATTAATTATCACGTGTTATTTTTGCCATGATTCCGAAATATCGAACATTCAATGTAACACTCATGTAAAATGAAAACACAAAAAAAACAACAGAAGATTTCAAATTATTCCAAACATTGCATTGATGGAATAAAATAAGTTAAAATTTATTTCGGTAGTGCAATTTTGGCAAAATCTATTCGGTAAAATTTTGGCAAAATCTTTTCGCCAAAATTTTGGTATAATCTTTTCGGCAGTTTTTTATACAACTTAGGTGGCAGACAAGGACACGGCCTAACTGATGGAAAGTGGTTACCGTAACTTTAGGAGGTGTGCAACACCAGGGAACTCGTACTGCGGATCCTGTAACTGAAAGTTTCTGTGCCAGCCGCACAAAAGACACATAGGACAAGCCTTTGATCTTCCCACTGACAGCTCTCCAGTGAAATCTGGCTACCCTACTCACTTCCAGGAATACAAGACGAGGTTATTGTAGCGGTGGTATTCTGTAGGGCGGAGGTATTTCCCCAGTCGGACTGCTCAATTGGGACGGGAATACCGTCGTGTCCTACCTAATACGGGTCTTAGATTTGTAAATTTGCAGACTTTTTTCAACAGTAGACATCATTAATGAAATAAAAAAAGAAGATACCTCTTATTGCAAGTGCTTAGAAACAGAAAAACTAATTCATAGAATAAGAGTTTCACGAAATGGCCTCTCATTGGAAATTATACCCATTCATAAACATAACTTAACATAAACTCATGCCTATATCCCCGAAGGTCCCTATGTAATAAGTGGCGAGCCTATTGCCATTAACCGTGCACTTATAAACCTGCGATAATTACACACATAACTTCGAAAAGCATCGAAAAGTCATTTGTGTGTGCCATGGTAAAACCTGGGTCAGAACCCGATACCTCGTGTCAGCAGTCCATTACCCGTACCACTAAACTACCGCGGTGTATTATACCCATTCATAACAATAATATTATCATAAAACTTAAAGTCATTATTTAGTTACAATAACTAACATTCTCCTCTTCGCTAGCTTCCACAATTCGCAACATAATTCCCTACCACTTAAAACAATTCATTAAAAAAAAAGAATTCCACTTTATTATCTATGCTAACTTTACAACCGACCATAAAGATTTCACAGACAACAAAATTCAATTAAAATAAACTTCAATTATAAGTCTCAATTGCGGCCAATTCGTTCAACAATAGTATTATAAAAAAACATTGAGGAGAACATCCTGATTACCATAATTAAAATCGACTAAACTGATTTAAAAACTACATACCCACATCACTCAAACTCTTTAATTGGCAGGATCTTAGTACTTCATTTTATGCACAGGAAACATACCATTCGGTCTCAAAAGACTTTTTAGGTTGAACAATAGGGCTCAGGAGGGCTCAGGCCGTATGATATGACATATTTATTGAGAGTCCCAATGCGTAGTCAAATTAGACGGATATATCAATCTGTTTTTGTGTGATTAAGCGGTTTTTGATGAGACCGATGAATAGTGATGTACTCACTATACGATTTTACGGTTTTATTTTCGGGATACGTACGTCACTTTTTCGAATTGTTTGTTGAAATTAATTGCAGAAGGATAAGTTGGTTTTGTTTGTTCTGTTTTTGTATGGAAATTTTGTTTTTTAGTGCAATAATATGGGAATGGTTTCGTGATAAAACTGAATAGGTACTCGCTTTTTACTAAAGCTGAAATTTTAAAATGTACTAAATGTTAGCAGAACTACCTATCTAGTACACTTAGGAGATTTTTCGTTTTTCTTAGTCTAAGTACTAGAAACGCTGGAAATGTACTGCTAATAGCTAATTTGTGAGAAGTGTAATTTTTTCTTTTTTTTATGTGCGGAAATTAGGTTGACAGGCATATTCCTCGCACTGTGAGAAGTGAGTTTACGTTAGTGATATGTAGTGGCAGGCAAGTTTTATTACCTACATTATGATTAAGCTGGATAGACAAAGGAACTATCACAGTATAATTTAGTTGAGCATCACCTCAGCGGTGTTCCCAGTTGCTTTCAAGGCAACCTTGATCTTGAATGCAACTGGAAACACCGGTTTTTGTAGAAACGATCTCTCAACACTACTTGCACCAAAGCCTTGTTGTCAATCAGCAGATGTACCGAGTTTCAGATGAGATTTATTTGCGCCTTGAGGATTTTGGAGAAGTCCCATTTATATAACAATCACCATTGTTAAATATTAAGATAGGAAAAAGCGAATCTACTCAGATGGTACTTGAAACCTTATAGGGGAATGTTCTGACCACTGAGCATTCGAGCCATACCTAGAGCCGTTCTAAATTTCCTCTACATCCGTCTTACGGAGGTTCGATGTGAATAGTTAGTATACTAAATGCGCTAGCCTAAAATTTCATACCTTAAAAAAAGGTTGTCACTTTCATCAATAAAGTTCCAAAATCAAAATTCACCGCCAATAAAATGTTGACAATAATCAATATACACACATAGACAACGTTTACAAACACACACGCACACATGCACAACAAAGCTAGGGTTGCCCCAGAATGTTTGCACACGGAATGGATCTGTTGACATTGCTGATTGTCGATTGAAACTTTACAAAACTGACCACTTGGAATCGAATTACTGGTTCGTTACGTACATTTTTAGTGTTTGACCACTAACAGGTCAAACAAATATACTGTTAGTTTGTTGTTCAATGTTTATAAACCCTGACCGGACCTCGTTTAGAAACTGGCGTGTAATTTTATTTGAAGTTTAGATATATGGCAATACTGACGATGCTAATTTTGGGATGTTTCTAATTACGCTATTGCAGAATTACGGAAGTTAAGAAAGGTGGGGTATATCTGTATGTTTGTATGTCAGTTGCTATGTTATCTTATATCAATCAAGCCTATCGCAGTCACTACTGGACAAAGGCCTCTCCCAATGTTGGGAGGCTTTGGCCTACTGTTTCCACGCTGGCCAGACGGGTTGGTACAGGGTTTTATTTCGAGTTTTCCTTCTCTCGCAGTGATATTGTCTGGGTATATTTCCGTTAGTCACCTCTTACGACACCCTTCGGATGAGATAGGGTGGTGATGCTTGTATTCTTTCTCCGTCACCACTTGGAATTTATGTCCATTTGTTATCCATTTAAAAGCTGAATCGGTTCTGGAGAATGTTGTCCTGAGCAGCTTCTTATGTCGTGAGTAATCATCATTATTAAAGCGACAATCCCAGTTCTGGGAACGAGATGGGGACTCCGTGATTCGTCGCCCGTCTCAGATACGGTCCTGGGCCGGCCAGGGTGCGGGAGATAGGCCTGAGATAATCCTTAGTACCGGCAACCTGCGGCCCACACAGTCGGCGTGCGTTTTAGTGGGTTCAAGTCCGACATAATTTCCCCCAACGGCGCCGGAGGTGAAGATATCCTTGGGAATTTTGAGCACCGTAAAAAAAATTGGCTTTACGGGAACCCATTCCGTCTGACTCCTAACCCCGAGAGGAAACCCTGGAGTCGTTCATCAAGCAGCAGGACTGAAGGCTTGCTTGGACACTAAAGACCCTACAAATCAAATGTAGGTACTCATACATTCGAGTAGTATGTAGGTATTTATTTAATTAAATTAATATTAACCCTAAATTCTTTATCAGTATTTTCCTTCTTCCTACAGTCGCGGATACTTTATGCGGGGCGTGAAAAATCTTCCGTCGAGGATAACAAGGTTGAGTCCAATTCTAGGGATAAACATCTGTAATAATAGTAATAATAATAAGCTTTATTTAATTCAATGCAAACATATTACAATAACATAATTCATGCATTAAAATTGGCAATATTAAAAGAAACAAATGTTTTAAACAATGAATTGAATAAGTGTGATGTAAATGGAATAATGATTATTTTATAATGACATTGTAATAATAAATAATAATAATAAAAATAATATTGCTAACTATTCTGTTTGTATTGACCCCGTTCGGGTAAAAGCCTCCTCCAAGGAATTCCATTCTTTCCTATCTTGTGATGCTTCAATCCATCCTCGACCAGCCACTTTCACTATGGCGTCTGCCCATCTTGCATAGGGTCGGCCTCTCGCTCTAGTGACAAACATCTGTAATACTGGTCAAAGTTCTTTAACTATACCTTGGCTTACCATTAGGCTGTGTGTACTCATCTGGCGGCATAAATACAAAAGAAAGGTACAGACACAGTTAAAATCTAGTATTTTCTAAAGTCTAAAAATATGATGTAAAACTGTCTGAAGGTGAATGGTTTGTGCTTAGATGAATTGTTTGACATGATGCCCACAGCTACATTCTATCATCGCAGATCTCGCCATAGGCAGGGAATTCATCCTCACACATTGCGAACTGTGCGCACTGTGTGGTATGAAAGAAACTTCATCCCACGCACACTCAATCTGTGGAATGACCTTCCCTGCTGCAGTTTTCCCAAGCACCTACAATATGGAGTTCTTCAAGAGGTCAGAAGGTTTCTTCGTGGTCGGCAGCGCGAGCGTAACACCCCTGGTGTTGCATAAATCCATAGGCCACGGTAACCACTTCCCATCAGCCATCTGCCACCTAAATGGTATAAAAAAGAGGTGAAATAAAACTACTATTTAACGGATTCCATTGACTACTAGCCGAAATGTCGGGACAAAATTTATCCCGACATTTCAATTAATAGTATATTGAATGTAAATATGTGATACCAAATAAATAGCTAGAGAATCCATTAAAAAGTGGTTTTATTTTAATGAATATATTGTAAATTTAAAATCGTTTAAAAATAAACGAACCCGTAATCCCATGCATATGCATCGGCGTAATAAAGTAGGGTAGGATCGTATAATCAGTGACAGGCTGACAACTCGTCGGGATCGCTCGGGATCTATCGGCGACGCGGCGGCGGCCTCGGGATGCGCCGGCGACGATCGTGATTCGTGAGCCCCGATGTAATTGTGCAGATTGATGCGTGTGCGCTGGAATTCGTTTCGTATAAGATTATGGTCAATAATGGTTGGAGTTAAATAATTTTAAAAATTGGTTACCTAGTTTTACTAGTACTATTTGATTTTCGTAAAGTAATAAAATAAGTAAAGTTAAGAATAGCTTCACGGAAAATATCGAAGATCAGCCAAAACTACAGTGAGGCATCGAGGTGAAAGCTTTGGATGGGACTGAAATTAACACTAGGATGAACAAGTACAGATAAATAAATAATATTCTTCGAGTTTCTACACATTGCTATATAGACCTATGGAAGGCATAGTTTACCTAGCTTGTGTTATGGAATCTAGAATGCGGATAAACATACTTAGATACTTCATTTTTTATAAATGCATAGGTACATATTAAATAGGTACATATTACATAGGTACATATTAAATCTACTCTGCCCATCTCTTCCTATGCGGTGTCGTACAAGACGACTAAGGGATAGGGCTGTTTAAACTCAGACAGATATATACAGTCCAGACTCAGCCTCAGATGCATGGTCCGAATCAACATTAGGTACGTGGGACCGAATACAATGATGGTGAAATGTGGGGGTTTATTCATCTCTGCCTAACCCTCCGCGGAAAAAGGCGTGATTATATGTATATATGTACATATTATACATAGAAACACTCAGACCAATGCAAAATTCATGCGTACAAATATTTGCACTGAGTGGAAATTGAACCCGCGCCCCCTGCGTAGCCTTCGAACGTTCTACCGCTACGCCACAGTGCCACAGAGGCCGTCAAAACTTGCAATGAAAGAAGGGACATCAGAATGTTTCTTCATGGTCGGCAGCGCGAGTGTGACACCCCTGGTGTTGCATACGTCCATAGGCCACGGTAACCGCTTCCCATCAGGTGGGCCGTGTGCTTGTCTGCCAACTAAGTGGTATAAAAAAAAAAAAAAGGGATACCATGAAATATCCGAAATTTTGAGCCCGCACGAATCACGGAACTAGCACATAGTAATATAGTTGTAGTAGGGTAACCAGAGCTCACTGGAGAGTTTTGGTGCTGTCAGTGGGAAGACCAAAAGCTTGTCCTGCTTTGTCTTTTTCACTGACGGCACAGAAACTCTCAATGCTTGCAGGGTTGACAGCGCCAGTGTGACTCTTTTGGTTCTGCACGCGTCCATAGACCACGGTGACCACTTTCCATCAGGTGGTTCGTGTGCTTGCTTGTCTGCCACCTAAAAAAATATGTTTATAATGCTCGCCAACATGACATCGTCAAATTTAGAGCATGCTAAATTGAAATCTCACCGCGAATTTTAGCTAGCTGTTGAGTTCGTTCGTTAAATTGGAAATCTTGGGATTAATCGGGGTACCTGAAGACTGATACGCGTAACCAATTCGTTGCAGTCAAGCCCACAATTCGTTAACTTATGCAGGAATGCAATATCCGCACTAGACGTCGTCGTTCAGGCATTGTATTTCAGGCCCTGAGCCTAGTTTAGGTAACAGGGTTTATCGTTAATTGTTACATTTCGTTATTGTAATATTTTATCATTTATTCACATGTGTCATACATAAACTATGTTTTCTTGTTTTTGTATCCCAATTTGTATATATATTTTGTTAAAATAAATAAATTTATTATTATTATTGTTATAATGTATGCATATTAAAGTGTTTTAGTCGCTGTTGGTACGGGCATCAATGAGAGTTTCCGCTGGAGTTATAGGCTAGGTTTCGTGTAACGCATGTTGTACACTTTCGACACGTTGAGAATATACGGCGTAATAAAGCCTCCATATCATATTGTAGAGGGTTACTTTGGTTCGCGGTAACTGAAACTCCTTAGTGCAGCGCCTTACAAATCCGAGCATTTGTGCTGATTTTGTAACAATGCTATCCACGTGCTTCACGAAGCTAACCTTACTGTCTATGATGACAGCTAAATCACGGACTTCATTTACTTGATATAAGAAAGTGTTGTTGTGATATACGATGAGCTAAATGGTTGCTTTTTCCTTATATATTTTTTTTATTTTTATTTTTTTTTTTTTTTTACGTGCGCAAAATCCCCACGGATACCTCCTCACCGGAGCCGGTGGAAGAGGTTATGTCGGACTCGAACCGATCAAAACGCACGCTGCCTGTGAGTCGTTTTGGTTGCTTAAGGTGAGGTTGACAGGCATATCCCTCGCACCCCGGCTGACCCAGGGCCATCTCTCACGATCTAGCCGTCTCCTGCGTTCTGGCCCTCTCGTACGATCTGGCCTTCTCCTAACGATCTGGCCCTCTCCTACGATCTGGCCCTCTCCTTGTATCTATGTCACTTTGTATAAGGAGCACGTCTTCCTATCATCAAAGCTATGCCCACCTACCGTTACTTACCAAATTTTCATCTGGTCTCCCAACCTCAAGAGAAATCCGCGCTATATTCTCTTTACAAGGCTTTTGGTTTGGCCTCCTTCCTCAGCTGGGTCAATAAATAGTTAGATTACCAGTGTCGCCATAAAGTGCTGAAGTAGTCGCTATAAATCTTAACTTCAGATATAAGTTAGCTTCACAATGAGCGTTTTATTTCAAGTATTGAGACCGTTTGATTGCGATGTACGGGATGGGGTTTGGTCACAGTGGCAGCGTTGAGGTACAAAATGTGTTGATTTTATTTAATAATGCCTAAGCCATTTCTAGGACAAGAGGATGTTCTGAATAAAGAGCATAAGGCAGCTTTGCAGTAATGTGGCAAAGAGTTTAGATAACTAAGGCAGTTGCATTATTAAAAAACTTTCAGAATCATTTGGTTGTGGACAGGCGGACAGCGAATAAAAATGAGAGTGATGAAAAATACGGTGAATGAGAGTGAAGAAACCAATGGGAATAGCAGTTTGAGTATTCAGTGAAATACCTATATATGGACAGAAACAGTATTTTACCTCCTTTTTGTGGCGTTAAAACAATTTTAAGTAACGCATCACAGACGTGGTATTACCACGCTTTGATTAATTAAAGTGAAGAAAATTTACGATAAATCTGTATGCTTGTTTGCCCCTTTACATAACATAAACTCACGCCTATATCCCCGAAGGGGTAAGGAGAGGTGTTAGCACCCACGTCTCGCCAGTTTATGTTTAGGTCCCATTAACCGGGCACTTATAAACCTAAAATACACACATAACTTCGTAAAGCATCAAAAACTCATTGGTGTGTGCCATGGTAAAACCTAGGATCGAACCCGAGACCTCGTCTCAGCAGTCCATTACCCATACCACTAGGCTACCGCGAATAACTTTAGACATACAAAAACTGTCTATCTATTAAACTATCACCGCACCCTGTCACCAGCGCTAGAGGGATGTTATTGCTACTGTCACCCCTCTTGCCGCGAACGTTATACTCGCATGAGATGTTTCTAAACAGATGGGAACCTCTCACCAACAACTAACTTGCATGAACATTTACACAACTTAAGTTTTTATTTTTTTTTCTTTCTAAACTCACGCCTGTTGTTTGTGCACAGGCGAACAGCGGATTACAAATGAGAGAGATGAAAAATGCGGTGCCTCATGTGAAAATGCAATGGATGGACATAGAAGTGCCTGGGTATTCACTGGTGTGGCTCACTACCGTGATGATGGTGCGAAGTCCGGTCCGAAGACCCTGGAGCCGACAGCAGTTGTCCACGGGGTCAAAGTGACCTTCCCCGACGAAGATTGCCGGACAAAAGGATGATTTAAGAGCTGGCAATAGATAATTGAATCAGTGTTGTATAAATTCGCTCGCGCAACTATAGATAATTGTGTAATAAAGAAGCAAACATACTAAAATATCGATTTATTTATGGATACCTATTATTTCAAATTGATTTACAAGAAATCCACAACGTTACAATCCTCTAGTAAGCAAATATGTTAAAACAATTTTTTTTTATACCACTTAGGTGGTTGACAAGCACACATCCCACCTGATGGGAAGTGGTTACCGTGGCCTATGGACTTCATCAAAAACTCATTGGTACCTCATTGGTACCAACCTACTGTGGAAAAAGATAATTTAATTCAGAATAAGCAATATTTACAACATTTACAGAATACCGCGGTTATAATAACTTCGTGTTGTGTTCCCAGCGGTGAGTAGGGTAGCCAGAGCTCACTGGAGAATTTGTGCTGTCAGTGGGATGACTAAAGGCTTTTCCTGCTTTGTCCTCTACACTGACGGCACAGAAAATCTATGCTCACAGGGTCGACAGCGCGAGTGTGGCTTCTCTGGTGTTACACACGTCCATAGGCCACGGTTACCACTTTCCATCAGGTGGGCCGTGCGCTTGTTTGCCACCTAAGTGGTATAAAAAAAAATATCCATGTTAATTATACGCTTTCAGTTATACGCTACCCTTAGCCCGACAGTTCTGATAATTTTCGATTCAAATTACACCGTCCAAGACTGCGTACAGCGCGTAAACTGTGGAGGTTCCACAATATCAATGCACTCCATGAATCTATCTACATGGATTGGTTTCTTACACATAGGTAAGTCTTCCTATTAGTACAACTGGCCATATATTGAAGACTAGTGACCCAACCTGGCATCGTAAGGGCTAATTCCCCGAAGGGGTAGGCAGAGGTGCTAGCACCCACATTACGCCAGTTTATGTTTAGGTCCCAATGTAATAGGTGGCGAGCCTATTGCCATTAACCGGGCAAATTAACATAAACATGCTAAGAATCTTGCCTATTCCATATTATGTATGGTCATTTAACATTTTTGCTGTAAGGAGAGCCAAAATTGTTGATGTGGAATAAGCGACCTTATGTTAACTTTAATATTAAAATCAGCAACCGCGGTAGCCTAGTGGTATGGGTAATTGACTGCTGAGACGAGGTCTCGGGTTCGATCCCAGGTTTTACCATGGCACACACCAATGAAGTCACTTAACAATTTTGACATCATTGGTGCCAAAAGCATATTAACTAGATTAGTCACAAAAGTAGCTGCATTTATGCAAATCTTAATGTTATTTTGACTGAATAGGTTTGTATTTTAACCCAACTAAACAATTTTGTACAATACATACGCTTGTAAATCATCAAAGGGTGGGCAAAAGCATATGAAAAATGATCCTAAAATCACTTAACGAGGCCAATACTACGAGAATTTTTGTTTTGCTTCCCTAAATGGCATCAGCATAAGTAAATGACGATCTCCTCGTAAAAACTTTGATGTTTAGTGGAATGAATGAACATATAAATTTGTAGGGGTACCTATAAAAACGTTATGTGCTTTCATAGAATTTCTCTAAATTCCAATATAAACACCTCAACAAAGTCTAGGGAACAAGATGACCCCAATTATTTTTTTTTCGTGTAAATCTTGTTTTGCAAATAACTGGCAGCAAATAAATAAAAATAGAATAAAGTAGATTACAGAGTTGTTCGAAATTTAAAAATAAATTTAAATAAGTAATGATTTTCGAATATGGAGGGAAAACTTTTAAAAGTGTTTGATTGTGCAGTTTCTCTGAGGCAAAATAAAAATTATTTTTTTTTATTGTAAATAACGTTTATTATAAATAATACGTCTTTTATGTATGGTTTGTGCATTTTTGTGACTGTAGTCATCATGTCACGTCGTCATTTAAGTCGCGAAGAGATGTTAAGGGCTGTTGGTATGCTGCAAGCTGGACGAACTCAACGCGACGTAGCGGATGCTGTCAATACCCAACCAAGCGTAATTTGCAGATTATGGGCACGCTACAGGTCTACAGGGGATGTTGCCGAACGTCACAGGGGATGAAATAGGGTTACTACCCCGCGACAAGATCGTTTCTTGCAAAATTCCGCAAGGCAAGGCAACCCACGATTACTGCTCGTCAGTTGGTCGCAGGCCTCCAGTCTCAGCATCAAGTGGTTATTAGCGATCAAACTGTCAGAACAAGACTACACGAAGCCAATCTTTATGCTCGCAGACCGCTTAGGGTTCCAGCTCTTTGACGTGGAAATCGAGGTCGTCGCTTATTGTGGGCTAACGCACATTTACAGTGGACCGACCATCAATGGGCACGGGTTCTGTTTTCCGACGAATCTTGCTTCGGTTTTCATCCTGATTCAAGAAGAGTGCGTATATGGCGAGTTCCTGGACGTCGGAGTCGTCTCCAGAATCCGCAAGAAGTTCATCCTTACCAAGGTGGAACAATCATGGTATGGGCTGGAATTCGCCTTGGTGGAAGGACCGACCTCGTTTGGATACGGGGCAATTTGAATGCAAACCAATACATTCAGGAGGTTATACACCCCATGGTAATCCCTCATCGACAGCAGTTCGGTCAAGATTTTATGTTCATGCAAGATAATGCACGGTCACACACCGCGAGGGTAGTGGTCAATGCGTTAAGCGAGCACAATATGACGACGTTGGAATGGCCTGCTCAGTCTGCCGACCTCAATCCCATAGAGCATGCCTGGGATTTGCTTGGGAGAAGAGCTTTCAGTGATTCTTTGGAAAATCTGAACACTGAAGAACAACTTTTTTTACACCTTCGCAGTGTATGGAGCCATATTCCACAGACGATGATTGACAATCTCATACTAAGTATGCCACGCCGTTGTCGAGCTGTTGCTAATGCTTTAGGAGGTCCTACAGATTATTAAAAACGTTTAAAGTACGGTTAATTACTGTATTTCTTACTACCTCGTTATTTTTGTGCCTAATCATAGAAGGTTGTAATACTCAATATTGGCACTATTCAATTCTTTCTTAAAAAAAAAAAAATTTGGTATGAAAATGTTTTTATTAAAATTAAAATTAAAAACGGTATAAAAATACCCTTCTATTGATATAAAACACTCACTATTACAAGAAAGGGTTTTTAAATAAAAACTAGAAATGTCCTTGTTCCCTAGACTTTGTTGATGTGTGTATTAGGAAATACAGCAAAGCAAAACAAAACTACAGCGGCGTACTTACCAGAATTTTTGCTACACATCTGACCCAGACATTCCCCAAAATGGACATTCGAAAAACACGTTTATACGAGTCATTAAGGGCCATGTCATCTGCCAAACACATTACAACTCCCGGTGTAATTAAATGGAAAGAGAAATTTAGCTAAACAGAGCATAAAAGTAAAGGCAACAATAAAACCATAAGGGGTGGCAATCGAGGGGAGATATCCACAAGATATTTGGATGTATCTTGCTGCATCGTCATTATGGCGTCACCGGAAGCGACGTCAGGCGCCGCGGCGCGTGCGTTACAAATCACTACTTTACAACTTCCGTTTAGCTCATTCTCTCCCCGGCCGCGCTAGAGAACGGACGTGCGAAAAAACGCAGAATAGCCTAATAATTTTCGGTCACGCATCGCTTGCGACGCGTAATGTTCGTGTGATGACATTATGGAAAATAATAATTTGTCTCATCTCCCCTCGGTAGGGGAATTACAATAGTTTTTGCTATTAATTTTTTTGCTGGTATTCATGGGAGATTAACTTTGATTTGACATTGACTTCTAGAGTTATTATGGTGACTCGTGGTCAGATGCTAAAACAGAAAGTACCTACGTAAACATACCTACTTGCAATAATTTCTCACACATTACCTTTAGCGTTTAATACTAATTTTTCGATAGTATGGATAGTCTGCTGATGAGAATATCACTAATTGACTTTTAGAAACCATAGCCGTGGGGCCATGGTTTCTAAAAGTAGTAGAAAAGTCGGGCTAAATAATACCTACTAAATAAATCGCATACAACGCGTTAAAAAGTAGTTATATTTCAATTGTTAAATTAATTTTTTTTTTATAGATACAAGCGGCCATAGTCTTCCGTTTTACGTCCAAATACAGCCTGTGAGGTAATCTACGCAAAGCCTCAGACTTCTCTATTAGAATAACATAACATAACATCAACTCACGCCTATATCCCCGAAGGGGTAGGCAGAAGTGCTAACACCCACAATTTGGCCGGTTTATGTTTAGGTCTCAATGTTATAGTTGGCGAGCCTATTACCATTAACCGGGCACTTATAAACCTGCGATAAATACATAACTTCGAAAAGCATCGAAAAGTCATTGGTGTGTGCCATGGTAAAACCTTTGATCGAACCCGAGACCTCATCTCAGCAGTCCATTACCCATACCACTAGGCTACCTCTGTTAGAATATCAACTTAATACTACTTTTGATAAGATAGTGGTCCTGACTAAACGTAAAATAAACGATCTATAAAAGACTTGGCTTTATTTGTCTAAGATAAGATTTAAATTGTATTCAATTATCGATTTTATCATCTTGATATCGTAATGGTTATAATTCAAAATAGTCATAAGATTTTTCAGGTATATTAACATTTTTTATATAAGTATTACATATATTAACGTTTGATAAGAAGATTTTTCCAATGACAATTAATTCAATTATAATATACATTTAGTTCCTACCATATTGAACTTAGGTAGGTACAGTCAGTATAAAATGGTGTTAATATAAACATACATACATATAATCACGCCTTTATCCCCGGAGAGTTAGGCAGAGGTGAATTAATACCTACATTTTACCAATCATTTAATTCGGTTCCAAACTGTATGCATGCTAACTTGTAGTTAGCATGCATACAGTTTAATGTACAATGGGCGGCCTTATCGCTGGAAGCGATTTCTTCCAGGCAACCTTGGGATGGACAGTAATGTAATGAAGTAAAAAATTTGGTGTAGTTAGCAAATAAACTAGAAACAAGGTGTATTAAAAAAAAAAACAAAAACAAAGAAAGATATGAGAGAAGTTCAGAACGTAATAGGGCGTGAGTCTGTTGCCATCTTCCGGGCACTATTGCTGACTCAAGCCATGAATCTAAGGCTGAGTCTAGGCTGTATATTATTATATCTGTTTGATGTTCAACAGCCCTATCCCTTAGTCGCCTTATACGACACCGCATGGGAAAAGATGGAGTGGTCCAAATTCTACTCTCCTGGGAGCCCAACTGTTTAATTATTTAAATTTTATTATCGCCCCAACTAAAAGTGTGAACCTAAATATCAGAACAATCACTCAACAGAAAGGGGGAAAAACCAAGGCGTTTAGATCATTTTGAATACTTTGCTAGTAAAGATAAATCTGATGCTGACCGTACACACTGGTCATTGACCATTTTGGTTAACGTATCTATAAACGGTATCATTTAATAACATTAACACAAAAGCAGACGAACTATTTTGTCGACATTTATTGTAGCAAACATAAAATATTTATATAAAGCCGCCTCTGTAGTTAAAACCTCTTTAGGAGTGTCGTAAAATTAGTGATTTACTTATAATTAGGTTAGGTGATTCCCACGCAGCTCCATAACCATCTAATTTATCACCAGAATGATAATTCAATAACAATTACCACTGGGAATAATAAAATTTATTGATGGTGATCATAAAAAACCACTTCATATCCAAAATTGTTTTGAACCGACAAACAAACAAGCAGTGTAATAAATTTTAAATGTATTAAATAAAATCTCTTTTGACCACCGACCAGTATAACTTTATCCTTAACAATTTATATAACATCCTCTCTGTTATCTATTTTATTGTTGATAAGAAGGGCGAGGGAGGTCATGTAGAGTTGGTTGGTCGTACCCCTCGGCCACGTGTCTTGGGCACCCTTTGGCAAATCCCTAGTTTCGCTTCTAACCTTATAAATATTTGGATTTATACAGAAGTCCCTTTGCGCCGTGATTTACGAATATAATTGGCAACTATTTATGACGTGGTGGAATTATTCGATTTGGTTTTTATAAGATTTGGATGTTAAGATGTTATTGGTCCTTGGTTTAGTGTTTACTAGTATTGAGGGGGAAATTTTATTAAGTACATTGATTAATATAGGTATTTAAACTATTATGGTCACTCACATCAGTATCACAATAAACGGGATATTTACCAAGTTTCATTGTTTAGAGTTTCCGATATTTCGGCGCTGTTGCAAGCACCATGATCACGGAGGAACTGGAGTAGTGGCGGTGAACAGAGAAGTGATCGAGATCGGGTTCGAGTTTTGTAGTGAGAGTGAAACCAATAGTAGTGCAGATACGCGTAGTAAAAGAACTCGAAAGAGGGTAGATCGATATAATTACTCCTAGGAAAAAACTTTTTCTCTAAATATCGGAAACTCATAACAATGAAACATGGTAAATATCCCGTTTATTGTGATTCTGATACATTGATTAAGTTCCAAAAAGAGGCTATAAGAGGACTTCACCAAGATTGATCTCAAGATATCTCACCAGCAAGTACCTACACTTGCAATATGACTAGAGAGGCTTTCGCGTAGGAATTTCTCTGAGGGTTAGGATGAGGTACGATGGTAATCTCTTCCAGCAAAGCCTACCAACAGGTCAAAAAAGGCCACATTGTACGATTCTGCTAAAATTACATACATACATTCATATAATCACGCCTTAATCCCCGGAGCGTTAGGCAGGGGTGAATTAACACCCTTATTTCACCAATCATTGAATTCGGTAGCCTATTGCCGTCTTCCAGGTACTATAGTCGACTCAAGCCATGCATCTGGGGCTGAGCCTGGACTGTAAACATCTGTCTGATGTTAAACAGCCCTATCTCTTGTACGACGCCGCATGGGAAGAGATGGGGTATTCCAAATTCTACTCAGCCGCGCGGTTCCACGCGGCTGTGTAATTGCTATGGCTATAGAATTAGTAACTTGTGCTGTCAGTGGGAAGACCAAAAGCTTGTCCTGATTTTGTGTTCTGCACTGAGGGCACATAAAATCTCTGTTCTTACAGGTTTGGCAGCACAGATGTGACTCCTCTGGTGTTACACACGTTCATAGGTCACGGTAACCACTTTCCATTAGGTGGGCCGTATGCTTATCTGCCACCTAAGTTGTATAAAAAAAAACTTTTAGAATTTCCAGTGTAGCTCTCAATAGATTCCTATAAAACTGTTTAAATGGATAGGAGCAAAATCATAACAATTAATTTACTAAACAGATTTTAGTATCGTGTAAATATTGTCGCATGACAAAATATTATCCTAATCGATTCTAATAAAGTGGCATTTTTAGACCTGCAAACCAAATAATAGAAAGTAAGGAGTTGCAGA
Organism: Eilema griseolum; assembly: GCA_963662185.1. Taxonomy (NCBI): domain Eukaryota; kingdom Metazoa; phylum Arthropoda; class Insecta; order Lepidoptera; family Erebidae; genus Eilema; species Eilema griseolum. The sequence continues at coordinate 5,655,010 of OY759249.1, forward strand.
GCTGATTGCAGGCAAAGTTAAAGGACCTAGCAATAAGGAGAACGGTCTACAGAAGTCAGAATCGAAGCGAGTCGTTCTTACTCCCACTTTTATTCCCGAAGTGCCGTAATCAAAAATCGAGTACCTACTGTAAAAATAAAGACGGATATTGAATACTTAGCATACATCAATTCGACGAATTGTTAAATACTTATACTCACAGTCCTCATACCTCGACAGTGTATATTTGAAATATATCAATAATATAATCAATTGACGAAGGGAATTACATATACACATTCCTTCTTTCTCAAAATCCTGCAACACTATTGGCGGATCATTTGTCTCTAACGTACCTCACATACTCATTGTCACTTAGGTGCACACACACACTCACTACATTTTGAACATACACTCACATACTTCAAAGAGACCTGCAATGGTGCAAAGATGTATTATTATAAAAAATCCAATCACCTAAGTATAGGGAGAGGGGTCAGAGAGACCCCCCTCCATGGGGAAGAAGACATCACGCGAGTGCACATAATTCATTGATACCATCCTTCACTAAACTAATGTAAGTGAAAATAAGCGGTGATTGTTATGTAGCGTCAGCAGGGAAAGCTAAATAAATGTTTTTATTTTATTTTTCATTGTTGAGAAAAATATCAAAATAATCGAGATATTTACCATGTTGCATGGTAAAAATCCCGATTTTTAAGTGGAAAGAGTATTTACCATGTTGCATGCATACATGTTGCATGGTAAAAAATCCGATTATTTTGATACTGATGTGAGTGACCATGATAGTTTAGATACGTATTAATAAAATTTAATACCTATATAAATTTTCTAAATAAAAAAAACTTCCAATTAAGATGTAATTATTTTAATTCAAATTACAACAATTATGGCGAAGTTAAGTATAGTGATTGTACGAACTTGTGTGTCTAAAACACTTTATTCTATAAATTAAAAAGCCAATCTCCTGTTTCAAAATTCAATCAAAAATTATGATTTGTCAAGATCAAAAAACTGTTTTGATCTTGACAAATCATAATTTTCAAAAAATAATTTTGACATCGTGTAGATTAGAACACATTTTAATTAGGAGAATTGGCTATCCAATTTAACTCGTACCTGTTTGAATATTTAATGAGGAAGGGGAAAGAAAAATCCGAAAATGATGTTGAAAAATGCGAAGAATAAGGTGACCTTAGTCATTGGCATTTAAGTTCCTAGGATCCGCTTTCCTGTCAAACTTCTTTTATTGGATTTAAACAATCCAATAAATGAAATGAGCTCCAGCTGTCTGACTACCGCAAAATCATTTATAATCTAAAATTGATCATCAAAACTTATTGCTACTTAATTGTAAATTCCTTAATTAATTAAATTTATTCCTTAATTAATTTTAAATTTTAAAAGCCTTATTAAAAAAATCGGACAGAGGCTCATCGAGGCGAACGGTAACACACGTTCCGGGTCGTGCCTGGTCTAAAGGCTGTCCATTGCCATCCAACGTGGCAACGCAGCAAGTGTTATGGGCACTTTTGCACCGGGAGCGATCAGGGGCGGGTTATTTGATTAGTATTGCTTGTTGTAAAAAAAAATTATATTTGAAATTCTATATTAAGATTTTCATTTTTATTTGTCATTTAAATTATTTGTAACTAGCCATGTAAGAATTTTTTACTTAAATAAAGAAAATTTTATTTATTATTATTAAAACAAAAATCTATTTTTGTAAGAGGTAAGACACGGCGGTATTTCCATCCAATTGAGCAGTCCGACTGGGGAAGTACCTCCGCCCTAGAGAATACCGCGCCCATAATAACTTCGTGTTGTATTCCCAGCGGTGAGTAGGGTAGCCAGAGCTCACTGGAGAGTTTGTGCTGTCAGTGGGAAAACTAAAGGTTTGCCCTGGTTTGTCTTCTACATTGACAACACAGATACTCTGTGCTTACAGGGTCGGCAGCACGAGTGTGATTCCTCTAGTGTTACACACGTCCATAGGCCACGGTAGCCACTTTTCATCAGATGGACCGTGTGCTTGTCTGCCACCTAAGTGGTATAAAAAATAAAAGTAATATTATAGTGAATGAATTTGCATACTGTACTCTAATGTATGGTCACGGTGCGTGGTGGTCACACAATAAAATCTACCCCTGCGCGTCGGACACACTCGCCAGCAATTGTGTGCCTACCCACAGACGACAGACGAAACTTCGGATGGCTTGCGCTTTGTTCCCTTACGTCTTAAGGGGGTAGGGCTGAGGGAATTCCTCTGTAGGGCGACCAACACCCTGGCTTCTTAACATCCAACAAGTTCGTCGGTCTGAATATATAAAAAAATTGCTTTAAGCAACAGAAATTTTGAAAAAATACTAGAGAATAAATATTTGCAACATTCCACACAACGCTATCTAGATCCATAGTAAGCATAGCTTAAATAGCTTGTGTTAAGGAATCTAGAATGAGTTCATTAATTTTGATACCTATATTTAAGCTGAATACGTAAGTGATGATGATTATGAGAAGCTGATAACGAAAACCACTGTACAGGAAATAGTGATAATAATAAATAATCAATAAATACTTTCTTCTTAGATGTTGAAGACCCATGTCACAGTATATAATACTATGCCCAAGTCTTGTTAGTATTATATGTCTTACATACACGTCTTACACGTACATTAAACTATGTTAGTATAATTCTGATGTACGTATGAACTGAGGGACCATACTTCTGACACATGTATAATGATACTTAAAAGAATATAGAATATGAATATAGTCCTCAATAAATATTTTTTGTAAAAGTTTACTGGTGAAGAAATAAAGAATTTAATTATTATACTTACATTTCTCAAAATAACATTTATACTAATTTAGAACAATTCTGTTTATTTATAAACAAATGCATACAAAAAATACATTACAACGCTTAATGTGTATTCTCTCAGCCCTCACTTACCTGATCACTGAAAGTAATTTTAACTTAATATTGTGCATGCCCATCTGGTCTCTCTGCAAATACTATCAAAAAAATATTTTACTCGACCTGCCCTTGACAAGTGGCTATACGATTGACACACGTTGACATTCACCATTCATTTGCATAATGCACCAGATAACGTAACGGTAACGAACAAGAGACCATCACACACAACAGTTATTGGATAAACTTAGAAGATTGCAGACAAGCCAATGAAGCATTAATTGTGCTTAAACATAGACTGACCAGGCGTTTTCGGCAACTGTCCAAACGGAAACTAAGCACGACTACAGGCACGGCTCTTTCAATAAACACTTTTTTAAATTAGGAATCACCAACAGCTCTCTCTGCAGAGCCTGCATGAGAGTTGAACAGTGGCATATGTGCTTTTACATTGTCCTGCAAACGCCACATACAGGGCTAAGTACTTCAATAATACAGGTACGCTCCGGGAGATCATGAGCAGCGTGAATAGCCTGCTGGCGTTCTTCAATAAGTTGGGGTGGATCGAGTGAAATGCCCATCCCCACGCAAAAACCGCGACATGACGTGGACTTGCGGATACCATACCACACTTGTCTTGAAGGGATGGTCCTGGTTACTGAACATGGAACACCATGAACAATCACACTCGTTATTGAATCTTTAAACAAACTTCCGTCCACATTGGGCTCATAACCTGTCCCACTCTTTACCAATTACAAAGTCCCTTTAGGTCTGTTTCACGGCAACAGGGTATTAAGCCATAGTGTCGTGTGGGCAGTGAGTGATACGGTAATCGCGTAGCCGGTGGTGGCTGTAGCTAACTACGCCACATTATCACCTGTTTGAAGAACAGGGGCACCTGTGGAGCTGTGTTGTGTGATAAAAGTTTGAAGGAGGCAGGGAATTCATCCTCACACGTTACAACCGGAAACGACGCGCACAGTGAGGTACGCAAAAAACTTCACTGTGGTTTTTCTAAGCGACTAGAATATGGGGTTCTTCAAGAAGAGTTTCAGATGAGAACCTTCTGTTCTGAAACCCCATACAGAGTCAGCAAATCGAGTGTGATGCCCCTGGTGTTGCACACATCTATAGGCCACGGGAACCACTTCCCATCATGTGGGCTGTATGCTTGTTTGATACCTAAATGGGTAAAAACCAAGGTATATAGTTACATTTTCAAAATGTCTGTTATAATTCAGCATTATATCTTAGTGTTGTTCTCATTTCACCTCGCAACCCGCATTCTGCTTACTCCAACGCCTTTACATTTGACTTGCCGTTTTTTACTTAAGTTAATACCTCCTCTCAACCCCGGGAGTAAAGTTTGCAAGCAGGTTCGTGTACTCAGGAAGAACTTAAATTATAAATCTCGCGTCTCCATTCCTCTATTCCTAAACACGAAACGCAGGTTCGTGATACGAAACCTCATTATCGAGTTGGTTGCTCGTTTAAAAAATATAAATAATGATGGCGGACGCAAATTGACGTGTAATCATAGCTCAGCCTTGATTATGTTTAAATATAGAGATTATAGAGCGCTCTGGGTGGCGACGGGTTAAAATCAGTGTTAGTTGTGTAGATTTTACAATAAATCACCACAGTTGTAGTAGTTTGGGTCCACCCCTTTGTATTTAATTGCTATTCAGGTTAAATAAGTCATTATTAACCACAAAAAGAGAAATTACTTATTTTTTATGTAATATTGGGTACGAGTCCACTGGTCCCCTTAAGTTTGTACCCTGTGCCAACTCATTCCTTCATATATTTTAGGCTCCCACTCGCTCTCTTGTCTACTCATACTACTTTCTTTTAGAGGATTATAATGGAGACCAACATAAGTATCACCATCCTATCGAAGGGTGTCGTAAGAGGCGAATAACGACAAAATACGCAGACGATATCACTGCGAGAGAAGGAAAACTCGAAATAAAACCCTGTACCAACCCATCTGGCCAGCGTGGAAACAGTAGGCCCACGCCTCCCAACATTGGGAGAGACCTATGACCACAGACACGACACAACAGGTAATTCAAAGGTTTTCCTATACCATGATTATTGCTACCACATAAGCCACAATTATTATCATTTTTATGTTACAACCTTAGAAAATCTTCAGTATTTATGTGATTAGACCTCCCAAAGTACCTTTTTGACCATGTTTGCATCACCGACATACCATAAACCTCTAATAACTCCCTCATAACGGTAACTTAACCTCAATTGTCTGGTGAAAAAACGTAGTTTTGAAAACATACAGTATAATTGCAACAGCGATCATAGAACAAGGAATTACCGGCAACATTAAAATCTCTGCGGAGTTACGTAAAAAGAGACATTAGAACCGTATTAGCTAGTCGAAAGCAGTCACGAGCAAGCAATTTGATGCCAATCAATAGCTATACGGTAGGGGTTCCATGGATAGTGATGATTTTGGGACGGTCTGATGTGGAAAAAAACCGCGGTAGCCTAGGATATGGGTAATGGACTGCTGAGACGAAGTCTCGGGTTCCTTCCCAGGTTTTACCATGGTACACATCAATGACTTTTTGAGGCTTTTCGAAGTTGTGTGTATTTATCGTAGGTTTATAAGTACCCGGCCTATTACATTGGGACCTAAACATAAACTGGCGAAATGTGGGTGCTAGCACCTCTGCCTACCCCTTCGGGGATTTAGGCGTGAGTTTATGTTATGTATGTTATGATGTGGAGGAGCAAAATTCGAGAGGATGCTGACGGAGATAGAGCTTGTAGAATTTAAACCTTATGGCTGTGAGATCAGAACTTAATTTACTATCATTGTATTCAATATTTACGTTATTATCAGATGCTAACTGTTAACGTAGTGGTGTGAAAAATAGCAATAAGTGATAATTCTTAACTGGGAATACTGTCAAAGCTGTCTCCACTGCTGCGTGCGGCTGCTTGACACAGAAGAAATAGAACATATTGTCACCCTCCCTAAAGGGGTCTCCAGGAAAGTGCTGGATATAGGTATTTTTTAGTCCTGGGTGAAGTATTTACAGCGGTGAACTACAATAGGCTTATTTTATTGATTGAATATTTTTTCCCCCTTTTTTATTATTTTTAATATTATTTTTATTTTTTATACAACTTGGGTGGCAGACAAGCACACGGCCCACCTGATGGAAGGTGGTTACTGTGTCCTATGAACGTGTGTAACAACAGTGGAGTCTCACCCGTACTGCCGACCCTGTAAGAACAGAGATTTTATGTGCCCTCAGTGCAGAACACAAAATCAGGACAAGCCTTTGGTCTTCCCACTGACAGCGCAAAACTCTCCAGTGAGCTCTGGCTACTCTACTCACCACCGGGAACACAACACGAGGTTATAATAGGCGTGGTATTCTGTAGGGTGGAGGTACTTCCCCGGTCGGACTGCTCAATTCGGACGGGAATACCGTCGTGTCCTACCTCATTTATTTATTCTTTATCATTTATCTGTTATTATTTATTACTAGCACCGCGCCGCGGTTTCACCCGCGTAAATCCTGATCCCATGGGAATATCGGGATGAAAAGTAGCCTATGTTACTCACGAAGAATGTAGCTTTCTAATGAAAAAAGAATTCTTAAAGTCGGTCCAGTACTTTTTGAGATAATTCGTTACATACAAGAATACAAATCTTTCCTCTTTATAATATTATCTTATTATAGATTTTATTATAACCCCTAGCCATCTAAATTTCCTGCATATTTTTAAATTGGTCTCGTTCTTCTTCTTAATCCGATTTTACATCCGAGACCCCTAAAAGCCCCGGAAGAAAAATCCAATTTATCTTCACAAGACGTCCTTAGTTAGTCCTTGTGGACGTCTCTAAACCACCTAAAAGCCTGGAGACCCTATAAAACCCACCCACGAGTCGATATCAACATCGTTGGTCTGCTGTAAGTTAGCAGTAATTATCACCCAAATATGAGCACTGTGCTTTCCCAGCGTCCATCTTGAAAGTCTATCCAAATTATCCACTTAAGACCCTGGAGACTGCTAGCCTAGATAATATTAAAAGAATTACTTCACGGCCAACTTTAAATCATCATACTTAGTTATTTCCCTCCATTTTCTAAGTTGGTTTTCTAGATAAGTAAGTCAGAATTGAACAGCCTAAAACAACGTGGTATTTTGTGATGTCTGGCCATTTTTTAATTTATATAAGACATGTCAATTATTATAATTGCACCTCGCCAGATGGTAATTTGAAGACAGTCTCAGGAAACAGGGTCACTATTACAGACACCAACCATTTTGTAATAGTGGCCCTCAGCGTGACGGCCTCATCTGATAGGTAGGCTTATATTATATTTATTATTATATTAATATTATATATATATATATATATATTTATGCATAAATTTATAACAATATCATTAGTCTAAATTACCATATTATGCCAAAATATTTAATGGCTTTTTTTTTTATGCAAATGGATAGTGAACCAGGATTTTTCATATCACATAGTCCTCTAAAGAACTGGGGCTGTAGATAGAATATTATCTAGAAATGCGATGAAAAAATAGTTAGGAACTTCGCGGCATTTGTCATAAATTGTATGGAAGCACATACATAGCAAATGGTAGGAGGTAGGACACGGCGGTATTTCCGCCCAATTGAGCAGTCTGACTGGGGAAGTACCTCCGCCCTACAGAATACCGCTGCCATAATAACTTCGTGTTGTGTTCCCAGCGGTGGGCAGCTAAGCAAGAGCTCACTGGAGAATTCGTGCTGTCAATGGGAAGACTAAAGACCTGTCCTGCTTTGTCTTCTACACTGACGGCACAGAAACTCTTTGCTTACAGGGTCAGCAGCTCGAGTGTGGCTCCTCTGGTGTTACACACGTCCATAGGCTACGGTAATCACTTCTCATTAAGTGGGCCGTGTGCTTGTCTGCTACCTAAATTGTATAAAAAAACCTCCTACTTCTTCTTCATCCTAGTGTTAATCACAGTCGCATCGAAGCATTCACCTTGGAATCTGGGATTCGTTTTTTCCAGTCTAACTGCGGGTTTGGTTGAACTTCGATATTTTCTGTGAAGCGACTGTCATCTGACCTCCACAACCCGTCATCGATATGTCGAAGTATCACGTGCCCTATCTATAACATGTTAAAAATGTGGCAAGCATATATAATATAATAGATATAGTTATATAAAATGTGTGATAGATGGTGTGGGTTTGTTTTATTTTGTTAACTAGTAGGTAGGTATGAGAAAATACACTTAAGTACTACGACGTATACAATAATACAATTTAAATCAATAAATAGCGCGGTAGCCTAGTGGTATGGGTAATGGACTGCTGAGACGAAGTCTTGGGTTCTCAGGATTTACCATGGCACACACCAATGACTTTTCGTTGCTTTTCGAAATTATGTGTGTATTTATCGCAGGTTTATAAGTGCCCGGATAATGGCAATAGGCTCGCCATCAAATTACATTGGGGACCTAAATATAAACTGCCGAAATGTGGGTGCTAGCACCTCTGCCTACCCCTTCGGGGATATAGGCGTGAGTTTATGTAATATGTAATGTAAGTCAATAACACAATTTGATTTGCTCATAGTTTTTGGGTATTAAGATCATTTTGAGACTTCGTAAAAAAAAGCCGCGGTAGCCCAGTGGTATGGGTAATGGACTGCTGAGACGAGGTCTCGGGTTGGATCCCAGGTTTTACCATGGCACACACCAATGACTTTAGATGCTTTTTTGAAGTTATGTGTGTATTTATCGCAGGTTAATAAGTGCCCGGTTAATGGCAATAGGTTATGTTATGTACGAAACTTCGTAGTCAAGTTCGTTCTGACGCTGACTGTACCATAAATGGGAAATTTAACAAGGGTATTGTATGAGCGCCACCCACAATACATGTTGCCACAAGTGCTGTTAGACTTAAACCACCATTATCACCAATGGTGCCTGTAAATTATGGGAATTCAAGATCGTGGCGACTGCTAAACTTGTTGGCTCATTACGAAAGGTTAATATGGATATTTTACATTTAATAGTAGATACTAATATGTCATTGATAGTTTAGTTGACTTAACGATCGAGAGGTCCTGGATTCGATTTCTGGTTATTACACTACTGACGTGAACCTGCCTTTAGCTTACGATCAGGCGAGGTGAAGTCAAGTTGGCGTGTCCTAGATAAAAAAATACAAGTAATTTAGCTTAGCTGTTAGGTTTTAGAGCTATTACCAAGTACCAAGCAAGAAAAACCGAAATATCGGAAACTCGAAACAATACGATCTGGTTAAATATATTCCGATAGTTCTAATACTAATGTTATTGACCATGATAGTTTAAATGCCTATATTAGCTGTAGGGGTAAGGGAAGATATAAATATTTGGCATAGGTATCAAAATTAATTAAAAAAGCTTATTACCTGTGACAGCACAGTGTTCGACTTAAGGCAGAAGCAAGCCGCCGCGGCGGCGTGCCTGGTGCGCTTCCCCTTTTCTGGGGACGAGTAGAGGACTCTGTAGGAGAGGGCCAGATTGAGATAGGTGGCCCTGAGCCGGCCGGGGTGCGAGGGATATGCCTGTTGACCTCACCTTCGGCAACCAAAAACGACCCACAGGTGGCGTACGTTTTGTTCGGTTCGAGTCCAACATAACCTCTTCCACCGGCTTCGGCGGGGTGGTATCCGTGGGGATTTTGCGCACGTAAAAGAAAAATAAAGTGTTCGACTTCTATGACATAGGTTGTAGGTTTGATTAATGCTTACTGTAAATAAATATTAGTAGTCTGGATATTTCTATGTACATTTATTTTTATTCATTTATTTATTTACCTAAACTTATTGCACAAATACAGAAATATTGTACAAGGCGGACTTAATGCCACAGGCATTTTCTACCAGTCACTCAAAGGTTTATATCTTATATTAAAAAATCTGAGTAAAATTATGATTATCTTAAGAACGATCAATGTGTTAACGTACTCAGTTATGTAAGCCTCTCCTTATTAATCCATCGAATGTCCACACTAATCCAATACCCAGTAAATTGGTCCCAAAAAACAACGGGTCCAAAACCAACAAACAGAATATCACGGCGCTGCCTCGGGGAGCCGAAATTTAATCACACATATTATATAGTTATGACAGACACTCCGCCTTACAGTGTGTTCACAAAACGGACATGCATATTTTACTATATTTTTATTTTATTTAAATCCCGCTAATTAGAAAGAAAGAAAGAAAGAAAGAAAGAAAGAAATATTTATTTGGTGCAAGGTGGTCACAGAGATAACAATAACCAACAATATATATAAAAAAAACAAGTAAAACAGTGGCTCAAAGATACACCAAATAGGTGTCCAGTTCAGCATGTGCCAGGTATAAACCTGATGCTGGTTTTCAACTGGAACCTAATTTGCCAGTGACACACGGACGCCGAACCGTCGAAGTCGAGTGTGAAAGTATTGTGCACATGCAATGACGGTATGTAGAAGTTATGTACTTATATTACAATATGAAGATAAACAATAATATACCGTAAATATAAAAATAAAAAATAAAAAAACATATATCGTGATAACGTGCGATAGAAGATTTTAGTGACCAAATAAAATACGCAAATAAAACAATAAAATAAATAATTGGCAGGTAACTACAAAATTGTTCGTTCATCATAGTCCCAGCGGGCAATGGAACATGCCTTTGACCTCTTTGAAAGATAGAATTCGCAATGAGGTCATCCCAGAAGAAACTAAAGTTAATAAGCAAACTGAAGTGGCAGTAGGCTGTCCACATCTGTCGAAAGACCGATGGCCATTGGGGCAAACGAGTCCTAGTGTAGAGACAGTGACAAGGCAAACGAAAGGTGGGAAGGATCCTTATCAGATGGACTGATGACCTGAAAAAGGTGGCTGGGACATACTGGATGTGGAAAACAGAGAATCGGGAGTAATTGGGAGAGTCCTATATTCAACAGTGGACTATAATAGGCTAATTAATTAAATGGTTAATTGAGTTTCCGGTTGCGTCTGCCGTCTGCTCTCCTAGCTCGCCAGAGTTTTGTTTATCCTGGTTTGTTCGTGAGACCTCCCAATCCCAAAAATATAGACTGTCTCAGGGTTTCACCCGTTAATAAGTAGGTGTACCAATTTGTAAGTGAGGGTGGCTAGGGTTCTTAAGATTATTTGTTAGACAAACTATGAGTTTTTTAAGTTAAATCACAAGAACTTGAATAAATGAACTTTACTGAAATTATGGAGGTAGAAAACGACGGTATTACCGTCCAATTGAGCAGTCCGACTGGGGAAGTACCTCCGCCCTACAGAAAATAGCGGCCATAATAACCTCAAGTGGTGTTCCCGGCGGTAGGGTGGCCAGTGCTCACTGGAGAGTTTATGTGCTGTCAGTCTGTCTTGACTTCTACACTAACTACACAGAAACTCAGTGCTTACAGGATTGGAAGCGCGAATGTGACTCCTCTGGTGATGCATACGTCCATAGGCCACAGTAACCACTTTCCATCAGGTGGGCCGTTTGCTTGTCTGCCACGTCAATGATAGAAAAAAAGAAACTAAAAGTCACATAAGACATGGACATGATTAGAGTTATTGTAAACAAATAATGACACTAAACGTAAATTCAGTTTGTAACATTAGTAATTTGGTTGAAGATCTTTGCAGCATTGCGGTTTATTGCGTGTGTACATAATTTTGTCTATAGACTGTAAGAGACTTCACCTGACACACCAACTCCGAGTGTCTTCCTCCTTTTTTTTTCTACGTGCGCAAAATCCCCACTGAAACCCTCCCACCGAAGCCTGTGGAAGAGGTTATGTCGGACTCGAACGCACGCCGCCTGTGGGTCTTTTTTGGTTGACAGGTTAACAGGCATATCCCTCGTACCCCGGCCGACCCAGGCCATCTCTCTCGATCTGGCCCTCTCCTCGAGTGTAGTGTCTTCCTCCTAGGCTAATCAGTCAATCATTTGGTTTGACTTATAAGTGAGATTCACATGAGCCGCGAAGAACTTGGTTTGTCCCGGTACACCTTGTTCGCTACCTTAGTATGAAAAGAAATAAACAAAACACGTATTCAAGTTATTGAGAAACAACTACACAAACTAACGAACAATTTCGAAACCATCTGTATGTTCAATCGTATAATAATTTATAGCATACCCTCGCCCTGTATAATTAGGTCTGGTCAGACTGCTGATTGCTTATTATATTGATGTTTCAATTTTATACTCATTTTTATGGTCATCGACCAACCGTGGGGGGTGACCACCCAAGACATACTCGTAACCATTCACACAAACACATAACTCGATAAGTCTATCCTTGTCTACTTTAAGTTAACCGGATTCAGAATTTTCTCTCTCTTTTCAACTTGCGGATAAAAAATTGGTTGTCTCGTTTCTTGTGATTATGGGCAGTGAAGAAAGTTAGTCTTCGTGATGTGGGATGTAAGTCGTTTAGTGTTATAACTATGTTGTGATTTAGTCAGATTATCGATGACAGCTGTTTCCTGGTCCGTTTCCGATTGTAAAATCATAAATTGACCCCGGTTATATGACCGAGACGTGTAGATAATGATTGTTAACCTTTTTTTTTAAATCAATTGTGTTCGAAATAAAAACTGTTGCGTGTAGCGTGCGGTTTTAGGTTATATAAATTGTGTTGCTTATGATTCCTATGTATTTTCGTATGTTTTTTTTTTTGTTTTTTATATAGGACACGTCAATTGGACTTCGCCTTGCCTGATGGTAAGCTGAAGGCAAAGTCCCAGAAAAGAGGGTCACCATTACTTACACATACCGTGTGACAATGGTGACACTCAGCTTGACGGCCTTATCATATGCTTTTTCACGCCCCGCTTAAAGGACCCGGGACTGTAGGAAGAAGGAAACACGTGAGCTGGTAATGAATTCCAGGCCTTAATGGTGCGACAGAGGAAAGAGTCTCCGAACCGCTTGGTTCTTGATCGGATGTTTTGCACCGTGTGCGGATGACATCTAAGACCTGCACGCGTTGTCCTGTGTAGGAAAGGGGAGGGTGGGACTAATTGGAAGAGCTCATCAGAACACTCCCCATGGTACAGACGGTAAAATACAGCCATGGACGCAACATCTCTACGCAGCTGCAAAGGTTCTAGGGTGTTCGTGATCTCGGGATTCCCAATGATGCGGACCATTATTTGACCAGCAACAATATGTCACTTTTTGTAGCTTTTATGCAGATGAAAATACAAAAAGACACTTTATAAGGTGTCATAATTATTTATGGCGGCACTTCACTATTTGACGAACAATTACTATGTGTAAACAGTTTTGCCTTACTGCCTATTTGACAAATATGACCAATACCAAATACGAAGCCTAGTGTCTAGTGCGGTAGCCTAGTGGTATGACTGCTGAGACGAGGTCTCGGGTTAGATCCCAGGTTTTACCATGGCACACACCAATGACTTTTCGATGCTTTTCGAAGTTATGTGTGTATTTATCGCAGGTTTATAAATGCCCGGTTAATGGCAATAGGCTCGTCACCTATTACATTGGGAGTATTGGGACCTAAACATAAACTGGCGAAATGTGGGTGCTAGCCTAACCTAACCTCTGCCTACCCCTTGGGGGATATAGGCGTGAGTTTAGGTATATGAGTTTATATTACCAAATACGTATAATTAACAAGTTATTTAGTTTTCTAATTCATAACGGCCAGTAAAGTACTTTTAATAGTACAAATAATGTTACAATTCACATTTGACACCTCTTTGAAATAAATACATTTTTGTAAAGGTAAAGGTAAGGTACCTTGTGTTTGTCTATAAATACGTCAAATATTTGGCCAAATCAACAAACGCACAAGCAAACACAAATAGCCATGTGAAGTGCCACCATTATATTTGTGATATTTTGCGCTGAAATCCTAAGTTTTATGAATGTGTTTTTTATATTTTTTATATAGGACACTTTAATTAGACTTCGCCTTGCCTGATGGTAAGCTGAAAGCAAAGTCTCAGAAAGAAGATAGCGCTCCAACGGCTGAACGGCAGGTCTAAAAAGGCCCCATTTTTGGAATCGTATGAGCATAATAATTTTTTCATGCGGCAAAATTTATGTAAAATTAGTATGTATGTGCCCGCGGCTCCGCTCGCGTGTATAACCGTTATCGGGATAAATCATAGCCTATGTCCCTTTTAAGGTCTAACCTACCTCTATACAAAAGTTCATCAAAATCGATTCAGCGGTTTAGGTGTGACATACAAAAAGACAGAGTTACCTTCGCATTTATAATATTAGTATAGATTAGAATCTGCTTAGAAAATGAATTGTTGTGATTCTGCTCAATTAAGTGCCTATTTTTTTTTTGTTTTTTTTATATAGGACACGTCAATTGAACTTCGCCTTGCCTGATGGTAAGCTGAAGGCAAAGTCCCAGAAAAGAGGGTCACCATTACTCTATTAATTTTATGAATTGAGAGCCGCGTGGTTCCCGGCAGAGTAGAATTTGTGCCATCCCATCTCTTCCCATGCGGTGTCGTACAAGGCGACTAAGGGATAGGGCTGTTTAACAACAGACAGATATATTCTGTCCAGACTCAGCCTCAGATACATGACTCGAGTCAACAATAGAACCCGGAATACGTCAATAGGTATGTCATATACGTCATTTTATTTCTACGAATCTTGCCACTTATCTAGAGGAGTTGTATGCAATTAGACAGTCTCAGGAGGACAGGAGGCGCGGGTTCGGTCTCTGTTCAGTACAAATATTTGTATGCATGAATAGGTATTTGCATTGCTTTAGTTGTTCCTAATAATAACAAAATAATAACCGCAGTAGCTAAGTGATATGGGTAATAGACTGATGAAATTAGGTCTCGGGTTCGATCCCAGGTTTTTCCATGGCACACACCAATAACTTTTCGATGCTTTTCGAAGTTATGTGTTTATTTATCGCAGGTTTATAAATGACCGGTTAATGGCCATAGGCTCTCCACCTATTACATTGGGACCTAAACATAAACTGGCGAAATATGGGTGCTAGCACTTCTGCCTACCCCTTCGAGGATAAAGGCGTAAGTTTATGTTATGTTATGATAAAATTTGATCAATTTAACTTGAATCCCACGTTGTCTCTAAATACCTAAATTGGCTCGCCACCTATTACATTGGGACCTAAACATAAACTGGCGAAATGTGGGTGCTAGCACTTCTGCCTACCCCTTCGGGGATATAGGCGTGAGTGTTATGTTAGTTGTTCCTCTGAGAGAACCTTAGGCCGTCGATCCCGGTTGCCATACGAGGATCTATGGCTGTCGTTACGGGTAGAACCCGAAAAAGTTCAACAACTGGTCTAATGCCCGGTTCCTATATATGTAAAACGACTCGTTTCACTAACGAACGGTAACATTTTCTACCAAACGCAAGCATAAACTGTTCCTATAACATACGGCTCGTAGGGCAGATTACAGAACGTTTGTAACTAACGGATGGGAGGGTTAAAGGAACGCATAAAACGGCTCGTTACTCGTTTTTCAAAAACGGATGGTATCTTTGACCAGTTACGATTCGTTGGTTATAGGAACCGGGCATAAGTGCAATGCTTTAATATTACCATTAGGTTGTGGAGGTCAGTGGCGGTCGCTTCACGGAAAATATCGAAGTTCGGCCAAATCCGCAGTTAGACTGGTAAAGCGGACCCCAGACTGAGACTAGGATTAACGCTTTTTTTTTTTTTATACCACTTAGTTGGCAGACAAGCACACGGCCCACCTGATGGAAAGTAGTTACCGTGGCCTATGGACGTCTGTAACACCAGAGGAGTCACAGTCGCGCTGCCAACCCTGTAAGTACAGAGTTTCTGTGCCGTCAGTAGAAGACAAATCAGGACAAGCCTTTAGTCTTCCCACTGACGGCACAAATTCTCCAGTGAGCTCTGGCTACCCTACTCACCGCTGGGAACACAACACGAAGTTATTATAACCGCGGTATTCTGTAGGGCGGAGGTACTTCCCCAGTCGGACTGCTCAATCGGGCGGATATAGCGCCGTGTCCTACCTCCTTTACCTACTTAGACTTCCGTCCAAAACTTGCGGGTGTAGTCACAGGCATAACCATTATAAAATTGCATTGTAGGAGGTACACATACACGGCGGTATATCCGCCCAATTGAGCAGTCCGACTGGGGAAGTACCTCCGCCCTACAGAATACCGCGGTTATAATATTCTCCGAGTTGTGTCCCCAGCGGTGAATAGGGTAGCCAGAGCTCACTGGAGAATTTGTGCTGTCAGTGGGATGACTAAAGGCTTGTCCTGCTTTGTCCTCTACTTTGACGGCACAGAGACTCTGTGCTTACAGGGTCAGCAGCGCTAGTGTGGCTTCTCTGGTGTTACACACGTCCATAGGCCACGGTAACTACTTTCCATGAAGTGGGCCGTGCGCTTGTCTGCCACTTAAGTGGTATAAAAAAAAGTACATAGTTTAACATTTTGATTGAGAGAAGATTGTTCAAAACGAAACAGAATTATAGACATTAAGTGGTACAAATCCATTAAAACTTTAAAGAATGCCTCAGAATTCTCTTGACAAATTTGTGTAGAATATTTTCTAATGAATTTGTCTGACATTTTATACGTAGTATTAAAGGAATTCAGACCCATAGCCGTTGGCTTTTTG
Source organism: Eilema griseolum (assembly GCA_963662185.1). Taxonomy (NCBI): domain Eukaryota; kingdom Metazoa; phylum Arthropoda; class Insecta; order Lepidoptera; family Erebidae; genus Eilema; species Eilema griseolum. Next base: position 5,671,629 of record OY759249.1, read on the forward strand.
TTTGTATTGAGTGTCCTAAATCGAAAGGTTCGATGTCGCAGACTATCTCGGAACTTTGATCTCATTTAGACGCATGTGTGGCTCAAAGTTTTACGTAGGTTTTTATCAATGGCTAAAGGTGAAAATTTTCAAAAGCGAAACCGGTTGAAAAAATCTTACCAATTTTAGTTTGTATGCGATTCATTAGGAGTCGGAAAGAATCGAGTTATAGGAATCCCTGGTATTGATTTATATTCTAAAACTAGAAGGGGTAAATCGCCTAATGAAGAACAACTATTCCTTTAGTCACCCTGTAGGACGTCATTTAGGTTTACATCTGCTTGCTTGCGACGACACTTAGACGTTCCTTCTCCATTCGTTTAAAATATATATATATATATATATATATCTCCCCTTCCTTGTGATAATACCGGTCGTAGCCGAGACTTCGAAGTCTGGAGTCCGCTTACATTTAATTCGGTTTCGGTTCGGCGCGACTACTATCTGACTTCTTAGCCTAAGTTGCTGTTATCTGTGGTTAGCATTTTGTCGTACTGGCCACTTCGATCTCAAATATCTCTTCCTTGGTTAGGAATTCCAATTTCAAATTTATACAACTATTTACTGATGCAATTCTGTTTTGAAAACCGTAATTCATTTGTTATTCTCTCCTTTGGTTTTTCTTTTTGCGTCATTCAGTTAACAAAATGTCAAATTGAAATATCGCGTTATTTACGAGTACGACTTCCACCATGGCAACAGTGCTGCAGAAACAGCTCAAAGTATTAATAATTTATAGGTATGGCAGCGTTGTCGTGAAACAAAACATAGTTCTATTTAGTTTCAACGTTTTCTTTCTGTAAATTTCGACCTGCTGAACATGCCTCATTGACGACCGTTTATAATGAAGAATTTAAGGCTATTTGTGGCAGTACATTCATCGCAAGTCACGTCCCAGTTAGCGGCAGACTGCGGTGTTGGTGATTAAACTGTTTTAATCCATGTTTTAGTCTTGAAAGGTACCTTATGAATTGAGTGCAGCAACTGCTACGTTACATTATTCAACCGGCAGAACAATGAAGGGATTTAAAATTAAATCATTACCTGTGATGAAAAATGAATTCTGCAACAGACGGCTAGCAAATTAGAGGAGCTTCGATTGGAATATGTCTAAGACACCCACCGTACTCCCCGGACCTTGCTCAGACAGATAACGATATTTTTTTTACTTTGTATAATTCTTGCAAGGGAAACAATTCAACTCCGATGGCAAGTCATGGCAGTTCAAATCACCATCATAGATTTTATTGACTCCCATTCGAATAGTATTTTTAGTTTTTTTTGAAATGAAATCATATCAAAACTGTATTTTTAGTAACTAACTTATAAGATGGTAAAAGTGCATATATAGCAATGATACTTTGATTAAATAAATATATTACATTGTTTTAAAAAACGACTTTATGTTCTTCTTTTGCAAAACGCCAATTTCAAATGTAATGACCTAATATTGTGTGAAAACTATTCATTCATCTTTGAGGTTCTTAATGACTTCTTTAACCCCCAATAATTATTAAATACAAATGGATGGTCCCTAGCTACAAACCGTGATGATATAATATAAAATCTAACAGTGACTAACAGTGATTTCAACCAGTCGCCATCCGAAATGTTCCATAGTCACCATGTTTAACCGTAATCAAGATTAAACTTTGGTTATACGTCCTGAAAAGCACAAGAACTCGCCAGCAAATTACTGTGGTGCAAGTATTAGTCAGAAAATCACTTAAATACTTATTACTAAAATATCAAAGAAGAAGAATCAAAGAATCAATTTCATTTATTCAGTTTAGGCACACAAAGAGCACATATGAACGTCAAAATTATACAATTGAGTATGTCAAGAAATAATATTAAAATATTAAATAATGTACAAATAAACCATTGGAAAATGATTCTTTCGCTGGTTCGGTAGGTTAGTTCTACTGAGAAGATACCAGCAAGAAACTCAGCGAACTATATTAGAACTAGATTATTTTTCTTTTTTTTTTAAATTTGCTTTAGTTTACAATTTATTTTGTGCGAGCAAGCAAGAGACTTATGTTGACCACGCATTGATATCATTAAGATACTCATCCACTTTATAATAACCTTTACTCATTAAAGTTTTTTTCACTTCTAATTTAAATTTATTTATCGGCATATTAATCAAATCCTGAGGAATTTTATTAAATATTTTTATGCTGCTTCCTACAAATGAATCACCAACCTTGTGAAGCCTAAGTTTAGGCACAACTAGTTTATTCTTGCCTCTCGTATTAAAATTGTGTACATCAGATAGTTTTTCGAAATTATTTAGGTTTTTTCGTACATATATGATATTATCATAAATGTATTGAGAAGAGAATCAATTTAATTTTTGCCGTCAAACATAATCTAACCATAAAACGCATCTGTATCCGCCGTCTTAAAAGTCATACTAAAAGCCAATTATCAATTACGACTTTAATAATTGTGTTGTGATTAACAATAAAAAGTTTATTAATAAAATAAAATTCTTCATATCAAAAACTTTGAGGACCGTATCTCGCGTTCGAACGACGGCGCCTGCGCATCGTTTATAAATCACCGCCATCTTTAGATTACAAGATTAACTGAACTGTTAAAAAACATAGATCCTTTATGTTCGGCTACCATTACATTAACGCTCATTGACTTGACAAGATCGAAAAAAAAAAACAAATTAAAAAAACGAAATCGAATTGACAAGTTCCAAAAAAAGTATTGCCCACAGATGATGTAAAATGTCATGTTTTTTAAAAGTATCATGGTGTGTCGTCGTTCGGAAACCGATTGAGAGTGATAGGTAGTGAAAAGAGTGAAATGGATACAAGTGGTTTCTTAGACAAAAGCCGATCGGCTAGGCGAAGATATGTGATCGAAACGGCTTGTTATGTTTTTATGAATATCATATTACGAGAAAAGATCTTATTGGGTTTGTTTAGACTTGTAGAAAGAATCAATTTTGTTTCAATCAATCTTAATTTTGTAGGTCTTCTCGTTCTCAAATTAAAAACGGAGCGAATTTACCTACCTAATTAAAACTAAGCAGGTATAATGCAAGCGTATTTACACAATTTAGGTAAGTATTTAGAGACAACGTGGGAACGAAGTTAAATTTTACATACATACATATAAACACGCCTTTATCCTCGGAGGATTAGGCAGAGGTGAATTTCTACCCACATTTCTCCAATCATTGAATTTGGTGCCACATAATAGGAGGTGAGCCTATTGCCGTCTTTCGGGCACTATTGTTGACTCGAGCCATGCATCTGAGGCTGAATCTGGGCTGTATATATCTGTCTAGTGTTAAACAGCCCTATCCCTTAGTCGCCTTGTACAACACCGCATGGGAAGTGACGGGGTGGTCCAAATTCTACTCTGCCAGGTTCCACTTACTTTTCCTTTAAGCAGAGCGTGAAAAAGCATATGATGAGGCCGTCAAGCTGAGTATCACCATTGTTACTTATTATTGTATTATTGTACATTATTGTAATTGGTGACCCTATTTTCTGAGACTTTGCCTTCAGCTTACCATCAGGCAAGGCGAAGTCTAATTGACGTGTTTTATACATATAAAAAAAAGCATAGCTTAACTAGCTTGTCTATTTTTTATTTTTACTGTAGATTGATGGCACTTGGTGGAATTTGTTGTTACACATATTGATAACTCACTTGTGCTTTTCCACGTTACTTTTATTATTTGTTAGATCTGACCGGTTTCGCCTTACGGCATCCTCAAAGGTCACTGTGAAACTAGCTTGTGTTATGGAATCTAGAACGCGGATAAACATACTTAGATACTTTTTTTTGTAAATACATACATATCACACAGCAACATTCAGACCTATGCAAATATACATATTCATGCATACAAATATTTGCACTGAGCGGGAATCAAACCCGCGCCTCCTGCGTAGCAGTCGAACTACCGCTACGCCGCATAGGCCGTCAACAACGGTAAATCAAATGCGACAACTCGGCTGATTTGAAATATTTTTTACTTATAAGTGATATCCACTCTAAGAACAAATTCACCGATGACAGAAACTGAAAGTTAATGAAACCAAATAAAGTTCAAATCACTTTGATTCAGCGAAAACTGTTCAATTAACCAATGGATATTCATTGGTGGAAGCTTGTCTGAGGACGAATTTCATAACATAACATAAACTCACGCCATTATCCCCGAAGGGGTAGTCAGAGGTGCTAGCATTTCGATGGAGGTAGGACACGGCGGTATTTCCGCCCAATTGAGCAGTCCGGCTGGGGAAGTACATCCGTCCTACAGAATACTGCGGCTATAATAACTGCGTGTTGTGAGCGGTGAGTAGGGTAGCCAGAGCTCACTGGAGAATTTGTGCTGTCAGTGGGAAGACTAAAGGCTTGTCCTGCTTTGTATTCTACTGTCGGCACAGAAACTCTGTACTTACAGGGTTGGCAGCGCGACTGTTACTCCTCTGGTGTTACAAACGTCAATAGGTCACGGTAACCACTTTTCACCAGGTGGGCATGTGTAGCCTGTGCCTGCCAACTAAGTGGTATAAAAAAATTTGCACCCACATTTTTCCAGTTTATGTTTAGGTCCCAATGTAATATGTGGCGAGCCTATTGCCACTAACCGGACACTTATAAACCTGCGATAAATACAGACATAGCTTCGAATTTTCGAAAAGCGACGAAGCTTTCGAATATTTGTCTCCTATTTTCTTATCTCCATCCTATGGTTGCCTGTAAGTAATTGCCGCAGGGCGATAAGGCCGCCATTTGTACGTGCCACGGAACTTGTATCACATATTTTAGTGTAATGTGTAATTGGTGTACAATAAAGACGTTATTATTATTATTATTAATAGGTCGCGATCCTATTGCCATTAACCGGGCACTCATAAACCTGCGATAAATACAGACATAACTTCGAAAAGCATCGAAAAGTCATTGGTATGTGCCATGGTAAATCCTGGGATCGAACCCGAGACCTCGTGTCAGCAGTCCATTACACCACTAGGCTACCGCGGTGAATTGACGAATATCACTATTGAATAATCATTATTGTAATCCGGTCATAGTCTGACGCTCAACCGTTGGTGTGTATTGTAAAACTATCTCAAGAACCAGCCAGTATATTTTGAAACGCGGATGCGTACTTGGGTGGTCCTTTAAATAGGAAGCTATAGGTCAATTACTATTTGACAGAGACAATTAACCGTATACACAGACATCGCTGTGTGAATTAGAGCCTCTACACATTAGTAGCATTACTTTTAAAATCATTAAAACACCTTAATAGTGAAAAACTCGCCAGGATATTTACTTTTCTTTTTATACCACTTAGGTGACATACAAGCACACGGCCCACTTGATGGAAAGTGGTTACCGCGGCCTATGGACGTTTGTAACACTAGAGGAGTCACAGTCGCGCTGTCAAACCTGTAAGTACAGAGTTTCTGTGCCCTCAATGTAGAAGACAAAGCAGGACAAGCCTTTAGTCTTCCCACTGACAGCACAAATTCTCCAGTGAGTTCTGACTACCCTACTCACCGCTGGGAACACATCACGAAGTTATTATAGCCGCGGTATTCTGTAGAGCGGAGGTAATTCCCCAGTCGGACTGCTCAATCGGGCGGATATACCGCCGTGTCCTACCTCCTTAATGTTTATTATTTTCGCTGTGTAACCGATATTTCGGCGCTGTCACAAGTGCCATGATCAAGATGTAAGTAAACTTTTAATGTGAATGACCATGTCAATATTAAATCATACATTAAAAAAACGACCCCTAAAAAGTCGAAAATAAGTTGTGTTAGTTAGCAGTATAACTTTGATATACCTAGTAATAGATATTTTGATTATTGTTTTTTGTGGCGGGGGTTTTTTAAATTTTTAATTTAAATGTGAGTTGGATTCGTAAACGAAGGGTTCTGTACCATTGTTGAGTATCTGTTATTATAACGGTAACAGAAATACATTATTTGTGAAAATTTAAACCTTTTTTTTATACCACTTAGGTGGCAGACAAGTACACGGTCCACCTAATGGGAAGTGGTTCCTGTGGCCTATGGACGAATGCAACACCAGGGATGATGCCCCTCTAGAAGAACCTCATATTGTAGGTGTTTGGGAAAACCGCAGCTGGGAGGTCATTCCACAGCTTGAGTGTGCGTGGGATGAAGTTTCTTTCATACCGCACAGTGCGCACTGTCTAGTTATAATGGTTCATGAGATACAGCCTGGTGACGGACAAGTAGTGTAGTCTTATTAAAAGGGTATTGTGCTTACCCTTTGGGTTTGGAACCCTCAAAAAGGTAAACGACTCGTGGCTAAATGGTAACCAAGTAGATAATACATTGTAAACTTCTGGATAGATGACCATTCTTAACACATAAATACATATCCATGTCTCGGAGAGTACGTTAAGCCGTCGATCCAGGTTCCCATACGAACTTCCATACATAATATGAAGAAAGAAGAAAGAAGAAAGAAGAAAGAAGAAAGAAGAAAAAAGAAAGAAGAAAGAAGAAAGAAGAAAAGAAGAAAAAGCATTTATTCTAACACAACGTACAGAGAGTCAGACAAATATATAAACATAATAAGGTAACACAATAAGGATACACTCACTGCACATCGTGCGCACCCATATGGGCCACCATCTCAGCATGAATGCCCCGCACACAAGGGTATGCGAAGCGCTGGTTTTCAGATGGCGCCGCCTAGGGAGATGTGAAAGAACACCCACAGTTCACCAATAATTGTATTCGGTCCCACGTAATAGGGATGTGCCTATTGCCGTAGTCCGGGCACTTTTGTTGGCTCGAGCCTAAATCTGAGGCTGAGTCTGGGCTGTACATATCTGTCTGATGTTAAACAGCCCTATCCCTTAGTCGCCTTGCACGACACCGCGTGGGAAGAGATGGGGTGGTCCAAATTCTACTCTGCCGGGAACCACGCGGCAGTTATTATGGGTAATATGAGTCTTAAAAGGTTCAACAATTGGCATGATAGAATTTTGACATCGCCGTCTAAGGTAGTAGCATCACGAAAAATATCAAAGTTTGGCCGATTCGCATACGGAAAAGTCGATTCCAACAAAATTGTGAAAAGGCTCGAATGAAATAGAGGTAAAAACTGGCCTCGCTGTGTGAGTAAGAGCCTTTACACATTGGCTACAAGACGCTTATAGCCGTAAAAAAGTAGACCGTCATGGAACATTGGCAGATGTGTACCATAAAAGTTGATGGTACAAATTAGATATAATTAATGACAAACTATTAAATGTTTTTCCGATAATTAATTAATTTTATTACATGTATAATGTTACGCCTCTTTAGTAGGGTAGGTAGAGGCCACATGTGTCCACTTGCTATAATCCTGATATACACCTTTTGATACTTTAATTTTATAATATTATTTTATTGTCACCGGCTGTAGTTACTTTTCCTTTGTCTGAAATGTAATTAATTATATAATTAATAAATTTATAATAGTGTTATTGGAGAGCTGAATGAAACCAAGGCGAGGATGGTGAAGATAGTGTAATTAATGATAAATCTATAATTATGTTATTTCCAACGACGTATTATATTAATAGATACGTCATACACAAAGATGGCAGCTTTCAAAAATGGAGCAAACACTAAGAATGAAAAAATCATATATACTTTTTTTTATTGTGTAATATGAATAAAGTATTTTATACTTCATTAGACGAAAAAAGGATCATCTCACGTGCGAAATTGGTTAGACTAGAGCATACGAACCATTCTTAAAGTTTTTTTTTATACCACTTATGTTGCAAACAAGCGTAGTGTGGAGGACAAAGCAGGACAAGCCATTAGTCACCCCACTGACAGCACAAATTCTCCAGTGAGCTCTGTCTACCCTACTCACCGCTGGGAACACAACACGAAGTTATTATAACCGCGGTATTCTGTAGGGCGGAGGCTTCCCCAGTCGGACTGCTCAACTGGGCGGAAATACTGCCGTGTCCTACCTCCTATAAAGTACTATTATAATTGTTTGATACACTAGCAGCTTAAAGCTGATGCGTGTATATCACTGCACTTGTATGTGTAAATGATTGTTCAGTCTATTATTAAAAAAAATTATGTTAGGAGCACTTATTACTTTGGTTAGGGTAGTTAGGGAGTTCCACGATTGCACCACCCGGTTTGGCAGAAAGTGATACCTAGGGTTGCTGGCACACTGAGGCTTACTGAGTTTCATTGAGTGGCCTCTTAATCCATTTTGAAATTACATATGCGTCTGTCATTTTATGTAAGTGTTGAAGGCATTACTTTTAATTTAAAAATTCTTACTGGCTATTAATTAAAGATTATGGTTTGTTAGTAAATCGTTAATGTACCTCTAAGTTAAGGAGGGCATTAAAAGCAATAGATTCGAGGTTTTTACCTTAATTATGCTCCATGTTTTTGTTTGATTTATACTGTTATTATTAGAGCGACTGCTGTCTCACGTCCCAACCTCGAAGGAGAAATCCGGAGCCTTGTCCGTCATTCAAAAGGTGGGACCACCTTGCAGGGAGATTGGTTTGGGCCCCAAAGGTGTCGCAGCGTATGTGACGCAGCAAACTTGGTTCGCGAATGTAAAAGGTACCTACATTTTTCCTGCCTATAAAAATCCCAAGGGTGACTGTATAACCCTTCGTTTACACCTAAGTATAAAACATGTATTTGACAAGTTGCAATATGTCACAGGTTACAGTATTAACGCAAGTGTGTTTTATATTTGTTTACAACTTGTTGGCTTACCCCTCGTTTACACCACGAAACAAGTTGTAATGCAAGTTGTGAACTTGTTTATAAAAACATGTTGAAGACTTGTATTAGTCTTAATCAAAACACAATACCTACTTATTTTATACATGTATCTCAGATACTTTTTCGTTCACACAAGATGTATAGCCAACAAGTTGAAAACATTTATAAAACACATTTGCGTTCACACTGTAGCCTGTGACATATTGCAACTTGTCAAATACATGTTTTATACTTAGGTGTAAACGAGAGGTACCTAATACATACTTAGTGAAGGAAAAAATGTTTGAGACAGTCTCAATATATATTTTATACATAAAACAATTAGGTATGTATTGTGTTTTGACTAGTCTTCTACAAGTTATGTATCAAACAAGTTTACAACTTGTTTCTTAGTAAAAACGAGGGGTAAGACCCTGTACACATAGGTATCTGTGGATCACGAGAACGGGTGATCCCGTTCTGTGGATCACGAGAACGGGTGATCCCGTTCTGTGGATCACGAGAACGGGTGATCCCGTTCTGTGGATCACGAGAACGGGTGATTCCGTTCATGATCACGCGATTCCACAACCACCGCTAGTAGAATATAACAAGTGGATTAAGTCTAGATTATCAAACTACCAGACTCAAAACTAGTTTTCTCCATTTTCATATTATATGCATCAGATATCATAATTCCCGCATGTGTATTCTCACGAAACAACAAACTGAAGGGTGTACGTAATGACAGCATATTGAGTAGATAATAATAGGCCTGACTGCCTCAGTAGTGGGAAATAGCAGCTGTCGGATAGTCTTACGGCTTTCTTTAGCTTCTTTATGTTACAATAAACGTAGAATAGTTTGTATTTAAACTCCTCAAGCTTGTTATTTTCTAGAAATATCATAGGACTATTTGCTTTTCGCGTACTACGCGAGTCCATACGCCGGAGTCCATGGTTTTCGCGTAAGGTACATAAATATCCTTCTCAGTGTCCAGAAATCTAGTCGATAAAATAGGCTTGGTATGTATTTACTCAGTCAATACGGTTGCGGGTCGCCCTGGGGTGCTAATAATGCTTGCTGTTGTTTTGTTGCGTGTTACATTTTATTTTCTTTTATGTATTTATGTTTTATTTTGTTTCTGTTGTATGATTCTCAAGGTATACAATTTGTTAGAAAGGCAATAGGGAAAATAGTGGGGGATGTGCTATGTATATGATGTGCTATTTACATTGTGATTGTGACTATGTACTTGCTTGTTTGTTTTTGATTTATATTCTTTTGTTTTTGTTTATATAATACTCGGGGCTTATAAATGAATTAAAGGACGCCCTCCTTTGCGCTTAATGTGTGTATTGTTAATGTATTGTGTGATTGTTGTTTGTTACTAGTACATGTTGTGTGTATGTACAGTACGGGTACGTGAAAAATGTACTTTGTTTTTGTTTTTTTCTTTTAATAGGAATAATGGCAAACATGCAGTAAGCTACCTGGTTTGGTTAGGCTACAGTTGAAAACCAGCGCTGCAGATTGTGCCTAATCTGTAGCATCAGCTGAACTGCGGCCTTTTAAACACACACTCCACACTGACACCTGTTATTAATGGCATTACTATTTTATTTTTGTGTGTGTTTAATAAACGTATTTTCTTTCTTTCTTTCTTTCTACTATAAATGTGTTATGTGACTAATTGTTGTGAATTGTGTCAACATTACAGATGACAAGTATACTTGTAGTTTGTTATGTGGGTTTTATTCTAGAATCTATATTACAAGGAAATGCATTTCTGCGAGTAACCGCGGTAGCCTAGTGGTATGGGTAATGGACTGCTGAGACGAGGTGTCGGATTCGATCCCAGGTTTCACCATGGCACACATCAATGACTTTAGATGCTTTTCGAAGTTATGTGTGTATTTATCGCAGGTTTATAAGTGCCCGGTTAATGGCAATAGGTTCGCCACCTATTTACATTGGGACCTAAACATAAACTGGCGAAATGTGGGTGCTAGCACCTCTGCCTACCCCTTCGGGGATATAGGAGTAAGTTTATGTATGTGTATGTATGTATGTATTTCTGGGATATTATTATCAATATCTCATAGTTAGTAGATCTGAGGGTTAATATAGACTGCTGCGAGAAATTGTGTGCAGAAATCTTAAATTAAATAAATAAATACCTATGTGTATATGGTAACCTCATCTACAAGCAAGTTGCTGCTGGTTCACTGTGATGCAGGTTAAGTGTTCCGCTTCGGTCACCTGTGCTTCGTAACCAGTTGCGATCGAAATCTTTTTTGTCTTTGATCATAACCAGTGGCGAACGAGGATGTTTTCTTCTTAATTCGAAACCAGTCACGATCGAAGACATCCAGTTGTGATCGAATCAGATAGCAATTTTTTATCATGTATTTTCATGATATTTAGGTATTGAGTTTTGGCTGAGTGTGAGGCTAAATAATGTAATACTTATATGTTAAATAATAGGTTAAAAACTGTTCCGTCATTTTATTGTGAAATGGAGGTAGAATTAACCCCATTTTAATCTACCCAGTCATGAACAAAAGGTAATTAAATTAACATTATTTTTTAAATAATTTACTTCAGTTTTATATAAAATAAATTTATTTTACAAAAAGAAAAAGTAATGTTAGTATTTTAATGTTGGTACTAAATCGTAGTTTGTTTACATTCGTGAACCATTCATTCGAAATTCAAAGTGTTCCATAATTGAATATCGTGTCGACACGCACTGGGCACTCCAAATTCAAATGTAGTACACCTTTTTGGCAGTTAGTCACATGAATGGATTTAGGCAGATTTACAAACTAAAAACTAAATTATTTACTTACATACCTACATACTATAATCACGCCTTAATCCCTGGGGGGTTAGGCAGAGGTGAATTAACACCCACATTTCAGCAATAATTGTATTTAGTCCCACGTAATTGGGGATGAGCCTATTGCCGTATGCGTGGATAATGGCGTGATTATATGTATGTATGTCATACACACATACATAGTATGCTAACTTTTCAAAATCGATTAAAATAGAACAAAAATTGAAACGGTCTAGGAGGGATTCGAATCCGCGATCTTTCACTTATATGGGGAACACTCTGATCACTAAGCCACCGAACCTTACATAACTATGCGAATTTTCTCTGCAATCGCGTCAATACATCCATACAATTTTACTTTATTTATGTCTCCTCTATATAATTCCCATGCGGTCTTCCCATGCGCCTACAATATGGGGTTCTTCAAAAGTCAAAAGAAGTTTCTTCAGGGTCGGCAGCGCGAGTGTGACGCCCCTGGTGTTGCAAGTCCATAGGCCACGGTAACCACTTCCCATCAGGTGGGCCGTGTGCTTGTCTGCCACCTATGTGGTATAAAAAAAAACAATTACGCTTATGTAGGAAAATATTTTGAAGGAGTAACATCAGAATCTACAAAAGAATTACAAATCTCACAGGAACCAATCAGTGTAACAAAGCTATAGCAATACAATCCCAGTAATGTAACTGAACATTCCGGGGCTCGCAGCAATGCGGCCTGTCAAAAGCCAATGGCGGATTCTACCCCCCTGCAGTGTCCACGCGCCCCGAGGGGGCCACCCCACAGGTCGTCTAAGAAATAAATGTTACTATCGAAACTCGATTGTATCAGAATTTTTGATATAGTTTGCTTATATTTAATTGAATTCACAAAAATAATTATTGAAATAGAAGATCTTTTTTTTTTATATTTTTTTTTTATACCACTTAGTTGGCAGACAAGCACACGGCCCACCTGATGGAAAGTAGTTACCGTGGCCTATGGACGTCTGTAGCACCAGAGGAGTCACAGTCGCGCTGCCAACCCTGTAAGTACAGAGTTTCTGTGCCGTCAGTAGAAGACAAATCAGGACAAGCCTTTAGTCTTCCCACTGACGGCACAAATTCTCCAGTGAACTCTGGCTACCCTACTCACCGCTGGGAACACAACACGAAGTTCTTTAAAAATAGAGATATATTGATTCAAGCGTTGTCATTGTCGGGGGGACCTTGGATCATTCCGATAATATGACGTAGTGCTCTACCAGTTAGGGTCCCCCGACATGACAACGCTTGAATCAAAATATGTATTACTAGGTATATCAAAGTTATAGGGCTTACTAACACAACTTATTTTAGACTTTTTGGGGGTTGCTTTTTGTGACTAGGGTTTTTTTTTTCTTACATGTTTTACCAGCAGCCTTGCCAAAGGAAAAGGAAACCTGATTCCTATACAAACAGGGGTTTAATATAACTGAAAATTAGGTAAGTTTTGTAGAAGACACGACGGTATTTTCGTTCGATTGAGCTGTCCGACTGGGGAAATACCTCCACCCTACAGAACACCGCGGCTATAATAACCTCGTGTTGTGATCCCGGCGATGAGTAGGGTAGCCAGAGCTCACTGGAAAGTTTTTGTACTGTCAGTGGGAAGACCAAAAGCTTGTTCTGCTTTGTCTTTTACACTGACGGCACAGAAACTCGTGCTTACAGGGTTGGCAGCGCGATTGTGACTCCCTTGGTGTTGCACACATCCATTGGCCACGGTAACCACTTTCCATCAGTTAATTATTAGAGCTAATTTTCTGAAGCCTCATTAATCCTAATATCACAACTATCAACAAAGGCCAGATCAAATAAATCGTCTACATTTTTGAAGTATTGTTTACTTTGGAAATACATGCAGGGCTTAGATGTCACCCGCACACGGTGCATAGTATCTGATCAAGAACCAAGCGGTTCGGAGACTCTTTCCATTGTCGCGTAATTAAGGCCTGGAATTCATTACCAGCTCACGTGTTTCCGTCTTCCTACAGTCCCGGATCCTTTAAGCGGTGTGCGAATAAGCATCTGATGAGGCCGCCGATTGTTACCATTGTAACATATTATGTGTCTGTAATGGTGACCCTCTTTTCTAAGACTTTGCCTTCAGTCGAGGCGTAGTCCAATTGACGTGTCCTATATATAAAAATAAAACAAAAGGTAAGCACAAATAAGACAATTCTGCTTCATAGTATTTTCCGTTCTTTGTATATACATAGTTTTATTAAACTATTAAGACTTTTTGTAAAGACTATTTTACGTATCTGTTACCATCCGTTATCCGTTGCTTAATAGTGGATCGCTTAAGCAACTCGGGCTTCGTCTACTGTCGTTACCAATATACATTAAGTAAACATGTATACATTATTTAATATTTTCATAATATTTCTTGACATATTGTAAAATTTTGACGTTCATATGTGCTTTTTATGAATATATCAAATTGATTCTTTGATAAACATCGCTAATTTAACACAACCGCAAAGCTGCTCCTTCGAAGTACGGAGGGATGTCACAATGTCCACCCATCCTAAGATTTGACTAGAGTTGCGTATTCTTATAATGTGTTAGTTTACCTATTCATATATATGATTAAGATTTGCCCAGTATTTATTTACTTATTTATATACATGCAAAAAATATATATTTACATATGTACAAGTTATATACAACTATTATATACATTTAGTACATATCCATTACCTGTCTCTTCTTCTAGCTTTTGTAAGTGTGATTAAATTAAACTTATGACCAAGCAATGAAATTAAATAAGGAAAACGTCACTGTACCCACAGGACAGGCTTGCCTAGTGTGGGGCCAACGGGAAAATCTATATGAATTTGAAATACTTGTTCTGGAAATAAATTATTTTTATTTTTATTTATTTATTTTATTTACCATATAGTCATGACCCACGAGCGAGTGAGTGAAGTCTTCACAAATGTTTGTCATTTTTTTCATCTCACCTAAAACTCGTCGACAGAATCCCTAGTAGGGCCTCTACCGGACATCTAAAGGTGTCATGGAAACGCTTACTCTGCCAGACCCCTCTATCGCTAGCTACTAACGGAGCCTCTACAGCCGTTCTCAGCCAAGCCCCAATTGCCCTTAAGTGCTAACCCATCTTGAGATTCGGAGAGGCCAAAATTAGCCCTCGACATTCTTGAGTCCACGATATGAAATACTTGTGTTTCTTTGTCCACATTTTGAAAGACCTTTTGTAGGTTTAGGTGTTTTACCATCGGGGAAATTCGAATAAGATAAGGATTAGGATAAAATTGTATAAGGAACATGCAAAAATATTGTCAGCATGGTGTATGAAGGTAGAGCTACTAACTATTTATTATCTAATCTGTGGTAGAGCTCTGTGACGAGGGGTCCGTATAAACTGATATCTGCCGGCTTACCTTCGCAAATATGGCGGAGATGTAAAATTTAAAAACGATATAATTCAAAAACTCAAAAATTATCTGTAAGCCATTTTATTTGCTGGCTTATCAAGTAAATATTAAATCACAACATACATGATAATTATGACTGACAAATACAATTTAAAAACTATATAATACAAAAACACAAAAATTATCTGAAAGCCATTTCATTTGCTGTCTTATCAAGTAAACATTAAATCGCAATAAACATAATAAATATGACTGACAAATACAATTACCTATATGTTTTTTTTCACTGACTTCCATTCTGGAAGTTTCCTCCTTCGCCACTGATAGAACTTGATTGCTAGTGTTTCTATGTATATATAACAATTTCCAAAATAAATATTTTTAGATTTAGAAGTTAGTAGATGTACCTACTCACTAGGTAGTCATTATTCTCTGAGCCGTATTCCCAACTTAGCTGGGATTGGCTTGATGTAGTTGAACTTCGATATTTCCCGTGAAGCGACTGTCATCTGATCTCTATAACCCAAAGACAATATCGAAGAATTACAGTTAGACCAGTCGCTGGACTTTTTAGGGCTCTATCTACCGGTAACAACAGCCATATATGACCTTATGGCAACCAGGACCGCAGGCTTAATGTGCTTTCCGAGGCACGACTAGACCAATAAATACCCATATTCATGCATAAAAACATTTGCACCGACTGGGAATCGAACCCACGCCTTCTAATTAGCGGCCAAGTTCACTACTGCCACGTCACAGAAGTTGTATTTTTCATCTTCTTCATCTAGTGCTATCCGAGTCGCATCTGAAGTTTTCACCTCGGAGTCTGGGGTCCGCTTTACCAGTCTAACTGTGGATATTTTTTTTTACCACTTAGGGGGCAGTCAAGCACACGGCCCACCTGATGGAAAGTGGTTACCGTGGTCTATGGACGTGTGTAACACCAGTGCAGCCACACTCGCGCTGCCGACCCTGTAAGCATAGATTTTCTGAGCCGTTAGTGTAAAGACAAAGCAGGACAAGCCTTTAGTCTTCCAACTATTCGCACAAATTCTCCAGTTTTTTTGTTTTATCCTCTATTGAAAACATAACAAATACCTAGTTATAGAAATTAGCAGAAATACATTTTTAACAGATAGTGTTACCATAGATAAGCCAGGTTATTATTAATAAACTCAGTAGAAACTATAAACATTTTCAATAAAACCTTCTTGGTGACACTCATTTGACTATTCAACCGAGATCTGAATAAAACACAAAGGCTATTGATTTCCCCGTATTTATCGAATCAATATACTTACTCTACGAGGACCCAATTAAAGTGCCATAAACCTCCTATTAGTCACCCCATAACCCCCCTCCCCTTCCTACTAAACCAACATGGCGGCAGAATTGTCACCTATTCTAAAACAAACATATCCCAAACTATAAGTTAAACAATAATAAACTTTATTCCGATAGCAATAAGGAGTATTCAAGTGTAATAAAAGTTATATTTAGCACCTTAGAAGTCTTATTCTTGAAACTACTGTGCCATATTACCCCGTTCGTTTATACATTTTTGCTGAACGATTTTTAACTTTTTGTTTTAAAGTTAGGGTTGGTTTTTCAATGAGGGAAAGAGGTTATCGTTAGTTTTGTTGTTCTAAAGTAAGTCGAGAAGGCGTGACATTGACGCCCTAACGGATTGTGGATAATGTGTGGAGGGAGCAGTAAAGTGGTGTGTTTTAAAGAACGGGGGTGTTTTATTATTAATGCGGAAATGGCCGGCGAAGTCACCTCAAATTATAGCTTCGTGTGTTTTTTAAAACGACTGTTTGATTTACTGACAGTTCAACCAAACAGTACAAAAATTTGTAGGAGGAAGGACACGACTGTATTTCCGTCCCAATTGAGGAGTTCGACTGAGGAAGTACCTCTACCCTATAGAATATTATGGCTATAATAACCTCGTGTTGTGTTCCCGACGGTGAGTAGGGTAGCCAGAGCTCACTGAAGAGTTTTTGTGCTGTCAGTGGGACGATCAAAAGCTTGTCCTGATTTTTGTTCTTCACTGACGGCTTTATGACAACCTCTGTGGCGTAGCGTAACGTTCGACTGCAACACAGGAGGCGTGGGTTCGAATCCTGCTCAGTGCAAATATTTGTACACGTGTATATTTGCATTGGTCTTGATCATTCTATGTATGATATGTATGTATTTACAAAAAAACATAGTATCTATGTATGTTTATCCGCATTCTAGATTCCATAAAACAAGCTAGTTAAGCTATGCTTACCATGGGTCTAGATAGCGTTGTGTGCAATGTTGTGGAATATTTATCATTATTATTATTATTTATTATTACTGACGGTACAGAAACTCTCCGTTCTTACAGAGTCCGCTGCATGGGTGTGACTCCCCTGGTATTACACACGTTTATAGGCAACAGTAACCACTTTCCATTAGGTGGGCAGGCACGAAGCACGGACGACAGATTTTGTAACAGTAGTGTTACTGTCACGCCGTGGTTAGATCCAATTTCGGGACAAATGTGTTCCATGGAACCAATTACCTGGAACTACGACCTATAACTGTGGATGTTTCATGGTAGACCTACTGCTTTGTACATTAATTGAGCAATTACTTAATTTTTAAAAAAAGCATTAGTTACGAACACATCGATTTTTTTTTATTACATAGCCAAATTCCAATCAGTCATGGCCGTCGTTCCAAATTCAAATCGGCCAATAGGAATCGGTTATAAACCTCGTTAGCCATACAGACGCGAGCGGTGGATCAAAGAGGCGACGTGTGCGCAAGTAATCATCGATAATTGTGTTAATTAACGTTGATATGTAAATGTGTGTATGTGTGTGTGTGTGTGTACAGGTTGATTTGAGGTGTAGTTACTTTAAAGTACGGACCACCGCATTGCTTCGTAGGCAATACTTTCATGTAAGACCACCATGTTGTATAATAATTATGGTTGGAGCCAATTGTGGTAGTAAGTTGTCGTAAAATGAATTAATCGTATACACAGGATGTGCCAAAGATGCCAAGACGATTTTCTTTTTCACACAAGTCGCTATGGAATTCATTTGTCCTGCCATATTTTAAACTTGGTGTTATACTGGCTGTTACATAAATATAGGTTTACAAGTTTGGTAACACCAATATGTATGATACTGACGAAAGTTTCCGCGAGTATCAATCATTGAGGTTAAACTTTTTCGGAGTGCATACTACCAGATACAGCGTACCATCAGGTTGGCTGCAGTCAATTTGACGACCTAAACATTTAAAAAACTTAGTATTTCGAATAGTTGGAATAATTGTTGGAATAGTTGGAATAATTGCAGCGACATGAAGTGGAATAAATATTATTTTCATTTTTTACACTAATCCCCACGTTTCGGTTACTTTTCAGTTCCCACACGATCACACGAGAATCAAAGATGGTAGTAGTCACATAAATTGAAGTGTAAATTATCTAAAAGTACACGAACTATGTTGAATTGTAACTGTTTAATCTCAGGACTAAGAGCTACAAGTGTTCACCAACCGCTGCCTCCGCCGAATCCTTGGTATTCCGAAGGCCTTGGCCTTGGTATGACCAACGCAAACCTATGGGATCGCTGCAATCAATCAATCAATTAGCCCACCCCAGTCCACTGCTGGACATAGGACTCTCCCAATGTGCGCCATTTTTTCCGATCCTCTGCCTTCCGCATCCAGTCTGTCCGAGCCACCTTTTTCAGGTCGTCCGTCCATCTGGCTAGGGGACGTAATACCTTGCGTTTACCTTCTCGCGGTCTCCACTGTAGGACTCGTTTGTTCCAACGGCCATCGGTCCTTCGACAAACGTGGCCAGCCTACAGCTACTTCAGCGTGCTTATTCTGTGACCTATATCGGTAACTTTAGTTCTCTGTCGGATAACCTCGTTCCGAATTCTATCCTTCAGAGAAACTCCAAGCATAGCTCGCACCATAGCCCGTTGCGCAACTTTTAAGCTATGGTACAGCCCCACTGTAAGTGTCCACGTTTTGGCACCGTAAGTCATAACATAGGATCGCTGCAATAAGTCCCCTATTCACCAACAGGTTAAACGTCGTGAAAATGGAGCTGAATTGACCACACGCTCCGTAGGAACAATAAACATATACCGAAGCAAGCGCTAGACTGAAACCCGCAAGGAAAACGCAAGCGTGGTCGTTCCAAACAGACCTGGAGGCGGACTATTGTTGAGGAAGCGGCGAGCCTCAGAATGACTTGGAGCGAAATGAAGTGTGAAGCTCAAGACTGACAGGGATGGCGACGCACTGTGGACGCCCTCTGCCTCATCTAGGGGCCACAGTACCTTAAGTCAAGTAAGAAGGTCATACTTTAGGACAAGTATCTTCGACCTAAATTGCAAGACAAATGAGGCCCAGGGGCACGCAGATTATTTTTTATGCTTGATGATTTGAAGCTTCTCCACCGCCGTAGCACCCCATGCAATCCTCAAAAGACACCCAAGAAATAGACCACGGTGACCACTTTCCATCAGGCGGGCCGTATGCTTGTCTGCCACCTAAGTGGTATAAAATAGAAACGTGCACTGCGCGTATAGAGCGCTATTTGAGGTCTAAGAAATATGTACATACATACATACAGTCTTTATTTTATTTTTTATATATAGGACACGCCAACTAGACTTCACCTCGCCTGATGGTAAGCTAAAGTCAAAGTCTCAGGAAAGAGGGTCACCATTACAGACACTAAGTGTTACAATGGTGGCACTCAGGTGGCGGCCTCATCAGATGCTTTTTCACGCCCCGCTTAAAGGACCCGGGACTGTAGGAAGAAGGAATGGGGTAGGCACCCAGTGGGGTAGGCACTTTCCACTCGCCACGATCCTGGCATACCTCTTTCGCTTCTTCTACTTTCAAAATTATTTTCATACAAGCTCGCCGGTTTTGGGTACTCTTCACATGTCCTTTCTTAAAAATGCCTTTGATCTGATTGATAAGAAATATGTTCCGAGCAATACTACGCTGAATGAGCTCAGTGTGTCGTTAAGTCTTGTTGTATCTTGCTCCCTGTCTTACTGTCGTTAGAAAAAGAGATTGAGATATTACATATTAACCCTAGGATAGCTACTATATTTTTAGGCACTAGTGTCCATTACAATATACAAAGATTCTAAAAGTTATTTACCAAAAAACAATCTCCATTTTTTTATTTTTTTATCAACTGCGTATGCTGATACCAGAAAATCCTAAATCCATACAAAACCATAGCTGGAACCACATAAAATATATCAAATATTAATAACAGGACAGGACGTACTAAATGTACAGTAAGCGTCAGAATAATCTTGGCTACGAAATCTCAAAATGATCGTAATACGAAAGTATTGAAAGCAAATCAAACTGTGTTATTGATTCAAATTGTACTATTGTCCGAACTAAAAGTCACTCAACAGAAAAGGGGGAAAACCAAGGTTTTTTTTTTATACCACTAAGTTGGCAGACAAGCACACGGCCCACGTGATAGTAAGCGGTTACCGTGGCCTATGGACGTATGCAACACCAGGGGTGTCACACTCGTGCTGCCGACCATGAAGAAACCTTCTGATGCCCCTCTTGAAGAACCCCATATTGTAGGCGCTTGGGAAAACCGCAGCAGGGAGGTCATATTAAGATCAATTGGAGTTCTTTGTTCGTCAAGATCGATTTCATTCTGACTGTACGTTTTGGCGAAGGCGAACATCGGGTAGGAATAAAAACAAAATGTGACCACGCCGAACCACCTATAATAAGCCCATTGTTTTACACAAATACAATATTGCGTTTATAAATCGGATAAGCCAACGGCACAGAGGATGCTATGGAGTGGGCTGTGAAAGGTTTTAATTTTGTTTGCGATATTCATAAGTAGTGCCTGGGTACTCAGACTTCGCTTGAATACCCTTGCTTTTTTTAGGAAAGATACCTATAGATTAAATGCAAAGAATTTCATTACAATATTTTTTTTTATACCACTTAGTTGGCAGACAAGCACACGGCCCACCTGATGGAAAGTAGTTACCGTGGCCTATGGACGTCTGTAACACCAGAGGAGTCACAGTCGCGCTGCCAACCCTGTAAGTACAGAGTTTCTGTGCCGTCAGTAGAAGACAAATCAGGACAAGCCTTTAGTCTTCCCACTGACGGCACAAATTCTCCAGTGAGCTCTGGCTAACCTACTCACCTCTACACTCACTACTACAATTTTACGTTCACTCTGCAAAAAGCCTTAATTAAATGAGTTCTTTAGCAGTGTTCGTGGTAGGACAGTGATTTTGTTTTGGCAGAATCGAGACCCAGATCTGTTCAGCTGTTTAAGTGTGATTGTTAACCAATACCTTTATTTTCATACAAATATCATCACAAATTGACAAGCATTAGTAGACCACTTCGTATAATCTTTTTTTTGACTAATAATAAAAATAATCCACATATCACCGCCCCATCTCATCCGAAGGGTGTCGTAAGAGGCGACTAATGGATACATACGCAAACCATATCACTGCGAGAGAAGGAAACCTCGAAATAAAACCCTGTACCAACCCGTCTGGCCAGCGTGGAAACAGTAGGCCAAAGCCTCCCAACATTGGGAGAGGCCTAGGTCCAGCAATGGACTGCGATGGGCTAGTTGATTGATTGATTCAATAAAAAGAATGACCACGCTTACCGACTCCACGGTACCTCTATCCACATATTGGGCAATAAGAGGATCGTCCGCGCCGAGTGGCGCCAGTAGCCGCCATTTGTATTTATTTATACCTTGTCCTTATTTATGTATTAATTCATTTTTGTATACAGGTTACAATGTGGGCCAATGTTAGGCGGTGAGGGTACACTCTGATAGAATTGATGGGTGGTATGACTCAGATGGTCTGATCATGGGGCGCTTGTCATGAAGTGGAAATGGAGTTATGCGATCAGCCACTGTACGTACAGTCAGTAGAATAACGAGCTGATTCACCATCATCAGAGTTATGGTTACATATGGGGACCCATCAAACTCACATGCAAGTCATTACACCTTCTGATTGGTGAATGAGGCTGTGGACTCTTCAGAGGACGTAGGAGGTCCTTTAACGACCTCCGTTACGGGTTTTACGGTTTTACACACGTTCATAGGTCACGATAACCATTTTCCATCAGGTGGGCTGTGTGCTTGTCTGCTACCTAAGTTGTATAAAAAAGGCAGGCTGCGGCAAGTCCACTCTTCCCTCTCCGGTGCAAGGAAGGAGATTCTGTAGTGTAAGATGGTAAGGTAGACCCGAGAGACGGTTATCTCGAAGCCGGATTTGGCCTTGGGTCCACTAGGATGCGAGGGAATTGCCTTATGAGCTATCTTACACCCCGACATCGGAAGACCCGACACGGTATGCGGTTTTAGTTGGCCCATGTACGACATTATCAACCCTGGTGGTCGACTGTGGTTGTATCCGTGGGGGTTTCTGAATGAAAATAGGATCACCGATGTCAGAATCTGTGTCATCAGACCAACATAACTACAAATTCTAACACTATTATCAAGAACTTATCCCAAAACGAACCAACCTTGTCTGATTGCACATAAAAATAAACACTCACCGTTTTATCTTCGCATGACGCGTACAATTCGCTGCGCAGGAGTCGATCCCGCGATCTCGTCGATACGCATGTGTGGCCGACGTAAATTGGCCGTATCGTTCCTGGTATTTTCAGGACTGCGGATTTTTTGTAGGTAAAGTGTGAGAAATAGATGAAATGAAAAATTGCACGTTAATATGATTAAAATAACGTGCAATTTTATCTACAATTACTAGTGATCAGTGCAACGATCCTTTTCTTGCATATATGCAGACGTTATGCCTTGTCTCTTCGGTTATTTCTATTTTATACCACTCAGGTGGCAGACAAGCACACGGCCCACCTGGTTGAGACTGTCTTTATTGAAGAACCCCCCCACATTTCACTTAGTTGCTCCTATGCTTGCCTTACACGCATTCTTTTCTTGGACCTCCTGAAGTACATTAGTACTTTAAACCTTTCTAACAATATTACGCCATCTTTTTCTTACTTTGGATAAAAGCCACCGTCTTCAGAGCTTCGTCTATTGCTTATGAGGTGCACCAACTAACAAATCAGGTTGGTGAGGGCTCCAAGGATTTTAGTGAAGCTCCTACATATACTTACGCCTGTAACTACCCAAAGGGGTAGGCAGAGGTGTACAACATCCACACTTCGCCAACTATGATATTCTGTCTCATTGAATAAGAGGCGAACCTATTGCCTTTTATCAGTCGGATGGAGAATATCCGTCAGTAAAGATATCCGCGAGAAGAAACCCAGTTCTTGCGTTAATAATAAGTCACTCTAGTATTCACTTTCTACCAGGAGATAATAAAAACAAAAAGGTCGTGCTTCTGCATGCATCGTCCAAGCTCACCCACACTGAATGATAACGCATTCCATTCCTATTAATGCCGATATATCCAGTCCTTAGTCCATGGTACGAGAGAAAGCGTTCGACGAAATATAGATAGCTGTCTAGCAAATGCTGAACCGAATCCTTTTCGGCTGACGCGTGAGGTACACAAATAATGAACTGTATTTATATTATTAAGCTATTGTTTTTTACGTACCTAAACGTCGATGAATAAATTTTCTTTTCTTTCTTTCTTTCTTTCAAATTGTATACAAGAGGCTGATTCAAATAGTACATCAAGGAGTTGAATCACACGATATGAAATTATAAAGATAGAAAACGTGACGAGTTGAGAAAATAAATAGTAATAATAAATAAAAATTCCACGACATTCTACATAACGCTATCTAGACCCATGGTAAGCATAGCTTAACTAGCTTGTGTTATGGGATCTAGAATGCGGATAAACATACTTAGATACTTTTTTTTTGTAAATACATACATATTATACATAGAAACACCCAGACCAATGCAAATATACATATTCATGCATTCAAATATTTGCACTGAGCGGGAATCGAACCCGCGCCCCCTGCATAGCAGTCGAATGCTCTACCGCTACGCCACGGAGGTCCTCAAAACAATCACCAGATACGAGGATCGGCCCTATAGCGCACAAATACTTACAAAATCCTAAATTATCCGTGTGGTACCGGAGAAAGAATACAAGTATCACCACCCCGTCTCATCCGAAGGGTGTCGTAAGAGGCGACTATCGGTGATATGCCTGTCAACCTCGCCCTCGGCAACCAATAACAACCTACAGGCACCATGCGTTTTAGTTGGTTCGAGTCCGACATAACCTCTTCCACCGGCTCCTTCGCTGGAGGTACGCAAAATTTTACTGAAAGAGAAGAAAATCTCGAAAAAATACCCTGTACCAACCTGTCTATTACAACTAACATACAGTAGGCCAAAACCTCCCAACATTGGGAGAGGCCTAGTCCAGAGGCGATGGGCTAGTCGATTGATTATACGGGCCTTGGTCCCTGTAAGATCATTTTAAGTGTTGTACCCAGTTGCATCCTTCTTTTATATGAAATTTAATGTACACTTCACATTCCCTTATTACTTCAACTGCTTCTATGCTACTCAAAGGTTTACGGTAGAGAACACATATCGAGTTAAGCTCGCCTTTGTACATACCTATTTCTTTTTTTTATACCACTTAGTTGGCAGATAAGCACACGGCCCACCTGATGGGAAGCGGTTACCGTGGCCTATGGACGTATGCAACACCAGGGGTGCCACACTCGCGCTGCCGACCATGAAGAAACCTTCTGATGCCCCTCTTGAAGAACCCCATATTGTAGGCGCTTGGGAAAACAGCAGCAGGGAGGTCATTCCACAGCTTGAGTGTGCGTGGGATGAATTTTTTTTTTTTTTTTTTTTAATATATCTATATATAGGACACGTCAATTGGACTTCGCCTTGCCTGATGGTAAGCTGAAGGCAAAGTCCCAGAAAAGAGGGTCACCATTACTTACACATACCGTGTGACAATGGTGACACTCAGCTTGACGGCCTCAAGCTCAGCCGGTTTCTTTCATATATTTATTTTGTGTATGACCTCTGTACTGTTTGTGTGTAATAAAGAATTAAGAATCCTTCTCCTGTCTAGCAAGTGACTGCGATGGGCTGGTTGATTGATTGACTTGTGGAAATATTCTACCTATTAACAAATCTAAATACACGTTCATCTCAAGTGAGGTTAGTTAAGTGGTATATCGTATCTTGATATTCTCCCCTTCCTGTTGATTGATTGTTCTGATATTTAGTAGGTACATACCTTCGGACGACAATTTAAATGAAAAAATAAGCTTGGTTAACAACAAACTGTTCTATTGTTTTTATTGACTTCATTAGTAGGTATTAAGAACATTTTGAGTACCTACTTTGCTATTCCAAATTGATCTGATGCTGATTGTATGTAGGAATTAGGACACGGCGGCTGGGGAAGTACCTCCGTCCTACAGAATACCGCGGTTATAATATCTTCATGTTGTGTTCCCAGCGCTGAGTAGGGTAGCCAGAGCGCACTGGTGAATTTTCGCTGTCTGTGGAACGACTAAAGGTTTGTCCTGCTTTGTCCTCTACACTGTCGGCACAGAAACTCTGTAGTTACAGGGTCGCGAGTGTGGCTTCTCTGGTGTTACACACATCCATAGGCCACGGTAACCACTTTTCATCAGGTAGGCCGTGCGCTTGTCTGCCACCTAAGTGGTATAAAAAAAAATACATTTCTATTTGATAGGTAATTCTGACACCAAAGCTATCTTCATTTTGTTCTTCCTAATCGAATTGAAATCACTCGTTACTAAAAAGATTCTTAGTAAGTGAACGATAGTGTATAACAATCTCTAATCACTTGTAACTTCGGTGGCGCCCACCATGCGCCGGCGCAGAGCACGGCGGCGCGCGCGGCGACGCGTGTCGTTTGAAACGCCGACAAAGACGCCGCTGCGGCCCGTGAGAGAGCACGTGGCGATGCTGTGCGTACCAGGAACGGGACTGGAAGTAAGGGAGATTGGAGAGTTCGCGATAATTCCTTCTAAAGGGTACAGCCGTTTACGATATAACTTTGAGTCATCGCTAATTCAATATCTTTATATTCGCAGTAGCCTAGTGGTATGCTTCGCCAATTACCCTTAATTTATTTGTTTGTTTGGAAGACCAACAACCATAACAAAGGTGTAGTGATTGGAATTGATTACACATCCAATTACAGGTCCTCACTGATACAGTTCAGACTAAAGTCATAATGCGGGCCAAAAAGTTTGTGTCACTTTGATTTGTGCCACTTTGGCAATGATAGATTAATAAAAGTAAATGTTACAAAATTCCTCTTTGCCATACAGGAGCAGCGGTGTCTTCTATACAAGACACAAATTCGCTCCTGTGTGGAAGCCCTTGTGTACTGCTCGCATCTCTGCGATGGTTCAGCAAAGTACTTAGGTAGGTACTAGATGTTCTCGACAGGTTGCAGTGACGTGCGGTCCGCATCATTGGGAATCCCGAGGTCACGAAAACCCTAGAACCTTTACAGATGCGTAGAGATGTTGCGTCCATGGCTATATTTTACCGTCTGTACCATGGTGAGTGTTCTGATGAGCTCTTCCAATTAGTCCCACCCTCCCGTTTCCTACACAGGACAACACGTGCAGGTCTTAGATGTCACCCGCACACGGTGCAGAGTATCCGATCAAGAACCAAACGGTTCGGTGACTCTTTCCTCTGTAGCACCATTAAGGCCTGGAATTCATATTGTTTCCTTCCTCCTACAGTCCCGGGTCCTTTAAGCGGGGTGTGAAAAAGCATATGATGAAGCCGTCAAGCTGAGTGTGACACTCTTTTTTCTATAGGATGTAGGACACGGCGGTATTTCCGCTTAATTCAGCAGTCCGACTGGGGAAGTACCTCCGCCCTACAGAATATCGCGGTTATAATAACTTCGTGTTGTGTTCCCAGCGGTGGGTAGGGTAGCCAGAGCTCACTGGAATTTGTGCTATCAATGGGATGACTAATGGCTTGTCCTGCTTTGTCTTCTACACTGACGGTACAGAAACTCTGCTTACAGGGTCAGCAGCTCGAGTGTGGCTTCTCTGGTGTTACACACGTCCATAGGCTACGGTAACCACTTTCCATCAGGTGGGCGTGCGCTTGTCTGCCACCTAAGTGGTATAAAACATAAAAAAAGACTTTGCCTTCAGCCTACCATCAGGCAAGGCGAAGTCTAATTGACGTGTTCTATATTTAAAAAAAATATACAATTGAACATTATACAACATACACATATTTCTTTCATCATCATCATCAACATAAACAAGCATGTCATCATCACTTTATCAATATAACTATGAGCGATATCTCTCGACGCCATTCCGGGAAGATTCAATCCCTAATTTAATTTTAGACATAAAATTTATCGTCGCAATAGATAGTTTTTAATTATATTTAATCTAATCATCTATAAAAGTTTATTGTTTTAGGATAGCTACTTAGTATGTTAGGGATGGCACACTCGTAACATAACATAACATAAACTCACGCCTATATCCCCGAAGGGGTAGGCAGAGGTACTAGCACTCATATTTCACCAGTTTATGTTTAGGTCCCAATGTAATAGGTGGCGAGCCTATTGCCATTAACCGGGCACTTATAAACCTGCGATAAATACACACATAACTTCGAAAAGCCTCGAAACGTCATTGATGTGTGCCATGGTAAAACCTGGGATCGAACCTGAGACCTCGTCTCAGCAGTCCATTACCCATACCACTAGGCTACCGCGGTTATGGCACACTTGTAAGTTAATTTATACATACATATAGTAACGCCTTTATCCCCGAAGGTTTAGGCAGAGATGAATTAACACCCACATTTCACCAATCATTGTTTTCGGACCCACGTAAGGTGAGGCTATTGCCATCTTCCGAGCATTATTATTGACTCGAGGCATGTGTCTGTGCCTGAGTTTGAGCTTTATAAATCTGTCTCATGTCAATCGCCTTGTATGACACCGCATGGGAAGAGATGGGGTAGCCCAAATTCTACTCTACCGGGAACCACGCGCACGGGAATGGAGCATATTTACCGATACATACAGTGCTCCCAGACACGTTGCAAACATAGGTAAACGTAGGGTAGGCAGAGGTGCTATCACCCACATTTCGCCAGTTTATGTTTAGGTCCCAATGTAATAGGTGGCGAGCCTATTGTCATTAACCGGGCACTTATAAACCTGTGATAAATACACACATAACTTCGAAAAGCATCGAAACGTATACGTATGCCATAGTAAAACTTGGAATTGAACCCGAAACTTAGTCTCAGTAGTCCATTACCCATACCACTAATCAAAACTAGTGTTACACGCTAGATATACCTCAACCGTAGCCTAAAACCCGAATATTGCACACAATAACAAAAATAAAGCAGAAAACTCTGCAACGGAACCAAACTTTTTCCCCACCATTGGGACAATTTTAGTCTGGCAACCCTGTAAAGTCGGGTGGTCCAGCACTGAGACGTGCCGCTAGACGCCCCGCCGCGCGACTCCGCTATAAAATAACTCATAATATATGCCGCCTGTCGACGGGATCTGGTGAAACCGAAAGTATTTCAGAAATTACCCCTGTATGAGAATTTAATTGAATTATTTATATTGATGTTTAATGTGTGGAATGTAGGCTGTATGGGAAGCTGTCTGTGCGTGGCTTGGAATAATGTAAATCTGTTAGTTACATTATTCCGAGCCGCGCCTCAAAGGACTGTTTCCTATTCTCCATTTAGTTAAATACTTAACTAAACATAAACAATCTTGACGTTCGTTTTTTAATATGTTTAATTTAAAAACTCAGATTACTTATTAATATTTTGCTGTTTAGAAACATTTTTTTAACATTTAAATTCAAAATCTTACCACTTTTTTTTTCCGTGCGCATAGTCCCCACGGATACATCCCCACCGGAGTCGGTGGAAGAGGTTATGTCGGACTCAAACCGACTAAAACGCACGCCACCTGTGGCTCGTTTTGGTTGCCGAAGGTGAGGTTGACAGGCATATCCCTCGCACCCTGGCCGACCCAGGGCCATCTCTTACGATCTGGCCCTCTTCTCGGGTGTGGGGACTGCAGAGTCCCCAACTCGTCCCCGGAAACGGGGAGGCGCGCGAGGCGCGCCGCCGCCGTGGAATCTTACCACTAGTTAGTCAGTTAGTTATCCTAGTTTATTTGTTGAATATGTGTTTTTATAAAAAGTCGCTATAAGATTTCAACATTATCATTATTATTTTATGTAGTACCTACCTATAGTTAAGTACCTAACCGAATGGAGTATAGATACGTATATGTGTCCCGAGATATATCTCGGGACACGTATCTTGGACCGAAGACGCGAGACAAACGCGACACTGGAGCGCACGGATTGTTTTGTGATAATCTTTGTTTGGTGAATTTGAGCTCGTCCACAGCCGCAGCGCCCCATGCTATCCTCTAAACACACCCAAAATACGTGTACTATCAGTTTGGAGGAAAAATATATTAAGGTATGAGTATTGTCTGTGATGGGTACAGTCAGCATCAAATCTATCTTCACTACAAAGTTTCAAAATGATCTTGACACCAAGGTATTAAGAGCAACTGTTTAATTGTTTTAAATTGTATTATCATCCGAATTTAGTGTTGTATGTTAGTCATTATCGATCTGAGGCTGTTACAGCCAGCGGAGGTGCGCTCATAAAAATATATCTACCGAAAGCATGTACACCTATGTAATTAGGTAAAAAAATTAATTATGTTGTTATCAAACTCGCAGTATCTATCTACTTATAAACTTTAAAACACACTTTTATTACTCTTTTTGAACAAAAAACACACGAGATAAGTATGTCAATAAGAATTTTCGCGCCAATTCTGATGAATGGAAAGACTAGTAAAGTAAGTGAACCAAATGTTAGTAAATTTTTTTTCCTATTATGGTCTACCTATTCAAAAAAGTATTTGTTTTAAGTATGCGACTGTAATTAAATTCTGGGTTTGAGGACGTTTGAAAACATTAAGTTAAAATTAATTAATCGGTGTTAAAATAGTATATCTGCACTCTCACCACCAGGTATGACGAAGATTGGGTTGGGCTCCAAGGAGAAGTTCTAGGAAGCAACTGGGATCCAACACTGAGATACAATATAAATAAGTTGAGCCACATCGCAATTAGACTGAATATAGCGGACACTAGACTCCGAAGTAAAGAGCATTAAAGCAGAGACATAAGTCCTATATAAGACGAAGAAATTAAAAAACATTTACTTACTTATGCTTATTAGTATAATCATCAGGTTTTTTATCATGAGCTGATTTGAATATTAATATTTTGTAAAGCCAAAACTATGACAGAAGAAATAATTTTGTCTAGGCTAAACCTAAAAGAAATACGAGTTATAAAATCAACTATGATAGATTAGTAATTATAGTTTAAATTTATTGAATGAACGTGTTTGCAGATTAAAAACATAAAGCATAAATAATGGTTTTCAAATAATTTTGTATCTCTAATGTAGCCTACTTAATTAGCGGGAGGTACTGACATGTGACCTCAGCGCTCAGCAAATTGAATCGTGGTCCTTTAAAAAAAATAAACGGCGGAACGTTGGCGCCAACTCGCCGCGATGCTCTTTATTTGAATGTCTGCCGTTCTTTGAGTTCATTTTTTTATTTAAAAAAAATGGAATGTTCTCGCGTGTTCGCGTTCGCTTCTTGCTGTTTCGACATTTTGTCATGTCCAATTGTTTTGTGTTTTAAACGATACAACTATTTTAATAAATTTTATTTTAATAAAAATAGTTGTATCGTTTAGACAGTATTTTTGGCGTTCTTGAATATTTTTTTGTGATTTTCAATGGTATAATAGTATTTAATGCAGTACGAAAATAATCAGAGCTTCCGCTTTAAAGCCTCGGGTCAGCTCTCCTCACCAAGAATTAATTTATTCACGGAAGCGACTGCCGTCTGACAAATGGCTGCGCCAAAGCCACGTCCGTCAACCAGCAGCCCTACCAACTTGCAGGTACGGTTGACTTGGAAACCAAATATCTCGGTAAGACCTTATAAGTACAACCTTAAAGAAAAATAATTAATTTTCACGGAATGAGGGTAGGGGAAAGGATATATAACTACATTTTCATACTCATTTAGGACACTTGCTGAGCATGAATACCGCGTAAAGTTATTTTTTTTTTATTCAGAATATTAACAACTGGCTATTTTTATTTATATTACTAATACCCCTCAAACTAAGCTAAATTGCTTGTGTTAGGAATGGGTTCACGTCGGAAGTGTAATAGCCAGGATTCGAACCCGGAACCTTTCGATCATAAGGCCGACACCTTGACCTCTAAGCTACCGACGCTTCTTAAAGTAACCCTATAATTTTCACGACTGTGAAAATGACAGTTAAACTAAACCCAAATAGAATTTTTTTTTTTTTTTCTTTTGAAAAAAAAAACGTAAATGAGCCCATTTTTGTTCCAAACAGCAGCTAACCTAACATAAAGAGTCTTTGACCAACTAAGTATAATACAGAAACAGTAAGTACAGAAGAAATCGTTCATAATATTTAACTGAATGATAAAAATTTCAATCAGTCTATGGTAATTTTAAAAACCAACCTCGTTCACAGACAAACATTTGAATGAATGAAATAAAAGTGCTTACGTCAATTTTCTGGGCGCCACTGTGCGATCATGATTCCAGGGCCGGCAGTCTGTACATTCGTCGTTAATACTTATCTTACGAAATCGTAAGCAAAGTTAACAACAAAATTCGGTTTCTTTGCGTCAAACCCAAGTCTGTACATTTTGAGGTAGCGAGTAAGCGAGCAATAATGTATGGGGGATGCAAGTCTCTACATGTATCGGTGCGAGTTAACGACGGTATTTGGTACGGTGGCAATATTAGCAAGTCTCGACTTCCAAGTTAACAAAAATTGTCGGTTTCTTAACAAATTTCGTCGTAAAGAATGCGAGCATTCTTGAAGGCCCGCAAAGTAGTTAACGTCGTTAACTATTTGTTATTATTTGTCCACATTTTGTTGATGTTTTTAATAGAATATTAAATATGAAATTGGGCAACATTGAGGAAATAAGTATTATATATTATAAATGGAGGCTAATTTGGTGAATTTAGTTGAGTTTCAAGTTATTATTTGGATGATAATGATGTTTTATTGTTCAATTTTACATTTTAATAATCTCTAAGGTTATGAAATGGATGATAAAATACAATTATAAGATGATGAATGTTTATTTAGTGAATTTGGTTGAGCTTTAAGTTATTATTTAGATGATAATGATGTTTTATTGTTCAATTTTACATTTTAATAATCTCTAAGGTTATGAAATGGATGATAAAATACAATTATAAGATGATGGATGTTTATTTGGTTGAGCTTCAAGTTATTATTTGTTAACTTTTGGTGATATGTTTATGTTATATTGTTAAATTTTATGTTTCATAATCTCTAAGGTTATGAAATGGATGACAAAATAGAATTATAAGATGATGGATGCTTATTTGGTTGAGGTTCAAATTATTACTTGTTGACTTTTGGTGATATGTGTATGTTATTTTGCTCAATTTCATATTTAATAATCTCTAAGGTTATGAAATGGATGATTGAATACAATTATATGATGATGGTTACTTATTTGCTGAATTTGGTTGAGGTTCAAATTATTATTTGTTGACTTTTGGTGATTTATGTATGCTATATTGCTCAATTTCATGATAAAATACAATTATAAGATGGTGAATGCTTATTTGGTGAACTTGGTTGAGCTTCAAGTTATTATTTGTAGACTTTTGGTGAAATGTGTATGTTATATTGCTCAATTTCATATTTAATAACTTCCCAAGGCTATGAAATAGATAATTATATACTGATGGATGCTTATTTGTAACTGTCATGTTCATGTAAGTATGTAGGACTAGTAACTAACACAATATAAGTTATTGCAGAGTTCATACAAAGACTATCGGTAGGTAGTAAGTAGATTTCTATACAGATAAATTAAATAAAACAAATATATATAGGTTCATATCTTGTGCATTTATTACTTCAAAGTACTTAATACAAAGAGTTTCTATTAAGTCTTTACAGACAATAAAATTTTCTCAGTCTTCATTTTGTAACATTTTGTTATGACTTCGGCTATGGGTATCCTCTCCTCAGGCTTGAGTTGAGTGACAAACAACGGCTGGCATCTGCAATGAAAAGAAATAGATAGCAATAGGATTACAATATTTTCATTTGATGTATTGGTTTAGCTGTACCCACATGGATTCAACCTTTGGTTCTATTAAAGACAATAAATCCCTAAATAATATTACTTTTGGGAAAGCTATGTTCAGTTTATTGCAATGACAGCTTCGCTGGGGTGGAGATATTCAACTGGGTAACCAGCAGGAGGTTTTGAGGCAACAAATGCCTGTGGGTAATAAATGCTTGGCAATGGGGCTTCCGCCAGGTCCATGTAAAGAAAGTAGACTTGGCGTCGTGAAGGAGAAAGAGCCGAAGGCGGACCCTGAACTGCGAGGTAACAATGCAATCAGTATAGTATGTCTACACAAAGATGATGATGACAATGTTCAATTTCCGTTCAGTGAAAATATGTATATGCATCAAATATATCTATTTGCAATGGTTGTGTATCTGCCTATTGTCTGCCCCGGTTGCCATACTAACATCTATGGGAGTCGTTATATATGGCAAAAGCCCGTACAGAAGGGCTAACCATCTGTCCGGTTAACAGCTTCTCTGCTGGAAGGATCCACCACTTGAGCTTGAGTGACAGCTGCTGGCATTTGTAATGAATAATAATAGATAGCAAAAGGATTATACAATTTTCCTCTGATATAAACTGTAGCCTCATGGATACAACCTTTAGTTCCATGAAAAGCAGAAAATGCCTGCAGAATGTTGGTTTGGGATTGTTAGTTTATATTATAGTAGTTACTAATTTGCAAGTGCATAGCACACATCTAAGTATGAAAGAGAAGAAACCACTTCCTACTTCACGTAGAACATTACTGTAGTGTCTTGCATGTAAGTTACATATTTGTGTGTCAGTGGGGTATATTTATATTATGTACTACTATGGTACTCGCAAGGTTACTTGTACAATAATTACCATTTTCAAGAACTGGGTCGGCACATTCTTGTAATATGGCACCTCTGAAGTGTTGCTGATGTATAATTTTGGCCACTTGGTTGACTTGCAGTTGACAAGGCGAAAACAATCGAAAATAATGTTTCTGAATGA
This sequence comes from Eilema griseolum, assembly GCA_963662185.1. Classification (NCBI taxonomy): domain Eukaryota; kingdom Metazoa; phylum Arthropoda; class Insecta; order Lepidoptera; family Erebidae; genus Eilema; species Eilema griseolum. Next base: position 5,705,991 of record OY759249.1, read on the forward strand.
TTCTCTGGGGCAGTGGAATGCCACAGATGTCCACCATAGTGTCAGTTCAGTGTAATACACAGTCTTCAGTGTATACTTGTCGTTAGGCCAAGGGGCTGGTTCATCATTGGGGTCATCGGCCATGGTTCTAGTGGATATCCATCATCACCTGTGGATTAAATCAAAATATAATATATGTTATAATTGTTATATTGACACATTGACAGCCTCTGTGGTGTAACGGTATTAAATGCAGCTGCTGCTTTGTGCAAATATTTGTATGAATAAGGGTATTAGCATTGGTTTGGTTGTGCGTCAGAAAAAATGTTAAGCCGTTGGTTGCAGTTAACATGTATGACAGTCATTATATAGGAGAAATAGTCCACACAGAAAGGGTGATCACTCGTCCTGTCAACAGCATCCCCACTGGCAGTAATAGTATATTGACACATGGGGTGTTCAGTTATTTGACTCAAAACTTACCAAGTAACCATGCATGGTGGTCTCCGTTATTAACAAACGTCATCATGTGGCATGAACTGGGGAATTTTCATATGATATATGTGGCTATCATGCAGAGCTCCTGGCCATCGAGCATTTATATTGAAAATGAGCAGAATAGTGTCACACACCTAAAATGATAAAAAGCACATAAATTATACAATTACAATATATTAAATGAGATGAAGTACTTCTAGATAAATAATAATTTTTAATCATGCCAACTATAGGTTAAACAATGTACAAGTTATACAATGAAACTTACATAGGACTCCACAGAAAGCCCGTAAGGGCGTTTTCTTTCAAGTGATAGCGCTATTTCATCAACAAGTTCTTTAAACATTGCCTTTGTAATGCGATACAATGATAGGAATTCACCATCAGCCAAATTCAAATAATTTTCACTAGCGCGCAGAATCCATGCACCTTGCCGTCGCATTACCATTTCCCGCTTCCCGCCTATATTCTAGAGTAAACTAATCCCATGCTAAACACGCTTCAGCCATAATATTTCTCGTATTTCCCGACAACCTCCAAAAATATTCAATTCTTTTTCAAGGCTTCTTCGCTTCTTGCTTGTGTGTTATGTCACTTGTGTCAACTTGCCATGTCAGAGTCTATGTTTGGTCTATATATATGTATAATAATCTATGGTAAGGGTGTTGTGAAAAATCAATCAGCGGAGAGATTTTTCTGTTTGATGAAATTGTACAGTCAAAAAAGATACAATTACAAATTCATAAAGCATAATTGTACAAACATAATAAAAATGTCAACAAATTACACAGTTAACCAAAGAGAATCTAAGGGTAAGAGTGACAAATTCTATGCTTGTCTATGCTATTAAGGTACTATCCGAGAATTTGTTAAGTTAACGACGAATTTCGGTACGGCAACCGACAAAAATCGTAACTTTAAGTACAGACTTGGGAATTTCGGTTAGTTTGCGTCGCTACGTACTTAACATCCGAATTCGGTCGCTATCTCATGTACAGACTGCCGGCCCAGTTATAGCGACCGCGGTCCGAAAGGTAAATCCAATATTTTACTTTGAACAATATTAAGTAAATTGATGCACCATACATACTGTTCTGATTGTATTACTGGACGGATGGACGCCATGTCAAAATTGAAATTTTCAAATTTGTTTTCTGGACGAAAATAGTTCCTGTAGTTGCGGCACGCTATGATGGCCGTTTTGACACGACTGGTTTTGCTTGTTTTCTCTTTTTTGGTGCGCTTTGATATTGGACAAGAACTGTTAGACGAATAACTAAAGAAAAATATGGCAAAACTTCCACAGAAGAAAATAAACTTCACACACCAAAAAAGAGAAAAATGAGTAAAATATGTCGTGTCAAAACACCCATTTAAGCGTACAACTATACTGCTGACTCTTTGGGTCTTCTTTTGCACAATCTATATGACAGGCGAACTATTAGCCAGTCTAATAACAGGGCAAATCAAAGATTATCAGTTTTGAACGAAAGCTATGTCACAATCAAAATTGAACCATAAGTTCTTCATCCATTCTACATAGTTGCATCGAAATTCCAAAGTTTCTACGTTAAAGTCCGGGGTGGATTCTCTGACTCAATCATTATTGGGTTAAATTTATTTGGCCCTTGTATTTTACCTACACTTTACTAACAAGGGTGGCGATTGGCGATGGTATTTTTGATCGAAGATTTTATATCAAATAATTCAGAACTGAAATAGTAGGTACAGTTAAGTACAAAAACGTAACTTAACCAGGTGTCTATGATGTCAACCGTTAATCTATCCCAACATTCCCATTAAATGAAATAATTTCAACATCTTACATAAATGCATGACGCAACAAATAAAACGAAAAATTACAGATTTCCCTCCAATTTCTTTTTTTTTTTACTACAGCTCATCTGGACAATGTAACCCACTATACGGCCTTCTTTGACAATTGCACACGAACAATTCACCGGTTTTAGAACGTTTAAATAAATCGTCGAAGTACGAATGTCGTGCCAATTTTTTTCCAGGATTAGTAAAATCCAATACAACATAATGAGGCGGCCTCTTTAATTTTGCGTTTAGTTTCTGCATCGTTGGACAATCTGTCATGCGTTTTGTGTGCGACGATGCAATTTCTTCAGGTAGCAAAAATTACAAATGGCCATCGCAGGATTAAAATTAAACGACAATTTAAAAATGTATAGGATTAAATGAAGTGTATTGAGCATTTTAATGGTATTGTTGACTTTTTTTTTCGCTTATACTCGCCTAATCTTATCTATGAACGGTTGTAATACTAGAAATGTCACCTGCAGAGACGTGAACATTACCTAGTTTATTATAGTTATGACTAGCTGTCGCGGCAAAGTCGTTTTGCCATATTTAAAGGGTGGACAACTCTTAACATTTAGGGGGATGAAAAATAGATATTGGCCGATTCTCAGACCTACTCAATATGCTCACAAAATTTCATGAGAATCGGTCAAGCCGTTTCGGAGGAGTTCAAGTTCGAACACCGTGACACGAGAATTTTATATATAAGAGATTTATAATCTACATTTAGAGTTATTATTTATTGTGGTTCCCGGCAGAGTAGAATTTGGGCCACCCCATCTCTTTCCATGCGGTGTCGTACAAGGCGACTAAGGGATAGGGCAGTTTAACATCGGACAGATATATACAGCCCAGACTCAGTCTCAGATGCGGGGCTCGAGTCAACTATAGTGTCCGATATACGGCAATAGGTTCATCACCTATTATGTGGGACCGAATACAGTTACTGGTGAAATGTGGGTGTTAATTCACCTCTGCCTAACCCTCCGGCCGCGTGATTTTATGTATGTATGTATGTATGAAATATTTCTAAAATATTCAAAATTAATGATTTGTTTTGATTAAGTGATTTGTAAAGTCGCAGACATAACTTAGTATTAAATTTGCATGCCCATTAGTATAACATAAACCACGCCGTGCATTGACATAACACTAAATTAATGCTTATTATTGTTTATGTTCACCAATAAAAATAATTTGAATATTAAATTAAATAAAGAACGAAATGTTTTTCGAAAAAACTACAACCATCACGTTCGAAAACTAGTTGCCTTACAAATGACGAATTAATCTCTCGAAAGCAGTACCGATATTTTTTTGAATGTTTCCGGACGCAACAGCTCGTGACAAATTGAAGTGACATTTCGGTAGTTTTATAAAGCGGCGTCCATCTTGCGTTGCGGATAGAATGTTCGAGATATTAATTTAGATGGTCGTTTGAAAGGAACATGCTTCTGTCAAATAGTTTTATTCAATATAAACGAGTGGTTTCCGGTGGCATAATAAACTATTACATGACATTAGAAATCCGTATGTAGGTATTATTTACAAATTTATATGTCTGACATATATTATAACTTTTTTACGAGTAGGTACATAATATATTATTGAAACGGTCCTGGCGGGATTCGAGCATCGAACCTTCGCCTGAAACCATCCAAATTCTAAACATATATCCGTTTTACGACGACGGTGGGAGCAATCTACCGACATTCGTACAACCTATCGAAATCAATGAATGATGTTCCAATCATCTTTAAAGATTGACTTTTGATGACTCCTCTTTAAGGAAGTAGGACACGGCGGTATTTCCGCCCGATTGAGCAGTCCAACTGGGGAAGTACCTCCGCCCTACAGAATACCGCGGTTATAATAACTTCGTGATGTGTTCCCAGCGATGAGTAGGGTAGCCAGAGCTCACTGGAGAATTTGTGCTGTCAGTGGGAAGACTAAAGGCTTGTCCTGCTTTGTCTTCTACACTGACGGCACAGAAACTCTGTACTTACAGGGTTGGCAGCGCGACTGTGACTCCTCTGGTGTTACAGACGTCCATAGGCCACGGTAACTACTTTCCATCAGGTGGGCCGTGTGTTTGTCTGTCAACTAAGTGGTATAAAAAAAAAACTCCGCTTAAATTATTGTATCCTCTATTCATTTTGGCGTTAGACCCAGTTGCCTTCAAAGCTTCCACTATTGGGACCGGAGAACGCTGTTGTACTTCTTCAAATCATTTTTCATCGGTGAACTAACCTACGAGAGCAAGTGCATTTTTATCCTACAAAAAAAACATAAGACAATAAGAACCATGGACCGGGATGACTGGGCATGTCGCCCAGTTCATGTCGCATTTGCTCCCTTGGTCACTGTGCCCCTCCTCATCTGGGTATTATTAGGGCAACAACACTGTGCCTCTTTCCAAGTTGGTATCTGAGCCGACAAAATCTAGGGGAATATAACATAACGGGGCAATACCTGTAATGACACAGTATGTACGAATGAAAAATAAATAAATAAATAAATAAACTCACGCCTATATCCGGCCTATAGGTTGGCAGAGGTGCTAGCACCCACATTTCGCCAGTTAATTTTAGGCCCCAGGGTAATAGGTGGCGAGCCTATTGCCATTAACCAGGCACTTATAAACCTGCGATAAATACACACATAACTTCGAAAAACATTGAAAAATCATTAGTCTGTGCCATTATAAAACCTGGGCTCGAACCCGAGACCTCGTCTCTGCAGTTACCCATACCACTAGGCTACCCCGGTTATAGGGGAATATAATCCATTGATTTCATGAAGAAGGATTGAAGATTTCATGTAGGAGTCAATATACCACCTCGATAGAGACGACATGGAACGAAACCAACAACGAAAACGAATGTAATAATTACATCGGATACCCTACGTGTTGCCCGGGAACTTTTGTATTTTTTTTATACCACTTAGATGGCAGACAGACGCACGGCCCACCTGATGGAAAGTGGTTACCGTGGCCTATGGACGTGTGTAACAAACACTCTTACACCCATAGTTCACCTAGATATTCCATGGTAACTTTTTGGACTTTTTTTAAAACTTTCATTGTAAGCAGTAGGTATACCCGAGATTCACATTCCAAACGCGCCCTTACCTAAGTATCATAGGCATAGCTCAACAGCAATTATGTCCAATTTGTGCTGAATTTGGTCCGAAGCGTACCTTAAACTTTCACAATGAACCCGAGCCAAAATCGATGCCATCGTAAGGCTGTTTATACACACGTGTATACACAGCGTTAGGCTACGGCTACATGAATATTAATTATTGAAATTATACAGGGAGTATTTTTGAAACGGGGCAGTAAGGGCAAGTACCTTAACCGTTGCAGTTACAGCAAAACGTTCTTAAAAGACCTTCCCTAACTTTTTGGGACATTTTGAACTGCATTCACAGATTTTGTAAAAAACTTACAGTTAGCAAAAAAAATGCAAAAAGTTCAAATTTTTTTTTTATGCCAATCGATTCTATTTCATGTGGGGATCAAAAAACTCTATGGGACCATTTTAGCTTTCAGTACTAGAAAAGACAGAAATCGCCAAAAACGTTTCCTATACATTTCGTACGGAAATATGATAAATCAACTCGAAACTCATAGGTCAGGTAAAATTTTGAACTTTTTTAAATAAAAAAAATCATTTAAACATTTAAGAAATTGATTTATGAAATAAATTGCTCAAAATGATTTCCATTTTCACGAATACATAAGTCTATCCTTTTTTGCACTGAACGAATGGCGGCTAATAATGTTCTGGGATGAATATTACGTAAAATGGTCATTAATGCATCCTTGAGCTCTTGAACACTGGCGTACGTCATCTTATACACATCGTTTTTCACGAAGCCCCATAAAAAAAAATTAAGTGGTGTTAGATCGGGGCTACGAGGTGGCCACTGTGTTGGACCATGTGTACCTATCCACTGTGTACCGAATAGGCGGCTCAAATTGGAACGTGAAAGGTGACTGTTATGTGGCGGAGCACCATCTTGTTGAAAATGAACTTTTCGCAATTCCGACAGGGGCCATTCGTCCATTTCGTTTTCAAGATGGTGTAAAATGACTTCATTATACATGGCAGAATTCAGGTTCCCTTCATAAAATTCCACCATTATGACTCGATTGGACATTATACCACACCAACAGTTGAATGAGAAGCGAACCTGATTATGACTTGCCATAACTCTTAGTGGATTTTCTTTGGACCAATAGTGGTGATTTTTTCTGTTGTACATACCGTTATTGGAAAAATTCGTTTCGTCTGACCACAGTATGTAATTTAAAAATTCATGATCTCTGCTTATTTTTCCTCTTAGCCATCTGCAAAAAGTAAGCCTTCGAACATCATCACCCGGATGTAACACTTGAACTATGCGCCCATATCGATAGCACTTGTAGCCGTATTTCTTCCATATCTTTATCACAAGGGAGTGGGATACACCTACTTCAAGGGCAACTTGCCTGGACGATACCTCTGGATATGCTTCGACATAAGTCAGAACCGCAATCTCCGTGTCCATGTCCACACGAGGCTGCCGCTTTCTTTTGAAAGAACCCTGCAATTCCAGGTTTTTCAAAAGATTTGTAATAACCTTTCTTGTTGGCACATGCCGCAACGGATACTTATTGCGGTACCACACTAATGCAGCTCCCGCATTTCGATTATTGACAAAATACGCTTCTAATAAGTCAATTTTTTCACGATTAGAAGACATTTTAGCGAAAATCCTTAATTAATAACTCATACGAAGTTTCTCAGCTGAAACTAAGTATAACACACAGATTTTCGAATCAAATTCGAAATTTGAGGGTAAAAATTCTTTTTATTTACTTTACAGTCAATTCTACCCACTTCGTGGCCATAACAAAAAGTTAGACCATCGTAGAAATTTGTTTCTGTTGCCGAAATGTATGGGAAACGTTTTTGGCGATTTCTGTCTTTCCTAGTACTGAAAGCTAAAATGGTTTCATAGAGTTTTTAGATCCCCACATGAAAGAGAATCGATTGGCATAAAAAAAATTTTTTTGGACTTTTTGCATTTTTTTTTTAAGTTTTTTACAAAATCTGTGAATGCAGTTCAAAATATGTCAAAAAGTTAGGGAAGGTCTTCTAAGAACGTTTTGCTGTAACTGCAACGGTTAAGGTACTTGCCCTTACTGCCCCGTTTCAAACCCTGTATACGAGTATGCTAAACCCTTACACCCTGTATACGAGTATGCTAAATTTTGATGTTTTATGACTTTATTTTGTGTTTGTCTATGATAGATAAGATTTTTTTATTGGTGCTGACAAAAAATTCTCATCAAATCTTAACTTTATGTTTTTTGTGTGTTAACTGTTAAATAAATAAAATTAAAGAGAAAATTGTATAGAGCATGTAGGGTTATCTACTTATATCTTATCTTATTAGGTATACTTCATCTTCATCATCGTCATCATGTCAGTCACACATAGCCCACTGCTGAACATAGGCCTCTCCCACAGTATTCCAGAATGACCGACAAGTTATGATTACATATTGTTACATAATATGATTACACCAGGTATGATGACCTACATTGAATGTATGGTGATCCGATCAAGATCATCTGAGTCCAAGTAAACCTCTCTGGGTAACTGGTATATCTGGTAATTTACAGACGAGGCTCCGATGTAGACTTTCCTTTCGGGGTCTAGGTTCCGATGGCAGGCAAACTTCATAATAGGTAATTGTGATCTTCTTCAAAAATCCTCTTTGAGGCCTGGTTATTAATGTTTCTATACAAAATCTTCGCAGGTTTATAAGTGCCCCGTTAGTGGCAATAGGCTCGCCACCTATTACATTGGGACCTAAATATAAACTGGCGAAATGTGGGTTTTAGCACCTCTGCCTACCCCTTCGGGCATGTAGGCGTGAGTTTATGTTATGTTATGTTATAAAATCTATTAACATTTTTTTTTAAATTATTTTATTAAGAAAAAATATACATTGTACAGACGTTCCTCGTTTGAATTCAAATACAGAACAACAGTTATTCTTAACTTGGATTACTTAAAAAGAAAAATAATTGAATAGAGTGACGTAGACACTCCAAAAAGTACCTATCTAAATATCACTCTTCTAAATAAAGCATGTTAAACTAGAACAGAGCATCCTACATACCTATACCTATCTACTGTCTGTTTGACGTCAACCGAGGCCTTTTAACGCGGTCCCTGCCTGTGTGGGAAATTATCCGGAAAATAGCCGGGATACGCACCACGTAGGTGTAATAACCCCCTTACTGGGAGTAAGGAGGTTAAAAGGGTTTGGGTGGACTAGACTCTGTGTAGAACGCTCTTTGCTGTTTTATTTTATTTTAAATATTTTATGACATCACGTTTGAAGAGCGATTCTATTTTTAAAACGGTGACATTTAAACTGTAACCTAAATAATAGATGGGGTTTGTGCCACCAAAATGTTATGGCGGCAGATTTCTTATTTTAGTGAAAAGCCCTATGTAGTTTTGAGCGTAGTTAACGGAGCCACGCTTCGAGGGGAACCCTATTTTTATGGTGCATTATCAGAAGTAACCTAACACGAAGAGATCAAGAGACCTCAGCCAATCTCACCTACTTATATCTATACCATAAACTTAATATATACCAACTATTCTTAGCCTAGCGGTAGCCTAGTGGTATGGGTAATGGACTGCTGAGACGAGCTCTCGGGTTCGATCCTAGGTTTTACCATGGCACACACCAATGACTTATTCGATGCTTTTCGAAGTTAGGTGTGTATTTATCGCAGGTTTATAAGTGCCCGGTTAATGGCAATAGGCTCGCCACCTATTACATTGGGACCTAAACATAAACTGGCGAAATGTGGGTGCTAGCACCTCTGCCTACCTCTTCGGGGATATAGGCGTGAATTTATGTTATGTTATGGCATTCTTAAGTTTATAATCTGGACTTTCGAGGTGCGCGGTGTCATATTTGGTGCTAGATCTACCATTACGGGTATTAAAAAATATATTACCTTTTTTAAATTGCTATTTTTCCTATTTTTTACATGCAGTCACACCTTTTTCGCATTATTCTACATATTTCGCTTCTTCTGCTTTACGCACTTGCTATTTTTCTATTAATAATATTGGCATAGTAATTATAAATCAATATTATAAGTAAATCGCGGCTATGCAAAGGAAAATTTCCTAAAAATCCCTTTACCCTATTCCAGAATGCACAACAGAACATCTTTTTATTAATTTTACGGCAAACACCAAACTCTACATTGTCTGTGGTTCGACCCGACACGCACTTGTAAAATATTTAAATTAGATTTATATCACCTCCAATTAAATGCATTTAATCGATTTGACAATGATACCAATCATTAGAATCGATCGATTATTATCTATTACAAGGCACAGGTGCATGTCGCTCCACGATACCATTGATATCATAGACACGCCAAGGCATGATAGACTAAGGCCATAAACAAGCTGACTTTTTTCCGGTTCACTTGTATAGATAACAGCCTTTTGATAGCTAATTATTTTGTTAATGAGGGAAACAGGTGAGAGGTTCTCTAGATATAAAGTCCCTAATACACAGTGACCTGAGAGGGTATAACAAACCACTGTGTACAGAGGGCAATCGTTTCTCGTACTTGTGATGTTGTCACTTTTAGTATGTAAGTATTATTTCAGACTATGATCTATCATTATTCCAAATTTCAACGAGATCCGTTCAGCTGTTTGGACATGATTGAGTAATAAACATCTAAACACCTTCACAAACTTTGACTTTTACACATGATGTTAGTATAGTAGGAACAGTGTATATACAAGAATATAAAAATTCTTCCCCTTGGATGTCAACTAGTACCTAACGTTCCCAAAAGGCTGGCGGCATTACCCCGTTGGATGGCAATGCCAATCCGTTGTGCGAAAATGGCAGCCCTTTTATCACGAGAAGCATCGACGCTTTGCTATTTCTTTGTGAAGCAACCGTGCGCTCGGACCCCGCGAACTCATCGTCGCGACCCCAAACGGCTCCAATATGTAATTGTTTGTTATATTATCAGATTTACGCCGTTTTAGGGTCTCCACAGATGCCACAGCAGCTCAAGCGCAGTCCGACGTACTTGGAAGATGAGAAGGTGCAATGGTGTCCCATACCAAAGGCCTAGATAGATTTTTTAACTATAAATAAAAATCAAATTATATCTTTACATAGTATAAAAATGAACTCGCTTCCCCCGTCCATTCGCATAGATTTTTTAAACTACTCAACAAGATTTAAGACAGTTTTAGCAATTGATTGCTAAAACAAATTGCTAAAAAAATGCTAAAACAAAACAATACACAATAAGAAGCAATACAAGAGGAATGTTTATATTATATTACATATTTATAGATTGTGAGATTGCTTCCTAAATATTTTTTTTATGATACGTAGGTGGCAGACCAGCACACTCCCACCTGATGGAAAGTGGTTACCGTGACCTATGAACGTGTATTTACATCCGTGCTGCCGAAGCTGTAAGAACAGAGATTTTATGTGCCCTCAGTGCAGAACACAAAATCAGGACAAGCCTTTGGTCTTCCCACTGACAGCACAAAAACTCTCCAGTGAGCTCTGGCTCCCCTACTCATCACCAGGAACACAGTTTGAATTTCGTAAACTTCTTTCTAAACTGTTCAATGTATTTTAATGCAATTTTCAGCAATAGATAGCACTTTAATAATTGCAGGAACGACATCGAAATAACAGCCGGACGGAGCCGTGGTAAACAGCTAGTATCTAAACACATAGGATATCTAGCATTCATTCCAATAATATCTACCAGTACCGACTAATCAAAATGTCAATGCAACAACATAGTTCTAAATTAACCAAGTGCGAAATACTTCAAAAGAGAAACTTTCAGTAGTTTCGTCCAAGATATTCCTGCAGTGTCTTAGAAGTGGGATGAAGTGGGGTGGACAGGGGTGTGGGGGAGGGGTGAACCTGTGAAGCTGAGGAGATAATTCCTCTTAACTGTTCAACTGGGCAGAGTAACGCGTTAAGTAGAAGTAGATTTGGTTGTGATATATTGTCGTTACGCGTTTATAGTGTTTAGTTGGAGTAGGAATTGGGGAGATAAAGATTTTGTTCTCTTAAAAGATCGTACTAATATATCAAAGAAACAATTTCATTTATTCAGTTTAGGCACATACAAGAGAAAGAAAAGAAAGAAAGAAAGAAAGAAAAATGTTTATTACGTCACAGCATACAGTACTGAGAAGCCTATCTCTTAAGATACAGGGTTCTCCCTAGTAAATGTACTGAAAGATAAATGAATTAATTATAATGTCGATAAAAAGTATTAAGTAGATACCTGAATGACGACAGCGTATTCAGTTAAACTCTTTCTCCTTCGGAATTTGATACAGGATTTATTCTCAATATCAGACATTGCTTTATGAATCATCTCTATTTGCCTTTTATCTGTAAAAAATAAATAAAGTACAAAAAAAACAGAATGCAAAAAGAGAAAATAAAATAAATATACAATATAATTTTTATATACTGTGGCGGGTGAGGTGCCACGTCATTTTAAGAGCACATATGAACGTCAAAATTATACAAATATGCCAAGAAATAGTATAAAAATATTAAATAACGTATAAATAAACCATTGGAAAATGATTCTTTCGCTGGTTCGGTAGGTTAGTTCTACTGAGAAGATACCAGCAAGAAATTCAGAGCTTGATTAGAACTAGATTATCTTTCTTTTAAATTTGCTTTAGTTGACAATTTATTTTGTGCGAGCAAGCAAGAGACTTATGTTGACCACGCATTTACATCATCAAGATACTTATCTACTTCATAGTAACCTTTATTAATTAAAGTTTTTTTCACTTCTATTTTAAATTTATTTAGTGGCATGATCAAATCCTGAGCAGTTTTATTAAATATTTTTATACAGCTGCCTACAAACGAATCACCAACTTAGTGATACTAATATTATAATTACGAAAGTGATTCTGTCTGTTTGTTTCTTACGCTTTCACACCTAAATTAGAGAATCGATTTTGTTGAAATTTACAGGTGCAGAGAGAGATACATTGGGTAGTCCTTGGGAAAGGATATAGGATAATCGTGATGACCAAGATCCAAGCATGCGGAGCCGCAGGCGACAGTTAGTATCATAAATATTTAAGTTTGTGAAGATGTTTGGATGTTTGTAATTCAAATAAGCTCTAACGGCTTATAGGATCTAGCTGAATTTACAATAATCTTTAAGGGACTTAATGCGATGACGGTATAGGTACATACGTACCTTTGGAGTGTCTGACGTTTCGACCAGGTTCCACCGGCCGTGGTCACAAGTGAGGTAGTAACTCTTCACTACCTCACTGACTCGAAGACAGAGAGCGTGCATCACTGAGCCAGTCAGCCTGTGACCACGGCTGGAGTAACCAGCCAGTCAGGCAATTCAAAGTGTATGTACCTACCTATACCATGATCGCATTAATTCCCGTTAATATTATGGTGCACCATGGAATGTGATAGTTTAAAAGTTGAATCTAGCTGAAGCTTGAAACACGGTTACATTATCGTTTAAAATAATACATAGGCTATTTTTGACAACCTCCGTGGCGTAGCGGTAGAGCATTCGACTGCTATGCAGGGGGCGCGGGTTTGATTCCCGCTCAGTGCAAATATTTGTATGCATGAATATGTATATTTGCATTGGTCTGGGTGTTTCTGTGTATAATATGTATGTATTTACAAAAAAAAAGTATCTAAGTATGTTTATCCGCATTCTAGATCCCATAACACAACCTAGTTAAGCTATGCTTACCATGGGTCTAGATAGCGTTGTGTAGAATGTCGTGGAATATTTATTTATTTATTTATATTTATTTTATCCCTATAATATGTCCCCATTAATTGTTGAACGGGGTTAAAATTCCATGAAGGTGCAGCCATCTTTTTTGGCAAATCGGCTGATTCAGGGCCATCTTCGGTTTCAAGGCGGCCAGCGAAGGTCAACACAGAGAACCAACATGACAAAACACGGCTGTGGCGTAACGCCTCCGGTGTTGCATACGTCCATAAGTCACGGTAACCACCTCAAATCAGGTGAGCCATATGCTTCAGGTCAGTGTTCAAAAAATCCCTTCTAATGACTCTGTAAATAATAATAAATATTCCACGACATTCTACACAACGCTATCTAGACCCATGGTAAGCATAGCGTAACTAGCTTGTGTTATGGGATCTAGAATTCGTATAAACATACTTAGTTACTTTTTTTTTTGTAAATACATACATATTATACATAGAAACACCCAGACCAATGCAAATATACATATTCATGCATACAAATACTTGCACTGAGCGGGAATCGAACCCGCGCCCCCTGCATAGCAGTCGAATGCTCTACCGCTACGCCACGGAGGTCGTCAGAGATAAATAATGAAGTGTGAATTGGTTCATATCTCAAAGTTAGCGGTTAACCTAGTCCCCACCATTACTGTTACTTCCGACTTTCAACTTTGTTCCTCTTTCGACTTCCGAAAAGTTTTGTGTTCTTCCCCGCGAAGTGAAGTGTTCGCTTTTTGAATGTTTTCTTTAATCGGTTAGCGGAAGGAAAATAATGGCAGTGTTTAACGACAATATGAAAAGAAACAGTTTTGAAATTTAAGGAAATTCTTTTTTTAAATTTTTTTTTTTTTTAATCCTGTCTTTCCCCCTATGTCATTATCCACGTCTTACATCCATAGAGTGCAATACAATTTGCGCTTATAGAAGTATAAAATATGCACAGTATAAAATATAGCTCGCACATAAATTAACCTAAACCTAAACGCAAACTACAGTTGTCCGCAACGAAACTTCGTACGAAGTTGCGCGACGACACGAGCACGACATGGTCCCAATAACCTGACCACCCTCGAGATCCGCTGTCGAACAAAGGATGCATGGCTCTAGGGCAAAGATTAACTAGAGTTGAACTGGAATAAAGATGTGCCATTCCTTTGAAAGAAGCATTATTACATTTTTATGTTGAGTGAAAATATTTTGTTTCAGAAAAGAAATACTAGGTAGGTACATAATCTTTTTCTTTTATACCACTTGCTTGGCAGAAAAGCACACGGCACACCTGATGGAAAGTGGGTACCGTGGCCTATGAACGTGTGCAACACTAAAGGAGTCAAACTCGCGCTGGCAACCCTGTAAGCACATGAGTTTTTGTGCCGTCAGTGTAGAAGACAAGGCAGTACAGGCTTTTGGTCTACCTACTGACAGTACACACAGTTTTTTTTTTTTAATTATAATATATACAGTGATACACAATACAGTGATGTTATAAATTGTCTATTATAATTTATAATACAGCAATCCTTTAAAATCAATTTTAAAAATATAACCATAGTAATAAATAATTTTTGAATGAAATTTTAAAGCATTTAGTATACTAACTATTCAGATCGATAAAGATATAGAAAAAATGTATCGTTTCAGGTGGGATTCGAACCCGCGATCTTTCACTTACAGGGATAACGCTCTGACCACAAAGACACAGAACCTTCGCCCGAAACCATCCAAATTCTTCTATAAATAATCAGAGCGTTCCCCCATGTAAGGAAAAGATCGCGAATTTCAATTCCGCCTGAACCGATTGAATTTTTTCTATAGCTTAATCGATAACAAATAACTTATTGTGAATATAAGAGATGACTTTGTATGACTTTATAAATACTAAACAAGCGCATCCAATAATTTGCTAAATAACTGTACAAAAATGTAAGTACATCAGTAGCGGGTAATTTTATTAAATAGACATACATATAAATATGTCTGTGTCTGTACAAATAATATCGCCAGAGGACGAGGGGAAGTCACGGTGCGAAGGATATCCGGGGTGCGAATGATATCAAAGTGGCGGGGGATTCCGTGCCACTTGGCTGGTTTGATTATGAGTGGCACCAACTAAAACCGCACATATAACGTCTTCTAAGATTGCCTAAAACATATCCTGATATTCCTCGCACCCAGGATATTCTTCGCACCGGTGGTTTTCCCTCGTCCAAAGATAAACGTAGCATAACATAAACTCACGCCTATATCCCCGAAGGGGTAGGCAGAGGTGTTAGCACCCACATTTCACCAGTTTATGTTTAGGTCCCAATGTAATAGGTGGCGAGCCTATTTTTCATAAACCGGGCACTTCTAAACCTGCGATAAATACACACATAACTTAGAAAAGCATCGAAAAGTCATTGGTGTGTGCCATGGTAAAAACTGGGATCGAACGCGAGACCTCGTCTCAGCAGTCCATTGCCCATACCACTAGGCTACCGCGGTATGCAGGATAACCGTTAGGAAAAACATAAAAAGTAGGTATGAGGTAAGTACAACATCAACCAAATAATCGGTGCTTCTAGAATTTGATATCTCACTAAATCGAACGATGCAAATCACAATGGCAGTTCATTCTATCTCACGGTTCATAGATTAAGTAGTTGGCAGTAAACTAAACAGATGCGTGACTGTTCTGATTTCATATTTGTTTCTTTTTGTGTTAATGTTACGTGTTACGTACGTTGTAATTTTTTTAAAGTTCCTGTGTAGGTAGTTACTTCACTCTGAGACACATACATTTCCTACCATTGAAGACAGTTCCCGCCAGTTGACAATGTTATTAGAGGTAAGTATCGTAAACAGAAAATATCATCATCATACCTATTTCCCACTAGAGAATAACTGGTCTCCTGTTAGGGGACCAATGGGCAATATAGGGGGCGACTACAAGTTATATTCCGGTTGATGAATTTTAGAAAACCATTCGGCTCATCGCTCATCGTCGACTAAAGGCGCTTTCGCACTTTTCAACCGATGTCTGTTTGTTGATTGTGATTGGTATATTGACTTCTCTGGAGCGACTGCCGTCTAACCATCTAACCCGCGAATTAAGCCTTCACCTGAACCTCATCCATTGTTTCGAAGGTGCATCAGCATTTTAACCTTTAAGTCCTAAAACCTTAAACTGTTACTTTAAGGTTTTAGGGCTGTTAAGTTAGTTTAGTTTAGTAGCCTGTTAGTTAGTTAGTTTAGTATTGTAGGCTGTTTAGGGCCTTAAGCTGTTAGTTTAAGGTTTTAGGGCTTAAATGGTGTTAGTAGGGCCCTATACACTCTATAGAAGCACTTTTTCTAGGCGGAAAATCCCCACAGATAATAACTCAAATACAAGAACATTGTTTTATATCCCATTTTTATATCCAATTTAACTCAACACTATTTTGCACCTCAGAATTCTAACAAAATATACACAGAACGCTCTATACTTCATACTGTAGCACAAAACGGCAAATTTTCTGCCTCTCACGTATCTATGACATGCACACATTTGCACACACACATGTACGCGCACACACACACTGTGGGGGAGGTTGGGGGGTCTCCGCTGACCCGTGGCGCCGCCTCAGATTGTTACGGCCAAAGAAACACTCCCTAAGAACAGGACTGTGGAGTCGCGTTTAGAAATTTACGTTGTAATTTTTTTTTAATGAAGTTTGTTTATATGTTGTGTAAAAGTTACGCAGCGAGCAATGGAGCGAGCTATGCTTGGAGTTTCTCTGAAAGATAGAATTCGGATCGAGGTTATCTGACAGAAAACTAAATTTACCGACATAGGTCACAGAATAAGCAAGCCGAAGGCTGAAGGCTGGCCACGTTTGTCAAAGGATCGATGGCCGTTGGAGCAAATGAGTCCTAGAGTGGAGACCGCGAGAAGGTAAACGTAGGACGCCCCCTAGCCAGATGGACGGACGACCTGAAAAAGGTGGCTGGGACAGACTGGATGCGGAAGGCGGAGGATCGGAAAAAACGGCGCACATTAGCAGTGAACTACGGTGGGCTAATTGATTGATTGATTGTATGAATATAAAAATTATTAATATGTATGACTAAATCTATCCCAACATACTAACATTATAGATGTGAAACTTTATGAAGAACAAATCTGGTTAACAGATTTATAGTATAGAATAACACAATACATAGACTTTTTGTTCCAAGAACACTTTCCCATTGGAAGCGAGAACAGGACCAAAATTTTACACAGCAGGCATGAGCTATAGTTGCGGCCCTGGGTCGGCCGGGGTGCGAGAGACATGCCTGTCGCCCTCACTTTCGGCAACCAAAAACGACCCACAGGTGGCGTGCGTTTTGGTCGGTTCAAGTCCGACATAACCTCTTCCACCGGCTCCTGTGGGGGGGTTTTTGCTCACGTAAAAGAAAAGCAATAGTTGCGGCACGCTATGATGGCCGTTTTGACACGACTGGTGATGTTAGTTTTCTTTTTTTTGGTGCGCTTAAGCGTCCGATATTACTGTCCAATATTAATATTGGACAACGAACTGTTAGACGAATAACTAAAGAAAAATATGGCGAGACAGTATACCAATACTGTATAATAAAATGAAATATTTGAAATTTATCAAATGAGAGCTTCATTCCAAGCTAAGTCAAACAATAAAATAAAACACGGATAAAGGCGGCTCCAAGCCGCTCCTGTCCCACACAGTACACATTCAAAAGGATCACGAGTTTCTTGCGCCCCACGCCACTTTCATACCATATCTTATTTTATATTTTTATTTATATAATCCTGTATTTTTACAACACCGACTAGACTTGGCCATTTTATACTTAATATTATAAACGCGATGTCCGTTTGTTTCACCAGTGAACAATATACACAGAATATGAAAATATATGTATATGTATGTAACATATACATATATATAATCACGCCTTTATCCCCGGAGGTGAATTATCACCCACATTTTACCAATAATTGTATTCGGTCCCACGTAATAGGGGGTGAGCCTATTGCCGTATTTCGGGCACTATTGTTGACTCGAGCCACGCAGCTGAGGCTGAGTCTGGGCTGTATAGAATTAACTATCATCCCTATATCAACTATATCTAGCAACACGAGGACACGAACACCCTAAAGCCTTTGCAGATGCGTACAGATGTTGTCCATGGCAATGTTTTACCGTCTGTACCATGTTGAATGTTCTGATGAGCTATATAGGTATTTAAACTATCATGGTCACTGACATCAGTATCAGAATAAACGGGATATTTACCATGTTTCATTGTTTTGAGTTTCCGATATTTCGGCGCTGTTGCAAGCACCATGATCACGGAGGAACTGGAGTATTGGCGGTGAACAAAGAAAAAGTTTTTTCTTCTAGGAGTAATTATATCGATCTACCCTCTTTCGAGTTCTTTTACTACGCGTATCTGCACTACTATTGGTTTCACTCTCACTACAAACTCGAACCCGATCTCGATCACGTTCACGACATACGATGCTCACTGTATCCACTCGCGATTTTGTTTTAGCTTGTTCCCGGTTGTTTTTGCAAAGACGGACCACTGGATGCCAGACGTTCGGCAGTTGAAACCCATCCTCACGATTGAAATTTTTATACTTTTTTATTTCAATGGCTTCCCTTACCAGTCTTGGTATATAGTGGCGTTCTGTCGAAAGCATCTGAGGGTTATGTAGCTCGATCCAGTGGTTCGTACCGGACTCCAATAAATGTTGAGCGATTGCAGATTTATGCGGTTCATTGTTTTTGACTGCCCTGATGTGTTCCTTGATTCGGCATGTAACCGTTCTTTTTGTTTGGCCTATATAAGAACTGCCACAGCTACAGTCAATCTTGTACACTCCCGGTCTGTCCAGTAGGGAGCCATCTTTGGGTGAGCGCAGGCATTGCGACAGCTTTTTAAAAGGACTGAAAATAGTTTTGACAGATACCTTCTTCAGGATGTTAGCGATCTTATCTGTCACTCCTTTGATGTAGGGTAAAAAGGCTGGCTGTCTTTCCACCTTATAGTTCCGGGGTTTATTTGTGGTGAGTCTTGGTGGTGGAATATCGGAAACTCAAAATAATGAAACATGGTAAATATCCCGTTTATTCTGATTCTGATGAGCTCTTCCAATTAGACCCATCCTCCCCTTTTCTAAACAGGACAACACGTGCAATTCTTAGATGTCACCCGCACAACATGGTGCAGAATATACGATCAAAAACCAATGGGTTCGGAGACTCTTTCCTTAGCCGCACCACCAAGACCTGAAATTCATTACCAGCTTACGTGTTTCCTTCTTCCCACAGTTCCGGGTCCTTTAAGCGGGGCGTGAAAAAGCATGATGATGAGGCCGTCAAGCTGAATGCCACCATTGTAACATGGTATATGTAAGTAATGGTGATCCTCTTTTCTGACACTTTGCCTTCGGCTTACAATCAGGCGAGGTGAAGTCTAATTGACGTGTCCTATATAAAAAAAGGCAGGAGAGTAATAATACAGCTTTTTGTAACCAATTTTGTTATCAGTAGACAGTCTAAAGCCCGCATTCTAGATCGACACTCAGTCATAAATCACGATTTATGTGATACAATGATTATTTGTGTGGTGGCGGAGAAAGAATACAAGTATCACCACCCCATCTCATCCGAAGGGTGTCGTAAGAGGCGACTAACGGAAACATACACAGACGATATCACTGCGAGAGAAGGAAATCTCGAAACAAAACGCTGTACCAAACCTGACCAGTGTGGAAACAGTAGACCAAAGCCTCCCAACATTGGGAGAGGCCTAGTAGTGTACTGCGAAAGGCTAGTTGATTGATTTGGTTGACAATGATGTAGGGATGTATCAGGAACGCGGTAGCCTAGTGGTTTGGGTAATAGACTGTTGAGACGAGGTCTCGGGTTCGATCTCAAGTTTTACCATGGCACACACGAATGACTTTTCGATGCTTTTCGAATTTATGTGTGTATTTATCGCAGGTTTATAAGTGCCCGGTTAATGACAATAGGTGGCGACCTATTACATTGGGGCTTAAACATAAACTGGCGAAATGTGAATGCTAGCACCTCTGCCCTACCCCTTCGGGGATATAGGCGTGAGTTTATGTTATGTTATGCAATTACTAATATTCCCTCTAACCCCTCCAACTAAGCTAAACTGCTTGTGCTAGGAGTGGGTTCACGTCGCTAGTGTAATGGTCAGGATTCGAACCCAGGACCTCACGATCGTAAGGCCGACACCTTAACCACTAAGCTACCGAATGAAACCGTGTTAAATTCCCGAGCAAAGTCACAGGTATAGTTAGTATCATATCCAGTATTTCTAAAAGTATCAGCGTTTCAGAATTATACGAGTTTCATCAATAAATGCGCTTGATACTTGAGATCAGCAGTTTCAGATTGTTTGTAGTTTTTACGAGACACTTCTCATGTTATGATATTGCTTCGTAAATTTCGGTCAATATACTTAATACAGTCACGCCTCTTTCTGGGGTAAGCAGAGACCAATCTTCCAATTAGTCCCACCCTCCCCTTTCCTACACAGGACAACACGTGCAGGTCTTAGATGTCACCCACACACGGTGCAGAACATCCGATCAAGAACCAAGCGGTTCGGTGACTCTTTTCGCACCATTAAGGTCTGGAATTCATTACCAGCTCACGTGTTTCCTTCTTCCTACAGTCCCGGGTCCATTAAGCGGGGCGTGAAAAAGCATATGATGAGGCCGTCAGGCTGAGTGTCACCATTGTCACACGGTATGTGTAAGTAATGGTGACCCTCTTTTCTGAGACTTTGCCTTAAGCTTACCATCAGGCAAGGCGAAGTCTTATTGACGTGTTCTGTATATAAAAAAAAACAGGTTTTTTCCACTTGATTCGATCTGGCACATACCTTTCGCTTCGTCTTCCTTCATGATTGTAATTGTTTTCATACTTGCAGTAGCCGGTAAATACTCTTAACTTGGTAGTTTTCTCTTTCCCGAGACGTTGCCTTTATCTTAACATCAGGAGAGTCGAATTGGCGTGTCCTTGATAAAAAAAAATGTCTTAGATCTGATTGATCTATGACTTATGTGGTCGGCAGCACGAGTGTGACTCTCTTGGTTTTGCATACGTCCATAGGCCACGGTAACCACTTTCCATCAGGTGGGCCGTGTGCTTGTCTGCCACCTAAGCGGTATGAAAAAAAAGTACATTTCTAACACAAGCCGCTGTACAGTCACCACGTAGACGCTTCACAACTGGCGACGTGTGCCGACATTACTCAATGTCGCGCGCACTCCGAAGTACAGTCGCGTACAGAGGACTTAGGTCCGATCGTAATTAATGTCCGCACGATGCTGAGGTAGACGCCTGTGTCGATTCCGAATTTTGTGGCGATTCCGAATTTTGTGGCGAGTCCGGATTGTATCGTAAGCTAAGCTTCTGTAGTAGGTATTTGTATTATTTCAGTGTTGTGGAGATTTTTTTTGTCTGCATTTTTGATTGTATTTTGCCTCTGTGGCGTAGCGGTCAAACGTTTGACTACTACGCAGGAGGCGCGGATTCGATGCCCGCTCAGTGCAAATATTAGGTTTTTTTTATACCACTTAGGTGGCAGACAAGCACACGGCCCACCTGATGGGAAGTGGTTACCGTGGCGTATTCAACACCAGGGGTGTTACACTCGCGTTGCCGACCATGAAGAAACCTTCTGATGCCCCTCTTGAAGAACCCCATATTGTAGGTGCTTAGGAAAACCGCAGCAGGGAGGTCATTCCACACCTTGAGTGTGCGTGGGATGAAGTTTCTTTCATACCGCACTCTTCTTAGGAACATAAAATAAAAAAACTATGACGTTATATTTTTAATGGTCAAAAAGGTAACATTAGGTGTAAGGTTGTTGGGTGGATTATTAAAAATAAATAAATGCAGGTCTTAGATGTCACCCCACCCGCACACGGTGCAGAACATTCGATCAAGAACCAAGCGGTTCGGTGACTCTTTCCTCTATCGCACCATTAAGGCCTGGAATTCATTACCAGCTCAAGTGTTTCTTTCTTCCTACAGTCCCGGGTCCTTTAAGCGGGGCGTGAAAAAGCATATGATGAGGCCGTCAAGCTGAGTGTCACCATTGTCACATGGTATGTGTAAGTAATGGTGACCCTCTTTTTTGAGACTTTGCCTTCAGCTTACCATCAGGCAAGGCGAAGTCTAATTGACGTGTTCTATATTAAAATCAAATACAGGATAATTTTTTTTTTCGCATTTTAGAAGCTTCGATTTTCGGATGTGACAAATGAGTTTTCAAAAATCTTTTATTTCTTTTTTAAAATAAGGGATTGTTTCCTTACTTACACCAAAGTAGTAGATCTTTTTTACGCCGCGTTGCATTGCCTTTCATGTGTATAATAAGTATATAGTCCAAGAGAGTGTGTTATATTGAAAGTTGCCGATACAACACAGTGGAGGCGAGGCGCTGCTCGAGGCGCCTGCAGCCAGCGTCAGAGATAACGCCGACGCCCGACCCAACGAATTATAGCACCCCTAGTGCGGCTCGCGGTGTAGTACGGAGCAAGGGACGTTTTAGATGATTCGCAATGGGTAATGTGAACTAAATTGTTGAATGTTTACTGTTTAATGTGATTTAAAGTGATTGTAAAAGAGAATTATCGCGATAGCCTAGTGGTATGGGCAATGGACTGCTGAGACGAGGTCTCGGATTCGGTTCCAGGTTTTACCATGGCACACACCAATGACTTCTCGATGCTTTTCGAAGTAATGTGTGTATTTATCGCAGGTTTATAAGTGCCCGGTTAAAGGCAATAGGCTCGCCACCTATTACATTGGGACCTAAAAATAAACTGGCGAAATGTGGGTGCTAGCATCTCTGCCTATCCCTTCGGGGATATAGGCGTGATTATATGTATGTGTAGGTAAAAGAGAACGTGGAAATATATACCTATTGACTGAAAACCAAGTAACACCTACCTATTCTGTCAACCCGTTTTAGCAGATATTTTAAAAGTAGATATAGGTACCTTATTACGACTAAATAGAGCTCTTAGCCGATTTGGTCAATTTTTGTCATTATTTACACAAATTAGAAAACTTCCGCAGCAGATATTTTCAAATATAATAATTCAACATGTTGATGAAAATTAAATATTAGTTTAAATGTTTTTTTAAACGAAATATACATAGGTACCTACCTACTAAGCCTACATCGTAACTAAGACAAAAAATATTTAGGTAATTATTAAAAAATCCTATTTCGCATTACTATATAATACTTGCAATGGAATCTAAAATAATACTTTTATAAAAGATGCTAAAAGTCTTAAATTTGCCTTCAGCATCTGAAATCAAAATCAAAAAACAAGGCCCGAAAAAAGAATTACCAGCACAACTGCAGTACTACACCGCGAGCCTCAAGAGGGTGCTGGGGTCGAGTTCTCCTCCGGGCCATTTGTCAGTGACAGGACGTCGCGCGAGGGCAGCAGGAGAGGCCCGGGGGGGTGGGAAGACAGGGAGGACCCCCACTCCCCCTTCCCGGGACATTCCTCCGCGCTTGCGGCTTTAGCACGCGACAGTACCGACGTGTTGGCCTTAAATTACTGAGAATGGGTTTAAATTAAACTAAATGTTGCCATAACAAAGAATTTTGTTACTTACTTCAATTTTGTGGTAAAATTTACCTACATTTGTTAATTTTTATTTGGCGTAATGGTAGAGAATATAGAGTAAATAGTTTGGTATCTATGGTCACAAAATATTCAACATTTGAATATTAAAACTACAATTAGGTATTTGACAGCCTGTGTGGCATCGCGGTAGTGAACGCGACTGCTACGCAGGAGGCGCGGGTTCGATTCCCGCAGAGTGCAAATATTTGTATGCAAGAATATGTGTAGGTATTTGCATTTGTCTGGGTGTTTCTGTGTACCTATAATACGTATGTATTTACAAAAAAAATCACCTTTTTTACTAATCTCTGGAACGTCTCGGTTAATTTTGACAATGCTCTCACTGGCAGATAGCTGATGTTAAAAAAGACACATTTAGCTTAGAGAACAAATTACCTAGATGCCCAAAAAAACTAAAAAAAATATTTCTACCCGGGCGTATTCTTCACGGGCTCAGTTAATTTTAGGGTTCTGTAAAATAAGAGGAAACACATAACCTTGTTGCTAAAATTCCGATGTCTGTCTGTCTGTCACCAGACTGTACCTCTACCTACCTCCTCAGGGATATAGGCGTGAGTTTATGAGTTATGAAAATTTAACAGAAAATGTATCTCTGTTGCTGCTACGAGTATCTTTAACAACAAAAACTCTTTGCTTTTTTTATATAATTGATAAGCTCGTGTTCAATCACTGCAGTAATTAAAATGGTACGGAACTCTTCTTGCGCAAATCTGACTCGCACTTGACCGTTTTTTTATCAAACATAGAGGCATCGAAATATTTATAGGTACTACATTCTGTTAGGTACCTACTGAAGGAAGAAAGAAAGAAAGAAACATTTATTTAGTGCCAAGTGGTCACACATATAAGAAATTACACAACAAACAATAATGACATTGGAAGTACTGGAAGCATGTTTACTAAACAAAAACAATCTTTATATATAGGTATTTAAACTATCATGGTCTTTGCAAAAACAACCGGGAATAAGCCAAAACAAAATCGCGAGTGGATAGAGTAAGCATCGTGTGTCGCGAACGTGATCGAGATCGGGTTCGAGTTTGTAGTGAGAGTGAAACCAGTGGTAGTGCAGATACGCGTAGTAAAAGAACTCGAAAGAGGGTACATCGATATAATTACTCCTAGAAAAAACTTTTTCTCTGTTCACCGCCACTACTCCAGTTCCTCCGTGATCATGGTGCTTGCAACAGCGCCGAAATATCGGAAACTCAAAACAATGCAACTTGGTAAAAATCTTTATATGTTACACATATTGATAACTGACTTCTCCGGACTTCTCCGGAGAATGCCGTAAGGCGAAACCGGTCAGGTCTAACATATATTAAAAATAATGTGGAAAAGCACAAGTGAGTTATCAATAAGTGTAACAACAAATTCCACCAAATGCCATCAATCAACAGTATCTATAATCGTTATATATTTTTTTTTTTTTTATACCACTTAGGTGGCAGACAAGCACACGGCCCATCTGATGGAAAGTGGTTACCGTGGCCTATGGACGTTTGTAACAGCAGAGGAGTCACAGTCGCGCTGCCAACCCTGTAAGTACAGAGTTTCTGTGCCGTCAGTGTAGAAGACAAAGCAGGACAAGCCTTTAGTCTTCCCACTGACAGCACAAATTCTCCAGTGAGCTCTGGCTACTCTACTCACCGCTGGGAACACAACACGAAGTTATTATAACCGCGGTATTCTGTAGGGCGGAGGTATTTCTTTTTATTTCAGGGACTGCAAACTGCGCCTACACTGCTGCTGCGTCGGCAGAGACCCTCAAACGGCGTAGGTAGTAATATAAGTGATAATTACATATTTGAGCCGTTTGGGATCGAGACGCTGGGATCATGGGGTCCAAGTGCTTGGGTTGTTTAGACATTTCTAAACGTTTAATTGACGCTCCCCGTGACCAGAGGGCTGGTTTATGCCTTGCGCAAAGGATTGGCCTTCTGGCCACCCTCCCGGTTGACATCGATGGGGAGGAATTCTTTGATGCCTGAACCAGCAGGATTGTTTAGGTATAATCTGTATTGTTTTTATATTTTAATTTAGATAGGTAACTCCCATGAACACTATACACACATACATATATATATCCACGCCTTTATCCCTGAAGGGTTGGGCAGAGGTGAATTAACACCCACATTTCACCAATAATTGTATTCGGTCCCACGTAATAGGGGGTGAGCCTATTCCGAGCATTATTGTTGACTCGAGCCATGCATCTGAGGCTGAGCCTGGGCTGTATATATATATATATATCTGTCTGATGTTAAACAGCCCCTATCCCTTAGTCGCTGTTTACGACACCGCATGGGCAGAGATGGGGTGGCCCTAATTCTACTCTGCCGGGAACCACGCGGGAGTTTTCAACGCATATATGAATTTAAATTATGGTTATAGAATTCCACATTTTTTCAACATTGTCATCAATGACAATTTTTTTAAAACATAAGTAGTTTATTAATATTTTTCTGTTCAGAAACTCATTTTAAAGACTAGATATTGAAATCTTCATGAAATCAAAGTTTATTTGTTTGATATTATATAACGCCTATATCCCAGAGGGGGTAGGCAGAGGTGCTAGCACCCACATCCCGCCAGTTTACGTTTAGGTCCCAATGTAATAGGTGGCGAGCCGATTGCCATTAACCGGGCACTTATAAACCTGCGATAAATACACACATAACTTCGAAAAGCACCGAAAAGTCATTGGTGTGTGCCATGGTAAAACCTGTGATCGAACCCGAGACCTCGTCTCAGCAGTCCATTACCCATACCACTAGGCTGCTGTTTAATATCTGTTTTTATAAAATGGTTGCGCTATAACCTTTAGTTAAGTACTAAATCGAATTAAGTATAAATAAATTACCTCCCTTCCTTGGTAATGACGTCAAGTTTTATAAGCTTCATAAATATCATGTTACTTTGGATGAGTAATCATATTACACCTACGTAACGATATTTTTAAGTGCTTATGCTTAACATATTAATATAATCCTATTGAACCTGTAACCTTTATGTATTATTAATAACTAGCACCGCGCCGCGGTTTCACCCGCGTAAATCCTGATCCCATGGGAATATCGGGATAAAAAGTAGCCTATGTTACTCACGAAGAATGTAGCTTTCTAATGAAAAAAAATTTATTAAAATCGGTTCAGTACTTTTTGAGTTTATTCGTTACATACAAAAATACAAATCTTTCCTCTTTATAATATTAGTATAGACTACGATACAGCTAAAATAATGTTATGACGTAGACATATCTGCATACATACATATAATCACGCCTTTATGACGTTTAAACAGAGGTGATTTAACACCCACATTTCACCAATCATTGAATTCGGTCCCACGTAATAGGGCGTGAGCCTATAGCCGTATTTCAGGCAGTATTGTTGACTCGAGCCACGCTTTTGTGGCTGAGTCTGGGCTGTATATATCTGTCTGATGTTAAACAGCCCTATCCCTTAGTCGCCTTGTACGACACCGCATGGGAAGAGATGGGGTGGTCCAAATTCTACTCTGCCGGGAATCACGCGGTAGAAATATCTATCTAAGCTTAAGGAGGTAGAACACGGAGGTATTTTCGTCCAATTGAGCAGTCCAACTGGGGAAGTACCTCAGTGAGTAGGTTAGCCAGAGCTCACTGGAGAGTTTGTGCTGTCAGTGGGAAGACTAAAGGCTTGTACTGCTTCTTCCTGACGACACAGAAACTCTCTGTGCTTACAGGGTCCGCAGCGCGAGGGTGACTCCCCTGGTGTTACACACGTCCATAGGCCACGGTAACCACTTTCCATCAGGTGGGCCGTGCGCTTGTCTGCCACCTAAATGGTTTTAAAAAAAATAAGTTTAAACTTCGCCTTTTATTGTAATATCTTGCTTTATGTCACAACAGGACACTTTTTCATTGCCTGGTAGGCTGTTTTTTTTAAAACTACCATTGACTGTAAGTAGGTATTGGTTTCTCTGTAGTTCACGAATACAATTATTACTAGCCCTTGTCGGTGACTCCGCTCATTTTTCTCTTCTAAACTATAAGTACAAACATTCCCACCCATTACCGTACTTGTATTACGTCATTCAGAAGCAACTCCTAATAGCACACACCAAAGTAGCCACTCAGAACATTAACAAACTCGACCAGAACACTTCTATCAAAACAAAAACAAAAGGTGTACCAACAAAGGCTCATAATTCGCGTGAAAACGCACACTTCCCCCTCACACACACGCTCACGCCGCCCGTGCACACACACACACTCACACAACCTCACAACCTCACACACACACATACTCACAAGTAAAGCTAAGCCTACCACATAACGACACTAAAGTCCACTAAGGCGATTACAGTCCCCCCTCTCTGAAATTGATCCCCCGGGACCCACCCCCCGGGCGGCTTTGTGATGGCCCTTTATCCCGGACTATTGGTGACTTACGGTACAGCCTTGGAATTTTAGGAGGTTCTATTATTTTCGTGGTGGTTTTTGGGGAAAAAAAATTCTGAAATTTTTTCAGTGTTCCGAAAAATTGTGTAATATTATGAGAATGAGTGAGTCATATTGGACGAACTTTTTTTGTTTTTTTTTTGATGATATTGTACCTACTCTTATAAGGTCGGATTCCTTTATTGTGAATAATAAAGTTCAAGTTCTATGAATTTGGTCATACATTTTAATGACGTAGTTTAATTTTTAAATTAGTATCGGCTCTTACTTATCATAGAATCCATAGCATTCATAACCCTCTTTTTAGTTCACCGTAGTCGAGAAAATTACCTAAGCCCTCAGGCAAACAAAGGTAGCTAACTATATATGATCATCAGTGAATATTATTTGTGAATCTACTATCATGTAGGTACTCGTCTCCTGCTCCTGCCGTCTAACCCCACAACCCCGAAAAGGAAACCTGTTTCAGAACCTCACCCCCTATCAGCATTTAAATAGTCTTGCGAGATTGTCCCGAGTCCAGAAGATCTCAATGAGCCCTTACCTTATCTAAGTATTTAAGTATCAAATTAAAAAAAAAACAATTTAAAAGTAATAAAGGAACCCGTTAATCTACCAATGTTCAAAAATCGAACTAGGTACAATCAAAATCAAAAGTGTTCATCAATTTAAATTTCCACAGGACATTCCATTCTAAAAGTCTCGACACACGACGACTAGTGGTGCGACAGCCGCGGGTAATCGCACGATCACCGCGCGGTATCTGCGCGTCCATCTGCGGCCGGCGCGGCGCGGTTCCGCCTCAGATCGCGCCGAACGTTACCCGCGTCATATTTAGAGGTTATATTTAGAAATGCGTTGAGGTCGGCGTCGTGAATGATATAGTGCTTTTAGTAGGTGTATACGCTTCGTTACTGCGAAATGCTAGTGTTAAATTTGTTTGTGTGGTTGGTCTAACTTTATTTGAAAGTTTTATTATTAAGGTGGGGCATTGTCGGTCATATCTTACTGCCAACCGAGCTACGAGCACTATCTCATGATAGTGGTCAACCGCGATCAAAAAAATAACCATGAAAAAACTACTCTTAACGTACTAGTTCCTGGTTACTTCCAAGAGTCGCCTATTCTTATAGATTTGACTTATTCGGCATTTATGAAACCGATCGCAGTCATTTCATCGGGTGTACAGACTTACCGGGATGCAAGCATTGCACTTGCACAATTTCTAATCCTCCTAATCCTAACAGCTAAGCTGAATTGATTCTGTTAGCTAGCTACGTCGGTATTAACTATTAAGCCAAGATTCGAAGCCGAGAACCTCCAATCATTACGCCAACTCTTTAACCATTAAACCACTGACGCATTATAGAAGTGTAATTTTCTTTAGGCGCATTGTGTTGTTTACATAGAAAAAAATGTGCTTATAAAATTTTATAAGGAGCAAAAATGATCAATCGCATCGTCACCCCCGTCCAGGCCAGTCCACTCACGCTCGACAATACAATTCAAGTAACTTAGTTTTTTTTTAATTCTATACGACCAGTAGTACCTACTTAAATTTGACCAATTTTGACAATTCACATGTGAAACCTCTTTGAAGTGAAAACTTCTAAGACGCTTCGCTTTTCTGTTGGCACTCCCTGACAGACGCAATGTATTTTTTTTCTGCTATCTACTTACCTAGCCTAGTGGTATGGGTAATGGACTGCTGAGACGAGGTCTCGGGTTCCATCCCAGGTTTTACCATGGCACACACCAATGACTTTTCGATGCTTTTCGAAGTTATGTGTGTATTTATCGCAGGTTTATAAGTGCCCGGTTAATAGCAATAGGCTCGCTACATTACATTGGGACTTAAACATAAACTGGCGAAATGTGGGTGCTAGCACCTCAGCCAACCCCTTCGGGTATATAGGCGTGAGTTTATGAGTTTATGAGTTTACTTACTAAAACGCAATAAAGTAAGCAATAATTATACTGCACCACCCCTACCAATCACCATGTTGCCTATTTAGAGTGTTCCGGGTAACGCGAGCACGACACGACCGATACGGCGAGCGATACGTGCGACTGAGATTGATCGCGCTCGCGACTTCGCAGAACTCGCTATTTGTGGCCGCTCTCGGGAACTGTGTGTTAGTAATGTTGGTTGTAATAGAAGGGCTTTGGTTTGATAGCATCGTGGGGTTCTTGACACGAGGTGCTTTATTTTCCTAGTATTTTATGTATTGCCTCGTAGAGGTTAAGCCGTCAGTCCCGGCTACCAACGGTTACTCTAGGAGGTAGGACACGGCGGTATTTCCGCCCAATTGAGCAGTCCGACTGGGAAAGTACCGCCACCCTACAGAATACCGCGGTTATAATAACTTCGTGTCTGCTTCGTGATGACTAAACTTGTCCTGCTTTGTACTCTGCACTGACGGCACAGAAACTCTGTGCTTACAGGGTCGGCAGCGCGGGTGTGGTTTCTCTGGTGTTACATACGTCCTTAGGCCACGGTAACCACTACCTGCTACCTAAGAGGAATAAAGAAAAAAAATACTATACGAACATCTATGGTAGAGTCTAACTACAGAACTTCGATATCGCCAATTGGGTTGGAGGTCAGAAGGTAGCCGATTCACGGAAAATAATTAAGTTCAGCCGCGTCACAGTTAGACTGTAAAACTAACCTCAACTGGGTTGGGAAAAGTAAAAAAAAAAAAATATTCCATCGTGAATCAACTTATGTCGTTGAATGTATAAAAATATACTTAAAATGTAAAAATGTATAAAATTTACGTCCAGTTGTATTTTTATTAATTGAACTAATAAAAAACGTAATTTAAATAGTGAAAATACTTATAAAATTTATACAAAACTATGCTAACTATTTAGGTATTGCCCATTTTATTTAATCATAAAATATCTACAACTTGTTTACCTGTATTCTAGCAAATGAAAAAAATCATTTTATTAATATTTCTTTTTATTATAATTTGTATTTTGAGTCAGAGAGAGAGAGAAAGAGAAATGCTATTGTGTTCATAGAAACTGATAACCACTCTGCTCTTTAGCACTTCAAAAAGAGTATTATTTTGGCATAGAACCTACTTACTTAGCTAGATATTGCACTAAACATTTATCTAAGTAGATAAGTAGGTATAAGTAAGGTAAAAGGACCAATGGTGTACACTACGGACAAATCAAACTTCACTCTACACAATTTTCATTATATTTCTTTTTTTTAAATCTAATGCTAATTAAAATTCCAATTAATTAATTTTGTCATTACCAGTACCTAAGTAGGTAGATCATAGGTACATAACAGTTGCACGCGATTGTACTTCACTACAACAGAAACAGCAGCACATTCAATAACAAAAGCGTTTCACCTATAAATACGTGCTAGTACAATCATAACCAAAAGTTAGTTTGTCATTTGACCGTTCTGTTATCTTCAGTAATCAACACCTCGCGAATGGTTCAGAACGGTCCACCAATGAACGTGCTGTATAGCGACCCTTCACGCCGGAGGCGCGAAACTCGACACCTTTTTAGAACACATTTGAATAATAACCTAAGTAATAAAATATTTTTATTTTTATTTAGATCTTAGGTTCATAGTAGTAAGGTTGATATTACATTGGATCGTGAGGTGTGAAAATTGACGCCTATACCCAAACTATAACCTGAAATTTCAATGAACTCTATCTCTATTGCAATAAGAGTAGCTTTCGCATAGCTTTTTTATTGCATTGTTCAAGGGATGGATACAATGCGTACAATATTGTATCGTTTGCAGTGCTGTTAAGGTTTAATTTTCTTTGTAATTAGAGGTGTTAAATTTAACACCTCGAGTGCTATTTGTGGATACAAAGTCAGTTTGTTATTGGTCGGTCAGGGATATTATGGAGGCGATAGATAATCCTCGGACCTATCCTTGTCCGTAGTTATACGTATCGAATATATAGACATTTAAAATGTTACAGTTTTTTTTTCTTTTTTAAATGATACCAGTCAAAGACATTTAGGTATATACAATCGATAGAGATGGTGTTTATTTTTAACCGATTTCAAAAAAGGAGGTGGACTGAATTTTTATGATTGTATGGTAGACTAGATAGGTAGATACCTACGTAGGGTAAGGTAGGATTTCCAGCTTATCTGCATCCGAGCTTTAACCCTGGTTACAATCAAAGCTTGTAATTTGCGACTGAGGATCTCTCTCTTCCACCTTCCACAATTCGGTTTATTTTGGATTTCACAGAAATGACTGCCGTCTGGCCCCTTAACCTTGGTAGGAAAACCTGCGCCAGAGCCTCTATCATTCGTTATAAACCGGTAGAATTGTGGATGAATTTGGTCCTAAACTTGTTGGTAGGAATTCATATAGTGGTACTAATTGCCAGGTGTTCTGTTTCAAAATCTATCCAGCTGCAATACATTTCAGAGCAACAGTCAAGTCTTGAAAATAAATAATTATAAAATCCCGCTATTTTATAACTTTCTCCTAAAAATTTTGTTTTTTCTGCCTTGGCAACCCTTTACGCTCTCTAATTTACAGTAAAGTACGAACTTAAGGGTTTTTATAAACATAAAATTTTGAATTTCGAACTAAATCAAAATGACAAGAACGCACGTTACCAACGTAACAAGCAACCTACATCAATTTTCCCGCCACATCATTCCGCGCCATTGGGCGTCTGTTTTTTAATTTTCCCACAACATGGCGTTATGGTCTATGGTGGCATCGTATGTCCATTTCCTATCGTTTTACATCGTTGAGTAGTGACGTGGGGTGTAACGTACCTATTCATTTCAATGTCGCTAGAAACACGATTAAATTTTGATCAAGAGTTATTTACGGAACTGCGTTAAAATAACTTAGTATCTATGTAATTTGTTCCGTGTAAAAATCGTTATGTATAGAAAAAAGAAGAAAATAAGAAAGAAAAGATCATTTATTAAACGCATACACGCATTTCTACGTTTTGATATCTTTATTTATTTATTTATTTATTTAATTTATTTATTTAACAGGGTTTTCCACAGCAAATCTTGGACTCGAACCGATTAAAAGACATTCTCGGGTCTCATATAGCGGGTGAACTGCGGTCCACAAGGCATTCACCGCTGTTGACTCTGGGTCATCCAAAATAACCCACGTAAAAAATCACTGATACGCTATCGAGACTGTCAAAAAATTTTAGGAAATAGCTGGCGAAAGGAATATGTTTCTTAGTATGCACAAACTCAACCATTAGTGTGGACGCGTGGTAGTCCCGGACGTTTACCGCCTAGGTACTTCGAAGGTAGTTTTTGTTGACTGAAGAAAAATATAGTTTCCTCTAAAAACAATTGCGCCAAAGTTATACCATAACTCTCAATGCTTTTTACCAAGAGACCCGCAGGCAGGTAGGCTTACCCACGAAGCATATACGGGCATACTTACACGAGAAACGTGATTGTAGTGTGTTTAGTGTTGTCGGTGCGTCTCGTATAAATAATGTACCGCGATTGGGACGCGCCGCTCGCTGCGGTCTAGGCGCCGCGCTTGGCACAGAGGCGTGGAGACGCTGTAAGTAATAGATTCTTTTGAATTTTGAGCTTGCAACCCAAACCAAGCGGTTCGGAGACTCTTTCCTCTGTCGCACCATTAAGGCCTGGAATTCATTACCAGCTCACGTGTTTCCTTCTTCCTACAGTCCCGGGTCCTTTAAGCGGGGCGTGAAAAAGCATATGATGAGGCCGTCAAGCTGAGTGTCACCATTGTCACACGGTATGTGTAAGTAATGGTGACCCTCTTTTCTGGGACTTTGCCTTCAGCTTACCATCAGGCAAGGCGAAGTCCAATTGACGTGTCCTACCTATATAAAAAAAAAAAAAAAAACTTATAGGATATACCGCGGCCATAATAACCTCGTGTTGTGTTCTCGGCGGTGAGTAGGGTAGCCAGAGCTTACTACAGAGTTTTTGTACTAATTGTGCTGTCAGTGGGAGACCAAAGGTTTGTCTTCCTCTTCTGCACTGACGGCACAGAAACTCCCTGTTCTTACAGAGTCGGCAGCACAAGTGTGACTCCCTTGGTTAGGTGGGCCGTGTGCTTGTCTGACACCTAAGTTGTATAAAAAGGTGTTATTATTAAAATTTACATATATATAATCACGCCTTTATCCCCGGAGGGTTAGGCAGAGGTGAATTATCACCCGCATTTCACCAATAATTGTATTCGGTCCCACGTAATAGGGGGTGAGCCCATTGCCGCATTTCGGGCACTATTGTTGACTCAAGCCATCCATCTGAGGCTGAGTCTGGGCTGTACCTATATATCTGTCCGATGTTAAACAGCCCTATCCCTTAGTCGCCTTGTACGACATTGGGAAGAGATGGGGTGGTCCAAATTCTACTCTGCCGGGAACTAATCAATTTAGACATAGGCCTCTCCCTGATAGTAAGTTTGTCTTCTGTTACTTTGATCAGGTAAGATCGGTTCGGCGAATTCGCGAATTTATCCGCAAATTTGTACGCAGAATAAGTACGACCGCAGATAAGATATACTCACGTTGAGTACTTTTATCACGAAAATAGGACCTGTCGGTTACAGGAGCGAGATCAATATTTTATGTGGGTTTTGAGCTACCTAAGTACCTACATATATTATGCTTGCAACGCGAGATATCAAATCATCAGCCTAAACATAACATTACATGAACTCACGCTTATATCCCCGAAGGGGTAGGCAGAGGTGATAGCACCCAAATTTCGCCAGTTTATGTATAGGTCCCAATGTAATAGGTGACAAGCCTATTGCCATTAACCGGGCACTTATATCAGCCTAAAGGAATGTAAAAATCTAATTTTCGTGAATAGTAGAAACTATTGAAGTTTCCCACTACCTAGATATAATTTTAGGTCACCCTGTAAATTTTATTACTATCGACAGTTTACAGGCAATTAAACT
Organism: Eilema griseolum; assembly: GCA_963662185.1. Classification (NCBI taxonomy): domain Eukaryota; kingdom Metazoa; phylum Arthropoda; class Insecta; order Lepidoptera; family Erebidae; genus Eilema; species Eilema griseolum. The sequence goes on from OY759249.1 coordinate 5,741,259, forward strand.
CATTTATTACAAAACTAAGAAGACCTATCATGAATGATACTCTACAGCATTTTCCTGTTCCGCGGCTTGGGTGGCGCCGTCCGCTATAAAATTCGGACAGCGGCGCGGAATCCCACAGATTCCAACTTAATATTAATTGTCGATCGACTAACCTCAACACTCCTCCCTCCCCCTGTACCCCCCGCCGCCTTCGAACCCCAACCACCCACGACAAACATGGAAGATATCATTTTTGTATTCTTATTTTGAATATGACAGTTATTTTCTTGAAGTTGGTAGAAGATGTGTATCGTGGTGTACGGTGCCGCCGTTTTTTGTATACCAACTATGCCAGAATGAGATATCCTAATCACGATGAGATATAAAAGGTAGATATCTACGTAATTACCTAATATGAAATATCTGATACCTAGTGATGAGCTTTATTTTTGCTATTAAATAATTTTAGGGTTAGTCAAGATTCCTCAGATTCGCCCTCGCCCCATCCAAAAAAATTAGCGTTTAAAAAAAGCGTTTTATCATATAGGTATTTAAACTATCATGGTCACTCACATCAGTATCAAAATAATCGGAATAATTTACCATGTTGCATTTTGAGATTTCGATATTTCGGCGCTGTTGCAAGCACCATGATCACGGAGGAACTGGAGTAGTGACGGTGAACAGAGAAAAAGTTTTTTCTAGGAGTAATTATATCGATCTACCCTCTTTCGAGTACTTTTAGTACGCGTATCTGCACTACCACTGTTTTCACTCTCACTACAAACTCGAACCCGATCTCGATCACGTTCTCGACACTCGATGCTTACTATATCTACTCGCGATTTTGTTTTGGCTTGTTCCCGGTTGTTTTATTATGCTATTAAGGCAAAAAAATCGGTGGAAATCGAGAACGGGGGTAGCCGCAACTAAACCGGATTCTATTAGCTGATTCTATCAGCCGAAATTACTAGTAGATTTTATACATGTTAAAGCAAACAAATAAATATTTGCAAGGAATCGAATCCACGACATCTGACGTAGCAAAAACGTTCTTCCGCCTCACAGGTCATCTCATCATACATTTCCATGAATACCCTAATAAGTAAGTACTCTCACCACAAATTTCCCTCAAATTAATTATAGATTTAAAAGCCCATCATTTAGTAGAACCCAACAATACCATTCATCGAAATATTCTCATACAACTATCAACATCAAAAAACCGTTACTTTTAGCCACCGACTGGTCACCACTAGCAATTTTAACTCTAATTTACGATGTTTTAAATATGGTAAGAAACTGTTTTTTTTACAATAGCAACACAAAGCATAAGTAGATGTTAAGGTTATTTGATTTGAAGTTACCTACCGTTACAATTGGTAGTGAGCATTTTGAGGGTGTTAGGGTTGTCACTAAGTGGTCCCCATAATTTTAGGTGTAATATTTTTTCGTTGCTGTTATATCGGGAGCTGGATGGAGGGAGTGGGATGTGGAGGTCTGATGGCAGTTGCTTCACGAAAAATGCTGAATGTCATAGTTTAACTTGAAAGGACCCTAGACTCTGAGGTGAAAGCTCAGAAAGAAATATCAGGAGCTATGGCACATATTGGGTTAGGCCTCTGTCCAGCAGTGCATTGCGATAGGCTAATTAATTAATTGATTCCGATGATTAGGAATCTGCACACCCGGTGTGTATGTTTTAGATAGATGTAGGTAGTATGTATACAGTTCAATGTACAATGGGCGACCTTATCGCAGAAGCGATTTCTTCCAGGCAACTTTGTGGTTTATTAACAACTTCAGGACCTAAGCTAATCTCTCCTGTGCCTATCTGGCACAGCTTCGTCCATTGATCATAGTTAATCATCGTCATATTAGCGATAATAGGCATTCTTTTTTGTTTAAAAAAAAACTCACGCCTATATCTCCGAAGAAGTAGGCAGAGGTGCTAGCACCCACATTTCGCCAGTTTATGTTAAGGTCCCAATTTAATAGGTGGCGAGCCTATTGCCATTAACCGGGCACTTATAAACCTGCGATAAATACACAGATAACTTCGAAAAGCATCGAAAAGTCATTGATTTGTGCCATGGTAAAACCTGGGATCGAACCCAAGGTCTCTCGTCTCAGCAGTCCATTACCCATACCACTACCGCGGTTTTACTTGGCTTATTATACATGATGGTCATTTTGACTACACAAGTCAGAGAGCTAGGTACCTCTAGGTTTAGGTAAGCGTATTCTACCACAGCCTCGCCCCTCAATTATCGCAAGTTAGAAGCAGGTAGATTGCAGGCTAAGAACCTGAAGATCTCACGAAATTCACACACATCATAATAAAATTTAAATGGTAGACTAACTAAATCTTAAAAAAAAACTTCGCATATCAAACAAGCATGGCGATATTAAGTACAACCCTACAAGCTAAGTATCGGCTCCTTAGCTCCCGGCCGCAAAATTATAGTAAAATCGTATAATTAGGGCCACAGTCGTAATTCCCACTTGCGGTCACCGCTTCCTTCCTATTGTGCGTTCTCGATTCCGACTGTCAGACAGGATGCATCGAGTACTCGCATTTTAATCGATTCCGATATTTTGACAGTTGCGGTCGGCAGGCGATTTTTTTAGGCACACGAAATACGGTTTTTGTCTAACTCCTTTGGGTGAGAATCGTTACTCTTTTACTTTTTTCTGTTGTATTGTTTATTGTTTTTGATAAAAAAAATAACACAAAAACTAGTCGTTTCACATTGGTTTCCCAAAGTATCAAGATTAATAAAATGTTTCCTTCTTACTACAGTCCCGGGTCCTTTAAGCGGGGCGTGAAAAAGCATATGATGAGGCCGTCAAGCTGAGTGTCACCATTGTCACACGGTATGTGTAAGTAATGGTGACCCTCTTTTCTGAGACTTTGCCTTCAGCTTACCATCAGGCAAGGCGAAGTCTAATTGACGTGTTCTATATAAAAAAAAAGAAAAAAAAAGGTGTTCTTTCGGTTAGATTTGATTGACTGAATTAGTTGGAGAGAGTTCTATTACTACATCAGAAGTTACAGATTCGATTCCTGCTCAATGTAAATAATTTTTATGCAATTGTTGAGTGCTTGACTGATTGATAAAAAATATCCTTAGAACGTAGGTGTATCAATGAATTCTATTAAATTACAAGTTATGTTTATTTTGGGCCCACGACACTTGCAAAGTGGCATCTAGATCCAAACTAGATTTTCCCCTTCACTCATATTTTCCCCCATTGACACGTTTTTCCCCTTCACTTATGCCCCCTCCCCTCTTGACCTAGGTTTCCCCCCTTGATTCATGTTATTTTCATCGTAAAGCTCCAACTGCCAAAGAATCAAGCTCATTAAGAAGCAAATTGCCATCAATTGGTTTAACTGAATGATGACTCACAAGTACTCAGAGACATTACGAGGGCAGAATATGAATTGAAAGTGCCGTAACGATATTGTACGAGTAGAAATAAGATTCATCTACTACCATATGACCACATATAATATGTCATAATTGAGCTACTCCATAGTATCACTCGAAAGAAATTAACTACAGAATTTATTTGACCATTTTATTTATATTTACCCCGTTTTGCTCACTATGTTGTTTCATTCTGACATGAAACTAACTTGACTGAACTATCAACTACCCTATATCAACCAATCAATCAATCAGCCCACTGCTGGACATAGGCCTCTCACAATGTGCGCCATTTTCTCCGATCCTCCGCCTTCCGCATCCAGTCTGTCCCAGCCACCTTTTTCAGGTCGTCCGTCCATCTGGCTAGGGGGCGTCCTTTCGTTTACCTTCTCGCGGTCTCTACTCTAGGACTCGTTTGCTCCAACGGCCATCGGTCCTTCGGCAAACGTGGCCAGCCAACTGCCACTTCAACTTACTTATTCTGTGGCCTATAATGACATTTATTTAAGAAGTGACTCTCTTGTAAACATTGTATTTTATGAGATGACTAAACCACTGTGGCTCTGTTTCGAATAAAAGGCAGAGAATTACGTACTTAGATGTTTTATTAAAACAAATATACAGCCTGAAATACATTATATACAATAGGAATAATACCACGAATACTTATTGTCACGCAAAAAAAAAAGTTGAACAATACAACCGTATTGAGTGACAGCAGATGGCAAATTTAAAATTCGATTTTCGAAATCTGTGTTGCCACCGACAAAAAACGTAATAATAGGGTAGAAAAGGTACGATATTTAAGGCCTTATTAATTTTAAATCTACGTATGCTGTTGACAAACCACAATGATATGTTTATAAATGTAAATAGTAAAACCTTTGAATAGTAATGTCGTTTATTATCGGTCTGTTGAAAAGTATGACAAATGGATCGTTGACAGAAAGTTTTCGTAACCTAGTTCTGAGTTTTGTTCTGTCCTATTTGTGAATGGGGCCTGTTTTTATTTGTCTGAGTAAATTATAGGTTTTTGTATTGTCTGTATAACTGATCTCAGTTATACAGACAATGCGGTCTCTGTAACGTAATTGCTATACAGAGGACAAGCGTTTAATTCCCGCTCTGTGCAAATAATAACATAGGTAACATGAACACACGCCTATATCCCCGAAGGGATAGGCAGAGGTGCTAGCACCCACATTTCGCCAGTTTATGTTAGGTCCCAATGTAATAGGTGGCGAGCCTATTGCCATTAACCGTGCGCTTATATTCTTTCGCATGTATTGTACTTCCGGCATCATGTACCTATGTACCTACCTGTATTATGTAGTAGGTACCTACCTATGTATATTTTTTCTAAAGCTCAGATTTCTTCACACAACCATTCTCAAAGTCCTATCTATTTCAATGGCGGTTGCGTTTCCGCTGGGTTGCCACGCTGAAGTGTCAAATTACCCCTAATTATCTACCAGCGAGGGACCGGAACGGACGCCGGCTGCCATCGACAATTGAATTTTTTTTAGAATTACGTTTAAATATAGTGCGCAAAGGAATCTGATGAGAGGTTTCTTTTTAAATTTCACGATTTGCATAATCTGTGTGAGCTTTGTATAAAGGTTTGTGGTTATAGATTTCCCTTTTTACATTGTATGATACCATTGTGAGGCTATACTTCCCCGTAATTGGTAATTACTTACAGTTGTGTGTTTTGTTGAAGATTAACGATCACTGAGTAAGTAAGTAAGTATAGTGTTTAAGAAATTTGTTGAAACGTCGATGAACAAGCCCAAAAGCGAATTCAAATCTGACTATAGTTTATTTTTACAAGCTTTTATTTATTATTAATAAACGATAGATTAAATATCTCTTTATTGTACATCAAAAGATTAACGCGGGGACACACACACACACCTGCACCCCCCACACCCACGAGATTCAGGTAGTCGATCAGGACTAGCTAATGCTCTAGCAGCCTATCTAGCAGTAAGTAAGTAGGTAAGCATTACAGTACAAAGTAATATTTACGAATGTAACGGCAAACGGAAGGTAGGACAGGACATCCCTACCCAGATGGACGGACGAACTGAAAAAGGTGGCTGGGACTGACTGGATGCGGTAGACAGAGGCTCGGATAAAATGGTGCACATTGGGCCTCTTCCAATGTGCGCTATTTTATCCGATCAGCTTTGTCCAGCAATGGACTGCGGTGGGCTTATTGATTGATTGGTTGATAAAAAATATTAATATTATTTTTTCTTTTCCTTTTATTTATTTGGAACAATTAAGTGTTTTTACATATCTATTACAATGTAACGATGATATCTGTAATATTAATAAACTGTGACACAGATATCCCGAATTAGAATGATATTCCAAAATGTAAATGATTGAATAAAGATTATTATTAATATTTTTAATGAATAAAAATTATATTGTATTAAATTTGATGCCGCATGGTTCCCGGCAGAGTAGAATTTGGACCATCATATCTCTTCCCATGCGGTGTCGCACAAGGCGACTAAGGGATAGGGTAGTTTAACATCAGACAGATTTACACAGCTCAGACTTGACTCAACAATAGTGCCCGGCAGACGGCTAATTGGTACGTGGGAACGAATTCAATGATTGGTGAAATGTCGGTGGTATTTCTTTTTTTTCCTCTTAGGTGGCAGACAAGCCCACGGCCCACCTGATGGGAAGTGGTTACTGTGGCCTATGGACGTATGCAACACCAGCGGTGTTACACACTCGCTGCCGATCATGAAGAAACCTTCTGATGCGATTCTGGAAAACCCCATATTGTAGGTGCTTGGGAAAACAGCAGCAGGGAGGTCATTCCACAGCTTGATTGTGCGTGGGATGAAGTTTCTTTCATACCACACAGTGCGCACCGTCTCAGGTCGCATTGTGTGAGGATGTATTTCCTATGGCGAGAGGTGTGATGATAGAATGTAGCTGTGGACATCATGTCAAACAATTCATCTGAGCACAAACCATTGTACAGGCGGTAGATCACACAGCGAGGCACAGTCCATCCTAAGGCTGAGATAAAGGCGTGTTTGTATGTAAGTATATATTATATTTTGAAAATTTTCACTCAAAGCCACTGTAGAGCTTTCTAAACATAAGTCATTTCTCACGGTAATTTGGTCTCAAAACCCACAGTCTACACAGCATCAATATCTAATCTAACACATCTTAAAATTTCAAACATGACGTTTGTAATCCTACCTTTTTGAAGATAAGCAAATAGCTTGATAACATTTGTAATATTAGAACCTAATAGTTAACATCTTTGAAACGGACCCCGCACTCCAGTGAAAGCTGTGAGTGCGACCGAGACTGATGTGAAGATGATGATGGTGATCTATGATATCTATAATGTAGGTATATTAATGATCTATAATTACATCTTATGCTCAAGACTATTGGCACTTGGCTGGCACGCATGTTATCTTTAATCAATAAAGTATACCTACCTAAGGATTTATCAGCATTCATTTTTAATTAGATCACATGATCCCCACGGCAGCTTGATCAATGCAAATTTTCTCAGCCTTGAGTACATTTCTAAAAAAAAACCCAAAACGATTGCAACGTCTAAAAAAATAGTCAAATCTAAGCTAAGGTAAATTAATCTAAAACAAATAGTAGATAGATATAAAATGAGTCACTTCTGTCACCTATGTCTCTTCACAAACATCTTCTAAACCAAACAACAGATTTTAATACGGTCAACATTGTCATTTACATAATTTTTACCAAAGCTTTTTTATGTTTTTTCGTAAAATTCATTATTGATAAACTTTTGAAGAATGACAAATCAAATGGGACTCGTGCGGTGCCGAAATGGGTCACTAATAAATCATAATTCTTAAATAATATAATTAAATCAACAGCTCGAATAACAAACTCGGTGACCTGACAAGACCTCCCTAATCTAAAAACCGATAAAAACAGAAAAAATCGCACAGGGATATTTATTCAGCCATCAAAAGTAGATATAAAATAAATAATCCACGATATTAACGATAACAATACAACGTGCGCTGCCGCACAGAGATCTATAGATCATTTTAGCTCGATCCCTATTAGCTTGGATCGAAGTCGCCCCGCCCTCGTTGAAGCCCACTGACCATTAATTGGCCGCAAAAATCGATGTAGGAACGCCCATAACACTACCGCCTCTTTCACTCTCGTTACAAGACATATTTCTGTCTTTTTCCAATGAGTGGCGTCAAGCACCGCGCGTCTTATTTCTTTTATGCGCAGACGCAGCGCAGACGTCACAATGCGAGACTTCTACAGAAAAATACGGTTTTCGTATCGTTTTATTTGAACATACCCGCCTGTGCGATATTTGTGTTGGATAGACGGTTTTTTTATATTCTTTTGAAACGTCTAATTTGAAAGTAAGTTTGAGTCGCCGAAAGGTCTTTTTAGAGAATGAAACTTAAGAAGTTTTTGTTGGTTGACGGAGTTGACAGTGCCGTGGAATCTGGATAGAGAATGTGAAAAAAAGTTATCTGAAAATTTTCTTGTTTTTTTAAAATGTTTGATAACATAATTTTAATTATCTGTCAACAAAGATAAATAGTGTAGAATAGATAGGTAGGTAAACTTTTATTAATTCTTTGTTTTTTATATACCACTTTCATGGTAGACAAGCGCACGGCCCCAATCTTATTTCTTAATGTATTTGTCAATAATTAATTCATCACTAATTAACGAAATTAGTTGATTTGTCAATTTAATTTGTTACGGGAATAATTGATCAGTAATCATTAATGCGATTAAAGCATCCGAAATTTCCAATATAATATGGGTATTATATTTTTTTAAGATTTGGTTTGGTCTAAGTAAACCAACATCAACAATATCAATTTTTAATATAGTTGTTCTCTACTCACCGATAGATGGCGCTAATACAAACTTAATGCGTTACGAATACACTCATTCGTTTGCGTTCAAAACTCTTCTTTTTAAAATAATGATATGATCACGTCGCCTGATGGTAAGCTTGCTAAGAGGATGAATAAATTAAATTATAGTATAAATCATAATAGTTAAAGTAACAGTTAAGATATCCCCCTGGTTGATTACATAGGTACATCTTTACAACCTATTTATAATCTCAATAGATTATATGTTGGACTTATCAACAGAATTTTGTCAAACCCAAAATCGGCTATTGCCCAAAAATTCTGTACTCTGGTGAAAAATTCTGTACCCTTTCATAGTAGGTACAGGGTTATAAAATATAGTACCTATATATTATAGTATAGGTATTATATAAGTAGTAGTAGTAAGTGGTAGTATAAATAATTTGTGCTGTTATTTTAGCTTAAGTTACAATGGAGTTGACGTGCCCATGTGGGCAAAAACTCCTTTAAAACAACAGAATAATGAAATACAAAATTTATTACCTATACCTGATTGCTCTATAAACAATTAAAACCACATCAGGAGGAGAAACTCGTGTTCAATGGTCCAGCTAAAGAGTATCGATCATACCACTAGTGGCGTGTGGAGGTTAGGTGGCAATTGTCTTACGAAAAACTGGGAGGTAAGAAGCTCATAGGATAATCAGGAGAACCTGCTATTTAGCATAGAACGTAAAGCTCCATAGGGCTTCAAAGAGCCTCGCTATAGCGCTATAAAAGCGCTGTTTTTATACTTATTTAATAATATAACATAACATAAACTCACGCCCATATCCCCGAAGAGGTAGGCAGAGGTGCTAGCACCCATATTTCGCCAGTTTATGTTTATGTCCCAATGTAATAGGTGGCGAGCCTATTACCATTAACCGGGCACTTATAAACCTGCGATAAATACACACACAACTTCGAAAAGCATCGAAAAGTCATTGGTGTGTGCCATGGTAAAACCTGGGATCGAACCCGAGACCTCATCTCAGCAGTCCATTACTCATACCACTAGGCTACCATGGTAACATAAAACTATAGCTTATCTTACGGATATTATGCGGTTTGGTTATCATTGAGTGATAACGTATGGGAACTGTATGGTGAGAATGACTACATGCTCCGTCTATTATCTCCGTGTTAACCACAATTAGGTATTTTGACAATTTAACATCCAGCCAATGATTTATTATACTACTTAGGTGGCAGACAAGCACACGGCCCACCTGATACGAAGTGGTTTTTTTTTTTTTTTTTTTATTTATTATTATAAACAATTACAGTATTTACATGTTTCGTTTACTTAGTGATGTCACATAAACTCATTTGAGTTTTTCTGGGCATCATTATCATCGACATTCAGATATTAACTTAACATACAATCATACAAAATAATACAATCAAGTACCCACATATTGCGCAGGGACATGTGTTAGGGCACATCACAGAAAAAAGAAACCAAATAAATAAATAAAAATATTAATTTTGGCGGGTAGGTTGCAAAAGAACGCCACTACGTCTAGCGTCATCCTCCCGCCAGCCGGCTAACTAGTTTTTTTATAATGCACTCCGAGTAGATAGCAAATACGTTCACTGCATCTACAGGATTTTTTTTTGTTTTACCGTGACCTATGGACGTGTTCATCACCAGGAGCGTTACACTCGCGCTGCTGACCCTAAACAAACCTTCTAATGCATAATGAAGACTCCGATATTGTAGGCGCTTGGGACGGATATCCCAAACGCCTACAATATGGGAAGTAGTTACCGTGGCCTATGGACCCATAGCCATCTCTCTCGATCTGGCCCTCTCCTCGCGTGTGGGGACCACAAAGTCCCCAACTCGTCTCCGGAAATGGGAAGGCGCGCCGCGGCCTGCTTATGCCAGGGTGACAGGCGGCTCCATCTTCACCCTCAGGCCTGCGCTCATGGGTGGCGGAGGTCATTCATCGACTTCCGACGCCCAAGTTGCGTTCATACGCGGGCAGCTTGGCTTGCGATCCTTCGTCCCTCCCGCCCCGCCTCCTCCTTCACGATTATTACCTACTTGCTCGCAGAAGGAGGCGCCGGGGTTTTGGTAGACTCTAGATATTTCTTGTAGCAGGATATAATTCTGATAAGCGTCTGATAACACTATCAGTCGTACAAACTACACACCACATCATACAAACACCACATCCGAAACCATAGTAACACAATATATACCTACGAAAGTAACCTTGTCTGTCTTTATGTATGATAAAATTATTATATTAATTAATATGTGACTTATATTAATATAACGAATAAATAGACACTTGAAAGCCGGAAAAATAAAATTTCAGTACAATGTGTAATTCTAGACATTCATTTGAAAAGATACAAACAATAAAACTAAAAGAACTATAATAGAACTTATTGCTAAAAATAATAATAATGCGGCATGGTATTCTTCTGCATCGTGTCCCTCTTGTCCGATCTCATAGGGTCGCTCGAACCGACCATGTGCATCAGAATCTCTTCTGGGAGATTGCGATGCGTATGGTCGGTCGACGCTTCTCGTGACCAGAAAGCTGGCCTCTTTTTAGGTCAGAGAATAAGCATTGCCACACAACGTGACAATGCTGCCAGTCTTCTGGGGACGCTACCACATCCACAAGAGGCATGCGATGCGGGGAATTCCACAAAGCACTTTAAATATAATATATAACAATCATTCTATGAGACTTTTCCGTACTTATATGGGGTTTTTAGTTTAACTGTGATGTGGTGAACTTTGATATTTTATGTAAAAGACTGCCACCTGACCCCCATAACCTATTGGTGATACAAGTTCTGTAGTTAGACTAGTCATACTCTTAAGGCCTCCAACCACCCTTAGTGACTCAAATTCACTTTCAAATTCTTCATTTCTCAAAATAGTGCAACGTAATTACATCTTTCTGACGTCAAATTCTGCTTAAAACTAAGTTTACCTAAGTTTCTTTATCTTAATTGATTTGGATAGTTAGCATAATAAATGTTTTAAAATGTCATTCATTAAGTTTATCATCGCTTCCTAGGCGCTAGTAGAGAACCCCAGAAGAGAGCCAGATCGTGAGAGATGGCCCTGGGTCGGCCGGGGTGCGAGGGATATAGCTGTCAACCTCACCTTCGGCAACCAAAACGACCCACAGGCGGCGTGCGTTTTAGTCGGTTCGAGTCCAACATAACCTCTTCCACCGGCTCCGGTGGGAGGTATCCGTGGGTATTTTGCGCACGTAAAAATAGAAAAAAAAGGCGCTAGTGGAGAAGAAACGGCGCAAAATACTCCACAAGACTGTTATAGGTACATAGATACCTATTCGTTTGGGGGCTATTAAGTGGGTACTGCCATACATTTAAGTAGGTACAATACACTAATTATGTTATTACTGTAGTGTAGTGTACTGTATTACAACATTACTGTAAATCATGAAAAGCTAAACTTTAAAAGTAAGTATCATATTTCTATCAATTTATTCTTTACAGAATAATCCCCAACAAGTCAAAGACTACATACTCACGTGTGTTACCGGGTACTCAGTCAAAGAAACGCGTGGAATAAAGCCATTGAGCACACACACAGTACTCCAGGGCCTCAGAATGTTACAGTAGCACGCACCACCGGCCTCATATGGGACTCGAGAGGCTCAAATAGGCGAGGGTGGTCTGTAGACTAGGGAGACCTATTCGAGAGAAGTGTCTTTACGAATGCAGTTGTTATTTATGTAAATTTACTGTTATGATATGTGTGTGTGTGTGTGTGTGTGTTAGGTAATAGGTACAGTCAGCGTCTGAACGTTCTTGACTACAAAGTCTCAAAGAGATCTTTTTTTTTATACCACTTAGGTAGCAGACAAGCACACGGCCCACCTGATGGGAAGTGGTTAACGTGGCCGTGCGTGGTGGTTAGTGGTTATGGTATGTGTATGTGTAACCAGAGGAGTCGCGCCGCCGACCCTGTAAGCACAGAGTTTCTGTACCGTATTTTTTTTTTTTTTTATATAGGACACGCCAACTTGACCTCACCTCGCCTGATGGTAAGCTTAAGGCAAAGTCTCAGGAAAGAGGGTCACCATTACAGACACTAAGTGCTACAATGGTGGCACTCAGCTTGGCGGCCTCATCAGATGCTTTTTCACGCCCCGCTTAAAGGCCCCGGGACTATAGGAAGAAGGACTTTTAGTTTACCCACTGACAACACAAACTCTCCAGTGAGCTCTGGCTGCCCTATTCACCGCTACCATGTGTACTTATCTGACGGCAACCATCTTTAGTCAACCGTTTTTTACATACCATAATATATATATCCTCGAAGAGCTAGGCAGAAGTGCTAGCACCCATATTTCGCCATAATATGTTTAGGTCCCAATGTAATAGGTGGTGAGCCTATTGCCATTAACCGGGCACTTATAAACCTGCGATAAATACACACATAACTTCGAAAAGCATCGAAAAGTCGTTGGTGTGTGCCATGGTAAAACCTGGGATCGAACCCGAGACTTCGTCTCAGCAGTCCATTACCCATACCACTAGGCTACCGCGTCACCCATCAAACAAATAACTTATCGCAGTCCACTGCTGGACTAGGCCTCTCCCAATGTTGGGAGACTTTGGCCTACTGTTTCCACGCTGGCCAGACGGGTCGGTACTGACTTTTATTTCGAACTAGCTTTTGCCCGCGGCTCCGCCCGCGTAGATGTCGGTTATCGCGACAAAACATAGCCTATGTCCTTTCCCAAGATCTAATCTACCCCTGTACCAAATTTCAGCAAAATCGGTTCAGTGGTTTAGACGTGAAAGCGTAACAGACAGACAGACAGACAGACAGAGTTACTTTCACATTTATAATATTAGTAAGGATTGTCCTTCTCTCGCAGTGATATGTTTTCTTCTTCCTACAGTCTCGGGTCCTTTAAGCGATGCGTGAAAAAGCATATGATGAGGCCGTCAAGCTGAGTGTCACCATTGTCACATGGTATGTGTAAGTAATGGTGACCCTCTTCTCTGGGTCTTTGCCTTCAGGTTACTATCAGGCAAGGCGAAGTCTAATTGACGTGTTCTATATAAAAAAAAAATCTTTTGCGTATTTTTCCATTGGTCGCCTCTAGCGATACCCTTCGGATGAGATGGGGAGATGATACTTGTATTCATTCTCCATACGGATACACACCCATACACCCAGCCAAAGTCATAGAGCGTGTCTACTTAGGTATACCATAAAAACCTGTGATAAACTGTGATAACCGCCACCACAAAAAAACTGTTAGCCAACAGAACGGTGTGAAATTAACTCTATCTGGAGCATTATTCTACTTGACAATGAGTTTGAAACGTAGTCTAAACGTGAGTAGATCATGGAATTCAATAGGTTAACGTAAAAGATAGAACTGTCGAAAAACTAAACTAACTTAAATGTTTGTCGTGTCGTGTGAAGCTGGTAAAAAAGATCTAACCTCGATCACAATTTTTATTTCTGTCTGAAGTCTGAAGTTTTAATGGGTTTTAAATAATGTACTGTCCATCCCAAGGTTGCCTGCAAGAAATCGCTTCAACGATAAGGCCGTTCATTGTACATTAAACTGTATACATGCTACCTACTTGTCCTACTGTAAATCTGTTGGTGTACAATAAAGAATTACTCTGTCTGTCTGTCTAATGCGGACGGCTGCGGAGCTTTGCGCACGTTTGGTACGAGAGGCGCAAAACTCGTGAGGTCTCTAACGGCGACGAAGCCTGTTAGTGTGGCGTGCTGCCCCAGAAAGGGGAGAGATCGAAAATGGTGGGGCACATAAAATAATTTGTAGGGAGTCAAGAAATGCGCGCCTGAAAGAGAGCAGACGCCAGTAGGGTGCGCATCTCCCAAGATTCGGCCCGTTATAACCAAGATGGTTGGTAGGGCCATGGGAAGGAGGTGGGAATAGGTGTCTGTCTAATGCATTATTAGAGTATAAATTATAATATATATCTCTGACACCTGTAAAAGTAATTCGGCAGGAGTCGGTTTGAATATAGAATTCTAAAGTCCCGACTTCCCGAGTCCTTTAATCGGGGCGTGAAAAGTATAATTTTATGATGAGGCCGTCAAGCTGAGTGTCACTATTGTAACATAGTTTATGTAAGTAATGGTGACCTTCTTAAGACTTTGTCTTCAGCTTAGCATCAGGCGAGGCGAAGTCTAATTGATGTGCGTCCTTTTTTTTTACCACTTATGTCGCAGACAAGCGCACGGCCCACCTGATGGAATATGGTTACCGTGGCCTACGGACGTGTGTAACACCAAAGAAGCCACACCGCGCTGCCGAACTTGTAAGCACCTATATAAAAAAAAGAATACTGCTAATAATATACATATAAACTCATAAACTCACGCCTATATCCCCGAAGGGGTAGGCAGAGGTGTTGGCCCCCACATTTCGCCAGTTTATGTTTAGGTCCCAATGTCCCAATAGGTGGCGAGCCTCTTGCCATTAACCAGGCACTTATGAACCTGCAATAAATACACACATAACTTCGAAAAGCATCGAAAGGTCATTGATACTACCTATATATCTATGAGTACCTATGTAATTATGTTAAGGTTGATCAAGTCGAATAAGGGCCCAGTAGTCAATCCATAGTGAAGCAACTTAGTTACAAAGTTGTATAATATCTTTGTAATCGTCACAAGTTTCTTGTCAGCTGTTTATAGGTACCTATAGTACCTAATTATCGCTTCCTTTGCCTATATTGGATGGGAAAAAATGATGTCCTTGCTGCTTGAATTATGATTACCTAGTGTCTGTAAGGTACAGAATAAAACGGTAGACAATTTCAGTTTTTTTTTATAGGACACGTTTTACCATGGCACACACCAATGACTTTTTGATGCTTTTCGAAGTTATGTGTGTATTTAGTGCAGGTTTATAAGTGCCCGGTTAATGGCAATAGGCTCGCCCGCTATTACATTGGGATTGGGAATGTGGGTGCTAGCACCACTGCCTACACCCTTCGGGGATATAGGCGTGAGTTTATGTTATGATATGTAGGACACGTCATTATGACTTCAACTCGCGTAGTTATGATGGGAAACTCTCAGTAAAGAGGGTCATATATTGGCCCTCTTTGCTGAGAGTTGCAAACAATGTTACCTACACCAACAATGTTACAATTGACCCTCATTTTTTTTTTATACAACTTAGGTGGCATACAAGCACACGGCCCACCTGATGGAAAGTGGTTACCGTGACCTATGAACGTGTGTAACAGCAGTGGAGTCACATCCGTGCTGCCGCCCTGTAAGAACAGAGATTTTGTGCCTCCAGTGCATACCTAACATAAAATCAGGTCAAGCCTTTGGTCTTCCCACTGACAGCACAAAAACTCTCCAGTGAGCTCTGGCTACCCTACTCACCGCCGGGAACGCAACACGAAGTTATTATAGCCGTGGTATTTTGTAGGGCGGAGGTACTTCCCCAGTCGGACTGCTCAATTCGGACGGGAATACCGTCGTGTCCTACCTCCTATACAAATGGCGAAATGTGGGTGCCTCATCTTGGCGGCCTCATAAGATGCTTTTTCACGCCCCGTTTAAAGGACCCGGGACTGTAGGAAGAAGGAAACCCTGAAGAAAGGGCTGTAGGATGTTACAATATGCTCGCTCCCTTATAAGTTACATATACACTATCTATTTAAGTTTAGTCGGTAACTACACCATATCTTTCGTTTTTATAACAATACTGTCCATCCCAAGGTTGCCTGGAAGAAATCGCTTCAGCGATAAGGCCGCCCATTGAACTGTATAGGGGAGGATGGGGGAATTGCGGACGCTGGAGGGAAATAACGCACAACATTAGTACTATCAGTAATAATCAGTCTGTCTTTATTAATTACTAGCTTTTGCCCGCGGCTCCGCCCGCGTAGATGTCGGTTATCGCGACAAAACATAGCCTATGTCCTTTCCCAAGATCTAATCTACCCCTGTACCAAATTTCAGCAAAATCGGTTCAGTGGTTTAGGCGTGAAAGCGTAACAGACAGACAGACAGACAGACAGACAGAGTTACTTTCACATTTATAATATTAGTAAGGATTAATCTTTGGTTACACATCTACAAAACCAGTTATAATTATTAAACGAGATCAATCAACAAATAGAATATTTTAAGTAAAAACAAAACCTTATCTGTCCGTAATTACCCGTAGCGGTCGGGGTAAATTTGGACTGACCCTGAGTTAATAAGGTCCACATCATAGACAAAAATCACAAGTAAAGCCTTTAGAAGAAGTTACATGCTAGCTGCTTGCCCTACTGTAAATCTGTTGGTGTACAATAAAGAATTATCTGTCTCTATCTAAGTTGGTCCAAAAATCATAGTTGACGAAATATGGGTGTTAATACACCAAGGTTTAGTTTTACTAAAATACTTTGAAAGAATGCTCCTGTTCTAGCTCTAACTCTATGTTCGTTTGCTCTAAATGTACCTTAACAGAACATCGAGCATTCGACATTTTTAGATAGATGATTTCTTTTGGGCCCACTCAATACAAAAACTTCCATGTAGGTATCTCTTGTTAGTATGCGCCTACCTCGTACTAGCTCTGCACCACCCCATGGTAGACTGGCAGAGAATGCCTACGGCATTAAGTCCGCCAATGTACATCGTGCATAAAGTATAAATAAATAAATAAAAGATTGAAGTTAAAGACTCAATTCGCTTAATATTGCTTGAACAATCACTGTTGAAACTGCAAAAATATCAAACTGAACAATGAACTAAGCCTAGCATAGAGTTAAAACATCTCGACAAATATTTTTATGATCTTTAAAGCGAACGCTCTAGTCGATGTAAATTTACTGTTCTTTCGTGAGAATGCTCATGAGAATGCTTGCCAGAATGCTCGAGAGAAGGCTCGCTAAAATGCTCTCGTTTATTTTTCTGTAGGAATGTACCATTCCTAAGAAGCATTCGTAAAAAGCAAGTTGAGCATTCTCAATTTTGTCAGTACCTGTAGGCAGTACCTAGGTACTTATTTATACCAGCTGCGTTATCTAAGAACAACCCACTTGTTGCTAAGTCATTAATACGAGTACGAGTGATAATGAACCGGTGAGAATATTTGTCTGTTTGTCACTTTTAAGGCAGAAAAAAGACATGAGCAGTCAATTTCAATAGTTATAAGGACAAACAGCTATGGTAATATGGGTACTCCATTATTTAAGTGCAATAAATGCATTTTTAATTAATGGATTTCCGCTTACCAGCAGAGTTTTTTTTTTATAAAAAATATGGTGTAGAAAGTTTTTACTGTGAAATGGATAAGGGCGTGATAAGGATTCATTCACACTTGCCATGTTTTTTTTTTTTATATATATAGGACACGTCAATTGGACTTCGCCTTGCCTGATGGTAAGCTGAAGGCAAAGTCCCAGAAAAGAGGGTCACCATTACTTACACATACCGTGTGACAATGGTGGCACTCAGCTTGACGGCCTCATCATATGCTTTTTCACGCCCCGCTTAAAGGACCCGGGACTGTTTTTTATTGGCACTCGATGGAAAGTTGTTACCGTGGCCTGTGGAAGAGTTGAAGACCTGGGGAGTCGCACTCGTGCTGCCGACCTTGCAAGAACAGAGACTATCTGTACGTCAGTACAGAAGATAATGCAGGACAGTATTTTACTTCCCATTGATAACACAAGCCATTGAAGCCGCAGTAGCCTAGTGGTATGGGTAATGGACTGCTGAGACAAGGTCTCGAGTTCGAACCCAGGTTTTACCATGGAACACACCAATGAATTTTCGATGCTTTTCGAAGTTATGTGTGTATTTATCGCAGGTTTATAAGTGCCCGGTTAATCGCAATAGGCTCGCCACCTATTATATTGGGACCTAAACATAAACTGGCGAAATGTGGGTGCTAGCACCTCTGCCTACCCCTTCGTTATGTAGTTTATGTTATGGTTTCACCACAATTGTTATTTTTTAACTATAATATTATGTAGAGGAAAAATTTCTTTGTTTGTAACTGTAAAGGGCTGTAATTGATGAACCATTTTTTATATTTTTTCGCCATTAGAAAGCGGTGTGGCCGCCGACGACGCGTTCGTTCATTTTTGTATTCTACCCCCTAAGTTCTTACAATTTCTCACTTGTGTATATAAAACTGTTATTATTGTAATCTGTTTGAACATTGATGGCACTAATGCACGGAAAAACTCTAATGAGTTTATGTGGCATTTTTATGACGAATGTTTTTGTATTTAATTAAATAAATTAGTAAAAAAATAAATAAAAAAAAGTTACAAACTACTTCTTATACAACAGTTCAGATCTTTTCGCGATTGAATCATACATACATACATACATACATAATAATCACATCACACCTTTATCCCCGGAGGGTTTAGTGAATTAACACCCACATTTCACAAATAATTGTATTCGGTCCCACGTAATAGGGGGTGAGCCTATTGCCATCTTCTGAGCACAAATTGTTGAATCTAGCCTTGTATCTGTGCCTGAGTCTGAACTATTATATATGTCTGATGTTAAACAGCCCCATCCCTTAGTCGCCTTGTACGACACCGCATAGGAAGAGATGGGGTGGTCCAAATTCTACTCTGCATGGAAGATTGAATCATGGAACTTATTATTTTGCCGATGAGATATATTTATTATTGTTTATTTTTAAACAAATATAATATAACGCGATCAAAACCGCAGGGCGATGATAATTACGAGTGTTTATAAATTTCGTAAGCTCAGAGCACGCGAGCCAGTGCTGTGTCTAATCGATTATCACAGATATTAGCTACAATGCTTCCTAATTTATCGATTTGTTATTTTGTTAGTTACAACACTACTTGATTGATACAAGTTTTAAATATAAGTAGATGCCTTATAATAAGTTAATTAGAGGCTCTGTATGACATTTATTTTTTTGTTTTGATACACTTGTATACCTAATAGGGAACAAAAAGACGGTTCTGTTTACGGTTTTTATAATACTGACGTTTTTATATCATTGAGTGTTGAAGCAAATGAATCCTAGGGTGGAGACCGCGAGAAGGCAAACACCTTCTGTTTGGCTTCTCGCGGTGGAGGTCAGGTGAAATTCGCTTCACGGAAAATATAAAATTTCATCCATACCCGTAGTTAGACTAGTAAAGCGGACCCCAGACTCAGAGATTACAGCTTCGGATTAACGTTAAAATGATGAAGAAGATATTTAAAGTCCAGACTCAGTTTCAAATGCATGGCTTGAGTCAACAATAGTGCCCGGAAAACGTTAGTAGGCTCACCCTCTATAACGTGGGACCGAATTCAATCTATACTAATATTATAAAGCTGCAGAGTTTGTTTGTTTGTTTGTTTGAACGCGCTAATCTCTGGAACTACTGGTCCGATTTGAATGATTCTTTCAATGTTGGGTAGTCCATTTATCGAGGAAGGTTTTAGGCTATATATCATCACGCTACTACTTAAGGAAGCGGAGCATTGATAATAAATGTTAACAAATCCGGCAATTTTTCATACATATTTTGAAGACTAAAACATACGGGCTCAAAGGGATATGAAGCTTCAAAATATACCCCGGGTGAAGCTGGGGTGGGTCAGCTAGTTATGGATAAAATGTGAGTGTTGATTCACCTCTCCTTCCGGACTCGGAGATAAAGGCGTGATTATATGACTCGCTGCCAGAACTGACTTAGTTTCTTAATAATTTTTTTTTGTTACCTATAGTTTTCTTTTTTTTTAGTATAAAAGAAGTTACTACCACTGAGTTTCTAACTCGGACAATCACATTGTGTTGCTGTGATAGTATGTAAGCTCTTTTTTATTAATGTTATTTTTGAGTGATGTGTCTACTTAAAAGTGGTTGTTACATAAGGAATTGTTACCTTTATAATATTTGTTTATAACATGAACAATCTCTGTTGGTGGACCAATAAATACCTAAATAAATAAAAATTATATCTATTTATGTATAACTGTGTACTAAGTTTCATCCAGATCTATTCAGCCGTTTATGCGTGCTTAAGTAACAAACGCCCAAACATCTTTCCAATCTTTTTACTGACCCACTTAATATGATAATCGTCTGAGACCATTTCTGACGAGATATTCGAACTCACAACACTCATTGTAATCTAAACGTAATTAAATTTAAACCGAAAGTCCCCTCACCTCAAATCTTATTACGGAATCATCTCGATAACTTCAGAAACACTTGTTTCATCCCCTCATAGATATTGAGCAACTCTGTCGCATTCAATCCATAAAGAATTGTTAGTGAAAATCGTTTACAAATGTTGGTTTGTTGACGTGACAAAGTTCTAATTGATTAGGGTTCAGTAGATAAATAGAAAATTATTATTTGGTGGTTTTTAATTGTTGATCGTGTTGTATAGATTGATGTTTGGTTTGATAAGATCTTTCTCCTGAGAACTCTTAAATTGTGGCATCCAACTACAAAATAGGATTTTCCATTAATTTTTTTTTATCTACCACTTAGATGGGCAAACAAGCGCACGGCCCACCTGATGGAAAGTGGTTACCGTTGCCTATGGACGTGTGTAACACCAGAGAAGCCATACTCGCGCTGTCGACCCAGTAAGCACAGAGTTTCTGTGCCGTCAGTGTAGAGGACAAAGCAGGACAAGCATTTTTAGCTATGCTTGATTTTGATCTAGATAGTGCTATCTGAAATATTAGTAGATAAACGTATATATTTAAAATCCAAACACTAATTACAGTTCCACTCACAATTTAATTGATTTATTCAGTTCAGGTAAATAATATATGCTATTATAATATACAGAAAAAATATATGCAATTACTTATAAATGTATACAAAACTATGCTAACTATAGGTACCTACAATATATACAAAAATGAAATAGAGAAAAAGAGGGAGACTGCAACTTTAGGCATCGATGTTACTACTTTGAAGCCTGGGGTGCGCTGTCCTAGGTCTCCTTTCGATGAGTGGTTAATCTTGATTTTGAGCGACTACCTAAGAAGGCCTACACAAATCCTTGTCTGCCAATCAGTAGGTCTTCCACGTAACATTAACTCGGGTCTTGGTAATTTAGATGTCCCACTAAAAGTACTTACAGAGTACAGAACCACGACTCTTTGAATAGCTCACTCTTAACAATATTTAAAATAATTCTGTGACGTCATTAGGTGTGACGCGGCGCCCTCGGCGGCGTTATTGAATATTTTCCTCTTACTTGTGGCGAATAATTTCAATCTCCTTATTATTCCCTCTTCTTACGGTTTCCCGATTTTCCCGGTCTCTTTGTCTCCTTGATCGCGGTTGTAAGACTTGTCTCCATGATTAATACGGTTTAAATACATATTTTTAAATAATGTTCTAAAAATTTATTTAAGAATACATTTTAAATTTGAAAGGCGCGTAGGTCCCGGCAGAGTAGAATTTGGGCCACCTCATCTCTTCCCATGCGGTGTCGTACAAGGTGTTTAACATCAGACAGATATATACAGCCCAGACTCAGCCTCAGATACATGGCTTGTGTCTATAATAGTGCCTGGAAGACGGCGATAAGCTCATCCCCTATTACGTGGGACCGAATTCAATGATTGGTGAAATGTGGGTGTTAATTCACCTCTGCCTGACCCTCCGGGGATAAAGGCGTGATTATATGTATGTACGACACCGCATGAGAAGAGATGGAGTGGTCCAAATTCTACTCTGCCGGGAACCACACGGTACATTTTTGCTATTTATTTTCATATTTGTAAATAGTATACCTACCTATTGTAGCACTTAACAGTATTTGGTGAAATGTGGGTGTTAATTCACCTCTGCCTAACCCTCCAGATATAAAGTCGTGATTATATGTACGTATGTATTAACAGTTCAAATTGGTGAAATATTTATTTAATTTAAAATTATTAATTAATTTCTAAAATGAAATATATGAACAATCTTATGTAGGTATCTATTAAATATGGCGTACAGTTATTTATGAAAATAGACTATGAAGAATACAAAGTGGCCTTTTTAGACCTCCTGTAAATATCTTTGAGAAGATCCAATCAGTAATAACACAGTACTTATTGACAGACGAGGGTTGGGGGGTCAGATGGCAGATGAATGAAGTTTTTCATGGTTAATAGAGTGCCCGGTTAATGGCAATAGGCTCGCCACCTATTACATTGGGACCTAAACATAAGGCGAAATGTGGGTACTAGCACCTCTGCCTACCCCTTCGGGGATATAGGCGTGAGTTTATGTAATGTGATAGACTCGAGTTTGCCCTGTTGGTAAGTGACGAAGCGGTCGATGACAGTGGAACACATTTTGAAGACTTCCTTGGGTATGCTCATATCAATAATATATTTTTTTTATACAACTTAGGTGGCAGACAAGCACGCGGCCCACCTGATGGAAAGTGGTTACCATTACCTATGAACGTGTGTAACACCAGTGGAGTCACATCCGTGCTGCCGACCCTGTAAGAACAGAGATTTTGTGCCGTCAGTGTAGAGGACAAAGCAGGACAAGCCTTTGGTCATTCCACTGACAGCACAAAAACTCTCCAGTGAGCTCTGGCTACCCTACTCACCGCCGGGAACACAACACGAAGTTATTATAACCGCAGTATTCTGTAGGGCGGACGTACTTCCCCAGTCGGACTGCTCAATTGGGCGGAAATACCGCTGTGTCCTACCTCCTCAAAATAATTCGGATATAATAATTGTAATTATTGATATATAAATAAAATATAATCTATAGTAATTATCAAAAACTTGTGTTCAATAATTATTGTATAAACAAATTAGTTGTTACGATACTGCTATTTATTAATAGATCCGACACCTGCGAGGAAGTGATATCAGCTTGTACGTAAATATTATATTAATATATAGTGATTTAAATATATTAGTGGTCGATAATTGGTTGATAAATTTGGGTCTTTTTATATACCTACCACTTAGTTGGCAGACAAGCACACGGCCCACCTGATGGGAAGCGGTTACCCTGGACTATGGACGTATGCAACACCAGGGGTGTCACACTCGCGCTGCCGACCATGAAGAAACCTTCTGATGCCCCTCTTGAAGAACCCCATATTGTAGGCGCTTGGGAAAACCGCAGCCCCGATTTCATTCCAAAGCTTGAGTGTGCGTGGGATGAAGTTTCTTTCATACCGCACAGTGCGCAGCGTCTCAGGTCGCAATGTGTGAGAATGAATTCCCTGCCTATGGCGAGAGGTGCGATGATAGAATGTAGCTACGGGCATCATGTCAAACAATTCATCTGAGCACAAAATAGTGATTTAAATGTATTAGTGGTCGATAATTGGTCGATAAATTTAGGTCTTTAGTCATCATTATCTATGATCAGCCAATCCGCTGTTAGACTGGTAAACGGACACCAAACTCCAGATGTTCGTAAGGCAACCACACGACAAGACCATCGCAAACATTCATACCTACCTATTCATGCATACAAATATTTGCACTGAGCGGAGATCGAACCTGCGTATATACTTATGTCTGATGTTAAACAGCCTTAAAATTAGACTACTACTTAGTCATTAATCTTTATAAATACATTAGAAAAGTAATAAACAGAAATAGTTGATGTCTACTCGCCAGCAGATGGCGCTTTGAAAACTTTGTTTTAACTCTACGTTCCACGGTAAGGGAAACTAAAAAAATCACATAGTTATATTCATATACTTACTCACACCTGGTACCAGAAAAAGGGTAAGCAGAATAGTATTAGGTATAGAGAGAAATGTAGGTAGGTTTTCGGGTTTAGGTACGTAGATGAAGGTAATATGGAGCGTGCTTACCGCTGTTAAATGAGGATTAAGTTTATTGTCAAATGGGGAAAGAACGTACAGGTACATTCATCACCTTATAATGTGTAAATACCTTTATAATATCCCAACTTGTTGCTTATGTAGCCGAGTAAAGAAAAATAATCACAACTTTGTATTTTAAAAAGACATTTATTCGCAGAGGACAGAGAAGAAGTGACAAAAAACAAAAGACGGTGTAAAACATTTAAAACTATATTAGAACTGCCATGCATTGGTTTTATGAGCGTCGCTAACACTCTCCACATTAGCGATTACGTACTATTGTAATAATATGCCATACTTACTTAGGAGTCATTCAATAAACGTAAGTAGATAAATCAAAATGGTTGTATAATTTACATAGGTACATACATACAT
The DNA here is from genome assembly GCA_963662185.1 of Eilema griseolum. Taxonomy (NCBI): domain Eukaryota; kingdom Metazoa; phylum Arthropoda; class Insecta; order Lepidoptera; family Erebidae; genus Eilema; species Eilema griseolum. The sequence goes on from OY759249.1 coordinate 5,765,803, forward strand.
ATAATCACGCCTTTATCTCCGGAGGGTTAGACAGAGGTTAATTAACACCCATATTTCACCAATAATTGAATTCGGTACCACGTAATAGGGGGTGAGCCTATTGCCGCCTTCTGGGCACTATTGTTGACTCGAGCGCTGCATCTGAAGCTGAGTCTGGGCTGTATATATCTGTCTGATGTTAAACAGCCCTATCCCTTAGTCGCCTTGTACGACACCGCATGGGAAGGCCCTAATTCTACTCTGCCGGGAGCCACGCGACGATAATTTACCCAAATCCCAATAGGTATTATATACAAATTTAACACAGGTCCACGGCAAGAGGTGGAATGGACTTTAGTCCCCACACCCGAGAAGAGGGCCAGATCGTGAGAGATGGCCCTGGGTCGGCCGGGGTGAGAGGGATATGCCTGTCAACCTCACCTTCGGCAACCAAAGCGACCCACAGGCGGCGTGCGTTTTAGTCGGTTCGAGTCCGACATAACCTCCTACACCGACTCCGGTGGGAAGGTATCCGTGGGGATTTTGCGCACGTAAAAAAAAAAAAAAAAGGAGGTGGAATGGACCTAGTTTTTCAATTCATCGGGACCAAATATCCATCATTGTTGGGTAAACTTTGAATGCAATTAAAAATATAAAAAAAATCCGAGTTGCACTCATCCATCAAGCAGGTGTACTTACCTACCAGAAAGCAAGTGAGGTTAGGTAAGGTATCTTAGATCTTGAAGGGTCTCTATAAACCATTAAAAGTTGTTAGGTCAAAGGTTAAGTACCTCACCTACCAATTAATGTTATAAAATCTAAGGAAAATTTCCCTAATTTTCAGGGCACACTCACAGCGGAAGTGGAAACTACCGAAATTACCCCTAAATTAGGGTAATTTTGATTGCTGACTATTAGAACAACGTTGTTTTAATAGCAAAATTAATACTTTTACTTCTCTAAAATTTCGATAACTACTTGAATTTTCTTCCTCGATTGAGTTTTAATGTTTATATTGGTTAAACTTTGGTTGGTATGACCTATAGACAAATGTACTTAGTACCTACCTACCAATGAATTTTCGATACTTTTCGAAGTTATGTGTGTATTTATCACAGGTTTATAAGTGCCCGGTTGATGGCAATAGGCTCGCCACCTATTACACTGGGACCTAAACATAAACTGGCGAAATGTGGGTGCTAGCATCTCTGCCTACCCCTTCGGGGATATAGGCGTGAGTTTATGAGAGATGATCATGAGTACCTACCAACTTAAGTAGGTACATGGGTACCACACTTCATCAAAGCTTTAATGATAATAGAATAACCTCTTGAACTGGTGAAACACATAACGTAATGTAGAGCTGTTGTGTTTGCCTACCCCAGACAGAGAAAGCCGTGAGTTCCTACTAAAAACATAATAACTCTTTACTCAATCAAACAATCGAATTTATAAGGAGGAAGGACACGGCGGTATTCCCGCCCAATTGAGCAGTCCGACTGGGGAAGTACTTCCGCCCTACAGAATACCGCCGTTATAATAACTTCGTGTTGTGTTCCCAGCGATGAGTAGGGTAGCCAGAGCTCACTGGAGAATTAGTACTGTCAGTGGGAAGACTAAAGGCTTGTCCTGCTTTGTCTTCTATACTGACGGCACAGAAACTCTGTGCTTACAGGGTCGGCAGCGCGAGTGTGACTCCTCTGGTGTTACAAACGTCCATAGGCCACGGTAACCACTTTCCATCAGGTAGGCCGTGTGCTTGTCTGCAACCTAAATGGTATAAAAAAACGGACAGGAACCTCCTGAATAATAGTCACAAGATTCTCAATACACCGTTGACGGTGTTAAATAATACTACAAAAGTTATTCATCTGAGCTATGTAAATCTAAAGTAGAGAAAGTAAATTGTTATTTTCCCCTACAAATCTACTTGAAAACGATAAGAAAATAGCAAATTACGAGAAGAGCATTCTTACAGCTTCATCAAAGTGTAGCAACACCATGAAGTTTGCTCAAATTAACAGCTGAGACCGCGGCCGCGAGGAAAACAGCGCGTCGGAAACTTAGAGGAGTGTAATGAGTGATGAGTGAGTCTGAGTAGATCCAATAGGTTCGGAGTGACGGACTTTATTAGAAATCTACAATTTATGAATTGTACAATTGAATTAAATGAAGGACAATACTGGAACGGTGGTGTCATGCTATTCCTAAAATTCAGGGAAATAGCTTCCATTTCACTTTAAGTGGACGTTAATGAAGAGACGCTAGTGATCGCTGCTGCTCTGCTAGAGATCGTGGATACTTTTCCTATTAGGCCTCTTTTGTTACTTACGTCGAGGTAAATAGAATTTTGTACCCGCTTGTCCTCATGTACCTAGACTGTGGTCTGTGCTTGTATGGTGTCTTAGTACTTACTTAGTGTCTACCTAAGAAGAAAAAAGATCAACAAATGAACATTGTCAAATAAGTACCTAGCTAAGATTGTTTATTTATAACTTAAGCAAACAAACTATAGCCACGATGTTGAAACATCACAGAGATTCTCAAGACAGTGCTCTCGACCAGATTAAACAACTTAAATTAGTTGTTGAGTCTTGCAACGGCAGTCGGCAACGGAGCAACAAAACTTGCCACAGCAGGCTTGCTGCGATGAAGACGCGCGGTGTCGTGTGCGTCCCGCGCGGAGGCCGCGCCGCACCGGCCGCGCAGAGACACGCCGAGCGCGTAACGAATTCAATTGATGAGCGAACGGAAACGTGTTCAATTAGAAGGAGGCGGCGGGTGCGGGCGCTTGTGGCGGACTGGCCCCGCGCATTAACCAGATTAGCGGAGCGGAGCCGCGCGAGGTGTGGCGGCGGCGGACACCTCGCCCGCGACGAAAAAACAACGCGGCGCCTCGTCGGGGCGGGGCCGGCCGGCGGGGCCCGCGCCCCGCGCAGTGGGCGGCGCGCGGCGGAGGGGTGTCGCGCGCGGCGCCGCCGGCGGCCAGTCGTTTGACGCCTGCCGCGCGAGCGGGTGTCGCCACGGGAAAAACGAGTGTCGAGCCGCCGGCCGGCGCTTATGGACGTTGCATGAGCGGGCGCGAGCGCCGCTGGAGCCGTCGGTCCCGCCGGCCGTGGAGCGCGCGCCGTGGGCCCCGGGCGGCGCGGGCATGCGCTTCGAGGGTGCGGAGCGGCGCGACGCCGTGGCCTTCCACCCGCTGCTGGCGCCGCGGCCGAGCGACTTCTCGGTGTCGGCGCTGCTGACGGCGGGCGCGCTGCCGCCGCCCCCCTACCTGCCAGCCGCGCTGGCTGCCGCCGCTGCCTTGTCCGCGCCCTGCCCGCTGCTGAAGCCTCCTCCGCCGCCGTATGCGCCTCTGCCGCCAGACGACGACGGTGTCGTCGATGACCCCAAGGTCACGCTCGAAGGCAAAGACCTGTGGGAGAAGTTCCACAAGCTGGGCACCGAGATGGTGATCACCAAGAGTGGCAGGTCAGTACGGAGGCGCCCTGTCGCTCGCTGCCGACGCCTGTGTCGTGGTGCCGTGCCAATGTGTGTTGTGTGTGATATGAACCGCCAGTAACCTAGCACGTGTCTACCGGTAAGTGACGAGAGCTAGGGCCCCAGGTCCGCCGCGAGCCCGTTGGCCCCGCGAGAGCGGCGGTCACATGGGCTTGTTTACCAAACAATATCGAGTTAGGCCTTTTTGAACGCTCGCTCACTGAACAAACTTAATAACGTTATCCAGCGACGGGTTAATTAATGAGGCAGGCATTCTGGAGTGAAATTTAAAATCAAAATAATGAGAGCGAAATACATGCAAGTTATGCGTCCGTTATTAGAGCAACTCTGGCCCACGAGTCACGCTATAACGTCACATTGCTGAAATAATTGCCACCAAAGGCAACTATAATTTTTAACGTGGTTAATTAATTAGTTTTTTGTTCTGTCGAAAATGTAACAGCTCGCTATGTGTGTCAAATCACTAGAACGTTATTTATGAACTACGAAATAACTTTTACAACTATTGAAAACATAGGTAACACATTTTTTTTAAAACCTCGTATTTACACTGATTCTGTCTCCGCTGGTCACAGAATCATCGCGCGGTAAGGGCTGACGCGACATAGGCGTATTTTTTCGCCAAAAACTAGCTCCCGTCGGTACGTGAGGCCGCATTAATGAGCCCCGGGGAGACAAATTGCACGTCCTGCCATATTATCCAACTAACTTATGAGTGTTTGAAATAAAAATTACCTACAGGCAATTACGTTCTTCAGACGCATGAAGAAGTAAAATGCTTTTGTCTTAGATTTGTTCAAATTAAAAAAATAAACAAAACCTTTCAGTACCTACAATTGGTATTTGAACGAGACAAATTGTCAAAGAAGAATTAATGAATAATCATATTTGTTCTTACTCAAACGAAAAACAGGAAATCGACCTTGTCAAATTAAATTCTATTTATTTGACAGGGTCGATTTATTTCTTAAATTTAGACATTTTTCTTTCCTCACAAATGGATCATTCTTATTTTAGTTCCATACAAGCAACTAGTTTTGTTTGATATAGAGCGGTGAAGTCGAAATTTATTTGCATTTTATTCAGAAACGTTCGTCTTGATTAATGAATGTAATAAATGTACGCGACAGTTTTGCAATACAGTAAACATGAATAGTATTCAAATAAAAACAACTTCTAATGCCGATTCGATAAGTAGGTATTTTCAAATATGGAGTTGTATTTTTTTCGCTTTTCTCGTAAAATAAATAATCAGTTATTATTTATTCCTTAATTTTATTGTTAAAAATACATTATTTAATTTCTTTTTTCTAATATAATATGTACATACCTATTATAAATTAATAATTTTGTGTGTACAGTAAATTTGAATGAAGAACACTGAAAGACGTTCTAACTTTGAACATTTTGTTTTTTAATTTATCTGCCTACGCATCGGTAGCCAGAACTACACAGCCTTATTATGGTCACTGCCCTAAATAGGGAAAAATCTGAATTACCGTGTTCGCTAAGAATGATAGCCCAATGTGTACAATGCGTGAAGCTTTATGGCCTACTAGGTACCTCTACAATTCATACTTAACATGTAATAAAATATTGTGACACGCACGCAAAATATCAGTGATACTGTTTTTTTTTGACATGAATACAGACACGCAAAAATTCAAATATCCCAACACTAGTTTCACAAATAAACTAGTTGATGTTTGCGGCACCGTCCGCGTTGATCTCGATTATTTCAACTTTAGATGAGATCTCCAGTTTTACTCAAATTATTTCTTTATATCCGACTAAGACCTTTCTTATTAAAAATGCTGCGTGAAGTTCCGTTCAGTAGTTATGGCATCCTTTTCGAATAAACATACAAAAATACACTACAGAATACCACGGCTATAATAACCTCGTGTTGTGTTCCCGGTGGTGAGTAGGGTAGCCAGAGCTCACTGTAGAGTATTTGTGCTGTCAGTGGGAAGACCAAAGGCTTGTCCTGATTTTGTGTTCTGCACTGAAGGCACAGAAAATCTCTGTTCTTACAGGGTCGGCCGCACGGATGTGACTCCACTGGTGTTACACACGTTCATAGGTCACGGTAACCACTTTACATCAGGTGGGCCGTGTGTTTTATGCCACCTAAGTTGTACAAAAAGTAATAGACACACAAACAATCTCCATTATACAATTTTATAATATGTAGGTAGTATAGAGATGGAATTTTATTTAATAACATTCAGTTTGCAATGTTTATAACTGCTTATTTAAGGTGCAATAAACATGTTTTATGTTTTAAACCAACTCACCATGTTATTTAGCGATAAATCAACTTACTAAACAGTCAACGGTCCTTGTGTTTACTTAGAAGAATACCTATAAACTCTAGGCTTTGAAGGTCTGTCCGTTTGTATGTTCTAACATCATACATACTTAAATGAATAGGACAGGTTCTTCAAACAGGATTCCTAGCTGCTTTCCTGTTGAATAGATGAATGGGTATGTTGTAATATTGAGTGTAGCTTATTATCCGATAATATAACGAAAATAATACTGTACAAAATATCTCTACACAGCTCTATCTAAACTCGATGTAAGAATAGTTTGGTTTGGTATGGGTTCTAGAATGCAGATAAATATGTATTTTATTACTATTGTTATAATAAGTGACTTGCGGCTCGGCTACTGCTTCGCAACACGAAAATTTTGGGAAAATATTTTTTCTAAAATATAAGTGGTATTTTTTATACCACTTGGGTGGGCAGACAAGCACGCGGCCCATCTGATGGAAAGTGGTTACCGTGGCCTATGAACGTTGGCAAAATCATGAGAGTTACACTCGCGCTGCCAACCTTGTAGCACAGAGAGTTTCTGAGCCGTCAGTGTAAAAGACAAAGCGGGATAAGTTTTTGGTCTTCCCACTGACAGCACAAAAACTCTCCAGTGAGTTCTGGCTGCGCCGGGAACGCAATAGAGAAGAGATACGCCTACATTTCAGTCGAACAGACATACAGTTTTTTTTATAAAACAGCCATTCTTATTTTCCATGTACATTACTAAATTTTGTGTACAAAATGGGTGTACTTAGGTACAATAAAGTTCATATTCATATTTATTTATTCTGTGAAACATAGGTTAATTATAAAGGTCTTACAGGCTATGTTATGTTCGCTATGTCCTACCATATGTGGTGTACAGATTAACACAGTTAATTAACTAATTTAGAATTTTCAGGGTAGTATAATAAATTTAAGTAATTAAAATAGTGAATTTCAAATACATATAAATGTCAATCAATTCAATAAAAGTATTTAAGTTGTAAGGTTGTAAGGTGTTGTTGGTTGTACTATCTATCTATCTACATATCTCAGACTTTGCCTTTAGCTTACCATCAGGCGAGGTGAAGTAAAGTATGCGTGTCCTATATATAAAAAAAAACATACAGACATACCTAATCACGTCTTTGAACCCGAAGGGTTAGGCAGAGGTGAATTAACACCCACATTTCACCAATCATTTAATTCGGTCCCACGTAATAGTGGGTGAGCCTTTTGCCGTCTTCCAGGCACTATGTCAACTCAAGCCATGTACAGGCTGAGTCTGGGCTGTATATATCTGTCTGATGTTAAACAGCCCTATCCCTTAGTCGCCCTGTACGACATCGCATGGGAAGAGATGGGGTGGTCCAAATTCTACTCTGCCGGGAATCACTGTTTATAATATTATAATCACAGGTCGCCTCAACACGATTATAATTTAATCGCAATTCGTCTCAACAAGATTACATTAATCGTGACCAATCAGAAAGATTCGCCGTGAAAATTTGTGTTCCCGGTAAATTTAACGCGTTAGATTCAGTTTGATTTGGATTGTATAGATACCGCGGTAGCCTAGAATACCGCGGTAGTCTAGTGGCATGGGTAATGGACTGCTGAGACGAGGTCTCGGGTTCGATCCCAGGTTTTACCATGGCACACACCAATGACTTTTCGATGCTTTTCGAAGTTATGTGTGTATTTATCGCAGGTTTATAAGTGCCCGGTTAATGGCTATAGGCTATTGGGACCTAAACATAATCTGGCGAAATGTGGGTGCTAGCACCTCTGCCTACCTCTTCGGGGATATAGGCGTGAGTTTATGTTATGTTCAATCATCAAACTTCTAAGTCAGCGCATTCAAAATACAATTACGGTTTATGTTACTAAAGTTACGGAACCCTCGGAGTGCGGGTCCAACTCGCACTTGACTGGCTTTTAAAAAAAATAATACTAAGAACATGGGCCATATAGTTATTATTATCTCTTCAGTTAAGCTAAAAAAATCGTACCGACAGAAGTAAAAACTTAAAAAAAAAAGTGCCCGAATGACGACAATAGGCTCACTCCTATTACGTGGGACCGAATTCAATGATTGGTGAAATCTGGGTGTTAATTCACCTCTGCCTAACCTTCCGGGGAGCAAGGCGTGTGTGTGCGTGTGATGTTGGTAATACCGTCGTGAGAGGTTTTATCTCATCTTAACATGAAAAAGTTATTTACCTACTCGAAAATATACCTATCTATATGACAGTGAATCAATCAATCAACTAGCCCATCGCAGTCCACTGCTGGACTGGCCTAGTTCCAATATTGGGAGGCTTTGGACTACTGTTACCACGCTGGCCAGGCTCTGCATTAAAAAAAAAACACAAATTATTTATAATCTCTAGTTTAGCAAGTCCCTGCTAACTATTTTTTTTTAAACGTGCGCAATACGGTGACGGTGGGGGGAGGTTATGTCGGACTTGAACCGACTAAAACGCACGCCGACTGTGTGGGTTGCAGGTTGCCGGAGCTGAGATTATCTGAGACAAATCCCTCGCACCCCAGCCGGCCCAGCCTAGGTACCCTAACGCTTGAATTGCACAATACTAAAATATAAAAAAAAAGAAATGACAGAAAGAAGTAAAGAATTCCACCGTAGTTTAAATTACTTGTAGGAAAATAAAATATACCTTTACCTATTACATTTCTTCAACTCTCTTAAACTCATCGAAAATGAATAAATAATTTTGCATACAATTTTTTTAAACGTAAATTTTAATTTTTTTATTTTGGTGCAAATCGTGCAAAGCTATTTGCGTTCTGTGTAAAACCCATCTGTCAAATTGTAGGCATTAAATTCTTTGTTTGAATTATTTTAATAAAATCCTACGAAGCTAATTGAAACTTACACCTCTTTATTTAATTATAAATAACTTTTTTATTACAAATGAGTCTAGTGCACGTCACTTCAGCAAGCCATTAGAATTTTTCAAAAGTAAAAGTTAAAAAATATTATTTTTTATTTAAAAATTGTCTCACTTGAAGTTTTTCTTTTATGTAGGGCACCTTAATAATGACGTTTCTTACAAAGAAAATTATTTGATTTAACATTTTATTTAACTTTAATTTAACTATGCTATTGATAAATTTACGCGCCATTACACCGAGGAGATACCCGATATCGAGCAGTGCGAGTTGGAGGCGGCTCTCAGACAACTGAAAAACAACAGGTGCCCAGGTGATGACGGTATTACTACTGAGCTCCTGAAAGCAGGCGGAACTCCAATCCTGAAAGAGCTAGCAAGCCTCTTTAATTCCGTCATCCTACAAGGTCTAACACCTAGGGCATGGAGCGGGAGTGCGGTGATACTGTTCTTCAAAAAAGGAGATAAGACCTTGCTGAAGAACTACAGGCCCATCTCACTCCTGAGTCATGTCTACAAGCTGTTCTCGAGAGTCGTCACAAATCGTCTTGCGGGTAAGCTCGACGAGTTCCAACCACCGGAGCAAGCCGGGTTTCGAAAAGGTTATAGCGCCGTGAACCACATCCATACTGTTCGGCAGATTGTAGAAAAGGCCCAAGAATACAATCAGCCGCTGTGTATGGCGTTTGTGGACTACGAAAAAGCCTTCGACTCCATCGAAACCTGGGCAGTTCTGGATGCCCTACAGCGGTGTCGTGTCGATTGGCGATACATCGAGGTGCTGAGATGCTTGTATGACACTGCCACAATGTCCGTCCAGCTCCAAGACCAGAAGACGAAACCTATTAGCCTCCAACGTGGAGTGAGACAGGGAGATGTTATATCCCCCAAACTATTCACCAACGCGTTGGAGGACGTCTTCAAAACTCTGGATTGGACTGGGCAGGGTATAAACATTAACGGTGAGTACATCTCACATCTTCGGTTCGCCGACGACATCGTCATAGTAGCGGAATCGTTGGAACAACTGGGCGAAATGCTGCATAGCCTAGATGGAGCTTCTCGACGCGTCGGCCTTGGTGTAAACTTGGATAAAACCAAAATTATGTTCAACGAACATGTTGCACCGAGACCGATTGCCATCGAAGGGGCGACACTCGAAGTTGTTCAAAAATATGTCTACCTGGGGCAGGTTATCCAGCTCGGTAAAAACAACTTCGAGAAAGAACTAGCCAGAAGAATCCAGCTGGGTTGGGCAGCATTTCGCAAACTACGTCGAGTTTTCTCTTCACCCCTACCGCAATGCCTCAAAACAAAGGTCTTTGAACAGTGCGTCCTACCTGTTATGACTTACGGTGCCGAAACGTGGACACTTACAGTGGGGCTGGTCCATAGCTTAAAAGTCGCGCAGCGGGCTATGGAGCGAGCTATGCTTGGAGTTTCTCTGAAGGATAAAATTCGGAACGAGGTTATTCGACAGAGAACCAAAGTTACCGACATAGGCCACAAAATAAGCAAGTTAAAGTGGCAGTGGGCTGGCCACGTTTGCCGAAGGACCGATGGCCGTTGGAGCAAACGAGTCCTAGAGTGGAGACCGCGAGAAGGTAAACGAAAGGTAGGACGCCCCCTAGCCAGATGGACTGACGACGTGAAAAAGGTGTCTGGGACAGACTGGATGCGGAAGGCGGAGGATCGGATAAAATGGCGCACATTGGGAGATGGTTATGTCCAGCAGTGGACTGCAGTGGGCTGATTGATTGATTGATTGATTGATAAATTTGCTAATTATTATTTTCTCGTAAATAATAATTTGGTTTGTATGAAACCAGATATTTAAAACAAGATTAAAAAGATTTATACCAAAATACGTAGCAACTAAAATTATCGCAATGCGTCAAAAATATAACAATAAAAATAAAAATTATTGTTATTTATGTAGGTTTTATTACGCTTTATAAACAAAATATGTGCTAAGACAATAATCGACCGTAAGTAAACCTTTAAACATAACAAAGTATATTATGTCTGTACTGTAAGCCACAGGTTCGAGTCGAGGATATATAACATAATATATATCCGATATATATCAATGTGTATAAAAATATCCTAATGGTAGATAATTTCTAATCCATAAATGGCAACACTTCTGCCGGCATTAATAGCGCAATTATTTGTTACCTAGGTGTAGCCATAATCACTGACTGATTACAATTTTAAATATAAAAAAAGTTTTACGTTTCAGAGTTGATTTTTTCATAATATATGTAAGGTTTTATTTTTTTAGTTGATTTTGCATTATCAAAAGAAGATGTATGTTTTGGTCTTCTAAGGTAGATAGTTATCTACATAAAATAAAATATTAAAGTATTTTAGTTTTCATTTGATAATTTAAGTTTGTTTATGTAACACATATGCGAATAGTACTTATTGATAAATAATACAATAAAATAATAATATGGTTTTCATACAAATTTGATATCGATATTTATCATAAATATCCGATATTTTGATATTAATAATAAATATCAAATATTTTGATTCCAGGACTATGTTGTAATATTATCACTTACAAGATAGTAATTGTGAGGTTTTATATAAATAAAAACAGTTTGTTATTACGAAAGGAGAGACTAATTTAATTATCTTTACTTAATTATATGTTTTATAGTCAATTATTATTATTTATAAATGTTTTATACGGCAATTAATTTGTTAGTCTAGTTAAAGAAAACGTTAAGCATCATTATATATTTTACGTGTATGTACTTTATGTGCATAAAAAAATGGTTTTTCTACCAATATAAATGTAAAAATATTACATTTTTTCCGGTATACAACTCGTAAAATTATATTTAAAACGTTAACTATGCAATACCGACTATTAAATATGTGTTTTCTTATCTATAATTTACTTAATTACATAAATATAAAATGTTATTCACTTTATTTATGCATAATTTTAATGTGTTTACATAGACCGTCCATATGTTTTGATAATATTGTTCCTATATTTTTTTCACTTAGCTTATAACAAAAGATCTCCGTTTTCGGGGTCGAGATGGGGATTCTGTGGTCCCCACACCCAAGAGCCAGATCGAAACTGGGTCGGCCTCGGTGCGAGGGATATGCCTGTCAACTCAACTTCGGCAACCAACAACGACCCACAGGCGGCGTGCGTTTTAGTCGGTACGACTCTGACATAACCTCTCCCACCGGCTCCGACTTCGGTGATCGGACGAGAACCGGTGTATTCAACCGGCTCCGACGGTAGTATTACAAATTTGACAACAGTAATGACACAATTCTATACTATCATAAAATTTTAATTCGATTGTGTTTGTACATTGGAGATATTAAAAAAACCGCGGTAGCCTAGTGGTATGGGTAATGGACTGCTGAGACGAGGTCTCGGTTTCGATCCCAGGTTTTACTATGGCACACACCAATGACTTTTCGAAGTTATGTGTGTATTTATCGCAGGTTTATAAGTGTCCGGTTAATATCAATAGGCTCGCCACCTATTACATAAACTGGCGAAATGTTATAAATGCTAGCACCTCTGCCTACCCCTTCGGGGATATAGGCGTAAATTTATGTTATGTTATGTTATTAAAAATACTTGGGTTAAGTTATAGGTATTAACGATACTGAACACAATTATTTTTTAATTCTTCTCTTTGTTTGCGGTGAACGCAAAAACTACTAAACGCATTTTGAAGCGGTATTTTTGTTTGATAGGTCTTGTTTAAAACTAAATTGTTAGTTGGATGGTGAAATAGAGCCGGAGATTTAACCAAAAGTTGTGAAAACCAACATCCTTGCGGAAAGAGCCACAGTCTTCACTCAGTTCATTAACACAAGTGTTGTTGAAGAACTTTGACAGTTGAAAGAACTTAACATTTTTAATTGTTAAAAATGAAATGTGAAAAATAAAACTTAACTGTCAATTACAGAACATATAGAATCCTTAACAAACTCTTTATCATTTCAACGGCAGTAAACAATAACTTATATAAAACTTTGAACGGCACATTCTAAAGAGGGAACCCAAAAGCGAACACGGGAACGCGGGAACCGGGAAAAACTGGGAAAGGGTAACACTTAAAACATCAAAGGACGAAATACATTTGAGAAAAGTCGCCGAATTCGGAGTGAAAAGTGACGGACATTTTGCACCGCTCGCTCCCCGAAACCTTTGAAAGAAAAAATATAACCCAAAAGTTTCACTCTCAACACTCAGAGGGGCATTTTTTTTCTTATTCCTCAATAGGGATACAACTTTCTGGAAAATTGAGCTTTGTAAAAAAGTAGACATTTATTAAAATGAATTTGAATAAAAATTGAGATTAAGTGTAGCTTATCAGAACATACCTATTGTACCTGTAAGCCCTGAACCAGCATTTATATTCCATTTGAGGTATTACGTTTTTTTTAAAGGGCTTTGTCACTCTACTAGAGGTACTCAACTAAGCACATACTGAATTTTTTTTTTTAGTGTGTGTAGCATTCAATGCTGAGATGGGGCCCTATGTGGGTTCGCACAATGTGTTACCTATGTAACCTAGTCCTATTGTCACATTCAAATGTATTTATTGCATACACATTGTAGTTGACCAAAATAAAATATTATTTCTTTCTTTCTTTCTTTCTTTCTAAAGGTAAACAATCTTGTGGCGACTTTTTATAAAAACACAAAATAAACTAGACGGAAACTAATGGATCAATTTTGGTTTTTAGTCTTGTCTTGATATAATAATGAATACCGCGGCCATAATAACTTCGTGTTGTGTTCCCAGCGGTGAGTAGGGTAGCCAGAGCTCACTGGAGAGTCTGTACTGTCAGTGGGAAGACTAAAAGCTTGTCCTGCTTTGTCTTCTACACTGACGGCACAGAAACTCTGCGCTTACAGGGTCGGCAGCGCGTGTGTGACTCCTCTGGTGTTACACACGTCCATAGGCCACGGTAATCAATTTCCATCAGGTATGCTTGTCTGCCACCTAAATAAGTAGTATAAAAAAAAGAAAAAGAATGAGTTTCTAAACAAAAGAATAATTATTAACTGAGTTTTTAAATAAAACATAAATATTGTTTTCAACTCTTGCGAATTAACATGACACTGGCTCGAAAACATCCTCCTTTCGCATCCCCGTACGAGGCTTCACGTTCTTCGAGACCAGCAGCATCCGCAACACTGTGACCGTTGCACGTTTCCCTTAGTTTGAGTTTCGTAGTTATTTGTTATCAGAATTTATTTGAAATTACAAGCATTTCTCCTGAATAAAGCCTACTATTCAATAGAGGAGTATCTTAATGAAAAGAGTAGTTAATCCGATTTCTGACTTCATTTCTATTAAATTGTACATTATTTTTATTGACATAATTTATATGATTTTTCTTGGTGACATTACTTTTTATTGACCCTGCTTGCATTTATAACATTATAATAATTCTATTCAATTTTATATTACTTATTTACTTTGGCATAATTTATTTGAATTGATGTATAAATATTCATGAAATTAATTTTCAATTGACACGGCTTGGAATTGTAATAATTGAATTTAATTTTATCTTAATCTCATCAATTTAAATTAATCTTATTTATTTTGACATAATTTATTTGTATTGATCTATTCGAAATTGAAACCTGTACTTAATAATCTGTAAACCACATGTGGTAGGACATAGCGTACCTACATAACATAATTTATAAGACCTTTATACCTAACCTATGATCCACAGAATAAATATTATGATTATGATTATGATTATGATTATGATTATGATTATGATTATGATTATGATTATGATTATGATTATGATTATGATTATGATTATGATTATGATTATGATTATGATTATGATTATGATTATGATTATGATTATGATTATGATTATGATTATGAAATATTTTATTGTTATATTTGGGAAACCAGGTGCCATGTTAATGCGCACGAGTTATATATTTAGTTAAGTACTTTTGGAGGAGGTAGGACACGACGTTATTCCCATCCCATCAATTGAGCAGTCCTACTGGGGAAGTACCTCCACCCTACAGAATACCACGGCTATAATAATAACCTCGTGTTGTGTTCCCAGCGGTGAGTAGGGTAGCCAGATCTCACTGTAGAGTTTTTGCTGTTAGTGAGAAGACTAAAGGTTTGTCCTGATTGTGTCTTCTGCAATGACAGCACAGAAACTCGGTAGCACGGGTGTGACTCCTCTGGTGTTGCACACGTTCATAGGTCACGGTAACCACTTTCCATCAGGTGAGCCGCGTACTTGTCTGCCACCTAAGTTGCATTAAAAAAAGAGTACCTAACCGAATGGACAAGAGATACCTCAGTCTCTTCTAGTTCGGCTCCCCCGCCTCCTTCTCGAGCAATAAGTATTATACATAGAAACATATAATCACGCCTTTATCCCCGGAGGGTTAGGCAGAGGTGAATTAACACCCACATTTCACCAATCATTGAATTCGATCCCACGTAATAGGGGGTAAGCCTATTGCCGTATTCCGGGCACTATTGTTAACTCGAGCCGTGCATCTGAGGCTGAATCTAGGCTGTATATATCTGTCTGATGTTAAACAGCCCTATCCCTTAGTCGCCCTGTACGACACCGCACGGGAAGAGATGGGGTGGCCCAAATTCTACTCTGCCGTGAACCACGCGGCTGCATTCTGCATTATTGGCACAACCCAATCTCATCGGTAACCATTGTACTCCAGCTGATTTACTATATATGTACAGCTATAGACCTGAGCGGAGGATACTCGAGCGTCGGCTATCCCCATGAGCGTGGGCCTGGGGGGTTACAGGTCGAGAGGCTTTCACTCTAGCAGAAGCAGGCTGCGCGGGCGTCGCCTCCCTATACCCGTAGACTAGATGGGGACTACTAGTACCCACACCCGAAGAAAATCAGCTCGAAAGAGATGACTTAGGTTGGCTGGGGCGAGGAATATGCCTCCAGCAACCTACGACCCTCAGACGGCGTGCGTTTTAGTCGGTTCAAGTCCGACATAACGCACCGACGAGGGGGGTATCGCGGTATTACAATGACTACGTCCGAGGCTTTCACTTCGGAGCCCAGGGCCCGCTTTCTGGCTATTCCTCCTTCACTTCGCACAATCTTGACCAATCCGATAAAAATCTTCATCCGCTAGTACCTAATTCATACTAAGCCATAAAAAGTTGTCATTCAACATATCAACCGACCAAGTGTGAGCTGGACTCGAAGGGTTCCGTATGATCGAATTCACCTAAAAAAAATTGTTTAAACACCACCACACACACACACACAAACCACTTTGTTGTGTGGGAGCCTCCTTACATATTTATAGATATTCTGTTTTTAGTATTTGTTGTTATAGCTGCAACAGAAACACATCATCTGTGATCCTGGTAGCAGAAAGTCATTAAAATACTTAATAAAGCATAAATACATAACATATATGTATATTCACGCCTGCAAATCCTCGAAGGAGCAGGCAAAGGTGTATTAACACCTACATTTCGCCAACTATGATTTACGGTCCCACGTAATAGACCATGAGCCTATTGCCGTCAAGCGGGCAGTTAGTCATGGGCTGTATGTTTACTGTCAGATGGATCCCTGAGTCGCCTTCTACGACACCCACATCAAGAAATGAATTGGTCCTATTTGACCCCACCGGGAACCAACACGACAAATTCCACAAAATAGGGTTACAATTTTACACTCAGAGTACGGAATTCTAATAAAAGTACTGTATCAGATATCAGGGATACGATACATAAATACCAGAAGCTAATGAAACGGCTCTCGAGTTCAAATAATTATTATCGACATACATAGTAGCTTTTATCGTGTGCGCAACGCCATTACAAGTCACCTGTCAGTGAAAAAATGACACGCTACGGTCATAGACAAATATTTGATTAGATGACTTGTTTTTTTTTTGCTCTATGGTTGAACATGGCGGCATTTAACACGGAGAGTTGATTTTTTTAATTAGCCGTTAATGTTATGTGAAATAATTACTAATTTGTATGTGTTGGGTTAGAGTACCTAAATAGTATTCTATTTAGATGTTTTTCTTTGTTTTATTACGAATTTCAAAGTTATGAGCGTGAATAAATTGATAAATGCTTGAGGAAGGTTACGCCAACATTTTCAAATACTTATTTATATTAGACAAGCGTCTTTACTTAGTATAATATGAAGTTGCTCCCGCTGTCTGTTCACTTAGATTTTTTAAACTACATACTGTACAGATTTTAATGCAGGTTTCAGCAATAGATAGAGTGAGTCAAAAGAAAAGTTTAAATATATATATTATAATAAATATGGGTTGCGGGAACGGGATTGAAATTCCACACGGGTAGAGCAGCAGGTTACAGCTCAAAACAATGGAGGTTTCATGTCACAATTTAGGAGTGTGGAGGAAAGGGGAGGGCGGTGGGGACAGAAAACATATTTCTAGTTAGTTAATATTTAGATCGAACAGTCAATAAATTGATATTTTCAACCAATTATAGTTGGTTGTGGACAAATTTCAGCCAAATCGGCTAATCTTATAAAATGATTAGGAACTAGGATAAATAGTTAGTTATAAGTTACTAGCGGTAGGTAGAATTATAAATCCTATAGGACATTTAATAACTACATTCGATAAATTGCAACTAAACTAAATGTTGTGAATATGGTGTAGGTACAATAAAATCACTTAATCTTACTAAGCAATGGAATTATTGTACCTATCATTATTATCAAAAGAGCATTATTACCTATCTCAAAACACCTTGAGGTACTTAGTCAATTTCCAATAGTTACTTTTTCATAAATAATAAACTTTTTGAACCCTGTTACTTAAATTAATTTAATTTAAATTACCCCCTATGAGTCTCAAAGGCAATTCAAATTCAAATCCAAATTCTTTGTTTCACAGAATAATGTAATGCAATTATATCTTTTTGATGTCAAATTTTGCTTAAAACTAAGTTTACCACCGCTAGTGAAGAAGAAACGGCGCAACAAAGTCCACTGCGGCAACTCCAATGTCTTTAAATGTTTTACATCGTCATGAAGCTCTGATTTCTTTAATACAACCTTTGGTTCCGTTCAGTCATTCAATCATTCCGTTCAGAATTCATTTACTCAGGACTCATTCCTTAATTATTAATTCGGTTCTCATTCATTCAATCATTCAGTAGTCATTCTTTCAGTAGTCACTCATTCGATATACAACATGTCTTTTCAATTGTCGTCATTACATTTAACTCCACACAAGCTGCACAGTCATTTCCTCTACACTTAGTACACGTAAATTGAAACAGCCATTTAGCTGAATAGATAATATATTATTACGCGAGATGAGTGACAACACATTACGAGAAGGTATAAATTAAAGAGAGGTTTCAAATTTGGTTCTCGTATTTGGTTCTGTGAAGAAATTCCCAGTAGCAACATGAAAAGTCTGGAAAAACGCCTGGGTGACGGCAATGAACACACTGCCTGTTTATCAATTAGATGTTAAACATCTCTGCCTACCCTTTCCGGGGAAAAGGTGTGTGAACACAGCCAGTTGAGTTAACTTAAAAAAATGCCAGTTTTACTAACTGTTTTAAAATAATTTCGGTAAAATGCAACTTAATAACCGTTAATTAATTTTAATAAAATTATTACATTATTATTTTAATAAGTAGATTTCATATGTTTATTACTTTATTATTTCTAAATTGATATTTGTTTTATGAAACACTATTTTAAACTGAACAGTTCAACACTAGCTTATAAACGGTACTTCAAATTGAACTAAATTATAGGCTGCGTTCGGATTATTGCGCTGTTCTAATAAAATTATCCAATTTCAGTAATAACATATTGAACGCACTGTTTGAATGCACGACGAACATTTGAAAATAGAATGTCTTTATTTTATTTTATTATAAATTTTATTTTTTTATTTATGAATATAACACTAGCTGACCTACCCAACTTCGCCCATGGCATATTTTGAAGCCTCATATCACCCGCGGTTTTGTTGGCATTTATGATCACTGCATCGCTCTCTTAAGTAATAGCATGATGATATATAGCCTGCCCCCTAAAATCCAACCGCACGTCCTGATCGACCACCTAAATCTCGTGGGGGGTGGACACACGGAAACAAATTTACTAGCATGGCCTAACGTGGCTCAGGTAAAATTTCTTGAAAAACTTAACAGTGGCGTCTCGCCATTAATAATTGTATAAACTAATAAGGGACATTGGCGGAATTGATGCTAAAAGCACAGAGCCATTAATCAAGAATTGAATTGAATTGATATATAGCCAAAAACCTTAGTCGATAAACGAAATATTCAATACAAAAAAAAAACAATTCGAAATAGTACTTCTTGAAATTAACGCGTTCAAAAAAACAAACAAACAAACAAACTCTTTAGCTTTATAATATTAGTATAGATTGAATGATTGCCGTGAATTTAGACGCATTGCGTTAGTAGAAATATATATTTTTAAATGAAAATAAAAACATTAATCGTTAATATAAAAAGTAAAAATGACTCATTCATTCGCTGACTGTGGATGGATTTTCCAGATGAATATAAACGTGTTCAATTGAATTTAAATTACGTTAGCATATTTTTCTTATGGAGAAAAAGCTATATTTAGTTAAACAGATTTTTACTGGTAAAGTCTAAGCTAATCAAATAAATAAAATTGCCATTACCGTTAGGAGTTCCTTCTGTATTTAGAACTTCGAACCTTTATTTTTTTACGTGCGGAAAATCCCCACGAATACCCCCACCATCGGAGCCGGTGGGAGAGGTCATGTCGGACTCGAACCGACTAAATCGCACGGTGAGGTTAACAGGCATATCTGTCGCACACTGGCCGACCAAAGGCCATCTCTCTAGACCTGGCCTTCTTTATCAGAAATAAAAATACTAAAACTCTAATTGTAAAATGCGAACGTGAAAAAAGTACGATTTCTGTCAAACGCAATACACTGTTGACACCGCGATGGTAATGGGATAACATATCTACCTCATTTCAATATAAAATACTGTAACTAGCGTATAACAATTTCACAAAATACACCATTCTTTTACTCAAAGCAATAGTTAAGTCATACTCAACTCTGTCGCCTACAAATTAGAGCACAAAGTACTTTGTAAACTCGCCCAAGAAACTACACACTTCCTTTATTACAACAGCAAATAAACAAGTATTATTATATTACTGACACTAGACGTAACAATAAAACAAAATGGTGACACGTCGATTATATTAGACGTACACACAATCGACTTACAATTTAAGGTATGGTTCCAAAACCGACTGCATAAGACATCTGGGGAACACAGCAGCAAAAACAGCGTACCATAAAATAGACTTGGAGGGCCGAACAAGTATTACATAAGCACTAAAGGAGGGATCGGGCGTCGTTGGATTATTTAATTTTGATGACATGGGGGGGGGGGGGGTCCTCGAGATATTGATTACGTAAGCAGTAGTTATTTACTTTTTCACATATAATATAGCATGCATTACCCATACATTACCCTAAAAAAGAAATATGCATGCAGGTACCAATGTTTACGTAATCATGAGGGGGTTAGAGTTTTGCTTACTTTTGCTGACAAGGCGATTAAATAATTTTAATAAATCTGCTTACTTAATTTTTGAACGGTACCTTGAACATGATAATATACAATAAATATTTTAATTCATTGCGGCTTCTCAATGGTCGTGTTTATCCGTATCAAAGTTTAACAAGTAATGTATACAAAGTAACGACACTTTATCCAACCGCTCATATGGTCCTCATATAGAAACAAAAGAAAATCATTCCTGCAATCCGCTCATTTGTTCATAACCACACATTTATATTGTTTCACATACATTACTTATCAAATTTCGATACGAATAAATGACACTATTGAGAAGCCACAATGAATTAAAACAATAAACAATACAATCATATTCAGGTCTATTTCACGGTACGCTGTATTTGCCGCATGCCTCTGCAGTTGTAGTAGGCGGTCGACTTCGGAACCATACTTTTACTGTTGAAGTAGAGATTTATTCATTTGAGGGCATTTGTTTCTGCCTCCAATTATAACGTACTTGTAGATAAGGCGAACAGGCGCCATGATAACAGCGTGTAGAGTGTGTACTGTGTGTAGACCCACATAATTGTACAGCAGTAATTTAATTATGAATCACCTACTTACCATATCGCGTATTTACTGTGAATTTTCTGTTTTTATTCAAATTTTATCTATCATGGTAGGTATTTATCATTCATTCATTACATTCATTAGCTGTTACTATCTTCGCATTATTAGATTTAAAAAAAATGAATAAAATGTAATTTTTATTCTAATTTAATTTATCGTGATATTATCACTCGTTCATTCATTCACTCACTCATTCTTGCGCATAGTTACTTATTCATTCATTAACTCCCTCATTCATTAATTTCTTTAATTGATTGATTTAAGTAAACTCTAGGTATCTCTACTCTATAAAAATAATTGACATTATATTAGTCCAAGAGCCCGTGAAGCCTCACCTGCTAGCTAATCGATACACCTGCTCATTGACTGACGAGGTTCTAATGCAGGGTTTCCTCTCGGGATGAGTTAGACGGCAGTTGCTCACGTAAAAACAAAAAAATATGCCAAGGAGAGTGGCCTTCGGGTTTTAAAGTGCAAGCTCTGGGTACAACTACAAGTTTATTTTTTCTACAATTTAACCTATTTTTTTGAAGTCAGTTAGACATACTTCAAATGCATCTTAATTACTTAGTAAACGATATAAGAAGGCATTCAGTAAGAATTGTTCTATTACTGTTAAGGCGAAGACACATTGTTCATGTATTTATATATTTATTATTTGATGATGATGATGTAGGTACATAGCACTTAACATAGAACTAAATGTATCTAGTGATAAGTACTACGCATAAAGATTTGTGATAGTAATCTTAAAAAAAATAAGACTAAATCTCAGTACCCATACATCCATAGGCCACGGTAACCACTTCCCACCAGGTGGGCCGTGTTTGTTTGCCACCTAAGTGGTATAAAAAAATTCTAATATCACGACATCAAAAGTGCACAGAAGTTATATCTCTTTCGTACCTATTTACCGACAAGTGTGTGGTTGCACACATTTTTGAGTACGCTGATATTCTCTAGTTTTGAATGACAAATTTTATTGTTTTACGTCTAAAATAATGCACTAAATTCCCCTTCGCCTTAAACAACCACAAACCTAGAAAAATAAAAGGTGAACGACCGAAACGATCTTATAACCTCGGTGTTTGTTCAAAAACAATAGATTCTAATTTCAAACTGCCATTAATGCAATTATTTCTTTTTAAAGTCATTCCAAATTTAAATGTAAAATATCGTTTTAAATTGAGAGTGCAGAAAAGTTTTCAAAGAGCTATCACTTTCTAAGCTATAAAAATAGTTGTTAGTGCGAGCGAGATGGATGTTTATTATTCAGCGTCCCATTCGAAGTCTAGTGTAACTAATTGCCAAACAAAGTGTATTGTGACCAGGTGTTGGTAAATTAGTGGTCCTAATTACAGATAATGTATGCTCCTGTAACACTGTACAGTCTGTATCCTATTCAATGAATAAATTAGCAGTATTTTTTTTTTATAATTATGAAAATAGTGAGAATAGAACAGGTTATTTTAATACAAGTAGATATAAAAATAAATCGCCGAAATGTAAGTACGCTCATAACTGTCGAAAGACTGCACCAAATTGGATAATTCTTTTTGTTCTGAGTTAATTATTGTCAGGACAAGGCTTGTATGAAAGAATATTCTACATTATGGGGTTTTTCAAGGAGATCATTTGAAGGTTCTTACTGAGTCGGCAGCACGAGTATGACTCCCCTGTTGTTGCACACATTGTGACCTATGCCACGGTACCCACTTTCCATCAGGTGGGCCAAGTACCTCTCTGCCTCCTAAATTGTATAAAAAAAAATATTATCACACTGGCTGTAATAAAACAGCGAATATAAGGAGTGTCAGCTGTAGCTGTAGCCATTCAGTCAGAACTAATACGCTGTTGCGGGCGCCATGTTATGACGTCACAAATCAGTAACAAACACAAGATATGATGACATATCCTGCAGTATCGTCTACAATGGAGCTTTAATATTGTTTGTAGAAGTACTTCTACTTGAGCATGAGGAATTTGATTTAATGTTCGTGTCATAGGTGATAGTTATGTTATGTTACATCTATGTCTCACGATTGTGTTGTTACATATACTTAGAACAATTTTTTGTTGTTATGTTGGTACTGGTAACATAACTAAACTATAGTGTAAGAGTAGCCTCAAATCAAGGAGTTCTCTCATTATAGAGATGGTTTAAATTTGTAAGGTAGTTTCTAAAATCAACATAAAATTTAATCTACTATATTAAACTTGACTACACTTGCCAAATAACTCACGTTTAACAATTATTTTAAATAAAGAATGTTTAACTAAATTTATTTAATTATTGAATAAGTGACATTTCACAGAATAAAACTTCTTAAAAAAAAACAATTATTTAGTTCCATAATGTTGGTATCTACTATCGGCATAAACTTCAATCGTTACGCCTACCACTTGATTTCTCCCTCGGAACTAGACTTTCTTTCATTCTCAGAGGTTGGAAAATTACAATTGCAGTATTCACGCGATCCACGAGATATCTACGCCTGATGCTCGAGTCATATCTAATTAATTGGCTTACTGCATACTGCATGCCACGCCACACCTTTCTCGGAATGGCTACTCGAGGCTTCACGCGTAAGGTGCGATGCGGCAACACTGGCAACGCTCGCGAGTACAATCGCGAGGTTCCATTTTAGTTTTAAATGTTTTGTTTGTAAAACTTAAAATTTTTAGCACTTAAAGTTTTAAGAAATTGTTTTTTTTTATTTTGCCATAAGATGGCACATTTTTTTTCTGTTCTTCGCAGCAATCAGTAGTTAATCATAAGCAGATACGTTGTGTGATTATGTCAGGTAGAGGGCATTCTAACGTTGACAGATTTTTTATACCTCTTAGTTGGCAGACAAGCACACGGCCCACCTGATGGGAAGCGGTTACCGTGGCCTATGGACGTATGCAACACCAGGGGTGTCACACCCGTGCCTACCATGAAGAAGCCTTCTGATGTCCCTTTTAAAGAACACCATATTGTAGGCGCTTGGGAAAACTGCAGCAGGGATGTCAATAATATTATATTCTACATATTTAGATCGGTCTATGGGGTTTTTGTTTCTAGACGGTTTAGTAGCTACATGTACCCAGATACTCCTCAAAATGCCACTTAAGTAGCAAGAGGAGAATAGGAAGAAGTAAGGTAAAACCTCTGACAGTCTCAATAATCATCGTTTATTCATGATTATCATCATAGCAATGATCCCTATTGCCCTTGAAGCTTCCACTATGGAACCTCGGCTTCACTTTTCAATATTTAGTTTATCTTATTTTTGGTTGACAGATAGTACTTAACTGCTCAAGAGGAAAGCTTACCCAAAATCCTCATTTCAAAGACCTTAACAAGATCTCATACGCCCACCCAATCTGATCTATTCGTATGAAATAACAATAGTTCCACTACCTACAAATTCTTAAATCTTTTTCATTCATTTCAATCTTTTCATTCGCTTCAATCTTTTTCATTCATTTCAATCAAGTGATTCTAGACGTTTTAATCTTGCTCTTAAGTATGTTTACGGGCACAAGTAACCGCTTACTAGCTAACTGTGCGTTTCTTTTATAGTACCTAAGTACTTATTCGATAAGCATAGTTTGTAAATAAACCCCTCGAAAACCGTCTTATACATAATATCCTTACCCATAAAAATAAAAATATCGACATTGTACAGAAACAACCGCGGCCTCGCGTGATTCTAGACTTTCCTTAGGGCTTAATGTTTCACCCGTCAACACTGCTTGCAATAACTTATGGATTATTATTATCGTTCTGATGACAAAACGTTTAGTTAAGTACTTACTATTAAATAACTTATTATTGAAGGAAGCTTTTTGTTCTAGGCCACAGTAACACACACCTGTCTTTTAAATCTCTATTGGATAAGCAAATTCAAAATTTCTTTATATATTTTTGTCTTTCCATACCTCTCAGCTATTTCAATCAACACGAACTTCCATTTTCAAAAAGCTAGTTAGCCAACATTACGAAAAAAATCAATAACTTCGGCTCTTATCAACTCTCTTAAATTTAGAGACCTAAATAAAAAAAGAAAAAAAAAGATATGCTCATATGAATAAAAAACCTATGAAGTCTTCAAAAAATAAATAGTAGGTACTCCTAAATATGCTAGGAAGCTTCGTAAACGCGTCTCGTAAAAGAGAATGGGTAATGCGACGCGTTTGCGGCGCTAGCAACGACGCCTTGGGCGCCGCAATCCAATGTTTAAAAAGTAAATAGAATAAATCAAGTTGATACGATTTAGCTTCATTTTCTACGTTTAATCTTTTATTTTACACGAAACTTAAACCATACGTTACTAACAAAATATAAACGTTACGTTACTGTAGAAAAGTATTAAATTTATTTCCGAATTTAGTTATAGTAACCTCTTTTATAGGCATGTAAACCAGTGCCTGCAAGTTTTCATCTAGGTACCTACTTATTTAATACGAAATCTATAGGAGCGTAAATAACACATGCAATTTTTATTATAAAAAATGTGTTTCTTGACAAAATGAAGTGTAACAAATGGATAATAAATGACCCTCTAAACATAACCATAAACATCATTTTATCATAAGCATTTTTTTTATTCTAAAAGCAGTGGCGTATAAAATTGTGCCAGCGATGTCTAGTGCTAAGATCGACGAAAAAAATGTTTAGTAAATAATCAATAATGAACAGAAATTGTTTTCTGCGTAATCGTGCTAATATTTTTTTTTAACTCTCTAGTCCGTATCGGCTAACAAACACGTATCCATAGCTGTCAATATTCATTAGCAACTGGCAACACTGGTTGCACTTTTTGTAGTTTTAAAACGTGTTACGTAAACTACATTCATATCTATGTGTATAACACGCCAAGGGACATGTTCCTTGGCGTGTTATACACATAGGGCCATGGCGTTCCCGCCCTTTTTTCTATCTTATCGCTTTCACGGGATTTAACGCTTATATTATTTCCGTAAATTAAATGTGCTATTAAAATTACAATAGCGTGTGCTTATTCCGTAACGATGTAATAAAAAATTCGGTAAAATTAGCTTTTAAAATTAAAATTACGCGTGAATAATGTTTTTTTATCTATGATTATGAAACGGAATGTGCTTGCGTTTTTGTGAACTTGTTTTTGATTATGGCAATAAAGTTTATTATTTTGACCGTATGTATGTCCTTGCCTGCCTGTTATCAACCAGGAACTAAAGAACCTTGCAATCATGCTTTTTAAATTTTTCTATTAAGTAGGTAAACTAAAAATATGTTTGTGAAGAACTGACTGAGCCTTAAGAAAACTTTTGCAGATGTATCTACGGTACTAGTGAATCAGAAGGCTGACTATTAAATAAAGATCTGTTCAAAATTCAGCCTCATTCTAATCTAAATCTCCTAAATGTCTTGAACTAAACACATAAGTGAGTCAAAGTTGACCCACCTCTGCATATCAACGTCCAATATGTCACCGTACAATGGAGTGTTTCTGAAAATCAATTACATTTAACATGATTATTCGCATTAAAATTCCCCATTGGCACAGATAAGTGAAACGGCAAAGTTTCTGCAGCGCCCTCAATCCTCTGTAGTGTTGCCACACTTCTGGGAAAAACGAGTCTGTTTAGGTGATGTATTGTAACCTTACAGCTGTACCAATTGTATGAAAGTGACGCAAGGCAAGTGGATACGAGGGTCATGCCAGTGTTATATTTTTAGAATTTTCTTAAAGAACTGAATTGCTAAGAGCTTCAGAAAGCCATGAAGCTAAAACTGAGACAAAGATATCTCTAATAGAAATTACTTAGTTAAGTTTAACTAAAAAGAATTAGTTATACCTGCTGGTATATTTTAGATTTAGTAATTTAGATCCAATTGTTTAATTTGGGTGTTGAAAGTCTTTCGGTTTCTTTCTATAGTAGTTTTAATTTGTGCAATAAATGGTCTACTGAATATCAATCAGTATCTAAAACTTATAATTTGGGGTAAAATCATCTACATGAAACTGTCCCTTCCTTATAGAGATCGCATGGTGTCTGTACTCTGCGGAGAGGGAAACGAGACCACGATTAGGGGACGCGATGATACCAGGCTCTTTCGTTAATTACCGCCTCGGAAATCTGCCTACATTAATAGATATTTAGTTGCACCTCTGATATTTTGAACGTTACCCCGAAATATTTAGGGGAAAAATAGTTGATAGATAAACCAAAAACTATTTTTTTAATAATCTTTTTTTATAACTACTAATAATATCTAAACTAAAGAGTTGATTGTGTTAATCTTTGGGCAATGATTTGAGGTAGGTTAGATTTATAGGTTATTTAACTTAACACTTATATCGCGAGCAATATGAACAGAACGTGGGATAGAAACTATTTTAATGAATTTAAAAAAGACATCAACGAAACTATTAATCAAATGAACACTTACTCAAAAAAAAGGTTAGTTCAGAAATTTAACTAAAAATATTAGGCCGACAAAAATGTATGCCTTGAAGCGATAAGAGTAGATTTATTAGTCTATTGTGTTGGTAGTTGTCACAAGCTGAAGTCATTGAACTAAACAGTACTATTGTGCGATACTTTATTGTCGAGTCCTAGGGCACAAAAACACAATAATGGTGAAGCTAGACGCTGACGGAATACCAAAACATACGATCTCCTGATCTGGATTCTTTTAATTACACTTCTTATTGAAGTATCATTAATTTTGTTTTTAGTCTGTTGGCAATATTTAATTGCAAAGCTGTGGTGACGGCCATTTTTATTAAGACATACCTACCACATTTTATGGATGTTACAACGCTCCTTAAAATATTTCGACGCGTTTTTATTTTTGTTTTGTTGATGTACTTGACTCGAGTTATTAATAAAGTCTAATTACGCGATAGTTATAACTACTTTATAAGGTTTGTGTTTATAATTCAATGCATGGGTGTAGATGCCCCTAAGGCCCCAATGGGTTATTTGCGATTCCCTCAATTTTTTGTCGGTTTTTAAATAGCGTTTCATCACGCTATTCCTATTAGGAGGGAATTGCAACTAAGCCCTGCCAATATCCTTCAGGTTGGGCTACCTCACCTGCACTGCAAGTCGGTGCAACATCTTCTCGAACTTTCATTTTTGTAAAATCAATAGGAAGTAGAAGAATAGAAGAATTCATAGTAGGTAACTACCTCGGTATAGATATTCGATTTCAAAACGTCATTATGTCTCTCTCATCTTAAAAAAAAACAGTGATTAAATTCTAAAGTGTTCTCGACATTCTCGACGAAGTCAATGATCTGTTCAGCCCCTCCGGTTCCGTATCTAAAGTGCCCAAATTTTCGGGGATCACCCTCGAAAAGAAAGTTATTAACATTGTTTTTTTGCTTTCCGAATATTGTTGTCGGTTAAAAGGAGAACTTAGTTAAAGTGTTTGAATTTTGAAGGGTATTTTATAATCGGAAATCAAGAATTAACAAATGTTATTTTTGTATACTCTTGGGCTGGATTATACTGGGTCCTCACGTTTAAGTACTCAATGAAATTCATCAAGTATAGAGTGATAACAGCGGCTAAGTTCACTCTGCAGTGGCCTTTTTCAATTATTTTTCGGAAATCCTGAGGGTAGATGAATTATATTGAGTAAACTTTGAAAAGTATTGTTATTTACATTGCCAAATACCTTAGGAAAAGAAATATTTGTATTTTTTTAACATTACGTTAAGACGTGTACAGATAGTGTTTACAATCAACAAATCACTAAAACTTAACCTCCTTAAAAGAGCTCTCAACAATCTGCACTATACGTTAAAAACGTAAATAAATCTTAAAGGTGAGTTCCATTAGCAAGCTCGTTTTGTATTGGCGTAGGTCTAATTAGTGACGTCGTAAAACTAAAGGGGCTCGTCAATCAAGATTTAAGGGTGGGTGAGCTACGGACCAACGACATGTGACGCCAATTTAAGGATAGCGAGAATACCAGTATTGAAACGTTACGTAGCATTCAATATTTAAAAGTTTAATATGTACAGCGCAGGGATACAGATTATATTTGTTGTTTTGATAAGTTAATTGTTGTGGTAATGAGTTAAGTTGTACACATTCTATGTTATCTATGACTTGATTTTTTTTAAGAAGTCTGTAAAATTTGAATTCTGCCGCACTCTTAAATTCAGCTCATTGAGTTGGATGGTAATTTAAGATAGTTACCTCATGGCGCTCTTAACCAATCATTTCCTTTTTACCTAGTAATGGTATATCCAATAGGAATAGGCTGGTTCGGCCATAGAAGTAAAGTTAAGTACCACCCTCTCCTTCAATATCAAAGTTAAATGGCAGTTTACTATATTTTGTATCATATTGTCCTTTTTTAAGTAGACTAACTGACCCGCCCCAGCTTCCCCCGTTGCATATTTAGAAACTTTATATCACCCGTTTAACCTCATAATTTTTTAGTCTTGAAATAAATAATATATGGAAATCTGCCGGATTTATTGACATTTATGATCACTGCTTCGCTCCCTTAAGTAGTAGCGTGATGATGTCTAAATCCTTCGTCGATAAATTGACTATTTAATACAAAAAGTTACTTTCCATTCGAAGATGCAGTTTCTGAGATTAGCGTGTTTGAACTAACAAACTATATTAGAATAGATAGATATCGACCCTTAAAATTTAATGTCAATAAATTGCGGGTGACATATTCGCTGTTGCTAGTGCTCACAGGTTATAATAAAAAAATGCCAAAAAACTTGCTAATTTATTTAAAAAGAAGCATTATATTACTATGACAACACTGTTGTTTTATAAGTCACGTTCCAAGAAAACTATGTACGTGTAAATTAGC
Source organism: Eilema griseolum (assembly GCA_963662185.1). NCBI lineage: Eukaryota > Metazoa > Arthropoda > Insecta > Lepidoptera > Erebidae > Eilema > Eilema griseolum. The sequence continues at coordinate 5,795,549 of OY759249.1, forward strand.
ATCAAGAACATACAATCCGCGGCGTCCTATACCTACCAAAGACAACATTTCGTTGTTCAAAAAAAGACTCACAGATAACCAATACGATTTACCGCCATGACCCGAGAAAACTAATATAATATTATCAATGGAGTCTTTCTGCCTATCTTTTGACCTAGGGTCACAAGAAAGGAGTCTTTCATGATCCGCGAAGAGAATCTTTGTGTCCTAATCATTAAGATAATGGCTCTTAAAGTGCGGTAAAGTTGTATGATTTATTTTAAAGATAAGCTTTGAGTACTGTCTGTGTTTATGGTGGCGTTTGAGAGATGAATAGAATACTTGTTTTCGAACGAAAACTTTACTGCTATCTGTGGATACGGATTGTCAATGTTAGAGTGACGTCATGAATTGTATGTCTGTAGGTTTTAGAGATATTTACAAGTACTTAAATCCAGTCTGGTGTGTGTGAGGGTCCATGCATATCGTACTTGTTCTAGCTAACCTCATGTGTCAACCACATGCTGTTTAATGGACTAGGCTCTACCGCTGGCTATCGATTCACTCCCTTACCCTTCCATATTGGAATTCATTACCAGCTCACGTATTTCCTTCTTCCTACAGTCCCGGGTCCTTTAAACGGGGCGTGAGAAAGCATATGATGAGCCCGTCTAGCTGAGAGTCACCATTGTCACACGCTATGTGTAAGTATTGGTGACCCTCTTTTCTGAGACTTTGCCTTCAGCTTACCATTAGGCAAAGCGAAGTCTAATTGACGTGTTCTATATAAAAAAAATAAAAAATCCAAGATAAGCAAAAATAATCGGGTAATCCCCCACCGACTCCAACGCGCGAAGTATATGTAGGGTTTCTGCGCATAATAAAAAAAAAGATAATACAAATCAAAAGTGATACAAAATTATGTTTTCTACATTTCTTTCTAGGTATAAAAGATATAACATAAACTCACACCTATATCCCCGAAGGGGTAAACAGAGGTGCTAGCACCCACATTTCGCCAGTTTATGTTTAGGTCCCAATGTAATAGGTGGCGATAACAGACGCCGGCCTGGGGGTGACAGGTGGAGCCGCCTGTCACCCTGGCAGAAGCAGGCCGCGGCGGCGGCGCGCCTCCCCGTTTTCCGGAAACGAGTTGGGGACTCTGTAGTCCCCACACACCCGAGGAGAGGGCCAGATCGTGAGAGATGGCACTGGGTCGGCCGGGGTGCGAGGGATATGCCTGTCAACCTCACCTTCGGCAACCAAAACGACCCACAGGCGGCGTGCGTTTTAGTAGTGCGGTTCGAGTCCGACATAACCTCTCCCACCGGCTCCGGTGTGGAGGTACCGGTGGGGATTTTGCGCACGTAAAAAAAAAGAAAGTTGGCGATAACAGTGACATAACTTCGAAAAGCATCGAAACGTCATTGGTGTGTGCCATGGTAAAACCTGGGATCGAACCCAAGACCTCGTCTCAGCAGTCCATTACCCATACCACTAGGCTATCATAACATTAAGTCCGATAAGTCTTTTAGAATTACTAAGATCATGACGAATGAAACACCCATCAATATTCACAAAAATTCGATGGAGCCACAATAAAAATGTTTCCGAATATGGCGTGTAATCAAATTTGGTAGACTAGATTGTGTGTTTGTTTAGTGAGTCATTCTCAGAAACCAAGACAAAAACAAAGACCATATAAAGTTTATTGTTTTAGTCTTTTATAACAAGGATATTGGCATAATTTAGACTGCTTTTTTTAAGAGCGTGTAAAGGTCAAACTGCAGTTAATTAAGTACTACATATAATCATCATTGTTCTCGAAGCCTTTCCCCTACTCAGTTCCGGTCAGTTTTCTAGTCTAACTATAATGCAGTGAGAGAGCCATATCTCGAGATGGCCCTGGGTCGGCCGGGGTGCGAGGGATATGCCTATTAACCTCACCTTCGGCAACCAAAAACCTCTTTTATAAAAGGGTCTGAAAAATTAGGTCATATAGGTGTTTCTGTGATAGGTCTAATCTTTATGGTCGTACAGTACGTATCTAGAAATTTGGTCACGGTTAGCTACAGAAAGTTTAAAAAAAAGTTGCGCATGGAATGATGGTCAGTTGACGGTCTTTTGCAATCCCGTATATTTTATTCCTTAGCAAGTCTAAGTATTAGATCAGAAGTCATTGTACAAAAATATTTTTTTTTTATTTTTATACCACTTAGTTGGCAGACAAGCACACGGCCCACCTGATGGAAAGTGGTTACCGTGACCTATGGACGTCTGTAACACCAGAGGAGCCACAGTCGCGCTGCCAACCCTGTAAGTACAGAGTTTCTGTGCCGTCAGCAGAAGACAAAGCAGGACAAGCCTTTAGTCTTCCCACTGACAGCACAAATTCTCTAGTGAGCTCTGGCTACCCTACTCACCGCTGGGAACACAACACGAAGTTATTATAACCGCGGTATTCTGTAGGACTGCTCAATCGGGCGGAAATACCGCCGTGTCCTACCTCCTTAATCCTTTTTTCCTGTAGGTGAGTCTGGTCGCAGCAAATTACAAAATATACGTACTTCATTACAAAATAGGTATTGCTAAATTTATTTAAATATTTGTTTTCAAACGAATTTACATTGTTCAGAAAAAAAATAGAATCATAAATAACACCGCAGACTTAGCGTCTCCGAGAACTGCTAACAATTGCAAATGAACTAGGAAGTCTACGGTAACCCGGCAAAATTAGATATTCACCGAACGTACATAAGTTGGTTTCGAACGGCGTTGTTCAAAATATGTCGGGTAAGATGAACGAGGCGTCGATTGTCGAACATTAGAAGTTCGTGATTTGAATTTTTTTTGATTTTAGAACAATTGTGCCGACCCGGACTTGGTTCGATAGATGTATGTGTCAGGTCATCGCAGTCATGCTAATTATAGAAAACCAAAGATTCCGTGAAGCGGCTAAAATCGGAATTATGGTTGTCACTTCGAAATGCATGCCGTTTTATTGTAAATAATAGGATTTAGCAAAATTAATTGGACGACGACAGTGGTGCCATCCTTCAGCTTATGAAATTATTGCTTTCAATATAAATCTATAGAATCTTTATACAAGTACTTTGAATTCGAATTTTGAATTTAGAATAAAAATGTTTTGTTTCGCACGCTATTATTTTATGTTCATCAAGAAACTTTTTTGACGTTCACATGTGCTCTTTACGTGCCTAAACTGAATAAATGAAATTAAAAAATGAAAAACAAAGAAATAATGACCACCATGGGTGAATAAAGTTGCCTATTGATCCAACGATTCCTTGAAGTGGCTAAAATTGGAAATACGTTTATCAATGTCAAATGTATATCTACTGTTTTATTACAAATCAAAGATAATTTAGCACGAGTTGACAATATTGAAGGGATGGTTGACCAGCTGGTGATTTTTATGGGACCTGTTACTTACTAAGTAGATAAAATTGTAAAAGTTTCTCCGACTGTCGTATACTAAACATAACATAACATAATATAAACTCACGCCTATATCCCCGAAGGGTAGGCAGAGGTGCTAGCACCCACATTTCGCCATTTTATGTTTAGGTCCCAATGTAATAGGTGGCGAGTCTATTTCCATTAACCGGGGACTTATAAACCTGCGATAAATACACACATAACTTCGTAAAGCATCGAAAGGTCATTGGTGTGTGCCATGGTAAAACCTGGGATCGAACCCGAGGCCTCGTCTCAGCAGTCCATTACCCATACCACTAGGCTACCGCGGTCTTTTTTATACTATATACTAAAAAGTGGATAATTATGATTATAACCTCAACAACCAAAGGTTTAAACGCCATATTTTAAACCCTCATAATTTCCGAACACATTTGTGTACAATGTTACCCTATTCTACATATTTTTTTCTGATTTGAAAGCAGCCAATACTTGCTCAAAAGCCCACAACTCTAACCTTTCATATTTTAACAATTAAATAAATTATAAGTTAACCATGTCCCTTGACGGTACATATTAAGTAGCACAGAAATATTATAAAAAAGGTAGAACGCCGCCATAATGCAAATAGGGCACATTTGAATTGTATATTAACGCTTATTGTGAGAAAAATTGGGCTAGAAAGCGCATTGGGAGGTTGATATGTGTGTTTGTTTCAACGTCTCTAGGGACCGGCTCAGTCGATTTTGATAGTGTCTGTATGAGTAGATTTATTTCAAATTAGGGAGAAATAGACACTATATAGTTAGGGTTTGGGATATTTTCAAGTTAATTTTCTTTTATACAACTTAGGTAGCAGACAAGCACACGGCACACCTGATGGAAAGTGATTACCATGACCTATAAATGTATGTAACACCAGTGGAGTCACATCCGTGCTGCCAACCCTGTAAGAACAGAGTTTCTGTTCCGTCAGTGTAGAGGACAAAGCAGGACAAGCCTTTAGTCATCCCACTGACAGCACAAATTCTCCAATGAGCTCTGGCTACCCTACTCACCGCCGGGAACACAACACGAAGTTATTATAGCCGTGGTATTCTGTAGGGTAGAGGTACTTCCCCAGTCGGACTGCTGAATTCGAACTGGAATACCTCCTAACATGAATTTAAATATTTAAAGTCAGCCAAATCTGCAGTTAGACTGGTAATGCGGACATCAGACTCAGAGGTGAAAGGTTCAGATGCGACTGGGATTAACGCTAAGATGACGAGTGAAAAGTAGAGGGTTGTGGATATTTTTATATTTTTTTGATGATTTACTGGCTATATATACATACATACAAAAACTCACGCCTAAATACCCGAAGGGGTAGGCAGAGGTGCTAGCACCCACATTTCGCCAGTAAATGTTTAGGTCCCAATGTAATAGGTGGCGAGCCTATTGCCATTACCAGGGCACTTATAAACCTGCGATAAATACACACATAACTTCGAAAAGCATCGAAAAGTCATTGGTGTGTGCCATGATAAAACCAGTCCATTACCCATACCACTAGGCTACCGCAGCTATATATAACAAAAAAAAATAGTATCGCGAAAGATCATAACATAGTGTTTTTTTTTTTACGTGCGCAAAATCCCCACGGATACCTCCCCACCGGAGCCGGTGGGAGAGGTTATGTCGGACTCGAACCGACTAAAACGCACGCCGCCTGTGGGTCGTTTTGGTTGCCGAAGGTGAGGTTGACAGGCATATCCCTCGCACAACGGCAGACTCAGGGCCATCTCTCACGATTTGGCCCTCTTCTCGGGTAGATCATAACATAGCGTGACAGACAGACAGATAAAGTTAGAATTGCATTTATCATATTAGTATGGATCATGAACCAAAACCACCTGCTTTTAAAAATGAAACCAAAACAAAGAAGCTTGCTCCAAACAAATAAATTACCCTGACCATCACCAAAGTGGCTAATTTTCCATATTCACAACGTTACGCGCGCGATCAGAATTCGTAACTTTTTTATATTTTTCTCATATAGGTACAACCTAGTCATTCTGTATTCAAGACGTGGTCCCACAGTTTCCCATCTCGTTGACTTACGTGGAATGAAACGTTACTAATTTTAAGAAACGGAACCTCTGCAGTGTTTAAATTGTCAGAATCTCAAGGATTTCTCGTAAAACGAAACGGAATGATTTAATTGTTTTCCGACGAATTTATTGTCTAGTGATTTTGAATTTGAATTTAGAACTAGTCATGTTAGACAGATTTTATTGCCATGTTGTAGAATTTGTATATGTACTAGAAAATTCGTTAAAGCTTGTTAATATATTGTTGAATTTTATAATATCTAGATGTTCTCTCTACCTCTATTATTGATAAAGTTTAGCATTTCTTTTGGAATTTATTTTTATTGCTTGCTAGCCATTCGATCACGTCGTCCTGGAATCGATAACCATATCACATTTAACTGCCGATGTGAACTCATTCCTAACACAAGTCTTTTGCTTAACTTAAAGGGTTAGGCCGTTAGGGGGACTACTAGTAATTTCGGTAGATATGTAACCAACTTTTAATAAATAACTCTAGGCTTATTTTGTAGTGGGTCCCGGGTCACATAGGGCTAAAAGGTAACGAGGAGGCTGGCCGTCTGTCTAAATTAGCAGTACAGGAAGGAATAATATTACCATATCTACCAGACTATTGGGAGCTGCATAAAAAATGTAAAGCTACTTGCTTCGATCAGTGGACAGATATTTTTAACGTGAAATCGAAAGAGAAAGGAATATGGTATAAGACTATTCAGAGTGAGCCACCTCAGTCGCCTTGGTTTGATGACAAAGCTCTAAGCAGAAAATATGTGCAAACTTGCACTAAGACTCCGCTCCGGCCACTTTCCATCAGCAAAGTTTGCATTCCTAATGGGAAAGGCTGATTCACCAAATTGTGTTGTATGCAATCGGAGGACGTACAACATTTGCTGATGGAATGTGTGCACAATGCCACAGAAAGAGATTCAGTCTTAAAGGAACTCAATCTCAATAGATTAGGTGTTGGACTAATCAACAGTATTTTGTCAAATCCAAAATCTGATGTGACCCAAAAATTCTGCAGTTTGGCAATGATGTCCCCTATTGACTCTCTTTCATAATACCGTGGCATGTACCTACACAGTTATTCTATATACACACTGCATATAGAATGGCAGTTCGGGTTCAGATTCATTAGTTTATATTCCATTATCATAATTTGTGATTGTTACTTTAGCTTAAGGTACAATGGAGTTGTCGTGCCCATGTGGGCAAAATCTCCCTAAAAACAATAGATTAAAAAAAAAAGAAAGTAATTTCGGTATCTAGTTAATAATTTTATTACTGAAATTACATAAACCGCATAATTTTTAAAATCAATAACCTAGAATGAATTACCTATTTTGTAGACTCATTGAAGCTTAAAGACTATAGATTAAAATTATTCGTTTTTTATATTCAAATATTTAGAGAGAGCAACTCAATAAATGCTGTATACGGAACCGTTCACTTTGCACATTCGACGTGCGCTGAACAAAATGTACCAAACACTTTTTAAATGTAAACGCAGAGACAAGTTTGAACTCGCGTATTTGTTCATAAAGCTAATTTCCTCTGTCGAACACTCAACAAAAAGTATTGTCTGGCCATCAACTCACGAATTACGTCTCGGTCTTTCTCTCCAATTCAAGCTTAGAGGATGATATCAAAAGACACGTTTGCAAAAACTAAAATATATTCAAGATCAATCCATAGAGCATAGACTATTTATACGTCAATCGATGACAGGTGCTATAAATATATAACAAAAAGCACGTGAACTTCGACTGATTAAATTAATTATGGAAAAAAATTGCGAATATTAGGTGTAATTTGCTTTACAGGATAATTTAATTTCTTGTCATGTTGATTTCTTGTCAATATTGTATTTAATTTTAAAGCATTTAATATACTAACTATTCAAATTGATTAAGATGGGAAAAATTTGAAACGGTTCATTCGGGATTCGAACCGCCAATGTTTCCCTTACGGCTCTGATTAATGAGCTACCGAATCCCACCTGAACCAATTAACATTCTTTCAATTTTCTTATACCAGTTAGGTGGCAGATAAACACACAGCCCACTTGATGGGAAGTGGTTACCGTGTCCTATGGACGTGTGTGTAACTAATTTTCTAAAAAAGCCTATGTGCAAACGGGTTACACTCGCGCTACCGATCCTGAAGAAATTTTCCGCGATCAGTCTTTTACAGGGGAAAGCTCTGACCACTGAGCTACTTGAGCTAAGGGAGTGATCGCGGTTTCAAGTCCCGTCTTGAGCATTTTCACTTTTTCCAATTTAAATCGATTATCATATTGTAAGTACTTTCAGATGCAGTCGAATGACTTACATTTTTATAGCTATGGCTTTGCTACATTTATTAAGCCGAATGAAAATGCATTATTCCCGATTTCCGTAAAATTGTGCCAGACGTTGAACTTGGCACGCACTTTAGTTGTTCTATTAAACTATTTTACGCACCATTTTGTACACATTCATCATCTCTTTTTATCCTATTCTTTTCTTTTTTTCTCCGAGGCGCTATTGTATCGAACCCTAAACGACATCAGCCTGTATTCGCGTCTGGATGGCGCCGTCGAAAATTCTCTGACGGTCGCGATCCCGCGATACGATCCCTACATGTATTATGTATAACAAATGGGAGACATCCAAAATAAAGCATATAGAACGGGAGCGTTTACATTCGGCCCTGAATTCGGCTCCACGTGGGCACATTCCCGGCATTTCGTCGTAAGCAAGCCGCCATCTTAGTTTTTAACTTTTTTTTTATTCCAGCTTTTGGCTCGCGACGCGATTTATTTTATTTAATTCCATGGAACTAGGATTTTTGCGTCTTTTTTTGTTGTTCTAAATTTAATTTTTGCGTTCACTGTGTAGCTACATACCTAATATTTTAGTGGCCAGTAGTAAAGAGTAAATTTTCTTCCGAAACTTCATTTTGAGCCTGAGAGCCAATTCTCCTCAAAATTCAGCCTCGATCACGATCAAAATCAATTTTAAGAAAGAACTTTGATATCGTGATCTTTTTTAACATTAGATAGAGAAATTGATCCTCTTTTCGTTGAAATCGTGCTATTTTTTGACATTTGGGTGTTGGAGCTAATGTCAAACTGCCAAATATCAAACCGACACAGCATTTTGGGTAGATTTTTTTTAGGACAATTTGGCTATCTGATTAGAACTCAAACTATTTAAATAGTATTTCGAATTCGGAACACGATATGTCATTACATCAACGTACCTACTACAATTTTTTCTACGCAAACGAAATCAAAATCCGCTTCCAGCCAGCGTACCCACGACAATAAACGTTCAACTTAAATAGACACGTCTCCTTTTTTTTTAAACATACCACAAATCAGTGTACTTACTCTAATAATGTCAAACTGAGCAAAGTCGTAAGCTTTATTTCGTAAACCCGTCACGTTTCCTTCGTTCTCACCATAAGTTTATAAGTAAAACAGATCACGTAAATAGATCGTACAATGTGTGAGTTCGCCTAATTGCTACTTCTAATTAATTGTCGCGTTATTCTTACGTCCTATTAGAGGTGTACGTGCGGTTTAGGTTTAATCGATACGTTTTGCAATTGGAATCGATTAGCGTTGCAATAATTGTTATTTTTATTGGTATTCCTGTCACGCATATAGGTTAATAACTGCTTGAGCTGATGAATTTCTTTACATTAGTTACCTACTTAATTTAATTACGAAAGTACGAATATTTTACGTCAACCATTAAGAGCAATGTTTTTAAATCGTAAATTCTAAAAATATCTTAACATAACAGAAAAATATCACTAAATGCTCATACCCACAACCAATAGAGACGTCGAGTACAATCGATTACTTCTTAATTTCGATAAGCAAAAAAAAAAGTTGTGTTTAACCACGAACATCCTTCAAAAACATTATCAAAAAACGTTATCTTAACTCACAAATACTTACCCTATTTTAAAAACAAATAACTCAAAACTTTATTATAACGCGTTCAAGAATATCATTACTCATCACTTATCAAACGATCTTGAAAACGCCTCCGCGACGCGACATGACGGGGACATGTCGATTTTTTGTCGCACCGACTAATCGTCACTTGTCGCCGATCAAAGGCCCGCTTTAAATTTTGATTCCTTTTTTTTAAAAAAAACAGGCAATGTTGACGCGTTATTATTGATGTTATGAATTTGAATCTTGTTCGATTGTGTTTTATAAGTTTTAAATTATTAACGCTTGTCAGGTGCTAGTCCGAATGGTAAATTTAATCTGACAAGGATAGTTTTTGCGATTGGCTATCTTGTTTTCTGTGCGTCATTTTGACTATCCGTTTGATATTATTTTTGCTACTGCTTATCTTTAGCTATTTGCACAAAAGTTTTTATAATGACAATGAATTAAATAGTTACGTAGATATCATATATTATCTCCAAACTATCGTGATCTGAAAAAAGTCAGAGTGCCTGAAGTCCTTCAGTCTTTTTTTTTAATTTTTTTCTTAATAAGGCATCTACTGATTCTGTATAGTACCACCTTGGGTAGACTCCTTTAAAGTAAGTCTGTGGTATCATCTCCAACTATGTATTTGTGCCAAAAATCTAATAAATATAAAAAAAAAATAGTACATGTTATACTTAAAAAATTTAAAACATGACAATTAACAAACATACATATAATCACGCCTCCATCCCCGAAGGGTTAAGCAGAGGCGAATAATTAACACCCACATTCCACCAATCATTGTTTTCGGCCCCACGTAATAGGGGGTGAGCCTATTGCCATCTTCCGGGCACTATTGTTGACTCGAGCCATGTTTCTGTGCCTGAGTCTGAGCTGTATAACTGATGTTAAACAGCCCTATCCCTTAGTCGCCTTGTACGACACCGCATGGGAAGAGATGGCGAGGCGCAAATTCTACTCTGCCGGAAACCACGGGGCGAATGACAATTATCTACTGTTAAATATTAAAACTAGTGCAACAGCGTAATTTTTTTTCAAAGACTATTCAACTGACAGGTGCCCTTGATTTGGCGCCAAAATCAAAACGCAATCATAAACTTAAGAAATTCATTGCACTTACGTCTAACATTGGCCCAAGTTTTATTTCACAAAAACTGCGCCTCAAACGCAGGTGCAAACCATTCAAAGCAACGTTTTTGTGCGGTCCGTCCGGTACAAGTCCTTTATATTAATTAACTTGTGTAATTAAACTGATCTTAAATTCTTATTACGGTAACGGGGTAAGTAGGGCTACAGAATACAGTTAAACTTTTGAGGTTATGTGACGTTTTTTAAAGTGTAAGTCAATATGAAGCATGTGTTAAGTTTATATAAATGTTATTCTACATTATAAAGTGAAGATTGCCAGTAAAATTGTATTGCTAATATTTCACGACGACCTTCTAGCTAGACTATGGCAAACACGTAGGTATAATTTTCATTTCTACTCGATTCTTTTCTTCCAAAAAACCACTGTTCCAAAATTCTCAACTTCTGAAATAGTAGACTATAATTTCTAGATCGATCTTCAATTTTTCATAAGGCTGAGTGCAGTCAAATTGATGGAATAAATATTTGGAAAAATCGCAGGATAGCGCGAATCCACACCCCTCTTAATATAATATCACTGCAGTGCTACTTATAATATGGTTTGAAATCTTGATATACAATACAATAGAGGAGGTCATAAAAATGTTTCGATTAAGATAGAAAAAATTGAATCGGTTCAGGTGGGATACGAACCCGCGATATTTCCCTTACAGGGGACTACTCTGACCACTGAGGCACCGAACCTCACCTAAATCCAATCAAATTTTCCTATATATCCGTCTTGCATCAACAGTGGGAGCCATCTAGCGAACCAATGAATAATGTTACAATCATTTTTGAACATACATTTTTGATTATTCCGCCCCAAACAATTGTATAAAATTTTAAAGCAATTAGTATGAACCTATTCAATTTTTTCTATCTTCTCTTCTCTATATTCAAATAAAAATGCTTATTAAAATGAACAGTAGATAACATCAATTTTTTTATAAGTAATAAAATATGATATGGTAATTTATTGCCTTGTAGCCTCTGTTAACGTCTATATTGTGTTTTAATGTTGAAATTAGTACATACGAGAATGTCAGGAATAACACAATTATCTATGGAAAACAAAAAAAAAACAAAAACGGGCACGTCTTCCATTTTTGAAAATATTGAATGCATTTCGCGCCATTTGATAACATGGAAGGTTGATTTTTTCCGTGATCTTTTATATAAGCTAGCTGTTGTGCGCGGCCCTGCTCACTTTAAAATGAAATCCCGTTCACGCAGCACCTTTTTTTTTTTTACGTGCGCAACATCCCCACGGACACGGATACCTCCCCACCGGAGCCGGTGGAAGAGGTTATGTCGGACTCGAACTGACTAAAATGCACGCCGCCTGTGGGTCGTTTTGGTTGACATGCCTCACGATCTGGCCCTCTTCTCGGGTGTGGGGACTACAGAGTCCCCAATTCGTCCCCGGAAACGGGGAAGCGCGCCACCGCCGCGGCCCACTTCTGCCAGGGTGACAGGCGGCTCCACCTGTACATCCACGCAGCACCTTCTGTTCAGCTGACTTTAAATATATTTTATGCCCGTAGTTTAATAGATTTCAAACAATGTATGGGACTCTATCTGATTTATTGCAATTTATGATTACTGCTCTGTTGCCTTCGATAGTGGTGTGAGGACATGTTACTCACAATATAATATTCGTAAAATATTTTTTCAAATTAGTCCTGTAGTTTCGGAGCCTGAATAGACTCAATTAAATAAATAAATATTTTCCTCTTCATAATAACATTATTATTGTTGTTATAGATATAGATTATAGATATTATTATATCGTTATTTTGTAAAGTTCTTCATACAATCATATAGGTAAGCTTCTTCACCGTCTGTCCTCAAGACTGCATCTTATGCTTCGTTTGAACGCCAACACTGTTCTAACTCGACTATGACCCGTGTGAACGCATTCAAATACCTATCTCGTTATAAGTACTTCATTAATAGAACAGAACATGGCGGCCCACCCGGTAGATGGCGCCATCGTCGCATCGTTACAAACTACAACCGTTTATCTACATCTCACGGCAATGGAGTCGCACGATTTATCTTTTCTAAAAAAATCTTAAATATGTTTTGTGATTTGTATTTAATACCTCGCTAATGAAAGATGTCTTGACGATAATGTTTATAAGATAATTAATTATGTTTATAATTAATTACAAACGTCTTTTGGACATCGATTAGATACAAGTCCAAATATATCGTTATATTTTTGATAATTCTAATAGTCATAATTAATTTTATAATTTATAAAGACAGGTGTGACCTAAATAACGTTTATCGTTGTACCTACTCGTATACCAAAAATGTACAGACACATGTACATACTTTTCTTTTTAAATGTTGTTCGTCCTAATAATTCATTAATCAAATATTATCTAATCAAAATGAAATGTGATAGTCTCAATGTCCGTGTCACCTGTATTTGACATTCCTGATAAGCGCCCATGGAATATAAAACTTAGAGGAAGTACCCCGTGGCTATCGATCGCGTGCCACTGTGCTGTTAAGATGTTCAGCACAGTCTGCTATGCGATTGGCTACCGACATGCCTTTTTTAGATTTTAGTGTTGCCATTTACGCAATTTAGTAGCACCTTTTTGGCGCACCAATCCGGTTACTAAATATGTCGGACTCGAACCGACTAACTGATAGACTGCCTAGGTGTAAGGTGGCCCAATTAGGCATTTTCCTTGCACCCCGTTTAACCCTGGGCCATCTAAGGCTATGAGATAGCCCCCCTCGAAAACTCAGCAGTAGGTAACTCAGTTAGAGGCTCAGAGTATTTCCCTTAGTAATAGCCAGGTAGTGGGTTCGAATAACAGTGGGTGAATTTATGCCGTATCTATTTATATATCGGTTCATTTAAGTTAATTACCAGCTCACGTGTTTCCTTCTTCCGATAGTCCCGGGTCCTTTAAGCGGAGCGTGAAAAAGCATCTGATGAGGCCGCCAAGCTGAGTGCCACCATTGTAACATTACTTAGTGTCTGTAATGATGACCCTCTTTCCTGAGACTTTGCCTTTAGCTTACCATCAGGCGAGGTGAAGTCGAGTTGGCGTGTCCTAGATAAAATAAAAAACAATCATCGTGTATTTGTCTTACTTTTAACTTTAAAATCCATTCAAACAATATATCCATTCAATAATACATTCACCAAGCGGTGCAGAGACTTCCAGAACCCAGTAACCTTTTAACACAAGACCTATCTAAAAAAAAAAGAAATAAGCAAACAATTAAGCAAAATAAAATAAATATAGCGCATACAGTCTCCACGCCTTTCTCACGTTCATCAAAGCTACCGTCTCGATAAACGGATAAAAGAAAGAGATGACACCGCTTTTTGTTAACCATTATTTACTGCCTTTTTTATTCTAACTATACCGACTTTTGTCTTAAAGCAGGCCATTACGTGTCCGAGTTTAATATGATGCTCAGCTTTTATGGGGACACCTTTAGTTTGGGCGGCGATTTTATTGCTGTTTTTTTTTTATTAGCCGCTGCTTAAAAGGGCTTGTTGCAATCATAAAGTTACTTGACTCGTTCTGCGTTGATTTCTGGAGTGGATAATTTCAAATTTGGAACTTTTAATTTCTTAAAATCAAAAGAAATGACAGTGTAATAATTAGAAAAATATTTTTTAGTTTAGTTTCATTCACTTACCCCCGATTCTAATTGCCTTATATATTAAGTAATACCGTATACTGTGATAAACACCTATTTTAAAAAAGTAAAAATATCTGGGGTAATCCAAAATAAAGAGAATTGTAACTAACCCCAAATTTGAAGGTTATAATGTTAATTTAAGAAGTCGGTCTTACGAACGAAAGGTCCCGGGTTCGAATCCATCACACTACCGACGTGAACCCAGTCCTAACACACGCAACTTAGCTTAGCTGGAGGGGTTATAGAGAGAATATTAGTAACTAGTTGACCCGCCCCAGATTCACCCCTGGCATATTTTGAAACATCAAATCACCTCTTTAAGTTAATTATTTTTTAGTCTTAAAATAATGTTTGAAAATCTGCCGAATTTGTTGACATTTATGATCACTGCTCCGCTCCCTTAAGTAGTAGCGTAATAATATATAACTTAAAATCTTTGTCAACAAACGAACTATTCAATACAAAAGAATTTTCCAATGCGAGCCAGTAGTTACTGAGCTTAGCGCGTTCAAACAAACAAACTCTTCTTAATATTAAGTATAGTTTTCGGTTCTAACATTCTTTAAATAAAAGGCTTACAAATTCCGGAGTACGCAGAGACAGCAACCGCCCGCCATCTGTCTTAACACACTTCACGAGCTTCCTATACTGTCGTTTAACCTTTCATGCAAGTGAACCAGTTTTGAGTGCGCTTGCCACGACGCGGACCTGCCCTTATTTCATACGTTATCAGTTTGATCGGTGTACGTAATTAATTAATTTTGCATTAATTTATTCAAACATGGTTTTTAAAAACGTCCAAACTAATGATTTAATCGGATTATTCTATAAATCTAAATATATGTAACTCAAAGGTGACTGACTGACTGACATAGTGATCTATCAACGCACAGCCCCAACCACTGGATGCATCGAGCTGAAATTTGGCATGCAGGTAGATGTTATGACGTCTATAACCCAATTTCTGCTGACTTCTCTTTGCAGAGATGGTACATGTAGATATGTCTAAATTTGAGTAACTAGATCGTGCTAAGACCTTTTTTCCACCGGCTTTTCGTTTTAAAATGTTCACCCTTTACCACAAGAAAGTAGGTGAAAAAATCTTTGCCAAACAAAATAGTGAAGTTTAGTGTACATTTTCAAACAGTTATTCAAAGCAAAAATGAAAGTAAATTTTATGAAATACATGGTTAATATTAAAAAAATGTTCTGAAACACACCTTCACAGATTACGATGCAAAAATAACTATCAAGTCAAATCAATTACCTTTTATTAAACTTCAAAAACAGTAATTTATAAGCCAAATCTTATGAAATGATAAAGGACAACCTATGATTGAAAATAAATAAAAACTGACGCAATTTTAGCGCTATTGTACTATTCTTTAGTCAAAAAAATCTTAATACAATTTTAACTGAGTTAAAGTACTCAATTCAGGTAAAACAACCAAACATGTTTCTATCCAAAAAAAACATCTGAGACCATAGATATTCAACCCATACTCATAGACACAGACCAATAAAAAGACGTTAGTTCCAAACTATAACAGTGATTTAAGAAGTATAATAACGTAATTAAAGTATTTTTTTTAAGAACGTGTAAGAAATGTATGTAAGCGTATAAATTCCTTAATTATTTTTTATTAATTAGTCAGAAGTCAGATGGCGCTCGGTGGCGGAATTCCGCTTATCTTTATGGCCGATCGCTGTTTTGGGCGTAGGATGTACCCCACATGACGATGTCGCGGTAGAGAAATGCTAGATGTGACATAGGAGAAAGGGAGCGTGGAACTAACGGATATACTTTGTTTTTTTTTTCATTACTTACAAATTCTAAGTACCTATAAACCCCATTCGTTACGCAAAATTGCGTTAAAAGTGAATTTTCATCAGTTTCAGCCTAGTGGTATGGGTAATGGACTGCTGAGACGAGGTCTCGGGTTCGATCACCCTTGATCAGTAACAAATGCAACAAAACACCACTTTTCATTTCTGTCATAAGCTTATTTCTACATATCAAATATGTAGGTGTCAAAATTCATTAATTCTATCTAGTCTCTGCATCTCGTTCCAAATTCGAAATTAAAAAAAACCGTAATCCAATTTTTCTTCTAAACAGCTCTAGTAAGTACTTAGTAGATATGAAGTCATTGTATGGAGCTGATAATACCACTTCCATTACAACCATAAATCTTTGCTATCACCATTACGCTTCACATATACATTTTGTTTCGGTATTTTAATTTGGTCGCTAGTTTATAATATTTAATACACTTACATATGTTAGAACCACCTTGTATGTTAATATAACGCCATTTTCTTTTTGATAGTTTCAGCTGTGCTGTTTCTATTATCCATACATCCATACGAATTTTATAAATGATATAGTAACTCTGTCTGTCTTTTACGCTATCACGCCTAAACCACTGAACCGATTTCAACAAAACTTGATACAGAGATGGATTAGAGCGCGGTAAAGAATATAGGTTAACCTATTATCGCGAAAAAGGGGTTTAAAGAGGTTCCAGTAAGGGATGAAAGTTCGTCATTTTTTTAAATAGCCTGATGAAATTTGGTAGGTAGGTACACATTTTAATTACAATTATTATTAGCTTGAGAAAGGACATTGGCTATGTTTGGTCACGATAACTGACATTCATGCAGGCAGGGTCGAGGGCGAAAGCTAGTATTTTAATAATTTGAAATTGTGTTCCCTAGTTAAGCATTGCTAGTCAAAAGTTTTGCATTGTATGTCTGTTAACGTAAGAATTAATTTACATAAATTTTGAAAGTAAATAAGCCCATTCACAAGATGTCACGCACACTTGTCGGTTAACATGTTGTTTAATGAATGGCACACTTTATGTAATCGTTATCAAAAATAGTACAGTGTATAATGATGTGTCTAGAAGCTTACTTGACTACTGCCAGTAGGGGACGCTGTTAACCGGACGGGTAATCTGCCCTTCTGTGTGGGTCATTTCACTAATTTCCCTCTATTCCTCCCCTGTCTAAAAGCTCACAAATATGTGGTAGGTATATATAAGTGATAGGTAAGTTTACCCCTTTGTTATTACCTATTGAGAAAGTCCTGTATTCTTGCTAAGGATTTGCGTTAACTAGTCTAACATAACACTGAAACAAGACTGGCATCAATAATTAGTTCATTTGGTATGTAAGTAAATAGCTAAATACTGTTTTCTGGCAGATGTACTTAAATTCTCAGTCGTGGGCTCCAAATTATAACAAGCAGGTTCGTTATGACCTACTTATGTTTAATAATGATTACAGAGAAGTTCATAAAAGTTACCTAAAACGTACACGTAACAAAATGAATGTATTAATAAGCTTAACTGTATTAAGTTTAATCTGAAGTAGCGCTAAAAATTGACAATTTAAAAACGTTTTTGTTATATAATAACGTGATTAAACATTATAAAACTAAAAAATATCGGGGGGAATCGAGAATCGGGCAATTGTGACTAACCTCGTTACTTGAACTCGCATTACATTTACCTACTAATTCCTGTTTTGATATTAACTGTATTTGAGTTTGAAACATGATAGGTTCTACACATTGCGTTCATAAATAATAAATTGTAATTTATATTCCACAATATAGATAATGTGCATATCAATTTTTTTATAATACTTAAACAACAAACATTCACTGCACAAATTAATTACATGTTAATTTATGAATATTAAAATAATTGGTTATTATGACAATTGACATTTATTTATATTTTGTAGCTAGAGTACGCGTGTATCTATCGCTGATACGGTAGGGTGCATTCTATTTTCGAAAAATTAAAAACTATAATTAAACTTTTTGGTAATTAGTTCGAAATATGAATTATTGAAACTGGATACTGCACACCTTGTCTTTCGTTATGGAATATTTCCGGGTTACTTTCGTGTAAGTGCATAAAATACTAAGTGCGAGTCGGACTCGGGGACGAAGGGTTCTGTTCCGTAACATTACGTTCTTTTTTCTGATTTTAATATAAATGTTGTTATAACAGCAACAGCAATATCTGTGAAAATTCCAACTGTTTTACTGTCACGTTTCATGGGATACATCCTAAAGACAAACAGATAGACAGTGGAATCTTAGTATTAGGGTGCCATTATTACTCATTAGTTTGTCTATGTCTATTTACTAATAGACGCGTACTGTTTTAAGTTTTAACTGCACCGAAAAATAGAGAAGAAATAAAGAACTGCATTGAAATTTAAGCCCACTTAAAATAATGCTTCCAACATTCACTTATTTCTGCTGTCAGCAATTTTTTCGCAAAAACATGTCAATAAAGTTATCAATCAAAATAAAATTACTGTCAATTTTAAATCGTAGAATTCTTTATCAAAGGGGTGGTTCTCTAAGTGCGAAGCGTGTTCTAGACATGTGATTGACATCAGTTGTAATTTAGTACGAATAGTATGACAATTGATGTATCAATGTTACCATTTTCTTACGTAAAACAGTAATTTTGCTGCTTCAATACCACGTTTTCAGAATTTTTATTGCTGGCAATCAAAATGGATTTATTGCAAATTGTGGATGGTATCGAACTTAATTTAGGTTCTGATGTGTTATTTTATTATGACAGTGACTATGATTTTAGATAGATAGTATCTTGCTTTTTTTAATTGTGGTACAAGCAGAAGTCACATGTTCTTTTTTATACCACTTAGTTGACAGACAAGCACACGGCCCACCTGATGGAAAGTGGTTTCCGTGGCCTATGGACGTGTGCAACACCAAGGGAGTCGCACTCACGCTGCCAACCCTGTAAGCACAGACTTTCTGTGCCGTCAGTGTAAAAGACAAATTAGGACAAGTTTTTGGTCTTCCCATTGACAGCACAAAATCTCTCCAGTGAGCTTTGGCTACCCTACTCACCGCCGGGAACACAACACGAGGTTATTATGGCCGCGGTATTCTGTAGGACGGAGGTACTTCCCCAGTCGGACTGCTTCCAAATATGTGTTGACCAAGTTGAAAGGGTTAGCGATGTAGTGCATCTTTTTCCTTTGGGGGTTGAGAGGGGAGTGTCAGAGGGCAATCTCGGTACAGTCAGCATCAGATTAATCTTGACTCGTACGGTCTAGGTCAGATCTGAAATTAAACTTACAGTATTAAATCTACTGTCTGCTATCAGTATCAGAATAAACGGGATATTTATCATGTTTCATTATTGTCTGCTACTTTACTTTCTGCCTACCCCACAGGTAAAAAGCCGTGAATGTATGTAGGTATGTCTAAATGTATTATTGTTACTCACATTCTTTACTGAAACCCAATAGCCCACCCAATATCTATTCACTTGTTACCAGTTGTGTGTGTACCCTATAGGAGACGTTCTGGCTGCTCATAAAGTTATGCAAGTATTCATTTGATTTCGTGCCAAATCCTTGGCTCAATATCACAGCCATCTTGTAAACTTTGAACTCAAACAAAACAAACTTCAATTTTTACTTATGCCGTATTGGGTTTTAAATATAGGCCATCCTAAATTCATCATCTTAGCGATATTTTGGTTGGATCACATATATAGGACCCGCTTACTCTATCTTTTGGTTTGACTCTTAAGGGAGCAACTGCGGTATGAACTCCCATCCAAAGATTAAACCTTGATTGCCAGTCACAAGAAGTCCGACAATTTGATCTACCTAATTACAGAACATAGTGCCAGTCGGTTGTGAAGTCTGATCGCAGTTGCTTCCCAAAAAATATTAAAGTTCGTTTCGTTAAAATGAAAGTCTACCCCGGCTGAGTTGGGAAAAGGTTCAGAGGATCATCAATCAATTGTCCATCCAATCAATCAGATACCCATGATATAATAAGTAGGTGACAACACCTACAGAATACCACGGCTATAATAACCTCGTGTTGTGTCCCCGGCGATGAGTAGGGTAGCCAGAGCTCGCTGGAGAGTTTTTGTGCTGTCAGTGGGAAGACCAAAGGCTTGTCCTGATTTTGTGTACTGCACTGAAGGCACTTAAAATCTCTGTTCTTACAGGGTCGGCAGCACGGATGTGACTCCACTGGTGTTACACACGTTCATAGGCCTTGGTAACCACTTACTGCCAGGTGGGCTGTATGCTTGTCTGCCACCTAAGTTGTATAAAAAAAAAACACGTCCCGCTTTTACATAGGAAAATTTTGTGGATAAAATCCTATCGGTACCTTACCTACCGTTGTGGCAATTGCGGTTGTAGAATAGAAAAGATTATTCTATATGTAGGATTGACATACGTTCACAATTATCATAAACGTCATTAATGTCAAAATAAGTGTCAATGCCACACATTAATCATCCTATTCTGCAATAGAACTGCCACTTATCTAACAAGGCTTAACAGTCGTACCAATAGATGAGAGAAGTCAATGAAACCATAAATTATAATCTATATTTATAGATAAACCTGTTCCATATTATTACCATAGACCTACCTACCTACATTTTTTGTTTTCTTAGACGTCATTCAGTTGACAGGTGATTTTAAAAATGCTAAACATCTATGTATACTCGTATCATTCAATCAATTAGCCCACTGCAGTCCACTGCTGGACATAGGCCTCTCCCAATGTGCGCCATTATCTCGGATCCTCCGCCTTTCACATCCAGTCTGTCCCAGCCACCTTTTTCAGGTCGTCCGTCCATCTGGCTAGGGTGCGTCCTACCTTTCGTTTACCTTCTCGCGGTCTCCACTCTAGGACTCGTTTGCTCCAACGGCCATCGGTCCTTCGACAAACGTGGCCAGCCCAATGCCACTTCAACTTGCTTATTCTGTGACCTATGTCGGTAACTTTAGTTCTCTGTCGGATATCCTCGTTCCGAATTCTATCCTTCAGAGAAACTCCAAGCATAGCTCGCTCCATAGCCCGCTGCCCGATTTTTAAGCTATGGACCAGCCCCACTGTAAGTGTCCACGTTCGGCACCGTAAGTCATAACTCGTATCATTCATACTCTCTTTTAATTCATCTTAGAGTTAATCCCAGTCGTATCCGAAGCTTTCACATCTCGGAGTCTGGGCTCCGCTTTTCCAATCTAACTTTCAAGATTTGGCTGAACTTCGATATTTTCCGTGAAGCAACTGCCATATGAGCTCCACAACCCAAAGGCGATATCGAAGCATTGCAGTTCCACCAGTTATCGGACTTTTTAGGGCTCCAACTACCCGTAATGACTGCCGTAGATGTTGGTATGGCAACCAGGACCGACTGCGACGACCAGACCCATGCAAATATGCATACAAATATTTGCACTGAGCGAGGATCTAACCCACGTCCCAACCCCAAGTCATAGGTGTAAGCTTACCCAGTAAGACATCCTTACCCTGGGCTATCTGCGTTATGGCTTTATCCTACCTAAAAAGGGGGAGGGGGGAAGGGAGCGTTACATCGTTGTGCAGCCCTTCTTCTGCTGAGGTGACAGGTGACTATGCCAATCGTACTTAGGCTTTCACCCGGAAATCCAACTCGCCCTTCGCCTGCTCTCCTTTGTACCCTCTGCTTCAGATGCTCACATGAAGAGCTCCCAAGCAGCCGCCCACACTGGGACGTCTCAGTCAGAACTCTTGCGCTACGTTAGAAAAGCTACTATCTCAGTCATGAAGTAGTACCATATATTTTGGTTTTGCCACAGAAAAAAGCAAATGCATTCTTTTAATATGTAAGAGTTGTATTTTGGAAGAGTGATATTCTCGTTGGTTTTGTACTATATGTAATCCGCTGCACTGACGTTGACCTCAAATAATTGTCAATTCTAAGTCCAGTCACTATCCAACTGTCACGGTCTTCGCTAACCAAAACAAAAGGATCACAATCGCGCAAAAACAAAACAAAAAAAGTCAAAACACCGTAAGCGAATGTACGCAGATTTCAAAATTCACACTGAGGTTTAGATAAAAACGGTGAAAAAGTTGTATCTCCTTCTCATTTTCCATATGTAAGAATGGGAGGTAAAATACTTGAGTGCAACTTGATATGTATGCTGGTCAGTTGTTGGACGCCACAACATTCATCACGCTATGGCGATTGGAGTGTTCGTCACGTTTGTATATAAATAAGAAGTTAATGAGACTGATTATCCTCGTTGGATAAGGTGAGCTCCGTTTCCTGGAGTCTGTTTTACTGATGATCTCAGAAGCTTTATAACTGCTGTTGACATTGACCAATATATTGGACAATATGTTGGCAAGTGAACTAGAGATATTTTATACATACCTACATGTTTATATGCCAAATAATGGGCAGTTATTCTCGCTAAGCTTAACTAGTTCTTGAAGTTGAAGTGATGTGAACGAAAAAATTCAACATCCAAGATGTTACAAGTCTCGGTGGTATGTACATACAAGTATCCAAGACAGTTCTATTCCTTTGAAGACAGTCAAAGTCAAAATTAATTTATTCTGCATAGACACATTGGTCGCCGGGAAGCGTTGGAAGCAGGCTGCTTTAGATCGGTCATTCTGGAAGTCTGTGGGAGAGGCCTATGTTCGATGGTGATGAGATACATTAAATAGGCACTTACAAAACGTTAGTATAAAAAAAATATGAAAAAGTCTAGCAAATGGACTACCGGTTCGAAACGCGGCTCGACCTGTGATCATTCCGGCAAATAACTCAGCGGGCATTTTTCCTTTTTTGGTCTATTTACAAACATTTACTTAGTCTACTTAGTCTAAATACAATAATTTACTTGAGTAGCATAGTTGAGCGAACAGCTCATTCCCAAGCTTGTTTATCATCCAAGTATTCTTGGATTTTATAATAACCTTTCAGGCACAATTTACTCTTAATTACATTTTTGAATTTATTGACAGGTAAATCCCTAATTTCAAATACGCCAGCAATCCAGCTTTCTGGATCTGTCCTGGATAACAACTGTATCTCGGCGAATTTCAGACATAGTTTGCTTGAATTATATGGTTATTTGATAAGTATACTAACCACATTATGGTCACACGAGTAAGGTTTGCTGGCAGTGAACGCATATTGAGCAGGTACACTCGCCTTAGTGCATATTTTATATATTATCTGGGTATGCATCGAAGTGTTATAACGAAAGTAAGAGGATTTTTATGGATTTTTCGGAATTTTATGGTAACATGTTTACGTCAAGGTTTATATCACACACACCTTCTAGAGTTATTCTATGTTGGGACATTTCAACAATGGCGACGGTAGCGAGCTATATTATACTTGTTATATTGAAAAACCTGAACAGAAAAATTAAAACCTTGTTACATTTTTACATCATTTATAATTAAAGCTATGTGTGTATTTATCGCAAGTTTATAAGTGCCCGGTTAGTGGCAATAGGCTCGCCACCTATATATATAAACTGGCGAAATATGGGTGCTAGCACCTCTACCTACTCCTTCGGAGATATAGGCGTGAGTTTATGTTATGTTATGTATGTGATTAAAGATTTTCAGAGAGCATTGTGGAAATTTCATTCATTTCATCATTTTTATTTTTAATAATAAATTCAATTTTATGATTTAAATTTGGAGAAAGGATCATACGAAATTTATATCGTTGTGCTAAATTTCTTGTATTAATATTTCAATCATGCTTAACATAATTGATATATTAAGCTTAATATATTGATATAATAGAATTGAATCAAGATTTATGTTAAGTTTTATTCTATTCGACACTATTATGGGCAGATGGTATTACTGATATTGTTAAATAACACAAATGGGTATAACTTTTTTCTCAGTTGAAGAATACCAAAAATAATCATAGCTATTACATATTACTAAATAAGTCCTGCAGTCCATAATTGATTTCAAAATAGTTAAAATCTTTTCCTAATCGTTTATACATTTGGCAACAGGTTTTTAAATTATTCTGATCAGGTATTAGATATAAATGTTTGTTTTTACGTGTTTAAGTCCTCTTTAGGTAACAAGAAGAGATCCAACTATAGCTTAAACTTCGCTTACAGACAAATGTTTCCACAAATGAAGTTCCGCGTCTCTGGATTAGACGCCAAGGCCAAGTACATCCTTCTACTGGACATCGTCGCAGCAGACGACTACAGATATAAATTCCACAACAGGTAGACGCATATTCATTGCCTGCTGGACTCCAACACCATCCACGTCTTCACAAACAAGCTTTTCAATGTATCACCGACAACTTGGCCTCACACTGACGCCAAATTGTCGGAACTTTTATAGATATCACCGTTGATTGGAGATGCTCATTCCATAACGTTCCGTTACACGCCTGTTTCATTTAGCTTGTGATTCTCCCCACGCAGTGCACTAGTTCCCATCACAAAACGATTTGGATGCGTTCGTTAATTACAGCCTACAATTTGTACCAAACACGCTCAATTTAAGGGCAACGACATCGCGACAACTGGACACCGACAATCCAGCGATTAAGGATTCAACTCGCATCCAATGGGTAATATCATTAAAATATCTTTGTCTCAAAACCCGCAGCTATAATGTAAAAAGCTGTGCCGACACCAGAGGTGAGAAATACCGACGCAACTCGTTACTGTTCTCCAAATTATCCAAAATTGGGACAAAACTCGCGGTAACTATCTGCTTGGGACATCTCGGGGGCAAAAAACAAGAGTAGTGTTCCGGGTGTCGCGCTCATCCCTCAACTGCGCAGTTGAAATCGATAATCATCGTATTTGATCATACATTGTTTGATTCCTGATGACAAGCTGCGATAAGGTTCGTTCCTACGGCTTATGTCCATCGCCAGCGGTATCAAACGGCCGCAGGTTTGGCAATATCGAGATGATGACGATAAAATTCGATTTAATATCCGTTAATTAATACGACCCGAGTATTCCGGCCGAAAATGCGACTGTGAGTCACCCGTAAACCTATACAGACGCCGACAAAGGCGACCGCCTAGCGCCGTTAGTATGGTAATTAATTATTACAAATCTTTGTACATAAATTACTTTCCAATTACAAAAGATGTGTTTAATAATATTTTTTACTTTGGCCGATCATGTATGCGTGTTATGGGCTCGTGTGATAGCGCATTTGATCACGTGCGGCGGTCACGATGTCCGCGACAGTGCAAAACCGCACAATGGACGCGTATCGGACCATTTTTGGTCATCTGTAGCGGAAACATGGCCTTTTTGTACCGCGTGAATACTTTGTGACACCTATACGTGAATCGCTGCTAACAGAATCGTGCCTGAAACTGGAACAAAGATCCGTACTTGTTACATTTCCCAAGACTATAATTGTTGTCTGTCGGTAACAAGATTGTCATTGACGCGGTGCAAGATCACAAGCTAAAACGCAGTTAAACGAAACTAGTTCAACGAGACGTCTTACAATCGACGTGATGTCAAATCGTTGTCGCATAAAAACAAGTCCCAACCCATGTTTTTCTCTCGTATTGCTTGCAGACGTATGTTTCCTGCCTACAAAGTTCGCGTTTCTGGTCTTGATAAAAAAGCAAAATACATTTTGCTAATGGACATCGTAGCTGCCGACGATTGCAGATACAAATTCCACAACAGGTATAAATAAAGAGATGGAATTAAATTAAAATAAGAAAATAGTAGACAGGGCAGGGTAGTTGATCTTATTTTAATGTAATTCGTTGATAAAGAGAGGCAAGAAGCATGCGTATGGCTGCAATTATGTGACATTAAGGATCTGCGTTGCACAGAGTAGGAACGCGTCTCACCTCTTTGTACAAAAACACATCCCAAAATGTAATTTTAGGGAATTCAGGAAGTTCTTTCTTTAACTTAAATACTTGTTTTACTTAGATAAACCGTAACTGAGTTATTCGCGATTCCCCCGAAAAAAATTTAATTGATGAGTAGTCAAAAATTTTTCGGGGCAATCGAGAACGGGGGTAATTGCGACTAAGCCGTCTAATTAGGGTTATTGACAACTACATTGGCACGCAGATCTTTCCACTCACATTGTGTTGTAGTCAGTAGATTTAATAGCTTGTCATAACAGCATGTGAATCACCATCATTTAGTTATAGTAGTGCATGTTAAACGCTTTCTAATCGGATGGGACGTAATTGCTTCAATAAAAACTATTTTGCCATATATATTGATGATTACTTAATACCAATAATCAATCAATTATTACAATATTGAAATTAAGTTTCTAATGAACTATTAGAGATCCATGTCAAATGTAGACCCACTTTCTCACTTTGTAATTGAAGAATTTTTTGATTGATATAATTGGTCTATTATATCAATTAGAAGGTTTCTTTACCTTCGTCGTTTGTTTTCGGAGTCGGTGGATGGTGGCCGGTAAGGCGGACCCCGAGATGCCGAAGAGAATGTACATCCACCCGGATTCGCCTTCGACGGGTGAACAATGGATGCAGAAGGTCGTCTCCTTCCACAAGCTGAAGTTGACGAACAACATTAGTGACAAGCACGGTTTCGTGAGTATCAACTTTTTTTTTATCCAAGGAACGTGAAGGGACAACCAGAACCCCTTGAAAATGTAATTAATTTACGATCAGATATTACAAAATTAATGCAGAAAATGTAATGTAATGACTGCTGTTTCACCTTTAATTACTGTTTATTACTTAGATATTTAACCTCTATAGTTGGAGAACTTCACAAAAACATCAAAGGTCTAATAGATACAGGCATCAAATCCTGCGTGTAATCTCAAAAGGTTCTGCTTCAACCTTCACTGTTCCTTCTTACGGTAGTTTCCACATTATGCGTCTTTTGATCGAAACGAACAATCAATTACACACGAAAATTGTTACCAACAATAGTATTAATATCGCATCCGAAAAGTAGCAGCGGCCATTTTTTTTTCGGTTCTTCAACAAAAAGTTTATAATGTGGGTGATATTATAATTAAAATGAGGTTGGGTTGGCCCCCTGGGGGTGTCTGCGGGGGCCTTTTGTCCGTGTTACGGTTATTATGGCTATTTACATTGGGTGCCCATCATCTTGCTTTAGTTCAATAGATTATCGCTCGTTTGAAAGGCCCCTTTACGATCAACGCTTCGAATGTTTAAGAAAATGTTTTTTTTATTACGTGTTGATAGGTTCCTGTTTGTGTGACAGCCTTTAATTTTAGAATCGATTCTACTATTTTTAGTGTTTGATTTATATGTTGACTTGATGACCTGTGTATTATTTGTTATATTTTTATCTATGGCTTCAAACTTCATTTCTAAACAAATAATGACATTGACATTTGATTGAATTAGCATTTTCAAATTGACAATTAAAACTGTCAATCACCAAAATTAGATTACAAGACGATCCATTTCAAAAATATCCAAAATAAAAACCACCCAAAACTCACTTTAAAATGGATGAAAAAAAAATGGCGTAGGCGAAAACGCTACTGTCAAAAAAGGCGGGCGTGTTTGGTAACTTACACTTGACCGTTTACACGACCGCGATCCAATCATAGATAACACGAATGTTTTTTTTATTCGCTGGTTGGGTGCTTGTTCTTTTATTTTTTAATGTCAGGCCCTTTGTCTTTGATGAGGGATCAAGGTAATTGAAATAACGACGGTCGTGGAGTGGTATGCGTAGAATTTTGACAACAGCTGACTGCGATACGGCTTGATGTATATTTTTGTATTTTTCATCTGTCATTTACGAATAGGTATGAGTTGAAATAACATTTTGTTGGTGGCTATGTTTTTTAATACAGAAAAGCTATCAATACGTTATTGTATAAGTAAAACAAACAATATTATTTAATCAACTAACGTAGGCGTATAAGCATTTCTTATTTTCTTTTTAAATAATTTGCAAAGAAACCTATAATTATGGAACATCTTCATAATTTTCTTCGTTATATCAAACAAAACTGTCAATATAAAAAAGATCGTAACACAGCTTGACATGATAGATGTGTTTTGTTTTAACTTTTTTTTCGTTTTTTGTCCTTTTCTCTGACGGGACATGCCGATTTTTGGATGAACATCGATATTTCATGCAGATATTATCGGTATTGGTAACTATCAATTTAAAAAAAAATGGCTGTTAATTTTTTTAGAACTTCAATTCTGTGTTTAAAATTCAAACAAATACTCGTTTGATTTTATTACGTACGTGACTTGTTTTTATAACCGTGGTGCTTATTCGATTGCGCATAAACTTGTATTTGAATTTTGAAACTTCATTCGACATATTTGGCATTAGATAAGTTTAGACCTTAATAGATGGATTTTAAATGCGAATTTGGATAACCTTATAAATTGTGATTTACGTCGTTTTGTCAGGATTAAAATTGATCTGTATTAGGCCAGTTTAGAGAGTTTTGTAACAACAGAGTCGATACCAGTCTTTATGGTTTACGTTAGCCATTAGCTACAAGATCCTTGTACTGACTTAATTTTATAACATGTAGGTTAGGTTCAAAAGCCGTAGAAGAAGCGACTGCCATCTGACTCAGGTGTACTAGTAGAGATCTTTATGGGGCCCTTATAAAATGGACTTATAAATGGCCCCAAGAATTGCAAACTTGGATGGTGGTAGTATTTTAGTTATTTGGGCATCACTCGAAAATATATCAACTAGTTTTTTAGTACCGTTTTAAGATCAAAATATCGTTCTACATCACCGTAGCATTAATTCAAGTTGCATCCGAAGCTTCCACCGGAGTCTGAGCTCCACTTTTTCCAGTCTAACTGTGGGTTTGGCTAAACTTCGTGAAGCGTGAAGCTCGTTACTGGACTAAAAAACTAATAGAAGTATTATACAGGTAGTTACTATAAAGTTGATCTATTAATCTACAAGTAAAATTATATCTATTTAAATAGCAGGCTAGCCTTAGTAAGTAAACTGTGTTGATAGCTTAATCATTTTAAATTATCCTAGCTCGCTAGAATATATATATAGTAATAATTGACGTATTTTATTACTACACAGTTATTATTATCTAATCTAACCTATATTCAGTCATTACTGGGTAGCTATTAAATTCTAAGCGATGTTTTAGTCTACATGGTATAATAAATTCAAATATGGAATAATTAAATTATGCTAGATCAGGATAGAAATTAAAAAAAGAGGTCTATATACTTTGCTAATTCCTCGTTTATTATGCTTCGATAAATAATTATAAGAAATAATTTAATTGATGACCTTGCTTAGGTTACCTGTTCTTCCAGGCCTTACTAGAAGGGTGTAAAATAGATTTTTCTGACAGATTTTCGATTAATCTTTAGCGCAGTAACTTTTCAAGAAAAAATACATCTCCTTCTTGCTCATATCAAAATATACAGTTAATACTCGTATCTACCAAATTAAAACAATCAAAATGAAATGGTGGGTTTTATAAAAACGTATTTAGTAATTTATCGTAATAAAAATTTAAAACTTTTACGTGAAATCATCTCTAATTAATTAACCATCATTTGACAGATCGTATCTCTAGCCGCCATTAAAAATTAAAAACAAACGCTCAGGCCGAGGTCGTGAATCAAACGGCCAGTGGATATATTGGCGGCAATCGAGGTTATTTACAGCACCCTCAGTTTTATGGCGGGCACACAACGCGGCATTCGATTGCAGGCGTTTGTTTCTTGCGATTTTTGAACGGTGATTACAATTTTTTCTATTTACTTTAGGATTTCTATTAACTTCATATTTTTAAACAAATTGTTATTTTGTAAGGTTGTATCGTCTATAATATGTCATTATATTACGTAACCGCCCATTCTCTAATTTTAATTAATGAACTATAAGTGATGTAAATATTAATTACCTATAACATTACCCATTAATAAATAAATTTATTACGATAAAAATAATTGTAACTTTCTTTGGACTATGCTCAATTCTAATCATATAATCATAACTAGATAATACTTACCCAAAAATAAATAAGATTTTAATCGGTCGTTTTTAAATTAGATAGTTGGGTTTAACCTATATATCAAAAAACTAACGGTTTTATACACCTGTAATATTGATACCCTAACATCATAATGAGCCTCGAATCAAATACCATAATGGGGTCACAATTACGCTATTTTATGGCTACACTGGCGCACAACCTAAAAATTTGCTTTATCTATAAACAATAGTACCTAATAAATATTCTACAAAATTCTACACAACGCTGTCTCTAGACCCATGGTAAGCATATCTTAACTAGCTTGTGTTTTGGGGACTCTGTTGTCCCCACAACCGAGGAGAGAGCCAGATCGAGAGAGATGGCCCTGTGTCGGCCGGGGTGCGAGGGATATGCCTGTTAACCTCGCCTTCGGCAACCAAAAACGACCCACAAGGGTCGTGCGTATTACCCCCACCAGCGCCGGTGGTGGGGGTAACCGTGGGGATTTTTCGCACGTTAAAAAAAAAGCTTGTGTTATGAAATCTAGAATGCGGATAAACATACTTAGATACTTTTTTTGTAATTACAAACATATTATCTATACATAGAAGCACCCAGAAAAATGCAAATACCTATATACATATTCATGCATACAAATATTTGCAGTGAGGGATTTGAACCCTTAGCAGTCAAATAAGTCTTAAAATTGAGATGTAGTTTTTGTGAAAGGGTTCAAACTAGACCGTAACGGTAGGTACGTAGCCATTTTTTTTATCGTTGATAGGTTCATGTTTCTCCTCTAGGTATCTCAACTGCTGATGAATTGATGAAGCACGCTAGCCCAGATGCAATTTAAATACTCATCATCTTTACTGATCAATCATCTCATTAATCTTCATCATCATCAACAATCATTCTATAGGACCGCAACTTAAAAACTTGACATTGGCGTCTCGCCATTAATAATTTTAAAGACATTTACTTGACATTGTCAAAATTGAGGCGATTCGCTGCAGAACCTATCAATAAGAAAAGAAGAATTAGTTGCCAAATATTTTACAACAAGCACGTTAGACATTTTTTCCTTCTCTACAGTTCCGAAGATCATAAAAAAATTGTGGACAACCATAGAGAGGTAAATGAGCTGTAGACACACCTTTACATTCGTTACATTTTATAGTACCTACCCACTGTTATCGACGACTTTAAACACAAACATGTCGTCTTTAAATTCTCAAAAAGCGTTTAATTACATTATTGGCGATGCCTTTTATCAATCATTTTGGTTTAATATGTATTGGGGCCATTAATTTATAAGAATAAGTGCATCAATCTGAGACGCGACTGGAGATATATAGCTTGCTTGTCTGCGGTCTTTGGGACAGATTTTACGACTGGCCGTTTATGACCGGATCGACAATTGAGTCAAATATTTAAAAAGTTAATTTTGAATTTAGAAAATCAGTCAGACTCAATCTAAATCAATCGTTATGTTCAAAAATAGAATGCTTGAGAGACGTGTTTGCGCGCCCACTCTTTACAGGACAAGACTTCTCCCATCCGAGTGTTAGTCAGCCGGGCGCCTGAAGACCCGTAAAAAGCGTGTGATTTTAGTCGGTTCGAGTTTGATATAACCACTTCGACCAACCAACCAACTCTATCAAAAGTTGGAAGTTCAGATGGTGACATTTTGAGAAGTTTTGGGTCTCAATTAGCCCACTGCAGTTCACTGCTGGACATAGGCCTCTCCCAATGTGCGCCATTTCCTCCGATCCTGCGCCTTCCGTATCTAGTCAGTCTCAGCCAACTTTTTCAGGTCGTCCATCTGGCTAGGGGGCGTCCTACCTTTCGTTTACCTTCTCGCGGTCTCCACTCTAGGACTCGTTTGCTCCAACGGCCATCGGTCCTTCGACAAACGTGGCCATTAAGTAAACCTAACCTTTTACTCTACCAAAAAAATCCACATCAGTATTGTAATTTTAATAAATTTTGTTGTCTCATTTCCACAAGCTTACTTTCAATAAAAAGACATACTCGTCTAATAGCATCAAATCTTGATTTCCAACAACAGACTCCAACCATTCAACGGGGGCTTATTCTAAACACCTTTGTCGATCAATAGACAGCTAAAATCAAAGTGGGTAGTTTTAATACGTCAATGTGAAGCTGAAGTTTTTTGTCCAAATAGGTATTGTACCAGGATTTGCTTTTCCAAGCGTTAAATTTGTCTTGAGTAGCGCTTGTTAGCGCAGATGTGCGGTAGAGATATCGGGCTTTTTTTTTGTGAAATTTCTTGTTTTTCTGTGAGAAGTACTTCTTGTGTTGTAAAGGTTGCTTGCTAAGATGCAATTATTGCGTGCAGTGGTTTTTGAAGCAATTCGTAAAGAAGAGTAAAGAGTTTGGTTAACATCAGCTCGTTTAAGTTATAGAATAAATAGATGATACCTTTTTAAATAGAGGAGTAAAACTTATTAGCTTACGTCTCTGCTTAACCAAGTAACTGAGGCACACATAACTGCATAGTATTTTCATTTAAATTTGACAAGACGTATCAGTATGATATGGCATAGCGGTAGAACAAACGAACTGCTACGCAAGAGGCACGGGTTCAATTTCCCCTCAGTGCAAATAATTGTATTCACGTATATGTATATTTACATTGGTCTGGGTGTTTCTATGTAAAAAAAAGTATTTAAGTATGTTTATTCGCATTCTAGATTCCATAACACAAACTAGTTAAGCTATGGTTACCGTGGGTCTAGAGATAGCGTTGTGTAGAATGTTGTGAAATATTTAATTTAATTTAATTTAATCATCTTTATACCCCCATGTACCTACTATGGCTGCTCAACTTTTTCTAAAAGCGTGACACAGAAACAAAAAATAAATCACCACAGTGTTAGTTAAAATTCATTTTATTTCCATAACGCTGACAAAAAGATTTAAAAAAAGTAAGATTGACCGTAAATAAATATCATTGCCTGCTATCAATTTAAAAGTAATATATCTAATAGTTGTAAAGGCACCCGATTGATACAAACAAACGCACGTCTAGCCAGTGTACAAAGCGGCCATTGCTCACTGGAGCAGCAAAGGGCATATGCTCCGTAATTTATATACAGTTATTGATCAAAAGGTGTCCTTTGGCAGTCATTGAGGCGATATCACAGGCCCGCCGAATTGTTCGCTAAGGGCGATAAAATCTTGTGAGGGGCTATCTCGTTAACGCTCCGATAGGGTTCTAGTAGATTAATTATTGGCGGTTTTGAGAATAGGCACCCTTTTGTGAGTGCTTTTGAGAATATAGGTGGATGAATAAAATACCTGTTTGCTCCATATATATGGACATGACCCAGGCTTTCGATTATGTGCATCACGACACTCTTCTAAGTAAGCTAAATGCATATGGCATCAGAGGAAATGTGTTAGATCTCATTGATTCATATATAAAAAATCGTACTCAATATACTCAGATTGCGAAAATTAATGGAGTCACTAAAATAGAGGAAGACTTTCAATCTGGAACACGTAAAATGCAACATGGCGTACCCCAAGGTAGTGTATTAGGACCACTATTGTTCTTACTGTACATCAACGACCTACCCAATGTAACTAAGAACCCAATAGCCCTTTTTGCAGACGACAGTACAATTATCATTAAATGTAGTAATATGGACACATATGCAAGCGATATAAACAACGCACTGAAGTCTGTTCTCGACTGGCTAGACGTAAATAATTTAAAAGCTAATATAGGAAAGACAATGCTCATGCATTTCAGCCAGCGTATCCCAACTATGGGAAATCTACAGATCAGGCCAATCTATAAAACAAGTAGATTTTACAAAATTCCTGGGTGTAACAATCGACAGCAAAATAACATGGAAACAACATATAGAGCAGTTGTGTAAGAAGGTCAGTAAATCAGTATACGCCCTTCATGAACTGTCACAAATAATTCATACTCAAGCACTCCTAACCGCGTACCATGGCATGGTTGCGTCGGTTCTTAGATTTGGAATAATTTTTTGGGGTAACTCTGTTGATAAAGATAAAGTATTTAAGGCACAAAAACGCTGTATAAGGGCAATGTTTGCGTTAAAAACAACAGACAGCTGCTTGCCGTACTTTAAAAAATATAATATATTAACATTGCCTTCCCTTTACATTTTTGAAGTAGCTGTATTTGTTAAACTCAACCTTAACTTATTTGTTTTGGCCTCTGACGCCTCTGGACGAATGCAAAGAGATAAAAGACGGTTATACCTGTGTCCAACAAACACTACTCTAATGCATAACAGTGTTTTCGCAATGGCACAAAAAATATTCAATAAACTACCTAAAAACATAAAAGAGGCAAACGTAGCTACTTTTAAACAGGCACTAAGAAAGCTACTGAACGAAAAATGTTATTATGACGTAAAGTACTTCCTCGAAGATAAATTGTAATTTATTAATTCAAATTCAATACATTATTAAATTCTTTGACATGAGCATTTGACATAATATAGGTACTAATTGAAATTATTATTTTAATAGACCTAGTTGACATTCACTATAATTATAACAATCTCCTTATTTCCTTTTGACATTATTTAATTTTCTGACATTAACTCAATAACTAATTAATGCAATTAAAATATTATGAATGCTCTCTAATTGAAATGTTGCATGTATAGACAATATCAAATATTTGCACACCTTGAAGAGGTTGTAAGACAGCGGACCTATACATTTATCGAAAATGTATTTTTTACTAACTTTCTGTAACCTGTGTTATGCAAATAAATTATTTGATTTGATTTGATTTGATTTGATTTGAATAAATAATTCTATGTAGGTATGGTACTAGATAAGTATTTTGAAACAAAATGTCATAATCACAATGATCCACACTGATCCATACTGTTCCATACTGTTCCATTCTGTTCCATTCTGTTCCATTCTGTTCCATTCTGTTCCATTCTGTTCCATTCTGTTCCATTCTGTTCCATTCTGTTCCATTCTGTTCCATTCTGTTCCATTCTGTTCCATTCTGTTCCATTCTGTTCCATTCTGTTCCATTCTGTTCCATTCTGTTCCATTCTGTTCCATTCTGTTCCATTCTGTTCCATTCTGTTCCATTCTATTCCATTCTGTTCCATTCTGTTCCATTCTATTCCATTCTGTTCCATACTCATTCATACTGATCCATACTATATCATAAATGCGAAAGTATCTGCATCAGTCTGTTACGCTTTAACACCTGTCACTGTATCGATTTTGATGAAATTTGGTAGGTACAGACATGACCTAGAGCGATAACTGATATGCACCCGACGGGAGCCGCGGGCAGCTAGTAAAATGCTAATTGCTCAAGTACTAAAACTTCTAATAATTGTTATAAAAATTAATACACTTATCGTCGCTTTGCATAAATTAGGGCCAATTTTCATAGAATGATAAAAACACAGCGTGAAGTGATTTAAAAAAAATCTATTATGCAATTTTTTTAATGAACCCGACGAGTACCTAAACGAAATGTATCTTTGTTTCTGTGTTGGGGTCTGATTCTGCAAATTTATAAAGATTCTATTTCGACATTATTGGCTGTCAAAATCAAATGGAATGTCAAAAACTATCACGATTTCAATGAAAAGAGTGCTAATTATTCTCGAAATATTTTTTTTTTAATAGCAACTGCTGCTGAGCTAGGCTTGAAGCCTGTATTTCAGCAGACAGCGCCTCCTCCCGTTAGTTTTATCAATAATAATTAGAATTTTATTACATTTGTAGGTGTGTTGGAAACAAATTTAATCTCGAGAAAATAAGCAATATAATAATCAAGTTGTGCATTCAAAATTATTTCAAAAATAATGCCTTGATCTAATGTTAAAAGCGACCATGTCAATTTTCTTTTTTTTTGAAAAATTATACTACGAAAATAAGTACCTACAATTTTTGACATTTGGGAGTATGAAGTAGAATTGAAAGCGATTTTTAATCATCTTATAAATTTACAGAATTGAACCTCTAATACATGTTTTACTTTTCTTCCAGGAAATGGCTATATTAGAATCAGATTTTTTTTTATATTCACACTAAAAGTGCTTGTAGCTATGTAAGAAAATGTAAGAAAATCTAATCAAGCTCGTATCTACTGTCAGACAGCACGCTCAATTAAAAACCGGACGAGTCTCGTAGACATGTTGTATTTTTATTTAAACATTTAAAATTCACATGGCCATTATCATTAGTGTTTATAACGGTGACTGTGCCATGTTACATATTTTATGTCATTTTCTTCACTTACTTTGAAATATTTTGATAGTCATCTTTTGATACAGAGAGTGATTTTAAAAAGAATATGTACATTTTTAACTCGAATCGACGACAAGGAAAAGAGTGGTAATCTCAAGAATCTAATTTCACGCAATTTATGTTATGTTTCTTGCAAATAGAAAAAAAACCGAAGAATGTTGCCGCCAAAAAAATACTTATTAATATAAATACCTATATTTGACATTTGACCCGCAAATGTCAAAAATGACATTTACTTAATAA
The DNA here is from genome assembly GCA_963662185.1 of Eilema griseolum. NCBI lineage: Eukaryota > Metazoa > Arthropoda > Insecta > Lepidoptera > Erebidae > Eilema > Eilema griseolum. The sequence continues at coordinate 5,832,180 of OY759249.1, forward strand.
TGAAAAGTTTTCGTCGTTTTATATTTATAAATCTGTGTTCTTTTTCAAATTTTTAATCTGTTGATTACCGAAAACATAACATACTTCTACAGACAGAGCATATTTTCAGTTTTAAGTGGTTTCATTTGTATTTTGAATCTGATTTAGTTTAAACATTAAATATTATATTATTAAATATGATTTTTGACATAGGTTCTTTCAACGGAACTAGTCTAACATTTTGTGACCTCAGAATCGCTAACGATGTTAAAGCAATTTATTGTTAGATACCATGAATCGAGTGAAATACTGATTCTTTTTAACTAAAATCATCGGTTATTAATCAAAAATAAAACTACACAATAGCACTTTTTAATTTGTACCATTAATTTTCAAGTACGATATATAATGTCTTGCAAAACCCGCGTCGAGTTGATTGCGGTTGGCGCCATCTTTAACAATTTTAAGTTGATTAAAAATCATAAAATTTGAAAACACTATATAAAAACCTTTATAAGATTTGATTGGACTTAATATTGTGTTTTTATGTTTCGATGACTTATAGTATGGTTGGTAATGTTAATTTTATGTTGATGTGGGTACTGTAAAGGTGGCAATCGACGTCCTGGACTTTAAGAGGGTGACTACAGCTATAATTCGAAGACTTAAAAAAAATATATAAGTGCCCGGTTAATGGCAAAAGGCTCGCCGCCACCTATTGGGATCTAAACATAAAGGGGTAGCACCTCTGCCCTACCCATTCGAGGATATAGGCGTGAGTTTATGTTATGTTACATATGTTATCATGTATAATATGGGGTTCTTCAAGAGGGGCATCAGAAGGTTTCTTCATGGTCGGCAGCGCGAGTGTGTCACCCCTGGTGTTGCATACGTCTATAGGCCACGGTAACCGCTTCCCATCAGGTGGGCCGTGTGCTTGTCTGCCAACTAAGTGGTATAATAAAAAATGGACTATTGACCTGTCCTGGATTCGTTTGGATGTGATTCGATTTCCCCTTTCGTCTACGTTGTATATAAATGTTCTGTAGAATCCTAATACCCTAAAGACAGAGAAAACCGTCTCCGAATAGAATTTCAACTATTCAGTTCAGGCCCAGGTAGATCCATTCGCGTTGTTCCCGGTTGCATAACCGGCCTTTGCCTTAGAGGCCAAGTTCCGTTTAGTTCTACTTCCCCTTTTGATTTGCCTTTGATGAATTTAAATACGTAATATGCATTTACAGCATAATTACAATTCAGCATCTTGTTTCTAGCCTGTTCGTACTGTGAACAACATGGCTATTCGTTCAAAGACCAAATAGATAATATTATAACGGTATTACATTACTATATGTCCATTTGTCATCTGACCCCAGCCGGGGGTCATGCGACATTGTAAACACAGCCGTTTTCAAGCGATACGTGTGTACACGCCTTTATGTTTTACAACTAAAATTAGGGCTGTCAACACTCAGTCTGAAAAATATATAGATATTTTCTGGTCTTTTATAAAGAGTGGTTTTTGAATGATTATAATTTTATTATTAGATATTATCTATTATGTCATAGTTTTTTTTTTTCGTGCCAGATATGTATGGAAACCGGAGAGGTTATGTCGGACTCAAACCGACTAACACGCATGGCTCCTGTAGGTCGTCGTTGGTTGCCGGAGGTGAGGTTGATAGGCATATCCCTCGCACCCTGGCCAACTCAGGATCACCTCTCTTGATCTGGCCCTCCTTGGGTGTGGGGATGACAATAATAGATGCTTGACAGTTTAGGTACTCTTAATCTGGACCCAATTCTGATAATTGTCAACCACTGTCATACCACAGCAACAAAGGGCATTTAATTTTGAACTTTACTGTTATGCTTCTAAAATCTCAAATTGAATGACATCTTGTGGAGGAATGAAATATGTAATTAACTCTTTTTAATTTAATTTTGGACTTTGAGATATTGATATCTAAAATTTAATAACATTCGTGCAGTGTCGGTGGTATGACGGGGCTTGACAAAATTAGCGAAATCAGGGTCTGTGCCTAAAGTGTCATAATATAACATAAATTCACGCCTATATCCTCGAAGGGATAGGCAGAGGTGCTAGCACCCATATTTCGCCAGTTTATGTTTAGGTCCCAATGTAATAGGTGGCGAGTCTATTGCCATTAACCAGTCACTTATAAACCTGCGATAAATACACACATAACTTCGAAAAGTCATTAGCGTGTGCCATAGTAATACTTGGAATCGAACCCGAGACCTCGTCTCAGCAGTCCATTACCCATACTACTAGGCTTAACATAAATGGTAATAAAACTTTAGCTAAAAAAAAAACCCAAATAGTGCCAACCCTAGCGATAGTCGGTCGGGATTAGGGCTTCGTGACGTGACGTAACCGATAGTCTACTAGGGGTATAATCCCGTCCCGACGGGACACTGCGGTCATACATTCGTGCGTGTGTACAACACTAGTATTAAAAAAAAGTTATTTGCGTTGACAACACAATTGAGTGCTTCTGACAGTGAAACCGCCTGTTACACGATAGGTGGCGGGGTTCCTGGGATTAAACCCAGGTTCCTCACATAATATGACTATACAACGTATGGTTTTAATCTGGTGACTTCGGACATAGACTTCGCTACTAACCCTGTCCACTAGCACAAGTATGGTGATAGATAGGTGGTATGTATGCATACGCGGTATGTATGCAGCCATACGGCTGACATGCGTGTATGCTACAATGCTACGAAAATGTTCAATTGTATTGTTTGCAATACAATTTAAGATATATAACATTTGCTGATAGAATGTGTTCGGAATAAAGACGAACGCGATTCACTGCTAACCGAATTTCAAATCAATCAAATCAAATCAGTTTATTGTGAAAATGGGTACAATAGTGATACAGTAAAATAATATAATATGGTTTCTCCATTCTCCGCCTCAAGGCATACAATAAAATTTAGTACCTAATATAATAATTAAGTAGTGTATTAATTAAATTATGTCAACATACCAAAAATCTTACAATTTGACCTAAATAGACTAGATATAGGTCTCATTCAAACGATCTTAGCAAGATATAAATCTGAGAAGGCTATGAAGCTATGTCGTTTGGCTCTAGTGGCTCTGCAGTGAATTGATGTATCTAATGTGTTTGTTCACTCTAATAAGATATTATTCTGATATACCTAATATTTAAGGTACGATGGGGTTGCCATATCCTTAATGGACAAAAAACCCCAATGAAAGAAAGATTAAAAAAAAAATCGCAACCTGATTAGCTACAAAATGACATTTACTTTGAGGGCTATTCTTTATTCAAAAAACTGAAAATTTTAACCAATGTCATCACTATTTTGTGTGACGTGATTGGTTGTGGATATCTTTTTAAAATAATGTAGTTATGCTTACCATATATTGGTTTGCGTTTTTGGGTATCTCTTGACAGCAGCACGGGGTGCTACAGGAGCGTTGAAATTCACCAATCATAAGTAGATTATATATTATTAAACCAATCCGCGCGCAAGTCCTCGTTTCATTAGGGACTCCATGGTCAGTTTACCCAAGGAGGACCAGATTGAGAGTGATGGACCTGGGTTGGCTGGGGTGCGAGGGATATGACTGCCAACCTCCGGCTACCAACAACGACCCACAGGCGCCGTATGTTTTAGTCGGTTCGAGTCCGACATAACTTTCCCATCGGTTCCGGCGGAAGTAAAAAGGCCTCGTTTTCCTCAATAACACTATAAGTACCGGGAACTATAACCTTATAAATGTTTCGCTCTACAACTGCAACTTTCTCAGCCCTTCATAGAAAAAACTGGTGAAGGTTAGCCCAACATGTGCAGTTCCCACCGAACAGGACACTCTGCCAATGTTTGCAGTGGATCAGACTGATCAAATACATTGTTTGGGCACTTCACTATACCCGCTACTAATGTAACTCACTTGAAACTCGACAATATCTTTTTTTATAAAACTTAGGTGGCAGACAAGCACACGGCCCACCTGATGGAAAGTGGTTATCGTGGCTTATGGACGTTTGTAACATCAGAGGAGTCACAGTCGCGCTGCCAACTCTGTAAATACAGAGTTTCTGTGCCGTCAGTGTAGTTTTCTACCTACACTGACAAACTACGACTGACTAGGAAGACAAAGCAGGACAAGCCCATGACATTCCCATTGACAGCACAAATTCTCCAGTGAGCTCTGGCTACCCTACTCACCGCTATGAACACAACACGTAGTTATTATAGTCGCGGTATTCTGTAGGGCGTAGGTACTTCCCCAGTCGGACTGCTCAATTGGGCGGAAATACCGCCGTGTCCTACCTCCTAATAAAGGATAGAATTCGGAATGAGGTTATCCAACAGAGAACTAAAGTTACCGACATAGGTCACAGAATAAGCAAATTCAAGTGACAGTGGGCTGGCCACGTTTGTCAAAGGACCGATGGCCGTTGGAGCAAACGAGTCCTAGAGTGGAGACCGCGAGAAGGTAAACGAAAGGTAGGACGCCCCCTAACCAGATGGACGGACGACCTGAAAAAGGTGGCTGGGACAGACTGGATACGGAAGGCGGAGGATCGGAGAAAATGGCGCACATTGGGGGAGCCCCATGTCCAGCAGTGGACTGCGGTGGGCTAATTGATTGATTGATTGATTTATCTCGATAGTCGAACGATTAAATCGAAAGTCACCTAACTATCGAGTTCCGATAGTACACCCCCACTAATCTATTTGCCGGCCAGTATTTACTATAGACCCTTCTTGTTACAAAAACCGACAATTGATACGTAGCTCTGTTTCTACCAAACTAACGGTGCAAATATTTGAGTTTCGCACTTGACTACTTTCGATTTTGGGGGAAAGATTTCTGATCAATCAATACAGGATATGTGGGTAGTTTGACAGTAGTTATATGTGACTGTTGAATGACAATAAAGTGTAGAAGCATTTTATAAACACCTCAACAAAGTCTAGGGAACAAGATGACCCCAATTATTTTTTTTCGTGTAAATCTTGTTTTGCAAATAACTGGCAGCAAATAAATAAAAATAGAATAAAGTAGATTACAGAGTTGTTCGAAATTTAAAAATAAATTTAAATAAGTAATGATTTTCGAATATGGAGGGAACACTTTTAAAAGTGTTTGATTGTGCAGTTTCTCTGAGGCAAAATAAAAATTATTTTTTTTGATTGTATATAACGTTTATTATCAATAATACGTCTTTTACGTATGGTTTGTGCATTTTTGTGACTGTAGTCATCATGTCACGTCGTCATTTAAGTCGCGAAGAGATGTTAAGGGCTGTTGGTATGCTGCAAGCTGGACGAACTCAACGCGACGTAGCGGATGCTGTCAACACCCAACGAAGCGTAATTTGCAGATTATGGGCACGCTACAGGTCTACAGGGGATGTTGCCGAACGTCACAGGGGACGAAATAGGGTTACTACCCCGCGACAAGATCGTTTCTTGCAAAATTCCGCAAGGCGGCAACCCACGATTACTGCTCGTCAGTTGGTCGCAGGCCTCCAGTCTCAGCATCAAGTGGTTATTAGCGATCAAACTGTCAGAACAAGACTACACGAAGCCAATCTTTATGCTCGCAGACCGCTTAGGGTTCCAGCTCTTCGACGTGGAAATCGAGGTCGTCGCTTATTGTGGGCTAACGCACATTTACAGTGGACCGACCATCAATGGGCACGGGTTCTGTTTTCCGACGAATCTTGCTTCGGTTTTCATCCTGATTCGAGAAGAGTGCGTATATGGCGAGTTCCTGGACGTCGGAGTCGTCTCCAGAATCCGCAAGAAGTTCATCCTTACCAAGGTGGAACAATCATGGTATGGGCTGGAATTCGCCTTGGTGGAAGGACCGACCTCGTTGGATACGGGGCAATTTGAATGCAAACCAATACATTCAGGAGGTTATACACCCCATGGTAATCCCTCATCGACAGCAGTTCGGTCAAGATTTTATGTTCATGCAAGATAATGCACGGTCACACACCGCGAGGGTAGTGGTCAATGCGTTAAGCGAGCACAATATGACGACGTTGAAATGGCCTGCTCAGTCTGCCGACCTCAATCCCATAGAGCATGCCTGGGATTTGCTTGGGAGAAGAGCTTTCAGTGATTCTTTAGAAAATCTGAACACTGAAGAACAACTTTTTTTACACCTTCGCAGTGTATGGAGCCATATTCCACAGACGATGATTGACAATGTCATACTAAGTATGCCACGCCGTTGTCGAGCTGTTGCTAATGCTTTAGGAGGTCCTACAGATTATTAAAAACGTTTAAAGTACGGTTAATTACTGTATTTCTTACTAACTCGTTATTTTTGTGCCTAATCATAGAAGGTTGTAATACTCAATATTGGCACTATTCAATTCTTTCTTAAAAAAAAAAAAAATTGGAATGAAAATGTTTTTATTAAAATTAAAATTAAAAACGGTATAAAAATACCCTTCTATTGATATAAAACACTCACTATTACAAGAAAGGGTTTTTAAATAAAAACTAGAAATGTCCTTGTTCCCTAGACTTTGTTGATGTGTGTATTACACGCTTTACACTGACGGCACTGAAACTCTCAATGCTTGCAGGGTAGGCAGCGCGAGTGTGACTCTCTTGGTTATGCACGCGTCCATAGGTCACGGTGACCACTTTCCATCAGCTTATCACCAGGCAAGGCGAAGTCTAATTGACGTGTCCTATATTTAAAAAAAAAATGCCGGAGACTTCTTCATCCTAGCGCTAATTCCAGTCGCAAGCTTTCGCCTCTGAGTCTGGGGTCCAATTTACCAGTCTACGGAGAACCATACCTATATGCATTTTAAGACGCAGTATTTTTTATTAGTCTGACACTGTTGCTCGTTCTGGTCTGGTTCACATCACGTGCTGCAAGTGATACCAAGAGATATGTACTAAAAAAAACGGTAATAAAATATTGTAGTTTCAGTTTTAATTCAAACTTAAAATACGGCAGTGGCTAATAGTCGGTAATCGCGTGACTATCAGCATTTGAGCCAACACCTATAAGTTACTCCTGTTCGCGTCGAGTGACGAAATAACACTATATTATAAAAGTAGCCGCAAATTCGTATTTGTACGGCACTTTTTTGAATAAATTATTATTGAGTCACCTCGGTGTAAGGGTGTGAACTTTTTTAGAGTGGCGAAAGACGAATCTGACTGTTCTTGGGATAATGAATGTCAGATCGATTAAGATATAGAATAGATTGAACCGGTTCATTCTTTCTATATTTATGCTTACAGGGTCGGCAGCGCGAGTGTGGCTTCTCTGGTGTTACACATGTTCATAGGCCACGGTAACCACTTTCCATCAGGTGGGCCGTGCGCTTGTCTGCCGCCTGTCATAAAAAAAATACTAAGTAAATGCTCAAAAATCTCATTCAATGAATGTCATTATTTAAGTATGAGAAATATGTAAGTTAAAAGTAAAGAACAGAAGGAGATCCCTCAATTCTTTATTTTTTACTTATTTTACACTAGATCCAAAAGGACGCAACTTACGAAATTCTAAAGCATTTTCGATCGTTTTTTTAGCTTATAGCAATCTTCTAATACTTATCGATATAGATCTTCTTATTAAACTTTAAAAATATACTTAAACAGTAGAAATCATTCAAGCAACGTCTTATTAAACAAGTACTAAGTACCATGATACTTAAATAAACGAATAAATTGACGCACAAAACTTTCAGTGTTAACTTTGTTATTGCACAAGCGACATCTCTTCTGAAACATTCAAGAAAGTCGTAAACACTATTTACATCCGGCGTACACTGTACAATATGTCGGACAAAGATACTAACCGTTTTTATTAGTAGTATCAGAGGTATTGAAAACGAATAAATAATTCAACAAAGGGAGCATGTTGCGTATCGCGTGATCCTTGTGCGTGAGCCGCCATCTTGTTACCCAAAAATTGGCGGCGAAATTGAGAAAACGACACTTCTATGTACCACAAAGTCTAATAAACTCACACGAAATTTATGCAAACGGCCACGCTGCGGAAGCATTAAAAAATAAAACAACAAAATTATTCGGAAATACTCCGAATGATTTGCGTTGCTTCGTAATGAAGGAGATTTTATTGCGAGCGGCAAAGTTTCCAGTTTGATGTGTCTATTAAATTCTTTGTGGTTTGGTTTAGAGTTTGTATACTGCGTTGTGTCAGATTCTTTTAGTTTTGGTCATAAGAATAGTTGGTGAAGTATTTGATAGATAGCGATCGGTGAACTGTTTCGAGTAAGGTTCATGTTAAAATTTTATACGGTGTACAAAATTAAAACCTCATAGATGTAGATAGACCAAACAAAATTAAAAAATGTTATTTTTAACTATCGCGGTTGAATTAATAATTATACAACGGTCAAGTCGTGACCACGGGTGCTGCAACGCATCCGACATGTCGGCAGAAATAATAAGTTCCATGATTTAATAGCGAAAAGTCCCGAACATTTGTATAATTATTAATTCAAAAAGTTCACGTTATAAAAAATACTAATAAAAGGCAGGCTTTAAATTTCATTGAATAAATTCTTTCTCCAACACCTCAGCCGTAAATAAAATGCTGAAGGTAAAAACCGCAGAACTTAGAAAACACTCAAAGTTCACTTTTATTTTACCTTTAGAGCCAATAAAACCGTCAGCGAGAACATACTTCCTAAAATTCGAGCTTCACTATTCACGAAAAAGGAGCAGCGTGTGACAATAAAATGTCCAATACAAGTGGCATTAGACTCAAACCTCCAAGATGGCTCCGAAGCACGCATCAACCCCCAAATCACCAATGAACAAAGACCTGCCCTACCTTTAAAACTTTGCCCGAATTAGGCAAAATCTTTGCCATGTAGAGTTCAAACTACATTGGTCATTATACGCTTGTCGGTGTCTATATGTGGGCTGGGGAGGCCAAATCACCTATTATTAAGGGGGGTGCCAAACTAACGCTTTACGTGTTTGGTCTTTTTACGTGTTCCGTTTGAATAGCATGGGCTGATGGTGTAATTTTGGTGTTAAAGTGTATACAGTTTATTCTGTGCAAGTGAATGGGTTTTTGGTGAAATAATGACGAATACGTACGATTGGATCGGTGGGTTTTTAAGGGGGCAGTTTGTTTAATGGTTTTTTTTTTAACAGTGGTAGTAAAACATTGGACTCGCGATTCTCTGGTAGTGGGTTCGATCCCATAGTTAGTTATATACCTAGGTAGTCATGTGCAATTCAAGTCGTTCATAGGTCACGGTAACCACTTTCTATCATGGGAGCTGTGTGCTTGTCTACTACTTAAATTGTGTAAAAAAAATCACTAGAAGGGTAGTACTAGTAGTAGGAGTCGACCTTATGATTGAGAAGCCACGGGTTCGAATCCTGGCAAACGTGAACCCACTCTTAAAAGAAGCAATTTACCATAGCCGGAAAGATTAGTAGAAATACCTACTAATAATACCTAAGACCTATATATAATAAAATAATAATTACATACATACGTCAGAGTGAGGCAGAGGCGAATTATCACCCACATGAGTGGTATAAATTTTTTTTTTTTAATAAATCTACCCAATTATGTTCTAAAACCAATTCTAAAAACCCTTGAGAAAACCTTGAGAAACAGTACCTATATCATCTTCTCTACAAATGGCCACAAACCGAATATAAAACATATAAAAACATACTTTCTGCTAGAAATGTTCAGTAAAACAACTTTTACGTCAGGATTCGTCAGTAAATATTGTAGTGAGTGATCCGCTAGGGACCGCGGGGGAGATCAACAGGGAAATGATACAGAAACTAGGCATGCTTCTCGAATATTCAAACTACTGGCATCCTATAAATTTTGTATTCGAAGGCCAAAAGGTGAGCCGCCATTTTGGCAATCGATTTTTTTTTCTTTGAATAGAAAGATTTTTTGTGTTCGAGCAATTTTATTGGTCATGTTTTAGGTAGGTACTCATATAAACAGAGTCCTAATTCTGCTAATTTATAAATGATTCAATTTCGATTCTACTAGTGGTATAGGTAATGGACTGCTGAGACGAGGTCTCGGGTTCGATCCCAGGTTTTACTATGGCACACACCAATGACTTTTCGATGCTTTTCGAAATTATGTGTGTATTTATCACAGGCTTATAAGTGCCCGGTTAATGGCAATAGGCTCGCCACCTATTACATTGGGACCTAAACATAAACTGGCGAAATGTGGGTGCTAGCACCTCTGCCTACCCCTTCGGGGATATAGGCCTGAGTTTATGTATTTGTTATGTTAGCTGTGCTAACTTTGCTATGCTTCTCGTGACCAGAGGGCTGGCCTCTTCTTAGGTCAGAGAATAAGCATTGCTATACAACGTGGCAATGATGTCAGTCTTCTGGGAACGCTACCACAAGAGGCACGCGATGTGGAGAAATTCCACGACGCATTTTAACTTTCTCTTTATTTAATCATTTTTATTGATGTAAATATTAGCACGGATTTATTTAATCATGATATATCAAAAAAAATTTTTTTTTTAAATATAGCCAATTTTCTTTCTTGAAAATAGTATTATGAAAATTTGACATTCAGGTGTATGAAGTGGAACCGAAACTGAATTTTAACTACCTTATAAATTAGCAGAATCAGGTCTCAAAGTGATAGAGACGGTTTTAATTTGATCTCCGGTCAGTTGGTGAGTCTTTTTGAAGCTCATGTCAACAATATAAAGATAATTAAAAATACTTTAAATATTTAAAATCGTTTTAGACATAGTTTAGTTCAGTTAGATGAACATCAGAATTGACACTAAACAAATAAAAAAAAGTTATTCAAATTTCGAATAACAGATACCTAATGTAAAAATTATCTATTACTGAAACTTTTGTCACACTGTAATAAAAATAAATAAATCACGTAGAACGTAAATAAACATTACTAATACTTACAAAAAAATGGCGTGGCATAAAAATAACCTTGTACCACCAAATGACACCCCATAAAATATGACAAGAGGCGTCGCACCATCAATTCATACGTCATTTGCATGAAAGCACCATAAAGCTGTCATATTTGACACACCGTGTGCGTCCTGACACGACCGTGCCATCGACAAATATATCCGTCAGATCAATGCATGACCGAAGATATGCCTTAGGTCATATATCTTCGAACTAAACATATATATAATCAAGCCTTCATCCACGGAGGGTTGAGTACAGCTGAATTAGTACCCATATTTCTCTAATTGTTATATATTCGGTCCCACGAAATAGAGAGTGAGCCTATTATCGTATTCCGGGCACTATTGTTGACTCAAGCCATGCATCTGAGGCGAAGTCTAGGCTGTATATATCTGTCTGATGTTAAACAGCCCTATCCCTTAGTCGCCTTGTACGACACCGCATGGGAAGAGATGGGGTGTCCCAAATTCTACTCTGCCGATAACCACTCCTAGAGCAGCAGGCACATGCTGTAAAAACGGTTCGAACGATTGTACAGACTTGACAGCTGAATTCGGGATGAGGTTTCAATTAAATATTTTCGTTTAGTTGAAATAAATTATTTAACTGAGCTTATTATATTAAGAATGTTAAAAGAACGGTACACTTTGCGTCTGTTCTTATTTTATAGCTTTTATTTATTTTTAAACATCAACCTAACCTATAATAGTAAATAATTTGACTGTTGAATATTTTGACGTCACAATAAAAATTTTCATACAAGTTTCCTTAGCGTTTTGACGTTAAGTAAAAAGTAACTAATTTGACTAGTCAGTCAAATACCCAATTGCGCATGCTCTAACGTGACGTCACCAAATTTAGAGCATGCGCAATTGAATCTCACCCTGAATTCAACTGTCAAATCCGTTTGATTGTTCTAAATGTTCTTACAACATGTGCCTGCTGGGCTCAAAACACGCAGAATACGTTTTTGGGCGTCTTTTGAGGATATCACGGAGTGGTACGGCGATGAACAAGCTCAAATTCACCAAACAAAGATTATAACAAAACAATCCGTGCGCGTCTCGTCTGTCTCGCGACTCAGGTCCAAGATATGTGTCCCTAAGTATACCAACGACTTTACGCTTAATTTGAAGGTCATACGTGGGGCGCACTATAAGTTTCCGGAATGAATATGAAAAAATACTATTAAAGGTACAAAATTAATTTATTGTTTTTCAAAATAATCTCCCTTGGCGTCTATGCACTTTTTCATTCGATCAAACCAGTTTTGAAAACTTTTGTGCCACTCCTCTGTGGTGACCTCTGAAACGTGTTTTTCATACTCCTCGACAGCCTCTTCTGGTGATGAAAATCGTTGGCCGCGTAATTGGTTCTTAATTTTTGGGAACAGATAAAAGTCACAAGGTGCCAGGTCGGGACTGTATGCAGGATGACTCATGAGTTCTACATTTTTCGCCTTCAAAAAGTCGTTTGTCTGTCTGGCCGTGTGAGAACTAGCATTGTCGTGGTGCAGGATGATACGGCGTTTACGGTTATTTTTACGGAGTTCGTCAATAACTTCCGGCAAACAAATGGTCGTGTACCAGTCACTATTCACAGTACGACGATTTTCTAAAGCAACAGTAGCCACGTGTCCAGTTTTATTAAAAAAAGAAGCAATCATCCGCTTAGATGCACTTTTCACGCGCGCCACTTTGGTTGGTTTCGGCTCATCTTGAAAGACCCATACGCTCGATTGCTGCTTTGTTTTGGGATCGTAGCAATAAATCCATGTTTCGTCACCTGTTACTATGTCCCACACCAAATTTGACGCACCTTCGTTGAATCTGGTAAGCATGGCACTGCACCAAGTGATGCGGTCCGTTTTTTGATCCTCGGTCAAGTTATGTGGGATCCACCGCGAGCACAGCTTTCTCACACCCAAATGTTTGTGTAGGATTGATTGTATTTGACTCATGCCTATTTCTAAGGATGCGCGAATTTCATGGTAGGTCACATGCCTGTCTGTTTCAATCATACGGCGCACAGCATCGATGTTTTTGTTGGTCACAGCGGTGGACGGCCGACCATCGCGAGATTCGTCACTGAGATTGATACGACCACGCTTGAATTCTGCAAACCAGCTATAAACAGTCGTCTTGCATGGAGCTTCATCGCCAAAAGCTGTTTCAAGCCGAGCGATGCTCTGTTGAGCCGTCAAATTACACTTAAAATCGTAGAAAATCATACTACGAAAATTTTCCCGAGTTAAATCCATGTTGATGCAGACACACAATTTTTTAAATGACGCCACAAGGTAAAAACAAAAGACAGTCAGATGAAACAAACTGTATTCTACAGCCAAAGAGTTCTATTTTCAAATGTTGTAATAAATTTTTAAATATTGTTTATGTAAGTGGCCAGTTCCGGAAACTTTTAGTGTAACCTATGTATCTTAATGACACTCATTAGTAAAAAAAAAACGTGAAACATGACATTTATTTTATTTTGTTTGGATTTTTCATTTCGATTCACTTAGGAAAAATTGAATCGGTTGAGGCGGAATTCGAAACCGCAATCTTTCCCTTAGATGTCTCCCAAAGTCGCCGTCGGCCAATCATTTACTTAAATTTTTAATTTATTTATTTAATGAACATACAATTTATAACAATTGCGGCTACTCTTAGTTCACAAAACTGTTTTAAACAGTTTGTCTGTAAACTCAATAATAACTCAATCAATACTTTCGTTACCCCTCCATCAAAGCGTATTACTTGTTAGGCGACTTGAGTTCACAACTGCCAGCCAGAATGCACAAAGGAGACGATGGAAGAGGTTATGTTTGACTCGAAACGACTAAAACGCACGATTCCCTTGGGTCGTATTGCCGAAGGTGAGGTTGACAGGCATATCCCTCGCACCCCGGCCGTCCCAGGGCCATCTTTCTAGATCGGGCCCTCCTACGGTGTGGAAACCACAGAGTCCCCAACTCGTGCAAAACATCATTAAATTAGATTAATATATATTGGTTAATGTATGGGATTACCAACTGTCATAAACATCAAACTACGTGTCAATCCTAGACATGTATCATTGTATTCTACAATACGCTGGCCAACAAATTGCCACTTGTTTAGAGGAACTGAGCAGAGCACTTAAACCAACGTTATTAAACCCGAGGAATTCAACTATTTACTATACCTTAGAAACTTTACCATACAATCACGCTGAATTCTCAACTCGTCCCGGAAACAAATCATATAATTACACACACGCTGTCTAAAAGCAAGGTTTTCTATATCTAGTTACTGTCTCTGCCCACCCCCTTGTTATCTTGGAATGCCGTTATATTCTCCTTTTATATTCAAAAACGTTTGTGTCGTATCTATTTCTATGGAGCTGCCCTCACACCTGCTTGCCGAGACGTGAAAATGCCAATTTTACATTTTCCACATTCCTCACTCGCGAGTGTATTTGATATTCACTGTTCTTCGCTAGGGTTGGCACTTGACATAATGTGTTTTGGTTGAAGGACAATTTATTTATTCTCATTTTTAAAACTACATGATGACCTCGAGGAATTCTCAACTCGAACTCGCTACCAATGGGATCCTATTCCAGGATTTCCAATAATTAAAATGAGAACGAGTTATTTTTTATGTGCTATTACCAACAATAACCTATCCCTGTAATAAATTGCAGCCAGATACGAACAGCCATTAGAGCGTAACAGAAGAACATACTATCACAATATTAGTACAATATGTGGGGGTGCATGTGGTTAATGAACTACGCTCTAGCGCAAGTTGCCCACTCGAAGGATCAGCTTCTGTAGAACCAAATAAATGTAGGAAAGCGGATTCTGGGTTCTACAATGGGAGCTTTCGTTACGAACGGCACAAACTGATGATGTTGATAGATTCTAGATTCTTGGGGTCCTTTCAAAGATATAGACGAGTGAGTGTGCTGTGCAATATCTCTTCATTCTCCATGCATCTCTGCTTTTACTTATCTTGACATTCACTCCATTCTTTCTGTCATACATTCCATTCATTCTTGGTCATCCGTAACCTTCCATATAATGTAATTTTTGTTGTTCTATATTTCATTCCGTACCATTCATTCGAATGCGATTAACTTCAGGTGGTTGTTAAACAAATTCTTGCAAAGAACTCTCGGTTCAAAAAATAAAATGTAAATATGTACATACAATTATTTTTGACGAGTTGGCTTCACCATGCGATCTCAATA
Source organism: Eilema griseolum (assembly GCA_963662185.1). NCBI lineage: Eukaryota > Metazoa > Arthropoda > Insecta > Lepidoptera > Erebidae > Eilema > Eilema griseolum. The sequence goes on from OY759249.1 coordinate 5,847,366, forward strand.
TCATTATTATAATTGGTAATATTTTACCTAAATCGTCTTAAATCATAATATAAATTATTATACTTATAATTGTAAAGATATTTTACAATGTATAAAGTTACTGTTTTGTGGGCAACATTATACTAAAAATATTGTGCTTAATTTACAATACATTATGGCGTGTACTCTTGAATGACAGATGTGACAGACTGTCCTTAGATAAATCTAGGCTCAGAAATGAGTACCGTTCTAGAAAAGCCTTCAGATTTTAATGTATTGTACAGTGACAATTTGTAATATAAATTTTAGCCAATTTACAGATTCGTTGCTTTTGGGTTTAAATTTTGAATTACGAATTTGGAACGAGATGACACCTATTTGTAGATAAATAGGAATTATGAATATTTCTTTCGTAGTCTAATAACATTAAAAGTCTTTTACTTTATGTAAATAATTTCTCTTACGTGACAACCCTATGTAAGAAAACACCGCGAAAAAGTCGAAAAGAAATATTTGGCGACACTTGGAATATGAGATAGCGCGAATATTTTGATATTTCACTTATTCTGAGTGTCGGGTAACTTTGGATACGCTTTTTGTTTCGCATTTTATTCAATTGTGCGTTTTTATTACATTATTTGAGAGAAATATACATACCATAAATATTTTTTTTGTCTCAATTGTTTTTGTTTTTTGTTTTGTTTGCAACGTGTTCTAAAATGTTTTAGTTAATTTTAAATGTTGATTACATGCTTGTTAGAAGGATAGGGATTCTTTTTTATAAGAGTAGTTTATTTTTAACTATACAGGTATATTTTTTGTATATGACTATATAACTGATTATGATTACTTATATCATAATCAGTTTTGAATTGTGACTGCTCAAGGCGTGATATATTCAGAAAAGGTTTAAGGCACAATCAACATAGAAAATGTGACCGGTTGACGATCATGGGCTCACTCTCTATCAAGGGCGAACGTTGAAAATTTTCAAAACTGAAACCAGTGGAAAAAGTTCCTACCGATTTTTTTACGTAAGTAGTACATGTCAGTTTGTTTTCACCTCGCCTGATGGTAAGCTGAAATCAAAGTCTCAGGAAAGAGGGTCATCATGACACGTACTATATTACAATGGTGGCACTCAGCTTGACGGCCTCATCAGATGCTTTGTCAAGCCCCGCTAAAGGATTTTTTATGTAGGACACGTCAGTTTGTTTTCACCTCGCCTGATGGTAAGCTGAAATCAAAGTCTCAGGAAAGAGGGTCATCATTACAGACACGTACTAGGTATATTACAATGGTGGCACTCAGCTTGGCGGCCTCATCAGATGCTTTGTCAAGCCCCGCTAAAGGACCCGGGACTGTAGGAAGAAGAAGGAAAGAATCATAACATAACTTAACTTAAACTCACGCCTATATCCCCGAAGGGGTAGGTAGAGGTGCTAGCACCCACATTTCCCCAGTTTATGTTTAAGTCCCATTGTAATAAGCTGGCGAGCCTATTGCCATTAACCGGGCACTTATAAACCTGCGATAAATACACACATAACTTCGAAAAGTATCGAAAAGTCATTGGTGTGTGTCATGGTAATCTGGAAATATCATAGTATCATCATCCCTATCATAGTATCTCTATAGTGTATATATATATTATATCTACATCAGTTAGTCACTAAACAAATACTATACTACCGTTAGTCACTTCTCAAATATAATATTGTAGTGAATCTGCTCTCATCAACATTACTCTTAGTAGAAACCCCTCGTCATCGTAGGGCGGGCGGGGGCGGGGCGGCTAACGAGCGTGGGCGGGCGAGAGACGGATGGCGGTCAGGGCTCCTAGGAGGAGCAGGTCACCTTCACTCGCAATTTATTGTGATAAATAATTCAAATTATTATTTTGGTCCTGGGATAATATTGTTGGCTCAAGTTTTATAAATGAGTTTTAAAATGGAGGTCGTATGATTTGTTTTGTACAACTTAGGTGTCAGATAAGTGCGCAGCTTACCTGATTGCAAGTGGTACCGTGATCTATAGACGTATGCAATACCAGAGGTCCGTTCCTACGGTCTAATCTATCTAATAACTAAAATCGGTTCATTGATTTCGGCGTAAAAGCGTAACAAACAGACAGATAGACGGATAGACAGAGTTATTTTCAATAAAATTTATTATTTACCTACACATTAATATTGCAAATATTAACCAAAACATAAATATAGAAAATCCACGTATTAGAAATTCACTATGACAGCTATAACTATCAATATTATTGCTATAAACTATTTAATATAAGATTATCCGTTTATAAAGTACCAAAATATGTCGCCACAGCCTATTTCTAAATGGCCAAACACATTTAAATCACACTTAGGTACCTATTAATTAAATCAATGATCGCATCTTTAAAAACCCGACAAGTGCGAGTCGGATACGCACATTGAGGGTTCCGTAGGTATTACACCTATTAGGCAATCGAGCAAAAAAAACGGCATACGATCACGTTTGTTATATGGGAGCCCCCTTTAAATAATAATTTTATTCTGTTTTTAGTATTTTGGAAATAAATTTGTGAAAATTTCAACTTAAAAATCTGCGGTAGCCTAGTGGTATAGGTAATGGACTGCTGAGAGAAGGTCTCGGGTTCGATACCAGGTTTTACCATGGCACACACCAATGACTTTTCGATGCTTTTCGAAGATATGTGTGTATTTATCGCAGGTTTATAAGTGCCCGGTTAGTGGCAATAGACTCACCACCTATAACATTGGGACCTAAACATAAACTGACGAAACGTGGGTGCTAGCATCTCTGTCTACCCCTTCAGGGATATAGGCGTGAGTTTATGTTATGTTATGTTTTTCAACTGTCTTACTGTAACGGTTCATGAGACAGCCAGTGATAGACAGACATCCAAGTCTTAGGTTTTCACCCTTTGTTTACAGAACCCAAAAAATCGCCGGCAATATCAAATATTCAAACATATTCCCATGTACCACGTGTTTCCATTAGCACAATCGATAATCGCCTCGACAACTCGATATCAACTTAGACCGGTAGCTCTTAATACCCTTAAGATAATCGACTAAAAGTATCAAACGAAGTGACATTCCATGTACGCACATACACCATAAAATGATCCAAAGTATTGGAACACATCGATACGATGTCATTTCAAGTTCTTTGGTGGTCCGCCGGCGCGCATCGAATAATTCTAATTTTGATATTTCAATTATTCGATTGAGATTCGATTTCTGAATGCCTGTTATGGTCGTCCGAATTTTGAATGTTTTTTTTTAAAGCAATCAATGAATTAAAGAATTGTTTAAATCGATATTCGGAATTTGAAATTTAAAATGACTGAATAGTGATTGGTTATTGTTTTTCGAAAGTTTCATAATTTAAACTTATTATAAATATTTTTAGCGATGACGACATTCACTTTTTAAATATCTGTTTAAGATGTTTTCTCAAGAGGTCTATACTATATTGTAAATAAAATTGCTGTGTATAGAAGATGAATTCAAAGTTATTGTGTTTATCTGTTTATTGGCGATGGACGTCAAATCTACTGAACGAATTTTGACGCGGTTTTTTTGTTAGGCTCAAAATCATTTGTAAGTTTCATCACAATCATCATTTTCATTTTTCTTGTATATTTCACATTATATTTCACCGACATTCACGCATTTAGCATTTGAGGAAACTACACAGATAAACCCAACACCTATCAGTCTTGCCAGAGATTTAAATCTAAAATAACAATATTGCAAAACTAAAAACACCTCAACATTAAGTGATACCAATCGGCAAACAAATTAAACTTCACTTTTGGGAAACATCCTAAAAATTTCCCAAAGTGCTACCAAACACATTCTTCTCCATCACAATTTCTTCAAATGAGTTCTTATCCTCATCATAATAAGGTTGATATTCAAATATGGAGTTAACAAACGCGTGTAAATCTAATTTTGTTTTTAAACTTTTTAAACTCCTGTGTGTGGGTGTATGCATAAAGATAGGGGGAAAGAAATAAAACTACATTTGTTTGTGTGGGTGAGTGAGCTTTAAGCCGGTGATAAGGCTCAATAAAAAGTTGGATTTAAACACGTTATCGGGTATTGGGTCCTATTGGGATATTGGTGGTCGGATATGGAAACTGTGGAGTGGCTACGACATAATATTATTTACATAGCTGATTTATCAAATAAATACTCGAGTCGACATTATAGGTACGTAGTATTAGTATTAGTAAATAGTACCTATATAATGATTTAAATGAAAAATCATTCTTTAATTTCTAACAGTTAGGCTATACTTGTCTGATTTCAAAATCTATTTTCGGCTTCTATAATTTGTGTGTCTCTATTTAGGACTTACCAAGCAACGAAAATAGACGTGAAATAGGAATTAACATTGTACTAACGGCATACTAAAAACGGAAAACCATCGACTATAGGTAGACAATAATTGAAAATATAAAAAAAAAACATATGTCATTTTGACATTATATTTTCTTCCGTATCTGTCAATGCTCACAACTTAGGGTACTTAAACACCATATCAAAACTATTCGCTTTTTAAAAAAAAAGTAAGAGGCTAAGGGGACCACCGCGTAAGTGCTATCAGGCCATTACCAGCCAATAAAAGAGCCATATCAGCCGGCTACCGCGGTGAGATGAAAGTTCCTTGATACCGCTAAAACACTCATTTGTTTTGTCACTCCTTGGCCAATGCGGCTTGATGTACGAATCAGTTGATGCGGTAGGTATATATTATTGACTTCATTTAATTATAGCTAATGCCCGCGACTTAGCCCGCGTGGATGGTGGTTATCGAAACTTTTGGTTGTGTCTTCGATTTAACTCAACCGATTACGTTTGATCAAAAGGGAAGCCGGTGAGAAAAAACCTCAATCTAGTTTTCCATGCATCGTGCAACCTATTAGGAAGCCGGCAGAAATCGAGTTATCGGGACCACTCGCTAGTGACGTTCTCTCCCGACTGATCATCATCGCCAAGCATAAACCATTAAAGCTCGATAGCATTTTTTATACTTAATACTGAAAATAGCTATAAAAGAAAGTCTATGTTTGGTGCGAAAATGAAAAGAGCAATAAGGCAGTCCACGAATGAGTTGGTGTAAACATTAAGAGAGCAGCTGAAGTGAAGTGAATGAGTAAAATAAGAGTGAATTGGATATAGACTCACAAAAAAGATACAACTGGCACAATTTTAAAAAAGATGTAAATTTGAAAATGTTTAGAAATACGAAGATTAAGGTAGGGACTAGGTTGATTTTATGATTGTATAGTCTTCTGAATACTTACAATAGATAATTTCATTCTCTGAGATTTTTCCCTACTCAATTATTGTGCGGAAGAACTTCGATATTTTCCATGGAGCGACTGCTATCATACTTCTACGTTAGACTAGTCGTACGTTTTTCCAACTACCCGAAACGATCGCCATAAATTTTGGTGTGGCAACCGGCACCGACGCCAACACTTGCGTACAGTGGAGAAAAAAAAAGAAAATGAAACAAGGTTGTCAGCAGCGTGTATTTCTAGAAACCTAACAAGATGCGTCATAGATGCTCAGTATTATAAAAAGTCAATATTAAAAGATAGATCGTGGTATTTCCCCATGACTGAGCACCGTGTGAAATTCATTCCCGGGAGAATACCAACCTGTTTGCTATTCCAGACAAAATATATCTCTGTACCAATTTTCATTCCGATCCGCTCAGCCATTTTGACGTGATCAAACGTCATCCATCCAATCAAACGTTCGCATTTATAACAAGAAGATTATAAAGTAGATTTTAACAGTTCTAAATTCTCGTTAAGCTCACTGATCAAAGTTAACTACCTGTTATGTAAACAAATATATGTAATATGTAAACAAAAATTATACCTACTTGCGCATGCGTACGTACATTGTATACATAAATTCTTGTTCCTACGCTGTGTTGCCAACTACACTAAAGATTTCACCCATCACTTCACTTAAAATCAAGTAGCGTTAACAATTTACAAACATTCTTGACATTAAATCTGGTATTTACTACTTAGTTGTTGTTTGTGTTCAAAACTAGCTGATGTCCACGGGCCGTTCATGTCTATGTTAGTTTTTAGTCATATCTGCGGTTCTTCTCAACCAATTGCAAGCAAACATACTGCAGAATTTAAATATGACCAAGACTTCGAATAAAAATAACCGTAACTAAAAGCTAGTTTTTGCGTACATCGAGAACAAATATTCAGATCTAAAAAAAAGAATACAATCACTTCATCAATGATTTTCTGCTGGAAATGTTTTTAAATGAATAAAAAGCTATGAAATTAGATCAGATATAATTTTTACCGTTCTTTTACTATTCTTTATAAAAAATCATTCTATCTTATATCATCTTTATTCAATCTTTATAGACAGCGTCTCTTTCTTTTTTTTTAATTTGGGCACTTTAACTGCCAGTACGAATTTAACCCGGTAACTTTAAACTATAGAATGAAGAGATAAACCATAAGTGCATTTATTCTTTTTTCAAAAAAGGTACAGATTATAACTGTGTCGGTCATTCAAGCGCGAATACCGGTAGCAGTCTGACGGCAGCCTTATGCGGTACAAAATTACATTTTTTATTATTAATAAGACAAAGTTTAGTAGATGCTCTCAAACTGCAGTTTCAAGCCACAATTTTTTTATTTGACCTTTTTGGTATTTTTATTGAAAATATAATTTCGGCAAATAATAAAATCGTAATCGTAATATAATTTAAGGCTGTAATTGTCACTAGCCCAAAGATACTAGGGTACCTATTAAGGGTACGAAGGCAAAATTAGATGTAATTATCATATAGGTAGATGACATTACAAACAGATATGATGGAGTTAAACTCTTTTTTTTTAATTTATTTGTTGCGTTCCAAGCTTTAGTAAAGGTAAACCTAGACATACCTAGGTTACATAATTAATTACCTTCGTCAATCAGATTGAAAGCATTTTAAAGATTTCAAGAGTACGCGTTAGCCTAGTGGTATGGATAACGGACTGCTGAGACGAGGTCTCGGGTTCGATCCCAAGTATTACCATGGCACACACTAATGACTTTTCGATGCTTTTCGAAGTTATGTGTGTATTTATCGCAGGTTTATAAGTGCCCGGTTAATGTCAATTGGCTAGCCACCTATTACATTGGGACCTAAACATAAACTGGCGAAATGTGGGTGCTAGCACCTCTGCCTACCCTTTTGGAGATATAGGCGTTAGTTTATGTTATGTTCAAGAGTACCCACCTGAAACCGACAAGCATGTATGAAAACTATTATTAATGTAGAAGAAGTGAAAGATGTATGCCAGGATCGTAGTAGGTGAAGACATGTGGGCTCTGACTACCCCACTGGGAACGAAGCGTGATCGTATGCATGTTCCAAATTTGAAATTCGGTAATAATCTCCCCTACAAACTATACCTTTATTTTTTTCTAACCACCTTTCGTAATACCATGGAAGTCAGAGAAACAGCCAAAAAATGCGCGAATATCACTGTTTTATATAGCTCTCTCCAGCTACCTAAAATAATTAAATGATCGATATACATACATACCCGTCAGACTAGACACACAGCGGCCATATATTAAAAATCCCCCACAATACAGAAGCGGCACTCCATAAAGGAGCGAAACCTGACCGAACATTGTACGATAATTGAATCGCAATAATAAATTCACATGAGGCCGATACACACAGCTATAAAGAGGTCTTTATACTAAACAAACCGGCTTCCTTTGAGCGAACAAACGAGCCGGCCGTATATGCGGTTGATTTTATTCTTTGAATGACATCAATGAGTTGGCTGCATGTAGATGTGTAATTAGACTGTGAGCGAAGGTGTTGTTGAAATTTTGACTGCGGTTACTTCAAGAAATTTTAAACTTCACTTACAAATAATACCTACTCCATTTGGTTAGTTACTTAACTAAATGTGAATCTAAACGTGTCTTTTTTTTCAACGTGCGAAAAATGCCCATCTCCCCGTCGGAGCCGGTGGGAGAGGTTATGTCGGACTCGATTCGACTAAAACGCACGCCTGTGGGTCGTTTTTGGTTGCCGAAGGTGAGGTTGACAGGCATAATATGAACCTCTGCGTAGTATGCATTGTTATGCATGCATTGTGCAGTAAGTGGCATACGATCACCGCTGTCCTGGAGTGGTTTTAGTGTTTATACTTGTTAATCAATAGAATTAGATGATGAACAGCCTCTGTGGCGTGGCAATAGTGAACACGACTGCTATACAGGGGGGCACGAGCGCGATTTCCGCTGAGTGCAAACATTTGCCATAATAACCATAGGTATATTTGCCAAAATAGCCATATTCGTACACACACTATTTGTATTAGTCTGGTCATGCCTCGAAAAGCACGTTTAGCCGTCAGTCCCGGATGTCATACGAATAGCTATGACAGTCGTTGCACGAGAGTTAGGTGTTGCACGAGTCTATAGGCCACGTCAACCACTTCCCACCAAGTGGGCCGTGTGCTTGTCTGCCACCTAAGTGGTATAAAAAAACAGGTAGTTAAAACCCTCAAACCTCTGACTAGTCTAACTACAGTTAGACTAGTCTTCTATATCGCCAAGTTCACCCGCATCACAGTTAGACTGAAAATCCAAAAAGCTCAAGAAAACGTCGCAGAGAATGATACAAGGTGGACAGATGCAAAACAATAAAAAATATATTATGATTTACATTCAATAACATTACGTTAATAATTAATTACATACATACCTTGGAATTGTCTGACGTTTCTACCTCACGGATTCGACGACGCAGGGCGTGCACCACTGAGCCAGTCAACCTGTGATCACGACCGGTGTAACCTGGTTGAAACATCAGGTAAATCAAAGTACCGAGGTACCTATACCGTGATCGCATTAATTTCCATTAACATTATTGTACATTGTAGAACGCGAAACTTTGTAAGTTAGTTCATACAGCAATAAGCACTTCCAATTAAAGAAGCTACAAAACCGTTGCACTAAGTACTTACTATCAAAGTTAATTAAAACCACACACATACAACAATTTAATAACATTCTTTAGTGGCACTCATACTTTTTAATTCTACTAATAAAAAGCGGTGACACCTCTTAAACACAGCCCCATTTACTCTTTGACGCGAATTTTGTAATAAAATCAATGAAAAATTGTCGTTCATTTTGCAGTACGTTTGCAGCTTTCATATTAAAACCTCTTTTGTCTCACCGCAGTGTTCGTTAAGTAACTTTTAAAACTCTAATATTACTTAAAATGACTCTAGAGAATGTTATTTTTGTAGTTTATTGTGTAAGTCTCTTAATAAAGTTGTGTAATTAATATGGCGGACAGGACCATAGACTACAACATCATTTGATATCCTACAATCATTAAACAAGTTTAAATATGTATGCTTCGATCTGAATAACTGGTATTCTTAACAATAATCAAACTATTTTGAATGCGAAAGTAACTCTGTCTGTCTATCTGTCTGTTACACTTTCATACCTAAACCATTAAACCGAATTTGATAAAATGTAAGATAAACTAGGTCTTGAGAAAGAAAAAGAGATTTTTTTTGCAAAAAAAGGGTCTTTAGCTTAGGTTTAACTTAGGGATAAAACTTCGTAATTTTTTTAAAATAATCCAATGAAATATGGTACACAGATAAATTAGAGTTTGATATTGGACATGATTTGGGTTTGGTCGCGAAAACCGTTTATTTACCATAGGCGGATCCGCGGGCAACCACTAGTTATTACTATAAAGATAACAGATAAGTTATTGATTTTTTTATTTACTGTAATGGAAATAACTAAGTATGCATAGCAGGGGTGGTCCGATACATTTTATTTTATTTCTTATCTCTCAGAAAGTAGCAATACCAGCTGTTAATAAATATTATTTATCTACTGAGAAAGGTTTGGATCATTATCTATAGAACTATAATTGTCGACTGTACTGTCGAGGTGTACCCAACTGTACCAATGAGTTTATCGTACCACCGCGGTGTTACCGTACCACTGAAGTGTACCATACCACCGAAGTGTACCGTACCACCGAGGTGTCACCGTATCACTGTGGTGCACTGTACTACCGACGTGTATCATACTATTAAAAATATGTTTAACCTATCTATGAAATGGTATCCTATATTTTTATTCTTTGACAAAATAACGAACTACCCGCATGGAGTTCTTGAAGCCCGCATAGGCGCATACGCAGAGAACTCAAAAAATGCGCATAAATACGCTCTATTCACCACTCATTTCAACGGTTAGTAGTATTTTGTAAACAAGCTAATAATTTAATATAATTTGTTTTTATAAAACATATTGTCAAAAGAACGGGAGTTTTTGTTAAGATGTTATTAATAAAATAATTGTGACTTACAAGACAAGTTAGCTTCTTTTTGTTAAAGAAAAATAGTTCTGAAAAGTTTTTTGAAATATAAAAATGTTATCACCCCCAGCATTGACAGATAATTTTACTATTTATCTGTGGATGGGTATCTGCATATTAGCACGCTTGTAATGTTATGTGTGACAGCCTGACAGTTATATAAGTGACGTATTGCCGCTAGTAGGTATAGTTTTTCACGATTCAAAATTTTTTGTGCTTCATACAAACAGTTGTATAAAAATCATTGATAGTAAACGCTTACTTTCAGGCAGTCTCGCTTACTGTGGTCTCTACAATTTACTGCATTACTTTACCTATAAAAAAGATTATACTATAACCTACCGTATTTTTAAGATACAAAGGTCCACCTGAATCGGACCGCTATCTTTTTAATAGTCGGGTTTTGAACACGTTCTAAAGTTAATTGTCGCGCTTCCGAAAGTTTCCGAGATTAGTCTATGGTTTACGAGTGACAACTGATAAATACGAAAGAGGTTGGATGGCGGGAAACTTTATTTGTTGTGGTGAGATTTCGAATTCGAATTTCGAAACAACGATTATTAGTTGTTAATTTGAAACTATTACTTAAACTAAAGTATGTTTAGGTACGTAAATTTTGATAAAAACTAAAGAACCATTTTAAAACTGGGTAATTGAGATTTCCCAAATTTATTTTATAACCTTTATAAAAATGAAGCCGTGTGTGGTTTGATAATGTAACAGAAAATTTATTATGCTACATTTGTATCAATAAGAACTACCCATCGGTAAGTCGGTCGGTAACTTTCTATAAATATTTAAGTAAATTAAGAGCCTATCTTTATCCCAATTAGGTGGTTTCATTATTTTCCCTTTATTTTCATATAAGACGTTATCTACTTAGTCTCTCATTTCCCAAACATGTCTTTCGTTTTCGCACAATTTCCCATCTTTTTCTAGGCCTACTCCTACTGTTGAACTTAACATTCGTAATTTGAACCTATCCAACAACCACCTCCTCAACAACTTCCTCCCCACAACATAACAGTTGCTGCAGTTGTTAAATATACATGAGGATTACTTTGTTTTAAAACATTATTAAGACAACTAAGAGTTGTCTTAATAATGTTTCAAACAAGATTTCAAGTTCAAGTTTCAAGTTGCAGAATTAATCTAAGCTAACTTTAAAAAGTAAATTTGAAACATGCACAAAAATTGTAACGGCCGGACCACTAAAACCCTATTTAATAATAAATATTACACAATATTTTCGACCCATCATATCTCAATTTTAAAGCTCTCACACCCCAAACAAAACTAACCAATCGCCTGGCACTTAATACTACACTTAACACAATAATAACAAGATTATTATTATTAATAATATCCGCCATTTATATGACGTTACAGCATAAGATTAATCCTTGCACCTATTGTGTAACTACCCTATTAACATCACCCTAGTTTTGAATCTGTATTTTGCAATTTTTAAAAATAAGATATCCTTTTTCTGTGCAGTCTTATTACGAAGTGATAAAGTTTAATATCGCTCAGATTTTTCAGTTCAGTAGTAAAATTAAATATGTTTCGTGTAAGCTAGGGTCATAGACATGTCATTCGAATCGTAATTTAAAAGTGGTTTTGTGAGTTGGTACGAGATTTAAAACCAAAAAATAAAACGTGTAACGTAACGTACCTAGGAAGATACCATAAAACAGCAAACTACATCGATTTAAAAAATAAAAACAAAATACTCGTTATTTCTGTTTAAAATTCGAATTCGAGTGCTTCACCCAAGTGCTTCTATTACTCTATCGATAGGGGTGACAATGAGATTATCGGGGCGCTGTGATTGGTCTGTTGACGTGACGTCACGGGCTGGCCGGTCCCGCCTACCTAACCTACACTTAAATTACCGGATTAGAATGTCTAGGACTGGCTATTTGTAGACCAGTTTCAAATCTCCGTGCAGTGAGTAGTTAGATAGGACTATGTACGTATGTATGTATGTATGTATGTTGCTACTGCAATAGAGACATTATTACAATAAACTTTACAGAAAAAAAAACTGACGTTGTAAAATGTAAATAGACCTGATATTAAAATACGCTAGTTTCATATTTTTGCCGGGATTTTTAAATAAAGAATAAAAGAAGGCGGTAAAAATGAGTACCGTTTTTATTATCAATTAATCATCTACTTAATCAATAATTAATTAATCAATATAGAGAAAGACTTGATTTGAGCTTATAGTCTACTGTAGTAGAAAAAGACTAAAAATGTAAGTCTATAGTGTTATTCTCGTATGTTTTTACGTTCTTTCTTGACATGATGACTCTAAAAGATAACCCAATCAATTTACTTATGGGTTACGTACGTAAATTACAATTTACGTTCAAGTACCTATTATTTAAACAGATTTATTTCAATTATTCAACCACCTCCTCCCCCTTGACAGCAAAATTAAGTAAAGCTCTTCCCTCCCCCCATGCTTACGCAAACATTGGTACCTATACCTATGCATATTTCTTTTCATGTTTGTTTTTTTAGAGTAAATAAATAAAAACTACTGCATACGTAATCATTATCTAGACCCCCCCCCCCCCCACCCCCATGTCATCAAAAATAAGCAATGCAAAGACCCCCCTCCCCCCTCTAGTGCTTACGTAATACTTGAAAATTACGTATATTATCTATAATGATGAAATTAGAGTTAACTCTGAGATTGTTGCAAAAAAAAACCTTGCTTATTTCAGCAACAACACCATATCGAGACTGCATCAATTCAATTAGGTATGTTCACTTGGGCGGAATTACGCTGCAGTACTCATCCACTCAATGCCTACAAGTAATCGATTCAAAGAACAATTTGCATACACATTATATCGTAATTCGAATCGTTACTCGTTTCAAAAGATTGCGGAATAACTCTACTTTAATAATGAGAGCTTACCTACATTTGGGGAGAAAATGTTGCCATCATGAAAAATATCTGTAGGTACTTACCTACCTTATGTGCGGATATTTTACTGACCAGGTCTTGATAAGGCTTTAGAAGAAGAGGTAAGCCAGATAAAAGAAGGATAGATTGCGTGAAAGAGAATATGGCTAAGAATAGAGTGACTAAGAAAATGATATCTGACAGGAATGTGTTGAGGAAAATCACATACTGCGCTGGCCCCAAATAATTGGGAAAAGCAAAAATTATAATTTTATTGACCTATTTAGCATGGTGGTAAAAAAACATTTGACTGCTACCTCAGAGGTCGGAAGTTCCATTCCCGTTCAGTACAATTTCTGCAAATATGGTCATTTGTTTTGGTTTGGATGTTTTTATGTCTAAAAATAATATATTATGCATATATTTATAAAAAGAAAATAAGTTTAATTTTGGGACTAGGTAGCGATATGTAATTATATCCTAGAATAATGTATCTTTGATAAGTGAACTATTATAATTATATGACATTGAAGAATATTGTAAAATTTGCAACAGACATACTTATTCCTTAGAGATTTTTCATTTAACATAGCAGTGTTGCCAAACAAAACATTGTAATTATTGTCACAAAAATAAGATCGTTTTTCCTTCCCTCCACTATCAAAGAGAAAATTATGAGTTACCTACAATACAATTTCAAAAGCCATATGTCGATAAAAAGATTCTAAGTTGACACATTGTTGCCCGTTGGTTTATAAAATACATACACCGATAGAAAAAAAATATTTAAAAAAATTAATAAACTCAGGCTACATCGCAATATTCAACTTTGTTTTTTTAAGACGCTCCCATTTACGTAGAACATCTCTACGCTCCTGGATGGCGCCTTCCTATGTTAGTTCTATCACAGTTAAAGATTCCTCTATTCCTTCTATCCTATCCTTCCCTTCCCATATTCTCTATAACGAAACTGTCAATGTCAACTGTCAAAACCCACAAACTATATTTATGTGTGTCAAAACCCTATTTTTTCTAACGCGTCAACTCATTTGGTAAGTAATTACTTTTTTCAACAATTCCTAAAATATGTTTTTAAACGAGCAACAGTATCAACTGTCATTCTGCCAAACAAAGTATTCGTCGAACAATCTAGACAGTAAAAAGTTCTAGCTAGAAAGGCTGTTGCATTCCTTAGCGGGTTTGGGCCACTGTGGGCCCGTAATTGCTGGCTGGCGCCTGTCTGCCTTCGTGTTCCTTTTTTGACCCCAAGCCTTATGGGTCTTTTTTTATTCTCTGTTTGTTGGTTTTGGGAATTAGCATGTCTTATTAGCATAACTTACAGATAAGAAATTGGTGTTTTAACAGCTTACAGTATAAGCTGATGTAAGTTTTCTTGTTAGAACACAAAAGGTGTATCAAGGATCTCTTATTTTAATGTGGTGGGCTTAGTTTTAAAGATCTCTATATAAACTTCAATCCAAGTCAAACACTCACAACTATTTATTTATCCTAACTAGGTATTTAGCTTAAGTTTTTTAACTTAAGCTTGTTAAACAGAAGACAATCTACTCAAACCTACCAGTTTAAACATCGCGAATCTCAAAAAAATAATAATGAGAAACTGATAAATCAAGCGAAGCAGACGGCAGACAAAATAAGGGTCTGGTCACAGAATCAGTAATGTTGTTAACAAGGAGAAAAATAACCAAAACGAGGATTATGCATCATCTCGGGAATTTCTCAATAAGAGGTGTGTAGTAGGAGCGCGTGGGGCCGGGCAGGCGCGGGGAGGGGCGCTCACCGGCGCCTGCCATCCTCTCGCTCGGACATTGTTGGTATCTTGCTCGGCGCGCGGGTGGCGGCGCGCGCGCACCAACTCTCCCCACACATCCCGGTCCCCGCACGATTTTCTTTTAAATACGGAGCTCACAGGCTATATCATTAATCTATTACGAGACTCGTACCGTGCGCTCGTGTATGTGAGGTAATTTCCCGTTTTTTTTTTCTCTCGTCTCGTCTCCGATAGAATTCGTTGTCGGCCAGAGTGAAAGGCAACGATGGTATGAGAACGATATTTGGTTTTATGGTGCTTAATTAGCGTTGATCTTTCGCTCTGTCGGCGTCTCGCCGTCGTGGAGGGCTGACCATATAAGACTGCAGCTCGCCTTTATTGGCCAATATCTCTCGATGGGATCGTAGATACTTCAACTAGATGTCATGCTGTGGCTATAAAAAAGGTTTTATCATTACGCTGATACTTCTTGCGAATAATACGCTTATTGACTTTATACTGACCTGTTTGTGGCGATGTTAGCCTGGGTGTGTTGGCCGACGCCCGCGGCGTGCCGGGCCCGGGTGCGCAGGCGCCTCCATTCATATTTCCTACAACTGGCCACTAATTACAGTCTTCGGAGGATCGACTCTTGCGCCGATCGTCGGCTGATTAAGTTCTTGACGTAATACTTTTTCTTTTTTAATGATATGGTTTTTGTCAAAGATTTATCAGAGTTTTGTAATGCATATTGAGTTATATGAAACAAACTGTTGGGTCAGTCGGGTCTAACAACGAGATATTAGATCAAGGGCCCTGCAGCTGTAATTTCCATTTGTATTGTAGGTATTTAAATGTTTTTTTTTCACAATACCTATGTGATTCTCCTAGCGATTTCCCTGTTACCCAAAGTGGAGCCGGGATTCTTGTATTAGTTTTGACACTTTTATTCACTTGTTGGGAAAGCAACTGACATCTGACCTCTCAACCCATGAGGAAACCCTGTACCCGAACCTCATTCGTTGTTAAGCAAATGCACAGACTGACAGGTAAGGTGGACTTAAACTCCAAGAGTGTTTTAGGCTATATAAAGTTTAGCGTCACTAATTTCGTTAACAACAAGGTTTGATGACACTTCCTCTTCATGTTATGTTCCGTGGACGCGTCCGTCGGGTCTAGGCTACTGTGGGTAACTATTACCTCTCCGCCGAGGTCTACAATTTCGTTTAAACACAGCTCGTGGAACGGAGGATTAAATTCTGATGTCGTAGAATTAAGTTGTAAACCGTGTTTACTTAGATATTACGAGCTACATCGACCTCGTGGTTTGATTATTCTAGTGAAATGTGAAACTAGACGGCGTATATCTTTTTAATATTCTCTTTGTATGTACCTATTACTCATCTTTTATTTATCTAACTTATCAAACTTACTTAGCTACAGGATATTATACTTGCTTATCTAAAATCGAAACGCCTAAATATGAGGTCCCAAAATCGTCCCCTGTGGCAGTCTTCCAGAGTTAGCAAAAAATATTATATAATATTTAGCTTTATTTTGTTAAGACAATTATTTTTATTTCTTTTTCTCGTGTGAAACCAGCTAAGAAGTCAAAGAGACTTTTCACGAGCAAATTACCTTTTACCTATTCTTTTTTTATGTGTTGGCATAGAATTATCATATTTCAAAATGACTACTTAATAATTTTGGTGGCCAACTTGACGACTTAGCTGACCGCAGACATCAGTTTTTATCTTTGTATACCTACCGAAATTGCTGAATATACTAACCTAATTCGACTCCTCTAAAATAGCAAAAGTTAAAAGGTTTACAGCAAGTTGTTTCTGTCACATAAATTCAATGACATACCTACCTACCTACTTAATTTTTTTTATAGCATAATCTGTATCGATAACAGCGATACCATAGATAACAGTATTACCAACATACTAGAAAACATTGAATTATGACAAAAATGTCATCATATTTTTAAAAACAGAATTCTGATACAGAATTTCCATTATCAGCCTGCATGTCTCATTACATTTAATTAATAGTGTATGTATTTATATTACACTGTTTATTTGCGATATATTTCATAGATAGAGGTAATCGGTAGGTGTGTAAATCTACTTTTTACACCTGACGACTGTATCAAGAAGATACCAATCTAAAAGTTACGTTAATTACCACCCTGCAGAGCAGTCTATTTAATTCAGATAACTCGTTTAGTTATTTATTACTGAACGAAACCATATAGGATGTCGTTTATCATCTCTATGTCTATATTTATATATTTTTAAATCAATAAAAGATATTTTTTGTGCTAAGAGCCAAGACTTCGGGGTCTTACTGGATAAGCAGATTAGGACAAAAATTATGTAACACTTCAGGTGTGGAGAGAGTGGTGTAGAGGTTGAAGCGAGAAACTAGATAACTACAACAGTAAAATAAAGGTAATTAGTATCTAAATTAACCTTCTAATAACTGTTGTAAATCTTCATACACACTTCTTCTTGCATATTACGGTTAAATAAAAAAAAAAACCTATTTTACATCTAGTAAAACAGCTGAAAATACGAAAAGAAGGTGATTTAACAAAAACAAAATGTAATTTCAGTCTACTAAGTAAGTAGTATTCATGTCTGTGAAAAAGAACATACCTACAATCGCGTACAATAAAAAAAACAATTATCAATTTAAAAATAGAAACGTAATCTCTAAATTCAAAAAATCAAAAACAGGTAGAACATAATCGATACCAACACCACGGCGTGGTCGTATAACGTCATCAAAATTCAAAAAACGAAGCAGGCACGTAAATCAAAACCGACGGCCAAGTTGTTTCCCTATAATTAAAGTAATTTAGCACTCTGCACCACTGCTCTGTCCAATGTTTGTTTTGCAGGCGAGAACTCAACACGACCTATTATTACCATCTCGTTATACTTTTTAACGTCCAGCGGACGCCAACATTTGGATTTGTTAACAAATATTATAAATTATTACGAGTTACTTAGTTTTTTTTACTCAGTGTAAGCGTGAGATATTGTTGAGTACTGTGGTTAAGATAATTATTTCAAATAAAAACTGTAATAATTTAATATATAAAATGTTTATTAGTTCGATTTTATTTTTTGGGTTACTGTACAGTTCTTCGGATTGCGATTAAAATTTGTCAACATATTGATTGCTCTTCGGCGAAGGAAAGACCCGATGATGCTGCAGTTAGGTTACTTACTACTTTTTTAAATATTATCATCGCCATACCAGGATCAATGTCACCGATTAATTAAAAATATATTTAAGAATTATTGTAAAAATCAGTAACGAAATACTGAGTAGTTGCGTCCCTTATTACTTGGGATCGAAGACATAAACACATACAACCGTATTGTATTACCTAAATCCTTCGCCCACTTCTCGAATTATGTGACACATTAGTCTACAGAATGATGTTGTATATTTTTATAAATTTATTGATCTAACAAAATGTTGTGCTCTCCTACAATAAATAATAAACTTATCTACTTCAATAGGTACGTATTAAAAAGATCAATTTTCTCAATAACACTGTGAGCTGGTTCTAATAAATCATTTTTATAAAGACCGACCACACGTTGAGTACCTATGTAACAGCATTAACTGCTATCGCCGTCGGCGCGGGCGCAGCTTCGTAAAAACGTGTTGTTATTATTAATAATATCGTTCATTGAGAACACTCAACCTGCGTGTTTAAGCTATGAGCTGCTTCTAAGAATTGTTTTAACAGACCCTCCACAGAGTTTACGTGACCTCTTGATTTTTTGGCAATGTTGGTACCTATTAGGAGCTTAAGCTTGTTTGATAACTTCTAGTTTAAATCTACTCTGATTTTTTATGGCAATGTTGGTACCTTTTACAAGCTTAAACTTGTATGACAGCTTCTAGTTACATTTCCCCCAATTTCTTTTTTCGTAATGTTGGCACTTATCGTAGCCTAAACTTGATTGAAGACTTCTTATTTTGAACAATTATTTATAGTAACAATAACTCAAACGAGATAGCAATATTAATAATAAACCCTTATCGAAAAATTCTAATGTAATGAAACATTTCAAGTTGTAACCCTATGGTTTAGGCACTGTCTTGATGAATTAGGACCAGAAAAAAAAATTTATAAAGGTACTTACAGATAAAGAAGAAAGATGATATAATCACCTTTTCAAAGTAATTTTAACGGCATACCCTTCTTAACAAGAAATCTATCCTTAATGAAATGCAATCGACTGCTAAGGAAATGAATAACATTAATTTATTCATAGTACTGGGAACCTTTCTCCATGCAGTTTCCGTGGGTGTCTGACAGCTTTAAAAAGCTCTGATGGGGAACGTTCTATGCTTATTTCACATGGTGATTATTATTATATTCTAGTTTGTCATATGTGTTACTTTGTGATTTGACGTTCATAAGCGTTACTTTGTGATTTGACACTCATACTTGTTACTTTATGATCTAAGATCTAAGATTATAGTTTGAAACTTTTAATAGTTTGTGCTTCATAAAGTTGTACTTTAAGCCCCTGTAATTATAGCCTAGATTCCTAGATACTACTCAGGACAGGGAGCATCAGAAAGCATCTTTGAAATAGTCAGGCGATAAAAGCCTTTATTCTTTACATACTAAAGTACGTTTTTCTCCTTCGTAGGAGCTCATCTATTGCCAAAGCCAACGGATGTTGTCAAAGTTGCTGTGGCCCAACCCGGCCCCTAGTGCACCCCGAGAACCCCACTCAGATCATTTGGTTAGTAGACATTTTGATTTTATTAGAACAATAAATATATATTTCAATTCTACATACATATGCTCACGCCTATTTCCCTCCGGAGTAGGCAAAGATAACATTACTTTATATAACGATTATTAAACAATTACTCAATACCTACCATTTTTATAGGTATGTTTAATGATTTTATTCGGATGCCGATTAATTACTAAAAGGTACCATGAAATTATAAAAATAGAATCGAGTTGACGGGTGGTTTCCATCTAAACTGCACTGATAAATCGTTGTGCTTGAAAAAAATCTAAAACATCTACAGTTTTTATCACGCACTCGCATCGATTTTTCGATTCAATTTGAACGGTATTTGCGATCGTAATTAACGCTTTTCGTAGCGTTCGTAGCGTGTCATAGGTGGCTCGGAACACATGCTACGAGAAATCGTTACGATAACTCTGCACCCGATGGATAGGACCACGAATTATTTGATTTGCACATGGTCCGATTGATTGAATCGCGGTTATAAAATATAAAAATTGCCCTTGGACCGACCAGTAGGACAAGCAGCAAACGTGAATATGTATGTTCTTGCAGTGCTCATAATTATAATATGAGTTAAACAATAAATTACCTATTTAAACTATCATGGTCACTCACATGGGTATTAAAGTTATCGGAATATTTATCATGTTGATTGTTCTGAGTTTCCGATATTTCGGCGCTGTTGCAAGCACCATGATCACGAAGGAGCGCCGAAATATCGGAAACTCGGCACAATACAACACTTTAATAGTAATAAAGTATCTAACTCATTTATTTAATTTTTTATTCATCAGACGAAATCATCAGACTCATTATTTAATAGAACCGTTACGCCTTTATTTAATAAGGGATAACATTTCAACAAGCTGGGGGAAATGGTATCCATTTAAATTCGTTAGATTTAAGTGTTTCTTTGGGTATTAACTTTATCAGTAATTTGTATCACTGACTTTATTCTACAAAAGTTTCAAGCGTGTATGGTATAGGGTATTAATGTCAAGAATACTTAGTACATAAGTACCTCCGACAAAGTATTATTGACATCAATAGGTACTTACTAGAAGGAAGGAAAATCCCTGTAGGTAGGTAGTGAATTCTATGATAAATTTATAATAATAATGATAATAAAAATAATTATGGTATAGTGTCGCAAGTTTACTTAAATATCACACATTAAAATAAATCTAAGTATTTTTAACTGATTGCCAAGAAGGAGGAGATTATAAATTTGATTAGTAGTTGTTTTTAATTATTTTTTATGTATATACATCGATTATTCTGCGATTTATGATCCGATTTACTCGATTCTTTTATATTTCGATGCAGAATAGTTGCCATTTAGACCCAAAAAAAAAACCGCGGTAGCCTAGTGGTATGGGTAATGGACTGCTGAGACGAGGTCTCGGGTTCGATCCCAGGTTTACCATGGCACACACCAATGACTTTTCGATGCTTTTCGAAGTTATGTGTGTATTTATCGCAGGTTTATAAGTGCCCGGTTAATGGCAATAGGCTTGCCACCTATTACATTGGGACCTAAACATAAACTGGCGAAATGTGGGTGCTAGCACCTCTGCCTACCCCTTCGGGGATATAGGCGTGAGTTTATGTTATGTTATGTTATGTTATGCGTGTTTGCATTCAAATGAAATAATATGGCCACTCGGGTTAGGTACCGGCGTCTAACAGGTCAATAAATCTGTAAATTCAGTATTAATTTTCAAATTTATGAAATTTTTCAAGTGGTTTTTTTAATCTTAGTTTTTTAACGTCAAGATCAATCCGAAAATAGTAAAATAATATGAAGTAAACCGCGATAAAACCCATTAATAAAAGTTTTAATTGAATTAATTTCTACATCATTGATAAGCATATTTTACAAATCTTTGTAATTTTAAATATTTTTACATAATTTTACTTCAGCCTATTTTTTGAACCAACAAAATTACGATTAACTTTTTTTAACCAATGAGTCCACACAGCAGGTCTGCATGTAAATGGTTTATGGTGTGTAGGGTCTGTGGTCCCTACCATAAATAATAGAATCATTAACATCTGCCGTTATGATGAGCACCAGTTTTTTGCCGCCAAAATACTTAGCTTAACTACACAAAAGCGTATGGGCGTAACTAGAAAATATGTTATGACGGTTATTTTTTAATTTCCGAACGTAATCTATTAGTGTTGAGTCTATTATGTCTGTTTATTTTTTAATCTGTACTAATAATATGTCTGAACAGTTAGTTTGAACTTTAGAAGATGTAATTTTCTAGAAATACTTATGTGATTTGTATTTTTTTTTGCGTTTGATAGCAGTCTTTGGGGAAGTATTTACGCTAATTAATATTACGGTACGTATTATATTATGACTTTTAGGCACTGAGGAACCATCATCATCACAGCGTTAGACCCTTTGAAACCCGGGGTCCACGAATCTACATTTTCTCTTTATGTTTGCTTTTGACGGGAGCTACTGTCTATTTAATCCCGAATTATAATGGAAAAGTCTGCTCCAGAATCTCATCCGTTAATACCGACTGCATAGCCTGTTTTTTTTAGGCCTCGAAAGCTGCGGTACCCCTCATCGGACTTGAACCGTCTAGCTAGATTCTACGGTAATCAATTACCGGAGGTGAGATTGCCGGTGTTATTTCCCTTGCACCCCGTGACCCAGTACCATCTCCGTTTTCTAGACAATACCCTTAGGGTCATTTACACGCTGTCAACTATACGAGTATTTTAACTCAATAAAACCTCGACACGTCAGATAATAACGTCACGATTTTTTCGACTTAACACCCACACTTACATAATAATTGACTCAATCCGGTCGTAATGACGCGCACAGGTATCACACACCCGCGGCTATAGACGTTTAAGGGTAATTTTCACTGCACAGATTGTTATTAAACCCCAGATTGTAATCAGGTGATCACATACTAACTTGCCTTGTAGGGGATCCATATATGCTGTGACAATATGGATGTTTTCATATCATCCCATCAAGTCCGGTTGATCGGACAACTTAACCGTACTATGGGCAATAGAGGCATAGGTATTACCAATCGATGAGGACAGTAATATAGGGTAGTGGAATCTAAACAATTGAATACAAAAATAAATAGCATACATACATATAATCACGCCTTTATCCCCGGTAAGGCAGAGGTGAATAAACACCCACATTTCAACAATCATTGAATTTGGTTCCAGGTAATAGGAGGTGAGTCTATTGCCGTCTTCCGGGCACTATTGTTGTCTCAAGCCATACATCTGAGGCTGAGCCTGCGCTGTATATATCTGTCTGATGTTAAACAGTCTTATCCCTTAGTCGCCTTGCACGACACCGCATGAGAAGAGATGGGGTGGTCCAAATTCTAGTCTGCCGGAAACCACGCGGCAATACCTACATCCTGTATTATGGGGTCATATATATGTTCTGATCCATTTATCTCTGCTTGCTGTCAATTCGTTATACTTATTTACATTCATGGCATAGCGATAGACTGTTGGACTGCGACACCGAAGGAAGCGAGTGCGATTCCCATCTGAGTGTCATATAGGTATACCTAGCTGTTGCCCGCAGCTCTACCCGTATAATATATTGATACCGTTCCCGTAACACAGATAAAGCTCCTTGAAGGTATTTTTATACCAGGTGTCAGACAATCACACGGCCCACCTGATCCATCAGGTAAGTGGTTACCGTGGCCTATGGACGTGTCCAAAACCAAGAGAGTCACATTCGCGCTGCCAACCCTGTAAGCATTGAGAGTTTCTGTGCCGTCAGTGTAAAAGACAAAACGAGACAAGCTTTTGGTCTTCCCACTGACAGCACAAAAACTCTTCAGTGAGTTCTGGCTACCTACTTTATGCAAAAGGTACCAGGTACACAGATATACTGATCCCGTGACCGCAAGTTTCTGTAAATCTATTAAGTACTTCATTAGTCTTGCAACCTCTGAATAAGGAGTCGAACATTCTATCTCCATCGACGTAGAACTGAGACCCAGTTATAGTGAGTAGGGTAGCCAGAGCTCACTGGAGAGTTTTTGTGCTGTCAGTGGGACGACCAAAGGCTTGTCTTGCTTTGTCCTCTACACTGACGGCACAAAATCTCTGTTCTTACAGGGTCGGTAGCATGGATGTGACTCCACTGGTGTTACACACGTTCATAAGTCACTGTAACCACTTTCAGGTGGGCCGTGTGCTTGTTTGCCACCTAAGTTGTATAAAAAAAAATATCCTGGTCATATAACTCAACATGGCTCCTCTACCCGCCGTAGGCGCCAGTCATCATCACGCCGAGGTGTCTGCAACCTAATTATATGGACTGGAACACTTCCCAACACAAATATTTGTTAAACAAAATCCTTTCAATTTGAACTTCAACGTTATTTCAACTGAATAAAGTGTATTTTCTGTCAAGTTTGATTTACCTTGTTAATAAACTGTACACAACCCATTTTATAATTTGTGTTTAGTGAATAGAGTAGAATATTGCGTGGCAATAAAGGCGTAAATGTGTAAAAAAAAATGGTTGTAGAGAATTGGCGTAAAAACGAGACTATAATGAAATGATTACTAGTTAGTTAGAAACAAAACTAAGGATTAGTAATAAATAGTTATATTGTTCTTCGACAGCTGTTTGTTTTGTTTTTTTTTTTATATTTAAATGACATGTGCTTAATGGCTGTTGTATCATAGACAACGTAGATAATTGGGTGTATAATCTATGGTAATTCTGCCAATGAGGTTGGATGTGTATTTAACTAGGTTGGTTTTTATGTCGGGTTAATTGGTTTTGAATCAATTTTGAGTTACCCTTGGGGTAATTAGCTTGTTAGCACTAGCAACATTGAGGTCAGCGCGTATAATTCCATAAAAATTTACATATTTAAGGGCCATTACAATCTGATATCAAACATTGTTGTGTATGTTTACTTTTGTATGAGTTTTTATTTAGTTTTCTTTATAAGTTAGCGTAACCCAGGTTGCCTATTGTAAATCAAAATTCATCTTCATGCAAACACTTTTACTTACAAACATTATTCGGCATTGCCAAAGTGAATAGCTTTTTGTCGTATGGAAGTTTCCTCAGATCCCCTTCTGCTGCCCAGGCGGGGGCAGTTATATAGGACTCGAACCTACTAAAACCGCATGCCTTCTAGGATCCCTCACATCCCGATTGACCCAGGGTCATCGCCGCTTTCGATTTAGGACGACCAGTCGATCACAAAACGTGCAGTTGACAAAATGTGGGTGTGATCACACTTGTACCTACCCTATCGTGTATAACGACGTGAATACAGAAAAAACATTACCGACATCATTAGAAGTAATCACCACATGTAAAATATTCTTCCATGAAAATTCAGATTTTTCCTCCATTTTTATGTTTCTGTAATTAAACCGCACTAGACTTTAATACTAAACGTAAAACTATTAAAATGCTTTCAAGCAAGTGAAGTATAAAATCACTAAACATCCATTTACGAAAGAGCTGTAACACTTAACATTTTTCAAGTAATGTGAGCTCTAACTTAACTGGAGGATCTACTATCCATTTTAGAAAGACCTATGAAGCTTAGTAAAATGTTGTAGAAGGGAGGTCTACGTGAGACGGTTGTTCTGAAGTGTAATTGCTAGTGGTCCACATTTTAATTTGAAATGTGTTTTTGTTTGATCGTAAGCTTTTTTATAACACTAAAATCGCAAGCTAGTATACATTCGCCTTAGCGTTAGTACCTAGTACGAGTTTACTAGTTACCAAACCGTAAGAGTTAATAATTTAACTGTAGTTAAATTAAATTATTAAACTGAGCTCATTAACCTAGTGGTATGGGTAGCCTAGTAGTATGGGTAATGAACTGCTGAGACGAGGTCTCGGGTTCGATCCTAGGTTTTACCATGGCACACACCAATGACTTTTCGATGCCTTTCGAAGTTATGTATGTATTTAACGCAGGACCTAAACACAACCTAAACATAAACTGGCGAAATGTGGGTGCTAGCACCTCTGCCTACCCCTTCGGGGATATAGGCGTGAGTTTATGTTATGTCATTAAATTAAGAATGATAAAACAGTGGTAAAAGTTGCGTTGGTTCTTATTTTCTCATTTTTATTTATTTTTAGTCATCAAACCAACCAATAAGTAAATTATTAGACTATTGAATATTATGACGTCACAATTATTTATTTCATACAAGTTTCTTTATGACTTACCAATTTTAATTGACGTTTAGTAAAAAGTCGCGTGGTTCCCGGTAGAGTAGAATTTGGACCTCCCCATTTGTTCCCATGCGGTGTCGTACAAGGCAACTAAGGGATAGGGCTGTTTAACATCAGACAGGTATATACAGCCCAGACTCAGCCTCAGATGCATGGCTCGAGTCAACAATAGTGCCCGGCAGACGGCAATACTCTCACCCCCTATTACGCCATCGTATGTAGGTATCCTATATTTGGTGTGCCTGACCGAATTCAATGATTGATGAAATGTGGGTTTTTTTCACCTCTGCCTAACCCTCCAGGGATAATGGCGTGAGTAGGTATATGTAGTATGTATGTTAGTAAAAAGTAACTAATTTAACTAGTCAGTTAAATACCCAATTCAAATAAGATGTACTCAATTAACCCTTATTAAAATTCTCTCCAAGTATTTTTATACCTACTAAGCACCCTTCTTTCCATGAGGGAATCCCCAAGGATCCCCTTGTGGAGTACATCAGTGGGGCCGTTATGTCGGAATCGAACCGACTATGCACGCTGGGGTGTAAATTAGCCCAATAAACATATCCCTCACACATTAAGTACCATTGATAAAATCCTACGAACAATGCTATGCCATCATAATAATCAGCGCCATCTAGTTGAGTTAAGTCAAACTGTAGGTCGCAATCAAAGCATAGAAGTAAGCCGTATATTATAGACGTTATGGGGCAAACTAACCTCACCTGCAAGCCCCTGTTGGTTATTAACTCTCCTCTGGGTGTTCGCAAGTCAGTCTCTTTCCCACTGGGGTAGGCATTGCATACATAATTCCACTTGCTACGATACTGGCGTACCTACAAGTTTCATTTCTACATTCATAATTTAATTTACAAAAATACCAGTAGCGGTTGTCAAAAAAACAATAAAATTATGCTTAAACAAATAATATTGTAGATAAAACCGAAATTACAAATTATTGTAAACATTTAAAACTCAAAACAAATTATATTTTACGATTATTTATAACTTATAAAAGAGTTCAATGCCCATAAAATTATATGATCAATAGTAGGTACAACGCCACCTGTCGTCGGAAAGGAAAACTATGTAACCGATGCGCGCGAGTTACTGTCAAACACCATATTATTAGGCCAAATTCTACTTTATCATTCAACAAATAAGGTTCAAAATTGACAGAACGTAAAAATGCAAGTATACTTTTTAGTCAAAGTCCTTATTAATTAACAAATTTGTACTTTATCTCTTGAGGAGTA
Source organism: Eilema griseolum (assembly GCA_963662185.1). Classification (NCBI taxonomy): domain Eukaryota; kingdom Metazoa; phylum Arthropoda; class Insecta; order Lepidoptera; family Erebidae; genus Eilema; species Eilema griseolum. The sequence goes on from OY759249.1 coordinate 5,874,766, forward strand.
AGATTTAAAATTCAATGAACGTAAAATAAATATAAACTTTGAAAATAAAGGCGCTATCACATTGTCGAATCTTTTTTTATCTTTTATATTGATCTATTAATTAATGCCGTGTAAATCAATTGAGGAATTATTCTTGTATAATTAGAGTTTGTTAGTTACTGTGTCAATGTTTATAAATTATTCAGAATGTGATAATAATGGGCTTGTAAATGTCCGGTCAGCTGTTGAGTGATATCTTGCTAATGACGTTTTTTTTTCTTTCGCGTTTTAAAAATTATAATGCGAATATTTGAATGGATAAGTGTATGGCTGGATGTTTATTATTCAATCACGTCAGAACAGCTGAACGGGCTTGAATGAAATTTGGCACAGATAAACTATAATCTAGGACAACTACAGTCATGACACTGTAACCAACTTAGTCTTAGTGCCTTAGTTTGAGTATCGTAGTTATTTGTTATTGTTTTTTTTATTTGAGATTTGTTATTGTTACTTTTGGGAAGCCAGGTGCTATGATAATGCGCACGAGTTACATAAATTACGAAAACACTTTATATATTACACTAGCTGACCCGCTCCAGCTTCGCCCGGGCACATTTAGAAATCCCTACCTATCTATTATCGACAGAAAATCTTTGAATCTTTGACAGAAAATTTCGATCTAAACTGTTATCTATCTCGCAACGACTGTTTTCGACTGTTTTCTCCAAAGCGTTTCTTGAAAACGAACATACTCATTAACCCAAGTAGTTTCAAACAATATTATTGAAAACGACCTGATATTGGACACCTGGACAAACGTTGACACCATCCATCTTTAACTGGGTATCGTATGACTGGCGGAAAACAAAGAGATCGTCCATAAATATTTGTCCAAAGAGCACTTATTAGTTTTTTTTAACTCCAGACTACTTATAGCTTCCTGGTGTAATAGAAAACTAACTGGCAGTTCTGTATAGTAGCTAACGTGTAAATTGTCTAGTTAATGGTAAGCGGGTACCGTAGTACAAAATAGCGGTATACAACTACTTATAGTAAATTCTAAATGATTACGATAGACTTGCTTTGCTACAATTCACAAAAGCACTCATTTCATTACCTATATTTTTGGTTAAACCGTTTATTGTCTTCATAATGTTAACTTAATCTCACTCAGGTCTGTGTGGTGCAAATTTTAATGCAAAAGAAAACCCCCCGACTTACTGTCGAAACAAGTAAACCCGAAGCTGTCTAAAACATTGAAACAAGTTTAACAGCAGACGGTACCCTATTGCCGAACATAAGCCGAAAGAAAAATCAATGGGCGACGCCTGTTGTCAATTTTGTTTAAAACTTTTAAACAGTAGTCCGTTTAATTGCAAGTTTAATTATAAATAAAATTTACCTAACACTGTCTCATGTCTATAAGAACATATTGAATCTACCCAAGTAATAAGTTTATCACCATTCTGAATTCTTAGCTCACTTTAGATCTAGATAAGAGTTGTGTAATATCTTCTAGTGTTATATTTTTTAAAAGTACCTACATTTGCATTAAAAATCTGTCTTATGGTATTCAAGAATTTTAATATTCCTTGACACTACTAGCAATAAATACAAAGCCAACGACTTTATTACCATTCATCAAAATCTGTTCAGACGTTTAGAAGGTATTTAGTGATATACACACGTATTGGACTCGAATGTTAGTTTTATTTATATAAAACCAAGTTAAACTCCAAGAAATTCTATTCTCTCGAACCCGTTCCCATAAGATGAACATAAAATCTGATGAAAATTCTCCTGCAGCTTCAAGTCGGACAAGTGTCAAGAATGTCAGCAATATACTGTATACTATACACTTAAAATATACGTACACGTGCAAGTGTATGATACCTTGTAAGTTAGTGCTTGTGTATTAATGTGCATCGGAATATTTATCGAATGAGTACCGGTATGTACTGTAAATGAGAAAAGTGTTTTGAGTATGGCTTTTGATTCGTTTTTCATAGGTTGAAATAGGAATAGATCAGTTTTGATATTGTCTGCTAATTTTAAAATTATTGAATTTATCATGAATACTTCTTATGGATACCTAGTATCTATCTATTTATCTCTAGAACCTAAAGAGCTATTTTATTCGTGTATATTGTAACACATTTACTTTATAAAAAATACTGTTCAATATTATCCCTGATATGTTTTATAGAAGTGATTATATTATGATAACAAATCTATTATTATCATCACTATCTGCCTGCTCATGTCCTAATTATTTAGTATCGTACTTTCTTTGATATCCTCTCATGTACTCCTATCCTATCCTTGCCATGTTTTCTTTCACGCAAGTAATCAGTCATTCATTGAGGTACCTATACCTTTGTTTCTAAAGCCTTTGCTGCTAATGTTGTTAGAATTTGATTGTTCAGATTATGGAGAGACATTCAATCTTTGAACTTATCTAACAATAGTACTTCTTCTAATGTAGTCATTCCTTTTTTGTGCATTTTTCTTCACACAACTTAATATTTTGATTTGCATTTGAAGTGGATCATCGCTAAATATTCGATCTTTCTATTTCATTTATAGATGTATAGACATTGATTATGTACTCCGTCATATAAGTAGGTACATCATTAAAACAATCATAACACAACAATAGCAGAACACTGAATGAAAATAACTGAGTCGTAACCCTATCTTTTGAATTATCTTTGTGTAGAGCTAGAGCACACTCACGATTGGTCAATCTAAGAATCAAACGTTCCCCAAGAATCCAATAACAAAATTAAAACATAATTGTTGAACGAAGTGCGCGCCAGTACAAGTCTTGGGCGGCACCTGTGTCGGCGAGATGAAAGCGGCGTCGCTTTGTGCGCGGGCGCTGCCGGCAAATATTTATTTTAATTTAGTGCTCGCCCGACGATCGGTCGTTAATTGCTAATGGATTGGCTCCCGAAGACCACAACGCGTATGAATTTAGTATTTAATTTGGCATAGAATAATTGTTTGGCGTGCTACAGATCTTGTTATAATTGCTATTTTGACAGTTCGTTTTGGGTTTGTGTGTTTAGGCGGGAAATACCACCGTTTTAGAATTGATTTCTTTGTAATGACTTTTGTGTTTTGGATTTCGCTCAGAGTGAACTTCGATGGAAGTTTCTTAGTCTCCCAGATCTTATAAATACAGTATACTATCATATTTATGATGTTTAGTGAAAAGATAATACTTCTATGGGATACTGAAATCAGCTCAGTCACACATTCGATTGGGTCTCTCTCTCTCCTAATGTGCGTCATAACATCTGACCCTTTGCCAATTGTCCCAATTTCTAGGGAAATGTCCAAATATTCGCTGGATATCATTGGCTCTACCACTTAATAGACTAAAGTGTCGATGTCTTTCAAATCAATTTCCAATAAAATTTCAGTTTGATTCTATCTTATACTTATTAAAGAGAGCAAACGAGCACATATGTCTACCTAATGTTAATACTTTCACACACACGAGGAATTGAGATGACCAAACAAAATTCAGTATAAAGCTACTGAAAATAGATAATGGCTACTTCTCTTCTGCTACGCTAAATTGCTTATATAAGTAGCGTTCGGAGTTTTAGTAACCGTAAATCTTAGCAAATATACCTTGGTTTCAAGTTGTATACTCATTTGTTACATGTATATACTCTTAATATACCTAGGTATACTCATACCTGTAGTAGGCAATGTACTCCCACATTTCGACAACTCTGCTGGTCAGTCATACGGGAGGGCGAGCCAATCCTTCTTAGCTGGGCATGTTCCCTTGGGATGTAGGTACCTAACTATTTATGTTTACTGTTGGTTTATCACCTAGTATGACTCCCACGGGAACCAGTGGAGTATGGTGGCACTTGTATTTTATTTCAAAGACGAAAATTATATTTAAATGGCTCCATTATTATACTTACTTATGATTTTCTTGAATCCAGTTTTTAGTTCCTAGCAAATCAATATTAAATGGAGCCAAGTGTTTAAGTTTTCCTATCTAGAGACAAGTAGGTACGTACAACACAGAGCACCAATGAAAAGTGACCAGTTAACGTAAATAGACACGCGACCTGCAGACCAATAATGTAGTTAACGTCTAAAAGTAGCGCTTCCGCCTTAATATTCGGAGTACACATTTCTGTTTATAACCTCACACTTTAAAAGATGATTGATATTGCTCCAAAAATCGTCCTCTAAACAAACATTTAGCTGCCGCATTTGATCCAATATTTGCTCATGCTTTTTGTCGTAAGAAGGGCATTAGTGAAACCCTTTTATTTGTTCAGTACTAAGTCGGTTTGCTTGTCAACAGTTGGGCGCAAATATTGGTCGTCGGCTCCTCTGAAGCGTAATCTCTGGTTTGTCTTCGCTTTTGTCGGTGAGGCACAGGATCAGGTGTCCTGCCGCTGCTTTGACGCGTCATGTTTCAAGTACATTTGGATTTCTGACGTTTACGTTTTAATTAACAATTTTTCTTGACTTTTTAGAAACCTTAGAAAGAGAGTTACAAAGTACATATTTACAGATCATCTTATTTATTAATTTTGGTTTTATTTGATTAATCATTCGAACATTCGCTTAGTGAAAACTCGTGGCGTCGTAATGGATACTGCAAGGAACAAAGCTGGTTCCCAGTACATGTGTTCATCGATTCTTTGGATAATCCTTGTTTGTTTTATGTAATATGGAAGCTTTCTCGACATTTACCTCACTGGAGCTAAGTGTCAGGTGAATGTTAGGTATGTCGGTATAGAACCTAGAAAAGATTTAAACCTAAAAAGAAATAATACAGTGTTTATTTCTTCACGTCTACGGGATAACAAGATGCTCCACTAAGTAAAACAATTTGAATCTGACTGGCTGAACGTCTTTATTCTGGAAGAGAGGCACCTGGGCCCTTTTCTTATACGTGTTTGATGTTTCTTTGATATTTTTTTATATTTTCTTCAAACTTTTCTTTTGTTTAGATTTATTGAAGTAGTATTTTAGTTGTTGTGATTTTGGAAACGGCTCTGCTCAATTAATCTTATCTGGCTGTATGTTATGCAAGGATGATAATAGATGAATGTTTGTTGCTCAATTCTGCCAAATCGGCTGAACGAATCTGGAGGAAATTTGGCACAGTTAGGTATCTGACATAGGTTTTTATACCAAGAATAGGTTCATGTGCGTTGGCGCACAGAATCAGTAGGGCAACAACTATTTTCAGATAGTACAAAATAAAAGGTAGCTAAATTGTTGGCTCCTACCACCATCACTGGAACTGTTTTTGGAATGCTGACCCGAATCTGCAAGTGGCGCTACAGCATATACCACTGCGGACTAAAACATGGTTGCATCTTTAGAATTCAATCAATACTGCATAAGTTTTGCCGAAATCTCGTCTTTGCCTTATCGAATTCCGAACATTCGAAATAAAAAGTTTCTATAGACTCGAATCACGTTTCGACGGCGTTCTGCGAATTAAAATTACAAAAAGCGAGACGGAGATGGCAGTCGCGGTCTGTTCGTAGGAGAGAGCAGTAATGTGCAGCGCATCCACGCCCCTGCAGGAATAAAATTCAAAATAAGATTTCAAAGGAAGTAAAAGGAAAAACAAACAAGGTTGGGGTTTGTAGTGCGTTAGAGTGAGAAAGGTATATGTGTGTGCGCTCCGCCACCGATTGGTTAGTTGATATGAGTTATGGCGCGTATGTTTGCCGCGCGAATTAGCCATTTGACGCGGGCGTGTGGGGTGACCGAGCGACGAGACGCGCGACCATAGAATACGATACACATTCTATATTTAAATATATGAACCATTAGGATTCTTCCCAACTTTAGAATAATTTAATTAATATTATTTATTATAAATAAATTTGTAAGAAATAGCAATTAAAATTAATTTAAAGTCAGTACGTACTGCACTAAATTATGGCAGATACGCACAATCTTCATAAACATTTTTATACAAAGTGTAAAACTGAAATAGGTGATCTAAAGTAACTTATCAACCTAACCAACTTTAATCATCTTTAATTATTATTTTAAGAACTATCAGCGTTAATCGGTGTACACCGCCATCTAGCGGTAAGTAGCGCTACTTCTAACGTAGTTTTCAAAAGACTAAAATTATGGCGTGAGAATAAGTTAAAATTTGAAATGTATATATGAAATTAAATAAACTTTCAATATTAACCTAAATGAAGTATCAAGATTTGTCTTATTAGGTACCTAATTATTAAAAAAAGAACAGATTTACATTCTTTTTTTTTTCAATTATATCAGGTAGATATGTAGTAACTATTTGGTTTCCGGAGACCACCTCAACGTGTGAGGCTAGTCAGTAGGTAAGACTTTAGGCGCCATCCTACTTTGAAGTCGTAATTACAAACTATGTAGGTAGTGCATAGGTACTTAATTAATGGATAGAATTCTACGTAAGGTGTATTTTACTGTCGAGCATCCAATACTTACGAGCTACGAACTTATAATAGTTATAATACGTATGATCGCTTGTATACCTACATACCTATACTTAACGAAATTAATGAGTACTATCTATATTCTACTTAAAACATAAGAAATAGTTGGGTATAGGCACACAATGTAAAAATTACGATATTTACAGAATGATTTCATAAAATTAAAAAATAAACGTTTATAGTTTTTTTTTAGTATCTAAAATTCTAGTATATTTTTTATTTTAGTATCTAATTGTCTACCGAAATAAAATGTTAGCTACAATAAATAAACGTAACATTATAATATGCAACACAATATCATAATAAATAACAAAATATACCGCCATTACACAAACATCAACTCAAAGAACACAGAATTTCAAAAATCGAACATCTAGATGTCGTCACTAATCCTAGAGTGGAGCGGAGCAATTACTTTTAATCGGCAAGTTCTCGATGTATCGATACGGCGCCGGACCACCGCGCCTCCGATTTACATATAAATTTGTTGTCCAACCGTAAAATAAAGAAATTGGTCGAACGACTAAAAGACCGGTAATTAAACTCGACGCAATATACAACTATAACTTTGTTTTTATTGTTATCGTTGTTCGAATAGCCTCATCGTTCGTTAGTTTAAGAAAAAAAGATATAAATGCCTTCGTTTAGTGCTGATGAGATTGTCAGTGCGTCAAAATAGATACTTTAAGTAGTTATTTTAACAAGGCGATTTATGCTCTACGATAGAAAATATTTTTCTGGTAATTTTAAAATATCTCTCTCAATGAACGTTAAAACGAATATTATCTAAATGACATAACTATAACATAAATAGTCCATTTGAAAATTTTACTTTATTCTAATAACATTGAAAATCACGTTGACGCTTTTCTCGAACAAGATTTCTTTAGATTTTCATAATAAAATATTAAATTAAATTCTCGTAATAAAAAATATTCATGAATTTTTTCTCGATCTAATGTTAAAAACGATCACGATGTCAATGTTCTTTCCTCAAAAGTTTGTGTGAAAAAGCCGTTTTTGACATTTCATTTGATTTTGACAGATCGTGACTGAATTTTGGACATCTTTTGAATTCCTGTTTATATATGTATTTATGCCTTTATTGAAAAAATAGGTTACAGAAAATGGTATACATAAATATTTTACAATTTAAAAGGGTTATCGATATCCAAAATTATCATAACATATGGCATCCATATGGCCATAGACAATTGGTCATAATAAATTACGCATCGATATCACAAGGGGTTTCTCTAGTAGGCAATACGTTGATCCGTTTTATAGTGTAAGCTTTCAAATCATATTTAGTTTATATTTTAGTCTATTACACTTTAAATTTTAATGATTATGAAGCAATATTATGGCTGGCAAATCAATGTGGTTTTGTTTACTTTTAATTATTTGACTTTTGACCAGGCTGCTTTTTGTCACAGTTTAACTAGAAAATTGTTTCGATATTTCCTTACGCTAATCCAAATAGTGAAAAGGTAGGCAGGAGTAATTAACAGCCACATTACGGCAACTATATTGGTCTCACTCAGGTTGGTACTTAGGTAAAATACCTACAGTCAGTCGCAGACTTTATTTCTGGCGAGAATTTCTGTCGGATGATGGTAAACCTTACAGGAAAGTTCTTAGTTGCCTGTTCATTCACGGGAAGAGATTTCGTGACCTTTATAGCCTACTCCAGTGAGTACCGCGTTGCATAATTAAAACAACTGTTTGCGTAAAGCGTAAAGAACATTTTTAAGGAGGTAGGACACGGCGGTATTTCCGCCCAATTGAGCAGTCCGACTGGGGAAGTACCTCCGCCCTACAGAATACCGCGGCTATAATAACTTCGTGTTGTGTTCCCAGCGGTGAGTAGGGTAGCCAGAGCTCACTGGAGAATTTGTGCTGTCAGTGGGAGACTAAAGGCTTGTCCTGCTTTGTCTTCTACACTGACGGCACAGAAACTCTGTACTTACAGGGTCGACAGCATGACTGTGGTGTTACAGTTACTCCTCTGGTGTTACAAACGTGCATAGGTCACGGTAACCACTTTCCATCAGGTGGGCCGTGTGCTTGTCTGCCACCTAAGTGGTATAAAAAAATAAAACATAAATAAATAAAATACGCTAAACATGTTCTGATCTAATCTAGCATATAGTATTATCCTACACACAAGCTAACATACACAAATCTGAAATTGACCGGATGTTGTCATAATCAATTGCTCTGAATCAAATTAAATCAATTGCTTTAATGTACAGGCGGGCGCTGTGGGGGAGCGCAATTACTTAATATAAAAGTTAGTAACAAATGAATGTATAGACAATTTTAAATGTAAAAAGTATTTAATGCATTGGAACTGGATTTCTGTGGCTGTCTATGGATTCAAAATGGCTACTAAAAAGAAACTTAGTAGTTGACTAAAAACTAGCACCGGTTCTATTACTTATAAACGTATTTTTTAAATAGTTATTCTCAACTGTTTGAAATTAGAAGTAAAAAAAAAATGACAATTGGTCTGAAGGAAATCAATAAATATGGTAGCTATTAGGTTTATTTCGAAGAGAAAAATCGCTACCAGTGATGAGTCCGCCTATTGTACATTAAACTGTAGGTATACATGCTACTTTTCAAACTGTAAATCTGTTAGTGTACAATAAAGAATGATCTAACTATCTATCTAGGCCTCTCTCAATGTGCGCCATCGTACCTCGACCTTCCGCAGCCGCCACCTTTTCAGGCCATCAGTTCATCTAGCTAGGAGGTGCAACCTTCCGTTTGACTTCTCGCAGTCTCCACTCTAGGACTCGATTGCTCCGATGACCTCCAGTCCTACAAACAAAAAACATCAATCAATTAACCTGTCGGAGTCTACTGTTGGACATGGGCCTCTCCCAATGTTGGGAGGCTTTGGCCTACTGTCTACAAGCCTCACGGGTCGGTACAGGGTTTTATTTCGAATCGTCTGCGTATTTTTCCTTTAGTCACCTCTTACAACACCCTTCGGATGAGATGGGGTTGTGATACTTGTGTACTTTCTTCGTCACAAAGTAAAGAATATAGAAAGTAAAGAATACAAAATAAAAACATAGTGAAGAAAATTACCTAAACATATTAGTGCTCAAAATTCGTGCCGACAGCTACTTTAAGTAAGTGGCCAAGTGCGTTGGGGAATTGTAGCCATGCACGGCAATTATGTGCCCTTTCGGTCACAGTAGGTAACATTTCATAATAACAATATACTTATTAATTTATTATACACCTGTGTATTTGTAACCGCGGCCTAAGATAGCGCTTTAATTTGACGGTGTCTGTGGCGTAGCGGTAGAGCGTCGACAGCTTCGCAATGGGTGTGGGTTCGATTTCCGCTTAGTGAAAGTAGTGCACGGGAGGTATGATTCGATGGTATTTCCGTCCAATTGAGCAGTCTGTCTAGGGTGGAGGCCCTACAGAATACCGCGGCCATAATAACCTCGTGTTGTGGTCCCAGCGGTCAGTAGACTACCCAGAGCTTAATGGAGAGATTTTGTGCTGTCAGTCGGAAGACCAAACTTTTGTCTTGCATTTGTGTTCTGCACTGACGGCGCAGAAAATCTGTGTTCATAAAGGTTCGGCAGCACTGGTGTAATTCCCCAGGTGTTACACACGTTCAAAGGTTACGGTAACCACTTTCCATCAGGTGGGCCGTATGCTTGTTGCGGCGCAATGGACGGATATACCATCGTGTCCTACCTCCTGCAGGGGTTTGTGTTTACATTTACAAACACCATCACAGAGAAACCATGATATGATTTTAATTTATAACGGTTCGGTACTAGACGAGCTCGAGGTCATATGATATGATAAGGAGTCAAAAAGATTAGTGGACTAAGGAAAAAACAGAGTGGTGCCCAAGAGAAAACAAAAGAAAGAAAGGAAGACAACGTCGTAGATGGGAAGACGACATTAAAAAAATTGCAGGAAGCACGTGGACTAGAAAAGCACGTCATCGTATACTGTGGCAAGCTTTAGGGGAGGCCTATGCTGGGAAGCAAGACAATCTTAACGAAACCGGTGTCTCGAATAGATTATTTTGAACGAAAAGTTGTATAGCATGTAAGATTGTTAAATAAAGGCTATTATTAATATTATTATTACTAGACGAGCTGTTAAAAATAAAACTCATTATTATAAATACCCAAGCTTATCTCATGCATACTATCTCATTAAAATAACATAACAACAAAAACAAACATTGCTATGAATATTGATCTATGTGGCTGTCTGTTTCAGAATGCCAATGTTACAGTTTTGCATACAAACGTACATTTTTACAATACAAATATCTATATAGTACAATGGCGCATATCTAGATGCATGCAAGCATAATACAAACGTGTTGTATCTCGTTGTTTATCTGCATATGCTTAAAGGTACATGGGGCCCCATTGAGATCAGAGCCCAAGCCAATCTTTTTATTTTTTTTATACCACTTAGTTGGCAGACAAACACACGGCCCACCTGATTTAAAGTGGTTACCGTGGCCTATGGACGTTTGTAACATCAGAGGAGTCACAGTCGCGCTGCCAACCCTGTAAGTACAGAGTTTCTGTGCCGTCAGTAGAAGACAAAGCAGGACAAGCCTTTTGTTTTCCCACTGATAGCATAAATTCTCCAGTGAGCTCTGGCTACCCTACTCACCGTTGGAAACACAACACGAAGTTAAGCCGCGGTATTCTGTAGGGCGGAGGTATTTCCCCAGTCGGACTGCTCAATTGGCCGGAAATACCGCCGTGTCCTAATCTCCTTCAAAAACGCTCTTACCTGTACACTGGTACGCCGCCTAGAAGTTAAACAGCTAAGAGCTCTTTCGTGGCAGCGACTGCCATTTAACTTAACAATCTCTAGAGGCAATCTCCTGTTAAGGTAGCAATCGGATCTCGGCAGTTGCGACCGACTACATCGCTGCTGTGCGGCGCTACCAGATAGGTTTCGAATAGCCACCTCCTCGTTAATTCCCGTTAACATCATTATATATATCACGATAGTTTAAAATTTATTAGCCAACATATTAGCCAACTATACTAAAAATTTGTCATTTTCATCGCCATTTTGTATAGTTCGAGCCATACTACGTCGGAAGCTACAGCATACAAGTTCATACTGTCTGCTACTGCCGAAAGCGGAATATTTTTAGAGCCACTTTCGTCAATATTCTGATCTACAAATAACGAGCAACTTAACTATCCTGGAACGACCAATACAGGCTGAAGAGTTTTAGTACTGCCAGTTTGAAGACCAAAAGCTTGTCCTGCTTTGTCTTTAACACTGACGGCACAGAAACTCTTTTGTTCTTACAGGGTTGGCAGCGCGATTGTGACTCCTTTGGTATTACACATGTCCATAGGACACTGTAACCATTTTCCATCAGGTGAGCCGTGAGCTTGTCTGCCAACCAAGTGGTGAAAACAAAAAAAAAGGCTCGGTATCTTCGCCTACCTACGGTGACTCGCGTGCTTCCCACATCAACATTAACTGAACAACCTCGTGCGGCAAATGCCTCGTAATGGAGGTAGCTCTGTGAGGACCTGCCTAATCAATTTGCATAGGTTGGCTAGAGCAGGGCCCCCAAGATATTGTACCGGCATCGTCTGCTTCAGGCGTCATTGTCTCGCAACTCAGTTCTTAAATATAATATATAACTTACTCCTTATTTGCAGTAGGTTAAATTGTAGTACAGAGGGACCACCCGTACCCAATTATGAGGAGACCATCTTAGGGTGACATCACAACGTGTAATTTGGTGACCACCGGGTCGTCGCAACCTGTTATTACGACAGGGTTGCCACACAACACGTTTATCAATTCGTATTTTTTTATCTGTAACTTTTCTCGCGTTAACTTTCAATTGAAACTTTATTTACCATCCTTAATGTACAGAACTTTTCTCTTGGCCGAAATATACCATAAGCAACGTCAAGCATTTTCCCCTTTATTTTATAAATACAAGCTGATGACCGTGACTTCGCCTAAGTTGTATTCTGGTCCCGCTCCCGTAACTCATAGGAGCCTTCCCAGGGATAAAAAGTATACCAAATTTCAGTTATATCCATTCAGCCGTTAGAGTAATTGAATAACAAACATCCAAACATTTTGGTATGAGGTAGCACACGGTGATATTTCCGCCCAATTGAGCAGTCCGACTGGCGAAGTACCTCCGCCCTACATATTACCGCGGTTATAATAACTTCGTGTTGTGTTCCCAGCGGTGAGTAGGGTAACCAGAGGTCACTGGAGAATTTGTGCTGTCAGTGAGAGGACTAAAGGATTGTCCTGCTTTGTCCTCTACACTGACGGCACAGAGGCTCTGTGCTTACAGGGTCGGCAGCGCGAGTGTGGCTTCTCTGTTACACACGTCCATAGGCCACGGTAACCACTTTCCATCAGGTGGGCCGCGTGCTTGTCTGCCACCTAAGTGGTATAAAAAAAAACTTCATATAGTTTATGAAGTTTTTATATTTATAATATTAGTAGGATAGGCCACGAAGTTTTTGCTACCCCGTCTTTTCATTTATCGATCTGGGCGGCTTTTGATTTCTCTGTTGCTGCAGTCATCGGTTTGATTATACGTGATTAATAATATCTCTTAATCGTAGTGTCAAATAATCTATCCAAATCTATTTAAACAACCGGACGCTTGTATTTTACCGTGCGAGGACATGACAACTAGTATTCCAATATGAAAACGTTCCAAAAAAAACAATGCAAGTGACAGCCCTAACCAATTGAGGGCTACTTATAGCGACTCGTTAAAGTAATATTTTAACACGTAATTCGCGGGCGTGGCCGAGTGTTACAACATGTATGCAGTTCACTTCACTTGAATACAATAAGAACCTTCTCTTCTAATATTAATAACAGGCGGGACTGTCAGTCACGAACTTTTTTTTTATAACTCAATTATAGCGACGAATGTAACAGAGGTATAATTTTCCAAAATTGTACGTTTAGAAATATGAATTCTTAGTTCAACGGGATTTTATGATCTAACCTTACATATTTTTCAACGTAGGTACAGTCTAACAAATAAAAATGTCTTATTAATCTGTGCAGAACGATATTGTGCCGCGGTTTTTGGGTGAGGTGGGAATAGATTTTGAATTTCGAATTTGGAATTAAGGAGTGAAAGAACTTTGACACCTATCTATACAGTCATAGTGCATCTTTTTACAATATCATCTGTATGACAGTTGTAAAAAGTGGCATATTCTTGCTAGCCGCCTACTTGACATATAAATAAAAATAAATTAATCATAGACCATCAATTGAGTATTTTCTTGTAGTTTACTGAACTTATTAAATTAAGAATGGTAAAAGAAAACTAAAAGTTGCATCGGCTATTATTTTGTCGTTTTTATTTATTTTTAATTCATCCATCCACCTAACCTATAATAGTAAATTATTTGACTTTTAAATATTATAACGTCACAATAATTGATTTCATACAAGTTCAAAACATGTACAATCCTTCAGAAATGCAGTACCTACCTACCTATAATAAAATTGTAAAATAATTGTGTGTAGGTACATATTGAAGAAATTTAAAAAATATGGCATTCTTAACTCTGTTTTTTTTAATTCTTGTCTATTTGCTCGCAAGGGACGCAAACCTATCAAACGGTTATTGATGCAGTATTTTTATTTCAAAGGTTTTGTTCAGACTTATAAAGTTTGATCAAAATCAATCTACACTATAACCCAAAGACACGATAACCGACACCACGCGGGCGGGACCGCGGGCATCAGCTAGTAGACAATAAAATTATAATTAAACTTAATTAGATATGTAGTACCACTTACAAGCATGTCGGTATTTTCATAATGGCGTACACTTGAATGTACAGCTGTTTGTGCACAACGCACAGAAATGCAATTTTTTTGTTCCAAGACCTTTTACTTTTACTATAAATGCTGAAGTGTCTATAACTGCAATATTGTGGTGACATATCTATAATTGTTTGGCATCCCGTGATCTTTGGGACCTGAGCAAATTTTACCTGCAAGTTAATTAAGCTGATTGACAGATGAGGCTCTTGTATTAGTTGGAGGGTCAGCTGCAGTCATTCACTTCGGTAAAATTCGACATGTGGATTTGGTTATGTTAGATTTGAACTGACTAAAACTGGATGCCGTTTAGGGTCTCATATACCAGGTTATGGTAGTCCAATAAGACAAGCTAACCTTTGAGCAATTTCCGATTTTTGAAATCAGTACCTACTTAAGAAAATAATGTATTTAGTTCTGTATTCTAGAATAGTACTCAGTTCTGAACTATAAATATGTTGTCCGTACTCTAAAATGGCGACAATAAACGTCATCATTTTACACACTAATCAAAGACGCGACAGTGCGCTACGCAAAAAAATACGTCAGAAGTAATAAATTCGTAATAATATTAATATTATTGATATAAATAGAATACATAAATCTTATAAATTAATAATATGACACGATTATTTTTTATTAATTTATATTCAGTATCTGTGGCATTTTCTGCATGAGGTATCTATAGATTTATAATACATCGTTGAGTAGTAGGTATAGACAATGTGTCAATTCTGTCACTTTGTCTATACAATCTGTCAGATATTTCGAATTCAGAATTCTGTCATTTTAGAATGCGAGATTTAAACTATCTCGCCATTCATACACTCAACAATTATGTACCCTTTATTCACAAATACCAAGAAATAAGCAAAAAAAAAAATAACGCGCTCAAACACGGTAGCAACTCAATAATAATTCTATTACGAACGTTGCAAAATTCCTGCAATCCGCATCGATCGCGCAATTATCGTTGCAATTTAAGGTTGATTTCCTTTAACCACGATCGGGGCGGCTAGATCGCTGTGCGTTCATGCATCATTCATAGGCACAGGCAATAATAACCTTTAATGACATGGGGTGGGACGCTGCCGGTTTTAAAGACGGGTCATTACAATAAAATAGCTGGTTCGATGTCTGTGCAACGCTAAATGCTGATTAAAAGTATAATGCGAGTCATTTTGTTCGCCTGCAATGACTGCAATACTATTTTTTTCCTTTTAATTTTAAAAGATTTACGATTTCAACATTGCGTAATTGTGTGAATGTTTTTTTTTGACAGAATATTAGTAGGTAAATCGACTTGTGCTCATAGTGGCTTCGTTAAGTCTAGAGTTCGAACCTGCTACGTCCGGATTGAAGTTTTCTACTTCTTTTATACTTTTCGGTAGAATATAGCCTTAGTGGCTATATATATAACAGGAAAAGTATAAAAGATATTTTTGTACCACTTGATGGACAGACAAGCACACTGTCCACCTGACGGAAAATTGTTATCGTGGCCAATGGACGTGTGCAACTATCATGGTCTCTCACAATTGGTATTAAAGTAATCGGGATATTTACCATGTTGTGGAGCACCGTTCCTCCGTGATCATGGTCCTTGCAACAGCGCTGAAATATCGGAATCTCAGTACAAGACAATGTGGTAAATATCCCGATAAAAAAGAGTTTAATTAAATTTACAACACGTTAAAAAGTGTTATTCAATGAATTTGATTTAGTAAGGGTGTTAAGCTATTTAGAATCTAGTAAAGACGCTAGGATACTCGTACATGTGGCACAGATAGGAGCTGAAGGCCAGTTCTGATAATCTATAAAGAAAACAATGTAATTTTCAATAAAGAACATTGACACATAGTTTTTTTGTTATTTGATTTGCTTTTGACAGCCAATCGAACCGAAATTGAATCTTTATCAATTAACAGAATTGTCGTTCAGATTTTGGGCCGTTATCTCTGCCTACCCCAAAAAAGACGTGAGGATATGTATATAGAACCTATTAAAGATCAAAATACGCAAATGTGGAAACCAGTCAGCCCTTTTGAACCGTTTTCGCTGTACGACCATTTCCTAAGCTGTCTGAAGTGTGTCACACAGACGATCCTGAATTCGATGCACAAGTACCAGCCGCGGTTCCACCTGGTGAGGGCCAACGACATCCTCAAGCTGCCGTACTCCACGTTCAGGACATACGTCTTCAAGGAGACAGAGTTCATAGCGGTTACCGCTTACCAGAACGAAAAAGTAAGTCCAATCTGTCATTCATTTTTGTTACATTTTGTTCACCATTAGTAATAAAGATTTTTGTAAATATAGTTTTTTTATACAACTAAGGTGTCAAACAAGCACACCACCCAACTGATGGAAAGTGGGTACCGTGACCTATGAACGTGTGCAACACCAGGGGACTTACACCCGTGCTACCGACCCTGTAAGAACAGAAAGTTTGTGCAGAAGAAACAATCACGACTAGCCTTTAGTCTTCCCACTGTCAGCAGTGCTCCAGTGAACTTTGGCTACTGTACTCAACACCGGGAACACAACACGAGGTTATTATAACCGCGGTATTCTGTAGGGCGGAGGTACTTCCCCAGTCGGACTGCTCGATTGGGTCGGGAATACCGTCTTGTCCTACCTCCTATATATAGATATATATGTTAGTCTCTTTGTCGCTCTCTTTCTCTCGTCTTATGGGTACATTTATCTTGATTTTTTTGGAAGTTACTGCCGTCTGACTCTCAAACTAGAAGAGAAAAGCCTACGTCACAGCGTCTTCCATCAATCAACACATCCAGAAGAACCCATGCTGGCCTGCGGTGCCACCCACACACGGTGGAATTCATACCGTCTCGCACCAAACTGTTTAAGGCCTCTTTCCTCTGCCGCACGATAAAGAGCTGAAATGCTCTGTCCGCGCACTTGTTTACCTTGTAGTGGTATGGGTAATGGACTGCTGAGACAAGTTCTCGGGTTCGATCCCAGGTTTTACCATGGCACACACCAATGACATTTCGATACTTTTCGAAGTTATGCGTGTATTTATCGCATGTTTATAAGTGCCCGGTTAATAGCAATAGGCTCGCCACCTATTAGGACCTAAACATAAACTGTCGAAATGTGGGTGCTAGCACCTCTGCCTACCCCTTCGGGGATATAGGCGTGAGTTTATGTTATGTTATGTCCTCTAATGAGATGTCACGGTCTCGTCAGTGTGGATATCTCTACGATTATGATCTTAGTATGTGCCTATCTCCTAATAATAAAAAAATGTCCACAGATTACGCAATTGAAGATCGACAACAATCCGTTCGCGAAAGGCTTCCGGGACACGGGAGCTGGCAAACGAGAGAAGAAGTAAGTACCTAACCCTTGGAACCTATCACTTCTATGTATATGCTTTGGCACACATATCTTGGACCTGAGTCGCGAGACAAACGAGCCCCTGGCGGGCGGATTGTTTTGTAATTACTATCTAGCTTGGTGAAGTTGAGCTCGTCCACCACCGAAGCATCCCACGCTATCCTCAAAAGACACCCAAGAAACACGTACTGTGCATATAGAGTATATGTCCCAAGATAAACTGGCTGCAAAGAACAAAAAACTGGGTAATTTCTTGCGACTGTGATGCTAATGACGCTACAAAAAGATTAGCTATGTTAATACATATAGGCGTCAAAATTCATTAACCCATTTGTCTATCTTCTCTATTTGTCCTATAATCTCACTCCAAGAATTATTTTTGGTTCTGAACAGTCAAGTCTAGCTGTAAACATAGAAATCTAATCCATTGTTTACACCTCGTAAACTTGTTTAAAAAAAAATTGTTGAAGACTTGTAGAAGACTAATCAAAACATACTTGTTTTATACATGTATCTCAGATACTTTTTCGTTCACATAGTATGTATAGCCGACAAGTATAAAACACATTTACGTTCACACTGTAGCCTGTGACATATTGCAACTTGTCAAATACATGTTTTATACTTAGGTGTAAACGAGGGGTTAGCTTGAAACAAATTAAGAACGTATTCTCGTAGTAAAAAAAACTTTAAATATATTTGACAATACGTGTCAAAATCTGACAGGATTTATGTCAAAATTTGACATTTGTGTCATTCTAGTTAGAATAGTTCACAGAAATACTAAAAGAGTACCCTGCTGTAGAGATGGTCAACATAATTTGAAACGCTATTAGTTACTAACTAGTATTTACTAGAAGACCATTCACGGTAATGTTTTGTGTGACGTAATTGGAAATAAAATGTGTGAGTTTGGCGACACTAGCTTCCATAGCAGCTTACTTTTTCATGGTTCTATGGATAAGCCAATGTCGAAAGTAAATATTGAATGTTATCATTCAAAAGCATCCCAGTTTATTTGCGTTTGTAACTTCCCTCAGACTTCACCTCACTGGGGCATCACATCAGCCTACGGGACTGGGAAATCTAGTGTAACCTAAAGAACATTTTCTCTTACTTCATTTATGATTATTTTATTATAGGTATCCGAATTTTTAAATCCTCATTATTTATAGTGTATCCACTTAGGTGGTCTGCGCTTGTGGAAATTCCCATATATGACTTGATGGGACTACATTATTTCACATCTTTGATAAACAAATTTTTTTGGAAACGTATATTAATAAACTATAACGCAATATTAAGATACAAGGTAACCTTAGAAACTTTTAACTTTTTAGTCGTTTAACAGAAATAAAATTATTTGAATTTAACAACATCAGCTATTGAATACATTAGTCGTGTGTTTCGGACCACTCCATCTCTTCCCGTGCGGTGTCGTACAAGGCGACTAAGGGCTGTTTAACATCAAACAGATATGTACAGCCCAGACTCAGCCTCGGATGCATGTCAACAATAGTGCCCTGAAAACGGCAATAGGCTCACCTCCTATTACGTGGGACCGAATACAATGATGGTGAAATGTGGGTGTTAATTCACCTCTGCCTAACCCTCCGGGGATCAAGGCGTGATTATATGTATGTATGTATGTAGCTATTGAATGAAATGTATAGGTAAGCTTCTTCTGCTTTCATGACATAAAGTATAATCTTTATAACCAATGCAGATAATTTTTGTATTGATAGTCGAAAATGTTCAATTATTAAATCTTAAACTACCTTTTAAAAGTCATCACACTATACTTTAACAAACATGCATTTAGTATTATAGTCATGATTATTATATTTATTATCAATCAATATTTTATAGAGGCCCTCTCACAAAATATTTAAGGCGGATAAACTAGACGTCCGATACTTCCATAATAGGCCCTTTCCAAAAATTTTAATACTTAATTGCTTAATTTATTACCTTGTAAACTAGCAACGGTAAAAAATCGTTTATATGCCCCACTAGGTAGGTGGCCCTAAGATTAATGGCGGCGCAAACTGGGACTATTTAAGTAAAGTTAAAAGCTAACTGAATTATAGTATCTGTGGATCTTCAGAATTAATTAGGACGGCAGTAGTCCCGGCGCCGTTCCAAATTCAAATTAAACCAATCGGGCGCCTCCTTATTCGTGTTCGGAGTTTAAACATGGTTGGTAACGGCTAAAATGGAGGAGTCATTCTTGCCGCTTTTTTCCAGCGTCTTTGGCGTGCGAGGGAGAAAATTGGATTTCCGCGATAAAATCAGCTTTACGTTTTTTCGCTGTATAATTTGCCACCGACTACTGTGGGTTGGCTGTTCCGTTAAGTTATTTGAAATTCGAACAAGAACTCAATTAGTAGTTGATACGTATCTGTTTGGTGCATCGTTAGGCGAATTAGTTTCGGATGTGCGGCCATCTTGGTTTTGCAATTGAATTTTAACTCTTTGTTTACATTCGTAGATAAACGTACGAATGCCCAGACGGCATTCGTACATTTGATAGTAGATTATAATATTGTCAACCGATTTTATTGTTGTATAAATTATTTAAAAGCTGGATTAGTGATCTAATTTATTCTTTACGAGATCTAAACTCATTATTATAATGTATTAATGTAGTGAAGTGAGTGTTATGTAAACAAGCTGTCTGATACTAATATTGCATAATATATCCATTAATTGGTAGATACAGTTAAGTTTATTCAAGTTACATGTCCATTAGGGAAATCCTCGACAATATTTTAACGCAGACCTTTAGTAAAAACAATAAAATATCTAAAATAAAAAGTTCTTAATATAAGCTTTCATATTTTAAACTTTTTATGATTTTGCAATGGTAACACCTCATGTGGTCATACCTTATAATTTCTGATTATTTTGATTCTAACCTTGTAAATAGAAAATTGTTCAATGCATTTTAAAGTTAGGTACTCCTATACCTCGTGAATTGTAACAACGTATAAATTTATGAGGACAGTTTGTGTATTTCAAAATTGTACAAGAACATCAAACTGAAAGCCACAATTGATTGGATGACGAACCGGCTCCGGAAGCTATCTTAAATGCTTACACATTGCCGGACAGTCCGTCCGGACCGGACGACGACGGACACCGGACGCTGCGGGCGAATCTTCACAAAATGGCGGGCGGAAGTGGCGGAAACGTGAGCGTTTTGACAAACGCCGCGCTCGGAAAAGCCGACAGCAAAACACATGCCGTGCATACCTCCCGTCTGGCTGTAGGGTTGTCGCCAAAAAAAATAGTTATTAAAAAAATGTATACATTTTTTACACACATAATCACGCTTTTATCCCCGGAGGTTTAGGCAGAGGTGAATTAACACCCACATTTCACCAATCATTGCATTCGGTCCCACGTAATAGGGGGTGAGCCTATAGCCGTTTGCTGGTCACTATTTTTGGCTCGAGCCATGCATCTGAGGCTGACTCTGGGCTGTATATATTTATCAGATGTTAAACAGCCCTATCTCTTAGTCGCCTTGTACGACACCGCATGGGAAGAGATTTTTTATATCTTAAAAAAATCTATATTTTTTTTTAATCATAAAAATATACCTACTTCGGGCACAAAAATATATTAACCGATATTGAGATACCAGATTAGAATAAATTCTTCGTCCTAGCGGTCCCCAGTAACATCCGTAACTTCCACCTCGCAATCTGGGGTCTGCTTTTCCAGTCCTGGTTTGGCTGATCTTCAATATTTTCCGCGAAGCGATTGCCATCTAAGGAAGAAAACATACGTATAATCACGCCTTTATCCCCGGAGGGTTAGGCAGAGGTGAATTAACACCCACTTTTCACCAATCATTGAATTTAGTCCCACGTTATAGGGGGTGAGTCTAGTGCCGACTTCCGGGCACTATTGTTGACTCCAGCAATGCATCTAAAGCTGAATCAGGACTGTATATATCTGTCTGATGTTAAACAGCCCTATCCCTTAGTCGCCTTGTACGACACCGCATGGGTAGTGATGGGGTGGCCCAAATTCTACTCTGCCGGGAACCACACAGCTACATACATATAAAAAAGACAAAAGGCATAAGTTATAAGATATATTTCAAGCAAAATTGTTCCAAAATTGGTCGCAGATCAAAATAGCTTGAGCTTGAATTATACCCTTATTACCACTTAGGTGGCAGACAAACACACGGCCTACCTGATGAAGAGTGGTTACCGTGGCCTATGGACGTGTGCAAAACTAAGGGAGACACATTCGCGCTGCAAACTCTGTAAGCACAGAGAGTTTCTGTGCCGCCAGTGTAAAAGACAAAGCAAGACAAGCTTTTGGTCTTTCCACTGACAATACAAAAAACTCTCCAGTGAGCTCTAGCTACCCTACTCACCGCCGGGAACAAAACACGAGCTTATTACAGCATATATAGGAGTAGATGTAGTCCGGAATAAGAGTTTTCACACACCTCTGTCCATTCCTTCTGACGCTTGATTGCGTATTGCACTTTCCTGATCGAACCACCGAACTATTACAAAAAGCTTGTAACAGACATGGTTCGCTAAACAAGTACTTAACACAAGTACGTACACAAGAACCTTCAAGAATGCAGGTCAACTCAAGGTGTTTTCTTTTATTGCTAAAGCCAATAGCGATTAATTTCTAAACGATAATTGTACTTGCCATTAAAAAAACTGTAATTAATTATAACCATGATATTTAAGTACAAACTCCAATTAATTAATATGTTAATTAGACAACAAGTTGGCAACCCTGGTATTTCCCAGTAGGTACTAACGACCGTTCTCGCCATACCTCTGGTGTATTTATGCCTTTATAAGGATATCCTTTGAAACGGCGTACCGTAGTGTGAGAATACCCTTTTATGTATCTGGGTACTAATTAAGATGCGGTCGGTTTTGAGGTCATTTCTAAAGGTGTGGAGTAGCTATTGTACTATTAATGTTTTGAGAGAAAGTTATATTTAGATATTAAATTCGTAATTCGAATAATTTATATTATTTAAATACCTTTTCTACGTGTGTACGTACGTCCCTGAAATTCTCTGAAACGGCTGGATTGAAATTCACACAATTTAATGTGTTTAAAAAGGTCACTGGATAAAAAAACCTAAAATTGGCTCTATGGTCTATGTCCTTTTTGCATCACACGCCACCTTACTTGCAATCAGAGTAACTTAGTTCTCAAATAGTTACGTCTATATATCTCCGAGTCTAGAGTGTTTTGCCTTACTAACTCAAAAATCTACCTTACCTGCTATCCGGTACACCAGTTGATTGACTGACGAGATACTTGTGCAGTTTTTCATCTTAGGATTATGAGGCTAGACGACAGTCACCTCTGGAAAAGCGGTCATATTATTATTCAAAAAATAATAGAAGTACCTCGAGCTCCAAAAGTGCAAACTTTCGTCGTAACTGACAATGATATAGTGATGAAGATGAGAGCAATAAAACAAAATAATACGTAAAAACAACAACTAAAAGACAACAAAAATCGAGACACCTACTTAATATGCCGCGCCGTCAAGAATAGCAATAGAACAAGCTTTTGTCCCCTCGTGACCCCAAACTAACCGCATCGTTTTAAGGGATAAAAATTTGGCGAAATTACAAGGCAGGCCACCCCTGCAGCGAGTTTACAATGTAACGCGAGCGCTCTAATGCGAACAGTTTAACTCAGGGCTGTCCCAACCTTGGAATTTTAATTTAATTTGAAAATTATTTATATTTTCTTTGGTGTCTTCACCACTTCAAAATTGTACTGAAGTGGTACACAAGTGGTATGGGTCCCTTGTATTCAAAACTTATACTTTAGGAGCCTAGGTACCACTCTCCTTCCCCTTCATCAAAAGGAGAACCTGCTTTAGAACCTTATTGGTCAATCGGCAGGTGTACCATAGCAGATAACATTCACACTAAATGCTCGTGTTTAGTAGGGTTTAGCTGTTTCCTAAATCAATTTTAGCTGGATCCGATTGTTGGCTTGTACTCGTAAAAATACCATGTTTTCCTAGTATGTATAAATGGGTTGGTTAGTCCAGGGAAGCATTACTTTCTTACTTTTTCAGTTTAATTATAAATAAAAGTACTGCGTTTTAAACAACGTGTGATAATTCTGGAGGTCTTCTTCTCTTTTGCCATTATTTTCATTTAATAATTTCCTTTACGCTCTCATGTACAAAATAACAACACGAGGTCAACATCTTAGGTTTAGGAAGTGCATGGTCGTGGTAATCGCTTACCATATAGCGGGTAGTGTACTTATTTACTAAAAATAAATACTTTAACTAACCTACCAAACCAGCGAAATAATCATTTTTCAATGGTTCATTTATATTACTTATTACTTTTATAATATTTTCTGACATAATTGTACAATTTTTACGTTCATATGTAGAGCACATATGAACGTAAAAATTGTACAGTTATGTAGCTAAATTGAATAAATGAAATTGATTCTTTGATTCTTAACTTTTAATTCCAAAAAATCTTAAACCCGAAAATTAAATTTCGTCACCCCTGTAACCCAAGGGGTGGCACAAATTAAATTCTATCAGTTGACAATGAGACGAGTTAATAAAATGAATTCGGTACGGGACCCTCTGCTCGAAGACGGGCCGGCCATATTTAGGGATCAGTAAAACAATGAGATGATAAAGAGTTATTTGTTCTGGGCGACAGAAGGTAAATAATTGCGCCCGTTTTTGTACATTTTTGGGGTGAGGATAAACGTTTATGTTCTTTTACCCTTTTTGTTAAAGTTAAAATATTGTACGCGGTTTATTATCGAGAACTCGTGTTAGCTCTTGTTGATGTCAGTAGGAATAAACTGTTTGTGTGTCTTAATTATTATTTCTAAATATTCAAGAAATATTGATTCCCGAAAGGGGGTAGTTCATTATCAAGTCAATTCAGTTTTTTATCAAAGCTATATTATAAACTGTTATAAACTATGGATATGATGTCTACACTTAAAAATGGCGAATATTAGGCATCAATCAGAGACGCGACAGTGGGCTACGCAAAAAATATATTGAATAAAACTAAATAATAAAGTAGTTTATAATAATTAATATAGTAATTATAGCTATAATTTTTTTATACATAGTGTTTTGAATGATTGAAAGCATGGCGGCTTTAAAAAAAAATAGCGCAAACACTATGTCGTGTATTGTACTATTGTAGTAATATAACACGTCATTGCTCAAAATAGGAACTTCTATGAAAAAATTAATAATTTAGGTATAGCGTCATATTTATTTACTGTAAATTTTTTTTACTGTCAGTGGTTGGGTATGTGATTCAAAGTTTAGAAATCAACAAAATAAGAACGGACATAATTCTATTTACTATTTTGTTTTAATTAAGTATAGAAACACCTCATCCTTTTCAACGTATTTTTTGTAAAAGAGGATACCTTCAGCGTGTTATAAAATTGGTTCAGATCAGATGATGGAAATCATGAACAAATCATCAAACAACTGCTTAAAACATGACATAAATACATTTCTTTTTTATTGGCAGCTCTATAATTACTTACACATTTAGCTCAGTGTGAAAATATAGGAAAATTACTTGCAGGAAATTCGGCCACCTTTAAAATTCATTAGATAAAACACCATGGGGGCGTCGGTGTCTCGAATTTCACCATCATTAGGAGATGATTAACCTTTCGCGGCGAATGGGGGTCGCCTCGCACCATTACCTCAAATGTCAAACGATTCACACCCTAGTGTTGTCATTTTAAAAATATTGCTCTTGAACTTTAGTGTACCATGAGAAATCAATTGGGTAATTGACTGACAATTTAAATCAGTTACTTTTTATAAAATGTCTAAACTCGCAGACCACAACATGACGAAAAACGTTGCGCAATTTTTTATAGCTGTCATACAGACAACAGTATAAAAAGGCGCGCTTTGTCTACACAGTGTAGAAATTCATTAGGTATCTTATAGTTTCTGCATTCTGTTCCAAATTTGAAATTCAAAATTCGCACGCCGGAACCCGTTCCTTTCCAAATTCAAAATTCTCACGCAGGAGCTGTGAAACAATGTTAATTCTAAACAGTTTGTCTAGTATATTGTATTTGTTTTGGTCTAGTAGTATAATATGCGTTTAGCCTCACACCTTGGTTGATATAGAAATTAGTCCCCAAACTCACGTATTAAGAATTTCCAGAAACAATAGAACTAATAAACAACAGAATTTTTAGAATATTAAATATTCAATTGGCTGTCAAAATCAAATTAAGTGTCAAGACGATCACGATTTCAATGAACGGTACCCGTAGCACGAAAAATTATCGTAAACGTAACGAGAGAACGGAGCGTTGCGATTGGCCGGTTTCACATACAAACAGGTTGTATTGAAACCATTTTTGTAATACAATGTTCTTCTTTGAAAATTGTATTATGAAAATAATGTTTTGACATTTAATTTGATTTTGACAGCCAATCGAATCGAAATCGATGCAGCCCTATCCTCTTCGCTCTCCTTGGATTGATGGTTGTGGTCTCAATCGACAAGATTCGACTTCGTTCCGGACACATTTCATCAAATAAATTTGCGTTCTTAATGCGACAATCAACATCGCCAAACTGTACCACCTGCAATACCGATGACCTGTACCATATTTTGATGGAATGTGTGCGGAATGAAACGCACAGGGATCCTCTTTTGAAGAGTAGTTTAATGGTAGGAAGTTGTAACAGTGCCCTGTCTGAGCCATTATCGTATACAACCCGGGCACTGGACAACTTAGTTAAGTTTAGAGGTTAAGCAATTATGATAACTGTGTATGATAATATGTTTTTGTTTTTTTGTTTGATTTGTTAATTCTATACTTGTTTGCAATATGAGCAACATAATCGCTCTAGCGACAAAGCCCTATAAAGATTAAAAAAAAAGCCTTTAAAAAGGCAGACACTAGGCTTTTTGCATGTCTTTTAATATAATTACATAAATGTTGTGATGATAAGATGATAACACGAGTAGTCTGTCGGTGTACCGCAGGCAGGCGCTGCTGACGGCGCGCTCGGACGCCCGCGACGACGACGACGAGCGGCCCCTGGACGTGGGCGGCCCCTCCAGTCCACCGCCCCCCTCGTCCACTACCCAGCACAACTCCACCTGTAAGTATATCTACTTGAATTGCAGTTCGAGGCATATATCTTGACCCCAAAAAAAAGCTAGAGCAATTGCTGATATTTAAGTAATCTTTAATTAAATAGAATTTTTATAGATTAGAAGTCTAGATCAACATTTGTAGATATAATTTGAAAATAATATTTTTTAATTTTAATGTAATGCAAAGTGCGAGTCGAACTCGCGCAACGATGGTTCCGTAACTTTAGCTACAAAAACCGTAATATATTTTGAATGCGTTGACTTGGAAACTTGGTTTTTGCACAGTTTCGAGACGTTATATACCTCCTGAGTATGGTATGAATTTCTTCTCGATATGTCCACGCATTGCTGAGAAAAAAAGTCTTGACAGACAGACAGACCGACAGACAGACAACTAGACAACAACAACAACCTAAAATGCGACATTGAGATTTGAATATTTGGCAGGTTCTAACAAAACTTTTACTTTCAGCGTGGTTCAGCTCAAGTGGCGGGGGCGGAGACTCAGGAGCTGAAGAAGGCATAGAAGCAGGATCAGACTCCTCATGCTCAGGTGGAGCGAGAGCACCGTCCCCTCCTCCCGGCCCCTCACGTCCCTCCCCCGCGCCAGACGTCTCCCTCGGCCCGCCAGTCCAGCCCCCACTCCTCCCATATTTATACCCGCCAAGCCTATACCCGCCACCGTTCTTCCCTCACCACCAAATGCCACCAGGTCTACTGTTTAACCTCCATCCGTTACTACAGCAGTACTCCTTGCCACCGCCTCCCCCCACTCCAGGGATGCACGCAGCGTTGGGCAAGACGCATAGGTTTTCTCCATACGCGTTGCCTGGTTTAGGATCAGCGTTCGAGCAGGTTGCACCGCGAGCGCGTTCTCTGAGCTCGTCACCCGCGCGAGCGCGGCCTGGCTCGCCGCCCACGCGAGCCGCCTCAGCTGATCCTCCACCAGAGCCAAGTTCCACGACACCAGCGACACCGCCTGCGTCAGACCTCAAAAGCATTGAACGAATGGTGAATGGGCTGGATGTTGAAACGCAGGACTGACTTTCCTGATGATGTACATACTGTGTATTTTACTCGTGGGCCCGCTCGCTTCGGGCGAATTTTTTATATCGTTCCTATTTTGTTTTCCTTTCGAGTTCTATTCGGGTCGATATTCGTATACTGATTGTAAATAGTTAAGCTTACACTAGAATCGTTCACGAAATATTTGGTTGGCTGTGGATGGACGGCATCGCGGTGTAACATTCTCGGAATGACTTTTTTTCTTGTGCAATAATTTCTTTGTCTATTGTATTAACAAATTGTTATATCTTAGAAGTTAAAGCTGTTCATGTATTTTGTCGTCAATGTTAAAAACTATCGCAAAATAATTATATACAGAAGGAGGGCAGACGCATGCGTAAATCGTAGAATGCAAACATCTCACAACTGGTGAAACAGATTCTCATAAGTAGATTCTAAGCTCTAATCTCTTTTCATAATTTCATAAAGCTTTTTCTTTTATCTAAGACACGCCAACTTGATTAAACCTCGCCTGATGTTAAGCTAAAGGGGGAAAGCGGGTCACCATACTCACCATTACAGACACTAAGTAATGTTACAATGGTGGCACTCAGCTTGGCGGCCTCATCGACCCGGGATTGTAGGAAGAAGGAAACACGTGTGCTGGTAATAAATCCAGGCTGAACTTCTGTATCTATCTATTTTGTGCTATGAAGCATATTATTAAAAAATTGACCCCGCAATGCTAGTTTGTACGAGACGTCGTGTATAGCACGGGATGGTAGAAACCTGATCGTCATATCAAACAAATAAAAAAAAATACAAATGAACCCGCGAAACTAGAAGTCTTTAACAAGACGCCGAACTGTGTTTTACACAGACAATGTACACATAGATCACGCAAGACGTACCTTTACGAAGCAGGACCCCGATTCTGCTAAAGCAAAACTACTGTCATATCGCGAACACTGCTAAAAATCCAAATAATTTTAGACTTTAAAAAAAAAAAATCAATTTCAAAAACAGAAAGCTTCTTGCATATCGAATGAAAAAAAGTAATGAAACTCTTTTCATTTAATTTTGGACGCTAATTCTGTAGGAATAAAGTATAATATTCAATAACACTTTTTTGCAGTGTCTTTGGTTATGACAGTGGTATTGCTTTGGTAGAATTGAGTGCCAGGTGTGGTCCCGATGCCGTGCCGACCACACAACCCTCACGTTAGTAAAACATAGCAACACTGCAATAGCAATAGTTTTAAATTAATACTCTGATTTCTGGCAACACAATACGAGTTGTAGCTATGACGACTTCATACTTATATGATTTTTATTAAAAAATTTTTCTTTTTTAATTTAATTGACCTCGAAAAAGCAAGGAAGCTAGCAACGTGATGAGAAAAATATTAGATTTTTTGTTATATATGTATGTAGACAAACTGTTATTTTTGCTAAAGTTTTTATTTACCTTTCAATTATAATATTTATATAATATTTTTTTCCTAATGACCCCAAATGAATATTAAAAAAATAGTCCTAGGCTTAAAAAAATCAATAAATATACTTTTTAATTTGTAAGTGCCATTTACAGATTTGAAGTTTTTGAAATCGGTTTGAATTACGAATTTTCATAACCGACTGATGCAATAATTAATAATTCATTGATTAATAATTGCGTACTTGACTACCTACCTACCTACCTATCAATTCAGATATCCCATACAATTTTTGTAACTACTATTTAATAATAAATGAAAGAATAATATTAATAACAATAATAATTATATATATTTTTTACAATTTTACCAAAATTCCTAAAATTATTCAGAAGACGTCACCGCTGCAAACCGTAATTTTGGAATTATTAATTTGATTTCCCACTTCAAATAATTAAAATATAATTAATAATATTGCTTTATTTTGTAAATACAATTTGTAAGGTATATTTACGTGTTTACTAATAAATAGACATATTTTCAAAATATGTTTTGTCAATTGTGCTGTGAGATAGCGTGAGTTCGATTGCTGCTTTCGTTAAAAAAATACATATTTTACTTTCAATTTTCGGTACAAACGTGCTTTAATTGAAAATGAAGAAAAACACGACTAAAATGTTAATATCATTAGCTTTCGTCTTCAATTGGCATAAAATTCAAAAAAATATATTTCTATGAAAGCAACAATTGGATTCGCGCAAAACGATTGATAAATCTAAACTATAAGTTAAAAATTTGTAATATATAGTTAATAAATATTGTAGTTAAAATACAAAATATATAATTATAATAATTATAAAAATGAATATAATTTTCCATGGAATTCATTACACTTAAGCAGTAAACATTTGGTAATAGTTATAAAAATACTTTTTTTTTTCTTACACGTTTAAGTAAACAGTGATTTGATTGCAATAAGAATTGTTTTGCCATTTTTCTACATAAAAAAAATAAGCTTTGTGAAGAGGGAGATTGTAATTTTGCAACAGTTGTAACTAAAAATTATTCATTAAAATATATAGATAAATCTATTGACAAAATATAATTGTTTCTTTTACACCATCTAAAAAGGATATACCCAGTTCGTCATCACATCATAGAGGAGTGTACAGGGTCCTTTATCTATATAGGTCTATATATATATATATAAATATTACGTCCTTTCATATGAAATTGCCGAAATTTTCTTACAGATTCATGAGTTCGTTATTCCTGTAATTTAATAGCTATTTCCATTATTTATGTTTTGTTTGAAAGTTGATTTCAAGATTTTACAACTCTATATTAAATTTAGTTTTTATTGGCCGCTTGATAAATTAAATTCGATCTTCAAAAACAGTACTTCCTAATAATGCTATCCGTTTTGATGATAAATTTCGTATTACTTTTTTGCAACTGCCACTTTTGAAAAATGAAATAAAAGTGTTTGTTAGCTTAATGTTGTCTCATTCAAACACAAAAAAACATAAAATTTGGAAATGTTATTCGCAGTTTGATTTGCTTTTAATATCTTTGTACTAAGATCCTTTTTACTATACCACTTAAATGGCAGACAAGCACACAGCCCACCTGATGGAAAGTGATTAACGTGGACTATGGACGTGTGTAACACCAGAGTAGCCACACTCGCGCTGCCGACCCTGTAAGCACAGAGTTTCTGTACCGTCAGTGTAGAAGACAAAGCAGGACAATCCTTTAGTCTTCCCACAGACAGCACGAATTCTCCAGTGAGCTCTGGCTACCCTACTCATAAGTGCTTATATTATCTGGTGTATTTACAGTCTGATCTTGATAGGAACCCGTGGTGATTGTAAGTGATTGATCTACAGATCCTATAAAGACCGCCATTACATAGGTACCAGAAGCAGCATGGTAAAAGTAGGTACATGTTATAAAAATGCCAGACTCAGCCACTGATGCGCGACTCGAGTCAACAATAGCACCCGGCATACGGCAATAGGCTCACCGTCTATTATCAAATCAAATGTACGAGGAAAGAAATACGTGAGCTGGTAAAGAATCTCAGGTCTTAGTGGTGCGTCATAGGAAAGAGTCTCCGAACCGCTTGGTTTTTGTGATTGGTGGTCTATTATGTGTGGGTTTTAAGGCTGCACGCCTTGCTAAGGCTTTGACGGCACAGAAACTCTCTATTCTTACATGGTCTGCAGCACGAGTGTGACTCCCATGATGTTCCACACGTCCATAGACCACGGTAATCACTTTTTATCAGGTGGGCCGTGTGCTTGTCTACCACCTAAGTTGTATAAAAAAGTCACCTCTGTCTAACCTTCCAGGGAGAAAGTCGTGATTATATGTATGTATGTTATAAAAATGGCGGTACTTAATTTTTTTTATAATATCACTACGAGCTGACACAACAATAAACATGGAATCTAACATCTTTAGTACCCTGTACGAAGTTATTTTACACAATTACCGTGTAACAAGGTACGCGTCACGTCGGAGTAATTGCTAGGTCTCCCAACACTATGCGAGGATCTGATGTGATCTTTGTGGACGGTGGTTGTCAAACTTTTGTGAAAATTTAAGTGAAAGTAAAATAACTTATAAAGGTTGTTTAACTCCACTATGATCCCAAGTCAACTTATCCCGCGAGCCTACCTGCTGAAGACCTGACGTGAGGCAGCAACGCTGCCGTAAAAGCTAGATAAACCATTTTATCTAGCTTTTACGGAGGAGGAGAGCAGCCCTTAAGCTCTAAAGCGCGAATTTTGGATGCGAAGCTGCTTGTACTGATAATTAAAGTAAGTAAATATGACGTGGTATAAATATTTTAGCCTTTTATATAAGTAATGCATAGTAATTTATGATTATATCCTACCCCTTATGAAGAGCTGTAAGTAAAATATAAAGAATAAAACCCACGATCTTCACTATGTCTCACTAGATGCTCATAATACCTACATACTGTAACGAAGTTTGAGGTGAAGGCTTTTAAAAAAAGGGGATTAACCGATTGCAATATAGATCAGGATGAACCTGAGTGTCCTGGGATGATCAGGGAATGTGTGGTATGCAAGTAACAATAGATGCCTACAACGACATAATCAACAAAATAAATGGTAAAAACTTTGAGCATAACTGTCCCAGAGGTGTCACGTACGTAATTGTCTCGCTATCAGATAATTCGCCCACTTCATGTTCCGTATGCTAAACTAGTTTCCTTGAATGAGGTGCAGCGCGAAACACCACAGAGATGTACTTAGGATAACGGTAAGGACCCAGCTTGCGGACTGATAAACGAGATAGATTGTTGCTGTAAGGCTTTTGGCGATACTCATTCATATTTGTAAGATGACTGATGAACTTCACACATGTGCGTAAAACTCAAAATAAACGTTTGGGCCGTGGGGTCCGAGCGCCCGCAATCTGTTCAGAGATATTGCGAAGTGGTCGACGCTTCTCGTGACCAGAAGTCTGGCCTTTTCTTAAATCAGAGAATAAGCGTGGCCATAAAACGTGGCAATACTGCCTGCCAGTCTTCTGGGAGCACTATCTTAAGAGGCATGCGATGCGGAGGAATTTCACGACACATGTTAACTTTTATTTAAATATAGTTTTTTTTATTATAATAGATATCAATAAACTAAATTGTCGGAGGAATTAAGAATTGGATGGTGTTATTGCCAGAGATAACGAAGATCGGTTGAAGAAGCGGTCCCTGGATTGACAGTTAAGAGCCTTGCATACAACCGGAACTCCACGCTATGATGAAGTGGAAAAGTGAAGCAGGAATGAGAACCTCGGAATTCGTCTTTTGGGTTTTTTAGTTTTAGTTATTTCGATATTTTCGGAAGAGTGACTGCGATTCGACTACACAACCCACAGACAATATCGAAACTCTATAGATGACCAACCACCCTACACAAAAAGTGGCAGTTAGTTGGCCGGCGTGGTGTGGAATAGAATGACGAATGACAGGCAATGAATACGACAGTTCATAAACATCAAATTCCATACATTCATCATTCTGTTCCACAACACGTCGACCAAAAAATTGCTACTTGTGTTGGGGAACAGTTGTCAGACTATTCAAGGATCCAACTTCCACCAAGAAATGTCATAGATATTTGTATACAACCGGGACCTACGACGGCTGAACATGCTTTTCGAGGCCCCAAGCCATGGAGAGGTCACCATGTGTTAAGATTGGCCACCTATCCTAAGATTATACTGTCTAGTCTTGTTTAACCTTGCAATATGCTATTCACGCGGTTACTTGAGTTATTTCTGCATTATTCTCCGGAATGCAAAGCTAACCACCAAATAAAGCGGCTAATGTAAGCTCGCACAACATTTTATGACACCTGCGAGGAGCGTCCACACGTGCCGATGGCAGATAGCGGCACAGCACGTACAAGGGCGCGGCCAGCGTCCCGGCGCTGACTCAGACGCGATAGTGTACTACTCTGTATAAGTCAGCGTCCAGTGTCCGACGAAAACCACTGAACCGATTTTGATAATATTTGGACAAAACTAACTAGAGCGACTGGGACCCATAATAACCCAATATTGTGATCCAGGCGGTGAGTAGGGTAACCAGAGCTCACTGGTGAGTTTTTGTGCTGTCCATGGGAAGACCAAAGGCTTTGTCCGGCTTTGTTGTGTACTGACAACACTTTGTTCTAACAGGGTCGGCAGCACGCGTGTGACTCCACTGGTGTTGCACACGTCCATATGCTACGGTGACCACTTTTCATCTGGTGAGCCGTGTACGTGTCTGCCACCTAAGTGTTATAAAAACAACTTGGAAAAGGATGGCTTGTAGATTATGTGCGGTATTTGATTGTGATATTTAACACCCAAACGGGGAAGCCGCGAGCAAACTATATAATCTATAAGTATGTTACATTGGCGCTTCCTTCTGCAAGCAAGTAACGCAGCGGGAGCGACGGAGGATCGCAAGCCAAGCTGCCCGCGTACGAAGGCAACTCGGGCGTCGGAGGTCGATGAATGACCTCCGCCCCCCATGAGCGTAGGCCTGGGGGTGACGGGTGGAGCCGCCTGTCAGCCTGACAGAAGCATGCCGCGGCGGCGGAGCGCCTCGCGCACCTCCCCATTTCCGGGGACGAGTTGGGGACTCTGTGATCCCCACACCCTAGGAGAGGACCAGATCGAGAGAGATGGGCCTGGGTCGGCCGGGGTGCGAGGTATATGCCTGTTAACCTCACCATCGGCAACCAAAATCGACCCACAGGCGGCGTACATTTTCGTCGGTTCGAGTCCGATATAACCTCTTCCACCGGCTCCGGTGGGGGGGCATCCGTGGGGATTTTGCGCACGGAAAAAACAAAAAAGTATGTAACATTTTTCTCGACGGTAAAAAATTTTAGGCTTCTGCGTGTTTAAGGAGTGTATGATCTTCGTAGGCACAGCTCATCTGCCAGTGGTAGTCCTGCTGATTAACGAATGAGTACATGACGTAGATTCCCGCTAAGTGCAAATATTTGTACCCATATACCTATATATTTGCATTGGTCTGGGTGTTTCTATGTATAATATAGGTATATATATATTTTACCGCGGTAGCCTAGTGGTATGGGTAATGGACTGCTGAGACGAGGTCTCGGGTTCGATCCTAGGTTTTACCATGGCACACACCTATGATTTTTAGATGCTTTTCGAAGTTATTTGTGTATTTATCGCAGATTTATAAGTGCCCGGTTAATTGCAATAGGCTCGCCACCTATTACATTGGGACCTAAACATAAACTGGCGAAAGGTGGGTGCTAGCACCTCTGCCTACCCCTTCGGGGATATAGGCGTGAGTTAATGTATAATAAAAGAATATAAGTATGTTTATCCGCATTCTAGTTATAAGCTATGCTTACCATGGGTCTAGATAGCGCCATGTAGAATGTTGTAAAATATATATTTCCTCTCGTTGTAGGGAGGGCAGACGGTAGCCATAACGAGAAGCCAATTTCAGAGAAAGGTGACATTTAGTCATGAACCTTTGAGCGCCAATCATAGCTGTACCCAAGCTTGAGCTCTATTGAGGCCTATGGACGTGTGTAACACCAGAGAAGCCACACTCGCGATGCCGACCCTGTAAGCATAGAGTCTCTGTGCCGTCAGTGTAGAGGACAAAGCAAGACAAGCGTTTAGTCATCCCACTGACAGCACAAATTCTCCAGTGAGCTCTGGCTACCCTACTCACTGCTGGGAACACAACACGAAGTTATTATAACCGCGGTATTCTGTAGGGCGGAGGTACTTCCCCAGTCGGACTGTTCAATTGGGTGGAAATACTGCCGTGTCCTACCTCCTATAAAACCTCTTTAGTGCTGCTTAAAGATTCTTTGTTGAGTTATCTTTACAAACATTTGAGTATAAACAAATTCGGACTGCAGGGCGATGTGATAATCTAAACGGTGCGCGAATGTTAAGTGTGTTGCCTCATTAAATATTCCCGTGGTGTTGCCACATAAACAACGGCAAAAACAACATTTTTAGTTGCACATGCCGTTTGCAACTGCAACACACTCCACAACAATATTATTCGAATTAAGGGTCAGCAAAAAATGTAATTGCTGTTTGAACTTATAACTACAATTTGTATTAGGTTAGTACGTAAAACTACTCGAAATTACGAATGAAATAATCAACACAATGACAACTTAATCTGTACTAATATTATAAAGTTGAAGAGCTTGAGTAAAAAGTTAAAGAGACCGCGGTAGCCTAGTGGTATGGGTAATGAACTGCTGAGACGAGGTTTCGGGTTCGATCCCAGGTTTTACATGGCACACATCAATGACTTTTTGGTGCCACCCCACGGATACCTCCCCACCGGAGCCGGTGGAGGAGGTTATGTCGGACTCGAACCGACTAAAACGCACGCCGCCTGTGGGTCGTTTCGGTTGCCGAAGGTGAGGTTGACAGGCATATCCCTCGCACCCCGGCCGACCCAGGGCCATCTCTCACGATCTGGCCCTCTTCTCGGGTGTGGGGACCACAGAGTCCCCAACTCGTCCCCGGAAACGGGGAGGCGCGCCACGCGCGCCGCCGCCGCGGCCTGCTTCTGCCAGGGTGACAGGCGGCTTCACCTGTCACCCCCAGGCCGGCGCTCATGGGGGGCGGAGGTCGTTCATCGACCTCCGACGCCCGAGTTGCCTTCGTACGCGGGCAGCTTGTCTTGCGATCCTTCGTCGCTCCCGCTGCCGCTCCCGCCCCGCCTCCTCCTTCACGAGCATTACTTGCTCGCAGAAGGAGGCGCCGGCCGCCCACGCATCCGCGCAGCGAACCATCGCCGCGAGCAAGGTGGAGAGCGTGAGAACCCTCACTCCCAGGGCCGCCACAAGCTCCCGCCTCGGCGTCTCCCACGCCGGACACTCGGTGAGCGTGTGCGGACCTGAGTCCTCGCTCGCGTCGCAGTGATGGCACTCGGACGTTGGCTCTTTGTGCATCCGACGCAGATACTTTCCGAAGCATCCGTGCTCGGTGATCATCTGCGTCAGACGGTACGAGAGGCTGCCGTGTGGCCTCTCTAGCCACTCCCCCATGATGGGTCTTACCGCCGTTACTACGGCGTGCCCTGAAATTTATTTAGTACCTGTTACAATCCATCATTTTGCAGTAAAACCTTATTAATCAGAAAAATAAACACATTTTCACTTTGCTAACTTATAAAGGTAAAATACGGTCGGTCACGTGACATTTCTACACGTGACGTCATTAAATAATTTTTACGATGATACTTCGTGTTGTGTTCCCAGCGGTAAGTAGGGTAGCCAGACCTCACTGGAGAATTTGTGCTGTCAGTGGGAAGACTAAAGGCTTGTCCTGCTTTGTCTTCTACACTGACGGCACAGAAACTCTGTACTTACAGGATTGGCAGCGCGACTGTGACTCCTCTGGTGTTACAAACGTCCATAGGCCACGGTAACCACTTTCCACCAGGTGGACCGTGTGCTTGTCTGCCACCTAAGTGGTATAAAAAAAATGAAATAGTAGTAGCAGTATAAATAATCTCAATTTTATTTTGTAAAATTAAATACTTAAAATTAATCTTTTTGTCAAATACATTTTGTATAGTTATTATTTACGTCATATTCAATACATTTCAAATATTTTTGAAATAGTTATCAAATATCCTATTATTTTGACGATTAACTCTATTTATATATGAGGTCACATCCTCCTACGTCATTCTAAATATACCTACGTCTGTCTGTGTCATTCTAAGCGGAGTAACCTCCACGTCGTTTAAGTACGTGCGTACTTACTTAATATAGAATACATAGGGCATCCTCTATCTACGTCATTGTTCTGTACAAACAATGACGTAGGTTTATTACGCACATCTTTTTTTTTCTTTTACACTACTCAGGTGGCAGAGAAGCACACAACCTCGATTCTGCTAAAGTAAAACCACTGCTATAGACACTGCTAAAATGTCATTTAATTTAGACTTTAAAGCAATGCTTTTAAAGTTCGAACTTAAGGATTTTTACAGAGATAGTGAAAAGTGTAAAGAAACTCTTTTCATTTAATTTTGGACTTTAAGCTTATTGAAATAAATTTTAAAATTTTAAGCCATTTATTGCGGTGGTGAATAACAAAATAGATACCAGAGTATGGTTATCTATTTATTAGCCGACTCTTAATTGATTATCTTAATCTAATGACTGTAGCTTATATACTAAGATTTCACTTGTAGTGGGGCTGGCAACATGTGTCGCGTTTGTGGATACTGCAAATTTGCAGATTAATTGTTATGACAGAGGACGTGATTTCCTAATCTGTACGTTACTTTGTTTATACAATTTTTTTCTTTGTAGAAATTACGTCTCGCCTATCCAAGACTGTCATACCATTTATTGCAGTGTCTGTGGCTTGACAGTGGTTTTGCTTCAGTAGAAACGAGAAATTAATGGAAGGTGGTTACTGTGGCATATGGACGTGTCTAACACTAGAGGGGTCACACTCGCGCTGCTGATATTGTAAGCACAGAGAGATTCTGTGCCGTCAATGTAGAAGACAAAGCATGACAAACTTTTGGTACTCCCACTGATAGCACAAAAACTGTCCAGTAAGTTCTGGCTACCCTACTCACCACAGGGAACACAACACGAGGTTATTATGACCGCGGTATTATGTAGGGCGGAGGAACTCCTCCAGTCAAACTGCTTAATTGGACGGAATTACCGTCGTGTCGTACCTCCAGTAATTCCTCAACGAATCATCAACATTCTCTGAGCCCTCCCCCAACTCAGTTGGGGTCGGCTTTCTAGTCTAACTGTGATGCGGTTGAACTTTGATATTTTCTGTGAAGCTACAGTCATCTGACCTCTATAACTATTGGCAATATGAAGATTTGTAGTTAGACTAATCGGACTTTTGAGGGCTCCAACTACTCGTGACAACTGCCAAAGATGTTTGACGTCTATCGATGTCTTTACAGAGTAAACAGGTAGGTGTTCAACATCCTTGAGGTCCAACTCATTCTCTCCTGTATGTCCGTACACTTGATAAACAACGGAGGAGGCATTGTCGCAGCTTACCTCCCAGGTTTGGGAGGTTATGACAGCCGGGGTACGAGGGAAATGTTTTATTGGTCACTTTACAGCTCAGCTCTGAAGACGATAAACGGTGTGTGGTTTTATTCGATTCGAGCCTGATATAAGTGACTGAGGTTCCATGGCGATTTTCAACGAAAAAGGAGTTCTGAGGTCAGATAGCAGACATAAAGTTATTTTGGATATTTTATGCATTTGGCGGTAGGCTTACCAAATTATGATGTTCTAGACATCGAATTACCAAAATGTTGTTCTAGGGCTCGAAGTACCAAAATTATATTCTAAGAATCGAAGGACCAAAATGTTATTCTAGCTTCGAATGACCAAAAGAATATGTTAATGCTTCCAGAAAAGTCAACATACTAATAAAAAGCGACCTAAGGTTTCAAAAGATCAAACTTTGCACGCAACTAGAACATCTCTATGAGGATGATGAAGGTATGATTTCGAGGCCCACAGCAGACAGCAGACAGCAGCAACAGATGCAGATTGTACCATGAAATATAATTGAATATGATAATTTTGATTATTACCTTAATTCACTGCGGCTTCTCAATAGCGGCGTTTACTCGTATTCAAGTTTAACAAGCAATATATGTAAAAAAAAAATAGTCTTGTTTTTTTGCATACATTACTTTGATATGGAAACAACATCATTCAGAAACAATGAATTAAAACAATAAACAAAATTATATTATATTCTTTTCATGGTACGGACTGCGTGTGTTGCTGCTGTCTGCGGTCGGCATCAGAATCATACCTTGATTCTAAATTAAATAAGGATACTTTTAGCTTATCTGCCTTCTGTTTCTAAATATTTCTGCCACAAATTCCTAAAACACACTCAATTTACGTATAAAGAAGCCGAAGCAACCCTTTCTTAACTCAGATGTCAATTATAAATTCGGCGTGAAAAGATATTCACGGTATTTCAATTCGTACCGCGAAATAAATCGAAAAAATACAACCAACAAGCTAGAGTCGGCCATTTATAATTAACTGTTACGGTTATTTGGTGGTGCCGTCTCTCTCTTACGTGGCAAGAATGGGTATTTTTGTCGCATTCACTTCTGGGCGAAGTGTTGCCACAAATCACCTGAGACAATGAGAAGACAGTCGTTTGTGGTCTCAAGGATTTTGAGAGTTTGGATAAGGATAATTACTGTCTTGGATTTTGTATTTGAATGACTAATAGAAGTATATTCACAGCTTTATTAATGTTTTTATTACATGTGCCTCTTTTTTTTTCATACCACTATGTGGCAGACAAGCGCACGGCCCTCCTGATGGAAAGTGGTTACCGTGGCCTATGGACGTGTGTAACACCAGAGAAGCCACACTCGCGCTGCCGACCCTGTAGGCACAGAGTCTCTGTGCCGTTAGTGTAGAGGACAAAGCAGGACAAGCCTTTAGTCATCCCACTGACAGCACAAATTCTACAGTGACTGCAGTGGCTACCCTACTCACCGCTGGGAACACAACACGAAGTTATTATAACCACTTAAAACAACTGGATTAAAAATATATTAACTATGTTATAGTTTACTATACTATATTTGAACATGAATCAAAACAAAATATTAAATCAATAAATAAAATATAAAATGGGTCATACCTATAAAATAACTAAAATGTAAAAAAAAACTATACTATCAATAAATTGTTGCAAACCAATCATTCTGTATCCAGAGTGCGTCTATTAGCGAACGCGTGCAAG
This sequence comes from Eilema griseolum, assembly GCA_963662185.1. NCBI lineage: Eukaryota > Metazoa > Arthropoda > Insecta > Lepidoptera > Erebidae > Eilema > Eilema griseolum. The sequence continues at coordinate 5,915,374 of OY759249.1, forward strand.
TAGGTGCAAATAACGGCGTTGCATCGATCGTAAACAACAGCCGGTTCACACTTAAAAGACTACACCTACACCCACTCTGCACTTACTATTTCTTGTCACCGGCGAAACTTATTTATATTTCTGTTTTATATGTATTTATAATTATAATAATTGTTGATTATAAAAATTAAATCTAATGTACACTCACACCCAAGATAAACCTATGCGGGTTTTATGGGTGCTTCTATGAGATGAACTAATGTAATACTATTGAAATAAATAAAAAGAAATGAAAAAAAGTTCGTTTAATAAATGAGTATTCAGTGAATGAATGATTATATTTAAAATGTGTTCGTCAAAGCCTCGTTCGTTTATCAGCAAAGGTATCTTTTTTTTTTTTTTTATACCACTTAGTTGGCAGACAAGCACACGGCCCACCTGATGGAAAGTGGTTACCGTGACCTATGGACGTCTGTAACACCAGAGGAGTCACAGTCGCGCTGCCAACCCTGTGAGTACAGAGTTTCTGTGCCGTCAGTAGAAGACAAAGCAGGACAAGCCTTTAGTCTTCCCACTGGCAGCACAAATTCTCCAGTGAGCTCTGGCTACCCTACTCACCGCTGGGAACACAACACGAAGTTATTATAGCCGCGGTATTCTGTAGGGCGGAGGTACTACCCCAGTCGGACTGCTCAATCAGGCGGAAATACCTTCTTACGATTCTTATCTACTAGGAGCTGAGGTTGACTCGGACCCTAAAAATGTTATTAGGGTCCCATTTATTCCCCATTAAATAAATAAATATTTGAGAACTTCCTTAGGCTTTAGCTAGCTTGTGTGATGAGCTCTAGAATACGGATAAACATACTTAGATACATTTTTTTCGTAAATACATGCATACCAAATATTGACACACACACTAGTTCATGTATTTCATCTATACCTATGTATTTTTTTCCATCTTTGAAACGAATAATAGAACCGCGGTAGCCTAGTGGTATGGGTAATGGACTGCTGAGACGAGGTCTCGAGTTCGATCCCAGGTTTTACCATGTCACACACCAATAACTTTTCGATGCTTTTCGAAGTTATGTGTGTATTTATCGCAGGTTTTAAAAGTGCCCGGTTAATGGCAATAGGCTCACCTATTACATTGGAACCTAAACATAAACTGGCGAAATGTGGGTGCTAGCACCTCTGCCTACCCCTTCAGGGATATAGGCGTGAGTTTATGTTATGTTATGTAATAGAACCGAAATTACTAATATTTCCTCTAATCCCTCGAGCTAAGCTATATTACTTGTTGTATGTGTAGATTCACATCGGTAGTATAATGGCCATTCAATTCGAACCCGGGACCTTTCAATCGTAAGGCCATTTCCTTAACCACTAAGCTATCGACTCTTTAATGTTTGTAAATAAACAAAGAAAATACCCGCTGAGATTCCTGCTGGAGTTTTCTTAGAACAGGGCCGCGTTTCGAACCGGTGCCGCGGTGGTCGACCTTATCCAAGCTCTGCGTACTCTTAGCACCTTCAAAGGTCGGCAATTTCCGCCGCTGGCCTGCAATTAATCCTGAGCCTTCAACAGTATCACCAGACTACCTCTATTTATCACCATTAGAGAGTCAACATCAATCCGAAAGGAATGTGTTAAATACTTTCATATCAGCTGCAAATTATCGTGCGATGGAATGGTGGCGTTCTCACGTACCTGAAGAAGCGTAGCCAAGTTGAACTCCGTTTCTGTTAATTTTCGTGTGGATAACTCAATTAATTTTAATATTACATATTTATAATCACCTATTGAACACGTATAATATATAATACAAAAACCGCGGTAGCCTAGTGGTATGGGTAATGGACTGCTGAGACGAAGTCTCGGGTTCGATCCCAGGTTTTACCATGGCACACACCAATGACTTTTCGATGCTTATCGAAGTTATGTGTGTATTTATCGCAGGTTTATAAGTGCCCGGTTGATGCCAATAGGCTCGCCACCTATTACATTGGGACCTAAACACCTCTGCCTAACCCCTCGGGGAATATAGGCGTGAGTTTATGTGTTGTTTATGAACACATGCGTGCTACTGAAAATGTCTTCTAGTGAAGCATGGTAACAGACCGTACATCATTTTGGTCCTTCGAACTTTACAATATCATTTTAGTCCTTCGGAGTTTAATATATAATTTTGGTCCTTCGAGCATTGAACAACATTTTGGTACTTCGAAACCTAGAACATCATAATTTGGTGAGCCTACCGCCAAATGCATAAAATATCCAAAATGATTTTATATCTACTAGTAGATTGAGTATACGAATAAAAAAAATAGTATCGTCGAAGGCCACAGCTTGACCAGCAAAGATATGCCACTGTTTGTACCTGTCAAACAGATGATATCACAAAGTCTGGTCCATTCTCGAGACCCAAGCCAATCTCAACAACAGATGATTTGCAGGCTTTCCTCTCAGGATCGGAAGATCAGACCGCAGTCACTCCCGGAATAACCAACAAACCAATCAAAGATACAAAAACGTAGATAAGGTTGGTTTTGACAAATTATACTGAATACTGATATAGGAAATTCATCCCCTGTACGCTAAGTTGTAGAATGAACTCCCTGCCATTGTTTTCCCAAGCGAGGAACTTTTTTCTACAACATGAGGTTCTTCAAGGGAGCATTAGAAAGTTTTTGCAGGGTCGGCAGCGCGAGTGTGACGCCACTGGTGTTGCACATAAGTGGTATTAAAAGTGTATTTTAAACTTTTCTTTATAATTGATCTGAAACGTGCTCCTGTCTTGTCCTTATGATCCTTCCACCCTTCAGAATTATTACCATCCATTACCCAAGAAACCACGTTTAAGCTTAACTGATAAATAAATCAGTTAACTACAATGGTACAATTTGCGACATAATTGATATAACGACGAGAAACTCAATTTGTCGATCGATAGCCATTGATTCAGTATTCATAATAGACGACAAAATTGCTTAATAACCGTTGGTTATTACCAGTCATAATAAATTAAATAATTTGAAATTAAAACTGAGCAATAACTTCTTTTAAGATGGAAGATAAGTCACCATTGTCACACGGTATGTGTAAGTAATGGTGACCCTCTTTTCTGAGACTTTGCCTTCAGCTTACCATCAAGGCGAAGTCTAATTGACGTGTTCTATATAAAAAAAAAAGAATAGGCGCTGGTAATACTGCTGCTGCCAAAAGAACGGATGTTTCCAGCAGCGGTTTAGCCACACGTTTCCTCTTGCTACCATCCATACACCTTTCGCATTTAGAAAATATATTTTTGATACGTAACTTTATATTATGTTATTCGCGCTTAAAATGGTAATCCGCCTTCAATAAAAAAATAAGTTTAAAACTAAAACTGCTGAAAAAACGCGCTCTCAAAAATATTAAACAAGAAAATATCAAGGATAGTCGTGGTCGTATGGCCTTTTTCCTTTTCTTGTATTGTTTTATAGAGTTTGTGACATATGACCACGGTTATTCTTCATATTTTCTTGTTTATTACTTGTGAGAGTACACTTTTTCGGTAGCCGGGTTTTAGTTTTAAACTTTTTTTTTTTAATTTATATTCTAGGGCATGCAATGGTAATAACTTATACATACTCTTTCATTTGAAACTAAACATGGCATATTTTTCTCAAATTACTATTTAACACAAGTACTTTATGACCTCTAGAGGTCTTTTTTTACGTACGAGAGATCCCTAAGGATACCCCCCTCCCGCAGGAGCCGGCGGGAGAGGTTATGTCAGACTCGAACCGACTAAATCGCATGACGCCTGTGGGTCGTTGTTGGTTGCCGAAAAAGAGATTGACAGGCATATCCCTCGCACCCCGGTCGTCCCAGGACCATCTCTCTCGATCTGACCCTCTTCGGGTGTGGGGACCACAGAGTCCCCAAGCTAACGTAAGTCCCCAACAGTTAGAACATAAAAATCGAATCAAAATCGAACGCTCTACCGCATTGACACTTAGGCTGTCTAAGCGCATGTTTACATAACATAAACTCACGCCTATATCCCGGAAGAGGTGCTAGCGCTCACATTTCGCCAGTTTATGTGTCGGTCCCAATGTAATAGGTGGCGAGTCTATTGCCATTAACCGGGCACTTATAAACCTGCGATAAATACACACATGACTTCGAAAAGCATCGAAAAGTCATTGGTGTGTGCCATGGTAACCTGTGATTGAACCCGAGACCTCGTCTCAGCATGTTTACAGTACACACAATTACGGTAAATACACTAGCTGTATGCACCGGTATCACCTGTAATGCCCTTAAACGCTTATCACGGCGATCGTACCCATCAGTATGGGAGCCCTCACCTGCCTGACCTGTGAACTGAGATTAATTAATCTACTTGATATATTCTCAAAATCAAATCGCTTTATTTACATAAAACAGGTGCAGATGCATGTCTGTACTACTTAATAATAAAGTTGAGAATATATAATTGTACAACGGTTTGGAACGAGGTTATCCGACAGAGAACTAAGGTTACCGATATAGGCCACAGAATAAGCAAGTTGAAGTGGCAGTGGGCTGGCCACGTTTGCCGAAGGACCGATGGCCGTTGGAGCAAACGAGTCCTAGAGTGGAGACCGCGAGAAGGTAAACGAAAGGTAGGACGCCCCCTAGCCAGATGGACGGACGACCTGAAAAAGGTGGCTGGGACAGACTGGATGCGGAAGGCGGAGGATCAGAGAAAATGGCGCACATTGAGAGAGACCTATGTCCTGCAGTGTACTGCGGTGGGCTGATTAATTGATTGATTGACAACGGTTCGGATTTTACGCAATTAAATCTTGGAACTTACTATTTCTGCCGACGTTTCGGATGCGTTGTAGCACCCGTGGTCACGACTTGTCTAGCTAGCGAGCCTCGAGAGGTTAGTACCTTTTACCTAATGGTAAAAGTCCCGTTGTATAATTATGAATTCACACCGCGATAGTTTAAAAATAAAGTTGAGTATGTTTTTTTTGTATAGGACACGTCAAATGTGAGTTCATCTCGCCTGATAGTGTTGTGATGCGAGTACAGTTGTTATAAGATATTAGGGTGGATTCTCAGGTTTTCTATTAAAAATATTTTTTGTTCCATTAATATAGTATGTGTATATATAATAAATAAATAAAATAAAATAAAATAGCCTTTATTGCTGTTCCTTTTGCTTATTAACATATAAAAACATGCTTAATTTTGTCCTGTCTGTCGACAAAGGCCTCCTCTAAAGATTTCCATGTAATCCTGTCTCTTGCTAGGCGGGTCCACTGCGGACCAACTATTTTTTTGATGTCATCTTCCCATCTTTTGCTTTGCCTGCCTCTATTTCTTTTGCTATTCCTTGGGTACCACTCGGTTACTAATTTAGTCAATTTCTCCTTACTTTCTCGTAGCATATGTCCTGTCCAACGCCATTTAAGACGTCTGTAGGCAGTGAGTTCGTTTTTAAATTTTGTTTTCTTTTTAATTTCTTCTAATTTTATTCTATCTCTTCTTTTTATATATAAAATACTTCTTTCTATTGAATTTTGACATTCTTTTATCTTGGATTCTTGAATTTCTGTTAACGCCCATGTCTGGCATATATTTGCTGCGGCAGAAGGTTTATGAAACATGCATTATGCCATGCTTATTATACGGGTGTGTATATATAATGGAACAAAAAAGAGGTATTGATAGATGCTTTCTCGTTTATTTTTTTAAATGTATGACATATCAATGTGACTTCACTTCGACTGATGGTAAGCTAAAAGTCTCAGGAAATAGAGTCACTATTATAGGCCCCAAATATATTACAATGGAGCTTCTCAGCTTTGTTTGGATGCGTTATTAGAACTTCATTTGTGATTTTGATAAATTTAATTTTTATACTACAGCGATTGGCAATGTCAGCAATGGACAATATGTCACAAGTAGTTTTAACAATAGCAACGAAATACGTTAAATTACGTGAATATCACCTGTCAAAGGCAAATTATTCCAGACTATTACTGCTGTAGATTGATGGCACTTGGTGGAATTTGTTGTTACACATATTGATAACTCACTTGTACTTTTCCACATTACTTTATTGCTTTGAGGATGCCATAAGGCGAAACCGGTCAGGTGTAATAAGCAATAAAGTAATGTGGAAAAGTACAAGTGAGTTATCAATACGTGCAAATTATTCCCAATGGGTCTATATTACCCAAATCAGTTGAGATGGGTTTGTCTAGGAACGGGGTGGGATGTTTCTGTGACCAGGCAAGGTGATCACGCCTAGCGAGCCGCAATCCGCTAAATTCTTTTTGCATGTTATAGCCCAGTTCTTAGATAAGGTTATAGGCTACAATAACACTACGATTTTTAGAAGCAGGGCATATCGAGACGGAAAAAGAAGATGGTGGACTATGCTACTTGGCTTCTTTTTTATGTCACTTAGGTAGCAAACAAGAACACGGTCCACCTGACGAAAAGATGTTACTTTTTGTAAAATGTAATGTACATCGCACAAGACAGCATCATATAGTCAAATTATCCATAAGATGCTCTGGGGAAGTACCTCCGCCCTACAGAATAACGCGGTTGTAATAACTTCGTGTTGTGTTCCCGGCGGTGAGTAGGGTAGCCAGAGCTCACTGGAGAGTTTTTGTGCCGTCAGTGGGATGACCAAAGGCTTGTCCTGCTTTGTCCTCTACACTGACGGCACAAAATCTCTGTTCTTACAGGGTCGGCAGCACGGATGTGACTCCACTGGTGTTACACACGTTCATAGATCATGGTAACCACTTTCCATCAGGTGGGCCGTGTGCTTGTCTGCCACCTAAGATGTATAAAAAAAACCGCTTTACTTCATTAAAGTGTATTTTGAATGGGTCCTAAAATATATAATAAGCTTCCTCTAGCTTTACGATGAAAAGCCATTTAACTATATTTAAAAATCAATTACATACTATGCTATTTGAAAAGACATACTATTCAATAAAGGAATACCTGGAAAAATTTGAGGGCAGGTTATAAAATAATTGAATGAGTAGGTACCTACTTATAGTAATGGTTACCTGCTCACACTATGACTAGCATGATTTTTTATTACACCTTGCCATTTTTGACATGTTTTGTATCTTAATTAATGTATTTTTGAAATTTTAATTAATGTAAAACATTAAATACATATAATACTAGTAGTAATACAGAAAGAAATGATAATGTGCACGCCGCATGTGGCAGGGTATGTAGTAATATAACATAATATTGTAACACCTTTTGTACCATATCCTTGCAAATAAATAAATTTGATTTGATTTTAGTTGATTTGCTGTATATGGGCGTGTTCAATACCAGAGCCGTCACATTCGTGCTGCCGACCATGTCTTAAATTAGAACCGAGTATGATGAGCTCAAGTGTTCAACAGCGAGGCACTGATTTTGTTTTCTGCACTGAGACACTTATCTTACAGGGTCGGCAGCACGGATGTGACTCCACTGGTGTTACACACGTTCATAGGTCATGGTAACCACTTTCCATCAGGTGGGCCGTGTGCTTGTCTGCCACCTAAGTTGTATAAAAAAAAACCTAATGTAGTGTTTTTTTATATGCGAATAATCCCCACAGATACCCCCCGACGGACCCAGTGGGAGAGGTCGGAGGGTATCTGTGGGGATTATTGTCGGGATTATTATAGTGGTTGAACTAAAGACTAAAGCGCACGGCGCCTGTGGGTCGTTTTTGGTTGCCAAAGGTGAGGTTGACAGGCATATCCCTCGCAGCCCGGCCGACCCAGAGCCATCTCTTTTAATCTGGTCCTCCTCGGGTGTAGGGACCACAGAGTCCCCAAGTCCAATCTGAATCATCATCATCCTATGCTTTAGTTCCAGTCGCATACTAGACCTTCATCACAGTGTCTAGCGTCCTTATTTACAGGCTAACTGCGAAGCGGTCTTCCTTCGATATTTTCCGTGAAGCGACTGCCACCAGACGTCCAAACCCCTCTAGTATATTTATCTGAACCTCCAGAATGAATTATTGGCAGGTGAGTAAAGAAAAAAAACATGCTTTACCTATAAGTAAATTAAATCTGAGAAAATTAATTACTGATAATAACTAATTTTCTTATTTCATGTTTATGGGTAAATAATATCACCAATTAATTTAAAACAATTATTGATACCGATTAACTAATAATGTCAATAAAATCAAACAGGTTTAATTAAGATCTTTGAGGCCCAAACCTCACCTGCAAGCCGAAACACCTGCTGATTGAGGGATAACAGCGCACTTTCCTCTTGCGGTTGATGGGCTGCCAGACGGCTTGCAATCGTTCACGTAAAAACTCTGGAATCCAAAGTGCAAACGTTGGATGCAACCGTGATTGGAGTGTTTTTTTCCCGGCAGAATAGAATTTGGACGACCCCATCTCTTCCTATGCGGTGTTGTACAAGGCGACTACACGATAGGGCTGTTTAACATCAGACAGATATATACAGACGAGACTCAGCCTCAGATGCATGACTCGAGTCAACATTAGTGTCTGGAAGATGGCAATAGGCTCACCCCTATTACGCTGGATCGAATTTAATGATTGGGTGAAATGTGGGTGTTATATCATCTCTTTCTAACCCTCCGGTGATAAAGGCATGTTTATATGTATGTAGGTATATTAAGTATGAAGCGGGAATGACTTTTGTATTTCGAACCCGCACCTTCGTCCGCTTTTTATTTTGATCTCATTCCTCCAACCTATAATAGAAATCTATTCTCATAAATCTTATCTCTATCTCTATATCTTCTTTTGTCTTGTCACATTACAGTCCATCCCAAGGTTGCCTGGAAGAAATCGCTTCCAGTGATAAGGCCGCCCATTGTACATTATATATACATGTTATCTACTTGTCTCAGCTGTAAATGTATTGGTTTACAATAAAGTATTATCTATCTATGTAATGATTTTGACATATATTTTTATAATGTGATCTGTATGAGAGCTACCAACAGTGACGAAAAACCAAGCCTACTTAGTAGTGTAAAATCGATACATAAAATCAATTAAAATATAGAAAAAGATTAATCGGTTCAGGCTTGATTCGAACCCGCGATCTTTCCTTTACAGGGGGAACACTCTGACTACTAAGCCACAGAACCTTGGGGTGCGGGTTGGGTAACCTCCACGTTGGCTTACCTGTTTCTTTTCCCTCTGGACCGCGGTCCTGGGGAACGGAAGCGGGGAGGCTGGTGCACCCTGGACGACGGTTAGTAGACTCTGACTCCAAGGAGAAGGAGCTCTGCTAGCCGTCGACAAATAACCCGACAAGCCCTATTTAGGGCTAGCTGACCCTGAGGGGGTCGTGGTATGGCGGACCTGCAAGGCCCGCGGGAAGGGATTCGTAGAATCCCTTCCATCCCAAACAGCCCTTTTTAGGGCTAGCCTGTCGCTCCCGGTATCCCTCTGCTTTCAGAGGGGACATGGGGGCGACACAAGGATTCATGGGATCCAGGGACGGGCCGGCCTACTGCTCGCGCAGAGGCTGGCAGGCATTCGTGCCACCGTCGGTGTTGGGAGAGTTGGCTGCTCTCCCGCGTCGCGTAACCTCCAGGATATCGACAACGACCTGAGTGCTAGCCACACTTGGGAAGCCGGTATCCTGAAGGCCGCGGGGCTTGCCTTAATTGGCCGGCCCGCGACAAGGAAAAGTCTTGAAAACCCGACAGCGAAGTCGCTTAAAACCTGTGGATACCTGGGGAACTCCACAGTATGTACCCCGCTTCCTGGAATGAGCGTCACCCAGGAAGTGTAGTTTATATCGCGTCATAATCGTGGGAACTACATGGACAATTCATATAAAAAACCCAATCCCAAACCGAATGAAACAGTCTGCGCGGAGGTCGCGCAGCACCACGACGCGGAGGTCGCGTCCCAAGCCGGGACGGTGTCGGAAGACTTCGACACCGCCACAGAGAGGAGCAGGGCGAACAGCCCGGTGGGTCTGCAGACCCGCAAATCTGCACGGCGGAAGCGCAACCGCCGGAAAAAAGTCATCCCCCCAGAGAAGACCGATTCGGATCTCGATCTGACATTGACCGACTCGTCTTCCAGTAGTTCTGGTGGGGACGAGATGATGCGTCCCCCCCCCACCCAAGCAGGTGCAGGGTGGGGGCACCAAAGCCGCCCCCTCACGGGCCTCAGCCGGGGAAGATGTGAGAGCGCCGCCGAGTCCCTCCGTCTCGGCGGCGCCCGCGCTTCGTACCGACGGCTCCACGTCCAGGGACGTGATGGAGGCCCTGGAGAGACTGGCCGGGGCCCGCTCTGGAGCTCTAACGCCGGAGGAGGACCGGGTCCGGCTGGCTGCGACGCGCCTCGTTGAGCAGTTTGAGCTGCTCAAGGCGGAGCTGGCCGAGTCCCGGAACGAGCGAGCTCAACTTGGCAGGAGGCAAGTTGAGCTCCTCAACAGCGTGGAGCATACAGCGGCTGAGCACCGCAAGGAGATGGAGAGGATGGCGGCCGAAGTGGCGAATCTCCGTCAGGTCGTCGCCGGGCTGCCCGCGGAGCGCGTGACGCGGTCGGCGCGGCGGCGACTAGCGGTGCAGCCGGAGCGGCCGGTGCCGTCGGCGCCGCAGCTGTCACCGGTGCGGTCGAGGTCACCGGTGCGGTCGGAGGCACCGGTACGGCCGGAGACACCGGTGCGGTCAAGGCCGCCGGTGCGACCGGTGCGGCCGGAGACACCGGTGCGGCCGGAGACACCGGTGCGGCCGGAGACACCGGTTCGGCCGGTGTCACTGGCGCAGCCCGCTCGGCTGGAGTCGCCGGTGCTGCAGCCGGCTAGGCCTGTGGACCCACTGGCGGCATGCATGGCGGCAATGGCCGCCATGGAAAAGCGGCAGGAGGCGGCGCTGGCTGAGCAGCGGAAGTGGCAGGTGACGCAGGAGGAGCGCACCCGGAGGTTCATGGAGGCGGTCATGGACTCCAGCCGCCGCCCGCCCTTGGCGCCGCCGACGGGGTACGCCGGAGCGGTGAGAAGCGGTCCCACCAGTCCGGCGGTGGTGGCCCCGCGGGAGTCGGCCTGCAGCCCATCCGCTGCGCCTGCCACTCCTGTCGCTCCGGTCGCTCGAGCCGCTGTCGCTCTCGAAGTGGGAGCTGGGAGCTCCCAGGGTGCCCGGGCCAAGGGCAAGGGGAAGGGGAAGGGCAAGGGGAAGAAGTCCCCAGCCCTAGCCTCAGCCCCAGTGCCGGCCCGGACCCCGGTGGGGATTGCCTCCACAAGTTCCCCGCCGGAGGGAGGCTGGGAGGTGGCCGGAGCCTCCAAGAAACGGCGCAAGGCCAAGAGGAAGGCAGCCAAAAATGCCAAGAAGGCTGAGGCTGCTGCGAGGGGAGTGCCGGGGAGGCTGCGCGTCCCCCGCTCAACCGCCGTCGTGCTAACGATGACGGCGGAGGCGGCGGAGCGGGGCGTGCAGTACGCCCAGATTGTCACGCAGGCGAGAGCCTGTGTCGATATGAGGGCTCTCGACATGCCGGGCCCCATCCGGGTGAAACCCACTCGGACGGGTGCTCGGTTACTCGAGATCCCCGGCGCATCAAGCGGTCCCCAGGCCGATGCCCTAGCGGCTAGGCTTCGAGACACGCTAGACGCAGCCGACGTCCGGGTGTCTAGGCCCAACAAATGCGCAGAAATGCGCATTTCGGACCTGGACGACTCCATCACGGCGGAGCAAATCCGCCTCACCGTGGCGGAGGCCGGGGGCTGCCCCCTAGAGGCGGTGAAGGTCGGAGCAATCCGCTTCGGCCGCCGTGGACTGGGGGCGGCAGTTGTCGGCTGCCCCATCGCAGCAGCCAAAAAGGCTGCCGACCGGGGGTTCCTCGCCGTTGGAGGCGTGGTGCGGGTGCAGGTCCGGCTCCTGCAGGCTCGACCGACCAGGTGCTTTAGGTGCCTGTCGGTCGGCCACGTGGGGGTGCAGTGCACGGCGGCGGTGACGGTCGGTGACCGCTGCTTCCGCTGTGGCCAACCCGGCCATACGGCCGGTGGATGCGAAGCTCCGCTGCACTGTTTCAGGTGTGCAGCGGGGGGCAAACCGGCCGACCATGGGGTTGGCAGCAAGGCCTGCACCGGGGGGGAGCAGAAGCCGCAAGGCGGGGGCTCCACCCAAAGTTCGCGGCGGGATGCGGAGATGGTTCCATAATGGATCCCCAGCTCCGCATCCTGCAGGCGAACGTGGGCCACGGTGCCGATGCTCAGGGTCTTCTGCTCCAGAGCATGGCACAGTGGTCCATACACGTCGCCGCTGTCGCCGATCCGTACACTCACCGGCCCCTTGGGCCTGCCTGGGTGGTCGACCTGGACGGGTCGGCGGCACTGGTTTATAACGCCGCTATGGGTGCCCCCCCCCCCTGTTGTCGTGGCAAGGGAGCATGGCATCGTAGCGGCGCGTGTGGGGGAGATTGCGGTCGTGGCCGTCTATCTCACGCCGAGCCTACACCGACGCATAGGGGAGTACCGGCAGTCGCTGGAGCGACTGACCGACGTCGTCAACGCCTGCCACCCTCATCCGGTTCTTGTGCTCGGGGACTTCAACGCCTGGTCAGTGACCTGGGGGTCCCGGCACACGAACCCACGAGGTAGGGCTCTGGAGAGCTGGGCCGCTAATCACGGTCTAGTTCTCCAGAATCGCGGGGCCGAAGCCACGTTCGTGGCCGCGGAGCGCAGTTCGATTATCGACCTATCGTTCGCAGGCGCTTCGCTGTCGCACCGTGTGCGGGACTGGCGTGTTGAGGTGGGGGTGGAGACACTGGCGGATCACCGATACGTTCGGTTTGATGTCTCCCCCCCCCGCGGGTGATGCGCCGGTCATACCGGCCCCACGCGAGCCACGCTGGGTGCTTGGGAGACTGAATCGGGAGGTCCTCCTGGAGGCCGCCATCGTACAGGCCTGGGCCATTGCGCCGGACAGGCCTGTCGATATCGACGATGAGGCGGTGTGGTTCCGGGAGGCCATGACTCGTGTTTGCGATGCGGGTATGCCTAGGGCACCACCCTATAGTCCGAGGCGTCGGGTCTACTGGTGGTCTGCGGAGATCGCGGGGCTACGGCAAGCCTGCGTGATCGCGCACCGCCGGTGGACCAGACTCCGTAGGAGGCGTAGCCGAACCGCAGATACGGAGCCCCGAGTGGCGGAGCTTCATGTGGGATACAGGGAGGCCAGAGATGCCCTCCGAGCGGAGATTAAGCGGGCGAGAGCCGCGGCTTATAAGGAGCTCATGGAGACGCTGGAGCGGGACCCATGGGGGCGGCCTTACCTTATGGTAAGAGGAAAGCTGCGCCCCCGGGCCCCGCCGTTGACCCGGGTTCTCCAGCCAGCTCTGCTCGGTGGAGTGGTCGAGTCCCTGTTCCCGGCGCGAGCGGAACACGTTCCGCCGCAGATGACTCCGCCACCTCCGTCGCCTGTGGCGCCCAGTGTGGTAGTTGACGACGAAGTCCCCGAGGTCACTTGGGTAGAACTGGAGCTGGCGGTGCGAAGGCTTAGAGCCAAGTAGAGCACCGCCCCGGGACCCGACGGCATTCCAGGCCGCGCGTGGGTCCTAGCTCTGGGAGAAGACGGTCTCGAACCCCGACTTAGAGGGTTCCTCAGCGCATGCTGGGCCAGTTTCCGAAGATGTGGAAGACGGGGAAACTGGTCCTCATCCGAAAGGAGGGTCGCCCGGCGGACGAACCGTCCGGCTACCGGCCCATTGTGTTGCGCGACGAGGTGGGCAAGCTCTTTGAAAGAGTTATTGCGAAGCGCCTCGTCGAGCACCTCTCTGGTAGGGGGCCGGACCTGGCGGATGCCCAATATGGCTTCCGCCGGTGGCGGTCCACCGTGGATGCCATCATGCGCGTGAGGACTTTGGCGGAGGAGGCAGTTGCCCGGGGCGAGGTGACGTTGGCGGTGTCCTTGGACATCTCCAACGCGTTCAACACCTTGCCCTGGAGTTGCATCAGGGAGGCACTCGTGTACCACGGTGTGCCTCTCTACCTCCGCCGCATAGTCGGGGCGTACCTGACGGAGAGAGCCGTCATCTACCCAAGTGCGACCGGCGTCGGTCGGCGTGAGATGTCGTGCGGTGTTCCACAGGGATCGGTTCTCGGGCCGCTACTGTGGAACATTGGATACGACTGGGTGCTTCGCGGTGAGCTTGCGGACGGCGCCGCCGTCACGTGCTATGCGGACGACACGCTAGTGACGGCGAGCGGGGCTACACACCGCGAAGCGATCCTGAGGGCCACGACCGCGGTTGCTCAAGTCGTGGAACGGATCCGGCGGCTGGGCCTTGAGGTGGCTTTGCATAAATCCGAGGCCATGTTCTTTCATGGACCTCGGCGCACGCCACCACCTGGTTCCAGTCTCACAGTGGGAGGCACTCTCATCGGCATCAAGCCCCAGATGAAATATCTGGGGCTCGTGCTCGACGGCCGGTGGGACTTCGGGAAGCACTTCCGAAGTCTGGGCCCCAAATTGGCGGGCACAGCCAACGCTCTGGCGCGGCTACTGCCCAACCTGAGGGGCCCGGATGACTCCTGCAGGAGACTCTACGCGGGTGTCGTGCGGTCCATGGCCCTGTACGGGTGTCCCGTGTGGGCGGACACCCTGAGTGATCGGCACATGCTCCTGCTGCAGCGTCCGCAGCGGAAGTTGGCGTGCCGCATCATAAGGGGGTACCGCACGATATCCTTCAACGCGGCGAGTCTCCTCGCCGGATCCCCACCATGGATCCTGGAAGCGAGATGCCTTTCGGCGCTATACCGGTTCCGAAGGGCGGCGCGGGAGCGGGGTCACGATCCCGAGCCCGAAGAAATTCGGGCCGTGAGATCCCGGCTCCACAGGGAAATGGTGGTGGAATGGGAGAGACGACTTGGGCAACCAAGCGCAGGGCACGCCGTAGTAACGGCGGTAAGACCCATCATGGGGGAGTGGCTAGAGAGGCCACACGGCAGCCTCTCGTACCGTCTGACGCAGATGATCACCGAGCACGGATGCTTCGGAAAGTATCTGCGTCGGATGCAGAAAGAGCCAACGTCCGAGTGCCATCACTGCGACGCGAGCGAGGACTCAGGTCCGCACACGCTCACCGAGTGTCCGGCGTGGGAGACGCCGAGGCGGGAGCTTGTGGCGGCCCTGGGAGTGAGGGTTCTCACGCTCTCCACCTTGCTCGCGGCGATGGTTCGCTGCGCGGATGCGTGGGCGGCCGGCGCCTCCTTCTGCGAACAAGTAATGCTCGTGAAGGAGGAGGCGGGGCGGGAGCGGCAGCGGGAGCGACGAAGGATCGCAAGACAAGCTGCCCGCGCACGAAGGCAACTCGGGCGTCGGAGGTCGATGAACGACCTCCGCCCCCCATGAGCGCCGGCCTGGGGGTGACAGGTGAAGCCGCCTGTCACCCTGGCAGAAGCAGACCGCGGCGGTGGCGCGCGTGGCGCGCCTCCCCGTTTCCGGGGACGAGTTGGGGACTCTGTAGTCCCCACACCCGAGAAGAGGGCCATATCGTGAGAGATGGCCCTGGGTCGGCCGGGGTGCGAGGGATATGCCTGTCAACCTCACCTTCGGCAACCGAAACGACCCACAGGCGGCGTGCGTTTTAGTCGGTTCGAGTCCGACATAACCTCCTTCACCGGCTCCGGTGGGGAGGTATCCGTGGGGATTTTGCGCACGTAAAAAAAAAAAAAAAAAAAAAGCCACAGAACCTTCGACCGAAACCATCCAAATTCTTATATAGGTACATATATCCGTCTTACGGCGACGGTGGCCATCCAGCGATACTCGTTTTTTTTTTTTATATCACTTAGGTGATAGACAAGCACACGGCCCTCGCAAGACAAGCTGCCCGCGTACGAAGGCAACTCGGGCGTCGGAGGTCGATGAACGACCTCCGCCCCCCATGAGCGCCGGCCTGGGGGTGACAGGTGGAGCCGCCTGTCACCCTGGTAGAAGCAGGCCGCGGCGGTGGCGCGCGTGGCGCGCCTCCCCGTTTCCGGGGACGAGTTGGGGACTCTGTAGTCCCCACACCCGAGAAGAGGGCCAGATCGTGAGAGATGGCCCTGGGTCGGCCGGGGTGCGAGGGATATGCCTATCAACCTCACCTTCGGCAACCAAAGCGACCCACAGGCGGCGTGCGTTTTAGTACATAACCTCCTCCACCAGTTCCGGTGGGGAGGTACCCGTGGGGATTTTGCGCAAGTAAAAAAAAAAAAAAAAAGCACACGGCCCACCTTATGGAAAGTGGTTACCGTGGCTTATGGACGCGTGTAAAACCAAGGGATAGTTCCCTTACCAATGAATGATGTAACAATCATTTTTATATATTTTTTTTATACCACTTAGGTGACAGAAAAGGACACGGCCCACCTGATGGAAAGTGGTTATCGTGGCCTATGGACGTTTGTAACACCGGAGGAGTCACAGTCGCGCTGCCAACCCTGTAAATATAGAGCTTCTGTGCCGTCAGTGTAGAAGACAAAGCAGGACAAGCCTTTAGTCTTCCCACTGACAGCACAAATTCTCCAGTGAGCTCTGGCTACCCTACTCACCGCTGGGAACACAACACGAAGTTATTATAGCCGCGGTATTCTGTAGGTATTAATTTTTAATGACTCCGCTCAAACTATTGAATGAAAACTATACGTAGAAGTTTTTGACCTGACCCAGGAACCCAACCTAAGACGTTATGACAACTGCATTCATATTACCAAGGCATCATGACACAAAATTATACAATGGCTGGGCACGTTCTAGAGTCGTGACGTGTCGCCTGAGAGCTCTCACGACGCGCGCCGAGCCGTGAGTTCCGAGACGCATCTCCGTCCAAACACTCCCTCATATTTGTACAACGTGAGATGGTGTACTGATTACACGTGCTGTCTTACACTATATGGGGAATACCTGCCGTTACCCCGGCAAATAGAAGCCGACTTTGTTGTTCCTCATTTGGTTAAAGTAATATTGGTATAAAATAAGGTAGGACACGACGGTATTTCCGTCCAATTGAGCAGTCCGACTGGGGAAGTACCTCCGCCCTACAGAATACCGCGGCCATAATAACCTTATCTTGTGTTCCCGGCGGTGAGTAGGGTAGCCAGAGCTTACTGGAAAGTTTTTGTGATGTCAGTGGGAAGACCAAAAGCTTGCCCTGCTTCGTCTTTTACACTGACAGCGCAGAAACTCTCTGTGCTTACAAGGTGGGCAGCGCGAGTGTAACTCCCTTGGTTTTGCACAAGTCTATAGGCCGCGGTAACCACTTTAAATCAGGTGTGCCATGTGCTTGTCAGTCATCTTAGTGGTATATAAGATAAAAGAAAAGAAGATATAATGTAATGTGTTGTTTCTTTATGGTACCATACAATGAAAGAGATATTTGATATGAAACAGACGTTTTAATTTAATTTATTTGTAAAAATTATCTGATCGAATCATCCTACAAGCAACAATGAAGTAATATATCGCATCCCACTTTTTGCGGGACAATTGTCTGGCTCAAGATGGCGGTCTGCATACAAACCGTCGTTACCAAGAAACTAATCGGCCAGTAATTTAGATAGACATCCTGCGCGGTTCCCAATACTCTCGGTGTCATGCATAATGGATGGGAATTTTGGGAAATTTGTTAATTTACGAAAAAAATATTGATAAAGAATGATGAGTTTCAGATCTCCAGATTCACTGTTTGATTTCTGTGTCATTTTCTTTTTGAAAATACACAGTACGGTGCTTGCAAAAAGTGTTTTGATTTGAGTCGAATGGTTCGGTGTAATAAAAATGTTATGATAACTCTGCCAACCCCTTGCAATAAAGATAAAGTTAACTAATGCCTCTGCCTACATTTATGGACATATGTATTGATTTAACTTCTGACTTCTACGAGTAATATATATTCCAAAGTTTAGTTTGTGCATGGAACGACGTTGATTACTCATACATACATAGAGGAAGGTTAGGCAGAGGTGAATTAACACCCACATTTCACCAATCATTGAATTCGGTCCCATTTGAGGGGGTGGGCCTATTGCCGACTTCCGGGCACTATTGTTGACTCGAGCCATGAATCTGAGGCTGAGTCTGGGCTGTTTAAATCTGTCTGATGTTAAACAACACTATCCCTTAATCGCCTTGTACGACACCGCATGGGAAGAGATGGGGTGGTCCAAAGTCTACTCTGCCGGGAACTAAACCAATCTGCAGTACAGACAGATCTAGATAAAATCTGGCAGCGAGTTAAATCATATTCTGGAATAGCACATTGACTACCTTTATCATGGAAAAAGTTCCAGTAGGCCTATTGATAATGGGATCAGTATATTTCGTGGGTAGAGCTTCGCGCCTGAACTAGTGACTAGTTAAAAACAAATCAAAATAGGCGATAATGAATTTCACTACCAATAAATTCTTACCTACCCTATTTGATGTTGCAGCAGATACGACCGCATACAGACGTATCTGCACCGAAATTATCCGATAAGATAAATCTTTACACGCATTAACATACAGAAGCAAGTATCGGGGTCGCAGAGCCATTAATTAGACCTATCTGTTGATCTGTCGGTAGCTCGGGAGCGCTCGGCAATTCTCGGGAACTGTCGGAAATAGATCGGGCCACCCGTCGTGGGCGTGCGCCGATTGATGTTATGACTTTGGCAGACTTGATCATTTAAGAGTTGGTTCAGTTTAGGTGTTTTTCATGATATTTCTAATTTAGGTACCAACGTAATTCGCGAATATGCTTCACGCGAATCAATTTATTAATTTAATCAAAAAATAATAATTGTCGTTCTGAAATAAATTAGAAGTTTGCTACTATAAGCAGAGTGGATTTATATACATATTATAAGAGTGCTTGAATCTTTAATCTACCTACTTTAATTTATAGTTATAAGCCCGAATCGAATGTAACCGCAGTTGTCTAGACAAACCCGTAAGGGATTTTTGTCAACCATGTGCATCATATATACCTTTGGTGGCGCGTGGGCCAACGTGTGCGAGTGGACTGTATTGCGGGGAAGCAGATAACTGTTCTATTGACACTTTACACACAAAACAAGACAGGTGGCCGGGCTGCCGCGGATTCGATCCAGGCAGTGAATGCAGCCCGAGAAATTAGGAGAGGATGCACTAACCTTCACGACCCACGTGTTTTTCATCGCAGCCGGTACACGGATCTTCTCTTCCTTGCTCAGGAGCTGCCGTCAGCGTCACTAGATCCCTTGAGGAACACACGAGAGGCACCATCCGATCGGTAAAGGTCTATGAGGCGGTTAAAATACAACAAATATTATTCATTTCTGAGAGACGCGCTCGCGATCCGTCCCTACGCTGGCTAGTTCAAAGCGGGAGTGACCGTCCACATCTCACACAATGGCGGACGGAAGCTACAGCTAGCCCTACTCTATGGTTAGTGCGGAGGGGGAGACGGATCTAAAAGGAGTGTGTTTCCATGTCAAAAAATACAGTTTCCACATCGGCGCAACCATTCCCCCCGGCTTGAAGGGTTACCTTCG
This sequence comes from Eilema griseolum, assembly GCA_963662185.1. NCBI lineage: Eukaryota > Metazoa > Arthropoda > Insecta > Lepidoptera > Erebidae > Eilema > Eilema griseolum. The sequence goes on from OY759249.1 coordinate 5,934,874, forward strand.
AAACGAAAAATGTGGAACAAAACTAATGTCTAATCTAAATCTAGGTTTGCGAAATAACAACTAAAATATAAACATAGATTGGAACTCGTGCCTACTGCTGGCTAGGCAGAGGGCAGAGGCGAACAACCGGGCGCAGATACGATCCGGTTGCAGTTTTAACCCGTACAACACGAGTTATCCCGCGGGCATCGGGAAAAATTTCCTCTACTACTCCTAGAGGCCAATGTAAAGGAGGCGCATTCTCAGTCATAAGGACTACCACCGTACCTACAGTAATTGGGTTGGATGGAGTATTCCATTTTTGACGTGACTGCAGCGTGTGCAAATAATCGGTTCTCCAACGATTCCAAAACGATTGGACCATCTTATCTAAAAGAGCGTGACGAGTTAGGAGGTGTATTCTATCGTCATCAACATCTATTGCGGGCAAATATTTTAAAGGAGTCATATTTAAGAAGTGAGCTGGCGTCAGCGCTAACGGCTCTGACGGATCGCTAGATAGAGTCCGACACAGCGGACGCGTGTTCATCACCGCCTCTACTTGCGCGAGTACGGTACTCAACTCCTCGAACGAGAGAATCTGTTCGCCTATGACGCGAAACAGATGCGACTTAAGGCTTTTAATATTCGCTTCCCAATTACCACCAAAATGACTAGCTGCAGGCGTGTTAAAGTACCATTCAATGCGATTTTCGGCTAAGATGTGAGCGAATTCACTTTGGTAGTACTTAGACCGTAAGAATGTGTGCAATTCCGAAATACTACGTCGGGCCCCTACATAGTTTGTACCGTTGTCCGAATACATGCGCTTAACCGGACCCCGACGCGACAAAAAACGTTTAAAGGCGGACATAAAATTTGGCGTACTTAAATCACCGGTCAACTCTATATGAACCGCGCGAGTTGTCATACAAATGAACAAACAAACATAAGCTTTCGTGGAGCGAATGCCACGACCACGAGCAATGGTGACCTTGAAAGGCCCAGCAAAGTCTGTGCCGGTGTGTACGAAAGGTTTTGCGGATTGAACAACACGACAAGAGCGATGATCGGCCATTTCAGGCGCGATAAAACGCGGGCGGAGTTTAAAACAAGGTACACATCTGTGTACTCTAGCGCGAATCAAATTACGAGCGGAAATTATCCAGTATTTCTGTCTCAAAATAGACATTAACAAATCGGGACCAGCGTGACAATTCACCTTGTGATGATAATCTACTAACAAATCTAATACGTGGTCCTTACGCGGGAGAATTACTGGGTGCCTTTGTTCAAATCCTAAACCTGAATTTCTCAAACGACCACCTACTCGAATGAGTCCATCTTCCAAAAATGGTTTCAAGTGTCGGAAAGAACGACTACAAGGTTTGTTAAATTCTAAATTTTTAAATTCAGAAGCAAAATAACACTTCTGCAATTCGCGAAGTATGATCAATTCAGCCTTATCTAAATCAGCGGCGGTTATATGACCGCGTGTAGATAAAATTCTCAAAAATCGGCCTACATAAACAACACAACGCAACAGTCTCGACCAAGACGAGACGCGATTAGCCAACAACAAAACCAGGGACTCTTCACGCGGGACCGACACCACAAGCGAGTGCTTCTTTTCCTCGGGTGGTTCGGAAACCGTAGTGGGATTGAATTGACTAACTGGCCACTTATCTAACGCGGCATGAATCCAGGACGGTCCACTAAACCATAACGGGTGATCTAATATTTGCGAAGGAAGCAGTCCACGAGAGAGACAATCGGCTGGGTTGTCGGTGCCAGCAACGTGAAAGAGATTTTTTGGCGCTAATTCCGATTGAATTTTTGCCACTCTATTAGCGACGAAGGTGTCCCAACGATGGGGCGAAGAGTGGGCCCAACACAAAGCGACTGTTGAGTCCGAAAAAGCTAAAATTCTATTAATATTAATGCGACTACTACAAGCATTGGCGATAGAGGTGATCAATCTAACCAACAATAGTAAAGCGCATAGCTCGAGGCGTGCCAGAGAGACGACCTTACGGGGAGAGACCTTCGATTTCGCGCTTATAAGGCTAATTGAAACCTTACCTACATTCGAGACATGAAAATAGACTACTCCTCCATACGCCCTCTCACTAGCGTCCGCGAAGCCTACTACCGTAACAACACTATGTTGCGATATACCTACATGACGCGGAATTTGTACTTGGTCAAGCACAGAGAGTTCTTTTCTAAAGCGAGCCCACAACTTAGCAATGTTGTCGGGCGCGGTGTCGTCCCAATCACAATTCGAAAGCCAAAGCTCTTTTATAAGTAGTTTGGCGTACAGAACGACAGGAGCTACGAATCCCATTACGTCCCATATCCGTGCCACACACGACAGGATAATGCGTTTAGTACAAGTTTGCGGGGTCGAACTACTTTTCAAACTAAACGTATCAGATGCGGGCGACCAGCTTAAACCAAGCACCTTGTGCGTATCACTTTCATCGAATTCCTTAACCGAAGACAATCGGTGCGACGGTGGAATCGACTCTAACGCTGTTTGCGAGTTGCTCGTCCATTTCACGAGATCAAATTGACCCGCCTTCATGAGACTTATAACTTGAGCGGCCGTCTCGACAGCCTCGGCCTCGCTATCTACACTATACACGAAGTCGTCCATGTATAAGCCAGTCTCAATGGTGGCTCTCGCTTTAGGAAATGCATCGCCCTCGTCAGCGGCCAACTGCTTGACGGTGCGAAGTGCGTGAAAAGGGCTAGATTTAAGCCCGAAGCAAACACGATTAAACTCGTAAACCATTAAAGGTTCTTGCGGTGAAAATCTATACAAAAATCGTTGAAACCTACGATCGGGTTCGCGCACTTCAAGGCACAAAAACATTTGTCGAATATCTGCAGAGAGTGCCACAGCGAATAAACGAAAATTTACAATTATGTCAAATAAATTACCTTGAAGATTTTGACCACAATACAAAATGTCATTAAGCGACACGGAAGTGCTAGTCTTAGCACTGCCATCTAGAACTACGCGGAGTTTAGTAGTAAGCTTATCTTCTCTAATAACTCCGTGGTGCGGGATAACGTACGAAGGCTGGGTCTCGTCAGTGTCCGCAGGCGCAGGTGAGATGTAACCTTTATCTAAATATTCGTTGACAACCTCATCATAGGCTTGCTTTAACTTTGGAGACGCCTGCATCTTTCGTTCTAAACAAAGAAAGCGTCTTTCAGCGGATGCACGGGAGTCGCCGAGCGAAAATATATCTCCCTTGAAAGGGAGCGCGACAACATAACGACCCTGCTCATCGCGAGTAGTCGTGCGACAATAAATCTCCTCAGCCATCTTGTCATCAGGGCTTAGGATTGGTGGGACATTGACCTCCTCAATCTCCCAAAACTTGCGGATGGTAGACTCCAGTGGCGGCTCGACGGTGCAACAGAACGAGGCAGTCGAGTGACTAAAACTATCCATAGAAGCGGGTGCAGAACCAATTATAACAAAACCCAGAACTGTTTCCAGGGCGTGCGGAGCGGGGTACGTCGGACCCCCTTGAACCTTACGTGATAACTGGAGGTGCGGGAGAATTGAAGCGCCGATCAATATATCGACGACTCCAGGAACAGCGTAAGTCTCATCAGCTAAAGGTAAGTCTTTAAATTTCGTTAATAAAGACGTGTCAACTGGGACGGTAGGCAACTGTTCAGTTATTTTATCCGTAACGAACGAATCCATGTCAAACCAAATTTTATTATTAAAACGAGATCCAAACCTTGTTTTAACTGTGCCATGAACAGCTGACCGTAAACCTCCAAAACCCGTCACCACTGAGTAGGTTGAACGCCTATCAACATTGAAACCAAGACGTTGACAACAATCTTGAGTAATAAAATTACTTTGCGAAGCGCCATCTAATAGCGCTCGAACAATGTGCGGTTTACCTAATGCATCAACAATAACCACGCGAGCGGTCGCAAGACAAACCGTAGTGAGGGCAGCACTAGCGGAGAACGAACACAAGGTGACGTCATTCGTAGCGGTCCCCGGGCAGGCCGGAGCGCGTGCGAGCTCGGGCTGCGGCTGCGGCGCAGGCTGCCGCGCGTCACCGCTCGACGAACCAACTGTGCTCACCTTGGATGCGGCATTACTATTTTCAAAATGAAGCAAAGTGTGGTGTCTCGCTTGACATTTGCGACAACCATTTCCACTATTACATAAACCCACGCGGTGTTTAGTACCGAGACAATTAAAACAAAGATTATTAGCGCGAACAAATTTATAACGATCACTAGGCGACAATTTTAGGAAACCAGGACACTTGTACAGTTGCGAGTGATGAGTACTACACAAAGAGCAAACAGGTGATTGTACACGTGCTGGTGCGGTATTAACATAAGTATGGGTTGACCTCAGTGACCTCGATGACGCATCTATTTTGCGCGCGGGACTAACAACTGTCTTCGCGCCTTCATGTTTCGATGAAGAGCGTTGTAATATTTTTATATGCTCGCGAACAAAACCTTCTAAGTCTTCGAACTTAGGAATTTTATTGCCGCGATGATCCGACTCAAACAAACGAATGGTTTCGGAATCTAATTTCCTTAAACCCATATACAAAAATACGAAGTCGCAGAGGTCCTCAATCTTTAGGTTCTTTACAGCGCGAACAGCTGACGCGAAAGTGTCTAGAAATTTCTCTAAGTTTTGATCGTTACATGCCGTAATAGATTTCAAATCAAACATCTGATCCAAATAGGCGTTAGCTACCGATCTTTTATCCTCATACTTAGCTTTCAAAGTATTTAAAATTAAATTATAATTCCCGGCACTAAACGTAATTCCAGCGCAAACGGTTATAGCTTTACCAGTCAATTTTTCAACAAGATAATGCAATTTTTCGTGATCTGTCAACGAATCGTTCTTATCTATTGTATTCTCAAAACTATCTATAAATCGACACCAATTGCGAATGTTACCATCAAATTCGGGTATTTGAATTGGTGGCAACTTAGGTCGGTCGCGAGTGGGGTTGGGTCGGTCAGACGGCTTCTCCAAACTCCTCGCGACGCGCTTGATACGACAATACAAATCGTCAAACGACGACAAGGCTTGATAACTCACTGAGTAATCGGGATCCAAATTCAACTCTAAAACGTTGATGTCATGCACTAAGGTTTCGAAATCCGCGCGTAGACTATCTAAGTTTTCTATAGAACACAAGAACGAATCTCTGATGACCAAATCAGAGGTTTTAAGTGCACTATCATAAATCGATTGTACGCGAGAGTAAATCATTTCTTTTTTAGCGTATAAAAGTTTCAATTGAACCTTACCGGTCTTATCAACCTTTGGGGACATGTTTACAATTAAATCTCAAACTAAAGTGCGGTAAACAATAAATATGAAATGACTTAATCCTAGCGGTACAGAGCAGCGAGGCGGCGCGAGCGTTAACTATGTAGGTAGGTAGGTGCCTACAACTGTGAATGCACGCTTGAACAAACGCGCATAGCAACAAGGTCGTACCTACGCGATGGTCGCTGTCTAGATTCAACTATTATTTCCGAGATTAAGTATTGCGTAATATCTATTCAAATTAAAATACTTTCGTATGAATTGGGATGAGATGCGAGCGAGGTAGGCACAGCCACGTGTCTACCCACGCAGGTACTAGGCAAATACGACGCGAGCCGAGAACAACGTAATTGAAAAAAACAAAACAAAGCCAAATGCGTTAGGTATTACACTGTGCCTATGCACTAGGGTGTCTGAGTATACCTAAGATCTAAGCCTAAATGTCTGGATGCGGGGTTTTCTACTAAAATAACCAGGCACTTAGGTGCGATGCGAAAATTGCGAACTACGATTAAGTGTTGATATGATACCTAACCTATTTATGTATTAGGTAGGTACAATGCGAGCCAGCGGCGAACGGACTACAAATTCTAAGCCTAAGTGTCTGGATGCGGGGTTTTCTACTAAAATAACCAGGCACTTAGGTGCGGTGCGCTCATTCCCATTAGAATAATAACAAATACGAACTACGGCTAAGAATCCGGCTCGATCCGGACCAAAAATGGTGTCGCGTGGGCCAACGTGTGCGAGTGGACTGTATTGCGGGGAAGCAGATAACTGTTCTATTGACACTTTACACACAAAACAAGACAGGTGGCCGGGCTGCCGCGGATTCGATCCAGGCAGTGAATGCAGCCCGAGAAATTAGGAGAGGATGCACTAACCTTCACGACCCACGTGTTTTTCATCGCAGCCGGTACACGGATCTTCTCTTCCTTGCTCAGGAGCTGCCGTCAGCGTCACTAGATCCCTTGAGGAACACACGAGAGGCACCATCCGATCGGTAAAGGTCTATGAGGCGGTTAAAATACAACAAATATTATTCATTTCTGAGAGACGCGCTCGCGATCCGTCCCTACGCTGGCTAGTTCAAAGCGGGAGTGACCGTCCACATCTCACACAATGGCGGACGGAAGCTACAGCTAGCCCTACTCTATGGTTAGTGCGGAGGGGGAGACGGATCTAAAAGGAGTGTGTTTCCATGTCAAAAAATACAGTTTCCACATCGGCGCAACCACCTTAATGACCTTACATACAGTAATGTTTCTTTCCTAATGTTCTCAAACACTAGGCTATATCCACCGAATTGTTATTTTTTCAACTATCGATCATCATTCAATTATACCTACTTAATCACAACTTATCTGTGTGGTAACGGAGATAAAATACAAGTATCACCACCCAATCTCATCCGAAGTGTCGTAAGAGGCGACTAAAAATATCCAGACGATATCACTGCGAGAGAAAGAAAACTCGAAATATAACTGTGTACCAATCCATCTGGCCAGAGGGGAAATAGTAAGCCAAAGCCTTTCAACATTTTTTTTTTGTGTAAAATCGCACCGGAGGGGAGGTGAGGTTGTGTCGGACTTGAACCGACTAAAACGCACGCTGACTGTGTGGGCCGCAGGTTGCCGGATGTGAGATTATTTTAGATATGTCTACTCCGCACCCCGGCCGGCCCAAGACCGTCTCTTACAAGACGGCCCTCTTCGGGTGTGGGGAATACGGCCACGGAGTCGTCGCGGCCTGCTTCTGTTAGGATGACAGGCGGCTTCATTGATTGATGAACCACACAGTTAGACTTTAAAACGCAAACTCCGATGACAAAGGTGAAAGTAACGCAAGGGTACAGAAAAAGACAATGTTGGATGTCAAAAAATTGTTACAAGAATACCTTTTATTGATCCTCAGATACTAAGAACAAGAAGTAAACTGACCTCCGCCCCCCATGAGTGCCGGCCTGGAGGTGGCAGGTGGAGCCGCCTGTCACCCTGGCAGAAGCAGGCCGCGGAGGCGGCGCGTCTGGCGCGCCTCTCCGTTTCCGAGGACGAGTTGGGGACTCTGTAGTCCCCACACCCGAGAAGAGGGCCAGATCGTGAATGGCCCTGGGTCGGCCGGGGTGCGAGGGATATGCCTGTCAACCTCACCTTCGGCAACCAAAACGACCCACAGGCGGCGTGCGTTTTAGTCGGTTCGAGTCCAACATAACCTCTCTCACCGGCTCCGGTGGAGAGGAATCCGTGAGGATTTTGCGCACGTAAAAAAAAAAAAGGACAAGAAGTAAACAAAACAGTTGTAAATTCAGATCGTACTTAAACCAGTGTCGGTATAGACACTCGTTCAATTCGTCGAACTTACATAAATAAATCGATCGCTACACTGTCGAGTGCTCACAAAAAAAACACACAAAAGTAGGTAATTTTTACTCAAATCAATCACTTGGAAAAAACGGTCGATGTAACCGCGTAATTCGCTAAAATTCCACCAAAAGATTTAGTATCAGGTCGCGTGCTAACTCGGGAAGGTATAATGAGGGCTTCTCATTGTCCTCGCTTAAAAAGTCCAGATAAATAACCAAATGAGAATGGAAAAACGGCAAAAATGGCGAAATAAAGGCTTCAATTGGACAAAGGCGCCGAATGAGGATAATTCGTCGAGGATATGCACCAATTGTCACTCTTTTAGTTTATTTTTTGGCGGGACTCTGACGCGGCAACGGCGACGCGCCGATAAAATTGTCACGCTTGACTGTCTAGTGGCCGCGCGTCCAATTTTATTGAGATTTTGTTTCGCATAAGACGTTTTGTTTTAGTTGGCAAATAACGTAAGTGCACAAATAAGCGCATGGCATCTCATAACCCCAAGACGCACTGCTTTTACGTTAATAATTGAGTTAGGTACAACCGGATTTCGCTGAGGAAAATGCGCTATGAAAAAATTTTATAATAGAAAAATATTAGTAGCCGAAATTATTAGTACTCCTCCTAATTCCTCCAGTTAAGTTAAATTGCTTGTGTTCAGAGTAGGTTCGCATCAGTGTTCATAAGCACACCTTGTAACGTGGCTATTGCCTGAGTTCGAACCCTAGGACCTTTAGATCATAACGCCATCTCTTTAATGAATAAACTACTGACGATATCAATTTGTTAATAGATTTATTTCAATGTAAAAATCTTTGGTTTTGTTATTTTCTACAACTTCTGTCTGACAGTCGCCCACTGTACCAGCAAGCTCCTCTTTGCGTTCTTCCCGATCGCTTTACTTCGGAGTCTAGGGTTCCCTTTTTCCAATCTTTTAATAAAAGGAAACCCCTTTTAATAACTAACTACCTATTACAGTATCAAACAACACTTGGAATCCCGCAATGATTATACCAAAATATTCCATAAAAAATAAATAATTCCACTCTATCCGAATAACTTTACGACGGCCAATCTACTAGCCACCCCAAACCCCAAGTGACCACAATCAGCCATGACCAATCGTAGTGTATGGCGCATCAAATATAACTAGCGCTTTGTATTCAACACCGAACCACAATAAATGTCCAAATATTTGTCGCTGAACATTTGGCCAATTCAAATAAAACCGTGACTAAATGCCCTTAGAATCCCAGGAGACCGGTCAAGGGATCACTCAACCTGAAATCAACTTTATTGGATTACAATAGAGTTTAATTTACTTTGAGTATTTCAAGAAATAGCTCATAGTAAACGTTATACTGACCGTTCGAATTTCAAACTTACCTATTCTAATAACGAGACATAATTTTGAGTAACATCGTCTCCTAGACTATTAATATTTGTTTCAATTAATATTCAACACTGTGACCAATGCGATAAAGATTAAAATCGTTTGTACTATACGTGAGAGAAAACCTTAAGATAGAATTCGTAACGGGTAATATCGTAGGGCGATATTGGCCAGGAGATAGTACGGATAAGATTTATTCGACACAAGCCCGTCATGGTGGCTTTCATATCAAAATTAAATATCTTTGGTTGGGGGAAGTACCTTCGTGAATGAATTTATTTTTATTATTGCGGTTATTGGTATTGACACTTGTTTAATTAAACATTTGCTTGTGTATGCTCTTGCCTCTTTATCGTAGGAGACGTAGGCAGTAGAGGTTCAGTAATAATAATGTTTTAAGATATCTGCTCTATCATCCTCATTGTAGCATTGTTCTCGGTTTTTCCTTTCACTTTGGAGCCCGGATCCACTTTCTTCTTTTCCCTCCTTTTAATTTGACCTATACGGCTTTTATGGGAGGTGTCTGACCTCCAAATCACGCGAGGAAAACCTGAGCTTCGTTCGTCAATTAGCAGATGTATGATAGGTTGGGCCCCAAAATACAAAGAAAACATTATTTAAAAATAAATATAGAAAATTAACTTGTGTATTGCAACGCACAATAGACAAATCTCACATAAACTAAAAAAACTACAGATAATAATGTTAACATGCCGTATTTGGGGACTAATACCGATAGAAGTGAAAACTAAGGAACTCCTAACGAGTTCGATGACGATGACGCCAGTTCAATGATTTGTAATCATCCACAACGACGTTATAGAAGATTTCATTATAAAAAATCTGTTGTTTAAAAATAAATACCCACAGCAAGAATAATAGCATTGTACAGGAGCCAGGAGGCACCGCTGAGCGGCCACAAGGCGCGGCCACACCGTCACGCCGCGCGCGGAGCGACAATGCGACGTGTTCACGCGCCAGCGACGCGGCCTAATGACGCACCGCGGACACTTCGCGTATTGTGCCGATTGTGCGTCAGTGCGCGGGCGATCGCGGTCAATTGTGCAAATAATACGTTCAATAGATTGCCTTCTGATTAGATCGATGTGAATATGTGGTACCTATGATATTTGAGCACTAGCTGGTTCATAAATTATTATATTTTTAGCTTCTGAGACCCCTAGCCGGTCTTGAGCTTCGCACTTTACTTCGATTCAAGTCTTTCCAAAGCTCACCGATTCCATTTGGGACAGAGAGGCTCCTCTAAGTTAGGTATTTCTGATTAATTTCGATGGGTTTGAGTGTGAGTACAGATATATTTACTATTCAAGATGGTGGTAGGTGAAAAAATTAGACTCAAGGGTTCAAAGTATTATTAGATTTCCCTTTTCTACGGATGGGATTCCGAAGTCCTCTTAATTCTTTATTACATAGAAAAGACATGTTATCCCAAATGTATAAGTAAAATACAGTAAAATTATGGACAAAAGCGAACTTAACTCTGTAATTCTAGGGTTATACTACCGTGCCAATAATGACCGCCATAATTAAACCACGCCTAAATGTCCCCAAGAGTTGTGATCATAATTTTACAATGTTTTTTTTTTAATATTCTTATTACACAATATATACTTATTATTAATAGATTATTTATTTATTATATATTATTTTATATATTATTATCACTTCACAATGCCATAATTATTGCGGTAACAGCCCGGTAGACGCTAAGGTAGTCTGGCTCTAGTATAAGAGTTCTCTCCAGTCCTATATTTTTCCAGTTATTTCTCCAGTTATATTTTTTTTTATTTCAACTTTTTGCACAAATACACAAAGATTGTACAAAGGCGGACTTAATTCCACATGCATTTTCTACCAGTCAACCTTAGGGTGATGCAGAGAAATTTTTATATTAAAATATATCTACTCCACGGAAGGTGCTCCCTTTAATTATAGCTTTTCTTAGCGACTTCCTAGCACACGCAATGATGGATTCACAGTATAAAAAGTTCATTACAAAACAGACACAATATCAACAATCAAAGCATATAATTTCGTAATACGAAGTAATAAACGCGTAAACACCCATTTCCTAAGGTGTAATGACGTCACGGCACACTGGGCGACAATTTTACTGGTCATGAAACACTTAGAGCACAGTGTGTGCACAGTGTGGTGGAACGCAGGAAACGGACCAATATTTATTAGCGTTTGATTTATGCATCGTCGATATAAGGTGCGGCCTATACGCTCCGCTTGTTTTGTGGACACACTGTTGGTGGGATGGTGTGAAAGATGATTTTTGAACTGTTGAATAATATTAGTGCACTTATAAACCTGCGATAAATACACACATAACTTCGAAAAGCATCGAAACCCAGACCGTCTCAGCAGTCCATACTACTAGGAGTCGCTAATTCATGTATGTATTTCAGATAAACAATCTGTGAGGTCTGTGGTGCTGTGGACGATGTCCTCCACTTATTGGCAGAATGTGCTAGAGCTATCAGGCTGCTGGAGCGGAGCTATTTGAGGAGCTAAACTTAAATTTGTATGATATAGGTATATCTTCCAGCAAATATTGTGTACAACTAAATCTGAGGCAGCTTATAGTCTAAATTTGTTATGCTACGCTTTGTTGGTAATTAAGTATAATTAGAAAGTACGATCAGACTGGCATGTAAATTTGTATAAAAGTTTTTTTTTTTAATTCTTAATTCTTTATTGCACACAAACAGTACAGAGGTCAAACACAAAATAAAGATATAAGAAATATGTACAAAGGCGAGCTTAACTCAGTATGAGTTCTCTACCAGCAAACCTTTGAGTAGCAGAGAAGCAGTTAAGGTAATAAAGGGATGTGAAGTGTACATTAATTTTCAGATAAAAGAAGGGTACCTAAACAGTATGTACCTGTTTAGGTACCCATAAACATACATAAACAGCATACATATTACACCTACATACATACATACAAATATACATACATACATACATAAACACACATATAGTCACATAAATATATTCAAACTACATTACTGTGATAGGAAATGTTCCCTTGTTCTTCTCCTAAAGACGTCAAGTGTATCACTACCGCGAATGGTGTGAGGTAGTGCGTTCCAAAGACGTACAGCCTGCACCGTGAACGATCCATCGTAGCAGCAAGAAGTGTGTGCAGGTGTGCGAAGCAGAAGAAAGGAAGAAAGACGACAGGGTTTGCCCCTGGGTACAATATATGTTTTTTAATTTTTTATACCACTTAGGTGGCAGACAAGCGCACGGCCCACCTGATGAAAAGTGGTTACCGTGGCCTATGGACGTGTGTAAAACCAGAGAAGCCACTCGCGCTGCCGACCCTGTAAGCACAGAGTTCCTGTGCCGTCTGTTGAAAGGACAAAGCAGGACAAGCCTTTAGTCATCCCACTGACAGCACAAATTCTCCAGTGAGCTCTGGCTACCCTACTCACCGCTGGGAACACAACACGAAGTTATTATAACCGCGGTAGTCTGTAGTATTCCCAATAATAAATAAAGAGTAAAAAAAAATTCACATATAAATTGCTAGATGACAAAAAATTGTTCGTGAAGTCTGTGTGTAGTCAGTTTTCACGCCTGGCTGCGACTATTAATATTCAAATTGGTGCGATCTGTCGCCATCGACGCGCAATGGGAACCACCATTATTTATTTCGATCATATGGGACCAAATGGTCCGATGAGTTTTTTAAATAAATGTTGAAGATAATAAAATCCTCAGTGCGATAGTCGCACTGAGGATTTTATTATCATTCTGGATTTGCATTCAAAACTTTAGGTGTATAGGACCTTTGCAAGACCCTCGAGAAAAAGTATGAAGAACAAAATGGAGGTAGGACACGAAGGTATTTCCTCCGTTTTATAAAACTGTGGCAATAATAACTTCGTATTGGGTTCCGGTAGTGAGTAGGGTAGCCAGAGCTCACTGAAGACTTTTTGTACTATCAGTAAGAAAACCAAATGCTTATCCTGCTTTGTCTTCTGCACTAACGGTACAAAAACTTGCTGTTCTTAAAGGGTCAGCAGTACGAGTGTGACTCCCCTGGTATTGCACACATCTATAGGCCAAGGTTACCACTTTCCATCAGATGACCCGTAGGCTTGTCTACCACGTGAGTGGTAAAAATGAACGTGGGTGGGCAAGTAGCATTCGTTAGCAGGTTGATCAATATCTGCAATAATTGTTAATAAATGACAATAGATTCATTAAAACTTTAGAAAATATCTTAAGTGGGAGTCGTTGTGAGAAACTCCGTTACAAAAATCGATAAAAAATGAAATTGAGCGGCCCTTTTGGTCTGTATTAGTGAAGTTTATGTTATGACATTGTAACAGTTCATCTGTATCGTCATTCACTCATTCACTCAACCGACACAATTGTCTACAGTTATCAATCCTCGTTTAGCGTTAACAGAAGAACGTTTTATAACCTATAATTGTACACTGTTTATTACAGTTGTGTGGACAGAGAATGGTGAGGAGTCGGCTTCACATTCATAAGTATATTTGTTTGGAAAAATATACACATCACTACCTCCTCTGGTGGATTTACGATACAGAACAGAAAAATAAGTTATAATTTAGAAAAGATCCGTGAAGGGACCGACTGGACACTTTATCAACATTACAGCATCTTCGCTTTGCTGTGACCAAGTCAATACTACAGATGTGCCATTATACCTACGTATCTATAGATTGACGGATGAAAATTGACCTATGCAGACTTTCCTCTAAGGTTTTGGCAACACTGACGATTTGTTTCCCTACAAAAACAAAACAAACAAGAAATAAAAGAGTGGGAGAATAGACCTGGCCACCCTGCACGTGTCAATGACAACATTGTAAAAATTAATAAATAAATTTGTAACCTAACCTAACAAAAATTTTGGGTCCGTAACTAAACTTCGAGAGTCATATGTTCGATGAATGGAAAGTCGACAGAACGTTTGATCGAATATTTCTTTTTCGAATGAACCGTTTATCGCCAAATGCAACTTCGACTGAACGTTTTATCGAATATTTATTAATCGATGGATTGCGGTTTCGAATGAGATTTAAACATGAAATTCATGAAAAGGAAAATAATAAAGCACAGCTGAAGTACGATCGAGGATAGACCATATCTCCAGTGGAAACTATGGTGGAATCTTTCCTCTTTATAACATTGCAATCAACCTCTATAATGTCAAAGATTAGTTAACAAATAATTATTATTATAATACCTAAAGCCAGAACCTAATAATACCTTCGCCAAACATTTCTTTTGCTTCAAAAAGACGTGCTACCGGAGGAAGTAAATTCAATTGTGTGCTGGTTTTCGAAATATTATGTCGATGGCACTTTCAAGAATGTCACAACTACAGCCACAAATGAGACTGAAACAAATTCTACCAATTCTTTAAATGTATCAATTCAAAAACTTCCACCATTGTTTCCACCTGAGGCATGGTCTATCCATGATAGCTTAGAATTGAACACGCCTAATTCTCAAAATTCTGTTGAATCTTGGCACCACCGCTGGAACGGGCTGTTAGGGCGAAAAAAGTGGAATTTGTTCAAAACAATAACAGAAATAGAAAAAGAGCAAAAAAATAATGAATTATTTTGGCTGTAGTTGTGACATTCTTGAAAGTGCCATCGACATAATATTTCGAAAACCAGCACACAATTGAATTTACTTCCTCCGGTAGCACGTCTTTTTGAAGCAAAAGAAATGTTTGGCGAAGGTATTATTAGGTTCTGGCTTTAGGTATTATAATAATAATTATTTGTTAACTAATCTTTGACATTATAGAGGTTGATTGCAATGTTATAAAGAGGAAAGATTTCACCATTGTTTCCACTGGAGATATGGTCTATCCTCGATCGCACTTCAGCTGTGCTTTATTATTTTCCTTTTCATGAAATTTCATGTTTTAATCTCATTCGAAACCGCAATCCATCGATTAATAAATATTCGATAAAACGTTCAGTCGAAGTTGCATTTGGCGATAAACGGTTCATTCGAAAAAGCAATATTCGATCAAACGTTCTGTCGACTTTCCATTCATCGAACATATGACTCTCGAAGTTTAGTTACGGACCCAAAAATTTTGATAGGTGCCCCTCGTGGACTAGGCTAGATGCCATTCGGCCATAGAGAACCCATCTAAGTGAAGTACCTACATACAAAATATAAGGTTTAGATGCTTTGGTTCCTATAACTAAACAATTACACAAATAGTTTTATAAATATGCTCTACACTTTGGAATACTCTTTCAATCTATAAAAACCCATAGATGTACCGCTCTCAATCGCCATAATATGAAGAATGTATATTAATGTAACAAAACCATGTGAAAACGGCGGTTCATACGATTGATTGTGAGGCAATTTGCCAGTTGTACAATGTATAATTGAATTTACACAGAAATTGTATTTAACACGTTATTGAAGCAAAAACTGTTTAGGGTTGTACGGCGTCGTGTGTGTTTTCCATATTTTTAGTCATACAACTCCATAGTTTTGTATTTTGGTCTAATATATTAAACTTTGTGATGACAGGCTTGAAAGTGGCACCGCGAGAAGGCTCACCCTTAAAACAAATTAAATGACAACCTGAAAATTGTGGCTGGGATACACTGCGTGCGGAAGGCGAAGGATCGTTAGCAATACATCGGTAGGTAGTAGAAGGTAACGGACTGCAATAGGCTAATAATTGATTGACAAATTGAGGTTTCGAACAGGCGGGCTTGCATGAAAGGATTTATTGACAGTAGAGGATGCTCGTGAAATATGTAAGGATATTCATAAGTGGCGGGCTAAGTTTTTTTTTTTTTTTTATATAGGACACTTCAATTGGACTTCGCCTTGCCTGATGGTAAGCTGAAGGCAAAGTCCCAGAAAAGAGGGTCACCATTACTTACACATACCGTGTGACAATGGTGACACTCAGCTTGACGGCCTCATCATATGCTTTTTCACGCCCCGCTTAAAGGACCCGGGCCTGTAGGAAGAAGGAAACACGTGAGCTGGTAATGAATTCCAGGCCTTGTTGAGTTGTCAATATTTTATAAATCAGTCGAAAAAGACTAACTATTCTGATTGACCTAACCTAACTATTATTTCCGCTAGGGTATGGAAATACATTCATAAGTAATATAAGATCCTTCATATCGAATGATCTTATTTTGAAAAGGATAAAATTTTTGTACTCAAAATGGTAGATTTATTGCCAAATTTGGAAGATCTATCAAATAATCAATTTTATTTATTCAGTCTTAGCACATCAAGAAAACATACGAACGTAAAAATTTTACAATTATGTCAAAAAATAATATAAAATTATTAAATAAAATTGGAAAATGATTATTTCGCTGGTTCGGTAGGTTAGTTCTAAAGAGAAGATACCAGCAAGAAATTCAGAGAACTAGATCTTTTTTAAATTTGCTTTAGTTTACAATTTATTTTGTGCGAGCAAGCAAGAGACTTATGTTGACCACGTATTTACATCATCAAGATACTCATCTACTGGATAGATATATGTAAGAAGAGATAGGTAGGTAAGAAGGTAATGTAAGAAGAGATCGTCTTATGTTATGTCGTTTATGACATACGTTGACAACTGACCTAAACCTCAAAATACAATACATCGAACAACAAGCCAAGCTGCCTGCGTACGAAAGCAACTCGGGCGTCTGAGGTCGATGAACGACCTCCCCCCCCCCATGAGCACAGGCCTGGGGGTGACTGGTGGAGCCGCCTGTCACCCTGGCAGAAGCAGGTCGCGGTGGCGGCATGCCCGCGCGCCTCCACGTTTCCCGGGACGAGTTGGGTCTCTGTAGTCCCCACACCCGAGAAGAGGGCCAGATCGTAAGAGATGGCCCTGGGTCGGCCGGGGTACGTGGGATATGCCTGTCAACCTCACCTTCGGCAACAGAACGACGCACAGGCGGCGTGCGTTTTGGTCGGTTCGAGTCCGGCAAAACCTATTCCACCGGCTCAGGTGGGGGGGTATCCATGGGGATTTTGAGCACGTAACAAAAATACACCGAACAACGAACGTTGCTACTTGTCAAGGGGAAGATTTCAAATCATAATAATCATAATCATAATCATTTATTTGCGAAAATGGGTACATAAGGTGTTTACATGAAATATTTTTTTTTTTCAAACAGCCAAATTCCGCCTCAAGGCATGCAAATATAGGTACTAGGTAAATAATAAAATGAACTAACATTTAAATTTAAATTAACAAAATCATTTCAACATTCATAATTAGGGATTCATAATAATGATAATAAATATACAATATCATAATCTCATGAGTAAAATTGAAACATAATAAAACAAACCATAATCAATGTCATAATGAATAAGATTGAAACACAATACAATTGAGTTATACCAAATGGAAAAACAAAATATACCATAAATCCAATTTTCAAAAACTTAATAACAATGTCAATATTTTTTTTTTTTTTAAGTCAATAAATTAAAAACAATTGAGTTATACCGAATGGAAAAACAAAATATACTATAAATCCAATTTTCATAAAATTAATAACAATGTCAATAAATATGTAATGTCATAATGAATAAAATTTCGAATTATATAATGGTAATTATGTCAATATTTCATGCCGTGAATAATATCATAATATTACAACGAAATAAAATTAAAATTTTGCCATACATTACACACACTTGTCATCTAAATATTCTTGCACACTATAGTATGCCTTTTGTACCAAAATATTTTTCAGCTTATTTTTAAATTCGTATATATTATCGGTGCAGCATAGTTCAGTCGGCAGTTTATTGAAGATCCTTGACGTCATACATAAAATACTTTTATTCATTAGAGCAGACTTATTTTGAATTATTTTTATTTTATGTTGATGCCTAGTGCCACAGAGATGCTCGAACATTCGCTTATTACCTTTGACAAATGAAGCCACCTCCATGATATATAGGCTTGGGAAGGTTAATAGCTTTAAATTAATGTAGTGTGGTTTGCAGCTATCAGTTTTCGAGATTTTACAAACGGATCTGATACATCGCTTTTGGGCTTTGAAGACCATTTCCCAGTCCGTGGAGTTACCCCAAAATATTATGCCGTAGCGTATTACCGATTCCGCATAGGCATGGTATGCGGTCACTAAAGTACTTATGTCTACGGTTTTTGCCAGCATGTATAGGGCGTACGAAATTTGATATAGCTTAGTGCAAACATTATCAAGATGTGGTTTCCAATTAAGGTTACAATCGATTGTTAAACCTAAAAACTTTGTCGTGTCCACTTCTTTTATATTTGTGCCCGCGTAGTCAATGACTACGTCAATTGGCGGTCTGACTCTATTTCTAAATACCATTATAGTGGTCTTACTGAAGTTAACTGTAAGATTATTCGATTTCAGCCATTCAACCACGTCAGAGAGTGTATTACATAAGGTGTCTTTAAGTATTTTATGATTTTTATTTGAGAATATTAAAGTGCTGTCATCTGCAAATAAAATCATTGGCACATTGACTGATTTCGGAAAGTCGTTAATGTACACTAGAAATAATAAGGGACCCAGTACACTGCCTTGAGGGACTCCATATTCTACCTGTTCATAGTCCGAAGTATAAGTAATTAAAACTATTATTAAAACTAGGTAGTTTAGGCACAACCCTAGATAGACATGACACGTATTGAATAACAACAGAGATTTTTATTAGCTCATTGTAACTGGCGAGAGTTGTTGCTGTCGGTAATGATACTGTGCGTTATCACGCAATCATTGTTAACAGCTACTAATGATAATGATATCATGTAATTATTCATTTTACAAAGGTGTGTATTACACGCTAGTGGTTGTAGAAATAATTTAGCACTTTGAGTCTTAGTGTTAGTTATTCCCATCCCATTATTCCCGGTTGCGTCTGAGGCTTTTGCCTCGGAGTTCGGGGTCCGCTTAACTTCTTTTCCTCCTTTTGGTTTAACTTTTACAACTTTATGGACACGAATTCTATCTCATTTACCTCTTTTTATACCACTTAGGTGACAGACAAGCACACGGCCCACTTGATGGAAAGTGGTTACCGTGGCCTATAATCGTGTGCACCACCAGGGGCATCACTCACACATAGAAATCTTCTAATGCCCCTTTTTAAGATCCCCATATTGTAGGCGCATGGGAAAACCGCAGCAGGGAGTTCATTCCACAGCTTAAGTGTGCGTGGGATGAAGTTTCTTTCATACCGCACAGTGCGTACCGTCTCAGGTTGCAATGTGTGGGGATGAATTCCCTGCCTTTGGCGAGCGTTGCGTTCATAGAAAGTTGCTGTAGGTTGATAGAAAGTTTCCTACGTGTGTGTGTAGTCTAATTTTTTAACACTTTGAGTCATCGTCTTAACATTGCTACCGACTGGGTCGGCCGGGGTGCGAGGGATATGCCTGTCAACCTCACCTTCGGCAACCAAAACGACCCACAGGCGGCGTGCGTTTTAGTCGGTTCGTGTCCGACATAACCTCCTCCACCGGCTCCGGTGGGGAGGTATCCGTGGGGATTTTGCGCACGTAAAAAAAAAAAAAAAACATTGCTACCGATTGCAACCGCGCCATTTATGTCGAAATC
This sequence comes from Eilema griseolum, assembly GCA_963662185.1. Taxonomy (NCBI): domain Eukaryota; kingdom Metazoa; phylum Arthropoda; class Insecta; order Lepidoptera; family Erebidae; genus Eilema; species Eilema griseolum. The sequence continues at coordinate 5,954,593 of OY759249.1, forward strand.
TGGGGCCTGCTTACTCTTTCTCCTCTTATTTTTATACCACTTAGGTAGCAGACAAGCACACGGAATACCTGATGGGAAATGGTTACTGTGGTCTATGGACGTATGCAACACCAGGAGCGTTGCACTCGAGCTGCCGACCCTGAAGAAACCTAATGCCCCTCTTCTTCACTTTAGTTTAGTTTTTGTGATCTTTATGGAAGAAATTGCTGTTTGGTCGCCTAAACTCGAGAAGAAAGCCAGCAGCGTCTGAGCTGTTACTCAATCAAATCTAGAGAAATAAAACTGGTAATCTAAACTGGTCTCGTATTAACTTTTTTGGACAATCTTATCAAAAATGATTATTTATTGATATCCAAATTTCACTAATTAAACAATCTCTGGTGTTGCACACGTCCATAGGCAACGGTAACCACCTACCATCAGGTGGGCCGTGTGCTTATCTATCACCTTAGTAGTATAAAAAAACCATGTCACTCACTGGAACAGTTCAATGATAAAAACTTCAAAGTTGTGTAAAAAAATGTATCTATCAAAGATATAATTTACAGCTCTTTAATTAAGGCGCTTCTGTCGGCGAAGCGTCGCCGTAATTGTGGTGTGCACACCATGGGGTAGGCACCATGACGGGCGTTGTGACACACCGTCACTGGTAAGTGGTATGGTGACTATGACAGGACTAGTTTTCACACGGTGTGTGACTGCGTGTTTCACTTACCTGTTGATTTATAAAACAGGTAAGTAGATATTGCAACTGCAAACATGACCTCCCATGGCCGATATGAAGGTCTCCCAATCGTCTACGCACAGTCGGTCGGTCGAGACTATTCAAAAATTCAAACATAGAATAATAATAGTCAGAATAATAATAATATAGTCATAATGACCAAGATAATTCAGTGTCCAAAACAAATTCATCAATAATGTCTACAATAGGTATTTACATTTTTATGTCAATGACTAAATCTATGCAAGTGGGGAATGCGAGACCCGGGCTTAACCACGTGTGACTGCGGTGCTCCCGTGCAGTCCATGGCGCACTTGGTCTCGTGTTCCTTGTATCCTACCTCCTGCACTAAAAAATAAGGCCACTGATAGCGCGGTTAAGATGGTACAATTTTATTCGAGAGCAATTTAACACCCACAGTGAATCATTGACACGAGAAGAAGAATTTGATTCTGCAAGTTAGGGTTACGTACCTCAAGAGGAGAAATACGGAACCCTTTATCCGTCTCTCCGTCTGTCTGTCTGTCAAGACCTTTAATCATGAATTCGTGGAGGTATCAAGTTGAAAGTCGTACCATATAATTAGGTTTATAACGTCTATATTAGGAATTTATTACGGTTTATGTAGCTACGGAACCCTTAGAGCGCGAGTCCGATTCACACTTGACCAGTCATCAAAAATAATTAAAGGTTCAGTTTAGTATCCATTTGATGATCTATTTTGTTATACCACTTCGGTGGTAATTCTTATCTATTATTATTATTTTATACTACTTAAGTGGCAGACAAGTACACAGTCCACGTGATGGGAAGTAGTTACCGTGGCCTATACATGTATGTAACACCAGAGACGTTACGCTCGTGCTGCCGACCCTATAGAAACCTAATAATATACCCTTCTTAAAGAATCCTACATAGAAGCCGCTTGGGAAAACCACAGCAGGGAGATTGAATGTAGGTACGTGTGATGATACGTCCAGAAATTACAGTTTATGTATCCGGCTTTTGCATTTGACACGTTGCGTTCCGGAAGAAGAGTAGGATTCCGGTTATGATCGGCTTATTTCGGTTTTGTAAAGTGTGCTTTCTAACGCATAGCACAATTTGCCTTGACAGATGTACAGTACAGTGAATCCCAAGCTTTCATTTCGCGGTAAGTACACAATGTACTGTAAAAGTTTTTACTAAGGGAGTTGACACTTTTGTTTATATCTCGGTGCACATATCTTGGACCCAAGTCGCGGTTCAAGATATAAGCCCCGAGGAAAATCACCTATAAGCCAAACCTGTACAAACAAGAAGAAAATAAAGTAGTTCGCTCACATGAAAAGCGTTCTTATAGTTTACTTGACATAAACCATTTTTTGTAGAATATGAAATGACTTTTGAAGTATTCGTTTAGAAACTGGAGTATAAAAACTTGTACGATTACTACTGTATAATCGTAAATATTCAAATCATTTACATTCCTAATTCGAACATTCAAATCGTTCGTTCCAATTGACCGCGCACTTCGCGATAAAATATTGTCTCGCCACCCTTCACTCGTGGGAATCTATTACCAATCGATACGAGTTGTAAATCGAATAATCGTTATCGATACTACGATAAGCATTTATGGTAGCTGCTACTTTTGGAATTAGAAAAAAAATGTCGTTATGTCATACACGTCTTGTATTTACATTAAAAAGTTAATTTATGGAACTGATACATTATTCCTTTCTAAAAAGAATTGTTGTTTCAAGACATTGTTACTTCAAGTGAACAGAAAGGTTATTTATTCATTGGAATTTGATTATGATGGGGTTCGTTTACGACTGTAAAAAGCATACCTATATCCCTTCAAATGGCAGACCTGCCATCAAGGAGGGATGTGTGCTTTTTTCGTACCTTAGACATATAAAAAGCTGGGTAACGGCTAATCGGACACTTGCACAAAGGGTTTTGCAACATTATCTATTCAACATTAGTTTCCCTTAAATATTTATTTTATTCTGATTTTAGTGTTTATATTATGGCGCCACTAAAATGCAACATTAGTATAAATGTTTGCTATCATGGTTCAAGGTATACAACCTGGTGACAGACAGTGGAGTTTTAGTATTGCCCTTTGAATACGGGAAACCCCAGTATCCTTAGTTGTTAAGGGATATTCATGTTATTTTTTATCTGTGGTATTATTAAATATTGAAAAGTTTACTTTTCTGGGTGTTGAAACTTGAAAGGGTGAAATGGCGGGAAAACAGGTGGGTAGGAGATAGGACAATACAATGGTTTGTGCTCGGATGAATTGTTTGACTTGATTCCCACAGCTACATTTTATCATCGCACCTCTTGCCATAGGTAGTGAATTCATCTTCACACATTGCAACCGGAAACAGTGCGCACTGTGCGGTATGAAAGGAACTTCATCCCACGCACGCTCAAGCTGTGGAATGAACTCCCTGCTGTGATTTTCCTTAGCGACTACAATAAGGGGTTCTTCAAGAAGAATGTTTATTCAAGCTCGGCAGCACGAGTGTAACATCCCTAGTGTTGCATACATTTATAGGTCACGGTAACTACTTCCCATAAGGTGGGCCATGTGCTTGTCCGCCACCTAAGTAGTATAAAGAAAAACATACAGTTACATAAATAAATCTGATTAAAATTTTGAATTAAGAACAACATAAACAACTTTACAAAAAACGAAATCTTAAAGAAACCGCACAAATATTTCAATAGCTTTCGTAAGAAAGTTTTCTCTGGGTTATAAAAATGTTTGAACTCTCATTACTCAATTACTTTTCAACAAATTAGTCTCAAACTTTGTTACGTAGCGACAACTTTTATTGAAACTCGAAAATTACACCATTCTTAGTAGATGTACATAATTATTAGCTAGAGGCACAGATAACATAACTAGAGGTGATATTATGCCTACTATTTTTATTCTACTTGAGGTACATTTTCGTTTTTTCTCTAAACTTATTTGTTTTTAAAAAATGATGTTAGAAGAACTTAAATGTACTTTAGTTTTCTTTTAAGAAAAAAATGGCTTTTGTTTTTATTCTACTAAAGTGAAAATAAAACAATGTAAATTAAGCATTTGAAAGTTTTTAATCGATACGACCATTTTACGAAGTCAATTAAATTGTATCGAATAAAACTATTCAATAAATGAAACAAATGAATAGGAAGTTCGTAAAATATATATATATATAAAAATATACATTCAAAAATCGAATCCATCCTTCATGCCACCTAAAAATCCTTGTCCCTAATTCACTTGACCGATGACCTGTACTCCCAAATCTCCCTATTATTAGGTGGCATGTCGGGAAATCTCCCGTAGATGCTATGGACCACATGATCTAGTTCGTGAGCCCTGTAACGAAAGGTCGGTATCTCAGAGGGTACATTTAAAACAATGATAAGATCGGGGACATTGAGCAACCGAATCAATATAAGGGATCAAAAGGAATTGACTGTTATGTGTATAGAGGTGTGAAATCACCCATATTTTTGATAAGTTTTTTTTTATAATGGTCTTCAATTTATTTAGTTTTTTTCTTGGGTTTTTTTTATACCACTTAGGTGGCAGGCAATCACACGGCCCTCCTGATGGAAAGTGGTCACCGTGGCCTATGAACGCGTGCAAAACCCTGTGAGTCACACTCGCGCTGCCAACCCTGCAAGCATGGAGAGTATCTTTGCCGTTAGTGTAAAATACAAAGCAGTACAAGCTTTTGGTCTGACAGCACAAAGACCCTCCAGTGAGCTCTGGCTACCCTACTACCGCCGAGAACACAACACGAGGTTATTATGGCCGCGGTATTCTGTAGTGCGGAGGTACTTCCCCAGTCGGATTGCTCATTTATAAATAGCATAAGAATTGGAAAGTGACCATAACGTTTGTACACTAAGAGAAATGATAAAAGGTATGGTAAGAAAAACCTGAGACAGTTCTATGACCATATAATCATACAAATATAATTATAAAGTAGATTTTGATATAGAAGGGCAGAGTTTTATTTTACCCGGTAAACTAAAAAAAAATTGTATTATTTGGGAATGGGGATCAAACATTCTCCACCTCTAAATTTGTAAACTTTTGATGCAAGAAATATGCTAACAGCGCGAATGAATATCCACACCACCAAGTCACTTAAATCGCCATCCGCTCACAAACAAACCCGGTATTATCATCTCTAGCTCAAGCATCCGCCCCTATAAGAAATCGGTCTGTCTCAAGAGATAAATATGTAATCTTGATGTAATTGCGTCGCACTGGCCAGCTCAGGGACGGCCAAACAGACCCTCGTTCATTTCCCGCCCTTATTGACTCTTTCGGTTCGCTACGCGCCGAGTGTGTCCGCGACGGTTTGTGTTGCCATTTTATTATTCAAATCTACCCATAATTGTGTGGGTGAATGTGAAAAATTAATTTTTATACGTGTTGGGTTGGGATAGTTAGATATATCCTGAGATTCTTATGTATTCTATCAAATAGAACAACTACTTAAATATTTTAATGTTAACGGGAATTAACGCGATCATGGGATATGTACATACATACCTTTGATTTGCCTGACATCAATGATAAAAAACATGCAACCTCGCTCTTCTGCGCAGTCGGATAGTTACCGGACAGTTTGCTTACAGAATAGGGACCATGTGAGTGTGGTATGTTCGTCACATACCACATACATGGCGAAAACAAAATATAAAAAATATCGAGAATGTGCGGGTAGAGGAAGAACTTTCTACATCACGAGCTCGAAGACGGCGGGCGTGCACCGCTGAGCCAGTCAGCCTGTGACCACGGTCGGTGTAACCTGGTCGAAACATCAGGTAAACCAATATAAATATGACGCGTTGATTCCCGTTAACATTATTGTATATCATATAATACACGATAGTTTAAAAGTTATTACCTAAATATTATAAAAATGTGAAAGTTTGTGAATATGTCTGGATATTTGTCATTCAATCATGAAACTTGGTACAGGGATAAATGACAGTCTGGAATCGGCAATGCGCTGTGCAAATCCCCCCCCCCCCCCCCCCCAATCCCTTTCTGGGGAAAGATGGGGACGCCGTAATCCCATACCCGAGGGGGTCAAGGATATACTAGAGCTACCTTACTCCCTGGTTTTGTCGGTCTGAGTCCTAAATAACCTCCCCTGGTGGCTCCGGCTGGGTTATCCGAGGGGATTTCCACACGTTAGAAAAGAAAATAAAAGATTAACTCAGAATAACAATACGAAATTTTAGAATACAAACAACCACGGGAGTAGACTATGTTTGGTAGAGTTCTACCTCGTCGCAAACTAGATACAATAATAGCTTTTATTAAAAAAAATAAACTACCTAGTCAAATATGGTTCATCAAGTGACCTGTTGGTGGTTACATTATATATGGGGTATTTTATATATAGGATATAGTTATAGGGTAGGATTGCACTATCCGAATACAAGTTTAATAATTAAATAAATGATTTATCCGAATTTGGTAGAATGAAACAGAATGCTGGCAACCCAGCTGGAAGCGGTCGCGTGGTGCGTGTGACGCGAACGCGACACAAGTGATGAAGCGAGTGGCTTGGAGCTGGCCATGCGAGCGTTGACTTAAATTGATAGGCACAGCCCTATCTGATGTTAGTGCTGATAAACAGACCGACGGAACGGCGATCGAATCAGTAGGTTTTAGTGTTAGATGTGAGCATTTATCGATGCACTTTCTCTTTATGAACTAGCATCTACTAAGCAACAGTGTTGCGCGCCTTGTTGGGCAATATTGTTGCATTTGTTGTGTAACACTCATGGAACAACGTTGTCTGTCCACGCATGACCATTGGTCAATCGTCGAAATAACTACAAGTTGCGCGTCATTACACGTCAGCTGGCGACATCGTGTGTGTTGCGCAACGTTGCTGAACTTGTCGAGCAGTGCGTGTTCTGCGTCAAATATTGTCAAGTGGATACGAGGTTGCATCGATATGACTCTACATGGAATTTATGAACTCACTTTTTTGTTAAGTAGATATTTTTATCGCTGCCTGCCCAATTTTTTTTTATACCACTTAAGTGGCAGACACACACACGGCCCACCTGATGGAAAGTGGTTACCATAGCCTATGGACGTGTGCATAACCAAGGGAGTCACACTCGCGCTGTCAACCCTGTAAATACAAGAGTTTCTGTGCCGTCAGTGTAAAAGACAAAAGGACAAGCTTTTGGTCTTCCCACTGACAGCACCAGAACTCTTCATTCACCTCTTGTGTTTTATAGTGAAAAAATATCCCTAAAACTCGTGTTAATGTTGTTAAATTTCACCTAGGTAATTTATAATCTAAACGGATTAAATATTTCGGATTGTCTTGGCTTGCTTTCTTAGTTAAAGATACATCATGCTTCGAGATGCTGGCAATGGGGCACCCTCATCCTTTCAGAACTTGACTGGTAGGTACCATGCTACCATGGCTGTGCCAAATATGAATTCACATAGATATTAATCTCTTTGATGACGCGAATGTATTCATGAACTCAAAAATTAATGTACACTCGATGTTATTAATAAATAATTCAGTTCGGATTCTCGTCAGTCAGTTTCAGAGGAAAAATGATTAAATATTTTAAACTGCACTTACTACCTTCTGGAAGTATACTTCGGGACATATATCTTGATCTTAATATGTGCTCAAGATACACGCATCTCGTTTGTTTCGCGATGACTTAGGTCTAAGATTCGTGTCCCGAGTTGTTCGTTGATACTATGCATCGTGAATTTTTTTTTATAACTCTTTTTTATACTAAATAAGTAGTAGGTACCTACTATCCGTGTGGTGACGGAGAAAAATACACGAATCACTACCCCGTCTTATCCGAAGGGTCTCGTTAGAGGCGACTAACGGAAAATACGCAGACGATACCACTGCGAGAGAAGGAAATCTCGAAATAAAACCCTGTACCAACCCGTCTGGCCAGCGTGGAAACAGTAGGCCAGTAGTAGTAGACTGTGATAGGTATATATTGATTGATTATCTGGAAGGAAAACAACTAACGATGTATACGCTAGAACCGGTGGGATAAAACGCACGCCATCTGAGGGTCGTAGTCTGCCTTAGGTGAAGTTGCCGGACATCCTTCTGCGAGGCAGTCATCTCGCAGAAGGAGGCGACGGAGCGGGCCAGAGAAGCAGACAGACTCGCTGACCCGATACGGCGCCGGCGAACCGGGCGGCGTGCACGCGCATTCTTGCGCCTCATGCCGCCCTAGTGTGGCCGCGGGTGGATGGGTCGGGATTAGCCCTCCACCCGCTGCGGACCCTCTAGCGTAGGAGTGATGTCCTGGTGTGTCTTGACATCGCCCAATCAGAAGACGGGCGCACACCGCACCTTGCGTGTCAGCGCTTGGGTGATCCGTCGACAAGTGCGGAGTATTTACAACAGTTCACTCACTAAGTCGCGGCGTATGGCACACGTCGGATTGTTTTAGTGTGGTGAGAGTCCAACATACCCGCGCGGTTTCCCCGAGCCCGCGGAATGAAAAGGTACATTTTTCCTGAATAAACAAAACAAAAAAGGTGAAGTTGACGGAGACATATCCCTCGCACCCCAGCGTACTCAGAGCTATCTATTTCGAGCTGACTCTCATCGGTTGTGGGATTCTTCGAGTCCCCGCCACGGCCCGCTTCTGCTAGGGTGACAGACAGCTTCACCTGTCAACATGTCCGCGCTCATGAACGAATAGGTCATTCTGGAACCTCTAACGCCCGAGTAGCCTCAGCTCGTCACGGGTTGCGCATGCTCTAAATTTGGTCACTTTTTTTTTATACAACTTAAGTGGCAGACAAGCACACGGCCCACCTGATGGAAAGCGGTTACCGTAACCTATGAACGTGTGGAGTCACATCCGTGCTGCCAACCCTGTAAAAGAAAAGAGATTTTCTGTGCCTTCAGTGCAGAACACAAAATCAGGACAAGCCTATGGTCTTCCCACTGACAGCACAAAATCTCTCCAGTGAGCTCTGGCTACCCTACGTACCGCCGGGAACACAACACGAGGTTGTTATAGCCGTGGTATTCTGTAGGGTGGAGGTACTTCCCCAGTCGGACTGCTCAATTCGGACGGGAATACCGTCGTGTCCTACCTCCTATTTACGTCACGTTAGAGCATGCGCATTTAAATTCTCACTGCGAACTCAGCTGTCAATCGTCGATCAAAGAACGTTATAAATGTGCCTGAGTACATAAAGATTGTTTTATTTTATTATTTAAGTGATGGTAAAGCAGTAGTCGCAAAACCGAAATGGATGTAATGTCAAACTAGGAAGCGGCGGGAAAAGCAAGTGACTTGGAAGAAACAATGGCGACCACGCCGCGTGCCGGTGACAGATGTAAGTGATGGAGGATGGCGTGCGTTTGGCGATGCATAGCACGCTAATTGATACGTCTACGGCTTACGTATTCATGTTAGACATATAACAAAGATTCTGCGCGTACAAATACCGGAAAAGAATACATAACGGGTAGGCAGAGGTGTAGCATTTCACAATTATTTTTAGGAACCGCGGTAGCCTAGTGGTATGGGTAATGAACTGCTGAGACGGGGTCTCAGGTACGATCCCAGGTTTTACCATGGCACACACCAATGACTTTTCGATGCTTTTCGAAGTTATGTGTGTATTTTATCACAGGTTTATAAGTGCCCGGTTAATGGCAATGGGACCTAAACATAAACTAGCGAAATGTGGGTGCTAGCACCTCTGTCTACCCCTTCGGGGATATAGGCGTGTGTTTATGTTATGCTAATGTTATTTATTTATTTTTGTGTTTTTTACGTGCGAAAGGCGAGAGGTATCCCCACGGATACCTCTCGCCGGACCCTGTGGGAGAGGTTATGTCGGACTCGAACCGACTAAAACGCACAGCGCCTGAGGGTCGTTGTTGGTTGCCGAAGGTAAGGTTGGCAGGCATATCCCTCGTTAGCACTGTATATTTCGCCAACTATGATTTTCGGTCCCACGTAAGGAGTGAGCCTATTATTGTTGAGCGGGCAACAATGGGCTGCACAGGTCTTCTATGACCCTACGAAAAGAAATGGGGTGAGCCTATTCTACTCCACCGCTAAAAACTAATTCAAAATGAAAAAAAGCCGTGTAACCATAGGCTTATTTAATTTTGAATAAAAAACTTTACAAAGTTTTTAAGTTTAGGTTTAAAGAATTTTATTCTCATAAAGACATAGGTATTTACATCACTTACATGAGAACATAAAATACAGTTATAGAATATAATGTTCGTTGTCACACTTAAACAGATAAATAAGGTAGGTACACATATACGTTCAGTACACCGAGATAATGTGTCTGGCTAATTGTTTTTTAAAAACATCCAACGAGTTAATACATTTGATGTCAGGGTAACTTGTTAAAAAGGCGCGCACCCATTTTTTTGTTTTAGCATCACTTATCTATTCTTGCATACAAATATTTTTACGCTTTACTGTCCGTGACATAACTTTTAAAACAAAACAAAAAGTGAACAAAACAGTACTTTAAGTGCCAATAGAGTTATAAAAGACAGTTAAGTACACAAGTGTTTGTAAATCAATTACGCTTCGCCCAAGGGGCCGGCAGAGACACAGCTGTCTCGAAGATGTTAGCACACCATTAATGTAATGGCGATAGCAATTGTCAACGATTGGTAGCACCTAGGTAGGCGCTGGTTACATGCCTCCATTTTTGTGATAGGTCAGGAATTCTGTTTACAAGTTAATTAACGACGAAAGAAGCTTAATATGTTCTAATTTACAGATCACCTTAGCACCTAACAGTTGAAATGATATTCACTTTATTCTCTGGGGATTAGTAAAGTAAGTAATTTTTTATCGTGGGCAAAATCCCCATCCCTTCCCTCGCTGGAGCCATTGGGGGAGGTTATATCAAACTTGAGCCGACTTAAACGCACGCCATCTGAGGGTCGTAAGTTGCCGCAGGTGAAGTTGCTGGATGCATATCCCTCTCACCTAGGCCAACCCAGGCCCATCTCTTTCGAGTTGACTTTCCTCGAGGTATTTTTATGGGGGCCGTGACCTGCTTCTGGTACGGTGACAGGAGACACCACCCGTCACCCCCAGGCCTGCGCTCACCGGGATAGGAGGTCATTCTGCGACCACCAACGCCCGAGCACTAAGTACTTATACCTGCTCGAAGATAAATTTATTGAAAAAACTCTATAAATGATTTACGGTTTAACCACTTTTCTATTTGACTGTACTTTCTACATTAAATAAAATGAATGTGAAAGATTGTGAACATGTTTAAATCATTGTTATTCAATCAACGGCTGAACAGATCTGGCTGGAATTTAGTTCAGGGTTTTTTTTTTTTTATACAACTTAGGTGGCAGACGGCCCACCTGATGGAAAGTGGTTGACCATGACCTATGAACATGTGTAACACCAGTGGAGTCACATCCGTGCTGCCGACCCTGTAAGAACAGAGATTTTGTGCCGTCAGTGTAGAGGACAAAGCAGGACAAGCCTTTGGTCGTCTCACTGACAGCACAAAAACTATCCTGTGAGCTCTGGCTACCCTACTCACCGCCGGGAACACAACACGAAGTTATTATAACCGCGGTATTCTGTAGGGCGGAGGTACTTTCCCAGTCGGACTGCTCAATTGGGCGGAAATACCGCCGTGTCCTACCTCCTCAGAACAGGGATAGATTATAGTCTGGAATAAGAATAGGCTACTTATTATCTCAGGAATAGGTTATAAATCCCATGCCGGGTTGTGCCGCGGGCAACTTCAGCAAGTGTATATATTTTTGTAAACTTACACTAAAGTAGAAACTTGCTAAAAACCCCGTCATTTTAGATAAAGGTTATTTCCACTTTACATGCTTGAATTGACATAACGTTTCCTTTTAGAAAAACTACTCAATTATATTTAGCATGTAAGCCTTGTGCCATCAGCAGCGACCAGGTGTTGTTACCCCATTAATATCAATTGGGCATTGACCGACAGTGTCCAACAAAACATGGTCCCCCACTCCCTTACAATCCTGAACATTCTAGAGGATTTTGGGTAAATCTTTCTATAGGACGGAGGCCAAGTTATACTGGAATTGAAATATTTTACGACAAGTCAACCGACATTGCTCGAAGAGTAATGAGTTTTTGATACTAATGCCCTTCCGTCCGAATGCTGTTGATTTCATATTAAATCGGAAGCTATACATTTTGCACTGACGTATGGATTCGTAATTATTGCCACAGATAACATATGCTTGTTGCTCGATAATTCTTTATAATTCCATTTTTGAAATTTGACAAAATGTTTTTTTTTAAATCGTCGCTGCAATTTTAAAATGATGTTTATGGTAATTATTAGGCATATGTAATACACGGGTCATAGAACTTAAAGTCGGTGTACCTACCTGCTAAACAACAGCAGGGGCGTTGGTGCAGGTACTCTTCTAAGTGTTGGGAGGTCAGACGTCAGTTTGTGCCGGACAAACCGACAATCCAATCACAAACAATAAATCAGAGTCATCTACTTCATTTACCTACAACTTGAAGCCTGTACAACCTTGAAACTTTAAAAAAAAATCCTTCTGACTGCTATTCGGTCGGCTACTGAGCTATTCGCCCGATCATGATCCATCGCCCGACTCAAGAAAGGAACCCGGTACCTCATGCAGAACTTTCTCCACTCGCTGTACCACCGTTTAATATGTAATTTATTAAAAATATAATCGTAACTCTTGCAAATTGGTCAGTTTGAAGTGGGGTCATAGGGTCCCCTTTTATTAAGCTAAGTGACACGCATGGCCGTGCCGTGACTGCGCGCCATAACAACGCCATGGCGGGCAGACGCCATTGTCACAGATATACACCAAACGGCCTTGTTGTGACCATAATTGTAAGGATATTTTGGACTAAAAATCACCAATTTAGAAAATACCAGTTAAAAAAAGAAATCAAAACATTGTCAACAACTTTTCAGCTAAGTACAAAACTATTTTATTCTTAACCTGTACCTTTTGAACTGAATTCATAATTTTAAAATTAGAATTATTTTTTAAGAACATCCGGTAAAAGAATTGTTACAAAAGAGAATTACCAGTTGAAACAATAACTACTGGTGGCGCTTGGCCCAACGTGCGCGAGTGGACTGTATTGCGGAGAAGCAGATAACTGTTCTATTGACACTTTACACACAAAACAAGACAGGTGGCCGGGCTGCCGCGGATTCGATCCAGGCAGTGAATGCAGCCCGAGAAATTAGGAGAGGATGCACTAACCTTCACGACCCACGTGTTTTTCATCGCAGCCGGTACACGGATCTTCTCTTCCTTGCTCAGGAGCTGCCGTCAGCGTCACTAGATCCCTTGAGGAACACACGAGAGGCACCATCCGATCGGTAAAGGTCTATGAAGCGGTTAAAATACAACAAATATTATTCATTTCTGAGAGACGCGCGCGCGCGATCGCCTTTACGCTGGCTAGTTCAAAGCGGCACTGAGTGTCTATATCACAAATGGCGGACGGAAGCTATCTAGTCCTATTCTATGGTTTTTAGTGCGGGAGAGGAGACGGGTATAGAAAGAGTGTGTTTCCACGTCAAGAAATACAGCTTCTACCTCGGCGCAACCATTCCCCCCGGCTTGAAGGGTTACCTTCGAAACGACAAATGCGAAACAAATATAAAGTCTAATCTAAATCTAGGTTTGGGAAATAACAACTAAAATATAAACCTAGATTGGAGCTCGTGCCTACTGCTGGCTAGGCAGAGGGCAGAGGCGAACAAACAACACAACGCAACAGTCTCGACCAAGACGAGACGCGATTAGCCAACAACAAAATAAGGGTCTCTTCACGTGGGACCGATACAACAAGCGAGTGCTTCTTCTCCTCGGGTGGTTCGGAAACCGTAGTGGGATTGAATTGACTAACTGGCCACTTATCTAACGCGGCATGAATCCAGGACGGTCCACTAAACCATAACGGGTGATCTAAAATTTGCGAAGGAAGCAATCCACGAGAGAGACAATCGGCTGGGTTGTCGGTGCCAGCAACGTGAAAGAGATTATGTGGCGCCAATTCAGATTGAATTTTTGCCACTCTATTAGCGACGAATGTGTCCCAACGATGGGGCGAAGAGTGGGCCCAACACAAAGCGACTGTTGAGTCCTAAAAGCTAAAAATTACTAATATTAATGCGAAAATTTACAATTATGTCAAATAAATTACCTTGAAGATTTTGACCACAATACAAAATGTCATTAAGCGACACGGAAGTGCTAGTCTTAGCACTGCCATCCAAAACTACACGGAGTTTTAGTAGTAAGCTTATCTTCTCTAATAACTCCGCGGTGCGGGATAATGTACGAAGGCTGGGTCCCGCCAGTGTCCGCAGGCGCAGGTGAGATGTAACCTTTATCTAAATATTCGTTAACAACCTCATCATAGGCCCGCTTCGACTTTGGGGACGCCTGCATCTTTCGTTCCAAACCAAGAAAGCGTTTTTCAGCGGATACACGGGAGCCACCGAGCGAAAACTTGCGGATGGTAGACTCCAGTGGCGGCTCGACGGTGCAACAGAACGAAGCAGTCGAGTGACTAAAACTATCCATAGAAGCGGGTGCGGAACCAATTATAACAAAACCAAGAACTGTTTCCAGTGCGTGCGGAGCGGGGTACGTCGGTCCCCCTTGAACCTTACGTGATAACTGGAGGTGCGGGAGAATCGAAGCGCCGATCAATATATCGACGACTCCAGGAACAGCGTAAGTCTCATCTGCTAAAGGCAAGTCTTTAAATTTCGTTAATAAAGACGTGTCAACCGGGACGGTAGGCAACTGTTCAGCTATTCTATCTATAACGAGCGAATCCATGTCAAACCAAATATTATTATTAAAACGAGATCTAAACCTTGTTTTAACGGTGCCACGAACAGCTGACTGTAGGCTTCCAAAACCCTTCACCACTGAGCGGGTTGAACGCTTATCAACATTGAAACCAAGACGCCGACAACAATCTTGAGTAATGAAATTACTTTGCGAAGCGCCATCTAACAGCGCTCGAACAATGCGCGGCTTACCTAATGCATCAACAATAACAACGCGAGCGGTCGCAAGACACACAGTAGTGAGTGCAGCACTAGCGGAGAACGAACACAAGGTGACGTCATCCGCGGCGGTCACCGGGCGGGCCGGAGCGCGCGCGAGCGCGGGCTGCGGCTGCGGCGCAGGCCGCCGTGTGTCACCGCTCGACGAGCCAACCGTGCTCACATTGGATGCGGCATTACTATTCTCAAAATGAAGCAAAGTGTGGTGTCTCGCTTGACATTTGCGACAACTATTTCTACTATTACATAAAACAACGCGGTGTTTAGTACCGAGACAATTAAAACAAAAATTATTAGCGCGAACAAATTTATAACGATCACTAGGCGACAACTTTAGAAAACCAGGACACCTGTACAGTTGCGAATGATGAGTACTACACAAAGAGCAAACAGGTGATTGTACATGTGCTGGTGCGGTACTAACATAAGTATGAGTTGACCTCAGTGACTTCGATGACGCATCTACTTTGCGTGCAGAATCAACAACCATCTTCGCGCCTTCATGTTTCGATGAAGAGCGTTGCAATACCTTTATATGCTCGCGAACAAAACTTTCTAAGTCTTCGAACTTAGGAATCCTATTGCCGCGATGATCCGACTCAAACAAACGAATGGTTTCGGAATCTAATTTCCTTAAACCCATATACAAAAATACGAAGTCGCAGAGGTCATCGACCTTTAGGTTCTTTACGGCGCGAACAGCTGACGCGAAAGTATCTAGAAATTTCTCTAAGTTTTGATCGTTACATGCCGTAATAGATTTCAAATCAAACATCTGATCTAAATAGGCGTTAGCTACCGATCTTTTATCCTCATACCTAGCTTTCAAAGTATTTAAAATTAAATTATAATTCTCGGCACTAAACGTAATTCCAGCGCAAACGGTTATAGCTTTACCAGTCAATTTTTCAACGAGATAATGCAACTTTTCGTGATCTGTCAACGAATCGTTCTTATCTATTGTATTCTCAAAACTATCTATAAATAGACACCAATTGCGAATGTTACCATCAAACTCGGGTATTTGAATTGGTGGCAACTTAGGTCGGTCGCGAGTGGGGTTGGGTAGGTCAGCCGGCTTCTCCAAACTCCTAGCGACGCGTTTGATACGACAATACAAATCGTCAAACGACGACAAGGCTTGATAACTCACTGAGTAATCGGGATTCAAATTCAACTCTAAAACGTTGATGTCATGTACTAAGGTTTCGAAATCCGCGCGTAGACTATCTAAGTTTTCTATAGAACACAAGAACGAATCTCTGATGACCAAATCAGAGGTTTTAAGTGCATTATCATAAATCGATTGTACGCGAGAGTAAATCATTTCTTTTTTAGCGTATAAAAGTTTCAATTGAACCTTACCGGTCTTATCAACCTTTGGGGACATGTTTACAATTAAATCTCAAACTAAAGTGCGGTAAACAATAAATATGAAATGACTTAATCCTAGCGGTACAGAGCAGCGAGGCGGCGCGAGCGACACTCGGCAGATAGGTAGGTACCTACAACTGTGAATGCACGCTTGAACAAACGCGCATAGCAACAAGGTCGTACCTACGCGATGGTCGCTGTCTAGATTCAACTATTATTTCCGAGATTAAGTATTGCGTAATATCTATTCAAATTAAAATACTTTCGTATGAATTGGGATGAGATGCGAGCGAGGTAGGCACAGCCACGTGTCTACCCACGCAGGTACTAGGCAAATACGACGTGAGCCGAGAACAACGTAATTGAAAAAAACAAAACAAAGCCAAATGCGTTAGGTATTACACTGTGCCTATGCACTAGGGTGTCTGAGTATACCTAAGATCTTAGCCTAAATGTCTGGATGCGGGGTTTTCTACTAAAATAACCAGGCACTTAGGTGCGATGCGAAAATTGCGATCTACGATTAAGTGTTGATATGATACCTAACCTATTTATGTATTAGGTAGGTACAATGCGAGCCAGCGGCGAACGGACTACAAATTCTAAGCCTAAGTGTCTGGATGCGGGGTTTTCTACTAAAATAACCAGGCACTTAGGTGCGGTGCGCTCATTCCCATTAGAATAATAACAAAATACGAACTACGGCTAAGAATCCGGCTCGATCCGGACCAAAAATGGTGGCGCTTGGCCCAACGTGCGCGAGTGGACTGTATTGCGGAGAAGCAGATAACTGTTCTATTGACACTTTACACACAAAACAAGACAGGTGGCCGGGCTGCCGCGGATTCGATCCAGGCAGTGAATGCAGCCCGAGAAATTAGGAGAGGATGCACTAACCTTCACGACCCACGTGTTTTTCATCGCAGCCGGTACACGGATCTTCTCTTCCTTGCTCAGGAGCTGCCGTCAGCGTCACTAGATCCCTTGAGGAACACACGAGAGGCACCATCCGATCGGTAAAGGTCTATGAAGCGGTTAAAATACAACAAATATTATTCATTTCTGAGAGACGCGCGCGCGCGATCGCCTTTACGCTGGCTAGTTCAAAGCGGCACTGAGTGTCTATATCACAAATGGCGGACGGAAGCTATCTAGTCCTATTCTATGGTTTTTAGTGCGGGAGAGGAGACGGGTATAGAAAGAGTGTGTTTCCACGTCAAGAAATACAGCTTCTACCTCGGCGCAACCAACTACTATTTAAAACTAATGTGCAAAATAACCTCTATTTTCGTGTTTCATAAAGACTAAATCTTGCTCTTGATATTTTTTACATGATTTTACTATTAAATATTATAAATAAATATTCTACAACAACATTCTACACAGCGCTATCTAGACCCATGGTAAGCATAACGTAACTAACTTGTGTTATGGAATCTAGAATGCTAATAAACATACATAAATACTTTTTATTTTTGTAAATACATACATATTATACATAGAAACACCCAGACTAATGAAACCCACATTCATGCATACAAATATTTTAACTGTGCGGGGATCGAACCTGCGCCTCCTGCGTAGCGGTTCCGTTCACTAGCGCCACGCCACAGAGGCGAAAATTGCGAGCGAAAATGACGAGCCTGCAGTCTCTAGATATATATATTTGTTTTATTTATGTATGTGATCCTTAGAGACTTATGATTAAATCAATGAGCACTTTCTTTATAGAATTCTAAACTTGCGCAGTTACTTACCCCTTTTGTTTGATACAAACTTTAATAAACTTTGGCAATACTTAACAAGTGATATTCTTCAAAGAAACATTTCGAAAGAAACCAACAATTGGAAAGAAACCTTGTAAAATCGAGAGTTGAAGTCAAAATTTTTAATTGATTCTTCGAAGTTGTGTAAGAAATTATCAAGTTAAAATATAAAGTTAAACAAACTCAATGTTACGCAACCATTCAACGAATTTTTGATCTCCAACAACCTCCGTGACGTAGTGATTAAGAGTTCGACTGCTAAGTCAGAAGGTACGGGTTCGATTCTTGTTAACTACCAATATTTGTTACTTTTTACTCTTAGACTGGCTGTACGGATGAAAAAAATTGGTATAAATAAATAAATATTCTACAACATTCTACACAACGCTATCTAGACCCATGGTAAGTATAGCTTAACTAGCTTGTGTTATGGAATCTAGAATACGGATAAACCTACTTAAATACTTATTTTTTTTGTAAATACATACAATATTATACATAGAAACACCCAGGCCAATGCAAATAACCATATTCATGCATACAAATATTTGCACTGAGCGGGGATCGAACCCGCGCCTCCTGCGTAGCAGTCGTGTTCACTACCGCCACGCCACAGAGGCTGTCATAAATATATCGTATATAGCATCACGAAAGACTATGTAGAGATCTTTGTGGGCCAAGTCTCTATTGCCAGCTTTCCTACTAAGATTAGGAAGGTAAGACGATAGTCGCTCGCATAAATACAAGTAGAGGAGTAGGAGTTTAGACCAAATTTAACGAATAAAAACGATAGTGGCAATGTTTCGCTTTCACGGCCAAACTGAAACGATTTTGGTAAAGTTTTGGTATAGAGATAGATTAGGCTTTGAGAATGGGCATTTTTATACTACTTAGGTGGCAGACAAGGACATAGCCCCCTTGAGTAGAAGTAGTTACCGTGACCTATGGGCGTGTGCAACACCAGGAGCGTTCTAATACCCCTCTTGAAGAACCCCATATTGTAGGTGCTTGGGAAAACCGCAGCAGGGAGTTCTTTCCACAGCATGAGTGTGCGTGGGATGAAGTTTCTTTCATACCGCACAGTGCGCGCCGTTTCAGGTCGCAATGTGTGAGAATGAATTCCCTGCCTCCCTGTGCGATGATAGAATATAATATATAGAATAAAATATGAAGAAATTGCCGCGTGGTTCCCGGCAGAGTAGAATTAGGGCCACCCCATCTCTTCCCATGCGGTGTCGTACAAGGCGACTAAGGAATAGGGCTGTTTAACATCAGACAGATATATACAGCCCAGACTCAGTCTCAGATGCATGCCTTGAGTCAACAATAGTGCCCGGAATACGACAATAGGCTCACTCTCTATTACGTGGGACCGAATACAATTATGTTGGTGACATGTGGGGGTTAATTCACCTCTGCCTAACCCTTCAGAGATAAAGGCGTGATTATATGTATGTATGTCAAATATGAAGTAAAAAAAACATAAATAGGCTATGTTTGGTCGTTATAAGCGATATTTGTGGATGGAGCCGAGGGCAGCAGCTAGTAATGGTACGTGTGGCATAATCGGAATGATACGAATTATTCCAAAATCATGGTCACCCCAACCTCTTTCATTACAAACGGTATCAGTTAACCCACCTTACGGTCACCATGACATTGTTTGGCGCCTCTCGACTCATTAAACCCTCCATCCAAACCACCATGCATTGTCCCATGCAATTGTATCGAATAATACAGTGGGCAATTGCTATTCGATACCTATTCAGTTAATGTCGTCCGAATTCTATCGATTTTCGAATAATTTATATCGATTCATGTTAATGTTTGTCTATTGTTTGGTTTGATTTTAAACTGCTGTCTTTTGTTGCGTGGGCGGGATGTGACACAGAGTATAATAGATGTTTTAATCTGTTTGACTTTAGTTTGAGATGATTTGATGGCACAAAATAGGAAAAAGATGTGGAAATGAAAATGAAAATGAAAAATAGGGGGATATTTTTGTTTAAGGAGACTTGATAAATAGAAATAAACATTTAAAATACACACATTACAATCTCGCCTCCATCCCCTGGTTAGGCAGAGGTGAATTAACACCCACATTTCACTATTCACTGAATTCGGTCCCACGTAATAGTGTGTGAGTCTATAACCGTCTTCCGGGCACTATTGTTGACTCAAGCCATGCATCTCAGCTGCATATCTGCAGTCTGGGCTGTATATATCTGTCTGATGTTAAACAGCCCTACCCCTTAGTCGCTTTGTACGACACCGCATGGGAAGAGATGGGATGATCCAAATTCTACTCTGCCGGGAATCACGCGCCTTTATTTAAAAATGTAATAGATATATCTCGTAAACGTAATATATATTAATGTTTTAAATTCATGAAACAACTATAGATAGAATAAAAGACCAATGAAATAAAAGATATCCAATTTCTTTAACAATGTACGCCGGTCAATAATAGTAGATACCTATTACTACAACTAGTACTAGTATTGGCATTGTCAGGATTGGCAGAGAGGCGAATATGCTAGGTATCTGATCGATGGTCAGGAAACAAAAAAAAAACGCTGTACCTATGTATTCCGTTGTGTGATAATATTACCTCTAAAAATGTGCGCTGTGTTTTCTAAATAAAACATATTTTCTTTCTTTCTTTCTTTCTTTCTTTCTTTCTTTCTTTTTTTCTTTCTTTCTTTCTTTCTTTCTTTCTTTCTATCTTTCTTTCTTTGTTTCTTTCTTTCTTTATTTATTTCTTTCTAGTAGATAATTATAAAGCCCTAGGTGTTCAACGGGCACAAGTTTGTGCCCAGAGATGAGTTGCGTAATTTGTGTTTACGTATAAATGTGATAGGGAATCCTTTAAAAGACTTGAATCACTGTAAAAATTAATTGAAACGTGATAAACCTGGTAACAGTTTTTCAATTACCTGCTTCTTTGTGCAATAGTCTTCAAATATAATATTTAATTAGAGTTAAAAGGAAAAGTGACTCTAGACGTCACTGTACTTTAAATAGACCCCACGCGTTTGCGTTATTCACATTTATTTTTTAATACATTTTTCAAGGAGCTTTTGAAGTTATATCATGAAGCAATTGCTCTTGCCACCCACGTGAGATATTAAGTCTGATTTATAGAAAATACTGATAGTAGGATAGGTAGATATACAACATCTAATTGATCTTGAAGTTCAAGTAGGTGCTCAAAATTAAGTTTAAAACTAAAACCCGACTACTGAAAAAACATGCTATAAAAAATATTAAACAAGAAAATATCAAGGATAGCCGTGGTCGTATGCCACTTTTTCATAGAATGTATAAATTTGATTTCTTAGAGTAAGTGGCGTACGACCAGGGCTATCCTTGATATTTTCTTGTTTAATACTTTTTATAGCGTGATTTTTCAGTAGTCGGGTTTTAGTTTTCAGGCGTCAAAATCATAGTCCCTACTACTCGGGTAAAAATTATCTTAATACCTCCCCCCCCCCCCCCCTTCCTGTTGACCTGATATTTGGTACAGATCAATTAAATATATCAATAAAATATAATTTTTTTTTATCATCATTTTGAGACAGTAATCAAGATCGTTCTGACGCTGACTGTACCTAAACACGAAATATAAAATCAACAGAAAATGTAAAATATTTATTAGTATGACAACTAATGCCACCATGGCAAACTCATCATTCACATCATACAAAATAATGACGTCACTATTTTATTAGTAAGACACCTATTACCTCGGGACACATATCTTGGACCTAAGTCGCGATACAAAATAGGCCCTGACGCGCTCAGATAGTTTTGTATAGCCTACATTTGGTGAATTTGAGCTGGTCCACCACCATAGCAATCCGTACTATTCTTAAAAAGACATCCATAAAACGCTTACTGTGCGTTTAGAACACAAAAAAATACCACTGTAAAATTTTGCGAAGAAGCTTGGATGTTTGTGACTCAATTACACTGAAGCAAAATTTATGTAAAAATACATTTTCTTAATGACGTACCTACTTATTATTAATAGATACGTAGGTACACCTCATTCAGGAACATGGCGTCTTTGAAAAATGACGCAATCGCTAGGTATTAAAAAAATATTGCTGCTTACTAATAATACGATAATATAATTAAATTGTATTATTGCTTATATCATTAATAAGTTAAGTTTACTATTAAATATGGTTTTTTTGCGTGGTACACTGTCGTGTCTCTGATTGATGCATAAAATGATGTCGAACGTCATCATTTTTCGTCGCTATTTTAGAGTACGGACAACGCATCTACAGTTTATAATATATTATAATACATCATTAATTGGCCCAGTAGCTAACCGTAGGTATATAATAATATACCTATAGGTATTTATAACTAAAGCCTAAATAAAAAGAAAGTTATCATAATGTTATTTCTGTATACATTTTATATAATTGTATAGTATTATTAGG
Source organism: Eilema griseolum (assembly GCA_963662185.1). Lineage (NCBI taxonomy): Eukaryota > Metazoa > Arthropoda > Insecta > Lepidoptera > Erebidae > Eilema > Eilema griseolum. Next base: position 5,977,030 of record OY759249.1, read on the forward strand.
TACCTATAAAGTTTTATACATAAACAAAAGATTTCTGAGTCCTTTCGGTAAATAAAAGAAAAACCACAGGTGGAATAGATTAGTTACAGAGAACAAAAAAAAGTTAACTAATAGAGGCCATAAACAACACATGATGAACTTCGCCGAAACAAACTGATAATTCGGAAGTTTGGCAGTCGCGTGTGTGCGCGCGTAATGGCGGCGCGATTATCTGCCGGTAGGGGGCGCTGTTCATTTGACGTTTGCTCCATGACGCTATCAGCCCGCCAATTTATACATTGTCGATGTTTATTTTTATCGACTCTGTATTATCGATTATTTTTATCGATACTTGTAATAATTTTATTTTATTTATTTTGATAGTAGTAATTTTATTAATTAATTGAGCTATAGGTAAATTATTAATAGGTGACCCATGCATTATGCTGTAGATAGGTACTTATGTTAAATTTTCTTTAAGAAATGTATACTTAGATACCTACCTATATTTGAAGACGGGCACATAAATCATCCAAAATCATTCAAAACCCTGTACTTACAGGGTCGGCAGCGCGACTGCGACTCCTCTGGTGTTACAAACGTCCATAGGCCACAGTAACCACTTTCCAACAGGTGGGCCGTGTGCTTGTCTGCCACCTAAGTGGTATAAAAAAAATGTGTAAAACATTCCAGATTTTAAAGACAAAGTGAGCACAAACCATTGTATAGGCGGTAGAACACACACAGCGAGGCAAAATCCCCCCTAAGGCTAAGAGGTTCCACACTACCTGTGAGTATGGGATTGTCAACCAGCCTCAACCCCCGTCTTTGCACTGAGTCGAAGGGGTCAAGCTGTTATGAAGGTGCTCCAGCAAAAACTCCATGTGAAGCCGTACCTGTCCTTTATAAAGAAGGAGTTGCTGCCCCGCAGTGAAGTACTGCTTCGTCCTGTTGAACACTCCCAGTTTTCTTGATGCCAACTTAACCTGATGGAAAGTGGTTTATTGAGTCCTTCCTATTAGCTTGATGTCGATACTTTATTCTACAATGTTCACAGCCCTACAAATTAAGAATAATAAAAATGCTTTAATCATTCAAAACAGGGAAAGTTTTTGAAAAAATGAAAAATATCGTGTCACCACCTAACGACCCGAGTCTGTCAGTGTCGCGGAGCTTTTGTTTTTTTAAATAAGGCCAACGCATCAGGCTATTATGCCTAATGTGAGGGGCGATATTTCCTGCACGAAACTGTGTTTTGGTAGGCGTTTAAACTAACTACAGGTGTAGTTGAATACAGATAATACATACATATGTACATATAATCACGCCTTTATCCTCGGAGGGTTAGGCAGAGGTGAATTAACTCTGACATTTCACCAATCATTGAATTCGGTCCCACGTCATAGGTGGCTTATTGCCGTCTACCGGGCAATATTGTTGATTCAAGCCATGCATCTGAGACTGAATCTGGGTTGTATATCTGTCTGATGTTAAACAGCCCTATCGCTTAGTCGCCTTGTACGACACCGAATGGGAAGAAATGGGGTGGTCCAAATTCTACTCTGCCGGGAACCACGCAGCTTAAATAAATAATTTAAAAAAATCTATTAAGTGGTCCTCTCTGTGGTCCCCACACCCCAGGAGAGGGCCAGATCGAGAGAGATGGCCCTAGGTCAGCCGGGGTGCGAGGGATATGCCTGTTAACCTTCGGCAACCAAAAACGACCCACAATCGGCGTGCGTTTTAGTCGGTTCGAGTCCGACATAACCTGTTCTACCGGCTCCAGTGGGGGGTATCCGGGGGGATTTTGCGCACGTAAAAAGAAGCCATAAAACGGATATACGTATAGAAGAATTAGGATGGTTTCGTGCGAAGGTTCTGTAGCTTAGTGGTCAGATCGTTCCCCCTGTAAGGAAAAGATCGTGGGTTCGAATCCCGCTTGTACCGATTCAATATTTTTTATATCTTAATTGAGTATAACGAGTTGTCTATCTTTATGAAGTTATGAGTCGCTATTCTGTGGCGCTACAATACAATCTGAACACTACCACAGATTATATCATATCTGGTTGACAATCCCATACTCACAGGTAGTGTGGAACCTCTTAGCCCTAGGAGGGATTTTGCCTCACTGTGTGTGTTCTACCGCCTATACAATGGTTTGTGCTCAGATGAATTGTTTGACATGATGCTCATAGCTACATTCTATCATCGCACCTCTCGCCATAGGCAGGGAATTCATCCTCACACATTGCGACCTGAGACGGTGCGCACTGTGCGGTATGAAAGAAACTTCATCCCACGCACACTCAAGCTGTGGAATGGCCTCCCTGCTGCGGTTTTCTCAAGCGCCTACAATATGGTGTTCTTTAAGAGGGGCATCAGAAGGTTTCTTCATGGTCGGCAGCGCGAGTGTGACACCCCTGGTGATGCATACGTCCATAGGCCACGGTAACCGCTTCCCATCAGGTGGGCCGTGTGCTTGTCTGCCAACTAAGTGGTATAAAAAAAAAAATAGTTACTAACACTACTCAGAATGTCAGTAGGTATATAATCCTTCATTTAGGTAATATTATCATTACAATATTTTATAAGGACACGTGTACATGTACCTACACTATACCGTAAACCTAACCTGTTTTTGCACCACTTTGTTCAATTCGCGCGTGATGGCTACCCCTAAATAAAAATTATAACACCAATAAAAACTATGTATCTGTCACGATTGGTATCGGCGACCTACAGGGTCGAGAGCAGGTGCAACTGCTTCGCTAAGGCATCTGTCTCACTGTAAGCGGATAGCGGTTATTGTACAACAAACTTGTTTTTATTGAAGTAGATAGTACATGCAATTGCAAGCAAAAATTGTCAAAGTTTTATAACTATCGGATAAATGGGCCGGCACTCTGCAGCGAATAATATTTACTGGACCACCTATTCCCGGAAAAATAGAAGAAAGGCAAAAAAGAGGCGTTATCATTACCTCGAATATTTAAAGCAGTAGGTACTAATCATAAATGAAATTATTAGCATTTTATAAAATTTATATTAAGTAAGTACGATGGACTGCGCATGCGCTGCTGCTGCATCAGCGGAGACTCTCAAACGGCGCAAATATACCAATTTAACTGGTAATTATATTTTTGAGCCGTTTGGAGTCGAAACGTTGGGTCCGTGGGGTCCAAGCGCGCGCGCACTATTCAAAGAAATAGCGAAGCGACTAATCGACGCTTCCCGTGACCATAAGGCTGGCCTTTACCTCGCTCAAAGAATTGGCATCGCCATTCAGCGTGGTAATGCCGCCAGCCTCTTGGGCACGGTACCAGTAGAGATCGATGGGGAGGAATTTTTCGATGCCTAAAATTACAGTCTCCCTCTTTTTCTCTATTCCATTTTTGTATATATTGTATAGTTAGCATAGTTTTATATTAATTTGTAAGTAATTGTATATTATAATAGAATATTTTATGTACTATGCTTCAATAAAAATATATTTTACTGTCTAGTACGTTGTTATTTAACTTCGCAACTTTAAATTATTAATTGATGAATTGTGAATGCCGCGTGGTTCCCGGCAGACTAGAATTTGGACCACCCCATCTCTTTCCATGTGGTGTCGTACAAGGCGACTAAGGAATGGGGCTGTTTAACATCGGACAGATATATACAGCCTCAGATGCATGGCTCGAGTCAACAATAGTGCCCGAAATACGGCAATTGGCTTACCCCCTATTACGTGGGACCGAATACAATTATTGGTGAAATGTGGGTGATAATTCGCCTCTGCCTAACCCTCCGGCGATGGGGGCGTGATTATATGTATGTATGAATTATAAATTAAATTATTTTACATTACATTAAATGTATCTGGTTTTCATTTTATTAAATACTATTAATTTATTTAATGTCAGTTTTAATCTAAATAGAAATGCAGATTGAAATATTTTGATATATTTTAACTATTATATTAATAAACAATTATAACAAGTGGTCCATTAATAATTGAAATAAAACTTAACACAACCATTTATTCCTTTCAATAGATTTAATTAAACTTTACACAACTTTACATTTACTGCCTCTAATAGACACTAAACATTCAAAGTAAAATCCTAACGTTCAAAAAAATCGCCACCCGCTAAAAATCGGACAGATTCTCTATCACGTCGTTGTACAACATATTTCGAACCTTGCTAGCATAGTTCCATCACATTAGCGCTACTAGGAACACTGTTCGCTACATTGCGCGCGCGCTACAACTTTTTGCCGCGAGTATTCCCGAGGTACATTATACCCGTTGCGGGCGATGCTGTTAAATCCTTTAAATAGTTCCCGAGTGAGGACAGGGTTAAAAACTTGGTTGGTACTCCACACGATTACACTTTACGGCTTGAGATAAGACTAGTAGATAGTAGTTATGGACTGTCAGGGCTCGTTAATTAAACACTGTAACTTAGGTATTATGTCATTTATTTATGAAACTTTATGCTTTTTAAATTGGACACTTAAATATGACTACACTTCGCTAATGGTAAGCTGAAGGTGAAGTCTTAAGTTACCATCACAGACAGCGTCGGCAGTGCGAGAGTGCCAACTCTGGTATTGCACTCGTAGATAGGCCACGGTAACCGCTTTCTATCAGGTGGACCATGTGTTTGTCTGCCACCCAAGTGCTACAGAAAAAAAGACACTAACAATGTTAAAATGAGAGCATCTCATAATGCCGCCAAGCTGAGGGACACCCTCAGCTTGGCTGCCTCATCAGATACTCTTTCACGCCCCGGGACTGTGGCAAGAAGAAAAAATGTGTGCTGGTTAAGAATTCTAAGACTTTATGGTGCGGCAAAGAAAAGATAACCGCTTGGTTCTTGGTGTGGTATTGCTTGCACCGTGTACTGTACGCATGTATAGGAAATATCCGACCTTTCTTTAGATGATATTAGACACAGAGAGTATTTATTTTTTTTATATAGGACATGTCAATTAGACTTCGCCTTGCCTGATGGTAAGCTGTAGGCAAATTCTCTGAAAAGAGGAACACCATAACTTACACATACCATGTGACAAAGGTGACCCTCCGCTTGAAAGAGGGACACCATAACTTACACATAACATGTGACAATGGAGACCCTCAGCCTCATCATATGCTTTTTCACGCCCCGCTTAAGGACCCGGGACTGTAGGAAGAAAGAAACATGTGAGCTGGTAATGAGTTCCAGGCCTTAATGGTGGACAGAGGAAAGAGTCACCGAACCGATTGTTCTTGATCGGATACTCTGCACCGTGTGCGGATTACATCTAAGACCTGCACGTGTTGTCCTGTGTAGGAAAGGGGAGGGTAGGACTAAAGGTAATATTTTGGAATAATAATCAAGTTACACTTTATCCCAGATCAGGTTCGTAAGCATAGGAATGAGACAGTTATTCATCGCTGTCAGAGGGTTTCCCACTTTCCCTGGATCAGGAGCAAGTCCTTAAACAGACTCTGGATATAGGTTAGCCGAAGAAAGGAAAACTGGTCTAGGTGGGACTTCTCGGGCGGCGTGGACCTGCCATGTGAATGTGGAGTTACTCCACAGACTATGGCTCCTCTTTTAATGTGTCCTGCATGCCCATGCACATGTAGGAACAACGGATGAACTGATGATCACATCAGAGAACGACATCCCAGTAGCAGCACATGGGGAAAACACAATTTTGAGAGTCGTGTCGCCGGAGCAGAGGTAGAACACGACGTACCTCCGCCCTACAGAATACCGCGGCTATAATAACATCGTGTTGTGTTCCCAGCGGTGAGTAGGGTTGCCAGAGTTCACTGGTGAGTTTTTGTGCTATCAGTGGGAAGACCAAAGGCACAGAAACTGTCTGTTCTTTCAGGGTCGGCAGCCCGAGTGTAACTGCCCTGGTGTTACACGTTCATGGGTTACGGTAGCCACGTGGACCATGTGCTTGTCTGCCACCTAAGTTGTATAAAAAAGACCGCCCCGATAGAAGAAGACTAAGTCACTGATTAGGATACGATGTGGAGTATTTTAATAATTTTTTTAAATACTCATTATACCTAATCAAGCACTGTAGAGCAAGTACCTACTAGTCCGACGGCATATCGTGGTCCCCTCGACCCTCAACTCACCACAGCTGTCCCAAACCCACCTTATGCGAAATACCGTCCGTTCCGTTAGAAGTAAAGTTAATACAGTTAAAAGTATAATTAGAATTATTTGAATAATTCAATTCTTATTCAATGGCACCAATGTGTTGCCACAACTTACCATTCTTGCCAATATCAGGGTAAGTCAAATTATATATACATATATTTAAGCCTATAAATCCCTCCAGGGGTAGGCAGAGGTTAATTAATTAATTCGCCTCTGCCTATTTACTCACACTCGCACACATAACGATTCTCTTTTCTGAGACTTTGCCTTCAGCTAACCATCAAGCGAGGCAGTCTAATTGACGTGTCCTGCATAAAAAAAAAGTACTATGCCGATGGCCATCAAGCCAGCCGCGGCACTTTGTCATGAGTTGTATGTTTAGACTGAGGGCTGCCTTTTTCGACACCCACAGGAAAAGAGAGGCTCCCAATTGTACTCCACTGGGAACGAATAGCCGTAGTACTATTATCTATTCTCTGGCAATAGACAGACCAATGCAAATTAAGACCTACAAACACCAAATAAAAACAAAACTTGACAGTTCGAATATGTCCGCACGTATGCGACAAAGAAGCAAGTGATTACTATCGCGATGCGTGTACCTAACAACAAAGAAATTAGTCGAGTTTACGGTACACTAGCGACCGGACCCTGGGGTAGTTTAGTCGATTTGGGTTTTGGACGCACGGCCGCGCAAACTGAATCGAGTGATTGGTGTAGAATGACTGCGGGTGAGCGGTCGCACGCAGCCACGCAGTCAACACTCGGCGGATCGAACACTGCTCAGTGCTCATGTCATTAGATTTTTGAAAAAAAATGCTGGTGTGGGTAGGTACTATTTGACAACAATTACAAAAAAATATGAAATGCATTGGATATGATAGCTTATACTTAAATAATAAGTATACAAAATGTATTTCACAAAAATTTAACAAACACTAATTTGGCGCGTCCTGTCTAGATAAAAAAAAGGAATTTTAAATATATTTTAGTTTAACAAAATAAAATTGAGAATTTTTATCTGTATTTCACATGAGTACCTACTTTAGTAATATGATATCTGTAACATGAAGCAAAACTGTGCTGTCAGTGGGAAGAGTAGGTTTGTCCTGCTTTATCTTCTACACTGACGGCACAGAAACTCTATGTTACAGGGTCTGTAATGGTGACCCTCTTTCCTGAGACTTTGCCTTTAGCTTACCATCAGGCGAGGTGAGGTCAAGTTGGCGTGTCCTATATAAATATATATCCGTCTTGCAGCGACAGTGGGACATCTACAGATACTCTTACGAAAGCATTCCCTCTGTAAGGGGGGATGGAGAATAGTCCGATAAATATTAGGATATTAAAGAAGTAAAATGTCTGAAGATAAAGAATATACCTAATTAGCTAGTTTTTTTCGTCATCTTCTCCATCTTAGCGTTAATCCCAGTCACGTCCGAAGTTTTCACCTCGAAGTCTGGGGTCCGCTTTGCCAGTCTAATTGCGGATATGGCTGAACTTCGATACTTTCCGTGAAGCGACTGCACTTACCTTCACCTTCTTACCTCCACAACCCTATGGCGATATCGAAGTATTGCTGTTAGTCCAGTTGTTGAACTTTTTAAGGATTCAATTACCCATAACGACTGCCATAGATGTTTGTATGCATATTATGTATTATATATTATATATCACACAAACACACACACACACACACACGTTGTGATTTGGTAATTTGTAATTTTGTAATTTTTATATCAATTAATTGTATTGTGACTATTGCGAATTTAATTTAATTTAACTTTGTAACCCAATTTACATTAATTCTCACTATTAATTGGAAAATGAACCTATATAATGTTGGAAGGCTGGTACCTGTGATACAATGTTTTAATACATTAGTACAGGCGCCAATGTTTCACTTAACAATATTATCTCTGAACTGTATTATGATAATGTGAAAATGCTGTATGTACTCTTATTTGTTTAAATAAATCATTCATTCATTCATTCATTCGTAGTAACGTGCTCTCCGAGGCACGACTAGAACTATGCCAATAACCAAATTCATGCGTACAAATATCTGCACTGAGAGTCTGAGCGGAAATCGAACCCGCGCCTCCTGCGTAGCGGCTGCGTTCACTACCGCCACGCCACAGAAGCTGTCCAATCTATAAATGAATATCCGAAATAAATAGAAAATCGTATCGGTTTTATTGCACATACCATTCCCAGCAAACTCAATTAATTACCAAATTAACAAAATCGAAATATCGCCCGCCAAATGCTATTAAACCTAAACAAATGGAGACAGTTGTATGTTTGCTTTAAGATATCAATCTTAGGGGGCCCATTGGCCGTCGGGTCTCGCGAACCCTTACTGATAATGTTTAGAAGTATAAATGAGTTTGATACCAAAAGTTTTGCCATCAAATTAAGTAGAAATAACAAAGTATGATACAGTATTTCTATAAATCCTTATACTGAGGTGTTAAGGTTGATTTTAGCTTGATTATTAGTGGTGGTATAGTTGGTGGTGGTATCGATAGGCGACATACGCTGATAAAGCGCGCCTCAGATAGTGAGGTAGTAAAGTATGTCAATAATTGGGAGGGACGCGATTCTGTTTGGCCGCGAGAATTCGACACGTCTCACAATTGACATGGTTTATTTTATAACCGACTACGGCGAAGCAAAAGGAGGGTTATGATTTTGACAGGCTATGTATGTATGTAGGTTCATCTGTTCCCTCATAGCTCCTCTAACACTTATCAGAACTGGACAAATGAGCTATTGTTGTAGGTATTGTAATGAGGTGTGTCACTGAATCTAATGTGGCGCCCTCTAGCGGTCATAAAGTACTGATTAAAAAATAAATTTGAAATAAATATGTCGTGGTATCAACTGAAAGGGCTTAATTAGCACATTTCAAATATGTATAAATTATATCTGTTGCTTGCCCCAAAATAATATAAATTTAAAACTAAAACCCGACTACTGAAAAATTATTAAATAAAAAATATCTAGGATGACCGTGGTCGTATGCCACTTAGTCTAACAAAACAACACACTGTAGGGAAAAGTGGCATAAGAAACAAAATCGGTTAAAATTACTAAAACTACACTTTACTAAGTAAAAAACACGATTGGCATCCCAATCGGAACGTGCCCCGAGCTCAAGGCGAGGGGAACAAGCCCTGGGTCTTCACACTGTAATTTATGACATCTACCAATTTGTAGGAATCATATTAAAACGGACGTAAACTGTTGAATGGCCCGAAAAATGGGGTGACGGGGTGACAGGGTGACGGGGTGCCGTCCCCGGCGCGACAATTTGAACATTGTTTATGCGTTTATTATTTTATTACTATTTTGATTCACATCTTTTTATCTGATTAAGAACAATCTTGTGTTAGAAGCTTCTGGAATTGTTCCAGGATGGCATTCGACGTACCTAGTGATTCTTTTCCTTTCAAACTCATTAAGAATGAAATACGAATCATTAGTTAACAGGCTAAAAGGCTTTAAAAAAGTCTCCAGAGACGCCGACATAGGTACACATGGGCACACGTCGGTGGACTAACTGTCCTCCAAGACAAATTATTCATTCTTAACCTTTTGATGAATGTTCGACAAGAACAGATTGTAAAAATATAAAACTTAAAAGTTAATCGGAGACCTTGCAACATTTTTTTATGCAGCTTATGCGGTATAATACAAAATATCTGTATTTAAACTATAAAATATTTTTGTAAATCTACCTGTAATGACAATAAATAAACAATCAATCAACATAGGAACACCTCTAGACCAATGCAAACACTGCACTGAGTGAGAGTCGAACCTACTCCCACATTGCTCACTTAGCAGTCGGAAAGCTCGACCGCTGCGTCACAAAGTCGTTAATGTATTCTTAATAAAATACTGGCGAAATGTGGGTGCTAGCACCTCTGCCTTCCCCTTCGGGGATACAGGCGTGAGTTTATGTTTATGTATGTTAATAAAATAGTATAGGCAAAAGTATTTTAGTAATTATAATAAACTAAAAAAAATATCGCAGAAACGAGACACATTTTACTAATTGCGCTGCCTAAACAGCATAGTGTCAGGTTGTAAACCAAATTATAACGCGCCATAACGTCTGTTGACAACTCACTCGTGTAATGGCGCCGAAATTTTGGCGGGAGCTCGCCGCGCAATAGCAACACTCCATACAGACAGACATTTTGACTAATACCGAGAGCGTTAATGGTGGGTGAACAGTAAAATACATTTATGCATTTTCATTTCCAACAGATAAAATACAACAGAAATAAGTTTAAGCGCAAAGTGTTGCAATATGTTTGTATTTTTGCTCTTATAACACTTAACTGGATTAAAAAAAACATGGCTGTTAAAGGCTGTTAGTATAAAACGTTCTGAAATACTTACTGTACCTACCTGCTTACATTGAAATAATATGTATAGATATAGGGTCCTTGAGACTTCGGGAAATGACTCTGAAGTCTGCTCTCTCAGTTTTTGCCACAGCAAACCCAATGACTCTTGCAGATAACTCTGCTGGGGTTTCTGCAGTCCATGGTCCTATATGGGAGCCTAATCTGGGCGGAGGCCCTGGAGGCCAGAAATGTGCGGACACCGGGCGCTCCACGGCAGGTGATGGCCTACAGGGTGATCAAGGGGTACCGCACGATCTCCTTCGAGAAAGGAAGTTTTTTTATGCAGGGTTGTTGAGTACGAAGTCCGAAGCGTTTATTAGGCGGGAATAGACTCGCCCACTAGATACCAAATGTGTATATCTTGTACGTTTAAGCCGACTTTACCTGGAAGCGGGTACCTACACCTGAAGTGATGGTTGGGACGCTGGTGGAAGCTTTCCTCTCGTATGTATGAAGACAGACGATCACACCCATAAAAGCTAAATCAAGAGATGGAGAAAGAGTTAATGAACCCTAATATATCGAGGTTAAAACCTCGGTTACAATTGTATCATTCAATTTTATTGGTGAATTTCCTAAAAAGTTTTGTTACAACTTTATCCGACCTCCTTTAAAATAAAATGAAAAATAAAAGTTTTGTAATAACCTGTCACTCAAAAACAGTACAAACTTCAAATATTTCAGTAATTTCATCTTTAGTATCAAACGTGTAAAAATTTTAAAAACATTATAATATTTTTTAATAAAAATGTGTTGGCTGGGATGGGCAGTAGCATTTTCTATGATGTCATACATATTTAATATCCCGGATCCACCGAAACAGTGACGTGGTGGATTCTAAAGAAAATATCGCTGAAAAATAAAGGACTGAAAATATCATCAGCCGAGAGATATAAATATTGCAATACCATTATTCTCTTTGCACTAATATGTAAGTTGTATAATTAACTCAAAAATATATCATGTTATTTTAAATGTAGGTAAGAGACAGAGAGAAACTTATACTCTATATAGGTATTAAACATTAGGTATCTATCCCGCCACGGTATTCAAGGGTCAAGCCATTCTCACTTGCTGGCTGGTTTATGAACTAGACTCTACCATTGGGTACTTGCTGCATGCCACCTGGTTGACTGGGCCTGGGTCAATTGGCAGTTGCATCAGCAAAAGCCAAGCTAAGTCATTGCCCAATAGAGAGAGAGTAGAAGATGAATCCTGAGCTGCTAATGTACTTTAATAAAAAATAATAAAACATTGGATTATCCCTTAATATTCAAATGAAAATACTGAATGAATTACAATAAAGCCCTTTCTTTCAGATCGTCTTCTCCACCAGCGTGGTATGACATTAAAAAAAAACAAAAGCAAATTTGGTTATTGAAAAAAATTTGCATCCATTTTGGTTACTTATTTTGTCATGTAAATGTTTGTGAAGGATATTAAAAATGAATTTGTATTATGATCTACTTTTTATTTTACCTAATCTAAGTAAGTAGGTATAGGTCTACGTAGTAGCCTGTCTATTGATTAATTGAAGTATAAATAGGTCTGCCAGAAACTCATGGCACGATTTAAAAAAAGCTGGTACACCTAAACAATACCTACCGGGTAAAACGGAATGAATAGAAATCAATGGGCGAATAGAAATAAAATGATCAGCTAAATTCCGTAGTTATTTTCTTTCAAGTGAAACTATGGACTAGTCAAAAACCTGGGTAGATACTTAAACTTTCAGAATACCGCGGTTATAATAACTTCGTGTTGTGTTCCCAGCGGTGAGTAGGGTAGCCAGAGCTGACTGGAGAATTTGTGCTGTCAGTGGAATGACTAAAGGCTTGTCCTGCTTTGTATTCTACACTGACGGTACAGAAACTCTGTGCTTACAGAGTCGGCAGCGCGAGTGTGGCTTCTCTGGTGTTACACACGTCCATAGGCCACGGTAACCACTTTCCATCAGGTAGGCCGTGCGCTTGTCTGCCACCTGGTATATATAAAAAAAAGAAATTATTTCAAAAATTCTAACGACCATTCTGTTCATCCATTGATCTCTATACACCCCATTTTACCTTTGACCACCAAAATGTTCATATTATATTATTTACATAGCTGGAACACAATGTTTACAGGTCATTTCTTTTTTATGAGCGCTTCACGTATGTCCTTGTCTCGCTTTAGATCTTATATGCTAAAGTTACAGTTAAAGCTGTCATGATTAGAAATGTCACACTGACATTGGACTGTCTCAGCTGATAAATATATTTACTCACTGTTTTGTTTTTCTAAAAGCTTTTTGTCAAGTTGTATTTATGCAGTTAATGTTTCTGTATCTATAAATAAACTTGTGAGTTGTAATATAAAATATTTTCAACTATAAAGTGATAATATTAGAACAACAAGACTGACAATTCATTGAAATTGCAAAGCGCGGGAACGTGATTAAAGTTTGTTTTATTTAATTATTATCAAATATTAAAATGGATATGACATACGAACTATCTGATGATGACGATAGTTTCAATGAACATCAGTATACCAGAACGAGAAATGATCACGGTGATACAATCTCTATAAGTAGTGATGAGGAACCTTCGATCAACCGGCGTGATGATACACCAATAGATACAGATACCGAGGAATTACCAAACGTGGAGATGATCCAGAAATCCAAAGCTATCAAAAAATTATTTCGATCGACAAATAACCACAATAAAGTTGAACAAAAGAAGAAAACTGGTGTTGTCAAACATTTGTTTCCAACGAATATTTCTACAAATAATGTGCTGATAGCGACGCCATCAGTGACTCAGCCAAAGCCTTTCACGTCTAAATGGATAGAAGGAGTTGAAGTTCTACTACCAGTGAATCCTTATGGCAGTCAATTAGCTTTAATGTCCAAGGTATGTAATTCTAATGAATATTCTGGACTATCATATCAGCTATGTCAATGCACAGAACCTTATGTATAAATCTGTGATATACCTTATAAACATATAATAAAACCAGCTGCACACACTGGCTTTGCTCCGCTGCAATAATAGTACCCTACCGGTAAACTTTCCAAAAAAGTTCTATCAAACAAACCTTGTTCTGATAATAACTTCTGAACACAGGCTATCTGTAGCCTATCCTAAAGACTGCCTACCAGAACACAAGCAGGAGCTAGGTTGGGAAAATTAATAACATAGTAGAATATTGATTAAAATTGTTATAAGTGAAATGGTCAGATGAGACTTGAACTTTGACCAGACTGTGAATAGTTGGCATGTTAAGTACTTTAAAATTTAATTAACATACTTATAATCACACCTTTATTCCTGGAGGGTTAGGCAGATGTGAATAAACACTCACATTTCACCAATCATTGTATTTGATCCCATGCTCATTGCCGTCTTCTGGACACTATTGCTGACTCAAGCCATGCATCTTAGACTGAGTCTGGGCGGTATATATCTGTCTGATGTTAAACAGCCTTATACCTTAGTCGCCTTGTATGACACCACATGAAAAGAAACAGGATGGTCCAAATTCGGCTCGGCTGGGAACCACATTAAATAATTAAAAATAATCGCCAACATCTTAGCATGGGTTCCCAGTTGCACTCAAGTCTTTCATATTGGACCACAGGGCCCTTACTCCTCCACTTCTTAGTTTAGCTTATGCAGCTTTAATTGGAGCAACTGCTGTCTGATCATCTAACTCTTCTTTTCCACTGCAAAACATATCACAACAAATATTTAAAAAAAAAAAACTCTAAAAGAAAGCCTGCGCTTGAGCTGAGCACAGTCGACTTGAAGGATCTCATGAATGATGGTCAGGCCCTGTTACACCTTAACTTGTAAGTACTGATATTAATAAATAATACTGATATTGCAGATCATCAAAGGCATCAAGGAGTCCAAAAACTGCATCTTAGAAAGTCCCACTGGTTCGGGAAAGACGCTGGCTCTCCTGTGCGGGGTGTTAGCTTGGCAGAAGAATGAATACAGTAAGTGCTTTTATATGTTTAAATAACTTACCACATGTGTGTATCATTCTTCTTTGTGCCTTGTATTAATTTAGGCAAAATGGACCTTCCACAGTGACTCTCCATATTTAGGGTTTTGTACCCAAAGGATAAAAACGGAATTCAGTTTTATTGAGATTAGTATGATAGATGCAGTGGGGTTGGTTGGTATATTCAGTAATATTGAAAGGTGAAAAAACTCAAAAAGGGAAGCGCCTATTTTTCTTGCAGCGAATTCTACTAAAGGTGCATTTAGACCAAACGAACAAAGAACTAGAGCTAGAACAAGAGCTTTCTTTCTTAATATTTTAATGTAAATTAACCTTAAAAAAAACCACGGTAGCCTTGTGGTATAGGTAATAGACTGCTGAGACGAGGTCTCGGGTTCGATCCCAGGTTTACCATGGCACACACCAATGACTTTTTGAAGTTATGTGTGTATTTATCGCAGGTTTATAAGTGCGCGGTTAATGGCAATAGGCTCGCCACCTATTACATTGGGACCTAAACATAAACTGGCGAAATGTGGGTGCTAGCACCTGTGCACCGGGCACTTATAAACCTAAATACACACATAACTTCGAAAAACATCGAACAGTCATTGGTGTGTGCCATGGTAAAACCTGGGATCGAACCCGAGACCTCGTCTCAGCAGTCCATTACCCATACCACTAGGCTACCGCGGTAAAGTGAAGTAAGTACAGAAGAAAAGTAACAAAGAAAGACAGTAATATATCTGAGTTGAACACTTACGAAAACTGAGCCCACAAATTAGTTCGGTAGCGTATGATGAACTTGATGCCTCTACGCATTTCTGAGATAAAGGTCTTGACAGACAGACGGGCAACACAGCGATTATATAAGGGTTCTGTTTTTCCTTTTGAGGTTCGGAATCATAAAAATGATACCAGATACAGACCAGCACACCGGCACTCGACACACCAGGGTCTGTATTACTAATTTCTACTTTCTGCGATTACTGCTGGACAGCTGAAATTTGGAATATAATAAAGTCTGTAACAACACAATCAAAATCCCAAACGAACAGAGCCGCGAGCATCAGCTAGTACAAAATATTCCCGTTTTGAGCCAAAAAGCGACAATTGATCACAAGTGTTCGCGTGTGCGGAAAGCTTGTAGGCTCGGCGCACATAAATCATAGAAGTCTGTCGCACGACAGTCGCCAACAGCCTAACACGAAAATTGCGCTTCACCAATACTGAATGCATTTGTTGCATGCGATCGGGTTTGAACATTGCTTATGAATAAAGGCGTAAGTTATCATTGCATAACATAACATAAACTCACGCCTATATCCCCGAAGGGGTAGGCAGAGGTGCTAGCACCCACATTTCGCCATTTTATGTTTAGGTCCCAATGTATAGGTGGCGAGCCTATTGCCATTAACCGGGCACTTATAAACCTGCGATAAATACACACATGACTTCGAAAAGCATCGAAAAGTCGTTGGTGTGTGCCAGCGTAAAACCTCGTCTCAGCAATGGACTGCCCACCACTAGGCTACCGCGGTTGATCTTGAGTTGAGTTATCATTGCAACATATCAAATACTTAACATTATTTTAATATACTTTATTTTGACCTATAAAGATTTCAGGTAAAGGTGGCTTCTGCTTCGAGAAGCACCTTCACCTTTTCGGGAAATTTTATTGTTGCTTTTTTTAGGGAACCTTTATTAGATCACTTCGTTATCCGTCTGTCTGTCTTAAAGCTGTGAAAAAATCAAACTCGTAAGTTAATTATTATTATTATAATGTTATCAAAAGATACAATACAGACATTTAAGACTTCGCCAACTATTCTATATTTGAAAAGTACTATTTTTTGTGGCAAACGCTCTGTACCTAAATGTATATGAACTATTTTTTAAATTAGTCGAAGTATCTGTCCAATATTCGGAATTTCAAAATTATAAGGTTCGCTGAGAAGTCACGATTATCATGGATCATATTAGCCATCAAAATTTTGAATATCTATTAGTTAGTTCTAGCTTAGTTGACCACTGTCAATTTTTAGCTCGACTCGTTTTCGACACAGTCCACTACCGAACTAGTTTGTGGGCTCAGTTTTCGTAAGTGTTCAACTCAGATATTATTGTCTTTCTTTGTTACTTTTCTTCTGTACTTACTTGACTACCTTTTTCATTCACACCACAGACCACACGTATACTTATAAGCCATACAAATATTACTTAAAGTAGTATTTTTTGTAGATATAATAAAATATAATTTTTTGTTGAAAAGTTAAAAAAATTCAAATACTCCTTTATTCTTAGCGTACATACAGAAAGACATTTTAATGCAGTTTTACACCGAAACTTGTGCACACTCGAACTTGGCCGTTACACTAAAATATTTCATCACGAAACTGACGAGCCCTACGACTACCCGATGAGTTACGTCATAGCTACCCCTTGAACAATATTCTGAGGAATTTACTACCTTTACTAGTTCATGTTAGGAGAAGCCATAGTTTAAAACTGTTTTACCCGTCAGTATAAGAAGTGTAATATGTTTATTTTATTTATTTATTTTAAAACATTTTTTATTTTATTTATTTTAAACATAAAACCGCGGTAACCTAGTGGTATGGGTAATGGACTGCTGAGACGAGGTCTCGGGTTCGATCCCAGGTTTTACCATGGCACACACCAATGACTTTTCGATGCTTTTCGAAGTTATGTGTGTATTTATCGCAGGTTTATAAGTGCCCGGTTAATGGCAATAGGCTCGCCACCTATTATATTGGGACCTAAACATAAACTGGCGAAATGTGGGTGCTAGCACCTCTGCCTACCCCTTCGAGGATATAGGCGTGAGTTTATGTTATTTTAAACTTTATGCACAAGTAGACGGACTTAATGCCTCAGGCATTCTCTACCAGTCAACCAAAGGTCACCACCTTTGGTCCGATCGTTAATACCGACTTCGTTTCTCTGCACTGCAGAGAAAGACTCAGTAGGTGCATTATTGAGTGTAATATTATAGAGAGAATTCACTGTATACAGTCTTATCAGTCTTGGTATATTCGTACAGTCAAGGACATAAGTTGATTAACACCAAACGTTTTTATACTTTTTTTTACATGCGGAAAATCCGACGGGTACTCCCACCACCGGAGCCGGTGGGAGAGGTTATGTCGGACTCGAACCGACTAAAATGCACGACGCCTGTGGGTCGTTTTTGGTTGCCGAGGGTAAGGTTAGCAGACATATCCCTCGCACCCAGTGATACTCCTTAATAGCTAAGTTATCGACGCTTTTTATGATTCTTGATGATGATGATGAAAGCGGAAGCCACTATTGCATCCAAAACTTACACTTAACTAATACTTATCTATAGTTGCGGCACGCTATGATGGCCGTTATGACACGACTAGGTTTGCTCGTTTTCTCTTTATTGGTGCGTGAAGTTTATTGTATTTTGTCTATCACAGCCATATTTTTCTTTAGTTATTCATCTAACAGTTAGTTGTCCAATATCAAGCGCACCAAAATAGAGAAAACGAGTAAAACCAGTCGTGTCAAGACGGCCATCATAGCGTGCCGCAACTATAGTATCAAGAGAGAGGGAGGTATACCGTGGCCTATGGACGTGTGTAACACCAAAGGAGTCACACTCGCGCTGCCGACCCTGTAAGCACAGAGTTTCTGTACCGTCAGTGCAGAGGACAAAGCAGGACAAGCCATTAGTCATCCCACTGACAGCAAAAATTCTCCAGTGAGCTCTGGCTTCCCTACTCACCGCTGGGAACACAACACGAAGTTATTATAACCGCGGTATTCTGTAGGGCGGAGGTACTTCCCCAGTCGGACTGCTCAATTGGGCGGAAATACCGCCGTGTCCTATCTCTTATCACGTTCGGTTTGACTTCTCTTTGCTTTCACGGGAGGGACAGCCCTCTGACCTCCCAACCTCTCTAGAGGAAAGCAAGTATACCGGCTTGCAGGTGACATTGGTTTGGGTCCCAAAGATCCAGGTGGGACTGACCCAGGTGGGTTGTAGGACAAGTGATAGGCGTGTGCAGCACCAGAGGGGTCACACTCGCACTGCTGACCCCATAAGCACAGAGAGTTTCTGTTTTGTTTTTTATGTTTTTGTAGTTGTAAGTTTATGTGACTTCAGTGTAGAAGACAAAGCAGGACAAGCCTTTGGTCTTCCCACTGACTGCACAAAAGCTCTCCATTGAGCTCTGGCTACCATACTCACCGCCGGAAACACAACACGAGGTTATTATGGTTGCGGTATTCTGTAGGGCGGAAGTACTTCCCCAATTGAGGAGTCCAACACTACTCAATTGGGATGTGAATATACATAGTGAAGAAGTGTTTTATTATCTTGTTATTGCTAGCTAAGTCTAATAACAACAACATTATTAAAATTGTTACAGTAATATTATACATAGCAAGATAGTAAAAAGACAGACATACATTCTTGACGCCTGGAATGGTCACCCAGCAAATTAACAGACGTTTTTAGGGATCCGTACAACATAAGAAAAAACAATTCCAATTCTCCTGATAAATATATATTATTAATTCAGTCCAGGTCTGTCAAAATTAAATGAAATGTCAAAAGAGGTTTTTTCGTAATACGGTATTAAAAATAAATGAATTTTGAAAAAAGAATAGGTTACGAGAACCCTTGTCTTCATTAAAAGCATGATCGTTTTTAACGTTTGGTAGTTTGAGGTTTTTATTAGGAGGGCGTGTGGTGACGGAGAAATAATACAAGTACCCCATCCCATCTGACGGGTGTCGTAAGAGGCGACTAACGGAAAAATACGCAGACGATATCGAATGCGAGAGAAAGAAAACTCGAAATAAAACCCTTTGCCAACCCGTCTGGCCAGTGTGGAAACAGTAGGCCAAAGTCTCCCAACATTGGGAGAGGCCTATGTCCAGCAGTGGACTGCTATGGGCTAATTGATTGATTGAGGAGGGACTTCAGATACATACATACAAATAATCACGCCTTCATCCCCGGAGGGTTACGCAGAGATGAATTAACACCTACATTTCACAAATCATTGAATTCGGTCCCACGTAATAGAGGGTGAGCCTATTGCCGCCTTCCGGGCACTATTGTTGACTCGAGCCCTGCATCTGAGGCTGAGTCTGGGCTGCATATATCTGTCTGATGTTAAACAGCCCTATCCCTGAGTCGCCTTGTACGACACCGCATGGGAAGAGATGGGGTGGCCCTAATTCTACTTTGCCGTGAGCCACGCGACGCGACTTCAGAATCCTTTGCCAATAGAATCACTTGTAGTTCGTCTACCTCATCTGCCTGTCTGTTGCTCAAAACCCTTTTTTCACTTCAATTTGCTGCGTTCTGATAGTGATGGTGAGTGTTCTGATGAGCTCTTCCAATTAGTCCCACCCTCCCCGTTCCTACACAGGACAACACGTGCAGGTCTTAGATTTCGATCCGATCAAGAACCAAGCGGTTCGGTGACTCTTTCCTCTGTCGCACCATTAAGGCATGGAATTCATTACCAGCTCACGTGTTTCCTTCTTCCTACAGTCTCGGGTCCTTTAAGCGGGGCGTGAAAAAGCATATGATGAGGCCGTCAAGCTGAGTGTCACCATTGTTACCTGGTATGTGTGAGGGTGACTCTCTTTTCTGAGACTTTGCCTTTAGCTTACCATCAGGCAAGGCGAAGTCTAATTGACGAGTTCTATATTAAAAAAGAACTCCAATTTCCAAACGTTAAGTTGATCATTTATCCAGTTGACTACGGTACCCTCAGTCTGCGAGTCCTATTCGTACTTGACCAGTGTTTACAACGATTCGTACGAATGTATTGCAATTTCCATATCAATAGGCTATTAACGACCGTCAGTATTTTGCACCCGTCGTCATGACGTCATGAGGACATGACGTCAACTTTTTTATTTGTTGGTGTCTTGGAAGTCTCTATTACTTGCACCTTTCAACTTAATAATTCATAAGTATACTTGCTGTCGGAGAATGTGTTCTCAATTTTTTTTGTTATTTTTTTTTATACCACTTATGTGGAAGTCAAGCACACGACTCACCTAATGAAAAATGGTGATCGTGGCCTATGGACGCGTGCAAAACCAAGCAGTCCGACTGGGGAAGTCCCAGTCGGACTGCTCAATTGAACGGAAATACCGTCGTGTCTTACCTCCTACGAGAAAATACTTGTATGGGTTGTCAAACAGAGGCTAGGTCAATCAATTGAAATTCTATCGTATTGAAAGAAAGAAATGGCTGATTAATTTTTTTAAATATATAGAACACGCCTGTTTGACTTCACCTCGCTTGATGGTAAGCTAAAGGCAAAGTCTCAGGAAAGAGGGTCACCATTATATACACGTAGCATGTTACAAAAGAGTCACTCAGATTGGCGGCCTCATCAAATGCTTTTGTACGCCCCGCTTAAAGGACCCAGGACTGTAGGAAGAAGGAAACACATGAACTGGTCAAGAATTCCAGGTCTTAGTGGTGCGGCTAAGGAAAGAGTCTCCGAACCGCTTGGTTGAAATTGGAAATATTATTATTGTGTACAAATTAGAGCATTATCCTTATGGTGAGCATCAGCCTCAGATGAATGGCTTGAGTCAACAATAGTGCTCGGAAGACGGCAATAGGCTCACCTCCTATTACGTGGGACCGAATTTAATAATTGGTGAAATGTGGGTGTTAAATCACCTCTGCCTAAGCCTTCGGAGATAAAGGTGTGATTATATGTCTTATGAGCTAGGACACGACGGTATTCCCGTCCGAATTGAGCAGTTCGACTGGGGAAGTACCTCCACCCTACCGAATACCACGGCTATTATAACCTCGTGTTGTGTTCCCGGCGGTGAGTAGGGTAGCCAGAGCTTACTGGAGAGTTTTTGTGCTGTCAGTTGGAAGACCAAAGGCTTGTCCTGATTTTGTGTTCTGCACTGAGGGCATATAAAATCTCTGTTCTTACAGGGTCGGCAGCACTGATGTGACTCCACTGGTGTTACACACGTTCATAGGTCACGGTAACCACTTTCCATCAGGTGGGCCGTGCGCTTGTCTGCCATCTAAGTTGTATTAAAAAATAATATATGTATGTATGCATCCTTATGGTTTAGTTCATTCTTCTGCTTGCACCTTAATTCATCTCTGCATCACCCTAAGGTAGACCGTCAGATAATGCCTTTGGCACTAAATCCGCCTTTGTACAATACCTACACTGTGCATAAAGTTTTAAAATAAAAATAAAATACATATAACAGGAAAATAAAAGCAATATAAAGTAAAAGGAACTTAATTGATATCCCGAACTATCAGCAATCATGAACAGGCCCTGTAGCAAAGGTTGACAATTTTGAAAAGCGAAGCCGGTGATGAATGTTGTCCTGAGCTCGTTTTTCACGCACCATGCTACCCTAAGCAAACCGACAGGAATAAGGATTATAGGACCCCTCGCCACTGGACAGACATATCTACCTGGGCCTGGTTCCGCATGCTGTGCATGTGTCAAGTTCCTTACAGTCCGTTTAGTATTACAAAGAAGTCTTTAATATTCAAAGATATTATAATACCAAACTAAACAACGAAATAAACCAAACTGAACTTCGAAATAACAAAGTTGACATTTTAAAAGACTGCAGACATTTGGTG
Source organism: Eilema griseolum (assembly GCA_963662185.1). NCBI lineage: Eukaryota > Metazoa > Arthropoda > Insecta > Lepidoptera > Erebidae > Eilema > Eilema griseolum. The sequence goes on from OY759249.1 coordinate 5,999,235, forward strand.
AGAAACGGCCGACCGCGGCATATGGTTTTGGCGGGAGACACCCGCCACCATTTTCGGTCACGAAATTTCGCGCCCAATTTTCTTCGTGTCAGCTTTTTTGACGGCTCAATCGCGAGCTCCGTCTGGAAATCAGAACACGGAAGTTTAAAGAAAAGTTTTGACAGCTCCCTGAATTCAGTGGCCTGCTGCACTGTGACAACTAAATGAGTTATGCTCCAAGGCTTTCTTAAACCAAATATTTATTTGTAAACATAGATATAATCACGCCTTTATCCCCGGAGGGTTAGGCAGAGGTGAATTAACACCCACATTTCTACAACGATTGAATTCGGTCCCACGTAATAGGGGATGAGCCATGCATCTGAGGCTGCTTCTGGGCTGTATATATATGTCTGATGTTAAACAGCGATAGTCCTATCCCTTAGGCGCCTTATACGACACCGCATGCTGCTGGGAACCTCGTATTTTAAATAATATCTTCCTATAACATACTGTTGTACCACAGTTTAACATAATATAGGTACGTAAGTAGCTGTGCCAGCAAATTAGTTCGTGTGGACCTATATCGGTGTATTCCTCTTTCCACGCGAATCTCTTGATCTTTTTCTATAGTAAAGGTAACCTAACATGCACCTTATAATGTTAGCTACCCTGTAGTAAAATCCCTTCAAAATCAGCTCCACAACAAACAGACACACGAGACACAGAAAAAATCTTGTTAAAAGTATCTTACATACTCTCGTATGCATTTATTACATAACATAACAAACTCACGCCTATATCCCTGAAAGAGTAGGCAGAGGTGCTAGCACCCACACTTCGCCACTTTATGTTTAGGTCCCAATGTAATAGGTGGCGAGCCAATTGCCATTAACCGGGCACTTATAAACCTGCGATAAATACACACATAACTTCGAAAAGCATCGAAAAGTCATTGGTGTGTACCATGGTAAAACCTGGGATCGAACCCGAGACCTCGTCTCAGCAGTCACCATACCACTAGGCTACCGCGGCAATTTGCATTTATTAAATTACTGATATTTTGACATACAGACATCTCAATTTTATTTATATAAATATAAAAAGATAAACCCTTCGCATATGTGCCTACAAGTAATTCAAGTCGCCAATTGAAGGGGCGCGGTAGCGTAATATCCAAGATGTTGGACTTGCAAATAAGTGGTTCCGGGTTCTATAATTTCGCTTTACTTCCAGTACCAAGAAATATTAGGTAAATGTTAGGAAGGTGAACAAGGAATATGGTAGATAGAAAAAAGTTATGGTATTTTTTTACAACATGCTTGGGAACCTCATCGATCAGTGTACTTTTTTAAATCCGTGAATAAGTCGGACAATGCGTGACTATAAACACATTTTGTTCTTCATCAATCACGTCAATGTTTACATTTTCAATGAAATTCGCCAAACATCCCTCCACCCCTATCGCATTCACTCGACGACACCTAAAAAGCCATCTTAATCCAGAACGCATCAATTACCTCCGCGTCCCGCAGACCGCGGGATGTGACACGACGCCGCCCCTAGACATGTCTTTGAATTTCCTCTTACCCCCGACTCCCTTTACTTTTCCCGCATTTTTTGCTTTCCGCGTAACTGGCAACCCTTTTGCTAAATTGAATTTGGAATACACGACGCGTATGTTCGAAACTGATGTCATCATACGTTTAGTTACCAATATATCAAGAACTATAATAGGCAAAATGTGTTAATTAACGTTTCGATACTCAAGGACCAGTTGGCAAAATTAACGCTTTGTTTTTTTTATATCGGACACGTCCATTAGACTTCGCCTTGCCTGATGATAAGCTAAAGGAAAAATCTTAGAAAAGAGGGTCACCATTACTTAAATATACTATGTGACAATGGTGACACTCAGCTTGACGACCTCATCATATGATTTTTCACACCCCGCTTAAAAGACCCGGGATTGTAGGAAGTAGGGAACACGTGCGCTGTTAATGAGTTCTAGGCCTTAATGGTGGGACAAAGGAAAGAGTCACCGAACCGCTTGGTTCTTGATCGAATTCTCTGCATCGTGTGCGGGTGACATCTAAGCCTTGCACGTGTTCTCTTGTGTTTGTGAATTACCTTCTGCTAATAAGCATAATGGAAGTCTACGTCACTTTAGGGAACAGTCAGGCAGGCACACGTTTTGACTAAGGCGTGGACTTCATAGAGAACTTAAAACTAGGATTCTCTAAAACGAGTATGATATTTAGTGTTAGGTTAGGGCGTGTAAAGTTATAATAAGATCTAATAACTACAGTGCAAATAAAATCGTGGCGAAATGTTAAAGGATGATAAAAATAAAGTTGGTAAAATAAATAGTTCAAAATACCTTATAGTAACAAACTCACGCGCTATGATTTTTTTTCTTTTTTACATTTAACCAATCCATTGACTTCGCAGCGCTGGATGGTTAGATATTAGGGTGAACTCCAAAAGCTGTTGATTCTAAAACGGCCCTGGAAATCGGGTTTTCACATCTCAGTATTTGTAAGAAAAAGGAAACACGTGTGCAGATGGAGCATTCCAGTTCTTTATCATGCGTTCTCTATGGTATATTCGCTTTTCGTATAATAAAATAAAATAAAAATAAAAATAAAAAATAAAAAAGCCTTTATTTGATCCTGCTACATTGATTCTTAATTTAGGTTATGCTATTTTATAATATAACATTATTTATGTTAGCAAGGTCCCCAGATTGGGTAAAGGCCTCCTCCAACGATGTCCACTTCTCTCTATCCTGAGCTGTTTGCCACCACTGCTTCGTATACCTACACAGAAGTCCTTGGAGTCGGTTCCAGTAGTAAACCACGGGACATATATCTTGAACCTAAAATGTACTCAAAAGATGTTCTAGACTCGTAGTTCACTTATTTGAGTGTTTTTTTTTAATATAAATATAGGATACGTCAAAAAGATTGCGCCTCTCCTGATGGTAAACTGAAGGCAAAGTCTTTGACTATCTATCTTTCTACCTTTACTATATACCTATCTTTTCTCTACGGCGGGGCGGTGAGCGAGCTCAAATTCACCAAGCATAGATATTAGAAAACAAACCGCGTGCGCCAGGGCCACATTTATCTCGCGACTTAGGTCCAAGATATGTGTCCCGAGTTATATATAAAATAAGTCGCATGTTGCTAGTCGCGTGGGCCAGCCCTGCGCCCTCGCCGGAGTTTATCACAGGCAACATCGGTTACCTCCCGCGAAGCGTTAATTCCCTGCAAGGGCTGCCACCGATGTCGTCGCGTCGTAAACTTTATTTACGGCGCCGCCGCCGGCCGATTATTACCGGGCCGTAACTCTGCCGGTTCATTTGCATAGAAAATACTCGGTTCAGCCGATGATCAGTCCCCAGTCTTGTTTCCGGGTGTTCGATTCTCAGATAGGGGTGATCGGTTGCTACGTATTGCGGTATTGATTGGTGCTGTAGTTATGAAAAGTATGGTTATAACATTTTTGAGAGTTGATTATACACTCTGTGGTGTGGCGGTAGTGAACGCGACTGCTGTTAGCGTGGGTTCGATGCCCGCTCAGTGCAAATATTTGTATGCATGAATGCATGCTGTGCCTCGGGGAGCATGTTAATCTGTCGGTCCCGGATGCCATGCAAACAGTCGTTACAGATATTTGGTTGGAGCCATCAAAACATCAAAGCCAGTCTAACTACAGAACTGGAATATCGCCAATTGGTTGTCGATGTCAGATGGCAGTCGCTTAATGGAAAATATCGAAGTTCAGCCGCATCCCAGTTAGACTGGAAAGCCGACTTCTACTGAGTTTGGAAGAGTTTTACAGAATAAAGATATGTTTCCGAACTATGCAGCACTACTGCGTGCTGCAGAGTTCGGAAACATACACATTGCAACCTGAAACGGTACGCACTGTGCGGTATGAAAGAAACTTCATCCCACGCACATTAAAGCTGTGGAATGAACTCCCTGCTGCGGTTTTCCTATGCGCCTACAATATGGGGTTCTTCAAAAGGGGCATTAGGAGGTTTCTTCAGGGTCGGCAGCGTGAGTGTGACGCCCCTGGTGTTGCACAAGTCCATAGGCCACGGAAACCACTTCCCATCAGGTGGTCCGTGTGCCCACAAAAAAAGAACATACCTTTATTCTCTACATTATATGGTGACCAGTAGTGCTGTGCAGTGCTGCCGGTTCCCATATAATCTCTATGAGTTTATATGATATTACATTTCAACTTACGTGGCAGTGCCGAAGCAGCACTGCTGTGCAGCAGTATTGTGCACCACTGCTGCATGCCAATGAATAAATAAACAACTAAATATTTCATAGTAAATACGTACCTACATGTCTGCGTCCGCGCCCGTGTTCCGCACCGTGGAACCCCACCGTGGAACACCCGACATTATTGAATATCGATATAATGGTGGCACTTCACATGGCTATTTGTATTTGCGTATTTAACATATTTGACATAAAATTACCATGTGTGGACAGTGTATTTGACCATTTGCCTAATTGCCTATTTGACAAATATGGCCAATATCAAATACAGCAAAACCGACGATTCCGTGAAATGACAAAAATAGGAACTACGGCTGTCACTGTCAAATACATACTGATTTATTACGAATCAAAGACAATTTAGCATGATTTGACGTTATTGAAAACACAATGGCGGCCTTCTACTTATGATTGACAAGTTATATAGTTTTTTTTTTATTATTTTCGGCCAGTAGAGCATCTTTAACAGTAGACAAAATATGACAATTCACATGTGAAACCTCCTTGAATTGAATATTTTTCGTGAAGTAAATTATGATTAAATATACGTCAAATATTTTGCCAAATCAACAAACACAAATAGCCAAGTAAAGTGCCACTATAAAAATAATGTCAGCGATTGGTGGTAGTACAGGTTTGATTCGATTATGTTTTTTTGTCTTGTTGAGATCTTGGGGTCTGTTCGCTCCAGTCGGGTAGAATATTTTGCAGTTATAGGTATTGTTTGGACATTCTTCCAGAGTCGCGAGGTCTAGAACAGGAAGCTCGCGCCAGCTGTTTGCACTAGCAGTGTTTTAAGATATATAAGTCTCAGACACTATAGAAATTTGCTAGTTGATTATCATATTTCAACAATACCCCATCGATTGCAGTGAGCTTAGGGACCATGACCTATCGACCGGCACCCGTGCTGGTTTGCCCCGAAAATCTTTATGGAGTCCCATACTCAAAAAAGCTTCGCTATAAGTAAGTGCAAATTTTAAAGCATTTTAATATGCAAACTATTCAAATCGGTTAAGATATGGAAAACATTGAATTGGTTCAAGCGGGATTCGAACCTGCGATCTTTCCCTTACAGGGGGAACGCTCTTACCACTAAGCTACAGAACCTTCGCCCGAAACCATCCTGATTTTTCTATACATATATCCGTCTTACGGCGACGGTTAAGTGCCATCTACCGACATTCGTACTACGTCTTGTAAGTTGTACTTATGACCAACGTAATTATGAATATCTACTAGATAATTAAATATGTTAATCAGTCTTTTAAATCGCTTCCACAGATAAGATAGCACCCTAATACTTCCTTCTCTGTTAGATTATGTTTTTAATACTTTTTAATTGACATTTATTTGAGTTATTTAACTGATATATTGTGTGGATTGTTGTATTTGATATTTGGTAATGTTTATGTTATGTAAATTTTATACGCCAGAACCGGCAGAATATGTGATCGGACACTATGTGTATAATTTAAACATCATTTTTTGTACCATATTCTACAAATAAAGAACTTTGACTTTGATAAGTAATGTACGATAAAAAGTATTAGGTTAAATTCAAATTTCAAATAAATATCTTTCTAATTTGAATGCGAATTAACCAGATATTGTCGACCTCTGTGGCATATCGGAAGAACGTTCGACTGACACGCAGGAGGCGCGGGTACGATTCCTGCTCAGTGCAAATATTTGTATGCACGAATATGTATATTTACATTAGTCTGGGTGTTTCTATGTATAAAATGTATGTATTTACAATTAAAGTATCCAAGTATGTTTATCAGCATTCTAATTAAGCTATGCTTACAATGGGTCTAAATAGCGTTGTGTCGAATATTGTAGAATATTTATTTACTGTACCGGTCAGAGTCGATCCCAGCTGACAATAGTCGATATGCCATCTGGGTGACCTGAATAACTCTTGTTAGTGGATGGCCACTAATTAACCACAAATCAGGCCGGGAGGACAGATGGCACTCGCTTTTAATATACCCGAACACACACATACATAACAAGCTACCTATGGAAGGGGGACCCCGTACTCCAAGGTGAAGGCTGCGGGTGCTACCGGGACTAACGCAAGGATAATGATGAATGGGGTTATAGGAAAGCGGACACCGGGCTCCAAAACATAAGCTTTCATACTTATAGAATAGAAACGAATCACAAAGAATTTAAATGTGACATATTTTTTTAAAGAATATTAACTACCGAAAACGAATGAAACTGATTGAAACCGACCAGAATTCGAACACGGGACCTTTCGATCGTAAGACTGACTTCTTAACCACATGTTACCGACGTCGACGCTTGACAGGAGCACTAGATATGATGTCTGTGACCTAAGTGGTATATAAAAATACTTATACATGGTTCAGGAATTCCTGAACCAAGGGAGTTTCCACAATAGGCTATTTGACATTTTCTTTTTGTCGAAAAATGATGACCTCCGTGTAATATAATGTACTACTATAGATAAATTTTCTTATGACAAATAGTTTTAAAGATATTTTGAAAATTCTATTTTTCGAGCCGGCTGAACGCTATATACAAAACGTACTTGCGAGTGACGTCACGAGCCAGTTGCGCGTAATATAAAAGTATGGAGTGCAAAAGAATATCGCATTTATCTCGGTCCACGTTGCGTTTACATGTATACAGTACGTAATAAAAGTAATTAGTTATTTAATGAGAAATCTAAAAAGTTAAACATTAGAACTGAATTTGATTGTTTATATTTTGACTTACTTTGGGAATTAAAAATAATGATAAGTCATAGTTTTAGTTTAGTTACGCAATGTTATTTTTCGCTATGTGTATTCATTTTTTTTTTTTAATATTCTAAAACATTCTACACAACGCTATCTAGACCCATGGTAAGCATAGCTTAACTAGCTTGTGTTATGGGATCTAGAATACATAGAAACACCCAGACCAATTCAAATACCCATATTCATGCATATAAATATTTGCACTGAGCGGGGATCAAACCCGCGCCTCCTGCGTAGCTCAGTCACGTTCACTACCGCCACGCCACAGAGGCTGTCATAATTATACAAATGTTCGGGACTTTACGCAATTTTACTGGTGGTAGAAACTTGGTGGCACAAATTTGTCTCAAGTTTCGACCGGGTAGGTACCACCGTGCACTATTGCGAAAAACCCTCCATAGCAATTCAATCTCGGTTGGATTGTGTTCAGGGGTCAGCATGTGCATAGCCGGGCAGAGGTGGTGGTTGTCGCAGCACTAGTGGGACCAGTGGGTCTTGGCGTAGTCTAGTGGGGATGTCGCGGGGCGATGCGCCGAACAGGGAGACCTGTAGAAACGGTGGTGCCGCTGGCCGCCCGCGGTATAGTACAGGGGCCCAACTGGGGTTAACCACCTTGGGAGGCTGCCTCACCAGGCCGCGCATAATCCCGATATGGTTCGTCGTGCCGGTTGGTGACCGGATTTGGGAGCCCGGCGACCATACTCGGGGGGTACGGGGGCCCTTCCGTTCGGCGCGTCGGCTCTCGCCATGCCTCACATTCATAGATAAAACCAATATCCCGCGCTTTGTCACACGGTGCTGCGGCGGCAATCACTTCTTTTTTCACGCCTTCTCCCACCCAAACTCATGGCAGCGCAATTTACAGAAAAAGGCAACACAACGGCTCGTCACACTCCCAAAAGCTTGCTATTTGAGGTTGAGTCCACTAACATCTGTGGGCTCCATGCAAACCTCAACGCCGTCCACCAACACCTAGAGACGGCGAAACCTGCCATGTTTTTTCTAACGGAGACGCAAATACACCGCCCTGACGACACGACCTACTTGCTCTACCCTGGCTATGTTCTTGAGGAAAGTTTTCGTGCAAAAGCCGGGGTGTGCGTGTTTGTTAGGGCGGATGTTTGCTGTCGCCGTTTGCGCTGCCTAGAGGACCCATCCTTCTCCGTCCTTTGGGTACACGTAGACCATGGCCCTACGAGTCAGATCTATGTGTGCCTCTACCGTTCCCATACAGGAGATGCTGAGACAACTCGACTCTTTGAATATCTGAGTCAGGCGGCAGATGATGCGCAGGAGCGATTTCCGAATGCCGAAATGGTATTTTTGGGGGATTTTAACGCCCACCACGAGATCTGGTTGGGCTCCTCCAAAACAGACCATGCGGGAAGAGCCGCCCACGCATTTGCTCTGGCGCACGGCCTGACCCAATTGGTGCACGAGGTCACTAGGATACCAAGAAGGTCGGGCCAAGCACCTTCTCTGCTAGACCTTCTGCTGACGAGTGATCCGGACCGGTACAGTGTATCGGTGCGAGCCGCGTTAGGCAACTCTGACCACTGCCTGGTCTGTTCCACGGTGCCTATTATAGCGCCCCCACGACCCATGCAGGGGAAGCGGCGTCTCTGGCACTACTCGTCAGCGGACTGGGATGGACTTCGTGACTATTTTGCGTCCATCCCGTGGGTTGAGCGCTGCTTTGAAGGTAAGAACCCATCGGATTGTGCTACTGCTGTCGCCGGTGAGATCGGTCTGGGTATGGAATACTATATCTCATACACCGATGTCACCGGTGACCGCGGGGTGCGCCCTTGGTTCGGGCGCGAGTGCGCGGAAGTTGTTGAACAAAAACAGTCTGCGTACCGCGCTTGGGTAAGGGCGCGCGCCACGCGCCATCCCAATCTGGGCCACTTCAAGGCGGCGTACAACAGAGCCACAAAGGTCTGTAGAAGGGCCTATGTCAGAGCGGATGCCCTGCGCATAGCGCGGCTTGGTCAAGAGCTAGTGATGCATCCCACGGGAAGCCGTGGCTACTGGCGACTGGCTAAAGCCGTGCAAGCCAACTTCTGTCAGCCTTCGCTGCCTCCGCTGCGTAACCCTGATGGATCCCTGGCCCATGAGCCGCAAGAGAAGGCAAATCTGCTGGCTAATCTCTTTGCGGCCAACTCCCGAATCGATGATTGTGGTACGCAGCCACCAACACTACCCGACAGTGACCACGCGATGCCTGATATCCATATCAGGCAACGCGATGTCCGTGCAGTGCTGCAATCACTCGATGTCCGGAAAGCCAGTGGTCCGGATGGTATTCCAGCGGTAGTTTTGAAAAAATGTGCAGCGGAGTTGTCTCCAATGCTTACGCGCCTGTACCGGCTATCCTACAGTTCGGGTATAGTGCCTTTGCCTTGGAAAGAGGCGAATGTTCAGCCGATTCCCAAGAAGGGGGATCGCTCGGAGCCAGCCAACTATCGACCCATAGCCGTCACCTCAGTGCTGTGCAAAGTGTTCGAGCACATAATTAACAAACAGCTCATGCGGCACCTAGAGGATCACTCCTTAATTAATGACCGGCAATATGGCTTCAGACCGAAACGGTCAACGGGTGATCTTCTAGCATACGTTACCCATCTTTGTGGTGAGGCTATGGACAAGCACGGCGAGTCACTGGCAATTAGTCTTGACATCGCCAAAGCTTTCGATAGAGTCTGGCACAAATCGCTTCTTTCTAAGCTACCTGCCTTTGGTCTGCCTTCTAGGCTGTGCAACTGGGTTGCTAGCTTCCTGCAGGGGCGCCGTATTCGCGTCCTTTGTGACGGACGAGCTTCGGAGTTTCTGCAGGTTAATGCTGGCGTGCCCCAGGGGTCCGTCTTATCACCCACTCTCTTTCTTCTGCATATCAACGACATGCTGTCTACCGGCAATGTTCATTGTTATGCAGACGATAGCACTTTACATGGGAGTTATCATGGACATCCAGCGGCCAAGCAGTCAGATATCGCAGAGAAAAGGCAGCTTCTTGTCACTGAGCTTGACGGGGTCCTGAATCACATTTCTCAATGGGGCTCTGAGAACCTGGTTGAGTTCAATGCCAAGAAGACGCAGGCATGTGCGTTTACAGCAAAAGTATCTTCTTTCCTTCCCCTCCCCACTCTTCAGAGCACGCCACTGCCGCTGCAGGACAATCTCAATATCCTAGGTATGGATGTTCGCTGCAACCTGAATAACAAAAACTACATCGAGAGCATCATCAAAACAGCCTCACGAAAACTCGGAGTCTTGAACAGAGTGAGACGATTTTTCACGCCGGAGCAGCGGTGTCTTCTATACAAGACACAAATTCGCTCCTGTGTGGAGTACTGCTCGCATCTCTGGGATGGTTCAGCAAAGTACTTACTAGATGCTCTCGACAGGTTGCAGCGACGTGCGGTCCGCATCATTGGGAATCCCGAGATCACGAACACCCTAGAACCTTTACAGCTGCGTAGAGATGTTGCGTCCATGGCTGTATTTTACCGTCTGTACCATGGGGAGTGTTCTGATGAGCTCTTCCAATTAGTCCCACCCTCCCCTTTCCTACACAGGACAACGCGTGCAGGTCTTAAATGTCATCCGCACACGGTGCAAAACATCCGATCAAGAACCAAGCGGTTCGGAGACTCTTTCCTCTGTCGCACCATTAAGGCCTGGAATTCATTACCAGCTCACGTGTTTCCTTCTTCCTACAGTCCCGGGTCCTTTAAGCGGAGCGTGAAAAAGCATATGATGAGGCCGTCAAGCTGAGTGTCACCATTGTCACACGGTATGTGTAAGTAATGGTGACCCTCTTTTCTGGGACTTTGCCTTCAGCTTACCATCAGGCAAGGCGAAGTCCAATTGACGTGTCCTATATATAAAAAAATAAAAAAATTAAATCATGGAACTTACTATTTCTGCCGACGTTTCGGATGCGTACCGAACCGTTGTATAATTATGAGTTAGGTACGCAATATCTTATTTTGTAAGGCATTTTTTTTTTTCAGAAAGACTAACATTGTAACACGGTATTGGAAAGAATCGGACGACCTTGTCAAATAACCTATTGCAGTAAAATACCCACAGTGCGAAACATACGAGCCAGTAACATCCCATTGCCGTGATGTCGGCGTTGGGCCGTATGCTAATGGTGGATGTCGAAACACAGCATTTTTCCAACCCAGGCCATATCATGTCCTAACGATAAATATACCTACCTACTGATTAGCTACGCGCGCGATTTCGGTGCTCCGATTGAGGTTTTATTATACCGTTTTGCGCAAAGACTTCTCTAATTAATTGAACCCCAGTTGTGTTTGGGAAATGTTTGTAATTGGCATTTTGTTTGTGACGTAACAGTGCCGCCGATTTGTGGATCACACAGTGGATATACTTCGGACGACAGTTTTATTTTTTTTATAATTACATTTTCATAATTAATTAATTATAATCATTATCATCTTTCCAATTTTCAAACCCTCCTCGTAAATATTTGAGAGATTAACACCACTACTTACGGCCGCTTCCAATATTCGATCGTCAATTGACGACCTCTGTGGCGTAGCGGTAGAGCATTCGACTACTATGCAGGGGGCGCAGGTTCGATTCCCGCTTAGTGCAAATATTTGTATGCATGAATATGTATATTTGCATTGGTGTTTCTATGTATAATATGTATGTATTTACAAAAAAAAAGTATCTAAGTATGTTTATCCGCATTCTAGATCCCATAACACAAGCTAGTTAAGCTATGCTTACCATGGATCTAGATAGCGTTGTTGTAGTTGTCGTGGAATATTTATTTATTTTATTTAAAAAATCTATTTCAATCCCGATTTTTGACAATTGATCGATCGACGTAGAATCGTTATTTCAATATGTCTATCGCGCCATCAACATCCTAACAAATAAAGCTGTCACTTTGGTAGAAACGGCGATCTAAAAGTGTCGATCCGTCCTCCCGAAGATCGTTTAGAAAAAAGGATCGTCATATCGATTTAACGATTGTTTATTGAAATCGTAAAATCTAGAAACGGTTTAAATTATCAATCATGGATTACGAAACACGGATTGAGATTGATTAACACATATAGAAAACGTCCGTTAATCAACAACAAAGCACCACGTGTTGTGTTCCCAGCGGTAAGTAGGGTAGCCAGAGCTCACTGGAGAATTTGTGCTGGCAGTGGGAAGACTAAAGGCTTGTCGTGCTTTGTTTTCTACACTGACGGCACAGAAACTCTGTACTTACAGTGTTGTCAGCGCGACTGTGACTCCTCTGGTGTTACAAACATCCATAGGATACGGTAACTACTTTCCATCAGGTGGGCTGTGTGCTTGTCTGCCACTTAAGTGGTATTAAAGCGGTTGCCGTGGCCTACGGACGTGTGCAACACAAAGGGAGTCACACTCGCGTTGCCAACTCTGTAAACACAAGAGTTTCTGTGCAGTCAGTGTAAAAGATAAAGCAGGACAGGACAAGCTTTTGGTCTTCCCACTGACAGTACAAAATCTCTCCAGTGAGCTCTGGCTACTCTACTCACCGCCGGAAACACAACACGAGGTTATTATGGCCGTGGTATTCTGTAGGGTGGAGGTACTTCCCCAGTCGGACTGCTCAATTGGACGGAAATATCGCCGTGTCCTACCTCCTCTAATTTTGTCTTTATCCCCGGCGGGTTAGGCAGAGGTGAATCAACACCCACATTTCACCAATCGTTAAATATCGGGTGAGCCTATTGCCTAACGTTTCTATTGCTATTCAACGGTCTTCGGTGTTCCCATGCAAGTGTTAGAAACATTACTCTCCTTTTTGGGCACTTGTATAAATATCCTGCACCATAATCGGTCGTGTGACAGTGCCATAGTTTTATCGCTCACGGAAGTCGGCCCGTGCCGTGACAATAAAAGGGGTAGGCAAATTTGGAATATTTAAACAGTAATTTAGTTTGTGAACCGTAGAATAAAAATAAAACTCGTCCGATTACGAACCGATGGTAACGTTCGATAGTATTTTACGTGGCATCCGTTATAAATTTTCCTTCGATTCCCTCTCAATTTATCGATAGCTGTAAACTGTAATCTTTGCGATTCGATCTCTGTGTGTACTGTGTTTAAGACATCCTCATACGAGTCATGATCATGCTCCTAGCGAGTTTCCGGTTGTACCCAGTTTAAAGTTTACACTTTGGAGTATAGGTTCTTGTTTGATTGGTTTGTTGTCTTCTGACCTCCCGATTGCAAGAGGGAAGCTTGCACCAGAGCTTCGTCTATTTTTTTTTATTCCACTTAGGTGGCAGACAAGCGCACGGGCCACCTGAAAGTGGTTATCGTGGCCTATGGACGTGTGTAACACCAAAAAAGCTACACTCACGCTGCCGACCCTGTAAGCACAGAGTTTCTGTGCCGTCAGTGTAGAGAACAAAGCAGGACAAGCCTTTAGTCATCCCACTGACAGCACAAATTCTCCAGTGAGCTCTGGCTACCCTACTCACCGCTGGGAACATAACACGAAGTTATTATAACCGCGATATTCTGCTTCTATTGCTTAGCAGGCATGAACTTGCAAGTGACTTGGGCCCTGTACACCCTAAAATAATACACTTATATATTAAAGTACTGAGTCTGTTTCGTTCAACTTGCAATCAAGATCTTCGGGGTACATGCCAACCTCATCTGCAAGCCGATAACCTTTAAGACTTGTCAGACGCCAGTTACTCCCGTAAAAGGAACTATGGAAATAGAAGTACGAAACCATCGTCAAAATACATGCTTAAAATGCAACCTAGATTTGCTCTCGAATGAAGAAGACCGCCTATACATCCGCATATACAATGGTTTGTGTTCAGATGAATTGTTTGACATGATACCCACAGCTACATTCTATCATCGCACCGCTCGCCATAGGCAGGGAATTCATCACACATTGCGACCTGAGACGGTGCGCACTGTGCGGTATGAAAGAAACTTCATTCCACGCACACTCAAGCTGTGGAATGACCTTCCCTGCTGCGGTTTTCCCAAGAGTTTCTTAATCGTCGGCAGCGCGAGAGTAAGACCCCTTGTGTTGCATACGTCCATAGGCCACGGTAACCACTTCCCATCAGGTGGATCGTGTGCTTGTCTTCCACCAGTGTGGTATATTAAAAAAGGTACGTATTGATCTCAGTAGTTTAGCTTTATTAAATTATTGGTATCGACAGTGTGTCAATCAATCAATAAGCCTATCGCAGTGCACTGCTATTCATAGGGCTCTCCCAATGTTGGAAGGCTTTGGCCTACTGTTTCCACACTGGCTGGCCAGCCAGGTTGGTACAGGGTTGTATTTCGAGTTTTCCTTCTCTCGCAGTGCTATCGTCTGCGTATTTTTCCGTTAGTCGCCTCTTCGAATTAGATCGAGGGTGATGCTTGTATTCTTTCTCCGTCTCCACGCGATGTTGAGTACTTAGTTACAAACCATACTGTGTATGTTTAAGTATAGAAGGAGGGGCTATTATATATATTTCTCGTTAAAATATAACTTACGTATATTTTTCATTTTACTAAGATACTTTCCATAGATACGCGTAAGATTCACAGCCAGGCTCACCCTCTATTACGTGAAATCAAAAATTTGCCACCAAAATATAGGTGTACTACTCCACTGCTTCCCAAGCCAAGGATAAGCAGGTGTAATTATACAAAAAAATCGCGTGTCGCCACTAATTTCACAAATACTAACGTAAACTATGTTTTAAAGCCACAAACTGTGTCTTTCAACCACGGAGTGTTGCGTGAGCGAGATCCGAGTAAATTTTTACAGAATAATACCGTTTATCGATTCAAATCATGAATTTTAATTCGCTTTTATATTTGTATAGGTTATTTGTTTTTTTTTAGTTATAAAAATTTAGATATTTTGATTTCTAAGGTTTTAATTTAGGAAACGTAGTGTCTTTACTCACACTCTCCTTTCCTATACAGAACAATACGTACATACTATGTCAACATCATACATACATACATATAATCAAGCCTTTATCCCCGGAGGGTTAGGCAGAGAGGTGAATTATCACCCACATTTCACCAATATTTGTATTCGGTCCCACGTAATAGGGGGTGAGCCTATTGACTAATTTCGGGCACTATTCTTGACTCGAGCCATGCATCTGAGGCTGAGTCTGGGCTGTATATATCTGTCCGATGTTAAACAGCCCTATCCCTTAGTCGCCTTGTACGACACCACATGGGAAGAGATGGGGTGGTCCAAATTCTAGTCTGCCGGGAACCACGCGGCAATATCAGCGACATACAATTGCATCTGTAACCTCGGGGGCGTATCGGTAGAGCGTTCGACTGCTACACAGGAGGCGTAGGTTCGATTCCCACTCAGTGCAAATATTTGTACGACGAGATTCCATAACACAAGCTAGTTAAGCTATGCTTACCATGGGTCTAGATAGCGATGTGTAGAATGTTGTAGAATACTTATTATCATTATAACCAAGCAGTTCGTCACTTCTTAGCTGCATCATAAAGACTTGGAATTCTCTCAGCAGGTTTAATCCTTTTTTTTTCTCGGATACTACCTCATCCGGCGGAGGTGTAAGATTGCCTAAAATCTGCCATCTCCGTTTTACCTGGTGTTATAGAAGCTCAGAATTCGAATTTAATCTAAAAATATGTAACTTTTTATATTTTTTTTACGTGTGAAAATATCCCCATGGATACCCCCCGGCCGCCGGAGCCGGTGAGAGAGGTTATTTCGGACTCGAACCGGCTAAAACGCATGGCGCCTGTGAGTCGTTGTTGGTTGCCGAAGGTGATGTTGACAGGCATATCCCTCACACCCCGGCCAACCTAGGGCCATGTCTCTCGATCTGACCCTCCTCGAGTGTGGGGAACACAAAGTTCCCTAACTCGTCCCCGGAATTGGGGAGACGCTCAACGCGCGTCGCCGCTGCGGCCTGCTTCTGCTAAGGTGACAGTCGGCTCCACCCGTCTACCCAG
The DNA here is from genome assembly GCA_963662185.1 of Eilema griseolum. Classification (NCBI taxonomy): domain Eukaryota; kingdom Metazoa; phylum Arthropoda; class Insecta; order Lepidoptera; family Erebidae; genus Eilema; species Eilema griseolum. Next base: position 6,015,286 of record OY759249.1, read on the forward strand.
GCCAGAATCTAAAAAAAAAATGTACCCACTCACCATAGCGCTTTTTATTTACATTTCAGTCTTTAAAACCCACCTATAAAAGGTAATTGATTAATAAAACGTCATAAATACGTTCCGATTCACTTTAAAATGAAAGTAATATTATCTTGGAACGTGACTGTATATCTATCGGAGTCGTTTACAAGTCGTAATGTTCTTGAGGCGCTCGTTCCGTGAGCGGTGGCGCTTGCCCCGCTAATCGCTCATTTCACGAAACTATTTATTTTTGGGGTTGCTTCGCTTAAAAATTACAAACTCTTTTAAGAGAATGTATCTCTTCTTTTTCTTCATTCTAGCGTTTATCCTAGTCGCATTCGAAGCCGCGATAGCCTAGTGGTATGGGTAATGGACTGCTAAGACGAGGTCTTGGGTTCGATCCCAGGTTTACCATGGCACACACCAATGACTTTTCGTTGCTTTTCGAAGATATGTGTGTATTTATCGCAGGTTTATAAGCGCCCGGTTAATGGCAATAGGCTCGTCAACTCGTCACCTATTACATTGGGACCTAAACATAAACTGACGAAATATGGGTGTTAGCACCTCTGCCTACCCCTTCGAGGATATAGGCGTGAATTTATGTTATGTTATGCATTCGCATTTTGGAGTCGGTGGTCCGCTTTTTCCAGTCGTAACTGGGTTTCCGTGAAGCGACTGCCATCTGACCTCCACAACTCATATCAAAGTATTGTTAAACCAGTTGTTGAATTTTTAGTGCTTCAACTACCAGTAAGGACTGCAATAGATGTTCATATGACAAACGGGACCGACGGCTTTACATGCTCTCCGAGATGGTCGTGCCATACCAATTCAAATAGCCATATTCATGCATACAAATATTTACACTGACCAAGAATTGAACCCGCTCCCCCTGCTTGACCATTCGGAGATGTATCTCTGTATCCCCGAATGGTTTCCGGCGAAGTAGAATATCAGGGCCATCTCTATCTCTTCCTGTGATAGTCGTACAAGGTCACTTACAGTAGATAGGCAGTCTTCTTGAAACTGCTATAAGTTCGATCGTCTCATCTGACAAATTATTCGTATGATTCACAAATAACTCCTCCAGTCTGTTAATTTGTAGTAGAGTAGTATTTATGACCTGAGCCTCTGCCTATCCCTTCAAGAATATTCAGGCGTGAGTATATATAAAACGCTCAAAACTATCCAACAATCCTAAACCAATGAATTATACATTTTCAATCCATAAGTCAAGGAGAATCGTCCCTTCAATAGTTTTCTAATGAGACTATAAATTTTGTTAGATTCGAACCCTCTCACGCACCTCTGACATTACAAACCCCCATCATACTAGCTCCATCTAGCGCAAATCAATGGAACTAAATCACAACTGCTCATACTGTATCGCGCTATAACAATTCTCAAATTAACCGTCGCCGTAAGACGGATATATGTATAGAAGAATTTGGATGGTTTCGGGCGAAGGTTCTGTGGCTTAGTGGTCAGAGCGTTACCTCTGTAAGAGAAAGATCGCGGGTTTGAATACCGCCTGAACCGATTCAACTTTTTCTATATCTTAATCGATTTGAATAGTTAGCATACTAAATATTTGAAAATTTCATTCAATATAATATATATAACCGCGGTAGCCTAGTGGTATGGGTAATGGAGTGCTGAGACGAGGTCTCGGGTTCGATCCCAGGTTTACCATGGCATACACCAATGACTTTTCGATGCTTTTCGAAGTTATGTGTGTATTTATCGCAGGTTTAAAAGTGCCCGGTTAATGGCAATACACTCGCCACCTATTACATTGGGACCTAAACATAAACTGGCGAAATGTGGGTGCTAGAACCTCTGCCTACCCCTTCGGGGATATAGGCGTGAGTTTATGTTATGTATATAATATCCCAATCTCAAATAACCACCAAGCATAATCACCTAACCTCACGTATTATTAAGAAACTATCTATCAGGAACTTTTAAAAACTCCGTACGAGATTATTCTTAGCCCGGTATACAAAGTAGAACCTAGAAACTCCCAATTACACGCAAACTTATGTAATAAGGCTCTAGTTACTAGTACTCTTTTAAAAAATCTATCCATTTACCAAATTTCAGCTAGATCAGTTCAACCGTATAAGCCTATTAAGTAAAAATCTGACAAACAGCTTCATAAACATTCACATTTCCAATATTAATAGGACAGTAAATCCACAGAACCCAATCAACAATAAAAATAACAGCTCCTGCCACATTTTTAAGCGTTTTCTTTCTCAAATCGCATTCGAAATGGTAATTTTACAGTTTCGAACACGTCAATCTATTAATGTGATGGCTTGGCATTAGTCCTTCGTGACTTGGCTTAAATACAAAATTAGTATTGAATGTGCCTTTTTAAAAAAAATGTCCTACCATAGACAGTTAATGTAAATTTTACTTGTTTTGCGGTACGTTATTGATAGGTGATTTATACAGAGGGTGACTTAATAGTTTTTTATCGTCTGATAATATCGAAGCTCTATAGTTGGATTTTTGAACTGTTTGCTCGCTTGAAATTGTTCTGTTTTGTTTTAGATGGTATTTGTATGCAGGTTATGACGTACTTATCTACTCTCGCAGAACAATGACACTTCTATATTTGCGGATAAGTACCCGTACGACCTCATTTTAAAAACACATTTATAGAAAAGGGTCCAAAGTTTGAGGGTAAATAACCAACTTAATCAACTTTTATGAGGAGGTTCAATATTTATTTATTATTTATTTTGTGTATATGTAGCCGCGTGGTTTCCGTCAGAGTCGAATTTGGACCACCCCATCTCTTCCCATGCGGTGTCTAACAAGGCGACTAAGGGATAGGGCTGTTTAATATCAGACAGATATATACAGCCTAGACTCAGCCTCAGATGCATGACTCGAGTCAACAATAGTGCCCGGAATACGGCAATAGGCTCACCACCTATTACATGGAACCGAATGCAATTATTGGTGAAATGTGGGTCCTCACACCACACCTCTCCCAAACCCTCCGGGGATAAAGGCGTAATTATATGTATGTATGTATTTGTATGCAGGTTATAACGTACTTTCCTACTCTCGCAGAACAATGATACTTCTATTTTTGCGACTAAGTATCCGTACGCCCTCAAAGTTTGGATTCTATCGTAGAAGCACACATTCGACCTCTTTTTAAGACATTATAGAAGACGGTCCAAGTTTGAGGGTAAATAACCATTTTTGCGGTTTAATCAACTTTTATGAGGAGGTTCAATATTTAGGAAACTTTGTGTATATTCTGCGTTATTTTTTCCACGTTATCCTTTCTCTTCCAAAGCTTGCACGTGGAAAGTGTGAGGTTCACTCTCCTAGAATTCCATTCATCATCATCATCATCATTGCGTTACTTCTGGTCGCATCCAAGGCCTCGGTCCGGGTTCCGCTTACATATATAATGTGACAGTTTTAATTCTTTTTATTTAGTAATTGAGTTGTAGTAAACGGCTAATCACTTCAATAACTACAATAATTCGGTCGATTTGGTCTGCTATCTGACGAACTACCTCATTTTTAAATGAACAGGTGCGACAGACTTAGTTATGGTTAACTTTAGTTTCGAAGTTTGACTTACTACGGGAAGAAGAGTGAAAGTTTGACTTGGTCGGTTCTGAAGAGATTACTTACGTGTACTTCGTACTACCTCAAAGTTTGGACCCTATCACAAAAACACCCGTATGACCTCATTTTATGACCTCACTGAAGCAACGCTAATGCTAAAATCTCTGTGTTAGTTTTGAAATTCTTATTTTTTTCCCTCAAATAAAATTGCATATGACTCTTACACATTCATAAGATAATTAATATTATTTCGTGGATATTGGTGTGGGTTACACGTTCACTCAATAGCTGTAATGTATTTTTCTTTAACAATGTATTAACGTGTAACTGTTTTTTGTCTCAATAAAGAAAGAGATAAAATATAAATATATTTTAAGTAGACCAATTTTGTTCCCAGCGGTGAGTAGGGTAGCCAGAGCTCACTGGAGAATTTATCCTGTCAGTGGGATGACTGAACGCTTGTTCTGCTTTGTCCTCTGCACTGACGGCACCGATACTTTGTGCTTACAGGGCAGCGGCAGCGCGAGTGTGGCTTCTTTGGTGTCACACACGTCCATAGGCCACCGTAACCACTTTCCATCAGGTGGGCCGTGCGCTTGTCTGCCACCTAAGTGGTATAAAAAAATATTATAGATTACGAATAAACTTTGAGGTCGTACGGGTACGTAATGGTGAACACTATAAACTTGATGTAAGCAGATTTAGTAAGTTGGATTTTAACTCTTCTATGGTCTTTGTGCATCCCTGGTGGTGAACTCCCTTTCTTATGCGAATATTTATGGTTCCGTTTTTTAATAAAATTGTATAGTTCCATTTAAAAAACATATTAATTTCAAAATTCACATTATCATCAACTATTCGATAAAAGTTTTGTGTCACACGGTGATACTACTAACGCCATCTAGTGTCAAGTAGCGAAACTAAACATGTTAAAATAGAGTTAAATACAAAGAACCGGATGTTCTATAATAACCAAGACAAGGACATTTAAACATATTTGCTATATATGATTATCTTGTTAACACTCTTAGAGCGGTAGAACCTATTCGGGAAAAAAGTAATACCAAAAATTTGCTTTTTTATCGAATTGAAATCACGCATTTTGATATTTTAGGTTTAGGTTTAAAGACATTTATTTGTCATAAAAACATAAATTTCACTTAAAATGAGATTTACAATAATTTAGAAATTTACAATAAATGTTTTCCTCTATTCTGCCCACTTTAAATAGTTTTTGAGTTTACTCTTATATACATTCAAATTATCAATATTTTTAATGTTGCTGCTTTGTAATAAACTACCTAAAGTTTATTATAAAGCTGTGCTCCATCGAATAATATCATTTTTTTACCATTGTTAGTACGTGGACGAATTAACTGAATATTGTCTCTGTTTCTTAGCAAATGAATATATATTAGTTTGGATCCAATTTGTTGTATTTTTTTTAACTAAAATGCAGGTCGTGTATAGCGTGTAGCGATAGTGAAATAGTGCTTTTATTATTTTATTTTGAGTTCTTTGTAAAGAAATTAAATTTGTCCATAATATTTTGGCATTACTGATCCGGGCTTCTGAAGGCCAATTCTTATAAAAATGTGATCAAAATTCAGTATGATCGATACTGAATTTTGATCTGAATGAGAATGAATTTTAATGATGAATCTGAATCTCTCAAATGTCTAAAGTCAAATCACATTTACTCAATGAATTTCATTGGGGCTTAATTTCCCCGACGATGAATGTGAATATGAGTGTGCGTGGCTCTTTGGAGACGAGCCAACCTTAACTACTAGCCAATACACCTACTGATTGACGAACGAGATATAAAAGTAGATTTTTATGAGATGGGAGGTCAGGCGGCAGTCGCTCGTCCCACGCGCTCGTATTAAGGTCGTTTTAGCCGAACCAAAGAATACCAATGTTCGTAATAAAAATGTATTAATTAATTTTGTCTGTAATGTAGGTAATGTTAAAAACGATCACGCTGTCAATGTTCTTTCTTAACATGGTTCCCGGCAGAGTAGAATTTGGACCACCCCATCTCTTCCCATGCAGTGTCATACAAGGCGACTAAGGGATATGACCGTTTAACATCAAACAGACATATACAGCCCAGACTCAGCCTAAGATGTATGGCTCGAGTCAACAATAGTGCCCGAAATAAGGCAATAAAAATGTAATTAAAAAATGTAGGCTCGCCCTCACATGGGATCGAATAAAATTATAGGTGAAATGTGAGTGTTAATTCACCTGTGTCTAATCCTCCGGGGTAAAGTCGTGATTATATTTATGTATGTATGAAAATTGTAAATACCAGATTACCGTTTTATACATTTCATATACTTATTCATCATTGCATCACCCTAAGGTCGACTGTTAGATAATGCCTTTGGCTTTAAGTCCGCCTTTGTACAAAATTACTGTGCATAAAGTTTATTTATTAATTAAAAAAAAGTTATTGTTACAAGACGAGATCGAATTTGAAACATATTTTTATTAGGAGAATTGTCCTTCAGATAAATTTTGCACCAATTCAAATCGTAATACCAAAATTATCCCAAAGTTTTAGTGCGATTCTAAATTGTTGCACTGAATTGTATGACACTTTTATTATCCATTCACTCGTTAAGTTGAACGATCTCCTGCCTCCATGAGCGCTGGCCTGGGGGTGATTAGGGTTGGGCTAGCTGTCGCCCTAGTACAAGCAGGCCTAGGGTGAAGCACGTCGTGTATTCGAGTGCGACTCAATAGGGGGAAAAACCCCAGCAACACTTCGGGGTCTCAGGGATATCGTTTATAACTTTCTAAGGCATACGATTCTACTAAAGCAAAATCACTTTCATCTCACGAACACTGCTAAAAATCCATTTAATTTTTACCCGACTACAGCGAAGCAAAAGGAGGGTTATGATTTTGACAGGCTTTGTATGTATGTAGGTTCATCTATTCCCTCATAACTCCTCAACCACAAATAAGAAGTGGACAAATGAGGTATCGTTAGAAGCATCTTAGTCATCCGCTGGCTATAGGCTATATAACATGTCATCGAATCTAAAGTGGCGCCCTCTAACGGTCATAAAGTACAGTGTTAAAAAATAAATTTGAGATAAATATGTCGTGTTTGGTATCAACTGAAAGGGCTTAATTAGCACATTTCAAATATTTATAAATTATAAGTACCTATTGCTTGCACCAAAATGATATAAATAAAAAAATAAGTTTCAAACGAAAACCCGACTGCTGAAAAAGTTTTAAACAAGAAAATATCTAGGATAGCCGTGGCCGCGTATGGCACTTAGTCTAACAAAACAATACATTCTAGGGAAAAGTGGCATACGACCACGGCCATCCTAGATATTTTCAAAAACAGTTGCAATAGTCGGGTTTTATTTTTAAACTTTAAAGCAATGTTGTTAAAGTCCAAAATTAGAAGGCTTTTTGCAGAGTGAATGAAAATGTGTTATGAAATATCATTTTATTTTGAACTTTATGTCTGTACAAATAAAGTCTAAAATTTAATGCCATTTTTTGCATTGTCTGTGGTAAGACAGTAGTTTTGTTTTAGTAAAATCGAAGGCCTGAATCCTGAGCCACGAGACCAAAAAGTATTTTGTATTAAACTCATTTTTGTTGTTCCTGAAGTGTTTTAACAAATGGACTTGTGTCCTTTTCGAAATGATGGGTTCAATTATTGTAGTCGGTTTGGGTCCGATATACCCATCTCCGAGTCGATCGTACTTTTTTCTTACCGATATGAACCACCAACAACTAAGTAGATACTTACTACATAATAACGCGATCACAATGCTTGTGTCCACAGCGAATTGTTACGTCATACATGAGGTTTTCCAGTCTAGATCGACCTTAAAACGGAGTGAATAAAGATTGATCCCTATTCACTCCGTGAATAGAAATAAAATGGTCAGCTAAATTCTGTAGTTATTTTCTTTCAAGTGAAATTACGGACTAGTTCAATGTAATAACAGAATAATCAAATTCAATGTTAGGTACATTGAATTTTCACATTGAATAAATTATTTAAATAATTGTAATAAATAAGCCGCGTGGAGCAGAGTAGAATTTGGACCACCCCATCTCTTCCCATGCGGTGTCGTACAAGGCGACTAAGGGATAGGGCTGTTTAATATCAGACAGATATGTACAGCCCAGACTCAGCCTAAATGCAAGGCTTGAGTCAATAATAGAGCCCGGAAGATGGCAATAGGCTCACCTCCATCCACATCCACCACCTTAGGTGGGACCGAGTTCAATGATTGGTGAAATGTGGGTGTTAATTCACCTCTGCCTAACCCTCCGGGGATAAAGGCGTGATTGTATGTATGTATGTATGTAATAAATAACCATGTTATCTCTATTTACCACGTTATACTCAGAACCTAAAATCTTATTAAAACAACTGCTCTGCTGCGTACACGTACCTACCAATATCAATATTTTAACTTCGTCTATAGAGTTGAAGTTCGTACGGGTGTTTTGTAATAGGGTCCAAACTTTGAGGTCGTACGTGTACGTATTCCAACTGATATGATGTAAGTATGTTATATTTTCCATTCCAAAATTGGCTGGTACATTCAATTCTGTTATTATATTTAAGACTGTATCGAACAGTTCTTATTTTTGGAGTACAATAAAATAATCTACCTATTTTGTGAATAATTTCATTTTCGATCGAATCTACCTATTTCGTGAATAATTTCATTTTGGCGAAATTCTGAAAAAATTACGCAGCGAAGTCTGTATTCGAGAAGATTGCAAACTTATAATACCGCCATCTCTCCAATATTCTTGAAACTAATTCGAAAACGTCTTGCCCAGAAATGGTTGCGTAGCACGCCATCTATGTGTATTTGTTGGCACTATGTATTCATCCAACCAAAGAACAATCAAACGAAATGAAAAGAAACACTTTGAAATTTCTTTCTTCTTTCTTTGTTTCTTTCTACCTGACTGCATTGCGGGTGCTTGCACGTTGTTTGAAGGGCTTTAGATAGGTATCTACTGAATCTAGTATATCTGGTTTCGGATTTCCTTATTTTTATAGCACTTATCACTTAGATGGCAGACAAGCCCACCTCATGGAAAGTTTTTACCGTGACCTATGAACGTACAAAACTCGTGCTATCGATCTTGAACTAACCATACCAATCAAGAAACATACCTACTGTAGAATGTAGGAAAGTAGTTTTTATTTTTAGTTTTTAATTCAGTTTAATTTCATCGTTATTGACATCTTACGTGTTGTTCCCGGATGCATCCGAGACATATATCATAAATCATTAGCATCAGTTTAATTTCATTTGGTACTTGAAATTTTTGTAAAAATTACCCACCTGTTCTTCAAGTTGGTAACTGAAAAGAGTTGAACTGTTAAAAGAGTTTAAAGGAAGTCGGACACGGCGATATCGTAAGGAGGTAGGACACGGTGGTATTTTCGTCCAATTTAGCAGTCCTACTGGGTAAATACCTCCGCCCTACAGAATACCGCGGCCATAACAACTTCGAGTTGCGTTCCCAGCGGTGAGTAGGGTAGCCGGAGCTCACTGGAGAGTTTGTGATGTCAGTGAGCAGACTAAAGGCTTGCCCAGCTTTGTTTTTTACACTGACGGCACAGAAACTCTGTGCTTACAGGGTCGGCAGCGCGAATGTGACTCCACTGGTGTCACACTCGTCTATAGGCCACGGTAACCATCCAATGAAACAAATCCAACCATGAAATATGCACAAATGGCGGCCTTATCGCTGTAAGCGATCGTTGTTAGGCCTTCAGGGTCGGCAGCGCGTGTGTTATGCCCCTGGTGTTGCACACGTCCATTGGGCAACGGTAACCTCTTCACATCAGGTAGGCCGTGTGCTTGTCTGCCACCTAAGTGGTATAAAAAAACAATCTCTTACTCATAGCCAACCTTTGAAGGGACATAATGTTAATTGACGTAAAGCAGGACTTATACAGAAATATATTAATCCAAAATCTAAAACTCGACATCAGTTTCAATAATAACACGCACCCCTTTCAAATAGAAAAAGTCTTTGTTGGTACACAATTGGCAATTCGGCATATCAATGGCGCCAAGCTATGTATTAATTACAAAGCTGTCCGACAACCCTGCTTAAACTTGCGTTCGAGTGCGCACACCCTTTATAAACAAACAATACACTTAAATATCAACCTTAACTTGAATTACACAAGTCATAAATTTCAAAAACAGTCGTTTACCAAATTTGCATGTAAAAGGCCAAAGTTCTTCATTTGAAATTCGACTATATTTCAATGAAGTAAGGTTGTATTTGGTCTGGATGGTTTAAATCGCCAGGGGTGTGAATTAAGAAATTATAAATGGGATAAAAGAGGGGAATGTGACACGAAAAGCGCTTAGTGTCAACCTCATATGTCTTTGAAGTTTGAAATGAAACAGAGTGGGTAGGAGCGCGTGGACTATTTATTTGTACAAACGACAGAGGGCGTTGTATATTGTGATCCTCGTCACTTTGACAGCGACATATGTTTTGGGATTCTATTAATAAATGCCTTTTGTAGTTATTATGTAGTATGCAGATATAAGTAGTTGTATATCAAATGTAGCCAGATGGACGGACGACCTGAAAAAAGTGGCTGGGACAGACTGGATGCGAGGCAGAAGATCGGAAAATGATTGATTGATATCAACTGTAGTACCATGAGACAAATTGACACAGGAATTAGTGAGGAAGGTGGATTAACAATTCATCAGAATATTTTTTAAATATGTTTTTATTTATATCAGTAAAAATTAACATTCAGGACAGGACTTGGATCCGCGAACAGACACTTGCTAAGGCGAATACTCTGACAAACTAAGATTATTTATTACTAAGTTAGGCATATCCATCCAAGAAACAATTACATTTATTCACTTGAGCACATAAAGAGCACATATGAACGTCAAAATTTCACGATTATGTTGCCGGCGGTGAGTAGGGTGGCCAGAGCTCACTGGAGAGATTTTGTGCTGTCAGTGGGACCAAAAGCCTGCTTTATCTTTTAGTGACGGCACAGAAACTCTTGTTTACAGGGTTGGCAGCGCGAGTGTGACTCCCTTGGCGTAGCACACGTCCATAGGCCACGGTAACCGCTTTCCATCAGGTGGGCCCTGTGCTTGTCTGCCAACCAAGTGGTATAAAAAAAATACAAATATTAAATAATGTATAAATAATCCATCGTAAAATGATTATTTTACTGGTTCAGTAGGTTAGGTAGTTCTATTGGGAAGATACCAGCAAGTAACAGAGAACTATATTAGAAATAGATTATCGTTTTTTTTAAAATATGGTTTTGTTTACCATTTATGTTGTGCGAGCAAGCAAGACACTTAGGTTGGCCACGCATTTTATCATCAAGATCTCATCTACCTAACCGTTGTTCTGGAAAGCCGAAAATATGAAAACTAGCTGATGCCCGCGGCTAAAGTAGTTTACTAACTATTTTCAGACCTATAAAAATTTACACAACAAATTTAATAAATATTGGTCAAGTCATTTTGAAGGAGTGTAGTTTCAAACACACGAAACGTGTTACACAAAAACTAAGCATACTTATCGATAGCTTATAATTTCATTATTGTTTTTATTAACTTCACCTGAAAGTATTGCCTTTTATTTTTTTCATGATATTTTATTGTAACGATGTCACACATAAAACTAAATCTTCTTCTACCCTCTATATTTATCTCATTCCAAATATATATTACTTATACATACCCCTTGAAAAGAGTCGTCGTGCTATTGATGGCAAGTCCTCTGTCCCCTCCGAGTGTGAGTGACATCGAGTGCTCCGGAGTGAATCAATTTCCGTTCTCTGTTCGTATAAGGCTACTTGACGCACTCTTAGATGCACTTAAGCATTTACCTATATACGAAGAAATGCGTAGGTACTTCAAACATGCTATTAAAATGGTTGTTATGTAGGCGCACTTGTAAGTAGAACTTAGAACGGATTCCACCAATCAAAATACTTAATTGCTTTCAAAGGTACATTTGAACCGAGTTCAATGCGTTCTTGACTCAATGAAATTCATCAAGAAGATCGTGTTGGTTGATCGTGATCAGGGTTGTCATGATGTGGAAATCAAGTGTTAAATTAAAGGTAACTGTTAAATTAAAGGTAAATTTTCGAAGCATGCTATTCATCCTTGGAGAATTTTCCCAACTCTTTTCAGTCTCATTAAAAAGCTGCCGAATCCGTGAGGAACGGGAGTCCGTCAAACGATTGCCATCTAACCTAAATCACCTACTAGCGATATGGAAGTTAGACCAGTTATAGGGCTTATGCCATAAATGTTCGTATGTCTTTGCTTGTCTTTTTAATTACAGTTAAAGCATTTGTTGATTCGTAAATGTTCTTAACAAAGCGCACATAATTGTAAAGATTGTAACCAAGACGAAAATACGCATCATCCCTTAAGAAGTCACATAAGAAGGATTGCAAAATCGAACAAATAGTGGACTGTCACAAAACCGACGCGAGCACAATGGCCGCTCGACTTATAGTTTTTTCTTCAAAATGTAATAAAGTTTAATCCGAAAATCTCCCCGGGCAAGTGGATGTAGTAGGCCAATTATTTATTTGTGGGTAAGACGCTCCTTCAATAGCTTTCAGAACAAAGTCCATAGAGTAGTAATTCGTCTCTATCAATACTATAATTAATTATTTTTCACCACTGGTCTGCTGTATAGTAATGTTAGTAAAACCTGAAATGAATTGATATTATCTACACATATTGAGAAGTCACTTGTACTTTTCCACAGTATTTTTTTATTTGTTATTAGACCTGACCGGTTTCGCCTTACGGCATCCTCAATAGTTTCAAAGTAAGGCGAAACAGCTCAGGTCTAATAACAAATAAAAAGTACTGTCGAAAAGTACAAGTGAGTTCTCAATGTGTAACAACAAATTCCACCAAGTGCTATCAATCAACAGTATAAACAAATTGATATTATTACTACTGTTTTGTTATTATTCTCATCATTATCATCATCTTTGCGTAAGTCACGGTCGTAACGTTGTACGTCGTAAAATCTCGGTATTGGGCATTCACAAGCCAGCACATCGTAGGCCTACCCCGTCTATCATAACCTGGTTGGAGGCGCTATGGCCAAACATATGTAACCAAAATTGCCTGGTGATCGCCGAAAACGTGGTCAGACAACCGAAGGTTCACAGGCTCTCCTGGATTTTATCTTCAATGTCACGGGCATGAAATCAGATATCGTCTCCTCGATTCCCTCTCGCGATCTTACAACCGGAGCATCGTGGGTCTCCTAACATAATATGAACACTTTGAACACCTTATAAAATTTTATATGATGAAATTCGTCTTGAATCATGTCTCTGTGCTCCGCTGCGAGTAACAACAAAAATCTCTTCCTGCTTTACAACAACTCCGAAGTTCAATCGCTCGTTCATTGTTATCGGCGACTGCACAATTAAACGCAACGACAAAAAATCGCAAATGATATCGGCACAAGTTCTAGTGTTACTTCAAATGCTCTTATTATTATGTTCAACGCAGTTGTATTGCACGATTTGCTTTACAAATTATTTCTCTCTATTAAACAGATCTCTGTTTTTAGAGGAATAGAGGTTATTTTTGTGTGTTTCGATGGAATGGATATTTGGCAACCGTTTTAGATCCTCGTCACAGATAGTATTTTGACATTTTCATCCCATTTTGGTGCATTGTCACCGCCGGAGGCTAATCGTTTCAAACGACAATGCAGCGTTGTTCAATTCAATGTTTTGTTGTGTAATGTGTTTAACTATCAGTTCCACAAACGAAGTGCTTTTTTATCTTTAGTTTTTATTAAATGTTGGTTTACTTCTATTTCCATTTTTATTGTTAAGATCAACCCAATCTTTTCCCATGAGTGACGTTACTTTAGGCGTGTAAGTAAACTTATAGCCTATGGCAATGGTTGACGGCAAAAGGCTCGTCAACTTGAAATAAAATGATAAATAAATAAAACAAACTGGCATTCAATCAGACATAGCTAATCTATAACCGATTACTGTGGCCCCTTTAAAAGCTTACAATACCAGTGTTGCCACACGCACGCTGATAGAAATATCGGAATAGTATAAACCTTGGATCGTGAATTAACCGGTGGAAAAAGTGCATTGCCATTAAAAAAGCCGGGTTTCACTCTCATACTCCTTTCCATTAGTTCCGACTTTAACTTAAATACTTTTTAAAGTATTTACTGCTCTCTTGTGCTTTAGAGATCATCTTTAAAGCGATCCTCATCACTTCAGCATTGTTCCCGATTCTATCGTCAGAGCCTGGACCACTCTCGGACTTTTTCTCCACAGCAAACTTCCCACGTTTTTCGACACTCAGCTTTATTGGCTAAAGCCTTGTCATCTTTTACGACGTTAATTGAACATTTGTCGACACTGAGAGCAATATAGAAATGTTTGAGCACTTTCCACCGTTCGTCATCATAAAAAATGTAGTTTTTTTTGTAGTAAATGCACATGTAACATGGACCAGATATCCGCTAGGATTCATTGAAATCAGCACCAGTAAGTCTAAAAGGTCACTTTATTGGAATCGTATAGGATAATATTTTGTCTTGCGGCAATATTTAGACGTAATTAGAATCTGCTTAGTAAATGAATTATCTTAATTCGACTCATATTAGTGACCATTTAACCAATTTTATTCGTCTAGGAATGTATTAGATCTACTGGAAATTTATAAAGTTATCAATTTTTAGCAGAATCGCTCAATGTAACCTTTTTAGACCCTGCAATAAACTGAAGCGCACTTTTTGGCGCAGCATGGATAACAAAGTATTTATAGGTTTCGTACGTATTTTACTGTTTTATTCTTCTTTCAATATTTAAATATCAAATTATATCACAGTTACCATAAGTTCGTGCACACCGTAAAGCTTCCCAGGTGCAGAGCAATCACTCAACATAAAGAACTTGTTATAATACAAATAAATCATCATAATAATATCCCAATGAAAAGGCGCCAGCTCCCAACAATAGCACTCGGTTGAAAACATCCTCATCCCAGAAATAAGATTTAATAACGTTTTGTTAGAACCCAATGCTCTTTTAACAAACCTCTCTGTCGATCTTATTTGTACCACCGACCATATTTCTCTGACCTTCCCCTCCCTGCACCCATCTCCATCTTTCAGATTTGTTGGCGGTTCATTCATGATGTGTAGAAGTTCAGTTTATGCTGGTGCGATATCAACAGCGTCTTCCGTTTAGTAAGTTCGTTTTTGTTATTAAAAATCTTTGAACACAATTGCGCGGGATTCGGGTGCTTGGCTCTTCGATGTATTGTTCGCAGTTGAACGTATCTGTTTGGGTTTTGTTGTTCAGCTTTACAAGACTGTTATACATTTTAACCCTTTGTTGGATTCTTTATGCAATATTTATTTAATGTTTTCATTGAGTATTAATGAAAATTTATGTAATCGATGTCAGTTGAGGTGAGATCGCTCTGCGCATGGGGTGTTCTATTGAACACCGAATATCGAAAACGACAACTTCAATAAAAGGAAAGTTACACACATGCCACTTAAAATGTCGGCCGGTACCTAGGTTAGAGATATTTAGACGTACATATATACATACATATAATCACGCCTTTATCCCTGGAGGGTTAGGCAGAGGTGAATTAACACCCACATTTCACCAATAATTGTATTCGGTCCCACGTAATAGGAGGTGAGCCTATTGCCATCTTCCGGGCTCTATTATTGACTCAAGCCTTGCATTTATCACGATCGGCTGAGTCTGGGCTGTGCATATCTGTCTGATGTTAAACAGCCCTATCCCTTAGTCGCCTTGTACGACACCGCATGGGAAGAGATAGGGTGGCCCTAATTCTACTCTGCCGGAAACCACGCGGCACGTTTAGACGCAGTTGTGTTTATATGGCTCCACTAATTTACAACACATTGCCAGCGTCGATTATATAAAAAAAAATGTGTTGCATTACATACATGGTTGGTGGACGATACTTTTTATACAGTGGAGGACTTTTTAAAGAAATATGCATGTCATTCGTACCACTGCAAAAATGCGTTGTAACGGCTGCGCCATTATTGTGGCTGCAATATTTTCTTAGTTGCTAAGTACATATTGCTTTATATACCTAAATCTCTCCTAGATCGATAGAGTATGTACTGAATGAACGATAAATCTGCTGCGATGCGAAAAATATACAGGGCAGTTAAAGTCTGTTTTGTAGGTTAAAAATAACGTTTCACTAAATTGAAACGAACCGACTTTCCTTCCCAACACGACATGCCAAGTGAAAAGCCGGGTATTGTTTTTTATGACTTCACCTAATGGTAAGCTCAAGGCATAGTCTCAGGAAAGAGGGTCACTATTGCAAACACAAATAATGTTATACTGGTGGCCCTCAGCTTGATAACATCGTCAGATACTTTTTCATGTGCTTTTTCAGGACTGGGGACTGTTAGGTACCTATACGCACACTTTTATTTCAGCCATTTAAATTCTTCTATTGGTGTTGGAACCAAGACTTAAGGTATTTAAAATCACGACACCAAAATCAAAATGTTAACTTTTAAATTCAGTTATATCGCTCAATTCGATGAGCTGTTACGTCGTATATCTTTCGTGTATGTAACCACAAATGGCCCTAAATCCCGCTTATGAAACGTTAAACAATATGGGGCACATAACGAACCCACTGTGGTATTTATTTGGGATGGGGTGTCTGTGCTGCGGCCGGGTCCGAGCGCCCACGGCATCAATATTGTCCCTGCGAACAGCGAGTTTCGGTCCTCTCGGTTTACTTAGATGTATATTTGTCTCGGTTTATTAAGTACTGCAATATTAGAAGTTTGTAATGGTAGTATGCTTAAAAAAAACATGATAGCCTCATAATGTGGTAAATCTAGGTAATTTTCTCAAAAATTCACCAAACATTCGAAAGAATAAATCGCGATTTTTCAAATTTTTACCATCTGTGTGGCATGACGTTGAGTAGGTATATCGTCAAGCGTATGAGGTTGTTTTGCATAAAGCAACATTTATTTTTTGTTGTACTTTTCTTATATACCACTTAGGTGGCAGAGAAGCACACGGTGATGGATTGTGGTTACTCTACTCGCTCGGAAATATTAGTTGACATACAAAGGAGAATAAAGTTTCTGAAGATTTCGCTCTCTACATACGATTTACAAAATAATATGTTCTAGAGCCCATAATAGAGGTACTCACTGCTAAGGTAGAGAATAATCCACCTAATGGTATGGTGCTAAACCAAATGGTAGTACCTATCACCAAAGCTGCTAAGTTGTTAATCGCGCGCAGTCTAATTCGAGAATATGAGGGAAAGGGGAATGGAACTATTGAATGGAGTTGGTCTCCATCTCGGTAAAATAAAACTAACTTCCCGATTTATTTTTAAAATCAATCGCAGTTTGTCTTCATCATCCCGTTCGCATTAAAGTTTGTACTTTGGAGCCCAGGGATCGCTCTCTATTCTTTCTCCTCCTTCACTTAGATTAGATAGTTTAGGTAATAATATACAATTACTTACAAATTTATATAAAACTATGCTAACTATACAATATATACAAAAATGGAATAGAGAAAAAGAGGGAGACTGCAATTTTAAGAAGATTTCGCTCTCTACATACGATTTACAAAATAATATGTTCTAGAGCCCATAATAGAGGTACTCACTGCTAAGGTAGAGAATAATCCACCTAATGGTATGGTGCTAAACCAAATGGTAGTACCTATCACCAAAGCTGCTGAGTTGTTAATCGCGCGCAGTCTAATTCGAGAATATGAGGGAAAGGGGAATGGAACTATTGAATGGAGTTGGTCTCCGTCTCGGTAAAATAAAACTAACTTCCCGATTTATTTTTAAAATCAATCGCAGTTTGTCTTCATCATCCCGTTCGCATTCAAAGTTTGTACTTTGGAGCCCAGGGATCGCTCTCTATTCTTTCTCCTCCTTCACTTAGATTAGATAGTTTAGGTAATAATATACAATTACTTACAAATTTATATAAAACTATGCTAACTATACAATATATACAAAAATGGAATAGAGAAAAAGAGGGAGACTGCAATTTTAGGCATCGAAAAATTCCTCCCCATCGATCTCTACTGGTACCGTGCCCAAGAGGCTGGCGGCATTACCACGCTGAATGGCCTCTCCTCCTTTTAAATTTTCCTATTTTGACTTTTCTGAAAATCTGTGCCAGAGCCTCGACGAGTTGTATAGTTGTGAGTGTGTCTAGAGTGTATTTTATCTACACCATTTCCCGACATCTTGGTTGCTTTTCATCTTTGCAGACTGCTTGTAAATCGTAAATACTACTTGCTTTCAGCAGAATTTATTCAATTTATTGGGAATGTCATAGAATAAGTGATAACCAAACATATAATTGATGAATATAAGTGTGAAATATAACTCACTTAACTTAGGTGCCCTTCGTGGACTAAGCTAGTTGCGTTTTAACTGGGTCCTCTAACAACTAAACCATAATTTTCTATTGATTGTTTTAAGTTTTAAGAAATATAAATTTAAATTAAATATATTAAGTTATATGGGTACTAACACCTCTGCCTACCCCTTCGGGGATATAGACGTGTTTATGTTACGTTATGTTATGTTATTAAGTTACGAATAAGTTACTTTTTATTCTTTACTATTCAATTTAATTGGCATGCGTGTGTAATTTAATTTGTCTTAATATTTTATTTTATTGTATAATGTTAATAATATAATCTATTTTAATTTTAAGTTGGATAACGTGTTAAGTGCCTTTCTTTTCTATTCTCTTCAGCATCTTCTATTTTTCATGTATAGTCATATCTTATTCATTAATATTGATTCAATGATATATTTGCATTCTATAAGTAAGTATATTATTAATTCAATTGACATGTTCTGCAGTATTAAGATTGACATTGGGATCTAATTGACTCATTATGACTCCATATCTTTGTTTTGTTTATTAATTTTTATTTATTCTTTATTATATATGTTATGCTGCGTGGTTCCCGGCAGAGTAGAATTTGGACCACCCTATCTCTTCCCATGCGGTGTCGTACAAGGCGACTTTTTTTTTTTTTTTTTTTTTTTTTTTTTTACGTGCGCAAAATCCCCACGGATACCTCCCCACCGGAGCCGGTGGAGGAGGTTATGTCGGACTCGAACCGACTAAAACGCACGCCGCCTGTGGGTCGTTTTGGTTGCCGAAGGTGAGGTTGACAGGCATATCCCTCGCACCCCGGCCGACCCAGGGCCATCTCTCACGATCTGGCCCTCGTCTCGGGTGTGGGGACTACAGAGTCCCCAACTCGACCCCGGAAACGGGGAGGCGCGCTAGGCGCGCCACCGCCGCGGCCTGCTTCTGCCAGGGTAACAGGCGGCTCCACCTGTCACCCCCAGGCCGGCGCTCATGGGGGGCGGAGGTCGTTCATCGACCTCCGACGCCCGAGTTGCCTTCGTACGCGGGCAGCTTGGCTTGCGATCCTTCGTCGCTCCCGCTGCCGCTCCCGCCCCGCGTACAAGGCGACTAAGGGAGAGGGCTATTTAACATCAGACAGATATATACAGCCCAGACTCAGCCTTAGATGCATGGCTCGAGTTAAAAATAGTGTCCCGGTAGACGGCAATAGGCTTACCTCCTATTACGTGGGGCCGAATTGAATAATTGGTGAAATGTGGGTGTTAATTCACCTCTGAATAACCCTCTGGGGATGAAGGCGTGATTATATATATGAATGTATGTATTTATTCTTTATTGTAAACTTACAAGGCATATTATGCAAAGAAGTGAAAAGTTATGTAGGTACAAAGGCGAGCTTAACTCAGTATTGAGTTTTCTTTCAGCAAACCCGGGAGTGCACAGAATAATTACAATCCAATGAGAGGCATGTCAATAGGTATACGGAAGGTATACCCCTGACAAAAAGGCATTAAATATACATTTATATAAATGCATCATAAACCTACATGCACATGCATAAAATACTCATACATATACAGAATAAAAAATGTATATACATCCAAATAACTATAATATATTATGTCTGTTATTGTTGAGAGAGAAAATAGTCTCTTGTACGTTCCTTAAAGAGTTTATTTAAATACTTAATTTGTCTTGAGAGTTTTTTGAGCATTAGCATGTAAAGATGTAATAATACCTAAATGTGGAAACTGATAATTGGCCTTCATACTATTA
This sequence comes from Eilema griseolum, assembly GCA_963662185.1. Lineage (NCBI taxonomy): Eukaryota > Metazoa > Arthropoda > Insecta > Lepidoptera > Erebidae > Eilema > Eilema griseolum. The sequence goes on from OY759249.1 coordinate 6,035,161, forward strand.
ATTATATAATATTGAACCTTTTTTAGCTGTAAGTTTCCCTAAAATTGTAAAATAAAATAAAATAAAATAAATGACTGTCGCGTAAGGCATGAAGAAGAGAATTTCACAACCGATCTACAGAAAGTGTAAAGAAGCTGCCATAATATGGAGAACTATGAACTTCTGTGTTTGTGTGATACGGTCGATGTTGCTTGACCTTTTAAGATAAGCTGTCTTGCATAGATAATCTCGCACTCAACCAATAAATTGAACATACAGTGGCTGCCTTAGAAGGTTAAACAACTGTATTGTAAACGTATGTGTGATTTTGTATGGTATTGTTGTATTAACCAATGGCTGTCCTAAGTAAATAAATAAGCATCCTGATTTTGAAGATATTAAAACTTGGTAAAAATATGGTGAACATGTGTCGATAGAAAACGTAAGTACCTACACGATACATAAATACCTACCATTGAGTCGTTTTGTGTCGTGTACCTTTTCAATCGAACATACAAAAAGTTTCCCAAAATAATAACACCAACAAAAAGCTTTTACGACACACGTCATCAAACGAATTAACCTTAAAACTGAAATAAAGTAAAAACTCTCAAATTCAGCGTCGAAATTAGGCGCGAAATCGCTCACGAGCGCTCGCAAAACCTCGTTAGCAGACGCCATGTTTGTTCGGCGACAGGGAGCACCCTCTATATACACAAGCACCACACAACACTGTCCTCTCACTTGAACTGGACATGGCAAAACATACCTTAATGCTTTTGTTATAAAGTTTAAAATCGCTTGAAGTACTTCTGATCTAAACGCAAGTTGCTCTTTAGGGTGTATGTTGTCAGGCCAGGGGTGTGGGCAACACCCTCCAGTGTCGCGTTGTGCGACGCAATAGCTCGTATGTGAAATAGATATGCAATGCGATATGTGAAAGTGATATTTATGGTACGATGCTTTTTAGGATTTTCTTTTGGATTTATCTGCTGTAGTTTAAATTTAACATGTGTAATTTATGTGAATTCTAGACTAGTATGTAAAGAAATAAAAGGCTTTAAACCCGTAGATGTCTATGTTACTAAAATTGAAACGTAATCTTACCTTTTTCTAGCTTGCCAATTTGTAATATAATAAACAAAAAATCGTATACCTACAATTGTAGAATATTGCATGTAGCTAGTTGTTGTCTTGAACTTTTTGAAATATCCAATTTTCTGCACATTTATTTTCGTAAATTTCTAGAACCATCTACAAAGTTTTAGACAACTTACATAAATACAGTCGCTCCTAAGTGGGGTAGGCAGAGACTAAAGTTTTCCACTAACCACGAACTGGCATATCTCCATCGCTTCTTCTTGAATTTATACACTTTTAAGACAACTTAAAAAATGTATAAAATCAGTAGAGTCGTTCTCTAGTTATAGCGTTGACGCTAGGGGAACATGCTCGAGTGCTACAACGCCTATTTAGGCAAGTTTGTTCTCTAGATGCCAGACACTAAGTATTATATACCATCTTAGGTATACCTATTGTGGGACTCAAGACACACTTAGTTGGTGAAACATGAGTGCCTGCTACTTTGTAGAACAGGCAAGAATCATCATAATAATCATTATTTTCCCGCCATTGTCCCTTTTTTAATGTGCACAAAATCCCCACGGATACCCGCACCTTCGGGGCCGGTGGGGGAGGTTATGTCGGACTTGAACCGACTAAAACGCACGCCGATTGTCTGGTCCGAAGATTGCCAGAGGTGAGACCTGGGTGCGAGGGATATATCTGTGACATATCCCTCGCACCCTGGTCGAACCCGCCATTGTCCCAAGAAATCGAGCAACGTTTAACTCTCATACATTTGGTCACATGTGATAGAAATCGTTTTAAGTAAAAAGGACACCTTATGTATTGATTTTCAGTTGTAGTACTTAAATATTGTCTTGGCATGCAAATAAACTTGTGTTCTGACGAATTGGACCAGATGACGCCCACGGCTACTTTCTATCAACGCACCGCTCGCCCGAGACGGCAGGGGGTTCGCCCACCTTAAAACCAAAATAGTGACCATTTGATATATGTAATCAAAGAGAATTTAAATTATTTTATATACAGATACTTAATAGTTATTGGCGATTAATGGGTTACTCGGTAGAAACAAGTAGTAGACTGCTCTCGTTAGTTAAGGGCTACCCAAAATGTTTCATAGCTATCTCCAGAGGGTGATCATCTATAAATTCTATAAGAAGCGAAGAGTGGAATTGACAAATATAATAACATAACATAAACTCACGCCTATATCCCCTAAGGGGTAGGCAGAGGTGCTAGCACCCACATTTTGCCAGTTTATGTTTAAGTATAATGTAATAGGTGGCGAGCCTATTGCCATTAACCGGGCACTTATAAACCTGCGATAAATACACACATAACTTCGAAAAGTCATTGGTGTGTGCCATGGTAAAACTTGGGATCGAACCCGAGACCTCGTCTCAGCAGTCCATTACCCATACCACTAGGCTACTGCGGTTTAAATATAATAATAATAATAAAATAATAAAAGAAATTTATTTCTCACCAACAACCAAATTACAAAATGGTTAAAATGGTAAATGTGCCGCACAAAACTATTGGACCTGACATCTTTGTAACCACATTTAAGCAAATAAATGAATTTGAATTTGAATTTGGTGTTTGCGCAAATTAAGGTATACTTACCTACAGAATCTGGATGTGGATCATTGGTGCCTGTTGTAGGCAATAGATAACCTAGTGTAATAGATCTACAAAATATCTACTCTAAAATGCTCAAAATTGCCAAAATATATCGTGTATAAATGTAGTACATAACCAAAAGTACTACGACTGAAACTATACATGATTTGATTTAGTATATTAGGTACCCTATACACCGTTTCATTTAAACAGTTTATGTATGTGTAGTAAGAATGTATGTGTATATGTATATATATAGTAGTATGCATTAACTGTATAATATATCTGAATGTAAATACCTAATGGAATTGAGTGAATCATATGTATTATGTACACCGGAAACTGCCCACTATGTCTATCTATTTATCTATCTCACTCCATCCCATGGTTGCCTGGTAGAGATTGCCTTGTGCAATAAGGCCGCCACTTGTAATACCACAAAGATGTACCAATTGTATTTTTTCTGTATCCCTTCTTTGTGTACATGCAATAAAGAGATATATTATTATTATTTCATTAGGTACCTACTACTAAAGATGAACATCTTGTAGCAACTTTTTAACTGACGAACTAGTGGTGAGTTTATGTTACACCGCGGTAGCCTAGTGGTATGGGTAATGGACTGCTGAGACGAGGTCTCGAGTTCAATCCCAGGTTTTACCATGGCACACCCCAATGACTTTTCGGTGCTTTTCGAAGTTATGTGTGTATTTATCGCAGGTTTATAAGTGCCCGGTTAATGGCAATAGGCTCGCCACCTATTACATTGGAATCTAAACATAAACTAGCGAAATGTAGGTGCTAACACTTCTGCCTACCCCTTCGGAGATATAGGCGTGAGTTTATGTTTTGAACTAGTGGTTCAATTTCGATATTAGTCTTTAAAATGAGTTTCTAAACAGAAAAGTATTCATAAACTGAGTTTTAAGTACCTTACCAAATGGAGTATTGTTACAACACTTTAATCCAACAAAACGTTTACGAAATAAAGCTATATTCGTTCTAATATAAAACGGTCGGATTACTTTGAAGTGTGAAAGCAAAACCAAGGTATTCCAATAAGTATTGAGAGAGAGTACACAGTGCAGTAACGAGAAATTCCTGCGTGGAAAGAATTAAATACTTTTCTACAGTCATCAGGGTCCGTATCGATTGCGATTAGACTCACCCACCCTCTCGGCTTAAGGACGTTCGTACACTGCAGTGGAAAATAATACTGGAGTTTTATTTTAACATATCGTATCAACTTCGAATTAACAGTCGGCAAACTGGATTCTTCAAGAAGGGCATGAAAAGGTTTCTACAGGGTCTTTAGCGTGATTGTGACGCTCTTGGTGTTGCACATAACCTTAAGCCACGATAATCACTTTTCCTTCAGGTGGGTCGTGTGCTTATCTGCCACTTAAGTGGCATAAAAAATATATTTGTATTTTACCATGCCAACATCATTGATTTATTTATTAATAGACACACCAACAGTATACATATAAGTCGTTGACTTTGTAGAATACAAAATATAACTAGTTCTGATATGTACTAACACAAATTAGAAGCATGTACAGTTCACACCATGGGATAGCGTGCAATTAAGCGCGTAGGTAGACGAACTATAGAATTTAATGAGTAGGTAGACAAAGAAAATCTGCAGTCTATAAAAGTGATCTTGAAACCTTTCTCCTAAAAGCACCAAACGTGTCGTGGAAGATATCCAGCTGGTCGAGTTTAATGTTTAACGCATTGTATTCAGGACACGCACGTGTACGAGGTGAATTAAGACCTATGTTAGTTCTCACTAGTGATTGGCAGAAGGTTCTGATCAAAGGATGACGCGATGGATTCGAGGCACGTTGTACAGAAGGCGGTTTGATAGGTTACTGAGGTCAGTTTGGCGCCTGGACACTAAATAAAATAGTCGTACGTCTTGACGTACGACTATTATCCGTTGGCCAACACTGCATTTCAATTAACCTATCACAGTCCACTGCTGGATATAGGCCTCTCCTGATGTTGGGATGCTTTGGCCTACTGTTTCCACACTGACCAGAACGGTACAGGGTTTTATTTCCAGTTTTCCTTCTCTCGCAGTAATATCGCCTGCGTATATTTCCGTTAATCGCCTCTTACGACATCCTTCAGAAGAGATGGAGTGGTGATACTTGTTTTTTTGTATGCCACTTAGGTGGCAGTCAAGCACACGGCCCACCTGATGGGAAGTGGTTAACGTGGCCTATGGACGTGTGCAACATCAGAAGCGTTACACCGGCCGACCCTTAAGAAACCTTCTAATGCCCCTTTTGAAGAACCCATATTGTAGGCGCTTGGAAAAACCGCAGCAGGGAGATCGTTCCACAAATTTAGTGTGCGTGGGATGAAGTTTCTTTCATACCGCACAGTGCGTACCGTCTCAGGTCGCAATGTATGAGGATGAATGCCCTCTCTACTTGCATTCTTTCTCCGTCACTACACGGCCGATACTTATGTCGATGTTAACTTATGTCGATTTAACTTCAAACGTTTATACCTAACAGTATCCAAATAAATCTAACGAGAATTTTACTTATTCACTATATCTTGTGCCGAAATATTCGCCCGCCCTTGCAAAAGGACGAATTAATTCCAGCAATTAATAGAGGGCTTAGGGTCGAAGTGATCCCCCTTCGGCGAATTCAATTATTGATGCCTTCGCTGTCGCTCCACTTCGCGCAGCCTCGACGGGGGAGTTTTGCTGATCTTCGTAACGCGATAGGCGTAATAAATAGCCAAGTAAAATAGGTGTTTGCTTCGTGTAGAAAAAAAGAATGCGGCTCATTCTGTTACAGTATTTTAGGTACTAAACTCCGTTTTATTTAGGTACCTACTTAACTAAAAGTAAACCATTTTGATGTGTCTTTTACACAATAAACAAATTAACTATTGCTTAAACTATTACGATTTTGGTTTTTAGTCCCATTTTATTTTTAAACTTCTTCTGCCGAAGCGACGGTGAGAGTAGAAGCACTCACAAATTCTTTTAGTTAATAAATGAGTTTTTAATTAAAAAATATTACTACCTAAGGTTTAAGGTTTAAAGAATTTATTATCAAAAAGACATACACAGTCACTTCCATGAGAATTTAACCAGAGTACTCGTTCATTGGTCAACGTTTGGCCATGATGCATATGGCGGGTTGTTATCTTTGCCTACCTCAGAATTATTATAACATGACAGATGCGTAGACGTAGTGTATGAACCATAGGCTAAAACGCCTAAGTTTTCACTTTGGATCGCAATTTTGTAAACTTCAAACCTAGCCGGCGGTAGACGAAACTTATCGCTGCGTACTAGAACTAATTACATAATAGTATTATTTTTAAACTATCGCGGTGTGAACTGTGAAGTGTAAATTGATAATTATACAACAGTTCGGAACTATTCGTAATTAAATCATGGAACTTACTTACATGGAAGTCGTGAGCACGGGTGTTGCAACGCATTCGAAACGTCGGCAGAAATAGTAAGTTCCATGATTTAATTGTGTAAAGTCCCGAACCTTTTTATAATTATTCATAACGCCTAACAGAAATTACTCAACTGCGAGTATGTAAATTTTAAACCATCTACACTACCCTTGGCTTGAATGTAATGTAACGTCCAAGGTTGTCTGCCAGTGATTGCTCTAGGGATAATACCGCCTATTATACTCAAACATGTTGTGTTTGAACTTTTATTGTATGTGTAACTTTGAACCAATTTACAAAGAAAGACTTTTCAAATTGGGTTTTTTTTTAATTTATTTAACCAGAAAAATATACATTGGTTCTAATGCCTTAGTAGTGTAACAAAAACCAGAAAGGTTTGTCCGTACACTATGTTCGTCGTCGAGTCTAAATAATACTAATTCTGTACATCAGGTAGGCAAGTACTTAATCTAGGTATAACAATATCAAAATTAAATCTGCAGAACCAAAATATGTTACATTGTGGGTACATAAATATAGTGCAACAATATAATTTTATTTTTGCTCTGTGTTCATAATATAATTTTTTTTTAAGTGTATAGTAAAATAATGTGCGGGTAGATTGGTAAAATTGGTATTTTCCTGTAGCTAAAACGAGTTATTTAACTTGGGAGAGGCCACGTCCAGCAATGCACTGCAATGGGCTAATTGTTAATTGTTATTAAACTGAGCTTATAAAATTAAGAATGGTAAAAGAGCGGTAAAAATTGCGATGGTTTTTATATTATCGTTTTTATTTATATTTAATCATCTACCCTATCCACAATAGTATTTAGACTATTGAATATATTTTTTTATAAACTCACGCTATATCCCCGAAGGGGTAGGCAGAGATGCTAGCACCCACGTTTCGTCAGTTTATGTTTAGGCCCCAATGTAATAGGTAGCGAGCCTATTGCCATTAACCGGGCACTTATAAACCTGCGATAAATACATACACTATTGAATATTATGACGTCATAATAAATTATTTCATACACGTTTACTTATAACTTACCGTTTTGACTGTTAGTAAAAAGTAACTAATTTGACTATTCAGTCAAATACCCAATTGGGACTTATATGGTTTGTTTTAATGAGTCAATAAATTTGGTAACATGTGTGTATTTTAGAATTTTTCTTTAATTTCATCAATTGAATAATACATTTTTCAGGGCTATTTGCCACGTCTGGCAAGTGAAGTTGAATATCTAGTGATCAGTGGTCACTACTGATTGACGGATAGATAGATACTTTTTATTGCACAACAAACAGGATACAAGCATACAAAGGACAGTACATAAGCTCACGCCTATATCCCCGAAGGCGTAGGCAGAGGCACCCACATTTCGACAGTTTATGTTTAGGTCCCAATGTAATAGGTGGCGAGCCTATTGCCATTAACCGGGCACTTATAAACCTGCGATAAATACACACATAACTTCGAAAAGCGTCGAAAAGTCATTGGTGTGTGCCATGGTAAAACCTGGGATCGAACCCAAGACCTCGTCTTAGCAGTCCATTACCCATACCACTAGGCTACCGCAGTTTGTAGTGTTGTAAAAAAATACTTCAGAAATAATAGAGTAAAACTCGGGATATTTACCATGTTTATTATTTTCTCTGAGTAACCGCAGAGCGCGTAACAGCGATTAAATATCAGTTACTCAGAGAAAATAATAAACATGGTAAATATCCCGGCGTGTTTTACACTGGAGAGTTTTTGTGCTGTCAGTGGGAAGACCAAAGGCTTGTTCTGATTTTGTGTTCTGTGCTAAAGGTACCTACTTACATAAAATCTCTGTACTTACAGGGTCGGCAGCACGGATGTGACTCCATTGGTGTTACACACGTTCATAGGTCACGGTAACCACTTTCCATCAGGTGGGCCGTGTGCTTGTCTGCCACCTAAGTTGTATAAAAAAATACACTATTAATGTGTATGACCACGTCAATCTTAAATCATACAAAAGGTTTAGAAAGCAAAAGTAAAGGAAAACAAGCAATAGTATTATGTATTTCATTAAATAAATACTTCCATACGAGGGCTGCTACTTATGTATGCGGAATAGAAAAAATAAACAAATGTATATGGCTCAATATGCTTTTATTGTTTTTCAAAATATTCTCCACTATGATCGATGCACTTTTGCATTCGATAAAACCATTTTTTAAAACACTTTCTCCACTCTGATTGAGGTATCTCTAAAACGTGCTGTTTGAACGCGTCTACGGCATCTTCACGGGTCAAAAATCGTTGACCACGTAATTTATTCTTTACATTTGGGAATAAATAGAAATCATTGGGAGCCAAATCAGGGCTGTACGGTGGATGACCCATTAATTCTATTTTTTGACCATCCCAAAATGTAGTTGTTTCCTGAGATGTATGACAGCTGGCATTGTCATGGTGAAGTATGATTCTGCGTCGCTGGTTGTTTTTGCGTATTTCTTCAAATACTTCTGGCAAACAAATGGTCGTGTACCACTCCGAATTAACCGTTCTGCGATTCTCCAGTGGTATTGTACGTGGGGCGCACTATAAGTTTCCGGAATGAATATGAAAAAATACTATTAAAGGTACAAAATTAATTTATTGTTTTTCAAAATAATCTCCCTTGGCGTCTATGCACTTTTTCATTCGATCAAACCAGTTTTGAAAACTTTTGTGCCACTCCTGTGATGACCTCTGAAACGTGTTTTTCATACTCCTCGACAGCCTCTTCTGGTGATGAAAATCGTTGGCCGCGTAATTGGTTCTTAATTTTTGGGAACAGATAAAAGTCACAAGGTGCCAGGTCGGGACTGTATGCAGGATGACTCATGAGTTCTACATTTTTCGCCTTCAAAAAGTCGTTTGTCTGTCTGGCTGTGTGAGAACTAGCATTGTCGTGGTGCAGGATGATACGGCGTTTACGGTTATTTTTACGGAGTTCGTCAATAACTTCCGGCAAACAAATGGTCGTGTACCAGTCACTATTCACAGTACGACGATTTTCTAAAGCAACAGTAGCCACGTGTCCTGTTTTATTAAAAAAAGAAGCAATCATCCGCTTAGATGCACTTTTCACGCGCGCCACTTTGGTTGGTTTCGGCTCATCTTGAAAGACCCATACGCTCGATTGCTGCTTTGTTTTGGGATCGTAGCAATAAATCCATGTTTCGTCACCAGTTACTATGTCCCACACCAAATTTGACGCACCTTCGTTGAATCTGGTAAGCATGGCACTGCACCAAGTGACGCGGTCCGTTTTTTGATCCCCGGTCAAGTTATGTGGGATCCACCGCGAGCACAGCTTTCTCACACCCAAATGTTTGTGTAGGATTGATTGTATTTGACTCATGCCTATTTCTAAGGATGCGCGAATTTCATGGTAGGTCACATGCCTGTCTGTTTCAATCATACGGCGCACAGCATCGATGTTTTTGTTGGTCACAGCGGTGGACGGCCGACCATTGCGAGATTCGTCACTGAGATTGATACGACCACGCTTGAATTCTGCAAACCAGCTATAAACAGTCGTCTTGCATGGAGCTTCATCGCCGAAAGCTGTTTCAAGCCGAGCGATGCTCTGTTGAGCCGTCAAATTACACTTAAAATCGTAGAAAATCATACTACGAAAATTTTCCTGAGTTAAATCCATGTTGATGCAGACACACAATTTTTTAAATGGCGCCACAAGGTAAAAACAAAAGACAGTTAGATGAAATAAACTGTATTCTACAGCCAAAGAGTTCTATTTTCAAATGTTGTAATAAATTTTTAAATATTGTTTATGTAAGTGGCCAGTTCCGGAAACTTTTAGTGTAACCTATGTAGCCACATGGCCATTAATACCAAAAAAGCAGGCCACCATTTGCTTAACAGTGCTTTTTGCACGAGCCACTTTCGTAGGGTTTGGCTCATTTTGAAACACCCAAACTGTTGATTGTTGTTTAGTTTCGGGATCGTATGCGTAGATCCAGGATTCGTCACCTGTGTAGATATTATAAACAGATTTTGAGTCGCCTCCGTTGAATTTTTTCAAGGTTTTCTTGCACCATTCGACGCGTGCATCTTTTTGATCCTCAGTTAAGTTGTGCGGGATCCAACGCGAACAAATTTTTTTTTACAGACAAATGTTCATGTAATATCCTATGAATGCTCGTCATACATATGCCCAGAATGGCCTCTATCTCGCGATACGTAACATGGCGGCCTTGCATTATTAGTTTTCGCACAGCTTCAATATTTTGTGGCACAACCACCGATTTCGGGCGACCTTCTTTAACTTCGTCCGTGAGCTTACTCCGCCCGCGATTAAACTCACTAAACCAGTGATACACAGTCGTTTTTGATGGAGATTCACCACCAAAAGTCGAAGTTAATTGATCTACGCACTGTTGTTGCGTTAAACCACGTCGAAAATCGTAATAAATCATAGCACGAATATTTTCACGAGTGAGTTCCATTTTTTCAGCGATATGACATTTCAAACCCAACAAAAACAAAACACTAACGTATATAAGAAAAAAAATATTAGCGGCCAGTATTTAAAAAAAGAACGAATATGTGCATGGAGGTCAGACATTGCGTTTAAAATTATTGGAATCCCAGATTCCGCATACATAAGTAGCAGCTTATGTACACATACAGTTCTAACGTGAGCTTTGCCCTCTTTGTTGGAGAGTCAGAATCCGTAATTCCTGATATGCTATAACCCATTTTGATCATCCTACGTTACCCCCAACGATGATCAAAATTCAAATGTATGGCGTCACTACCCCGCCTTAGAAAAAGAGTACGGTTTAATAAAATTTTCACGAAACATCCGACTTGACATAAAAACAGAAAATATTACTTAACAACTAACAGACAGCACAACATTTTCAACACCACCAATTAAATGAATACTAAAAGCTTTAAAAATAGACATTAGTAGCAGCAAGCCAACAAACTACCATTTAGGTGAAATCTTATCTGAAACACGAAACACTAGTTGGTGATTCGAACAACAAGAGAAGTAAGGCAGGGTTCAGGAGAGCGGGCCGAGCGGCGACAGAGCCGAGAGCTCGCTAATTGCCACTTGAGCGCCAATTACGTCGACGATATGCCAACGATGCGCGGTGAGGTCTTGCCTTTTGTGTCTTTATTTTATAATAAAAATAATGAAAGTAAATGTTAGGTGAGGTGCGGGGGAATAAGTGTACACATCTATTATATTATATTCGAACTAACGTTATTTAATGATTGTATTCGTAATGATGTGTAATTAAATGTTTGCATGCCATAAAATGGTAAATGTGCCGCACAAAACTATTGGACCGGACATCTTTGTAACCACATTTAAGCAAATAAATGAATTTGAATTTGATTTAGTTACGACTATTTGTTGCTCGACGGACTCGCCTGTTTGGAGGTCTGGCATCGTGACAAAACAAAGCCTATGTCCCTTCCTAAGCTCTGGTCAATCTCTTTGTATATCTAGTTATAGGTAGGTACAGACGATGCCTTCCTACGTATTTTTTGAAAAAAAAAAAAAACGAGCAATCGTTGAGGAATTAATGGTCATAATTACAAAAAATGGAGACTTTTTAGAATAGGACTCTCGTTGCTAACTTACCGATACTTTGTAATATACGTAATTTCATGTGATCTATGTAATGTATTCTACTACTACTAACAACGCGTTATCGTTTACTTTGTAGCACCACCTAATTTAGATTATCTATATGCAAACTGCATTAAATTCTATTTATACAAAGATAATTTCGTCATTTAATTTGCCATTTCCCGTTGATTTTACCCCACGTATGTTATAACAAGCATTTACTAGTTACAAATACAATCTGTTTTTACATAACGCAGGGTAGAACGTTCCACCGCATATAAAGTCTCTGATTCCTGTATTAAGTCGCAGGTGAAGTTGGAGGGTCGGGAATGAAGAGCGAGCGAATGTGAGACACTCGAGTTGAGCGCGGATTACGCAGCCACTTTTCACAGTACGATTCGACAAAAGATGTCGTTATGCCGAGCGCTTACGATCGTGTGCACGCAGGCTGCCACTCGAGTTCCCTCTTTAAAAATACTTCGTGCCGTTCGTCTAATACCGTGTTTATATAGGTATGTTTATGTATTACTCTTATGTAAAGGGCGATGGCTGATGAAGTACCTTTAAGCATGTAACGGTAATTGCAGTAATCGTACTATTTGCTTGCACGGAAGAAATATGCAGAAATTCATATATAATCTTTAAACTTAAATTTGTGATTCACAATCTAAAATGCTGAAAATCCCTGTAAATATGTTCAAAATAATTATTAATGTGATTGGCTACTAAGAGTATATGTTGAGGCCTTCAAGGTTAGGATTGATTGAATATGAAATGGTAGTCCATATCTTTTGGAATTCACAATAGCTTCTTACATACATTTTATTCCATTCCATTCATTAACAAGTTTTACAATCGCATCTGAATGTTCATCCAGCTGAGTGCAGTCAATTTGACATTGTTTTCTTTGAAGTGATTGGTCATACATATTACTCATAATATTGAAGACTTTGGCGACATAACTTTCCTTACTAATTAGATTTAGGGGAACTTTCTCCTGATTATATTTTTTATACAATGTGATACATACATAAATTTTATAAGGCAGTCTCCAATGGAAGAGCGTCACCATTACAGATACCAGCTATGTAACAAGGGTGGCCTTCAGCTTGACGGTCTTAGCAGATACTTTATCACGCCCTGCTGTTGAACCGCATTGCATCCCTAATCAATCGTGTGCGGGGCAGCTCCAACAGTCTCCTGCAGTGTGTTCATGTGGGTCGTGCTATTATGCAGCGGTGTACACAATTTCACCTTGCCAAAAACGCACACATTAATTATGTCCATGTGAGTAAACGTAGGACGCCCAACGGCCAGATGGAAGGACGACCTCATGAAGGTCGCCGGGAAGCGCTGCATGCGGGCTGCTTTAGATCGGTCATTCTGGAAGTCTGTGGGAGAGGCCTATGTTCAGCAGTGGACTATGTGTGGCTGACATGTTGAGTAATTAGGGCTCCTCTGCTTTTATAATAACTGTTTTACTACTAACATAGTTCTTAAGTTCTTTTGTTACTAACTTTCTATGGGCAATGCCTGAATTGAAGAATTTTATTTTATTCATTTAAGAATATATTGTGTTCAATGTCTTCTAGACCTATGAACTATTAAACTTACACATGTGGCCCTATGACTTTATATGTTTACCGCTTTACTAGTAAACAAACGCACACTGGATACAAATTTAAGTGCCTGCCATTAAAGTGCATTGTGCAGGAGTGACGTACATGGCGTACACTGATACACAGAGTCCGAATTGAACAGAGATGGCAAAATATTGAATACAGATTCAATATTTTGCCATATCTGTTCTCTCTGACACTATCTGTCGTCAGATCAAGTAATAAATCAAGCTTTAGGACATAGTATCGTTCTGGAATACGGGAAAAGATAACGTCGAAGATAGGATATGAACCCGCGATCAGTCCCTTACAAGGCAAATGGGCAATGTCCTGAGGAAACTTCACTAAAATAATGAATACATTTATTTTGACATTATTGCTTTCACATAATACTGCTCTCTAGTTGGAATTAGAGAGCAATATTATAAAAAACAATTTGAAAGTAGAACTGAAGGAGTAGGTGGGTGTAATGTAGTGTAGGGTGGAGTATAATAAGTGAAGACTAAATCATATTCTAGAACGATACTCAGTCCTGAATCTCGATTAATAACTAGATCCGAGAACAGATTGTAGATAGATAGATAATTCTTTATTGTACACCAATAGATTTACAGTAGGACAAGTAGTTCAATGTACAATGGGCGGCCTTATCGCTGAAACTTCTTCCAGGCAATTGTATTCTAAGTGACAGGTCTAAAGTCATTGTGAAAGTCTATACACATCTGAGTGTTGTTCTGGAATACGGGCCTAAATGTGACCTAACCTAAGTAAGTAGTAATATACTAAGCTTATACTTTCATTAGCTGTTGCAAACTCACGACTCGCACAACTTTCTACGTCGGAAATAGTTCGCCTTTTCTGTAGAGTCTATAGTCTGTACACAAATTAAAAACTGTATAGTTTTTTCAGGAGTTACTAACGTATTTTATATACACCTGAGTATCTCCAACCTCACAATTCACTTGAAATTATTACTACCCAAATTCCGCTTTATTATAACAGCTAAGTATCTACCAGTGACCCCGAGGTATAGCCAATTTACAATAATCACAACTGGTAAACAATTTTTTTATACTTATGTAAATACCGTGTATCCTTTCATATCCATTCATTAAATCGCTGTAATTGTAACATTACAGACACTTCAATTATATTTGTATAGAAAACAAAGACTACTACTTATATTGATAGAAACGGCGCGTAAACTTATGAAAAGTGAATGATAAAAGTTTTAACAGGCAGGGTTACTTTCGCATTTATAATAATATATGGATCTCTCACAGATCGATGTAGGTAAGTGAGCTTTTTAATTACGTGGCTCCCAACTGTTTCGGTAGGTTTTATTTTTTTCTGTGTGTTCTTGTGCCTATATACACTGCAGTTACAGCCTTTGAAATAACGGCCTACTAATAAATGAAATCTAAATAGAATACCTACACTCCTTTTTTCAACAGTCAAGAGTAGCACATCTCATTCCCACAACAACCAGCTTGCTTTATACCAGTAAATAATCAACACAACATTAACAAAATCAAAATCATAAAATGATGCGCAAAACAAAATTATACGGGACCCGTCCATGAATAATAGATGAGGCGACAGCGTGAACCCTACGTAGGTATCATTACTAGCCTCTTGTGCGTAATTAATCGTAGGGCTGCCCATGACGAGCCTTGCTTTATTAAATTTTAGCGCTTTCCGACCACCCTTCCCCATCGAGGGTAGGCGGGGATGGGGCCCCTACGGAATGAATAGAGCCATCACTTTTACTATTCACTGCGGACGGTGGATTAGCAAGATGAATTTCCTGATCCCCGAGGGGTACAAATTGTGCGTGCCCCCCCTCACTATTGATGCGGATTTGGCGCGATTGCGTCGCGATTATTCAGCGATTGTCGAGAGGTTTTTTTGTTACCGAAATGATAATTAAATATTTGATGAACGCTTTGATTTTTGTGATTATGTACTCGATATAGTTATGTATGTTATCGTAGTAGGAGTTGGGGTTCGACGTGTATTTTTATTTATGTTAACCAAAAAAATATTTCTAAAATTACTACGCTATAGTGAAAAGTATCGTTTGGGAATATTATTTTTTTAAATATTGAAGACTATTTTACTCATACTTGGCGTAGTGACCTATTTACATAAGACGTAAGTATATCTACTCATACGCGTATGTATTTACCACCGGGGATAACAAAGAGAACACCAGAGAAGCCACACTCGTGCTGCCGACCCTGTAAGCACAGAGTTTCTATGCTGTCAGTGTAGAGGACAAAGCAGGACAAACCTTTAGTCATCCCACTGACAGCACAAATTCTCCAGTGAGCTCTGGCTACCCTACTCACCGCCGGGAACACAACATGAAGTTATTATATCCGCGGTATTCTGTAGGGCGGAGGTACTTCCCCAGTCGGACTGCTCAATTGGGCGGAAATATCGCCGTGTCCTACCTCCTATCTTCTCTTCTCTCCTATCCTGTACCTTAGGAGTTTCCTCTAAAGCCTATTAAGATAGATTTTTAATCAGTTCAGGCGCTATTCGAACCCGCGATCTTTCCCTTACAGGGGGAATGCTCTGAGCACTGAGCCACTGAATCTCGCCTGAAGCTATCCAAATCTTCCTATATATAAGTGTTTAAGAGGTGCTAGGACCCACATTTCGCCAGTTTATGTTAAGCTCCCAATGTAATAGGTAGCGAGCCTATTACCATTAACCGGGCCACTTATAAACCTGCGATAAATACACACATAATTTCGAAAAGAAACGAAAGGTCATTGGTGAGTGCCATGGTAAAACCTGGGATCGAACCCGAGACCTCGTCTCAGCAGTCCATTACCCATAATGTATGATCGCAAGTAAGAAAATGATATAGGTATCAGGTATCCGATATCAGTATTTTTCAGTTTTTTCTAAGACTGTACGTTGAAATGTGTACCTATTTAAAAGAATTTCAATTCAAAAATATAAATAACTTTGAAATATAATCTTCATTTAGGTGATATAAGGGTGCACGAGGCCTGTACAAATTAAATGAACTGCCATGTGCTATTTTTGCCTTTGACTAGGTATATTATTTAGTGTAATCATTATGCAAATCAAACGTTAATCCTAATAAGCAATTCAGATTCCCATCAGAGCTGACAGGCTGCCCTTTAATGGCTATGTGCGACCGCCCATACACACACACACACGCCCGAGGGTGTAATATTTTTCACCCCAACAAAAACATACCATCGTTTTAGCTCGGAGCGAGAGTTTCGCCCCTTTGTCCAAGCACAATACATGTTCGTTATATTTTTTTTAATAAACCGGCTCGGTAAAGCACAGAATCGATGGCCGCCGGCGAATAGCTACCGAATCACTCAGTTAATTATTGACACATCCGTTTTTTATTCGGCTCCCCGGCGTCGGGCCTCCATTGTGGTCGTCTAATATTATTCCTTTTGTGTGCCACGTTGCCGAAACTGGCTATTTCCTTACCTTTGTACCCTGTTACGTTTTGGGCACGACATTGCCTTTGTTCTGGAGTATTATTGTTCTAAAATTACTGGTTATCAATTTTCTTATAGTTCTCGTACTGTATTGGACGGTGTATTCAATTTTATTTACTACATAGTCTGGTATATTTTTTTCTGAATATATGTAGTTTCAACGTTGATTTGCGAAATGCTTTCTGAGCGAAGACTTAGGAAGGCCGCACACCAAAGCAGCAAGTTTACAGCAAACGCTCTTTACTTTCTGCAAGTTTTTCACTTCTCGTGTATACGTACTATATTGGTAAATATATGGGCGTATAAATTGCTGCTTGCTACTTTAATGTACAGTTATTTACCATACATTTTATGACAAAATAAATCAAGTAAACATACTAATTCGAAATCATACTTAGTACTTACGATATACTAAACGTATTACATAAGCTCCACAAAAACAACTAAACTTCCTAAATATGAATTTGCTTTCCAGACCTTAGTACAAAATACATTAAATATTGTTCATATAGACGAAAGAAAATTACTATTTGCACAAACAAACCTATTCAATTACCGTGTACAACAACTTGCGAAGGTTAAGTTCACAAAGGATTAACTATTCGGATGTGAGTCGAATCAATCCAAGCTAGGGCACTTTTTAATCAATGATCTGTCGATGATCGTAGCGGGCTGTCGTAATGAATAATTGAATAATTTTTGTGGTAATGAAATGCGAAGCGGCGCTTACCGGCGACGGGACAACCTACCCCGATCTAGATAAAGGGTTGTATCGCGCTCGACACGAAAACTAACGGATACGATCGCTTTCCGATAACGGACATCGAGCACGGAAACTCGGCTCTTAAAAAACTGCCATCACCAAATAAAAAACGGGTGAAATATTTTACGACCTTTAAAAGGCCTTTGACAGCATCGATCAATACAAAATTTATGGCTGATTCCGAACTCGATGTCAAGTCACTTTCGAAATCTAATATATGAATCTATTAGTAGTCAATAAACGTATAAAATTGTTTTGAATGATAATAAAGATCTGTTTATGGAAATTTTGATGGCGGAGTACGTAAAGGCAACACTCTAGGTCTCATCATAAGTTCTATCAAACTGTTGGATTACTCAATAGCGGTCTAGCGTTATCATTTCGCAATAGATTCGGTTCTATCTATTAAATTTTAATATATTGTATGCCAATAGAATACATTTTCAAAGGTCTATAATAACCTTTTTTTTGTTTTATGAGGAGTTACGTTGTACAAACAATTTTGTTTTTATTTAAGTTTGGAACATTTATATCTAGTGTGTTGTGTTTAATGTATCTATTTAGAAAACCTAAACCGATACATACAAGTACCTACTATGTAACAAGTTTTATGTTTTAGTATATAGTATACTAGATATATGTATACTAGAATGTCTGTTTAACTAGAATAAAGTATAAAACTGCGGATTTATAGTCCATAAAAACAGATTTAATTATAATAGATTTTACCCATGACTGACACGGTACCGTGTTTAATTAATTGTTTTACTTCAGTATGCTTTAAGCGCTTAGTTGTTTGCATTTGTATTATCTCTACTTTGAATTTAAATTACACTTAAATCAATCATATATCTACTACTGATTTTTTAGCCCAATTAGTCTAATACCGAGACACGTGCAATGTTGCTAGATGAATACCTGGTAATCTACCTCTCACACTATATGCACAGCAGATAATACTAAATCAATCAATGCCTAGTTAGTCGCCTTTTAAGACAGCGATAACCTTCGAATGACACGGGGTAGTGATTCTTGTATTCTTTCTCCGTCACCATAAGGATCAAGTACTAAATAACACTTGGTAATTATTTAACAACGAGATTCAAAAAAGTCCGTCGTGGTTTTTCATGACTAGCAACCGGTTCCGATTTCCCTACTATTTGGCGAAATATGGGTGTTAATACAGATCTGCTTACCCAAGAGTGTTTAGGCCAACAATTAGTACAAGCACGTAATAATGTTATTAATTCTGTGGGATATATATACTTCTATACTAATATTATAAAGAGAAAATATTTGTATTTTTGTTTGTATTGAATAAACACAAAACCACTGGACCTATTTCAAAAAATCTTTTTCCATTAGAAAGCTACATTATCACTGAATAACATAGGGCGATATTATATTTCCAAAAAAATTAGGGATCCTTTCTAAATTTCCAATAATGTCCAACTCCAACTCCAACTTATTAAGGTCATTTTTTACCCAAGGTGTAAAAACTGGCCTCAATAAGTCCTTATATCGCGTGCGCTGCGAAAACAAAACGCGGGATAAACTTCAGGTAATTTTGCAGTTTTAATGGGTCCGAGTGCTACCTAACCACTCCCGAAGGCCGACGGGGTTGGTATCCGAGGGTATTTTCGCACGAAAAATAAGTTTACAGGATCAAAATTCTTCGCGGGCGGAGCCGCAAACTAGTAATATATAAAGAT
The DNA here is from genome assembly GCA_963662185.1 of Eilema griseolum. Classification (NCBI taxonomy): domain Eukaryota; kingdom Metazoa; phylum Arthropoda; class Insecta; order Lepidoptera; family Erebidae; genus Eilema; species Eilema griseolum. Next base: position 6,054,511 of record OY759249.1, read on the forward strand.
ATAAATGAGAAGACGTTATTGAGCTCTGAAGTCTCTCTATGAGGACTTCAGAGCTTGCGACAGAGGATACATGGGTCATACACTAAATGGTTTAACATCCAAAAGAGGGTAAGACAGGGATGTGTAGCGTCACCATGGCTGTTTAACTTATTCATGGACAGTTGTTTGCAAGATTTGAAAGATAAAGAATGTGGTTTAAGAATGAACAAATTACTCGTCAAATGTCTTCTCTATGCTGATGATCAGGTTTTACTTGCGTCATCGGCAGATGAGTTGCAGGAGATGGTAACAAGTATGCATCGAGAAGTTTTAGAAAAGGGGCAGGTCAGGAGTACTCTAAACCGACGAGCATGCTTGAAGAATGTAATGAGATTGAATGAAGCGAGAGTAGTATGTCAGGATCGTAGCAAATGGAGATCCGTGATCTCTGCCTACCCTTATGGGAAACAGGCGTGATTTTATATATGTATGTATGTATGTTATTAGCTTACACACATAGCTATGATTGCATCCATAACCATTATAGTAACTGTTCTTGTAAACCCATTGAACAAGAAAAATGTGTTACCTACCTTGGATTGAAAGTGGACGAAAACTTCTCTTGGTCGTACCATATTGAGCACATATGTAGTAAACTTAGAATACTATGTACTAGGTAAATTCTACCACCTAAGCTTTAAAGTACCTACTAGTACGCTCAAATGCCTCTACTTACAATTAGTCGAACCCATATTGGCCTACGCTCTCGACTGCTATGGACTTACATTCAAAAGCTATATTGATAAATTAGAATCGCAACAAATTAGATTTTTAAAACTATTAGTAGTAGAAAAACCAAAAACAACTGTAAGGCGATTATTATAAACTTTTCAAAATTTGCAAAATTCTTCCCGTTAGTTTAAAGCATAAATACCTACTTCTTGTTAATAGCCATGGCTGTTGGGAGCGTTACTCACTGGTTGCCCATAACTGTGTAACTAGGAAGGTATCTGCGGGTAAATATGAAGTACCCAGAGTATGCAACTACTTTGGCGACAGAACGCTTGATAAACGAATACCGTACCTACTTAATAGTTTGCCCGCAGATATCAGAAACGAAACTAAAAAAGGCAAATTTGCCAAATTGCTTCGAGACCATTTAATAAAGCAATTGTAATTGTAATTATGCACTGCAATTAAAAGTTCTTAGGTACGGTCAACGGAGTGGATGGGGTCGCACTTTTTCATATAAGTTGTATGAAGAAGTGCGACCTCATCTACTTTGTTGACTGTACATACCTATGCATAATATATAATAATGTCCGCATGCAAACGTAGCAAACTTTGTTGTCTGTTCCCACAGTCAAACCGTGGAAACGGTTTTGTGGGGCCTTGTTTAGATGTAAGTTATGTAAATAATGGCTAATAAAGATACATACATACATACATTGAGCATATACCCACTTATTAGGTATATACATACAGACACTCGTTCCTTTCTCCCTTCAGAGTACTAGAATAGATACAACCCTTCATTCTCTTATCCTCAATTATTATTCCCATTATACTCCAGTGAAGATTCAAAGACGAAACCTATAAACCGATTTCAAATCATAATCCTTTCGGTTTAATCAGGGCGGTAGACTCAAAGGCTAGTATAAGGTTTAGGTCTTTTCACGAATATGAAAGCGTGCTACACAGACGTGGTGTAACGCGATACTCATACAAATCGGTGCAGCCACAAAGCTTTGGTTTCGCCGCACTTCACCGCCAATCATATCACCGTCACCGCTTCGTATTCATACGTTTGAATCGTCTTTTCATGTCGGCGTTTTACTCTTCAATATGAATTATATATTGATTTTATCTTGGTCTTTTTTTTCTTAAATCAGAGTCTTCGTTTTATTTTTTTCGAATGGCGACCTAGTTTAGGTTTGTATAGCGTTGGTTGACGGTATCTCAATAATGTTAAAGGTAATTGTAATTTATATGTAATTGTAAATGTAATTATATGTGACTATCAAAATAATAGGGATATTTACCATGTTGCATTGTTTCGAGTGAAAGGAAACAGTAAGCGTCGTGAACGTGATCGGGTTTGAGTTTGTAGTGAGAGTGAAACCAGTGGTAGTGCAGATACGCGTAGTAAAAGAACTCGAAAGAGGGTAGATCGACAAAACTCCTAAAAAACTTTTTTATAGTTCACCGCCTTACCTACTCCAGTTCCTCCGTGAATGATCACGGACCGCTTTTCAGCGCGTTTCAGCGCTGATGCAAGCACCATGAGGTGCTTGCATCAGCGCTGAAATATCGGAAACTCGAAACATTGCTACATGGTAAATATCCCGATTATTTTGATATTGATGTGAGTGACCATGATAGTTTAAATACCTATAATGAAGCTAAATAATTTTGATTTGCCTGATGGTTCTACCTAAAGGTCATTACTTACTATCATGATTAAGATTATTTTTTATACCACGTATGTGGCAGACAAGCGCACGGCCCACCTGATGGAAAGTGGCTACCGTGGCCTATGGACGTGTGTAACACCAGAGAAGCCTCACTCGCGCTACCGACCCTGTAAGCACAGAGTCTCTGTGCCATCAGTGTAGAGGACAAAGCAGGACAAGCCTTTAGTCATCCCACTGATAGCACAAATTCTCCAGTGAGCTCTGGCTACCGTACTCACCACTGCGAACACAACACGAAGTTATTATAACCGCGGTATGCTGTAGCGGGCGGAGGTACTTCCCCAGTCGGACTGCTCAATTGGGCGGGAATACCATTATCTGATATGTATTTGTGACTCGTATAAATGACATCATCATTATCATTGTGTTAATCCCGTTCTCATTCGATGCCCTCGCCTTTGAGTCCGGATTCTACACCTTCACTTCGCACGGCCTTTGGTATCCATGATAGTAATACCATCGGCACGCATGCCGCCCTCCACGACGCCAAACCAGCACTACTTGGGTCTACCCCTTCTACCGGGTATCTGATGTGATGTAACTCGTATAGATAACATATTATGTAAATTGAAACTATAATGTTATATAAATTACGTTGGCTACTGTAAGATTGAAATGTAATATATTTACGAATCATGAGCTACAAGCTAACTCTCGTAAAAAATATGGTCAAAATACTGTTCCGATCTAATCTCCATTTCATGAGTGTCATAAAAGATATTCTAACAAAGTTTTCTACTACCAAAATTGACTTATTTAAGGCTTACTGTCAGTATTACACGTGCAGTCTGTAGATAAGATATATAACATAACATAACATAACAACATAACGTAAATACACGCCTATATCCCCGAAGGGGTAGGCAGAGGTGCTAGCACCCACATTTCGCCAGTTTATGTTTAGGTCCCAATGTAATAGGTGGCGAGCCAATTGCCATTAACCGGACACTTATAAACCTGCGATATATACCTACACACATAACTTCGAAAAGCATCGAAATGTCATTAGTGTATGCCATGGTAAAACCTGGGATCGAACCTGAGACCTCGTCTCAGCAGTCCATTACCCATACCACTAGGCTACTGCTTTTTTTTTTAAACCACTTAGTTGGCAGACAAGCACACGGCCCACCTGATGGAAAGTAGTTACCGTGGCCTATGGACCTCTGTAACACCAGAGGAGTCACAGTCGCGCTGCCAACCCTGTAAGTACAGAATTTCTGTGCCGTCAGTAGAAGACAAAGCAGGACAAGCCTTTAGTCTTCCCACTGACAGCACAAATTCTCCAGTGAGCTCTGGCTACCCTACTCACCGCTGGGAACACAACACGAAGTTATCATAACTGCGGTATTCTGTAGGGCGGAGGTACTTCCCCAGTCGGACTGCTCAATCGGGCGGAAATACCGCCGTGTCCTACCTCCTTAATAAAACCGCGGGCTATTTAAGATATAGTAGGCGTATAGGTATACAGCGATCTACGTGTCATGTATAATAATACGCTCAGGATACTGTTGGGGCTGCCGTGGAGGTGCAGCGCGTCGACAATGTTCGCCGAAAGATGTATGGATGACTTTATGGCCATCATGCGTAAGAGGAGTGCCTCGCTGCTCGCTCGCCTCGCGGCAGCACTATTAGTGTCTCATCTGTTTTCGCAGATAAATGGGAGTCACCAATTCTGCGACACTGGATGAAACTCCTAACTACATAAAAAAATTGTTTTACTAACACTAGCTTAAGTTATTAGTTAATAACAAATTATGGGCTTGCCTGCAATAAAAGATTGGTATTTTTTTTTTTTTTTTTTTTTTAATAGACCCACGGTAAGCATATTATTATATCAAATAATCAAAGGCTTAAAAACGCTAGACAGCCAGACCTTGTAATTGATATCTAAGTATTGCAATAGCATCCGTGGTTTGCAAGGGTCCTAGTTGAAAAACACCGCTAGGCACCAATCTGCCACATGTATGCTGAACTAGAGATCATTTGGCGTGCTTGCAACTTGCAAGATATGTAGCTATTCAATATTGATATGCTTTTTTATGTATCTCAAAGACGAACAAATAAATTATTCTTTCTTTATTTCTTATTCCAACGAAACTTACTTTGCATTCTCTTCCCTATTTACATGTCATTTTTCGGACGTCGTGTGACTTATTTGTGGCTTAACCCCTACGTCAGTATCTACATATACCTATCATAGTTCTTGACCCTATCATTTTAACTATACATAGTGCAAAGTATTTAATATACATGTTTCAACAGGAAATCCTATCCCAGTTCGAAACCCCAATACCGCAAACCTGCGAGACTAGGGTTTTCAATCCGGCGTATCTGTCGGCTTTACGGGATTATTAACTGTAATAATACTTTTGGTACGATATAACAGGCGATATTAGTTAAAATAGGGAATGTATTCGAAGTCATAATTTATATACATACATATAATCACGCCTGTATCCCCGGAGGGTTACGCAGAGGTGAATAAACACCCACATTTCACCAATCATTGTATTTAGTCCCACGTTATAGAGGGTGAGCCTCTTGCCGTTTTCAAAACATTATTGTTGACTCGAGCCATGCATCTGAGGCTGCGTCTGGGCTATATATATCTGTCTGATGTTAAACAGCCCTATCCCTTAGTCTCCATCATTTCCTTCGTCTAAAGTTCATTCAAATTATCATTATGATTTCATCTTTTACTACAATTCAAGACGGGAATGCATGAAGGGGGCCGCTAGTACACGCTTCATACAAAATCGTATGTACTTGTGAGTGACGTCAGTCACCCGTCGCGCGTTATGCAAATGTATGAAGTGCAAGAGATATATTACATTTATCTCGGTCTTCGTTGCGTTTACATGCAGCACTATTGTTGACACGAGCCATGCATTTTAGAGTGAATCTGGGCCGTATATATCTGTTTGATGTTAAACAGCCCTATCCCTTAGTCGCCTTGTACGACACCGCATGGGAAGAGATAGTGTGCCGGAAACCACGCGGCAAATAAATAATAAAATTAATTTGAAATTTAATGAGAAATCTAAAAAGTTAAAAATTGGGACAGCATTTGATTGTTTATATTTTGTCTTACTGTGGGAATTAAAATTATTTTTATTTATATCTTATTTTTAAGGCATATATTTTTCAGAACAATCTAACATATAAAGCAGTATTGGGCAGAATCGAAAGACTTTGTCAAATAGCCTATTCTATATTATTCTATAAACAGTCAGAAAACGTCATAAAGTAATAAATAAGTAAGCCTTTACTGCTGTTAATATTACAGTTCAGTTCACAAGTTACTAAATAAGTTTACAATCGGTTGGATTCGGTTTTTTAGAAAACGTCATAGGTATCTGTAAATAAAGTATTTAAACTTCAAAGTTCACTATTTAAATATTTTGAGATTGTCAGATAGCCCCTTCATCTACTCACATTTGATAGATATTGACAACTGGTTCTATAACTAATCTATAATAACCAACTAAACATTTTTAAATCGGTCTTTGCGACATTTCATTAAAAGTACTTATGTAGGTACATACACATATATATAATCACGCCTTTATCCCCGGAAGGACAGGCAAAGGTGAATTAATACCCACATGTTACCATCATTGTATTCCGTTCCACGTAACCCCTGTTACGTGTGAGCCTATTGCCGTTTTCCGGGTACTAATGTTGCTCCAAGCCATGCATCTGAGGCGGAGTCTAGGCTGTATATATCTGTCGATGTTAAACAGCCCTATCCCTTAGTCACTTTGTACGACACCGCATGGGAAGAGATGGTATACTGTATATGTACAGTGGTATATAACTTATGTATAGTATACGTTGTAATTTTCCATTTTAATTTACCTTTTCTTGAACTGTTTTTTTATCAACATTGTCGTTATTGAAAACCGCTATTGATATCTAAATAAAGGTTGTAAAATCCATTCAAAGTTCCTACGCATTTTCGTTCTGAATCTTTGTTAACAGAAAAAAAGGATCGCAGCATTTTCCAAAATTGAAATGGAGCTAGCTGTTGTGCTGGCAACTTTTCATGTCTAGCCAGGCTCGTGTAATGGAAATGACAAGTCTAATGTAACAAGTAACAACTGAAAACATCCGTTGGATGTAACAAAGCATTCATTTTCTGATGGCGGTAATCTCGCCGAAGGGCGGCATTGTTCGTCATTTTCCTCTGCGAGCCTATATACTTTTTTCGCATTTTCTTTTCGTAAAGAATAAAAATTGTGAACAGTATTGTCGCGGCCGAGGCTCGCGCCGTGATCGTGCAAAAAGGAGCCCTGGATGACAACGAAATGACGGGAGCGTTCGCGGGTGGCCCCCTCCCTCCACACTTGTAAAAATGTCGCTGAGGGAGGGGCGGCGTGCCTACGACAAGACGGCATTTTTACACACCGCCGCCAAACTGACATCGTATACGCCGATTTTGGATCAAGCGAAACTGAGTCTTGACATTTAGGAGTAAATTAGAGATCTGATTGGCAGGGATTTACTTGACTTTTTAAAACACGGGCCGTGTTTGCGATAAATCGATAAGTATATACGCGCTACCCGCCAGCACCAGAGGGTACAAATTGCACGGATTTTACAATTCTTTGTGTTGACACGCTGAAGGGTGGGGCGTTTAGCGGTTTCCGTCCAATGTTTTAGGAAATATTACATTTTCTGTTTTTAATTCGCATTCGATGTTTCGTTTCTGTACTTAACGTTTTCCTGTTCATTGTTTGAACACTCACTCATTTTACTAAAGGCTTTTAGCTTTTGTTACGTCTGTAGATATGTAGATTACATAAAAAAAACTACGTTTTAAAAAAAAAGACTTCAAAAACTATAAAGTAACATAATAAAGATAACAGAAAAATTACTGAATTTACAGATTTACTGATCTGTTAGAAGTCGTTGCTTTCAGAGTCCATATTATTTCAATTGATTGCATCATAATACTTCAGACACAACAGACAAAGTAGACACCGACTTCTAACAGATCACTAATCTTTATTATGTTATTTCATAGTTTTTAGTTTTTGAAATCGGTTTTTAAACGTAATTTTTTATATTTTTATTTTTAAGTAGCTAACTGTAATTTTATTAATTTTGTCGTTTAATTTAATTAATTTAGTACCCATTTTTAGTGGGCAGTTCAGCATGTGGACCATAATTTTCGATTTAATGCTCTCAATAACTTAAACGAGACATTCATGCTATACATCATTAAGAAATTCTGTTATCTGCCTCCATAGTTTAAGATTTCGTATTTCTAGCACGCCCTTGACCATTGTAATGTCGCCTACCGTGTCTAGCTGCAAGACTACGATATCGCCTTTGAGTTGTGGAGGTCAGGTGGCAGTCGCTTCATGAAAAATATCGAAGTTCAGTCAAATCCACAGTTATACTGGTAAAGACCCAGACTCCTGAGGTGGAAGCTTCGGATGCGACTAGGATTTACGTTAAGATGGAGAAGAGGAAGAAGGCCTCAAACCGTTTCATGCGAGACAGTATGGATTCCACCTTGTAGGTGGCACTGCACAGCTCACCTGATGGAAAGTGGTTACCGTGGCCTATGGACGTTTGTAACACCAGAGGAGTCACAGTCGCGCTACCAACCCTGTAAATACAGAGTTTCTGTGCCGTCAGTGTAGAAGATAAAGCAGGACAAGCCTTTAGTTTTCCCACTGACAGCACAAATTCTCCAGTGAGCTCTGGCTACCCTACTCACCGCTTCTACCTATCTTTAAAAGTAATTGAGATTACCTTTATAGGTATATCGATTAAGATAGAAAAAATTGATACGGTCCAGGCGGGATTCGAACCCGTGATGTTTCCTTCCGTGGCTTTGACCACGGAACCACTACCGAAGGGAAATAATGTCGCGTCGAATCCTGCTTTAAATTTTTTCTAGCATACTAAATGCTTTAAATTTCATTCAACATCTTTATATACTTATTCTATTACTTGCCCACAGAACGTATATCTCAGGATGAAGCGAAGAGACAAACCCAGGACTACTTCAAGCAGTACCCTGAGCTGCAGAAAGACGTGACAGACTTCGTGGCCAGTTCTCCCTCCAAGAGTGCCAACGTCACGCCTGAGAAGCTATTCAGCAGGAAGGTTTTTGGTGAGCAACTGCTTCTTTATGTTCAGTAAAAAGTGTACCGTGTAGTAAAGGCCGCATGGGAGCTCATCAAGTTCCAACTTCATCTGCAAGCCGGTATACCACACACTAAATAAATGTTTGTAAATGAAAAAAATGCCCTGTTGAGTTTCTTGCCGCTAAACTAATCGATTCATTTCATTTATTTATTTGCTTGTAATGTGGTACAACAAAAGATGGAAATAAAAAATATAGTAGGTAATCAAGCACATGCCGTAAAGTTGGCATGCAAACACAGATTATTAGGTATACAAAGCAATATCTACTTGGCAACCAAAAACATATTGCAGCCACAATAAAGGCGCAGCCGTTACAATTACAACGCATTTCTGCAGTGGTACGAATGACATGCATATTTCTTTAAAAAGTCTTCCACTGTATAAAAAGTCTCGTCCGCCAACCATTTATGTAATGCTACACAATTTTTTTATGAGGTAGGTAGGTCTATAATCGACACTGGCAATGAGTTATAAATTTGTGAAGCCATATAAACACAATTACGTCTAAATACCTACTCGTATCTCTAACCTAGGTTAAAATCACATATTTTTAATTTTCATATTTTGTAAGTTGCGTTTTAATAGTCTATGCAATTGAATTTTAACTTTGACTTTGATCTGCTGATTCACGGAAGGAAGAGTTGTAACTAAACAGCTTTATACTAACTCTCTGAAATTTATAAAACATAATATGTATACTGTTATGATAATGTAGGTAGTTGAATTTTGTTTGACCTCGCTTTCTGTTATTCATAAAATCCGCTCTAGTTCTACTAAACAACAAATTAAAAAAAAACCTAATTAAATACTTAGGTACGTATGTTTCCATTCGGAGAGAATATCCGAACATCTTTTCACACACCAACAACAGCAATACACATCCATTTAAAAAAAAACTACGCAATCGTACGCAAAGGCATCACGCTCATTCTGCTCGAATGCGTTTCCATATTCAAATTATCAGATCTGTCGATCAGGGCGCGAACAAAACGCCATTATGGCTATTACAAGTTTTAATATTACAAATGTTTGGCTTTTGTTGTAAGTGTGCATCTGCTGCGTGGCTCCCTTGCTCGATTGTATGGAATCGGCGTTAGATTTCATGTCGAGATTTGAGAGCAAAATCTTGATACCTACCACAAGCTGATGGTCTTTTAGCTTACGGTTATCATTTTACTGTTTTGGTTTCAATTACTTCTACACAAGCTGTTTAGAACAAAAATGGCGTCACGGTTCACAGGTGAGGTGAGATTGAATTTTGAATTTCGAATGTGGAATAGGACGGAGAAACTAGAAAAAACAGTAAATTAATTTTATAGCATACTAGCTGTTACCCGCGTGTTACAAATATAGCGTACCTAGGTATGTCCTTTTCCAAGGTCGAATCTATCCCTGTACCAAATTTCATCAAAATCGATTCAGTGGTATAGGCGTCAAAGTCTAAGCGTAAACTAAGTCATAGTAAGACTGAAAGCTGATTCCAACTGAGTTGGGAAAAACTCGGATGACGAGTAGATCAGCTCGACCGGGGATGAATTGGGGTGATGAGCTGACCTACCTACTCATTTGAAAAATTGTTTCTTTTCCTTCTAATATATTCTATCAATAAGCCTACCGCAGTCCATTGCTGGACGTAGGCCTCAATGTTAGGAGGCTTTGGCCTACTGTTTCCACACTAGCCAGACTGGTGGATATGGGGTTTTATTTCGAGCTTTCCTTTTCTCGCAGTGATATCGTCTGCGTTAACGAAATAATACGGCTCGCATCTTACTACACCCTTCGAATGGGATAGGGTTGTGATACTTGTACCTATTCTTTCTCCGTCAAACTTTGTAAAAATAAGCAGTACCTATGGACCGATTTTCAACGTTCAATATATCGATAGCCTAAAATACAAACATACTAAGTGAAAAAATTTGCATGTTCAATTTACAAATCCTATATTGATGGCAAAGAAGACAAATATGGTAAGTACAAAGCTTTTCACTTAATATTTTTGTCTTCTAGAACATCGATATGTTACCTATGTCTATTTTGTGTGTGCATAAATCTTAAATAAATAAATAGGAGATATTTAAAAAAATATATTTTGTTGTATCATCTATAGTGATGCATTGTATATAGTAGGACAAATATATTTCATATCCAAAACAGCAAGCGTGTATATCAAAATTAATAATGTACACATGTGCACATTAAATTTTAAATGTCACCGCATTAGTGTGACGTATCACTGAAGGGCTATGTGTGTGTGCGTGTGAAAAGCGTCGTCCAATCGTCACCTCTCGCGTGAATTGTAGGCGGGGCTTCACACCACGCGCTACGGGAACCACGCGATCGATTTTATTTGAGACTTCACAAAAGAATGTACCTATGCGGGCGTATTGTTTTATAGACGCATAATAAACAATTTACTCAAGCTGTTTAACTTGAGGGTTATAACTCTTATTATAACAAAGAATTACGTAATGTGGTAGGTAATTAACTTTCGATTTGACTTGATAAGCAGAAGAATGAGTAGAAAATCGGATAAATCTCGTCGCTCCCAACGCCATAACGCATGTATGCGCGTACACCTTAAATATTTTTTTAGAGTAGTTAAAACCGGGACAACGACGTGACACATTGGAGCGGTAATTATAAACTCAAAGCTATTTTTGATGGCAAAATTTTAATGATGTTTATATGAAATAATAAAAAAATTAGAAAATCAGAAAATATACACAGTAATTCCTTTCAATGCCGTTACCTACAAGACGATTAAAGGGCATGCGTGTTCTTAATCGAATAGTAAATACACAACCTATGACAAAGATTTTTAGATGACAGGAAAGTGAATACGTACGTTGAATACTAAAGGTGAAAAGCGTAACAAATAAAATGACTCTTTCGCATTACCTACTTATTACAAAATTAACAGCTGCCCGTGGCTTCGTTCTGTAAACTCTTTACCGCGGGCAAAACCTTTTTATATATACCTATTATTGTTATGGTTATAATTCATCTCTGTTCAGCTGCCTAGGCGTGAAAAGTTAATAGACTAATCTAATAAAGTTACTTTCGCATTTAACATATTAATATCGGCTGGGTTCGCATTAAAAAATTTGTGACAGAATTGTTTGCTTTTGTAAATGCATTTGGAAAACACCGCTACCCGAAAAGGGATTGGTTGTAAGTATTATAACAATTCTAGTCCTTGCTCAGGAGCTTCGGCCACTACTAAACTCTAATAAACTTACAAATTCAAATAAGTTTAACCAATATCTGCCTACTTCACGAACATACCAATTTATGTAAGGTTGGTGAATGACGTCGAACCTTAGTTCTATCTATCTATCAAGTAGTCTAGTTGGCAGATTATTTGTTTAGCTATCTTATTTTGTTAGATATATGTATACAATTTATTAATAAGTAATTATTCAATTATTATTTACATAACACATATTTCTATGTACATAATATCAAACGTCCGAAACTCTAAGAATCTGTCCAATTATTTAACTAATTAGTTCAATTGAATGAATACAATTCATAGACCGTGTGAATTATACATATTTTGCTGAGCAAGAGAACAAGTGAAGCAATATCATATTAAAGTCTGATTTCAGTTTATGCACTTGTTGCTTTAGTCAAAGGGTGTGATTAAAAGATTGCTCTTAGGCACAAAATAAGTATACGTATTAACCTCCTGGGCCGGCTGTGAAGCGAGGGATATGTCTCAGATAATCTTACCTCCGTCAACCTGCTGTCCACACATTTGGCATGCCTTTTAGTCGGTTCAAGTCCATCATAACCCCTCAGGGGTATCCGAGGGGGTTTAGAGCACAATAAAAAAATAGTATCTATCTAAATATATATAACTCAAAGGTGACTGACTGACATAGTGATCTATCAACGCACAGCCCAAACCACTGGACGGATCGGGCTGAAATCCGGCATGCAGGTAGATGTTATGACGTAGGCATACGCTAAGAAAGGATTTTGACTAATTCTACCCGCAAGGGGATAAGATAGGGGATGAAAGATTGTATGAAACTTTGTCAATTTTAAACCGATCGGGTTGAAACTTTGCATACTCAATAGGGTTGACTCAATACTAAGCGATAACCGACAACAACGCGGGCGGAGCCGCGGGCAATAGCTAGTTAACTATAAAGTTCGCATAAATACGAAACATTTCGCTTGTTCAGTACTTCTCCCCTGTAGTTACATATTTATCAATTATGAACTTAATTTGCCCGTTGTCCGGTACTCGTATGTTTCATTTACATTCGCTTTCTTAACTTTTACAACTTTAATTTCTACATTCTTTGTCAAAGTACACTTTATTTAACGTGCGTAAATCCACTCGGATATCTCGCTGGCCTCTGCAGGGTGGTTAGGTCGGGCTCGTACCGACCAAAACTGCATTACCGTCTTGGGTCAATCAATTGCTTAAAGGATAAGATAGCCTCTGGCATACCTAACCCTCGCGTACCCCGACTGACCCAGAGCTATAGAAAGCCCCATCGGATGTGGGACTACGACGTCCCCATCTTTCCCCATGTCAAGGTACACTTGTGAGACAAATTCGCAGTTGTCTTTCAGTCAACTAATAAACTTATCTTACTCCACATTAACTATAGTTCTCTTTAAATATTTTGACAAATCTGATTTTCACTACAATCTCGATATTTTTATAGTTACAATATTATTAAGTTGCGTTGGAAATCTCAAAACGCTATCGAGGTGAAATATTTTAGGTCATCGGTAGGGTAGTGATAACGTGTGACCTACTTCTTTTGAGCTAAAAGACCACCCACATTATAACTGCTGTGATACCCTGTAAACCAATTTCAACAGCGGCTACTAACAAAAATACCGACAAGAAAAGTTAAACTGTAACCTGCATGAAAGTTAGTAAGAAGCAAATTGAGAACATAATTAATTTCTCGCCGTAACAAGGGCGACACAAAAGAGTAAAACAGTTAGTACCTATAGGAAAATGAAGACACTGTGAAATTTAATGTTTTTTGTCTTAAGTGAAATATATTTTTTGATTCCTATAGTGGAAAAATCATCAAATCAAGTTTAATGACGTAAAGTATTTAAGGATAGAAACAAATAGCAAGCTGTAGATTTTTTTTTATACCACTTAGGTGGTAGACTTGCACATGGCCCACCTGATGAAAAGTGGTCACCGTGGCCTATGGACGCGTGCAAAACCAAGAGAGTCACACTCGCGCTGCCAACCCTGCAAGCATTGAGAGTTTCTGTGCCGTCAGACTTTGACAGCACAAAAACCCTCCAGTGAGCTCTGGCTACCCTACTCACCGCCGGGAATACAACACGAGGTTACTATGGCCGCGGTATTATGTAGGGCGGAGGTACTTCCCATCTGAAAATTAGAAACCTTAATCTTTGAATATGGAGCAGAAGCTTGCTCGCGACCTTGTTTTCTTGTATGTAGTGATGTGAGCATATGTATGTATGTATATTGACAACAACTATTACACATACGAAAATTATACCTACTGCTCACAGACTTTATACCACTGGTAACTCAATAAGACATTTTGTCAAAAAGAATAAATATGAAATAAAACTTATACAATTTAACGCTAGAGTGGCAACAAAAGATCCCACTCTAAGGTCCCAAACGCATACCTAACAAGTATAGTACACAAAGTACACAAAAAGTGAAAACGTGACATTTCCCTTCTACATTTAGCCACCTAAACCGTTTGCAAACAGCATTGAGTCCGGGACGCGAGTAAATGAACGAGGGGGCGCAGGGGGGTCCTAAACAAAAGGTGCGATACCCCCTCACCCACTGCCACATCGACCCGAACCGAAGGGTGGAGAGTCGGGTGACCATGCTTGATTATTATGTTTTATTTTACAGATTCTGTTTAAACAGGGTCATGCATTCACCTTCTTACGTCATACTTCATTGGGTCTGTCTTTTAGGCTGCCAGACAATTATTGTCCTGTAAACTCACTACATACAAGAAAACAAGATCCCGAGCAAGCTTATGCTCCATATTCAAATATTAAGGTTTCTGATTTTCTAAAATCCAAGAATTAAAATAATCCTACAATGTAATTAAATAGCATTATTAATCTGTTGACATTGTAATGTTTTTATTTTATTTATGTTTTATATTTTAATTTCTGTGACTGGAAACATGACATTTTTAAATGTGAAGACTTATTGTAGACACTACTGTTTACCTGACATTTTGATTTTAATTATTATTATTATTATTTTGTTGTAATGTAAATTATGATCGATCCTGTATAATCAACTAAAAGTACGTGATGATATATATATGTTATTATATGTTATGATATATGTGACTTGTAATATTTTTTACCAATAAACGAGTTATGATTTATGAGTTAGGATACTAAGGTATTTCGGTCCCAATTGAGCAGTCCGACTGGGGAAGTACCTCCACCCTATAGAATACCACTGCTATAATAACCTCGTGTTGTGTTCCCGGCGGTGAGTAGGGTAGCCAGAGCTCGCTGGAGAGTTTTTGTGCTGTCAATGGGAAGACCAAAGGCTTGTCCTAAATTTTTGTTCTGCACTTAAGACACAGAAAATCTCTGTTGTTACAGGGTCGGTAGCACGGGTGTGACTCCACTGGTGTTACCCACGTTCATAGGTCACGGTAATCACTTTCCGTTATGTAGGTCGTGTGCTTGCCTGCCATTAAAGTTGTATAAAAAAATGTCTAACTCAAATTTTCTCGAACATTTTTTTTTAAATACATAATACTATATTCTTGCTCGCAGCTCCCAATTCATCATCAAATATCATAATTTTCTTTCATAATGCGCAGTTCTTTCTCAATTGGCTAATGGCTGTCACTACTGGACATAGTCCTAATGATATTTCTATTCTCATACAACTGGACTTCTTCAAGTTCTAAACGCTATTTTTATGCTACTAAGTTTATAAACAAGCATACGGTCCATCTGATAGTAAGTGGTTACCATGGCCTAAGAATACTCTAGTATTACTCACATCTTACCCCATACCAAAGGAAAAACGTAGTTTGGAAACGGGAATAACATTATGACAAGAAAGGAAGGGAAAAAAGCACACAACTTAGCAGGTGAGTGCTACTAAGTTCAATTTAAGAGAAAGCGTGATACTCCACCAGCCAGCATACGGGTAACTATACTTTTAATAATAAACCATAAACAAAGAAAAAGATCTAAAATAATATCCTAAAATGACCAAAAAGTTGCACACTCTAGTCGGCCGGGGTGGTTGTGCTTTTTCGCAGCGCGTGTCACTTGTGCGGAGGGCGCGGGCGCGGCGGCCGACACTGCGGGCGTCGGGATCCGGCGTCCGGGCGCCGTTGCCATGGCGACGACACCGTGACACCCTACACCACCACACCCCACCCCACTAGCTATCGACATCAAACCAAAACCACCTTTATAGACATGTGAATACGAGCCATTGCTCACTTATATACTAGACACATAAGGGGCCGACTATATAAGACAGTACGGTCAGGCATTGTAAATAACGCGAGATAACTTGAGAGGGTCTAATGGAATAGGGAATCGTGTTTTGGAAAGTGCCCCGGAGAGAATGTTCTGGGTTGTTAGCTCGCGATAAGGGCCGCCATCCATGTTAAGTGAAAGTCGATATGGGGATTAAGATGGCAGAAATTTGATTATTCAAACGTTCGTTTCATAGTTGATGAATTGGGCTTTTTGTTTAAATATTCACTTGTGTGTTAAGGATATGTTTTAGGGGAACATGCTGGTCCTTAGTATTAAATATTCTTGTGATATTAACGGCCGATGGGGAACCAAATTACTTCTTCATTCTCGTAGCAATATTCAAAAATAGTAGAACGTCAAAATGGTAAGTTCTAAAGAAACTTGAATAAAATAAATAACTATGACGTCATACTTTTAAATGTCAAATAATTTACTGTTATAGGTTGGATGATAAAAAATAAATATAAACACTGTTGGGCTCCCTGGAGAGTTTTTGTGCTGTCAGTGGGAAGACCAAAGGCTTGTCCTCTTTTGTCTTTTGCACTGACGGCACAGAAACTCCCTGTGCTTATAGGGTTGGCAACGCCAGTGTGACTCCCTTGGTGCTGCACGCGTCCATAGGCCACGGTAACCACTTTCTATCAGGTGGGCCGTGCTCTTGTCTGCCCACCTAAATGGTATAAAAAAAATATAAAAACAATAAAATTAAAAACAGATGTGACTTTTAAAGCTCTTTTACTATTCTTAATTTAATAAAATCAGTCAATGTTATGTTAACTACAGGATTTTACCCATTAATACCCATTAATTACCCATTAATACATAACATTACTAAAGTCTATATAACAAGGGATCAGTACAATGGGCGGCCTTATCGCTTTAAACGATTTCTGCCAGGCAACCTTTGGATGGTGATTAAAGTTAGTACTCGAATATTTATGTACCTATTCCCAGTCTTATTCTACTAATTAGGGTTTATTCTGGAACATACCACACATCGCTATCTAGATCCAAACTACATACATACATATTATCACGCCTATATCACCGGAGGGTTAGGCAGAGGTGAATTAACACCCACATTTCACCAATCATTGAATTCGGTCCTACGTAATAAGGGGTCAGCCTATTGCCGTCTTCCGGGCACTATTGTTGACTCAAGCCTTGTATCTGTGCCTGAGTCTGAGCTGTATATATCTGTCTGATGTTAAACAGCCCTATCCCTTAGTCACCTTGTACGACACCGCATGGGAGGAGATGGGGTGGTCCAAATTCTACACTGCCGGAAACTTCACGGCAGTCTACTCCGCCGGGAACCACGCGGCATAGTAGAGATTCTATAAAAATTTCATGTGAAAATTTTCAGTGAGAATTTTCCTGGCAGTGAAAATTTCCCCACGGTGAAAGTGCGTGTTTAAATAAACGACTGAAATGCGTTTAAAGTATTGTATCAAGGTCAAATATTATATACTACCTACCTAATAATAATATAACTTTTAACGTATGCTATGACTATTTAATTAATTTCGCTGATACCGATCCCTAATCGAGATTACGTTTTAAACATTACGGTTTTTAAATGTTTACAGTTTATAAAAAGAAAAAAATGTTTATTTGACTCAAGTTTACATTGTACATGAGTTTGCACTGTAAAATCAAGCAGAAGTATCACAAAAGAAACTGAGACTGCGTTACAAACTAGGCTAATACGTGTGTTATGGAACGCAGATTTTTTTATTTCGTTTCGGTTTGGTTTATTTTAGTTTAGTAGTGAGAGTAAAAGCAGTGCAGATACGCGTAGTAAAAAAACTCGAAAGAGGGTAGATCGACATACTATCCCCAAAAAACTATTTCACGGTTCACCGCCAATACTCCAATTCCTCCGTGACACATGGTGCTTGCAACCGCGCCAAAATATCGGCAAGTCAGTACAATACTACATGATAAATATCCCGATTACTTTAATATTAATGTATGTGTGACCATGATAGTTTAAATACATATATTTGAATATGTTGCATTCGGCGGCTAAACTACCAACTATATAACAATAAGTCTTTATTTGTCCATTACACGTGCTCATACCATTTATCCTAACTTTTAAATGCTGTTATGCTGCACCTCCCGGAGACGGTTTCAATGTGAGTACAATAAAGAATATTGATATTGCAACGCATCATGCCTGCCTATATACATTTGTATATATAGCTATGCTATAATATATATTTTTTATACCACTTAGGTGGCAAACAAGCATGCGGCCCACCTCATGCAAAGTGTTTACCGTGTCCTATGGACGTATGTAACACCAGGGGAATCACACTCGCGCTGCCGACCCTGTAAGCACAGAGAGTTTCAGTGCCATCAGTGTTCAAGACAACAGGACAAGTCTTTGGTCTTCCCACAGACAGCACAAAAACTCTCCAGTGAGCTCTGGCTGCGCTACTCACCACCGGGAACATAACACGAGGTCATTATGGCCGCGGTATTCTGTGGGGAAGTACTTCCCCAGTCGGAGTGCTCAATTGTAGGTACTGAAATACCTACGTGTCCTACCTGTGAAGTGTCTATTTGCATTGTCATTTTTAGGCCTATGTAGAGATTAATTTATTTCCAAAATCGGTGTAGTCGATTAGGAGCATCATAACATAAACTCACGCCTATATCCCCGAAGGGCTAGGCAGAGGTGCTAGCACCCACATTTCGCCAGTTTATGTGTAGGTCCCAATGTAATAGGTGGCGGGCCTATTGCCATTAACCGGGCACTTATAAACCTGCGGTTAATATACACGTAACTTCGAAAAGCATCAAAAAGTAATTAGTGTGTGCCATGGTAAAACCTGGTATCGAACCCGAGACCTCGTCTGAGCAGTCCATTACCCATACCACTAGGCTACCGCGGATTAGGAGCAGTTCTGTGATATATCTCTATTCTCTACACGCGTATCTACTGAACATTTTTTTTTATACCACTTAGCAGACAAGCACACGGCCCACCTGATGGAAAGTGGTTACCGTGACCTATGGACGTCTGTAACACCAGAGGAGTCACAGTCGCGCTGCCAACCCTGTAAGTACAGAGTTTCTGTGCCGTCAGTAGAAGACAAAGCAGGACAAGCCTTTAGTCTTCCCACTGACAGCACAAATTCTCCAGTGAGCTCTGGCTACCCTTTTTTTTTTTTTTTTTTTTTTTTTTACGTGCGCAAAATCCCCACGGATACCTCCCCACCGGAGCCGGTGAAGGAGGTTATGTCGGACTCGAACCGACTAAAACGCACGCCGCCTGTGGGTCGCTTTGGTTGCCGAAGGTGAGGTTGACAGGCATATCCCTCGCACCCCGGCCGACCCAGGGCCATCTCTCACGATCTGGCCCTCTTCTCGGGTGTGGGGACTACAGAGAGCTCTGGCTACCCTACTCACCGCTGGGAACACAACACGAAGTTATTATAGCCGCGGTATTCTGTAGGGCGGAGGTACTACCCCAGTCGGACTGCTCAATCGGGCGGAAATACCGCCGTGTCCTACCTCCTTGAAATGTATCTATAGAGATCTATAGAGATGTTCAGCGATATTTGTTACTACGTTGTCTTATTTCAATGTTACAATCGTCACTATTATCTGCGTACCGATATCAAAATACATGACAAGTTTGATAACGAATGTACCGATAGGTAAGTAATCTCAAGTTTATTGAATAATGCCAGATGTTACGTTTAGAAATAAATAATCATAAATCAATATTTTACGACCTTCTATCCAACGCTATCTATACCCAAGTAAGTCTTGCTTAACTAACTTTTGTTATGGGTTTCAGAATACCTACTGATAAACATACTCAGACCTATGTAGATATATTCATAGTAGCTGACCCGCCCTGGCTTCTCCTGTGGTATATTTTGAAACCTCATCAATTTCTTGACATTTATGATCACTGCTCCGCTTCTATAAATAGTAGCGTGTTAAAATTCGAATCTGTAGTTCTTGAGATAAGCGCGATCAAACATACTCGTCAACTTTATATTATTAGTATTGATTAATGGGGATTGATCGAACACTAGCATACAACCAAAGCACGATACATTAATAAAGCATTTTATCTTCTTCTGTTCTTATAAATCAAAAATAATGTTGCTAACCGCAAAATTCGGGCTAGGCTTGACCAAAGCGGCTATTTTTTCCATTATGTTCCTAAGGCCGACGGAAGACCTTTATAAGTAAAAAAGCCCGTCAAGTGCGAGTTATACTCGCACACCGAAGGCTCCGTACAAACTTGAAGTTATTATTTTATGTATTTAGGACCTATGCGAACCGAATCTGTAGACGCTCATGCAAATGGTCCCTGCCTTTATATAGTGGGGTCGGATCAACCTTACAATTTTCAAATTTCGAATATTGAATAAATACCTATATTTCGACGATTTTTTAATACATTTTGCCGGAAGTAAAAATGAAATTATTTTCAAATATGGAATGGTAAGAAGAAAGATGGCAGTCGCGATTAGTTCTTCTTAATTTTCAAATATGGAATGGTAAGAAGAAAGATGGCAGTCGCGGTTACATTTTGCTACGTAAACGTTGTATCTTTTGATTACGTTGACGTAGAAGTTTAATTTAAATTTTTCAGACGTGAGTAGGTATTTGGTATAAATTACAACTAGATACTACTACGCATTTTTGAGAAAAAGGTCTTGACAGACAGACAAACGGATAACGAGATGATCCTATAAGGGTTCCTTATTTTTCCCTTGAGGTACGGAACTCTAAAAACAAGTTCCCATGGGTCACGGGGATCGGCAACAAAATCCGACGCGGGCGAAGCCGCGAGCATCAGTTAGTATGTAATGAAAGACTGAATAGGACACATATTACTTTGAACCTTGGCCTTTTAACCCATGTCTTATTTATCCTGTCGGTGTTTGTAGGTACTCTACTTCGCTATGAACGCAGGTTTATATTTCGAAATATTATCTATTTATTTTATAGCTTTAAGTTTATTTACAAATTAGTTTTAAATTAATTAAATTAAACTAAAAAGAAGTGTTTAAATAAAAGACGGGATAAGCAGTGGTCATTGTGCTTCGTAGAATCTCTTCACCGCTTTGTCTAAGCCCTCCCCTGTAGTTATCTGAAACATGGAGAATTATTGCTTATTAGTTAATAACTTTTGAACATGGATAAATTAAAAATTTAATGAAAATGAAACTTCGTTTGTAGCTGTAACAAAATTCAAGATGACAACCAAGCTTGAAAATAATTACTTATTTTCAAGCTTGGTTGTCAGTGTTGTTGGTTTACAGTTTTTTTCTGTTCTGTGGTGGATCCTGATCCTTGTTTAATATAGCTAATCCTGTCTCCACTTGGTTTTAAAGATATTTATTTTCAAAAAGACAATTACATTACCACTTACATGAAAACATAATTTACAATAAATATGCTATTTGTCGATGAAAGTAGCCTGTAGACTAGACAAAAAAGAACACCTGGCAGTGAGATTAACAAATTAATAATGAGAAGTTGTGTACAATGATATTCGTGACTTAAAGATATTGAGAGAGTCACTTTTTCTGATGTTTAGTGGTAACTTATTATAAAAATGCTCCTTCAAAAGTAATGCTTTTTTTCCATAGTCGGTTCGTATTTTTGGTAATACTAGTAAACTCGGTCGGCGAAGACTGCGTTTGCAGATCTGTGATTTTTTAATAAAGGTTATGTTGGTTAATAATACCTACTGCTCACACTCACCGTGATCATCTTATCGATGTAGAATTCCCGAATATGTTTGTATGTTCTACACTTGATATCAGTCTGCTGGTGTGTCATTACGTTGTCCTCTATCGTTATTATTGATTTCATCTGAAAAATTGTTAATTGATGAAATGATAAAGGAATAATTTTAAAGCAGATTAACAGTCAGCCGTCCGACTGGGGAAGTACCCCCTCCCTACTATATACTGCGGCCATAATAACTTCGTGTTGTGTTCCCGGCGATGAGTAGGGTAGCCTGAGCTCACTGGAGAGTTTTATTGCTGTCACTAAGAAGATCAAAGACTTGTCCTATTTTGTCTTCTGCACTGACGGCAATAAACTCCCTGTTCATAGGGTCGGCAGCACGAAGGTGACTACTTTCCATCAGGTAACCACTTTCCATTAAACTATTAAACTATTTTTATAAATGGCCGTACCAAGATGTCCTTCTAGCTGATACACCAGCCTAACAACAGTCAGGTAGTATTCGCTCTCGGAAGCAATATCCAAATTCGCATATTCGGAAAACAGACCTCAAGGGAATTAGATGAGAGCTTCGGATGAGTCACACGGTTCCATCCAGTATACCATTTAGGTTTTTAGCAATCTTATCTCCAGCAACCTACGACCCACAGACGAATTGGGGTTTAAGTCGGTTTGAGTTCGACATAACCACGCCCATCAACTTTGACGCGGGGAGTATCTGTCGGATTTTTGCGCACGACAAAATAATACAATAAATTACTATCATACCTTAGTTCCATCAGGCCTAACTTCGTCAAATTCTTCTCCCGGTGTGAAAACGAACTCAGAATTGGCCAGCGGTGACATAAACTCGAACTTATAAGTGCCATCCTCGTTGCGGGTTAAACGCACCGACTGCCTTAGAGTTAATGCTACTTTTCGGGCAAAATAACCCAAACCTGGGCAAATATAGCACATTTAACTTGCAAAAAATAAATAAAATATTGGTCTAGCAAACAATGAATGTTACAAACTTGAATAAACTTAACGGTACCGAAATATGTGACAAACTAGTACGGCTATACGTCGGTAGTGTAATGACCAGGATTCGAACCCAGGTCCTCTCGATCGTAAGGGCGACTCCTTAACCATTAAGCTACTGACGGTACTTTTTAATATAAAAACTCAGTTTCAAAAACACGACTAAAAATCGAATTCAAGCCATTAGTTTCAAAATGTTTTTATATGTATAATGTGTACAAAGTCACATTAAGATTGTTTATCTTTAATTAAGTAACTAACCACATAACATAACATAAACTCACGCCTATATCCCCGAAGGGGTAGGCAGAGGTGCTAGCACCCACATTTCGCCAGTTTATGTTTATGTCCCAATGCGGGCCTATTGCCATTAACCGGGTACATATAAACCTACGATAAATACACATATGTGCGTATTTATCGCAGGTTTTACTTCGAAAAGCCATTAGTGTGTGCCATGGTAAAACCTGGGATCGAACCGGAGACCTCGTCTAAGCAGTCCATTACCCATACCACTAGGCTACCGCGGCTAGTAACTAACCAAACGGAGTATAAGTAGTTTCAAGAGATTTTTTCACTCACCAATAAAAATGAGGTAATCTTCCAAATTTTCAGAATCCACTAGCGCATAGGTCTTGCCCAAAATGTCGTCCATCTCACACCGCGCAACGACATATTGTGATAATGTTATCTGTGACCGATAGCTTATCCCTTTAACGTTTGTTCTGCTTATCAATATTTCATTTATACCGTACACATACATTCCTGGTGCATCATTCTACTTGTCAATGACATTCAAACGCAGTCGTAACGTGAATACACTGCAGATTTCAATTGGTCACCATAAAAGATAGAACTGACGTAAAACTAAACAATTTAAATGTGTCGGTTAGTACAAATAAGCGTAGTTAGGTTGTGGTTGGTCAAGCCTAATAAGGACTCTAAATAAATAATTGAGATATACAAAATACAAAGGGCGGAAGAACAGTTGATAAGGCACAAATTGGTGGTAAATTCAAAAAAATCATTTATTCTGTATAGACTATTAAGGAATAACAATATATATTATTTAAAAAAAACCGCGGTAGCCTAGTGGTATGGGTAATGGACTGCTGAGACGAGGTCTCGTGTTCGATCTCAGGTTTTACCATCACACATACCAATGACTTTTCGATGCTTTTCGAAGTTACAGTTGTATTTATCGCTGGTTTATAAGTGCCCGGTTAATGGCAATAGGCTCGCTACCTATAACATTGGGACCTAAACATAAACTGGCGAAATGTGGGTGCTACCACCTCTGCCTATCCCTTCGGGGATATAGGCGTAAGTTTATGTTATTAATTAGCCTATCACAGTCCCTTGCCTGCCACATGCTTCTCGCGATGTTTCAGCATTGGCTTTGTCCTACTGTTCCAACGCTATCCAGACGAGTTGGTACAAGGTTTTAATTCGCGTTTTCCTCCTCTCGCAGTGATATCGTCTGCGTATGTTTCCGTTAGTCGCCTCTTACGACACCCTTCGAATGAGATGGAGTCGTATCATTGATTAAAACTATTAAAACCGAACTTACAAAACGTTAAATAATACTAATATTTAGCAAAGCGATCAATTCCCACCAAGGTCCCGTCCTGAGAAGAGGCCCGGTAAGAAACTCAACGGCTTTTTGTGTTCAACAATGAGATCGCAACAGACTTGGCGATTCTTTGTATTGTTTGATAAATGTACATGTAATGTACAATGTACATCGTGCATAAAGTATAAATAAATAAATAAATAAATAAATAAATATTCAGAATATTCTAGGGCAAAATACAACGCTATCTAGATCCAGCATAGCTTAACTAGCTTACACTATGGATTCTAGAATGCTGATATACATACTTAGTTGCTGTACATCTATCTTCTTCATCTTAGCGTTCCAAAGCTTTCACCTCTGAGTCTGGGGTCCTCTTTACCAGTCTAACTGCGGATTCAGAATCAAAGAATCAATTTCATTTATTCAGTTTAGGCACACAAAGAGCACATATGAACGTCAAAATTTTACAATTGGATATGTCAAGAAATAATATGAAAATATTAAATAATTTAAAAAGAAACCATTGGAAAATGATTCTTTCGCTGGTTCGGTAGGTTAGTTCTACTGAGAAGATACCAGCAAGAAACTCAGCGAACTATATTAGAACTAGATTACTTTTCTTTTTTAAATTTGCTTAGTTTACCATTTATTTTGTGTGAGCAAGCAAGAGACCACGCATTAACATCATTAAGATACTCATCCACTTTATAGTAACCTTTACTCATTAAAGTTTTTTTCACTTCTATTTTAAATTTATTTATTGGCATATTAATCAAATCCTGAGGAATTTTATTAAATATTTTTATGCAGCTGCCTACAAATGAATCACCAACCTTGTGAAGCCTAAGTTTTGGTACAACTAGTTTATTTTTGATTCTCGTATTAAAATGGTGTACCTACATCAGATAGTTTTTCGAAAATATTTAGGTTTTTTGTACTAAACTTCGATATTTTCTGTGAAGTGATTGCCTCCTGACCTCCACAACTCAATGGGCAATATACAGTTAGAGACCAATGCAAATACTTATATTCCTGCATACAAATATTTGCACTGAGCGGGGATCGAACCCGCAGGAGGCACCTGCGTAGCGGCTACCGCGGCCGAGTTCACTACCGCCACGCCACGTTGGCTATCAATAGATAGATAATCATTTTTTTTTATACAACTAAGGTGGCAGGCAAGCACACGGCCCACCTGATGGAAAGTGGTTACCATGACCTTTGAACGTGTGTAACACCAGTGGAGTCACATTCGTGCTGCCAACCCTGTAAGAACAGAGATTTTGTGCCGTCAGTGTAGAGGACAAAGCAGGACAAGTCATCCCACTGACAGCACAACAACTCTCCAGTGAGCTCTGGCTACCCTACTCACCGCCGGGAACACAACACGAAGTTATTATAACTGCGGTATTCTGTAGGACGGAGGTACTTCCCCAGTCGGACTGCTCAATTGGGCGGAAATACCGCCGTGTCCTACCTCCTCAAATCAATCATCATTGAGCATTAAACAATATTTGTATATAACGCTTAAGTAACTAAAATCAATTCAAGAAAAAGGTGCATGCAACCATGCGCCAGACTCATGCTACCATGCGCCAGCCCCATGCTAGGAATTAACCTGTATTACGGTAGCAAGAAGACGCCTCTGTTTCCGTACCTGCAACTCAACGAAGGTTATGATAATGGTACCTAAACCTTCAAAGAATTTACCGTGCTCCCAAACAAGACATGCCTGTATTCTAGGGAACTGGTGTTATACAAATGGAAATTTAATCTAGTAGAATACTAGACTACAACCACAGTGGCTGTCAATTTATCAGTTCCTTCACCTCTACAATACTTATTATATTGTCATCATTAATAACTATTAGTCTCTATAAAGAATAAGCACCTCTTTACAACAGCAAAGGAGATGTACCCCAGAAACACACGCGACCCAGACATAATAGTTTTATCTAAGGTACCAAAAACTGTTGTACCTAGAGAAATTATAGCTTTATCGTACAAGAAATTTATAAAATCCTTAAAAGACTGGTTGCTAAACAAATGTTTTTATTCCGTTACAGAGTTTTTATCCATAACATGATAATTTGCATGCCCAATTTAGACAGAACATGATGTACCTAGAAATAAAACATAATTTGTAATATCCTTATCACAATGTTCTAGCAAATAAAGATCTACGCTTAATTATACTAGGTATCGGGACTTCTCGCGAATTATACACACATCAACAAAGTGTAGGGAACAAGGACATTTCTAGGTTTTATTTAAAAACCCTTTCTTGTAAAAGTGAGTGTTTTATATCAATAGAAGGGTATTTTTATACCGTTTTTAATTTTAATTTTAATAAAAACATTCTCATATCAATTTTTTTTTTAAGAAAGAATTGAATAGTGCCAATATTGAGTATTACAACCTTCTATGATTAGGCACAAAAATAACGAGGTAGTAAGAAATACAGTAATTAACCGTACTTTAAACCTTTTTAATAATCTGTAGGACCTCCTAAAGCATTAGCAACAGCTCGACAACGGCGTGGCATACTTAGTATGAGATTGTCAATCATCGTCTGTGGAATATGGCTCCAAACACTGCGAAGGTGTAAAAAAATTTGTTCTTCAGTGTTCAGATTTTCCAAAGAATCACTGAAAGCTCTTCTCCCAAGCAAATCCCAGGCATGCTCTATGGGATTGAGGTCGGCAGACTGAGCAGGCCATTCCGACATCGTAATATTGTGCTCGCTTAACGCATTGACCACTACCCTCGCGGTGTGTGACCGTGCATTATCTTGCATGAACATAAAATCTTGACCGTACTGCTATCGATGAGGGATTACCATGGGGAGTATAACCTCCTGAATGTATTGGTTTGCATTCAAATTGCCCCGTATCCAAACGAGGTCGGTTCTTCCACCAAGGCGAATTCCAGCCCATACCATGATTGTTCCACCTTAGTAAGGATGAACTTCTTGCGGATTCTGGAGACGACTCCGACGTCCAGGAACTCGCCATATACGCACTCTTCTCGAATCAGGATGAAAACCGAAGCGAGATTCGTCGGAAAACAGAACCCGTGCCCATTGATGGTCGGTCCACTGTAAATGTGCGTTAGCCCACAATAAGCGACGACCTCGATTTCCACGTCGAAGAGCTGGAACCCTGAGCGGTCTGCGAGCATGAAGATTGGCTTCGTGTAGTCTTCTCCTGACAGTTTGATCGCTAATAACCACTTGATGCTGAGACTGGAGGCCTGCGACCAACTGACGAGCAGTAATCGTGGGTTGCCGCCTTGCGGAATTTTGCAAGAAACGATCTTGTCGCGGGGTAGTAACCCTATTTCGTCCCCTGTGACGTTCGGCAACATCCCCTGTAGACCTGTAGCGTGCCCATAATCTGCAAATTACGCTTGGTTGGGTGTTGACAGCATCCGCTACGTCGCGTTGAGTTCGTCCAGCTTGCAGCATACCAACAGCCCTTAACATCTCTTCGCGATTTAAATGACGACGTGACATGATGACTACAGTAACAAAAATGCACAAACCATACGTAAAACACGTATTATTGATAATAAACGTTATTTACAATCAAAGAAAATAATTTTTATTTTGCTTCAGAGAAACTGCACAATCAAACACTTTTAAAAGTTTTCCCTCCATATTCGAAAATCATTACTTATTTAAATTTATTTTTAAATTTCGAACAACTCTCTAATCTACTTTATTCTATTTTTATTTATTTGCTGCCAGTTATTTGCAAAACAAGATTTACACGAAAACAAAAATTGGGGTCATCTTGTTCCCTAGACTTTGTTGAGGTGTTTATCTTGGAACTAACTATTTCTGCCGACCACGTCGTGACCACGGGTGCTGCAACGCATCCGAAACGTCGGCATATATAAGATTCGCGAGAAGTCCCGATATCTAGTATAATTATGAATTCACACCGCGAAAGTTTAAGAAAAAAAAAGATCTATTCTATTCTAAGATATTATTCGCATTGTTGTAAAACACAATGCTATTTTGGTGCCCACGCAGCATTGTTGATATCTCTGGTCAATAAGTATTACTCTTAGCATTTTATTGTGAGCTATTTTGGAGTGTGGCCACCCACGCCACAAGTATGTATTTGAAATCTTTGAAATTGGTAAAACACTGAAATGAAACCGTAGTAGTACAGTTGACAAAGGAGATACCGTTGCACCTTTACCACAGGATAAATAATAGTTCTAAGTACATAAAACTTTATATGACAAAATGCGGCCGTAACTCTTTTGCCGACTGTACCTTCGAAGAACTTTTTTTACACTGCCTCTGACGATACGATTACAAAAATTCGAAATATCTACAAGTTCGAAAGAAAGCATCAAATAATATGCATAACGTTTCATGCAATAGCGAACCTATTGTCGTCAACCAGCTTATTACATGAAACCGTAACCTTAGCTAAGATGAAATGTGACTAACGACTAACCCCACGGAAATAAAATATAGTCGTGAATACATATAAAAATTAATGTTTCAGGTCAAAAGAGCATCTACGACAAACCGGACGAGAGGCCAGAAGCGTCATGCTCTACTGGTAAGCGAGCGGGACCTTACGTGGAAATGTCTGATGATGATGGTACGTAACTCCACCACCACCTATATACAAACGCCTAACCCGGTGTCATCCAAACCCTGCATCGTGAAGATCGAGATGAGTCTTCCAACTTCTTCTTTCTATATTATCAATTGGTTGGCTTTTATGAGAGCGACTGTCGTCTGACCCCCAACACCGTGAGTAAAAGCCTACGTTTAAGTTACCAACCTCACTTCCGGCAACCAACAACGACTCTCAGACGTCGTGCATTTTAGTCGATTCGAGTCCGACATAACCTCTCCCACCGGGTTCGGCGGGTAGAGGTATCCTTGGGGATTTCTCGCACGTTATAAAAAAAACCTACGCTTAGGTCAATGTGGTAAAGCATCATTCATAAGGTGTATTTTCTTTTATTTAGAATGACAAAACAAGTTTCTACATACATACATATAATCACGCCTTTATCGCCGTTGGGTTAGGCAGAGGTAAATTAACACCCACATTTCACCAATCATTTAATTTGGTCCCACGTAATAGGGGGTGAGCCTATTGCCATCTTCCGGGCACTATTGTTGACTCAAGCCATGCACCTGAGGCTGAGTCTGTATATATGTGTCTGATATTAAACAGCCCTATACCTTAGTCGCCTTGTACGACACCGCACGGGAGGAGATGGAGTGGTCCAAATACTACCTACTCTGCCGGGAACCACGCGGCAAGCTTCTAAGGTTAGATACAATATAGTATACATGGCGATATTTCTTTCCAATATTTTGAAGTTAGATTATGCATTAAACTTATTAGCATACAAAAAGCTTTTGAAAACCTTTGGTTTTTTTTGTATATCAATGATTAAACTACACAGGTTTCAAATCAGTTTTTTAAGTTAACGAAATAATCAATGTTTCCACCCAGTATAACAATATACTTAAGCAAGAAAAGCATGCAGGTATACGATAGATACCTAGTATACTTGCAAGTCTCGTCAGACCGGCATCCCTAATACTATTCCGGAAATGGCATAGCTAGTACATATCTCCACGAACCGCCTGTCCTTTGTCTTGCCGACGCATTGTAATTGCAAGAATAGCATTTTGAGCTTACGCTTCGTCATCAAGAAGTAGATAAGAATCAATATTTAACTTGTGGCGCGCATAGATTCATACAGGCGTATTATGATCACTCGTTCTTCAAAAGTCTTTTCCCAAAGCCATGTAATGTTTCATAAAAGCATTAAAATCGGTTCAGTTGTTTTTGCATGACAGACATAACAGACAGACAATTTTCTAATTAATATTGTTAGTATAGAAATAGATAAATTATATATAACAAAAACATCTAAATGCCAGTGAAAACAGTATAGATATCCGTTAAGTGGTAATCATAATTATTTCACTACGCGCAACACGAAGTGTAAAAATAAAAACAGCTATGTGGTGCAGACAATTTCAAAGATATACAAACAGACAGATCGAATAATATACAGTTATGCTATATTCACACAGCGAAATTATATACTTATTGGACATAACATAAACTCACGCATATATCCCCGAAGGGATAGGCAGAGGTGCTAGCACCCACATTTCTCCAGTTTATGTTTAGGTCCCAATGTAATAGGTGGCGAGCCTATTGCCGTTAACCGGGCACTTATAAACCTGCGATAAATACACACATAACTTCGAAAAGCATCGAAAAGTTATTGGTGTGTGCCATGGTAAAACCTGGTAAATACTTATTGAAATAATGATTAAAACTGCGAAAATGTCAAGCACCAAACAAAAGATCCCTCTTTTTACGTGCGAAAAATCCTCACGAATGCCGCCCACATCACCGGAACCGGTGGGAGAGGTTATGTCGGACTCGAACCGATTAAAACGCACATGTGGGTCGTTTTTGTTTGCCGAAGATGAGGTTAACGTGTACATCCCTCGCACCCCGGCCGACCAAAGACCGTCTGGCCCTCCTCAAGAGAGAGATGGCCCTGATGCGCGTGGATTGTATTGATGTAATCTATGCTTGGTTAATTTGAGCACGCCCATCCCCGTAGTACCCCGTGTTATGCCCAAAAGATAGATGAAACGTGTGCTACACATTAGAGCACATTTTGAGCATGTAGATGAATGACCTCCGCCCCCCATGAGCGCAGGCCTGGGGGCGGGCTGCGCGCCTCCCCATTTCCGGGGACGAATTAGAGACTCTGTGGTCCCCACACCCAAGGAAAGGGCCAGATCGAAAGAGATGGCCCTAGGTCGGCGAGGGTGCGAGGGATATGCCTGTTAACCTCACCTTCGGCAACCAAAAACGACACACAGGCGTCGTCGGCTAATTTTTTGTTCAAAATGTTCCGAGGTATAAACCGTATGCGTATGGTGGCGTAAGCTGAATATACCCGCGGCTTAATTCCGTTAAACAATAAGCGTAGTCCCGCTTCACTAATGAAGGCTGATATTATTAACGCACACGGTGCGTCACGTATAACTTGTGAGCTCTGAGAAATACTCACTTACATAATATATTGATAATGTCAATGGCATATATTATAAACTATAGACGCGTTGTATGCACTCTAAAATGACAACAAAAAAGCAAGACAATCGTCCAGATTATACGCAACAGCGACAGTGCGCTACGCAAAAAAAATCATCTATATAAAAGAATTGGAGTGTTTGTAATATTGAAATAACCGCTTTTTAACCCCCGACGCAAAACCGACGGGGTGTTATAAGTTTGACGTGTCTGTGTGTGTGTCTGTCTGTGGCATCGTAGCTCCTGAACGAATGAACCGATTTGGACAACAACACTTATTTTCAGATTCGCCTACTAAAGGTATGGTGAGCATTCACAAGAAGCGCCGCCAAGGATCTATTGGTTTAGAAGACGAGTCAATGGAGTCGCTGAATCTACAAGTTACTCCCGTGAAGGGCATTCCGAACGAAATGAAAGAAACACCAGAACATGTCAGGTGTGTACAATACAGTTTTTTGTACTAATATGTATTCTTAGAATATATGCAAACTCTATAGACGCAGTATGTGGCAATACAACGCGGCGTAAAAAATAACTACTACTTTGATATAAGTTAACATATACATACATTCCATAGGATGCACACAGTTTAAAGAATAATATTGACATACATTTGTTAAGCTTGTTAAGGTTCCCGGCAGAGTAGAATTTGGACCACCCCATCTCTTCCCATGCGGTGTCGTACAATACGACTAAGGGATAGGGCTGTTTAACATCAGATAGATATATACAGCCCAGACTCCGCCTCAGATGCATGGTTTGAGTCTACAATAGTGCCCGGAAGACGACAAAAGACTCACCGCCTATTACGTGGGACCGAATTTAATGATTGGTGAAATATGGATGTTAATTCACCTCTGCCTAACCCTCTGGGGATAAAGGCGTGATTATATGAATGTCTGTACAGTATATCGTCTAAGCTAATATTCCTCTACCCAAAGCTAGCAGCTAAACTAAATTGTGTTATACAGGGTGTTACAGAAAGGTGTGGTCATATTTAAGGGTCGTTACACATGCCTGATAACCAGTCGATATGCACCGGCCAATGTACAAATAGTAATAAAGTGATGACATCGTTAGTCGTCTTACAAAATTGTTAAATTCGTTAAAATTTTCGATATTTAGCAAAAGCGGTAGGTCACAACACTATTGTATTTTGTTCTTTCGCGATAAGTTCAATTGAGTCCAATAACCTCTGCAAAATCTCTAATCTCAGCTGTGCGCCTGGTAGCCGGCCTACCAAGCGTAGGTATAGTTAGAGATAGGTTACATC
Organism: Eilema griseolum; assembly: GCA_963662185.1. Lineage (NCBI taxonomy): Eukaryota > Metazoa > Arthropoda > Insecta > Lepidoptera > Erebidae > Eilema > Eilema griseolum. The sequence continues at coordinate 6,087,343 of OY759249.1, forward strand.
AGAGATATTTTGACTATCACTTACCGGGGCAGGTTCTCCTTACAGCGAAACGGTGATGTACCTGATCTGGTACAGTCATAAGAACGCACTAATTTATCACTTCACGATCGCGACACAAGGAGTTTAAACTATCACTTATGTAGGTCACAAAAACATAAGAGTACATGTACACATGAATGAAGAGTTTATGACGCCAAAGTATGCGTGAAACTCCAAGGCATACCTACGTTTAAAAAATTATAGCAACGCGCAACGGCTCAAAATGTCCACCACGTTGCTCAATGCCGTAACATGCTACCACGCACGCTTCGAAACATATCTGGGGTTACGCTACTGAAAATCTCTGATATTCGGGCTTCCATATTCTCTCTGCTGTCACATGCTGAACTGTACACTTTTTCTTCACGTAACCTCAGATAAAATAATCGAGCGGAGTGAGATCCGGGGACCTCGCCGGGCAAGCAACTCTCACTTCACCGCCACGCCCAATCCTCTGATCAAAACGCATCTTTAAATACGCGCGAACTTCCCCCTTGAAATGAACGGGTTTCACTCCGATAACCGTTCCAGCTCGCCGGGTACCTACTCGTACTCGGGTCTACTTCAAAATGCTCGAGAATACGATCGTCTAAAGCAGTGGGCGTCGTTGAAGGTCGCCACGAAAACTTCCAGTGTGTTGAAGGTGGTTCACCATCTTCCTAAAACACTCCAAAGAGGGAAACCGCCGACGGTCACCCTCTAGTCTTCCGTCCACAAATATCTCACTGTACAGCCGACGAGCTTTTCGCAAGCTACCATTAGCTGCGCCAACACAAAGCATCATCTAATATTCGCTATTACTAAAAACCGACATTTTCACTGCACAACAGAACAACAACTAGTCTACAAATAAACATGTAAACAACCTACAGAAAAGAAGTCGGCACAAGTAGGTACATACGAATGTTGCCAACCATTAATCTATCTAATTCTAATTATCTAATTTAATACGTAGAATTTTGAAAAATTCACTGACCTTCCTTTCATTTTTAAGGTAAATATGACTGAAAAACCTGCAGTTAACTAATTAATGGTTAAATCAATCCCTTTGTTCAGAACAATATTCTATTTCTACTAAAAAGTACATTGCCTAGGTACATTTTGCTATCTGTTCGCGCTAAAAATCTGAACTTAAAAGTAAATGATAACTTCGTGCTCAGTGGTTAAGGTCAGCCTTTCTACTGAAAATCACAAGTTTTAATCATACCGAGAGGAGATAGAGCCAGAGGAGAAAGAGGAGAAAAAGTTGAGGAATCAGGTAATAAGTAATACATAAAATTGTCACGATATTTTTCTTTGCATATGACAAGACTTACCTACTCTGCGGATGACAAGACGCAAAACAAACGAACCGGTTTTCGTCTTCTATCTTTTAAAAAGCATAAACGCGTTAAAATACATTTTAATCTACTAATAAATTTACCACTTTTTCATTTGAAATCTACGCTGCTTCTACTATTTTTAACATACCATCTACAGATTTTATAAAATCAGTTATGGCAACATTGATGCCTACTGTTTTACGCACTTTGGCGCCAAATATTATGTCCTTGGCGGCACCGATTGTCCGTATCAAAAGCGCCGCCACGCATCGCGGTCTCATCAAAGGACTCCGCGGCCGAACGTATTACCTATGAAATTAGGGTAGAGGTACAGGTTTACGTCCATTTAAAATTGTTATTTTAATATTTAAATCTGGATTTTTCAACTATGACTTTGTGCTTCTTTCAAGTGCAGAAACCCCCTCGCATTGAGTTTGGGTTGGACAATGAATGGACTATCGCGCTCAAATTAAATAAAAATCAGAGTTGTGTACTTACTCTGAAAAAATACTCGCAGCTACCATTCAATCTACTCGTTGTCTGTTGTTATGTAAGAGACAACTTTTTCGACGCCGTGATTTTCGTATCATTCAATAACGGGTGGGCAAACAAACATACGACCCACTGACTGAACAACATTGTTATTAAAAAAGAGTATGTAATTCAGTAGAAATACATCCGATACTAAGACTGCAGAAAATAATAAAATTGTGACCATGGTCGAATACTAGTCAGCTCACCCTATTTAGGTATAGGAAAAAAATAACAAATGATTTTTTCGTATCAATTATTTTAGGGTACCGTAAAATCTTGTTTCAAAAATTTTGAAGAAACGACTCTTACATTTTATGTTATCCTGGTATTTGAACATTATTTTTGTTCACTTTACCATACCTTTTTATGCTTTAAGAAAGGTTTTGTATTAAATAAAAATTGGTACGGAACCAATCATAATAAAGGGCGTGGCGATTTGGAGTGAAAGAGAAGATATGTTAATATTATGAAATATTTTAGGGTACCGCAACGAATGTTACTTTAACGAACACTTATGAAGGACCTCTTAGAGTTATGTTATCCGGGTACGACATGATATACCTTAGTAAGTTCTGTGTGCATTTTTGTACACTGCCGTTATTTATGTTGTGCGCCATTGTGCGCATTATCATGACACCTGGTTTCCCAAACGTAACGAACAAACAAATCTCAAAAAAAAACCGATAATAAATAACTACGAAACTCAAACTAAGGCAAACGTGCAACGATCACAGTGTTGCGGATGCTGCTTTTTTTATACCACTTAGGTGGCAGACAAGCACATGGCCCACCTGATGAAAATTGGTTACAGTGGCCTATGGACGTATGTAACACCAGAGGGAACGCACTCGCGCTGCCGACCCTGTAATCACAGAGTTTTTGTGCCGTCAGTGTAGAAGACAAAGCAGGACATGCCTTTAGTTTTCTTACTGACAGCACGAATTCTCCAGTGAGCTCTAGCTACCCTAACACAACACAAAGTTATTATGGCCGCGGTATTCTGTAGGGCGGAGGTACTTCCCTAGTCGGACTGCTCAATTGAGCGGAAATACCACCTTGTCCAACCTCCTGCTGGTCTCGAAGGACGAGAGCGTGCGGGGATGCGAGAGGAAAACAACCCTGTTTTCGAACCTGTTGCCATGTTAATTCCGTATGGAAAAGTACGGTATCCTCATCTTACCCTGGAAAGGGGCGGCTCCTCAACCAGCCCTTTGAGGCTTTGTCTGCTCTCCACTGTATCCTATGCTACTCAGGCACACTTGAAGAGTCACCCAGCAACCCTTTACAGGGGCTTTCCTGCCTCGGTCGGGATTTTGGGAGAGGAGAGGTCCTGCCGTCTTCTCGCGCAGTTGCGCTGCGGAGATTCGCAACCAAGCATCTCTATTTATCGTATACCTACCCAACAACTTGGAATTTTGTTCTATTTAACTTCTCATCAGGTGGGCCGTGTGCTTGTCTGCCACCGAAGTTGAATAAAAACCGAAAATTTATTTTTTGCATAACATTTCAATAAAATTGGGTACGGAACCAATTATAATTAGTTTAATATTAAGGGGCGTGGCTGAAAATTCGGTAGACCACGACTCCTGGTATTGAATGTAGGTTAACCTTTACCTAAGGTATCTTTGAGACAAGTCTTACATTTAGCATGGATGATTTCAGGAACATAAAAATGTTTTATTATTGCTTAAAGTAAATTTTGTTTTATTTTAATACTATTTTAACAAGTTATAAGCTGTTTCAGAATTTCTTTGCCCGATATAAAAAAAAAATGTTTAGGTACAAAGTAAGTAAGATGATATTGAGACAGGGCCTATCAAATCCGATCGTTTGGTAAACCTACTCGGGTTCAAACCGTAGAGTTCATTTGTAACAGCGCGCTGCAGCTGCTGCAGCCCTGGTTAGTTTTTTAGTGTTGTGCGTTTGTCGACAATTTCCACTAGCTTACACATGGTCGATAAAAAAGAAAATTATTTATCTACGTGATACAAAGTAAATTGGTGTTTATACTCCCGCGCAAAATTTATTTATATCACACGTAATGCGTCCCTCGAATATGACCACACCTTTCTGTAACACCCTGTAGAATAGAATAGAATACATTTTATTTCAGATTTTCAATCCATAAATTGTTAGTAGCATATGATCTTAGTCTAGTGTTAGTAGAGTTATGAGTGGGTTCAAGTCAGCAGTAATGTGGTGGTGGTGTGGCAGTGTACTGTGGTAATGTCCAGGATTCGACCCCGGGACGATACGATTCGACCTCTGACGTAGCAGTCTAATGTTCTACCGCTACACCATAGATAATGAGAAGTCGTAGTCATTTCGGTAGCTTTATATAAAAAAAAAACTTTAAAAACAAAATTATTGTTATTGATGGATTTGGTTAGAAAACTGAAAATTAAATTGTGTGTATTTATCATTTTAGAAATGATCTTTTTAAGACCGCGGTAGCATAGTGGTATGGGTAATGGACTGCTGAGACGATGTCTCGGGTTCGATCCCAGGTTTTACCATGGCACACACCAATGACTTTTCGATGCTATTCGAAGTTATGTGTGTATTTATCGCAGGTTTGTAAGTGCCCGGTTACTGGCAATAAGCTCGCCCACCTATTACATTGAGACCTAAACATAAACTGGCGAAATGTGGGTGGTAGCACCTCTGCCTACCCCTTCGGGGATATAGGCATGAGTTTATGTTATGTTATGTTTTTTAGGACAGATATTATTCTAGTTGTTGTCTGTTGCGACCGAATATAGGTATTGTCCTTTCCCAAGGTCGAAATTATACTAAATTCTATCAAAATTGATTCAATGGTTTAGGTGTTATTGCATAACAGACAGACAGAGTTAGATGCTTTTGTATTCATAATATTAGTCACGTGGTTCCCGGCAGAGTAGAATTTGGACCACCCCATCTCTTCCCATGTGGTGTCGTACTATGTGAATAAGGGATAGGGCTGTTTAACATCAAACAGATATAAACAGCCAAGACTCAGATTCAGATGAATGGCTTGAGTCAACAATAGTGCCCGAAAGACGGCAATAGACTCATCCTCTATTTCTATTACATGGGACTGAATATAATGATTGGTGAAATATGGATGTTAATTCACCTCTGCCTAATTTTCCGCGGATAAAGGCGTGATCATATGTGTGTATGAATATGATATTAGTTATGATAATTTTGCTTTTCACATGTTTCATGACTTGAATAAACTACTATGGACGTTCTTGTGCATGGGGATGATAAGGGTATGCTTATTTAACATATTTTAGTAGAAAATAGTTGGTATTTGGTATAGTATGACGGCCACTGCTGTACCGCGCCCTAGGAAAGCGTGGCGTGGCGGGGGACGAGGTAAAGAAAGAGCATGAGCATGTCGAGAGCGAGCGAGATAGCGCGTGATGGTAGACTGACTAAACTAGTCGATACTCCTCCCGTCTCACCGCGCACATAGCTAAGGCGTAGTGCAGCAGTTATGGACGGGCTATCTATCTATGGCATGGTTTAATCTTAGATGCTTGGTAAAGTCTTGATCATTGCTTGATTAATAAGATCATTGGTTTATCTCGGGTCATATGTCTTTCACCCAAAAAATGGTCAAAATGTGATCTATACGCGCAGTGTTCGTGTTTTGAGTCTATTTTGAAAATAGCAAGGGATGCAAAGGTGGTGGAATTCACCAAACATAAATTATACCTTTGCCTCTCGTACTGCAATTCCTCTGTGCACTCCCAGGTTTGCTGGAAGAGAACTCAACTTTGAGTTAAACTCGCCTTTGTACATTACATATCATCTTTTAGTATACATGTCATTTATGTGTACAATAAAGTATAAATAAATAAATATTACAAAACAATCTGCGCGTGTCCGTTAAAGTGGACCCCAGACTCCGAGAAAGCATCGGATGCGACTGGGATTATCGCTAGAAGAAAAATCTGCGTGTGCCAGGGCCTCGTTTGTCTCGCGACTTAGGTCCAAGATATATGTCCCGAGTTATAACGTGTAATATTAGTCCTAGCATATAGTAGTGGCATGAGCAGAGGTGATTGGTTACAGAAAACTATACGACTTGGTGACAAACTGGCAGCTCTGCACTTCGATATTTGTTGCTTGCAGCGTACCCGCCATCTACTACGGTGCCAGAACCCACACTCAGCTCCAACAGGTCATAAAAGAGTTCAAACGGACCTCGTACTGCGGGCAAGCGAAAATGAGCCTGCTGTCTAGCAGAGATAAGAGCTGTATTAGGACGTTCAGCAGGGATCAGTGGAGCTCCAAGAATGATATGTGTCGGGATTGTATTACGGTACAGTATGAGTTTTTGGAAAATAATTATGAAACTAGAAGCGTAAGGTGTATGGTGCGATCGTGGCGAGTGGAAGAATGGTTTCCCTGCCTACCTCAATTCAAGTATATATATAAGTATATATATAGTGTAGTATGTATGGTGATGCGCGGTCGGCGACGGTCGCGTCTCACTAATGCATAGCTTCGTAATTAATTAATAAAAATAATTAATTCGCGAAACGCGCCGCTCGGGCGCCGTTGCCCTACATCGCCACGATGGCTACCAACAAGGCGATCATAGTGAACGAGTTACTTGCGTTCATCCAGAATGCAGTCGACACTATGGACGAGATCAGCATCCTGCAGATCTGCAAGTCCAATTTCAAGGAAGAGGAGGTCTGCAGCGGGAAGGCGCTGCTATACCAATCGGTTGGCAAAACTGCCCAGATGCCATCTCGCAGAAGGGATGGAGGGGAACGAAGTGTGCAGGACATCATCACCCTGCTGAAGCAAACCGACCCGGATGACGTGCCAGATTTCGTCGCAAGGGAGCTGCACAAGCTTCCGCCGGTGGGATTCGACCACGTAGATGTCACAAGACTTCTCAAGGACATCACGTTCTTGAAGTCCAGCCTTGCTGATGTGTTGGCAAAATTAGAGGCTTCTGATAAAACTATCAGTGGACTACAGGCGGAATTATTGCTACTCCGTAACAGTAGTACAACTAGTACGTCACATAATGTAGCCTCTAATAATGTCAACGTACGACGAGGCGCGCAGAATGCGTCATTTTACAGTTTCGAGTCAGCAAAATTTGATTCGCCTGAGTCGCCGATGGCCGAGGAGCGTGCCGCGAACACTATCGCGCGCCCCGCCGCCCCCGCTGCCCCTTCTTCACCTGTGAAGAGGCCGAATATCACGTTGCAAGTTCCTCATCCACGTGACTACGCAGCTGTTACGGCCAGCACCCCTACAGCCGTACCAACAAAGAGACGACAGTGTAGTGTCACTCAATGCAACACTGCATCCGTCAAGGCGCCGGGGAAGGAGCCTTGTAATGTGGAGGACTTCAAAGTTGTTGAGAAGAAGAAGTCCTCCCGCAAGAACCAGTGTGGTACTGCAGCGAGGAGCATTGAGCAGCAGTTCCGCGCAGAGGTCCCTTCGACGATGGTCTACGTATCTCGTGTACATCACAGCGTGAAGATCGTAGACGTCGCGAACTATCTCCAAAAGAAAACCGGGATGGGCTTAAGGGTGGAGAAGCTGGACTCTCGTCACAACGTGAGCTTCAATTCTTTTGTGGTGCGAGTTCCAAACAGCCACACCGCTACCATCCTGCGTCCTGACTTTTGGCCGACGGGGGTGAAGTTTCGGCGCTTCCGAGGACGCCTGCCGACACGCGACACCCCGCCCCGTGACACGTCGACGTCATTACGCGTGCTTTAGGTTAAGATATATTATATGTATTTTTAGTTTTAAGGTATATATTTATGGGCCGTAGAATAAGTTTTTTAACATCCTGTAACTTTTCTATTATTGCCTGAAATAAATGATTTATTATTATTATTATTATTATTAAATAAAATAGGAGGAGGTTGGACACGACGGTATTTCCGTCCAATTGAGCAGTCCAACTGGGGAAGTACCTCCGCCCTATAGAATACCGCGGCCATAATGACCTTGTGTTGTGTTCCCGGCGGTGAGTAGGGTCGCCAGAGCTCACTAAAGAGTTTTTGTGCTGTCCTGGCTTGTCAGGCTTGTCCTGCTTCGTCTTTTACATTGACGGCACAGAAACTCTCTGTGCTTACAGGGTTGGCAGCGCGAGTGTGATTCCTTTGGCTTTGCACACGTCCATAAGCCACGGTTACCACTTTCCATCAGGTGGGCCGTGTGCATGTTTGTCTAAGCTAAGCTACTAAGTGGTATAAAAAAAAATTGAGGCAATCCATCTTTGACGTGATTATATATAAAGATTTTGTGACTTTGTGACATAAATTAGTAGCGATTAGTGCCGGACAGTAAGCCGCAAGGTCCAGGGTTCGACTACCGGGTCAGGTTGTTGACCGTGTCACAGAGATCTGTTCGTAAATTGTCAGTCATCTAACCCCCTAACACATATACGCACATACCCTCACACACTGCTACACACACGCACATGGACACTCACGGACGCACACACACGCACACGCGCTCACATACACACATACATGCGCTCACATACACACACACACATACACACTCGGATTTATATGACAAGCTATTGGGGAACCCTATTTGGGTTCTCATAATGTGGAGTGTTGCACCCGTAGCTTAATTTTAATGTGCCTACTGTTTTGATTTGATGTACCTGCTAATTGTTATAAAATATTTTTCTTTGTATAAAATATTTTGCTTGAATAAAATATTTTTCTTTCTTTCTTTCTTTCTTTATTTATAGGTGTGAGGCTGTATATATCTATTTTTTATTATTACAGTCATCAAGTAAGGACAGCAAAAAAGAGAAAGGTTCCCAGTGCAATTACTACGACAATCGTAAAGCGATAACGCACGTCACGATGCCCCCCGCCTTCGACTTGGAGGAGCTGGTGCAAGCCGGCGAGAACAAGGTGGCTTGCCCGTACTACGGCGCGAGGGAGATGGCCAAGACCGCCGACATCATCTTCTGCCCCTACAACTATCTGATAGACCCTAGCATTAGGACTAGTGTACGTATTTTAACCATATTTGAACTTATTTTCTTAGACAAAGTATATATATGTAGGTATATATGCACCTTTATCAATTAGCCCATCGCAGTAAACTGCTGTACCTTTGTGGGGAGGCTTTGGCCTACTGTTTCCACGCTGGCCAGACGGGTTGGTACAGGGTTTTATTTCGAGTTTTCCTTCTCTCGTAGTGATATCGTCTGCGTATTCTTCCTCCTAAAAGAGGTACTTATATCCTCTTAAACGTATATAATAATAGGTAGGGGAAATTTTTTTCGCGGCTTGCGTTGCATTTTTACCTTTTTTGTAATAAAATTTTAAAATGTATCGAATTTCTTCATTAGATTCACTCATCTTGACAGTATGAAAAACAAATGAAAATCACACATATTCTGGTGGCGCGATTCTCATGCCACCTGAGCTAGTGGACTGTATTTTGCGGGGGGTGAAGTTAACATGTTTCATATGACACTTTACACAACAAACAAGATAGGTGATCGGGTTGCCGCGGAGGTGGTTTAGGCATTGAATGCAACCCGAGAAATTAGGAGAGGATGCACTAACCTTTACTACGCCACGTGCTGGCTGGGCCGGTGCACCGGTCTTCTCTTCCTGGCTCAGGAGCTGCCGCCCACATCACTAAATCACTTGAGGGACACACGAGAGGCAAAATCCGATCGGTAAAGGTCTATGAAAGCGGTTAAAATCCAACAAACATTATTAATTTCTGAGAGTCGCGCGCGCCGCCGGCCATTGTTTATTAGTTCAAAGCGGAAGTGAATATGCGTCTATTTTGACAATTGAGCGGGGCGAAAACTATTGCTATCTCACTTTAAAGGTAGCGCGGGAGGGAGATGGGTACAGGAAGCGTGTGTTTCAGTGTCAATGACTTGAATTACTACCATTGAGCAAAAAAATACAAATTCTACCATCGGCGCAACCATTCCCCCCGGCTTGAAGGGTTACCTTCAAAACGAAAAATGCGGAACAAATCTAAAGTCTAATCTAAATCTAGGTTTGGGAAATAACAACTAAAATATAAACCTAGATTTGAACTCGTGCCTACTGCTGGCTAGGCAGAGGGCAGAGGCGAACAACCGGGCGCAGATACGATCCGGTTGCGGTTTTAACCCGTACAACACGAGTTATCCCGCGGGAATCGGGAAAAACTTCCTCTACTACCCCTAGAGGCCAATGTAAAGGAGGCGCATTCTCAGTCATAAGGACTACCACCGTACCTACAGTAATTGGGTTGGATGGAGTATTCCATTTTTGACGCGACTGCAGCGTGTGCAAATAATCGGTTCTCCAACGATTCCAAAACGATTGGACTAATTTATCTAAAAGAGCGTGACGAGTTAGAAGGTGCATTCCATCGTCATCAACATCTATTGCGGGCAAATATTTTTGCGTACTTAAATCACCGGTCAACTCTATATGACCGCGCGTAGATAAAATTCTCAAAAATCGGCCTACATAAACAACACAACGCAACAGTCTCGACCAAGACGAGACGCGATTAGCCAACAACAAATAAGGGACTCTTCACGCGGGACCGATACAACAAGCGAGTGCTTCTTCTCCTCGGGTGGTTCGGAAACCGTAGTGGGATTGTATTGACTAACTGGCCACTTATCTAACGCGGCATGAATCCAGGACGGTCCACTAAACCATAACGGGTGATCTAAAATTTGCGAAGGAAGCAATCCACGAGAGAGACAATCGGCTGGGTTGTCGGTGCCAGCAACGTGAAAGAGATTTTGTGGCGCTAATTCAGATTGAATTTTTGCCACTCTATTAGCGACGAATGTGTCCCAACGATGGGGCGAAGAGTGGGCCCAACACAAAGCGACTGTTGAGTCCGAAAAACTAAAATTCTACTAATATTAATGCGACACGGAAGTGCTAGTCTTAGCACTGCCATCCAAAACCACGCGGAGTTTAGTAGTAAGCTTATCTTCTCTAATAACTCCGTGGTGCGGGATAATGTACGAAGGCTGGGTCTCGTCAGTGTCCGCAGGCGCAGGTGAGATGTAACCTTTATCTAAATATTCGTTAACAACCTCATCATAGGCTTGCTTTAACTTTGGAGACGCCTGCATCTTTCGTTCTAAACAAAGAAAGCGTTTTTCAGCGGATACACGGGAGTCACCGAGCGAAAAAATATCTCCCTTGAAAGGGAGCGCGACAACATAACGACCCTGCTCATCACGAGCAGTCGTGCGACAATAAATCTCCTCAGCCATCTTGTCATCAGGGCTTAGGATAGGTGGGACATTGACCTCTTCAATTTCCCAAAACTTGCGGATGGTAGACTCCAGTGGCGGCTCGACGGTGCAACAGAACGAAGCAGTCGAGTGACTAAAACTATCTATAGAAGCGGGTGCGGAACCAATTATAACAAAACCAAGAACTGTTTCCAGTGCGTGCGGAGCGGGGTACGTCGGTCCCCCTTGAACCTTACGTGATAACTGGAGGTGCGGGAGAATCGAAGCGCCGATCAATATATCGACGACTCCAGGAACAGCGTAAGTCTCATCTGCTAAAGGCAAGTCTTTAAATTTCGTTAATAAAGACGTGTCAACCGGGACGGTAGGCAACTGTTCAGTTATTTTATCTATAACGAGCGAATCCATGTCAAACCAAATATTATTATTAAAACGAGATCCAAACCTTGTTCTAACGGTGCCATGAACAGCTGACTGTAAGCCTCCAAAACCCTTCCCCACTGAGCGGGTTGAACGCTTATTAACATTGAAACCAAGACGTTGACAACAATCTTGAGTAATAAAATTACTTTGCGAAGCGCCATCTAATAGCGCTCGAACAATGTGCGGTTTACCTAATGCATCAACAATAATGACGCGACCAGTCGCGAGGACCACAGTCGTGAGCGCAGCACTAGCGGACAACGAACACAAGGCGACGCCATTCGCAGCGGTCCCCGCGCGGGCAGGACTGCGCGCGAGCGCGGGCTGCGGCTGTGGCGCAGGCGCCACCGACGCGGGCGAGCCATGCGACGGTGTGCCACCGCTCGACGAACCAACTGTGCTCACATTGGATGCGGCGTTACTATTTTCAAAATGGAGCAAAGTGTGGTGTCTCGCTGAACATTTGCGACAACTATTTCTACTATTACATAAAACAACGCGGTGTTTAGTACCGAGACAATTAAAACAAAAATTATTAGCGCGAACAAATTTATAACGATCATTAGGCGATAATTTTAGGAAACCCGGACACTTGTACAATTGCGAATGATGAGTATTACACAAAGAGCAAACAGGTGATTGTACATGTGCTGGTGCGGTATTAACATAAGTATGAGTTGACCTCAGTGACTTCGATGACGCATCTATTTTACGTCCAGAACTAACAACTTTTTTCGCGCCTTCATGTTTCGATGAAGAGCGTTGCAATATTTTTATATGCTCGCGAACAAAACTTTCTAAGTCTTCGAACTTAGGAATTTTATTGCCGCGATGATCCGACTCAAATAAACGAATGGTTTCGGAATCTAATTTCTTTAAACCCATATACAAAAATAAGAAGTCGCAGAGGTCATCGATCTTTAGGTTCTTTACGGCGCGAACAGATGATGCGAAAGTATCTAGAAACTTCTCTAAGTTTTGATCGTTACATGCCGTAATGGGTTTCAAGTCAAACATCTGATCCAAATATGCGTTAGCTACCGATCTTTTATCCTCATACTTAGCTTTCAAAGTATTTAAAATTAAATTATAATTTTCGGCACTAAACGTAATTCCAGCGCAAACGGTTATAGCTTTACCAGTTAATTTTTCAACGAGATAATGCAATTTTTCGTGATCTGTCAACGAATCGTTCTTATCTATTGTATTCTCAAAACTATCTATAAATAAACACCAATTGCGAATGTTACCATCAAATTCGGGTATTTGAATTGGTGGCAACCTAGGTCGGTCGCGAGTGGGATTGGGTCGGTCAGACGGTTTCTCCAAACTCCTAGCGACGCGTTTGATACGACAATACAAATCGTCAAACGACGACAAGGCCTGATAACTCACTGAGTAATCGGGATTTAAATTTAACTCTAAAACGTTGATGTCATGTACTAAGGATTCGAAATCCGCGCGTAAACTATCCAAGTTTTCTATAGAACACAAGAACGAATCTCTAATAGCCATATCAGAGGTTTTAAGTGCATTATCACAAATCGATTGTACACGAGAGTAAATCATTTCTCTTTTAGCGTATAACAGTTTCAATTGAACTTTACTATCGGTGCTACCAACCTTTGGGGGCATTTTTACAACTAATATCAAACTAAAGTGCGGTAAACAACAAATGAAATGACTTAATCTTAGCGGTACCTACAGTACAGCGACGCGGCGCGAACGATATCCGTAGGTAGGTAGGTACTTATAACTGCGCGTGCAAGCTTGAACAAAACGCGCATAGCAACAAGATCGTACCTACGCGAGCTAGATCGCTGTCTAGGTTCAACTATTATTTCAGGGATTAAGTACTGCGTAATATCTATTCAAATTAAAATACTTTCGTATGAATTTGAATGAAATGCGAGCGAGGTATAACCACGTATCTACCCACGTAGGTATTAGGTAAATACGATGCGAGCTAGCGGCGAACGGACAACTTAATTGAAACAAATAAAAACAAAAGCCAAATGCGTTAGGTATTACACTGTGCCTATGCACTAGGGTATCAGGATACCTAAGATCTAAACCTAAATGCCTAGATGCGGGGTTTTCTACTAAAATAACTAGGTATTTAGGTGCGGTGCGTTTATTTCCAATGTAATAAATAACAAAATGCGAGCTACGACTAAGGATCCGGCTCGAAGGACCAAAAAGAATGGTGGCGCGATTCTCATGCCACCTGAGCTAGTGGACTGTATTTGCGCGGGGGTGAAGCTAAACATTTCAGACGACACTTTACACAACAAACAAGATAGGTGATCGGGTTGCCGCGGAGGTGGTTTAGGCAGTGAATGCAACCCAAGAAATTAGGAGAGGATGCACTAACCTTTATGACGCCACGTGCCGTCGAAGCCGGTGCACCGGTCTTCTCTTCCTGGCTCAGGAGCTGCTGCCCACATCACTAAATCACTTGAGGGACACACGAGAGGCACAATCCGATCGGTAAAGGTCTATGAAAGCGGTTAAAATCCAACAAACATTATTAATTTCTGAGAGTCGCGCGCGCCGCCGGCCATTGTTTATTAGTTCAAAGCGGAAGTGAATATGCGTCTATTTTGACAATTGAGCGGGGCGAAAACTATTGCTATCTCACTTTAAAGGTAGCGCGGGAGGGAGATGGGTACAGGAAGCGTGTGTTTCAGTGTCAATGACTTGAATTACTACTATTGAGCAAAAAAATACAAATTCTACCATCGGCGCAACCATATTCCTAATTTGAATTTGGAATTATGTTCTTTAAAGTTTTTACTTTTAATGATACGAAAACCAGCCAGATGCAAATATTAACAATAACAAAGAGATTTTATTACAAGTTCATACATACTATAATGCGAAAAGACTTTTTCCCATGGTTTTGTATGTGATATATTGAACAGCTTCGAAGTCGCCTTTGGGTTGTGGAGGTCATATGGCAGTCGCTTCATGGAAAATACCGTAGTTCAGCCAAATCCGCAGTTAAACTGGGAAAGCGGACCACAGACTCCGTAGTGAGAGCTTCGGATGCGACTGGGTTTAACGCTAAGATGAAGGAGATACTTCTATAGCGCGATTCAGGATTTGTAGTTAGTTTTGAAGTAGTTCCACTTCATTGCCTCAAAGCGCCATTACGGCTCCTCCTGTCCTTACAACTATCTGATAGACCCTAGTGTCAGGAGTAGCATACGTAGTTTATACTCCATCATCCTATCGCTTGTCCCGGTTATATTCGAGGCCTTTGGAATCGTAAATCCGCTTAAATATAGCTTGATTTTTTGTTCTATATTTAAGTGACTGCGTCTGACCTCCCAGTCTGGTTTATGATTAGTGGCAAACTACTGACAGAATTGACCTAACGATTATTGACAGCCTGGATTGACTTAACGTGTCCTACAAAGCACGGAAGCGCTCAGATGTAATACTGGGAATAGTTTTCTATGGGTGGCGGGAACGGGAAAAAAAATTCTCGAGTTTGAAGCCGCAGACTACAGTAGCTAGTAGTCAAGAACTAAAAGTACATACTTTGAAATTCAATTAGGTATATATTTAGTAAATAAGCCTCCCAAAATTGGGAGAAGCCCACGATAGGTTAATTGATTGATTGATAATAAAGAAGCTATTTATCAAGTGAAAGTACATACATACATACATATAATCACCCCTTTATCCCCAGAGGGTTAGGCAGAGGTGAATAAACACCCACATTTCACCAATCATTGAATTTCAGTATCAGAATAAACGGGATATTTACCATGTTTCACTATTTTGAGCTTCCGATATTTCGGCGCTGTTGCAAGCACCATGATCACGGAGGAACTGGAGTAGTGGCGGTGAACTAAGAAAAAGTTTTTTCTTCTAGGAGTAATTATATCGATCTACCCTCTTTCGAGTTCTTTTACTACGCGTATCTGCACTACTATTGGTTTCACTCTCACTACAAACTCGAACCCGACCTCGATCACGTTCACGACATACGATGCTCACTGTATCCACTCGCGATTTTGTTTTAGCTTGTTCCCGGTTGTTTTTGCAAAGACGGACCACTGGATGCCAGACGTTCGGCAGTTGAAACCCATCCTCACGATTGAAATTTTTATACTTTTTTATTTCAATTGCTTCCCTAACCAGTCTTGGTATATAGTGGCGTTCTGTCGAAAGCATCTGAGGGTTATGTAGTTCGATCCAGTGGTTCGTACCGGACTCCAATAAATGTTGAGCGATTGCAGATTTATGCGGTTCATTGTCATCATTGAATTTGGTCCCACGTAAACGTAATAGAGAGTGTGCCTATTGCCGTATTCCGGGCATCTATTGTTGACTCGAGGCATGCATCTGTGGCTGAGTCTGGGCTGTACATATCTGTCTGATGTTAAACAGCCCTATCCCTTAGTCGCCTTGTACGACACCGCATAGGAAGAGTTGGGGGAAGATACCACAAGTGAAAGTAATGACAACAAAATATCGTTATCGGTTTAAAATGTACTCGTCATCTAAAGTTATCAGTGCATCGCGCGCAGCCGTCCCGCTCTGACGCGTGCGATTTTAACGAGTGTAGGAAGATGTCCTCAAAATTGTTAAAATGTGCAACGTGCAATATTGTGATAAACGAGGTACTTGCTTTTGTTAGCAATAAAATAGACGTGATGGATGAGGCTAGTATCAGTCAAATATGTGTTAGTGCCTTTTCAGATGACGACCTAGTACAAGCAAAAAATTTATTGTTCGAGTCAGTGCCGAAACAGAAACGTAATATCTCCAGGAAGCGCAGTGGGAAGTCTCTTCGGGTCATAGACGACATCATCTGTCTTTTGAAGGAATCGGACCCTGATAAGCTACCAATTTTTGTAGCAAAAGAGCTTCAAAAACTACCCCCAGTTCTATTCGATCATGTGGACGTGACGAAAATCTTGAAGGATTTAGTTAAATTGAAAGGAGATATAGATCTGATTAAAGATACCTATGCCACGACTCAACAGTTGCATCTCCTCTCCCAAGATTTGGAAAACCTGAAGAAAACTTCAATAATAAACAATTTCGAGGGTAAAATTAATGTGAACTCGAGACGGGGTGCATATATGCTGGAAAGCTTTTGTTGTGATAGTGGTCCTATGGGAATGTCACCAATGTCTCCTGAGCACTCTTACAATATACCGCGATCACCAACAGGGACCCAACAGGAATCTCAAGACCTGACAAGGGAAGTTGAGAAATCTAACTTATTGGAAAGCGGTGCGTTACGAAAAATATCACCTGCAAAGGACATGAGTACCAAAAATGTCGAAAAAGTGGTCGCAATTAATAATGTACAAACGATGGTAAACAAACCGATAACGAATAATATCAATTCATGCGGCGAAACCGGTACGATGACGCATCCTTCCCCGCCGACACTGGCTGCATCTGTGCCGCGACACACAGCCACTACGGATGGAGGCGCGAGCGAAATACAGAAACGTAAATCTTTTGCACAGGTCGTTAAAAACGGGGTATGGAAAACTGTACCTCCAAGTGCCAAGTGGATTCAAGAGCAGGATCACAGATTGCGAAATAGGTTCAAGGGCAATAGGGGGAAGGCAATGTTGGATCCGGAGGTTAAGTTTAAGGCTGTGAAATCGAAAACACCTCTTTATGTCTACAATGTGTCGATGGACGTGACTGTGAGTGACATCATGAACTACATAAATGATAAAGCGAAGATTGAAGTCACTGTTGACAAAGTTGACATGAAATCACGAAGACCCTATGGTGCCTTCAAGGTTTTTGTGCCAACGGATAAACTAGATTTATTTATGCGGGATAACTTTTGGCCTGAGGGTATAGCGTATAGAAAATTTATTTATTTTAAGAAGACAGAAGTAAATAAGGCACAGACTTCGAATAACAATAACACTAACTAGCATGATTAGCTCCATAAAATTAGTAACTTTTAATTGCAAGAATGTGAAGAGATCTGTGGATTGTGTGAGAAAACTATGTAAATCAGCTGACATAATAGCACTCCAAGAGACTTGGCTGTTGCCGCATGACATTCCATTCCTGAGCACTATTGATAACGACTTTGCTTTTACGGGTAAATCAGCGGTGGACATGACGACGGGGTTACTCCGAGGCAGACCCTACGGCGGGGTGGCTCTGCTCTGGAGGAAAGCGTTGTTACCTACAGTTTCGGTTGTAAGGTGTGATAGTGCGCGATTGTCTGCGATCAAGGTAACTTTAAGTGATCGTTCTCTGCTCATATTTTCAGTGTACATGCCAACGGACACTAATGATAACCTAATCGAGTTTACACAGTGCATAAGTGAAATTATTGCGATAATTGAGAGTCAAGATGTGGAATGTGTATACATGTTAGGTGACTTCAATGCGCATCCCGGTGAGTCATTCTTTACGGAACTAACTAACTTTTGTAGCGAACAGTTGTGGTCCTGTTTGGATTTGGAGCTATTACCGGCGGACACTTATACTTTTATCAGTGAGGCTCACGGGAGTAGAAGCTGGCTAGACCACTGTGTAGTGTCAAATGCGGCCCGGTTATCTATTGTAAATATGTCTATTTTGTATGATACTTATTGGTCTGACCATTTTCCTCTCTACTTGGAGTGTAACTTCGAGTTAGTACCTCCCAAGATTTATTTATCGAGTGGTACTCATGATAATGTAAGATGGGGTGAGAGGGAGGTGAGTCAGATCAATAGGTACCACGAGTTATGTAATGATAGACTAAAAGTGATCGACTTTGATTCTAATTTTAAGGAATGTTGTGATAGAATGTGTTCGGACTTAAATCATAAAAAAATAATAAATGACATGTATGATAATATAATTGATATACTTAAAAAGTCTGCACAGTGTACCTATATGCCTAATAAAAAGGCCAGACCTAAATATGTAACCGGTTGGAACAAATATGTGCGTGAAGCGCACGTGGAGGCCCGGCTTTGTTTTCAAACCTGGGTGTTGTATGGCAAACCTAGAACTGGCTTAACCTTCGACCGTATGTGTGCTTCCAGAAAAAACTTTAAATCTAAATTGAAATGGTGTCAAACCAACCAGCAACAGATTAAAATGGACATTATTGCTCAACATCATTCTAAGAAAAACTTTAGTGATTTTTGGAAGCAAGCAAACAGGTTGAATCCTAGAATGGGTTTGCCAGTGAGCGTGGGTGGTGTGCATCGGCCGAGTGAGATTGCGGAGGTCTTTAGGCGGCATTTCAATATTAAGTCACCACTGGGTCCCGTCTCTCAGGTGCTCGATACGGAGACTGTCATCTCAGACCGAAATGTAACTTTTTCAACAAAAGAAGTGAAAACTGTTATTGAGAATATGGTGAGAGGAAAATCTCCAGGGTTAGACGGCCTTAGTATTGAGCACTTGAAGTATGCCGGAATACATCTACCCAGGGTGCTCGCTATGTTCTTTAACCTATGCGTGGGACACTCCTATTTACCTGATAAGCTCATGCAGACAGTGGTTGTACCTGTAATAAAAGATAAAACCGGCGATCCATCTGACCTGTCTAACTATAGACCGATTTCCTTGGCTTGTGTCATTGCCAAGGTGCTGGACAGTCTGCTTGGCTGGCAATTAGACAAGCACATAGAACTTAATGACTCGCAATTTGGCTTTCGTTCTGGGTTATCCACAGAAAGTGCTATTTATTGCCTCAAGGAGACTGTACAGTATTATACTGCTAGAAAGACTCCAGTATTTGCATGTTTCCTGGATCTTTCAAAGGCCTTCGACCTGGTATCTTATGGGCTACTCTGGGAAAAATTGAGAACGGAGACAACCTTGCCTTCTGAGGTTGTATCTTTGTTTACATACTGGTACAATAACCAAAATAATAAGGTAAGATGGGGGGAGAGCTGCTCTGAGCAGTATAAGCTAGAATGTGGAGTGAGACAGGGGGGCCTGACCTCACCTAAGTTGTTTTGTGTTTATTTAAATAAACTGATAGAGGAACTCAGCAGCGCCAAAATTGGTTGCCATGTTGACGGTGTTTGTATAAACAACATCAGCTATGCTGACGATATGGTGTTGCTGAGTCCGTCGATTGGTGCCTTGAGAAGGCTGCTGAATATGTGTGAAGGGTACGCCAGGACCCACGGCCTCAAATACAATGCACAAAAGAGTGAGTTTATGGTGTTCAGAGCGGGTCCTAAGACCTACACTGATCTGCCTAAAGTCTCACTATGTGGCTTGCCTTTAAATCGCGTCGATAGGTTTAAGTATCTGGGGCATTGGGTTTCGGTTGACCTCAAAGATAACTTGGACATTGAGAGGGAGCGCAGGTCCTTGACTGTCCGGTGTAACATGCTCGCCCGCAGGTTTGCGCTTTGTACGAAGGAAGTGAAGGTGACGCTGTTCAAAGCATACTGCCAATCCTTTTACACGTGCGGCCTGTGGGCGGGCTTCACGCATCGGGCATACGATGACCTGCGAGTCCAATATAATAACGCATTTAGGATGCTGATGGGTCTGCCGAGGCATTGCAGCGCCTCAGGGATGTTTGCGGAGAAGCGTGTCGACGACTTCGCAACTATAATAAGAAAGCGCAGTGCTTCCTTATTGAATCGCACCAGGAGCAGCGCCAACAGCATCCTGGCTGCGTTATCAAACCGGTGGAACTCCCCCCTATTTAAAAGGTGGATGGTGGTTCACACCGCTAAAAACACAAACATAAAAATATATATCCCTTACTAACAATAGTATATAAGTGAAAAATGTACGTACTAACCATCTATGGGCTTGTCCCGAAATAAACTTAATTTAATTTAATTTAATTTAAAAGGGCATCGATACTTTTTCTGTGTAACGATAGCAATAAATAAAGAAACAAAGAAATTAGTTGTTGCGCTGCTTGTGTGATATGATAATCTCATAACTAATTCTCAAGATTAGAAAAAGTAAAACGCTCAGGTGGAGTAATCAAAAAAACAATGTTTAAAAATGATTGTACCATAATTCATTGCTCCCGATAGTTCGCACTACAGTCGGTAGATGGCTCTCACCGTCTCCCCAAGATGGTTGTACAAGAATTTGGAATGCTCAAGACTGTTAGGGACTGGTCGCGGGTTCAAGTCCCATCTGACCATTTCACTTTTTCCAATCTTAAACGATTTTAATAATTAGTATACTATGTAATTGCTTTAAAATTTCATTAAAAATATATTCTCTTTTTTTTAATTGAGTAAGGGAGATTAGCCTTAAAAAGGAAAGGCTGGACATCACCTTCCGACGTGGCAATGTAGCAAGTGTGATGGGCACTTTTGCACCGCGAGCGATTACGTACATGAACTAAAATTTGTTAGGCATTGCTTGTTATTAGGAAAATAGGTATTTCTGTAGTTACAGACAAGAAATCAAAATTTCTAATTAATTTCGTTCAAATAATTTGATATTAGAACTTTGTTAGCTCGATTTAGTTTCTAGTATTATTTTACCGCTTTTTGACAGATTTTGATTGATAAAATCACAAGCACATAACTAATCAATCACAAAAGAATAATCTATTCGAATATTTCTACTGCAGTTGCAGATAGACCTCCAAGGTGCCATTATAGTGATCGACGAGGCTCACAACATTGAAAGCATCTGTCGAGACGCAGCATCCCTCAGCATCACACAGGTTCAGATACAGAACGCTGTCAAGGTTTGTAGCAAGGAATCTATTGAAAACCAAATTAATGCTTTAATTTTGTAGGTATAGCTAAAGTTGAGTACAACATATTATATAGAGTAGGTAAAACCGATTGTGTTTATGAAATATTATATATATATATATATATATATATATATATATATATATATATGCATTAATAAAGTACAACTCCTTAGAAAAAAAATGCATGCCGTCCTCACATCTAAAAGGACATACATCTCCTTATATTTTGTAATTTAAATTTAAAATATGTCTTTACAAAAAAAAATATCTTGGTTTTAAGTATTACTTGTAGTATTAGCACAAGCTGTGGTGGTTTATTAATCCTACTAAACTGTTATTTATGTCCGTGTTATGAAATTTATTATATAAATTGAAAAAATTAAGTTTATTTATCCGCATTCTAGAACTCCTATCAGCAGCTAGTTAAGCAATGCTTACTTAGAGTCTAGAATATCGCTGTGTATAATGTCCTACAATATTATTTATTTCATTTAAGTACAGCATTAAGTTTCAATATTTTATAACCACTTATGGTTTTAACTACTCTATGAAGGTATCAAAATTAACAGTCCAATGTGCGTCATTCTTTAAGGAACTCCAAACGGTGGCCGATTACCGGTACGCGAACGAAGATGTTGCGAGTTTCATTGACGATCTGGTGTATACTATGAAGAACTGGAATGATTGGTGAGTCTTTGTTGAGAAAATTCCTTCAGTAGCGATGGTAGCTTAGTGGTTAAGTAGTCGGGGTTACGGTCGAGAGATCTCGGATTCGAATCCAAACTTACACTACTGACGTGCAAACCACTCTTTTTTTTTTACGTGCGTAAAATCCCCACGGATACCTCCCCACCGGAGCCGGTGGAGGAGGTTATGTCGGACTCGAACCGACTAAAACGCACGCCGCCTGTGGGTCGTTTTGGTTGCCGAAGGTGAGGTTGACAGGCACATCCCTCGCACCCCGGCCGACCCAGGGCCATCTCTCACGATCTGGCCCTCGTCTCGGAACGTGGAAACCACTCTTAAATATAAATGTGATAATAAGTTTCTTTGATAAAATACGACGACATTAGAAGATTTTTTTAAAGGATATTAGCCACCGCAATTACTAATATTGCCTTCAACTAAGCTAAATTCCTTGTGCTAGGAGTAGGTTCACATCGGTAGTGTAATGGCCAGGATTTGTACCCGGGACCTGTTGATCTTACGGCCGACTCCTTAACCACTAAACTACGGATGCAATAAGCTAGGCTTTATTTCTCACATAAGTGTGCAGCAGCGCGATTTGTGTCTCCTTCTCAGGGCAAGATGGACACCGTGGTTCCTAATCCGGCTAAGTCAGCCGGGTTAAAAAGGAAATGCCTTATTTAGCCACTTTTTTTTCCGTGCGCAAAATCCCCACGGATACCTCCCCACCGGAGCCGGTGGAGGAGGTTATGTCGAACTCGAACCGACTAAAACGCACGCCGCCTGTGGGTCGTTTTGGTTGCCGAAAGTGAGGTTGACAGGCATATCCCTCGCACCCCGGCCGACCCAGGGCCATCTCTCACGAGCTGGCCCTCTCCTCGGGTGTGTGGGGACTACAGAGTCCCCAACTCATTCCCCGCCGCCGCGGCCTGCTTCTGCCAGGGTGACAGGCGGCTCCACCAGTCACCCCCAGGCCTATTTAGCCACCTTACACCCGGTAGGCGGTTAGAGAGGGATATCCAAGGAGATTCTCGACGGAAAAAAGAAGCACATATATGGGTTGTGGACTCCCATATGACCTATAGTCCTGTATAGTAGTTAGTATATTTATGCGCAGGTTCCAGAACCAACTGCCGTTGATCCAGAATAAGACGCTGAACAACAATGTAGCCATTCACGAGTGGGAGGCCAAGCACTTCGTAGAGTCGCTCCAGAACCACAACATTGGATACAAGCGATTTAACAGTCAGTATAAAATAATAAAAATAAAATAAAAATAGTTTATTTCTTTAACATTTCTCTTACAAAGTTATTCAGTTACCGGAACAACCCAGGAAGCATGTAGTAATGCTTGTGTTGGGTCGTTCCGCTCCTCCTTAGGGCTACATAATTAAGGTGGTAAGGGTATTACAGGTGATCACATGGTTAAACTATTTTAGGTAACTAAATTAAATTACAAATGATGAAAAGAAAGATAATAATGGTACTGGTATGACTGTGTGTGTGCGTGTGTGTATGTGTTTGTGTGTGTGTGTGTGTGTGTGTGTGTGTGCGTGTGTGTATGTGTTTGTGTGTGTGTGTGTGTGTGTGTGTGTGTGTGTGTGTGTGTATGTGTATGTGTGTGTGTATGTGTATGTGTGTGTGTGTGTGTGTGCGTATGTATGTATATATATGTGTGTATATGTATGTGCAGTATATTAGGTAGCCTAGTGGTATGGGTAATGGACTGCTGAGACGAGGTCTCGGGTTCGATCCCAGGTTTTACCATGGCACACACGAATGACTTTTCGATGCTTTTCGAAGTTATGTGTGTATTTATCGCAGATTTATAAGTGCCCGGTTAATGGCTATAGGCACGCCACCAATTACATTGGGACCTAAACATATGCTGGCTAAATGTGGGTGTTAGCACCTCTGCCTACCCCTTCGGGGATATAGGCGTGAGTTTATGTTATGTTTATAATCTGTGCCGACACAGGCGTACACTTAAAATAATAGTCATGTCGCGTTGTTTACTTGTCGCGTGTGCAATCCCGCCTTTTTAAGTGACCGCACACAAAACGTCACACATGTTAGCTCGACATTCCACGTATTGTCAAACCCGAAACCACAGACTCTAAGAGAGGAGTCATCGATACGTATTTCGTTCGAAAACAACATATGGCGTCACCGTCGAATGTAGGTTGATGATTTTTTCAAGTGAATACTTTTTAAGAGGCGTTAGGTATTTTTGATATTGATATAACCTATGTTCAAGCGTCTGTAGCTTAGTGGTCAATGAGTCGGCTTTACGATCGGGAGGACCCGGTTTCGAATCGTGGCCATTACACTACCGACGTGAACCCACTCCTAGTACAAGCAATTTAGCTTAGTTGGAGGGGTTAGAGGGAATTAGTAATTGAGGTTGCTAATATTCTTTATAATAAAAAACCTGGCGACACTGTTACCGTTACCGCCTCTGTATATTGGACCCGTTTTCTCAACTTTTCACTTCCAGTATGCCGCTGTTTTTTTTTTCAATATTTTTAAATTATGATTTTTTTTTCTGAACAGCATTCAAGACCAACTGTGAAGTCTTCTGCCGCAAGCTGCGCGAGGACCCTCGCACATTGGTGGGGGTGACCCAATCGACTGGCACTCTGCTGGAGTCCCTCGTCTGGGTGTTTGGTATGTAGTACGACTATTGAGAATAGGTACTGATGGGCTGTGATCTCTGCCTAGTAGCATAATATAACCTATATCCTTTATCCTAAGCTATCGTGTACCAAATTTCATCAGGTTATCATTAAAAATAACAATACTTCTTACAAACTTCCATCCCCTATTCAAATAGATGATGAAAGTTTAACCTTCTTTCGCTTGGCTGCAAATGTAAGCTATATCCTTTCCCAAGGTCCAATCTACTTCTGTACCAATTTTCATCAAAATCAGTTTAGTGGTATAGCAGTCAAAGCGTAACAGATAAATAGATAGTTACTTTGGCATTTATAACATTAGTATGGATAACATTCGTCAATAGCAAGTACCACCAAGTGCCATCAGTCAACAATATAAATCTTGAGTAGAAGAATTGTCTCAATCAATCAATGCTGGACATAGACCTCTCCCAATGTGCGCTATTTTCTCCGATCCTCCGCCTTCCGCATTCAGTCTGTCCCAGCCGCCTCTTTCAGGTCGCCCGTCCATCTGGCTAGGGGGCGTCCTACCTTTCGTTGAAAAATTGTCCGATGGCATTGAATTTATAAGTTAAAATTTTATGAATTTCCTTTCGTTTATTTTACCACATTTGTCAGAGAGATTTGACCCTATTGATATACACTATCAATTGATGCCATAAAAATACAGAATTGTTTATTTTTCGGACTTTAGCTGGTTCGATTACCATGTGTAGCAAGCGAGTTTTATATAATCTTTGATTGCGGTTATGTTTCTTTTTAAAAATAAAGGAATGTCTCCTTTAAGTGAAATGATCCAACTTAAGGATTTAAGGTAGTTTCCCTCCAGGGCCAGACTTATTTTTTCACCCTGTAAAGCTAAATGCTACTCACTGACAAATTATGAAATCTCAGAAGCCTTCAAACTTGTAATTTGGCAGGTAGGTTGCCTTATAGGGTGTAGACATCCCCTAAGAATTTTTCGAAATTTTATTTTATTTCGAATTTTACGAAGCTACACCCCTAAGGGGGTAAAACGGGCCGTTCAGGCGTCGGAGGTCGCAAAATGACCTCCGTCTCCCATGAGCGACTTGGGGGTAGCAGAAGCATACCCGGGGATGAGATCCTGCGGCCCACACAATCGGCGTCCGTTTTAGTCGTTTCAAGTCCAATATACCTTCCCCACCGGCCCTAGTGGTGGGGGTATCCGTGGGGATATTGCGCCAGTTAAAAAGAAAGGGGGGTAAAATGGGTCCACGCGTACGAAGTCGCCAGCGGCCGCTAGTAGATTAATGTAATGTGATCAATGTGCAGGCTATTTATACCGGGACGAGTGCCGACACTTGGACGACTTCAAGCCGGTGTTGGAGCGACAGGTCACGGGCAAGACCAGCGGCTTGTCCGCCAACGAGGGGTGGCGGAAGTCGAACTTCAAACAGGTAATGTAACTGTGTACTTTCCTTTAGCTAAAATTAGTTTTTTTATAATACTTAGGTGGCGGACAAGCCCACCTGATGGAAAGTGGTTACCGTGATCTATGAACGTGTGTAACACCAGGGGTGTCGTCACACCCGTGCTACCGACTCTGTAAAAATAGAGAGTTTCTGTACCGGTGATGGACAAGCCTATTATTTAATTGTCCTTATTTAACTTCTTCTTTTTCGAATTACTTCTTATATCCATTTAGATAGATGATTGAAAAACGCAATGCTCAAACGGAACTCGAACACTAGACTAGTCCTTTACAAGGGGAATACTCTGACAGCTGAGCCGCATGAACACGTTTTGAGCATTCGAAATTCTCCTAAACATACATACTTATAATCACGCCTTTATCCCCGATGGGTTAGGCAAAGTGGAACACCCACATTTCTCCAATCATTGTTTTCGGTCCCATATAAAAGGGTGTGAGCATATTGTCGTCTTCCGGGCACTATTGTCGACTCGAGCCTTGTATCTGTGCCTGTCTCTCAGCTGTATGCTGTATAAATCTGTCTGATGTTAAACAGCCCTATCCCTTAGTCGCCTTATACGACACCACATGGGAAGAGATGGGGTGGTCCAAATTCTACTCTGCCGGGAACCACGCGGCTCCTATACAACCTCCTATATAACAATTATAACATCGTATATTGTTAGTATCTCTAATATCGGTGCAGATAACATAAAACATTAATAAAATAAGAAATTGTTAATAACAGCATGAGACCAGTTTTAACTAAAGGGAAATATGATCAAAACAACGGGAAAAATAAACTCGCTATAAAGTACGAGGGGTGTAATGGTGCATTTTAAGGGTAAAAATGGTTTGCCAAGATTTGCAGCGAAACCTCTATTGAAAAAAGTTAAATACAATAGTTGTAGAACTACAACTTTTGTATGAACTGTTTTTCACATTTTTTTTGTATGAACAGTTTTCGAGCAAAATAAAAAAAGGGTATTTTGAATTTTCGTTCTTATCTGCCACAAAAACTCTTTTTTTTTTCACAAAATTTGGGGAAATTTAATCTCTTCATACTTTACCTTTTATTTTGGTCATTTTTAAATTTAAAATATCTTTAGGACCGTCTATATATTATTTCTCCAAATTTTATTAGAAAAAAAATTGTACTGGTATACGTAATTTTACGACTACCCATATAATGAAATATGGCTGAGTGACGCAATGTTTATAAAATAATGTTCTTAACTGTTATTATAAACCATTGCGGATACCGTAAGGCGAAACCGGTCAGGTCTAATAAAAATACTGTGGAAAAGTGCAAGTGTGTTCAACAACAATCAACAGTATAAAAAATAAGCAACTATTTTAAAAAGTGTCATTGTTTCATTTATGTAGCTTTGAATACATGCATCATCATAATTAGTATCAAATGCTTTTTCTTTTAATTACAAGCGCGCCAAGCCTCGAGCAGAGAGTGAAGTGAGTCTCATCATTGTTTGTCTGTTTGTTCTGATTAGTTTTTTGTGAACAATTAACACTTGTAGCTTTGTAGATTATTTATAAATTAACAAGTCAAATTAATACACAAGATAATGTTAGTAGTACACACTAGTAGTACAGAATAACCCGCCCCTAACCGGCTTCGTACCCCAACGACCAAAAAGGTTTGGATCTGGGCCTCGATTTTGCTGAAGTAAAACCACTGCCATACCACGAATACTGCTAAAAAATCCATTTAATTCAGACTTTAAAGTCATACGGTAAAATTCTAACTTAAAAGGATTTTTAGCAGAGAGAATGAAAAAGTGTAAGGAAACTCTTCGCATTCAATTTTGGACTTTAATCGTATAGAAATAAAGTCAAATTTAATGCCATATTTTGTAATTTCTGTGGTATGACAGTGGTTTTGCTTTAGTTGAATCGAGGACCTGGTGTTTTTATAGTCGTCTCGAAGATTTTGGACACAGTTGCGATATAATACCAAATTCGTCAGATAGTATTATTATGGCGAAAAAAAAAGTACAAAACCCATATATTATTCCGTTCGCCTATATAATATTATTCTCATACATTATAAAAAAAAACATCCGGCAAATTAATACTTCCAGACGAATTTGCTATCGACACTGTTCACAAAATCTTTCACTCTGAAACGAATATAAAATCAGCCAGTATTGTTATAAAGTGATAATTTTTAAGAAAGTAAAAAAAAATTAGAAAATATAAATAAATAAAAAATCGGTCAATTTAAAAAAGCATCTATAACTTGGGACATGCATCTTGGACCTGAAATGTGCTCATACACGTTTCTAGGGTGCCTTATAAGAATAGTACGGCATGTTATGGTGGCGAACAAGTTTAAATTCACCAAGCATAAATTATAACAAAACAATCCACGTGCGCCAGAACCTAATCTGTCTTACGACGTAGGTCCAAGATATGTGTCCCTAGGTATACAACTGTGAATATTATCATTATTTTCACTACTAACCCGAGATTCAATCCTCCAGTGGGTATCAACTGATCTCCTGACCTTACACCTGTACTGCCTGAACGCGGCCATCGTGATGGAGAGCCTGCAGGTGGCGCGCTGCATCATCCTGTCGTCAGGCACCCTGACTCCGATGGGCAACCTTCACGCTGAGCTTGGTACTCCGTTTCCGCTGTGCGTGTCACCTAATCACATTATATCGGATGATAGGGTAAGTCATCGCTTGTAAATATAATCCTACTATCCTACGTCTTACTATCCTACTTTCTACTTCCTGCCATACTACTGCCTACTGTACTACTTTCTACTGTCTACCATCCTACTTTCTACTTCCTGCCATACTACTGCCTACTGTACTACTTTCTACTGTCTACCATCCTACTTCGTACTGTGTTACTAATCTTACCTTCTACTATCCTACTTTCTACCATCCTATTTTCTACCGTCCAACTGCCTGATATACTACTTCCTATGTCCTGCCTTTCTACTGCCTACTGTACTACTTTCTACTGTCTACCATCCTACTTCGTACTATGTTACTAATCTTACCTTCTACTATTCTACTTTCTACCATCCTATCTTCTACCGTCCAACTTCCTACTATACTACTTCCTATGTCCTGCCATCCTACTGCCTACTGTACTACTTTCTACTGTCTACCATCCTACTTCGTACTATGTTACTAATGCTACCTTCTACTATCCTACTTTCTACCATCCAACTTCCTACTATACTACTTCTTATTTCCTACCATCCTACTGCCTATTGTATTACTTTCTGCTGTCTACCATCCTACTTCGTACTATGTTACTAATCCTACCTTCTACTATCCTACTTTCTACCATCCTATTTTCTACCGTCCAACTTTCTACTATACTACTTCTTATTTCCTACCATCCTACTGCCTATTGTATTACTTTCTGCTGTCTACCATCCTACTTCGTACTATGTTACTAATCTTACCTTCTACTATTCTACTTTCTACCATCCTATCTTCTACCGTCCAACTTCCTACTATACTACTTCCTATGTCCTGCCATCCTACTGCCTACTGTACTACTTTCTACTGTCTACCATCCTACTTCGTACTATGTTACTAATGCTACCTTCTACTATCCTACTTTCTACCATCCAACTTCCTACTATACTACTTCCTATTTCCTGCCATCCTACTGCCTACTGTACTACTTTCTACTATCTACCATCCTACTTCGTACTATGTTACTAATCCTACCTTATACTATTCTACTTCCTGATAAATTTATAAAATGTGAAAGTATGTGAATATGTTTGTATATTTGTTATTCAATCACGCTCTATCGACAGAACGGATCTGATTGAAATTTGGTAACTAATAACTACTAAGTAACTCATAAACTACTTTTTATCCTGGCAATATAATATTTTCCCATGGGTTACGGAACACGTTCAAAATTCCACGCGGTAGAGCTCATATAGTAATCTCGTGGCTAAATGGTAATCGTGTAAGTTAATACATTTACAAGATTAAACAACAATAGCCACTTTTTTTTACTTTCCATATTAAATTCAGAAAATCTATTTAAATAACACTAATTTTAACGGAGTCTTTTGCTATTTATTTAACATTGTCTGAGGAGGTAGGACACGGCGGTATTTCCGTCCAATTGAGCAGTCCGACAGGGGAAGTACCTCCGCCCTACAGAATACCGCTGTTATAATAACTTCGTGTTGTGTTCCCAGCGGTGAGTAGGGTAGCCAGAGCTCACTGGAGAGTTTTTGTGCTGTCAGTGGGATGACCAAAACCAAAGGCTTGTCCTGCTTTGTCCTCTACACTGACGGCACAAAATCTCTGTTCTTACAGGGTCGGCGGCACGGATGTGACTCCACTGGTGTTACACACGTTCATAGGTCATGGTAACCACTTTCCATCAGGTGGGCCGTGTGCTTGTCTGCCACCTAAGTTGTATAAAAAAAAAATGTTCCCGAAGTTTCGTTAACTTTTCAGCAACCATAGTTACGTGGAGATTTCCATTTATGATGTACCCTGGTTGTCCATGCGTCCATATACCTCAGTAACCACTTGTCATCATATGGACTATGTGCTGTTCTGTCATCTATAACAATATGCCTTATATCTTGTGTCAGGTGTGGATAGGCGTGGTGTCAGGCGACTGCCAAGGCAACCAGGCCTACACGGTGGAAGGGATGAAGAACCCTCGCGCGGCCGAGCGCTTCGGCAAGCTGGTGACGCGCGTGTGTGACGTCACGCCGCACGGCGTGCTGTGCTTCGTGACGTCATACGCCGTGCTCGCCAAGTTCAAGAACGAGTGAGTTCTACTTACATAGATATACTAGTTGTTTTTTTTGTTTTATCTAGTACACCCCAACTTGACTTTACCTCACCTGATGGTAAGCTAAAGGCAAAGTCTCAGGAAAGAGGGTCACCATTACAGACACTAAGTAATGTTACAATGGTGGCACTCAGCTCGGCGACCTCATTAGATGCTTTTTCACGCCCCGATTAAAGGACGCGGGACTGTAGGAAGAAGGAAACACGTGAGCTGGTAATGAATTCCAGGTCTTGGTGGTGCGGCAAAGAAAAGAGTCGGCGAACCGCTTAGTTCTTGCTCGTATTTTCTGCACATTGTGAGGGTGACGTGTTGTCCTGTGTAGGAAAGTAGAGGGTGGGATTAGATGGAAGAGCTCATTTTATTTTCATTTTTCATTTCATTATCTCTTATTCTGCCATCGTACATAAACGCATAAAAATTGCTATGCCTACACTAGCTTATGCTCGCGGCTCTTCTCTGGTTTTCAAGACTTCTTCTGCTATTTCTCTTCTTTTCTCCTCTCTATTTCTATTCTCTTCTTCGGTTCTACTCGACCAATCACAATCAAACAGACGAAGATCTAGGTCAGCGTTAGCCCAGGTTGCATCCAAAGCTTGAAGTTTGGAGCCCAGGATCCGCTTTCTGAGCTTAATATGACCTTTTACGGAAACGACTGTCGTTTGCGATGCTGTGCGTTGTGACTCACCAAAGAGTAAACACAGAGACCTAAGTAGCTGTGTTAGGTTTTTTTTAATTAATTGTCTCACATACTATGCCGTACACGCTCAATAGTCCAAAAAAAGTAGTCTAAGTGCCGATAAAAGAGTCTTATCGATTAAGATATAGAAAAAATAGAATCGGTTCAGGGGGGTTCCACAGTAAGAAAGTTAAAAGAGTCCCATTCCAGACTCTGCCGTGATTCATTGTAGAAATCTTTAATGTACCCAACATACTATATCTTGATTTCCAGATGGATGGAGACCGGCCAGTGGTCAGAAATGGAACGTCTGAAACACGTATTCTGCGAGAAAAGAAACTCAAATGATCATGAGGATATGATGAAGGTAATATTATATAAATGATGCCCCTTCCCATCTTCCAAGTACGACGGATTGCGCTTGTGCTGCTGCGGCATCTGCGGAGACCCTCAAACGGCGAAAATATGATAACATAACAAACAATTACATATTTGAGCCGTTTGGGGTTGAAACGCTGGGTTCGTGGGGTCGGAGCGCACGGTCGCTATACAAAGAAATAGCAAAACGACTGGCGACGATGCTTCGCGTGACCAAAGGGCTGGCCTCTTTTTCGCTCAACGGATTCATCCAACGGGGCAATGCCACCAGCCTTTTGGGCACATTACCAGTCGACATCGATGGGGAGGAATTTTTCGATGCTTAATTTGATCCTTTTGTATCCTATTTTATATTCTTGTAAATATTAGTTTATATCTTATTACATTAGTTTACATGTTAAATGATAATACTAATCGAAATTACTCATATTTTGCTTAACGCCTCCAGCGAAGCTGAATTGCTTGTGTTGGCAATGCTTCATGTCTTCTGTAACCACTTAGCTACCGACGCTATGATAGTCAGCCTTACGATCGAGAGGTCCCGGGTTCGAACCCTGACCATTACACTAGCGACGCGAACCCACTCCTAGTACAAGCAATTTAGCTTAGTTGGAGGGGTTAGAGGGAATATTAGTAATTATGGTTCTAATATTATTTTTTTAATTTAAAAAATATTTGATCCATGAATTGATTTAATCCATCCATCCAACGTCTGCGCAGGACTTTTATGAGTGCGTGGGCACAGAGAAAGGCGCCCTACTGTTTGCGGTGTACCGCGGGAAGGTCTCCGAGGGTATGGACTTCAAGGATCACCAGGCGAGGGCTGTCATATGTGTAAGTATCGCGCACACACACACACAAGCACGCACGCACACACACTCACACTCTCACACACACAAATATACATGCCGACAAATTACTCTATATTTTATCAACTGATGATTCATTGTTAATTATTAGGAAAAATACATACATACATATAATCACGCCTTTATCCCCGGAGGGTTAGGCAGAGGTGAATTATCACCCACATTTCACCAATAATTGTATTCGGTCCCACGTAATATGGGGTGAGCCTATTGCCGCATTTCGGGCACCATTGTTGACTCGAGCCATGCATCCGAGGCTGAGTCTGGGCTGTATATATCTCTCCGATGTTAAACAGCCCTATCCCTTAGTCGCCTTGTACTACACCACATGGGAAGAGATGGAATAGTCCAAATTCTACTCTGCCACCACGCGGCCTAGGAAAAATAAATAGAACAAAACACACTTACACGCGCTTGATCGCACATGCTAACAGCTAAAGTATGAAATCCCTTAATGCACAGAACACATGGTCGAAATTGGTGAAATGCAAATACGATTAACGTCTAAGTGCATCGTGAAAACCTCGGTTGCTATAATCTCGATCACGTATCGATGATATTAAATATTTGCCGAAATTAATAAGCATTGATAACTGTTATTAATATTGTTACGACCGACGTCGATATCTCGAAAATTCATAATCGAATCTTCAAGAAATAAAAACGCATTGTTAGTGACGAGGCACTCTACCGATTGGCATAGAAAAATCTAGAATCATCAACACAAAGTTACAACCTACCTACGAGTACCTACTCCCTTGAATATAAACAAACAATAGGTAAATATCGAGAATGAACTCGAAAAGTCAGCGACGGCGGCGAACATCAAAGGAGTATAGGTATTTATCGCTCGCGAACTTTCTAGATGATTCGACCCTCCTAATTGAGAGGTATAAAAACACGCTCGCATAGCGACACCATTCATTCTGTCTTTGAGATCGATAACGAACACAGCGAGCTTAAGCGACCGAAGAAGATTCTACCTGCGACCTGAGCAACGACTGTGGACTACTGTGAACTACTGAGCGACTGGAACTGTTGAAGAGTACTGTGTGTGCTAGTGATTTAATTGTCTAATTTGTGGTGAGCTAATAAATTTCTTCGTTGAGTAAACGGCATATAATTGTACCCCGTGCACGTAACAATATGCATTGATAATAATTACTCTAAGCCCTCATTCAAAAGTTCCCATCAGGTTAGTAAGCAGTTAGTGGAATCTTATGTTTTGTTCACAGATGGGTATACCCTACCCCAGTAGACACGAGATCGCAGTCAAAGCCAAGATGGAGTACAACAATAAGTACAAAAGTAGAGGCTTGCTGTCTGGACAGGAGTGGTTGACGATGCAAGCATTCAGGTATAATACTTCGTTTTTTTCTTTAACTGACTTCAAGTTTCAGGAGGTAGGACATTGAGCAGTCCGACTGGGGAAGTACCTCCTCCCTACAGAATACCGCGGCCATAATAACTTCGTGTTGTGTTCCCAGCGGTGAGTAGGGTAGCCAGAGCTTACTGGAGAATTTTTGCTGTCAGTGCGAAGACTAAAGGCTTGTCCTTCTTTGTCTTCTACACTGACGGCACAGAACTCTGTACTTACAGGGTTGGCAGCGCGACTGTGACTCCTCTGGTGTTACAAACGTCCATAGGCCACGGTAACCACTTTCCATCAAGTGGGCCGTGCGCTTGTCTGCCACCTAAGTGGTATAAAAAAAAAACTTATAAATAGTATCACATAATGTATAGTGCTAGCTACTTGCGATATGTTGGCGAGTTTGAACCCATTCGTCTCTTTAGAAATAATTATGCAGCAACTACAAAAAACAGCTTATCAAAATAATAGCATGCCTTGTCCATACTTTTTCTAGAGAAGATGGGGACGTCGTAATCTCACACTAAAGGGGACCTCCTATGGCCCTGGGTCCGCCGGAGTATGAGAGAGATATGTCAAAGGCTACCTCACCCCCAGCAGCCGTGCTATTTTGGTCAGTTCGAGCCCGATTTAACCACCCCCGCTGGCTCCGGCGGGGAGGTATCCGTGAAGCTATTCCCACATAATAAAAAGTGGCCATAATATGCGAAAATAGTCCCTATTATATCTGTTGTAGGGCGCTGAACCAGGCGGCGGGGCGCTGCGTGCGGCACCGGCTGGACTGGGGCGGCGTGCTGCTGGCCGACGAGCGCTACCTGCAGCACAGGAACACCGAGCACCTGTCCAAGTGGCTGCGGAGAGTGGTGAGTGGATAGAACCAGGCGGCGGCACCGGCTGGACTGGGGCGGCGTGCTGCTGGCCGACGAGCGCTACCTGCAGCACAGGAACACCGAGCACCTGTCCAAGTGGCTGCGGAGAGTGGTGAGTGGATAGAACCAGGCGGCGGCACCGGCTGGACTGGGGCGGCGTGCTGCTGGCCGACGAGCGCTACCTGCAGCACAGGAACACCGAGCACCTGTCCAAGTGGCTGCGGAGAGTGGTGAGTGGATAGAACCAGGCGGCGGCACCGGCTGGACTGGGGCGGCGTGCTGCTGGCCGACGAGCGCTACCTGCAGCACAGGAACACCGAGCACCTGTCCAAGTGGCTGCGGAGAGTGGTGAGTGGATAGAACCAGGCGGCGGCACCGGCTGGACTGGGGCGGCGTGCTGCTGGCCGACGAGCGCTACCTGCAGCACAGGAACACCGAGCACCTGTCCAAGTGGCTGCGGAGAGTGGTGAGTGGATAGAACCAGGCGGCGGCACCGGCTGGACTGGGGCGGCGTGCTGCTGGCCGACGAGCGCTACCTGCAGCACAGGAACACCGAGCACCTGTCCAAGTGGCTGCGGAGAGTGGTGAGTGGATAGAACCAGGCGGCGGCACCGGCTGGACTGGGGCGGCGTGCTGCTGGCCGACGAGCGCTACCTGCAGCACAGGAACACCGAGCACCTGTCCAAGTGGCTGCGGAGAGTGGTGAGTGGATAGAACCAGGCGGCGGCACCGGCTGGACTGGGGCGGCGTGCTGCTGGCCGACGAGCGCTACCTGCAGCACAGGAACACCGAGCACCTGTCCAAGTGGCTGCGGAGAGTGGTGAGTGGATAGAACCAGGCGGCGGCACCGGCTGGACTGGGGCGGCGTGGTGAGTGGATAGACTGGGGCGGCGGACCAAAAACCGCACACCGTCTTGGGTCTTCAGATGCCGTGGTGAAAGATTGCTTGAAGTATTCCTTCGCGCCCCGACTGATACAGGGGCATCTTCGGTTACGAGATGACGTCCTCAGCTGTGTAAATGACGGTGTGCTTCTGCCAGGGTGACAAGCGGCTCCACCTGTCACCCCCAGGCCTGTGCTCACCAAAGATATCGTAACAGAAACATCACTTCCATACGAAAGCGACAATAATATCAGAACAGTAATAGCTCCAAACAGAAATATACTTTCCACACACGCGGTCCGAGAGTCGAGAACCATCGTATTGGTAGGGTTTATAGTAATACTCAACTATGGGCTGGCCACGTTTGTCGAAGGACCGATGGCCGTTGAAGCAAACGAGTCCTAGAGTGGAGACCGCAAGAAGGTAAACGGAAGGTAGAACGTCCCCCTAACCAAATGGACGGACGACCTGAAAAAGGTGACTGGGACAGACTGGATGCGGAAGGCAGAGGATCGGATAAAATGGCGTTCATTGGGCCAGCAGTGGAGACCTTTGTAATTTTAGACATTTATTTTTATCTGTTGTCGTATATCAAGAATTAAAATAATTTATTTTTTCCATCAGCTCAAAATGAATCATCACACATACGAGAGCGTGGAAGCCAGTCTAGACGAGTTTATAAAGAACATGAAAATATCTGATGAAGAATCTGAACACAATACGTAGTGACGGAACGAAAACTATAAGGTGAGAACCCTGCAATATTATATAATAGAAATTTTGTGAAGATGTTTGTCATTTAATCACACTCAAGGGCTAAACGGATCTGGCTAAATGGTGCGAGGGATATGCCTGCCAACCAACAACGACCCATAGACGGCGTGCGTTTTAGTCTGTTCCAGTCCGACTAACCTCGTTGGAATATTTCGCACAATGGAAAAATAGAGCTCGCTTAAACCCGGGAATTGGTTCCACATGGGCTGCAGGAACCGGATCTAAATTCCGCCGCGGGCTACAGCTAGGTAGTGTAAGTGGGAGTAATAACCTCACGATGCTGTTCTGGCGGTCTACTTACTTAAGGAGCAGACGATTTGATTCGTTTCGGTTCGGTTCTGTTCATGTTGGTTTGGTTTGGTTTTCTTTACAGAACCCTACCAACATCCTTGAGGCCCAAGCCAACCTGTACCAATATGTAACACACTCTAAAGCCCCCATATATTACAAAATATACTTAATTGAGGTATAGACAGCGCTTTGTAATATAATCTTCATCTTAGCGTTAATCCTAGTCGCATCCAAAGCCTTCACCTCGGAGCCATGGGGTCTACTTTATCCAGTCTTAACTGCAGGTTCATTGAACTTCGATATTTTCCGTGAAACAACTGGCATCTGACCTTCACAACCTATTGGCAATATCGATGCATTACCGTTAGGCCAGTTGTATCCCGACGGACCCCCCCCCCCTCCCCCCACAAAACCGGAGTCGGTGGGAGAGGTTGTCTGATTCGAACCGACCAAAACACACTCCGTCTGTGAATCGTTTTTTGTTGCCGAAGGTGAGGTTAACAGACATATCCCTCGCATCCTGGCCGACCCAGGGCCATTTCTCTCGATCTGGCCCTCTCCTCGGGTGTGGAGACCACAGAGTCCCCATTTATGGCGACCGTTCCAACCACCCGTAACGACTGCTATACATGTTCGCATGACAACCGCTTAACGTGCTCTATCAGGCACGTCCAGACCAATGCAAATACCCATATTTATGCGTACAAATATTTGCACTGAGCGGGGATTGAACCCGCGCCTGCTGGGTAACAGTCGCATCACTACCGCCATGACACAGAGATCGTCTATAACGCTGTGTAATATTATATACTAGAATATTTTTTATTTTTCGTTTCAGATTTCGCTCAAGTCGTATCTCTGGTCGATGCTGCGGATCTTTTGTACAATCTATACAGAGTGCTTTTAGGTAAATCTTAAGGATATCGTGAAAATTTTAAGCAGCTTTATTGGTTATAAAGAAGTAATTTATTGAAGTTGTTAATACTGTTGATTGCTGGCTCTTGGTGAAACCTGCTAAACATATTAAATAAGAAACTTTTTTACTATTCCACTGTATTTTACAAATCTTTGAGAATGCCATGAGGCGAAACCAGTCAGGTGAAACAGTCGAAAATCTATATCTATTTCGAGTTATTTACTTAAGTTATAAAAAAATCTTATTATTAATCCAAAAAAGGTGGCTGGTGGCAGTGTAGAATTGGGACCACCCCCATACGGTGTCGTACAAGGCGACTAAGGGATAGGGCTGTTTAACATCAGACAGATATATACAGCCCACTCAGCCTCAGAGGCATGGCTCGAGTCAACATTGGTGCCCGGAAGACTGCAATAGGCTCACCCCCAATTAATTGGGACCGAATTTAATGATTGGTGAAATGTGGGTGGTTAATTCACCTATGCTTAACCGGGATAAAGGCGTGATTATATGTATGTATGTATGTAATTATTAATCTTATTGTTTGTGTTACTGTTATTTGAGCCTGAACTAGACTATACTGATCTTTAACTACCGTTAGATAAGATAAGTTTACGTATGTGATAAGACAATATGCTCAAAACTAGTCTAACCTAGGTTTGAAACAAATAATAGTTATTTAAACTATCATGGTCACTCACATTAGTATTAAAGTTATCGGGATATTTAGCACAGTTTCTGATATTTTGACGCTGTTGTTCCTCCGTCATCGTGGTGCTAGCAACAGCGCCGAAATATCGGAAACTCAGAACAATACAACATGGTAAATATCCTGATAACTTTAATACTAAAATAATAATTAGATTTAAAAAAAAATGATCTGTGAATCAAAATGAATGTAAAAAAGTATAAAATCGTAAACTTTTAAATTTGACCTATACCGTATTAGGTATTAACTAAATGTGTAACAATATTGATGTCTTTTGTCAATCTTACTTTTTTTATTCAAAAACTCGGTTATTAAATAAATCATTAAAGACACATCTATTGTCTGATTATCTACGCCCTACACGAAGACACCGTGGCTATAATAACTTCGTGTTGTGTTCCCAGCGGTGAGTAGAGTAGCCAGAACTCACTGGAGAATTAGTGCTGTCAGTGGGAAGACTTTCCTGCTTTGTCTTCTACACTGACGGCACAGAAACTCTGTACTTACAGGGTTGGCAGCGCGACTGTGACTCCTCTGGTGTTACAAACATCCATAGGCCAAGATAACCACTTTCCATCAGGTTTTATTTTTCTGTTTAGAAACTCATTTTGAAGACTAAAAATCGAAATTACACCACTAGGCAGTCTAGTTTATTGTTTAACCTTTCAACTGCTGGAGCACAGATCCTTGCTCCCTGTCTATACTGCGGTGAGCACGGATCTTTGCTCACGTGACCCATGTTATGTTTATCAAATTTAAACAGTAAAAGCAAGATAATAAAGTCTAAACTGTTTTATTTAATGTATTCCTGAACGAATGAACTACACCTCAAAATATCACTCATTGAGTGAAACCAAAAAATTCGTTGTCCATGAACATTTCAAAATTGAGTGTCGTTACTGGTGTCACGAAATTTTATAGTTCTGCAAGAATTTAGCTGGCATTTGAAAATCACTTGTTACGGTAAGTTACTGTTGTATTTTTTTGTTAAATAAGGAACTGTATTCTCAACTTTTATAAGTATACATCTCGTATAATACGCAATAATCGTTTGTCAAAAGTAACTATCCTCTGTAACGGTTTTTACTTTTATTGTTTTCATATGGTTCAACTTATTGGTTCCGTAATTATATTATATTTTTAGATAGATAATGTTGTTAAGAATATTTATTTGTAACAAGAAATAGTTAAAAGTCTAAGATTTTTGAATAATTTGCACATTTTCTGCGAGTAGAACAAACCACACGCACACATACACAGTGCAAGATGGCTGACGAGTACCATATACGTACACAGAGTAGTTGTATCAATTATAGAGGATGTTCATTTTTTTTTCGTTGATTCTACGATAATATCGAACGTCAGTTACGAACAGTATTATATTATATTTAAAAAAAATTGCCTATTTAGTGTTCCACCATTTGGGCAAGCATTTTTTTACAAAATGGTCTATTTTGGGCAATATATGTACCTACAGACAGACTTTGTTTTATAATATGAAGTGATTACGATAGGTCGCACTTGAATAGATTTTCTGAACATGTTGAATAAAAAAAATACCTAGGCGGTGCCGATTGCAATACCAACAATATCAAAGAATATTGTTGGTATAACTTTTTGATGTCACTGTTTTTTCCGAAAATTCAGATTTTTGCAAGTTATTAGAACTAGTTGACCGTGTAAATTGCTTGCGATCATACGTACGCGGGCAGAATATTTTTGACCATTTTGTTGTATCTCATAAATAGTACATTTACTTTACCTACCATTAGAACGAGATTACTTTTATTAACTAATGTTAACATTTAGTTTGTGCACTCGTGTACATATTTAAATACTTATTCTTTCGAACGTTTCCATTACCTATTTAATATCCTTTGAAGCGTAACTAATTGAAGGTGTTCTTCATTTGTAGGAATAACAATGGATAATACTATACTTTATCCCGTGTACCGGGTTAATGTAACACCTAGTGGCTCCCTGACTATGGTCACCTATGGGTGACCAGCATCTGGTGGAAAGAACGGCTTCCGGGAGATTTCGTGTAAGTATTTTATATCAGATTTTTATTCTTCACAGCATGTTGACTAATAATGAAGCTTGTTACAACTTTAATACTATAAATACATACGGCAACGAAGATAACATTATAAGTACTTACGAGTGCTTACGCTGAGAACGATACTCATATACCTCTTAGAAAAAAATCCTTAATATAATTTTTTTTCTTGAAATATATAATATACATATATACATACATATTTTACGGTCCTGGGAGTCAGAAAACATTGATGCCATAGAGGTTGTAGACCCACCTCAGGCTCGACGTAGCCTATTTCCCGAGGAAGCTGGCCAAACCGTAAGAGTTTTTCAGTTAATTTATAAATATATATAGGTACCTATCTTAATTATACTATCGACTAAATAATTACCCTTTTCCGTTTTACTAACATTGGTTGAAATTCGATTAATTTTCTTAGGGCTATGGACTTTTCATCTATACACAAATAATATTGAAGTGTGTGCTTATATTCTTTATTATTGCATATGCTTTCGTACATATACCAAATGCATAATTGTTGTCTGTTCGTGGGCTTAACAACTTGTGTACAATATTTTGAGATGCATGTAGATACTATCTAAATCACTATGAATGATGATGACGATAGGATTTGCAAGATTTGGGGCTGATTTGTATATTGGTGTATCATTGGTTGCATCATGACAAGCATGTATAGAATCATAATAATTACCTAGCTTTGTGTGTGCACGTGCATGTTTGTGGTGACAGTTGGTTGTTGTTTTTAATAGTTTGTGGGGGAAGTCTTTAATGCTGAACTGGCTGAAGCTTTGGCAGTTGACTCTGGGAGTCAGATCGACGAAGATGAGGAGGATCTGACCGAGCAACAGCTGCCAGAGCTATTAGAAGGTAACGAAGGAAACGAACAGCCGATCGAGGAGGACCACGTCTTTGGAATTTTTTTCTGGCAAAGTGATTTTTCAACTTTTGCGGGTGTACAGGAACCATTTCATGAAGCGGTTGGTCCCACAATTGCGGGTACAACCCCGTTAGAAATATTTTCGCAATTATGGGACCAATCGCTTCTGGAAACGATTGTTACAGAAACTAACGAATATGCGTGGCAAGTAATCAGTGAGGCTTCTGAAACAAACATCCCTCAGCATTCCAGGCTTAACGACTGGGCTGAGACGTCTGTTTCAGAAGTCTACCGGTTACTTGCCGTTATGATGCTAATGGGAATATGTGTGTTGAGTAAGGTTGAAGAGTACTGGGCTACTGGCATATTATCTATGCCAGGATTCCGGGCCATCATGAGTAGGGATAGATATTTCCTACTTATGCGTTTCCTGCACTTCACCAACAACTATTACATGACCGATAGAGGCGAAGACAGAAAAATTGCGAAAATTAGCCCGATTCTTGACTATTTAAAAATCAAGTAGGCAGCCGCATACAGACCTCGCAAAGAATTATCGCTTGACGAATCGTTGCTGCTTTGGAAGGGTCGTTTAAGTTGGAAACAATGTATCCGGACCAAAGCAGCACGATTCGGCATAAAAAGCTTTGAACTTGCGAGGGTGCCAGCGGCTACGTTCTTGATATTACTATATACACAGGCAAAGGCACAACCGGGCAAGCGCAACCAATATTTGGTTTTACAAGCAGTACCGCGAAAGTCGTATTAAATTTAGTCAAAGACTACTTAGGAAAGGGTCACTGCTTGTATATGGATAATTATTATAATTCAGTAGACTTAACACGTTTTTTAAAAATAAAAAAGACAGACGTTGTTGGCACGCTAAATAGAAGGCGTGTCAACACACCAGATGATATAAAAAATATTGTGGA
Organism: Eilema griseolum; assembly: GCA_963662185.1. Classification (NCBI taxonomy): domain Eukaryota; kingdom Metazoa; phylum Arthropoda; class Insecta; order Lepidoptera; family Erebidae; genus Eilema; species Eilema griseolum. The sequence continues at coordinate 6,129,795 of OY759249.1, forward strand.
GAAAGGGATACCGCGGGGAACAGTGCTAGGTAGACACTGTGGTGATATTTCCGTACTCGCATGGAAATATGTGAAATTAGTCACCACAGTGTCTACCTACCACAACGATGCACTCGTAGAAGGCCGCCGAGCGGGACTTGACATAACAAAACCCGAAGTCGTTGAGGAGTATAATAAGTTTATGGGCGGTGTGGATGTTAAGGACCAGAAGCTGTCCATGTACCTCCTCGAACGAAAACGAGGAACAAAATGGTACATAAAAGTATTTAAGCGACTGTTAAATGTTTCAATTTTAAATTCATATATTATATACTCCAACATAGACCAAAACAAAAAACCAACGCATCGCCAATTTCGTTACCAACTGGCCGCTGAAATAATAGCGAAGCATGTAATTACACCTCAGAGAGTGCGCCAAGACGTTCACCCAATTGCTTACGCAGTTCGGTTGGATAGGTCTATGGACCATTTTCCCGAGCATTGTGAGGTAGAGGGTGAACGTCTTAATAAAAAAATTGAGAAGTATAAAAGCATGCGATGCGTTAGATGCCTTGCATCCATAAAACTCACAATGAGTAATATTCGTTGTAGTGAGTGCAAGGTTTTTCTTTGTGTTGGTCTATATTGGAGAGAATATCACACCCTGCCAACAATTTAAGTACGTTTATGATAACATTATATATTTATTGATATATTTTTGCATTGGTCTGGGTATTTTCTATGTATAATATGTATGTATTTACAAAAAAAAGTATCTAAGTATGTTTATCCGCATTCTAGAACCCATAACACAAGCTAGTTAAGCTATGCAATGATACATACAATACTAATATTATAACGAGGAAAGATTTGTATTTTTGTATGTTACGAATAAACTCAAAAACTACAGGACCGATTTCAAAATTTCTTTCGCCTTTAGAAAAGTACATTATCACTGACTAACATAGGCTTGCCCGGTTGTGCCTTTGCCTGTGTATATATTCTCAAAAAAAATAAGAATCCTTACTAAAACTGCAATAATGTAACCCAAGGTTTTTTATCTTTAAAATTTTTATCTTTAAAAATCACTAAAAGATGTTTCGGCTTCGAAGCTATTTCTAATAATACAGTGTTATTCCTTATCAAATTAAATACTTTAGATATTGTAGATCAAAATCGGTTAAAAATTGGCCTGATTTCTTTGCCAATTCTTATAAAGAGTCTTATCTTGTTGGTGGTATAGCAGGAGGCCCATAGGCTAACATCATTTTGGCTCTTTGACACTCATACCTTAGCCCTACTCACTACTCAGCACACATATTCCTTCAAAATGTTTGTAATCTCTTTATAATCCCTTGATTTTGATAATTAGACAGGATTGGTTGTATTTATTAATAACGATTCACATTTTACCAATAAAATGACACTCAGGTTTTTGAGACATACATTACCCCGAATGTTGTTCTCCATCAAGCCGTTTGGCAGATAAAAAGTATTGTAAAAATTACATTCATAGAAAAAAAACCAGTCCCGTCGTCATGCAAAAGGAAACAGTATGTAAATAAAAAAAATATAAGTTAAAATTATAATGTTGTCTTCTTTATTCTCTAGCTGGAAACTAAAATATACTTTTGTATTCAAGGTATTCTTATTATTCACCTGTTCGTTTCGAATATTCGATTGCCCCTCAGACTTGTTTGTTAGTATTATATATAACGGTAACTTTTATACATATTAAAAAAAATATCAAATTTCTAAGTTTCATTTATTTCCACCACAGCACCTACCTAATATTGACTTAGTACTAAAATATTGTGTTGACACTAAAAATACATACATACATACATAAAATCACGCCTGTCTCCCATAGGGGTAGGCAGAGATCACGGATCTCCATTTGCTACGATCCTGACATATTACTCTCGCTTCATTCACTCTCATTACATTCTTCATGCATGCTCGTCGGTTTAGAGTACTCCTGACCTGCCCCTATTCTAAAACTTCCCCGATTTGGTCCAGGTATGTGCGCCTAGGTCTTCCCCTTCCAACGGTACCATCCACACTCGCCTCATACACCTGTTTCGTTAGTCTTCTTTCATTCATTCTCTCAACATGACCAAACCATCTCAACATTCCTCTCTCAATTCTCATCACTACATCCATAAATGCCATATTACATTTTTAGAATAATTTTCTTCTAAAAGTGAACCGCCTCTATATGAGCACGGATCCGTGCTTCTCGCACTTCAATCACTGCGATCGGCGAACGGATCCGTGCTCCCCGCAGACGTCTATCTGACCGTTCACGCACACATACACAAAAAGTGAACGAAAAATATCAATGTTTTATGCCTTTTTCTGTATAAATTTTGTACAGATACTATAGTAATAGACAACACGAACGTGTAGCATTTATTATCTACAATTTGCCACAATGATTTTCATAGAGTAAAGACTATTCATACCATATGATATTTGCGAATGAAAAACGTTCTAACAGGTGGCTGTTTTTTCTAGAAATTTGTTGAAGATAAATGAAATTACCATAAATTATATGGTTTATACATTTTATATATGATAAAATAACATACAAGTGACCTAAAAAAGTAATTGATTGGCAACAAAAGCAATGTTATTACGTATTCTGAGTTAAAGAACATTGGCACACAAATGGCGAGTTTTCGAAGTTTCATGATTGTGATGTGAACAACGAGTGTTTCTGAGGATTTTTGTAGTGATATGCATGTGATTTATATGTCAACAGACAGTATGGTTATTGCTGTTTTGATGGGTAATAAATAAAACATAAAATACTGCATATAATTTAAATAAAATGTATTTGTTTTTGGTAGTATGTACATAAATGGCCACTTATAATTTACCCGAAATATATTATACAAAAAGATACATTGGTTAGTCACAAATTATATAAAAGTGAAAGGTTTATGCCTTCAGAACAATTTTATAGTAATAATAATGAAAATAGAACATGGTCCTGCGCGCTCGTAATTCGCGCCGCCATGTTGCCGCAGACTAGGGTGTCAGCCTTAGATGAATTAAAAAAGGGAAGATACGGTACGTTCTATGCATTGTACTTAAAAAAAAGCTCGCACATAACTACACACAAATACTCACTCACACATTGTCTTGTAATTAATAAGAAATGTGCGAAAGTGATATCAATATATGATTAAGATAAGAGTGAACAAGAAGCGTTATCGCTTACTGCTCTAGCACTCGTGCGAGTTCGTAAAAGTTTCGGCTTGCGTCGTGTTCATTGAGTGCCGTACCTGACAGCCGATGCAGTACCGTCAGCAATATCATGTTTCCAGATTACAATAAATCAAATTAAAATATATTTTCGTGTCAATATGTATTTGACGGTAAGGGACTAAATAAAAAAGACGTGTTATTTGAGTTATCACAATTCCTTTTATTTATAATAAAAAAATATATATAAAAGCATTTCCAGTAAGCATTTTTTTTAATGCTATTTATATTTTATTTAATGCGAATCAGATACATTATCCCCTATGGCTAACCACAGTTAGCTAGTATATTATCATTTCAAATACCTTCGAAAAAAGATAATTTATTTCTTTGTTGTCGTTTAGAACTGCTGCTAATGGCTAGATCAATCTTAAGTAAGTAATGTAGTCGGACGTCACAGTACTTATCAACTAAAGCCTTTAACAAATGTATTCTATGGTTAAATGTAGCCCACTCTACTGTTCTTTGTAAAGGTCCAATCTGGTTCCGTCATTTGGGAATCTAAAGCAAAATAAAAATTAGTACATAATTATGTATAAAAAATACCCTATTCCATTTGATTAAATCGACACATAAGTTTTTATTGATTAAATATTAAAATTTATTTAAACACGAAACACTATTTTTTAAATGTTTGAGATTATGAATTAATTAGAAAACTTAGTATGCCGACCGTACTTTCTGGCGAAATTTGGACGCCAAGACGTCGTTGTTAACACTTTACATGATATCCTTTTCTCTCTCGTGGAATTTCATATATTTGTCTCACCTTCAGCCAAAATCGTATGAAGAGTAACAAATAAATTATTAAATTAAAGTTCTAATGATATTTATTAGGTACTTACGAATGAAAGTAATCCCTTGTGTTTTGTTTTTGCTTCGTGACTGATTTGAGCATTTTTCTAAATGCACATGAAGGCAGTTTTGTTAATTATCACGGGTTTTTTCAGCACTTGAAAGAAGAGCACACACATGTAAGCGCTTCGGTCACTCGACATACACTAAACCAAACTAGGTCCATGGACCTAGTTTGGCATGCCCACACAAATGCTCGAGTACCGTATCTTCCTTTTTTAATTCATCTAAGGTGTCAGCTAATGATCGCTTCCCGCCGTTGAAAGGTTAATTGTTTTTTTTTTAAAGTCAAGATTGTTAAACTTTAGTTAAGTACCTAACCGCATGGAGTATAGGTACACATTGCTCGGGGCATATAACTTGAACCTAAAATGTTCTCAAAAGGTGTCTTTTGGGGATAACACAGCTGTAATTCACCAATAATATATAATTACATAACTATCCGCGCGCACCAGCGCTTCATTAGTCTCACGATTTAGGTCCAAGATACGTGCTCTGAGGTATAGATACTTTTAAATAGTTTTAATTAGGGTAGATTTCACCAGTGAAAATCCGTTCAACTAACCGAGTTCAATTTTAATTGATTCTTGATTTATTAAATTACAACATAAATACACAAAACAAATTCGCGATTATGTCGCGTCGAACAACCCACTCCGCATCGTTCCCGGCGCAAAGGTGCCCATGATGCTGGCTGCGTTGCCTCGCTGATTTTAATTTATCTCGGTTCGTATTGTTGGTGAAATCCGCTCTTATTCTGTTGTAATACATCACGCTTGAAATGGCGACTTGTTATACACGTATCTATTATTATGATCATAAAATGTATTTTTATTATTGTGATTTGAATAACGTACAGAAATAAAAGCATTAATTTGTTTATACTGCTCTATGATCAGAAAGTCCGTTAAACAAGAACTGAATTCGCAAATTCAAACTTTACTACCCAAGTCCATTGGTCTCCCCCCCCCCTTCACCTCCCCCCTTCCTCAACCCTAAGTAAAATAGGTGTAATCGCTCGTGATTGGTTAGCTGGTGGTCTATATCATACTTGCATGTGGGTATTTTTTAAAAGGAAAAAGTAGGTATGCAATGAAAAAAAAAATATTTTATTACACAGATAGGAAAACATTACATAAAAATAAGTAGATATCAGAATACAAGAAAGAAGTTATTATAAGTCTGACCGTGACCGCTATATACACCTTGGGTCACGTATCTTGGACCTAAATCGCACGACAAACGAGGACTTAGCGCACGCGGATTGTTTTGTGATGATCTGTTTGGTGAATTTGAGCTCGTCCACCGCCGCAGCCCCCGCGCTATCCCCAAAAGGCACCCAAAACACGTGTACTGCGCGTATAGAGCACATTTAGGTCCAACATATATGTCCCGAGCAATACCGCGCCCTGGTTACGCGCGGCGTGGCAAAGGAGTACAGAAATAGAAAAAGCCGTACCCAAGACGCGGTTACGGTCGGTCTGTAGGTGGGTAGGTGGTAGCTTCGTAAATTGTTATTTATTTATTTATTTATTTTATCACACGTAACAGATTACAACCAATAAGAAATACAATAATAATACAAAGCAATAGGATTAGAGTCCAGGTTGCATTCCACGAGAACGCGTGTACAAATGAGTTAAGATGAAGGAGTTTCTAACAATAACATATGTAAAGCTAGTTTACAATTTTTGACACATTAGACATGATGGAGTTCCTAACTACGGTTGGTTTAAAAGTTGTTTTAATAGAACTAGAATATAATAACAATACAATAACTAATATAATACACAAGTAATGTCTTAGTATTAACAATTTTACCAAAAAGTTTCAAATATGTTTAGTAAACGAATCTCTTTTCGTATTAACAATTAATAATACTCAATTGGGTATTTTCCTATAGTTAAAATAAATTATTTAACTGAGCTTATTAAATTAAGAATGGTAAGAGCGGTAAAAGTTGCATCTGTTCTTATTTTATCGCTTTCATTTATTTTTATTCATCCTCTCAACCTATAATAGTAAATTATTTGACTATTGAATATTATGACGTCACAATAATTTATTATATACAAGTTCCGTTCTGACGTTCAGTTAAAAGTAACTAATTTGACTAGTCAGTCAAATACCCCAGTTTACTACATATATAATAAGGACATGATTTTATTATATTTTATTTGTGATTTATATATTTCAAGTGAATGGTATTATTTGATAACCCTAAATATAGCAGGTGTAGTAATATCTAACTTTTAAACATTCGCGTACCATGACATACAATAATGTTTACGGGAATTAACGCGATTTTTTTAAATGGCGAAACAAAAATATTAAAGATATCGAGATTGTGCGGATAGATGAACCTACTGCCTCACGGACTCGAAAACGGCGGGCGTAGACGACTGAGCCAGTCAGCCTGTGACTCTGTGACCACGGCCGGTGGAACCTGGTCGAAACGTCAGACAAACCAAAGGTATGTATGTACCTATACCGTATACATATACGTTAATTCCCGTAAACATTATTGGAGTAATATCTATTCCATTACCGGATAGTGGCGGATATAACAGCACGATGAGTGGACTCAAGCCTAGGTTGGCAAATATGAATAGTCTACTGATATTGTATGTTTGTAAATACTGTATGCTTGTAAATAGACCCAAAAAAAATGAAATGCCCGCTGAGTTTCTTGCCGGAGTCTTCTCAGGTCGGGGTCGCGTTTCGAACCGGTGAGTCCATTTACTAAACTGATAATTCATGTTTCTTTTTTGTTGACGTTTTGTAAGTGCCGATATAATGGTCTATACAGAATAAATGATTTTTGAAATTTGACTTTGATACTGATACGATTAAAATGTAACAACCAAAAATAAAAAACCAATAGCGATAAATCGTAGCTGTCTACGAGCTCCTGCAGAATTAAAAATATCGTCACATCAAAATATTAATCACGTCACAGCTTAAATTATATTATTTGTAATAATTTAAACTAATCTATCACACTATAGTTTTAAATGGACTTTTATAAGTTATTTCTTATTTACAAATGATTTAACTTAAATTATAATATTTTTATGTATCGTTCCAATCGTACCACGTTACCTTCTATGACTTAGAGCATCTATCATAATGCACCTATTAAATTTTTTCAATTATAGCGGCAAATATAGTCTGTTTGAGGCAAAAATTTAATAGTCTACTAGCGTTTATTTAACCTATTGTCCATTATGCAAATCCGCCACTGACCGTTTAGGATATAAACAGGGGGGGAAGCTGCGGGAGGAGGAGGAACTGTTGTCGTTGTAATGTTTTTATTGGCAGTCTCGGTACTCTTCTTGCGTTCCTTGCGCGGCAACGATGGAACCTCCGGTTTGGGGATGCTGGAAGAAATACAACAGGTTAATCTTTTTTGCTTTTCAATCAAGCCAGACGGTCGAACAGATCTTGAAAATGGGCACACAGCTATCTGGATTATTATTATGAGCTGACTGCATATTGTTGCCAAGTGTTTTTATATTCTCTATGTACACCTAACTGCCCTAAAATATTCTTCTCCTATTTTCTCATCTCCATCCTATGGTTGCCTACACATATTCTAGTGTAATGTGTAATTGGTGTTCAATATTTTGCAAATGAGTCAGTTCGTTACACAAATTTTACATAAAGCTAGATTACAATCGTGAGTAAGACATTTCTTATCCCTAGAATAGAATAATTGGGAACCGGAAATACCTTAAAACTAAACCATATTAATGTGTTTGGCTAATAAGATGAGCCACACACTATGATCCAAACAAGGAGGCTAAGTGCGGACAAGAGTCTTTTTCCATTTTAATTATATTATTTTATTTATTATTTATCACCTTAAAAACATAATACATTCATTTACAGTGCATTTAGAAACCACTGAGGTTTGTAGTAAATGCAACACGTTATTTTCCAATAAGAAACTAAGCAGTAACTATTTAGTTTCTTATTAATATACTATAATATAATAAACGCGCATTTTACGTTTACGCCTGGTCAGCGGGAATAAGGGGTTGGAAGCCGACGAGGGTCAGATCGAGAGAGATGGGACCATGACAGCCGGAGTGCGAGTGATATGCGTGTCAACCTAACCTTCAGCATCCAATAATGACCTACAGGCGCCGTGCGTTTTAGTCGGTTTGAGTCCGACATAGCCTCTCCCACGGGTTCCGACGGGGAGGGATTATTCGCACGTAAAAAAAAGGGGGGTTGGAAGATCGAGTGCAGAGGTAGGTACTATCCCGGTCAGGCCGGCTCCAGGCTCCAGCGGTACTCACTCGTCGGCGCAGGCGGAGGCGCGCTGATGGCGGCGCAGGTGCGACACGTGCGGGTACGAGCGGTGGCACTTGGCGCACGCGTACGGCCGCTCGCCCGTGTGGTACCTGCGGGGCACACGCAAGCGTTACACTAAATATTACGGGGTACACGTGCCTCAAAGAGCACGTCAGCAGATACCGTGCTCCAAAGTGAAAATAAACTAATTGGATATGATAGCTTATACGAAAATTATACTGTACAAAATATATTTCAAATATTTTATATTTACAAAATAAAATTGAGATTTTTTATCTGTATTTCACATGAGGCAAAACGCAAAAAATCTGTTGACGGTTCGCGTGACGTAACTATAAAAAATTTACTTAGCGTAACGGAAACTTTCGTTGGTTGATCTCTTCGTAGATATTATTAATTGCTAACAAAGTGAAAATGTGTTTTTTTATAATTAATCAGGTTTTACGGCAAAATGATGAACTTTAACAGTTATTAATTAAATGCCGCGTGGTTCCCGGCAGAGCAGAATTTGGACCACCCCATCTCTTCCAATGCGGTGTCGTACAAGACGACTTAGGGTTAGGGCTGTTTAACATCAGACAGATATATACAGCCCAGACTCAACCTCAGATGCATGGTTTGAGTCAACAGACTCACCCCCTATTACGTGGGACCGAATTCAATGATTGGTGAAATGTGGGTGTTTATTTTATTCACCTCTCCCCAACCCTTCGGGGATAAAGGCGTGATTATATGTATGTACGTATTAAATAAATTTCTACATCTTTTAAGATAGGTTTCCCAAACTTGTCAAATACCCAATTGTTAGTGGGATATCGATTCGAAATCGACAGTTGAAAAATCGATTTTTGTGAATGGAAATTTTTACCTCTTATGCACGACGAGGTCGCTCTTCTTGTAGAACTTCTTGCCGCAGGCGGGGTGGTCGCACGCGTGCGGCGTCAGACCCTCGTGGTCGCGGGCCAGGTGCGTCTTCAACTGGAACAACAAGGGCGCGTTAGTTGTCTGTTCTATAAGACAGCCTCTGTGGCGAGGCTGTAGTGAACGCAGGCGCTACGCAGGAGGCGCGGGTCCGATCTCCGCTCTATGCAAACATTTGTCTGTATGTATATGGGTGTTTGCATTGGTCTGATCGTGCCTCGTAGAGCACATTAAGCCATCGGTCTGGGTGGCGCGTGCCGGCGCCGATGCTCGTTGAGCGTGGAGCGGTACTAGTATGTGGCTACTCACGCGCCGGCAGCACGGCGGGCGCGTGCCGGCGCCGATGCTCGTTGAGCGTGGAGCGGTACTAGTATGTGGCTACTCACGCGCCGGCAGCACGGCGGGCGCGTGCCGGCGCCGATGCTCGTTGAGCGTGGAGCGGTACTAGTATGTGGGTACTCACGCGCCGGCAGCACGGCGGGCGCGTGCCGGCGCCGATGCTCGTTGAGCGTGGAGCGGTACTAGTATGTGGGTACTCACGCGCCGGCAGCACGGCGGGCGCGTGCCGGCGCCGATGCTCGTTGAGCGTGGAGCGGTACTAGTATGTGGGTACTCACGCGCCGGCAGCACGGCGGGCGCGTGCCGGCGCCGATGCTCGTTGAGCGTGGAGCGGTACTAGTATGTGGGTACTCACGCGCCGGCAGCACGGCGGGCGCGTGCCGGCGCCGATGCTCGTTGAGCGTGGAGCGGTACTAGTATGTGGGTACTCACGCGCCGGCAGCACGGCGGGCGCGTGCCGGCGCCGATGCTCGTTGAGCGTGGAGCGGTACTAGTATGTGGGTACTCACGCGCCGGCAGCACGGCGGGCGCGTGCCGGCGCCGATGCTCGTTGAGCGTGGAGCGGTACTAGTATGTGGGTACTCACGCGCCGGCAGCACGGCGGGCGCGTGCCGGCGCCGATGCTCGTTGAGCGTGGAGCGGTACTAGTATGTGGGTACTCACGCGCCAGCGCGCGGCGTAGGTGTTGGCGCACATCGGGCAGGCGTGCGCCGGCAGCACGGCGGGCGCGTGCCGGCGCCGATGCTCGTTGAGCGTGGAGCGGTACTAGTATGTGGGTACTCACGCGCCGGCAGCACGGCGGGCGCGTGCCGGCGCCGATGCTCGTTGAGCGTGGAGCGGTACTAGTATGTGGGTACTCACGCGCCGGCAGCACGGCGGGCGCGTGCCGGCGCCGATGCTCGTTGAGCGTGGAGCGGTACTAGTATGTGGGTACTCACGCGCCGGCAGCACGGCGGGTGCGTGCCGGCGCCGATGCTCGTTGAGCGTGGAGCGGTACTAGTATGTGGGTACTCACGCGCCGGCAGCACGGCGGGCGCGTGCCGGCGCCGATGCTCGTTGAGCGTGGAGCGGTACTAGTATGTGGGTACTCACGCGCCGGCAGCACGGCGGGCGCGTGCCGGCGCCGATGCTCGTTGAGCGTGGAGCGGTACTAGTATGTGGGTACTCACGCGCCAGCGCGCGGCGTAGGTGTTGGCGCACAGCGGGCAGGCGTGCGCCGGCAGCACGGCGGGCGCGTGCCGGCGCCGATGCTTGTTGAGCGTGGAGCGGTACCCGAAGCGCTCGCCGCACACCTCGCACGAGTGCGCGCGCAGGGCCGGCTCGTGGACCGCTGGGGATTACACTACTCTTAAGTTCTCCGAATTCCGAATGATAACTATAATTCATATCAGTAGGCACATATGTCGCTTGCAATAGGCATGACAAGGTCGTCCGATTCTTCCCAATACTGCTTAATATGTTAGTTTATTATCATAAAATATGCTTAGCAAAATAAGATATTGCCTAATTAAACTATGACTTTTTATTATTTTTAATCCCGATAAGTAAGTCAAAATATAAACAATCAAATTCAGTCCCAAAGTATAACTTTTTAGATTCCTCATTAAATTACAAATTACTTTTATTGTGAACTATACATGTATTAAACGCAACGTAGACCGCGATATATGCGAAATTCTCTTGCACTTCATACATTTGCCTTACTCGCGACTGGCGTGACGTCACTCGCAAGTACGATTTGTATGGAGCGTTTTCGAGCGGCACGAAAAATTTAATTTTCAATATCAAATATCTTTAAAGTTGTAAGAATATTTCACTTTAGCAGTTCATTATATTATTATAGTGGTAATTTTTTTTGTACCACTTATTTGGTAGACAAGCACACGGCCCACCTGATGGAAAGTGGTTACTGTGACCTATGGACGTCTGTAACACCAGAGGAGTCACAGTCGCGCTGCCAACCCGTAAGTACAGAGTTTCTGTGCCGTCAGTAGAAGACGAAGCAGGACAAGCCTTTAGTCTTCCCACTGACAGCACAAATTCTCCAGTGAGCTCTGGCTACCCTACTCACCGCTGGGAACACAACACGAAGTTATTATAGCCGCAGTATTCTGTAGGGCGGAGGTACTTCCCCAGTCGGACTGCTCAATCGGGCGGAAATACCGCCCGATAATAATAAAAAAATAGTCAAATAGACTATTGGATCAACCTGAAACCGTTTCCGATTGACTGAAAACCAGTTTACAAATGTTTACCACTCAAGACCAAACCTAATTATTTATACATACATACAATCACGCCCTTATCCCCGGAGGGTTAGCCAGAGGTGAATTAACACCCACATTTCACCAATCATTGAATTCGGTTTCAGGTAATAGGGGGTGAGCCTATTGCCCTCTTCCGGACATTATTGTTGATTCGAACCATGCCTCTGAAGCTGTCTGGACGGTATATATCCGTTTGATGTTAAACAGCCCTATCCCTTAGTCCCCTTGTACGACACCACATGGGAAGAGAGGGGGTGGTAAAAATTCTACTCTGCCGGGTACCACGCGGCTTTTTCGGCAATTATTTATACCTTAACCATTGAAGTCCCAATGCATACAACACCAAGTCAACTGATGCAGGCATACAGTAAATCGAAAATACTTTTAAGATGAGATCTTCCTGCACTTAAACCTGGCAACTAGCAACATACCTACATACATACATATAATCACGTCTTTATCCCCAAAAGGTTAGGCAGAGGTGAATTAACACCCACATTTCACCTATCATTATTTAATTATTTAATATATATATGTTAAATATTATTAAATAATTATATTGTAAACAATTTAAGAAAATAATAATACATATAAAGAAAGCGAATGTCATAACTTACCTCTATGAGAGTTATAGTTGTCCTTCTTATTGAAAACTTTATTACAAGTTCTACAAACAAATAATTTAATTTTTTTCTTCACTTTCATCTTTATATCTTTCTCATCGCGACTTATCGCCTTTGCCTCTACGTCGCTCTCTACCGACTCCTTGCTAACTACCATTGGACTATCTTCCTTCTCAATCTGTATCATCTGCTGTATATTGATCTCTTCTTGCTTGAATTTAACTATTGGATCATCTTTCTCTTCAATCTTTACAACTAAAGTCTCAATCTTTTCTTTTGCCTCTGCAAACTCAGTTTCTGAAGGTACGTTTTCATTAGTTTCGTTATTCACTAACTCCACACCGATATTCAACATGTCTGTTAACTTTTCAGCATCAATCTCGCTATTCAAACTTATAATAAACGTATCGTCGTGCTCCGTAGATATGTATTGTACACGATTTTCACCGATCAACTGATTCAAATTTGCTGCTAGATTAGTACTAGCTTCTAAGTCAACATCACTTTCAAATATAGTAGCACATTCGTTGACTGATACCGGAGCTTCTATTTCAGTTTGTTTTGGTATAAGTGTATCCGGATTTAGTAGTTCGTCTGCCAAATCCGTTTTTGCATGACATAGTGCATTCATTATATCCTGATCGATACTCTTGCCATCTGTAAAATCGAAAAGGATTTCTCCATTTTTGTCTTGAGGGTAGTCCATATCGTTTGTATTTGTGTTGAAGATGTGACTTGGTTGTATACTGTCGAAGTCAATATCGTTATATAGTTCTTCATCTAATATATGGAAGGTGTTCATTTCTTTGAGTAACTCTATTTGCATAAGGTTGTCGGGTATGTAGTCTATTTCGTTTTGATTGTACACGTTGAGTATCTCGTTCTGAGTAGACATGGTCATGTAATCGTCTTCAGCGGACAGAATGTCGTCTACGATGTTATCGACGATTCTATTTGCATCACTGTTTTGGTATTTGTCTTCTTTATAGGGCGTCTCTGAGGCGTTGTTGCTGTGTTGTCTACAATAGTAACAGAAATATTACTTTTAATTTTTATATTTTAATGCTTGAACTGTAAAACCTTTTTTTTATCAGTTAAAACTATGTATCAATGTAATTATGAAACAATGAAAATAAAACTAAAAGAACTATTATACAACTTATAGCTAAAAAAATTTTTACTTGCTTCGTGGAACTCCTCCGCATCGCATTGTGGTAGCGTTCCCAGAAGACTGGCAGCATTGCCACGTTATATAGCAATGCTTAAAAAGAGGCCAGTCTTCTAGTCACTTTTAATTATAATTGTAATATCTAAAAAAATTATACCTATATTTAGCTCATCATAGATACAATATAAATATATCCAAGAGAGTACAAACGTTTGGCCTGCGGAGCAAACACAGAGAGGATATATTATGTAGTAATTAAACTTGCCAAGCCAATGTAAGGACTAGGAAGTATGGTGACTAGGATTCAACAGAATAGTGACATCAGAGTAAGCCCTTGAATCACTGTGCAGAGTTGCTTAAGCTCTATCCTAACTGTATTTGCTCTGTGGTTGGGTTATCAAACCGCGTGTATATCTCTATTAGATAGGTTTATAGAAGTCTAATCAACCAAAATTATACTAATTGTACTGTACGGTACAACTGTACTATACTGTATAACTGTACTACACTGTACAACTGTACTACACTGTACAACTGTACTATACTTTATAACTGTACTTATATTATATAACTGTACTATACTGTATAACTGTACTATACAGTATATCTGTACCGTACTATATAACTGTATCATACAGTAAATCTGTAGCATACCGTATAACTATACTGTACAGTAAATTTGTACTGTACTGTATAACTATACTACATAGTATATGTGTACTGTACTTTATAACTGTACTATACTGTATACCTGTACTATCAGTATATCTGTACTATCAGTATATCTGTACTATCAGTATATCTGTACTATACTGTCACATCAATATTAGGTTAAATGAGTACTCACCTAACACAATGCTCTAACAAAGCACTCTTGTACTGGAAGCTGAGGCCGCAGACGCGACAGTGGTGCCTCCGGATCGTCTTGTCGGCCGGCTCGAAGTGGGTCTTGTTCAGGGGACACTTTTGGGCATGGCGCTTCATCGATGCCAACTGAAGGAGTATATTAGCAGATTACATTCAAATGAGTTATCTATTATATTTCATCTAGCATCCGCTCGACAGATTGTCACACATTGTCTTTGGTGTTGCACACAGCAACAAGCCTGAACTACATAATTACCTGTATTGTATAAACCAAGATTTTAGTATTTTAAGTAGTATCGCACTAGTAGAAGTAAAATAAGTACACTGTTCCCATGACACCTTCTTTATTTTACAATTTTTATTATATTTTACAATAAGCGTTAATCCCAGTCGCATCCGATTCTTTCACCTCGAATTCTCTTTAAAATCTACTATGATGGATAAAGTCGCTATATATCTGTTCAACCAGACCAGCTTCCACCTGCTAGGTCGATGCCCCCCCCCCCCCCTCTCCCCGAGCACAGGTCTGGGGATGACGGGTGGAGCCGCCTGCCACCCTAACAGAAGCAGCGTTGCGCGTCTCCTCTTTTCCGGGCAGGAGTTGGGAACCCTGTGGTCCCCACACCCACGGACGCCAGATCGAGAGAGATGGCCCTGGGTCAGCCGGGGTGTGAAGGATATGCCTGTCAACCTCACCTTCGGCAACCAACAATGACACACAGGCACCGTGCCTTTTAGTCGGTTCGAGTCCGACATAACCTCTCCCAACTCTGGCGGGGAGGTACCAGTAGGGATTATTTCGCACGTAAAAGCCTCCACCTACTTACTAAATGCCCCATTACTCACTAACACGTTGGGAAACCATGGGAACAGACACATTAGAAACACAACACCTCGAGGATATGAAGGTGGAACAGATCGTAAGATTCTGCAAAGAAACAGGTAGGTTTGATGAAGTCATGATTGCCGGTGGTTTCTTAGCGTCCTCAAGGAAGGAATAGGGGAATTAGGAGATATGACTCACAGAAGGACAGATCACCCTCCTGGTCTATAGCATCTTCTGCTCTAATCTGTACAACCAGCAAAGTTTGGACCTCATCTATTAATAGATCATATGGGTATAATGAGTGTTTTTCTAGAATTCAAACTTTGAGGTTGTGCGGTAACTTAACTGATTAAATTACTGTGCATGCCATACATGTAATGGATTAGTTATTACTGCAATATATAACAGACCACCCACCTGTTTAAACCTGTTCCGGCAGCCGGGACAGCAGAAAGGCTTCTCGTTGTTGTGCGTCAACATGTGCCGGCGCAGGTTGGACTTGTCTTTGAACTTCATCTCACACACATTGCATGCATGCTTCTTTACATCTAAAACAATTAGAAAATCAAATATATTTTAATTTCACCTCTAAACCTTAGTTTGATGACTAAGGTTTCACTTTTAACTTCAAATAATCACAAATACATTTATAATGATCCCAAAATTACAAAATTATATCGCAAATTCCAATGAGTTCTATTTATGTACAGTTGACAGAGGAGATATAATAATAATAATGCGCAACTTCTTGTGGTTATCGTACAGTATACATTCTGTTGTCTGTCTGTCAGTGTGTATTTGTGCATTCCGTTAAAAATTCAGAATTAAGTGTCGCGTCAATCGAGAACCGCAACAAGATATTTGTTCTAAGCAGAATAAATAATAATAGTACTATGTATATAAGAAGTTATTGGCAAAACCACAACACAGAAAAAAAATGTAAATAAGAGGCCGGTCAAGTATTACGTAGTTTCATATCATATTTATTACAATTAATCTCTGTGTACATACAATAAAGAGATATATTAGTATTATTATTACTTAACCCCCCCCCCCCCCCCTCCTTTGCTTACGTAAACATTGGTTTTTATACGATAACTACGTATGGGTAATGCATGCTGTATTATGTGTGAAAAGTAAATAACTACTGCTTACGTAATCATTATCCCTCCCCCCCCCCCCCTGCATGTTATATAAAATAAGCAATGTAAACCCCTCCCTTTCCCCGTCCCCCTTTAGTGCTTACGTAATACTTAAACGATTCCTAAGAGTGCTCACCACTGTGCTGATCTTTGTGTTTCTTGAGGTCTGAGGGCTTGTAGAATGCTTTCTCACATTCATCGCATTTGTATGGTCTATAAAAGAAAATACAAGATTTTGTTACTTTGTTTTCATAAATGGTTTATAGAAAAAAAAGAACAACAACTTGGCTATGCATATCAAATCAAGCAATGTGCATTTAAACAATAACAAAGGACCAATTCTCGTAATAAACATCTGTTCTAAATTCAGTCTCAATTTAATTTCAATCTCAAAAATGTCACAAATGATATCCTCATAACACAATTTGAAGGAAAGGACGTTGACATTGTGATTGTAACTTTGACACCTGGGAGATTGAGATATTTTTCGTTGTCAAAATTAAGTCCGACATGAATTAACCTTCATATCTGACTCAATGATTTAATTTTCCCAAAACCTCACCTGTAGTCTAAATGTTTATGAAACAAATGTTGCTGTAGCTTCCATAGAGCCTCGAAGGCCATGGCGCAGTGTGGGCACTTCCAGATCAACTCCAGTGGCTTGTGGCTCAATGTGTGCTTCATTAACTGCTGTTTTGTAGAGAACTTTACGTTTGGACATTTCTCTGAAATAAATATAGTACAAAATAATGAGTACTGACAAATGGTGAGAATGGCAGGACGAGGATGTCACAATATGTTGCGACAACCACAAATAAATATCAACCCATATTTATTTGGGGCCATTTATGGATCACTTTTTTACTAAAGAATGGACTGATAACCAGTATGCCATTATTGAGTATTCTATTAAGATATTCTCAGTCAGAGTCTCAGATAGAGTCCAGATAAAGTGTCCCTTTAAGAGCAGTTTCCCCTTGAAATTTTAATCTAACAGAACTTTGTTATCGCCAATTGGTTGTAGAGATCAGATGACAGTCCCATCACAGAATAAATTGAAGTTCAACTGTATGACAAATTATGCTGGAAAACTGACAGTAACTTTGTTGGGAAATAGCGCAGAGAATGTTGATTATATGTATCAAATATAATAAACTCACCACAAAGCCAAAGATTATCTTTAGAATGTACCCTCAAATGTCCATAATACTTCTTGGCATTATCAAACTGCTTTCTACATATTTCGCAATGAAGTGTAGTGGGCCCGTTCAAATCTGGCTCTTCTAGTGGTTCATCCCCTGACAGAAACTGGGCCAGGACATCATCTGTGCCCAGCAGTGCACTATGGGATGGTAAAGCAGGGTTTAAGACGTCATATACTGACTCCTGCTTGAGCTTGTGGAATTCTAAATCTGTTGCTTCAGCATCTACAAACTGAAATAAACATAATGATTATTTAAATTTTTAGACACATTAATATAGAACTGGTATGGTTGAGTATTCAATCACAGATCAATCTCATGCCATTCTGAACCCACTACTAGCACAAGAAATATAGCATCGCAGAAGATATACAATAGTGCCCAAGTCAATACTGCCTGGAATATGGCAATAGGCTCACCCCCTATTATATAAGACAATGGTGTAATGTGGGTGTTAATTCACCTCTGTCTAACCCTCTGGAGATAAAGCTATGATTATATGTAAGTATATACAAAGAATATTAGCCCTTTCGTTTCTTCTTTAAAAATTAAACTGAATCATAATGATAAACTCCAGGAAAGTTATGGACAGTAACTGCATCATCTATTTCTGGTGCACACAGAAATTTACATCATTAATGTACCCTTTCCAAGTCCCATTAATATTGTGTACCATTTTCTGCTCTCAGTCGCTTTAAGCCAGCGAAGGAAACGACGAGACACCTTGACACCTTTTGAGATATCAACACATGAGACCTAACAAAGACCTCAATCTAACCAGCTCTGGAACCCGTGCGATAAGGTAGAACTCGTATTATCTTATATTAATAACTATACCTGTCTGAAAAGGGTTGCTTATGATAAAAGTAAATAAAATCTTTTAAAATACAACATGTCATGGTATTTGTGTGAGAACTATTCAGATAAAACACAAGAATATACTTACTGGTAAACTAAAAAATGGCAAATTTGAATCCATTTCCGTAAAATATGCTATAACTTAACCAGTGACCAGATTCATTACAAATACGATAAAATAACAAGGGAGAAAAAGCAAAGCAAAAGCAACAATACTGTACAAAAATGACAGTACATTACAAAGAGTATATAAGACATTAACATAACAGTAGACATTGAACGAAGAACGAATGAATTGAATGAAATGTGATCTGACGTACCATAGGGATGTACAAAATAAGACGATTCGATTATTGGAGACAAAATCCTGTCAAATAAATGATTAAATTGCTTATGCTTTTTTTAGATATGGCAAAGTAATGCCTTCACTTCACTGCCAATCATCTGCCAATGTTTGTCCAATGTCAAAACGACAGAACATGAAAATTGTATGAAAATAGAAATCAAATAAAATATTGGTTTATATATCATTGGACTCATAAAAGGTCCCAAACTATTTTAGGCCGTCACACTTGCGGCTATGCACTGACTGATGATTTCATCAATACAAAAGTAAGTTAGTATTAGTATTATTAATATTATAATGTCCATCAAATGACCAAGAAAATTAAAATCAGATGATAACTTTTATCTCTTTTATGATAACGATATGAAAATAAATGAAACATAGGTATTATATACCATTGTTGACGCATGTGTAAGTGGTATCTAAAGATATTATGAGTGAATGCAACTACCGAAGGTCCACAAAATTGAAATTAAATTGCAACTACACTGTTTTCTTTACTTAAATTCCAATGGCAATTCAATTCAGTTAAGTATTTTATTATATGAGGCTCTCGTGGTTGCTCGGAAGAGTTAAGGCCACCGTGGTCGCGTATCACTAAGTGAGCCATGTGCTTGTTTGCTACCTTATTAATTAGAAAATCCCTCAGTTCAACAAGCACGTTATGTTAGCATTCTTTCACACTACATTTTAGCATACATTCATACAGCTGTCTCGGTTACTCACAACTAAGGCGTATTTCGTTGTCTTGCTCATCACGGGTGTCATAACATAACCGGCCGCTTGAAGCATAAGATCAACCGACATTCTCAATAGTTTGTAAACTCATATAAACGATCATCTCATCATTAACTTCCACAAAACCTTTACTAATTCTGTCGGGAATATTATACACACACCTATTGTTCACTAGCTGTCGCTTCTGGCTCCGCGCCCGGGGATGTCAATTACTTAGTTCGACTCTGTGATTTAGCATATGTCCTTACCAAAGTTTTCCCCGATGTGGGTGACGCCGAGACGTGAGAGTTCTCACGCTCGCGGCAATGGTTCGCTGCGCTTGCGATCCTTCGCAGCTCCCGCCCCGCCTTCTCCTTCACGAGCATTACTTGCTCGCAGAAGGAGGCGCCAGCCAAGCACCCCGCGTACTGACGCAACTCGAGTGTCGGAGGTCGATGAATGACCTCCGACCCCCATGAGGGTTGAGTGCGGGCGCGAGGGCCATATCTTGAGAGATGGCTCTGGGTCGGCCGGAGTGCGAGGGTTATGCCTGTCAACCTCACCTTCGTCAACCATCAACGACCTACAGGCGCCGAGCGTCTTAGTCGGTTCGAATCCGACATAACCTCCCCCACCGGCTCCGGCGATGTATCCATGGCGATTTTTCGCAAGTTAAAAAGAACAGACTTATTCCTATGAATGATGCCCGACATGCAAAATTTGACACATTAGTTGACAGCATTCATCCTAAATCTAATTTTTAACATTTCGGAATAACGACTAACGACATTAGTCGGTCTATAACTCGGTCGATACAAAGCATTCGGGGACTACAATCGCAATTTAAACTGTTCCCGTATGCGGATCCTATGGCATGTGTTCCAAAATCTCTCGTATCCAGCGTACGGGCCGTAACGGCTACTGCGTAACATGCTGTTTCAAAAATCTTCCGCACCCCGCATGCGGGAACTAACCGTCAATGATAATGCGCCTTGAAAGTGTAACACAGAAAACATAACCTAGTCTTTAATTATAGCTACGAATGCAACGTTGTTTGTTTTGTTTCAGATACTAAATATGTGTATTCTATTCACATATAACGGGGCTAACGATGACGAAAGTGAATACACTCTGATATTGGTTTCAAATAGAGATGAGTTCTACGACCGACCTGCACAGGACATGGCGCTTTGGAGCGAAAACCCCGTCATTGTTGGAGGTTGATATTTTTAAGTTCTTAGCTAATACACCTACTGATTGACGTACGAGGTTACTGCTCAGGCTTTCCTCTGGACATTGGGTGGGCAGACAGCAGTCATCCCCGTAAATATCAGAGTGAGCCAAATTGTGACAGGAGTAGGAAGGTGACCTTCGTGTCACGTGTGTAGAATAAGTAATTCTTAGGGTTAACTCACACTCGCAATAAATAGGTACTCTACTATTATTTAATATCGGTAAAAAGGTGCATAAGTCATGGCTTCGTATAATATATCATTAACCTAATATTAGTATAGGATCGATGGTATACATAAGTGGTGATTCATATATGTATATATAAATAGCTCACGGCCTCCGTTGCAACGTTGTCTAACCCATGCTGAAGCAGGCCCAAGTGGCGGCGCAATGTTGCTTGCCCTTTTCCCAGGGAAGATGGGAGCTTTTTTTTTACGTGCGCAAAATCCCCGCGGATACCTCCCCACCGGAGCCGGTGGAGGAGGTTATGTCGGACTCGAACCGACTAAAACGCATGCCGCCTGTGGGTCGTTTTGGTTGCCGAAGGTGAGGTTGACAGGCATATCCCTCGCACCCCGGCCGAAGTAAGATAGGAGCTCTGTGATTACCACATCTTCCACATCTTAGATAATCTTCGCTTTTAGTTAGTGGTTCGAGTCCGACTTATGTGATAAAACCGCCCCCACGTGCAGCACTGGTCATCTAGGGGATAGATAGATAACTCTTTATTGTACAAATATAAACATAGGAATGTGCAATGTATAATATTGGCTAAGTAAGTAGTTACTATTTATTTTTTCTCAGGTCGAGACTTGGAGACCACTGACGGGGGCACGTGGCTGGCGGTTTCACCCACGTACAAAAAAATAGGAGTATTACTTAATTTGCCGGGAGTGGCAAAAGCAAATGCTAAAAGTGAGCAATAAACCATCTCTACTTGATTTCAAACAAAACTGTGTCTATATTTTCTTTTCGTTTTTAGCTAGAGGGAAAATTGTTGCAGATTATGTTAAAAGTAATCAATCAGTACACGCATACGTACAGAGTGTAAAAAACTACACTGTAGATTGCAATGAATTTGTTCTTGTAGCTGTTGAGTTTCAGTAAGTTTGATTTAAATTTTTTTTTATACCACTTAGTTGGCGGACAAGCACACGGCCCACCTGATGGGAAGTGGTTACCGTGGCCTATGGACGTATGCAATACCAGGGGTGCTACACTCGCACTGCCGTCCTTCCGTCCTTTTTTTTTAGGAAATAGGAGTCTCAGTTACGTATTTAATATAGGCATGTTTTTAATATACCTTGAAAATAAAATAGATATTGTCAAATTTCCTCCCACAGGAACCTATCACCGTAATAAAATAATGTACTCGTATCTTTTCCATTCCTCGGCCACACAGGCAAATGTAGTAGGTTTGAATCCAATATATCTAAACCTACCCGCTCTATCTTTAGCTGCCTAGAGACCCATCTCTAGGCAGCTAAAGATAGAGCCCCAGCCCGAACGATATTCCGCACCTATAAATAAACAGATATAGGAGGACGCAAACTGATTGGGCTGTCCTCCCTTACGGTAGTAGCACCAACTTATTTTTCTTTCTTTCTAAGTTTGTTAACTTGTATCGCTCTGTGATCTTTCAGTAACTCCAGTCCTTCCATATTCACGTACAGTAACGCAAATGACGAATTGAAATCACACAGCGGCACTTACAACGGCTTCGGTAACAGCTTACCAGATACGCCTCTTAAAAAGGTGGAAGCTGGTCGGGCTCTGTTGGAGCAAGTGTGTTGTAAATTAAATAAAGAAAGTATGGAAAAGGAACTCATTGACAATTTACTTTTATTGCTGAAGTCTGAGGAAAGGTAAGTGCAGCAATACTAAGGGTCAATTCATATTAGCGCCATATGTATTATTTATGGAACACGCGAATTCGTATTTTTCTTATTTCTGCAGAATTTGCTGTTTGTAGTAACTTTTAGATTAAACACTTCGTTGCACTTCGACCCTGTATTATCTATGAATTAACCCTAAAACAGTAATGTTCTCAATGTAGGATATATTGTCAAGTTGAGGAAGGTTTCAACTATTTTGATTGAATTCACAGACATTTGCCAGACCAGCAGTTGGAGACTCGGCGGCCAAATTCATATAAACAGCTAAGTTCGATATACGTATGTATACCCGAAGGAAGATATGGTACGAGGTGAGTAAATACCTACCATACAAAAAGGCTTATCGCGCACATTACTCTGTAGATACTATTTCTTTCACAGAATTTCTCCCCATGCCAAGACCGATGTATTATTCATGTAATACTAGCTAATGCCTGCGTGGAATTCTGTTCGTTTCCGGTTTTTTTAATTTCTGTGGAGTTTTTGGAATACCTGTAGAAAAATATATTAAAATCGGTCGATCTGTTCCCGAGTTATGCGCGCCACTTCAGCCGCAATAGTAAGCAGTGTTTCATAACCAGTTATGATCAAAGTCTTTTTCGTCCTTGATCGTAACCAGTTGCGTTCGAGGAATTTTTCTTCTTGGTTCGAAACCAGCAACAATTGAAGACATCCAGTTGGAGTCGGTAATATTCGTCCTTGGTCGTAACCATTTATGTATATATTAATCCTATAGTGATATGGTAGAAGTACCTAACTGAAGTAACTGACTACTTAGAATCTACCATAAAAAATAGTATTCCGCCGGCATCTGTTACAGGAACCAAGCTACCAGTGGTTAGGGCCCTCTACATCAGGCCCTTGACCCAACTGTTTACCGCAGTATTCACAGTAGTAGTTGGCAATATTGTTACTAGTTTCAAGAAAGAAAATATACTCGATCGAAAACGAAAAAGACTTCAATCGTAACCGGTTACGAAACACTGGTTACCATTGCGGCTGAACAGTTTGCAAAATCCAGTATTATTATACATGAACTTTAATATTATTTGGGTTAAATATTTATCATTCCTATTTGTCAGTCAAGAGTAATTTATTCTGTATAGATCACTAAAACGGCGCTTACAAAACGTCATAAAAAGGTAGAGTAGCAGGCTACTATGAGCATTGAATACTTGATTGACCCATTACCTATTTTCAGGACACACACCATAGTGCTGTTAACTAAGAAGGGACGCCTGAGCATAACAGAGATGACGCAACAAATTCCAATTGACCCCAAAAACCCGAAATGGAGTAAATCAGAGTTCAACTTTGATGTAAATGTTAATAAAAGTCAAAATGTTTAAAACAACTGTTTATTACCTATGTATATAACTATACAATAGATATATATTTCCAACAACATACACTTCAAGTATCTCTCAATTACCTCTCCAAATAACTACCTGTTATATTTTAAGCTGGTTCACTCTACAACTGGGTTGGGTTTGTACCTCACACCCCAACTTTCTGATTCATGTCTATTATATAGTGTATTTTTGAGACGGGGTGGTAAAGACCTGCTGTTACAGTAATATCTCAAACATACACCCTATATTATGAACTGATGTCAATATTGGTGAGTTTGGAAAAAAATATGAGACGTCATGAAACATACATCCGAAACTTTGAACTCACATGTAGCAATTAAGTATCAATAAAGTTACTTCTTTTCGTTTAGGTTAGTAGTCATGAAACGCCACATGCAATCTTTGGGCGCAATGTGGGGTACTAACATTTCATGTCACAAATTTACAGGCCTAATACTTTAATGTCCAGTTCTTTACTTTAAACAACTCGTGCACAGAAAAATCAGCATCCTGCTCTAAAACACAAGCCAGGAATTTAGGAACATTCAACAATGTACCTGACAGCATATGAGGAAACAGACTTTTCTTGTTCTCAACATATGTCAACATAAGTCTCTTACTAATAAAGTCTCCACTTAGAGAAACATTTGCTACTTCAACATAGTCTTCTAAGGATGTCGAGAACATTTCCACTGCTATCCTGTGGGACTCCCACATGTGTAATTTGTCAGCCGGGATTGCAGTCAAACGAAAATGATAACCAAGTTTACTGTATGCTTTTTTCAATAGTTCTACTAAACCATCAAGCAATAGATCTAAATCTTCCGCTGTTTTCGCTGCTCCAAATATTTCTATGACTGAAGATTGACTGATATTGAAAAGACTGTTTTTATCCGATGATGCTGGGATATACTGTCTACCCATTGAGAAATATTTTAATGGTAAGGTTTTGGGATACAGAACATTTTTAGCATGGTATGCTAAAAACGAACACAGGGATCCTCCCCCAGTTAAATGTAATCGGCTATCAACATTGGTTTTAGAATCCTCATCATGATGCAAAATAAAAGAATTTCCAGGACTAGTATGGTCTATTCCACAGCCTTCTACGATCAAACTTTTGACAAAATCTGGATTTGAAAACTGTATGAATTTATTGTCTCGTAATATCTTGTTAAAATAAAACTTTGCACCTAATTCAAGAACAGCTGCATCACCTTTTAGATAGTACATTTCATTATTTTTAAAGTCAATAAGATCTAGTTCTTTTCCTATCTTGAGATGCTCTTTTTTATTGTTTGGAGTGGACAAGTAAGTGTATATTATGTTTTTTTCTTCGTCTGGTGTTCGAGAATGCAAGCTGTTTGTTAGTTTCAACACTTCAATCATAGCAACTTCCTCAGCAGACCACAAAGGTACTTTTAATTTTTTTATATTGTCTTTGACAAGATCACATTGAATTTTAATTTTTTTGGTGGTATCACTATCTGGTTCATTTTTAATTAGCTGACTCAATTCTCTGGTTAATTCTTCTTTTTTTCTAGAATACTCAGCCTTCTTTGCATCAAGTTCTTCATATACTCGCCAAAGACTTTCAACATTTTCTAATACAATATTAGATTTCCTTCGTAACAATTCATTCTGTAATAGTTCCTTTTGTTTTATTCTTGCAGGAAAGTCTTTGTGAGGAGTGATGTAAGTAAACTGTTCAGTAGCTTTAGCGCCATTTATGAATAAAGCAGAGTGTCTTGCTGATGTGATCTTGCTGTTCCAAACTTTGCTTAATACCTTCGTAAAAGTATTACATATCATTTTCATCAATTTTCTTTTTCTTACTTGGGCTAACTTCTTCTATAACTGCATCACCGTCTTCATCTGTTGGCTTCTCAGTGTTTTGTGTTACTATTTTTCTTTTGGCAGCCTGTTTGTAGTTGCCGTAGCCAGCTGCACGTTCTGATTCTTCTACGGTGTATGGTTCCAATTCTAGCGCTTTCAGTCTTCGCTTGTGTACTTTTGTTTTAAAATGTTCGTTAAGCGCTTTCTCGTCTATAAAGTATCTAGCACAATGTAAACAGTAATGTTGCGCTGCACCTGGCAGGTCTAGGTCCACATTTTGATTCAATAATTTATTGGCGTTGCCTGAAAAATTAAAATAAAGTTAGATGTAGAGACTACGAGTATGTGGGACTCAAATGGATCACAAGCCAGAAAAGACAGTGTACATGTATCTATATAACTCAATAATATTCATGCTACCAGCACTTCATGAGTTTCGATTCCGTCAATACAGAGCTTTGCAAACTAACCTCCAAATAGACGGAAACCATGTGATTACAGCTTTGTTTACAAAGAATATCTTACCTTCTTTTAGATCCTCATCAATCTGATCCAAGTCCTTCTTCCTATTCCTCACTCTCCACCTTTTTTTCAGATGAGTGTCACCAACGTGATATTTCTTTCGTTTGTATGTCATGGTAAAATCGCAATATATCAACTTGTGGAAGCCTGCTTGTCAAAGAATGCGCATGTTTTTGACAAGAATGACAACCTTGACGTTGTCTTGACATCTAAATTACGGGGTTGTCAGAATGATAAATTATTATCAGAAATTTTCGATTCTAATTAAAATTATTTATCGATTTTTATTTATTCTTCCCCATAGCTCAACTATCGTAGAACTCTCGAACGATTAATCATCATCATTATCATAATTTTTGTTGTGAGTCCTGTAACATTTAAGACTTTTACCTTGGAACCCTCGGGATCCGCTTCCCTCTTAACATTCATTTATTACTTATTTTGAACTGGTATAGCGAAGACACTGGACAAGGTCCACCCACATATTTATGACAGACAACTTTACCTACGACGTCTGCGTGGATTTGTATGAAATATTAAGGTTTGCATGGTACTGAAGTAGTCAAGTTATGCTATAACTAAAATATCAGCTGTCTGTGAAGTCAATCGTCCAAATCGACCCAGCCTTTTCAGTTTAGCCAAGTCAAACAGATTTCGCGTTTCTTTTCGTCGAATGTAAAGTGTTTTACGCTTAAAGATACTATTAAGATGCTTTTTTTTTTTATATAGGACACGTCAATTGGACTTCGCCTTGCCTGAAGGTAAGCTGAAGGCAAAGTCCCAGAAAAGAGGGTCACCATTACTTACACATACCGTGTGACAATGGTGACACTCAGCTTGACGGCCTCATCATATACTTTTTCACGCCCCGCTTAAAGGACCCGGGACTGTAGGAAGAAGGAAACACGTGAGCTGGTAATGAATTCCAGGCCTTAATGGTGCGACAGAGGAAAGAGTCTCCGAACCGCTTGGTTCTTGATCGTATGTTCTGCACCGTGTGCGGATGACATCTAAGATCTAGCGTGTTGTCCTGTGTAGGAAAGGGGAGGGTGGGACTAATTGGAAGAGCTCATCAGAACACTCCCCATGGTACAGACGGTAAAATACAGCCATGGACGCAACATCTCTACGCATCTGTAAAGGTTCTAGAGTGTTCGTGACCTCGGGATTCCCAATGATGCGAACCGCACGTCGCTGCAACCTGTCGAGAGCATCTAGTAAGTACTTTGCTGAACCATCCCAGAGATGCGAGCAGTATTCCACACAGGAGCGAATTTGTGTCTTGTATAGAAGACACCGCTGCTCCGGCGTGAAAAATCGTCTCACTCTGTTCAGGAGTTTTCGTGAGGCTGTTTTGATGATACTTTCGATGTAATTTTTGTTGTTCAGGTTGCAGCGAACATCCATACCTAGGATATTGAGATTGTCCTGCAGTGGCAGTGGCGTGCTCTGAAGAGTGGGGAGGGGAAGGAAAGAAGATACTTTTGCTGTAAACGCACATGCCTGCGTCTTCTTGGCATTGAACTCAACCAGGTTCTCAGAGCCCCATTGAGAAATGTGATTCAGGATCCCGTCAAGCTCAGTGACAAGAAGCTGCCTTTCCTCTGCGATATCTGACTGCTTGGCCGCAGAATGTCCATGATAACTCCCATGTAAAGTGCTATCGACTGCATAACAATGAACATTGCCGGTAGACAGCATGTCGTTGATATGCAGAAGAAAGAGAGTGGGTGATAAGACGGACCCCTGGGGCACGCCAGCATTTACCTGCAGAAACTCCGAAGCTCGTCCGTCACAAAGGACGCGAATACGGCGCCCCTGCAGGCCCCAGTTGCACAGCCTAGAAGGCAGACCAAAGGCAGGTAGCTTGGAAAGAAGCGATTTGTGCCAGACTCTATCGAAAGCTTTGGCGATGTCAAGACTAATTGCCAGTGACTCGCCGTGCTTGTCCATAGCCTCATCCCAAAGATAGGTAACGTATGCTAGTTTTATTACGAGTGTTATGACATGTCTTTATGCTATTTTATTTGTCGAAGAGATACGAGAGACAAGAGTTTCCTTCGCCATGCAAAAGTTACAGGGATTACTTTATAACGAACTGGTGTTCAATAGAATATTTGATCACAAATATTCTTTTCATAGGTTTACCTCCTTTATGCTTATAAACAACCTTGCATATTCATTGGAAGAAATTAAAGGGCTGTTTTTTAGTTCTAAAATAGGTGAGCAGGAATAGATAAAATCAGTTTCATTTATTCATATAATATAATCTTACAATAATAAAATTCAGGGAAACATAAATACAATGCTAATAATAAACAATGAACTTCCGTTCAGTATTTTAAGTTAATATTTCTTTTTTATTACGAAAGAATGAAAATAAAACGCTTTTTAACAATCGATAGATTATGATCGATCAATGATAGGAATGATTTGAATGAATCATCTCAACGCAATGATTATATTTTTGCAACTTGCAATCTTTTTATACGACGTATCGATAACTGCTATACGGCAGGCGCCGGCCGGCCCTGCTCCACGTACTCATAAAAATATTCTCTACAAACGAAAGACAATGCGAGCAGCGCCGGGCGCCCGCACCTAACTCACTAGTGAAGGCATATCGATGTGTAGATGACAACCAAACTAAGCACTCGGTAGCTCGCATGCTCCATGCACACATTACACAAAATAACATAACACTAGTACCGCCTAAACTAAACCTAAACGTATCTAGATATTCATTTGCCGTAGAAACCGCGCGCGGCAATACACTTCAAATTTCAACTGGCTCGTGTGTGAAAATCATTATATACATATAACAAATATTATTATTTTGTTAATAGAATATTTCGTTTAGCTATCAGAGGATAAATCAAATTATTGCACTTCGAATTGGTTGGAAAAAACAATATCTGGTCAGTCTATTTCATAGTTAATTTAAATTCTATTTATTAAACAAATTTATTGTTTTATATTAATATTTGACTCGCGAAATAATTTTTATATTAAAAAAATTATAACAAATACCTTTGATTTATTAATTTCAATTGTAACTATATCGATTGGTATATCCGATAATATAATTTAATAATCTGTCGTGTTCGCTATATACATAAACCGAGATATATTACATGTATACGCGAGAGTGGCGATCAAAACTAGTCACAAGTTTCAATTCTAACGTGACGCTACTAACATACACAAAGTATTTTACAATTCATTTATTTTATCTAAGTTTTTTAGATATACATGATTGTAACGAGTATAACAAAGATTATTGTATGTAGTATATAAATAAATGTGTTCTAATGAAAATGTGTCAGTCACAAATGATAACTAAAGACAGGAATGTAACATCCCTTTATCGATCATTGTGGACATCACTACTATCGTTACATTAGACTCGGTAATCGAATCGTAAATCTCGTTACAATCTTATAAATAGATACATGATTGCTGAACATTTATATGGATTAATAACCGCGTTAACATGTTAAGTGTGTCTCTACACAGTATTATCGACGCAAGCGATAATTCCGATAACTTCTATATAACTCTCGTACACGATTAAAAAATAAAGCACTTTGTAGTAATGAGAGCTACTTAGCAATCAAATATATTAATATAATTTGTACAGGCTAACAATATTTAGTTCAGTAACGTGGGTCCCGCGGGTACCGTGAGGCACGCTCGACCGCCGGTAATACTTTATTTTATACAAGGGACCTGTGTAAAAGAAACTTTAGGCCACAGTGTTTTGTAGAAAAATGTCTATTTAGTCATTGGAAAACATTCAAAAGACTTACTTTCAAACGCTTTCTAATGTACTAAAGGGCTACGATACCTAAAAAATTAGTTAATTCTACTGCGAATCTGTACGACTCGATACGCATCTGGCTTAGCCGAGCGTCAGTGATTACCAAAATCAATCAATTTTTTGGGCTCATATAATAATATTCCTATTCAGCGGGCGAAGAGGATCAGTCTACAGTCAACAAACTAGGATTTCCTTACTTCTATGCGAATTTTCTGTAAAAATAAAGAATATCCTATCGGTAGTGTACGTTCCCTCGTCTCCCTGCCCGATGCGGCGACCGCCGGCCAAGAAGTAAGATTAAACTTAAGCTAGTTCATAAGACGGGTCCGAGCGTGTGGCGTGTGGCGCGTGGCGGTGGCGGCGGCACGTGGCGGCGCCCTACATGCCGTAGCCGTGGTAGGGCGCGGGCGAGGGCGCCTGCGCCGCGTACGCGTACGGGGACGCCTGCGCCACGCCGGGGCCCACGCCCTGTACCACGCCGGGGACCACGCCGGGGTACTGCATCGATGGGCCTGGAACGGACGTCATTCAATTAGATACACTTAATATAAGTTTTGTGCAACGTGCACATCAAACACAAATGAAAACAATATAATATCTGTACAGAATCATGCATTGGTGACCATTTTCGGAACTTTCATTGCCTTTTCGGTTCCTTCAGACCATTTTCGGAAGCCCTTATCTAATGACAAGCAATCACAATGTTTATAGACTTCCACAGCAGTCCAAACAGATACTTAATAAAAAAAACATTACATGAAGAACGTTACATGCTTGGGAGAGTAAAAGTGTCATTGTTCCTGATTATAAAACTATTGGCCTTTTTCACCATTCTGTTCGATATCACAGTGTAGCAGCCAGCAGGCGATGTAGGTACGGGCCCATAGATCTTGGGACTCATTATAACACAAAAATGTATGCGAGCTTGTGTCCTTTACACCTTGGAGGAGCCCCTCTAACAAGTAGCGAGCACTGACCAGCGGTGAGCATGAGTTGCGGCTCCATGATCATGGCGGGCTTGGCGTCGTGCTCGGCGCTCTCCGTGCTGCGCTTGGCGTCCGCCTCCTCCAGCTTCTCCACCTTGGTCGTTAGCTCTCGGACGGTCTGGGAGAATACTTCACATTTTAGTATACGCTACACACTTGCAAAAAAGAACTGATACTAAAATTATACACAAGACACAATTTGGACTCTAATTGATCAAGCAAGGTGAAATCATTAAAATAATTGATGTAGTGGACTAAATAATTTTATAAACAAATGTCAATAATTATTTTGTGAGATTTAGAAGCAACATTAGTACATTTAATCAGGAGGCCTTTATCCCCGGAGGGTTAAGCGAAGGTGAATTAAGACCCATATTTCACCGATCAATTCGGTCCCACGTAATACGGGGGGTGAGCCTATTACCGTATTCCAGGCACTCAAGCCATGCATCTGACGCCGAGTCTGGGCTGTATATATCTTTCTGATGTTAAACAGCCCCATCCCTTAGTCGCCTTGTACGGCGGTTATAGGCTATTATATTATCATGCTACTGCTCAAGGGACCAGAGCAGAGCAGTAATCGTAAATGTTTATAAATCCTGCAGATTTCCGTACATTATTTGAAAATTAATTGAGGGACAGGATTATATTACTTATATTTAGTTTACCTGAATAAGGAATGGCATGGCAAAGTCCATGATGTTATGCCTCCACGCGAGCTCGATAACAACGTCGGGCTTAAGGAGGTCGTAGCACTGCGAACAACAAATAATTAATTATATTACTGCAACTTTAATGTTTCACGGACATCGCTAAACATAATGGCAAGTATAACCGTATTCGTGCACGACAAAGCCTCATTTGATAATTTATAATAAAACATAACATAACATAAACTCACGCCTATATCCCCGAAGGGGTAGGCAGAGGTGCTAGCACCCACATTTCGCCAGTTTATGATTAGGTAATAGATGGCGGGCACTTATAAACCTGCTATAAATACACACATAACTTCGAAAAGCATCGTAAAGTCATTGGTGTGTGCCATGGAAAAACCTGGGATCGAACCCGAGACCTAGTCTCAGCAGTCCATTACCCAAACCACTAGGCTACCGCGGTTATTAATTCATAATACCCATGGTTAACCTCCCACCGCAGGAAGGATAGTTATGTCGCACTCCAACTTACTAAATCCGTATGCCATTTCGAATGTGAGAACCAGTGTTAAGCAAACCCCGATCATCGGGTCTGGCCCACCTTGGGAAAGAGGCGCTGTATTCTCCGTTTACCAGTGAAGAGCTAGTTTTGTGCTGTATGTACCTGGTAGAGGCAAGCAGAGAAGCACTCGTAGTTGTCCCTCTCCAGGAACCAGTTGAGCAGCTCCTCGGCCACGTCGGCCTGGCGCGACTCGGAGGCGTACTCCATGGCGTCGGCGTACAGCGCGTCCTTCTTGCACAGCTCGACAGACTGCTTCCACCGGTTGTTGCCTGACACCACACAACACACCATATAGGCACACCAAGACAAAAATCATTTATACTGCATAGATCATTACATCGGAACTTACAGAACAGTAGCTGTGCTAGCATCCACATTTCGCCAGTTTATGTTTAGGTCCCAATGTAATATAAGGAAGGCAAGGAAGTATGAAGACTGGTTTAGCAAATGGATCACCGGTTCGAAATCCGATCCCGACCTCAGAAGACTACGGCAAGAAACTCAGCGGGCATTTTTTTTTGGTCTATATAAACTAGCGTATCGTCTACTTGATGATAACTGGATAGCGTGGGTTATATATAGTGTAAGTGCACAGATTGCGACCAATCTGTATACTTTTTTTTTTTTTTTTACGTGCGCAAAATCCCCACGGATACCTCCCCACCGGAGCCGGTGGAGGAGGTTATGTCGGACTCGAACCGACTAAAACGCACGCCGCCTGTGGGTCGTTTTGGTTGCCGAAGGTGAGGTTGACAGGCATATCCCTCGCACCCCGGCCGACCCACGGAATCTGTATACTTCGAAAAATTTGTATCAAAAATTGGTCACGTCTTGTAAACAGCCCTTACAAACAAGTGGCAAATCGTTGGCTGATGTATTGTAGAATAGAATTACATATTATACAACGGTTCGGGACTGACATAGTGAGTGTGGTGTGTCGCCAGCCTAACCGTTCATAATAAATGTAATAGTGGGTAGGCGCTCAAAAAATGTTCCCCGCATACCCCTCGACGCTTGCAAGCTAATCAAGTCGTGACCACGGGTGCTGCAACGCATCCGAAACGTCGGCAGAAATAGTTAGATGATTTGATTATGAATTCACACCGCGATAGTTTAAAAATAGAATGACATATGTATGGGATTTATGACATGCGTGTACAGCCCGAAGCTGTAGAATACAAGAGTTAAACAAACAATAATAATATTAGTTAAACAAGATAATAAACAGCATATATTATATTTGTACATCACACAACGTGGTAGAACATAGAGGACATTCTAACATTATTATAAGATTTGTAAGTAACCTATGTTCCACAAATTAATGATGATTATGATTATGATTATCATACCTTTGTAGAGGTAGGCAGCGATTCTTCTGAACTCGGTG
Source organism: Eilema griseolum (assembly GCA_963662185.1). Classification (NCBI taxonomy): domain Eukaryota; kingdom Metazoa; phylum Arthropoda; class Insecta; order Lepidoptera; family Erebidae; genus Eilema; species Eilema griseolum. The sequence goes on from OY759249.1 coordinate 6,163,747, forward strand.
AGTTCGTGTTTTTCTAACTGTTGCGCCAGAGCGATTGTGTCGAAGTTGTCGAACGCGTCTATTGATGTTCTCAGACCCTGCAATATGCAATATATTATTAAATGCTTGCATAATAAATAACTTACAATATTTACATAGGCCAAAGAAATAAGTATACACATTTTGTGTAAAGATTTGTGTAAAGGCGTATACTTTTTTTTTATATCACTTAGGTGGCAGACAAGCACATGGCCCACCTGGTGGAAAGTGGTTACCGTGGCCTATGGACGTTTGTAATACCAGAGTAGTCACTGTCGCGCTGCCAACCCTTTAAGTACAGAGTTTCTGTGCCGTCAGTGTAGAAGACAAAGCAGGACAAGCCTTTAGTCTTCCCACTGACAGCACAAATTCTCCAGTGAGCTCTGGCTACCCTACTCCCCCCTGGGAACACATCACGAAGTTATTATAGCCGCGGTATTCTGTAGGGCGGAGGTTCTTCCCCAGTCGGACTGCTCGATTGGGCGGAAATACCGCCGTGTCCGTGTCGAAAAGTCATTGGTGAGTGCCATGGTAAAACTTGCGATCGAACCCGAGACCTCGTCTCAGCAGTCCATTACCCATACCACTAGGTACCGCGTAAATCAAAAACGAAGTTACCACCACCCCATCTCATTCGAAGGGTGTCGTTAGAGGCAACCTAAAGGAAAAATACGCAATCACTGCGAGAGAAGGAAAACTCGAAATAAAATCCATCTGGTCAGTATAGGCCAAGGCCTCCGAACATTGCGAGAGACCTATGTCCAGCAGCGGGCTGCAATAGGCTAATCGACTCAAGGAGAATATCTGGTTTCTTACCTGGTAATCCTCCTCATCAATAAGTAACGAGTTGAGTGCCTCATTGACCGCCTTGTTGTTGAGGCTCTGCACGGAGCGCAGGTACGCCTTGACCAGCTGCAGGTGGCCCGCCTTCGTGAAGAACGTGACGGCCCGCGTGTGGTCCATGCGGGGCGCCAGCACCAGCAGCAGGTCGTTTAGGAGCAGAGGCTTGTAGTCCAGGTAGAACTGGATGGCTTTGTAGTATAGTTCCATGTTTGCGACCTATGGGTGACAATTGTATTGCTTTGTATTAAATCAGTATTAAAATAAACGGGATATTTACCATGTTTTGAGTTACCGATATTTTGGCGCTGTTGTAAGCACCATGATTACGGAGGAACTGGAGTAGTGACGGTGAACAGAGAAAAAGTTTTTTCTACGAGTAATTATATCAATCTACCTTTTTTTGAGTTCTTTTACTACGCGTATCTGCACTACCACTGGTTTTACTCTCATTACAAACTCGCACCCGATCTCGATCACATTCACGACACACGGTGCTTACTGTACCCACTCGCGATTTTGTTTTGGCTTGTTCCCGGTTGTTTAGTAGTTTAGTAGGTACTACAACTAGCAGGTAAGGTTGGGATTGGACTTCAAAAGTGTTGGTATACGTCGAGACACGCACTTTGGACCTAAGTTGCGAGATAATCGAGCCTTAGTGCACGCAGACTATTATTTAATAATAAATGTTTAATGAATTCGAGCTCGTCCACCACCATACCACCCCGTGCTATCCACAAAAGGCACCCAAGAAACGCGTACAGCGCGTATAGAGAACATTTTAGGTCCAAGATACATGTCCCGAGGACCCTATGGCACAGATTAGATTATAGTTACTTCGTGACAGATATATCACTTCCATACAAGAGCGACAATAATCTCAAAACAGTAATAGCTGCACAGCTGCAAGCAGAAATATGTCTTCTGAGCGACCCCGGCTATGAGAGCAACAGTGGGGCTCTTACCTTAGTGATGATGTCCTTGAAGTGTCCCTCGCGCCACGCCTCGGTGGGGTGCTGCATCATGGTGAGCGCGGCGTTGTCGTACTCCTCGTACTTGTCGTACAGGAACACCAGCTCCGACCATAAGTGCGCGTGTTCTGCCGCTCGTAGCACCTGCACCGTACACAACATCATTTAATTGATTGTAAATCAAAGAATCAATGAATCAATTTCATTTATTCAGTTTAGGCACACAAAGAGCACATATGAACGTCAAAATTTTACAATTAGGTATGTCAAGCAATAATATAAAAATATTAAATAATGTAAAAATAAATCATTGGAAAATGATTCTTTCACTGGTTCGGTAGATTAGATCTACTGAGAAGATACCAGCAAGAAACTCAGCGAACTATATTAGAACTAGATTATTTTTCTATTTTAAATTTGCTTTAGTTTACAATTTATTTTGTGCGAGCAAGTATAAATATAAATTGTACTAGTGATTATTAGCCATGACGTCCTCAGTGTTGCACACGTCCATAAGTCATGGTATCCACTTCCCATCAGATGTACAGTGTGCTCGTCTGCCAAACAAATTGAATAAGAACTTTCTTTAATCCATTTGGGTGGCAGACAGGGTCCAGAATATATGCAAAGCTTTAAGAGCCCGGGATCCATTCTCTTACTCTATCTTGGCTTCTGAGGGTGCAACAGTCGCCTGACTTTCCAATTTCGAGTCCGCACCAGTGCCTCATAGTTCACTGTCACTGTCTTCATACATATTAACATAACCTGCTTTATCATTTTGTCCCTGTCATACGTACCTTAGGAATATTGACTCTCGACCAGAATAACTCTAAATGCTCACGCATCTTGGTTGGCTTGTACTTAGAGTATAAGATGGCCAACTCCGTGAACATGCCCATGTGGGCTCTCTCCAGGCCGAGGGCTGCTTCCAGTAGACTGATCAACTCGTCGAAGTGGCCACGGTCCTGAGGGAAACAATGAAAATATGAAATTAGTGAGTATTTCTAGGCAGCAATAATCGACCGCATAACTACTACTCGCTTGCGAGTAAGAGTATAATGAGAGTAGAAACCGCAGAATTTATCGAGAGTTAAAACCGCGAGATCAATCGAGAGATCAATCTAAAACCGTGAGATCAATCTAAAACCGTGAGATCAATCTAAAACCGCGAGATCAATCGAGAGTTAAAACCGCGAGATCAATCGAGAGATCAATCTAAAACCGCGAGATCAATCGAGAGTTAAAACCGCGAGATCAATCGAGAGATCAATCTAAAACCGTGAGATCAATCTAAAACCGCGAGATCAATCGAGAGTTAAAACCGCGAGATCAATCGAGAGATCAATCTAAAACCGCGAGATCAATCGAGAGTTAAAACCGCGAGATCAATCTAAAACCGCGAGATCAATCGAGAGTAAAAACTGTGAGATCAATCGAGAGGGGAAAAATAATAATCTACTATTGAAACTCGATTTAGATTGGCAAAAAGCGAATGCGCAAACGGGATTTGAACCAGCGACCAGTCCCTTACAGGGACGGTGAGTACGGTCGCCGAGTGTCGCTAGTGGTCACCTGGTAGTAGTTGATGAGGTCCTCGAGCTCGTCGGCGTGCACGACGATGTGCAGGCCGCACATCTGCGCCAGGCGGAACTCGCCCGCGTCCACGCACGCGAAGCACACCTCCTTCCACGTGCGCGTCGAGTTGGCCTTGCGCGCGCTGTCCACCGCGCCTGCGGGCACACATACGTCATTCTACTAACGATACACCACTTCTAAGTAAATCGTCTGCTGGCTTAGAGCCGCGATTTTACCCATCGTTTACACCACGAAACAATATTTGTTTTATACATGTACCTCAGATACTTTTTCGTTCACATAGGATGCATAGCCAACAGTTGCAAACAAGTTTAAAACACATTTGCGTCCACACTAAGCCTGTGACATATTACAATTTGTCAAATACATGTTTTAGACTTAGGTGTAAACTAGGGCACGAGCGCCATTTCACGGACTACGCACTTTGGAAAGAGACTCGTCCGTGATACTGCAGACACGTTTGTCATAGTAAAAGGATTTGTCTGTTTCTACATCAGTGAAACTCGGCATTTTTTTTAATTGCGCAAATTCCCCGCGGATATATCGAAGTCGGAGGAAGAGATTATGTCGGACTCGAACCGAATCAAACGCCTGTGGGTCGTTTTTGGTTGCCGAAGTAAGGTTGACAGGCATATCCCTCGCACCCCGGCCGACCCAGGGCCATCTCTCTCGATCTGGCCCTCCTCGGATGTGCGGTAACCCGGCGTTAGCTATGTGCAGGTCCGTTTCATGCAAATTCATAGAGTAACGCTCGCGAGTCGCTCGTCACACGCAGTGCGAACGTCGTCTACCTCTGGGCAAGGGTCAATAAGTCACGGGTACCTGTACGGGGGACCCATCAAGAACTTTGGGCTCAAATCAATACACCCATCGATTAACGCAAGAAGACCTAGTGCTAACATTCTTCTCGGTTTTTGGTAACCAGACTACAGTAGCCATAAAAATAAGTCAAGTCAAGAGAAACAGTTAACTCGTCAGAGATTCAAAGCACAAGGTCTAACTACAGCCTTTTGGTTTGAGATCCCAATCAGGATCCAATTTCCAATCTGTTTTTCCTAAGTGGCTTCTTATTTCTTAGAGCAGCATATTTATAACGAGACATATGGTGGACCTAAAATGTGCTCTATACCCGCAGTACATGTTTCTTTGGTATCTTTTGAGGATATCACGGGATGTTAAAATGGTGGACGAGCTAAAATTAACCAAGCATAGATTATTACAATACCCTCAGTGCGCGCTAGAGTCTCGTTAGTCTCACGACTTGGGTTCAAGATATGTGTGCCTAAATATGTTATGAAGTGTACAAATATTTTCAGCAGTCACCCTGGAACTCCTTGAGGTGCACGAGCGTGATGGCCAGGCGCGCGAAGTTGCTGACGTTGTTGTAGAGCAGCTTGGCGGCGTTGTACATGTGGTCGTCGAAGCAGCGGTCGCCGATCTTCTGGATGTCGGCGTGGTTGGGCCCCGACACGAACTCCTCCAGGTCGGCCAGGCGCCCCGTGCGCGCGTACGCGTAGATCAGCTCCGACTCGATGTACGACTCGCGCGCCTTCTTGCGCGCCATCTGCCACCGCCAACACGCATTACTCATCATTATTGCTTCTTTTTATGAGTTAAATAAAAAAACGTAATAATAAAATTAAAAAAAAAATTTTGAGGGCAATTAAATTTTTAGTTACTGTAAAACAGGCGAATAAATAATCATAATAATAAATATTCTACAACATTCTACACATCACTATCTAGCTAGAGGATAAAAACGACTTTTGGACTCAGAAATCAAAGCAAAATTACTCTTCCCGAGGGGATGAAAAATTCTTTTTTCATTTGTAACTAGCGATGGCAAATGCTTTATATTCCTCTTTATAGGTATGAAACAAATTCTGAATAGTTAGCATGTTCAATTTTCTTATTAATTTATAAATTTCAATCGGTCCAGGTAGCACAGTTGATCTAAATATTTACCATTAAAAAGGTTCACCATCACGGGTTCAAAATCCATCTCTGATGATAACTTTTTAATATCTCTTCTTAGAATTCATGTCCAATGGAATAAAATTCACAAACATACACACAGACTTTAACAATTTAAATGCAGTACCAACCTGTAGATACCGGACCAGGTCTTCCCATGACTGGCGTTTGGTGGCAGTATCCACTACATCCATGTAGGCAGACGGGTCATCGGCCTTGATGTATGAGTCGATGGCCTCCTTGACCAGGCCCTGCTGCAGCTGAGCCTTGGCCAGTTGCGACCACACGCCCGGCTCGTTGCACCGTTCCGCGAACTCGTAGGCGCGTTCCAGGTCTTTTACCTGTTCTATTAGGACCTGGAAATTTTAATAGGTAAGATGTTTAATTTTTGCATTTTTATTATGTTTTTTTATACCACTCAGGTGGCAGACACGGCCCACCTGATGTAAAGTGGTTACCGTGGCCTATGGACGTATGCAACACCAGAGTCGTTACACTCGTGTTGCCGACCATGAAGAAACCTTCTCTTGAATAACCCCATATTGTAGGCGCTTGGGAAAACCGCAGCTGGGAGGTCATTCCACAGCTTGGAGTCTTATGAGTCTTTTTAATTCGGACTCTGTATTATTAAGTCGTATCACACTACATGTGCTAAATTATTGACGAGTTATAAGGTATCTCATAGTAATCGGTGTGGTGACGGAGAAAGAATAGAAGTATCACCACTCCATCTCATCCGAAGGGTGTCGTAAGACTAATGGAAACATATGCAAACCATATCACTGCGAGAGAAGGAAAACTCGAAATGAAACCCTGTACCAACCCGTCTGGCCAGTGTGGAAACAGTAGGCCAAAGCCTCCCAACATTGGGAGAGGCCTATTCCAGCAGTGGACTGCGATGGGCTAGTTGATTGATTGATTGATCATGGTAAGCTATTACCTTGATTTATGAACATTCACACCAAAGATTTGATGTTGTTGGTATAGATTGGACTTGTTCTAGAAGAATATGTTTGGTTCCAGAAGTTTAAAAAAATACTCAATAGCTTTTCGTTTTTTGTACTGATTGACAGCTTACCTGTATGGCTGAAGTGTTGACATCGAATTTCTTGAATATAGCGAACGCCTCCTCGTACAACTCGTTGTTGATTGCGATGTTTGCGATGTCGGGAGCGTCATAGTTGTCCAGGCGGTTGATGTACTCCATCACACGGCTGCGGTCCGCCTTGATAGCTGGAAGAGTGTTAGGTTAGTTTTGATTAGATGGACGAATGTTTATTTTGCTATGGCGATGAAAGTAATAAAACAAATTCTTAAATTACGCCGCGTGGTTCCCGGCATAGTAGAACTTGGGCCACCCCATCACTTCCCATGCGGTGTCGTACAAGGCGACTAAGGGGTAAGGCTGTTTAACTCCAGACAGATATAAACAGTTCAGACTCAGCTTTTTAGATGCATTGATCGAGTCAACAATAGTGCCCGCAAGACGGCAATAGGCTCATCCCCTATTACGTGTGACTGAATTCAATGATTGGTGAAATGTGGGTGTTAATTCACCTCTGCCTAACCCTCCGGGGATAAAGGCGTGATTATATATATGTATGTATGTATGTTTAATTACAATGATAAATTATTTGTGTGTTGCAGGCAAGGTTTCATGTGGACAGTGCTATTATGTGGACACAGCTTCACCTTGCCAAAGACGCATACATTAATTATGTCCATGTGTATAATTAGGGTTCCTCTGTTTTTTATAATAACAGTTTTATTACTAACATAGTTCTTAAGTTCTTTTGTTACTAACTTTTTATGGGGAATGCCTGAATTAAACGATTTATATTTTATATTTTATTTTTTAAATTTATATTTCTTCAGTGACGGGTAGTATATTGTTGAATGTTGTAAAATAAAGATGAACACTCGAGCATTCATCTTTATTTTACAACATTCAACAATATTCGACAGCAGTTCGGAATGTCCTAAATAGGTAAAAAAATTAAATAGTTTTTGACTTTTATCAATTTTTTTAACCTGTTAACAATCGATCTGAGAATGCCTAAACTCCACAACATATAGTGCATTGAACATTCTAAATCACCTAAGTAGCTAAATATGTAGTTTTTACTGTTTAAAAATTCATACATACATATAATTTTTGTTGATCAAATTACGAAATTAGAACAAACTACATCCAAAATAAGTTTTAGTCATAAATCTAACTCTTTGTTTATGCCTCCTACTATTCCTGAAGATATTAATAAAATCATCCTTAATCTCAAAACGACAAATAGCACTGGATACGATGAAATTTCTACAAAGATACTAAAACACATATCTTTTAGGTTATCACATATTTTAAGTCACTTGATTAACCTATGCATATCTCATGGTGTGTTTCCTAATGACCTGAAAATTACTGTAATCAAACCCCTGTTTAAAAAGGATGACAAAACTGACATGGGTTGTTACAGACCTATAGCTCTTGTTCCTGTCATATCAAAAATATTTGAGAGGGTTATCTACGAGCGTCTGTACAATTTCTTTGAAATGAATGGCCTATTTGCTGAGGAGCAAGTTGGATTTCGTAAGAATAAAAATATCAATATAGCATTCTATAGCTTTCTCAGTACAGTTATGACCGCAGTAGATCAAAAGAACCAAGCCTCCGCCATTTTCATGGATCTAACCAAGGCGTTCGATTACGTGGATCACGTGACTTTATTGGATAAGTTATATGCTTATGGAGTGAGGGGAAATGTGCTAGAACTGATAAGATCTTACCTAAGTGACCGAACACAGACAACACAAATCTCTAGAATATGTAGTTCTACTAAAAAGCTAATAAATTACTCGTCCGAACCGCGGAAAGTTGCTTTTGGAGTACCTCAGGGGAGTGTGCTGGGACCACTGTTTTTATCATTTACATAAATGACTTTCCCCAAGCAACAAATTATAAAACTATACTTTTTGCGGATGACAGCACAGTTGTATTTACTGGAAATAATAAATCCCAGCTTGAGCATGAAATAATTAGTACTTTATATGACTCTATTAAATGGTTGACATCAAATAATTTGAAAATTAATTTAAATAAAATATGCATAATGACATTTAGAAATAGGACGAATAAACTGACAGACTTGGACATACAATATAATGGAACACAAATAAAACAGGTACAACAAACAAAATTTTTAGGACTAAATATGGATGAAGGTCTGAATTGGAAGATGCATTTATAAGTGTTATGTTCAAAAATAAATCAACACTCTTACTCTCTGTATATGTTGTCTAAGACAGCCAGTGTATCCACTATTATGACGGCGTATTATGGATATGTATTTCCAATTTTAAATTACGGTGTCATATTTTGGGGCAATTCAACTGGTGTGGAAAGCATTTTCATAGCCCAAAAGAAATGCGTAAGAGCTATATGTAAATTGAAATCTACTGATAATTGTAAACCTAGTTTCATTGGACTACAGATTTTGACATTGCCATCTATATATATTTTGGAAACCGTGTTGTTCGTGAGGAAAAATATGCAGCTTTATAGAAATTTTAATAGTAAAAGACATAACATGAAGATATGTCTTCCAGCTAATGCAACCACATATCTTAACAGTAGTGTGTTCTGCATGGCTCCAAGGCTTTACAACCGACTACCAATTTCTATTTTGCATATCACAAACATAAATGAATTTAAACGTAGCCTTAAGAACCTTTTGCTGGAGAAATGTTATTATTCTGTTGAAGAGTACATAAATGACAAGTCATTGAAATAGATAAAATTGGTGTTTCACTGAAATTAAATTAATTGAGTTTACTAAATTGAACACTGTAATAATAAAAAAAAATGATTTTATTATTTTGCTTGTATCTCCTATTTAAAAGAAATAGAAATAAAATTGGTTTGTAAGTACATTACCATAAAAGTTCGGGCGCCTTGGAGATACACATGCCTAGGATAATCAGCGGAGATTGGAAACTTTTAATCTGCCGGAGGTGAGCTAAATGAAACCAAACGGTGAGGTTTAAGGTTTTATTGTCCACTCCAGTGTGCATTTAGAAATAGTTGCAAGGATACATTCCTAATGTATAACTAACATTAAATTTAAAATTAGAGTTTTATAAGCTAGGTCAATCTGATCCTATGTCAATATGATCTTATGTCACCAATGCATTTTTAGGTTATTTTGAAGTTTAGATTTAAAATATAATTAAAGTAAGCTCACGGCATCCCTCGGCGAGTATATGTAAACACAGCAGCGAGAAAGCTCGTAGCAGGCGAAGTTTTCAGTTTAAGCCCATGCGGTACATCCAGGTTTGAGGCGAAAAGTCCAAACCCTCCATAAGGAAATGCAGATGACCGAAGACAAAGGTCCAAAGAAAAGATCCAAAGACAAAAGAGAAAAAGGAAAAAAGAAGACGGTTCCAATTTGGAAACCTGTAACAAAATTGCATGTCATTAGAACAAACTCCAATATGAACACGAGGTCCTAATTTTTTTTATAAATTTGTGCGACTTACCGCCTTAAATTGCTGGAACAATGCCAATAGCAAAAGAAATCATAATATTCTCAGATTAAGAGCTGAAACAATAGAATTTTAACAATTATTTTTCAAATTAGGAACGTGGCGAATTCCATCAAAGTGAATCTTATTAAAAAATGACAACTCACCAGAAATAAACTATAATTCCACAAGAGGATAGTTGTGAAGACACAAACTATTATCCTTTAGGCAAAAATACTCTCATTTTTATGAGATTTATTGAAATTAAGTTACGAAGCCATGAATATCGACCATCCAGCCTCAACGCTAGGAAGAAAGGTGCCTTGACAGCTATACGTCAAAATGTCATTCACTCCGCGTTCCGAAACTTTTCGTTCAAAAATAGAATTAAAACCGGTGTGACGACGTTTGCAGAGCGCGTCGTTACATTACATCCCTCCCCAAAAAGAAAAAAGAAAGAAAGAAACTTCCTTTTCTAATGAAAATTATGAGAGTCCAGAACAAAATTCCAAAAAACCTCAAAAGACAAAATGTCTTGCAACATTTTTCAATAAACAAAAAAGGCAATGCGAAAGCATCTTGCATTGGGTATTGCAGAAATAATTATAAATTAAAGAATGGGAAAGCATTCTTAAAAATCAAAGAATGTGAAAACACTCGAAAAGTAAAGAATTAAGTTGAAAAAGAATTTCCAGTTTCAAATGGAAACAAAGGACACTATCCAACTTAATGGAATAACCGAAACCAAACTCAGAAAAGAGTAAAAACTTATTTCAACACAAAAGTGAAAATAAATTCTTCAATAAAACAAATTAAACAATCCCTACTCAAGTCCATTCCAGATATCGATTAGGCAACCAACGCCGTCGAATCTAATCCTTGATCTTAACCAGCCTTCTAGCATCAATACAATTGAACATGAGGCAAATATTTTGACCAAATTCTATGATCATCTTTAACAAAACAAGAAATACATGTTTCGACTGTTTTGTTATATCTCTCTACAGGATTATTTTGAGGTGTATATAAAGTATTATAAAATATTTTACTAATATTATAACTTTTTAGAAAATCTACAAATTGCTTAGCTGTAAATTGGCTTCCATTATCACAAACAAAAACTTTAGGTGTTCCAAACTTAAGAAATATTTCTTTTTCAAGTATCCTACAAATTACTTTAGTGGTAGCACTAGTCATAGGAAATATCCAACAATATTTTGTAAAAACATCTATGATTGAAAGTATATACTTATGGCCAGAATAAGCTTTTGGAAGAGTTCCAATAATATCAATAGAAAGCATTAACATTGGTTTATCAACTTTCTTAGGATTAACCATAATTCCATGAGGTGGATTAGTAGAAGATTTATAAGCTTTACAAGTATCACAAGAAGAAATGTATTTTTGAACATCAATAAACATACCTTTCCAAAAATAATGTATTTTTAATTTATTTAAAGTTTTATGAATTCCTAAATGTCCTGAATTAACATCATCATGATTAGATTTAATAGTGTCTAAGATGTGTTCTTTAGGTATGACAATTTTCCAATTTAAACGATTATTAGGATTATATTTATCTTTACAAAATCTATACAAAGTATCACTTTCAACTTTGAAATTTTTATATTTTCTAGGAAACTTTTGACAATTTACAAATATTTTTCTATACCAAGGATCAACGATATCCTCATTTGGCATAACAATAATATTATTTACAGGAATATTAATAGCAGAAATTTCTATTCTGGATAAACAATCTGGAACTAAATGTAAAGAACCTTTTTTATATTTAACATCAAAAGTAAATTGAGAAATTCTAGCAGCCCAACGTGCAAGACGACCACTAGGATTATTAAGTTTAAGAAGCCAAGTTAAACTAGCATGGTCAGTGATAACTGTAAATTTCATTCCTTCAATATAAGGTCTGAAATGTTCAATAGAATCCAATATTGACAACAACTCTCTCTCAGTTGTACTATAATTACGTTCACATTTATTAAGTGATCTAGAATAATAAGCTACAGGATGTTGATCTCCATTATCATCATAAAGTTCTTTTTGTTTAGCAGGACTAAGGGGCCAATAACGTTGTTTAAAAGGTTCACCAGTAACATTAATTTTATGTTTAACTAAATGAGTAAGACCTAAGCCTCTCTTTTCATAAGAAATATTTTCAAAAAGTGAAATAATTTTATTTAACTCGTGTTTCTCAGAAGGAGAAAGTTCAGAAACAGAAGTAACTGCATTTACACAAGTAGTGGATTCATATTCAAAAGTAATATTATTCCATAAGTCTTTAGCAAGATTAAATTTCAACCAAAAGTCAAATCCCAAAATAATTGAAGGTTTAAAAGAAGGTATTATCAAAAAATCTACATTTTTAGTTAAGTTATCACAAGTGATAGGTAAAACCATAGTTCCAATAACATTGTGTGCAGAACCATCAGCAGTAACAGCGTTACCTTTATAAGGTTTAAATTTATAACCTAATTGCAAAAATGTTTGATGAATATTAGAACCGAGTACACAACTACAAGCTCCACTATCTAACAAACCTGAATAAAATTTATTATTAATATTAAAATTTAAATAAGGTCTAGTGTCTTTATGTTTAACAAACAAAACAGGAGCAGCCCTGATATTATTAAAGAAAACTTTCAAATAATCCAACCATTCATTAAATTCTTTCTTACAAGTGGCTTCATTCGGAGCACTGCTAAATTTTTTCAACATCGAGTCACCAGAGGTTTTATCAAAAACTAGGGCTCGATGGGACCTGATACGTTTTTTGACTGAACAGTATTTGAATTACAAACTTCGCAATTCTTCGTAGTGACGCCAAGCTTGTGACATTTAAAACAAATTACACCTGGAAATGTAGGGCAATTTTTATAAGAATGTCCAGAGGACTTACATTTTAAACAAGTTAAATCATCTGATTTAACAGCACTAATTTGAGCAGAATATTTTTCTTTTTTAATACTTTTATTCTCACTCAAGTTCTTTCTTGACACAAAATTCTCTAATTCTCTGCTGAGGTTAATAAATTCGTCGATAGAAGAAATAGTTCTACCAAACACAAAAGGTGTGTAAATATTCAACATGTTATGTTTAATAATAGTTATGAGGGTAGCATCAAAAACAGGCATAGACAAACGGCTAGCCATATCCATTATGTCTGTAATAAAATCTGGTAATGACTCAGTTATCTTTTGTTTACGAGTACGGAGTTCATGTTCCAAATGATAATCAAATTCAATTCTATCGAAACGTTTCAACAACGCAGCCTTCAAATCCTGCCAAGAAGCAATACGAATACGAACACTACGAAACCATTTAAGCGCAGTGCCTGACAAAAGATCAGAGAATGAACTAACCAAAAAATATTCATTAAAATTTTTAAACAAGAAATATTCTTCCACTTGAGTAATAAATTCCCTAACGCACGATTTACCATCATACAAAAGCTTACTTCGTTTTAAATCAGGCAACTTAGTAACAGAAGGCAAGTTTTTCCTCAAATTATCATTCAATAAAACATTCATCATATTAAATGAAGATGCGGCTCTCAGACTATGATCACCAGCTCCTCGACTATTCGAAAATGGATCAACAACTTCAGATAAATCAGCCATGACATGAGGCATCTCATGAGTAGAAGTACCAACTGGAACATCATTAACAATATTCTCAAACAAAGGCGGGACCTGTATTTCCTTATCCATGTTTGATTTATAAAAGGATGTGAAAATCTAATAAAAAGTTGTATTAAATACACTATAAGTTTCTAATTAAAGTATCAATTAAAGTTTCTAATTAAAGTTAATTAAATTATGAATGAAGTTAATTGCATTGATAGCAAAACGCTAAACTCAAAAGTCAAACAAACTCATAGAATGGAATGTTATTGTTGCAAAAATTATTTAGGTCAAATGCCTATAAAGATAAAAATGCATTAGTGATTCACAAAATAAATTATTTATGTCTACTTAAGGTAAACAGCAAATATTCAAATATTACTATGTTTTCACACATGTGAATAAAGGTTAAGAACTAGTAATTATATAATATTACTAAGTGGAAAATCTTACCTGTAATAAACAAAAGCTATATAAGATAAAACAATTATAACAATAACCATGTTATACAAATTGAAACATTCACCTGTAATTGAGAGATACAAACAATAGTACTAACTTGTAGTATGATTAGTTTTGCAAAGTAAACAATAACAAAGATTTACTGTAATACACAGTTATGTAACAGTAAAATACATGAAGAAAACACTGTTCTTAACATGATAAGGTAAAAAATAATGCAAAGGTGACAAGGAATAAAGATATATGCACACTGTCATGTCCCTGTTCGGGCGCCAGATGTAATAATAAAAAAAAATGATTTTATTATTTTGCTTATATCTCCTATTTAAAAGAAATAGAAATAAAATTGGTTTGTAAGTACATTACCATAAAAGTTCGGGCGCCTTGGAGATACACATGCCTAGGATAATCAGCGGAGATTGGAAACTTTTAATCTGCCGGAGGTGAGCTAAATGAAACCAAACGGTGAGGTTTAAGGTTTTATTGTCCACTCCAGTGTGCATTTAGAAATAGTTGCAAGGATACATTCCTAATGTATAACTAACATTAAATTTAAAATTAGAGTTTTATAAGCTAGGTCAATCTGATCCTATGTCAATATGATCTTATGTCACCAATGCATTTTTAGGTTATTTTGAAGTTTAGATTTAAAATATAATTAAAGTAAGCTCACGGCATCCCTCGGCGAGTATATGTAAACACAGCAGCGAGAAAGCTCGTAGCAGGCGAAGTTTTCAGTTTAAGCCCATGCGGTACATCCAGGTTTGAGGCGAAAAGTCCAAACCCTCCATAAGGAAATGCAGATGACCGAAGACAAAGGTCCAAAGAAAAGATCCAAAGGCAAAAGAGAAAAAGGAAAAAAGAAGACGGTTCCAATTTGGAAACCTGTAACAAAATTGCATGTCATTAGAACAAACTCCAATATGAACACGAGGTCCTAATTTTTTTTATAAATTTGTGCGACTTACCGCCTTAAATTGCTGGAACAATGCCAATAGCAAAAGAAATCATAATATTCTCAGATTAAGAGCTGAAACAATAGAATTTTAACAATTATTTTTCAAATTAGGAACGTGGCGAATTCCATCAAAGTGAATCTTATTAAAAAATGACAACTCACCAGAAATAAACTATAATTCCACAAGAGGATAGTTGTGAAGACACAAACTATTATCCTTTAGGCAAAAATACTCTCATTTTTATGAGATTTATTGAAATTAAGTTACGAAGCCATGAATATCGACCATCCAGCCTCAACGCTAGGAAGAAAGGTGCCTTGACAGCTATACGTCAAAATGTCATTCACTCCGCGTTCCGAAACTTTTCGTTCAAAAATAGAATTAAAACCGGTGTGACGACGTTTGCAGAGCGCGTCATTACAACACGGATATCATTTGTTACTATCATTATTTAATTAATAATTAATGTAATTGACATTTTCTAATTTGATTTTATTTTCATAATGTATTATTTCCTATTACTGACATACCTATTTTATTTTATTTTGATTATGTGAAATCTTATTACAGTTGAAATACGCATTTGATTTTATTTTGATTATGTGATATTTAGTTACTATTGACATAATGTACGTATCTCGAATGAACTACATTTGCAAAATGAATAAATAAATAAATAAATAATCATAGCTTTAGCACCGGCGGGTTAGGCAAAGGTGAAATACACCCACATTTCACCAATCATTGTATTCTGTGGCAGGTGCCCGGAAAACGGCAATAGCGGTGAGTCTATTGCCGTTTTCCGGGCACTATTGTTGAATCGAGCCATGCATCTGAGGCAAAGTCTGGGTTGTATAAATCACAAATTCATTGTTTCATTATCACGATTTTCTATTCTGTTCTGTTTGGTAATAAGTAATTACTTACCAGTTAGAATAAGCAAGTTCTGCAGATTCCTATGGTCAGAGAACACGGAGTTGTCCAGGACAATCTTCTCTAAAAGCTCGATGAGCTCATTCGGCAGGTCCGCTGTCATAAAGGCCTTTACAGTCACTGAGATGTCTTCTGGGTCTTGGGTTTCTGATAGCGCCGTTTGGACTACCTGTAATGTTAATTGCCAAATGAAATAAGAGTAGGGAATAAGAGACAAAAATATTGAAGCATGTCACATATTTAGAAGAGATCCCCTAGAAGCAAATGCGTAGTAGCTTTTTTTTTTTCGTGTAATAATCCTCGCGGATACTACTACCCCTAACATCGAGGGTGGTTATGTTAGACTCGAACTGTCTAAACCCGGATGCCATCTTTGGGTTTCCTGATGATGCCTGGATGTAAGATTGCCTGAGGCATCCGACTGAGCCAGGGCCAGCTTCGGTTTGTGGGAAGGGTCTATATTCAGTATACAGTATTTATTCATTAACAATTTTTACATTGTGTTTGAACATGGTTTGTCCACATACATTGTATATACAAAAAAAAAATCATAAAAAATTACAATCAAAAGCAGTTGAAAATATCATGTCACATAAACAATTAACAATGTAATTACAATACACATCTGCTGTCAGTTTAGAATCTATATATTTAATATCTCATTGACCGAATAATAACACCTTTGTAACAGAAAAGCCTTCAATTTGTATTGAAATACTCTTTGGAAAATAATAGTTTTTATGTCTAGAGGTAGTTTGTTGAAGATTCTTTAGTACTTTTTTTTTTACGTGCGCAAAATCCTTACGGATGCCTCCCCACCGGAGTCGGTGGAAGAGGTTATGTCGGACTCGAACCGACTAAAACGCACGCCGCCTGTGGGTCGCTTTGGTTGCCGAAGGTGAGGTTGACAAGCATATCACTGCGTCTGAGCCTAGTCAGTTACAGCAACAAAAACTCATCATCATCTCAGCATTGTGTCCGGATTGCATCCGAGGCAGTCTCTCCATCCATGGCAGTAAGACCCACGCATGTCGTCCTTTATGACGTCAAATCATTGATTCTGAAGTTGTGTTTTGTGTGTGTCTGTGTGCACCCTCCCTCGCACCCCGGCCGACCCAGGGCCATCTCTCACGATCTGGCCCTCTTCTCGGGTGTGGGGACTACAGAGTCCCCAACTCGCCAGGCGCGCCACCGCCGCGGCCTGCTTTTGCCAGGGTGACAGGCGGCTCCACCTGTCACCCCCAGGGTTGTTTAGTTGTAGAGCGTATAGGGCGGTACCTGGTCGATGAGCTGCCGCTTGAAGGGGTTGGACTCGGCCAGCACGTCGAGCCACAGGTCGGGGTCGCGGCGCCGCACCAGGTAGCGCGCCTGCGTCTTGAACAGCGAGTTGTCGTTGCACACGGCGATGAGCTCGCGGTCGCACTGGCCGCGCTCGTACGCCACGCACGCCAGGTGCGGGTCGCGCTTCTCGCAGTAGCGCCCCACCACGCGCGAGTCGTACCTGCGCACGCGCAACACGCTCACATCACGACCACACGGGGGGCCTACTACTATGCACAGTACATTGCAACATTCCGAACTAAACAGGCCTTTGGTAGTATGATAGCCATTTGCATACATACATACATATAATCACGCCTTTATCCCTGGAGGGTTAGGCAGAGGTGAATTAACACCAAAATTCACCAATAATTGTATTCGGTGCCACGTAATAGGGGGTGAGTCTATTGCCGTATTACGGGCACTATTGTTGACTCAAGCCATGCATCTGAGGCTGAGTTTGGGCTGTATATATCTGTCTGATGTTAAAGAGTCCTATCCGTTAGTCGCCTTGTAAACCCCATGGGAAGAGATGGGGTGGCGCTATTTCTACTCTGTTGGAAACCACGGGGCCATCCATTTATCTAGCAAATGGGCACAAAGGAGGGACGTGACACACTAAACCGACTGCTGCAAGGGAAGTCGGCTTGATTCTAAAGGCTACGATGAAGCCCTATACACCAGGCATATGGATTAGGAGCTTGTAGCTAAGTGATTACCAAGTAGGTTAGCATATTGTATCAGTGTAGCCAATACATCAGACGGTATCTGCATCACAGAAATTATCGAAGTAGAAACAGACTCAGTGGACTAATATTACGATATTTTTTGTTTTATACCACTTGGTTGGCAGACAAGCACACGGCCCACCTGATGGAAAGTGGTTACCGTAGCCTACGAACGTGTGTAACACCAAGGGAGTCACAATCGCGCTGCCAACCCTTGTAAGCACAAGTTTTAGAGCCGTCAGTGTAAAACACAAAGCAGGACAAGCTTTTGGTCTTCCCACTGACAGCACTAAAACTCTCCAGTGAACTCTGGCTACCCTACTCACCGCCGGGAACACAATACGAGGTTATTATGGCCGCGGTATTCTATAGCGCGGAGGTACCTCTCCAGTCGGACTGCTCAATTGGACGGCAATACCTCGTACAATACGGCTTCTTAGAAGGATAAGAAAGAATATCAGTGAAGGAAGGAGGTTGGGCGCTCACCACTGGTTCTCCTTGAGGAAGCGCTCGGGGTTGTTGTTGGAGTCGATGTAGATCTTGGCGAGCGCGTTGTGCGTGGCGGGCTCGTTGCTCCCCTCGTGGACGCGCGTCTCCAGCCACGGCAGCAGCAGCTTCAGCCTGCGCACACGCACACGGCGTTACTAGACGCACACGACACAAGCAACACCCACACACCCGCTCTACTTAAAGTCAGGTAGACACTATAAAGAATATAGAGGCATTCTACATACATATAATCACACCTTTATCCCCGGAAGGTTAGGCAGAGGTTAATTAACACCCAAATTTCACCAATAATTAAATTCGTTCCTACGTAATAGGGGGTGAGTCTATTGCCGTCTTCCGGGCACTATTGTTGACTTAGTCTGAGCTGTATATATGTGTCTGATGTTAAACAGCCCTATCCCTTAGTCGCCTTGTATGACACCGCATGTGAAGAGACGGGATGGTTCAAATTCTACTCTGCCGGGAACCACGCGGCCATCTATATTCATAAAAATATTAACTTCGTTGGTGTATTCTTTCAAAACTAATAAAGGTTCTGCATTAACTGAA
Source organism: Eilema griseolum (assembly GCA_963662185.1). Classification (NCBI taxonomy): domain Eukaryota; kingdom Metazoa; phylum Arthropoda; class Insecta; order Lepidoptera; family Erebidae; genus Eilema; species Eilema griseolum. The sequence continues at coordinate 6,182,763 of OY759249.1, forward strand.
ATCAAATTATGAAAAAAAATTCACGTCTCGATAGATGATATGGCTATGATCCTTTTTACTTATACTTCTTATATGTAATTAATCATCTTAAATAAAGCAGTATGTATCTAAAGTTGCATCAGATGAATGGTATGAAAATGAACACATAAAGAATAAATAGAATAACAGTTTGTCCAAAACTAAAATCCAACTACTGAAAAAGAATTAAATAACAAAATACCTAGGATAGCCGTGGGCGTACTTAGTCTAACAAAATAATACATTGTTGGGAAAAGTGGCATACGGCCATGGTTATCCTAGATATTTTCTTGTTTAATACTCTTTCAGTAGTCATTAGATATTTTTTTTAAATATTATTTTGGGACAAGAAATAGGTATAATTTATACATATTTGAAATTTGCTAATTAAGCCCTTTCAGTTGATACCAAACACGACATATTTATCACAAATCTATTTTTATTACTGTACTTTGTGACCGCTAGAGGGCGCCACATTATATAAAAAAGTACCTATGTTCATACATACATAGCCTGTCAAAATCATAACCCTCCTTTTGCTTCGCCGTAGTAGGTTAAAAATATTATGTTCTAAAAGATATACACTTTCAGTCTTCACTTAGGATAAAAGAGTACACAGTTGTATAACACACCTGTTTCTCTTTTCAACCTCAGCAACCAGTTCGTCGGTGGAGAACTGTCCGCGCACCACCAGGATCAGATTCTTGATGATGTCTTCAGCGCAGTCCACGTCCAGCAGGCCGCCCACTACCACGGGCAGTCGAGATGGGTTCACCTAGTGCATGAAAATATTGTATTACTTCAGTGAACTTTAGTGGCATAAATGCCTAATGGTAACTATGTTGAAATAATAATAGTGGCTGTTTAATATCACACAGATACATACACCCCAGATTAAGTCTTAGATGCATGGCTCGAGTCTACAGTCTATAGTGTCCGGAAAACAGCAATAGGCTCACCCCATCAATACATTGTTTAAGGAGGTAGGACACGGCGGTATTTTCGCCCAATTGAGCAGTCCAACTGGGGAAGTACCTCCGCCCTACAGAATACCGCGGCTATAATAACTTCGTGTTGTGTTCCCAGCGGTAGCCAGATTTCCCGGGACAATTTGTGCTGTCAGTGAGAAGATTGAAGGCTTGTTCCACTTTGCCTTCTACACTGATGGCACAGAAACTCTGTATTTACAGGGTTGGCAGCGCGACTGTGACTCCTCTGGTGTTACAAACGCCCATAGGCCACGGTAACCACTTATATTATGGTATAAAAAAAAAAACCTTTTACGTGGGACCGAATTTAATGATTGGTGAAATGTGGGTGTTAATTCACCTCTGATTATTCCTTCGGAGATAAAGGCGTGATTATATGTTTGTAATAATAGGCTAAATAATCACCCATAACAACTGCTTATGGTCTAGGGACAACGCATGTTAGCAGAAATTTATAAAAAAAAAAGGTTGAAATACTTTAAATCTATTTGATTACTAATGATTTTTATTATGATATTAGCAGCTGTTTTCGGCTCCCACCACGAGGAATTCTGATTCCGTTCTCGCAACCCATGGCAACATATTCTGAACACAAAAAGTTGCTTATATTTTATTCCAAAGTAATAGTCATTCCTGTATCAAATTCCAGTCAGATCTGTTGCTGTTGGCGTGTGATTGCGTAATGGGAATCCAAAAATCTTTCACATTTTCAATATCAGTAGGATTAAACTTACTTCAATTCCCCAGGACTCCTTTTGGGGAAGATCTGTGGAGTAGTTTCCCATGAGTAGCAAGAATGCAAGCTGAGAATTGAGAAGATAACTGTTTAAAGAGTCTAACCTTTTGCACATAAATCTCAATGTACTTCTGGAGACTGTTCCTGTACAGGTACAGGACCAGGTCGTGTACGAAGTCGAATCTGTCGCAGACAATGATCAGAGGCAGCTGGTCGGGCAGCTTGGCTTCCTTCAAGAAGTTCTTCACCCGTTCAGCGTTATAGCAGTTTGATTCTCGACAGATGCGTTCTACTTCCTTGATTTGACCGGTCTTGCAGGCAGCCTAGAAAGAAATGAAGTAGTTTATAGTTGAGATTTGGATTATACTAAACGGAGTTTACGTCATGCAAAGCTGACAGAGATAAGCCTCGCCTTTCAAATTATTTAGATCTTAAAATTGGTAAAGTGGTTTTAAAGTTGTTCTAAAGTTAGTCATTGCTGAAACCACATTTCGTCAGCATAGAATTTCAGCTCCATATTGTTAATTTTTTTTTATTGGATGCGAGTTTATTGCCCTCAACTGGGGCACATTTATTTTATTTATTTATTCATTTCATACATACAATGTCATTACAGGCAGACCCAATGCGACAGAGTAGCAACATAATTATAATAATATGATTTATAATACATTTCATAATCATACATAAACATGCTTAAAAACTAAATAATAATTTTCACAAGATATTAATAATTAAAGTATGTAGATATAATTACCATTTCAAATATTATTCTACTTGGACTGACTGTTTACTATCAGATAGAGGATATGCCTATCCCTTAGTAGTCATGTTATGTACGAAAATGGGGCTGATGATTGATTCAAGCTAATGACTCGGTCACACTGTATCATTGCATTCTTGACATAATGAGCTTTTGACGTTGCGTTTTTTACTATGTCCACTTAGACGATGTGCGCTAAAGCGTCAAAGTAATCACAAAAGTTTACCCTTACCTGAATATATTTGAAGTGAACTTCTGGATCTTGACTGAAGTTAACAATAGATCCCAAAAAGTAGAACAAGCCCTCGTAAGTCTTGAAGCTCTCGAACAATTCAATCAAAGATTTCGTTGTCAGTTGCTCGTGGTACTTAGTGGCGATTTGTACACAGATCTGTAGGTTCTGACGGATGTTGGCTTGTAGCATTGCCTTCAGACATTCCAGAGAATCTTCGACGGAGAGGCTGCCGAAGTATGTGACCAGCCAGTCGGCCGGAAGGAGGTGGGTGTGGACCTGTTGAAAGTATTAGCGGTTAGACTTCGTAATAAATTGTAAAGTACACAACACACACGTATTATCGCGTCTGAGCCTAGTCAGTTGCAGCAACAAAAAGTCATCATCATCTCAGCATTGTGTCCTGATTGCATCCGAGGCCTTCACCTTAGAGGCTGATGTCTCCGGATGTTTTTTCCTCCTCTCCATCCATGGCAGTGAGACCATTGGCACGCATGTCGTCGTTTATGACGTCAAATTAGCGGTTCTGAAATTGTGTTTTGTGTGGGTGTGTGTGTGTATGTGGATGTGTGTGTGTGTGTTTTGTGTGTATATATGTGTGTGTGTGGATGTATTTTTTTATTTTTTTATACCACTTAGGTGGCAGTCAAGCACACGGCCCACCTGATGGGAAGTGGTTACCGTGGCCTATGGACTCGTGCAACACCAGGAGCGTCACACTCGCGCTGACGACCCTGAAGAATCCTCCTAGTGCCCCTTTTGAAAAACCCCATATTGTAGGGGCAAGGGGGAGACCGCAGCAGAGAGTTCATTCAACAACTTGAGTGTGTGTGGATGTAGGTGTGTGTGTGTGAACGAGTGTGTGTGAGGATGTGTGTGAGTGTGGATGTGTGTGAGTGTGGATGTGTGTGAGGGTGGATGTGTGTGTATTCGCGTGCGTGTGTGTGTGCGCATGTGTGTGTACGTACGACGGCGCGCTTGATGTCGTAGAGGTCGGTGTAGTGCTCGAGCGCGCGCTGCAGCAGGCCCGCCTTCTCGCACAGCTGCGCCACGTGCGCGCGGTCGTAGTGCGTGAACATGGCGTTGCCGAGGATGGCGTCCGCCACCTGCGGCGCCGACATCAGGTTCATCTCCAGCAGCCTGCGCACCATACACACAGTACATAACACGATACTCACATACATATTGCTCGGGACATCCAAGGATAGACAACAATCCGCGTGCGACTGAACCTTGTTTGTCTAGGTGCAGGATAATAAAGTGTCTCGAGTGTTGAAGGGACCTATTGGATTATGAAGATTAGAATTTAACAAAAAGCATTTTTTTTTTAATTATTCACTGGTGGGTTTAGAGTAGTGCAAAATCTATGCAGTTACATCGAGGCCCTAATCATCTATCAGTTTGTCTTTCGTCATCAACTGAGAGGTGCTAGGTGCGCCATAGCCAAAACATTGACTTATTTGAGTAACTAGGAAGCTCACTAGAATGGCTTTCTAGTTCATAGTCACTATCTCTTGATTGACAGTTCAACACTATTCATTATGTCATCTTCAAATACAATAAACAACCTAATCGTGACATCTTTATCTTGAAAGTAGAAACTTCCAAAACACATACAAAAGTTCCTAAGAACAGCATCTAATACATACCTTGTCTGCAAGGGCCCCTCCTCGGGCCTGTTGTTCTTAAGCGCGTCTAGCAAGAATGCGGTACACTGTTGGACCATATTCTGTTCCATGAACACGTCGACGATTTGATTGATGTCAGCTAGCGGGGGTTCCTCGGCCACCAACATGCCTGCGAAACCGGCGCCTTGCTCCGGGTTTGTTCGCATCACTGATCGGAGAAGGTAGATGTAGTCTGGTGTGTAGCCGACCTGAAGGAGCATAGTTGAGTATATTATTACAATGTTGAAATTATCTGCGATGTTACTTAAGGGTTTCACTCTTAGAAGGCATATATAAGAATGAGATTGTGGTGGCACCCCGGCTGGCACCCTCGGATGTGAGAATCATTTAACGGGAGCAGATATCGCGACGCCACCCTGGTTTGCTTGTAGGGTGATAGGCGGCTCCACTTCCAGGCCCACGATCGTGAAGGACGAAAGTCGTTGAGCGACCTCCAACGGACGAGCAGCCTCTGCCGTGAAATCTACCCTAGTCTCGAAAATATCTCCAACTTTTACACCAAACATTTACGAAACTTTGAATCATTCTATGATTTTAGTCCTACCTTCTTGGCATAAAGTACAATCTTCTGGAACTGTCCCGTCTCAGCGAAGCACTGTATAACTTTGCTGGCGACATTAGCACGCAGATACACAGAGAGAGCGAGTGTGGGGTCCACCTGCTTGACAAGGTCACCAAGCTCTTCGGAACACTCGAGTTTCTCTTCTTTTAGCCATTTTTCTAGTAATTGCTTGCGACCTGTAGAAAAATATGAATAGTTCATTTACTGCCGACTGTAGACAATAGTATTTACATGATAAATTCCTTAGGTTGTGGGTGAAAAACAGTGTATGTCCTATTTAGGGATCAAACACCGACTAGATGATTGTTGCCGAAGTGACTACGTAAACACTTGAATTTCAACATACTTATTGGCGCAATGATTATCATATTTAATGTTTAACAAAAATGACTGTCTTTGCACTGTCCCCCGTTGCACCCAGAGCTCTATAACTCCTTCACCGCCTTTTGCATTAGCTTTCGTGGGTGAAACTATCATATGACTCCCAACCCTGAAAGACAAGCCTGTCTACCAATCAGCCTTGCAGGTGAGTTTGGCTTAGCCTCAAGATCTGTCAATGTTCGATTTCTAAATTTTATATCTAAGAAACAAAAACCGCCGCAAATACAGACCTTGTAATAGAACAGGACGGCAAAGTTCCAACGATTCAAACTTGTTCAGCTGTGCTTGGTCTAGCAGAATACCAAAGTACTGCAGTAGAGGTGACGTCTGACCAGGCTGTGTAGGCACTTGTTGGAATCGCTGGATCGTCTGAGGAGTGCGGAGAATGCCTCTGGGAGCCATCGCTGCTACCTGAGAACAAAAACAAAAATATTGTAATTAGACTTTTTCGCAATCAAACGGTGCTCCTACTTGGTGTAACGACGCGCTCTGCAAACGTCGTCACACCGGTTTTAATTCTATTTTTGAACGAAAAGTTTCGGAACGCGGAGTGAATGACATTTTGACGTATAGCTGTCAAAGCACCTTTCTTCCTAGCGTTGAGGCTGGATGGTCGATATTCATGGCTTCGTAACTTAATTTCAATAAATCTCATAAAAATGAGAGTATTTTTGCCTAAAGGATAATAGTTTGTGTCTTCACAACTATCCTCTTGTGGAATTATAGTTTATTTCTGGTGAGTTGTCATTTTTTAATAAGATTCACTTTGCTGAAATTCGCCACGTTCCTAATTTGAAAAATAATTGTTAAAATTCTATTGTTTCAGCTCTTAATCTGAGAATATCATGATTTCTTTTGCTATTGGCATTGTTCCAGCAAATTAAGGCGGTAAGTCGCACAAATTTATAAAAAATTAGGACCTCGTGTTCATATTGGAGTTTGTTCTAATGACATGCAATTTTGTTACAGGTTTCCAAATTGGAACCGCCTTTTTCTCCTTTTTTTTCTTTTTGCCTTTGGATCTTTTCTTTGGACCTTTGTCTTCGGTCATCTGCATTTCCTTATGGAGGGTTTGGACTTTTCGCCTCAAACCTGGATGTACCGCATGGGCTTAAACTGAAAACTTCGCCTGCTACGAGCTTTCTCGCTGCTGTGTTTACATATACTCGCCGAGGGATGCCGTGAGCTTACTTTAATTATATTTTAAATCTAAACTTCAAAATAACCTAAAAATGCATTGGTGACATAAGATCATATTGACATAGGATCAGATTGACCTAGCTTATAAAACTCTAATTTTAAATTTAAGGTTAGATATACATTAGGAATGTATCCTTGCAACTATTTCTAAATGCACACTGGAGTGGACAATAAAACCTTAAACCTCACCGTTTGGTTTCATTTAGCTCACCTCCGGCAGATTAAAAGTTTCCAATCTCCGCTGATTATCCTAGGCATGTGTATCTCCAAGGCGCCCGAACTTTTATGGTAATGTACTTACAAACCAATTTTATTTCTATTTCTTTTAAATAGGAGATACAGAGAAAAATCATCATTTTTTTTTATTATTACATTGGTCAGCATCACGAGTGTGACGCCCTCGATGTTGCACACGTTCATACGTCACGGCAACTACTTTCAATCGGATGGATCTATTGTCTGCCACCTGGTACTAAAAAAACACATGCGGTGTCGTACAAGGCAACTAAGGGATATGGCTGTTTAACATCAGCCCAGCCCAGACTCAGCCTCAGATGCACGGCTTGAGTCAACAATAGTCCCTGGAAGACGGTGATAGGCTCACCCCCTATTAGGTGGGACCGAATTCAATGATTGGTGAAATGCGGGTGTTAATTCACTTCTGCCTAACCCTACGGGGATAAAGGCGTTATTATATGCACTTTAAGCATGAAAATACATAGATTTGTGTTTGCTTTAGGAAAAGTTAAAGATATAATATCCAAATCCAGAGCCATAATGGTATATCGTGCCTATGTCTGCTCAATCATCAGGTACGGCAAGAACTCTCACGGGTCTTTATAGCGCAAAAAGGTACATTAGAGCAATATTTGATATAGCATGGAGACTCTTGTTCACCTGTGTGTTAAAAATTACTTCAATAAAGAAGGTTAAACACATGCCACTTGAGATGCCGGTTAGAAATATTTAGACATAGTTATGTTTATATATCTCCATTAATTTACAACTCATTACCTCATGAAAAAAAATTGTTTTGCATTACATAAATGGTTGGTAGATGAGACTTTTTATACAGTGGAAGACTCCTTAAAGAAATATGCATGTCATTCATACCACTGCAGAAATGTATTGTAGCTGCTGCACTATTATTGTGACTGCAATATTTTTAGTTGCTAAGTAGATATTGCTTTGTATACCTAATAATCTGTTTGCATGCCAACTTTATGGCGAAATGTGTTCGATTACTATTTTATTTCCATCTTTTGTTGTACCACATTACAAGCAAATAAATTAATATGAATAAATGAGATGTATGTATTGTATGTATGTATATATACACACAACAGTACTATTAACACTGTTTGACAGTCTTCTCTTAATCTTTCGTAGCATTGTTACCTAACAGATGATGAGGTAACAATAACAGCCGCGTTCGTATTATTAGTTTGTTCTCAATTCTCACGACGACGGGTAACACCGGCATCTCAACAATGGACATAATGCTTTGTGTGGAAATTTGCTTTAACAGTATTGTGTTTTATTATTGGTTGTTGACTTGTATCTTCACATTCAATAGCTTTGAATGTTTCATATTTTATTAGCTTAGCTTGGAGGATAGTCGTAGCTGAGTCTGCCTTCTGATTGAGAAGTATAGAGTCCTGGCTATTGCAATACCAACTTGAACCCACCCCTAAAATAAGAAATTAAGCTGGAGGAATTAACGAGAATAATTTTTTTGTTTTTTGTACCTCTTAGTTGGCAGACAAGCACACGGCCTACCTGATGGGAAGCGGTTACCGTGGCCTATGGACGTATGCAACACCAGGGGTGTCACAGTCGCGCTGCCGACCATGAAAAACCTTCTGATACCCCTCTTGAAGAACCTTATATTGTAGGCGCTTGGGAAAACCGCAGCAGGGAGGTCATTCCACATAATTTAATGTAAAACATCTATTCTATCTACTATCTATATCATCTATTGAGCTGATGAGTGTGTATCTTGTGATTTAAAGATACTGTCCATTTTGTTTTTAAAAACATTCACATTGGGTGCCAAAACAACGTCTTCTGGTAGTCTGTTCCACTCTCTGACAACACGGTTAGGTAGAGAGTGCTTCCGAGGATCGAGTTTCGATCGCATTGTAACTAGCTTTAGTTGGTGACCCCTCATGTGATTGGTTTCATTGAGGTTATACATATACATGTATTGGATGGTAATGATATCATAATCGTTGCTCAGAATTTTGTCAGTTTCGATGAACTGCCTCTCTGTGAACACCTTTTAATTGATCTGATATTCTTCTTAAGGTAGGGATCCCAAACAACATATGCATATACCAGCAGTGGTCACTAGCGCCTGGCGGTGACAGGTGGAGCCGACTGTCACCCTGGCAGAAGCAGGCCGCGGCGGCGGCGCACCTCCCTGTTTCCGGAAACGAGTTGGGGACTCTGTAGTCCCCAACTCGTTCCAAGAGGGACAGATCGTAAAAGATGGCCCTGGATCGGCCGGGGTGCGAGGGATATGCCTGTCAACCTCACTTTCGGCAACCAACCGACATAACCTCTTCCACCGGCTTCCGCGGGGATTTTGCGCAAGTAAAAAAAAAAGCAGTGGTCACTAGTGGTTGCAAGTATTCCAAAGAAAACTATGATATGATACTGTCGGAAATTACGCCAATGTTACTCATGGGTAAAAGAAAGAATGAAAGAATAAATAGCGAGATAATCCGTTAAAAAGTTGAACTAATTTAATCCTGTTCCATAAATAGCCAGAATATAAAAAGTACTATACAAGTGATTCATATAGACCCTGATCATCAATCTATCGCATATAGTGTAGTGTGTAGTATAGACTGATGACGCAACGATATTGATCACGCCGCCCACCAACTGATACCGTTAAACATAATTATATATTAGTCACACTGTTTTGCTGTCAGCGGCGAAAAGGTTCTAACTACTGAATTATTTTCATTGCATTATTGTGAAGTAACTTATCTTGATGTTAGGTTAACATTGGTTTATATTTATTCATAAACAATTATTTACATAATATACACGGAAATTATAGGAATAAAAATATATATATAAAAAAGAATATATATCTAAATAATCCTGCAGGTTCAGGCGTCAAAGAATTCCTCGCCATCGATGTCAACCGGGAAGGTGGCCAGAAGGCTAGCGGCATTGCCACGTTGAATGGCAATACCAATTCTTTGCGCAAAGAATAAACCAGCCCTCTGATCACGGGTAGCGTCAATTAAGCGTTTCGAAATGTCTCTAAACAAAAGACGGGCACTTGGGCCCCATGATCCCAGCGTCTCGACCCCGAACGGCTCAAATATGTAATTACCACTTATATTACTATACTTGCGCCGTTTGAGGGTCTCTGCCGACGCAGCAGCAGCGCAGGCGCAGTTTGCAGTCCCTGGACATTGGTTTTATAGTACTCTGTGTTAAGTCTGCCTGTCATTCTAGCAGAAGCAGGCCGAGACGTCGGTGGCGCGATTTGTACCCTGCCCGCTTTCTCTGGGGATAGATAAGGACGCCATAGTCCCACACTCGATGGGGTCTTCTATGGCCTTGAGTCAACCGGGGTGCACAAGGGATATGCCAGAGGCTACCTTACCCCTGGCAACTGATGGCCCAAGACGGCCGTGCGGTTTTAGTCGGTTTAGGCCCGATATGACCACCCCGCTAGCCTCGGCCGGAGTATCCGAGTGGATTGCCGCACGTCAAGAAAAGGACCTGTGTTATTTTGGAGGGATTATTCTTCAATATCGCAGTTACTAGAGAGCTAGCGAACACGCACACACGCAGCTGGGGGGTTCTCTATGATTTCCTTTCTGCGATACGCCAGATTCCATGTACTACACGAGTACCGTGAGAATAACCGTGCGATTTTAGTTGGTATAATGCCGTGACGAACAGCGCAAGTGGAAACCAATGAATGGGAACCATTGTCAGCGCCTTTGAGGTGAAGTGGAGGATGGGGAACTTCCGTATGTTAGCCCTTTATAAAAGGATTTGAAAAAGGATCAACAATTCTATTGAATCAGCAAGATTTCGCCAATTCGATTAATGCAGAAGGTCGTAGATACAAAGTCATTTTTAATTTCATTGCATTTGTGTTCAGAATCAAGTTCTATAGTACCTTGGCCGCTTCTCCATACTGTCCGTTGGTGAAAAGCATATTGAATTTCCTAACGAACAGCTCCTCAGCTCCCGCGAGGTTGTTCCTCACAGCCATCCGAAGCGCGAGTTCGGGGTTTTGGAGAACCGTGTTGATATAAGTAATAATAGAGGCCTGCTCCACTGTCACTGAGAGCACCTGGCCCTTACGGTTCACGCCTAGAAAAAAAAAGGAAAAAGAAAATATTAATTCCAGGTCTTGGTGGTGCGGCAAAGAAAAGAGTCTCCGAACCGCTTGGTTCTTGCTCGTATATACTGCACAGTAAATTAGTTCTATCATTCTCTTTATTTATAAACGCATTCGGTTTCTCTATCTAGTACTACTACTTAACTAAACGGTAGAAACACAATTATAACCTTATGTATGCATGCTAGTTAAAGCAAATATTATATTGCATGGCTGTATAATAGTGACAACCCCCCAAAAACTTCGGACATAAATATGTTGCTGGTGTTAGGGGTGGGTTCACGTTCAGGAAACTTTAAAATCATTTAGACTACAGGTTCCAAATGAGTTCAAAAAAAAAAAAATTACGAGGGCAATACAAAGAAATTCCTCATTCTATGATTCATTGAACTGGTTGTTTATAAATATAAATAATATTGTATTTATAATAATATTGTGTTTATGATTACCGTATGTACACCAGACAGTATTAAGATAGAACTTCAAGATAACCTTTACGCCTCAAGATCTTAATTAGAACGCTTTTTGTCTGCTCTTATAGATAAAATAATAGTAGAGTGATATTTCTCATTAAGTTTAAATAAAATAGGCCGTCCGCTGCGCTGAGCGGCTTCATTCTCCGCAGCAGACGGTTTAAAGTAGGCTTTTTACTTCAGAATTTACTAGAACAAAACGCGTATATAAAAATATCTAAAGTAAATTAGCACGTAGCAAGTAGTCAACATTAATATGATATCATCATCATCATGTCAGCCACACATAGTCCACTGCTGAACATAGGCCTCTCCCACAGACTTCCAGAATGACCGATCTAGAGCAGCCTGCATCCAGCGATTCCAGGCGACCTTGATGAGGTCGTCCTTCCACCTGGCCGTTGGGCGTCCTATACGTTTGCCCGTACGCGATATGATATAATAGACTGGTAATTATAGAAAATTCCAGTGTTTTGGGGGCTAGGTACCCGTACGACATTAAAGTTTGGACAAAAACACTTGTACAACCCCATTTTAAGTCTCCTTTATAGATCATCTGGACTACACCTCAGCTCTTTATCATCTATGGAGTTCAGTCAATTGACGGACTAAACTTTTTATCTTCACAAACTTATATCTCCCTCTCAACTTCCGTTCGCCTCACCCGATCACATTTTTCGTAACGCATGCATTCACCAGCTTACACGCTTGACTAGTAAGCTGGTGGTCAAGCGTGCGTAAAGAAGTTAGACTTGGAAAAAGGTCCAAACTTTAGTGGTCATACGATTTCTTTTTTATGCAGAACACGTCAATTTGACGTCACCCCGCCTTATGATAAGGTGAAGGAAGTCTCAGGAAAGAGGGTAACCATTACAGACATTATAATGGTGGCACTCAGTCTGTTGGCCTCATCAGCTTTTTCACACCCCGCTTAAACGACCCGGGACTGTAGAAAGAAGGAAGAAACCGTGAGCTGGTAAGGAATTCCAGGTGTGCAGCAAAGGAAAGAGTCACCGAACCGCTTGGTTCTTGATGAAATATTCTGCACTGTATGCGGGTGACATCTAAGCCCTGCACTTGTTGTCCAGGAAAAAAGGTCACTTGTATTAAAAGTGCACTTACCAATTATTCCTCCAGTGGCTTCGTGAGGTGCCGTGACGAATATCGTCTCGGAAGAAATCCTGTTCATATAAATACAAGTCCCAGTTTCGATGTCGTACATATGGATGTAGCCGTACTTAGTGATGAGGTAGATCACATCATACTTCGGAGACACCTGCATGGCTACTGGGAAGTCGCTCAGTGCTTCGGCGGGGAAAAATACATCTACTGCTTTCTTTGGGAATGGTTCGTTGCCCGCTGGGGTTTGGCCCACCTCTGTGAACAAAATTACAATAGTTAAAGATTGGTTTCATTTATTATTTACTAATATTAACAATATAGTCAGCACCTAGATAGTATACATACTCTATAGTGGTTGGTATGTAATTCATTTTACTTATCTCTGCTAAACTCAGTCTGTGTGAAATATCATTTGTCTAGTCAAATCTCTGTGCTAATATAGGTTTTTCTTTTCTTTTCTTTTCAATGTTATAATATTACGCATGCTGGTTTATCCGTAATTAGCAAATGTATCAGCCACATTACTCGATAAACATGTCTTGTATAACAATTTGTACATTTGCTGTGGAAAAACCTATTAAATAAAAGACCCAGCACGGTTACGCCCGTGGAAGATACCTATTCTGTGGCCTAACAAAAGGAGGTATACTTTTGACGCTGACTTTATCTGTTTGCTACCTTAGACCATAATACTGTATAGTCACAGCTAAGTTAGCAACAGAATGCATCGCAAAAGTGGCGCGAATAACGCATTTTGTATGAGCTAATGTCAATATTGTTCTTTAAACTGTAAACGTGTACATGTCATGGGATGTATGTGCATGTCAACTTATACAGAAGCAGTACACCATTTTTTACGCCGCGTTGAAATGACACGTCCTGTGTCTAGGTATAGAGTTTGTTATATAGTCTAAGTTTGCTACATTATTAGTATAACACACCAAATTTTTACTGTACCATCTTATTGTTTGAAGTGTGTCACACAGTGTTGTCTGTGCAAAGTTTGCACACAGCGGGCCGCTACAAAAAGCCGGTGATAATCTTGACACATTATCTCAAGTGGTTGAGTAATACACACACACTGTTACAAAGTGATGATTGGTTCATTATGAATGGAGGATTCAGAACCAAAATGCTACGTAATTTGTTACAGTAAATAAATTATTGTATCTTTTAACAGTTCAATCCGTTCAATGAGACTGAGTTCTCTTCTCACGCTATACTTCTTAAAGAATCTCAGTTTAGTCTGCATTGATCGCAGTTAATATCAATCGTAAAGTGCGTTCTTAATCTTTAAAGCAGGTTTCCGGGTACAACTCACCAATAATATGTAGCTTGCCGCCTCCATTTGGAGAAGTTCTGACCGCGAAGCAGAACAGTGTGGAAGGTTCAGCGTTACCCTCGCCCTTGAAGGTAGCGAAGGAAGCTGCGTGACCCTCTATGGGCTGCGAGCACTTGCGCTCTACGGAGTAGAGCTGCATAGCGCCTACTACGCGGTTCTGCTGTCCTGAGATACCTAGAAACGAGAAGTGATGGATCAGATTGTGTTTTTTTATTAAACAGAGCAACAGAGATTATTTTGGTTCTGTGTTTTGGTTATAAAATAGTTGATGAGTATTCTCAGTTCAGTTGGAACTAGCACCGATGTTAAACGATCGAGTTAAATATAATAAATGAATGAATATTTTATCGTTATCGAGCGGACTCATTCACGCTTGTCGAACGTAGAACCCTGTCACCACCTGTCATCATTCCACGAGTCTTCAACTTTCTAGTCTACCTGTGAGGTTGAACTACAATATTTTCAAATCAAAATGAATAAATAATTTGATTTGATTTAACTAAAATAATCCGATCATTTTTTTTATAGCACTTAGGTGGCAGACAAGCACACGGCCCACCTGATGGAAAGTGGTTACCGTGGCCTATGGACGTTTGTAACACCAGAGGACTCACAGTCGCGCTGCCAACCCTGTAAGATATTCTATAGAAACACAACCATAGAGACAGTGCTCAAGGTCCAAGTTATGCCTAGTTGAAGTCTAGATGACGTCTCGAGATGGAGAGGTCAGACAGTATTTGCTTCCAAAAAATTCGATGTACCATTCCAAATCAATAAACGGACCCCTAGCAAAATGCAAACTTTCCACGCAAATGAGAAATTGCTATGATTTACAATAATGTTTACGGGAATTAACGCGATCATGGTTTAAGTACATACATGTCTTCGAATTGCCTGACGTTTCAACCAGGTCATACCAGCCGTGGTCACAGGTAGACTCCCGTGACCGTTACCATTATTGTATAACATGGAACACGAAAGTTTAATAGTTAGGTTGGTGATCTATCTCAATATTACTTACCAACTAATAACAGCCACTGTTGCTTCGGATCAGTCCTGTAGTTGATGATCTGGCAGTCAGCAAGGGAGGAGTGCCTGTCGAACATCTTCACAGGCGTGGAGTCGCCCTCCATGGACCAGTGGTATACCGACATCTTGGTCACCAGCGCCAGGGTATTTAACGAGATCCATTTCCAGAATACGATGTCCTCGGTCATCGTGTGCGCCTTCATCTTAGATTTCATTTCGATATTGAATATCTGGAGGGTCTTTTGAGCTGCTGGCAAAACGAAAGGACATAGTTTAGAGACTATTTCAACAAGAGGGTTTTTTATATTCATGGAGGTCCAAGGTTTAACTCATTGCCAGGTGATAGCTGATCACTGTAAATCCATTTTTAACCATTTTCAAAGGAACGGAGTTCTCAAATAGATTTTAGTATTTTCTTTTTAATAAGAGAGAGATAATCTCCTGCATTAAGAAAGTATCATTTTAGTGAAGCAGAACCACTGACGGCCACCGAAACTTCTCAATTGTCATTCTTTTAATAAAATGTCGGTAGCTCAGTGGTTAAGGAGTCGGACTTAATCGAGAGGTCTCGGGTTCGAATCCTGGTTATTACACTATCGACGTGAACACACTCCTAGCACAAGCAATTTATCTTAGTTAGAGGGGTTAGAGGCAATATTAGTAATTGCGGTTGCTAATATTCTTTAAAAAAAATTAAAACCATTATTTGGATTATTAAAGGCACAATAAATTCAATAGGATGCCTAATTTTAATGCATCCAGATGGTTAAATTGTACAATTTTTAGCATGAATATGAGAATTAAAATTTGTAAAAAGACGTCGGCCAGTGTAGATGACGTTGGTTTCTGCAATTAGGTTATAAATGACGCAGTTCTGTGGTAACAAAAAAAGTACCACCTAATCTAGAGCCTCCGTTTTGGAAGGCTGTCAAAAACGACGATATTTCTCAATCCTCTTGCAGACGGCGTATGCAACTGAGCGATGACAACAAACGATCCAGATAAAATCTTGTTACGGAGCCTGCGTTAGTAAATTGGACGACACGCAAGCTCTGTGCGTTTACATAACCGAATTAAAGGCTACAGGTAAATGTGTGGTACATAGAATACTTACTGAAGTAGTTCACTGAGCAATTTTGTAATTGTTAGATAAGAGACCGTGACTTTGAAGTATGTTTAGACCTATTCTATTATAAAGGACTAATATTCTTGTAACACACCGAGTGTTAAAAAGACCCAACCTAGTTGTTGGGAGTCAAGGTCAAGCTTACCACTAGTTGGCTGCGCCTTCTGAACGATGGTTGAGGCTCTTGACGAAGGAGCCCTTTTGAAGTTTGTTAGTTTTGATATTTATCATTTACAAAATACGCCACATCTTAAAACATGCTGACTATCGCTAAGTTGATTGTAAGACTAATATACCAACACATACAACTTATTCAATCCGGGGTAAGCAGGAACATTTTCCTATTTGGTTTGCCTTTAAGGTGAGCATTGAACAGTATTATGGTGCGTTACATAAACATATCATAACATAAGCTCACGCCTATATCCCCGAAGGGGTAGACTGAGGTCCTAGCACCCACATTTCTCCAGTTTATGTTTAGGTCCCAATGTAAACCTGCGATACATACACACATAACTTCGAAAAGCATCGACAAGTCATTGGGTGTGTCATGGTAAAACCTGGGATCGAACCCGAGACCTCGTCTCAGCAGTCCATTACCCATACCACTAGGCTACCGCGGCTATGGTGCTAAAAGTGGCTATAAACCTGTTTCCAATTTATCCATCGGTTGACGAACAGGAGAAAAAGGTTCCCAATGTAACGCACGCATACATAATTTCACAAGGCCACTTCCGTTGTGGTCAATTTTTTATGTTCATTAGCACCATGTGGTGAGCGGGGACCACAGCTCCGAGATAGTAGTGAAAGGTGATTACTTTGATAATGAAAACCGCCAATATTTGTATAAAATGTGTATCTATAAACTGCCCAATGGTACAGACGTGACAAAAAGTGACAAGTAAATTAGATTAGAACTAACTAACATTATGATTCTCAATCATATTAAATTAAGGCTTCTGATCTAACCAGATTTAGTTCAATAACAGCTGTTTCAAGGAGCGAACTGCTATTTGTTCTAAGCAAAATATTCTATGGAGTAAGTAACGGTTTCAACAGTTATCTAATAGATTATGGTTTTATCTATGGACAGTCATATTGCTATTTACCTGTTTTATTGCGACAAGACTTGTGTTTCAGAGTCAACGAAAAATGCATTCGTGTCGATAAAAACATGGTGACACAGTTCTCGAATTTCGACCAAAAGTACATAAAATAATCAAATTTGAATGTTCTGCGTCATAATAATAATATTTTTAACTAAATAATGTGAAAGATTGTAAATCCGTTCGCTACAAAATCACGAGTAAAGGGATTGTTCGAAATTAAACACAAAGACAGACAAGGAGAAAACCAAGACTTCATATGCCTATGGCAGAATATTTAAATTTACAACTATACAGTCTGTAAACGTATAGTAATTCATAATTATCGAAATCTCAATTGTATCCATTACTAACCATTTTGAAAGGAACGAAGTTATCAAAAAGATTTTAGTATTTTCTTTTTAATAAGAGAGATAATCCGCCTGCATTAAGAAAGTATCATTTTGGTGAAGCAGAACCACTGACGGCCACCGAAACTTCTCAATTATCAGTCTAGTAATAAAACGTCGGTAGCTTAGTGGATAAGGAGACGGCCTTACGATCGAGAGGTTCCGAGTTTGAATCCTGGCCATTACACTACCGACGGGAGCCCACCCCTAACACAAACAATTTAGCTTAACCAGATGGGTTAAAGGGAATATTAGTAATATCGGTTACTAATATTCTTAAAAACATACCGGAACTCATCTTCCGTTAATAAAATTAACTAAATTAAAAGGTAAACTTAGATAAAATTTCTGGTATCAATTTTCTTTCGTCATTCGTCAAGGGAATATTTGCATGGTATTCGGTCCGTTGCGTTCTCCACCATCTTGAATTGAAGGGTGAAATTAAATTTATTGAATAAGTCATTTATTTTTAAGTTACACGAAAAATGGTAATAACAATGTTCTTAATAATTAAATTTCAATAAACAAAATTTGTATTAGGTACCATTTTTGGTGTAAAATTAACAATAAACGCCTGCCAGTGACCTCTCGGAATTCCGAAAGTAATTTGTTATTAGGATTTTTGCTTTGTAATCCTATCTTTTTGTATTAATGGACAAGACAAGTATATCCGATTACGACTCGCTCTTTTCAAGCCGGTGAGTCATAAGCTCGTAAGATCGAACACTACGCCAGGTCACTGAAATAGGTCATCCAACATTTATATGTCAAAGTTCAACCCCTAAGGATTGCAATTTGATATGATCCAGTCCAAACATCTCAACAAGTTCGAAATTATCATTTATATTAGGAGAGCGTATAAATTGTTACCCTATTTCTGTATTATTTTCGATATACATATATTCACGCCGCGCAAAAAATGCCGCGGTAGCCTAGTGTTATGGGTAATGGACTGCAGGGACGAGGTCTCGGGTTCGATCCCAGGTTTTACCATGGCACACACCAATGACTATTCGATGCTTTTCGAAGTTATGTGTTAAAATCAACACCACTAGGCTAACACTATTTTGAGAAATAAAGAATTTGAATTAGTCGCCTCACAACACTCACGGGAAAAGATGTGGTGACCCTATCCTACTTCATCGAAGACCACCAATTTATTGTCATACTTGTCACAGGTTGCTCTGCAACCTAGCTAGTAGAACACTACTTCACCCAACTTTGTGTTTTAACATCTTAATTAAGCACATGGCTTCAAATGGCTACAAATTCAAAACTTATTCTGAACAATAAATATTATGATTACTATTTAGTTGTCGAGCTATTTTCATGTACCTTGATATCGTTTTAAAGTAGATTATTTATTGATTTGTGTGATTACTAGAGTAAAACAACTTAATATACTTGACAAGGTCTGGTTAAGACTTTTTTAAATGGTACTAAACCGGGTCAATCATTAATTTATTATATAATAGAATTTTCCTTTATGGCAATCGATGTAGTAAAGGTTCTGCCAATGCCGACGTGCGATGAAGATTCGCTCGAGAACCTTGAGAAGTAGGTATATGTCAGTGTTAGGTATGTAAGGACAAACTAATCAAATTCTCGGAGGTAAGCAGAAGGAAAAAAGGATGAGTATTCGATAAAACGAGGTGAATGGATATCGCGACGCGAATAAAAACGATTCAGTTTTGGTCTGCTGTTCAATGGGAGAGGGATGGGATGGGCGTATGACTAACATACATCCTTCTTCCCTCTAAACCTCGAACGCTGCATAAGATGTATGTCTTTTAAGTAAAACTATGAATGTGAGATATGACGAAATAAAATTTAAAAGAGTATTTTACTGTCCATTAAATTTTATTTTCTGTTAATCCCGTTTTGCGAGTATGTAATAAAAAGAACTCCTGAAAAAATTTCCAGAAAATATTCAGGCAAAATTATTATATAATAGCTTCATTGTTCTGTTGGCTGAGTGATATAGAACAAATCTACGACATATTATATGTAGATAACAGTATCTGTAGTAAATAAAAGGCTAACGACCTCCACTGGTTGAGAAAGGTCGTGACAGCGATACTTGTTTAATAGCGTTTTTCAAGTATAAAAATAGGGTGCCTGACCGGAAATTACCACCCTCTCATTCAAATATCGGGGAAAATACCACCCTCACACTTAAATATTGAAGTAACGAACTGCATTTGTACGGTTAATAAGTTTACAGGAGGTTTTAACTTCTTTCTTTTCCTTCCGCACGTGGAAAGCAAGTAACATCGCCGATGTTGCAAGCATCAATATTCCACGGTAATGACGATACTTGATGGAAAGCGGTTACCATCAAGTAGGCCGTGATCAAATAAAACCTTCTCAATTTACTATTTGCACTTGTGCGAAGGTTACAGGCATTTTATTGAACCCAGTAAGAAAAGCTGCAATCAGATTTTTTTTTTTAGAAATGTTTTGCGTGAAAAACCGGTACGCTTCAGTTGATAAATAATAAGAATGTCTTAATGTGTACACCTGAACCGTAACTGAATATCATATCATTCAATGTTATGGTACCAAAGGTTACCATGATTTTCTTACACTTTTATGTGCCAACTATATTATTTTAAGTCACTACGCGACCATGGCAGTTGAAAAGTAACCGAAACGTCGGGTTAAATGTCAATAATATCAAATAAATCGCGATAGAATCCGTTCCAGTGTGGTTTTATTTCAAAAGGTCGCCATTTTGGAAGATATGTATGATGGTGGTAGATAATACAGACAAAAAGACGCCCGTCCAAAAGCACCTTTTTCACTGGTGGTAGAAACTTGGTGGCACAAATTTGTCTCAAGTTTCGACCGGGTAGGTACCACCGTGCACTGTTGCGAAAAACCCTCCATAGCAATTCAATCTCGGTTGGATTGTGTTCAGGGGTCAGCATGTGCATTGCCGGGCAGAGGTGGTGGTTGTCGCAGCACTAGTGGGACCAGTGGGTCTTGGCGTAGTCTAGTGGGGATGGTGCGGGGCGATGCGCCGAACAGGGAGACCTGTAGAAACGGTGGTGCCGCTGGCCGCCCGCGGTATAGTACAGGGGCCCAACTAGGGTTAACCACCTTGGGAGGCTGCCTCACCAGGCCGCGCATAATCCCGATATGGTTCGTCGTGCCGGTTGGTGACCGGATTTGGGAGCCCGGCGACCATACTCGGGGGGGTACGGGGGCCCTTCCGTTCGGCGCGTCGGCTCTCGCCATGCCTCACATTCATAGATAAAACCAATATCCCGCGCTTTGTCACACGGTGCTGCGGCGGCAATCACTTCTTTTTTCACGCCTTCTCCCACCCAAACTCATGGCAGCGCAATTTACAGAAAAAGGCAACACAGCGGCTCGTCACACTCCCAAAAGCTTGCTATTTGAGGTGGAGTCCACTAACATCTGTGGGCTCCATGCAAACCTCAACGCCGTCCACCAACACCTAGAGACGGCGAAACCTGCCATGTTTTTTCTAACGGAGACGCAAATACACCGCCCTGACGACACGACCTACTTGCTCTACCCTGGCTATGTTCTTGAGGAAAGTTTTCGTGCAAAAGCCGGGGTGTGCGTGTTTGTTAGGGCGGATGTTTGTTGTCGCCGTTTGCGCTGCCTAGAGGACCCATCCTTCTCCGTCCTTTGGGTACACGTAGACCATGGCCCTACGAGTCAAATCTATATGTGCCTCTACCGTTCCCATACAGGAGATGCTGAGACAACTCGACTCTTTGAATATCTGAGTCAGGCGGCAGATGATGCGCAGGAGCGATTTCCGAATGCCGAAATGGTATTTTTGGGGGATTTTAACGCCCACCACGAGATCTGGTTGGGCTCCTCCAAAACAGACCATGCGGGAAGAGCCGCCCACGCATTTGCTCTGGCGCACGGCCTGACCCAATTGGTGCACGAGGTCACTAGGATACCAAGAAGGTCGGGCCAAGCACCTTCTCTGCTAGACCTTCTGCTGACGAGTGATCCGGACCGGTACAGTGTATCGGTGCGAGCCGCGTTAGGCAACTCTGACCACTGCCTGGTCTGTTCCACGGTGCCTATTATGGTGCCTCCACGACCAGTGCGGGGGAAGCGGCGTCTCTGGCACTACTCGTCAGCGGACTGGGATGGACTTCGTGACTATTTTGCGTCCATCCCGTGGGTTGAGCGCTGCTTTGAAGGTAAGAACCCATCGGATTGTGCTACTGCTGTCGCCGGTGAGATCGGTCTGGGTATGGAATACTATATCTCATACACCGATGTCACCGGTGACCGCGGGGTGCGCCCTTGGTTCGGGCGCGAGTGCGCGGAAGCTGTTGAACAAAAACAGTCTGCGTACCGCGCTTGGGTAAGGGCGCGCGCCACGCGCCATCCCAATCTGGGCCACTTCAAGGCGGCGTACAACAGAGCCACAAAGGTCTGTAGAAGGGCCTATGTCAGAGCGGATGCCCTGCGCATAGCGCGGCTTGGTCAAGAGCTAGTGATGCATCCCACGGGAAGCCGTGGCTACTGGCGACTGGCTAAAGCCGTGCAAGCCAACTTCTGTCAGCCTTCGCTGCCTCCGCTGCGTAACCCTGATGGATCCCTGGCCCATGAACCGCAAGAGAAGGCAAATCTGCTGGCTAATCTCTTTGCGGCCAACTCCCGAATCGATGATTGTGGTACCCAGCCACCAACACTACCCGACAGTGACCACGCGATGCCTGATATCCATATCAGGCAACGCGATGTCCGTGCAGTGCTGCAATCACTCGATGTCCGGAAAGCCAGTGGTCCGGATGGTATTCCAGCGGTAGTTTTGAAAAAATGTGCAGCGGAGTTGTCTCCAATGCTTACGCGCCTGTACCGGCTATCCTACAGTTCGGGTACAGTGCCTTTGCCTTGGAAGGAGGCGAATGTTCAGCCGATTCCCAAGAAGGGGGATCGCTCGGAGCCAGCCAACTATCGACCCATAGCCGTCACCTCAGTGCTGTGCAAAGTGTTCGAGCACATAATTAACAAACATCTCATGCGGCACCTAGAGGATCACTCCTTAATTAATGACCGGCAATATGGCTTCAGACCGAAACGGTCAACGGGTGATCTTCTAGCATACGTTACCCATCTTTGGGGTGAGGCTATGGACAAGCACGGCGAGTCACTGGCAATTAGTCTTGACATCGCCAAAGCTTTCGATAGAGTCTGGCACAAATCGCTTCTTTCTAAGCTACCTGCCTTTGGTCTGCCTTCTGGGCTGTGCAACTGGGTTGCTAGCTTCCTGCAGGGGCGCCGTATTCGCGTCCTTTGTGACGGACGAGCTTCGGAGTTTCTGCAGGTTAATGCTGGCGTGCCCCAGGGGTCCGTCTTATCACCCACTCTCTTTCTTCTGCATATCAACGACATGCTGTCTACCGGCAATGTTCATTGTTATGCAGACGATAGCACTTTACATGGGAGTTATCATGGACATCCAGCGGCCAAGCAGTCAGATATCGCAGAGAAAAGGCAGCTTCTTGTCACTGAGCTTGACGGGGTCCTGAATCACATTTCTCAATGGGGCTCTGAGAACCTGGTTGAGTTCAATGCCAAGAAGACGCAGGCATGTGCGTTTACAGCAAAAGTATCTTCTTTCCTTCCCCTCCCCACTCTTCAGAGCACGCCACTGCCGCTGCAGGACAATCTCAATATCCTAGGTATGGATGTTCGCTGCAACCTGAATAACAAAAACTACATCGAAAGCATCATCAAAACAGCCTCACGAAAACTCGGAGTCCTGAACAGAGTGAGACGATTTTTCACGCCGGAGCAGCGGTGTCTTCTATACAAGACACAAATTCGCTCCTGTGTGGAGTACTGCTCGCATCTCTGGGATGGTTCAGCAAAGTACTTACTAGATGCTCTCGACAGGTTGCAGCGACGTGCGATCCGCATCATTGGGAATCCCGAGATCACGAACACCCTAGAACCTTTACAGCTGCGTAGAGATGTTGCGTCCATGGCTGTATTTTACCGTCTGTACCATGGGGAGTGTTCTGATGAGCTCTTCCAATTAGTCCCACCCTCCCCTTTCCTACACAGGACAACGCGTGCAGGTCTTAGATGTCATCCGCACACGGTGCAAAACATCCGATCAAGAACCAAGCGGTTCGGAGACTCTTTCCTCTGTCGCACCATTAAGGCCTGGAATTCATTACCAGCTTACGTGTTTCCTTCTTCCTACAGTCCCGGGTCCTTTAAGCGGGGCGTGAAAAAGCATATGATAAGGCCGTCAAGCTGAGTGTCACCATTGTCACACGGTATGTGTAAGTAATGGTGACCCTCTTTTCTGGGATTTTGCCTTCAGCTTACCATCAGACAAGGCGAAGTCCAATTGACGTGTCCTATATAAAAAAAAAAAAAAAAAAAACCCTAACGATCGGCTCCGCCTACGTCACAGTCCACGTAACTCCCACGCGCAGTACGATTAAAAGCATTGTAACTTTACTTTCACTTCTAGCCTGGTGTCCAATAACAGTAAACACCTGATTGTTGTCTGTGCGACGAGCAAATCAATGAAGAACGGAGGTCAAGGATACTAGGCGCTTATGACGTCATTATAATTTTATTATTACCTTGATAAAGTGTTATGATGCTATGAATAATTACGTAAGCCCTTTAGTCAGTCAGGTAAATCATTCGTCAATAAGATTTTTGTGATAATAGAAAATTATTAACTGCTTCGTTGGTACCCCGCATATGATTACGCTTGCCTATAATGTTTGCGTGCGATACACACATTCTCCAGATCTGGCATTTTTGCTAAGAAAATTTTAGCGTGAATTCTCAAAATATGCCCGGTCAGCGACTTCAGGATTGATACCTATGTATTAATTATTTAATTGGTGGCGAAATATTGTTTTTTTTTTGTGCGAGAAAGAAGGATCATACTAATAAATCTAAGGTATAACAAAATGAACTCCGGGAGCTTCACCAAACATAGATTATCTGTTTTAACCAGCTGTAAGCGCCAGGGCCTCGTTTCTCTTGCGACTTAGGGCAAGATATACACCGGGAACTATGTCTAAAGCAAATCTGCAATTTAGGCAATTCTAAATGAAGAAATTCAAATTGCAACGGGTTAGCTAGTTTTGGATAACTTACAAACCGTAACACAAACGCGCATCAGGATGTTTACCGTATAAGAAGTGAACCGTAACCACTTTGTCTGGCGGAACGCACCGGAGCGAAGATCGGGGCTGGCAACCAGCAACCTGCCTCTCATTTCAATTGACCTTAACGTTGATACATTTGAGAATTTTTATTTATTCTTTATTGTACACTGACAAGGCTATACAGATAAGTGAAATATTATATAAAAAGGCGAGCTTAACTCAATGTTGAGTTCTCTTCCAACAAACCCAGGAGTGCACAGAGTAATTGCAATCCAATGAGAGCGAGTCTTGTGTTAAGATTTAATAATGTGAGTAGGTATACAGAAGGTATACCCCTGACAAAGACATTACATATACATACATATATAGTCATCATAGACCTAGACACACACATAAAATACTTATACATATTTTGTTCTGACAGGACTCTGATTATATTAATAATCTGTTGGGTTTCTGTTTCGGTTCAGATAATGTCGCAAGGAAGGCATTAACAATTGAAGTGAACGGCTACAAGGTGAGATGAATGAACTCTGTGAAAGATGATATGGCTAGGGAGGGAGTGAATATTGAGATGACTGCAACCAAAGGAAATGGAAAAGTAGACGTGTAGTGCCGACCCCAAATATATATGGAATATGGGCAGGAGGATGATAATGAAACTGTTAGGTGAGTTACTTATAACTACAATAGTAGTTCTAAAAAGGTGGTGATGAATCCCTTCCAACGCGTTTAGGTACTACTTTAACTTCTGTACACCAAGATCATGACCGTTGAAGGAGTCTCATGTTGGCTGATGAAATGGAGCTACTTAGATGCAAAAGGTGGGAATTGTGACAGTTGCGCACCACTGCGAACAATGGTCCACCTAAAATACCTAATACCCAATTGAAGACTTGAACAAGGCGACTGCGGGGGCTTTCAGTTTCGCCGAATTAGCCCATCGCAAGCCGCTGTTAGACATAGGCCTTTCCCCATGTTGAGAGGCTTTGGCCTACTGTTTCCACGCCGGCCAGACGGGTTGGTACAGGGTTTTATTTAAGTTTTACTTCTCTCGCAGTGATATCGTCTGCCTATTGTTCCGTTAGTCGCCTCTTACGACACACATCGGATGAGATGGGGTAGTGATACTTATATTCTTTCTCCGTCACCACACGGATGGAAGAAATTAGTAATGGATGGCAATGTCCAGCGGCTAAAACTGCTGGACATTGCCATCTATCACTACGAAGAGCTGTTTCCGAGCAAGGAATAGCGAAAAACATATTTGAAAGTTTTTTTTTTATACCACTTAGGTGGCAGACAAGCGCACCTCCCACCTGATGAAAAGTGGTTACCGTGGCTTATGGACGTGTGTAACACCAGAGAAGCCACACTCGCGCTGCGGACCCTGTAAGCACAGAGTTTCTGTGCCGTCAGTGTAGAGGATAAAGCAGGACAAGCCTTTAGTCATCCCACTGACAGCACAAAGTCTCCAATGAGCTCTGGCTAACCTACTCACCGCTGGGAAATTCTAATGCCCTTCGAACTATTGCAACGTTTGTTGACAAAACATATACACAGGAAATGGTTTGCGTCTCTGGGGCTCAATTAAACAAATAGATAGCCGTAGAAATGAGTGCATCGACTTCAAAACACATAAAACTATTTCGTGTTATTGCTACTTCCGCTGGCGTTTTGTGCCAAGAATATAAAAGCCGCATACATACATATATTATGAAAATGAGTCATTGCCAGAACGAACAGTGGTCGTCTCTATGCGTGATGTAATCAATAAATGAAAACACCACTATTATTTTAATACACATGTGGGCAATATGTGCGTTATTACGTTTCTAAATACAATAAATTTTACATGTGCGTGATTGATAAATCAAATGACATAGGTAGCAAAATATGTTTAGTGAATAACAATGACATTTCTTTTCACAATTTGGTCATATTGGACAATTGCGATGTAGAATTTTAAATTTTCTTTTTTGGACACAGATATGGCGGACTGCCCAAGGCCAGAGGCATATTAAATCCGCAGTCAAGATAAAATAGAAGTAGAAAGTAGATTCCTACATATTTCAATGTGTTACAGACACTATTTTACTGAATAAACTGGTCGACTGTTTTATATAAGATTGGTTTTTAACAATTTCATGAATTACTTGTCTGTCTTATTGAATACTTGTCAAGGATCGATAATACAGAAAACAAACAAATGAAAAGGTTTATGATAAAGTTAATTTAAGTAGAATGAAGTGTTATCAATTTATTTGTTATCTATCGTTTAAACACATCCCGAGCGTTATTATTGTGCCAACAAACTTGACAAAAGCAACGGATTTTTGTGTTCGCTTCGAAATAATATAAAACGTAACCATCAAACACAATACCATAATGGTATCATCGTTTTTTAAACCTAAGAAAACCTCGAAAACACCTTCAATGGAGCAACGGTAAGGAAATATAGGTCAAATAGAGTGGGGAAAATGAAAGAATGAAAAAGATAGAATAACGGTGGCGAGGTTTCGCAGATGCTGACGCCCATACGGACAAACGCGTCTTTATAACAGACGAGCCCCCCTTCCATGGTGCGTATTCCGCGCGGATGCGCACGCGTCCGTGAAATCCCACGCCGTGGAAAGGCGGCTTTAGACGCACTGGCAAGAGATTTTGGACATTTGGGGACGACATTGAAATTAGACACTATGAATCAATTCACTTATCCAATTTTGTGTGATTATCATTAGTATCATTACCCTTAACATTGTGATAAGCTGTGTGACTAATATATTATCCAAAGTATTACTGGCAACTTTCGACGATGAAAATCAAGAAAACGGTGATTTACTAAAAAATAATCACAATTTAAAATCGTAGAAATGAATTTTTTTATAACAACAGAGGGAAAGGTAGTGAAGTGTGCAAGGACTGAAGTAGATGGCGAGTAGCTGTCGCTGCCTAACCCGGATGGAGAAAGTCGTGAGTATTTCACCATCTAGGTATTTAAACTATCATGGTCACTCACATTAGTATCAAAATAATCGGGACTCGAAACACCTTTTAATACCTTTTTTTTAATGTGCGC
Organism: Eilema griseolum; assembly: GCA_963662185.1. Taxonomy (NCBI): domain Eukaryota; kingdom Metazoa; phylum Arthropoda; class Insecta; order Lepidoptera; family Erebidae; genus Eilema; species Eilema griseolum. Next base: position 6,210,518 of record OY759249.1, read on the forward strand.
AAAACCCCCACGGATACCCCGACCACCGACGCCGGTGGGGGAGGTGTCGGACTCGAACCGACTAAAACGCACGCCGTCTGTGTGGGCTGCAGGTTGCCGGAGGTAAGATTATCTGAGACATATCCTTCGCACCCCGGACGGCCCAGTATTTTGATACCATCATTAACACATTAGTCCCGGGCGCATCCAAGGGCTTCGCACAGTCTTGAGCATCCGATCCACTACAATGACTAGTGAGACCAGTGGCACACATGTCATCCTCATTTTGCCAGAGAAAGACAAAAGTGCGAGTATATATGTGTGCACGTAATAAACATTTCAAAGTTATATATCCAAAAATATCTTCACAAAGGAACCCGCTTGTGTAGATACCATTGTTTGCAACCCTTATAATCTGAAAGGATTTACTTAGTCATGTGTAATGTAGACAACAATAGATATCTGTTTATAGGTCAGTCAGAATGTGACCTATTCAATTCTATTTATATTAGGATAATTGAACAATGCTTTAGTAGGTACCTACTGTTAAAATTCTTCCAATACTTGAAGATCACATTGACAGGTTTATATCATAAATCATAACTATATTGATTTCCTAAATGGCCCTGATCTATTATACTAATAACCCACCATAAACATTTCTTTTTACTCTCTAGTAACATCTGATGTAAATAGTCGTAAAATAATATTAACAGTAATAATACTATCGCATCCGTTAATAGGATGAACTATACATGACAGATCGTTAATGTTAAAATAATGTTTTTACGGCGGGTGTGGACAGAAAAGGGGGCGTACACGTAATGAGATTACTGTGTACAAAACAATGTACCAAAAAAGTCACCAGTTTGGTTACCAAACTATGACATTTTTTTTTATACCACTTAGGTGGCAGACAAGCACACGGTCCACCTGATGGAAAGTGGTTACCCTGGCCTATGGACGTATGCAACACCAGGGGTGTTACACTCGCGCTGCCGACCATGAAGAAACCTTCTGATGCGCCTCTTGAAGAATCCCATATTGTAGGTGCTTGGGAAAACCGCAGCAGGGAGGTCATTCCACATCTTAAGTGTGCGTGGGATGAAGTTTCTTTCATATCGCACAGTGCGCACCGTCTCAGTTCGCAATATGTGAGGATGAATTCCCTGCCTATGGCGAGAGGTGCGATGATAGAATGTAGCTGTGAGACATGTGTCTTTCAATATACTACAACTACTCAATATGTTAGGTAACTTACTGTCTCTAGTGTTTATTAGATGCCCTACTTTATATTCTTTGATGAAGTTATGATTAAGTATAGATATTAATAAACAATTATTAATAAACAATTGTTGTCCATGTCCCTGCCTATGTGTGTGTTGGTTATCATGAAAACATACAAATACTTTTTGCCTAAATTTAGCAGCAATAGATTTTAATCTGGAATAATTTATAGGTTACATTTTATACCAGTAATCATCCTAGTGGTCTTCAATATGTTCTAATAAAAACACTTACTATTGGGCGAATAATCTACCCTTCATTTGAGGACAACTGAGGATATATTATAATATATACATACATACATACATAAAATCACGCCTGTCTCCCATAGGGGTAGGCAGAGATCACGGATCTCCATTTGCTACGATCCTGACATATTACTCTCGCTTCATTCACTCTCATTACATTCTTCATGCATGCTCGTCGGTTTAGAGTACTCCTGACCTGCCCCTTTTCTAAAACTTCCCCGATTTGGTCCAGGTATGTGCGCCTAGGTCTTCCCCTTCCGACGGTACCATCCACACTCGCCTCATACACCTGTTTCGTTAGTCTTCTTTCATTCATTCTCTCAACATGACCAAACCATCTCAACATTCCTCTCTCAATTCTCATCACTACATCTTCTATCACTCCACATCGTTCTCTTATCACGCTATTTCTCACTCTATCTTTCAAGGTCAAGCCACACATACTTCGCAACGCACGCATTTCTACTGCATTCACTCTACTCTGATGCTTTTTCTGCCACACCCAACTTTCACTACCATACATAAGAGTCGGCACCAATACTCCTCCATGTACAGCCAGTCGTGCCTTTTCGGACACTTTCCGGCTGCTCATAAAGTTGTGTAGTGCCCCATTCACTCTATTTCCAGCCATCACTCTCCTTTCAACATCTTCTTCATGCTTTCCATCTCTCGTAAACAATGTTCCCAAATATATGAACTCATTCACTTGTTCCACTTCTTCTCCATCTATACAAATCCTACACTCTGTCACGCATTCATCTCTTTCAAAAACCATAACTTTTGTCTTACTAACATTCACTTTCATTCCTTTCCTCTCAAAAGCTTCATGCATAGTTGTTACCATCTCCTGCAACTCATCTGCCGATGACGCCAGTAAAACCTGATCATCAGCATAAAGAAGACATTTGACGAGTAAATTCTTCATTTTTAAACCACATTCTTTATCTTTCAAATCTTGCAAACAACTGTCCATGAATAAGTTAAACAGCCATGGTGACGCTACACATCCCTGTCTAACCCCCTTTTGGATACTAAACCATTCAGTGTATGACCCATGTATCCTCACGCAAGCTCTGGAGTCCTCATAGAGAGACTTCACAGCTCGAATAAGGTTGCTGCTCACCCCATACATAGACAGTACCGACCAAAGTTCATTCCTCACCACTTTGTCATAGGCCTTTTCCAAATCCACAAATGCGCAATAGACCTTTTGACTCTTGGCCAAAAATTTCTCGGCTATGCTTCGCAATGAAAAGACCTGATCCGTACATCCCATTCCCTTTCTAAAACCCGCTTGTGCATCCCATATTTTCTCATCGGTTTCTTTCATAACTCTCTCAATCAACACTTTCGCATACAGTTTGCCGACGACGCTGAGTAGGCTAATGCCCCTGTAGTTTTTGCAGTCTTGATGCGAGCCCTTTCCTTTGTAAAGTGGAACTATAACGGCCTTACACCAATCACTTGGTACACGACCGCTAACCCAACATATGTTGAAAAGGCGGCACAACTGACTTGCTACAAGGCCCTATTATAATATATATATATACATATATCCTCATCCTCAAAATATACTTGGATGATAAACAAGCTTGGAAATGAGCTGTTCGCTCAAACTATGCTACTCAAATAAATTTTTGTATTTAGATTAAGTAGACATAAGTGTATGTTGTAAATAGACCAAAAACCAGAGTGTTCTCAGGTCGGGGCCGCGTTTCGAACCCGTGGTCCATTTGCTAAACTGTCTTTCATGTTCCTTTTTCGTTGACGTTTTGTAAGTGCCGATATAATGGTCTATACAGAATAAATGATTTTTGACTTTTATTGTATGACTCCCACATGTCTTAAATCTTTCGACGGTTTTAATATTCAAACACAATGCAGAGGCATGATATACCCCATAATTTTTTTTTTTTTATACCATTTAGTTGGCAGACAAGCACACGGCCCACCTGATGGGAAGCGGTTACCGTGGCCTATGGACGTATGCAACACCAGGGGTGTCACACTCGCGCTGCCGACCATGAAGAAACCTTCTGATGCCCCTCTTGAAGAACCCCATATTGTAGGCGCTTGGGAAAACCACAGCAGGGAGGTCATTCCACAGCTTGAGTGTGCATGGGATGAAGTTTCTTTTATACCGCACAGTGCGTACCGTCTCAGGTCGCAATGTGTGGGGACGAATTCCCTGCCTATGGCGAGAGGTGCGATGATAGAATGTAGCTACGGGCATCATGTCAAACAATTCATCTGAGCACAAACCATTGTATAGGCAGTAGAACACACACAGTGAGGCAAAATCCCTCCTAAGGCTAAGAGGTTCCACTCTACCTGTGAGTATGGGATTGTCAACCCATACACCAATAATAGCTTTAAATATTTTTTTTACAATGGCGTAGTTTCAGAACTAAAGATATGAATGTATATTTCTTAGCCCTAGGCCTTAGTCATACTTTTATGGAAAAAAATTCTACATACTCCATAAAATTCTTAGATGCAGAAAGCTGATTGTTCACTCTAGCAAGAATTCTCTTAAAAAGAAATTACTAACTAAGAATAAACTTGAATTGACATACCTTCAACTCCTGCCTTTCCTTTCAGAGCAATAACTTTGCTGGCGGGGTTCATAATTGCTGAGTCTGCACTGATGGGTCGACGGATGGGGTTGGTGGGGTCCGCCATATCAATGATCACAACTTCAGCCGTTTCACCCACCTTCTCACGGATACAGATGAACTTATCCGACTCCATTGTGAGGGTGTTGAAGGATATAGAGGCTGGATTGATCCCCACATTTGTGAGCTGAAAGAAATTGTGTTTTAGTTAAATATAGTCGTTATAAGTGTTGGTAACTTAGTGCTTAAGTAGTCAACCTTACAATGCATAGGTCACAGGTTTGAAACATAGCAATTAAAATATTCCAGCAGCCTTTTATGCCATTCATCCATATTGTGCTTTGAATGGTACCAAGTACATAATATTGATGTCATTATAGTCTAAGAATTAATTCCTACAGTTCAATAGAAATTCTGTTAAATAGTTTTTAATTTGTGTTAAAGATATGTTCAGATTGATATGATAGAATACTCTACACATCATGGGAAAATGCTTTGTTGTATTGAATATCAAATCAGAGAATTCAGTGTAGAGTTCAATCACCTACAAGTACAAAATATATTATCTAGTTATTTGACTTTTTTATAGGTAAGGCAAATAGGGTTGTTCATGAAATCATTTAAGTTTCCTTTTAATTTAAAATTAAATATTGTGTCATCTTTCACAAATATAATTGAATGTAATTAAATATTGAATTATATCTCCTTATTGTTGGGTAAGAATAATGATTGAGCTAAAATAAAATGTAAATAAATATATTTATATTTATTACATGTTATATTGGATTCTAATTAGATTAGGATTTGTTATTGGACAGGCTAGTATAACAAAATATTAAAATAACATAATATTTGATATGTAATATTTTACAAAGAGTTAAATAATGAAGCATTTATGGCATACACAAAACTAGAACTTGTATAAAAGTTAACTTTGACCTAGAAGAGTGAAAATGTTGGCATAGCATTGTAGACCAATGATCCAGACAGGCATATGGAACAAATCAATACCGGCCGCTCGTCCCGAAGGCTCGGCGGATAGGGGGTGGCAACTGTCACCGTGATAATTGCGCAATGCCTTTACAATCGCTACCTAGGTACCACTTGCATCAAAGAAGTGCACCACCGAGTCCAAGACACTTCTCTTTACCGAGAACTATCAAATTGCTTCCTCGAAGGAAACGCTATCGGCAAAACCAATAAACTGATGGGCGTACTCACCTGTAAGTGCTCCTGAAAACGTATTGGTAATGCTTGCGCCATTGCTGCGTTTACCCACGCCCCAAATTAAATGAATCAGATAATAAACGACCCTTTGAAATCACCAACTCTGAAAAAAATCACGAATCAATTCACTGCTGTCTCATCCGAAAACACTTTTGACAATCAACATGGCGTTCATGAGTGGATAAAAATGACAATGACCGGAACGCGATAAAATTATTTGTACAGATATCGTGTAACTGAATTTACTCACATTTTTTAAATACTACATTAAGAAAGATGAGGGATAATGATTTTATACTATTTCCGAGAAATATGACGAACAATCTACACCCGCGGCTGCCACATATACAAATGAATGAAATGGCAGATGATGTCAGAACAAGACAGCATGAGAATTTTCATTTTTAAGTTGCATTCATAGTTGATGAATTGATGATATATAAAAAGGTTAAGGTAAAATATCAAGTATATAAGTATGATGTAAATACTTTTACTTCATTATTTACCTTTTAATATATTTCTACAATGATGTCATATACAGTCTACATTACTGAAAATTACAAATTATAAACATTAAATTACCAAACAAAACAAGAAACAAAATACATTTAAGGTATTTTTGTCAACATATTGAACTTTGCAATAACATTCGGTAGGTAAGTAATTTTGAAATTGTAAATTAGAAACATTTTTATGTAAATAAAAGTAAACTATCAACCTATTTTTAAGATTTTTTGTTTTAACGCTACTACAGAGCACTTTTCATGTCAAAACAAAACGTATTCTGGGACGTATTTCCAGGGACTGGGGTATTCTCAATTCATACTTTAAGCATTACTTAATGTGTGTCTCTCTCTTTTGCTGATTTGATTTTTGTTCTATCTCCCTCAGTCAGGGGTAGATTTTAAGGGCTGCCATTAACTGCCACATCAAATTACTCAAAAATCCATGTAATTTATATCATTTCTCTAAGTCCGTTCGAATAACAGATCATTATGTATCCTAAACGTATTGAAAGAAGTAAAAAACAGAGACTCTTTGATTTACTCTGTTGATTGGTCCAAAGAGAATACAATACTACGTAAGAAGAGACGGGACTTCCATAGTGCAAAATAATCTTACGAAATGTCAAATCAGGGCTAACTGAACGTAGCCAACCTAACAACTGTAACCATTGGTACAGAGTTGCCAACATAAGGGGAAAATAGAGATGTGCCCTTAATATTATTTGATTTATCGATATCGACTACATTAATCGATATCGATAAATAGTGGTCTCTGATTTTTATAATATAATTTTATATTTTCACAGACGCTATACTCCATTTTTGAACTAAAGTACTGCGTCAAACAAGTTATATGTTGAAAATGAATAAGCGTCTAAATTCGCGGAGGCAGTACATTTAATTACAAAAACAGAATATAGGCTAAGTTGGGCTTTTAAAATGATAAGTTCATAAAATTATTTATTTATTGAAAAACATTATTTTAAAAATATTTGTAATTTCTGCGCCGCATTTCTTCTTCAATCAATTCTGCAGCTCGTAGTAGTGCATTATGACCTTTTTTAATATCAGGACGCTTGCTTCATTATTGCCTTTGTTTTTAATCACTTTTGTACCTTGTACACATAGCAATTAGCTGAAACAAAAATAATGACATAGTAAATGAACTTTTTTTTGTCATAATTTTTTGTCGATATACAATTATGAAAATAATTCTACCACACTATTTTCCTACAGGTTATTGTTCACAATTATAATTTTCATTGTTTTTATGCCATAAAATCTACAAACCATTGATAATTTGAATAACATACTACTCACCGAAGCTCATTCATAGGAAATCTGGCCATGAAAAACCGTTTTTTGCCGTCCTTTCTTCCAGATTTTAAACCACATATTTCACAATTTCTATACTTCATTTTAATAAACAATGTTTAAAACAGTCTTACCTAGAGAACGTCCTTAAAGAAATTATAATAAAATTCAGTTATTATCACAATTATTTCACTAATAACATTCAAAGAAAAACATTGAATACAACGATTAGACATTCAAAATGCAAAGTGACAGATACATGTCAGACAGATGACATTTCTTTAAGGAACGAGCGAGACAGATTAGGAAGTTGAGTGAGACAAATATAGTCGCCATTAAAATTCTACCCCGTTTCATAGTACGTTTTTTTTGTACGTAGTTGCGACAGACTGGATTGGTCTAGCAACATCGGAAATTTGACATATCCCTGTCAAATCACAACAAAAGGCTGAGTTGAATTGTTTTTACTGTGAATTGCATGATTTGCATTTATTTTTCAAACAAACAGCTGAATAAAAATATATTACAATGGTAAATTTAGTGAACAGATATAGTTCTCCATGCTACAGGTTTATTAATTTGCTTAACGTACACTTCATTAGTTCCAGTTTGGCTTCAACATGTTTCACGAGATCAGTAGACCCTTTAATATGACCTACAAGTGTTACTCGGTTTCAATGTTACCCGGGAACGAAAGACAAGATGTAGAAAGAGGAGGAAAAAGTAAGTTTAACACTATATAGTCCATAATTTTTATGGAAATCTTTCGAGTAAAGCTTGTTAATTTATGCAATAAACAAACAATTTTACATCATTAACTAAAGAACATACTAATTGCTTTTAAATTGATTTGATAGCCTTTGGTAGCCTAGGTGGATTTGGTAGCCTAGTGGTATGGATAATGGACTGCTGAGACCGAGGTCTCGGGTTCGATCCCAGGTTTTACCATGGCACACACCAATGACTTTTCGATGCTTTTCGAAGTTATGTGTGTATTATAGCAGGTTTATAAGTGACCGGTTAATGGCAATAGGCTCACCTATTACATTGGGACCTAAACATAAACTGGCAAAATGTGGGTGCTAGCACCTCTGCCTACCCCTTCGGGAATATACGCGTGAGTTTATGTTTATGTTATTTATGGTAATTTCTTTACAGTGGTACAGACTCTCTAGTATATGCCAAGTATTTGGGAAAGATTTGAAGAGTAGATGTAATAAAAATTAAGTAAATGAAACCTCAGAACTTCTATGGAACTATCAATCCTCAATGATGCAGTAAATTTCACAAGCAAATTAGTGTTTGTACTATCTTATAAATCCTGTGGCCTAACATCAACAGTTGGACCACTGTCCATAAGCCAGTATGTCCTACGTGTCCGTGTCTGGAGAGACCTATGGAACATCACACTCTTTTTCACTTAAAAAGCTGTTATAATCCATCATCAATGTATCTTGTGGATCATATAGATCCAATACTATGTGAAAATGAAATGCTATTTATCTGTGTTTTAATTTCACATTAATTCTACCTTCTCACTCTAGAACTCTAGAGTTTTACGAAATAAAATAATAAGAATATATTCAAGACACTCGGCTCTATCTAGAAATATAGATCTAAAGATTGTATTCCAGAACAACACTCAGTAGTAAATCAACTCTCACGATGACATTAGAACTATCATCTAGAATGTCAATCTATCCTCAAATCTAATAATAAATCAAGATTCAGGATTGACTATTTTTCTGGAATATGGGCTTAAATCTGGTGTTTATATTACCTAGTACCTAAACCATATAGATTATATTTTGATGAAAGTGAAAACCTGAAAAGAACCTAGATTACATCATTGTGGCACACCCAGTACTAAGACATCTGTATTATATCACATATTGTTTTATAGGTGATTTAGTACAGAAGATTTGGTTCTATTGATAAATCAATAATGTTCTATTTTATACATTAGTCCATAATGTATGAGTTCTCATAACAATATTTATGGTTCACAGAGTCAAAAGCTGTTCTGTGACCTATCCAAAGATCACAGAACTATAGGATTTTGCAAATTCTCTAAGTTAAAGATTCAGAATAGATGCTTGTGGCACACGCAGGATTTAAATTATCTGTATTGTATCACCTGTAGTATAGGTGATTTAGTAACTCATATATTATAGACTAATGGATAAAATAGAACATTATTGATTTATCAATGGGCTTGTTCCATTAACACATCAATAATTTTCTATTTTACCCATTAGTCTATAATGTATGATTTCTCATAAGAATATGTATGGTTCACACAGTCAAAAGCTTATCTATCCAAAGGACACAGAACTATACGGTTTTGCGATTTCTCTTAGTTGAAGAACCTAGAATAGATCCTTGTGGCACACCCAGAACTATGACATCGGTATTGTATTACCTGTTGTTTTATAGATGATTCAGTACAGAAGAGCTGGTTCCATTGATAAATCAATAATGTTCTATTTTACCCATTGTCCATAATGTATGAAATCTCATAAGAATATTTATGGTTCACACAGTCAAAAGCTGTTCTGTGACCTATCCAAAGATTACAGAACTATAGTATTTTGCGAATTCTCTTAATTGTTGTTGTGTACTGACTTTCATAATTATTATTTTTTTAGACAACTCACTACAATCACCTTACCTTAACTAATAAACTATTTACATTATTTTCCTTTCCAGTTATAATGCCACCATCAGCTCTGGAGCAGCTAACACGACTAAATATAGAGTATCCTATGATCTTCAAACTCACAAATAAAAAAACTAAAAGAATCACACATTGTGGTGTGTTGGAGTTTGTGGCTGATGAGGGAAGAGTGTACTTACCACATTGGGTAATATTAGTCTCTTATATAAATAATTCTACCCTACAGACCTAAGCCTGAAATTAAAAGCTTATAAGCATTTTTAATTAATAAAACTATTTTTAATTAATAAAACTATTATTAATTTAAAAATCTATTATTATGGAGCCACTGTGCAATTAGCCATGCTTTTCTCAGTACAAATATGGCTGTCTCAAACAGAGAAGTTTTTCTTTATGTAATTTATCATTTCATTTGTTACAGATGATGGCTAATTTAGTTCTAGAAGAAGGAACTTTACTTCAGATAGAAAGTGTCTCACTGCCTGTTGCCACATTCTCAAAGTTCCAGCCCTTATCTGAAGACTTCCTTGATATCTCTAACCCAAAAGCAGGTAATTTATAATTCCTTGTAGTGCCACTCGTTTCCTGCAAAGAAGATATACTGGCTACAGAAATACATCATCTGTGAAAATTTTAATTGTCTAGCTATGACTGTTGACGAGATACAGCATGGTGACAGACAGACAGCAAAGTCACAGTAATGGAGTTCCATTTTTGCTCTTTGTGTACGACACCCTAAAAACGGACCGGTTCATGGTAATAGTACTCCCTATTACGTGGAACTGTAATCTAAATTGTTCCATACTTTCATCAACAATATGACATGCAACATTATGCTACTTGAAAGTCCACATTCAAATTATTAAATGAGTGGTTCACTGGCAGCGAGTGTCATAGCCAGTACACCTACAAACGATTGCGACTCATAGACAGAGCAGTGGAGCGTTAATTGTATTATTTTCCCTAGGGGCTGTTCAATTACTAATTTTTTAACCCTGTCCTATGGTGATACGAGGTAAGATTTCAGACAACCTCTTCCCTACCCAAGAACATGTGGTATGTTTATTCGCGCGTAATTTAAAAAAAAAACGTGATATCTCACTGTACCCCTACCTATACAATAATGTTAATGCAATCATGGTATAGGTACATACATATCTTTGATTTGCCTGACGTCGATCAGCAATTTGCTTGGATGTGCTCGTCGATGTGCCTGTCGACGAGCAAATCTTTGAAGTAAAGTCAGAGAATTTCACTGCAGGATACACAGGCTGAGTACCTATACCATGATCGCCTTAATTCCCGTAAACATTATTGTATATCATGGAACTCGATAGTTTAAAAGTTAGTATACCCTACCTCCCCCCTGGTGTTATTTCGTGATTTATTCCGAATCCCCTTCCCCCGACCTGTTGAGCGTTGCGTGATTAATGGACAGCCCCGAAGAGACTGCAAGGTTGCAAGGCACTGTTAAAAAATTTACATTGTAAATAAAAATTGAGTAGTGCCACTGTACTATGATTCAGAGAATATAAAACTACAACTTTTTTTTTTCAGTATTAGAAAACTGTCTACGTAACTTTTCGTGCTTGACCAATGGTGACGTCATCGCTATTAAATACAACTCGAAAGTATATGAATTGTGTGTGCTAGAGACCAAACCAGGAAATGCAGTCATCATTATTGAGTGTGATATGAATGTAAGTAATTTTTAAATTGATTTTTTTTACGTGTGAAAATTCCTCCGGTGGGAGAGGTTATGTCCGACTCGAACCGATCAAAGCGCATGACGCCTGTGGATAGTTTTTGGTTGCCGAAGTTGAGGTTAACAGGCATATCTCTTGCACCCCGGGCCATCTCTCTCGATCTGGCCCTCTCCTTGGGTGTGGGGACCACAGAGTCCCCAACTCGTCCCCAAAAATGAGAAGGCGTGCCGCCGCCGCGGCCTGCTTCTGCCAGGGTGACAGGCGTCTCGATTTTAGATATGGTGGGGATTTTTCATAGAAAATTTTTTGATGTGGGTAAATACCATTAAACTCGCGACACCGTTACCAACACTTATTGTGACAATACACGTATGAACCTGTATCTACATATATTAGTCAAGCTTTCACTTCTATTGGTACTCCCGAAGTGCCTTTTTATTTAGCTCGCAATTCGGCAGCTTTTGACACTGGGCCGAGTATAGTGGGTTCAATCTTCGATCTCCACGTTATACAATAATGGGTTAAGTAACATGCATTCCTTGAGTCAACAATAGTGCCCGGAAGACGGCAATAGGCTCACCCCTATTACGTGGGACCGAATTTAATGATTAGTGAAATGTGGGTGTTAATTCACCTCTACCTAACCCTCCGGGGTAAAAGACATGATTATATGTATGTATGTAACCATACAACCGCGCGACTACTACGATGTTTGTAGTAGGATCTCATAACTCATATCTAAATGGGTTATAAAATGAGGGACGTACAGGGGTCTTTGTGATAGGGTTCAAATTTTTAAGTCGTACTGGTAACTAGCAAAATAATTACTGATCTTAGTTGGGGTGTACTATATGGTTGTTAATGCACCATTCAGGGGAGGTTCTTTGTTGACACTCAATGTGCAGAAATTCACATAAATAATCTATAGTCGGTAGCTTAGTGGTGTTAAGAAGTCGGTAACGATCGAGAGGTCCCGGTTTCAAATCCTGACCATTACACTACCGACATGAAACCATTCCTAGCACCAGCAATTTAGCTTATTTGGAAGGAATATTTGTAATTTCGGTTCTAATGTTAAGAAAAAAAAACAGTTAAAAAATAGTAGGCAGATAACATGCCAGCAAGGTTTACCTCAGTAGTGCTGCTACAGCAAAACTACTTCGAGCGTCAGAGGTCGATGAGCGACCTCCGCCTCCCATGAGCGCAGGCCTGGGGGTGACAGGTGGAGCCGCCTGTCACCCTGGCAGAAGCAGGCCGCGGCGGCGACGCACTTCGCGCGCCTCCCCGTTTCCGGGGATGAGTTGGAGACTCTGTAGTCCCCACACCCGATAAGAGGGCCAGATCGTAAGAGATGGCCCTGTATCGGCCGGGGTGCGAGGGATATGCCTGTCAACCTCACCTTCCGCTACCAAAAACGACCCACAGGCAGCGTGCGTTTTTTTTTTTTACGTGCGCAAAATCCCCACGGATACCTCCCCACCGCAGCCGGTGGAGGAGGTTATGTCGGACTTGAACCGACTAAAACGCACGCCGCCTGTGAGTCGTTTTGGTTGCCGAAGGTGAGGTTGACAGGCATATCCCTCGCACCCCGGCCGACCCAGGGCCATCTCTCACGATCTGGCCCTCTTCTCGGGTGTGGGGACTACAGAGTCCCCAACTCGTCCCCGGAAAGGGGAGGCGCGCCAGGCGCGCCACTGCCGCGGCCTGCTTCTGCCAGGGTGACAGGCGGCTCCACCTGTCACCCCCAGGCCGGCGCTCATGGGGGGCGGAGGTCGTTCATCGACCTCTGACGCCCGAGTTGCCTTCGTACGCGGGCAGCTTGTCTTGCGATCCTTCGTCGAGGCGGCGTGCGTTTTGGTCGGTTTGATTCCGACATAACCTCTTCGACCGGCTCCGGTGGGGATTTTGCGCACGTAAAAAAAAAACAGCGAAACTACTAGTGGTATGGCCAGGATTTTAACCAGCAAGCTATCGACATGATGTTAATTTTTATTTTCCTTACTCAAATAGTCTACTTTCACTTCATAGGTGGAATTCGCTCCCCCTGTGGGGTACAAAGAAGATGACCATTTCCGTCGTTCTGAAGCTGACGGGGCTGGGGTCGGTATGGATCAAGACCCGTCAAATATGATACCTGAACAGGCTGGTTTCATTGCCTTCAGTGGAGAAGGGAACAGGCTAGACGGGAAGAAGAAGAAGTTGATTAGCGAGAGCGAGAGTGAACCTGGTGCGTCGCAATCAAGACAGGTGAGTTTAATGAGAAAAACTAGATTCTAGAACCTATTCCAGAAACAAAAATATTGTGCGTGTGTGTGTGTGTGTGTATGTGTGCGTGCGTGTGTATGTGTGCGCGTGTGTACTTATATCTCCCTGCATCAATTTTAGTCACTAACGCCACGTATCAAAACATGATGATGATTTGGATTACTCTAATAATAAACGTAAAAACACTTTCGTTTGCCGGATGGTATGCCAAAACCTTGTCCCTACCTACAATTTCGTAAAGTTTGATTCGTTTTCTATTTTATAACATAACATAAACTCACGCCTATATCCTCGAAGGGGTAGGCAGAGGTGCACACATATTTCGCCAGTTTATGTTTAGGTCCCAATGTAATAGGTGGCGAGCCTATTGACATTAACCGGACACTTATAACCTGCGATAAATACACACATAACTTCGAAAAATATCGAAAAGTCATCGGTGTGTGCCATGGTAAAACCTGGGATCGAACCCGAGACCTCGTCTCAGCAGTCCATTACCCATACCACTTGGCTACCTTATATTATTCTATTTTATAATATTTCTTATTTATTTACACATACTGATAACTCACTTGTACTTTTCCACATTACTTTATTATTTATTACACCTGACCGGTTTCGCCTTACGGCATCCTCAAAGGTTTACAATAAATTCCACCAAATGCCATCAATCTACAGTATAAATAGTCTTATTTATTTATTTTTTAACTTTATGCACAGTTTATTGTACAAAGGCGGACTTAATGCCGAATTTCTTAGGTTTTGAAGTCATTCATTTTTAAAAACGTAATTTTACTGGAATCAGGCAGCAGCTCCGAGTAACATTAGATTTTGGAATTCACTGTATTTTTTTAAATATTTTAGTCGTACGTCAGAGGAGTTCCAGATTACGATTGGGTGGTTGGCACGCTCAGGTTTATCAGAAATTCCCGCCCGGCGAGTGCGAAGGAGGACGCACCAGCTGAAATTCCCTTCGAGGCTTTCAAAGGAGAAGGGTTCACCCTACGACCTAGCAAGTCCAAGAACTGATTACATAGAAAATATTAGATTTTTTACTTATAGTATATGTGCATTCTATGGGTGAAGAAATGATAATCTGATAAATGACTATGTTTATGTTTACTTTTTATGAGATCTAGATGTATAATGTTACACTAAAAGACTGGCAACGCTCATTACTCTTCATTGGGCGATACAAACGAAGTATACAAAGCATGATCCAAGCAAAGCATTCAATGGACGTTTATATATTTTCTACTACATACAACAACGGCCAGGTGGAAGGACGACCTCATCTAGGTCGCCGGGAAGCGCTGGATGCGAGCTGCTTTAGATCGGTCATTCTGGAAGTCTGGGAGAGGCCTATGTTCAGCAGTGGACTATGTGTGGCTGACATGATGATGATGATGATGATCTTACGTGAATATAAAAGCGTCCATTACCACAATGCGTATGACATGACAACCACTTTAATTGATTTAGATAGAAAAAGCGAATGCTCAGACGAGACTTGAATTCACGACCAGTTCCTTACATTTGGAATGCTCTGAGTATACTGGCTACTGAGCTACGTCTTGATTATTCGAAATTATCCTATACAACCATCTTGGGGCGATGGTGAGAGCCATCTACTGATGCAATCATACGAACTAACGAACGAATTTGCGTGCCCAATTTAGACAACATGATGTACCTAGTCATAAGGCATAATTTGTAATATCCTTATCACAATGTTCTAGCAAATAAAGATCTATTCTATTCTATTCAGGAACACTGGATGTCATGCCATGGTCATAGGACATTCGTCTCATGGCTGGACCAAGTCACGAATGTCGCTATATTCGCGTCTTTGGTGATTGCCACAACGCGTTGCGAGTGTTTAAGTGAAATACAAATTTCGCAATGTGAGTTTTACAGTTTTTCATTCAATGAGCATTTCGGTCTTCTAGCATAACATCTTATATCCTGATTGCTACAGGAATTTATTCCAAATAAATTGAAAATGTGATGCAATTTTTTTTTCAAAATTTTCCCTAATCCGGACATAGCAGGCCGTACAAGGCTAAACAGGCTGGAATTTTTCATCGCTACCTGGAGAGAAAGTACTATAAAATTTGTAACATTTGCTACCTCCAGTATTTAGAGTAGGTACCCTCCAGGTAGAGTTGAAAACACCCTATGTTTGTACAATTACCAGATGTAAAACTGAAGTCTTCATAAAAATGTCCAAGAATAAGTTACCCCGTGACTATTTTTACTTAGAACTGTTATGTTGTGATTTTATGATTAGCCGCTTCGAGTCTCTAACATACATGGTGAACTAGTGTTGCCAATAAAATAATAAAAACAACACAAATCGATAGTCATTTATAGCAATAATAATATTAAAGTGTAAAACTCGCCATTTACCATGTTTATTGCTTTCGTTGAGTAACCGATATTTCGGCGCTGTTACAAGCGCCATGATCACGGTGTACTGACGACCGTCGAGCTAGTTATTAGGTCGTGATCATGGCGCTTGTAACAGCGCCAAAATATTGGTTTCTCTACGAAAGCCATAAACATGGTAAATATCCCGACGAGTTTTCCACTAATAATAATATTGTTATCAAATGACATGAAATAAACATTCCTTCACCGGTAGATCTGTATTGTAGAATGTTTTATAATAATTGTGATTGTCTATTACGAAGCTTGAAGCTCGAAGTTCCAGAAATATACCTCATGGCAGTGGTGACGGCTTTTGTAATTTTAAATCCCAATGTGCCTCGCAGTACCATCCACCTTCCACATCCAGTCATTCCAATCTATCCCAGCTACCATTTTCAGGACGTCACTGCCTGGGAAACATCCCATTCCAGGTTACCCCCTGCTCACTGTGAGCCAGGCGCTTAACGAGAGGATTTCCACTCTTGCGGCCGCCACGAGAACCCGCCTTATCAACCATCGGTCTTTCAGCGGTATGGCAGCCTATTTCCACTTTAGCTTCGCTGTTTTTGCGAGCTATGTCAGTTACTTTTTTTGTTGAATTACCTCATTTGGAATTGAACTAAAAGGCGCTACACGTAAAGACTTTGTATTATCGGCGACAGCATTTCGGTCGAGTGTAGCATAGGCATAGCACTTCGTTAAACGATTTTGTAGACCATAACTCAGGTGGAAAGTCAAATGCTTCCATAGCCGAAAAAAACAGCCTGCTTAGAGTCTTGAAAGATGATGATGACCTAAAATTAAATCTGGCACTGCTCTTTGAAAGGCTAGGTCCTCCCTCTTCAATGGGATGAGAATGTGTGATTAGTTTGAAAAGTAATGTAAAAAACTCAAGTGTAAGCACCTTCATATAAAGGATCAGTATGATTAAAAAGACATATATTCTTTCTCACTCTTCCTCCATTCTTTGTTTCCCTCACCATAACAATGAGGTTTTTTATCTTGATAAAGTAAAATAAAAAGTTTTATCTACAGGGTGTGCTATAAATAATTTTTAAGTGTGTGTATGCTGCGTATGAGAGTTGAGACAAACAAATTCTACTTTTTGTTGTGATTTCATTGTAACAATGAAATGGTTTGTGGTATTGAATGTCAGCTGGAACCATCAGGTTAAATATTGTGAGTGCACTACAGGCAACACTTATTCATCTAACATTATGTGTATTATTAATGAGAGTACTACTTTAAAAAGGTGCTCTGCTCCATTTATTAATGCCATTCTTTCAGCGGACAGTAGAATTTATGTTTATCAAATGTTTTATGTGTATCTAATGTATCAAAGTAATATTGAAGTTAATAAATAAACATCTCACTAAGAATGTTCTTTTTTGTTCTTTGTCTTTTAACAAGTCAGAAGTAACCAAACCCCGATATCTAACACAGATTAGGCTTAGACTGCCACTGACAGCTCTATACACAGTAGCTTCCTACTTGGTATCAAGCCAGTATCTTGTGCCCTTTATTGCAGCCGATAAAACATCATGCTGTATATTACAACTAACAAACAAAGTGTTATTAAAAATATTTTATTAAAATTTAATAATATACAATTAATCATTACAAGTCAAAAAATGTTTAAATGCCTTATAAGTTTTTGGAATTATCTGCATTTTATATTTGCTAACTTAAATTTCCTAACTAACAATATCTAGGTGAATGGAATCACCTTGTATCATTAGTTAGTATCTTTACAGACTTAACAGAATACTGCTTATAATTAAAAATAATAATTCCTTACAATTAAAAACAGAGGCTTAAAAATAAAAAAAATAATGATGTACAGTTTTAAGGAGTGATACACAATTATTAGGATCCCTTTACATGGGGCCTGTAAGACTTCCAGGTATTATGATTTCAGTCACAGGAGAAATACCACTAAATCACGAGAGCACTAGACTTTTGATGTAAAATCTGTTTTACATCGCGAAAACAGAAATTAAAATTAGAATCGTTTCAAAAACTCTTCTGAGCAAATCCTGGCGCGTGCATTCACTGCCAGTTTCATTTCGCTTATTTCTTTATCAATTTCCTCCATAAAGTATATGACGAAGTCGACCAACTTGTGTTTATACATTTGCTCGGTGTGGAAATTTGTTATTAAGAAACTGATGTGATATCCGTCCACCGGTTTCCGCCTGAGTACGATAAAGTTTTCTGCCCTCATCATCATAAAACGCATAAACTTCTTACACAAAATCTTTTCGATTTCGTCCGCCTGTTTAATCATAATGCTAACTCTGATAGAGTTAATTGATGACTCGATCAAAACTTTCTCGTTGGCGTTGCGAGAAATTATCACTGGGTTCAACAGTAGTTCCCTGCTTGTTCTAACTTCAACCTCCGGTTTGTTATACCTTTCCACGACCTGCGACGAGAAGTGTTCTAGACACATAGCCGCTGTTAGTGTGTGCCGAACGGCAGTTAAATAAGGCTTCAAAGTAGCCGACATTATGCCGAAAATTTAATATAATTAAGATTTTCCGTACCACACCTAGAGTATTTGACACAAAACTTGACAGATTTTTTTGACAAACGGATTTGATTACTCACTCATTTCAGTTCAGTAATCTGAATCTCACATCACTTCCCTCTTCCTATAGAGTTCAAACACTTCTATAAATCACATGTTAACATCAATAAATAAACTTGAAAAACAAGCTTCTCTTCACTATATTGTATTTTACTTAATAAATGCTCTCTCGTCGCAGATAAAATACTTATTTACTTGACGCATATTTAGAAAACGAATGATGTTTTGTTAAGTCAACCATAAACATTCCTTTGTCATTTTTTTCTAACTGGTAATTGAAAACAATGATGGCGACCGATTGTAAAGTGATGGAAGTTTAACGTTAACGGCATGAGTTTTTTTAACATTTCTGTAGTTAAAGTTGTACTAAATAGATTTTCAACAATATTAGTGAACATATGACCAATTAGTGTAATAGTTATAACATTCTGAAACAATGTCACGAGAGTTCGACCACCTTTTCAAATTGCTGATTATCGGTGACAGTGGTGAGTGGGCGAGGCCTGTGATGTTATAACTTTACAACCGAAATTCTGGGCCGTATAGTTTAGTCAGCGGTGTGATGTTATGGTATGTTTTAGGTGTGGGTAAGAGCTGTCTTCTCCTGCGGTTTGCCGACAACACGTTTTCCGGTAGTTACATTACTACGATAGGCGTCGATTTCAAAATAAGAACTTTAGAAATAAACGGTGAGCGAGTGAAGCTACAGATATGGGATACGGCGGGGCAGGAGAGGTTCAGAACGATCACCAGCACGTATTACAGAGGCACCCACGGCGTCATCGTTGTGTACGATGTCACGAATGGAGAGTCCTTCGCCAATGTCAAGAGGTGGCTTCATGAGATTGAGCAGAATTGTGATGTTGTCAATAAAGTCTTAGGTGAGTATTTTATATTATAAATATCCTTGTTAGAATCTTACTGATGTAAGTATAGAATAATTACATCTGAAACAATTTGTTTATATCACAACTTTGTTATCATTCAGTCCATAATATTGATGAAATCACAAAGAAAGATATATTACATACATATATTCACGTTAGTAAATCCCCGAAGGGGTAAGTAGTGGTGTGTTAGCACCCACTTTTTCCCAACTATGAACTATAGCTTTTGGTTCTATGTAACGGGATAAAGATGAACCTATTACTGTCAATAGGGCACTTTATCATGGGCTGTACAGATTGGAAAAGATGTATTCTTGACATAATGTACTTTGATGTCATTATGATGTTCAACAACAAAGGTACATTTTCTGTTACACTCTAATTACCATGGTACAGACAGATGATTCTTTGTAAAGATTATATAACATGCAGCTTTCTAATGACCAAATAAGTCTGACCATGATAATCTTTTACCTAAAAACATTTGACATTCTATTTCCTGTATTGGCTTTTAACCTTTAAAGAACTTATTATATGATTAATGTCTATGATTCACTAAATATTTACATCATAGAGTATTATTTACACTTCAAGCCACTTTTTGTGGTAAACTAACACTTTGCTTATCACAAAAAAGTGCCTCAAAGTGTGATGAGATGATTATTGTAATTTTTGTACTCTTGAGGAAATTATAAATTAAGAAGTATCAATAGTAACCTCTCATTCATTATAAATTATAGGAAACCATACCAAAGAATCAGTAGAATTTCCAATGCTGAACCACAGTGAATTTTCCTGCTTGACGCTTGCATGATTAGTAAAAGTGTTTTACCTATAAATGCTATATTTAACTGTGTGGTACCTAATAGTTACATTGTCATGTTTGCATGAATCAATAAAAATTCAATAAATGAGATATTTTTTTATACCTTGCAATGAATTAGATAAGAATCTGCTACTAAAAATATATATAGTTCTCTTAAAAGGTTTTTTCCTGCTTTCAAAAATGTACTGAGATTTTGTACCCTTGTATCCCTTTATAGTACCACCCACATTAATCTATATTTATCTAATATTAAATAAAATTTTCATATCACAGTAGTTTCTTTGCAAATTCCCATGAAAAGTCCTGACTGACTTGGCTAAGTCATGGGCAACAGCTAATACTATTATATTATTGGAATTATTGTCTGTTTGTCCATGATGGATCCAAAAATGAATAATAGATTATGATGTTTTTTTTCTGTTGGTTTTAAATTAAAAGATATTGCCATTTATGTAGCATTGTACGGTACCATTAATGTGTGTGCTCCAATCGCAATTTACTGACTTTTTTTTAAAATTAGACCTTTCTTTTATGTCAGAGTAAAAATATTTATGTTTCTGAAACCAGAACCGGAGATATGATCAAAAATTGCGATAACCGACATTCATGTGGGCAGAGCCACTATCATCACCTATTATAAAATAAAATATACATGATTCCTACTGATACAATAATTTCTATTTCAGTTGGTAACAAGAATGATTGTCCATCAAGAAAAGTGGTAGTGACAGAAGACGCACAGAGATTCGCCAACCAAATGAACATACCGTTGTTTGAGACAAGTGCAAAAGAGAACATCAATGTGGAGGAAATGTTCCTTACTGTCACTAAAATGGTAACTTTTTTTTATGCTAGCTAATAAGCAAATAATCTACCTGATGGTAAGCTATTACTCTAGGCTACGAATAGGTATTTGCCACTTGTAAAAGAAAGCTGTATTACCTGTAATTGAATTGCAATGTTCAACAGGTTGTAACATAGGGTTTTATGAATGGCTAAAACTGGTACCCTATGGATGAGCTAAAGCTGGGGCATAGAAGGTTTTCAACATTGTTATTCTGTGGTAATAATATTTCATCAACAACTGACGCAAAGAGAGCAAATAAATTAAATCTATATTGAATTCTTATTATCTATATTTTATTTTATCTATATGGAACTTCCCCTCCTAGTTAACAGCACGAGGGGAAGTTGCTAGAGAGAAGTTGGAGATGATATCGCACCAGAGTACTTTATTTAAAAATGTTGTTATCTTTATACATATTTGCTCTAGACCCATCTAGCTTCAACATAATTTTAAAATAAGGATATCTGGTGCAAAATCATCTCCCACCACTCTCTAGTAACTTACCCTCGTGGTGTTAAGCCAGGAGGGGAAGTCATGCATAAAGTTGGACATACTATGTTTTATTTGGTACCTTATCATTTTTGTATCATTGGCAGTTCGAAATATCTGCAGATATTACACTGTCTTGTTTAGCAGAAAGAAATAAATTATTATTTCATTATTCAGGCCCCAAAATACAGTCCATACATTTAACAAAACTACTGATATTATATGTTAGAATACATTTTAACTCTGAGTCTTATATTATCTCTGTACAACCTTTTCAAAAATCTTTATTCTCGTAGCCAACATAGCCCTTATTTCCTAAACCTTGAAAAAAATATCATAAATCAGTAACAAAGGCTTTTTCAGTTCGTTACAATATTTTCTATTGCATTGTATGCATATATTTGTTACGATTGCATATAATTATGATAATCTGTTTAGCTAATTACACCACGACGAAAAGAAAATATTGCCTCCTTCATAGCTTTTATTCTCCTTTGTGTTACAAAACTAATAAGAGTTCTAAAGGATTATATGAAGACAAGGTATTTGAGGAATTTATTTAAGCCAAGGCAACACTAGACAGAAGTCTTAAGATGCCATTCTCATTTGCATGTCTAAGGCAGTTTTTATGGGTAATTGGAGCCCGTAAAATTCCAACAACTTCAAATAATAAATAATTTAAATAAATATTTCACAACATTCAACACAACTCTATCTAGACCCATGGTAAGCATAGCTTAACTAGCTTGTGTTATGGAATCTAGAATGCAGATAAACATATTCATGCATACAAATATTTGTATTTAGCGGGAATCTAACCTGCGCCTTCTGCGTAGCAGTTAAACATTGTACCGCTATGCCACAGAGGTAAAGAATTTTAATATTGCCTATAGGTTGCAGAGTCAGATGGCACTTCAATATCAGCCACTTCAGAGTCAGACTAACTGGAAAAATGCACCTCCAAGGTGAAGGTCTTACTTGTGACCAGGTCTAATGCAAGGAGTATTATAATGATATTACCATGATGTATGGGGTCCCACCAACATCCTCTTCTGCATAACTTTAAATTTAAGAAAATAATCAAATCAATTTACAATTTCAGGTCCTAAAATCAAAGCTTGAAATGAAAGAGAGGCAAAATGTGACATCAAACGACACGGTACACTTAAAGAAAACTCATAAAACTAAAAAGAAATGTTGCTAGTGGTATGCACGACGCCATTGTGCCACGGACAATGTTCTCTATGCTCAAATATGGAGAGATTAGCCACCTAGCAGGTTAAGATAAGAGGTTAGACTACAATCATAGGCTGTGGTAACATCTATCTTGTAAGCGAGCTTGAAGATATGCAGGCTATAATGTAAAGAAATTGTTACCAACACTAAATAGCAGTGACAAAGGGACCCTATAAACTGATACATACTGGCTTCCCAATAGGTCTCATGGTGAGGTAAAAATTAGATTGTGGTAAGTTTATTTCCACAGACTTCTCTTTTTGAAAATATCCCTTCGCCACTGCTATATAGAAATTTTGTAATAATTGTGATCTATAAAAATGTGTAGTTTCCATAGTTTGCCTGCATTTTATACAGTAATGTTCACATGTAAGATGTTAATAGAAGCTATGTTCCGAATGTACCACCAAAGCACCAAATGCCAATTGAGAATGCTGATAAATAAAAAGTTTTATCATAGACAATTTTTTTCAACTGAGCAACTTTTTTTATTATGAGAGGTATATTGCCAACGCATGTGTGTGAATAGGCTTGTCATAGGCAACTTGCTAGGTTGAAGAATCTGATATTTTAAGAGCATGTACATACTATGGATTTATTTACTCCAAAAATTATTAGAATATTCGAATGCCTAGTTAATGAATGAGTGTAATCTAATTATCAAAATTATTGTGATGGAGTTAAAGTTCGACGAATGTTAGGTTAAGGAAGTATACCATTAATGTTATTTTTATTAAATAATAATCATTGAATAGTAATGAATTATGGGTCATGTGTGTATATTGCTTATAACACCAGTGATTCATCAAACACGCTAACGCCACGGCGTAATAAAGTCAGTGAAGGCTGAACTAATTGTAAAACTGAATGATAACACCAATTTCTTCTAAAAGGTTTTATAATCTTACATATAGAAACAATTTTGTGGTCAGTGAGGTGGGATTTATTAATAGAAAATATAGCGTGACTTGCGGCCGTCTGTCTGGCCGTATCGCTCACGTGTGAGTTAAACACTCGCATTAACGACATTTAGCCGGCCACACCACATTTGCACATTATAAAGAAAATAAATTATTTATTTAACAAAGTGTGCTTTAGCTAATGGATGTTTGTCTTTTCTTCGTTTTGACAGATGTCATATTTGACATGTGTCAAAGTCTGTCTTATTAGACAGATAAAGAATAGACATATTTCAACTAAAATGCTGCTAAAAAGCCTATAGGGAATGATTTCAAATAATTCGCATTTTGATGAAACATGGAACAATTTAATGAAATTTTTCTTTGTAACCCTACCATATTCTTTTGTTGACAGTATTTTGTGTTTAAAATTTATAATTTATTATAAAACTCGATTTGAAATATTGTTTACTATCATTATACTACATCCGAGTCAAACTCAATTTTATTGTACAATTTGTGTTCAATGTAATAATAAATACTTAATAGTGAGTTATCCGTAAACTATTTATACATATCAGAAGGTTGCGATGTTAAAACTAGGCAAATTAACATACAATAAAGTTACTTTTTATTGATTTAGATTGAAAAAAGTGAATGTCCAAGGTGGGACTTGAACCTGCAATCAGTTCCTTCCAGAGGGAAAAGGGCTGTGTCCTATTTTTGTATTGTTATTGAAAACTGTACATTTTGCATTTTGCAATATAATGAACGTAAAACTGAAATTTTCTTATGACATACTTTTAAAAATATTTGATTTTGAAAATTTAATTTTTCGAGTCGCCCGAAAACGCTCCATACGAAATCGTGGCACGCGGTGACGTCACAGCGTGTTGGCGCGTATTGCAAATGTATGGAGTGCAAGAGAATATCGCATTTATCTCAGTCCTCGTTGCGTTTACACATGTACAATGCATAAGATTGATTTGATATTTAATGAGGAGTCTAATAAGTTGTAAATTTTGCTTTATTTCGATTTTTTATATTATGACCTATTTTGGGAATTAAAAATAATGAAATTATCACAGTATCAGTTTAGTTAGTCAGTATCTTAGTTAACTATACATATTTATAGATAAAAAAAACTAAGACATTAATTAGTATTGATAAGAATCTGCGGACTAAAAACACTACCCAATTATAAATCATTTTGAATGTCTACTAAGGTGTGTTCATGTAGCTAGTCACGGGTTCAAGTCCCGCCTTGAACATTCACTTGTCCCAATTTAAATCGATAGTAATAGTTAGCATACTAATTGCTTTAAAATTTCATAGGATTACTTATTTTTTAAATTATTACGGCGCGATTACAAGAACGAAATGAATCGGTATTTGAAAAAAGGTCTTGGCAGACGGACATACAGACAGACGGACGACGAAGTAATTTTATAGTTTTTCTCCTCTTGGGTTACGTAACCATAATAATTAGGAAAAAGTTACACGGTACTTTATAAGGGGCACTGACATTTTCACAAAAAAAAATTGCTGACTCAAATAATATAAATATGCTATAAAACTATTAAAATAATTATTCTAGTAATGTTTCTTTAAATAAAATGTCCACAAGAGAAAACTTATAACCGGAAAATGTCAATATACTTTTCTCAATTATGTTTACGGCAATTACCTCCAACTTTCTTTGGAACTGTTTGACGTTTCGACACGGTTGCACTATTCCTTATGCCATTGTTCTCGAACACTGCACCACTACAGGGATATAACTAGCTGTTCCGCGAATCCGCCCGCGTGGATGTCGACTATCACGACCGTACATAGCCTATGTCCTTTCCCAAGGCCTAATCTATCTCTGTACCAAATTTCATCAAAAACGGTTCAGTGGTTAGGCGTTGAAAACGTGACAGACAGAGTTACTTCCGCATATATTGTTCAGTTCTTTTTAAATTTCACCCGCAATCTACCGATATTAGGTAATGGATCAGATAATAGCTACTATGTAACAGACATATCTGCTATACAAGTACGACAATAACTCTCTGAAAAGTAATGACTATAAACAGAAATAAACTACATCCCACACGTTTTCCCAAGTGGTTTCTTCAGGGTCGACAGCGCGAGTGTAACGCTTCCCCTGGTGTGGCTTACGTCCATAAGCCACAATAACCGTCAGGTATCGTGTGCTGTACGAGAGAGACAGCGTCATCGAGATAGATAAGAGTTGATGATTATATTTTACTAGTAAATATGTAGAAAAAAAATTTCGTCATTTTTCTTTTTGTACAGTCGTGTAGTCCTACTGTGGTGCCGAATAACGGTAAGCCGAGATTTATTTATCGCGCGATTTCGATGAAGTAAAGAAGCCCTGAGTTGACGATACTACAGGCTCTTATAAATCAACAATTCGTGTGTATTATTTCTCGTCTAAACTCACCTAAGCTGAAGTTTTTGGTATTTACCATTGTGTCTTAGATATACGGGAATGACATCGTCGTTAGTTCCGATTAAGCAAAGAAAAAGTCAGCCATTTTGAGTCCTTAGTTCCTTTGGAAGACGCCAGTATTTTCATTGCTATATAATTTCTGATAAGTTCATTGACAAACATTCAAAATAGTTCTCCACCCTTTGTGAACGAACCCTAAGGCGTATGAAAATGTCGTAAATTTAGTTTATGGGTAGCTTTCGAGACGCAAAATAGTCCTTGTTTATCATCTGTTTTTAGTTTTTAAATGTTTTATGGTATACAATGTGTATTTTTGAAAGTTGTTAGTACCTTAAAAAATGGTCTCGTAGTCCTGTGATCCCCACATGAAAAAGATTGACTGGCACTAAAAAAACTTGAAAAGACTGTACTATTTTACCAAAATCCATGGATACAGTTCAGAATACATTAAAAAGTTTTGAATAATCTTCTAAGAACGTTTTGCTGTACTACAACGGTTGACGTACCAGCCCTTACTGCCCCGCCTCAAAAGTACACCCTGTATAATATATTGTGTACTATGTGTAATGTCTATCTTATAGTAAGTTGCAAATAAATAACTGTATTATTTATATTTTGTATGTAAAAGGCGCAAGTTAAATGTTGTAATTTATATGTATTATGATTATATTATATTTAAACTGTAATAGATACTAAAAATATGTCTCGGATTGAAAATTATTGTTTATGCGATCAAAAAGTTAATGTTTGTCTTCCCTTCCCTGTGTTTCTCGGTCCTTTGTTCATGTTGTCTTATGAACTCGCGTTAGGGCCTCCACACACTAGCTGAACCACAGAAATTTATTAGGATAGAACGGTTATAAGCAGTGTTCACCTGCAAGGCGCGCGTGGCGACTTTTTCACTGTAAATAAACATTCACGACCGATAAGAAATGCCTCTATTTTTCAAATTTACTTCTCCATTTTTATTCTACGTTTGGAAATATCGTTCGAAAGTCCCTCTCATAGGGCAGGAATTCCGTCGCCGTAGACAATAGTATAGTAGTATAGGGAAAATTTGGGTGGCTCGGGCGGGGTTCGGTTGCTCATTGGTCAGAGCATTCTCCCCTATAATTGAAAGATCGAGGGTTCGAATCCCGCCTGAACTGATTTTTTTTTCTTATCTTAGTCGATTGTCAAAAAGTTTCCAGGCGTTTCCCGCTATCTTAATATATTTCTGTGAGCTGAACCATCACATGGTCACTAAAAAGTTACTTTTATTAGAAATTCTTATGATGGAGGCCCATATGATTTTTGAACTAATTATACATTTTAACCATTGTTATGGCAAACTATAGTTTTAGCTTGGACTGAATCTTATTTAACGACATAATGTAATATTTTGTGGCATTTTTTACTTTAGGAGTTTATATGTCTTGTAATAGCTAATTTTGAAACTAATTGTCTGGAGTCTAAAATGTTTGTGTTTGGAGAGCCAAATGCATTACTGGTTGCCGATTATCATTCCGTACACAATGTTTGTACAATATCATTTGAGTTTTTTTTATTGTAGCGTGATTGTACCACGCCATTACTCATTATTATTTATAGAAAGTATTGTTCATGAGTCATGATATTGTTTTAATACATAGTTGTAAATATATCCCCTATTTTCATCATAATATACCTGGTGTTTTATTACGTGAAGACCAAAGCTAGTGTTACTATATTACATCTGCTGACCTCAGCACAAATATAGTCAAAAAATACTTGTTCTGTATAGAACATTAAAATGGCACTTAGAAAACGTCAAAATTAAAATCATAGACCACCGGTTCGAACGCGACCCAGGCCTGAGTAAAAAAAACTCCGGCAAGTGGGCGGTTTTTATTTAAAAAAATTGTATTCTTTATGAGGGTAGTTTGTTGTAGGTTTATTTTTTAATTTTACAGAATACCAAGGTTTCGTAAACTATTTATATGACCTAACTGAATATTTTGACTACCTATATTACTTTTACTGTGATAATTTAAATATAAAGAACTGAATACTAAGATTTAAATATAATTCTGGAATTGTGTTAATACAATTGATTGATGGCACTTGGTTCCACCAATCAACTGTATTACCTCCTACACATATTGAATAAGACACTATGTTCTTTTCCACTGTATAATCTGTCTATATCCCAGTAGTAGGTACCATTAATGGCGAAACCAGTCAGGTGAAAAATAAAATACAGTGGAAAAGTACGAAGTGTCTTATTCAATTCTGGAACTTGTTTTCGATGTGTAGGCAGATCTAAGTATGTTAGCCCGGTTACACTACCATCGTGTACAATGGTACCCACTAGTTCGACAAAAAATCCTAGTTGTACCATGAATGGTTAATTGTACAGCTGGGAAAGTGGGAGTTTGAATAGAGGGGAGAGAAATAAAAAACATGGAAACCAAGTTATTTATAGATCAATCCTTTTGCAGTGGATCAAATTCGCATCTTTTAACAATTAGTTCGTTATCATTATCTTCAATCGTATGAATGGTCGTGGTGAATTCGCCTATGCTCTCCATGTCTAACGCGTACAATATTTTGTTAATCTCATACTTGGCTCTAGATTGTAACGAAGGTGAATACTTTCTTAAATGTGCCGCTATATATATTCCGTAATTTGTTAGATCGTCGTTTGTACTACTATTGTTTGTTTCTTTTATAGCCTTTAATGTTTTAAGAGCTTGGTTGCAGAGGAAGGCGACTGGCTCGACACAGTCTTTGTGACTCTGTTGAGATGCGGAGGCTGATGGTCGTGATGGCGTCTGTGGAGGGCTACTGGAAGATTCTTCAGCCTGAAATAATAATTTTATGTATATATTTTTTATTACCTCCATTTCATGTATTAATTGAAAATTATAAAAAAAAATTATACCACTTTTTAACTGATTCTATTTCTATAGTGATTTATTTGGACGACGCGGTTTCGGCTACTTTCAGTTGCCATGGTCGCGTGGTGACAAAAGATAATAGTTGTCTCTTCTTTTATATGTTATATCATTGTAGTTGTCAGTTTGTCACATAGTTTGAAGTGCGTAATATAAATATTACATTGCAATAACAAATAAATCGCGATAGGGTCCGTTTTAAAATGGTTTCATTTTAATAACACAATGAAATATTGAAGTAATATCCGATTGAATTTCAAACATACTCTTATGTTTGATTTACAAAAGCAATCCATAATCATCATCATACTTCTCGTGATTTCCCGGGTGATTGTTTTGTTGACTTTTACGAGAGCGACTGCCCGTCTGACCTAACCATGAAAGGACAGCACGCTCCAAAGCCTCGTCCGTTGTATAACAGGTAAGGTCCTGAAAGTAAATTTATTTTACGAACTTCTCGTACTGGATCAGTATTCTAAGGAGACACAGCTTCGAATAAAATTTTACTTACATCCGAATGTCTGTCCTGCATCCAAAAATTACTGATCGGTTTTTTGTTGCGTGCCATCAGAGCATCCATTTCTTTGTATGCATACCATTTGGTCGTGTATATTTTTGCCTCGCCTTTACTTTCTGTAATAGTAATGTATACTCTATACTAATTAGTTATGAAGCTGAAGAATTTATTTGTTTGATTGAACGCGCAGTAACTGCGGGGTCTAATTGAATAACGTGATAGTGTATGTGTGTATGCGCGTGCGCGTACATGCATGCGTGTGTTATAATGATAGGTTAATAAACGATGCAGGTTGCGATGCGATTTACATAGTAATCTTCGTCTATTTTAAATGAATACATTTAATTAAACCGCGACTCCTGCGCGCAAATATTCGCAACATTTCACTCATTGATCACAAAAGATGGAATCGCTCTAGATCTCTATGGATATGTTATGATGTTTTTGCTTTGCATTCCATGTTTGTTTTGTTGTGTAGTGATGTGATAGTGAAATGTTGTGAAAAAAACGTTAGCTGGGGTTTTGTTTTGCTTTCAGAACTTAACAATTAAAAGTAACCAAATGAAATTTTGAGCTCAATATTCCTGACAATCATTACGCATAAGTTGAGCAATAACTCTCATAAGTTTTTAATTTTTAAATACTATTTGAAATGAATAAAATCTGTTTTTTATTTTCTAATACCTAATTAAAATTAGGTAAACTTCGTAGTAACTATAACCTCACTTTTTTATGCAATAGACGATGATTGTGTAGGTACCTAACCTGTGATTTTTCTTTTTTCTCTACTATATTGATTTCGTAGAATTGTCCATTTTGTGTTGACTTCCATCGGACTAACACCCATCAACAACCCCACTTCATCAACGGCCTCATGGCGTCTTCTTTTAATTTTATAGTCTGGTGATTGAACATCCCAAATAGCTGGCCGTTGTTTTATTAAGCTTATAAAGTGTAGAATAGTTTCTCTGTTCCACTCCATAGTCGCACTTCATCTAAAAGTAGGTAACCTAATGTTTATTGAAAGTGTTTTACACGAAACAAAACACAAAGTAAAAACAAAGTTTCTATCAAGTTTCTATACACAAATGTCATGTGTATTGGTATTGATATTGTGTTGAGTGAACAACTGAACAATGTTTTTGGTTACACATAGCCACAGAGTCAATAGAGAGTGAAGTAAATAAAAATTAGAAACCTATGAAATACATATAGATATACATATTCAAATAGCTTTGAAATCAGCTGTTGGATGTCAACAAGGAGACCCTCTTGGACCGGTAATTTTCAGTTTAGCCATTCAGCCCATTATTCGGCGGTTAAATTCTAAATTTAATGTATGGTACCTAGACGATGGACTCTAGGGGGAGATGTGGAGACAGTTTTACAAGATTTGGTATTTATTAAAAATGAATTTAGATTAATTGGTTTAGAACTAAATGACAGCAAATGCGAGATTTTTTTTAAACGACGTTTCGGACAGAATTTTTACTACTTCTAAATTCAATTCCGTAGCTCCCACCATCAAAATTTTAGAAAAAGACTCTTTACGTCTCCTCGGGTCCCCAATCCTAGAAGATGCCTACACCTCATTTATAGAGGAAATAATTCAAAATTTTAGTGACATTTCGGATCGCCTACTCAAAATAAATATAGGTACACTCGGCTTTCACTATTCTTCGGTATTGCCTATTCGTTCCAAAATTCACCCATGCCCTACGATCGACGCTATTTTTTAAACATATAACAATTTTGAAAAAAATGGATGAAATTACAAAAAATACCCTCACCAAAATTTTAAATGTGGCCTTGGATGACCGAGCTTTACTACAAGCGACTCTACCGATTCGCTTGGTTGGGCTCCGTATTCGCAAAATTTCAGATGTCAGCTTACCAGCGTTCCTGTCTTCAGTCCACAGTACGGAAGAAATAACTAGGAAAATCCTTGCACCTACACTAGTTAATTTTGAAGTATTGTGTACAACTGATGCAGTGAACGCTTGGAAAATTGCATGTCCAAACACCGATCTCCCAAGGAACCTTTTCTCACAGCGTCAGTGGGACGGGCCGCTCTGCAGCTTAGTTGGAAAAAAATTACTAAATACATGTTCCAATGCTGCTGAGCGTGCCCGTTTACTGGCGGTTGGAGTGTGGGAATCGGGTCTTTGGCTACAAGCTCTTCCGTCATCTAACGTAGGGACTATGTTAGATGACACTACCTTCCGCATCGCAACTTGTCTCCGTTTAGGTGCGCCGTGTGTTTCTCCGCATCAATGCCGTTGTGGAGAAGCCGTTGACAGACTTGGACACCATGGTCTGTCGTGCTGCAGGAGCGCTGGGCGAATTCCACGGCACGCCAGCCTCAACGACATAGTCCGCCGTGCTCTTGTCACCGCCGGTGTACCAGCTGTACTAGAACCAAACGGTTTGGCGCGTGACGATGGCAAGAGACCGGACGGCATGTCGTTAATGCCATGGAAGATGGGTAGGACTCTGGTGTGGGACGCCACATGCGTTGATACCATGGCTCCTACCCATATAACTAGCACGGCTGGCTGTGCTGGTGCTGCTGCTGCTTCTGCAGAGGCTCTCAAGCGGCGCAAACACTCTAATCTCATCGGAGATTATGAATTTGTGCCGTTTGGAGTCGAAACTTTGGGGTCATGGGGTCCGAGCGCTCGCAACCTCTTCCGTGAGATTGCGAAGCGAATGGTCGACGCTTCTCGTGACCAGAAGGCTGGCCTCTTTTTAGGACAGAGAATAAGCATTGCCATACAACGTGGCAATGCTACCAGTCTTCTGGGAACGCTACCACAAGAGGCATGCGATGCGGAGGAATTCTACGACGCATTTTAATTGTTCTTAGCTATAAGTTGTATAATAGTTATTTTATTTTTATTGTATTTAATATTTATAAATTATTTCTTGATTTGATTAATAAATAAAACTTTCTCATCTTATAATAGCAAAGAATATTTTATGAAGTTTTGTTTATATTGTTACGGGCACGGGGTACAATTAAATGCCGTTTACTCAACGAAGAGATTTATTAGCTAACCACAAACTAGACAATTAGATCACTAGTACACACAGTACTTCTTCAACAGTTCCAGTCGCTCAGTAGTTCACAGTAGTCCACAGTCGTTGCTCAGGTCGCAGGTAGAATCTTCTTCGTAACAATATAATACTTAATATGTATTTATATGATGAATATGAAAGCGTGTTAAGACGTTTGTCATTCAATTACGCTGTATCAGTATCACTCTAAAGCGCAGGCCAGACAGAAGAGACGTAAGACGAGGACGTGTCGCGTGTAGGGCGGAGACGAGACACGGACGCGACTTTTGACATTATATAGAAGAGACGGGGCGCGGACGCGACGTAGTCGCGCAGTCAGGCGAATCGTTTGGGCATTCTACAGTCTGATTTCGATACATGTCTTCTTCTGAAGATGAAGCTGTACTAGCACTAGTGAATCTCGCAAATATACAGAGGGTTAGACGTTACTGGGTACATCCAGTGTGGCTAACTAATGAAGACAATAGATTTTTTAAAATAATGGAGGACAATACACTACACAATTACCCAGATCGGCATAGTTAGGAAAAAAATATTACAACTCAAAACATTCAACCTCAAGACGGTACACGTGACTGACGAAGAGCGAGCGACGAGACCCACCCGGGAGGCACGCCACCCCGCGCCCCTTTCTCGCCCCCGCTGCGTCCGCGCCCCTTCTCTCCAGTGTGTTTTGAACAAAAGACGCAGACTAAAAGTGTTTGCGCCCGCTCTTTTGTATGTTTTGCGTCGCGACGCTTCTATACATTTTGTATGAAAGGGACACGATAGAGACAAATGTCCGCGTCCCGTCTGCGTCTTACGTCTCTTCTGTCTGGCCTGCGCTTAATGGATGAAGGCATCGGCTAAAATTTGCAATAGGAATAAATTATTATAGGGTGCATAAAACATACGGTACTTATACTTTTAACTTAGAAATAGGAACTTATGGATTATGGGATCGAAATTCAACGGGTATAGCTAGTCACGAATAAAATTAAGATTGATATATGCATAACTTTATATAACCAAATTAGGAGTATCTATATAGTTTTATCATCATCTTTTCTTTTCTTTTTGATGGCTCCTGCTGCGAATCGCCACAATTTTGCCAATGTCATGTAAATGTCTTTAAAATTATTAATGGTGAGACGCCAATGTAAAGTTTCTTAAGTTGCGGTCCTTTAGAATGATTGTTGATGATGAGTTGATCATGTTGATGATGACGATAATGCCGTTCAATGAGATGATCGCTGCCTCAGTAAAGTTATGGGGACTTTACTATAAGCTCCCTAGGGACATTTGGAACCAACACGAAAAGTCACAATTCACTGTAATAAGTTTTAAAATTCTGATGTGTGAAAGGTGTGGATTCTGATGAAACACCATTAAGCATGATGGCATTTTTGAACGATATTAAACTTAAAAGGTCTGGTTATAAACACTGCAGGAATTTGAGATGAGTGAAGGCGAACGATAAACTGAACGACTTTTGCTGAATTGAATGACTGCCTGACAAAACTGACAAGTAGTTTTGCTTTTGTGAACTTTTGTGCAAGTTCTTCGAGCCTCCGAAATTTTAACACACCCAAAATGTCTTTTTGGACGACATTAAACCGTACTGTTTTCAAGCGTACATCCACCTTCTTTCTGGCTGGTGCAGCAGGAGCGTTCTTCTTCGAAAGAACCTTTGATGTCATCTCAGTGGCCATTTTCGAGAACATAAATAAGGGAGTGAGTATTTTGTTATATAATATCTAAAGTTAGGGAGATCCTAGTTTATCTTGTCTAGGTTTAATTATTATATTGTTGGGTTCATTTTGATCAAAGTGATCAAACCAGTTAAGTTGAACGATTAAACGAATCGGGATCTTTTAGTCTATAACTCTGAAACACGTAGTTTGGCCTGGCCAGGTTATAAGTATCCTGAGGTCCTAGACTGAATCTCTTGATTCAATGATAGCTGTGTAATATCTACGTATCTGCCGCAAAATATTCTAAATATTTATTATCCATTTATTTATTTATCCACATTTTATTTGTATTCAATGAAAACTTATATGTTTAGGAAAAGATCCTTTACTTTTTAAAATATCGTCTTTAAAGTTTTCATTATAATATGAGCAGTAGTATCTGAAAAAGAAAACATTCATCACAACATGAAACCATAAACTTATTTCAAGTAGAATTTGCAATAATTCATTCTAAATTAGTAGTTTTTTGGTATTTCTATTGTTTTTTGTATATGATTCATGTGTCATACAATGAAGATTATTGTATTGTAATGTTTTAGGAAAATATTGTTGCGCTAGGAGGGCATTGCTATAATTGTCAAAAACAATCAATAAATAACATTCAATTGCAATAATTCTCCAGCACTTCATTTAAATTTGACTGATTGATCTTTATAATTTGTACAAAAAGAAGTTGTACCAGGCAGCTGTTCCAGCAGCAGGTATACATAAGAAACAGACATATGACAAGAATAGCATTTCCAATTCTAAGTGACATCATCATTTTATTGTTGTCAATTTTCCACAGCTATTTTTTTCTTATTATGCTTGTATTCTTTTATTCAATCAATTAAATACAAATTACATTTTAAATAATAACTTAAATAACAATTTATATTGTTATTTGTTATAATATAAATTGACCCAAAGTGGGGTCTCCTAAAGTGGGATAACCCAATGCTCAAAGTATCTCTAGTTTTTGGTATTATAATATTTCACTATAATATTACTTTATTTGTTCGCAGAAACTCTGGAAAGACATCAAGCACAAGTATGAATAAGGATAAAATGAAATCATTAAGAAGAATAATTTATTAGTTAATTGTTAATTTACATGATTAAATTGATTTAAATATCATTATTTTTTCATTTGATATAACCTTAATAAATAATATTTAGTAATGACTAGATAACGTTAAATCAATCATTAATAACAACTTATCCATAAACAATTCAAGATTAAAGTAAATATAGTAGTCATATAACAACTTATCCATAAACAATTCAAGATTAAAGTAAATATAGTAGTCATTGCTATCACAGCCGTTCACTGCATTGAGTGGTGAAAGCAATGCAGCATTAGGGTCAGTATATATCTGGCGGAAAAATGCTTGAACATGACCAAACACATTCTTGGCTGCCATCCGCAATGAACAGTCTCGCGCTTGTGTATGCTCGAATTCTAAATTCGCTCCATATGTTGCACGAAAGAGGTGTTGCCAGTATTGCTTTTAACACTACTTACATCAAGGCTGGTTTTTATTAACAAAAAAGGCATGAGAAAAATCCTTTCTATTTAAATAATTACTCTCAAATTAATGTTGGGTAAATTTTAATTGCTATTAAATAAGATCCTAACAAGTAAACCCGTCTGGTGTCTAAAAGATCCAAAAAAGTTTGATAGCAGACTGTACCCTATTGTCAATCATAAGCTGAAAGAAAAAATAATGGGTACTGTCTAACTAGTTTCTCTCTTTTATACAACAGTCGGGCTAATTGTAATTAAAATGTGTCCAACACTACTACTGTCTCAAATGCTGTGAGGATTAAAGATGATCTATTTTGGCACACAACTTTTACATTACAGAATATCGCTCCTCATCCTGAGACAGGAATAAACTACTATCAAAGCAGCTGTTTTTTTGGGGGTTTTTATCGACACAGATATGTCAACCCCCTTACTGTTGGCAGATGTGATCAAATGACATAGCCACGACTACTTATACTTCATTTGGTTAGGTAATTATCTGAAGATGGAACAATCTTGTAGAATTTTTTCATAAAAACATTTTAAATTAATTAACTGGGGTAACTAGTGTATGATTTCGGTTTTTAGCTGACTAACTGAGTTTTTATATAAAACAAAAAAGACACATCAAGATTTTTTTAATTTCGTTAAGTAGGTAAGTACCTAACCAAATGGAGTATAGGATTATAGTCTTACATAGCCCGAGGGCCACGATGAAACATCCGAATTTTTCGGGACTACGAAATGTATATATTTATATATTTCAGATTTATATTTATATAATATCGCAGATCTGATTTTGAAGTTATGCGAGGGTTAACTTCGACCAATGACAGTATCGTGACCTGCCCTGTTGACTTATTTATTGAATGATAGGTACTATAATAAATTAATTAGTCAACGCATATTGAAGACACTTTGTACTTTTCCAATATATTTTTTTATTTTTCACCTGACCTGTTACGTCTCACGGTATTCTCAAAAGTTTGTATTGGCGATTATAAAGTTATATTTCTAAATAGGTACTAGCAATACCAATTACAAAACCAATAGAAATAGTCTCTAGTCTATAAAAAATATAGTGTCTTATTCAATATG
This sequence comes from Eilema griseolum, assembly GCA_963662185.1. Taxonomy (NCBI): domain Eukaryota; kingdom Metazoa; phylum Arthropoda; class Insecta; order Lepidoptera; family Erebidae; genus Eilema; species Eilema griseolum. The sequence goes on from OY759249.1 coordinate 6,247,852, forward strand.
TGTAGCAGGTTCCACCAAGCGTCTTCAATCAACAGTATCTATTAACATTAGTCAACGCCCCATATAGGTAGGTACATATTTAATCACGGAACATAACATCGATAAGACCCCTAGCGACAATTTTCATTGTAAGAGCAGCGGAAGGCAGCGGCTTCTTGAGGCAAAATATTACAAACCATTTAGAACCTTATTCACGGAATAAAATGATCATAGTCATTTGAAGGCTAAGGACGGGCAGCGCGGCATCTCGTCAGGCTGCGTAAGCTTACTCGCAACAATTTCTTGTAACAAATTATAGCCGCAACCGGTCGCTGCTTTTTCAGTGGAAATTTACATTAAACATCGTTCATATTCTTAATACAGTGACGTCATTCGTTGTAATTCTCAACAGAGAACAAATTTAAAAAAAAACATCGTCCTCTGAGCCCGCTGCTGAGTCCGACAGTCCCGGGTCCTTTAAGCGGGGCGTGAAAAAGCATATGATGAGGTAGCCAAGCTAAGTGGCACCATTGTAACGTAACTTAGTGTCTGTAATGGTGACCCTCTTTCCTGAGACTTTGCCTTTAGCTTACCATCAGGCGAGGTAAAGTCAAGTTAGCGTGTCCTAGATGAAAAAAAAACTCAACTTCGATATTTTCCGTGAAGCGACTGCCATATGACCTTAACCCCATTGCCGATTTCGAAGTAATGTAGTTAGACCAGTTGTCGGGCTTTTTAGGTCTACTCGTTAGAATTGCCATATGATATGTTCGCAAGACGCCCAGGACCAACGGCTCAAGTGTTGAAAGCACAGTGCTATTCAAAACTAAAAGCAACACGAGGGCCAGATCGTGAGACATGGCCTTGGGTCGGCCGGGGTGCGAGGGATATACCTGTCAACCTCAACTTCGGCAACCAAAACGACCCACAGGCTGCGTGCGTTTTAGTCGGTTCGAGTCCGACATAACCTCTTCCACCGGCTCCGGTGGGGAGGTATTCGTGGGGATTTTGCGCACGTAAAAAAAAAGACTAAAAGCAACAAATGTCATTTGCATTACGAATTATGTTGAACATCTTGACAGCATTGTAGCACACATACGATATTTATAGATCACTTTATCTTGACATTATAACCCTGTATTTTAACACACACTAAAAACACGTTCTGTTCCGTCCTTATATTGCACACTAAGACAGTTCTGCAGGATGACGTACATGATGAAATGTGGGAAGTATGAAGGAAGAATTCTATTCATACGACATCTGCTAGTTCGTCCTGCGCCCCAAGCTTTTGGCCCGTCTGGGCCAATGCTTTGAAACCCTCTCTTATGATTTGCCGCTCCTGGAACAATGAGATGAATTTAACAACTGTGAGTATATGATGTACCTGTGTTTGGGAGCAAATATTAGTATACCTGTGTCTGTGGCAAACTTGCAACTGTCAGTATATCTGAGTTAGGTGGCAGCCGTGAGTGTACATGTATCTGGTGGCAATTGTCAGTGTATCTAGGTGGCAACTGTGAGTGTATCTGAGTCAGGTGGCAGCTGTCAGTGTATTTGAGTCAGGTGGCAGCTGTCAGTGTATTTTGAGTCAGTTGATAATTGTGAGTATACCTGTATCTAGTGGCAACTGTTAGTGTATCTTGAGTCAGGTGGCAACCGTCAGTGTATCTGTATCTAGTGGCAACTGTCAGTGTATCTGTATTTAGTGGCAACTATTAGTGTATCTGTATCTAGTGGCAACTGTCAGTGTATCTTGAGTCAATTGGTAACTGTGAGTATACTTGTATCTAGTGGCAACTGTCAGTGTATCTTGAGTCAGGTGGCAACTGTCAGTGTATCTGTATCTAGTGGCAACTGTCAGTGTATCTTGAGTCAGATGGTAACTGTAAGTGTACCTGTATTTGGTGACAACTATGAGTATACCTGTGTCTGGTGGCTGTAGAGCAGTCCAGTTCGTCGGCGAGCGTGTCAGCAGACGAGGAGGTAGGCAGAGACCGTGGCGCTGCGGGCGGGGCCACTATTGGTAGCGGCGCGTCGGGGGCAGGCTGTTCCGCCATTGCACGAATGATATCGACCAACAGCGCCTGAGCTAAGTTCTTGATGGCATCTTGCCGGGCCACCTGTTAAATGCCAAATTTATGTAGGTCATCAATCTATAGACTATATAACATCACGCTACTGTTCAAGCGAGTGGAAGAGTAATCATAAGTCATTAAATCTGGTAAATTGTATTATTTGAAAAGTATCAAATTACGGGTATATATGGGTTCAAGGGAGTGCAGGGGGGGGGGGGGAAGAAGGGTGTTGAGGTAATGTCACGAGCGAAGCCAGCTAGTTTGAAATAATTATGACATTTAGTTGTAAATGGGTAGAGAAAGTTGTCAAAATCATCTTCCATTGTCCCAATTATTTGGTTTGGTTTAATGTTGGACGGCGCAACATGTCTTTCTCGTCAATACATTCCTGTCAAATGTCATTTCCAAAGTCATTCCCTTATTCATAATATTCTCTTTCACGCGGTTCATTCATCCGGCCCTCCCGTTTTCGGGGACGAGAGGGCCAGATCGAGAGTGATGACCCTGGGTCAGCCGGGGTGCGAGGGATATGGCTGCCAAGTCATCCCCAGCAACTAACAAAGACCCAAAGACACCGTGCATTTTAGTCGGTTCTAGTCCGACATAACTATTCCCACAGGAATTTTTAGCATGTAAAAAAATATCGCAGTGGATGGAAAAAAAGACTTTTATCTGCACTAAGTCTCCTTTTTTGGACCGTTGTGCGTGATTCCGGTTGTAATGTGTGAGGATGAATTCGCTGCCTATGACGAGTGGTGCGGTGTATGGATGATGGATGGTGGTTCCTTACGACGCCGAAGTTATGCGCGATCATCCTGAGCGCGTACTCCTTGATGTCGGAGGCGCGCATGCGGTCGGCCGCCTGCAGGATGGCGAGAACGTTCTCCGGCGTCACGTTGCTCTGCAGGTTGTGCTTGCAGAACACTTGCAGGCGGTTGTTGGTGAACCCTGAACATGGCATTGTAACCTTCGATGTTACATCACATCTATCTATCGGCTGATTTTATAGTCGTTATAGAAGATTATGGGCAGTTTGGTAGCAAAGTCGTCTAATGTATGTCAATAATGTACAGGTGATATTTATACCACTTAAGCAGCAGAGTGACTGAGTGGTTATCAATGGTATAAAAACACAATATTCATAATTATATAACGTTTCGGGACTTTTCCCGATTAAATCATGGAACTTACTATTTTTGCCGACGTTTCGGATGCGTTGCAGCAGTTCAGTTATGGCGTGACCACGGGTGCTGCAACGCACTCGATAAAGTCCCAAACTGAACGTTATATAATTATGAATTCACACTACGATATTTTAAAAACACAATATATTTTGTATCGCCAAATGTATTATGTAAATAAATAATATTATTTATTTATTTATTACTAGCTTTTGCCCGCGACTCCGCCCGCGTGGATGTTGGTTCTCGGCAATTATTCGAATTTTTCTCACCTTTTAAACCTTTTCTAGACTTCCACGAACATTTCAAGATCAAGATAAGATAAATCCGTTCAGCCGTTCTCGAATTTAAGCGAGACTAACGAACAGCAATTGACTTTTTAAAATATAGATAGATATTCTTAATTGTAAATAGCTACAAGTCGACTCACCGTAATATATAGGAGCTTGGAACAGGTACAGTGAGTCTTCAGTAGGCATGTTGGTATCACCGTAGTATATGTACCGTAGGAGAGAGTCGAACGCCTCCTCCGAAGGCACCGTGTCGCATATTTGAATCTGAAGACAATTTACACATTATTTGATCAACACATCAGTACAGGATAGGCGTTTTTTAAAGAAGAAAGTTGCACGAAGAATCTGTGGACGTCTCTCGAGAATACATTTTGGTGATCACAGCTCAAGCTACATTGTCACCCCTCGTTTTCACCACGAAACAAGTTGTCAACTTGTTTGATATAAAACTTGTTGAAGACTAATCAAATTACAACAAAAGTGATGTTTGCGCAGTTCGTGGGCCGCCATACGCACGTTGACGATGTTGTCGTGCGGCGAGAAGGAGCGGAACATGGCCTCGAAGTAGGCCGCGCGCGCCGCCAGCACCACCGACATGTCCTGCTCCAGCGGCGTGCCTGGGGAGGGGGCAGCCACGCTACATACGCACGTTGACGATGTTGTCGTGCGGCGAGAAGGAGCGGAACATGGCCTCGAAGTAGGCCGCGCGCGCCGCCAGCACCACCGACATGTCCTGCTCCAGCGTCGTGCCTGGGGAGGGGGCAGCCACGCTACATACGCACGTTGACGATGTTGTCGTGCGGCGAGAAGGAGCGGAACATGGCCTCGAAGTAGGCCGCGCGCGCCGCCAGCACCACCGACATGTCCTGCTCCAGCGTCGTGCCTGGGGAGGGGGCAGCCACGCTACATACGCACGTTGACGATGTTGTCGTGCGGCGAGAAGGAGCGGAACATGGCCTCGAAGTAGGCCGCGCGCGCCGCCAGCACCACCGACATGTCCTGCTCCAGCGGCGTGCCTGGGGAGGGGGCAGTCACGCTACATACGCACGTTGACGATGTTGTCGTGCGGCGAGAAGGAGCGGAACATGGCCTCGAAGTAGGCCGCGCGCGCCGCCAGCACCACCGACATGTCCTGCTCCAGCGGCGTGCCTGGGGAGGGGGCAGCCACGCTACATACGCACGTTGACGATGTTGTCGTGCGGCGAGAAGGAGCGGAACATGGCCTCGAAGTAGGCCGCGCGCGCCGCCAGCACCACCGACATGTCCTGCTCCAGCGGCGTGCCTGGGGAGGGGGCAGCCACGCTACATACGCACGTTGACGATGTTGTCGTGCGGCGAGAAGGAGCGGAACATGGCCTCGAAGTAGGCCGCGCGCGCCGCCAGCACCACCGACATGTCCTGCTCCAGCGGCGTGCCTGGGGAGGGGGCAGCCACGCTACATACGCACGTTGACGATGTTGTCGTGCGGCGAGAAGGAGCGGAACATGGCCTCGAAGTAGGCCGCGCGCGCCGCCAGCACCACCGACATGTCCTGCTCCAGCGGCGTGCCTGGGGAGGGGGCAGCCACGCTACATACGCACGTTGACGATGTTGTCGTGCGGCGAGAAGGAGCGGAACATGGCCTCGAAGTAGGCCGCGCGCGCCGCCAGCACCACCGACATGTCCTGCTCCAGCGGCGTGCCTGGGGAGGGGGCAGCCACGCTACATACGCACGTTGACGATGTTGTCGTGCGGCGAGAAGGAGCGGAACATGGCCTCGAAGTAGGCCGCGCGCGCCGCCAGCACCGAGCGGTGCGCCGGCCGCAGCGCGCCGCCCACGCGCAGGCGCACGTCGGCCAGCTCCGCGCCGCCCGCCAGCACCACCGACATGTCCTGCTCCAGCGTCGTGCCTGGGGAGGGGGCAACCACGCATACACAGGTGCACCTTAGCTGACTGATAACGCGATAAAGTGCGGGTAAGAGAGATTCGAATTTCGAATTTCACCTTTTGAAATTGCATACATACATATAAACACGCTTTTATCTTCGGAGGGTTAGACAGAGGTGAATAACACCCACATTTCAGAAATCAAGCGTGTAAAATTGAACTTGAATTGAACAAAGGCTCAATATTTGTTAGTATTACTTATGTCTATGTTAGTAAAAATTATAAAAAAATTTAAATGTACATAAGCCATTCTTGCACTATTCCCCCCGCTATGGTACAGCAATGGTTTACTTGGCGACTATCTAATTTTCTCGCGATCATGTCACATTGGCTGAATGTATTTTAAGTGCATACATATTTTAATGTAGTAAGTACACTACTTCTAGCCTGCTATTCCAAAGATACCAGTCTATCTAAAAGTTGTCTGGAAGAGATCGCAGTCTGCGATAAGACTGCCCATTTGTACCTACTATTGTGAATTTTGTTGATATTTATTTTATGTAGATTATCGGTGTACAATAAAATTACATTCATTCATTCATTCATCATTGAATTTGGACCCACGTAATAGGGGGGGGTGAGTCTTTCGGGCACTATTGTTGACTCGAACCATGCATCTGAGGCTGAGTCTCGGCTTTATATAGCTGTCTGATGTTAAACAGTCCTATCCCTAAGTCGCCTTGTACGACACGCATGGTCCAAATTCTACTATGCTGAGAGTCTCGCACCTTTTTAAATTACTGAAAAATAATAGCAGTGTCACTCCAGAAGAAACGGGAGCAGTGAAAACTTAGCGAATGTAATGTATCATGTATTATGTCCCAAAATTCCAAAATAAGCAGGCACCAGCGGGTGAGCCTGTTTATGAATACTGGAGAAAAATATTGAAAAAGTTACATATACAGAGGTGACACATTTAACTATTCACAGTTTGTCACAAGAAGTATCAGTAACGGTGTCGCGAGTTGAATGGTTTATCCCCCCCATCTCAAAAAATATTCAATGAAAAATGCCCATTGCGACTCTTTTCCGAGCGGAATTCCCCTCGGATACAGCGGGGGCGATTATATGGGACTCGAAGTGACTAAAATTTCGCAATTTTAAGTTAACATTGCTTTAAGCAAAATGTTGGTCCGACCGAGTTAAATAAAAAAAATGAACGAATATTTTATCGTTATCGAGCAGACCCATTCAAATTCATTTATTTGCTTAAATGTGGTTACAAAGATGTCAGGTCCAATAGTTTTGTGCGGCACATTTACCATTTTATGGCATCACGCTTGTCGAACGTAGAACCCTGCCACCAACTGTCATTATTCTACGAGACTTCGGCATTCTAGTCTACCTGTAAGTTAGAACTTCAATATTTTCGGTGAAGCAACTGCCGTCTGACCTCCACAACCAATTGACGACATCGAAGTTAAGTAATTAGACTCTGCCACTATCTATCCTTCCAAATCTAAATACAATTTGAGAATGGCTTTACCAATTTCATTAAACTTTTTAAATTTTAAAATACTATACATACCTATTATTTCTTCGTCGTACTCATGCTGCGCCGCTGCGTTGGCTTGTTTCAGAGGCGGCTGCTGCCTCCGCCTGATCACTTCCACCATCAGACTCTTCTCCATCTGCTCAAACTCGTGAGACATCACTATCGGTGTGAAGTTATAGTCTTTCACCACGAACCTAAGAAAGTGTTGCCAGTTAAGTGATAAGTAATCCGAGAGTAAACATAGAACTCATGACAAAGTGCCCGCTTGATGGCAATTGTGAATCGGTTACGTGGGACCGGAAATCATAATTGGCGAAATGTGAGTGTTAACTGTTAATATACATTTGCCAACCCATTTCTGTTTGTTTAATATAGATAGACGTGGCCTAGGGGATGGATAATACTTTATTGTATACCAATACATTTACAGTAGAACAAATCGGTAGCAAGTATACAGTTTAATGTACAATGGGCCTTATCGCTAATAAGCGATTTCTTCCAGGCAAATAATATAATTATAGAAAATAATATCACTATAATTAAAAAAAAAACAAAATAACAAGAACAATTATTTTAACAAGAAGGAAAAAAAAATATTTCCCCCCATCTCGGAAAAAGTAATTTTGCTCTTCGATTTCTGAGTGCAAAAGTCGTTTTTATCCTTTAGAGGGTAAAGTAAATTTGAATTTAGAACATCGTGTGCAACCTTAGGTTGTGTTTCAAAACATCATTAAACCTATTACTTCTACGTCTATGTTGCCGAATTTATCACAATTATTTTTTTATTTGTTATAGACTCAGATTAGAAACTCCTTGGCTACTGTGGTGTACTTTTTTTAATTGGCTTTTTTTGCATTTAGTCATTTCCTCGCTGAGGTGGGATGAAAAGTTACGTGTTGCACTCGAATGCAAAGATTTTTCACCTTTTGCTCTTTTGATTCCTTCGCTAACGCTCAGAATTCTAAAACAGAATCCTTCGCGTGTTCGGTCATCAATCTTGAGCACGCGGTTAAAAAGCAACTTTGCACTCTTGTGCTATTTTATTCCCTACCTTCAAAAGCTTATCTCCTACCTGAGACAGTACTCCTTGATACAGTTGAGGTTAGCGTGGTGCGCGGCGTGTAGCGCGTGTAGCACGTTGCCGTAGCACAGGTTGGCGCGTAGGTACCGCGCGCACAGCCCTCGTAGCCGAGGGATGTTGAGGCGTAGCGCTAGGCGTAGCACTTCGAGGACTAGCAGTACTGTGGCTGGGGACGCTGGGTCTTCATCTGGAGAAATTAGAGGAAGCTCGTGAAGTATTGCAGATAGAGATAGAGGCAGGCTGTTGTCTCTGTCTACCCCGGAGGGAAAGGTGGACAGTAATATTATAAAACCAAAAGATATGGTGCAGTTATTGGCTAAACTAAATAGAAAGTGAGACAGAGAGAGTGAGAGAGAGGCTTTTATATGTATGTATGAATAAAGGATGTTGGCTGGCCGAAGACCAAATAAAATCAGTCCTGTTGTGGTGACGGCGGGAAGGCAAACGGAAGTTTGGACGCCCCCAGATATATGTGATCAACACAATTTTCAAGATCGATCGTTTTTGACATTTGGGTGATGTGAGATTAGATCTAGACTGAATTATAAACAGGTTTTTACATAAATGAAACTAGTGTCAAGTCAAGATACATAACTGAGTATCTTCTAAAATACGAGGCCTAGAGGAAATACTTTTTAAACTTTTAAATTTACCTTTTTCAGTAGGATCAATCCTGTCCATGTATATGTAGTTGAGCACCATATTAAAGGCTTCGGGGGTGGCCTCGGGCAGTAACACTTTGAGTTGAGGAGTTGCCGTGTAGCAGTACACTTCGGACGCCTTCTCCTCACCAGCGGCTATACGCTTCATTTGTTCTTCGCGAGCTTCTCTATATAAAAGAATAAAGAGATTACATTCACATTTATTTATTTTGCGAAATATACTTTGGGTACAGAATAGATGTTACAAAGATAACTAGCGACCCGTCCCGACTACACGCGATGCAACGTAGATACTGTAAACAGTGTCAGTGTCAAGAGATCAGACCAATCCCGTCACCGGCCTGCGCAGTTTATTTCGTTGTGCCTAATTCTCAATTTGCTATATCTCTTAAATTATTCATTGTAATTTATAATATATAGTTTGAATGGGAAAATCCATTACGTAATTTTAAATATTAAAGAAGTATATATTGAATTTAAATCACAATTTATAAAAGTGAATACATGAAATAAGTAAGTTATATTAAAACGTACTTGCAAAAAACAATGTAAGAATAATTAACTGGCTCTTGTTCAAGTACAAACGGGAAAGTGGACCGCTGATATTTTAGGATCCAGTGATCCTCTCATTTTAAGTGCAAATTGCATACGATGCACAAGGCAGAAGTACCAAGAAACAACCTCCGAGCCTCCCTCTACAGGGTCACTGTCGCAATGGATCGCAGGTGGCAGCGTCTGCACCTCGGGTGAGAGGCCCTATCATCCCCGTTGCTAAGGGTGTATCGCGTGGAGGTTTCGGGCCCCACACCTTGACTTTATGATACTTACAAGGCTAAATGCTACATATTAAATTCGTGTTTCGTGCGGACCCGAAGTTTCTGTTCTTTCAGTGTCATCAAAAGACTAAGTTTTATACAATGTAATATTGGATGTGTGGAATACCAGGGGAGTCATACTCTTGGTACCAACCATGTAGGACCATTCTAATACTCTTCTTGAAGAACTCCACATTGCAGTCGCTTGGAAAAACTACAGCAGGGACTTGATTCCAAAGCTTGGGCGTGTGTGCGATGAAGTTCCTTTAATAGCGCACAGTGCGTACCGTTAGCAGTCCCAATGTATGGCGAGCAGTGCGATGATAGAATGTAGGTGCGGGCCCGACAGTTCAGTCCATGTATGCTAAAACTACGGCACTATTAGCACTCACCTTATCTTGGCTCTTAAGTACTGCGATCTAGCTGCCAGGATGGCCTGGTGTGCCAGTATGGAAGTCTGTTCAGGTCCCACTAAAATCTGTATGTCACAGAACTGGTGAGACTTCAAGATGCGTCCGAAATCATCATGTAACGTACACCGAGGGTAGTTTGATAGCTGAAAGTAAACAGAAGTTTGATTCTTAAGAGATCTTGAAGGAACAGGGCGTGATATTCCTTCGACATAGAGGAAGAATTTCCTTGATATAATATTTTTTTTTTACGTGCGCAAAATCCCCACGTATACCCCCCCACCGGAGCCGGTGGAAGAGGTTATGTCGGACTCGAACTGACCAAAACGCACGCCGCCTGTGGGTCGTTTTTGGTTGCCGAAGGTGAGGTTGACAGGCATATCCCTCGCACCCCGGCCGACCCAGGGTCATCTCTCACGATCTGGCCCTCTCCTCGGGTGTGGGCACTACAGATTCCCCAAGGAAGCGCGCAAGGCGCGCTGCCGCCGCGGCCTGCTTCTGCCAGGGTGACAGGCGGCTCCACCAGTCACCGCCAGGCCTGCGCTCATGGGGGGCGGAGGTTGTTCACCGGCCTCCGACGCTGACGCCGTACGTAATTTACTTTATAAGACCTTTATAACAAACCTATGATCCACAGATTAAGTTTTATGATTATGATTATAATTTTTCAACCAGGTAATGGAATAGGTAGGCCGCAGTGGAAAAGGTTTCCTATAAACCATTTATGCCGGCTCCTCAATAGGTCGTATAGTGCATGACAAGCTAAAAAATTGGTTGCCTGTAAAGTCGGTATACGGGCGAAAGTTTTACGTGACAACGACTTTGAGTGGTAAAACAATTAACTGGCAACGTGTAAACTTGTATGCAGGCGCCTAAGCGAAATAGAAGCGCAAGACATGAACCGGTGTGTATGCCTATCTCTCTCACTCTCTCTCTCTCGCTCTGTCTCTCTCGCTCTTAGGCGGGCTAACTGTGCTCGAGTGGAAGGGACGCGTGCCTTTCACTTTTTATGTCTGTCTCTCTCGCTCTTAGGCGGGCTAACCATGCCCGAGTGGAAGGGACGCGTGCCTCTCACTCGCTCTCATTGTGAGCGCATAACGTGAGCGGAGCGTAACGCAGTTTCTTGAAGTGTCACCCGGCAAACCAATTTATAAGACGTTGTCACGTCAAAAGGAGAGGGAGGGGGGGCAATGGAGGGGGGATTACCGGACTTCAAAAAAGGGTTCCATTCATAACAATGCCAGGTCCAAAAATGGTACGTGACACTTCGGTTCGGGGGCGAAGTAACTTCATAGTACTTATATGGTTGAATAGTACCTTTCCTGCGGCTCCGGTTTTAGATATTTCATGGTAAATATTTAACGGTTTTTTAAGACAGTTCTCTAGTATCTCCTATGCTTTCTGATCTCTCTATACTGTCCTTGTTAAAAAAGATACTGTATAAAATAATAAGTTAAAAAATACCCTCACCTGAAACCGGAACAGTTCGCCACTCCGTACGTTATTGTCGACAGTGCCGCCGAAGATATACAACGCGTCGTCGACCACCGCGCCCGCGTGGAACAGCCGCCCCGACGGGATCTGTGAGTCTGTTGCCGGCTGTACCACAGACCTGATGCACAGAGTCATAACAATCGTATTATTACGAGTATATAAATCGACTGCGATGCTGCTCCCATTATGCGCGTGACGTGGTGTAAAGAGCATTAGCTGAGAATGAGCGAGATTTTTTTCTTTCTAAAAATAGCCTAGTGGTATGGGTAATGGACTGCTGAGACGAGGTCTCGGGTTCGATCCCAGGTTTTACCATGGCACGCACCAATGACTTTTCGATGCTTTTCGAAGTTATGTGTGTATTTATAGCAGGTTTATAAGTGCCCGGTTAATGGCAATAGGCTCTCCACCTATTACATTGGGACCTAAACATAAACTGGCGAAATGTGGGTGCTAGCACCTCTGCCTAGCCCTTTGGGGATATAGGCGTGAGTTTATGTTGTGCATGTTTTATGTCTAAAAATAAATCCTCATCTTTCTGCTTTTTCTTTTCTTTTATACCACTTTGGTGGGAGACAAGCACTCGGCCCACGGCTGATAGAAAGTGGTTACCGTGGCCTATGGATGTGTGCAAAACCAAGGGAGTTACCAGTTCCTTATGAAAATAAATCCTCGTCTTTTTAAATAGTTCACGGTTGTATTGGAGGCTTTCACCTCGGAGCCTCGAGTTCACTTACTCATTCTCCTCCTTTAGATCTGGCCTATGTAGCTTTTATGGGTGCGACTGCCGTCTGACCCCCGAAGTATTAGAACCGGGGTTGTTAATCAACATAAAGTGAAATAAACATACCATATCTGCGTGTCGAGGTCGTAGCAGTGCAGATCATTGGGCAGCGTGTTGTCAGCGGCCCCGCCGAACACATAGAGATGTGCCCGGTGGGGCACCATGACGTGTCCGTAGCGCCTGGCCGGGGCCCCGCCCGCGCTTCGCAGCAGGTGCTCAGTACACACGCGACTCCACCTGTATACACACACACATACACCGGACTGAGCTAATGACTTCATATTTTGTTTGCTTAGGTACGTCAACGACATAAGTTGATTACATACATATAATCACGCCTTCATCCCCGGAGGGTTAGGCAGAGGTGAATTAACACCCACATTTCACCAATAATTGTACTCGTTCCCACGTAATAGGGAGTGAGTCTATTGCCGTATCCCGGACACTATTGTTGACTCGAGTCATACATCTGAGGCTGAGTCTGGGCTGTACATATCTGTCTGATGTTAAACAGCCCTATGCCTTAGCCGCCTTGTACAACACCGCATGGGAAGTGATGGGCTGGCCCAAATTTTACTCTGGCGTAAACCACGCGGCGGTTTGATTAAGACTAAAATATTTACAAACTTTTTTTTAAATCTGGAATACCAGTAGGTATCAATAATTTATGTATAAGTAGATTTATGATTCCTGGAGGTAAAATTTAACATTTTGTTCACTATTTTGTATGAGATTTTGGGGCCACAGTGATCAATTAAATAGATATTGTTAAGCTACTTTTGTCATTGACTGTACTTAACTAAAGAACAATCTTGATTTGAGATTGACATGGTCATTCACATTAATAGTGTAAAACTCACCGGGATATTTACTATGTTTATTATTTTTGCTGAGTAACCAATATTTCGGCGAGCGCCATGATCGCGGTGTACTGAATATCGGTTACTCAGCAAAAATAATAAACATGGTAAATATCCCGGTGAGTTTTAAACTATTAATCTTGATGTCTGTTTTAACACATTTTATTTTAAAACTCTTTCTTTGTTCAGTTTAAAAATAAAACACGATTAAATACCAAAATTGAAGCACACAATTTAAGTAGGTAGTAGTTTATTTGTCGGATATATGTTTGTGTAAAAAGTCACATCAAAATTGTTAACCTTTAGTTAAATACCTAACCAAATGGAGTATAGACACAGTATGAAGTCAAGAAATGTATACAAGATGTTTATAACAACAATTGATTCACAGTTCTGGGATAAGGCGGGGACGCGGGAGAGAGCGCGGGACATAAATAAGTTCGAAACCATTTTGTTTTTCGAGAGAGCACATAAAACAGAATAGCCTCATAATATGTTGTATATAAATATTTCTAATTGTTGCCCGCGGCTTTCCCGCGTGGAATTTTGTTTCTGTTCTCGTAACCCATGGGAATTTATTCTTGGGATAGAAAGTTCCTATGTGGAATTCAATAACGAACATTTACACAAACTTTCCCATTTATATCGACTAACATTGGATAAGTCCTTCAAACTGTCGTTTGGGATGCTCAAGACGTGGCTCTGTAGCTCAGGGGTCAGAACATTACTGTTCGCGCCAGTCGCGGGCACTCACTACCACGGAGGGGCGAGCAAGACGGAGGCAGCAGCGTGGGGACTGGTCGCTTATCACGGCGGCTACGGCGGTGATTGGGTGGCGGGGACGAGGCTGGGGCCACTTGGTTTTGAGCCATCGAGGACCACACTTGCTTTTGTGCTCCTAGTTGCTAATATATTTATACAGTTCAAACATTTATTTCATTTTACTATCCCCAGACAAGCCAAGACTCGTCTAAGCATTTCAATTTTTTCATACCTAATTGAGTTTGAATAGTTAGGCATACTATTTTTTTTTATACAACTCGGTGGCAGACAAGCACACGGCCCACCTGATGGAAAGTGGTTACCGTGACCTATGAACGTGTGTAACACCAGTGGAGTCACATCCGTGCTGCCGACCCTGTAAGAACAGCGATTTTGTGCCGTCAGTGTAGAGGACAAAGCAGGACAAGCCTTTGGTCATCCCACTGACAGCACAAACACTCTCCAGTGAGCTCTGGCTACCCTACTCACCGCCGGGAACACAACACGAAATTATTATAACCGCGGTATACTGTAGGGCAGCGGTACTTCCCCAGTCGGACTGCTCAATTGGGCGGAAATACCGCCGTGTCCTACCTCCTTCAAATTTAATTTCCCACTTATAATATTAGTAGGATGGGAAAGATAGGACTAAAGACTCACGTGTGTGTCTCGAAGTCAAACTGGAACAAGGCGTTGGTTATCTTGGCGCCACTTTGCCCGCTAAACACGAACATCTTGCCTCTGGCCACTGCGACAGGGAAGTTGCAGCAAGTGGGTGGACATTGACCTTTCTGTTCTACGCGCTCCCATTGGTGATTCTCGCCCTGGAAATTAAAAAAAAAAAACTAGATATGTTCAGGTACTTAACTAAAGTTAAACAATCTTGTAGTAACTTTAAATTAAAACATATATTAAACAAATAAACTAGCCTAACTAACTGACTAACTAGAGGTTCAGGTGCAGAACATCCGATCAAGAACCAAGCGGTTCGGAGACTCTTTCCTCTGTCGCACCATTAAGGCCTGGAATTCGTTACCAGCTCACGTGTTTCCTTCTTCCTACAATCCCGGGTCCTTTAAGCGGGGCGTGAAAAAGCATTTTGATGATGCCGTCAAGCTGAATGTCACCATTGTCACATGGTATGTGTAGGTAATGGTGACCCTCCTATCTGAGACTTTGCCTTTAGTTTACTATCAGGCAAGACGAAGTGTAATTGAGGTGTTCTATATATAAAAAAAGTGGAATATATTTTTTTTGTGTACTTGGATGATACTTACTAGTAAATTGGTAGTCCACATGTCATTGAGCCGTGCGTTGCCGTCGTATCCCGCGAATATCCATAGTTTGTCGTCGTATACCGCGGCTCCGTGGGCGGATCGGGGTACTGGCTCTCTGTCATATAGTAAACACAGCTAAAATACTAGATTTTAAAATGCACTTCCATTACTTGCAAAACAGGATGATCGTTATCGTATTGGGCACTTTTTAAAGTATACCAGGGCACCATAGAGTATGTCCCTTCTAGTCCCCGTCAATATCTTGGTTATTAATCTGGATTTTGTAAGATGAAAGAAGAAAAACCGCGGTAGCCTAGTGGTATGGGTATAGACTGGTGAGACGAGGTCTCGGGTTTGATCCCAGGTTTTACCATGGCACACACCAATGACCTTTCGATGCTTTTCGTAGTTATGTGTGTATTTATCGCAGGTTTATAAGTGCCCGGTTAATGGCAATAGGCTCGCCCAATTTGGCCCAAATTGGGACCTAAACATAAACTGGCGAAATATGGGTGCTAGCACCTCTGCCTACCCCTTCGGGAATATAGGCGTGAGTTTATGTTATGTTGTAAAATGTTATTGCGATCTTTTTTGTAAGATTTTTTTTGTAACAGCACGATTTCTCAAAAAGTACATAAGAAGAAATATGAATATATAAACTATCATGGTCACTCACATCAGTATCAAAATAAACGGGATATTTACCATGTTTCATTGTTTCGAGTTGCCGATATTTCGGCGCTGTTGCAAGCACCATGATCACGGAGGAACTGGAGTAGCGGCGGTGAACAGAGAAAAAGGAACTATCGGAAACTCAAAACAATGAAACATGGTAAATATCCCGTTTATTTTGATACTGAAGAAATATGAAACTCTGTTAGTAGTTAAATACTTTTTTACGTGCAGAAATCCCCTCGGTTAACCCCCAGCCGAAGCCAGCGAGGGTAGTTATGTCCGACGTATTTAAGTAAAGTACCTTATTACAGTCTATGCCATATATCTTGAACCGAAGTCGCGAGAGATACGAGGCCCTGGCGCTGAATAACGGATGAGGCTCTGGTGAAGGCATAAAATATGTACGATACATGTTTTAATTGGATATTTGACTGTCTAGTCAAATTTTTGTGACGTCATAATATTTAATAGTCAAATCATTTACTATTATAGGTTGGGTAGATTATTAAAAATATATAAAAACAATAAAATAAGCATAGACACAATTTTTACCGCTCTTTTATCATTCTTAATTTAATAATCTCAAATAAATAATTTATTTTAACAACAGTAAAATACCCAATTACATTCTTACTATTATTAGAGTATTAAATAACTCACTGTCCTGTGAATTTCCACTGCACCCATTGAGCACTCGAAAATTTATACTCGAAGAGGTCATTCTTGTTTGTCAGATTGGAGTTGGCGAGAATGTCTCCTGTGTAACCACCGAACACGAACATCGATGAACGATATACCTGCACATATCAAAGTACTAACACCTAAATCCAAAGAAAATTGACGAATGGTGGGTGTAAAATACGCCACAAGTGCGAAATACGCCACAAGTGTAAAATACGCCACAAGTGCAAAATACGCCACAGGAGTCAAATACAACACGGTTGGAAAATACGCCTCAGATGTGATATACGTCACAAGTGTTAACAGAATACTCAGTTCCAACACTCACGTGAACCCGATGTGGGTTCATGTTAATGTGTCCGTATCTATATGAACCCATACCAGGTGAATTGAGATTCAAACCAACAAATTCTAGCTGGTGTAAATGGTGGTTTATTATAATAATAGTAATAATAATAATAACGTCTTTATTGTACACGAATTACACATTACACTAGAATATGTGATACAAGTTCAGTGGCACGTACAGATGGCGGCCTTATCGCCTTGCGGCAATTTCTTACAGGCAACCATAGGATGGAGATAAGAAAATTATTATAATTATATAAATATATTATATATTTTATATAAATAATTAGATAAAAATTATAATTAGTTAGTAGGAAATTTCAACTTACCACAGCAGAATGATGATACCTTGGCGCTGGCGGTATTCCCATACATCCCGTCTTAGTCCAAGACATTTCTTTTATATCAAATCGAATTAGATCATTCAACATAGATTTGCCATTGTCACCTCCAAACACATAAATTGCATTTTTGTATGCAATTGCTGTGTGTTTACTTCGTCTGTAAAAGTTTAAATGGGAATAAGATGTGTAGGGGGTGCCTAATTATGTGTGTGAGTTGTAGGGAAGAAAGGGGAATATCACCCTATATCAAACATAAATCACTGTGGATAAAATTCGACTTAATATTCTCTTACGTATTTTAGTACTTATATTAGTTCATTGTTATATATTTTACGATTGTCCTTTTTTTAATACCACTTAGGTGGCAGACAAGCACACGGCCGACCTGATGGAAAGTACATACCTATGTATAAACATAGCCTGTCAAAATCTTAACCCTCCTTTTGCTTCGCCGTAGTCTAGAAGGTTTTTTTTAAAGTACTAAGAGATTTTTCTCCGTATCGATTTTATTTTAAGTACATTCCTGTGTCTTTAATATACCTTGGGTGGCAGACAAGCTCACGGCCCACCTTATGGGAAGTGGTTACCGTAGCCTATGGACGTGTGCAAGACCTAGAGAGTCACACTCGGGCTGCCAACCCTGTAAGCATTGAGAGTTTCTGTGCGGTCAGTGTAAAAGACAAAGCAGGACAAGCTTTTGGTCTTTCCACTGACAGCACAAAAACTCTCCAGTGAGCCCTGGCTACCCTAATCACCGCCGGGAACACAGTTCGAGGTTATTATGGACGCGGTATTCTGTAGGGCAGAGGTACTTCCCTAGTCGGACTACTCAATGGGACGGAAATACCGCCGTGTCCTACCTCCTTATATGAAAATAACTAATCAACGAAGTACAGATTAACAGTTTGTAATACATTTGCTGTGGAAAAACTTATTAAATAAATAAATAAATTACACATAAGGTTGGTTTAGCCAAATCTCATTATGGAAGTGGGAAAAAATCAATGAAAGTTGGTGTACTAACTTGGCGCCTACAAATTCGTAGCATTCAGTCATACGTTTCCACTTATGCACAGTTTCAAATGGGCCAAACTCCATCTTAAGGTTAATATCCAACTCGTTTGGATTTCGTAACTGTTCAGTTATAACTCTCGCTATGTTCTGCATTTTCAATTCTTTGCTCTGAAATTGATGTTTCAAACATAAGTACACTATAGGAAACAATTATGTTTTGTTTGTTTGCATATTTTCACTCCGGGTTTAGGGAATGTTAGAAGGTACTCGAAAGGGGTTGTTTATGAAGCATTAAACAATTAATTAGCTAATCACAGTTCACTACTAAATACAAGTAGGTCTAAAAAGGCCACTTTTATGGAATCATATTAATATAATATTGTGTCATGCGGCAATATTTATAGGAAATTGGAACCTGTTTAGTAAATGACTTCTTGTGATTCTGTTCACATGAGTGACCGTTTTACTAATTTTATAGGAATCTATTGAAATCTACTGGAAATTCATAATGTTACTTATATTTAGTGGAATCTCTCAATGTGGCAGTTTTTGACCCGTTGGCCTCTCCCAAATATAGAGTAAAATATAATAATTATTTTTTAGTTGCTTTGTATACCTAATAATCTGTGTTTGCATACCAACCTTATGGTGAAATGTACTTGATTACTATAATTATTTCCATCTTTTGTTGTACCACATTACAAGCAATGAATTATGAATTATAATATTTAAAATATATTCATAAGAATTGAACTGAATGTAGAGGTTCCAATTATTTACAAATTGACCAAATTATAGGAAGGTGTACAGTAAAGTAAAGTGGCTTCTCAAGGCTTCTAAGTGCAAGCCAAGTGCAAGCTTTGTATCTAACTACATTTGGTGGTGGGGCAAAGAGGGGAAAATTTATTGCATTTGCATTAATCAGAATTTAGATAAATTATATAACATCAAGATTTTGAGCAAGATTAAAATACTGTGCATATCCTGATATCCATGAACCACAAGATTTTCCTAGTGCAAATTTACTTTTGTTACTTACCTGGCTTATGCATGGCGAACAATGACATTAAAATTCGAAATATAAACGCTAATAATTAACAAAATCATTAATTTACTTCGAGTCTAAAACTGAGTTATACATGCGCAAATTATATTAATTTTACAGGAGAACTAGGGATGAATAATTACGAATAGAAAAAGCAAAAGTAATATGTTTACCGTCTTCAGTTTCAGGGCTTATGAACTTATTAACAGAAGAAACACCAAGTTCATTCCTTCAGGCAGTCTAATTAAAACTACAAGTGATCCGGAACTGGGCTAAAATAGGAAGAATTCTTAAAATAATCGTGCCGAATATAGGTCGGCAAAATAATTTCAAATGAAGTCATTGACTTGTTAAAAGTCCTGACAATTTTATTCTACTACTACATTTTTGATGAGTTCTTTGACTTTTAAGGTCTTTTAATACATTTCACAGGAATATTTTATGATACTTACATACTATAGTTTATTTTTCAATGTCTCAAAACTTTCAACACAAATCCGACAATATGTACAATCGGTGTGTATTCTCTTGATATTTTGACAGGGAAACAGCGATTGAATTGAACATATATTTTCATATTTTGTTGAATGAATTTGTAAGTGCTTGTACCGAGCGATGTTAATGAATGAAGATGAATTATTTATTTTATAATGGCAATACTTAAAAAAAGATTTGTTAGCAACTCAGGATTCTGCTTTGTTTCCATTTTCCACAGATAATAATTGAAAATACCAACAATCATTCGTTCTTAATTAAATTTTGTTATTCAGTTCATTCAATAACCGAACTTCGTCTGGTTTGTTTATAATTTTCTGAAAATTTCTTTGAAAAATAATTAAAGCAATGTCTTCACCGGTAAGCTCAAAATTACTCTAGCGCTAGTATTAAATTGAAAACAAGAAAATATGGTTGAATATAAAATGGTTTTGTTACTGTCTTTTGTAGATAGATGAAAGCGTTCGGCGCAATAGCGAAAGCGAAGGAGCCGACGCTGAAACTCCAGAACATGACCCTCATTTCGAGCCCATTGTGTCGTTGCCCCTCATAGATGTTCACACCAACGAGGAAGATGAGGAAGAGCTTGTTAAAATACGTGCCAGGCTCTATAGATACGATACTGTCGACCATGAATGGAAGGTAAGACAAGACAAAAGAACTCTTATTTTTTTTTAAATAAATTACGCTCTATGATTTTCTAAGTTAAACCATAATTAGTGTTATAATTAATTATATACAATATTAGTTATAACATGAATACTTAGTTACTTTCTTATTATAATAATGTTATGATTATATTCCTTATAATTTTGCTTTAGAAATGTATATTTGTTTTTGTGCTAGGAACGAGGAACGGGTGACATTAAACTTCTTCTTCACAAGATTAACAACACTGTTCGTGTGGTCATGCGACGTGATAAGACACTTAAAGTTTGTGCCAATCACTTCATTACACCAGACATTAGAATGAATGTACACTGCGGTTCAGACAAGGCTTTCAATTGGTCCGTCTTTGCTGATTTTGCTGATGAACAAATGAAACAAGAGTTACTGGCTATTAAATTTGGAACTCCTCAAAGTAAGTGTAATTCTGATAATGTAACACACATTTGACAGCACTGGGAAAGAGGTGTAACAGTATGTATGTATGTAGACCCCGTAAGCAGCGCATTTAGGTATAGGACACACTGTTTGTTCACTTGGTATACATGCGAGTATCACATTGGTATTACACATTTAACAGGTGTCATTTATATTTTTAAGAATCACTCATACTTCTCTACTCTCTCTACTCTATCCAAAATCAAATATTAACTTGTGGCCACCTGTGGCTATGTTCAGCATGAACTTAAAAAATTAAATAACCTGTACAATTTTTTTCAAAAAAATTGTACATGTTATTTAATTTTGAGGTGTTCTCAATTCAGTATTTTTAAAAGTGTTAATACTGCTTTTTGAAAACCTTAAAGGTTCTTTGTTAGCATATTGTAATTGTATGATTATGATGTTAAACATTTCCTGCCCAAATATCTTTGTCCTAAAGCTAATGATATTTTAAGTGGAAACTACATAAAAATTTAATCATATTTTCGTAATGATACTTTTAATGTAATATTAGTATCTGCCATAATAGCACAATATGTAATTATGTCTAAATTTAGGAGCTTATCTATTCATCTATTCAATGAAATAAAATTGAAGTAAGGTGCTGGAGCTGAATACCAGCTCTGGTCCTATTTTCAGCCTTCTCAGCTATTTTGTTTGGTAATAAGAAATCTTATGGACGATTTTACTAGTGTTGACACTATAAAAATCATTAACATGTGATTTTTAAACATAATTTCAAACAAAGAGACTGACTAAGTCAGTCATTTTCTAAATTTTGCCTAACTTGGGCATTATTTGCTCTCCACATTTTGTGAATACCATTTATATTACTTTACAACTACATAGATTAACCTATAATTTAAAGAAAATAGTATTATATTTCTTCTTCTATATAAAAGAAAAGAAGAAGAAAATTGTTTTTTTTTATTGCGGATCACACATGTACATAAAGAGAATTTGAAAGTGAGAATGTATGGGGACAGCTCCATGAATTATAGAATTAATTTAATTTAATTACAGAATTAGATATATTAAATTGATAGCAAATCAAATGTTGGGGGTCTGCCATTTGACATGTTGCGTTAAATTACAGCTGTTGAATAAAAATCAAAGTGGGTAAACTATACTTTGTAAAATGTAGCTTGGGTCCTATGACAGATGTTGACAAGACATCACTAGTGATGTGAAAGTGTAATAGTCTAAGTCGAGAATAAGTATAGGTACAATGAAAATGCATGTATGTATATTATCAAAAGCTATTTATTTAATCTGAATCAGACAATGGAGTACATCCTAAATCATCATCATCATCATCGTCGTCGTCGTCTATATCCGACTCGCTGGAACAGTCTTGGAGATTTATAATAATTTCATTTTCTCTAAGGTTGTCAAAACGAACGTCACGTTCCCAGTCTTCAATAATGAGACGTTTGGTCCTTTCCACAACACTTTTCCAATTTCCGCGGTGTTACTTTGGTGCAAGCTTCTTTTAATAACCCCATCATTTTATTTGCAGTAAACGGCGAAGTGGTATTGTTGCGTGCCGCGTAGCCTAAAAACAATTAAATATTCATTATTACATTAATAGTAAAATATGTATTACATGGGTCTTTGTTACTGAACTTTAAATAGGTAACATATTTTTTGTAATTAGCTTTACCCTGGCACTCAGTCTGCATTATTTTTTTTAGATGAAAAGTAGGCTATGGTCCTTCCAGCCTTTGTTGCTACATTGCAACGAAAAAAAAATTACAAACAAACACTTTTCAAAGGCCAATGCAACTTATTGGCATGTTTTACTTTTTTCCTTTCGCCAGAAATGAAACCTAGGTCAAATTTTAGAGTACGAAACGAGGAATCAATAGCTATAAGAATTGGGTCGATCAACCGTAACAGAACGAAGAACCATAGTGGAGATATTGCTATCATTTTTTTGTCAGGCGTTGCGTATTTTTCTTATACAATTAGTACTATTACATGAAAATATAATTGTTGTAACACATATTATTATTTTATTAATTTAGATAGGCAAAGACACGATAGTTACATACGAGTGATCTTAGTGTATTCGCGGTTTAATGCCTAAACGCACCCCGCCATATCGGTGGAACGGGAGTCCGTCTTCTACAGCGACCCCACGCGCCCATCCTTTTGAGTAAGTACCTACTTCTACATTATTATGAAAGTTCAATTTTATATTTTAAAGTACTTACTTTATTTTAACAGTAATGCCCTTTTATGGCTGATATGCCATTATTAAAACCTTCTATTAATAGGTATACCCAGTATGTGCGCCGCCGTATATGCCGCGACTGTATTCGACAGCGTAGCAGCCATGGATTAATGGTATCTATATTAAACATGTTCAATAGCGTTATATCCAACCTGTCTTCACGGTAAAGCTCAATGTTGTATGAACCATCGTCCCTCACATGTTCGCCGTAGTAGCTCCTAGCCTGCTTTATTTGGTATGTGCCCAGCGCATATATTACTAAATCGTTTATTTCCAATAAGGGAAAATTGTCCAAACCGGGAACATTCGCACTCATCGAAATGAACCCAGCTCTCATTTGGTTAATATTCCTGTGGAGAACATAATCGCTGAGTTTATTTTGATTGGAGGCTTCATCTATTCTGGATATTATTGAGTCCACTAAAGGATGGTCAGTGAGTGGTTTACCAAAAGCATTTAGTAATGCACAGGCTATTTTCACCTCATCAAATAAATGATTTACAGCTCTATTACAAATAGTTGATCTAAGTTGTCTAAATTGATTTTTTTACCGTCCATTAATTGTTTCTACTACCCATCTGCATAATGTTACTCGTCTCGTTTCATTTGCCTGTTCGGTTGTCAATTGTGACTCGCCAGCATATCTAGTTACTGGCATATAAGCGCGATAGTTCATGGACCTAAGGTCGTCAATAGCATCGCGAAACCCCCTATCTAAGATAAAAACATCTTCATTTAAAAAAAAATTATGAAATGGATTATCTGTTATATCAACATGCGTTATTTCCTTCATAATCGTTGGGTCTGATGTCGTAGCTTCATAAGGCCCATAAATATCAATTATGTGTATTATGTGGCCATCTGGGCACACAATCAAAAATACTTTTAAAAGGTTCCGATATTTATGTCTGCATATCTTTAATTTGAGTACTATTAAACGTAGAAAACGTTTGACGCGCCATGTTTCTTACTTGATCCAATGTATTGCTTTCTAAATGAACATCACATATACGCGCATCTCTAGGGATTAATAAGTTGTTCTTAAATAGTATATCTTTTCGAATAGTAGCATGAATTCTATGCAGATTTTGGTTCCTACAGTAATTAATAACACACAGAGTGGAGTTATTCGAGAGTCGTAAATATCCAGGTATTTCTATTACCATTGAGGAAGGATTTGCCTGATTGCCGGGATCTTTAATTATGGCTGGCAACTTATTGGCATTATATCCTTTAAAAATCTTTCTTGAAGGCTGGCAACGTATTGGCATTATATCCTCTGTCACAGATATCCATGGGCTGCGCTGATCAGATAACTATCTGACCGTTTGCCACCTACTTCATGGAAAAACATCATTAAAAACTAAAAAATAATATTTTTCTATAGATAAATAAACGCCTGATAAAAAAAGTATAGCAATATATATAAAACACTCTATAACTACGTTCTGTTATGGTTGACGGGCCTAATTCTTTTTGCTATTTGTATCTTGTACATTCTTTTAACACATAACGTATGTTACATCTCTGGCGAAAAAGAAAAAAAAAACATGCCAGCTATGTATGGCAAAAGTTGCATTGTCCTTTATAAAATGTATCATATGACAGGATTTTATTAAAGAAAACTAAAAATAATTAAAAAATACGAACCTTTAATTTGAGCCCATATCATTTCTATACTGTTGTATTGGCAATGATATGGAGGGAGACGGAGAACAGTGTGGCCAAAGGATTTTGCCAGCTCGTCGAATATATATTTTGGACGCCGGGTGGCTTATTTAAGTTAACGAGCCTTAGTAGCTCCACCTTCAACATTGAGACATCAGCCTCAACACCTTGATTTTGGAGCCATTCCAAAATTTCGCTCTTTCGGTTAACTTTGGTTGGCGGTTTATCCATTTGCACGGAATGGTATGAGGCGTTGTCCATAACAATAACATGGGGACAATAACAAGGATACATAACGTAAATCTATTAACTTTACATAATTTTATAAATTCACAACAGTTAAATAATGTGTATCGATTATGCCTCATTCAGTCGACTGAGTCGACCCAGTCGACCGATTGTGTCCCATCTCTAGTAATTTCTGCCGACCGATGGAACCTTGATAGAACGGCAAGATATTTTTTGTAGCGCATTTATTTTATTTATTGATGCTTGTTTTTCCAAATTATTATGTTGTTATTGTGTTATATTATTGTATGATAAATTTTATTTGTGAGCTATGGTGGTAACTACGAAAAATAAAAATCTAGAAATGAATGATCAAAGAGAGACGCCGTTACAATGTAAAGTCGTCCTGAAAATGTTCAAATGTCATAGGACCCAAGCTACATTTTACAAAGTATAGTAATAGTTATTAATCTTCTAAATGCATTTATATTCAAAATAAATACTGTTCTATTTTGTTATTAACTACTATTTACTAATTTTTCATTGGTATATTTTTTTTTTTATTTTTCTAATTTGTCGAACTTTACATTTTTTAGTACCTATCTACTTTGTTTTTTCAAAAAGGCTAAACAGTAGGTAAATGTATAAATATTAGATGAATACTTTTTTATCATTATTTTAATTAGTAAAATGCTAAAACTCGAATGACATGACCCTAGACAGGGCTGGAATTAGATGCTCAAAAGGTTGGTCCTGGACACAAGGTGGTTGCAATTCGCTGGATGCAAGGTGGCTACAAATCAAAACAAGGGGTCACTTTTGTTATGTATTTTTTATTTTTATAATTATATTATACAAAAAAATCTCAGATAAATTACATATCAAAAAATACACCGGTATCACACTTACAAACCATAAAAGTTATGACTTTTTAAAGTTGAAATTTGTACTAAAATGCTGGTCGGCCCCTTCACGTCTAGCCTATAGTTTGTAATAATAAAATAACATTATCAATTATATGAAATCAGTATATTTTATATACTCACCGCCTGCCTGCTGTGAACCAGGCCAATCGAAATACTCCGTTCTCTCTGTACGATTACAATAGATTTTCGTTCCAAGGGTACTGCAGTCTTGCTTCTTGTATTAAGGGAGTAAGATGGAGCCTATTGAATGGGATTTATAACTGTTAAATGTAGGTGATAGATAATACACCACTGCCTGCCCTTTGGACCTATATATACACATAGGAGTGTGTAAAATATCATAATCAAAAACAATTAGAAAGAAACATCTTTGATAAATAATTATATGTAGCAACAATATGAGCGGTCTGAATTTGAAAAGAACAGTCGTAACCCTAAGGCTACTTGGAAAATAATTAAAACTCTCACTAATCTTCACAAACCCAAATCCTCTCCCTTTGAACTTCTTGATGGGGATACCCCAACTTCAAAGTACTTCGCTAATGTAGGGCACACACTTGCGTCCAAAATACAATCTGTGATTGGCAATCTGGGTACTGATGCCCCCGCAAACATATTACCCAGCCCCAACTCAATGGCTGTCATCAACACTGATGAAGATGAGGTAGAACGTATGATAGTGGGTCTTCGGTCGGACTGTGCGGTGGGCTGGGATGGTATCTCTGCGGCTCTAATTAGATCTGCGAAACACATCCATGTACCTATAATTACCGATGTCCTAAATCTCTGTATCTCAAAGGGTGTCTTTCCTGCAGTTTTCAAGAGGGCTGTAGTAGTCCCTATATACAAGAGTGGGGACCGAGACAGTGTCAGCAATTATAGACCTATCTCTATACTGACTACACTCTCCAAGATCTTTGAAAAAATTCTAAACAATAGGCTACTTCAATACATAAACCAACATCATATAATTGCCGATAACCAATACGGTTTTCGACCGGGTAGAAGTACTGAAGATGCCGTCATTGAGTTAACTAGTACCATAGCAAAGAATTTTAAGGATAACCTAAAGACAATGGCCATTTTCCTGGATCTCTCAAAGCATTTGACACTGTCTCGGTTCCTCTCTTGCTCAGGAAGTTAGAATGTATTGGTATTAGGGGATTACCGCTTCAAATTTTTAGCAGCTACTTGAATGGTCGCTCACAGATTGTTAAGATAGGTAAATACACTAGCTCAGAAGAATATCTAAATTACGGCGTACCCCAGGGTAGTGTACTTGGGCCTACTTTGTTCATACTGTACATAAATGACCTGTGTACGTTGCGCCTACCCCACTCTAAAATTATCACATATGCCGATGATACAATGACCTGGAGCTCTCCTGGTTCATGGTTCTAATTGGCTACAAACTCGTCAGAATGCAGAAATGGCTCTGAACATTGTTATGCAATGCCTGACTAAAAATCTACTCACAATAAATTTACAAAAAACTAACTTTGTAACATTCGGTCCGAGACTGTCGTCTCAGCCACCTGCATCTTTCGAACTAAGGGCTCACAGTTGTGACCAAACCATTCGGCATCAGTGTGCCTGTGTTGAGGTTGTCCGGTCGAATGCTATTAAATATCTAGGAGTAATTATTGATAGCACATTGTCGTGGCATGATCAAATAAATTCTCTTATTCCGAGAGTGAGGAAACTAATTTATGTTTTTAAAAACCTAAGGTCATCTGCTGAATTTAACACACTTAAACTGGTCTAATTTCGCATTAGGGCAATCGATTCTAACTTACTGTATAACTGCCTGGGGAAGTGCTGGCAAAAACCTTCTTCTAAGGCTAGAAAGAGCTCAAAGAGTTGTCTTAAAGGTTATGCTCTTTAAACCAATAAGTTTTCCCACTATGGAATTATGCAAGATATGTAAACTTCCAACTGTTAGAAACTCTTTTATCCTGAATGCTGTTCTGCGGAAGCATCGGGAACTTACCTTTGACCCTAACTATAGATAAAAAAAGAGAAGATATGACATTGTTTGTAACTCCATACTTGCTCCAACGAGGGTTGCGAGACAACAATACTACTTCCTGGGGTCTGTTCTGTACAATAGGGTGAATAGAGTTTTGCAGATTTACCCTCTAACTCGGCGCGAATGTAAAATGCGCACTAGCGAGTGGTTAAGTACCTTGAGTTACGAAGAACTAGAAGTACTCCTAGATTAAGAATAAATAATTGCAAATTCCACTACATACAATTTATCACACATTGCACACACACACACACACACACTCTCACACACACACACACACACACACACACACACACACACACACACACATACACACACACACACACAAGCGCGCGCGCGCATACATGTAGTGTTTCCTAATTTAAGCTTGTAAATGCTTTCATTTAATAGTTTTAGTTAATCACTGATGCTTGTTATAGTGTAATGTTGTGCCGTTCTACGGAGGTGGGCGTTAATAACTGTAACACAGTTGTGAACTAATACGGTTATTCTCGTGCACATTTGCTATTATGTACCTACTTTGTTTTCTGTTGCAATAAACATTATTATTATTATATTATAATTAAAACATTCACAGATGCTCAACTTTGGAAAACGAAATTTGCTGAAGCTCAAGAAATCGTGAGAACAAAATGCAGCTTGTACACACAGGACCTGTCTGATGATGATGATGATGATGAGAACAGCATCACAAGAAGTGAAGATATTGATACTCCTGAGCATAAGTCTAGACCTACTAGTGATAAAACTGATGAGGATTCCGAAAAGTCTGACAATGCAGACTTTGTAGTTTTAAAATTAAAAGATTTGCAAGTGGAGGAGAGTAATAAAACAGAATAATTTCGTTATTATAATGTTAGAATGTTATAAGAGGCCAACATGTAATATTATTTGCTATGTTGTCAGACAACTATATTTTAAAATATAATGATGCATTTATTATATATTTTATTTTAATGATTGATGATTGACTAGTACGTCTATGTAGGTACTACTTTTGGTTTAAAAAATGTGTCGTCTTGATTTTGGCGGGAATATCTATGGACGATGGAAGTATTGTATTATCTGTGGTCCTCGAAGTTCGACATTTTCTATTGTACCTACATAATATTTCCGCAAGTAGTATTCCATTTAAATGTATTGTTATGTCCTTAAATATTTCTCATTAAGATAATAAGTTTGCTTATAGTGCTGATTTATTTGTATTCATAACTTACAGTTGGTGATACTTGTAACAGGGCTGCTGAATTTATAGGAAAAAAGTATGTTTGTTAGGATTTGATGTTCCATAGAAACTAATTTGGATAAGTACGTACCTATTATATAAGTAATATAAAAGTGGGATTAAGTGAAACAATGGTGCATTCATAAACCAGATATTTTATTTTGTAGATCGATAATGAGTATGCTTGTATACATAGTCAGCGCCAAAAGTAGATTAAAATGTAATTGCACAGATTTAAAACTGAATGAACATGATTAAATACGTTGTAGTCAAAAGTTTAAAGCATTTTATAGAGCCTACTAAGTAGTGTTGTAAGTGTAGTAACACAGAATTTTTACTAACCTCAGTTTTCACTCATGGTTAAAACATGTATTTGACAAGTTGCAATATGTCACAGACTTCAGTGTGAACGCAAACGTGTATACAACTTGTTGGCTATACATACAGCGAGGAGTAAGAAATAATACAAGATAATTTGAAAATGAATTTTACTTTTGAGATGTGAAAATTTCCGTTTTAACAGTAATGCGGCTACTTCAGAACTAGTTCAGTAAATATATTTTGCAGTTACGATAATCATGCAATTATTATTGTGTGCCCATGCTTTTGGTATTTCCGCCCAATTGAGCAGTCCGACTGGGAAAGTACCTCCGCCCTACAGAATACCGCTGCTATAATAACTTCGTGTTGTGTTCCCAGCGGTGAGTAGGATAGCCAGAGCTCATTGGAGAATTTGTGCTGTCAGTGGGAAGACTAAAGGCTTGTCCTGCTATGTCTTCTACACTAACGGCACAGAACCTCTGTACTTACAGGGTTGGCAGCGCGACTGTGACTCCTCTGGTGTTACAAACGTCCATAGGCCACGGTAACCACTTTCCATCAGGTGGGCCGTGTGCTTGTCTGCCACCTAAGTGGTATAAAAAAAAGGTAGTACCATCAATTCATTCGACTAAAAGTTTTAGCGGGAAAAGATCAATTTGGTGCTTCACGGTATCGTTATTACTCCGAGGACAATGCACCACTAGGTTATAATCACGATTTCCAACCGATGTAGTTCGTTGTTGCCTCTTAACCACTATGTACTCACAGGAGAGGTGTGCTTTCAGTGGGCAGACTAAAGGCTGGTCCTGCTTTGACTTCAACACTGACGGCACAGAAACTCTGTGCTTACGGGGTCGGTAGCGCGAGTGTGACTCCTCTGGTGTTCACACGTCCATAGGCCACGGTAACCACTTTCCATCAGGCGGGCCGTGCGCTTGTCTGCCACCTAAGTGGTATAAAAAAACTGGGTACCCAGAGCTCACTGGAGAGTTCGTGCTGTCAGTGGGGAGGACTGGTAACTTGTCCTGCTTTGTCTTCTGGACTGACGGCGCGGAGGGTCTGTGCTTGCAGGGTCGGCGGCGCGAGTGTGGCTCGTTTGGTGTTACACACGTCCATACGCCACGGTAACCACTTTTCATCAGGTGGGCCGTGTGCTTGTCTGCCGCCTGGGTAGTATAAAAAAAGTCATACCTCATAATAATAAAATCGTAAGTTATATTCAAAGTAAAAGGACATCGATAGGTACGTATGATTTTGCTTCTATTTATGTCTGACACCTTCGCTTTACAATTGACCTGCCACTTAATAACGTTTTAAGGTTTTTAGGTAGAAGGGTTTGTCAGTTAACAATGAAGTGTTATTGTTTCACTCGAGTCACCCGAGTTCATTATCTAAGTTTGTATGTCGTAGTAAATGTACCTAGGTGTTACATATCAATTTATTTTTGTCATAATACATAGTATCTTAAGTTATATTTGTTTTTGTGTCGGGAGTATAGAGTATTAATAATGTAACAGATAATAAATAATATTTTCTGTTCCGTGTCGTCACAGAACTCAGTTTTAAATAATCTCATTGTTTTGCTAGCAAATGCAAGGCAGTCAACACATTCTGCCATAACAACAAATTACAATTTTTAAGCAGTTCAGAAACCTTTCAAATGCAATAAAAAGCAAAACCAAAGAGTTCAGTATTACAATGATTATAAAGACATTTACAATCTAGCGTAATTTATTGCATATTGAATAGTTTTTGCAAGTGCAGTGCAAGTATGATAGCATAGAAAATTGTTTTTGTTATCGCAGCGCTATCGGTATTCCTGAACATAAACATTCGCTTGGAAATTAAGGTACCTGCACGAAAAGTTTAATGCTTCTGTAACACCATGAGACCAGCAGCCGAAGCCTGACATCTATAAAAAGATGTTCAAAATTAAGGTGCAAACTACTCCTATTGAAACTAGGAGACAACTAGATACTGGTTCAAAGCACGGCTCATAATACCAAGTAGGACTGATGTAACAAGGTCGTTTTTCGCTGTCTCTCCACCCGACAAATAATTTCAAGCGTGGTAAGCGGCGACGCGGGCGAAGGCCGGAGTCAGGAGGGGACTAATTTCTTCACACTGACACTATCTAAAGGGTCTACGTTGCACCCGTGCGATACCGGAACGGGTCGTTAGTTATTATCTAAGCGGAGATAACTACGACTCCTTGTTTGTCATCTTAAAATGTCTCAAATCCACTGATCGCAGCATAGTACCTACGCGCTAACTCTTTGTTTATCTATTGCTAATTTATACAATGCCTATATTCTTGACACAAATTTTAAACATTTTCATGATCGTTTCGTCATAGATAGGTAATTATATTTGACATGGTTGTATTGTAACTGTTTTGTCACAAATAGCGTGTTGCATTCCGTCATCTATTGTTGTGTATAATTGGTGAAAGCTATTTGTGGCGAAGCATCATTTCAAATTATATTAGATATAATTTTATACATTGTAAAATCTGAATAGATGTATTTCATGAAAATAACGGTTGTATTTTCTTTAAACACGCAATAATTAGTAATTATTTAAGTGTCCGTTATCCCCATGTCACAGGAATTTCACAAACATACTTACATGCACATCCACACAAATATTAATAAATCCTCAAGTACCTACCTATAAGATATGTAACGTAATATTTTTTACCCAAATCTGTCAGAAATAATTCTGTCTGTCCACCTCCATAGAACAGCAACTATAATACAATACCTACTCATAGATTACGCACGAATCACTATACAGAAGGGGATGTGGCAATTTTTGGTAGGTTTTCGTATTAGGTACCCAGTGTTGCGAGGTCCGACACCTTCAAGGGGTGCATCCTAGCCTCGTCATCCTACCCTTGGTGTAATGGCATCTCGCTTGCTCTCAGTTAATGCTTTTTCTTTACCTCGAGTCTTATACTGCCACAGCGATCACGGTCAGATTATAAGAATAGTACTATGTCAGCCGCGGTGCGAGGAAATCGCCTTATTAGGTAACCACTCCAGGATAACATTTTGTCTTGCGACGATATTTACACGAAATTTGAATCTGCTTGGTAAATGAATTATCGTGATTCGGCTCATATGAGTGACCATTTAACAATTTTTATAGGAATCTATTAGATCTACCGGAAATTCATAATGTTAATAGTTTTTAGCAGAATCGCTCAATGTGGCCTTTTTAGACCTGCTGTAATTGGGATCCGAGACGGCACGGCGTGCAGTTTTATTCGATCCGAGTCCTACATAACCATCCTCAATGGCCGTAGGGATTTCCGCACGAAAAAATACTGAGTTACCAAAACAAACACACGCTTTACCGGATGGTAAGCTTCCGATTACCGTTATCGTTCAATGTATGTGAAACCGGACGGACTCTACGAAGAATACAACGATCGAAAAATAATAAACAAGTATGTTTACGCACCGCCATACCGTATATAGATGGGTGTTTGTAAAATTCGTAAGGCTGAGTCATTCAATTCCAGACAGGTGGTCAACTAGCTGTTATATTACAATGACTTGCTATAAGGGGGATTGTAGTCAATTACATTATTTAATTTAAAAAAAACAATCTATAACATTATATAAACTGACGCCTATATCCCCGAAGGGGTAGGCAGACGTGCTAGCACCCATATTTCGCCAGTTTATGTTTAGGTCCCAATGTAATAGCTGGCGAGCCTATTGCCATTAACCGGGCACTTATAAACCTGCGATAAATACACACATAACTACGAAAAGTCATTGATGTGTGCCATGGTAAAACCTGGGATCGAAACCATGGAAAACAATCTATTGAGGTAAATATTGAACCTTTGAGGGAAAATATGCGGATACCTTATTAGGTATTCAAAACAGTATATTAAAAATATTAAAATATAGATATTAACTGAAAAAAAAAACCCGAGAGCGTAACTAACACTATAAAAAAAAAGGTGTTATCATCAATATTGAAACGATTAGATAACTTTAATGCTATACGTTTATTGTACATCCGTGGTTTAAAGCTACCTACAGAGATTAATAACGATTAACTTGTAAAACATTTAAACATTGATATCCCTGTTGTGGGTTCAGCAGCACTAGGCCATAGATCTATCTATATCTATCTATACCATTATGTGATGGCGGATGTAACTCATGTAATCAAATATCCTTGTGACTTGTTATATAGGTACATTAGGTATCTTTATAAACGGTTTTAGCCACTCTATAAAGGTATCGAAGGCAAACTGTCAATTTTGATTGACGATAGAAAAAACCGGAGAGAACGCTCTGCAATTTTACTGACTGACCACGGAACAGACTGACCATTTGTCAAATTTATGAAACGATACAATTCTAGAGTAAATAAAACCTGGCCCGGAATTTATTGCCAGCTCACATGTTTCCTTCTTTCTACAGTTTCGGGTCCTTTAAGCGGGGCGTTAAAAAGCATATGATGAGGCCGCCAAGCTGAGTGTCACCATTGTCACATGGTATGTGTAATGGTGACCCTCTTTTCTGAGACTTTGCCTTCAGCTTACCATCAGGCAAGGCGAAGTCTAATTGACGAGTTCTATATTAAAAAAAAAACCGTTTATAAATTATACAGACAGTAGGTATATCATTGATGCAAACAGGAGCAATTATTTATCTCTATGCGAACGATAGAGGCCTCCGCCCCCGGGTCGCTCGGCCTACTGGTAGCTGATTATATTTCATGGTTATGAATAAATAAAACAATGTTAATGTATTACTTATTGTTGAATTTATTGCTATCACACACACACTTGTGCTTCAATAACTTACTCAACATTAAAACTCATTTACATTGATTTCTTTTAAAAGAAACTTGGAATAATAATAGAACTCTGTTTAAACAATATCATCGTTTTGGCTGGATCTTTTGTCAATGGAAATTCGTTTAATTGCACTGGCTAACATGCCTACATACTTATGAATTACGGATAGGTACATACTTATAGTCACGCGTGTAAATATCCGAAGGGGTAAGCAGAGGTATATTTACACCCACCTTTCGTCAACTATGATTTTCCGGCACCCCTGGTGTTGCTACGTCCATAGGCCACGGTAACCGCTTCCCATAAGGTGGGCCTATGCTTGTCTGCCAACTAAGTGGTATAAAAAAAAAAAGGTAATGTATGTTGTAATGGTTACAAGTTTTAATAATTATTAAATAATATCTTGCACAATGTTTTACTGTCAAAGTACTTTGGTATAATCTTACGTAATTCTATTATCTACATATAAATGAATCTTTGTATCCCTTGGTCACTTCATATTTAAAAAAAAAAAGTTGCAAAATAAATAAATAATTTTAATTATGAAATAAAAAAATTTCAAAATAATTAATAGCTGTTTCATTATGCTATGTAAGCAGAGCTGCAGGTAAAAGTTTTCTAATAATATCTAGGCATTGATGGTTAACCAATGACTCTGATCCAGAATCCAATGCAAAATATAAATCTACACTTTTATTAAATAACTAGCTGTTGCACGTGGCTCCCCCAGCTTGGAATTTGGATTTGTTTTAATTTTTGTTCCTTGCGGAAGTTCCCTCGACCATCAAAAGTGGTTGGAGTGGTTATGATGGACTTGGATATGCCATCTCGAGTCTTAAGAGCCTGGGGTGTGGTGTGAAGTGTACGAGCAAACCACGCTCCTTGACTGACCCAGGGCCATCTACTGTTTAAGATGACCTCAGAAATGGGAAGCACGGTCTCCCTATTGAACCCCGGGAAGCAGGGGGGCGGATGTGAAGGTCGGGGCGGAGGAATCGACCAGCCCCTCCCCTTGCCTGCTCTTCACTGTGCTCACGTATTCTATTACTGTTCCCATTGCATCTTGTTCAGTGGACCCACCTACTTCAGCTGACATACTTCGAACCCTCATTGCATCCCTTTAACCCACCACCCATAATTTAATTGTGTTCTTTCAAATAATGTATCGGAATCTTACGGATTTATAACTTGGCAATATCTTTTGTATAGAATGTCCAATTTCAATAATTGAAAAAGTTACCAACAGGTATTTTATTAAGTAACTAATTACCTTCTGTTTGAATTTATAAAGTGGAATGTATATCACTTGCTTGTGATTAATAGAATATTCATTTACAAGTAATCCTAATCACAAATAATAAAAGCAATTATAATGAAATCTATGTTAAATAAGTGACAGTGTCAGATGATCCAAATTAACAATTGGTACATTAAAACCTTCTCCAAGTATTAATTTCATTACTTTATTTTTTAATTGAAATAAAAAGTACATTCCCTATCATAGGACTAAAAAGTAACACTGTGTAAGTTGACCTAAATAATGTGTATTTATTTTGCAAACTGACATATTTCATTAATTTACTATTCTTTATGATAGTCATTACCTTGCATAGCTACCATTTTAAATGGGAGACTTTTTTACCAAGTTATAGGTAGAATCAGAGTTCAGCTTTTTCTGCTTTATTCTTGTCATGCAATTGGAATGCCATTAAAATATTAATTCTATTTGACAATTCTTTTTTTTTCTCATCAGATACTTTACTGTTGAGCACTTTCTTCACTCTATCATTTTCTGATTGGACAAAGTCATCACCCTTTTCTAGAATCTTCTGCATAATAGTTTTGTAGATCTTTCCAGAAACACTGTCCTATAAAAAAAAAAAAATTAGGTTAAAAAAAAGCAAGTATGATATTCTTAACTGCAGAATGAAAATATTATATTACATTATTCCATTTTACACATCTACCATTTTATTAAGGGAAAATCATTAGTTAGAATCATACCTTTGCAGACAGTTGGTTTTGCAGAGTTTCCAACTTCTTTAGTACTTTGCTTCTGTCATCCTTCTTGCCTTTGATGAATTCAACCGCTAGTTTATCAAGTTCCTTCACGCAACCCGGCAAACTGAGATATATGCCACTATTTTCTCGAATAAAGATACGCAATGCGTCGCTAGTAAACCCTTTGGAATCGTCGAAGGCTATCGGTTCACTTTTACCTTTGATAAACAACCTTACAACGGGGAAGTTATCTTTTGTTGCACCGTATTTCTTGGCAAGCTGCTCATTGTCTTTTTCACCGTAATCTTTCACACCGACTTCGGCAATCAAAAGATCATCCACGTCCTTCGCATCCTTTGCGAGAGCAACGAAGGCCTCATGTTTGTCACCGTAGGGAAATGCTACATCAAATTTAATTAGAGAAACCTCAAATTTCTTTGTTACTTTATCAAAAGACAATTCGTCTAATTCAATGGAACCGGTCGGTGCTGATGCCTGATGTGCGAATGGCAATAATAAAGCAATGCAAAACACAACGAAATACCGTTTCATTTTTAGGTCTACTCTATGTCACAACAGGTTCGTAAGTTATATAAATCAATACTGAATGTAATATGCAGTAACATCGAATAATATAAGCCCCGTTATCGTGTGAATAGCTCAATAAACTAACAATTTGCAGTGCTGTCAAAGTGGAGTATGTTTTCATTTACGATTATCAATATTTACTTTACATGGTCAACGTCTACTTCATTTTACGGCGCATTCTTACAAATATTATAAAGTTAATTTATTACAACAAAAGCATTTGATCCATTTTTAAAATAGGTTTAATATTGTTTGATTACTGTGGACTACATAGTAAAAGCATAAAACATGACTCCAATCGCACGAAAACATAATTATATTCTATTGAAAATAATAATTTACTTGGAACGGAACGTTTTCCTCTACTTTTATTTTGACAGCTAACCGTGGGCCTCTGTGATTGGTCCAAGTGGTACCGGTTTCAGTCTGTTTACATTTCAATTACATGCTTGGACTGTTCTCAATTACTATTAATAAATGAACTTGCTAAAGTTGCTAATTTAGCCATTGAATCTGAGGCATATCTTAATTGTGATAATTTAACAGTGATTAAATTTTGATTCGATTAGCTGTAAATTAAAATAAATGGTAAAAAGATCACGATATCCATTAAAAGAGGGCCAATGCCCGTGATAATAATTTATTCATTAACTTTGCTTCGATCTAATATTAAAACTTATCATGATGTGGTTGTTCTTCCTTTTTTTTAATTTATTGCGACCCCAAAATGTATATCTCAAAAACGCACAAAGAATGACACTATCTGACAATTTGTAACACCTTCACAGCGAGTAAACTTATTATTTTGTTATTTTTAAAATTACATACTTTATTGAACCGTTATCTTTCTTTTTCATTCATTTCAAAACCAAAAATCCGACTGCTGTCTAAAAGGTCAGTTTCAGATTTGATAGGCAAATCCCTCGCACCCAGGCCGACCCAGTGCCATTTCTCTCAATCTGCCCCTCCTCGGGTGTGGGGTGACCACAGAGTCCCCGACTCGTCCCCGAAAACGGTGAAGCGCCCTGCCGCGGCTGTTCACCCTCGTTGTTTGTATTATTTAAGTGAAACTAATTATTATGATTTATTTTAACTACAATTTAAATTTAATTGAGCATGTTTTAGAATTTTTATGCTATAGATTTTCGCGATAGAAGTTATTACATGCCGTCCAATGTTTCATTATTTCTATTTCGACCAAAGATCGATTGAAGTTAACTGAAGTTTTTATACCCTAAAATATGAATTTAACCAATGCGATTTGTATTTTCATATTTGTTTCAAGCGATTATGTAAGTAGGTAGCCGCGCTATTAAGGACAATACAGGCAGGTACGGGATGGAGAACATACCAAGAAATCGCAAGGTGAAGCTAATCAACATTCAGGATTAGAAGCGCCTGCATCTGAAAGAGACGCCAGCGTATCCGCAAACGTCTCCAATGCATCCGGTGGAGACACCAACGCATCCGCAGGAGACATCAAAGCATCCGCAGGAGACGTCATTACTTTGACAAATGATGAAAGTCAAACTGAACAGAGTGAAGAGTACAGAAGTTATGATGATTCAGGTGAGTTGCAAAGGTTCAGGTCCAGATTTTGAAGTGATGGTGGAAAATGAATAAATAAATCTAAAACATCGTGCCGGAAAGGGATCAGAGTTTTACATGGATGGAGCCGCGGGTAATGGACAGTTTTTAATAAAATAGACTCCTAGAAGAGTTAGAAGTCTTTAATCCGCCTACAGACCGAAGTTAGCCGCTGCTGGGAAAACATGCCATAATGGGACATTATCGACCGGTCGCAAGATTCCTGCGGTTACGGAGTACAATCACAGTGCATCGCATATTTGCTTTCTTGCTCGCTGTGCCCCTTCACCTGCGGGTCTAAAAAGATCACATTGAGCGATTTTTTTATTTTTTTTATATATAGAACACGTCAATTAGACTTCGCCTTGCCTGATGATAAGCTGAAGGCAAAGTCTCAGAAAAGAGGGTCACCATTACTTACACATACCATGTGACAATGGTGACACTCAGGTTGACGGCCTCATCATATGCTTTTTTACGCCCCGCTTAAAGGACCCGGGACTGTAGGAAGAAGGAAACACGTGAGCTGGTAATGAATTCCAGGCCTTAATGGTGCGACAGAGGAAAGAGTCACCGAACCGCTTGGTTCTTGATCGGATGTTCTGTACCGTGTGCGGGTGACATCTAACCTGCACGTGTTGTCCTGTGTAGGAAAGGGGAGGGTGGGACTAATTGGAAGAGCTCATCAGAGCACTCACCATGGTACAGACGGTAAAATACAGCCATGGATGCATCTCTACGCATCTCTAAAGGTTCTAGGGTGTTCGTGACCTCGGGATTCCCAATGATGCGTACCGCACGTCGCTGCAACCTGTCGAGAGCATCTAGTAAGTACTCTCCTCTCGGCGTGAAAAATCGTCTCACTCTGTTCAGGACTCCGAGTTTAAGTGAGGCTATTTTGATGATACTTTCGATGTAATTTTTGTTATTCAGGTTGCAGCGAAAATCCATACCTAGGATATTGAGATTGTCCTGCAGTGGCAGTGGCGTGCTCTGAAGAGTGGGGAAGGGAAGGAAAGAAGATACTTTTGCTGTAAACGCACATGCCTGCGTCTTCTTGGCATTGAACTCAACCAGGTTCTCAGACCCCATTGAGAAATGTGATTCAGGATCCCGTCAAGCTCAGTGACAAGAAGCTGCCTTTTCTCTGCGATATCTGACTGCTTGGCCGCAGGATGTCCATGATAACTCCCATGTAAGGTGCTATCGTCTGCATAACAATGAACACTGCCGGTGGACAGCATGTCGTTGATATGCAGAAAAAAGAGAGTGGGTGAAAAGACGGACCTCTGAACTGATGCACGCCAGCATTTACCTGCAGAAACTCCGAAGCTCGTCCGTCACAAAGGATGCGAATACGGCGCCCCTGCAGGAAGCTAGCAAACCAGTTGCACAGCCTAGGAGGCAGACCAAAGGCTGGTAGCTTGGAAAGAAGCGATTTGTGCCAAACTCTATCGAAAGCTTTGGCGATGTCTAGACTAATTGCCAGTGACTCGCCGTGCTTGTCCATAGCCTCACCCCAAAGATGGGTAACGTTTGCTAGAAGATCACCCGTTGACCATTTCGGCCTGGAGCCATATTGCCGGTCATTAATTAAGGAGTGATCCTCTAGGTGCCGCATGAGTCGATTGTTAATTATGTGCTCGAACACTTTGCACAGCACTGAGGTGACGGCTATGGGTCGATAGTTGACTGATTCCGCCAAAAACGAGTAACTTTATGAATTGCCAGTAGATCTCAATCAATTCCTTTAAAATTCGTAAAATGGTCACTTATCCTGTGCAGAATTACAACAATTCGTTTACCTAGCAGATTCTAATTTCATGTAAATGTTGCCGCATGCCAAAAATAAGAATCGTGTTGTTACGAGTTTTCTTTCTGTACTGTTTTTACAAACTAAGTATCTTAATTTGTAGAATATGTGTTATTAAAACAATAAAACGATAAAATATCAATTACCCGCCATACAATTATCGAAAATAAAATATAAGAACGAAATCAAAGTATAAGTGTTGTATTATATAACTTCTGTTAGCGTCAGCAGCTTGGCTTTGGTATTATGTTACTCTTTTTTCGGTAGATGGTGCTGTAGTCCAGGTAATAAAATAATGGTTTAAGTTAAGTAATAATGGATATTTTGTGGATAAAGCATAATATTGTTACGTGCACGGGGTACAATTAAATGCCGTTTACTCAACGAAGAGATTTATTAGCTCACCACAAACTAGACAATTAGATCACTAGTACACACAGTACTTCTTCAACAGTTCCAGTCGCTCAGTAGTTCACAGTAGTCCACAGTCGTTGCTCAGGTCGCAGGTAGAATCTTCTTCGGTCGCTTAAGTTCGCTGTGTTCGTTATCGATCTCAAAGACTGAATGAATCGTGTCGCTCTGCGAGCGTGTTTTTATACCTCTCAATTAAGAGGATCGAATTATCTAGAAAGCTCGCGAGCGACAAATACCTATTCCTTTGATCTTGCCGCCGTCGCTGACCTTCGAGTACATTCTCGATATTTACCTATTGTTTGTTTATATTTGAGAGTGTAGGTACCTGTAGGTACGTTGTGACTTTTTGTTGACGATTCCAGATTTTTCTATGCCATTCGGTAGAGTACCTCGTCACTAACAATGCGTTTTTATTTCTTGAAGATTCGATTATTAGTTTTCGAGATATCGACGGCGGTCGTAACAATATAAAACGTTATTTTATTCTTTTTTCTTTATATTATAGTGTATTTATTTAGAACTAAGCAAAAGGAATTGAATTTGTTGCTGCTTTCGAATCTGCTAACTGACATCAAAGCAATTCATAGTTTGTAAACCATTTTACGGTTTTCATATAAAACTGTCATCTATTTGAATTGCGAAATTAGAATAGAGCGCAGTTCATATCAGTGTGCGTCCTTTTTATGATTTTCAATATGAGTTATATTATTATCATAATACGATTCCCTCAAAGTGATCGTTTTAGACCCGCTGGTCACTCCTTTGTACATTTTACTAATCCAAATAAAGAAAGGGAATGTGTTTCCAGTTCATTACTCTACTCTATGGGAATGTGTGCATAAACTTTCGACTGTAACACGCGGAGAGCCAGTAAGATTTTAAAATTATATTAATTTACTTGCAAGTGCGGTGGGTTGTGGGTTCAATAAGTACGTAGATTAGCGATATGGGGTCTATCTGCAGATATGTACTTAGAAACACTAAATCTAACGTTTTATTATTGTTTTCAGCTGTCAGATCGAATTACAAATCCATCGGGCAAACTATCTTTGTTAGACAAAATGAAACTTCGTATAACATTTGGGAATGAGTGTAATAGACGTCAAGTCGACTATTTAGTAGAGACTTGTAAGAATTACGCACGAGATTATAAAAAGACTATAGATAATGACGCTGAAGAGCTATGCGCTTTCGACAAGATCAAAGTTGAAACGTCTGTAGCTTAGTGGTTAAGGAGTCGGCCTTAAGATCGAAAGGTCTCGGGTTCGAATCCTAGCCATTACACTACCGACGTGAACCCACTCCTAACACAAGCAATTTAGCTTAGCTGGAGGGGTTAGAGGGAATATTAGTAATTTCGGTTCTAATATTCTTTATAAAAAAAAAAAACTTACAACTGTAAAGTACGTACAGAGTGGAAAATATAAAGAAGACCGTTTAGCTGGTATAATAGGTATTCAGATCGGGGAGATTCATAACGAGGGTAACGCTAGTAATAATATTAATGGTATAAATTATGGTATCCACGATGGTCAGCTTAATAATAATGAGATATCTAATAGCAGCGTTGTTCAGACCCCTTATAATATGCGCAGTCCATCGGTTCAAGATAGGAAGGCGCCAGGGTGCCGACGCAAGTTGCATCCCACACCAAAGACCTACCATTATACCAAAGGCCAAAAGGCCATTTTCCGAGGCATAAACGACATACCGCCTGATCTCTTACCATCGTCACGTGCCAAGCTGACAGGTTCAAGTATAGCTGGCACACCGACGGTGACAAGAGCTCGACGGATAATGTCGTTAATATATACATGTCGGGACATGCGGCCTGCGCTCCTGCTGCAAGAGAATCCGTAATGTCCAAGGCTGGACTGCTACTCCACAGAGACACCGATGCGGAGAAATTCATAGTACACCCAAACGTAGGCAAGTCGCAATGCGGAAGGTCTATTGTCGACTAAAGACGCAAAATGAGTTATTTTGTGTTATATATCCATCTATTTAATTATTTTTCTACCTATATATCTAGCTGTGCAGGCTTTTGTGTGACGAGTAAAGGAACGTTAAGAGTCGCATTTAATATGCATGCGTCACTCATTAGAAAAAGCTCTCTCTCGAGTATATGCAGGAAGAGATCAGTACCTTATGTACTTCCGACAATATAATGATGATTTAAAGAGTCACAGTGTTCCTAAGTCTACCATTAAATATACACTGACGGACTCATAAACTGCATCAAAGTAATAGACGACTTTGAAATAAATATTTTAACCAAGTATGCATACTTTCTATGCAGATTTAAATTGAAACCTCTAGATTGGTTCGTGAACTTTAAAACAGCGTAGGGTCATATCTTTAAGTTTAAGTTTATGTACTGGAAAGGACCTTAAGACTTTTATTGAAGAAAAAACAGAAATTTAAGAAAAATTGGTTTAATTAAAAAATTGGTTTTAACAATAGACACAAACTTTATGCATGGGTTTATTTGTGTTTTAATAAGGTGTATTACCCCCACGTGCCCTTATTACGGATTCTAATCGGTTCCGCATAGATTTTATAAGGGTTTTTAAAAGATCTTGCGGAATATTGTCCCATTCTTCTGAAAGTGCTGTTCTTAGTGCTGCCACTGTCGTGGGCGAAGGGTTTCTCGCATATACAGCTCTTTTTAAATTGTCCCAAACATGCTCGATGGGATTAAGATCCGGGCTGCGTGCTGGCCAATTCATTGTACGTATCCCAACCTCTTCGCAATAATGTTGAACTTGTGCAGCTGCATGCGGCCGGGCATTATCCTGCATTAAAGTAAAATTTTCGCCTATGAATCCCATGTAAGGCACCACGTGATCTTCTAATATCTCTGTTATGTAGCGATGTGCTGTCAAACCCCCTCTATTACCGTTTTGACGGACCATGTCTATGAACACAAGTTCGGTTCGCCCGTTCATCGATATGCCACCCCAGACCATACATGAACCGCCTCCAAAAGGAACACGCTCCTCAATGCAACTTTGAGCATATCGCTCCCCACGTCGACGATAGACTCTTCTGCGACCATCTGCACCATATAAACATGTCCTACACTCGTCCGTGAACAATACAGAGGCCCACTGCTCTTCTGTCCAATTCAGGTGATGACGCGCAAATCTTAAGCGAGCTTGTCTGTGAGCTGTAGACAACTTTGGACCATTTGCTGGTCTAAAAGGGGTGATATCCGCTTCCTTTAACCTTCTTCTTATTGTTCGTGCACACACGTTTACTCCACGCACTTCATTAAGCTCGGTTTTGATGTTAACTGACGTGAGGAAACGATTTCGCAGGGAAGTTATAACAATAAATCGGTCATCACGACCTGTGGTTGCTCGAGTTCTGCCTGTACCACGTCTCCTCCTGTAAGAACCTGTCTCTACAAACCTTCTGTATATTCTAGAAACCGTAGACTGGTTTAAATTTAAATTTCTACCAATCGTTCGTTGATCCAAGCCCTCCCGCACCAATGCTACAATTTGTGCCGCTTGTTCGGACGAAGTATCCATATTATGGTTCAAAAACTCTCGATGTGTTAAAAAACTAACCCAACAATTATGCTGGTAACAATAATTCAATTGACAAAACAAAAAAAATCAATGAGAATCAATTTAAAACTTTGCTATAAATAACACGCAAATCTGATACTACAAGTAAATTTTCTTTCCCGGCTATATTCATTTGTTTTACTGCAGTTCTATTTTTAAATTTAATTTTTTTTTAAGATTAAGAGCCAGTCTTTCCATATTTATATAATTTAATCTAAAAAGTTTGCATACTTATTATAAAAAATCCTTTTAGAGTAAACCTGAACTTTGATGCAGTTTATGAG
Organism: Eilema griseolum; assembly: GCA_963662185.1. NCBI lineage: Eukaryota > Metazoa > Arthropoda > Insecta > Lepidoptera > Erebidae > Eilema > Eilema griseolum. The sequence goes on from OY759249.1 coordinate 6,292,379, forward strand.
TCCGTCAGTGTATGTCCAAGTGTCCCGCCTCATCCCGTACCTAGTTGGCACCCCTGTGGCACACCACTATCACCCTTCAAACCCTATAAATTTTATATACTACTAGTGTCGGTAGGGCTCTGTACAAGTAGTTTGTTTTAAGTGTAACCAATTTTGATTTATTTTCAACGGCCAAAATATTATTGAATATGTTAACGAGAAAGTATAAAAATTTAATGCTCTTTTTCACAATTGAAGTTATGTAATATCCTACCTATATCCTATACCTATGTTTCATTATTTATATTCCGATTGAATGCAACTAAAATTTTCATCCTTAAAAATATGGATTTAACTTACGCAATTTGTATTATAATATTTGTTTCAAACGATAATGTATTTAACCGTGCTTTATGTAAAGAGCTGGACCACGAAGAGTCGCACTCGGAAACCAAGTCAAACGAAGATAATCAACTTTCGGGATTAGATGGCACTGTGTCTGAAGATGACCCCAATATTTCGACAAAAGACGGAAGCCAAGCTGAACAGAGTGAAGAGTACAATAGTTATGATGACGCAGGTGAGTTGAAAGATTGAAAGAGTGAAAAGATTCAGATCTAGATGTTGGACTATTGGGAACTACTATACATAATATTTCTAAATGTATACAACAATGGTAAGTTGGTTTATGTAAGCGTCAAAAATTCTATATCGATTGTGCTCAAATTTGGACACGACACAACCCGCCTCAGAGATTTTTTGTAGCATTTTTTACATACATACATACATACATACATAAAATCACGCCTGTCTCCCATAGGGGTAGGCAGAGATCACGGATCTCCATTTGCTACGATCCTGACATACTACTCTCGCTTCATTCACTCTCATTACATTCTTCATGCACGCTCGTCGGTTTAGAGTACTCCTGACCTGCCCCTTTTCTAAAACTTCCCCGATTTGGTCCAGGTATGTGCGCCTAGGTCTTCCCCTTCCGACGGTACCATCCACACTCGCCTCATACACCTGTTTCGTTAGTCTTCTTTCATTCATTCTCTCAACATGACCAAACTATCTCAACATTCCTCTCTCAATTCTCATCACTACATCTTCTATCACTCCACATCGTTCTCTTATCACGCTATTTCTCACTCTATCTTTCAAGGTCAAGCCACACATACTTCGCAACGCACGCATTTCTACTGCATTCACTCTACTCTGATGCTTTTTCTGCCACACCCAACTTTCACTACCATACATAAGAGTCGGCACCAATACTCCTCCATGTACAGCCAGTCGTGCCTTTTCGGACACTTTCCGGCTGCTCATAAAGTTGTGTAGTGCCCCATTCACTCTATTTCCAGCCATCACTCTCCTTTCAATATCTTCTTCATGCTTTCCATCTCTCGTAAACAATGTTCCCAAATATATGAACTCATTCACTTGTTCCACTTTTTCTCCATCTATACAAATCCTACACTCTGTCACGCATTCATCTCTTTCAAAAACCATAACTTTTGTCTTACTAACATTCACTTTCATTCCTTTCCTCTCAAAAGCTTCATGCATAGTTGTTACCATCTCCTGCAACTCATCTGCCGATGACGCCAGTAAAACCTGATCATCAGCATAAAGAAGACATTTGACGAGTAAATTCTTCATTCTTAAACCACATTCTTTATCTTTCAAATCTTGCAAACAACTGTCCATGAATAAGTTAAACAGCCATGGTGACGCTACACATCCCTGTCTAACCCCCTTTTGGACACTAAACCATTCAGTGTATGACCCATGTATCCTCACGCAAGCTCTGGAGTCCTCATAGAGAGACTTCACAGCTCGAATAAGGTTGCTGCTCACCCCATACATAGACAGTACCGACCAAAGTTCATTCCTCACCACTTTGTCATAGGCCTTTTCCAAATCCACAAATACGCAATAGACCTTTTGACTCTTGGCCAAAAATTTCTCGGCTATGCTTCGCAATGAAAAGACCTGATCCGTACATCCCATTCCCTTTCTAAAACCCGCTTGTGCATCCCATATTTTCTCATCGGTTTCTTTCATAACTCTCTCAATCAACACTTTCGCATACAGTTTGCCGACGACGCTGAGTAGGCTAATGCCCCTGTAGTTTTTGCAGTCTTGATGCGAGCCCTTTCCTTTGTAAAGTGGAACTATAACGGCCTTACACCAATCACTTGGTACACGACCGCTAACCCAACATATGTTGAAAAGGCGGCACAACTGACTTGCTACAAGGCCCTGTCCAGCCTTCAGCATCTCGACTGTGACCTTATCATATCCCGCTGCTTTACCAGCTTTCATACTTCTTAATGCACTCACAACTTCATTCATACTAATACCACTTTTATCAGCATCAACATAGTCATCCATCACCGAGGTTAGTACATGTACATCATCCTCTCTTTCAAACAAGCTTTCAAAATAGTCCTGCCATCTTTTTAACACACATTCCTCACCTTTTACAATACTTCCATTCTGGTCTCTAATAGCGTTCAGCTCGGAGCTCTGTGTTTCTCCTCTGGCTAAACGAATGGACTTCCAAAAGAACTTAATGTTTGTCTGGAAATCCTCAGATAACCTTTCATCAAACACGTCTTTTTGTTCCTTTTTCTTTCTAGCAATCACTCCTTTCACTATCCCTTTCAGTCTTCTATATTTATCTTTCGCTTCATCCACATTCTCAATGGTAGCTTGCTGCATTCTCTCATTAGCTCTGACTGAGAGCCAGTCAAGCCACGCTTTCTTTTTCTCACATACCAACTTTTGCACTTCTTTATCCCACCAATCATGCTTCACCCTTTGCACTTTACTTCTTTTACTTATACCACATACTTGGGAAGCCACACTCACAATCTCATCTTTGAATACCTTCCATAACTCCTCAATCTCACAAATACTATCAAGATCATGAAACCTTTCAGTCAATTTGCTTCCATACTCCTCTCTCACTTTATCTTCTTGCAAATTTTCTACTTTTATTCTTTCTAGAACACTTATGGGGTCACGCCTTCTACGTCTCCATCCTTTAAAGAGATCACTTATACGGCACATAACCAAAAAGTGGTCTGTATGGATACCCACACCGCGATATACCCTAGCGTCTAGAATATGTTTTCTCAATCTTTCATCCACTATTACAAAATCAATCATACTTTTCCTGACATTCTTCGCTTCTCTTGTATACATATGAATCCTTTTGTGTCGAAACATCGTGTTTGACACACAAAGGTTCCATTCCAAACATACTTCAAGCAAACCTTTACCATTTTCGTTCACTCTTTCATCTCCGTACTTGCCAAGAACCCTTTCAAATCCATCTCGTTTCAGTCCTACCCATCCATTAAAATCACCTAACATTATTATTCTTTCATTATCCTTACATTCTCTTAATACATCTCTTAAACTCTCCCAAAACTGTTCTCTTTCTTCTTGTCCTTCCTGGGACGTATTCGTACCGGAGTCTACAGGAGCATAAACCCCTACGACAAAAATACGAGTGAGTCCCACTTTCATTCTCATCCACATCAGTCTAGCATTCACACATTCGAATATATTCACACACTCAGCCATTCTAGCAGATAGGATGACACCAACTCCCTGGCAAGCTCTGTCAGTATTGGGTACTCCCGACCAGTACGCGGTGTAGGGTCCGTGCTTGGTGGTGTCACATCCTTTCCTCTTCGTCTCATTCACACAAAGCACATCAATCCTTCTTTCATCCATCATCTTACAAACATCATTCATTTTTTCTTCCATTCCTCCTCCAACATTCAACGTAGCAAAACGGCTCTCCGTGAGCCACTTTTCGCCCCCACGGGAAACGAGACGTGACGGGTGGCGTACCGCGTCGCCGCCATGCGGATGATTAATTTTTGGAATCATCATTGCGTTCCCACGAGTCATAGGGAAAATATGGTCCACCCCCGCAGAGCCCTTTACGGAGGTAAGGCGGAATCTCAAGTGTGTCCTGTGACCGCCAACACAGACACCCTCCGTTACACCAGCTTGCCCTCTGGTCACGAATCCTTGGCACGGGTCGGCTAACACCTTGGATCGGGGTTTTTTCTCGGGTATGCTCCCTGAGAGTTGGTTTTATTTCGGAGTGACCTTCTCCTAGATGGTTGCAGACCAATGCTGACGAGGCCCATCTCCCCGGTTTTGATTTCAGAGTTTTCCTTCTCTTAGACGGGTTGCAGCCCAATGCTGACGAGGCCCATCTCCCCGAATGCATTTTTTATCATATCGGTAAATGACGCTGCAATCGGGCTTTGGTTTTTTGATGAATATTTTCTGAGCGTAGCAAGGACCGGGTTGCTACTTAAAAATTTTAGTAATCCCTGACGTAAAAATGACCGGGTGTCATATGTTTGATGTATCTGTGTGTATGTGTTTGTCTGTCTGAGGCATCATAGCTCTCGAACAGATGAACCGATTCCTTTGTTCGAAATGTGAATTAATCTGGAGTGTTCTGAGCTATGTTTGAAGAAAATTTGTTCAAGATGGCCGCTGCGCCGCCACAAAATGGTGGATTACATATTTTATCACAACTCGCTGAATATGAGAATCAAATGACCTTTTATTTGCCTCTTTCATGCACAATTATACAAATCCAAGATGGCCATTACCACAACATAGCTAATTACATGTTTTATCACAATAATTCCTTTAAATGTGTCGTAGAATTCGACCAACGTATAGGGCTGTAGCATGTAGGCTAGCAGTAAACATGCAGCCCATGATTAAGTGCCCGCTTGACGCTAAATAGGCTCGCCCCCTATTACGTGACTCCGAAAATCATAGTTGGTGATATGTGGGTGTTAATACACCTCTGCCTACCCCTATGGGGATTAACTTTACCTTCAAAAAGTAGAAATTAAATTGTAGGTATTAGTTGGCCCTGTAAGTTTGATATAATACTACATATAAATATTTTGATTCAAGCGTTGCCATGTCAAAAGACCTGGAACCGTTCCGATAGTATAACAGAGTGCTTTACCAGTTAGGGTCTCCTGATACGAGGTTTGAATTAAAATATTACTAGGTAGATATATCAAAGTTAAATGCATGATTCCGGAATCTGCAGCACAGTAGTGCTGTATAGGAGCCCCCGAAGGGGTAAGTAGAGGTGCTAGCACCCACATTTCGTCAGTTTATGTTTAGGTCCCAATGTAATAGGTGGCGAGCTTATTGCCATTAACCGGGCATTTATAAACCTGCGATAAATAGACACATAACTTCGAAAAGCATCGAAAAGTCATTGGTGTGTGCCATGGTAAAACCTGGCATCGAATCCGAGACCTCGTCTCAGCAGTCCATTACCCATACCACTAGGCTACCGCACACCAATTGCTTTACAATTTCGTTAAACACATCAATGTTATAAACAATTGTTTTTTTGCAGATGAGGCAGAATCCGACAATGAGTCAGGTGCAGGGAAAATGACAGGTTCAGGCAAAAAGCTTGTTATTTACCAGTGGCGGAATGGAATCGTGCCTTATTTTGTCGATACGCGCAGTTATGGTAAGTATTATGTAGCACTTCAGTCCTTTTTAAGGGGAGGGTCCTCTGAGGGCTACCACGAAACGCCCGAAATGTTGACAACGAGACGTGACGATGTCGTGCCACGATAAAAAACATTCAGTCATGTAGAATCCGGGAATTAGTTTCTGTGGGTCGCGGGAACGGGATCAATATTTCACGCGAGCAACAGTTGTCATATTTGATTTTAAGTGATGATTATAATCAAATTGGACAACACGTGCAGGTCTTAGATGTCACCCGCACACGGTGCAGAACATCAGATCAAGAACCAAGCGGTTCGGTGACTATTTCCTCTGTCGCACCATTAATGCCTGGAATTCATTATCAGCTCACGTGTTTCCTTCTTCCTACAGTCCTGGGTCCTATAAGCGGGGTGTGAAAAAGCATATGATGATGCCGTCAAGCTGAGTGTCACCATTGTCACACAATGGTGACCCTCTTTTCTGAGATTTTGCCTTCAGCTTACCACCAGGCAAGGCAAAATCTAATTGACGTTTTCTATATATATATAAAAAAAGGGACGTAAACGGTAATATCTTTTTATTACCTTATTTATTTATTTATTTACACTTTATTGTACACCAAGTAAGTAAAGAATACATGATACTTAAAAAATAATAATAAGAAAACAGTACAATGGGCGGCCTTATCGCTTTAAGCGATTTCTTCCAGGCAACCCTTCAGAAGTTTGAATTTATCACTGTATTGAGGTTGCAGATTTGAGTATTTGATTTTAACTTTAATATGATCCCTTCACTTCTTAAGATAATGACACACATTCAGTAATTTTATCGTGATGTGGGTAGCTATATATTTATCTGCAGTTTTGAGACTTTTGCTGGTGTTCCATTTATTACTCTTGAGTTACGTAACCCTAAAATAGTATTGAATTGATTCAATCTAATAACGCTTAACAGAAAAAAATAGTATCGGAATATGAAATACTTAAAACAACAAAAGATTAAATATTGTACATGAAATGGGTATCACGTTGATTGTCATTTCGTACAGGGAGGGCTGAAAAGTTCGTAGGCTCACACATAAATGACACTACTAGTATTAAATCAATATGATTTTTTGGTTAGCCCCAACTTTCAAAAGATCCATGTATAAGTTTGATAACTGTCGAACTATTCGGTTGTGAGTTATAGCATTACGAGTGAAACAACTATTATTTGTTTTATAAAAGAATAAAAAAGTATTTCGTGTGTTAATAAGTTTTATTTTTGAAAAAAAAAAGAAAACTATTATATAATGTGAATATTTTTAAAAATAGACTTGATAAACATTGGACAATCAAAACACAAGTACAGTGATATACACGCATCAGCTTATGCTGCTAGTGTATAAAATAATAATAATAATAGTTCTTTTCGTGGTCTCTTCTGAAGCTATTTCCGTTCGACCATCACCGTGCCAGAATTCGAAACACTTTTACGTGCCCATGCAGATATCTCACATAAAAGTTTTGTTTGCAGATATTGTAATATACCGTAGAATACGAAAAGCATTGGATGCTATTGAAAGTTCTTCTTGCCTAGTATTTAAACCAATTCCTAAGCCAAAATCTGGGCACTCTTTTGTACATTTTTCTAATCCAAAAAAAGAAAGGGAATGCGTGCATAAAGTTTCAACGGGTACACACGGAGAGCCAGTAAGATTTTATAATTATATTTATATTAATTTACATTTTTTTTGAATACCACTTAGTTAGCAGACAAGCACACGGCCCGCCTGATGGAAAGTGGTTACCGTGGCCTATGGACGTTTGTAACACCAGAGGAGTTACAGTCGCGCTGCCAACCCTGTAAGTAGAGTTTCTGTGCCGTCAGTGTAGAAGATAAAGCAGGACAAGCCTTTAGTCTTCCCACTGACAGCACAAATTCTCCAGTGAGCTCTGGCTACCCTACTCACCGCTGGGAACACAACACGAAGTTATTATAGCCGCGGTATTCTGTAGGGCGGAGGTACTTCCCCAGTCGGCCTGCTCAATTGGGCGGAAATACCGCCGTGTCCTACCTCCTAGAATTTACATACAAGATACCAGAGTACATACTTGTGGTACAAAGCCTATTCTAAAGTTATGCAAAAACCTTCACAGGTCGTGGTCCTGGGTTATGATTGCATGCAGGAACGGGATATCATACACTCCACGATGCACTTGCTTGGCTTCAGAGACGAGGTGACGCACCCGTACCGTGACTCCTATATCAGGATTATGTGGGACAATATACAACCAAGTGAGAATAAATGTTGTGTTACTTTCTGTAGAACCTTCTTCAGCCGACTATCCAGAGTCCAGGATCCCTGGTCAATTAATCCCACCTGGACAATTTGGGATAATTTAGGCTCTCGGAAAAAGTTGAACCGAAACCTCAGATAAAAAGTATTTTGTCCTTATTGGCATATACATGTAGTTAATTCATTCTTTTAATCTGCCGGGTTTTTTAATATTTATATGATTACTGCTCTGCCCTATTGGGTAGTAACGTGGTGATATGTAAACTATGTCTATTGGGGACTTCGAAATTGTGAAAGAAACAATTTCTGTGGTGCAGTGGTTTTGACTCTTACTGATTAATCACAAAATCTCAAAAACTATGACACCTACAAACTTGAAATTTGGCAGGTAGTTTCCTTATAGGGTGCACACATCTACAAAGAACGGATTTTATGAAACTCTACCCCTTAGGGGGTAAAACGGGTACGCGTGTGAAGTCGTGTGTGGTCGCTTATAAACTCACTAGCTGACCCACCCCAGCTTCGCCCGGGGTATATTTTGAAGCTTCATATCCCTTTGAGCCCGTATGTTTTAGTCTTCAAAATATGTATGAAAAATTGCCGGATTTGTTAACATTTATTATCAATGCTCCGCTCCCTTAATTAGTAGCGTGATGATATATAGCTTAAAACCTTCCTCGATAAATGGACTACCCAACACTGAAAGAATCATTCAAATCGGACCAGTAGTTCCAGAGATTAGCGCGTTCAAACAAACAACTCTGCAGCTTTATAATATTAGTATAGATTAAACTCTGTCTCTTTATTATATATGGGTCATTATTTGGAGCAGATGAAAAAAATAAAAAAATAAAAATTGTTTAATTTTTTTAGAATTCGTTTATTATGAATGAGAATACATATATTAATCACAGATAAAATTGCTGCAGAGATCAATAACACTTATTTCTTAAGTAATTTGAATTTTTTTCTATATTGAAGTAACGTAAGTGATCCTAATGACCACGAAAAATAACATTTATATGAATAACAATCAGACTCATAATTCTAAACTTATTTTGAACCTTTATCAAAGGTGCGTACATAATCAAAGAAAAAAAACGTAATAAGAGATCAATCAACAAAACATAGGATTTACCAAAAAAAAATTTATAAGTATTTGGCCACGAAAGTGACGTCACATTACGTAGCATTACTAACATTATAAGTAATGTTGTAACTTTAGTCACTATCTGTATCCGAAAAAAAATTTCTTTTTTCACGGGGATATGGTGCTCCTGCATACCAGATATCAAGACTATCAGTTGAAGACCGTTGCTGAGACTTACGATAGTGCGACCCTGTAGGTATTTGGCTCGAACTTGGTATTATACTTAATGAGCTTGCAGTGGTACCATCATCTGACATAATTGCCTGTAGCTCTTGTTGTGACATTTCAGATGGACTTGGTGAACTTGCCACGCTAGTATTAGGTGTACAGAGTACTCTGTTTGATTCCTCATGCTGTGTATCCACTGAACTATTTGAATTCGATCTGATGTAACAGGAGCTTATACGGTTTGCATTAGTCATTATGCTATTTTGAATTTCTATATTTCCCAATTCATAGTGCTTACAGAATATATCAGACTGACAAGATACACAGCTGAGACGTCTAAAGCGTAACAAGTTTGGAATTGTGTGGTTCCATGTTATTTGGTGAACAGACAAAGTACCTCTAAAAGGTTTAATAACATCGCCATTTATGTATTGGCTAATGACTTCGAAGTTTCTATCATCTATGGGGATTATCTTTATTCCAGAGCAATTATCCGTAAGGTAATTTACCAGGCCTTTCAGCTTCTTCTCATATATATGTTTTAACCTTGTTTGCTTCTCCTTCAATTCTTTCTCCTTTTTTCTTTTCTCTCTCATCCTATACATGGCTAATTTCCTGTCTAACACTTCTAACTTTTATCGGAGATATTGATTCTCAAGCGTTAGTTTTCTGCGGTTTTTAAGAGCTACTAACCTACCAGACGACGCTCGCGAAACTCTAGAACTGGACAGGTTGCTAACACTTGAAGATGGAGTATCTTCTCTTATAATTCTTTCCGTAATTTTAGCTTGTTTCACACGGTTTCTATATCTTTGCGCTCTATCTCTCCGGTTTTTTCTAAGGTTTCTTTGTTCACGTGGTGTCATTTCTGCAACTTTTTTTACTAAACCCTTTGCCTTCCTTTTATAATATCTTTCCCTAGCCTTCCTTCTCTCTTCTTCTAAAGCAGCCGGATTATTTTTCATTTTCTCTCTCAGTTTTCGCATCGTTATCTTTTTCTGCTCTCGTCTTTAAATTTTTTTTTCTTCTTCTGCCATTTTCTTGCGAGTTTTTGCCATTGCTACTAAAGATAAAGCCTTTATTAAAAAAAAGTTAATTTATTATTCCTGTGAATTAATTAAACAAATAAAAAACTCCGCAAATCTCAATGAGTAGCCCTTTTAAAAGCAAAATTGGGTGTTGTAGACAATAATTTTAATAAAAACATCACACATCGTGGTCATAAATCACTTTTGTGGTCACATGTGCCACGTAACGTGATGACCACAAAAGTGACGTTTGTGTAGTATAACCGTTCCAACAGAAAACAGTTTTGAGGTTAGTAAAAATACAATAAACCATTTACAACATATCCTTAAATCAAACCAAATTAATATGAATTCATTGTATTTAATATTGAACTTACCTAAACACAGCTATCACAAAAGTGACGCACGAACTTTGACACAAACTTTTTTATACACAAAATAACTTATTTAACAAAAACAAACAACTTTATCAAACAAAACTTTTTATGATGTAATGACAGATCATTTTAGTGTTGCTACGAACATAATATGAATTGGGTTGACCAATTAATTTGTAAGAATTTGGTATAAAATATGAGTGACCACGAAAGTGACCTTATTTTTGGGAACAAAATAAATGTAATGAAAATGTCCAGTTAAGAGTCTGATTATTTTTTGTCTTTCTTATATAATATAGGATTATGCCTTACGTTTCATAAAACCACAATAAGACGCCGCTCTTGACGGCATTATATTTTTAAATGACGAAATAAGTTTAGTGTGTGTTATCTGAACAGACCACGAAGTGTGATTTTAGCTCAAAAAATTACAAAAATAACATAAAATGAAAACTTTTACAAAGTTACAAAGTACCTGCAGCATAAAACATATCAAATTGCTGTTTTAATTTAAATAGGTCTATACTTATTTTTTATTGGTTTGCCATCTATGTTGCATGAACAAAAATTTACTACTTCAAATAATGACCCATATCTCTCTTAGTATATATCTCTGAGCAGGCTGTAGGGTCTCCACCAAGACCATTTTTACTACTGTAAAATTGCATTGATTTTTTATTGCTGATTTTAAGTTTTATTTTTGTGATTTTGTTGAATATGCTTTTTTATTGTTTGTTTCAATTAATTTCAGCCGTATGAAATGTATTAATTGGCAAATTAATTTATTAATTCTGTTGAATTGGTAGAAAGAACTATTCAATGACATTAAATTTTTTTTATACATCTTAGATGGCAGACAAGCACACGGCCCACCTGATGGAAAGTGGTTACCGTGACCTATGAACGTGTGTAACACCAGTGGAGTCACATCGGTGCTGCAGACCCTGTAAGAACAGAGATTTTATGTGCCCTCAGTGCAGAACACAAAATCAGGACAAGCCTTTGGTCTTTCCACTGACAGCACAAAACCTCTCCAAACATAATGTACAAGGGAGTTATCTAAATTAAAATATAAAAACAATACAGAATGAACCTAAACAATCCTGCAGGTTCAGGCATCAAAAAACTCCTCCCCGTTGGCAGAATTTGTGAATTTTATGGAAATTTTGGGCTTATTTGTTGCATTTGATGAGTTTCTTTCTCTCTTTCTCCTTTTATTTTTTTGTGATTTGAAATGATTGAATTTATTGAACTTATTAATTGTTATGGATGCTGCCCTGTAATTTTACCTGTTTATAGTTTTCCGTAATGTTTTTATTGTATCACTACTGGGCCTTGATTCTGCTAAAGCAAAACCACTGTCATACCACGGAGACTGCAAAAAAATTCACTTAATTTTAGAATTTATGTCAATAAGTGGTAGTGGTGGTAGTGGTAAAAGTCCAAAATTAAAAATTATTAAAAATAAAGTTAAAAACGTGTAATAAAACTCTTTTTATTTAATTTTGGACTTGCCGTAAAGAGATAAAGTCTAAAATTTAATGTCATTTATTGCAGTGTCTGGTATGACAGTGGTTTTGCTTTAGCAGAATCAAGGGCCTTATTTATGAATTGTAACCTCTAGAGGCTCCCTCTGCTATACTAAACATAACAATCTGCCCAACACGCTGGGTCACAATATTGCTTAGTTAATATTGTATATTTGTATAAATTGTTACACTGAATATATAAATTGTGAGTATTTGTTGTCCCTAATAAAAAAAAAAAGAAATAAAATAAATCTTACGTGCACCTCGGCACATACGTCGGATAAACAATATAAATATTATTAATCTACAGTAAAAGTATGGTAGGTATAGTTACATTGAAACTGGCCTATTATCTTTAAAATGATCTCGATCTTTTTTAAAGATAATATGGTGCTTTGGGCGTCCACCAAGACCATCAGAACCCCAGTCAACCTCACCTGTAAGCCGGTGCACCTGCTGAAAGACAAACGAGTCTCTGGTGCTGGCTTTCTTTTCGTAGTTAGGGGACAGGCAGCGGCATTCGCCTCTGGAAGACGGCGCCCGCCACTCCAAAACGGCGCACGGGAGGATCGTCAGTCTCTCATTGCAAGTGGGCGAGGGCTACCTTATCCTGAAACCCCACTTCACAACGTGGAACATCAACGTGGACTGGTCGCGGAGGGTGGCTGCGGTGCCACGTTCCAGTAGGAGACTCGGTGGAGTGGTATTAGCCCCGTGCTCATCGGGGATGGCTACCAGCTGATATACATAGGTTCGCCTGATGGGCAGGCCGGAGTGGGCGTGGTGCTCTCTTGGGGCTTCAGGATGACCTCTTGGAGGTGAAGGCTATAGCGCCCGACTAATGGTCGTGAGAGTGTTTATCGATGAGATTGCACTCACATGATAAGTGCCTACGCTCCGCAGCCTAGGCGAAACGGAAAAGATCTCGTTCAGTAACAATACGGGGAAATGCTTCATGGCATTCTACTGACGCAGGAAACTGGGTATGATAGGTGTGAGGAGTTTAGGCGTGTTCTCAACGGTTTTGGATACGGTGATCGTGATGTGAACACGTACTTCAAAAAGAGATCTAAAGATTGTCACCTTCCCAGTCACTAGGCGGCACAGGATCACCAGGGTTACCAACTGCTAGGTTATACCTGGGGAGAGTCTCACTACTCAATACCGTCTCCTTGTCATCGATCTACGCGTCAAACCCAAAAGAAAACATATTGAGCGTAGCCAACGCAGAATCAAGTGATACCTGCTTGGTGAAGCCAAGCCCCTGAGGTTCGTCTAAGCTACCGATGACAAGTGCGCCGATGTTGTAGGCGAACCAGTGCAGGATTGGATTTTTGGAAACTATTATTGAGGCGGGAAAGGCGTTGCTCGGCTTGTCTGAAAGGGTGTACGCAAATGTGACAAGGACACTTGGTGGTGGAACGACACAATTCAGAGAGAGATAAGGTCGAAGAAACCCCTTTTTAATAGTGGCAAGTATACAAATCTCCCAAAGTCCGAGATGGGTAGAAAGATGCAAAACGTGCCACTAGGAGAGCCGTAGCCAGCGCCAAACAAGAAGTATAGCAACCACTACACAAGACAGTTGGAATCGCTAGTGTCTCCAATAACACCTGCAGATGTCCAGACTGCCATTCACCGTATGAAAAACCAGAAAGCTGTCGGACACAACGAAGTCCCCATCGAGGCTTGGAAGGCAATGCCCGTGGTATGAACGTCATAAAGCCACTCTTCAAACGCAAAGGATCGGTGCAGGAGTGTGGCAGTTACCGCGGTATAAAGATAATGTCCCACACCATGAACCTTTACAAACGGATAATCGACTTCCGGATCCGTAAGGAAAGTGCACTCTTGGAGTGCCAGTATAGGTAAGTTACCTACACCTACCTAACAATTGTCACGGAGAAATACAGGGCAAAGAACACGCCTCTGCACTGCCTATTCCTACACTTGCAGAAGGCCTTTGTCTGTGTCCCTAGCACGATGATCTGGTGGGCACTGCGGTTCAGAGGATTTTCAGAGGTTTACATTAACACCATCCGAGACATGTACCACGATTCCGGTACCATGGTTCGGTTTGGAGACACGAAAACCTTCCCCATCATTGTCGGGGTACACCAAGGATCCGTCCTTAGTCTTTACTTTTTCAGCGTGGTATTAGACGTTTTGTCGAACAGCATTAGAAAATCACATAAATAGCCCTCATGGTTGCTCATGTATGTTGATGATATTATGCTAATGGATACGGACAGGAGTAGCTTGGTGCAACACGTGAAAGTGTGGAAGGAGGCACGTGCGAACGGCGCGGTCTGAAACATAGGCGATGTGTGGCGACGCCGTGTGGTCCAAGTGGGGGAAAATGACTGGCGTTACATTGGATCCTAAAATGCCAGTCAGTTTAAAAGGGCAAAGTCAAAGTCAAAAATAATTTATTCCGTATAGACCATTATATCGGCACTTACAAAACGTCAACGTAAAAGGAACATGAATGTCCGTTTAATAACCGGTCCGAAACGCGGCTCCGACCTGAGAAGACTCCGGCAAGAAAATCAACGGGCATTTTTTTTGGTCTTTTTACAAACATACACTATAAATCTAAATACAAAAGTACTTGAGTAGCATAGTTGAGCGAACAGCTCATTTCCAAGCTTGTTTATCATCCAAGTATTCTTGGATTTTATAATAGCGGCAGGTCTATAAGACAATCATTAGGCCTGTTCTTTGGTTGTGAGGCTTGACCGTTGCTGCAGCAGAAGTTGAGTATCACGGAGATGAAAATGCTGTGGTAGATGTCCGTAGTCACGCGTGAGGAACTCTCGCATCCGCGGCAGTCTTTATATCCGTGACATCGCAGATAAAATGTAAGAGTAACGTTTTCGTTGGTGCGGGCACGTCTTGCGGCTACCACCAGGCTACGTGGGTAACAAATACCTGGCATTGGTCAATGTAAAAGGAGTAAGCCCAAGAAGTACTGGCATGACGTCGTGGAGGGCGACATGTATACAAATGCTCTCACTAAAATGGGCACTCAAGATCGTGCAGTGTCTAAAAGAGTCGGCCTTACTATCGAGACGTCCCGGGGATTGACTCGAGACTCCCGGGTCAAGATTGTCCATTACACTGTAGATATGAACCCACTTTTAAAAATTTTGCTTAGCAGGAGGGGTTAACGGGAATATTAGTGATTTCGGATACTAATAATCGCTTCGAGGTCACCTTAGCCTCAGATGCAATCAGTACAACACGTCTCCGTCTAAAAATGATGATATGATCTCAATTTCTGCTGTTTTATCCAAGCGAGTACAGTGTGTGATTCTTCAATAAAGACATTATATGGTTCTAACAGGGTCGGTGGCATCTCTGTTGTTGCACACATCCATAGAGTGCGGTAACCACTTTCCACCCACGCGGTATATAAAGTATGTTGGTGTTATTCTTCTTTTTCAGAATACCGTCCTTTATTCACTATTGATAGCAAGCCGTCGTGGACTCACAAGCTGGCCGAGTACGACACGTTGAGCGTTATGCACTTCCACGACCGCGCGTTCAGTATCAACGGAGGCCCCACCATCCTGCCCTTGGTATGTACTCTACTATCGTACAGTGGGCCTACCGTAACCTACGTATGTGTTCGTTTTCTGTGTAAAAATGCTCTGAAACCCAATTCTCTTAATAAAATCCCGTCTCTATCTAATCTCAAACACTCAAATATCAAAAACGATCAAGATATGGCCAATTTTCATTGATTTAATATAAAATTACGATGTTAATGTTCTTTGAAAATTGTGTTACGGAAAAAACATTTTTGACATGTCATTTGATTCTGTCTGAACTTTGAAGAGTTTTTATTAGGGGAATTTGCTTAGTGGAGTTATGGGCCTTGTAAAGTTCCATCTCTCTTTCAATCTAGTTGTAGGGCGTATAGCTCATGCCTCTTTATCATCCAGAATAGCGCGTCATGGCATGCCTACAATACCCGGTTTTTGATATGACGCGTCGGGAAGTAGAGCCAGACACGGTCATCATTTTGGTGTTAGAAGATATAATTATATAACGGTAAGGGACTTTTGCGCGATTAAATCATGGAACTTACTATTTATGCTATTACTAGATTTTAAAATAAAATATATAAAAAATTCTATAGGGAAGATGGAATAGAACTATCTGGGTGGAATTCAGTGATTAAGATAATGAAACTAAAAAACGTGTGGTGTCGCCAGCCTTACCATTTATTATAAAAGTAATGGAGGGTAGGCGCACATAATTTGCTCTCCACATACCTCTCAATGCCCGCAAGTCAGTTAAGTCGTGACTGACTTGCGAGGTGACCACGAGTGCTGCAACGCACCCGAAATGTCGGCAATAATAGTAAGTTTCCCGATCCGTTATATAATTATGAATTCACACCGCGATAGTTTAAAAATAATATTAGAAGATAGAGCGGTTGTGGCAAGCGAATTTTCGAAAATCTATGAATGCTATATTATTTCTTTATAAAAATAAAGGAATGTTTCCTTGAGTTAAAAGAAATGAGTTAAATTCGCTACCTCCAGTATTTAGAGTACTTCTCCTCCAGGTAAGGTCAAAATCTTTTACCCTACAGGGTGGAAGATTAGATTTAGCGATTCTATACATAGAATTTCTGAATCTGATCGCTATTCTATTTACTTATCACAATGTTGTAATATTCTTTTCAGCTCTCAGATCGAGTCATAAATCCATCAGATAAACTGTCTTTGTTAGACAAAATGAAACTTCGCATAACATTTGAGAGCCAGTGTAATAGACGTCAAGTCAACTATTTAGTAGAGACTTGTAAGAATTACGCACGAGATTATAAAAAGACTAAAGGTATTGTTGCTAAAGATGAATGCGCTTTTGACAAGTTCAAAGCTACAACTGTACAAAGTGGAAACGATAAAAATATTAATAATATTAATGGTGTTAATGGTGTCGATGTTATTAATAGTCTTAAAGAATCTGATGATGAAGCTTATAATAATGGTGATGAAACTAATAATATTAATGGTATTATGCTTAATGGTATTACTGATACCACCGTTGCTGCGAGTACCGTACAAAAAGACAATGTAGAAGACCACATCAGTATTGTTTAATTACTGAGGGGGAAATAACTACCACCAGGAAAAGAAAAAGATTCCACGATATTGATGATCGACCTGACCGTATAAGATAACGTATTGAAAAATATAATAAAAAAAAACACCACCATCAGATACGCAGTTGCCATTAAATTGTAGAAGTAATAATAATACCCCTGGTGTTGCACACGTCCATAGGCCACGGTAACTTTGTTACATCAGGTCGGTCTCATGCTTGCCTGCTACCTAAGTAGTTTAAAAAAAACTAAAACAATTTAGCAAGAACTATTACCATTAGACACGCAACTAACACTCAGTACCTACATACAGAAATAATGACAGTAAAAATAAATATACAAGAGCCACCATTATTAGACATGCTAAGTACGTATCCCTAAACAGTAGCGCTGACGCAGCAATCACGGTCATGCTCAAGAACATTCTAACTGGGACAAAATCACCGACGCAGTGAAAATGCACCGATAACTTCCGTTCGACATCGATCGCCGACGCACCAAATTATGCTATTTATAAAAATTATGATATTCTGGATTATTGATACCTAATAGTGAAATTCAATTTAATTGTAATTTCTTTAAAAAATAAATAAATTTAATAAGCAACTTAGTTAATGTGGTCTACTATTGCATTAGTTAGTAACATGTAATGATAGTGGTATAAGGAATAATAAATAAATAAATATATAAACTTTGGTTTTATGTTCGAGCTTTCGCCTGTAGTGTAAGTAAATAGCGCAGTCGGTGGGAGTCACGTTAGATGATTGGCAAGGACCAAATTTAGAGGATCTCGTCCTTACCTCGGCTCAAATAATTCGCACTTCGCCCGGAATAATTTCAAGCCACGGTAGGTGAGTCCTAAGCTTACAAATACTTACCTTCCTATATTCAATCAATCAATTAGCCGCTGTCCAATGCTGGACATTGTCCTCTCCCAATGTGTGCAATTTTCTCCGATCCACCGCCTTCCGCATCCAGTCTGTCCCAGCCACCTTTTTCAGGTCGTCTGTCCATCTGGCTAGGGGGCGTCCTACCTTTCGTTTACCTTCTCGCGGTCTCCACTCTAGTCTTCGTCTACCTTCCTATATTACCATATATATATTTTCAAAAACTTTCACCCTAAAAAGTCTTTTCCTGGGGATCCTGCGTTGAGTCAGGGTCACCTCGTAAGTTTCCGGAGGTTGACGATAACCACAATAGTTGAAATAAGTTTATAAATATTTGTAATAGAATCGTTAATTTACATATAATATGCTTACCTCGGACCAGGTAGTGAGCGAATCTAGCTTCTACATTGAATAAAATCACAGTGTCTGCCGCTGCAAACGGCATCCTAGAGACCTGAGCAATCATCAGTATCGCAGGCAACGGACGAAACGGCCTTGTACAATGTCCTTCCATTAGCTAGACGGGATAATAGATCCCCGCAGGAGTTCTACGTTCACAGACAGGCTATATTTGGTACATAGTTATTACACGAGATATTACGGACAATTACAACCGCTATATCAGTTCGTTAAATTACAGTTGCTATGCAGGCATTTGTGTGAGGCTTAAAGGAACCCTTAGGGTCGCTTTTACGATACTTGCGTCTAGACACAGTAGAAAAGGCTCTCAAGTATATGCAGGAAGAGTTACATACCTTATGCACTTGCAACAACGTAATGACGTTCTAAGGAGTTTTAGCGGTCCTAAGTAGACTAGGTATATTGAACGTCAGGGAAGACCCTGACATTCAATGTGTCCTGACTTCCGCCTTATCCCGTTCCTAATTCACTAGTTTTGTTTTGCTTAGAAAAAAAGGAATAAAAGTATTATTTATTTAAACAGCCAAATAAATATTTGATGTTATTTTCACAATTGAAGTTATGGCATTCCTACTTAGGTTTTATTATTTCTATTCTGATTGAATACAACCAAATTTATCATGCCTAGAAAATATAGGTTAATAACTTAATGTAATTTGTATGCATTCATTATTAAAATATCCTTTCTCGTGTACCCGGCAAAATCAAAAAAGTAATTATTCTATTGCAGTATTTATTTATTTATTAAAATTCAATGCAGTATTTATAATAATTCAAATAATAATAACTTGTTACCGTTTCGAAGAACCGATCGATTGATATGTTGTATGAATAGTTCCCTGAAGGTTCCAGATCACACAAATGCCTTCTGAACAATTCTAGACCACATAATCCTTTCCATTGGTTCATACATGAGAACAATGTGTTAATATTAGATATTATAGAGGGTGCCGAGATTGCTTTGGAGATGTAGAGGAAAAGTATATTCTTAGAAAACTACTTACTTGTGTAGGAGGTAGGACACGGCGTTATTTCCGCCCAATTGAGCAGTCCGACTAGAGAAGTACCTCCGCCCTACAGAATACCGCAGTTATAATAACTTCGTGTTGTGTGCCCAGCGGTGAGTAGGGTAGCCAGAGCTCACTGGAGAATTTGTGCTGTCAGTGGGATGACTAAAGGCTTGTCCTGCTTTGTCTTACAGCAACTCTGTGCTTACAGGATCGGCAGCGCGAGTGTGTGTAACAACTTTCCATCAGGTGGGCCGTGCGCATGTCTGCCACCTAAGTGGTAAAAAAAAAACACTATGACGAAAATAGGTAAAAAAAATACTTCTACCGACACTTAAATTTTAATTTACTTGATTCTTAAAACAATACAACAATGATTAATTAAATCGTATGAATTCAATATTTAAACAAAGATAAGTTAAGCAGATTGACACGCAAACGGGCAGAGATTCCCCTTTTACCAAGTTGTCCGCACGAAAAAAGACCCCGAATAACGGTGCGAAGTCGCTCTACTGCCGCTAACGCTCCAGGCATGTCCATTTAGCATCTAACAATATATATAGGATAGGCACAAAGAAAAAAAAAGGAACAAAGAAAAAAAAGAGAGAGAGTTTACGTCTTGACTCCAGGCTCATCAGGTTGTACTCCTTAAGTAACTGTTGATAGGGAAGTTTAAAACGGTGCAATTTATAATTTATACTATGAAGAAACTTCTTCTGAACCATTTCTATTCTATGTATATACTATCCCAGACTGGGACAGCGAAACCAAGCTGAGATCTAGTTAAACCATTATATACCTAAGAATAAAAGCGTAGAGGGGCGTTTGAAGTCCTTAGAAGATCTCATCCCAAAGCCGTACATCTGGTATTTACTTACTTACGATATTTTCAATGTGTTGGTCTAGGTGTAATTTAGAGTCAAGGGTGACGCCCAGGTCACAGATGTTGTCAACCCTTTGCAAAGCAAAATCTTGTATAGTGTGTTGTAGTTGTGTGTTATAAGTATCCTCTTTTTAGTATAAGTTATTTCTTTGCATTTGGGTAGACTGAGCTGCAGTTTTATGAGGGAACAGTAAAGGGTAAGCCGGTTGAGGTCATCCTGTAAAAACAAACAGTCCCGGTGACCAAGGCACTCCTCATAAATGTTGATGTCATCGGCATACATGAGAAATTGCGAATTATTGAAGCATTCTTTAATGTCATTGACAAACCGAATAAATAGAAGAGGTCCCAGGACCGACTCCTGAGGAACCCTAGAAGTAACAATAGTCGTATCCGATTCAAAGTCATTGACAACAACCTTTTGCGTTCCATTCAAAATATACGAAATGAACCATCTCAGCAAGTTGCCCCGTATGCCATTGTAGGCGATATTGTCAAGGAGTAATTTGTGGTCCACCTTATAACGCCTTACGGAAGTCCGTATACACAGCATCTACCTGAATTTGGTTATCCATGTTCGTCAAAAAATAATAATTAGTGAATAGCACAAGGTTTGTGGTAGTTGGGCGTTTTTAACGAATCCGTGCTGTTTGGGTATTATAATGCTATGGATATTTGGGTATACTGCACTGTGAACGAGACTCTTGAATAGCTTCGACAAGGCGGACAAAATTGAAATGGGACGGTAATTTTCTATACAACTCTTATCGCCATTTTTATATACTGGTATGATAAAAGCGCGTTTCCAAATATTGGGAAATATACCTTCAGTCAAGCATTTGTTGTAACATAAACTCATAAACTCACGCCTGTATCCCCGAAGGGGTAGGCAGAGGTGCTAGCACCCACATTTCGCCAGTTTATATTTAGGTCCCAATGTAATAGGTGGCGAGGCGAACCTATTGCCATTAACCGGGCACTTATAAACCTACGAAAAATACACACATAACTTCGAAAAGCATCGAAAAGTCTTTGGTGTGTGCCATGGTAATACCTGGGATCGAACCCGAGACCTCGTCTCAGTAGTCCATTACCCATACCACTAGGCTACCGTGGCCTAGTGGTATGGGTAATGGACTGGATGATTATGGGACTAGCATTTGTTGTAAATAATATATATAGGTTTAACGATATTTTTTTACGAGGTTTAACGAGGTTTTCTTGATAAAAATCGGAGGTATACCATCAGGGCCGGGACCTTTGTTAATGTTAATTCTTTTCAGGCCCGTTAAAATAACATTAGCAGACAAATGAACATTTTATAAGCAGGTGAAATTATTTGTAAATCCGGCAGGGGCCTGCCACAGTTGAGGGTTCAAAGAAGTAAGTTCACAGACGAGTGTGAAGTACTTTGAGAATATATTACATATTACAATAGGGCTGGTTGAGTGTTCACTGTCATAGTACATATGGGCAGGGATACTTGCCTTACCCTTCCTAATCGAAACATATGTCCAGAAGTGTTTCACATCAAGTGGAATACTATCCTCAACGGAATCTATGTAACACCTGAAACATTTTTTAGACTGGGATTTAGTGATTACGGTGTATTGAAAATGTCTCATAGTCAGATGCATTTCCATATCTTTTCGATTTCTTCCATGCACCCTCTTTATTTTTAAAAATGCGAATTAGAGCGGGCGTCCAAACTGCGCGGTTGAACGAGAAGCACGTGCAGCTTGATAGCACTATACACAATCTCATAAAATACCTCCACTGATCTTTCAGCGGGGAGATCACAATATACGGTGCCAGTCCATTTCACAAAGTCGATTGATTATTGAGCCGTAGTCAGCTTCATAATAATTATATCTAGGACGTAGGTTACGTTTCAGCAGTGAGAAATCCATTTTTAATGATGACACTACGCTATAAGGGGGTTAAGATCATCAATGCCAACCAATGGTACACAAGTGCTAGCGAAACACTCTAAGTTTGAAATAAGCAAGTCTAAAATCCGGCCTAAGTTATTCTTAAATTTATTATACAAGTATAGTAAAGAATTTGTAACAGACATTAAGTCACAGATATGGTGCTCTATTGGTTTAGTCGGAAGAGGAGTGACGTGCGTATGCTCGCTGTGGGCGAGCCACTTCATATTCGGTAATTTTTTTTTTTTTTTTTTTTTTTTACGTGCGCAAAATCCCCACGGATACCTCCCCACCGGAGCCGGTGGAGGAGGTTATGTCGGACTCGAACCGACTAAAACGCACGCCGCCTGTGGGTCGTTTTGGTTGCCGAAGGTGAGGTTGACAGGCATATCCCTCGCACCCCGGCCGACCCAGGGCCATCTCTCACGATATGGCCCTCTTCTCGGGTGTGGGGACTACAGAGTCCCCAACTCGTCCCCGGAAACGGGGAGGCGCGCCACGCGCGCCACCGCCGCGGCCTGCTTCTGCCAGGGTGACAGGCGGCTTCACCTGTCACCCCCAGGCCGGCGCTCATGGGGGGCGGAGGTCGTTCACCGACCTCCGACGCCCGAGTTGCCTTCGTACGCGGGCAGCTTGTCTTGCGATCCTTTTTTTTTTTTTTTTTTTTTTACGTTTATTTCCAAGAATATGGTCATTACAGGTGTTAAATTTTTCTTGATCTGCATATTCTGCCAAGTGTGGCGTGCAAATATTTCTAAACATTGTATTATAATACGGTAATTTAAGATAATAAGATTTAACATAATAATATTATAACATTCAATAAGTCACACATTACGTAGTAGCCAATATAACCCTGAGTCAGTTTAATGTCTGGAATTAATTTCGGGAGTAAAATATAATATATTAAGTATGTCAAGGGTTTCAATGTCAATTTATTACTTACATTTTATAAAGTTGATTAATTAATTTGTCTTGAAGGTATTCCTTAATGTTATAATAAACTTTTTCTTGTAGAATCTTGCACAATTCTCTACGGAATCGTTTACACGGTAACTTTTTTAGGTTATCTGGCAGGTGGTTATATATTTGTATGGCCATACAATATGAATTACGTTTATATAATTCTAGGCTAATTTGTGGTATTTCCAGGCGATCCCACGCCGGACACTCGGTGAGCGTGTGCGGACCTGAGTCCTCGCTCGCGTCGCAGTGATGGCACTCGGACGTTGGCTCTTTCTGCATCCGACGCAGATACTTTCCGAAGCATCCGTGCTCGGTGATCATCTGCGTCAGACGGTACGAGAGGCTGCCGTGTGGCCTCTCTAGCCACTCCCCCATGATGGGTCTTACCGCCGTTACTACGGCGTGCCCTGCGCTTGGTTGCCCAAGTCGTCTCTCCCATTCCGCCACCATTTCCCTGTGGAGCCGGGATCTCACGGCCCGAATTTCTTCGGGCTCGGGATCGTGACCCCGCTCCCGCGCCGCCCTTCGGAACCGGTATAGCGCCGAAAGGCATCTCGCTTCCAGGATCCATGGTGGCGATCCGGCGAGGAGACTCGCCGCGTTGAATGATATCGTGCGGTACCCCCTTATGATGCGGCACGCCAACTTCCGCTGCGGACGCTGCAGCAGGAGCATGTGCCGATCACTCAGGGTGTCCGCCCACACGGGACACCCGTACAGGGCCATGGACCGCACGACACCCGCGTAGAGTCTCCTGCAGGAGTCCTCCGGGCCCCTCAGGTTGGGCAGTAGCCGCGCCAGAGCGTTGGCTGTGCCCGCCAATTTGGGGCCCAGACTTCGGAAGTGCTTCCCGAAGTCCCACCGGCCGTCGAGCACGAGCCCCAGATATTTCATCTGGGGCTTGATGCCGATGAGAGTGCCTCCCACTGTGAGACTGGAACCAGGTGGTGGCGTGCGCCGAGGTCCATGAAAGAACATGGCCTCGGATTTATGCAAAGCCACCTCAAGGCCCAGCCGCCGGATCCGTTCCACGACTTGAGCAACCGCGGTCGTGGCCCTCAGGATCGCTTCGCGGTGTGTAGCCCCGCTCGCCGTCACTAGCTTGTCGTCCGCATAGCACGTGACGGCGGCGCCGTCCGCAAGCTCACCGCGAAGCACCCAGTCGTATCCAATGTTCCACAGTAGCGGCCCGAGAACCGATCCCTGTGGAACACCACACCGCACGACATCTCACGCCGACCGACGCCGGTCGCACTTGGGTAGATGACGGCTCTCTCCGTCAGGTACGCCCCGACTATGCGGCGGAGGTAGAGAGGCACATCGTGGTACACGAGTGCCTCCCTGATGCAACTCCAGGGCAAGGTGTTGAACGCGTTGGAGATGTCCAAGGACACCGCC
The DNA here is from genome assembly GCA_963662185.1 of Eilema griseolum. Taxonomy (NCBI): domain Eukaryota; kingdom Metazoa; phylum Arthropoda; class Insecta; order Lepidoptera; family Erebidae; genus Eilema; species Eilema griseolum. The sequence continues at coordinate 6,317,031 of OY759249.1, forward strand.
AACGTCACCCCACCCCGGGCAACTGCCTCCTCCGCCAAAGTCCTCACGCGCATGATGGCATCCACTGTGGACCGCCACCGGCGGAAGCCATATTGGGCATCCGCCAGGTCCGGCCCCCTACCAGAGAGGTGCTCGACGAGGCGCTTCGCAATAACTCTTTCAAAGAGCTTGCCCACCTCGTCGAGCAACACAATGGGCCGGTAGCCGGACGGTTCGTCCGCCGGGCGACCCTCCTTTCGGATGAGGACCAGTTTCCCCGTCTTCCACATCTTCGGAAACTGGCCCCGCTCCAAGCATGCGCTGAGGAACCCTCTCAGTCGGGGTTCGAGACCGTCTTCTCCCAGAGCTAGGACCCACGCGCGGCCTGGAATGCCGTCGGGTCCCGGGGCGGTGCTCTTCTTGGCTCTAAGCCTTCGCACCGCCAGCTCCAGTTCTACCCAAGTGACCTCGGGGACTTCGTCGTCAACTACCACACTGGGCGCCACAGGCGACCGAGGTGGCGGAGTCATCTGCGGCGGAACGTGTTCCGCTCGCGCCGGGAACAGGGACTCGACCACTTCACCGAGCAGAGCTGGCTGGAGAACCCGGGTCAACGGCGGGGCCCGGGGGCGCAGCTTTCCTCTTACCATAAGGTAAGGCCGCCCCCATGGGTCCCGCTCCAGCGTCTCCATGAGCTCCTTATAAGCCGCGGCTTTCGCCCGCTTAATCTCCGCTCGGAGGGCATCTCTGGCCTCCCTGTATCCCACATGAAGCTCCGTCACTCGGGGCTCCGTATCTGCGGTTCGGCTACGCCTCCTACGGAGTCTGGTCCACCGGCGGTGCGCGATCACGCAGGCTTGCCGTAGCCTCGCGATCTCCGCAGACCACCAGTAGACCCGACGCCTCGGACTATAGGGTGGTGCCCTAGGCATACCCGCATCGCAGACACGAGTCATGGCCTCCCGGAACCACACCGCCTCATCGTCGATATCGACAGGCCTGTCCGGCGCAATGGCCCAGGCCTGTACGATGGCAGCCTCCAGGAGGACCTCCCGATTCAGTCTCCCAAGCACCCAGCGTGGCTCGCGTGGGGCCGGTATGACCGGCGCATCACCCGCGGGGGGGGAGACATCAAACCGAACGTATCGGTGATCCGCCAGTGTCTCCACCCCCACAACAACACGCCAGTCCCGCACACGGTGCGACAGCGAAGCGCCTGCGAACGATAGGTCGATAATCGAACTGCGCTCCGCGGCCACAAACGTGGCTTCGGCCCCGCGATTCTGGAGAACTAGACCGTGATTAGCGGCCCAGCTCTCCAGAGCCCTGCCTCGTGGGTTCGTGTGCCGGGACCCCCAGGTCACTGACCAGGCGTTGAAGTCCCCGAGCACCAGAACCGGATGAGGATGACAGGCGTTGACGACGTCGGTCAGTCGCTCCAGCGACTGCCGGTACTCCCCTATGCGTCGGTGTAGGCTCGGCGTGAAATAGACGGCCACGACCGCAATCTCCCCCACACGCGCCGCTACGATGCCATGCTCCCTTGCCACGACAACAGGGGGGGGGGGCACCCATAGCGGCGTTGTACACCAGTGCCGCCGACCCGTCCAGGTCGACCACCCAGGCAGGCCCCAGGTGCCGGTGGGTGTACGGATCGGCGACAGCGGCGACGTGTACGGACCACTGTGCCATGCTCTGGAGCAGAAGACCCTGAGCATCGACACCGTGGCCCACGTTCGCCTGCAGGATGCGGAGCTGGGGATCCATTATGGAACCACCTCCGCATCCCGCCGCGAACTTTGGGTGGAGCCCCCGCCTTGCGGCTTCGGCTTCCCCCCGGTGCAGGCCTTGCTGCCAACCCTATGGTCGGCCGGTTTGCCCCCCGCTGCACACCTGAAACAGTGCAGCGGAGCTTCGCATCCACCGGCTGTATGGCCGGGTTGGCCACAGCGGAAGCAGCGGTCACCGACCGTCACCGCCGCCGTGCACTGCACCCCCACGTGGCCGACCGACAGGCACCTAAAGCACCTGGTCGGTCAAGCCTGCAGGAGCCGGACCTGCACCCGCACCACGCCTCCAACGGCGAGGAACCCCCGGTCGGCAGCCTTTTTGGCTGCTGCGATGGGGCAGCCGACAACTGCCGCCCCCAGTCCACGGCGGCCGAAGCGGATTGCTCCGACCTTCACCGCCTCTAGGGGGCAGCCCCCGGCCTCCGCCACGGTGAGGCGGATTTGCTCCGCCGTGATGGAGTCGTCCAAGTCTGAAATGCGCATTTCTGCGCACTTGTTGGGCCTGGACACCCGGACGTCGGCTGCGTCTAGCGTGTCCCGAAGCCTAGCCGCTAGGGCATCGGCCTGGGGACCGCTTGATGCGCCGGGGATCTCGAATAACCGAGCACCCGTCCGAGTGGGTTTCACCCGGATGGGGCCCGGCATGTCGAGAGCCCTCATATCGACGCAGGCTCTCGCCTGCGTGACAATCTGGGCGTACTGCACGCCCCTCTCCGCCGCCTCCGCCGTCATCGTTAGCACGACGGCGGTTGAGCGGGGGACGCGCAGCCTCCCCGGCATTCCCCTCGCAGCAGCCTCAGCCTTCTTGGCATTTTTGGCTGCCTTCCTCTTGGCCTTGCGCCGCTTCTTGGAGGCTCCGGCCACCTCCCAGCCTCCCTCCGGCGGGGAACTTGTGGAGGCAATCCCCACCGGGCTCCGGGCCGGCGCTGGGGCTGAGGCTGGGGCCGGGGACTTCTTCCCCTTGCCTTTCCCCTTCCCCTTGCCTTTGGCCCGGGCACCCCGGGAGCTCCCAGTTCCCACGTCGAGAGCGACAGCGGCTCGAGTGACCGGAGTGGCAGGAGCGGCAGGCGCAGCGGACGGGCTGCGGGCCGGCTCCTGCAGGGCCCCTGCCCCCGCTGGACTGGTGGACCCTCTCACCGCTCCGGCGTACCCCGTCGGCGGCGCCAAGGGCGGGCGGCGGCTGGAGTCCATGACCGCCTCCATGAACCTCCGGGTGCGCTCCTCCTGCGTCACCTGCCACCTCCGCTGCTCAGCCAGCGCCGCCTCCTGCCGCTTTTCCATGGCGGCCATTGCCGCCATGCATGCCGCCAGTGGGTCCGCGGGCCGAGTCTGCAGCACCGGTAACTCCGGCTGAGCTGGTCGGGCCGGCGACTTCGGCGGCTCCGGCCACGGCGACTCCGACTGCGCTAGCGGCTCCGGCCGCAGCGGCCCCGGTCGCAGCGGCTCCGGCCGCAGCAGCCCCGGCCGCAGCGGCGACCTCGACCGCACGGGTAACAGTGGCCGCGTCGGAGTCGGCTGCGCCAGCGGCTCCGGCCGCAGCGGCGACCTCGACCGCACGGGCAGTAACGGCCGCACCGGCGGCGTCGGGTGCGCCACCAGTCGCCGCCGCGCCGACCGCGTCACGCGCTCCGCCGGCAGCCCAGCGACGACCGCTTGGAGGTTCGCTAATTCGGCAGCCATCCTCCCCATCTCCTTTCTGTAGTCGGCCGCCATTCGCTCATTATTTTCCAGGAGCTCCACGTGCCTCCTGCCTAACTGAGCTCTGTCGAGCCGCAACTCAGCTAACTCCGCCCTCAACAGGTCGAAGAGCTCGACAAGCCGCATCGTCGCCTGCGTGACTCGGTGCTCCTCCGGCGTCGGAGAGTCGGTGCGGGCCCCGGCCCAACCTTCCAGAGCTTCTATTACCTCCTTCGACATGGTTATGTCGGTGCGAGGTAAGGGTAAGGACGCCGCCGAGGTGGAGGGACTCGGCGGCGTTTCCACATCTTCCGGAGCCCTGAGGCTGTCGCCCCGCTGCAGCTGCGTGCGGCTGGCCGCTAGCTGCTTCGGCGGTGGTGGATGCAGCGTTTCGTCACCGTCGTGACTGCTGCTGGTAGAAGACGAGTCGGTCAAGGTAAGCTCCAAGTCCGACTCCGTCTTCGGTGGTGGAGGTGAAGGAGGGAGAGCTTTCTTCCTATATCTCCTCTTCCGCCGTGCAGATTTGCGGGTCTGCAGACCCACCGGGATGTTCGCCCTGCTCCTCTCTGAGGCGGTGTCGAAGTCTTCCGACACCGTCCCGGCTTGGGACGCGACCTCCGCGTCGTGGTGCTGCGCGACCTCCGCGCAGACTGTTTCATTCGGTTTGGGATTGGGTTTTTGGTGTGATTTGTCCATTTAGTTCCCACGATTATGACGCGATATAAACTACACTTCCTGGGTGACGCTCATTCCAGGAAGCGGGGTACATACTGTGGAGTTCCCCAGGTATCCACAGGTTTTAAGCGACTTCGCAGTCGGGTTTTATAGACTTTTCCTTGTCGCGGGCCGGCCAATTAAGGCAGGCCCCACGTTCTCCAAAATCACGGCTTCCCGAGTGTGGCTAGCACTCAGGTCGTTGTCGATCATTCGGAGGCTACGCGACGCGGGAGAGCAGCCAACTCTCCCAACACCGACGGTGGCACGAATGCCTGCCAGCCTCTGCGCGAGCAGTAGGCCGGCCCGTCCCTGGATCCCATGGATCCTTGTGTCGCCCCCATGTCCCCTCTGAAAGCAGAGGGATACCGGGAGCGACAGGCTAGCCCTAAAAAGGGCTGTTTGGGATGGAAGGGATTCTACGAATCCCTTCCCGCGAGCCTTGCAGGTCCGCCATACCACGACCCCCTCAGGGTCAGCTAGCCCTAAAAAGGGCTTGTCAGGTTATTTGTCGACGGCTAGCAGAGCTCCTTCTCCTTGGAGTCAGAGTCTACTAACCGTCGTCCAGGGTGCACCAGCCTCCCCGCTTCCGTTCCCCAGGACCGCGGTCCAGAGGGAAAAGAAACAGGTAAGCCAACGTGGAGGTTACCCAACCCGCACCCCATATTCGGTAAGTTGTAGTCTCCCACAATAAAGAAGGAGTCATTACGAGCGTCGTTAATGAGACTGTGTAAATCGCTTATTTAAGATATATACCACTCATCTGGGGAGACGGTGGCAAGGAATTCATCACAATTCGCGCCAGCCGCAGTGTGCGTAAGACAGCAATCAATACTCCACCACTATCAAGTTTGCCAGTGGCAAGACAATGGTCGATGAATGACCTCCGCCCCCCATGAGCGCGGGGTGACGGTTGGAGCCGCCTGTCACCCTGGCAGAAGTAGGTCGCGGCGGCGTCGCGCCTCGCGCGCCTCTCCATTTCCGGGGACCAGTCGGGGACTCTGTGGTACCCACACCCGAGGACAGGGCCAGATCGAGAGAGATGACCTTGGGTCGGTCGGGGTGCGAGGGATATGCCTGTTAACTTCACCTTCGGCAACCAAAAACGACCCACAGGCGGCGTGCGTTTTGGTTGGTTCGAGTTCAACATAACCTCTTCCACCGGCTCCCGTGGGGGGTAACTGTGGGGATACCCTCCACCGGAAATAAAAAAGTAGCATGATGATCGCGATCGGTCCTAAACACTACCATCCTTACCATCCTGCCTTTGGTATGTACTCTAGTACCGTACAGCGGGCCTACCATGACCTACTGTTTGTGTTCGCCACTAAAATCTTTTATTTTTTTCTAAACTAGGGCAATTATATTACAAAGGTGACTATCCTTCTTCCTACAGTCCCGGGTCCTTTAAGCAGGGCGTGAAAAGACTACTGTCGAGGCCGTCAAGTTCAGAACCACAATCCCTGGGACAGCATCTGTAATAGCGGCCGCGTGGTGTAATCAGTTTGGCGATATATAAAAATCGGCTTTTCTTCTACCTGCGTGTGGTTATAAATCAAACGCACAAATATTGTTTTACGAAGTTGCGTTTAATGGGATAAAGTTCGCCTTTTTTTCGTGTTCGCAGTTTCAGCTTCTTTCTTCCTCAGATCACATTGGTTCTCATACAGGCGGTTCAGCTTCTGAACATCCACTGAGCTCAATCCTTGCCAATTACCCATAGCCCAGCCATCATTCTATAAAACAAATACGTAATACATTAGCTGGCATTGTACAATATTACATACATATAATCACGCCTTTATCCCCGTTGGATTAGGCAGAGGTGATTGTGACCCACATTTCACCAATAATTGTATTCAATCCCACGTAATAGGAGGTTAGCCTATTGCCGTATTACGGACATTAATGTTGACTCGAGACATGCATCTGACGGTGAATCTGGGCTGTCTGATGTTAAACAGTCCTATCCCTTAGTCGCTTTGTACGACACCGCATGGGAAGAGATGGGGTGGATCAAATTCTACTATGGCACAAACCACGTGAATAGCTGGCATCAAGATTATGTTATTTAAGACACCACCGTAAACTTCATACACTACTACTTACTGATGCTTACTGAACTAGTTGAGAACTGTGCACGTACTCCAGCATTATCTTTATTTATTAATATTACAGTTCAGGCAGTCTCTGTGGCGTAATGGTAGTGAATGAGACTACTGCGCAAGGGGCGTGGGTTGTGTATGCATGCATTGTATTTTATACAGTTTACTTACTAACTACATATTTATCTAAAATTTAATGTAGACAAAAAACAAAAGAAAAAGAAATAAAAGGGAAAAAAAGGACGCTCCTCACTACGTAAAATTCTTTTGAAGTCTATAAAACCATTTTGGAAATATCCACACGAGAGCACACAGAATTAAAATACCTGCACATTCGAGCGAGCGGATCATTCTGAGATACATTATTGTTAATTGCAGGTATTGTAAATAATTGTGGTATACGCACAGAACGCATCGGTATCTTGATGTTCAATTTGTTCAACAGATAACTATCAAGTGAACCATTCGCTATTCTGTGCAGTATGCACAGGTCACTCATCCACCTCCTCCTCTCAAGACTAACCATCTTAAAGTGATCATGTATATTTGCATGTTGTATATGCATGCATATTGCATTGTCTGGGGATTACCGTATGCCTCGGAGAACACGTTTAGCCATCTCATATCAGGGTTAACTAGTTTCTGTTTTATACAACTTAGGTGACAGACCAGCACACGGCACACCAGATGGAAACTGGTTATCGTGACCAATGAACGTATGACCGTACACCGACAGTATGAACACCAGGGGAGACACACTCGTGCTGCCGACCCTGTAAGAACAGAGAGTTTCTGTGCCGTCAGTGCAGAACACAAAATCAGGACAAGCCTTTGTCTTCCCACTGACAGCACAAAAACTCTCCAGTGAGCTCTTCTGGTGCGGTTATTATAGCCGTGGTATTCTGTAGGGTGGAGGTAAAAGCTGATTTCATTTATTATTTCATTCAACGTGTTATCGAAGGAGAACTGGCGTCGTCGTCGCTTAAACGCAACACAGAAAAAAATCTAAATGGCACATGACTTCCATCGTTTGCATGACTCGAGACAAAATGACAAATCCAAAATTGAAGTTCAGTAATCGGTCACATGCTAGTCCATTTTATCTCCGTCGTTAATAGCTCTACTACGGGACTTTGGCAGAATTGATGCTAATAGCACAGAACCATTCATCAAGAATTGCATTGAAATCCGAAAATATTCAATCAGTGCAATTCAATCGGATTTCATTTCAATTCAATCGGAGCAAGAGTGAAGAATGCCGAAAGGGAACCGATCAAACATTGTTGGATTATATGCGACACAGCCTAAGATGGGGTAAATGTACACTGTACGTACCTACCCACATGGGGTAAATTGTATGCTGTACTTACTTCGAGTACTTAGCCAGATGGCGTAAATTGTATGCTTTACTTACCGAGATAGGGTAAATTGTATCCCATGTTTACTCAGGTGAGGTAAATTATATGCGGTATATCATAAGATGGGGTAAATTATATGCTGTACTTATACAGGTGGGATAAATTATATGCGGTAGTTACTCAGATGGGGTAAATTGTCTTCTGTTCTTAGCCAGATAGGGTAAATTTTATCCTGTGTTTACTAAGGAGAGGTGAATTATATGCGGTACGTCATATGATGGGGTAAATTGTATGCTATACTTACCCAGATAGGGTACATAATATTAGTGCGTCCATTCTTGATCTGAAGCCATGGATAGTGCATCACGCTTTGGTAATCGTAAGCAAATCCTGCTGATGCTGCAGGTGGCAATTTCTGATTCATTTCTTGTTTCACATCTGTATTTAATTGTTGATACAATCAATTGTAATTTAATATGTTTGTGGCAATAACAATAGTGTTTATTGTCACTGTATTAATTAATTGAGAGGTATAAAAACACGCTCGCATAGCGACACCCTTCATTCTGTCTTTGAGATAGATAACGAACACAGCGAGCTTAAGCGACCGAAGAAGATTAAACCTGCGACCTGAGCAACGAATGTGGACTACTGTGAACTACTGAGCGACTGGAACTGTTGAAGAGTACTGTGTGTAGTAGTGTGACTAGTGAATTAATTGTCTAGTTTGTGGTGAGCTAATAAATCTCTCCGTTGAGTAAACGACATTTAATTGCAGTACCCCGTGCACGTAACAGTATGTACTAAATATCAGAACATTCAGCCAACAGGATAAATCATTTAGAGTACTTTGTTCATCCAGATCGATCTGATGCTGTCTATACAGGAGAACAGTAAGCTGGTTTGTATTACCGTCAGTGAGTTGGTCCCAAACGATGTGTAGGAAGGAGTCTCTGTCGTGGCTGTTGTGCTGGTGGTCCAAGCCCAGCAAGTGCACAAACAAGTGCAAAAGAATGTTGACAGAGTTGAAGCAGTCCGCGTTTATTTCGACGATCTACTGAAAACAAGACTAATTACAATAAGGCATTTTTTATACCACTTAGGTGGCAGACAAGCACACGGCCCACCTGATGGGAAGTGGTTGCCGTGGCCTATGGACGTATGCAACACCAGGGGTGCTACACTCGCGATGCCGACCATGAAGAAACCTTCTGATGCCTCTCTTAAAGAACCCCATATTAAAGGTGCTTGTGGGCCCACCCTTCCATCCGAGTGTACAGTGGACTACAGGAGTTCGTGGACAGTTTAAGAACTATTATGAGCATTCTAATTTAAAAGAATGAATTATGGACAATTTTAGTTTCAAATTGTACATGAACTTTTACAACCCATTGCGTGCTGCATTTATTTATGCATACATACATATAATCACGCGTTTATCCCTGGAGGGTTAGGCAGAGGTGAATTAACCACCAATAATTGTATTCGGTCCCACTTAATAGGAGATGAGCCTATTGCCGTATTCCGGGCACCATTGTTGACTCGAGACATGCATCTGAGGCTAAGTCTGGGCTGTATATCTGTCTGATGTTAAACAGCCCTATCCCTTAGTCGCCTTGTACGACAGCGCATGGGAAGAGATGGGGTGGCCCTAATTCTACTCTGCCGGGAACCACGGGGCAGTGATCTATTATCTAATAATATTGGTAAATGTAAACAATACGCATTGGTGTTACGAATAGCATATAGATATATGATTAATTTACTCTATACCAAACTCACTTTTAACTGAAAGCGGCGTTAGAAATCTCAATTAATTTCTTGGATTTATCGTATTTAAATTGTATAATGTCATTCGGAGGCGGAGGCGAATAAAAAAAAACAAAGTTTATGAAGCCGTTCAGCCGTTTTCAAGTTGTAAGAGAGTACCACGTTCCAAAATAACTATCTTAGTAGACCTCCATGCATCAAGACATTCAAGTCCAAGACTCTACGAGCAGCGGTTTTGGCTGCGCGTTATCACTAGATCAGTCAGCCAGTTAAAATTTTATAGTATCAGTTAATAGCTGTTGTCTGCGGCTCCATCCAAAATACGTACTGATCTCATACCCGCATGTTAACATTCCTCTTGAAGAACTCTATCTATTCCTAAAAACTGCATTCCTAAAATACCTAAGCGGACAGACAGTGGAATTTAACATAACATAAACTCACGCCTATATCTCAGAAGGGGTAGGCAGAGGTTCTAGTACCCACATTTCGCCAGTTTATGTTTAGGTCAATTAGGTTTATATTAGGTGAGCCTATAGCCATTAACCGGGCACTTATAAACCTGCGATAAATACACACATAACTTCGAAAAACATCAAAAAGTCATTGGTGTGTGCCATGGTACAAACTGGGATCGAAACCGAGACCCCGTCTCAGCAGTCCATTATCCATACCACTAGGCTACCACTGTTCATATACAGTGGAATTTACATCATTTTAAACTATTTAAAGATAAAGAAGATTAAGATTATTGCGTGCGTTCGGTGTCCCAGGGTGTCCCTACGAAAAGGAATGTTATATATTTCGTAAAAATGATCGAATACTTATTCATAATGTTCTTAAAGAACTAAAAAATAATGTTTACAAGCAGCCAAAATCAGTTTAGGTAAGGATGGTTGATACTTAACCGCCTGAAAGAAAAAAAAACACAAATAAATAAGTAGTTAAATATAAGTTAAAAGCATACTTATTGTTTTTTAAAAACACAATTAAAATGGTATGTAATCATAATATAATATTTAAAAAGGAGGTAGGACATGACAGTATTTCCGTCCAATTGAGAAGTTCAACTGGGGAAGTACCTGCACCCTACAGAATACCGCGGCCATAATAACTTCGTGTTGTGTTTCCAGCGGTGAGTAGGGTAGCCAGAGCTCACTGGAGAGTTTGTGCTCTCAGTGGGAAGACTAATGGCTTGTCCTGCTTTGTCTTCTACACCGATGGCACAGAAACTCTCTGTGCTTACAGGGTCGGCAGCGCGAGTGTGACTCCTCTGGTGTTACACACGTCCATAGGCCACGGTAACCACTTTCCATCAGATAGGCCGTTTGCTTGTCTGCCACCTAACTGGTATAAAAAGTATTGTAAAATCGTTCATTGTTTACGATAGTTCGGAAGAATATCGGTAGATGGCTCCAGGGTTGCCCCAACACGCATAGCATAGGAAAATCCAGTAGCCAGTGGCTCAGTAGTCAGAGCATTCTCCTTGCAAAGGACTGGTCGCGGGTTCGATACTTTCTTAGATGTTTTCCGATTTAAACGAAGAGGAAAAGTTAGCGTAAGCGGTCACTTTATCATGAGCTATATGTTAACTGTCGGATGGACCCTTAAATCAGCACTTACAAAACGTCAATATAAAAAGTTTTTTTTTTTTATCAATTACCATTCTCTGAGCCTTTTTACCCAACTGCACCTTAACATTACCCCTCGTAACGATTTTCGCGCGTATGTTTGTATGTTTGTAGTTTTTTTTTTATATAGAACACGTCAATTAGACTTCGCCTTGCCTGATTGTAAGCTGAAGGCAAAGTCTCAGAAAAGAGGGTCACCATTACCTACACATACCGAATATGAAAGATTAGTTCAGCAAATGGACCACCGGTTCGAAACGCGGCCCCAACCTTAGAAGACCCCGGATAGAAATTGAGCGGGCATTTTTTTTTGGTCTAATTACAAACATTTATTAAGTCTACTTATTCTGAATAAAATAATTTACTTCAGTGATATAGTTGAGCGAACAGCTCATTTCCAAGCTTGTTTATCATCTAAGGATTTTATAATAGCCTTTCTGGCACTGTGCCAATTCAGTATATGGTCAAAGGTTTCCACTTACTTGAGCACTCCCGGGAATTCCTGGGTTCTTCGGACAGGCACACCCTGGATTCGGAGAGCGGGTAAACACCAGGACGTTGGTGGCATGTCTACGAGACGGAGATATTGGAACAGCTCGCTTTGTCCTCCGTTTTGTATTATTCTTAGATATCTTCTTATCAACCTTTCTTGTTGCTTTTTTACCTGTTGAACGAATAAATACCAATTATATATATAAGTACTCTATTTGGTATAGGTACAGTCAGGGTCAGAACGGTCGTGATAACTCTCATAAACTCACGCCTATATCCCTGAAGGGGTAGGCAGAGGTGCTAGCACCCACATCACGCCAGTTTATGTTTAGGTCCCAATGTCACTTATAAACCTGCGATAAATACACGCATAACTTCGAAAAGCATAGAAAAGTCATTGGTGTGTGCCATGGTAAAACCTGGGATCGAACCCGAGACCTCGTCTCAGCAGTCCATTACCCATAACACTTCGTGATAACAAAGTCTTAAAATATTATAAAACCAAGATATCAAGAGCAAGTCAAACTGTTTTATTGATGTAAAATTGTATTATTGTCTGACCTTAAAGTGTGTACCGAACATCAGAAAGGTACATTCTATGGCCCGCAGAAACAGGCCGGGGTGGTTGTGTGGCTCGCACCTCCTTTCCGGGGCAAGGTTGGAACACATAATCGACAGGGCCTTCTCAAGCCGTAATTGCACAGGGTCATTCGGAGTATGAGGGAATTGTATTATTGGGGCAACTTAAACTTAGGTGTATCCGTGGGGATATTGCGCACGTAAATAAAAAGGGCACCGATTCGACTAAGTTTATGTAATAACAAACTGACACTCGAGAGATGCTATTAAATTTGAGACTTAATTGATGTACTGTTAATATTATTAATTGATGGCGCTTGGTGGAACCTGGTACACATATTGAATAAGACACTTTGTACTTTTCCGATATATTTTATTTTTTACCTGACCGGTTTCGCCTCACGGCATTACAAACAAACCTTTGAGAATGCCGTGGTACGAAACCGGTCAGGTGATAAATAAAATATAGTGGAGAAGTACAAAGTGTCTTATTCAATATGTCATTGATATACGCTTATGTTAAGGCCCAAAATTAAACGCGAATAAGTTCATTTCATTTTTCATTTACTGTACAAGATGTAATTTATTTTTAGAATTTAACAAAATGAAGGTTAAATCGAAAATTAAAATGTCATTTCTTGCAGTGCCAGCGGGATGACAGTTGTTTTGCAAAATTAGCGGAATCGGGACTCAGGTTGTCAGACTTTTTAGGACTCCAGTTACTCGTAACCGGAGTATTCGCATTGTAACCGGGGCTGATGCCTTAATGAGTTCTCCAAGGCATTCAGAGGTCTTACTGTGTAAAGTCACTCTTAAGCCCGTATTTCAGAATAACGTTTCATTGTAAATTGACTCTCACAATGACATTAGAACTGTCATTTAGAATACAATATGCAGGCTTACAATATTAGGTAGGACACGGCGGTATTTCCGCCCAAATGAGCAGTCCGACTGGGGAAGTACCTTCGCCCTACAGAATACCGCGGCTATAATAACTTCGTGTTGTGTTCCCAGTGGTGAGTAGGGTAGCCAGAGCTCACTGGAGAATTTGTGCTGTCAGTGGGATGACTAAAGGCTGTCCTCTACACTGACGTCACAGAAACTCTGTGCTTACCGACCCTGGCAACGCGGATGTGGCTTCTATGGTGTTACACACGTCCATAGTTCACGGTAACCACTTTCCATCAGGTGGGCCGTGCGCATGTCTGCCACCTAAGTGATGTGTGTGTGAGTGAAAAAAAATTACTCGAAATTAGAAACTGTTAAGTTAATTAATTCTTATAATTCTGCTCATGTGAGTGATCATTTTATGAATTTATACGAATCTATTGAGATCTACTGAAAATTCATGAAGTTATTTGTTCTTAACAGAATCGCTGGCGTTTTTGGACTCGCTGTCCTCAGACTAGGTTATAAATGAAAATATTTAGGACTGGGCAGCGTTCTGGACAACGATCATTAGTAGTAGAATAATCTAGCTAACATTGCTTACCCTTGCAATGCGCTAACTTACTTCTTTACAACTTTCTTCGTTTAAGCTTGCTATTAATCACTTTCTATGTTACCACTTCGAAAAAAAACACCTTCATAGACGCAAAAGGACACAGTGGAGCGTAAAATAATCGAATGCAGTGGCAACTTTCGTTGTTCGATCGCGTGAGGGTACGTAACCGTGCTCTTACATCAGATTGCAAACGTAACCACGTATTTGTGGTTACAGCCACGATAGAATGACTACTACGGGTATGTTACTACTAGACCGGTGGTACCAAACCTGCTTTAGAGAAGTGTCAATACGTTTATAGAATGGAATAGATTAATTAATATATGAGATAGACATACATGTCAGCCTTTGGTATCGCCACAACCTGTTCACTAATTTTTTTTTATACTACTTAGGTGGCAGACAAGCACACGGCCCACCTGATGGAAAGTGGTTACCGTAGCCTATGGACCATAGCGTTTGTAACACCAGAGGAGTCACAGTTGCGCTGCCAACCCTGTAAGTACAGAGTTTCTGTGCCATCAGTGTAGAAGACAAAGCGGTTCAAGCCTTTAGTCTTCCCACTGACAGTACAAACTGTATGTTTTGTAACTGGCATGCAGATGACATTACAACAAATAATCTTTAAAAAATCTTGGAGTGCTCAACAGGGCGAAGCAGTACTTTGCGTCTACAAATGGGGTTTTTCAAAAGGGGCATTAGAATCTTCTGGGTCGGCAGCGCTAGTGTTGCATACGTCCATAGGCCACGGTAACCACTTCCCATCAGGTGGGCCGTGTGCTTGTCTGCCACCTAAGTGGTATAAAATAATAATAATAGTACAATAAGTATTAGCGCTATCGGGATATTTACAGTGTTGTATTGTTTCAAGTTTCCGATATTTCAGCGCTGTTGCATGAACCACGATACGCGTAGCAAGAGAACTCGAAAGAGGGTAGATCGACATATTTACTCCGAAAAACTTTTTCACTGTTTGCCGCTGATACTCCAGTTCTTTCGTGACCATTGTTCTTGCAACAGTGCCCAAATATCGGAAACAATACAACATGGTAATTATGAGGATAGCTGTAATACTTATGTGAATTAGAGTTATCCTGATAATTACTATAAATTTTAAACTATCATGGTTGATAGTTTAAAATTTACAATTTTTTTTTTTACCTTTGACAGAAACATGCTTCTTGTTTCTCAATAAATGTGGGTCCAATTTAGTTCTAATAGGCACTCCATCGAAAGGACCACGAAGTCGTTGAGAGCCGTTAGGTGAAGACATGGTGGTCGTCCCAAACTCGTTGTCAGATTTATTGTCTTCCTTTATTTCATTATCAGATATAGAAGCTGAGTTGGCTTTGTCTGGGATTGGATCAGCTTCATCTACTATAGTCTCGACTACTTCATCGTTCAAAACTGTATTGTTTTGTTTGTCGTCTAAGTTTATATCGTCCTTCTTTTCTTCAGTGCCTTCTGTGACCTTCAATTTGTTTCCTTTATACTTGGAATGATATGCTTGATTCGAATCATCATTTTCATCTGAATCTTTTTCATTTAAATCAGGCGTAAGATCTCGGAACTCGATACACGTCTCTGCTTCAATATGGCGTATTACAGACTTTATATTCTCCTTTTCATCATGAGCTGTAGTATAACATTAATTAGTATGAGTATATAATCATTTTGACTTACTTCTAAGGATGCGAGTGTATTGTTATAAGTTTTTATCATATTAGTGGGTTAAAAAGTAGAATCTCGTATGAATTCAAACGAGATAATCCTATAATTTGACTGCACCTTGAATGATAGTACGCTGAAGGCAAAGTTCCAGGAAGAGATTTAACATTACAAACACCGACAATGTTAATGGACCTAGGACTATAGGAAAAAGAAACTGGTATAGAATTCTAAGACTTATGATGCAGCAGCAAAAAGAGTCGCTAACCGCTTAGTTTTTGCTGAATTATTATTATTATTCTTGGTTATTAATTAGATAGTTTGAAGTCAGATACTATCACCGTACAGTAAGAATTATATTTACACCACTGTTGATCTGAAGGGTAAATTTTTGTAGTTACTTATCTTTTAAACTGTTTTATAGGTATGCGGATTGAGTAAGGAACTTAATTGTTGCCTGCAGTTTTATGCACATAGACTTCTGCAATTCATGGGATCCTAATCCGTGGGTAGGGAAGAGACCTATGTATTATTCTAGGCTGTAAGTTATCTTTGTGACTTTCAGTCAGATCTTTTCTGTCGTTTGAGTGTGATTGACTCACAAGGCTCGTATTCCAGAACAACGCTCAGTTGTGTATCGATTCTCGCTATGTCATTAGAATTGTTATCGAGAATACAAAGTCCTCAGACCTAGTTATAGATTAAGATACAGTACTGAGTATCGTTCTGGAGTACGGACCTAATTAAGTAGTAGGATATTGTAAAATTTTCCACAGCATCATATTGCTTTATTCTTTACTTACAGAATTCCATTTGATCGCTTAGCTTATAGTTGACAATCCCGTATGCCCACAGCCTATTTTTATAATATTCATCAATATCTTCATCTGTAGCTTTTTCAGGTACTGGAGCAGTTTTCACTACACTCGGACAGGTCTTCAGCAGATATTGCCTGTTCCGTTTTACGCATTCTGCTGAGTACATCATGCTGACCTTTTGTACGTCGATTGCACTAAGGCCTTCACGTTGGCCTATTTTGATGCCGGGCTAGTTTTGGAAAATGAAAAGGAGGTACGATTTACTGTTCCATTCAATGTTCGGAAGTTTACGCTACTTATAAATACATTGTAGTACTGGAGTCGTATTATTACACTGATGCAAAGTAAGCCACGGTAGCCTAGTGGTATGGGTAATGGATGGTGAGATGATGTCTCGGGTTCAATCCCAGGTTTTACCATGGCACACACCAATAAGTTTTCGGTGCTTTTCGAAGTTATGTGTGTATTTATCGCAGGTTTATAAGTGCCCGGTTAATGCCAAAAGGCTCGCCACCCATTACATTGGGACCTAAACATAAACTGGCGAAATGTGGCGACGTGTTACGTTATGTGAAAAGTAATCGAAGGTTTTGATAAGTTTACGTAGTTATTATTTATTAATAATAAATGCGACGTGGTAGAATCTATGTAAATCTGTTGGATCCGTTGACTGTTGAAAATGACACGTTTTTTTAAAAGAGAATGAATATTATAACATAACAGGAAGAGAAACTAAAAGATCCTAAGCTCAGTTATATAATTGCTCAGATTTGTTTCGTAGATAACATAGTAGTAAATTCAATAAGTTTTTAGATAATGAATAGATTCTTAATACTAAGGATTCTGTATATAAAAAGTAGATAATGCAAATACTTATAAAATTTATACAAAATTATGCTAACTATACCAATATATACAAAAATCTAATGGAGAAAAAGAGGGAGAATGCAACTTTAAAGGAGTCTGTTGAACTTTTATTTGACATATTTTTTGCCGTGGTGGCAGGACAAGGAGGATAAAGGCAGGATTTCTTTTAACTTACTAATGCTGTAAATTTCATACCTCAGTCATAATGGTGACGTGACCATTCTTTGAAAAGGCACGTGCAGGATAGTGCATCACGCTTGCATAGTCATACGGCATATTCTCGATATCTGGTTTCTCATGAAGTTCGAAGTATTTTTTGTAGCCTTAAAATACAAATTATGTTCACGAGGAGTATTACAGAAATTTCTGAAAACTTTTGTAACGGTCTCCTCATTTAAGGAACTATGTCCACCTAATGCATTTCACTTATCATTAAACCTCACCAGTAGCAACTCTAAGGGCCTGAAAACAGTTTCTGCTAATAAAAATCCTTTCTAAACTCAGTCTCGATCTAATATCAATATCCCTAACGTCAAAAACGATCACGATATTACTGCTCTGTCTTGCAAATTATTACAAGAATACCATTTTTGATTCATGCGAGATTGAGATTAGATCTAGACTGATTCGGATATAATTTTGTTACAAAAATTGACCCTCAGGTGGTAGCTAGCTGTGTAATCTATTTTGAAGAATCATCGTGCTCCAGTCCCGCACATGATGTTCAAGAAGAAGGTCCTCTTCATAATGACGCGGAGTCAGTAATGATACTTAGTAATTAAGCCAGGAAATTATGTGAATTATGTCACTTCTCAAATGAAAACACCGTGTGATTTCAGTGCCTTAGAATAGCTTCATTTCACCTCAATGAGATGGACTCTGATTATAGTCAGACAAAATCTTGACTTAAGAAGCAATCATACAGAACAGAAATACAATTCTGCTAACAAAATCTGTTCAGAATTCAGTATCGATTTAATTTCCATTTCTAAAATGTCAAAAACGGTATTCTCGTTGACATTATCACTACTTTTGAGATTTGGAAGATAGAAATCCCTTAGGTGCAAGGTTATTTAGATACACTTGCCTGGTTTGATGTTGTTCCATAATATAGAGACGTACTTATCCCGGTCTGGTCTGGAGTGTTCGTGAGAAAAACCTAGGACATGCATGAGTTCATGGATTATATCACCGTTGGACATGCAATCATACCCCAAGACGACCATCTGAGAAAAGAAACGTTTATTATTAGCGAAAACTCAATAAATATATTTTTCGCATACTACTGCATATTTTTAATTTTAATTAATCGATTTATCTTTGACTACTCGTCGTATTAAAATGAAGTGTTTTCTTATAATTAGCTATTTTCTGGCGCGTTTACCAAAGTAATTATTTTGGTAGGTACCCCCGACATTGTTAATGTATTTTTTGGTAATCGAGTACACGTCTTGTGTACTCATCTGTTTATCAATCATTACATTATTGTTGCTCAGGTAAGATGTTCAGTTTGACCTTTTTTTGTACAGGTAATATTTAACATATCTCAAGACATAATTCATAATCTTTATTGAATTTATTTTTAAATTTTTGTTTACTGGTAGGTTTTCTTTTTACGTGCGCAGAATCCCCACGGATACCCCCCCACCGGAACCGGTGGAAGAGGTTATGTCGGACTCGAACCGACTAAAACGCACGCCGCCTGTGGGTTGCTTTGGTTGCCAAAGGTAAGGTTGACAGGCATATCCCTCGCACCCGGCCGACCGACCTAGTGCCACCTCTCACGATCTGGCCCTCTCCTCGGGTGTGGAGACTACAGAGTCCACAACTCGTCCCCGGAATCGGGCCGCGGCCTGCTTCTGCTAGGGTGACAGGCGGCTCCACCTGTCACCCCCCAGCCTGCGCTCATGGGGGCCGGAGGTCGCTCATCGACCTCCGGCACCCGAGTTGCCTTCGTACGCAGGATGTTTGGCTTGCGATTCTTCGTCGCACCCGCTGCCGCTTCCGTCCCGCCTCCTCCTTCACGAGCATTACTTGCTCGCAGAAGGAGGCGCCAGACGCCCACGCAATGTTTACTAGTAGGTGTTATTAATAATCTTATTTTTATCCTTTTAATTTTGTTAAAATGTGTATTAATTGTTAAACCACCGCATAATTATTGACAATGGAATCCGCTAGTGAATACACCATGTATTTTGTACCATTCTACCATTAGGTGGCAGACAAGCACGTGGCCCACCTGATCGTGGCCTATAGACTTGTGCAACACCAGGGGTGCTGCCGACCCTATAAGAACATAGAGTTTTTGTACCATCAGTGAGAAGACAAAGCAGGAAAAGCCTTCGGTCTTCCCACTAACAGCACAAACACTCTTCAGTGAGCTCTGGCTACCCTACTCACCGCCGGGAACATAACATGAGGTTTTCAAGGGCTTTCACAAAACTGCCCTCAGTTAATAACATACGTCACCTACATGCAGGTTCCCTTAGAAATTATTATCCACCCTTAGACTATACACAAGCTCTATAGACACAGTTTATGACATCATAATGCGGCGTAAAAAGATTACTACTTTGGTACAAGTTCACCCGCGGTAGCCTAGTGGTATGGGTAATGGACTGCTGAGACGAAACCTCGGGTACTATCCCAGGTTTTACCATGGCACACACCAATGACTTTCAATGCTTTTCGAAGTTATGTGTGTATTTATCGCAGGTTTATAAGTGCCCGGTTAATGGCAATAGCCTCGCCACCTATTATATTGGGACCTAAACTGGCGAAAATGTGGGTGCTAGCACCTCTGCCTACCCCTTCGGGGATATAGGCGTGAGTTTATGTTATGTTTACAAGTTCACATATTTATACATACATCCCATAACATGCACACATCACAGTTGCCTTCCACCTACCTTTCACGTATTTCTAGTCTAACTAAGGGTTTGATTGCTCTTCGATATTTTCCGTGAAGGGATTACCTTTTGACCTCCACAACTCACTGCTTATTGTACTTTTTTTAGGGCTTGACTGCGAGTGCCATAGATGTTCGTATCGAAAACGGGACCAATATGGGGTTCTTCAAGAGGGGCATCAGAAGGTTTCTTCGTGGTCGGCAGCGCGAGTGTAACACCCCTGGTGTTGCATACGGTCATAGGCCACGGTAACCCCTTCCCATCAGGTGGGCCGTGTGCTTGTCTGCCACCTAAGTGATATAAAAAAAGAGGAATAACGAAATAGTTTTACTTTTAAAATTGTTGCAGGTTTCTTACCTGGACGCCTTTAACTAAGGTTCTTTCGTTGCTGTGGACACATTGCCTGATGCCAGTGGGGTTCGTTATGTACAGCCACTCGACTTTCTGCAGAGAATCCTTGTCGGTGGGACGTTCGTGTAACTGCTGCAGTCGGATACACGTGGCCCTCTCGAAGTAGTCGAATGATTTTATTATTATATCGGACAGTTGAGAGTCTGGCAACAAGAATAAGGAGTTTCTATAAATAAAACATACATATAAATATATATACATATAATCACATCTTTATCTCCGGAGGGTTAGGCAGAGGCGAATAAACACCCACATTTCACCAATCATTGAATTCGGTCTCACGTACTAGGAGGTGAGCCTATTGTCGTCTTCCGGGCATTGTTGACTCAAGCCATACACCTGAGTCTGAGTCTGGGCTGTAACAATCTGACTGATGTTAAACAGCCCCATCCCTTAGTCGCCTTGTACTACACCGCATGGAAAGGGATGGGGGGGGGGGGGGGGGTCAAAATTCTACTCTGCCGGGAACCATGCGGCTATAAAACTATTTTCTATTGATACTATAAGCTATAGGAGAAGTCTCGAGAATGAGGGTCATCATTACAGACACAAATAATGCGGTCAGTCATGTCACAGCTATGATAGTTGGACAGCCTGATGCTTTTACAGGCCTCGCTTAAGAGATCTGGGGTTGAAGGAAACCGGGATACAAAACGGCAATGTAGATGTAGGCCGCGTGGTTTCCGGCGGAGTAGAATTTGGAACGCCCCATCTCTTTCCATGTTGTGTCGTACAAGGCGACTAAGGCATATGGCTGTTTAACATCGGACAGATTTATACAGTCCAGACTCAGCCTCAGATGCATGACTCGAGTCAACAATTGTGCCCAAAATACGGCAATAGGCTCACCCCATATAACGTGGGACCGAATACAATTATTGGTGAAATGTGGGTGATAATTCACCTCTGCCTAACCCTCCGGGATAAAGGCGTGATTATATAAATATATGTATCAATGTATGTAATGTAGTACTCCACAAGATAGATACAAGTGTATCTAACAGAGGCGCCTCCCCATACCCGGGAACGAGATGGTGACTCCGTAGTCCCCAAATCCAAAAAGGGCCAGGTTGAGAAAGATGGCCGTGAGTCGGTCAGGGTGAGAGGGATATGCCTGCCAACCTCATCTCCGATAACTAACAACGACCCACAGTCGGCGTGCGTTTTAGCCGGTTCGATTGCGACAAAGCCTCTCCCAACGGCTTCAGCGGGCCAGCAGGAGAGATATATACGTGGGGATATTACGCACATAAAAAAGTGTACTTAACCCACATTACTTATATTCCCATTAACCTGTCCAGCTAAATTCATATGCTAAGATTCAGCTTACGTTGGCAGTGTAATGCCAGAATTTGAATCCGGGACCTCTCACGTAAAGATATCTGTTCAAAGTTCGAAGTTCAAAGTCTTTATTGCGTTCATGTGTTGCACAGACCTTACACTATATATTATAGGATAGTATTTAGACGTATATCAAAAAGAGTACATTTTGTACGACAAAATAATCCAAATTCATATCAAAATACTGATTGAGCACCAACAAACTACTACAAGTAAGTAGTTAGTAAGCAACCAACCAACCAACCAATTATAAAAAAAATTACCACAAAGACATAAGGCGCCTTAGTCTTCTAACCTAACCTATCCATTTCGGGGTGGGTGGTGATCATTCTGAACTTAATTAGATGCACAATCAGTATTTTTACTGAACGCGAAAATATTATCTTATATTATATTATTGTATCAACATAAAACGCCCTGTTGGGGCACAGCAAAGTTATATAATATTGTTATTAAATTCAGTCGTTATAAACTAAAACACAGTAATATTTGTCATTATTTTTCTTAAACTTAGGTGGGCTACATTAAATATTTTCGTCATTTGTCACTTATGTTTATCATCACGGTTTACTAAACTAATAAGCTATCTAACCTGAAATCAAATCAATTAACCTATTGCAGTTCACTGCTGGACATAGGCCTTTTCTAATATTGGGAGGCTTTGACCTACTGTTTCCTCGCTGGCCAGACGGGTCGGTAGAGGGGTTTATATTGAGTTGCCCTTCGCTGGCAGTGATATCGTTTGCATATTTTTTCGTTAGTCGCCTTTAACGATACCCTTAGGATGAGATGGAGTGGTGATAGTTGTATTATTTCTCCGTCACCACATGTCTAACCTATTAAATTAGTGTCCGGCGTGGTAGGAGGTAGGACACGGCGGTATTTCCGCCCAATTGAGCAGTCCGACTGGGGAAGTACCTCCGCCCTACAGAATATCGCGGTTATAATACGTATTGTGTTCCCAGCGGTGAGTAGGATAGCCAGAGCTCACTGGAAAATTTGTGCTGTCAGTGGGAAGATTAAGGGCTTGTCCTGCTTTGTCTTCTATACTGACGGCACAGAAACTCTGTACTTACAGGGTTGGCAGCGCGACTGTGACTCCTCTGGTATTACAAACGTCCGTAGGCCACGGTAAACACTTTCTATCAGGTGGGCCGTGTGCTTGTCTGCCACCTAAGTGGTATAAAAAAAAAAGACGGGAGCTGGTGGCGCCCCTGGGTGCGAGGGATTAGCATGTTTACCTTCGGCAATCAAAAACGACCCACAGGCGTCGTGCGTTTTGGTCGGTTCGAGTCCGACATAACCTCTCCCACCGACTCCGGTCTAAGTATCCGTGGGGATTATGCGCACGTAAAAAAAACCTATTAAATAATATTGAAAAAAAATACCATAAGTCTTTCGGTCTATGAAGTAAGGAACGATGCTCAGCTTGAACCGTGGCGTTTTGCCAGGTGCTGGTGGGTAGTTCTTGGCCGGATATGGCTCGACCTGTGCTTTAGGTCCTACTATTAAGTTTGGAGCGAAATTAAACCGTCTTCCGGACGTGTTTGATGCGAACTGCGAACAAATAATGATTGAACTGAAGTACGATTTGAAGTGTAATAATAATATACTTAATAATCATAAGCCTTGTGTTTCGTGGTAGTAAAAGCCACGATAAAATGGAAACGAGAGAAATAGAAATGAACCCGGGCTCTAGAGCACCAGTTCCGGATGCAGCTGGGACTAGCATAGCGTTGATGATGTACGATTGTGACAAGCAAGGTAATGATCAAACATAAGTTCTTAAGGCAACTGCAGAATGCTATGGTAATGATATTAATGAAAGAAGAAACTATA
The DNA here is from genome assembly GCA_963662185.1 of Eilema griseolum. Classification (NCBI taxonomy): domain Eukaryota; kingdom Metazoa; phylum Arthropoda; class Insecta; order Lepidoptera; family Erebidae; genus Eilema; species Eilema griseolum. The sequence continues at coordinate 6,340,483 of OY759249.1, forward strand.
AATAAAATTTTATGCAAAATTTATTAGATCCTTACAAAATTCATTAAAAAGCACATAAAAAATCGTGTTGTTTTTATACCACTTAGGTGGCAAATTAGCACACGGCCCACCTGATGGGAAGTGGTTATCGTGGCTTACGGACGTGTGTGACACCAGAGGAGTTACACTCCTACTGCTGACCCTGAAAAAACCTTCTAATCTCCTTCTTAAAGGACCCCATGTTGTAGTCGCTTGGGAAAACCGCAGCAGGGAGTTCACTCCACAGCTTGAGAGTGAGTGAGATGAAGTTCCTTTCATGGCGCACAGTTCGTACCCTTTTCGATCGCGTGTGAGGATGAATTCCCTGTCTATAGCGAGTGGTGCGATGATAGAATGTAGCTGTGGGCATCATGTCAAACAATTCATCTGAGCACAAATCATTGTATAGGTGATGGAACACACAAAGTGAGGCAAAGTCCCTCCTAAGACTGAGAGGTTACACAACGACTGCGAGTATGGAATTGTCGATGAGCCTCAACGACATTTACACTGATTTGTATGGCTTACGATCATGGCGCTTGTAACAGCGCCGAAATATCAGTTACTCAGAAGAAATAATAAAAATGGTAAATATCCCGGCGAGTTTTACTCTAGTTAGACTACTTACAGTTCCATTTGATTCAAGTGCTTGTACATCCACACGTCTGTAGTTAACCTTTTCCCCTTGTTCTGAAAGATCGTCATAGAGCTTATCTACTATACTTTCAACCCTTCGAGCATCGTCAAGGTTTAGCATAGGGTTAATAACATTCATGCTCAGTTCTCTTTTACTCCTTCGATGATCTTTGACGTAGTTGTGGTACTCGCCTCCTTTCTCCAACCTTTTTGTTTCTTCTGTAAATATGCGGCACATGTCCATCGTATCTTGGCGTTTTCTTTCTATCAGTTTTTCATCCACTGTATAAAAAAATAATTCAAAGCATTTCAGTAAAACATGATGATTTAAACAGCATTCTTATATTTTCTTATATTTTATTCTCATATTAATTCTAAGGTCTGTCTGCAATAATTTTACTAGGTATAGAACTGATTGGAAAAAGATCTGAATACCATCTTTTTGAGTATCTGATGCTGACTGTACTCTACTCAGTAAAAATGTAGTTAGACTACATTTATAAATTTAAAAATACAGTTTTTTTGAATTTAGAGTACAGTCAGCATCAAGGTCCTCGAAAAGATCCTAATACCATGGTATTAGGATCTTTTCGAGTGCTTTGCTGGTTAAGATCGATCTGATGCTGACTAGACAAGAAAAGATAAGAAATAATGATGCAAGAAACAGATAAAAATATTTAAACATTCGTGTTCAACTTTTGTTCCTGTCTGTAACTAACATCATTGAAAAAGGTGAAAGGTTAACTGAAAACTTATTGAAAATGGGCGAAATAGGAAATTTGAATAACAAGAAAACAATACTAAAAGTACAATGAGTGAATTTAATTTGCATATACATCTCTGAACTTCCCTGACTCATTGTATTATAATACCTAAGTATATAAAAGCATAAATAGTTTTCACAGTACCTATGCCTATAGCAGATTGTTAGCAGTGTTGGGCACATCTTAATTGGAATTAAACTAGCAATAACATGACTGCTGTCTAAAACCTCGATACTAGATTGACAGCAGGCGGTACCCATGAAGCTTTCTTTCAGCTTATGATTGGCAATAGCGTGCAGCCTGCTGGCGCAGGATATGTGTCAGATAATATCAGCTCCAGCAACCTGCGGTCCACACAGTCGGTTCAAGCCCGACATAACCTCCCCCACCGGCTCCAGTGGTGGACCTCCACTATTAATACCTATCTGTGGTGATTTTGAGCACAGAAAAAGCGTACAGCCTACTGTCAAACTTGTTTTGACCTTTTAGACTGCAGATGGGTTTAATTATTTAGTTTTTTTTAGAGACAGCAAGTATTAATTGTTAATATTTTTTAATTGCAATTAATATTTGCTCAACACTAATTGTAGGTATAATCTCCTGATAACCTATTTCTTTTACGATGATTCTATACGATGATCTTTTATGATGATTTTTAACAATTTTTTTTGTACAAGTCTTAAGATATTTTATGAACAGCTTCTGGAATTTTTGGATATGATGCCCACGGTTACATTCTATCATCGCACCGCTGGCAGGTAATTCATTCTCATATGTTATGACCAGAAATAGTACGCATAGTGAGGTATGAAGGAACTTCATTCCACGCAAAACCTGTGGAATGAACTCCCTGCTGAGATTCTTCCAACTGACTACAATATGGGATTTTCGAAGGATCGATCGAGTGATGCCTTTGGTGTTGCACACGTCCATAGGTCGTGGAAACCTCTTTCCATCGGTGAACCGTGTGCTTTTCTTCAACCTAAGTGATATATTAAAAAACAGGGATTGGTGTTAGGCTGAATAGCAACATTAATACTTTATGAATACTTAAAAAGACAATGCTGTACATTTTGATCATGACAAACTTACATGTACGGACGCTCAATTCGGAGCTAATATCGGGGATCAAACATTGGACTAAATTATAATGTAAATTAACTATTATATATAACTTTATAAGTCTCCACATCTTCCCCAAAGAGAAACTGTGATACAGTTTCACAAAATTTTACATTTGTCAAATAATAAAATTGATAAGGTAATTGGAAACACACAATAATGTTTTATAGTCATAGTTGGTTTTATGTCTAACTATATAACTTTATTTATTTAATTCACGAACTGTATGCATAAAACTATATACCTCCATAAAACTATAATATTTTAAATCGAATCGATCCATTTGGGCCACCACATCACATCCCATGTGGTGTCGTACAAGGCGACTAAGGGATAGGGCTGTTTAACACCAGACAGATATATACAGTCCAGACTCAGCTTTAAATGCATTGCTCGAGTCAACAATAGTGCCCGGAAGACGGCAATAGGCTCACCCCCTATTACGTGGGACTGAATTCAATGATTGGTGAAATGTGGGTGTTAATTCACCTCTGCCTAACACTCCGGGGATAAAGGCGTGATTATAGGTAGGTAGGTAGGTATCTTAAATCGATTAAGATAGAAACAGTTGAATCGGTTCAGCCGGGATTCGAACCCGCCATCTTTTTCTTACAGAGGAAAGCTCTGATGACTGAGCCATCGAACCCCTCCTGAAGCCATCCATATATATTTCCTATTATACTTATATATCCCTCTTGCGGCGACTCGTATGCACTATCAAAATATATTCGTCGATTGATTATACATAACATACATAAAATCACGCCTGTTTCCCATAGGGATAGACAGAGATCATGGATCTCCATTTGTTACGATCCTGACATACTACTCTCGCTTCATTCACTCTCAATACAGTTTTTTTTTAGATAGAACACGTCAATTAGACTTCGCCTTGCCTGATGGTAAGCTGAAAGCAAAGTCTCAGAAAAGAGGGTCACCATTAATTACACATACAATGTGACAATGGTGACACTCAGCTTGGCGGCCTCATTATATGCTTTTTCACGCCCCGCTTGAAGGAACCGGGACTGTAGGAAGAAGGAAACACGTGAGCTGGTAATGAATTCGAGGCCTTAATGGTGCGACAGAGGAAAGAGTCACCGAACCGCTTGGTTCTTGATCGGATTTTCTGTACCGTGTGCGGGTGACATCTAAGACCTGCACGTGTTGTCCTGTGTAGGAAAGGGGAGAGTGGGACTAACTGGAAGAGCTCTTCAGAACACTCACCATGGTACAGACGGTAAAATACAGATTCTTCATGCATGCTCTTCGGTTTAGGGTACTCCTGACCTGCCCCTTTTCTAAAACTATTTATTATTTATAACTATTTATTATGTATGATATAGGAAGACGAAGATGGATCCAAATCATGTTTTCATCCTATCACTGTTCTGGGTCTTTTCAGCGGGGAAAACCATCGGATGAGGCTGTCATGGAAGCATTATTTGTTAAGGAGTTCCATCACTCCTGAAACTTGACCATTAGATAGAGGGTAGTCATACTGACACGACATCATATCGTTACAAAAAAAATACATTAGAGTTAGCTCAAAAAATTAAGAGCAACTATAATCCGAGGGCTGCTAGACAAATCTGAGCCATCTACTCAGAGGTAATGCTGCTTTGAAGTAATCCATTAATTTATCAGAAGCCTCTTCTAAAAAATCTAAACGCAATTATATGCAAACCTGGTAGGAGATTGTAATAAAAATACCAAAAGCTATATGAGGCAACCTGTAATTATTTGAAGGTAGGACACGGCGGTATTTCCGCCCAATAGAGCAGTCCGACTGGGGAAGTACCTCCGCCCTACACAATACTGCGGCCATAATAACTTCGTGTTGTGTTTCCAGCGGTGAGTAGGGTAGCCAGAGCTCACTGGAGAATTCGTGCTGGCAGTGGGAAGACTAAAGACTTGTCCTGCTTTGTCTTCTACACTGACAGCAAAGGCACTCGTGTGGCTACTCTGGTGTTACACACGTCCATAGGCCACGGTAACCATCTTCCATCAGGTGTGCCGTGTGCTTGTCTGCTACTTAAGTGGTATAAAAAACGGTAAAGGTAAATCACGGATAATATAGAAAAAATATGGCAGATTATTTGCGAGGGACCTTACTAGGTCAGTTAGGCTTGCAAAATGGTATCTATACAAAATAAAAAATCTCCATAATCAAATCTCCAATTATATCTCCAATTATACTACCAATTATACTAATATTATTGATAACATTGAAACAAAGGTCTTTGAACAGTGTGTCCTACCTGTTATGACTTATGGTGCCGAAACGTGGACACTTACAGTGGGGCTGGTCCATAGCTTAAAATTCGCGCAACGGCCTATGGAGAGCTATGCTTGGAGTTTCTAAGTTACCGACATAGGTCACAGAATAAGCAAGTTGAAGTGGCAATGGGCTGGCCACGTTTGTCGGACGACCGATGGCCGTTGGAGCAAACGAGTCCTAGAGCGGAGACAGCGAGAAGGTGTGCTGGGAACACAACACGAAGTTATTATAGCCGCGGTATTCTGTAGGGCGGAGTGATATCGTCTGCGTATTTTTCCGTTAGTCGCCTCCTACCCACCCTTCGGATGAAACGGGATGCTGATACTTGTATTCTTTCTACATCACCTACTTATAGATAGATATGCTCACTATAAATATTAGGTCGTTACATATGAAATTGCCGTCTTTTGAAGAAATTGAAAGAGACCCAATTTACAGTACTTTTTTTTTTTTTTACGTGCGCAATATCCCCACGGATACCTCCCCACCGGAGCCGGTGGAGGAGGTTATGTCGGACTCGAACCGACTAAAACGCACGCCGCCTGTGCGTCGTTTTGGTTGCCGAAGGTGAGGTTGACAGGCATATCCCTCGCACCCCGGCCGACCCAGGGCCATCTCTCACGATATGGCCCTCTTCTCGGGTGTGGCCAATTTACAGTACTAACATTTTTGCATTTTTTACGAATGACAAATTTTATGATTTTTTTTGTATGAATGAGATAACATTAAACTAACAAACACTTTATTACATTTTTGACAAGTGACAGCTGTAAAAAAATAATACGAAATTTATCAATAAAATGGTAAGCATTTAGGAAGTTCTGTTTTTGAAGATCGATTTTAATTTATCAAGCGGCAAAACAAAATTTAATACAGAGTTGTAAGGTCTTGAAATCAACTTTCAAACTAAATATAACAAAACATAACATAAACTCACGCCTATATCCCCGAAAGAGTAGGCAGAGGTGCTAGCACCCACATTTCGCCAGTTTATGTTTAGGTTCCAATGTAATAGGTGGTGAGCCTATTGCCATTAACCGGGCACTTATAAACCTGCGATAAATACACATATAACTTCGAAAAGCATCGAAAAGTTATTGGTGTATGCCATGGAAAAACCTGGGATCGAACCCGAGACCTCGTCTGAGCAGTCCATTACCCATACCACTAGGCTACCGCGGTCTTCAAACAAAATGTAAATACATAACGAACTCATGAATCTGTGAGAAAAATTCGACAATTTCATAGGTAAAGACGTAATATCTATTTACTGTGCAATCGGCAACTATTCCGACAAGTTTTAACCAGAGATTTGAACTTATGACCTGCTATTGCGTTGGGGTTCAAGTATATTGTATTGTGCATGTGAAATAGTCCCTCTTTCTCACAGTCGCGGTTGTATAGTCACCGTCATATATCTTGACACCAATTACTACACGAAACGTACTCCATATGAATAGTACCTATACGTTTTTTAATAGTGTTTCATGAGCATAGCTTAAGGTGCTCCCGGCAGAGTAGAATTTGGACCACCCCATCTCTTCCCATGCGGTGCCGTACAAGGCGACTAAGGGATAGGGCTGTTTAACATCAGACAGATATGTACAGCCCAGACTCAGCCTCAAATGCATGGTTTGAGTCAACAATAGTGCCCGGAAGACGGTAATAGGCTCACCCCCTATTACGCGGGACCGAGTTCAATGATTGGTGAAATAACATAACATAACATAAACTCACGCCTATATCCCCGAAGGGGTAGGCAGAGGTGCTAGCACCCACATTTCGCCAGTTTATATTTAGGCCCCAATGTAATAGGTGGCGAGCCTATTGCCATTAACCGGGCACTTAAATTGATTGGTGAAATGTGGGTGTTAATTCACCTCTGCCTAACCCGTCATAGGCCACAGTAACCACTTCCCATCAGGTGGGCCGTGTGCATGTCTGCTACCTAAGTGGTATAAAAAAACCCCTCCAGGGACAAAGGCGTGATTATATGTATGCTACGGCGGCGGAGTAGCTGAAATTCACCAATTATACATACATACATAAAATCACGCCTGTTTCCCATAGGGGTAGGCAGAGATCACGGATCTCCACTTGCTACGATCCTGACATACTACTCTCGCTTGATTCACTCTCATTACATTCTTCATGCATGCTCGTCGGTTTAGAGCACTCCTGACTTGCCCCTTTTCTAAAACTTCCCCGATTTGGTCCAGGTATGTGCGCCTAAGTCTTCCCCTTCCGACGGTACCATCCACACTCGCCTCATACACCTGTTTCGTTAGTCTTCTTTGATTAATTATCTCAACATGACCAAACCATCTCAACATTCCTCTCTCAATTCTCATCACTACATCTTCTATCACTCATCATCCTTATCTTATTTCTTAGATTTTAACTAACCAATATACGCATAGAAGTGTACGGCCTCGTTTCTCTCGCGGCTTGGGGTCAAGATATATACCGGTAACTACACTCAATGCTTAGACAATTTGCCGCCGAAGAACTGTTACTCAGGCAGTGATCATTCGGCACGTCAAACAGCGGCCTGGCGCACGATGGATTTGCAAATTCGAATTTAGAAAGTTAACTTTTTATTCCGGCAGTTGAACGAGGTTGGAGGTGTGGAGCGAAGTGGCCAGTGCTATGCCAGTCGCGGTTTGTGTGTCAGTGTGGAAACACGTGCGCTGTGTGCCGCCATTTTTATATTTGTGAACGAAGTTTTTGACGCGCTCGTGTTTTTGTTGTCGTTGCCATTTAAGGGATTTATAAAAGTAAGTACTGTATTTGTTACAGAACATGTACGATTTATAATCATTTGCTTTAGTTGGTATAACAGATTTTTATATGACATGTGATTTATTACCGGCGTACGTATATCTAATTTCAATTTGTTGACTCGACAAAAAAGTAATAACGGAGTAGTTAATTTAGTAGAAATTATTTGATACAAAAAAATAACTAGGTATGTAGGTATCGCTATGCCATCTCAGAAGACAATTTTAACACGTTGGGGAGTTAAAGTTGATTCTAATTGAGCTTAGGCTTTAACAATTGTAATTATACTGCATCTATGTAGCGTACATGTGTTGTCAATCAATATCACGATACCGCCAAAACAAGACATGCAAATACAATCCTAATGTTAGCACCGTAAGCATCAATATACCGTGTTTGATTTATAGACATAACAGTACCACCTGTTAGGTGTTTCTATGAATGAAAGAAGCCTGATCTTGCATTCTTGCATGGACATTATACTTGCGTATAATTGCTCGCTTTCACTAGACGTTGACCTGGCTTGTAGGTGATATCCGTATATTTTTGACATAATTTATTTGGCTATGCAATATTGATTCTATAGTAAAATTACTGACCTATTGGATTGTGTTCAATTTGAGTATGTAATCTGGTTTTGTGTCCAATTTCACTTTTCATCTAAGATTGTAGTTATGTTTTTTTTTTGCATAATGTAGGTACCTAATATAATTACGTAGATAATATAGTGCCGTTACATTATGTTAGGTAAGTAGGTACTTATATAATATATCTTCTTCATCCCAGCGTTAATCCTCACATCCGGACCTTTCACCTCGGAGTTTGGGAGTCCGCATTTTCCAGTCCAACTTTGGCTTGGCTGAACTTCGATATTTGAAATAGATATAATATATATCTATTTTATTTATTATTATTTATATTGATTATTATTTTATTATTATATTTATTTATGTGTTCCAAGCGGTGAGTAGGGTAGCCAGAGCTCACTGGAGAATTTGTGCTGGTAGTGGGATGACTAAAGACCTGCTTTGCCCCCACACTGACGGCACAGAAACTCTGTGTTTACAGGGGTGGCAGTGCGAGTGTAGCTTCTCTGGTGTTACATACAAGTCCATAGGCCACGGTAATAACTTTCCATCAGGTGGGCCGCTTGTCTGCCACCTAAGTGGTATAAAAAAAATATAATTTCGGTAAATACGCACGTGTGTTTCGCCAACCGTAACAAAAAAAACTAATAATCGTATTGGTAGGTACCTAACTACCTCCTAGGACCCCAAACATATACCAACCTCACCAGCAAACCAGAACACCTGCTAATTGCCGGGCGAGGTTGGCACAGGATTTCCCCTTTGGGAGGTCAGAGAGTAGTTGCTCCCATAAAAGCCGTGTAAGCCAAACAAAAAGGAACATACACACATACCTATAATCACGCCTTTATCCCTGGAGGGTTAGGCAGAGGTGAATTAACACCCACATTTCACCAATAATTGTATTCGGTCCCACGTAATTGGGGGTGAGCTTCTTGCCGTATTCCGGGCATTATTGTTGACTCGAGCCATGCATCTGAGGCTGAGTCTGGGCTGTCTGATATTAAACAGCCCTATCCTTTAGTCGCCTTGTACGACGCCGCATGGGAAGAGATGGGGTGGCCCTAATTTTACTCTGAAGGAACACAAAATAGAAGAGAAGAAATAAGCAGACCTCGTAATTACGCAACTATATATAAAAATCATTAAGAACAAAGCTAAGATGATGATGTTAAAGAAGAAACGAATCTGAACACTGAACTCTGCCACCCAAGTGGTATGAAAAAAATATGAGCGATATAGGCACTAATAATAATAATTAGGCTGTTTAAGATAGGAAAAAGTGAAACGACTCAGGCGGGACCTGAACCCTCAACTAGTCCCTTACAGAAGGAATACTCTGACCACTGAGCTATCGAATCACGCCGTGAGTGCTCCAAATGCTCTTACAATACCATTTTGAGGCAATGGTTAATCGATTTGCCGCGTGGTTCCCGGCAGAGTAGAATTTGGGACACCCCATCTCTTCCCATGTGGTGTCGTATAAGGGGACCAAGGGCCCAGACTCAGCCTCAGATGCATGGCTCGAGTCAATAATAGTGCCCGAAAGACGGTAATAGGCTCGCCCCCTATTACGTGGGAACGAATTTAATGATTGGTGAAATATGGGTGTTAATTCATCTCAGCCTAACCCTCCTGGGATAGAGGCGTTATTATTTAAATGTGTGTATGTAATCGATTTGAATAGATAACCTACTAAAGGTAGATTGATGAATTGACATACATTGTCAACTGTCATAAATGTCATTAGCGTCAAAATACGTGTTACTGTCACAAAATGTCAATCATAGTATTCTATTGTACAATACGCTGGCCAACGATTGCCACTTATCAAGGGGGCAGGAATGCTAGGTTAGGTTTTTGACTTTTCATGGTTCATGAACAAAACGTATGCAGACCAGAAAGAAACAGCTTAGTCTACGTAAACAGTAAATTTACTACTTACTTGACTAATATAATTAAATTGCAAATATATTTTTAAAAGATATAGCGGTACTTTCCGTTTGAATTTCGAGTTACCCAATCTTGATCCTGCAGAGAATAGCAAAGAGCTATTTTGAGGTTATTATCTGATCTCAGACAAAACGAACGGAAATGACAAACGGAACGCATAGGTACCTATACTTCATTCGGTTAGGCACTTCATTCTTCATCTCAGCGTTAATCCCAGTCGCATTCGAATCTCTCATCTCGGAGTCTGGGGTCTGCTTTACCTTAAACTGGTAAAGCAGACCCCACCGCGGATTTGATTAAACTTCGATATTTTTCCCGTCCGAATTGAGCAGTCCGACTGGGGAAGTACTTCCAGAATACCACGGCTATAATAACCTCGTGTTGTGTTCCCGGCGGTGAGTAGGGTAGCCAGAGCTCACTGGAGAGTTTTTTGTGCTGTCATTGGGAAGACGAAAGGCTTGTCCTGATTTTGTGTTCTGCACTGAGGGCACATGAAATCTCTGTTCTTACAGAGTCGGCAGCACGGATGTGACTCCATTGGTGTTACACACGTTCATAGGTCACGGTAACCACTTTCCATCAGGTGGGCCGTGTGCTTGTCTGCCACCTAAGTTGTATAAAAAAAAATCTATAAAGCGACTGCCATCTGACCTCCACAGCGCAAAGGCGATATTGAAGCATTGCAGCTAGACTAGTTGTTAAACTTTTTAGGAACCCAACTACTTGTAATGACTGCCCTAAATGTTTCTATGGCAACCGGTACCGTCGGCTTAAAGTGATATCCGAAGCACGTCCAAACCAATTTTTTTTTTATATAGGACACGTCAATTAGACTTCGCCTTGCCTGATGGTAAGCTGAAGGGAAAGTCCCAGAAAAGAGGGTCACCATTCAATTCAATTCAATTCAATTCATTTATTTGCTTCGAATATGGTTACATTATTAAAAGCTAGTGAATACAGCATATTCTGCCCCGTAGAGCGTGCACATTTTAATGTCATTATCTTTACAAGCATAGTGTTTCAAAATTATATTATATTAAAAATTATTAATATATTCGATTTTATTTTCAATGTCAATATTACAGGCATAATGTCAAAAAATTAATTATTCACATACCGTGTGACAATGGTGACACTCAGGTTGACGGCCTCATCATATTATGCTTTTTCACGCCCCGCTTAAAGGACCCGGGACTGTAGGAAGAAGGAAACACGTGAGCTGGTAATGAATTCCAGGCCTTAATGGTGCGACAGAGGAAAGAGTCTCCGAACCGCTTGGTTCTTGATCGGATGTTTTGCACCGTGTGCGGATGATATCTAAGACCTGCACGTGTTGTCCTGTCTAGGAAAGGGGAGGGTGGGACTAATTGGAAGAGCTCATCAGAACACTCCCCATGGTACAGACGGTTAAATACAGCCATGGACGCAACATCTCTACGCATCTGTACACACCAATACAAGTATAATGATGTTAATGTTTGCACTGAGCGGGAATCGAACCCGTGCCTACTGCGTAGCGGCCGCGTTCACTACCGCCACGATACGGAGGCTGTCCAGGCTGTCAGGATACAATGCATACAATCTTGGATGTTGCGGATAAGAAAAGCGCTTCAATGCGCATCATACCATAAGGGTCATGATGGAGCACCATACACCTACATTGGAGATACGTACTTAATTTTGTTTCCACTGGGTCTATGGGGCTTCACCAAAATCTGCAGAGACCGATCCAACTTTACCTGCAAGCAAGCACACCTAATTAATTCTGGGTTGAGGCCCTGGTGGTAGAGGCTGGGCTTAGTCAAAGGGACCACTGGACTCCAAAATAAACTCTCTGGGATGCACCTGCGAATTGTACTTGGACGTTGATGATACAATATGGCCGTCGAAATCTAGGCCTCAATTGAGCTAATTTCAAGTCTAAAATTTAATGTCATTTTTTGTAGTGTCAGTGGTAGATGGTTTTGCCATGACCTAATTTTTATCGAACTTAGGTAGCAGACAAGCACACATACCACCTGATGGAAAGTGGTTACCGTGACTTATGAACGTGTGTGTAACCCCAGGGGAGTCACAGTCGCGCTGCCGACCCTGTAAAAACAGAGAGTTTCTGTGCCGTCGCCGACTTTGGTCTTACCACTGACAGCACAAAAACTCCGTTTAGCACAAATTAACAATCGAGGCCCTGGGGGTGTGTAAAACGAATCTGCCTACCCCAATATATAGTGTATGTAGTTATAACAACGTAATTAATGCAGAAATAAACAGCTAGTGCTCAATGACCTACTTCTATGAATAATTTATTGATGCAGGCTGTTATGTTCGTGGTGATAACATTGTACAAAGTAATATGCCCTGGCGATTTATTCTTCGGTATTAGAACAATATGATTGGGTTACTATTTTAACTCTACAATAGTAGACAAATATTGTAGAATGGGCGCCATCAAACTAAGCATAATAAAGGTAGACTATAGGTACATGACGCCATTTTCTTGTGCTTACAAGAGAAATAATCAAATGCAATAAATAATTTACACCGAAGTTATCTAAATTAAAGTATTGAAAAAAAAGAAAAAACGGAATATACCTAAACAATCCTGCAGGTTCAGGCGTCAAAGAATTCCTCCCCATCGACATTGCATTGCGACGTTGAATGGCAATATCAATCCTTTGCGCAAGGAATAAACGAGCCCTCTGGTTGCGGGTAGCGTCAATTAAACGTTTTCAGATTTCTCGAAACAGAATAAATGAAATTAAATGCAATAAATGAAGCACAATATTACATGCGGACATTAATAATAATAATAATATATCTCTTTATTCTATGTACACAGAGAATGGATACAGAAAGACAAAATTCTGTACAGTTTTGTGGCATAACAAAAGGCGGCCTATTGCACAAGGCAATCTCTACCAGGCAACCATGGGATGGAGTGAGTTAGATAAATAGATAGATATACTCGGGTCGGTTGGATACTCAACTAAACGTAAACAATGTGGATGTGTGTTTTTAATGTTTTACTTCAAAACTCAGTTTCATAATATTTTTCTGCTTACAAACTCATTTTAGAGACAAAAACTGAAATTGTACCACTAGTTAGTCATTTAGTTGGCCTAGTTTATTTGTTTAATATGTTTTGTTATTAAAGGTCACTACAAGATTGTGTACCTACCTTTAGTTAAGTACCTCTAACCGAATGGGGTATGTATGGAGTATAAATTTAATTGAAATTTAAATATACATACCTTTTCTTTTCATACATACATACATAAAATCACGCCTGTTTCCCATAGGGGTAGGCATAGATTACGGATCTCCACTTGCTACGATCCTGACATACTACTCTCGCTTCATTCACTACATTCTTCATGCATGCTCGTCGGTTTAGAGCACTCCTGACCTGCCCCTTTTCTAAAACTTCCCCGATTGTCCAGGTATGTTCGCCTACGTCTTCCCCTTCCAACGGTACCATCCACACTCGCCTCATACATCTGTTTCGTTAGTCTTCTTTGATTCATTCTCTCAAAATGACCAAACCATCTCAACATTCCTCTCTCATTTCTCATCACTACATCTTTCTTCTTTTCTTTACAATGTGCGTAAAATTCCCACTGTGAGGGTACCACCACCGGGGCCGGTGGGGGAGGTTATGTCAGACTTGAACCGCACTAACTGAAACGCACGCCGACTGTGTCGCAGGTCCCAGGTTGTCGAAAGTAAGATTATCTGAGACATAACCTCCGTTTGCCGCGTGATTTCCGACAGAGTAGAATGAGGGCCACTCCATCTCATCTCATGCGGTGTCGTACAAGGCGACTAAGGGCTAGGGCTGTTTAACATCAGAGAGATATATACAGCCCAGAATCAGCCTCGGATGCATGGCTCGAGTCAACAATAGTGCCCGGAATACGGAAATAGGCTCACCTATTACACCCCCCTATTACATGGGACCGAATACAATTATTGGCGAAATGTGGGTGTCAATTCACCTCTGTCTAACCCTCCAGGGATAAAGGCGTGATTATATGTATGTATATCCTTCGCACCCCAGCTGAATTTAAATATACCAAGATGTGTGTTGCATGCCTAAATTGCCTAGTATATCAAGAATGTGCATATAAAATAATGCAATAGGTATAATAGTAATGATTTGCAATAGTTTTAACGGGAATCAACGCGATCGTGGTATAGAAAGAAAGAAAGAAAGAAAGAAAACTATTTTATTCAAGCCCCACACAGCGGGGACCCCACCAAATACAAACAGGTTACAACAATTAGCTGGTACATTAAATCAAAACAGTAGGCACATTACAATTAAACTACGGGTGCAGCACTCCACACTATGCGAACCCAAATAGGGCCCCATCTCAGCATTGAATGTTACGCACACCATTCGTTGGGTATGCACAGCGCTGGTTTTCAGATGGGGCCACTAGGTAGCGCTGACGCCACGCACCATCCCACAGACACAGCACATTTACATCCACGCAGGTATTATTCTATTATTATATAGTATAGGTACATGTACTCATACACACCTTTGGTTTGCCTGACGTTTCGACCAGGTGACACCGGCCGTGGTCACAGGCTGACTTCGGCCTATACCCTGATCGCGTTAATTCCGTGTGTGTACCTAAAGGTTGTTCTATTATAATAACAGCTAGTTTAAAAATAAAATTGTTTATAACTTGGTTTAACCGCATTGTAGAACCTATCTTAAGGCTGATTTACACGATGCAAATTTCTCCTTGTCATCAAAAGTAAGCAAAACTCTAACCCCCCTCCTCATGCTTACGTAAACATTGGTACCTATTTATGCATATTTCTTTTCATGTTTGATTTTTTTTTGGTTAATGTATGAGTAATGCATGCTATGTGATGTGTGAAAAAATAATTAACTACTGCTTACGTAATTATTAACTAGACATCCACATTCTGAAAGGGAATCATGACATTGTTAATTGTATTGTTATTTATTTTTAAGGAAAACTTTAAAAAAGTAGTACTGTTTTGGAAATTAGGCTGTACTGGTCTGTAGCTGACCTTGCTCTGTGGTTCTATGGAGGTCCTTAGAGCGATTATATCTAGTAGAACTATTACACGAAATAACTATTATGGTTTCTGTGTATTACACTTAAGGACGTGCTCACAGATATTGCTAATTTGACCCCAAACTGCGGTATCATTAATTTTTGGGGTTAACCATGGAACATTTAGATGTTATTATAGGTGTGTTATCATCCCTTCTTTGTTTAGCAACCACAAAGTTATGGAAAAGTGGACAGGGTTGGTCTTCCCCGTCCAAGAGAGCTACGACCCCTATCAAAATATCTTCATCTCCTCTAAGGTCCTACCGGGGAAGACAGGAATCCGTAGTTGTTCGCAAGAGTGGAATTTGACATACCTTTCTACAATGGTTTATATTTAAAAACAGAAAAACCAAATCATAAATTTGTGCGCATGTAATTTACGAAAAATCTAGATGCAGCTGCGAAAATATGACGTTAATTATCTAAGTATATTATACTAGCAGCCGCCTGCGACTTCGTACTCGTGGACTCGTTTTAATATTAGGTTCTCCCTTAGGTGTGGAGTTTTAGCGATCTACACTCAATAAGGAACCTATATTTAACCATAGACAATATTATTTTTAGCTGTCATTTGCGTTTTGTTATTACAACTCAGATGCGTTTTTGTTATACCACGTTTTATAGTGACTTGTATTTTCTTTGAGTTTTTATGCTACGTTTCACGGGAACACTGTCGAACGGGATGTAGTTCGTACG
The DNA here is from genome assembly GCA_963662185.1 of Eilema griseolum. Classification (NCBI taxonomy): domain Eukaryota; kingdom Metazoa; phylum Arthropoda; class Insecta; order Lepidoptera; family Erebidae; genus Eilema; species Eilema griseolum. The sequence goes on from OY759249.1 coordinate 6,356,414, forward strand.
GGAAGAAAAGTATCCTATGTTCGTCTCCTAGTTCTAAGCTACATCCTCACCAATTTTCTGCAAAATCGGTTACGCCAAACACACGCTTGACTTTTATATTATTTATAGATTTTAATAATCAAATCAAATCAATTTATTGCGATATATGGGTACACAGGTTACAGGTTACAGGTAAATACATTTAGGTTCCACCATATTTCAGCCAGATTGGCATGCAGTAACGTCACACATATTATGACGATATTTGTTTATTAGAAGACAATTAGAAGCTAAGAATTTGCAATTTAATATAGAAGTGCTGAAAGTTATACGTATATTATTTCACAGGCATGTATTAGATAATTAGCAGGTGTAAGAACTCATTTAGGAAATTGTGTTGCAATCCGACTAGTATTGTTGTCTGAGATTGTATTTATTATCAGACTTCAAAAAAGTGCACAAATTTTTGCTTCTGCGATATTTTTAACCGCGTTATTGTCCGAATTCATACATTCTTATAGTTGGTAACCTATGTCTATTGTGCTGTGCTAACGTTTCACTATTGTAGATGAAACGTTAACTCATTGCGAAGGAGAGTCGCAAGCAAAGGAGAGTTGTAAACCGCACTACCCTGCCCTCAAACTGAGGTAACTTGAGGTATACAAGACACAAATTCGCTCCTGTGTGGAATACCGATCGCTTCTCTGGGATGGTTCAGCAAAGTACTTATTAGATGGTCTCGACAGGTTGCAGCGACGTGCGGTCCGCATCATTGGGAATCCCGAGGTCACGAACACCCGCGAACCTTTACAGATGCGTAGAGATGTTGCGTCTATGGCTGTATTTTACCGTCTGTACCATGGGGAGTGTTCTGATGAGCTCTTCCAATTAGTCCCACCCTCCCCTTTCCTACACAGGACAACACGTGCAGGTCTTAGATGCAAAACATCCGATCAAGAACCAAGCGGTTCGGAGACTCTTTCCTCTGTCGCACCATTAAGGCCTGGAATTCATTACCAGCTCACGTGTTTCCTTCTTCCTACAGTCCCGGGTCCTTTAAGCGGGGCGTGAAAAAGCATATGATGAGGCCGTCAACCTGAGTGTCACCATTGTCACAAGGTATGTGTAAGTAATGGTGACCCTCTTTTCTGGGACTTTGACTTCAGCTTACCATCGGGCAAGGCGAAGTCTAATTGACGTGTCCTATATAAAAAAAAAAGCGTCGGAAGTCACAGAATGACCCCCATCCCCTATGAGCGCGGGCCTGGGGGTGTCGTGTGTAGCCGCCTGTCACCCTGGCAGAAGCAGGCCGCAGGCAGCCTCTCCGTTTTTGGGGACGAGTTGTGCGCTCTGTGGTCCCTACACTGGGTTGGCCGGGGTGCGAGGGATATGCCTCACCTCTGGTAACCAACAGTGACCCACAGACGCTACGCGGCGGTGTGGTAGGGGAGGTATCTGTGGGTATTTTTCGCATGGAAGAAAAGAAGCCGTTACCATGGCCATCAGGCGGTTCCCCTCACCCCACCAGTCACCACATCGCTCGAGTTCATGGAGGACGGAGGTAACTCAACGACTTCCGATGTTCGAGTAGCCTTCGTGCATTGCTGACTATGCGGAATTGGAAAGAGTTGAGCCTCCTCTGACCACGCTCCCACGGCTCGTTCTCAAGCTTTACTTGCAGAAGCAGGTGGTGCGACAGCTGACGAGCTAGCGCTCTGCACCATCACTATGATATATGGGCTGAGTGAGAGAATAAACCTTATGGTAATGTTAGACCTAGGCGTACCAGCATTATATGGTTTTCGGCCTCATTTTTTTATTTATTTATTTATTTTCCTTATGTAACTACCATTACAGGTTGCCCCAATGCGGCAGTTAGTAAATCTAAATCTATTCTACTAACTATAACTTATAACTAATTCTAGCTGTTATATAATAACTAATGACATACAAAGATGCCCTTGTGAACTCGCTCAGAGAACCCGCAAACATGTCCACTATTTCGGCTATCATATTGAGGTAATTGAGGGTAAGTTCACAACAGAAAGACAACCCAATTCCTAATTCACCTTGTAGTTTGAGATACGACACCCCCTGGGAGACCTGGTCCTAGCATTCTAAGGAACCAGGGACAGAACTGAATGGTACTCACTGTCTAGTTTTTCAACTTATCTAGTCGATACATGTTTTCCTTAACAAGATAAGACATATTTATTGATATATATAAGTGCTATGTAAGTCGCTAATTGCTTGAACGATCAACGTAAATGTCATTTGATTTCATAATTACCATAATTATGTGTGGAAAAATCACAGAGTTCGAACCAATTTATATTATTACATAGTACATAGTATTAAATGAATCAGTTTTTAACATAACATATGCATAAACTCATGTTTATATCCCCGAAAGGGTAGGCAGAGGTGCTAACACCCACATTTCGCCAGTTTATGTTTAAGTCCCAATGTAATAGGCGGTGAGCCTATTGCCATTAACCGGGCACTTATAAACCTGCGATAAATACACACATAACTTCGAAAAGCATCGAAAAGTCATTGGTGTGTGCCATGGTAAAACCTGGGATCGAACCCGAGATGGGATGACTAAAGGCTTGTCCTGCTTTGTCCTCTACACTGACGGCACAGAGACTCTGTGCTTACAGGGTCTGCAGCGCGAGTGTGGCTTTCATCAGGTGGGCCATGCGCTTGTCTGCCACATAAGTGGTATAAAAAAAAATGACGCTATTGAAAGAGTTTATACGTCACTTTCAGAGCGAAACGGAAGAATGAATTGGCATAATTCTTTTGAAATAAAAATATGTAGTTACAAACGTATAATCTTCAACCATTGTTCCAACACAAACGATTGTCGCAGACTTTTTTTGGGCATTTTTTCTCATGTTCTTTGTTAGTTTCTACGTGTATTTGTTGCTAAACATATTATTTGAAGGAGCCTAAAGTTAAAAGCATAGACTATATACAAACGATAAAGACACGGTAAGTAGTACTAAAACGCAGCGTAAGAAAGATCTAATACTTTAGTACACGCCGTGCGTTTTAGTCGGCTCGAGTCCGACATAATCTCTGCCACCGACTCCAGCGGGGACGGTATCAGTGGGGAGGTTTCGCACGTAAAAAAATGTACCTACATGTAACTAGTTATTTAAATTGTGGAAGATGTAAGTAAAGATTCAAATTGTGGAATTGTAGAACATGGAAAGATTCAAATCGTGGTACATGTAACTACTTATTTGAATTGTGGAACATGTAAGTAAAGATTCAAATTGTAGAATCTTAGTGAAAATGTAATGATTCAAATAAATCATTACGACAAATAAACGAACTCTCACCTAAAACTTACCGTTTCCGGACACATTATGTCAGCATGTACTCGCAAGTAAGCCCAATACCGCTTGCAAACGTCGAATATATTTTACCGCTAAAACTATTTACGGTAAACGTATACGTAACAGTTACGATACGATTTTGATACGAGGTAGTCACGCTACACATCGTCCGAGTAGGATTGGCCTGAAGAAATGTTTAGATATACATCAGGACATATATCTTGAACCTAAAATATGCTCAAAATGTGCTCTATACGCTTAGACTTTACTTTACTCGGTGTGAGTAGGGTAGCCAGAGCTCACTGGAGAGTTTTTGTGCTGTCAGTGGGATGACCAAAGGCTTGTCCTGCTTTGTCCTCTACACTGACGGCACAAAATCTCTGTTCTTACAGGGTCGGCAGCACGAATGAGACTCCACTGGTGTTACACACGTTCATAGGTCATGTTAACCACTTTCCATCAGGTGGGCCGTGTGCTTGCCTGCCACCTAAGTTGTATAAAAAAAAATTACTACAGTGCGCTAGATGAGCTCGAATTCGCCAAAAATTGATTATAACAAAGCAATTTTTACATAACGAGATACCCTACGTGGCGTTGCGGTAGTGAACGCGGCTGTTACGCAGGAGGCGCAGGTTCGATCCCCGCTCATCGCAAATATTTATATGAATAAATATATGTATTTGCATCGGTCTGGTCGTGCCTCGAAGTGCAGGTTAAGCCGTCGGTCACTGTTGCCACACTACGACATCCATGGCAGTCGGTACGTGTAGTTGGAGCCTTAAACAATGTCCAACAACTGGTCTATGCTTCGATATCGTCTTTGAGTCGTGGAGGTCAGATGGCAGTCGCTTCACGGAAAATATCAATTCAATTCAATTCAATTCATTTATTTGCTTCGAATATGGTTACATTATAGGTCTTAAAAGCTAGTGAATACAGCATATTCTGCCCCGTAGAGCTGTCAACGTCACCTTCGGCAACCAACAATGACCCACAGGCGCTCGAGTCCGACATAACCTCTCCCACCGGCTCCGGCGGGGAGGGTATCCGTGGGGATTATTCGCACGTAAAAAATGACAATTTATTTATCCAAGTTCAAACAAAAATCTTTGTAATTGCTTTGTAATCGAGCGATTACAAAGCAATTCGCATGCGTCAGAGCATCTTTATTTTGCAATTTCAAGTTCAAGATATTATGTGTTCCGAAGACTTTCAAGCTTACATTATATTTTATAAACAAATTGCAGATTCGTATAGACAGGATGTGAAAGAAATCATATAACTCGGTTTCGGCGCTAATAATATTGCAACCGTCACGCTATCTGTCTGTTTGTTTCGGCTAATCTCCAAAATGGCTGTGCTTATTTTGACGGAACTGGTAGATACTTATATTCTTCTTCCTCTTAGCGTTAATCCCAGCATCCAAACCTTTCACTTCGGAGTCTGGGGTCTGCTTTACCAGTCTACCTGCGGATATGGCTAAGCTCCACATACTGCTATTATATGGCGTAAATTAGGCTCTTTTATTTTAAAATTATTTACCGTCTCTATCATGGTGAGTGTTCTGATGAGCTCTTTCAACTAATCCCACCCTCTCCTTTCCTACATAGGACAACACGTGCAGGGCTTAAATGTCACCCTCACACTGCGCAGAATATACGAGCAAGAACCAAGCGGTTCGGACTCTTTTCTTTGCCGCACCACCAAGACCTAGAATTCATTACCAGCACACGTTTTTCCTTCTTCCTACAGTCCCGGGGCCTTTAAGAGGGGTGTGAAAAAGCATCTGATGAGGCCGCCAAGCTGAATGCCACCATTGTAACATTACTTAGTGTCTGTAATGGTGACCCTCTTTCCTGAGACTGTAGCTTACCATCAGGCGAGGTGAAGACAAGTTGGGGTGTCCTAGATAAAATAATAATAATTGAGAACCTAAGTTCACGCATCATAACCACCGGTTCACGTACAAGTATTTTATTGTAGCTTATGGACAGCATCATAATGTCACCATAAATATTTTTAGTTTTTTACTAAGAATTTCATTTTTACCATAGCTCAAACTACGTAAACATAATAATCTTGTAGGTACGTGATTACATTTTTTTCGGTTTCGCTGAGAGTAGGATCTTGTTTACGAGTACAAAGAAGTTGCAAATCATTTTATCGCCCAGTGATGACAGAGTTTTTATCACTAGATCTTACTAGCTGTTGCTCTCGGGTTCGCTCACCTGGAATTCAATATAGAATAGAAATAGAGACCGTCGACATCGCACGAGACTACATTTTTACGACAGCAGGCACATGAAACGAACTCGAGAGCTGAACCCGTGATGAGATTTCAGTTTATTTTATTATTTATTTAATACATACATACATATAAACACGCCTTTATTCCCGGAGGGTTAGGCTTAGGCAGAGGTAAATTAACACCCACATTTTACCAATCATTGAATTCAGTCCCACGTAATAGGGGGTGAGCCTATTTCCATCTTCCGGGCACCATTATTGAATCGAGCACTACATCAAAGCTGAGTCTGGACTGTATACATCTGTCTGGTGTTAAACAGCCCTATCCCTTAGTCGCCTTGTACGACACCGCATGGGAAGTGATGGGGTGACCCAAATTCTACTCTGCCGGGAACCACGTGGCGGATTTATTTAATAATATGTTTTAAATATGTATTTATTAAACAAAAATGTTATTGAAAGTTGTCTAATGTAAAGTGAAATGTATCTACTATTAAATATTCGTATGCTTAATATTCACAATTCACAATGGAATACGGCAATCCACTTACATAATGTCTTTACGAATTTATACCCGGGCAAAGCCGTGACCCGTCGTTCAACTCATTGTAGGTACGGAATACAAATAATTGGGAACATAATGAACAAAAGATTATAAATATTGAATATTTACTCGTATTTATTGTTAAATATTAAAACAATGGAATATTATTTATGTATTTAAACTATCATGGTCACTCACATCAGTATCAAAATAATCGGGATATTTACCATGTTGCATTGTTTTGAGTTTGCTTGCAACAGCGCCGAAATATCGGAAACTCAAAACAATGCAACAAGGTAAATATCCCGATTATTTTGATAGTGATATTATTTTTGTACCTATTATTAATTGTTACGTAACGGTTTTGTAAAGCATCGTTATTAGGTAACTGTCATAATACGCCAGCCAACAAATTGCCAGTTGTTTAGGGTTTCTGCAAGGTGCTGGACTTTATAAACGTGAGAGTTGAAATTATGTAAACATATAGCTAGCGTAAGTTAACTATTGGCAAGGTCGTCCGAATATTCCCAATACTGCTTAATATGTTAGTTTGTTCTAAAAAAATATGCCTTGCAAAATAAGATATTGCCTAACTAAAGTGCAATTATGGCTTTTCATAATTTTTAATTTCCAAAGTAAGTCAAAATATAAACAATCGAATTCAGTCCCAAATTATAACTTTTAGATTCCTCATTAAATTACAAATTACTTTTATTATGAACTATACATGTGTAAACGCAAGGAAGACTGAAATAAATGTGAAATTCTCTTGCACTCCATACATTTGTACTACTCGCGACTGGTATGTGACGTCACTCGCGAGTACGATTTTTTATAAAGCGTTTTCGGGCGGCGCTAAAACTTTAATTTTCAAAATCAAATATCTATAAAACTATAAATCGTAAGAATATTTTTTCACTTTAGCAGTTCATTATATTATTATAGAGTGGTCATTTTTCGAATATAAAAATAAAATGACTATTGGCAGTCAATACACGGAAAATATAGTAGTTTAGCCCAATCCACAGTAAGACTGGGAAAGCAGACTACAGACTAGCGAAAGCTTCGGATGCAACTGGGATTCACGCTAAGATCAAGAAGAAGAGGTACTGAATATATGCATTGTTTGGCCAGAGTAGGTACTACCTACCTATAAATCTTAAACAGCTGTGTATTAAAACATAACATAACATAAAACTCATGCCTTTATCCCCGAAGGGGTAGGCAGAGGTGCTAGCACCCACATTTCGCCAGTTTATGTTTAGGTCCCAATATAATAGGTGGCGAGCCTATTGCCATTAACCGGGCACTTATAAACCTGCGATAAATACATACATAACATCGAAAAGCATCGAAAAGTCATTGGTGTGTCGCATGGTAAAACCTGGGATCGAACCTGAGACCTCGTCTCAGCAGTCCATTACTCATATCACAGTTAACTAATAGATTAATTTAAGATAAGAAACCAGTTTGTACGGAATATTCTGTCAGGTTTATAAAACTAGTTGTGCACAGATTAATTACGTCAGGAAGTGTGATTGAGCCCGTAAGCGAAAGTCAAATGGCCTATATAATTTCACATATAATTTTACGCTTTTCGAGAATGGCCTAACAAATACTATTGATGCTATATATTTATTTTATAGCGACCGCCACAAAACCGGCTATGTGATGGTATTTTTTTTATACAACTTGGGTCCGACAAGCACACGGTCCACCTAATGGAAACTGGTTACCGTGGCCTATAGGCGTGTGCAACACCAGGGGAGTCAGCTCGTGCTGCCGACCATTTTTTTTATCGTGCGAAAATTTCCTTCGGATCCCTTCCTTCCAAGACCCAGTGGGCGAGGTTATATCGGACTCGAACCGGAGGTCTTAAGTTGCTGGAGGTGAGTTTGCCGGAGGCATATCACCTTGCAACCTGGCCGACCCAGAGCCATCTCTTTCAAGCAGGCCCTAATCGGGTGAGGGGACCACGGAGTCATCATCCAGTCCCCTGGTATGGGGAGGCGCACAACTTGCGCCACCGCCGCGGCCTGCTTCTCCTAGGATAACGATCGAGCGACAGAACTCTCACTCCCAGGGTCGTCACTAGCTCCCACCACGGCGTCTCCCACGCCGCGGGCACTCGGCAAGTGTGTGCAACCCCGAGTCCTCGCTCGCGTCACAGTAATGGCACTCAGACGTTGGCTCCTTCCCGATCCGAAGCTGATAATCCCTGAAACACCCGTGCCCGGCGATGACCTGCATCAGCCGGTACGAAAGCCTTTCTAGCCACTCCTCCATGATGGGTCTTACCGCCGCTGTTATGGTGTGCCCTCGTGCTGCCGACCCTGTAAGTATAAAGAGTTTCAGTACCGTCAGTGTAGAAGACACAGCAGGACAAGCCTTTGGTGTTCCCACTGACAGTACAAAAACTATCCAGTGAGCTCTAGCTACCTTACTCACCGCCGGGAACACAACACGTGGTTATAACAGTTCTAACAAGTGATTCTCTTTCGATTGCCGTCAACAAGTTCTTATGGAATTAGGTACATCAATCAATCAATCAATCAGCCCACTCGCAAGCGCTAGCGAATAGACGTGCCTGTGTGTACTCCGTATTATTATATCGTATAAAATTATAAGTGACGATTTTGTGACTTTGTTATCCATTGAGAAGTAAAAGTAACTCGCAACTAAAATAATAACAAGTGCATAAACAAAAATAAAGTGAGAAACAATTAAACAAATACAAACTAAGTTCTACAATATTGTTTTTGAGTGTTTATCAGTGTACCCTACAGTATCAATAATAAAATAATAGTGCATAATAAGCTCAATTATTGTTAACATAGTCAAATCATTAGAGCATTAAGACCAATTAACTACTCGAGAAAGACTTGCACTATTTTGAAGAAGCTGACAACTGTCTGTGTGGCGTAGCGGTGAAACACTGGATACTCCGTGCGAGGTGGTCGGGGTTTCAAAACTCGCTTGTTAAGGAAACACTTTTTGTGGCATAAAATTTTCGTACTTAGAAGATAATCTCACACAAAGTCGAGAACATGTCTAAACAAACAATAACACCACAAAATCAACAAAACACTCCGTCAGAATCAGATACACAAAAATTATACACAGAAGAGGACTACAGTGTATCAAATAAAAGAAACAAGCGACGAAAGACAGACAACTGCATCGAACTGGAAATAAATGACAACCTAGCCTCTTTCAAGAATGAAATCAGCGATATGATACGCAATATGATATGCCAACAGAATAACCGATTGGACGATCTACAAAACCGATTAGCCGAGATAAAAGCTTCCAATTTTAAAATCCAAGAAACGAACTGCGATATAGAAAAATCTATGTCATTTATAATGGACCAGTTGTCAGCACTAGAACTCAAAATTATAGGTCTCGAAAAGGAACGATGTTCAATGGGTGTCAAACTGGCATTAATTGAAGATAAACTAGAAAACTTTGAGCGGTCCATCGTCAAAACTACCATAGAAATACGTAATGTGCCAAAGCAGCCGAACGAATCTAAAGAAATGCTGTATAATGCTCTGTTACAACTATCGAAACATCTAGAAGTTGACATACATCGGACATACGTGACGTATCAAGGCAGCCATCAAAGAAGGAGAACCCTAACTCAGCACTTGCTGTGGAGCTCTCGAACACGCTGAATAAAAGTAATATCTTGATGTCTGCGAGAAACTACAATAAACGCAACCACAACAACAAATTAAACTCCACTTGTTTGGGTATGGCTCAAAATACTCCTATTTTCATCGCCAAACAACTGACGTCCACATCTAAGCGCCTTTTCTATCTTGCCCGAACATTTGCAAAGACCAACTCTTACATGTACGGCTGGACTTCTGGGGGCCGAATTCTGCTGAAGAGAGACGCGGATAGTCAACCTATAAACATAAAAAGCGAGTCACAGCTAAACCAATTAGATAAGCTGCACAACAAATGACTATTAGTTTTTTGTCTATTTATTATTCTTGATGCTCTATTCATTACATTATTTTATGTTCGTAATTTTAAATTAAGTATAAAAGTAATCATAATTGTAACTACACATACTTACACACGCTACACTACACACAAAAACAACCTTCATAACTTTAAACCCACTAAAACAACTTTATTGTCTACAAATTTAACCCTACTTTACCTAACGATAGTCACGACCCTCTATAATGATTGCCTTATTCCAAGAGTGTTAGTGTACATTCATCTTAAAAATGACTAATATTATAAACGATACTATTGACTGTGTTGACGATTTTTCTGTATCGGACTGTTATGTATGCTCTCCAGAACAAACACGTACATACATGCAAAACACTGACTATAATTTGAAAATTCTTACACAGAACATCCGATCGGTAAATTGTAACATATCGGAGTTACATCTACTACTTCATCGTATTAATATTGACTGCGATGTCCTGGTTTTAACGAAGTGCTGGTTAGACTGTGGCAGCAACAACTTGCTCCCTACCATACAACAGTATATTTCATACAACACTAAGGAATACTTAAATAAAAACGACGGCGTCATGGTCTTTGTTAAATCTAATCTTGCACCTACTTGTGAAGAGCCGAACTTCTGTGGTTCAGCATCAGGCTTAGTTGTTAAAGTAGATGCTGACACAGCAATACTTTGCATATATCGCTCACCTTCAAACACGGATATTCAACCGTTTCTCTCCTCACTTGATAATATACTCCAGTCACTCACTCATTACAAAACAGTGATTATAACAGGAGACATTAACATAGATATTAAACTCGAAACACTGGACAAACGGAGTGATGTATATCTTAATTATCTTGCTTCTCGTGCTTTTTTACCAACACACACGTATCCCACTAGGGATAATAATTGTTTGGACCACTTACTACTTCGCACCAAGTGTCCGGCCTTAACCCTTGTGTATAATTCGACCATAACAGATCATTGCTCCTCTTTGTTGTGCCTTAAAAGTAACATTGTAAATACGAACTGCCAAAAAACTATCAATAAGACAGACTTTTTGGCCCTTGACACAGTAATGGAGCATGTCGACTATATACCCATTCTGCACATGTCGGACCCAAACCACGCGATAGACTACTTTACAAAAATAACAAAAGACGCTATAGAAAAATGCACCAAGAAACTAAATGTACCTAGAAAAAAGCGAACGATGAAACCCTGGATGACACCAGGTTTGCTCCGTTGCATCAGAAACCGTGATTTTCTCCACAAAAAATGTAAACAGTCACCGGATAGTCCCATTATAATAGCTACATATAGGAGATACAGAAAATTTTGTTCAAACATTTTGAGAAAGGTAAAAAGGCAATATGATTCCCAGGAACTTAATAAGGCCTCGAATAACCCAAAAAAAGCTTTGGGATACTATAAGACATATTACAAATACCACAAAACCCAAGCACTCCAATAGTCAACTGTTAACTATTACAACGAACCCTACTCGGTCTTGCAATGCTGTTAATGAATATTTCGTTAATATTGGTAAAAATCTTGCAGATAATATAAACAATAGAGCACCTCAACCATTATCGCAAGCCTCAATATCTCCTCGGCTTGTGAATTCCCTTGCACTCGAAAAAACTGACCCAGACGAAATTCTTTTATGTATAAAGTCACTGAAAATAAATGCAGCTACTGGATGTGATGGCATATCGCCTCTATTTCTGAAACGATATTCTCGTATTTTGGCACCTACACTGACCCATATATTCAATCTATGCCTTGAGTCGGGCATATTCCCCTCTGCCCTCAAAAAGGCAATAATTCATCCTATTTTCAAGAGTGGTAGCGTACGGTTGGTAAACAATTATCGGCCCATTGCTGTACTTAGTGCTCTATCTAAAATTCTAGAACGCCTAATTAACAATAGGTTAATTAACTTTCTCGAGCACTATAACATACTATCGTCACAGCAATTTGGCTTTCGCAAAAATAGGTCCACAAATGATGCAGTACACAAATTAGTAGACCATATTGCATGTAATTTAGACTGTAAAAAGAAAGTGCTGACTATATTTGTGGATCTTGCGAAAGCTTTTGATACCGTCCCAATTCAGACCCTCTTGTACAAATTAGAACATGTAGGTGTCCGAGGTATAGCACTAGATTTACTTAGAAGTTACCTCTCAGACCGCTACCAATTTGTCAGTATCAATGACTACACCAGCGAAACACTTCTTATTGAATACGGCGTGCCTCAGGGCAGCATTCTGGGTCCCACGCTATTCCTAGTATTTATTAATGACTTATGCAATATAAACTTACCGAATGCTCAAATTGTGTCCTATGCGGATGATACTGCAATCACATTCTACGCAAATTCATGGCCTGAATTGGAAGCTGTTTCGCAAAACGGCTTCAATACTGTACTAAAATGGCTGTCATCACACACCTTAACCTTGAATGCAACTAAAACAAATTTTATAACATTCTCTATAACCTCGATATCACAACCATCTACACCCCTTTTATTAAAAGCTCACTCTTGTTCGTCTTCACCTCACCCAAATTGCCAGTGTCCAGTTTTAAGTTCAGTTGCCCAAACCAAGTACCTCGGCATAATCATAGACAAAAACTTGAACTTCAAGAATCATTGTATAACTCTCACAGGCCGTATTCGAAAATTAATTTATGTTTTTAAAACATTGAGACAAGTGGCAAGTACATCTATCATCCAAAAGGTATACTATACGCTTTGTCAATCTTTGATTACTTATTGTATATGTAGCTGGGGCGGAGCCGGGAAGACGTTTTTGCTTCCAGTAGAAATTGCACAACGTGCCATCCTTAAAGTTGCCACCTTTCGACCTATATTATTCCCAACCACTGATCTTTATAGAGTTTGTAAAGTTTTATCTGTTAGACAATTATATATATTGTACATAGTCCTCTTCCAACATTCTAGAACACCATACCGTCTTATTACCCACCGACGGAAAGACAGAATCTGTTCCATTCCACCACCACGCACCTCTTTTATAAAGAGACTGCCGACTTATCTTGCACCGTCACTTTATAACAAAATGAACTTGAAATGCCCTATTTTTGGACTCACACGCTTCAACGCTAAGATAGTTATCTGGGAGTTTCTCCAACAGTTGAACTACGATGAGACGGAAGACTGTTTTAATTAATGAAGTGAAATCACATATTTATAATATTGATAATGTGGATAGGTACACATCACATACAAACACACACACACACACACATACACACACACACACACACACATACACACACACACACACACACACACACACACACACACACACACACACACACACACACACACACACACACACACACACACACACACACACACACACACACACACGCACACACACAATAATTAATCTTATTTTTAATAGCCTTGCGTAATTTTTGAGTTTAAGTAAAACCATTGTCGACCATACTAAAGGGAAGGGCACTGCTTATCCTTAACACAGGCTACTTGTAGTCTATCTAGGAAAGCAGCTGGCCACTCACTGTATCACTGTTCTGAATAAAGAAATATTATATTATTAAATATTATTATTATGGTCGTGTTATTCTGTAGGGCGGAGGTACTTCCCTAGTCGGACTGCTCAATTGGGACGGGAATACCGACGTGTAAAAATCTAGTATGTTCGCAATTGAAGTATTACAGTTATTTATTTTAAGTTGAAACCAGTTTGTACGGAGTATTCTGTCAAGTTTATAAAACTAGTTGCGAATCTGCCACTACACACAAATTAATTACGTCAGGAAATGTGATTGAGCCCGCGAGCGAATAACGGACTTGATAATTTATCGAAAGTCAAATGCTTTCCGAAAATGGCCTAAAAATTAATATCGATGTCATATATATTTTTAGCGATTTTAACGTTGTATACGTCCATAGGCCACGGTAACCACTTCCCATCAGGGGGGCCGTGTGCTTGTCTACCACCTAAGTGGTATAAAAAAAATTTTGGCTACCGCTGCAAAACCGGCTATGATATGGTATGCTCATTGAACATACCACCAGGGAAGGTGAAGTCATATTGATGTGTCCTATGTAAAATATTACAGACCTATTACAGATCTATTTCTGTACAAAATTTTAACAAGATCTGTAGAGCTATTTGAGCGTGATTTAGTTATAAACATTTTCAACAACTTTTTTGTCTAGTGGTATGGGTAATAGACTGCTGAGACGAGGTTATAAGGTTATTTGACCCAGGTTTTACTATGGCACACACCAATGACTTTTCAATGCTTTTCGAAGTTATGTGTACATTTATCGCAGGTTTATAAGTGTCCGGTTAATGCAATAAGCTCGCCACTTATTACATTGGGACCTAAACATAAACTGGCGAAATGTGGGTGCTAGCACCTCTGCCTACCCTTTCGGGGATATAGGCGCGAGTTTATGTTATGTTATGTTATTATTGATAAAATAATATTCGATTAATCGCAATTTTGATGAACGGTAAACGAATTCTAGAGGTCATTATCACTCAACAAAGTAATGTTGCTTGCGAATGTATACGTAGGAGGTAGGACACGACGGTATTTCCGTCCAATTGAGCAGTCCGACTGGGGAAGTACCTCCGCCCTACAGAATACCGCGACCACAATAACCCCATGTTGTGTTCCCGGCGGTGAGTAGGGTAGCCAGAGCTCACTGGAGAGTTTTTGTACTGTCAGTGGCAACACCAAAGGCTTGTCCTGCTTTGTCTTTTACACTGATGGCACAGAAACCCTTGTGCTTACAGGGTTGGTAGTGTGACTCTCTTGGTGTTGCACACGTCCATAGGCCACGGTAACCACTTTCCATCAGGTGGGCCGTGTGCTTGTTTGCCAACCAAGTGGTAGCAATTCAGGTTCTTATAAAACACTAGCTTTACGCCCGCAGCTCCGCCTGCTTGAATTTGGTTTTGGCTATTTTTGACCATATCTTCGGTTCTACTTGGCCACGGGATACAGAATAATTTAGTTGATCAACAGCGAACTTACGTAAGATTTTAAGTTCGACCAAGACCTTTCAAGAAAAAAAAAACGCATCAGAATCCTTCCAACACGAACAAACAGCAAATATAATATAACACTAGCTGACCCACCCCAGCTTCGCCCGGGGTATATTTTGAAGCTTCATATCCCTTTGAGCCCGTATGTTTTAGTCTTCAAAATATGTATGAAAAATTGCGCGGATTTGTTAACATTTATTATCAATGCTCCGCTCCCTTAAGTAGTTGCGTGATGATATATAGCCTAAAACCTTCCTCGATAAATGGACTACCCAACACTGAAAGAATCATTCAAATCGGACCAGTAGTTCCAGAGATTAGCGCGTTCAAACAAACAAACAAACAAACAAACTCTGCAGCTTTATAATATTAGTATAGATAAGTATTTTTTTATATATCATGATTACTTTACGGTTATATTAATAGTAAATATATAGAAATAGATAGAAGAAACAGAGGTAGAGATCATCATTTTAAGTTCAATAGTATCGGAATCTTTGGAACTGCATCTACGCTTTTTACCTGACTACAGTGAAGCAAAAGGAAGGTTATGATTTTGACAGGCTATGTATATATGTATGTAGGTTCATCTGTTCGCTCATAGCTTCTCAATTACTTAGTAGAACTGGGCAAATGAGGTATCGTTAGAAGCGCCTTGGTCTTCCGCTAGTTAGAGGCTATGTAATGTGGCGCTCTCTAGCGGTCGTCAAGTACTGAGTTAAAAAATAAATTTAGAGAAATATGTCGTATTAGTTAACAACTAAAAGGGCTTAATTAGTACCTACATTTCAAATATGTATGTACCTATTGCTTGTCCCAAAATAATATAAATAAAAAATAAGTTATAACTAAAACCCGACTGCTGAAAAATCACGCATTAAAAAGTATTGAACAAGAAAATATCAAGGATAGCCGCGGTCGTATGCCACTTAGTTTGACAAAACAATTCATTCCAGGGAAAAGTGGCATATGTTATTAACAACAGACTTCTGATCCCGTTCCCGCTGCTGACCCTCCCCGATAGCGTGAAGATACCTAGTGACACCCAAGATATAGGCAGATCAGTGTAGTAATTGCTCTGCAATTTAAAGGGCTCTACAATGTTACTAATTATATTTTATAATCATAATTATAATATTTAATTTTTAACCCCCGACGCATAAACGACTGAGTGTATGTGTGTATGTGTGTGTACAGGTGTGTGTGTGTGTATGTGTGTGGCTGTCTGTGTCATCATCATTCATCATCATGTCAGGCACATATAGTCCACTGCTGAACATAGGCCTCTCCCACAGACTTCCAGAATGATCGATCTAAAGCAGCCCGCATCCAGTGCTTCCCGGCGACCTTCATGAGGTCGTCCTTCCACCTGGCCGTCTGTGTCATAGTTGCTCTTTATATATACCTATATAGATATATATAAAGGGACCTTGGATCGTTCCGATACCACGACGGAGTGCTCTCCCAGTTAGGGTCCGCGGACATGACAACCCTTGAATCAAAATATTACTAGGTATTTCAAAGTTATAGAGCTAACACAATTTATTTTAGACTTTTTGAGCGTTGTTTTACTGGCGGGAGTTTTAACAAATTTTAAATTTAACTTTAATGATATTAGTAAGCATATCTAACTATTAGTTAAGTAATATTAGTATAAATTAGATTTCTCCAACCCAGTCGCTGCTGGTGTAGTAAAAATATAAATAAAAATATCTTTTACTGTGTGTGAATGCTCAGTAACCCTACCTGTAGAGCCTTTATTGGCAGCATTCCGCAGGTCATTGACACACACAGTAATAAGTATACTGCAGCGAAACTACCTCTAGTGCTACTTGCATGTAGGTACTAAGTAAGTACCTGTTTTATTTCTTGTGAGATTATTAGCGTCTACACGGTAAAAAAATATGAAGCGAGTCAACTCTTGATGTACATACCTACCTAAACTATGCTTTCAAATTAAATCACAAGTGAAAATCACAAATAACATCAATCAAGGCCTGTTTGATCTGCGGCAATTTCTTACAGGATGGAGAGAAAAAACAGGAGAAGAATACTTTAGGGCAGTTAGGTGTACATAGAGAATATATAACGAAAATCAAACATTTAAAATGAAAAAGAAAACACACAAATATTAGCCATAGGTATATACAATTTTATATAAGCATACATACTATAAATATTACAGAAAACTTCATACTATCTTATTATTTCACTCCTTCAGAGAGACAGGTATTAATCTTTTAACATATACATATAAACTCACGCCTATATCCCCGAAGGGGTAGGCATAGGTGCTAGCACCCACATTTCGCCAGTTTATGTTTAGGTCCCAATGTAATAGGTGGCGAGCCTATTGCCATCAACCGGGCACTTATAAACCTGCGATAATCCTTTATGAGTCTTTTGAAAACAGGCAAGGACTGAGCACGGCTGACAGTCACTGGCACAGCATTCCACAATCGAGCCGCCTGAACCGAAAAGGATTTGTCAGCAAAGTTTGTGGAATGATGCGGTATTATCAACTTATATGTATATTCAAACTGTCAATGTTAGGCACATAATGCCACCTGCAATAATAATAATTGTCTATTATTGCAGCTGCCGCATAAAACAGAATAAAAACGAAATAAATGTTATGACTACAGAGGCGGGGTACGTACTTATACCTCTTCAACATAAAATACGAATTCATGAATACCAACGAAATAAAACAAAAGAAATAAACAGTAAAAAAAGTGCGCATTGTGCGGGTATGAAAGAAACTTCATCCCACGCACACTTAAGCTGTGGAATGACCTCCCTGCAGCGGTTTTCCCATGCACCTACAATATGGAGTTCTTCAAGAAGGGCATCAGAAGGTTTCTTCATGGTCGGCAGCGCGAGTGTGACGCCCCTTGTGTTGCATACGTCCATGGGCCACGGTGACCACTTCCCATCAGGTGGGCCGTGTGCTTATCTGCCACCTAAGTGGTATAGAAAAAAACAGTAAAATTTTGACTGGCCAATGGAATGGAGTAGGGAACTTCTAATAATTCTGTCCTACGTGACCACTGGTTTTTAGTATTTTTTTTTTTTTACGTGCGCAAAATCCCCTCGGATACCTCCCCACCGGAGCCGGTGGAGGAGGTTATGTCGGACTCGAACCGACTAAAACGCACGCCGATATAATCACGCCTTCATCCCCGGAGGGTTAGACAGAGGTAAATTTTCCACACGTAATAGGGGTGAACCTATTGCTGTATTCCGGGCACTAATGTTGACTCGAGCCCTGCATCTGAGGCTCTTATTTTTACTAGTTATACTAGTTAATGCTAGTTAGTTAATACTTTCAAGTTTAAGTTAGAATTTTAGAAACGAAATTACCAATATTCACTCCCCCTCCCCCTCCAGCTCCAGCTAAGCTAAATTGCTTGTGCCAGGAGTGGGTTCACGTCGGTAGTGTAGTGTCCAGGATTCGAACCCAGGACCTCTTGATTGCAAAGCCGATTCATTAACCACTAAGCACTAAGTATATTTCCCATGACTCTACTGCTACTGTCAAGCAGTGTGGCTAAGGTAATAAAAGAGAAAAAGTTTTTATAATAAAATAACGAGTTCCAGCGCGTTCTTCGTAATGACATAAATAAAAAAAAAAAGGCAATTGTCTGTTACGAGTTCCGTGAAAAATTATGAACAAAACAAGTATGAAAAAAGACATTTGAAATATAATTCGTGCTCATTAACATGGCACCTGGCTTCCCAAACGTTACAATAACAAATCTTAAATAAAATCCGATAACCAATAACTACGAAACTCAAACTAAGGCAAACATGTAACGGTCACAGTGTTGCGGATGCTGCTGGTCTCGAAGGACGAAATTGGGCCTCGTGAGGGGATGCGAGACGAGGGTTGTTGTCGAAGCAGGCGCCATTTTAGTTCGCACGAGTTGTTATTTTAAGAATTATATAATCTGTGGTATTATTAACACAAATCTGTAGTAAAATAAAAAATAGGTATAAAAATTGTATATGAGTCCAAACGGACCCAGTATACCTACTTAAGTATACTCGGCAAAGTAATCCATCGCCCTTTTCGACTGGTTCTAGGGTTGCCAAACGTACGTTATAATAAAGTGTTGTACTTTATTACCAGCAATTGTACGCTTTACTTTATGTGAACTGTAAAATACACGAAAACACTGATGATAAATTTGTTGAAATATGAACTAAATTTTGATTAACATTATTTAATTAATACAATATTAGCTATATTTTGTCTGTTCCCCACACTTCAGAAGTCACAGAGGCAGCATACATGTTTTAAAATATGAATGTGAAGTGACGGGAAAAAGAACCGGGCTTCATTAAAATTGATTACAATGAGCTCCTGACCGATTTAAATTTATATTTGACCTGTATGGATTCAAAATTTAAAAAAAAAATGAAATTTCAATATTAAAAATTGTAAATAAAATATACCTACTGTTCTTTTTGTAAGTCTGTACTTTTTTAACCCTCACCCTAAATCATTTATAATTTATTATTTCTAAAAAAAGTTGGCAACCCTAGCTGGTACATAGAAATAATAACACACAAGTGAGAAATCCCCGTAAATGTAGTCGTGTGGTTATTTTACTGTCCAATACAGCAAAGCAATATATTGATGGTAAATTTACTATGATATGGTGAGTATCCATGAATGGAAACGGACTCTCAGTACCGGCTTTCCACGCGCCACTTTCTAGTACCATAGAAAGTGAGTTCAAGTATTACGAGATAATGCAAATAATGCCTTATAATGTAAGGTAAAACGTAATACTTAAATGAAAATAAGTAGTTATATTAGGTAGACATCGTTGAGGCATATATGTTGACCTCAATCACGTCACAACTTCTACTTTTTGATTGTTTTATAATACTTAGGTGGCCGACAAGCACACGGCCCACCTGATAGAAAGTGGTTCTCGTGGACTATTATGGACGTGTGTTACACCAGAGGAGATACACTCGCGCTGCCGATCCTGTAAGCACAGAGAGTTTCTGTGCCGTCAGTGTAAAAGACGAAGCGGGACGAGCTTTTGGTCTTCCCACTGACAGCACAAAAACTCTCTACTCAACGCCGAGAACTCAACACAAGATTATTATGGCCGCGGTATTATATAGGGGCTCAGGCGCAAAATGTCACTTTCGCAAAATGTCCCCTGGTCGCAAAACGTCACTTTCGCAGAATGTCTCTTTCGCAAAATGTCTATTTCGCAGAATGTCTCTTTCGCAGAATGTCTCTTTCGCAGAATGTCGCGCCAGGGACTTAGAATAAAATTTCCATTTTCAAAACCAAATCACTTATTAAAATTTAAGATAGATAGATAACATTTTATTGTACATACATTATTTTACATTAGAGACAGTTACAGTGTAAACATAAAGATCAAAACTTTGTACTTAAATTACATAAGTATGTATTCCAAATAAATAAAAAAAAATTGATACTAACTGTATCAAAATATAAAATAAAATTTTGGTACAATTTAAAGTTTCGGTGATGGCAACTCTTATAATAATATATAAGGGTAGTTAGAGAAAAACTTATAAATGTATGTATCATTCATTATTGCCGAGCTGTGTTTTGTCTGTTACATTATATTGAAAAAAAATAGTGAATTGAAGTTTAAATATGGATCAAGAATTCCAATATATACGTAATCAAAAAGGACATAGAACACTTCTACATTGTGAGTACAGATATCAGAAGAACAAAACAAATAAAAGTGGAAGTACTTTCTGGCGGTGCATATATAGACGAGACTGTAATGCGTCACTAACATTAGACAAAACAGGAAAAAATATCATTAAACTGAAATCGGTGCATACATGTGAGTCAATGGAATTTAAAAATATAATTAGTGAACACATAACATTATTAAAACAGGTTGTTTGCAAAGATTTTCGTCCCATAAAACAAATTTACGAAGAAAACGATGAAAAGATTCGTAAAAAAATACCTAATAGTGAACACTATCGGATTCCTACGTTTCAATCAATTAAAGATACGTTATATAGGGCAAGAAAGTCTTATTTGAACGTAGAACGACTACAACATAGCAGTACCGAAACTGCAATTGTACCTGAAGTTTTAGGTAAACATTTCCTTGTTTGTGAAGATGGACAAACTGACAAAATTTTGGTATTTGCAACACCTTTAGTAAAGAAGATTGTGAAGAAACCTGGATCATATTTTGCAGATGGCACGTTTATGTCAGCTCCGCCACCTTTTTATCAGTTTTATGTCTTACATTTGGACATTGGGTCTACAGAAAAGTGTACAAATATAATCCCAGTAATATATACATTGCTACCTAATAAATCCCAAGAGACATATACGCGGCTGTATAACATATTAAAAGAAAAATTGGGTATAATTATTACAACCTTTAAGAGTGATTATGAAATGGCACAAATAAACGCTGTCAAATCAGTATTTCCTGAAGCACTAATAACAGGATGTTATAGACATTACAACGCAGCAATATGGAAAAAAGGATTGCTGCGTACACGAGAAGGGCGAAATATTGCAAGAATGGCTGCAATAGTAGCACTGGTACCGGCTGATCAAATCCCTGCAGCTTGGGGGTACATTTTAAGTATAGCTCCAGATACTCAACAAATGAATAATTTTAGACGTTATTATGAAAACCAATGGTACCCAAAAATGCCGTCATCCTTACTTAGTTGCGCCCACCAACGCCACCGAACAACTAACGCTTTAGAAGGTTGGCATCGGCGTATAAATGCAGGCCGCATACCAAAAAAGCCAAATTTATATATATTCATCGATAAATTAAGGAAAGAAAGTAAATACTGGAACAGAAAAATAACAGATAATTTATTTACAGAAACAAAAAAACAGAACAGAAGGCAGAAGAAAGATATTAACTTTGATATTAAATACAAAAAGCTGTTGAAACTATTGGGACGTAAAGAACTGACGCTTCCACAATTCTTAAAAAAGATTATTTTCTTACAAATGTGCAAATAGTCAAATTTAGGTTTTATTATGTGTTTACCGGTACATTTTTTTCAGTAGATATCAATGTTTATTTTAGATTACAATATTTCATTAGCAAGTACAAGTAAGTAGATTCTGCTATGAAAATTTTCTTAGTGAAAAAAAAATATTTTTAATCATTTACGAAAAATTAATGCAGCAAATGTTAATTAATAACCATGTTTACCTGTGTTAGGTACCTGTAATAGCTAATATTATCTATCTACTAACAGTATTGATTTTTTTGATTTATGTAAATTTTAAATGTGTGTAAAATATTGAATTTCTATTGATAGTTTTTATTTGGAACAGGAAGGAAGGAAGGCTTTGTGTAAATTTAAGTACCAAAGTTTTGACATCTTAATTAGGCTTTCTAAAATTTTAATAAATGGTTTGATTTTGAAAATGGAAATTTTATTCTAAGTCCCTGTCGCGACATTCTGCGAAAGTGACATTCTGCGAAAGAGACATTCTGCGAAATAGACATTTTGCGAAAGAGACATTCTGCGAAAGTGACGTTTTGCGACCAGGGGACATTTTGCGAAAGTGACATTTTGCGCCTGAGCCTATATAGGGCGGAGGTCCTTCCCATACGGACTGCTCAATTGAACGGAAATACGAATAAGTGTGTCCTACTACCTCCTAGCTTGTGAATTGTATCGTTAAAGCTAGTATTTCTGACAACTTAGATTATGTACCCTTGTTGACACTAAAGTAATAACAAAGAACCTACCTATTTTCGCAAATAAATTATTATTATTAAAAAAAAAAAAAAAAAAAATTTTCAGACATTGATTACATACGGAGCCAAATTTCACTTAATTATCCCCGATATCGAATTCCGTGATATAAGAAGTTATACCACTTTTGGCACGCGCTAGTGAGCAGTGTGGTAACATCGCGATAGTGCAACAGCCAACTAGTTCCTATTGCGTTTGGAATTAGTGAACTAATTTCTTGGATTTGATTTATGTAATGCATAAATGGATTGATTAAAACAGGATTGCTTCCAGTTTGAGTTCTAGTTGGCCCGAATTTCGGTGCTTCTTCTTTGTCGCGCTAAGCAACCATCTTCCAGGTCAACTAAGTTAGCCCGTGCGGTCTTTTATTGTCCGACTTGCTCAGACCCGGAGGTTCATTTACGCAGGGGAAGTTCGCCGATCAAGGGCCCTGCGGACGATGCCATTCAGAGCGTGGTGTCGCGGAAACTTCATGATGCACCGCCGACAAAGCGTGATTGCATTAAATGTTGTATTGTTCTGAGTTTCCGATATTTGCAGCAGCGCTGAAATATCGGAAACTCTGAACCACATATACACCTTTATCCCCGTAGGGTTAGACAGAGGTGAATTAACACCCACATTTCACCAATCATTGATTTCGGTCCCACGTAATAGCAGGTGAGCCTATTCCAGACAGCCTTATCCTTTAGTCGCCTTGTACGACATCGCATGGGAAGAGATGGGGTGGTCAAAATTCTACTCTGCCGGGAACCACGCAGCTAAGAACAATACAACATGATAAACATCCCGATTACTTTTAATACTAATGTGAGTGACCACGATAGTTTAAATATCAAACCGTGATGACCATCCGCCTTCACCGTGGAACCGCAGGTGCCGATATGTGAGGTTCGTAAACCTGACAGCCAAAGCGGAGATCCACCACCACGCGCAAAGAGTTGTCGTCGAGAAAACTGGAGCTGTTACCTACATCTAATTGGTGTAATCGGGTAAAAAGTAGTATACGCCGACGAGTTGAAAATTTTTAGTCTTTTGCAATTTTGTGCAAAGTAAAACACAGTAATGTACTCAAAATAAACTCGATACGGAGAAGAATCCCTAAATACTTTCAAAAACTAAAAAACACGAAGGTTTATTTACCCGACTATGGAAAAGCAAAAGGGGTTCAACCACTTATTAGAACTGGACGAATGGGGAATTGCTATAAGTACCTTGGTCGTCCGCTGGTTATAGGACTTATAGGCTATATAACGTGTCAAATCAATGTGGCGCCCTCAAGCGGTTATAAAGTACTATGTTAAAAAAAACAACTTGAAATAAATATGTCGTGTTTGGTATCAACTGAAAAGGGCTTAATTAGCATATTTCAAATATGTTAAAATTATACCCATTGTTTGCTTCAAAATAATATAAATAAGCAATTAAGTTTATAACTATAGTCCGCGCGGGTGGTGGGGGACGTAATTATCGATGACCGTTTTATTATGTCTAAAGATATCCCTGTGAAATATCTTACATTGTCTAATTTGATTGTTGTTGTTTTTTTATATAACTTGCTTTGGCCCGCGACTTTCATCGCGTGAAGCGTTTAAAAAAACTACTACTACTTGGAAAAAAATTAAAAATAGGAGCATTGTACATTTGTAAGTAGTTGAAAAAATCTGAGAAATAAAACATTTTATGGTTTGTTTTAATTTTTAATACCAATCTTAAAAAAAACCAGAATAAACATACATCATTTAATCAGAGTCATCACAGTCCATGTCGTGTTCCGAACTATCTTCGCTGTCGTAATCCGAACTATCAGAATCATCGTTTAATGATATAATAAACCTGTCCAACTCATTGTCACATATTAGATGTCATCCGCACACGGTGCAAAACATCCGATCAAGAACCAAGCGGTTCGGAGACTCTTTGCTCTGTCGCACCATTAAGGCCTGGAATTCATTACCAGCTCACGTGTTTCCTTCTTCCTACAGTCCCGGGTCCTTTAAGCGGGGCGTGAAAAAGCATATGATGAGGCCGTCAAGCTGAGTGTCACCATTGTCACACGGTATGTGTAAGTAATGGTGACCCTCTTTTCTGGGACTTTGCCTTCAGCTTACCATCAGGCAAGGCGAAGTCCAATTGACGTGTCCTATATAAAAAAAAAAAAAAAAATATACGATCGTCTTTGTAGTATTTGTCCTCATTTTTTATTATGTGATCATCGCATTTTTTCCATTTTTCAGCAGTGTAATTCGCAAACAAGGTTGCAAGAGCGTCTTTCTTCTGATCTAATGTAGAATTGACATAATTCCTTGCCAAGTCGCCTTTTATATCACCCCATACCATCTTGATTAGATTGAGGTCGGGATGGTATGGAGGTAAACGAAGTACTGTGTGTCCACCCTGATTTAGAATTTCATCCACTGTATATTGTTTTGGTAATGTTTGGCTGTTAATTAAAATAATTAAATCACATTTACGCAACGTTTCGTCAAATGGAACATTATGTTTTGTTAGCCAATCTTGCATTACCTTTTTTGTACGACTCATTGTTGGTTTTTTTTCAATTTGTTTACAGTGGTACGCTGCGTTATCCATGACTATTACAGAATGACTTGGAATATTAGGCAGCAGTTGTTCTTTTAACCATTTTTCGAAATTTTCCGAGTTCATATCTCCGTGATAGTCACCGCTTTTGGAATGCGATTTAAATATCAACAGGCCATTTTTAACGAACCCAGTTCGTCCACCAGCATGTACAATAATTAACCTAAGTCCTTTGCCAATATTTGTCAATATTCCACGTTCATTGGTAGATTGCCAGCAGTTAGACACAGTATGCGATTGATTGTCATATGTTTCGTCGAGATAAAATATTGCTCTACCTTCATTTCGATATTTTTTGATAGCTAAAAGATAGTGCCACCTTAAAGACGTAATGTCAGGGCGCTCGATGAGCAGTTTTCGTTTGGACTGGCATTTTTTATATGTAAAACCAAGCCTCCGCAAAGTATTTCTTAAATACTCCCGAGAACAGTCTAATATACCATCTTCCTTTAAATCAGCGTTTATTTTTCTTAAAGTAGAGACCTCTTTCTTAACGGTGTAATATTGTGTTATTTTCCTCCGAATAACACCTTCCGTAAAGTTGTCAAATATAATACGTTTCTATGCAATTTTATTATTCTTTGGATATTTGAAAGTAGCAGTACCATCATTTTCACACAGCAATTTTCCTTGGCGAACTATATTCCTAACTGTAGTATTCGATAAACCTGTTACATTAGCCTGATTATGCGATAAACCTGTTATATTAGCATTATTACTAAGTTTGCCAAATTAACATCGTTTTGATATTCAAACGAAGCTGGATCATCTTTGCGTTTTTTAAAATAGTTAAATACATAGGTTACACTAAAAGTTTCCGGAACTGGCCACTTTCATAAACAATATTTAAAAATTTATTACAACATTTGAAAATAGAACTCTTTGGCTGTAGAATACAGTTTGTTTCATCTGACTGTCTTTTGTTTTTACCTTGTGGCGCCATTTAAAAAATTGTGTGTCTGCATCAACATGGATTTAACTCGGGAAAATTTTCGTGGTATGATTTTCTACGATTTTAAGTGTAATTTGACGGCTCAACAGAGCATCGCTCGGCTTGAAACAGCTTTTGGCGATGAAGCTCCATGCAAGACGACTGTTTATAGCTGGTTTGCAGAATTCAAGCGTGGTCGTATCAATCTCAGTGACGAATCTCGCGATGGTCGGCCGTCCACCGCTGTGACCAACAAAAACATCGATGCTGTGCGCCGTATGATTGAAACAGACAGGCATGTGACCTACCATGAAATTCGCGCATCCTTAGAAATAGGCATGAGTCAAATACAATCAATCCTACACAAACATTTGGGTGTGAGAAAGCTGTGCTCGCGGTGGATCCCACATAACTTGACCGAGGATCAAAAAACGGACCGCGTCACTTGGTGCAGTGCCATGCTTACCAGATTCAACGAAGGTGCGTCAAATTTGGTGTGGGACATAGTAACAGGTGACGAAACATGGATTTATTGCTACGATCCCAAAACAAAGCAGCAATCGAGCGTATGGGTCTTTCAAGATGAGCCGAAACCAACCAAAGTGGCGCGCGTGAAAAGTGCATCTAAGCGGATGATTGCTTCTTTTTTTAATAAAACTAGACACGTGGCTACTGTTGATTTAGAAAATCGTCGTACTGTGAATAGTGACTGGTACACGACCATTTGTTTGCCGGAAGTTATTGACGAACTCCGTAAAAATAACCGTAAACGCCGTATCATCCTGCACCACGACAATGCTAGTTCTCACACGGCCAGACAGACAAACGACTTTTTGAAGGCGAAAAATGTAGAACTCATGAGTCATCCTGCATACAGTCCCGACCTGGCACCTTGTGACTTTTATCTGTTCCCAAAAATTAAGAACCAATTACGCGGCCAACGATTTTCATCACCAGAAGAGGCTGTCGAGGAGTATGAAAAACACGTTTCAGAGGTCACCACAGAGGAGTGGCACAAAAGTTTTCAAAACTGGTTTGATCGAATGAAAAAGTGCATAGACGCCAAGGGAGATTATTTTGAAAAACAATAAATTAATTTTGTACCTTTAATAGTATTTTTTCATATTCATTCCGGAAACTTATAGTGCGCCCCACGTACATTGTAAGTAATTTGTTTAGCTTGACGTCCAATAACTTTGCCTATCGGCGGACTCATCTTCATATATTAATATCGTGTGCGTTTTGTGACGTGCGACCGTACTCAATTTGTGTTGCCGTCAACAGCGACGACGCGCGACTGAATGACGGCTCTGAGAGCCAGCCTCCACCCCGCGCTCGTCTCTTACTCCCCCCGCTGTCTTTCGTCCCCGGCGCCCGCAGACCATGGGAGTGTCACGAACGAGCTTGCCAGACTATAAAACCCGACTACTAAAAAATCACGCTCTAAAAACAAGAAAGTTTTAAGGATAGCCGTGGTCGTATGCCACTTAGTCTTGGTCTGAAAAAACAATACATTCTAGGGAAAAGTAGCAAGCGACCACAGCTATCCTTGATATTTTCTTGTTTTTAGAGCGTGATGTTTTAGTAGTAGATTTTATTTGTAACCTTTTTTTTTAAGCAGCAATTCTCAATTATGATCATTATTATAAAGGGTTTAAGCTCTTATTCGACTTAGCTAACCATAACGTAATTGCGTGTGTTCATATTAGGCGACACTTCTAAGGTGTTTTACTTTTAAACCAGTTCTATCTGTGTTAACCAATTGAAATGCACTCTGTACTTACGATATGATGACGTTTAAAACTCATTGTCAAGTAGAATAATGCCCCTAGTACTATGAAACTGGTTAGTAAGCAATTAATATTGAAATACATCCTATTTGCTCCATCCGTTATTAGTTCAAACAGATTACTATGTATATGTGTAAGACTCGGATTTCCCGACAATATTCGATTTCAGTTACAAGGATGCGACCCTGATTTATCGATTTTTCGAGCACACGGCCCACCTGATGGAAAGTGGTTACCGTGACCTATAAACGTGTGCAACACCCAGGGAGTCACAACTGTGCTGCCGACTCTGTAAGAATAGAGAGTTTCTGTACCGTCAGTGTAGAAGACACAATGAGAACAAGTCTTTGGTCTTCCCACTGACAGCACAAAAACTCTCCAGTGAGCTCTGGCTACCCTAATTACCGCTGGGAGGGCCCGATCTTTTGTTTTCATGTGACGTAAAATTCTATCACTGACTAACTGTAAAGTAACTGAAATAGAACCGCGGCAGCCTATTGGTATGGGTAATGGACTGCTGAGACGAGGTCTCGGGTTCGATCGCAGGTTTTACCATGGCACACACCAATGACTTTTCGATGCTTTTCGTTCGTTCGATGTGTGTATTTATCGCAGATTTATAAGTGCCCGGTTAATGGCAATAGGCTCGCCACCTATTACATTGGGACCTAAACATAAACTGGCGAAATTTGGGTGCTACCTGCCTACCCCTTTGGGGATTTAGGCGTGACTTTATGTTATGTTATGTAAAATTCTATTGTTTAAGTCGGTACGATTTGAACATAGCCATTTCATTGAGCTACGAGGCTATATGCCACGAGAATCTTACTCTTCATTAGATATTAGCACCCATTCACCCTGTGAAATATTTGGCATACCCGACTCTGCATATGTGGAATAAAATAGAAACTTGGATCACCTGAGAGAAATAAATCAAAGCATACAATCAATCAAAAAAACTATGAAAAACTCAGTGAAACCATTTTTTTTTTGGATTTTTTTTTTAATCAACATTTTCTTTATTTCAGAGCGTCAGTCATCAGCTACCATGTCAGCGACTAAGTTCTTGCACCCGTTCCTGCGCGGGCTTAAGGCTTTTCCTGGAGATCACGAAGAAGACTTCCAACAAATCAGGGAATGGTGAGTAGAAATACCAATCCTTATTATAATTAAGCTCGTGGCGTCCATAGCTCAGTGATTAAGGAGTCGGCCTTACGATCAAGAGAACCCTGGCTATTACACTACCGGCGTGTACCCACTCCCAGCACAAGCACAAGAGTTGCTGAAAAAATATCTGAGAGTAGGTTAACACATTGCAAGGCTAAACAAAACTAGTCGGGTTGGTGTAAAGATTTGGGCGTCGAAGGTCGCTCGATGACCTCCGTCCTCCAATAGCACGGGCCTGGTGGTGACAGCCGCTTTTCACCCAAGCATAAGCAGAATAAGTCAGCGGCGAAGGCGCGCCTTTCCATATTCGGTAGCAAGATGAGAGACGGTCGTGGTTGTCATACGAACATCTATGGCAATCGTTATGGGTAATTGGAGCCCTAAAAAGTCTAGCAACTGGTCTAGCTGCAATGCTTCGATTCACCTTTGGGATGTGAAGATCATATGGCAGTCACTTCACGGAAAATATCGAAGTTCAGCCAAATCCGCAGTTAGACTGGTAAAGCGGATCCCAGACTCTAGAGGTGAAAGCTTCGGATGCAACTGGGAGTAACGCTAAGATGGAGAAGAATGAAAAGATTGGGTGATCTGGCAGTAATGTACATGCATAACAATAATTGTTTTACATGCATTACAATAATTGTTTTACATGCATTACAGTAATTGTTTTACATACATTACAATAATTGTTTTACATGCATTGCAATAATTGTTTCACATGCATTACAATAATTGTTTTACATGCATTACAATTATTATTTTACATGCTTTACAATAATTGTTTTTATAATATCTACATAGATATTATAATTACGAGTACAATTATTTATTAACATATTTATCACAAGGTTGGTGATTCATTTGTAGGCAGCTGTATAAAAATATTTAATATAATTCCTCAGGATTTGATTAATATGCCAATAAATAAATTTAAAATAGAAGTGAAAAAAACATTAATGAGTAAAGGTTACTATAAAGTGGATGAGTATCTTAATGATGTTAATGCGTGCTCAACATAAGTCTCTTGCTTGCTCGCACAAAATAAATTAAAAACTAAAGCAAATTTAAAAAAAGAAATATAATCTAGTTCTAATATAGTTCGCTGAGTTTCTTTCTGGTATCTTCTCAGTAGAACTAACCTACCGAACCAGCGAAAGAATCATTGTACAATGGTTTATTTTTAAATTATTTAATATTTTTATATTATTTCTTGACATACCTAATTGTAAAATTTTGACGTTCATATGTGCTCTTTGTGTGCCTAAACTAAATAAATGAAATTGATTCTTTGATTCTTTGATTCAATCAATTAGTCCATTGCAGTCCACTACTGGACTAGGCCTCTCCCAATGTTGGGAGGCATTGGCCTACTGTTTCCACGCTGGCCAAACGGGTTGGTACGGGGTTTATTTCGAGTTTTCCTTCTCTCGCAGTGATATCGTCTGCGTATTTTTCCGTTAGTCGCCTCTTACGACACCCTTCAGATGAGATGGGGTGGTGATACTTGTATTCTTTCTCCGTCACCACACAATTATTTATTAATTAATATAAATATTTTTGTTTATTTAGTTGGAAGACCACCAGCCATAACGAAGGTATAGTGATTGAAATTAGTTACATACAGCCAATTACAGGTCCTCGCTGCTACAATTCAGACTTAAATACGGACTAAAAAGTTTGTCATTTTGATATGTGTCACTTTGACAATGATTGGTAATAAAATGTTACAAAATTCCTCTTTGTAAGTAGTATAGTTACAAGTGCAGGCTATGTGAAAAGCATACTGAGTGTAGCATAATAATTAATGTTTAGTGATTTATATAGCTTAGCTACAATAATTATTCTGACCTCCGGTTAGTGTCATAAAGAATGAATTATATACATGATATTTAATAATAAATACTGGTTTATTGATAAACTCCAGCACCTTTGACCAATCACCTTGAAACTTTACACATGTAAATGCCTTTCCAAATAATATTATGTTATATGTATTTATCGCAGGTTTATAAGGACTGTCATACTGAATTTCGAAGTTCAAAATTGCGATGAACTGTAGCCCTAAAAAACCGAAATGCGACTCACGGTAGTGCGAAAGTGCGCCACATCGATACCCATAATTTCGAATGCTTTCCACTGCGAAGCACGGTAGTGCGAAAGTATTCCATATCGATTCACACATTGTCGAATGTATTCCAGCGCGATGCACGTCAGTGCGAAAGTCTAGTAAATGCGAAGGCTTCTACTACTTCTTGCTTTACACAGAAATGTTTGCTGTAAATCGATGTTTGACGAATCGATGTTTTGTGTGAGTGTGGAAAATTATAGATTTACTGGCAAAGTGGAACAATTAAAAAAATAAGGGTGAATAAAATTTAATGATTAACCAACAAAAAGACACCTACTTAATGAACTGAAGCCCGAATTCCTAATTATTGATTTAGTTTATTTATTTCATTTTATTTTGAATTAGTACCTATAAAGAGCCGGTCAAAATGTGTTCCCTAGTGCACAACATAAATGCGGTTACTTCCACTTGTCCCAAAATATTTGGAAGCGCATTCAAAGCGAGGGATTGACAAAAAAGTACAACAGCAATAGTGAATTTGCGCATAAAATGCGACACCTGGCAGCGTTGGCTTCTTAAAATCCGTCTGAAATATCAGAAGCGTTTGAAATTGTTCGTAACCAAATCGTTCCTCAAGACGCCAGTAAAGTAACAGATTGGTTTTTTAAATATTACGTTATTATTGTATTACGTGGAACGTATAAACGAATGTCAATTAAATCCAAAAAAGAATACGCGTAAATTACAGCTAAAAAGGTCAGTTATGTTAATGCAAACATTCAGACAACCCAGAACGCCATTGAAAATTGGCACAACCACTGGAATAGCCTCCTGAATAGAAAAAAAGTAAACATTCACAAAAAATTAAAAGAATTACATAAAGAACAGAAAAACACGACATTTGAAGCAGCGAGGATATCTGCAAAAATAATGAAAAGAAAAGAAGTATTTCAAACCACACAAAAAAGTAAGAGATCGATGATACAAAAAGAATCTATGGATTTCAAATACTATCTAAGCGGTCTAGCATATCTCGATTTAATTGTATTTTTTTTAGTCATATACCTATTACATTGGGACCTAAACATAAACTGGCGAAATGTGGGTGCTAGCACCTCTGCCTACCCCTTCGGGGATATAGGCGTGAGTTTATGTTATGTTATGTTTTTTAGTCATAACAAGTCATAACAAGGGTCAGTTGCTTTTCCTTTAAATATACTTTGATGTTGTATCTTTTTGTTGGTTAATCATTAAATTTTATTCACCCTTATTTTTTTAATTGTTCCACTTTGCCAGTAAATCTAAAATTTTCCACACTCACACAAAACATCGATTCGTCAAACATCGTTTTATAGCAAACATTTCTTTGTAAAGCAAGAAGTAGTAGAAGCCTTCGCATTTACTAGACTTTCGCACTGACGTGCATCGCGCTGGAATACATTCGAGAATGTGTGAATCGACATGGAATACTTTCGCACTACCGTGCTTCGCAGTGGAAAGCATTCGAAATTATGGGTATCGATGTGGCGCACTTTCGCACTACCGTGAGTCGCATTTCGGTTTTTTAGGGCTACAGTTCATCGCAATTTTGAACTTCGAAATTCAGTATGACAGTCGTTTATAAGTGCCCGGGTAATTGAAATAGGCTCGCCTCCTGGCACTGCATACGGCATACATTGAGACCTAAACATAAACTGGCGAAATATGGGTGCTAGTACCTCTGTCTACCCCTTCGGGGATATAGGCGTGAGTTTATGTTATGTTATTATATTATAGTCGACCTCAGCTTTTGAATGAAATTTTAAAGCATTTAGTGTGCTTGGCGGAGTAGAATATGGACCACCCCATCTCTTCCCATGCGGTGTCTTACAAGGCGACTAATGGACAGGGCTGTTTAACATCAGACAGATATATACAGCCCAGACTCAGTCTCAGATGCATGGCTTGAATCAACAATAGTGCCCGGAATACGGCAATAGGCTCACCCCCTATTACGTGGGACCGAATAAAATGATTGGTGAAATGTGTTAATTCACCTCTTCCTAACCCTCAGGGGATAAAGGCGTGATTGTATACACACATACATATATATATACATACATGTATGTATGTATATTTTGGCTTAAAGGAGGGATACGAGGCGTCTAGTACTATCAGTATCAAAATAAACGGAATATTTACCATGTTTCTTTGTTTTGAGTTTCCGATATTTCGGCGCTGTTGCAAGCACCATGATCACGGAGGAATTGGAGTAGTGGCGTAGTGGTAAAAGAACTCGAAAGAGGGTAGATCGATATAATTACTCCTAGGAAAAAACTCTCTGTTCACCGCCACTACTCCAGTTCCTCCGTGATCGTTTCGTGATGAAACATGGTAAATATCCCGTTTATTTTGAAACTGATATGAGTGACCATGATAGTTGAAATACCTATATAGTACTAACTATATCAAGTAGAATAGGGTTGTATCTTATTTTTTATCATTATCGTAAACTGTACATGTTACAATAATATAATGAACTGTAAAAATGAAATTTGTCTTATGACAAATAGTTTTAAAGATGTTTGATTTTAAAACTTCTATCTGTCGAGCTGCCCAAAATCGCAAAAACATGGCACGTGGTGACGTCAGACCGTGCTGGTGCGAAATTTAAATGTACGGAGTGCAAGAGAATATCGGATTTATCTCAGTCCGCGTTGTTTACACGTGCGCAATGCATAATAAGATTGATTTGAAATTTAATAAGGAATCTAAAATGTTGTAAATGTTGCGTTATTTTGCTTGTTTATATTTTGACCTATTTGGGAATTAAAAATGATGAAAAGTCATACTTTCAGTTTAGTTAGGCTAGGTTTTTTTTATACCACTTAGGTGGTAGACAAGCGCACGGCCCACCTGATGGAAAGTGGTTACCGTGGCGTAGCAGACCGTGGCGTAGCAGACCCTGAGAGCACAGAGTTTCTGTGCCGTCAGTGTAGAGGATAAAGCTGGAGAAGCCTTTAGTCATCCCACTGACAGCACAAATTCTCCAGTGAGCTCTGGCTACCCTACTCACCGCTGGGAACACAACACGAAGTTATTATAACCGCGGTATTCTGTAGGGCGCGGTACTTCCCCAGTTG
The DNA here is from genome assembly GCA_963662185.1 of Eilema griseolum. NCBI lineage: Eukaryota > Metazoa > Arthropoda > Insecta > Lepidoptera > Erebidae > Eilema > Eilema griseolum. Next base: position 6,391,007 of record OY759249.1, read on the forward strand.
GACTGCTCAATTTAGTTCACTATGCATATTTTTAGATAAAAAATTAAGACATTAAGCAGTATTGGTAAGAATTCGATGACTCAGGATGCTACCCTATTTGTCTAGTCTCTTCCAGGACAAAAAACCCTTAGCTGGACCTGAGATTCAAACCCAGATCCACGCTCAGCAGTCGCAATTCCTAAAGATGAGTCAGAAATTAAAATTCTTTAAAAAATTGATTCTTTCAAAAATACTCAAGTATTATTTATGATTACGCAAGTTCATTAACAAAATTCCAATATGACCTTCACAGTGTTACTTGGAACTGGCATAACAATGAAATACTTGTGTATAATGAATATTACATTTAAATAACTCTGAACAAACAATGACATGCGCATTCGAATTTTGTCAACAGAAATTAATTTATTAATACGAAAACTGAACTGTTTGTAACATAACATAACATAATCTCACGCCTATATCCCAGAAGGGATAGGCAGAGGTGTTAGCACCCACATTTCGCCAGTTTATGTTTAGGTCCCAATGTAATAGGTGGTGAGTCTATTGCGATTAACCGGGCACTTATAAACCTGCGATAAATACACACATAACTTCGTAAAGTATCGAAAAGTCATTGGTGTGTGCCATGGTAAAACCTAGGATTGACCCCGAGACTAGGCTACCGCGGTTTGTAATATTAAAATATTAGCTTCTTAGGAAATAGATATGAACGGATATAGGGTGCACAAACTCCATTTTTTTATAAATAAATTGACTACACCCGCTAGATGGTAAAAAACTGAGGTACAGTTGCAGTCCAAAAGATACGGACCACCACTTACGATACTATTGAACTTAAAATGGTAGTCCCTACATTGACGGCCTGGATAGATGCTTTTTCACGCCCCGCTTGAAGACCCCGGGACTATTTGAAGAGGGAAACACATGCGTAGGCAGAACATTCTAGCTCTATATCGTCCGGCAGAGGAAGGACACCTCAAACCGTTTGGTGCGAGGCGGTTTGGATTCCACCGTATGTGGGTGGTACCGCAGGCCAGCATGAGTTGTTCTGGATAGGGAGATGTTGGGTCAAGTTGAAATAGCTCTTCAGAACACTCGCTGTGGTAGAGGCAATAGTGTACGGCCAAACAGGCAATGTCTCTACGCAACTGTATAGGTTCCGAGGTGTTAGTAACTTCAGGATCACCAATGATACGAACTGCACGTCACGATCTGTTGAGAGCGTCTAACAGGTATTGTGTGGAGTCATCCCAGAGGTGAGAGCAGTTATCCACGCCGGAGCGAATTTGTGTCTTGTACAAAAGACACTGCTGTTCCGGCGCGAAAAACCGCTCCACCTTGTTCAGGACTCCGAGTTTGCGTGACGCTGTTTTGATGACGCTTTCGATTAGTTATTGTTGCTGAGTTCGCAGCGAACATCCATTCCGAGTGTGTTAATGTGGTCCTGAAGTACCAGCGGTATTTTCTGAAGAGTAGGGAGAGGAAGGAAGGGAGAAACTTTGGTAACGAACGCGCACGCTTGTGTCCGAAATATCACCCGTGTAGACTGCTGTCATCTGCATCGCAATGGATCCTGCTGACAGACAGCATATATTATCATTTACATGTCAAAGAAAGAGAGTGGACGATAAGACGGATCCCTGAGGTACGCCGGAATTTCGCTGCATAAATACGGATACTACGCTCATGTACGAAGCTGGGAATCCAGTTGCACAGTCTGGCAGGCAGACTGTAGGCGGGAAGCTTGGAAAGAAGCGACCTATGCCAGACTCTTTCAAAGGCATTACGAATCGAGGCCCTGGCGTGCGTGTATTGTACTGTACTACTAATCTATGCATGGAAAAGGGCTCGTCCACTGCCATAGCATTCCGTGCATCTTCAAATGGCAACCACGAAACGAGCGTATTGAGCACAATTTGAGCAGTGTTAAGGTCCAAGATAAATGTCCCAAGTTATATCGTAGTGAGGCCCTATACCCGTTTTCTTCTAAATGTTATATAATAATAGTGATTTTTGCAACAAATGAGCAAAATTGTTTTATGCTACGAGTGCTGATTTTGAGGCCCGAGCAAGCGAAGGATTCTAATATAGAATCCTGACCGTGGTAAGGGATTTGAATGCTGGAGATGCATATAATTTTGCTCGTGTGTGGCACACATTAATTATCACTTCAGCAGCGAGAACACATAATAAGTATTACTTAGAAGATAACACACGATTTAAATTTAATTTAATATTATAGCTTAATTTGGCATCGATATAGTTGAATTGACTTGAGATTTTATTGAAAATTAATTCCGCATAATTAACTTGTTGAGTAAGAACTCTTCTGGTCTTAAAATACTGTCTTAGTCGCTAGTATCGCTCATCTTTTATGATTATTTCAATACTTTTAAACGTAGTATTGTATTCTCTTTGACTTTTAATCTTATTTAACAAGTTTAACAGTGACATTTTATTCCCATTATTTTTAAGGTGCGTTCAGAAACAGAGACCGTGAAGTTTTATTTTTCAAATGTTGAAAATAGAAATAATTATAAATACTTACTTATACAATAAGTTTATAAATACTTATGCATTACTTATTTTTATATAAAATAAAACATTAAATAATTTTAATAAATGAAAAAATATGGTATCTACTAATAATTATTCATTTTACAAATATCTTTCAAATTTAGAATTTCGAAATTGAACTTGTGTTTGTCAGGACGGGAAAGAGACAGAGTGCACTGTAGTTCGAAAGTTGTTCGCGGAACAATTCTTTATTAGTCTATGGTTGGCACTCTTTATTAAAAAACAACTAAATAAATTTAAAAAAATATTAGGAGTTACTTTGTCTCACGCTGTGAATAAAATCGCATTTACCACACTGTTTTTACGCAGAAAAACTTACATATTTTTGAGTTGTTGAAGTAAAAAATAATATTATCTGTACTTGGTCCATTATACTAAATATGAGAGTCATTCCGTTAAAAGGCTGTACCTATTTGTCAAAACTATAAAGACATGCAATTGGACTCTTTACATGGTCGTGTATGTTTCGGCATTGTATGTAATTCTGTAATTCGGACACTGTATAGAATATCTACCTCTACATTTTGGAGGTTATGTTTCGTGAAGGATTTTAAATTAATTGTTTTTTTTAATGTAAACAATATACATTATAACAAACAAATTATAGCTTATTTTTTTTAATAATATTTAAATTTTAATCATTAAGCTTATCGCAGTACACTGCTAGACATGGGCTCTCTCAATGTTGGGAGGCTTAATTTTATATCATGGTTGTTTTATTAATTACTTCGAAATACCAAGGAGTGTAGCAAAGGAACAAATTAACCATCCTATAAAACACAATGGCGGCTAGCACGATTCTAGGTCAATGGCATCTCGATATTCTAAGGTCAAATCATTTGAACTTATTGCATTCATATGCACTGATCAGAAACAATAACTATAGTTACCAGCTATATCTTGATACCAAATTGTCAGAGAAACGTCAAGGTGCACGTGTTTTGTTGTGATATAATCTATGGTTAATGAATTTGAGGGCCCGCACCCCGTGCTATAATCAAAAGATACCTAAAAACCGCATACGCGCATAAAGAGTACATTTTGTTTGTGATGTGATTGGGTCCAAAATAATAATAATAATTTATTTATTTACCAGATAATTAAAATCCATTTTTTTTGTTAGTAAGTATTTAAATCTATGTTAGTATTTATATTTCACGAAAGATTGGTGCATTTTATAGACGTGCCTTAATATGTGGCACTCATAGCCCCTGTCCACAAGTACACTGAGCATACTGTTGCCACTGCCGCGCATTCCATACAGCATCGACGTCATTTTTTTTCGCCACAACGCTGCGAAACCATCGGTACGTGCGTGAGCGAACATAGCCGATGCACTACAGAAGCGCGGCAGCCGCAACAGCGCTCTGAAAGCTTTATTGTATTGTATACGTAGGGCCATAAGGGAGCGCTGGGTATAGCTGACCCACATCGCACTCGAGTACAGGGATGTGCAGTACGCCTTAAAAAGCATTACTTTTACACTGTCCGTGCACCGAGCGAACCTGCGGGCCAGCATATTCGCCCTTACTGCCAATGCCCTACGTTCCCGCTCAATATCTGCATCGTCCCTGAGGTCGTGAGCAACATAGTGTCCAAGATATTTGAAGGTATCAACCTGACGAAGTGGTACTCCACACATAGTCACCTCCGGTATGATATCCGGACGCTTGGTGCCCACGGCCCCAAAGACCATGAATTCGGACTTTTTGGTGTTGTATACCAGCCCATGTTTGTCCGCATACTTCTCACATATGACAAGTAGCTTTCGTAATGCACTGATAGAGGGGGCCAGCAGCACCATATCGTCTGCATAACTTATATTATTAAAAGAAATTCCATCAATAAAACAGCCTGCACGCGTGCTGCTGAGCTCCTCTATCAGTGCATTTATATAACAATTAAAAAGTTTTGGTGAGGTTAGCCCACCTTGTCGTACCCCACATTCCATGACATATGGTGATGATATATTTACCCCCCATCTGACCACATTACTTTGATGTTGGTACCAGTAGCGAAAAACACTCAACAGTTCCCCAGGGATTCCCGTTTCTTGCAGTTTATCCCATAGGATATCGTAGGATACCATGTCGAATGCTTTAGAAAGGTCCAGGAAAGCCGCATATACTGGCGTCTTCCTATCAGCATAGTACCTGACGGTATGCTTAAGACAGGCGATTGCGCTCTCAGTCGATAAGCCAGGTCTAAACCCGAACTGGGCATCATGAGGCTTGATGTACTTGTCCAGATGTGAACTAAGCACACCGTCAAGCACCTTTGCAATTATGGTTGCCAGCGAAATAGGCCTATAGTTCGACCGGTCTGATACGTCTCCCGTCTTATTTTTGACCACTGGCACCACCAGCGTTCGTGTCATTTCTGAAGGCAGATATGAATGTCCCACACAAAGATTAAAAAACAATGCCAGTACTCTTGGCATGTGATAGCCCGCGTGCTGCAGGTGCTCAATGCTCAAACCATCGTGTCCCGGGGATTTGCCTCTTTTCATATTTCTAAGTATATTTCGTACCTCCTTGGCGGTAATGAGTGTGGATACCCGGTCACGATGTGTCTCAGCATTGAGCATGGTCTTTGCTAGCCCCAGGGATGATTTCACTACAAAATGTTCCTTAAAGGATTCGGCTATCATTTGCGGATCGGTCAAGCCACCGACACCCACAGGAAGGCTATGAGCTATATTTAATTTATTTGTGGACTTCCAAAAATTTTTGAAGTCTTTGTTCGAATAGTGTGATGCCAGACAATCCATTTTTATTTGGTCTTGGTGTTTTTGACACCACTTTAATTTTCCTTTAAACACCTTCCGAGAACTGACCATGTCTTCATAAACATGACCTGAAGATGGTCGGCCATACCAATCCCAGATAACGAACTTTGCTCTGGCCTCCCTATGTGCATCAGCAACATACCTGCTCCACCCTGACACCCGTTTGTGACCATGTGAGTTGCCATCACCACACCTGGTGTGTGTGGAGACAGCCGCAGACTGTAGGTCTGATACAATCTTTGTGTACATATTATCTATTATCAATTTATGATCAGTATCATTACACAATCTGCCACCACATTTTATACATTCACTTGGAAAATCTATATTTTTCATTAAATTACTACATAGTTGAGAATACTTATTTACCTGTTCAAGTGACCGCTCGCCCCATGTAATATTATTTTGTGATGTACTTAGCGGTGTATTAACTTTCATCTTTATAATGTTCATATTACATTTTATTAGCAATGGGAAATGGTCAGACCAGTGTACATCATATTTTACATAAGCACTAGTTATTAAAGGCCATGCTGCCTGAGTAACTACACAATGGTCTAACCAGCTCCTCCCGCCATTTGCCTCACTAATAAACGTGTAAGTATCAGACGGTAACTTATTTAAATCCGCGCACACCCATTTCTGTTCAACACAAAACATTTTTAATTCATTAAAAAATGGTCTGTTTGGGTGAGCATTGAAATCACCTAGAATAATCACTGATTCCACATTACTTTCTTCAGTAATTGCACTAACAGTACCTAGACAGTCAGAAAATTCCGTTAGGTTTATGGTATTATCAACGGGTAGGTAGACACTAATAATTAACACCGGCCGATCACTCAAAACAACTTTAATAGCTGCGATCCGTGGATTCTCGCACGGTACTACACTTACACAACTAAATGTGCTCTTTTTCCAAAGCAGTGCCACTCCACCATAAGGTCGCCCCTCCAGTATTCCTACGGATGTATCCACCGCAGATGTTCCCGTACTTCCAAATCCGGCATCAATCATGGTCAATACACCTAAGTCGTGGGGTAGAAGCCACGTTTCCTGCAGGGCAATTATATCAACTTCCTTGCACAGTGACCTAACTCCCTCCATAGACCTCCTAAGCGACTTACAATTAAAAGATGCAAGGATGGTGTTATGCGTAACTGATTCAGCGTAATCACCCATCACAGTAGCTTGTTAGTTGCCACACCACGAACTGATTTATCCACAATTTTGTGCTTTTGGTGGATAAAGCGCCGAAATATTATACCTGCAGGCCATAATTGCTCATTCATGAATAATTTTAATTTCATTTTTGACACAAATATTTTAAAAGCATTATGTCTATCATTTTTAATATGTAATTTTATCACTGAAACATTTTCACCAGTTTTCCTAAATATGTACTCTGCTATGCCCTTTTCATTAGTATCTTTGTGTACGTTAGTAATAAATAACGGAATCATACTATCAGGTGCAGCCTTAAAATTTAAATCTATGTCATAACCCCTTCCCATTTTGCCACTCAACTGATTTTGTTTCCTCAATACCTTTTTATTGACAACTGTAGTCCATTTCTCTGATGTATTATTATATACTTCGCCGCTTGTTTCATTATTGTTACAACCATTCCTAGTGTTGTTTACCACAAGTGATGTACCTACAAGCGAGTCATCGCTGCGCTCAGCTGTGCGCGTAAGTACCTGACACTCGGGCGAAACCGGTATTTGCACCGATTCAAAAGACATCGCCCGAGGGGTTTGTTCATGTATTGAGAAGTAATTATCAGATGTAGGTGTGTTGATAATACTTTTTTGAGAATTTTGTGTGTAATCGCTTTGTACAGTTAAATAGGATGTTGTAGGTTTGGTATTATGTTGACAATCTATCTGTACATCATCATTTGTTTTGTTCAATAATATTTCTTGTGTGTCTTGTGTGCCTGCATTACAGTGTTTTACTACTGACCCTCGAAAGGTATGCTGTTAACTATATATGGCTTTGCCATCGACACAAATTAAATATACTACCTGTGACTTGAAGTGCAATTAATATAGTACAGAATACCTATACAAGAACTGTCTTAGGAGAAAGAGTGTTTCGCATTTCGCAGTGTTAAATCATACCTTTTCAAAATTTGAGTTTCAATAGGTTGAGATTCATTTTCAAACACAGGCGAAACAAAACCAACATTAAATTATTGAAAAATAGAGGGGATTTTTTGTCTTTGCCGTCCAGGGTAGCTACAGCCCGTATCAAACATTTTTTTATACAACTTGAGTGGCAGACAAGCAGACGGCCCACCTGATGGAAAGAGGTTACTGTGATCTATGAATCTGTGTAACACTAGGCCAACCCTGCAAGAACAGAGATTTTCTGTGTCGTTAGTGCAGAACACAAATTCAGGACAAGCCTTTGATCTTCCCACTAAGAGGTCAAAAACTCTCCACTGAGCTCTGGCTACCCTACTCACCGACAGGAACACAACACGAGGTTATTATAGCCGTGGTATTCTGTAGGGTGGAGCTTCTTCCCCAATCGGACTGCTCAATTGGTCATCTCTTTGCCTTCCTCAGGGGATTTACCAGGGTGACATGAACCATTCCTAAAATGTCAAATTCCTTCAAATGTCGACCTAATTTGGAACATTTGTATTTCAGGATGAAAGGCCAGCCACACCTGCCGTACATATCCGACGAGTATATATTTCTGTTTCTGCATTCGAATTACTTCAAAATACCCGAGACCAAGGAGACTATAGAACACTATTTCACGCTGCGGGCCAACAGCGGAGCTGACCTGTTCACCAACAGGGATCCCCTGGCACCTAAGAATAAGGCTATCTTGGATATTACGTAAGTATCTTCCCTATAATACGGACAACGAAGGAATCAAGAGGGGTATCAAAAGGTTTCTTCATGGTCGGCAGCGCGAGTGTAACACCCCTGGTGTTGCATACGTCCATAGGCCACGGTAACCACTGCCTATCAGGTGGGCTGTGTGCTTGTCTGCCACCTAAGTGGTATAAAAAAAATAACCCGGTGAACTACGTACCCATTTAATTTTGTCACGCTCATCTGGAATTCAAACCCTGTTGCCGCTGCACCTGCTGTTCTATATTTCTTTGATATAAACCTTGTCCTGATAATAAGAAACACAATAAAATAATATATGTATATAAATTTATATATATATCATTATTGTGTACAATTTGAGTATTATCCTTATGGTTCATGGTTAATATTTTGCCTGCACCTACCGCCTGCATCTCTGCATTACCCTAAGGTAGACTGTCAGATAATGCCTTTGGCATTAAGTCCGCTATTGTACAATAAACTGTGCATAAAGTTAAAATATAAAAAAAAAAAAGAATTATCCAATTTGATGCAGTCATTCACTATATTTTAAATATCATTTTTATTTATAAGATTAAGGATAAGTAACTGCCATGTCGGTTACCAGAAGAATAGTGCCACCCCAGCTCTTCCCGTGCGAGTTTTAGAAGATATAAAGAAAGGGACATCCGACAGTAAACATACCCTGTATGATCTGATTAATACAAAAAGGCTTTAAATACATTTCGTTTCGTTAAAAGCACAACATAGAAAACATAACATAGAAAACATTTATTAACGACGTAGTATTTATGACGACCTCCGTGGCGTAGCGGTAGAGCATTCGACTGCTATGCAGGGGGCGCGGGTTCGATTCCCGCTCATTGCAAATATTTGTATGCATGAATATGTATATTTGCATTGGTCTGGGTGTTTCTATGTATAATAAGTATGTATTTACAAAAAAAAAGTATCTAAGTATGTTTCTCCGCATTCTAGATCCCATAACACATGCTAGTTAAGCTATGCTTACCATGGGTCTAGATAGCGTTGTGTAGAATGTCGTGAAATATTATTATATATATATATATATATTATTATTATTATTATTTTTATTATTATATATTAATGAAATTAACTTAATTAGTTATAATTTGATGAACCGCAAATTCTTCAATTAACATTTTCAAGTCAGCAGCTAGAGGTTAATGTCTGTGCAATTGGTAATTTATTGTCGTTCTGAATTACCATACAATGTTTCAAACCCCGCTAATCGTTCCTTACTGTCGTTCTTGTTATCATATTTGGGAATAAAATTATGAGTATTCAGTCTGGAACAAGAAAGATAGTTAGTCTGAACGGGCCATCTATCCTATTAATATTATAAAACTGAAAAGTTTGTTTGTTTGAACGCGCTAATCTCAGGAACCACTGGTTCGAATTGAAAAATTCTTATTGTATTGAATAGTCTGTTTATCGATAAACGTTTTAAGCTATATATCATCACGCTACTACGTGACGGAACGGAACAGTAATCATAAATGTCAACAAATTGATTGATTTCTAAATATTATTTGAAGACTAAAATTAAGGGCTTTAAAGACGTGAAATGAGGTTTCTAAATGCGGGTGAAGCTGGGGCGGTTCAGATAGTAATGTATATTTAAATAAAAACATTTCCTTTTTTGAATAGGGTGTTTTTGTGACCATACAAGATCTGATAGACCAAACTGCTAGCGGTCTAGAGATTGGACTTTCCTCTCAAGTTTGCGACCATTTGAGTTGCCCTCGTAAAAGTAGGAATAGGAGGAGGAGAGTGTACTCGGTCTTCTAAATACAGGTTTTAGTAGATCTAAGGACTAATACTTACATCGTCAATCAATACAATAAACAAAAAATAAATAACATAACATAACATAAACTCACGCCTATATCCCCGAAGGGGTAGGCAGAGGTGCTAGCACCCACATTTCGCCAGTTTATGTTTAGGTCCCAATGTAATAGGTGGCGAGCCTATTGCCACTAACCGGGCACTTATAAACCTGCGATAAATACACACATAAATTCGAAAAGCATCGAAAAGTCATTGGTATGTGCCATGGTAAAACCTGGGATCGCACCCGAGACCTCGTCTCAGCAGTCCATTACCCATACCACTAGGTTACCGCGTTTAAATAAATAAGTCACTGAAAAATAACAATGACACTTTTTAAAGAAGGAATTTTAATTTGAAGTAATTAATTATTTTAAGTTATGTAATGATTACCAAGTCCAAAAACATACGAGTATTTGCGTAATTCACTACATACCTACTTTCCCCCTAAATATGCACATGTGCGATAGTAGTCTATATAACATGTACATAAGCATTATTTACATAAGCATAGTCAGTACAGTTATAATCTTCGCGGAGAAATTATTTTGATAATTTCTAGTTGCGTCAATTTCGGAGCTCGGGATCCGCTGTTTTTGCTCCCCACACACGATGTGGCCATCTTAGCGCCGTAGATGGACCTGGGTCAGTGGGGTTGCGAGTGATATAATAATAATAATATTTTACAACATTCTATCACATCACTATCTAGACCCATGGTAAGCATAGTTAAACTAGCTTGTGTTATGGAATCTAGAATGCGCATAAACATACAGATACTTTTTTTTTGTAAATGCATACATATTATACTTAGAAACGCCCAGACCAATGCAAATATACATTCATGCATACAAATATTTGCACTGAGCGGGAGTCGAATCCGCGTCCTCTGCGTATCAGTCCAATGTTATACCGCTGCGTAACAGAGTGCGTAATCTCGATAATAAAAAAATAATCTAAGCAACTTGATATCCCGTCATCATTTGAAGATCCACGTGCGCTTTTAGTCGATCTGAGTCTGATATAACCTCCTTCGATGGTCGAGAGGGGTGGAGAGGGAAAGGGGTACGCTTCTTACTTATTACCGCGGTAGCCTAGTGGTATGGGTAATGTATCGCTGAGACGAGGTCTCGGGCTCGATCCCAGGTTTTACCATGGCACACACCCATGACTTTTCGATGCCTTTCGAAGTTATGTGTGTATTAATCGCAGGTTTATAAGTGCCCGGTTATTGGCAATAGGCTCGCCACCTACAAATAACATTGGGACCTAAACATAAACTGGCGAAATGCGGGTGCTAGCACCTCTGACTACCCCTTCGGGGATATATGCGTGAGTTTATGTTATGGTATGTTATGCTCCATTTTTTCAAAGTATTTTTTTTATTAATAGTATAAAATTCGCGGGGATATTTACCATGTTTATTATTTTTGCTGAGTAACCGATAATTCGGTGCTGTTACATGCGCCATGATCACGGTGTACTATTAATGTTACACTATTATTGTGAATGACCATGTCAATCTAAAATCATACATTGTTTTTTTTTAACTTCCAGGCATATGGTGGCCCTCCCAAACAAGACTTCTGAAGGCTTTAACGTGTTGCTCTACCGACTAGCAGAGTTTGACTACAGCAAACTGAATTTCGCCGACGCTGTCAGAGTTTTCTGTATGTTCAATGACGTCAAGTTATCTGAGGACCTCGGCCAGGCTGAGGGGTATATTGTTATCTTCGACATGAAAGGATGTAGTCTTGGGCACTTGACAAGGGTGACGCTGCCAGCGCTGAGAGCATTTATGCATTATATTCAGGTTTGTAATAGGGTTTTAAATCAAAAATCCCCACGGATACCTCCCCGTAAGAGCCGGTGGGAGAAGATGTCAGACTTGAACCGACTAAAACGCTCGGTGCCTGTGGGTCATTGTTAGTTGCCGAAGGTGAGGTTGATAGGCATATCCCTCGCACTCCGGCTGACCGAGGGCCATATCTCTCGATCTGACCATCCTCAGTATTGGTAATAGGGTAATGTGTCTTTGTCATGTTTGTGCGTATTGAGTAGAACAATGGCATATTGTGGTGCCCCCGAAAAAATCTCACAATTAGCCTATCCCAGGCCACTGCTGGACATAAGCCTATCCCATTGTTGGGAGTTGTTTACTTGTTCCCCGGTTAGTACAAATCTTTATAAATATATAAACTTAATAAACGTTCGACTGCTATGCAGGGGTCACGGGTTCGATTCCCGCTTTTTTTGCAGAAACTCACTCGGATACCCCCCGCCGAGGCCAGCGGGGTGGTTATCTCGGGCTCAAACCGTGGGGCCGTCTTGGGCCATCTGTTGCCGAGGGTGAACATGCTACGTCGCAGATCGCGGGTTCGATTCCCACTTAGTGCAAATATTTGTATGCTTGAATTTGTATTGATCTCAGTGTTTCTATGTTTAAATATGTATGTATTTACAAAAAAATATCTAAATATGTTTATCCGCATTCTAGTTTCCATAACACAAACTAGTTTAGCTATGCTTAGTATGGGTTCATATAACGATGTGTAGAATATTGTAGAATATTTATTTATTTATAACAATGTTATATCAATCGTGTTTCAGAACGCCCACCCAGCTCGGCTCAAGAAAATCCACGTCGTCCATACAGTCTCCTTCATCAACCAAGTCATGTGCCTCGTCAAGCCACTTATCCATTCCAATCTTCTCAACTTACTCAACTTTTCCTCCGAAGGCCCAGAATCAATCGTCGATAAAGACCTCCTTCCCGAAGACTTTGGAGGTCCTCTTCCCTCTGTCAAACAACTACACGAGGAACAGCGAAAGAATATGGAAGAGAATTATAGAGATTGGTTGATTGAAACGGAAATTTTCAAAGCTGATGAAAAGAAAAGGATTAAAAAACCCAGTAAGGGTATGTTTGCTAGTTTTACGAGTAGTTTCAAAAGCCTGGATATTGACTGATTGGATATTGAATGTGACGCATTAGGGACCTGAGTTTCTGTTCGTCTTTTCGACACTATACTATTTCTAGATCATATTTAGCTAATTATTCTATGACGTCATTGGAGTTGTTTGGTTGGTCGATCTGCATGATAAATGTAGATCCTTTGAGTCGAGACGGTGCAGATAGAAACCAAATTAAATTTAGTGCTAAGCGATATATTTTTGTTACTAAAATGATAATTGGGTGAGAATCTTAACTGGAATTAAAAATGTATGAACGTTTTTTAGGAAATTGAAACGCAAATAAATCCCAAATAAACATTTTATAAACTAAATTTGTTTTCGGTTGCTTTTATGTTTGCATTTTGTTGTATTTTTATACTTTTCTATCATAATCATTTCGGTTATGAGGTAGATATTCCTTTTCAGATACTTGAGTCGTTTCGGACTATCAATTTTCAATGCATACAATTTCAGTCTTAATAGCTATGTAGCTAAAGGTCTAATGTTCTTTACACCCAAATTTTACCACTTTTTACTTACTTTAAGACGGAGACTCAAGCAGGCTTGTAGTTTCTTATTATAGTATTTCATCATAAAAGTTGATAATTGATTTAGAATTGTATTATCAATTTAATTGTTCTTTTATATAAAAATGTAGTGTATATGGCCAAAATTTTATGTTTTATTTAAATTAGTTATATACGAAGTTGCCAAAAACGTCATAATATGAAATAATTTAACGTTTCGACATATCTTCGAAACGTTAATTTATTTATTAATATAATAATAATTTGACGAATGGAAAGCATTCCAAAATATAAATAATAATATATTTTTTTCATATGATTGTATTATTATTGTTACTTATCGTTTGACTTATATAAACAAATATCCAATTTAACAAAACTTTGCTCAATTTATAAATATATTTTATTGAATTTGAAAATGGGATAATGATATTTTGAATTGATTTTTTTTTGAAAAGGGTTCAGGGTCTATAATGTATTGTGATTGTAAATTATATTTTTTTATACTTTATACGTAAAATGTTGTAACTTTAATATTATAGTGCCTTAATTTTATATGATTAGCGCTCTGTACATAATATTTAAATCACTTTTTATTATCCAGCGCAATTTTTGTATACGCTTACTTTTTATAAGTTAGAAAACAATTGGAATAATACTGTTGAAACCTTCAAATATCTATTTTATATTATTTGTCACGTTGTAATATTATGCAAATTGTTATATAAATATATAATATTGTAAATAGATAAATAAAGTATGGTATCTATTTAGTTTTATTTTTCTTAATCAGGGTATAACATTTATACCGGCTTTATTTTACGTGCGAAAAAATCCCCACGGATACCTCCCCACCGGAGCTGATGGGAGAGGTTATGTCGGACCCGAACCGACTAAAATGCACGGCGTCTGTGGGTCATTGTTGGTAGCCGAATGTGAGGTTGACAGGCATTTTTTTATACCACATAGGTGCACAAGCACACGAACCACCTGATGGGAAGTGGTTACCGTGATCTATATACGTATGCAACACCAGAGGCTTACGCTCGCGCTGGCGGCTGCCGGCTGACCTAGGGCCACCTCTTTCGATCTGGCCCTCCTCGGGAGCGGGGACCACAGGGTCTCCAATACTGACTATTTTTAAGTAGTTTCGCAGCTTAAGATTTTAGGCGCCGTTTCGATAGCAAAGTCGTCCGGCAGTATTGATTTGGAGAATAAAAAATATAACACCCACGGATTATTCAGTTCACCTGTAGGTACCTACATCATTCCCATATATTATAAAAAAATATCGCTAAATAATACCTACTTCCAAACGATTTTGTTATCGTAACTGTGAGTCAAATCTTTCGCTCCGAAACAACTATAAAATATAAATAACAAACGAAAACAATAAAAAGATTAATACTTTCTTATCGAAATAATAAAAATTACTCAACCAAAATTGCGTAATACTTTTGTTATGACTTTATTACGTTCTCTATGATTTGCATTGTTGAAAAGTGATATAGTGAAGCTACATTCTATCATTTGTTTTACGTGCGCAAAATCCCCTCGGATACCTCACCACCGGAGCCAGTGGAGGAGGTTATGTCGGACACGAACCGACTAAAACGCACGCCGCCTGTGGGTCGCTTTGGTTGCCGAAGGTGAGGTTGACAGGCATATCCCTCGCACCCCGGCCGACCCAGGGCCATCTCTCACGATCTGGCCCTCTTCTCGGGTGTGGGGACTACAGAGTCCCCAACTCGTCCCCGGAAACGGGGAGGCGCGCCACGCGCGCCACCGCCGCGGCCTGCTTCTGCCAGGGTGACAGGCGGCTCCACCTGTCACCCCCAGGCCGGCGCTCATGGGGGGCGGAGGTCGTTCATCGACCTCCGACGCCCGAGTTGCCTTCGTACGCGGGCAGCTTGTCTTGCGATCCTTCGTCGCTCCCGCTGCCACTCCCGCCGCTACATTCTATCATTGCACCGCTCCACTATGGTCACCTTCCATACGACGAAATTAGGGTATTGTCCATTAGCGAAAATAGGTTCTTCTTTGGACAAAAATCAATAGGTAATTAACTGACTGATATTTTTTTTATACCACTTAGGTGGCAGGCAAGCACACGGCCCACCTGATGGAAAGTGGTTACCGTGGCCTATGGACGTGTGTAACACCAGAGGAGCCGCACTTGCGCTGCCGACCCTGTAAGCACAGACTTTTGTGACATCAGTGTAGAAGACAAAGCAGGACAAGCCTTTAGTCTTCCCACTGACAGCACAAATTCTCCAGTGAGCTCTGGCTACCCTACTCACCGCTGGGAACAAAACATGAAGTTATTATGACCGCGGTATTCTATAGGTACTTCCCCAGTCGGACTGCTTAATTGGGCGGAAATACCGCCGTGTCCTACCTATACATACTGAGAACTAACTTGTGCTTTTCCACATTATTTTATCATATTACATAATTGTTATCAGACCTCGGTTTCGCCTTACGGCATCCTCAACTCACCGTAAGGCGAAATTGGTCAGGTCTAATAACAGTTAAATATAATGTGGAAAAGTACAAGTGAGTTCTCAATATTGTAACAATAAATTCCACCGAGTGCAATCAATCAACAGTATAACTGGTCCGATATTATTTTTATTTTCATTTATTACGTAATAGGTAACATGAGTTGTTTAAGTACAGTAAATTACTAATATAGCCATTTCAAATGAGTTTGAAAAAAAATTTCATTGAGATCTATATATGTATTATATATTTTTAGAAAGCCTGAAGCATGACACAATTGAATAAAATAAAATTACAAAAATATTTATTTTGTATCAGCCAATCTTGTTTGAAGATGCCTCTCTGTTTATGCGTTGTTTTTTTATATTTTCAAATACATATTTGAGGTTATCGCTGTTTGCTGCTGTCTTATTAGCTATCTTATTCAAATAGTTAATTACTAAACCGGCCATGAAAAAAATAGCTCCCAGTGTTTACCGTTTTATTGTCAGACTAGAAAATGTGAGACGAAGCCAATTTTCAATTTTGTTTACCATTTTTATATAGTATCTACATATTAAACATTACACAACATAAACTCACGCCTATATCCCCCAAGGGGTAGGCAGAGGTGCTAGCACCCACATTTCGCCAGTTTATGTTTAGGTCCCAATGTAATAGGTGGCGATCCTATTGCCATTAACCAGGTACTTATAAACCTGCGATAAATACACACATAACTTCGAAAAGCATATAAAGTCATTGGTGTGTGCCATGGTAAAACCTGGGATCGAACCCGAGACCTCGTCTCAGCAGTCCATTACCCATACCACTAGGATACCTCGGTTTTTTAAAGTTACAAATTAAACACTGTAAATAATGGCTATTCATGGCATGTGATAATATAAGTCATGATAAAAGCAACATGGTTAATGTTGTGGCAGGAACTTGAAGTAATATGGCGATTCCTGTCACACTTAGTGTTAAGAACTTGGGCCTAAATCTTGACTCAACCTTCAGTTGGCGGGTTCAAGTCACTAACGTCTGCCAGAGAGTGACGGGGACACTAAGGGCTCTTTATAGCCTTAAAAACTTTCTTCCTGTTAAAACCAAGACAATGCTTATGCAGACTTTAATTTTTCCTATCTTTGACTATGGTGATGTATGCTATTTCGACCTGAATGCAGATCTGCTCAATAAACTTGACGGACTTCTCAACAATTGCATTCGATTCGTCTACAATCTTAAGAAGTATGACCACGTTTCGGCTTGTCGTACTGAGCTGAGTTGGTTGCCTATACGAAGGCGACGTAGTCTGAGAGCTGTCACTTTGATATATACCCTACTAAACTCTCCCAATGCCCCAGCTTATTTAAAGTGTCAGCTGCACTTACTCGGCTCTAACCATAACAAAAATTTACGCTCGTCTAACAACTTACTCCTACACTGTCCCACTCACACGACAAGCCTTGTCCACTCTTCGTTCTTAGTCCAGGCTATTCTTTTATGGAACGCGCTTCCCCTGGAAATCAGAATGTCTACAAACCGTTTCATATTTAAGACCAGAGTAAACCAGCTCTACAGCAACCCATAGTTGGCAAACAAATCATTTCACATTGCATCTGTATGTATTTGTGTAGTATATTTGTATCAATATATGTAGGTATATATACATATATGTTCTTTTTATTTTTATGCATATATTTATGTATATATTGGTCTATATGTGCATGTAGTTTATGATGTTTGTATATATTTATATAGGGATATATACTGATTTATTTATTTATAATTATTTAATTAAATTTTTATTATAAAAAATATTATTTAGTACCTAACTGAGAAAACTATCACTACAACACTTCGAGCACCTACTTTTAATATCTCTGCATCACCCTAAGGTTGACTGGTAGAAAATGCCTGTGGCATTAAGTCCGCCTTTGTACATTCTGTCTGTTTGTGCAAAAAGCTTAAATAAATAAATAAAAAAAAAAAATTGTATTAAGTGCGTGTAAGTGATAAAAATATTTTTCGTCTGTAACCACTAATTAATTATTATTTATTATGAAATCGCCTCGTGGTTCCCGGCAGAGTAGAATTTGGGCCACCCCATCTCTTCCCATGCGGTGTCGTACAAGGCGACTAAGGGATAGGGCTGTTTAATATCAGACATATATATACAGCCCAGACTCAGCCTTAGATGCGGGGCTCGAGTCAACTATAGTGTCCGATATACGGAATAGGCTCACCACCTATTACGTGGGACCGAATACAGTTATTGGTGAAATGTGGGTGTTAATTCGCCTCTGCCTAACCCTCCGGGGATAAAGGCGTGATTTTATGTATGTATGTATTTTTATACTTATTTTGCTAGAAGTCTAAATATTCAACAATATGTGTACAAACTTTCAAGTGAATAGGTTTTAAGGCAAGCGAGATACAGGTTTTTGAGACGATGAACCCGTTTCTGGATAATAGTGCGCTCGTCATGGGCTTATATATTATCCTCACACATTACGACAGGAAACCAATGCGCATGTATGAAATTAACTTCATCCCACATTCGCTCAAAGCTGTGGAATGAACTCCCTGCTTTAGTTTTTCCAAGCAAGTACAATATGGGGTCTTCAAGAAAGGCACTGGCATATTCCTACAGGGTCGGCAACACGTGTGTGACGATAACGACCCAGGTATTGCTCAAGTCCATAGCCCCGGAGACCACTTTTGATCAGGTGGGCCGTGTGCTTATTTGCCACCTAAATGGCATAAAAAATATAGTGGGAAATTTTTCACTTGTTTGTCATTGATTCGTGGTTGAGAAAGGCGTAATGTCTATGATATTAGATTAGCGCCACCTGGCCTGAAAATTGTGAAACATTTTTTGCGAGTAATATCTTCGTATCGAACACTAAATAGTGGAAGGTGGCTCACTAAGGCGGGTCCACACACTAAAACAGTATTTTTGCTGCGCACACAGCGAATTGCCAAGAAAAATGCTTCTTGACAAGACAGATGTCGGAGTCGGTGGGAGAGTTTATGTCGGACTCGAACCGACTAAAAGATACCGCGCCGTCTGATCGTCAGATCGTTGTTGGTTGTCGAAGGTGAGGTTGGCAGGCATATAACTTGCACGGTTGTGATTCTCCTTCGCTCCTGCTACCGCTGTCGTCCTACCTCCACCTTCACAAGCATTACTTGCTCGTGGATGGACGCGCTAGCCATTCACGCATCTGCGCAACGAACCATCGCCGCGAGCAACTTGGCGAGCGTGAGAAATCTCACTCCCAGGGCCGCCGCCAGCTCCCGACTTGACACCTTCCACGCCGAACACTCGTTGAGCGTATGTGGCCCCACTCGGACGTTGACTCTTTCACCATCCGACGCAGATACTGACTGAAGCTTCCGTGCTTGGCGATCATCTGCATCATATGGTACGATCATGACCATGACGGGTATCATCGATTACGGCGTGCCCGGTACATTTTTTGCCTTGTTTGGCTCCCCTAAGCGCTTGCCGTGACTGTCAAAGTCAAAGTCAAAAATCATATATTCTGTATAGACCATTATATCGGCACTTACAAAACGTCAACAAAAAAGGAACATGAATATCAGTTTAGTAAATGGACCACCGGCACCGGTTCGAATCGCGGCCCCGACCTGAGAAGACTCCGGCAAGGAACTCAGCGGGCGTATCTTTTTTTTTGGTCTATTTACAAACATACACTTAGTCTACTTAATCTAAATACAAAAATTTACTTGAGAAGCATAGTTGAGCGAACAGCTCATTTCCAAGCTTGTTTATCATCCAAGTATATAGGTACTGATAATACTAGAGTACATTGCGAAACTTTTTAATTAACAATAATCAAATCTAAAGAGTTTTATCACGATATGATAAGTACACACATTTTTATTAAGTCCCATTTCATTGGACACAGTCATAAGTTTTCCAACAATGTGGAATGAACTATCCATAACAACGATTTTAATGAATTTTACTCACAATATTGTGTCAATGTGTGTGTGTTTAAAACTGTGTAAAATAACCGGAGACACAGTGCCTAATGGTCTGACTGCTAAAAAGAGTCGGAAAGATGTTGGAAAAGGATCGAGCATATTCTTTATTGAAGTTGATGAGGAAAATAATAGGATTTGTACGCATGGTGCTGTTGAAAATATTGATAGTATAAATGATGGCGATTGTGGTGCAGGTTTTCAATGCGTAAGTAGGAAAGTTATGTTGTATAAAGGATACACTTACGTGATTTCATTTATTAACATACCTATAGTACATTAATAAGGTAAGTAACTTAAGTTAAGTAAACTTAAGTACATTAAGTGATCGGCAGCACGAGTGTAACACCCCTGGTGTTGCCTAACGTCCATAGGCCACGGTAACCACTTCCCATCAGGTGGGCCGTGTGCTTGTCTGCCACCTAAGTGGTATAAAAATAAGGCCCAAGGAGGATCATATCGAGGGAGATGGCCCTCGGTCTGCCAGGGTGCGAGGAAAATGCCTGTCAACCTCATTTTCGGCAACCAACAATGACCCAGAGGCGCCGTGCGTTTTAGTCGGTTCGAGTCCGACATAACCTCTTCCACCAGCTCTGGCGGGGAGATATCCGTGGGGAATTTCCAAGCGTAAAAAAAGTAATTTAATAGGTAAATCCCCACCGATACTACCCTCACCAACCACCAAGCCTTGTTTATAATCGGTATAAACCGTAGGATGATGGCTGGATACTGAAGCGGTACGCAAAGGGAGGTCACAGAAAAAAAATGTTTACGGGTGATCTTTACAATTGACCAACATTGTAACGAACAAAATGACCGCATTTATGCTCAAAGCTCTAAGAAGCTTCCTTAGAGCTTTGAGCATAAATGCGGTCCAATTAGTCGACAGAGTGCAACATGGGCATTATCCGACTTCAGTGATGGTTTGGTGGGGTGTTAGCTATGAAGGAGTGACTGCGCCATATTTTTGTGAAAAAGGTATCAAAACGTCGGCACAAGTGTATCAACATACCATTCTTGAGAAGGTAGTTAAACCCCTTAACAGCATCATGTTCAATAATCAAGTATGGTCCTTCCAACAAGACTCAGCGCCGGGTCATAAAGCTCGGTCCACGCAGTCTTGGTTGGAAGTGAATGTTTCGGACTTCATCAGAGCTGAAGACTGCCCGTCGTCTAGTCCCGATCTAACATTATTGTACGAAGATAATAATGATAACAGTTCATATTTAAAAAACTACAAAAAAGGATTAGACAATTTTTCTTAACAAAAAACTTAAGCGGTATACAGCTACGAAGTATCTACGCCGTAGAGGCGTAGCACAAATTCAGTGTAGTCATTTATAATTATTATTTCTTTTAATATATTATTCAAATTCATGTACTTAAAATGCTGTTAAATATAATTATCTACGTATGAATTAGGAACCCTGTTCTATTCTATGTCTGTTATGAGATTGCCACAATGCAATATGGTAGGTCGTTTCAAGTTTAATGCCCACAGTAGCTGAAACCCGCGGCTTCGCCTGCGTGGAATCTTACTCGTATTACCATTCTCATGACCTTTTTTTAAAAAAATCATTCCGTAGAAATTCTGGAATATAAAAAAAAAACATCTGACAAACCGGTTGAATTCTAGGTTTAGCGATATCTATTTACCTAGAAAGAATCTATCTATTAATAATTATATATATACATATACCTAGTCTAGCCATAAATATTGTTACGAAGAAAAAACATTTATTTTTATTGCAAATAATATTTTTTTTAATTTTTTTTTTATACCACTTAGTTGTCAGACAAGCACACGGCCCACCTGATGGAAAGTGGTTACCGTGGCCTATGAACGTTTGTAACACCAGAGGAGTCACAGTCGCGCTGCCAACCCTGTAAGTACAGAGTTTCTGAGCCGTCAGTAGAAGACAAAGCAGGACAAGCCTATAGTCTTCCACTGACAGTACAAATTCTCCAGTGAGCTCTGGCTACCCTACTCACCGCTCGGAACACAACACGAAGTTATTATAGCCGCGGTATTCTATATATCCTAATATTTATTACTTTTACAGTGTGTTAGTTTAATACATAAATATACATATATATATATATTTAATAATAAAACAATTTAAAATATAAAAAGCTTATTCGAAGTGGTCTCCATTGGCTGCAACACAGTCCTTTAAACGTTGAGGCCAGTTATCAATAGAAGCACGCACTCTTTCCATGGGAAAATTCTTCACTGCCAATCGTATGGATTGTTTTAGGGACTCCAAATTATCATGGCGTTTAGAGCAAGCCATACTCTCTAAAACTGACCATAAATCATAATCCCGCTGGATTAAGATCGGGACTAGACGACGGCCAGTCTTCAGCTCTGATGAAGTCCGAAACGTTCACTTCCAACCAAGACTGCGTGGACCGAGCTTTATGACCCGGCACTGAGTCTTGCTGGAAGGACCATACTTGGTTATTGAACATGGTGCTGTTAAGGGGTTTAACTACCTTCTCAAGAATGGTATCTTGATACACTTGTGCCGACGTTTTGATACCTTTTTCACAAAAATATGGCTCAGTCACTCCTTCATAACACCCCACCAAACCTTGCACTCTGTCGATTAATTGGGAAGCTTCCTTAGAGCTTTGAGCATAAATGCGGTCATTTTGTTCGTTAAAATGTTGGTCAATTGTAAAGATTTTCTCATCCGTAAACAATTTTTTTCTGTGACCTCCCTTTGCGTACCGCTTCAGTAGTTGCTTCGATTTTACCACCCTATTCTTTTTTAAATTATCTACTAAAAAATGACCAGTGCGTCTCTTATAGGCTGCAAGTCCTAAGTCATCTTTTAAAATGCGCGACATGGTTCTGGGTGCTATCTTCATCTCCCGAGATAAAATCTTTTGCTTTCGGACAGGATTTCTTCGAATTCTTTCCCTTACTGCTTTGACCACATTTTTTGTACGAACACTACGTGGACGGCCAGATCTTTTTCTGTCACAAACAGAGGAGGTTTCATTGTACCTATTGATAGCCCGGTACACAAACATTTGACTAATACCAAGCGTATGGAGAGTTTTAAAAATTACATTCGGCTCCATACCAACTTTGTGTAATGCAATCACAGCGATTCGGTTTTCTTTATCACCCCACTCCATTTTAATATAGCAAAATATTGTACAATGTATTGGCGCCAAAATTATAAAACACAATGAACAATCGTATAAAAATGACAGATTCCAAATTCAAATGTAATATCTTTCTTATTTTAATTGTAACAGTATTTATGGCCGGACTAAGTATATCTAGAAAGATACATACATACAATCACGCCTTTATCCCTGGAGGGCTAGAGGCAGAGGTAACATCCACTTTTCGTCAATAATTGTATTCGGTCCCACGTAATAGAGCGTGAGCCTCTTGCCGTATTCTGGGCACTATTGTTGACTCGAGCCACCTATCTTGAGCTGTCTAATGTTAAACAGCCCTATCCCTTAGTCGCCTTGTACGACACCGCATGGGAAGAGATGGGGTGGCCCTAATTCTACTCTGCCGGAAACCACGCGGCACGGAAACCTAGAAAGATAATAATAAAAATATGTGTCTTTTATACCTTTTTTTTTGCTTTTAATGTACAATATAGTACTTAGATAGATAATTCTTTATTGTACACCAATAGATTACAGTAGAACTTGTAGGTAGCACGCATACAGTTTAATGTACAATATTCGGCCTTATCGCTGGAACAGATTTCTTCCAGGCAACCTTATTCGTGTTACTATCTCCTTGCTCTTTAAGACCATCGGCTTTTGTGTGTTAACTTTTTAAAGTACATTATAATAAAGTCATCATAACATCTGAACCTCAGTATGCCCGACATCATATCGAATCATCTGTCAAAAGTGACATCTAGGAGCGATCAATTGATTCACTTGTTATATCAACTTGTCCACCCAACACCACAAAGTATATTTTTTATTACAACAGTACCTATACATTTGTAAAGCTAGTACACGACGATATTCTCACCAGTCAGCAGTCCAATTGGGGAAGTACCTATTGGATACTGCGGCCATAATAACCTTGTGTTGTTTTCCCGATGGTGAGTAAGTTAGCTAGAGCTCGTGCTTTGTCTTCTACACTGACGGGACAGAGTGTCTCTGTTCTTACAGGGTCAGCGATACGAGTGTGTCTCCAGCTCCAGCATGTTGTGTTCCCAGCGGTGAGTAGGGTAGCCAGAGTTCACTGGAGAATTTGTGCTGTCAGTGGGAAGACTAAAGGCTTGTTCGGATTTGTCTTCTACTGACGGCACAGAAACTCTGTATTTACAAGGTTGGCAGCGCGACTGTGATTCCTCTGGTGTTACAGACGTACATAGGCCACGGTAACTACTTTCCATCAGGTGGGCCGTGTGCTTATCTGCCAACTAAGTGGTATAAAAAAATAAAAATAAAAAATCTACGGTCCGTCATTGGCCATGTGCTTGTCAGTCTCTTAAGTGGTATAAAAAATGCTGCTGCGGTTTTCCCAAACACATACAATATGGGGTTCTTCAAGAGGGGCATCAGAAGGTTCGTTCATGGTCGGCAGCGAGACTGTAACACCCCTGGTGTTGCATACGTCCATAGGCCACGGTAACCGCTTCCCATCAGGTGGGCCGTGTGCTCGTCTGCCAACTTAGTGGTATAAAAAAAGCTTTATTTTTTTATGCCATTTATTTTTAAAGAATATTAGAACCGAAATTACTATTATTAACCCTCTAACCATAGTAAGACACGGGACCTCTCGATCTTTAGGCCGACTCTTCAACCACTAAGCTACTGACGTTTAGTTTTTACACAAATAGGAGATAAGTAATTTACTGTTGTGGTGCATTAGATTACCGCCATAATAATTTGCAATAATTTATTAATCATTTGTGTAGCTAGTGCTTAGAGCGTTGAGTATCATGACACAAGACGAAAAGCAATAAAGCTTTACGCTAAACCCATAGAATAAAAACAAAAGCAATTAACATACGTCATAACACAGACTGTTGAATCTAAATCAGATCGTCTGACGTTATTAATTGGTCGGTGTCACAACCTTCATTACGTTACAGGCATCGTCTGAGAGAGTGATAGCCAAATAATGAACTTGGCTGAGTGGTGGTGAGCGCTGGCCCATTGAAGGTGGCGGGCGTTTGGTAATACGCATGCGCGACTGACGTCACGGGCACCGCGCCTCGCGCATGCGCGCCTCTATCGAGCGGCATGTGCCTCTCTCAGCCGGCCGCTCGCTCCACCCGACACATTCACATTTTTTTATTTTCCCACCGATCGCAGACAACCACCTTCATATCCCTATTTTTATTAAAACTCTGGTTGTAAACGCGCCGCGAGCGATATTATAAATTCCGTCGCCGCCCACCCGCGGTTGCCTACCAAGATGGCAGTTGCGGGGCTCCGACGGAGAGCGCGCGCCCGCCTCTAAGGGTTTCTCATGGTGTTTGAAATCTAAATGTTACGCAAGTTGAGCGTGGAGTGGCCACGACGAGGTGTTACCGGTGTTCCACGAACTGTCTCTGTGGTGTGTGTGGAGTCCATGTAAGGCGCGCGTCCAGCTAACTACACAGTGAGTATTCACCTCTGTTTTAGCATGTTCACTCTATCATACAGTTAAAATGCACCACAAGTATCGTTAACAAAGTGCTCTTGAAGGTTGCACTTGTAAATGGTAATTGTGATAGAGTTTCGCATTTATCGATCGGATCGCTATACCGAGCGGTTGAAATTTGTTTTTGTATTCAGTTTCTGGATGAGTTGAGGCTCGAATTCTGGGGTAATGTATATATAACGAGTGTTTTGTGGTCTTTTGAGGTGGTGGGGGACATTGTGGTTGCAGGTACTCGGTGTGTGGTCTGCGCGTATCAACACGGTCTAGGTCGTGGGTACGGTTTTATTGATCAATCCTTTTATTGTTTTTGAATATTGTCTTTAAAACAAAACTTTGCTATTTAGTTGACCTTTTAATATGCTACAGTAGGTACCCACTTATACAGAATAGCTATATAAATATCGTATAATGAATATAAAATCGATAAATCTAGGTCATTATTAAATTGATATTATTTTATTACAACATAATAATATAACATTGGGAGAGGCCTTTGACCAGCAGTGGATTCCGAAGGGCTAATTGATTGATTAAATAATATAATACTTGTCTAAAATTGTGAAAAACAATAAAAATTGATTAACTAAATGTACCTACCTACATCTGAATAATACTTACAGAAAATCAGAATATATTCTTAGGCCCTTACTAATAAAAAAAAATGAAAATTTTAATATAACAGCTGTATATTCCTTAGGTACCCGTTCGACCTCAAAGTTTGGACCCTATCACAAAAACACCTGTACAACCTTCAGTTATATATGAGGTCCAAACATTTAGGTCATACGGGTACCTACGTAGTGTAAATTAATTCAAAAATGTTATCATTAGCCAAATGAGTTAAATCCTGCATCGTTTGTGTTAGTTATAGGTTAATATTTACGTAATTTCTTAGAACATAATATATATAATATATATAAGTATATGTATTTAAAATTATAGTATATTTAAGTGGCACTATAAAATGGTGTCAACTTGTGCGTTGGTACAGTTTGATTTATATGCACATATATATATGCCATTTACATGCCATAATATGCATACCAGTTTAAAGAACGCGTGGTTCCCGGCAGAGTTAAATTTGGGCCACTCCATCTCTTCCCATTTGGTGTCGTACAAGGCGACTAAGGGACAGGGCTGTTTACCATACATCAGACATATGTATACAGCCCAAACTACCTGCGTCTATATTTCTGGAGTTATAAAATTAGGAGTCTTAAAGGACAAATCTCGAGATAACAGACGGCCAATTGTCATAACAAAAACCTGTTCAAATGTCAAAAACAATCACGATTCAAAATCAATAGTCAAAGTAATAAGTCATTACAAGAAGTAATAACATCAGACAGATATATACAGCTCGGACTCAGGCAAAGATATAAGGCTTGAGTCAACAATAGTACCCGGAAGACGGCAATAGGCTCACCCCTATTACGTGGGACCGAATTCAATGATTGGTGAAATTTGGTAGTTAATTCACCTCTGCCTAACCCTCCGGGGATAAAGGCGTGATAATATGTATGTATGTATGTAATAAGTTATTTATTATGAATAGACCATTAAACGGAACTTACAAAACGTATAATTAAAAAACATAAAAACATTACAATAAAAAGACGATTTCAATGTTTGATCTTGGAAATTGTGTGACACTTGGGAGATTGTGATTAGATTGAGACTGAATTTTGAACACGTTTCTTCGTAGACCCCATCACTTCTTATCGGCAGGTAAGATAGTGGACTCGAAGACATTTTTCTTGGGATTTCCCGAGTATCATTACATTACTACAGCCTCTATTGTATAGCAGTTGAGCGTTCGACTGCTATGCAAAGGGAGACGGGTTCAATTCCCGCTCAGTGCAACGCTCTGACGCAGTTGAAACTTATGAACAAAATCACGCCTCACTTAAGTTAGGAGGAGGTAGGACACGACGGTATTTCCGTCTAATTGAGCAGTCCGACTGGGGAAGTACCTCTGCCCTACAAAATACCGCAGACATAATAACCTCGTGTTGTGTTCCCGGCGGTGAGTAGGGTAGACAGAGCTCACTGGAGAGTTTTTGTGCTGTCAGACCACTGTCTTGCTTTATCTTTTACACTGACGGCACAAAAACCCTCTGTGCTTACAGGGTTGTCAGCGTGAATGTGACTCACTTGGTTTTGCACACATCCATAGGCCACGGTAACCATTTTCAATCAGGTGGGCCGTGAGCTTGTCAGCCACCTAAGTGGTATAAAAATAAATTCACTAAACAGTCACATAATTCTCTGTAATTAAGAGACACAAACAAAACAGAGAACCTACCAAAAAGTAAATGACACCTAGTAGCCAATTGCGTTCCGAATTATGTTGAACATCTGTTCAACATAATGGCACATAAGCCATAACTGCAGAATATTTCCTCTTAAATCCTGTCCGTGCATAAAACCCAATAATAATTTTACTATCTAGTTCAATCGTACCCGAGTTCTCATCGACAAGATTGCAAACCACAACGATAGTTGACAGGAAAATGACTGTACTGTAAAGTGTTTATGATGTAGTTAGCTACCTTTTTTCTTTGAAAAGTCAATGTTACTTGTATCCTTTTGACTTTCAATAGGCGTCTTGATCTCGTAAAAATATATGCAAACTTTTTAGATAAGATCAGCGAGGTAGTCTTGTTTCAAATTGAATACATTTTAGTTCTGTTGCCATAGTTAAGGGTGTGTATCCGGTGGAATGGAATAGGCCCACCCCATCTTTTTCCAAAGGTGTCATAGAAGGCAACTAAGGTACAGGGATGTTCTCTATCCGATAGCAAATATATAATCCATGACCAAGTGCCCATTTGACGGCAACACCCATGACAAAGTGCCAGCATGACGATAATGGGCACACGGCAAACCCCTTATTATGTGGGACCAAAACTCATAATTGGCGAAACGTAGATATTAATACATCGCTGCCTACCCTTTTGGTATTTACAGGCGTGAATATATATAAGTATAGCAGGACCCACTGAGATCTTCAGGTACATCTGCTGATTGACGAACGTGTCAGTCTCTGCGTGAGTGTAGGCTTTCTGAAGAGACTCTGACGTCAGTGTAACCTTTCTTCACCAAATAAACAGGAATACAATAAAGCCCTCAATCCCAGACTATGAAAGTAGTAGAATGAAAGCGTGAAGGAATAAAAGAGAGGAATAGAATGAATAGAAACGTGAAAAATTAATAGCGAAAAATTTATTTCAACTAAATGAAAATATACGAGACTCCAAATAACCAAAGTGACGAAGAAACTTCGAACTCTTTTTTTTTATTTATACCACTTAGTTGGCAGACAAGCACACGGCCCACCTGATGGGAAGCGGTTACCGTGGCCTATGGACGTATGCCACACCAGGGGTGTTACAGTCTCGCTGCCGACCATGAACGAACCTTCTGATGCCCGTCTTGAAGAACCCCATATTGTATGTGTTTGGGAAAACCGCAGCAGCATTTTTTATACTACTTAAGAGACTGACAAGCACATGGCCAATGACGGAACGTGGATACCGTGACCAATAGCTGTGTGCAATACAGAGACACTCTGTCCCGTCAGCGTAGAAGACAAAACACGAGCTCTAGCTAACTTACTCACCATCGGGAAAACAACACAAGGTTATTATGGCCGCAGTATTCAATAGGTACTTCCCCAATTGGACTGCTGACTGGTGAGAATATCGTTGTGTACTAGCTTTACAAATGTACACTGTTGTAATAAAAATTATACTTTGTGGTGTTGGGTGGACAAGTTGATATAAAAAGTGAATCAATGCCGACCATGCAATATAAAATGCTGACCATGAAGAAACCTTCTGATGCCCCTCTTGAAGAACCCCATATTGTAGGGAGGTCATTCCACAGCTTGAGTGTGCGTGGGATGAAGTTTCTTTCATACCGCACAGTGCGCACCGTCTCAGGTCGCAATGTGTGGGGATGAATTCCCTGCCTATGGCGAGAGGTGCGATGATAGAATGTAGCTACGGGCATCATGTCAAAAAAATCATCTGAGCACAAACCATTGTATAGGCGGTAGAACACACACAGTGAGGCAAAATCCCTCCTAAGGCTAAGAGGTAACTCGGGTAAAAGGTGCTGGTAAAAAAAAGACCTTTCCCCACAGCTTTTGGTGAGAGTGTAGGCTTTATCAAGGGACTCACATGTCGGTATAGCATATCTTCAGGACCTCTCATATGAATGTAGGTTTTCTCAAGAGACTGTGATGTTAGTGTAGCCTTTTTTCAGTCTCTGACGTCAGTGTAGTCTATCTTCAGAGCCTCTAATATGAGTGTAGACTTTCTCAAGAGACTGTATCGTCAGTGTAACCTTTTTTTAGAATGATGAGCTCTTCCAACTAATCCCACCCTCTCCTTGCCTACTTAGGACAACACGCTTAGATGTCACCCCCACACTGTGCAGAATATACGAGCAAGAACCAAGCGGTTCGCAGACTGAGTTCTTTTCTTTGCCGCACCACCAAGACCTGGCATTCATTACGAGCTCACGTGTTTTCTTCTTCCTACAGTCCCGGGTCCTTTAAGCGGGGTGTGAAAAAGCATCTGATGAGGCCGCCAAGCTGAGTGCCACCATTGTAACATTACTTATTGTCTGTAATGGTGATCCTCTTTCCTGAGACTTTGCCTTTAGCTTATTATCAGGCGAGGTGAAGTCAAGTTGGCGTGTCTTAGATAAAAAGAAAAACCTCTAATATATGAGTGTAGATTTTCTCAAGAGTCTCTGACGTCAGTGTGGCCTTTCTTTAAGTTCTAAAACCTATCCTCTAAGATAATAGCATTATAACTTAGGGTTGCATTTTTTTAAATAATTTATTTCAATAGTATGTAATAAATATTTAACTATTGTATAGTTCATCTCATAGAAGCACCCATAAAACCAGAATAGGTTTATCTTTCATTCACGTCTTCACTCAGATCGGTTCATGCTAACGTACGCCACGCCCCCGATTGTTAGCTCTTGGCACTACGCCTACTGGCCTATATACATGTAGCTTGGGTATAAAAGCTAGACAGTAAGTTGGCCAAATTGTTAGAAAAATCTTTACGCTTCAAGCATACTGCTCATATGTTAGCCGGTTAGCGTTACGATTTAGGAGATATATAATCTTAATGTCTTATAATATTTTATTTATTGCTTCACTCTCTGAATTCTGATTTCAACCCATAGAAGCCAAACTACGCATACAAACAGACTTTTTATTATTTCAAACTATTCTCTATCCCTATACCAAATTTCAGCAATATTTGTTCAGCTGTTTTAACGTGATTAAGTAACACATATCCAAACATCTTCACAGACATTCACATAAGTAGAAAGTGAGATAGAGATCCCAGAAGATGTAGGCAGACCAGATAGATATATTTTTCTGTCTTACATAATAAGGGGTAAGCCTTATTGCCTCAGACCAGCCATTATTAAGGATTAAATATTGAATATAGAGAGAGATCAAATTTAGTCTCGTTGGACGACAGTTATGGGTAGAAAAAAGATGCCCCTGTATTTTATTTTCCTGGATTTTTTCCTTCCATACCCTTTTTTTACGTGCGGAACATCCCCACGGCTGTCCCCACCACAGGGGCCGGTGGGAGAGGTATGTCGGACTCGAATCGAATAAAACGCATAATGCCTGTGGGTCTCTTTTGGTTGCCGAAGGTGAGGTTAACAGCCATAACCCTCGCACCCCAGCCGATCCAGGGTCATCTGTCTCGATCTGGCCCTCTCCTCAGGTGTGGGGACAACATAGTCCCCAACCAGTGCCCAGGGTGACAGGCGGCTCCACCCGTCACCCCCAGGCTTGCGCTCATGGAGGGCGGAGGTCATTCATCGACCTCAGACGCCCGAGTTACCTTTGTACGCGGGCAGCTTGGCTTGCGATCCTTCGTAGCTCCCGCTGCCGCTCCCGCCCCGCCTCCTCCTTCACGAGCATTACTTGCTCGCAGAAGGAGGCTCCTGGCAGATTTTTTTTATACCACTTAGGTGACATAGCAAGCACACGGCCAACCTGATTGGAAGTGGTGGGAAGGGATTCTTTTGTCCGCACTTAGCCTCCATTTTTGGGCTATTGTGCGTGGATGGGAAATGGTTACCGTGGGCTGTGGACGTAAGCAACACCAGTGACCACACCACCACACTCGTGCTGCTGACCTTAAAAAAAGTGCAAGCGACAACGATATTTGACAGTAAAATTACTGTAATGTAAACTATTTATAGAGTCGATTAGGACTACTTTTCTATGAAACGTAGTCGTTGCTTACACCTTTTAATTCAACCGTTGTTATGTAGGTGGCAAAGTCATGCGTTTTTCAGCATGAATGGGGCCGTGTTGGCCGGTTAAGCACCACCCTCCCACTTAGATCGATGTTGACGAGTAGTATGCTGTATTTAGTATAGTTTGCTAGAGTAAAGGGGGTTCCCCACCCACTCTGACGGTGACACGTAATATAGAATTGTAGGCAATGCCTTAAAACGTTGTTATTATGGAAACTAGAGTTGCCATAAAACGTGATGTGGTTGGTTATAATTTTTGACAGAGTATAAGTCTGTAGTCTAGTGGTATAGGCTGCTCAGACGAGGTCTCGGGTTCGATCCCAGGTTTACCATGGCACACACCAATGACTTTTCGATGCTCTTCGAAGTTATGTGTGTATTTATCGCAGGTATATAAGTGCCCGGTTAATGGCAATAGTTATGTTTACACATGTATAGTTCATAATAAAAGTAAATTGTAATTTAATGAGGAATCTAAAAAAATATAATTTGAGACCCACCCTCCCCTTTCCTACACAGGACAACATGTGCAGGTCTTAGATGTCATCCGCACACGTTGCAAAACATCCGATCAAGAACCAAGCGGTTCGGAGACTCTTTCCTCTGTCGCACCATTAAGGCCTGGAATTCATTACCAGCTCATGTGTTTCCTTCTTCCTACAGTCCCGGGTCCTTTAAGCGGGGCGTGAAAAGATGCAGAAGGCATATGATGAGGCCGTCAAGCTGAGTGTCACCATTGTCACACGGTATGTGTAAGTAATGGTGACCCTCTTTTCTGGGACTTTGCCTTCAGCTTACCATCAGGCAAGGCGACGTCCAATTGACGTGTCCTATATATAAAAAAAGACTTTGGGGGCTATGCCTATAGGTTCACGTGGGAGTATTTCAATGAAAGATGGCGTACACTTATAACGTTTATTACTGCTCACACAAATATCTCTCTATATGTAGGACTTACAATCTAGTAATTAGAACACTTGATATTAACTTAGAATATCTATAAGTGAGCGAGGTCATATGTGGCTGTCTGTAGTAAGCCTTCCGTATGAACTGGCTTCACAGAGCGCGGGAGCTCCGTCGCTGCAGGGCGAGGAATTCGCTGATATTGCGTATGCGACGCGACGCCGCTACAGAGACTGAGTTAAAAATGCAATTGAGATTATTTGATATTTTAGAAATGTTTAAAATTATATTTTAAAAAACATTAATAAATATTTGAAATCCTATATTTCTTAAATACTTCCTGTTTAAAAACGGCGGCGGCGGCCATGACACTTTGAGTCAAGATGGCGCATTAGAGATTGTAACAGAGAGACGCATGGTGTATACGGGTAACGAGAGAAACAGAAATAAATGCGGTTAAGAGTTCTAGATGTTTTATTCTTTTATATTATATTTTGACTTACTTTAGGAATTAAAATATTGAAAAATCATAGTTGCAGTTAAGTTAGGTAATATCTTACTTTGCAAAGCATATTTTGTGATAACAAACTACATATTAAGTAATATTGGGAAGAATGGACGACCTTGTCAAATAACCATTATATTATTATATGAACTTACTACAAACGCAAATTGCTACAGTGGTTACCAAGATGTTTTCAAAATGGTTTACAGCACAAGCACACGGCCCACCTGATGGAAAGTGGTTACCGTGACACAAGAACGTGTGCAAAACCAATGTAGTCACACCCGTGCTGCCAACCCTGTAAGAAGAACAGAGAGTTCTGTTTCTGTTTCTTTAGTCACTGTCTATAAGTATAAATATTGTAGGACATTCTATGTAGACCCAAAGTAAGCATAGCTTAACTAGCTTATGTTATGGGATCTAGAATGCGGATAAACATACTTAGATATATTTTGTAAAACATACATTTTATTCATAGAAACACCCAGAACAATGATAATAAATAATAAATAAACATTCCACGACATTCTACACAACGCTATCTAGACCCATGTTAAGCATAGCTTAACTAGCTAGCGTTATGGGATCTAGAATGCCGATAAACATACTTAGATACTTTTTTTTGTAAATACATACATTTTTTTTTATACCACTTAGGTGGTAGACAAGCGCCTGATGGAAAGTGGTTACGCTGTAAGCACAGAGTCTCTGTGCCGTCAGTGCAGAGGACTAAGCAGGACAAGCCTTTAGTCTTCTCACTGACAGCACAAATTCTCCAGTGAGCTATTTATACATAAAAACACCCAGGCCAATGCAAATATACATATTCATGCATACAAATATTTTCCTGAGCGGGAATCGAACCCACGCCCGCTGCATAGCAGTTCAATGCTCTACCGCTACGCCATGGAGGATGTCAAAATATTCATATTCATCTCTTCTACTTTCTATTTTGATATGAAATGAAATGAAAGTTTATTTGTCAGAATATGGGTCAGTGGGTACATAAATTTGGATGTTTGCATTTAGGTGTAATCCATACTCTACCACTGTGTGGCGTACAAAAATATGTCTTACAATAAAAAGTAAATTATTCAATAGTTCTTTTTTTATACCACTAAGGTGGCAGACAAGCACACGGCCCACCTGATGGAAAGTGGTTACCGTGGCCTATGGATGTTTGTAACACCAGAAGAGTCACAGTCGCGCTGTCAACCCTGTAAATACAGAGTTTCTGTGCCGTCAGTGTAGAAGACAAAGCAGGACAAGCCTTTAGTCTTTCCACTGACAGCACAAATTCTCCAGTGAGCTCTGGCTACTCTACTCACCGCTGGGAACACAACACGAAGTTATTGTAGCCGCGGTATTTTGTAGGGCATATACATTATTATGCAAAAAAGTTAATTATCACAATTTATCATTATTTAAAAATTCGTCAATAGTATACTTAATAACATTTATCCATTAGTAATATATAAATGTATTGATCGTATTACCTTTTTTGAGGCTTTACTAAGGTATACTTAATATAATATACATTGACTAACCTGTTTCCAAACATTACACAACGTCCAAATTACACTAACCCAAAAAACGCTGATGAGAATAATAAAAAAAACACACACTCACAAAAAATACATCGGCAATATAAAAACGTTATTTACACAAGCTTATCGGGTTGGTCACATAAAATTAGAATCAAAACACACAATATGAAATCCGTAGCCGTCCCGTGAGGGGGAGGCTTTCCCTAAAATATTCAAACGTACACGCGATGAAACCTCCACCGAGTGAAGTCAAAAATTGTGTATTATACCACTGAAACGCATCCATTTTTTACGGATTTGTTTTCCGTGAACGATAGCAGCTTTTGTTGTGACTTTCTGAATTCTAAGAGGGTTACGATTTGTAAATATTTTGTAATGAGGAGGTACATTACTTATTTATCCCGATAGATGGCGCATTATCGCTGGTGTTGTATTGGCTGTCAAATTTCATACAAATTGTTAGTAAATAAAAGAAAAAGTCTTCTATAGAATAAACAATGACGCTGTTTAGTGAATTTCAGTGTAAATAGAAAGGTCCTTATCGTTTCCCTACTGATAAGAAAAGACGGACGCTATAGATTAAAGCCCTGCACATCAAAAACTGGATACCAAATTCATCTGCTAGAATATGTAGCGACCAATTCAAACCTGATGATTTTTATGTAGGTAAGCATTTCTCTTCTTCAACTCTTCTTTTAAATTTGTCACTGTCACGCAGGAGCACATTTTTGTTGATAAATTTTGTTAAATAATCTCACTGCAAATGTCAACGACACGATTGACTAGCACCTCTGACAGTCTGATGTAAGAATCATAGCACACGTCCTGATCGACCACCTGAATCTCGTGGAGGGTGGACACACGGCAACAAATTTACTGGCGTGGCTAACGTGGCTCTGGTGAAATTTCTTGAAAAACTTGACATTGGCGTCTCGCCATTAATAATTTTATAAACATTTACAATTTACTTGATATTGGCAAAATTACAGCGCTTTGCTGAAGAGACCATTAATAAATGAACATTGAACATAGTAAGAATCATAGCATTATAGACTCAAAACAAGCACCAGCGGAGGTGGCGCCATCTAAGATTAGTTTTGCAGTTATAATGACATTATTTTTTTATTTAAGTAGTACATGGAAAACTTACAGCATAATAACATGAATAACGTTGGATTAGGCAATAGGAAGCCAATAATAAGTTTTCGCTTACAGTCGCTGCTTTGTTAAAACACTGTGAACAAAAACACGCATTGCACACAGAAAAAAATAGAAAACTACACAATAGATCTACATAGCCAACACCAGCAACATAGTACATCAATTTCTGGATTTGAAAAATGTTAAACTCAAGCACCTTCTTGCCGCGGACTCACTAGCCGAGAAAGGGAATGTTCTGTGTGAAAATGTCGATTGTGTCGTGAAAAAAGTAAAACTTTAATGAGTAAAGGTTACTATAAAGTGGATGAGTATCTTAATGATGTTAATGCGTGGTCAACATAAGTCTCTTGCTTGCTCGCACAATATAAATTATAAGCTGAAACAAATTTAAAAAAAGAAAAATAATCTAGTTCTAATACAGTTCGCCGAGTTTCTTGCTGGTATCTTCTCAGTAGAACTAACCTACCGAACCAGCGAAAGAATCATTTTCCAATGGTTTATTTTTACATTATTTAATATTTTTATATTATTTCTTAACATACCTAATTGTAAAATTTTGACGTTTATATGTGCTCTTTGTGTGCCTAAACTGAATAATCGATCTGCGTGATAAATCTGTGATAAAGCATATTTGGCACATAAGTAGACCATTTCTTAACATGTAGAATACTTTTCATCTTGGAAAATGATTCCGATGTGAAACGGGGACAGGTAAAGTTGACTCACCATGCGACCAGTACCGCACTTTGTCTAGCAACTCTAATAAATAATCAATAAACCTATTTGGCGCCAAAACTTTACCATTTTGATTTATGACTATAATACCCTGTGACACTCGCACAATAAAATCGAATCTGACGGCGAATCATTTATCAAAATCACTTTAGTAATATAGTATTTAGGAGAAATATACATACATACATATAATCACGCCTTTATCCCTGGAGGGTGAGGCAGAGGTGAATTAACACCCACATTCCACCAATCAAAGTCAAAGTGAAAAATCATTTATTCTGTATATTTTTTTTTTTTTTTTTTTATACCACTAAGTTGGCAGACAAGCACACGGCCCACCTGATGGGAAGCGGTTACCGTGGCCTATGGACGTATGCAACACCAGGGGTGTCACACTCGTGCTGCCGACCATGAAGAAACCTTCTGATGCCCCTCTTGAAGAACCCCATATTGTAGGCGCTTGGGAAAACCGCAGCAGGGAGGTCATTCCACAGCTTGAGTGTGCGTGGGATGAAGTTTCTTTCATACCGCACAGTGCGTACCGTCTCAGGTCGCAATGTGTGGGGATGAATTCCCTGCCTATGGCGAGAGGTGCGATGATAGAATGAAGCTACGGGCATCATGTCAAACAATTCATCTGAGCACAAACCATTGTATAGGCGATAGAACACACACAGTGAGGCAAAATCCCTCCTAAGGCTAAGAGGTTCCACTCTACCTGTGAGTATGGGATTGTCAACCAGCCTAAATGCCCGTCTTTGCAACGAGAGAGTATAGACCATTATATCGGCACTTACAAAACGTCAACAAAAAAGGAACATGAATTTCAGTTTAGTAAATGGACCACCGGTTCGAAACGCGGCCCTGACTTGAGAAGACTTCAATAATTGTATTTGGTCCCACGTCTCACGGAGTGAGCCTATTGTCGTATTCCGGGTACTATTGTTGACTCGAGCCATGCATCTGAGGCTGAGTCTGGGCTGTATATATCTGTCTGATGTTAAACAGCCCCGTCCCTTAGTCATCTTGTACGACACCACATGGGAAGAGATGCGGTGGCCCTAATTCTTCTCAGCTAGAAACCACGCGGCACATTGGAACAGCTAGCGTTTCACTCAATCAACGTATCTACAGCAACGATATCATCTTAAATATCTCGACATAAAAGCTGCCATGATCCCAGTAGGTAGTTGTCGGGCAGCCATTAGCGACTACACGTCTGTATTGATGGATGGACCTTAAGACATCCCGGAGATATCCGATGAATGCTCTCGGATCATCTAACCACATTATGAGTTGAATTGAAGACCTTTTATGAAATATTGAAAATGGACGCGGGTGTTCGGACGTCGTTGATTGAGTTTTTGTATGGTTATAATTTGATTTGAATTTCTTTAGGACATTAAAAGATATCACATATATACTTATAATAATAATAATATTATAAAGAGGAAAGATTTGTATTTTTGTATGTAACGAATAAATTCAAAAAGTACTGGACCGATTTTAATAATTCTTTTTTCATTAGACAGCTACATTCTTCGTGAGTAACATAGGCTACTTTTTATCCCGATATTCCCATGGGATCAGGATTTACGCGGCGCGGCGCGGTGCTAGTATGAAATAAATTGATTGAACACTCATTGAAGTACAAAAAAAATTGACTATAGTTTTCAAATACAATAGAACTGCAAAAGCATGTTAGTATTTCTACACCATATTGTGGTAGAATATGTGAAACGTTTAATTTTAAAAAATACCTCTTTAAACCATATTCTGAGAATTAAACTATTGTTCTATTCTATCATATTAGTAAATTTAGATACATTTTCATTTAAAACTTTTGCATAAGCATCTTCATAAAGTTTGTATTTTTGAGTCCAGCTTGCCAATTTATTCTTCGGCTTTTACGTGAATGACGGATGACGACTGCCAACGGACATGGAGCTCTCTATGTGATAGAGACATTATTTTTGTATAGCCTCATGATTATATATAACCTGAAATATCTAGTATTTTTCATTTATTTGAGTAAATAACAAACGTGAGCATATATTTTTGATTTTCAAAGAAATACTATTCGTTCAATGTATTAAATGCGTAATTCTCAGAATCGCAAAGGGATGTTCACTGTCACTTCCAGCTTTATTTAGCTCTGTACCAGTAATTTCTACATTGTCGTTCACTATACTTGCGGCACGCAATGATGGCCGTTTTGTCACGACTGGTCTTGCTGGTTTTTTTATTTTTTGGTGTATGAAGTTTATTTTCTTCTGTGTCAGTCTCGTCATATTTTTCTTTAGTTATTTGTATAACAGTTTATATTAAGGGCATCAAAAAAGAGAAAACAAGCAAAACCAATCGTGTCAAAACGGCCATCATAGCTTGCTGCAACTATAGTACATTGAAGCGATAGGTAACAAAGCTCTGATTCCTTGAATCAGTTTAGGAATCAGCTTTGTTACAATTTCATTGTACGAGTGACCTTGACCTATTTAGTGTCAAGGTTACTCCATAAAGTGAAACGGTCAATGTTGATGCTTTCATTTTTCTGTGTTCATTAATTTATTTGTAATTATAACAAGTATACCGAAATTATACCTCAGGACACGTACATAATTTTAAACAACCTTAATTTATTAGCAACTCATTGTTATATAGACACGGCATCCAGAAAAATAGCGACTTTCAAAATACCTACGTCATTATTATGAATTTATAATTTTGAATTATTTTACTATAATATAGGTATTTAAACTATCATGGTCACTCACATCAGTATCACAACACAACAGTGCCGCAATATCGGATACTCAAAACAATGAAACATGGTAAATATCCCGTTTATTGTGATATTTTATTAAATGATTATGTTATTTATACTGATGATTAATGGCACTTAGTGGAATTTGTTGTTACACATATTGAAATATACTTGTACTACCTACTTTTTCCACAGTATTTTTTATTATTACTCCTGACCAGTTTCGCCTTAGGGCATCCTCAAAGGTTTACAATAATTGTAAAAATTTGAGGATGCCCTAAGGCGAAACTGGTCAGGGTTATAATATATATTATGAATATAATATTATTATTATTAATTACATTTTTTTTTGCGTTGCGCACTGTCGTATCTCTCATTAGTGCATAACATCAAGACTATTATCTGCATTTTTTTGTTACCATTGTATGTATGTTAACCCAGTAAAGCTTATATATCAACCCACCCTCACAAACTGCCACATTTATATAATAAGGATAGATTCCATAAATCACATCAACATTTAGTAGTTCAATGTCACAGAATCCTTCCGGCGACGACGGCCTGTCTAGACGTCGTCGCATCACGAGTTATTTAGGCCGCCATCTTGTAAACGTTACGCGCTTAAAAATGGTGTCTTAATCAATGACGTATTATATCATAGAATGATACGTCATACCCGAAGATGGCGGCTTTAAGAAATAACGCTATTACTAACAATACGTCAATATTATTAAAATATATGAATTAAGTACATTATTATTTATTTATATCAACTAATATTATTATTTCTCTTTAATGGCAACAGGCTCGCCACCTATTACATTGGGACCTAAACATAAACTGGCGAAATGTGGGTGCTAGCACCTCTGTCTACGCCTTCGGGGATATAGGCGTGAGTTTATGTTATGTTATGTAAGATATACAACTTATAAATTATATTTTACATCTATTTAAAAATATAAAAAAATGCTCCACCGGTATCGGGTACAGGGACCAGACCGGTGGTTAGGGCTCCAGAGAAAAGAACTTCCGCACGATGCTGCATTTTTATTATTTATTTTATTATTTATTTATTATTCAAAGCTTTTTTTGCATAGTGCCTTGTCGCGAATTAGATTTTTTTTATCTAGGACACGTTAATTTGACTTCACCTCGCCTAATAGTAAGCTAAAAGCAAGCTGATTGGTGTATAAATAAGTCTCTGAGTGGTGTATGTTTTTGTCCCAATTATAGAGTGTGGGCAACATTTATATAGCTAAATACTTCATTGGTCTTAATTGTAATGTTATTGCATTGATGCTTCGGTTATATACTTGATTATCGTTATATTTTAAAAGAATATTAGAAACCGGTAGTGGAGCGCTTCAAATAAAGTTAAACTAAAAGAATTCGACCCGGACCCTGAGGGTAAAGGTTAAAACTACACAAATTAGCAGTACGATTTAAGAAATCTTTCTGCGTCATACTCCTTTTATTGTGAAACGTTATAGGCTGTATAATATCAAGTTACGACCCACTGAAGCGGGAGAGTCACCGTAAACGTGCAATAAAATACGAGTGAAACCACGAAGCACGGCTTGTTTATTAATAAAATATGATTTGATAGTAACTTACATCTATTTTAGTGTTACTTTTTTAACTTACACTTTGCTTGTTTAATGTAGGTACCAATCCCATACTTCTATTTATTTCCTTACTTTCTTTCTTCTTTCTAATACTCTGCCTGTCTGTCTATCTATCTGTCCTAAATCGCTGCACCCACTTTGATGAAATTTGGTATAGGGGTAGATTAGACCTTGAGAAAGGACACTAGCTAAGTTTTGTCGCCATAACCGACATTCACGTGGGCGTAGCCGCGGGCAACAGCTACGCTTGTATATTTTTTAGAAAGGATATTATTACTTATCAGAAATTAGCTAAGTACTGGCACTTGTATAAAATTAATCTTACAGAAAAAAAATAATTAAGAAACTTGAGCAAGAAATGTGTGTAGTAGTGATTCCACGTACAGTTGCCGCCGCATACGTAATTAAAATTAACTGCAGCGGGTACGTTACAAAATTAAGTATAGCCCATCCTTGTTGGAATTTTCGAATTTCGAACCTACGAGTGCCAAGTACGTTCTTGGCAGCAGTTTTACATTATTCTGTATTCTGTAAAATATACGAGAATATCAGAAGTTATAGCCGTTATGTGCTGTGCCGTTTGAATTTTAACTATTTCCTGAACTGAAGATACTTATTATATTTTTAAATTTAGATCTATACTGTTAAATAACTGTAAAGTGAGCGTGTCTGTACATTTGAGATATTTAAACTGGAGATGTTATGTTATATTAACGATACTGAACACATTTTTTTTTAAATCTTCCTGTTTATCTGTAGTCTGCGATGGACATAAAACATTCTGAACGGGTTTCGATGAGGATTTTTTGTTTTAAAAGTATTAGTCAACATAAAATCTTATTTTAATGCACGCGAACAGTATCAGCGACATCAGCTACTAATTTGTAATCTGAACTAGATAGATGGCAATCCGTGAAAATAATGACAAATGTATGGAATTTGATGACAGTAGAGTAGTTTCCTGAGTGATCGAATTCTTACCAATACCACTTAATGTCTTAGCATTTTAGCTAAAAATATGCATAGTAAACTAAGATATTGCCTAACTAAACTGAAACTTTTCATTATTTTTAATTCCCAAAATAGGTCAAAATATAAACAATCGAAATAAAGTAAAATTTACAACTTTTTAGATTCCTTATAAAATTACAAATCAATCTTATTATGCACTGTATACATGTAAACGCCACGTAGACTGAGATAAATGCGATATTCTCTTGCACTCCATACATTTTCACTACGCGCCAGCGCGCTGTGACGTCACCACGTGTCAGGATTTTGTATAGAACGTTTTCGGGCGGCTCGAGAAATGGAATTTTCAAAATATTTTTAAAACTATTTGTCATAAGAAAGTTTCACTTTTAAAGATCATTATATTATTGTAAAGTGTACAGTTTACGATTATAATAAAAAAATAGGACACAACCCTGTTGTCAAGTTATAAATGTCAAATCTCGTATAATCGTCATTCTTTTCTACAATACGCAGACCTCTTGTCTAGAGGGACAGGATTGACATGTATTATGACGTTTATGACAGTCATCAACGAATGTCAAACTCATACATTGATCAATCTATTCTAGAAATATTAATCGATCAATCCGGAGGCAGCGTGGCTATGCTTGTTACCAACCTAAGTGTTATAACAAAATATCATAATTTGTCTCAGCGGATGGAGCCGATGGAAAGAGCTTACAAAAAATAAGGCTTAGCAAGAAAGAGGCTTTTCATGTTAATTCTTCCCGTTGAAGCGAAGCGCGACCGTTTTTTCCCCATATGCAAATCCCTGGGGGTACCGCCCCGTGGAGAGGACGGGCTGATTTAAAACCACATGGTGTTTCTGACGTCAGACTGTCGTAGGCAGTGTGGCAAACTAGAACACGCTGTATCAGTATTTGTAATGTTTTTAGTAGAGAGTATTATTTTTAGACCGAAGCGAAATAAACTTTTTCCAATGGTTTGTTTTTATATTATTTAATATTTTAATATTATTTCTTGACAGAATTGAAAACTTTTGACGTTCATATGTGGCTCTTTACGTGCATAAACTGAATAAATAAAATTGGTTCTTTGATTGAGACTAAGAAACTTTAATTGATATCGCTCAAAGAATTGGCATCGCCATTCAGCGTGGTAATGCCGCCAGCCTTTTGGGCACGGTACCAGTAGATATCGATGGGAAGGAATTTTTTGATGCCTAAAGTTGCAGTTTATCTCTTTTTCTCTATTGCGTATATTGTATAGTTAGCATAGTTTTGTATAAATTTTATAAGTAATTGTGTATATTTTTTCTGGATATTGTAAGTTGAATAATAAATTGGAATACTATTGTCAGTATTCTAAAATGGTCGTAACTGTACATTTTACAAAACTTTTAAAAACTTGCGTTTTGTAAAATTAAGGATTCTGAAGACAAAATATTTTTTTAGAATATTGTCTGTTTATGTGTTTGTTCGTAATAGACGCAAAACTAATGAATGCATTTTGATGCGGCTATTTATCAGAAAGCTTTTATGTTAGAAAGTTTTTTTTTAATATCTTTAGTGTACAGAAGCGGACCTACTAAATATTTATTTATGAGTATAAATTGCAAATAGTTAAATAGAACAGGAGATATAACCAAAAGTCGTCATAAAATGAGGTTATTTATTTAATTAATTAATATATTGACGTATTATTACTTTAGTTTTATATTATCTGTTGTATTATTAGTAAGTAGTATATTTTTATACTTTGCGTTTGCGCCATTTTTCCTGAATGATGTATCTTAAAATAATACGACATTGAGTTTTAGTAATCGTGATACAATTTATCGAACAGTTTGCATGGGAGGGAAAATGGAGAGAAAAGGGAATAACTTCAATAACTCTAACTTTTTGACTGGTATTTTGACGATTGCTGTGAAAAAAAAACGAATACTCATGAGGTCTCTATACTGACCACAGAACTGTTAGTACCTACCTAATATTATTCCAACCACTTTATTGAGTTAAACCCCAGTTTGGTTCAACTTCATTTCGTTTTCTGAAGTTTATCTAATTGATGAAATCCGTTCGAAAACAATTTGTTTACAGGCCAACACGGGCACGTTTTATAGCGATATC
The DNA here is from genome assembly GCA_963662185.1 of Eilema griseolum. Lineage (NCBI taxonomy): Eukaryota > Metazoa > Arthropoda > Insecta > Lepidoptera > Erebidae > Eilema > Eilema griseolum. The sequence goes on from OY759249.1 coordinate 6,435,352, forward strand.
AACGATTCATTGCTCAGTGTAGCGGAAGAATCGTTTGATGCCCTATCCCTGAAGATCGCCGGTGTGGTTAGCTGTGAAAATAAATATTATTATGTACGATCATAACGTTTTTGATACATTGCCTTTTAAGTTTGTAGTAAGCAGTTTGTAAGTTAGGAGGAGGTAGGACACGACGGTATTCCCGTCCGAATTTAGCAGTCAGACTAGGGAAGTACTTCCACCCTACAGAATACTACGGTTATAATAACCTCGTGTTGTGTTCCCGGCGGTGAGTAGGGTAGCCAGAGCTCAATGGAGAATTTGTGCTGTCAGTGGGATGACTTAAGGCTTGTCCTGCTTTGTCCTCTACACTGACGGTACAGAAACTCTGTGCTTACAGCAGCGCGAGTGTGGCGCTTCTCTATTGTTACACACGTCCATAGTCCATTTCCATCAGGTGGGCCGTGCGTTTGAGGAATAAAAAGAACAAGAAAGAAGAGAAAAGAAAAAGGCTGACAAGCACACGATCCTCCTGACGGAAAGTGGTTTCTGTGGCCTATTAATCAAAGAATCAATTTCATTTATTCAGTTCAGGCACACAAAGAGCACATATGAACGTCATAATTTTACAATTATGTCAAGAAATAATATAAAAATATTAAATAATGCAAAAATAAACCGTTGGTAAATGATTCCATTGCTAGTTTGGTAGGTTAGTTCTACTGAGAAGATACCAGCAAGAAATTTAGAGAGCATTAATACTAGATTATTTATCTTTCTTTTAATTTTTATTTATTTAATTTCTTGTTTATTAATAATCTAATGTATCTAATAATTAATTACAATTTATTTTGTGCGAGCAAGCAAGACACTTATGTTGACCACGCATTTACATCATCAAGATACTCCTCTACTTTATAGTAACCTTTATTCATTAAAGTTTATATTTCACTGAGCTATTTTAAATTTATTTAGTGGCATGTTAATCAAATCCTGAGGAATTTTATTAAATATTTTATATACAGCTGCCTACAAACGAATCACTAACTTTGTGAAGCCTGAGTTTTGCTGCAACAAAATACAACAACAATCGCCTATGAACGTGTGCAACACCAAGACCATTTAGGAACCCACCCGAGGAGAGGGCCAGTTCGACAGAGATGGCCCTGGGTCTGCCGGAGTGCGAGGGATATGCCTGTTAACCTCACCTTCGGCAACCAAAAATAAAACGACCTAGAGACGGCGTGCGTTTTGGTCGGTTCGAGTCCGGTAACCTCTTCCACCGGCTCCGGTGGGGGGTATCCGTGGGGATTTTGAGCACGTAAAAAAAAAGACCCTTTAGGAACCTGTTAATGCCCTTCAAGCAACACTATAAATTCATTTTTATGTACCATACATTTAAATATACTTTGCACGATAATATTTAAGTAATAAAGTAAAATAATGTTAAGGGTAAGTTCCGACTCGGAAACAATGCGTCTTGAACGGCACGCAACCTTAATGACGTGTGCGGACAAAAACTACCAAAGAAAGTTCTATATTAGTTCTACAGCTTGCGTTCAGAAATTGTTGACACGAAATGTGAACCCTATAACCAAGAGGAGAAGGCTGAAAATGACAAATTTATATACTTTACCAACACACGTGTTTTCTTCTTCCTACGGTCCCGGGTCCTTTAAGCGGGGCGTGAAAAAGCATATGAAGAGGCCGCCAAGCTGAGGGCCACCATTGTATTACTGTTGTTGTTTGTAATGGTAACCCTCAGTCCTGACAATTTGCCTTCATCTTAGGAATTTGTTTTATATTCCATCTCTTCTCTCTTCCATACATATCTTTCATACAACAAAAAATAATAAAATAAACTTTTACCTATAATTTGATTCAAATGTCTCTACTATATGTGTGTGTGTGTGTTCTTTTGTGCTTTTATGTGCGTGTTCTTTCACAAGTAATGTTACTAACGAGCATGCGCAACTTTTTACTAGCAATACGTGAACTAATTTGATTTCGTAAGGTTGTTGCACTGTACAGTCAGTAAAATATCAATAACCATGCCCACGATTCTACTGAAGCAAAAACACTGACAATAGGACACGACGGTATTTCCGCCCAACTCTGCAGTCCGACTGGGGAAGTACCTCCGCCCTACAGATTACTACGGCCATAATAACTTCGTGTTGTGTCTCAGCGGTGAGTAGGGTAGCCATAGCTTACTGGAGTATTTGTACTGTCATAGGGAAGACTAAAGGCATGTCCTGGTTTGTCTTCTACACTGACGGCACAGAAACTCTGTGCTTACAGGGTCGGCAGCCCGAGTGTGGCTCCTCTGGGGTTACAAACGTCCGCCACGTTAACTACTTTCCATCAGGTGAGCCGTGTGCTTGTCTGCCACCATTATGGTATAAAAAATGGTGTTAAATGTAGGGCTTTATTTCTATACGATTAAATCAAATTTTTTTTTTTAAATCAAAATTTCGTTTACTCAAAAAAAAACATTTAATTGTGGACTTAACTGTCATACAAAAACAACTTCTTAACTGATTCTATCGCGATTTATTCGATAAAAAAGTCATTTAGCCCGACGTTTGGGCTATTTTTCAGCAGCCATGGTCGCGGGGTTGCTAAACATGACAGTTGTCCACCAGCCGAAACGTCGGGCTAAATGTAAATATAATAACATAACATAAACATAACATAAACTCACGCTTATATCCCCGAAGGGGTAGGCAGAGATGCTAGCACCCACATTTCGCCAGTGTAAATATAATAATAAGTTATAATAAGTAGTTTTATTTCAATAAGTAATATTCGCGTAAACTCATATTATATGTTTAGTAAATTATGATCCTACATGACACTGTTTGAAGTTCCGCGGCGGTGGCGCGCCTGGCCGTTTCCGGGGACGAGTTGGGGACTCTGTAGTCCCCACACCCGAGAAGAGGGCCAGATAGTGAGAGATGGCCCTGGGTCGGCCGGGGTGCGAGGGATATGCCTGTCAACCTCACCTTCGGCAACCAAAGCGACCCACAGGCGGCGTGCGTTTTAGTCGGTTCGAGTCCGACATAACCTCCTCCACCGGCTCCGGTGGGGATTTTGCGCACGTAAAAAAAAAAACTGTTTGAAGTTCTACATATTTAAGTTCTGCATGTTCCATACATACACATACACACGCCTGTAAATCCTCGAAGGGGTAGGCAGAGGTGTATTGATCGATTAAGATATAGACAAGATTGAATCGGTTCAGGCAGGATTCGAACCCGCTATCTTACCCTTACAGGGGGAATACTCTGACCACTAAGCCACAGAACCTTCGCCCGAAACCATCCAATAGTTAGCATAGTAAATACTTTAAAATTTCATTCTAGAGGTGTATTATCACCCACATTTAGCCAACTATGATTTTCGGTTCCACGTAAAGGTGAGCCTATTGCCGTCAAGTGTGCACTTAGTGAGAAGCTGTATCTTTACTGTTGGATGGAGAACAGCTCAACCCTTTAGTCATCTTCTACGATTCCCACAGGAAGAACAAACACGGTAAAAAACAAAACTCATGTAATAAAAAACTCATACATTCTTAAAACAATTACAGAACTCTATAAAATACAGAAGGGCCAAACATTCATAAAATCTACAATTTTGTAAGGGAGACCAATGCGCCCAATTTCGCTGCCAAGGAGTCTGCGACGGCTCAGGGTGAACGGGGGTGAAGCAGGGGGCGAAACGGGTGGGGTGAGAATCAGGTCAGCGCACTTTAACGTCTTATGGGGCGAGACTGGGCGGCGACGGTCGAATCTATAGCCTTAGGGCGTGCGCACATTGCGTACGTGTAAATACTAGATTAGGGTTTATTAACCTTTCTTTAGTTATTATATTTTTTTAAAAGAATATTATTAACCATAACATAAACTCACGCCTATATCTCCGAAGGGGTAGGCAGAGGTGCTAGCACCCACATTTCGCCATTTTATGTTTAGGTCCCAATGTAATAGGTGGCGAGCCTATTGCCATTAACCGGGCACATAATCCCTGCTGATTGATGGCCGAGACTGGCGTTGACTTTCCTTCGGGGTTGGGAAGTCAGACGGTGTGACTATTATGTACCTACATAAGTTCTACGTGATTAGCAACACCCGAGCAAGATAAGATATATCTTTATTGTACACCAACAAATTACAGTACATGTACGGATCAACAATATGAAAAATGTACAATGGCCTTATAAAAATGGTGGCTACAAGCGATCTCTTCCAGACAACCTTTGGTTGGAAATGTTTTAATTGTCTTAACAATAATAACTTAGGGGTAGTCGAGTTTATAAAAACCTGCGATAAATACACACATAACTTCGAAAAGTATCGAAAAGTCATTGGTGTATGCCATGGTAAAACCTGGAATCGAACCCGAGACCTCGTCTCAGCAGTCCATTACCCATGCCACTAGGCTACCGCAAATTAGTAACCAACTACACTTATACACAAAAAAGAACCTAGACATTACACTTTATTTATTTTATAAATAGGTGTAGCCAATGGCTCGGCGCGCGTAGTATTCTGATTCGATTCCCGCAACCACCGGGTTCCTATCCACTAACCACCGGGTTGCCTAATAAGGGTACTGCGTGTAAATGCATTTGGTATATGTACACAATCTATACAAATAAATACAGTTAGAATGTCTGTTTGTAATGTTAAAATTAGGTACAGCATTTTATGTATGGATAACTTTTTTTTAACCCTTTTTTGAAATTTCTTGTCTGTCTATTTACTAACGGTAATCTCTGAAGTGAATTATGGGTTGAAAACGGAATATTTTTTGAGAAGAAAACGGATTAAAAAATTACAAAAAATTACAGTAAAATTATAAAAGGCCAAATCTAGCAAAAAGGAGGAGCGTTGCTCACAATTTCCCCATCTGGAAGTAAAGCAGGAAGTTGCTTCAAAGGTCTGCAAAGCATACCTGCCGATGTACTGAGAAGAAAACGGAATAAAAGTCTGGGTTGAAACTGGAAAAAATATTCGTGGGTTGAAAACGGAAATATTATTTTATGGGGCTTTAAGAACCTTCCAATAACTGCGACGTACCTATTCAATTATAATGTTAAACCATAGATAAGATAGGTAGGACTAGGTACAGAATCTAAATTATCATGTTTGAGGTGTCACTTATCGTGACTAGTGCTGATATGCAGTTTGGCGTGAGGCATATAATCGATAATAACGGACATATTACAGTCCTTTTTCAACCATCATCATGCATTAGTCCGATCTAACCCTTGTACTTTGTCAGTCGGGGTGTAAGGGATATTCTTAAGACAATCTTACATCTGTAGGTATGTACTAGAAAACCTACTCTTAGTCGCACAGATTACATTAGGTTACTCACACATAAGACGTATTACGACGTATACTCATACAAGCCATTTTTTAACCCCAGACGCAAAAACTACGGCGTGTTATAAGTTTGAAGTGTCTGTGTGTGTGTGTGTGTGTGTGTGTCTGTGGCATCCTAGCTCCTGAACGGATGAAGCGATTTGAATTTAGTTTATTTTTGTTTAAAAGGTATATTAGTCGGAAGTGTTCTTAGCTATGTTTGAAAAAAATCGGTCCAAGATGGCCGCCGAATGACGGAGTAAATATTTTTTCTCAACTCCCTCAATATGGGTATCAAATGAAAGGGCAAGGGAAGATGGCCGCCACCACAAAATGGCGAATTTCACAACTCCCTCCCAGCTTGACGAGTAGATCAAAAAGTATTTAAAAGGTATAAAATAAAAATTAAATTAAAAATTTAAAAAACCCCCGTCACAAAAAACAACCCCTAAAAAGTCGACTTCTTACGACACAACTTATTTTCGACATTTTGGGGGTTGCTTTTTGTGATGGGGTTTTTTTTTTGCGATGAAGTTTGTTAAGCATATTGTGCTTAAACAGTAAGTACATGGTCAAAAATATAAGCATACATTGTCTCTTGAATATGCGAATCAATGGTTCTGAACGCTCAAAACTGCGCCATCAAAGTTATAATAACCTCAACAGCCAATTGGCCTAGCAACTGTTGCTCGAAATAAAGTTTGAAGTAGGTAATCGATACATGACCTTAAACAAACATCGAATAGGGTACGGAATATTCGATTCAGTACTCGATGTATTGATCATGTAATTGCCTGTTTAGTTTTTGAATATTTCGTGGCCTTTCTGTGATATTATGGGGATAGACATTGATACAAGCTAATTGAATGGTTCGAGTCTTAGGGGTATGGCATACCTCAAACATATAACTTGGATCTAAAATGTGATCTATACGCAAAATACACATTTCCTGGGCGTCTTTTTTTTTGTCGTAAATTATGTTTTTTTATACCACTTAGGTGGCAGACAAGCACACATAAATTTGTGAACAGAACCAAAACCATCGTCTAGTTTAAGGCAATCCGTAGCAGTAACAAATAGTACGTAGCTCTTCGTAGACGCGCATACATGAATCCGATTAATAAACTGAAATATGTTACTATTATTTTTTAAACTTACGCTATACTACTACGTGTTATGTTTCGTTCCAATCGTGCCAAGTTACGTTCTATGACTTAGAGCTTCTGTCAAAATGAACATATTAAATTATTTCACATTATAATGTGTGCCATACGCGTAAACTTTTGACACGAGAATTTTAAATGTTGAGAATTTTGACCGACTTCAAAAAATAATGGTTCTCAAGTCGATTGTATTTTGTTGACAATTTTTGCGCTCATCCAGTGATATCGGTAAGTTCTAAAGAAGGATATTATTGACGCCTATTCCATTTTTTAGGCAATTAAATATCTGCTTTTTTTTATTTTTTATTAATTAAATTATTAATAAAAAAAATTGTTATTTTAATAAACAAATCAAGAAATAATTTATAAATATTAAATACAATAAAAATAAAATAACTATTATACAACTTATAGCTAAGAACAATTAAAATGCGTCGTAGAATTCCTCCGCATCGCATGCCTCTTGTGGTAGCGTTCTGATAATATGAAATATCTGCTTACTTAGGCATAAAATATATAGAAAAGGCATAAGATGTATGGCATAATCAACAGACAGCCTCTGTGGCGTGGCAACAGTACATTCGATTGCTTTGCGAGAGCACGGGTACGATTCCCATTCAGTGCAATTATTCATATGCATGAATACGTCAGGCAGACAGACTGGATACGGAAGGCGGACGATCGGATGAAATGGCCCACATTGGGAGATATCCTATATCCAGCAGTAGACTATGATGGGCTAAATGATTGATTGATTGTTTGATGATGATCTGCATTGGTCTGGGTAATACCGTGCCTCGGAGAGCACGTAAAGTCATCAGTCCTGGTTGCCATATAAAAATCTCATGGCAGTAGTTAAATGGCCTCATAGAAGAAGTCCCTCGTCAACGGCGTCTCTATTGGAAATAGAAGTAGTAAGGCTAACGCACAATCAAAGTAAAATCTTACGTATCTACACAATTGCAGAGCAAAATCGCATCGATAAGAACGATTTTGCTTTGATTATACGTTACACCTTATGCCTTTTTGTACAATTCACACCTTTCAGACTAAAGCAGTGAGCCTTCTGTACTTGTATATATAATCTGTTCCGTGCTATTACTCATTCTAAAGCTTTTAAACTGGCTCTTTAAATATGTATTTACATAAAGCTGCTAACCACTGCTAATGTTTTTCTTTTCGTTTACATTTAGGTATACAGGCCTCGGAAATAAAAAAATAGCTTCATGTCAACATGACATGAACGCTGGGTTACAATTGCGTTGTAAGTATATGTATATATTTGAATATATGACCTCAAACCAACGGCGAGTCATAAATAGGTTTGAATATTGTATGAAATCTATAAAAATATTGAGGTAAAGTTGCTTTTGTTAAGGTAAATGTAGAATTGGGCTGACTAGTCAAATTAGTTACTTAACGTCAAAACGATACGTCATAAGGAAACCAACATAACACAACATAAACTCACGCCTATATCCTCGAAGGGGTAGGTAGAGGTGCTAGCACTCACATTTCGCCAGTTTATGTTTAGGTCCCAATGTAATAGGTGGCGAGCCTAATGCCATTAACCGGGCACTTATAAACCTGCGATAAATACACACATAACTTCGAAAAGCATCGAAAAGTCATTGGTGTGTGCCATGGTAAAACCTGGGATCGACCCCGAGACCTTGTCTCAGCAGTCCGTTACCCAAACCACTAGGCTACCGCGGTTTTCTTTTTCAGGAAACTTGTATGGAATAATTTATTGTGACGTCATAATATTTACCAGTCAATAATTTACATTCATCAGTTGGTTATATGATTTAAAATAAATAAAAACGATAAAATAGGAACCGACGCAAATTTTACCGCTTTTTTATCATTCTTAATTTAAAAAGCTCAGTGAAATAATTTATTTTAACTACAGATACAAGCTACAATACCCAATTATAAATAGAAGGCACACTTTTTTTAACGTGCGAAAAATTCCCACGAATACATCTACCCGCCGGAGCTGATGGGAGAGGTTGTATCGGACTCGAACCGACTAAAACGGACGACGCGACGTCTGAGGGTCGTTGTTGGTTGCCGGAGGTGAGGTTGGAAGGCATCTCAGGGCCATTTCTCTCGCTCTATTTCTCCTCGGGTGTGATTACTTGTATGCAGAAGGAGGTGCCGGCCGCCCATGCATCCGCACAGCGAAGTATCGCCGCGAGCAAGGTAGGACCCACCAGCGCCCGTCTCGGGGTCTCCCACGCCAATAGAAGGAACACTTGGCAGCCTTTTTTTACTCGACTGCGGCAAAGCCAAAGGAGGGTTATTAACGTGTGAAAATACCACCCCGCTGGAGCCAGCGCAGTTGTTTATGACGGACTCGAACCGATTAAAACCGCATGGCAGTCTCGGGCCATCAGTTGTTAAAGATGAGGTAGCGTCCGGCACACTACCAATGCAATCTAGCAATTTAGCTTACCTAGCTGGAGGAGTTTTAGTAAAAAATGAAAATAGAAAATTAAATTAAATAATGATATATTTAGGGTTAATACAGATGAGGAGGAAAAATTATCGAATAAATTTTAAGTATAGTATGAAGTTATTAAAAAGTAATAGGTTTGAATAGGAGTTAGGATTCGACGGTATTCCCAGTCCGATTGGGGCAGTACCTCCGCCCTACAGAATATTGCGGCCATAATAACCTCGTGTTGTGTTCTTGGCGGTGAATTGGGTAGCCACAGCTCCCTGGAGAGATACTGTGCTGTCAATCGGAAAACCAAAATCTTGTCCTGCTTTTTCTTCTGCAATAACAGCGCAGAAAGTCTCTATTATTACAGGGTCGGCAGCATTAGTGTGACTCCTTCGATGTTCCACACGCCTATAAGCCACACAGTCACCACTTTCGATCTGGTGGGCCGTGAGCTGATCTGCTACCTAAGTTGTATAAAAAAATCTTCTTCTCTTTTATTAAGCCGCTACTGCGCTTTTTTATAATTCCGTCATATCATGCTATAGTAGGTAGTTATTTAGTTTTATAAAATATGTTAAGAAATCGATTGTCAACTGTTTTATTTGTTGCAGTCAATGAGCGGGTACGGCGGCGGCGCCATGTGCGACACGGACGGGCTGTCCCGGCGCCTGCGCGACGCCGAGCGAGCCCGCGCTGACGCCGAACGTGCCCACGCCGATGCGCTCGCGCAACTCCGCTCGGCGCAGCGCTCACCCATCGACGCACATAACGTCGAGCAGTTGCAATCCAGGGCCAGGGAGCTTGAGAAAAAGGTACCTGAACGAATCGAACTTTATCATTGCAGGTATAATATAAAAATAGTGTAGACATATGAATCTTACCAAAATAAATGGATTGAGAAAATACTTGTTGTGTTGTGTGTTTGTATCAGTGTCAGTATTAGTGTGCTAACATATTACGCTATTGATTAAATTCCCATAGGCGGCGTTAGAGACGGTTCGTTGCGAAGAACTTCAACTGGAATTGTCATCGGCCCTGAGAGCGCGTGGCGCGTCTGGTGGTGGCACCACGTGGTCCACACAGGCCGGCCAGCCTGCCTCCGAAATCGAGCGCATCATGGCCAAAATTGAACAGGACAACCGCATCCTCGCCGAATTAGAGCATCCCCGCTCCACCACGCATGGTAATATACCTACTAGCAGGAGCAGGCACGGGTATTACCCCGACAGGAATATCTCAGACGTCACTGGTTTCACAGGTATCCAAACCAGCGGATCTAATCAGGCCTTAGGAGAGTTTCACTCTCCGACGCCATCACCGCTGCCACACTCATACACGAGCACGGCCGGCCACGTAGCTATCTGCCAGAGCAACACCATGCCGACCCTGTCCTCACTGCACGCCACCGGGCAGTTCACAGCACCCAGCTCCAACTCAGTGGCTTACTCCATGAGCGCACACAACCCCACCTCGTATGCTAATCCCGTCTCCGCCTACTCCACCAGTTCTTACGGCCTCCCGAACACTCACCAAGTTACGTTTACCAACCCAGTCACGGCTCCACTTGTGAATAATATGGGTCAAATATCGAACACATTAGCTGGACTGCAGAGTAACCTACAGAATATGGGCAACGTGTCAGGTATGAACTTGGGCGGAGGCCTTAGTGGACCCGGCATGACAGGAACGATAACAGGAACAGGCCTAAACAGTTGTTTGAATAACCCGCAGACTAGTTTAGCTGGTGGGTTGACGAGTACGCTGGGCGGAATACAGTCAACTCTGACCAGCGGTTTGAGTAACGCGCTCTCGAATTTGACTGGTGGTACACAACTTGGAGGGATGAACACAAGTTTAACAGGCACAAGTGGTTATGGAACAGGAACATACACAAATCCCCTCCTCTCAAGCGGGTTAGGAGCGAACCCTATGAATATAAAACTAAAACCTCTAGATGAAATAGAACTCGGTATCGGGAGATATCCAACGACGACTGCAGGCGTAGGAAGGGTGGCGACTCCGGTCACGCCGCACCAACCTTCGTGGAGTTTAGGATTAGATAGCCAATTTGGAACTGATAGACTAGGACCTTTAGTAGACACGAGTTACAGTCATGATCGGAACACGAGAGCACTATCGAGGATTATACCTAATGCCGGAATGGATATAGACGGTAAGTAAAATGGAATATCTTGTAATACCTACTGGTTTTATTAGAATTCGGAGATGTTCAAATATTTTTGCTTTTTTAGGTCGAAATTCGCATTATATGAATGGTGGTGCACCGACGGAAGGTCAAGTGGATATGTTGGATATACCGGGAAAAGGTCGTTGTTGCGTTTACATTGCACGTTTTTCCTACGATCCACCTGAGTGAGTATACTTGAGTAAGCCCTTTAAAGATTAAGACATGTTATTAACATTTGTAATGTTTTTAGAATTGAGACTGCAGAAGGAGAACTGTCTATCTGTGCTGGTGATTATTTATTAGTGTGGGGTCCACCTGATCCTAACGCGTCAATGCTAGACGCTGAATTGTTAGATGGACGCCGAGGCTTAGTACCTGCTAATTTCGTCCAAAGATTGGTCGGGGATGACCTGTTGGAGTTCCATCAGGTAATTGCTAGAGTACGTACCAAAGTATTTTGTTTAGTGGACATTCACGAAGTTTAATGACACTTCATTTGTTCGTTATTTTATTTTATTGAATTATATTTCGCGAAAAATAAACTGAGGTCAACATTTGTTACTGTATTTCGATAGGCGGTTGTTGCAACTTTGCGAGATGCTGATGAGTCTGCTACTACAGCTATTAGTGAAATCTCACTAAGTCGAGACGTAGCTAGACTCAGTGAGGTCGCAGAGCTCAGTGAAGGTCCTGAAGATGATGACAATGGTGAGCAATTACACAATACTCATGCAACATACTATATTAGACCAAATATATAAAAACATAGAAGTGTATTAGTAATCAAAGAAAATCAACATAATTTCTTAATAAATTAATATTGAATACAATTGAGTGATGAAAATGAGTCCACAATGATTTTATCGGTAGTAAAAAATTAGCTAACATAATTTTATTCTAAATTCTTAAATCTTTCGTCATCTATAAAGTTTTGAATTTCGCATGCCTAATCCAAACGCATCAAGCACTCCTTGTAAACTACCATAGTAGTTTAAATCATGATGCTTTCCACAAACAATTAGAAATATAACGAACTACACACTAACAACCTGAGACGGTAATCGTTCATGAACGATCATTTATCTAGAAATAGTTCTATAGTGGAACCTTCAAATCCCTTCCTCTCCCAATCCCATGGACTTCGCTGCACGCTTCTTCGCATAACTCACGCACTTCGCCTGCCTGGCTACATTCCTCGCGATCTATCCTCGGACCTGAACAGCCGAGCTGTTTTTCTCGTCACTAGTACCTGCGCCGAGGCAACTGACTCTGGAGAGGCAGCTGAATAAGTCGGTGCTCATCGGCTGGACTGCTCCTGAGGGCGTCCAGCAAGCCAACATCGAAAGCTACCACGTCTACGTAGACGGCGTCCTGAAGACTACAGTCAAGGCATCAGAACGCACTCGAGCTCTGGTTGAAGGAGTAGACTCAAATCGGGTGAGACACTTACAGATACTAATTAGCTGCTTACTTTAGTTTTCACTTCTACATAAATTTTAATAAGCACAAATCCATTTAGATGACCGTTTATGTAACTTTTTGGTTTCCTTATCCATTCACCTATTTAATGAAATATATGTGAGTTTCTTAATTATCAATTTTATAATTCCTTTTTTCCAAAGCCACATCGAATCAGCGTGCGTTCAGTGACAGCATCTCGCCGCACGTCTAGAGATGCTGCTTGCACAATGGTGATCGGTAGAGACACAGCAAATATGGGTCCGACTTGTGTAAGAGCCAGTGGAGTCACCTGCTCACAAGCAGTGATATCCTGGCTACCCGCTAATTCTAATCATCAACATGTCGTATGCGTTAACAACGTGGAAGTAAGTTCTTATTTTGATTTAAGGTCTGCTTTTATATGAATAAGGTACAGTTTATATGAATAGTTATAATTTTCAGGTTCGAACAGTTAAACCAGGCGTATACCGCCATACAATCACAGGATTGTCACCCAGTACTCAGTACCGAGTCACCGTACGGGCTAAGCACTTAAGAGCCGGTCCTCCATCAGGAATACCAATTGAAGAAGCTCCAGGGGCTTACACAGATTTCAGAACGCTACCTAAAGGGTTACCCGATCCACCAAACGAAATAATGGTACGTGCTGTTAAAATCCCAGAAATGAGCATGACGTGAATTGGGCATGCTTTGAATCCAAACTTATACATTCAACACTCACATTCCTTGCTCGCTGATGTATTAAATGTACTTAGTCAGGATTCAAATTACAATCACACAGTGGATAGTGGAAAATAACATTGTACCTTTTGTAATAATTATTAACGATCTAATATGCTTATCTTCAAGACAGTAAAAATGAAGCGTTACTAGCACGCACAAGGTAGCTTTCCAATGCTCCACAATATGTGTGATGATACAATATAACTACTCACAGAAGTTCGACTGATACACCCCTATTCCTTTCAAATAATTCACAACCTCAAAGCACACAGCACATCTCGAGGAAGTCGCGTCAATCGCAACCATAAATCCAGCTCCAGGAAAATTTATTTCTAATCCCAACGCTCACCTTGATGTTAGCTTAGCGACCCTCGTCTGTGATGTCAGCTCCTCCCTCAATGTGGCTTAGGTCGACGTTGGCCCATATATGTTAACTTAATGTCAGAACTCAATTGGCTTGCTCACAAAATGTTCGGCTGGATTGTTGGTGGTGATTGGTGCGGTGTCGCAGGTGGAAGCGGGACCCCAGGATGGCACCCTGCTGGTGACTTGGCAGCCAGTTCTACGTCCGCCCGCCTCGGGCCCCGTCACTGGGTATGCAGTGTACGCTGATGGCAAGAAGGTGACCGACGTGGATTCCCCAACGGGAGATCACGCTCTCATCGACATTGGCAAACTGATCGGCCTCAATCCTAAATGTGTTACCGTAAGTATAGCTGTATGGAGCTTGATTTGGCTATGATTACGCTATGTTAGCAGTACAATCCATTATTAAAACTACACGTTTCAACGTAGACTTTTTATGAATACTTAGTCGACTGTATTTTATTGGCATTCTTCAACATTTTTTACAGGTACGTACAAAATCACGAGACAGTCAGTCTAGTGACAGTGCACCAACTCCAATACCTCCGGCGGTGCTTCGTGGGGTCGCATCGCGAATGCCCCGAGGGCCAATGCCGGGCCCAAACCAAGCAGGTCCCCCTGGGTATAGGGGCCCAGGGATACAGCGACCACAGCCCTATCAACAACAACAGCAAGTGATTGAACACGATGAAAATCTTTCCGATAAAGAGATTTTTCCATCTAGCGGCATAAATCGTCACGACCAACACGCTGCTCAGGTGACGAAACATTTTGAATTACAATTTTTAAGTTGACCCCTTCAATTTGTTAGAGTCCTTTTACTAGCTATCTGAGATTGGAGTCGTTGTCCCAAAAATAGCTTTAACCAAAACAAAATATTGAGAATTTATTTTTCCATACATTCAAAATTGTTCATGGTATTTTATTTTGCTATTATCATTAAAGTGTTAACTTTTGTCTATTGGACTACAATAATATTACATTGTAATGTTTGAATAAGTGTTGGTCGGCATAGCACTCTTCTGTATTTCGTTTGCGAATAAATGTTGTACATTTTGTGTGTAACGTCAGGTTTAATTTAGCCAGTTTATTTGTTTACGATGTTGATTCAGTATTTAATATAAGCTTCATATTCTTTTTTATTTTATCTCTGATAATTTTCTTCGTCTGTGTCTTCTTAGCTATCATTATAACGATCAGTGTCATTATGCTCTCTTCTTGCGTTACAAACTGTCTGTTGTAGCTACATTTGGTAAACTTGATTTTTCAAAAATTCTTTCAATTTGTTTAAATATACCGACTTGTGCGTATAAACAGACAGTTTTTGGCGTGATATCGGTGTTGCAAACTGCACTCTTTATACTATCTCCTGTGGTTCTGTCGCTGGCATCTTCTAAATGTCCAGTATTTAGTTCTCTGCCGACGGTATCACACGACCACCGCGCCATCGACTCTAGCTATGCACTCGGCTCGATCGTTCAAAATTAAATGCATACTGCTTGCGACTAGATCCGTAGTCTCTAGTGCTATTGGCAGATACCCGACATCGCACGACACCTTACAGATACAACTTAGAACAGATAAAGAGCTTGTACTTTGTGACACAGACAATACCGCCCATGAGTTGTGATCATGCCACTTAGTATAACCTAACCTTGCTCTCTCACATAAATGTTATACACCTTTCCCTAGCCTACTACTGGATTCGGCACAGGCCTCCTAAAGAGTATATTCGACAAAATAACCCCTTCGGTAAGGAATTTTAACACGTCTTTTCATATTTATATTACCATAATTTATTACATTCTGAAGTTTACACACGACTGATTTCGTTTAGCGTACTATGAATTTTGATTTTAGTTTTTATTAGTTATGTAAAATATTATTTATTTTTATTATTTCATGTTTTTATTAATACACAGTGTGCCCGTATATACAAATAGTGTCATAATACATAATATTGTAGCCATATAATCAGCATATGAAGACAATATTTACTTATGAGTATGCTTTTATATATATTTATCTGAAAGTAGAAGAAAATAATATGTAGTAAACAAATGTAATTAGATAAATGCATATCTATCTATATTATAAAGTAATAGGATCTTGAAATAAATGTAATTCTAGCTATACTGATGATTAATAGTTCTTATATCACAGTTGACAAGATAATACAGTAATTTAGCAAGGGTTCGTATGTTAACAATTTAATAAAACCACAGAAACTTGTACTTAGATGTGGTTACTCTCAAGGTTTTGCGTTAATGAAAATGTTCATGACTATTCACAACTCATACATACATCACTCATAAACATTGACACATTGTCGACTTACCAAACTTGGAGGAAATTCGCGGAAATTAAACGTGCGAGCAAACTTACTTGAAAGTAAAAGCCGAACGCTTCCAAGGCAGTGAACTTCAGACTTTTCCACTTCAGCTTTTCTGTACAGGCTTCACTCACTCTCAATGCCTGAAAAGCAATATCTATAACTCTATGAAGTATTTTGTTACTCACTAAAACAGCTTTTACTTATACGCTTAATTAATTATCCGTTATATTATTGTGTACTTCTTACTGCTTAAAGAACAATTCAATAGCATCAAGAGAAGATACCGTCACTTTGTATGGAGCAAGTCAGTTAATACGCGAGCACGTCTTTTCATCAACATCGCTCATGCCAGCACGACCATTATCTCACTATGTTCTGTCTCGTTTAAAAACAAATGTGTTATATGCTAAAATATTGAATGACCATGTGGTATTAGCAATCGGGGATACCGGCCATCGAAATCACTAAAGAGGGCGCCACGGAGCAGGGTAGCGAGGACGAGGAGGCGTCGCGCCGCCGCCCGCAGGTCTGCGATCTCTCCTAGCTGTCAATGTGCTCTCCATGTGCCAGCACTACTCACTGTTGCTCTCTTTCTCTTAATTCTATACGACCTCCCAGTCACGAATTTCCACTTCTCGGTGTTTATGTGTTGTCAACTTCACTAACTGTACCGTCCTCGATGTCCACACACTCGACACGGACCCCGGCAAGTCCCGACACACGCACGTCACATCACGTGATCCGGTCGACCCCAGTGCGACAGTTAGCTAGGCGACGCGAGGCCCCACAGAGCACTTGATACAGAATCAACACTCGAGCATGACCGCGCGTGTTTGTATGATTGTTCCTGCATGCTGTCTTGGCTTCGACGCGTATCAATGCCGTACACTCACTCCTCCACACACCCTTCACAGTCCAGTGTCTCTATGTTACTAGATAAGATACAAGTAAAGCGAGGGGACATCGTCGTTAAAGTTAAAGAGTTGAAATTGAATTTATGTTTTGTTATACTTCTGACAAGCACATTTGGAACAGTCTGTTTATGATATTATCTGCTATGAATGATGTGGTTCAAAGTGTTATCGCTGCACGCTAGCTTTCGTTGTGCATGGGGGTTGATTAGAGCTACAACGGAATGTCATATTTTATCTTATCATCCGAGGAACAGGTAACATTTATATCGCTTTGAAACGCAACGCCAATGAGGATAATGGCTATGAGCTTGATTGATTGCTGTTGGCTTTGTGATGGAAAATCTAACCTTATTAATGTG
The DNA here is from genome assembly GCA_963662185.1 of Eilema griseolum. NCBI lineage: Eukaryota > Metazoa > Arthropoda > Insecta > Lepidoptera > Erebidae > Eilema > Eilema griseolum. The sequence goes on from OY759249.1 coordinate 6,452,658, forward strand.
TTGGTTCGTACGGACGTCAGCAGCAACCGCCCCAAGCAGCGGCAGCGTCGCAGCAGCAATCGGGTCAGCCGTACCCGAGTACACAAGCCTACCATGGCACGCAGCAACCCCAATATCCACAAGCCGGCCAGTTCCCAAGTAACCAACCGGCGCCCTACCCCGGCGCGCAGCAGCACTATCAGAACCCGCCGCCGAGGAACCACCACGAGCGCGGCCGCCCTCCTAACCCTCACCAAGTCGTAAGTTTATTGACTTCTCTTGACTAGAACTAATAGTTAATGACAAATATTTTATGACCAAAGAGCCAAAACTTATGTAAGTACCTACAGTCGCCATCGGTATTAGCTTAACACTTTCCAATTTATCGATCACTTGACTTAAACCAATCCCCACGGATACCTCCTCTAGGTTGGTTGGTTATTTCAGACTCAAACCGATTAAAAACTACCCAACGTCTCAGGTTTTTAAGACGGGGTGTATTATACTGACCTAATAAGAATAATACCTATACAATAGTTAAAATATCAAATAACTAGGTATTAACTAAGTAATTCACAATATAAGCCGTTAAATTCAAACTAATAGTGTTCCAATATAATCGACTCTCCTATATATGACAGTCGTCAACGCATGTCATAAACGTCAAATCCCATACAATCGTATATCCTATTCTATTTTAGAATACGCGCCCCCTAAAATCCAACCACACGTCCTGATCGACCACCTGAATCTCGTGGGGGGTGGACACACGGAAACAAATTTACTGGCGTGGCTAACGTGGCTCTGGTAAAATTTCTTGGAAAACTTGACATTGGCGTCTCGCCATTAATAATTACATAAACTACTACGGGATATTGGCGGAATTGAAGCTAAAAGCACAGAGCCATTAATCAAGAATTGAATTGAATTGAATTTAGAATACGCTGGCTAACGAATTGCCACTTGTCTAGAGGGGGTGGTTTATTTAAAATAGTATAGGAGCAACTACCATCTTACCGCTTACCCCAAGAAGAAAACATGCGCTAAAGCCTGCAGCGGTACCTATTCGGCCCAAGATCTTAGCGGGGCCTAACACAAAACAATATTAAAAACTAATTGATTAATTTCTTCACAGCAGCAACAGGGTCAGCAGGGCGGCAGCATGCAGTACACCGCCCGCGGCCCTGCGCCGGCGGGGCCCCGTGGTCCTCCTGGGGGCGGAAGGCACGCGCAGCAGCATCCACAATCTAAGAAAAGCCGGTATTTTATCGCCTTGTTCGACTACGATCCCACCACTATGAGCCCCAACCCTGAAAGTTGTGATGAAGAACTGCCCTTCAGTGAAGGTGACACTATCAAGGTAAGTGTTAAAAAAGTAGCTATTGCGATAATCTGATAATGACTACTGGACTATTTATACTTTTGATTGATGGCATTTGGTGGAATTTGTTGTTACACATATTGATAACTCACTTGTACTTTTCCATATTGTAAACCTTTCAGGATGCCATAAGGCGAAACCGGTCAGGTGTAATAAGTAATAAAGTAATGTGGAAAAGTACAAGTGAGTTATCAATATGTGTGACTACTGGACTGTTTGTATATTTTTATAAAACATTTGGTGGACATAGCGAATTAGACCATAAATCAATCATCCACCATGTGCAATTTTTACCGCTGTCATACAAATACCACCTCGAACCTTGGGGCTCACTTTGTCATTTTATGTTTGGCTTAGTACACACACTACAAGAGTGACTGCCGTCTGATTTATCTCGCCAGAGCCTCGTCCACAGATCGTGTGTGTTTATCTTGGGCCGGATGATTTTAACTGAACTTCACAAACTGTGATTGGACAGAATAAATCTTAATTATACCCCATAATACACCTTCATTCAACCCCATGCACCTTGATGGTACCCTATATAAACCCTATCAACCTATTAAGGTACAAAATATCGTCCGAAAGTAAAAAAATATCGTTTTATCTACAGGTATGGGGCGATAAAGACGCCGACGGTTTTTACTGGGGCGAGTGCAGAGGTCGCAGGGGCTACGTGCCCCACAACATGGTAATGGAAGTTTCGGAGCAAGAGGCCGCTGGTCAAGCAGCGAAGCGGGAACGCTGGGCCGACGCCTATGCCAACCAGCCTGTGAGGAGAATGGTCGCACTATACGACTATGACCCACAGGAACTAAGCCCAAACGTCGACGCTGATGTAAGTATCTAAGCTTTTTTACCTCTTCTAGTAGTAATAGTCTAATTTACTGGTTACATTGAAAGCTATAGATCCATCCGGGTATTTTCGTAAATTGATGAACACCTTAAGCCGTCAGTCTCGGTAGTCATACAAATATCTATAGCAATAATTATGGGTCTAACTGCAATACTTCGTTATCGCCAATGGGAGTGGAGCTTCACGAGAAATATCGAAGTTCAGCCAAACACGCAATTGAACTTCAAGTTTTCATTTAGTAAATTAACAGAAATTAATCAACCAATCAATCAATAAGCTTATCGTAATCCACTGCTGGACATACGCCTCTTCCAATACTGGAAGGCTTTGGCCTACTGTTTCCACGCTGGCCAGACGGTTTGGTACATGATTATATTTCGAGTTTTCCTTCTCTCGCAGTGATACCGTTTGCGTATTATTCCGTTAGTCGCCTCTTTCTATACCCTTCGGATGAGACGGAGTAGTGATTCTTGTATTCTTTCTCCGTCACCACACAGACCATAATTAACAGAAATATTTATAATTATATGTGTAAGGGTCAATCTGTATAAGCCGTTAGGGTAACTGATCAAGCCGTTGGAATCTTTCTGTGAATATATTTTTATTGATGCTTTGACGGTATCTACTGACGATGTTGGGTGTATTTCTGGTTGCTCTTGAAATACAAAAACGGATATGCATTCAAATACAATTTGAAGTGTATTATTGATATCCTTACCGGGTATGATTTTATAAACCTAAGCCTAATCTGCACTTTACAGCTTTTTAATATTGGAGCCTATATTTTATACCTAACATAAGCACCACACAATGGCTCAATGATTCTCACTGAAAGATCTTAGTCACTCATTTTATCTTTCTCAAATAAGTAGCTGGTGTTATTTTTAAAATGTACACTCATTGAGTTATTGTATTTTCTAAAATAAGTTCCCTTACTTGTGCTAATTCATGAAATTTTTGCACCTAAAACTAATTAGTTTTTTATTATTATTCTCATAACTACTTCTCACTTTTCCGTCCGTTCTGACATCTATGGCTTCTTTGATATCGACGATTAAAAGGCTATGGCTTAAGCAACAATTTTAGTTCACAGGCAAATCGCTTATCAGTAAAGCGTTTGCAACTACTTTGGGGATTATTTTCCTTTCAACATTTGATGTCGCTTTTAGCCTTTTGCCTTTTAACTATTGATATCATTTCTTTCCAAATCTTCCCTCTCTCTCTCTATACTGTATTCTTAGTCTATAATTTTTGTTAAAAACTTTTCCAATAGTTACTGAAAATTATGTCAGGGTCGTTATGTCCAGGCGGAGCTGAGCTTCCAAACGGGCCAGATCATCCACGTATATGGTGACATGGACGATGACGGGTTCTACATGGCAGAAATCGAAGGCGTCCGCGGCCTGGTGCCCAGCAACTTCCTTACTGAAGCCAACGATCAGTATCCCCCAGCTGGACAAAGCAGTCAAGGTTAGGGAGCTTCTCTAAAGTTTAGGCGAAAATAGAACTTGCCACCTAGACAAGTGGTATTTTGTTAGCCGGTGTATTGTAGAATAGGTATATAATTGGCTTAACAAGTATTTTGATGTCTATGACCATCTTCAATGCGTCTCAATCTCCTACATCGATTGATCAAATCTAGTCTACAAAAGTATTGACACTTGTCTAGATTGGCATGTGAGTAGTATAGACTTCATAATATACCTACATAAATAGTTTCTGTTCTAGTCACAAGAAGTAGTTAAGTACTTAAGAGTAGCTTTTGTATATAGTTTTAAAAATTAAAACGGTGAGTCTAGTATTAGAACCAACGTAATATTTATATTTACCAAATATGTTATTGACAGTACCGAAATATTGGATACTCAAAACAATCAACGAGAAATATCCACCAAGCTCTAAAATGTCATGGAGATTTTAAAGCTAGGTGAATATTTACCACAGTGTAAATTCTTGTTTTATAATTATCTTTTAATAAAATCGTTAGTTTAGTCAGCCTAAAGATTTAAAAGGATTTCTGTGGTAAGATGTCGAGCGGTATATGTATTGAATGCAGGCGTCGCTGGCGTAGCAGGTGTTGGGACGGCAGGAGCAGGGGGACGGAATGCGGGGCGCGGGCGGGGTGTAGTGGGGGGAGTACCAGCACCGGCAATGCCGGGACCTGGTGCCCGCGGTCCACCGCCTCCCCCTCGAGACAACGTTGCGCCCGTGCCTCGCAACCTTCACCGGAAACCAGGTGAGGCACCATTAAATCCAAAAATAACCCAACCTGACTTAACCGGTCATCCTTACCGCTCCCATATCCTTTTCTCTCCTTATATTTATTAATACTAAGCCGGGGTGGTCGGCTCGTTGATTCAATGTTAATAATTTTACTTCTTAAATTCGTAGTGACAAATACGATTATGTTTTCTTGGTCTATGTTTTTTCGCTGTAAGTTTTTTTCAATTAGAAGATCAATTTTGGATGGTATTCGTTTTAACAATACCGAGCAGAGACAGTTGAATGCTGTCAAAGAAATTGCCGAGCCGACCTCCTTATATTTAGGTAAGTTCGGTGGCGACACGAGTCGGTACCGTTCACCGAGAGCTTTGAGTGTTTCATGTTTGCACCTTGGACTTGCTATGTGACTACTGAGAGACGCTAGCTATTTTGCTCTGGTACCCTCTTTCATCTTTTCCTGTACACTTGCGATTGCGACGGGACTCGCTATGCGAGTTTGTGTTTTAGATTTTGTGTTCCGTTTTGCCTCATTGTCTCTTGTAACATTTAGACTTACAAATCTTGAAATAAATTTGTAGATTACAAACGGTTCTAAGTTTGGGATGTCTGCTATCCTTTCATGATGTTAGTCGTACAGGCAGTGGTGGTAAAACGGAAAGTTTGAATGCGAGTCCGGTTGCAATCTACGGAGCACAAAGACTCTTGGTGTACACTTTGCTAATAAACACTATCTTGGATTACACAGTCACAAACATCGTTCGAGGAGGTTCTGATTCGGTACAAATCTTGCAAAATATTGTATATAATAATTATTTATTTATATCAACCCACACAATTGGAGCACGATAAACATAAACGAGTTTTGTTGGCGACGATACGTTATTTTATTTTCATCTATCCAACTGTCTGTCCTATTGTTATGTTTTGTTTGTCACATGGTACAGTCGGGCACAGCGGGTAGGCCCCTCGTACAAATACACGCAACATAATCTCGCACAGAACCCACAAGGTGCGCGTGAGGTGTGATCCAAGTTTCAAGTGGTTGTCTGTGGTCACTATATATGTTGTGTGTATTGTCTGTTTGCTAGATGCCTGCCCTCTTCCCCCTTCTCAGTTAGACCACAACACATGCGCCAGTAATCCAGAACAGGCGAATTCTCAGGTAAAAATACCGTTTGTAATCGACCCACAAGAATACTTTCAAATATACTATGCAACGATACTAGACGTTTTTGTTCAACTGTCACTTCATTATCTCTAGAATTTATTATTTTCACTGTTTCCTTTTCTTCATTTATTTCTTTTTTCTATATTTACCTTGCGTTTCATTAATGCGCTCAGTGTATAGATGAGGGCATCTGGTATTGTGACCGCCTGGTCACTTGGTCCGCTGAACCTACGCGGACAGACGGTTATGGTTATCATGATATTATGTACACATCATTAGCTGTCATCGCATACTGGACCAGATCATACAGAGACTAGTACAATACATACACTGGCGTACTTCACTCACATCAGTTACCATAAACCCATTCACCATTGTAATTACAAGCTCTGACGCCTGTGAATGTGCTCCTTTACTAAGCGATTACGATTTCACATGCAATATGTGGTATACAACAAAGACTTCTATCGTATCTACTGGAGCGGTTGTATGAAACTAAACATTTAATTACTTCTAGTCTTACCACACGCACAAGCTTCACCATATTTTTGCCTGAACAGGCCGGTTTATACACGTTACATCGCGCGTAACTATAAACTAGCGTTTTTACCAACGACACGCACATGTACAAACCGGCCTGCGTCGACAAAACTGTGCTGAAGCTTGGGCGTGTGGTAGGTCCATTAGGTGTTGCGCAGATGAGTTATAAAAATACCGACAACGCATTCAAATTGCTGGTCATGCGTGGATAAAATGCAAACAGAAGAATAATAACAGATAGATTTTTTTTTTGTGAATGCAAACTTTTGTCTATGGGATTCTTCTTGGCTTCTTATTCCTTCGTATCTAAAGTAATCTATCGTGGTGTAGATACTATCGGTGATATGGAAGTTTATTCATACGACTTCCATTGATCAAATAGCCCATCAGTTAAACAGTTCCTCCATAATTTGACATTAAAGAAATGGGCTTCGCAATAAATTCTCTTGAATTATTAGTCCGAAACCTATTTAAATACCGCAGGGTATAAATTTACACACAAAAAAATAAGGTAAAGCATTCACAAAATGTTACACTAACATCTAATGTAGAGAGAGTGATAACAATCTATTTGAGAATTAATTACAATTATTGAAATTTAATTTTAGTGTTATGTAATTTTGGTGCGTACACTCTTTGTAACACAATTTTTTATCTAAAGTGCTCGTCTGGTAGCATACATAGACGTCTTTGGTATCACTAATTTCATTGATCTCAAGTTTTAAACTTGATTACCGTAATCGAATAGTATCCATAACATATTCAAGCTTTCTGTTGTAGTTAACTGAAGCATGATGAATGTACTTGTACAATATCGTACCTACTTTTAAAACTTCTATGCTTTTGTCTTCGAACTTAAAGGCCATTTTTGTCAAAAAACCGAATTTGATTGGAATTGTGAATATTTTATGCCACCTGCTTTGTTTATGGCGATGCATGTTACTATTGCGCAGTTATACTGTTTGATTGGTGTGTGTAATTACTGTGATATACCTTTATCCTGAATAATATAATACCTAACTGACATTGTACAGCATGAAATACACCGAGTGAGTTAGACTTATGTAAGTTGAGATTTCATATTACCTATTTAAAAGTTAAAATTCTGTTAAGATATTCTCTACTCTTTAAAATCGTTTCTACCATGTATTGGCAAATTACATTCCCCTAAGACTGTAATACCATAAAATTGGATGCTTCACTAATTCTAATCATCTTGCTAATTTATCTTTAAGCCTAAGTAATAATTTCTTAATATTGAATGGAAAACTTAAGTACTTTTACTTGCAACTTGAATGTCTGAACTTAAAAACCCCTGCTAACAAAGTTTTGGATGAAAGTTGATAGAATTCAACACATTTGTAGTAATTTAAGTTTGATGTAACAGGGGAGGGGGAGAGGCGCGGCGATCGCTCAACCAGTGAGCACGATCGCGCGCACGAACGTTGGTAACGCTAGCACTCCGGTGCAGTCACCTGGCACCACTGCGGCGGGCTCAGGTGTCGGCATCACCACCGTCGCGGCAGTAGGCGCACCCACGCCCGCGTCTCCGGCCCGTCGCGCTGGGCCCGCCGTGGTGCCCGCACCTCAGTCCCAACCGGTACAACAACAAGCTACGCCCGTTTCGCAACCAAATCTCATGCAGAAATTCTCCGAGATGACTGCCCCAGGTGGCGATATCCTCAGCAAAGGAAAGGAGCTCATCTTCATGAAGTTCGGACTCGGTGGTAAATAATGCCGGCGGGGCGGCCCCCGCGCTCGCGCGGTCCGGCGAGGGCGCGGCCGCCGGCGCCTCGCAGCTTTACTGCGGACGCGTGTCGTCTGATCCTGCTGCAGATCCTTGTGGAATTTGGCCGGGTTGCATATGAATATTTTCTATTTAGGCCGCTGGACGCGCCGGTACGAGGATACCGCACTTAGAAGATGTTGTATATAGTAAGATTTCAATAAACGCACAGTCTAGTGAATATTTGAGTATTATGCTGTTTCAATGGCATCCACAGCTGGAGTTTAACACCTGGACACCCGGTTAGTTGTGTAATCTGATGCTTTCTATATCTCGGACTTGCGTCCTTCTGTTAGACTTAGATTATGATATTGAGTGAATTGTTTATACAATAATGGACATGCATTATTTCCTATATGTAGGGACAAAATTATAACATTATAATAGCTTTTGACTACTGTAATGATCCTGTCATAGAACTGTTGTGACTTTCTACGTTACTTTTTCGATCGCTAGCTGTGAGTCTACCCTAAAATGTTAGAAACTATTTTAATTTTGGTGTCAATAAAAATAATACAAAATAAAATTACCTTTACTGATTACATAATTAGAACAATTAATATTGTTTTGCCAGCACTGTACACAGAATGCTGCTGCGACCGTCCCATTGACCAATAAATTGAATAAAATAATTTCTTTACTAATTCCTGTTCGTTCAAAGTTCTTTGATTCATCACAATATCATCTAGGTAAGTTACTCCCCTGTATAAAAAATACATACCGATATAAGTAATTTATAAATCTTAAACCTGTTCATAATTATCAAGAAAATGTATTTAAATGATAAATAATAATAATATGGCAGTTTAAATTCTATGTGAATCTTGGAAAAATGTAAGTACAGGTGCCTACTAAGATTTGCTAATATCATTTTGTAACTGCTGAAACACAAAACTCTTTCATTTTAATGATAATTTAAATAAGAAAATGTTGTGTAAGCGAATTAAATTTATATGCATGATTCTTTGATTGTTCTCGAAATAATAATATTCTGTGATAGTAGACGAGTACCATCTTTATCATTCTTAATATTATACTTACCAACTAACGTACGTCATTTGTCACATAAAGTAACTGAAAATTAAGTGTTTCTTACTGTATGTAATCTATTTTTGCAATGAATTTTATCAGTATTATATGATTGTGCAGAAATTTGTTATTATAAGCCGTGCGCATCGACATGCGGGTGCCCGCATGCAGACGCTTGTTTCATGCTTATGAAACAAAAAAAAATACTGAACTAATTTCGTGCAGAAAAGTAACATAAAATTACGCAAAAAGTCTATATGATTTGCATGATGGCGGGCGCTCGCATGCATGACACGTATAATTTTGCGGAGGCGATTATTCATTAATTTAATCATACACCTGTCAAACGTGGGTAATGTTAAAAGTGTATATTCCATCAGCTTTTAAAAGACACTACGTTATCGCTACACATCATTTCAAAATTTGTTTAATTAATTTAATAAATTTAAATTGATAGGATGATATTTATCTCTCATCTTACCATCACTTTGTGGTTAAGACGACAAACAGTTATTACAAATTTACAACTACCGTCGTCGCTGCAAACCTACAAAAGACTGCTTGCATGAAATATTATTACTTTTAGAAATTATATAGAAAACGTTAAAATTAATGTACTTCATTGCTACACGTAAAATTGTGCACAATAAGACCGTCCGCTACTTCATGGATGATCACGCATGCTGGCGCTTGTTACGAGCATATATCATCAGGTTTGCATGAAAAGCGTGCGCCCGCATGCGTGATACGCATGATGCAGCGTACGCAAAACAAAAGTATTCATGAAACGTTATACAAACGGTTCATATATTTAAATATATAAAATTATTAACGAAACCAACCGACCTGACCTATATATATTTATGTATACATATATAATATACGTAGGTGCCGACGAGGATGCCCTTACATAGTGAGGTTGAAAGATCTAAATAATTTATAAATGTTCTAAACTGTTATTGTACATATTGATCGGTAAGGTCGCTTGGACGTAGGCTATTTCAAGATTGCTCACTTCGTACAAGGGATTCTCTAATAAGTCCTTTATAACGCTTCGTATCTATCCAAAAAAAGTTCTCGTTCTCATGTATTTAAACCTTTTCACGTATAAAGCCAGATTTAGCTTGCCATTCCTAGTGTTAATCACTCGTAAAGTATTAAATATAGCCCCACAGTTTAGTCCATTACGATATACCTATTATATTAACAGCGTTATATAATTATATATTTACAAATTGTACATAGAGACATAATCATGTGTGCGCCCGCGTTCAAATGTTTTAGCTAAGCACCGCTACATATCTATTTAATATTATAAAACTATATAATATTATGTATAACCAGTAATTTGAAAATTTTCTATCATTAATAAAGGATATTCTAGTGTTATTTCTGACACGGTTCGAAGTTGTTCACTTGTTTATATAATATTGTTATAAAACTGTATTCATATCTTTTATCACATGTGTTTAATGTGTATGGTTATTTATACTACGAGATAATATAAATTATGTATATTAATCGTGCATTTATGTGTGCATAATTTAATATAAAGAGTTGTATATTACTTAAATACTAATGAATTATGGCAAAACACTATAAAGGATAAATCTCTAACAATGTACCAATGAAATATGCTGATAAAATAAATAATACAAATGCCGCTTCTTTATTTATTGTATTTCTGTGATATAAATACCAGCGGCGAGTAGGGTAGCCAGAGGTCACTGGAGAGTTTTTGTGCTGTCAATGGGAAGACCAAAGGCTTGTCCTGATGTTTGTGTTCTGCACTGAAAGCACATAAAATCTCTGTTCTTACAGGGTCGGCAGCACGGATGTGACTCCACTGGTGTTACACACGTTCATAGGTCACGATAACCACTTGTCATCAGGTGGGCCGTGTGCTTCTTTTTATATAATAGACCACTTAGGTGGCAGTCCCATCTGATGGAAAGTGTTTATCGTGACCTATGGGCGTGCAGAACATCAGGCTCAGGTATTAGAGCTTATACCTTGCATCAAAAGATTAATAACAGAAGAAGAAGCTCTTGAACTATGTACGGATTTTTTTATACTACTTAGGTGATAGACAAGCACACGGCCCACCTGATGGAAAGTGGTTACCGTGTATTAGCGCCGCCTACCCTGTAAGTACGTTTTAATATCCTTAATGAAGAACCCCATATTGTAGTCATTTGGGAAAACCACGGCAGAGAGTCTAATGACGGAATGTTGTCTGTTCTTTGCCTACCCCGGGGGATAATAGGCGTGAGCGTTTGTATGGACGTAATAAATAATAATAATAAATAAATATTCCACGACATTCTACACAACGCTATCAAGACCCATGGTAAGACAGCTTAACTAGCTTGTGTTATGGGATCTAGAATCCGGATAAACATACTTAGATACTTTTTTTTTGTAAATACATACATATTTTACATAGAAACACCCATACCAATGCAAATATACATATTCATGCATACAAATATTTGGACGGAGCGGGAATCGAACCCGTATAGCAGTCGAATGCTCTACCGCTACGCCACAGAGGTCGTCAATCAAATATGATAATGTATGTTCTCTTCCATAGATTCTATGACAGCCTCTGTCGCGTGGCGGTAACCGAACCCGCACCTCCTGCGTAGTAGTCGAATTTTTTTATACAACTTAGGTGGCAGACAAGCACACGGCCCACCTGATGGAAACTGGTTACCGTGGCCTATGGACGTGTGCAACAGCAGGCCCTTGATTCCACTAAAGCAAAACCACTGTCAAACAGACAGCAAAAAACTGGCATTAAATTTTAGATTTTATTTCTATATGGTTTAAGTTCAAAATTAAGTGTAAAAAGTTTAATGAAACTTTATCATTCACTCTGTGTTAACCAGGGTATGATATTTGCTTCCATCCATCATATGAATCCATCCACAGGAAAATGACTAGAATACCGCGGTTATAATAACTTCGTGTTGTGTTCCCAGAGGTGAGTAGGGTAGCCAGAGCTCACTGTAGAGTTTGTGCTGTCAGTGGGATGACTAAAGGCTTGTCCTGCTTTGTCCTCTACACTTACGGCACAGAAGCTCTGTGCTTACAGGGTTAGCAGCGCGAGTGTGACTTCTCTGGTGTTACACACGTCCATAGGCCACGGTAAACATTTTCAATCAGATGGGCCAAGCGCTTGTCTGCCACCTTAGTGGTATAAAATAAAAGAAAAGCCAGAAAATAAAATGTACGGAACGAACGGGATAGAAAAGGTAGGTACTTGCCTGGCGCAGATTTCTTCCTTGTCCACCACCAACTGAACTGTTGTGATTGTCTGGGTCGTCCGTGTAATAATAAATAATAGTAAATAAATATTCTACAACATTCTACACAACGCTATCTAGGTATGGTATGGCTATGGTAAGCATAGCTTAACTAGCTAGTGTAATGGGATCTAGAATGCGGATAAACATACTTAGATACCTACTTTTTTTTTGTAAATACAATCATATTATACATAGACAACACCCAGACCAATGCAAATATACATATTCATGCATACAAATATTAGGACTGAGCGGGAATTGAACCCAACACCAACAACATCCAACAACTCCCAAATACTCCAACCAACATACATTTCCAACCAAAGGTTGCCTGGAAGAAATTGTGTAAAGCGATAAGGCCGCCCTTTGTACTGTTCTTGTCTTCTCAATTTCTGTAATATGAATATTGTAATTGGCGTACAATAAAGAATATAATACATAAATAAATAAATATATTAGCCGCGTGGTTCCCGGCAGAGTAGAATTTGGACCACCCCATCACTTCCCATGCGGTGTCGTACAAGGCGACTAAGGGATAGGGCTGTTTAACACCAGACAGATATACAGGGTGTATTTTTGAAACGGGGCAGTAAGGGCAAGTACCTGAACAGTTGCAGTTACAGTAAAACGTTCTTAGAAGACCTTCCCTAACTTTTTGACATATTTTGAACTGCATTCACAGATTTTGTAAAAAACTTACAGTTGGCAAAAAAAATGCAAAAAGTCCAAAAAATTTTTTTTTATGCCAATCGATTCTATTTCATGTGGGGATCAAAAAACTCTATGAGACCATTTTAGCTTTCAGTACTAGGAAAGACAGAAATCGCCAAAAGCGTTTCCCATACATTTCGGCAACTCTACGATGTTCTAACTTTTTGTTATGGCCAGGAAGTGGGTAGAATTGACTGTAAAGTAAATAAAAAGAATTTTTACCCTCAAATTTCGAATTTGATTCGAATTGCGAAAAGTTCATTTTCAACAAGATGGTGCTACGCCACATAACAGTCACCTTTCACGTTCCAATTTGAGCCGCCTATTCGGTACACAGTGGATAGGTACACATGGTCCAACACAGTGGCCACCTCGTAGCCCCGATCTAACACCACTTGATTTTTTTTTATGGGGCTTCGTGAAAAACGAGGTGTATAAGACGACGTACGACGTAACGACGTGTTCAAGAGCTCAAGGATGCATTAATGACCATTTTACGTAATATTCATCCCAGAACATTATTAGCCGCCATTTGTTCAGTGCAAAAAAGGATAGACTTATGTATTCGTGAAAATGAAAATCATTTTGAGCAATTTATTTCATAAACCAATTTCTTAAATGTTTAAATGATTTTTTTTATTTAAAAAAGTTCAAAATTTTACCTGACCTATGAGTTTCAAGTTGATTTATCATATTTCCGTACGAAATGTATGGGAAACGTTTTTGGCGATTTCTGTCTTTTCTAGTACTGAAAGCTAAAATGATCCCATAGAGTTTTTTGATCCCCACGTGAAATAGAATCGATTGGTATAAAAAAAAATGTTTTGAACTTTTTGCATTTTTTTTGCTAACTGTAAGTTTTTTACAAAATCTGTGGATGCAGTTCAAAATGTCCCAAAAAGTTAGGGAAGGTCTTTTAAGAACGTTTTGCTGTAACTGCAACGGTTAAGGTACTTGCCCTTACTGCCCCGTTTCAAAACTACACCCTGTATACAGTCCAGACTCAGCTTTAGATGCATTGCTCGAGTCAACAATAGTGCCCGGAAGACGGCAATAGGCTCACCCCCTAGTACGTAGGACTGAATTCAATGATTGGTGAAAAGTGGGTGTTAATTCACCTCTGCCTAACCCGCCGGGGATAAAGGCGTGATTATATGCATATTCATGCATACAAATATTTGCACTGAGCGGGAATCGAACCCGCACCCCCTGTATAACGGTCGTAATGAATGATGGATTGTGATCACAAAATTAAAATACACTTGATACACTAAATATTTGATGCGTGTGGCGACATTGTGTTTGGACCCGTTCACTCGTAAAAGTGAGAGAGTGAAGTTTTCACTCTTGCGCCGGGACTGTTCTCGGGAAGCGGAAGTTGAAGGAAACGGAAGTTGAATGAATAAGGGATGTGACCCATTGCACCTTGAATTAACCGATATGTTCATTGTCCTGTTTCGGTTTTGTCATTATGATACTTTAATACTCTGCAAGAAGTCTTTTAATTTTCGACTTTAACCGTATAACATTAAAGTCTAAAATAGAATGAAATATTTAGCGGTGCCCCTGGGGACTCACACTGCACAAAAACTCTCCAATGACCTCTGGCTACCCTACTCACCGCAATACACGACTACTAAACAGAGGAAGCGGGTTCTATTCCCGCGTGTTTTTTACAACCCCCATACATTATAACTTTCAAAGTTCCCTCTGTTCCCACATTATTTCCATACATTTTTTTAACTAGGTCACGCCGATTTGACTTCACCTCGCCTGATGGTAAGCTAAAGGCAAAGTCTCAGAGGGTCACCATTACAGACAGTAGGTAAGTAATGTTACAATGGTGGCACTCAGCTTGGCGGCCTCATCAGATGCTTTTTCACGCCCCGCTTAAAGGACCCGGGACTGTAGGAAGAATGAGAAAAGGTAATGAATTCCAGGTCTTGGTGGTGCGGCAAAGAAAAGAGTCTGCGAATCACTTGGTTCTTGCTCGTATATTCTGCACGAGTGATCTAAGCCCTGCATTTGTTGTCCTGTGTAGGAAATACCTAGTATACAATAACTTTTTTTCGCCAGATCAATACTTCCAGACCATTTTGCTATCAAAACTGTATTCAAAATCTTTTTATCTGAAATGACGTGACGTCACCCAGTATTTGTATTCATGAATATGTCTATTGGCATCTGGGTTTCGATTCTACTACGGTAAAACCACTGTCATATTACAAACACTGCTAAATTATTATAAATAAAATTATGCAGAGTGAATGAAAAAGTGTAATGAAACTCTTTTCATTTTATTTCGGACTTTAAAGATATAGAAATAAAGTCTAAAATTTAATGCATCTTTTTGCAATATCTGTGGTATGATAGTGGTTAGACACTAAGCTACCGACGACGCTTCGTGGGTGTGTTTTGAGGATAACACGGGGTTCTACTAGTACTGTGAGCTCAAATTCCGATCATAGATTATAACGGCGCCAGGGCCTCGTTTATCTCGCGATTTAGATCTAAGATACGTGTCCCGCGGTATTCTCACATACATATTAGAAAGAAAGGAAGAAAGAAAGAAGGAAAGAAAGAAAGAAAGAATGAACGAAAGAAAGAAAATGCGTGTTTTAAACACATACACATAAGAACAAAATTATTAGTTTAGGATATTTGAGGGAATATGAATAATTTCGGTTCTAATATTCTTTTAAAGAAATTAAAAGATAATGATGGTATGTTCTTAAAAAACGTTACCGTAAACTTTCCTCGTTTTTTCTCATTTTGTTTTAATAACGAAGTTCACATTCACGAGGCATATTCTTTTTAACAAAAACCTATGAGGAATTTTGTCATTGATGATTCAGCCAAAATTCATAAAGATCCGTACATAAATAACTCGACAACAAACTTCCCCACTTCACCCCCCTATCAAAAAAAAATAGCACCGACGTCTGTACAGTATCGTGCCACATACACGATAGCTGAATGGAACTTCCTTATTATTTTATATTCCGGATGCATACTTAACACTCATTTTGCCAGTATGCAAAGTTTAAACCACAGATTATAATAAAAGAAGTTTGTTTTTATGACATCTGTGGCTGATAAAAGAAACGTCAATGTCAAATGTCAGGTATCGAATCGGAAGTTTTGTTTACGTTACGATTTCTAATTACTCATAATTTTCATGATAATTTCATTTCTGTAACTTATAAGTGTGAAATTAAACAAAGGCACTAAACGTTCAGATTAAGACACACCATTTTTCATAATGGAAAATCTCAGAAATATTTGGAAACCTGAGTGTAAGTAATTTGTTACGAGGTCATAAGTGAGCGGTCTTTTCAAGCTTATTTTACGGACATTTTCATTTCGTTATTTCAGTATATCGGATACAGATGGAAGCGCCGAAGCCTAAGAGAATTACTTGCGATGACTTAAGGGACCGGCCAGAGTTCTACGGCAGAGAATACCATGGAATTATGAGCCACAAAGAAGCTACTCTACTTCTTGAGAATGAACTTAATGGTGCTTATTTAATCAGAAAAGGAAGCCAAAGCAATGATTTCTATACGCTGACATTGAAGTAATATTATTTTAATTAGATTTAATAAACGATTAAGATAGAAAAAAAATATTCAGGCGCTATTCGAACCCGCGATCTTTCCCTTACAGGGGGAATGCTCTGAGCACTGAGCTATCGAACCTTGTCTGAAGCCATCCAAATCTGCCTACATATCCGTCTTGTGTCTTTTAATAATGAGAATAAAATTCAAGGATTTAATACATCACACTATATAGATCTCAACTAAGTGTAGCTTGATAATTTAGTTCCTTCTAGAGAAACAAACCTACTTAAGGTCTGCTCTGCGTCGGTCGTGTGATATTTTTCTATATTATAAAATATGTAGCTGAATGCCGAATACAGCAGAGGCAGTTAGATAATAACAAGCCTTCTTGATTCCAAGATCCTTACCAGCTCATGTGTTTCTTTCTTTCGTGAAAAAGCATCTGATGAGGCCATCAAGCTGAGTGCCACCATTGTAACATGCTATGTGTTTGTTATGGTGACCCATAATTACAAGCCTTCTTGATTCCAAGATCCTTACCAGCTCATGTGTTTCTTTCTTTCGTGAAAAAGCATCTGATGAGACCATCAACCTGAGTGCCACCATTGTAACATGCTATGTTTGTTATGGTGACCCTCTTTCCTGAAACTTTTCCTTTAGCTTACCATCAGGCGAGGTGAAGTCAAATTAGCGTGTCCTATATAAAAATGGTAGAAATTTTTTATATTCATATTGATAACTCACTTGTACTTTTCCACATTGCTTTTAATATATGTTAGACTTGACCTGTTTCACCTTACGGCATCCTGAAAGGTATACAATGACATTTAAGAACATTCCTTTCTAAACATTCAAACATATGTCAGGTCTACCATATATTTAAAGTAATGTGGAAAAGCACAAGTGAGTTATCAATATGTGTAACAACAAATTCCACCAAGTGCCGTCAATCAACAGTATAAATAATTCTTGTATTGTTTCTCAGGTTTGATGACAAAATTCATCATTACAAACTATATTACGACGGTACTCACTACATAGGCCCTAAACGGTATGAGACCATTTATGACTTAGTAGCGGATGGACTGGTCACATGTCATATGGAACTGAAGGCACATCACATATTTGAGATGATTAACTCGAAAGCCAACTACCCTGAGAGCCCGTATGTTACGTTGAACAAACGTAAATTGAACACGCTATCACAAATGCACAAGTGAGTACATTCTATAAAGATGCAATACTTTGACCAACCAAGCTTTTTGGACCCATGTGCAAGTAGCTCAGCTACGTTAAGTATTTCAACAAGAGATTGTCACAGGTTCATGTTTAGTTATAATTGTTGACTTTTTTATAGGAGGTAGGACACGGCGGTATTTCCGCCCAATTGAGCAGTCCGACTGGGGAAGTTCCTCCGCCCTACAGAATACCGCGGTTATAATAAGTTCGTGTTGTGTTCCCAGCGGTGAGTAGGGTAGCCAGAGTTCACCGGAGAATTTGTGGGAAGTGGGATGGCTAAAGGCCTGCCCTGCTTTGTCCTCTGACGGCACAGAAACTCTGTGCTTACAGGGTCAGCAGCGCGAGTGTGGTTTCTCTGGTGTTACACACGGCCATAAGCCACGGTAACCACTTTCCATCAGGTGGGCCGTGCGCTTGTCTGCCACCTAACGGGTGTAAAAATAAAAAAAAAGAAACCATTAAACTAGAACAGTTAAGTTAACAGATATTTATGAATCACTCAAATATTAGTCCAGTAGAATCAACATAAACCTGTGACAATAAACTTAAATCTTAGTTTATGCTTTTTACAGTTTATTACATTAGTAAAGGTCATGTATTTAATTATAAACCAACAATATGTTGACGGCCTCTGTGCCGTAGCGGTAGAAAGACCTACCCAGAAGGCGCGGATTCGATTCCCTCTCAGTGCAAACATGCATTAGTCTGGGTGTTTCTATGTATGATGTATAATGTATTTACAAAAAAAAAAATATCTATGTTTAGCCGCAATCTAGATTCCATAACTAGCTTATAGTTAAGCTATGGTTACTATGGGTCTAGATAGTGTTGTGTGGAATATTAAATAAATTTTGTAATATTACTTTATAAAATTGCAGGTCATCAAATAAATCAAGTCCAATAATTATGAAAAGTGAAACGAAATCTATAACCGAAGTAGACACTATGAAGAAACCACCGTTTGACCTCACACCGTCAATAGAAGACAACCCATTAGTGAAATATTCAAAATCACACAGTTTCAAAGTGCACACATTCAAAGGACTGAATTGGTGCGAGTTGTGTGCAAATTTCTTATGGGGATTTACTGCTCAAGGTGTAAAATGTGAAGGTAAATACCTTGATTTAAAAATTTTAGAAGTAATTAGCAGGACTACAGATTATAGGGGAATTTTGGTTAATTTTGGGAGTACGGTAGAACCTCGATTAACCGGATTAATAGTTACCATTAAGAATTTGGATATTTGAAAATCTGTGTATTTGAATTATAAAGAAAAGCAGTACATAGTACATAATCATCATCATCATCATGTCAGCCACACATAGTCCATTGCTGAACATAGGCCTCTCCCACAAACTTCCAGAATGACCAATCTAAAGCAGCCCGCATCCAGCGCTTCCCGGCGACCTTCATGAGGTTGTCCTTCCACCTGGCCGTTGGGCGTCCTACGCTACGTTTGCCCGTACGCGGTCGCCATTCCAGAACTTTTTTGCTCCATCGGCCATCTGTTCTGCGCGCTATGTGTCCCGCCCATTGCCACTTCAACGAGCTAATCCGCTGGGCTACGTCGATTACTTTTGTTCTCCTACGGATATCATCATTTCTGACGCGTTCACGTAAGGAAATACCGAGCATAGCCCTCTCCATAGCTCGTTGAGCGACTTTGAGCTTTTTCAGGAGACCTATAGTGAGGGACCACGTTTCAGATCCGTAAGTCATCACTGGTAACACATATTGGTTAAAGACTTTCGTCTTCAGGCACTGAGGTATGTTGGGCGAGAAGACATCTCGTAGCCTCCCGAACGCTGCCCAGCCGAGTCGGATTCGTCGATGTACCTCGACCTCGAAGCTGGAACTTCCTACCTGGATCAGTTGACCTAAGACATATTACTATTACATAATACACAGTACATTTTACTATTACTTATTCTGTAGTCCAGATTTTGTGCATACATAGAGTACATGATGTTAAGTGTACTTGAAACAACAAACACATATCACCGAAAATCAATCAATTAGCCCACCGCAGTCCCACTGCTGGACATAGGCCTCTCCCAATGTGCGCCATTTTCAGGTCGTCCGTCCATCTGGCTAGGGGGCGTCCTACCTTTCGTTTACCTTCTCGCGGTCTCCACTCTAGGACTCGTTTGCTCCAACGGCCATCGGTCCTTCGACAAACGTGGCCAGCCCACTGCCACTTCAATTTGCTTATTCTGTGACCTATGTAGGTAACTTTAGTTCTCTGTAGGATAACCTCGTTCCGAATTCTACCCTTCAGAGAAACTCCAAGCATAGCTCGCTCCATAGCCCGCTGCGTGACTTTTAAGCTATGGACCAGCCCCACTGTAAGTGTCCACGTTTCGGCACCATAAGTCATTACAGGTAGGACGCACTGTTCAAAGATCTTTGATGAAGGAGAAGAAAAATCAATATCTATCTAAATATTACAAAGCTGCAGTTTGTTTGTTTGTTTGTTTGAACGCGCTAATCTCTGGAACTACTGGTCCGATTTGAATGATTCTTTCAGTGTTGGGTAGTCCATTTATCGAGGAAGGTTTTAAGCTATATATCATCACGCTACCACTTAAGGGAGCGGAGCATTGATAATAAATGTTAACAAATCCGGCAATTTTTCATACATATTTTGAAGACTAAAACGTACGGGTTCAAAGGGATATGAAGCTTCAAAATATACCTACCCCGGGCAAAGCTGGGGTGGGTCAGCTAGTTTATAATAAAATTATTATGATGTATGAAGGTACATTGACATATTTGTATTGTATTGAATTGGTTGTTTTCAATATTTATTACATTGAATTTACATTGAATAAATTAATTAAACACATTTTCTTTGACCCTGTAATAATTATTAAAGATAGGTACTTAAAAACCACAATGGGTTCTTGCATGCCAATAAGGTAGGCAGAAGAGGACTTTTAAAAGTACTAAATATCACTGTAATACCTTTGGTCAACAATAAATGATTTTGATTTTGAAAAAAAAAAAAATTATATTACATTATTTGAAAATAAGTCCTGTCGGTTTAATGGAGATTATAAAAAAATCTTAGTTTATGTTAAAGTAACGATTCTAAATATAGATATTATATTAATAAACAAATCAAGAAATAATTTATAAATATTAAATACAATAAAAATAAAATAACTATTAAACAACTTATAGCTAAGAACAATTAAAATGCATTATATAAATATTTTTTTAGATTGTATACATATTGTTTTATATATTTTTGTCGCGGTTGGTAGTCTGGATAATCACAAATCCATATAACAGAAGTCCAGCCAGA
Organism: Eilema griseolum; assembly: GCA_963662185.1. Taxonomy (NCBI): domain Eukaryota; kingdom Metazoa; phylum Arthropoda; class Insecta; order Lepidoptera; family Erebidae; genus Eilema; species Eilema griseolum. The sequence continues at coordinate 6,473,749 of OY759249.1, forward strand.
TAATCAAAGCTCTACAATACCTGAGAAAGAAACCCATATAATAATATCAATATCATAATATATAATAATTGCTGTTATAAGGAAACTGCCGCGTGGTTCCCGGCAGAGTAGAATTTGGACCACCCCATTTCTTCCCATATGGTGTCGTACAAGGTGACTAAGGGATAGGGCTGTTTAACATCGGACAGATATATACAGCCCAGACTCAGTCTCAGATGCATGGCTCAAGTTAACAATAGCGCCCTAAAGACGGCAATAGGCTCACCACCTATTACGTGTGACCGAATACAATGATTGGTGAAATGAGGGTGTTAATTCACCTTTGTCTAACCCTCCGGGGATGGAGGCGTGATTATATGTATGTATAAGGAAACTAAATATTTTCTACACTTGCTAGTGGTTAGATTATGAGTAACTGTTTCGTACTTGTTATTGTATCGGTCTTATACCTATAATTACTATAAATAAGTGTGATATAGACACTGGGGCTGTATGGTTTTGCTTTCATACTGGAATAATTTTAATACACCTAGACCTGCACTTGTTTTTGTGTAACGAATCTTAGAGCAGACCATTTATGATAATTTTATTTCACATAATTTTAATTAAAATTGATATAATAAAAATTAAATGGCTGCTTTTCCAGACTGTGGTTTCATCGCACACTCAAAATGTTCAGAGCGTGTACCAAATCATTGTGTTCCGGATTTGAAAAAAATTAGAGGTGTGTTCGGTATTGATCTCACAACGCTGCTGAATGCCCACTCTAGTACATTACCGTTTGTTGTGAAAAAATGTGTAAATGAAATTGAAAGTAGGGGTATGGACTCTGAAGGTATATACAGAGTTTCTGGGTTTGCGGATGAGATTGAAGCACTCAAGTTGGCTTTTGATAAAGGTGAGTGACTATTTCTTTTTTATACCACTTAGGTGGTAGACAAGCACACGGCCCACCTGATGGAAAGTAGTTACTGTGGCTTATGGACGTGTGCAAAACCAAGGGAGTCAGACTCGCGCTGTCAACCCTGTAAGTATATAGAATTTCTGTGCCGTTAGTAGTAAAGTCAAAGCAGGACAAGCTTTTAGTCTTCCCACTGACAGCACAAAAACTCCCCAGTGAGCTCTGGCTACCCTACTCACCGCCTGGAACACAACACGAGGTTATTATGGCCGCGGTATTCTATAGGGCGAAGGTACTTCCCCTGTCGGACTGCTCAATTGTACGGAAATATTGATACTTTTTTTATTTAGAACACCTACCTACTTGACTTCACCTCGCCTGATGGTAAGCTAAAGGCAAAGTCTCAGGAAAGAGGGTCACCATTACAGACACTAAGTAATGTTACAATGGTGGCACTCAGCTCAGTCTAAAAGTCTGTCTGTTTGTTTGTTACGGTTTACGGGTAATCTCCGAAACGGCTGTACCGATTTTGGCACACTAGATAGCCGATGCAATATGTGAACCTATGATGATCATCATTGAAATTTAAAGTCTAACTTTATGTGATTAAAATCTATATTCGTATATATCCTATGCCTTAGGTTCTTAATAGTCACTTTTTGTTACAGATGGTGAGTCGGCAGATTTAAGTGTATATAGCAACATAAACGTAGTAGCGGGCACTCTGAAACTGTATCTGAGACTGTTACCTGTGCCTCTCATCACGTACGAAGTGCACCCCAGACTTGTTTCGGCTATCCGTAAGTTTTTTAATAACATATATTTTCACTATTTATTCTATTGATTGATGGCACTCGGTGGAATTTGTTGTTACACATATTGATAAACACATTTGTACTTTTCCACATTACTTTTAATATATAATAGACCTAGGCAAGGAGGTAGGACACGACGGTATCTCCCGTCTCAAATTGAGCAGTCCGTCTGGGGAAGTACCTCCGCCCTACAGAATACCGCGGTTATAATAACCTTGTGTTGTGTTCCCGGTGGTGAGTAGGGTAGCCAGAGCTCACTGGAGAGGTTTTGTGCTGTCAGTGGATAGACCGTAGGCTTAAATTGACACCACTGACTTGTAGGGGCGTGAAATGTTGGCGCGGCGGTCAGGGAGACCCGGTGAAACGGTTATCCGCTGGCCGCCCGCAGGTTGTACGGTTCCCGAACCTGGGGATCACTTAATCTCCGCCCCAGGAGGCTGAACCAGCAGCCTGTGTAAAGTGCCCGATGCTGTAGTCGTGCCGGAGGAGGAAACCGGAGTGGACTCGGCTACAGTATTTGGGAGGGGACCGGGGGCCCTTCCGCCCGCCGCGCCAGCCACTCACACAACCCCAGCTTGTAAGTGGTGGTACGAAGCCTAGCTTTGTCTTCTGCACTGGGAGCACAGAAACTCTCTATACCTTCCTCCCCCCCACCCCCCACATAGGTCATGAAAGGAAAAAATAAGAATAAGGTTACTACAGCGGTACCATCGTCCACAATACATGTGGATTTCTGTAACATCAGGGGCCTACACACCAACCTCAACGCGGTCCATCTACATTTAGAGACCGCGCAGCCCACCTTGTTTTTTCTGACGGAGACGCAAATATCATGCCCAGCCGATACAGCCTACTTAATGTACCCGGGGTACAAACTCGAGCATAACTTCCTGAGTCGCGCCGGGGTATGCTTGTACGTCCGGGATGATATTTGCTGCCGCCGTCTTCAAGGCCTTGAAGACAGGGACCTGTCAACTCTTTGGGTACGTACGGATCACGGTGGCCACACCCGTATCTTTGCGTGCCTCTACAGGTCTCATAGCGGTGACTTGGGTACAGCTCAATTGTTTGAGCATCTGCAGCGGTCTGCGGACAAGGTAATTGAGCAATACCCTACCGCAGATTTAGTATTCTTGGGGGACTTCAACGCTCACCACGTAGAGTGGCTGGGGTCTCCTAGAACTGATTTTGCGGGAAGGGCTGCTCATGACTTTGCACTGAGCTACGGATTCTCTCAACTGGTGCATTCTATTACTAGAACACCAGAAATAGAGACCCATAGAAGCTCTATACTGGACCTTCTGCTGACTTCACGCCCGGACGAATACTCAGTAACTGTGGAAGCACCACTTGGTACTTCGGACCACAGCCTCGTTCGGGCGCAAGTGACTCTCACGCGGCCTGAACCACCGCGGCCACCTCAATGGCGGCATGTCTGGCACTACAAGTCGGCAGACTGGGATGGACTGCGAGAATTCTTCGCGTCGTACCCGTGGAGGCGGCTTTGCTTCACTTCAAATGATCCCAGCTCCTGTGCAACAGCAGTAGCTGATGCGATCCTAGCGGGTATGGAATGCTATATTCCGAACCGCTGGATCGCAACAGGAGAGAGCAAACGCCCTTGGTTTAATAGGCCCTGCAGAGAAGCAAGAGACCACAAGCAATCTGCATACAGGGCTTGGACCACGGCTTTAGCCAATAAAGATCCTAATATCACTGAAGTGAAGCGAAAGTTGAATGCCGCCTCGAGGTCTAGTAAAAAAGCTACGGCCAGGGCTAAGTTTGAGTTCATCGGCAGAATTGGCGAGCGGCTTGCGCGCTACCCATCTGGCAGTCGTGCATTTTGGTCGCTCGCCAAAGCTGCCGAGGGAAACTTCTGCCAGTCTTGCCTTCCACCGCTGCAAAAATCCGATGGTAGTCTGGCCCATGGCGCTAAGGAGAAAGCCGATCTGTTGGGTAATCTCTTTGCGTCAAACTCGACTATGAACGACGGGGACGCCGAACCACCCATAATCCCCAGCTGTGGTGCTTCCATGTCTGAAGTTAAAATCACGCAACGGGCGGTCCGGCGTGAGCTTAAGTCCCTAGATGTTCGGAAGTCGAGTGGGCCGGATGGGATACCGGCGATGGTGCTTAAACACTGCGCCCCCGAGCTGTGCCCTGTACTTACACGCCTTTTTGCACTCTCCTACTCCGCGCGGCAGGTCCCAGCCTCGTGGAAGACCGCATTCGTGCACCCTGTACCTAAGAAAGGCGACAGGACAGATCCGACCAATTACAGGCCTATCGCTATAACCTCCCTACTCTCGAAGGTTATGGAGCGTGTCATTAACACACAGCTCCTGAGATACCTTGAAGGAAACGATCTACTGAGCGACCGACAGTACGGCTTTCGCCACCGTCGCTCAACCGGTGACCTTCTTGTGTATCTCACAAACCGGTGGTCGCAAGCCATCGAGAGTCGGGGTGAGGCACTAGCGGTCAGCCTCGATATAGCAAAGGCCTTCGATCGGGTCTGGCACAAAGGTCTTCTTGCGAAGTTGCCGTACTATGGACTCCCCGAGGGACTATGCGAATGGATCGCCAGCTTTTTGTCCAACAGAAGCATCCAAGCTGTCGTCGACGGCAGCTGCTCGGACCGCATGAACATAAACGCTGGTGTCCCACAAGGCTCCGTGTTGTCTCCGACGCTGTTTCTGCTGCATATCAATGACATGCTGTCTGATGGCTCCATTCATTGTTATGCGGACGACAGTACCGGGGACACGTGTTACACGGGCCGTGCAAATATCCCTCAGTCCGAGGTGGAGAAGAGTCGCGAACAACTTGTGTCTAAAATCGAGACTACTCTCTCTGGAGTATCCGATTGGGGACGACTAAACCTAGTCCAATTCAACCCCACTAAGACACAAGTATGTGTATTCACCGCTAAGAAAACCCCATTCATTGTAGCGCCGCAATTCCTGGGCACTCCGCTTACCATCTCCTCGAGTATCGGGATCCTTGGTGTCGATATCTCCAGCGACGTCCAATACCGAAGTCATTTGCAGGACAAGGTTAAGTTGGCATCAAAAAAACTCGGAGTGCTCAACAGGGCGAAGCAGTACTTCACTGCGGGGCAGCAACTCCTTCTTTATAAGGCACAGGTCCGGCCTCACATGGAGTACTGCTGTCACCTTTTTGCTGGAGCACCTGCATACCAGCTTGACCCCTTCGACTCGTTGCAAAGACGGGCATTGAGGCTGGTTGACAATCCCATACTCACAGGTAGAGTGGAACCTCTTAGCCTTAGGAGGGATTTTGCCTCACTGTGTGTGTTCTACCGCCTATACAATGGTTTGTGCTCAGATGAATTGTTTGACATGATGCCCGTAGCTTCATTCTATCATCGCACCTCTCGCCATAGGCAGGGAATTCATCCCCACACATTGCGACCTGAGACGGTGCGCACTGTGCGGTATGAAAGAAACTTCATCCCACGCACACTCAAGCTGTGGAATGACCTCCCTGCTGCGGTTTTCCCAAGCGCCTACAATATGGGGTTCTTCAAGAGGGGCATCAGAAGGTTTCTTCATGGTCGGCAGCACGAGTGTGACACCCCTGGTGTTGCATACGTCCATAGGCCACGGTAACCGCTTCCCATCAGGTGGGCCGTGTGCTTGTCTGCCAACTTAGTGGTATAAAAAAAAAAAAAAAAAAAAAACCTGACCGGTTTTTTTTTACCTCAGTATCAGAATAAACGGGATATTTACCATGTTTCATTATTTTGAGTTTCCGATATTTCGGCGCTGTTGCAAGCACCATGATCACGGAGGAACTGGAGTAGTGGCGGTGAACAAAGAAAAAGTTTTTTCCTAGGAGTAATTATATCGATCTACCCTCTTTCTTTTTTACCTGCTCAAAATCCTCATCAGAGCCGGTGGAAGAGGTTATGTCGGACTCAAACCGACCAAAAAGCACGACGCCTGTGGGTCGTTTTGGGTTGCCAAATGTGAGGTTGACAGGCATATCCCTCGCACCCCGGCTGTGACCGGTTTCGCCTTACGGTATCCTCAAAGGTTTACAATGTCATTTTTTTGTCATGACAAAAAATGACATTGTCTACCTTTGAGGATGCCGTATACCTACTTACATGTGGTCACTGGCACTAGCGGGGTAGGCAGAAACACTGAGATGTACCTACATAAGGCCGGGGCAGCGGCACAGTTAGCGCCTCTCCTTTTTTTTTTTTTTTTTTACGTGCGCAATATCCCCACGGATACCTCCCCACCGGAGCCGGTGGAGGAGGTTATGTCGGACTCGAACCGACTAAAACGCACGCCGCCTGTGGGTCGTTTCGGTTGCCGAAGGTGAGGTTGACAGGCATATCCCTTGCAATTCGCGCCTCCCCTTTCCGGGGGCAAGATAGTGTCCCCATCTTGCATGGTGGTTTTTAGTTTACTTTAGCAAGATCAAATAAATCGTTATCCCAATATTTTTCTTTTTTCTTTTCACCTTTTGATGACGTATAATATATTTCAGAATTGAAAACTCAGACCGAACAGATTGTGGCACTGCGAGAATGTCTCGACTTGTTGCCACCGGCCCATTTCAACTGTTTGCAATACATGGTGCAGCATTTACACAAGTGAGTAATGTACATACATTCATATATATAATCACGCCTTTATCCCCGGATGGTTAGGCAGAGGTGAATTAACACCCAATCATTGAACTAGGTCCCCCGTAATAAGGGGTGAGCCTATTGCCGTCTTCCGGGCACTATTGTGAGTAGTGAGTAATGTAGGTTAATTTATACCTGACTAGGGCGAAGCCAAAGGAGGGTTATGATTTTGACAGCTTATGTAGGTTAATCTGTTCCCAAATAGCACCTCAACATCTTATTAGAACTTTTTTTTTTTTTTTTTACGTGCGCAAAATCCCCACGGATACCTCCCCACCGGAGCCGGTGGAGGAGGTTATGTCGGACTCGAACCGACTAAAACGCACGCCGCCTGTGGGTCGTTTTGGTTACCGAAGGTGAGGTTGACAGGCATATCCCTCGCACCCCGGCCGATCCAGGGCCATCTCTCACGATATGGCCCTCTTCTCGGGTGTGGGGACTACAGAGTCCCCAACTCGTCCCCGGAAACGGGGAGGCGCGCCACGCGCGCCACCGCCGCGGACATCTTATTAGAACTGGACAAATGAGGTATCGTTAGAAGCGTCTTGGTCGTCTGCTGGTTATAGGCTATATGACGCGTCACTGAATCAAATGCGGCGCCCTCTAGCGGTCATAAAGTACTGCGTTAAAAAAAAAAATTCGAGATAAATATACCATGTTTGGTATCAACTGAAAGAGCTTAATTAGTAAATTTCAAATATGTATAAATTAAAGCTGTCTCTTGCTATAGGTTGCCCCAAAATAATACAAATAAAAAATTTAGTTTAAAAAGTAAAACCAGACTGTTGAAAATTTACGCTTTAAAAAGTAATAAATTAGAAAAAAATGTTTTTTTAATATACAACTTAGGTGGCGGACAAGCACACGGCCCACCTGATGGAAAGTGGTTACCATGACCTATGAACGTGTGTAACACCAGTAGAGTCACATCCGTGCTGCCGACACTGTAAGAACAGAGATTTTGTGCCGTCAGTGTAGAGGACAAAGCAGGACAAGCCTTTGGTCGTCCCACTGACAGCACAAAAACTCTCCAGTGAGCTCTGGTATGTCAAGGATAGCCGTGGTCGTAAACCACTTAGTCTAACAAAACAATACATTCTATGCAAAAGTTGCATACGACCACGGCTATCCTTGATATTTTCTTGTTTAATACTTTTTAGAGCGATATTTTACAATAGTCGGGTTTTTGTTTTTAACATAATATATATAATACTAGCTGCCTCTTACGGTGTCACTCACCGTACCTACTCAGCCGCTGTTCTTTCAATGGGAACCCATAATTCACAAGTAATATTCTCGACATTTATAAGTCTTACCATATTGAGGTTCATAAGAGTTACTATGGTGATATGTGTAAGTGATATGGTGCCGTTTACTCAACGAAGAGATTTATTAGCTCGACACAAACTAGACAATTAAATCACTAGTACACACAGTACTCTTCAACAGTTCCAGTCAGCTCAGTAGTTCACAGTAGTCCACAGTCATCGCTCAGGTCGCAGGTTGAATCCTCTTCGGTCGCTTAAGTTCGCTGTGTTCGTTATCGGTCTCCAAGACAGACTGAATGGTGTAGCTATGCGAGCGTGTTTTTATACCACTCAATTTGGAGGGTCGAATCATCTAGAAAATTCGCGAGCTAAAAATACCTACTCTCCTTTGAAGTTTACCGCCGTCGCTGACCTTTCGAGTTCATTCTCGATATTTACCTATTGTCTGTTTTTATTCAAGAGAGTAGGTACTCGTAGGTAGGTTGTGACTTTGTGTTGACGATTCAAGATTTTTCTATGCCAATCGGTAGAGTACCTCGTCACTAACAATGCGTTTTTATTTCTTGAGGATTCGATTCTTAAGTTTTCGAGATATCGACGTCTGTCGTAACAGTATATAATATTTGATTTTTTTTAAGGGTAACTCAACTGGCTGAGCTGAACAAGATGAGCGCGCATAACCTGAGCACAGTGTTTGCACCAACATTGGTGGCCACGCCCCCCGCCATAACTGACCTAGCTTTTGAAATACGCGGCCTTCAAGCTCTCATAGAGAACTGTCCGCAGATTTACTATGGTTGTAAATAATTTTATTGAGATTGCGTTCTCGTATAATGTGAAATGAAGGTAGGAGAATGTTTTGACTGAGTTTAGATTTAAAAATACAAAATCTTTGTATAGGTATTAACTTTTTAATGTATATCTTCGTTTTTTATACATTTAGTTCATCTATAGTAATCACAAAATAAAAGGCCCGCTTTGACAGTTGTAGTCTAGGGTTGGAGTGACTCAAATTGATTGTGTCAATAATCGTTTCAGGTAACAAACGATTGTTTTAACATTTCTGATATTGAGATTAGGTCAATATTATTGTGTCAATATTAATGAAAACCTATAATGGCTATTAATAATAATTATTTATTCACTTTCCAGGCTACTTTCGCTTTCATTATATTCGATGAAAATCATTAATAATTCGTTGTCTCTAGTATGCGATATGCCAAAGTAAAACTAAGCGAAATTTTAAGTAGAGTAACATAAAAAAATTTAAAGTAACGCAAAATTTTACAAACGCTACATTCCGGCATCGCTGCGCTGACCAAAAACGTAACGAGTAGAGTTAATCTCCATACGATTAAAATGTAACAACCAAAGATAATACAGCCACAACACTAAAATTAAAAAGTAGAAACCATAAATCGTAGCTATCTTACGAGGCTTCACAGAAATACAGAATCACGTCATATTTTAAATTACTTGTAGTAATTTAAACTGAAATATGTCACTATCATTATTAGTATTATTTTTAAACTTACTATTATAAAATATTACCTATGTACAAGTTATTTAACTTAGATTATAATTATGTTCTGTTTCGTTTTAATCGTGCCAAGTTACCTTTTATGACTTAGGGCAACTGTCAAAATGAACCTATTAAATTATTTCAACATAGGTCACAAAGTAACATGTATGAACGTCAGAAATAATACTTTCACATTTACTGCCAGATTAGCAAGGCAATAAGTAAAGACTATGAAAAAATACTGGCAATAAAAATTCCCGCCCACCATTCTATAGCTTGTTTTTAAGAACTCGACAAGATTCTCATTCACTCTACAAGATGCCATTTCATTTTAAACTTTAACAGCATAACAGTAAAGTCGAAAATTGAATGTCATTTTTGAAGTGTCTGTGGTATGACAGTGGATGACAATTAAGGATATTAGGGTTATGAATTTCAGAAGACTTTGTCAAGTTATAGAAATTCACTGTTTTTATCATATCTTATATATAAAATTCTCGTGTCACAATGTTCGTTCCCGTACTCCTCTGAAATGGCTTGACCGATTCTCATGAAATTTTGTGAGCATATTGAGTAGGTCTGAGAATCGGCCAACATCTATTTTTCATACCCCTTAGTGATTTTATATGGCAAAACAATGTTTGCCGGGTCAGTTAGTTTTTTATAAAATACCCACAAAAATGCATTTATATCGTTAAATAATCTCTCAAACTATTAAGTGTAAGTTAGTATTACGTGCAATATTATTTATCTCTAGAATTGTGATATTTTGTCATTGGTCTTTCAAAAAGAATATCATTTTATACCATTCCAGGTTGTGTTAGCCCTAGTTTTAAGAATTGATAACCAAATTTTTTAATTTGAACTATATCCTATTTTAAAAATTATGTCTTTTTTCTACTTTTGTAAGCATATGTATAATCGTAGGATGAACAGCTTCACAAATAAAATATGTAGTTTTGACATAATTATATATTTCTTATTTAATATCACAGTTTTTTTCTTTTCTTCTTGGGTTTGTTTGTGTCTTTGTTTTCACAAGAGTCAGTTTGTTGGAATTTCTTTAGATCAGCACAAAATAATACCTGAAAAAATATACAGTTACATTGAGGAACCTCCTTTTTTGAAACAGGTTAAATATTTAAAAACGAAAATAAAAAAAAATTAAAAAAGTATGTCATCTCTTATTCCAGGATATTTTTAATATTTACTTTGCAAATTGTATTGTGCTAATTTGTGTGATAATCGTGCAAACCTAATTTTTTATCTTACTTTACCTTTTTGCTTGCGGAAATCCGCACGCCTACCACCTTAGCCAGCGAGGCGGTCATGTGGGACTCGAACCGACTAAAACCGCACGCCATCTCGACTCGAGAATAGGGAAAGATCAGATACTCAAGACTTCAGAAAAAATCTTACCCTACCTAACGATAAATGATATTTTTAGATCCTATCTGATAAATAGACATTAAAAATAGAACAATTCTGGTTTTACTAACTGTATGAGCCCATCCCGCCTTGTCTCCATACAAACTTCTGAAATGGTCCCCAATTTCTGCATACATCTTCTCAGTAACGTTTTTCTTGCCACGCAGGTGAGGCAAATAATTTTGTGCTGCTATTTGATAGACATGTGTATCCACTGGCAGGGCCTCTAGGTGGTTCAGAGACATTAGACAAATGCAATCTGCAACCTGAGGAATAACATTATACAAATTTTATTAATTTATACAAGCACAAGGTCATGAAGGTCGCCGGGAAGCGCTGGATGCGAGCTGCTTTAGATCGGTCATTCTGGAAGTCTATGGGAGAGGCCTATGTTCAGCAGTGGACTATGTGTGGGTCACATGATGATGATGATGATGATGATGATGATGATGATGATGATGATGATGATGATAATGATGATGATACAATCACCAATCCTGAGGGCCAATCTTTTGTAATAAAAACCTATTCAAAATTCTACATCTTATCTCAAATCTCACATATGCCAAAAATTGATGACCACCTCAATGCACATCTTGAAAATTAGGTTATAAGAATAACATTTTTGACATCTGGGAGATGGAAAGTGGTTACTGTGGCCTATGGACGTTTGTAACACCAGAGGAGTCACAGTCGCGCTGCAAACCCTGTAAGTACAGAGTTTCTGTGCCGTCAGTGTAGAGGACAGCAGGACAAGCCTTTAGTCTTCCCACTGACAGCACATTTTTTTCGGTGAGCTCTGGCTGCCCTACTCACCGCTGGGAATACAACACGAAATTATTATAGCCGCGGTATTCTGTAGGGCGGAGGTATTTCCCCAGTCTGACTACTCTATTGGGCGGAAATACCGCCGTGTCCTACCAAATTTTAGTAAGATTTTGGCCAGTTTCGGTAGCAATATCATAATTTTTTTTATAATCTATGGGAATAATGTACTGGTAAACAGAAAAAAAATCGTCAAATTAATAAGTGCTATTGGAACTGTGTCCAAAATATGTCACCCAGAAATGCCCTTACCTTGGGTCCAATTCCATGTAACTTCATGAGCTCAACTTTGGCATCTTTGTACTTCATGTCTTGTAAACTGTTGAACCATGATAGACCTCCCCATTCCACAATCTGTGATGCTGATTTTTGAATAAATTTAGCTCTATAGCCAAACCCTAAGTTCCTTAGCTCGGCTTCTACCTAAAATATACAATACAGTTTTCAAGCAATACTTATGTCATTTTCAAGAAAAAAAAAAGCAATGCTTTAATGCTATCTGACCTTACTATTACCCTTAGAAGCAGCCAGCTTTTAATTGCTATGCAGGCGGTGCAGGTTCAATTCCCACTCAGTCCAAATATTAAATTGTATGGATGTATATGTCTATTTGCAATGCAGTACAGGATGTATTTTTGAAATGAAGCTGTAAAAGTAAACCTGAACCGTTACAGTTACAGTAAAATGTTCTTAAAAGACCATCCATAACTTTTTAAGATATTTTGAACTCACACAGTCAGCAAGAAAAATGCATATTTATAATATATTACATTCCTGTATAAGGGAAAGTGGTAAATGGCCCATACAGAAGGACTGTTTGCCCGTCCAGTCAACAGCATCCCCACTGGCAGTAGTAATTTTTTATAACCTTTTAGGTAGCAGACAAGCACAAGGCCCACTTGATGAAAAATGGTTACTGTGGCCTATGGACGTGTGCAAAACCAAGGAAGTCACACTCATGCTGCCAACTCTGTAAGCACAGATAGTTTCTGTGCTGTCAGTGTAAAAGACATAGCAGGACAAACTTCGTCTTCCAACTGGCAGCACAAAAACTCTCCAGTGAGCTCTGGCTACCCTACTCACCGCTGGGATCACAACACAAGATTACACAGTATTCTATAGGGCGAAGGTACTTCCCCAGTCGGACTGCTCAATTGAAAGGAAATATTATCGTGTTCTACCTCATTGTTAGCTGGCAGTAGTAATAGTAGACCATAATATTAAGGCGATAATTTAAATAATCTATACAACATGTTACCTGCGGTTGAGACAATGTTTCTACTTCTGGAAAAGCATAGTAAGTATTTCCTTCATATTCACAAATTTTTTGACCATATTTTGTACATAATTTTTCTACCATACTGGATATCCTACAAAATACAAATTCCATGAAACATATGCTACAAGATAAAAGCAACGCACATACAAGGTAAGTATAATAAAAATAAAGGAAACTACAGAATAAATACAAGATATGGCAAACATAACTAAAAAACACTAAGTTAGTATGTAATTATATAAGAAATTAAATAATAACTATGATTTATAAATAATAATAATTTAATTTAATAAGTAATAATTATGATAGTACAAATAATCTTTTTGTTTATAAACCATTGCAGTTGTAAATTCATAATTATATAATGGTTCGGGATATTTTATAACTTAATTATGGATCTTACTATTTTTGCCCAACATTTTAGATACCTTTCAACTCAAGTTGATACCACGGTTGCTGCAACACATCGGACATGTTGGCAAAAATAGTATGTTCCATGATTTAATCGCAAAATATCCTAAATCGTTACGTAATTACAATTTTATTATGAAATTCTGGTTACCTTGATATGTGATTATTTTGACTGCAAATAAATGAAAATAAGTTCTCTACAGGCTCCTGACGTAACATCCTTATACCATAGAACTGTTGACAAGCATTTCTAAAAACTTTATCTTTCTCCGACCATTCTTTATAATACTCTCCTAAGTTCATATCCAAACGGAAATAATTCTCTAGAATTTTCTTAAAATCTATATCTTTAACATTCTTATTATTACTTGAAGTTTTATAATCTGTTTCGTGTAGAGAACCTAGGACTTGATATTCTAAATAGTCATCGTTTATTTTCAATTTCCATAAGGTTTTTGAGAAAACGCCAATCCATTCACTTTCTTTGTTTATCCATCTGAAGAGAATATAATCAGTTCATTATGTAGATACTTGTGAGCTAGTAAAATATAGTTTATTAATACATTATTTATCCATACTAATGTTATAAGTTATTGCGAAAGTAACTTTCTGTCTGTCACACCTCCTAGACCACTGAACCAATCTTGATTTAATTTGGTACAGAGATGGACTAGTATTTGGGGAATGCTATGGGCTTCCTTTTATTGCAAAACCCCTTTTTGCGAGAGGGAGGGGTTAAAGAGGTTCAAGTAGGGGATGAAAGTTTCTCATTTTTGAAGGTAACCTGATAACCAGATAGATTGGAGCTTGGGAAAGAACATAAGCTTTGTTCGGTCGCGATAACCGACATCATAGTACAGCTAGTTCATAATAAAAGTATTTATTTACTTACCGAAAGCTCTGGCCACCGGATAATGTGCCTAATAACTGAAGTTCTCGATAATTGCATGGTAATTTATTCCACATCATAACTATTATAATAGTAATTTACTCATACGTCTATATTTCACCTATCTATGCCTTAAATTATATTTTTATAGGTACGCAATAACTTTGGAAAGATTGTAAATAAAAAATGACGACAAATTGAATTGACAAGAAAAAGACGCGCGCTAAACAGCAAACAGCTGTCGGTTCACCACAGATAAGCAATATTAGATTCACAGACACATAGAGGACAGTGACTGACACCCACGTGTATTAGTCTATGTATATTACTTACCCATAGAATTATAACGCACTTATACCTTTTTTTTACGTGCGAAATATTCCCACCGATGGCCCCCCCACCCCGCTGGAATTGGTGGGAGAGGTTATGTTGGACTCGAACTGACTAAAACGCACAGCGCCTGTGATTTTTGGTTGCCGAAGATGAGGTTGACAGGCATATCCCTCGCACTAACATAGATTGTGCATAGTCCATTGAAATCTTAATTTATTTGAGCTTGGCGTACATTTGACAGAGGATGAAATTTTCTTTTTTAAATGTCAGCCCTTGTCCCGCGGCCTCTATCCTGATAAAATGATTGAAATTGGGTTTATGTTCGTTGCTGGTGGGGCCCTTTTAACTTCACTTTTTTTTACTTTTACGTACGACATGTCTATTTGACTTCACCTCGCCTGATGGTAAGCTACCTGACCCGGGTCAGTGTGCAGAGGCTATTTGAATAACAAATGTCAGGCGCCCCCGCCGAAGGATCTCCGCCGGATCTTAGTCCGGCCGGTAGGCCCAATAAGTCCAGGCTCAGCTTAGTAAGTATAGGATGTCATGCGTGCCAATGGTCTCCCCACTATGGACGTCCAAAACCGTGCGAAGGAAGGTGGACCCTGAGTTCCGAATTCACCACGGCCTCGAATCCAATCAGGAAAATATGTCTCCATGATAATGATGATTTCGCTGACATATTCACAGCTGATGAAAAAAGAAATTAATTAAGTTTCCATAAAGAAAAGTAATTAAATTCTAGGCGCATGTAGTTGCAGACCCAGCTAGTTTAAACCGAATACAGATTTCCTATCGGCAATTACCTAAGCCTTAATTGGGAACCGGTTTATATGTCTAAAAATCTTCACAGTTTAACCATAAGTTCTTCAAAATTAGATAGAACTTATATTTTACCAGTTTTACATATTTTTTTATTTGCTGTTTGATACGAGGTAGTATACATACGTTGTTCTGGACAGACGTCTTGCTTTGAGTGCTAATATCGAAGGTTATAAAATGGGAAATAAGCAGCCATTTTTTGGTGTTTTAGTATTAGTTATAAACCTAGCTTTAGTGTTTAGTCAGGGTGTTCGAACTCCGTGCAATGAAATATTTGACTATGAGATTGACGGTCCCCGTATCTATGGCAAAATCGTACTCCAAGGGAAGACCAAAGTGACAGAGTTGGAATTAAGAGCTAACTTTTCAGTAGTGGGAGATATACCTGTAAGTATCTTCTTAATTACTAAGACAATGTTAAAGAGTTAAAAAATCATCTCGCATTGTACATGTCTGTGCAGATAATATGTACAAACAGCAAACGACGTCCAGTACCGTAGTCATTTGGAGGACAAGGTTTAGTTGGCATCAAAAAAACTTGGAGTAAGTACTTAACAGAGCGAAGCAGTAGGTACTTCACTGCGGGGCAGCAACTCCTTCTTTATAAGGCACAGGTCCGGCCCCACATGGAGTACTGCTGTCACCTTTTTGCTGGAGCGCCTGCATACCAGCATAACCCTTTCGACTCGGTGCAAAGACGGGCGTTGAGGTTGGTTGACAATCCTATACTCACAGGTAGTGTGAAACCTCTTAGCCTTAGGAGGGACTTTGCCTCGCTATGTGTGTTCTTCCGCCTATACAATGGTTTGTGCTCAGATGAATTTTTTGACATGATGCCCACAGCTACATTCTATCATCACACCTCTCGCCATAGGCAGGGAATTCATCCTCACACATTGCGAACTGAGACGGTGAGCACTGTCCGGTATGAAAGAAACTTCATCCCACGCACACTTAAGATGTGGAATGACCTCCCTGCTGCGGTTTTCCCAAGCACCTACAATATGAGGTTCTTCAAGAGGGGCATCAGAAGGTTTCATCATGGTCGGCAGCGCGAGTGTAACACCCCTGGTGTTGCATACGTCCATAGGCCACGGTAAACACTTTCCATCAGGTGGGCCGTGTGCTTGTCTGCCACCTAAGTGGTATAAAAAATAAACAAAAACATCTTTCCATTAGGTACAATTTATTTAATGAAAAGGTTTACTTATTATTAGCAAGTCTAAATGAAGCGCTCCACGACTCCACCACCTCTCTTAAACACACTTTTATGCAGGAGGTACCACACGACAGTATTTCCATCCAATTGAGCAGTCCGACTGGGGAAGTACCTCCACCCTACAGAATACCGCGGCCATAATAACTTCGTGTTGTGTTTCCCAGTGGTGAGTAGGGTAGCCAGAGCTCACTGGAGAGTTTGTGCTGTCAGTGGGAAGACTAAAGGCTTACCCTGCTTTGTCTTCTACACAGACCGCACAGAAGCTCTGTGCTTACAGGTTCGACAGCGTGAGTGTGACTCCTATGGTGTTACACACGTCCATAGGCCACGGTAACCACTTTCCATCAGGTGGGCAGTGTGCTTGTCTGCCACCTAAGTGGTATAAAAAAAATCCAGCAATTTTGGGTATCGTGCGGTGCGTGCCCTGTGTGGGCGAACGCTCTGAAGGACAGACATATACCCCTGCTGTACGGTCTGCAGCGGAATATGACCTGCCGGATCATCAGAGAGTACCGGACGATATCGTTTGACGCAGCGAGTATCCCTGCCGGTTCACCACCGTTGATCCGCGCTATAGGGAAGGAGGATCGCAAACCGCACTACCCGCGTACTGAGGCAACTCGAGCATAGGCGGTCGCAGAATGACCTTCACCCCCCATGAGCGCAGGCCTAGGTGTAATTTTTAGTCCCCGGTTAAGAAACACTCATACAAATGCAAATATAAACATTCATGCATACAAATATTTGCCCTGAGCGGTAATCTAACCCGCGTCACCTGCATTCCTTTACCAGTCGAACGCTCTACCGCTACGCCATAGAAGAATTGTGTGTAGATATTCTATGTATCTAGGTATGTCGGGACATGACGTTGGAAGCTTCAAATTACCTAATTGTCATGCATTTTTTCAACCTGTCGTGACTATGATTTTTGCAAAGATATTCCAAGGTTGGATGTTAACATCATTCGATGCTTTTTTAATAGTCAACCAAATCAACAATGTTCGATACAAAAAATCCCGTTCGCTATTTTTTTATTTATTTTAGTTAATAGTCGAACGAAACAGGTTTATGAAGGAAATACAATGAAATGTTATATTTTACTTAAACGAATAAAAGCTTATATTAAATGAATTTCTAATTAAATACGAGGTTTCAAGAGTTCGCCACGGCCTTATTTTTCGGGCGGAAATCCTTACGGTATTCAATGCGATTAAAACCGCATGTCGCCGTCTCGGGTCTCGAATGCCGGACATAAAAAGGCATTTTTCTCACACACTGGTGGTTTATTGAATTCAAACTCTATTGGTAAGATTATAAGGGACTGGTCGCAGGTTTAGAAAGAGGAGGAGCAGTCCGACTGGGGAAGTACCTCCACCCTACAGAATACTGCGGCCATAATAACCTCGTGTTGTGTTCCCGGCGGTGAGTAGGGTAGCCAGAGCTCACTGGAGAGTTTTGTGCTGTCAGTGGGAAGACCAGACGGCACAGAAACTCTCAGTGCTTAGAAAGTTGGCAGCACGAGTGTGACTCCCTTGGTTTTGCACACGTCCATTGGCCACGGTAACCACTTTCTATAAGATGGGCTGTGTGCTTGTCTATCAACCAAGTGGCATAAAGAAAAAAAAAAAAAGGGTTCAAGTGGTATTAAGAAATCCCCACGGATTCTACTTCCTCTGCTGGAGCCGCGGATAACTGCAGATGGTGGGGGAACCGACTAAAACCGCTCTCTATCTTGCGACATTATATCGCTCTCACCCCTATTGACCTAGGGCCATCAAGATGGTCCCCTCACGCTGTGCAGAATATACGAGCTAGAACCAAGCTATTCGGAGACACTTTTCTTTGCTGCACCACCAACACCTGGAATTCATTACCAGCTTACGTGCTTCCTTCTTCCTACATTCCCGGATCCTTTAAACAGGGCGTGAAAAAGCATCTGATGAGACCGCCGATTGTAACATTACTTAGTGTCTGTAATGGTGACCCTCTTGCCTGAGACTTTGCCTTTAGCTTACCATCAGACGAAGCGAAGTCAAATTGACATGCCCTAGATAAAAAAATAGCCCCTTCGTATATGGGACCGCGGTGTTGTCCCCATCTTGCCCCGGATAGCGGGAGGCACGCACATTGCCCTGTCACCTTGTCAAGTCCCGTCTTGGATGATGACTTTTTCTGACCTAAATCTACTGTGTCTAGTTATATTTTTGTCTTGCTTTTTTACAGAATAAAGGAGACTTAGATGTATTCAACGATAGCACTCCCCTACGAACCTATAACCGAGGGTTACCGGTTCAATTCCGGGTCACATTCCCCGAGACGCCATCGCTGCCTATGGTGACTGCGATCATACTCAACGGAAATACAATTTGCAGTGGTCCGAAAAGTAAATACATTTTGCAATTATAGTTACCGATTTTGCGATTACCCGACAACGGCGACGTCTAAGGAGGGTTATGATTTTGATAGGCTATGTATACATATATAGGTTATTCTGTTCCCTCGCAGCTCCTCAACTACTTATTGGAACTGGACAAATGAAGTATCATTAGAAGTGTCTTGGTGAATCTAATATCCTTCTAGCAGTCATAAAGTACTGTGTTAAAGAAATAATTTGAGATACATATGCCTGGTATCAACTGAAAAGACTTACTTTACATATTTCGGATACTTATGTAAAAAAATATAAATAAACATAACATAACATAAACATAAACTCACGCTTATATGCCCGAAGGGGTAGGTAGAGGTGCTATAGCACCCACATTTCGCCAGTTTATTTTAGGTCCCTACATTGGGACCTAAACTGGTGGCGAGCCTATTGCCATTATCCGGCTACTTATAAACCTGCGATAAATACACACATAACTTCGAAAAACATCGAGAAGCCATTGGTGTGTGCCATGGTAAAACCTAGGATCGAACCCGAGACCTTGTCTCAGCAGTCCATTACCCATACCATTACATACATACCTCCCAACATTAGGAAAGACCTAGTCCAGAAGTGGACTAGTTGATTGATTGATTGACATACATTTTCTAATTTAATGTCATATAATGTTCTAGTTCAACCTGAACCAGGTCAAAAGGTCACCAACTATTCGCTGAAAAAACGAAGATACTACAGTAACAAGACAACCTCAACACAACAGACAAATATCACTATGAATAAACGTAAGTCTAATCAGAAAATATAAATCTGATGATGATTTGATGATGATGAGTGTTCTGATGAGCTCTTCCAACTAATCCCACCATCTCCTTTCCTACATAGGACAATACGTGCAGAATATACGAGCAAGAACCAAGCGGTTAGGAGACTCTTTTCTTTACCGCACCACCAAGACCTGGAATTCATTACCAGCACACGTGTTTCCTTCTTCCTACAGTCCCGGGATCTTTAAGCGTGACGTGAAAAAGCATCTGATGAGGCCGCCAAGCTGAGTGCCACCATTGTAACACTTAGTGTCTGTAATGGTGACCCTCTTTCCTGAGACTTTGCCTTTAGCTTACCATCAGGCGAGGTGAGGTCAAGATGGCGTGTAAAAAAAAAACTATCCCCACGAATACCCACACCACCGGAGTCGGTGGGAGAGGTTATGTCGGACTCGAACCGACTAAAACGCACGACGCCTATGGGTTGTTTTTGGTTGCCGAAGGTTAGATTAACAGGCATATCCCTCGCACCCCGGCCGACCCAGGGCCATCTCTCTCGATCTGGCCCTCTCCTCGGGTGTTCCGGGGACGGGGCGGCGCTGCTGCGGCCTGCTTCTACCAGGGTGAGGTGGCTCCTCCCTTTACCCCCAGGCTTGCGCTCATCGGGAGGTCATCCATCGACCTCCGACGCTTGTTTGCCTCAGTAGGTGTGCAGCTTGGTTTGCGATCCTCCTTCACATCTTTTATACTAATATTTAAAAATCTGAATGTACTCTGTCTGTCTTGTCTGTAATGCTTTCACGTCTAGACCATTGAAACCGTTTTGATGAACTATGGTTCCTACGGGGAAAGGTTATTCGCGATAACCGTACTCCAAGCACGATAAATTATCGTAAACGTATCGTAAAACGTAACGAGAGAACGGAGCGTTGCGATTGGCCACCTGCCTGCTGTGAACCTGGGTCTCAATTCCACTAACGCAAAACCACTCTTGTACCACTTGTTTATTTCTTTTTTTTTATAACACTCTGGTGGCAGACAAGCGAAAGGCCCACCTGATGGAAAGTGGTTATCGTTGCCTAAGGACGTGTGTAACACCATAGAAGCCACACTCGCGCTGCCGACCCTGTAAGCACAGAGTTTCTGTGCCGTCAGTGTAGAGGACAAAGCAGGACAAGCCTTTAGTCATCCCACTGACAACAAAAATTCTCCAGTGAGCTCTGGCTACCCTACTCACCGCTGGGAACACAACACGAAGTTATTATGGCCGTGGTTTTCTGTAAGGCGGAGATACTTCCCCAGTCGGACTGCTCAATTGGGCGGAAATACCGCCGTGTCCTACCACCTCATAATCTTTAAGCATAAAGTCATAAATTAAATGATAAGAGTTTGAGTACATCACGTTCTGTGGACAAAGGGCCAGGCACTCGTTTCTCTTGCCTTTGGTCAAGATATAATATACCGGTAACTGTACTATACTTCCAGCAGTTCCAGCGGTGGTGTTAGATGTAAACGTGACAAGTCAACCTCCAAGCTCCCCATCAGAACCAGGACCCACGACCGCCAACGTGCTTCAAGTAACAAAACCTCCAAAATCAACTAAAAGCAAAGCAAAATCATCTACAACGACACAACATTCAACCACTGTTACCACAGAAAGGTAAATTGTGACAGCGGGAGCGACGAAGGATCGCAAGACAAGCTGCCCGCGTACGAAGGCAACTCGGGCGTCGGAGGTCGTTCATCGACCTCCGCCCCCCATGAGCGCCGGCCTGGGGGTGACAGGTGGAGCCGCCTGTCACCCTGGCAGAAGCAGGCCGCGGCGTTGCGCGCCTCCCAGTTTCCGGGGACGAGTTGGGGACTCTGTAGTCCCCACACCCGAGAAGAGGGCCAGATTGTGAGAGATGGCCCTGGGTCGGCCGGGGTGCGAGGGATATGCCTGTCAACCTCACCTTCGGCAACCAAAACGACCCACAGGCGGCGTGCGTTTTAGTCGGTTCGAGTCCGACATAACCTCCTCCACCGGCTCCGGTGGGGAGGTATCCGAGGGGATTTTGCGCACGTAAAAAAAAAAAAAAGGTAAATTGTGAAAGTTTCGAAGATTCTCAGTCTCAAGCCGTTTACTATGACGTGATGGCCGATCGGCCTAACGGCGTTTTTTTCGTGTGAAAATCCCTACGAATACCATTCTAGTCATCTTCATAACATACATACATTTGGCGACCTCCGTGGCATAGCGGTAGAGCATTCGACTGCTATGCAGGTGGCGCGGGTTCGATTCCCGCTTAATGCAAATATTTATATGCATGAATATGTATATTTGTATTGGTCTGGGTGTTTCTATGTATAATATGTATGTATTTACAAAAAAAAGTATCTAAGTATGATTATCAGCATTCTACTTAGATCTCATAATACAAGCTAGTTAAGCTATGCTTACCATGGGTCTAGATAGCATTGTGTAGAATGTCGTGGAATATTTATTTATTTATTATACATATAATCACAGAGGGTGAATTAACACCCACATTTCACCAATCATTAAATTCGGTCCCACGTACTAGGGGTTGAGCCTATTGCCATCTTCCGGGCACTATTGTTGACTCAAACCATTCGTCTGAGGCTCAGTCTTTTTTTTTATACAACTTAGCTGGCAGACAAGCACACGGCCCACCTGATGGAAAGTGGTTACCATGACGTTGACAACTGTCAAATATACCTAGTCTAGCCATAAATATTGTTACGAAGAAAAAATATTTTTTTTTATTGCAAATAATAATTATTACTTTTACAGTGTGTTAGTTAAATACATAAATATAAAACAATTTAAAATATAAAAAGCTTATTCGAAGTGGTCTCCATCGGCTGCCACACAGTCCTTTAAACGTTGAGGCCAGTTATCAATAGAAGCACGCACTCTTTCCATAGGAAAATTGTTCACTGCCAATCGTATGGATTGTTTTAGGGACTCCAAATTATCATGGCGTTTAGAGCAAGCCATACTCTCTAAAACTGACCATAAATCATAATCCAGCGGATTAAGATCGGAACTAGACGACGGCCAGTCTTCAGCTCTGATGAAGTCCGTAACGTTCACTTCCAACCAAGACTGCGTGGACCGAGCTTTATGACCCGGCGCTGAGTCTTGTTGGAAGGACCATACTTGGTTATTGAACATGGTGTTGTTAAGGGTTTTAACTACCTTCTCAAGAATGGTATCTTGATACACTTGTGCCGATGTTTTGATACCTTTTTCACAAAAATATGGCTCAGTCACTCCTTCATAGCTAACACCCCACCACTGAATCGAAACCATCACTGAAGTCGGATAATGCGCACGTTGCACTCTGTCGACTGATTGGGAAGCTTCCTTAGAGCTTTGAGCATAAATACGGTCATTTTGTTTGTTAAATCATCATCATAAATTCATAAATTCACGCCTATATCCCCGAAGGGGTAGGCAGAGGTGCTAAGCACCCACATTTCGCCAGTTTATGTTTAGGTCCCAATGTAATAGGTGGCGAGCCTATTGCTATTAACCGGGCACTTATAAACCTACGATAAATACACACATAACTTCGAAAAGCATCGAATAGTCATTGGTGTGTGCCATAGTAAAACCTGGGATCGAACCCGAGACCTCGTCTCAGCAGTCCATTACCCATACCACTAGGCTATCGCGGTTTGTTGTTTGTTAAAATGTTGCTCAATTGTAAAGATTTTCTCATCCGTAAACAAAATTTTTCTGTGACCTCCCTTTGCGTACCGGTTCAGTAGTTGCTTCGATTTTACCACCCTATTCTTTTTTAAATTATCAGTTAAAAAATGACCAGTGCGTCTCTTATAGGCTGCAAGTCCTAAGTCATCTTTTAAAATGCGCGATATGTTTCTGGGTGCTATCTTCATCTCCCGAGATAAAATCTTTTGCTTTCGGACAGGATTTCTTCGAATTCTTTCCCTTACTGCTTTGACCACCTTTTTCGTACGAACACTACGTGGACGGCCAGATCTTTTTCTGTCACAAACAGAGGAGGTCTCATTGTACCTATTAATAGCCCGGTACACAAACATTTGACTAATACCAAGCGTATGGAGAGTTTTAAAAACTACATTCGGCTCCATACCAACTTTGTGTAATGCAATCACAGCAATTCGGTTTTCTTTATCACCCCACTCCATTTTAATATAGCAAAATATTGTACAATGTATTGGCGCCAAAATTAGAAAACACAATGAACAATCGTATAAAAATGACAGATTCCAAATTCAAATGTAATATCTTTCTTATTTTAATTGTAACAGTATTTATGGCCAGACTAAGTATGACAACCCCATGCAAATGTTTTGTACCAAAACTCTTGATCCCAGGTTTGACCATTGCACTCACCAATTACTCCATTACCAATTCGAAGTTATGTGTGTATTTATCGCAGGTTTATAAGTGCCCGGTTAATGGCAATAGACTCGCCACCTATTACATTGGGACCTAAACATAAACTGGCGAAATGTGGGTGCTTGCACCTCTGCCTACCTCTTCGGGGATATAGACGTGAGTTTATGTTATGTAATGTAAATAAAATAGTAGTAAAAAAAACTTTAATGAATAAAGGTTACTATAAAGTAGATGAGCATCTTGATGATGTAAATGCGTGATCAACATAAGTCTCTTGCTTGCTCGCACAAAATAAATTGTAAACTAAAGCAAATTTAAAAAAGAAAGATAATCTAGTTCTAATATAGTTCGCTGAGTTTCTTGCTGGTATATTCTCAGTAGAACTAACCTACCGAACCAGCGAAAGAATGATTTTCCAATAGTTTATTTTTGCATTATTTAATATTTTTATATTATTTCTTGACGTAATTGTAAAATTTTGACGTTCAAATGTGCTCTTTGTGTGCCTAAACTGAATACATGAAATTAATTCTTTGATTGATACTTTGATTCTATTCTACAATATTGATAATAAGACTTTAAGGGGGCAAATGCATTTTCACGCCTCGCACAAAGGACCCCAATAACTTGTAAAACTTTACTAGACCTATAGAATGGCAGCCAGACTATCCGACGGATGGTGAATGCGGTACACGGTCCACAGCCAGTGTGCTTCCGCTTATCAAAGGTGGGAGCAGCTACACGAGGGGTGACCTGCCTTGGCTGGTGGCCATCTACAGGAAAATAGACGGGAGCCTCAACTTTATCTGTGGTGGCACGCTGGTCTCCAGTAGACATGTTGTTACTGGTGAGTTTGAAGATCGATTTAATAGTTTTTTGCATACCAGCGGCAGATCAGGAAGGTCGGTAGCTTTGTAGTTAAGGAGTCGGTGTTGCGATCGAGTGGTCGCGGTTCGATTCCACCGACACACACGGCACACCTAGCACACGCAATGTACCTTTGTTGGAGAGTCTAATAACCCATATTAGTAATAATGTAGGTTCTATTTATTTATTTAAAATGGTACATCTACAGAATACATATTGTACACTTCTGATTCATAATTTGGATTGCGGTAATTTTTCTAATATGTATCCCTATTACTGACGTACACAACATGAACATTGAACAGATTAAACAATGATTAAATTATCAACATAAAAAAAAAATACATTTTAACAATTCAAAATTACAAATTGAAATTAATACGAAATAAATACAATTGAAATCAAATTATTACAATAATATATATATATATATATATATATATTATTGTAATAATTTATAAATTTAAATATATATATATATATATATATACAGTTTGAAATTAATCTCACATTTCATCACATCACATCACATTCAATTAATAAAAAATACAAATAAAAATACCTATACAATTTTAAAATATTTTATATTTTTTTATTTTTAATCGTACTATGTTGGACGATACTACTTTCCGCCTTGCCACTTGCCTTCGCTTAGGAGCGCCGTGCATTTCTCCGCATCATTGCCACTGCGGTGAAGCTGTCGACAGTCTTGGGCACCATGGCCTTTCATGCAGCAGAAGCGCTGGGCGTATACCGCGACACGCCTGCATCAACGACATTATCCGCCGTGCTCTAGTTACCGCTGGCGTGCCAGCCATTCGTGAACCTAAAGGGCTGGTGCGTAGCGATGGCAAGAGACCGGATGGTATGTCGTTGCTACCTTGGAAGATGGGTAGACCTTTGGTGTGGGACGCTACGTGCGTCGACACTCTTGCGCCTTCACATCTTTCAAGCACAGCAGGGTGTGCCTGCTGCTGCATCTGCGGAAAACCTCAAACGGCGCAAATACTGTAACCTGTCAGGTGATTATGTTTTTGAGCCGTTTGGGGTTGAAACGC
Organism: Eilema griseolum; assembly: GCA_963662185.1. Lineage (NCBI taxonomy): Eukaryota > Metazoa > Arthropoda > Insecta > Lepidoptera > Erebidae > Eilema > Eilema griseolum. Next base: position 6,499,595 of record OY759249.1, read on the forward strand.
TAGGGACATGGGGTCCAAGTGCTCGGTCTCTATATAAAGACTTGGCAAAGCAGCTGATCGACGCTACGCGTGACCAGAAGGCTGGTTATTATCTTGCACAGAGGATAAGCATTGCCATTCAACGTGGCAATGCTGCCAGCCTTCTGGGTACGTTACCGGTCGGTGAGGATGCGGAGGAATTTCATGACGCATTATGTATGTAATTTTTATGTTTATTTTATTTTAGTGTATTTTAGTAGCTATCTAATAATAGTTTTAGTTTTAATTTTTATTATAAATATAATTTATAATGAATAGAATAAAGGTATTAAACCACAAAAAAAAAAAAAAAAATTTAAATTAATTTACAAATTAAATTATTTTTTTTATCTTTTTTTTTTAATTTTCCTTATCAATGACTTTCATTAATTCATTTTATCTGAAAGCGACACTGGAGGGTTTTAAGATATATATAAGTTCTAATATTCTTTACAAATAAAAAACACACGACTCACATGTTGGAGAGTTTTGTTATATCTACTATTCAGGTGACAAGCACATGGCCCACCTTATGGAAAGTGGTTACCGAGGCCTATGGACGTTTGTAACACCAGGGGAGTCACAATCGCGCTGCCAACCCTGTAAGTACAGAGTTTCTGTGCCGTCAGTGTAGAAGACATGCAGAACGAGCCTTTTGTCTTCCCACTAACAGCAGAAGAGAGTGGACCGTGGCCTATAGACGTATTATAATTATTTGATTTCTTTGTAGATTGTGTGTTTCTTAAATAAATGCTTTTTTTTTTATACTACTTGGTTGGCAAACAAGCACACGACCCACCTGATGGAAAGCGGTTACCGTGGCCTATGGACGTGTGCAATATCAACCCTACCCTGTAAACACAAGAGTTTCTGTGCCGTCAGTGTAAAAGACAAAGCAGGACAAGCTTTTGGTCTTCCCGCTGACAGTACCAAAATATCTCCAGTGAGCTCTGGCTACCCTACTCACCGCCGGATACACAACACGAGGTTATTATAGCCACGGTATTCTGTAGGGCGAGGGTACTTCTCCAGTCGGACTGCTTAATTGGACGGAAATACCGCCGTGTCCGACCTCCTCTCTCCTCTTCTTCTTCTTTCTTTCTTTCTTCTTTCAATATTAGGGCGTCACAACTGTGCTGCCGACCCTGTAGGAACATTCTTATACCCATTTTGAAGAACCTTATATTTTAGATGTTTGGAAAATCCACAGCTTTTTTTTTTTTTTTTACGTGCGCAATATCCCCACGGATACCTCCCCACCGGAGCCGGTGGAGGAGGTTATGTCGGACTCGCACCGACTAAAACGCACGCCGCCTGTGGGTCCCTTTGGTTGCCGAAGGTGAGGTTGACAGGCATATCCCTCGCACCCCGGCCGACCCAGGGCCATCTCTCAAGATCTGGCCCTCTTCTCGGGTGTGGGGACTACAGAGTCCCCAACTCGTCCCCGGAAGCGGGGAGGCGCGTCAAGCGCGCCACCGCCGCGGCCTGCTTCTGCCAGGGTGACAGGCGGTTCCACCTGTCACCCCCAGGCCGGCGCTCATAGGGGGCGGAGGTCGTTCATCGACCTCCGACGCCCGAGTTGCCTTCGTACGCGGGCAGCTTGTCTTGCGATCCTTCGTCGCTCCCGCTGCCGCTCCCGCTCCGCCTCCTCCTTCACGAGCATTACTTGCTCGCAGAAGGAGGCGCCGGCCGCCCACGCATCCGCGCAGCGAACCATCGCCGCGAGCAAGGTGGAGAGCGTGAGAACCCTCACTCCCAGGGCCGCCACAAGCTCCCGCCTCGGCGTCTCCCACGACGGACACTCGGTGAGCGTGTGCGGACCTGAGTCCTCACTCGCGTCGCAGTGATGGCAGTCGGACGTTGGCTCTTTCTGCATCCGACGCAGATACTTTCCGAAGCATCCGTGCTCGGTGATCATCTGCGTCAGACGGTACGAGAGGCTGCCGTGTGGCCTCTCTAGCCACTCCCCCATGATGGGTCTTACCGCCGCTACTACGGCGTGCCCTGCGCCTGGTCGCCCAAGTCGTATCTCCCATTCCGCCACCATTTCCCCGTGGAGCCGGGATCTCACGGCCCGAATTTCTTCGGTTGGAAAATCCACAGCTTGAGCGTGCGCGGAATGAGGTTCCTTTTCCGGTGTACAGGTGTTAAAACCCACACAAGAAGAAGTTATTAACACCCACATTTCGACTACTATGATTTCAGCTGGGGGACTCTGCGGTCCCCAGATCCGAGGAGAACCAGATCTAGAGAGATGGCCTTGGGTCGGCCAGGGTGCTTGGGATTTGCCTGTCAACCTCACATTTGACAATCCACAACGACCCACAGGCACCGTGCATTTTAGTCGGTTCGAGTCCGACATAACCTCTCCCACCGGCTCCGGCGGGGGGGAGGGGATTTTTTGCACGTTAAGTAACGCTATGATTTTCATAATAGGAGCTAGGAGGTAGAACACAGCGGTATTTCTGCCCAATTGAGCAGTCCGATTGGGGAAGTACCTCCGCCCTAAAGAATACCGCGGCTATAATAACTTCGTGTTGTGTATCCGGCGGTGAGTAGGGTAGCCAGAGCTCACTGGAGAATTTGTGCTGTCAGTGGGATGACTAAAGGCTTGTCCTGCTTCGTCCTCTACACAGACGGCACAGAAACTCTGTGCTTACAGGATCGGCAGCGCGCGTGTAGCTTTTCTGGTGTTACACGCGTCCATAGGCCACGGTAACCACTTTCCATCAGGTGGGCCGTGCGCTTGTCTGCCACCTAAGTGGTATAAAAAAAATAGCGGGCGAGTTCATTGTCGTCAAGGGGATCCTTTGTTATGGGCTGTATGCTTTGTGTTAACAGAACATCCCTATACCTTATTCCCCTTCTACGACACCCACGGAAAAAGGTGGGATGGTGAAGTGGTCTCATTCTACTCCACCGGGAACCAACGCGGCAAATTTTATAATCATGCATTTTTTTATCCACAGCAGCCCACTGCTTGCACATAAAAAGACTTTCATTCAGTGATCTGGTGGTTAAAGTGGGAGTACACAATCTTAACGACTGGGACGACGATATACCTGTCACGAGGACTCTGCTTGATGCCTCTACACCTGAATCGTTTGAAAAATCTACACTTAAGAGTGAGTTTTTAATCAAAAATAACTTAATTTTTATATACCATACGGTATGCAATACCTTTATTTTATACACGTATACCCACCCTTCTCCGCCAGAGCTGGTGTACGGTGGGAGATGTTGTGTCGGACTTGAACCGACTAAATCACACGCTGTCTGAGGGTTGTAAGTTGCCGGAGGTGATATTGCCGGAGGACATTCGGATGTGGGGACCACGGAGTACTCATCCAATCCCCGGGCATAGGGAGGCGCACAACTCGCACCGCCGCCGAGGTCTGCTTCTGCCAGAGTAGCAGGCGGCTCCACCCGTCACCCCCAGTGGATGGAGTGGACTCATGGGGGACAGACGTGTGCAGTACCAGGAGCGTTACTCTCGTGTTGCTGACCCTGAAGAAACCTTGCCCATGCCCTTCTTGAAGAACCCCATATTGTAGTCGCATGGGAAAACTACAGCATGGAGTTCATTCCACACTTTCTTGGGACGTGGGAAAATGAGAGAAGGAAACCTCGAAATAAAACCATATACCAACCCGACTGGACAGCGTGGGACCAGGAACAGCGTGCTGGACTAGGCTTCTCCCAACATTGGGAGAGGCCTAGTCCAGCAGTGGACTGTGATGTCTGCGATAGGAGCTACCTCGAAACACTCCGACGAATACATACAAATATTTGCACTGAGCGGGAAAGGCTATGCCACAGAGGCAGTTTAATTCAATATATGTAATATTATGCTAATATTGTAGTGTAAAATAGTTATAATGTGAGTAGGCGCTATTAATCAAGAAACCAGTTTAGTTATGTGTTTCAACTTTCATTTTGGATCGTACGATTTCACTTTTAAGGGGTTTTCCCCGAGCTTAGATCATATAATGCATAAACAAAGCCTGCTAACATAATGCATCGTAAAAAAAGGAATGACAAACGCGTTTTGTGTAAATAAGCTGTCAATGTGTGCATATCACGAGATGTATGTATGTGTCAAGTTTCAAGCGAAGTAGCAACCATTTTTACGTTGCGTTGAAATGACACATGCTTAGGCCTGGAGGAGTTGTGATCCCCACACCCGAGGAGGAGGAGGATTTTGTCTCACTGTGTGTGTTCTACCGCCTATACAATGGTTTGTGCTCAGATGAATTGTTTGACATGATGCCCGTAGCTACATTCTATCATCGCACCTCTCGCCATAGGCAGGGAATTCATCCCCACACATTGCGACCTGAGACGGTGCGCACTGTGCGGTATGAAAGAAACTTCATCCCACGCACACTCAAGCTGTGGAATGACCTCCCTGCTGCGGTTTTCCCAAGCGCCTACAATATGGGGTTCTTCAAGAGGGGCATCAGAAGGTTTCTTCATGGTCGGCAGCGGGAGTGTGACACCCCTGGTGTTGCATACGTCCATAGGCCACGGTAACCGCTTCCCATCAGGTGGGCCGTGTGTTTGTCTGCCAACTAAGTGGTATAAAAAAAAAAAAAAAGATGGCCCTGGGTCTGTCGCGGTGCGAGGGATGTGTCTGTCAACCTCATCTTCGGCAAAAATCATAGATCCACAGGTGCCGTGCGTTTTAATAGGTTTGAGTCCGATAGGTGTAACCTCTCCCACCGGTTATAAAAAAACACTCCATCTGTACTCCATTTGGTTAGGTACCTACATACTTAATTAAATGGCAACAATCTTAATGTGTCTTTTTAATATGTTTTATTGAAAAACTCAGTTTATAAATTTTTTTCTGTTTAGAAACTCATTTTAAAGACTAAAAACTGTAATTAAACCACTATTGAGTCAATTAATTAACCTAGTTTATTTGTTTATGTAAAGTTTAAACACATGTTCACACAATTGTATATATGTGTTTTTATATTAAAATCTACCTTTAGTTAAGTACCTTAACAAATGGAGTTCTCATACAAACATATAATCACGCCTTTATCACTAGAGGGAGGGCGGAGTTGAATTAACATCCACATTTCAGCAATCATTATATTCGGACCCACGTAATAGGGGTTGAGCCTATTGCCATCTTCCGGGTACTGTTGTTGACTCAAGCTATTCGTCTGAGGCTGAGTCTGGACTATATATATCTGTCTGTATCCCAAACTCAAACTCATTTATTGCGAAAATGGGTAATTTATAGATAAAATTCAGTAAATAAAGTGGTCCCTCAATAATTGAAGGCATGCAATTAAACAGATATTTTTAAATTAATATTAATTAATATTGATTCCCTTCGTCGCCTTGTACGACACTATTGTTGACTCAAGCCATACAACTGAAGCTGAGTCTGGGCTGTATATGACTGTATAGATGAGGTGGCCCAAATTCTACTCTGCCAGGAACCACGCGGCAGAGTAGATTTTAGAGTATAAGTGTTGAATTTGTATATACTTAGTCTATGTTTGGGGACTCTGTAGTCCCCACACCCGAGACGAGGGCCAGATCGCGAGAGATGGCCCTGGGTCGGCCGGGGTGCGAGGGATATGCCTGTCAACCTCACCTTCGGCAACCAAAACGACCCACAGCGGCGTGCGTTTAGTCGGTTCGAGTCCGACATAACCTCCTCCACCACGGTGGGGAGGTATACGTGGGGATTTTGCGCACGTAAAAAAAAAAAAAAAAAAAGTCTATGTTCCCGAGTATAAAATTGATCGTTGTTTTCCAGACGACATCTTGGTGCTCACGTTTAATAAGCGAGTGGAGTTCAACGCGTACATAAGACCGGCGTGTCTCTGGGGTGGTGACATAGGACTCGAAAGAGTCGTTGGGACTTCTGGAATTGTTTGTATATTTCATCAATACTTTTTTTAAGTCTAGGACACGCCAATTAGACTTCACCTCGCCTGATGGTAAGCTAAAGGCAAAGACTGTAATGGTGACCACACTAAGTAATGTTACAATGGAAGCACTCAGCTTCGCGGCCTCATCGGATGCTTTTACACGCCCCGCTTAAAGGACCCGGGACTATATGAAGAAGGAAACACGTGTGCTGGTAATGAATTCCAGGTCTTGGTGGTGCAGCAAAGAAAAGATTTTCCATACCGCTTGGTTCTTGCTTCTATATTATGCACAGCGTGAAGGTGACATCTAAGACCTGCACGTGTTGACCTTTGTAGGAAAATAGAGGGTGGGATTCGTTGCAAGACCTCATCAGAACACTCACCATGATTGTACGGATTGTACAGGGAACCTCAGGTTGGTCCGGGGTAGTAGGGAAGAAGTGAGGAATCAAAATAGATACACGTAAGCGTTAGGGTAGGAAAAGATTTAATTATGAACTGAATTTCACTTCAAACTTAAATATGCTGCGGCGCTATCTCACTAGCGCGATGCAGAAATAATAGGCTTAACCAAACAGCGCCATCTAGTGACAAGTAATGTAATTAAATTCTAGTAAAAAATATGCTTAGAGACGGTTGTAAAGAGGTGAAGAATGCTTCTAACATCATAATTACGTATTGCGCTACTTTGACTTGAGTCAAAAATATTATGAATTTTTATTTTTATTTTATTGCAAAAACTAAACAAACTATCTAAACGGGGATTCAAAATATAACATTCAAATGACTATATCAGCTATCAGATTTTACAATAAAAATGGATGTCCGAAAAATGGGTCTCATAAAACACACACGTTGTAACTCTAGATCTACTGAACCGATTTTGAAAATTCTTTTACCAATAGAAAGCTACAGTTGTATGAATGTGACAGGTTATACATCATCACGATATCGGATGAATTGAAGTCGTGTACAACAGCTAGTTGCATGTATTGGTTGGACACATATATACATAGGTACATACATATAATCACGCATTTATCCCCAAAGGGTTAGACAGAGGTGAACTAACACCCACATTTCACCTATCATTATATTCGGTCCCACGTAATAGGGGGTGAGCCTATTGCCGTTTTCCGGGCACTATCGTTGACTCGAGCCATGCATTTGAGGCAGAGTCTGGGCTGTATATATCTGTCTGATGTTAACAGGTTGGTTGGACACGGATAGGAGCTGATTAGGGCAACCCGTGAATGAAGGAGGACAGAGTATGATGAAGGAGGTAGGACACAGCGGTATATCCTCCCAATTGAGCAGTCCGACTGGGGAAGTACCTACGCCCTACAGAATACCGCGGTCATAATAACTTCGTGTTGTGTTCCCAGCAGTGAGTAGGGTAGCCAGAGCTCAGTGGAGAATTCGTGCTGTCAGTGGGAATACTATTAAAGGCTTATCCTGCTTTGTCTTCTACACTGACGGCACAGAAACTCTGTGCTTACAGGGTCGGCAGCGCGTGTGTGGCTCCTCTGGTGTTACACACATCCATAGGCCAGGGTAACCACTTTCCATCAAGTGGGCCGTGTGCTTGTCTGCCACCTAATTGGTATAAAAAAGATAAAAAATTATTAAACATTAACCTGTTCATAAATTTAAAAGTCTAATTAAAAGTAGGTAAACATTGCCAAAAAGGCTCTATAAAATTCAAGTTTATAGATGACAAAACAAGCTTGGAAATGAGCTGTTTACAAACAATAGGCTATTTGTCTTATTATTATTTTTATCGAAAAATTACCACGCTAAAACAATATAATGAACTGATAAAGTAAAAAAACCTCGTCACAAAAAACAACTCCCAAAAAGTCCAAAATAAGTTGTGTTAGTTAGCCCTATATCTTTGATATACCTAGTAATACATATTTTGATTCAAGCTTTGTCATGTCTACTCGTCAAGTTCTTTGATTTGATACCCATATTGAGGGAGCTGTGAAATAAAATGTAATTCGCCATTTTGTGGTGGCGGGCGGCCATCTTGGATTTGAAATTTGTCATATTGTATGGTATTCTGCTAGTCAAGCTCTTTCATTTGATACCCATATTGAGGGAGTTCAGAAATAATATGTACTCCGTCATTTTGTAGCGACGGCCATCTTGGGACGATCTTTTTTCAAACATAGCTAAGAACAATCCCGACTAATATACCTTTCAAACAAAAAAACTAATTCCAAATCGGTTCATTCGTTCAGGAGCTACGATGCCACAGACAGACACACACACAGACACGTCAAACTTATAACACCCCGTCGTTTTTGCGTCGGGGGTTATAAAATAGAATAGATAATATCAAATTAATCTGCGAGTCACGAGCGAAGCGAAGCCCTGGCGGCTTCTCTTCTCTCGTAACTCGGTACGTGAGGTGTTTCAACATGAAATCATTATAACAGTCGTAATTAAGGTTGCAGGTTGGGGTACCCAGATAACAGTAGAAGCCGGAGTAGGTGAGCCACAGTCAGTTAACGTGCCCATTGTCGACACCAGCACGTGTCGCTCCAGCAACGTTGCGTTCCACACTCTCACTTCTGAAAAGACATTTTGTGCAGGTATGGAAAGTGAGAACATTAATGAAGACTTTTTTTAATCTAGAGACTGTCTATATTACCAACTTATCTGGTTATAAGCCAAAGGTGAAACCTCAGGAACAAGACCTTTATACTACATACATTTAATCACGCCTATATCCCTGTAGGGTTTGGCAGAGGTGAATTAACACCCACATTTCACCTATATTTGAATTCCGTCTTCCGGGCACTATTATTGACTCAAGCCATGCATCTGAAGCTGAATATGGGCTGTATATATCTGTCTGATGTTGAACAGCTCTATCCCTTAGTCGCCTTGTACGACACCGCATGGGAAGAGATGCGGTGGTCCAGATTCTACTCTGCCGGGAACCATGGCTTTATACTGAATCGGCAAAATTTTGTTTTGTCGCTATTAAAAAATGTAAATGGGTGAAAATTTGGCAGAAGCAGGCCGCAGTGGCTGCGCGTCTAGGGTCCCCGTTTACGGGGACGAGTCGGGTCCTCTGTGGTCCCCACACCCAGGCAAGCCCAAATCGAGAGAAATGGTTCTGGGTCGGTTGGGGTGCGAGGGATATTCCTGTCAACCTCACCTTCGGCAGCAAAAAACGACCCACAGATCACAGACAAACGACCCGTGCGTTTTAGTCGGTTCTAGTCCGACATAACCTTTTCCAACGGCTCCAGCGGGAGGGTATCCGTGGAGATATTTCGCGCGTAAAAAAGGGGTAAATTTTAGTACAAAAAAAAAATTAAAAACGAGGTATGCCTTCAATGTTTTGAAGGAGTTTGCAGGAATATCGTGTGATACGAGAATTTTTACGACGGCCTTAAAAACCCAGGATTGTAGGAAGACGGGAAACCGCGAACGGAGCAATAAAAGAATATTCATAGAGCCTCTTATTAATTTTACAGGTAGTCGGAACGGCTCGGGTCCATGTACAGGAGATTCCGGGGGTGGCCTGTATTTAGTAGAAGGAGGCAAGTGGACCCTCCGAGGCGTGGTCTCCTTATCTATTCGGGACCAAGTCGGATCTTGTGATCTAAATGAGTACGTCGTATTCACTGACACAGCTCAGTTTTTACCTTGGATTAGACAAATTTTACAAAAACAATATTTAGATTGATATAGCATATCAATATCTGGTTAAGTTTCTATAGGAATGTATCAAGAATTAAAAAATCAATTTCACTTTTCAAAATTTTACAATATTATGTCAAGAGATAATATAAAAATATTAAACAATGTAGGTTTAAATAAACCATTTGAAAATGATTGTTTCGCGTATGTGACAAGCAAGAAAATAAATAGAGAACCAATTTAAGTAATTCTCTGAGTCTTTTCCCAATTCAGTCTAATTTATTCCGTGAAGCGACTGCCAGCTGACCTCCCCAACAAATGTATAATTCTAAAACAAGATTTGCTTACGTTCTAATGGAAAAAAATCGTTCAAAAATAGTATTCAATTCAATTCAATTCAATTCATTTATTTCTCAACAAACATAATTCGTGTAGAAATTAAAACAGTATAAATACATGGCAATCAATAAAAATGTCAAAAATTTCTATAATAATAAATACATGCAAATCAATAAAAATGTAAAATGTCAACCGTTACTTATGTCAAGTTAAAATTGATCAATAAAATAATAAAATAACAATACAATAATCAAGTCATGCGATATTATCATTCAAAAACCAATAAAAAAAATTCTTTTAGCAAAATCAATAACATTGTCAATAGTATTATTAGATATAAAAGTAAATTGAAGTAGGTTTACAAAAAAGTGAAATGTCAAGTGTGGTTATGTCACGTTAAAATTCATCAATAAAATACTAAATAAATTAAAATTATCAATTCAAGAATCAATTTTAAATTATGCATCATTATGATTCAAAAACTCATCAATGTCATAATAGCATTTTTCTAATAAATATTCTCTTAGCTTTAGCTTAAAAATATTTACACTGGTAATAGTTTTCAGTTCCCACTGAACTGTTTAAGTTTTTTTTGCGACTTTTTAGTCTTAAATCTCTTTCACTATTTGTTTCATATTTGTGTAAATTTTTCATTAGGTTCGTCAACAGCACTAAAATATATAAGCATGGCACTGTCAGAATTTTCAGTTTAATAAAATGAGGTTTGAATGATTCAGTCTGACTAATGCGTACAATGGTTCGTATAGCTCTTTTTTGCATGCATTGAGTATAGATAGGTACTTTAGTCTCTATGTGGTTGTAATGATAACTATTGAAAATGCCGTGAGATAAAGTCTGTTAAAATTCACTCTCGATGTACCTAATACCGATCTCCCAATCTATGAAAATTCAATTAGAATATATTTTTTGACATTTGTTTGATTCATAGGTATTAAGTAGATCGAAACGGAATATTGAACAGATTTATATTACGAGAATTGGTTTTCAGATTTAATAAATAAATATTGTGAAGCAGCGTACCGTTTTTTTATTTGTGATTGACTTCAATAGATGTTTTCAAAATATGTACAAAAATAAAATAAAGAAAAAGAGGGTGACTGCAACTTTAAGCATCGAAAAATTCTGATTCTGGGGAGGAATTTTTCGATACCTAAAGTTTTTTTTTTATTGGTTCCCAAAACTGAATACATCCAGAAATGTATCTTATACTAAAATCTACAAAAGTCATAGCGTGATTATATATTCTACTTGATGCAAACACAGCATGCAAAGTAAGGCTATGTTACGTTTAGAATGTCAGAGACATAATTTTATTTAAATATTTCGCTATACATATAAGTGCTACCCAAATACTAAAAGTCACTCACAGAGACATATATTATAAAAAAAGCAAAAAAAAAATAAGATCATAAAGAAATAAAAAGAAAAGCTACAATTCGTAGTTAAACACTGATGCTATATTCTTTCTCAAAGAGGCCAAAGAATCGCAACGTAGAAATACATCGATATCATTTCGAATGTTATTCATTGAAGCACTCATACGATAAATAGGAGAGTGCTGGCCAAGATTAGTTTTAAAATGTGGTAAATGAAAAGTTCTACGATTGCTCAAACGACTTTCGCTGCGGGGCACGGACAGCGATATACGCTCAAGGATGTCCGGAGAATCCACCAAACCATGATTGAGCTTGTACAAGAACATGACATCGGCGACCTTTCGACGTGTGCTCAGTTGGTCCATTTCATAAAATGAGAGACGTTGTTTATATGATGGTAACTGTCGACACATGTTGTTATTAAATGCTAAGCAGTATAAAAAACGTTTCTGTATGCGTTCTATTCTGTCAACATGCGCCTGATAGCCTGGGTTCCAAACAATGCTACAGTACTCCAGAATTCCTCTATCAACAGTGTTGTAAATAAGTATGGTGAGACTTGGTTGCTTAAATATTTTCATTTGTCTATTAATGAAGCCAGAAAGTCTCGAAGTTCTGCTAGTGATGTTGTCGTAGTGACTCCTGAAACCCAATGTGCTATCTAGAATAACACCTAAGTCGCGAATAGTAGTCACTTCCTCGAGGGGGTAGTTATTTTTTTTTTTATCTTTATTTACGGAGCTTAGCCACAACATGACTATGTCGCTCCATCATAGCCATTTTGTATACAGTACCAGTAATTTTATATATTTTAATACATTATACAGCTGTCACATATTTATGATATAACAGATACATGTCTTGAGCTGCATCCGAAAGAGGTCTCGCAAGGACGCTATTGCATCCTCCGATATCCATTACATTAGTTTGCATTAGGTCTGCTCTCCGCTGTTGGTTCCGAAGACATTCCATCAGAATATGTTGTACGTCTTCAACCACGCCACATATTTCACAGTTTGGCGAAGGTGACAAACCCATAAGGAAAGTGAACTTTCTAGATGGAATGTGCCCGGACCGCAATCTCATAGCCAACACTAATTTAGACCTACTATAGGAACATTTATCAATCCAAGGTATAGTCAATGGTTTAGGTTGTATAGTTTTGTACCAGATACCCTTCTCTAATGATCTCTTATCGAAATATTCCTTCCAAAGTTGGTATCAATATCTCTTTACCAGGTACAAGCAGTCTGAGAAGTAAGGTAGTAAGGAGATAGATATGCCTTCGGAGCAAGCCTCTTTTGCTAGTATGTCTACTCTTTCGTTACCAGCTATGCCGACGAGTGACTGTAAACACGGAAGCTGTACCGTTTTGCAGCTGTGTTCTAGCTCAAAAATTTGGTTAACAATAGTATAAGCTATCGGTGTTCCTCGAATTGTCGAGGTACAGCGAGCTATATGAAGGAGGGCACTCCTAGTGTCAGTAAAAATAACGAATGTGTCGCGATTTATGGAATGTATATAAGATAAGGCTTCACTAATAGAAATTAATAGAAATTAATATTCATTTGCACTAATAGAAATTAATAGAAATTAATATTCGCTTCACTAATAGAAATTAATATTTTAACAGTTGCTTCTCAATACATCTATGAAAATATCTTATATGTAAGTACGAAAAAACCTAAATATTTTCAAAAAACTATCTGATGTACACAATTTTAATACGAGAAATAAAGATAAACTAGTTGTACCAAAACTTAGGCTTCACAAGGTTGGTGATTCATTTGTAGGCAGCTGCATAAAAATATTTAATAAAATTCCTCAGGACTTGATTAATATGCCAATAAATAAATTTAAAATAGAAGTGAAAAAAACTTTAATGAGTAAAGGTTACTATAAAGTCGATGAGTACCTTAATGATGTTAATGCGTGGTCAACATAAGTCTCTTGCTTGCTCGCACAAAATAAATTGTAAACCAAAACAAATTTATAAAAGAAAAATAATCTAGTTCTAATGTAGTTCGCTGAGTTTCTTGCTGGTATCTTCTCAGTAGAACTAATCTACCGAACCAGCGAAAGAATCATTTTCCAATGGTTTATTTTTACATTATTTAATATTTTTATATTATTTCTTGACATACATAATTGTAAAATTTTGACGTTCATATGTGCTCTTTATGTGCCTAAACTGAATAAATGAAATTGATTCTTTGATTCTTTGATTGAGCCAGCAATTCAATGTACATAATCGACATGTCTGCTCTGACATTAAAGCGAGCATATGTATTTTGTTGGGGATCAAAGAAAGCCGCTCCAGCTTCACCTCGTTCCCTAGAACCATCGGTAAATATCTGGTAATAATTTGGGAACCGTGTTTCGATGTATCGAGAACATAATTCTCTCAAAGCGGACGCTTTATATTGCTGTTTAGGTTTACTTATACTATCTATATTACAAATTAAGTTACTTGAGAGATCTATATGACTAATCCATACCTGATTTTCGAAATATTCTAAATTTTTACTGCAGTATACATTAACTGGTTTCAACTGTTCGTACATTATAATTAAAACGGGTTTGTTCATCCTACGACATGAGTTTATACAATTTGTTAAATTTTCTAATAAGTTAATCATTTTGCTGTTACTTATAGCTTGACCACAACCGCTGTATCGCGCCTTAGGTATGTGCGCGGCGAGGCGGGGGAGAGTACCGACCATTCCGTTGTGTCAGTCGGCCGCCAACGCTTACGGCGGTAGCTAGTGTCACTTGTAGCGGACTCTGTGTGTCGGATGCACAAGTGATTAGTATTGCAAGATGGGTCGTGCGTTATCTCGTGATGTGAAGAACATCATTTTTAAGGTAGCCGAGTATTTTAAGAAAAGAAAAGCAGACAAAGAAAGTTTTGAATTTAAAAGTGATGCAAACATTGCTAAAATTGTAGCGGATGCTACGAAATATTGCGAAAAAACCATAAGAAATATAGTAAAGGTGGGTAATTCATCAACGGAAAATTTGGGCCGATTAAAATTTAATTCTCCAAAAAAACTAAAAGTTATAAAGAAGAAATATGTTGTTGATGATTTTGATTTAGGAGTTATCAGAAGAAAAATTCACCAGTTTTACGAAATCGAAAAACAAGTTCCAAGTATCCGTAAGTTACTATCAAGTTTGAGAAAAGATGGCATACTGGATTGTGGACGAGAATACCTTAGAAAGTTTTTACACACAATGGGTTATAGTTTCAAAAAATGCTAATCAAAGAGACATCTCCTTATAGAGCAGCCTAACATTACAGAGTGGCGGAAAAAATACCTGACACAAATCCGAAACTACAGAATGCAAAACCGCAACATATATTTCCTCGATGAAACGTATATAAACGCCACTCATAATGTGAGTAAATGTTGGCAATCATCGCCTGAACCTGGAATTCATGCTGATATTGGGAAAGGACGGCGTTTAGTAATTTTACACGCTGGCTGTCGAAATGGCTTGGTTGATGGTGCATTAACGATATTCAAACCAGACGCTAAGACTGGCGACTATCATGGAGACATGAACGGGTCTACTTTTTACAAGTGGGTGGCTGAAAAATTAAAAGATAAGTTGCTGCCGAATTTTGTTGTGGTAATGGATAACGCGTCATACCACAGCGTTCAGGTTGAGAAGAAACCAACCATAGCTAGCCTCAAAATTGAAATGCAGGACTGGTTACGGCGCCACAATGTTGAATTTTCAGAGACCATGACAAAAGCTCAACTGCAACTTGTTATCAATGATACACAAAAAGAACTCCTGTACAGAATTGCCGAACTGCTGAAAACCCATGGCCAAACTGTTCTCCGTTTACCGCCGTACCATCCTGATTTAAATCCCATTGAGTTGGTTTGGGCTGATATTAAAAACAATGTAGCCCAAAACCATATCAATTCTTCACTAGATGAAAAGATACATATAAGTATAATGACCAAATTGTTTTCGGAGTTTACGGCAGAAAAATGGAAGAAATGTGATAATCATGTCCAAAAAAATGAAAATACTTATTGGGATTGTGATAGTAGATTCGACGATATTATCGACCCTTTCATAATAAATTTGCAGAATGACTCCGACTCCAGTTCCGATGGCGAAACAGAATCTATGTCAGAATAACATTAAATATCCAAACAAATAAATATTTACAATTAATATGACATTTCATTCAATATGACAATTCCCTATTAAATTTAATAATTAAATACGTACGAGTGGCGTGTAAAGTCAAAAATATTTATTAGGGAATTTTAATAATCTTAGGCTTTACACACTAGTTGTACATTAAAACTGTCAAATGATATCGTAAGATCCGTCCGACAATGTCAATCTCGTATAAACTCATGCTCTTTCTTACCCGTCCCCCGCCTCACCGCACATACCTAGGGCGCGGTACAGCGGTAGCGGTCAAACTATAATACCGATTTACATTTTAATAAAAAATTCCAGCCAGGTAGCATCTACGCGTATGTAACGGCGGTATGGCTAGTTCACTGCCCATTACGTGAACAGGTGTCGTTTTAATAAAACTACCAACAACTCGCATAGCCTGATTTTGAATCTTATCTAATTTGTATAGATGTGTGGCAGCACTATCACCGTACAAAAAGCTAGCATAATCTAAACGGCTTCTCAAGAGAGATATGTACATTTTTCTCAAATGTTTTGGGTGAATGCCCCAATTTGCACCCGCTACAAACCTGAGGATACTCAAATATTTTGATACTCTTTCGCTAAGTTCGTTAATGTGTTTCGCCCATCTCAGTGAGCGATCGAGCCATAAGCCTAAATATTTAACATTCTCAACAATTTGCGGGCTGCTATTATTTAATCTTATAGTAACATTTTGTCTATTTATACCCTTTTTCAAAACGCATATTTGACTTTTAGACGGTGAAATCTCTAAACCTAGCTCAGATAAATCAACCAAAATATGCATTAAGGATGTCTGCAACTGTTCAACGGCACTGTTTATATTTTTATGTGTACAGTAAATTACGAAATCATCAGCGTACTGTGAGACGTGGATATAATCGGTGTTATGTCTTTTACAAATGTCTATTTTGGCTACATTGAACAGTAAGGGTGACCAAAGCCAAGCCAAGCCAAGGCCAAGCCTCTGCCCGCACCTCGGGTTACAGACCTATTATTTATAGTTATAGTCAGAAAACGCTCCCGAAGGAATTCCCAGAGATAGCTACATATTCTATGCCCCACCCCTAAGGAATCTAGTTTGTACAGTAGGTTATTAATATCAATGTTGTCATATGCTTTGTCGATATCAATGAAACAACCAATTGTTATGCAATCTTTACAGAAACCCATTTGGATTCTTGTTACTAAATTACTTAAATTATCAAGGCAGGACCTGCATTTTCTAAAACCCACAGTGTCGTTGGAAAACAAATGATTTTTTTCAAAATACCATTCCAACCGCTTTTGTATAATTGAATGAAATATTTTACATAAACACGATATCAACGAAATTGGTATCAATGGTGAAGGAGAATTAGGATCTCTCCCAGGTTTAGGTATTGGTATTATATTGATATTTTGCCATTGAGTAGGTAGAATACTTGTCAACAGCAAAGTGTCATACAATGTACCTAGATATAATTTAGCGTTAGTGGGTAATTTTTTAATCATGCTATATGAAAAGTCATCGTCGCCGGGAGCAGTATCTTTTGTTTTTATGCTTTTAATTAGTTCCTGTAACGTTATATGACTTTCTAGCTTCGAATTATGTGATGTGAATGTAGGTTTGCGGCGGGGAACATCGTCGGGGGTAAGACTATGTAGAAGGCGGGTGGCCATTAGTGGTTCAATGGGTTGTTTACGTGTTTTGTACCCTTTAATCCATCTGATTTTATTCCATGGATCGCTCACGGAAGCTGTCTGATCTATTGATGTACAAAATTGTCACCAGGACTCTCTTTGAACTTTTCTAAGGAGTCGTCGCGAAATACAGATTTTCCTTTTTAACGCAATCCAATTGGTTGGCGTGGAGTTACTTCTGAAACTAGTCAGAGCCAGCCTTCGTTCTGCCACTGATTTTGATAATTCCGGATTCCAATAAGGTTTAGGTCGGAACTTTCCTGTAGGGTTGAGATCAAATTTTATATACGGGATAAATTTCTCAGCCGCCTCATTTAAATGACCTAAGAAAACGTCATAAGCTTTTTGCAGATCATCAAAAATAGATACATCATAACTAACGAAGTTTTCATCAAGGTAACTCTCGAAACCTTGCCAGTTAGCCCTTTTGAAATTCCTTTTTTTAAGATCCTGGGTAGTCGAGTAGAATGTGGTCGATAGTTTAATAATCATATGATCGCTACCCAATGTTTCATTTAATACTACCCAGTTAATAGTCAAAGATATGTCAAACGATGCTACAGATAAATCAGGCGAAGACTTTTTACATACGTTGTTTACTATTTGGGAACGAGTATGACTACCATCGTTTAATATAATGTAGTTGTAATCTAATATGGAATCTAATATTTGATTTCCACTTGTATCTGTCTTGTAAGACCAATTTGTGTGGTGGCCATTGAAATCACCCAAAATTAGAGATTTTCCATTTACCATAGAGAATAAATAATCCCAAGTCTGAGGATTTGTTGACGCGTCTGGCGAACAGTAGATAGCGATTATATCTTCTAATTGATCACAATTAAATAATTTGATATGAATTATTTCTATGGAACGAAAAGTTCTTTGTATTTCAACCCTTCGTGCCTGAATTGAGTTGTGTACTGTAATTGCCACACCACCATGCCGATCCCTATCCTGGCGGAAAAAATAATATTTTTGAATATTGATAAGAGATTCGAGATTCTCGATGAGATCGAAAAGTTCTATGGACAGCTATATGCATCACGGACGAGTAAACCTACGGGACACAGCGATGAAGACCACAGAGCCCCACTCACGCGCCATTACACCGAGGAGATACCCGATATCGAGCAGTGCGAGTTGGAGGCGGCTCTCAGACAACTGAAAAACAACAGGTGCCCAGGTGATGACGGTATTACTACTGAGCTCCTGAAAGCAGGCGGAACTCCAATCCTGAAAGAGCTAGCAAGCCTCTTTAATTCCGTCATCCTACAAGGTCTAACACCTAGGGCATGGAGCGGGAGTGCGGTGATACTGTTCTTCAAAAAAGGAGATAAGACCTTGCTGAAGAACTACAGGCCCATCTCACTCCTGAGTCATGTCTACAAGCTGTTCTCGAGAGTCGTCACAAATCGTCTTGCGGGTAAGCTCGACGAGTTCCAACCACCGGAGCAAGCCGGGTTTCGAAAAGGTTATAGCACCGTGGACCACATCCATACTGTTCGGCAGATTGTAGAAAAGGCCCAAGAATACAATCAGCCGCTGTGTATGGCGTTTGTGGACTACGAAAAAGCGTTCGACTCCATCGAAACCTGGGCAGTTCTGGATGCCCTACAGCGGTGTCGTGTCGATTGGCGATACATCGAGGTGCTGAGATGCTTGTATGACACTGCCACAATGTCCGTCCAGCTCCAAGACCAGAAGACGAAACCTATTAGCCTCCAACGTGGAGTGAGACAGGGAGATGTTATATCCCCCAAACTATTCACCAACGCGTTGGAGGACGTCTTCAAAACTCTGGATTGGACTGGGCAGGGTATAAACATTAACGGTGAGTACATCTCACATCTTCGGTTCGCCGACGACATCGTCATAGTAGCGGAATCGTTGGAACAACTGGGCGAAATGCTGCATAGCCTAGATGGAGCTTCTCGACGCGTCGGCCTTGGTGTAAACTTGGATAAAACCAAAATTATGTTCAACGAACATGTTGCACCGAGACCGATTGCCATCGAAGGGGCGACACTCGAAGTTGTTCAAAAATATGTCTACCTGGGGCAGGTTATCCAGCTCGGTAAAAACAACTTCGAGAAAGAACTAGCCAGAAGAATCCAACTGGGTTGGGCAGCATTTCGCAAACTACGTCGAGTTTTCTCTTCACCCCTACCGCAATGCCTCAAAACAAAGGTCTTTGAACAGTGCGTCCTACCTGTTATGACTTACGGTGCCGAAACGTGGACACTTACAGTGGGGCTGGTCCATAGCTTAAAAGTCGCGCAGCGGGCTATGGAGCGAGCTATGCTTGGAGTTTCTCTGAAGGATAAAATTCGGAACGAGGTTATTCGACAGAGAACCAAAGTTACCGACATAGGCCACAAAATAAGCAAGTTAAAGTGGCAGTGGGCTGGCCACGTTTGCCGAAGGACCGATGGCCGTTGGAGCAAACGAGTCCTAGAGTGGAGACCGCGAGAAGGTAAACGAAAGGTAGGACGCCCCCTAGCCAGATGGACTGACGACCTGAAAAAGGTGGCTGGGACAGACTGGATGCGGAAGGCGGAGGATCGGAGAAAATGGCGCACATTGGGAGAGGCCTATGTCCAGCAGTGGACTACAGTGGGCTGATTGATTGATTGATTGATAAGAGAATCTGGTTCTAGCCATGTTTCACCTACCACTGCTATGTGTACATGTTCTTGGATTAATAACTGCTCAAATAATTGTAGCCTCGGCCTGATACTACAAGCATTCCATTGTATAATGTTTAGCTTATCAGCAACATTGGGAGTGTTATCCATTAATAGATGTAAATATTTTTTGAACACAGACATATCAAGGTGTTTAGCCAATCCATGAATATTTTCAAACCGTCCTTAAATTGTATTTGTATCAGATTTTTAATGTTTTCTATCATCTCTTTCATCTTTTCCCAGCGCCGGAGTGACGATATTTTACGGTGACTTTCAACATTGTTGGGTAAAGAAGTTTCTGGATCGGCTGAAACTTCGGAGTCAGTTACAGACATATTAGCCACCACGTTATCTGCTAAGCGGAGTGGTACTATTTTCTTCTTCTATTTACGAGGTTTTTGTGAAGCTGTTATATTGGGACGCACATTGTCTTCAACTAATGTTTCGTTCCTTATAAGTGTGTCGCAACTAGAACTAGAAGGTCTGGTGCTAGGCGGTCCTTGCTCAGTACTCTGACTGTTATTGACCGGTGGCTTATTTACATGAGATGCGCGGCGTGCAGGCGTATAATAAGTCAAGGCTCTTTGATATGTGCATTTTGACTGTGACATAATCTCTCGAATGCGTTTTTCTTTTACGTATATCGGACAGTCCCTTGACAATGATATGTGATTAGCAGAACAGTTGACGCATTTATAAATAGATATTTCACAGTTTGCGTGATCATTCTTGCCACATTTCGGACAGATAGGTTTATTTGAGGGGCACATCTTCGATGTATGTCCGTATCTCCAGCATCTGGAACATTGTGTCACAGGAAACACGAATGGAGAAACAACGACTCGTAAGTCCATCAAATAAATATAATTAGGTAAATAAGTACCCTTAAAACCTATTCTAACCGTTTCACTCGGAGTCCACCCTTGCTCATCTCTTCTATTTAAGTCAGTACGAATGCATTTCAAGAGTTCCTCCTCTGACAAGTCTACATCAATATCCTTAATGATTCCGTAGCATAAACTCACCTCCCAAGCTTTTTGTCGTCGCCATCCAAGTTCATTCAATCCCGAACACGAAATAAATTCCTCGGCATTCATTTCTTTATCGAAAGTTATTATTAATTTATGTGGGTTAACATACTTAACTTTTGTGACACCTGTTATTTTATGTTGATTTAGCAATTTTGCCATAGTGAATTGTTTCGGAAACTTTTCATTATAGTAGACACAAACCTGCCACGTAATTTCTTCAGATTGCATGCTGCTATTTTCTATAGATTTTCTTTTCCTCGTAGCCTTCTGCCTAGCCCCTTCGCTATCGCTCCTTCTTAGTCTTTATTTGTTAATTCTTCATTTGTATCCATATTCTCGTTTACATTTGTCAGATCTACGACCGTAACTTCTAAATTATTTGTATCATCCGATGCATTCTGAATATCATCACTATCCATTCAGAACAAGGTTCATTATTCTTTTCACAGAATAGTCGACCGGGCGTCGCGAGCGATGCGCCGGCCGATAAGAAACCGGTTTCTTGTTTACTACTTATTAACCACAAAGAATGCGTTCTAATCGCACGACGTGTGAATGATCACTGGGGCTAGTTATTAATAACGTAAGTTACTTGACGGTAACCTTCTTCTTGTGAATTTTATGTGATAACATTTTGCCAAGTTTAGGATCATGTTATTTTGTGTACACCACTCATCCACTGCATCAATATCCGATTGAAGAGTTATTATATCATTAGGCTCATTTATAGTTCGATAGATCTTCAAGTCATCGGCATATAATCTAAATTTGGAGCTAATAACGCGTTTAATATCGTTAATGAAAACTAAAAAGAGAATGGGCCCTAGATGAGATGCTTGAAGAACTCCTGAAGGAACAGCACACACCCTATATTGAAATCCGCGAAGGTGTACCAATTGAGTACGATTTCGTATATATGATTCACACCACCGCAGTAACGATCCATGAATACCCATATTCGCAAGTTTTCTCAAAAGGAGGTTGTGATCGACCAGATCAAACGCTTTTTTGAAATGAATGTTCGGTACTGAGCCACATCGTCCACTCTGCTTCCTTTGTGAACCGGAGTTAGATGTGCCAATTTCCACTGTTTAGGAAATAAGCCACTTTGGAAAGATTTATTGTAAATTATAGTTAGTGGTTTACTTAGATTGTCCGCACAATTCTTTAAAAAAAATAGCTGGTATCAAGTCTGGTTCGGGACCCTTATTAACATCCAATCCCTTTAACTGCTTTAGAACTTCATTCTTGTTGACTATACAGTGGCTAAATGGTGCGCCGCAACACAATATGTTAGTATTATAAGGTAAACCAACAGTAGACTGGGATCCAATATGGGAGTTGGAAACGCTCTGGAAGTGTTGAGCAAATAATTCACGAATCTCCTGTCCCCTCTTTGCCATCACACGATTGAGAGTCATTGCATTAGGTAAGAAATTATAATTGCTAGTTTTGTCTTTGAAAATTTTCCAGAAATCAGGGTATTTCCCCTGGACGCTGTTTAAGTATCTCTGCTGTATGCAGCTTAAAATTAGTGTAACATTCCGCTATTAATGTATCACAAAGTTTCTAGTTATTTCAAACTGTGACTTGTCCATCAAATTTCCATATTTTTTATATCTTGAATGAAATTTACGTTTTTGTTTGAGTGCTATAAGCAATGGACGACTGTACCATGCAGGGTAACAATCATTACGACTGAGTGACCGGGGTATATCGGTTGATTAAGAATCTGATCCTGTCGTAAAAAATATCTACCATATTGTCAACCGTTTGATACTTGTAATATGGAAGGCCAATCGATGCAACGTAGATCCTTGTTTAAAGTCTCGTAGTCAGTTTTGCGGTAATTTAATGTAGGGGTGGAACATGGTTTCATTGTACGTTCAGATATAATGTCAACGTTGATATTCAAAGGTGGATGTAGTTTATCTTGTAGTGGTGAGAAACGTACACCAAGTGCAACCGAAACGTGTCCCAAACCGTTACTCAATACCAAGTCTAGAATTGTATCATTTATATTAGGTATATGATTATGTTGGTAAAGATTACAGTAAGCTATTGCATCCAAAAATTCGGTGCTGATAATCCCCCATATGAAGTTGGGGATAAGTAGAGAGCGTTAGCGTCCTTGTGCCATTTAATATTGCACATGTTAAAGTCTCCCACCAAAAAAAAAGAGGTTCAGTTACATCGTTGACACTATCATTATGAATTATCTGAATGGTATTCTTAAAAATATATTTAGGTAGTCCTGGTTCTCAGGGGAGGGGATATAAGCGGCACAAATATGTATCAAGTTCTTACCAATTCTCAGACTCAGCCAAAGATCTTCACACTGTGATTCCCAAACGCTTTGGCGAACCACTTCAAAAGATTTCAATACAGCAAGTAAAACCCCGCCTCCGTCCTTTTTTTCTACTGTGTGAACAAGTAGAAGACATGTCCCTTCGAAAAACAGCATAGCGTTGGTCGAATAATTCGTAATCAAATACAGTTTTGGTTAGCCAAAATTCGGTTAGTACTATAATATCGTAATCACTTTTCAAAACCAATAGATATATATATTTTCTGTTTTCGTTCTTAGGCCTCCAACATTTTGGTAAAATATTTTTAAGTTGAATTTTAGTCCTAAATTAGTCTTAGGTAACATGAGTAGGTATACAATATTGAGAATAGAGTGACTACAGCTTGAGCAAACAGTTTATCGTCCAAATGATAATATGATTGGAAGAAGTGTCTTTACGAGCAAAGATATGACCGTTCCGTGTCCACACAAATCTATAGCCCTTTTCCTTGGCAGCGAGTCTGGTAGCAGCATGAAGTTGCTTGTTTTCAGGAGACAGATGTTCCGTTACATATATTGGTTGCATAGAATCAAATTTTTCTAGCATTTCGATGCGCAATTTGCGTATTTTCTGCAAAATTGGTTATTGGCTCACTACAAGTGCCTGAAGAGAGTCTAAGTCTCCAGCATTGATTATTTTCGGATTAGGAGTGCTTTCAGCTCTCTGTCGTGCAATAGTATATTCGGCACACATCCACTTGGAACGAGCAGTAGTTGAATCATTATACTTCACACACTCTTGATGGTATTGGTGCTGACAGTTTGATGTCGAGCATTTTATGCGTTTGTGTGTGACTAAAATGTCAATTGAAAAAAAAAGTTATTTTTAGCACACTAATAAAGTCTCACATATATTAGAAATTATTGCATTAACACAAGATCGCACACTAAATTAGGCCCCGTTCAGTTAGTTGAGGGTAGTAGTGATACAATTTGTACCAATACTTTACTATATTATTTGTACAAGATGTTATTTGCGTACTTTCTAATGATCCACTGCACTGTCACTGTAGTGACATGAATCCTTTGTAAAATTTACATCCCCTGGTCACGTCGAAGAGACTTCACGATAGTTTGTGCACTTTGAACTGAGTTGTAAATTATTAGTGACTTGACCATTGTTAACACAACCGAACTTTAACGGGACCGAACGGTCGAATTTTGAGTAAGTACCTAGTAAGTTGGAATGTCCCTCTTTTTCTTTATTTGATTTTTGTATATATTGTAATAGTTAGCATAATACGTTATAAGCAATTGCATACCTGCATTTTTTCTGTATATTATTATATATATATATATTATTTTAAGTAGCTTATTTTAAATATATTTTATCTACTCTCACATAGGTGTTTTAAGTTCCAATATCTGGTGGCACCCACCAGAGAATATTTGATTTATTGACTACTTACCTATAGTCTAAAATGAAACTGAAAGAAAAAAAACCAATGACAAACAACACTTAAACAAATAAGGAACAAACTATAAGATCCTGCAGTCAGATAAAAATGTAAATCTTGTCAGTCGTTTCCCCACCTAAACCACTGAACCGATTTTAATGTCGCACAGAGATAGACTAAAGTTTGGGAAAGGACATGGATAGGGTATATTTGACCGCCATAACAGATAAATCCGCAGGCACAACCGTGGGCAACAGCGTAGAGATGTTGCGTCCATGGCTGTATTTTACAGTCTGTACCATATTGAGTGCTCTGATGAGCTCTTCCAATTAGTCCCACCCTCCCCTTTCCTACACAGGACAACACGTGCAGGTCTTAGATGTCATCCGCACACGGTGCAGAACATCCGATCAAGAACCAAGCGGTTCAGTGACTATTTCCTCTGTCGCACCATTAAGGCCTGGAATTCATTACCAGCTCACGTGTTTCCTTCTTCCTACAGTCCCGGGTCCTTTAAGCGGGGCGTGAAAAAGCATATGATGAGGCCGTCAAGCTGAGTGTCACCATTGTCACACGGTATGTGTAAGTAATGGTGACCCTCTTTTCTGAGACTTTGCCTTCAGCTTACCATCAGGCAAGGCGAAGTCTAAGTGACGTGTTCTATATAAAAAAAATGCGCAGCCGTGGGCTACAGCTAGTACATTATTATTCGTACCTATCACCTGAGCAGAAGAAAAAGTCAATATCATTATCGCACGCATGCTACGTAGCACCACCTATGCAGTGTAATGACCCTTATAATATGTAGGTAGGTACGTTCTTATAGGTTACCTTACAAGTTCCGCGAGCGCAGTTCCAGCTTGACCATCGACTGATTCGTCGACATCATTTATATTTGAACAATGATCTTATAACTATATTAGTACTACATTAAACACAAATTACATAATTACAAAATAAATCGAGGTCACGCGCCAGCATGTAAGCGCGTGCCCTGACCTTTGCAGCACAAGAAGGTCCCACCTCTCGGACAATACCTTCAGGATGCTGTTGGTGGTACCTAGCAGTCGACATTGACGCGCTCCGCTTTCTTATTATAGCGTAAAAATCATCGCAATGTGCCTCCGCGAACATATTTGATGCTCTACAGAACCTGTGAACTATATGATCCCGCTATGAACTTTAGTCCTAAAGTACGGCAACGCGACTCACATAAGTGCGAAAGTGTACCACATCCATATGATATGATAATGAAAATGAAAAGCTTTTGCACTAACGCGGTGGTTAGTGCAAAAGCTCCACATCGATCACACATTGTCGAATATAAGTATACCATCACGATGCGCACTTTCACCACATACGTGGGTATTTCCGCATATTTTTTTTTACAAAAAGTACCATGTCAGGGTTTAGATGACACAGAAATATTTCCATTGATACAGGAAAAATAGAAAGTTATTAATATTTCCCCGACGATCTCCACTTTTTCCTGTTTCGTCACAATTCTTTAATTTGGCTTTGTCGATTTGTAGTTCATATTTATTTAATCGATACTCAACACTTACCTGTCTAGATAGAAGATTACGTACTATTAGAACAGGTACTTCCTCTCGTATCGGTTTAAGTAGTCTAAACATGTCGCAATAATTTATTACTTTGGCTCGTGTTGGACATACAAATAAAACGGTAAAGTACCTTTGTGTAAATCTTAAACAAACTGAATTAAGTTTATCTGCGTATATCGGCAACCGGTTCATATATACGTTCATAAACAACATAGTTAATCATACAAATTTACGAAAACTCGTATAATTTCTCGTTTCACATTGTCCATTTGACTTTTAATATGCAACAGTGCTATATTTGCTGTCATGGACAGATGTCTTGCGGTAATTTGAGCGCAAAAGGTTTATAAAAATAAAATGTTAAAAATTAATCTGCCGTGTTCTTGTGCTTTAGTGCTAGTTATAAATCTAGCTTTAGTGTATGGTCAAAGTGTTCAGTCTCCTTGTCCCAGTATATTTGATTATGCAAGTGATGGTTCTCGTGTTTATGGCAAAATCGTGCTTCAAGGAGGATCCTCAGTGACACAATTAGAACTACAAGCAAGGTTTTCAGTTACAGGATATATACCTGTAAGTATTTTTATGAGAATTTGCTAATTAATTATATAATTGTTCATCTGTAGGACTTTAAAACATTAATAATAATAAAAGAGGTATTCCTATTATGATTTGTTATTTGAAATTGAGCATGTGATCTGTAACCTTAGTGAAGATTATGTTATTACGTCTGTGGTACAACAACAGAGATTATTTAAGTAGGTGACGATGTAATACAAAACAGACATTTATTTCAATATGTAAAATCTATATATATATACATATAATAATTATATTAATATTTACATAATATACACGGAAGTTATCTAAATTAAAATATATAAAAAGAAAAACCAGAATATATATCTAAAGAATCCTGCAGGTTCGGGCGTCAAAGAATTCCTCCCCATCGACGTCAACCGAGAGGGTGGCCAGAAGGCTGGCGGGATTGCCACGTTGAATGACAATATCAACCCTTTGCGCAAAGAATAAACCATTACATACATTTAGATTGGTAGGAGTACCTATTTTTGTGTGTGACTTACCTAAATAAGGAAAATACTTAAAATAACCCTTATAGAATCACTTCCTGTTCCGTCTGGCTTTCAAGACCTTTTTCTCGGAATTTGTGAAAGCATCAAGATGTAATTTATACCGAACTCTCAAGTCTGCAATACCTTGAAGATGTAAAAAAAACATTTAACTTGAATTTATGCCAAAACGTTTATTTGGCATAGGTTTATCACACAATTTAGTTTTGTACAGAACCCTCAGTGTGCTAGCCGGATTTGCACTTGACCGTTTTTTTGTATTATATCCAATTTAAGTAATAGGTCATATTATTGTTAAAGCGGAACCGAAGCCCCGCCCGATGTGAAAGCTTGGGATGCGAAGGACTTACGCAAGGACGATTATACTTAATAGCATAGTATGGGTATTTGAAACTTGGCATATTTATAAGCAGGTACCTTAATGACATCATTTCTTTTTTTTTTTTATATATAGAACACGTCAATTAGACATCGCCTTGCCTGATGGTAAGCTGAAGGCGAATTCTCAGAAAAGAGGGTCACCATTACTTACACATACCGTGTGTCAATGGTGACACTCAGCTTGACGGCCTCATCATATGCTTTTTCACGCCCCGCTTAAAGGACCCGGGACTGTAGGAAGAAGGAAACACGTGAGCTGGTAATGAATTCCAGGCCTTAATGGTGTGACAAGTAGTTTTTGAACTTTCTGACAAAAGTACCACCGAGTCTGCTATCAGTGGGAAGACTAAAGACTTACCCTGCTTTGTCTTCTACACTGATGGCACAGAAATTCTGTGCTTAAAGGGTGGCGAGTGTGACTCATCTGGTGTTACACACGTCCGTAGGCCACGGTAACCACTTTCCATCAGGTGGGCCGTGTGCTTCTCTACCACCTAAATGGTATAAAAAAGTATGTGCTCAACGCGCAGTATACCTATCTTTGGTGTGTTTTGAGGATAGCATGGGATGCTACGATGAAGAACGAGAGAGAATCAAAGAATCAATCAAAGAATCAATTTCATTTATTCAGTTTAGGCACACAAAGAGCACATATGAACGTCAAAATTATACAATTGAGTATGTCAAGAAATAATATTAAAATATTAAATAATGTACGAATAAACCATTGGAAAATGATTCTTTCGCTGGTTCGGTAGGTTAGTTCTACTGAGAAGACACCAGCAAGAAACTCAGCGAACTATATTAGAACTAGATTATTTTTCTTTTTTTTTTAAATTTGCTTTAGTTTACAATTTATTTTGTGCGAGCAAGCAAGAGACTTATGTTGACCACGCATTGATATCATTAAGATACTCATCCACTTTATAATAACCTTTACTCATTAAAGTTTTTTTCACTTCTAATTTAAATTTATTTATCGGCATATTAATCAAATCCTGAGGAATTTTATTAAATATTTTTATGCTGCTTCCTACAAATGAATCACCAACCTTGTGAAGCCTAAGTTTAGTCACAACTAGTTTATTCTTGCTTCTCGTATTAAAATTGTGTACATCAGATAGTTTTTCGAAATTATTTAGGTTTTTTCGTACATATATGATATTATCATAAATGTATTGAGAAGCAACTGTTAAAATATTAATTTCTTTGAAAACTTCTTTTAGCGAGTCACGGGGTCTGAGGCTATAGATCGCTCGTATCGCTCGTTTCTGTAGTACAAATATAGTCTCAATATCGGCAGCCGAGCCCCACAGCAGCAGACCGTATGACATAACGCTATGGACTGGTGGTAGAAACTTGGTGGCACAAATTTGTCTCAAGTTTCGACCGGGTAGGTACAGTAAGCTTCAGAGAAAAGGAACCCCCCTTGATAATGACATGAATGTATTGAAGTTTTTTGAAACGTAGTGTAAATGGCATCTTGGTCTAGTGGTTATGACTGATGCCTTGTCGATACGGCAAGCGGGTGTTCAAATCCTCGGACACAAAGTTCTTTTCTTATTGTTATAAGTTATTTTTTTATTCTCTTAAGCACTTTTTGTTAATTATTACTTAAGGAATAAAATTTTATAGTAGGTATGAGGTATGAGGTTTGTAAAAAAAGATAGGTTTGTTGTATAAACAATATAAATTTATTTCTCTAATTACATTTCTAGGACTACATTGAGTCAATTTCCAGTTGAGTATACAGTTTTTCTATCTGAGTTAAATTGGGGTTACTTATTTTTAGATTTTACCTAACCTAAATTTATGTTTTTATTCTATATCATTTTAAAACATACAATGATTTATAATTACATTAAATAAAATATGCTATTATAATTTACAATTACTTACAAATTTATTAACAAAACACAATACCCTAAGTGAAGTATAAAATGTTTAATAGGTATTAGATAACTCTAGAAACATAACTACAATATTTATTTACTTATTTATTTAAAGTTGCAAACATTAATTTTTTACACTCTGTATAATCTTCGAATATAAAAGAATGATGAATATAATGAAATGTTATTAGTGCCTGTGAATCACAAAGAAAGAACCAACATGCTAAACTGTAACAGTATAGCAATATACATCTTCCTCTTTGATCACATTTTGTGATAAGTAACCCTTTTAACACAACATTAGAAAAATATGTGAGGTCAGATGGTGCATCGTTAACAAATTAGAAGATTACTAAACTTGTAAACAAGAGTAATTTGATTAGGTATTAATAATATAATATTATTATTATGAATGTTAGGACAATAAAGTGTATAGATATATATATAGATACACAGCGTCATCTAGCCCAAAATAAGCACCTAAATGTGATGTGGATAATAGACAACTGATATAATACTTATTTTAGATTAAACTACACCAAGACACATAACAAATAATCGTGTTCATCACACAGAGATTTGTTCTAGGTAAGAATGGATAATCTGCATTAATAACGGAGCGGATGGCCCTCACTGTCTATCACTTCTTGAAGACGACGAATGAAATTTCATCCCCGAACCCATATTAAAACATACGGCACTATTTCGCATTAGTTCCCAAGTTCTGTTTACCTCTTTATCTATTTTTTTTTTACTTTTTTTCACTTGAGTCCCAGTTTAAAACCATCTGACCCCACAAGTTTTCAATAGGATTAAGAGCCGGGCTTTTAGCCGGCCACTCAAACACCGTTATATCTTCTTGTGCATTTAGCCAGTCTTGCAAAATTCGGGACCGATGCACTGAAGAGTTATCCTGAACCAGGTAAATTTGTCCTTCTGGATATGCGACCCACACTGAAGGCAGCATTACGTCTTTCAACACTTCAAGGTATCGCTCACTGTTTATGCGGCCACCTATTTCCACTAGCTCGCCTGGGCCCATTGAAGACATCCATTCCCAGTAATCTAAAATAATAAACCTTTTCAATTCTGTTGCAATATGTAAATCAATGTCAGTAGCAATAATAATTAAAAATATATAATATTACATAATATGTATATAATATGTATATAATATCTATGTATATAATATGTATATATATACATATATATGTAGGTATATTTCGGGGTAGAGAATAATAATTTAGAATAAATAAATTTTATGTTAAAAAATATAATCATTTGCTTACCTAATGTTAACCGCCCTCTTGTTCTTAAGTCTATTCTTAAGTCTAATCCATTTTTTGGGTTGAACCGTTGGCCACTTCTTCTTCTTCTTCTGACTTGAAGCATTTTTCGTCGGCAAATATAACAATTTCGTTTTCCCAGTAGAAATTTTAATAACGAGTAGCAAAATTTACTCGGTTGGTGCGATGATCGTCAGTAAGTTGTTACTTTCTGGCTGGCTTATAATTATGGATGTTCGCAGCGTGTAGATGTCGTCGAACAGTGCTCAGCGACAACACTCCCAAAAGTTTCAGCACTTCAGCGCGTAGTTTTGAAGGGTGCCAGTGATGGAACCTCCATAATATCACGGTGCCGCTCTGAATCATGAGTGTAAGCAACTGGGCGTCCTTGGCGTTCACATTTCATATCACCCGTCGCTTGATACTTTCGAATCCATCTACGCACTGTATTTCTCTGTAATGAAAATGATAATAAATAAAAGAAACTCCAAAATCTAACTTGTAAATGAAAATGTAACATGATTAAGCAATAAATAGGCATATAATATATTTTTATCGTAACTCTTACCGTTATGGCCATATCTCGTGCAATTTTCTTTATGCTTTGTTCTTTGCTCCCAAAGAACAACAATTTTAGCTTTCAAAAATGTTGTTAATCGAACCATACTTTCAATTTACTCAAAAATCTGATCAAAAACTTAATAAATTGAATAATATTACGAGGAGAATCAACACCAATGCAAATTACCACGAATTATAAAGTTACCTTCAATCACAGTTTAGTAAATAAGGCAAAGAAGTATTCTAATTGCAACCTTAGCGCGCTGTCACAGATATTATAATACTATAGCCGCAGCTCATACAGCAAATAAGTTTTTGAAGTAAAACATGACGGTAGTGCAACAAGCTGTATCAAGCGTAATCTATTGAAGTAAACCAGAAATCTATACTAATTTCAACCTTATCCTTTAGTCAATTGAGCAGTTATTATTATCATCACATATGGTGAATGTTGAAATTTAAACCTTATGGTCTAGAAAATTACACCGTAATCAACTTTGTTCGATAATAGGAGTAATGTTATTCATATTTTCACGGTTGTCATCAAGTGAACCAATAGCCTAGTGGTATAAGGCACGGTCTAAGTGAACGGCTGGCGCTGGAGATGCGGGTTCGTATCCTTAAGCTGCACATAAATTAATGTGGCATCTTTTTGTGAGTATATTGTATCTTGATTGAATTGAGCCGAAAGACGAAAAATATCAGAAAATTACAAATATGAACATGCAAATAAAAGGCAGACGAAGCTGCTCGCTCGTTTGCAGCTCAGCGACGATCGCATCACGCACGTGACGTCATTCGTGAGTCATGTGACGCGGCGATATTCTTTAAGTATTGAGGGGGTCTGTTTTCTCTGACGCTGTGTGTACCACCGTGCACTATTGCGAAAAACCCTCCATAGCAATTCAATCTCGGTTGGATTGTGTTCAGGGGTCAGCAAGTGCATAGCCGGGCAGAGGTGATGGTTGTCGCAGCACTAGTGGGACCAGTGGGTCTTGGCGTAGTCTAGTGGGGATGGCGCGGGGCGATGCGCCGAACAGGGAGACCTGTAGAAACGGTGGTGCCGCTGGCCGCCCGCGGTATAGTACAGGGGTCCAACTGGGGTTAACCACCTTGGGAGGCTGCCTCACCAGGCCGCGCATAATCCCGATATGGTTCGTCGTGCCGGTTGGTGACCGGATTTGGGAGCCCGGCGACCATACTCGGGGGGGTACGGGGGCCCTTCCGTTCGGCGCATCGGCTCTCGCCATGCCTCACATTCATAGATAAAACCAATATCTCACGCTTTGTCACACGGTGCTGCGGCGGCAATCACCTCTTTTTTCACGCCTTCTCCCACCCAAACTCATGGCAGCGCAATTTAGAGAAATAGGCAACACAGCGGCTCGTCACACTCCCAAAAGCTTGCTATTTGAGGTGGAGTCCACTAACATCTGTGGGCTCCATGCAAACCTCAACGCTGTCCACCAACACCTAGAGACGGCGAAACCTGCCATGTTTTTTTCTAACGGAGACGCAAATACACCGCCCTGACGACACGACCTACTTGCTCTACCCTGGCTATGTTCTAGAGGAAAGTTTTCGTGCAAAAGCCGGGGTGTGCGTGTTTGTTAGGGCGGATGTTTGCTGTCGCCGTTTGCGCTGCCTAGAGGACCCATCCTTCTCCATCCTTTGGGTACACGTAGACCATGGCCCTACGAGTCAGATCTATGTGTGCCTCTACCGTTCCCATACAGGAGATGCTGAGACAACTCGACTCTTTGAATATCTGAGTCAGGCGGCAGATGATGCGCAGGAGCGATTTCCGAATGCCGAAATGGTATTTTTGGGGGATTTTAACGCCCACCACGAGATCTGGTTGGGCTCCTCCAAAACAGACCATGCGGGAAGAGCCGCCCACGCATTTGCTCTGGCGCACGGCCTGACCCAATTGGTGCACGAGGTCACTAGGATACCAAGAAGGTCGGGCCAAGCACCTTCTCTGCTAGACCTTCTGCTGACGAGTGATCCGGACCGGTACAGTGTATCGGTGCGAGCCGCTTTAGGCAACTCCGACCACTGCCTGGTCTGCTCCACGGTGCCTATTATAGCGCCCCCACGACCCGTGCAGGGGAAGCGGCGTCTCTGGCACTACTCGTCAGCGGACTGGGATGGACTTCGTGATTATTTTGCGTCCATCCCGTGGGTTGAGCGCTGCTTTGAAGGTAAGAACCCATGGGATTGTGCTACTGCTGTCGCCGGTGAGATCGGTCTGGGTATGGAATACTATATCTCATACACCGATATCACCGGAGACCGCGGTGTGCGCCCTTGGTTCGGGCGCGAGTGCGCGGAAGCTGTTGAACAAAAACAGTCTGCGTACCGCGCTTGGGTAAGGGCGCGCGCCACGCGCCATCCCAATCTGGGCCACTTCAAGGCGGCGTACAACAGAGCCACAAAGGTCTGTAGAAGGGCCTACGTCAGAGCGGATGCCCTGCGCATAGCGCGGCTTGGTCAAGAGCTAGTGATGCATCCCACGGGAAGCCGTGGCTACTGGCGACTGGCTAAAGCCGTGCAAACCAACTTCTGTCAGCCTTCGCTGCCTCCGCTGCGTAACCCTGATGGATCCCTGGCCCATGAGCCGCAAGAGAAGGCAAATCTGCTGGCTAATCTCTTTGCGGCCAACTCCCGAATCGATGATTGTAGTACACAGCCACCAACACTACCCGACAGTGACCACGCGATGCCTGATATCCATATCAGGCAACGCGATGTCCGTGCAGTGCTGCAATCACTCGATGTCCGGAAAGCCAGTGGTCCGGATGGTATTCCAGCGGTAGTTTTGAAAAAATGTGCAGCGGAGTTGTCTCCAATGCTTACGCGCCTGTACCGGCTATCCTACAGTTCGGGTACAGTGCCTTTGCCTTGGAAAGAGGCGAATGTTCAGCCGATTCCCAAGAAGGGGGATCGCTCGGAGCCAGCCAACTATCGACCCATAGCCGTCACCTCAGTGCTGTGCAAAGTGTTCGAGCACATAATTAACAAACAGCTCATGTGGCACCTAGAGGATCACTCCTTAATTAATGACCGGCAATATGGCTTCAGACCGAAACGGTCAACGGGTGATCTTCTAGCATACGTTACCCATCTTTGGGGTGAGGCTATGGACAAGCACGGCGAGTCACTGGCAATTAGTCTTGACATCGCCAAAGCTTTCGATAGAGTCTGGCACAAATCGCTTCTTTCCAAGCTACCTGCCTTTGGTCTGCCTTCTAGGCTGTGTAACTGGGTTGCTAGCTTCCTGCAGGGGCGCCGTATTCGCGTCCTTTGTGACGGACGAGCTTCGGAGTTTCTGCAGGTAAATGCTGGCGTGCCCCAGGGGTCCGTCTTATCACCCACTCTCTTTCTTCTGCATATCAACGACATGCTGTCTACCGGCAATGTTCATTGTTATGCAGACGATAGCACTATACATGGGAGTTATCATGGACATCCTGCGGCCAAGCAGGCAGATATCGCAGAGAAAAGGCAGCTTCTTGTCACTGAGCTTGACGGGATCCTGAATCACATTTCTCAATGGGGCTCTGAGAACCTGGTTGAGTTCAATGCCAAGAAGACGCAGGCATGTGCGTTTACAGCAAAAGTATCTTCTTTCCTTCCCCTTCCCACTCTTCAGAGCACGCCACTGCCACTGCAGGACAATCCCAATATCCTAGGTATGGATGTTCGCTGCAACCTGAATAACAAAAATTACATCGAAAGTATCATCAAAACAGCCTCACGAAAACTCGGAGTACTGAACAGAGTGAGACGATTTTTCACGCCGGAGCAGCGGTGTCTTCTATACAAGACACAAATTCGCTCCTGTGTGGAATACTGCTCGCATCTCTGGTATGGTTCTGCAAAGTACTTACTAGATGCTCTCGACAGGTTGCAGCGACGTGCGGTCCGCATCATTGGGAATCCCGAGATCACGAACACCCTAGAACCTTTACAGCTGCGTAGAGATGTTGCGTCCATGGCTGTATTTTACCGTCTGTACCATGGGGAGTGTTCTGATGAGCTCTTCCAATTAGTTCCACCCTCCCCTTTCCTACACAGGACAACACGTGCAGGTCTTAGATGTCATCCGCACACGGTGCAAAACATCCGATCAAGAAC
The DNA here is from genome assembly GCA_963662185.1 of Eilema griseolum. Taxonomy (NCBI): domain Eukaryota; kingdom Metazoa; phylum Arthropoda; class Insecta; order Lepidoptera; family Erebidae; genus Eilema; species Eilema griseolum. Next base: position 6,535,152 of record OY759249.1, read on the forward strand.
CAAGCGGTTCGGAGACTCTTTCCTCTGTCGCACCATTAAGGCCTGGAATTCATTACCAGCTCACGTGTTTCCTTCTTCCTACAGTCCCGGGTCCTTTAAGCGGGGCGTGAAAAAGCATATGATGAGGCCGTCAAGCTGAGTGTCACCATTGTCACACGGTATGTGTAAGTAATGGTGACCCTCTTTTCTGGGACTTTGCCTTCAGCTTACCATCAGGCAAGGCGAAGTCCAATTGACGTGTCCTATATAAAAATAAAAATAAAAAAAGTAACTAAAATAAACTATTCGTGCAGTTTCCTCATCAGTCAGTGACCTTATCTTTCTAACCGCATAGGCAGCTGAGCTAAGTCTTCCTGCCAAGGCTTTGATATGAGAGCCCCATTGCAGTGTACTATCTAAAGTTATTCCAAGAAAAACTGTGGTATTGCTTAGTTGGACAGATTCATTATTTATTTTAATATTAATATCTGTCTGTCTTACATTAGGCATAGTAAACTTTACACATTTAGTTTTCTTCGCATTAAGCAGCAAGTTGTTACTTGTAAACCAATGCAATATTTCGGAAAGGGCATTATTTACTTCGTCAAGTACTATTTTATGTCTATCAGTCTTAAACATTAATGATGTATCATCAGCAAACAATACAATTTCACAAAAATTTGTAGCGAAATAAGGAAGATCATTAACATAAATCAAGAATAGAAGGGGTCCTAATATCGAGCCCTGGGGTACTCCCATAACTAATGGGGCACCAGAAGAGTTAGTGCCATTAACGTTAACTTTTTGAATTCTGTCAGTGAGGTAAGACGTAAGTAATCTAAGTGAGCCGCTTGAAACACCATAATATTAAACAATTCGTGCGCATCAGGGCCTCGTTTGTTTCGTGATTTAGGTCTGGCGTAACCACATGTACCCAGCGCCATCTAACGACAGCACGCCGATAAGAACGTCACTGCGAATCCTATATCGCACAAGTGAAATTCTGGCACTGCCGCGCTGGTACAATATATGTACATTATCCCAACGACAATCGTTGGGCCGCGGCCCGCCGGGCGTGATCACCATACCTGAACGGAGGATCCTCCCTTTGTGTCGGAGGAACATCACACTTCGTTCCTCCACAGGTCCAAGATTCGTGTTTCCGCACCATCAATCAACATTATAAATAATTTAAAACTTTCTCTCAAGCAAATTATGTGCGTAATACTTATGTAGTTTATTGACCTTTGTACTCACCTTTGTACCTACCTTACATATTGCGCAGGCGCAGCTTATGTAGCCGTCTACTGATTCATTTAATTATTTGGACAACCAGTACTTGTTATATTAACACTTACATCTAAAACATGGAACCATAATATTAAGTTTAATGCACAACATTTTAAGGTGTCACAGAATGCAATTAGTAACACTGGCAGGTATGAAAAAAAAAAACAATATCGAATACAAATAGAAAAATATACAACCAAAAAAAGTTTAGTAAACATATTTTTGTTATATGAGCTAAATTAATTTAATTTCTACTATTAACCCTAAGCAACTCTATAACAACCTTTTTGAAAAGTGGTAGTGTGTCGGTGAATAAATCCACATTCCCACACATTTCATTGTATATCTTCGACAAACGGGATATGGTTGAATGTTGTTTAACGTTAGTTCTGGCCAACGGCTGATGAAACAATCCCACGTTAACCAGAGCACGTCTGGGCACACGATCAATAGGATGTTGTATATTCTGAACCTCATAACAAGTGACAATACGTTTATAGAATAGAATAGAATTTCTCGGTAGAGTAGAATTTGGGCCACCCCATCTCTTCCCATGCGGTGACGTACAAAGCGACTAAGGGGTAGGACTGTTTAACATCAGACAGATTCACTCAGACTCAGCCTCAGATGCATGGCTCGAGTCAACAATAGTGCCCGAAATACGGCAATAGGCTCACCCCCTATTACGTGGGACCTAATACAAATATTGGTGAAATGTGGGTGATAATTCACCTTTGCCTAACCCTCCGGGGATAAATGCGTGATTATATGTATGTATGTATATTTTATATATTTGAGTGAAAGTTGAACTTATCTATTTAAATAGGTACTAAGTATCATAAAATTTCTTTGCACTATTTTGAACACGATTTTATTATTATACTACATATAGTGCGTGCAGCTAGTTTTATATAACCAAACTTAAAATGCTAATTATCGACACGGAATAAATAATAATATTGCTATTGATTCTGACGTCAGACGCAAAATAGCAACCAAAATTTTTAAACGTTGATAAATTCACCAGTTCATTAACATAATATATTAAATTATACATTCCAAACCAAACTAGTTATCTATAACCAAATTCCTAAATGACATTTAACCAGAATTTAATAAGTATTTAAACCTGATTTAATCTCTTTTTTTTTTCGTACAGACTTCCAAGAACGAGTTCTTTGATCATAATATAATGTTATTGGAACAGATGGATGTTATTGAGACAATATGAGTTTCTTGCTGGAATCTTCTCAGTAGAACTAACCTACCGAACCAGCGAAAGAATCATTTTCCAATGATTTATTTTTAAATTATGTAATATTTTTATATTATTTCTTGACATAATTGTAAAATTTTGACGTTCATATGTGCTCTTTATGTGCCTAAACTGCATAAATGAAATTGATTCTTTGATATTTGTAACAAATATCTATTTTCATCGTAACAATATGACTAAGTAAATAAACAATAAACATTGATAAAAGTACTAGTTGGTAAACAAGTTATTGTTTAAACGTTTACTACCCAAAAATAACGTTTGAGTTGCAATTATTTATGAAGAGCCTTTTTGCATTTTTTTTAATTTTATATTTACATATATAAATCAAATACTGTAATTCAATTATACCCACTACAGTTAATATATTTATTATATTTTAATAACTTTAACTTAAATAATAACTTTTATTTAAGTATGTACAAAATATCAATATTAAAATATAAACACAGAAAATAGACTCGCGATTATGTCGCGTCGAAAAACCCACTCAGTATCGTTCCCGGCGCAAAGGTGCCCACGATGCTGGCCGCATTGCCTCGCCGACTCGCAATAGCTATCCTTTGCCCCAGGAACGAACCGGAGCGGGAGTCACCGCCTTGGCCGTGGATACGGCGGCTAATAAACTTTTAGGAGGTAGGACACGGCGGTATTTCCGCCCAATTGAGCAGTCCGACTGGGGAAGTAGGTACCTCCGCCCTACAGAAAATTTATTTTTGGCCAAACATAGGTAACCCGTCTTGTATCGACCATAGTTTCGGCAGTCCCCAAAGAGTCCCAGTAAAACAGACATTAGATAATAATATAAGTTAGAAAAAAATACCCGACAACTGAAAAATCACGCTATAAAAAAGTATTAAACAAAACAATATCAAGGATAGCGGTGGTCGTATGCCACTTTACCCAAGAATGTATTGTTTTGTTAGACTAAGTGGCATACAGCCAAGGCTATCCTTGATATTGTCTTATTTTTATAGCGTGATTTTTCAGTAGTCTGATTTTTGTTTTTAACTATTGTTTTTTATTTATATTATTATGGGGCAAAAAACAGCTATAATTTATATATATTTGGAATGTTCTAATTAATCCCTTTCAGTCGATACCAAACACAGTATATCTCAAATTTATTTTGCAACACTATGACTATGACACTATGACCGTTAGAGGGCGATACAATAGACATCATATTGCTTAAAACTAATGGAGGACCAAGAGGATACAACCACCAAAAATATACAACATTAGTATAATATGCGCAATCAATCAAACAATCAACCACTCCCACACTAAGGCACAAGCCATGTTTACTATCGGATGTGACTGGGATAGGTTCGGACGAAATGGCGCACAATGGGAGAGGCCTATATCCAGCATTGGACTGCGGTGGGCTAATTGATTGATTAATGCTGTCGGATGGCGACAGCCCTATCCCTTTCTTTTTCACTCTTAGCATGCATATAATCATACCTTTATCACCAGAGGGTTAGGCAAAGGTGAATTAACACCCACATTTCATCAATAATTTTATTCGGTCCAAAGTAATAGGTTCTAATGATATCTCATTTGTACAAGTCTGAAAAGTAGTTCATGAACTATGAAAGAACAGATGACCCTACACACATACATAGTCTGTCAAAATCATAACCCTCCTTTGGCTTCGCTTTAGTCAGGTAAAAATCATAGATGACTCTAAACTAATCTGAACTTCTCCAATACTATATGTATATAAGAAGATTCTAATTATACTAATAAAATATTGTCTTCTTTTTCAGAATTATGGGAAAATAGAGTTAATTAATGAGAAGTTCGCTCTACAGAACTTTAACCAAGGCAATCCGTTGCAATACAAGGTCCTCTTCCCTGAGGCGTCATCGCTCCCACGGGTTACGGCAATTATCGCCAATGGCAACACAATTTGCACTGGCCCTGATAGTAAGTTACTTATTTATTAGAGTTTCGTACCGTAAAATGGAGTGTATAGAGATCAATGGAGAATAGAATTAAAATGCTCACAATTTTTTTTTTTATTAATTTTGTTTTATCAAATTTTAAGTATATACCCAGGTTTTTGATAATTATGTTCATTATTACATTAGACTACTCCATAGCTTCATTTCAAAGAAAATAACTACAGAATTTCGCTAACATTTTATTACTATTCGCCCAGGTAGTTGGGTTGAGGGAGTAGGACGTAGCGGTATTTCCGCCCAATTGAGCAGTCCGACTGGGGAAGTACCTCCGCCCTACAGAATACCGCGGTTATAATAACTTCGTGTTGTGTTCCCAGTAGTGAGTAGGGCCATGGGGGAGTGGTTAGAGAGGCCACACGGCAGCCTCTCGTACCGTCTGACGCAGATGATCACCGAGCACGGATGTTTCGGCAAGTATCTGCGTCGGATGGAGAAAGAGACAACGTCCGAGTGCCATCACTGCGACGCGAGCGAGAACTCAGTTCCGCACACGCTCACCGAGTGTCCGGCGTGGGAGACGCCGAGGCGGGAGCTTGTGGCGGCCCTGGGAGTGAGGGTTCTCACGCTCTCCACCTTGCTCGCGGCGACGGTCAGCTGCGCGGATGCGTGGGCGGCCGGCGCCTCCTTCTGCGAGCAAGTAATGCTCGTGAAGGATGAGGCGGGGCGGGAGCGGCAGCGGGAGCGACGACGGATCGCAAGCCAAGCTGCCCGCGTACGAAGGCAACTCGGGCGTCGGAGGTCGATGAACGACCTCCGCCCCCCATGAGCGCCGGCCTGGGGGTGACAGGTGGAGCCGCCTGCCACCCTAGCAGAAGCAGGCATCGGCGGCGGCGCACCTGGCGCGCCTCCCCGTTTACTGGGAACGAGTTGGGGACTCTGTAGTCCCCACACACCCGAGAGAAGAGGGCCAGATCGTGAGAGATGGCCCTGGGTCGGCCGGGGTGCGAGGGATATGCCTGCCAACCTCACCTTCGGCAACCAAAGCGACCCGCAGGCGGCGTGCGTTTTAGTCGGTTCGAGTCCGACATAACCTCTCCCACCGGCTCCGGTGGGGAGGTATCCGTGGGGATTTTGCGCACGTAAAAAAAAAAAAAGTAGTGAGTAGGGTAGCCAGTGCTCGCTGGAGAATTTGTGCTGTCAGCGGGATGACTAAAGGCTTGTCCTGCTTTGTCCTCTACACTAGGGATATGCCTGCCAACCTCACCTTCGGCAACCAAAGCGACCCGCAGGTGGCGTGCGTTTTAGTCGGTTCGAGTCCGACATAACCTCTCCCACCGGCTCCGGTGGGGAGGTATCCGTGGGGATTTTGCGCACGTAAAAAAAAAAAAAAGTAGTGAGTAGGGTAGCCAGTGCTCGCTGGAGAATTTGTGCTGTCAGCGGGATGACTAAAGGCTTGTCCTGCTTTGTCCTCTACACTGACGGCACAGAAACTCTGTGCTTACAGGGTCGGCAGCACGAGTGTAGCTTCTCTGGTGTTACACACGTCCATAGGCCACTGTAACCACTTTCCATCAGGTGGGCCGTGCGCTTGTCTGCCACCTAAGTGGTATATAAAAAAAGGAATTACCTATACTCCACTATCCGTCTTTCCCTAGAATGTATTGTTTTGTTAGACTAAGTGGCATACGGCCACGGCTATCCTTGATATTGTCTTGTTTAATATTTTTATAGCGTGACTTTTCACTGGTCGGGTTTTAGTTTTGTCACTTTCTGTTAGTCTCCAGGCTGTATCTCATTAACCGTGATATAAGGAGGAGGGCTAGACAGGTTTATTATATTATAAATTGATTTATTTATTGCATACACAAAAAAACAAAAAGAAACATGTACAAAGGCGAGCTTAACACAATATGTGAGTTCCCAGCAAACCTTTGAGTAGCAGATAAGCAGTTATAGTACTACGGGAGCTTCGTGCAATTTATTTGACAGCCTCTGTGGCGTGGCGGCAGTGAACGCGACTGCTACGCAGGAGGCGCGGGTTCGATCCCCGCTCAGTGCAAATATTTGTATGCATGAATATGGGTATTTGCATTGGTCTGGGTGCTTCTATGTATAATATGTATGTATTTACAAAAAAAAAGTATTTGAGGATGTTTATCCGTATTCTAGATTCCATAACACAAGCTAGTTAAACTATGCTTACCATGGGTCTAGATAGCGTTGTGTAGAATGTTGTAGAATATTTATTATTATTATTATTATTATTTTTAACCGTACAGAAATTCCCATAGATATCTTATCCCACCCTTTCCCCCGCCGGACTATCCTCAACGGAGATGGTCATATCGGACTCGAACCGTCTGAAACGGCACGCCATCATCAATATTCGTCATCTTTCCGTTAGCCCCGTTCGTATCCGAGACCTTCACCGTAGAGACCGGGGTCCGCTTTTTCTAACCTAACTGCGAAGCGGCTGAACCTCACTATTTTCCATAAAGTGATTGCCATCTGACCTCCACAACTTGTGGAGTTGTGTAGCTAGATAAGTTGTCGGACTTTTAAGAGCTTCAAATACTGGTAGTTGGAGCTCGAAAAAGTCTGTTCTTCATAGGTATTTAAACTATCATGGTCACTCACATCAGTATCAAAATAAACGGGATATTTACCATGTTTCATTATTTTGAGTTTCCGATATTTCGGCGCTGTTGCAAGCACCATGATCACGGAGGAACTGAAGTAGTGGCGGTGAACAAAGAAAAAGTTTTTTCCTAGGAGTAATTATATCGATCTACCCTCTTTCGAGTTCTTTTACTACGCGTATCTGCTCTACTATTGGTTTCACTCTCCGCGCCGAAATATCGGAAACTCAAAATAATGAAACATGGTTAATATCCCGTTTATTCTGATAATGAAGTCTGTTCTTCGTATGGCAGCCGGGGCCGACAGCTTCTCCTCCAAGACACAAAGAGGTCTCAATATCTTGAGAATGATCACTCATCCCACCGACTTGTTAGTGTTGCTGCATGATTTAAGTTCGAAGCTACGAGGTGCTTACATTAATCTTTACATAACGAAACCGCAATACAATAAAATAAGTTCTTTGTATAATATTATTCATCGGTGTGGTGACGGAGAAAGAATACAAGTATCACCAGCCCATCTCATCTGAAGGGTGTCGTTAGAGGCGACAAACGGAAACATACGCAGATGATATCACTACGAGAGAAGGAAAACTCGAAATAAAACCCTGTACCAACCCGTCTGGCCAGCGTGGAAACAGTAGGCCAAAGCCTCCCAACACTGGGAGAGGCCTAGTCCAGCAGTGGAGTGGGCTAGTTGATTGATAATATTATTCTACTTAAGTGACACCATTACGATGCTACTCATTACAATTTCTATATATCTAACTAGCTGACCCAACCCAGCTTCGCACGTGTCATATTTAGGAACCTCATATCAAAGCCTGTAATTTTTAGTCTTGGAAATCTGCTGGGTTTTTTTTTTTTTATACCACTTAGCTGGCAGACAAGCACACGGCCCACCTGATGGAAAGTAGTTACCGTGGCCTATGGACGTCTGTAACACCAGAGGAGTCACAGTCGCGCTGCCAACCCTGTAAGTACAGAGCTTCTGTGCCGTCAGTAGAAGACAAATCAAGACAAGCCTTTAGTCTTCCCACTGACGGCACAAATTCTCCAGTGAGCTCTGGCTACCCTACTCACCGCTGGGAACACAACACGAAGTTATTATAACCGCGGTATTCTGTAGGGCGGAGGTACTTCCCCAGTCGAACTGCTCAATCGGGCGGATATACCGCCGTGTCCTACCTCCTTTTAAAATTTTTTTCTTGGGTTTGTTGACATTTATCACCACTGCTCCGTTCCCTTAAGTAGTAGTATATTATAGCCTAAAACCGTCATCAACAAACGGAGTATTCCCTACAAAAATATTTTTACCCGACTACGGCGAAACATAAGGAGGGTTTTGATTCCCGAGGTCACTTGGGTAGAACTGGAGCTGGCGGTGCGAAGGCTTAGAGCCAAGAAGAGCACCGCCCCGGGACCCGACGGCATTCCAGGCCGCGCGTGGGTCCTAGCTCTGGGAGAAGACGGTTTCGAACCACGACTGAGAGGGTTCCTCAGCGCATGCTTGGAGCGGGGCCAGTTTCCGAAGATGTGGAAGACGGGGAAACTGGTCCTCATCCGAAAGGAGGGTCGCCCGGCGGACGAACCGTCCGGCTACCGGCCCATTGTGTTGCTCGACGAGGTGGGCAAGCTCTTTGAAAGAGTTATTGCGAAGCGCCTCGTCGAGCACCTCTCTGGCAGGGGGCCGGACCTGGCGGATGCCCAATATGGCTTCCGCCGGTGGCGGTCCACCGTGGATGGCCATCATGCGCGTGAGGACTTTGGCGGAGGAGGCAGTCGCCAGGGGCGAGGTGACGTTGGCGGTGTCCTTGGACATCTCCAACGCGTTCAACACCTTGCCCTGGAGTTGCATCAGGGAGGCACTCGTGTACCACGGTGTGCCTATCTACCTCCGCCGCATAGTCGGGGCGTACCTGACGGAGAGAGCCGTCATCTACCCAAGTGCGACCGGCGTCGGTCGGCGTGAGATGTCGTGCGGCGTTCCACAGGGATCGGTTCTTGGGCCGCTCCTGTGGAACATCGGCTACGACTGGGTGCTCCGCGGTGAGCTCGCGGACGGCGCCGCCGTCACGTGCTATGCGGACGACATGCTAGTGACGGCGAGCGGGGCTACATACCGCGAAGCGACCCTGAGGTCGTGGCGACCGCGGTTGTCGTGGAACGGATCCGGCGGCTGGGCCTTGAGGTGGCTTTGCATAAATCCGAGGCCATGTTCTTTCATGGACCTCGGCGCACACCACCACCGGGTTCCAGTCTCACAGTGGGAGGCACTCTTATCGGCATCAAGCCCCAGATGAAATATTTGGGGTTCGTGCTCGACGGCCGGTGGGACTTCAGGAAGCACTTCCGAAGTCTGGGCCCCAAATTGGTGGGCACAGCCAACGCTCTGGCGCGGCTGCTGCCCAACCTGAGGGGCCCGGAGGACTCCTGCAGGAGACTCTACGCGGGTGTCGTGCGGTCCATGGCCCTGTACGGGTGTCCCGTGTGGGCGGACACCCTGAGTGATCGGCACATGCCCCTGCTGCAGCGTCCGCAGCAGAAGCTGGCGTGCCGTATCATAAGGGGGTACCGCACGATATCTTTTAACGCGGCGAGTCTCCTCGCCGGATCGCCACCATGGATCCTGGAAGCGAGATGCCTTTCGGCGCTATACCGGTTCCGAAAGGCGGCGCGGGAGCGGGGTCACGATCCCGAGCCCGAAGAAATTCGGGCCGTGAGATCCCGGCTCCACAGGGAAATGGTGGCGGAATGGGAGCTACGACTTGGGCGACCAGGCGCAGGGCGCGCCGTAGTAGCGGCGGTAAGACCCATCATGGGGGAGTGGCTAGAAAGGTCACACGGCAGCCTCTCGTACCGTCTGACGCAGATGATCACCGAGCACGGATGCTTCGGAAAGTATCTGCGTCGGATGCAGAAAGAGCCAACGTCCGAGTGCCATCACTGCGACGCGAGCGAGGACTCAGGTCCGCACACGCTCACCGAGTGTCCGGCGTGGGAGACGCCGAGGCGGGAGCTTGTGGCGGCCCTGGGAGTGAGGGTTCTCACGCTCTCCACCTTGCTCGCGGCGATGGTTCGCTGCGCGGATGCGTGGGCGGCCGGCGCCTCCTTCTGCGAGCAAGTAATGCCCCCCGGCCTGGGGGTGACAGGTGGAGCCGCCTGTCACCCTGGCAGAAGCAGGCCGCGGTGGTGGTGCGCCTGGCGCGCCTCCCCGTTTCCGGGGACGAGTTGGGGACTCTGTAGTCCCCACACCCGAGAAGAGGGCCAGATCGTGAGAGATGACCCTGGGTCGGCCGGGGTGCGAGGGATATGCCTGTCAACCTCACCTTCGGCAACCAAAGCGACCCACAGGCGGCGTGCGTTTTAGTCGGTTCGAGTACGACATAACCTCCTCCACCGGCTCCGGTGGGGAGGTATCCGTGGGGATTTTGCGCACGTAAAAAAAGAAAGGAGGGTTTTGATTTTGACAGGCTATGTATGTATGTAGGTTCATCTGTTCCCTGGTAGCTCCTCAACCACTTATTAGAACTGGACAAATGAGGTAGTGTTAGAAGCATCTTAGTCATCCGCTGGTTATAGGCTAGGTATGTAATGTGTTACTGAATCTAATGTGGCGCCCTCTAGCGATCATAAAATACTGTGTCAAAAAATTAATTTGAGACAAATATGTCGTGTTTGGTATCATCTGAAAGGACTAAATTAGCACTATTAACACTATAGCTTGCCCCAAAATAATATAAATAAATAATTAAGTTTAAAACTAAAACCCGACTACTAAAAATCACATTGTAAAAAGTTTTAAACAAGAAAATATCAAGTTTAGCCGTGGTCGTATGCCGCTTAAGTCTAGCAAACCAATTCCGAGGATCACGTGATCACGTGGCCGTGGCTCTAGCAAACCAATGCATTCTCGGGAAGAGTGATATTTTATTGCTTAATACTTTTTACAGCGTGATTTTTTATTTAGTAGTCGGATTTTAGTTTTATTTCAATTCGTACCAGTAATAACAAACAAATTCCTCAGCTTTATTATATTAGCATAGATATGCACGTACATATATGTATGTTAACAGATTATATTTTTTCCTTAAACCAGATACCAAGAGTACTTAATAGTCATCAAAGAGGGTCTTGGTGTTGTTGGTATTTCCACTTTAAGTATAATTACCTAGAAATATTATTGTGACAGAGTTAAGCAGTACCTATACTTACATAACATAACATAAACTTACGCCTATATCCCCGAAGGGGTAGGCAGAGGTGCTAGCACCCACATTTCGCCAGTTTATGTTTAGGTCCCAATGTAATAGGTGGTGATCCTTTTCGAAGTTATGTGTGTATTTATCGCAAGTTTATAAATGTAATAGGTGGCGAGCCTATTGCCACTAACCGGTAGTGGCAATAGGCTCGCCACCTATTACATTGGGACCTAAACATTAACTGGCGAAATGTAGGTGCTAGCACCTCTGCCTATCCCTTCGGGGATACATAGGCGTGAGCTTATGTTATGTATGAGTTTATGTTACCTCGCACGCGCCGTGGTCTCGTTTTTTTTCGCAACAGGGTCATTATAATGTATCGGCGAGAGTGTATTAATATTCATAAGTTTTCTAATTTAATCTATTAAAATATTCCAGTTACACCCCGGCCAAACCAGATCATCACAAAATTTGCGGTAAAACATGTTTCATATACAAATGGATTGCAAAGTCCTAATGCGGAGGAGCAAAATTACCAAGCGACAATACAAATAGACGACGATGGCATCTTCTATAACGAACCTTACCAAGTTTTTAATAAACGTAAGTATAAGATAAGTATAAGGATAAAACAGGTAAGTACATAATAATGACGTGGAAGTAAAGAGAAAAATGCAATGCGGGCTGCATTGCATATACCCGTTGTTTTACGTTAGCGACAAGCGCGACAGCGCGCCAACGCAACGCGATGCGTGACATAATTTGACATACATGACGTATTAATGCAACACAACGTAGGACACAATAAAGAACAACCGTTGACCATACAACATATGGTAAGTATGGTTGTATAGTCGTTGAGAACAACGATCATTTGATGTTTACGCACCGCGTGGAAACGCATAGCGTTGTCGCACTTGTCGCTCACGTAGGACATGGGCAATGCCTTAGACAAGAGGTAATACGTTTGTAGAATACATTAGAATGAATTAGATAGATCAATACATGGCCTTCTACAATATAACTAGCTGTTGCCCGCGGCAGTTATCGCTTAGTGTTGAGTCAACGCTGTTGAGCATAAAACATTTCTAAAATAAAATTAGTCTACGTTACTCCTTATTACATTAGCTACCTGCCAATAAAAGCCCCGTCAAAATCGTTCCAGTCATTTTAGAGATTAGCCGGAACAAACAGACAGACAAAAATTGTAAAAAATGTTATTTTGGTGTATGCACCGTATTATATTCATATGCATGTAGTAAAAAACAGGTATGGTAGTTTTTTATGATAAGGCAAACCTGTAGATGGTGCTAGCACACAGAAATTCGTATATTTTAAACTGAAAAGTTACTAATCTTATATAGCCTGTATCTCAAAATCCTTTCTGAGGAGATGCCTATACGTCATAGTAGTTTTATGCATGCAAAGTCTCAGCCCGATCGGTTTAAAATTCACAAAGTTAAATACAAACATTCATCCCGTATTTTAACCCCTTGGGGGTAGAATTAATTAAAATCCTTTCTTATACCTACGTTATCACATCTACCTGCATGCCAAATTTCAGCCCGATCCATCCAGTGGTTTGGGCTGTGCGTTGATATATCACTATGTCAGTCAGTCAGTCAGTCACCTTTGAGTTTTATATAGTTAAATTACCACTTGTCTAGGGGGTTACTTAGTAACAGTAATTTGAATAGGCTGTACTATGTTTTAAACTATCTAACGGTTAAATTCGATATCGCCAACTGGCTGTGGAGTTCAGATGGCAGTTGCTTCATGGATAATAACGAAGTTCAGCCGCAGTTACATTGAATAGCCGACCACACCTGAGCTGGGCAAAGGTTAAAAAATAAATTACTTAGGTACCTACCTACCTACTTGAAAAACAAAACAAAAAACAGTTTTGCATAAAGACCGAACTAAAAAAACAAATATATTTTTATTTAGTTATCGTGTTGTCGCTTTTTTAACATTATTGTAATGAAATATTGCATATTAATTTGTGACGTAAAATATTTCTTACAATATGCAATTTAATAACCCAAAATGACCTTTAAATCCGGTCTAGAATCCATTTAAATTGTCAAAAAACTAAGCGGGGCGCACAAGTTTTAAAATGTCAATTATTATTATTTGTCAAATCTAAATCCAGTTACGTTACTTATATCAAGTTAGACAAGAGGCAAAACGCTTGCACAGTCTGCATCAGATTGTGCGAGCTGACTGAAAAAAGATCTCAAAATGATCTTGATGCTTGGTTTTCCCCCCCTTTCTGTTGGGATCCCATTTTTCTCATAATGGTTTTTGTCCTAATTTAAATTGTCATAATAAGTTAGGCATAATTTTCTTTGTCATAATAATAGTGTGCCATAATTGCTTTTTAGCATACTCTGTTATTAAGCATAAATATTGTAAGTATATCCTAATGTTTTTATTCATAACTTTGATATGCATAAATTTGTAAAGCATATTGTTTATTTGTCTAATAGTTCAGTGATAGATTTATTGAGAAAGCCCCTGATTCCGACTTGGATAGATTAGGTAAGGAGGTGGTTTTTTTTATAACCATGTAGAACCTTATTTAGTCAAATGAACATTCTGAATTAAAAAAATATAATTTCAAACTGTTCTTGGCAGTAACAGTATTTTATAATAGTTATATGGTTACGTGTCGTTATGCTTAAGTAAACTTATGCTTTTGGATAGTATGCTTATTAAATATTATGCTTATAGTAAATAGGATTAAAAAAATTATGATTAAAAAGTTATGGCAAATGAGTATTATGCGTAAATAATGTTAGGACAAGTAACATTATGCAATGTTAAATCTATACTAATATTATAAAGCTGCAGAGTTTGTTTGTTTGTTTGTTTGAACGCGCTAATCTCTGGAACTACTGGTCCGATTTGAATGATTCTTTCAGTGTTGGGTAGTCTATTTATCGAGGAAGGTTTTAGGCTATATATCATCACGCTACTACTTAAGGGAGCGGACCATTGATAATAAATGTTAACAAATTCGGTAATTTTTCATACATATTTTAAAGACTAAAACATACGGGCTCAAAGTGATATGAAGCTTCAAAATATACCCCGGGCGAAGCTGGGGTGGGTCAGCTAGTTAAGACATAAAATCGTAGGAATAAAAATAGAGAACCCTTCCTGTTGACTGATTATTCTGATATTTAATATACACTTTTAGTTTGGACAATAATACAATTAAAATCAATAAAACAGTCTGATTTGCAGGATTAGCTCTTAAAATCTTGGTATTAAGATCGTTTTGAGACTTTTTTTTTTCAAGAATGATTTATATTGACCACTGTCGTAAACGTGATGTTACATTTGGGATGTAGGTATATATGGGATGACACGTATTTTGACGTTTAAAACATACGTTAACGATTGTGATAAACGTCGTAAACATCAAAATACTTACGTGTCAATACCAACATAACATAAACTCTCACCTATATCCCCGAAGGGGTAGACAGAGTTGCTGGCACCCACATTACGCCAATTTATGTTTAGGTCCCAAAGTAATAGGTGCCTATTGCCATTAACCGGGCACTTATAAATCTGAGTTAAATGCACACATAACTTCGAAAAGCATCGAAACGTCATTGGTGTGTGCCATGGTAGAACCTGGGATCGAACCCGAGACCTAGTCTCAGCATTCCATTACCCATACCACTAGGCTACCGCGGTTTATAAGTGCCCGGGTAATGGCAATAGGCTCGCCACCTATTACATTGGGACCTAAACATAAACTGGAGAAATGTGGGTGCTAGCACCTCTGCCTACTACTTCGGGGATGTAGGCGTGAGTTTATGTCAATTCCAATGAATTGTCACTTCTCTAAGGGGGCAGATACGACTATCGAATTGGTTTTCTTGTCCTTGGGTATGTCAGACGCTATCACCTAAAATGCTGACCTTATTTTTACATACCTACAGCAGCCGTAGCGTTTGAAGAATACACACCACGACCTCCAAGACCTCCGCCAAAGAAACGACCCCAGGTACCCACGAGACCCCCAGTAACTGTGAAACCTTATGAAGAACAATCATTCACATTTCAACAAGCCCATACGACCCAACAGCCGAGACCAGCTACCACAGAAAAGTAAGACCTTTGCCTATGTAGTCAATAGTAGCTAATACAGCAAGAAATTCATAAAATAATCTCCGATTTTTTGCTAGATCTACACAGTCAACACCAGTACAGCAATCTCAATCTGATGTAGAGTGCGGAACAAGGTCCAGTCAGAATAACAAGCTGCCGCTCATCTATGAAGGAATGTCGTACAAGAGAGGAGACATGCCCTGGCTGGTTGCTATCTATAAAAAAAAAGCAGGCAGTCTCTCTTTTATATGCGGTGGCACTCTCGTTTCCAATAGACATGTTGTTACTGGTAAGTTTCAAAATATTTTTTTAATTCCACTAAGAAATGGTTTGGTAATTGAAAGTATTTTATTGATACTCTGCGGATGATAGCAGATGCTCTGCTGATTCAAGCCTGAACGACTCCTGGGCCAGGGTTATATTATGAAAGATAAAATTGACCTGGCTAATATTGCTTTAAAGGACCATATTCCATATAATAAATCGTTCAAAGGACCAATCATCCTTCACAAAATTAGTCTATCGAAGGACCGAGATGCTTTAACAAAATTAGGGATCCGGCTCGAAGGACCAAGCTGCCTTTACAAATTAAGTTGACTGGAAATATTAACCTTGCAATGTGTTACAGCTGCCCACTGTATGTACTCAAAAGGATATTCAATCAGTGATCTAGTGATTAAAGTGGGGGTCCATAATATAAACGACTGGAGTGACGAACTATATGTCACCAGGACTCTGCTTGACTCGTCGATACCCGATTCATTTGAAAATGCGACACTTAAGAGTGAGTAATGTATTCATTTATCACAAGCTTATACTTCAGGCTCCACCCATGCGAATGTTAATTAACTATTGCGGCTTAATAGTGTCACTAACTTATAACCACATCTTCACTCTAGTTTTACTCAGCCGTTTGCCATCATATTCAAAATTTTAAGTCTGACCTTTCTAACCCAAATAAAGCGCAGACAAACTGAATAACAGAAAAAAATTATGATTCAGAATCATAGTAATAACATAACCCAAGTTTTTTGTTTTATTCGTTATTGTAGACATAAATGACTTTTTTATAGAAGAATGTACAAAGGCGAGGCAAGGCAAAGGCTATGTACGTATGTAAGTATGTAGGTTCATCTGTTCCCTCTTTAAAAAAATAAGTTTAGATCTAAAACTCGACCACAAAAAATCACGTTATAAAAGTATTATAGCCTGTTTAAGATGATTTTATTTATTAAATCGATTTATTTATGGATTATATTATTTACATACGGTTTTGGAAAAATTAAAACCATAAATATTTATTTATATATTTATTGGCACTTAACCTATATAGCTACCATGATATCTTGTCTGTCCTCCTACTCCGAATGATCATTGTTATTGCAATCTTGCAAATTAATAATTAATTCTTGATCGCATAGCTTGATGGCATCAAACGATGTAGATACTATCAAACAAATTAACGTCGATACGCCACTTAAGTTTTTTTTAATATTTATCAGTTAATGATTAAGATCTTTGAGCAAAATCTTCAAATCATTGTATTACTGCGGTAAATTGGAGAATATTTCGGTTAAAAGCACTATTTAAGAAAAAGTCACCGTTAAAAGTGCTATAAGACCGTGACGTCAAAAGTCAAAAAATACATAGATAATTATAAATACATATAAAAGTAATAATTATTTAAATAGTACTCGATTGTGTCAACACAGTTTGAATACTAGATTCTCCATTTGATAATCAAGTGACTACATCCCTATAATTTTGCGCTTGTGACATAACCTTCTATGAGCGTAATCATTTGGATTTACGTAAATTGAAATGTTTATAAAAAATAATTTAGGTATCGTATTTAATCCATAAATCAGTTATGCATTAATGTTTTAATGCATAATATTTATGTAAGTTTCGATATTGTATTATTGTTAGTTAAAAAGCAAGATGGATTATGTTGTGATACGAGGTGTCAATTTAACGTCGTTTCAAAGTTGATGCGCCGGATTTGCTTTGAACTGTCACGCGAATCATCCTTTATAGGATGATTACCACGACCACTCGTTTGCCACTTACTCTAACAACAATACATTCTATGAATAAGTGGCATACGACCACGGCTATCCTTGATATTTTCTTGTTTAATACTTTTTATAGCGTGATTTTTTGTAGTCGGGTTTTAAATTTTTCAATATTATTCCTTAGACGTTGTATTTTTCAGACGACATCATGGTGCTCACATTCAGTAAGCGAGTCCAGTTCAACGCGTACATCAGACCAGCCTGTCTGTGGGACGGTGACACAGCACTCGACCGCATCGTCGGGACCTCTGGAACTGTTAGTGATATTTGAATTATACTTTAAAAACATTTTCCTTAGCAGTCAGGTAAAAATGTTAATTCTGTAGAAAAATCTTCAGGAAGACTGTCAGATAATGCCTTTGGCATTAAGTCCGCCTTTGTACAATAAACTATGCATAAAGTTAAAAAATAAAATAAATAAATAAACTTGAAGAACTGTTGTGAAGAAGGTATTACATGATGAGGCCGCTAGTTTATCAACTTGTACAAAAAATGGAGATTTTAATAAAAATTGATCTCGTCATAATCGAGGTAGCGAGGGTATTTGTAAATCTGAATTCCTTCTCTAACCGAATGGAGGAGAAGAAAAGGAACTACCATAGACAACCACACCCAGCGAAGCATGATCAAACTCTTTACAGCAGCTTTCCACGCTGTGAGGATTCATGGACGTGGACGTAGACGCATGCACCATGACAAATATGTTTGCATTATCACAGACGCTTCCGTTTCATGGTGCGCAGTTTGCGTTAACTGTTCTTACAGGGTCGGCAGCACGGATGTGACTTCACTGTTGTTTCACACGTTCATAAGTCACGGCAGCCCCTTTCCATCAGGTGGGCCGTGTGCTGGTCTGCCACCTAAGTTGTATAAAAAAAATGTAAAAAAAAAACTCGCACACATCCGTTAAATCTCGGGCCGTAGATGTTATTCAATTTTACCTGACCCTCGATATATGTCAGGTCAAAGCCACAATCATGCCACAGACACTGCAAATTTCGACTTCACCGTCATGTTTTTAAGGTCTAAAATTAAATGGCTTCTTGTAGAATGACTGAAAAATGTAATGAACTTTTTTTCAAATAATTTTGGACTTTAATAGCATATGCATAAAGTCTAAAATTTAAAACTATTTTCTGCAGTGTCAGTGGTTTTATTATGACCATAAACTTAGTACAATCGAGGGCCTGCTTAGGAACTATAGAGTGTATTTTTTTTTATATAGAACACGTCAATTAGTCTTCGACTTGCCTGGTGGTAAGCTGAAGGCTTAGTCACAAAAAAGAGGGTCACTATTACTTGCACAAGTTACACATACCATGTAACAATGGTGACACTCAGCGTGACGGCCTCATCATATGCTTTTTCACGCCCCGCTTAAAGGACCCGGGACTTTAGGAAGAAGGAAACACGTGAGCTGGTAATAAATTCCAGGCCTTAATGGTGCGACAGAGGAAAGAGTCACCGAACCGCTTGGTTCTTGTTCGGATGTTCTTCACCGTGTGCGGGTGACATCTAAGACCTGCACGTGTTGTACTGTGTAGGAAAGGGGTGGGTGGGACTAATTGGAAGAGCTCAACAGAACTCTCAACACTCACATTTTATGCAGGTTGCCGGTTGGGGTACCCAGAAAAATGTAGCAGCTGGAGCGGGCGAGCCGCAATCAGTGAACATACCAATTGTCGACACCGGCACATGTCGTGCCAGCAACGCGGCCTTCCACACTCTCACCTCTGATAAAACAATTTGTGCAGGTATGGTTAGCTTGAACAGCACTGAACATTAGGTTCGGATATCTTATTTACACTCGAATAATTCTAGGTGTTACAGTGTTACATACATATAAATAA
This sequence comes from Eilema griseolum, assembly GCA_963662185.1. Lineage (NCBI taxonomy): Eukaryota > Metazoa > Arthropoda > Insecta > Lepidoptera > Erebidae > Eilema > Eilema griseolum. Next base: position 6,554,498 of record OY759249.1, read on the forward strand.
TCACGCCTGTATCCCCGAATAGATAAGCAGAGGTGACTTAACACCTACATTATTAAATTCCGTCCCACGTAATAGGGGGTGAGCCTATTGCCGTCATTCGGGCACTATTGTTGACTCAAACCATGCATCTGAGGCTGAGTCTGGGCTGTATATATCTGTCTGATGTTATAAAGCCCTATCCCTTAGTCACCTTGTACGACACCGTATGGGAAGAGATGGGGTGGTCCAAATTGTACTCTGCCGGGAACCACGCGGCTTTGTTTCGTGTAAATATCAATCAATTAACCCTTTGCAGTTCACTGCTGGACATAGGTCTCTCCCAATGTTGGGAGGCTTTGGCCAACTGTTTCCAATCTGGCCAGGCAGGTTGGTACAGGGTTTTATTTCGAGTTTTCCTTCTCTCGCAGTGATATCGCCTACGTATTTTTCCCGATTAGTCGCCTCTTACGACACCTGTCGGATGATATGGGGTGGCGATACTTTGTATTCTTTCTCCGTCACCAATCAATAATACAGAGGTAATTTCGATTCCAGAAAGCAGTCCATTGCTGACATGACTGGGTTATAGGCCATTCAACATGATTTCATAATTTTACAGGAGATCGTAAGGGCTCAGGTCCTTGTACAGGAGATTCCGGTGGTGGCCTATATCTAGTAGACGGCGGCAAGTGGAGACTCCGAGGCGTGGTCTCCGTATCTATTCGGGACGCACTCGGCTCATGTAATCTGGAGGAGTACGTCGTGTTTACGGACGCAGCAAAGTTCCTACCCTGGATTAGACAAGTTTTACAAAAAGAATACTATGATTAATTAAAATTGTGAGACTGAAACTTATTCAACTATTTTTTTTTTTATACCACTTAGTTGGCAGACAAGCACACGGCCCACCTGATGGGAAGCGGTTACCGTGGCCTATGGACGTATGCAACACCAGGGGTGTCACACTCGCGCTGCCGACCATGAAGAAACCTTCTGTTGCCCCTCTTGAAGAACCCCATATTGTAGGTGCTTGAGAAAACCGCAGCAGGGAGGTCATTCCACAGCTTGAGTGTGCGTGGGATGAAGTATCTTTCATACCGCACAGTGCGCACCGTCTCAACTCAAAAACTCAAAAACTAAACTATTTGATACTTGAAAACTAAACCCAATAGTAATTAATACATTTTCTACAACATTCCACACAACGCTATCTAGAGCCATGATAAATAAGCATAGCTTAACTAGGTTTTGTTATGGAATCTAAAATGGCCAAATCAAGAGAGATGGTCCTGTGTCGGCCGGGGTGCGAGGGATATGCCTGTTAACCTCATCATCGGCAACAAAAAAACGACCCACAAGTGTCGTGCGTTTTGGTCGATTCGAGTCCGACATAACCTATCCCACCGGGTCCGGTGGTGAAGATATCCGTGGGGATTTTTCGCACGTTAAAAAAATGGAATCTAGAATGCGGATAAACATACTTAGAAACTATTTTTTTTGTATATGTATACATATTATATATAGAAACATCTAGACCAATGCAAAATACATATTCAAGCATACAAATATTTGCACTGAGTGGAAATCGAACCCGCACCCCCTGTGTAGCAGTCGAACGTTCTACCGATACGCCACCACAGCACAGATATTTATTCTGTGACGCCACAGAGGCCCTCAAGTAGGTAATTTATACCTATTAGTAGGTACTAGTCCTTGTGTAGCTACGGAAATCGGCTCCGGAACAGAATTTTATTCTGCTTGAACTATTGCCACGTTGCAAATATTGCACATCTGTATATATTGCCACGTTGAACTGCAATGCTTCTTTGTGTCAGATGACGTTTGATATAATAAATAAAATAAAATTAAAAAATTAAAAAAAGCCTTTATTTGATCCTGCTACATTGATTCTTAATTTAGGTACCTACTGTTGTTATGCTATTTTTATAATATAACATTATGTTTGATTTTTAGCAAGGTCCCCAGATTGGGTAAAGGCCTCCTCCAGCGATGTCCACTTCTCTCTATCCTGAGCTGTTTGCCACCACTTTGGACCAGCGACTTTTATTAAAAAAAAAAAAGTTTGATATGTATGAGTTTAAATCGCGTTCGTCTAACCGTTCAACATGGCAATATTTCCAGTCCTGGGTGATGATACCGAGAAATTTTATAGCGTACGAATCTAAAAGTGTATATTTTGAATAATACCTATGGGAGTGACTGCAATGCTGATTGATTTCCCATCGCAGCTCAGTTGCTCACCGAATATTGCTGTTTCGACAAGTTCCAGCATCGTATAAGTCGAAAACACCACTTCTCGCTCTCGTCTCACGTTATAAACCCTGGTTATGTTCATGGCATCTGCCATAGATAGTTTTTTTTTTGTTTCTACACTATTTTTGCTTACTTGTTGATGGTAATGCCTGTGCCAGAAAGTCATCCATCAATCAACAAGTGTACCTACTTGGGCTTAAAAGATCTTGTGACTGGAAGCAGGTTTAAAAATAATTTGATGCTCGCACCTTTCACTCGACCCGAAAAAGTCAATAATTATCCTCAACAAGTACAGTTACTTTCTGCACTTATGCAGTTGAATGACCTTTGTATTTGGCGCATTGCCCGGACGCAGTTCAGGCTAAACCCTTTCACGAGTATCGCCATAATATTTAGCAAATTTCTTTTTAAAAGTTGCGCCAAAATATATATACCTACCTAAAGTGTGTAGCTAATTTAGTGTGTAGCCTAGTGGTATGGGTAATGAACTGCTGAGACGAGGTCTCGGATTCGATCCCAGGTTTTATCATGGCACACACCAATGACTTTTCGATGCTTTTCGAAGTTATGTGTGTATTTATCGCAGGTTTATAAGTGCCCGGTTAATGGCAATAGGCTCACTACCTATCACACCTCTGCCTACCCCTTTGGGGATATAGGCGTGAGTTTATGAGAGAGTTTATGAGTATGTTTAACTATTATGCAACAATAGACTTTTATAAACTAACATCGAAGGTGTAAAATTACCATTGCCCGTGAAAGGGTTATAGTAAACTTCAATCTCAAACAGTGGTTCAGTTTAAATTTTAAAGATAACATAACATAACATAAACTCACGCCTATATCCCCGAAGGGGTAGACAGAGGTGCTAGCACCCACATTTCGCCAGTTTATGTTTAGGTCCCAATGTAATAGGTGGCGAGCCTATTTCCATTAACCGGACACTTATAACCCTGCGATAAATACACACATAACTTCGAAAAGCATCGGAAAGTCATTGGTATGTGCCATGATAAAACCTGGGATCGAACCCGAGACCTCGTCTCAGCAGTCCATTACCCATATCACTAGGCTACCGCGGTTGGATTTTAAAGATAGTACCTCCTAAATATAGTTACCCCAAGGCGAGTATATGCTAAGATATGGATGGCTTCAGGTGTGGTTCAATGGCTCAGTGGTCAGAGCATTCCCATTGTAAGGAAAACAGCGCGGGTTCGAATCCCGCCTGAACCAATTTAGCTTAGGCTTTAAAAATTCATTCAATAGTACCTACAGCATGTTCGAGTTTGGAAGATGTCAAAATTGTAAGAGATAACCTGAGCAGTTAGCAAATTAAGATTGTTAGTTTTAAATAATACTCAATGAAAGAACTGAGGTCTTAGTCTTAGTGAAAATACCAAGATTTTTGCCTGTCGAGCAAAGAACGAGGCTCTGAATTTTCTTCCGGGGCTATTGCTGACCTCTCGTCAGCGATAGCCGCTTCCATATTAAGCAAATACATAAAATAATATAGTCGCAAACAGTAGAAAAGCAGACGATGGGCCTCATAGTGGAAGCCTTGAAGATAATATGGACAAATAATACTTAATTAAAGATGTTATTGAAACTATAAACAATATTAAATAAACGTATGCTACTACTAAATACCTACTGCTACTGACTACCTACAAATAAAATTATTTATTTGTTAAAAGACTTTTTATTTTGAGTTTCTAAACGTTTAATTGATGCTACCCGTGACCACAGGGCTGGTTTATTCTTTGCGCAAAGTATTGGTATTGTGCCTTTAGGCGCATTATGTCCAATTAACAAAATGTCCAACTGTCCAATTCTCAATAGGTCCAGTTCGCAATTGGTCCAGTTTGCAGTTGGTCCAGTTCGCAATTGGTCCCAGTGTGTTATTAATACACAGCTCCTGAGATACCTTGAGGGAAACGATCTACTGAGCGACCGACAGTACGGCTTTCGCCACCGTCGCTCTACCAGTGACCTTCTTGTGTATCTCACAAGCCGGTGGGCGCAGGCCATCGTGAGTCGGGGTGAGGCACTAGCGGTCAGCCTCGATATAGCGAAGATCTTCGATCGGGTCTGGCACAAAGGTCTTCTTGCGAAGTTGCCATATTATGGACTCCCCGAGGGACTGTGCGAATGGATCTCCAGCTTTTTGTCGAACAGAAGCATCCAAGCCGTTGTCGACGGCAGCTGCTCGGACCGCATGAACATAAACGCTGGTGTCCCACAAGTCTTCGTGTTGTCTCCGACGCTGTTTCTGCTGCATATCAATGACATGATGTCTGATGGCTCCATTCATTGTTATGCGGACGACAGTACCGGAGACACGTGTTACACGGGCCGTGTAAATATCCCTCAGTCCGAGGTGGAGAAGAGTCGCGAACAACTTTTTTTTTTTTTTTTTTTTTTTTCTTTATTGAAGGGCTTTGTCGCTAGAGCGATTATGTTGCCCATATTGTAAACAAACACATACAAATACAAATCAACACATACAAATCAAACAAAAAAAAAACAAAAACATATATGCACAGTTATCATATGCTTAACCTCTAAACTTAACTAAGTTGTACAGTGCCCGGGCTGTATCCGATAATGGCTCAGACAGGGCACTGTTACAACTCCCCACCATTAGGCTACTCTTCAACAGAGGATCCCTGTGCGTTTCATTCCGTACACATTCCATCAAAATATGATACAGGTCATCGAGTGTATTGCAGGTGGTACAGTTTGGGGATGTTGATTGCCGCATTAGGAACGCAAATTTATTTGATGGAATGTGTCCGGAGCGAAGCCGAAGTGCAATTACTGTATCTTGTCGATTGAGACCACAACCATCAATCCAAGGAGAGCGTAGAGGATAGGGCTGGATCGTTCTATACCAGATTCCCTTTTCTTTCGACCTCTCATCAAAATATTCTTTCCAGCTTTTATAACAAAGTTGTCTGGTAACTGGTAGATAGTTGGTGAAGTAAGGCAAAAATGAGACTGAAATACCATCAGTAGAGGCTTCACTCGCAAGTTTGTCCACAAGCTCATTGCCGACGATACCTACATGAGACGGAATCCATTGCAGTTTAACTACTTTATTTTGCGACTTTAATCTTAAAATTGTTCTTAATATATCGTAGGCTATCGGCATACCTCGAAATATCGAGGTGCACCGAGCCAGATGCTGCAATGAACTTCTCGAGTCTGTTAGAATTACGACCTTGTTATAAGATGCAGATTCTATGTAGGACAGGGACTCTGAAATTGCGAGGAGTTCCACATTCATAATAGTAACATCCACATTAATTTTAAATTTCATGCTTGTATTCTCCTCAAGATCTAAGAAGGCTGCCCCAATATATTGGTTATTTTTTGAGCCATCCGTAAATATTTTATGGTATCCAGCAAAAGCGTCATTAATAAAACCGTCACATAAACCTTTCAAGACATGACTATTGTAATGATCTTTGGGTTTGGTTAATATGTCCATGTTGGGCAGTATGACATCCGCCACATCAATATTTGTTACCCACGTCTCCAATCGAAACATACCTAAACAGCTACTGGTATAAATGGGCATCGCCCTAAGCTTACTATGAGTATTGATTAGTAAAGGCTTCATCTTCTTAAGCCAGTACCGGTTCCGACACGTACTCTCCAATTCGTTAAGAATTGGTATAAGGTTGTTATCATTAGTCTTGGCCTTCAACCAATGTTTATATGCTAAGTATTGTCGACGTACGAATAAAGGGCAGAGACACAACTCACTTTCCATCACATGGATAGGCGTGCTCCTAATGAACCCTCCTATAATCCTCATAGCTTGATTCTGAATTTTATTCAATTTATTTAGTTGATAACGAGCAGCGTTATTATATAAAAAACTTGCATAGTCAAATCTACTTCTTATAATGGTTATATACAACCGTCTCAGGTGCTTTGGATGAACTCCCCAGGATGACCCTACCAGAACTTTAAATATATTAAGGAATGTCGTAGCTTTCTGAGCTATCTCCGTAATGTGTTTGGTCCACCTAAGACGGCGATCCAACCAGATACCTAGATGTTTTACCACGTCGACTACTTGTAACGGCCTATTATTTATGGTTAATTCTACAGATTGCTGCAGAAATCCTCTCTTGAAAGTGCACACAACTGTTTTACTAGCCGAAATATTTAAACCAAGTCTTCCTAAAAGGGTACAAATAAAGTTCAAGGCTAGCTGTAAGTCAGTGACACAGCTTACTACATTTCGAGAGCATGAATATAAAACAAAATCATCGGCATATTGAGAGATGTATATACTAGGTAATAAATTATGGGTCGAATTACAGATATCAATAGTTGCTACGTTGAATAACAACGGTGACAGAGGATCGCCTTGCGCCAGTCCTCTACTGGTATATCTACTCATTTTGTAATCTAAAGTTTCAATGGTTAATGATCTGTTACTTAAATAAACCCAGAGGTAGTCACAGTACTTAGACCCAACTCCCAAGTTATCCAGGGTCGTGAGCAGAGTTCTGATATCTACGTTGTTGTATGCACTCTCTATGTCGAGGAAGCAGGCCACTGTTGTTTGGTTTTTAGACAAACCGGTCTGAATTTTTGACACTAAGATACTCAGATTATCCAAACAGGATTGCCCTTTCCTGAATCCTGTCGTATACTTAGAAAAGCAGCTGTTTTTTTCTAGGTACCACTCAATTCTATTTTTAATAATCCCATGAAATATTTTACACAGACATGAGATGAGAGAAATAGGCCTTAGGGATGTCGAATTAGTACCGTGCTTAGGAATCGGGACTATACGAATTATACTCCATTGATTCGGAACAAAACCTAAGAATAGAAATTGATTATATAATTTTAACAGTAATAGTTTAGCGTTATTTGGTAATTTCTTAATCATTGAGAATGAAATATCGTCACAACCTGGGGCTGTATCTTGTGATTTTATACATTTTTCTAGTTCGTGCATAGATATGGGGGTATCTAAATCAGAATTATATGATATGAAATTAGGTTGGCTATTACACACAGAGTCCGGTGTCAGGCTTTGAAGCAGATCCTCAGCTGAGCTTTTATCTACATGGGATGATGCGAATTTGTTACCCTTAAGCCATCTCATTTTTTTCCACATGTCACTCGCCGATGTACTTAGATCAATTTTTGAACAAAATTGAAACCATGCTTCGGATTTAGCTCTCCTGATAAGACATTGAGCTTCTCGAGTCTTCTCCTTGAGGAAGCTTAAATTGTCGGGTGTCGGATTCTGTCTAAAAAATTTGAGAGCTAATCGTCGTTCTGCTACTGCCCGAGACAAGTTAGGTGTCCAATAGGGTTTTGCATTAAATTTAGAACTAGGATTTTTATTAAGTTTATTATAAGGAATACTAATTTCTGCTCCCCGGTTTATTGCTTCAATAAATGTGTCATACGCCTGTTGAGGTGTCTCAGGTAGATTGATATTGTTAACAAAATTTTCAATATTTTGCTTATACGAATGCCAATCGGCTTTTTTAAAATTTCTTTTTTTTTTAAATTTATTACTATCGATTTTACAATATGTTGATATTTTAATTATACAGTGATCACTATCAAGATTTTCATTAGTAACTGACCAAGTAAACTTTAAAGATATATCTACCGAGACAGCTGTAATATCTGGGGCCGACTCTTGGAGTACGCCGTTAACTAATTTAATTCGAGTAGGTGACCCATCGTTCAGGGTAATAAAGCTATTATCCATCAATGAGTCAAAGATCTGATTACCCCTGGTATTGGTTTTATAGGACCAATTAGTGTGGTGACCATTAAAATCGCCCAAAATTAATGTTTTTCTACTCGCTAAGGTGAAAACGAAATCCCAGTCAGAATGACTGGTGCGTACAGAGGACGGACAATAAAGGGATACTACATATTCTATATGTTCACAATTATTAATTTTGATAAGAATCAATTGAATTTCCCTATTGGGACAACGGACATCACATAATTGAGCCTGAATAGACCTATGAGTCAAAATAGCGACACCGCCATACGAATCGCCCCTATCCTCACGAAAAATATTATAATCTTTAATTCTAAATACATCTTCAGAACCAAGCCAAGTCTCTGACAATGCAGCTATGTGAATATTTTCTTGAGATAGAAAGAGTTCGAATGGAATAACCTTTGGCTTAATACTTTGGGCGTTCCAACATATAGCATTAATTTTAAGCTGCCTAGGTATATTCATTAACAAAATTCTGTAAAAAAGGTACTTCTGTAACATTACTTACTAGCCATGATATTAACCAATTAAATATTATTTTTATGATTTCCGTAATTTTGTTTTCCCATGTGTTTTCTGCCAGCATAATGTCTTTAAATCTTAAAATTAACTTTTCAAATGGAACGCATTTCCTCTTCTTGGTACGTTTTCTTGTACAATCTGCGTTATTATTAGTGTCATTTGTAGACTCCTCTTCCGTCTCTGATACTGTTTGTTCAAACTCCTCTTCTTGTAAACTTGTAAAATTCTTTTTCTTCTTATTCTTCTTCTTTTTCTGTGTAGTACTAGGTATTATAGGGGACGTAGGTTGGGTTAGTGCTTCCGCATACGACCGAGTAGTGGTCACGGTATCTATACCTTGCCTCTCAGGTGTATATGTAGTATGCGCATTAATGGGTACGGATGCTCTGATTGAAGGCATAAATGGTGGCACGTATTTCATTAAGGCCTTTCTAAAAGAACAGTTTGATTCTGCCATAATATTCCTTATATTTTTTTCCTTAACATAAACAGGACAGTTTTTGGATAAAGCAATGTGACCACCTCTGCAGTTAGGGCATTTAAATTCAGTTATTTCGCAATTAGCATGGTTAAGTCCACATTTTGGACATATAATTTTTTTGGATGAGCATCGAGAAGTTGAGTGCCCAAACTTCCAACAACGCGCGCATTGGGTAACCGGAAATACATATGGTTCCACTTTAACTCTCATACTATATATGTATACAAAATCAGGTAAGGATGCTCCCTCAAATCCTATCCTTACGACTTCGCTGTCAGTCCAGCTGTTTTCCCCACTATCCTCATTACCCCTGCGTTTAAGCCGTCTTACATTAACTACTGTTATTGAGCTTTCCAGTGTATCCTTAATATTTTGTTCAGTCATTTCTAGCTCGATATTGCGTATTAGTCCATAAGATATTCCAATCTCTAAAGCTTTTTGACATCTCCAACCAAGGTCCGATAACGCTTCGCATGATAAAAGCTTCTCTGCGCACTCCTCTTTGTTAAATTGAACCAAAACTTTATAAGGATTCAAATACCTAACACTCGTGATACTTGTTATGTTGTTGGCATTGAATAACTTTGCCAAGGCAAATTGCTTTGGCATATTCTCTTTACTCGTAATATGTATATCCACACTTTCTTGAACTATCTTTTTCCTGTTTCTGACTACCTGTGTCCATTCTTCGTTCTGATCCATCTCCCGACCTCGCTTACTATTACCTCTTCTCTCTTCACAGCTAGTTGTGTTATTCTTAGTGTCTATTTGCATCGTATTCTCAAGTAATAAAATATCATCTTCGCATTCCGCACTCTTTTCAACTTCACTAGAAATTGCACTCTCACTCATTACATTTACCGTTCATAATTGTTTATAAAAAAAGGTCGCCCCACTCGGGCAGGTAGCAAAATCTCGGCACTGATAACGATCGGTCACCGCTAGCTCGTAAACAAAAGAACCGGTTTATTTTATTACAATTTCATATACGTCTCATTTGTCGGAAGTGCGACCGATGAATGGCGCGAACAACTTGTGTCTGAAATTGAGACTACTCTCTCTGGAGTATCCGATTTTGGACGACTAAACCTAGTCCAATTCAACCCCACTATGACACAAGTATGTGTTCACCGCTAAGAAAACCCCATTCATTGTGGCGCCACAATTCCTGGGCACACCGCTTACCATCTCCTCGAGTATAGGGATCCCTGGTGTCGATATCTCCAGTGACGTCCGATACCGAAGTCATTTGCGGGACAAGGTTAAGTTGGCATCAAGAAAGCTCGGAGTGCTCAACAGGGCGAAGCAGTACTTCACTGCGGGGCAGCAACTCCTTCTTTATAAAGCACAGGTCCGGCCTCACATTGAGTACTGCTGTCACCTTTTTGCTGGAGCACCTGCATACCAACTTAACCCCTTCGACTCAGTGCAAAGATGGGCATTGAGGCTGGTTGACAATCCCATACTCACAGGTAGTGTGGAACCTCTTAGCCTTAGGAGGGATTTTGCCTCACTTTGTGTATTCTACCGCCTATACAATGGTTTGTGCTCAGATGAATTGTTTTACATGATGCCCGTAGCTACATTTTATCACCGCACCTCTCGCCATAGGCAGGGAATTCATCCTCACACATTGCGACCTGAGACGGTGCGCACCGTGCGGTATGAAAGAAACTTCATCCCACGCACACTCAAGCTGTGGAATGACCTCCCTGCTGCGGTTTTCCCAAGCGCCTACAATATGGGGTTCTTCAAGAGGGGCATCAGAAGGTTTCTTCATGGTCGGCAGCGCGAGTGTGACACTCCTGGTGTTGCATACGTCCATAGGCCACGGTAACCGCTTCCCATCAGGTGGCCCGTGTGCTTGTCTGCCAACTAAGTGGTATAAAAAAAAAATTGTTTAAGAACGTTAAGAGACTGAAGCGCCCAAAACGCCTTCCGTAATCAAGCACGACTCCTATTTTACAAACTGGGCCAATTGCGAATTGGACATTCTGAGAATTGGACATTGTGAGAATTGGACAATTAGCGAATTGGACGTTGTGAGAATTGGACAATTTGAGCCCGCTGGACATTTTGCGAATTAGACATAATGCGACTAAAACGTATTGTGCCATTCAACGTGGCAATGCCGCCTTCCGGCCACCCTCCCGGTTGATATCGATGGGGAGTAATTCTTTGATGCTTGAACCTGCAAGATTGTTTAGATATATTCTGTATTGTTTTTATAATTTAATTTACATAATTCTCAATATTTTTTATTTATTAAACTAATTAACACGCCTTTCAGTCAGTTGGACGGATGACCTGAAAAGGGTTGGTAGAAAAGACTGATATACACTCGAGAGCAATGAATCCGGGTCACTTAAAGAATGTTAAAAATCTCGGAAACTAAAAATGATAGGTTAATGCAATAAATTGTATTTAATAGACAATGTAATACTCCTTAAATGAAAGTAAAAAAAATATGAGTCACCATACATTTTATTAACACAAAATTACATAAAGAAAAAAACTGCTGATCTCTCCTTAAAACAAAAATAGGAAACATGAAATTTTTGAACTTTATTACGATTTTCTTGAATTTTAATACTTCGTATTGCCTCCTCGTGCTTCCATTACTGCGTTTACGCGGTTTGGCATGCTGTACACCAAGTTCCTTATACGATTTTGGGGAATATTCTCCCATTCCTCTGTGAGAGCAATTTTGAGCTCACGAAGCGTGATTGGGGGAGGGTTTCGTTGTTTTACGCATCTGCCTAGCTCGTCCCAAGCATGCTCGATCGGGTTGATATCCGGGCTGCGCGCTGGCCACTCCATACGAGTAATGTTCATCTCTTGAAGGTAGTCATTCACAATCCTACCTGTATGAGGTCTGGCATTGTCATGCATAAATATAGCATCCTCACCTAAATTGACCATAAATGGACCAACGTGATCATTGAGGATTTCTTCCACATATCTTACGCTAGTTAAAGAGCCGTTTTCTATGATCACCAGCTCTGTGCGACTTTCAGAAGAAATTCCGGCCCACACAAGTACAGACCCACCACCGTAGGCTACTTTTTCTTCGATGCATGCTTGCTTGAATCTTTCCCCTGGTCTTCGATACACTCTGTGTCTTCCATCGTGCTTGTAGAGCATAAATTTTGATTCGTCGGAGAACATAACTTTTGACCAATCTTCAATACTCCAATTTACGTGGCTCTGGGCATAACTTAGTCTCGAAATACGATGCCCACGCTCCAGTTTAGGGCCGTTTGCAGGTCTAAGGGGTTTTAAGTTAGATTCAGCAAGCCGACGTCTTACTGTCCATGCACTTGGGTTACTTCCTCCGAGGCGTCGAAACTGATTGGTGAGTTCAGTTCCTGTGAGAAAGCGATTTCGAAGCATGGTGTTCACCAAGTATCGGTCTTCTCGTGCTGTGGTACACCTGGTTCTGCCCGTTCCTGGTCTGCGTAGGTTAGAACCAGTTTCTTCGTAACGTCGGAGAACTCTTTGTACTGTTGACAGCGACACACCGACAGTCCTGGCTGTATCGCGCTGACTCCGGCCGGTTTCCAGCATTGTAAGTATTCTGGTGCATTCTTCAGGCGTAAGCGACATAATTTCAGCTTGATTAATGAATATAGAGCACTATCAACATGGTTTATGTACCCACATAAATGACAGATTACAAACAAAAGCAACACCAAATGCTGTAATTTCGTAGTTCCATCTTCGAAAGTGGCCCTTTTTCAAATTTGATTTTTTTATGATATAACTTTACAATAACTAAGAAGTTTTAATACCTTCATTTAAGGAGTATTACATTGTCTATTAAATACAATTTATTGCATTAACCTAGCATTTTTAGTTTCCGAGATTTTTAGGATTCTTTAAGTGACCCGGATTCATTGCTCTCGAGTGCTCGAGAGCAATGAATCCGGGTCACTTAAAGAATGTTAAAAATCTCGGAAACTAAAAATGATAGGTTAATGCAATAAATTGTATTTAATAGACAATGTAATACTCCTTAAATGAAAGTAAAAAAAATATGAGTCACCATACATTTTATTAACACAAAATTACATAAAGAAAAAAACTGCTGATCTCTCCTTAAAACAAAAATAGGAAACATGAAATTTTTGAACTTTATTACGATTTTCTTGAATTTTAATACTTCGTATTGCCTCCTCGTGCTTCCATTACTGCGTTTACGCGGTTTGGCATGCTGTACACCAAGTTCCTTATACGATTTTGGGGAATATTCTCCCATTCCTCTGTGAGAGCAATTTTGAGCTCACGAAGCGTGATTGGGGGAGGGTTTCGTTGTTTTACGCATCTGCCTAGCTCGTCCCAAGCATGCTCGATCGGGTTGATATCCGGGCTGCGCGCTGGCCACTCCATACGAGTAATGTTCATCTCTTGAAGGTAGTCATTCACAATCCTACCTGTATGAGGTCTGGCATTGTCATGCATAAATATAGCATCCTCACCTAAATTGACCATAAATGGACCAACGTGATCATTGAGGATTTCTTCCACATATCTTACGCTAGTTAAAGAGCCGTTTTCTATGATCACCAGCTCTGTGCGACTTTCAGAAGAAATTCCGGCCCACACAAGTACAGACCCACCACCGTAGGCTACTTTTTCTTCGATGCATGCTTGCTTGAATCTTTCCCCTGGTCTTCGATACACTCTGTGTCTTCCATCGTGCTTGTAGAGCATAAATTTTGATTCGTCGGAGAACATAACTTTTGACCAATCTTCAATACTCCAATTTACGTGGCTCTGGGCATAACTTAGTCTCGAAATACGATGCCCACGCTCTAGTTTAGGGCCGTTTGCAGGTCTAAGGGGTTTTAAGTTAGATTCAGCAAGCCGACGTCTTACTGTCCATGCACTTGGGTTACTTCCTCCGAGGCGTCGAAACTGATTGGTGAGTTCAGTTCCTGTGAGAAAGCGATTTCGAAGCATGGTGTTCACCAAGTATCGGTCTTCTCGTGCTGTGGTACACCTGGTTCTGCCCGTTCCTGGTCTGCGTAGGTTAGAACCAGTTTCTTCGTAACGTCGGAGAACTCTTTGTACTGTTGACAGCGACACACCGACAGTCCTGGCTGTATTGCGCTGACTCCGGCCGGTTTCCAGCATTGTAAGTATTCTGGTGCATTCTTCAGGCGTAAGCGACATAATTTCAGCTTGATTAATGAATATAGAGCACTATCAACATGGTTTATGTACCCACATAAATGACAGATTACAAACAAAAGCAACACCAAATGCTGTAATTTCGTAGTTCCATCTTCGAAAGTGGCCCTTTTTCAAATTTGATTTTTTTATGATATAACTTTACAATAACTAAGAAGTTTTAATACCTTCATTTAAGGAGTATTACATTGTCTATTAAATACAATTTATTGCATTAACCTAGCATTTTTAGTTTCCGAGATTTTTAGGATTCTTTAAGTGACCCGGATTCATTGCTCTCGAGTGTAATACCTACTTAGAAGATGGGATAGGTACTAGCAAACATTTGCAAAAAACAAAGCGACGACGAGGCTGTGACGCACGAACTAATTTTAACCCAACTACAGCGAAGCAAAAGGAGGGTTATGATTAGTATGGAAGCAAGAAAATATCAATCATTGCCGTGGTCGTATACCGCCTAGTCTAAAATACAATACATTCTTTAATGGTTTAATACTTTTTAATGCGTGATTTTTCAGTACTCGTGTTTCAGTTTTAAATTGGTTTTAAACTTATTTTATGTTTTGGCAAAGCCACTGTCATGCCACAGACTGCATAAAATAACATTTAATTTTAAACTTTACCTTCATGTTAAAATTCAACAGCATCTTGTAAAGAGTATCATTATACTTTTTGATTCTCTCTACAAAAAACATTTTAATTTTGAACTTTAAAAACATAGTTTTATAGTCTAAAATTAAATGGAGTTTTTAGCAGTGTCTGTGGCATGACAGTGGTTTTGCTTTATCAGAATCGAGACCCTGGGCCTTTCAAAATTTAATTTTGAACTTTAACTGTATAGAAATAAAGTCTAAAATTTATTGCTATTTTTTGAAGTGTCTGTGGCTTGATGTTTGGTTGCGCCGAAGTAGAAACTGTATTTTTGACACGGAAACACACTCCTTTTATACCCGTCTCCCCTTCCGCACTAACCATAGATGTAGCTTCCGTCCGCCATTTGTGAAATATAGACACTCAGTCTCGCTTTGAACTAGCCAGCGTAATGACGGACCGCGCTCGCGTCTCTCAAAAATGATTAATATTTGTTACATTTTTACCGCTTCATAGACCTTTACCGATCGGATTGTGCCTCTCGTGTGTTCCTCAAGTGATCTAGTGATGCTGACGGCAGCTCCTGAGCAAGGAAGAGAAGATCCGTGTACCGGCTGCGATGAAAACACGTGTGTCGTGAAGGTTAGTGCATCCTCTCCTAATTTCTCGGGTTGCATTCATTGCTTGGATCACTCCCGCGGCAACCCGACCACCTGTCTTTTGTGTGTAAAGCGTCAATGGAACAGTTAGCTACTTCCCGCAATACAGTCCATTACCGCACTCGGCCATGCGCCACCATTTTTGGTCCGGATCGAGCCGGATTCTTAGCCGTAGTTCGTATTTTGTTATTATTCTAATGGGAATAAGCGCATCGCACCTAAGTGCCTGGTTATTTTAGTAGAAAACCCCGCATCCAGACATTTAGGCTTAGAATTTGTTGTCCGTTCGCCGCTGGCTCGCATTGTACCTACCTAATACATAAATTGGTTAGGTAGCGTATCAACACTCAGTCGTAGTTGCAATTTTCGCACCGCGCCTAATTACCTAGTTATTTTAGTAGAAAACCCCGCATCTAGGTACTTAGGCTTAGATCTTAGGTATACTAGACACCCTAGTGCATAGGCACAGTGTAATACCTAACGCATTTGGCTTTGTTTTATTTTTTTCAATTACGTTGCTCGCTCGCCGCTGGCTCGCGTCGTATTTGCCTGGTACCTGCGTGGGTAGACACGTGGTTGTACCTCATTCCAATTCATACGAAAGTATTTTGATTTGAATAGATATTACGCAATACTTAATCTCGGAAATAATAGTTGAACCTAGACAGCGACCATCGCGTAGGTACGACCTTGTTGCTATGCGCGTTTGTTCAAGCGTGCATTCACAGTTGTAGGTACCTACCTATCTGCCGAGTGTCGCTCGCGCCGCCTCGCTGCTCTGTACCGCTAGGATTAAGTCATTTCATATTTGTTGTTTACCGCACTTTAGTTTGAGATTTAATTGTAAACATGTCCCCAAAGGTTGATAAGACCGGTAAGGTTCAATTGAAACTTTTATACGCTAAAAAAGAAATGATTTACTCTCGCGTACAATCGATTTATGATAATGCACTTAAAACCTCTGATTTGGTCATCAGAGATTCGTTCTTGTGTTCTATAGAAAACTTAGATAGTCTACGCGCGGATTTCGAAACCTTAGTACATGACATCAACGTTTTAGAGTTGAATTTGAATCCCGATTACTCAGTGAGTTATCAAGCCTTGTCGTCGTTTGACGATTTGTATTGTCGTATCAAACGCGTCGCTAGGAGTTTGGAGAAGCCGGCTGACCTACCCAACCCCACTCGCGACCGACCTAAGTTGCCACCAATTCAAATACCCGAGTTTGATGGTAACATTCGCAATTGGTGTCTATTTATAGATAGTTTTGAGAATACAATAGATAAGAACGATTCGTTGACAGATCACGAAAAGTTGCATTATCTCGTTGAAAAATTGACTGGTAAAGCTATAACCGTTTGCGCTGGAATTACGTTTAGTGCCGAGAATTATAATTTAATTTTAAATACTTTGAAAGCTAGGTATGAGGATAAAAGATCGGTAGCTAACGCCTATTTAGATCAGATGTTTGATTTGAAATCTATTGCGGCATGTAACGATCAAAACTTAGAGAAATTTCTAGATACTTTCGCGTCAGCTGTTCGCGCCGTAAAGAACCTAAAGATTGATGACCTCTGCGACTTCGTATTTTTGTATATGGGTTTAAGGAAATTAGATTCCGAAACCATTCGTTTGTTTGAGTCGGATCATCGCGGCAATAAGATTCCTAAGTTCGAAGACTTAGAAAGTTTTGTTCGCGAGCATATAAAAGTATTGCAGCGCTCTTCATCGAAACATGAAGGCGCGAAGATAGTTGTTGATTCTGCACGCAAAGTAGATGCGTCATCGAAGTCACTGAGGTCAACTCATACTTATGTTAGTACCGCACCAGCACGTGTACAGTCACCTGTTTGCTCTTTGTGTAGCACTCATCATTCGCAACTGTACAGGTGTCCTGGTTTTCTAAAATTGTCGCCTAGTGATCGTTATAAATTTGTTCGCGCTAATAATTTTTGTTTTAATTGTCTCGGTACTAAACACCGCGTTGTTTTATGTAATAGTAGAAATAGTTGTCGCAAATGTCAAGCGAGACACCACACTTTGCTTCATTTTGAGAATAGTAATGCCGCATCCAATGTGAGCACGGTTGGCTCGTCGAGCGGTGACACACGGCAGCCTGCGCCGCAGCCGCAGCCCGCGCTCGCGCGCGCTCCGGCCCGCCCGGTGACCGCCGCGGATGACGTCACCTTGTGTTCGTTCTCCGCTAGTGCTGCACTCACTACTGTGTGTCTTGCGACCGCTCGCGTTGTTATTGTTGATGCATTAGGTAAGCCGCGCATTGTTCGAGCGCTGTTAGATGGCGCTTCGCAAAGTAATTTTATTACTCAAGATTGTTGTCGGCGTCTTGGTTTCAATGTTGATAAGCGTTCAACCCGCTCAGTGGTGAAGGGTTTTGGAAGCTTACAGTCAGCTGTTCGTGGCACCGTTAAAACAAGGTTTAGATCTCGTTTTAATAATAATATTTGGTTTGACATGGATTCGCTCGTTATAGATAGAATAGCTGAACAGTTGCCTACCGTCCCGGTTGACACGTCTTTATTAACGAAATTTAAAGACTTGCCTTTAGCAGATGAGACTTACGCTGTTCCTGGAGTCGTCGATATATTGATCGGCGCTTCGATTCTCCCGCACCTCCAGTTATCACGTAAGGTTCAAGGGGGACCGACGTACCCCGCTCCGCACGCACTGGAAACAGTTCTTGGTTTTGTTATAATTGGTTCCGCACCCGCTTCTATAGATAGTTTTAGTCACTCGACTGCTTCGTTCTGTTGCACCGTCGAGCCGCCACTGGAGTCTACCATCCGCAAGTTTTCGCTCGGTGGCTCCCGTGTATCCGCTGAAAAACGCTTTCTTTGTTTGGAACGAAAGATGCAGGCGTCCCCAAAGTCGAAGCGGGCCTATGATGAGGTTGTTAATGAATATTTAGATAAAGGTTACATCTCACCTGCGCCTACGGACACTGGCGGGACCCAGCCTTCGTACATTATCCCGCACCGCGGAGTTATTAGAGAAGATAAGCTTACTACTAAAACTCCGCGTAGTTTTGGATGGCAGTGCTAAGACTAGCACTTCCGTGTCGCTTAATGACATTTTGTATTGTGGTCGGAATCTTTAAGGTAATTTATTTGACATAATTGTAAATTTTCGCATTAATATTAGTAGAATTTTAGCTTTTAGGACTCAACAGTCGCTTTGTGTTGGGCCCACTCTTCGCCCCATCGTTGGGACACATTCGTCGCTAATAGAGTGGCAAAATTCAATCTGAATTGGCGCCACATAATCTCTTTCACGTTGCTGGCACCGACAACCCAGCCGATTGTCTCTCTCGTGGATTGCTTCCTTCGCAAATTTTGGATCACCCGTTGTGGTTTGGTGGACCGTCCTGGATTCATGCCGCGTTAGATGGGTGGCCAGTTAGTCAATTCAATCCCACTACGGTTTCCGAACCACCCGAGGAGAAGAAGCACTCGCTTGTTGTATCGGTCCCACGTGAAGAGACCCTTATTTTGTTGTTGGCTAATCGCGTCTCGTCTTGGTCGAGACTGTTGCGTTGTGTTGTTTGTTCGCCTCTGCCCGCTGCCTAGCCAGCAGTAGGCACGAGCTCCAATCTAGGTTTATATTTTAGTTGTTATTTCCCAAACCTAGATTTAGATTAGACTTTAGATTTGTTTCGCATTTGTCGTTTCGAAGGTAACCCTTCAAGCCGGGGGGAATGGTTGCGCCGAAGTAGAAACTGTATTTTTGACACGGAAACACACTCCTTTTATACCCGTCTCCCCTTCCGCACTAACCATAGATGTAGCTTCCGTCCGCCATTTGTGAAATATAGACACTCAGTCTCGCTTTGAACTAGCCAGCGTAATGACGGACCGCGCTCGCGTCTCTCAAAAATGATTAATATTTGTTACATTTTTACCGCTTCATAGACCTTTACCGATCGGATTGTGCCTCTCGTGTGTTCCTCAAGTGATCTAGTGATGCTGACGGCAGCTCCTGAGCAAGGAAGAGAAGATCCGTGTACCGGCTGCGATGAAAACACGTGTGTCGTGAAGGTTAGTGCATCCTCTCCTAATTTCTCGGGTTGCATTCATTGCTTGGATCACTCCCGCGGCAACCCGACCACCTGTCTTTTGTGTGTAAAGCGTCAATGGAACAGTTAGCTACTTCCCGCAATACAGTCCATTACCGCACTCGGCCATGCGCCACCAATGTTTGTTTTTGGTAGAATCTAGGGCCAAGTTCATAGTAGGCAGCCGGCCGATCGCAATACTCCATTCTCTCGTTACGTTTACGATTAGAGTATGTATCATGATTAGTTTTTCGTGCTAGGTGTACTTACAGATCCCGAAAATCTTCACAAGTATGACCTATACGACGTAAGTAATCCACTCTCATAGAATCCCGAAGTTCTTCAAAAGTATGAGTTAAATCACGTAATTACCCACCACAATAGAAGTAAAATTTGGAAAGTTTAAGACACTATGTACAGCTGAAAACGATTTATTTAAATAGAGTACACAACCATAGGGGTTAGAGCTACTTACATACAGCTCAGACTCAGGCACATACATGGCTTGAGTCAACAATAGTGCCCGGAAGACGGCAATAGGCTCACCCCCTATTACCTGGGACCGAAAATAATGATTGGTGAAATGTGGGTATTAATTCACCTGTGCCTAACCCTTCGGGGATAAAAGCGTGATTTTATGTATTAAAGTATGTATGTACACTAACACATACAGAGTTCTGGGTCAGAAACTTAGTGCATTTGCTAAGTGATAATATCCCCTTTATTTTAACTCTGCATTACCACAGACCGTTGGGTTTTCACAGAAGATCATAAAGTGTACATACAATTAGCGTTTGACTACAAAGTTTCAGAATGATTTTAAGAAAGTTGTATGTAAAAGAGCAACTTCTCCCCTTTTTCCAGCGATTTCATTGGTCTAAGAGACACAAAGAGATATTTATATCTATAGCGCGTTGCGGAGACTGCAGGTGGTTTTTTTTATACCACTTAGTTGGCAGACAAGCACACGGCCTACCTGATGGGAAGCGGTTACCGTGGCCTATGGACGTATGCAACACCAGGGGTGTCACACTCGCGCTGCCGACCATGAAGAAACCTTCTGATGCCCCTCTTGAAGAACCCCATATTGTAGGCGCTTGGGAAAACCGCAGCAGGGAGGTCATTCCACAGCTGGAGTGTGTGTGGGATGAAGTTTCTTTCATATCGCACAGTGCGCACCGTCTCAGGTCGCAATGTGTGAGGATGAATTCCCTGCCTATGGCGAGAGGTGCGATGATAGAATGTAGCTACGGGCATCATGTCAAACAATTCATCTGAGCGTCTGTTAGGAGAGAATTAAAATACTTGCAAGTATATCATAACCAAATTTATTTTCATTTGCGATACTCACCTGCACCTGCATATTCTTTTATTTCCTACTGCCGTGGATATCCAAGACCATGTGAAATGCAGAACTAACGCAGAGATGTTGATGATTCTTTGCCATTACAAGAAGATTTTGATTAGTCATTATTGTTCCAACAGTAATACTTAATTCATTCATTCCTCAGACAAGTGGCAATTCGTTGGCAAACACACAAAACACACATGACATATAGAGGGTAAGCCTATCACTGCGACGCGAGCGAGGACTCGGGGCCGCACACGCTCACCGAGTGACCGGCGTGGGAGACGCCGAGGCGGGAGCTTGTGGCGGCCCTGGGAGTGAGGGTTCTCACGCTCTCCACCTTGCTCGTGGCGATGGTCCGCTGCGCGGATGCGTGGGCGGCCGGCGCCTCCTTCTGCGAGCAAGTAATGCTCGTGAAGGAGGAGGCGGGGCGGGAGCGGCAGCGGGAGCGACGAAGGATCGCAAGCCAAGCTACCCGCGTACGAAGGCAACTCGGGCGTCGGAGGTCGATGAACGACCTCCGCCCTCCATGAGCGCCGACCTGGGGGTGACAGGTGGAGCTGCCTGTCACCCTGGCAGAAGCAGGCCGCGGTGGCGGCGCGCCTGGCACGCCTCCCCGTTTTCCGGGAACGGGTTGGGGACTCTGTAGTCCCCACACACCCGAGGATAGGGCCAGATCGTGAGAGATGGCCCTGGGTCGGCCGGGGTGCGAGGGATATGCCTGTCAACCTCACCTTCGGCAACCAAGACGACCCACAGGCGGCGTGTGTTTTAGTCGGTTCGAGTCCGACATAAAGTCTCCCACCGGCTCCGGTGGGGAGGTATCCGTGGGGATTTTGCGCACGTATAAAAAAAAAGGGTAAGCCTATTGCCGTATTCCAGGCATGGCCATGCACCTCAGTTGAGTCTAGACTGTATATGCATACATACATAAAATCACGCCTGTTTCCCATAGGGGTAGGCAGAGATCACGGATCTCCACTTGCTACGATCCTGATATACTACTCTCGCTTCATTCACTCTCATGCATGCTCGTCGGTTTAGAGTACTCCTGACCTGCTCCTTTTCTAAAATTCCCCGATTTGGTCCAGGTATGTGCGCCTAGATCTTCCCCTTCCGACGGTACCATCCACACTCGCCTCATACACCTGTTTCGTTAGTCTTCTTTCATTCATTCTCTCAACATGACCAAACCATCTCAACATTCCTCTCTCAATTCTCATCACTACATCTTCTATCACTCCACATCGTTCTCTTATCACGCAATTTCTCACTCTATCTTTCAAGGTCAAGCCACACATACTTCGCAACGCACGCATTTCTACTGCATTCACTCTACTCTGATGCTTTTTCTGCCACACCCAACTTTCACTACCATACATAAGAGTCGCCACTAATACTCCACCATGTACATAGACTGTATATATCTGTCTAATGTTCAACCAATTAGCCCACCGTAGTCCACTGCTGGACCTGGGCCTCTCTCAATGTGCGCCTTGTGGTGATGTCTGATGTTCTTCTCTTCTTGTTCATCCCAGTCGCATCCGAAGCTTCCACTTCGAAGTCTGGGGTCCGCTTTACTAGTCTAACAGCGGATATGGCTGAACTTCAAAATTCACCTCCACAGCCCAAAAACGATATCGAAGCATTGCAGTAAGAGAAGCTGTTGGACTTTTTAGGGCTGCAAATACCCGTAACGACTGTCGTAGATGTTCGCATGATTATCAGCACCGAAAGCTTAACGTACTCTCTGAAGCACGATCAGACCAATGCAAATCCATATTCATGCATGCAAATATTTGCACTGAGCTGGGATTAAACTCGCGCCTTCAGTGTAGCGGCCCGTTTTGCTGTCTGGTGTTAAACAGTCCTAAATGCTGCTATGTATGCAATGACACTAAACATACCGGCACAAAAAGTTTTATTAGATGTATTGTGAGAGTCTGCAGCGCTGCGTTGCTGGCACGACATGTGGTGGTGTGAACTATTGGTGTGTTCACAGAGTGCGGTTCGCCGGTTTCTACTCTTCGATTGCTCTTTTGCGGTGTTAACTTTATTTGAAGAGGTTGATGGTCTATCAGGGCGACGCAAATCTTCTATCACATCTCAACCGTCTTTAAACGCTTTGTACCGTTTATTACACACAAGTTTTTGATAAAGTCGACTCACGATAAGCCTTCTGTACCATTCGCAATGACTCCGAATATGAAATTTCATTGGCGATGCAAAATTTAAGGCAATGTCTCTGTTCGATATTTTTTTGTACACATAACCACGCCTTTATCCCCGAAGGGTTATTCACCATCATTGTATTCGGTCCCACGTTATAGAGGGTGAGCCTATTGCCGTTTTCCGGACACTATTGTTGCCTCAAGACATGCATCTCTGGCTGAGTCTGGGCTGTATTTATCTGTCTGATATAAAAGTCTTATCCCTTAGTCGCCTTGTACGACACCGCATGGGAAGAGATGGGGTGGTCCAAATTCTACTCTGCCGTAAACCACGCGACTATATATTTTTGTCTATAATGAAATTCGCAATACACATTAAATATGATCTGACTAAAAACAGTACTATATAATAATAATTATTAACAGATGCAACTCAAACTCCGCACGACATTGGAAGACATTTGTGCCAATCAAGCAACACAAAGAAAACTGAATATTAAATTGGTAGCCATAGAAAAAATATTCATTCCCGATATTTTTTGAATTTCATGATTCATGAATGAAATTCAAAATTCAAAATAGTAGGGCCAGATCGAGAGAGATGAGTCGGCTGGGATGCGAGGGATATGCCTGTTAACCTCACCTTCGGCTACCAAAATCGAACCACAGCTGCCATGCGTTTTAGTAGGTTTGAGTCCGACTTAACCTCTCCCACCGGCTCCGGTGGTCAGGGTATGCGTGGGGATTTTACGCACGTATAAAAAAAATTACTGCTGCACTGGTAGAAAGTGTTTACCGTGGCCCATGGACGAAGGATCTTAGAGTTTTCAAGTCTAAAGAGAATAGATTGTTTGTAAGTAAATATGTTTCTAAGCTAAAACTGTGGAATGTTTACTGGTCAAACGAAGAATTATTAATAATAACAATAAGTTTTATTAATCATAATAATCTTTATTTAAAATGGTTCTAATCCAAGGTATGAACTGTGCTGCATCCGTGAATACCACGTACTCCCGGAGATTGCACAAGCGCTCCTGGTCTGCCACTGACACGGAGACAATACCGCGGAGCCTCCACTTGTCTCCGTGGTAAATGTAAAGGCCGCCACCAGAGTCGCCACTACAAGGGCCCGAACCATCTCTTTCACCTGTAAAATTATTAATAACAGCTATTAGTGAAAGAAAAGGAAAGAATTACTATTGTTAAACCGGCAGGAAATTATTCCTCAAGTACGCTGCAACTAGAAACAGTACGCACAGAAATTATAAGAAAGGAACCTCATTTCGCGTACATTGAAGCTGTGATGAAACATAACATAACATAAACTCACGCCTATATCCCCAAATGGGAAGGCAGAGGCGCTAGCACCCACATTTCGCCAGTCTATGTTTAGGTCCCAATGTAATAGGTGGCGAGCCTATTGCCATTAACCGGGAATAGGCGAATAACTTAGAAAAGCATCTAAAATCATTGGTGTGTGCCATGGTAAAATCTGGGATCGGACCCGAGACCTCGTCTCAGCAGTCCATTACCCATACCACTAGGCTACCGCGTGATGAAAGCTACTATATAACGTTCTTCAAGAAGGGCATTAGAAGTTTATTACAGGGTCGGCAGCACGAGTGTGACGCCCATGGTACTGCACACATCCACAGGCCACGATTACTATTTTCCATTATGGAATCATCATTATCATTATCATCACCATCATCCTCATCATCATCATCATCATCGTCATCATCATCGTCATCATCATCATCATCATCATCATCAACAACAACATCATCATCATCATCGTCATCGTCATCGTCATCGTCATTGTCATCATCATCATCATCATCTGGGCCGTATGCTAGACTGTTGCCTCGCTGTGTGTATTTTACCGCCTGTACAATAGTGTGTGTTCAGACGAATTGTTCGACATGATGCCCACGGCTACATTCTATCACCGCACCTCGCGCAGTTGGTGGGGAGTCACCCCCACACAATGGGACTTGTAACAGTACGCCCAGTTAGGTATGAAAGAAACTTCATCCCCCGCACGTTTAAGCTGTGGAATGAACTCCGTGGTTTTATCAAGCAACTACAATATGGGGTTCTTCAAGAAGGGCATTAGGAGGTTCTTACAGGGTCGTCGGCGCGAGTGTGTGACCCTCCTGGTGTTGCACACGTCCACAGGCCACGGTAACCACTTTCCATCAGATGGGTCGTGTGCTTGTCCACCACCTAAGTGGTATTTTTTTTTTAAATGTTCTGATTTAGGAAGGCGAATCCCGATCTCCAAGGTGAAAGCCAGCGTATGCTATTTCGTGTTGACAGTTTGTGTTTATAGTAGTACCTGCACAAAAAGTAGTATCTGAGGTGAGATCTTGAAGGTTAACTGAACTGTCCCGACACCGATCGGTGCTAACAATTGGCAGGGATATTCTTTTCGGTATTTCTGCTGCACCACCTCGCCTACTCTGATCACCCCAACCTGCCACCTGTGTGAGGATAGAAATGTTATATTGCAGATATGTCAGAACATTTACTGAATTATGGACCAAACACGCACAAATTCCACCACAGTTTTATTTGCGCAGGCAGGTTTGTATACGGAACACCGTACGAGACTGTATTAGTTTTATGAACCACACCCACTGTGTTCCATTTCCCGTCATCATCTGATCGACCTTAACGAGTAAAGTAGGTACTCAACATGATCTTGTTGACTTGGTCCTGTTGAGTGATTGTTCTGATATACACCTTTAGTTCACAGTAAAACAGTTTGATTTGCTCGTAAAACCTGAGTATTATTATTATTTTGAGACTTCATAGTCAAGATCTTTCTGACTCTGACCTCAAAGCGACCAGCGCTGGCTATCTCTTCTCGTGTCAATGATTCACTGTTGGTGCTAAATTGTTCCCGAATAAAATTGTGCCTTCTCAACCGCGCTTTCAGTGGCTTTGTTCAAGTCTTCTTTAGTGCAGGAGGTAGGACACAAGGGGCACGAGACCAAGTGTGCTATGGGCTCGGTTAAGCCTGGGTCTCGCATTCCCCACCTGCATAGGTTTTGTCTCGACCGGCCGACTGTGCGTAGACGATTGAGAGACCTCCATATCGGCCAATGGAGGTCATTTCTTGGAGGTAATTTTTCCTGGGGAGGTAGGAAATCAGGAAATGGTGATTCTCTTTCCATAGAGAAATTCTTATTGCAGCAGGGAGTTCGTACGTGTGGTAAGTCCATTAGGAAGAGATACATAGTGTCGCATCAACGTTATAAATTTAAAAAAAAACTTACAGTGCCGGTGCTCCCGATTATTAATTCTTGTGAAGTATCACCGGTCCATAGACAAGCTGGTCTGATGAAGTCGTTGAAAGACAATCGCTCTTTCAAAGTAAGCACCGCAATATCGTCTGTAAAATTAATGAGGTTTTATTATTGAATGATATTTTAAAACATTTATGTTAACTATTCAAATCGGTTAAGGTACAGGAAAATTTGGATGGCTTTAGGCGTGGTTCGATGGCTCCGTGGACAGAGCATTTCCCCTGTATGGAAAAGATCACGGGTTTGAATCCCGCCTGAAAATTGGACGCTGAATCTGTAAATTGGTTCTCTCCCACGATTCGCAACACAATCATGAACTACGCGGCTAGTAGCTGGTTTCTGTACCTATACGTCTATTATTTTACGTACATACATACATATAATCACGCCTTTATCCTTGGAGGGTTAGACAGAAGTGAATTAACACCCACATTTCACCAATAATTGTATTCGGTACCACGTAATAGGGGGTGAGCCTATTGCCGTATTCCGGGTACTATTGTTGACTCGTGCCATGCATCTTAGGCTGAGCCTGGGCTGTATACATGTATCTGTCTGATGTTAAACAGCCCTATCCCTTAGTCACCTTGTACGACACCGCATGGGAGATGAGGTGGCCCTAATTCTACTCTGCCAGAAACCACACGATTCTTTTATTATTTTAATAATAAATAATCTAATTTGTACTTCTGGAACGCCAAAATATAATTATCGCGGGCCATATATGTATGTATTATAGTTGTATTATGTAAATATATAATAACTAGCTGACCCACCCCAGCTTCGCCCGGGTTATATTTTGAAGCTTCATCCCTTTGAGCCCGTATGTTTTAGTCTTCAAAATATGTATGAAAAATTGCCGGATTTGTTAACATTTATTATCAATGCTCTGCTCCCTTAAGTAGTAGCGTGATGATATATAGCTTAAAACCTTCCTCGATAAATGGACTACCCAACACTGAAAGAATCATTCAAATCGGACCAGTAGTTCCAAAGATTAGCGCGTTCAAACAAAGAAACAAACAAACAAACAAACCCTGCAGCTTTATAATATTATAAATAATATAATAATAATAATATTCTTTATTGTATGTACACAAAGTAGGGATACAGAAAAAAATCAATAGGTATATCTTTGTGGCATTACAAGGCAATCTCTACCAGGCAACCATGGAATGGAGTGAGATAGATTAATAGATGCTGGGCAGTTTCCAGTGTACATAATTATGGATGATTTACTTTACCTCAGTGGCGTAGCGGTAGAGCATTCGACAGTTATGCAGGGGGCGCGGGTTCGATTCCCGATCATTGCAAATATTTAAATGCATGAATGATGCATTAGCCCGGGTGTTTATATGTATAATTATGTAGGTATTTACAAAAAAAAAGGTATCTAAGTATGTTTATCCGCATTCTAGACCCATAACACAAGCTAGTTAAGCTATACTTACCATGGGTCTGGATAGCGTTATGTAGAATGTCGTGGAATATTATATACTTATTTATTTATTTTATATTCAGATATTTTATATAATTTAAATGAAACGGCATCTTCTATTAGGCACCTAATATACACATTATACTAAAAACAGCGTGGACATATATTGGGGGACATAAGGGAGATATATTGTCTATAAATTTGAGTATTATTCTTATGGTTAACAGTTCATTGTTCTTCCTTCACCTGCGTCAATGCATCTCTGCATCACCCTAAGTCTACCTTAGGTCAGATAATGCCTATGGCATAAAGTCCGCCTTTGGACAATAGATTATGCATAAAGTTTAAGTAAATATAAATAAATAACGTGGCTCTGGTAGAATTTCTCAAAAATTTTGACATTGACGTCTCGCAATCAATCATGTTTAACCCCCGACGCAAAAACGACGGGTTGATATATGTTCGACGTGTCTCTCTATGTGTGTGTGTGTGTGTGTGTGTGACATCGTAGCTCCTAAACGGATAAACCCATTTGGATTTAGTTTTTTTTTGTTTGAAAAGTAAATTAGTCGGGAGTGTTCTTAGCTATGTTTGAAAAAAATCGGTCGATGGCCGCTGCTACAAAATAACGGAGTACATACTTTTTCTCAACTCCCTCAATAGGTATGTGTATCAAACTAAAGGGCTTGACTAGTAGAATACCATACAATATCACAAACAAAAAAAAAGTCAATACTCACTTTCATAATTACTATGATTATTATAATTGGGGTGTACTGCAGCGTCTATCAGGCCCTTAGGAGCGGTGTCACGGTCGTAGGATTCGTAAAGGCCTTGTACCCCTAGTCTAACTAGTATGTTCTTGTATGACGACTTTACACAATGACCAGCTGAAAATGGACAAAAGTAGATTTTTATTTAAATTTGACTTTATATATTTGATATACATACATACATACATAAAAACACGCCTGTTTGCCATAGGGGTAGGCAGAGATCACGGATCTCCATTTGCTCCGATCCTGACATATTACTCTCGCTTTATTCACTCTCATTACATTCTTAATGCATGCTTGTGGTTTAGGGTACTCCTGACCTGCCTCTTTTCTAAAACTTCCCCGATTTGGTCCAGGTATGTGCGCCTAGGTCTTCCCCTTCCGATGGTACCATCCACACTCGCCTCATACCAAACTGTAAAAACCTTGAAAATCCCCGAAGGGGTAGGCACAGGTGTAAACACTCAGATTTCGCTTACTATGATAACGCCTCACGTAATAGAGTGTGAGCCTATTTCCATCAAACAAGCACTTTTTCATGGGCTGTACTGTATGTTTACTGTCGAATGGAGAACAGCCCTATGTTCTTTTGTCGATCACCGTGGACATAGTGGGCGTTGAGAGGACATCGTCCACTTGTCAACAACGAGTTCACATAAAAGTGCAAATCATAAGAGCAGTAATTACCTACATAATCAGATTATACCGGCTGTTCTTTTTTTGTTTTGAGCGAAAGTTTCGATAGCAAAATCGTCTGGAAGTATTAATTTGGCGGAAAAGCAAATTAAGGGAATAATGTACAAGTGACAGCATCCGAAGCGTGGCGATAGTGGCGCGGGTTCAATCCCCGCACAGTGCAAATATTTGTATGCATGGATGATCATAGGTATTTGCATTGGTCTGGTCGTGCCTTAGAGAGCACGTTACGCCATTGGTCCTGGTTGCCATACCACCATCTATGGCAATCGTTACGGATAGAAGCCTAAAAGTTCAAAAACTTATCTAACTGCAATGAATGTAAATTAATTGCAGCTACTAAGCATTAATTGCAATGCAATAAATGTAAATTCAATATCGCGTTTGGGCTGTGGTGGCAGTCGCTTCACGGAAAATAGACACTCGAAGTTCAGCCAAATCCGCAGTTAGACGGGTAAAAGCGGATCCCAGACTCCGAGTTCGGAGACTCGAGAACTTTGGATGCGATTGGGATTAACACTAAGATGAAGAAGAAAATTAAAAATTGCTCAACGAAACAGTGTTCAAAATCTTTTGTTCTATTTTTTTTTCTCTTTATTAAAGGGCTTTGTCGCTAGAGCGATTATGTTGCCCATATTAAAAAAAAAACAAAAAAAAATATGCACAGTTATCATATGCTTAACCTCTAAACTTAAGTAAGTTGTACAGTGCCCGGGCTGTATCCGATAATGGCTCAGACAGGGCACTGTTACAACTCCCCACTATTAGGCTACTCTTCAACAGAGGATCCCTGTGCGTTTGATTCCGCACTTTTGTTCTAAAATGACTACAAAATCAGCCGGTATAAAATTATGTCATCATAAAATAGTAACTATTACTAGACCATCATCCAACTCGCAAGACTTTAAACGTGTGTTCAATGGCCACGAGCACTCTTCGATTTTACAGATGATATATTTCGAGTCTTACAGCTGATATAACGAAAGGAATTCCAACTTTACACTCACCAGTAACAATATGTCTGTCAGAGACGAGAGTTCCGCCGCATATAAACATGAGGGAGCCTTTGCTTTTCTTGAAGATAGCTGCCAGCCAGGGTATCTCACCCTTTTTATAATCCTGCCCTTCGTAGATGAGCGTAATTTTGGAGGATAGTGTACCGCAGCCTACGGGAGTATCAGGTTGACGTCGAGTTGGCCTGAAACTATTGTTGTACTATGAACATAGATAAAATCTATAATGATGCCTAATATTAGGTTTACCTATGAAATTGCCGAAATTTTCTTACAGATTCATGAGTTCGTTATTCCTGTAATTAAATAGCTATTTACATTATTTATATTTTGTTTGAAAGTTGATTTCAAGATTTTACAACATAAAATTTTGTTTACATTGGCCGCGTGATAAATTAAATTCGATCTTCAAAAACAGTACTTCCTAAATGCTTTCCATTTTGATGATAAATTTCGTATAACTTTTTCTGTCACTTTTCAAAACACAAAAAAATTATAAAATTTGGATTTGTCATTCCTAAAAAAAATGCATAAATGTTAGTACTGAAAATTGGGTTTCCTCCAATTTCTTAAAAAAACGGCAATTTCATATGTAACGACCTATTTAAAGCAGGGATGTTATGGAGCTCCGTAACTGTAACCGAAACTATCGGATATCCGAAATAAAGATATGTCCGTTATTATAACCGAATTCGGTTTACAAGGTTCAAAATATGTTTTTGGGTAAGGATTTTTGTTTTGTCCAATTAATCTAGACAAAACAAAGATTAGAGCTTGCATAAATTCAAAAGCTAAGAATTTATGGGGGTCTTAAATACACTATAATACAAGAAATATCAACACCATCGATTAGGCTTGAGCATATTTATATTCAAGGTCGTAAATAATTGTGTTCTCGCATTTTTCTCGTAAACAGCAAGTGTTATCGCAATAGTACGTTGAACAAAGTTATAGATCATGTAATTGCTTACAATATTGTTTTCATACTTTTTTGTGCAGATCACCATTTCGGAGATATCGCGAGTCATATCCATTACAGATAAAGTTACTTGTTCCCTTAGTATGATGATATTAATGATTTATCAACGCAGAACCTGAACCACTGGTCCCATAAATATGAAATTTTGGCAATAGATACTTTCACGCTGCTAGCATCCACTAAGAATGAAAATTTTGGAAGTTTTGTTTCTAAGGAGGTAAAATAAGTAATGAAAGTTTGTATAGAAGTTCATTCCCATTCATCCCTTAGTTTAGTCCAATCGATAGTGACTTTTTAGGGATATTTTTTTTTTATCTGCAGTATTGAGGACTTAGTCACAGAGTGATTATGTCGCCCTCATTGGAATTGTTGAGTGCATGGTGTTATCAATTACTAATACAGCAAATTTTAGCTAACGAATACAATATTTTCGCCTCCTGCAAAGATGGACAAGCGAGGATACTGTTACAAAGGCCGATATTGTTATTACCGTTGCCATATAATTGCTTTCTTTCGATTTCGTAAGTCCCCAACTCGTCCCCGGAAACGAGGAGGCGCGCAATCGAGCCGCTACCGCGGCCTGCTTCTGCCAGGGTGACAGTGGTTCCACTCGTCATCCCCAGGTCTGCGCTCAAGGGGAGCGGAGGTCATTCACCGACCTTGTATTTAAGAGCCCTATCAATTTTTATCTCCATGCGAAATTATGCAAGCTTACCATTTTCTTCAATTTTAACTGGATTATTTAATAATGTATTGTAATGTACATATACGTGTGAACGGTTCACCAGTAAATTAATCGCATATATGTTTTTGTTTTATTTTTCAAATTACATACATACATATAATCACTCCTTTACCCCGAAGGGTTAGGCAGAAGTGAATTGACACCCACATTTCACCATTGTTTTCGGTCCCATTTAACAGGGAGATTTAACGGGGATTTAACAATAAGTGCACGGAATACGACAATAGACTCACTATTGTCGTATTCCGTGCACTTATTGTTGACTCGAGCCAGGGATCTGTGCCTTAGCCTGGACTGTATATATCTGTCTAATGTTAAACAGCCCTATCCCTTAGTCGCCTTGTACCGCATGCAAAGAGATGGGGTGGCAAAATTCTACTCTGCTGGGAACCACGCGGCAAATTAATACCAGCAAAAAAAACTTTAATAATAATAATATGTTTTGTTTTTTTTTTATTTTTTTTTATACCACTTAGTTGGCAGACAAGCACACGGCCCACCTGATGGAAAGTGGTTACCGTGACCTATGGACGTCTGTAACACCAGAGGAGTTACAGTCGCGCTGCCAACCCTGTAAGTACAGAGTTTCTGTGCCGTCAGTAGAAGACAAAGCAGGACAAGCCCACTGACAGCACAAATTCTCCAGTGAGCTCTGGCTACCCTACTCACCGCTGGGAACACAACACGAAGTTATTATAGTTAGTTAGTTTATTTAAGTAACACAGACTCATTTTATGTTAGTCATAATTCTCTTATTCTATGTTAGTACAAATTGAGCTTAAAAGATTTAGTTACTATCTATATATTCTATTTACTATAGGCCGGTATATTTATAGAATGGACATAATTTTACATTTTTTTTCATTAAATATAAAAAAAATAAGTACCTCTGTGTATATTGCTGTGTGTATACCGGTTGAGGTGCTTGAGTCGTAGTGGTTTGAACCCAGGTGTCGACTACTGGTCCTTGTGTTTGAATTACGCTACCATATTCATAATTATTGTTATCTAGAAGGAAATAAAGAAAGACATTAAAGATACGTGATACATAATTTAAAATACAATAATATATAACATAACATAAACTCACACCTATATCCCCGAAGGGGTAGGCAGAGGTGTTAGCACCCACATTTCGCCAGTTTATGTTTAGGTCCCTCGTCTCAGCACTCCATTTTAAATACAATTTTTTAAAATTATAAAAGCAGCAGTTTAAATACAATAATTAAAACGGCAATATGGTTTTCTTATTCGCTGTACTGTGAATACAAATCTCGTAGAATTTTGAGCCGTCTGTCACCCTAGCAGAAGCAGGCCGAGGTGACGGCACGACGCACGCCTCCCCCTATCCGGAGCAAGATGGGGGCGCCGTGGTCTTATACCCGATGGGGCCATCTCGATGGCCCTGTGTGAATCGGGATGCGAGAGATATGTCAGTGGCAATCTCACCTCCGGCAACATATAACCTAAGAAGGTGTGCGGATTTAGTCGGTTCGATTACATCCGCTGCCTGTAGCGGAGGTCATCCCTGGGTATAATAACAACTATAATAATGCAAGGAGGTACTTCAAGGATTTACGACTTATTTCTTGTGTAAAATATCATGTATTTTAAGAAAAATACCACTATAGACAAACTTAAATGTTTTTTTTTTTTAAATCGAATTTCCACCAAAATGATTAGAGCCGTTTCGAATATTGAGTGACAGCCTCCGTGGCGTGATGGTAGTGAACGCGGCTGCTACGCAGGAGGTGCGGGTTCGATCCCCGCTCTGTGCAATTATTTGTATGTATGAATGAATATAGATATTTGCATTGGTCTGCCTCAGAGAGCACGTTTAACCGTCAATCCGCGTTGCCAAACGAACAATAATGGCAGTCGTTACGGTAGTTGGGTAGTTGAAGCCTTCAAAAGTTCGAACATTCTTACTGCGGAACTTTGATATCGCCAATTGATTGGAGGTTTGGAGGTCATATGCCAGTCGCTTCACAGAAAATATCGAAGTTCTGCTGCATCATAGTTAGACTGGAAATCC
This sequence comes from Eilema griseolum, assembly GCA_963662185.1. Lineage (NCBI taxonomy): Eukaryota > Metazoa > Arthropoda > Insecta > Lepidoptera > Erebidae > Eilema > Eilema griseolum. The sequence goes on from OY759249.1 coordinate 6,588,554, forward strand.
GATCCCAACCGAGTTAGGAAAAAGCTCGAACACTGTCTAAAAGACCGCAACAACATTGATAGCAGGCGGTACTCAATTGCCAATCATAAACCGAAAGAAAATTAATGGGTACCGCCTGCTATCAAACTTATTTCGGTCTTTTAGACAGCAGTAGACTTGTAGTTGTCCCGCGTCTTCGGGACCAGCGGTAGTCCCGACTCACTGGGACTAGCGAGGAAGACTGTTCCACTAACGGAATAAGCGGCGTCCAGTTCTGACGAAACGGAACTACTCAAGACTGGAAATGGCATGCTCATCAAGAGAGCTTAGACAGCCGACTCATCGCGAATCAACCTCCGGTCTGGAGGGGAGTGATGTGGCGATGCCACATGTACCCAGCGCCACGTACATACGTAACTACGAATCCTACATCGCGCATGTAAAGTTCTCGCGCTGGTATAGCATATGTACCTACATCGTCCCAACGACAATCGTTGGGCCGCGGCCCGCCAGGCGTGATCACCTTGCCTGGTCGAAGGATCCTCCCTTTGTGTTGGAGGAACATCACACCTCGTTCCTCCATAGACTTTTTATTTTTTTATAATTTATTTAATTTTAAACATTTAGCATGATATGTATGTGTATATATTTGTAATCTCCTTCTAATTCCCTTTTGATACCCTACTCGATAAATTAGAATGCAGAAAAAAAATTGACAACACACATTTTATCATCTAAAATCCACCTCATAGTCTTTATTGACATTTTATGTACCCTATGGTACTTTGGAGATGAATACCTTTCATATGAGACCCCACTCATCGAAATCCGTGCAGCCGTTAGGCCTGTAGGGGGCCTGTAAAGAAAGCAGATGCGTAGAGATATTGCTTCCTTGGCTGTATTTTACCGTCTCTACCACGGTGAGTGTTCTGATGAGCTCTTCCAACTAATCCCACCATCTCCTTTCCTACATAGGACAACACGTGCAGGCCTTAGATGTCACCCTCACACTGTGCAGAATATACGAGCAAGAACCAAGCGGTTCGGAGACTCTTTTCTTTGCCGCACTACCAAGACCTGAAATTCATAACCAGCACACGTGTTTCCTTCTTTCTACAGTCCCGGGGCCTTTAAGCGGGGCGTGAAAAAGCATCTGATGAGGTCGCCAAGCTGAGTGCCACCATTGTAACACTTAGTGTCTGTAATGGTGACCCTCTTTCCTGAGACTTTGCCTTTAGCTTACCATCAGGCGAGGTGAGGTCAAGTTGGCGTGTCCTATATAAAAAATAAAAAAAAACACCAAACATACATATAATCACGTATTTATCCCTGAAGGGTTAGGCAGAGATGAATTAACACCCACATTTCACCATTGTTTTCGCCACCATTCGCTACGAGGGGTAATGTTACGGTGCAGTGGGGTAAAAAGGCTCAGAGAATGGTGATATTAATAATTGGTGAGTGAACTCTTTTACTTACTTGGTAGACTTCCGGAGTCTTGATAGGTCTCTTGATAGGTGGGGGCTGAATAGACTGGCTCAGTGGTCTCAGCTCCGTAATAATTCGTATTTATCGGCGGTTCTGGTGGATTGTACCCATATTGCGAACCCGATAGGAATGCAGTGTGACTCAGACTGTAGTTAATTATGTACTGGTTCCGTCGTACTAGAAGGAATTACATTAATTTATTCAAAATAAAAAAAAATATTAAATTAAATAAAACACTCAACTGATATATAAAAGTTCGAAAAAAGTTTAAAAGCAGGCGGTTACCTGCTATCAAATTTGTTTCGGTCTTTTAGATAGCAGATGATTTTTTTTATGTCGTTTAATCATTTATTTTATATTAATATTTTTATTTAGGATATGAAATTAAGTGAATTACTTTATTTTAGAAAAAAAATTAGAGCACCGCGCAACTTGATTGAAAGATAAGAACATAAGTAAGTCATTTAAATTAAGTAAAATAATAAATTTACATACATCCAGGTCCTCTGCATATTCTTTGGCCATTGACTATTATGGCGGTAATACTGGGAATTGACCGCGCTTGTGGGAAGTAGAGCACATACTGCATGGGGGTCCCGCGGTTGAAACCCGATAGAGCATAATCTGAGTTCTGTAAGTGTAGGCTGCCACTACCCTGAAAAAATTATAAAATAACATTACATAACATAAATTCACGCCTATATCCCCGAAGGGGTAGGCAGAGATGCTAGCTCCCACATTTCGCCAATTTATGTTTAGGTCCCAATGTAATAGGCGGCGAGCCTATTGCCATTAACCGGGCACTTATAAACCTGCGATAAATACACACATAACTTCTAAAAGCATCGAAAAGTCATTGGTGTGTGCCATGGTAAAACCTGGGATTGAACCCGAGATCTCGTCTCAGCAGTCCGTTACCCATACCACTAGGCTACCGCAGGTATGATGTATTATTAATAGATGGTTGCCGGCAGAGTAGAATTTGGACCACCCCATCTCTTCCCATGCGGTGTCGTACAAGGCGACTAAGGGATAGGGCTGTTTAACATCAGACAGATAAATACAGCCCAGACTGTTTAGTACCACCATTAAGTAAAAAAACTGAATTGAGGTACAAACCTATGCTACATAAACGACAATATCTTTTTATTGCGTTGACCTAGAAGTTTTGATTTTTCACAGCTTACAGACTTAGCAGACTTGAGTATATGGTATAAATTTCAACTTGATACCAGTATACGTTCTTGAGAAAAAGGTAGACGAGAGGTAGAGGAAGACAACGACTCACGGACGGACCTGACAGACAGACAACGGAGTGATCCTATAAGGTTTCCATGTAAGAAACCCTATGAAAATTAAAGTTGCTTACTAATAATACGGTATTTCCGCCTAATTGAGCAGTCCGACTGGGGAAGTCCGCCCTACAGAATACCGCGGTTATGATAACTTCGTGTTGTGTTCCCAGCGGTGAGTAGGTCACTGGAGAATTTGTGCTGTCAGTGGGATGACTAAAGGCTTGTCCTGCTTTGTCCTCTACACTGACGGCATAGAGACTCTGTGCTTACAGGGTCGGCAGCGCGAGTGTGGCTTCTCTGGTGTTACACACGTCCATAGGCCACGGTAACCACTTTCCATCAGGTGGGCCATGCGCTTGTCTGCCACCTAAGTGGTATAAAAAACATAAAAATTATTGCATTATTCATGAAAATATTATTATTATTACAAATTTAATATTCAAGACTTTTTTTGCGTAGCGCACTGTCGCGTCTGTGATTGGTGCAGAAAATGATTACCCCACCCTGGTTAAACTTCAATATTTCCCCGTGAAGCGATTGCCACTGACTTCCACAACCATTTTTCTACAGTTAGATTAGTCGGACTTAGGTTTTTTTTATACTACTTAGGTGGCAGACAAGTACATGGTTAGTTTTTATGTGCGCTCCTACTACCCACAACGACTGCCATAGATGTTTGTATGACAAACGCTTAAGGTGCTCTCTACCGCCACACTACACTTTGATAAAAAAATTAAGGCTAAAAAGTCTTCATTCTGAGGGTACATTTCCTCAAAAAATAGGAGAGGAACCTTCAAAAATAATGCTGTTTAGGTACTGAGCATTCCAACCAATCGTTTCTTTTCACCATTCACCGTTCGTTGGGTTTTACCATCTAAGAATTTTTTCCTGACAATTAATTCACAATACGGAAATTCCCATCGTGGGTCGGAAGTAGAGGTAAAGCATCACCTATGACGTATTATTAATCGTTAGGTGCGTCATGCTGGAACCTCGTGCCTTTCAACAATGACGCAAACACAAGTACAAAACAATATAGAGACGGTCCTGGGCCGGCCGGGTGCGAGGAATATGTTTCAGATAACCTCACCTCCGGCGGCACACAGTCGGCCCACAGTCGGCGTGCGTTTTAGTCGGTTCAAGTCAGACATAACTGCCCGCACCGGCAAAAATCCCCACGAATTTGCATATATAATCATGCCTTCATCCCCGGAAGGTTAGGCAGACGTGAATTAACACCCACATTTCACCATCATTGTAATCGGTACCACGTAATAGGGGGTGAGCCTATTGCCGTTTTCCGGGCACTATTGTTGACTCGAGCCATGCATCTTAGGGTGAGTCTGGGCTGTATATATCTGTCTGATGTTAAACAGCCCTATCCCTCAGTCGCCTTGTACGACACCGCATGGGAAGAGATGGGGTGATCCAAATTCTGCTCTGCCGGAAACCACGCGGTGAATTTGCGCACAGTAAAAATAAGTAAAAAAAAAATTTTGTTACTGGTGTAAAAAATAAAGAAAGAAAGAAAGAAAGAAAATATATTTTTATTCAGGCCCCACACAGCGGGCACCCCACCAAATACAAACAGGTAGGCAGTACAACAGTTAGCAGGTACATCAAATCAAAAACAGTAGGCACATTAAAATTAGACTACGGGTGCAACACTCCACACTATGCGAGCCCAAATAGGGCCCCATCTCAGCATTGAATGCTGCGCACACCCTTCGTTGGGTATGCACAGCGCTGGTTTTCAGATGGGGCTACTAGGCAGCGCTGACGCCACGCACCATCCCATATATACAGTACATTTTACATCTACACAGGTATTATTCTATTATAAAGTCGAGTCGCGCTTGCAAAAACAAAACTCCCACAAACGTTACGAGCGTTAAGGAACTTACTCATCAATTATTAATTTGTTTGAGTTTCGACTATATTATTACTGTGAATTTATTATTAATGACGTATTTCATTAACCGTTTCCAAAAAAACCCAACGGATTGAGAATCCGTTCGGTTTTTTTTTTAATATTATTTTTGTATATTAGAACACTGTTGTGTTTTATGTCGCCATTTTAGAGTGTGGACAACTTATCTATAGTTTATAATATTATCATTGATCGTAACGGTAGTAAGCTATCTACACCATAGTATATAGTGCCGATTGTCATATGCATATCTGTCTCTTTGATTTAAATTTGAACTTTTTCTCTTTATATATACAGTCTAAAATTTTATGTAATTTTTTACGATGTCAGTAGTTGCAAATCAATCATAACTAATATTGTATTTGTATATTTCGAGTGCAAGATTCGATGTTCCCCGCGGCGACTTTCTACCGTTCCAAGCAGGCTTTACTTCGCACATAACAAGACTGTCATGTACCGTTCGAAAGGAACTTTCTTTCGTGAACGGTCAAATTGCGGAATGAACTTCCTACCATGGTTTTTCCATATTATCACAATACATACATACATATAATCCCGCCTTTATCCCTGGAGGATTAGGCAGAGGTGAATTAACACCCGCATTTCATAAATAATTGTATTCGGTCCCACGTAATAGGGGGTGAGCCTATTGCCGTATTCCGGGTACTATTGTTAACTCGAGTTATGATTCTGAGGCTGAGTCTGGGCTGTATATATCTGTCTTATGTTAAAAAGATATATCCCGTAGTCGCTTTGTACGACACCGCATGGGAAGAGATGGGGTGGCCCTAATTCTACTCCCACGAAACCACGCGGCAATTTTTATTACAATACAAAATAAGACATAGAGATGCCAATATCTATTTATACTACATATTATAAAATTGTGTATTAGTTGTGTCAATACAATGTACATATTTAATAAGACATAGTTACATAGATTATATTCAATTAACAATTTCTGAACTGATTGAGATCTATTGGAAATTCATAAGGTTACTCGTTTTTAGCGGAATCGGACAATGTAGCTTTTATCTGCTGGTCTAACTGATATATTATTATTGTGTACTATAATCGTACATAATGTACTATTATTTATTTTATACTCTTCATTGTACACGAAGTAAAAAAATACATTATTAAAATATGCTTCGATAACATCAATCGTTCTTAGCAGAATTACTCAACGTGATCTTTTTAGACTTGCTGGTCTAACTTTAATACTTCGATAACGCCAACAGGTTGTGGAGGTCAGGTTGCAGTCGCTTCACGAAAAATATCGAAGTTCAGCCGCTTCGCAGTTACACTGGAAAACATGGACTCCGGATCCGAGGTGAAGGCCTCGTATGTGACCGGGCTTAACGCAAGAAATAATGACTTTACTCCTTTTTTAATATTCGTCTTATAATAAAAGAAAATAAATTATATTAATAAAAAAACTATTCAATATACGATCAAGATTCAAAACCGGAATATTTAATAAGGTTTCTACCAAAATATAACAAAACTAACGCCATATTTTATGTTAATTAGGTGGTCAAATTAATTTTATTTATGTATAAATTTTTGGTTGGTATTTTACGTACTAAAATCATTTTTATAAACACATGATAATCTTTACGTTATTCCGGTAGTATCTGAGGCCTTCACCTCGGAGTCAGGCATTTGCTTCTTTTAATGCTAGTCTAACTGCGACGCGACTGAACTTCAATATCCGGGAAACAACTAAATAACAAAACGCACGCCGCCTGTGGGTCGTTTTTGGTTGCAGGTGAGGTTAACAGGCATATCCCTCGCACCCCGACCGACCCAGGGCCATCTCTCTCGATCTGACCCTCTCCTAGGGTGTGGGGACCACAGAGTCCCCAACTCATCCCTGGTCCCCGGAGACGGGGAGGCGCGCGAGGCGCACCGCCGCCGTGGCCTGCGCTCATGGGGGGCGGAGGTCATTCGTCGACCTCCGACGCCCGAGTTACCTTCCAACTAGCTTGTGTTATGGAATCCAGAATGCGGATAAACATACTTTGATACTTTTTTTTGTAAATACATACATATTATACACCCAGACCAACGCAAATATCTCTACACTGACGGCACAGAAACTCTATATTTACAGGGTTGGCAGCGCGACTGTGACTCCTCTGGTGTTACAAACGTCCATAGGCCACGGTAACCACTTTCCATCAGGTGGGCCGTGTGCTTGTCAGCCACCTAAGTGGTATAAAAAAATAAAAAAGTATATACATATTCGTGTATACAAATATTTGCACTGAGCAGGCCCAGCACCTCTTGCTTGGCAGTCTAACGTTCTACCGCCACGTCACAGAGGCCGTCAGCAACACCAACAGTGACTTCCACAACCTATTAACATTATCTAAGTTATTGCAGTTAGCAGGTGTTGGTATGACAATTGGGACCGACAACAGCTGAACGTGCTGTCCGAGGCACGGAGTCACCCAGACATTGCCAATATCTATACTAATATTATAAATGTGAAAGGAACTTTGTCCGTACAGACAGACAAAGCTATTTTCATTCATTACCAGCTCGGGTGTTTCCTTATTTCTACAGTCCCGGGTCCTTTAAGCGGGGTGTGAAAAATTATGAGGCCGTCAAGCCACAGATAATATAATATAGAAAAAATTGAACAGGTTGAGGCGGGATTCCAACCCACGATCTTTCCCTACAGGGGGAACGCTCTTACCACTAAGATATCTTCGCCCGAAACTATCCAAATTCTTCTCTACATATATCTGTCTATATCCTGTAGGGAAATATAGTGGGTTCGAATCACGCCTGAACCGATTAAATTTTCAATATCTTAATCAATTTTTTTTTTATATATATAGGACACACCAACTTGACCTCACCTCGCCTGATGGTAAGCTAAAGGCAAAGTCTCAGGAAAGAGGGTCACCATTACAGACACTAAGTGCTACAATGGTGGCACTCAGCTTGGCGGCCTCATCAGATGCTTTTTCACGCCCCGCTTAAAGGCCCCGGGACTGTAGGAAGAAGGAAACACGTGTGCTGGTAATGAATTCCAGGTCTTGGTGGTGCGGCAAAGAAAAGAGTCTCCGAACCGCTTGGTTCTTGCTCGTATATTCTGCACAGTGTGAGGGTGACATCTAAGGCCTGCACGTGTTGTCCTATGTAGGAAAGGAGATGGTGGGATTAGTTGGAAGAGCTCGTCAGAACACTCACCGTGGTAGAGACGGTAAAATACAGCCAAGGAAGCAATATCTCTACGCATCTGAAAAGGCTCAAGGGTGTTCGTGACCTCAGGGTTCCCAATAATTCGGACCGCGCGTCGCTGCAACCTGTCGAGAGCATCTAGTAGGTATTTCGCGGAGCCATCCCAGAGATGCGAGCAGTATTCCACGCAGGAGCGAATTTGTGTCTTATAGAGAAGACACCGCTGCTCCGGCGTGAAAAAACGTCTCACTTTGTTTAGGAGTCCGAGTTTCCGCGAGGCTGTTTTGATGATGCTCTCGATGTAATTTCTGTTATTCAGTTTGCAGCGAATATCCATGCCTAGGATATCGAGATTGTCCTGCAGTGGCAGTGGCGTGCTCTGAAGAGTGGGAAGGGGAAGGAAAGAAGATACCTTTGCTGTGAACGCACAAGCCTGCGTCTTCTTGGCATTGAACTCGACCATGTTCTCAGAGCCCCATTGAGAAATGTGATTCAAGATCCGGACCAGTTCAGTGACAAGAAGCTGTCTTTTTTCCACGATATCAGACTGTTTGGCCGCAGGTTGTCCGTGATAACTCCCGTGTAAGGTGCTATCGTCTGTATAGCAATGTATGCTGCCGGTGGACAGCATGTCGTTGATATGCAGAAGAAAGAGAGCGGGAGATAATACAGACCCCTGCGGTACGCCAGCATTTATTTGCAAGAACTCCGAAGCCCGTCCCTCACAGAGGACGCGGATACGGCGCTCCCGCAGGAAACTAGCAATCCAGTTGCACAGTCTAGGAGGCAGACCAAAGGCTGGTAGCTTGGAGAGAAGCGATTTGTGCCAGACTCTATCGAAAGCTTTGGCGATATCAAGACTAATTGCCAGTGACTCGCCGTGCTTGTCCATAGCCTCACCCCAAAGATGGATAACGTATGCTAGAAGATCACCCGTTGACCGTTTCGGCCTGAAGCCATATTGCCGGTCATTAATTAAGGAGTGATCCTCTAGGTGACGCATGAGCTGTTTGTTAATGATGTGCTCGAAGACCTTGCACAGCACTGAGGTGACGGCTATGGGTCGATAGTTGGCTGGCTCTGAGCGATCCCCCTTCTTGGGGATCGGCTGTACATTCGCCGCTTTCCAAGCCGAAGGCACTGTACCCGAGCTGTAGGACAGTCGGTACAGCCGCGTAAGCATCGGAGACAACTCCGCTGCACATTTTTGTAAGACCACCGCTGGAATACCATCCGGGCCACTGGCTTTCCGGACATCGAGTGATTGAAGCACCGCACGGACATCGCATTGCCTAATACGTATTTCAGGCATTACGTGGTCACCATTGGGTAATGTCGGCGGCTGTATACCGCAATCATCGACTCGGGAATTGGCCGCAAAGAGATTTACTAGCATATTGGCTTTCTCTTGCGGTCCATGGGCCAGGGATCCATCAGGGTAGCACAGCGGTGGCATCGTAGGCTGACAGAAGTTGGCCTGCACGGCTTTGGCCAGTCGCCAGTATCCACGGCTGCCCGTGGGATGTGCCACTAGCTCTTGACCAAGCCGCGCAATGCGCAGGGCATCCGCTCTGACGTAAGCCCTCTTGCAGACCTTTGTGGCTCTGTTGTACGCCGCCTTGAAGTGGCCCACATTGGGATCGTGCGTGGCACGCGCCCTTACCCAAGCGCTATACGCGGACTGCTTTTGATCAACAGCCCTCGCACACTCGCGCCCGAACCAAGGGCGCACTCCTCGGGCATCGGTGACATCAGTGTACGAGATATAGTATTCCATACCCAGACCGATCTCACCGGCAACAGCAGTAGCACAATCCGAGGGTTTCTTACCTTCAAAGCAGCGTTCAACCCACGGGATGGACGCAAAATAGTTGCGCAGCCCATCCCAATCTGCTGAAGAGTAGTGCCAGAGACGCCGCTTCCCCTGCACGGGTCGAGAGGGCGCTATAATTGGCACCTTGGAGCAGACCAGACAGTGGTCGGAATTGCCTAAAGCGGCTTGTACCGAAACACTGTACAGGTCTGGGTGACTCGTCAGCAGAAGGTCTAGCAGAGAGGGTGCTAGGCCCGACCTTCTTGGTATTCTAGTGACCTCGTGTACCAATTGGGTCAGGCCATGCGCCAGAGCAAATTCATGGGCGGCTCTTCCCGCATGGTCTGTTTTGGCGGAGCCCAACCAGGTTTCGTGGTGGGCGTTAAAGTCCCCCAAAAATACCACTTCGGCGTTCGGAAACCGTTCCTGCGATTCGCGTTCATCGATTTGAATATTTCATACTAAATGCTTAAAAATTTCATTCTATATAATATAATTCTTAACCACAGATAATATAATATAATTCTTATAGTCATCTTATAGTCATTATCAGTGGTATCACCAAAGCGTAACATAGAGACAGCTGTATGTAACGCTTTTATGCTAAAACCGCTGAACTAATTTTGATGAAATTTGATATAGAGGTAGATTAGATCTTGAAAAAGGACATATAGGCTATTTATTGTAGGGATAACCGACGCTCACGCGGGCGGAACCGCGGGCATCAACTAGTACATACATATTTATAAAAATTGAAAGGATCTTAAAGAATCTTAAAGTCAGGTAAAGATTACCCCAAGCGACGAGCATATTAGTAGCATAAATTTATAGGAGGTAGGACACGGCGGTATTTTCGCTCAATTGAGCAGTCCGACTGGGGAAGTACCTCCGCCCTACAGAATACCACGGCCATAATAACTTCGTGTTGTGTTCCCAGCGGTGAGTAGGCTAGCCAGATCTTACTGGAGAATTCGTGCTGTGAGTGGGAAGACTAAAGACTTGTCCTGCTTTGTCTTCTACACTGACGACACAGAAATCCTGGGCTTACAGGGTTTGCAGCGCAAGTGTGGATCCTCTGGTGATGCACAGGTCCATAGGCCACCATTTTCCATCAGGACGGCCGTGTGCATGTCTGCACTTAAGTGGTATAAAAAAATTGTATGAAAATTATTACTATTAATCGAAAATATAATTTCCAGTTTAATCAACTAATTAATGAACCATTGAAACATAACGCAAAAAAATCAATTAACTTTTGGATACATATTATGGTTGAAACAAAAACAGCTACAAATCATAAAATAATAGACTTTTTTATCACTAATTGTTTTTTCGTGACGTTACGAGTTGTACTACTTATACCTACTACATAGTGTATTTAAAAAAATTATATACTTACCGACATACAGGGTGTATTTTTGAAACGGGGCAGTAAGGGCAAGTACCTTAACCGTTGCAGTTACAGCAAAACGATCTTAAAAGACCTTCCCTAACTTTTTGGGACATTTTGAACTGCATTCACAGATTTTGTAAAAAACTTACAGTTAGCAAAAAAATGCAAAAAGTTCAATTTTTTTTTATGCCAATCGATTCTATTTCATGTGGGGATCAAAAAACTCTATGAGACCATTTTAGCTTTCTGTACTAGAAAAGACAGAAATCGCCAAAAACGTTTCCCATACATTTCGTACGGAAATATGATAAATCAACTCGAAACTCATAGGTCAGGTAAAATTATGAAATTTTTTTAATAAAAAATATCATTTAAACATTTAAGAAATTGGTTTATGAAATAAATTGCTCAAACTGATTTCCATTTTCACGAATACATAAGTCTATCCTTTTTTGCACTGAACGAATGGCGGCTAATAATGTTCTGGGATGAATATTACGTAAAATGGTCACTAATGCATCCTTGAGCTCTTGAACACTGGCGTACGTCGTCTTATACACCTCGTTTTTCACGAAGCCCCATAAAAAAAAATCAAGTCGTGTTAGATCGGGGCTACGAGGTGGCCACTGTGTTGGACCATGTGTACCTATCCACTGTGTACCGAGTAGGCGGCTCAAATTGGAACGTGAAAGGTGACTGTTATGTGGCGGAGCACCATCTTGTTGAAAATGAACTTTTCGCAATTCCGACAGGGGCCATTCGTCCATCTCGTTTTCAAGATAGTGTAAAATGACTTCATTATTCATGGCAGAATTCAGTTTCCCTTCATAAAATTCCACCATTATGACTCGATTGGACATTATACCACACCAACAGTTGAATAAGAAGCGAACCTGATTATGACTTGCCGTAACTCTTAGTGGATTTTCTTTGGACCAATAGTGGTGATTTTTTCTGTTGTACATACCGTTATTGGAAAAATTCGTTTTGTCTGACCACAGTATGTGATATAAAAATTCATGATCTCTGCTTATTTTTCCTCTTAGCCATCTGCAAAAAGTAAGCCTTCGAACATCATCACCCGGATGTAACACTTGAACTATGCGCCCATATCGATAGCACTTGTAGCCGTATTTCTTCCATATCTTTATCACAAGGGAGTGGGATACACCTACTTCAAGGGCGACTTGCCTGGACGATACCTCTGGATATGCTTCGACATAAGTCAGAACCGCAATCTCCGTGTCCATGTCCACACGAGGCTGCCGCTTTCTTTTGAAAGAACCCTGCAATTCCAGGTTTTTCGAAAGATTTGTAATAACCTTTCTTGTTGGCACATGCCGCAACGGATACTTATTGCGGTACCACACTAATGCAGCTCCCGCATTTCGATTATTGACAAAATACGCTTCTAATAAGTCAATTTTTTCACGATTAGAAGACTCATACGAAGTTTCTCAGCTGAAACTAAGTATAACACACAGATTTTCGAATCAAATTCGAAATTTGAGGGTAAAAATTCTTTTTATTTACTTTACAGTCAATTCTACCCACTTCCTGGCCATAACAAAAAGTTAGACCATCGTAGAAATTTGTTTCTGTTGCCGAAATGTATGGGAAATGTTTTTGGCGATTTCAGTCTTTCCTAGTACTGAAAGCTAAAATGGTCTCATAGAGTTTTTTGATCCCCACACGAAATAGAATCGATTGGCATAAAAAAAAAATTTTGGACTTATTGCATTTTTTTTGCCAACTGTAAGTTTTTTACAAAATCTGTGAATGCAGTTCAAAATATGTCAAAAAGTTAGGGAAGGTCTTCTAAGAACGTTTTGCTGTAACTGCAACGGTTAAGGTACTTGCCCTTACTGCCCCGTTTCAAAAATACACCCTGTATATGCCGATAACTATAACTCTTCTTTTCTCTCTATTTCTTTCCTTCTTTTTTTAATAAGAATATTAGAACCGAAACATAACACAACTAAAACGCCTATATCCCCGAAGGGGTAGGCAGAGGTGCTAGCACCCACATTTCGCCAGTTTATCCCAATGTAATAGGTAAATTACTAATATATTCCCTTTAAACCACTGCAACTAAGCTAAAATGTGTTAGGTCAGGAATCGAACCCGTGACTTTTCGATCGTAAGGCTGACTCCTTACCCGCTAAGCTACCGACGCAGGCCGACGCTTGCAAATAATGAGTAATGAGGTAGACAATTTAGGTGTACGGAAGTAATCCCGTCAAGACCAGATAACGAAATGACCAGACTGTAGTCACAATCGTGGAGAAAAGCCAGCACCAAATCCTCGACCATCAATCAGCAGGCCCACAATTCTGCTAAAGTAAAACCACTATCATACCACCGAGTTTAAGTTTTGGACTTTACTATCACAGCGCCAGAGTCCAAAATCAAATGAAAAAAGTTTTACCTAATTTTTTTTTTTTTTTACGTGCGCAAAATCCCCACGGATACCTCCCCACCGGAGCCGGTGGAGGAGGTTATGTCGGACTCGAACCGACTAAAACGCACGCCGCCTGTGGGTCGTTTTGGTTGCCAAAGGTGAGGTTGACAGGCATATCCCTCGCACCCCGGCCGACCCAAGTTTTACCTACTAAACTTATCATGCACTTTACAAAATACCATTTAATTTTTAACTTTAATTTCATCGCGTTAAATTCTAAAATTAAATGACATGTTTTGCTATGACAGTGGTTTTACTTTAATAGAATCGAAGCCTAGATGTTTTGATGTAGTGAGGTTCGTTCCTTGGTGAGGCTCCATACGCCCACGTTATGACGTAGTGTAATAGAAACTCCCAATCATTGACAAACATGTTTCTTTATTATATATTGCATAAAATTAAGCATAAATTTACGTGTCAAATATGAGTTGTATCGTTGTAGCAAACTTTCTGTACCCTTTTATGCATTTCTTCTCGCTTTTAGTATATTTTTTTGCATCTTATTTAGATCTTTCAACACTTTCAATAAGTGCTTCTGTTATTTTATTTAAATTAGGTATGTTAAAAAAACATTTAGAAAAATTACTTGTAGTAAAAAAAAAACTTACTTGTAGTATGTTTCTGACACGCGTTTCACAAAATAGTAGATTATTATGTGATGGACACCGATAGAGCACTGTCTCCCAACACACAGGCTTTAGCCTAGTTTGGGAGCCAATAACAGTACCTCTTTTGTTTTTACCACTTAGGTGGCAGACAAGCACACAGCCCAACTGATGGGAAGTGGTTACCGTGGCCTATGAACGTATGCAACACCAGGGGTGTTTCACTCGCGCTGCCGACCATGAAGAAACTTAAGTTCTAAGACATTTATTGTAACATCAATGTCTGAGACAATAAACAAGTTTTATATTTTGAATTACATTTATAACTATTTATTTCACAAATTAATTTTACAATCATGTCAAGAAATAATATATAAATATTAAATACAATAAAACTAAAATAACTATTATACAACTTGTAGCTAAGAACAATTAAAATGCGTCGTGGAATTCCTAATTTTTATTGATTTTATTTTATTTAGAATTAGCTAGGTATTGCCTATGATAGAGAGATAAATCAACGTGTACAAAAGAATTGTTCGACATCATGTCTACTTGGCTACTTTCCATCATCGCTCAACTCGCCATAGACAGATAAATAATCTCCACATATTACCGGAAATTACCGGAAACTGTACGTACTATATAAAAGGAACTTCTCACGCTCAAGCTGTGGAATGACCACACTGCTGGTAGTGTACCTAGCGACTAGAATATGGGGTTCTTCAAAAAGGCATTAGAAGGTTTCTGTGGATACGGGAGCGTGAATGTGACGCCGCTGATGTTGCACAAGTCCATAGGCCACGGTAATCACTTTCCATTAGATGGAAAGTGAGGCCTCAATGGCTAAAATAAGGAGGAGTAAGGAAACTCCGGGTTGACATGTAAGAATCTGTAGGAGGTAGGACACGACGGTATTTCCGTATTAATTGAGCAGTCCGATTGGAGAAGTACCCTACAGAATACCACGGCTATAATAACCTCGTGATGTGTTGACGGCGGTGTGTAAGGTAGCCAGAACTCACTCGAAACTTATCGTGCTGTCAGTGGGAAAACTAAAGGCTTGTCCTGGTTGTTTCTTCTGCACTGACGACAAAGAAACTCTCTGTTCTTACAGGGTCGGTAACGAAGGTGTAACTACCCTGATGTTGCACACGTTCTTAGGTCACGGTGACCACTTTCAATCAGGTGGGCCGTGTGCTTATCTGCCACCTAAGTTGTATAAAAAAACTATCTGGTATGCAACCGGAAACAACACTAAAATAATAATGAGACACTTAGACAATTGTACTAGTTGCTTTGTCTAAGTGTCTTGCAATTGTAATCTTGCAAATTTAAACACAATATTTCTGTTACAAATGCGGGCTATGCGAGCTCCGAGAATAGTTTGAAGAGATAGATATTCTAACCGTAGTGTCAGAATATATCGAGACCGTCATATATGTAAGGAAAAATGTTTCAAAATTCTCAAGAGTTTGTGACCGGCATAACATAAATACTAGATACAAAAACAATCTTGTAGTCTGTGGTAGTCGACTTGAAAAATCTAGTCATTCATTCTTTTTTAACAAGCTGCCTGATGAAATAAGGGATTTACCTGTGGATACATTTAAAAATGTAGTTAAAAGTAAATTGTGCCTGTAATTCTATTATAAAGTTCAAGAATACTTGGATGATAAACAAGCTTGGAAATGAGCTGTGTACTCAACTATTCTACTCAAGTAAATTGTTGTATTTAGATTAAGTAGACTAAGGGTATGTTTGTAAATAGACCAAAAAAAAAATGCCTGCTGATTTGCCGGAGTCTTCTCAGGTCGGGGCCGCGTTTCGAACCGATGGTCCATTTGCTAAACTGGATTTTTATTGACGTTTTGTAAGTACAGATTTCATGGTCTATGCAAAATAAATGAATTTTGACTTTTGACTCATCCCAGGAGTCCGGAGACCGGAGTCCGAGATCCGCTTTCAGTTTAGCTGCGAAGCTACTAAACTTCGATATTTTCCCTAGAACCAACCACCTGATCACCACAACAAACTGGCAATATCGAAGTTCTGCAGTTTATTTATTTATTTATTTTACTCTGTTTCTGTTTCTAAAAAAATAAGGAATCAGTACAATGGACGGCCTTATCGCTTTAAGCGATTTCTTCCAAGCAACCTTTGGATGGTGACCATAACTGCAGGATTGAGTGGCAGTTATTTTGGCGTACTTTGACAATATAAATGTAATAAGTACATAATACACAGATATATTCATTCCTAAGTCGTAAGCCTAGTGATATGGGCAATGGACTGCTGAGACGAGGTCTCGGGTTCGTTCCCAGGTTTTACCATGGCACACACCAATGACTTTTCGATGCTTTTCGAAGTTATGTGTGCATTTATCGCAGGAATATAAGTGCCCGGTTAATGGCAATAGTCTCGCCACCTATTACATTGGGACCTAAACATAAACTGGCGAAATGTGGTTGCTAGCACTTCTGCCTACACCTTCGGTGATATAGGCGTGAGTTTATGTTATATGTTATGCTAAGTCGTTGTCGAACCAAATTATATCAAAATCAGTTTACCATACCTCCATTTGAGTTTTTTACAAAGTGTTTTTTAAGTACCTAAGATGACCTTAAGATGATGATGATGCTACTTAGTCATGCAATGTTTTTGTCAAATACTGTATTATTAAAACGATCAATCATGTTCAATAATAATTGTGCTGATGATTAAAAAGTTCAAAAGAAATTCCAGGACAGGAGGATATCGAGCTTAAATTTAATGGCTTTATATACGTGTACCGTATAAGACTTCCAACTGACTGATGGATAAAAGTAGGTAGGTACGGACATACCTACTTACGATTGAAATGGCTACTACTTACAACGGTTTGGACTATTGAATGTAATTTTAAAGCATTCAAATCGATTACGATAGTTAAAAAATCTTTATTAAATAAATCAACATGATACAATTATAACATTGTCTACATTTTTGTAAAGTCAAAGTGACAGTCTAATCTATTAACCCGCCCCTCATCGTACATGGTGCAAAGGTGCCCATGACGCTGGCGGCATTGCCTCGTTGAACAGCTATGGCCAACCGTTGCCCCAGGTACGAGCAGGAGCGGGAGTCACCGGTTTTGTCCCTCAACCTGCGCCCCAATTCGCTCACCAGATTCTTGGCATCGGTGCCCCAACTACCCATTGTCTCGACCGCAAAGGGAGCGAACATATATTGCTCTGTCAACGCCGCATATTTCTCCCGTTTTTTATCCGCTGCGTCCACAAAGTTAAATTAAATTAGTTTATGCAGGATTCGAAACGGCGATCTTTCCCTTACATTCCCCCTCCCCCTCATCACTGAGTCACCGAACTGCGCCTGAAGCTATCCAAAAAGATTATAAACAAAAAGAGCTCCGTAGAGGTAAAATAATTATATTATATTATCTGTGGTAAAGGCGATGCGACATCACGCTTCCTCATTAATCAAACTAACTTGTAAGAAAAGTAAAAACTGCTAAAGTTTCTAATTCAAAACTGATTAGAAACTTTTTGCTCACCCGAAAGCGTTCAACGCGTCTAAGAGTTGTACTGTCGTGACGTGACGTGATGGACGGTGACGATGACACGAGTTCCATGATTTTTGTTCACACAAAAAGGGATCAAGGAAAAGTGCTCAAGGGGCCTAAAGAGGTTTTCAATTTTAAAAAAATGCGTTCGGAGCAGTTTGAGAATCACCTTAAACATTGATTTTTGATGACTCCGCCCAACCTCAAGCTAAGTGTCACCATTGTCACACGGTATGTGTGAGTAATGGTGACCCTCTTTTCTGAGACTTTGACTTCAGTTTACCATCAGGCAAGGCGAAGTCTAATTGACGTGTTCTATGTATATAATAAAAACCTATTGATTGAAATTTTAAAGCATGCTAACTATTCAATTCGTTTTAGGTGATGCAAAATTTTTTCTAACTTAATTAAATGGTTTTATCAAATGCATACCTAGGTACTGTAATATTGCAAATCAAAGACAATATCAGCACGATTTGGCAACATTGAAAGGACCGTGGTTGCGTCCTTTAGTTCACGAAATTGTTGTTTATCTACCAGCTTGAGAGGATTGGAATGTGAGACGTCAGGTAGGTCACGTTAGAATTCCTGTCCCTATTGAGTAGTCTTTAGGGAAGTACCTCCGTCCTACAGAATACCATGGCTATAATAGCCTCGTGTTGTTACTATTCACCACCGGGAATGGTGGTGAGTAGAATAGCCAGAACTCACTGGAGAGTTTTTGTGCTGTCAATGGGAAGATCAAAGGTTTGTCCTGATTATGTCTTCTGCACTAATGGGACGGAAACTCTCTGTAATTACAGGGTTGGCAGCACGAGTGTGATTCCGCTGGTGTTGCATACGTCCATAGACCATGGTAACTACTTTCCATCAGGTAGGCCGTGTGCTTATCTTCCACCTAAGTTGTATAAAAAAGTCGACATACCACTTCACAACAATAAGCGAATCTCAGGCTCTGAAGTCCAAATCTTGGACAGAATTGGGAAATTGCTACGAGTGAGTCGAACAAGATGTTTTCGTAACATTAGCACTTGTTTGGTACAATAATCGCTGATCATCCAAAAAAAACCACATATATACCTAGTTTTAGTGCGCAATGCGTGGAGGTCACTAGGGCATTGTATGTCGCTGAACAAGTCCTCCATAAACGCGGGCTGAGGAGTGACAAGCCTTCACCTAAGTCAGATTCCAGGATCCCCTTTTCTAGTATAACTAATTGGCTGAATTTCGATATTTTCCGTAAACTGACGCGATGTTGAAGTACTCTACTTAGACTAGCTTTCGGACTTATTATAGCTCCAACTACATGTTACGACTGCTATGAGACCATGAGATGTTGGACCGAAGGCTTAACGTGATAGGTACGGAAGGGTTTCAATGTCTTAAGAATGGTCATCTATCCTAGGCCGACCTGGTCAGTATAGCTTAACCATGCGAAATGTCCTTCAGAAGCGGTATTCTATAAGGATAGAGCTTCGCATTGACATTAATTCATAGATGTAATTGATGTACCTACCTACCGATAATAATTACTAGTAGTTCTGTGGGACCCTTTGCTACATTTACCTGATATCGTGAATAAATATTATATTAAAAAATATTAAAATATCTTCTTATTTTAAACAGCCCTGGGTATTTCACCAAAACATCCAGGGCTGAGGGGAATACACGAATTCTCTCTCCTTGAAGTTTCAGCAAAAAATCATCAAGATCCATTCTTATATAACTTGACATGTGACAACAATCTTCCCCCCTTTTTCCCTCCAGTAGAAAAATGCTCTCGCCAAAAGTTCAACTGAACTTTTGGCGAGAGCATTTTTCGACTGGAGGGAGCATTTTTAAAATCAAAAAACGTGTGTGCCAATTTTTGTGAAAATCGGTTTCGAAATATGCCCTCTAGACCGGAACTGACAAATTAACATATAGACGGACAAAAGCAAAATTTTATCACCTTGTAGAAACGTAGACTCTCGCTCACTACGCTCACTCATCAATAAATATTTTAAAATGTTTGTTCATTATTTTTATTAAAGTAGGCTCTCCTTAACTGACTCTCGATCATTTTGATTGTGTGAGGGCGACTATAGGTACTTCCCCAGAAATAATATCTATCCCCACTTACTACTTGTTAACAAAACGTTTTGTTATTGAGACATAACATTATAACCTTCGCAATATCACTCAACACATTACAATCCTTATATTTACATTAAAGAACAACTCCTTCCTTTTTGCACTTTAAAACAAAAATAAAACAAAATTCAAAAATCTACTTACATTTGCAGGTCCCGCTACACTATAATGTACATCTAACTTTATTTGCGACGCTGAGAAAGTATTCCTTAGCACAATTCTACCATAATATTGATATCCATCGCTTTCATAACTAAAAACGTTAGGACACGGCGACTGAAGTTGCTGACTGTACACTAAACTAACACTTAACACTAAAACACAAGAAAACACCAGCTTAATTCTTCCCATTTTTTTATTTTTTATGTGTATACATCACCGCACCCAAGTTCGCAAGAGACGACCCCAGCCCATGGGTGCGAAAACAACACTGCCTTATACGTATTAAAGACGGATGAGTAATACAAAACATGAATTTACCTAGTAACTTATCAAGTTTTAGTGTGCCTTTGATTGTCAGCTTATGTGTTGTGTTGGTAACTATGTAACTCGTCTGCCAACATAAGTGTGTAAAAAAGAAAAAAACTTTGAACTTGACTGTTCGATGACATAAGTTTCTTTCGCACCTATTTTGAACGGAGATTAAGAAACATTACGAATATTATAGTACATAGGTCACGGTAACCATTTTCCATACAAGCACACGGCCTGCTTTACCATGTGCTTGCTTGCTACCTAAGTGTAATAATAAAAGTTTAAGTAACCCCTGACTTATGCTATTGAACCTAAAGAAAACGAACATGCAAGGGCTCTAGTCCATTTTTACAAGTGGAGAACGAAGAAAATGGAGAGAAGTACAACAAAAAGAAAGATGAGAAATTACATGCAAAGAAGAACACACACACATCGTGCTCTATTGCTTCAGCTAAAAAGTTGTTTCAGAAGTTTTATGAAATAGCCAAACATCAATTCAAATATTTCCCCGTTATTATATTAATGAGATGCTCAACTAATTTCGAAAAACCGAGTATATATATTTCTGGAGAAAGTCTCGATACATGAAATTAAATTCTTAAGCTATAACGGATTTGAAATTTTAAACTAATATGAATTTGAAATTTTAGTTATGAATAAATTAACATAGAAACCTGTCGCTAGTCGTTGACCTTTGCTCAAACTTACCCTGTAATTACATTGTATGTACATTGACCATATTTTAATTACAATGAGCCACCGACTGAACGCATTGCAAACATCAAAGCTTACTCGCGTCTAGGTACCTAGAACGAATAATATTCGCTAAATTCCACAGTTGTTCGGTGATTAATATGCAATGAATACCATCGCATAAAAACGTGGGAACTCAATTTTAAACTCCTGTTGAGAGTTACTTCAAAAACCTTAATCCTTATAACCATGACGAACGATATCATTTCTAATCATTTCTGTCTTCCGTGCTTGTAACGACACGTGTCCGGGAAAATCAAGTTTATAAGGAAAACACAAGTTCAACACGAAACTTTAGGTATATGAGGTCACGTGCTCAAAATGAGAGATTAACAAAAACACGATTCAAAAAACATTATGACGACCAATTAAAAGTTAGGGCTTTTTAGAGTGCGCAATATCCCCACGAAGCTCGATGAAGGAGACAGCGGCGGCCCTTGCTCTTGAGCAACGTTGCATCGCTGCCCGTGAGCAAGGCGGCGATCGAAAGAACTCCCTCTCCTAAGACCACCCCGAGTCGTCGCTCGCGTCACAGTCATGGCACTCCGACATAGGATCTCTCCGGATTCGACGAAGGAAATTCCGTAAGCACCCGGTTCCGGCGATCACCTGCGTGAGCCGGTACGAAAGGCTGCCGTGAGTCCTCTCTAGCCTCATGATGGGTCTTACCGCGCCGCTATTATGGTCACTAGTCCCACTTAGGGACATTCTAGACAACGTTGTTCAAATGAATTAAGGTTATTGTTTAATTGCTACTCGAGTAGTTTACAGCCCACCACTCTAGACAAATGGCAATGGAGGTGGGATGACGGTATTTCCGTCCAATTGAGCAGTCCGACTGGGCAAGCACCTCCATCGTACAGAATAACCTCGTGTTGTGTTGCCGACGGTGAGTACTCTACTTACCGTCGGTAACAGCCAGAGCTCACTTTATAATTTTTGTGCTGTCAGTGGGAAGAGCAAGAGCTTGTCCAGCTTTGTTTTCTACACTGGCACAAAAACGGCGCGATTGTGACCCCTTTTTAGCGTTGCACACGTCCATAGGCCACTGTAAGCACTTTCCATTAGGTGGGTCGTATGCTAGCCTAACCTAAGTGGTATTAAAAAAAATCGAATGACGAATGTATGGGGTTTGGCATTTATGACGTTGTATGGACGTTGACAACTGTCCTAGAGTACGGACTTACCCATAGGTCTTTGGAGATTCCAGTTTTGTAAACAAGAAATTCTAGTTCACGGGACTTTTTGAATTTCTAATTTCGGTATGACATTCCAAAGGTAAAAATATGTTTGGTTTTATCAGTATATTATAAATATAGGTATATACCAGCTGTGATAAGCTATTGCCCGCAGCTCCCCTCGCCCGGGCTTCTGTTTTCCCACTGCTGACTGACTGATAGCGTGATGATATATTAGGTCGTTACCTATGAAAGTGCCGTTTTTTTTCTGTTGAAATTGGAGGAAAACCTAATTTTCAATACTAACATTTTTGCATTTTTTTTAGCAATGACAAATCCAAATTTTATGTTTTTTTTTTTTTTTTTTTTTATATAGGACACGTCAATTGGACTTCGCCTTGCCTGATGGTAAGCTGAAGGCAAAATCCCAGAAAAGAGGGTCACCATTACTTACACATACCGTGTGACAATGGTGACACTCAGCTTGACGGCCTTATCATATGCTTTTTCACGCCCCGCTTAAAGGACCCGGGACTGTAGGAAGAAGGAAACACGTGAGCTGGTAATGAATTCCAGGCCTTAATGGTGCGACAGAGGAAAGAGTCTCCGAACCGCTTGGTTCTTGATCGGATGTTTTGCACCGTGTGCGGATGACATCTAAGACCTGCACGCGTTGTCCTGTGTAGGAAAGGGGAGGGTGGGACTAATTGGAAGAGCTCATCAGAACACTCCCCATGGTACAGACGGTAAAATACAGCCATGGACGCAACATCTCTACGCAGCTGTAAAGGTTCTAGGGTGTTCGTGATCTCGGGATTCCCAATGATGCGGACCGCACGTCGCTGCAACCTGTCGAGAGCATCTAGTAAGTACTTTGCTGAACCATCCCAGAGATGCGAGCAGTATTCCACACAGGAGCGAATTTGTGTCTTGTATAGAAGACACCGCTGCTCCGGCGTGAAAAATCGTCTCACTCTGTTCAGGACTCCGAGTTTTCGTGAGGCTGTTTTGATGATACTTTCGATGTAGTTTTTGTTATTCAGGTTGCAGCGAACATCCATACCTAGGATATTGAGATTGTCCTGCAGCGGCAGTGGTGTGCTCTGAAGAGTGGGGAGGGGAAGGAAAGAAGATACTTTTGCTGTAAACGCACATGCCTGCGTCTTCTTGGCATTGAACTCAACCAGGTTCTCAGAGCCCCATTGAGAAATGTGATTCAGGACCCCGTCAAGCTCAGTGACAAGAAGCTGCCTTTTCTCTGCGATATCTGACTGCTTGGCCGCTGGATGTCCATGATAACTCCCATGTAAAGTGCTATCGTCTGCATAACAATGAACATTGCCGGTAGACAGCATGTCGTTGATATGCAGAAGAAAGAGAGTGGGTGATAAGACGGACCCCTGGGGCACGCCAGCATTAACCTGCAGAAACTCCGAAGCTCGTCCGTTACAAAGGACGCGAATACGGCGCCCCTGCAGGAAGCTAGCAACCCAGTTGCACAGCCTAGAAGGCAGACCAAAGGCAGGTAGCTTAGAAAGAAGCGATTTGTGCCAGACTCTATCGAAAGCTTTGGCGATGTCAAGACTAATTGCCAGTGACTCGCCGTGCTTGTCCATAGCCTCACCCCAAAGATGGGTAACGTATGCTAGAAGATCACCCGTTGACCGTTTCGGTCTGAAGCCATATTGCCGGTCATTAATTAAGGAGTGATCCTCTAGGTGCCGCATGAGCTGTTTGTTAATTATGTGCTCGAACACTTTGCACAGCACTGAGGTGACGGCTATGGGTCGATAGTTGGCTGGCTCCGAGCGATCCCCCTTCTTGGGAATCGGCTGAACATTCGCCTCTTTCCAAGGCAAAGGCACTGTACCCGAACTGTAGGATAGCCGGTACAGGCGCGTAAGCATTGGAGACAACTCCGCTGCACATTTTTTCAAAACTACCGCTGGAATACCATCCGGACCACTGGCTTTCCGGACATCGAGTGATTGCAGCACTGCACGGACATCGCGTTGCCTGATATGGATATCAGGCATCGCGTGGTCACTGTCGGGTAGTGTTGGTGGCTGCGTACCACAATCATCGATTCGGGAGTTGGCCGCAAAGAGATAAGCCAGCAGATTTGCCTTCTCTTGCGGCTCATGGGCCAGGGATCCATCAGGGTTACGCAGCGGAGGCAGCGAAGGCTGACAGAAGTTGGCTTGCACGGCTTTAGCCAGTCGCCAGTAGCCACGGCTTCCCGTAGGATGCATCACTAGCTCTTGACCAAGCCGCGCTATGCGCAGGGCATCCGCTCTGACATAGGCCCTTCTACAGACCTTTGTGGCTCTGTTGTACGCCGCCTTGAAGTGGCCCAGATTGGGATGGCGCGTGGCGCGCGCCCTTACCCAAGCGCGGTACGCAGACTGTTTTTGTTCAACAGCTTCCGCGCACTCGCGCCCGAACCAAGGGCGCACCCCGCGGTCACCGGTGACATCGGTGTATGAGATATAGTATTCCATACCCAGACCGATCTCACCGGCGACAGCAGTAGCACAATCCGATGGGTTCTTACCTTCAAAGCAGCGCTCAACCCACGGGATGGACGCAAAATAGTCACGAAGTCCATCCCAGTCCGCTGACGAGTAGTGCCAGAGACGCCGCTTCCCCCGCATGGGTCGTGGGGGCGCTATAATAGGCACCGTGGAACAGACCAGGCAGTGGTCAGAGTTGCCTAAAGCGGCTCGCACCGATACACTGTACCGGTCCGGATCACTCGTCAGCAGAAGGTCTAGCAGAGAAGGTGCTTGGCCCGACCTTCTTGGTATCCTAGTGACCTCGTGCACCAATTGGGTCAGGCCGTGCGCCAGAGCAAATGCGTGGGCGGCTCTTCCCGCATGGTCTGTTTTGGAGGAGCCCAACCAGATCTCGTGGTGGGCGTTAAAATCCCCCAAAAATACCATTTCGGCATTCGGAAATCGCTCCTGCGCATCATCTGCCGCCTGACTCAGATATTCAAAGAGTCGAGTTGTCTCAGCATCTCCTGTATGGGAACGGTAGAGGCACACATAGATCTGACTCGTAGGGCCATGGTCTACGTGTACCCAAAGGACGGAGAAGGATGGGTCCTCTAGGCAGCGCAAACGGCGACAGCAAACATCCGCCCTAACAAACACGCACACCCCGGCTTTTGCACGAAAACTTTCCTCAAGAACATAGCCAGGGTAGAGCAAGTAGGTCGTGTCGTCAGGGCGGTGTATTTGCGTCTCCGTTAGAAAAAACATGGCAGGTTTCGCCGTCTCTAGGTGTTGGTGGACGGCGTTGAGGTTTGCATGGAGCCCACAGATGTTAGTGGACTCCACCTCAAATAGCAAGCTTTTGGGAGTGTGACGAGCCGCTGTGTTGCCTTTTTCTGTAAATTGCGCTGCCATGAGTTTGGGTGGGAGAAGGCGTGAAAAAAGAAGTGATTGCCGCCGCAGCACCGTGTGACAAAGCGCGGGATATTGGTTTTATCTATGAATGTGAGGCATGGCGAGAGCCGACGCGCCGAACGGATACGGTATAAATGAGACAACAATAAGCTAACAAACGCTTTTATTACATTTTTGAAAAGTGACAGCTGTAAAAAAGTAATATGAAATTTATGATCAAAATTGATAACATTTAGAAAGTACTGTTTAACATTTATCCATTTTTTTAGGAATGACAAATCCAAATTTTATGATTTTTTTGTGTAGAATGAATCATCATTAAGCTAACATACACTTTTATTACCTACATTTTTGAAAGTGACAGCTGTAAAAAAGTGATACGAAATTTATCATCAAAAAGAATAGATAGCATTTAGGAAGTACTGTTTTTGAAGATCGAATGTAATTTATCAAGCGGCCAATAAAACCAAAATTTAATACATAGTTGTAAAATCTCTAAATCAACTTTTAAACAAAATATAAATAATGGAAATAGCTATTAACTTACAGGAAAAACGAACTAATGAATCTGTACGAAAATTTCGGCAATTTCTTACAACCTATTAATAGACTATGACACTCACAAATAATGTGGTTTTCTATCGGAAAAAGAGTTTTCAAAACCGGTTCAGTAGATCTAGAGATTACCTCCACAAAGTCACACTCACAGACTCACCAACTTTACCTCTTTATAATAGTATACTCGTAGTATAGAAGTCACTATAATTATGTAAATCACCTCTACGGATACGTTTTACATGGCGTCACGTTGAGTCGCATAAAATGTAAAATAGCTAAGCATGCAGAATTTATTTAAGGACAATTTATACTTTACTAACCTTTTGAACTTTAAATATACATACATACATACATACATAGAAACATACATACATACATACATACATACATGCGTACATATATACTTACATATAATCACACCTTTATCCCTGGAGGGTTAGGTTAGGCAGAGGTGAATTAACACCTACATTTCACCAATAATTGTATTCGGGCCCACGTAATAGGGGGTCAGCCTATTGCCGTATTCCGGGCACTATTGTTGACTCGAGCCATGCATCTGAGGCTGAGTCTGGGCTATATATATCTGATAGATGTTAAACAGCCCTATCCCTTAGTCGCCTTATACGACACCGCATGGGTAGAGGTGGGGTGGCCCTAAATCTAATATTCCTCGCGCCCCAGCCGACCCAGGGCCATCTCCCTCGATCTGGCCCTCTCCTCGGGTGTGGAGACCACAGAGTCCCCAACACGTCCTCGAAACGGGAGTATACCTATAGTTACGTGCGGGTGGATGCAAAATCTTCTACCTCACGGACTTGAAGACGTCGGACGTGTACCACTGAACTACCAAGCCAAACCACGCGGTCCCGGCCTGGGGGTGACAGGTGGAGCCGCCTGTTACCCTGGCAGAAGCAGGCCGCGGCGGTGGCGCGCCTAGCGCGCCTCCCCGTTTCCGGGGTCGAGTTGGGGACTCTGTAGTCCCCCCACCCGAGACGAGGGCCAGATCGTGAGAGATGGCCCTGGGTCGGCCGGGGTGCGAGGGATATGCCTGTCAACCTCACCTTCGGCAACCAAAACGACCCACAGGCGGCGTGCGTTTTAGTCGGTTCGAGTCCGACATAACCTCCTCCACCGGCTCCGGTGGGGAGGTATCCGTGGGGATTTTGCGCACGTAAAAAAAAAAAAAAAAACCCAAACCACGCGGTTCGGTGACTCTTTCCTCTGTCGCACCATTAAGGTCTGGAATTCATTACCAGCTCACGTGTTTCCTTCTTCCAACAGTCCCGGGTCCTTTAAGCGGGGCGTGAAAAAGTATATGATGAGGCCGTCAAGCTGAGTGTCACCATTGTCACATGGTATGTGTAAGTAATGGTGGCCCTCTTTTATGAGATTTTGCCTTCAGCTTCCCATCAGGCAAGGCGAAGTCTAATTGACGTGTTCTATAAAAAAAAACTAGTCAGCATGTGACCACGGCCGGTGAAACCTGGTCGAAAATATTCGTTCGTTAGCCAATTTAATGAGTTATGCTTTATCAGTAGCTGTTGCCTGCAGTTATTTGCTTGTATTTTCCAATATTCTTTACAATTTTTTACAAACTTTTGTCGCCGCATCTCAAGTTCGCGCTTTTTCTGTGAGAACCATGTACAGAGTTTTGAAAAAATTTAAAACTTCATTCTTAAGTTACAAGAAATAAGTTTAAAGCAGATCACACACTACGCCATTCCCCCAGGCACCTATTTCCGGGATATAATAAATAGTAGCATAATCTAACTCTTTTGTTTCACTGTGACAGTAGTAAGGTAAATACAGTATTATATTTAATTCTTTCTATTTAATTCTTTCTATTTAATTCTTTCTATTTAATTCTTTTATTTAATTCTTTCTATTTAATTCTTTCTATTTAATTCTTTCCATTTAATTCTTTCTATTTAATTGTTTCTATTTATTTATTTCTATTTAATTTTTTCTATTTAATTCTGTCTATTTAATTCTTTCTATTCAATTATTTTATTATTTATATCATTTTTGAATTCATTCAATAATAGTATACCTTTTTTGTAGTGTAGAAATTCTCTCGGATGACTGCCTCCTGGAGCCAGCGAAGGTGGTTATAAGGATTAAAACCTCATACAGTCTTTGGGTCTTCGGTTGCGGGAGAGGAGAAAGCCAGAAACATATCCGCCATATGTCCGCTTTCAAACCAAAAGTTATATTTTTAACTGTAACCCGATTTTATTCTATGTTATATACAATAGTAAAATAATATGTCGTTACATATGAAATTAACTTTTTTTTTAAGAAATTGGAGGAAACCCAATTTACAATACTAACATTTTTGCATTTTTTTAGGAATGACAAATCCAAATTTTATGATTTATTTTTGGGTATGAATGAGACAACAATAAACTAACAAACGCTTTTATTACATTTATGAAAGTGACAGCTGTAAAAAAGTGATACGAAATTTATCGTCATAGCATTTGTATTTGTACAAGTAGTGCTTTTGAAGATCGAATTTAATTTATCAAGCGGCCAAAAGAAAGAAGAATTTAAAAGAGAGTTGTAAAATCTTGAAATCAACTTTCAAACAAAATTCAAATAATGGAAATAGGAATTACAGGAATAACGAACTCATGAATCTCTAAGAAAATTTCGGCAATTTCCTTTTTTTTATACCACTTAGCCTCTACTACAGCCAGCGTACTGTAGAAGGCGACTCAGGGATAGAGCTTTTCTTCATCTGGTAGTAAACATACAACGCTTGACGGCAATAGGCTCGCACCTATTACGCAGGACCAAAAATCATAGTTAGCACCTCTGTCTACCCCTTCGGGGATTTATAGACATGTATGTATGTCATAAAATATTTCCAAGTCTAAATTGTCCTTTATTTCTCTGCGAGCAGTTTTACTAAAATTCTTTTTATCATTTTTGGATTAAAAACTGGTATAACCAAAACGTGTTTTACAATCATAAAATATTTTCCAAAAACGTTTATTATTATAGTATAAAATTACCCCCACGTACTGACGCTTAAGTAAAATCACATGATTTAGACCTTGTATCGACTTTTATTGTCTGTTGCCTGGCTATTTCGAAACAGGAGATAGTCCAGGGTCAGCTGGGTGGGAATGGTGTGTCCAGTATTTGAAGATGAAAAATAGCGTACCGTTTTAAACAGTTCATGTTTCAATCGGTTTTTTTTATACCACTTAGGTGGCAGACAAGCGCACGGCCCACCTGATAGAAAGTGGTTACCGTGGCCTATGGACGTGTGTAACACCAGAGGAGCCATACTCGCGCTACCGACCCTGTAAGCGCAGAGTTTCTGTGCCGTCAGTGTGGAGGACAAAGCAGGACAAGCCATTAGTCATCCCACTGACAGTACAAATTCTCTAGTGAGCTCTGGCTACCCTACTCACCGCTGGGAACACAATACCAAGTTATTATATCGGTTTGCGGGAAAGGGATCAGAATTGTGGGCGTTGCAGTATGCTGCAGCTAGTAATAATAACATAAGCAATTGAAAAACCAACTGAACTACGAAGGTCAAGGTCGGACCTCAAATAGCCTTGACCCGTGCTATAAAATCTCTCCAGTGAGCTCTGGCTACCCTACTCTCCGTCGGCTACACAACACCAGGTTGTTATGGTCACAGTATTCTGTAGGGCGTCGGTACTTCCCCAGACGAACTGCTCAATTGGGGACGGGAATACCATCGTGTCATACCTCTTTAATTACAATGGGTGGAATTTGTTGTTACACATAACTGTAATGTGGAAAAGTACTAGTGAGTTATCAATATGTATAATGTGGAAAAGTACAAGTGAGTTATCAATATGTGTAACAACAAATTCCACCAAGTGCCGTCAATCAAAAGTATAAATAGTCTACAATGGGTGGCTTTTTACTAAACGGCAAAACGGTAAGTTTTAAGGAAACTTGTATGAAGTAATTTATTGTGACGTCATAATATTTAATAGTCAAATCATTTTACTATTAATAACCGATGAAACTTTCACCGCTCTTTTCATTGTTCATTTAATGAGCTATAACTTAATAATTTAAAAAACTAATTAAAAAACTTTAATAATTTAATATAATTGAATAAAAATACCCAATTGTAATTCTGCCGTGTAACGAATCTGTCGAGTCCTAGAATCAACCCAATATACGAATCTATGCAATCCACGAATCTGTAGTACTTACACCGAACAATCGGTATTTTGATATGAGACATCGTACCTAATCAACTCTATCGTACAAGTTGAAGTTCTCCATGTTCCAATAGACTATTTTTTTTACGTGCGCGAAATCCCCGCGCCTACCCCAAGTAGCCGGTGAAACCGACCAAAACGCACGCCGCCTGTGGGTTGCTTTGGCTGTCGAAGGTGAGGCTGACAGGCATATCCCTCGCCCAACTCGTCCCTGGAAACGGGGAGGCGTGCGAGGCGCGCCGCCTCCGCAGCCTGCTTCTGCCAGGGTGACAGGCGGCTCCACCTGTCACATTGTCTACCGATTATTCCTAATACTGCTTTTCTTTTTTTAATAATAATAACGTTTATTGCAAAAATATTACACAGGTGACAATAAAAATACACATACATACATACAACATACATTTTTAAGCAACGAGGGTTTAATGATACATTGAAAGCTATGTTGAGGACATTTGAAACTCAGCCCCTTGAACTAGGGAGAACCCTGTATCTTAAGAGTCAAAAAAGATCTACTGAGTAACAACGAACAGCCTTTTAACTATGTTGATCTACTTGAACACCGTCTAGATGGCAACTACTTCCTTTTCAAAGGTCAATATTACCTACAGATAGATGGTGTCCCAATTGGAAGTCCTGTAGCCCCTGTACTTGCCAACATCTGAATGGAACATTTTGAAGAGAAGGCGCTGTGCCTCGGCCCGAAGACCATCAGATTTTGGAAGCGATATGTGGATGACTTCTTCAGTGTTGTCATGGGAGGTCAGCAGGAGGTCGATGAATGACCTCCGCCTCCCATGAGCGCAGGCCTGGAGGTGACAGGTGGAGCCGCCTGACACCCTGGCAGAAGCAGGCCACGGCGGCGACGCGCCTCGCGCGCCTCCCCGTTTCCGAGGACGAGTTGGAGACTCTGTAGTCCCCACTCCCGAGGAAAAGGCCAGATCGTGAGAGATGGCCCTAGGTCGGCCGGGGTGCGACGGATATGCCTGTCAACCTCACCTTCGGCAACCAAAGCGACCCACAGGCGGCGTGCGTTTTGGTCGGTTCGAGTCCGACATAACCTCTTCCACCGGCTCCGGTGGGGGGGGTATCCTTTTGCGCAAAAAAAGGGAAACTATGACATTTTTAATTACTTGTAAAAACCAAAGTAAGCCAAAATATAAACAATCAAATTCGATCCCAATTTTTAACTTTTTAGATTCGTCATTAAATTTCAAAAAAAAAACCCGAGTGCAAAAATCACGTCTTAAAAAGTATTAAACAAGAAAATATCAAAGATAGCCGTGGTCGCCTGCCATTTACTCTAACAAAACAATACATTCTATAGATAAGTGGCATACGACCACGGCTACCCTTTTTTTTTGTTTTCGAGCGCAAAATCCCCTAGGATATTTCCCCAGCCCAGCGCACGCCGCCTGTGGGTCGTTTTGGTTGCCGAAGGTGAGGTTGACAGGCATATCCCTCGCACCCCGGCCGACTCAGGGCCATCTCTCACGATCTGGCCCTCTCCTCGGGTGTGTGGGGACTACAGAGTCCCCAATTCGTCCCCGGAAAACGGGGAGGCGCGCCTGGCGCGCCGCCGCCGCGGCCTGCTTCCGCCAGGGTGATAGGCGGCTCCACCAGTCACCTTCAGGCCTGCGCTCATGGGGGGTGGCGTTCATCGACCTTCGACTTGGCTTGCGATCCTTCATCGCTCCCGATGCCGCTCCTGCTCCGATCACGGCGACCCTTGATATTTTCTTGTCTAATACTTTTTTTTTTACGTGCGTAAAATCCCCACGGATACTTGTTTAATGCTTATCAAAGCGTGATTTTTGTAGTCGAGTTTTAGTTTTAAACTTATTTTTTTATTTATATTATTTTGGAGCAAGCAATAACTATATTTTTTATATATTTTAAGAAAAAGTGGCATACCACGGCTATCCTAGATTTTTCTTGTTTAATACTTTTAAGAGCGTGATTTTTTTTTAAATAGGTTCGGAACAATTCGTGATTAAATCATGAAACAATTCCTGCCGACGTTTTGGGTGCGTTGCAGCCCAATATAAAATTATGAATTCACACCGCAATAGTTTAAAAATAACATAGTGCTAATATAGTATCTATCTACATCAAAGCGTTTAACCCCATTATGTAGATATCTATGTTGGCAGTTGACCATAGAATTATGAAATGTGATTTTACCTAGTTGTATTATTGTTGCATAAAGACCTCGAGTCTTCCATGGCGAGTGTTTCGATAAGATCATTCAATGAATTTCACTTCCACACACTTCCTTTACGTACCTACTCAGTAAAAGGGCCTGCTTTCGGTTTAGCGTGTGTCCATTCCTTTCTAAGAAGTTTATGCTATACTATTTATTATTTATTTATTTATCTGTGGCAATACTATCAATCCTAAAAACTTCATCTTTCCAAAAGTCACGTAAGTCTGGGACGACTGGCAGTGGCGAAGAATAATAATTTTCAAATAGGAAGCCGATAGAAAAGAATCTTATCTCTTATAAAACACTTTACCATTCACACCAATATAACTTTTATAAAGAAATCAATGACAAGTAAACGCAGTCCTCGTCGGCCTAGTTTGCTTGTTTTTCCAAAAATACGTAAATTACGCAAAAAAAGAGTATTACCAATGAAGGAGCACAAATATATAATGGTAACATACTAAATTGAAACCTAATCAGGCAAATATACTTTTGAGATCGAAACCGCCAAATGAGTACCCCTCTCTTGTCGTGTCGGTGACCTATTTAAGTACTTGTTTATTGTTATGTTCTCATGGAAGTGACTGTGTATGTCTTTTTGAGAATACATTCTTTAAACCTTAAACCTTTTTACTCTAACACGGCTTACCTTGGCAGAGCAAGCCGGCAGTAATCGAGTTATAGGGACCTGTCACCCCTTGACTAACAGGAATTTCACTTTATATAGGCACATATAGCTCAGGACATATATCTTGGACCTGATGTGTTCAAAATGTGCTCTATAAAACAGTACACGACACGTTCTCAAATGCACTGAGCAAAACAATCTGCGTTTCGTTCGTCTATCGACTTAGATCCAAAATACAAAAGTGTCCCCAGGTAAACCTACCTACTTCTTGCGAGGGATATGCCTGTCAACCTCACCTTCGGCAACCAAAGCGACCCACAGGCGGCGTGCGTTTTAGTCGGTTCGAGTCCGACATAACCTCCTCCACCGGCTCCGGTGGGGAGGTATCCGTGGGGATTTTGCGCAAATAAAATAAAAAAACCTACTTCTTTATGTATCGAAATTCTGTGTTTTTTTCTGTAACATTCTTGGTATATGTACTCATGTACAAATTCCATAAGCTTTATTGCCAACAATTTGTAGCATTTAGTGGTCAAGCAACTTGTAATTATGTTATGAGGAAACTAGTAGCGTACGAATGTTTTTTTTTTATTACATTAATGAATATTTTGAGTTAGGTAGCTACTTACATTTGACTCGTGTCTTTAGAGGTAATCTGATAGGTCAAGGTAGTTCATTTCGGTAGTAAAATACAATTAAGGTATTTACGCGGTAGCCTAGTGGTATGGGTAATGGACTGCTGAGACGAGGTCTCGTGTGCGATCCCAGGTTTTACCAAGGCACACACCAATGACTTTTCGATGCTTTTCGAAGTTATGTGTGTATTTATCGAAGGTTTATAAGTGCCCAATAGGCTCGCCACCTATTACATTGGGACCTAAACATAAACTGGCGAAATGTGGGTGCTAGCACATCTGCCTGCCCCATCGGGGATTGAGACGTGAGTTTATGTATGTGATGTTACTATAAGGTATTTACGCGGTAGCCTAGTGGTATGGGTAATGGACTGCGGAGACGAGGTCTCGGTAGCGATCCCAGGTTTTACCATGGCAAACACCAATGACTTTTCAATGCTTTTCGAAGTTATGTGTGTATTTACCGCAGGTTGTATCTGTAAATGTATCTGTAATGGCAATAGGCTCGACACCTATTACACTGGGACCTAAACATAAACTGGCGAAATGTGGGTGCTAGCACCTCTGCCTACCCCTTCGGGGATATAGGCGTGAGTTTATGTTATGTTATTGCTATATGGATACGAGACCTGGAAGGTCACAAAAGACATCTTGCCAAAACTTTCAACATAGGAAATTACCATCACAAATGATTACTGATGATTACCAATGTAACATACCGTGTTTCGAGCAATAAATTATTTATATTATTATAAAAATTATTATTATTTTGTAAGTATATTTTCATTTCTTTTTTCAAAATCTTACCAGATACTTACTAAATACGGATGTACGGGTTTATTACCCACTCCGCCTGCATTGATGTCTATTTTCCCAATAAGGTTCCATAAGGCAAATTTAATTAAAGACGGATGAGATAACGAACCATGGCGTCATAAGTCAATCAATAGCCTATCGCAGTTCACTACTGGACATAGGCCTCTCCCAATGTTGGGAGGCTTTGGCCTACTATTTCCACCCTGGCCAAACGAGTTGCTACAGAGTTTTATCGAAAGTTTTCCTTCTTTCGCAGTGATATCGTCTGTGTATTTTGCCGTTAGTCGCCCCTTCGAATGAGACGGGATAGTGATTCTTTCATTCTTTCTCCGTTACTACATGTGATAGCCTTGATTGGAACCGGGAGCAACACATGGCAAGACTAAGACCATGAGTTCAATTGATCGCAATTCATATTACCTATTGATGAAATGCTTTTATTGTAAGATTGGGACTTGAATAAAAAAACGTTGTAATACTAGGTATAATTTATTTATTAACTATCTGTATTACACTAACTTAAAATATAATTAAAATTAATTGTAAATTGAAAGAAAAACATGTTTTAAGCATACTTTCGGCTGCATGAATAACACTAACTAGACCATTGTGGGTAGTCGTGAAATTAGACTGAATGACCACTGTCTACTGTCAACCACGGACACTGCAAAAAAATGCTTTGGAATTTAGACTTTACTAGCTTTTGCCCGCGGCTCCGCCCGCGTGAATGTCGGTTCCCAGGGTGGACAACCCTTATCACTAAGGGGAATGAAAAATAGATGTTGGCCGATTCTCAGACCTACTCAATATGCTCACAAAATTTCATGAGAATCGGTCAAGCCGTTTCGGAGGAGTACGGGAACGAACATTGTGACACGAGAATTTCACATATAAGATTAATATAGGCTTAAAATCCAAAATAAAAAGAGTTTATTAATTTTATAAAAACCGCGGTAGTCTAGTGGTAAGCGTAATGGACTGTTGAGACGAGATCTTGGGTTCGATCCCAGGTTGTACCACGGCACACACCAATGACTTTTTGATGCTTTTCGAAGTTATGTGTGTATTTATCGCAGGTTTATAAGTGCCCGGTTAATGGCAATATCTCGCCACCTATTACATTGGGACCTAAAACATGAAAACTGGCGAAGTGTGAGTGCTAGCATATAGGCGTGTGACTTTATGTTATGTTGTGTTATTAAATTTTTCATTCGCTCTACATGATGCCATTTTAATTTAGACTTTAACGGCATAGCAATACAATCTAAAATTAAGTGCCATTTTTTACTGTGTTAAAGGTATGACAGTAGTTGAAAATTAGCAGAATCGGGATACTGTTGCCTAATTTCCTGTCAATATAATCCAAACCTAGTTTGTATAGGGATTGAGTTGAGTTTCTACTTCATTCATTCATAACTTTTCTGATCCAAGGCAAGAACTGTGCTGTATCGGTAAATACAACATACTGGTTAAGGTTGCATGAGCCGTCTTCTTGGCGAAGAGCCTTGGAGATTATACCGCGGAGCCTCCACGTGCCCCTGTCGTTTAAGTACAATCCGCCGCCGGAGTCCCCTTTACATGGTCCCGTACCTTTGAGATCTCCTGTTGAAAAAATTGATATTAGGTTCTAATATTTGGCAGTCGCTTCACAAAAAATATCAAAGTTCGACAAAGTCACAGTTGAACTGGAAAAAAAGAAAGAAAGAAAGAAAGACAAAGTCACAGTTGAACTGGAAAAAAAGAAAGAAAGAAAGAAAGACAAAGTCACAGTTGAACTGGAAAAAAAGCGGACCCTAGACTCCGAAGTAAAAGCTTCTGATGGGACTATGAGTGACGCTAGAATAATGAAGAAGAAGGTTAAATTCAATCATTTAACCATAAGAGTTTGGAACATTTTTTTAATTTCCGCATACAACATGAAACAGCTGTAAGCAGCTCGGTAAGTCTCAGCAGCAAACTTGTTCATACAATATTGTGAGCCATTGTAGGCATCGCGCCGCTGTAAATTTACCAATCTACCCGCACATTATTTTATTATACACTTAAAAAAATAATATATCATGAACACAGAACAAAAGTAAAATTATATTGTTGCACTATATATGTTCTGCAGATTTAATTTTGATATTGTTATACCTAGATTAAGTACTTGCCTACCTGATGTATAGAATTATTATTAACTTATTCTGTTCGAGTACAACGACTCAACGACGAACGTAGTGTACGGACAAACCTTTCTGGTTTTTGTTACACTACTAAGGCATTAGACCCAATGTATATTTTTCTGGTTAAATAAATTAAAATATATAATTATATATAAAGAACTCAAACAGCATGATGTAGTTCAAGGAAATTTTAAAGCATTTAGTATGCTAACTATTAAAATCGGTTAAGATAGGAAAAATTTAATCGGTTCACACGGGATCTGAACCCGCGATCTTTCAGTTACAATTGGGAATGCTCTGACCACTGTACCACCAAACCTCGTCTGAAGCCATCCAAATCTTCCTAAATATCCGTCTTACGATCTACCGATGCTCGTACGAACTATCGGAATATTCATAATTGTACTAGGTATCGGGACTTCTCGCGAATTATATCTTGGAACTTACTATTTCTGCCGACGTTTCGGATGCGTTGCAGCACATCGGCAGAATCCTAAACGTCGTCAGAAATAGTAAGTTCCAAGATATAATTCGCGAGAAGTCCCAATACCTTGTATAATTATGAATTCACATCGCGAAAGTTTAAAAATAATATCGGAATATTTTTAAGCATTGATTTTTTATTACTCCGCCCAAACATTCGATTTGAGCATGAAAGTAAGTTGGGTTAATTAGATGTTTGGATGAAGTCAAAGAGAAGGGAAAACAGTGGAAGAACGGAACCGGTAACCAACCACTATTGGCGCTCAGATTATAAAGATGTTGGTCTTTAATTATTTATGATAAACCGTACCTGCACATAAGGTGGTGTTATAAATGATGCCGTGCAACTGTGGTGATTTCTCCCTACACTGGTTGTTATTGACAATTGGCAAGGACGCCCTCTGTGGTATGTTTGGTTGATCTCCATCGCTGTTCTGCTGACCCCAGCCTGCAACCTGAATAACAATGGAAGAATTATGTAAAGGAGTGCTGTATTGATTGCAAGGCGAGCCGTTCTGACGTCTACCTCTCCTCTTCTGCTGTGCAATTCGCTATGCATACAGCGTCAAGCACTGTGCTGTGGTTGACCTTGATAGAGATTGCTCTGAGGTGGAGGATGGGAGTGACAACAACCATTCCGACCAATGATAATATCTATTTAGGTCGGTCGCAGCGCTGTGCTGATGTCACAAGACTTTTCTCGTCACAGTCCTGAGACACATTTTTAATTTTTAGTTTTTTATACAAACGGTACAGAAACTGACATCAGATTAGTGAGCACATTGTGATTCTACAAACCATGTAACATGCACATGCACTACAGGGGTTGATAAAGTCCAGTCATTACCCACCCCGCGGCGCTGTGGTCCACATCCTATTTCCATGGCCCATTGTAGCAGACCTTCACTACTATTCTGGGTCTTTTCCATCTGTATTAAAGCTTTCCGGGTGTTTATCACCATATCTTACTCAGAGCTTTACAAAGCCGTTGTCCAAGATTAATAAAACATCAGCTCCTGCTGTTCCTGCTGATCTACTCTCTGCTGAAGCTAAGGCTTCTCCCAAATTTAGGACGCTTTGGCGTTATGTGTCCACACTGGTCAGACGGGTTGGTTTGGTAAAGGATTTTTTTGAGTTGGTAGTCACCTCTCACGATCCCTTCGGATGAGATGGGGTGGTGATACTTGCATTCTTTCTCTGTCACCACAAGGATGGTGGATTCTAATATACGATTACCATCAGCGTTATATTTTAAGTAAACACTTACGATTCCAGAATTTCCAGCAATTGCTTCAAGGTCTGTGTTGCTGGTCCACAGGCAGGCAGGTCTAATATATTTGGTGTATGTCACTCGTCTATCAAGCGAAAGTATCATGATGTCGTCTGAAAAAAAATACAGCCTTTAGATCTTAAGGTGGAAAGCAGAGCCAACCATCCCGAAATCGACGACCTCCTCTGTGAAGAACTTAATATTTTGCGTTTCTCCGATGGCCACTGATACTACAAAAAATTACATTTAATTTTTGACCACATCACAGGCAGTCACGAGCGCCATCTGAAAATCAGCGCTCTACATCCCTTTTTCTTTTTTTATATATAGGACACGTCAATTGGACTTCGCCTTGCCTGATGGTAAGCAGAAGGCAAGGTCCCAGAAAAGAGGGTCACCATTACTTACACATACCGTGTGACAATGGTGACACTCAGCTTGACGGCCTCATCATATGCTTTTTCACGCCCCGCTTAAAGGACCCGGGACTGTAGGAAGAAGGAAACACGTGAGCTGGTAATGAATTCCAGGCCTTAATGGTGCGACAGAGGAAAGAGTCTCCGAACCGCTTGGTTCTTGATCGGATGTTTTGCACCGTGTGCGGATGAGATCTAAGACCTGCACGCGTTGTCCTGTGTAGGAAAGGGGAGGGTGGGACTAATTGGAAGAGCTCATCAGAACACTCCCCATGGTACAAACGGTAAAATACGGCCAAGGACGCAACATCTCTACGCAGCTGTAAAGGTTCTAGGGTGTTCGTGATCTCGGGATTCCCAATGATGCGGACCGCACGTCGCTGCAACCTGTCGAGAGCATCTAGTAAGTACTTTGCTGAACCATCCCAGAGATGCGAGCAGTACTCCACACATGAGCGAATTTGTGTCTTGTATAGAAGACACCGCTGCTCCGGCGTGAAAAATCGTCTCACTCTGTTCAGGACTCCGATTTGGCGATGTCAAGACTAATTGCCAGTGACTCGCCGTGCTTGTCCATAGCCTCACCCCAAAGATGGGTAAATATGATAAATGTAAAAACTAGATAGGTAAATGGCTTTAATATGTGATATTGTGATCTAAACATATACTGGTGAAATGTGGGTGCACCTTTGCCTACACCTTCGGGGATATAGGTGTGAGTTTATTTCATGTCAATTCTCTAAGCACACAGGTCGGACTGGGTGACGTCACTGTAGATCGACCAATGAAAATTTCTATCAAAGATGTCGTAGATCTGTGCTCGACTCTGGCTGAGATGGCGGCCCATTTAAGACTTGCACAGCATTTGAACATTGTACATTGCCATTTATATAATTTAATGATATATATGTGAATCCTTCATATATGTGAATTGACCTTCTATTATTTAACATTTCTTTAAACCTAGTTAATAAAACCGCACTCACTTTCAAGCGTCTCTGGGTT
Organism: Eilema griseolum; assembly: GCA_963662185.1. NCBI lineage: Eukaryota > Metazoa > Arthropoda > Insecta > Lepidoptera > Erebidae > Eilema > Eilema griseolum. The sequence continues at coordinate 6,628,622 of OY759249.1, forward strand.
ATAATCCTTATGTATTCTGGCAAACTTTAAATTGACTTGAATCACCTCATCCTCCCACTCGTCTAGATCGTACACGCCCACCTTCACAACCAAGTCTTTATAATTATAAATTTGTGTGCGGAGGTGCATGCAGTGGGCAGCTGAAATTTGAAAAAATGTATTTAATGTGCAGTATAAGTATAATTATAGATAAAAATCACTCGTTTTTCGGGTCTACACGGTGCAATCATTATAACGACTTTTGGCACCGACTGCACTCTATACAAGCTTAATTTTTGTAGGCGTAGGTCCAAGTGGCATCGACTACTTCGTGCATTAACAGAAAAGTAACATAATAATATGGAGAGATCAGCTGAGGTCTTCGCAGGACTTCTGCCAATCTCTTCTAACTTATCTGTATCGGGGCCGCATATAATCAATATATTTGGCGACCAATTTACCATGTTTGATGGCAGATTTACCAAAGTTGGTGTCAGATTCACCATTTTTGATGATAGATTTGTAATAAATTTTGAGTAAATGTTGTAACATTTGATACTTGGTGGCAGATTTACCATTGTTGGTGGCTGGTTTATCATATTTGGTGACATATTTACCATATTTGGTGACATATTTACCATATTTGGTGGTAAATTTACCATATTTGATGTCAGATTCACCGTTTTTGGTGACGGTTTTATAATTTTGAGTAAATGTTTGTATCATTTGAAGTCAACAAATAAACTATGTCTAAAAAAATAAATAAAATTGAATGAAATAATTTAAAACATTTATTATGCTGACTCTACAAATTGATTTTAATAGAAAATGCGAAATAACTCAGGCAGAGTTCGAACCCGTGCTTTTTTCCTTACAGGGAGAGTGCTCTGACCACTGAGCCAATACATCCGTCTATATCCTATATATCCGTGATAACTACATTTACCAAAACTTACCAGTAATAACGTGTCTATCAGAGACAAGCGTGCCACCACATTTAAAGTCAAGGTTCCCTCCAGTTCTCTTGTAGATCGCCACTAGCCACGGCAGGGCACCCCTTTTGTAATTCTCGCCTTGGTGAATAAGTTCTAATGGAGCGAGATGCCCGCATCCACTACTGGAGGTAGTTGCAATTTCTCTGTTTTAAAAAATATGGCTGTGAGTTTAAAGAAATACGTTATTCTGCTGGGGGCACTGTCATACCAAAGACTGCAAAAATGTCATTAAACTTTATACTTTATTTATTTACAATTAAAGTCTAAAATGAAATAAAAAAGTTCATTACAGTTTTTCATGCTCTCTACAAGAAGGTTTTAGACTTTAAAAACATGAGGGTAAAGTCGAAAATTAAATGTCACTCTTTGCAGTGTCTGGGCCAACTTCTACTAAATTTATGTCATATCAAAACCACTGTCATACCACAGACTCTGCAAAAAATGCCATTAAGCTTTAGATTTTATTGATATACCCTTAAAGTCCAAATTAAAATGAAAAAGTTCATTCCATTTTTTATGCACTCTACAAGAAGTCATTTCATTTTAGACTTCAAAAACATGGAGGTAAAGTCTAAAATTTGGTGTCATTATTTGCCGTATCCGTGGTACGACAGTGATTTTGACCCGACATGCGGAAATCCCCTCGGATACCTTAACCCCCCCCCAGCTGCCATCGGGGCTGGTTATGTCAGATTCGGGCCGACCAAAACCACGCACCGTCCCGGGTCTTCAGATGCCAGGATGTAAGATTGCTTAAAGCATATCCCTCGGACCCTTGAAGACCCTGGCCATCTATGTTTATAGTCTATCTTTGTCTCTGTCACACAGTATTTTGAAGCACGGATTTGAAAAATTAACTGAAAAATGAACTGTACCATTTGCTATAAAAAAACTGTCACAGGAGACCTGCTTAAATGTAGTGGAGGCAAGTCAGGATACCATTATGGATATATGAATATCACCCCGGCAGCTTCCAAAGACGAGCAGACACAAATGAAGCGCAATTTTAAGTAATTTTAATTAAAATGGGACCAGCGGGTGTGGGAGGCACGGTGTCCCCATCGAACCCCGGAAATGGGAGGTAGGCGAGGGTCGCACCGCTGCGCCAGCTAGGATCAAGGCGGCCGCATCTGTAACTCGCGACGTCCACCTGTACGCCTGCACTCGGCGACCAACCCACCCCTTGCCTGCTCTCTACTGTGCCCAAAGACACATGAAAAATCTCCAAGCAACGAGCGTAAAAAAAGTCAAAATTTATGCGCATAATTAAAATTAATTTACCTATCTGGTAGTCTCTGCGTTATCGGCTGTTGAGTTGTCGGTTTGGTGGGTTTCGGTTTAGGTGCTGGGGGTGGTGGATCGATGTAGTCGGGTGAATTTCCTGTAATTGAAAAAAATAATTAAAAAATATTTATCGATGCAAAATGTTACATAGGTACACAATTTCATAACAGAACAACTATAGTCACTTTGGGTAACTCTGACAAAGTTTTGTGTAATAAGTATGTTATGATCTAATGAGAAACATTCTGCAGAAAACCCACTTAACTTAACCTAGATCTATCTGTGGGTTCCTCACTAGGCAAGCCTGTATCGAGGAAACCTATTTAAACATATAATTGCTTTATCACTATTAATAAATTGTCTCTCACCTCAGCAAACAATCAATTTTAATAGATTATTATCTACATAGATAGGCATAATTCAAATAATAGATTTCAACAGAAGGATTGGTATATGTGCTTACATACTAGCATGTTATTTCTAGAAGATCTTCTGTATAATTAAATGTCTTTAGCCACTTATATATAATGTTCTTAGCCTCATTTACAGACCTATTTTTAATATCACAATGCCTGGCGACTCTGTTGTATACATGGACACAAACAAACCGACCAACACGTTGCGCAAACTTAGTATTTACTGATGGGAAGGCAAGTCTGTTAATGTGTTCAATTAGAAGTCAAGAACGGTACAATAAGGTTCGTACTGAGTCGGCAGCACGAATATGTGTGTGTGACAATTCGGTATTGCACACTTTCATTTACCACGGTAACCACTTTTTGCTGATCGAAGTTCCGGATAATTGGTACCATGATTATAACGCAATCGTGCCCGAAGTCGGTCCTTGGCATTTCCTTCGACCTAAACCTAAAAACACTTTTAAAAATCCGAGGGTATTGAGCGTCGTTATTGTCGGGGGGGACCTTGGACGTTTGTATATTTTTTTTTTTATACCACTTAGTTGGCAGACAAGCACACGGCCCACCTGATGGAAAGTGGTTACCGTGACCTATGGACGTCTGTAACACCAGAGGAGTCACAGTCGCGCTGCCAACCCTGTAAGTACAGAGTTTCTGTGCCGTCAGTAGAAGACAAAGCAGGACAAGCCTTTAGTCTTCCCACTGACAGCACAAATTCTCCAGTGAACTCTGGCTACCCTACCCACCACTGGGAACACAACACGAAGTTATTATAGCCGTGGTATTCTGTAGGGCGGAGGTACTACCCCAGTCGGACTGCTCAATCGGGCGGAAATACCGCCGTGTCCTACCTCCTTGTAAAAATAATATGACGTAGTGCTCTACCAGTTAGGATCCCCCGACATGACAAGGCTTGAATAAAAATATGTATTACTAGGTATTTCAAAGTTATAGGGCTAACTAACACAACTTATTTTCGTCTTTTTGGGGGTTGTTTTTTTGTGACGGGGGTTTTTAAATATTTAAATTAATTTTTAGTAGCATTATTTTATATTAAAGTGGATTCGTGATGTAACAATTCGTGGACCCGTTGTGGAGTGATTTTGTTATGTAACTAAATCACTTTCCTAATGCGTGATTTCATATTTCACACTCGAATTACACATTACATTCTTAAAAACCCGGACTAGTATTAAACTCAAGACCAATCCTGTCCCCTCCCTTATTCAACTTCCCTTATTTTCCTTACTAACCTCTCCTTTTCCCTTTATACAGCTTAACGAATATTAATTACGTAATTAACCAATTGAAATCCATCGAATGCTCACGTTACGACTGCATGTCAAATTAATTGTCAAGTAGAATAATTACTTCTACTTATTAAATACATACCATAGTTATTATCAATTCCGAAAAGATTGTTAAAATCAATTTCTTCTGGATTTTCTGTTGCTAGAGTAACTGGTGGCTTATAAACTGGTGCTTGAGTAACTGGTGGTCGATAAACTGGTGCTTGAGTTACTGGAGGTCGATAAACTGGTGCTTGAGTTACTGGTGGTCGATAAATTGGTGCTTGAGTTACTGGTGGTCGATAAATTGGTGCTTGAGTTACTGGTGGTCGATAAACTGGTGCTTGAGTAACTGGTGGTTGATTAATTATTCCATATTCTGGTGGTTCATTAACAATTGGTGGACCATTATTCGTTGTGTAGTATATGAACGCAGTGTGCCGCAGGCTGAAGTCTGAGAGGTATGTGTTTGGTAGCAAGACATCTGGAATACATAAAATGAACAGTTAAAGTTTTTAACTATCATTAGATAACATAACATAAACTCACGCCTATATCCCTAAAGGAGTAGGCAGAGGTGCTAGCACCCACATTTCGCCAGTTTATGTTTTAGGTCCCAATGTAATAGTTGGCCTATTGCCATTAACCGGGCACCTACGATAAATACACACATAACTTCGAAAAGCATCGAAAAGTTATGGGTGTGTGCCATGGTAAAACCTGAGATCGAACCTGAGACCTCGTCTCAGCAGTCCATTACCCATACTACTAGGCTACCGCTAACTATCACATGTTTTAAATTGGTGGCCAGAATTTGACGAAAACGACTGGTCGCGTGTTCGAGTCCCGCCGAGTCGATTTACTTTTCCCATCTTAATCGATATTTTTTTTTTATATACCACTTAGGTGGCAGACAAGCACACGGCCCACCTGATGGAAAGTGGTTACCGTGGCCTATAGACGTTTGTAACACCAGAGGAGTCACAGTCGCGCTGCCAACCCTGTAAGTACAGAGTTTCTGTGCCGTCAGTGTAGAAGACAAAGCAGGACAAGCCTTTAGTCTTCCCACTGACAGCACAAATTCTCCAGTGAGCTTTGGCTACCCTACTCACCGCTGGGAACACAACACGAAGTTATTATAGCCGCGGTATTCTGTAGGGCGGAGGTACTTCCCCAGTCGGACTGATCAATTTTAATAAATTACCATAGATGCATTTTATGGCACAGTACCTCTATATCCAGAGCATATTAAATTGCCGTTGACCTCAATCGACACACACCGGGGAAGAGGCGATTGGATAGGGAGGTTGACCCGGTACGTCATAGAAGATCCTTTATTGTAATCTTGAAGCGCATTCTTCTCATTGATTAAATCTATAGATCCATAGTAGTTCTGTAACAATTAAATAAAACAAAATTATAATAAATAAATAATAAATATTCCACGACATTCTACACAACGCTATCTAGGCCCATGGTAAGCATAGCTTAACTAGCTTGTGTTATGGGATCTAGAATGCAGATAAACATACTTAGATACTTTTTTTTGTAAATACATACATAGAAACACCCAGACCAATGCAAATATACATATTCATGCATACAAATATTTGCACTGAGCGGGAATCGAACCCGCGCCCACTGCATAGCAGTCGAATGCTCTACCACTACACCACGGAGGTTATCATGAAATTAAATATTTCATGATAACAGTGACAGATAGACAGACAGACAGACAAATACAATCAGATAAACAGATAACCAAGTTTGGAAGGGGCTCCTCTTTTATACTGAGGAAATCTCAAACCGGAGCTGGCGGGTGTGGTTATATAGGACTCAACCCGACTAAAGCCGCACGTCGTCTTTGAGTCTTCATCTGCCGGAGCTGAGACAGCCAGAAACATATCTCTCACGACGCGGTTGACCCAGGGCCATCTCTTACTTTTGCACCCTGGGCAACGGTGACAGCCTCTCTCCCAAGGTTGAGCAGACGTCTACGGCCAAATCCGACCAAAGCGAGAGTGCAGTAGAGGATTGCTAAGAAGTTGAAGATGCTGAGATGGGGCCCTATTTGGGGCTCGTACAATGTAAAGTAAATTAATAAATAAATTACTTTGAATAATGTATCCATCATGCATTGTGTGTGGTCGCAAATAAAATATTTTCTTTCTTTCTTTATTTCCTAAGTTCTTCACGTGTCACTTTGATTAGTATATGTATAATGGCACAGTGGAGAGCATGCTAGGGGTTGGAAGGTTTTGCCGAGTGCAGTCCAGGATTGAGGCTACATGTCACCTCGGAAAGTCATCGAGTTGGGGGGCTATTCCACGCCCGAGGAGGCCATCTACAAAAGACCAAAATGGTGTGTGGATTTGCTCGGTTCGCGTGCGTAGAACCGGAAATATGATCAAAAGATGGGAAAACCGACATTCACGCGTTTATCAGCGAGTTTTTTTATAAAGTATATAAGAGTTGTTTATCTATAATACGCGTGCTACCTGTCTTCTGTTGGCGTAATCTATAATTGTATTAAATTGGTCGGTAGTTTAGATAAAAACTGGTCTTATTGAATTGGTCGGCAGTTTAGATAAATATCGGTTTTACCGTTAATAAAATCTGTTTTATACTGATAAGTATTACTTGTAATCGGTTAGCATCGTTATACATACAAACATATAGTCACGAATTTTCCTTGGAGGGTTAGGCAGAGGTGAATTAACACCCACATTTCACCAATCATTCTTTTCAGTCCCACGTAATAGGAGGTGAGCCTATTGCAGTCTTCCGGGCACTATTGTTGACTCAAGAAATGCATCTGAGGCTGAGTCTAGACTGTATATATCTGTCTGATGTTACACAGCCCGTCTTCTTCCTCTTAGCGTTAATCCCTGTCGCATCCGAAGCTTTCACCTCGGGAGTCTGGGATCCGCTATACCAGACTAACTGCACATTTGCAACTTAAACTTCGATATTTTCCGTGAAGCGTCATCAGACAGATATATACAGCTCATACTCAGGCACACATATAAGGCTCGAGTCAAGAATAGTGTCCAGAAGACGGCAGTAGGCTCACCTCCTATTACGTGGAACTGAAAAGAATAATGATTGGTGAAATGTGGATGTTAATGCACCTCTGCCTTAAAAAGTATATAAATAAAAAAGATTAAAAAAAAATACCTACACCAATGCAAAAGTACATTTAAATATTTTCACTGAGCGGGAATCGAAACTCCTGCCCCTTGCGTAGCAGTCGAACCTTCTACCGCAACGTTTTTTATAACCTGTTCATTGTGAACACGGGGAAATCCCAATAACAAGTTTTGCCGCAGCAGGCTTAATATTTCCAAAGGAAAAGATTCAACACGCGAACTTATTAAGCGACATGAGTATCCCCAGAGACACTAGCCTTTTTAGACAATTTGGCAACACATTTAAATTAGAATAGAATAGATCTTTGACAAGTTTTGGCGCCAATACGAAGAAGGGCGCATATTTTAATTTCCGAAATTGGTGTGAATTAGAGATTTTATGTTTAAAAAAATGATTGTTTAGATATAACGTCTTTGACAACGTACACAAGTGTGGAAAGTGGCATTTAGTATGCTAACTAATCAAATCGATTAAGATATAAGGAAGCTAAAAGCCTTATTAAGAAATCGGACAGAGGCTCATCGAGGCGACCGGTGACACTCGTTCCGGGTCGTTCCTGGTCCAAAGGCCGTTGCCATCCAACGTGGCAACGCAGCAAGTGTTATGGGCACTTTTGCACCGGGCGGGTTATTTGATTAGTAGTTTTGACATATTGTATTGTAATAAATGTATTCGATGTCTTATCTATTATCACAACTACATTACCGATTGAGCTTATCCCATAGAATTTGGTAACTACAAAGTAACACAGTAATGTCAACAATATAATTATTATACCCATTAAGATATAGAAATTTAATCGATTCAGGCGGGATTCAAACCCGCAATCCCCTTACCCTAAAATTTTTATACAGTGTGTGTACAAACGAACAATGCTCGTGAAGGAGGAGGCGGGGCGGGAGCGGCAGCGAGAGCGACGAAGGATCGCAAGGCAAGCTGCCCGCGTACGAAGGCAACTCGGGCGTCGGAGATCGATGAACGACCTCCGCCCCCCATGAGCGCCGGCCTGGGGGTGACAGGTGGAGCCGCCTGTCACCCTGGCAGAAGCAGGACGCGGCGGTGGTGCGCCTGGCGCGCCTCCCCGTTTCCGGGGACGAGTTGGGGACTCTGTAGTCCCCACACCCGAGAAGAGGGCCAGATCGTGAGAGATGGCCCTGGGTCGGCCGGGGTGCGGTTCGAGTCCGACATAGCCTCCTCCACCGGCTCCGGTGGGGAGGTATCCGTGGTGGATTTTGCGCACGTAAGAAAAACAAAAAAAAAAGACAAACGAACAATGCACAAGATTGAATTAACTTAAAATTATATCAACATAAATGTGTTACCTAGTACGAACGCGCATAGTTACGGTAGTCACGTAGGACAACGGGTAAGGTAGGTCAAGTCGAATAAAAATTCAACTTGACCAACCGTGAATTACGTAACCGCCCATTCCGGGTAGGTACCATCCAGAAACCAAGCTCAAGTGTCTCCATGTCTTGACATACAGACGGAAAAGTATGTGATCCTATAAAGGTTTTATATACCACTTAGGTGTCAGACAAGCGCACGGCCCACCTGATGGAAAGTGGTTACCGTGGCCTATGGACGTGTGTCACACACCAGAGAAGCCACACTCGCGCTGCCGACCCTGTAAACCTACTGTGATACGGAACCCAACAACGAAACACAAATTCGCTAATTTTAAACAGGTAGCAAATTGAGGGTAAGCGGTCATCGCGGTCAATGACCGACTTATACGATATAAGGTCCTTCCGAGTTGATATGTCTGCTATGAGTCTAAAGTGAGGGGGATTAAAAATGCCCGCAGAGTTTCTTGCCGGAGTCTTCTCAGGTCGGGGCCGTGTTTCGAACCGGTGGTCCATTTACTAAACTGATATTCATGTTCCTATTTTGTTGACGTTTTGTAAGTGCCGATATAATGGTCTATACAGAATAAATGATTTTTTACTTTGACTTTGACTTTGACACATTACCGTTGAATTGAGTACAAATGGAGTTATTAAATTCTGTATTTTGTTATGTTATGAAGCAAATTAATCCTTAAAAAGCGTCCCACCTTCCCCTTGCCTTCTCGTGGTCAGGAGAAGTGAAGTGGAAGATGGGACGCTTTTTGAGAAGCCCCTGGATTCTGCAAAATCAAAACCACAGTCATACCACAGACACTGTAATAAATGACATTTAATTTTATTTATTTTTTATTTCTTATACAGAGATCGAAAAAGGCGAGCTTAACTCAAAATGAGTTCTCTCCCAGCAAACCTTTGAGTAGCAGAGAAGCATATAGTAATAAAGGGGGAAGTGTACATTACAAAAAAAAGAAAAGATAAACAAAGAAAGAAAAGAAAAAGAAAGAAACAAATTATTAAAATAAAAAGATAATAAGCGTACCTACCTGAACAGGTAGGTACATACATATATATACACAAACATAGCATTCATAGTATTATATTAATATATACTTAGATACACATAATACATAACATACCTACATACATATATAAATATACAGACTTCATTATTGTGAGAGAAAATGTTCCCTTGTTCTTCTGAAAATGTCCAGAGTATTACTACTGCGAATGGTGTGAGGTAGTGCGTTCCAAAGACGTACAGCTTGTACCGTGAAGAATCCATCATAACAGCTGGAACTGTGTGCAGGTGTGCGAAGCAGAAGAGAGGAGGAAAGACGACAGGGTTGGCCCCTAGGCACAAGATAATTGAAGCGTTCCCGCAAATAAGTTGGAGCATTGGGATTGTGAAGAATAGTATAGAGAAGAGTTAGGATGTGTAGTTCACGGCGCTGCCGAATAGGGAGCCAGTTCAATCTTTTACGATATTCCGTGACATGGTCATATACACAAAGCGGATTCGCAGATTGTGCAAGCGTTCGAGTTTGTTCAGCAGTTCCTCTGATGCATCGAGAAAATAGACTTCAGCATAGTCTAGTAGAGAGAGTAAGAGAGATTGTGCAAGAGTAACTTTAGTCTGAAGAGGTAGGAGTTTCTGGAGACGTTTGAGGGATTGAAATGAACAGTATACCCTTCTACTTACCTCCGCGATGTGAACATCCCAGGCAAGCATAGGCCAGACCAAGCGAACTATTGCAGAGAGAGTCAGAGAACATATCGCAGCTGTGAAAAACCGTCAGTTCAACAAATCGACAGTAGTAGAACATCTTGAGTCGGGTACCAATCACTGGATTGAGCTTCATCAACCCAAAGTCCTCTCCACTGATCGCCACTACTATTCACGGATTGTGCATGAAGCCATTGAAATCAAAAAATATAAAAATTTCAATAGGGAAGATGGATTCAAGCTATCCGGAACGTGGAATCCAGTGATTAAGATACTAAAACCAAAAAACACAGTGCCGTTAAAAACTGACATAGTGAGTGTGGTGTGTCGCCAGCTTAACCGTTCATAATAAGTGTAATGGTGGGTAGGCGCTCAAAAAATGTTCCCCGCATACATCTCGACCCTCGAAGTCAAAGTCGAAGTCTCGACGTCGTGACCACGGGTGCTGCAACGCATCCGAAACGTCGGCAGAAATAGTAAGTTCCTAGATATAATTCACGAGAAGTCCCGATACCTAGTATAATTAAGTATAGAGTCGATGTGCACGCCTACATTTTTTGCACTTTTGGAATAACCAATAACTACTGAATCGTATGTTATTGGAGGCAGAGAATCATGATCCAGAAGGCGGAGCATGTATCTACCACCAACAATAGGCGCTTGAGATTTTTTCGGAGTGACCAGCAGTCTAAAAAATTTGGCCCAGATATTGATATTTTCAAGGTCACTGTTGATGGCATCCACAGCCCTATGTAGTTCATCAGCTTGGGCATATCGATATATCTGCAAGTCATCTGCGTAGAGATGATAATGCGAGGTTAGGACCTTCGTGATGGCGTTTATGAAGATAGAGAAGAGAAGAGGAGAAAGGACGCCACCTTGTGGAACGCCTGCTACTAAATCGCACGAATCGGAGGAAACGTCATTCATTCTAACAGATTGTGAGCGTTTGTGGAGGTATGATTTAAACCATGTAGTTGTAGAGGCAGAAACATTGATGGATGAAAGAATACCTAAGAGAATGTCAAAATCAACCGAGTTGAAGGCACTGCTGAAGTCCAATAAGACCAAAACTATAAGTTGTTTGTTCTCCATGGCCAATCTTATGTCATCTGTAACTTTAACTAGAGTTGTTATAGTACTATGGCCACGGCGAAAACCAGATTGAAAAGGACTTAGCAGGCCATTAGAGGAGAGGTAATAGGTGAGTTGATCGTAAAAAATACTCTCAAGTACCTTCGATAGGATGGGAAGAATTGAAATAGGGCGGAATTGGGAGTATGTTGTAGGATTGGGTACTTTGGGCAAAGGTATAACAGAAGCTTTCTTCCATGATGAAGGGAAAAGGAGTAGTTTATAATGTGAGCTAGGATAGGAAGAATGAGATCTACGATGGGGAGAAACATTTGAAGTTTTAAAGGTAGTGGAAGAGAAAAGAGAAGATTTAAGGTTGAAGATTTAACATCAATAGGGATAGCAGTTGGAAGCACTGAGAAATAGGCATTTAATGCATTGAGATTCATGTCAGTAAAGTTGTCATGGGTGACCTTACCAATACCCAAGGATTTTAGGAACTGCCATTGTTGTGAAGTGTCAAGGTTTTCAATTGACTTGTGAATCTGATCTCGTCTCGCATCCCTACACATACGATTGCAGCGATTACGCAGTTTCTTATATAAGTTCAACCTCTTTTTTTTTTTACCACTTAGGTGGCAGACAAGCACACGGCCCACCTGATGGAAAGTGGTTACCGTGGCCTATGGACGTTTGTAACACCAGTGGAGTCACAGTCGCGCTGCCAACCCTGTAAATATATAGAGTTTCTGTGCCGTCAATGTAAAAGACAAAGCAGGACAAGCCTTTCTTCCCAGTGACAGCACAAATTATCCAGTGAGCTCTGGCTACCCTACTCACCACTGGGAACACAACACGAAGTTATTATGGCCGCGGTATTCTGTAGGGCGGAGGTACTTCCCCAGTCGGACTGCTCAATTGGGCGGATAAACCGCCGTGTCCTACCTCTCCTCAGACGGGCACTTCATATATTTTAGACTTTATTTACATACTCTTAAAGCCCAAAATTAAATAAAAATAGTTTCATTACGCCTTATCATTCATTCTGCAAAAATCCTTTTAATTTTGGACTTTAATAACATAGCATAGGAGGTAGGACACGGCGGTATTTCCGCCAAATTGAGCAATCTGACTGGGGAAGTACCTCCACCCTACAGAATACCGCGGTCATAATAACTTCGTGTTGTTTTCCCAGCGGTGAGTAGGGTAGCCAGAGCTCACTGGAGAATTTTTGCTGTCAGTGGGAAGACTATAAAGCCTTGTCCTGCTTTGTCTTCTACACTGAGGGCACAAAGCGAGTGTGGCTCCTTTGGTGTTACACACATCCCTAGGCCACGGTAATCACTTTCCATCAGCTGAGCCGTGTGCTAGTCTGCCACCTAAGTGGTATAAAAAGAAATTGCTTTAAAGTTCAAAATTAAATGCATTTTCAACAAGGTACGTAGCTTTAGCAGAATGGCCCTGATGAACTGACAACCTGAAAAGGTGGTTGGGACAGACTGGATGCGAAAGACGGAGGATCAGGTGCAATGGTGCAAATTTGAAGATGTCTTTGTCCAGCAGTGGACTGCAACAGTATTGTACAAATAATAAACTTTTGCGTAAAAGCCCGCTTTTATTTCCTTCTATTTTTAGAAAACATTAAATTCTAAACTTATAGGCGTTGTTTGGTAATATGACTAAAAAGAAGATACTAATTACTATCTTTTAGTCAAATTGGCAAACAATACATCATCAAAAGTTATAAAAGGTTTAAAAATATTTCTATTAATTTACTCAACTTTTGTGGTATTCGATTAAATTCCAATTAGGTACCTACCCACATATCTATTATGTCCTTTTTTAGTCAAAACAGCAAATATAGCTTACACAAGTATTTATTAAAAATGCTAAAGAGTTTACAAAAGTGTTGACTAACTCTATATCTTTTTAAACCATATAGGTAGAAGTTAGAACCATGGTGATATGCTAATTCCTCCAAAACGAACATTTGAGATAATAAGCCTCCTCTAGAGTTCGTGTTATTCGCAACATTTTCACAATAAATACGCCAAAAAACATAGAGTTTAACATACATACATACATATAATCACGCCTTTATCCTCGGAGGGTTAGGCAGAGGTGTATTAACATTTATAACAGATTTCACTAATCATTGTATCCGGTCCCACGTCCTCACTACCTATTAGTGAGCATATTGCCGTATTCCGGGTACTATTGTTGACTCGAGGCATGTATCTTAGGCTGAGTCTGGAGTCTGGGCTGTATATGTCTGATGTTAAACAGCCTTATCCTTTAGTCGCCTTGTACGACACCGCATGGGAACAGATGAGGTGGTCCAAATTCTACTCTGCCGGGAAGCACACGGCTTTTTATCATAAGGTAGACGTTAGAACCATGGTAATCTGCTAATTCATTCCAAACGAACATTTAAGGTATTAAACTTCGTGTAGAGCTCATGTTTTTCACAACATTTTCTATGATATCTGACACTTTAGAGAAAGAATTCTACTTTTTCTAAGGTGCCAAACATTAAGCAACAAGCACCATAGATAATTTTTCCATTGTCTTAAGTATCAAACATCATAAAAGGTCTGCAGGTCTGCAAGAGGGCTTACGTCAGAGCGGATGCCCTGCGCATTGCACGGCAATGCTGTGCCCGTGGCTGCCCGTGCCGTGAGCTAGTGGCACATCCCACGGGCAGCCGTGGATACTGGCGACTTGCCAAAGCCGTGCAGGCCAACTTCTGTCAGCCTTCGCTGCCACCGCTGCGCTACCCTGATGGATCCCTGGCCCATGAACCGCAAGAGAATATGCTAGTAAATCTCTTTGCGGCCAATTCCCGAGTCGATGATTGCGGTATACAGCCGCCGACAGTACCCAATGTTGACCACGTAATGCCTGAAATACGTAGCAGGCAATGTGATGTCCGTGAGGTACTTCAGTCACTTGATGTCCGGAAAGCCAGTGGCCCGGATGGTATTTCAGCGGTGGTTTTACAAAAATGTGCAGCGGAGTTGTCCCCAATGCTTACGCGGCTGTACCGACTGTCCTAGAGCTCGGGTACAGTGCCTTCGGCTTGGAAAGAGGGGGGATCGCTCAGAGCCAGCTAACTATCGACCCATAGCTGTCACCTCAGTGCATTGCAAGGTCTTCGAGCACATCATTAACAAACAGCTCATGCGTCACCGAGAGGATCACTCCTTAATTAATGACCGGCAATATGGCTTCAGGCCGAAACGGTCAACGGGTGATCTTCTAGCATACGTTACCCTTCTTTGGGGTGAGGCTATGGACAAGCACGGCGAGTCACTGGCAATTAGTCTTGATATCCCCAAAGCTTTCGATAGAGTCTGGCACAAATCGCTTCTCTCCAAGCTTCCATGCCTCCTACACTGTGCAACTGGATTGTTAGTTTCCTGCAGGAGCGCCGTATTCGCTTCCTCTGTGATGGAGGGACTTCGGAGTTCTTGCAGATAAATGCTGGCGTACCGCAGGGGTCTGTATTATCTCCCGCTCTCTTTCTTCTGCATATCAACGACATGCTGTCCACCGGGAGCATGCATTGCTATGCAAACGATAACACCTTACGCAGGAGTTATCACGGACAACCTGCGGCCAAACAGTCTGATATCGCGGAAAAAAGACAGCTTCTTGTCACTGAGCTGGACCGGATCTTGAATCACATTTCTCAATGGGGCTCTGAGAACATGGTCGAGTTCAATGCCAAGAAGACGCAGGCATGTGCGTTCACAGCAAAGGTATCTTCTTTCCTTCCCCTTCCCACTCTTCAGAGCACGCCACTGCCACTGCAGGACAATCTCAATATCCTAGGTATGGATATTCGTTGCAAACTGAATAACAGAAATTACATCGAGAGCATCATCAAAACAGCCTCGCGGAAACTCGGACTCCTGAACAAAGTGAGACGTTTTTTCACACCGGAGCAGCGGTGTCTTCTCTATAAGACACAAATTCGCTCCTGCGTGGAATACTGCTCGCGTCTCTAGGATGGCTCCGAGAAATACCTACTAGATGATCTCGATAGGTTGCAGCGACGCGCGGTCCGAATTATTGGGAACCCTGAGGTCACGAACACCCTCGAGCCTTTGCGGATATTATTATATATATATTGCTTCCTTGGCTGTATTTTACCGTCTCTACCATGGTGAGTGTTCTGGTGAGCTCTTCCAACTAATCCCACCATCTCCTTTCCTACATAGGACAACACGTGCTGGCTTTAGATGTCACCCTCACACTGTGCAGAATATACGAGCAAGAACCAAGCTGTTCGGAGACTCTTTTCTTTGCCGCACCACCAAGGCCTGGAATTCATTACCAGCACACGTGTTTCCTTCTTCCTGCAGTCCCGGGGCCTCTAAGCGGGGCGTGAAAAAGCATCTAATGAGGCCGCCCAGCTGAGTGCCACCATTGTAACACTTAGTGTCTGTAATGGTGACCCTCTTTCCTGAGACTTTGCCTTTAGCTTACCATCAGGCGAGGAGAGGTCAAGTTGGCGTGTCCTATATAAAAAAAAATATTGTGATAAACCATAGAGACATAAATCTCTACATGTTTTGTTCTGTGTTTTGTTGAGAAAAACTTGAACTCTAAATGAGGCATTACCTTTACACGTTTCATAAGGTTATTATTTGTAATACAAACAACCTCCATGAACCTGTCATATGTATGTATTTGTAATTGTATATGGATACATTGCATGGCCCTGCCTTACTCCTCGTTTACACCTAAGTATAAAACATGTATTTGACAAGTTACAATATGTCACAGGCTAGTGTGAACGCAAATGTGTTTTATACTTGTTTACAACTTGTTGGCTATGCATCTTACGTGAACGAAAAAGTATCTGAGATACATGTATAAACAAGTATTGTGTTTAGATTAGTCTTCTACAAATCTTCAACAAGTTTTTTATAAACAAGTTTACAACTTGTTTCGTGGTGTAAACGAGGGGTTACACACCACCCCTGAGCCTGCAGCCTGAGGGCAGTACATCGCCCTCACAAAATTTAAAAGTATCAAGATGTTAATATTAGTTTGTTTAAACTAGTAACCGTAATTACACCACCATAACATAAACATAACAGAACATAAACTCAGGCCTATATCCCCGAAGAGGTAGGCAGAGGTGCTAGCACCCATATTTCACCAGTTTATGTTTAGGTCCCAGTGTAATAGGTGGCGTGCCTATTGCCATTAACCGGGCACTTATAAACCTGCGATAAATACACACATAACTTCGAAAAAGTCATTGGTGTGTGCCATGGTATAACCTGGGATCGAACCCGAGACCTCGTCTCAGTAGTCCATTACCCATACCACTAGGCTACCGCATTACCACCAGCTAAGATAAATTACCTACTTGTTTTAGGTGTGGTCACCATTGAAACCCGGACCTCTCTATTGTAAGTACCACTAACCTAATCTCACTGTCGATTGCGACGTGACGTAGTTTAAAATATGAATATTTCAACATTTTGGTTTCGCGATAGTTATGTGAAATTACAAATTACGACTATTAGTAGGCATATAATTTGTACCAGACGATCCGCTTCGGATTCCCCGTGGCATATTTCGAAAGTCTATAATTCTATATCCTTGAAGCTATATGTGTCTTTCAAATATACTTTTTATACCACTTAGGTGGCAGACAAGCACACGGTCCACTTGATGGAAAGTGGTTGCCGTGGCCTATGGACGTGTGCAACACCAGTCACACTCGCGCTGCCGATTCTGTAAGTGCACAGAGTTTCTGTACCGTCATTGTAGAAAACAATGCAGGACAAACATTTGGTCTTCCTACTGAAAAGCACAAAAACTCTCCAGTGAGCTCTGGCTACTCTACTCACCGCCGGGAACACAACATGTGGGCATTATGACCGCAGTATTTTGTAAGGCGGAGGTACTTCCCCAGTCGGACTGCTCAATTGGGCGGAAAGATCATTGTGTCCTACCTCCATCAAAAGTAAGGTATGGGAATCGGTCGGATTTGATGACATGTATGATCTCTGCTCCGCTCCTTTAGGCAGTAGCGTGATGATAGCCTCTAACCTTCCTCAATAAACGAAATGTTCAAAATAAACATACTTATTTATTAAATTCGAACCAGAGTTTCTGAAATTATTGTGTAGAACCAAACAAACAAATTTCAGCTTTGTAATATTAGAACAGATAATTGTATTTTCCCATTGCTGATTAATACAAGGTCAGGCACTCAATTCTACGAAAGCAAAACCACTGTCGTACTACAGATACTGCAGAAAAATTACATTAAATTAACACGCTTTTATTAGCTTCACTTGGTCACTACGAGTATGTATTATTATAAGAAAATCTTGGAATCTTAATTTGACCCACTTACCGGTCTTTGATTAGGATGAAATTTTGCACACGCTCGAGTTCTGATGACACTACATGACTAGCTAAGAAACGTCATTACAAATCCAATGTTATATAGCTGTAAAATATTGTTGGTAGACCTAATAAATAAATAAGTAGCGGCCTCCCCAAGATGGCAGACTGGCTGTTTGAAATCCACTCCCCTGATATGGGTACCAAATGAAAGGGTTTGCTGTCAGGAAAATAAAAAAAATAGTCACGTGACTTAAATCCAATATGGCAGACGTCCAAGATGGCGGACAGGCTATTTGAAAGGCGGACTCACTAGTTTTCCCTTTGCCAAATCAGGATTACATAAACGCTCCACGCTTTCTTTCATAATAAATCATAGTAAATATTCAATAAAGATGATTACGTAGGTACTTATAACCATTTCGTATAGGTAAATATTTATCGTTTCATCATGAACTGAAATTGTTTATGTTTACCTGCGATCTAATGAAGATTTGGCAAAGGGAAAACTATTGAGTCATTAAACTAAATGTCCGAATTATTTTGTAATTTTTAGTGCGTGCTAATAGCGTGTTGTTTTTTAAACTATTATTTTTTTAGACTTTATTTCTGCACGCTTAAAGTTCAAAATTAAATGAAGAGAGTTTAATTACACTTTTTATTCACTCCGCAAAAAAATATTTTAAGTAATTATAATCTTTTATAGTCTATTATAGTCGTAAAGTTCAAAATTAAATGATTTTTTAGCACTGTCCGTTGTATGACAATGGTTTTGCCTTAGCAGATTCAAGGCATAGGTTGCCTTATGCAAATGAATTCAGCAATATGGAAATACCTTAATAATTATTACCCATATATATCTTTTTGGGCTTAGGTAACAGGAAAAACAATACGTAAGATGTATTTTATGATTAATGGATGCGTCAGTGGCGTGGCGGTAGTGAATGCGGCCGCTACGCAGGTAGCGCGGGTTCGATCCCCGCTCAGTGCAAATATTTGAATGCATGATTATAGGTATTTGCATTGGTCTGGTCGTGCCTTTGAGAGCACGTTAAGGCTTCGGTCCGAATTGCCATACGAACATTTATGGCAGTTGTTACGGGCAGTTGAAGCCCTCAAAAATCTGACTAGTCTAACTACAGAACTTTGATATTAACAGTTGGTTCTGGAGGTCAGATGACATACATACCTACATACATACCTACATATGTAGGTCGCTCCGGGCCTATATACCAATCAAGCACATTAAGCATATTGATAACTCACTTGTACTTTTCCCCATTACTTTTTTTTTATACCATTTAGTTGGCAGACAAGCACACGGCCCACCTGATGGGAAGCGGTTACTGTGGCCTATGGACGTATGCAACACCAGGGGTGTCACACTCGCGCTGCCGACCATGAAGAAACATTCTGATGCCCCTCTTGAAGAACCCTATATTGCAGGCGCTTGGAAAAACTACAGCAGCAGTGAGGTCATTCCACAGCTTGAGTGTGCGTGGAATGAAGTTTTTTTTTTTTTTATATATATAGGACACGTCAATTGGACTTCGCCTTGCCTGATGGTAAGCTGAAGGCAAAATTCCAGAAAAGAGGGTCACCATTACTTACACATACCGTGTGACAATGGTGACACTCAGCTTGACGGCCTTATCATATGCTTTTTCACGCCCCGCTTAAAGGACCCGGGACTGTAGGAAGAAGGAAACACGTGAGCTGGTAATGAATTCCAGGCCTTAATGGTGCGACAGAGGAAAGAGTCTCCGAACCGCTTGGTTCTTGATCGGATGTTTTGCACCGTGTGCGGATGACATCTAAGACCTGCACGCGTTGTCCTGTGTAGGAAAGGGGAGGGTGGGACTAATTGGAAGAGCTCATCAGAACACTCCCCATGGTACAGACGGTAAAATACAGCCATGGACGCAACATCTCTACGCAGCTGTAAAGGTTCTAGGGTGTTCGTGATCTCGGGATTCCCAATGATGCGGACCGCACGTCGCTGCAACCTGTCGAGAGCATCTAGTAAGTACTTTGCTGAACCATCCCAGAGATGCGAGCAGTACTCCACACAGGAGCGAATTTGTGTCTTGTATAGAAGACACCGCTGCTCCGGCGTGAAAAATCGTCTCACTCTGTTCAGGACTCCGAGTTTTCGTGAGGCTGTTTTGATGATACTTTCGATGTAGTTTTTGTTATTCAGGTTGCAGCAAACATCCATACCTAGGATATTGAGATTGTCCTGCAGCGGCAGTGGTGTGCTCTGAAGAGTGGGGAGGGGAAGGAAAGAAGATACTTTTGCTGTAAACGCACATGCCTGCGTCTTCTTGGCATTGAACTCAACCAGGTTCTCAGAGCCCCATTGAGAAATGTGATTCAGGACCCCGTCAAGCTCAGTGACAAGAAGCTGCCTTTTCTCTGCGATATCTGACTGCTTGGCCGCTGGATGTTCATGATAACTCCCATGTAAAGTGCTATCGTCTGCATAACAATGAACATTGCCGGTAGACAGCATGTCGTTGATATGCAGAAGAAAGAGAATGGGTGATAAGACGGACCCCTGGGGCACGCCAGCATTAACCTGCAGAAACTCCGAAGCTCGTCCGTCACAAAGGACGCGAATACGGCGCCCCTGCAGGAAGCTAGCAACCCAGTTGCACAGCCTAGAAGGCAGACCAAAGGCAGGTAGCTTAGAAAGAAGCGATTTGTGCCAGACTCTATCGAAAGCTTTGGCGATGTCAAGACTAATTGCCAGTGACTCGCCGTGCTTGTCCATAGCCTCACCCCAAAGATGGGTAACGTATGCTAGAAGATCACCCGTTGACCGTTTCGGTCTGAAGCCATATTGCCGGTCATTAATTAAGGAGTGATCCTCTAGGTGCCGCATGAGCTGTTTGTTAATTATGTGCTCGAACACTTTGCACAGCACTGAGGTGACGGCTATGGGTCGATAGTTGGCTGGCTCCGAGCGATCCCCCTTCTTGGGAATCGGCTGAACATTCGCCTCTTTCCAAGGCAAAGGCACTGTACCCGAACTGTAGGATAGCCGGTACAGGCGCGTAAGCATTGGAGACAACTCCGCTGCACATTTTTTCAAAACTACCGCTGGAATACCATCCGGACCACTGGCTTTCCGGACATCGAGTGATTGCAGCACTGCACGGACATCGCGTTGCCTGATATGGATATCAGGCATCGCGTGGTCACTGTCGGGTAGTGTTGGTGGCTGCGTACCACAATCATCGATTCGGGAGTTGGCCGCAAAGAGATTAGCCAGCAGATTTGCCTTCTCTTGCGGCTCATGGGCCAGGGATCCATCAGGGTTACGCAGCGGAGGCAGCGAAGGCTGACAGAAGTTGGCTTGCACGGCTTTAGCCAGTCGCCAGTAGCCACGGCTTCCCGTAGGATGCATCACTAGCTCTTGACCAAGCCGCGCCATGCGCAGGGCATCCGCTCTGACATAGGCCCTTCTACAGACCTTTGTGGCTCTGTTGTACGCCGCCTTGAAGTGGCCCAGATTGGGATGGCGCGTGGCGCGCGCCCTTACCCAAGCGCGGTACGCAGACTGTTTTTGTTCAACAGCTTCCGCGCACTCGCGCCCGAACCAAGGGCGCACCCCGCGGTCACCGGTGACATCGGTGTATGAGATATAGTATTCCATACCCAGACCGATCTCACCGGCGACAGCAGTAGCACAATCCGATGGGTTCTTACCTTCAAAGCAGCGCTCAACCCACGTTTCTTTCATACCGTACAGTGCGCACCGTCCCAGGTCGCAATGAATTCCGTGCCTATGGCGAGAGGTGGGATGATAGAATGTAGCTACGGGCATCATGTCAAACAATTCATCTGAGCACTTTTATTATTTGTTAGAGCTGACCGGTTTCGCTTTACGGCACCCTCAAAGGTTTATATAAACAAAACAATGACGTCACCATCCTTCACATAGCGATTGCCCAGTCGCGTCCAAATCTTGTACTTTGGAGCTCATGGTAACCTTTAAGTTCTTCAGACTATTTATAATGTTGATTGATGGCACTTGGTGGAATTTGTTGTTACACAGGATGTCGTAAGGCGAAACCGGTCAGGTCTAACAAATAATAAAATTAATGTGGAAAACTGAGTTATCAATATGTGTAGCAACAAATTCCACCAAGCGCCATCAATCAACAGTATAAATGTTATTTTTAAACTTTCGCGGTGTGAATTCATAATTATACTAGGTATCGGGACTTCTCGCGAATTATATCTTGAAACTTACTATTTCTAGATATAATTCGCGAGAAGTCCCGATACCTAGTATAATTATGAACAGTATAAATAGTCTGAAGAACATTAGCCAAGCTTTGGACGCGATTGGGCAATCGCTGTGTGAATGATGGTGACGTCATTCGTTTGTTTACCTTCAAAACAAAACGATCTACAAGGAAAAATATAACTTTTTTTTTTTGTAAAAATGTATGTAATTTATTGTTTTTCTTGGTATGGTAAATTATGACGAAATGTTTTTCAGTTTCAAAGTTTTTATGGCAGTGGTCATGTTACATAGTTTTTATAAGTATAAATTATTTTTATACGAAGACAATGTCTTCTTTAAAACCCCGCTTAATAGCAAAAAGCAGTAGTTGTGATAGAATTCATATCTTTTTTTTAACGTGCGCAAAATCCGCACGGATATCCCCACTGGAGCCGGTGGGGGCAGTTATGTCGGACTTGAACCGACTAAAACGCGCGCCGTCTGTGTAGGCTGCAGGTTGCGGGAGGTGAGATTATCTGAGACATAGGTACCCCTCGGACCCCGGCCGGCCCAGGACCGTCTCTTATGAGACAGTCCTCTTCGGGGAATTAAATTCATACCTACTACTTTTTGCCATCAATCGGGGATATAATGAAACTCTTTTTGCCAAGAATTTCGTTACGCTTCTTCATTCGCTCTGCATGAAGCTATTTAATTTAAGTCTTTAAAGGTATTGGTTTAAGGTCTAAAACTAAATTGTTTTTTTAGCAGTGTCCGCGGTATGAGTGGGTTTTCATTAAAAGAATCTAAGCTCTGTTTTATTTATTGCATAACATAACATAAACTCACGCCTATATCCTCGAAGGGGAGGCAGAGTTGCCAGCACCTACATTTCGACAGTTTATGTTTTGGTCCCAATGTAATAGGTGGCGCGCCTAATGCCATTAACCGGGCACTTATAAAGCTGCGATAAATACACACATAACTTCGAAAGGTAACGAAAAGTCAATAGTGTGTGCCATGGTTAAACCTGGGATCGAACCCAAAACCTTGTCTCAGCAGTCCATTACCCATACCACTAGGCTACCGCGGCTTTTTTTGACACGAGTTGACATTATTAAAGAGAAGGAGATAGCATCCTTTAGTTTATGTAATTATTTTATTAGACATGCAAATATTTGTACTGAGTGAGAACCCAACCCGAGACCTCTGATGTAGCTGGCGAACGTTCAATACCTCACCAAACAGATGTAAATCCTAAGCAATAAATCATAGTAAATGACGAGTGCATTTGTATTTCTTAAAGACTGCGATATAAGGAAAACTTGTCTGATGATACACAGTTCAGTTATATTATATACCTACATTACATGGTACTTACCTAAGTCTTTATACAAGAATATTATAACATTCTTGTATATTTAATTTACCATGTTTAGTAATCGTTTAAAAATAAGAAACGCAGATATGATATTCAAACGAGGAAAAAATGAAAAAAATAATTGCAATCTTTCAAATCGACATACGTATCACTCGCAAAGTATATAAAAATATGATAATAAAAAGTGACTAATACGAGTAAGGTCATGTTACGAGAAGTTTAAATTTGGAACAATTGGATGTGAAGAACCGATTTCCGGGGACGAGTTGGGGACTCTGTGGTCCCTACACCCGAGGAAAGGGTCAGATCGAGAGAAATGGCCCTGGGTCGACCGGGGTGCGAGGGATATGCCTGTTACATCACCTTCGGCAACCAAAAACGACCCACATGCGTCGTGCGTTTTGGTCGGTTCGAGTCCGACATAACCCCTCCTACCGGCTCCGGTAGGGGGGAGGGGGGTATCCGTGGGTATTTGCGCACGTAAAAAAAAGCGCCCCTACAATTTGGAGTTCTTCAAGAGAGGCATCTGAAGGTTTCTTCATGGTCGGCAGCGCGAGTGTCACGTCCCTAATGTTGCATACGCCCATAGGCCACGGTAACTACTTCCCATCAGGTGGGCCGTGTGCTTGTCTGCCACCGAAGTGGTATAAATATTAAAGTCGCTTCGGTTTCCTTAAGGTAGGTACTGTTAAAACGAACCGAAGTCATATATCGCCTTCAGGTCCAAATCAAATCAAACTTTATATCCTTAGAACATAGTTTTTGGACTTTTGTGATAAATGTATTCCATGGAAACCATAGCCTGAACATCAATCAGCAATTACCCTCTTAGACAAGTGGCCAGCGTATTATAGAATAATATGATGAGATTTTTTTATTTAGGACACGCCAACTTGACTTCACATCGCCAGGTGATAAGCTAAAGGCAAAGTCTCAGGAAGTGTTGTGTTCCCGGTGGTGTGTAGGGTAGCCAGAGCTCACTGGAGAGTTTTTGTGCTGTCAGTGGGAAGACCAAAAGCTTGTCCTGATTTTGTGTTCTACACTGAGGGCACATAAAATCTCTGTTCTTACAGGGTCGGCAGCACGGATGTGACTCCACTGGTGTTACACACGTTCATAGGTCACGGTAACCACTTCCCATCAGGTGGGCCGTGTGCTTGTCTGCCACCTAAGTTGTATAAATAAAACAAAAAAGAGGGTCACCATTACAGACACTAAGTAATGTAACAATAGTGGCACTAAGCTTGGCGGACTCATCAGATGCTTTTCCATGCCCCGCTTAAAAGACTCAGGACTGTAGGAAGGAGGAAACACGTGTGCTGGTAATGAATGAAGTAGTGGGAGTGACACGTATTTTGACATTTATGACAGTCGTCAACGTATATCAATAATCCTCTACATTAATCTATCTATTCTACAAACAACACAACATTGTCTAGAGGGGTTTTTTTTCACGTGCGCAAAATCCCCACGAATACCCTCTCACCGGAGCCGGTGGAAGAGGTTATGTCGGACTTGAACCGACTAAAACGCACGCCGCCTGTGGGTCGCTTTGGTTGCTGAAGGTGAAGTCAGGTATAGCCCTCGCACCCCGGCCGACCCAGGGCTATCTCTCACGATCTGGCCCTCTCTTCGGGTGTGGGGACTACAGAGTCCCCAACTTGTCCCCGGAAAAGGGGAGGCGCGTGAGGCGCGCCGCCGCCGCGGTCTGCTTGTCTAGAGGGGCTAATGTTTCATGTCAGGTCTACTGAGGAAAGCCTGCACCAATAAGCAGGCGTAAAGGCTTGCTGGTGAAGTTGAATAGGGGCTCCTAAATCTTGGGAGGGAGAGATCTAGGAGACTATAAGCCATTATAATCTCGTGATGTGCTCCCGGTGGTGAGTAAGGCAGCCAGAGCTCACTGGAGAGTTTTTGTGCTGTCTACACTGACGGCACAAAAACTCTGTGCTTACACTTCAAGTGTGACGCCTCTGTTGCTGCACATGTCTATAGGCCACTGTAACCACTTTTCATCAGGTGGGCAGTGTGCTTGTCTACCTCCTAAGTGGTATAAAATAGACCTAAAGTGAGCATACCTATTAGTATTAGTTATAAATATATATAACATAACAGACACGACACAGACAAGTATATATTTTGCTACTAAACAGAAAGGAGGACATTACGGTATCCCCTTCGAATTCTGAACCGATAACACCACAACTAAGTGCCTATTGTCGCACAAAAATCTATTTATAATCTCAATCTAATCTCGCACTGCTACTTAAATGTCAAAAACTATCACATATTTGAGCCGTTTAGGATCGAAACGCTGGGTTCGTAGGGTCCGAGCACACGGTCGCTTTACAAAGAAATAGCAAAGCGACTGGTCGATGCTTCGCGTGACCAAAGGGCTGGCCTCTTTTTAGCACAACAGATTGGTATTGCCATCCAACGGGGCAATGCAGCCAGCCTTTTGGGCACATTACCAGTCGATATCGATGGGGAGGAGTTTTCAATGCTTGAACCTTTTATATTCTTGTAAATATTAGGTTATATCTTTCTACAATAACAAAATGGATCATTGTAATATAAATAAATAAATTACACAGCATAAGTAAAGCTGTAAATTTAATTCAAAAATTAAAGTAATTTGAAATTTAAAACTATCACAATAACAATGGAAATTGTGTTACAAGAATACCGTTTTTGTTTTCGACATTTGGGAGATCGAAATTAGATTAAGACTATGCCTTCCAATGGCGAAGGATTAACAATTTTAAAAGGAAACTCAATGGAATATTTTTTATTAACCGACTATTCTAAATTTGAATGGAATTCTGGGGCGTTCTGATTTCAGATACTGAATATATTTAAACATCACTACCGCTACTTCCCTTTATAGAGCAAGCCTCTGATGCCTTCTTAAAAACCATACAAGTGTTGTACTATTATTTTGTTCTGTTGTCATCTTTAGCAGAGTGTTAGTCCCGGATGGTGTTTGGTTCCCAGTGAAACAGAATAGCGCATGGGTGTCTGAAGGCGACTAAGAGATAGGGCTGTTATCCATCCAACAACCCTATATCCCTTAGTCGCCACGTAACTTGTTGGAGCCATCTACCGGATCTTACGAACTGGTAAAACAGGTTCAAGTGTTGACTTTTTCCGATTCTACGACACTTCGAATTCCACATAACATTATTCTTTATTCTGAAGCACACTCAAAGAGGAATTAGCGAGTTGAAGTCAGTAGTTTGTTTTACGATTGTCTAAAAAATAAAGTATTAAAAATACTTACATTATAAATTTGTGCTGGTACAGTAAAATTAATTTGTATAATTATCTGCCTCGTCTCTTGCCCATGGGGTTGTAACACAATTCGTCCATAAATACGTCCGTATTCATCAGACTGGTAGTCAAATATGTCAGGGCATGGCGACACTACATTCCGTCTTTGTCCTAACACCAAGCATATATTAAACACTAGGACACAAAAACACAGTAACTTAACTCTTTCCATGATTAAAGTTAAGACGTTTTACATTTCGCGTTGGTTTACAACACGACCTCTGTCCATGACTACTGGTAGACAACTGACTTTATTTTGTTATTGAAACTGATGAGCAATCCAAAACGAGAATTTTCGCACTTCGTGGCTCAATCAACTTAACTAATGTATTTTATTAATATTGTCTTAAATCAAACAGCATAAGAATGTGTGATGATTATCTACATAAGTAACAAGCAGGTGTATAATTACAGGCATATATCTTGACCCCAATCACGTTACAAAATGTACTCTGTAAGTATGCGCAGTATGCCTTGTTGATTTTGTGTTCGGCACTGAAGTACAGGGTTGGCAGCACGGATGTGACTCCACTGGTATTACACACGTTCATAGGTCACGGTAACCACTTTCCATCAGGTGGGCTGTGTGCTTGTCTGCCACCTAAGTGGTACAAATTTTATTTTAATTATTATTATACCAAAAGTAGTAGGTAAGTTAGTACCACAAAACTCTTTTTTGAAATTGGGTATTTGATGGACAAGTCAAATTAGTGTATTTTTAAATGTCGTCAAAACGATTTTTTTTATATAGGACACGCCTACTTGACTTCACCTCGCCTGATGGTAAGCTAAAGGCAAAGTCTCAGGAAAGAGTGGCACCATTACAGACACTAAGTAATGTTACAATGGTGCTCAGGTTGGCGGGCTCATCTGATTTTTTTTTTGGTTATGTACCGCTAATTATATAATATCTTAGATAGAAAGATACAAAATGTTAATATTTAAATCTTTATGAACCTTAGCCTTTAATTACCTAATCAATGAGACGGATCAACTTAGCGGAAGTGATGAAGATCGTGTTTTATTTTATATACTCAGCATAACTTGATTATAACTTTTATATTATTATCTAGTCAGAATCTCATTGGTAAGTACGTACTTAAGAAAATCTGAATAGAAATCAAAATTGTCCGTCTCGTAGAACCCACGGGACCAACGGGCCCAAACGGACCAATGGGTCCAAACTAACCTCATCTACAAATTTAGGTGCCTACCTGTTTTCCTGCTGATTCGAATTTTGTCCTGCAAGAGCGCATCTCTTGGGGGTGATACCTTTGCTGGAGCAAATCATGACCGGAGATTGCCCTGAGTCAACCGATGATCCGTGGGGGTTACATACATATATACAATACACATAATCACGCCTTTATCCCCGCAGGGCTAGGCAGAGGTGAATTATCCACATTTCACCAATCATTGAATTCGGTTCCACGTAATAGGGGGTGGGCCGATTGCCGTCTTGCGGGCAATAATTTTGACTCAAGCTATGCATCTGAGGCTCTGGGCTATATACTTAGTCTGGCCATAAATACTGTTACAATTAAAATAAGAAAGATATTACATTTGAATTTGGAATCTGTCATTTTTATACGATTGTTCATTGTGTTTTCTAATTTTGGCGCCAATACATTGTATAATATTTTGTTATATTAAAATGGAGTGGGGTGATAAAGAAAACCGAATCGCTGTGATTGCATTACACAAAGTTGGTATGGAGCCGAATGTAATTTTTAAAACTCTCCATACGCTTGGTATTAGTCAAATGTTTGTGTACCGGGCTATTAATAGATACAATGAGACCTCCTCTGTTTGTGACAGAAAAAGATCTGGCCGTCCACGTAGTGTTCGTACGAAAAAGGTGGTCAAAGCAGTAAGGGAAAGAATTCGAAGAAATCCTGTCCGAAAGCAAAAGATTTTATCTCGGGAGATGAAGATAGCACCCAGAACCATGTCGTGCATTTTAAAAGATGACTTAGGACTTGCAGCCTATAAGAGAGGCACTGGTCATTTTTTAACTGATAATTTAAAAAAGAATAGGGTGGTAAAATCGAAGCAACTACTGAAGCGGTACGCAAAGGGAGGTCACAGAAAAATTTTGTTTACGGATGAGAAAATCTTTACAATTGAGCAACATTTTAACAAACAAAATGACCGTATTTATAATCAAAGCTCTAAGGAAGCTTCCCAATTAGTCGACAGAGTGCAACGTGGGCATTATCCGACTTCAGTGATGGTTTGGTGGGGTGTTAGCTATGAAGGAGTGACTGAGCCATATTTTTGTGAAAAAGGTATCAAAACATCGGCACAAGTGTATCAAGATACCATTCTTGAGAAGGTAGTTAAACCCCTTAACAACACCATGTTCAATAACCAAGTATGGTCCTTCCAACAAGACTCAGCGCCGGGTCATAAAGCTCGGTCCACGCAGTCTTGGTTGGAAGTGAACGTTTCGGACTTCATCAGAGCTGAAGACTGGCCGTCGTCTAGTCCCGATCTTAATCCGCAGGATTATGATTTATGGTCAGTTTTAGAGAGTATGGCTTGCTCTAAATGCCATGATAATTTGGAGTCCCTAAAACAAACCATACGATTGGCAGTGAAGAATTTTCCCATGGAAAGAGTGCGTGCTTCTATTGATAACTGGCCTCAATGTTTAAAGGACTGTGTTGCAGCCAATGGAGACCACTTCGAATAAGCTTTTTATATTTTAAATTGTTTTATATTTATGTATTAAACTAACACACTGTAAAAGTAATAAATATTATTTGCAATAAAAAAAATTTTTTTTCTTCGTAACAATATTTATGGCTAATAACAACAAACAATAATTACTGGACACAATATTAGATCATAATTATATGTATTTAAATGATGGAAGACATACTAGAATTAAATTAGTGAATAATCAGGTTCAGAAAACTTCACCAGACATTACTTTTGTATCATCAGATATCGCCACGGAGTTTAATTGGAATGTACTTAATGAAAATTTAGGTAGTGACCATTTAATTATTAAATATGCAATGCACTACTCTGATACCTCTCAATTGACTAAGAGACGAAATTTTAAGAAAGCTAATTGGGAAGACTATCATAATTTTCAGATAGAACCATTTACCACAAATTTTGAGAACTCTTTAAATTTACAGAAAAGATACAGTTATTTTATCAAACAAATTCAAACATCGGCTGATAAGTGTATCCCCATATATAAAAATTAATAATAACCCAGAAAGCAATTTTAAACCTAAATCTTATTGGGATTCTGAACTTTCTAAGGTGGTTGCTGAACGCAGACTCGCACTGAGTAGGTTTCGTAGGAATCCCACACCCCAAAATTATGATATCCTTAAGAACAAAATTGAGGAGGTGCATTTACTTATAAAAAAAGCTAAAAGTAATCACTGGAAAAAATTTTGTTCTGAGATAGACGAGACAGTCTCAGTTTCAGAAATGTGGAGGCGTATGAGGTGGTTTAAAGGTTATAAGAAAATCAAATACTATCCTTCAGAGGAACAGAAAGAAGAGTTGTTATGCTCTCTTGCACCAGACTGGGTTATAGAAAGAAGACCCGAATTTGTATCAAGGAATCAATTATTGGAGTCAAATATATCTCATTCCGAATTAATTAACTGCCTCAAAGGTAAAGATACCGCACCTGGTCAAGATGGTATAACGTACTCCATGTTGTTTAACCTTCCAAATATAGCTAAAAGCTATTTACTGAACATATTCAATTTGATTTTAAAATACGGTTTATCCCCAAAGGAATGGCAAAGTATCAGTGTGGTGCCTATACCTAAATATACAAAGGACCCACGAGATGAACCCAAACTTAGGCCCATATCACTTATTTCGTGTGTTTGTAAAACCTTCCATAATATCTTGGCTAGGCGGGTTGAATGGTACGTGGAACATAACAATATAATTTCAACCTTTACAACTGGATTTAGGAAATCACAATCTAGTTTAGACTGCTTAGTACGCTTAGTTACTAGTATACAAATAGGCTTCTCAAATGACATACCAACTGTTGCATGTTTCTTAGATATAGAGAATGCATACAACAATATTTCAGTAATTCAGACTGTTAAAATGCTAGATGAGCTTAATATGGGACAGACTATTTGTCGATATTTTTGGCACTTCTTAACTGAAAGGAAGATATCAATTAAAACAGATGATAGTAGTAAAATGTATAATTCTGTCAGGTTCACTAGTAAGGGCTTGGCCCAAGGAGACCCAATATCACCATTAATTTTTAACATTGTAACAAGTAAAATTTGTCATGCAATTCAACATGTATATATGGCTCAATATGCTGACGATTTTGTTCTATATACAAGTAATGTTGATTTTCAAACCTGTGAGAACAATTTACAAAGTGCTTTAAACAGTATGATTGAACTATTAGAGGAACTAGGATTGAACCTCTCTGCAAATAAATCAAATGTATGCATTTTTAAGAGAGGACGTAAAATATATAATGTGAAACTTAGAGTTGATAATCATTACTTAAACACTTCGCGCTGTGTTAAATATTTGGGTATGTGGCTAGACAAGTCCTTATTATGGCATAAACACATTAATGTAACACTAGAAAAAACGGTAAAATTTCTAAATCTTTTTAAAGTATTAGCAGGAGGGTCATGGGGAATTCATCAAAATCATTTAAGGAAGTTGTATTTGTCTTTGATTAGAAGTCGCTTGGATTATGGATGTTTTCTATATGATAATAGTGCGAAATGTAACGTATCAAAACTTGACAGAGTTCAAAATCAGGCTTTAAGAATTGTGGGTGGTTTTATTAAAACTACTCCAATTCATGTCATGGAGTCTGATATATGTATTCCTCCTCTAGAAGTAAGAAGAAAATACCTTGTAATTAAATATTGTTTAAGAAGTAATTCATGGTCGAGCGGTGTAACCTCAACCTTGTTGGAAAACTTATTTGGATTAAGTGTTAGTAGATTTTGGCAAAACAAAAAAGTACCTCTCCTCGCATTAAGTCATGAAAAGATCAAAGAACAGAATATAAGTTCATGTTATCCCTTGGAAATGTTTAGTCTGGATATATGGATTAACTTTATAGACGTAAATAATATAGTGGTACCTACACTGAACTCTGTTTTACATGCTAAGAGAACCTATGATCCCAGTTATTTGAAATTTAATATTCTCAAAGAATTATGTGACAACTACAGAAATTGGCATACGCTATACACTGATGGTTCGAAAACTGGTAATAGTTTGGGTGCAGCTTTTTATGACCCTGGGAGGAACATAAGAAAATGCTTTAAAATCAATCAACCTGTGTGCATCATGACATTGGAACTCATTGCAATCTCGGAAGCATTGTCATATATAGATCAAGTAGAATTTGATAAAACGGTAATTTTTACCGACAGTAAAAGTGCTTTATTTCACTTAGTTAAATGGTCAAGAGGCAAAAGAGGTCTGCCAATCGCTTACACAGCGCTAGAAAAAATTCATAGTATCACTAAGAAAAACATCCAACTGAAATTGCAATGGGTTCCTTCACATGTCGGCCTGAGGGGTAATGAGGAGGCCGATAAATTGGCAAAGCTAGGGTCCCTTCAAGGAGATTGTTTTGAAATTGTACCCTACTATACGGAAATTCTAAATTTTTATAAAACATATTGTTATGACATTTGGAAAGAATATTTCGATGAAAGGTCAAAGGAAAAAGGAATTTGGTACAAAACTATCCAGAGTCAACCTCCTCGTTGCCCTTGGTTTGGCCAGTCTAAACTAAATAGAAATTTAATTGTTACAGCTTTGAGACTGCGTTCTGGTCATATTCCATCACGGAAATTTGGACACATGATGAGAGTTGTTGATTCGCCTAACTGTTTAACATGTGGCACAATAGACGATGTCCAACATTTGCTCTTGGAGTGTGAACGAAATCGTAGTGCTAGGGAACAACTAGTTTTAGATTTTAATTTAAGAATAGAAAATGTAGGTTCATTCCACAGTATTTTATCGGCACCTCATTCTGATGCTGCAAGGTGTGTTTATGAGATGTGTAGAAATGTTTGGTAAATGTAAATAATATAATTTGTTACAATAGGACTGACATGTCTTACGATAAAAGTCCTGTAAATAAATAAAGATTAAAAAAAAAAAAAAAAAATTATGGCTAGACTAGGTATATATCTGTCTGATGTTAAACAGCCCTATCACTGAGTCGCCTTGTAGGACAACGCATGGGAAGAGACGGGGGGGGGGTCCAAATTCTACTCTACCGGGATTCCCACGCCGCGTGCTTCCCGCCAGAGATAGCTCTATAAAAAAATAGAGTATTATATTTCTTCAAATGACATGATTCCCATCGTATCTACTGTCGTTTAGCAGTAGTAGTACATAGGTACGAGTCGAAACTGAGCAATATCATAGCAGAAGTAGTTCAACATTAACAGTCTAAATTGAAAGCGCCTTAATCTACTTATGTTACTGCGGCTGCGTCCTCAAAATGTCTTCTAGTTGCCAATAACTAGTATTTTGAAAACGTGTTTAGCATCTATTTTTCTACTACCTACCTACATGTGAACACTCAGCAGCTGCAGTCAGTTTTAGATCGGTCTTGACTAGACAAGTGCTCAAAAATAAGTTTAAAACTAAAACCTGACTACTGAAATAGTATTAAACAAGAAAATATGAAGTATAGCCTCGTATGCCACTTTTCCCTAGCATATATTGTTTTGTTAGACTAAGTGGCATGCGACTACCGCTATCCTTGATATTTTCTTGTTTAATACCCTTTTATAGCGTGATTTTTCAGTAGTCAGCTTTTAGTTTTAAACTTATTTTTTTATTTATATTATTTTGGGGAAGCAATAGGTATAATTTATACCTATTGACGACCTCCGTGGCGTAGCGGTAGAGCTTTCGACTGCTACACAGGGGGCGCGGGTTCGATTCCCGCTCAGTGCAAATATTTATATGCATGAATATGTATATCTGCATTGGTCTGGGTGTTTCTATGTATAATATGTGTGTATTTACAAAAAAAAAAGTATCTAAGTATGTTTATCCGCATTCTAGATCCCATAACACAAGCTTGTTAAGCTATGCTTACTATGGGTCTAGATAGCGTTGTGTAGAATATCATGGAATATTTATTTATTTATACATATTAGAAATGTGCTTAAGCGCTTTCAGTTGATATCAAACACATTTATCTCAAATTTATTTTTCTACGCAGTACTTTATGACCGCTAGAGGGCATCACATTAGATTGAGTGACACGTTATATAGCCTATAACCAGCGGACGACTAAGATGCTTCTAACGATACCTCATTTCTCCAGTTCCACCTAACCCTCCTTTTGCTTCGCATTGGTGGGCACAGTCAATGCTCTGGCGCGGCTACTGCCCAACCTGACTGACTGACTCCTGCAGGAGACTCTACGCGGGTGTCGTGCGGTCCATGGCCCTGTACGGGTGTCCCGTGTGGGCGGACACCCTGAGTGATCGGCATAGGCCCCGACTACGTCGGGTAAAAATGATTTTAATACCTTAGTATGCCCCTTTCCTGTCGACTGATTGTTCTTTTATTTGGTACAGACCTTTAGTTCGGACGATAATACAATTTAAATCAATAAAACAGTTTGTTATTAACATTATTAGTAGGTATTAAGATCATTTTGGTACTTTGCTAGTCTCCCACCGGCTCTGGCGGGGGGTATCCGTGGTGATTTTTCGCACGTAAAAAAAGTCAAGATTGTATGTACCTACCCATCTTGACCACACTCCAGAGGTCACCAATTTGTCATAGAGTTAAATAAGATTACATACATACATATAATCACGCCTTTATCCCTAACTGCCTAAACCTGCAGGTTTAGGCAGAGATGAATTAACACCCACATTTCACCAATAATTGTTTTCGGTCCCACGTAATAGGGGGTATTGCCGTATTCCGGGCACTATTGTTGACTCGAGCCATGCATCTGAGGCTGAGTCTGGGCTGTATATATTTGTCTGATGTAAAACAGCCCTATCCCTTAGTCGCCTTGTACTCTGCCGGAAAACAATATTCTTATTTATCGGAAAAGTAGTGAGGTTATTTGTAAAGGGATTGTATTAATTAATTTGTAAATATTAGGTTATGGCACTATCGCATTAGGTTTCACCTGTAAAGGTAGTGTCAGTGTGTGTGTAATTAAATAAATAAATAAAAAAGATTTTAATCTACGTATATATATATATATATATATACTAGCTGACCCACCCCAGCTTCGTCCGGGATATATTTTGAAGCTTCATATCCCTTTGAGCCCGTATGTTTTAGTCTTCAAAATATGTATGAATAATTGCCGGATTTGTTAACATTTATTATCAATGCTCCGCTCCCTTAAGTAGTAGCGTGATGATATATAGCCTAAAACCTTCCTCGATAAATGCACTACCCAACACTGAAAGAATCATTCAAATCGGACCAGTAGTTCCAGAGATTAACGCGTTCAAACAAACAAACAAACAAACTCTGCAGCTTTATAATATTAGTATAGATTATTATTATTGTTTGATACACTAGCAGCTTAAAGTTGATGCATGTATATCACTGCAATTGTGTTTAACGTTTTAAATGACTGTCCAGACTATGTACTTTCAAAAATGTATGTTGGGAGCACTTATTACTGTTTCTGGCAGGGAGTTCTACGATTACACCACCCGGTTATAATACCTTTTTACATGCGGGTTTCCCTCCGCCGACCAGCGGAGGTTACATTAAACTCGAGTCAACTAAAACCATGGGTAAGCCAGAGACTACCTATTATGGCCTGCACTTGGCTTGCCCTTGGAGAACCAGCGCGCCGGTCTGCTCTCCACTGTGCCATTTGCTAATCAGACGGACACGTGGAGGTGGAGAGTCTATGAGCAACTCTGAATAGGACCACCTGTAAGCGGCAGCGTCTCCCCTATCCTGGGAGAGAGACGCTGTCGTCTCCGTTGTCCAGGGTGGTGAATTTCCAACCAAACACCCCACCTCCATATATAGAAGTAACTACCTTTTTATTATACAGGAGCGATGGCCGGTTGAAACATAACATAAACTCACGCCTATATCCCTGAAGGGGTAGGCAGAGGTGCTAGCACCCCCATTTCGCCAGTTTATTTTTAGGTCCCAATGTAATAGGTGGCGAGCCTATTGCCATTAACCGGGCACTTATAAACCTGCGATAAATACACACATAACTTCGAAAAGCATCGAAAGGTCATTCGTGTATGCCATGGTAAAACCTGGGATCGAACCAGAGACCTCGTCCCAGCAGTCCATTACCCATAGGTACCACTAGGTTACCGCGGTTGCCGGTGGCCGGTTGTGACGTTGATATATATGGCTATGCTATACCACATGTACTTAGCGCCATCTATTGTAATGAAGATGAACATATTCTGATCTCATCAATCGTTTCCAGCTAAATATTTGATTTGATAAAGTAGTAGTTCTGTGAACAGTAGACCTCGCGATCACCCTTTGCCACATTTTTCTAGTACCGTTAGCCCCACCGCACGCGCTACCACTCCCACTCCGAGTTCAATATAACTCCTGATGGCCGACAGGGGTGGTATCTGAGGGAACTTCCGCACAGAAAAAAATGGAATGGAATCCGAATTCCACACGGGCGGTGCCGCGGCAAACAGCTAAAATTAAACATATTTAACGTTTTTTTTTAAAGATCATTATGTACATCCTGCGGCCAAACAGTCAGGTATCGCAGAGAAAAGGCAGCTTCTTGTCACTGAGCTTGACCGGATCCTGAATCACATTTCCTAATGGGGCTCTGACAAAATCGAGTCGAGGTCGAGTTTAATGCCAAGAAGACGCAGGCATGTGCGTTTACAGCAAAATTATCTTCTTTCCTTCCCCTTCCCACTCTTCAGAACTTAAGGATATTCACTGCAACCTGAATAACAAAAACTACATCGAGTATCATCAAAACAGCCTCGCGTAAAATCTGAGTCCTGAACAAAGTGAGACTTTTTTCACGCCGGATCAGCGGTGTCTTCTGTATAAGACACAAATTCGCTCCTACGTGGAATACTGCTCGCATCTCTGGGATGGCTCAGCAAAGACTCTACTTACTAGATGCTTCCGACAGGTTGCAGCGACGTGCGGTCCGCCTTATTGGGAATCCCGAGGTCACGAACGCCTTTGCAGATGCGTAAAGATGTGGCGTCCTTGGCAGTATTTTACCGTCTGTACTATGGTGAATGTTCTGATGAGCTCTTCCAATTAGTCCCACCCTCCCCTTTCCAACACGGGACAACACGTGCATGGCTTAAATGTCACCCGCACACGGTGCAGAACATCCGATCAAGAACGAAGCGGTTCGGAGACTCTTTCCTTTGTTGCACCATTAACGCCTGGAATTCATTACCGCTCACGTGTTTCCTTCTTCCTACAGTCCCAGGTCCTTTAGCGGGGCGTGAAAAAGCATATGATGAGGCCACCAAGCTGAGTGTCACCATTGTCACATAGTATTGTAAGTAATGGTGACCCACTTTTCTGAGAGCTTGCCTTTAGCTTACCATCTGGCAAGGTGAAGTCTAAAGTATCGTGTCCTATATTAAAAAAAACCCTGAACCATCTTGAATCCCCCTAAATATGGTAGGAAAACCCTCAAGTTGGCATCACTTTGCAATTACTCGCGTCACTGCCACTCGAAATTATAGTCCGAGAGCTGGCACCATTTTTGAGTACATGCTTGTGGCAAGCTGAAAACTTGTCACACACATCTCCTATTATACCCCAACACGATGATGCAGATCTGGCTGGTGAGCAACAGGGCTAAATATATACCTGAATTAAAAAAAAATCCAATAAACATGTTCCGAGGCAATATGATTTTTTTACAATGTAATGCGGCGTCCCACGTGAGTTATTTTCAAGCGAACGCGAAGCGGGGCGATGCGGCGCGATAACAACAAACAGTCGACACATATTGAAGTGACTTACGTGACCAAATGCCTGCAGGTCACCCAGAGACGCGACGCGATATGAAGTGAACACGATCAATTAGTCTGATATTTTCGCGTGATTTTTAAACTATCGCGGTGTGAATTCATAATTATACGACGGTTTGGGACTTTTAGCGATTAAATTATGGAACTTACATAAATAAATAATAATAAATAAATATTCTACAACATTACACACAACAGTAAGCATTAGCTATGCTTAGCTTAACTAGCTTGTGTTATGGAATCTAGAATGCTAATAAACATACTTAAATACTTCTTTTTGTAAAGACATACATATTATACATAGAAACATCCAGACCAATGCAAATACCCATATTCATGCGTACAAATATTTGCACTGAGCGGGGATCGAACCCGCGTCTCCTGCGTAGCGGTCGCATTCACTACCGCCACGCCACAGAGGCACATGGAACGGCAGAAATAGACCCGAACCGTCGTATAATTTTCGCGTGAATTGACGCGGTTGTCTGAATGTCATTTTATTTCAGTGTTATAATGTGGCGGGGGCTCCTCGCGCACACGCAGGCAAGCCCGACTCATCGCGCCGCATCGCATTGGATTCGTGTGAAATCGCATCGAATCGCTTCGCATTTCTGTTCGCTTTGAATCGCCTAGATAGGACGTAGCCTTATAGTTTAGTATTTAAAGAATATGAAATAATAAGCCGGGTGATTTAGTAGGGGCTTTACCATTGCCAAGTGGGTGCAAAAGTATTTTAAAAAAATATATAAAAAACGTATTATAGGCAACTTTTTAATGGGGTTCTTAAAAGATCAGGTCTTTCCAGTGGGACTTTTTACCTGCCAAGTGATCCATTAATTATGCATAGTTGCATGCAGAGTCCTTTCTTTTATCTACTTTCAATAGATATCATCAAGATGTGAAAGATGCGTTGTGTACGGATGTATACTAGACAACTTGCCCCGTATCTCCATAAACCACATATTTGATTAATTTTCAAATTATGTATCTGCCAGATTGGTTGACTTTTATGATGACTGCTCCACTCTCTTAAGCCCCACCGCACGCGCTATCACTCCCACTCGTTCACGACACTGCGCCAATGTCGCACTGACATTGGTCGACACGTGTGTGTCCTCAATAACTTTCACGAGTCGTATATCAAGTTGTGTCTCAAGCAGGGTTGCCAATGACCTCAATTTCGATTCCCCACATATCTGACTGAAAAATCCCCAAATTGGCGGTTCATAAAATCAATATTCCCCACACACACACTTGTCATTAAAGATAAAATTCAATATCTTTTCATCCCCCCATCTCAAACTCCTTACTTGTACCTCCATGGTGCCAAATTTATCATACACCTTTTTTTTGATTTGTTATAAACTCAAGTCACAAGACCTCTCTTTGACATAACGTCCTATAATTTTATTATAAATGACGTCGTTGCCGCCATACTGAGTGTTGGTTGGTTTCAGGCCATGACAGATAAGGTGGAATTATAGTTCCCGGCATATATCTTGACCGTATATCTTACTCTCTTCAAGTTTAATCAAATTCAGTTCATTTTCCTGAGTCATTATAATATTTGGTGTCCCACCTTCCTGTGGCTGTTGTTCTACAGGAGAAGATGTATATGAGGAATAATATGATCTTGTATCACTATTCTGTGAATTGGAAGAATGTGGACGAGGCGAATGTTCCACTAAGTTTTTAGACTCTTCTAGGGACACCAATGAAAATATGTTTGTTTTAATGTTGTGTTGAGATAATGGCGACAATCTTTTTGTAGTCTCGTACATACTAATAAAAAAATGAAAAAGTGGATCATTTTTAACATTACTTATGGTGAAATCATTACTGGTGTTTGTAATTAAACGCTCCAGTTCTTGTCGTCTATGAGCTGCTCTATGTTCATGGTCTTCAATCGATTTTTTTATTAAATTATTTAAAGTGGATCTTTTGTGTCGTCTTCTTTTATTTCCAGGCGCAGCTGCTGCACCAGAAGATTGTAATTCAGGAATTTCATTAGATTCTTCAACTCCTGGATCTTGAATATCTATTTCATTAAAACTATTTTCACTGATATTTTCTGTAGTATTTGAATTACTACGAGATGTGTCTTCATTTAGTATGTCTTCATTAATATTACTTGGCCTATTTGCCATATATGGGATTAAAAACGCCATATTTTCTTGAAACCGCCATGATCTTATATTAACAGACCCCGATCCAATTTTTGGTTTAAAATTTTTTTGCCGACGAAGAGCATCTCGGTGATTGTTTCTCAGTTTTTCCCAAGATTTCTTGGCTTCACTTCCTGCAATGAAATTAATCATCATTAATAATCACGACTTTTTAAAATATAATACATGTATTTTTTTCTCTTTACAGATTTATCGCGAGTGGTAACTCATAACGGAGCATTGCTTATATTTACAGAATGGGAGAAAGGACTACATCAAATATTATTACCAAGCATCTCCAACTATTTGGATGAACATGCAATCTGTTTACTTACCAGAACCTACACTGCATAGGTATATAGGAACAAAATGCCATTGATTTCCATAATAAATAGCAAGTGCCTAACACTGTGGGCACTATCAGTGGAAAATATGTGACAATTAAGAAATATATAAACAGTGAATCCTCATTTTTAATTATAAGCAACATCACTGTATTATGCTGATGGCGGTAGTGCACGCAAATTATAAATTTGTATTGATTGACCAGATGCAAATATATTTGATAATTACATATTAAAGAGAAAAATTATGGACAGCTACGTCTGCTTGAGCCCAAGGGTCTACTTGGAAGAAAAGATATTTCCATTAATGGAAAATTTAATGAGACCTTTTCATCAGAGACAAGTGATATATAAATAGAAACAAAATTTTTAACTATAGACTCTCACGAGCAAGACAGTGGGTTAATGTGTTTTTGGCACATAGAGTTCCCATTTCAGAAAATTTATACGGGCATTTGAAATAAAAGTAGAAACTTTTGTCTTACATAACTATTTATGCAAAAATTTGAATGAGGACCTGGTAAATTTACCAGAGTAGAATTTTGACCATGGTGTGTCGTACATGGCGACTAAGGGATAGGGCAGTTTAACATCAGACTGATATATATATAGCCCAGATTCCGCCTCAGATGCATGGCTCCAGTCAATAATAGTGCCCGGAAAACGGCAATTGGCTAACCCCCTATTACGTGGGACCGAATAAAATTATTGTTGAAATGTGGGTGTTATTTCACCTGTGTCTAACCCTCCGTGTATATATAGGTTTGATTATATGTATAGATGTAAAACTGTCGTTCAACAATTAATACAACAAATACGTGTGAGTAAACAAATATCCATAGGTTTCTTCACAATTACCATATCAGTACTTACCATCTTTGAGGTTTAGCGCCTCTGCGATACGTTTCCAAATAGAATGTTTTAAATTTGCGTTCAAATAATCAGGATGTTTTATATCGTATAAACATTTTTCGCTTCGCACAACTTCAATTAGTTTCTCCATTTTATACATATTTCATATCCAGGCGGGCGAAAATAATAAAAAATGCAATCCTGATTCAGATTCATAACAGTCCACACATAATGTCAATATATCAATTGTCAAATTGACAATGTCAATTAATTTAATTCAACCTGACTAGTGATGTACTATAAAGTTAAAAACGTTAACGACAAAATAACGTTAAAGTAGAAGCACCAATAGCGGCCACTTTAAGAAGAAATCAATCTTCAATCTACTAAATTAAATATAGTAATTATAGAATGGTCATTAGTCATTACATCCCTTTTTAACTATTACAACAACATTCAGACATTAATTTTTGCAGATAAAATCATCAAAAACTTTCATACTTTTACTTAAAATTAAATTAATATACACTTTGCCGTAATCACCAATAGCAGACAGCATCTCTCCCAATAGCGGACACACATTGGCACTAATAGTGTACACTTTAAGGACACAAACTTGTCTCTAAAAAAATATTGTATATTATAGAATGACCGTTACATATTTTTG
Organism: Eilema griseolum; assembly: GCA_963662185.1. Classification (NCBI taxonomy): domain Eukaryota; kingdom Metazoa; phylum Arthropoda; class Insecta; order Lepidoptera; family Erebidae; genus Eilema; species Eilema griseolum. The sequence goes on from OY759249.1 coordinate 6,670,223, forward strand.
GAACCCCGATGCAATATTGTATGTATATATATTTAATTTTTATATTTGTATATATCCAGTAACACCTAAACTAGTAACACTGTCACTGGATGTAAATAAAATTCGCAACGTGTTACACAAACACAGTACGTTATGCAATACTGCGCTATGTTTGTGTATGTTTTGGGCTTTTTCAAAATATACACATACCTTGTTACTGTAATACACCCTTTCAAGAGACTTGAGCTTCGTGGTGTTATTGTTAAATATCTTTATTGATAAATTGATAAATTGATTTAGATTGTTCCTCGCATACAATGTAACTAGTCATATTATGATATTAATCACTTAAATATATATTGTGTGGCCCATCAAGACATTAGGCTTAGTGTTACTGAATCATAGAAATATTAATTATAGTTGTTTCATTTCAAATTTTCTGAAGTTAGTTTAAATTAAAGGAAAGGGGGTTTATTGGTCAAATAGGAAATGCTTAGGTTAGTAAAGTGATAAATCTTATAACCGTCTCTTGCAGAAATGTAGTATGTTCTAATGGTTACCGTAATACACCTTTTCAAGAGACCTGAGCATCATTATCTAACGGAGTGGTCTACGTCAGAGGACCTCCTCTTGGTGTCGGTGCTACTCACGCCAGTAGAACAGACTGGGACAAGGACTGGTGCTCTCGACCAAGGGGGAGAATTTGCCTGGTGTGAATCGAGCAGGGTTAGGCCTTGTGAACAAAGGAGGTCATGCGATAGACGAAGCCAGCTCATGTATTACACGGTTGACACGGTTGTTACATAAACCACAGAAATTCACCTGGGGCGAATTGGGCAGGGCTAGTCTGTGTGAACAATGAAGGTCATGGATAGACTACGCCAGCTCATGTATCACATGAGTGATACACCTTTTACATAAACCACGCATATATATTCGCCTCGGGCGAATCGAACAGGGCTAGTCTGAATATATGACATCATCATTACAGACTCCTATTTGTGGAAATGATGATAACCATTATCTTTCTTCTCCTCTTTTTATATCTCCTTTATTTATGTCTATGCTGTTTTTGGTATATTATGTGTGGGTGTGTTAAGTATAATATGTAGGTGGCTAGTTGTAGATACCGTTTCATTATAAATTATGTTTTTAGTAAGTATATACGTAAGTATGTGTATAGTAGTATGTATTATATCTATAACTATATGATATATCAGAGTATAAATAATAATATAAAATAAATAATATATGTACACCGGAAGCTGCCCACTATATCTATCTATTTATCTAACTCACTCCATCCCATGGTTGCCTGGTAGAGATTGCCATGTACAAAAAGGCCGCCATTATTATGCCACAAAACTGTACCAAATTTTGTCTTTCTGTATCCATTCCTTGTGTACATACAATAAAGAGACATTATTTGAAATAAGTAGGTAGTATGAACCTGATAAACTAATTCAATTTATTCAGTATAGTAGTAACTTAAAGTGGGAAATATACTAATGAATCATATAGCTTATTAAAGACAGGATACTCAACCATGTTCTAAGCCTAAGTTTATAGTAGAGTGTTCTCTAAGAGTGTTTGTCTTATGGGTCAGCCCATGTCACTTACCCCCAGAGAGGATAGGCTCTCCACGGAGACAGCAGCGTCTCCTTGTCTCACTTACAATTTCAGATTCAACAAACCATGCATGCAAGGTGAATAAGAGGACTGTGAGTTGCCCATAGCAGCCTCTGACGTTGAGGACAATGGAAGTTATGAAAATCAAGACCAATCACATGGTAAGTCACCTATCAATCCGCTTTCTGGCCATTCTTGAGAGATTAAGGCAAACAATCTAGAACGTCCCCACAACTAACAATACTCTTTCTAATCTAACACTGGGTAAGAAAGTTACGTTATTATACCCGCGAAACTTTCACACCGCAAGCAGAAGCTCATAGACAAATTCGTAGGGCTTGACAACAACCCAATCTGAACTTTGTCTTTGGTACATCGTGATAATATTACCCAATTAAAATTTCAAGTTGCCTCGAATACGTTTTTCAATATTCTTTTTGAAAAATACTTTTGCACCCACCTGGCTAAAGTAAAGCCTGACTAAATCGCCTGACTTATTTTTTTTTTAATATTCTTTAAACATTAAACTATAACATCATAAAAAATCATACTGCTAATTATTTTTTTAAATTCATGTTTCATTAAGCCCCGTTACTCACCAGCCAGTTCTACAGTTTCGTGTTGGGGTATAATAGGAGAGGTATGTTTTTTTTTTTTTACGTGCGCAAATCCCCACGGATACCTCCCCACCGGAGCCGTTGGAGGAGGTTATGTCGGACTCGAACCTACTAAAACGCACGCCGCCTGTGAATAGGAGAGGTATGTGACAAGTTCTCAGCTTGCGTCAAATATATACTCAAAAATGGTCCCAACTCTCGTACTATTAGTGCCTCGGACACATAAGCGACACATGCATGAATGGGCACACATGTTCATGTACAAATTTGGTGAAAATCTGTTAAGAAATGCACCCTCTACACCAGAACTGACAAACGAACAGACATACGGAAAAAAACAACATCGGCCGCCCTGTTGCAACAAGGACTCTCGTTCGGTCTAACAATATTATAACGATTTATTAAAAAAAATTTAAGATGTGACTTGCACTTGCATTGTTCATGTAAATCATGTACAAACCATATATATTTAACTCACTGAACTCTTACTTATGGAGGTCAGTGGTATAACTTAACCCAACTTGAGTTACAAAGAATCGATACCGTCTAGTTAAATACAACTTGAGTTGACTCATCTCTAGCAATTACTTATTTTATTTTTGTGACTTGCAACATTAATCATGGACGTCGTAGCTTGATATCGGCGTTTTGTTGAAAAATATAACAAAAATGTGTAATTAATTTGTAAATCGAATGATTTTTTAAAGTCGTAGTATAACAGAAAATGGTAACGATTGTTGACGATTTAGATTCTTTAACTTTGCAAGAGCCAATTTTCAAAGATGTCAAATATTATGTGTCCGGCGATGTCTCGGAAAGGGTTTGTTTTCCTTGTTTTATTTGTGGATCCAACAATTGTGTCGTGTATATTATGATCATGATTATTGAAGCATATATCTAATTGCAGATTATGCTGCTACTCCAAGCAGGAGGCGCAGAAAGTACGAAATATTTCTCTGACTATGTCACACATCTAATTTGCGGTCAAGATGCTGAAGATATTGACATCGATGAAGCCCAGGATATCTACCAGATCCCTGCTGTGACTGAGCATTGGGTGTTAGCGTGCTCCCGCCTAAAAAAATTGGCCAATCCGAAGCCCTATAGCCCTCACAAGAACAAGATATTTACCAACATTGTATGTTGTATATCCAAAGTTAGTGCCGCAGACGCGAAGACCTTGTTTGCGCTTATCACATATCATGGTGGCAAAGTTAGTTTGAACTTGAACTCTCAGTGTACTCATTTGATCTGTGGTTCAGCTGCTGGCCGGCGGTATAACACAGCCCTTACACTTCCCCCGTCAAAGGTTAGAATAGTGACCCCAGACTGGGTGCTAGAAAGTATAAGGGCAAGAATACAAGCTGTTACAGAAATATTCCACCCAAAGTTGTTAGTAGTGCCTCAACCGCCTCAGAAAGCTATGGACCGTATTAGTGCTATCACAGGATTCGATTTTGAGGAAGGTATTGCTAAAAACGAAGTGCCCACACAAAACATGACCGAGAATAAGGATGACAGTACACAGGCTTTGTTGGACAAGTTAAAACAAAGAATGCCGTGGAATCATCCTCCAGTCAGTTCAAGTGCCTCTGTACCTGTAACACCGATAAGTTCTATGGGATATACATCAACATCTATACCCACATCTAGTATTATGAGTAAATCTATACCACAAGGAATTGTCACACAGAATATGCAAATACAGGGAAATCAGGCAAATTCCCAACTTTTGCAAAAATTTGGCCAGCAGAACATGCAAGGGATGCAGAATCAACAGCTGAGTATGCAGCAGCAACTTCAACAACAACAACAACAACAACAGCAGCAACAACAACAACAGCAGCAGCAGCAGCAACAACAACAACAGCAGCAACAACAACAACAGCAGCAGCAACAACAACAACAACAGCACCAGCAGCAACAACAGCACCAGCAACAACAGACATACAGTCAGAATCAACAACAACCACATGGACTGACAGCAATACAGTTACAACAACAAAAGTTATTGCAACAACATCAACTCAAAATGCAAATGTTACAACAAAACAAACTGGGTAATCAACAAAACCAGTCTGGATTTCAGCCCAATGTTTCTGTCTCACAAATGTCTCAGATGCCTGGTCAATTGCAACAACAAATCCAAAGTAACCAACATCATATTCAACAAAATATTAATCAACCCCCAACTACTATGAGCTCAGCACAACACATTGAAAGTATCAGTCAAATGTTGAGTCAAAGTGCTAACAATTTGCAACAACAGCAGAATATGGCTATGAAGCAAAGCTTGACCTTCAGCCAGCAAAGTGCATCACAAGCTGTGCAGAATATAGCCCAACAGCTAGCACAGTCAACTCAAAACTTGCAAAATGCTAAATTGAGTCAAAGCTTAAACCAATCTCAAGTAATCAATCAGCAATTAATCACTGCAGGACAGCAACTACCGTCTCAGAATCAGAATCTTATACAACAACAAACAGTGCAATCACTTACAAATCAACAACAAAATATCAACATGGGGGTTGTAAGTCAAGGACTTGTATCATCATCTCAAGGTCAAACTAACCAAGGAGTGCAGTTAAATCAACTCGTAGGCAATTCAAACCAACAAACAGTTTTGGGACAGCAAATTCAGTCAGTCCAACAGACTATTCAGACCCAACAGAATACTAATGTTCAAGGTGCTTGGAGACAACAGAACATTCAAATGGTACAAGGACAGCACCAACTTATAAGAAATCCTTTAGTACAATCTAGGGCTCCACAAAACCAGGTTATTTTACAGCAGCAAATTATGCAAACTCAACAACAGGCTCTCATTAATAACCAACAACCACAGTTGAGCCCTCAACATACAATACAACAAGCATCTCAACAAATTCTTCAACAGCCTATCGGTCAACAAGGCCAATCACTTAATCAGACACATCATCAAATATTATTCCAAAAACAACAATTACTGGGCAATTCAGGTCAGCAGCAAATAGTCCAGGCATCTCAACAGGTGTTAATAAACCAACATACAGGCCAACAACAAATATTGGTGCACGGCAACCAACAAGTGACATTGCAAGGCCAGCAAATTGTCTCGCAAAGCCAGATAGTACATCAAGGAGGTCAACTAGTGAACCAGGGTGGTCAGCAAATTATCACACAGGGTACTCAGCAAGTTTTGTCTCAAGGTGGTCAACATATGATTACTCAGCAAGGTCAACAACACCAGGTGGTGATAGCACAATCTCCTCAGCAAATTGTGACTCAATCTGGTCAGCAAATATTGGGACAGGCTGTTGGTCAAACTCAGCAGGTGCTGACACAGATGCCGCAGTCTCCACAAGCTGGTGGTCAGTTGTCAGCCGGTGGTAGTATACAGCAGATCATTACTCATGGAGGCACTCAGCAGATTGTGTCGCCTGGGGGACAACAAATAGTGCAGGGAGGACAAAATGTGTCGTGGCAGCAGCAGCAATATTTACAGAGACAGCAAATAGCTCAGCCAGGGACTGTTGGACCTAGGGTATGTTTCTTTAAGTTTTCTGTATATTGTTGGTCTTAGGGTATGTTTCTTAAAGTTTTCTCTGTTAAAATATTACTGATAATGCAAATAGTATTGACTAAGATTGTTTGACCACTTAAAATTGACCTCTGATAATTCTATAATTCTATATTCCTCTTGACATTCCAATTATATTTTATTTTCATAAAATCAATTACTATTTCAGACAAACAATGAAACTAAATAGTGATTCAATATTATTTGCCAACGATTATGTGAAAATTTGCATGCCACAGTCTGCGGCTAAACATGCTGTATTTATATATTATATATGTAAGACCTTATGTTACCATGTTTATGAGCAAATAAAATTATTCTATTCTATATTTTACTTAATTGCTGCATGAGGAATATGGATATTGTTATTTTTAAACTATCACGGTGTGAATTCATAATTATACAACAGTTGACTTTTCGCGACTAAATCATGCAAGTTACTATTTTTGCCGACTTTTCGGATGCGTTGCAGCACCCGTGTCGTGACCACGGCCACGGGTGTTTCCATGACCCACAGAAACCTTCCCATATTATCTATGCAATTATGAACTATCATCGGTGACTCTGGCTGCATGGAATCCTTATCCTGTTCCCCCCAACCTATGAGAATTTCATAATATATTTATTCATTTACCCAGGGGAAATTCCAACTGCAAAAATAAAGAGAGATAAAGATAAAGATAAAGATAAATTTATTTGTAGGAACATATGTACAGATGATGTTACAAATTATATTACAATGCATTGCGAGTTTCAACATATTCTGTCAATGTAGACCTACAAATATGAGTATTCATGAACTTCCTGTATGAGTACGAGAAATATATTCTATAATGTTCCTTTATTAATTACATAATTTTTAGTTATTTGACAATCATGGGTTACTCAATTCTTAACAAGGTTAAATTATCATTATCTGTCAATAAAGAACATAATTAATTAATTTAATGTCAGTATAAAGAGATATATTTGGTCAGAGAGATATTATTACAAATCAGAAACAGATTGATGTCAAATAAATACTACGTAATTTCATCTCAGAATCCCATATAAACTGATGTCAAAATCTTATAATTATTTAAGTATGTCAAAGTGCTGTATGTCAATTAAGTGTTAATAAAATCAAAATTTAATCAATATGATGAAATGAATGTTCATTTTTCCATATCCAGGTAACATGGTCGGGTGGCGGTCGTCAGCTGATCCATTTGGATGCGCAGACTCACGCCCAACTCCAGCAGATGAAACCCCAGGAGCGCGCAGTGTTCGTAGCGCAGTTGCAGAAACGACGGCAACTCTCATTGCAACGTGCAGCGGCTATCGCGCAACAGCAGGTACATTACTGGGGTGAAAACACCTAAGTCTGTTTTAATAAATTGCTGTCAATATTGAGATCTAGAATTTAAGAACTGTCAAATTTGAAGTATTTGAGCCGAAATATTTTACGGTTCAGCAGGCTTACCATGAAGTCTTAAAACAAGTCAATAATTGTACGGCTGTCATTTATTAAATGCATAAATATCTATGTAATCCTATATAAATATATAGAATTATAAAGTTACATTTGTAATTGGTAGTACGACTGCAGTTCAATTATTGTCCTGTTTAAAGCATTCGTGGTATGGGCTCAGTACGCTTTTTGAACTATGTTCAATCTATTATGTATGATAGTACAATAATGTATGAACAAATGTAATGAAAAAAGTAGAGAAGGAGAAGAGAAAACAAAGAGAAGATTAAGAGACAAAAAATGAGAATAAGGAATACAAAACATAGTTCAAAAAATGTTCAGCATCGTCATCATTTAACCCACTGCATGTTATGAAATGTTATGAACTGTATGAACTGAAAATTAATGCAGTTCAATTACTTTAAATTTGACAATTCTTGAACCAAAGATTGATATTGTATGTGCACTTTGGTTACCTATTCCTGATTAAATTTTAAATGTCATATGTAACTACCTATTATTACACTGATTATATTGTATTTGTTTTCTTTATTATCCTCAGCCTGGAATGGTTGCGGGGTCCCCAGGCACGCCGGCGCCGGCGGGCGCCCAAGGCGTGACGTTCATACGTAGTCAGCTCGCTCCGGGGCTCGCACAGCAACAACAGGTATAACAGTATAAAAATAAGAATTTAATCCAGTCGGGAGCTTATTGGTTAAATTTGTATGTATATGTTCAAGCAATCAAATATCCTATTGTCCACTGCTGGATATACGCCTCTCCCAATGTTGGGAGGCTTTGGCCTACTGTTTCCACACTGGCCAGATGGGTTGGTACAGGGTTTTATTTTAGTTTTGACGTCTCTATCAGTAATATCGTCTGCATATTTTTCCGTAAGTCGCCTCTTACGACACCTTAGGATGATGATACTTGTATTCTTTCTCTGTCACTACAGATCAATTACCATGTTTGTTACTTAGTGAATTTCTCAAAGATGTGGTTAGGTCTGGACCCAATAACTATTACTCGTGTGAATTAACATGGCACCTGGCTTCTTAAACGTAACAATAACAAATCTCAAATAAAATCCGTTAAATAACTATGAAACTCAAACTAAGGTAAACATGCAACGGCAACAGTATTACGGATGCTGCTGGTCTCGGAGGATGAGAGCAGGGCCTCGTGCGGGGATGCGAGAAGAGGGTAGTTTTCGAGCCATTTTTTGCACATTTTGTACATACCTAATCTTTTTTTTTATACAAAGGTTCAATGGCTGCAGCAGCAGGGTGCAAGAACGGCGACTATACCAGCCCCGTCGCCTGCACCACCCCCTCAGTCACCTGGTAAGTACTCACATGTTAATACTAACCTGATAGTCCTTACTCTTCAACAACTTGCCCGTTATGGTCGGTTTACATCTGGCAGAAAAATGCTCGCGCACATTCGAACATGTTCCTGGCCACTATTCGAACAGTCTCGTGAGAGTAGCACCAATCACGGGAAAGCTACGAGGAAATCGTTTGTCCTGGTTCGTACATGTAATGTGTAGGGATGAGAGTAATATCGTAAGGAAGGCACTAACTATGGAAGTAGATGGGCTACAAGGGGAGAGGGAGACCTAAAATGAGGTGGATGGACTGTGTGAATGATGATATGGTTAAGAAGAGAGTGAATGTGTAGGTGACTGGAATTAGGGATGAATGGAAAAGAACACATGTTGCGCCGACCCCAGCTAAACTTGTGATAAGGGTAGGAAGATGATGGGCACCCATCCTAAGACCGACAAATGTTGCTTAACCTCACAATATGTAACTAACCTCGCAACTATTGCTAATGGTTTGTGCTCAGATGAATTGTTTGACATGATGCCCACAGCTACATTCTATCATCGCACCTCTCGCCATAGGCAGGGAATTCATCCTCACACATTGCGAACTGAGACGGTGCGCACTGTGCGGTATGAAAGAAACTTCATCCCACGCACACTTAAGATGTGGAATGACCTCCCTGCTGCGGTTTTCCCAAGCCCCTTACAATATGGGGTTCTTCAAGAGGGGCATCAGAAGGTTTCTTCATGGTCGGCAGCGCGAGTGTAACACCCCTGGTGTTGCATACGTCCACAGGCCACGGTAACCACTTTCCATCAGGTGGGATGCACAGTAGACCAAAAAATGGACATCCAAGATGGAAGCTTCAGATGACAGATGCGACAGGAATTTACGGAAAAATGAAGAAGTACATGTTAAAGATAAATCAGCATATCAATGGAAAATAACATTCTCACGACCTTCTAAAATACATAATATATTGATCACGTATCGTAACGTTAGAATTTTTTGGTATTTAAATGATCCCACCGTATAATACATACTTGATTATAATTTCAAAGCGTCATCTAGCTTTAATTTTCATTTATAACTCGAGTTTATGGCGGTAACGTCTTGTTACAACTCTCTCGTGGTTTTCCTGTCATTTATCCTGTTGTAATGGATGTACAGGAAAATTAAAGTGAGTTTGAGTGTTTTTAAGTGCTTGTGAATTGATTTTAATGTTATATTTATTAATGAATAAGTTAACTAAGGTATTACAATAATGTTACAGTATGGTTAAAGGTTATTTGAATTTAAAAATAAAAAAAAGTAGTTTTGTAAGATGACTAGCTGTTCCCTATGGCTTCGCCCTCGTGGATGTAGTTTGCCGCGACCAAACGTAATCTAGAGTCTAGGGTTAGGTATGGGGAACTGCTCAATTCGGCTGTTAAATACGGAACTGTTACTGCAGAACTCCGTGATTTATAAACGGATATGGACATTTTCTGGACATATCTCTGATTCATATCGCGATAAATAACTAAAGAATACAAGACTTAAATCTATCGACAACTTATTCTGTAACACTATACCTATATCATTGCAGTAGGCGTCCCCGGAGTAGCCAGTCCAGTGGGAGCCTCCCCCGGCCCTGGAGGGGGCGTTGAGACTCAGATTCAGCAACTACAGTTGCAGAGGCAACAACATTACCAGCGGTTGCAGCAGTTGCAGGCACAGAGAGAGCAAGTGGTGCATCATCATAAACAAGTGGTCAGTATAAAATTTTTTCACGTTTCTATCATCTATCTATCTATACCCACCCTTGAGATCATCGGAGAACTTGAGACTGCACATTCCAATACATTCTACAAACTTCACCGACAAACGGCACGCCTATGGAATGCATTACCTGTCTCTATTAGGCAAGCTCAAACATTGGTATCTTTCAAAAGACTGGTGACTGAATATTATCTGTCAATATAAGACGTCTGTAACTATGTGTGTATTATATATTTCATAAGTGTATGTCTGTACGAATATAAGTTGTTTATAGGTATTCTATGTATTCTAGTATGTAAGTATTGTGTATATTGTATGTAGAACTAGTGTGTATTGTATTTAGATATAGTTTGTATTGTATGTAGTGTATATGTATTATTATTTCATTTGAGTAATTTTATTAAGTAGTCTGTAAATTGTATTTTACACCATAAACCCACTTTTATTTCTATACACTCCTGTCCATCCAAAGGTTGCCTGGAAGAGATTGTTGTTTGCAATAAGGCCGCCCATTGTACATTTATTATATATAAAATCCATGTTCATTTGTGTATTTTGGTGTACAAAAAGAATATTTATTATTATTATTGTTATTATAAGATATAGACCGACAGTCACCGAACGCCTTGGGTATGTGCGCGACGTGACGGGCGAAGTATCGACCGTCAAGCCCCCGATTCTGCTTATTTTATACATACATATAATCACGCCTTTATCCCCGTAGGGTTAGGCACAGGTGAATTAACACCCACATTTCACCAATCATTGAATTCGGTCCCACGTAATAGGGGGTGAACCTACTGCCATCTTCCGGGCACTATTGTTGACTCAAGCCATGCATCTGAGGCTGAGTCTGGGCTGTGTATATCTGTCTGGTGTTAAACAGCCCTATCCCTTAGTCGCCTTGTACGACACCGCATGTGAAGAGATGGGGTGGTCCAAATTCTACTCTGCATGGAACCATACGGCATACTGTACATAAGAAAGACTTTTTGATATAGGTTTAAAGTTCAAATCTAAATGAAAAAGAGTTCAATACATCTTTTCATTCGCTCTACAATATGTCATTTAATTTTAGACTCTAACAGCGTAGCAGTAACGTTTGAAATTAAATGGTATTGTTTGCAGTGTCAGTGGTATGACATAAAATGGCTTGATGAATTAAAAATAATGAAAAGTCATAGTTTCAGTTTAGTTAGGCAATATCTTAGTTTACTATGCATATCTAATATACACTACTAATTTTTAATTACCAGAGAAACTGCAGGGGCTGATATGGAATGTATATACTTCAATATATATGGAATAATACAAATACCCCACCATACAAAAAAACAAAGTTATTAACGTTTTTAAAATCTCAAAATACGTGCTTAAAGAATAGACACCATTTTATTTACGCACGATGTGTGGATAGTAAATAGGTCATCAATGAACTTTTAACTTTCATCGTGAACTTTCTAGTGGCAGTAATTTTTTAATACCATGTTTAATACAAGTTTGGGTGAACTGAGTAAACAATGGTAAAACCACAGTAACTTTTAACGTAATTCAGTAGTTTTTTTAAGTACCTTATCAACTGGCAGGTAGGTGTAGGTACACTAGGTACCTACTAAAGAACTTGGAATAGTAAATTAGCTTAAGGATTTTCTGTACTTAACACGTGCAAGACTTACCCTACAAGTACTTTAATTGTTGCTCGAAATGTCCTCCGTCATTTTGAATACACAAACGAGCCCGCTTTAACAAGTTTGATTTTAAACTTAGGAGAATGTCTCTTTGTTGACGAATTTCATCGAAGGCGTCAATTATCCTTTGTCGGAGGTCCTCACGGGTGTTGGGTTCACTGACATACACTCTACGTTTCACTTCACTCCACATGAAAAAGTCCATTGGCGTCAGATCCGGGGATCGAGCGGGCCACGCGACTGAAGCTCCCCGTCCAATCCACCTGCCTTCAAATTGCGTATTGAGGTAGTCTCTTACCGCGATGTGGTAGTGGGGTGGAGCACCATCTTGTTGGAACCAGAGGTCTCGCAAGCTTGCGAGTGGAATATCATCCAACATGGTTGATACCATGGTTCTCAACAGATCCAAATAGGTTTCACCCGTTAGACGTCCCTCGATGAAGTATGGGCCCACGATGTTGTCATTTAGGACTCCAGCCCAAACGTTCACGCTAAATCTGTGTTGAAACGAATGTTGTCGCGCCAACTTGGGATTTCTTATTGACCACCAATGTTCGTTATGTTGGTTGAAAAGCACGATTCTTGTGAACAAACATTCGTCACTGTAAAGGACGTTGGTCTCCGGGTGAAGGATCACCCAGTTGCAGAATGTAATCCTGGGTGCTCGGTCGATTGTTGTCAGTTCTTGAACCTTTCTGTAGTGATAAGGGTGCATACCAGCCGAGTTCACAATTTTCCAAGCACAGTGCTGGCTGATGCCAAATCTACGTGCCGCATCGTTTGTACTTCGTCGCGGATCGTCCTCAAAAAACTCGAGTACTTCGTCGTACAAGTTCTGCGGATAGGCGGGTCTGCCCCGGCCTTGTGCGTGCGTCGGTACGTGAAATGAGCCGTGATCTAATAGACGTTGGTAGACGCTCAACATCGTGGAGTAATTTGGCTGTCGGGCATTCGGGTAGAGATCACGATACATCCGTAAAGCGGCACTCACATTTTCACCGGATAAAAAATAACTACGTAACATTAATGCGTATTCGCGGTCGGTAAATTGGTACGCCATCTCGATAGTGCCGATAGTATTGATTAGGATGCGTGCGCGAATCGAGACGTCACAACCGGAACTGCATTTATGATTTAAATTTTATTAACATCAAAGAGATGCCGCCGGCTTGACGACACGTGTAAGGCGGTGCGGGGAGGGGTGGTCGCACGCGCCGCCCGCCTTCAAGGACAGTAGTAGAATGATAGAAAGAGAGAGTGCGTGTTTATTATTTTATCAATGACTTCTTTGTGTGATTTTGGTTTCGTGAATTAGTCATATTCCATTGAGAAAAATTTTGTACGTCGTGAACATAATATTAGGTGGTTTTAAGAAAAAAACTGACATACATACTTTATTCATTTTTTTTTGCATGTATGTGTTTAGTATCGAATACCTATCACTTCGCCAAAATTTTTCTGGTAATTAAAAAATTTTCGTGTATAAAATTTTAATGAAATTTTATATGTATATTCAGTAGGTATGAGAATAGGTTTATAACAAATAAAATATAAAATTACACCCCTAAGTGTTAATAGTGGTTCACCCTAAAAATTTTTTTTGACAATTTTTTTTTGTTATTTTTTTATGGTGTGGAATTGAAAAATACATTTAGTCCTAAATTTTTACCCTCCTACCAACGACCCCCTTTGTTTTGATAGCATTTTATATTTTTCAACCCCGGTCGATAGCCGATCAAGAAATAATTTATATGGCAAAACAACGTTTGCTGGGTCAATTAGTTTTTAGATAAAATTTTAAGTAGTATTGGTAATAATTCGATAACTCAGGACACTACCGTAACGGCCTTCTGGTATACAATCACTACAGTGTTTCTTATGATGTATTATATATAACTCAGGTATCGCCGGGAGTAACCCAACACGTGGTAGGCGGAGCGCCCCTCGCGGAACAGCCGGTAGATGCCGCTCTGCTTACCCCCACTACCCCCGACCAGCAGCAAAGTAAGTATTATTACAATTTTATGTATGTGTAGCGTTAACTTCATTTCGTACTGTTGTTTTGTATTATATTTGTGTTGTAAGTAAATGACAAAATATATGTATAGGGGTGCATGCATGCATACATATAATCACGTTTGTGCCAAATAAACTACCAGTTAAAATGAGCATGGTGGACTTTAAGTATTTTGTATGAGAGTAATCATTAATTTCTACTATTAACTTAATGATTTTTTTCCTTTCTAAATAAATAAGTTGTATTTACCTACAATAATGATTTGATTTGATTTATACTATATTTCGCATTTTAAGGACTTATAGAGACAATAAATATACATTAAAAATCAGTTGGACAATTTTTTTAATATAATCAAGTTTAGTTAACATGTAAATTAATATCTAACCTATACTATGTAACGTAACTACTTTAGATAGGTATACTATATTGAATTAAAGCTATTATAATAAATACATTATAAATTTTGATTTGATTTGATTTGATTTGATTCGATTTCATTTGATTTCATTTGATTTGATTCGATTTCATTTGATTTGATTCGATTTCATTTGATTTGATTCGATTTCATTTGATTTGATTCGATTTCATTTGATTTGATTCGATTTCATTTGAGTTGAGTTGATATGATTTGATTCGATTTGATTTGATTTCATTCGATTTGATTCGATTTCATTTGAGTTGAGTTGATATGATTTGATTTGAAAATCTAAACTCAAAACACGTTCCTCAAAAGAAACAAACTAGATAAAATAACCAAAAGTATGTTCTCGCCACATAGTAGAGAACACTTGTGTTGCAGGCAACGCGCTGCTCGTGAACCCGAAGACCAAGACGGCCCTGGCCAACATGCTGAGCATCCGGCTGCAGGGCGGCGCCGGCGGGGCGGAGCACGAGCCGTCGGCCGCCGGCACGCTGCGCCTCATGACGGCGGCGCACGGCCGGCCCGCGCCGCCCGCCGCCGCGCCGCGCCTGCTGCTGCAGCACCACCACCCGCACCACAAGGTGTACGCGCCGCCCGCGCCGCCCGCGCCCCACGCGCCCCACGCGCCCCACCAGCCCCACGCGCCCCACCAGCCCCACGCGCCCCACCAGCCCCACGCGCGCCCGCCGCCCGCGCGCGCGCAGTTCTACGGACACAACCCTAATTTGAAACTACCGCCGGATTTGTTTCTTTTGGGTTGTGTTTTTCATATCGTGAGTAATTTTTGGAGCGTAACAAAATTTGGACCACCACATCTCTTCACATGCGGTGTCGTACAAGGGGACTAAGGGATAGGGCTGACATCAGATTGATATATACAGCCCAGACTCGGCCTCAGATACGTGGTTTGAGTCAACAATAGTCCAGGAAGACAGCAATAGGCACACTCCCTATTACGTGGAACCGAATTCAATGATTGGTGAAATGTGGTTAGTTCACCTCTGCCTAACCCTCCGGGGATAAAGGCGTGATTATATGTATGTCTGTATGTTCCTTTATAAAGTTAACATTGGAATATTTTTTCTATATCTTATATTATGAAGCGGGGTGTGAAAAAGCATCTGATGAGGCCGCCAAGCTGAGTGCCACCATTGTTACATTACTTTATGTCTGTAATGATGACCCTCTTTCGAGACTTTGCCTTTAGCTTACCATCAGGCGAGGTGAAGTCAAGTTGACATGTACTAGATAAAAAAAAAAATCTTAATCGATTTGAATTGTTAGCATACTAAACGCTTTTAATTTTATTCAACAGTTTCTAGATTTATCAACGAACAACAGACCGAGCCAGGCAAAGAGCCAAACTTTGCTAGGAACATTTTCATGATCTTTCCAGTGAACGCTCAAGTCGATTCAAATTTACTGTCCTTACCACAGTCTTAAAACACAGGTCAATAATTGAATGGCTGTCATTTACTAAATACTTATATAACTATGTAATTCCATGTAAATATATAGGATTACAAAGTTACATTTGCTGTTGGTAGTATGACAGTAGTTCAATTATTGACCGGTTTTAACCGTTCATGGTAGGGGCCAACACTCTAGTATATCTTTCTGTAATGTCATTCATGTATGTTGACAAAAATGCTCATTCATTACAAATTAATGTTCAAATTTATCAGCACCTTACCGCCGCAAACCATTTGCTGAAATTTTAATAACTGGACTGATCCTACATATATACATATAAATATAATTACATATATACCTAATGAATGTAACATCTTATGTAACGCATATTTGTAAAGAATAAATAAATAAATAAAGACTTTTCGGTTACTTTACGACAGCCATGGTCACAGTGAGACTTCGAAGGCCATAGAATCCGTTGAAATTAGTTTTCAAATAATATTTGCGAAAACTTCCGAAAATACAAGAAGGATACGTTTTCTGTAGGTGGAATACCATCAGTCCTGGGGGTCAGAGCGCGTGACCCGATGGGGAGAGGCCATACAGCGGCGTGGTGGGGAGATCGAGCCTGTGTACTGCGCCAGGGTCACCCACGTACTGTGCGAGACGCAGAAACATGGAGTTGTTATGCAGGTATGACTTTCTCTCTCTCTCACACACACATATTGTCACATAAACAAAATAATCAGCTAAGTACACAAAATAATCCCGACATGGTTAGTGTGGTGTCTCGCCAGCCTATCATAATAAGTGTAATGGTGGGTAAGCGCTCAAAAAATGTTCCCCACATACCTCTCGACGCTCGAAGACTAGTCAAGTCGTGACCACGGGTGCTGCAACGCATCCGAAACGTCGGCAGAAATAGTAAGTTCCATGATTTAATTCGCGAGAAGTCCCGATACCTTGTATAATTATATAATCCCGAGGGGTCCAACTCAAAAGTCGTAGATGGCTTAGCGTCAGCCAGGGAGCCAGGGAAATACCTTATTAGGCCACCTTAAACCCCATTTGAGACACGAGATGGCGTGCGAGTTTAGTTGCTTCAAGTCCGACATAACCATCAACGTTACAGATCAACCTTATTTGGTGGTAGATCCACCATTTAGAGTACTAACATTCGGAGGCAGTATTTCCATTGAGAGTACCGAAAATATATTTCCTTTTTTATATTTCCAGGCCCTGCGAGACGCTAAGCGCTGTGTGACAGCGTACTGGCTGTCGGATGCCATGCTGCGGCGGGGGGTGTCCCCGCCCTGGCACGCGCTGCACCTGCCCAGCATGTACGCCGCGCGGGACCGCCCCGCCAGGCACCACCGCGCCGCCATGTCGGGCTGGCGGGACGAGGAGAGGGACAGGGTCTCCTTCTGTATCGAGCATATTGGTGCCAAGGTAAGGATACCATCATCATCACCGGTGGGGGAGGTTATGTCGGACGTGAACCGACCAAAACGCACGCCGACTGTATGGGCCGCAGGTTGCCGGAGGTGAGCTTATCTCAGACATTCCTTGCACCCCGGCCGGCCCAGAACCGTCTCTAATGAGATGGTCCACTTCGGGCGCGGGGACCACGGCCATCACATCCTGCTTCTGCTAGGGTGACGTCACCCGCATGGGGGTGCCCCGCTCATTAGGAAACGGAGATTACTTTGCAAAACCCTAAATAATACCTCCTTTATAATACCTGGTATACATTTTAATATGACGCCTATTTACTAAATGTATTTTATATTCCAGCTAACACCATACATGACCCGAGACAACACTGTTCTCATTTGCAAGCGGGCCGAGGGCAACAAGTACCGGCGGGCGCGTGAGTGGGGCATCCCCGTGGTGACCGCGGCGTGGCTCACTGACCTCCTATTGGGGAATATGAGCGCACTTTCACAGGTATTGTCAATTCTCCTTCCATGATATAACATTATATTAATGGGAACTAATGCTATCACAGTATAGGTAAGGTTACCTATAACATTAAACTCTTAACCATATGAAGATATATCATATACCTTATTGTAAGTAACAAAAAACAAAATAGAACAAAAGCGTCGGTAGCTTTGTGGGTGCCTTACGAGCGACAGATCCCGATTTCGAATCCTGGCCATTACACTGCCGACGTAATCCCACTCCTAATACAATTTAGCTTAACTGGAAGGGTTAGAGGGAATATTAGTAATTGCGGTTCTAATATTATTTTAAAAAACAAAAATTAACAACTAGCGATCTGCCCCGACATTACACTGGCGCAATGTAGACTGTAAATAGTGTCTGTGTGGAGTGATCGAATACCACGCTTGCATTTATTTCGTCGTGATTAATTTTCAATTTGCGATACCTCAAGTATTCGTCGTAATTATAATGTTTGAATGGCAATTTTGATGAATTTTGAACCGCCGGGAGTATTGTAAAAGTTATGACATAATAGGTGCATATTTCTGTTTACAGATCGAGAACGCTAAGTACCAACAGTTCAATTTGACGAGTCCGTTCCGAATGGACTACAGTCTTGTATCACATCTGATGAGTAAGTATTTTTGTAGGTTGTATTTTGTACTTTTTTTTCTCTGTATAAAAAATCCAATCCAAATTATTCTAAATACTAGAGAGAGAAATTTTAACTCACAGGAAACACTCCTTTAATAAGAAACATATCCGTTAATTTTTTTAAGATATTCCTGCTAAAATTCTTTCCTGCTAAGATTATTTTGTTTTGTCAAAGAATCAATTTCATTTATTCAGTTTAGGCACACAAAGAGCACGTATGAACGTCAAAATGTTATAATTCTATCAAGAAATAATATAAAAATAATAAATAATGTAAAAATAAGCCATTAATGGTAGGTTAGTCCTACTGAGAAGATACCAGCAAGAAACTCGGAGAACTATATTAGAACTAGATTATCTTTCTTTTTTAAATTTGCTTTAGTTTACAATTTATTTTGTGCGAGCAAGCAAGAGACTTAATATTTTGACCACGAATTTACGTCATCAAAATACTCATCTACTTTAGGTAACCTTTTTTCATGTAAGTTTTTTGTTGTGTTGTGTTTTTGACTATTCATTTTGAGTGAAGTTAATGATAGCTCATTTATGAGTCAGTAGTTTGTTGCTGTAGTAGTTTATAGTTGTTTGAGTAATTAATGTTTTATTTACAATTCGATGCGTCATCATAAAATTAAAACTATAATTTTTACTTTTGCACGAATGGTTATTATTTTACAAAATTGAAATAATTATTCGTCATAATCAAATTGGTTTCTCACATTTTTATTCACAATAGATTTTAACAATTCGACGATTTTACAACTAACAAAAAAACCGCTAGCCACAGGCAGGGAATCCACCCCCACATGTGGGGGTGGATTCCCTGCCTGTGGCTAGAACTATTCAAAACCTTGTGAAGTTTTTTTTGTCTTGACTTGACTTGAAAAAGTACGCACAGATGGTATAATAGGAACTTCATCCCCCGCTCGCTTAGGCTGTGGAATGAATTCCCTGCTGTGGTCCTCCCAAGCGAGTACAATATGGGGTTCTTCATGAAGAGCATTAGGAGGTTCGTACAGGATCGGCGGCGTGAGTGGGACCCCTTTCCATCAGGTGGTCTGCCCACACACACGGCTTATCTGCCACCTAAGTGGTATAAAAAAATCGAATGTTAATAACTCCGTCACATACAAACGTACATACAAAACTTATAATAGTATATTAAAAATATTATTTCCCTTCTCCAGTGTCTGATGATGGTATAATTTATATTTCACAATAACTATATAATTTTTACGCCACGAATGGCAGAATATGCTGAACCTTCACGTGTTTATCACGTTGCATAACAACTATCTACAATATTCACAAATAAAGATTATTGTTATTGTTATCCCCAGACGCCTGGAAGATGCCAATCAACATAACCCCAGAATCCCACGAGCGAGCCAAGCGTAGCGCCGCCGCGGCGGCCGTGGCCATCGGCGGGCGCCGCGCCAAGCGGCCGCGCCTGGCGTCGCCGCCGCCGGCGCCGCTGCAGCCGCCCCCGCAGCCGCCGCCGCTGCACCTGGCGCCCAGGGTACTGTTCTCGGCCATGCTGCCCGCTACCAGCAACAAGCTCGCTGCTGTTGTCAGGTATGTACAATTTATACATACATAACATAAACTCACGCCTATATCCCCGAAGGGGTAGGCAGAGGTGCTAGCACCCACATTTCGCCAGTTTATGTTTAGGTCCCAATGTAATAGGTGGCGAGCCTATTGCCATATATACATATAATCACGCATTTATCCCTGGAAGGTTAAGCAGAGGTGAATTGACACCCACTTTTCACCAATAATTGTATTCGGTCCCACGTAATAAGGGGTGAGCCTATTCCGGGCACTATTGTTGACTCGAGCCATGCGTCTGAGGCTAAGTCTATATTTATAATTATGCTAACAAAAACACGATCATGGTATCTAAGCATGTTTATCCGCATTCTATAACTCCATTTGGTTAGAAACTGAACTAAACGTTAACAATGCCAGAGCTCACTGGAGTGATTTTGTGCTGTCAGTGGGAACACCAAAGGCTTGTCCTGATTTTGTGTTCTGCACTGAGGGCACATAAAATCTCTGTTCTTACAGGGACGGCAGCACGGGTGTGACTCCACTGGTGTCACACACTTTCATAGGTCACGGTAACCACTTTCTATCAGGGGCCGTGTGCTTGTCTCTAAGTTGTATAAAAAAAATACAATCTTGATGTGCCTCTTTAGTATCTTATTCAATCAAAGAATCAATTTCATTTATTCAGTTTAGGCACACAAAGAGCACATATGAACGTCGCACACAAAGAGCACATATGAACGTCGCACACAAAGAGCACATATGAACGTCAAAATTATGGGTATGTCAATAAATAATATAAAAACATTAAATAATGTAAAAATAAACCATTGGAAAATGATTATTTCACTGGTTCGGTAGGTTAGTTCTACTGAGAAGATACCAGCAAGAAACTCAGCGAACTATATTAGTACTAGATTATTATTATTATTTTTTTCAGAAACTCAGTTTATATTATTTTTCTGTTTAGAAACTCATTTTAAATACTAAAAACCAAAATCGAACCACTTAGTTAGTCAGCCTAGTTTATTTGTTTAGCACGTGTTTTTATAAAAAGTCGCTGCAAGATTGTTTAACCTTTAGTTAAGTACCGAATGGAGTATAGATATACAATAATGTTAACGAGAATTAACGCGATCATGGTATATGTACACATCTTGGATTTACCTGACGCTTCCACCAGGTTACATCGGCAGTGGTCACAGGCTGACTGACTAAAAAAAGAGTATAGATTCCATAACACACGCTAGTAAGCTATACTTTTGGTCTAGATAGCTGTGTGTAGAAAATCTTACAATATTTATTAATTACATACCTTTGATTTACCTGGCGTTTCGACCAGGTTACACCGGCCGTGGTCACAGGATGATCACGGCTGGTGTACCTAAATCATGATCACACGTTGATTCCCGTTATCATTATTGTATATCATGGAATGCGAGAGTTCAAAAGGTATTTATTTTGCACATCGTACGTAGTGATAGATCTCTGTAATAAGAAGGCCTACTATGAAACATCCTGATACTGTACGAAATTTCGGGTAATAGGCCCATGGAACACATTTATCCCGAAAACGGCATGTAATACTTCGGTTCGGTTCTTCAGTGTGCTCCGAGTCGAATACTAAATGTACGCTTGAGGTTTCGTATGTTTCATGGTAGCCCCCAGACATCTGCAAATCAATTCTAAAAACAAATGAATTTGAAATTTAGAAACTCGTTTGCTAACTTGTAACTAACGATTTGTGATATTAGGTCTTAACCTATGAAATTGCCGAAATAATAAAATTTGGATTTGTCATTCCTAAAAAAAATGCAAAAATGTTAGTACTGTAAATTGGGTTTCCTTCAATTTCTTCCAAAAATACGGCAATTTCATATGTAACGGCCTATAAACCGGTCACGACACGGATCCAAATCATCCAAAGCCATCTGTCAAAATGCACTTATTAAATTACCATATCCTTTACCGAGTCGCCCATTCATCTTATGTAAAGCTAAGGACATTTATTCTGGACCTAAAATATGCTCAAAATATGCTCTGTACGCGTAATACTCGTTTCTTGGGTGTATTTTGCGGAAAGCACGATGTGCTACGCCGGTGCGTAGCACATCGTGCTATTCGCAAAATACATCTACCGAGACAAACTCAAATTTGCCAAGCATAGATACAAAAAAACGCTTTGTTGGTCTTGCGATTTAGGTCCAAAATACGTGTCCTGAAGTATAAAAAAACCTATTATATAACCGCTGTGTAGAATGTCCTAAAATATATTGTTAAATACCGAACAATAACAAACTGTAGTAGCTTACTGAACTCGGATTTGTACAAATTTTGCTTCAAAAAGTTTACTCCACCGCTCGATAGATGGCGTTAGAGGAAAAAATAGATCGCGTTATGGTTTCGTTACCGCTGGTAGTGTATAATCTGAGAGTGAAACCACTGAAGTTAACTTTGCGCAGAGGCAATATCGTAACCAATGAGGTTTATCCGAGGTGCGATTATTGCTAGTTGAAAACTTTACCAATACCCCGCCGTGTGGACGTGAAATACCGTCCGCGTTGGCAATTTTTGAATGGCTGTAATAGCCTAAAAATATAACTGTTTTGCATTAAAACAAAACAGGTATTATGTGTTGGAGAAAACACACAGCCAGTAGGGACACGGTATCGAATAAAAAGTATCGATACTGTACTCATGAGTAGTATCGATAAGAAAGTATCGTACTCGTAAAAGAACCGACACAAAAGTATCGATACCTTAAAGTATCGAGTACTTTTCTCAGGCAGGGGGGGGGGGGCAGGGCACGTTAAACTTAAACATTAGTTTATATTGTCTATAACTTATGTATGTTTAACTTTATGTTTAGTATTGTCTGTAACTTCATTCAGTAAGAGAAAATGAAAATATAACAAATGGTACATAAATATAAGATTAATAAAAACAACCTGTAACCTGTAAGTAAAGCCACAATTTTTTAATGAAATGTATTATAAATCCCATTCCTCCTCCGTACAATCGCTCAAAAAAAGAAGTTTGTCGAGCCTTTTCGGCGATAGGCGGTTACGGGTTTTAGTAATTGTACTTCCAGCTTTCGAAAACAATCTTTCTGAGGGCACTGAAGTCGCAGGAATCGATAAAAATTCTCGTGCCAACTTATACAATTTTGGGAAAACAACTTTCATATCTTCCCATTGTTTTAGAGGATCTAAAGAAAGTGGTACAACCTGTGTAGATAAATAATGGCTTAATTCATCCTTATTTGCAATCAGTAATGAAGAACTGGTTTTACTTCGTTTTTTCGTGTGAGCTAATTTCTTATGGTAACTCCAAAAATCGTAAGTTGTTTCGAGAGAAGAATCGCTGTCATGTTCATTGCCGGTAACATTAGGAGACGTAGTTATATATCTTCTCAGTAAAGAAATTGCCTTTGCACAAGCTTTGGAGTCCTGAAAGTGTATATTCTTGAATCTCGGATCTAGTAAACATGACATAGCAATCAAATAATTATCTTCAATATGTCCGAATCGGCGTTCTATTTGTTTTAGGATTTCGTTTTTTACTGTATTTATTACATTTCCATGGGTACCATCACCATCACCTACAGCCAAAGGTATATTATTAATCTGCGCCTTTAAACAGTTCACCATTGGTATTAGTTTGCTAATGGTTACATATTGTTCACCTGATAACTCTTTGGTTACATATTCCAGCGGTTTCAAAATACAAATCAATGTTTTAATATTTTGCATTTCTACAGCCGATGGTGTGGGTGGTGCTTTTGTATTTAACATCAAAATTTGATGAACTATTGGTGCTAATTCTATGTATCTCTGTAGCATATAATAGACCGAATTCCACCGAGTCTTGACATCTAAAATCAGTTTGAGAGGTTGAGACCCAGTTTGCTTTTGACGTAAAGAGTCACTGAGGATTACACTGGTTTTGAAAAATTTTACAATGTCTCGTACCTTGCTTACTAATGCTCCCAAATCATTGACTGACATTGCAGATTCCGCGATTAAATTAATTGTATGAGCAAAGCAAGGTAAGTGTTTATTCTTTTCTAGAAAATTTGCTATGCCGGCTATCATGTTCGAGCCATTGTCTGTAACTACTGCAGTTATTTTATCCAAACTGATGTGTATATCTGCACAAATTTCTTTTAATTTTTCAGCGATAAAGTCACCAGTATGACGCTGATCCAGTGCAACGGTAGCTATGCAACGTGACACAAGTTTGTCATCTTGCAAATAATGAGCAGTAACCCCTAAATAGCTGGTAACAGTCATCATCTCACTCCAAATATCGCAGGTTAATGCCACATGATCTACATTATCAAATATCTTTTCAACTTTCGAACGCATTACGCTATAATAGTTATCGAATTGTGCTTTAAGGGTATCTACGTGAGGAATTTTAAATGATGGACAAGCTTGATGCATCAATTTTTTAAACCCACGCCCTTTCACAATGTCGAAAGGTCTTTTATCAACACAAATAAAATAAAGCAAACATTTGCAGAGTTTCAAATAATCCTTTCCTCCATCGGAATAAGAGTATTTTCGTTCCATTGATTGTACAATTGAAAGTTGCCTTTTTTTTGGAAGTGGTGCATATGTTTCTTCTATCTCACCACTGATAACGATTGGAGTTCTTTCGACATCAGATGATGAAGGAGTTGTTAGCAATGTATCTGATTCAGGTGCTTTCGATATACTTGTTGATGGTAGGGGTTCGTGATCACGACTCGGTAAATTCGGCAGTTCTAACTTTTTCTGAGTCGTCGTTTGTTTTTCATCTCCTTTTACACTAAAAAGATAAAAGATAATACATAAAATAATTAGTTTCGTGCGCCTATAAAATACTATAAAACTTATTTTAGGTTATGTTACAAGGAACACCAAATTATTAAAAAAATTACCTTGAGGCATCAGAATTAGGGTGTTTCTTTAAATGTTTAATCATGTTTGACGTATTCCCTGACGTTTTTAAGCTTTTAAAACAAATCTTACATTTCACTTCGTCTTTGTTAATCTTGACGAAATACTGCCAAACTTCACTCTTGGTAGGCGGCATTTTTTTGATAATAACTCAAATTCCGATACAAACACAGAATAATACTGAGTGCCGTGCTGAATATGTTTACATATCAAGAAATCAAATAATAATATCGCAAGAAAATCGATAAATATTTAAACAACAAGTAACAACAACAACGAACGAACCATAAAGTTGTTTTTTTGTATAATTTTTCTGTGATGAAAAGCAAAGAAATCTAAGCCCATACAGCCTACGAACCATAGAGTATTAAATGAACGAGTTAGAATTAAACAAGTGAAATGTGAATCCGGTAACGGATCTACTCTATGCCTGAATAAAAGCTTCAGCACGATCGAACAAGATGGCGTTGCTAATGTTGCCATAAATTATAAAATGAAACCTATGTAATAATTGGCAGCATTGGGGCGACCCAAACGCCATCTCATGTATTTTTTCAATAATAAAAAATTAATAAAAAAAATATATATTCGATACGATACTTGTCAAAAAGTACTTGTTAAGTAAAAGTATCGAACACAAAGTATCGAGTAAAAAAGTATCGGTATCGAAAGGAAATCTACTCGATACCATAAGGTATCGATACTTTTTTCGTGTCCCTAAGCCAGCATTGAGATGAAGAAGCAGCTCAGTGACTTGCCTTGAGTATCGAGAATATCAGAGAAAACATACCTGAATCCGATTAAGTTAAGTAACTTGTTTCACCAGAGGGCGCTTATGGCATCTGTCATCGTCCACCTCGCGCGCAAATAGCTGTCAAGTGTCATAGTGTCTTCATCACCAGCAAGGCTCTTGAACCAATGCTGTGTGTTTTCTCCAACACATAATACCTGTTTTGTTTTAATGCAAAACAGTTATATTATGTGTCTTCAAAAACACACAGCATTGAGATGAAGACCTGTTTGATATCTGCTGGTGAAAAGGATTACACACGAAATGCTATGTGAATTAACAAACGATTATGAACACAAAAGACATGCTTATTTGTTTCATAATTTATTTTTACTTTTAAGGAATCAAAATTATAACCCAAATCCACTTGGTATATTAACATGAACACTGAACTTAAATATTGTGATCAACAAAATTATAAACTTTCTGAAAACTCAACACTTCAAAATTATAAATTTACAATGTAGGTATTAAAGAAAAAATCAACTTATAAAGTTTCTTAGTTTTCTTGAAACAGAACAATTAAATAAAGTAAATAAAAATCAACATAAAAAATGTTAAATTGAGATCAATTAACTGTGTTGCTAAACAGTCTTAAAATTCTTATATAATGAATCAGTACTCTCACTGTGAGATCTGTTTACCTCTCTACAGTAAAACTTGGAAAATGTTTCTGCACATTTCCAATTTCCTCTTTCCAGAATTTCATCGATAGGTCGGCCGTCTAGCCATCCCCGAGATGCTACAACCGACCTAATGCTTCCTGGAGATGCTACTATATTTGTTTGCCTAAATATTGAACGTATCCATCCAGCAATGATAGTTCTGGTAGCCGATTTCACTTGGCCCGTAATTGTGATGAAAAGACACTTTAAATCTTTTTCTATATTGCGTCTAGCTTCCGAAGCTGCAATAAGATCTTTTACATGGGCTACTGGGCAAAGGCGGCGGTCTCGGTGCTCCGTGAGGAGCCACCCTGACTGTCTGTGATTACCTGAGTCGGTTTTAGAACCAAATCTAGGCCAGAATGTTATAGTATTTTCAGTCTCTGAGAATCTGTCCTCAGAGAGCTCCAGAAGGGTAAGATCATGTAATCTACGGCCTGAGGCAAGTAACAATATTAAAGCTGTTCTCCTACTTTTATCAAATAAAGAACCAGAGCATGAGGATGACTTTAACCAGTCAAATAGTATATTAATGTCCCATATGGGTACTTTTCCTGCTTGTGGTTTAGAAAAAGAGATTGCCTTTAAGACCTGTTGAATAAAAAAATTTTTTGACAGATTGTCTACTGTGGCTGCACAATAGGTAGAGATGGCAGACTTATGCAATAAAATTGTACTAAATGCAAATTTATTTTCTAAATATAGGTCAGCTAAAAACTTTGCTACCTCTTTCCCTTCTGGGTTCTTACTATTAACATTGTTATTATTACACCAGGTCAACCACCTTTTTATTGGAGTACTGTAGGTACTTAAAGTAGATGAACGCCAGCTTTTCATTAATAACTGTTGTTCATCTTTATTCCAATCGGCTACTTGGTCGGCCCACCCCCAATTTTCCAAGCCTGAAGTACCAATTTCTCCACTTGTGGAGGGCTTCTCCTTGTTGCCCAATCGACAAGAACCTTCTGCAGGTTCTCTATGGGTAATGGACTTGACAGTGCTCTCGCCTGAAGGTCTGGGAACCAAAAGCATTGAGTCCAACGAGGTGCTATTAGGATATATGTCCCTGTTGCCCTGTTTAGATGGGCTAAGACCCTGGGAATCATGTTGGGGGGTGGAAACACCCAAGCGGTCTGAAATTCCCACTTTCGACTGAAGGCATCGTAAAAAAGAGCCGACCCATCTCTTGAATCTAGTGTCACATAATGCTGTACGACGGCGGTTTCTTTGGATGCGAACAGGTCTACTTCTGGGGTGCCCCACCTTTCGAATATTGCCTCTGTGGCTGATGGTAGTAGATGCCATTCGGGTACTTGTTGGCCCCTTGATAGGCGATCTGCGATACCGTTTAATTTCCCTGGTAGATAATAGGCTGTCATTGTTATGTTGAGGGAACTGGTTAACTTTAGTAGCCTGGTAGTTAGACCTAGAAGATTCATGGATCGAGTGCCGCCTTGATTCCGTATGTAAGCTACCAGAGTTCGATTGTCGGACTGCACTAGAATGTGAGCATCCTTCAGAAGGACACCCTGAGACCTGATCACAGCAAAGACTGCGTACATCTCTTTTAAATTCGAGTGCCACGATTTTTGATTCGGAGCCCATTTGCCAGACAGGTACTGGTTGTTCAAATGTGCTCCCCAGCCCGCATCCGCTGCGTCTGTTGTTAAGAAGTATGTCACTTCTTTCTTGTGAAGTGGGACTGGACTGCAATCTACTGCATCCAGCCACCACACCAGTTCCTGTCGCACGCTGGGGCACAGTTCCTTTCTCTGACCTCTCTGGGTGAACCTTTTCAGAAAAAGTTGTGCTCTGCGACAGTGTAGCCGACCTTGAGGGACTGCATGGTTGGCAAAATTTAACATGCCTAATGTGCTTTGTAGCTCCTTTAGTGAGCAGCTGTCTTTGTTCAGCATCTGACACAAAGATCTTTTTATTTTGAGGATTTTCTGGGTTGGTAAGGCTAGAGTTAGGTTCTGGGTATTCCAGACCAAGCCTAAGTATTCCACTTCTTGTGTGGGCTCTATGACGGATTTTTGATAATTTACATGCCAACCCAGAGATTCCAGGGTTGAGAGCGTTTCCGTAACCTGCACAACCAACCTGGACTTGTCCTGGCATGCTAACAGAAAATCGTCTAAATAAACTATTAGGCGAATACCTTGGCATCGAAGGGTTTCCGCAACCCAGTTTGATACTGCTGCAAAGGTACGGGGGGCAGAAGACAGGCCAAACGGCAATGCTGTCAGCTGAAGAATTTCCCCATTGTAAATGACACGTAGAAATCTTCTGTGTGCCTCCGCTATGCACAAATGAAAATAGGCCTGGTGAATATCTATTTTCACTAGCCAATCGTTGGCTTGGAGAAAATTCACTACATCTACCTGAGATATTAAATAAAAATGTTTTGTTGATATGTGAGTGTTTAAAGCCCTGAGGTCGAAAATGGGCCTCAGTCCCCCATCTGTTTTCCTCACTAAAAACATTTTGGAAAAGAATCCGGGATCCCGGGCTGGTGGTATCTCTAGGATTCCCTTGTCCTTTAATTCCTGAACTGTCCGAGTCATGTCTGGTGTAACCTGGGTAGCTAAAGTTCTTAAAAGATTCTGTGATGGGAACTTTAGAGGAGGTTTCAGTATGAAGGGTAAACGGCAGTTGCTTATTGACTTGATAATGAATTGATTGGCTCCTCTTTGGATCCATTTGTCTGTGGATAATCTTAGGCATCCTCCTCTGAAGTTCTGTTGAGAGTCATGCTTGTTTACTATTAGGGGCGGAGGCTCCCTTATTGGTGTCATGTTGACGAAAGGGGTGAATCCTCTTAGAATTATACTTAAATTTTCTTTCAGATCTTTTAGCTTTAACTGAGTTTTTGTATCTTTTATATGAAAATTTATCGGAGCGTTCTGAACGTTCTGGTGCCTTCCTATCTTTCAAATAAGATGGGGTATTGAGCCAGATCTGCGAGCCACCAAGAGATTGAATAATTGGCTGCAATGTGTCTCGACTAAATAGATGTTCTGAACTTGGTGGAACATTTTGTAAGGTTGTCCTAAGATTCTGGTTACTAATTTCTTTTAAAATTCGGTCACGCCTAATTTCTATGCATTCTGAGCGTTTTCCACATAAGACTTGCATAGTGGTCTCTGAATTTTTATGACTCGCTGAGCCTGGACCAAAAGTTGCTGATATTTTATCAAACAAGGAGTTTGGATCTAAGTCCCTTGGATTGGCTGTAGCCCAGTCAATTATAGACTGTAAACCTATTTTTAGCAATTGTCTTTGTTCTAATACCTTATTAGAAAGGCCTGCTAATAAAAGTTCAGTTGAAGCTAAATAATCCTTATTTTTATTGAAGTGGCATAGCTCGTCATTTACCTTTAGTCCTACAAACCCAGGGGAAGCCAAGCAGTCTTGAAGAGACTTCTTATACCTGATGGCTCTCCAGGTGGGAGAATCAAATTGTTGAAGCTTCATTAGCTCTTTAAGTCTCTCACTATCACTAGGTTGGATCAGCTTCTTTTCATCAAAGTCTGTATCTAGACTACCAAGAGCTAATGTCAAGGGTTCATCCTGAGACTGACTAGTTGACGGTTGTGTAGGCCTAATAAGAAACTGGTTAGAATTGGTGTTAGTACTAGGTTTATCATGAGTATAAATATATGGCGGTAATTGAGAGAGGTAGTTGGTTATATAAGCTACCTGCGACATTAAAGTATCGACACGGGAATCGGCGCGAACCGAACGTGTCGTGGCCTCTTTATATTTCCTTTTTTGGCCCGTTCTTGGACGCTTGTTGGGTAGGGGTGATGCCAAGCCCTCCTCGACCTCCGAGGAAGAGGAAGAGCTACTCCCCGATAAGGTCGAGGTTTGCTCTCCATCCGAAGCAACAAACTCTCGACCGGCACCCTGTGCATCCTCGTCTTGCAACGGCTCCATTACGACAACAAAATTGAAAAAGAACGCTTACCAATTAGGAAAAAAAAGTTTAAAAAACAATGCTGTGCTGTATTTTCGCCTCACACACTATACTTTTCACAAAATAATAACTTATTTCAATTATCTTCGTGTTTTGAAAAAAATATCACGTATACTCTCGCAAATCAAGAAATGCTATGACACTTGACAGCTATTTGCGCGCGAGGTGGACGATGACAGATGCCATAAGCGCCCTCTGGTGAAACAAGTTACTTAACTTAATCGGATTCAGGTATGTTTTCTCTGATATTCTCGATACTCAAGGCAAGTCACTGAGCTGCTTCTTCATCTCAATGCTGTGTGTTTTTGAAGACACATAATGTCCATATAACCTCTTCAGTTTCACTCAACTGCTCTGATCCGGTTGCGGGTGGAGTGAAGTTTCATACACGTGACACATCCTATCCTGAACCAGTTGAAGATTCAATTTTTGTTTAATTAAAAAATAGCTTCGATCTAATTTCAATCTGCCAAATGTCAAAAACTGTATGTATTCTCACGATTTTCAAGGTTCATTGGTGATTATTATTGACATTTGGGCATGGAGTTTAGATCGAGACTTAAATTTGAACAAATTATTAGAGAATTGGCCCTCGAGATTGAGTAGAGTACACCAACTATTACAATAATGAAAAATGTAGACTGGCCAACGAAAGATGAACAAATCACTTTTTGAAAACTTTTATATGGCAAGTTTTTCCTGTCAGTATTTTATAGTCTTGGAAAAGTTCTTGATACTCATATCATATATTGTTATCTTTTTCGGGTAATTCTCGAAGTGAATTGATTATTTTTAATACCGGCCAATTGTATGATCATCATGATCATCGAGGCGACCGGTGACACTCGTTTCGGGTCGTTCCTGTTCCAAAGGCTGTCCATTGCCATCCAACGTGCAACGCAACAAGTGTTATGGGCACTTTTGCACCGGGAGCGATCAGGGGCGGGTTATTTGATTAGTACATGGACTAAGCATTGCTTGTTGTACCATTTTGATATATTGTATTAATTTGACGAATATAATTATTTATTCTATTAATAATATTATTTATTATCTGTTAGTGCCATTTTTAGTATTACAAATAAATATTTTAAAATATAATTTAAAAGTTCTAGTTTATTGTAATAAACAGAAAATTTTAGGTGTCCAATATTTTATACTAATTGGCCAATAATTATTTTTAAATATGGGGCATTTAGTCTGATATTCTTACAATTTTAAAGGAAAACATGCATGATTTATTAGCTTTATTACTCATAGGTATCTAAAAAAATACATTGTAGAGTACACGTAATTTTTTTAATGATGCATAAACATATGCTTTTTCTCTTTATTATTTACTAGCACCGCGCCGCGGTTTCACACGCATAAATCCTGATCCCATGGGAATATCGGGATAAAAAGTAGCCTATGTTACTCACGAAGAATTATTAAAATCAGTCCAGTACTTTTGAGTTAGTCGTTACATACAAAAATACAAATCTTTCCTCTTTATAATATTAGTTATTTATATAATATATGTTTTTAAGAACTTTATGTGATAAGTACAATACAAATATGTCAGTAATATACAACATGTAGGCTTATTTTTATGAGTACCTAATAAAAAAAGAAAAACAAATCATAGTATTAACTCCGTTTTGTCGCTGTATAGTCAGTGTTACTGACATTTGTTTTGATGCTTGATCTTTTTTTAATAACTGGGTATTCTATCAAATCGGTTATTTCGTAACTGATTTGATAGATGATTCTATATTCCGTGAATGTTTTTGTAACTTAATAGATAACTGGTTGTGCCCTGCGACTTCGTCCACACTAACTTAGATCAGGTTTTTTTTTTGCTCGCAACTCTCAATACTTTTTTAGAGTAAAAGTTGCCTATTTGCAGTAAAAATCACGTCAAGGGTAGGACACGACTTTATTTCCGTCCAATTGAGCAGTCCGAATGAGGAAGTACCTCCGACCTACAGAATACCGCGGCCATAATAACCTCGTGTTGTGTTCCCGGCGGTGAGTAGGGTAGCCTGAGCTCACTGGAGAGTTTTTGTGCTGTCAGTGGAAAGACCAAAAGCTTGTCCTGCTTTGTCTTTTATACTGACGGTACAGAAACTCTGCGCTCACAGGGTTGGCAGCGCGAGTGCGATTCCCTTGGTGTTGCACACGTCCATAGGCCACGGTAACTACTTTCCAACAGCTGGGCCGTGTTCTTGTCTGTCAACCAAGTGGTATAAAAAAACAAAAAAAAACGACCCAACCACTTCGGGCATTACCCGGCACAAACAGACATACTAAAAATGAAATTAAAATAAAATGAAGTTCTTTTTTGGCTAGAATATCGTACAAATATTAAAAAGCTGTTATTTTTACATATTAAAAAGCTGATGATCCCAAAAAATAAATCTGTTCAATAGATATTTCGATAAAAGTATTTTAATTGCAGCGAAAATGATATCAAAACAGATGAAAACAGCACCGACAGCGCAGAAGATATTAGTAATTAAGAAATCCTTCAGGTTCATACAATTATTCGCTTTTTAATATATATAAACACTAGTTGGTAATGGGTAGTGTAGTAGAGAATTGGAAATTATATTGAGACTAGTTGACGAGGTGAACTTCGTACCGCCAATTTTTTCCCGCGTGGAATCCAAATTCCGTTCCCGCTGCACCTTCCCTTCAAATTTCCGCGTAAATTTCTGATCCCGCTCCCGCTCTACTTTCTATTGAATTGTTTTTAAATTTTCACGGACGTTCCCGTTGCACTTATTCAATTTTTTTATACAAATCTTGACCATATAATAAAGAATACAAAACAGAAAAAAATATCCAATTTGGTGCATTCGTTCTTAAGTTACGTGTGTATGTCCGCTTAGGGGTTTCATTTTTGTTTTTAATAGATTATCTGAGGTCCCTCATTTTCGAACATTGTCGTATCGTTTGTTGAAAACCAATTATGTAGTGTAACCACACAATATAGGATGAAGAGGTAGCGCCCTTAAAGCCTCAAACACACAGACGGCGATATTATCGGTCGATAAAACCGCGTGCGTTATTGCGTTATCTCTTTAAGTACATAACGTATTAGGATACGTCTCCGATGAGAGTCTGCTGCGATGATAATGGCGCCAATATAAGTAGCACGTTTACGGTGCTCTGTTATATCTCTTTGTTTATAACGTATTCGGGTTTTTTTTTCTTTTCAATACTACTTTCCTAAGCTGTAGTCAAGGTACAAAAAAGGTCCGGCCTGGGGGTGACAGGTGGAGCCGCCTGTCACCCTGGCAGAAGCAGGCCGCGGCAGTGGCGCGCCTGGCGCGCCTCCCCGTTTCCGGGGTCGAGTTGGGGACTCTGTAGTCCCCACACCCGAGACGAGGGCCAGATCGTGAGAGATGGCCCTAGGTCGGCCGGGGTGCGAGGGATATGCCTGTCAACCTCACCTTCGGCAACCAAAACGACCCACAGGCGGCGTGCGTTTTAGCCGGTTCGAGTCCGACATAACCTCCTCCACCGGCTCCGGTGGGGAGGTATCCGTGGGAATTTTGCGCACGTAAAAAAAAAAAGGTACAAAGCATACTAGTTTATACATAATATTGTTTTGTGTTGCTGTTTGCTAGAATGTCCAAATAAAAAAAAACTTTTTAGTAAAATAATAAAAGCTAGGTACTGTTGATAATTATGCACCGCCCGCTGTACTACACCGATAAAAACGTAGAGTGAGTAAGAAATCGGGCCGCATTTTCGCAATAACGCGCCTGTGTGTTTAAGGCTTAAACCTCGCTAGTGTGGATACTAGTGTCCACAGACTCACAATATATTATAATCAATCAAATTCACCCGGGATTGGATGCAATCGGGCTGGTTGCATCCAAGATCTGCAAATTGAAGCCCAGGATGGGCTCTACAATGTCTATCATCAGTATCCTTGCCTTAGTCCCGCTCGCGTTCGAAGCCTTCTACACAGAATAAGAGGTTTTTTTTATACAGCTTAGGTGGCGGATAAACATACGACCCACCTGATGGAAAGTGGTTATTGTAGGCTATGGACGTATGCAGGTCAGCTTGATAATATGACGTGTCTGAAATTTTCGGGTATATTGGGAGTGACAGAACAACGGCTGACGAGGTTGTTCAGGTCGCTCATAGTTATGGGCGTCTGTTTTGACCTAACTACTATTGACAGACAGGGACCTAGTTTTGTGCCCTCCAAAGCACGGAAATGTTCATATATAATACCACCTCGGGTGTAAAGTTGTCCGTAAAGTACTGGTATTTATTTATTAGATGTAAAAGGATCGATATTTTTGTGTTGGTAGATGGTAAAAGTATTTGTCTGTGTCGTCCTTTATATCCGTAGCATTATAACCATTGTTCTGGTACAACTTTAGTTAGTGAAAATATTATAGAATTATATTTTTGTGGTGTGTTCAATGAGTAGATCGATGATTTATGTATGAATATTGCTCGAATCTTCTTTTAATTCATTTAGCGCAGCATAAATCAAGTGCACGAAGAGCTGGGGGTTTGCTATCCTATAGCTCCGTTATTTTGACCTTTAACGGAGCGACACCCCCAGTTAGTAGTTCCATTATTTTGACCTTTAACGGAACGACACCCCCAACTAGCAGCTCCATTATTTTGACCTTTAATGGAGCGACACCCCCAGTTAGTAGTTCCATTATTTTTACCTTTAACGGAACGACAGCCCCAGTTAGTAGCTCCATTATTTTGACCTTTAACGGAGCGACACCACCAGTTAGTAATTCCATTATTTTGACCTTTAACAGAACGACACGCCCAGTTCATTTTCAATGAGCATTCAAACTGCTCGAACATTATTCCACTTGATTTGAATTAACCCCTACAATCACTGTTATATATTTTTTTAAATAAATATTTCTTTTTCACAGACAACTCGGCGGCCTAGTAGTAACTAACCCCGCCGAAGCCACTCACCTCGTCATGGAGAATCTCGTCAGAACATGCAAATTGATCAGTTGCCTAGTAACAGTCAAGCACCTACTCACCCCAGACTGGATCCACGAGAGCCAGCGCCTCAACAAGTTCGCCGACGAAGCCAAACATGGCTTGAGAGACGACAGCTTCAACCAAATGTTCAAATGTGATGTTTCAGAAGTGTTACTTAGCGGTGAACAGCGGAAAAGATTGTTCGATGGTGTGACTTTCTTCCTCACACCATGTGTGAAGCCTTCTAGAGGTGCATTAACAGAAATGATTGAGCTATGCGGAGGTAAAGTTGAGAAGAATAGGCGGTCTTATGTATCCATACAACAAATGCATACGCAAAAGCAATACAGCTACTTAGTGCTGACTGTGCCGAACGATTTGCATCTGGTCTACTATCTATTGCAATCTGAGAAGACGTTGAACGTGGTGTGCAGTACCGAAGTGGTACTGTCTGCTATAATGAGGCAAAAGCTTGAGGTCGAGGAGTTTCTCGTCAAAATAGATTAGTTTTAAGTATTAAAATTTTAAATATATGATTAAGTGAAGTTGAATTTTCGTATTCTAGCTTGCAAATAAATCGTTCATACCAATTGTGTAGTTACCGGCATATATGTTGACCCCAAGAAACGAGATCTTGAGACCTAGACAAAGTGACATTCTAACGTCAGTGAAAAGTTCTAAAATATAAAGGAGTGAGATTTGTCGACATGCCCACGTGATCCATAAATGTTAAGGCTCCAGTACACAGTAGACTATGCTCGGCCGTTCTCTGCAATACGCAACTTTTGGTCATAATTTGATATATTTTTACCTTTCTTGTAACACTTTTAACTATTGTTCTATTTTCAACAGGTCTCATACTGCTTTTTTTTTTCTCTCAAAAATCTATCTGTGCTGTACTAATGGACCACTGTCTACTCGAGCCATTATGAGGTGAGAAGTGTACGGCAGAATCGCTTCGGAACAAATGTCGTTTGTCCAAGCTCTCGTGGCGCGCGCAGATTGTTTCGGTATAGTCTATGATTGGTAGATAAGCACGTCTCCATCGCCGTCGCACCCCGTGCTTTCCTCCAAAGAGACCCTAAAACACGTACCTACTGCGACTTATAGAGTATATGTTGTGATTTGGGGTCATCATATACGCCGCTAACTACACATCTACCAGCGACAGTGAGTGTTGAGCGCGGCCGTACTTCAATTCTACAATTAATGTAATGAGAGTTTAAAATTGAATAACTTTTGTTAGTTAGACTTCGTCCGCGTAAATAAAATCTGGGTTTTAATTTTTTTATGTGACACCTTAATAGTTTTTCTAAAGTACATACATAGTAAACTAAGTAACGTCTTCTTATATCAGCTGTCTTCAGTTAAAATCCCGTCAAAGTCGGAATGGCCACTTCAGAGATTATCGGAACAGTCATATTTTGTTATAAACTGCGTGTACTGTCGTAGACAGTAAATTATTTTAATATCATCACATACTTGTTGTTTTAAAAACACAAACAGACATTTAAATTTTCGATGTAAAATAGATTCGTGCCGAAGGATGAACGTTTTTATTTTCTTTGATTACCGTCATACTATTTAAATAAATTTATTTGACTACCCTACATTTCTATATCTACTCAATTCGAAGCTCGACCGTCACTTTTCTAACTAACTTTGCTATCTTTTTATACATAAACACGTTCACGCCTATTTCTCTCAAGGGCTGGCAGAGCCAACAGTCCGCTACTGCAACAGACCTGCTGTACAATTCTCTAAGTATACAGTGTCTGCATGGATAGATATTGCTATTGGTCGATCTGTAATGACGTCACCCAGTCCGACCAATGGCAATCTTTATTAACGCCCTCTATCAGCGCTGTGCTCGACGCTGTAATACTTAGAAAATTGCATAGGTGTCATTATCTTGTATCAAAACTAAGTAACCGTATTTTGCGGTATTACATTTCAGCCAATAATTCTTTCTCTCGTTTGAGGTTGGATGGGTACAGAGTAGTCTCAGCATGATTGACATAGACAAAATCGATATATCTCTTGGACCAATGAAATCGCTGAAAAAAGTGTCACATGTCATGATGTAGACATTTATCATCGACTTCATTGGTCGAAGAGAAGAAGAAATATGTCTTCGTTGCCAAGCCAATGCTAACGATTGTATTTATTTTGTAAATGGAACGTTTAGTTGATTTGAAGTCGGACCGCGCCTTATCCGTACCTCTGTGCCTATACTAGGATCCTCTATATATGAGCTGGGAATAGGACAGAACTATTTTTTTTTATAAAAGCAGCCAAATGGAATTGCCACTTTTAAAGAACACCAAAAAGTTAATGACTAAAATTGTCTATACATTTATAAGTCAGTAATAATTGTCATTTAATTTTCTGAATGTATTGTTCATTGAAGAACGAACAGGGTGGTCTTGGTGTCTTGGGGTATTGCCCAGAGTGCCCTATGGGCAAAAAAGTTTAAGTGGTAAAGGTTGATAGATTTTTCTTTCAAAACACTTTAGAATTCGTATTATGTAGACCACATTATAATTCTATTTGTAATGAACGACAATACAAAGACATTTTAGAGATGAGGTTCCATTTTAATGCAATAACGATTATCAACTATTATCTGGTTTTAAAGTCTATGTCTATGGTACAGTGGGCAGCAGAAGTCCGTGAACAGCTTAAGATCTATAATTATAATACTTTTAGCAACCTAAGTATTGTTCCTTACCTCTGTTAACAAAACTAGGAAATCACTTATTACACATAGAAGACTAAATCTTCTGCACTGACGGTACAGACTATGTTCTTATAGTGTCGGCAGCACGAGTGTGACTCCCCTGGTGATGCACATTCGTGCTCGTCCATAAGCCACAGTAACCACTTTCCATCAGGTGCGCCATGTGTTTGTCGCCTAAGTGGTATATAAAAAAAGAAATGCATTTACATAGTGTATTATTTACTACGAGATAGCGTGTGGTGTCACTTCATATATATTTTAGTTTCAAATTGTCTACGGACTTCTGCAGTCTTACCCCTCGTTTACACCACGAAATAAGTTGTAAACTTGTTTATAAAAAACTTGTTGAAGACTTGTAGAAAAATAATCAAAACACAATAATTACTTGTTTTATACATGTATCTCAGATACTTTTTCGTTCACACAGTATGTTTAGCCAACAAGTCGTAAACAAGTATAAAGCACATTTGCGTTTCACACTGTAACCTGGGACATATTACAACTTGTCAAATACATGTTTTATACTTAGGTGTCAACGAGGGGTTACTGTATATGAATGTTTTGTAATTTGGTTTGATTTGATTTTACTTTTCATGAAATGATTTAGTTTTTTTTTGGAATCTCCAATATACTTACATGTTTTTATTCTTGTTAGTTTTCTCTTTATGTTCAACTTATTTTTGTTATCAAAAAATGCATGTTGCGTTAATTTTAACTTGTAAGCAAAAAGTTTTCGAAGTATTTTTCCATTCTGTAAATAAATATATTATGAAATGTTTATAAAACGTCTGGACCAGGATGTATAAATTTTAAAGAATTAAGAAGTATATTAAATAATGTTTATATATTTTGCTTTTTTTTATTTCCTACATGTCAAATCGTTCAGTTAGCGTTCAAAAAATGAGGTATATATTATACTATACCTATATATCTAGGTGTAGAGGACCTTAGCAACATCCATGCAAGGCTCTGCACCTGCCAATCGACTAACGAAGCTGTGGTTGCTTCCTCTCAGGGTTGGAAGGCCCGACGTTAGTACCTCCCTAAAAGCGACATAATAAAAAAAAAATATGCGGACTTCATGCTTATAAGTGAATACTTTAAACGCAACTCCGAAATGTTATGAGGATAATGATCTTTATTTTAGTGTTCCAAAAATCGTTTACAAAATTCAAAGTCTCCTAAAATCTCGTGTCCGTTATTAGGTATTTAAACAATCATGGTCATTCACGTCAGTGTCAAAATAATCGGGATATTGGAGTCCAGTACTGACCACTGGATCGAGTTACATAACCCTCAGATGCTCTCACCACTATACCAAGACTGGTTAGGGAAGCGATTGAAATTAATAAGTATAAAAAAATCAATCGTGAGGATGGGTTTCAACTGCCGAGCGTCTGGCATCCAGTGGTGTCTTTACAAAAACAACCGGGAACAAGCCAAAACAAAATCGCGAGTGGATACAGTAAATATCGTGTGTCATGGACGTGATCGAGATCGGGTTCGAGTTTGTAGTGAGAGTAAAACCAGTGGTAGTGCAGATACGCGTGGTAAAAGAACTAGAAAGTGGGTAAGACGTAGATCGATTTTTTTCTCTGTTCACCGCTAATACTCCAGTTCCTCCGTGATCATGGTGCTTGCAACAGCACCGAAATATCGGAAAATGCAAAATGGTAAATATCCCGATTATTTTGATACTCTTACTTTGATACTCGTAAGGTAACGTTCCACGATATGTAATTCTGCAGCTTTTAAGCGTAACGCGGAAGTGCGTGTTTATATTATTATATAACACCGTCTGAGTGTTGCGCTACACATGTTTTCAATACAATACAAAGAAATAAAATATAAGGAGGATAACGTAAGACCCCCAATCCCGCTCTACGGTCCGTGAATCGTGATGCAGGATATTGTGCCAGCCACCATAGCGCGCTCGGCAGCAATATTCTTGCCCCTGTTTCTCATGAAGTAAAACGCACCATAGCGGCACTGCAGCGTAGCGGTGCGGCGCATTGTAGCATAGTTGACTCGCATTACGCCGCGCTGCACCGCTGCAGCAAAGAGGATATAAGAGTAAGTCGCTAGTGCGGTTTGACCTTAATTAAGTATTTATAATAGGAGAATCATGTCATGAGTCTTACC
The DNA here is from genome assembly GCA_963662185.1 of Eilema griseolum. Lineage (NCBI taxonomy): Eukaryota > Metazoa > Arthropoda > Insecta > Lepidoptera > Erebidae > Eilema > Eilema griseolum. The sequence goes on from OY759249.1 coordinate 6,710,464, forward strand.
GAAAGAAAAGTATCGATACCTGAATATATTGGTTACTCTATGATAATGAGAATTCGATGCATATAAATTAAGATTATGTGCTGAGCATTGTCATCGCCGAAATAAGTGCAAGACACTACTGGTAGTGCCAATGGTGTCAAGCAGTAAATGTGCATCATCCTTGTATACACAATACCTTTATACATATTTTGTTCAAAATTAATCAGTACAACGGCTACTAATACGCAACTTCTCCGATATTATTATAACTGTATATGTGACGGTTAACGCACTGTCTAACGGATAATAAATAGTGCAAAGAGTAAATAAACTTTGATTTGGTTAATGAACACGAATTTAAGTTGACTTCTCGAAAACACGTTTAGTAGTTCCTGTTAAAATAATACGCCGAAATCTCTACTCTATTTTTATTATCTATAATTTGTGATCCGCCCCCTCTGTCGTGTCAAAAAAGCGCCTAGCAATTGCAAGTTTTATTTTTTCTTTATATTTATACCTAATAATCAATTTAATCAATTATTTTATTTAACGTATATTTCATATAGCTAATATATTTATTCGATTGCATGTATTAATTCAATACAAAACTTCGTAATTCGGATTCTCTGCGGTAAGCAACCTGTCAAACTGTGAAGTTATTTATCGATTTCTAGGACGGTGGCACAAAATCATTGCATTTTGCCTTCAAGATTGGCTTAAATTGAAAACAGGCTCTTACAAAACACAAAATGACCGACTCAAAGTATTTTACGACGACGAAAAAGGGCGAGATCTTCGAATTGAAATCGGAACTAAACAGTGATAAAAAAGAGAAAAAGAAGGAAGCTGTGAAAAAGGTAAGAACTTGTACATACTCCTGAGCAAAGTACAATTGAACAGCCCCCATAAGTTAAACCACTCTCCATGGTTGTGTAGTGCAAACATAACATGATATGATATCAAAAATACAGATACTGAATGAATGACACATCACCTATCATCATGAACATTCTTCTCTTTTATAATAATAAAATATACTTTTATGCTTATAGCCGTCATTAGATAGACTAAGGTATTGAAGATACAACCTATTTGTTTGATATACAATTACATAATCTTTGTAACTCTTTATAATTTCCATTCCAATTAGTGTCTTTGGATTTTTGATTCACTTATTTGCTGTCATGATCATCTAAGGCAGTTCCTCCTTAACCATACTTTTGAAATTAGATTTTGTGTATAAAAAAGTTAAGTGACAAGTTCCAAGTTCTTAAGAAAATATTGGGAACAGTGTTAAAAACACAATTTAACTTATTCACAATTCACAATGTAAATATACCAACATAATTTATTTGAGTAACCATATGAGGTTGCATCGGTGGACCGTATTTGCATGTGTCGTCTTATATGTATCTATACACACTCAAAATTTATCTATTTCTTTTTCTAGGTTATTGCTTCTATGACCGTAGGCAAAGATGTCTCTGCACTCTTCCCAGATGTGGTGAACTGTATGCAAACTGATAATTTGGAGTTGAAGAAACTCGTCTACCTGTATCTTATGAACTATGCCAAGTCTCAGCCCGATATGGCTATTATGGCTGTGAACACTTTTGTCAAGGTATGTGCTTACCGTTTTGTAAATCTGTCCCGTGTGAGTTATTCAAAAAAATTGTTATGATGTCAGATGTGATTAGTTTCCTTAGATATTGTCTCAAGGTATATTGATTATGCTTGTTTTTACTATCAGTATAAATAATAAAATAATATTAAGGAATTTAATTTCACCGTTATTGGTTGATCTGCCTTGACGCTTCACAACTTTTATTAATTCAGTATGTATATACAAGAATTAGTCAATGGAGACAATTATAATACTAGTGGTATTATAATTGTCTCCATTGACTAATTCTTGTATTGGATTTTTTCGTATTGGTAAATAACATGAAATTATACTGGTTTTTACTTGTGAAAATTTCCCATGGTTACCCTCCGCCAGAGCCAGTGGTAGAGACTATGTCTGACTCAGACCAACTAAAACGCACAGCGCCTGTGTGTCGCTTTTGGTTGCCAAAGGTGAGGTTGACAGGCATATATACTGGCAAACATACAATTCTATTCTTTGGTGAAGTAGAGGTCATGTTAGGTCAGGCCCAGACCTATATGCTTACTTTGAATTAATTGACATCATAGGCATATTTTTTTGACTCACTCTCAAAATTGTTGTACATTGATTCTCTCATATTGTGAAAATATTAATTTGCATGGGTTGGAAATCAGTAATATTAAAATGATTTTGAATTTTTGATATTAAACCAGTCAGTTTTAAAAATAAAAATGAGCATGGGATTTATTATTAGTCAGAACAGAAATATTTATCAAATTTTAAATGTAATATAGTGATAATTTAATAATTTATGATAATTGATTTTGAATAACTACTATTTGTAGTTATTTGTGTGTGACATGTATTTTTATCATTTTTTAATGTCTACTATACCATATATGATGGGTGGAAGGATCTACCAACATACCAGCTTGTTAAGGTAAACAAATGATCCAGAAAAACCAAAATCAAATCATCACTTGTAGATTTACACATTAAAAATATACTTGTCAGTTCTGTCTTGGTTACATTATCCTAATTAAATTTCTGTCAGACAATAATTATATGGTAATGACATTAAATACTATAAACTGGGGTTACTTTGTGACAACTGGGTAACTTTGGGACAACTGGGTAACTTTGGTACATCTGGGTAACTTTGGGATAGCTGGGTAACTTTGGGGTTCCTTCAATGTCGAACTGCTATACCTGTGATTCGTCTATTTCCTGTTTACCCTCTGTTTTAAAAAAAAACTAATTTTATATTGTCCCTAAGTTACCCGGTTGTCACAATGTAACCCCAAATTACAGTATGTTTAATAGTATTTATTCTGAATTTAAACAATCCTAATTTAAAATTCAGTCTGTTGCTGAACATAGCCTTCTCTCACTGTATTTTTTTTGTATCTTTTGCTAAAAACTATTTATACTCATTTTGCCATTTTCTTGTTTAAAAACTCTAATTATCAAGTGTTTTTTTACTTGTAATCAACTTGTAAACTGCTTTATTGAAGAACATTTCTCCTGGATTCTAGTTCATGTTCAGCAGCAGTCATATATTATTGTACTGTTTAGTTAGATACAGTTATAAATTGAATAAATCATGTAATGAATGTCACTGCCAGTTGGTTCACTACTGCTATAAAACAGCATATAGCATTGTTGCGACTATGATAGCAGAAGTCTAGACAAAATGTCTCTGTCTCACACAAAACTTAAGTCTGAATAAGAATGTCTTACAGAAATTTAATACAGTCTTTTTATATTTAGCACCAAGAACTCTCAATGCCCACATTGCATGCAATGAGTAGGCAAATCCGCATGATAAAGTCATCACAATGAACAAATTTTGATATGATATTCAACATTCAGCACTACCTAATGTGTAAATCTACATATTCGTTTACTAGTTGAAAAAAAAAGTAAAGAAATGACAGTGACAACTAAATCCATGCCTCATACTTTATTAAAATAGAAGCACATCGGCTATTATCCTGTATTATTATATGTATACCATATTATTTTATAATACAAAGGAAACTCTTTTGATCACATATGTAGAACAATCTGAAAACTAATCAGTACAAAGTCAAAATAACAGTGGAGCTCTGTCATTCTTGTGCTTATTTCGTTACTTTAAAATCCAGTGATCCAGTGACATCTGGTCATTACTTTGACCAGTTTTGGATAGTACCTCAACTTTGCTTTCTGTCAGTATTTTTTTTTAAATAGAGAATATTAGCAATCGAAGCTACTAATATTCCTCTAACCCCTCCAGCTAAGCAAAACTGCTTGTGTTAGGAGTGAGTTCACGTCGGTAGTGTAATGGCCAAGATTCGAATAAGGGACCTTTCGATAAAAGAGCTTAGTGGCCTTACGCTCCTTAACCACTAAGCTCTTTTATTCAATGTGCTCATAATAAGAGTTTCAGTTATTAAATACCATAGTAAATACAAAATGATGAACTAATAAAAGATGTATTGTATGTATTGTAGAAATACATCATTTACAAATTATTTCTAATTATAGTTTCAACTTAAACAAAGGCTTTAGGGTATATACCTACCTTATGCCTACATTGTATGAAGCATAATTATTTTGAAAATGTTTTTATGACTATTTTCTTGATTAAGTACAATGCTAAAAAGAGTTTCCCTCATATTGCTTATAGTAAAATAGCTTCAGTATGATTGATGTGTTGCTTTTCTTTTCTTTTTATACACAATACCGAATGCAAACCACGTTGACACCTTCAGGACTGTGAGGACTCGAACCCGTTAATCAGAGCGCTGGCAGTCAGGACCATGGGTTGCATTCGCGTTGATAAGATCACGGAGTATCTGTGCGAACCGCTCAGGAAGTGTTTGAAGGATGAAGACCCATACGTGAGGAAGACAGCTGCTGTTTGTGTAGCCAAACTGTATGATATTTCTTCGAGTATGGTGGAAGATCAGGTATGCTCATTATTTTTATACAAATTGTGATCTTAAGGTAGGGTACTTTAGTAAAATATCGAAAAACATGGCTAGAGAAAAAAACGGAGTCTACATACTTTAAAGTTTAAAATATCTGCATGTTTATTCATTCTGCATATAACTTCCTGGATTTTCAAGTTATTAAATTAATCAGGGTACTTACCTATATTTTTTCATTTTCCCTTAATAAAGTACTGACCATTTGTCACTGTAACGTTGAGCACTTTCCAGTGACAAATGGTAAGTGAATTTATAAAAACGTTTAATTGCTCCCATAATAGTCAATTGTTTTTATAGGGCTTCTTAGACCAGCTGAAGGATTTACTGAGCGATTCAAACCCGATGGTAGTTGCGAATGCAGTCGCTGCTCTTTCTGAAATCAACGAAGCAAGCGTATCTGGACACCCACTTGTTGGTAAGAGATAGTTTATGAATCATTTATACAATAGTTATGTTATGCTAATTTACATTTTATTCAATAAATATTACTTAATACATTACTAAAATATTCGAGGGCAATTGAAGATATTAATCGATTTTGAATAGTTAGTAAATGCTTAAAATTTCATTCAATGGCAATAAAATATGTTTATTTTTTTTCTCTTTAAAAAGAATATTAGCATCCGCAATTACTAATGTTCCCTCTAACCCCTCCAACTAAACTAAATTGCGTGTGCTGGGACTGGGTTCACGTCGGTTGTGTAATGGCCAGGCTTCGAACCCGAGACTTCTTGATCGTACGGCCGACTCCTTATCCACTAAGCTATCGACGCTTTATTAAAGAAACAATATTTTTTATAAATTATAACGTGGTTGAAAGCGAATAGCGTGGCGGCGTTACTTTATTATAATCAGATTTTTTTTTGCGGTTTGAATAATTCAGTCATTTTTGAATCCTTGTATTCTGGTAATAAATTTAAATGTACAAAGTATGACAGATTTGTCGAAAATCTTGTAATAATTTAGCTAGGCCACTTTTCCAGAACGTTACTCAGTCCTGTTATACATACATATAATCACGCCTTTATCCCCGGAGGGTTAGGCTGAGGTGAATTAACACCCACACTTCACCAATCATTGAATTTGGTTCCACGTAATAGGGGGTGAGCCTATTGCCATCTTTCGGGCACTATTGTTGACTCAAGCCATGCATCTGAGGCTGAGTCTGGGCTGTATATATCTGTCTGCTGTTAAACAGCTCTATCCCTCAGCCGCCTTGTACGACACCGCATGGGAAGAGATGGGGTGCCCAAATTCTACTCTACCGGGAACCACGATTCACGATCATGAATCTTGATATATAACTAGATTTGAGTAAAGATTGTGTTCTAGATGATAGGTTTAAGGTCACTGTGAGAGTCGATTCCCAACTGGGAGTTGGAATTTTAAGTCTCACAAATGTAATTAAAAATGCAATATTTCTGCAGAGATGAACGCTCCTACGATCAATAAGCTACTGACAGCTCTAAACGAGTGCACGGAATGGGGCCAGGTGTTCATACTAGACGCCCTATCCAACTACTCGCCCCGAGATTCGAGGGAGGCGCACTCCATCTGTGAGAGAATCACTCCCAGACTGGCGCACGCCAATGCGGCTGTCGTGCTGTCTGCTGTCAAGGTATAATTAACTGTTATGATTGCATGAGGGGTAAATGATAAATTTTGTGGAGTAACTTTTTGAGAAAGGCCATGTCAAGAATACCTCGGCGATCTCGATCTTGTATGAACAGAATTATGAAAGTAGAAGAAGCAAAAGATTAACAAGCTACTAAAGTGATGATGATTGAGATGAGTGACATAATTTCAGTTCACTCAAAAAAAAATCTATGACAACTACCCAACGAAAAATAGATATATATAGAGAATACAAAGAAGTTTTCACTTCAATAAAACTAATCAATATAAAAGGGCAGGGCCCCGATTCTAATAATATTGTCATAATAAAATCATTGTCATACCACTCCAATGACTGCAAACAATGCCATTTAATATTAGACTCTACTGCAATGCTGTTAGAGTCTAAAATTAAATAGATCCTTTTAATTTTAGACTCTAACAGCATTGTAGAGTGAATGAAAAATGTAATGAACCTTTTTCCCATTTTATTCCCATTTTATTTTAGATTTTAAGTCTATAGCAATAAAGTTTAAAATTTTATGTCATGATTTGGGAAATCAACGATATAACAGTGGTTTTGCTATGACATAAAAAAATTACAGAATCGGGAACCAGGTCAGAAGTACTCGAAATCGGCACTTCTGACATACCTTAGCATAAATGATCAATGGCAGTACATAAACCTAGTGAAATATGTAAGGATAGAGTCGAGGGACAGGCTGTTTACTCTACCCTGGAGGGAAATAGACGTAAACTGTTTTTATGTAATGTACGTAAAACGAATTATGATTTGTACTTCTAGGTGCTAATGAAGCTCATGGAGATGGTATCCGACGACACGGAGCTGGTGAGCACGCTGTCGCGCAAGCTGGCGCCGCCGCTCGTGACGCTGCTGAGCGCCGAGCCCGAGGTGCAGTACGTGGCGCTGCGGAACATCAACCTCGTCGTGCAGAAGAGGCCTGAGATACTCAAGCATGAGATGAAGGTAGGGTGACACACTCAAGTATGAGATGAAGGTAGGGTGACATACTCAAGTATGAGATGAAGGTAGGGTGACATACTCAAGTATGAGATGAAGGTAGGGTGACATACTCAAGTATGAGATGAAGGTAGGGTGACATACTCAAGTATGAGATGAAGGTAGGGTGACATACTCAAACATGAGATGAAGGTAGGGTGACATACTCAAGTATGAGATGAAGGTAGGGTGACATACTCAAGTATGAGATGAAGGTAGGGTGACATACTCAAACATGAGATGAAGGTAGGGTGACATACTCAAGTATGAGATGAAGGTAGGGTGACATACTCAAGTATGAGATGAAGGTAGGGTGACATACTCAAGTATGAGATGAAGGTAGGGTGACATACTCAAGTATGAGATGAAGGTAGGGTGACATATTCAGGTATGAGATGAAGGTAGGGTGACATACTCAAGTATGAGATGAAGGTAGGGTGACATACTCAAACATGAGATGAAGGTAGGGTGACATACTCAAGTATGAGATGAAGGTAGGGTGACATACTCAAGTATGAGATGAAGGTAGGGTGACATACTCAAGCATGAGATGAAGGTAGGGTGACATACTCAAGCATGAGATGAAGGTAGGGTGATATACTCAAGTATGAGATGAAGGTAGGGTTACATACTCAAGCATGAGATGAAGGTAGGGTGACATATTCAAGTATGAGGTGAAGGTAGGTGACATACTCATGTATGAGATGAAGGTAGGGTGGCGTACTCAAGCATGAGATGGAGGTCGGGTGACATACTCAAACATGAGATGAAGGTAGGGTGACATACTCAAGCATGAAATGGAGGTAGGGTGACATACTCAAGTATGAGATGGAGGTAGGGTGACATACTCAAGCATGAGATGAAAAGTTTGCACTGTAGGGCTTGGAATCTGGTCTTGTTTAAATCAGTATGTTGCTTTTCTGTGAACGACTGTCGTCTGAATCTTCCAACACCGAAAAGCCTGCGCCAGAGCCTCGTCTGTTGCTTAGCAGGTGCACCGACTAACTGGCGGAGGATGTTAGGGTGACAATCGGGCATACTTGTCACCCCCAAGCTGGCGCTCGATGAACCATCGCTCTCCACGCTGCACTCTGCTAATCAGAGTGTCACATGGAAAGCCTCCGGGGAACCCTCTACAGAGCCGCTCCCGCCTCGGCCAGAATTTCTTATTACTTAGGCACCTGTAAATGGTTATATCTCTACCAAAAATATTGAATCAGAAATTTATTCTGAAATATTCCTTTTCAGGTGTTCTTTGTGAAGTACAACGATCCAATCTATGTGAAGCTCGAGAAGCTGGACATTATGATCCGTCTAGCGTCGCAGGCGAACATCGCACAAGTGCTGGGCGAACTCAAGGAGTACGCCACTGAAGTGGACGTTGATTTCGTCAGGAAAGCCGTCAGGGCTATTGGAAGGTGTGCTATTAAGGTGAGATATCGTATCGAAGTAGATGTATAGATAGATCTCAACACACACACGTGGACACCCCATATTTTGAAACCCCATATTTAGTCTTCAAATAATGTATGGGAACCTTCTGGATTTGTAGACATATATGATTACTGCTCAGCCCCTTTAGACAAGTGACATTTCGACGACAGACGTATTGTAGAATAGAATGACCCTGATGCAGTTTTCCCAAGCGCCTACAATATGGGGTTCTTCAAGAACCCCCATCAGAAAGTTTCTGCATGGTCGGCAGCGCAAGTGTAACACCCCTGGTGTTGCATACGTCCATAGGCCACGGTAACCGCTTCCCATCAGGTGGGCCGTGTGCTTGTCTGCCAACTAAGTGGTATAAAAAAGAAGGGTATGGGATTTGAAGTTTATAACATACATTGACGAATGTCAAATCCCAAACATTTGTCATTCTATTCTACAATACGTCGATCAACGGATTGCCACTTGTCTAAGGGGGCAGGGCCTGTACCATGAACACTTAAAACAGGTCTAAAATTGAAATGCTGTCATACTACCAACAGCAAATGTAACTTTGTAATCCTATATATATGTATGGGATTACAAAGTTATTTATGCATTTAGTAAATGACAGCCATTCAATTATTAACCTGTTTTAAGACTATATGGTAAGCCCACTGCTCTCTTGATTCGTAGCGTGATGATATATATCGATAAACAGTCCTGGGGCCTTTAAGTGGGGCGTAAAAAAGCATATGATGAGGCCGTCAAGCTGATTGTCACCATTGTCACATGGTATATGTTTGTAATGGTGACCGTCATCTTTCACACAGTCCATCCATCTCCTCTTAGATCTTCTCGTGTTGTAGCCATCCACTTCCATAGTTAACCTTACTTACAATATTACTTTCATCCCTAGGCATTACATGTCCAAATCTGGTCAAAATATTTTCTCAATAAAAGAGTGGAGACTCTTATCATTTCGGGGGCTGTTCAAGTAATAAGTAAGCTCTATAGGAGGGAGGGCGGGTCTTTGCATTACTTAATTTTGATGACATGGGGGTGGGGGTTTAGATAATGATTACGTAAGCACTTTTTCACACATAACATAGCATGCATTGCCTATACATTTCTATAAAAAAAACAACTATAAAAAGAAATATGTATATAGGTACCAATATTTACGTAAGTATGGGGGAGGGGGTGAGTTTTGCTCACTTTTGCTAACAAGTTTGGGAGGTGGGGTTTAATTATTATAATAAATCGCCTTACTTAATACTTGAACAGCCCCTTGTGTTGGAAAGCAGCTTACCAAAAATCTTAATCTCTTGTACTCTCTTATCTCCAGGTTGAACCATCAGCAGAGAGGTGCGTGTCAACTCTCCTAGAACTAATCCAGACTAAAGTGAACTATGTCGTCCAAGAAGCTATAGTGGTGATCAAGGATATCTTCAGAAAGTACCCCAACAAGTACGAGAGCATCATCAGCACGCTCTGCGAGAACCTCGACACCTTGGATGAGCCCGAAGCCAGAGCTTCTATGGTAAGGGAAATTGTCATACATAGTAAGCCCTGCTGAAACGGGGCAGAAGCGGCAGCGGGAGCGAAGGAGAATCGCAAGCCAAGCTGCCCGCGTACTGAGGCAACTCGAGCGTCGGAGATCGATGAATGACCTCCGCTCCTACCTATCACTTGCGCGCCTCCCCGTTTACGGAGACGTGTTGAGGACTCTGTGGTCCCCACATCCGAGGTCAGATCGAGAAAGATGGCCGTGAGTCGGCTGGGGCGCGAGGGATATGCCTGTCAACCTCATAGGTGTCGTGCGTTTTAGTCGGTTCGAGTCCGACATAACCTCTCCCCGGCCCCGGTGGTGGGAGTATCCGTGGGCATTTCTCTCATGTAAAAAAAATGTCTTGAAAAAGTCCTATACTCTTATATAAATTAGTCATGTCCAAACCAAAGAGTATTATTTTTAAATATTTTTGTCTGTTTGTCGGCGATGAACTCAAAAACTACTGAACGGATGATGAAGTTTGTTTTGATAGAAAAGTCTTGGTTAGACTTAACTCAATTGGTTGAATAGAACCATACATTTATTTTTATATATGTACTAGAACACGTCAATTAGACTTCGCCTTGCCTGATGGTCAGCTGAAGGCAAAGTCTCAGAAAAGAGGGTCACCATTACCTACACATACCATGGGACAATGGTGACACTCAGCTTGACGGCCTCATCTTATGCTTTTTCACGCCCCGCTTAAAGGACCCGGGACTGTAGGAAGAAGGAAACACGTGAGCTGATAATGAATTTACTTCGACTTGGCTGATCTCGCAGGGCACAGCTAGTTATCTGTCGTGTTTTATAAGTATATATGGTTGAGCGACGACGGATCGCAAGCCAAGCTGCCCGCGTACGAAGGCAACTCGGGCGTCGGAGGTCGATGACCTGGGGATGACCCCCCATGAGCGCCGGCCTGGGGGTGACAGGTGGAGCCGCCTGTCACCCTGGCAGAAGCAGGCCGCGGCGGCGGCGCGCCTGACGTGACTCCCCGTTTACCGGGAACGAGTTGGGGACTCTGTAGTCCCCACACACCCGAGAGAAGAGGGCCAGATCGTGAGAAATGGCCCTGGGTCGGCCGGGGTGCGAGGGATATGCCTGTCAACCTCACCTTCGGCAACCAAAGCGACCCGCAGGCGGCGTGCGTTTTAGTCGGTTCGAGTCCGACATAACCTCTCCCACCGGCTCCGGTGGGGAGGTATCCGTGGGGATATTGCGCACGTAAAAAAAAAAAGTATATATGGTTTTACTATACACAGAATTGTATATATTAAAAACATGTACCTTTATCTGCTATAGGTCTGGATCGTGGGAGAATATGCTGAACGCATCGACAACGCTGACGAACTGCTGGACTCTTTCCTGGAAGGTTTCCATGATGAGAATGCACAGGTAACATCAAATAATTTAAATATATAATAGATATATATAGGGGGTGTCTGAGGGGATTTCTGCACTATAAAGACAAGGTATTTGTATATCTATAGAAAAGCCGTGTGGTTTCCGGCAGAGTATAATTTGGACCACCCCATCTCTTCCCATGCGGTGTCGTACAAGGCGACTAAGGGATAGGGGTGTTTAACCTCAGACAGGTATATACAACCCAGACTCAGCCTCAGATGCATGGCTCGAGGCAGCAATAGTGCCCGGAAAACGGCAATAGGCTCACCTCCTATTATGTGGGAACGAATACAATGATGGTGAAATGTGGATGTTAATTCACCTCTGCCTAACCCTCCGGGCATAAAGGCGTGATTATATGTATGTATGTATATGTATATCTCCGAAGTGAAGGCATAGATGTATTTTTGGACATCCAAATTCATTCTCTTCCGAGCCTATTCTATTGGTTTTTCAATCTATGAAATGGCTGAACCTCGATTTATTCTGTAAAGCGATACCAACTGACCTCTATACTACAACCCACTCTAGGGGTACCCCAAATACCCATAATGACTGCCATAGATGGCAACGCTTAACTTCTCTCTGAGGCACGAAAGGCTCTCAATGTGTTAATAATGGTCACCAATCTTAACTGCTCCGGCTAGTATTGCTTAACCTTGCAATATGTTTACCTGTTAAATACTAAAGTTATCGATTAAGATAAGAAAAATTGAATCGGTTCAGGCGGCGAATGCTCTGACCACACTCTGACATCGTTCGTTCGGTGGCTCACTGATCAGTGAGTTCTGCTTGTAAGGGAAATATCGCGGGTTCGAATCCCACCTGAATTAATTAGATTTTACTGTTTTTAAAATTTCATACTAAAATTATGTAGTATGTATTAAGCTACGAGGAAATCGTTTGTCCTGGTTCGGGCATGTAATGTGTAGGGATGAGAGTAATGTCGTAAGGAAGGTACTAACTATGGAAGTGGATGGCTACAAGGGGAGAGGGAGGCCTAAAATGCGGTGGATGGACTGTGTGAAAGATGACATGGTTAAGAAGGGAGTGAATGTTGAAATGACTGCAACTAGAGATGAATGGAAAAGGAACACATGTTGCGCCGACCCCAAATAATCTTGGGATAAGGGCAGGGGGATGATGACTAAAATTATGTTGCAGGTACAACTACAACTTTTGACTGCAGTAGTAAAGTTGTTCCTGAAACGGCCGGCAGACACCCAGGAGTTGGTACAACATGTGCTCAGTCTGGCCACACAGGACTCTGATAATCCTGACTTGAGGTATGTAGCAATGTATCCTTGAGATATAGTCAAAGTCAAAAATCGGAACTTAAAAAACGTCAATATAAAAGAAAACATGAAAACAAATTTAGTAAATGGAACACCGGTTCGAAACGCGGCCCTGACTTGAGAAGACTCCGGCAAAAAATTCAGCGGGCTTTTTTTTTGGTCTATTTACAAACATACACTTAGTCTACTTAATCTAAATACATAAATTTACTTGAGTAGCATAGTTGAGCGAACAGCTAATTTCCAAGCTTGTTTATCATCCAAGTATTCTTGAATTTTATAACTGCCAAAAGGGAGGAGGTTTTCAATTTGTCTGAATATTTTTTCCAACACTTATAGATAGTATGTAATGTGCAAAAGGGAGAAGAAATCGGGGCGTTCATCTAGTTTATTTATAAAACAGCTGAACTTCAATATTTTCCGTGAAACGACTACCATCTGACCTCCGCAAACCATTTGCGATAGCGATATCTGTAGTTAAACAAGTTGTCGGATTTAGGGTTCCAACTGCCCGTAATGGCACAACAGAACCGACGGCTTTACCTGCTCTCCGAGGCACGGTGGGGTCCCAATATATTATAATTATATATTATAATATTTTTTCTGAGAAGTTAGGACACAGCGGTATTTCCGCCCAATTGAACAGTCCGACTGGGGAAGTACCTCCGCCTTACAGAATACTGCGGTTATAATAACTTCGTGTTGTGTTCCCGGCGGTGAGTAGGGTAGCCAGAGCTCACTGGAGAGTTTTTGTGCTGTCAGTGGGATGACTAAAGGCTTGTCCTGCTTTGTCCTCTACACTGACGGCACAAAATCTCTGTTCTTACAGGGTCGGCAGCACGGATGTGACTCCACTGGTGTTACACAAGTTCATAGGTCATGGTAACCACTTTCCATCAGGTGGGCCGTGTGCTTGTCTGTCACCTAAGTTGTATAAAAAAAATGGTCACCCATCTTAAGACTGTCTAGTATTCCTTGACCTTGCAATGTGCTTATCTATTGTGATGTGCTTAATATCCATATTTGATATCTCTTCTTACTATATTACAGGGACCGCGGTTTCATCTACTGGCGCCTCCTGTCCACGGACCCGGCCGCGGCTAAAGAAGTAGTGTTGGCCGACAAGCCTCTTATATCGGAAGAGACGGATCTGCTGGAGCCCACTCTGCTGGACGAGCTCATTTGTCACATCAGCTCGCTGGCTTCTGTGTACCATAAGCCTCCTACAGCGTTTGTTGAAGGTACATTTTGAAAATAGTATTTTTTTTATTATCTAGGATACGCCAATTTGACTTCACCTCGCCTGATGGTAACCAAAGGCAAAGTCTCAGGAAAGAGGGTCACCATTACTGACGCTAAGTAATATTACAATGGTGACACTCAGCTTGGTAGCCTCATCAGATGCTTTTTCATGACCCGCTAAAGGACCCAGGGCTGTAGGTAAACACGTGAGCTGGTAATGAATTCAGGTTTTGGTGGTGCAGCAAAGAAAAGAGTCTCCGAACCGCTTGGTTCTTGCTCGTATATTCTGCACAGTGACAATTCAAGTTCTCGAGCCGCCTGGAAACGCTCCATACAAAATCGTAGCGCACTGTGACATCACAGAGTGCTGGCGCGTATTACAAATGTATGTAGAGCAAGAGAATATCGTATTGTGATAGGCGGCTCCACCCTTCACCCCCATGCCTGCGCTGCATCCAGGTAGCCACCATTTCCCCTCTTGGTTTGATTTAAACATGTACTATATTTCCTGCAGGTCGCGGCGCAGGCGTTCGCAAGTCATTGCCAGCGCGAGGGCCGGCGCCTGAAGATAGCGCTGTACCGCAGGCTACTGTCATTCCCAACCAGGTGAGCTGATCTGTACTTTAACCCCTCGCTTTCATCTAAGTATAAAACATGTCGACAAGTTGTAACATGTCACAGGCTTCAATGTGAACGCAAAGTTTTTTAAACTTATTTACTACTTGTTGGCTATACATACCTGTGAACGAAAAAGTATCTGAGACCATTTCAATACATGTATAAAACATATGTATTGTGTTTATACACACGCGATAAATAAAAATATAAAATAATAGTGTTAACAATTACTTAGATAATGTAGAAATTTAAATTTAAGCTGAACATATTCAGTTGACTTTATTGTGTCTTACGAAAGAAGACTGGTCTTCACGACACGGAATCCTAGTGTGAAGATCCAGCGGACAATAGTTTTAAGAGCCATATATACTGAATTTCAATAATTTTTCAAATGTTTTGACAAATCTTCAACAAGTTTTATATCAAATAAGGTTACAACTTGTTTCTAAGTGAAAACGAGAGGATAGGCCCTCTTTCTTGAACTAAAAAGTGACGAAAGTTCTGTTACATTTCTATAAAACTTGGTTGCAGCTCTAGATTCGTACATTACGCGGCTGGAGACTAAGTAATTTTCTCAATTTCTTGTACAAATTGAATGTCAAATTGTTGTTCCGCCAATCCGCCATCTTGCCGATACTTTTTGAGAGTGTCTGATTGACTATTGAAGGAAGAATAATAATAATAAATTACTAATGTTGCAGGAGTCGCTCATCGGTGATCTGCTATCGATGGACATCGGCGGACCTCCTCCCGCGGCCCCTGCGCCAGCCTCCAACCTCGACCTACTGGCGGGAGGACTCGACGTGTTGGTTAGTATACTACTTGTGTTACTCATGAACGACCGTCCAGAAAATATTGCTAGGTACTAAATAAAAGTTATCAAAAAAATATAAAATAATGTAAGAGATTTATTTTAAAAACTATATACATAAAATGTCGAAAAATCTACATTTTGTGTATATATTATTATATATTCTCACTCCTGTTGCTACAAATTTTTATTTTTATAGATATTTTTAACCAAAACTGAGCGATAGGCCAAGGGGTGATTGGCAGAAACCAATTTGTGACCCGGTTTTGGTGTGTCGAGATCTTGGACACCTTTTACGACAGCTAGCATATATAACCCCGTCTATGTCAGACGTTTAATCATAATATCAGTACTCGACGGCCTTCCTACATATGTCCTCTTGTCGCCAGCTGGGCACGGGTCCGGAGCCTGCCCCTACGTCGTCGGGCGCGACGGGTACGACGGGTCTGCTGGGTGACATCTTCGGCGTGAGTTCCGCGCCCGCCTCCTACGTGCCGCCCAAGCAGTGCTGGCTGCCTGCCGACAAGGGGAAAGGTTAGTGATGCCATTCGCGAGTAGAAATAGGGCTCTGAATGTCGTCATCATTATTAGTGTACCCAATAGCATCTAAGGCTTTTATTTTGGAGCCCGGAGTCCACTTACTCTCTTATTTTGGCTGGTACGAGAGCAATTTTCATCTGTTCCCCTTTAGGTTTTGTTTATTAACCTTTGGAAGTCCCCACGGATACCCTCCCGCCGGAGCCAGCGGAGGCGGTTATGTCGGACTCGAACCGACCAAAACCGCACGGCCGTCTTGGGTCATTAGTTGCTGATGGTGAGACAGCTTCTGGCATGTCCCTTGCATACTCTGGCTGCCCCAGGGACATCGAAAGCTCACTCTAGTGTACGGCGTCTCAGGTGCGTATCGCGCCACCGTCTCGACCTGCTTCTTCGTTAGGGTGACAGGCGGGCACCTGTCACCCTCAGGCCCGCCATCTGACCCCGAACACCGAGCCGAAGACCTATGCCTCGTATGTCTATCATTTCAGTATCAGGGCTAAAAGATGTTGCTAAATCGGTAGCTTAGTGGTTAAGGAGTCGGCCTTACGATCGAGAGGTCCCGGGTTCGAATCGAACCCTGGCCATTACACTACCGACGTGAGCCCACTCCTAACACAAGCAATTTAGCTTAGTTGGAGGGGTTAGAGGGAATATTAGTAATTTCGGTTCTAATATTATTTATAACAACCGCGGTGGTCTAGTGGTATGGGTAATAGGAAAGGATTAGGAAAAGGCTAGATGGCGCTGTCTAGCGAGGACGTCTTAAAAGAAGCTCCGTATTATTTCCAACTTTAAAAATAGTTCGAAGTGTTTAAGTTCGAAAAACAAACATTAATTTCGTAGATTACAGTGAATATAACCTATACAAACTTCGTCATCAGTATTAAATAAGCAAAGTGTTAAAATAAAGTTCGGAACGTCAAAACATACACACATACCCAAATAATTGATTAGAACCTCTTAAAAACAACTAAAGTGCTAAAATACTAATATATAAACATAAGTGCACCAATAAATAAAGAAAAAGTGGTTAAATACAGTGCAAATACTTTAAAAGTGAGTTTAATAGACGTTAACAGAGTGCCTGGAATGTAGAAAAAATTCCTTAGCAATGACTCACAATAACGACTAATTAATTTTAAAATAATCATACAAGAACATTGCAGTACTAAATTACACATAGTCATTCCAAGTACTTCGTAGCCTGTTGGCGAAGGAAGTGCTTTTTACACCAACTAACTCGCGTGGAGGCAGTTTCGAGTCTTGTCCAAAAAAGTCTTTTTGCCATTTTTGATTATTACAACTTTCAAGATAAGATATTTGAACTCACAGCATAAACAAGCGACATCTCTCGGAAACTACCTGAACTATTTCAACAACTAGCTTCTCCATTGCGCACACGCAGACGCAGTCCTACCTAGCACAGCAGTGGTTAGGTACATTAATAAATACATAGGGGGCGCTACTGCCTAAAATTTCGAAATGGCAGAAAAAGGAAACATTACTTTTAGAAAACCTGTTTGTAAAGCGGCCTCCCTCGATAATATTGATATGAGTATTTCGCTCAACACATCGAGTTCTTCGGAACTGTTGGGTAAAAGTCTAGACCTTTCTACAAACTTTTTAGTAACACATAAAGAGGAGATGAGAACCGAAATTACCAGTTTAAAACGTAGTCTGGAAAACACACAAAATGAATTAGACAATATCATTCTTGAAAATATAGACCTTAAGAAACAACTAGCTCATCTCACACAAGAAGTAGCAGTACTGAAACAAATATGTAGGAGCCCGGTATCGTCATTGAGAAAAAATATTCCATCCTCTAAGAAAAACAACGTTAGACGTCGGCTTACGGAGACATTTAATAATAGCCCTCTTACATTACCAGAAACATCGTTATGTGCAAACCCTTCACAAGCTAGCGGAACGATATCGAAATCTGGTTTGGAACAAGCAGTATCTCACTTGTTGCCTGTAAATAATTGTTTACTACAAACGGAAATACGGGAAAGCGTCAACACTGTCACCCAGGTAAAGCCACCACAATTTCCAACCAACATTGAACGCAATCCTCAAAGTAAACAAAAAAACCTACTTATTGTGGGCGGTGAACAGTGTGTAGGATTGTCATCGCAGTTGATCACGTCAAGGACAAATACTAGATACGAGAAATACAATATCAGCTCTTTCATTCAACCAGGAGCCAGGACGCGACAAATATTAGAAACAATCAAACAGTACAACTTAAAGGAGGACGACCGATTGATTGTTTCTGTAGGCGAACATGATGAAAACCCCTTTAGTGTTATGATAGAACTCTGTTCTGTTATTAATTGTCTACCAAATGTGAGCATTCTTGTGTTGAGTGTACTTAAAAACAAATTCTTAAATGAGATACTACTCAATAACATGATGAAAAAAATATGTAATTACTTTCCTAATTGTAACTATATCAATGTGACTTATAACCGATTTGACATGTGTAAAACTATTAATTTAAATATTGACAGCCTTGATTATAATTGTAAATATCTACCTCAAAAGACTAAGTATATCACAAAGCCAAATATGCATCATAGATATGGACCGCACTGCTCATCGCGTGAGCCTCGTGTGTCTACAGCTTGTTGCCCTCCAATTACAAGTAAGGTAAAAAAAGGGACTATCCCTTATTATTTTGCTAGCAAACCCAAAGATAACTTGCATAAAATACTAGAAACTGCTCCAACGAAGACAAAAAAAGGTACTATCCCTTACTACTTTACTGCGAAACCAAAAGATAATTTACAAACTGTACCTTCAAACAAGATAAATCTTTTTCGTGAATAATATGACTACGGAACGTTCTATAAGAGTTTTACATCAAAATATAGCGGGTTTAAGAAGTAAAATAGAATTGTTAGAGATTCACCTGTCCAACCTTCAATGTGGTAAAATTGTACCTTGTATTATTTGTCTATCAGAAACCTTTTTGGAAAGTAGTCAAGAATGTTTCATAAACGTGACTGGGTACAGATTAGCTTCTTCATTTTGTAGAATCAAAACCAAAAATGCTCAGCGCGGTGGTGTATGTATACTAGTGAAACATGACTTAGCGCTTGTGGAGCTACCTCATATCAAAGAGATGTCAATAGAAAAGCACTTTGAATGCTGTGCCATAGAATTAATTGACCAGAATTTGATTATAATATGCGTGTATAGGACACCAGACTCTGACATTACTATATTTTTCAAAAACATTGACATTCTATTAAGAAAGACTATTTATAATTCTGACAAAAAAATTATAATTGCTGGAGACATAAACATAAATACATTGAAAGCAAGCCATGCATCAAATGTTTTACTGGAGATGGCCCAAAATTTTAATTTGACTCTGCACATAACCCAGCCAACTCGACAGCAAAGGTCTTGTATTGATCATATTATTAGTAATATCAGCATAGCCAATGGCGAAATCCTTCACCTTGGAATGTCGGACCACGAGACAGCTCAATTACTTACTGTCCCTACAAGTAACAGGAAAGCTACGATTACAAGCTACTCAATATACAAAAGAGACTTTTCCTGTGAAAATATATTCCGATTTAAAGAATGTATGGCAAGTCTGTCATTTAGTGAAGTATACGCAGAGTCAAACCTTGATTTGGCATATTCTAAATTTCACGAACTAGTTTCTCTGTTTTTTAACTTGTGCTTTCCTACATTCAAACAGAAAATTTCACACAAACCTAAAAATAATGCTTGGATCAGTAGAGGGCTGAGAGTTAGCTGTAAAACAAAAAGACTACTACGACTAAACTATTACAAACATAAATCTGAAACAAATAAAAAAAAATTCAAATCGTACTCTAAATTACTACGTAAGTGTATTTTTAATTCTATGAAAAACCACAATCAAAATAAACTAAGAAACTCTAAAAATATTTGTAGAACATCGTGGCAATTGATTAAAAAGGAGTCGGAAGGTTTAAAAATATCAAATTTTATAAACAAAATACAAGTAGATGGCCACCTTCTCATAGACCCAAAAGCAATAGCACAAGCATTCAACGATCGTTTAATAGACATTAACACCAAACAAAAATCAAGCAATCAAAGCTCAAAAAAAAATGAAGACATACGTAGTATATGCAACAGTATATATCTTAGGCCTTATGACTGTACTGATATTCTGAGAATCATTCAATCGCTCAATAATACAAACTCAGTGGGTTATGATGAGTTCAGCACCAGACTTCTCAAGGACAGTGCTATCGAACTCTCACCCATTCTAACATATTTGATAAACCTATCGTTCACTGAAGGCCATTTTCCAAGTCTCCTTAAGAGATCAATAGTCAAACCCCTATACAAAAAGGGTGACAAGACTGACCTTAATAACTACAGGCCAATAACTCTTATACCCATATTTTCTAAGGTTTTCGAAATAGCTATGCATAAGCGACTATATGATTTTGTCACTCAACATGAAATATTACGAAACGAACAATATGGTTTTCAGAAAGGCAAGTCTACAACACTGGCATGCTTTAATCTCGTAACAAAGATCTGTGAAAGCCTAGACCGTAATATGCAAACCACTGTCATTTTCTTTGATATGAAAAGCGCGTTTGACCTAGTTTCACATAAACGGCTCCTAAATAAATTAGAAAAGTATGGAATTAGGGGCCCTGCCTACGAATGGCTTGATTCATACCTAAGGGACAGAGAGCAATGTGTGGAAATTATGTGTATAGACGATAACAAGGAACTAAAAGCACATAGATCTTCCTACAGGGTAAATAGCTCTGGGGTCCCGCAAGGAAGTATCCTAGGACCGTTGCTGTTCCTGATTTATATCAACGATTTGCCAAGTGTAACGCCCAAGCCTTGTATTCTATACGCTGACGACATTTCTCTCCTCATGACATCTAATTATTCCAATATTGACTATACTAATGACATAAATAATTCAATCGAATCTATAATTCAATGGCTCCATGAAAATAATTTACAGGTTAACATGGCTAAAACACAATATATACAATTTAGTAATTATGGTACAAAACTACAAAATTTGAATATCAAATATTTGACTGATAATTTAACAAAAGTAGATAAAACGACCTTTCTAGGTATAATTATTGACCAGAACCTAAACTGGAAGGCACACATTGGAAAAGTTTGCAATAAAATAAACAAATTTGTTTACGTTCTGGCTAAACTTAGAAAGACCTCAAATCCCGAATCGGTCGCTATGGCCTACCACGGCTACGTTGCCTCAGTTTTAAATTATGGGCTACTGATGTGGGGTAACGCCACAGACGTGAATAGAGTCTTCATAGCCCAAAAAAAGTGTGTCAGAGCTATATGTGGAGCTGCACCGTGGCACTCTTGTAGGCTTCTTTTCACAAAATTGAATCTCCTTACCCTTCCCTGCATGTACATATACGAAGTTGCGAAGTTTGTTAGGCAATATCCTAGCTTCTTTTCGAAGGCACATGGGGTTTATCCGAGGAGCACTAGAAATCAGGATAGAATTGTTTTACCCAGAGTTCCGAATACGGCCCTTTACTTAAAAAACTGTTTTGCGATGTGCGGTCGTATTTATAATGCTTTACCAAAAAGCTTGAAGCAACTGCCAACCTCTAAATTTCTAAGAAAGTTGAAAGCATGGCTCATGGAGAAATGCTTTTATACTATAGAGGAATTGGAAAAGTGTAAAGGCAAACTGTGAATTAATTTAATTTTTCAAATTGACATGCTAATATTTTCTCACAAATTTTTATGACTTGTTTTATGAATTTTATAACATATTCTGACATTCCTATTAATTTCTTATATGTTTGTGACTAAATAAT
The DNA here is from genome assembly GCA_963662185.1 of Eilema griseolum. NCBI lineage: Eukaryota > Metazoa > Arthropoda > Insecta > Lepidoptera > Erebidae > Eilema > Eilema griseolum. The sequence continues at coordinate 6,732,392 of OY759249.1, forward strand.
TCAATGGACTTGCATGTGCTGAACTAATTTTATATTATAAATTGTAGTATAAGGGCGTATAATATACATAAACATAATATAAATAAACTATATAAGTTTAATGTTTGCATGCCATAAAATGGTAAATGTGATGCACAAAACTATTGTACCAACACCTGTATAACCACATTTAAGCAAATAAATGAATATGAATATGAATATGAATATGAATAGACTGCTGAGACGAGGTCTCGGGTTCGATCTCAGGTTTTACCATGGCACACACCAATGACTTTCCAATGCTTTTCAAAGTTATGTGTATTTATCGCAGGTTTAAAAGTGCCCGGTTAATGGCAATAGGCTCGGCACATATTACATTGGGACCTAAACATAAACTGGCGAAATGTGGGTGCTAGCACCTGTGCTTAACCCTTCGGGGATATAGGCGTGAGTTTATGTTATGTTATATTATTTATTATCATAATCAGATCCCTGTACATCCTAAAGAGAGAGAAATAATATAATTTAGTGGTCGTTTTCATTATACAGGCTTGGAGATTTGGGGCACGTTCACACGACAGAACGGTCAGCCTCGGATGGAGATGACCTTCACCAATAAAGCGATGCAGGCCATGAGCGGGTTCGCTATACAACTCAACAAAAACAGGTAAGTCACCAGCGGTGAGTAGGGTAGCCAGAGCTCACTGGAGAATTTGTGCTGTCAGTGGGATGACTAAAGGCTTGTCCTCTACACTGACGGCGCAGAAACTCTGTGCTTAGAGGGTCGGCAGCGCGAGTGTCGCTTGTCTGGTGTTACACACGTCCATAGGCCACGGTAACCACTTTCCATCAGGTGGGCCGTGCGCTTGTCTGTCACCTAAGTGGTAGAAAAAAAAAGAAGGTAGATGTGATTTTATGTTGATATTCACCCCTCCAACAGTACTGGTTGAATTCTCAGGCAAATAAAAGGTATTTTTTTTTTACATAACTTAGGTGGTAGACAAGCACATGGCCCACCAGATGGAAAGTGGTTACCGTGACCTATGAACGTGTGTAACACCAGTGGAGTTACATCCGTGCTGCCGACCCTGTAAGAACAGAGATTTTATGTGCCCTCAGTGCAGAACACAAAATCAGGACAAAGCCTTTGGTCTTCCCACTGACAGCACAAAATTCTCCAGTGAGCTCTGGCTACCCAACTCACCACCGTGAACACAACACGAGGTTATTATAGCCGTGGTATTCTATAGGGCGGAGGTACAAGGTGTCTCAAAAGAAAGTTTATATTTAGTGGATCGATATAAAAAAAAGTAAGCAATGTATGGAACAAATGTTTATTAATTATTAAAATACACAATTTGGGAATTTATTTCTTAAAAATAATATCGTCTAAATGTAGACCCGCGCGTTTGCGGCACTCGTTTAAGCGAACAATAAAATTGTTCATGACGGCCCGGCAGGTGGACTGAGTTATGGCTGCCATTTCATGACGGATATTTTCTTTTACATATGCAAGGGAGGTCGGCTTACTGGCGTAAACTTTAGATTTAAGATACCCCCATAGGAAAAAGTCCATAGGGGTTAAATCAGGACTGCGCGGAGGCCAGTTTGTGTCACCTCTCCTGGAGATCAATTTCCCAGAGAAAATTTCACGTGGCAGAGACGTATTGGAGGTGTGTGGCGTTGCTCCATCCTGCTGAAACCATGTTCTTTGGTTATATCCACGAAAGTTTTGCAGTTCAGGCACCAAGAAGTCGTCTAACATCTCCACATAACGCTCTGAATTTACAGTAACGGCACAACCCCTTTCGTCTTCAAAAAAGTAAGGGCCAATAATTCCTCGCGCCGACATCGCAGCCCATACGGTCATTTTTGGCGAATGAAGGGGTGTCTGATGCTTGCTTTTCGGATTCGTTGCACTCCAGTAGCGGCAATTCCGTTTTTTTACGTGCCCATTAAGATGCAAATGGGCTTCATCTGAGAACAAGATGTTGCTAAACGTTGAAAAGCGCTCAATTGCCTGATTTGCGAAGGCAAGCCTCTGACTGGCATCTCGGGGCTTTAATTCTTGCACCAATTGGATTTTGTAGGGGTGCAGCTATAGATCGTTGTGTAAAATGCGTTGCAATGATGATCTATGCACATTTAAAGCACTTGCGCGCTTCCGAATTGATAGGTTCGGATCGTCACGAACAGATTGATTAACAACCTCCACGTTTTCTGCCGTTCTTGATGACCTTGGTCGTCCGGATTTGGGTTTTTCGAGGGTTGTACCGGTCTCTTCAAAACTTTTTTTACCCATTTTCTAATAAGAGGAATGCTTGGCGCATCATTTAAGTGACGAAAACCTCGAATACTGCAGAATCTTCTACGCGCTACAGTCGCTGAATCACCATTTTTTTAAATTTTCGCACGCACAACACGCGGTCTGCTTCTGAGAAACGCTCTATAGCGACTGAATTCCCAAGAGCCACGCTACCGATTGCCATAACCCCCGCGCCCCTTTGATGCGTTGCGCTCACGCAGTAAGCTTAGTAAATATAAACTTTCTTTTGAGACACCTTGTACTTTCCCAGTCGGACTGCTCAATTGGGCGGAAATACTGCCGTGTCTTTGTCTTTTACATTGACGGCACAGAAACTCTTGCGCTTACAGGGTCGGCAGCGCGAGTATGACTCACTTGGTGTTGCACACGTCCATAGGCCACGGTAACCAATTCCCATCAGGTGGGCCGTCTGCCAACTAAGTGCTATAAAAAAAATAGTTCACCAAGCTATCCTCGCGCGCCAGGGTCTTGATTGTCTCGCGACTTATTTCTACTTCTTACCTAACTTTAATGATCATATAATTAAATGACTTAATATTTTTGGGAAAATAAATATAGATTCTCACTTTACCTTACGACACATATGTGGTAAGGTAAAGTTATTTCTACCTTTTACCTAACTTTACCTTACGACACATATGTGGTAAGGTAAAGTTATTTCTACCCTTTACCTAACTTTACCTTACGACACATATGTGGTAAGGTAAAGTTATTTCTACCTTTTACCTAACTTTACCTTACGACACATATGTGGTAAGGTAAAGTTATTTCTACCCTTTACCTAACTTTACCTTACGACACATATGTGGTAAGGTAAAGTTAGGTTCTGTGCTGGTGGAGTTTCCAAGAAGTGTGCCATAAGCGGTGTGGTGTGTCAGTTTCGGCGTGTTCCCGGCGGGCGCGCTGGCGGTGGGCGCGGTGGCGGCGGGCGCGGCGGCCGACGCGCCGCTGGCGCTGGCCACCAGCGGGCCCGTGCAGCGCATGGAGCCGCTCAACAACCTGCAGGTCGCCACCTCACGCTAATTTATTTTATTTATTTTATTTTATTTTACAATTTTAGGGAAACTTACAGCTAAAAAAAGTTCAATATTATATAATTAATAGTATGAAGGCCAATTATCAGTTTCCACATTTAGGTATTATTACATCTTTACATGCTAATGCTCAAAAAACTCTCAAGACAAATTAAGTTATTTTAGAAATTAGGAAACTATATTAGAGATACTTTATTTCTCTAAGTAGTGTAACGTTATTACATCTTTTTGACGTCAATTTCTGCTTAAAACAGAGTCTACCATCCCTTCCTAGGCGCTAGTGGAGAAAAAACGGTGCAACAAACTCCACTGCAGCTTACCCACATTATTCCCGACTACCTCCGTGGCGTAACGGTAGAGCATTCGACTGCTATGCAGGGGGTGAGGGTTCGATTCCCGCTCAGTGCAAATATTTGTATGCATGAATATGTATATTTGCGTTGGTCTGGATGTTTCTTATACCGCGGTAGCCTAGTGGTATGGGTAATGGACTGCTGAGGCGAGGTCTCGGGTTCGATCCCAGGTTTTACCATGGCACACACCAATGACTTTTCGATGCTTTTCAAAGTTATGTGTGTATTTATCGCAGGTTTATAAGTGCCCGGTTAATGGCAATAGGCTCGCCAACTATTACATTGGGACCCAAACATAAACTGGTGAAATGTGGGTGCTAGTACCTCTACCTACCCCTTCGGGGATATAGGCGTGAGTTTATATTATGTTATGAATGTTTCTATGTATAATATGTATGTATTTACAAAAAAAAAATATCTAAGTATGTTTATCCGCATTCTAGATCCCATAACACAAGCTAGATAAGCTATGCTTACCATCTAGATAGCGTTGTGTAGAATCGGTGATCGGTTAGATCGGTGAAACACGCCGCCCTTTCAGAAACCAATGGACACCGGTAGCTTAATGGTTAAGAAATTGGACTTACGATCGAGAGGTCCCGGATTCGAATCCTGACCAATACACTATCGTCGTGAACCCACTCCTAACAAAAGCAATCTAAGCTGGAGGGGTTAGAGGGAATAGTAGTAATTTCAGTTGTAAATATTCTTTGAAAAATAAGTAATCTTTCATACTGTGTTTCATGCAGAGAAGGTTCCCGGCAGGATAAAATTTGGACCACCCCAACTCTGCGGTGTCGTACAAGGCGACCAAGAAATAGGGCTGTTTGCTCTCTCCCTCTCTATCTGTTTGCTATAACAGCAAACAGATATACAGCCCAGACTAAACTTCAGATGAATGGCTTGAGTCAACAATAGTGCCCGGAACACGGCAATTGGCTCACCCCCTATTACGCCGGACCGAACTTAATGATTGGTGAAATGTGGGTGTTAATTCGACTCTGTCCTAACTCCTACCCTCCGGGGATAAAGGCGTGATTATATATATGTATGTATGTAATTTAAAATTATATATCTAATTACAGGTAGCGATAAAGAACAACGTGGACGTTTTCTACTTCGCATGCTTAATCCCCGTCCACATACTCTTCATGGAAGACGGCCAGCTCGACAAACGAGTATTCCTATCAACATGGAAAGAAATTCCAGCAGCAAATGAAGTCCAACACTCTCTCACAAACGTTGTAGGCAATGCCGACAGCATCGCGCAAAAAATGACACTAAATAACATCTTCACAATCGCGAAACGCAATGTCGAAGGACAGGATATGCTATACCAGTCCCTAAAACTAACAAATAATATATGGGTTCTACTAGAGTTGAAACTACAGCCGGGGAATCCCGAGGCAACGTTGAGTTTGAAATCTCGTACCGTAGAGGTCGCTACTTGTATATTCCAGGCGTACGAGGCAATAATCAAGTCATAATCTCACTGATTGTATATGTATATGTTGGTTCAAAGTATTCCGTAAGTATAAGATAATATGTAAAAATTCCATTTATGATGTATGAATGTTTATTGAGACGCTCGCATTTATAGTTTTTGGGGTTCGGTTCCTGGTGGAGTATAATAGGGCCATCACATCTCTTTCCCTGTCGTAGAAGGCGTCTAAGGGATAGGGCAATAAACACGCAGTCCATGGCAAAATTGGCACTATTACGTGGAATGAAAAATTATAGTTGGCGAAATTTGGGTGTTAATATACCTCTGCCTACGTAAGAGAACCTACGTAAGAGAAAATATATATTGTCTCAACCGTTGTTCCCTGTTCTCATACGAACAAAATTCGTTACGGGATAGTTAGAACCCTAAAAAGTCCGACAATCCCCCCCCCCCCCCCCCCCCGCCTCCTACTCCTGACAAGTGACAGTTCATTGGCGATAATAATGAATGTATGGGATTGATCCGTATTATGACAGTCGTCAACATATGTCGGACCTCTACATTGATCAATATAGTCTACCTAGTCTAGCCATAAGTTTTGTTACAAATGACAATGCTCGCTACCTATTACATTGGGACCTAAACATAAACTGGCGAAATATGGGTGTTAGCACCTCTGCCTACCCCTTTGGGTATATAGGCGTGAGTTTATGTTATGTAAAATTATTATAATTTATACCTACATATTCATAAAAGTCTTAGCAAAGAATAAAAATATATTTTATTCGAAATGGCCTGAACCTTTAATCTGTTTCGCCACGAATGTATGGATTTACGCACTGATTCCAATGGAATTTTTGCCAATGCTTGCTCCAAAGATTTTTTAACAAATACAATGTCACCGTGTCATTTAGAGCAGATCTTGCCCTCTTTTTGAAGTGTCTGGAATATGGCCGACGGCTCCATACCCACTTTGTGAAAGGCGATCACTGCGATTCTATTTTCTTTAACACCCCATTCCATATTGTAATTCGATAATGAACACGAAAAAATATGTGAAATGGCGCGAAATCGAAAGAAGTTTTTGAAATAATGTACGTGTTCTAAATTCAAAATGATTAAAAAGTTGAAAAAGTAAAGTTTTAATGTAACAAACAGTATTTATGGCCAGACTAGTAATAAATATTCTATTTTCTATTCTACAAATGTTTTACCACTTGTGTAGAGGGGCTAGTGTACAGAATTTGATATTACCAGAGGGTTGTGGCGGTCAGGTGGCAGTCGCTTCACGAATATATCGAAGTCAGGCTGTTTGTAAACTGAAACTGTTCAGAGAATGATTATATAGGAATGAAAATGGGAATATAGATTATGAACGAGATTACCAAATTAATATATTGATTTATTCTATGAATGCGGGCGTTGTACGATCAATGTCATGTATTTTGTAGCGATCATATGTTATCTGTTGCGATTGTTCGAAGGACACGCTGTAATGTAAGAAGTTATATAATAAATGAATTTATGTTATACACTGGTTCTGCCGTTTTATTTTCTACTAGCCGGCCTTTCGCTGCTTTACTCCTTGGCTTACTTCGAAACCCAGTTTCAGCCCTTAAAGCCGAAGGGGCTGTCCATTAATTATGTGAGGTTACACAGGGGGGAGGAGGTTTTGTGCTGTCAGTGGGAAGATCAAAGGCGTGTCCTGATTTGTGTTCTACTCTGAGGGCACAGAAACTCTGCTAACAGCAGCGCGACTGTGACGCCTCTAGCGTTTCCACACCAACCACATTCCATTAGGTGGGCCATGTGCTCGTATGCCACCTAAGTGGTATATAAAAAAAGGTTCGGTAAAAAGGGTATAGTGTAATATCAGGTGAGGTGTATTTATTTTTGATAAATTACGCGCGAAAAAGTGAATATTTTGTTTTTTTTAATAACTTTTACCAAAAAATATACCGTTTTTGGGTAGTGGGTTGAAGAGGAGGTAGGGGTGGTCTAAAGTCTCACTACGTATCACCATGCGAGAGTGGATAAAAGATATGTGATTAATGGATAGCCCCATATTCATTTATTTTCACATTACAATACATTTTTGATTACTTCTATAGTGCAGCATGATGATTTAAAGTCTTCGTCGATAATTTGATTACAGTAAGAAGTTGTAGTTTGTACAGTTTACATCCCAGGCTTAAAAGTAAACAACATCGTGGGCACACCTAAGGATGTTTTAGCATTGCAGTGCCCAGGTGTTGTTGCCCATTGTAACTACAATAGTTCCTATATAGGCCAAACGAAGCGGCCTATTGCTGAACGAGTCAAAGAATACATCTCAGCTGTCAAGAATTGCTAATCTGCGAGTGCAGAACATCTGCTAGAAGCAGGCAACAATCAGTGGATTGAATTCTACTATACGCAAGTCCTCTCCATCGAACGTCACTTCTATTCAAGACCTGTACGTGAAGCGATTGAAATCAAGAAGCACGAAAATTTCAATCGTGAACATGGGCTTAAATTATCTGCAACATGGAAACCAGTGATTCAAAACATGCAACCTCGCTTTCTGCGCAGTCGGATAAACACCGAACAGTTTGTTTACAGAATAGGGACACTGTGAGTGTGGTATATGACGACACGTGGCGAAACAAAAATATTAAAAATATCGAGAATGTGCGGGTAATTGAAGAACCTACTACCTCATGGACTCGAAGACGGCGGGCGTGCACCACTGAGCCACTCAGTCTGTGTTTAAGGCCGGTATAACCTGGTCGGAACGTCAGGCAAACCAAAGGTATGTATGTACTTACCTATACCATGATCACGTAATATACTTTATAAGACTTTTATAACTAACCTATGATCCACAGATTAAATTTTGTCTATGATTCTCGTAAACATTATTGTATATCATAGAACGCGAAAGTTTAAAAGTTAGTTTGTTTAGATAGATAGATAGATAATTCTTTATTGTACACCAACAGATTTACAGTATGACAAGTAGGTAGCATGTGTACAGTTCAATGTACAATGGGCGGGCTAATCGCTGAAGCTTGTTTTTCCGTACAAAATGTATGTGAAACGTTTTTGGCGATTGCTGTTGTTTCTAGTACTCATGCTTTAAATGGTCTCAAAGTATTTTGATCCCTACATAAAATATACCTAACCATTAAAACATTTTTTTTTAACTTTTATCATTTTTTTTTCTGTCTACGATTTTGCCAAAAGGGAGGTTTTACTCGATTCAAGTTTGACAGAACCGAACTTGAATCGAGTAAAATGCACGCTGTTTGAGGGTCGTAGATTTCCGGATAGTGTTGGAGAAAACTCGAGTCTGAGAGTCGGTTTTTACAAACTCGACTCAATTCCACTGGTTACGTTATGCTCATAACTCGAGAGTCCAGAGTGCAGTCGAGCGTGAAGTCTTAACTTGATCCACGACTCTTAAAAAGAACTCGAGTAACAAATCAAACTCGAGTTATTAACGAAAGTCGAGTTCAAAGACTAACTCGATGTAACTTCGACTCAGAAAAATGTTGAGTAATACGTCATGTAGTTTTTTATTATACATATACACATATTTCTTTCTACATGTTTTATAGACAGAAGAAATATGTTGACAATATGTCAATGCCGTTGGAACCCGAAACAACTGATGTCCTGTCCTGGTGAGTACAACAGAGTAAACGTTTACCTCTGCTCCAGAAACTGGCTTTTCACATTTTAAGTATTCCGGCAACAAGCGTTCCAAGTGAGCAGTCTTTTTCAAAAGCTGGAGATTTGATCACCAAAAAAGGAAATCGTCTTTCTAATAAGAATATTCGAGCTACAATGTGTCTTGCATCCTGGCTGCCTTTTTTTGATGATTAAATGCTTTTATAAATTACAATTAAAAATGTTGTTCCGAAAACTATGATCCGCCATTGTAATCATTAATTTCCCACCTTCATTTTAATACTATTATTACTATTGTGCTAGTATAATGTGGTGTATAATGGTTAATAATATGTTGGTATTGCCAGCGACATTACATTAAAATCAATTATACCTAAATAAAACACAGGGAAAAGAGTTTTACTATAAACAATAATATTATAGTGATTTAGCTAGTTAGGTGATGGGTGCTCAGTTCAAAATGAGTCGAGTTCGACTCGTTCATTACGTGAGCAAGCTCGAGCTCACGAGAAAACTCGAGCACGAATGCTAAACTCGTGTTTAAAGGGATGCTCTCTAAACTCGCAACACATTGAGCAGGAGTATGTGTCTTAGTGAGTCGAGTATTACGATTAAGAGCTGAGCACTGAAATGTCGACTCGCGGACTCGAGTTTTCTCCAACACTATTTCCGGAGGTACCTACCGGAGTTGAAGTTGACCGAATCATATTCCTCGCACCTCGTCCATCAAAACTGCATATTGAAAAAATAGCCAGTAGATTAAGTTCGACCTACGCTGTGAAAAAGATTAGGACTTTAACAGACGTGGATAGTTTATTTCAGCTATTTTCATAGTATTTTGTGCTACGGAATTCTCCTTTGGGATAATATTCCGCAGTTTTAAACATAATATTTGTGTTACAAAAACGGTTTCTTGCCTGTGTCTTCTCAGGACGGGGCCGCGTTTCGAACCGGTGCGGTGGTCCATTCGCTAAACTAGTCTTTCATATTTCTTTTTATATTGACGTTTTGTAAGTTCCGGTTAAAGGTCTATGCAGAATATATTATGATTGTTGACTTTGACTTTGACTTACATCCTGTATATTAGATTGACATAAAAAAAATCATGCTACACAAATAAAAACCCGAAATTAAATGACAAAGTTGTGACTTGGTCATAATATTGCTATTTATGGAATTAGTAATAAACACACACATATTTATGAGGTTTTTATAGCAATACAACGAGATCCGCCACGAATTTTATTAGTCAAATCTCTAAAAGCTTTTTACGTCGAACCATTGGTAAAATTTTTCCTTTGTCGTATCATACGAATATTCTATGCACTTCGTTTGAAACCATCTGAAATAAAAAAAATATTACAGTTTACCCATAAACATTTAATTGAAATTCTTGTCTGTTTGTTGACGTAAACACTACCTACTAAAATCCGTTCAGGATTTTGATATGTTTTTTTATTAGAAAGGTATTGGTCCGACTTCGAAATCTTACGTTTGTTTCATCGCAATTGGTTAAGTAGAGCCACAGATAATATAATATAATTCTTATACAGATGCACAATCAGGAACAAAAAACTGTAACCCTCGCAACTCGCCAAAGAAAGCAAGCAGCTTTTAGTCCGCATATGTTGCACTAGATGGCGACAAGATATGACCAAAAGCACAGATAATATAATATAATTCTTATACCTATATAATTCTTATTTTACTGGTGGTAGAAACTTGGTGGCACAAATTTGTCTCAAGTTTCGACCGGGTAGGTACCACCGTGCACTATTGCGAAAAACCCTCCATAGCAATTCAATCTCGGTCGGATTGTGTTCAGGGGTCAGCATGTGCATAGCCGGGCAGAGGTGGTGGTTGTCGCAGCACTAGTGGGACCAGTGGGTCTTGGCGTAGTCTAGTGGGGATGGCGCGGGGCGATACATTGCGAACAGGGAGACCTGTAGAAACGGTGGTGCCGCTGGCCGCCCGCGGTATAGTACAGGGGCCCAACTGGGGTTAACCACCTTGGTAGGCTGCCTCACCAGGCCGCGCATAATCCCGATATGGTTCGTCGTGCCGGTTGGTGACCGGATTTGGGAGCCCGGCGACCATACTCGGGGGGGGGGGGGGGGGGGGTACGGGGGCCCTTCCGTTCGGCGCGTCGGCTCTCGCCATGCCTCACATTCATAGATAAAACCAATATCCCGCGCTTTGTCACACGGTGCTGCGGCGGCAATCACTTCTTTTTTCACGCCTTCTCCCACCCAAACTCATGGCAGCGCAATTTACAGAAAAAGGCAACACAGCGGCTCGTCACACTCCCAAAAGCTTGCTATTTGAGGTGGAGTCCACTAACATCTGTGGACTCCATGCAAACCTCAACGCCGTCCACCAACACCTAGAGACGGCGAAACCTGCCATGTTTTTTCTAACGGAGACGCAAATACACCGCCCTGACGACACGACCTACTTGCTCTACCCTGGCTATGTTCTTGAGGAAAGTTTTCGTGCAAAAGCCGGGGTGTGCGTGTATGTTAGGGCGGATGTTTGCTGTCGCCGTTTGCGCTGCCTAGAGGACCCATCCTTCTCCGTCCTTTGGGTACACGTAGACCATGGCCCTACGAGTCAGATCTATGTGTGCCTCTACCGTTCCCATACAGGAGATGCTGAGACAACTCGACTCTTTGAATATCTGAGTCAGGCGGCAGATGATGCGCAGGAGCGATTTCCGAATGCCGAAATGGTATTTTTGGGGGATTTTAACGCCCACCACGAGATCTGGTTGGGCTCCTCCAAAACAGACCATGCGGGAAGAGCCGCCCACGCATTTGCTCTGGCGCACGGCCTGACCCAATTGGTGCACGAGGTCACTAGGATACCAAGAAGGTCGGGCCAAGCACCTTCTCTGCTAGACCTTCTGCTGACGAGTGATCCGGACCGGTACAGTGTATCGGTGCGAGCCGCTTTAGGCAACTCTGACCACTGCCTGGTCTGTTCCACAGTGCCTATTATAGCGCCCCCACGACCCATGCAGGGGAAGCGGCGTCTCTGGCACTACTCGTCAGCGGACTGGGATGGACTTCGTGACTATTTTGCGTCCATCCCGTGGGTTGAGCGCTGCTTTGAAGGTAAGAACCCATCGGATTGTGCTACTGCTGTCGCCGATGAGATCGGTCTGGGTATGGAATACTATATCTCATACACCGATGTCACCGGTGACCGCGGGGTGCGCCCTTGGTTCGGGCGCGAGTGCGCGGAAGCTGTTGAACAAAAACAGTCTGCGTACCGCGCTTGGGTAAGGGCGCGCGTCACGCGCCATCCCAATCTGGGCCACTTCAAGGCGGCGTACAACAGAGCCACAAAGGTCTGTAGAAGGGCCTATGTCAGAGCGGATGCCCTGCGCATAGCGCGGCTTGGTCAAGAGCTAGTGATGCATCCCACGGGAAGCCGTGGCTACTGGCGACTGGCTAAAGCCGTGCAAGCCAACTTCTGTCAGCCTTCGCTGCCTCCGCTGCGTAACCCTGATGGATCCCTGGCACATGAGCCGCAAGAGAAGGCAAATCTGCTGGCTAATCTCTTTGCGGCCAACTCCCGAATCGATGATTGTGGTACGCAGCCACCAACACTACCCGACAGTGACCACGCGATGCCTGATATCCATATCAGGCAACGCGATGTCCGTGCAGTGCTGCAATCACTCGATGTCCGGAAAGCCAGTGGTCCGGATGGTATTCCAGCGGTAGTTTTGAAAAAATGTGCAGCGGAGTTGTCTCCAATGCTTACGCGCCTGTACCGGCTATCCGACAGTTCGGGTACAGTGCCTTTGCCTTGGAAAGAGGCGAATGTTCAGCCGATTCCCAAGAAGGGGGATCGCTCGGAGCCAGCCAACTATCGACCCATAGCCGTTACCTCAGTGCTGTGCAAAGTGTTCGAGCACATAATTAACAAACAGCTCATACGGCACCTAGAGGATCACTCCTTAATTAATGACCGGCAATATGGCTTCAGACCGAAACGGTCAACGGGTGATCTTCTAGCATACGTTACCCATCTTTGGGGTGAGGCTATGGACAAGCACGGTGAGTCACTGGCAATTAGTCTTGACATCGCCAAAGCTTTTGATAGAGTCTGGCACAAATCGCTTCTTTCTAAGCTACCTGCCTTTGGTCTGCCTTCTAGGCTGTGCAACTGGGTTGCTAGCTTTCTGCAGGGGCGCCGTATTCGCGTCCTTTGTGACGGACGAGCTTCGGAGTTTCTGCAGGTTAATGCTGGCGTGCCCCAGGGGTCCGTCTTATCACCCACTCTCTTTCTTCTGCATATCAACGACATGCTGTCTACCGGCAATGTTCATTGTTATGCAGACGATAGCACTTTACATGGGAGTTATCATGGACATCCAGCGGCCAAGCAGTCAGATATCGCAGAGAAAAGGCAGCTTCTTGTCACTGAGCTTGACGGGGTCCTGAATCACATTTCTCAATGGGGCTCTGAGAACCTGGTTGAGTTCAATGCCAAGAAGACGCAGGCATGTGCGTTTACAGCAAAAGTATCTTCTTTCCTTCTCCTCCCCACTCTTCAGAGCACGCCACTGCCGCTGCAGGACAATCTCAATATCCTAGGTATGGATGTTCGCTGCAACCTGAATAACAAAAACTACATCGAAAGCATCATCAAAACAGCCTCACGAAAACTCGGGAGTCCTGAACAGAGTGAGACGATTTTTCACGCCGGAGCAGCGGTGTCTTCTATACAAGACACAAATTCGCTCTTGTGTGGAGTACTGCTCGCATCTCTGGGATGGTTCAGCAAAGTACTTACTAGATGCTCTCGACAGGTTGCAGCGACGTGCGGTCCGCATCATTGGGAATCCCGAGATCACGAACACCCTAGAACCTTTACAGCTGCGTAGAGATGTTGCGTCCATGGCTGTATTTTACCGTCTGTACCATGGGGAGTGTTCTGATGAGCTCTTCCAATTAGTCCCACCCTCCCCTTTCCTACACAGGACAACGCGTGCAGGTCTTAGATGTCATCCGCACACGGTGCAAAACATCCGATCAAGAACCAAGCGGTTCGGAGACTCTTTCCTCTGTCGCAACATTAAGGCCTGGAATTCATTACCAGCTCACGTGTTCCTTCTTCCTACAGTCCCGGGTCCTTTAAGCGGGGCGTGAAAAAGCATATGATAAGGCCGTCAAGCTGAGTGTCACCATTGTCACACGGTATGTGTAAGTAATGGTGACCCTCTTTTCTGGGATTTTGCCTTCAGCTTACCATCAGGCAAGGCGAAGTCCAATTGACGTGTCCTATATAAAAAAAAAAAAAAATAATACCAAAAGTAACCGACATCCACACAGGCGAGGCCCCGGGCATCAACTACTATAGCATTTTATATTTCCCGACATATATTTTGACCCCAATCCCAAAATGTGCTTTAAAATGTGCAATAGATACTTTATTTTTAGGTATCTTTTGGGGTGAAATTTACGGCGATGGACTCGGCGATCACAGATTATATCCGTGCGCGCTAAACAGCCTCTGTGGCGTGACGATTATGCACACATGCACACTACTGCTACCTAGAGGGCACGGTTACGGTTCCCGCTCAGAGCAAATATTTGTATGTATGCCGCCATATTTATAGTAGGTATAGCCATACTATTTGTATAGGTCTGGTCGTGCCTTGGGAAGCATCGCACCTCTCGCCTTAGGCAGGGAATTCATCCTCACACATTGCGAACTGAGACGGTGCGAACTGTGCGGTATGAAAGAAACTTCATCCCACGCACACTCAAGTTGTGGAACACCCCTTGTGTTGCATACGTCCATAGACCACGGTAACCACTTCCCATCAGGTGGGCCGTGTGCTGGTCTGCCACCTAAGTGGTATAAAAAAAAGGACGTTAAGCCATCGATCCCGGTTGTCATAAAAACATTTATGGCAGTCGTTACGGGTATGTAGTTGGAGCCCTAAAAATCCAACATACCCTGTCGATATCAAAATATTGCTGGTCTAGCAGCAATATTTTGATATCGTCAATGGCTTGTGGAGGACAGATGGCAGTCGTTTCACTTACACTACAAAGTGAGGACTCTAGACTCCGAGATTAAAGCTTCGGATGCTGGAACTAACGCTAAGATGAAGAAGATGAACCCGCGCGAGCAAGGGCCTCGTTTCTCTCGCGACTTTGAGTCAAGATGGACGGTCACAATATGTTTTTTTTAAATAACTTAGGTGACCGACAAGCACACTGCCCACCTAATGGAAAGTGGTTACCATGACCTATGAACGTGTGTAACACCAGTGGAGGCACATCCGTGCTGCCGACCCTGTAAGAACAGAGATTTTATGCCGTCAGTGTAGAGGACAAAGCAGGACAATCCTTGGTCATCCCACTGACAGCACAAAAACTCTCCAGTGAGCTCTGGCTACCCTACTCACCGCCGGGAACACAACACGAAGTTATTATAACCGCGGTATTCTGTAGGGCGGAGGTACTTCCCCAGTCGGACTGCTCAATTGGGCGGAAATACCGCCGTGTCCTACCTCCTCATTAAATGTAAAATGTAGGTAAGTGATTATGTGTACTTACCCTCCCCTTTTAGTACATTTTATGACGGGGTAGTCTTCCCTAAAGCACTTGGTCTGCAGCGCATTAAAATACATGTTTCCAATCACCTTCGCTGCCTGTGTACCAGCTGACTTCAAACAAGTGCGGAATGTGTCGTCGCATTCACAATTTAATCTGCAAATTCGGTTATTTTGCCGTTATAAGACATGATTTCGTATTTAAAGGGCTGTCCATTAATTACGCTGTTTTTAGCAATTTTTTTTGATCCGCGGTCGCGATGCACCAATGCACGAAGTCAGTTAAGTTCTTGTCTTGGATCAGTTAAGTCATGGTTGACTTAACTGATCCAACTACTGATCTTCGACATCATCCATGAGTTGTGGAGGTCAAATGGCAGGCGCTTACCAGAAAATATCGAAGTTCGACCGTTTGGCAGTTAAACTGATAGTCGACCCCGTGGCGGTAAAATGTTAGAGACATCATTCTCTGAGCCTTGTTGCAGCTGTACTTTGATATTTGCCGAGAAGCGCCTGTCAACTGACCTCCACAACCAAATTGGCGATATCGAAGTTCTGTAGTTTGACTTATCGGACTTTTTTGAGCTCCAACTGTCACTGGGACCGATGGCTAACGTGCTCTTCGAAGCAAAAAAACTCTACAAAATAGGCACCTGGTGTAAAACGCGCTGTTCGTGAGGTTGTATTTGCTCTCTCCTCCAGGTATGATGTCGGGGCAGTTGTCATGGTCTCGGCAGCACATATCCGCTTCCCTCTCTGTACCTAGGTCCTCGTAGCTATCAGCCACATTACCAGAACCGCACCATAATGTACCTACGGAAAATGTAGATAATTAAATGAAAATAATACATTAAGACTCGAATTCCAGAACGATACTCAGTCCAAAATCTCGATTAATCACTAACGACAGAAATAGTGTCTAGATGACAGTTCGAATGTCATTGTGAGAGTCGATTTATACTAACCCTCATTTGTGAATAATCTAGAATACAATCAGTAATCAGATCTAGTTATCAATCGAGATTCAGGACTCAGTA
Organism: Eilema griseolum; assembly: GCA_963662185.1. Lineage (NCBI taxonomy): Eukaryota > Metazoa > Arthropoda > Insecta > Lepidoptera > Erebidae > Eilema > Eilema griseolum. The sequence continues at coordinate 6,748,811 of OY759249.1, forward strand.
CGAGAGATGAGTTCTGCCAAATGAATTGAATATCCTATTACCATTTCCTATTACCAAGCTATCTGCAGTTCAAAATTCGGCTCGATATCACGCGAGTGTATTTGTGATATAAGGTAACCAATTAATAAAAATAAAAATAGTTTATTTCTTTAACATTTCTCTTACAAAGTTATTCAGTTACCGGATCAACCCAGGAAGCATGTTTTAATGCTTGTGTTGTTCCAATTGTGACCAATGGTGAACGTTTTAGGGACAAATCAAACTTCACTTGCACAGTGGGCAATTTTCTTTTTTTTTTATCTCTTAGTTGGCAGACAAGCACACGGCCTACCTGATTGGAAGCGGTTACCGTGGCCTATGGACGTATGCAACACCAGGGGTGGCACACTGGCGCTGCCGACCATGAAGAAACCTTCTTTAAATTTAAAATTTAAATTGTAAGACAATCTAGCCAAAAAACATAAGCAATGGTCTAAGTAGGTCAACAACTTACATATTTATAACATCCACACTATAATTGGTTATAACATGATTATAACCAATTATAGTGTGTAAGTGTAAGCCAGTTGTAATAATAAAAAAATAATAATAATAGGTTTAACGCCCCGGCCCTCCAGGAGTGATCTCCTATTTAAAAGAAATAGAAATAAAATTGGTTTGTAAATACATTACCATAAAAGTTCGGGCGCCTTGGAGATACACATGCCTAGGATAATCAGCGGATATTGCGGTAATGAAATAAAATATCACATCTATTAAAAATCGGTATCCTTAACACAAATCTTAAGAAACGACTATCGCTAATTCAAAATTCGCTTACGCCCGGTAGTGTTGTGAATTTTTGAACATGTCTTACAAATACCATTAGGCGTCTTTTAAGTCAATGGTCATGTCAACCAAATGGTTACGATAAAAAAAAATAGCTTTTTTCGGAAAGTGTCCACTATTGGGTTAGTGTCCACTATTGGGGCTTTTACCTTAATGTCAAGCGCGCAATAAAAATTGTGTACAGACTACAGAACGATTTGTTGGGATTTGTCAAGTCTGTCATGGTGACATAGTAATTTAAACATATTGGCGCGAATAGCTTCGGAGCCGAAAAAAAAAGGTATTTGGCGCCAAGATCTTAACTTTTTAGAATATGTAGGTATCTTAACTTTTTTATTCCTTCGTCAGTATCATATCCACCTCTTTATAATTGAAGGTCATTGATGAAAAAACGTTTTGTTTACCTGGATATATAAAATTGATTTCTCTCAGAAAATTCGCTTCTTTGAGTTCGTTAGCAGCAATATGCAACCGCTCGGCAATTATTTTAGTATTGATATCATTTATTATCCAACACGAATACGATTTAAATAACACCATCGTAATACAAGCCTTTAAAATCGTTGTCATTATTATTCGATGATTACTCTAATTGTTTTTAAAGTCAGTACAATTTTAGGAATAATTTTAATTGTGTCATAAATTTACAGCAGTAATTACAGCGATGAACTGCAGGTAAATAATTCTACGGAGAATTATTTTCTATATATAGGATCGCGTGTCTTAAAAGTACAGGTATCATCACAAGCGGAGCGTTTTAATCACATGCATGATTATAACACGCTCCGCTTGTGATGTGAAGATTTTACCACCTTTATTCTAGCATTAATTCCGGTCGCTTTCAAAGTTTTTACATCGAAGTCCGGTGTCTGCCTTTTCCAGTCAATGTTTTTATCAATTTGAATCGAAGTCATACAATAATAGAAACGGTTTTATATTCAAATACAAAATTTAATCAGAGTAATGTCTTTTTGTACCTCCTCGGGAACTGGCATTTTTCAATTTTATACTTACCTCATATTATTAGTTCTATGTACTACCAACCACCAAGCATTCGCTAATTCGCGATAGGTATTCATAAGTAATAACTTAGAAACTACCTAGAAAAGTGTTTACTGTGGCCTATGGACGTATGCAAAACCAAAGGAGATACACTCACGCTGCCAACCCTATAAGCATAGAAAGTTTCTGTGCAAAATAATATCAGTGAAAAAGACAAAGCCGAACAAGGTTTTGGTCTTCCCACTGACAGCCCAAAAATTCTCCAGTGATCTCTGGCTACCCTACTCACCGGCGGGAACACAACACGAGGTTATTATGGCCGTAGTATCCTGTAGGTTGGAGGTACTTCCCCAGTCGGACTGCTCAATTGGACGGAAATACCGTCGTGTCCTACCTCCTGTTATGATGTGAATCGTTCTGGTCAAAGAACCCGTAAGAGCAAGGCAGCAAAACAGGAACGTGGTGGAAGCGGCCACAAGCCGGTTACCAAAAAAGGACTTCAGTTAAACTTAAAAAAAAAAATCATTTACTAATTTATTACCGTATGTAACGAACGCTACATACTCTCAAATCAACATAATATATCTTCTTATTTATCTCAGTTTCTAATATTAATGAAATTCGCTTAAATTACATTCAATGGAGACGATTAGGACGAGCCTTTGGACATTCAACTGACACCACAAAAACACCTATTCTAACAAAAGAAATAGCATTTTTTTTACAAAATTCTCCGCTAACGGTAGGACCGCGTACCAACAAATAAATGAGATAAGGTAATTTCGTGCTAGTTTGCTCGTTGTTGTGGCGGTCGCAAGTACTGCTCGGGTGCTTCTTCTGACTCAGAGAAGCAGTAGACCTACCATGAAACCTGCATACAAAGTTGTGGTCCACAACTTTGTATGCAGGTTTCATGGTAGGTCTTCTGTGCCTTGAAACACATTTATCCCGCTATTGGACCCTAATCAGGCACATAACCTCGTTCAACCTAATAATGGTATGCCTACTGTGCGTCATTTTACGCTTAGGGCTGTAAGTATTTCAGAACGAGATTCAGTCCTAAATATTGATATTCTATACCATTCGGTTAAGTACTTAAACAAAACGCAAATAATATTAGGTATGTCTTTTTAATATGTTTTATTTAAAAACTCTATTTATATTTTTCTGTTTAGAAACTTATTTGAGTGAGATTGTATGTCAATATTCTCTAATCTATTGCCAAACCTAGTTGGAGTCGGCTTTCTGGTCTTACTAAGATGTGACTGAACTTCGTTAGCGACTGCTATCTGACCTCCACAACCGGTTGGCGATATCGAAGTTCTTAGTCTGACTTTTGTGGGTCCCAACTACCCGTAATGACTGCCATAGATGTACAGGCAACCGGGGCCCACGGCCTAACGTACTCTCTGGGGCACGACCACACCAAAGCAAATATCTATTTTCATGTATAGAAATATTTGAACTGAGCGGGTTGTGTATGTGTTGTGTGCATATTTATGTTCTTTTTAGTATCTATAAAAATAGCAAAGAAATGATAATATAAAAAAACTGGCTGCGTGCGAGTCGAGACACGCACGAAGGGTTCCTTGCCATTATTATTTTCTTTACAAATTTAATCCCGATAAATATATGTAATTGATGTTGTAGTGGTACTAGAAATAAGTACCTACATCATCAGCAGTGAAAAAAAAACTGTACCCACTTTATGAGATACAGCCCAGTGACAGACAGACATACGATCGGACGGACAGTGATTAAGTAATAGAGTTCCGTTTAATACCTACCCTTTGTTAATAGAACCCTTTTTTTTATTAACTTTTTACTAAAAAAAATCCCCATGGATATCCTCCTACCGGAGCCGGTGGAAGAGGTTATGTCGTACTCGAACCGACTAAAACGCACGACGCCTGTGGGTCGTTTTTGTTTGCCGAAGGTGAGGTTAACAGGCATATCCCTCGCACCACGGCCGATCCAGGGCCATCTCTCTTGATCTGGCTCTATCCTCGGGTGACCCCCAGAGTCCCCAACTCGTCTCCGGAGATGGGAGCGCGCACGAGGCGCGCCACTGCCGCAGCCTGCTTCTGCCAGGGTGACAGGCGACTCCATCCGTCACCCCCAGGCCTACGCTCATAGGGGGCGTGGTCACTCATCGACCTCCGACGCCCGAGTTGCCTTCGTACCCGGGCACCTTGGCTTGCGATCCTTAGTCCCTCCTGCGTTAATAGAACCCTTAAAATGCAGTTAGGTATCTAAAACATTGAGAACTCGATAGGTATTTAAACTATCATGGTCACTCACATCAGTATCAGAATAAACGGGATATTTACCATGTTTCATTGTTTTGAGTTTCCGATATTTCGGCGCTGTTGCAAGCACCATAAGTATAGCGCCAAATATCGGAAACTCAAAACAATGAAACATGGTAAATATCCATTTTATTCTGATACTGATTGAGAACTCTCTCTCTCTCACTCTTAGGTTTATCAGTGTTCATAGCTAAAAGATTCTGCATTATGACATTAGCACTTAGGAACCTAAGTAATTGTCTTATCTACACTTAGTCTCCCGTGGACATCCTCTAGCAGTAAGCATTTATGTTATCAGCTCACCTTCACCCGCAAGGGCTTCTGTAAACTATGTCACATGATACCTTAACTTGTATGATAAATATATACTTCCTTTAAAAAGATATACTGCGGTACTTTATATATTTGTCTTACCTCCTTTGTATCAATATACGTGATGCTACTAACAGCTAGCGCAAAATATTCCGCCCTAATGTATACTTCACGCTTACCCCATGTACCCGCTAAGTACAGGGGTACATTACTACTGTATCAATATTACAAGCGAGCGGAACAGCGCCGCGGGCATCATCTAGTCTAAAATACAATCAAATTTGACATCAATTTGAAACGTAAATTTGTCAAATGACCGGTGATAAAATTATAAATAAGTTGTCTGCTTGTTTGTTCATTCGTTCGAGCATCATACAAGAATTACTGAACCGAATCTAATGAAGTGTTTTGTGTTCAAAAGTTAAAACTGGTGAAGGCTGGTACCAACGTATATTTTAAATCACTACGAGGACAGCAGCCTGAGTTAATATGATAAAAAAATTTCTTTACAAGAATATTCTTAATTACCTACCGAAATTACCAATTTTACTTCTACCCGTCCAGTTAATCTAAGATTCTTGTTAGGTTAGGAGCGAGTTCACATCAATTCGAACACGGGACCTCTCGGTTGAAAAGCCGATCCTTAGCCAATAAGCCACCGTCGCTTCCTGTTTATACCTAATAATGTTTCAGTTTATAACAATGTACGACAAATACTTACTACTTTTTTTATACCACTTAGGTGGCAGACAAGCACACGGCCCACTTGATGGAAAGTGGTTACCGTGGCCTATGGACGTTTGTAACACCAGAGGAGTCACAGTCGCGCTGCCAACCCTGTAAGTAGAGAGTTCCTGGGCCGTCAGTGTAGAAGACAAAGCAGGACAAGCCTTTAATCTTCCCACTGACAGCATAAATTCTCCAGTGAGCTCTAGCTACCCTACTCACCGCTGCGAACATAACACGAAGTTATTAGGTATAGCCGCGGTATTCTGTAGGGCGGAGGTACTGCCCCAGTCGGACTGCTCAATTGGGCGGAAATACCGCCGTGTCCTACCCCCTAATACCGACTACCCGATAATTTTATTTTTACTACTCGATAGCTGCGAACCCTAACATGAATACTTCGTTTCCATGACCCAAAGGAACCTAATCTTGAGATAAAAGTAACCATGATGAGCAGGATGTGCTATTCCTAGTAAACCTTCCACCTTACGCCACTATGTCTTTCACCAAGAACAGAAAAAGATATATAGATACATACAAACATATAATCACGCTTTTTTCCCTGGAGGGTTAGGCAGAGGTGAATTCAGAGGGCCAGATCGTGAGAGATGGCCCTGGGCCGGCCGGGGTGCGAGGGATATGCCTATCAACCTCAACTTCGGGTACCAAAAACGACCCACATGCGGCGTGCGTTTTGGTCAGTTCGACATAACCTCTTGCGAACATAAAAAAAAGGCAGAGGTGAATTAACACCCACATTTCACCAATGATTGTATTCCGTCCCACGTAATTGGTGATGAGCCTATTGCCGTATTCCCGGCGTTAACTCGAGTCATGCATCTGAGGCTTAGTCTTGACTGTATACCTATATACGTCTGATGTTAAACATCCCAGCTATTCCTTAGTCGCCTTGTACGACACGGAATGGGAAGCGAGGGGTTGCCCTAATTCTACTCTGCCAGAAAACAAACCGCAACCAACAACAACAAATATAGATATTATAATAATTTCCACCCTGATACACCTACTTTTGCAGGGTTCGCAACGGGAGTGTGACTCTCTTGGTTTTGCACGTGTCCATAGGCCACGGTGATCACTTTCCATCAGGTGGGCCGTGTGCTTGTCTGCCACCTATAGTGGTTTAAAAAAAGAAAGACTTTTTGTAGAGTGAATGGAAAAGTATAATGAGACTTTAAGGTTATAGAAATAAAGTGTAAAATTTAATGCCATTTCTTGCAGCATCTGTGGTATCTCAATGGATTTACAATAGAGGTCCAGCTTAGTACCTAGCTACCGACCACTATGATTTACAACCTTAATTATTAAGTTGTATAAAAAAATTAGCCATTATCAAGTTATTATTATTTTCTTTTAATTATTTATTTATTCATATATACCGTTATTTTGCCTTCGGTGACATTTCATAACGTGAGCGTGTAACACGACAAAGTTTTTATATAACCTAGGTAGTAGATAGGTAGATAGATCAACCGTTTGTATAATTTATTTCATGACTAGACATGGTCGTGCACTAGAATTAACACAGTATTAACATTTAAATCATCATCAATTGTTACTTACCATCTGTGTGAATTCTACTTCCTACTAGTTACAATATTATAATAAAGTTGTTTGAATATTTGTTACTCAATATGACGCTCCAACGGCTGAATTGATCTAGCTGAAATATGTTACAGTGGTAGGTAGATAGATAGATAATTATTTATTGTACACCATCAGATTTACAGTAGGACAAGTAGGTAGCATGTATACAGTTCAATGTACAATGGGCGGCCTTATCGCTGAAGCGATTTCTTCCAGGCAAACTTGGTTTTTTATTTTTATATAGCACACGTCAATTAGACTTCGCCTTGCCTGATGGTAAGCTGAAGGCAAAGTCTCAGAAAAGAGGGTCACCATTACTTACACATACCGTGTGACAATGGTGACACTCAGCTTGACGGCCTCATCATATGCTTTTTCACGCCCCGCTTAAAGGACCCGGGACTGGAGGAAGAGGGAAACACGTGAGCTGGTAATAATTCCAGGCCTTAATGGTGCGACAGAGGAAAGAGTCACCGAATAGATGTAATGTTATAAAACTGGGGAAGTACCTCCACCCTACAGAATGCCATGGCTATAATAACCTCGTGTTGTGTTCCCGGCGGTTAGTAGAGTAGCTTTTTGTGCTGTCAGTGGGAAGACTAAAGGCTTGTCTTGATTTTTCTTCAACACTGACTCAGAAACTCTGTTCTTACAGGGTCGCTAGCACGGGTGTAACTTCCCTGGCATTGCACACATTTATAGGTCACGGGAACCACTTTCCATCAGGTGGGCCGTATGCTTGTCTGTCACCTAAGTTGTATAAAAAAAATAATAAAAACATCACTAGCATCTTTATGAATTTACAATAAAATTCAATAGATCTCTATTTAATTAATTAAATGGTCACTCATATGATCATAATTAAAACAATTCAGTTACTAAGCAGGTTCTAATTTCGTGTAAATATTGCCGCAAGACAAAATATCATCCTAATACGATTTCAATAAAGTGATCTTTTTAGACCTCCAGGTATAGATTGTAGGTTACATAATCGGGAATAACATACCTAACATAATTTATTCAAATTTTTATTACCTATACCTATATAATATTAGTTTATTACTTTTGATATATCATGATTAATTACATCTATGCTAATATTTACATTAATAAAAAATAATAATTAACTAAAACAGAAGTTAAAAATAATGCGTCGTGGAATTCCTCCGCATCGTATGCCTCTTGTGGTAGCGTTCCCAGAAGACTGGCAGCATTGCCACGTTGTATGGCAATGCTTATTCTTTGACCTAAAAAGAGGCCAACCAGCTCTGACCTAAAAAATATATTAAACAAATTTAATAAACAAACAAGTTAAAATTATCTATTAAAATACTACTAAGTTGAATGGAATGAGCTATTATTTGTTCTATTTTGAACACGTTTTTTTTGTATCGAATCTTATTATAGAACTCAAACAATAAAATTAAAAAAAAAACTATAACTCACTTGTAAATTATACCGTTGAAAAACTCATAGTTCGATTACAGGTGTCATTACTCATTATGTACCTAATTGCGGTGAAATTAGAACCACTTTATGAACAAGGGTGTTGAAAAATTAATTATGTGATTTAAGGGCATGACCAGCATGACTACAGCCTACAGAATACCGCGGCTATAATAACTACGTGTTGTGTTCCCAGCGGTGAGTAGGGTAGCCAGAGCTCACTGGAGAATTTGTGCTGTCAATGGAAGAGTATGGGCTTGTCCTGGTTTGTCTTCTATTGACGGCACAGAAACTCTGTACTTACAGGGTTGGCAGCGCGACTGTAACTCCTCTGGTGTTACAAACGTCCATAGGCCACGGTAACCACTTTCCATCAGGTGGCCCGTGTGCTTGTCTGCCAACTAAGTGGTATAAAAAAAATGACTCATCATCAACAGATAAGAATCCTAAAAATAGTTTTCATGTGAAATTAAGCGAAACGACCTTTAGCCGTTCCTACTGATTGTCTCGAAGTTAGTTAATACTAATAATGTAGGCCAAACGGTTCCGAGGTTACCAGATTTATTTATATTCGGTATAAGGGCCCGTATAATTTATAATTCAGGTTATCATGAGTGATTCCGGTCAATAACAACATTTAAACTCAGCGAAGGTAATTCTAAATTTATTTTTTACCGATAAAAATTATAGCAGGGTATAGAAATACCACCGGGAGCAAATTACCTACCATAGGAAAAAATGTTTGTCATCTATCTAGGTAACCAAGCAAAAATGGTAGGACAGCACATAGGCTCGTGTAGTTCTCTTTTGATAATGATAAATATCGAGAATATAATAGAGTTATATTCTCGATATTATATAGCGACGTCCAATACCGTAGTCATTTGCAGGACAAGGTTAAGTTGGCATCAAGAAAACTCGGAGTGCTCAACAGGGCGAAGCAGTACTTCACTGCGGGGCAGCAACTCCTTCTTTATAAAGCACAGATCCGGCCCTACATGGAGTACTGCTGTCACCTTTTTGCCGGAACGCCTGCATACCAGCTTGCCCCTTTCGACTCAGTGCAAAGACGGGCATTGAGGCTGGTTGACAATCCCATACTCACAGGTAGTGTGGAACCTCTTAGCCTTAGGAGGAATTTTTCCTCACTGTGTGTGTTCTACCGCCTATACAATGGTTTGTGTTCAGATGAATAGTTTGACATGATGCCCACAGCTACATTCTATCATCGCACTTCTCGCCATAGGCAGGAAATTCATCCTCACACATTGCGACCTGTGACGGTGAGCATTGTGCGGTATGAAAGAAACTTCATCCGACGCACACTCAAGCTGTGGAATGATCTCCCTGCTGCGGTTTACCCAAGTGCCTACAATATGGGGTTCTTCAAGATGGGCATCAGAAAGTTTCTTCATGGTCGGCAGTGCGAGTGTGACTCCCCTGGTGTTGCATACGTTCATTGGTCACGGTAACCGCTTCCCATCAGGTGGGCTGTGTGCTTGTCTGCCAACTAAGTGGTAAAAAAAAATATTGTAAGACTTAACTGTAGTTGCGAAGGTTGGCACAAAGTTCTTTTAGACGAAGGCACTTAATAATAAATCTAAAAGAGAAGTACCTAATTTGAATCTTTGGAATTCTTTAGTTAGTAGTGTTTTGAGACTTTTGAGGGCTCCAAGTACCCGTAATGATTACCATATGCTCGTATGACAACTGGGACCGACGGCTTAACTTGGATCTCCGAGGTATGGAAACACCCATACCACGGATATCGGGTATATGTATATGTGACCCAGACCAATGCATGTTCCTACATACAAATATTTGCACTGAGCGGGGATCGAACCCAGGCCGCGTTCACTACCTATTCATATAATGTATCGCAGTTATCTATAGTATCAGTACAAGTTGCACGTAAGAATTAATTTAGTTGTCTTATCATACATGAGCACTTAGTGTCCTGTGGATATCCTACTGTAGTGTGTTATCACTGTTATCCGCTTACTTTCACCCGCCACGGTTTCTTCAAGCTATATTTTTTTAAAGATCATTACTTCAGCCGTTTATGACATTTCAATTCGTCATGACTTGTGATGTGCAATAAAAAACGTTATCTCTTCCGTTCATTATGAATATTTATCCAATTATCACCACTCCATCTCATCCGAAGGGTGTCGTAAGAGGCGACTCATGGAAACATACGCAAACCATACCACTGCGAGAGAAGGAAAACTCGAAATAAAACCCTGTACCAACCCGTCTGGCCAGCGTGGAAACAGTAGGCCAAAGCTTCCCAACATTGGGAGAGGCCTAGGTCCAGCAGTGGACTGCGATGGGCTAGTAGATTGACTGAATTACACATATTTTTGAAATTGTAAATGAATAGAATTGAATTAAATCGTAACTTCGTCAAGAATGACATTAGAAGGTTTCTTCAGCATGAGTGTAATGCCTCTAGTGGTGCATACGTCCATAGCATAGCATAAATATCTAGATCTAGATATTTATTCCGTGTCCATAGACCACGGTAACCACTTTCCATCAGGTAGTGTAAAAATCCTTTTTTTTTAATATGTATTATGTAATACATGGTTACAAGTCTTAAATAATGAAGATTACGTTAAATCAAAATTTAATCCGACTCCAAATTGCTTGAGGAGTTGCTTTCGCCTGGAAATATTCGGGCCGTGAGGTCCCAGCTCTACCAGTTTTGGAATTCTCTAAGCAAACTGTCATTGGTCGGTTTCCAATGACGTCACCTAATCCGACCAATGACAGTCGGTATTAAGGCTGTCGCAGCGCTGTGCTCGACACTGTATGCTTAGAGAATTACACAACAGGATATGGTGAAGGAGTGGAAGGTACGCCTTGGGAAACCAAGCGCAGTACGGTTAAAATAAATTTCGTTGTTATTTATTTGTATTTATTTCTTTATATTATAGCGTATTAATTAAGAAATAAGCAAAATATATATTATTTAATAACAAATTTGTCATTTATTATTATTATTTAATACACTAGCAGCATAAGCTGATGCGTGTATATCACTGTACTTGTGTTTTGATTGTTCAATGTTTATCAAGTCTATTTTTAAAAATATTCACATTATGCGCTTTTATTACACTTTCCGGAAGGGACTTCCACATTTGCATCACGCGGTTCGGCAAGAAGTGATACCTAGGGTTGCTGGCACATCTAGGCTCACATAATTTCATTCAATTTGAATTAATAAAATATATATTTATTTATCTATTAACACTTAATGTAGGTACTTCAAACCTATGCTAATATTTACATTAATATTTATATTTATGAACAAGCCGCTATAAGCTGATGTGTTCATTTCTAGTGATAAAATGTAATAGTCTATTTATTGATGCTTTAACTGTCCGTCATTTATTATAAGCATACATTCGATTTATATGCCGTTTTTGGTATCAAGTGCATGGGGGAATTAGTAAATTCGAAATATTTATAAGTATTAGCTGTTGTTTGAACGTTAATTAATAGCTGTGTCACTAGATGGCGCTCATCTTATTTGTTGTGAATCGCGCTAACAAGATCCGCCGCAAAGAATATAAAATGTCTTAGTTTTAGTTCACGTATGTGCCACTAGATGGCGCTTAGTACATATTGACATTATTGTGAATGGCGGTGTTAAGATCGGCAGCAAGCTATTTATAATGTAGGTAACCTTAGAAAATAAATTTTGAACTCGCTTGTAATGGTTGTTTCACTTCAACAATTCATTATAAAGGTGATTTTGGAGGATACGTCCTTACATAATTTTGGTCATTCGAACCGGAAGAGTTGAGTTGATTGGCAACTTGCTCATTTGGAATAGCCATATATTGTTATTGGTTAAAGTACCCATGTGTGGTCAAGATACCTGGTTAATGAAATTGTTTGAAGACTAGTGGTATGGTGATCAATTCCGACGGCAGAGGGCACCACCAGTAACTTGCAATTGGACGGTGTTGTCAGAGTCATTTCGATGATACATTGAAACCTGGACCTGCATTTGGATTTGCATAACGAACAACGGAGAAGTGATATCGATGACAGTGACAAGTGACAAAAGGGTTTGACAGATGCAAAACTTGCTTGCTTTTGTAGTATAGTGATAGCTTACGTAATTGCTTTGAACTGTGATTTATTTACAATGGAAAAATTAGTTAAAATACAAGTAAATTGTAAAAGAAACATTGAAAAAGCAAGAAGTAATTTTAAAAAGTCACCAAAGGATCGCTTAACTCAAACATACATAACAACTAGACTTGAAGCTTTAGATAAACAATGGAATGAATTTACTGATACGCATAGAAGTATAATTGCGGAGGCTTCTGATTCTGACTTGGAGAAAAGTTTTTATTTTTCAACCGACGTATACAGTGAAACAGAGGATATATACATAACATATAAGTCAGAGTTAAAAGCACTTCTTGCACCGACTGTGCCTACCAGTAATGTTCAAGAGTCGGCAGAGTCTACTAATGTATATTTACCAAAGATAAGTATTCCGAAATTCTCAGGATTGTACACTGAATGGATTTCGTTTAGGGATTTATTTTTGTCACTCATTCATAATAACAAACAGTTAGATGATGTCCAGAGACTTCATTACTTGAAGAGTCATTTGTCGGGTGAGGCGGAACTATTGTTGCGAAGCACTCCAGTAGCCGCTAGCAATTACTTAAAGTGTTGGTCGATATTAACCAAAAGGTACAGTAACAAACAATTTTTGTCACAAAGCATAATAAAACGATTTTCAAAGCAACCAGTCATTACAAAGGAATCATCAGTTGCCATCAAAAACCTTTTGGATACTACGACCGAATGCTTGCATGGTCTGGAGGCCATGGAGGTATTGACATAAGTACTTGGGACTCGATTGTCATATATTATGTGAGTGAAAAATTAGATACCGAATCCCGTAAATTATGGGAAGCAAAGATTAGCACAAATGACAAATTAGCTACGTTCCTTGAATTTCAGGAGTTTTTAGAATCAAGATTTCGATCCCTGGAATTTTTGGACCTTGCCGTTTATACCCAATCTACTACTAATAATCGCAAACCAAATGTAAAATCCTTTCACGTCGCTTCTCAAACTTGTGTGTTATGTTCGGGAGATCACAAGTTAGGTAATTGCAAACAGTTTGAACAACAAGATTGCGACACTCGTCGCGAGTTTGCTCGAGCCAGTAAGTTATGTTACAATTGTCTAGGTAAGAACCATGCCGTATTTACATGCCGTTTGAACACGAAATGTAAACATTGTAAAAAGAGGCACCATACACTACTTCATCCCAAAACAACCAATACTGCTGCTGAGGCATCTGATAGTTCAGCAGGTAGGAACGTGGTGGCCGTTGCGACAGCCGCTTCTTCCCAAACAAGCAAAAGTTCCAATTCTGTTTGTTGTTTCACAGATGTTAACAATCAAGGTTTGTTAGCGACTGCCTTGGTCAATGTCAATTCGAGGACTGGTACTGCAATGGTTTTAAGAGCCTTAATGGATCAGGGTTCTCAGGTCTCCTTTATTACGGAGTCCACAGTACAGTTGCTCGGATTGAAGAAAACACCTGCTCACACTGACATATTTAGACTGGGCGATGATGAAGGTGGTTCGATGCCATCCAGGTGGACAGTGAAGTTTGATTTACGTTCACGCTTAGATCCTAGTTTTATTTTGTCAGTTGATGCTTATGTTTTGAACAGGCTCACATCCCGACTTCCTGAGAGGAAGATTGTTCAGGTACTGCCATCACTCTCTTCATTAGAACTAGCTGACCCCACTTTCGATACTCCTGGTAAAATCGATTTATTGTTGGGCACACGAGTAGTCAGTGAAGTTTTATTAGTAGGTTTGGTCAAGGATTCTCCTGGAACACCAATAGCTCAAAAAACTAAACTTGGATGGATTTTATCCGGTGAGATTCGTACTCCGTTGAACTTGAGGCCAGTGTGTTATAACGCAATCGAGTGCACTGATAGTAACGGACTCTTGAAAAGATTTTGGGAGCTAGAGGCGGAACCTGCATCTAATGAAGTCATTTTCACTAAAGAAGAGCAGGAATGTGAGGATTACTACTCCAAAACGATCAAGAGAGATGCAGAAGGACGATATGTAGTCAAGTTACCTTTCAAAATAAAACGGCAGAGTCGTGTTTATGGTAACTCTGAGTTAATGGCTCGAAAACGGTTCCATCTGCTGGAAAGGAGACTTGCATCTAATCCTGAACTAAAACTGCAATATAGCGCAGTAATTGGGGAGTATGTCAAAATGGGACATGCGGAAGTGGTTCCTCAAGCATGTCTACGGAACAATGCATTTTATTTACCGCATCACGCTGTATTACGTGATGACAAGTGTACTACTAAGGTTAGGGTGGTTTTTGACGCTTCCCTGTTCGGGATACAATGGAGTGTCATTGAATAATGATTTATTAGTAGGCCCAACTTTACAACCTAATTTGCGTCATACCATTATGAGATGGCGATGCCATCCCATAGCTTTAGTAGCAGACATCGTTAAGATGTATCGTCAAATCAAGGTTGCTGAAGAAGACGTTGATTATCAACGTATTTTGTGGCGTGACGATTCAAGTGCTGAACTGCAGCATCTGAGATTGTTACGTGTAACTTTTGGTATATCTTCAGCTCCTTATTTGGCTATTCGATCCTTACAACAGCTTGCTCGCGATGAAGGAAAAGATTTCCCTTTCGTTGCAGATCGTATCTTCAGCGATTTTTATGTAGACGATTTTCTATCCGGTTGCGAAACAGTGGCTGAAGGTGAACTGATTTATTACCAGATGAACGAGTTACTTGGGCGCGGTGGTTTTCAATTACAGAAATAGTCAAGCAATAATGATGAGTTGTTAATTAGGATGCAAAAGGAAAAAGAAATGACAAATGAAGGTATAGAGTTTAAGGTAGACAAAGTTATGAAAATTTTGGGCCTAACTTGGGATAGAAATACGGACGAATTCTGCTATACTGTTAACCTTCCGCCGTTGCAAACTCCAGTGACTAAGCGAAAGGTTGTATCTGACATCGCCCGTCTGTTCGATCCTCTTGGCTGGTTAGCTCCAGTGGTAATAACGGCCAAGGTGTTTATACAACGCTTGTGGCTTTCGGGAATCGAATGGGACGATGAGCTTCCTGATCCTCTGTTGAAGGACTGGTTGGAATACAGAAGTAACCTTCATATTCTGTCAAGTTTCCGTCTACCGAGATGGATACACACTAGTCGGTGCGAGGTGCACCTTGAATTACAAGGTTTTTGTGACGCCTCTAACACTGCTTATGTAGCCGTGGTATATACTCGGTCCATAGATTCCAACGACCATGTACATGTCAGTCTAGTGGCATCCAAGACCAAGGTGGCTCCCGTCAAACAGGTTACCATACCTCGTTTGGAATTATGTGGAGCGGTGTTGCTGTCAAAACTTCTGCGTGAAGTTTCTGCGACCTTGGGAATTTCAAAAGAAAATATTCATGCCTGGACAGACTCGTCAGTGGTGCTCGCTTGGTTGAGCAGCCACCCCAGCCGTTGGAAGACATTTGTTGGGAATCGAGTTTCTGAAATTCTCACCGTGACAGATCGAGATCAATGGTCTCATGTTAGATCTAGGGATAATCCCGCTGATTGCGCATCGCGAGGGGTAAAGCCTAGCGAGTGTGTTGAACACGACTTGCGGAAGCAAGGACCTAGTTGGCTAAGAAATAAAACAGTAGATTATAGTAAAGGAGAAATGATTACAACAAGAATAGAGGAAAAACAATCAGCTGTTGTGTGTAATGTCATGATAAATGAGAAGGAAGAAAATGACATCATGGCAAGATTTTCTTCCTTGAGAAGGTTAAC
This sequence comes from Eilema griseolum, assembly GCA_963662185.1. NCBI lineage: Eukaryota > Metazoa > Arthropoda > Insecta > Lepidoptera > Erebidae > Eilema > Eilema griseolum. The sequence continues at coordinate 6,764,908 of OY759249.1, forward strand.
TAGGGTTATTGCGTATTGTAGACGATTTCTGAAGCGTAAGAGTACGGAGAGTAATTCTAAAGTAAATAGTTGTTTAACATTTTCTGAAATTAATGAAGCTGTAATTACATGTTTAAAAATGTGTCAAAGTGAACATTTCAAAGAGGAAATCGATAGCATAATTAAGATAGGTAAAGTTGACAAAAGGGGAAAACTCACCACGCTCAATCCTTATCTCGATCAGGATAAGGTTTTGAGAGTTGGGGGAAGGTTGCAAAGAGCTGGCACCCACGAGGCATTTAAGCATCCAGTTATTCTGCCTCATAAATCACATTTCACAACACTTGTGATAGCTGATGCTCATGAACGCACTTTGCACGGTGGGCCCCAGTTAATGCTCAATTATCTGAGATCCAAGTACTGGATCGTCAATGCGAAGGGATTAGTTCGTCAGTATGCCCGTAAATGTGTGAATTGTATTCGCCATTCGGCCCGAGCCATTCCGCCGTTAATGGGACAATTGCCAGCCGCCAGAGTCAATGTTAGTCGACCTTTCTTTAAAAGCAGGGTAGACTATGCAGGCCCTATTAGTGTTAGGCCCACAAGAGGTCGCGGTTATCGTTCCACAACTACAACTGCTACATTTGCTTGTTTGTATGTATGGCAACTCGTGCCATTCATTTAGAAATTGTAAGCGACATGACATCACAGGCATTTTTAGCAGCCTTTAAAAGATTTACAGCTAGAAGAGGTCACTGCGGTGAGCTCTGGAGCGATAATGGCACAACCTTTGTGGGGGCTAACAAGGAATTGAAGGCCCTACTATCTCAAGAAAGGTCGAGTGTAGCTTCCGATGTCGCTGACTGGTTAGCGACAAATGGTACAGATTGGCACTTCATTCCACCTCACTCTCCAAATTTTGGAGGGCTTTGGGAAGCTGGAGTGAAGTCCACTAAGCACCACCTCAAGAGAGTTGTAGGCACCAGTACTCTTACATTTGAAGAGTTGAGCACGGTGCTTACGCAAATCGAGGCTTGTCTCAATTCTAGGCCGTTATCTGCAATTAGTAGTAGTCCTGAAAACTCATGTCCACTGACTCCAGGTCATTTTTTGGTAGGAGAACCATTGTTGCTTTCACCTGAGGCAAATTTCGAACACGCCAATATCAGTCCCTTGAAACGATGGCATTTAACTCAGCGCATGGTTCAACAGTTCTGGCGTCGATGGTCCAGGGAATACCTTGTTCAGTTTCACCATAGGTACAAGTGGTCGCATCATACTGCGGAACCTGAGTTGGGTGATGTAGTGTTGGTGATGGAAGATGATTTGCCACCTGCAAGATGGCTTTACGGTCTAATTGAACAAAAACATACTGGCTCGGATAACGTTACGAGAGTAGTATCCTTGCGCTGCAAGGGATCTTTGATTAAAAGGCCAGTCTCTAAACTAATAGTGCTTCCTAATAATAATAATAATAAAGCTTTTTATTTTCAGTGCAAAGTATGTTCACATTTCAGGGTGTTAGTAGATTACTTAAACTAGGTTAGTTTATGATTATGTTTGTTATATAATATATTTCTAGCTGTTCCTTTACACGAACCCCTTTCGGGTAAAAGCCTCCTCTAATTCCTTCCATTTGTCCCTATTTTGGGAGACTGTCATCCAGTCTTTGCCTGCTAATTCTTTAATATCGTCAGCCCAAGGTTTAAATGGTCTGCCTTTGCTTCTTTTTCCAGCAGGCCCTGCCCATTTGGTAGTTTGTAGAGACCATCTCTTATCTGTGTATCTTGACAAGTGACCAGCCCATTTCCACTTAAGTCGCAAAGCTTGTTCAAGTGCATCTGTAAGCCTGGTTTTCCTCCTTATGTCTTCACTGCGAGTTTTTTGTATTTTTCTTATTTTAAGCATGCTTCGTTCCATTGATCGCTGGCATGTTTTGATTTTACTTTTTATTTCATTTGTAAATGTCCATGTTTGGCTGCCATAAGTTAGGCTTGGAACTATACATGTTTCCATGTCAATTTTCTTTAATTTTAGATGATAGTCTCCCTTCAAAATATCCTTATGTAGCCAATACTTCTTCCATGTGCTGTTGATCCTTCTGTTCACTTCCTCTTTATTACTGTTTTTGTTGAATGAAACTTGTTTTCCGAGGTACACATATTCTTGTGCATAATCAATCTGTTGCCCGAAGACCTTTATAGGTCTTTGTATGCTGTTTGTCATCACCTTAGTCTTGTTTGCGTTCATTTGTAGACCACATCTTTTACTTTCATCTGCAAGAGATTGCATCATTTGTTCTAATTCTTTGGCAGATTTGGCAAACAAAATGATATCGTCTGCAAATCTCAGATGACTAAGGTGGTGCCCTAGTACGCATAGGCCATTCTGGCTCCAATCAAGGTTTCTGAAGACACATTCCAGTACTGCTATAAAGAGTTTCGGTGATAGAGGATCCCCTTGTTTAACACCTTTCTCTATTGTAATCTGTTCTCCTTTATTTTCCATCTTGATTCTGCTTGTACTTTGAGAATAGATGTTTTTTATGATGTTGATGTATGTCTTACTTACGCCACAGACATTCAGGGCTTTCCAGATAGAGGAGTGAGTTATAGTATCAAATGCCTTTGTGTAGTCCACATAAGCCACATAGAGAGGTTGATTGAATTCTTTGTATTTTTCTATTATTTGTTCCAAGGTGTGGATATGATCTATTGTTGATAACCCTGAGCGAAAGCCTGCTTGTTCGATTGGTTGTGATGCGTCTATGATTGGTGTGATTCTGTTCAAGAGTATTGTTGTGAAAAGTTTATAAATGCTCGGCAATAGACTAATTGGTCTATAGTTTCCAATGTCCAGTGGGTCTCCTTTTTTGTATAACAGAACTATATCGGAATTACACCATTGTTTGGGGACCTTTTCTGTTTGGAGGGATAGGTTAAAAACTTGTGTTAAGTGTGAGAGCAAAAGGGGTGCCCCAATTTTTAAAATTTCATTAGTGATGTTGTCCGGACCTGGACTTTACTCTGTTTTGAGTTTTTTGAGATGTTCAAGAACTTCACACTCATCAATAGGTTTTACTGTTTCTTCTTCCTCTTCGAAATCTATGTGATTGTCTTCTATCTCATATGTTTCCGAATATTTTTTATACAACTCCTTGTAAAACTCGGTGGCATGGTTGATTACCTCTTGCCTTGTTTTCGTTTCTCTAAAATCTGTTTTGAATTTTCCTATCCAGTTTCTATGTGTCATTAATTCTTTATAAGCTCTTTTGGAACTTCTATATTTATTTAAGTTTCTCTCTATAACTTCTCTTTTGTATTTATTGTAATCATTTCTTATAGCCTTACTGCACATCTTGAACAGATTCTTTAGCTCTTCTTTCATTTCTTTGTTTTTGTGTTTGGTTTGCATTAGTTTAGTGCGTTTATCCATTAAGTCTTTTGTTGTTCTGCTCAAGATATTTGTCTCATCTTTTGAATTATTATATTTTATTTTTAGGCTGCTTGTAATTGCATGTTCCATTTTATCATAGTAATTTTGTACATTATTTTCTTCAGGTGGTACACAGAATTGTGTCTCCAGGTTTTCGTTAAAGCTTGCTAAATACAATAAATTTTCATCGTCAGTTTTAGGTATTCTAGGTAATGAGCTGTAAGTTTTTCTGCTTTTCTTTGGTGATTTCAAACTAAAGGATGATCTTAGTAGTCTGTGGTCCGATGGGAATGGCACATTATTTAGTACTTCTATGTTAGTTATTTGCTTTGGTTTGTTGCACATAATGTAATCAATTTCGTTTTTTGTCTTTTGGTCTGGAGATATCCAGGTCCATCTGCGATCTGCGTCCTATTTAAAATAAGTGTTCATTATGCTCAGTTTTTGTTCGCAGGCATACTGTACAAGTTTGTTACCTCTTTCATTTCGTTTTCCGTACCCAAATTTTCCCATTATAATTTTTTCATATTTTTTAGGTTGTCCTACCCTAGCATTGAAATCTCCCATTACAATCACATTTCGGTCTTCACTCTCTTGTGCTTTTCTTAAATCGTTGTAAAATTTATCAGTCTCCTCTTCGGAAGCTTGCTCAGTAGGTGCATAGGCCTGCACAAGAGTTAAGAGTTCGTGCTCATATTTTAATTTCAGGACTGCCACTCTTTCTGATATACCTGTGAAGCTTACAATGTTTTGTTTGTGAATTTTCTTGACTAAAAAACCTACTCCATACAGACCGGTTGTTTGACCGATGTAGCATAGTATGTGCTCTTGATGTTCTTCTATATTGCAGCCCATTCTCCTTACTTCTCCCAGGCCTATTATATCAAAAATGTTCTAACAAACGTTCTTTTGTAGACAGCGACCTCACATTATATGTGCATATTTTCAATTGCTGTGGCATTTGTTTTAGTTTAATTTCTGGTGTGGTGTTATGTTGGAATTTAGAGGGTTTTGGTCTTACACTCCCACGATGACCGGTCGGCTTGGGAGCAGGTTTTGATTGCTAATTATTAATCTTTTCTTTGAGTGAGTTGCTTCGAGGACGGGTCATAAGCTCGAAAGCATTCTTTGCAGCGATTTTCTTTGGGCCCCCTGAGGAGGGTTGTTGGTGTTGGTTCTGGTTAGGCGAGTAGGATGATTCTCTCTTTCTCTTCTCGCTTTTTTGAATATCCGATGGTTTCTTAACTATAAGTTTTTCTCCTCGCAGGTAGGCAATATTGCCTTTGTTCCTCTCCTCTTCGAGTTTAGGCTGCAGAGACTTTCTTATTTCTAACGTTTCTTTCGTAAAGTCCTCTTTGTATATTCCTTCCGGGAGTTTCTTTTTGTTTTTTAGGATTAAGTTGCGTCTCCAGTTGGAAGTGAAGGAGACCAGTATAGGTCGGGGACCGTTGCTTATTTTTTGTCCGATCCTATGGGCTTTGTCGATTTCATATTCCTGGATATCCAGTGACAGGTGGGTGTTGATTTTTTCTTTCATAAATTTTACTATACTTTTATCTTCTTCATTGCCCTCTGTTATTCCAAAAAATAATAAATTGTTCTTTTTCTTTTGTGTCTCTAATCCTTTATTTTTTTCTTTTAGTTCCAAAACTTCTGTTTGAAGATTCTGGTTTTGTTCCTCTAACTTTTTGAACCTTTCATCCAATTGCTGCGAAATATTTTCAGTAACAGGCTTTGTAATAGATATTGTTTGCCTATCCATTTGTTCTTGAAGTTTTTTCAGTAAAATTTGCATCTGGTCTTCCATTTCTTATTTGATATTTCAGAAATTGGCGCGCAATATATCTGGCAAAATATTTAATAGTAGAATTTAACTTTCTTATATGGCAACACTATCTGTCAAATTCAATTTGTAAAGTTGGTTGCATTGATACTTCACAGTATTGTCTTTGGTTTACACACAATAGTATTTGAGGTTATGTTATGAATATTTTCACAGTAATTTGACGCACTTTGACTTTTAAAACTATCGTTTTTTAATATTTTTTAATTTATTAAGTAATTGTTGAATTTTAATTTGAAGTGGAATCGTGAAAAGTGATGTTGGGTTTTTCCTTAAGGAAATTTAAAGTTTCATACGGGTTTGGAAACTTTAACCAGGTAATTGTTTATAATTTTAGCCCAAAATGAATACATATATTGTAAATTGGCATAATTCTTAATTTTTTTAAATGTTATCAGAAAGAAAGAAAGAAAAGAAGGAAAGAACCATTTATTATACGTGCGTGTGTGTACATATAAAAAAATCCACTATCGTAACAAAAAAAAAACAAGTAAAACAAACAGTAACATACAAAAATCATAACTTAAAAATAAAACTGCAATTAACACTCGTTAGTAAGATAAATAAAAGTACCGTCAGACGCAGATGATCACCGAGCACGGGTGCTTCGGGAAGTATCTGCGTCGGATGAAAAAAGAGCCAACGTCTGAGTGCCACCAATGCGATGCGAGCGAGGACTCGGGGCCGCACACGCTCACCGAGTATCCAGCGTGGGAGACGCCGAGACGGCTGCTTGTGGCGGCCCTGGGAGTGAGAGTTCTTCCGCTGCACGGATGAGTGGGCGGCCGGCGCCTCCTTCTGCGAGCAAGTAATGCTCGTGAAGGAGGAGGCGGGGCGGGAGCGGCAGCGGGAGCGACGAAGGATCGCAAGCCAAGCTGCCCGCGTACGAAGGCTACTTGATCGTCAGAGGTCGATGAACGATCGCCGCTCCCCATGAGCGCAGACCTGGGGGTGACTGGTGGAGCCGCCAGTCACCCTGGCAAAAGCAGGCCGCGGCGGTGACGCGCCTCACACGCCACCCGTTTCCGGGGACGAGTTGGGGACTCTGTAGTCCCCACACCCGAGGAGAGGGCCAGATCGTGAAAGATGGCCCTGGGTCGGCCGGGGTGCGAGGTATAGGCCTGTCAACCTCACCTTCGGCACCCAAAAACGACTCACAGGCGGCGTGCGTTTTGGTCGGTTCGAGTTCGACATAACCTCTTCCACCGGCCCCGGTTGGGGGGGTATCCGTGAAGATTTTGCGCATGTAAAAATAGCGGCTGCATTGTAGACTGCCGGTGGACAGCATGTCGTTGATATGCAGAAGAAAGATTCATCTATTTTAGCCCCCGTATGGGGGCGCGCCGTGAATTCCTTGCACCTTGAAATAAACCGATTAGGTAGGTACGTAAGTCAAATGTGTACATACATACAGTCATGCTTTTTTCCCAGTGGGGTAAGCAGAGACTACAGTTTTCCACTTGCCACGATCCTGGCATACATCTTTCGCTTGTAAGTAGGCAAAATAAGCAGAAATCGTCGTTTAGTTTTTTATTTTTTATTTTCTTCATCATGGCCCGTATAATTAATTGACTTACCACGATTGATTACAAATATCAAAACAGCCTAACATAACAATTAACCACAGTAAAAGCTCATTTTTATATTATAGAATGGTGATGATTGGGAGTGGTTGCGCCGATGGTAGAATTTGTATTTTTTTTTGCTCAATAGTAGTAATTCAAGTCATTGACACTGAAACACACGCTTCCTGTACCCATCTCCCTCCCGCGCTACCTTTTAAAGTGAGATAGCAATAGTTTCCGCACCGCTCAATTGTCAAAATAGACGCATATTCACTTCCGCATTTGAACTAATAAACAATGGCCGGCGGCGCGCGCGTCTCTCAGAAATTAATAATGTTTGTTGGATTTTAACCGCTTTCATAGACCTTTACCGATCGGATTGTGCCTCTCGTGTGTCCCTCAAGTGATTTAGTGATGTGGGCAGCAGCTCCCGAGCCAGGAAGAGAAGATCGGTGCAACGGCCCAGCCAGCACGTGGCGTAGTAAAGGTTAGTGCATCCTCTCCTAATTTCTCGGGTTGCATTCAATGCCTAAACCACCTCCGCGGCAACCCGATCACCTATCTTGTTTGTTGTGTAAAGTGTCATATGAAACATGTTAACTTCATCCCCGCAAAATACAGTCCACTAGCTCAGGTGGCATGAGAATCGCGCCACCATTCTTTTTGGTCCTGGTCGAGCCGGATACTTAGTCGTAGTTCGCAATTTTGTTATTATTCTATTGGGAATAAACGCACCGCACCTAAATACCTAGTTATTTTAGTAGAAAACCCCGCATCTAGGCATTTAGGTTTAGATCTTAGGTATACTAGACACCCTAGTGCATAGGCACAGTGTAATACCTAACGCATTTGGCTTTTGTTTATTTGTTTCAATTTCTAAGTTGTCCGTTCGCCGCTGGCTCGCATCGTGTTTACCTGATACCTACATAGGTTATGTACGTGGCTATACCTCGCTCGCATTTCTCTTACCGTATCGATCCTTAGTCGTAGCTCGCTTTTGTTATTTATTCCACAGGGAATAAACGCACCGTACCTAAATACCTAGTTATTTTAGTAGAAAACCCCGCATCTAGGCATTTAGGTTTAGATCTTAGGTATCCTGACACCCTAGTGCATAGGCACAGTGTAATACCTAACGCATTTGGCTTTGTTTTTATTTGTTTCAATTAAGTTGTCCGTTCGCCGCTAGCTCGCATCGTATTTACCTAATACCTACGTGGGTAGATACGTGACCAATACCTCGCTCGCATTTCATTCAAATTCATACGAAAGTATTTTAATTTGAATAGATATTACGCAATACTTAATCCCTGAAATAATAGTTGAACCTAGACAGCGATCTAGCTCGCGTAGGTACGATCTTGTTGCTATGCGCGTTTTGTTCAAGCCGGCACTCGCAGTTATAAGTACCTACCTACCTACGGATATCGTTCGCGCCGCGTCGCTGTACTGTAGGTACCGCTAAGATTAAGTCATTTCATTTGTTGTTTACCGCACTTTAGTTTGATATTAGTTGTAAAAATGCCCCCAAAGGTTGGTAGTACCGATAGTAAAGTTCAACTGAAACTTTTATACGCTAAAAGAGAAATGATTTACTCTCGTGTACAATCGATTTGTGATAATGCACTTAAAACCTCTGATTTGGCTATTAGAGATTCGTTCTTGTGTTCTATAGAAAACTTGGATAGTTTGCGCGCGGATTTCGAGTCTTTAGTACATGACATCAACGTTTTAGAGTTAAATTTAAATCCCGATTACTCAGTGAGTTATCAGGCCTTGTCGTCGTTTGACGATTTGTATTGTCGTATCAAACGCGTCGCTAGGAGTTTGGAGAAACCGTCTGACCGACCCAATCCCACTCGCGACCGACCTAAGTTGCCACCAATTCAAATACCCGAATTTGATGGTAACATTCGCAATTGGTGTTTATTTATAGATAGTTTTGAGAATACAATAGATAAGAACGATTCGTTGACAGATCACGAAAAATTGCATTATCTCGTTGAAAAATTAACTGGTAAAGCTATAACCGTTTGCGCTGGAATTACGTTTAGTGCCGAAAATTATAATTTAATTTTAAATACTTTGAAAGCTAAGTATGAGGATAAAAGATCGGTAGCTAACGCATATTTGGATCAGATGTTTGACTTGAAATCCATTACGGCATGTAACGATCAAAACTTAGAGAAGTTTCTAGATACTTTCGCATCATCTGTTCGCGCCGTAAAGAACCTAAAGATCGATGACCTCTGCGACTTCTTATTTTTGTATATGGGTTTAAAGAAATTAGATTCCGAAACCATTCGATTATTTGAGTCGGATCACCGCGGCAATAAAATTCCTAAGTTCGAAGACTTAGAAAGTTTTGTTCGCGAGCATATAAAAATATTGCAACGCTCTTCATCGAAACATGAAGGCGCGAAGAAAGTTGTTAGTTCGGAACGCAGAATAGATGCGTCATCGAGGTCACTGAGGTCAACTCATACTTATGTTAATACCGCACCAGCACATGTACAATCACCTGTTTGCTCTTTGTGTAATACTCATCATTCGCAATTGTACAAGTGTCCGGGTTTCCTAAAATTATCGCCTAATGATCGTTATAAATTTGTTCGCGCTAATAATTTTTGTTTTAATTGTCTCGGTACTAAACACCGCGTTGTTTTATGTAATAGTAGCAATAGTTGTCGCAAATGTCAAGCGAGACACCATACTTTACTTCATTTTGAAAATAGTAATGCCGCATCCAATGTGAGCACAGTTGGTTCGTCGAGCGGTGACACACAGCGGCCTGCGCCACAGCCGCAGCCCGCGCTCGCGCGCGCTCCGGCCCGCCCGGTGACCGCTGCGAATGACGTCACCTTGTGTTCGTTGTCCGCTAGTACTGCGCTCACTACTGTTGTCCTCGCGACTGCTCGCGTTATTATTGTCGATGCATTAGGTAAACCGCACATTGTTCGAGCGCTATTAGATGGCGCTTCGCAAAGTAATTTTATTACTCAAGATTGTTGTCAACGTCTTGGTTTCAATGTTAATAAGCGTTCGACCCGCTCAGTGGTGAAGGGTTTTGGAGGTTTACAGTCAGCTGTTCATGGCACCGTTAAAACAAGGTTTGGATCTCGTTTTAATAATAATATTTGGTTTGACATGGATTCGCTCGTTATAGATAAAATAACTGAACAGTTGCCTACCGTCCCGGTTGACACGTCTTTATTAACGAAATTTAAAGACTTGCCTTTAGCAGATGAGACTTACGCTGTTCCTGGAGTCGTCGATATATTGATCGGCGCTTCGATTCTCCCGCACCTCCAGTTGTCACGTAAGGTTCAAGGGGGACCGACGTACCCCGCTCCGCACGCACTGGAAACAGTTCTTGGTTTTGTTATAATTGGTTCCGCACCCGCTTCTATAGATAGTTTTAGTCACTCGACTGCCTCGTTCTGTTGCACCGTCGAGCCGCCACTGGAGTCTACCATCCGCAAGTTCTGGGAAATTGAAGAGGTCAATGTCCCACCCATCCTAAGCCCTGATGACAAGATGGCTGAGGAGATTTATTGTCGCACGACTACTCGTGATGAGCGGGGTCGTTATGTTGTCGCGCTCCCTTTCAAGGGAGATATTTTTTCGCTCGGTGACTCCCGTGTATCCGCTGAAAAACGCTTTCTTTGTTTAGAACGAAAGATGCAGGCGTCTCCAAAGTTGAAGCGGGCCTGTGATGAGGTTGTTAACGAATATTTAGATAAAGGTTGCATCTCACCTGCGCCTGCGGACACTGGCGGGACCCAGCCTTCGTACATTATCCCGCACCACGGAGTTATTAGAGAAGATAAGCTTACTACTAAACTCCGCGTAGTTTTGGATGGCAGTGCTAAGACTAGCACTTCCGTGTCGCTTAATGACATTTTGTATTGTGGTCAAAATCTTTAAGGTAATTTATTTGACATAATTGTAAATTTTCGCATTAATATTAGTAGAATTTTAGCTTTTTCGGACTCAACAGTCGCTTTGTGTTGGGCCCACTCTTCGCCCCATCGTTGGGACACATTCGTCGCTAATAGAGTGGCAAAAATTCAATCTGAATTAGCGCCACAAAATCTCTTTCACGTTGCTGGCACCGACAACCCAGCCGATTGTCTCTCTCGTGGATTGCTTCCTTCGCAAATTTTAAATCACCCGTTATGGTTTAGTGGACCGTCCTGGATTCATGCCGCGTTAGATAAGTGGCCAGTTAGTCAATACAATCCCACTACGGTTTCCGAACCACCCGAGGAGAAGAAGCACTCGCTTGTTGTATCGGTCCCGCGTGAAGAGTCCCTTATTTTGTTGTTGGCTAACCGCGTCTCGTCTTGGTCGAGACTGTTGCGTTGTGTTGTTTATGTAGGCCGATTTTTGAGAATTTTATCTACGCGCGGTCATATAGAGTTGACCGGTGATTTAAGTACGCAAAAATATTTGCCCGCAATAGATGTTGATGACGATAGAATGCACCTTCTAACTCGTCACGCTCTTTTGGATAGATTAGTCCAATCGTTTTGGAATCGTTGGAGAACCGATTGTTTGCACACGCTGCAGTCGCGTCAAAAATGGAATACTCCATCTAACCCAATTACTGTAGGTACGGTGGTAGTCCTTATGACTGGGAATGCGCCTCCTTTACATTGGCCTCTAGGAGTAGTAGAGGAAGTTTTTCCCGATTCCCGCGGGATAACTCGTGTTGTACGGGTTAAAACCGCAACCGGATCGTATCTGCGCCCGGTTGTTTGCCTCTGCCCTCTGCCTAACCAGCAGTAGGCACGAGCTCAAACCTAGGTTTATATTTTAGTTGTTATTTCCCAAACCTAGATTTAGATTAGACTTTAGATTTGTTCCGCATTTTTCGTTTGAAGGTAACCCTTCAAGCCGGGGGGAATGGTTGCGCCGATGGTAGAATTTGTATTTTTTTTTGCTCAATAGTAGTAATTCAAGTCATTGACACTGAAACACACGCTTCCTGTACCCATCTCCCTCCCGCGCTACCTTTTAAAGTGAGATAGCAATAGTTTCCGCACCGCTCAATTGTCAAAATAGACGCATATTCACTTCCGCATTTGAACTAGTAAACAATGGCGGCCGCGCACGCGACTCTTAGAAATTAATAATGTTTGTTGGATTTTAACCGCTTTCATAGACCTTTACCGATCGGATTGTGCCTCTCGTGTGTCCCTCAAGTGATTTAGTGATGTGGGCAGCAGCTCCTGAGCCAGGAAGAGAAGATCGGTGCAACGGCCCAGCCAGCACGTAGCGTAGTAAAGGTTAGTGCATCCTCTCCTAATTTCTCGGGTTGCATTCAATGCCTAAACCACCTCCGCGGCAACCCGATCACCTATCTTGTTTGTTGTGTAAAGTGTCATATGAAACAGTTAGCTTCATCCCCGCAAAATACAGTCCACTAGCTCAGGTGGCATGAGAATCGCGCCACCAGGGAGACTATATGATTTAAGGACCCCTCTAGTGCCCAGTGCTCTTTTATAGTCCTAATACCTATGTAATCCAACAGGAGATAGGACACGACGTCAGGTAGGTATGTATTTTCGTCCATTTGAGCAGTCCGACTGGAAAAGTACCTCTGCCCTACAGAATACTGCGGCCTTTATAACCTCGTGTCGTGTTCCCGGCGGTGGCTAGGGTAACCAGAGCTCACTGGAGAGATTTTGTGCTGTCAATGGGAAGACCAAAAAGGCTTGTCCTGATTTTTTGTTCTGCACTGACCGGACAGAAAATCTCTGTTCTTACAGCGTCGGCAGCACGGGTGTGACTCCCCTGGTGCTACAAACGTTCATAGGTCACTGTAACGACTTTCCATCAGGTGGGCCGTGTGCTAGTCTGCCATCTAAGTTGTATAAAAAAAAGCAACGCACAAAGACCAGTAGATACCTATTGTCACACATTTTACTAACAATCAATTTTAACATCTAGTTGAGGTAGGAGTAGCGGGTAAGAGGCGAGGAAATGTTTTTGATTGGTCTAACAATAATATAATAATGCCGGTTAATGACAATAGGCTCGCCACCTATTACACTGGGACCTAAACATAAACTGGCGAAATGTGGGTGCTAGCACTTTTGCCTACCCCTCCGGGGATACAGGCGTGAGTTTATGTTATGTATGTAACAAACAGTATACCGATAACGCGCGATCGTAAAACGGTAGCTTTAGGGATGGGGTGGGTTTATTTACTACGATTTACATAATCGACATTATTTGTTGGTAACGCAATGAAACAAGGGTTATCTTATAATATTTTGTCTTTACCCATGAAATTGCCGAAATTTTCTTACACATTCATGAGTTCGTTATTCCTATAATTTAATAGGTATTTCCATTATTTATATACTAAGTATCTACCTATATGTATATATATACACACATCAACAAAGTCTAGGGAACAAGGACATTTCTAGTTTTTATTTAAAAACCCTTTCTTGTAATAGTGAGTGTTTTATATCAATAGAAGGGTATTTTTATACCGTTTTTAATTTTAATTTTAATAAAAACATTCTCATATCAATTTTTTTTTTTTTAAGAAAGAATTGAATAGTGCCAATGTTGAGTATTACAACCTTCTATGATTAGGCACAAAAATAACAAGGTAGTAAGAAATACAGTAATTAACCGTACTTTAAACGTTTTTAATAATCTGTAGGACCTCCTAAAGCATTAGCAACAGCTCGACAACGGCGTGGCATACTTAGTATGAGATTGTCAAACATCGTCTGTGGAATATGGCTCCATACACTGCGAAGGTGTAAAAAAAGTTGTTCTTCAGTGTTCAGATTTTCCAAAGAATCACTGAAAGCTCTTCTCCCAAGTAATTCCCAGGCATGCTCTATGGGATTGAGGTCGGCAGACTGAGCAGGCCATTCCAACGTCGCAATATTGTGCTCGCTTAACGCATTGACCACTACCCGTGCGGTGTGTGACCGTGCATTATCTTGCATGAACATAAAATCTTGACGGAACTGCTGTCGATGAGGGATTACCATGGGGTGTATAACCTCCTGAATGTATTGGTTTGCATTTAAATTGCCCCGTATCCAAACGAGGTCGGTCCTTCCACCAAGGCGAATTCCAGGTCGAAAAACGTATTTCCGGTCCTCTCTCCGTATTTAGCGCCATCTATAGTGTCGTTATGGTACTAAGCGCTCGTGGCGGGGAACGACTGCCATTACTGCCATTAGTGTCATTTGTTTGATTATAATAATATAATAATAATAATTTATTACCAAAAAACACATACAGTTACATTTCCGGTGGCCCCACACTAGGCCTAGGCCTGTCCTGTGGGTGCCTGTTACAATACTGGTTTACAATATTTCAATATTGTCATATAACCTTTCCGTTTGTCGTTAGTAATGGCAAATCAAAGTAGTATACTCCCCGAGACTGTTAAAAAGACTTCAGTTAATTAAAAAAAATGTTCTCATGCTTCGTCTTCGAGTAGTGAGGGTGCTTTCGATATGCAGTGGATCGAGCGGAAGAAGGCGTAAATGGAAAATGAATTCCGAAACTGTGAGTCATGAACAATTTTTGTTTTTTTTCAACATAATTAATTTTTGACTGATCTTATCTCGAAAAATTACTCTGATGTGTGTTATACAACTACTCAACCTGCTAACAATGTGTCGATAACTTAAAATGATTTAAATTTATAAGATCCTAGGGTAGTGTATAAAAATAATCTACTTCAAATATTATCGGAATTGAGTACTATTGTTAAAGAATCTGTTTTAGCCAAAGGTAAATACAAATTTTCTTACATAATTAACTCTATTACAACGTTTTGATTGCGAAATGCGATAAGATTTCAGATGCACAATATAAAAAAATTTTTTTGCTACCCCCGGTTTTGTTTCTTACGACTAAGGACGAATTGAATCGTTTTGTATCGGCAATGTTAAATGAAAACTCTTGGTCGTATTTATTAGAACGTTCCTTCACTGGTTCAATTAATGCGTTACTTTGTCGAAAGGAAGAATTACAAACTACCTTACAAACATTGGTAGATTGGTTTACTTAATCAATGAATAATTATTTTAAAAAAAATATTTTTACCTATAGCAAAGTTACCGATGATTTATTACAAATAGTGTGTTGTAGAAGAGATTTTATTCACGTGGGTCGTGAGGTCTTACTTCGTGTAATTGGTAAAAGATTCTACTGCGATGTAATTTCTGTTAAATTAAGAGTCTATTCAAATAGTGGTTCCCGGCAGAGTAGATTTTGAGCCACCCTATTTCTTCCCATGCGGTGTCGTACAAGGGGACTAAGGGAAAGGGCTGTTTAACATCAGATTATACAGCCCTGACTCTGCTTCAGGTTCATAGCTTTAGTCAACAATAGAACCCGGAATATGGCCATAAACTAACCCCCTATTATGTGGGACCGAATGGAATTATTAGTGAAATGTGGGTATTAATTCACCTCTGTCTAACCCTTCGGGGATAAAGGCGTGACTATATGTATGTCTATTAAAATCTACCTTCAAAAATTGGGGGTGGATGAACTACTCTCAACAGCTGAGTTTGTCCGCGGAGCACGTCAGCAACAGCTCCAGAAAAAAAATGGTCCTCAAGCAGTATGTAGGAGGTAGGACATGACGGTATCTCCCGTCCAAAATTGAGCAGTCCGTCTAGTCCGTACCTCCGCCCTACAGAATACCCCGGCTATAATAACCTTGTGTTGTGTTCCCGGCGGTGAGTAGGGTAGCCAGAGCTCACTGGAGAGGTTTTGTGCTGTCAGTGGGAAGACCAAAGGTTTAAATTGACCCCGCTGACTGGTGGGGGCGTGAAATGTTGGCGCGGTGGTCAGGGAGACCCGGTGAAACGGTTATCCGCTGGCCGCCCGCAGGCTGTACGGTTCCCGAACCTGGGGATTACTTAATCTCCGCCCCAAGAGGCTGAACCAGCAGCCTGTGTAAAGTTCCCGGTGCTGTAGCCGTGCCGGAGGAGGAAACCGGAGTGGACTCGGCTTCAGTATCTGGGAGGGGACCGGGGGCCCTTCCGCCCACCGCGCCAGCCAGTCACACAACCCCAACTTGTCTGTGGGGGAGGGACGCCTTGCTTTGTCTTCTACACTGGAGGCACAGAATCTCTTACCTTCTGCCCCCCCCTCCCCCCCAACTCAAACATGAAATTTACAAAAGGCAAGAGCAACGTTACCACAGCGGCACCATCATCCACAGTTAATGTGGATTTCTGCAACATCAGGGGCCTACACTCCAACCTTAACGCGGTCCATCTCCACTTAGAGACCGCGCAGCCTACCTTGCTTTTTCTGACGGAGACGCAAATATCATGCCCGGCCGATACAGCCTACCTAATGTACCCCGGGTACAAACTCGAGCACAACTTTATGAGTCGCGCCGGGGTATGCTTGTACGTCCGGGATGATATTTGTTGCCGCCGTCTCCATGGTCTTGAGGACAGAGACCTGTCAACTATATGGGTTCGCACTCTCATACTCCGCGAGGCAGGTCCCAGCCTCGTGGAAGACCGCATTCGTGCACCCTGTACCTAAGAAAGGTGACAGGACAGATCCGACCAATTACAGGCCTATCGCTATAACCTCCCTACTCTCGAAGGTTATGGAGCGTGTCATTAATACACAGCTCCTGAGATACCTTGAAGGAAACGATCTTCTGAGCGACCGACAGTACGGCTTTCGCCACCGTCGCTCAACCGGTGACCTTCTTGTGTATCTCACAAACCGGTGGTCGCAAGCCATCGAGAGTCGGGGTGAGGCACTAGCGGTCAGCCTCGATATAGCAAAGGCCTTCGATCGGGTCTGGCACAAAGGTCTTCTTGCGAAGTTGCCGTACTATGGACTCCCCGAGGGACTTTGCGAATGGATCGCCAGCTTTTTGTCCAACAGAAGCATCCAAGCTGTCGTCGACGGCAGCTGCTCGGACCGCATGAACATAAACGCTGGTGTCCCACAAGGCTCCGTGTTGTCTCCGACGCTGTTTCTGCTGTATATCAATGACATGCTGTCTGATGGCTCCATTCATTGTTATGCGGACGACAGTACCGGGGACATGTGTCACACGGGCCGTGCAAATATCCCTCAATCCGAGGTGGAGAAGAGTCGCGAACAACTTGTGTCTAAAATCGAGACTACTCTCTCTGGAGTATCCGATTGGGGACGACTAAACCTAGTCCAATTCAACCCCACTAAGACACAAGTATGTGTATTCACCGCTAAGAAAACCCCATTCATTGTAGCGCCGCAATTCCTGGGCACACCGCTTACCATCTCCTCGAGTATCGGGTTCCTTGGTGTCTATATCTCCAGCGACGTCCAATACCGAAGTCATTTGCAGGACAAGGTTAAGTTGGCATCAAGAAAACTCGGAGTGCTCAACAGGGCGAAGCAGTACTTCACTGCGGGGCAGCAACTCCTTCTTTATAAAGCACAGGTCCGGCCTCACATGGAGTACTGCTGTCACCTTTTTGCTGGAGCACCTTCATACCAGCTTGACCCCTTCGACTCGTTGCAAAGACGGGCATTGAGGCTGGTTGACAATCCCATACTCACAGGTAGAGTGGAACCTCTTAGCCTTAGGAGGGATTTTGCCTCACTGTGTGTGTTCTACCGCCTATACAATGGTTTGTGCTCAGATGAATTGTTTGACATGATGCCCGTAGCTACATTCTATCATCGCACCTCTCGCCATAGGCAGGGAATTCATCCCCACACATTGCGACCTGAGACGGTACGCACTGTGCGGTATGAAAGAAACTTCATCCCACGCACACTCAAGCTGTGGAATGACCTCCCTGCTGCGGTTTTCCCAAGCGCCTACAATATGGGATTCTTCAAGAGGGGCATCAGAAGGTTTCTACATGGTCGGCAGCACGAGTGTGACACCCCTGGTGTTGCATACGTCCATAGGCCACGGTAACCGCTTCCCATCAGGTGGGCCGTGTGCTTGTCTGCCAACTTAGTGGTATAAAAAAAAAAAAAAAATCATACACTAATGGGGTGACTCAAAATGCAAATAATGAGCTTTTTAGTGGAGACACGCCGATTAAAAGAAGAAAGCCATTAAATTCAACGTGAAATGAATCTTGTCCAACTACCCACATCCGTCGTAGCAAACCAAAATTTCTACAGATATGCTACTGGTCCTCGGGCCAGTTCCATAGTGGGCCGAAAGTCCCCTAACCCGACTACACAAATGAAAGTTATGTTAAATCTAGGGATATTCAAACAGAACGAAATCGCAGTTGCCTATCAACATCTTTTCTAATACCAAAACTAGACAACTATTTTTCCTTTAGAACATGACATGGTCGTGCAAACGAAATGAGCTATTAATTTATTTGTATTTATTTTGAATACGATTTTTTACGATCGAAACTTTTTTGAGAACTCAACTAAACCTATAAAATTAAAAAAAAAGCAATAGGTAACCCAGTCGTGAAATTATAGCAAGAAAAAAGTCAGTTTCATTTTAGGTACCAAGTACCAATGTACCATTGTATGCCTAATTGCGGTTAAATTAGAGCCACTTTATGAACAAGTGTTGAATTAAGCAGCGGCCTGTTAGGGCAGGCGGCTCCAACCGTCGGGATACGAGCGAGGACTCGGGTTGCACATGCTGACCAAGTATCCGGCCTGAGAGACGTCGAGGCGGGTGCTAGTGGCAGCTCATCCCAATCCGCTGAAGAGTAGTGCTAGAGACGCTACTTCCCATGCATGGGTCGTGTCGTGGGGGCGCTATAATTGGCATCTTGGAACAGACCAGGCAGTGGTCGGAATTGCCTTAAGCAGCTCGTACCGAAACACTGTACTCGTCTGGGTGACTCGTCAGTAGAAGGTCTATCAGAGGGGGTGCTAGGCCCGACTTTCTTGGTATCCTAGTGACCTCGTGTACCAATTGGGTCAGGCCATGCGCCAGAGCAAGTGCGTGGACGGCTTTTCCCGCATGGTCGGTTTTGGCGGAGCCCAAACAGATTTCGTGGTGAGTGTTAAAGTTCCCCAAAAATCGCCAAAAAAAAACCGCTTCTGCGCATCATCTGCCGACTGACTCTGATATTCAAAGAGTCGAGCTGTCTCGGCATCTCCTGTATGGGAACGGCAGAGGCACACATAGATCTGACTTGTAGAGCCGTAGTCTATGTGTACCCATAAGATTGAAAAGGATGGGTCCTAGAGGACCCTATCTGTTGCCACAACAAACATCCGCCCTAACAAACGCGCACACCCCGGCTTATGCACGGAAATTTTCCTCGATAACATAGCCGGGGTAAAACAAGTAGGTCGTGTCATTAAGGCGGCCTATTTATGTCTCCATGAGAAAGAGCATGGCTAGTTTCGCCGTCTCAAGGTGTTGGTGAACGGCGTTGAGGTTTGCATTGAGCCCACAGATTTAGTGGACTCCACCTCAAATAGCGAGCTTGTGGGAGTTTGAAGAGCCGCTGTGTTGCCCAACTCTCTATAGTGAGCTGCCATGATAAAGGTGAATAGGTCGTGAAAAAACAGGTGATTGTCATCGCAGCACCGCGTGACAAAGTGCGGGATATTTGTTTTGTCTATGATTATGAGGCATGCCGTACGGATGGACCCCGTACCTCCCCGAATATGATCGCGGGCTCCCACTTCCGGTCACCAACCGGCACGACGAGCCATACCGGGATTATGCGCGGCCTGGTGAGGCAGCCTTCCAGGGTTAGTCCCAGTTGGGCTCCTGTATTATACTGCGGGTGGCCAGCGTCACCACTGTTTCTACGCGTCTACTAGACTACGCCAAGACCCCTGGTCCCACTAGTGCTGCGACCATCATCACCTCTGCTCGACTATGCATTTGCTGACCCCTGAACGCAATCCAACCGTAATATTACACGGTGGTACAACCCAGTCGAAATTTGTGACAAATTTATGCCGTAAAGTTTCTACCACCAGTCATAATGGGGGCTGGCGTACTGGCGCTCTAGTAACGGCTGAGGTGAGATCACTGGGCACGGGTTTATTGAGAAGTCCCTGCATCAGATCTGGGAGGGGTCAGCGTCAGAGAGCCATCACTTTATTTTATGTGCGCAAAATTCCCATGGATACCCCCATCATTGGAACCGGTGGGGGAGGTTATGTCGGACTTGAATCGGCGAAAACGCACGCCGACTGTGTGGGCTGCAGGTCTCCGGCAGGCGAGATTATCTGAGACATGTCCCTCGCACCCTTACCGGCCAAAGACCGTCTTTTTGGATGTGGGGACCACGCAGTCGGGTGATAACCGCCAGTCCCCACACCCGAAGGGGCGTCCCTCTTAGCTGTCGTTCGAAAGAGATGACCCTGGGTCGACCGCGGTGTGTGGCCAATGGACGCGTCCAAACCAAGAGTCACACTCGCGCTGCCAACCCTGCAAGCATTCAGTTTCTGTGCCGTCAGTGTAAAAGACAAAGTAGTGCAAGCTTTTGGTCTTTCCACTGACAGCACAAAAATCTTCCAGTGTGCTCTGGCTAACCTACTTACCGCCGAGATTCATATGGCCGCGGTGTTCCGTCCAATTGAGCAGTCTGACTGGGGAAGTACCTCCTTCTCCAGTCGGACTGCTCAATTGGACGGAAATACCGTTGTGTCCTACCGCCATCTAATCTCCTCTGGCAACCTACGACCCACAGTGGGCGTGCGTTCGTTTTATTTGGTTCGAGTCCGCCGGCTTCAGCAGAGAGGGGTATCCATAGGGATTTCACGCACTTTAGAAAACAAACTTACCGATGAAGTGAAATTCCGTTTTTTTTTTTTTTTTTTTTTTTTTTTTTTATATAGGACACGTCAATTGGACCTCGCCTTGCCTGATGGTAAGCTGAAGGCAAAATCCCAGAAAAGAGAGTTTGATGTCTGAGTATGAATACTAATATATGTTTTAGGTATAATTGAGTAATAATGATGCTAATTCTTTTGTTGCCATCTCTAAACTTAAATTTCTCTAAAATTTTCTCATTTTAGCTAGGCGATTGACATAATGGTATTCTGTTGTTAAGGCCAACTAAATTTGGTGATCACGAAGACAGCACTAAATTTGAATATGACATCGCTAAACGCTCAATTTGAAAGTGTTACCCGCTATTAAAAAATAGGAACGAATGATAAATGATCTTTTCATAAAATCTTTAAACACTTTATTTATAGGTCTTTAGAATGCCGGTAAATGATAATTAATGCATATTATTGATCGAATAGTAAACAAACTGTGTTTCTTCTCACTCATACCTAAATAAACCCAGTTTTACTCGGCTCCCGTACGTGGTAACCCGCGGTACATCTCTTAATTATCTATGTAAATAAACTAACTGTATTGAATCTGTGCAAATCAGTTTGACATTACAATTGGACATCACATTCTCAATAGGGATGTGCTCTAGAGCTAATTTTAGATCCCGAAGATTTTTCTCTGGTTTTCCTTAATGTCCGGAACATTCCAGTGAACCATTTTAAACTCATATTTGTACTATATGCTCATATTCCGCAATAAAATATGGCGTAATAAATAGCTTATATAAAATTTAAATATACTTAAAGATAGTACCTACTCTTGGGTACAGAGACCAGATTACCGATAGTTCAGGAGATGAATCTTCACACGTATCAAGGAGTATTGCTTTCTGCATCAAACCAACTGCCAAACGCAGCGTTCTTCAGATTAATGCGGGATTTTGGCAATCACAACGTGTCAATTGTTGTATTGGAACAACAATTGCTGAATCCACATATTTCACATACCACAATGCCGACAACTTCAAAAGCCAATTTTTTAATTTCATTTGAAATTTTAATTAAAATTATTAAATCACCGGAGTTTTAGAAAAAAAAAGGTTATGCATAAAATCTGTTATCTCCGGTGTTTCTCCAGTTTTTTTTGGTACCGGAGCACAACCCTAATCTCAGTCTACGATTTTGTTGTAATGTCCAAAATTCACAATAGAGTAAAATATAAATTCTTACGTAGTATTGTATTCTCTTTGATATAAATGAACGAGATACAAAAGGGCCCATAAGAGGCAACAATAGTTGCTAAGTCAAGTTTTAAGGAGTA
Organism: Eilema griseolum; assembly: GCA_963662185.1. Lineage (NCBI taxonomy): Eukaryota > Metazoa > Arthropoda > Insecta > Lepidoptera > Erebidae > Eilema > Eilema griseolum. The sequence continues at coordinate 6,786,803 of OY759249.1, forward strand.
GGCAGGACTTGAACAACTTAGCCTGCAATATAGAGCAGTCAGCATGTAAGTACTTTTAGATCTTTGAACGAGAGCCTTACAAATTTTGAATTTTGTACTGGAAAATGTAAAGCATAGCAACCTATACCATAATTGTTGTTATATATTTGTTTAATACCTTTATACGGTGAAAATAAAGACACAAAACATTCATAATTCAATGAGCGTAACGGAAAGAGAACCAGCTATATCAGATTTCTTTGATATCGAGTAGAAGATTTTAGATATAGTCGGGAACACCAATTTACGGATTTGCTAGTCTTGAAATGATAAAATATGGTTTCAATAATTTAAACTGTACCTTGACTTAACGCCCTACAACCCAACATAATAATTATTTTCGTTATAGGAACAATATCACCTGGTAAGAAGCTAGCGCAACGTATAATCGGGTTGTGTCAATGGCGCCGCGTCTTGCTAGGCCCTAGGCCCTTACATCTTCCTATCTAAGACAAATTATTATTGCAAGCTCTACAAGAAAGCAATAGAAGTTTAAAAGAAAGTATTCGACATAGCGCTGAAGTGATTACTGCTGCTCTGAGGGACTACACAGTGTTGAAGATAATCTAAGTAGATCCATAATGAAAAATAATTATGTTAATTAAACTATTCAAAACCCATTTTTTTTTAATGTTCTTTTAATTAAACTATTCTAAACCCATGATTTTTAGTCTTATGTCTGGTAATTTGCGATGGACGCAAATTACTACTGAGTGGATTTTATATAGCAGGCTTTAAGTTTGATCATGATTAGAAAATTATGATGGGACGCGAGATCGAGCAGGATCAAACCTGTGCCCCTTGACGTAGCAGTCGAATGCAATAAATATCGCCACGCCATTTTGCGAGGCAGAGATGTGAATAATGTGTGTGAGGTTTAGCTCTTTCTCATACGGTAGAAGGTCAAGATCACAGACACACAGACGCAGAGCGCACATGAGCCCATGCCAGGTGCGTAGAAGTTACGGGGCTAGTCATTGGCTCAGCAGAAGCAGAAGAAGGGTGGCGGCGTGTCGTGTTTTCGCGCGCGCCTCTTTCTCTAGGGATGGGGGAGATTTTGATCCCCAACAACATGCTGGGGTCGCCAATGTTGATGACCAAGGCTGGTCGGGATCTCTGGGTTATCCTATCTAGCCGCACTGGCTAATGTAACGAAATACTACGGTTTTGGTTAGTTCGAGTCACATAGCCACTTCATCATTAACTCCGATAAGGTAAAGCCCGAGGAGGTATCCGTGCGCAAAATAAAGGAAGTTTCCCTTGCACCCAGGCTAAGATACGACGAGGCCAGGACACCTGCCCGAGTACCTCTGCCCTATAGAATATCGTGGCCATAATATCCCTGTTCCCGGCAGTGATTAGGGTAGCCAGAGCTTACTGGAGAGTTTTTGTGCTGCCAGTGGGAAGACCAAAGGCTTGTCCTGCTTTGTCTTCCGCACAGACGGTACAGAAACTCACTGTGCTTACAGGGTTGGCAGCGCGAGTGTGACTCCCCTGGTGTTGTACGTCCATAGGCCACGGTTACCACTTTTCATCAGGTGGGCCATGTGCTTGTCTGCCACCCAAATGCAATAAAAAAGGGCTGATTTTTGGACTATGCACGTATTTAATAAGGGCCTCTCAGTTGTGTGAAGCACAGTTTTCACTCCTGGTTAGGGGATAATTAGGAGACGTGTGTCGTGAGACCTCACTGGCGAGGATGCCAGGTAGTCGAAGCTGTAACCCCCAGCCCACTCTCGGAGAACCAGTCCAGCACGTGCCTACTATCCACTGTGCCCTCTGGAAGTCTGACGGACACATGGAAAGCCTCCGACAAACCCTCTATAGAGCCGCTCTGCCTCCACCAAAATTATAACGTAGGCGACAGCGTTTGTAGTGCGGGAGTGAGACGCTGCAGTCTCCGTTGCCCAAGGAGCACCGCGTGGAGGTTCTGGATAGAGTACTAGACAGAACTACACCTATCACTAACTTAGTCGCCACTATTTAGAAGGCGTCTAATTTTAGTGTGACATTTCTTATTTTAGTGCATTTTTGACAATTAAAACGTACAACATAATACCGTTTGACTAAAAAAGGACTAAGTTAAGTAACTTAGCTAATTTTGATCGTGTCAAACTAATTTTAGGTTAGTCGTGTGTTCTCAGAATACGAAACGACAGTTGACAGGACTAAACTAAAATTTAGAGATTTTTTGCGTATTTTAGTTTAGTTATGTCACAACAGAATTGGCATCATTGATGTTAATTCTGCTGTTGCCATCTCTAAACTTAAATATCTCTAAAATTTTCTTATTTTAGCTAAGCGATTGACATAATGGTATTCTGTTGTTAAGTCCAACTAAATTTGGTGATCACGAAGATAGCACTTAATTTGAATATGACATCGCTAAACGCTCAATATGAAAGTGTTACCCGCTATTAAAAATTAGGAACGAATGATAAATGGTCTTTTCATAAAATCTTTAAATACTTTATTTATAGGTCTTTAGGATGCCGGTAAATGATAATTAATGCATATTATTGATCAAATAGTAAACAAACTGTGTTTCTTCTCACTCATACTTAAATAAACCCAGTTTTACTCGGTTCCCGTAACTGGTAACCCGCGGCACATCTCTTAATTATCTATGTTAATAAACTAACTGTATTGAATCTGTGCAAGTCAGTTTGACATTACAACTGGACATCACATTCTCAATAGGGATGTGCTCTAGAGCTAATTTTAGCTCCCGGAGATTTTTCTCCGGTTTTCCTTAACGTCCGGAACATTCCAGTGAACCATTTTAAACTCATATTTGTACTATATGCTCATATTCCGCAATAAAATATGGCGTAATAAATAGCTTATATAAAATCAAAAATATACTTAAAGATAGTACCTACTCTTGGGTACAGAGACCAGACTACCGATAGTTCAGGAGATTAATCTTCACACGTATCAAGGAATACTGCTTTCTGCATCAAACCAACTGCCAAACGCAACGTTCTTCAGATTAATGCGGGATTTTGTCAATCACACCGTGTCAATTGTTGTATTGGAACAATAATTGCTGAATCCACATATTCCACATACCACAATGTCGACAACTTCTAAAGCGGACTTTTTAATTTCATGAAATTTTAATTAAAATGATTAAAACACCGGAGTTTTAGAAAAAAAAGGTTATGCATAAAATTTGTTATCTCCGGTGTTTCTCCAGCTTTTTTGGTACCGGAGAACAACCCTAATCTCAGTCTACGATTTTGTTGTAATGTCCAAAATTCACAATAGAGTAAAATATAAATGAACAAGATACAAAAGGGCCCACAAGAGGCAACAATAGTTGCTAAGTCAAGTTTTAAGGAGTAGGCAGGACTTGAACAACTTAGCCTGCAATATATAGCAGTCAGCATGTAAGTACTTTTTGATCTTTGAACGAGAGCCTTACAAATTTTGTGCTGGAAAATGTAAAGCATAGCAACCTATACCATAATTGTTGTTATATATTTGCTTAATACCTTTATACGGTGAAAAAAAAGACACAAAATATTCATAATTCAATGAGCGTAACGGAAAGAGAACCAGCTATATCAGATTTCTTTGATATCGAGTAGAAGATTTTAGATATAGTCGGGACCACCAATTTACGGATTTGCCAGTCTTGAAATGATAAAATATAGTTTCAATAATTTAAACTGTACGTTGACTTAACGCCCTAGAACCCAACATAATAATTATTTTCGTTATAGGGACAATAACATCTGGTAAGAAGCTAGCGCAACGTATCATCGGGTTGTGTCAATGGCGCCGCGTCTTGCTAAGGCCCTTACATCTTCCTATCTAAGATAAATTATTATTGCAAGCTCTACAAGAAAGCAATAGAAGTTTAAAAGAAAGTACCTATTCAACATAGCGCTGAAGTGCTTACTGCTGCTCTGAGGGACTATAGTGTTGAAGATAAACCAAGTAGATTCGTAATGAAAAATAATTATGTTAATTAAACTATTCAGAACCCATGTTTTTTTAAATATTCTTTTAATTAAACTATTCTAAACCCATGATTTCTAGTCTTACGTCTGTTAATTTGCGATGGACGCAAATACTACTGAGCGGATTTTATATAGCAGTCTTTAAGTTTGATCATGATTAGAAAATTATGATGGAATGGTGCCCCTTGACGTAGCAGTCGTATGCAATAAATATCGCCACGCCATTTTGCGAGGCAGAGATGTGAATGATGTGTGTGAGGTTTGGCTCTTTCTCATACGGTAGAAGGTCAAGATCACAGACACACAGACACAGAGCGCACATGAGCCTGTGCCAGGTGCGTAGAAGTAACGGGGCTAGTCATTGGCTCAGCAGAAGCAGAAGAAGGGTGGCGGCGTGTCGTGTTTTCGCGCGCGCCTCTTTCTCTAGGGATGGGGAGATTTCGATCCCCAACAACATGCTGGGGTCGCCAATGTTGAAGACCAAGGCTGATCGGGATCTCTGGGTTATTCTAGCTAGCCGCACTGGCTAATGTAACGAAATACTACGGTTTTGGTTAGTTCGAGTCACATAGCCACTTCATCATTAACTTCGATAAGGTGAAGCCCGAGGAGGTATCCGTGCGCAAAAACAGGAAGTTTCCCTTGCACCCAGGCTATGACACGACGAGGCCAGGACACCTGCCCGAGTACCTCTGCCCTATAGAATATCGTGGCCATAATATCCCTGTTCCCGGCAGTGAGTAGGGTAGCCAGAGCTTACTGGAGAGTTTTCGTGCTGCCAGTGGGAAGAACAAAGGCTTGTCCTGCTTTGTCTTCCGCACAGACGGCACAGAAACTCACTGTGCTTACAGGGTTGGCAGCGCGAGTGTGACTCCCCTGGTGTTGTACGTCCATAGGCCACGGTTACCACTTTTCATCAGGTGGGCCATGTGTTTGTCTGCCTCCCAAATAGTATAAAAAAGGCAAATTTTTGGACTATGCACGTATTTAATAAGGCCCTCTCAGTTGTGGGAAGCACAGTTTTCCCTCCTGGTTAGGGGATAATTAGGAGACGTGTGCCGTGCCACCTCACTGGCGAGGATGCCAGGTAGTCGCAGCTGTAACTTCCAACCCACTCTCGGAGAACCAGTCCAGCACTTGCCTACTATCCACTGTGCCCTCTGGAAGTCTGACGGACACATGGAAAGCCTCCGAGCAACCCTCTATAGAGCCGCTCTGCCTCTACCAAAATTATAACGTAGGCGGCAGCGTTTGTCCTGCGGGAGTGAGACGCTGCAGTCTCCGTTGCCCAAGGTGCACCACGTGGAGGTTCTGGATCGAGTACTACACAGAACTATACCTATCACTAACTTAGTCGCCACTATTTAGAAGGCGTCTAATTTTAGTGTGACATTTCTTATTTTAGTGCATCTTTGACAATTAAAACGTACAACAGAATACCGTTTGACTAAAAAAGGACTAAGTTAAGTAACTTAGCAAATTTTGCTCGTGTCAAACTAATTTTAGGTTAATCGTGTGTTCTCAGAATACGAAACGACAGTTGACAGGACTAAACTAAATTTTAGAGATTTTTAGCGTATTTTAGTTTAGTTATGTCACAACAGAATTGGCATCATTATTTGGTTTATAAATGTTTCATACACAAACGCGGAAGTTTTCGCGGACCAAGAACGTAGTTAGCACTGGTAGAGTGTCTTCTAATGCGGGCTTTATGGCTTATTCGCCATAACCATTGTCAGAAATGAGTCACCCGTAATGCAGCATCTATTGGTTGTATGGTCGTTGACAACGCACAAGTCGCTACAAGGTCTTTACTCTTAACCTAACCGAATTGAGTAGGTATAGAAATGATTGCGAGAAAGCTCGGGTTCTAGCGCGTCTTCTTGTGACGTCTCTTTCGCCTTCAAATGACTATGATTTTTTTCTCCCATGGATAAGACTCAAAATGGTTTATAAAAAACCCCTACCGGCCGCTGCTCTTTCAGTGGGGATTGAACATTAAAATTCATTATAAATATTTTAGGCAATATAATTATTTTAAGCATTAACTATTGTTATGTTGTTTCTTTATCCAATAACACAAAAACAATAACGATCTATGTAATTGAGTTCAATGTTGCAACTTTTGGTTTAGAATAGATAGATACAGACATACATATCTATAATCACGCCTTTACCCCCGGAGGGTTAGGCAGAGGTGAATTAACACCCACATTTCACCAATCATTGTATTTGTTGACTCGAGTCATGCATCTGCAGGCGGAGTCTGGGCTGTATTCTGTCTGATGTTAAACAACCCTATCCCTTAGTCGCCTTGTACGACACCGCATGGGAAGAGATGGGGTCGTTCAAATTCTACTCTGCCGGGAACCACGCGGCTTTATAAATATCCGCCGTTATCTTAGTTTATTGCAGTCAATCACATACTATGCCATAGGCTGTATGTTTACCGTCGAAAGGAGAACAGTCCCATACTTTAGTCGCTTTCTACGACACCCATGGGAAGAAATGGGGCGGCCCTATGCGACCCCACTGGGAACCAATATGAAGTATCATCATCCTCTGCGTTAATTCTGGTCGCATCTGAAGCTTTCATCTCGGAACCTAGGCTCCACTTTTTGCAGTATAACTGCATCGCGGTGGCTGAACTTCGTATTATCTGTTAATCGCCTACCATTAACCTCCAGAACCCATTGACGAAATAATATAATATAATAAATATTCTACACTATTCTACACAATGCTATATAGAACCATACCACATATTAATAAATAGTTACTCCCGTATTAAGCATAACATGGCAACTAGAATGCGGATAATTTTAAAATTTATTTTTTGTAAATGTATTCATATTAAACATAGAAACACATAGACCAATGCAAGTAGACATTTTCTTAAATATTTTCACTGAGCTGGAATCGAACCGGCGCTCTCTGCGTAGCAGTCAAACGTTCTACTGCTATGCCAGAGAAGCTTTCGAGGATATCCAAGTTCATATTATAGTAGTTTATTGGACTTTTTAGGGCTCCAGCTACCCTTAACATCTATATGTTCGTACACATGCACAGGCTTAGATGTCACCCTCACACTGTGCAGAATATAAGACTATTTTTGCCGCACTACCAAGACCTGGAATTCATTAGCAGCTCCCGTGTTTCCTTATTCCTACCGTCCCGGGTGCTTTAAACGGGACGTGAAAAAGCATCTGATGAATCCGCCAAGCTGAGTGCCACCATTGTAACATTACTTACTGTTTGTAATAGTGACCCTCTTTTCCGAGACTTGCCCTTTATATGCTCCTAGATAAAAAAAAGTATGACAACCAAGACCATCGGCTTTAAATTCTCGCCAAGACACTGAACATGACTGAATGTGTGAATGAAAACAACGAAATTCTATATTTCAGTTACTTTATTTAAAAAAAAAACATTTTACAACCAGTATTGAATGCAGTAACTTTCATCACTTTATTATACACATAATATCATAAGACAATTTTATAATGTAGTTATAGACACAGATATAAATACGTATATAAATACTTAATTGGAGATACACAATCACGATACATTACATGGAGTACACTTTATAATAGGACCTGATTATGCAAATAGGAACCAAGCCACACACATCTCAAAATTTGATACAAGTGTACAAAAACTTTCAAAAATGCGTCTTTTATCGATTCTATAAAGACAAAAAAGATTTGAGTTTCTTCAATATCTGTCCCTCTAGACAAGTGTCAATTCACTGGGATTGACACGTATTTTAACTTTTATGACGTTTTCTAATCTGTTATGTTCTACAAATGTTTCCTTTTGTCTAGAGGGGCAGATCATTTTGATCTCCACACGGTCAGAAGATGCATTTTTGAAAGATTTTATACAGTATACATGTCTCGATCCCGACAAGCGTGTGGATTGGATCCCTTTTGCACAACTAGGTACTTAAATCATCAACTACTTTTATTAATAATTACAATAAAACAAAAACAGTCGCGAAGGGGTTAAAATGTTTCTATTTCACTAACAGATATGTTTCATGTTTATAAAGCAACAACTCATTTGTAACAAATAAATCATAATATAACAGTCTGATCACACGATTATTACAAATTAAATAATAAAATTGTATATGCCATCTAGTTATATACACAAGTTAGCTAACTAAATAACAAAGAACTTAATATTACTTTGTAAGTTATATGCCACTAGGCCGTCTAAATACTGACTGGCTGGCCGGTCGCCGCTTTCATTAATAATTATTAATAATTGCCTACAAAATTTCTAAGCTAAATAAATTAAAATCCAAGCCTAAATGACGCCGGTATGGTATTCAGAAGTTTTTAAAAAGATATTTTTAAATCTGGAATGCATTCATTTTTCACGTGAGATTGGCAACACTACACAGCACACCGGCGCCACCTGTTACTACATACAGAGAATTATCTAAAGATGGTTGTCAACCGTACTAGATCGCGTCAATAGTATCATATCAAAAGCTTCACTATTACAAACACTTGCGTGATTCAAATGTATAACCGATTACAATTTTAATGACGTGTTATTATTTTATTGTTCTGTTGAACAGTCTATTATTGTAGGAGCTATCGTTACAGTAAATTCCAAGCATCGATAACTATGTAATGTCCATCGGAGGCATCGGTCGAACGTATATCTAAAGTAACACGATAATACCATTAGCACATGAGTCTTTTATCTCATTTCACACATTCCCATCACTGACTTCTATACGTCATCTGACAGCTATCATTCGATTTTGACAACTGTCAGTTGATTGACATCTGTCAATTGAGACATGTGTCAGTTTAAGTTGACGGCTGTCAGTTGACTTTTTAATCGAGCACAAGGTGCGGGTTGAGCGGCTGGCGGCTGCAGAACACGGCGCAGAGCGCAGGCAGTGCGCGCGTCAAGAGCGAGGCGCCCGAGCCGGCGGGCTGCTGTTATGCGAAGGACTCCTTGGTGGGACTCATCTGCTTGCTGGAGCCGACGCTGGACCGGCTCTGGCGGCCCTCGGGCGTGTGGGACCTGGAATTAATAGGGAATAATATTTTTTGTCAGCAAATATTATATTTTGTCAATAAATGTTGGCACACAAAATACGCGTCCAGCAATGGACTGCGGTGGACTAATTGACACAAAATATATATCGTCCGCAAAATAAATGTCCGTCCCCAAAAAAATACCCCTCCAGTTAAGCTAAATAGCTTGCGTAAGGGAAGTGTTCACGAAGGTACTGGAAAGATCTCTAATCGAATCCGGTACATCTCGCTCGATCGTACGGTCCTCTCCTTAATTGTAAAGCTAACTTTTTCGAATTATTTTGGCTGTGGATGTGAACATCGGACGGTTGAGAAAATAAAGAAGCGTCTTACTTGTGCGAGTCGAGGTGCACGCTGTTGCGCGAGGCGGCGGAGGGACTTAGCTTGTGGTTGGCCAGGAACGTGCCGATGGACTCGTCCGAGCTGTAGCTGTCGTTGTCACTGTGAGTCACACAACATTATGGTTCAATAGAATATTCATTTAGGTAAATAACTGTTATTATAATATAGTACTGAAAATAATTGTAGGTTAAGTATGGCTACTGTATGTTTCTTCACCGGGTGCGATGTGTTTCATGGAACGAATTTTTTTAATCCTTAGATAAAAATGGTAGAAAAAAACCGCGGTAGCCTAGTGGTATAGGTAATGGACTGCTGAGAGGAGGTCTCGGGTTCGATCCCAGTTTTTACCATGGCACACACCAATGACTTTTCGAAGTTGTGTGTATTTATCGCAGGTTTATAAGTGTCCGGTTAATGCTATTAGGCTCACCACCTATTACATTGGGACCTAAACATAAACTGGCGAAATGTGGGTGCTAGGACCCTTGCCTACCCCTTTATGTTATGTAAAAATGGTTTCAACTACTCTATGCAGGTATCAAACTGTCAGTTAACTTACCTCAAAACTGAAGCATGCTTTAGCCGCACACTCCCTTCATCTCACCGCATCAATTCAAAAGCCAGGTACTGTAGTGTAAATGGCGTTACCTGTCAGTGTCCCTGGAGTCCCCGGGGCTGGACAGGTCCCCGGCGATGGCCTCCTGTAGCGCGGTGGCCCGCCTCGCGGCGAGGCGCGCCTCGTCTCGTGCCGCCGCCGCCTCGGCCGCCGCCGCGCCCGCCGCTGCCTCGGCCGCCGCCTTGGCGCGAGCCGCCTCGCCTAATTTAGCGTTCAGGCCGGAGTTCTCTTCTTTTAGTTCGCTGTATGATTAAGAATACCAAGTGTTATGTTGGTAGAAAGATGATGGAAAATGATTGCTGTTTTTTTATATTCAGAATTAATTTTATTGATAAGCATCTTATATATAAAATTCTCGTGTCACAATGTTCGTTCCCGTACTCCTCCGAAACAGCTTGACCGATTCTCATGAAATTTCGTGAGCATATTGAGTAGGTCTGAGAATCGGTCAGCATCTATTTTTCATACCCCTTACTGATAAGGGTTGTCCAACTTGGGAACCGTCATCCACGCGGGCGGAGCCGCGGGCAAAAGCTAGTAAGTATGTAAATGTACGAACTGTTCAGGTTACGAGCAGAAATAATTTAATGATGAGGACAAAAGTATAACAAGTAATTGTCCTTCACATTTAAAAAAAATGTTTTGATCAACAAATGTCGCGAGCCTTTTTGGCAGTGACAAATTTAACATAATAATCTATGAATTGTCGTGTCCCGCACAGTCACTAATGATATCTAAAACGCCGTCTGTTTAGTTCGTGTACATTTTCAAGATGTTTGCCGGCAATTATATCCACTTCCCTCACATGCACTTACCGCAGTTGTCTTGTAAACTTGCGCACTTCATCCGCGGCGTGCTGGTCGCGCGCGCGCGCGGCCGACAGCTCCGACGCGAGTTGTTCGTGCGCCTCGCGCAGACGCGACAGTTGGCCTTCGAGACGGGCTCGTGCCGTCGCCTCCAGCTCTAGACTTGACTCTAACTCCTGGAGACAAGAGAAGGAATTACATTTATTTAATATGATGAAGTTCATAATAAGGTAAAGAAAGACCATTATAAAAAATAGGTACAAGCCTTTATATACCTTATTAACTTCAAATGTTACCAAGTGTTTAATAGTTTATCATGAATGTCAGTGGTTGCGCCGATAGTAGAATTTGTATTTTTTTTCGCTCAATAGTAGTAATTCAAATCATTGACACTGAACACACGCTTCCTGTACCCATCTCCCTCCCGCACTACCTTTAAAGTGAGATAGCAATAGTTTTCGCCCCGCTCAATTGTCAAAATAGCCGCATCTTGACTTCCGTTTCGAACTAGAATCAGCAATGGCGGCAGCGCGCGCGACTCTCAGAAATTAATAATGTTTGTTGGATTTTAACCGCTTTCATAGACCTTTACCGATCGGATTGTGCCTCTCGTGTGTCCCTTAAGTGATTTAGTGATGTGGGCAGCAGCTCCTGAGCCAGGAGGAGAAGACCGGTGCACCGGCTCCGACAGCACGTGGCGTCATAAAAGTTAGTTCATCCTCTCCTAATTTCTTGGGTTGCATTCACTGCCTAAACCACCTCCGCGGCAACCCGATCACCTATCTTGTTTGTTGTGTAAAGTGTCATATGAAACATTTGGCTTCACCCCCCGCAAAAATACAGTCCACTAGCTCAGGTGGCATGAGAATCGCGCCACCAGTCATTAAGGTCTAAAGTGGCTTGCACTTGTTTTTTTTTTAATATGTGTGTAAGATTGTTTGATTGACATTCTCGAGTGCACAACTAGTTGCGGTTTGTACCTTGCGTCGGCGCGCGAGAAATTCTCGGGCATATTGTCGCGCGCGGCGTCCCCCGTTCGTCCCCCGTCCCCCGTACCTTGTTCCGCAGCTCGAGGCGCCGCTCGGCCTCGGCGTGGCCGTGCGAGTGGCCCGCCTCGGCGCTGGCGAGGCGCGCGCCGAGGTCGGCGAGCTTGTCGCGCGCGGCGCGCGCCTCGTCGGCGGCCGCGTCGGCGCGCGCGCCGGCGTCGCGCGCCGCGCCCTGCGCCGCGCACAGCGCCGACGCGCTCGCGCGGTACTTCTTCAGCAGCTGCAAGTATTGCATACATTTACTTATCTATACTAGTACTAAAGGTGAGGAATTTATTTGTTTGAACGATGTCTGAAATTGTTTTTGACGTGACAACGTCTTATAAATTGGTTTGCCGGGTGACACTTCAAGAAACTGCGTTACACTCCGCTCACGTTATGCGCTCACAATGAGAGCGAGTGAGAGGCACGCGTCCCTTCCACTCGGGCATGGTTAGCCCGCCTAAGAGCGAGAGAGACAGACATAAAAAGTGAAAGGCACGCGTCCCTTCCACTCGAGCACAGTTAGCCCGCCTAAGAGCGAGAGAGACAGAGCGAGAGAGAGAGAGTGAGAGAGATAGGCATACACACCGGTTCATGTCTTGCGCTTCTATTTCGCTTAGGCGCCTGCATACAAGTTTACACATTGCCAGTTAATTGTAAAACGATTGTGTAGTGATATTTCATCCTTCTTCCTACTATACGAATGAATATTCACATTAAAATTATTTTACCACTCAAAGTCGTTGTCACGTAAAACTTTCGCCCGTATACCGACTTTACAGGCAACCAATTTTTTCATCCCTTCTATTCGAAAGTCACTTTGTTCCTCAATAAGCGGGCGCAAAATAGCTCTTTTCAGTTAAGACCTTTTTAGCGGGACGGAAAAGTGATTTGAATTTGGAACATATATTGTTTTTGTTCATAGAACATTATTGTTCATAGAAATCGAACGAAAATTAAATACAGTACTGGCCGCACGACGGCGCGGGTGCTCGCGCTCACTAAAAAAAAAAGCGCGCGCATTACTTTGTCTCTGACTGTTTATATTGTAGGTTGATGGCGCTAGGTGGAACTTGCTACACATATTGAAAGATATTCGTACTTTTTTGCAGCTTTTTGGAGTAACTTTATATTTGAAAATAAGAAAACTGGGAGCGTACAGGTGCCTTATTCAATAATTCTGTCTCTGTTCTTGTAAGTAATCAGTACATATCTATTTTCTCATAGAAAAGGGATGAAGAGTAGAGTATATGATTCGAGAGATTATTTTTCCCTCGGGCGATGGATTTTGAAGTAGTGTGAAGTCGTAGACATATTGGTGGCTCCCTTGTTATAATCTATTATTCTTAACCTAGACTACCTAATTATAGAAAGAAGAACGTATTTTGCAAATTGCGTTGCTACTCTAGAATATTAAGCATCGAACAGATCAATAAGGAAATTAAAAAAAAAATTGTCGTCATATTTTTAATGAGTCAGTTTTTATTTTTGGACAATTGTCATTTATTTTAATATTTAACTCCTTGATTTTAGGTGTTGATAGTATTCTACTGTCAAGACTGAATTCAGTACAGAACCAGTTAATGACAAATCTAACAGAATATTTAATAAGTTTTATTTATTTATTTCTCATTACAACTATCATTACAGGCTTTACCCCAATGGAATAGTTGTATTTAACTGTTTTATTTCAAGACTGGATAATAATACTTAACTGAAATATAAAAGTAAAAACTATTTATATAATAGAATATGCGCAGTACCTCTGCAGCCTCCTCCTCCGCGTCGTCGAGTTGCGCACGCGCCGCGGCGGCGTCCCGCGCGCACACGAGCGCCCTCTCGGCGGCCTCCGTGCGGGCTCTGGACGCCTCCTCTAGCGCCGCGTTGGCCTCCGCGGCCTCGGCCTCCGCCGTCTGGCGGGCCTTGGTGGCCGCGCGGACTGCTAGCTCGAGGTCTTCCACCTGTGCACATGACACACGAGACATCAGTCATGCAGAAAGATGGCGATTTTCAAAAATGGCGCAAACACTAAGTATAAAAAAAAATATGCAGACAAACGTACATACAAACACGCCTTTATCCCTGGAGGGTTAGGCAGAGGTGAATTTAACACCCATATTTAACCAATCGTTGAATTTGGTCCTACGTAACAGGGGGAGAGCCTATTGCCGTCTTCCGGGCACTATTGTCGACTCGAGCCATGCATCTGAGGCTGAGTCTGGGCTGTATATATCTGTCTGGTGTTAAACAGCTTCATCCCTTAGTCGCCTTGTACGACACCGCATGGGAAGGGATGGGGTGGTTCAAATTCTACTCTGCCGGGAACCACGCGGCAAAAAAATATGGCTACTTATTAATAATACGTTAATTTATATGAATTATATTTTAATGATATTTATTATTTTATAGAACATCTCCATTTTGGTCAATAGGGGTACAGTAAGAGACACGGGTTTTATTTTAACCAAGTGTGTAACGTAGAAAAAGATATCAAAATTGTTAATGTGATGTGGGCGAAGAGAATTTATTATTCAAGATGTTTTTTTTCCATAAAATGAGGATAATCATCCTCATTTTTTGTCGCCATTTTCAAATGCGCACAACATATCTATAGTTTATAGTTATAATTAGATGTTATATTTGTTATATGGGTAGGCAGAGGTGCTAGCACCCACATATCGCCAGTTTATGTTTAGGTCCCAATGTAATAGGTGGCGAGCCTATTGCCATTAACTGGGCACTTAGAAATGTGGGTGCTAGCACCTCTGCCTACCCCTTCGGGGATATAGACGTGAGTTTGTTATGTTATTTATTATATCAATCTCCTTGGGCCACGGCAGAGCCTCAAGCAGTTCTGGCAGGTATGTGTTCCATAACGAACTAAAACTAAACATTAAGTGTCGGTAGCAGCTTACTGCTTAAAAATAAACCTACTTCCATGAGTATATTAGTTCACCAATATTTCAACTGTTTCTCAAAAGTATCTTAAATACGACTGACATTTAATTATGTAGTTTGACAAAAGCACCAAAGCGTCTCTTTTCATATGTACACTTCTTTTTTACGTCCCGCCTGAGCTGGTGGGAGAGGTTATGTTGGACTCGAACCGACTAAATCGCCTGCGGGTGTTTGTTGGTTGCCGAAGGTGAGGTTGACAGGCATATCCCTCGCACCCCGGCTGACCTAGGGCCATCTCTCTCGATCTGGCCCTCCTTGGGCGTGGGGACTACAGGATCCCCCAACTTGTCCCCGGAAACGGTGAGACGAGTGTCGCCTTCGCGGCCTACTTCTGCTAGGGTGACAGGCGGTTCCACCCGTCACCCCCGAAATGCGCTCATGGGGGGCGGAGGTCATTCATCGACCTCTTGACGCCCGAGTTGCCTTCGTACGCGGGCAGCTTGGTTTGCGATCCTTTTTCGATCCCGCTGCCGCTCCCGCACCTCCTCCTTCACGAGCATTACTTGCCCGCAGAAAGAGGTGTATTTTCTCTGTGGTATCAACCTCTGCCTACCCCCTGGAGGCTAAACAACCTCGTCATACAACGTACCTGGTTCTTAAGCTGTCTGATCTGCGCCTTGGCGCCGCCCTCCTTTTCCTTCTGTTCCAGCATCGTCTGAGCGTCTCGCAGCAGAGCGCGGTATCTCTTCAAGTCCCTGGAAGTTTACGATCAAGAATCAACCCAAATGCATAACTTTATGAACAACGTATATATTTGTTTTCTATAAAACTTAGGTGACAGACAAACAAACGGCCCATCTGATGGAAAGTGGTTACCGTGGGATATATTGCTGCAAAAGTACATACATACATACATACATAGAGTAGACACACTGACACATGGTATTAATGGCATTACTATTTTTTTGTGTGTTTAATAAACGTATTTTTTCTTTCTTTCTTTCTTTACTAAAAAAATCTGTGTTAATCCAAAAAAAGTGCTCAACGCGATTGAAGAAATTTTTCAGTTTCAGTCAGTCACTCGTGAATTATATCGTCCTGATGGGACGTGAAGGACGAAAAGTGACGATGACGCGAAATACGTGATTTTTATTCAACCGAAAAGTCTTCACTTCATAAGTGCTCAACTCGACTAAGGAAGTTTTCACTTCAAATATAATAAAATACGAATCAGAATTGTTTATCTTTGGTTAAGTACCAAGACAAAACAAATTTATCTGTATTTCAGAACCCATATTACACTGTAACTCGTGCTCTAGACAGCGACATTACCTCTTGAGCCTCTGCAGCAGCTGCGCCTGCTCGTGGCTGTCAGCCCGCGCCGCCTCCTCCAGCGCGGCGAGCCTCCTCTCCAGCTCGTGCCGCTCCCGCAGCAGCAGGCTGCGTTCTGCGTGCTCGCTCTCTAGCTGACTCTCTAGGACTGGCGAAAGAATATCATTTCATTAATATAAGAATACGTCGTGACATACATCTTGACCTAAGACCTTGTTCTATCCGCATTTCTTGGGTATCTTGAGGATAGCACGGGGTGGCTATGGCGGTGGAAGGATGGTGGTGGAAATTCACCAAGCATAGATAATTACAAAACAATCAGAACGATCCCTAAAGTGGCTTATATTGAGCGGAGTATTTGAAGCATACATAAACATAACATAACATAAACTCACGCCTATATCCCCGAAGGGGTAGGCAGAGGTGCTAGCACCCACATTTCGCCAGTTTATATTTAGGTTCTAATGTAATAGGTGGCGAGCCTATTGCCATTAACCGGGCATTTATTGACCTGCAATAAATACACGCATAACTTCGAAAAGCATCGAAAAGTCATTGGTGTGTGCCATGGTAAAACCTGGGATCGAACCCGAGTTCTCGTTTCAGCAGTCCATTACCCATACCACTAGGCTACCAACAAACCAACATAAAATTTTTATCTGAGTCTAAATCAACCTAACCGGAACACTTTCTGATTGACGGATAAAGCTATAGTGGTATTTGGGTGCTGGGTTTAAGAGGACAGACAGCAGTCGTTTCTGCAGAAGTCAAGATACAAAAATCTGTGAAAGTTTGTGGTGATATCTTCAATAAGACATGCTTTTTATTGCTGGAATAAGGATTGTAGGATTTGGCTTTCCACACGCGGAGTTACAGACAACTAGCCAGTGGTACTCACTCTTGAGTTTCTTGGCGGCGTTGGCGCGCGTCTCCTCCATCTCGTCGTCGCGCGCGGCCGCCTCCAGGCGCGCCTCCTTGCGCTGCTGCTCCAGCAACATCTCCAGCCGCAGCTTCGAGCTCTCCAGCAACTGGAACGGCACGAGTGGGACACACGTGAGGACTATACACGGACATATAAACACGCCTTTATCCCTCAAGGATTAGGCAGTGGTGAAACCTATATTTCACCAAACATTGTTTTCGGCCCCACTGTAATAGGGGGTGAGCCTATTGCTATCTTCCTGGCACTATATGCTTGGGGATGCTCCCCAATATGAAGATTTCGAATACCGGTTAGTTGCAACCGTAAATAGTCCGAGAACTTAGTCTAATTACAGACTTTGAGTATCGCCAGTGAGTTGTCAAGGGCGGACTGTCACAAAATATCGAAGTTAAGTCACTTCGTTGGAAAAATCCTCAAAGAATGATGAGAAGTAATAATAACTCAGTACCGTATCTGCCTCCTGGAGCACGTTAAACCGTCAGCCATACCGACATCTTTGGCAGTCGTTGCGGGTAGTTATAGCCCTAAAACGTCCAACAATTGGTCTATCTACGATGATTCGATATCGCCAATGGGTTGTGGAATTCAGATCTCAATCGCTTCACTGAATATATCGAAATTCAGCCAAACCCAGAGCCAAGCGAAGGGTAGTCAAAGCTCACTGGAGAGTTTTTGTGCTGTCAGTGGAAAAACCAAAGACTTTACCTGCTTTGTTTTCTACACTGACGGCACAGAAAGCGCAAGTTGGACTCCTCTGGTGTTGCACACGTCCATAGGCCAAGGTAACCACTTTCCATCAGATGGGACGAGTGCTTATCTGCCACCTAAGTGGTATAAAAAAGCTGCAAAATGCGGACCCCGGACTCAAAAGTAAAAACTTCGAATGTGACGATTAACGCTAGGATGAAGAAGAATACCTTACCTGTATCTGTCCAGCCAGCTCGTCAAGCTCCTCCTCCTGGTCCCGCACCCTCCGCTCCAGTTCCGTCTTGTTCCGCCTCAGCGCGGTCAGTTCGTCTCCGCCGCCGCCTCGCTCTTCCAGCTCGCGGGTCGCTGCCGCCAAGCGCTCTTCTTTCAACTCCAGTTCTAGACGAGCTTCCTGTGAGGCAATGTTATGAACGTATATTGCATGTCAACAGTAATGTTTAATCAGCAGTTATTAACATTTATCGAGCCCCACCAACATCATCGGGGCTAATCAGTACACCTAATGATGGACAAAGTAGGATATGCACAGGCTTTTCTTTAGGAATTTGGGAGACCAGATAAGTTACCTCCGCAAAATCTAAGATAAGTCAAATTAAGAAAATGAGCAGAAGAGCAGATCGAAGTACAATGGTATCAAAACTAATCCATATTATTTAATATATTATGGGCAAACGCCTAAAAATTTTTACAACATTGACTTGAGAAATTAATTGAGAGCTGCTAGTAATTCTTAAAGCTTTTTAGCGGAATTGCTCAATGTCGCTTTTTAAGGCACGCTACGTGTCCTACGTCTCTTATCAAATTCTGAACTTCTAGGGAGTACTTGTCCGTTCTACTCACAGAGAGGCTTTGTTCTATCGCGTACTTCTCGGCGTGGGCTTGATCACGTTCCCTCGACAGCCGTTCTTTGGCACTCCTCTCTCGCTTGAGCTCCTCTTGCGCTGCCTGAAGCTCACTGTCGAACTTACGTTGCCGCTTCTCGAGTAAGTTGTTGCGGCACGTCTGAAAATAACACAATGAGCTTCTTAAGTACTGTTTGCCTAAAATAAAAACATCTTATATTCTAATTTAATAAAATTGTAATAAAATTCTCAACTCTAAACTTAAGAGGACTCATCATATCTAAAACTTTAGTCAAGTTCCTTGTCTAAAATTAAAAAAAAGATATAAATATTGCGTGTCTAAACTAAACTTAAAAAGATTCAAATAATTGCCTGTCAAAACTTAGAAAGACTCAAATATAGCCAAGACATGCAATATTTGAGTCTTTCTTAAAAATAAGTCAAATATTCTACAACTCTAGTAAGTAGTCTGTCAAAACAATAAAAAATGTTAATGCTTAACGTTGAAGTAAAACACCTCAAAAATTCTATATCTCTATTCTGCAGACCCAGTTATGATTAGATTATGGTTTTTGGTCCATATCGGTCAAAGATAAAATGCAGCACATCTTTACCTGCAGTATATCACATTTGTAAGCTGTCTTTTTTTAAAGAATATTAGTGATCGAAGTTACTAATATACCCGTTCACCCCTCAAGCTAAGTTTTAGGAGTCACGTCATTAATGTAATGGCCAGGATTCGAACCCTGGATCTTTTGATCGTAGGTCAACTCCTTAACCATAAAGCTTATAGTTCAGTATTCCCGAAATTACTAGCTGTACCTGTTCGTCAAGTAGTGATCGCAAGTCCGCCATGTCGTTAGTGAGCTTCTGCAGCTTTCTCTTCCATTGGGCGGCCACAGCCCTCTGTTCTTCCACTTCTTCGTATGCATCTTGTACCTGAACAGAAAACAAATTGTACTATTAAGTATAAAACGGATGTATTGAAATAAGGACACGTCAAATGTCTCGAAGTCAGTGAGTTTTTGTGAAAGGTTTAAAGATAGTAAAGGAAGCACTTGAAATGTATAAAGATAGAAGCAAATGGTTGGCAGTAATCTCTGTCTGTCTTCTGAGATAGACACAAGAAAACAGTTCACCAGCCAATGTATGTAAAGCTTTAACAGAGATCACTAATAAGCTTTCGATACAGTGTAGTTGAAAATTATTAACCTTATGAGTCAATACAAATTGTTGAATATACTTAGAATACTAATACTATAAGTGAACCCACACATAGATTATTCGGTATAACATTGTTGCTTGAAAACATCTTAGTTTAAGTTATGCATTTCTAACAGGGTTCCACAAGGTACTACACTTGGGCTCTTTTTTCCAAAACAAAATCGTCGAAAACAAATCTAAACTCTCTACGCTAACAGACGAAATCAAACCGCAATGTTTTATAAAGTAATTCGACTCGCACGCCGGTTTTGGACGTATGCCAGCACCACTCGATAACGATAAACCAGTTGAATTATTATAACAAACATGATTTGATATTTCCAACAAACCTCATTCTCTTCATCCATTGTAGAATGCTGATGAAAATATAATTACAATTTCAGCGGTAATGGCAATAATAACGCTACTAAACGTAATTTCTTTCAATTTCACATTCATGTACGATAAGTCATTGCACTTGGAAATAAGAATGATATCGTTTTAAAACTATCTCCCGAAGGTATAGTTTCTGCATTTGATGGAGTTTGTTTAGTTTCTTCTCTAATTTAAAATAGTGAACTTAATTGGTTAAGCACTTTCGCACTTTCAATGTTTCAATTTACTAATCGTTATTCACTCGTAACAAACCATTAAAAGCATATTTTCACTGCACTGTTATATAAAACAATATTTATCTTTAAACAACACAACATACAACATCTAACTGTGAGTTCAATCAACTAATGAATTATCAATTATTAAAAACACTCGTTCACTATGACATTTGATAACAAAACTACCTACTGCATATCACTTTCTATGTATTTACATACACAACGACACCTTTGAACAATTATTTAAAATGACGATATGCAACAGAATTGACGTTAAAAATGCTAATAATATAACAAATTAACGCGAGACCGTCTCTAAAAGTTATTTCAAACTAGAGAATAGATAGTAATATACTTTAAACTCGGTATGCCGTATCTCGATAAGCGAGCGACCAAACGATAACGCAGATGGTATCGAGATCAGAGCTATCAGCAGAGAACTAGTGCCAAGGATGATCGGAGATACGTTGAGATAAAGTGACAAACCTATTTCTGCGGCCTCTTTGTTGATTCAATTGACGTCACTATTGGTTTGATAATTGTGCCATCAGTGCGTGAATATTTGTTGTCATGGCTGGACGAGTAGACAGGGTTCATTGGATTCATAATGACTACAATTGAGACCTTGGCCGGACATTTAGTTGGTTACAATGTTTAAGGAGAAAATCTAGGCTAGAATCGCATGTTGTACGTAATATTTTTTATATATTTTTTTTTATACCACTTAGGTGGCAGACAAGCACGCGGCCCACCTGATAAAAGTAGTTACCGTGACCTATGAACGTGTGTAACACCAGGGAAGTCACACCCGTGCTGCCGACCCTGTAAGAACAGAGATTGTCTGTGCCTTCAGTGCAGAACACAAAATCAGGACAAGCCTTTAATCTTCCCACTGACAGCATAAAAACTCTCCAGTGAGCTCTGGCTAACATAGTCACCGCCGGGAAAACAATACGAGGTTATTATAGCCGTGGTATTCTGTAGGGTGGGAGTACTTCACCAGTCGGGCTGCTTAATTGGGACGGTAATATCGTCGTGTCCTACCTCCTATATTTTATAAATAATATTCAGCCAGATAGTCAATGGGCTCAAAGGTTTAACCCAGGATCTGTGTTTAAAGTTTTGATCTTCCACTGACACGATGGAGTGTGTCCGGAATGAGGCCGAAAGAAAGCAAATAAATGGCAACGGTAATAACAATATTGGACTATGTAACAGTATCCTCGCTAGTCTATCTTCGGAGGAGGCGAAAATATTGTATTGCTTAGGTAAGATTTGAACAACATGTACTCAACAATTCCAATGAGGGCGACAATAATAACTGAAGATTAAAAAAAAAAGAAAACTTCCACTGCGAATTGTGAAGAAGAGCAGTGGTTTGCCCTTAAAAAAGTCATAAAAATCAGTCTATTCATTTCGAAATTCGTCACGCACACGAGACTTTTCAATACGAGTATTAGGTCTTATCTGTAATTTGGCTTATTATAAGCCCGTATCTAATGTGATTTCCCCCTAAAAGAGTTATTTGTGAGTATCTGGCAAAGTTACAGAACGCTACACCCGGCCTAGGTCATGGCTTCAAATTAAAATATTTTCGAACGATTATTCTCGTTAACAGTTGCTTTGAGATTTGTACGGACGTTTTATTTTGTCTTCTTTAAGAAAGACTGATCTTAGCAACGGGAAAATACGCAGACATCACTGCGAGAGAAGGAAAACTCGAAATAAAACCGTGTACGAACCCGTCTGACCAGACGTTTCACGATACACGGTTTTATTTAGGCAGTAGGTAGGCTAAAGCCTCCTAACATTGCTTGAGGCTTCTGTCTGTCTGCGATAGGCTAATTGATTGAATCATAATCAATTAAGGACTATTGACAGAAATTTTAAAGCATTTAGTATGCTAAATATTCAAATCGACTATGATGGTAAAAAACTGAATTAGTTCAGGTGGGATTCGAACTCGCGATCTTTCTCACTAAGCCACCGAACCTCGCCTGAAATCATTCAAACCTTCCTATACTTATATATTCGTCTTACGGCGACGGTGAGAGCCATCTACCGATACTCGTTCGAACTTTTTCCTGTCTTAGGGACTAATTACCTACAATTCCGAATCGGAGAGCACCTTAAGCTGTCGGTCCTAGTTCCTTACGAACATCTATTACAGTCGTTAAGAGTAGTTTGAGCCTATTCGAAAACTGGCAGTAGCTTCACGGAAAATATTGAAGTTCAACCGCCTCACAGTTAAACTGAAAAGCCGATTTGAACAGTTCAGAAAAAGTTCAAAAGATGATAATATATGACTGTGAATTATGTATAAGTAAATGTTTTAGAGTTTGCAGTTACTTATTGTACAAGAACTTATGACCATTCAAGTGCAAAACTCAATCGGATATTCGATAAATTTAAAAAACATGGTAAATATCCCGGCGAGTGTATTACTGTTAATGTAAATAATGAGGTTGTCCAGCTGAGTGTCACCCATGGTATATGTATGTAATAGTGACCCTCTTTTCTAAAACTTTGCCTAGAGCTTATCATCAGCCGAGGCATAGTCTAATTGACGTGACCTATTTATAAAAAAAATCTCTAATCACACTAATGCCGGTCGCTTCTAAAGCCTGCACTTTAATTTCTCGACCCACTTATTTCTTCTTTTCAGGATTAGGTTTAATAATAAATAAAAAAGTAAGGCAGAATTGATGATTGCGCTTAAGTACTACGCTGGTTCCCAAACTAAGCTGAAGCTTATGTTTTGGGAGCCAGTTTAACTTAGTTTTAATGGGAGCGATGTCATAAGGCGTCACTTAACGATATCAATTAAGATAAGTAGTTCTTGGGTTAAGCAAACCGATTTATGCTGTGCAATTGTCTAAGCACACAGCGTTGAGCACTGCGCTGCGACAGCTTTAATAGAGATTTTCATTATTTTTTTTATACAACTTAGGTGGCAGACAATTACACGGCCCACCTGATGGAAAGTGGTTACCGTGACCTATGAACGTGTGTAAAACCGTGCTGCCGACCCTGTAAGAACAGAGATTTTTTGTGCCTTCAGTGCAGAACACAAAATCAGGACAAGCCTTTGATCTTCCCACTGACAGCACAAAAACTTTCCAGTGAGCTGTGGCTACCCTACTCACCACCGGGAACACAACACGAGGTTATTATAGCCGTGGTATTCTGTAAGGTGGAGGTACTTCCCTAGTCGCACTGCTCAATTGGTACGGGAATACCGTCGTGTCCTACCTTCTCACTGGTCGGAGTGGGTGACATCACTGGAAACCGACCAATGACTATCTCTTTCAAGGCTGATGCAGCGCTGTGCTCAACGCTGTGTGCTTAGACAATTGCACAGCTGCTGACTCTACTTCGCATAGAAATATTTTAAATACGAACTACCCACATGCAATAAAATTGGGACGCCATTTTAATTAAAATAATAAATAGAAATAAATCTATCATACCCAAGAATTTATGGAATGAGATCATGTGTTTATTTTCAGTTGAAAATAATGTATTTATGTATGGATTCAATGACACATTCTTTGGTAAAAATAAATTTGGTGGGCGTCGTTGATCTATGTAGTTACCCAATTTACTCACTAAACGCTAATAAAATCTTTTGGTGATACAAATCGTTTTGTTAGTATATTTACGATATTTTTACCTGATTACATAATTTGCCTTAATTTTTATGTTTAGTACATAATTTGATAGTCATCAAATCAAAATCAAAATTCATTTATTGCAGAAATATGGTTAATTACAAAATGTTTGTCCAGCACATTTTGCAGTTTTTAGCAGCATGAAAAATTTCTGTTCATAGTAACGTAATTTAAAATATCTATAAAAATTAAAAACGATGATCTTTATCACCTACTCAACAAAAATAATATACATGATAAATATCCCGGCGAGTATTATATAAGTTGGACAAGCCTTTGATTTTCCCACTGATAGCCAAAATCTCTCCAGTGAGATGGCTGTCCTTACTCACCGCCGGGAACAACACGAGTTTTTTAAATAGCCGCGGTATTCTGTAGGGCGGATTGGGCGCCAAAATTCTTTTTGAGTTTAGCTCGCCTTTGTACATTTTCTTTGATATGTTTTATTAATGATCTCTGTACTGTGTGTGTGCAATAAAGAATTAAATAAATAAAAATGAAATAAGAACTATCTAATATGGAATTTTCAGTGACCTTCTTTTCCAGTTGCTTCTTCACCGTGACCAGCTGTTCCAGGTCATCCTCGTGCTGCCTGCGGAGTTGAGCGCGGAGTAGTTGCAGCTCGCGATGTGCCCGTTCGAATCGCCGCTTGTATTTGTCGCCCGACACTGAGGCGTCAACCTCGGAGCCTTCCGAATCTGAAGGCTCGGCGCCTCCGTTGTCGGCTGAACGCCAGTGGAGAAGCTCAAGTTCGAGGCGTTCGGAGGCCTGTTGGAGAAATAAGTAGATTAGTATGTACTAGGAAGAGTTGCATCACTGCATAAAAGAGTGGTGTCTTTTGCAACATTTAGCAACTCTGTGGTTTGTTTTAGAACATGATATTGTTTGTATCTTTTTGCATAGTCATAATATCAATGAAATGAAAGTTAGGGATCTTTGTAGATTTAGTATTTACATACATATAATCATGTCTTTATCCCTGGAGGGATAGGCAGAGGTGAATTAACACCTTCAATTCAAATCTACAATGATCGGTCCCACGTAATAGCGAGGGAGCCTATTGCCGTATTCCGGGCACTATTGTTGACTCAAGCCATGCCTCTGAGGCTGTCTGGGCTATATAAATATCTGACTGGACGAGTCTTCTGCTGATTGCCGGACGAAGTTATGGCGTCGATTTTTCTCCCGAGTTGCAGGGGCTAGACGGTAGTTTCTCCCACAAAAGCCAAGATAAGCCAAGGCAAGAGACAGAGTGGGACTGTGGACCTCGGGCTCCAAAGAATAAACTTTGGATGTAATCGTTACCACAGAATAAATAGTAGGTATTACTACGCGGTTACTAACGTTGTGATGTTGACAAAGAGCTAGTATGTGTGTGAGTGTATAGGCATAAGTTTAAAATGAAAAAAAATTAAAGGTTTTCAACCCACCTGCTGCAATCTCTGGTTGTTAGCGAGCAGGTCTCTGTTATCCCTCTCGACGCGGAGTCGCTCAGCGGCTTCAGCGTCCGCTCTTTCAGTCGCCAGACCGGCCGCCGCCCGCTCTTCGGCCAGCTCGCCTCCCACTTCTGAGAGCTGGGAACAAAAACATATTGATAAGTACATTTAAAAAGGCAAGTACAGGGGGCAACAAAAGCTTACCAACGATCTTAACATTAAAATACATACATACATGAATAAGTATAGTTATAGTATGAGATGACAAACGATAATCACTACCAGGATATGGAGTTGCAGCATAGCCATTTCATGTTCTCCAATTAAAGACGCGTCTATTTTTTTACGTGCGATAAAGCCCCACAGATACCCCTCGCCGAAACCAGTGGGAGAGGTAGTCGGACTCGAACGGACTAAAACGCACGGCGCCAGTGGGTCGTTTTTGATTGCCGAAGGTGAGTTTGACAGACATATCACTC
Organism: Eilema griseolum; assembly: GCA_963662185.1. NCBI lineage: Eukaryota > Metazoa > Arthropoda > Insecta > Lepidoptera > Erebidae > Eilema > Eilema griseolum. The sequence goes on from OY759249.1 coordinate 6,812,791, forward strand.
GCATTCCGGCCGATTCAAGACGCGTCTAAAGACGAACTAGGTTTAGTGTTGTCCACTCTTATACTATTATTTGTTCTTGTTTCAGGTGCTTCCGTTTTCAACCCACCATATGAGTTTTTGAGAAAGGACGGACAGACGCACAGGTAATTAAGGTTTTTTACTTCATAAAATAACAATTCAACGCAACAGTGGTTTCTCGTAGGTGGAGATTCAAGCCGTAGTAAGTAATATACGAAATACATCATCTGCTAATGTCCTTGCATACAGGAATAATGCTATATTCATACATTATATTGCAATGTATTACACACTTCAATCAATATTGTACTTTTACTCTTAGAGAATAAGGTCGATATTTAGGTATAGATACCAGCTCCATCTCCAAGTATTAACGTGGCCTATATTTTTTGATGGCTCCGGGAAGAAGATTTAATGATGAATAAACTAAATTATTAATAGCTTTAAGCCTACATAATTTGCAAGTATTAAAATAGAAGGAAAATGCACACTAATATTATAAAACTGAAGAGTTTGTTTGTTTGAACGCGTTAATCTCAAGATCGAATTGAATAATTCTTTTTGTGTTGAATAGTCCGTTTATCGAGGAAGTTTTTAGGTTATATACCATCACGCTACTACTTAAGGGAGTGGAGCAGCTGCCGAATTCGATGATTTCGTTGACATTTATGTCAACGAATCCGGAAGATCTCCATATGTTATTTTATGAAAACTAATAAATTGTGGGCCTATTCTAATGGCGTAAAGGAGTGATGCGAGGTTTAGAAATATGCCACAGGCGAAGCCAGGACGGGTCAGCTAGTGTAATAATCTATACTAATATTATAAAGCTGCAGAGTTTGTTTGAACGCGCTAATCTCTGGAACTACTGGTCTGATTTGAATGATTCTTTCAGTATTGGGTAGTCCATTTATCGAGGAAGGTTTTAGGCTATATATCATCACGCTACTACTTAAGGGTGCGGAGCATTGATAATAAATGTTGACAAATTCGGCAATTTTTCATACATATTTTTGAAGACATACGGGCTCAAAGGGATATGAAGCTTCAAAATATACCCCGGGCGAAGCTGGGGTGGGTCAGCTAGTGTGTATATAAAGGGCAAGCCAGAAGTGCTCTAAATTCAACCAGCAGGTTTATGCTTGAAAGATTTCAGTAGCGTGTAAGTAGGTAAGCAGGTACTCGGAAGGACACAAAAAACAGAAGCTGATGGCGTGCCTTTTTTTTTTTTTTTCGTGCTCAAAATCCCCGCGGATACCTAACCACCGGAGCCGGTGGAGGAGGTTATGTCGGACTCGAACCGACTAAAACGCACGCCGCCTGTGGGTCGTTTTGGTTGCCGAAGGTGAGGTTGACAGGCATATCCCTCGCACCCCGGCCGACTGATGGCGTGCCTGCCTACCCCGGAGGGCGATTGGCGATTAGCACATTATACATAATAAAAATCAATATTTATTTTACATTATTTTAAAGCAATTATTATGCTAACTATTCAATACGATTTAGATCGGAAAAAGTGATATGCTCAAAACCAGTCCCTTATAAGAGAAATGCTCTGACCATTGAGCTACCGAGCCAGGACTAGGAGGTAATTCTTCTATACAATCATTTTGGAATTGCTCCAAAATGGTAACAAAATGCTAAACAAAAACACACCAATGTTTGTTATATTTTGTTTGTTAGCATTTTTTGTTTGTTTGCAATTACCCTCCCTGGTGCAGTCGGGTAAAAACTTGATAATTTTATTACATGCACTTGCGCGAAGGTTATTTAATTATTGCTTGCGCTTGCACGAAAGTAGTAAGTCCACAGCTAGATAATTATAGTCGTAAATTCAAATCCCTAATGATAGCCAGATCACCAGTTTACTACGATTAGTGTACCTGACCGCCATGTCTTTCCTGGTCTGAGAGGTGTTAAATAATTTTATGGCGCGAAACCGTTTAGCCTTAGCTCTAGAAAGTCTGTAATTGCAATGTTCCTAGTCGTTTGTCGTAGGTAATTTCTCACTACCGCAATGTCTGACAGTATGGTGATCGCCTCATGACAATATGCCTATCTGCATTAGATAGTTAATCGTTTATAATCACCAAGAGAGGAATATGTAAAGAGCAAAATTGCTCTTGACTGGTTGGCCTATAGCGCAGGTCAGTAATTGATGTATTATGGTACCTACATTAAACGCAGTCCGCGTGCATAACGTTAATCTTAATAAATTGCTATCTTAAAAGCTTTAATGTTTGTATGTATGTCTGTAATTCTTGAAATTTTAAAGCAGTTAGGTTAATAAAATAGCTTTAACAGTCTACGCGTCAAATTGTTACAATAAAAAAACAAACCGGCACAGTTACTTTCGCGTCAATAATATTAGTATGGACTATAATAAAATTCAAGGTCTGACTGCACCATTAACTACGCGGCAATATTTCATACATAAACAAGTTAAATCTGGAGCAATTGACGCATTGTGTAGGAGGCCCGGCTAACGAGTAACCGTCTCGCGAATTCGCAACAAGATCAACCATAAAACTCTGCCAAAACATGTACACAATCCGCGCACAAGAACACAAACATTGGGAAGAAAACCCACACTTCCTGTATAGTTTGAGTGACAACGTGAAAATATCATGCTGACGGACGAGTGAGAAAACTTACATTTGTAAGAGTTGTCGTGAAATGACAACAAAGAGGAAAAAAAATCTATTGGCAAGCGATGCATATGAGGTAACAGTGAGCGAACGGTTACAGTGACAAGCGCCACTTGTTGCTCGAGAAATGAAGCTAAACAGCCGGCGATATAATTTATAAGCATTAATCTTTCCGAGCATCGCCAGCTCTTTAAAACATTTACATATGTTATGATAAAAAAGTAATCTCTATATGAGTCACCTCATCCATTTCGGAGACAGTAGTTCTATCTTCCGAGATGCCGCGACTGGATCGGCATACACTGCTCGCTCTGCTTCCATTTCGGCTGAACAATGTGAAACCCTTAATCATGATATTCGTAGCAGACTTAGATTTGCCAAGCCTTCCGCTCATTCCGTTCAACATGCCAGAGTCATCTTTATGTCCTAAACGTCTCCATTCTTCCATAACATGATCAGTTCGCTTCAAAAAGCTATCAATCTTACTGGTCAAATAGTTAGACGAAGTTCCATCTTCCATATGGGCAGCCACTGGCTTGAATTTTTGACGGAGAGGTTGTTTGTTACAACCAAGGATAAACGACAAGTTAGCATCGAAAACAACAGGAGCTTGCTCTTTTGACCTAAGTTCTTTTAAATCTACATTTTCAGAGTTATCACAGGTTTGAGGATACATTCTTCTTGGTGTAGGCGTACTATTGTAGAGTGTAGAATTCATGCTCGAAGATCGAGACAGGGGTACGTAGGTCCCGTTGCTGCTGCATGTCGAGTACTGGCTAGCAGAACTCCGAATGCTGCTACACGAAAGTGGGCTTGGTGATCTTGATAACAGTGTGCTAATGGGCACATGGCGACGGGCGAGCTCGGCTATAGAACCCGTCTCGACAGAAGCAGAAGAAATGCTTCGTCTATAAGACGGGCTAGGAGATCGGTTCACTAAATATTTTCCATTTTCGAAATTGCTCTGCGAAATAGTGTGTACTTCTCTCAGTGGCTTGGTAACAAATAGCTTTTTACCATTGAGAAGAGTAGTTGGAGGTTTCGGAGGCACTTTCTCATCAAAATCAATTGGCAGCGTTTTGGATTTCTTCACCGGTAATATGGGTCTGCTCGGAGGAGCTTTAGGCGGTTTCTTCGGCGTTGTATCCAGTATGGGTGGTGATAATGGCCCATTGCCGTTTGTCGGATGAGATCCGTTAATTGGCGATGAAAGCAAACCATTTGTTGCCTTACTTTGCACTGGTATATGTAGCTTCAACGGGTTCGTGCTCATCCCGTTGACGGTATCAGCGGCGTTGTTTGCGTGCGGCATATTTTACGCTGTTCGCTTACGTTTCCTGTAGCGGAAGTGTCGCGAGCGATGAAAGTCCAGTGCCATTTCACGGTAGTAGTTGCAGTATTATTGTCGCGAACGTTACGGGATGCGTCGGGGCATTAGTTAGAAATAGAACCGGCGCGAGAGGGCTCCGCGGACGCACTGCGCCGGCTATCTCGGTCGCCGGGCCGACGACGCGGCCGCTCGACTATTTTAGTTTACTTAGATGTCGAAGTGCACGCGTTGGCTGACACTGGCTGGACCTTCAAAATTCGGACGTCGAGTTCGAGCGAGCCAATGACAACATTCGTACGTCCGCCGTCTTTAATCCAAGCACTACTAAATCTATCAGAAGAAAGCTGGATTCCTCCCAAATATGTGAGATAAACAGTAATGGCCGTAGAGTACCTAGGTCAATCGAACATTTTCAATAAATCAGATGTGCAGTCATGATGTCTGCGCATGAGCAATCGACCGGAAACCGTAAAGGTCGCTATTGCCTTATTTATAGCTCATTCAAGATGCCACACATGGTAAAGCTATGCTTTTCCTTTAGCTTAAGATAGATAAACTTATAATTTGCAGTATTTAAGAGTTGTCAACTATCCTCTTGAAGTTCACAGCTGGACATAATAAAAGAGTACCGCGGGTTTTATACCTCTTGTCCTTTGCTTTTTCCAACTATTGTTTATAATATTTATTATCATTTATATTCTAACCAGACCACCAGCAGTTACCATCAGTGGCACGTTTGTTTGTTTCATACCAATCAATAAATCTTTAACATAACACCTAGGTATACTACCCCCGAAACCAACAAAAATGTATGAAAACAACAATAAAAGTACCTACGGTAGGATTTACCACGATCAGAGCAAGTGAAAAATTTGGAGTCTGCCTACCCTAAGAAGCGATATCGTATTATATCTCTAACAAAAGCCTGTTTAATAAGAAAGCCCAGACCCAGCCTCAGATGCATGGCTCGAGTTCTACAATAGTGCCCGAAATGCGGTAATGCAATGATTGGTGAAATGTAGGTATTCATTCACATCTGCCTAACCCTCCGGGATAAAGGCGTGATTATACGTATGTATGTACTAACAGCCATCAGGTCAAGATAGCGATTAAAATAGCGAACTGCTTGAGTTTGAGTCACTGTTGTGATAACAAGGTATTTACCCAAAGTAAAGTATTTACAAATTCTATACAGATGTAGACGGAAGTACGTCAAAATAATCTAAATAGTAACAAATTGATACAAAAGTACTGTTTGACGTAGGTATGGTTACTGGCATATATCTTGACCTCAAATTGCGAAATATACGGCTAGTAGCTGGTTTCTTTACCTATGCGTCTATTATTTTAATAAGAAAGAAATAATCTAATTTATACTTCTAATAGGTCTCTCCCACAGACTTCCAGAATGACCGATCTAAAGCAGTCCGTATCCAGCGCTTCCCGGCGACCTTGATGAGGTCGTCCTTCCACCTGGCCGTTGGGCGTCCTACGCTACGTTTGCCCGTTCAGAATTTTTTGCTCCATCGGCCATCTGTTCTGCGCGCTATGTGTCCCGCCCATTGCCACTTCAACGAGCTAATCCGCTGGGCTACGTCGGTTACTTTTGTCCTCCTACGGATATCATCATTTCTGACGCGATCATGTAAGGAAATACCGAGCATAGCCCTCTCCATAGCTCTTTGAGCGACTTTGAGCTTTTTTAGGAGACCTATAGTGGAGCCCTGAACTGTTTACCGAATTACCGTTGAACGATATAACCGTACACAGAAATCACTGTTCACCGTACATCGGTACACATAGAAATTCTTTAGACGCTACCTTTATTTACCGACAGCTCGGTTCGCCGAAAGATTGATTTATAGAATAAATGTATCACCGAAATTACGTTTATAGATAAGTCGATTTGTCGAAATCTTCACTGATTGAATTAGTCTTTTATCGAAAGATATAATTGCTGCAATAGTGATCTTTGCAATTATTTTCTTTAATAAAAGGTTAATTTAGTCAGTGGGGATTTATAGACAGTCAAATACCGAAACTAACATATGGCTGATTGGTTGCCTGTAATTACCGGAATTTCAATTATTAACATTTTAATATAGATGTGCACACAAAAACTACTAAACCGATTGCGATGAATCTTTGTATGTACATAGCTGGAGAACTAGATTAACACATACCTAGGCTGCATTTGTAGCTATAACCAACATCTGACTGCTACTAAATTATAAAAGTCTAATACTAGGGAAAATAAACAAAACTAACATAATTTGCTATAATTGAGTTTTATTGTAAATTTTAAACATCATTAATATTAATATATATATCATTAGCAATAAATGACTAAACAAAAAAGTTCTTCTTTTACTTAAATCCAAAAAAAAAACTGTACCGAAGTACTATTTCTCAAAATAAGATACCGATATAATATTAAATATTTTCATATAAATTATTAACATTTTCAGTTTTTATTTATGTATAAAATATGAGCTAAGCCACCGATGAATTCTTGCAATTCCATTTCAGTTTTTTGAGCCAAATGCCTTTGTAATCTGCCCTGCGCATTGCACGGCTTGGTCAAGAGCTAGTGGCACATCCCACGGGCAGCCGTGGATACTGGCGACTGGCCAAAGCCGTGCAGGCCAACTTCTGTCAGCCTTCGCTGCCACCGCTGCGCTACCCTGATGGATCCCTGGCCCATGGACCGCAAGAGAAAGCCAATATGCTAGTAAATCTCTTTGCGGCCAATTCCCGAGTCGATGATTGCGGTATACAGCCGCCGACACTACCCAATGGTGACCACGTAATGCCTGAAATACGTATCAGGCAATGCGATGTCCGTGCGGTGCTTCAATCACTCGATGTCCGGAAAGCCAGTGGCCCGGATGGTATTCCAGCGGTGGTCTTACAAAAATGTGCAGCGGAGTTGTCTCCGATGCTTACGCGGCTGTACCGACTGTCCTACAGCTCAGGTACAGTGCCTTCGGCTTGGAAAGAGGCGAATGTACAGCCGATCCCCAAGAAGGGGGATCGCTCAGAGCCATCCAACTATCGACCCATAGCCTTCACCTCAGTGCTGTGCAAGGTCTTCGAGCACATCATTAACAAACAGCTCATGCGTCACCTAGAGGATCACTCCTTAATTAATGACCGGCAATATGGCTTCAGGCCGAAACGGTCAACGGGTGATCTTCTAGCATACGTTACCCATCTTTGGGGTGAGGCTATGGACAAGCACGGCGAGTCACTGGCAATTAGTCTTGATATCGCCAAAGCTTTCGATAGAGTCTGGCACAAATCGCTTCTCTCCAAGCTACCAGCCTTTGGTCTGCCTCCTAGACTGTGCAACTGGATTGCTAGTTTCCTGCGGGAGCGCCGTATCCGCGTCCTCTGTGATGGACGGGCTTCGGAGCTCTTGCAAATAAATGCTGGCGTACCGCAGGGGTCTGTATTATCTCCCGCTCTCTTTCTTCTGCATATCAACGACATGCTGTCCACCGGCAGCATACATTGCTATGCAGACGATAGCACCTTACACGGGAGTTATCACGGACAACCTGCGGCCAAACAGTCTGATATCGTGGAAAAAAGACAGCTTCTTGTCACTGAACTGGACCGGATCTTGAATCACTTTTCTCAATGGGGCTCTGAGAACATGGTCGAGTTCAATGCCAAGAAGACGCAGGCTTGTGCGTTCACAGCAAAGGTATCTTCTTTCCTTCCCCTTCCCACTCTTCAGAGCACGCCACTGCCACTGCAGGACAATCTCAATATCCTAGGCATGGATATTCGCTGCAAACTGAATAACAGAAATTACATCGAGAGCATCATCAAAACAGCCTCGCGGAAACTCGGACTCCTAAACAAAGTGAGACGTTTTTTCACGCCGGAGCAGCGGTGTCTTCTCTATAAGACACAAATTCGCTCCTGCGTGGAATACTGCTCGCATCACTGGGATGGCTCCGCGAAATACCTACTAGATGCTCTCGACAGGTTGCAGCGACGCGCGGTCCGAATTATTGGGAACCCTGAGGTCACGAACACCCTCGAGCCTTTGCAGATGCGTAGAGATATTGCTTCCTTGGCTGTATTTTACCGTCTCTACCACGGTGAGTGTTCTGACGAGCTTTTCCAACTAATCCCACCATCTCCTTTCCTACATAGGACAACACGTGCAGGTCTTAGATGTCACCCTCACACTGTGCAGAATATACGAGCAAGAACCAAGCGGTTCGGAGACTCTTTTCTTTGCCGCACCACCAAGACCTAGAATTAATTACCAGCACACGTGTTTCCTTCTTCCTACAGTCCCGAGGCCTTTAAGCGGGGCGTGAAAAAGCATCTTTTTGTGTGCACATCTATATTAAAATGTTAATAATTGAAATTCCGGTAATTACAGGCAACCAATCAGCCATATGTTAGTTTCGGTATTTGACTGTCTATAAATCCCCACTGACTAAATTAACCTTTTATTAAAGAAAATAATTGCAAAGATCACTATTGCAGCAATTATATCTTTCGATAAAAGACTAATTCAATCAGTGAAGATTTCGACAAATCGACTTATCTATAAACGTAATTTCGGTGATACATTTATTCTATAAATCAATCTTTCGGCGAACCGAGCTGTCGGCAAATAAAGGTAGCGTCTAAAGAATTTCTATGTGTACCTATGTACGGAGAACAGTGATTTCTGTGTACGGTTATATCGTTCAACGGTAATTCGGTAAACAGTTCAGGGCTCCCTATAGTGGGGGACCACGTTTCAGATCCGTAAGTCTGAGGGAGAGGCCTATGTTCAGCAGTGGACTATGTGTGGCTGACATGATGATGATGATGATGATACTTCTAATATAATTATCGCGGGCCGGATTAAATGCTTGCGCGAGAAAGAGTTGACCCGCGGGCCGTACTTTGCCCATCACTGATCTAATCCATTATTATTGATGAATTTGGGTTCCTTTGCCGTAGCAGGCATCAAAAGAGACGCATAAAACGCATGTACTGCACATTAAAAGTACATTTTGTGACGTTTTTGGGGTCAAACTATGCTAGAAACTTTATGTGCTTGTTCCTATACTTTTATTTCCATCTTTAGTTGTACCACATTACAAGCAAATAAACGAATGAATGAATAAAAATTTGATACATATGCATAAACATAGTTTACTAGGTAGGTATATAGAAACAGTAAACCGTTGGCAATACCAAACTGAAAGTTGGCAAGGAAATTTTATCAAAAACGTAAATATATGTATGATCATTTGGCAATAACAACCTAACTGATTATATTATACTGAAGCGTATGTTTACGGTTAAGAAGACATTTTGGAAGTAAATAAATAAGTATTATTGTGGAAGTCAATGAAAATATTACCTACACTACGAAAGCTGAATTTTTAGATTTTTTTAATTTTATACAACTTAGGTGGCAGATAAGCACACGGCCCACCTGATGGAAAGTGATTACCGTGAATATCAACGTGTGTAACACCAGTGGAGTCACATCCGTGCTGCCGACCCTGTAAGAACAGAGATTTTCTGTGCCTTCAGTGAAAAAGACAAAATCAGGACAAGCCTTCGGTCTTCCCACTAAAAGCACAAAAACTTTCCAGTGAGCTCTGGCTACCCTACTCACCGCCGGGAACACAACAGGGTATTATAGCCGTGGTATTCTGTAGGGTGGAGGTACTTCCCCAGTCGGACTGCTCAATTCGGACGGAAATACCATCGTGTGCTACCTCCTAAAAATTTGTTGTGATTAATGTGTTAATTATCGTTTCAGGCGTATCACGTGGATGAAAGTTAGATGGAGAGTGGCTTATAGAAATATAATATGCCCTATTAGAGTTTCTCAGCCGTCAGCGCAGAAGACAAGCTTTTGGTTTTACCACTGACACTTGAACCCAACCCCATTTTCGAGGTAAAATGTGGTCCATGTCCTTTTCTAAGCTCTATTCCATCTTGGGGACTCTGTAGTCCCACACACCCGTGGAGAGGGCCAGATCGTGAGAAATGGCCCTGGGTCGGCCGGGGTGCGAGGGATATGCCTGTCAACCTCACCTTCGGCAACCAAAACGACCCACAGGCGGCGTGCGTTTTAGTCGGATCGAGTCCGACATAACCTCTCCCACCGGCTCCGGTGGAGAGGTATACGTGGGGATTTTGCGCACGTAAAAAAAAAGCTCTATTCCATCTATCTACAAAATTTCAATCTGTGGTTCAGTAGTGAAAGCGTGATAGTGTTTTGTGGAAGTTTACTCGAATATTTTTCTAGAAAAGTTTTTTTTTTTCCCGAACCATAACTATCTCGATTTATTATCTGTTAATTTTATGTTTACAATTTTCTCGACGTTTAGGACCACGTTCATGAATAATAATTGTCATTAGATTTGTGTTTATTTCATGAGTGTGGCTTCATTATATTTATGTGTGTATGAAAAAATCAAAATGGCTGATTTTTGGCGCCAAAATGTAGTGTGGTTTTAATTTCTGCAATTATTTGTTCATTTATATGTTGCATGCATTTAATTTTATTTTCAGTTTTGGCGGCTTTATTATTATCATTACGTGCCATTTTGCAATATCTTTTGTATGATAGCTAGGTATAAACATATACCTATTATTGCAGTCGATTCGTGGTTTTTCGTGATATCAAATTTTAAGCCCGTACCGCCACTTCAGTATACTACATTCAATGGGTAAAACTTAAATTAATACCTATACCAATACTGATTTCATAAAGTCAAAAAGTTTGTTTGGTTGTGCGCGCTAATCTCGGAAACTACTGGTTCGAATTCCAAAATTATTTTTGTTTTAACAGTCAATTTATCACGGAAGAGCTATTTATCATCACGCTATTATTCAAGAAAGCGTACCAGTAATCATAAATGTCAACAAAATCAGGCGGATTTCAATACGTTATTTTGAAAATTATTAAAATGCGGGTAGTTATATAATATGGCAGAAAGGGATTATATGGGTAATACGGGTTTCAAATACCACGAGCGAAGCCAGGACGTGCCGGTTAGAAACAGAATTAAATCAATCGACCGAGTTCCATATATTTTTCACAAGTGATAAAATTCGCACAAGGAAACATCGACAACCCACATTAAAATCTAGAATAATCGAAATGTATGTTCAGATAATGTTACCGACACGTCTATTCATTTACAATTGCGAGTTCTACTTTTCATTGGCACATACAGATTTCAAAATATTATTCTACAATAAATTGAGATCAACAGGCACATTATTCACTATTCAGGACAAGGAATAACAAGAAATTTCGATAAAAAAGAGACTTTTTATACAGTGGAAGACTTTTTAAAGAAATATGCATGTCATTCGTACTACTGCAGAAATGCGTTGTAACGACTGCGCCATTACTGTGACTATTTTTTAGTTGCTAAGTAGATATTGCTTTGTATACCTAATAATCTGTGTTTGCTTGCCAACTTTATGGCGAAATGTGCTTGATTACTATATTTTTAATTTCCATCTTTTATTGTACCACATTACAAGCAAATATAGAAATAAAATTAAAGAAAATTAGTAGTAGTAGGCGTGGGGCTTTAGTCGGTTCGAGTCCGACATAACGGTCCGCGTTAGGCGGCTGGGTATCCAAGAGGATTTCAGCACGAACAAAATAAAGTATATTTATTATTCTAGAATCCATAATAAGCTAGTTAAACTACATCCTAGTTAACCAAGATACAGGTTTTAGGTTCAGGCATATACAGGAGTAAACTTTTTTCACGCCTTTATCACCGGAGGGTTAGGCAGAGGTAAATTAACAAACATTTCACCAATCATTGAATAGCGTGCCACGTAATAGGATCCTATTGCCGTCTTCTCGACACTGTTGTTGACTCGAGTCACACATCTGAGGCTGAGTCTGGGCTGTATATATCTGTCTGATGTTAAACAGCCCTATCATTTAGTCGCCATGTACGTCGTATGTAGTATTATATGTGTATCTGTATACCGCATGGGAAGAGATGGGGTGACCCTAATTCTACTCTGCCGGAAACCACACGGCATACAGACACACATATAAACACGCCTTTATCCCACATTTCACTAACCATTGAATTCGGTCCCACGTAAGAGGGGGTGAGCGTATTGCCATCTTCCGAGCACTATTGTTGACTTAAGCTATGCATCTGAGGCTGGGCTGTATATATCTGTCGTACACAGCCCTATCACTTAGTAGCCGTGTACGACACCACATGGGAAGAGATGCGGTGGTCAAATTCTACTTGGCCGGGAATCACGCGGCTGACTTTCTTCTAGAAAAGTAAAAACCAGTGCACACATTAATTAAGACTAAGTTAGTGTACCAGTAAAAGTATAAATAGTCTCTCTATGGCTCTATCTATAAATAACGATACTTTATTGACTACTAACGAATAAAAACCAAAACGTTCAGAATCGCGAACAACATTAGATACTATTAATTTAAAATAACATTCGTGAACGAAGAAAAACATAGTTTCTGCTAATCTCGTAGTGACGGACAGACAAAACTCACGAGCCGAAAGGGCTCTAACCTGGGGGCTACCATGAACCTTACATCCGAAACTTCGGGGCAGCATCAAACACGAACGAAAGTCGTAGCATTTTCGCTTTTTGGTTTTACTTTACGTGCCTTCCGATAGTGTTGATATTGGCAGAACGAAATCAAGTGCCGCCATTGAGGTAAATCATAATTTATATATTACTTATTGATTTATTTTTAATGTAAAGATTATTTGTAAATTTGTTAGTGTACCTATAGCAACTTCTGAGAGAGAGATGGTACCTATAGTATCATATTATCAAAAAAAAAAAATAGACGCTGAGTTTCTTGCCGGAGCCTTCTCAGGTCGGAGCCGCGTTTCGAACCGGTGTGGTCCATTTGCTAAACTAGTTTTTCATATTTCTTTTTATATTGACGTTTTGTAAGTGCCGATTTACTGGTATATACAGAATAAATGATTTTTGACTTTGACTTTGATATTAACATCATTATCTTAAAATTATTTCCAGTTGCATTGGAAGCTTCATTTCGGAATCTGAACTCCACTTACTCGAACATACTTAATTATTTTCCTCCTTTTGATTTGGCTTACATGACTTATGGAAATAACTAGAGTTATCCGAAACTTCGGTCCGTAACTTCGAATTTCGTTTCATGGTAGGACTGCTGCTCCAATTCTAATCTAATGTTGCCGGTCAGATGTTCCAATAAGAAATAAATAACCAGCAGCGACGTCTGCCAATGCGTCCGTTTGATGCAATCCACAGCGCCATCGCGCGTTGCGCAAGATTCGAAATGGGATTGTAATCTGTATTGCAAACCTATGAAATATATTCATGATGATTATTTCCAACGATAATGGGTAGGTATTTGAAAATAATGTACGAAAAGATGATATATAACACAAAGCGAAAATATAACACGAACATTATTCGCGTGGTGACGGAGAAAGTATCACCGTCCCATCTTCTCCGACGGGTGTCGTAAGAGGCGACTAGCAGAAAAATACGTAGACGATATCACTGCGAGGGAAGGAAAACTCGAAATAAAAACCTGTACCAGCTCGTGTGGCCAGCGTGAAACAGTAGGCTAAAACCTTCCAACATTGGGAAAGGCCTGTGTCCAGCAGTGACTGACATTGGCCTCTCCCAACTCTCACGTGTGTATTCAGAGGGATAGTCACCCTCTGAATACACACCTTGTTACTTGGGAGTTGTTTTCGCCGAGAACAGAGAGGACAATCGAAACAGACAAGTATTATTAATATTATACGTCAGTTTTAGGCACCAGATTCAGATGAATAGCTGGAGTCAACAATAGTGCCCGGGATATGGCAATCACTTACCTCCTATTACGTGGGACCGAATACAATGATTGGTGAATTGTGGGTGTTAATTCACTTCTGCGCAACCCTCCGGGGATAAAATCGTGATTTTATATATGTATTTATTTTAGGCACCAGGCCGGATTGTTTGTTGTGCCGGAAAAGCATGACTCTACAAAAGTTGGTAACTTATACATGGCGGCATTACTTTCCAAAAGATACGTATAAAAGCTATTAAAAAAAGTAACCTCGCCGAGTACCAGAGTAAGAGGTAGGTTCCCTTAATAACCAGTGCTGGAAGGGTTAGATCTCCACGTGTTATCCCTAAATCTCAAGATTTGTCGGAGGTTGAGTGACGTTCCATTTCCATCAGCAAGCATACCTCTCGGCAATAGATGGTTCCACTACGATATTACCGCCTCATATTCCCAATTGCAACGTGATACTCGAAGATTTCCACACTAATGACTTCTAAAAGTGTGGAACAAATTCAATACTTCGGTTTTATATAACTGCATCTGATTCAACCACTGAAGAAACCAATTACATCTCAAATAAAAGTAAGAAATTCTACGAACTCCTACTAAGCACATAATGAAAAGGAAAAGTGCTTATGAGACACGAAATTGAATAGTAACGACACAATAACAAACAGTAAATAACGAAAGTGCTATAGCAATTCTAACAATATAATATCACACGCTCTCTCGTACAGGGAAAAAATCAATAGCTATATAATGTTAGACTATATACTGTACAAACGCAGCAGTGCTAACAAAGTTCATACTATGACGTGAAAAATGCGTTTTGTGTAAGTAAGCTTATATCAATATTGTACTGTCAGTAGGAAGACTTTGGCCTTGTCCTGCTTTGTCTTCTACACTGACGGCACAGAAACTCTGTACTTACAGGGTTGGCCGCGCGACTGTGACTCCTCTGGTGTTACAAACGTCCATAGGCCACGGTAACCACTTTCCATCAGGTGGGCCGTGTGCTTGTCTGCCACCTAAGTGGTATAAAAAAACAGCATAGCTTGACTAGCTTTTGTTATGGAATATAGAATGCGGATAAACATATTTAGAATTTTTTTTGTTAATAGGTACATACATATTGTACATATGTAGAAACACCCAGCCCAATACAAATACTTATACATATTCGTGCATACAAATATTTGCACTGAACGGGCATCGAACCCGCGTCTCCTGCGTACAGTCGCGTTCACTACTTTAGTTCACACTAGCAGTGCTGCTTTAAATTGTCAATGTGTGGATGTAATGCAATGTATGTACTAAATTATATCAATTTATACCGAAGTAGTAGTCATTTTCTACGCCGCATTGAAATGACACTTGCTGCGTCTAGATATGTAGTATATGTTCTAAGTATATAATTCTAGTTCGAACGAGCACACCACATCATTCATCGTTCACCATTCGTCTTGCTGTTCATTTTTTTAAGGTCCCGTACCCAAAGGGGTAAAAACGCTGCCCTATTACTGAGACCACTATCTGTCTGTCTAGACTAGACAGTAGCTAGACAATAATTGAAGTTTTCAAAGATGATGATGTATTTCTGTTGATGGATACCCCTAGCCAGGTGGACTGACGATCTGGAAAAGGTGGCTGGGACAGACTGGATGCGGAAGGTGGAGGATCGTACGAAATGCTGCACATTGGGCTCTCCCAATGCCTATGTCCAGCGGTGGATTGCGGCTAATTGATTTATTGATATTTCTGTTGCCGTTATAACAATAAATACAAAAAACGTAATTTTTGTGCCGATTTTTGATCGATAATTTCGATAACGGGTTAATTTCGTGCGCGAGTCCGTCTCGCACTTAGCTATTTTTTAGTACTTGAAGATGTACTTTTATAATTTAAAAGTCACTATTATTATTTATTCGGGCGTTTCGTTCGATTTTCGTATATTTCCGCGCAACCGTCGCGTGCGCATCGCGTTCGACAAACTGAAACATCATGTCATGGGTTTTGAAAATGAAACTTTATTTTAAATTTAGTTTGACACGAGATTTATTG
Organism: Eilema griseolum; assembly: GCA_963662185.1. Taxonomy (NCBI): domain Eukaryota; kingdom Metazoa; phylum Arthropoda; class Insecta; order Lepidoptera; family Erebidae; genus Eilema; species Eilema griseolum. Next base: position 6,828,677 of record OY759249.1, read on the forward strand.
CGGTGAAATGAATGTGGTTGTTCAAGTTTGTTTATCTATAGATAGGTAGGTACTAATGATATACAGCTGAAGAGTTTGTCTGTTTGTTTGTTTGAACGCGCTAATCTCAGGAATTACTAGTTCGAATTGAAAACATATTTTTGTATTGAATAGTCTGCTTATCGACGAAGGTTTTAGGCTCTAGGTATACCAGCACGCGACTACTTAAGGGATCTGAGCAGTGATCATAAATGTCAATAAATCTGGCAGATTTTCGCACATTATTTGAAGACTACAAAATAGGGGGCTCATAGGGGTGATAGGACATTTCAAAATATGTTACGGGCGAAACCGGGGCATGTCAGCTAGTGTATATTAAATAAATAATCGTAATTTTTCGAGGAAAGTTGTCTTTTATCAATGATTTTTTTTTTCAGTCTGGATACTGTTCGCTGCAGCAGTCGATTTGATTTTGAACATATCGCGGTTTATGGAGAATTAGTAAGTTTAGTAAGCTCCAGTACGTCCATTCTTTAAAAAAAAAAGAAACGAATGAAAATAGATGCCGATTTAAAAAAGAAAAAACTTTAAAAGGCAATTATAATATAGCGTGTTGAGGAAAATGGGGTCAAAGGAAACGTTAGTTACCCCTGGCATTATTAAATGACAGTACGGAATGGTGTTTTCTCCTTTCAACTCATCATTATCATCATTCTTTAGAGTCTCTATCATTATCACTACTTCTTAGAGAATACATGTACGTACACAAAATGTACACAAAAATAGAATAAAATGTCGGATTGATTTATACAAACAACTTCGGTTACGCCTCTGTTCAAAACATACTTCACCGCCAGTATGTAATTGTGCGTCGCTAAAATACAAACCGACAAATGCAAAACATTGACTTCAAAAGCTTATTCCTGGAGAATATAAGTATTACTCTGAGTGACAACGAGTTACAAACGCTGTCGTAACGTGTGAATACGGTAGATTACACTTGGTAACAGAAATTATCCGTGTGGTTACGGAGGAAGAATGTAGGTAAGTATCACTTTCCCATCTCATGCAAAGGGTGTCGTAAGAGGTGACTAATGGAAAAATATGCAGACGATATCATTGCGGAACACTCAAAATTAAACCCTGTACAAACCCGTCTGGCCAGCGTAGAAACATTAGGCCAAAGCATCTCAACGTTGGGAGAGGTCTGTATTCAGCAATTGGCTGTGATAAGCAATTGATTGAATTGATAACATAGAAGAGAGAATTGTCGTAAAACTAGACCAACTTGAATGTGTCGGGTTTTAAGAACGTAGATAGTTACGAAACGGTTTGTCACTCAAAATAAGGGGCCAGGGCGTAAATCATCGGAATTAGGTCATGCACAGACGAGCGTCGAACTCGTATCTTTTGAAAGAAAATTTAATTAAAAGCAACAATGTTATTAGCATGTTGACGTGTTTGACGCGGCCCGGTTATTGACGTTCGTATTATTATAACGAGATTCGCTTTTGTGTTCCTAACCTAATTCTGTACATTTATTTTGTTTAGATTAGGTCACTCATATTATTAAAAACAATGCGCATACAGTTTTTTTTAATATTCAATAGGTAGGTAGCCGCGTGGTTTCCGGCAGTTTTAAATTAGTGCCACACCATCTCTTCCCATACGGTGTCGTACAAGGCGACTAAGGGATAGGGCTGTTTAACATCAGATATACAGCCCAGACTCAGCCTCAGATGCATGGCTCGAGTTAACAATAGTGCCCGGAATATGGCAATAGGCTCACCCCCTATTACATGGGACCGAATACAATTATTGGTGAAATGTGGGTGTTAATTCATCTCTGCCTAACCCTCCAGGGATAAAGGCTGATTGGTGATTATTTGTATATATTTATGTTCAATAGGTGCTAGGTAAGCGGTTACAGGTGAGATATAAGGATTGGTATTGCCATTCAACGTGGCAATGCCGCCAGTCTACTGGCCACCATCCCGGTTGAGATCGATGGGGAGGAATTCTTTTATGCCTGAACCTGCAGAATTGTTTATTCTGTATTGTTTTTATATATTAATTTAGATAACAAACAATAAATATATTCATATCTAGGTTGAAAGGTTCTTCTTCATCCTCAGCGTCAATTATACTACGCCAGCTAGACTCTGACTAAGCATAGGTTTTAGATTGCGGCTAAACATACCTACTTAGACGACCTCTGTTGCGCGGGTTCGATTCCCGCTCCGTGCAAATATTTGTATGCAAGAATATGTAGATTTCCATGGGTCTGGGTGTCTCTCTTTCTACCTTCCCTTCTATAATATTTTAACAAAATAAATCTAGTCTAAAATAAAACTAAAACTAGTAAAAAAAAAAAATTGCGTGTTTAACAAGGACACATTTTCACGAAAACATTCAATTGACACACAATTTTGAATTTTACGGATATGGCAAACGGCAAGATGTGTACCAATCATTGCGTTTCATGTTGTTTGTCACGCATAATTCGAATTTTATTGCTAATAATTTAATCCAACTTTCCTGGCACAAACAACTGTTGAATATTAAAAAAAAGTAAAAACAAATTCGCAGCACGAATTCAGAATTATTGCCACAATAGTAAATTGCAAGAGATCGTTGAACTCTGTTTTACAGCTGATTCTGTATTCTAGATGCGTACACCGATTGCCATACAAATGTACGCGTGTAAATTAAAAGAGCTGACTCGACTTTATCAGGCCCCATAGACAAGTAACAATTCGTTATCTGCATAGAGAAAAGAAAAGAAGAAAAATGCGAATTTTATAATGAGCAATGGTTTTGAACCGGTCCGATAGTGAACAAGAGTGGATTTATGACGTGTATCCGTGTGGTGATAGATTAAGAATACAAGTACAATTCCTCATACCTCATAGGTGTCGTAAGAGGCGAGTAATGGAAAAATACTCAGAAAATATCACTGCAAGGGAAAGGAAAATCTCGAAAGAAAATCCTGTACCAACCCGTCTAGTGAGTGTGGAAACAGTAGGCCAAAGCTTCCCAACATTGGCTAATTGATTGATTGACTGTATTGCTATGCCACTGAATACACACCTTGTTACTTGGGAGTTGTTATCGCCGGGAACAGAGAGGACAAACGAAAGATATCAGTGTGGAAACGGTAGGCCAAAGTTTCCCAACAGTGGGAGAGGCCTATGTCCAACAGTGGACTGTGATAGGTTAATTGATTTATAACGCGACGCGACTAGCGAAGAGAACGATAAAGATACAGTCATTATAAATAAAGGTGTGTACAAGATTGAAAAGACAAAAATACAATGCATTATAGTTGTTACGGTGTTGTCGTATCAATTCACAATACTGAATAAAGTAGGTAGCGTGTTATTGTAAACATAACAAAAACATAACCATTAGAAAGTTCTAGTAGCGTGGAACGTTTAAAAAAAGACAGTTTCTTTTAATAGTTATTGCTTATTATGTAATCTGGCTGTTCGTTACATATCTTTGCTCGAGTTTAACAGATGTACTATTCAAAAAATTTGGTGTACAGATGTTGCCAATAGACAAGGTTGGAATTAAAAAAAATGGTAGGAATTAACTGTCAAAATTGATTTTTTGTATGTACGTATTAAATTAATTCCTACAGAAATGAGAAATTATTTAGAATGAAAATCAAGATATAGTAAAACCAGTATTACCGTGTACTGAAATAGGCCACTTTGCTTGAAAAATGTAAAAATTTTGCTAAATTGTCTTTGATTTGCGATAAAATAGTTTGGATTTGACAGTGACAACCATAGTTCCTATTTTTGTCATTTCATAGAATCGTTGGTTTTACTGTATATCTTGTTGTATTATTAAATATGTTTAATTACTAGAGATATAGAATAAATTATGCATTTTAACCAACATTTTGGTTGTAAATATCAATTATGTTTTGTCTCATATTTGTTAGAATACCGAAACGACAAGGAAAACGACGGGACGTTTAGGTATTTATATATTCGTCTCGGTCAAGGAACCGAACAGAGTACATGAAAAATAAAGGTCGGGCACGCATACTTACTTGTCATTTATATATTTTCATGTAATTTATGTGTTTTGTTTTGGCAACACTGACAATGTTCAAGGTAGGTCCTGTAAAATGGAACAAATGACATTATTGTCAGTTTTATTTGAGATGTAACCTATTTATTTTATTTTTAAACATTTGAACTCCGATATGAGTTTGTCTAATAGGTACATAAAAATAAATATATATAAATTGTTTTGAGTTCTTTATTGTTGGTACAAGACACCGGGGCAAAACCAGGACGCGCAGTAACTGTTTTATTTAATTTAGGGTGACAGGCGGCTCCACTCGTCAACCCCAGGCCCGCGCTCATGGGGGACAGAGTTCTGTTTATTTTACGACCTCAGACGGCCAAGCTACTTACATAAAATTGGTCCCTGGAGCCAGTAATTTTTTTTACGCTAGGACTTTTTTAAACTACGGCTCTCCTAGTCACGTCTAGTCGACAAAATCAATTGGGTATTTGCCCGACTAGTCAAATTAGTTACATTTTACTAAACGTCAAAATGGTAAGTTACAAGGAAATTGGTATGAAATAATTTATTGTGACGTCATAATATTTAATAGTCGATTCGTTTCCTATTATAGGTTTGGTGTATGATTAAAAATAAATAAAAACGATAAAATAAGAACAGACGCATCTTCTACCGTTCTATTACCATTCTTAATTTAATAAGCTCAGTTAAATAATTTAGAAAATACCTAATTAGAAGTAAAATGAAAGGAGTTTGAAATATAATAATGATCAAAGATATGTTTTCAGTAATTAGGTAAGTACGGAAGTAAACGCACACGATAATTTACCTTCTACTCAGTAAACTTAAGTACTAAATTGGCATATTGTACCACTGTAGATGTCACCGGTTAGCTATTCAACATCCACATAATACACATTCTGCTTTACCGAGGATCAAGTTCTGTGTTTCCGTTCGCCAATACCAAGGTGAGAGGCCTGTTGTCAATTGTCCCTCATCTAACCTCCCTCACAGGCATAAGTAGGTTGGTACTTAGATGATTGCGATGCGTGAAGGTTTCTTATCGTCATTATATTTTGGCATTAGCGAAGAGAAACTTCTCCTCACTTAAATTAGGTTCTAAATTGATATCATTGAGTAGACAATATAATAACATAGGTAATTGATTCAACTTAATATCGGTTCCTATTATTGATGAAATACCCTCGTAATCACTATCATCACGCATCAGCATCCAGGTTAGAGCCTGGGGTCTGTACGCTGAAAAATTAAGTAACTAACTACTACTAATTCATAATCTAATACGATGAGACACTTACAAAAAAACTTGTATAAAAGTGTTAAGTATTATGTAAATAAATTATAAATGCATGTCAAATCAAAATAGTACTTACGTGCATAATTAAGTATGTGATCATTTAAAATATGTTTTAATTTTGTTGCTAAGCTTTTTATAAGACACTGGAGATTTGTATTTCAAATTTCATTTTATTTTGATCATAATATTTATGCGTCGCTGATTTTGTAACACAAAATTATACTAATTCTATTTTTAAATTATCACCTATCAGAGCGCGCGAAAATTATCATCAAAAATTAGATGTTGAACGCAGTAAACGCGGGAAAATTACTGTCAAAATTTTGACATAGCGCTTGACAGTATTTTTTTTAAACTAAGTACTTGAAGAGGCAAGAGTCGCGTGAAGACTAACATGGATTACATATTATCCTTTTTCAAGGCAATCCGGTAGGACTGGGTTAACCGGTGGGTGGGTCGTTCCTCGCGAATGAACTTCATAATCATTTTAGAGCATTGTTTTGCTTGTCAACTACTGGATATATCGATCAGATAATTGAAGATAATTGATTTAATAGCGGTTGTCGGTACGACTGGCGGTATGACTTGTTGAGGAAACGGTTGGATTTATTGTAGGTATCTGTGGTTTTTATGCGAAAGATGTTGAAATGTTTGTAAATGTTTTAGTTTTAATTAATTATAATTCAGGCAGGTTTTCACTATGTATATTATAAGCTATGCCTAATTTGGGTCAATATGTCAAGTCAAACTCAAAAATAATTTATTCTGCATAGATAATTTAATCGGAACTTGCAAAACGTCATACAGAAAGAAATATGAATGACTAGTTTAGCAAAAGAACCACAGCCGGTTCAAAATGCGACTCCGACAAGAAAAAACATTTTTTTTGGTCTATTTACAAACATATTCTTATTCTAAATACAATAACCTATTCTTGGATTTTATAATAGCCTTTTTGGCACAATTTAATTTTAACTACATGTTTAAATTTATCCACAGGTTAGTTCCTAACTTAGCTTATGGCATTGTAAATCCAAAAATATTTTGGACATATAAGATATATTGTACGAATTCCCTATTCAAATCTAAACAGCGCAGCCGTGATGATGAGTGAATGCTATGAAGTTCTTCAAGGTATGTATGTAGAGTAAAGGTTTAACACTATTTAGTAATTTAATTCCTTTGTAACCACTAGGAGTCCCCTTTAGTCCCCCATTCCCCCGTCCCCCCAACTCCGGGATATTTTTTTTTATACCACTTAGGTGGCAGACAAGCATACGGCCCACCTGATAGAAAGAGGTTACCGTGGCCTATGGACGTGTGCAACACCAGAGAAGTCACACTCGCGCTGCCGACCCTGTATGCACAGAGTTTCTGTGCCGTCAGTGTAGAAGACAAAGCAGGGTAAGTCTTCCCACTGATAGCACAGACTCTCCAGTGAGCTCTGGCTACCCTACTCACCGCTGGGAACACAACACGAAGTTATTATGGCCGCGGTATTCTGTAAGGCGGAGAATATAGCCTACGCTGGAACCTACAAACAACATGAGCATACCGGTACGGATGAGGTTCTTAAATCTTGATGGGCTCTCATATACAAAGTTATTTACAGGCGAATTGATTTAAACGTTTTAGTTATGTTTTGGTCTAAGTATGGGAAGGTAATAAAGTCATCCGTCCGGTTATACCAGACGCGGCTTGTCCTGACTGTGGGACCTTTTAGCTTGAGTATATATTGTTAAGGCCCATTTACACTTAGGTAACAAAAATGACAACAACAAATGAAAAGGTCTTCAACGAGGTAGAATTTTTCGTAATTCTAGAAAGACACTCGGCCAGAATCTCATTTTTTTGAGAACAAATCGACAGATTGATATTGTGTTTATAATCTGGCCTCAGATAAACCGAGATTCAAACTGAGTACCTTATAGAATGCGAGTCTGTTTTCCAGAACGACGCAGCAGGCACATGCTGTTTGTTTTCATGACATTTTTGTACTGTATTTTATGTAATGAGTCTCTGATACTTGAAATAAATGAACTTTGATTTAGTTTTTTTTTGTAAGAACGTTTTGAACGATCGAACGAACTTGACAGGTGAATTCGGGGTGAGGTTTCAATTGCATACTCTAACGTGACGTCACTAAATTTCCTTGGGTCGGCCGGGGTGTGAGGGATATGCCTGACAACCTCACCTCCGGCAACGAACAACGAAAAAAAAAAATTGAAATCTCACCTCGAATTCAACTGCCAAGTCCGTTCGATCGTTCGAATCATTCTTACAGCATGTACCTGCTGTTGTGGATCGACTCTCACAATGACATTAGAACTAACATCTAAAATTCAATCTGTTCTCAGATCTAGTTGTGAATCCAGATTCAGAACTGAGTATCATTCTGGAATACCTAAGCCTAAGCATAACTTTATGAAACATCACACATCACGAACACGAACGAATTGAATGATATTTTCAAATTTAGAACACTTCAGGTTGATACAGCAAAGAACTGGGCCACACCTGTCACTGTCAAAGTGACTGACAAGTGGAACTGACAGTGGACAAATTCATAGCGTTGTAGATTTAGTGAGAGGAACTTGCACAAAAAACTAAATAGTACAATGTACAGTATTATTATTGTCATTTGATATGGTAGAAATTCAATCTTGTCGAAATAACCGTAACGAATTTATTATTACACTAAAATGTCACCCATGTTTCCGTTAGAATGTGTGAGCGGATAGTGTTAGACCTAGTAAAGATATCTTTAGCTATAGTAGAATTGACAAACTTGAAATTACATCTTCATGTTCATCCTGGCGTTATTCCCAGTCGCATCCTGAAGCTTTCATCTCAGAGTCTGGAGTTCGCTTTTCCATTCTAACTGCGGGTTACCTGATCTTCGATACACAAGCCATTGGTTGTGGAGGTCACATAGCAGTCGCTTCACGGAATTCCAAAGTAAATCACCAATGGGTGATATCGAGGTATTGCAGTTAGACCAGTGAAATTACATTTAACACTACCCTACACTACCCTTTTTAATACTACCCTACTAAGCTGTGGTAAATGTTGTAGGGAACACATTTATAACATTATGTATGTATGCAATTCTTAGTAAATATTATATTGTGTTTCTGTTCGTTTAGCCAAATAAAGAAAAAAAAACAAATATAGGAAAAGAACTGCTTAAAAAAGAGTATGGTTCTCCTCCCCCAAAACTCTGCGCCAGAGCCTCGACAACTGGCAGATGAATTTGGATGCAATTCTTGCCGAGTGGATTGAAGGAGAATCGCGAACCATGCTGCCTGCATGCTATTTGAGCGTCAGAGGTCATAAGATGACCTCCGCTCCCTATGAGCGTAGGCCAGAGTGGGACGGGTGGAGCCACCTGTTACTCTGGCAGGAGAGGGCCGCGGCGCGCCTCCCCGTTTGCGGGAACGAGTTTGGGAGTCGAGTTCGTGGTTCCCATACCCGAGGGCCAGATAAAGATGGTCTTGGGTCGGCCGAGGTGCGAGGGATATGCCTGCCAAGCTCACCTCCAGCAACCAACAATGACCCATAGACACCGTGTGTTTTAATCTATTCGAGTCTGACATAACCTGTCCCACCGCCTCCGATGGTTTGGGCTGGGGGTAAAAAAAAAGGTGAGTTTGAGCCCAGAAAATATTTATTCTCATACACCACGTAGGCTTGTCACCATTGTGGTAAGATGCTTTTTTTCCTAAATTCCAAACTAAAGTGTATATGTGCTTTAAGTAAAATACTGTTTTCAGTGTTATATTGAATGGGAACCAGTTTCAACAAAAACTTGCCCACGTTGAAATGAGTTCTGTATCGAGCATTAAACGTTTTTTTCTCGATACAACATGTGCAGACTGAAAAAAAAATGCTTGTTAAAGATCTAATTGACTGTTTTAAATAGTGCTTTATATGGAAAAATAATAGTACTTGTCAGTTTGTTTGGTCCTCTCCCACGCTGTCAGACACGCAATGCGTCTAAAATTTAATTCAAAAGTGGGGATTTGAGTGACTAGTCAAGTGCCAACGGTCTCACTAGCTATGGACGCCCAAGATCGTGCGAAGTGGAGGATTGAAGAGTCGGAATGCGGACCAGGAAAATACGTCTCTATGAGGATCATGATGTGTTTTTATTTCGAAAATGAATAATACATTCGTTCATATCTCTGGCAACCTACGGCCCACACAGTCGGCGTTTTAGTTTAGGTTAAAGTACGACGTAACCTCCCCGTCGACTTCAGTTTTTTATCTGTGGGGATTTCACGCTCAATAAAATAATAAAAAAGATATTTATTTCCATGAGCAAAAAGTGAAAACTCATTATAACAGATTTTGACTGTCGGAAACCTGCAAATTACCTGCAGCTTCGCCTCCGTATTCCCCAATTTTTGTAATTTTTCGCGCTTTTTTTTAAAAGTCTGTCTGTTTACCCCGGAGAGAAAGCCGTGAGTAGGTTACATGTATGTAATGTAAAAAGAAAGTATTATAATAGCTTTTCTAATTAATATATTTTTTAATTTGGTAAATAATAACGACCAACCTCTCTTCATTATTAGGTAGTATTTCTAAGAAATAAAGCATTATATGTTCTTCTAACCTAAAAGTTCAATGGCCGCGACGAAAAAACATAAAAATATAATCTCTATGGTCATACGTTATGTTCGGTGAAGAAACTGTAAGGCTCATTAAGTATTCATGGCGAAAGGATAGGCGAACACTTTTAATTTCAAACACGTTGAAGTCATAGCAAATACCCTAAGTTATTCTTTTGGCTGCCAAATATGCGAAAAAGTGGCGTTACGGGCCGGCAGTGCCAACAGAAGTAATAAAAATTTCAAAAATCCCATTATAAGAAATTGGTGAAATCGCAATCTACCGGATCCGGGATCTTCTACTAGGTGGCGCTAAACTATAAAATTTATTTTAGCGCCATCTAGTAGAGGGTTTTAAAACTAGAGGTGTCCAAAACGGTAACGTTCAATGGGTTTTCCCTATCTCTATAATCCCCAACGCACCTAAAGATTTCAGGCAAAAAAATCATTACAATCGGTAGAGCCGTTTTAGAGGAGTTCGATCAACACCGTGTTACAATTTTTTTATATATTTAAAGTTATAGTGCTTACCTTTGTTTCAAGACGTTCTGATTCATTCTTGTAGTGTGTTCTTTCGCTTTCCACCTTGTCCAGTTTACTCTTCAATGTTTCCAGCTCATCCTGCAACAAACAACCATATTGTTTAAGAGATAGGGTCCACATTCGTTCGCATACTAATGTTAGAAAACCTACACTTTCTGCCTCTTATCAATTGTGTACAACTTAGACTACAAACTCTATAGACACAGAACGCGGTGTATAAAATATCTATTACTTGTTTTGTATGACGGAGTTTGACGAATTTTGACGAATTTTGACGAAGTTTGTCGAAGTTTGATTTAGATATTCTATATACCCTACCATACCATAACATGTACGTATTGACAGTTTACAGACAATATTGACATCAGTTTATTTAGACAAAACACGTATTTTGCCATGCATTTTGTTGTGTCTATACAGTATACGAGTTATCAGTGGAAAGGACTATTAGGCAAGAGAAGGAGAGGGAGACCCTTAGCACGCTGCACCCTGGGAAGATAATTTGAAAAGATCAGCAAGCAAAGACTGGTGTTCCATAGAAAAAGACCGACAAGAATGGGCATTTTTTTTATACCACTTAGGTGGCAGACAAGCACACGGCCCACCTGAAGGAAAGTGGTTACTGTGGCATATAGACGTGTGTAACACCAGAGGGGCCACACTCGCGCTGCCGAACCTGTAAGCACAGAGTTTCTGTGCCCTCAGTGTAGAAGACAAAGCAGGACAAGCCTTTAGTCTTCCCACTGACAGCACAAATTCTCCAGTGAGCTCTGGCTACCCTACTCACCGCTGGGAACACATGGCTACCCTATTTAACACAACACAAAGTTATTATGGCCGCGGTATTCTATAGGGCGGAGGTACTTCCCCAGTTGGATTGCTCAATTGGGCGGAAATACCGCCGTATCCTACCTCCTATTAATCTTTGGAGGAGGCCTCACACCTCTCACTCACACCGGGATTCTTGTTAATTTTTATTTATAGTTATACAATGGCTCGGGACTTTTTGTTATTAAATCATGGTACTTACGGTTTCTGCCGACGTTTCGGATGCGTTGCAGCACCCGTGGTCACGCCTTGATTAGCTTGCGAGCGTTGAGAGGTATGCGGGGAACATTTTTTGTGCGCCTACCCACCATTACTTTTATTATAAACGGTTAGGCTGGCGACACACTCACAGAAATAGTAAGTTCCATGATTAAATCACAAGTCCCGAACTTTTATATAAATATGAATTCACACCGCGATAGTTTAAAAATAATATTTTTATTTAATCATACACTTATACTTATTACTAATATAACCTAAGCTAACGTACTAATACAATTTAATTTTTTTTTACTGTATAAGTTTATAAGTAGGTACCAACTATTGTAAACAAGAAATTAAAAGGCGTTATATTTATTTATATTACTAGCTGTTACCCGAGGCTCCGCACGCGTGTATGTTGGTTATTGCGATAAAGCATACCCTTTGTCCTTTTTCAAGATCTAATCTACCCCTATACTAAATTGCATCAAAATCGGTGCCGCAGTTTAGGCGTTAAAGCGTAATGTATAGTCAGACAGACTGACATAATTGTTATCTTTCCCGGATCCTCTCCACTATCAGTTAAAGTTAAAGTAAGTATTATTACGAATCTTTTGTATGGGAGTATATAAAGTGTGGTTTTTAGACTTTTTAAGCAATTTTTTAAAATGTTTCTCTCCGTAAGAATCATCCTCGTACTTCAAGGAATATTCTAAAAAATAATTAGCGAAATCGGTTCAACTTCTCTCGAGATTTGCGCTTAGTAACACATTCTGCGATTAATTTTTATTTATACATATTATTATGTATACAGTATACTCGTAGCTCTACTCAAAGGTATGAGATTATAGAAACTGTGACCTGTATTGTTAACATGATTGTAACTATGCTTGTTAACTACTTAGTCTGGCCATAAATACTGTTACAATTAAAATAAGAAAGATATTACATTTGAATTTGGAATCTGTCATTTTTATACGATTGTTCATTGTGTTTTCTAATTTTGGCGCCAATACATTGTACAATATTTTGCTATATTAAAATGGAGTGGGGTGATAAAGAAAACCGAATCGCTGTGATTGCATTACACAAAGTTGGTATGGAGCCGAATGTAATTTTTAAAACTCTCCATACGCTTGGTATTAGTCAAATGTTTGTGTACCGGGCTATTAATAGGTAAGTACAATGAGACCTCCTCTGTTTGTGACAGAAAAAGATCTGGCCGTCCACGTAGTGTTCGTACGAAGAAGGTGGTCAAAGCAGTAAGGGAAAGAATTCGAAGAAATCCTGTCCGAAAGCAAAAGATTTTATCTCGGGAGATGAAGATAGCACCCAGAACCATGTCGCGAATTTTAAAAGATGACTTAGGACTTGCAGCCTATAAGAGACGCACTGGTCATTTTTTAACTGATAATTTAAAAAAGAATAGGGTGGTAAAATCGAAGCAACTACTGAAGCGGTACGCAAAGGGAGGTCACAGAAAAATTTTGTTTACGGATGAGAAAATCTTTACAATTGAGCAACATTTTAACAAACAAAATGACCGTATTTATGCTCAAAGCTCTAAGGAAGCTTCCCAATTAGTCGGCAGAGTGCAACGTGGGCATTATCCGACTTCAGTGATGGTTTGGTGGGGTGTTAGCTATGAAGGAGTGACTGAGTCATATTTTTGTGAAAAAGGTATCAAAACATCGGCACAAGTGTATCAAGATACCATTCTTGAGAAGGTAGTTAAACCCCTTAACAACACCATGTTCAATAACCAAGTATGGTACTTCCAACAAGACTCAGCGCCGTGTCATAAAGCTCGGTCCACGCAGTCTTGGTTGAAAGTGAACGTTTCGGACTTCATCAGAGCTGAAGACTGGCCGTCGTCTAGTCCCGATCTTAATCCGCTGGATTATGATTTATGGTCAGTTTTAGAGAGTATGGCTTGCTCTAAACGCTATGATAATTTGGAGTCCCTAAAACAATCCATACGATTGGCAGTGAAGAATTTTCCCATGGAAAGAGTGCGTGCTTCTATTGATAACTGGCCTCAACGTTTAAAGGACTGTGTTGCAGCCAATGGAGACCACTTCGAATAAGCTTTTTATATTTTAAATTGTTTTATATTTATGTATTAAACTAACACACTGTAAAAGTAATAAATATTATTTGCAAAAAAAAAATGTATTTTCTCCGTAACAATATTTATGGCTAGACTAGGTATAGTCTATGACTTAGATTCTGAGAGCTTTCTTGTGGAAGCCGTTGTTTAATCGTCCATATAAATTCATAGTGTTTCCTCTTAAGGAATGACTTTTCCCTTGTGACTAAAGCGTTGAATTCTATCATCGCACCGCCACTGGCAGGGAATTCATCCTCACACATTGCGAGCGGAAACGGTGCGCACTGTGCGCTATGAAAGGAACTTCATCCCACGCACGCTCAAACTATGGAATGAACTCCCTGCTGTGTGTTTTCTCAAGCGACTACAATATGGGGTTCTTCAACAAGGGCATTAGAAGGTTTATTGAAGGTCGGCAGCACGAGTCTAACGCCCTGGTGTTGCATACGTCCTTAGGCCACGGTAACCAGTTCCTATCAGTTGGGCCGTGTGCTTGTCTGCCATCTAAGTGATATAAAAGATGCAATTTGGGATTTCCATTTTATTCTGAGTGAAAAATCATGATTTAATGATGACACTGAATTAAAGTTAACAAGTTATTCCTGTACCCGCAAGGAATTTTGATCCAGTTCACGCTGCACTTTCTGTTCAGCTGACCCTCCCTTCTCAGCTTCGCTCATACACATACCCGTAATCTAATAAATAAATAATGTATGTGAATTTACTAGATTAGTTAATATTTATGATTACTGCTCTGCTCCCTTGAATAGCAGCGCGATGATATATAGCCTGTGTTACTCACAAATAATGTGGCTTTCTATTAGTAAAAGAATTTTTAAAATCAGTCCAGTAGTTTCGGAGCCTATTCAATACGAACAAACAATCAATTTTTTTTCTTTTTGTAATATTAGCATAGATAGTAAAATTCTCAAGGAGAGTGCATTAGTGAGTTAAGTACATACTAATTAAGAACAAAATTGAAAGTAGTTTAGAATTTCCATAATTTAGGCGAGACTTTCTCGATATTTTGGTAGATCGTGTCAATGACCTCATTTACAGCTGTTTATTGTTTACTATATAGTTTGTTTTTATTTAATGCTTAGGTCGATGACCTTTCATTGTTATATAATATTTTTTTAATACTAGATTAACATAACTGAAGCTGCGGTAGCCTAGAGGTATGTGTAATGAACTGCTGAGACGAGGTTTTAACATGGCACACACTAATGACTTTTCGAAGTTATGTGTGTATTTATCGCACGTTTATAAGTGAATGGCTATAGGCTCGCCACCTATTTACATTGGGACCTAAACATAAACTGGCGAAAAGTGGGTGCTAGCGCCTCAGCCTACCCCTTCGGGGATATAGGCGTGAGTTTATGTTATGTTTAGATTAACATAGCCACGTTTCGCTCAAACGGTAGTCGGTCCTGTAAAAGTCAATAGAAACAGCAGGCGAATTTTGCGTGCGAAGTGATGACTTATGTGACGTAGATGTTACAGCATTCGACTGCTAAGTCGAAGGTCTCGAGTTAGATTACCGCTCAGTGCAAATATTTGTGTTTGCATTAATCTGAGTATTTTTCCAACTGAGTTGAGTTTGGGTTTCAGTCAACTACGAAACGACTGAATTTTTATATTTACCGTAAAGCGCCTGTCATCTGACTTTCATAATCCATTAGCGATATCAAAGTTCTATAGTTACTTATGCCTTGATCGACCGAGTGGAGTGCCGAGTGCACGGCCGATGGTCGGTAGGTACGTGTGAACATGGCGCCGAGTACTTTGCACGTACACCTCACTCGCCCGAAAGAACCGTCTCGCCACTCCATTCAGTGCGTATGATAGTGATACTGTGATTAAAGCATTAAGTAGTTCGTATGTTAGTAAGGCAACCAGGGCCGACGATTTAAAGTGTTTCCCGAGGCACGGAGGCATCTTAATCTGTAAAAAATGTTCACCCATCCTAACCATCCGGCTAGTATTGCTTAATCTTCCAACTTGGTTACCACTTCTACGAGCACACAGCTACGAGCCCATCAATTAAAAATCAGTATTTGTGAGTTTTATTGCTGTAAAATTTTCCGCAGGCGCAAATAGGTGAAGACATTTCAATACATTTCTGCTATTTATTTGCCGATTTTTTTTGTCTAGACTACTTATACTTTACTAGTTAGGAACCTACTTAACTAAAGATACATTTTCTTACATATAATCACGTCTTTATCCCCGGATGGTTAGGCAGAGGTGAATTAACATCCACATTTCACGAATAATTGTATTCGACTCCACGTAATATGGGGTGAGCCTATTGTTGTATTCCGGGCACTATTGTTGTCAAAAGCCATGCATCTGAGTCTGGGCTGTATATATCTGTCTGATGTTAAACAGCCCTATCCCTTAGTCGCCTTGTACGACAGCGCATGGGAAGAGATGGGGTGGTCCAAATTCTACTCAGCCGGTTATCTTCTTATCGTCATCATCTTGATGTGTCTTTTAATATTTGTATTTATCGACGGCGGGTTCGATCTCCGCTCAGTGCAAATATTTAATTTGCTAATGTTAGTAGTTTACGTAAATATCACTAATTGAAATAAAATCACTTTTTGCTAGATTCTTTGTCGGGCTAAATGTAAACATAACATAACATAAACTCACGCCTATATCCCCGAAGGGGTAGGCAGAGGTGCTAGCACCCACTTTTCACCATTTTATGTTTAGGTCCCAATGTAATAGGTGGCGAGCCTATTGCCATTAACCGGCACTTATAAACCTGCGATGAGGCAACCGCGGTAGCCTAGTGGTATAGGTAATGGACTGCTGAGACGAAGTCTCGGGTTCGATCCCAGGTTTTACCATAGCACACACATGACTTTGCGATGCTTTTCGTAGTTTGCCAGATAATTTATTATATTACACAAATATATATTCACTAATCTAAATCCTAAGTAATCTATACAGAAATAATTTATAAATATTAAATACAATAAAAATAAAATAACTATTATACAACTTATAGCTAAGAACAATTAAAATGCGTCGTAGAATTCCTCCGCATCGCATGCCTCTTGTGGTAGCGTTCCCAGAAGACTGGCAGCATTGCCACGTTGTATGGCAATGCTTATTCTCTGACCTAAAAAGAGGCCAGCCTTCTGGTCACGAGAAGCGTCGACCATACGCTTCGCAATCTCACGGAAGAGGTTGCGAGCGCTCGGACCCCATGACCCCAAAGTCTCGACTCCAAACGGCACAAATTCATAATCTCCGATGAGATTGGAGTATTTGCGCCGCTTGAGAGCCTCTGCAGAAGCAGCAGCAGCACCAGCACAGCCAGCCGTGCTAGATATATGGGTAGGAGCCATGGTATCAACGCATGTGGCGTCCCACACCAGAGTCCTACCCATCTTCCATGGCATTAACGACATGCCATCCGGTCTCTTGCCATCATCACGCGCCAAACCGTTTGGTTCTAGTACAGCTGGTACACCGGCGGTGACAAGAGCACGGCGGATTATGTCATTGAGGCTGGCGTGCCGTGGAATTCGCCCTGCGCTCCTGCAGCACGACAGACCATGGTGTCCGAGTCTGTCAACGGCTTCTCCACAACGGCATTGATGCGATGAAATACACGGCGCAACTAAACGGAGACAAGTTGCGATGCGGAAGGTAGTGTCATCTAACATAGTCCCTACGTTAGATGACGGAAGAGCTTGTAGCCAAAGACCCGATTCCCACACTCCAACCGCCAGTAAACGGGCACGCTCAGCAGCATTGGAACATGTATTTAGTAATTTTTTTCCAACTAAGCTGCAGAGCTGCCCGTCCCACTGACGCTGTGAGAAAAGGTTCCTTGGTAGATCGGTGTTTGGACATGCAATTTTCCAAGCGTTCACTGCATCAGTCTTACACAATACTTCAGAATTAACTAGTGTAGGTGCAAGGATTTTCCTAGTTAATTCTTCGGTACTGTGGACTGAAGACAGGAACGCTGGTAAGCTGACATCTGAAATTTTGCGAATACCGAGCCCACCCAAGCGAATCGGTAGAGTCGCTTGTAGTAAAGCTCGGTCATCCAAGGCCACATTTAAAATTTTGGTGAGGGTATTTTCTATAATTTCGTCTATTTTTTTCAAAATTGTTATATGTTTAAAAAATTTTCGTAGTTATGTGTGTAAATGTAAATATAAATAATATATAAAATATAATATAAATAATATAGTAATAGCAAATAAATCACGACAGAATTCGTGGAAAAGTTAAGACATTCCGCACTTTAAAGAAATATAAAGATTCAAGAAAATATTCGGGAATAATTCAAAGTCAAACGCTTGCAAAAGCAACAATGCTTCATATGCTAACCACAGAGAAAAAGTTCAGAGAACTGTGATAGAGGAGAAAGTATTTACACCGTTCCAAGTTTATGAAACTATTGAGCATGAAATCACTATAGTAGTTTGTAAGAATTGCAAAAATATGTTGATCTTCAACATAAATATCATTATTTAGTGAGTTAAAGTGTTAAAATACTGTATTTTGTTTTTCGCCAAGTGTAATTGAAGCGAGCTGCACGGATATAAACATTAAGGCCCTGATATCAGAACGATACTCAGTCCTAAATCTTGATTTATAACTAAACTTGAGTACAGATTGTATTCTAGATGACAGTTCTAATGTCATTGTGAGAGTTGATTCACAACTGAGCGTTGTCCTGTAATACTGGCTTCAGATATCTACAATAATTATAATCATTCTTTAAGACGCCTCTTAATGAATCCACAACTTTTATATATATACATACATATATATTCACAGCCGTAAATTCTCAAAGGGGGTAGGCAGAGGTGTAATAACACCACATTTTGCTATAATTTTAGGTATTAGGGGCGAACCTATTGCCTTCAAGTGGATACTTCGGCACGGTCAGTATGTTTACTGTTGGATACAGAACAGCTATATTCCTTAGTCGCCCTCTACGATATTCTGTAAACGGTGTGTTTTTTACGTTTTTTTTACATGAAAATACAGAAAATCATATATAAAAAAGCATACATTACGTGTGTTACACAACGGAAATACCGTTTGATTTCTAATCGCATAAGAGATCAGATCGTTGCAATTAAAGACTACACATACTGTTAGCTGGTTATGCCATGCGGAAATATTGTGCGATGTTGGAATGTGGGCAAAAACTGGCGTGTGGTGTGTGCGAGTGAGGAATGCTGAGTTAGGGGTGCTTTAGACTTGTTCGAACGGCATTTTTTTTAATGTAGGATGGTAAGCTAAAGGCAAAGTTTCAGGAAAGAAGGTCACCATTACAGACACTAAGTAATGTTACAATGGTACCACTCGGCTAAGCGGCCTCATCAGATGCTTTTTCACTCCCCGCTTATAGGACCCGGGACTGTAGGATAGAATTTAACTAGTAAGGCATATTGGTATAGTTTGGATAACCGGGCACTGTGTGTGTGCCCGGTTATCCAAACAACGTTAATGCAGCAACGTTATCCAAACTCATAAAAACGTCTGGTAAAGTGTGAACCATCCTTAATGCGGTAATATTACGATAGTTTCACTAATTAATGATTTATAAGTCGATTACTGTGATTAAATCTTATGAGAGCGTATTGCTCTCGTAAGATTCTCGCAAACACGGATGTACTTAACGATTCATTGTTGCAGCAAAACAAATACCATAATTTGACTTCCTTGGTTTCCGTTATCGGTTCTCATATTATAATTTTTTATACCACTTAGGTGGCAGACAAGCACATGGTCCACCTGATGGAAAGTGGTTACTGTAGCCTATGGACGTGTGCAATACCAGAGACGTCCCACACGTGCTGTCGACCTTGAAGAAACCTTGTAATGTCCCTCTTGAAGAATCCCATAGGCTTACGACCACTTACAGAGAAAACCCTCAGGAGTATAATGGAACTATCTTGATACCTTTCGCTTAAAATAATACGTGCCTCATAGAACCTCAAGTATTTTGTCAACGTATCTCAATCCTATACATTGATTAATTTATTCTATTTTTTAAACGTGTTACCACTTTTATAGAGGGGCTGAAACCTCTCGATCGTAAGCTTAATAACCTCGTGTTGTGTTCCCGGCAGTGAGTAGGGTAGCCAGAGCTCACTGGAGAGTTCTTGTGCTATCAGTGGGAAGACCAAAGGCTTATCCTGATTTTGTGTTCTGCACTAAAGGCACTTAAAATCTCTGTTCTTACAGGGTCGGCAGCACGGATGTGACTCCATTGGTGTTACAAACGTTCATAGGCCACGGTAACTACTTTCCATCAGATGGGCCGTGTGCTTGTCTGCCACCTAAGTTGTATAAAACAAAAAAAGCTTGACTCCTCCATTAAGTTACTGAGTCTTTCCACGCGAGCGGAGCTGCGGCTACAAATAGTACTAAACAAGATAAATCATGGCATCGTATATTGAATACAATCGCCGCTTCGCTCTATTTGCGCCGCGACTGTGCTTGTTTGCATCAGAACTTATTGTGTCGCGGTCGGTGAAGTGTGCCAACGCAGACACACCTAGGTGTAATGCTTAGTGCGTATTGCTGACTCTACTGCAGACAAAACTTTGTCTTTACATATGAAATTGCCGTTTTTTTGAAGACATTCTAGGAAACCCAACTTTCAGAACCTACTAATATTTTTGCATTTTTTTTAAGAATGACATATCCAAATTTTATGATTTTTTTTTGTGTACAACATTTAGCTAACAAACACTTTTATTACATTTTTGAAAAGTGACAGCTGTAAAAAATTAAAACGAAATTTATCATCAAAATGGATAGCATTTAGGAAGTACTGTTTTTGAAGATCGAATTTAATTTATCAAGCGGCCAATAAAAAAAAAAATTAATACAGAGTACTATTTTCAAACATTATATAAATAATGGAAATAGCTATTAAATTACAGGAAAAACGAACTCATGAATCTGTTAGAAAATTTCAGCAATTTCATAGGTGAAGACCTAATATTATCGTGTTGCCAGGTGTTGTTGGCTCTTCCTGGATGCATTTAATAATCCCGTTCCCGCGACCCACATGTAATAATTCCCTGTATAAAAAGTGCTTTGTCCTCTGCACTGACCGCACAGACACTCTGTGCTTACAGGGTCAGCAGCGCGAGTGTGGCTTCTCTGGTGTTACACACGTCCATAGGCCACGGTAACCACTTTCTTGGGCCGTGCGCTTGTCTGCCACCTAAGTGGTATATAAAAAAAAAGTGACAAATGAGCTTTTTTTTATAGTCCAGATATCCCCACGGATACGAGCCGGAGGCCGGAGTGGTTATGTCGGACTCGAACCGACTAAAATCACGCCATCTTTGGGTAGTCATTTGCCGGTCGTAAAAATATTTCACGCACCCTGGCTGACGCAAGGCTCCCTTCTGGTGTGGGGACCAGTACAATCCCGGGTCCTTTAAACGGGGTGTGAAATAGCATATGAAGAGGCCGCCAAGCTGAGTGTAGCACTCAACACTAACCCCATTACTTACACATTACCATTACAGACACTAAGTAATGATTGTAACATTACTTAATGTCTGTAATGGTGACTCTCTTTCTTGAGACTTTGCCTTTAGCTTACCATCAGGCGAGGTACCGGCAGGCTGCGTGCGTTTTAATCGGTTCGAGTCCGACATAACCTCCTCCACCGGCTCCGGTGTGGAGGTATGGTGAAGTGGGGATTTTGCGCACGTAAAAAAAAAGCCATTAGGCGAGGTAAAGTCGGAGATAAAACAATCCTAGATAAAAATAAATTGTATCAAAGATACCTACAGTTCATTTCAGTCGTTTTTGTTAAAAAGTGTACTTAAAAAACGTTCATAATATATCCTATCTTCACAGTTCATTAGTTTTGGAAATCATCGTAAAAAAATAACATACCACTGTTTTATACAGGTTTGCTCTGAGCAAGTACCAATAACACCCACACACACAAATAATCATCAACATAAACTCCTTCCCATGTTACACTTCTCGAGTATGGGAATGAAAGTTCTTCCCGCAGACGGGTTAAACCGTAAATATCGACAAAAAACGTACTTTCCCGTTCGATCTAGTGAATCGAGACCGATTGATTTACGATATTTAAACGGTATTGGAAATCGGGAATGCTTTAGTTTTTATTGTGGGCACTTGTAGTTGATCTTCATCCTGGTATTAATCCCAGTTGCATCCGAAGATTTCACCTTAGAGTCTGGGGTCCGCTTTTCCTAGTGTAACTGCGGATTTGGCTGAACTTTGATATATTTTGTGAAACTACTGCCTTCCACAACCCTCTGGTGTTACAGACGTCCATAGGTCACGGTAACCACTTTCCATCAGGTGGGTCGTGTGCTTGTCTGCCAACTAAGTGGTATAAAAAAAATAAAAATAAAAACCCAAAGGCGATATCATAGCATTGCAGTAAGAGCAGTTGTTAGACTATTTAGGGCTCCAACTCGACTGCCATAAATGTTCGTATGGCAACAGGGACTGACGGTTGGGGTGCGGGTTGGGTAACCTCCACGTTGGCTTACCTGTTTCTTTTCCCTCTGGACCGCGGTCCTGGGGAAAGGAAGCGGGGAGGCTGGTGCACCCTGGACGACGGTTAGTAGACTCTGACTCCAAGGAGAAGGAGCTCTGCTAGCCGTCGACAAATAACCCAACAAGCCCTTTTTAGGGCTAGCGAGCCCAGGCTTTTAAAGTCTGGGCCCTGTCGCTCCCAGTACCCCTCTGCTTTCAGAGGGGACATGGGGGCGACACAAGGATCCTCGGGATCCAGGGACGGGCCGGCCTTCTGCTCGCGCAGTGGCTGGCAGGCATTCGTGCCACCGTCGGTGTTGGGAGAGTTGGCTGATCTCCCGCGTCGCGTAACCTCCAGGATATCGACAACGACCTGAGTGCTAGCCACACTTGGGAAGCCGGTATCCTGAAGGCCGCGGGGCTTGCCTTAATTGGCCGGCCCGCGACAAGGAAAAGTCTTAAAAACCCGACAGCGAAGTCGCTTAAAACCTGTGGACACCTGGGGAAATCCACAGTATTTACCCCGCTTCCTGGAATGAGCGTCACCCAGGAAGTGTAGTTTAAATCGCGTCATACTCGTGGGAACTAAATGGAACCTTTTCACCAAAATCCCAAAAAACCAAGTGAAACAGTCTGCGCGGAGGTCGCGCAGCACCACGACGCGGAGGTCGCGTCCCAAGCAGGGACGGTGTCGGAGGATTTCGACACCGCCACTGAGCGAAGCAGGGCGAACAGCCCGGTGGGTCTGCAGACCCGAAAATCTGCACCACGGCGGAAGAGGAACCGCAAGAAGAAAGTTATCCCCGCACCGAAGAGCGACTCGGATCTGGATCTGACCCTGACCGACTCGTCGTCTTCTAGCAGCTCCGGTGGGGACGAGACGATGCGCCCTCCTCCGCCCAAGCAGCTGGCGGTTAGCCGCCGAAAGCTGCAGGACGGAAGCACCAAAGCCCCCTCCTCACGGGCTCCGGCCCCAGAGGATGTGAGGGCGCCGCCGAGTTTCTCCGCCTCGGCGGCGCCCTCGCCTCGTATCGAAGATACGACGCCGACGGACGATATAACGTCCAGGGAGGTGATAGAGGCTCTGGAAGGGTGGGCCGGAACCCGCACCGATTCTCCGACGCCGGAGGAGAATCGAGTAACGCAGGCGGCGTCGCGACTTGTCCAACTTTACGACCACCTCAGGGCGGAGCTGGCACAATTGCGGCTCGAGAGGGCTCATATGGGCAGGAGACATATTGAGCTCCTCGACAGCTATGAGCGGATGGCGGCCAATCACCGTAAGGAGATGAGCAAGATGGCGGCGGAGCTGGCCGAGCTCAAAAAGGTCGTCGCTGGACTGCCGAATGAGCGGGTGACGCGTTCGGCGCGGCGGAGGCTGGGGGTGCTGCCGGAACGGCCAATGCCGTCAACGCGGCAGCTGTCGCCGGTGCGGTCGAGGTCGCCGCTGCGGCCGGAACCGCTGGCGCAGCCGGAGTTGCCGCAACCGGAGCCGCCGAGGTCGCCGGCGCGACCGGATCGACCGGAGTCACCGGTGCTGCAGCCGGCTCGGTCTACGGACCCGTTGGCGCTCTGCATGGCGGCGATAGCCGCCATGGAGAAGCGTCAGGACGCGGCGCAGGCGGAGCAGCGGGCGTGGCGGGTGGCGCAGGAGGAGCGCACCCAGAGGTGGCTGGAGGCCATTATGGACTCCAGCCGCAGACCGCCCCTGGCGCCTTCGGCCGGGTATGCCGGAGCAGTAAAGAGGGGTCCCACCTGTCCGGCGGTGGCGAGGTCCCCGCAGGAGCCGGCCAGCGGCCCATCCGCTGCGTCTGCCGCTCCTGCCGCTCCGGCCGCTCGGGCTGCTCTCGCCGTGGGAGCCGGGAGTCCCCAGGGAGCACGGGGTGCCCGGGCCGGGGGCAGGGGAAAGGGCAAGGGTAAAGGGAAGACGTCCCCGGCCTTAGCCCAGACCCCAACCCCGGCCCCGGCTCAACGTCCGGGTCCGTCCTCGGCTCCGGCGCGGGCTGTCTCCACACCAGAGGGGGGCTGGGAGGTTGCCGGAGCCTCCAAAAAGCGGCGCAAGGCGCTCCGGAAGGCAGCCAAAAAGGCTAGGAAGGCCGAGGCTGCTGCGAGGGGAGTGCCGGGGAGGCTGCGCGTTCCCCGCTCAACCGCCGTCGTCCTAACGATGACGGCGGAGGCGGCGGAGAGGGGCGTGCAGTACGCCCAGATCGTCACGCAGGCCAGAGCCTGCGTCGACATGAGGGCCCTTGGGATGCCGGGCCCCATCCGGGTGAAACCCACTCGGACGGGTGCTCGGCTGCTCGAGATCCCCGGTGCTTCGAGCGGTCCCCAGGCTGATGCCCTAGCGGCTAAGCTTCGGGACACGTTAGACGCAGCCGACGTCCGGGTGTCCAGGCCCAACAAATGCGCAGAACTGCGCATTTCGGACCTGGACGACTCCATCACGGCGGAGCAAATCCGCCTCACCGTGGCGGAGGCCGGGGGCTGCCCCCTAGAGGCGGTGAAGGTCGGAGCAATCCGCTTCGGCCGCCGCGGACTGGGGGCGGCAGTTGTCGGCTGCCCCATCGCAGCAGCCAAAAAGGCTGCCGACCGAGGGTTCCTCGCCGTAGGAGGCGTGGTGCGGGTGCAGGTCCGGCTCCTGCAGGCTCGACCGACTAGGTGTTTTAGGTGCCTGTCGGTCGGCCACGTGGGGGTGCAGTGCACGGCGGCGGTGACGGTCGGCGACCGCTGCTTCCGCTGTGGCCAACCCGGTCATACGGCCGGTGGATGCGAAGCTCCGCTGCACTGCTTCAGGTGTGCAGCGGGTGGCAAACCGGCCGACCATAGGGTTGGTAGCAAGGCCTGCACCGGAGGGGAGCCGAAGCCGCAAGGCGGGAGCTCCACCCAAAGTTCGCGGCGGGATGCGGAGATGGTTCCATAATGGATCCCCAGCTCCGCATCCTGCAGGCGAACGTGGGCCACGGTGCCGATGCTCAGGGTCTTCTGCTCCAGAGCATGGCACAGTGGTCCATACACGTCGCCGCTGTCGCCGATCCGTACATCCACCGGCACCTGGGGCCTGCCTGGGTGGTCGACCTGGACGGGTCGGCGGCACTGGTGTACAACGCCGCTATGGGTGCCCCCCCCCCTGTTGTCGTGGCAAGGGAGCATGGCATCGTAGCGGCGCGTGTGGGGGAGATTGCGGTCGTGGCTGTCTACTTCACGCCGAGCCTACACCGACGCATAGGGGAGTACCGGCGGTCGCTGGAGCGACTGACCGACGTCGTCAACGCCTGCTACCCTCATCCGGTTCTTGTGCTCGGGGACTTCAACGCCTGGTCAGTGACCTGGGGGTCCCGGCACACGAACCCACGAGGTAGGGCTCTGGAGAGCTGGGCCGCTAATCACGGTCTAGTTCTCCAGAATCGCGGGGCCGAAGCCACGTTCGTGGCCGCGGAGCGCAGTTCGATTATCGACCTTTCGTTCGCAGGCGCTTCGCTGTCGCACCGTGTGCGGGACTGGCGTGTTGTTGTGGGGGTGGAGACACTAGCGGATCACCGATACGTTCGGTTTGATGTCTCCCCCCCCGCGGGTGATGCGCCGGTCATACCGGCCCCACGCGAGCCACGCTGGGTGCTTGGGAGACTGAATCGGGAGGTCCTCCTGGAGGCCGCCATCGTACAGGCCTGGGCCATTGCGCCGGACAGGCCTGTCGATATCGACGATGAGGCGGTGTGGTTCCGGGAGGCCATGACTCGTGTCTGCGATGCGGGTATGCCTAGGGCTCCACCCTATAGTCCGAGGCGTCGGGTCTACTGGTGGTCTGCGGAGATCGCGAGGCTACGGCAAGCCTGCGTGATCGCGCACCGCCAGTGGACCAGACTCCGTAGGAGGCGTAGCCGAACCGCAGATACGGAGCCCCGAGTGACGGAGCTTCATGTGGGATACAGGGAGGCCAGAGATGCCCTCCGAGCGGAGATTAAGCGGGCGAAAGCCGCGGCTTATAAGGAGCTCATAGAGACGCTGGAGCGGGACCCATGGGGGCGGCCTTACCTTATGGTAAGAGGAAAGCTGCGCCCCCGGGCCCCACCGTTGACCCAGGTTCTCCAGCCAGCTCTGCTCGGTGGAGTGGTCGAGTCCCTGTTCCCGATGCGAGCGGAACACGTTCCGCCGCAGATGACTCCGCCACCTCGGTCGCCTATGGCGCCCAGTGTGGTAGTTGACGACGATGTCCCCGAGGTCACTTGGGTGGAACTGGAGCTGGCGGTGCGAAGGCTTAGAGCCAAGAAGAGCACCGCCCCGGGACCCGACGGCATTCCAGGCCGCGCATGGGTCCTAGCTCTGGGAGAAGACGGTCTCGAACCCCGACTGAGAGGGTTCCTCAGCGCATGCTTGGAGCGGGGCCAGTTTCCGAAGATGTGGAAGACGGGGAAACTGGTCCTCATCCGAAAGGAGGGTCGCCCGGCGGACGAACCGTCCGGCTACCGGCCCATTGTGTTGCTCGACGAGGTGGGCAAGCTCTTTGAAAGAGTTATTGCGAAGCGCCTCGTCGAGCACCTCTCTGGTAGGGGGCCGGACCTGGCGGATGCCCAATATGGCTTCCGCCGGTGGCGGTCCACCGTGGATGCCATCATGCGCGTGAGGACTTTGGCGGAGGAGGCAGTCGCCCGGGGTGAGGTGACGTTGGCGGTGTCCTTGGACATCTCCAACGCGTTCAACACCTTGCCCTGGAGTTGCATCAGGGAGGCACTCGTGTACCACGGTGTGCCTCTCTACCTCCGCCGCATAGTCGGGGCGTACCTGACGGAGAGAGCCGTCATCTACCCAAGTGCGACCGGCGTCGGTCGGCGTGAGATGTCGTGCGGTGTTCCACAGGGATCGGTTCTTGGGCCGCTACTGTGGAACATTGGATACGACTGGGTGCTTCGCGGTGAGCTTGCGGACGGCGCCGCCGTCACGTGCTATGCGGACGACACACTAGTGACGGCGAGCGGGGCTACATACCGCGAAGCGATCCTGAGAGCCACGACCGCGGTTGCTCGAGTCGTGGAACGGATCCGGCGGCTGGGCCTTGAGGTGGCTTTGCATAAATCCGAGGCCATGTTCTTTCATGGACCTCGGCGCACGCCACCACCTGGTTCCAGTCTCACAGTGGGAGGCACTCTCATCGGCATCAAGCCCCAGATGAAATATCTGGGGCTCGTACTCGACGGCCGGTGGGACTTCGGGAAGCACTTCCGAAGTCTAGGCCCCAAATTGGTGGGCACAGCCAACGCTCTGGCGCGGCTACTGCCTAACCTGAGGGGCCCGGAGGACTCCTGCAGGAGACTCTACGCGGGTGTCGTGCGGTCCATGGCCCTGTACGGGTGTCCCGTGTGGGCGGACACCCTGAATGATCGGCACATGCCCCTGCTGCAGCGTCCGCAGCAGAAGTTGGCGTGCCGCATCATAAGGGGGTACCGCACGATATCCTTCAACGCGGCGAGTCTCCTCGCCGGATCGCCACCATGGATCCTGGAAGCGAGATCCCTTTCGGCGCTATACCGGTTCCGAAAGGCGGCGCGGGAGCGGGGTCACGATCCCGAGCCCGAAGAAATTCGGGCCGTGAGATCCCGGCTCCACAGGGAAATGGTGGCGGAATGGGAGCTACGACTTGGGCGACCAGGCGCAGGGCGCGCCGTAGTAGCGGCGATAAGACCCATCATGGGGGAGTGGCTAGAGAGGCCACACGGCAGCCTCTCGTACCGTCTGACGCAGATGATCACCGAGCACGGGTGCTTCGGAAAGTATCTGCGTCGGATGGAGAAAGAGCCAACGTCCGAGTGCCATCACTGCGATGCGAGCGAGGACTCAGGTCCGCACACGCTCACCGAGTGTCCGGCGTGGGAGACGCCGAGGCGGGAGCTTGTGGCGGCCCTGGGAGTGAGAGTTCTCACGCTCTCCACCTTGCTCGCGGCGATGGTCAGCTGCGCGGATGCGTGGGCGGCCGGCGCCTCCTTCTGCGAGCAAGTAATGCTCGTGAAGGAGGAGGCGGGGCGGGAGCGGCAGCGGGAGCGACGAAGGATCGCAAGCCAAGCTGCCCGCGTACGAAGGCAACTCGGGCGTCGGAGGTCGATGAACGACCTTCGCCCCCCATGAGCGCCGGCCTGGGGGTGACAGGTGGAGCCGCCTGTCACCCTGGCAGAAGCAGGCCGCGGCGGTGGCGCGCGTGGCGCGCCTCCCCGTTTCCGGGGACGAGTTGGGGACTCTGTAGTCCCCACACCCGAGAAGAGGGCCAGATCGTGAGAGATGGCCCTGGGTCGGCCGGGGTGCGAGGGATATGCCTGTCAACCTCACCTTCGGCAACCAAAGCGACCCACAGGCGGCGTGCGTTTTAGTCGGTTCGAGTCCGACATAACCTCCTTCACCGGCTCCGGTGGGGAGGTATCCGTGGGGATTTTGCGCACGTAAAAAAAAAAAAAAAAAGGGACTGACGGTTTAAAGAGCTCTCCGTGGAACGACCAGATCAATGCAAATACTAATTCATGCATACATATATATGCACTGAGTGGGGATCGAACCCGCGCCTCCTTTTTTTTTTACGTGCGGTAAATCCCCACGGATACCTCCCCACCGGAGCCGGTGGGAGAGGTTATGTCGGACTCGAACCTATTAAACCGCACGCCGCCTGTGGGTCGTTTTGGTTGCCGAAGGTGAGGTTGACAGGCATATCCCTCGCACCCCGGCCGACCCAGGGCCATCTCTCACGATCTGGCCCTCTCCTCACCCGAGCCTCCTGTGTATCTGCCGCATTCTCTACCGCCACGCCAGAGGCTATCTGTAGCATGTCTGTATACTCTTGATTTTTTATTTATTTAAACTTCTGTATGGTCCAGACTATCTAATACCAACACTAGGTACACAGTAAAAATTACTTCCTATTAGTTTTACTTTTTTATACCACTTAGGTGGCAGATAAGTACACGGCCCACCTGATGGAAAGTGGTTACCGTGGCCTATGGATGTTTGTAACACCAGAGGAGTCACAGTCGCGCTGCCAACCCTGTAAGTACAGAGTTTCTGTGCCATCAGTGAAGAAGACAAAGTAGGTCAAACCTTTTGTCATCCCACTGACTGCACAAATTCTTCAAGACTAGTTTTATTTCGGTAGACCTTTTGATTTCTGTACGAGGCTCTGGTGAAGTTTTCCTCTTGAGGTTGGGGGATCAGATGGTAGGTGCTCTCAAAAAAGCCGTATAAGCCAGTGAATTAAAAAAAAAGAAAGGTAGAAAAAAGTACATAAGCTTACCCCTGGCTCTGAGGTGATAGCTCCGGTTCGGCCGGGGTGCGAGGGATATGCCTGTCAACCTCACCTTCGGCAACCAAAACGACACACAGGCGGCGTGCGTTTTAGTCGGTTCGAGTCCGACATAACCTCTTCCACCGGCTCCGGTGGGGAGGTATCCGTGGGGATTTTGCGCACGTAAAAGAAAAAAAAAGGTGATAGCTTCGGATGTAGCCGGGGATACTAACAGGCAGATACATCTTTCTATTTCCATCCCGGGTACACTCAACCTGTAGAATGACCTCCCTGTTGTGGTTTTCCCATGGGGTTCTTCAAAAAGGGTATTAGAGGGTTTCAACAGGGTTGGCAGCGCGAGCGTAACGACCCTGGTTTTACATACGTACATAGGTTACGGTAATCACTTTCCATCAAGTGGACCATGTGCTTATATGTTACATAAGTGACATAAAATATATCACTTACGGAGAAAGCCCCCAGGAGTATAACGGAACAATCTTGATACTTTTCGGTTACAATAATTCGTGTCTCATAAAACCCTATCTTGTAGCACGTGTGGTTTAATGTCTGTATTAAAATTTTAATTGGGGCAACTCAATGGGATAGGCACAGACAACATATTTTCACTTACTCATACAACAATAAAGCATTTGAAATGAATAGTAGTAGCCGCGGTAGCCTAGTGGTATGGGTAATGGACTGCTGAAATGAGGTCTCGGGTTCGATCCCCGTTTTTACCATGGCACACACCACTGACTTTTCGATACTTTTCGAAGTTATGTGTGTATTTATCGCAGGTTTATAAGTGCCCGGTTAATGGCAATAGGCTCGTCACCTATTACATTGAGACCTAAACATAAACTGGCGAAATGTGGGTGCTGGCACCTGCCTACCCCTTCGGGGATATAGGCGTGAGTTTATGTTATATTATGTTGAATTGATATGAACGATCCTGGCAAACACCTTTATTTCGTAAAACCTTAAAATGTCTTGTAGCAGGTGGAGTTTTATAATGAGTTTATAGTTTAGTTTTAAATATTATTTTCGTTTATTTAGGAAGTTTTAAATGGAACAGATGGAGAAAAGTAATTACAGCTGCCCAAACCATTAACATTCAGAAGTTAATGTATGAATTACAATGGTACAGGTGGACGGGTTTAATTAAAAAGTTCAATGACAGCAAAGGAAGCTCGTAAAGTGTGTAATGACAGGAGCAGGCCCTAGATTCTGCAAAAAATACATTAAATTTTAGACTTTATCAATACAGACATAAAGTCCAAAATCAAATGAAGAAAAGTTTTCCTATATATACGTTTTTACAGGCTGATTGACGAATGAGGGTCTTTTACGCCGACTGCAGTCGCTTCAGTAAAAGCTAAGTAAATCAAATTACGGACTAAGAAAGCGTCTGCATCAAATTCGATCTTTTTTTTTATTGTATTCGTTATTGGCAGGACAAGGTCAAAGATAAAGATAAAAGAAAAAAACAGAAGGTGCAGCGGGAACGGGATCAGAATATACGCGGGCGGCCGTGGATAAGGCAAAAAAAATGGCGGTACGAAGTTCGCCGGATCGAAAATTTTTATTTGATTGTACAAGCAATAATAGATTCTTTTTGTTCAAGTGCGTTTTATATCACACCTAGTAGCATCGTAAATCCGTAATCATATCTAAAGTAATTGATGAATACATAATGATACTTCTTGCTGACATAAAATGAAGTTACTTTACAGGCAAGTTCTCGTTAAGCCGTAATTGGATATCGTCTCGTGCGCCGGCGCATCATAGTGATGGGACATAACGGTTCTACTAGAGTCTTTCAATTACACTAAGTATATTAGTTTTCGAAGGAATGTAAGTAATACTCATTTTATTTATGGAAAATATTTGGTAGAAATTATTGGTTGCAAAATCATATACATTATAGTTAGGCCGAGGTGAATTAACACCCACATTTCACCAATCATTGTTTTCGGCCCCACGTAATAGGGGGTGAGTCTGTTACCGTCTTCCAGGCACTATTGTTAAT
Source organism: Eilema griseolum (assembly GCA_963662185.1). Taxonomy (NCBI): domain Eukaryota; kingdom Metazoa; phylum Arthropoda; class Insecta; order Lepidoptera; family Erebidae; genus Eilema; species Eilema griseolum. The sequence goes on from OY759249.1 coordinate 6,860,129, forward strand.
TCGAACCTTGTATCTGTGCCTGAATCTGAGCTGTATATATCTGTTTAATGCTAAACAGTCCTATCCCTTAGTTGCCTTGTACGACACCGCATGGGAAGAGATGGGGTGGCCCAAATTCTGCTCTGCTGGGAACCACGCGGCTATGCAAAATCATAAAAATAAAAATTTAAAAGCTGTTAGTCTTCTGGACACATAACCACAACCTCTAGAGGGTTATGATGCGGATGAGTCCCATAATAAATTTTTAGACTAAGTTTACTTTTTATGCGAGCATTAGTTTTCATATGTCATTAATTTAAAAGTAGCCTAGTGGTATGGGTAATGGACTGCTGAAACGAGGTCTCGGGTTCGATCCCAGGTTTTACCATGACCGCACACCAATGACTTTTCGATGCTCTTCTTTCTTTGCTGTGTATTTATAATAATAATAATAATGACGTCTTTATTGTACACCAATTACACATTACACTAGAATAAGTGATACAAGTTCCGTGGTACGTACAGATGGCGGCCTTATCGCTCTGTCCCTTAATCAAATTTATCGCAGGTTTATAAGTGCCCGGTTAATGGCAATAGGCTCGCCACCTATTACATTGGGACCTAAACATAAACTGGCGAAATGTGGGTGCTAGCACCTCTGCCTACCCCTTCGGGGATATAGGCGTGAGTTTATGTTATGTTATGTATTTCTTTATAAACTTGTCTCCTGAACATACAATAATTAATTAATTTAAAGCTTTCATTAAATACTAAATAAAAACATCCCAGGGGCGAAGTTATTGTTGATATACCATTGTCTACCCCTACGGGGATATAGAGGTTGTAGTCATCATAAGCATTCTAGCATTAATTCTGGTTGCACTCTAAGCTTAAATTTGGAAACTTAGGGTTCGTTTACTCCTTCTCCTTCTCTTGGTTTGGCTGATACTGCCGGATGACCTCCGAACCGTAAGAGGAAAGTCTGCACCAGAGCCTCGTCAATCACTCAGCAGGTGCACCGGCTTGTAGGTAAGTTTGTCTTGGCCCTGATCATGTGGCCATATTGTAAGAAAAGCCGGTCAAACGCGTTTCAACAAAATTGTATTCAAAAACGAACGTATGCTACATAAACCGTTATATATTTTGATTGCGTTGACTTAAAAGTTTGATTATTGCACAGTTTCAAGATGTTACAGACCTGAATATGTGATATGAATTTCAACTTTATACCTTCACGCATTCCTGAGAAAAAGGTCTTGACAGACAGACAGACAGACAGACAGACGGACAATGAAGTGATCCTATAATGGTTCCGATTATTTCCTCTTGAGGTACAGAATCCTAAAAAAATATACATAAATACTAGTTCAAACGTTTTTTCACATCACTAGCTGGCACGCGTTCGGGTGCAATCGCGCGGAAATCGCAGGCGATTACTGCTTACCGCGAATCGTACGGTCGGGACCACAATTGCAGTAGTTACAATACTTACTCTCCATCTATATATAAAGGGTGCGGGAAATGACAGGAAAAAAGGAACATGGCGGAAAGGAAATTGGAGGCGAGAGGGCTATTGTTAGAGGACAGGATATAAATATATCGTTTCCAGAGAGGTGAGAGGTGTCTTTAAAGGCGGCAAGATGTGAGTGTGGTTTATGTTATAAATGAAAATTTAAGCACCACCGCCCTGCAGAATACCGCGGCCATAATAATCTCGTGTTGTGTTTCCGGCGTTGAGTATCTGATCAGTATAATCTCTCCAGCCAGAGCTCACTGGAGAGATTTTGTGCTGTCAGTGGGAAGACCAAAGGCTTCCCTTTCTTTGTGCACTGTAGGCACAGAAACTCTCTGTGGTTATAGGGTCAGCAGCACGAGTGTAATTTCCCTAATATTGCACACGCCCATAGACCAGAGTAACCACTTTCAGTCAGGTGGGCTGTGTGCTTGAGGCCACTTAAGTTGAATAAAAAGAAAACTACGGGATGAGTGGGAAATTTCTTATCTGGCCATCTTATACCACGGCATTCAAGACTCGAGATGGTGTACTGTTTGAGTCAGTTTGAGTTGACATAATGACTTAACTAGCCAGTATCCGTGGAGTTTTTTTTTATACTACTTAGGTGGTAGACAAGCACACGGCCCACCTGATGGAAAGTGGTCACCGTGGCCTAAGGACGCTTGCAAAACCAAGAGAGTCACACTAGCGCTGCCAACCCTGTTAATCATACCCTGTTTTGGATATGATTAACATAAAGTAGGTAAGCAACCGTCATGCCGTTGTCGAAATCTAGGTACAGACATCGAATTAGGTTTATATTTATTAATTTCCACCTTTAGAAAGTAATGAGAATACTCATTTACAAGTTAAGAAATGTCTCGATTGCGGTCGTGAAGAAAAAGTAGGACCGACTTCCTAACTCTTTGTATTTAATGCCGTCTGCCTCTCTAATGTGCTTTAGTATTTGTATATATTAATTGTATTGTATTATGTATTATTAGTGCTCAGCAACTTCTTAAGGGCGATAGCCCCATAAGGCAAGTGACAATTCGTTTGTATTAACGTAAATACATTTTAACGCATTATTATTTATTTATAATTTTTTATTTATTAGTATTCACAAACACGGCCACTTTTTTTTTTATACGTGCGCAAAATCCCCACGGATACCTCCCCACCGGAGCCGGTGGAGGAGGTTATGTCGGACTCGAACCGACTAAAACGCACGCCGCCTGTGGGTCGTTTTGGTTGCCGAAGGTGAGGTTGACAGGCATATCCCTCGCACCCCGGCCGACCCAGGGCCATCTCTAACGATCTGGCCCTCTTCTCAGGTGTGGGGACTACAGAGTCCCCAACTCGTCCCCGGAAACGGGGAGGCGCGCCAGGTGCGCCACCGCCGCGGCCTGCTTCTGCGAGGGTGACAGGCGGCTACACCTGTCACCCCCAGGCCGGACATAAAAACCCCTTACGGGTTTGTCTAGACAACCGTAACCAACATCCGACTCGGACTTATAACTATAAATTAAAGTAGGTATCTATTATGAGGATTCGATACAGATCAAATTTATTTTTTTATACGCATATACGCTTAGAGAAGTTTTCATTAGAAAACTGGGTATATTCATTCATGTACGTACCTACGCTAATTTCTATCGTTTCTCTAATATATGAAAATATTTTCGGTTAAAATATTCATAGTCTGATTGAAATGGGTTCATCAATCATTAGATAATGAAATCGAGTGAAATCGGAGCGACAGATCGGTATTTTCAGAAATTTTATGGCTAGACTATGAATTTTATTGATAATAATCGTTTATTAATGACCAATTCATTCGGTCTTTCTGATGTTTGATTTTAGAGTTGTTAAAACCGAAGTTATGGTTTTTGTATTTTATAAACAAAGACGGTTTTATCTACTCTAAAAATATATCAAACTATCAGTCCGGTGTACGATAGAGAGACCGCTCTAAAAGCAGATCTTGGTCGAAATTTCACTTCAAATGTCGGTTATCTTAAACTAGAGAGCAGTTTGATTCGATGTCTGATGTAACTTTTGCGGATATAACATATCAAACATGGTCTCATAACGTTTCTTACTCTTCTTCCAGAAATTAGTAACAAATATGCTTTTTAATTTTCCATCTTAAATTGTAAAAAATGAACGGTTTCACGGCGGGAGTGCGGACAGAAGTGAATACGTATTAAGGACGGTTGTGTTTATCAAACTCTCTACTAGGTGGCGCTTTATTAAACTTCAAAACAGAGGTGTCGGTAACAGTAACAGTGTCGCGAGTTCAATAGTTTATCCCATCTCAAAAAATGCCTAACGTGCCTATAGAACTTCTAACTTCAAGTATGAAGTGTATCTATCAATCCATCGTATTATGTTAGAGAATATCTTCATAATCTAAACAAAGTTTATATAATTTAGATCATTTGTTCTCATTTATTGAGATATAAACAACAAGATTAACTATGATTATGTATGATGAATAAAATATTAATAATTATCTAATATGTCAAACATCTACATAATGTGTTTACATTAATATAAATATAGTTGCTTATTATCTCACTAAAAATGAATGCGAATGTTTGGATGTTTGTGACTCAATTACGTCAGAACGGCTGAACAGGTCCTCGATTCTGCTAAACCATATCCACTGTCATACCACAGACACTACAAAAAATGACAATAAATTTTAAATTTTATTTTCAGACTGTTAAAATCCAAAATTATATGAAAAGAGTCACGCGAATGTTACCAGTATTAAACAGTCCGGACGGATCTACGGGCATCTACTAGTGTTTATTAAGAAAAAGACTAATGATTACGATGAATTAATTTTAAATAAGACTGATATGAGATGCCATTACTTAATGATACAAGGAAGCTTCGCAAGAATGCTGATGCGTAACTCTTTACGTTACGTAATCAATCAGAATTAACCTGTCAATGGAAATTATGGAGAGCCTTTAGGCCGTACGCTGCGTTGAACGGGACCCGTCGCGTGTAAATATCGTTAGTGGCAGACAAGCACTGGCCGTGGCTACCGTGGCTTATGGACTTGTGCAACACCAGGTGCGTCACACTTGCGCTGCCGACCCTGAAGAAATTTTTACTTTTAACTGTATATGTATCATGAAAATTGATCATGATATCTCGCGTCCAACATCAAGACAATATACGCAAATGAATAGTACAATAAAGTATGCGAGACGCGTCGTAAAACGTGAAGTAATTCCACAGCTAGCATTACGCGGGTTCCGAGTTGCCACAGAGTAATAATTCAACTGGCCTAATTCCACACCACTTCCTACCAACATGGTTTATTACAATTACCTTGTTTCATCTTGTTTGCAAGTATACTAACGAAGGTGGTTCGGGCGGTTCCCATATGAGCGCGGGCTTGGGGGTGACGGGTGAATCCGCCTGTTGCCATAGTAGAAGCGCCTCTCCATACCCGGGGATATGGGGAGATGGGGACTCCGTGGTCCACAAGAAGAGAGTCGTCTCATAAGAGATGGTCTTGGGCCGGCCGGGGTGCGAGGGATATATCTCAGATAGTCCGCGTGCGTTTTACTCGGGTCAAGTCTGACATGACTTCCCCCACCGGCTGCGGTGGTGGGGGGTCAGTGAGAATTTTGCGCACATTAAAAAAAAAGTTATTAAAATAGCCGCGTGGTTACCGGCAGAATAGAACTTGGACCACCCTATCTCATCCCATGCGGTGTCGTACAAGGCGACTAAGGAAGGGGGCTGATTGACATCAGACATTTATATACAGCCCAGACTCAGCCTCAGATGTATGGCTCGAGTTAAAAATAGTGCACGGAAGACGGCAATAGGCTCATCCCCTATTACGTGGGACCGAATTGACTAATTGGTGAAATGTGGGTGTTAATTCACCTTTGCCTAACCCTCTGGGGATGAAGGCGTAATTGTATGTATGTAAAAAAAATTTTTTACATACATACAATTACTTACAATTTTTTGGAAAATTTTAACGCTGTTCAGATCAATTTTATATCAGGAAAGTTAACATTTAAGATGGTACTTTACAGCCTCTTTCTTGTAGGAACATTATGAACAACTAAGCCATCTGGACACGTCCAGGAAAACGGAATTTCTGCTATACTCGGCGTGGGGGAGGCGGTGTTCACGACGGTAATGTCCAACCGGATTCGTACCCATCCCAGCAATTTAACTTAGCTGCGGGGTTAGCGGCAATTCTAGCAATTTCGGTTACTAAAACTTTGAAACATGTATGTGTAAGTTTATGGCACTACATGGTCCCAAATGACAATCAACATCATTTTTTAACCAATTTGAAGTGTCGTGTTATATTTGAAATGTAAGTTTTACCATATCTTACTTCTAAATAACTTTGTGCTTTTGGTGTTATGAGCCTAAAAGCTGTCAAATTCATACGAAATTGAACTACTGCCTCTTTCGTAATACGACTTAAATCTCGGTAGGTCGATGCACTACATATTTCACACAAGGCGATTACAAACAGGAAATCTATTGAGTTGCCGCTCCGTGTGGGCTCAGGATAACCTTTGACCGTCTACTGGTTACTGGAGCACTAATGTATTGTCCAAGTAATTGATAACGTTTAGTATTGCGGCCAATAAAATACTGTGGGATCACTTTGTGGCAGAGATAACTGCTGGTTTGTGATAATAAAATAAATCTATGTAAGAATTTTAAAATTAGCTATTGCCCACGGTTCCACCCACGTGGATGCCAAATGACCAAACATAGCCTACGTCCTTTCCCAAGGCCTAGTGTACCCCTGTACCAAATTTCATCTAAATCGGTTCAGTGGTTTAATCGTAAATGTATAACAGACAGACAAGTAATTAGCACGGACATCTTATCACTCTATCTATCAATGTCATTGAGACATAGCATGTGAAATGTAAATAAGTCGTTGAGTTTATCCACAATCCTGGTAGTTAAGTGGTTATCAGGTTGATTGCCACATTTTAAGGTAAGCATAATTAGGCAGGTCTGTCTTAGAATGTCTGACCGTTCGTAACACATAGAGAGACCTTCATGTCTCGAAGAGCACGCTAAGCAGTCGGTCTCGTTTGCCATACGCACATCTGTGGCATTCCTGACCAGTTTTAGGAGCCTTAATGCGATAACTTTGTCACAAAACGCCACAAAAAGCCTCCAAATGGTTTTTGGAAGTTCGATGGCAGTTGCCTTCACGGAAAAAATCAAAATTCGGCTGTTTTATTGTTAGTCTGAAAGCCGATCCCAACTAAGTTCAGAAGGTAAGTAAGAAAATAACATAACCGGCAAAGAACCTACCTGTGCCTGCTTAAGTCTATGCTCAGTGCGATGTACAGCCAGCAGCGGAGTGACTCTGACCAGCAGCCTCCACCATGGCCAGTCGCGTACAGCGAGGAAGGCTCGTACGTTGCGTTGTACGCAGCGCGCCGCGGTGTGTTGTGTGCGCAGGCGCTGGGCGCGACGCCGTGCAAGTAAGCCCCGCGCACGCGCTTGCAATCGCACGAGAACGCGTGCAAGCGCTGCGTCACGGCGTGCGTCGAGTTCGCCCACCACCCCGCCGCGGAACATAATCTGTAACAAAAGGAAATATCTTGTTAATTTCAATATTCCAATAATTAATAAGCGCTAGTATCTTAAATGAAATGAAATGAAAATTTATTCGCAAGAGACACGGTGAAGATAAAGGTGTTAATTTGTCCAGTGTGGATAGTACAGCATATCTCGCCTGCATTAGGCATACGAATTTTTTAGGTACATTGTTGCTATTGTTGTTATATAAATATCATCATTGGTTAGTACTCCATAACCCATTATACCTGCACAAATTACACAGTCGACATTCTATTCGAAACAAAAATAAATTATAATAAGTAACTAAGTATACAAAATAAATTCATGAATCAATCAACAGACGCCTTAACAATGCATGCGATAGAACAAACCGCAAAACCTTCATTCCAATTATCATGTCAAATATTTATCATGAATTTGTCAGAAATGTCAGGTTAGATGTTTAAAATAATATTATAATGATTTTAATGTCAATGAGCTTTCTTGTCAATATACCTACTTCAATAAATCGATGTCGCTAAATTACAATGTCAAGTACTACCATTACTAATTAATATGTCAAATTAAAAGTATATTATATTAAATTGGAAATGTCAAGAATAATAATTTTTTATATATTTAGTCATTTGCAATCAAAAAATTCTTGCAGATCATAAAAACATTTATTTATAAGCCATTGCCTTAGTTTCGACCTAAATTGAGTCCTAGGCAGTTCCCTGATCACCTTTGGAATGTGATTGTAAACCTTAATGGTCATTATAAAGCAGTTTTTTTGGTAAAAGGTAGTTCTGCACATCTCGAACTTTATTTTAGTGGGGTCTCGAGACTCAAATCTGCATGTTGCACTTGCTTTAGCAAACAAGTGACTTTGGTTTATTACGAACATACCTGCCTCCAATATGTAGACAGACACCAAAGTCAGCACCCCCAGCCTCTTAAAGAGTGGTCTACAGGTTTCTAGGGGCCCTACCCCACATACTGCTCTTATGCACTTTTTTTGCTTCAAGAACGCTCTCTCAATAGCAGTTGAATTGCCCCACAATAATATACCATATCTTAATATCGAAGCAACGTGACCATAGTAGGCTATGAGAGCTGTTTTTCCGCAAGTTGTGCTTCTAAGCTGACGCAGGGCAAATGCAAATCTATTCACTCTCTTGCATACTGCATCTATATGTAGCTTCCAATTACAGTGTTCATCTAATATGAGACCAAGAAAGCGAATGTGACTATCCCTGCCTATTGCAACACCGTTCAACGTTAAATTAAGATTTTGAGGTTTTTGTTTATAGTTCCTGAATTCAATATAATGTGTTTTCGATAAGTTTACTTTAAGGTTATTTAAATCAAGCCAATTCAGTATGTCTCTCATTGTTAGGTGCACAATTTCATCATGATTGTGATTGGGATTGCTAGGTATGACAATTGATACGTCATCAGCAAAGAGAACACATTTTTGGGAAGTGATACTCGGCAAATCATTGATGTACAGAAGGAATAGCAGAGGGCCCAGAATGCTACCTTGTGGGACTCCCAAGTTCTTAATTTGAAATTGAGATCTGTACTGAGTTAGTGTTTGATTCTCGTTTATGCGGGTTATTTCTACACATTGATTTCTATTGTAAAGATAGCTACGGAGCCAGTCCAGAGCTGGCCCTCGAATGCCGTATCGTTCGCACTTATCAAGTAGTCTCTCAAAATCTACCGTATCGAAAGCCTTGCTCATGTCCAAGAACACTACCGTTACTGTATTGCCCTTATCCACGTTTTCTGTTATGGTTTTGACCAAGGAGAAAGCTGCTAAAGTGGTAGATTTTCCCTTTTGGAACCCACTCTGCTCCTCCCTTATTATTTTATGTTTGTTAATGAATTGGGTTAGACGACTGTGCATTATTCTTTCGTAGACCTTTGAAAGTATAGGTATTAGTGCAATCGGTCTATAGTTATCAACGTCTAGTGGACTGCCTTTCTTATAAAGAGGTTTGACGATAGAAATTTTTAACTTAGTGGGAAATACACCATTTGTCAGAGATAAGTTTATAACGTGACTAAGTACGGGCGATATGTAAGCTGCACAAGACTTCAAGATATAAGTCGAAAGCTCATCATAGCCCACAGATTTTTTATTATTTAGTGATGTTATAGTTCTTAGTACTTCCACGGGTGTACAGGGATATAAGAATATACTGTCCATATTTCTATCTGGTTGTAACATAATGGGGGGTACAGAAATATCCCGCACACTATCATTTCTGGAGCTTATTGAGAACACGTCATTAAATCTGTTTGCAATATCCGTGGGAGTAGTAATTAGCGCTTGATTATATTCTATACACTCAATTTGATGGCAAGTTCGTACTGCATCAGCTTTATTTTTTACAACCTCCCAAGTAGCTCGACTCTTATTTCTAGAGTGTTTAACAAATATATGATTTGTGATTTTTTTAGACCTAATTATACATTTTTTTAGAATTCTAGTGTAATTTATATATTTTTCTTTTATATTGTTAATATTATTATTTTGTTTCATATAGCAAAGAGATCTCAGTTTCCTTTTATGTTTGCAACAAATTTTTATACCTTTAGTGATCCATTTAGGGGATGTGTTATTTGCATTCACCTTGATTCTCTTAACTGGAAAGCATAAATTGTGAAATAAGATTAACAAGTCCTGGAAGCTCTCAAAAGCCAAATTAGCGTCAGTTTCATTATAAATGTCAGACCACGATAGACTACATAATGCTTCATTAAATTTTCCGACATTTTCTTCACAATAGTCACGTACACTTATATACCAACACTTTAGAGACGGTTTTGATGCATGTGTTGAAAATGCTAGAACTTGACATGTATTATGGTCAGAAAGAGAAAGCTGATGGGTTCCACCCGTGGAATCCCTCATATTACTAAAGATATGATCTATACATGCACTTTGACGTGTCGGTGTTTTTATATGCTGGCGGAGGCTGTGCCCCGACATGACGTCCGAAAGTCGCTGCGACTCCTTGGTGTTTTTCAATGTATCTATATTCATGTCGCCCGTTACTATAATTCGTTTTTTGTGCTTATGTAAAAGCTTATGTAATAATAACTCTATTCTATCAAGAAACAAGAAAACATCTGAGTCTGGAGTTCTATAAACACAGATCACAATACACTGCAGAATAGGTACCTCCACACCACAACATTCAAATGCTTTTTCTATACATAGTTCATTAGTAAAGTCTAAATTTCTAAAGTCTAACGATTTACGTACTAAAATACAAACTCCTCCTCGCGATTTCGTTTCTCTGCAGAAGGATGAGGCGAGATTGAAATTTTTAAAATTAATATTAGGCTCATCACCAGATATTACAAATGTCTCTGTGAAGCACAAAATCTGCAAATTTAAATTCTCCTTATTTAATTCATTCAAGCTAACCTCTATTTCATCAGTTTTGTTTAACAATCCAGCTATATTTTGGTGGAATAATGCTGATAAATTTAAAGGCAGGTCGTTATTTAAGAAAAAAATTATTACTTCCACCATTACAATTTATGGTACTGGTGGTTTGACCGCTAGTACACCTACTTATTATTGGAAAATAGTATGGTATAGTACCTTTCTTTGTTGTGTATGACCTTTTGCAATTATTTTGCTTACAAACTTTTGTGACAGGTACTCTTTTTTTACTAGCTAGAATTGAAAGATAGTTATATGCATAATCGTTGGAATCGATAACAAAACAGATTTTTTTAGTCAATACATTCAATTCTACCTTTCTGTGATACTTCAGATAAGGTGAGGAAATGAGTTTACATTGTTTACTTTGGTGATTGCTAATTTGTTGTAAAAGATTATTTAGCTTCCATTCATTCAAAAATTTGTTATGACCTACACTTAAAAGTAACACGTTAATGTTTTTGAAGGTTCTCAGGAATGCTGACAGTTCCATCATCAAGCGAGTAGGATTTGCATCATTTTGTCCTATACCCAGAATTAAATAGTTTTCTTCTGTATCTATCACATTTCCATTTTCGCAGGACTTAAGTATTTCATCCGTTAGTGCAAAAGGTTTTATCATAGCAAATACTTTGTACTCTTCATATTTTGTGTTAGTTCTGAAACGTATAAGTGATTGTGCCAGTCCCTTGCATTCCTGGCCTCCATATATATAAATAAAACGTTCCTTCTTATTTGGAATCCGTTCCGAATTACCATTCGCACCATCTATTGGGTTCAGTTGTAATGTACTTTGCGAGCTAGTTTTTGTGTTACTCAGATCGTTATTTATAACACCACCATCTGTAGAGCATCCGCTGTCAACCTGATTTTCATTAGCATTTGGAAATGATTTCTGTTGCAGTGGAGCCTGCGATGTTATGATACGCTTAGGAGTTTTTTTTCGCTTCAGTTTTGGGGTACATTTAGAGGCTATGCTTGGTGACTCTGAGCATACCTTTTTTAATTGGGTAATTACATTTAAATATTCGGTGATCTGGTCCTTGAGCAACTTATTTTCAACCAATAAATTCCCAATTTCATTATGGCAACTCTCCAACTGGCATTTAAGCGTGTCAATTTCGTTGTTAAGGTCCTCAATGTCTTCACGCTGAATAGTCGAGAGGTCCGGCAGACTTCGCCCTAGGTCTGTGGGTGAACATTCTATAGATCGGTAAGATAGGGATTCTCCATAGTCAGTCTTATTTGTTCTATTTCTTCTCAGTGTAATATTATCTAGATCCATGTTATAATCAGTAGAATGTCTGTAGGATTTATATTATAGTCCTTGTTATGTATTTACGTCCAATCACTGATATGGATATTAAATGTTGTCAATTGTTTCTTTGTTCGCCGCTTTTATATTAACAGTCGGCAGACCCGATACGACGCGACATGACACGATTTTCACAGCTGTCAATGCAGTCGACTACGGGATTATAAAAGCGGTTAAACAGTGTCGTATTGTCTATGGTCAAAACTATTATCTTTGTTTTGATCTTTTTAGCTATGGTTTGGCCAGTAGAAGTTCAAATTTAGAAAAACATAATAGAATTATTTATCAAAATGGTCAAATTCTCTCAAAGTTCGTAGAATTGGTTCATAAATCACTTCAATATCACAAAATGTTCACTTTAGGCATTATAGTGACGTTCGGCCACCAAACACTGATCTTTTATCACTTTTCCTTTGGTATTATGAAAAAATGTTAGGTATGATGGTATGTGTGTTTATACATAAATTTGAGGTTCGCGAGCAATATATGTTATTTTTCACTCACTTATACACTGATCTTACGTTAGCTAGGTAGTTTTTTTACTAAATTTATAATTTTAAAGTTATAAATTAACGCGCACTGTGTTTACCTTGGCAGTGTTGCCAGCCAGTTAGTGGTTAAGGACTTAGCCTTGCGATCGAGAAGTTGATCGAATCCTAGCCATGAAATTATCGGTGAAAACTCACTTCTAACACTAGCTATTAAGCTTAGTTGGAGGGATTAGGGGGTATACTATCTAGTAAACAACAGTTACAAAAATATTATTTGATAGAAAAAAAAACCTTGAAATTGTATTGAATAAGTCGCGGGGAGTTCAATTTGACCTCTATATCAACATTTTCATTTTTTAATATTATACGTAAGTAGAGTTAAAACAGAGTAGGTAATTCAACCTATTATAAAAGATCAGAGTGCCTAGTGCGAGGTTTTTCTCATATTCACCGGTGACGAGTACAATACAAATTCCTATGCGCAAATAATGTTTCACAAGTTTAACATCAGTTCACGCTAATTCAATGTTATACAAGATCTCGGTAATATTGTCCGAAGTTAAAATTGTCCTAGATGTGTAATATTCCAATTTCCTTTTATTCCGAATTTTTATTTTTACACATTTTTCTTTTTCTTTAATAATATATTTTATGTTCACTTCTTTATGAATTCTATTTTAATCCTTTAGTCATCAACCGATGAATGTGAGAAAAAAACTTCGCACTAGGCACTCAATACAAGACTTCACCTATAGATCCAGCCTAAATAACTAATTTCACCACAGACCTAGTAGTGGTAGTAGTAGTGGTTTACACAATAAATTATAATTAGTTAGTTACTATCAAGCTAACGATATAATAACAGTTTGTTTACAATAAACGCGATAGTTATTGAACGACGAGTTCCGTTGATCACAATTTCTAAACGATAAATACATAGTACCAATTCTGTTGATACTAAACTCTCAACTAGACATTCAAATCGATTTAGTGGATCAGGCGGGGGTTGAAACTGAACCAGTCTCTCGCAGGGGGGAATGTTCTGATCAAGCTATCGTGTCACGCCATGAGAATTCGATTTTTTTCCACCAGCTGTTGCCCATGGCTCCGCCCGTGTGGAGGTCGGTTATCGCATCAAAAAATATCCTAGATCATTTTTTAAGGTCTAATCTACCGCTATAACAAATTACATAGAAATCGGTTCAGCAGTTTAGGCGTGAAATCGTAACATGCAGACGGACAGACAGACACAGTTACATTCGCATTTATAATATTTGTATGGATTTATTTTTTTCATTTTTACCAACCTAATCGATTGAATAGTCCATTACCCAAACCACTAGGCTACCACGGTCTTTTACGAATTTTAGAAATTGAAATACAAATATTTTGGAGATAGTCTGGAGAGATGCTCAAATGCTCAACAGAATCGGCACCAATGCATACAGCTTAGATCAATATTTAATTAAGATATAACAAATACCCGTATCTTGTATGTAAGTTATCTTTAGATTTATTGAAGCATAGTACATAAAATATTCTATTATAATATACAATTACTTACAAATTAATATAAAACTATGCTAACTATACAATATATACAAAAATGGAATAGAGAAAAAGAGGGAGACTGTAATTTTAGGCATGGAAAAATTCCTCCCCATCGATCTCTACTGGTACCGTGCCCAAGAGGCTGGCGGCATTACCACGCTGAATGGCGATGCCAATTCTTTGAGCGAGGTAAAGGCCAGCCTTATGGTCACGGGAAGCGTCGATTAGTCGCTTCGCTATTTCTTTGAATAGTGCGCTTGGACCCCACGGACCCAACGTTTCGACTCCAAACGGCTCAAAAATATAATTACCAGTTAAATTGGTATAGTTTCAATTTAGTACAGTATAATAATGGATACGTGAGAATCATTACGTTTTCATTGTGTACTACATTGTGTGTTATTGTGTTAACCGCGGTAGCCCAGTGGTATGGGTTCATGATTGATAAAATTCACTCTGAGGCAGTAAGGGTACAGAAACGATAAAAGCGAAAATTTGTTGAATATTTTTACTAAAACCTTGATGGATTTTACAGTTTAAAACAACACGTTTAATAAACGAATGCTCTTAAATTTAACTATAAAATTCTACTGCTAAGTGAGCTTATAACTTTCACCATCGGCATGCTGTTTATATTTAACTGGTTGTGGAACAGTTTAATTTCTACAAATGTATCACGAAAGTAGTGAAATGTTGTTGGTAAACTCAATAAATGCATAAATCTCAACAAAAAATGCCCGCTGAGATGTTCGGCATTTGTTGATCAACAAACAAAACTTAAAAGACTAATGATATTTTGATCGATGATTTTTCAATTTCTAATGTTGGTTTGAACCGTAACATAAGTTTTTTGTTGAAATAAATCCACTTTTAACGGTTTCTATCGCGATTTCTTTGGTATTACTTACTTTATTATTTACTCTTCGCCAGACGTTTCAGCTACTTTTTAGTGTGTTTGAGCGCGAGTGCACGGTCTGGGTTTTTTTTCTAGGCTAGATAAAGTGAAGTTGAAATTTTGCTGAAGTCATTCAGTAGCAAGAAAGTCTAGAAAGATGCCTATAGACGTCAATTGGTTTGGTTTAACTTGTCCTGATACAGCCGGTCACAAAGGTTAGTTTGTTAATCTGAAACTATTTGCATATATTTTTATAAATATCAATATTACATATTGTTATAAGTAATGTAAAAAGTACTGGGAAAAAGTTATGTGAAGAAAATATTTACAGTTGTTGATCCCATTACGCAACAAGGCATAATTAAACGCTGAAAACTGGCTATCGCATGTACACAGTGATTGTGCTACGGCGCATTAACAAAACGAAAGTCATTTATGCAACAATGTGGCCATCACTCTCGATTCTTTTATTTAAAACTCACTGTGACTGTACTAATGGAGTTTTGTGTAGCGATGACATAATGTATCATAATAATAAAAAAAAACAATAACAAACAAAATGTTTGGATTTAACTCACGAAGCTGTCGATATGTGTACTGGCCCTTTAGACAAGTGGCAATACGTTACGTTGGCTATAATCGCAAGCCAAGCTGCCCGCGTACGAAGGCAACTCGGGCGTCAGAGGTCGATGAACGACCTCCGCCCCCCACGAGCGCAGGCCTGGGGGTGACTGTTGGAGCCGTCTGTCACCCTAGCAGAACCAGGCGGCGCGCCTCACGAGTTGGGGACTCTGTATTCCCCACACCGGGGAGAGGGCCAGATCGTGAGAGATGGCCCTAGGTCAGCCGGGGTGCGAGGGATATGCCTGTCAACCTCACCTTCGGCAGCCAAAAAACGACCCACAGGCGGCGTGCGTTTTGGTCGGTTCGAGTCCGACATAACCTCTTCCACCGGCTCCGGTGGGAGGTATCCGTGGGGATTTTGCGCACGTACCTAAAGATACCGAACATTATGCAAAGTGTAAGAGAAAATATGGGAGGGTAAACCCCGCGCTCCAAAGTGAACGCTTTAGATGCGATCCGAATGAAGATCGCTGAAAATTATAGTGAAATAAGAACCTCCTCTTTTTCTCAAGTCGGTTAACACCAAAACACAATAAATCAAGATACAAATTGTACACTATTTGAGTTCATTAAACCAATTCATAACCGATTGAAAACTCATAGCGTGATAGTTACAGCTTCCCCACTCATTGTGTCATTGTTATCGAGGTCATCCCGCATTCATTGCCTGTAGTGACCTACTTTTTCATTATATGGGGTCTCCTAAGTTCTTCGGGACCTAAGCTGACATTAGCTACAGGTGCACCTGCTAATTGACTGACGAGGCTTTGTGCAGGCTTTCCTCTCGGCGTTAGGAGGGTATCAATTCAGTTTATTTGCCCAATATTTTATGGGTTGGTTAGGTAGTTGGAACAGACACAGCTTCACCATATTCAGCATAAAAAATATTAGTTGCTTCCGTAAAAACCAAGATCCAAGATCAGGTCAAGCTAAATCAAAAGTGGGAGAGCGAAATGGGGCTCCATGCAACCGGGATCTTTTTTTAAAGAATATCAGCAACCGCAGTACCTGATATTCTCTCTAACCCCTCCAACTAAGCTGAAAGCTGAAGCTGAAGCCACTCCTAGCGCAAGCAATTTGCTTGCGCTAGGAGTGGCTTCACGTCGGTAGTGTGCCAGTATTCGAACCCAAGACCTCTCGATCGAAAGGCCGTCTTCTTAACCACTAAACTTCTGACATAAATTAATGTTATGTTGATAATGGTGCAGTTGGATAATCTAGTATTATATTACTATTACAGATAGCTCCATGTTCTTGTAGATGTGTATCTATTAACAGTATAGGGTAACTTTGACCCCATTTGGACGCTCAATTACACGCAGCGAACGGTGCAACCCAGTTGCTGAGATGTGTCTAACTGCGACTATTATTTGTCGCTACATCTCTTGGAGATAAAACGGGCTACCTACACTAATAGGTACTAACTAGTGTTTCGCTCACGTTAATGTATGAACGTTTAAAAATATATCACCTATTCGTAAGTTACACACAGTCAAAAAAAGTACTGAAAAACGTTTTGCATATGCTTTGTATGTGTTTTATCTACTCTATAAAAATATACGTATCGTATTTGCCGAGTTGGTACCCAAAGTAGTAGAAATCGATTAAGAGATAGGGCTGTTCTCCATGCGAAAGTAAACACACAGCACATGACAGAGTTCCGCTTGACGGCAACAGGTTCGCGATCAACATACACATATTATGGGATTATGTGGGTTCGAAAATCATAGTTGGTTAAATGTGGGTGTTAATAAACACCTACCTGCCTTACCTATTTACAAGTGAATAAATTATTCACGGAGTATGTAAAAAGATATCAAGCTGCAGATAAACGCAATCAGAGTTATGTGGGCTTGCCATGATCCAGGGAGAGGGCAATGGATTTATACACCCTTTATAACTCCATCCCTGTCCTTCTGGCTCAGTCTAAATCACGAACGCTTAAAAGTAAGTCATGGTAGTGATGAATCATTGTGTCATTAAAACACACTTGTGTGTAGTTATGAATAAGAGGGAAGCCGGTCATTATTCGTCTTATCATAAGAATATTTTAATAAAACATAACATAAACATAAACTCACGCCTAGTAGGCAGAGGTGTAAGCACCCACATTTCGCCAGTTTATGTTGTGGTCCCAATGTAATAGGTGGCGAGCCTATTGCCATTAACCAGGCACTTATAAACCTGCGATAAATATACACATACCTAACTTCGAAAAGTATCGAAAAGTCATTGGTGTGTGCCATGGTAAAACCTGGGCAGTCCATTACCCATACCACTAGGCTATCGCAGTGTAGCACTCTCTCATTACATTATACATTAATGTTATTTTCTACTTAAAAATAAAACTTTGCAACTATTGAAAGTAAGTATTTTCTAATCTTCCTTTTGAATTTATTTTTGTCTTTTGTCAAAATATGTGTGTTAATATAACTTTATCGACCCCTTCGGAGTTATGCAGTCGTGAGTTTAATGTAGGTACCTACCTATGTATTAGTAAACAATAAATAATGCTAAATATTTAAACAGTTCCTGAAATTTATTTAAATGTTTTATTAGCACGTCCTTATCTTAAGATTAAAATAGTGTATGATTAACATTGAAGTCGTGAAGATGCTCGATTGTAATAACTTCGTGATATCCACCACTAAGTAAAAAGATACAGAAGGACAATTACAAAAATTCAGCGAAAACCTTACACACACAATCAATCAATCAATGAGTCTATTGCACTCCTCATATTTCTTTTTATATTGACGATTTGTAAGTGCGGATTTAATGGTCTCTCTGTAGGACAATGGTCTCTCCTAATACGCACCATAGCACCCGATCCGGTCACCATTTCCTGCCGAGTTTTGCCGCCAAATGTATAAAATCGCAGATAAGATTTTTTCGTTTTCGCAAATATTAGTTTTGCATCTGTGTGTGTGTGTGTGTAAGTTGTTAAAAGTTGACCTTCTATACATAATAATAATAATAATAATAATAATAATAATTTATTTCTAAGAATATGGTACATTGAGGTCTTTATGTTATTTCACTTGTTCAAACATATTCTACCATACCCTGGTGTAGAAATATTAAATTTTATAATAATAATATTTAAGATTTACAATAGTAATGTCAAATATGTCACTCATGCAATCAATTAATTATTTATTTCTATGACGTTTTACAATAATAATTTAAATTTTACGATAATAATATCAAATATATAACGCATGCAATCAATAATTATTTATTTTATTAGTCATTTATTTGTTTTACATCAGTCAAATGTCCTTAAAATTAAATTTGCTATCCATATATTCCCTCACTGAATAAAAACACTTATCTACTAAGAAATTAAATATGCTGAATTTAAATTTAGTCATAGGTAGCGCTCGCACACCAACTGGCAGTTTATTATATATTTTTATAGCCATACAATATGCATTTGAGGAATATAGATGTATTCTTTGCTGGGGCACTAAAATTTTATAAGGATCTCTACTATTTGTCTTTTTCAATATGTCATCATGTAGCGGAAACATTTGTGGATATTTCTTCACAAATAGGCACATTTCATAAATATAAAGGCAAGGAAATGGCAGAATTCTTAGTTTTTTGAAGATTGGTTTGCAGTGTTCTCGGTATCCGGCTCCATACAGAGCTCTAACACACTTCTTCTGTGCCAGAAGTACACTCTCTACTTCTACCGAGTTACCCCATACAACGATACCATATCGTAGCACTGATGAGATGTATCCATGATACGCTGACAGAGCTGTCTCTCTGGAAGCTATCTGTCTCAATTTCCTTAGAGCGAATACAAACTTGTCCACTTTTGCACATACATTTCCAACATGTTCTTTCCAATTTAAATACTTATCTATTGTTATTCCAAGAAACAGAGTTGAGTTGACAGGTTTAATAAATGTATTGTTAATATTGATATTTGGTGAAGCGCATTTAGAATTATATGTTTCAAACTTAATTATTTTAGTTTTATCGACATTAATCTGTAAGTTGTTGTTTTGTAACCATTGTATTGCCCTATTTAACTCCTCATTAGTTTCAGTTTCTATGTCAGATTTATTTTTACACTTAATCATAAGTGTCGTGTCATCAGCAAAGAGTATACAGTCATGCATAATATTCTTGCTGAAGTCATTTATGTAAATGAGGAACAGTAAGGGCCCCAATACACTCCCTTGAGGAACACCGCAACTATTTATTTTTAACGTTGATGTAAAAGTTACCTCTGTGTTTTTTACTATTTTTGTTATCATAGTGCACTGTTGACGATTTGAGAGATAACTTTCCAACCAATTATAAGCGTTACCTCTTATTCCGTATCTCTCCAGTTTGTTTAGTAGGCGGTTGTGTGGGACGAAGTCAAATGCTTTGCTCATATCTAAAAAGGTAGATAGCACTGACATCTTCTTGTCTAGAGCTTCAGTGACTTGTTTTACAAGCGAAAAACAGGCTAATGCTGTAGAGCTGTTTTTTCTGAATCCAAATTGATTTTCTACCAGTATTTTATTCGTCGTCAAGAAATTATTAAGTTTTTGAAACATGGCTTTTTCAAAAATCTTTGAGAAAATGGGTATTAGGGTTATTGGCCTATAATTACTAATGATTGTGGGGTCTCCCTTTTTAAATAGTGGTTTTATGATTGATAATTTCAATTTAGTTGGAAAAATTCCATCTTCAAACGATTTATTAATTAGGTGGCTCATGGGCATGGCTATACTTTTTGCATTATGTTTGATTAATTTCGTAGTTATTTCGTCATATCCCGTAGCATTTGTGTCGTTTAGTGACCGTATTATTTTTATGACGTCGTCCTGACTTACCGGAGTTATGAACATACTTTGCAATTCATTACTTAAATTTATGTCATTTATTTTACTATAATTTGATTTATTAGTTAATTCTATATAATAATTATTAAAATATTCACAAATGTCACTAGGTTTATTAATTATTTTGTCATTTATTTTCAATTCTTTAATATCCTGATTACTATTATTTGTATTCATATTATTCTTGATAACAGTCCATGTCGCATGTTTATTTAGTGTTGCCAGCGTTTGATTTAATTGCACAAAATTATACTTGTATTTCAACTTTATCTAAGACGCGGTATATCGAACAAAAAATTGTATAATTACATGTGCTTTTTTTTTCTTTTAAAAAAGATAATTGAGGATGTTTTGCAAGATCTTTTTGTATAACTTAATCATTTTGAAATATATTGCAAAAATTTATTAAAGCTTCTTGCGTGTACAGTTGTAATTTTAACAATTATCGACACGTCTGTATGTAGGTATTTACCGAACGGGGTAGGCAGGTGGTGTCCCATAGGAGTTCCATAGGTGCCAATGCCACTACATATCTACTGATTGATAGATTAGGCTCCACTAGGCTCTGACACAGATTTTCCCCTTCAGGTTATAATGTCAGATCGCTTTCGTAAAAGCTAACTAAATCAAAATAGGTACGGATGGGAAAAGAAGGAGAGTGCGCCAAAGTGCAGGCTTTGAATACAACTCTTATGTAACTACACCATATCTTTTGTTTTTATAACATTACTGTCCATCCCAAGGTTGGCTGGAAGAAATCGCTTCAGCGATAAGGCCGCCCATTGTACATTGAACTGTATACATGCTACCTACTTGTCCTACTGTAAATCTGTTGGTGTACAATAAAGAATTATCTATCTATCTATCTTATGAATAGAGAAATTTAACATCAAACGCATTGACTTTCAAATATCAAGATGTATTCGAAGAGCTTCCTACTTCTCTACACATAGGAACGTCGGCAGGCTTCACTCACATTATCGGGCTGGCTTTCTACAGGAAAATGGCACAGGAAAGTTTCGTAAGAAATGTTCATACAACCAACACTTGTCTAGAAAGTTAAAGCTATAATTTCTTTGAGATACAGTTGTAGATGATGCCATATTATATGCTCTGTATACACAGTTTTGTATGTATAAAACTTAATTTCACGCTAGGGCGTTTGAAATGGGTAGGTAGTGTTCACAATTCACAATTATATACATGAAATTTTCAAAACTCATGATTTTAATTCGTTTAGAAAGAGAAACGTAATGAACTATTTTTTTATACCACTTAGGTGGCAGACAAGCACACGGCCCACCTGATGGAAAGTGAGACGGTGCGCACTGTGTGGTATGAAAGAAACTTCATCCCACGCACACTCAAGCTGTGGAATGACCTCCCTGCTGCGGTTTTCCCAAGCGCCTACAATATGGGGTTCTTCAAGAGGGGCATCAGAAGGTTTCTTCATGGTCAGCAGCGCGAGTGTAACGCCCCTGGTGTAGCATACGTCCATAGGCCACGGTAATCATTTCCTATCAGGTGGGCCGTGTTTTTTTTTAAAATAGAACACGTCAAATTGGACTTCGCCTTGCCTGATGGTAAGCTGAAGGTAAAGTCTCAGAATAACGGTGACACTCAGCTTGAGGGCCTCATCATATGCTTTTTCACGCCCCGCTTAAAGAACCCGGGACTGTAGGAAGAAGGAAACACGTGCTTGTCTGCCACTAAGTGGTATAAAAAAATACTTCATTTTTTTCTCCGTCCCCACACGGAAGGTCCGTGCAACATCCAAGAAGCAAAGGGAGTTATCTCATCGTCCAGTAATAACCACGTAATTTCGTGATGAAACTAACGTTACAGACGCAAGTGTTATATCATGGATATTATGATTAAACGAACACAATAGGCGTGCGTACATAATTTTCGCGTGAGATACGCAAGAACATCATAACTGGGCTGTTATTTTACAACTTACGTTAAAAGTAACAATTATTTTCGCGGAATGGGGTTAGGAAATATGTATTAACAGTTCTCAGAATACGTCATCATTATCATCATCAGACACAAGTGTTCAAAATTTGGACCTTGGTACCCGGTTATTACTCCTCCTGTCCCTATTTCATCTAGTTTAGCTTTAATACGATTGCAGTTTGAACATCGAAGCTCGAAAGGAGAGCTCATGCCAGAGATCATCCTATTAATCAAGTATAGATGTAGCAGGGGACGAATTGAAGACTCTGTAGTCCCCACACCCGAGGAGAGGGCCAGATCGTGAGAGTGCGAGGGATATGCCTGTTAACCACACCTTCGTCAACAAAAACGACCAACAGGCGGCGTGCGTTTTGGTCGGTTCCAGTTCGACATAACCTCTTTCACCGGCTCATTGGGGGGGATCATCCGTGGGAATTTTGCGCACGTAAGGGAAACCGAAGATGGATGAATAAGCGTGGTCTATATAAAATGGAGATCAACCGATTTTTTTAGTGGTTACCGTGACCTATGAACGTTTGTGCTGAACGAGAACACAACACGAGGTTGCTATAGCCGTGGTATTCTGTAAGGTAAAAGTACTTCCCAGTCGGACTGCTCAATTGCAACGAGAATTTCAATTTCGGGCCCTGGTTCAGCCTGGGTGAGAGGGATATGCTCGAGTCAATCTTACACTCCTGTAACAGACGGCCAACCCGAGACGGTGTACAGTTTTAGCTAGTTCGAGTCCAATACACCGGAAGGAATCCGAGGGGATTACCGCATGAAAAAAAGTATCACTACCTACCCCTTCGGCAACGTTCAAGCGTGAATTCATAGAAAATAGAATATCTTATCACCTATCACCAAAGATAAAACGTTTCACAATAGTAGGTACTAGGCGCACATAACCTGATGGGAGTGAGCTCACGTCTCGTTTAACATAATCGTCAGCCATCGTCAGCATATCAACGGCGCTTCAGATGTACTGCCGATACAGTATCGGCATATCAACACGTACGATTCTTAGAAACGGTCTAACGCGTCTGTGGACAATTGTAGCGATCCGAGTGTGGTCAGCACAGCGAAGAAATATTGCTATAGGTGTGTACATAGACGGCAATTACACGATTTGTTGATTCCCCTTGCTCCAAGACTTAGACTAAGAGGAGGGTATTCGCTCCCGTAAAAGTCAAGACAAGTGAAATTAGGAGAAAGTAAAAGTAAATGATCTTGAATGGGACAAGGGATTTTATTGCTTTACATGAAAGCTCCGAATATTCTCATCCCGTTCCCCAAACTTCATTTTATTTTAAATAAAGGCATGTACTTATTTAAGCATAACATAACATAAACTCACGCCTATATTCCCCGAAGGGGTAGGCAGAGGTGCTAGCACCCACATTTCGCCAGTTTATGTTTAGGCCCCAATGTAATAGGTGGCGAGCCTATTGCCATTAACCGGGCACTTATAAACCTGCGATAAATACACTTATTTAAGCATAAACCTATATTTGTATATTCCCTTTTTTCTAATAAAATATTTCAAAGTTATATCAAAAATACTGACTTGCACACTAGCTAAATCAAATTAAATACTTATACTGTATAATAATAGTTGCAGAACTGTTTTACTGAATGAATAGGAGTATTGTTACTGGTATCGTATTTTGGTTTGATATCTAGGTTAGGGCGCGCGGTGTCCACGAGCTCGCTTCGCTCGCTCCTACGGAGTCAGTTTCCACATTTCTGATGGAAATTTGATAAAAAAGGTCATCTCGTTTTGAGTGAGTTTTTTTTTGTAGGTCATGTTTACTTAGTCAATTAGTGTGGTTTGCACAGCATTCATGTTTCTGGAATGCATTCAGTTAATTAGTGGAGTTACGTAGTGTGCTGAAAAAATACACAGATATGCTCTTTAGGTATTATATAAGGGATATTTTAAAGGGGGAATGGGTAATTTTGGTCGCGTAGGTACCGCATACGGTCAACCTTTGAGAAACCTTAGTCTAAACTTTTGAGCACACGCGCGACTATCTCTCATTTTCCAGTACACTTCAATTTTGTTTCATCAACTACAGAGTTCCATATTCATAGGTATCAAAGGCAAGCACTTATTTAATTATGAAAAAATAAAGTTGCGTAATATTTGTTTTATGATTACAACGCGGAAAGCGGCAATTTGCTTCACTGATTGCTATGAGAAAATTGCTTTTCTCGCATTTGTGAGAAACAAATTTTTAATTGGAACAAACATTAATACACAAATAAATGAATATAACATGCTGGCTGCATCCTTGGACTCACCAGCAGTTAAATTAAAATAAATTAAAAAATGTGATTTG
The DNA here is from genome assembly GCA_963662185.1 of Eilema griseolum. Classification (NCBI taxonomy): domain Eukaryota; kingdom Metazoa; phylum Arthropoda; class Insecta; order Lepidoptera; family Erebidae; genus Eilema; species Eilema griseolum. Next base: position 6,884,667 of record OY759249.1, read on the forward strand.
AATTAAGAACAAAAAATCCCGCCAATTTAAGCATGTTTTGTTTTTAATCTTTTGTAAATTTTATTCAGTGTCTGTTGTTCATATTTTTGTGTGATCGAGAATTTTTATTAATAGACCAAAAGTAAGTTTTTAATTTTAGACTACAGGAAGTTTAGTATTTAAATTAGTTAACTAAGTAGGTAAACGGAAAAGACTTTTATGTATCTAGACCGGCAGTACGGAACTAAAATTTTGCTAACGGTTGATTGTGCTTAACACACTTTTGTCGTTTCGTTTATCTGTCATCTAAATTTACTTTTAATTGTGCAGTGAGTGATTAAAAGGTGTGAGAAAAATTTATAAACTAATAAAAGTATTAACTTTTTTTAAAATTAGGACTCGACTTTATCTAGCCTGATGCTAGCTGAAGGTAAAATCCCATGCATGAAGGTCAATGAGGGTCAAGACAACTTGACAGTCTCATCAGAGGCTAGTTCAAACCCTCATTTCACGCCCCGTTTAAAGAACCCGGGACTTCAGGAAGAAGGAAACACCTATAAAAAGCAATGCAAATCTTTTTTCTTGGGCATCTATAATAAAAATATACCTCAAAAGTCCGTTTGTTTGAACATGTTAATCTCTGGGAGATTCAATGCTATTTGAAAAAAATATTTATGGACTTGATAGTCCTGGTGAAAGTTATGATCTATTTAATATCACGCTTATACCCTCAGGAGCCAAATAATAAACAAGAAAAAAACAGAAAGATAAAGGCGGCGGTACAGAACTGCAGGATATTTCTATAAAATTCTACGAATCACATTAAAAGAAAGTCCATTACTTGAATATAATCGTACACCGATACGGTAGAAAGGTGTCATTTCCACCAGCACTTATCCGTACCGGTACATTACAAATTGTATGGGCCCATAAATGACATTCTTTCTTGAGAACGTAATGACACAACACCAGTTTAATCATTATAATCAACGTTTTCCAATCAGGAAAACATTAAAAGTAAGTAATTTGGACAGAAACTGGAGAGCATTTTATATTTTTTATCGTTTACAGTTCTATATTTAAGCTCTTTAGTCACTTGTATTTTATTAATAATTTAATTATGCCTGTAGAGGGGAACAAAGAAAACGACATACATACATACGCGCGCAAAACATTTATACTTTCTTCTCATTTGTTCTGTTTATGTTATTGTCACAGTGGAGTGAATGGGACTGGACCCACGACACAGGGAATCCTAGTGTGGGATCCAGGGAGGGGTTATCCGATTCTTCCTAATACTGCTTAATATGTCAGTTTGTTATCATAAAATATTCTTTGCAAAATAAGATATTGCCTAATTAAACTGCAACTACGGCTTATCATTATTTTAAATTTCCAAAGCAAGTTAAAAAAACAATTAAATTCAGTCCCAAATTATAACTTTTTAGATTCCTCATTAAATTACAAATTATTTTTATTACATACCATATATGTGTAAACGCAACGTAGACCGAGATAAATGCGAAATTCTCTTGCATACATTTGCACTATTCGCAACTGGCGTGTGCCGTCACTCACAAGTACAATTTTGTATGGGGCGTTTTCAGGCAGCGCAAAAAATTGAATCTTCAAAATCAAATATACCTTTAAAACTATTTGTCGTAAGAATATTTCACTTTAACAGTTCATTATATTATTATAGACTGGACATTTTTCGACAAAAATTAATAGTATTTTTTTTTATTGTCGAAAAATGTCCAGTGAATGTGTTAAACTGAAAAGTACCAGTGCGATGGCAACTGTAAGTACATACTAACTATATTCCACGGTTTCACTGTGCTCTATTATCTTAATTATAATAATATAACACATTGGATATCGATTTCACTTTTTTTCACTAACAGCAATTATATAAAAAAGTATACCAATCACGGTATGTAATTATATTTGTGTTTGTACCACGGCTGATACAATATAGGCTATTAATATTTAGTTCTTCGTGTACCATTGTGTGTATGTACTCTTTGAGAAAGTCCATTATAGATACGAAGCTGTCTTGGTATAGTTAGTAACGCTTGTGTAACGATAAGTCTTTTTTTTTTTTTCTATATATCATGATGTAGCCTTAGGACATGTGTACACGACTCTGCAGGCTCGCCGCGATCGTACTGCCACCGCAGTCAGTTTTTGGCTTCATGGCAATCATGAACAGCACATATCGACGATAAAAGTTGTATAATGCTAAGATACAGGCATCTTTAAATTTAAGTGTGTGTAAACCCAGTGGTTAAGGAGTCGGCTTGACTATCGAGAGGTCCCGGGATCGAATCCTGGCCATTACACTAACGACTTGAACCCATTCCTAACACTTAGGGTTAGTGGGAATATCAGTAATTACGATTCTAATATAATTCTAAGGTTGGCTGGAGGAAATCGCTTCAGCGATAAGACCGCCCATTGCACATTGAACTGTATACAAGCTACCTACTTGTCCTACTGTAAATCTGTTGGTGTACAATAAAGAATTATTTATCTATCTATCTATCTATTCTTTAAAAAAAAACTTGGAAATTTTGGCTAAAGCTCTACCAAGTTTTTTTTTTTATACCACTTAGTTGGCACACGGCCTACCTGATGGGAAGCGGTTACCGTGGTCTATGGACGTATGCAACACCAGAGGTGTCACACTCGCGCTGCCGACCATGAAGAAACCTTCTGATGCCCCTCTTGACGAACCCCGTATTGTAGGCGCTTGGGAAAACCGCAGCAGGGAGGTCATTCCACAGCTTGAGTGTGCGTGGGATGAAGTTTCTTTCATACCGCACAGTGCGCACCGTCTCAGGTCGCAATGTGTGGGGATAAATTCCCTGCCTATGGCGAGAGGTGCGATGATAGAATGTAGCTACGGGCATCATGTCAAACAATTCTACTCGTAGGAGATACTCGTAGGTGAGGCTCTGGCGCAAGTCTAGATGGTGGCTCAGTCTCATAAAAGCTGTATAAGCTAAATCCAAAGAAAGTCTCAGATGTAGCCGGGAAAAATAGATGCCAAGTTTCAACAAATGATGTACCTACAAGTAAAATATATAATATAGGTAGGTGTTCAAAGAAATATAGGGATATATGACAAAATGCCAAAATCGAGCGATCGCGCGTGGCCGTGTCGTTTATACAGCACAGTGGCTCGTGGTATAGGTATACCCCGGTATCGTGTATACACGCCCTTATATGACTCATTGGTTGATTTAAAATGGTCCATTTGGTTTATGATTTCGGGCCAAAGACCCCTGCTCCAGTGTGGGTGTACAATAAAAGATTATATTTGATTGCTCTATTGGTTATGAAATAGATGGTATAAATCAAGTTGGGGCTATCATCTTTTTATCATCACGGCGGGATCTCGTTAAGCGACAATACGACAGATGGTTCCTTTAAAGATAAATCAGTTAGGTGATAACTCTAGTGTAACGTTAGGTGACCTATCAGCTGATAGAGAACAGTAGAGTACGACTTAATCGTATAAAAATAAAGAAAAAATAATTATTTTGAAATGAAATGACCGGACCAAAACCTGCCATTATTAATGAAAGTTCAAAAACATTGCTTCTGAAAATGAAATTAGGAAAAAAAGACAGTAAAAAAATCTATAAAAATCACACTTACAAAAGAAAGTTTAAAAATAAATGCTTCTAAAATTGAAATTACAAAATCCGTTTGCGAAGACCGACACACCGCTATCGTGAAATCGTATGAACATTTAATATTATGGTTAACAATCTAAATTCCATAACAATTTTACATATCGCCAATGTTTAAAGTTATTTCTCCTTCATGAATAATTGTTATAATTGACTTTTTTAAATGTTTATCGTTTCGGACCATTCAACATTTTTGTCTTATGTTATGTAACAGAAAATACTTCGGTTAATAAAACATCACTATTTTGAAGACTCGAATGTTGCAAGGGAGATTAATTATTTCAAGTAGCCTAAAAGTAGGCATATCTTGACTAGCTTATATATATTCATTTTTTATACCACTTAAGTGGCAGACAAGCACACGGCTCACCTGATGGAAAGTGGTTACCATGGACGTGTGCAAAACCAAGGGAATCACACCCGCGCTGCCAACCCTGTAAGCACAGAGAGTTTCTGTGCCGTCAGTGTAAAAGACAAAGCAGGACAAACTTTTGGTCTTTCCGCTGACAGCACAAAAACTCTTCATTGAGCTCTGGCTACTCTACACACCGCCGGGAACACAACACGAGGTTATTATGGCCGCGGTATTCTATACGGCGGAGGTACTTCCCCAGTCGGACTGCTCAATTGGGACGGAAATATCGTCGTGTCCTACCTCCTAAATAGATAAATTTGATAAACGTATTATACGTTTATCTATACTAATACATCTTTTATCTATACAAACACCTATACTAATACAAAAACTTAGAAGACATATTCATTGCATATTTTTTGCAGAACGGGACTTAAAATTGGGATTTCCAACGGTAGCAGTATTCGAATATCCAACTGCCAAAAAGGTAGTATTTCACGATTTCAAAACGCGTGATTACAAATCGCTAGCTACGTTACAGCTACGTTTTATTGTTAGACGCACTTGACAGTCTACCAACAATACCAACATTGATGCTGTCATCATTTTGTAGAGGTAATTATAGCAAGTGGCCGTATTATCATTCGCGTGGGATCCTTAGCCTTTGTATGAAGTTTTGATTGTTATTTTTTCATACTAGTAAAATAGCAAATAGACATAAAATGTGTATATAAAGCGTTGACCATATTCTATAGATAGATCTAGAGATATCATGTGCCCACCTTGAAAGAATCCTTTGTTATGTTATTTTCTATGATATGCTGTAGCTTTATGAGAAGTGAAGTTGGCAGAAGAAAACTTGAGAAGCCAACTACTGTTAATGTTGTAGAAATGGTTCAAAGTAAGAATGTAGAGGGCTTTAGGAGCAGAGATAGGCTCAAGAGAAGATGAGATCCAGAAGATGGATTCAGTGAAAGATAATATTGCAAAGAAGGGAGTGACTGAGTAAATGACATCTGATAGGCAGTACGGAAGAGAATGACAAGTTGCGCCAACCCTAATTAATTGGAACAAGAGCAAGTACGTGATTGAATTTTTGCTGATTGGATTCTAATTAGTATAGTTTCGGCTCTGGCTCAAAAAACGCAATGTGTGTCTGCTATTTCTCAACCCTTAGTCGAACGCTTAAGCACGTCATCAGTAAACCCATTGGTTAACCGATATAAATACATAGATACATATATATATATAATCACGCCTTTATCCCTGGAGGGTTAGGCAGAGGTGAATGAACACCTACATTTCATGTGTTCGGTCCCACGTTATAGGGGGTGAGTCTATTGCCGTTTTCCGGGCGCTATTGTTGACTCGAACCATGCATCTAAGGCTGAGTCTGGGCTGTATATATCTGTCTGATGTTAAACAGCCCTATCCCTTAGTCGCCTTGTACGACACCGCATGGTTTTTTGTAATATTGCATTTACAAGTTATTTGTCAATAAAACACATAGTAAATGTTTACTACCTACTTTACAGGACAGAGATTTCAAGTCCGTTTTATACAAAAATGGCTGTAAGTGTACCTTTATCTTCTAGGGAAATGGTTCTAAGTAGTTCTGGGTAATATAAGCGAAAGATACAAAGTACAAAACAGTTCATTATCACGTGTAATAAAGCAGGGCTACTAACAAATAGAATGTTAGTTTAAAATCATACGGAAAGAACTGATTTACTACGGAATTTGCCTCTGGCATACTTGGGAAGTACACGCAATCAGGCGGTATGTGATTATTTGACTTTTAACTAAAGGTACCGTTGACACCGGCTATTGTGAGCCGTTAGCAAATCTCGTAGGTAGATAAATAATCACTGAAATAATCATTAAAGTAATAATTGCTGTAGTATTTCATGATGATTTAATGATGTTTTTTTGTAGTTAGTTACTTTAGTAACTTCATTAAAATTAAAAGCCTTGAATCTTGATGTGGGGCGAAACAGAAATAAACACACTCGGTAGCGTTTCAAGTTCGAGAAAAAGGAACGACGAATGAAGAGACAAAAAGGACGCAATGGCCATAACTGACCCCTTATTAAATTGAGCAAGAGGCGAATAAGGAATTTTTTAAACATAGGGTAAAGAAGCGAGCCGAATGCGGAACAAAACGTTATATAACATATCGATAAATTAAAGAAAGTACAGTTAAATAGTAAAAACGTTGGAGAAATTAGTGCACTCATACACATAGATTTTAATTACATCATAATAATATCTCACAGTGATGGGTATAAGTAACATTATGAAGTAAATTTAAAAATGAAAACTTTCTCTGAATCTAATTACGAGAATGAAGTTCAAGATTAGGCAATACCGAAAGAATGCAGTAAGTAACATTGGTCTTACGTTGACAAGGATAAGGCTCTCGACGAGAAAGTTGGACGTGATAAGCATACAGTAACTGCATCCAACTTAATTTCTAATTTGAAAGCAATTTTCGAAATAGTAGACGTGACTCAATAAATTGAAATGGAGACAGACAGAATCCAAACCAAAGTGAAACATATGATTTGTATACAATAGTTCCTGTTATAGAATCAATCGACGTGACTCATGTTATAATAGATATTATGTCTCTGTGTTTTGATTTTTGTGATATTGAATTCAATATTTCGATTACTTAAATTATAGTTCAATTTTTTATCGACTAGTGGACGTGATAGTTACAGAAACTTTGTAAAAAAAACGTTCGTAGGAGACTTATAACTTCAACATCGTGGTATCTTACACAGAAATTCATTGTACAACAACAAAAATGTTTACGTAAGTGTTGAATCAAGATTGCAATTTTTCCCAAGTACTTATTAAACACTTATAGCTGTAGTACATGATGTAATTACCGCCCATTGACAAGAATACGCGTCTTTAATTTGAAACGTGCAATTTACCATTACGTACCACTCATTATATTAAAAAGACAATTACGTTATTTAAGAATATCATCATTATCTTTGCAAAAACTTTCTTTGTGACTACCGACTACGGACCGACCAAAAATAGCAGCGTTTTTTGGATTTCTTTTTGCAAAACTAAAATGTGTAAATAAAGAAGTGACACTTGGTAAGCTATTAAAAGATATTATTCCGCATTCGTCCCACTTGCCTGCCCCATGACTATTCTATGGCTTGATCTTTTGTTTGAATCATACAACAGTGATCGCGTCTGCGCGCATACTAAATAATGATTCTGTACCGACGAGTCATAGAAACCTATTTCCGGGTTAAAAAGTAAATCATGTTATATTTCACACTAGCTGACCCACCCCAGCTTCGCCCGGGGTATATTTTGAAGCTTCATATCCCTTTGAGCCCGTATGTTTTAGTCTTCAAAATATGTATGAAAAATTGCCGGATTTGTTAACATTTATTATCAATGCTCCGCTCCATTAAGTAGTAGCGTGATGATATATAGCCTAAAACCTTCCTCGATAAATGGACTACCCAACACTGAAAGAATCATTCAAATCGGACCAGTAGTTCCAGAGATTAGCGCGTTAAAACAAACAAACAAACTCTGCAGCTTTATAATATTAGTATAGATACCTGTTTCTATCTTTCTTCATCGAGATCTGCCCCCGAGACAAGTGGCACTTCGTTGGCCGGTGTTTTGTGGTATAGAATGACAAATATTTTATTTTTTATTTTTTTATATATAGAACACGTCAATTAGACTTCGCCTTGCCTGATAGTAAGCTGAAGGCAAAGTCTCAGAAAAGAGGGTCACCATTACTTACACAAACCGTGTAACAATGGTGACACTCAGCTTGACGGCCTCACCATATGCTTTTTCACGCCCCACTTAAAGGACCCGGGACTGTAGGAAGAAGGAAGTATTGTATAGGATTGCCTCTTATCTAGAGGTGCTATTCAGTTCTTTTTGCTTGAAAGAATAATATAATAATAATATACAACTATTCATATATCTATAGCTCACATTAAGTACGTATAAAATATGGATGGACGAATTGATATACACATGAAATAATATCCAAAAATGTGTCCACAAAACATGTGCTTTATTGCAACTTCAAATATGCACGAAAACAGACACATCATTATTGTTGCTATATTTCAAAAGAAAACGCAACACTGACATAATACATAGTTGCTATTTTTCCTGCCAAACTAAGGAAAGTACACACTGGACATGCATGTAACATTAACTGTCACATTGTGACGGTAGAAAGTCGCAAACGAAAGTGTAGGTTTGTTATACGCCGCACATCACGTACGTGTAAGGGGTGCTTAAGAATTCGCAGCTTGGAAAGCAGCAAATAATATGGTGCTGTAAGTCCTAACGTGATTTGAGACAGTCATCATCCAAGCCCTTGGCCAATTTAATGGGGGTTAGTCGCAATTCCCCCGAAAACATTTCGGTTTTAAAATAGCGTTTCATCACAGAGGCAAAATAATTTGAGGGGAAACACGACTAGCTCCGTCAGTTGAGGGTTCTGTCTAATTTTTTACTCCGAAAAGGCCGTACTTCGATTTTTTGGCTTCACCTTTGAAACACACAGGCGATATCTAAGTTTGGTTTTATCTCAAGAATACTTTACCAAGAGATCTAGGCCTAGGTATATACAGTTGTTATTTCAAAATTTTATACGGTTTTTTTTTACATAACAGCTGTATATACGCTGTGTATTTTTTTATTAATATAGTAAAAGTATAACTTGTAGTAAAAGGCTAAGATAACTTTTAAATATTTATGAACGAACTACCAATCGTTCTTATAACTGTATTCATCATAGGCGATTTCGTACAAGATCTAGTTACAGCATTATACCCTGAAGCAATACCAGTTAATGAAAGCATAGTTTTTATCAAAATTGACGGGCGCCTGCGGCTCCACTCGCGTGGGTCTTGGTTTTTGCGACTTCATGTCATATCTTCGGTTCTACTTAACCTATTGCGATCCCACACGGCAGATTTTAAGCCTGACCAAGATATTTCTAATAAAAAAAGCTGGTCAACTGCGAATTGGCCTTTTTTTATACAACTTTAGGTGGCAGACAAGCACACGGCCCACCTGATGGAAAGTGGTTACCATGACCTAAGAACGTGTGTAACACCAGTGGAGTCACATCCGTGCTGCCGACCCTGTAAGAACAGAGATTTTGTGCCGTCAGTGTAGAGGACAAAGCAGGACAAGCCTTTGGTCGTCCCACTGACAGCACAAAAACTCTCCAGTGAGCTCTGGCTACCCTACTCACCGCCGGGAACACAACACGAAGTTATTATAACCGCGGTATTCTGTAGGGCGGAGGTACTTCCCCAGTCGGACTGCTCAATTGGGCGGAAATACCGCCGTGTCCTACCTCGCCTCGCCACGCCTCGAGCACTGAGGGCTCCGTATTAAATTGAATTCGAACTTATGCTACGTAAACTGCAATATATTTTGATTGCGTTGACTAATAAGTTTTTCTCACAGTTTTGAGTATGTGGAATGAATTTCTACTTGATGCCTCCACGCATTACTGGGGGAAAAGGTGACAGACGGACGACGAAGTATTCCTATAAGGGATCCATTTTTTCCTTTTAAGCTACGGTACCCTAAAAACCACAACAAACTTCGTTTAGTGGTTTTTACATTCATCGCGAATAATCAGACAAAAATTCTAAATAAATATATTTGGATGCAGATTCGTTTACTTAACATAGTAAGTAGTTGTAATATCCAAAACAGATAGACAAACAGACAGATAAACAAAAATTAAAAAAAATGTTATTTTGGTGTATTTACCGTATAAGTACATATATATTTATATGCATGTAGTAAAAAGCGGTTATTTCAATATTACAAACAGACACTCTAATTTTATTTATATGTTTAGATGTATAGATAGAAGTGTAATGTTTTTTGCATGTATGTGTTTATATTGCTCGCCATAAAAACATGAGTACATGATGTTTAATTCATTATTGTAATAGAAGAGAAAATGATAACCACAAACGCGGTTTCACCACCATTAAAATTTGATGGTGAGTTTATGGTCTGATATGATACGAATGACGTTTATCGTTTTTAGTACGCTTCTATGCCTACTTGTATGACTTTCTTTAATAAATGGGGTATGTAATACATAAGTCATTTATTTGGACTATAGTGCTTAAGAGTAGCGGGTCGAATCATTAATTTAATTTAGATACTAAGATTTTTTTTTTTTATATATTGTTGGTTATTGTTATCTGTGTGACCACCTTGCACCAAATAAATATTTCTTTCTTTCTTTCTAGATAGATAAACTCTTTTCCGCATGGTTCCCGGCAGAGTAGAATTTGGACCACCCCATCTCTTCCCATGCGGCGTCGTACAAGGCGACTAAGGGATATGGCTGTTTAACATCAGACAGATATAAGAATGGCTTGAGTCAACAATAATGCCCGGAAGACGGCAATAGGCTCACCCCCGATTACATGGGACCGAATTTAATGATTGGTGAAATGTGGGTGTTAATTCACCTTTGCCTCCTCCTCCCTCCGGGGATAAAGGCGTGATTATATGTATGTATGTAAATTCTTTATGTTTTCACAGTATTTGTTATATCTAACACATTTTAGACATGTAATTAATTTAGATATGTTAAACTACAATACTTTAATATCAATGGGTTGTAGAAGTTAGATGGCAATCGCTTTATGAAAAATATCAAAGTTTAAACGCATCGGAGGTAAAAAAGTAGACCCCAGACTCCGAGGTGAAGGCCTCATATGCGACCGGGATAAATGATAGGAGGATATGAATTAATTAATTTATGTCCGGAAATTAGATAAATCAGTTACCTATTAATAAATTGGAATTTTAAATAACCATTTTAAGTTAATAACGTAAAGTCACAGAATACTGAGACTATACATAATTAAAAATGATTTTCGTACCAATAATTTTGAGTCAAGTCAAACTATTTTATTGATTTAATTTGTATTAGGTATCAGTCGAAATAAAGGTGTGTACCAATTATCAAAACAATTAGTCAACAGGGAGGGGAGGGGGGAATACTTCAGTCGCAATACTAATCAGCGTTTCGTGAGCAGTTACGAACGAAATCTTTTTCGTCTTTGATCGTAACCAGTTGCGATCGAAGATGTTTTCTTCTTAGTTCGAAACCAGTTACGACTGAATACATTCAATGTCTGTAACACAGTTTAATACTAGCACAGACACTGACGTTCACTCTGTCTATTATAAGATTGTATTATATGTGATAATAGAATGGTATTATAATTTTGTTCACAGACGGACACATTGTATTACGCTTTTATGAAATAAAGTATTTTTTTTATAGTTTCGAAAGAAAAATATTCGTCCTTGGTCGTAACCATTTATGTACATATTAAACTCATAGTGATATGGTAAAAGTACCTGACTGGCCACTTAGAATCCACACGTGAGTCAACATAAATCTGAGGCTGACTGTACATTATTGTTCAAGTAAGTTTGTAGTTGTAATGTTATACGTAACCCTTTCGTCGTTATCAGAAAGCTTTTCCGAGTATGATCTGACAAGTTGAACGTACAGGTTATGTATGTATATTGTCACGCAATATACAAACTACTCTCTAAATACCGCACCAAAATAACAGGTATAGCAACTTCATCAGATAAGTATACAATGAGTTCATACGACATCAAATAATGACTCAAAAGCACATGTATTTGGTGAAAGTAAAAATCTAAATAAACGTGACCCCAATTTGACCCCTGTAGTACACCTTCCGAATGCTTGTCCCTAGACAAGTGATATTAAGAATGTCCCATACATTGACACATATTTTACGGTTACGACATTTATGACGGTTCGTCAACGATGTTAATCTCATACGTTAATAAATCTATTTAATTCTGTCACTTGTCTTGGGCTGGGCGTTTATGCAATTATAACCCTTACACCACCGTGTGAAGTGCATTCACATCTGTCCCCGAATCAGACGTTATGTAACTAAAGCATTATGTACGAAATGTTTCCAAAAGAATGTGTTTATTCTTCATTAAGTATTATGCAACTAAATACTTCAAATCTTCGATTTATGCAAATAAAACATAATAAATCCAAGAATGCCGAAAGCTTACATCATATCAGATTTGAATATCAGCTTATTGACACCTTTCAACAGTCAGAGAGTACGTTGTGTTACTTTTCTTGCGAAAATTGTACGCCACGATATGCGGTGTTATTGGGCCACGATATATGCGCATAAATGTGTTTGATATAGAGAAATCGGTAGCAATAATATATTAATAACTATACCGGTGAATAACATATGAATATTGGAATTAGTTTATATAGATACAGCAAAATGTGTCGATGACAACTTATAGGATATTAAATTGTGAAAGTTTTAGATGTTTGAAACTCATTTTAATTCGTTTCGTTAAGATGTTGTTTGATTCATTGGTGCTAGTGGCAATAAACTTAAACGAAGTTAAAATATATAAAATAATCTCGGTATTCACAGTTACGCGTGCGTATTTAGTTAGATAGTTAGTTGACGAAATGGTTTAGAGGTCTTCGACCGTTCGCGTAGTAAATCCTGATGTTGTGATTAAACGCGATCAGCTTTCGAGACAACTTCTCGCTAAACTAGTTAGTGCAGTCAGAGTAAATTGATCTAAATCATTGCTTGTATACACTGGAACAGTGCGGATAAGCAATACCTGTAATTTGTTGTTATCGATATGTTAACAGTGTCGCGTACCTGCTCGTCCACTTTCGGAACATCGGTGGCGCGGGTACCGCTAGCGACCTCGTTGCCTCGCCCGCTGCGTCGTGCAGGCCGCACGGGGCACACGCTTTTTGCATTTTCTGATAATTCTATCCCGAACTTCGTTGGACCATCGAACACTTTGAAGTCCACCTCGTCAACGCCGGTGTGCACAGGGCTCAAATCGTGTACGTTGTCGAATGTCTGATCGTTATCGTGAACAGCATCGTTGGAAACGTGACCCGAGTCATCGCTACAGTCTGAGTGGGTATCGGATATCTTCTCATCAGCCTGTTTGTCTAAAGCGAGCTTCTCGACTTGCGAGCATGTTTTGGAGTCGTTCTGCGATCCAACGTATTTAATTTGCCTGCCGACAAGTGTGCTCAAGTGGTTGTGGAAAGTAGTGTTCGCTACGCATAACTCCTTGTGTACAGGTGGAATCACTTTACAACTCATGAATTCAGTCTTCATTTCTCTGGCGGTTTTTAACTCCAATTTTTTCACAATAGATTTGACAGGCGATAAAGTGACATCATGTTTCTCCGGTTCATTATTATTTTGTTTATTCTCAGGCGGTATTTCTCTTCTGTTTATGATTCTATGTTGCAACTTTGCTCTCACAACTTTTATTTCATCGGAATAATCTTTCAAGTTTGATTTTGACGACAGTAATGGTTTTTTGGAATCAACCGGTTCTTTTTTAGTTCTATCATTTTGTCGTTTTACTTCAGATTTCAAATTGAGTAGTGACTTTTGTCTTATTTGCTTGTTTCCATCAAGTTTTTCGTTATTTTTTCGTGGCGCAAGTGATTTTTTTTTCTGAGCACACTCGCTGGCCTGGTCTACATTGCTTAGATCAACCGGAGTGGGAGAAAAAAGTGCTCTCGTACTGCTGAACTTATTGTGCGACATTTGACTCCTTATCACCGGGATCTTACTGGGAGAGCCCGCGATAGAAGTTGTAGATTTAGTTCTCTCTAGGCCGGGTACGATAAAAGTTTCATTTCCTATTTCCCACACGCTTTTTGCTTTCTGCAGCTGTGATTTTGGTATTTCTTTACTTTCTAACCTAATCTTTATGTTTAACGATCCATTATCTGTACATGTTTTAGTCTTTATTTTCTTTGGGTCGATTACTTTTTTTTCGGGTTTTTTTGCCAGTGGCTTGGTTTTAGACACAACCGGAACGGGTGTCGACGGTGGATTTGATAAAGTTTTCTTTAGTATTCTTGTTTTTACGTCGAGTTTTTTTAAGTCTTCGACATGGATGCCATTGGATCGGGACGTGTTTTTTGATGAAATTTTATAGGTGGCGTATTTGTCATGATTCGCCTTGTCATTGGCCGTCGAGGTGAGTGGGACCAAAGGCGACGTCAGCTCTTTCCCCTTCATGTCGGCAAGATTCCACAGACTCGTTGTTTTGTCAATGGAATTGTTGCGCACCACTTTATTTCTTGTGATATTGTCACTGCCGGGGCCCGAATTACTCTTCTTTAAAATGCAACGTGATTCAATAATACTGCACGTTTTAGACTTTTGTAATTTCGGTGGAATAAAAATGCTTCTACTACATTTTCCGTCGGTGGTGAGTGATGCACTAGAGGTGAACTCAGATAATATTTTATCAAAGGATTCCAAAGCTTTGTTTAATTTAGACTCGGCACTTTTATCACTTGCTGTCTTAATAACCATCACATTTTCATAAATCGAGGAGTATCCTTTAGTCTCTTCAAGTAATTTATCTTGTTGCACCGCATTGCTGTCGGCAGCAATGTTTATGTTTTCGTACACGTGACGGCTCGGCGCTGAACTATCGGTATTGCTATTCACAACAGAGTTGTTAATATTTACTTTAGAAACAAACTTTTGCACGTTATCACTATTAATTTTCACGGGATCACTAATTTTACGTTCGATACAGGCTGCGATCGCGGTCACTTTGCTGCCCTTATGCTCTGGCGAGGGTTCTGCGCCGACTGAAAAAGTCCTGTAGAACTTCTGCAGAGCTCCTTGAGCGGGGGGTGTAGTGGGCGTATGTTTCTCGGTCGGCTTCTGTCCGCCGAATATGTTGAATACTTTCACTGCGGGCATGACGCGGACCCGGCACGCGGGCGGTCGCGAAGCGTTGATGCGCGCGCGCGTCACGGCGAGCGGCGTGCATATGCCGCTGCGCCGAGCCACGCCGCGTCACCGTCGCTATCACACGCACACACAATAAGAAAGTCAATGTCACTTCAATCAGCCTCCGACGTGACAAACACTCACTGAGATATCTACAATACTATTATATTCACACCGAGTTCAGCGAGTTTTGTTCAACATCTGTCTATTATTATAATTTTCATGTTTATCGACAATCCACAATTAACCATTCAACGTGAAATGCATTTTCTATACATCTTTATTCTAGTAATACTATAATCGGAACGTTTGTGAAGATGTTTAGATGTTTACATGTTATGATGTGTGTTATTCAATAGCTCTAATCTTTGAATAGATCGGGCTGAAATTTGGTAAGTATATGGATAGATATTTATAGTCTGACATAGCAATTTATTTCCCAGTGGGACCTGTGGACGGGTTCGATATTCCACACGGGTATCAGCTAGTTTCAAATAAATGGCAAAATCTACAAAATCTTATGCGATCACATTGCCATTTAAATACTGCTATAATGGATGAATAACAGCAATTTTTGAGAAAAGTAAGCCATCGGCCGAAGTTTCGTTTAAAACAACTTTTTATGATGTAATAAGAAACATACTTTTGTAGCAAACTAGTTATATAAAATCAATAAATCTCAATAGAAAGTAAGAATGAGGTTGTTTCGACAATGATGTAATTGACCCACTAGTTTGATGTGGACTTGGCGATAAAAGGAGGTTGGAAAAACATTTAAAATGTTACTGAGAAACGAAATATGGTAACCTAATTGAGAATTAAACACGGTTATCCCTGCATTTAATGGCAAAACACATGTGGGCAATGCGAACTTTTATGTAGCTGTCAAATTCGGGACACCGTCGTCCTGAATAACGGTATTCTATTTTTAAAACTTTAATTAATGGAACGTGTAATCTGATACCGAGTCAATTAAAATATTTAGCTCACTTTTCAAGCGGCTAATATAAAACACAATACTGTGAATACGAATGCATTAAGTCAATATTTACGATAATTATCAATGAATTAAGCCAATATTCACTATGTTTATATTCTGAAATTATATTAAGTCAGTAATTTTTCACTAAACCTGATTAAATTACAAAAATTGCAACAAAGAAGAAGCACAGCACGAATTTTAATACATAATTTCATTAATAAAATATCGCTGATAAACAACTACTGTTATAGTATCCCGAATCTATATTAATCATTGTTAATACCATAGATTTTAATACCCATACGATGAACATTTTTTTTAAATAGTGACAAAGCCGTTTCATTTTTTAGAAGAAACTATTTTTTTAAATAAGGAAAATGTCATTTCTTTTTTTAGGTTTAATCTGTACGATTAAATAAATTTCAAAAATTTGAAAAAGGAAATCAGTGAAATTTTGCTGCAACTCGAAACGCAACGAAAAGGTAAAAAATATGCATGACGTAAGATATTATGAGAGTATTGTCAGACGAGCGGTCGCGGAGAGGTCGATGACAGTCAGATGTAGTCTCAACACAGGTGCGTCCACGATCGCAAAGATGCTCGGTAAAGGTGGGAATAAAAAGCAGACAACGTAGGGCAGGTTAGTTTTTCGTCAATCGATTTGACGCGGGAAAGATTGTGACACCGTGACATCAAAATGAATTTCAATTATAGAACGTCTAGAAAAAAAATCAGAAAAAAATTGTATGACATGCCTAAGCGGTTTTTCGGAACACGGAATGTAAAAAGTATATATATAATAGGATATTTTTCATCTTAGCGTTAATCCCAGTCCCATCCGAAACTTTTGACCTCGAAGTCTGGGGTCCGCTTTACTAGTCTAACTGCGGCTTTGGCTGAACTTCGATATTTTCTGTGAAGTGCTTGCCTTCTAAGTTCCACAACCCAAAACGATATCGAAGCATTGCAGTTAGACCATAGTAAGAAAAAGTGGAGGTAGTGTAAATGTACTGTGGATATGTTTAAATATTTAAACATATCAGTTCGTACAGCTTCTAAGTATATGACATTTATTTTTTCTGCTCACAATTCACGCCAGTGTTGCCATTCAAGTTATTTTTTATGTGGCAATACTCATGATCAATTATAATAAATGACAGCATAAGATTTAGGCTCGCATTCCAGAAAAACGCTCAGTGGAGAATCGACTCTCACAATGACATAAGAACTGTCATCTAGAATACAATCCGTCAAAATAAACGTTGAATAAATCGAAATTCGAACTGAGTATTGTTCTGGAATACGAGCTTAAATTGAAAAAAGAACATACGAAATTTAAAAAAAGAATCAATACACATTTTTTTTAAAAGGCTTGTATAATGTCAAAGGTATTAATGTCGAAAGCCTACTTACATTCATTATGCAGACTAGGCGGTTGAACCGTGAAAAAGGTATGACATAACTAGAAGTAATTGTTAGTGCCGTGACCGACGACCGTGTCGCGGATTAGCTGTGAAATCGTGTCAAGTGGATGCCTGAGGTATGGTGTACATGTGAGGTTAATAACAAAACCATTATTATGTTGATACATGTATGAATATCTCTTGAACAACATTTTGCAGGAGGTAGGACATGACGGTATTCCCGTCACAATTGTGCAGTCCGACTGGGGAAGTACCTCCGCCCAACAGAATACCGCGGCTATAATAAGTTATTGTGCTGTCAGTGGGAAGACCAAATAATGGTCCTAAACACCGCTGTCAAAAGTTATCGATGTGAAATAAATACCTACTTAATAAGTAGATCTATAGATTAGATAAGTAGCTAGATATTGTTTAGATGATTGTAGATATTATGAGTTGCGACACCAAATATTCAACAATATATTTTTCATAACACGTTTGCATAACACCATTCATCTTTAGAATATTGACATTTTACAAACAATGAACATTGATGTATTTAAGATGTATGTAGAATGTACAGACAGACATTATACTCACATCTTTTACCCTCTGGGGTAGGCAGAGATAACAGCCCGTCATCTATCTAAAACATGAACTGGTGATTTATTATAAATAACAATATATAATTATTGAATTACAAAAAAAAACTAAACACTACATTGTTTAAAAACGAAACGTTAAAAATACTGAACGTTTTTCTGGAATATGATTTGCATATACATTTAAAATTTAAATGTCAATTAATCTTAATAGCATTCAAGAAACTTTAGAAAAAGAGGTGATACTCAATTTAATTGTTCTTTGTGGCCGTTATGCGATATTTATGCTTATTGTAAAACTTTTTCACACGCTTATACTAGTTTCAGCTGTTGGTTCATCTACCTATAAACAATCTTGGAAGTCTATTCAACTGATTTTATAAAATACATTTAAATACATCCGTCCCACCGTCGTCGTCGTAAGACGGATATATATTTATACCTAGTCTAGCCATAAATATTGTTACGAAGAAAAAAACATTTTTTTTTATTGCAAATAATATTTATTACTTTTACAGTGTGTTAGTTTAATACATAAATATAAAACAATTTAAAACATAAAAAGCTTATTCGAGGTCTCCATTGGCTGCAACACAGTCCTTTAAACGTTGAGGCCAGTTATCAATAGAAGCACGCACTCTTTCCATGGGAAAATTCTTCACTGCCAATCGTATGGATTGTTTTAGGGATTCCAAATTATCATGGCGTTTAGAGCAAGCCATACTCTCTAAAACTGATCATAAATCATCATCCAGCGGATTAAGATCGGGACTAGACGACGGCCAGTCTTCAGCTCTGATGAAGTCCGAAACGTTCACTTCCAGCCAAGACTGCGCTGACCGAGCTTTATGACCCGGCGCTGAGTCTTGTTGGAAGGACCATACTTGGTTATTGAACATGGTGTTGTTAAGGGGTTTAACTACCTTCTCAAGAATGGTATCTTGATACACTTGTGCCGATGTTTTGATACCTTTTTCACAAAAATATGGCTCAGTCACTCCTTCATAGCTAACACCCCACCAAACCATCACTGAAGTCGGATAATGCCCACGTTGCACTCTGTCGACTAATTGGGAAGCTTCCTTAGAGCTTTGAGCATAAATACGGTCATTTTGTTTGTTAAAATGTTGCTCAATTGTAAAGATTTTCTCATCCGTAAACAATTTTTTTCTGTGACCTCCCTTTGCGTACCGCTTCAGTAGTTGCTTCGATTTTACTACCCTATTCTTTTTAAAATTATCAGTTAAAAATGACCAGTGCGTCTCTTATAGGCTGCAAGTCCTAAGTCATCTTTTAAAATGCGCGACATGGTTCTAGGTGCTATCTTCATCTCCCGAGATAAAATCTTTTGCTTTCGGACAGGATTTCTTCGAATTCTTTCCCTTACTGCTTTGACCACCTTTTTCGTACGAAGACTACGTGGACGGCCAGATCTTTTTCTGTCACAAACAGAGGAGGTCTCATTGTACCTATTAATAGCCCGGTACACAAACATTTGACTAATACCAAGCGTATGGAGAGTTTTAAAAGTTACATTCGGCTCCATACCAACTTTGTGTAATGATCACAGCGATTCGGTTTTCTTTATCACCCCACTCCATTTTAATATAGCAAAATATTGTACAATGTATTGGCGCCAAAATTAGAAAACACAATGAACAATCGTATAAAAATGATAGATTCCAAATTCAAATGTAATGTCTTTCTTATTTTAATTGTAACAGTATTTATGGCCAGACTAAGTATAAATATAGGAAGATTTGGACAATTTCAGGCGAGGTTAGGTGGGCTTAGTGGTCAGAGCATTCCCCCTGTAAGCGAAAGATCGCGGGTTCGAATCCCGCCTGATCTTTTTTTTTATATAGAACACGTCAATTAGACTTCACCTTGCCTGATGGTAAGCTGAAGGCAAAGTCTCAGAAAAGAGGGTCACCATTACTTACACATACCGAGTGACAATGGTGACACTCAGCTTGATGGCCTCATCATATGCTTTTTCACGCCCCGCTTAAAGGACCCGGGACTGTAGGAAGAAGGTAACACGTGAGCTGGTAATGAATTCCAGGCCTTAATGGTGCGACAGTGGAAAGAGTCACCGAACCGCTTTAAAGCATACTAAATGCTTTAAAATTTCATTCAATGATTTTATAATAGCTATCTAAAACGTTCAAATCGATATTACAGTAGATATGCTGGTACATCTAAGTTTCGCATCAACCGCCAAGCTATCTAGGTGACAAATGCCTCAAACATCTGGTCATGGCATATCCGTGTACCGGGGGGTTGGAGGGAGAATAAGGGATGCTATGTATGCTCATTTTGGAATGAGACGTGCTTCCGAGGGGACCATCTCAATTGCCCTGGGTCAGTCGGAGTGCGAGGGAGTGGTAACTTCATCTCCGGCACCTGCGGTTATAGTTCGTCAGATATAACCACCTCTGTTGGCTCCAGCGTAGGGTATCCGTGAGGATTATCGCAATAAGAAAACGATGAGAAGTGCACTAAATGAGAAGTTTTCTCGTCCACATTGCGCCAGTGACCACCATACCTTATAAGGCACTTAATCAAGTCATCTAATAAAGGCAAGTGGTCTTCCGTCTGACACTTAATTGTTCGCAATCAAATCATAAAGGACGAGAGTGACGAATCCGCAACGAACTTCAATTAGAAGATGTATTATTATGAGGGACGTGAAGCGGCCAATAAGGATTATTATTATTTTTTGTTTGGCAATAACTTTATTTTTATACAACTTAGGTGGCAGACAAGCACACGACCCACCTGATGTAAAGTAGTTACCATGACCTATGAACGTGTGCAACACTAGGGGAGTCACACCCGTGGTACCGACCCTGTAAGAACAGAGACTTTCTGTACCGTTAGAACAGAAGACACAATCAGGACAAGATTAAAGTCTTCCCAATGACAGTACAAAAACTCTTCAGTGAGCTCTGGCTGCCCTACCCACCGCCGAGAACACAACACGAGGTTATTATAGCCGTGGTATTCTGTAGGGTGGAAGTACCTACTTCCCCAGTCGGACTGCTCAATTTCGACAGGAATACCGTATTGTCCTACCTCCTCGTAAAATATCGTTTGGGTGACAACTTCTTTAGGCGTGTTGAGCATTTTTTAGGTAAGAATCGTGGAACCGCCGTCATCGTCACCTAATGTATAATAAATAATGTAATAGTAAAGCGTCGGTAGCTTAGTGGTTAAAGAGTCAGCCTTACGTTCAGGAGGTCCCGGGTTCGAATATTGGCCATTACACTACCGACGTGAGTCTACTCCTAACACTAGCAATTTAGCTTAGCTGGAGGGGTTAGAGGGAATATTAGTAATATCGGTTCTAGTTTTCCTAAAAAAGAAAATGTTTGGACTGTCTCTGAACGCGTTACGTCAATTATTTAGTTTCACTTCTACCGGTAGACCGCATGTTTTAGTCATTTTCATTATTTTTATGATATGAATTTAACAATTTTAATATGAACTGTGACCTTGCTTCCTTACTGAAGCCGTTAAAAAACTCAAATTAAAACCTCATTTTAAAACGATAACATAGAGTGGCATAATAAGTGTGCCTGTGCATACAATGCGCAATACAGGCTTGACAAATACCATCCTTGTCGCTGTTTCCTGTGTCGAGGAGTCTAACGCTAACAAAGAGTGGTACAAACATAAGCGACTCGATGTTTAGAAAGCTGCGTGGTTCCCGGCAGAGAAGAATTTGGGCCACGCCATGAATGCGGTGTCGTACAAGGCGACTAAGGGATAGAGTTGTTTAACATCAGACATATTTACAGAGCCCTGACTCAGACAGAGATGCATGGCTTGAGTCAATAATAGTGCCCGGTATACGGTAAATAGGCCGGCAACATCCCCTATTACGTGGGACCGAATACAATACAATTGGTGAAATGAGGGTGTTAATTCACTTCTGCCTAACCATCCAGAGATGAAGACGTGATTATATGTATCTGTATGTGTTTAGAAATATCGATTTCAAATAGATGGCATATTTATTAAACAATTGTTGTTAGGTTGGTTAATATCATTGTCACAGAAATGTTTTGTTCTATCATAATCGCACATCACTTCTTTAGTAACAGAGTTGTCCACAATTGGAACTCACTGCCAAATAACGTTATTGCTGCAACCACAATAAATGGATTCAAAAATAGACTTGATGACTGGCTACGACTAGACAACAGCCAACAGACAGACAGAGCTCAAAAAAGTGACGGACAGTTAAGGCTTCAATAGAGAGACTACACATTTTATCACTAGATGTGAACACATCAGCTTGTAGCTGCTTGTTCATAAATAAATAAATAATTGTTGGATCTATTTGATCGGATCGATGGAAGGTTTGCAAAAGTTTCTGTGTCCTTATTACGATTTTGAAATTTGTGTGGATTGATTCCTATTTGCATAAGTAGGTTCGATTATTTACTGAACTTATTCACATCATATTTAATGGGAAATTGATAGTTCTCTTAAACATCTAGTGCTTGCGGGTTAACATTGTACTAGCGAAATAAGTGAAGTTGAAGTTTTTTGCTTTATTTTTTTTTACGTGCGCAGAATTCCCGCGGTGGGGGGGGGCCCACCGGAGCCGGTGGAAGAGGTTATGTCGGACTCGAACCGATCAAAATGCACGACGCCTGTGGGTCGCTTTGGTTGCCGAAGGTGAGGTTGACAGGCATATCCCTCGCACCCCGGCCGACCCAGGGCTGAACTCCTATGCTTTGCACCACACAAAAATACTAGTACCTACCTACACGAAAGGAAGTTACTTTGACCAATATTTGTACAGTACTTTTAACAGACTTCGCCTTTCTACTTGAAAAATTCCTGACATGAATGGAAAATATCCACAATGTTGGTACTTGACTAGATAAAAATTAATAATTTCAAACGACAGAAATATGGATACTTATGTTTTTAAGCCCCCTTTTTACACTAGGAGGTAGGACACGACGGTATTTGCGTCCCAATTGAGCAGTCTGACTGGGGAAGTACCTCCACCCTACAGAATACCACTGCCATAATAACCTCGTGTTGTGTTCCCGGCGGTGAGTAGGGTAGCCAGAGTTCACTGGAGAGTTTTTGTGCTGTCAGTGGGAAGAGCAAAGGCTTGTCCTGATTTTGTGTTCTGCACTGACGGCATAGAAAGTCTGTTCTTTCAGGGTCGACCGCACGAGTGTTACTGTAGTGAACTTATATCAATGTATACACTATTTGTTAAACGTTTCAATAAATAAATGATATACGCATAACTGTTAAACGTTTCAATAAATAAATGATAATCAATAGATGGATCAATGATTACATTAAAATTGCGTCTAAAAAATAACCTTGACCTTGAAGAGCTCCACCGTGACATCTATAACCACCGAACCTAGATGAACAGCAACGTTATAATATTTTACCATTTTTACCCGACCGCGGCGAAGCAAAATGAGGGTTATGATTTTGACAGGCTATGTATGTATGTATTAATGTATGTAGATTCATTTGTTCCCTCATAGCTCCTCAACCACTTATTAGAACTGGACAAATAATTGGGTATCATTAGAAGCGTCTTAGTCGTCCGCTGGTTATAGGCTATATAATGTGTTACTGAATCTATTGTGGCGCCCTCTAGCGGTCATAAAGTACTGTGTTAAAAAATAAATTTGAGATAAATATGTCGTGTTTTGTATCAACTGAACGGGCTTAGTTAGCAAATTTTAAATATGTATAAATTATACCTATTGCTAGCTTCAAAATAATATAAATAGAAAATTAAGTTCAAAATTAAAACCCGATTTTTTTTTATATATCACTTAGTTGGCAGACAAGCACACGGCCCACCTGATGGAAAGTGGTTACCGTGACCTATGGACGTCTGTAACACCAGAGGAGTCACAGTCGCGCTGCCAACACTGTAAGTACAGAGTTTCTGTGCCGTCAGTAGAAGACAAAGCAGGACAAGCCTTTAGTCTTCCCACTGACAGCACAAATTCTCCAGTGAGCTCTGGCTACCCTACTCACCGCTGGGAACACAGCACGAAGTTATTATAGCCGCGGTATTCTGTAGGGCGGAGGTACTACCCCAGTCGGACTGCTCAATCGGGCGGAAATACCGCCGTGTCCTACCTCCTTAAAAACTACTTAAGTCTAACAAAACAATATATTCTTGGGAAAAGTGGCATACGACCACGGCTATCCTTGATATTTTCTTATTTCATACTTTTTAAAGCGTAATTTTTCAGTATATAGTCAGGTTTTATAAGCTTCTAAATACTTGAAGGGGTAGGTAGGCAGAGACTCACGTTTCGCTAACTATGATTTTCGATTCCAAGAATTGCCTTTTTTTTAAATTAAAATGAACCAACAGCTAATGGGGTAAGACTATTGCTGTAAAGCAAGCATTTTGTCATGGGCTGTATTTTTACAATTGGATAGAGAATAGCTATCCCTTAGTCGCCGTCTACGACACCCACGGGAAAAATGGATGCTGTATGACTTACTTATCCGTGTGGTAACGGAGAAAGAATACAAGTATCACCAGCCCATGTCATCCGAAGGGTGTCGTAAGAGGCGACTAACGGTAAAATACACAGACGCGATCACTACGAGAGAAGGAAATCTCGAAATAAAACTCTGCACCAACTCGTCTGGACACCGTAGAAACAGTAGCGTCCCAACATTAGAAGCCTATGTCCAGAAGTGGGCTGCGCTAGGCTTATTGTTTGTATATGACTTAGAAGGCCATGTTTAAGTAGCCATAGTAGGCAGTGGTGTACCACATTCTTTCCCTTAGCGTGTCTCCCTGAACGTGGGGAACTACCTATCACGTTCTACTGTTCATATAAATCAATGAAAGCTAGTTTCTCGTGGGTGCCTCTCATACATTAAACTTTTTTTTCTTGAAGAGACACACATGGCTCTAGTCGAACAAACAATCCCACGGTTTTCACTCAACGAAAGTGATTTCATACAATGGGCATTGCTTTGTAACGTGATGATCGGATTTATAAGTAAAACTTTTCGAAGAATGTTCGTAAATGTGATTTCATAACCAGCTACGAAAATGGATTTTTTTTCTTGCTTTCATAATCAGCTTCGAAAGAAGAATTGAGTTGTCGTTTCCGCGAACAAATTACATCAGAATCAGCTACGAAAGAAAAAATGTAATTCCATTTCGATAACTGGTTATTAATTGAGATTTTTTTATTCTGTTCTTTTTTTTCTATATGTGAAAACACTGGAAACCCCCAACGGGGTACCACCTCACCTAGCAGTGACTATATCGGAATCGAACCGATTAGAACCACTACATTTACTAAATACTCGGGAATAGGAGATCACTTCCATCCCCCAGGTTAAGAATACGCCAGTGTATCGTTCGTCAATACTGATGATACCTGCTAGCAGGAGAGGTTTACTGAGGCCCCAAAGACCTCGGTAAGGTCCGATAGATCTCGGTGAGGCTTCGAAAACCTTGGTAAGGTTCACAAACACCATATACTAGCCTCCATACAATCATATTCCGTACAAAAAAGCGTCTGTAATTTCTTTTAAATAATACAATTTATTTAAATTAGAGAAATTTGGAAATGTACACAGATAGTAATGCATAGCGCATGTGTAAGTACCTTGCGTCGTACTCGTATTATAAAACGAATAATTTATAATCTGCGGGCTCGCGGCGGCCTGTTACGCAAATTTACCCCGTATAGGTGCAAACACGCGATACTTTCTACTATACTGGTAGCACTTCCACGTATCAAAAAGAAAAAAGAAGCTAAAGACTGGCTTAACTGTCTCGTTTAATACCTTATTTTTCAGCAGCAGTTTAGGGTTGCAGGGGTTTACTGCTTTTTCTTATTTAATTTTAAATTCATTCAATTAAATTTATTTATTCATTTGCTTATAATGTGGTAAACAAAAGATGGAAATAAAATATATTGTAATCAAGCACATTTCGCCATAAAGTTGGAATGTCCAGTTATTCAGTTCAGATAAATTGCTAGTGTTAAGTTTTTTAAAGAATATTAATTAGACAGTCTGTTTAATATCAGACTGATATACTCGTATATACCTACAGCTCAGACTCAGGCATAGATACAAGGTTCGAGTCAACAATAGTGCCTGGAAGACGCAATAGGCTCACTTCCTATTACGTGGGGCCCTTCGGAAATAAAAGCGTGATTATATGTATGTATGTACATATGTAATATTAGAACGGAAATTACCGAAAAGTCACGTCGATAGTGTAATGGCTAAGATTCGAACCCGGGACCTCTCGTTTATATGGTTGACTGCTGAACCACTAAGCCACTGACGACGTCGGTAGTTTATAGGCCAGGATTCGAACTCAGTTTCACTAGATCGTGAAGCCGACTCCATAACCACTAAGCTCCCATTACTACCAATATGAGTATTATGCTAATACATACATAATAGGGTGCACAGTCGATGGCCCTACAAAGACTTGTCCGGCAGAGACAACCACACCTGTAAGCCGGTAGTACCGGCACACCTGCTGATTGATGGATGAAACTCTGGAGCAAGCTTTCCTCTCGGCATAAGGAGGTCAGATGGCATTCCCATAAAAGCCGTATAAACGAAATCAAAAGGAAAAGAAGGAGAAATCAGACCTAGGTGGTTAGAAAACCTCGGAAGCTACAGGGATTAATGTCAAAGTCAAAGATAAAAATCGCTTATTCTGCACAGACCATTAAATCGGCACTTGCAAAACGTCAACGTCAATATGAAAGAGTAGTTTAGTAAATGGACCACACCGGTTCGAAACCCGGCCCCGACCCGAGAAGACCGCGGCAAGAAACTCAGCGGGCATTTTTTTAGTGTATTTACAAACATTTACTAAATTTACTTAGTCTGCTGAATGCTTAGATAATAACCAATGACGGTTAATAACCAACATAGGGAGTTTCGGGGTTAGATGTCTGGGTTGATTAAATAAATAAATATGAGTAAAAATGAAAGAAAAGTTTGCCCACTCCTTTGAGTTTATACAGGCGTAACTATGAAAAGAAATGCTTTCTCAGTTGTGTGTACATTCTTATGTGTCACCACAAGATGGCGGTAGTGTGCTGACGCAAATATATGCAGCGCACGCGCATCTCAACGATCGTGAATAGGAGCTACGTGGAGCATTATGCAGGCATGTGCTAACCAATACGGAGAACCGTTCGAAATTATAATTTCAGAATTAGATATTTTTTTACTACTAAAAGGGCAAGCAAGTACCTACACCATGTCGATGTAGATTGGAAAAAGTGAATGTTTAAATGGGATATGAACCCGCTAATAAGTTCGGTCCTGCTAATATTATGTCATAATAAAGTCATTGTTATACCACTAACATTGCCATTTAATTTTAGACTACTGTTACTTTTTTTTATACCACTTAGTTGGCAGACAAGCACACGGTTCACCTGATGGAAAGTGGTTACCGTGACCTATGGACGTCTGTAACACCAGAGGAGTCACAGTCGCGCTGCCAACCCTGTAGGTACAGAGTTTCTGTGCCGTCAGTAGAAGACAAAGCAGAACAAGCCTTTAGTCTTCCCACTGACAGCACAAATTCTCCAGTGAGCTCTGGCTACCCTACTCACCGCTGGTAACACAGCACGAAGTTATTATAGCCGCGGTATTCTGTAGGGCGGAGGTACTTCCCCAGTCGGACTGCTCAATCGGGCGGAAATACCGCCGTGTCCTACCTCCTGTTATGCAGTTAGAATCTTATATTAAATGACATCTTGTAGAGTGAATGAAAAAATGTTATGAACTCTTTTAGTTTTAATTTTGTACTTTAAGCCTGTGCCAGTAAAGTGTAAAATTTAATATCTTTTTTTGCAGTGTTAGCGGTATAACAGTACACCATAAAGCACATAACATACCGAAATAGCTCTCTAGCCAAGGGCTGCCTGCCTGCCTGCTAAACTATGATGAACGTTCAGGTGCAGGCTTTCTTCTCGACATAGGGAGGTCAGACGATAGTAACATTCGTATAAGCCAATTTACAAATCAAATTTATTTTTTTTAGTCTAGGACACGCCAATTTGACTTCACTTCGTCTGATGATAAGCTAAAGACAACGTCTCAGGAAAGAGTGTCACCATTACAGACACTGAGTAATGTTACAATGGTGGCACTCAGCTTGGCGGCCCCATCAGATGCTTTTTCACGCCCCGCTTAAAGGATCCGGGACAGTAGGAATAAGGTAACATGTGAGCTGGTAATGAATTCCAGGTCTTGGTGGTGCGGCAATGAAAAGAGTCTCCAAACAGCTTGGTTCTTGCTCGTATATTCTGCACAGTGTGAGGGTGACATCTAAGCCCTGCACGTGTTGTCTGTGTAGGAAAGGAGAGGATGGGATTAGTTGGAAGAGCTCAACAGAACACTCACCATAGTACAGACGGTAAAATACAGCCAAGGAAGCAACGGAAGGAAGGAACGGATTCTGGGCTCCAAAGTTAAAACTTTGAACGCAACCGGCAATCGCTAAGATCATAATGATGATGTGATGACCTCAAATCAATATGGGATGAGGGCAGGAAGTTACGAAACATGCTCAGTTTTTCACATCTGTTCACCTTCTTTATTCTGGTGTGTACCCGGCATTAGACAAAAGTTCACGTCGACTGCAAGTAATGTGTGTGTAAAACAATGTCTATTCAGGATTGACACCTCGTCGTTTATGTTACACACTTTACAGACATGTAAAGTGCCATTATTGTTTTGTGTAAATTCAAATTCCAGTGTTTGAATTTACATGTGTCGTGTCAGACTGTCTTAAATACATAGCTTCGATTGCAAAGACATTTTTTAGCTTTGACACGTGTCCTAGCCTCATTATGTAATAGTTACGTGCTAAAACTACATTAGTCTCTTAAAAGTTTATTGGTGTATTGACGCATTCAAAATAGACGTTTTAGCTCTACCCTCAACGAGTCATTTAGGTACGTCAGAGGTCGATGAATGCCCATGAGCGCAGACCTGGGGGTGATGGGTGGAGCCGCCTGTCACCCTAGCAGAAGCAGGCCGCGGCGGGGCGCGTGTTGCGCGTCTCCCCGTTTCCGGGGACGAGTTGGGGACCCTGTGGTCCTCACATCCGAGGTGGGCCAGATCGAGAGAGATGGCACCGGTTCAGCAGGTGTGCGAGGGATATGCCTCTCAACCTCACCTTCGGCAACCAAAAGGGGCATTTTGGTAGCTGTGTGGCGACTCTGGACTTAGCTATGTGCGGATACAAATTCCTAAAGAATACCAGTCACATAATCCGAATGTAGCGACATCTATCGGAATCCATCGTAGATATAACCCATAAGAAGCTTTAAAATTCTTCTTACTGCCCAAAATTCCCATTTAATATTCTACACCTAATCCACCTATCCTATCTACCTATCTTCTTGATCTTAGCGTTAGTCCTCAGAAGCTTTCACCTCGGAGTTCGGGGTTCGTTATTTCCAGTTTAACTAAACTGCTATTCCACCACCTCTCAGGGATGAAATTTTGAATACATGCTTATCTACATTTTATTTGTATCTGAACTCAAAAGATTTCTAAGCTCATCGATCAGACATCAAATAAACAGCCTAACCTTTAACGTCTCTCCAATCAGCCATTTCTAACTCGCAATTCTAGTAGTGTAACTCTGAATTCACCTCAAGTGCGCACTCGCGCAGGCGCAATTTGTCGGGCGTCGGACAGGTGTTTGTCGTGATTTATGCGTCTCATTCAAGCCCCGGTGAGAGCCAGCATCATGCGAAAATTTTCACTGACGACGGAAAGTTGCTAGGGATTCAAACGTGTTTAAAAGATTAATGAGTTTTTAGTCGGCTATTTTTCTTAGAAATAAAATCAATGTTTACGATTCCAGTGAGTTTTAATGTGGTTAGTAATGTTGTTGACGTTTAAATTGCTTTTCAGCAATTTTCAGTAGTTAACTTAAATTAATAAGTAAATTAGTTTCATTTCAATACCTACCTAAAAATTGCGTAAGTTTTCAAATATTATATAAAAGTAGGTTAATTTTTCAATAAAATCAACACAGGTAAATAAACAATTGAATTGAAAACAATTGAAAAAAAAATCTATATAATAAAAATGTAGTAAGTAAAAAGGGCTAATAATAAAATGAAAAGAATTACCTAAAACAATTTTGGAGGATTGAACTAAAAATCAATCCAAAGAGTTTGAGACATAGAAAATTAAAAAAAATGTTAGCTGTCTATGTGAAACGATTCAACACAAAAATATATGTGACTACCAACGCCATCTATCGCAAACCGGTAGAACTACAACGATGTTTGTAAACAATCGATTTGGCGGGAAAGTACAAACTGAACAATAGCTCATTGTGTTACATATCCTATCGTTTGTATTGAATTTCTATTGTGATTATCGCCTTGGTATTAACCGAATGAAAGGACGCAGGAAGTTTGCACTGTTAACTTATTACCTAACGATACAGGCAGTGTAGTGATTAACCGTTTTATGGATTAATTGATGTCGGTGAAAAACGTTAAGCAGTAGGTTATTATTACTACGAAACAATATTACGATGAATATTACGCGCTTAATTCAATTAAGACTGTGTTAGCATATCGTATTACACAATGAGGAGATACATTATTTTTTCCCGATAGATGGCGCATTATTGCTAAGGTGTTGTATTAATTGCTGTCAAATTTTATACATTTTTTTAAGTAAAATATAGAAAAAGTCTTCTGTAGAATAAACAATGACGCTGTGTAGTGCCTTTCAGTGTAAAAAAAGGTCCTCATCGTTTTCATACTGATAAGAAAAGACGGACGCTATAGATTAAAGCCCTGCGCATCAAAAACTGAATACTAAATTTGTCTGCTAGAATATGTAGCGACCATTTCAAACCTGATGATTTTTATGTAGGTAAGCATTTCTCTTCTTCAACTCTTCTTTTAAATTCACCACTGTTTTTTTATACAACTTGGTTGGCAGACAAACACACGGCCCACCTGATGGAAAGTGGTTACCGTGGCCTATGGACGTGTGCAACACCAAAGGACGTCACACTCGCGCTGCCAACCCTGTAAGCACAAGAGTTCCTGTACCGTAAGTGTAAAAGACAAAGCAAGACAAGCTTTTGGTCTTCCTATTGACAGTACATAAACTCTCCAGTGAGCAGTGTTCATGAAGTTTTATAAATTATTGATTGTTAACGCCAGTTCAAGGAGCAGTCAACTATTTATAAAATACTATTATTATTTTTTATATATTTTATTTTTTTATATTTTTTATATATATTAATTTTTATATATTGGCGTACTCTAATTTCTAAATTATTGTAAATCTAATTTTAAGTGAACTTTATGTTTTTATGAGAAATAAATGACTTTTTATAGTTAAAATAAAGAAAGATGAAGTATAAAAAAAAAAAAAATTTATCTATGGTATCTACAAAATTAATTATTCAGCCGTTATATTCAACGACAAACAACCATTTATTTTTTATTTTAATTTAATTCGTTATTATAATAACTCGAAACAATTAAGCTCGTGATTTTTTTTTACCGAAGATTTCAAGTCCTTTTGCGTCCAACGCAGACAAACAGACAGTAACAAAAATAAAAGAGTTCAAAAACGTTTATAGTATTTTTCAAATATCGATTTGCAAACGTTTTACTGACCGCCTAATCCCTATGACGACAAAGTTGTACCGCAACAAAACGACATCACATAAAATACGAACAAGCAACCAAATAAACATATCTTTTCACATTTTTGATTGTATCTGTGCCTGTTCTACCCAGCTTTCTATGTCTACCTCTTTCCCAGGTATGGTCATAACATCCCCATAATTCAGCGCTTTCTAACACCACCGGCTGTCGTAATAAGCATAACATGGCAACACCCAGGCAATCGATATAATAAGTACGGGTATAACGGGTTGTTATAGCAAAAAGAACTTGATTTTGCGTGTTATTAGAATCGCAACTAGATTTTCGTCTAGCTTAGATAACTTGCATGACAGAACATTATCATAGATTTCCTTAAGCCGAGTGGCTTCCGGCAGAGTAGAATTTAGACCAACCCATCTCTTCCCATGCGGTGTCGTACAAGACGACTAAGGGATAAGACTGTTTAACATCAGAGAGAAATATACAGCCCAGACTCAGCCTCAGATACATAGCTCGAGGCAACAATAGAGCCCGGAAAACGGCAGTAGGCTCACCACTTACGTGGGTTCGAATACAAATATTGGTGAAATGTGGGTGTGAATTCACCTCTGCCTAACACTCCAGGGATAAAGGCGTGATTATATGTATGTATGTAGAAATAGATGTTCCACAATGTCATATAGACCAAGATCTATTTATTTTACACATCGCTGCGCGCCGGTAGTGCAGCAGGCATTCAAACTAATATTATAAATGTGATTGTAACTGTATGTTACGCTTAAACACATCAACCGCTGAACCGATTTTGACGAAATTTAGTATAGAGGTAGATTAAACTTTGAGAAAGGATATTGGCTATGTTTTATAACTATAACAGACATCCACGTGGACGGAGCCGCGGGCAGGAGCTAGTTCTATATAATAGCATACATTGCCCAGGCATTGTGTAGAATACCTGAATTATAAAGATTAACGGTAACTATACACAGAACGTCATGAAATGCACAAGGTGCCATGTTTATCGGTTAGGCTGATAAATTTGCTGTCTGTGCCTCGCCACTTATAAGGAATGACAGGCGGCCATTTTAGAAAGTTCCTGTTTCAGCGCTGTTTTATGTTCTGTGGTAATAATGTACTGATGGGAGACTTGTTTGATTTGTTGAAAATCGAAAGGGTGTTATAAGTTTGACGTGTCTGATTGTGTGTCTGTGTGTGAATTAATATTTTAATGACGCTACAATATCGTTTTGAAAAACCGTGTTAAAAAACTAATTGAAGGGCATTGATTTATTTTAAATAGTTCCTACTATTAACAATGAATTAGGAAAAATATCTACTAATGTAATAATCTGTTTCTGGGAAACTATCACCTTGGAATCTTCAAGTCTTAATAGAATGGATTCTAGGTAACCGTATCTCATCGTGTACCATAACATCAGTTACCACTAGGTGAGATAGAAGTCAAACGTAAGAATAACAAAGATTAAAATATCATAACATAACATAAACTCACACCTATATCCCCGAAGGGGTAGGCAGAGGTGCTAGCACCCACACTTCGCCAGTTTATGTTTAGGTCCCAATGTAATAGGTGGCGAGCCTATTGCCATTAACCGGGCACTTATTAACCTGCGATAAATATACACATAACTTCGAAAAGCATCGAAAAGTCATTGGTGTGTGGCATGGTAAAACCTGGGATCGAACCCGAGACCTCGTCTCAGCAGTCCATTACCCATACCACTAGGCTACATAAAATATCAAACGTCTGTAATAAAAAAGTTATAAAGTCTCCATACAGTACATTCTCCGCCCGCAGTCAGCAGACGACTGAAACGCTCTCGGAACAACCGGACGCGCGCTATCTGCGGTTCGACAAACGTCAGCGATAACGTAATAAGATTATATACAGCGTGTTGTCTTGTTTACAGCTGTTGATATAACCCGACGGAATTGAGAAGGTATGTTAGCGAATGCGTATGTTTTCTTTGGATTTCATATTAGATGTTATTAGCTATTGACAGCAATCCGCCCGCGTGTACATGACATTATACTCTCGTGTCTACAATATACAGTAGGATAGGATAATTGTCACAATATCTGTGAAGAATATGCTATAACTGACACAATGTATCATATTAGTTTTTTATTATACTATTATTAGGGTAGCAAACTTCCCCATGGTTTATCTGATTGTATGAACTATGGGCATCATACAATTAATTTATCATATTTTCTAAAGAAATATACTTCACATCATCTTAGATTTTAATGAAAACACCAAGTTACTTCAAAATCTGATCATATTATGTGCTTCTATGCATAATAATTAATGTATTTATAATAACAATAATCCTAATTACAAGTTAGATTTTGGCAAATGGTGATGTGTGTCATAAATCATGTTTATGATTTGAATTTTGAATCTACATACATTTGTCTCATGATGACTCCGTCTCTGTTTGACTGACACTGCTCCTTCTTCGTCCAAAGGCCAGCCATAGGAGGAAGATAACTGCGGTGATGTAGTGCACCCACTCTGGTACCGACAGCTCCACGGCAGCGGTCGTACATCTAAGCAATAGGAAACGTTGGCAAATGTGGTCGGCGTGCACCGAACCGTGCTAATTGTGGTATGAATCTTTATATGGAGTGAATGTGTGTATAGACGTAACGATGCCTTGGTGTAAAAACGGAGTTTAACATTTACAGCGGTAAATAAAGAAATGTAATGAATATGTATATTATTACGCATTCTCGTTTAATTTAGTTTTTAATTGACCTTCAAGAAGTTTACGGTAAAAAGAAATTCATAACTCATTTCCTATTAATTTTTGTACGTGAAACGCGCAAGCACTTTCTTAAATTGGTTTATCAAATTAATTTCAAGTATTTTCATGATAAAATATTGTACTAATTAAATATGGCTCACTGAATTATATTTAGGTGTACCCAGCTTTCATTTCTGACACGGCCTATACCTTTTACCAAATAAAACATGACAAAAGCTAACTAAGCATTAATAAGGACACATATTTTTTATATAAAAGAGGTTAGATGACAGTTGACGTTTTTAAAGCGATCATAATTTCAGTATATCTCAATTTTTCCAATCTTACAATCCCAAAGTGCCTGGTTAACAGTAATAGGTTTGTTCCCCAAAAATAGATGGCGAAGTACACTAAGCCTATGCCCTTCAGTGATATCTAGGCGAAAGTATATTCATAAATCAATATATTTACTATTTCGATAATATAAATTATTTCTTAAATCATCATTAAAAAACTTGCGTATTAAATATTTTAACACATCTTAATAATGGTTTCAAACCGTAACACAACAAAACAACTGAGACCTCTTCAATTCGGACGGATAACACAAGCCGTGCAACAAAATATCAACCTGTATACACACAGTTGAGTCATACAGGTGGGGGCACTTGCGGTCGTAGTAGGAGTAACCTATCAGCTGTTATTACATCATCGCCACACTTCCGTCAACAATGCGGAACAGTTGAACCGACAGTTGCGTGTCGCGAGTCGGCCCGGCATGTTGTGTAGGTGAGAGTTTGCCGCTCGTATTCTAGAACGACACTCAGTCCTGAATTACGATTTATCTGAGGATAGATTGTCTATATTATACTATCTGTCCTTAGATAATTCGAGCGTTAGAACATGAGTAAATTCTACAATATGGGTCTTTTTTAACGTGCGGAAAATCCCCACGGATACCCTCACCATCGGAGCCGGTGGGAAAGGTTATGTCGGAATCAAAACGCACGATGCTTGTGGGTCATTTTTTGTTGCCGAAAGTGAGGTTAACAGGCATATCCCTCGAACCCCGGTCGACCCAGAGCCATCTCTCTCGATCTGGCCCTCTCCTCGGGTGTGGGGACCACAGAGTCCCCGAAAACGGGGTGGCACGCAAGGCGCAGCGCCGCCGCGGCCTGCTTCTGCCAGGGTAGCAGACGGCTCCACCCGTCACCCCCAGAATATGAAGGATTCAGTAGAATTTTCGACTAGTTATGCCCTACGATTTCACCCGCCACTCTTGGCTTCATGTACGCAGTCCTTATTCTTCGGTTGCATGTTAAAATAGCCTATAATTTTCTCTAAGAACTGGGTTAACAAAAGCAAGAATAATTTAAAAATTCGCATAGGTATTTACGTCCAGAAATTAGCGCGTTCAAACAAACGAATTCTTTAGCTCTATTATTAGTATACTAGCTGACCCGCCCCAGCATCGCTCGTGGTATATTTAAAAATCTCATATAACACCTTTAAACCCGTATTTTTTTGGTTTTTAAATGATGTATGAAAATATGCGTGATTTGTTGACATTTACGATCACTGCTGCGCTACATTAAGTAGTAGCGTGATGATATATAGCCTAAAGCCTTCGTTGAAACGGACTATCAACACAAAAATATTTTTTCTATTTTATCCAGTAGTTCCTGAGATTAGCGCGTTCAAACAAACAAACAAACAAACTCTTAACATTCCCATACATAATTTGAAAATTAAAGAAATAAGGGCTCAAATAGGTGGTGATATGAGGATTCTAATTGTACCTATAATAATAAATGTATAATGCAATACATATTTTTAAAAAGCTCAATTTTATCTTTACAAAACGAAATTTCATTCCATTAATTCGTTGCTGTTCTATAATTACATGGGGTCAAATCAGATTGACCCCCCGCGTGTACCTTTACGAGCATAATAATTACTTGAAATAAATCCCGGTAGCTTTCTAACTCGTCTACGCCAAATGCAACCGGTCACCCGTGATAAAGGGTTGGCGATTGCGGATTATTGCAGGTTTTGCAGTTATTTTAGACCCCTACTTCCAAAATAGACAATTACGAAAAGTAACCACGTCAGTAAACTAAGTGTATTTTTAAACTATCATATAAATATACCCTGCGGTGAGTCAGGTAGCCAGAACTCACTGGAGAATTCGTGCTGTCAGTAGGAAGACTACAGGCTTGTCCTGATTCGTCTTCTACACTGAGGGCACAGAAACTCTGTGCTTACTGGGTCGGCAGCGCGAGTGTGACTCCTCTGGTCTTACACACGTCCATAGGCCACGGTAACCACTTTCCATTAGGTGGGCCATGTGCTTGTCTGCCACCTAAGTGGTATATGTAACGAGTACGACTCGTGATAGAGTCGTACTTGTTACATAAATGTCAATCCTACACATTATTATTTTCTATTGTACTAACAATTGTGTCACTTGTCTAGGTCACTTGAACAGGTTAGAATATGTGCATTACGTAACAAGGCGAGGTATATTAACTCACTTGTGTGTTATATATAATAGAATTGGGCAATCAATTTGCCTATCGCAATCCACCGCTGGACATAGACCAAGACCCCTTACAATGTTGGCCCACTGTTTCCACGCAGTCCAGACTTCGTGGAATAGGAATAAATGGAGGAGAACGGGTGGAATATAATTTCTACCATACACTTTACTATTAAAAAGAAATTTTATCATTTTCTAAAGCAGTTATTTGAACTCATTTCGCCGTGACACAATCAAAGATACAACTCACCGATGCGTATTTCATAATCTTTCGACATGAGGCTTAGCTGTGGGCGGGGCGCGTGAGTGGCTCTTCACATAAATTCTATTATATAAAGTACACACTCTCACCTAAGCATCGTAGCATTCGTTGCGAATTTAACACCATATAAGTACATACGAGGTTCATGCGCTTCACCTTTCGTATTTTCGTGATAGTTTGTGGAAGTGACAGGGCCGAATTTAGGATAGAGTAACTCGTGTTGCCGAAAAATTGGCCACAGCAACAGCGCTCTCCGTTGCTCTACATCGATAGTGCAAGTAAAGGGGCACAGGAGTAGGAAACAAATGCAACATGGACTGGGAGTGAGCCCCGCAGTCGTAGGGCTCTTGCAATTGGTCGATAATCCCCATTTTGCCATGTTCTCTCTGCAGCGGCCAACTTGGGTACGCTGGCGATTTACAGACTTTCCAACTCCAAAAACCCCTTAAGCCCCTCCAGCTAAGCTAAATTGCTTGTGTTAGGAGTGGGTACTAACTTCTAAGTCCACGCAACAAAAACATACTGCCGTTTATGTAGCATAAGTACGCCCCTCAAATCAGTTTTATACGGATCCCTCAGCTAGCGAGTGCGACTCGCACTTAACCGGTCAGAATTTCAGGGCCTCCATACCGTTGGATCCGGCCTTGGTCGGTGTGATTGACAAATCTTTATTTTTATCATGGTAGACTAGTTTTAGAATCTTGATCTCTTGGCCTCTGTCATTATGACGAGCTTTGATGTAATCTCCGACATCGACCAAATTCATGAAGAACGTTGATCGTGGCGAGATATACCTTTACAGAGATAGATCACACCATAATCTCCGATCTTGTCAAAATGAAGAACGAATCGCAATAAAATATTCCTTCATAATGGATAGTGCCTCCTTTTATAGCAGTCGTGAGGTTACGGGGGTTATTCCCATGCAAAAAAGGTCATATGGTAACACAGTTAAAAGGTTAGGTACAGTCATGAACGTGAAGGTGTTAAGATTGCGTTATAGAACCCATAATAGTTCATTAGCGCTAGCGCTAGATGTAGCTAGTAGCTAGAAGGTGCAGTATAGGATGTTCTAATTTTTTATACCACCTACGTGGCAGACAAGTACACGGTCCACCTGATGGTAAGTGGATACCGCGGGCCTGTAAGCACAGAGAGTTTCTGTGCCATCAGTGCAGAAGACAAAGCAGAAGAAGCCTTTGATCTGACAGCACAAAAACTCTGCAGTGAGTTATTTTTATTTGATGAAACTTTAACTAAGGTGTCAAATTACGTACATGCGTGTGCGTAATATTTTTATAGATCCGAACTTTTTAGCTCAGATAATAATTACCTAAATATATAATTATCTAAAAAAATATGTTTTGTGATGCAACAAAACATATTTTTTTAGATGTAATTATTACTTATGTTTTACGTATTTTATTACTTAAGTTTTTGAAGTATGCATATTTAGCTTTTTAAGTTAAATTAGAAAATTGATAATAAAATAACTAGTTATTTTTCGCCATTGTTATTGCGCCTAGATCCGTACCTGGTATAACTGATAAAACAAAGATGGCGGACAGTAAGACTGGATGTAATGACGTAGATTTATTTCAGTGATATGCAAAGAAGCTGAGTCTACGTGAATCATTTAGATAAGGCTTGAGAAAGTATGCAATATGCACTTTATGACCCCTCTTTACATCGGAGTGCTAATCCCGATTACTTGCAAAGCCTGCCTTCGTGCTTGGGGACCGGTTTCCTACTTCTCCTTTGATTTGGTTTCTTTTGGCTTTTCTGACTATTGCTGTACCAGTCCTTTACAGGGGAGCTATAGAGTCACGTCCTAAGTACTCCAAATTCTCTTCTATCCATCTATCTATATCTTCTTAATCGATTTCAACAATAGCTTTAAAATTTTATTAAATATTTTTAATCAATCTGGGGCACCTTTGCATCGGGGGGGGGGGGGTGGGGGGGGTGGGGGGGGGGTTATTCGATTAATCCAAAAAAAATTTATATATTAAATGAAATCAAAAGATTTGTAATGTTTATAATATATCTGAATATATATAAATATTGGTAAATAAATTTGGGAATGTTAAAGAATCAAAGAATCAATTTAATTTATTCAATCTAGGCACATTGAGCACATATGAAAATTTTACAATTCTGTCAAGAAATAATTTTAAAATATTAAATAATGTAAAAATAAACCATTGGGAAATGATTCTTTCGCTGGTACGGTACGTTAATTCTATTGAGAAGATACTACTCGTAGCAAGAAAACTCGTAAAAGAATATTACAACTAGATTATCTTTGTTTTTTAAATTTGTTTTAGTTTACAATTTATTTTGTGCGAGCAAGCAAGAGACTTATGTTGACCACGCATTTACATCATCAAGATACTCATCTACTTTAACTACGAATAAAGGTTACTAAACCTTTATTCATTAAAGTTTTCAATCATGCATTTCAATAATGACGTTTGTTTTGCATTGTCATTGTTTACGATCATACTAGCAATGTCAAATACACAATGATATATTATTTGCACAGTCTCGGAGCTGACGTAATAGATAAAATTA
The DNA here is from genome assembly GCA_963662185.1 of Eilema griseolum. Lineage (NCBI taxonomy): Eukaryota > Metazoa > Arthropoda > Insecta > Lepidoptera > Erebidae > Eilema > Eilema griseolum. Next base: position 6,924,385 of record OY759249.1, read on the forward strand.
AAAAAAATACCAGCAGTCACTCTCATCATTACCTGCCTGCCCTTGTCCCAATTATTAGGGGTCAGCGCGACGCAACATGTCATTCTATTATATGCGTTCAGACACCTTCAGAGGTATGTTAACACATTTACTTAAGCAAATAATCGAGTTGGCATGCAGCAGCGCGAGTGTATCACCCCTCTTGGTGCACACGTCCATAGGTCACGGTAACCACTATCCATCAGGTAGGTCGTGTACTTGTCTGCCACTTAAGTGGTATAAGAAAACCTGGTTCAGTCACGATACCCCTTAGATTTTATCGATTTTAAAATAACGTTTTATCACGCTATTTTCAGGCAAAATATTTCATGGGAATCGAGACCGGGGGAATGGCCACTAACCCATAAGCATAACTTAAAATGTATTAAACTTACGTTGTTTATCAAAGAAATTAAATGCAATTGAAGATTAAATGATTACATAGTTCTAAGTAATAAATTTGGTGCGATTCAAAATTGATGTGCTAAATGGCATGGTCCAGATATCGACCGTCCACTAAGCAAGTTGTATAAACAAAACTTTAGAATTATTATAAAGATGTTGAAAAATAAACTGGATCAAATATCCGTATACGCCAAAAAGTTTGAACTGAATTATTCAAAAAAATATTCAAAATCTTGATTTAAAGTTTCAATTAACGGATAAATGTAATTTCAACAGGAAGTGCAATTTATAAACTCTGTCTATTTGTCTAATTAATATCATTTGTGGCGCTCTCTCGTTTTTTCCAAAGTTTTTAGACACAGACAATTTTCGAAAAATAAAGCACTCCAGTCGTGGGAAGTAAACGATGTAAATCTGAAATGTCGTGTTACTTTAAAAAAAAATACTATTTCCGGATTTTTTTTTCATTTATTATTTAGGTATGGTAAGTCTGAAAACTAGCACAACAACTTTAAATATTTTTAGCGTCTTTTTTTAGGAGTCCACAGAATTCGCCCACATCTCCGATTCTTGGTACATATTGAAAAATAAATTGATATTATTAATTGACTGTCTAATCATTGTGCACTACGATACAGCCTAATACCTCACTGATTGAGTGAAAAACCACTAGTGTGGCTACCTTTTTTACATGTGATAAATCACTGTGGGTCGTTTTTGGTTGCCGAAGACGAGGTTAACAGGCATATCCCTTGCACCCCGGTCGAATGTTGGCTGCCTTAATGTTTTAAATTCTATAGTAAGAAAGAAAGAAAATATGTTTTATTTAGAAAACACAGCGCACATTTTTAGAGGTGGTACTAACACACAGCGGAATACAACAATGCTTAAAAATAAATAAAAATAATGTTTTTTTTTTTGTTTCCTGACCATAGATATTCGCCTCACTGCCAATCCTGACAGTTTACTGTGACATATACGTGACATACTTGACATAAATCATAAAACGTGGCAAGAGTAAGAGTGGCAAAACGCCCACATAAGCACATTTTTCTTTCAAATAATTTAGGTTAGTCATTATATGTTTATACTTAAAATGTACACTGTATTCCCAAAAAGGTTTGGATACTCAGCATACACTGCAATGGATGTGATCCATCACAGTACTGGTTTTCAGATCCAACCTCAAAAGCCGCCTGACGTCGCTAAGCAATATCGCGTCATCTGTTTATAGTATGTTATAGTCATCTGTTTATAGTCTGTTTATAATATGTTTATAGTAACTTTTCTAAGCAGAATTTAAAAACTTCATATATTACAATTTTGAATTAATCTTAATTACTTGTATCATTAGTGTTCAAATCTCGTGACGGCTAATAAAACAACGGAAATAATTAATACTGAAATCTAACTTAAATTTTGACGTTGGAAATATATTACAATCTTTTTTTGACACATGATTTGATTGGATTTGAAACATAAATTCAAACTCCACATCAATATTAAACGATATTATATTTTGAATATAAGCTTTGGGTCTACGCCTACTGCTTTAGAACTTCCGCGTTGAAACGCCAATAGGCACAATTAGAGATGACTAATAACAAATGTGTTCATACATGGACGCAAATGGGACGACAGCTTCTGACAGCTGAAGACAATATCGCGACCTGAATCTCTTTTCCGGAACACTGGGAAGGAGAAAAAAGATAGTCCCGTTAAAATCGGGATGTATGGTCACGTTACTAATATAATGGACACACTGTGCGGATAATTGGTTGGGAATAAATGGTGACTCCTGCCTTGAAGGTATCGATCGATGCTTTTTCACGCTCCGTTTAAAAACCCGGAATTGTAAGAACAAGCTACCGCGGTAGCCTAGTGGTATGGGTAATGGACTGCTGAGACGAGGTCTCGGCTAAAATCCCAGGTTTTACCATGGTAGGTACACACCAATGACTTTTCGATGTTTTTCGAAGTTATGTGTGTATTTATCGCAGGTTTATAAGTGCCCGGTTAGTGGCAATAGGCTCACCACCTATTACATTGGTACCAAAACCTAAACTAGCGAAATGTGGGTGCTAGCACCTCTGCCTACCCCTTCGGGGATTTAGGCGTGAGTTTATGTTATGTTATGTTTGTGTAAGAAGAAGGAAATACTGCACAAGTGTATTCTTCTTCTCACAATGCCGGGTAGAGTATTCCAGTTCTGTTCCATGCAGAAAGGAAAGATATTTTAGAAATTTCATTAGTTTGCAACGTTTTGGAAGTAGATATTTTGCAACCAAATGTGATTTTGCAACGTGTTTTGAGACCAAAGGCATTACACTGTCTAACACCAAATGTTATTTTGCAACGTGTTTTGAGACCAAAGGCATCACTGTCTAACACCAATTGGTACACACACAGATAAGTGACATAAGTATTATTTAATTTTTGAACGTAATCTGTACTAGTTTGATTTTAATATTGCAAAATTTTATTGAAAAAGCTGTCATACTATGAGTAATTATAAAGTTACCTCACGAAAGCTTGTGTTGGTTTTGTTTTCACATTATCATTCAACTCAGTTAGGGTCGGCTTTCTAGTCTAAGATGCAGCTGAACTTCGATATTTTCCGTGAAGCGACTGCCATCTGCCCTCCACAACCAATTCGCGATATCGAAGTTCTATATGTAGACTAGTTTGAACATTTTAGGGCTCCAATACCCGTAACAACTGCCATAGATGTTTGGATAGCATCCGGGACCGAATACGGTGACAGGATTCCCTGAGGCTCGACCAGACCAGTGTAGATACCCATATTCAAGCATACTAAATTTGCACTGAGCAGGAATCGAGACCGCACCTTCTACTTAGCGAACGCGTTCACTACCGCCATGTCACAGAGGCTGTCATACTGAATATCACGTGAAGGAGGCAGGACACGACGGTATTTGACACCCAATTGAGCAGTCTGACTGGGGAAGTACCTCCGCCCTACAGAATACCGCGGCTATAACAACTTCGTGTTGTGTTCCCAGCGGTGAGTAGGGTAGCCAGAGCTCACTGGAGAATTTGTGCTGTCAATAGGAAGACAAAAGGCTTGTCCTGCTTTGTCTTCTACTGACGGCACAGAAACTCTGTACTTACAGGGTTGGCAGCGAGACTGTGACTCCTCTGGTGTTACAAACGTCCATAGACCACGGTAAACACTTTCCATCAGGTGGGCCGTGTGCTTGTCTGCCAACTAAGTGGTATAAAAAAAATCATATAAGTACCAAACAAATTTTATCCTACTGTATTTTCGCATGTTAAAAAGAGGCAGACACATAATACACCTGTGCCTACCTACCCCTAAATGGATGCGAAAGCGTAAGCGTATGTGAGACATGAGTAGAAGTATTCACAGCTATAAAAACGTAGAGAAATCTGGAATGTGCTCTTCAGATTCGCATGACTGGCTACATATTTATAACCTTAATAATGATAACATCTTAAGTCCATATAAAACAGACTACAACTAGGCTTATTTTCACTCTAACAATTTATTTAAGCGACGTTTGAAAGACAAAAGATCACAAGCGACATTTAATCACAAAGAAAAATAGTATCAAATGACTTCATAAATATTTAATACCGCAGTGATTTTCTTATCAACACCTATCGTCACTAGCATCCTTTTACTTTTTGTAACTATAAATTATGCGTACATCAAAAAGTACCGCCAGACTTGAATTTATTGACCACGATTAGCATCCTAATACAACTAATATCACAAGTTTTATTACTTTATATCATCGCGAGTTAGTTATCACATGTTAGCACTTCAATAAACTTAGAAAATAAGGCTTTCAATATGTAAATTAAGGGGAAAGGGGGCATTGTTCTCCCTCATACAATGTCTCGGTAATCTCTGCGCTGTAATATTATACTAAACCAACAATGAATTATTTATACTGTTGATTGATGGCACTTGGTGTAATTTATTTTGTTGTTACACATATTGATAACTCACTTGTACTTTTCCACATTACTTTATTACTTATTACACCTGATCGGTTTCGCCTTACGGCATCCTCAAAGGTTTACAGTGACATTTCTAAAGGAATGTTCTTAAATATGTGTAACAATAATGAATTCTTTGTTATTTTGTTGTTGTGGTAATTATTTATATGTATTAATTACACAATAAGCACAATAAACCGTTATTCAAATCGATTAAGAAAAAAATCGAATCGGTTCAAGCGGGATCCGAACCCGCGATCTTTACGTTACAGGGGGAATGCTCTAACCACTGAGCTACCGAACCTCACCAGAAGCTCCCACCGTCGCCACAAGTCAGATATACATAAAAAATTTGAATGGCTTGAGGCGAGGTTAGGTAGCTCAGTAGTAGAGCATTCCCTCTGAAAGGGAAACATCGCAGGCTCGAATCCTACCTGAATCAATATTTTTTTTTAATCATAACCGATTTGAATAGTTAGCGTACTAAATGCTTTAAAATTTCACTCAAAGTGTTATTCATTCATACATTTCGGGGGCAATAAAAATGAATATTAACCTCCAAAAATACAAACAATCTTCCATTTTTGGTTTGTTAAATTTAAAAGGAACGACAGCAATATGTCTTTTTACGATTATCATGTAGAAATTTCCTTAAGATCTTAGTGATAACTGGTTAAGATCTAACATCTTATTGAAATGGGTTAAGATCTAAGAGGGTGATAAGGTTTAATTATCATTTCGTATTTTTATTTACCTTTCTCTTGGTATGTTCCAATCCACCCCAACGTACCTAATTATGGTCCGTCTACGTTTTATTTACAGAGAAATAAGACAGTCATATTGTAATCACTTGTGAGAGAATTATCATGCGTTTTAATTTTACCATTACCGGAACTTCTTACTGACAATGACAAAGTAAAAAAGTACTAGTATTTTCATTCGGAAACATCATTAAATATTCATGAATTAATCTAGATACTTAATAGGCATATATTAAATGCGTTTATTCATAACGTTTTGTATATGGTTCCCAGCAGAGTAGAATTTGGACCACCCCAGCTCTTCCCATGCGGTGTCGTATAATGCGACTTAGGGATATGGTTGTTTAACAGCAGACAGATATTATATAGATAGATCTAGGTTATGTTAAGTGGGGTTTCTGCAGAATGTTTCTCATTAGATCATAACATACTTAGGTATTACACAAAACTTGGTCATAGTTACCCAAAATGACTATAGTTGTTCTGTTATGAAATTGTGTACCTATGTAACATCCTCTACAATGTAATATATGTAAACAAAAAAGTTACAGTTAATTTTGCGTATACATACTCTAAATCGCTGCTCCGAAAAGTATAGAGATTTTTCCAACGGTCAATTAGCTTCAAAATTAAATATAATATATAAAAATATATAAAAAACCTCAAAGATAATACAAGTCACAATTTTGTATATGGTTAAGTTTAGTTAAAAATTTGACAATTATAAATTTTATCTGAAATCAATAATAAGTAATAATTATTATAATAATTTTCTCCACAATATGAATATACGAAAATAGGTATAACATATATTAAGTTTGAGTTATAGAAGTGAACATTTCTTAATATATTTTGAACATAATGCGGACGAAGTCGCGGGCAGAAGCTAGTTTGTTTTATAAAATATTGTTCATTTAAAAACATGCATGTGATAACCTATTTATCATAAAGTATTCGTATCTATTGTTAATTGAATTAATTTTAATCAGTTTTCTTTCTATTAGCAATTCTTCTTCAATTATCATCTGTTTCAATTTTGGTTCAGACATGTAATGTGTAGAGATGAAAGTAGGACGTATAGAGGAGGTAGGAGTGGTATGGACTGTGTGGACGTAAGAAGAGATGGATTTGTCTTGGAAGGGAGTGCATGTCGAGATAAATATATAAATACAACTAGAGACGAAGTGAAAAAGCAGACATGTTGCGCCAACCCCACATAAAATATGGGGTATAAGGCACGAGATCATGCATGTTTGTTAAATTCATAATATTTAACAAAAATATGTTTCATGTCTATCCGATGTGTGAAGGCTGATTTTCCACGGCTCTTATTCTATTAGCAACTTGATAAGTTGCTTCGAAAAGCCGTGCCATATATAATGATTAGAAGTCAGAGAAAAGCCTGCGAACGCTAACTGGATTTCTATATTGATTTCTCACAACACATCTGCAGTCAACTTGATTCTTGAACTAGTAACTAAGTACTAGCTTTTGCCTAGTGATTTTGTTCTCGCAATCTACTATACCCATCAATAGATGTCTATCATCAAAATAAGAAATGCTATAAGTTCACGCTTCTATCACTGCCGCGGTAGCCTAGTGGTATGGGTAATGGACTGTTGAAACGAGTTGTCGGGTTCATTACCATGGCACACACCAATGACTTTGCGAAGTTATTTGTGTATTTATCGCAGGTTTATAAGTGTCCGGTTAATGGCAATAGGCTCCCCACCTTGGACCACATTGGGACTTAAACATAAACTGGCGAAATGTGGGTGCTAGCTCCCCTGCCTACCCCTTCGGGGTTATAGGCTTGAGTTTATGTTATGTTCTATCACTAAGATTGCTAGAAAGGCTGCCCCCATTCTTAGGGTCATATCAACTCGGAAACGAATCGTAACCGAATCGCCTTAAATAAATGAAATAATAAACAAATGAACACGCACTTACGGCTCTCCGTCACCGCAATAGCGCAGAAAATACCAGATGTAATGTAGTCTTTTTCGACTTTGGACACTTAGTCTTAAATCTCGATTTATCTGAGGACAGATTTTATAGAAAAATTGACAGATTGTCTATAAAAACTTAGATAAAATCGGGCTTCTGGTTATGGCTAGGTCTATCAGCGGTAAGTAAGCCGTAAAAGAGGCCGCGTCGTCGCTTAGACAAAAGGTGAAACGATTAAAATCTGTTTATGAGTTTATATGTCTGCTACGACCCTAACTCGAGTCACGGTCAAAACACCGTAATATTGAAATCAACTCTACTTCGACATAACCACTTTGTAGTACTCTAATTGAAGTGGTACCCATGAACATTTTCTCATGGAGAAATTTTTTGGTCAAGAATTGCCATTGAAATATTGAACAATCTCCTGTGGAAGTTTTTACACTCTACATCAATAAAAATAAAAGAAAATTGAAGTGTCTGTCTGTAACGTTAAAATACATACATACATATAATCACGCCTTTATCCCCGGAGGGTTAGGCAGAGGTGAAATAACACCCAAATTTCACCAATCATTATATTCGGTCCCACGTAATAGGGGGTGAGCCTATTGTCGTCTCCCGGGCACTATTGTTGACTCAAGCCATTCATCCGAGACTGAGTCCAGGCTGTATATAATATACAGCCCTATCCCTTAGTCGCCTTGTACGACACCGCATGGGAAGAGATGGGATGGTCCAAATTCTACTCTGCAGGGAACCACGCCGCATTCAAATAACAACATTTCAATTAATGTGTATGAATGTATACAGTCATATAAATACAGTTGCACAAAAAAATCTTTAACATGCTGTTCATTGGAGATTTAGATACAATGGCGCACAATGTCAGAGATATATGTCCAGCAATGGACTGCGATAGACTAATTGATTGATTAATTGTACAGCCAGTCCATAAACAGCAGTCATTGCCTTTGTTTAGTCTCTTGACGACAACAAAGTATTGATACATGAAAGAACACTTAATATTTAATAACCGCCATAATTTTCACCTTATTCAATGAAACGAAAGGTGTAAACGTTCTCATTAAGACTTTATGGCCACTAGCAGTAGATATTACCATTAAAGAACATAGTAAGGAGTAACTCGGTTGGAAACTTGAGATACTGCGAGATAAAATGGCTAACTTTGTTGTTAATTAGGTATAGGTTGGTTATTTTATTACTAACTAGTAATGGCTGCGATTTTGTTTGCGTCGACTCAAATTTGAATTTTCATTTTTGCGCGGTATTTTAGTTTTCCTAGATCAGCCGGGGTGCGAAGGATATACCAGAGACTAACCGCGACTACATCTTCCTTCCTCGACCATTCCATATTTGAATTTGTCAGCGCGACTGTGAATCCTCTGGTGTTACAGACGTCCATAGGTCACGGTAACCACTTTCCATCAGGTGGGCCGTGTGCTTGTCTGCCAACTAAGTGGTATAAAAAAAAAAAAAGAATTAATTGCTTTTTTATTTTCGGCAAGCGCTATGTAAATGACATTTTTTTTTTTAAATTTGTTGAAATATTTGATTTATATTCGAAATTTGAAAATTATAAGTCTTTGACATAACTCGTGACCCCACTCATAAAAGCGCATGAAGCTTGTGCGCCAATTTCTTCTGATTTGATTCTGATTCTGGATTCTGTTTGCACGTTTACCGAAACACATTAAATAATAATTTCAAGTCTGCTGAAATCAAAGTCTCAAGAAAGAGACACAAACAATCTTACAATGCCCTAAGCATGACGGCCTCATCAGTTGCCTTTTCACGCTGCGCGTAAAGGAGCCGAGTCTATAGGAAGATGGAAACACGTGTGCTGGTGAAAAAATCCAAGAACAAAGAAACGCTTTATAATATCGGTTATCAGCCAGCTCATCAAAATTGGACCCAGGAGGTCACATACATACATACCTACATATAATCACGCCTTTATCCTCGGAGGGTTAGACAGAGAGGTGAATTAACACCCACATTTCACTAATCATTGTATTCGTTCCCACGTGATAGGGGGTGAGTCTATTGCCGTCTTCCGGGCACTATTGTTGACTCAAGCCATACATCTGATGCTGAGTCTGGGCTGAACGTGTATATATCTGTCGGATGTAAAACAGCCCTATCGCTTAGTCGCCTTGTAAGACACCGCATGGGAAGAGATGGGGTGGTTCAAATTCTACTCTGCCGGGAACCACGCGAGATTAGCCAGCATAAACAGAAAGAAAGAGATAAAAGTGAATTTTTCTGTTATAAGTATCATGTAGACATGTATGTACATACATTAAAAAGCTGTTACTTCAACATCATAGACAGAGATTTAACTTTTTTATTTGTACAGATAACGAAAGTAATAATTGTCTTATTCATTAGAGTAACCGTTTGCCCTCGCTGACACCAAATTTTCTACTAACAAGCAAATAAAACACTAGTTTCAAACGTAACGAGGAGCTTCTAATTACTGTGGCTACTTCGAAAACAGAAAATCAAAACAATACCTGCTTTGAGGACACTTAGAACTAGTTATATTCCATTCGGTATTTAACTAAAGATAAAAAACATTCTTGTAATGACTTTTCATAAAAACGCAGATTAAACAAAAAAAAACTAGGCTGACTAACTAACTAGTGGTTCAATTTCAGTTTTTAGTGTTTCAAATGAGTTTCTAAAAATATTAATAAACTGAGTTTTTAAATGAAGACCGCGGAAGCCTAGTGATATGGGTAATGGACTACTGAGACGAGGTCTCGGGTTCGATCCCAGGTTTTACCATGGCACACACCAATGACTTTTCGATGCTTTTCAAAGTTATGTGTGTATTTATCGCAGGTTTATAAGTGCCCGGTTAATGGCAATAGGCACGCCACCTATTACATTGGGATCTAAACATAAACTGGCGAAATGTGGGTGCTAGCACCTCTGCCTTCCCTTTCGGGGATATAGGCGTGAGTTTATTTTATGTTATGTTTAAATTAAGACTCATTAAGATTGATTTATATTTAGTCAAGTACTTAGTCGAATGGAGTATGTGTACTATCAAAAGGGCCATTAATCATGTTTTCATAGGAAGTAGGATACCAATTGTCCCGTCCCAATTGAGCAGTCCGACTGGGAAAATAACTCCGCCCAACAGAATACAGTGGCCATAATAACCTTGTGTTGTGTTCCCGGCGGTGAGTATGATAGCCAGAGTTTTTGTGCTGTCAGCAGGAAGACCAAAGGAATGTCTTGCTTTGTCTTCTACACTGACGGCACAGAAACTTTGTTCTTACAGGGTCGACAGCATGAGTGTGACTCCCCTGATGTTGCATACGTCCATAGGCCATAGTTACCAATTTCCATCAGGTGGGCCGTGTGCTTGTCTGCCACCTAAGTTGCATAAAACAAAATTTGTTCTTTTTTTCAAAATTTATATCATACAAGACTAAATAAGTGTCATTAAATCTGGTAGATCTCCATACATTATTCGAAGACTAAAAAATCACGGCCTTAAAGGGGTGACAAATATGAGGTTTCTAAATATGCCACAGGCGAAACTGGGGCGAGTCTAGTATATGAATTATTTATTGATTTATTTCACTTAACACTTTTTTTTACAAAATGTGGTCCATCACTTGCAGCAATATCCTTCAAACAGCTATTGCAATGGATTTGAATACACAATCTAAATATTTTAACTAAACACCTGACAATTCCCGTTACTTTCCCCATAAACAATGAGGTAAATGAATCAAATACCGTACGCTACGAGGCTGCATGACATTTTCTAAAGCTGTGTAAACTGGGGCTTGATGTGTGTTTAGATAAGAAACCGCATGTGAAGTGGGCTTATACCGTACTGTCAACAGACGTAAGTTTTCTAAAAGCAGTAGCATGGCTCAAGTACACTTGGAGATTTACGTGTGATAGGGCTTATTTGATATGGGGTTACTACGTGCGATGCGGATGTAAGTCTCATGCAATGAAACTACATAAGAGTGCTGTTTTGCTGTAACGTGTTGATTGTACCGTGGCCTATGATCGTGTGCAACACCAGAGCTATCACACTCGTGTTGCTGACCCTGTAAGAATAGAGAGTTTCTGTGCCGTCAGTGTAGAAGACAAAGCAGGACAAGCATTTGGTCTTCCCACTGACGGCACCAAAATTCTCCAGTGAGCTCTGGCTACCCTACTCACCCCTGGGAACACAACACGAAGTTATTATAACCGCGGTATTCTGTAGGGCGGAGGTACTTCCCCAGTCGGACTGCTCAATTGGGCGGAAATACCGTCGTTAAAAATTAAATAATTTAAATAAAAAATAGTTAAAAATAATGAATTTGGGAAGAAGATGGTGAATAATTAGATACCGTATTGTTTTCACGATTAGGAAATAATATAATCAGATAATCGTGTACTTTAATTAAAGGAACCGGATCTATAATGGCAAGAAAGTTTCACATTTAACTGTAACTATAGAACGGTAAACTAAAAAAGAAAAAAGATATTTATTGAAAGATTTTGACAACCACCGTGTCGATATCTTTCAATAAATGAAAAGCTAACAAAGCGGTTGAATAATCTCGTTATAGATCTAGTCGAACAGAGACAGACTCTCCCCCGCCACTATGATTTATGTTTACTTAGATTTACATGTGCGATTACCGCCTGTGGTACCTGGTGGTAGGACATGACGGTATTCTCGTCCCAATTGAGCAGTCCGACTGAGGAAGTACCTCTACCCTACAGAATACCACCGGCTATAATAACCCCGTGTTGTGTTCCCGGCGGCGGTGAGCAGGGTAGCCAGAGGTCACTTATCCTGATTGTTTCTTCTGCACTGAAGGCACAGAAACTCTCTGTTTATAAAGGGTCGGTAGCACGGGTGTAACTCCCCCGTTGCTCACGTTCATAGGTCATGGTGTCCACTTTCCATTAAGGGGGCCGTGTGCTCGTCTGCCACAAAAGTTTTATAAAAAAAACCTCGACAAAAAGCGTGCTTTAGAGCTTCGTCCTTCAATCAACAGATTCAACTTGCAGGTGTGATAAGTAGAATTACAAAGTATTGTCATAAAAACTTGCAAATTGATCAGTTCACGACAGACAATTGAGGCGGTGGGCAAACAATAATTTATAATGATTGCTTCCAGTGTCGTAATAACCAGATTGTTGAATAAATCTATGCGCATGCTCACCCCGCGAGTGAGGAGTGCGGCGTTATCGATTATGTTCCACGTTACGTTATAGGCGGATACAGTAAGTATTAAGAGGAAATGCGGACGGCGCTTGCTCCATACAACGTTCCGTTTTTGTTTGTTTTATTAACAGAGAGTTATATATACTCTAGCTGTTGATACCTACCGGCTTGCTCTGCAGAGGCAAACTGTGGTACAGTAGGCTGAAATTCTATATCTGAAGTTCAGTGTCTGAAATCTGTACGCACAGAATTCAATATAAAATTGCTATGGTCGTTTTTGTTTAAAATAATATTATTTATTTACTTGGCACACAAAACAGAAAATGATCAAAATTTTACAAGATATCATTTGAAGGTTCGGTTCCAGATTGAGTTCCAAAACATGTGTACCCAGCATGACACAACCGAAATCTATACTAATATTATGAAGCTGCAGAGTTTGTTTGTTTGTTTGTTTGAACGCGCTAATCTCTGGAACTACTGGTCCGATTTGAATGATTCTTTCAGTGTTGGGTAGTCCATTTATCGAGGAAGGTTTTAGGCTATAATTATATCATCACGCTGCTACTTAAGGGAGCGGAGCATTGATAATAAATGTTAACAAATCCGGCAATTTTTTATACATATTTTGAAGCTCAAAATACGGGCTCAAAGGGATATGAAGCTTCAAAATATACCCCGGGCGAAGCTGGGGTGGGTCAGCTAGTTACTAATATTCCCTCTAACCCTATCAGCTAAGCTAAATAGCTTGTGTTAGGAGTGGGTTCACGTCGGTAGTGTAATGGCCAGGATTCGAACCCGGGAATCCGTTTATTTAGTTAACAATTAGTGAAAATTTATTTTTACCGAGAGAGCAAAAAAATTTTTTTTTATACTACTTAGGAGGCAGACAAGCACACGGCTCAACTGATGAAAAGTGGTTACCGTGGCCTATGAACGTGTGTAACACCAGAGAAGCCACACTCACGCTGCCAACCTTGTAACACAGAGTCTCTGTGCCGTCAGTGTAGAAGACAAAGCAGGACAAGCCTTTAGTCATCCCACTGACAGAACAAATTCTCTAGTGAGCTCTGGCTACCCTTTTTTTTTTTTTTTTTTTTTCGTGCGCAAAATCCCCACGGATACCTCCCCACCGGAGCCGGTGGAGGAGGTTGCATATCCCTCGCACCCCGGCCGACCCAGGGCCATCTCTCACGATCTGGCCCTCTTCTCGGGTGTGGGGACTACAGAGTCCCCAACTCGTCCCCGGAAACGGGGAGGCGCGCCACGCGCGCCACCGCCGCGGCCTGCTTCTGCCAGGGTGACAGGCGGCTTCACCTGTCACCCCCAGGCCGGCGCTCATGGGGGGCGGAGGTCGTTCATCGACCTCCGACGCCCGAGTTGCCTTCGTGCGCGGGCAGCTTGTCTTGCGATCCTTCGTCGCTCCCGCTGCCGCTCCCGCCCCGCCTCCTCCTTCACGAGCATTACTTGCTCGCAGAAGGAGGCGCCGGCCGCCCACGCATCCGCGCAGCGAACCATCGCCGCGAGCAAGGTGGAGAGCGTGAGAACCCTCACTCCCAGGGCCGCCACAAGCTCCCGCCTCGGCGTCTCCCACGCCGGACACTCGGTGAGCGTGTGCGGACCTGAGTCCTCGCTCGCGTCGCAGTGATGGCACTCGGACGTTGGCTCTTTCTGCATCCGACGCAGATACTTTCCGAAGCATCCGTGCTCGGTGATCATCTGCGTCAGACGGTACGAGAGGCTAAGACGGTACGAGAGGCTGCTCTGGCTACCCTATTCACCGCTGTGAACACAACACAAAGTTATTATAACCGCGGTATTCTGTAGGGCGGAGGTACTTCCCCAGTCGGACTGCTCAATTGGGCGGAAATACACTTTAATAAGTTCTACAAACTGCCGGTTACCATGGTGTTAAAAGCAATATTATTTTTGTATTTGTATACCTACCATACATAGTATAGGAAGAGGTACTTCAAGAATACCAGGCCTCTCAAAACTCCAAAGCTTTCTATCAATACAAAAATGAACGAAACGCATACGTTAAGCAAATACAATAAATAATCAAGTAATTTATTCGTGGACTACCGAGAAACGCGTACTCGTATAATAATAGCATACATTAATAACATTGATCAATGAGACGCGTGGTTCCTGGCAGATAGTCGCGTGGTTCCCGGCAGAGTAGAATTTGGACCACCCCATCTCTTCCCATGCGGTATCGTACAAGGCGACTAATGGATAGGGCTGTTTAACAACAGACAGATTTATACAGTCTAGACTCAGCCTCAGATGCATGGCTTGAATCAACAATAGCGTCCAGAAGACGGCAGTAGGTTCACCTCCTATTAAGTGGGACCGAATTCATTGGTGAAATGTGGGTGTTTATTCACCCCTGCCTAACCCTCCGGGGATAAAGGCGTGATTATATGTATGTATGATCGATGGATAAATACACGTTGAATAGTATATACCATATTACTTAGGTGAAACACATGGTTCCACCCGCGAGAACAGGCTTCTGAAGGATATAAGCTTTTGTCTCGATAAAAAGCTACTTAGGTATGTGCTATTTCATAACATAACATTAACTCACGCCTATATCCCCGAAGAGGTAGGCAGAGGTGCTATTTCCAAACTACATATAGTCTATCTCTATGGCAAAATTAATGTAGAACCGTTCTGGCATTATTGAGTAACAAACGTATGAGAACTATCTACTAAGGAATGAGACTCCTTGTCAGAATGATAGATTGATAACCTGAAATAGATATTATATAGATAACATAAGACAGAATAACCGCGGTAGCTTAGTGATATGAGTAATGGCAGCGGTAGCGACGAAGGATCGCAAGACAAGCTGCCCGCGTACGAAGGCAACTCGGGCGTCGGAGGTCGATGAACGACCTCCGCCCCTCATGAGCGCCGGCCTGGGGGTGACAAGTGGAGCCGCCTGTCACATAAAATAAACTCACGTCTATATCCCCTAAGGGGTAGGCAGAGGTGCTAGCACCCACATTTCGCCAGTTTATGTTTAGGTCCCAATGTAATAGGTGGCGAGCCTATTGCCATTAACCGGGCACTTTTAAACCTGCGTTAAATACACACATAACTTCGAAAAGCATCGAAAAGTCATTAGTGTGTGCTATGGTAAGACCTGGGATCGAACCCGAGACCTCGTCTCAGCAGTCCATTACTCATGCCACTTTTTTTTTTTTTTTACGTGCGCAAAATCCCCACGGATACCTCCCCACCGGAGCCGGTGGAGGAGGTTATGTCGGACTCGAACCGACTAAAACGCACGCCGCCTGTGGGTCATTTTGGTTGCCGAAGGTGAGGTTGACAGGCATATCCCTCGCACCCCGGCCGACCCAGGGCCATCTCTAACGATCTGGCCCTCTTCTCGGGTGTGGGGACTACAGAGTCCCCAACTCGACCCCGGAAACGGGGGGGGCGCGCCAGGCGCGCCACCGCCACGGCCTGCTTCTGCCAGGGTGACAGGCGGCTCCACCTGTCACCCCCAGGCCGGCGCTCATGGGGGGCGAAGGTCGTTCATCGACCTCCGACGCCCGAGTTGCCTTCGTACGCGGGCAGCTTGGCTTGCGATCCTTCGTCGCTCCCGCTGCCGCTCCCGCCCCGCCTCCTCCTTCACGAGCATTACTTGCTCGCAGAAGGAGGCGCCGGCCGCCCACGCATCCGCGCAGCGGACCATCGCCGCGAGCAAGGTGGAGAGCGTGAGAACTCTCACTCCCAGAGCCGCCACAAGCTCCCGCCTCAGCGTCTCCCACGCCGGACACTCGGTGAGCGTGTGCGGACCTGAGTCCTCACTCGCGTCGCAGTGATGGCACTCGGACGTTGGCTCTTTCTCCATCCGACGCAGATACTTTCCGAAGCACCCGTGCTCGGTGAAAGGGATCTCGCTTCCAGGATCCATGGTGGCGATCCGGCGAGGAGACTCGCCGCGTTGAAGGATATCGTGCGGTACCCCCTTATGATGCGGCACGCCAACTTCTGCTGCGGACGCTGCAGCAGGGGCATGTGCCGATCACTCAGGGTGTCCGCCCACACGGGACACCCGTACAGGGCCATGGACCGCACGACACCCGCGTAGAGTCTCCTGCAGGAGTCCTCCGGGCCCCTCAGGTTGGGCAGTAGCCGCGCCAGAGCGTTGGCTGTGCCCACCAATTTGGGGCCCAGACTTCGGAAGTGCTTCCCGAAGTCCCACCGGCCGTCGAGCACGAGCCCCAGATATTTCATCTGGGGCTTGATGCCGATGAGAGTGCCTCCCACTGTGAGACTGGAACCAGGTGGTGGCGTGCGCCGAGGTCCATGAAAGAACATGGCCTCGGATTTATGCAAAGCCACCTCAAGGCCCAGCCGCCGGATCCGTTCCACTTACCCATACCACTAGGCTACTGCGGTTTTTAATATAAATTACTAATATTCCCTCTAACCCCTCCAGCTAAGCTAAATTACTTGTGTTAGGAGTGGGCTCACATCGGTAGAGTAATATCGATTAAGATAGAAAAAATTGAATCGGTCCAGGCGGGATTCGAACCCGCTATCTTTCCCTTCCCTGTTTCAACCCTTGTAAGGGAAAAAGCACGGTTAGTGTAGGTAATAGCCAGGACTAGAAAGCGGAACCTTTCGATCGTCGCCGACTCCTTAACCACTTAGATACGGCCGCTTTATATTAACTTTGTCATACGTGTCATGGTTACAATCTTGAAATCAATACAGACGCAAAGATCTATATCAATTATTGATCATTTCGGAACACTGTTAACTGACAAAACGATAGGTCAGTCAATGCTGTCAAGTGTCACTGTCGCTCACTCTAGGACGCTCTAGTTCAAGTGTCACTCACTCTAGGGCGTTCCGTTTCAAGTGCCAAAATTGTTTTTTGTTCGTGATCGCGATTAGACAAGAATTTAACTGTTTGTTTCGTAATTATGTTGAAAAAAAAGGTTGAATTGAGGTCGATGTTGATAGATCGGTAGAAAAGATATAAAACAGGTAGATCCTACCTAATAAATGTGAAAGTTTGTGAAAATATTTGAATGTATTTACGAACTCTCGTGTTGTGAAAGCGTCAGTAGCTTAGTGGTTAAGAAGTCTTACGATCGAGAGTTCGAATCCTAGCCACTAAACTACTGCTAACACAAGCAATTTAGTTCAGCTGGAGGGGTTAGAGGGTATATTAGTAATTTCTGTTACTAACGCTTAAATGGCTGAACGAATCTGGCGGAAAATTCTTAGATAGATAAGTTATGGACGGCAAAGTGTGGAAAATATCCTTTGTGTTATATGCTACTTTTTATGAATAGATTTATCCTCTGAATAGATTCCCCAGAAATATGGAATAAAATACTTTGTCAACGGAGTCGCGGACTGTAGCTAGTATATCATAAAGTTGGTAGATGTGACAGCGTTTTGCATCATCATATCACCGTTTCACTAATAAACACACATTCTGAGTAATAATATATGAGGATTAAATCAAATGACAGTGATACATGAGAAATTTTAGATCACCGCGTGTTTGGTGCTGAACTGTCACAAGAGGATGCTACAACAATTAAAAAGTAACACAACAAAAGCAAAAAATAAATATAAATAAGAATGAAATTAAAATACTGTTAATGATATGTTTCATGTTCATTAAAAATTAAAAAATGAAATCTGTATTTTGACTGTTGTTTAAAAAGTGACTTTATAAAACGACAAATATTGAAATAAAACCACTTTATAACTGATTCTATCCCAGTTTATTTATTATTCAGGATAACCCTGCGACCACCGGTCAATTTCCGCCCAATTGAGCAGTCCGACTGGAGAAGTACCTCCGCCCTACAGAATACCGCGGTTATAATAACTTCGTCTTGTGACCCAACTACCTACCCAGCGGTGAGTAGGGTAGCCAGAGCTCACTGGAGAATTTGTGCTATCAGTGGGATGACTAAAGGCTTGTCCTGCTTTGTCCTGTACACTGACGGCACAGAAACTCTGTGCTTACACACGTCCATAGGCCACGGTAACCACTTTCCATCAGGTGGGCCGTGCGCTTGTCTGCCACCTAAGGGGTATAAAAAAAAAGAAAAAAAAAATTTATACGAATGGCGCACGGCATAGACGGGTTCTTCTCGGGAAAACGTCTGTATTATATCTTTTGATTATTTTAACGTAGAAATTGTTTAGCTTACAGCTTTAGTTCGGACGATAATACAATTTTAATATATTTAATGAAGAAAATATTTAAAAAAATACAAAAAAAATATTAATAACTAAAACAGTTTGACTTGCTCTCTATTTTGATACTTTACTAGTTAAAATCAATCTGATGATGATTGTACAACGGAAGTGTTTTCAATGTTAACGTGACCTAACACAGTGCTAACAAGGAAAAACGCTTAGAAGCATGTAAGAGGAACTAATTGCCGACTTTAGACTTGGCATTTTTAAAGGACCTTGTGTTTGTTGTTCGACTATTTTCATTCTTATTAAACAAAGCTTTATAAACATACTATACAATCACGCCCCCTGTACCAATAGGGCAGGCAGAGACCTTAAATTTTCATTTTTTCTTGAAATAAATCGAACGTGGAGAGACTGTTCTAATTCGGTATTCAAATTTTACAATGCAAATAAACATGCAAACAAATATTGGAGATTAGATGAAAGAAGATAGATAAGATAGATTAGAAATATAATCACGCATTTATCCCCGGAGGGTTAGGCAAAGGTGAATTAACAAATACATTTCACCAATTATTAAATTCAGTTCCACGTAATAGGGGGTGAGCCTGTTGCCGTTTTCTGGGCATTATTTGTTGACTCGAGCCATCCATCTGAGGCTGAGTCTGGGCTGCATATATCTGTCTGATGTTAAACTCGGAGGGTTAGGCAAAGGTGAATTAACAAATACATTTCACCAATCATTAAATTCAGTTCGACGTAATAGGGGGTGAGCCTATTGCCGTCTTCTGGGTACTATTTGTTGACTCAAGCCATGCATCTGAGGCTGAGTCTGGGCTATATATATCTACCTGATGTTAAACTGCCCTATCCTTAGTCACCTTGTACGACACCGCATGGGAAGAGATGGGGTGGTCCAAATTCTACTCTGCCGGGAACCACGCGGCATTATAAAATAACAAACACGACTGATACTGAAAAGGTTGAAAACAAGTTTGGTAGCAGGCGGTACCCATTTTCATAAACCGAAAGAAAATTAATGATTACCACCTGCTATCAAACTTGTTACGATCTTTTCAGCCTCAGTCGGGTATTATAATTATTTTTTTAAAACCCGCGGAAAACCGAGTTTGGTAGTGGTATGGGAATGGGCTGCTGAGACGAGGTCTCGGGTTTGATCCCAGGTTTTACCATGGCACACACCAATGACTTTTCGATGTTTTTCGAAGTTATGTGTATTTATCGCTGGTTTAAAAGTACCCGGTTAATGGCAATAGGCTCGCCACCTATGACATTGGCACCTAAAAATAAACTGGCGAAATGTGGGTGCTAGCACCTCTGCCTACCCCTTCGGGGATATAGGCGTGAGTTTATATTATGTTATGTTTATTTAATTAAAATAGAGTTATGGTTTGTATCATTTTGAAATCCTCGTGATAAGTCCTTTAATTTGATACCCATGTGCAGTATATAATTTATGTTTATTTTTCACCTACATATCTAAGAACACTGGGGTTACCAAGATGAATCTAACGATATGTTAATTGAAGAAATCCATCCCGTAGTTTGAAAGCGAGCTAATAAAGAATATTACAAACATATATACAAGTTACACGCGAAAAACATAACCCTACCTGGACATCAGGTAAAAAGGCTAGTGTAGAATTTGCTGTAATTTTTTGATCCGAGAATGTTTATACATCAAATTGTATCCCCAATTCCGTATAGTAACAGAATATTTTTAGAAAACCCCACAGTGATATCCGGATTCACATAATAGTTTTCAATAACAATACACAAAGTACCTCTCTATAATTTGAAATTCTAGAAACCTTTTTTTGAAATGTCACGCAGCGGAACTGATGATGTACTCAATTGGAAATCTAATTTCCGTCAAAATAATTACGCACAGTTTCGTGGAAATTCATTTCGGAACACTGCTTACTGACAGAACTCTATCACCAGTCAATGCTGTCAAGTGTCACTGTCGCTCACTCTAGGACGTTCTAGTTCAAGTGTCACTCACTCTAGGGCGTTCCGTTTCATGTGCCAAAATTGTTTTTCCGTCACAATAACTACTCACAATTTCATGGTAATTCTGTTCAGTTCTTCAATATACATCGGTAAAACATGTGTTTGTTAGGTTTCTAGGTTATCTCAGAAATTTGACATTTTACCAATAAATTTAATTAAGTAAAATATGAACTGATTTTCACTAGTGAAATTCAGCTTATTGTTAAATAATATCAACGTTGAGTAATGATTCTGTCTGAAGTTTACGCGAATATTACTCATTAAAATAACTCTGCTTTTAATGGATTCTATATCGGTTTATGTGGTATTATACTATGGCTGCTGAAAAGTTGCTGTAACGTCGGCTACTAAATTTTAATAATATTAATTAAATCGTTTAAGTAAATCGTCAGTCGGGGAGATGGGCCTCGTCAGCATTGGGCTGCAACCCGTCTAAGAGAAGGAAAACTCTGAAATCAAAACCGGGGAGATGGGCCTCGTCAGTATTGGTCTGCAACCATCTAGGAGAAGGTCACTCCGAAATAAAACCAACTCTCAGGGAGCATACCCGAGAAAAAACCCCGATCCAAGGTGTTAGCCGACCCGTGCCAAGGATTCGTGACCAGAGGGCAAGCTGGTGTAACGGAGGGTGTCTGTGTTGGCGGTCACAGGACACACTTGAGATTCCGCCTTACCTCCGTAAAGGGCTCTGCGGGGGTGGACCATATTTTCCCTATGACTCGTGGGAACGCAATGATTTCAAAAATTAATCATCCGCATGGCGGCGACGCGGTACGCCACCCGTCACGTCTCGTTTCCAGTGGGGGCGAAAAGTGGCTCACGGAGAGCCGTTTTGCTACGTTGAATGTTGGAGGAGGAATGGAAGAAAAAATGAATGATGTTTGTAAGATGATGGATGAAAGAAGGATTGATGTGCTTTGTGTGAATGAGACGAAGAGGAAAGGATGTGAAACCACCAAGCACGGACCCTATACCGCGTACTGGTCGGGAGTACCCAATACCGACAGAGCTTGCCAGGGAGTTGGTGTCATCCTATCTGCTAGAATGGCTGAGTGTGTGAATATATTCGAATGTGTGAATGCTAGACTGATGTGGATGAGAATGAAAGTGGGACTCACTCGTATTTTTGTCGTAGGGGTTTATGCTCCTGTAGACTCCGGTACGAATACGTCCCAGGAAGTACAAGAAGAAAGAGAACAGTTTTGGGAGAGTTTAAGAGATGTATTAAGAGAATGTAAGGATAATGAAAGAATCATAATGCTAGGTGATTTTAATGGATGGGTAGGACTGAAACGAGATGGATTTGAAAGGGTTCTTGGCAAGTACGGAGATGAACGAGTGAACGAAAATAGTAAAGGTTTGCTTGAAGTATGTTTGGAATGGAACCTTTGTGTGTCAAACACGATGTTTCGACACAAAAGGATTCATATGTATACAAGAGAAGCGAAGAATGTCAGTAAAAGTATGATTGATTTTGTAATAGTGGATGAAAGATTGAGAAAAAATATTCTAGACGCTAGGGTATATCGCGGTGTGGGTATCCATACAGATCACTTTTTGGTTATGTGCCGTATAAGTGATCTCTTTAAATGATGGAGACGTAGAAGGCGTGAGCCCATAAGTGTTCTAGAAAGAATAAAAGTAGAAAACTTGCAAGAAGATAAAGTGAGAGAGGAGTATGGAAGCAAATTAACTGAAAGGTTTCATGATCTTGATAGTATTTGTGAGATTGAGGAGTTATGGAAGGTATTCAAAGATGAGATTGTGAGTGTGGCTTCCCAAGTATGTGGTATAAGTAAAAGAAGTAAAGTGCAAAAGGTGAAGCATGCATGGTGGGATAAAGAAGTGCAAAAGTTGGTATGTGAGAAAAAGAAAGCGTGGCTTGATTGGCTCTCAGTCAGAGCTAATGAGAGAATGCAGCAAGCTACAATTGAGAATGTGGATGAAGCGAAAGATAAATATAGAAGACTGAAAGGGATAGTGAAAGGAGTGATTGCTAGAAAGAAAAAGGAACAAAAAGACGTGTTTGATGAAAGGTTATCTGAGGATTTCCAGACGAACATTAAGTTCTTTTGGAAGTCCATTCGTTTAGCCAGAGGAGAAACACAGAGCTCCGAGCTGAACGCTATTAGAGACCAGAATGGAAGTATTGTAAAAGGTGAGGAATGTGTGTTAAAAAGATGGCAGGACTATTTTGAAAGCTTGTTTGAAAGAGAGGATGGTGTACATGCACTAACCTCGGTGATGGATGACTATGTTGATGCTGATAAAAGTGGTATTAGTATGAATGAAGTTGTGAGTGCATTAAGAAGTATGAAAGCTGGTAAAGCAGCGGGACATGATAAGGTGACAGTCGAGATGCTGAAGGCTGGACAGGGCCTTGTAGCAAGTCAGTTGTGCCGCCTTTTCAACATATGTTGGGTTAGCGGTCGTGTACCAAGTGATTGGTGTAAGGCCGTTATAGTTCCACTTTACAAAGGAAAGGGCTCGCATCAAGACTGCAAAAACTACAGGGGCATTAGCCTACTCAGCGTCGTCGGCAAACTGTATGCGAAAGTGTTGATTGAGAGAGTTATGAAAGAAACCGATGAGAAAATATGGGATGCACAAGCGGGTTTTAGAAAGGGAATGGGATGTACGGATCAGGTCTTTTCATTGCGAAGCATAGCCGAGAAATTTTTGGCCAAGAGTCAAAAGGTCTATTGCGCATTTGTGGATTTGGAAAAGGCCTATGACAAAGTGGTGAGGAATGAACTTTGGTCGGTACTGTCTATGTATGGGGTGAGCAGCAACCTTATTCGAGCTGTGAAGTCTCTCTATGAGGACTCCAGAGCTTGCGTGAGGATACATGGGTCATACACTGAATGGTTTAGTATCCAAAAAGGGGTTAGACAGGGATGTGTAGCGTCACCATGGCTGTTTAACTTATTCATGGACAGTTGTTTGCAAGATTTGAAAGATAAAGAATGTGGTTTAAGAATGAAGAATTTACTCGTCAAATGTCTTCTTTATGCTGATGATCAGGTTTTACTGGCGTCATCGCCAGATGAGTTGCAGGAGATGGTAACAACTATGCATGAAGCTTTTGAGAGGAAAGGAATGAAAGTGAATGTTAGTAAGACAAAAGTTATGGTTTTTGAAAGAGATGAATGTGTGACAGAGTGTAGGATTTGTATAGATGGAGAAAAAGTGGAACAAGTGAATGAGTTCATATATTTGGGAACATTGTTTACGAGAGATGGAAAGCATGAAGAAGATGTTGAAAGGAGAGTGATGGCTGGAAATAGAGTGAATGGGGCACTACACAACTTTATGAGCAGCCGGAAAGTGTCCGAAAAGGCACGACTGGCTGTACATGGAGGAGTATTGGTGCCGACTCTTATGTATGGTAGTGAAAGTTGGGTGTGGCAGAAAAAGCATCAGAGTAGAGTAAATGCAGTAGAAATGCGTGCGTTGCGAAGTATGTGTGGCTTGACCTTGAAAGATAGAGTGAGAAATAGCGTGATAAGAGAACGATGTGGAGTGATAGAAGATGTAGTGATGAGAATTGAGAGAGGAATGTTGAGATGGTTTGGTCATGTTGAGAGAATGAATGAAAGAAGACTAACGAAACAGGTGTATGAGGCGAGTGTGGATGGTACCGTCGGAAGGGGAAGACCTAGGCGCACATACCTGGACCAAATCGGGGAAGTTTTAGAAAAGGGGCAGGTCAGGAGTACTCTAAACCGACGAGCATGCATGAAGAATGTAATGAGAGTGAATGAAGCGAGAGTAATATGTCAGGATCGTAGCAAATGGAGATCCGTGATCTCTGCCTACCCCTATGGGAGACAGGCGTGATTTTATGTATGTATGTATGTATGTAATTAAATCGTGACATAATCCGTTAAAAATAGTTTCATTTCAATGAATGCTGCGGTTCTTTACTGTACAGCGAAGACTTGGAATTGTCTACCGATACTCATGTTGCCATCTTCTTACAGCTATGGCTTGGAAAAGGATCAAACGACGTATTTAAGCTGAAAACTGCCATATAGGTATTTAAACTATCATGGTCACTGACATCAGTATCAGAATAAACGGGATCTTTACCATGTTTCATTATTTTGAGTTTCCGATATTTCGGCGCTGTTGCAAGCACCATGATCACGGAGGAGCTGGAGTATTGGCGGTGAACAAAGAAAAAGTTTTTTCTTCTAGGAGTAATTATATCGATCTACCCTCTTTCGAGTTCTTTTACTACGCGTATCTGCACTACTATTGGTTTCACTCTCACTACAAACTCGAACCCGATCTCGATCACGTTCACGACATACGATGCTCACTGTATCCAATCGCGATTTTGTTTTAGCTTGTTCCCGGTTGTTTTTGCAAAGACGGACGAAAATAATGAAACATGGTAAATATCCCGTTTATTCTGATACTGATGAAAACTGCCATTTTAAAATTGTTGGCTTCTATAAATAGTAGCCTTCTTTAGACTTCTCTAGTCAGGATAAAGTCATATTGACGTGCTAGATGTAAAAAAATTATAATATACAAAACTAATACCTTACCCAATAATTAACGTTAAAAGCTTAGATGAATTAAAAAAGATTTAAAGAATTAAAGAAGATTTTTAATTCATCTAAGGTTAAAAGTTATTTATTTCTTGTCATCATTATCCCCGCGTTACTCCTGTAGGTCTAATAAGGGCATTTTATTGAAATCGTATTTGGATAGTATTTAGTCTTGCAGCGATATTTACACGAAATTAGAATCTGCTTAGTACATAAATTATTGTAATTCGGCTCATGTGAGTGACCATTTGAAAAATTTTATAGGAATCTATTAGATTTAATGGGGATTCATAAAGTTACTAGTTTTTAGCAGAATCGCTTAATGTGGCCTTTTTAGATCCACTGGTTATATCCAAAGCATGCTTTTTGGAGCCCACTTTCCATTATAATGCATTTACAAAACGCATCATGAAAACTAGACTTCTCATTCATCCTAGCGTTTATCCCGGTCTCATTCGAAGCTCTCACCTCGGAGTCCGGGGTCCGCTTATTCAAGTCTAATATGCGGATTGATATTATCAGACTAATTTTTAGCAAGATCCTATTATATCTGATAGATATCATGTTTGACTACAATATAGCTTAATAATTCTAAGTATGCATTAGTCCGCCTAGTGTACCACGCGCCATTACTCCGGTATAATCAGTTCTCATGGCCTTCATTTCATTATTATTGAAGTTTCACTATGTTGAAAGACAGCATCCATTGTCTCGATAGCGTAACATTGACGGTGAACAAATGAAAAAGTTCGTGCAAAATTATAACGGTGTATACTTTTTTTTTTTTACGTGCGCAAAATCCCCACGGATACCTCCCCACCGGAGCCGGTGGAAGAGGTTATGTCGGACTCGAACCGACTAAAACGCACGCCACCTGTGGGTCGATTTGGTTGCCGAAGGTGAGGTTGACAGGCATATTTCTCGCACCCCGGCCGACGCAGGGCCATCTCTCACGATCCGGCCCTCTCCTCGGGTGTGAGGGGACTACAGAGTCCCCAACTCGTCCCCGGAAAATGGGGGGGCGCACCAGGCCTGCTTCTGCCAGGGTGACAAGCGGCTCCACCAGTAACCCCCAGGCCTGCACTCATGGGGGGCGGAGGTTGTTCATCGACCTCCGACGCCCGAGTTGCCTTCGAACGCGGGCACCTTGGCTTGAGATGCTTCGTCGCTCCCGCTGCCGATAACGGTGTATACTTATAGTAAGCGCGTTATCAACTGAATCGTCGAACCATGAATGTCAAAAAAACAAAAACTCTATAACAATGACATACCTAATGTAATACCAGAGTTTGCGAATCAACATTTATAGAATTCGTCAATTTGAAAATTCAATATTATGAGAGTACAACATTTTGTTCCGGAAGAAAATCATCATTTTGTAAATCCACTTTTTGTGAATTACTATATAATTATTTACTATTCGTCAAATTAATACAATATATCAAAATGGTACAACAAGCAATGCTTAGTCCATGTACCTACTAATCAAATAACCCGCCCCTGATCGCTCCCGGTGCAAAAGTGCCCATAACACTTGCTGCGTTGCCGCGTTGGATGGCGATGGACCTGGAACGACCCGGAACGAGTGTCAATAGTCGCCTGGATGAGCCTCTGTCCGATTTCTTTAATAAGGAATTAATTCAAAATTATGATCCGGAAGAAGAAATTCTGATATTCGTGAGCTGTAAGGTTTGAGCCTGTATCTAATCTATATAGAAACTAAACATGAAAATTAATATACTAAACTAGTTTGCACGTGGAACGAACGAGTACTGAACGAATGAACGTCAAATTTAAGAAGTAAAAATCTAAATCGTTTAGAGACAATCTTTACGAACAGATTTTTTTTCTTTTCAAAACATAACCAAGTTCTTTTTCATTCAATTTTTAAAGTTTTGTACCAATGTGTGATAGTTATATTAGGTGAAGTCCTAAATAGTATAAAGGCTAGTTGTATTTTGGATACTATCAATTTTAAAATGGCTGTCGCCAGTTGGACGGAATCGAGAGGTGTTTTTTTACGTTGCGTTGAGTTACTTTGATTTTATAGGACCTAAGTGGTATATTCATAATTTCTGTTCAAAATCATTATTTTAAATAAAGTTTTTTTTCTTTTCAAACAAGATTGTGTATTCATGAGATAGTTAATTCTCATAGTTTTCTACACCATGCTATATTGTTTACTTTCTTTTTGAAGCATATAAAATGCAAGTCATTTAATTTTATTATAATTATGTTTGCCCACGTTTATGAGGCCTTTACAAATTCTGTAATATTATTACGTATCCAGAGGTGGAATAGGGGAATTGGGTGAAATGGCCCATGTAGAGGCAGATTACCAGTTTTGTCAACGGCGTCACCTGCTTGAAGTTATGACTGATTGGGAAGCATAGTGACGTGTTGTAAGACACATGAATCTATAATTTGGGAAAGGAAAGTTATCACTTTCGATGATTTAAGTAATTTGTTCACAGTCATAGCGATAGTGACGGTAGATTGTGCTTATGCGTAGTGCCTTGTTCTCGAGTCTTTCTTCTATTAAATGATAAAAGTGTAGAAAAAAAATGCCCAACTTGACGAAATTACATAATGCATGGAAGATAAGTTTAAAAAAAACTATCATACTTAACATAAATTATATCATTAAAATTTTAATTTAATTTCAATTAGTGTTGTGAATATTTGAAACTAGCCAAGCGTAGCTGCTCCGCACGTTAAAAAAATTGCAGAAAAATCCCAATAGATATTCAAATCTTTTATTGAAAACAAACTTTGACCTGATAATGGTACACCAAAAAATAATTAGCCAATTAGACGCAGCAGTTTTGGAGTGATGCGCAGACAAAGACCAAATAACGGAATGGACCGATTGAATGAATGAATGATTTCACATATCGGACCCATATTGGAACTAAGAAAACTGTTAGCTATAATTATAATAATAGTGAGGATTTAATTGGTTTTGTTATCCATTGGTGAAATTAATTCAATCAATGGAATGAAAAGAAATTCGAGAGATTTTGAGTTTCTTTGCAATTATGTATAATCAAACGGAAATGTAAAATTGGTTAGTTAATAGAGTGTAGGATGAACGTGTTTATTCCTAGTAGACCAACATTCTTCGTCAAAATTAAGTATTATGACTATTTTAGCTCAAGGGGCCATTCACGGAGATCCAGTTTCAAAGTATCCAGTATCAAAATAATCAGGATATTTACCATGTTGCATTGTATATATATAAATATTATGCTGTATTTTTTTATTTAATTTTCTCTTTTTGCATTTTGTTTTTTTTTTTTGTACTGTATGCTGTGTCGCAATAAACATTTTACTTTCTTTCTTTCTTTCACGTTTCCGATATTTCGGCGCTGTTGCAAACACCATGATCACGGAGTAAATATCCCGATTATTTTGATACTGACGTGAGTGACCGTGATACTTTAAATATCTGTCATACAGGATCTATTAGTAGATACATATATCAATATCTCACATAGATAAGTTTGAAATGAATTCAGGTACACTTCAGTTAAGCATTGTACTTGTAATAATTTATGTGAGAGAATAATATATTTATCCATAACATAACATAAACTCACGCCTATATCCCCGAAGGGGTAGCCAGAGGTGCTAGCACCCACATTTCGCCAGTTTATGTTTAGGTCCCAATGTAATAGGTGGCGAGCCTATTGCCATTAACCGGGCACTTATAAACCTGTACTAAATACACACACAACTTTTCATATCGTATATAATTTTCTTTACGTCCGCGTCCGTGCCTTCTCCGTGCCATATTCGTGCTGTATCGCTTCTGTGTAATTCGCACCTATTATGATAAAAAACCTGAGCCTATAAGCTTCAAACATTAAACCTACATATTGAAATGTTAAACTTGATTTACAACCAACACACTTCGCTTTAAATTATTTATAAATTCTGAAATCAATCACCAAAAAAATTTGTAATTTAAAATTTAAATTATAATTTCATCTTATAATTTTTGGGATATATTATTTGAAATAAATTAGGTAGGTACCTATGTCATTTGTTTTAGATGTTTAGTTTTTAATTTTTGAATTCAAATGGGCATATCAATCAATTTAATCGAAATCTCTAAAGGTTATTCTAAAATATAAGTGAAATACAAGTTAGTAATAAACTTAGTTCTGATGATGAAGCAACAATCTTGTAATGCATGCAATTAATAAAAGTTACGTATGTAAGATTAATTGAGTGATGTATACAAAAGTGTAATTTAAGATTATGAATAAATAAAATAGACATTACATTTATTTGCATAATTATTTGTTGTACAATCTGATTCATGATAAAAAAAATTATACCACTTAGGTGGCAGACAAGCACACGGCCCACCTGATGAAAAGTGGTTACCGTGGCCTATGGACGTATGCAACACCAAGGGTGTTACACTCGCGCTGTCGACCATGAAGAAACCTCCTGATGCCCCTCTTGAAGAACCCCATATTTGTAGGTGCTTGGGAAAACCGCAGTAGGGAGGTCATTCCACATCTTAAGTGTGCGTGGGATGAAGTTTCTCTCATACCGCACAGTGCGCACCGTCTCAGTTCGCAATGAGTAAGGATGAATTCCCTGCCTAAGCTATATATATGCCAGATATGCCATTACTCTGAAAACACCCGAGATAGAAAAGTCCTGCTTCCATGCTAATTATATTTCGACGTTTGCCCTATCGCATGAATCAAACAGGCCATTTCTATAAATCGAATGCACCAGAAATAACACAACTCATAACATAACTCATAAAATTACGCTCATTTGGCTTCACCCTTTATTGACGAGAAAGAGAGATAAATATACTTGGTGAATCACCATTGTTACATGGTATGTGTAGGTAATAGTGACCCTCTTTTCTGAGACTTTGCCTTCAGCTTACCATCAGGCAAGGCGAAGTCTAATTGACGTGTTTTTTTTACATTACTCACACTATTTCACTCTCACTGTGTCGCTTATGATTGATTGTACACCGCATTAACTAAATTTGATGCAAATATCTAAATAATAACACAACCTATGACACATTGTTGTCTAATTAGTTATGTAAAAATATACAATATATGACTATTATTTAGCGATTACTATTATTTTGATCACCACTAGCATGGTTTTTCCTATTATATCATGTATGTACCCATGTTATTAAGCAATTTGCGGTTTCTATTATCTGTATAAGTAATTAATTTTCTTTTGAATATTCTAGAACATTCTATACCAATCTAGATCTAGAGCGATTTCCAGCCTGCATGAGGGACTAACCCTGTCTAGGTTTACAGGATAGTATCTGTGTGAAATATTGTAATAACAATTGTAAAATAAAATAAAAATGTAGGTATCTAGTGCTATAGTTAGGTGAGGCTGCCTGTCACCCTCGCAAGGGAGAGCCTAGAGTGATGATGCACCACATAAATTATTCCTATATCCTACTAATATTAGTTAGGTAAAGGTCTACCAGAATACATGGCACGATTTAAAAAAAAGAATGTCATTTTGTCAAATTCCTTGAGCACATAGAGGTACAACTTTTGCTTTTTAGGCGACACTACAGACACAAGCGCATAAGTCCATACAAAATTGCCAAAATTGACATTGATAATATATCGTTATGTCAAATATTTTATTCTTTCGGAGTTAATAGCCTATGATTCGAGTTGATCAGCAAGTTGGGTTGTAACATTTTGATGCTATTACATAGATTTTTATTCAGGCCTACAAATCACATTCTAGCACTAAAATTATTCTGGCTGATATTTGGCACAGGGATAAATTATTGTCTGGAATAACATATAGGCTAGCTAATAATATTCCGGGTATTAGGTCCCCATGAGTTGCAGGAATCTAATTAAAAGTCTCTACAGTCACAGCCGCAGGCAACAGCTTATAAGTATATGTATAAGGAAAGGGCTGTTCCCTCTTCACCTCATGATGAAACCACTTCACTATTATTCAGGCCCGGTAGCGCCAATAGCAGTGCGTAAAAAAAAATGAGTGTTCATCACTAACCAATCGGCATCAGGCCTTGTCACCTCAATAACAAAAAAGCCTTTCTCATCAATTCTCAAGTGATGATACTGCACTGTTTACACCACTCTTGACTGAGGGATACTTATTCGGTCACATCTTGAACATACACTGCTTATAAGGAGTTCCACTCAGAAGCTTGAAGATGACGGAAGTCAGACATGTGTGGGTGGAAAGAAAAATAAAGATTGAGAATCTGTCTGGCTACAATAGTGAAATTGAGATGATGAGAGCGTTCCCTGAACGCATATGGCGTGATATATTTTTGGAGTAGTTACAACCGAAATTCTACTTTTAATATTTTCTAAACGCAGACGGTTAAAACTACTCTATGAAGGTCAATATAAATATATGAATTGTCATTCTCAAGCAGGATAGAGAGACAAAAGATACTAATAATTTATTGGAATTATTTTAACAGTTTTTTTTATACCATTTAGGTGGCAGACAAGCACACGGCCCACCTGATTGTAAGATGGACGTATGCAACACCAGGAGTGATACACTCGCATTGCCAACCACGAAGAAACCTTCTGATACCCCTCTTGAAGAACCCCATATTGTAGGTAGGTGCTTGGGAAAACCACAGCAGTTTTAATTAGTCCTGTAATTATATTTGAGACTTTTTAGTGCTTCTAAATTATAGATTAGTATATGTATAATTTTGTTGTTTATGTTTATGTTCTTGCCGAACAAAAAGATCTCTCGATACTTTCAAAGGATTTTGCTTGAAATTTGTACTTACATTGTATTTATGAATGAGTAGAAAAAGTAAAAACCAAGACTTAGAGCTCGTAGAACAAAAGCCTTAGTTGGCTATGATACACAATATATGTACTTAATGTACTTCTACTAAGTATCACAAGAGATGGGCGGAGTCGCGGGTTTAGTTTTCATAAACACTATTGTATTTAACATGAATACTCTACCCATATTTTTTTTTTTATCACAACTTCGGTGGCAGACAAGCGCACGGCCCACCTGATGGAAAATGGTTACCATGACCTATGAACGTGTGTAACACCAGTGGAGTCACATCCGTGCTGCCGACCCTGTAAGAACAGAGATTTTGTGCCGTCAGTGTAGAGGACAAAGCAGGACAAGCCTTTGGTCATCCCACTGACAGCACGAAAACTCTCCAGTGAGCTCTGGCTACTCTACTCACCGCCGGGAATACAACACGAAGTTAGTATAAGCGCGGTATTCTGTATGGCGGAGGTACTTCCCCAGTCGGACTGCTCAATTGGGCGGAAATACCGCCGTGTCCTACCTCCTCATAAAAAGGAGGCCTTTGTCCAGGAATAGAACAAGTTCAATTAAGTTCAAATTAAGTTCTATATTCTATAGCCTAAAATTTCCACACATTAAGCAATAAATGGTGCGATTGTAATATCGTTAATTTTAATAGTCTGGTCACAATACGATTGTTATTTAGATTTCACCAAACACAAACATTAAATAACATTTTTCATAATAACAATAAATGGTTGTTATGAAATTATTTATCGTTATTATGAAATAATGATATATTTATACGGTTATCCTCATGCAATACTTATATTATAATTTTAATTATTAATGAACTATATATATAATGTATAACATAACATAAACTCACGCCTATATCCCCGAAGCGGTAGGCAGAGGTGCTAGCACCCACATTTCGCCAGTTTATATTCAGGTTCCAATGTAATAGGTGGCAAGCCTATTGACCGGGCACTTATAAACCTGCATAAATACACACATAACTTCGGAAAGCATCGAAAGGTCATTGGTGTGTGCCATGGTAAAACCTGGGATCGAACCCGAGACCTCGTCTCAGCAGTCCATTACCCATACCACTAGGCTTCCGCGGTTATACTTGTGATTCGAGTATAAATAATCCAATATCGCAATCTGGTCTAGGCCCTAATAGCATTTTCACATCAATAATATTCAGCGTTTACAAAAACGAAGAATCACGATATTGGATCGTAATTATATTGACTTTTCTATCGCCCAATAGATAATGTTATAAAATTTTGTCTAAACATATCTTTTTCATTTTATAAGGTACCGTATCTCAAAAGGAAAACTGCGATACCCTTATAGGATCGCTTCGTTGTCCTCTCTGTCTGTCTGTCAAGACACTTTTCTGGGAAATGTATTAACGGATCAAATAGAAATTCGCAACCTCTTACAACTGTGAAAAAATCAAGTTCTTGGTCAACACAATAAAAACATATTCCCGTTTATGTAACATTATCTTATTATTTTGTATTTTACTTATTATTATGTAACATTACATTCGGAGTCTCCTGACACAGGCTTTTATTTGCTTAAAAGGAGGTTCCATTCATTATTTGTATTTGTATTTTTATATCAATAAAGTTTATTATTATTATTATTATCAGTTTTATATCTACGGAACCTTCAGTGCACGATTCCGACTCACACTATACCAAATACTTACCTTGTTTTCATCGTAGAAAAATGTATCCTACCATAAATGGTTGAATTATGTAAAACAAAGTTATTTTCGTATTGTTAGAGAGAACTACGAGAGAAGATGAAATTGTATAACAGTTTACGGTCTAGAGAGCACAAGTTTAAATATTGCTGGGGACATATATCTTGGACCTTAAATTTGTTTGAAAGGTGCTCTGTACGCGCAGTACACGTGTCTTGGGTGTCTTTTAAGGATAGTATGGGGTGCTACTGCGGTGGACGAACTTAAATTCATCAAGCATAGTTCTTTTTATACAATTTCGTAACGCGGTAGCCTAGTATACCCGCGGTAGCCTAGTGGTATGGGTAATGGTCTTCTGAGACGAGGTCTCGGGTTCTATCCTAGGTTTTATTATGGCACACACCAATGACTTTTCGATACTTTTCGAAGTTATGTGTGTATTTATCGCAGGTTTATAAGTGCCCGGTTAATGGCAATAGGCTCACCACCTATTACATTGGGATCTAAACATAAACTGGCGAAATGTGGGTATTAGCACCTCTGCCTACCCCTTCGGGGTATAGGCGTGAGTTTATGTTATGTTACCACTTAGGTGCCAGACAAGCACACGGCCCACTTGATGGAAAGTGGCTAACGTGGCCTATGGACGTATGCAAAACCAGGGGAGTCACACTCGCGTTGCCAACCCTGTAAGCACTGAGAGTTTCTGTGCCGTAAGTGTAAAAGACGAAGCAGGCCAAGCTTTTAGTCTTCCCACTGACAGCACAAAAACTCTCTAGTGAGCTCTGGTTACCCTACTCATCGCCGGGAACACAACACAAGGTTATTATGGCCGCGGTATTTTATACAGCGGAGGTACTTCCCCAGTCGGACTGCTCAATTGGATGGAAATACGGTCGTGTCCTACCTCCTCCAAGATTATCACAAACGATCTTCGCGCGCCAGGGACTGGTTTGTCTCGTGAAGGTTCAAGATACGTGTCCTGATGCATACAACTGGCTTCGCCCGTGTGGATGTTGGTTCTAGCGACTATTAATCATATCTCCGGTTCTAGGCAATCGATAATAGTTACATATGCGATAGATTTTTCAAAACCACATCATAATCTGTTCAGTAGTTTTTGCGTTTACGGGAAAAAACAGACAAGAATTTAAAAAAAAATGCGTTCCAAATCGTTAATTTAACGTGATCCAAGTTTTTTTATATCTTCAAAGTACCTACAGATACACCGAATTTCCAATCTTATATTGGTATAGAAGATATGTGTCTCTTAAAGATTTTTTTTACTCAATTTCTCGGTTGATTCGTCATCTTTAAACGGGCTAAAATATCATACTGATATTTTTTCCTATTTTCTACTTTTTGTATACATTTGTTGATAGGTACACACGTAATAAATAAGTTTTTGTAGGAACTTGAGATTGGATATCGAGGTATCAGTGTACAATATAAAGAATGAATAATAGACTGTATTATTCTCGCACACAAAAAAAACAGTAGCACTCCGGGAAAGCTGACAGAAGCGAAAATTTGGCCAATTTTTTTTTATACTACTTAGCTGGCAAACAAGCACACGGCCCAACATATGAGAATAATAAACCTATAAAACGTTTGAAAATATGGTTAATTAAAAAATTGTAGCATTTTTTTTATACCACTTAGGTGGCAGACAAGCACACGGCCCACCTGATGGGAAGTAGTTACCGTGGCCTATGGACGTTAGTAACATCAGAGGAGTCACAGTCGCGCTGCCAACCCTGTAAGTACAGAGTTTCTGTGCCGTCAGTGTATAAGACAAAGCAGGACAAGGCTTTAGTCTTCCCACTGACAGCACAAATGCATGGTGAACTTTTTAATTTTTGGTTAAACTACTGACAGGCATACAAGTCGACAAGTCGACACTGTAAGTCGTACGGTAAGTCGACTGCATTGCACATGCAATTAGCACTATTTGAAAGAAAAGTCGGTCAAGTGCGAGCCGGACTCGTGTACTCGGGTTCCGAACAAAATCGGATTCAGGGGCAAAGTTAAACCAAATAAACCGCAATAAATTTTGATTACGTTAACTTTTGCATCGACTGTTGCACAGTTTCTAGACTTTGTAGACGAGAATATGCGGTATGAATTTTAATTTGATACTTCTCTCCACACATTCCTATGAAATAGGTCTGGACAGACAGACGAACAGACGACTTTTGAGGTACTTAACTCTAAAAAAACAATTATAATTTATTTGATAGTGGAAAACATTGCGAATAAAAACCATCAATATTTTCATAATATTTTTATTTACCTATTCAAATAAATTTACGCACTTGAAAAATGTTAAATATTAAAATTGAAATAATACTAAGTATTTTTTTTTCTATCGCGATTTATTTGGTATTATTGTATTATTTACACAGAACAGAACCCAACATAGTTACAAATAGTCGAGTAGTCGAGGGAGATTATCTGTGAGGATTTTTCGCACGTAAAATAATCATCATTCATCGCAACACGTGCTCCTTTTAGTTATACAATTGAAATAGGTATATAAAAAAAATGTTTTTAAAACTATAGCCGTCGAGTATTCAAAATAGAATACCTATTGTAATGAGAATATTTTATGACAAAAAATGAAGTCTACAGAAAACATGATATTGTACCTACACAATTTAGCCTGTCAGTAAATATTTATTAATCTGTGGCCTGTCTAAGGTTACCGGACTTTTTTTTTAACGCTATGACCTAATATTTATATGAATTTAAGCGGGCGTGAAAAAGCATCTGATGAGGCCGCCAAGCTGAGTGCCACCATTGTAACATTACTAAGGTGAAGTCAAGTTGGCGTGTCCTAGATAAAAAATAAAATAATGAAACGAACTGACCCTAACCACAGATTAATAAATAGTAACTACCCATAACTTTTATTTTATTATTACTTTGCGCCCGCTTGGTATTTCGATCCCGTCCCGCTGCACCTTCCATGAAACGTTTTGTTTCTTTTTGTCATTTTTTGTAAAATGGAAAAAAAACATGTGTGTGTGGAGTCTTGTGCAAGACAGCAAGGCTATTCAAAATGGGCAGGGCCTCGATTCTGCTAAAACAAAACCATAATGTCATACCACAGAAACTGCTAAAAATCTATTTAATTTTAGACTTTAAGACAATCGCTTAAAGTCCAAAATTAAAACGCTATTGCAGAGTGAATGAAAATGTGTAATAAATCAAATCATTTATTTCAGATAACAAGATCCATATCTGGGTTAGTAACATTGTGACTTATAAGTAAAGTTAGTACTCTTTTCATTATATTTGGACTTTACAGTATTGGAAAAAGTCTAAAATTTAATATCATTTTTTGCAGTGTGTTATGACTGTGGTTTTACCTTAATAGTATCGAGGACCAGGCAAGTCGGGATTAACACAATTGTCAGCCGTCTCTGCCCATACTCTACTTTGTCTTTTTTATAACATCATGCTTTCTGTATTCAAAATTATTCATTATTATAAATTCGCCTCATAAGTCGTTACTGTCACGTTATTATACAATAGGGTTGTGTACCATTATTTTATTATTTTACAAAAATATAATGAACTGTAAAAGTGAAACTTTCTCGTGACAAATAGTTTTAAGAATTGTTGATTTTAAAAATTCTATTTCTCGAGCCGCCTGATAACGCTTCATACAAAATCGTGGCACGTGCTGACGTCACAGCGCACTGGCGAGTAGTGAAAATGTAAGGAGTGCAAGAGAAAATCGTATTGATCTCAGTCTACGTTGCGTTTACACGTATACAATGCATAAAATTTTTGAAATTTAATAAGGAATCTAATTAATTTTACTTCTTTCTATTTTGGGAATTAAACGTAATGAAAAATCATAGTTTCAGTTTAGTTAGGTAGTGTCTTAGTTTACTATGCATATTATGAGATAAAAAACTAAGACATAAACTAGCATTAGTAAGAATTCGATGACTCTGGACACTACCTTATTATGCCATTTACAACTTTTACAACTGAACCGACTGCCATCTAACTTCCATAACCCATGACACACCCATGACACATGGGGCTGCCATAGATGTTCGTATGACAACCGGGACTGATGGCTTAACGTGATACCCGAGCCATGAATCGGTTAAGTATTCTTTATAAAAATATTTGGTGAACATGTCCAACAGAATAGACGCCAATATGGCGACACGAGAGGGTTATCACAACAGGTTCATACTATTTGATGAACAAATTAGACTCCCAATGTTTGCCTAGAAATGTACCTCAATAATTGGAAAGTTTAGACATTAAGCATATTGACTTGTGACTCGGGTTGGAATGTGTGTTTGAGTGCATCTTTACCGGATATTGATTTTTGATTTTGAAGAATTTGAATCATAGAACAGAAATAAACTTTATTGTATATCCATTAAAATAACCCTCCTTTTGCTTCGTTGTAGTTGGATAATAATATGCATTTTAGCGATAAGACCGCGATTTCAACATGGCAGTCTTATCGCTAAAAGCATTAGAATAAATGATTATTAATTTAGCTTACAAAGTTATTATATTTCTATTGTAAAAGTACGCCAAACAACTACCACTCATTCCTACAACTTTAATCACCATCCAAGGGTTGCCTGGCAGAAATCACTTAAAGCGATAAGGCCGCCCATTGTACTGATCCCTTGTTAGGTATATAGACTTTAGTAATGTTATGTATTAATGGTGTGCAAGTATATAATAAATAAATAAATAAATATATTAAGCATCCAGATGAATGTTTCTACGGTTATATTTACAGCTCGATCGAAAATAATCTGATAAGTAATTGTATCGTATATCAGAGGGCACGATTCTACAACTCTTTGCAAACTATTTGAAGCGAGTTCAATTGGCGTGTTCATCGATACAAACGAGCATTTGTATCGATAGGAACGCATATAATCTGCAAATATATCCAGAAGATACACTACCTAACCCATGGTCAACTCTGTACATGCCGTGTAAGTGTACAGACGATGGTTACCACTTACCATGGGGCATGCTGTACCCGTTTACTCACTTAACAGCATAAAGAAAAAGTTGTTACATTCTTAGGCAATGTTTACAAAATTCAACTTCAACTGTTGCGGTTTACAAATATTTGTAATAAATAAGTACTCGTTCAAGGTTATCGTGCCTGGTGGGTTGAATTTCGACATTCATATTATTATATAACTGTCCAAAAAAAGGAGGGTAATGTTCGGATCCATTTCATAATATTGCGATATGTCAATACAGGACATTATACAAGAAATAAATCAGTGGCATTTAACGTATCAATCAATTAGCCAATCGCAGTAGGTACTGCTGGATATAAACCTCTCCCAAAGTTGGGAGGCGTTGGTCTACTGTTTCCACGCTGGCAGGGTTAGTACAGGATTTTTATTTCAAGTTTTCCTTCTCTCGCAGTGATACCGTCTGCGTATGTTTCCGTTAATCGCCTCTTACGATACTCTTCGGATGTGATACTTAACGTATGTCAAGCGAATCAGAACCCATTAGTGATGGGCTGTCGCACCATTGATTGTCACCGTATCGTACCATTGTAAACATAACATAAACTCACGCCTATATCCCCGAAGGGGAAGGCAGAGGTGCTAGCACCCACATTTCGCCAGTTTATGTTAAGGTCCCAATTTAGTAGGTGGCGAGCCTATTGCCATTAACCGGGCACTTATAAACTTGCGATAAATACACACATAACTTCGAAAAGCATCGAAAAGTCATTGGTGTGTAGTAGCCTAGTGGTATGGGTAATGGACTGTTGAGACGAGGTCTCGGGTTTGATCCCAAGTTTTACCATGGCACACACCAATGACCATTGTCATAATGACAAATTTATTTATTTGTCGCAAAAAAGACGTAATACGACTCGTATTTAAAATTACTTTAAAATTATTACATCGATCGATTTCAGCCAGGATGCTGTCTCAAAGTGTCAAACAAAGATCACTGTACTCTGACTATTGCTATTAACATTCCTACCGTCCTACGTGAAGGTTGGCGCCCAAAAAAAGGAAGGTTTGAAAGACACAAGTCGGACATAGTAGGTCATTTAAACTCAATCTGTTTTGTAGTAACGCAATTACGAGACTTTGATGAAAGAAGCTGATGTGATTCGTTTATTTTTATTGGCATTTTTTTTTATACCACTTAGTTGGCAGACAAGCACACGGCCCACCTGATGGGAAGCGGTTACCGTGGCCTATGGACATATGCAACACCAAGGGTGTCACACTCGCGCTGCCGACTATGAAGAAACCTTCTGATGCCCCTCTTGAAGAACCCCATATTGTAGGCGCTTGGGAAAACCGAATTCCAATCACAGTGATAATTGTGTATCTGGATGCCACTTGATGCGAGTTATTCCCATTTAGTAACATCATGAAACGTGATACAATGGCGACATTTTGTCACTGTTACCTGTTCGAGTATTACTGTATGAGAACAAACCTCAGTTGAACGCTATTTAGCATCCTCCACATTGATTTCTAATGAGCACTCTCACAAATAACTCCAGGTCCCGTGACACATGGGGCTTCCTCCTACCTGCGGTGTCAGCCATCAAATTCAAAATAATATATCGATAGATATCGATATAAAATTTAAAAATACAAACTATGTTTTTAAGACTTACGGTGGTTTGTGAATTGGAATTTTGCTATTGTCTGTACCGGATATATACACACATCAACAAAGTCTAGGGAACAAGGACATTTCTAGTTTTTATTTAAAAACCCTTTCTTGTAATAGTGAGTGTTTTATATCAATAGAAGAGTATTTTTATACCGTTTTTAATTTTAATTTTAATAAAAACATTTTCATACCGGATTTTTTTTTTTTTAAGGAAGAATTGAATAGTGCCAATATTGAGTATTACAACCTTCTATGATTAGGCACAAAAATAACGAGGTAGTAAGAAATACAGTAATTAACCGTACTTTAAACGTTTTTAATAATCTGTAGGAACTCCTAAAGCATTAGCAACAGCTCGACAACGGCGTGGCATACTTAGTATGAGATTGTCAATCATCGTCTGTGGAATATGGCTCCATACACTGCGAAGGTGTAAAAAAAGTTGTTCTTCAGTGTTCAGATTTTCCAAAGAATCACTGAAAGCTCTTCTCCCAAGTAAATCCCAGGTATGCTCTATGGGATTGAGGTCGGCAGACTGAGCAGGCCATTCCAACGTCGTCATATTGTGCTCGCTTAACGCATTGACCACTACCCTCGCGGTGTGTGACCGTGCATTATCTTGCATGAACATAAAATCTTGACCGAACTGCTGTCGATGAGGGATTACCATGGGGTGTATAACCTCCTGAATGTATTGGTTTGCATTCAAATTGCCCCGTATCCAAACGAGGTCGGTCCTTCCACCAAGGCGAATTCCAGCCCATACCATGATTGTTCCACCTTGGTAAGGATGAACTTCTTGCGGATTCTGGAGACGACTCCGACGTCCAGGAACTCGCCATATACGCACTCTTCTCGAATCAGGATGATAACCGAAGCAAGATTCGTCGGAAAACAGAACCCGTGCCCATTGATGGTCGTCCACTGTAAATGTGCGTTAGCCCACAATAAGCGACGACCTCGATTTCCACGTCGAAGAGCTGGAACCCTAAGCGGTCTGCGAGCATAAAGATTGGCTTCGTGTAGTCTTCTTCTGACAGTTTGATCGCTAATAACCACTTGATGCTGAGACTGGAGGCCTGCGACCAACTGACGAGCAGTAATCGTGGGTTGCCGCCTTGCGGAATTTTGCAAGAAACGATCTTGTCGCGGGGTAGTAACCCTATTTCGTCCCCTGTGACGTTCGGCAACATCCCTTGTAGACCTGTAGCGTGCCCATAATCTGCAAATTACGCTTGGTTGGGTGTTGACAGCATCCGCTACGTCGCGTTGAGTTCGTCCAGCTTGCAGCATACCAACAGCCCTTAACATCTCTTCGCGACTTAAATGACGACGTGACATGATGACTACAGTCACAAAAATGCACAAACCATACGTAAAAGACGTATTATTGATAATAAACGTTATTTACAATCAAAAAAAATAATTTTTATTTTGCCTCAGAGAAACTGCACAATCAAACACTTATAAAAGTTTTCCCTCCATATTCGAAAATCATTACTTATTTAAATTTATTTTTAAATTTCGAACAACTCTGTAATCTACTTTATTCTATTTTTATTTATTTGCTGCCAGTTATTTGCAAAACAAGATTTACACGAAAAAAAAATAATTGGGGTCATCTTGTTCCCTAGACTTTGTTGAGGTGTTTATATATATGCGAACAAAGTGTAGTTTTGGGGAAAATCATTTTTTGCTAACTTCAAAATCTAAATTTTTCTAATTAAGATTTTGAGTTTTCTATTTAAATGCAAATTCAAAATAATGTTCATTCTATTTGCACATTTTGATGACTGCATACAATATATTCATTTATTCAATTAAGTACAACAAAAGCATTAAAATAATTTTAAAAGATTAATTAATTATTTAATGCATTAACATTATTTAGCGCAATGTAGAAAATACTGTTTTTAAAACGTACAGCATATTATACAGTCGATTATATATGTACGACCATTCGTGTTCGAGACCGACTCGCTCTATGGTTTTTACAAAAAAAGAAAAAGTCAAGTAGATAATCAGTCTCTCGCAAAATTTAAAGCACCGTTTATTTATAGAACATTACCGAATCACATCTAAGCAACAATGCATTCGCTGATAATTATCTTCATAAGATAAAAATATATGAGCACCAGCATTGCCGCATTTCGGGCACCATTGTTGACTCGAGACATGCATCCGAGGCTGAGTCCGGGCTTTATATATCTGTCCGACGTTAAACAGCCCTATTCCATAGTCGTCTTCTACGACACCACATGGGAAGAGACGAGTTGGTCCAAATTCTACTGTGCCGGGAACCACGCGGAAAATTATCGGGAAATATTATTTTGACGTTTTTATTATATACAATTCATACATTATTCTGTTCACCTGTACATTATTCCGATATATTATAAAAATAAAAAAGTTTTTGGCAAATTAATACTTCTAAAACAATGATGTACATGAAAAAATAAATAAAAAAAAAGACCTGAAGTAAGATTTAAATGTATAAAGTGGAGATACCTGCTAATATTTCGCTAAATAAGAAATAAAAATAAAAATTAATAGCAAAGCATTTTACATAGATAACATACTTAAATGTATACCCAAAATTATACAATATTATATAATATAATTTGAATAACATATCATTCATTTACATAAAGTCACATTAATGCGGTAATTTTATACAATTCTGTGGCATTTTTGCAATTTGCATACAGGAAATATTTGAATTTTTATTGTTAAATTGACTGTGTAGCCTAATTTGTAAAATTAAAAATTCGAAAAATAAATCTAAAACAATAAATCTTGTAGTGACATTTAAAAAATAAAGACTACTAGACGGACGGGACCAGAAGTAGTAATAACCTCTTAGGTTCTGTAGACCAGATTGAACTAAAGTCAACAAAAGTCAG
Source organism: Eilema griseolum (assembly GCA_963662185.1). NCBI lineage: Eukaryota > Metazoa > Arthropoda > Insecta > Lepidoptera > Erebidae > Eilema > Eilema griseolum. The sequence goes on from OY759249.1 coordinate 6,967,572, forward strand.
GTCAATAAGACGCGACGTGACGTTGTGTTATAGTTTTAGTCAATTCGAGTCCGACTTAACCACTATAGATGGCGGCCTTTGGCTTCGGATTTACCACGTGTGGGCATTTCCGCACGAAAAAAAATCCCCAGTGATCTCATCATACTAACCGTAGGAATTTCTGCACAAAAAAGTGCCCAGTGAAGCATCACCTGTAACAGAAAGGGGCGAGCGTTTTTCTGGACTGCGCTTAGTCCTTCTTTGGTACCAGCAAGCATAAAAAAATTACCCTATAGTTTTAGCCAGTTCGACATATCATTATTTTCACGTTTAGCGTGAAAGAGCAGGAGGGGATTTCTATATCTATATTCTATATTCTATAGCTGAAGAGTTTGTTTGTTTGAACGCGCTAATCTCAGGAACTACTTTATCGAATTGAAAAAATATTTTTGTATTAAATAGTCCGTTTATCGACGATGGTTTTAGGCTAGATATCACCAGGCTACTACTTAAGGAAGCGTATTTGATAATAAATGTTAACAAATCCGGCATATTTCCATACATTATTAGCAAAACTAAAAAAAAAAAAAAAAAACCACACAAAAAAAAATTCAATTCGAACCAGTAGTTTCTGAGATTAGCGTGTTCAAACAAACAAACAAATCTTCCGTTTTATAATATTAAGTATAGATTCAATTAGTAGCATATATCCTTGTCAGAAAGACATGTGATCACGAGTGTGCCTGGTCTTTTGTACGTGACCTTGCAGTTAGATATAAAAAACTATTATGTCCATCAAAGGATTTCATTGAATTGCTTTATAAAAAATAAAACTTAACATCCAAAAATAGAAACAGAAACATTAAGTTTCTCATCATAACAAGATTAAAATAGAATTTTTTTTTTTTTTTTTTTACGTGCGCAAAATCCCCACGGATACCTCCCCACCGGAGCCGGTGGAGGAGGTTATGTCGGACACGAACCGACTAAAACGCACGCCGCCTGTGGGTCGTTTTGGTTGCCGAAGGTGAGGTTGACAGGCATATCCCTCGCACCCCGGCCGACCCAGGGCCATCTCTCACGATCTGGCCCTCTTCTCGGGTGTGGGGACTACAGAGTCCCCAACTCGTCCCCGGAAACGGGGAGGCGCGCCACGCGCGCCACCGCCGCGGCCTGCTTCTGCCAGGGTGACAGGCGGCTTCACCTGTCACCCCCAGGCCGGCGCTCATGGGGGGCGGAGGTCGTTCATCGACCTCCGACGCCCGAGTTGCCTTCGTACGCGGGCAGCTTGTCTTGCGATCCTTCGTCGCTCCCGCTGCCGCTCCCGCCCCGCCTCCTCCTTCACGAGCATTACTTGCTCGCAGAAGGAGGCGCAAAATAGAATAATGTTATTTCGAAACCATCATGGTGTGAATTCATAATTATACAACGATTCGGGACTTTTCGCGAATAAATCATGGAACGTACTATTTCTGCCGAAGTGCCACGATTTTATCGCGTAAAGTCCCGAACCACTGTATAATTATGGATATCGCATTTTAGTTCATACTTTTTTAATATCACTTAGGTGGGCAGGCAAGCACACGGCCCACCTGATGGAAAGTCGTTACCTTCCATCTTACAGACGAAAACCTCACCAAGAACTACAGAGTCAAGCCAACATTACCTTTTTGCTAGTGCACCTGCTGATTAACAGATGAGGTTTAGCCGAAGGCTTGTACACGTTTATAGGTCACGGTAACCACTTTCCATCAAGTAGGCCATATGCTTATCTGCCACCTAAATTGTAATAAAAAAGGCTTTTCTCTAAAAGTTGGGATATCAGAGGACAGTTTCTTTCGCAAAAGCCAAGATAAGCCAAATCATGAGAAAAAGGAGGACAGTGGACTTCTTGCTTTAAGATGCAAGCTTTAGATGTAACCAGAACTAACACTATGATATACCTCGGCGCACATATCTTGAACCTCAAGACAAAGGAGGCCCTGACGCGCGCGCGGATTGTTTTGAAAAATATAAACTTGAATAATTAGGCCGTAACAAAGTCAAAGTTAAATTCACCCAAAAAACGTGTACTGCGCCGATGGAGCACATTCTAAGTCCATGATATGTCCTGAGATATATGACCATACATAAAAAAATCTCAGACTAACCACTAACAAACTGATCGTTTATGGTTTACTTATGGTAAAGGTCACGCGTCTGCGAGTACGATAATTGTGTAAGCGCATCTGTTAAATGGCTGGCACGGTCACCGTCGAGGTCAGAGAATGGTCTCGTTGCGAAATGTCGCACTTATTGACCATTGACCAGTCTGTACTGAAACCCTTTTTCACTGTTACCAATAGTAATGCAGGTTAATTTGTTATATTATTTAAGCATATGCGTACGTATAAAGTAAGGTACTAATTTATATATGAAGGTGGTGCTGTTTTTAACTGACTAATAAAAACGAGAAGGATTTACAATTTAGATTTAGTTTTATTTAGGTATTTAAACTATCATGGTCACTACATTAGTATTAAAGTTATCGTGCTTGCAACAGCACCAAAATATCGGAAACTCGGAACAATACGATATAGTAAACATACCGATAACTTTAATACTAGCTATTTTATTTATTACAAATAAATAACCAACCAGTGGACGAGAGTGATTCTCAAATATTTGAGGAGACGGCTGGGCACAAGGTACGAATTTTAGGAGACGAGTGGATTCGTAAGAAATAAACACTAGTATGATAAAATAAATAATCGATAGTCTCGTTATAGAAAAACCTTTGTAGTTGACAAAGCATTCAGAACTACTACTACTGACAAAAACAATTTAGCCACTTGGAGGAGACAATACTAGTAATGTGAAACCTACGTTACTAGTAAGTAGAATTTTATGAAAATAAATCCTCTAAATACATTTAAAAATTACTAGTATTTCCCTTAACCCCTCTTAATTGCTCGTGTTAGAAGCAGGTTCACGTCGATAGTGACTGCAAGGATTTGGGCTCTTGACCTCTTTATTGAAAGACTGCCTCCTTAAATTTCAATCAATAATTTTTTTCCGCAATCATATTGTTTAACTTCACTCCGACACCTTTGACAAAACAATCGTCACGTAAATAGCTACGAAGGGTTAGGCATAGGTATATTAACATCTATATGCCGCGAACTATCATTTTCAGACCCGCGTCCCGCAGCGAATACTTTGCCGTCAATGGGTCACTTTGTTTTGTTCTTGTTACTAGATTGGAAAACAACAAAATACCTAACCGTCTTTAAATCATAGCATTGAGTACCAGTAGGATCACAAACTTGAAAAAATCAGATAGCTAAGAAATTTACATAGGCATTGTCACATAAAAATTGTACGGATCATGTGTGTAGTGTAATTTCATACCACAAGTAGCACGTGAGAAAAAATAAGGAAATACATACTTTCTTGTATAACACTCATCGGCCAGAGCACGGCCACTTTGCCTGGATACATGGAGGGCAAAACGAACGCCCATATACGCCAAGATCACCAACATAGTATCCGACTGCACTTCACTGTTCCAAACACACACACTAATTAGTACAAAGTGTGGTCAATGCCTATTTTACCAATTTGTACTGTTTACACTTTTTGGTCACTGTTAACAATAGCAGTCACTGTCACTATTTAGCACTAATAGTCTAAATTACTGTAGCAATCTAGTGGCACTTCTGGTTCAATCGAAAAGAAAACCACGTAAATATTATTTTAGGTAAATAAATATAATTGTTAACTCTATTAAGGAAAATTTATTTCATTAGCACTCTAATGATATCTAGTCACAATTATTTAACTCCTTATATAGACTTATCAGTTTGAAAAAATTGTCAACAGTCTAGGGCGTCACCAGCAATGTTATTGTATTTTTGTTTATTATTTACATACAGTAAACAATACTAAAATATCAACTGTATTAATTTAAAAAAAAATTAAACCGACTTCATAAATACCACTCGTTCCCAAAATACAGGATGATTAAAAAAATTGTATGGGGATGATCGTATAGTTCCGTAGACAAAGGAAGTGTTTCGCGGAAGCGGTGAGGCGAGAGCGAAAGTGCGCGTGATTCGCGTGCGTTTCGGTACGAGACTGCGCCGCATTGCGCCCGCGCAACTCGTAGAGCCGCGTAACAGTTCGACGCCGTCGTTCACGTAACATCACATTATTATAAATACATAAGACTTAACACTTTGCATAGATTGTTCTTATCTAACACGGCTATAGTGGCATACTAAACTGGTGCTTTTTGGTTCATTTGTATATAATTTTTACGATATTTTAATGTTTTATTTTGTTTCTTTACATTAAATGACGTTAGAAATGCAAATTGTTCTTTTTTTTTAAATATATAATTGCATTAGAAATATTTTATGAATATGACATGTTTGGCCGAAAATAGTATGTACTTATTACAAAAGAATTTTAGAATTTAATTAATAATCAATCCAAAACTTATTCACACAATCATTTATCTCAATAATTTCAGTGAGATTGTCACCATAACTTAAATTTGTAAAGGATTTTTATTGTTACAATTTAAATGACAACCCTGGGTACTATGGTATACTGTAGCGAAATACTAATAATTTATTTAAAAACGTGATTTTGCCAGCATAAACATATACGGGTTCCATTTGCCAAGGTCGTACGGTGCGAATCAGCATTCAATCACATCATAATATTTTGATGTAAGTAGGAATATATTAAAACAACGAACAAAAAATAATTAAATAGGTACCTATGTTTATCCGCATTCTGTAAGTCACTGTGGAATGTACCATAATATTATTATTCTCATGTACCTAGGTAATTATTATTAGTACTGGTGTAAAAAAACTGGGTTAGTCGCGTTTCCCCCTGTTCTCAGGTCAATCTCAACGTGAAAAGCGCGAAATGACAAATGACATGTACCTAAATGTCAGAAACTCAAATGACTGGAAATGTTTGTTCGCGATGGACTCAAAAACTGCTGAATGGATTTTGACAGGTTCGGTTTTTTTGTTAGAAAGGTCTTAGTCACACTAAAAATCTTCATTTTATTTGATTGTAATCGGTTGCGTAGACCCGGACATTGTTTTTTTTTTGATGTCTAATATAACATATATTTTATAATTAGTTATTTTTTATAAACATACAAGGGTTGATGCTGTAAAGTGTGTTTATGAGATGTGTAGAAATATTTGGTAAATGTAAATATATAATTTGTTACAATATTATTGACATGTCTTACGACAAAGGTCATGTACATTAATAAAGATTAAAAAAAACATACATAAATTGTAAACCCAAATGAAGTTTTTCTTTTATACCACTTAGTTGGCAGACAAGCACACGGCCCACCTGATGGGAAGCGGTTACCGTGGCCTATGGACGTATGCAACACCAGGGGTGTCACACTCGCGCTGCCGACCATGAAGAAACCTTCTGATGCCCCTCTTGAAGAACCCCATATTGTAGGCGCAGCAGGGAGGTCATTCCACAGCTTGAGTGTGCGTGGGATGAAGTTTCTTTCATACCGCACAGTGCGCACCGTCTCAGGTCGCAATGTGTGAGGATGAAGTTTACAACAAGTATGATCAGAGTGGCATAATTTTATTGTAAATCCAAATGCCCCATTTTACAAGTTACAAGGAAGGACGTTAAACAGCTGCTAATTACAAAATTACAAACCATCTGATTGATGCATTATAATGAAATTCGAACGAAATTGCTGAACAACAATGGATGTAATTAAACGGAGAAGTAGCCACTAAAACTTCTAAAAAAGCAATTCCGGCAACAAATCGGATTTCAATAAGGCATAAGGCACGATGCACGGAACGTTCTTAAATTAGATCCGATGAATAAAAGAAGTATTAGAAAGTCACACGATAAGACTGACGAATTATGAAACAAACAGTTACGGTAGCTAATCTAATAGAATGTTGGTTAGGTTAGCTACCGAAAATATATCAGCTAGGGGCTGACCAGTAATCACGTAGGGCTCCATTAGAGGGGGGTTGGAAAAGTCAGGGGTATAACGAATTATTTTTTCTAAATGAAGTTTATGCGAAAAAAATTAATGCTCAGGTCTTTTTGCAGTCTGAAATCTCACCACGTATCATTATGGGGGAGTGGGGGTTAAAAAATTGCTAAAAAATATCAAGTGATTAATGGACAGCCCCTAGACAAGGGGAGATAGACAAATAGCATTCGCTAAAAGCCTAGACAAACAGCATTCACTCCGAAGCTATTTCACCGTTACACTCGCCATTGCGTTGCGAATATAGATTAGAATAGTTGAAGCAGACAGTGGTCCATTAGTACAGTGCAGATAATTTTTTAGAGAAAAAAATAATAAGTATGATATCTGTTGAAAGGAATATGGCTAAAACAACATGAAAAAATACTTAGATGGCAGACAAGACCAGACAGACTTAGATGGCGTCCACCTGATTTAAAGTGGTTACCGTGGCCTGTGAACGTATGTAACACCGGAGGAGTCAAACTCGCGCTACCGACCCTGTAAGCACAGAGTTTCAGTGTAGAAGACAAAGCAGGACAAGCCTTTAGTCTTCCCACTGACAGCACAAACTGCTCAGTGAGCTCTAGCTACCCTACTCACCGCTGGGAACACAACACAAACTTATTATGACCACGGTAGGTGATTATTATGATCTGTAGGTCTTATTATGATCTATAGGGCGGAACTTCCCCAGGCGAACTGCTCAATTGGACGGAAATATCGTCGTTTCCTACCTCCTACTAACTAATGGCCTACAGTTGCGCATACTGTGGTCTTAGCATTATAGATCACTTGAAGTCTTAGCTTCGATCTTGAAATATCGACAGGATTTTTTTTTTTTTTTTTTTTTTTTTTTTTTTACGTGCGCAAAATCCCCACGGATACCTCCCCACCGGAGCCGGTGGAGGAGGTTATGTCGGACTCGAACCGACTAAAACGCACGCCGCCTGTGGGTCGTTTCGGTTGCCGAAGGTGAGGTTGACAGGCATATCCCTCGCACCCCGGCCGACCCAGGGCCATCTCTCACGATCTGGCCCTCTTCTCGGGTGTGGGAACCACAGAGTCCCCAACTCGTCCCCGGAAACGGGGAGGCGCGCCCCGCGCGCCGCCACCGCGGCCTGCTTCTGCCAGGGTGACAGGCGGCTTCAAATATCGACAGGATTATGTCACTCGCTGACTTTCCACTGAATGTCACTTTATTATAGGCCCCCAGTAGGTAGCATAAACGTTATTAGAATAAAATCATCAATGTATACAATTTACTTTATGTTATAACCTTGTAATGTTTGAAGTCCATTCATGTGCCACTTGTCTAGGCCCCCAGCTGAAACTGTGACCTTCATTTTTTTTTTAAAACTCGGCGGCCATAGTCGCAACCTTTTTTCAAGCATATTTATACATTTTATACATCATTACGAAAATATTTTTATAGGCGTCGAGTTTGCAGTGCACTTGAGGCAGTCATACATTAGTAACACAAAAATAAATGAGTTAAAACTTTATTACTAGCTAGAACAGTCTTTTTTTATAAACCTAGTTGGCAAATAAGCGCAGGCCCACCTTGTGGTTACCGTAACACCACTACACTCGTGTTGTGTTCCCAGTGGTGAGTAGGGTAGCCAGAGCTCACTGGAGAATTTGTGCTGTCAGTGGGAAGACTAAAGGGTCGAGGGTCGGCAGCGCGAGTGCGGCTCCTCTGGTGTTACAGACGTCCATAGGCCACAGTAACCACTTTCTAACAGGCTTGTCTCCCACCCAAGTGGTATAAAAAGAAAAACACTCGTGCTGCCGACCCTGTAAGAACTTTTTAATAGTCTTTTTGAAGAACCCATATTGTTATAGGTTGGAAAAACCACAGCAGGGAGACCATTCTACAGCTCGAGCGTGTGAGTGTTTTCATACCTCACTGCGAGGATGAATTCCTTGATTGTGCCGTAGATTTTCTGTGACCTAATTTATAATGAATCAAACGCGATACGAATTGCAGTCCCCCGCAGGACGTGATCACTCCCAATTTGCAGTACAGCTCTTGGTCCCCGCTTTTCTCATCCTATCTATTCGCTATTATTCAATTGAAGCCCGCTCTAACAACTACTTTTATAACATATATAAGCTATTTCATCTATACCTATATACTCTTATTTAACAGATATATAATATATACCAGTATATAGCCCAGACTACGCCGTAGATGCATGGCTCGAGTCAACAATAGTGTCCGGAAAACGGCAATAGGCTCACCCTTTACTACGTGGAACCGAATACGATGATTGGTGCAATGTGGGTGTTAAATGCATCTCTACCTAACCCTCCGGGGATAAAGGTGTGATTGTATGTATGTATAAATACACATAGATGCTCAGAGACATAAGAAGCACAATTAAAGTTAAGGGCAGATCTATTTTTCTATTTCATAATTTCATGAAGTGATGATGTGAGTCGCAAGGGGCCTGGAAATCAGCGTTAAGCATCAACCTAGCTAGTCTTACTCCATTTGACACGAGATAAAAATATTCTTTTGTTTTGATTTTAGGAGTTTATAAATATAATACAAGTTTAAATATTACTTTTGATATACCATGTTTAAGTAAATTTAAAAAATTAAAAATTAAATTAAATTTAAATGCGTCGTAGAATTCCTACGCATCGCATGCCTCTTGTGGTAGCGTTCCCAGAAGACTGGCAACTTTGCCACGTATAATATATTTGTTTTCTTGTCCGAATATACAATTTTCCTTTCTTTCTTTTCTTCTTTCATCTTCGTTTATTTTTTTACATCGTATTCACAAATTGCTTAATAAAACCTAAGTCACACAAGTCTGTGACGGCTAACCATCGAGGACTGGTACGCTCACCACTGGCTTTCCGTGCAGCAAGCATTTAATCTGATCTAGAACATAGCTGCTGGGTCACTTCTGAATTGCGCAATAGCACGAACATGTTGTGTTGTTGCTTACAGTGGTACGTTATTATAGACGAAATGGTAGTGAATGAATTGAACACAAATAATTGAACTCCAAAAAACTCATTAACTGCTAACTAAATGTGTGTGTGTGTGTATCTCTCTTTGAAGTCCGGCGTCATTATATTACTATATCTGTTTAGTTTTTCATTTTTCTGGACATCGAATGGGCCGCGTCTATTCGCTTTGGACCGTTCGTTCGGACCCAATAAGCATTACCTATTATTTGTTAGTTCATAATACATCCTCTTATTTGAGAGAAAACAGTTTCTTTGAGCATAAATTTCGCCTCGCTGTGTGTATTTTACCGTCTATACAATGGTTTGTGCTCAGATGAATTGTTTGATATGATGCTCGCAGCTACATTATATCATCGCACTCATTACGACCTTCATCCTCACACATTACGACCTGAGACGGTGCACACTGTGCGGTACGAAAGAAATTTCATCCCACGCACACTCAAGCTTTGGAATGAACTCCCTGCTGCGGTTTTCGCAAGTGCCTACAATATGGGGTTCTTCAACAGGGGCATAAGATGCTTTTTACAGGGTCACTAGCGCCTGAGTAACGCCCTTGGTGTCGCACACGTCCATAGGCCACGGTAACCACTTTCCATCAGGTGGGCCGTGTGCTTGTCAGCCTCCTAAGTCGATTTTTTTTTTTTTATATTACACATTGACATGAATTATTTTGTGAACAATGTCGTTTGACGTCGAAACTAGAATTTTTTAATATCGTTATGATCATGATCATAATATGAAGCTATGAAATTTGGTATCTTAATCTCAGAATACCTAGATTAAAGTCTGGAATACATAGGTATTAGTTACATTTTATCGCGGGAATGGGTTCCCGTAAGTTGCTGAAATGGAATCACACCACAACGCGGGCGGGGCCGCGGCCAATCGCTAGTTATAAAACAATCATTTTACCCCTTTAGGCTAATACAGACATAACTACTATTAAAACTGTATAGTTTATTTTCCACGATTCTTAATTACAAACATATATTGGCTAGACTAATTCGAGAATGATCGATTCTAATTAATCAATAGATTATATGCAGTGATGGCAACGGCTCCTGGTCTAACCGATGCAGCGGTAGATTGTATCTATTGTTGTGTTTGCAAGTCATTAACATAGAGAAATAGACGCTGTAAGCGATAGGCTATCAACAAAATAGGTTTTTATAATTGTAATTAAGTGTCTATCAAATATTATAATAACTTTCATTATAATACTTGTTGTTTTCTATTTCTGTTTAATAAACTATGGTGGCGCTTGGCAGCGTGCGGTAATGGACTGTATTGCGGGAAGTAGCTAACTGTTCTATTGACGCTTTACACACAAAACAAGACAGGTGGCCGGGCTGCCGCGGATTCGATCCAGGCAGTGAATGCAGCCCGAGAAATTAGGAGAGGATGCACTAACCTTCACGACACACGTGTTTTCATCGCAGCCGGTACACGGATCTTCTCTTCCTTGCTCAGGAGCTGCCGTCAGCATCACTAGATCGCTTGAGGAACACACGAGAGGCACAATCCGATCGGTAAAGGTCTATGAAGCGGTAAAAATGTAACAAATATTATACATTTCTGAGAGACGCGAGCGCGGTCCGTCCGTCTTTACGCTGGCTAGTTCAAAGCGAGACTGAGTGTCTATATTTCACAAATGGCGGACGGAAGCTACATCTATGGTTAGTGCGGAAGGGGAGACAGGTATAAAAGGAGTGTGTTTCCGTGTCAAAAATACAGTTTCTACTTCGGCGCAACCATTCCCCCCGGCTTGAAGGGTTACCTTCGAAACGACAAATGCGAAACAAATCTAAAGTCTAATCTAAATCTAGGTTTGGGAAATAACAACTAAAATATAAACCTAGATTGGAGCTCGTGCCTACTGCTGGCTAGGCAGCGGGCAGAGGCGAACAAACAACACAACGCAACAGTCTCGACCAAGACGAGACGCGATTAGCCAACAACAAAATAAGGGTCTCTTCACGTGGGACCGATACAACAAGCGAGTGCTTCTTCTCCTCGGGTGGTTCGGAAACCGTAGTGGGATTGAATTGACTAACTGGCCACCCATCTAACGCGGCATGAATCCAGGACGGTCCACCAAACCACAACGGGTGATCCAAAATTTGCGAAGGAAGCAATCCACGAGAGAGACAATCGGCTGGGTTGTCGGTGCCAGCAACGTGAAAGAGATTATGTGGCGCCAATTCAGATTGAATTTTGCCACTCTATTAGCGACGAATGTGTCCCAACGATGGGGCGAAGAGTGGGCCCAACACAAAGCGACTGTTGAGTCCTAAAAGCTAAAATTCTACTAATATTAATGCGAAAATTTACAATTATGTCAAATAAATTACCTTAAAGATTCCGACCACAATACAAAATGTCATTAAGCGACACGGAAGCGCTAGTCTTAGCACTGCCATCCAAAACTACGCGGAGTTTTAGTAGTAAGCTTATCTTCTCTAATAACTCCGCGGTGCGGGATAATGTACGAAGGCTGGGTCCCGCCAGTGTCCGCAGGCGCAGGTGAGATGTAACCTTTATCCAAACATTCATCAACAACCTCATCATAGGCCCGCTTCGACTTTGGGGACGCCTGCATCTTTCGTTCCAAACAAAGAAAGCGTTTTTCAGCGGATACACGGGAGCCACCGAGTGAAAACTTGCGGATGGTAGACTCCAGTGGCGGCTCGACGGTGCAACAGAACGAAGCATTCGAGTGACTAAAACTATCTATAGAAGCGGGTGCGGAACCAATTATAACAAAACCAAGAACTGTTTCCAGTGCGTGCGGAGCGGGGTACGTCGGTCCCCCCCGAACCCTACGTGATAACTGGAGGTGCGGGAGAATCGAAGCGCCGATCAATATATCGACGACTCCAGGAACAGCGTAAGTCTCATCTGCTAAAGGCAAGTCTTTAAATTTCGTTAATAAAGACGTGTCAACCGGGACGGTAGGCAACTGTTCAGCTATTCTATCTATAACGAGCGAATCCATGTCAAACCAAATATTATTATTAAAACGAGATCTAAACCTTGTTTTAACGGTGCCACGAACAGCTGACTGTAAGCTTCCAAAACCCTTCACCACTGAGCGGGTTGAACGCTTATCAACATTGAAACCAAGACGCCGACAACAATCTTGAGTAATAAAATTACTTTGCGAAGCGCCATCTAACAGCGCTCGAACAATGCGCGGCTTACCTAATGCATCAACAATAACAACGCGAGCGGTCGCAAGACACACAGTAGTGAGTGCAGCACTAGCGGAGAACGAACACAAGGTGACGTCATCCGCGGCGGTCACCGGGCGGGCCGGAGCGCGCGCGAGCGCGGGCTGCGGCTGCGGCGCAGGCCGCCGTGTGTCACCGCTCGACGAGCCAACCGTGCTCACATTGGATGCGGCACCACTATTCTCAAAATGAAGCAAAGTGTGGTGTCTCGCTTGACATTTGCGACAACTATTTCTACTATTACATAAAACAACGCGGTGTTTAGTACCGAGACAATTAAAACAAAAATTATTAGCGCGAACAAGTTTATAACGATCACTAGGCGACAATTTTAGGAAACCAGGACACTTGTACAGTTGCGAATGATGAGTACTACACAAAGAGCAAACAGATGATTGTACACGTGCTGGTGCGGTATTAACATAAGTATGGGTTGACCTCGGTGACCTCGATGAGGCATCTATTTTGCGTTCAGAAGTAACAACCTTCTTCGCGCCTTCATGTTTCGATGAAGAGCGTTGCAATACCTTTATATGCTCGCGAACAAAACTTTCTAAGTCTTCGAACTTAGGAATTTTACTGCCGCGATGATCCGACTCAAACAAACGAATGGTTTCGGAATCTAATTTCTTTAAACCCATATACAAAAATACGAAGTCGCAGAGGTCATCGATCTTCAAGTTCTTTACGGCGCGAACAGCTGACGCGAAAGTATCTAGAAATTTCTCTAAGTTTTGATCGTTACATGCCGTAATAGATTTCAAATCAGACATCTGATCTAAATAGGCGTTAGCTACCGATCTTTTATCCTCATACTTAGCTTTCAAAGTATTTAAAATTAAATTATAATTCCCGGCACTAAACGTAATTCCAGCGCAAGCGGTTATAGCTTTACCAGTCAATTTTTCAACGAGATAATGCAATTTTTCGTGATCTGTCAACGAATCGTTCTTATCTATCGTATTCTCAAAACTATCTATAAATAGACACCAATTGCGAATGTTACCATCAAATTCGGGTATTTGAATTGGTGGCAACTTAGGTCGGTCGCGAGTGGGGTTGGGTAGGTCAGCCGGTTTCTCCAAACTCCTAGCGACGCGTTTGATACGACAATACAAATCGTCAAACGACGACAAGGCTTGATAACTCACTGAGTAATCGGGATCCAAATTCAACTCTAAAACATTGATGTCATGTACTAAGGTTTCGAAATCCGCGCGTAGACTATCTAAGTTTTCTATAGAACACAAGAACGAATCTCTGATGACCAAATCAGAGGTTTTAAGTGCATTATCATAAATCGATTGTACGCGAGAGTAAATCATTTCTTTTTTAGCGTATAAAAGTTTCAATTGAACCTTACCGGTCTTATCAACCTTTGGGGACATGTTTACAATTAAATCTCAAACTAAAGTGCGATAAATAACAAATATGAAATGACTTAATCTTAGCGGTACAGAGCAGCGAGGCGGCGCGAGCGATAACCGTAGGTAGGTAGGTACTTATGACTGCCAGTGCAAGCTTGAACTAACGCGCATAGCAACAAGGTCGTACCTACGCGATGGTCGCTGTCTAGGTTCAACTATTATTTCAGAGATTAAGTATTGCGTAATATCTATTCAAATTAAAATACTTTCGTATGAATTGGGATGAGATGCGAGCGAGGTAGGTACAGCCACGTGTCCACCCACGCAGGTACTAGGCAAATACGACGCGAGCCGAGAACAACGTAATTGAAAAAAACAAAACAAAGCCAAATGCGTTAGGTATTACACTGTGCCTATGCACTAGGGTGTCTGAGTATACCTAAGATCTAAGCCTAAATGTCTGGATGCGGGGTTTTCTACTAAAATAACCAGGCACTTAGGTGCGATGCGAAAATTGCGAACTACGATTAAGTGTTGATATGATACCTAACCTATTTATGTATTAGGTAGGTACAATGCGAGCCAGCGGCGAACGGACAACAAATTCTAAGCCTAAGTGTCTGGATGCGGGGTTTTCTACTAAAATAACCAGGCACTTAGGTGCGGTGCGCTCATTCCCATTAGAATAATAACAAAATACGAACTACGGCTAAGAATCCGGCTCGATCCGGACCAAAAAATGGTGGCGCATGGCCCAACGTGCGCGAGTGGACTGTATTGCGGGGAAGTAGCTAACTGTTCTATTGACGCTTTACACACAAAACAAGACAGGTGGCCGGGCTGCCGCGGATTCGATCCAGGCAGTGAATGCAGCCCGAGAAATTAGGAGAGGATGCACTAACCTTCACGACACACGTGTTTTCATCGCAGCCGGTACACGGATCTTCTCTTCCTTGCTCAGGAGCTGCCGTCAGCATCACTAGATCGCTTGAGGAACACACGAGAGGCACAATCCGATCGGTAAAGGTCTATGAAGCGGTAAAAATGTAACAAATATTATACATTTCTGAGAGACGCGAGCGCGGTCCGTCCGTCTTTACGCTGGCTAGTTCAAAGCGAGACTGAGTGTCTATATTTCACAAATGGCGGACGGAAGCTACATCTATGGTTAGTGCGGAAGGGGAGACAGGTATAAAAGGAGTGTGTTTCCGTGTCAAAAATACAGTTTCTACTTCGGCGCAACCAAACTATATAAATACTTAGGCAAAAGACAAATAGCCCCCTCTCGCCTTTCGGGGGGTATAAATCAAAGATTCAAGAATCAATTTCAATTATTCAGTTTAGACACATAAAGGGCATCTGATGAGGCCGCCAAGCTGAGTGCCACCATTGTAACACTTAGTGTCTGTAATGGTGACCCTCTTTCCTGAGACTATGCCTTTAGCTTACCATCAGGCGAGGTGATGAGGAGAAAATCGTACGTAGTTTTAGGCTGAAGACTCAAAACGGCGTGCGGTTTTTATCGGTTCGAGTCCGATATAATCGCCTCCGACGGGCGGCTGGGGCTATCCGAGGGGATTTCCACACGAAAAAAGCGGGAGACAAACACGTAGCCTGCACTATGTACCTAAGTCCGTGCGGTAGCTAGGTTTAAGTCTTGCGTGTTTCGACAAGCAACAGTAACCATTTGTGCGCAAATGAAGTTCATCAATTAACACATGCATGACATTTTCAAAGGCTTAAAGGTGTTCTGACGAAATCTTTAGAGCTAAACCATACAATCACTTATTTTAATGATTGTCAATCGATTTTAACTCAGCTCAGTCGCACCGTTCGCTTTCCGTCTGCTGCGGGCTCGAAAAAAACTTTAAATATGCCTATTTAAAGCCTCTGTACCCCTTTGTGCCGATAGCGGTGGAGACCTTGGGGTGCTGGAGCAAGGAGGAGATAAACCTTGTAAAAGATATCAGAAACAGGTTCATAGAGACAGCAGGTGACTCCCGTTCCGAAGCATCCTTAGTGCAAAGGCTGGACATTGCAATCCAGGGTGGAAACGCTCTTATTTTGGATACAAATACGAAGTTTGAGCCACTACCTTTGAACATTTTCGGAGTTACTACTTTTATCTACTAATTCCAAGTTTGGATTTCAGATGCTTTAAATGGTTTAAAGAATGGATGGTTTCAAAAATCTACCCAATAGATTTTTGCAGATTTTGTATTTTTTATGCGATGCTGTGACTTGATACTTGTTTGCCAATATTATCTCGTGTTTGTAATTACTTAATGACCACAGACAGTGAAGTCAATCATCACATCTGCAATGGTAATATTATTGTTATCTAAATTAAGTTCTCCTTGAATGTTGATGCAATTTTAAACTCGCGTGTCCAACGCGAGTTTGCGCGTACACTCGTCTAGATCTAATTTAAAATAATTTTGTGCAAAATACGTGCTAACATAACCTTTATACCGATTAAGATATAGAAAAAAAATTATCGATTGAGGCGGGATTCAAACCCGTGATACTTTACATACAGGGGAAACGCTCTAACCACTAAGCCACAGAACCTTCGCCCGAAACCATCCAAATTCTTCTATGCGTATATCCGTCTTACGGCGACGGTTAAGTGCCATCTACCGATATTGGTACGAATTATCGGAATATATAGTAAGTAAGTAAAAATTTATTTGCCATTACAAAACTGCAAACAACTATTCACAAGATTACCAGGTGTGTACATAATAGTATTGAACAGAAACAATTCCGATATTTCCAAAAGCTTTCTACACTAGGCTAAGCCTGTCCTGTAGAAAACTTCTTTTTTTTTTTTCTAATTCAGTTGAGATGTTGCACTCATTTTTAAACATTGATTTTTGATGACTCCGTTCAAAACTAATGAAAGGAATTTTAAAGCATTTAGTGTGCTAACTGTTCAAATCAATTAAGATATAAAAAAAAATATTGAAAAATTGAATATGAAAAAAATCCACGATCTTTCCCTTACAGGGGAGAAAGCTCTGACTACTAAGTCACAATAAGAATAGATAGCATACTAAATGCTTTAAAATTACATTTAATAGCCCTTATATGTGAAATACCACGCACTAGGCCATGTTATTAATAATAATATGCCCAATTAGTACACTAAAGACATAACTTAAACTTCATCCCACGCACACTCAAGCTGTGGAATGAACGCACTACTGCGGTTTTCCCTGACGACCATAACCATAACGACCCTGGTGTTGCACACGTCCATAAGCTACGGTAATCACTTCCCATCAGGTGGGTCGTGTGCTTGTCTGCTACCTTAGTAGTATGTGGAGATTCAAGGAACCACGGTAGCCTAGTGGTATGGGTAATGGACTGCTGAGACTAAATCTCGGGTTAGATCCCAGGTTTTACCATGGCACACACCAATGACTTTTCGATGCTTTTCGAAGTTATGTGTGTATTTATCGCAGGTTTATAAGTGCCCGGTTAATGGCAAACCTAAACATAAACTGGTGAAATATGGGTGCTAGCACCTCTGCCTACCCCTTCGGGGATACAGGCGTGAGTTTATATATATGAGATTCATTCCAAACACATATTGTGAAGCATTTTGTTTGTTTGTTTGAACGCGCTAATCTCTGGAACTACTGGTCCGATTTGAATGATTCTTTCAGTGTTGGGTAGTCCAATTATCGAGAAAGGTTTTAGGCTATATATCATCACGCTACTACTTAAGGGAGCGGAGCATTGATAATAAATGTTAACAAATCCGGCAATTTTGCATACATATTTTGAAGACTAAAACATACGGACTCAAAGGGATATGAAGCTTCAAAATATACCCCGGGCGAAGCTGGGGTGGGTCAGCTAGTTTATTATAATTTTATAATTATAAATTGATATTTGTCTAGAGGGACAGGTTGGCAACAGACACGAATGACACCTAGCATTTCGATATAGAGGAAATGGTACGCAGGTATTTTTGATAGGCATATGTCATTTAAAGTTCGTTTGCCGCGGTAAAAATTTGCAGATGGTGTTAAATGATGAAAGTATTAATTGTTCTCTAACAAATGGTAAACTTTTCCCAACGAGAAACGGTGAATCGAATGACCATATCTATGACTAATCGACCAGGTAGATTTATAAGCACCTTGTGAATGATTACAGTACCTATATTCATACAAATAAAAAAGAAATTGCTGGATTTAATGTCCTAAAAAGTAAACTTAACTTACGTTTACTATTTAGACTTTAGTTCTTTCCATATATGTCACTAAATCAGTATTCATACATACATATATATAGTCACGCTTTCATCCCCGAAGGCAGAGGCAGGTAGAGGTGAATGAACACCAACATTTCATCAATCATTGAATTAGGTCCCACGTAATATTCGGTGAGCCTATTGCCGTTTTCCGGGTCCTATTGTTGGCTTAAGCAACGCATTTGAAGCTGAGTCTGGGGTGTATATATCTGTCTGATGTTAACTCTATCCCTTAGTCTCCTTGTACGACACCGCATGGGAAGAGATGGGGTGGTCAAAACCTTCCTACTAAGCAAAACCTACTACAGCATACAGGAATATCTAAATGATAAATAAACATACGTACGGACATATTTATTTGGCAAATAAATTAATAAAATCAATCTAGAATAGTTAAATATTATCTTAACCAAAATTTATAAAAAAAAATAATATTAATAATCTAATACAATTTTAATAATCTTATACAATTTTAATAATCTAATTCAATTTTAATAATTTAATTCATTTAAAATGTATATATAAATATATTTAATAATTTATAATAATAATTTCAAATATATCATTTAATTAATTTAAAATATGTATATATATATTGACTGACATTTATTCGTACTGACGTATTTTTATTTTTACTCTTACTTTTAATTAATTAACCCTATGTTGACATCAAGATTGACATATCATACTAATATTAAACTGATAAAATATCAACCCAATATATTTTCAAATTGTATAAATTGTATATGTATCACTTAACATTCTATATTGACATTTTCATTACATTTTTGTCCTTGTCTTTTTGGGCCGAAACAAAACGAGTAAAATGACATTTGTACCTACTAAAAATCATTTAAATTTAATATAATAAGTAATATCAACAAACTGTAATTAAGAGTGAACATATTGTGTATGACAAATTCTTCCTCTCTCCAAACATTGTGCTGTGCCCGACAGGGTCCATAATTGTAACAATAATTTTAACCTGAACAACTGTACTTCATTATGGAACGCAATAAATGTATTGAGTATTGAGTATTGGTCCAAATTCTACTCTGCCGGGAATCACGCGGTTGCTTAATCAAAGCCAGTATACGTGTTGCCTATTCAAAGCATGTGGATTATGGAGGTCACATGGCAGTAGCTTTACAGAAAATATCGAAATTCCAACAATTATTATCAATCGGTTAAAAGCTTTAATTTAGATATTTTCTGTAAGACAATTTGACCCCAATTGAGTTAAAAAAAGGCTCGCTGGGTGACGCCACCGATATACTATTAGAGAATGTATTCTCCGAAATTCACCTTCAAGCTATCACGAATATGTGCAAATGGTATTTTATAAACTTATCTAGCTGAGTGTTTAAATATAGATGCCCCAAGGGTTGCACCTACAGCCTGTCAGTCACCATCACGAAATTGACCGAAATTTCCTTTTTTCAATTTATTATTTGAAGTTTTAATTTCTTTTCACACTCTCAAGCCTAGTGCTAAGTGTCAATCAACCAAAAACAATTTAAAAAAATAATTGCCCATCGCCAAAGCAAAAAAGCACGATAACCACTCACAACCGAGCCTATTTAAACTAGGAAAAAATAAATTACCAAGTGACCTTTGGTTTCTGATAACGAAATAATTGTTCTGTTGAAAATATGTTCTAATTTATGCTAGAGAAAGCTGACCATGTACATGGGCCCTTTTTAAAAAGTTAGCTGTCAATCAGAAGTCAAAAAAAGAACTATTCGGATACCTCATAAGAATGTTACGTTGCCAAAAAAATTGCTAGGTAATCAGTTTTGATTCATTTATGTAACGAATCAAAAATGAGTGCCATTTGTAGCGTTCCGTACCTCAAGAGGAAAAAAATGGAACCCTTATAGGATCACTTCGATATTCGTGTTTCCATCTGTCTGTCTGTCTGTCTGTCTGTCAAGAATTTTTATTTTCTCAAGAATGCGTGGAGATATTCTGTTGTAATTCATACCACATACTTGAATTTGTAACGTTTTGAAACTGTAAAAATCACACTTCTAAGTCAACGCATTCAAAATATATTACGGCTCATGTAGCTTAAGTTATGGAACCCTCGGTGTGCGAGTCCGACTCGCACTTGACCAGCTTTTTTGGTAATTGAGGCACCATTAATACCTTGATTGCTAAGATTTTGACTTAGCTGAAAGTTTTTTTTGATTCACATCATGGCCCAGGGCTACAGACAGTTATTAGCAGACTTTCATTATTTTCGAAATAAAAAAACTATACATGTCTGACTATGGTTTCAATTTCACCTGCTCATCGCGTTGTTACAGTGGACTGTAATAAGATAATTGATAGATTGATCGCGTAAGAATTAGTAATAATTTATAGGTAGGTTAGCTCCGACGTCACTCCAAAACCTATGCATAGGATAATTTCAAAAATCCAGAACGTGTCCTATAGTTCAGTGGATCCCTAGAAAGAGACTAGTCTCGTCTTATATCTTGACTTTTTTCGTATTAAATACCTACGGATTTCATTGAAATGGCAACCTAAAGTGGCAATGAACTGGCTACATCTGCCTAAGGACATTGGCCATTGAAAAAAACTAGTCCTAGAGTAAAGTAACCATATAAACTAAGCCAAAAGGAGGAGTAATCAGACCCCGGATTTTGAGGTTCACCACAGATACAACTGGGAACAATGCTAACATGATGATGATTTTTTTTTTATAGAACACGTCAATTAGACTCCGCCTCGCCTGATGGTAAGCTGAAGGCAAAGTCTCGAAAAAGACGGTCACCATTACTTATATATACTATGGTACAATTGTGGATGCTGTGCTGAGCTGAGTAGCTTGACAACGTAAGCATAATGCTTTGTCGGCAGCTTGAGTGTAATATCCCTGGTGTTGCATACGTCCATAGGTCACGGTAACCACTTCCCATCAGATGGACCGTGTGCTAGTCTCCCACCTAAGTGGTATAAAGAATGCTTTTTCACACCCCGCTTAAATGACCCGGGATTAAATCAAATCATTTTTTTGTTCATAAACGTTGTCCATTATTTTATATAAGTTCTTACGCTATTGTACGATGTTATGAGTGAGTAGTTTTTGACGAGCTTTAGTATAGGAAACAGTAGGTTTGCCGTTGGAATTAATCAAAATTCGAGTATTCACGAACAATACTTATTATAATTACCACAAAAACATCATTCTGCCAGTAGAGGTCCAAAAAGGTCAACATCCAAATACTTATCTTTAGTAAATTACTATAATTGGGGAAAAGTTACAGTGCTAATAAGCTCTAACTACACTAATCAGCTATTTCCCGTATGCTACTAGGTCAGAGTAGAGAAAACTGGCAACACCATAACGTTTATTTTCCAATTTGACCACAAAACAAGGTATCCACTTATAACAACAACCTTATTCAACGCTGTGGTTGGACAATAAAAATACAAGACGTGTCTTTTTGTTCACTCTATCTTAACAATAAAAAGTTTGAGGTTTAATAAATGCCTTAATGTGGTGACGGAAAAAGAATACAAGTATCACCACCCCATCTTATCCGAAGGGTGTCGTAAGAGGCGAGTAACGGAAAAATACGCAGACTATATCACCGTGAGAGAAGGAAAACTCGAAATAAAACCCTGTACCAACCCGTCTGGCCAGCGTGGAAACAGTAGGCCGTGTGCTTGTCTGCCACCTAGGTTGTAGAAAAAAAAAAACAAAAAGTAGGCCAGAGCCTCCCAATATTAGGAGAGGACTAGTCCAGCAGTGGACAGCGATGGGCTAGTTGATATTGCATATTTGTATGGCCACTGTTTTTTTAAATTAAATTTTAAAGTAGGTATTTCATCATCATCATCATAATGTCAGCCACACATAGTCCACTGCTGAACATAGGCCTCTCCCACAGACTTCCAGAATGACCGATCTAAAGCAGCCCGCATCCAGCGCTTTTAAAGTATTTAGTATGCATTTTTCTATTTTAATGGATTTTAATACTTAGCATACTAAATGCTTTAAAACTTTTTCTATAGTTTGAGCTTAAAAAAGATTACAACATCATTCATTGATTTCGATTGTTCGTACGAATGTCGGTAGATGGCTCCCACCGTCGCCGTAAGACGGATATGTATGTTTGTGCTCTGTATATATTTATATTTCAATATACTGTGATTTGCTAAACCTGTCTTTGATATTCCAACAGTCTGAAGGGACAGACGTCCGATTCCCATTTTTTGTTTCCAAAGTGCGATCGACTGCGGCTATTTGTCAGAACAATGATTTAAAAGTAAATAATTTTATTTATCTACCTACACTAAAGTAAGTTTCCATGTGAACCGAGATATTTTTATCTGCTTTGCAAATCAAATGAATCATTGTATGCAGATTACCAATCGTAAAGTAAAAAATGACATTATCTGAGTCAAAGAAATGTTAACGAACAATAAATCTAAAGAGTACAATAAACTTAAAAGAATAAAACTCAGGTTAGTTCAAAAATACACACAGGCTTCAAAAATCGCTTTGAGAAAAAAGCTTTGATATCCAATGCTAAAACTGTTGATGACTAAAACACGGTTTACCCAATACAGAGAAAAAAACGCAAATAAAAGGGTATACATACATGTTCACGGTGAATGCTTCGTTAAGATTCATACCTGTAACAAAATATAAATATTATAAATTATACATATCCATCTTTTTGATAATAAATAATATACACAAAACATTAAGACATTAAAAGAAAGCGAATGAAGATCTATGAAGAATATGTTTAGTATAATTTTCATCTGTCAAAATTGACAGCTGTCAATCTGTTTTGAAACACCGCGCAATTGCAAAGCGCTTTAAAAATATGTTATGTGAGATTAGATATTAAATTTTCTTTACCAAACCTTGTTAACTCTTTTGTAAAACACGCACCAAGTAATTTACCTTTCCCTGCTAATGATCATCTAATGATAAATAGAACGTGCGTATTCAAGTTAGAAATATTTCGTCAGAACATCATTCATTCATTCATAGAATGTAACTGTCAATACACGTTCATTCGTTCGTCATCTTTGTCGGTAGTATGATGATTGATGAAGCAATTACACGGAGGTTGCGATGGCTGGGTGAATATTAGTTTTACTTTTGTCTATAATATAATGAATCATGAGAAAGAAATGAAAAGTAATCATTAGATATACTCAAATGTAGGGCTAAATGATGATTGATTGAAAACGAAGTAACGTAACGTACCTGGGCTGGAATGTGATGAGATAGATTAATACATTCACTACGATGTGTATTAGTACATAGATTGGCTGAACAAAACAAAAAAGACCAAGTTTTCTCCTTTGAAAACTAATAATCTCAGTAGCCCAATGTGGCTGGAAGGTAATGTATTATGTAAACCTTGAACAAACGAGCGTTGTAGGTTATCAATTTTTAAAACTAATGAGTTACTAGTTATATCGTAAAAGGCGACTAACGTTAAAATACGCAGACAATATAACTCCGAGAGAAGGAAAACTCAACATAAAACCCTGTACCAACACATCAGGCCTGCGTGGAAACAGTAAGCCAAAGCCTCCTAACATTCGGAGAGGCCTATGTCTAGAAATAGACTGCGATAAGCTAATTGGTAGTATATCAAGTATGCTTTTTTGTTGGTACCTATAGTTTTCCTTAAAACAAACAAAGGAACTCAATCCCAAGGTTGTTTGGCAGAAATCGCTTCACAAATAAGAAGTGAGGTTTGCTTGGGCTTGGTGTGGTAAGGTTCTCTACATCCCATTCAATTGATTTCATTCTCCAATATTTACTATCATTAAATGATGCGCAAGGGAGGTTCGATGGGCCCTATGTCCAGCGGTGGACTGCAATAGGCTAATTAATTGACTGGTGAAATTTAAAATGATTATCGTGATTGAGACAAAATATGTGGTCGCTCCTTCCACATTTTATGACTTGTATTTTATTTTTTTCGTAAAATGATAACCTACTTGAGGTCACCGCAATATCTACAAGTCCTACACATTGGAAAGTCTCGACAGTTCTTTTTTTAAAAATCAAGGTATGGACACATTCACATAAATTTATAGTTTATAAGGCAATACATTAATCATCTAATTCAAGTTCGATATTTGAATATTTTCGAACAAAAATGAATAAAATGGCTGACGTGATTGTAATTTATCGACACAGATTTGTCAATTATTATTCGACAATTACTTGTTATTTAGTCTGGAAGGCGGTGTGGGCGAATTAATCATATATCTATAACATTTGTAATCAAAAGTGTAGCAATTGGTATAATAGCATGCCGTGAGGCAGACAGGGAACGGCCCTTTCTTTCTCCTGTATTCAATGCTATCTCCTACAACAATGGACAGCAGTTGGCGGCAAAAAGTAATTTGTTTTAGATAGTTTTATTTAGCTTGCCCTGGTTGCTTATTAATGCCTTTGTTGAGTTGAACAGAAAAAACAAGTTTGATAGCAGGCGGTATCAATCAATCAATTAGCCCACCGTAGTCCACTGCTGGATATAGGCCTCTCCCAATGTGCGCCATTTTCTATGATTCTCCGCTTTCCGCATCCAGTCTGTCCCAGCACCCTTTTTCAGGTCTTCCGTTTCATATCTTCATAGTTTTCTTTCCTCTAATTCCAAGAATAATAGAGGAAAATTCTATATGTTTGGCGTCGAAAACGCTTGCTGAAAGCTCATCTGATGAGTTATAGGTACTCCTATTCCGTCTGGCTAGGGGGCGTCCTACCTTTCGTTTACCTAAATCATAAAACGAAAGAAAATAAATGGGTTCCGCCTGCATCAGTCGGGTTTATTATATTTCAATAAATATTTTTTTTATCAAATCTCGTGGTGATATACCATTTTGAAATCCTCTTGATAAGCCCTTTAATTTGATACCCATATAGCAATATCCAATTGATATTTTTTCCTTTACACTATAGCGTATTACAGCGGCCATGTAGGTTTTTTTCTTCGTGTCACTTATCTAAATACACTGGGGTTACCGAGATGAATCTAACGATATGTTAATTGGAGAAATCGGACCCGTAGTTTGGAAAATATGAGGTAATAAAGAATATTACAAACATACAAGATACGCGCGAAAAACATAACCCTTCTTGGCAGTCGGGTAAAAATTGTAAAGAACTATTTACATGCTGATACAATCATTGGCATAATATCGAATCTATGATATTTTAGGGTATATATGCTTAAGTATGTATATTATGTATATATTTAACAGATATCTGTATTTAATATGTCTATTTATATACACCTATTTACTTATTTTATGTATATTATATGTATATATGCATATTAAATGTATATTTTTTTTTTTTTTTTACGTGCGCAAAATCCCCACGGATACCTCCCCACCGGAGCCGGTGGAGGAGGTTATGTCGGACACGAACCGACTAAAACGCACGCCGCCTGTGGGTCGTTTTGGTTGCCGAAGGTGAGGTTGACAGGCATATCCCTCGCACCCCGGCCGTTTAAATGTATATTATGTATGTACCTATATATTACTTTATGGAATTCTTGTTTCTGTATACATTCTCTCTATAATATTACACTCAAAAAAGCACCTAATGAGTCTTTCTCTGCGCCACCTTTGGTTGACTGGTAGAGAATGCCTGTGGCATTAAGTCCACCAATGTACTTGTGCATAAAGTTTAAAAAAAAATGAAAATATAAAAAAAGATCGAATTGAAAATTTAAAAAAACGCCTATAACAACCTAGCATGCAAAAATTGCCTAGTAGAGCAGGAATGTGGCATGTTTTACCGAAGATGTAAGTCATTTATTGCCTTAATGTTATTGTACACAACATGCTAAAAACTGGTATCGTGTAAATTGGCCTTAAATTATTTTTTCACGCTCATGGCAGCGTAACATAGCCCAGAATACATTACTAAATTCGCAAAATTGTATGATTTAACGTGAAAGTTTAAGAATTAATATACCATATAATGGTCTACACGCAGTACATAGATTTTTTATAATGTTTTGTTTTCATTTTCTTCAAATCGTTTCCCTTTCGAAAGATAAGATAAGAAAAGAAAGTAGAAATCAAAGTTAGAGAGGTTTTACTTTAAATGAAAAATACTTTTACGTTTCAAACATAAACACGGGGTAAGGATTAAAATCGGTGATTTTGAGATTTTATAATGATCAATGTTGTTAAAAATATAATTATCTTCACGGAACCATACTGAGTTATCGGCGAAATTCTACAGAAAAAAACTTTATTACAAAACGTGACGGAGTTAAAATGACATCCAAATTAAACTGACAGAAGTAGCTACAGCACGATTTAACCTTAGTATACTCACGCATTGGCCTATCAGACCCACGATATAATAGGTATTATTGTTTTTCTTAGATTTGAAGTGAAAATCTCTGGAGATCTACGCTACTCTATGATTATATAGCCAATTTTTAATTTTATTTTTTATACAACTTAGGTGGCAGACAAGCACACGGCCCACCTGATGAAAAGTGGTTACCGTGGCCTATGGAGGTATGCAACCCAGGAAAATCCACTAAAATTATTAGTATTCTGGGTTAACTTCTCCAACTGTATACTCAGTTGAATGAAATCTTGAAGTATTTAGTTTGCTATTCAAATCGATTAAGATATAGAAAAAAAATGATACGGTTCAGGCGAGATTCGATCCCGCGATCTTTCCCTTCCAGGGTCGTCGTAAGACGGATATATGCATAGAAGAATTTGGATGGTTTCGGGTGAAGGTTCTGTGGCTTAGCTGTCAGAACTTCTCCCTGTAGAGGAAAGACCGCGGGTTCCATTCCGCCTGAACCGATTCAATTTTTTCTACATCTTAATCGATTGTAACTCAGTTGCTTATGTCTGTGTCTGCTTATGTAGACGTTTACATCGGTAGCACGATACGCTTCTTCTTCATTTGATTATCGGCCCAGGTTGCCCACGATCCACTCCCCTATTCCTCATTAAAAAAAAACTATCAAAGATTGATCAACTTTTGAAAAGCCTGCGTCAGAGCCTGATCAAATAAACAGCAAGTTACTTTGTATTCGTAAATGTGTGGCATAGAATGGATGGCCATCTCCGTCATCAGCACTTCACGGTCTCACATACCTACCAAGCACGTATTATTAAAATATTTGTTGTAAGTATTGGAAGGTTAAGTGTTGAAATGGAACCGTTTTCTTACACAAACTCAAAGAGGAGTATTTTAAACAAGGATTAGTCTGTGCAGCTGTGCCCGCGTACGAAGGCAACTCGGGCGTCGGAGGTCGATGAACGACCTCCGCCCCCCATAAGCGCCGGCCTGAGGGTGACAGGTGAAGCCGCCTGTCACCCTGGCAGAAGCAGGCCGCGGCAGTGGCGCGCGTGGCGCGCCTCCCCGTTTCCGGGGACGAGTTGGGGACTCTGTAGTCCCCACACCCGAGAAGAGGGCCAGATCGTGAGAGATGGCCCTGGGTCGGCCGGGGTGCGAGGGATATGCCTGTCAACCTCACCTTCGGCAACCAAAGCGACCCACAGGCGGCGTGCGTTTTAGTCGGTTCGAGTCCGACATAACCTCCTCCACCGGCTCCGGTGGGGAGGTATCCGTGGGGATTTTGCGCAGGTAAAAAATAAAAAAAAAGGTCTGTGCAGCTGTATGTTGATTGCAATCTACTCGACGATACAATTCGATTTAAGATCAATTTAAACGTTTAATTGACGCTACCCGTGACCAGAGGGCTGGTTTATTCCTTGCGCAATACCAATGCATTGCCATTCAACGTGGCAATGCCGCCAGCCTTCTGGCCACCTTCCCGGTTGAGATCGATGGGGAGGAATTCTTTGACGTCTGAACCTGCAGGATTATTTAGATAAATATTCTTTTATAAATATTTAGATAACATCCGTGTATATTATGTAAATATTAAATAATAAATAAATTTAAAGGAAGACGAAGAAGTAAATGAAAGTTAATAAAAAAGTTTGAACTGAGATTATCTTACTGTTATGTAGTCGGTTTTTACTGCCGTTTTTTGTGTTTATTATGTAATGGTGGATATAGAATGCTCTTTGGTTTAGCTGATACACTTATCATAAATGTTATAGATGTTTATTTTGAATTTCATTTAATATTGTGCAAGATAATTACATTTTTATTTTACTTTAATAGCTTCGCCTTTCGGTAATTTTATGAGACTTTTCTTTGAAAACGTAAATCATAAATTTGGCTTGAAAAGGTAGCTTTTGAGTTTGGTAATATTGATAAATGTTTGTATCAGAATAAACGGGATATTTACCATGTTTCATTATTTTGAGTTTCCGATATTTCGGCGCTGTTGCAAGCACCATGATCACGGAGGAACTGGAGTAGTGGCGGTGAACAAAGAAAAAGTTGTTTCCTAGGAGTAATTATATCGATCTACCCTCTTTCGAGTTCTTTTACTACGCGTATCTTTACTACTATTGGTTTCACTCTCACTACAAACTCGAACCCGATCTCGATCACGTTCACGACATACGACGCTCACTGTATCCACTCGCGATTTTGTTTTAGCTTGTTCCCGGTTGTTTTTGCAAAGACGGACCACTGGATGCCAGACGTGCGGCAGTTGAAACCCATCCTCACGATTGAAATTTTTATACTTTTTTATTTCAATTGCTTCCCTAACCAGTCTTGGTATATAGTGGCGTTCTGTCGAGAGCATCTGAGGGTTATGTAGCTCGATCCAGTGGTTCGTACCGGACTCCAATAAATGTTGTTGGTATTGATTGTGAAAGTAACTAGGTAGTTAATACTATAACGATATTTACTCTCTTTTTAGAAAACAACAAGGGAATTCATTATTACCTTATATAGGTAGTTACGTCATGTGGGCGTAGGACGAGCGAGATATTCGAAGTTACATCAAATAACGACGAAGCTAATAAAAAATGATTTCAAATAACTACTAAAGCTTTATAGTGTGTTACCTCGATTTCTACAACAATAAATAGGTATTTATATAAATAAAAGTTAATCGCCGACATGTGTATAGATACTTAAATGTATAACTACCAAATGACCAACAAACTGGTAGTAAATTTATACTGTTGATTGATGGTATCTGGTGGAATTTGTTGATACATATTGAACGCACTTGTACTTTTCCACAGTATTTTTTATTTGTTATATTACACTGACAGCACTGACAGTGTAAGTCGTTGAGGATGCCGTGAGACATAACAGAATAGGTCTAATAACAAATAAAAAATACTGTGGAAAAGTACAACTGTAGAACATACTTGTACTTTTCCACAGTATTTTTTATTTGTTATATTACACTGACAGCACTGACAGTGTAAGCCGTTGAGGATGCCGTGAGACATAACAGAATAGGTCTAATAACAAATAAAAAATACTGTGGAAAAGTACAACTGTAGAACACACTTGTACTTTTCCACAGTATTTTTTATTTGTTATATTACACTGACAGCACTGACAGTGTAAGCCGTTGAGGATGCCGTGAGACATAACAGAATAGGTCTAATAACAAATAAAAAATACTGTGGAAAAGTACAACTGTAGAACACACTTGTACTTTTCCACAGTATTTTTTATTGATATGTGTATAAAAATAAACTTTGCGCTACTGAACTAAGCGGGAATCGTTCCGTGATCATTGACTGTAATCACAGCGCTCAAATAACATGTTTGTTTAGAAATCCATACATACAAACCGGAAGGCACTTTTGATGGTACTTTTGGGCTCAGTCAGCTGACCTCCATACATCACAAACTATTAAGCACATTTTAAGTGGTTTTATTTATCCCACTTACACACGTGGCCTATGGACGTGTACAAAACCAAGGGAGTAACACGCGCGCTGCCTACCCTATAAGCATAGAGAGTTTTTGGTCAGCTTTTGATCTTCCCACTGATAGCACAAAATCTCTCCAATGAACTCTGGCTACCCTACTCACCGCCGGGAACACAACACAAGGTGGTAATCAAATGACAAAAACTGCGGAACAATACCAGCGATCGATTAAGGTACAAATTCCCCCTGTAAGGGAAAGATTTCATTCAATTACTAGCAATCCCACCGGATCTAAAACCCGTATTCACTATTCAGCAACAGTGAACGCGATTAACTATCTGAATTGTTCACACTCTCAACAAAAGCCAACACCTAAACCGGTTAGGCAAACTAAATTGATGAACGGTATCATAAATTTCAATAGTCCAAATATACAGTTATTGAAGAGAGCTTGGTAAATAAAAGATACACTAAGGCTTTTTCATGATGTCTATAGCGAAATCCGAATAATTAATGAACGTGATTCATTTCTATTACTAATTTATAAAAAAATATGTTTTGTTTGTTTAGTCGTAGTATTTATAGGTCGTAACGTTTATCAGAGTGTCAAATGCACAACCACAAACATACACGAACCTATATCAATAAATACATATACTTAAAGATACACAACAAATAGGAGGTAGGACACGGCGCTATTTCCGCCCAATTGAGCAGTCCGACTGGGGAAGTACCTCCGCCCTATAGAATACCGCGGTTATAATAACTTCGTGTTGTGTTCCCAGCGGTGAGTAGGGTAGCCAGAGCTCACTGTAGAATTTGTGCTGTCAGTGGGATGACTAAAGCTTGTCCTGCTTTGTCCTCTACACTGACGGCACAGAAACTCTGTGCTTACAGGGTCGGCAGCGCGAGTGTGGCTTCTCTGGTGTTACACACGTCCATAGGCCACGGTAACCGCTTTTCATCAGGTAAGCCGTGCGCTTGTCTGCCACCTAAGTGGTATAAAAAAAATCCAAAACTATGATCCATAAATAAATAAATTTAATTGAATAAATATTCCACGACATTCTACACAGCGCTATCTAGACCCATGGTAAGCATAGTTTAACTAGCTAGCGTTATGGAACCTAGAATACGGATAAACATGCAAAGATACTTTTTTTTGTAAATACATACATATTATAAACACCTCAACAAAGTCTAGGGAACAAGATGACCCCAATTATTTTTTTTCGTGTAAATCTTGTTTTGCAAATAACTGGCAGCAAATAAATAAAAATAGAATAAAGTAGATTACAGAGTTGTTCGAAACTTAAAAATAAATTTAAATAAGTAATGATTTTCGAATATGGGGGGAAAACTTTTAAAAGTGTTTGATTGTGAAGTTTCTCTGAGGCAAAATAAAAATTATTTTTTTTTGATTGTAAATAACGTTTATTATCAATAATACGTCTTTTACGTATGGTTTGTGCATTTTTGTGACTGTAGTCATCATGTCACGTCGTCATTTAAGTCGCGAAGAGATGTTAAGGGCTGTTGGTATGCTGCAAGCTGGACGAACTCAACGCGACGTAGCGGATGCTGTCAACACCCAACCAAGCGTAATTTGCAGATTATGGGCACGCTACAGGTCTACAGGGGATGTTGCCGAACGTCACAGGGGACGAAATAGGGTTACTACCCCGCGACAAGATCGTTTCTTGCAAAATTCCGCAAGGCGGCAACCCACGATTACTGCTCGTCAGTTGGTCGCAGGCCTCCAGTCTCAGCATCAAGTGGTTATTAGCGATCAAACTGTCAGGAGAAGACTACACGAAGCCAATCTTCATGCTCGCAGACCGCTTACGGTTCCAGCTCTTCGACGTGGAAATCGAGGTCGTCGCTTATTGTGGGCTAACGCACATTTACAGTGGACCGACCATCGATGGGCACGGATTCTGTTTTCCGACGAATCTCGCTTCGGTTTTCATCCTGATTCGAGAAGAGTGCGTGTATGGCGAGTTCCTGGACGTCGGAGTCGTCTCCAGAATCCGCAAGAAGTTCATCCTTACCAAGGTGGAACAATCATGGTATGGGCTGGAATTCGCCTTGGTGGAAGGACCGACCTCCTTTGGATACGGGGCAATTTGAATGCAAACCAATACATTCAGGAGGTTAAACACCCCATGGTAATCCCTCATCGACAGCAGTTCGGTCAAGATTTTATGTTCATGCAAGATAATGCACGGTCACACACCGCGAGGGTAGTGGTCAATGCGTTAAGCGAGCACAATATGACGACGTTGGAATGGCCTGCTCAGTCTGCCGACCTCAATCCCATAGAGCATGCCTGGGATTTGCTTGGGAGAAAAGCTTTCAGTGATTCTTTGGAAAATCTGAACACTGAAGAACAACTTTTTTTACACCTTCGCAGTGTATGGAGCCATATTCCACAGACGATGATTGACAATCTCATACTAAGTATGCCACGCCGTTGTCGAGCTGTTGCTAATGCTTTAGTAGGTCCTACAGATTATTAAAAACGTTTAAAGTACGGTTAATTACTGTATTTCTTACTACCTCGTTATTTTTGTGCCTAATCATAGAAGGTTGTAATACTCAATATTGGCACTATTCAATATTTTCTTAAAAAAAAAAAATTTTGGTATGAAAATGTTTTTATTAAAATTAAAATTAAAAACGGTATAAAAATACCCTTCTATTGATATAAAACACTCACTATTACAAGAAAGGGTTTTTAAATAAAAACTAGAAATGTCCTTGTTCCCTAGACTTTGTTGATGTGTGTACATACAAACACCCAGACCAATGCAAATATGCAAATATTCATCCATACAAAAATTTGCACTGAGCGGGAATCGAACCCGGGCCCCCTGCATAGCAATCGAATGCCCTACCGTTACACCATCGTGATATTACAAAATGTCATAAAAGATATTCTTGTAAAATGGTTTTGGTCATAATTTGATATAACCTAATCAGTCAACGTTAATTGTGACTGAAAATACGTAGGTAGTTTATTGTATTTATATAATTATTAAGTATTTTAAGTATGTATATATTTATTATATTCACTTATATAAGTATGTATAAATTATTAAATTTTTTGTTATTAAACGCCCAAATACTCCAACCAACATACATTTCCATCCAAAGGTTGCCTGGAAGAAATTGTGAAAAGCGATAAAGCCGCCCTTTGTACGCCCATGTTACAGAAATTGAGAAGACAAGAGCAGTCTTCTCAATTTCTGTAATATGAATCTTGTAATTGGCGTACAATAAAGAATATAAATAAATAAAATACTAAAATATGAAAAGATAAGTCTCGTCAATGACCTCGTGTTCCCGGAGGTGAATAGAGTAGCCAAAGGTCACAGGTAGTTTTTGTGCTGCCGGTAGTCAAGACTAAAGGCTTGTAAAGCTATGTCTTCTGCACTGTCGGCACAGAAACTCTTGGTTCTTAAAGGGTCGGCAGCATATTCCGGGCACCATTGTTAACTCGAGCCTTTCTTCTGAGGCTGAGTCTGGACTGTATTATTATCTGTCTGATGTTAAACAGCCCTATCCCGTAGTCACCTTGCATGCGTCTAATTGACGTGTCCTATATAAAAATATAAAAAAATGGTTGGGACAGACTGGATGCGGAAGGCGGAGGATCGGAGAAAATGGCGCACATTGGGAGAGGCCTATGTCCAGCAGTGGACTGCAGTGGGCTGATTGATTGATTGATTGATTGATATAAAAATAAACGTGTTTCTTTCTTCCAACAAACCTGGATCCTATTAACGAGTAAAAGCATCTGATGAAGTTATCACGCTGAAGGCCAACATTGTAGCTTTATTGATAAGTACATACATACATACATAATATCACGCCTGTCTCCCATAGGGGTAGGCAGAGATCACGGATCTCCATTTGCTACGGTCCTGACATACTACTCTCGCTTCATTCACTCTCATTACATTCTTCATGCAAGCTCGTCGGTTTAGAGTACTCCTGACCTGCCCCTTTTCTAAAACTTCCCCGATTTGGTCCAGGTATGTGCGCCTAGGTCTTCCCCTTCCGACGGTACCATCCACATATTGATAAGTATGTATCTATAATGACGGACTTACAACACCAAGAGAGTCAATTACGTGCTGCTGACCCTGTAAGAACCTTCTGATGCTCTTCCTGAAGAACCCTATATTTTAGTCGCGTGGAAAAACTACGGCAGATTTACTTTAGCGTTAGCTGAAGGAACCACAACAGTCATATTATTTATATACATATAACGTAACATAACATAAACTCACACCTATATCCCCGAAGGGGTAGGCAGAGGTGCTAGCACCCACATTTCGCCAGTTTATGTTTAGGTCTCAATGTAATAGGTGGCGAGTCTATTGCCATTAACCAGTTACTTATAAACCTGCGATAAATACACACATAACTTCGAAAAGCATCGAAAAGTCATTGGTGTGTGCCATGGTAAGACCTGGGATCGAACCCGAGAACTCGTCTCAGCAGTTCATTACCCATACCACTAGGCTACTGCGGTTCTATATTATTATTATTACTATTATTGATATGCCTGTCATAAAAAGCCAGTGATATAATTAATTCTATAAAAGTTTAATTTAAAATTAACACCATCTATATAAATACGAAAGTTACTCATCTGTATAGGCATTTGTTACCTTTCCCTACTAAAAGTCTAAACCAATAATAAACTTGATTTAATATCATTTCACATAAACGCCCCGGGTCAATAGGTTAAGGTCTACCTTATTTCGATGTGGTTAAGGTCTATTATCGTCAATGTGATTTAAATTTTGCGAGATTATACTACCTATAAATATAATTGATTGCTATAAACTGTTTGAAATATGAGGATATTCTTGCTTGAACGGATCGGGTTTAATAATTATACTACACTCATAATAAAGCGTAATAAATCTAAAGAGTTGAGTAGTTGTTTGTCCTATTTAAAAAAATAAAACTGGCACTACAATCATGTGCGAATTGACAAAATATTTTTGAATTTGATAGCACAGTTCTTGGGGAAGATATAACGTCATATATGCTGCATAACATCATGATAGACCCTAAGAATCGATAAGCACAAAGTTGACAGAGACGCTGGGCGGAAGGTGTAACAATGTGGAATAGTACAGAGTTCTATGGTTTTTTTTTTACGTGCGTAAAATCCCCACGGATACCTCCCCACCGAAGCCGGTGGAGGAGGTTATGTCGGACTCGAACCGACTAAAACGCACGCCGCCTGTGGGTCGCTTTAATTGCCGAAGGTGAGGTTGACAGGCATATCTCTCGCACCCCGGCCGACCCAGGGCCATCTCTCACGATCTGGCCCTCTCCTCGGGTGTGTGGGGACTACAGAGTCCCCAACACGTTCCCAGAAAACGAGGAGGCGCGCCGCCGCCGCGGCCTGCTTCTGCCAGGGTGACAGGCGGCTCCTCCTGTCACCCCCAGGCCGGCGCTCATGGGGGGCAGACGTCGTTCATCGACCTCCGACGCCCGAGTTGCCTTCGTATGCGGGCAGCTTGGCTTGCGATTCTTCGTCGCTCCCGCTGACGCTCCCGCCCCGCCTCCTCCTTCACGAGCATTACTTGCTCGCAGAAGGAGGCGCCGGCCGCCCACGCATCCGCGCAGCGGACCATCGCCACCGAGTTCTATGGTAGGTAAAACAGTGTGCCACAACAACAAATAATGTTTATTGCTGTCTCATATCCTCTTAAGTGTCTGAGGCTCCACTAAGATCGCCTGTCACCCTAGCAGAAGCAGGCCGGTACGCGCCTCTCCTTACCCGGGAGCTAGATATGGACTCAGTGGACTCCACACCCGAAGAGGGTCAGTTTGAAAGAGATGGCGAGGGATATGCCTCCGGTAACCTACAAACCTCAGACGGTTTAATCGGTTCAAGTTCAAAATCACCCACCACCGGCTTTTGCATGATAAAAAATGTTTGCACTAAAATCTTTGCGACCCAAAACCAACATCATCTATAAGTAGGTTACAGATGTGGATAAAATAGATGAGGCTCTGGCGCAGGTTTTCCTCTCGAGGTTGTGGGGACGGACTAGTGTCTTGTGGTTGTCTTTTTATACAGCCCTACAGAATACCACGGCCGTAATAACCTCGTGTTGTGATCCCGGCGGTGAGTGGTGTAGCCAGAGCTCACTGGAGGGTTTTTGTGCTGTCAGTGGATAGACCAAAAGCTTGTCCTGCTTTGTCTTTTACACTGACGGCACAGAAACTCTCAATGCTTGCAGGGTTGGCAGTGTGACTCTTGGTTTTGCACGCATCCATAGGCCACAGTGACCACTTTCCATCAGGTGGGCAGTGTGCTTGTCTGCCACCTAAGTGGTTTAAAAAAATGTTTAAAAATAAAGACTGCCTTTCGCAGCATCTGTTTAAGTAACAGTTGTAACTATAGCAATGTTTTGCGACCTTCGCCGTAAGATGATGCAACGAATTAAGAACTACGGCAGCTAGTCGTTTCTATTTCATACTGTTATAAGCAACTTTCTTTTTTTAAATAGTCTAATAGTTGTTACGGAATCGCCAGTAGTATCTTATCCAAAAAAAATGAATTAGTGATGTAGCTCGCTTTTCCATTAAACTATCAATATCTGAGCTGTCAATTACCTATTCTATCACAGTTCACTGTTGAACATAGGCGTCTCTCAATGTTGGAAGGCTTTGACCTACTGTTTTCACGCTGGCCAGACGGGTTGGTACAGGGTTTTATTTTGAGTTTTCCTTCTCTCGCAGTTATATCGTCTGAGTATTTTTCCGTTAGTCGCTCTCTTCTCTCCCTTCGGATGAGATGAGGTGGCGATACCTTTATTTCTCAATCACCGCACACGGATTCTATCCGAGCTACTATCGTTAAATTCAGATGGTCACGGCCAGGTGTCAGTTATTTATTCGTGTTTTGTCACCTGACATCTGAACCCTCAGAGGAAAGTCTAAGCCAAGCGAGTGCTCCTGCTCACTTGGTTTCACCAGGTCTAGATGGTACCATCGCCGTGTTCTTTGATTTAAAAAACATCTTTTGTTGAAGTTGGAAGTTTGCTGTCGTGTTATCTATGAACAGATCTTGATGATTTTTGGCTGAAGTATCTAGGACATGATTCCTTATAAGTTATTGTGAAGTAAAATAAACTTCGTTAAGGTGAAATTCGTAATAAAAAACAGATGAGAAAAAGGGGTTAAGAGTTGCTGTAGCATTTTTTTAAGAACGAATCATTATTATTTTTGTTGAAAAAATATTTGGAGAATCTGTTTGAAATTAGAAGATGTGCGGTGTGTGCCTATCGTTTTTTCTTTTTTTGATAGCAGATAAAGGTACCAGAAAAATGTGGCAAAGGATGCTCGCAAGGTCACAGAACTACTATTAATAGTTACCTTCCACTGACCTCTAACGTAGACCTTCACATAGCCTGTTGAAAAAAAAAACGCGCGTCTATGAGTGTTTAAAAAGTAATTTGCTATAATAATAACAAATAACCTTGTTGTACCTGGAGCGAGGCTATGACTCTATGCTTAGCTAAATAAAAGATTGGAAAATAAATACTCACGTCTTATACTTAATACTGAAAATGTACCAACACCTCAGACCTTAGTATTACTTTACACGGCTTCATACGTGAGTTTCTATGTGTTCCGCTTAAGATATTCTATTAGGCTTGTATTCTAGAATGCCACTCAATTCTAAATCTCAATTGCTCTGAAGACAGATTTTATAGACAATCTGTCAAATCTGTCAATCTGTACTCAGATAAATCGAGATCAATTTCATTTATTCAGTTTAAGCACATAAAGAGCACATATGAACGTCAAAATTTTACAATTATGTCAAGAAATATAATAAAAATATTAAGTAATTTAAATAAACCATTGGAAAATGATTATTTCGCTGGTTCAGGATTGAGTGCCGTTCTAGAATACGGGCCTTAGTCTCAGGAGTATACTAATAATACACGGGCTGATGCAGCGCGGCTTCGCGCACATAAATGTCGATTATTGCGACTTTTGGTTATATCTTCTGTTCTACTCAACCTATTGCAATCAATTATACGGTAGTTTTTATGTCTGACCTGTCTGTCTGTCGAATATATCCAAGACTTTGCGAAGTGGAGCTGAAAACGCAGAAAAGTGGATCCCGGGTTCGGAGATGAAAGTCTCAGATGCTATTGGGATGCAACGCCGAGATAATAAAGATTACACTTTATATTAAATAGATAGATATATAATTCTTTATTGTACACCAATAGATTACAGTAGAACTTGTAGGTAGCACGCATACAGTTTAATGTACAATGGGCGGACTTATCGCTGAAAGTGATTGCCTCCAGGCAACCTTAGGATGGACAGTGATGTAATAAAAGCAAAAGATTTGATGTAGTTAGCAAATAAACTAGAAACAAGGTGTATCCTTCTTCCTACAGTCCCGGGTCCTTTAAGCGGGGCGTGAAAAAGCATATGATGAGGCCGTCAAGCTGAGTGTTACCA
Source organism: Eilema griseolum (assembly GCA_963662185.1). Classification (NCBI taxonomy): domain Eukaryota; kingdom Metazoa; phylum Arthropoda; class Insecta; order Lepidoptera; family Erebidae; genus Eilema; species Eilema griseolum. The sequence goes on from OY759249.1 coordinate 7,005,735, forward strand.
TTGTCACACGGTATGTGTGAGTAATGGTGACCCTCTTTTCTGGGACTTTGCCTTCAGCTTACCATCAGGCAAGGTGAAGTCCAATTGACGTGTCCTATATAAAAAAAAAAAAAAAGATATTCACACAAAATGCACAAAGTAATTGGTGTGCTGAACTTAATGGTATTCATTATAATGACAATAAAATATTAAGTCCTTTGATATTCTGACAAAGTCGTGATCACATACCTGACTGTATTCTAAGTATTTATCATGTGTAATAATGACGAGGTCTAACGACTCTAGACAGCCATAACATAACCCTGCTTATGAAAAAAAAACTAACAAAATGTACAGCTTTCTATATTATTACGTTATTTTCTTTACGTCAGAACGATAATAATGAGTATGTGGTCTAATTCAGTCATTTTCATTCTAAACCTTGAGGCGGATACAAGACATGTGGAGGCCAGACAAGAGGTTTGGCCATTGTCTGCGGAGTTGCTCCACAGACAATGACCCACCACCTTCCTCAACATGTACACTGTAGGACTCATATGTGCCTCCGAAAATGCCATCCAGGTAGGAGCATACTGGGAGAAGTGAGAACACAGTCTGAGAGTCGAGGCGCCATCGCCACGATAGAAGAAGAAGACAAATGGAGTATGGTTGCAGAAGGTAAGACACGATGGAGAAGTTAGGACACGACAGTATTCCCGTCCCTCCTCCTCGTATTTCCCGTGAGTAAAGACTGGGAAAGTACCTCCACCCTACAGAATACCACGGCTATAAAAACCTCGTGTTGTGTTCCTGGCGGCGACTAGGGTAGCCAGAGCTTACTGGAGAGTTTTTGTGCTGTCAGTGGGAAGACCAAAGGCTTGTCCTGATTGTACCTTCTGCACTGACGGCATAGAAACTCTCTGTTCTAACAGGGTTGGCAGCACGGGTGTAACACCCCTGGTATTGTACATGTTTATAGGTCCCGGTAACCACTTTCCATCAGGTGGACAGTTTCCTTGTCAGCCATCTAAGTTGTATTTAAAAAATTATCTATATATATATATATATAATATATTATATAAAATATATATATAATATATAGCGTTATTATGTTAATGGACCTAAAAACCACACAAAGTTATTTCAATCCTACAAACTTCATAGTGTGAATTGGACTCATACTGTTCATAATAATATAAAAAGACAATTGTAAAATCTAACAAATTAAAAGAAACATATCCACTACAGTTAGAGACACTGTTTGTACCAGTTTGTTCACTATTATCTTGAGTATCTTGACGGACGCTGACGGACTGACATACACTATTCAATAGTAAGTAGACGCCTTGATCTGTATTGGCATAGACCTTAATATTATACGATAATACCAACACTTTCACAGTAAATTCTATGACAGTAGCTGTTAAAAGCTAATCAACAGGCACTGTCGGATGGAGAAAGAGCCAACGTCCGAGTGCCATCACTGCGACGCGAGCGAGGACTCAGGTCCGCACACGCTCACCGAGTGTCCGGCGTGGGAGACGCCGAGGCGGGAGCTTGTGGCGGCCCTGGGAGTGAGAGTTCTCACGCTCTCCACCTTGCTCGCGGCGATGGTCCGCTGCGCGGATGCGTGGGCGGCCGGCGCCTCCTTCTGCGAGCAAGTAATGCTCGTGAAGGAGGAGGCGGGGCGGGAGCGGCAGCGGGAGCGACGAAGGATCGCAAGCCAAGCTGCCCGCGTACGAAGGCAACTCGGGCGTCGGAGGTCGATGAACGACCTCCGCCCCCCATGAGCGCCGGCCTGGGGGTGACAGGTGGAGCCGCCTGTTACCCTGGCAGAAGCAGGCCGCGGCGGTGGCGCGCCTAGCGCGCCTCCCCGTTTCCGGGGTCGAGTTGGGGACTCTGTAGTCCCCACACCCGAGACGAGGGCCAGATCGTGAGAGATGGCCCTGGGTCGGCCGGGGTGCGAGGGATATGCCTGTCAACCTCACCTTCGGCAACCAAAACGACCCACAGACGGCGTGCGTTTTAGTCGGTTCGAGTCCGACATAACCTCCTCCACCGGCTCCGGTGGGGAGGTATCCGTGGGGATTTTGCGCACGTAAAAAAAAAAAAAAAAAAAAAAAATCAACAGGCACTGCAACCTTGCGTGTTGTAAACATTTAAAGAGTTTGCCGCAAATAACACGCGTGCATACACATAAAGACCAGCGCAGAGGAGTGGAGGGGTGGGACATACTAACGGATGAAGGAAAAAACATACAGGCATACCAGAAAACACATAGCTATTTGAATAGCTTCTATTAAAAGCAGCCAAGCAGGATGTGAAGAAGCATCTATCAAGACCGTCAAGGTAGGGACCGCCATTTTAAGTCCAATAGTATCGCAAATGGTTGTCCATATCTGTTGGAATGCACTTCAGCTTTTTACCATCTAGCGGGTTGTGGTCAATGGACAGACCAAATATTTAAAAAAAAAAACAAACAAGAAACCTATAGTTGACTGATGAAAAACACCTCGCCATTGTACTTTGTGAAGAAGAATAAATAAAAAATAAAAAAGTTCGGTGTAATTAAATTTCACTAAGTAATCTGAATATTTCTCTCTATAATAAGTTTGTATTTACAAAAGAAAATGTATTTATGTAAGTTCATTGTTTTAGCTAATAAGACATACTAGTTAAGCCGTGCTTCCTTGGGGTCTACATAGCTTTGTGTGGTGCTCTACAATATTTTGGGCGTGCGTCTTAGGTCTTCGTGTCGCAGGTGAAATTTCACCCGCAGGTGAGAATCGCCAGATGTATCGGCTCACCTGGTTATTTTTCATGTGCTATGCCATATAACTTTTACTTTGATCGATTTATCGACTCATGCTTATTTGACAAGGCTTCGATAACACAATACAAACACAACAACGACACTTCCCTGATTTGAGCGAACTACTGTTTTTTTTAACGTTCGGAAGTCCCCTCGGATACCACACCGCCGGACTCGGTGAAAGTGATTATGTCGGACTTGGACCGACTAAAACCGCATGGCTGCCTTAGGCCATCAGTTGCCAGGGGTGAGATAGCCTTTGGCATAATCCTCACGTGAGCGTTCGCTCAGGTAAGAAACTCTTGTAACCAGATAGTTCTACCTGGTTACAAAAGTTTCTTGCCGAAGGCGGGGAAATACTGGCGGTATGGTGGCGGTATACTGGTGTATATTAAGTGACGTAAATAAAAATAAATAAATATTGTGTGAGAGCAACGTTTCTGTGTGTACACCTGTGGCCATAAAAGCTGATCCAAATCTATGAAAAGAAAACCAGCAACACCAGGTGCTTCACACTCGTGCTGCTGACTCTGTAGTAACCTTGTAAAGCCTTTCTTGAAGAAGCCGACAGATGGAAAAATTAGATTAATCAGCTTGGAAGAAAACAAAAAAAAAGTTCTGGAATGGCGACCGCGTACGAGCAAACGTAGCGTAGGACGCCCAACGGCCAGGTGGAAGGACAAACTTATCAAGGTCGCCGGGATGCGCTGGATGCGGGCTCCTTTAGATCAGATATTCTGGAAGTCTGTGGGAGAGGCCTATGTTCAGCAGTGGACTGTGTGTGGCTGACATGATGGAAAAAACAAGAATTTGGATTTGATCATAGGTGAGTGAGATAGTAAGGCAGTAGCGACCGGTGGCCTGACCTGAGGCGTCGCCGTTGTGTTGTGGTGACAATCAATGCGGTCGTCCCCCATTTCTAATATAAACATAAGTCTAGTGGTGTGTCAAATTCGGAAACAGGAAATAGTAAGAACACCGTAAAAATTGTAATCGGTCGGCATAGTTCTCACAGCTAACATATACGCCATAGATATTCTCGCCTTTTTGTGTATCTTAGGTGTGAAACACATGAGAATAACACAGGAAATTACGATGAAAGTGTTAACCAGAATCATAGATAGGTAAAAGTCAAGGTATATCATTTATTGAGTGATAGTCTGTGTATTTTATTTGTTAAAACGAGCTAATCTCAGAAACTATTGGAGTTCGAATTGGGTAATTCTTTTTGTGTTATAGAAAAGAATAGAATAGAATCGTTTTATTTGTTCAAAACATGTGTGTACATACAAAAGCATGCAATAGGTTAGTAATAGTTTATATAGTCCAGTCATGTTTTGACCCATTTAGCGGCGTACAAATATATGCGTAAGGAGACGCTTAGTCATAAGATGCGCATTAATTGCTTTCAATTTTCACTAACAGTTCAATGATCATTATGTATATATTGAATAGTCAATATTAAATTATCGACGAATAGGCTCTACATCATCTCGTTACTACTAAAGGGAGCGGAGCAGTGATCATAGTGATGTCAATGAATATGTTGGATTTTTTTTAAGACTAAAAAATTACGGGCTCCAAGGGGTGGTACCTAAGGGATTTAAAAATAAAATAATAATAATAAACGTCTTTTTTGTAAACCAATAACATATTACATTACAATATGAGATACAAGTTTTGTGGTACGCATAGATGACGGCCTTTTCGCTCTGCGGCAATTTCTTACCATGAGCGAAGCCGGGCGGGTCGGCTAGTTCAGGTATAATACAGTTGTGGATGCCTTACGCAAGAACTTGGAGTCTAGATCAGTGCTGCGATTACGTGGGTGCACCGTGTGCCGGAACCTTTCACTGTCACTTTGTTTTCAACGATAGGGTTATGATGTGTAATCTAACCATCGCTTTAATTTCTGCTCACTGCTCAGCATTAAAAGGGTACTTATCCGAAACATTAATAAAGGCAAAAACAAAAACTTGTAATAACAACGTCTGTGTATGAATTCTCCTCCCAAGCCTTTAAATAAGTTTTTTTTTATACCACTTAGGTGGTAGACAAGCACACGGCCCACCTAATGGAAAGTGGTTACCGTAGCCTATGGACGTGTTTATCGCCAAGGGAGACACAATCGCGCTGCCAATCCTGTAAGCACAAGAGTTTCTGTGCCGTCAGTGTAAAAGACAAAACAGGACAAGCTTTTAGTCTTCCCACTGACAGCACAAATTCTCCAGTGAGCTCTGGCTACCCTACTCACCGCTGGGAACACAACACGAAGTTATTATAACCGCGGTATTCTGTACGGCGGAGGTACTTCCCCGAAAGGACTGCTCAATTGGGCGGAAATACCGCCGTGTTCTCCTAATAGTTAGTTGTGGTTAGTTTTTCAGTCGAAATCTACTAGATCCTGCGACATTTTCAGACATTTACAACCTACTAGCGATATTGGTTTTGCAGTTAGACCAGTGTCTGAACTGTTTAGAACTTCAACTGCCCGTAACGTCTACCATGGATGATTGTATGACAACCATGGCAATTCGTAAATAGCGAAACTACCCAGTCGGGGTCGGTGCAACAATTCTCCTTTTTTTTTTTATACCACTAAGTTGGCAGACAAGCACACGGCCCACCTGATGGGAAGCGGTTACCGTGGCCTATGGACGTATGCAACACCAGGGGTGTCACACTCGTGCTGCCGACCATGAAGAAACCTTCTGATGCCCCTCTTGAAGAACCCCATATTGTCTCCTCCATATATTCCTGTCAGATTACATTTTCTCAGTATTGCCGCCCAATTGAGCAGTCCGACTGGGAAGTACCTCCGCCCTACAGAATACTGCGGTTATAATATCTTCGTGTTGTGTTGCCAGCGGTGAGTAGGGTAGCCAAAGCTCACTGGAGAATTTGTGCCGGCAGTGGGTTAACTAAAGGCTTCTCCTACTTTGTCTTCTACACTGACGGCACATAAAATCTCTGTTCTTGCAGGGTCGGCAGCATGGATGTGACTCCTCTGGTGTTACAAACGTTCATAGGCCACGGTAACCACTTTTCATCAGGTGGGCCGTGTGCTTGTCTGCTACCTAAGTGGTATAAAAAAACAGACTAATTTTATGTAAGTCACAATTCTCTTATTCTATGTTAGTTGGATTATACTATAACGTTGAGCGTGAAAGTTTTATTAAATATCTATGTACATTATCAATCACCATTCAACAGCGGTGTGGCCTGCAGCAGTGATTGATATATGTAGTCAAGTCTACTGGCTATACTCGTCAGGATGCTGTTGGGATTGACTCGCGTCCTGATGCCAAAAACAAAGTTTTAAAATAAGTGTCATAACTGTACCGTACCTTTTTTTTATACCACTTAGGTGGCAGACAAGCACACGGCCCACCTGATGGTAAGTGGTTACCGTGGCCTATGGAAGTTTGTAACCTAAGTGTTAAAGTTTTAAAATAAGTATCATGCCATGATATCGGACACTATTGCCACAAAGATGATTTCACTTAACTTGACAAATTATTAGAAAATACTAGCCAGTAATCGATTAGTAACATCACATGTGTTCCTTCATATTAATAACCTTTGGTCCGGACAATAAATCAGTTTAACTGTTATATAGGTAGCGGTAAGTATTGTAAGTATATATTAACCGAATACCATACTTCTACACAAGACATGTAGATACTATGATTAATTGTAATTTCTTTTATACAAATTAGGTGGCAGACAAGCACACGGTCCAACTGATGGAGAGTGGTTACCGTGACCTATGAACGTGTGCAACACCAGGGGAGCCACACCCGTGCTGCCTACCCTGTAAGAAAAGAGATTTTCTGTGCCGTCAGTGCAGAATACAAAATCAGGATAAGCCTTTAGTCTTCCCACTGACAGCACAAAAACTCTCCAATGAGCTCGGCTACACTAGTCACCGCCGGGAACACAACACGAAGTTATTATAGCCGCGGTATTCTGTAGGGTGGAAGTACTTACTCATTCGGACTGCTCAATTATTCTTTAAATTAAATTATGCGTGTTGTAAACGAGTCGTAAAGAATGTCCTCCAAAGATTGTCCTACGATGACACAGAGGAGTTATTGTCTGTTTTAAAATAGATAATTACTGTTAAGTTGCATAATTAAGACATAACTTTAGTTAGTGGTAGTGAATCACCCTAGCATTGTAATATTCTTGGTAAATTGATTGTATCTGCAATAGTATTTATGAAATATTGTTAATCTGCACTTGACGCCTAAAGCACAGGACTACCTAGTTCAGGCACAGCTTATATAAATATCTCTAAGTAAAGACCTCTGTAAGACAATTAACTGCACAAATATATATTATACAATTATACATACCTAATATACCTACCCATGCACAATGTAATAACACACGATAGATTAAGAACCATGTAAAATACTGTACAACGATTATAAAATAAATTTTGATTTGATTGGATTTGAATTGGGACGAAAATACCGTCGTATATGTATATAGGACACGTCAATTTAACTTCACCTCGCCTGATGGTTAATTGAAAGCAAAGACTCAGGAAAGAGAAGCTGAGTGCTACCATTGTAATATTGTTGGTATACAATGGTGACCTTGCATACCAACAATATTACAATGATAGCACTCAACTTCACAGTCTCATCGGATGCTTTTTTACGCTCTGCTTAAAGGAGCCGGGTCTGTAGGAAGAAAGAAATATGTATGCTAGTAGTAAATTCAATTATTGGTCATAAAAATGGTCATTTAAATGACTATTATAGCAAATAACGGTGTATTTACCATGTTTACATGTTTTATAGGGTCCGATATTTCGTTACCGTTACACACAAACGGAACGATCACGAAACTAATAATTAAGGTTAACATACCGTTAACTATTGTTATAGTAATGTAGTAATTAATTCATAAACTTTTTGGATATTATAACGGTAGTCAAAGGTATGCTGCGTGGTTCCCGGCAGAGTAGAATTTGGACCACCGTATCTCATCCCATGCGGTGTCGTACAACTAAGGCGACTACGGTATAGGGCTGTTTAACATCAGACAGATATGTACAGCGCAGACTCAGCCTCAGCTACATGCTCGAGTCAACAATAATGCCCGGCAGACGGCAGTAGGCTCACCTCCTATTATGTGGGACCGAATTAATAATAGGTGAAATGTGGGTGTCAATTTAGCTCTGCCTAACCGTCCGATGATATAGGCGTGATTATATGTATGTATCCAGTGTATATATATATATATACATATCCAGTGTATATATATATATATATACATATCCAGTGTATATATATATATACATACACTGGATACATACATATAATCACGCCTATATCATCGGACGGTTAGGCAGAGCTAAATTGACACCCACATTTCACCTATTATTAATTCGGTCCCACATAATAGGAGGTGAGCCTACTGCCGTCTGCCGGGCATTATTGTTGACTCGAGCATGTAGCTGAGGCTGAGTCTGCGCTGTACATATCTGTCTGATGTTAAACAGCCCTATACCGTAGTCGCCTTAGTTGTACGACACCGCATGGGATGAGATACGGTGGTCCAAATTCTACTCTGCCGGGAACCACGCAGCATACCTTTGACTACCGTTATAATATCCAAAAAGTTTATGAATTAATTACTACATTACTATAACAATAGTTAACGGTATGTTAACCTTAATTATTAGTTTCGTGATCGTTCCGTTTGTGTGTAACGGTAACGAAATATCGGACCCTATAAAACATGTACATAAACTAGTATTGTTCCTTGAGTGTCAAGGCATTTGTGAAAAATCCTTTAATTGTGAGACAGAACAGACAAACTGGAGAGGTTACTAGAATACTAGAAAATAAAAGAAATACCAGAACTTAAAAGTCGTGCCAAGTAACATCCAGTTGTTATGTCGTAGTGTGTTTTGTATGGCAGCCTCTATTTACAACAAGCTACCTGCGAAGATCCGATCAGAAAATGTTACCGTATTTAGGTGTAAGCTAATAAAAACTTTAGCAGATAAGGCTTACTATACCATTGACGAATTCCTCTATGATAATAAAATTCTCTCGCATGACATTGTAAAGTAATCAATATTTATATGAATGTTAATGTAAAATTAATTTCTACACCATATTCCATGGTAGGACATAGCGCACTTTAATGTAACCAAGAATAAGACCTGTACGTAAACCTATAATTCACAAATAAATAAATTGAATTGAATTGAATACATTTTGCTTGGTTGGAAAAGTTGAATAATAGTAGAGGAATGTCGATCACACGTAAGGATTTAAGAATATTTTGCATGAAATTTTTAAACTTTAGTATGCTAACTATTCAAATCGACTAAATACGAAAAACATAAGACAGATATATATAGGAAGATTTTGGATCAGAGTATTCCCTCTGTAAAGGAAAGATCGCGGGTTCGAATCCTGCCCGAACCGATTCAATTTTTTCCCTATCTCACTCAAATCAAAAAATATAAATATGTTAATATCCCACAAGTAAAATACATTATTATATATAAAGTTTTATTGGCCTCAGAAATTAACAATTACTATGCATGTTGAGATACTGCTTCCAAAACTAGGATTACGCCTGTGTTTTCGGAGACAGTTGTACAGCCAAACCATATTTAAAAAATATATATGTATTAGAACCGATATTACTAATATTCCCTCTAACCCCTCCAGCAAAGCTGGGTTGCTCGGGTTCACGCCGGTATTGTAATTATGGACGCATTAAGAGACGACATCATAATGAAAACATTTTCAAATGATTTTAGAAAGGAGTACAAAGACAAATAGAATCTTGTAAGATAGGTATTAATTTTATAGTCTGATATGATTATTTAAATTTTAAAGATATATTAATGTTTTACCATATAGAAACTAGGTACATAAACCAATGGGTCACCGTTTGTTAAAATATGGGAAAATCACAAGTGAAAATCAGTTTAAACACCGTTATTTTAAACGTGATTTATATGCGAATCCGCTAATGTTCCGAACCTTGGTGCCTCTGGGCCGCACTTAGAAACTTTTGATGAATATCATTGATACTTAATTTTTAAATATATATTCAATAGCTATAATGAATATGTACTAAAGGGTCAAACATCAAAGGCAGCTTTCCTTGAATGATAGAAAGTATTAATAGAAAATAGTAGAGCACAGCTGGGGGGCATAGCTATACTATAAATCAAACAACATCAAAACAAAGCTGGGGAACTAAATTGTGGACGATAGCCCATTATAACCTTACAAGGAGAATGAACTTATAAATATTTTATGAGAATCATCTATAGGCGTGCCCTGGCCAGGTTTTTTTCTTACGTGTTAATACCCTTTTGGGCATCAGCTCTAGTGAAGTCTAGTGTTGAGGTGGCAGAGGTGGATATATCAGACTTAAACTTAGAGGCTGAACCAATTCATTAACATTTCGCTGGATAATTACGTAAGATTGACAATTGGGTCAATATTTTTTTTCTACCACTTAGGTGACAGACGAGTACACGGCCCACCTGATGGAAAGTGGTTACTGTAGCCTATGGACGTGTACAAAACACTCGCGCTGCCAACCTTGTAAGCACAGAAAGTTTTTGTACCGGTTTTTGTGCCGTCAATGTAAGAGACAAAGCAGGACAAGCTTTTTGTCCTCCCACTGACAGTTTAAAAACTCTCCAGTAAGCTCTGGCTACCCTACTCACCGCCGGGAACACAACACAAGGTTATTATGCCCGCAGTATTCTGTAGGGCGGAGGTACTTCCTCAGTTGGACTGCTCAATTGGACGGAAATACCGCCGTGTCCTACCTCCTCCACATTTTTAATTTCTCGTATTAATATTGGTATCTTATAACCTGAGCGAGTGTTCTGGTTGATTCCAAAACTTCCATCTTGCTGCCTGGGGTTCAATTTAGTGAAGGATGTCATCACTAACAGAATATATACCTTCTATTTAGAGTTCTGTGACTCTAAAGAAAAGCAGAACCTTTACAGGATCACTTGGTTGTCCACCTTTAACATCTAGTCTAACTCAGCTAAGTATGTAAATATAACTAACTTATTCTATTGCATACAATAGTATCGACCTGGTTACACCGGCCGTGGTCACAGGCTGACTCTAACCTCCCCAGCCTGTGACCACGGCCGGTGTAACCTGGTCGAAACCTCAAGCAAACCAAAGGTATGTATGTACCTATACCATGAATCGCGTTAATTCACGTTAACATTATTGTATATCATGGAACGCGATAGTTCAAAAGTTATTATAACCTATAGTAATTTCATGAGTATCAGAATAAACGGGATATTTACCATGTTTCATTATTTTGAGTCAAAATAACTCAAAATAATGAAACATGGTAAATATCCCGTTTAGTATCAGAATAAACGGGATATTTACCATGTTTCATTATTTTGAGTCAAAATAACTCAAAATAATGAAACATGGTAAATATCCCGTTTATTCTGATACTCATGTCAGTGACCATGATAGTTTAAATACCTATATAGTAATTTCAGTTTTCAGCAAGTAATAATGGTCGCTCCAAGGATTTAGATTGAAAAAGTGATAGTCCAAAACTGGACTTGTTCATTCCTTAAATTGGTAGCTTCAGTTTAAAAAAAAAGCAATGTTAAGACTTAATCTTCCAGTGCCCGAGTCCAAAAATATGAACAATTTTTGAAGTAGGTCAAAAATCAATCTTACTGTATTATTTTAGTCAATTTATTCATAAATATTCATGTTTTTCTCTGCGAACTTCACTTTTCGTGTGGAACATAGTTGAGAATAGGTACTGTCCGTTACTTATTGCGTAAGCTGTACGGTTAGTTGGTTCAAAGTAACGAAAGGCACTTTTACTCACATTTCGGCCTGCTATTTTTACACCGTTTACTATTTGTTTGTTTTGTAAGTTCGTTATATAAACATTGAACTAGAATTATTATGTAGTGAAATGTGTTAAGTCTTTGGCGTTCTGACATCTTCGAATATAGCAAAAGCTTTAAAGGTACGTAGGTATCGTGACATATATCTTGAACCTAAATCGCAACACAAACGAAGGCCGCGTAATTTTGTCCTACGTAAGCGACAAACGCGACAACGCGATGCGTTACGACGCGGCGTATAAAGATCAAATAGTCGTTTTTCTTTATTATGTCCTACGTTGTATCGCACGAATGCGTCATGTGAAGTATGGAAAAATGTCACGTTGTCACGCGCCACATTGCCGCGCTGTCGCGCCTGTCGCTCACGTAGGACAAATGGGGTAAATATGTATTGTGAATTTGAGCTCGGCCAATGCAGTAGCACCCCGTCCTTTCCTCAAAAGAGACCCAAGAAACGTGTACTGTATGTACACTGACGGACTCATAAACTGCATCAAAGTAATAGACGCCTTTGAAATAAATATTTTAACCAAGTATGCATACTTTCTATGCAGATTTAAATTGAAACCTCTAGATTGGTTCGTGAACTTTAAAACAGCGTAGGGTCATATCTTTAAGTTTAAGTTTATGTACTGGAAAGGACCTTAAGACTTTTATTGAAGAAAAAACAGAAATTTAAGAAAAATTGGTTTAATTAAAAAATTGGTTTTAACAATAGACACAAACTTTATGCAAGGGTTTATTTGTGTTTTAATAAGGTGTATTACCCCCACGTGCCCTTATTACGGATTCTAATCGGTTCCGCATAGATTTTATAAGGGTTGCGGAATCTTGCGGAATATTGTCCCATTCTTCTGAAAGTGCTGTTCTTAGTGCTGCCACTGTCGTGGGCGAAGGGTTTCTCGCATATACAGCTCTTTTTAAATTGTCCCAAACATGCTCGATGGGATTAAGATCCGGGCTGCGTGCTGGCCAATTCATTGTACGTATCCCAACCTCTTCGCAATAATGTTGAACTTGTGCAGCTGCATGCGGCCGGGCATTATCCTGCATTAAAGTAAAATTTTCGCCTATGAATCCCATGTAAGGCACCACGTGATCTTCTAATATCTCTGTTATGTAGCGATGTGCTGTCAAACCCCCTCTATTACCGTTTTGACGGACCATGTCTATGAACACAAGTTCGGTTCGCCCGTTCATCGATATGCCACCCCAGACCATACATGAACCGCCTCCAAAAGGAACACGCTCCTCAATGCAACTTTGAGCATATCGCTCCCCACGTCGACGATAGACTCTTCTGCGACCATCTGCACCATATAAACATGTCCTACACTCGTCCGTGAACAATACAGAGGCCCACTGCTCTTCTGTCCAATTCAGGTGATGACGCGCAAATCTTAAGCGAGCTTGTCTGTGAGCTGTAGACAACTTTGGACCATTTGCTGGTCTAAAAGGGGTGATATCCGCTTCCTTTAACCTTCTTCTTATTGTTCGTGCACACACGTTTACTCCACGCACTTCATTAAGCTCGGTTTTGATGTTAACTGACGTGAGGAAACGATTTCGCAGGGAAGTTATAACAATAAATCGGTCATCACGACCTGTGGTTGATCGAGTTCTGCCTGTACCACGTCTCCTCCTGTAAGAACCTGTCTCTACAAACCTTCTGTATATTCTAGAAACCGTAGACTGGTTTAAATTTAAATTTCTACCAATCGTTTGTTGATCCAAGCCCTCCCGCACCAATGCTACAATTTGTGCCGCTTGTTCGGACGAAGTATCCATATTATGGTTCAAAAACTCTCGATGTGTTAAAAAACTAACCCAACAATTATGCTGGTAACAATAATTCAATTGACAAAACAAAAAAAATCAATGAGAATCAATTTAAAACTTTGCTATAAATAACACGCAAATCTGATACTACAAGTAAATTTTCTTTCCCGGCTATATTCATTTGTTTTACTGCAGTTCTATTTTTAAATTTAATTTTTTTTTAAGATTAAGAGCCAGTCTTTCCATATTTATATAATTTAATCTAAAAAGTTTGCATACTTATTATAAAAAATCCTTTTAGAGTAAACCTGAACTTTGATGCAGTTTATGAGTCCGTCAGTGTATATGTAGAAGGTATTCTATAGGAAGTAGGACACGACGGTATTTCCGTCCCAATTGAGCAGCCCGACTGCGGAAGTATCTCCTCCACCCTACTGAATACCACACCACTGCTATAATAACCTCGTGTTGTATTCGCGGCGGCGAGTAGGGAAGCCAGAGCTCACTGGAGAGTTTTTGTGCTATCAGTGGGAAGACCAAAGGCTTGTCCTCGCCCTGTCAACCCTGTAAGCACAGAGAGTTTTTGTGTCGTCAGTATAAGAGACAAAACAGGACAAGCTTTTCGGCCTCCCACTGACAGTAAAAAAACTCTCCATTGAGCTCTGGCTTCCCTACTCAGCGCCGGGAACCCAACAAGAGATTATTATGGCCGGGGTATTCTGTAGGGCGGAGGTGCTTCCCCAGTCGAACTACTCAATTGGACGGAAACACCGTCGTGTCCTACTTGGTCGCGAGTTACATTTCCATTGCTCCTTTCTACAATATTGACCAAAGATGAAACCTTTTCTTATGAAGTAAAACGCACTATAGCGGCACTGCAACGTAGCGGCACTGCAGCGCAGCGGCACTGTAGCGTAGCGGCACTGCAGCGCAGCGGCACTGCAGCGCAGCGGCACTGCAGCGCAGCGGCACTGCAGCGTAGCGGCGCGGCGCGTCGCGAGTCAACTATGCCACGATGCGCCGCGCCCGCCGCTTCGCTGCAGTGCCGCTGTAATATTTTTCTTGACGCGCTGTGCCTCTCCGCTGCAGTGTCGCACTAGTACGGTTTCACCTTCAGTAAGTCTTTTAACAAAAAAATTCACTATTCTAGTGGTCTGAGTAACAAACTCAGAAAGAACAAAAAAGTAGGAATAAATATTAATTGTTATAATTATGTGCCTATCTAGGCCGCACTCCATTCAGTCTAGACACCTACTTGCAGCTGAAAACTCATTAGATTTCATATGTAAAGATTTTATTTGTAGAGAGCTGCCCGTTCTCGTTTTTTTATTTGTGTATTATTCAGATATCATTATCATTATATATGTTACTAGTGGCCGCCTGCGACTGTGTATGCGTGGACCCATTTTACCCCTTAGGGGTGGAGTTTCGTAAATTCCGCTCTTAGCGGATATCTGCTCCCTATACGGAACCTACCTGCCAAATTTCAAGTGTCTAGGTGTTATAGTTTCACATAATTATAGGTAAGTATGGATTATATAAAGTGTAACAAAATGAATTCTCGGAATTTTGTGTGATTACTGGGTATACAAAACACTTTTTAGATTACTTACTAACGATAGATTACTTGGTACAATAGATAAGTATGCATTATATAAAGTGTAACAAAATGAACTTTGAGTGGTTACTTGTTATACAATACACTTTTTAGATTACTTACTAATGATAGATTACTTGATACAATAGATAAAATACATACGTATAATCATGCCTTTATCCCCGCAGGGTTAGGCAGAGGTAAATTTACACCCACATATCACCAGTCATTAAATTCGGTCCTACGTTATTACGTAGGACCGAATTTAATGACTGGTGATATGTATATATACCTCTTATTAGAGGTGAGCCTATTACCGTTTTCCGGGCACTATTGTTGACTCAAGCCATGCATCTGAGGTTAAGTCTGGGCTGTATATATCTGTCTGTTGTTAAACAGCCCTATCCCTTAGTCGTCTTGTACGACACCGCATGGGAAGAGATTGGGTGGTTCAAATTCTACTCTGCCGGGAACCATGAGGCTTACAATAGATAAGTATGGATTACCTAAGTCGCTAAGATAGATAAGTCGCTTTTTATGCACACTGTTGACAGTGTTGTCATGATCTTTAATTGCTTATAGCGGAAATTGACACCTCAATTGAGGTAATTAAACGTACATTAGACTACATTTTAATCGCTTTTATAGGTGTCAAGGCGATATTACTCAACCTTGTACCTTCTAAAGAGATTGAAACGACTCGCGTAAATTGTCACAACATTTATAAGTGAAATCTTATTTATTTTCTATTTCAAGGACATATTACATGGCGTCCGTTATTGCTACCAAAGTATTGCCGGTAATGTGGTGATGTAAATCTAAATATATATAACTCAAAGGTGACTGACTGACTGACTGACTGACATAGTGATCTATCAACGCACAGCCCAAACCACTGGACGGTTCGGGCTGAAATTTGGCATGCAGGAAGATATTATGACGTAGGCATCCGCTAAGAAAGGATTTTGATTAATTCTACCCCCAAGGGGATGAAAGTTTGTAATGAAACTTAGTCAATTTTACACCGATCGAGCTGAGACTTTGCACACATAAAGCTACTATGACGTAGGCATCCCCTAAGAAAGGTTTATGAGATGCAAGTTATATAAGACTAGCTGTTGCCCGCGACTCGGCCCGCGTGGATGTTGGTTATTGCTTTATGTTGAGTCAATGCTGAGCATAATTTTTTTCTAAAATAAAAGTAGCCTACGTTACTCCTTCTTACATCAGCTCCCTGCCAATAAAAGTCCCGTCAAAATGGGTCCAGTCATTTCAGAGATTAGCCTGAACAAACAGACAGACAGTCTTTATTGGCAGGTAGCTGATGTAATAAAGTGTAACGTAGGCTACTTTGATTTAGAATTTTTTTATGCTCAATAGTGTTGACTCAACACTAAGCGATAACCGACATCCACGCGGGCGGAGCCGCGGGCAACAGCTAGTTACATAATATGCGTCTAGGCTAGAAGGCTAGGCTGAAGTTTACATAAATATCACTCATTGAAATAAAACCACTTTTTACCCGACTGCCAAGGTAGGATTATATTTTTCGCGCGTATCTTGTATATATGTTTGTAATATTCTTTATTACTACTACTAAATATGGGACGGATTTCTTCAATTAACATTTTTTTTATTCTACTTAGGTGGCAGACAAGCACACAGCCTACCAGTGCCTCTAGCACGAAAAAGCTACACTAGCTTGCCTATAGTGAACCCGAGTGTGTGTGAAGCCTGCCAATCGCAGTGCTCCGTTCTCTCGATACGTTTACGATACGTTTTTCTTGTTAGGGATACTGATGGGAAGTGGTTACCATGGCTTATGGACGTATGCAACACTAGAGGAGTTACACTCGTGCCACCGACCCTGGAAAAACCTTGAAGGACCTTATATTGTAGACGCTTGGGTAAAGCGCAGCAGGGAGTTCATTCCACAGCTTGAGCGAGCGTGGGATGAAGTTCCTTTCATACCGCACAGTGCGCACCCTATCCGGTCGCAATGTGTGAGGATGAATTCCCTGCCAATGGTGAGTGGTGCGATGATAGAATGTAGCTGTGGGCATCATGTCAAACATGTCATCTGAGCATAAACTTGTATAGGCGGTAGAACACATACAGCAAGGCAAAGCCCCTCCTATATAACCTCTTTCCTGAGACTTTGCCTTTAGCTTACCATCAGGCGAGGTGAGGTCAAGTTGGCGTGTCCTATATAATATATATATATATATATATATATATATATATATATATATATATATATATATATATATATATATATAGATATATATAACATATCGTTAGCTTCGCCTCGGTAACCCAAGTGTACTTATAAGTATAGCGAATAAAAACCAATATGGCCACTGTAATTCGCAATAATTTATAGTGGAAATAATAAAAATAAATTGTATAGTACAATATGGGTATCAAATTAAAGAGCTCATCACGAGGATTTCAAAATGGTATATTATGACACCATTTTATTTTAAAAAAATGATTAGAAATAATGAGATCATCGCATTTTTCACCATAGGCAGGAAATTCATCCTCACACATTGCGAACTGAGACGGTGCGCACTGTG
This sequence comes from Eilema griseolum, assembly GCA_963662185.1. Classification (NCBI taxonomy): domain Eukaryota; kingdom Metazoa; phylum Arthropoda; class Insecta; order Lepidoptera; family Erebidae; genus Eilema; species Eilema griseolum. Next base: position 7,023,380 of record OY759249.1, read on the forward strand.
CGGTATGAAAGAAACTTCATCCCACGCACACTCAAGCTGTGGAATGACCTCCCTGCTGCGGTTTTCCCAAGCACCTACAATATGGGGTTCTTCAAAACAAACATCAGAAGGTTTCTTCATGATCGGCAGCGCGAGTGTAACACCATAGGCCACGGTAACCACTTCCCATCAGGTGGGTCGTGTGCTTGCCTGCCACCTAAGTGGTATAAAAAAAAGTGATACTGAAAAGATCGAAATAAGTTTGACAGCAGGCGGAACCCATTAATTTTCTTTCGGTTTATGATTGGCAAATGGGTACCGCCTGCTACCAAACTTGTTTAGATCTATGCAGTATCAGTCATTTCTTTTTTAAATATTTTTTTATGGATTCTAATTTGATTTATTTGGTACCATTTACAATTAGCCCGACGTTTCCACCAGTTTTCAGCAGCCATCATGGGCCCCCGTTAACCCGCTGCTGATATATGACTAATTGACACATGAGAAAACAGTCTTTAGAAAATCTTTTCAATGATCTAATTTACTGTCTAATTTTCAGACATGCTGTCGTCAAACCCATGTTAGTATCGAAATCTAGATATTAAAAAATTATGAGTCAATTTTTAGTTGCGTAGATAGTTCTAATAAACATGCAAAATGGAACTAGAAGAATGGGACTAGTGAGTGAAAATGAAGTTTCAAGGTTACTCAATAATATTTACATAATGAAATTAAATTAAATTACGGCATATTACGTATTCCGCGGTATTCCGCATTAATTAAGAATTACGCAAATTACTTTAGAGATTTCGGAGAAATTAACGTACATACTTACATAAAAAACCTCCTCCTTTTTTGGAGTGTTTACGAGTTTTACGTTTGATCACAATCTTTAGAGATTACGACAGACACGTCAATTTGACTTTACCTCGCCTAATGGTAAGCTGAAGGCAAAGTCTCAGGAAAGAGGGCCTTCGCTAGAGACACGTACCATGTTACAATAATGGCATTCAGCTTGACCGCCTCGCCATATGCTTATTCACGCCCCGCTTAAAGAAGCCGGGACTGTACGAAGAAGGAAACACGTGAGCTGGTAAGGAATTCCAGGTCTTTATGGCGCGGCAAAGGAAAGAGTCACCAAACCGCTTGGTTCTCGATGGAATATTCTGCACCGTTGCGGGTGTCATCTAAGCCCTGCACATGTTGTCCTGTGTAGGAAAGGAGAGAGTGGGACTAATTGGAAGAGCTCACCAGAACATTCATAGTAATTGAGACGGCAAAATACTGCCAAGGATGCAATACGAATCTAGAAAAGCTCTAGGGTGTTCATGACCTCAGGATTCGCGGACCGCACGTCGCGACGCTACAAACTGTCGAGTGCATTTAGTAATTACTCACCTTTTACATGCGAGAAGCTACTTTATTTTTAACCAAAAACATACCTTTTGCCTGTCATTAGTTTCGCCATTTAGAAACGTACCGATCAGTAGTTTAATTTCAACAAATAATTTCGTATTCTAAAATAAACTTAACTACTCCGAGTTAGAATACAAAACGGTTCGCCTGCAACGTTATTGTGTAACGTAATTCATGCTCTCGTGAACTTGAATGGTTTGCACGGACAGTAAAAGTGTTTCAGAAGCCAATTTAGGTAGTTTCTTACACGTCATCAAGATTAGGTGACATTTGTAGTGAAATTTTTGTGTCTGCGGTTATGTAAAGTTATTAAGCGAACAGAACGGACTAGTCTTGTTCAATGTTTGTTTATTTTTGAACAGACTCATCTCCGGAAGTACTTACATGAGCGATTTCAAGCACTGCGCTTGGGGGATTGTTAAAGTCTATATAACTGCTTACTAGCTATGGCGAAGCAATAAGAGAAAGAATGAGAAAGACGTGGGTGGGTCGGCAATGCGACGCGGGATTAGAACCAATTACGATTTTTTAAGCACATCTTGTTCTACTCCTGGACAAAGGCCTCCAAATCTTTCTTCCATTCTTTCTCCGTTGCTACGCATCCGAATTAAGTAGTCGCGATTCCCCCAAAAAAATATCGATATAAAAACAGCGTTTCATCATGCAAGGCAAGGTAAACATTTTCGGAGGGAATCATGACATACCCATGGCAGGTTATAACCACCAAAATAAATCTCATTAATTTATTACCCTCTTACGATAATTCATACCTACCTACGTTCTATTTTTAAAAGTCAAAAAGTAAACAAAACGAAGGATCTACATATAAACAGCCAGTTAACAGTGAAACCATTGCCAATTATGTAACACAGAGAACAAAACCGGTCAAGTTCGAGTCGAACTCGGCAAGTGCCGTTACAACATCTTTTTATTTATTATTCATTCCAAATTCAAAAATGATTTAATTATATACTTAGGTCAGAAAGGAGGTTATCTCTTTCAGAGTAATAAAAGAAGTTCCTTATCTGATTTGCATTATGGTGAAGTGTACCTAATAAGTAGGCCGTGTGGTGCTTTATTCGGGATTCCTTGGTCATAATGGCGTGAAAATGATATGGTGTGTGAAATTGTACTGTTGCTTGAAAATTGTTAAGCTTTAGGATGGATAATGAACAATAAGTATTGAAATATTTGAGTGATGGTGGTACAACACTCACTGCAGGCACACACGCAAGAAATAATATCAAACAAAAAAAATAACAAAATAAAAACGGTAGGTAATTCGTGCTCACAAATCGTGACGCACCATCTATCACTGGTGGTGGCACCTCCGAAATTTAATAATACAATCGTAAGTTTCAAGAGATAACGAAACAGTATTATACAATTCAATGACTTTTAATTATACCTACCAAACACGGTGTTATTAAACAGCTGTTCGAATTTTGAATTTCAAATTTGGAACAGGAATTTGATATTCCAGTTATGTATGAAAAGAATGGAATAAGGGTTTTGGCGCCAACAAAAAGAAGGGCGCATAGCAGTATTATTTTATTTTCCAAAATTGGTTTAAACTCGAGTTTTTATATATAAAAATGGTGGATTTTCAGACAGGTCTTTGAAAACGCACAAAAGTGTAGGAAAGTTGCATATTACAGTGAATTGTAACTTTTCGTGTTGGTTCCAAATCTACCTAGGGAGGTTCAAGTAAAGTCCCCACAACTTTACTGAGGCAGCAATCATCTCATTGATCGTCATCATAATTATCATCATCATCAACATTCATTCTATATGATATTAATATAATACATGATGATGGTTAAATGCTCTGCAAGAAGCCAAACACGAACAGAAAAAAAAGGAATGGAATAACAAATTCTCGTACCAAATTCCGTCCAGTTTGTCCAAACGTTTTAGCGGTACGTTCATTATGCATACTGCCAAGGATTGAAATATCCTGCCTGAGTTAAAGATTTTAAAATGTTATAAACCTGGAATAGAGTACACAGGCGGGAACTAAAAAGTATATTTAGTACTTGAAGAACGAAACTCTAAAAAATCTGGGACAACCAGCTGTACGAAACAAAAAGCAGGCCGAGACGTCGACACAGAGAGCCAATTCGAACATGTCCGTAAGTGTGACGAGTGACGCAACAATATAAGTTACGTAACGACCGATGAAGTTTAAAAATGTAAGTGTTCGAATCTTCGATGTTTAAAAGTGTTACGTGAGTACATAATATATGGGTACAGTCGACACCGACGGTATTAACCTCAATTTTTGCAATACAAAGAACTGGAATGGTTTACTTGTGTCCTTCATATGGTACTTAGTTCCTCAACCGGCGACTCTTTTCATTACTGAACCATCGTGTCTTAGAACTCTTTACCAACACACGTGTTTCCTTCTTCCTACAGTCCCGGGTCCATTAAACATGAAAAAGCATATGATGAGGCCGTCAAGCTGACTTTTATTATATGAGAAACTTTATGTATGAGTCTTTCCTGAGCTTACCTTTAGGCAAGGTAAAATTTAATTGAATTGTCCTATATATAAAAAAAACATAACAGAAGGATCAGAAGAGTGGACCACCGGCTCTCAAAATGTGAGTTTTGGATGTTAGGTACATTGATTGAAGCTCGCGTGCTCGGATGAAAAATAAGGAATATAAAGAGAATCAACTCGTCTTAATCTTTTAATAGTTCTGTTCATCTCTGTAGAGGTTAGTTTTTGACAAAGGCACTTATGGTCAATAAGTCTTATATAATATAAATATATATATATATAATCTTACTAATATTATGAACGAACTCCGCCCCCCATGAGCGCAGGCCTGGGGGTGAAAGGTGGAGCCGCCTGTCACCCTGGCAGAAGCAGATCGCGGCGGTGGCGCGTCTCGCGCGCCTCCCCGCTTCCGGGGATGAGTTGGGGACTCTGTAGTCCCCACACCCGAGGCGAGGGCCAGATTGTGAGTGACGGCCCTGGGTCGGCCGGGGTGCGAGGGATATGCCTGCCAACCTCACCTTCGGCAACCAAAGCGACCCACGGGGTACCCGCGGGGATATTGCGCACGTAAAAAAAAAAACAATCTTACTAATATCATGCAAATCTGATTGTGAATGAGTCACTGTGTATTTTTAACCTCGTATACCTACGGATTTTATTGAAATTTTAGATGAAACAGTTAATTTAATCAACATAAAATATAATTTGAGAACTGCCAACTGTACAATTTATTAGGTATTAATAGGTATTAGTTTCTTTGTGAACGAAAATTTTATCTGATTACAAATCACCACTTTATAATAATACTATCTACAAAAATCAGAAGGGATACGTGCGAAATATATCTTGACATTATTTTAACTCAAATAAACAAGTATCAGAAACGAGAATAACTTGCTAAAGTGAGTACCCGGCTTTTGATTTTGTACCTATTTAATATGTATTATTAAATTTTAATATTTATTTTATATTTATTGAATTTTTGCTCAAATATAATCAGAATTAAATAATCAAATCAAATGCTTTGTATTTTCGACTATTTTTTTATTTTTACGGTGACGGAGAAAGAATACAAGTATCACCACCCCATCTCAACCGAAGTGTGTCGTAAGAGGCGACTAACGGAAAAATACGCAAAAGATATCACTGCGAGAGAAGGAAATCTCGAAATAAAATCCTGTACAACCCATCTGACCAGCGTGGAAAGAGTAGGCCAAAGCCTCCCAACATTAGGAGAGGCCTATGTCCAGCAGTGGACTACGATAGGCTTTTACCGTCTCTACCACGGTGAGTGTTCTGACGAGCTCTTCCAACTAATCCTACCATCTCCTTTCCTACATAGGACAACACGTGCAGGCCTTAGATGTCACCTTCACACTGTGCAGAATATACGAGCAAGAACCAAGCGGTTCGGAGACTCTTTTCTTTGCCGCACCACCAAGACCTGGAATTCATTACCAGCACACGTGTTTCCTTCTTCCTACAGTCCCGGGGCCTTTAAGCGGGGCGTGAAAAAGCATCTGATGAGGCCGCCTAGCTGAGTGCCACCATTGTAGCACTTAGTGTCTGTAATGGTGACCCTCTTTCCTGAGAATTTGCCCTTAGGTTACCATCAGACGAGGTAAGGTCAAGTTGGCGTGTCCTATATAAAAAAAAAAAAAATTACTTCTTATTTTTATTTCTTCCTTCTTGTCCCGTCGGTCTTAGCGAGATTCTCACTCATTTCCTGACGCGACGTGTCAAATCAAAAGACGGAGAATGTACGTATGTACGTAATTCTTCTGGTAGCACAAACCGCCAATGATGATAGCAGTCTAAGCTGTACATCGATGCCAAGTGCTGACTTCCTGGTGCGCAATGGGTTATAAATCGTAGATGACGTTGCGTAAACGCTTTCACTACAAGACGCACGCGCAGGGCCCCAATAAATAGTGTTGAAATATAAGGAATATTATGTTAACTCAGCCATTTTGTGGCTTGCGGTTTAACTTGTGCTTACATAATATAACTGATCTTAGGTTTACTCTATCTACACTATTATTATCAAAGGTTGTCAACAAATGTTTATATAAATTTTCAGACATAAACCTTTTATGTTGCTGTGCGCCGCGTGGTTCCCGGCAGAGTAGAATTAGGACCACCCCATCTCTTCCCATGCGGTGTCGTACAAAGCGACTAAGGGATGGGGCAGTTTAACACCAGACAGATATATACAGCCCCGACTCAGCCTCAGATGCATGGCTCGAGTCGACAATAGTGCCCGGAAGACGGCGATAGGCTCACCCCCTATTACGTGGGACCGAATTCAACGATTGGTGAAATTTGTATGATAATTGACCTCTGCCTAACCCTTCGGGGATAAAGGCGTGATTGTATGTATGTATGTATGTATGTAAAACTGTTATATTCCGTTAGGAATTGTTAAATGTTTTTAGTACACTGATGGAAAATGTTTATCAACATTTTATAACGTTTGAAAACATGACATCGTAATCAGTAATGGAGCTTTTTACAAAAAAGAACGCTAAGTATATGTAGCTGTTTGCGCCATGTTTTATTTAGTTACAATTTTTATTTGCTAACAATTTTATTTAGAATAGTTGACAAACATGGTGCAGGCCCTCCTAAAATGCTAGAACTACAGCATAATATTGTGTAGTGTGACTCCCACCGCGTCGCCGTAAGACGGATATATGTATAGAAGAATTTGGATGGTTTCAGGCGAAGGTTCGGTGGCTCAGTGGTCAGAACGTTCCCCCTGTAAAGGAAAGATCGCGGATTCGAATCCCACCTGGACCGATTAAATTTTTGCTATCTTAATCGATCTCACAGGCATACTGTAAATCTGTGCATACAGTTCCAAATATCTCAAAAATTTAGGGAAGGTCTCTTAACAACAGTTTACTGTAACTACAACGGTTAAGGTACCTGCGCTTACTGCCCCGTTTCAAAAATACACCCTGTAAATTGTAACTAAGTAACTAGAACAAAATCTACATTTACCGCGCTAATCCGCCCTCACTATAGTATTTGGCCAAAGGCAAATGGCCTGGCTCCCGTAATTTATTGGCTGGCGATACGTCAACCGAGTGACAGACAATTAAATTGATTTTGTGGTGAAATTTGTAGTACCTAAATTGGTATATCTCAATGCTATCATCATCCTCCTGCCCTTATCCCAAGTTTATTTGGGGTCGGCGCAACATGTGTCTTTTCCATACATCTCTAGTTGTAGTCTTCTCAACATTCACTCCCTTCTTAACCATATCAACATTGACAAAATCCATCCACCTCATTTTAGGTCTTCCTCTCCCCTTGAAGCCATTCACTTCCATAGTTGGTGCCTTCCTTACGACATTACTTTCATCCCTACACATTACATGTACGAACCAGGACAAACTATTTCCTCGTAGCTTTTCCGTGATTGGTATTACTCTCAAACTTGCTTATTGCCCACATATATACTGGTGAAACTCATGAGCTCTTCTGAAAATTGTGGTGGTGAAAACGGATATAGCTGCATACCTAATGAGCAAAGTTTTACGAATGATATGCCAGCGACAACAGGAGAAAACATTCCATACATAAACTCTACATAAACTCACGCCTATATCCCCGAAGGGGTAGGCAGAAGTGCTAGCACCCACATTTCGCCAGTTTATGTTTAGGTCCCAATATAATAGGTGGCGGCCTATTGTCATTAACCGGGCACTTTTAAACCTGCGATAAATACACACATAACTTCGAAAAGCATCGAAAAGACATTGGTGTGTGCCATGGTAAAACCTAGGATCGAACCTTTTTCTTTTTTTTTTTTTTTTTTTTATTCTATTGTTTTTAGGGAGTTTTTGCCCACATGGGCACGACAACTCCATTGTACCTTAAGCTAAAGTAACAATCACAAATTATGATTATGGAATATAAACTAATGAATCTGAACCCGAACAGCCATTCTATATGCAGTGTGTATATAGAATAACTGTGTAGGCACATGCCACGGTATTATGAAAGAGAGTCAATAGGGGACATCATTGCCAAACTGCAGAATTTTTGGGTCACATCCGATTTTGGATTTGACAAAATACTGTTGATTAGTCCAACATCTAATCTATTGAGATTGAGTTCCTTTAAGACTGATTCTCTTTCTGTGCCATTGTGTACACATTCCATCAGCAAATGTTGCACGTCCTCCAGCCGATTGCATACAACACAATTTGGTGAATCAGCCTTTCCCATTAGGAATGCAAACTTTGCTGATGGAAAGTGGCCGGAGCGGAGTCTTAGTACAAGTTTCACATATTTTCTGCTTAGAGCTTTGTCATCAAACCAAGGCGACTGAGGTGGCTCACTCTGAATAGTCTTATACCATATTCCTTTCTCTTTCGATTTCACGTTAAAAATATCTGTCCACTGATCGAAGCAAGTAGCTTTATATTTTTTATGCAACTCCCAATAGTCTGGTAGATATGGTAATATTATTCCTTCCTGTACTGCTAATTTAGACAGACGGTCAGCCTCCTCGTTACCTTTTAGCCCTATGTGACCCGGGACCCACTGCAAAATAAGCCTAGAGTTATTTATTAAAAGTTGGTTACATATCTCTAGGATGTCATAGGCTATCGATACACCTCTGAAACCAGAGGCGCACCGAGCCACAAGCTGTAAAGCACTTTTGCTGTCAGTGAAAATTACTATTTTATTTAAATTGTTCCTGGAAGCATAAGTCAAAGCCTGAAATATTGCAATGAGTTCCACAGTCATTACAGATATATCTTCACAGATTTTAAAATTACTTTTAAAGTTTATATTTTGGTAGTAGAAGGCTGCTCCCGACCCATTTACACTCTTTGATCCATCTGTATAAATTTTGCACCAATCACTGTAGTTACTATTTAATTCTTTGACAACTTCATGTATCAAATAGTTGGGTTCATACAAGTTTTTTGCCTGTTTAATACATTCAAGGTCACATTTAAGAAATTTATTTATCTGTATCGCTGTTACCCATGTATTTAACGTGAACATTTTTAGGACGCTAGAAGAAGCGATATTTAGTGTGTGAATTTCATTAAAGGTAATAGCAAGCAAAGGTTTCTTCTTATTTGTCCAGTATCTGGTCGGTAAGAGTAAATTTAACTCAGAGATTATATTTATGCTAATATTATTTGTACATGACATTGCTTTTATCATATATTTGTATGCAAGATATTGTCTTCTTAAGTTAAGTGGCGGTACATGTAGTTCACTTTCCATAACATGAATAGGTGAACTTTTTATAAAGCCTCCAATGACCCTAAGTGCTTGATTTTGTAGTTTGTCTAGCTTACTAACCTGTGTTTTTGCACTACAATCGTACATAAAACAGTCATAATCAATACGGCTCCTGATAAGTGACAAATATATTTTGCGTATATGTTTAGTATGCATTCCCCAAGAACTACCTGCTAACATCTTCAATATATTGAGATATTTTGAACATTTACAAATTAATTCAGTAATGTGTTTGTTCCATCGCAGACTAGTGTCCAACCACATTCCTAAATATTTAATAAATTCCGATAAGATTATCTGCCTTCCGTATATTTTGAGGTTTGGTACTATTTTCCTACGTCCCCTACTAAACACACAATAATGTGATTTAGTAGGAGATAGGGTCAGACCCATTTCATCCAACAATGCCACCAACGTATCTAGTGCCCCTTGTATGCTATATTCAGCCTTTGAAATTTGTTTGTCTTTATAGTATATTATAAAGTCATCTGCATATTGTGAAATCAAAACATTGTTAATCGTCTTACAAATTTTAAATGTAACTAAATTAAAAAGTATAGGCGAAAGGGGATCCCCTTGGGCTAGTCCTCTATTGGTCCACCTACATATATTATTTATTCCTACGTCGGATGATTTAAGTTTTAAATGTCTTTCGTTCAAAAAAGTCCATAAATATAAACACAGTTTGGCTCCTACTTGAATATCATCTAATGTGTGAGTAACTGCCTCAATTGAAATATTGTTGTACGCGTTCTCGATATCCAAGAAACACGCGACTGTAGGTATATTGTTAGATATGCCTACTTGAATATATGTCACTAGCCGGGTGATCGAATCTATGCATGATTGTGATTTCCTGAACCCTATCGTGTGCGGTGACAGTACATTATTACGTTCCACGTACCACTCTAAGCGTTTGAAGATCATTATGTGTAATATTTTACATAAACATGACAGAAGCGAGATAGGTCTTAATTTGATTTCGTTGTTGTTACTATTGTTTGCTTTAGATATTGAAATTATTTGGATGTCTCGCCATTGGTGAGGGATACAGCTATATTTAAATATATTGTTATAAATTGTAAGTAAAAAATGTTTAACTGAGTAAGGTAAGTTGTAAATCATTGAATATGATATACCATCCTCTCCTGGAGCCGTGTTCTTCTTTTTTAATGAGTTTTGGAGTTCTTGAATGGAAAATTCTGATTCTAGGCCATCGTTTTTAGACTTAAACGTGGGAACAACATTCGTTACATAGTCTGGTGTTAAGGAGTGCAGCAGGTCATATTGTGCTGTGGTAGGAGGGGAGGGTCTTTGTTGTTTATAGCCTTTCATCCATCTCATACGACGCCACATTTCCGGTATTGATGTGATTTCACTAATTGAGTTACAGAATTCTTGCCAACTGAGAGATTTAGCTTTTTTAATTATTTTTTGAGTTTCTCTAGTTTTAGCTTCCAACTGATTTAAATTTTCTGGGGTCGGGTTACGACGAAATTTGGATAACGCCAGTCTGCGTTGTGCAACTAGTTGAGATAATTCCGGGGTCCAATAGTTTTTAGGCTTAAATTTTTCTTGGGGTCTGTTACTAAATTTTGTATACGGGATGTGTTTATCTGCAGCGTTTTGTATTTGGTACGTAAGAAAGTTATACATTTCTTGAGTACTTGGGGAAACTATATAGTTTTCAATAGCTTCGGAAATGGTACGACGATAGTCACTCCAGTTAGCTTTTTTGAAGTTGCGTTTTTTTATAATCTGATAAGTGGTGGTAATTTCACCCGATATTTTCAGAACACTGTGATCACTACCTAAATTTTCATTTAACACCTGCCAGTCGAACATAATCGCTATATCTGACGTTGAAAATGTTATATCAGGCGAAGTCTTTTGTAAGTTGCCATTTACTAATTTTATTCGAGTGTGCATGCCTTTATTAAGAGAAATATAACCACAGTCGAGAGCAGCATCCATGATTTGTGTGCCTCTACTATTTGATTTACTCGACCAGTTAGGATGGTGTCCATTAAAGTCGCCAGCTACAATAGTTTTTCTAGTGAACCGCGAAAATAGATCGTTCCAGTCATTCTGATGGGTCTGTACTGAAGATGGGCAGTATAGTGAGACAATGTACTGTAGGTCGTCACAGTTCAGTATCCTAACACAAAGTACCTCAATCTCAGAATTCTGAGTATTAAATGAAACTGTGTGAGACTGAATCGATCTATGAACCAGTACAGCGACTCCACCATAATTATCATCGCGATCGCACCTAAAAACATTATAGCCACTAATGCTTACATTATTCTCGCAATTAAACCATGTTTCACTAATAATAGCTATGTGGATCTTTTCCTGTAGCAAAAGCGTTGAAAACGATGTAAGTTTAGGGGTCAGACTTTGTGCGTTCCACTGGAGGATTTTTAACTTTAGACTACCTTGTAGGTTAGCCATTTATAAAACTAGATATATGTTCTAATATACCACCTCTAAGTATCATGCTAACTATCAACTTTTTAAATTCTTCACAGATAATTTTTAAAACGGCTAGTATTTTTTCTTCAAACTTACTCTGAGACATAATAATAGATTTTATTTTAAACCAAATTTTTCTAAATTCCACTTTATACGTTACTTCATCATTTTGCGTGCTGTCCTCCTTGTCATTCCTCGGTGTATCTATTTTTTCATTCATCGATTGGTCTATAGAATATTCATCTTTTCTATTCTTATCACTTAATTTTTTCTTGTTTGTTTTCTGATTTGATAATCGCTTTTTTCCTTTAGTATTTGATTCTATTTCCTTTTCTTCTTCATCCTCTGTAGTTTGCGGTAGGACACTCATGGCTGCTCTGGCTAATACGCTACTGTATGTCTCCTGAGAGTGACGTAATGTGGTTGTGTGAATTGAGGGTTGTTCGTGCAAATGGTCTTCACTAAATTGATTATTTTCCTTTTGTTTCCGTTCCATTAGAATTTGTAATGCTTTTCTGTAAGTAACTTGTTTGTCGCACATTATGTTTCGAATTCTTTTTTCTTTTAAAAAAACAGGGCAACTCTTGTCCAAGACAAAGTGGTTTCCTTTACAGTTCAAACATTTCAAATCTTTAATATCGCAGTTTTCATGATCACCCCCGCATTTTGGGCAGATTATCTTTTTTGTAGGACAATACCGTTTTATATGACCAAAGTGCCAACAACCTGAGCACTGTGTAACTGGAAACTTGTAGGTTTCTACTTTAAATCGACAGTCATAAGCATAAATAAATTGGGGTAATATCTTACTTCTAAAACTAAGTCTTACCGACTCGCTGTCGACCCACTTTCCTTCCAAGTTTAGACGTTTCAAGCGTTTGATTGACAAAATTTCATCATTTGGCTGCAAAATCTCTTTTAATTCTTCTTCAGTTAACTCAGAGTCTATCCCTTTTACCACTCCATATGATGTTGTCAATTCATAGATTAAATACGACTGAAAGCCTATGTCTTTTAATTTTTGGCATTCTAATAGTTTCTCCGCGTCTTTTCTTGTCTTGAATTGGATTAAAATTTTATTTGGGTTTTTGTATTTAATTCTAAGAACACCCTGTATATTTTCAGAACGAAGAAGTTTAGCCATCGCAATTTGTTTGGGTAAACCATTTAAGGACGTGATGCAGATCTCATTATTTTCACTATTTTCTTCATTTACCCTTCCATTACATTGTAATATTAGAGATTCACTCCTTATCAAACGTTTAGGTCTTCTTCTATTGTACGTAATAAAGTCATCCTCTGTATTGTCTTCTTCTTCTGGCTCTTTTCTTTTCTCGGCGCTTCGGGTTTTGTTAAAAGTATTTATCTCACCTTCTACCTGAGTTTCAGTTGTTCCGCTCAACATGTTAAGCTCTTTTTCACATCTATTTATAATCTCAGCATCAGTTAAGTCTTCTTCCATGTTGTTCTCATCCATTTTTCACATTAAAATATAGGTGGGTAGTTTGAAAATTATTTGTGTGGCACCGGGCCACACAAACAATAGTTGTAGACGATAATAGAAAATATCTATTGAACACTATCCATCTACTAATTCATATGAATAACTATTGACACAAAAAACAACTAAGACTTAATTGTTAAGTAGGTATAAGCGCAGGAGATTCTCACGTACGCTCCGCTTCGAACGCGCGACGCAACCGAACGTTAAGTAATGTTGTTATGAGGATCGAACCTGAGACCTCGTCTCAGCAGTCCATTACCCATACCACTAGGCTACCGCGGTTAAATTTCGTAGAAAAATTGCCAAATTTATTAATAACACAAGACTATATCGCTGATTAGACCAACTAGTTCATAAGACGTTATTTTTTTAATAACGTAGAATAATTTTCTTGTCATTTCTAATACTGGACATTACAACCTAGACAATGTACCATTGAAAATTAGCAATAGTAAACATATGTGTAATAAGGTAAAATGGGGTGAAAGAGACCAAGACCAGATAGAAAGATATAGTACCTACATTATGTAATAATCGTTTGAAATTAATTGACTTCCCATCTGAACTTCGACAATGCTGTAATAAATATTGTTATATTTCGTCATTTTATTCTTCAGATATAACCATGTAGTCCTTTTAGCCTACAAGGCAGATGTCGCACGTTTTTAAAGAAATCGATAATTCAATCGATTACACTTTCATACTTTTTTTTTCTTTTACATCGCCACCCTACGGCCACCGCCGCTAGCTGTCATTCTTTTTTCGTGCGAGGCAGCGTGCGCACGCACCATTTTAGTTAAGAAAAATACGTACCTACATTAATTTAAAATCAATTTTTTTTTTTACCATGCCTAAAAGAAAGCGGGATGATAAAATTGAACGATATCGTCGGAAAATTCAAAGACTGGAACAAAAGTCACAACGGCGACGTCATCGAAGGATTGTTTCGTCGTCAGATTCGGAGCAAAAATCAGGTAAATTACTTGATTAATTAATAATTTGCGTACGGAATGTACGTACTCATTTTTACCTAGAGGTCGACCGTGGGTCGTCACATTGGTATTTTGCACCTGGAGGTCGACCGCGGGTCGTCACGATGGTAGCTAATAGAGCCTGGAGGTTAACCGTGGGTTATCACGATGGCATTTTATCTTGTTTGAACCATATGGGGTTTAAACATAATGTTCCTTCTGGAACATTTGCCCGATTTATTTATATCCTACCCTCAATAAAGCGGTCAAATTTTTCGCTTTCTTTGAGGAGCCGACAACGAACGAGGTCGTTCAAGTTGATGTGGAGGTAAACGCCAGAAGTACCGAAGTTCGGTCCCAAAATTCACGAGAATCTAGCTCGGCTTTGGCAGCCTATATTACGCAAGGGGCTGAATAAGGAAACTAAGGATAAACTGTACAAGGAGTAGGTACTTAGTTCCTGAAAACTGTGCTCTTTTGAGAGCACCTGTACTCAATCCCGAAATATCAGCCGCCGTGCCGGACGCATCCCGAACGCGCGACAAAAGGATTGAAGGGGTCCAGCAGCTGGGTGTGACAGCCATCAACAAAGGACTAGGTCTACTTTTAGATGGCGGATCGAACAGGTTGGAAGTCATCAAATATATGAGTGACGGTTGCCGTTTGCTGTGCGACCTCCATTTCTTAGAAGGTGAGGCAAGAAAGAAGTTCGTCACACCGGGCCTGGATAAATCCTTCTTGAATGTAATTCAAGATGTTGAACGCGACGACATGCTTTTCGGCATCAAGTTGTCAGACCAAATAAAAGCTTCCAAGATTATCGAAAAACATGGCTTACAGATAAAGAAACCTGTCCCAACGCCCAAGCCGAATTCTTTATCTCAATCCCAGCCGTCATCTAGCCGCTCACGCTCGTCGGGAAACTGGATGGGCCCTCCTCGCTACTCCTCGAGGGGAGGAAAGGGGGGGGCGAAGAGAGGCGGGCCAGCGAACCGAGGCAGGTTCCTGGCAGCCCCAGCCCAGACGAAGTCATCGTCAGGCCAAGCCAAACAACGTGTCACCAATCAACAGCAATAAAGGTACTTCATGCTGGTAGAATTAGCTTCTGCCATAACTGTTGGTTACATGTTACCGATAATCCGGTTATTTTAGAGTGGATATCCAATGGATATCCTATACCATTCGATAAGAAAGTAGTGCAACCATTTCCCCCCCGTAATCAGTTCTCTGCTAGTGACGAGCAGGACATGTCTTTAGCCATAGATAATCTTTTAGACTTAGGCGCCATTTCAATCTGTAATCGTACTGACGGCGATTTCTTATCTCAAATCTTTTTAGCGCCTAAACCAAACGGGGGTAAAAGGTTTATTTTGAACCTCAAAGGTTTAAACAAGTTTGTCACTAAAACTCATTTTAAGATGGAGGACCATAGGACAGCGTCTAAGCTCATACCACAAGACGGTTGCTTAGCCACGGTGGACTTAAAGGAAGCCTACCTCTTGGTACCTATTCGGCATCAAGATCGTAAGTATTTACGTTTTGAATTCAAAGAAACGGAGTATGAGTTTAATGCCATGCCCTACGGTCTATCCGATGCCCCGAGAGTCTTCACAAAATTGATGAAAGAAGTGATTACGTTCTTGAGAAGCAAAGGTTATAAGTCTGTCATATATTTAGATGACATACTTTGTATAGGTGACACTCTCGAAGAATGTTATACTAACGTTAAGGAGACCTGTCAATTGCTCGAATGTTTAGGGTTCATAATTAATTACGAAAAAAGTGTACCGAAACCACAAAAAATATGTCGTTTTTTAGGTTTCTTATTCAATACAGTCAATTTAACCCTTAGTCTACCGCCTCACAAAGTCAATAACATATCAAATTTATTACGGAAATTTTATGCGTTTGCCCAGATGTACAATTAGAGATTTTTCACAACTAATTGGGGTTCTAATAGCGGCATGCCCAGCCAATAAGTATAGCTGGCTGTATACTAAATCGCTAGAACAGCATAAGTTCCTTGCTCTTCAAGAACACGGAAACTTCGAGGCTAAAATAAATATTCCCCAATCTATTTTACCCGACTTGCAGTGGTGGCAACAAAACTTAACGTCTTGCAACCCTATGCGACCACAAGAATTTTTTAAGCTAGAGATTTACACAGACGCCTCCAGGACGGGCTGGGGTGCTTTCTGTCAAGGCAACCGCGCCAATGGAGGGTGGAAGGACGAAGAATCGTCTTACCATATAAATTACTTGGAGTTACTTGCCATCCTAATGGCTTTGAAATGTTTTGCAAAAGAAGTTTCTAATTGCTCTATTTTGCTCAGGGTAGACAACACAACAGCGATTAGTTACATCAACCGAATGGGGGGAGTACAGTTTCCACACCTCAACGACCTAACAAAGGTAATTTGGCAATGGTGTGAGAAGCGAAAGATTTACCTCTTCGCGTCGTATATTAACACACGCGATAATATAGAAGCTGACGAGGAATCTCGAAAGATAAATATCGACACAGAATGGGAACTATGTGATTGGGCTTTCCATAAAGTGGTTCATAGTTTGGGTCAACCAGCACTAGACTTGTTCGCTTCACGCACCAACGCCAAATGCGATTGATGCATTTACTATCGACTGGCGTCACGAATTCTTCTACGCATTCCCCCCATTCTCCCTAATTTTGAAATGTATCAGGAAAATCCTTGACGACGAAGCCACTGGCATTTTGATATTTCCACACTGGCCGGGACAAGGCTGGTTTCCTCTTCTCAAGAAAATGTTGAGATCGGAAATTATATATTTCAAACCTAACAGAGGCCTTCTATGCTCACGTCTCAGGACACTGCACCCGCTGCACGGCAGCCTTACCCTGGGGGCCGCGACGCTCTCAGCCTCGCGTTCATGAGACGCGAGACCTCGGACGTAGCCTTGGATTTGATGTTAGCCTCAATATCTGCAAGCACACTAAAACAGTATTCCGTGACATACAAACTATGGTGGCAGTTTTGCAACGACAAACATTTAAATTTTTTCTATGTTACCGTAGCATCCGTTATCACTTTTTTAGTCGATCTCTTTAATAAAGGTGCTTCATATGGCACTATTAATAGCCACCGATCTGCCCTAACATTACTCCTGGGGAATAACGTAGGGTCAGATGAACTAATGAAGCGGTTACTGAAAGGCATTTATAAGAAAAAGCCTTCGCGCCCTAAGTATACGTGTACTTGGGACCCCCAGGTGGTTTTACATCACGTATCAAATTGGTACCCTAATACCAATATTACGCTAGAAAAGCTAACTAAAAAGCTTACTATCTTATTGGCTTTGTGCACCGGGCATCGAGTCCAGACTCTGTCCCTTATAAATATAAAAAATATTAGGCAATCTCCCTCTGGGTTAAGCCAACCACTGCTATTCCTACCGTATTTTGTAGGTAATCCGGCCATTTGTGCAGCGAAAACACTCGACGACTATCGCGAGGCCACCGCGGGGTTGCGCCCCGCCGGTATGGACAATCTTCTCTTGACATTTAAGAGGCCCTATAGGAAAGCCACCTCTCAAACGATTGCTCGCTGGATCAACAGACACTAGCGGAGAGTGGCGTGGACGTGACGGTGTTTGGGGCGCATAGCACGCGTCACGCCTCCACCTCCGCGGCAGCCTTCGCTGGTGTCTCGGTAGATACGATCAGCAGGACGGCTGGCTGGTCAAATTCGTCATCAGCCTTCGCCAGATTCTACAATCGCCCTTTAACTGATCAAGGTATCTTTGCGAGGACCGTATGCTCGATTGATCACATCGATGATACTTAATTGTGATAAATTATTATTATGAACCTAATTTAAGAACATTTGTGAGACTTTTTGTTATTATAAGAGGTACAATACAAGTTGTTATTTTGTTTTTTCTAATGATAATCATAAATAAAAACAGACATTTGTTACTGATACAGTATACCTATATTTTATTTCATTTACAAAATCATAGGTACTTACCCAATACTTAACTTATACTCTAAACATCTACATGGTTATATCTGAAGAATAAAATGACGAAATATAATATAAGATCAAACGAACTTCTGGAAGTGAAGTTCGATCAATATTATATGAGTCATTTTATTCGAAGATATAGCAACCCACCCACTCCAATCAGCAGTATCAAAGTTTATTAACTCTAAAGAATGACAGCTAGCGGCGGTGGCCGTAGGGTGGCGATGTAAAAGAAAAAAAAAGTATGAAAGTGTAATCGATTGAATTATCGATTTCTTTAAAAACGTGCGACATCTGCCTTGTAGGCTAAAAGGACTACATGGTTATATCTTCGAATAAAATGACTCATATAATATTGATCGAACTTCACTTCCAGAAGTTCGTTTGATCTTATATAGTGAGCTAGACCATAGGTATGTGATTGATAAATTGTATGATGAAATTATTGATGCCCTTAGTATGTCTGCCTCTGAAAGTCATACTGTTGTTGAGCATAGGAGGAAGCAACCTGTAGTCGGGTGGAACAGACATGTGCGTGAGGCTCACGGGGTGGCTCGGTCTAAGTTTTTGGAATGGGTACAGGGGGGTAAACCGGGACGGGGTCGTGTTTGGGACGAGATGCGTGAGAGTCGTAAAATTTTTAAATCGCGCCTGAAGTGGTGTCAGGAGAATAGGGAGCAGATAAAGATGGACATGCTCGCTTCTCATCATTCCAATCATGACTTTCGGAGCTTTTGGAAAACCACAAGCAAATTAAACAACAGGCCGGGCTTGCCCGTGAGTATCAACGGTGTTTGTGATCCGAAGCTCATTGCGGACAGTTTTAGGGACCACTTTGCTGTAAGATCTCCATTGGGGCCATCCCGGTCTTCAAGTGTGGAGGAGCGTCATGATCGGGAGCTTGGCACTAGATTTGATGAGAAGGAAGTGAGGAGAGCAGTCCAGTCAATGTCGGGAGGTAAGTCTCCTGGTCATGACAGTTTGAGTATTGAGCACCTCAAGTATGCTGGCGTACACCTGCCTAGAGCCCTTGCAATGCTGTATACATTCTGCATTGGGCATTCGTATCTACCCACAAAGATGATGGAGACCGTGGTGGTGCCAATAGTTAAGAGTAAAACCGGGGACTTAAATGATAAGAACAATTATAGGCCAATCTCCCTAGCGACGGTACTTGCGAAGGTGCTTGACAGTTTGCTAAATACACAGCTTGACCAGTACATAACTTGCCATGACAATCAATTTGGTTTTAAACCAGGACTGAGAGTCAGCTATTTCATGTTTGAAGCAAACTGTCAAGTACTACGCCGATAGAAGTACCTACATCTGTATATGCCTGTTTCCTCGACCTTTCGAAGGCGTTTGACCTGGTTAATTATGACATCCTGTGGCAAAAACTTGCTGATATTTCTATGCCTAGAGAACTAATACATATTGTAAGGTATTGGTATCTGAACCAGGTCAACGTCGTTAGATGGTCGAGCGCGTTGTCGGAGCCGTATAAACTGGAGTACGGGGTGAGGCAGGGAGGACTGACCTCGCCGAAACTCTTCAACCTTTACGTAAACGCGCTCATCGAGGAGCTCAGTAGCACTCGTGTCGGTTGCCATATTGATGGAGTTGCTATCAATAACATTAGTTATGCTGACGACATGGTCCTGCTGAGCGCCTCGGTGTGTGGCTTGTCTAGGCTATTGAGAGTCTGCGAACGTTATGCGCTGAGTCACGGTCTGGTGTATAATGGATCGAAAAGTGAGTGCATGGTCTTTCGGGCCATGGGTCGGAAATGTCCGAGTACGGTTCCACCAATTAGACTGAACGGTATCGAACTGAAAAAGGTTCAAAACTTCAAGTATCTCGGGCATATCGTGACCTCTGACCTGAGAGACGATGCAGATATCGATAGGGAGCGAAGGGCGTTGTCTGTGAGGGCCAATATGATCGCCCGCAGGTTTGCGCGTTGCTCGGGGAGTGCCAAGGTGACTCTTTTCAAAGCATTTTGTACGTCCCTGTACACGTCCAGCTTGTGGGTGTCGTATACGCAGAAGCAGTACAGCGCCCTTCGTGTACAATATAATAATGCGTTTCGGGTGCTCTTGGGGCTGTCACGGAACTGTAGCGCGTCGGGGATGTTCGCCGACCGTCGCATCGACTGTTTCTATACGACGATGCGAAAGCGGTGCACATCCCTGTGGCGCCAGATCCGGGGCAGCGGTAACACTATCCTGAATGTATTTGCAAGTAGGTTTGATTGTCGGTACATCAACCATGCGTGCATGGTTCATGTGCTGACAAACATACAAATGACTCAGAGGCAGAGCATGTTTTATTAAAATGTAAATTTAATTGTAATTTTGATATTTGATTCGGAATAAATTTAATTGAAATTGATTTTATTGTAATTTTCTTTGACATTTTAATCTGTAATTGAATTAATTAAATTGTAATTTTTCGTTGACATTTTATATTATATTGCAATTTTTATTTTTATTTTAATTGAATTAATTCCAGAATTTTCTTAAATTATTATACATACTAACATAGATTTATATAAGTCAATTGTTACTAACATATTGAGTCTTGTTGCTCGAAATAAAGAAATTTATTATTATTATTATATTACATCGTAATTATTTATTTATATTAATTCTTTATTGCACACACACAATACAGAGATCATAAATAAAAACATTCCAAAGAAAATGTACAAAGGCGAGCTTAACTCAAAATGATTTCTCTCCTAGCAAACCTTTGAGTACTAGAGAAGCATATCGACGGTTGAAAAGCAAAAAGGTACAAGCGACATCGAAATTTCATACAAAAAAACGTCTTAAAGTTTATGAAACACTCTTTACAACACAATGTAATTTGAGCATCAACTGTTCTTGTCGCTTACGGTCTTTCAACCGTCGATATAATAATGAAGGGGGATGTCAAGTGTACATTACAAAAAAAAAAAGATTATTTTATGGCCTCACTCTCTTATCCTCAAATGGAACTAGGTCGTTAGGCCTATGTAATAAAAAACAAACTAGCTGGCACTGGTCTTCATTTTATCTACAAATTCTCTTTGATTTATTACTTAGCGGCCAAAATAATACTCCACTTTCAATGTAGCTCGCTGACATGTAATATTAATTGTCTAAATGTGTTAATAATGAATGGCTTCTTCCACATTATAAATTGGACAATTTTTTATCCGTTTTCTGTAACAACATAATTAACTTTTCAAGTGCGATCTCAGACGCTAAACTCCGGTCTTTGTAATTTATATGTAAGTGTAATGTATTGTTAATTACAGTGTAATGTAATTTATTCTTCGCCGTTAAAACATAACAGCCGCAGTTAATTTTCATTTAAATTCTAAACTATTGATGAAAGATGATGATAATGTGTCAAAATTTTCACTCTCACTTGTAGTTTTTAGTGTGGACATCCTCACAGATGAGGTGGAGCCAGCGACCGACTAAAACCGCACTCCATCTTTTTTATTTTTTTATTTTTTTATACCACTTAGTCGGCAGACAAGCACACGGGCCCACCTGATGGGAAGCGGTTATCGTGGCCTATGGACGTATGCAACACCAGGGGTGTCACACTCGCGCTGCCGACCATCTTGGGTCATTTGTCGTCGTGAGCAACTTCATTATATTAACTAACCGTTGGTAGCTTAGTGGTTAAGGAGTCGGCCTTACGATCGAGAGGTCCCGGGTTCGATTCCTGGCCATTATACTACTGACATGAACCCACTCCTAACACAAGCAATTTAGCTTAGCTGGAGGGGTTAGAGGGAATATTACGGTTCTAATATTATCTTTAAAAAAAATAATATATATTACATCTTCGTGACTAGTTCAGAGGCAACTCAAGGTAAACCTATCATTTTATGAATGTATTATGCCCGTAGTCTGCAAAGACAAAGAGTTCTGAATCTCGATTTAGACAAGGACAAAATGTCTAAAATCTGTCCTCAAATAAATTGAGATTGGTTGCGCCGAGGTAGAAGCTGTATTTCTTGACGTGGAAACACACTCTTTCTATACCCGTCTCCTCTCCCGCACTAAAAACCATAGAATAGGACTAGATAGCTTCCGTCCGCCATTTGTGATATAGACACTCAGTGCCGCTTTGAACTAGCCAGCGTAGGGACGGATCGCGAGCGCGTCTCTCGGAAATGAATAATATTTGTTGTATTTTAACCGCCTCATAGACCTTTACCGATCGGATGGTGCCTCTCGTGTGTTCCTCAAGGGATCTAGTGACGCTGACGGCAGCTCCTGAGCAAGGAAGAGAAGATCCGTGTACCGGCTGCGATGAAAAACACGTGGGTCGTGAAGGTTAGTGCATCCTCTCCTAATTTCTCGGGCTGCATTCACTGCCTGGATTGAATCCGCGGCAGCCCGGCCACCTGTCTTGTTTTGTGTGTAAAGTGTCAATAGAACAGTTATCTGCTTCTCCGCAATACAGTCCACTCGCGCACGTTGGGCCAAGCGCCACCATTTTTGGTCCGGATCGAGCCGGATTCTAAGCCGTAGTTCGTATTTTGTTATTATTCTAATGGGAATGAGCGCACCGCACCTAAGTGCCTGGTTATTTTAGTAGAAAACCCCGCATCCAGACACTTAGGCTTAGAATTTGTTGTCCGTTCGCCGCTGGCTCGCATTGTACCTACCTAATACATAAATAGGTTAGGTATCATATCAACGCTTAATCGTAGTTCGCAATTTTCGCATCGCACCTAAGTGCCTGGTTATTTTAGTAGAAAACCCCGCATCCAGACATTTAGGCTTAGATCTTAGGTATACTCAGACACCCTAGTGCATAGGCACAGTGTAATACCTAACGCATTTGGCTTTGTTTTGTTTTTTTCAATTACGTTGTTCTCGGCTCACGTCGTATTTGCCTAGTACCTGCGTGGGTAGACACGTGGCTGTGCCTACCTCGCTCGCATCTCATCCCAATTCATACGAAAGTATTTTAATTTGAATAGATATTACGCAATACTTAATCTCGGAAATAATAGTTGAATCTAGACAGCGACCATCGCGTAGGTACGACCTTGTTGCTATGCGCGTTTGTTCAAGCGTGCATTCACAGTTGTAAGCACCTACCTACCTACATAGTTAACGCTCGCGCCGCCTCGCTGCTCTGTACCGCTAGGATTAAGTCATTTCATATTTATTGTTTACCGCACTTTAGTTTGAGATTTAATTGTAAACATGTCCCCAAAGGTTGATAAGACCGGTAAGGTTCAATTGAAACTTTTATACGCTAAAAAAGAAATGATTTACTCTCGCGTACAATCGATTTATGATAGTGCACTTAAAACCTCTGATTTGGTCATCAGAGATTCGTTCTTGTGTTCTATAGAAAACTTAGATAGTCTACGCGCGGATTTCGAAACCTTAGTGCATGACATCAACGTTTTAGAGTTGAATTTGGATCCCGATTACTCAGTGAGTTATCAAGCCTTGTCGTCGTTTGACGATTTGTATTGTCGTATCAAGCGCGTCGCGAGGAGTTTGGAGAAGCCGTCTGACCGACCCAACCCCACTCGCGACCGACCTAAGTTGCCACCAATTCAAATACCCGAATTTGATGGTAACATTCGCAATTGGTGTCGATTTATAGATAGTTTTGAGAATACAATAGATAAGAACGATTCGTTGACAGATCACGAAAAATTGCATTATCTTGTTGAAAAATTGACTGGTAAAGCTATAACCGTTTGCGCTGGAATTACGTTTAGTGCCGGGAATTATAATTTAATTTTAAATACTTTGAAAGCTAAGTATGAGGATAAAAGATCGGTAGCTAACGCCTATTTGGATCAGATGTTTGATTTGAA
Source organism: Eilema griseolum (assembly GCA_963662185.1). Lineage (NCBI taxonomy): Eukaryota > Metazoa > Arthropoda > Insecta > Lepidoptera > Erebidae > Eilema > Eilema griseolum. The sequence goes on from OY759249.1 coordinate 7,047,351, forward strand.
ATCTATTACGGCATGTAACGATCAAAACTTAGAGAAATTTCTAGACACTTTCGCGTCAGCTGTTCGCGCTGTAAAGAACCTAAAGATTGATGACCTCTGCGACTTCGTATTTTTGTATATGGGTTTAAGGAAATTAGATTCCGAAACCATTCGTTTGTTTGAGTCGGATCATCGCGGCAATAAAATTCCTAAGTTCGAAGACTTAGAAGGTTTTGTTCGCGAGCATATAAAAATATTACAACGCGCTTCATCGAAACATGAAGGCGCGAAGACAGTTGTTAGTCCCGCGCGCAAAATAGATGCGTCATCGAGGTCACTGAGGTCAACCCATACTTATGTTAATACCGCACCAGCACGTGTACAATCACCTGTTTGCTCTTTGTGTAGTACTCATCACTCGCAACTGTACAAGTGTCCTGGTTTCCTAAAATTGTCGCCTAGTGATCGTTATAAATTTGTTCGCGCTAATAATCTTTGTTTTAATTGTCTCGGTACTAAACACCGCGTGGGTTTATGTAATAGTGGAAATGGTTGTCGCAAATGTCAAGCGAGACACCACACTTTGCTTCATTTTGAAAATAGTAATGCCGCATCCAAGGTGAGCACAGTTGGTTCGTCGAGCGGTGACGCGCGGCAGCCTGCGCCGCAGCCGCAGCCCGAGCTCGCACGCGCTCCGGCCTGCCCGGGGACCGCTACGAATGACGTCACCTTGTGTTCGTTCTCCGCTAGTGCTGCCCTCACTACGGTTTGTCTTGCGACCGCTCGCGTGGTTATTGTTGATGCATTAGGTAAGCCGCGCATTGTTCGAGCGCTGTTAGATGGCGCTTCGCAAAGTAATTTCATTACTCAAGATTGTTGTCGGCGTCTTGGTTTCAATGTTGATAAGCGTTCAACCCGCTCAGTGGTGAAGGGTTTTGGAAGCTTACAGTCAGCTGTTCGTGGCACCGTTAAAACAAGGTTTAGATCTCGTTTTAATAATAATATTTGGTTTGACATGGATTCGCTCGTTATAGATAGAATAGCTGAACAGTTGCCTACCGTCCCGGTTGACACGTCTTTATTAACGAAATTTAAAGACTTGCCTTTAGCAGATGAGACTTACGCTGTTCCTGGAGTCGTCGATATATTGATCGGCGCTTCGATTCTCCCGCACCTCCAGTTATCACGTAAGGTTCAAGGGGGACCGACGTACCCCGCTCCGCACGCACTGGAAACAGTTCTTGGTTTTGTTATAATTGGTTCCGCACCCGCTTCTATGGATAGTTTTAGTCACTCGACTGCTTCGTTCTGTTGCACCGTCGAGCCGCCACTGGAGTCTACCATCCGCAAGTTTTCGCTCGGTGGCTCCCGTGTATCCGCTGAAAAACGCTTTCTTTGTTTGGAACGAAAGATGCAGGCGTCCCCAAAGTCGAAGCGGGCCTATGATGAGGTTGTTAACGAATATTTAGATAAAGGTTACATCTCACCTGCGCCTGCGGACACTGGCGGGACCCAGCCTTCGTACATTATCCCGCACCGCGGAGTTATTAGAGAAGATAAGCTTACTACTAAAACTCCGTGTAGTTTTGGATGGCAGTGCTAAGACTAGCACTTCCGTGTCGCTTAATGACATAATTGTAAATTTTCGCATTAATATTAGTAATTTTTAGCTTTTAGGACTCAACAGTCGCTTTGTGTTGGGCCCACTCTTCGCCCCATCGTTGGGACACATTCGTCGCTAATAGAGTGGCAAAAATTCAATCTGAATTGGCGCCACATAATCTCTTTCACGTTGCTGGCACCGACAACCCAGCCGATTGTCTCTCTCGTGGATTGCTTCCTTCGCAAATTTTAGATCACCCGTTATGGTTTAGTGGACCGTCCTGGATTCATGCCGCGTTAGATAAGTGGCCAGTTAGTCAATTCAATCCCACTACGGTTTCCGAACCACCCGAGGAGAAGAAGCACTCGCTTGTTGTATCGGTCCCACGTGAAGAGACCCTTATTTTGTTGTTGGCTAATCGCGTCTCGTCTTGGTCGAGACTGTTGCGTTGTGTTGTTTGTTCGCCTCTGCCCTCTGCCTAGCCAGCAGTGGGCACGAGCTCCAATCTAGGTTTATATTTTAGTTGTTATTTCCCAAACCTAGATTTAGATTAGACTTTATATTTGTTTCGCATTTGTCGTTTCGAAGGTAACCCTTCAAGCCGGGGGGAATGGTTGCGCCGAGGTAGAAGCTGTATTTCTTGACGTGGAAACACACTCTTTCTATACCCGTCTCCTCTCCCGCACTAAAAACCATAGAATAGGACTAGATAGCTTCCGTCCGCCATTTGTGATATAGACACTCAGTGCCGCTTTGAACTAGCCAGCGTAGGGACGGATCGCGAGCGCGTCTCTCGGAAATGAATAATATTTGTTGTATTTTAACCGCCTCATAGACCTTTACCGATCGGATGGTGCCTCTCGTGTGTTCCTCAAGGGATCTAGTGACGCTGACGGCAGCTCCTGAGCAAGGAAGAGAAGATCCGTGTACCGGCTGCGATGAAAAACACGTGGGTCGTGAAGGTTAGTGCATCCTCTCCTAATTTCTCGGGCTGCATTCACTGCCTGGATTGAATCCGCGGCAGCCCGGCCACCTGTCTTGTTTTGTGTGTAAAGTGTCAATAGAACAGTTATCTGCTTCTCCGCAATACAGTCCACTCGCGCACGTTGGGCCAAGCGCCACCAGAGATCGAAATTCAAAATTAGAACAGAATACCATTCTAGAATATGGGCCTGAGAGCGGATGCAAGGGCCCGAAATTTGTTTTTGATGAACCGGGTTTCATGATCCGATAATGATGATGACGAGTGTATGTATGTATAGGTACAAAGTTACGATAAACGGCAAGATTGTGCATCTTTTAGTCAGCCTATTAGACCAGTAGTTCAACTGAATTTTGTATAATTTCACAAGTAATTTTACTACGGTAAGTGGATCACTATTTCGCGAACAACATTGCCGTCCAATTTCACTGCAATATTCAGCAGTTTTCTAAATTCTTTGTTAGATATTTTTAATTAAACTAAGATCATCATGTATGCGTTGTTTATTCGCCGTAGCGAAGGAAACTTCGACGATTTATGTGGCGTGGCGGTAGAGCGATCGACTATTAACTTGGTGGTCCCAGATTCGGTTCCTGTTAAGTGCAAATATTTGTGTAGATAAATATATAGATGCTTTACTATAATTAGTATGGCCTTTGTTTCTTAGCCTTCACTTAAGCTTACAATCAGGCGAGGGGCAGTGTAAATGACGGAGCGTTCAGTGTAAATATTTTATGAGCTTGCACCAGAGCCTCGTTCGTCAAGTAGTAGGTATATACTAGTAAGAAGGTTAAGCAGTCGGCCTTACGATCGAAAGTTCCCAAGTTCGAAAATGTATAAATTGATGTTTTATTATTGCGATATCACATATTCAAAATTTGGTACTACAATTAACAGTAGGCTAATGCCTACTGTACACGTTGGCGAACACAGTGGTCAACGCGTAGGGGGTTGGCGAACACATAGTGCGGGGGTTTGTGCCATTCTAATTTATTACACACTTTATTGTACGCCAATTACAATACTCATGTTACAGAAATTGAGAAGACAAGAACAGTATAAAGATCGGCCTTATCGCTTTACGTAATTTCTTTCAGGTGGTGGTCTACAGGAGAGTGTGTTGGCCAACATCATTGCCGGACATTAAATGTACTTCTAAGATTAGATCTCAATTATTTTTTCAAGTATTCCATTAATTACAAGTGAAGGTGATAAAATCGTTGCCTAAAGCTTAACCTATGCTGCTTTGATAAATAAAATAGCTCTAACTGTAGAAGCATTAATCGTGACTTTTAAATGTGTTACAAAAACCTAAATTAATACAGATATTAATTAAGATATCGAATTCAAAGGTTAATTTTAAGAATATAATACTTTTACTCCATTCAGTTTGGTACTTAACTGAAAGTAAACTATCTTAGTACATACAGCTTGGCAAAAAAGTCGTGAAACGGTACTAAAATATTTAATCACTGGCAACACTCTGTCGATCACGTCAACTTAGTACTTGTTGTGTCATTTCATACATTCCACGATAGTTGTTTTAAATTTACTTGAAGTTATTTATATTATTGTAGTGATATTGAGTTCAGAATGAATAGGCCTGTGATCCGCAGCTCCGCCAGAGAGATTATTTATAAAGTTTACTTGAGATGTTTGTCAGAACGCGAAGCCGGCCAGTGTTTGTCCGATCTCAACAATGTTTATAAACGGACAGCTGAAATGACTGGTAAAATATGGTTTTATTTAATTTATCAGATATAATTTGTGTTAATTAACTTGTGAAATGTAGATTTAACCTCTTAAACAATTATTGTTTGCTTAATAACAGATGTGAATGTATTTGAGGTTATGTTGTTTACAATGCAGTTTTGTAGAGTATTGCGTTCGATCAATATTGATACTTTTATTGATGATATCACCAAAAAAGTTTATTGTGCAGATTTTAGGAGTATGTAATAATTAAATAATATGTTGTTATTACAAAGTAAAAAAATTGGTTCGCAAGCGTCAGATGTAATAATAAAAAAATATGTGTCATATGACAATGAAAGAAAGTAAGTGTGTAATCTCCTATTTAAAAGAAATATAAATAAAATTGGTTTGTAAGTACATTACCATAAAAGTTCGGGCGCCTTGGAGATACACATGCCTAAGATAATCAGCGGATATTGGAAACTTTTAATCTTCCGGAGGTGAGCTAAATGAAACCAAACTGTGAGGTTTAAGGTTTTATTGTCCACTCCAGTGTGCATTTAGAAATAGTTGCAAGGATACATTCCTAATGTATATCTAACCTTAAATTTAAAATTAGAGTTTTATAAGCTAGGTCAAAATGATCTTATGTCAATATGATTCTATGTCACCAATGCACTTTTAGGTTATTTTGAAGTTTAGATTTAAAATATAATTAAAGTAAGCTCACGGCATCCCTCGGCGAGTATATGTAAACACAGCAGCGAGAAAGCTCGTAGCAGGCGAAGTTTTCAGTTTAAGCCCATGCGGTACATCCATGTTTGAGGTGAAAAGTCCAAACCCTCCATAAGGAAATGCAGATGACCGAAGACAAAGGAACGCCGAAAAAGGTCCAAAGAAAAGAGAAAAGGCCAAGACAAAGGGCAAAGGCGGTTCCAATTTGGAAACCTGTAATAAAATTGCATGTCATTAGAACAACTCCTATATATGAACACGAGGTCCTAATTTTCTATAAATTTGCGCGACTTACCGCCTTAATTTGCTGGAACAATGCCAATAGCAAAAGAAATCATAATATTTTCAGATTAAGAGCTGAAACAATAGAATTTTAACAATTATTTTTCAAATTAGGAGCGTGGCGAATTTCCATCAAAGGGAATCTTATTAAAAAATGACAACTCACCAGAAATAAACTATAATTCCACAAGAGGATAGTTGTGAGGACACAAACTATTATCCTTTAGGCCAAAATACTCTCATTTTTATGAGATTTATTGAAATTAAGTTACGAAGCCATGAATATCGACCATCCAGTCTCTATGCTAGGAAGAAAGGTGCTTTGACAGCGATACGTCAAAATGTCATTCACTCCGCGCTCCGAAACTTTTCGTTCAAAAATAGAATCAAAACCGGTGTGACGACGTTCGCAGAGCGCGTCGTTACATTACATCCCTCCCCAAAAAGAAAAAAGAAAGAAAGAAACTTCCTTTTCTAATGAAAATTATGAGAGTCCAGAACAAAATTCCAAAAAAACCTCAAAAGACAAAATGTCCCGCAACATTTTTCAATAAACAAAAAAGGCAATGCGAAAGCATCTTGCATTGGGTATTGCAGAAATAATTATAAATTAAAGAATGGGAAAGCATTCCTAAAAATCAAAGAATGTGAAAACACTCGAAAAGTAAAGAACCAAACTCAGAAAAGAGTAAAAACTTATTTCAACACAAAAGTGAAAATAAATCCTTCAATAAAACAAATTAAACAATCCCTACTCAATTCCATTCCAGATATCGATTAGGCAACCAACGCCGTCGAATCTAATCCTTGATCTTAACCAGCCTTCTAGCATCAATACAAAAGTGCGGTTGAGCTCCTACGCCACCGACTCTATACCAGCTATTCCTGAAACAAAAATATGAAACTAACAAGATATCGGTTAAGCACCAACGCTGCCGAATCTGAAAGAAAATCTGTAAAAACAATGAAGTTTTCCCACTGTCGGTTAGGTTGAAAAGCCGCCGACTTCAAATTCCTATTCCAACATCTAAAACGTCAAAACAAAATCACAACAAAAGTGTCGTAATAATATATTTATAAGCATTGTGATCGGCATAACACCACCAACTTTCCGAGCACAAGCAAAATATAAAGAAAATATGACAATTGTGACCAGTACAACACCACTGACTTTCTGAGCACAACCGCATAAGGTGTGACTATGTGTATGAAACACAATAGCACAAAAAATTGTAAAGTCCAGTAAGACACAAGTTTCCCAAAAAATGGTATAACAAGGTGTGTAAAAAATGCATAAAATGCGTCCAATCCGAGAATCTTAATACTAAGAAAATAACCCAGAACTGTACAAAAATAAAGTTCAAGAAACTTAATTTTCCATTCCCTAAGTGAGTGGAAATAAGTCAAGTGAATTTAATGTAGAAAATGAATATTAAATTTCACTCCTATATTAGAGTAGAAACTAAATTCCTAAATTTGTACAAAATATACAAGTGTATAAAAATATATACAGGAAAATAATCCTATACAACAAAGATAAATAAAAATATAAGATCTTTTGATGTGGAACAATTTGTTAATATGGAGTAGAGTTACACAATAACAAGTCCTAAAATGACCTAAGTTATTTTTGAAGGAAACTAAAATTGAAATTAATAAATTGTTGTGAAGTTCCTAACATACATCTCCTTTCAAAATCCCTTAGCCTCACAAACATCACCTTACAATGGGATTATACTTCAAACAAAGTACCAAAGACAAAGATAGACATTGTCAAAACAAGAATAATTTTAATATTTAATTATGTCTTTAATATGATAACGACCAGTATAGTTTTTATTAAGGTCTTTTAAAACATAAACATTAGAGGAAATTTTATCTATTATTTCACACTTAACAAACTTAGGTGCTAACTTAGCCGAAAAGAATGCAGGAGCATTAGACTGCACAAAACTTCTCCTCCACACTATATCTCCCACTTCAAAAGAAATGACCTTCCTTCCTATATTATAATAACGCGCATTACGCTTATAAGCTTTAAGCAATGAAGCTTGAACTTTTATAAAAATATCACTAAGTGATTTAAGTGAAAAAGCAAATGAAGACCTATTAACAACATCAAGTTGATTGAGGTTATCAAAAGAATTACTAAAACGGTGCAATGAAGCATCAAAAATAAGTTCTCTACCGAACATGAGAAAATTAGGAGTGAAATCTGTAGCTAGATTCACACTACTATTTAAAGCTAATTGAACATGAGGCAAATATTTTGACCAAGTTCTATGATCATCTTTAACAAAACAAGAAATACATGTTTCGACTGTTTTGTTATATCTCTCTACAGGATTACTTTGAGGTGTATATAAAGTATTATAAAATATTTTACTAATATTATAACTTTTTAGAAAATCTACAAATTGCTTAGCTGTAAATTGGCTTCCATTATCACAAACAAAAATTTTAGGCCAATAACGTTGTTTAAAAGGTTCACCAGTAACATTAATTTTATGTTTAACTAAATGAGTAAGACCTAGGCCTCTCTTTTCATAAGAAATATTTTCAAAAAGTGAAATAATTTTATTTAACTCGTGTTTCTCAGAAGGAGAAAGTTCAGAAACAGAAGTAACTGCATTTACACAAGTAGTGGATTCATATTCAAAAGTAATATTATTCCATAAGTCTTTAGCAAGATTAAATTTCAACCAAAAGTCAAATCCCAAAATAATTGAAGGTTTAAAAGAAGGTATTATCAAAAAATCTACATTTTTAGTTAAGTTATCACAAGTGATAGGTAAAACCATAGTTCCAATAACATTGTGTGCAGAACCATCAGCAGTAACAGCGTTACCTTTATAAGGTTTAAATTTATAACCTAATTGCAAAAATGTTTGATGAATATTAGAACCGAGTACACAACTACAAGCTCCACTATCTAACAAACCTGAATAAAATTTATTATTAATATTAAAATTTAAATAAGGTCTAGTGTCTTTATGTTTAACAAACAAAATAGGAGCAGCCCTGATATTATTAAAGAAAACTTTCAAATAATCCAACCAATCATTAAATTCTTTCTTACAAGTGGCTTCATTCGGAGCATTGCTAAATTTTTTCAACATCGAGTCACCAGAAGTTTTATCAAAAACTAGGGCTCGATGGGACCTGATACGTTTTTTGACTGAACAGTATTTGAATTACAAACTTCGCAATTCTTCGTAGTGACGCCAAGCTTGTGACATTTAAAACAAATTACACCTGGAAATGTAGGGCAATTTTTATAAGAATGTCCAGAGGACTTACATTTTAAACAAGTTAAATCATCTGATTTAACATCACTAATTTGAGCAGAATATTTTTCTTTTTTAATACTTTTATTCTCACTCAAGTTCTTTCTTGACACAAAATTCTCTAATTCTCTGCTGAGGTTAATAAATTCGTCGATAGAAGAAATAGTTCTACCAAACACAAAAGGTGTGTAAACATTCAACATGTTATGTTTAATAATAGTTATGAGGGTAGCATCAAAAACAGGCATAGACAAACGGCTAGCCATATCCATTATGTCTGTAATAAAATCTGGTAATGACTCAGTTATCTTTTGTTTACGAGTACGGAGTTCATGTTCCAAATGATAATCAAATTCAACTCTATCAAAACGTTTCAACAACGCAGCCTTCAAATCCTGCCAAGAAGCAATACGAATACGAACACTACGAAACCATTTAAGCGCAGTGCCTGACAAAAGATCAGAGAATGAACTAACCAAAAAATATTCATTAAAATTTTTAAACAAGAAATATTCTTCCACTTGAGTAATAAATTCCCTAACGCACGATTTACCATCATACAAAAGCTTACTTCGTTTTAAATCAGGCAACTTAGTAACAGAAGGCAAGTTTTTCTTCAAATTATCATTCAATAAAACATTCATCATATTAAATGAAGATGCGGCTCTCAGACTATGATCACCAGCTCCTCGACTATTCGAAAATGGATCAACAACTTCAGATAAATCAGCCATGACATGAGTAAAAGTACCAACTGGAACACCACCAACAATATTCTCAAACAAAGGCGGGACCTGTATTTCCTTATCCATGTTTGATTTATAAAAGGATGTGAAAATCTAATAAAAAGTTGTATTAAATACACTATAAGTTTCTAATTAAAGTATCAATTAAAGTTTCTAATTAAAGTTAATTAAATTATGAATGAAGTTAATTGCATTGATAGCAAAACGCTAAACTCAAAAGTCAAACAAACTCATAGAATGGAATGTTATTGTTGCAAAAATTATTTAGGTCAAATGCCTATAAAGATAAAAATGCATTAGTGATTCACAAAATAAATTATTTATGTCTACTTAAGGTAAACAGCGAATATTCAAATATTACTATGTTTTCACACATGTGAATAAAGGTTAAGAACTAGTAATTATATAATATTACTAAGTGGAAAATCTTACCTGTAATAAACAAAAGCTATATAAGATAAAACAATTATAACAATAGCCATGTTATACAAATTGAAACATTCACCTGTAATTGAGAGATACAAACAATAGTACTAACTTGTAGTATGATTAGTTTTGCAAAGTAAAAAATAACAAAGATTTACTGTAATACACAGTTATGTAACAGTAAAAAAACATGAAGAAAACACTGTTCTTAACATGATAAAGTAAAAAATAATGCAAAGGTGACAAGGAATAAAGATATATGCACACTGTCATGTCCCTGTTCGCGAGTGCCAATTGTAATAATTAATTAATATGTTGTTATTACAAAGTAAAAAAATTGGTTCGCAAGCGTCAGATGTAATAATAAAAAAATATGTGTCATATGACAATGAAAGAAAGTAAGTGTGTAATCTCCTATTTAAAAGAAATATAAATAAAATTGGTTTGTAAGTACATTACCATAAAAGTTCGGGCGCCTTGGAGATACACATGCCTAAGATAATCAGCGGATATTGGAAACTTTTAATCTTCCGGAGGTGAGCTAAATGAAACCAAACTGTGAGGTTTAAGGTTTTATTGTCCACTCCAGTGTGCATTTAGAAATAGTTGCAAGGATACATTCCTAATGTATATCTAACCTTAAATTTAAAATTAGAGTTTTATAAGCTAGGTCAAAATGATCTTATGTCAATATGATTCTATGTCACCAATGCACTTTTAGGTTATTTTGAAGTTTAGATTTAAAATATAATTAAAGTAAGCTCACGGCATCCCTCGGCGAGTATATGTAAACACAGCAGCGAGAAAGCTCGTAGCAGGCGAAGTTTTCAGTTTAAGCCCATGCGGTACATCCATGTTTGAGGTGAAAAGTCCAAACCCTCCATAAGGAAATGCAGATGACCGAAGACAAAGGAACGCCGAAAAAGGTCCAAAGAAAAGAGAAAAGGCCAAGACAAAGGGCAAAGGCGGTTCCAATTTGGAAACCTGTAATAAAATTGCATGTCATTAGAACAACTCCTATATATGAACACGAGGTCCTAATTTTCTATAAATTTGCGCGACTTACCGCCTTAATTTGCTGGAACAATGCCAATAGCAAAAGAAATCATAATATTTTCAGATTAAGAGCTGAAACAATAGAATTTTAACAATTATTTTTCAAATTAGGAGCGTGGCGAATTTCCATCAAAGGGAATCTTATTAAAAAATGACAACTCACCAGAAATAAACTATAATTCCACAAGAGGATAGTTGTGAGGACACAAACTATTATCCTTTAGGCCAAAATACTCTCATTTTTATGAGATTTATTGAAATTAAGTTACGAAGCCATGAATATCGACCATCCAGTCTCTATGCTAGGAAGAAAGGTGCTTTGACAGCGATACGTCAAAATGTCATTCACTCCGCGCTCCGAAACTTTTCGTTCAAAAATAGAATCAAAACCGGTGTGACGACGTTCGCAGAGCGCGTCGTTACAAGTATAGGGTGTATACTCTTAAAATCTACATAATAATTTTTTTATGTTATTTCTATATTAAGTTCGTATCTTTTTAGGTAAATCCGTCAGTACCGTAAGACGAATCGCATTGGAAGGACATAGAAATAAAGGTATTTTCTCCACACCAGGAAAGCATAGAGCGGGACGACCTAGAAAAGACTTGGACGATTTTGACTTATGTGCAATCAGGCAAAAAATTCAATTCTTTTACACTGTAAAAAAGATTGTAAGTAGTCTTTATTCCAAGGAAATCTTTTTTTAGTTTATAGCAAGTTCACTGAGTTCACTTTTTATCATTTTAGGCGCCTACTTTACGAAACCTGTTACCGGTGGTAAGAGAAGATCTGGGATTTAGTGGTAGCCGTGAACATTTAAGAAAGATTTTATTAAAACTGGGCTTTAAATACAAAAAATGCCAGTCAGACAGACAAGCTTTGATGGAAAAGCCAAATATAGCAGCAAAGCGTGAGGTTTACCTAGAAAAAATCATGGAAAATAGGAATTTACCAGATGATTTGAGAAAAGACATAATTTACCTCGACGAGAGCTATGTCCACACATCGTACAAATTGAAGAAATGTTGGCAATCTATAGAAGTTAGTGGAATAAAAGAAAATGTGTCCAAAGGAAAAAGGTGAATAGTTAAATCTTTACAACTACATAGTACTCTCTAAACCGTGTCTTTTACTTACATTCAATGTTTTTTTCAGGTATATAATTATACATGCCGGGAGTGAAAATGGATTTGTACCAAATGCCTTGTTAATATTTAGTGGGAATAATAAAAACGAAGACTACCATTCAGAAATGAATAAGAATAATTTCAGAAAATGGATCACTGAAAAATTAATTCCCAATTTATGTAACCCTGCCATTATAGTAATGGATAATGCTCCCTACCATTCAGTGGTTCTCAATAAGACACCCACTTCCGCATCAAAAGTTAGTGAAATTAAGTTGTGGTTGTCAGAAAATAATATTCCGTTTTCTGAAACTACAAGAAAGCCAAACTTATTAATGCTTGTAAAGCGACACAAACCGGAGCCCATCTATGAAATAGATGAAATTTTAAATGCACATGGTCACACAGTGGTAAGGCTTCCACCTTACCATTGTGACTTAAACCCTATTGAACTGATCTGGGGTATTGCAAAACATAAAATTGCATCACATAATGTCGGATCAGTTGACATCAAGGTAATTTTATAGTTATAAAAAATATATTTATAATCTTATACATAAATAATTGAATGTGAATTGTTTTTATTTCAATAGGCAGTGGCTGAACAAGCATTTCAGAGCATCTCTGCTGATGACTGGAGAAATTCATGCCAACACGTCATTAAAATAGAGAAAGAATACTATGAAAGGGGTCAAACTCTGTATGACGATATTGAAAAAATCGTCATAAACCTCCAAGATGATAGCAGCAGTAGTGAAACTAGTGAGGATAGCCAGCACACTATTGAAGAAGACCCACCCCAAGGCACAGATGAAGACTTTTCTGGCGTGGAATATTTAGACGAAAGTCTTTTAGATTCCGATTAGAACAAATTCAATTGTCCTATTAAATTGTTCTACATTACACTCAGTATCATAGTTTTATTCTTTTTCTTTTATGAATTAACGCTAGAACTAGCTTCAATCCCAGTCGCATCCGAACCTCTCAACTTGGGAGTCTGGGGTCTTTTGAAACTTTGACATTTTTCGTGTAGCAACTGACCTCCACAACCCAATGGGGTATTGGGCGATATTAAAGCATTGCAGCTACCCCAGTTGTTGAACTTTTTTGAGGTTCTAACTTCGCGCTTCGGCTTCGGCCGCGTGGAATTATGATCTCGTTTATCGCTGATATATAGCCTATGTGTTATTCTAATGTATCCTACTAATATTTGAAATGTGAAAGTATGTGAGAATGTTTGTTACTCTTTCACGTAAAACTACTGAATGGAATTTAATGAAACTTTACAATAATATACCTTATACATCAGATTAACACATAGACTACAATATCAGCAATGAACGGGTTCAGAATTCCATGCGGGCAGAGTCGCGGGCAACAGCTGGTAAGCTATATTATTGTAAAGTGTCATTAAAATCCATTCAGTTGGTTTTACCTGAAAGAGTAGCAAACATAGTCGCATACATTCTTACATACTCACAAACTTTCGTTTATGATATTAGTAGGATATACTGACGAAACAGAAGTAGTAGGTACACTTAATGAATAATGTACAAATATATTTAAATCGAAGTATCAAAACTGTTATTGTCGTTGTATATAGGGTGGCTACATGCACGATTGTGGCGCCGCTATTATTTTCACGACTTTTTTGCCAAGCTGTACATACATACATATAATCACGCCTTTATCCCCGGAGGGATAGGCAGAGGTGAATTAACACCCAATCAATCAATCAATCAGTCCACCGCAGTCCACTGCTGGACATAGGCCTCTCCCAATGTGCGCCATTTTCTCCGATCCTCCGCCTTCCGCATCCAGTCTGTCCCAGCCACCTTTTTCAGGTAGTCCGTCCATCTGGCTAGGGGGCGTCCTACCTTTCGTTTACCTTCTCGCGGTCTCCACTCTAGGACTCGTTTGCTCCAACGGCCATCGGTCCTTCGGCAAACGTGGCCAGCCCACTGCCACTTCAACTTGCTTATTCTGTGGCCTATGTCGGTAACTTTGGTTCTCTGTCGGATAACCACGTTCCGAATTCTATCCTTCAGAGAAACTCCAAGCATAGCTCGCTCCATAGCCCGCTGCGCGACTTTTAAGCTATGGACCAGCCCCACTGTACGTGTCCACGTTTCGGCACCGTAAGTCATAACAGGTAGGACGCACTGTTCAAAGACCTTTGTTTTGAGGCATTGCGGTAGGGGTGAAGAGACAACTCCACGTAGTTTGCGAAATGCTGCCCAACCCAGTTGGATCCTTCTGGCTAGTTAACACCCACATTTCACCAATCATTGAATTCGGGCCCACGTAACAGGGGGTGAGCCTATTGCCGTGTTCCAGGCACTATTGTTGACTCAAGCCATGCATTTGAGGCTGAGTCTTGAAGTGTCTTTTTAATATATTTAATTTAAAAACTCAGTTTATTAATATTTTTCAGTTTAGAAACTCATTTTAAAGACTAAAAACAGAAATTGAAGCACTAATTAGTTTAGTAGTTAGCCTGGTTTATTAGTTTAAAATATTTTTTTATAAAAAGTTCCTATGAGATTGTTTAACTTCAGTTAAGTATATCGATCACTTTTCGAGTTTTATATTGTCTAAACCATCTGGTTCTGACAATCTAAAACAAGAAAAGTGATTTTTAAACTTTCGCGATGTGAATTCATAATTATAACCTCTACAAACACCGGGTGTTTATAAAGTGGATTGCAGCTGCGGTAGTTCCTACATAGGCCAGACCAAGCGAACCATTGCAGAGAGAGTCAGAGAACATATCGCAGCTGTGAAAAACCGTCAGTTCAACAAATCGGCAGTAGCAGAACATCTTGAGTCGGGTACCAATCACTGGATTGAGCTTCATCAACCCAAAGTCCTCTCCACTGATCGCCACTACTATTCACGGATTGTGCGTGAAGCCATTGAAATCAAAAAATATAAAAATTTCAATAGGGAAGATGGATTCAAGCTATCCGGAACGTGGGATCCAGTGATTAAGATACTAAAACCAAAAAACACAGTGCCGTTAAAAACTGACATAGTGAGTGTGGTGTGTCGCCATCCTAACCATTTATAATAAGTGTAATGGTGGGTAGGCGCTCAAAAAATGTTCCCCGCATACATCTCGACGCTCGAAGACTAGTCAAGTCGTGACCACGGGTGCTGCAACGCATCCGAAACGTCGGCAGAAATAGTAAGTTCCAAAATATAATTCGCGAGAAGTCCCGATACTTAGTATAATTAAGAAAAGTGATTATTGAAAAAAATGAATCAGGGTGAATATTTGTACATAAATAATTCGGACATTTTTTATACCACTTGGTAGGCATACAAGCACATATCCCACCTGATATAAAATGGTTACTGATGCTTATGGGCGTATGCAACATCAAGGGAGTCACACTCGTGCTGCCGACCCTGTAAAAACAGAGAGTTACTGTGCCGTCAGAGATCTGTCTACCTTACTCATCGCCAGGAACACAACACAATCAGGACGGTAATACTGTCGTGCCCTTCGTCATATGTACCTAATATCAGAACCCAATAGAAAGAGGGGCGGGGGGGGACCAAGAAATTATGATCATTTTGAGTACATTGTTGGTCAAGATCGATCTGTTGCTGACTGTACCTACGTATGTCAAACAGATCGACTACGTTAGATCGAAACTTAGATAGATTACTTATCGGGATACCCATTCATGCTCAACAGATAAAAAATTAAGTTACAACTAAAACCCGACTACTGAAAAATTATTAATCAAGAAAATATCAAGGATAGCCGTAGCCGTATGCCACTTTTCCCTAGACTGTATAGTTTTGTTAGACTAAGTGGCATACGACCACGGCTATCCTTGATATTTTCTTGTTTGTTTTGTTAGACTAAGTGGCATACGACCACGGCTATCCTTGATATTTTCTTGTTTAATAATTTTTCAGTAGGCATCGGGTTTTAGTTGTAACTAAATTTTTTGTTCATATTATTTTGGGGCAAGCAATAGGTATAGTTTATACATATTTGAAATGTGCGAATTAAGCTCTTTCTGTTGATACGGAACACGACATATATATTTATTTTTTAACAAAGTACTTTATGACCGCAAGAGGGCGCCACAATAGATTCAATAATGCATTATATAGCCTATAACCAGCGGACGACTAAGACGCTTCTGACGATACCTCATTTGTCCAGTTCTAATAAGTGGTTAAGAAGCTATGAGGGAACAGATGAACCTACATACATACATAGCCTGGCAAAATCATAACCCTCCTGTTGCTTTGCCGTAGTCGGGAAGAAAATATGTTGCTTCAACTTTCTTTCGTTCGTCCTTTCTACGAGATCAATAAGCCTGCTTGATGGCATAGATCAAGTGAATAAGTATATAAATTATTTCACTATCACATCACACGCCGGCCATCAATATAAACTTTCATCAAACTTGTCAAAATCACAACGAATTGTGTAAACTGGCCACTATTACACTCTTTTACAGTCTTTTACAACAAGTAAATAAAGTTTATTGAACACCAATAAACTCTTCCGGCAATAAAACTCTTATATGACATGTGTGGCTGGTTTTATTAATATATATTTAGCTTACGCTGCGATAAAGACCTAGTTTAACGGAGAGGTAAGAGTCTTCGCCAGTATATATTTATTATTTCAGTACCTACCTATACTAGAAAACGAACAATCAGATGCCAGAAAACGACAAAAAAAGTATCGGTTTTTTTTATACCACTCAGGTGAGAGTCAAGCACTCGGCTCACCTGATGGGAAGTGGTTGCCGTGGCCTATGGACGTGTGCAACACCAGAGGCGTTACACACGCGCTGCACAACCCAGAAGAAACCTTCTAAGAACCCCACTTCTTCAAGAACCCCACTTTATCATTTAAATGAAAAGAGTACACTGCTTGCACAAAATCATTGATTTTTATTATTGTTCTAGACTTGGTAGACTTGTAGTATGAAGTCCAACTTTATAACTGACGGCACTGGTCACGGATTACATGAACAATTAGCACTAATGTGACCACCGCACTGTATTTGTTTGTTGTTTTGTCTACATACAAATTGTATAATTAATTTATACCTAATTTATTGTTTGAATCATAGATACATAGTAGATTAATCTTGAATCCATAGATTATTAATATTTGTTATTAATGAATGCTTTTTACTTTATTTAAGTTTTTACTTCATTTAAATTTCTAAGCAAGCAATCCGTTCCCTAGAAATGATTTGAATACCTAAGTTATTGTACTAATCTTGAAGACGGTGACAGCTGTCACACAGTTTTAACTAGTACAGCTGTCAACATTCGACATATCAAATCTAGTTTTGTAATGCATAAACCAGTTTCCACATTGTCTGTATTAATTTAATGATATGTGACTAAAATAAGTATGTTTCAATCAATAAATATTATCTTATCTTATCTTATTATATCACAATGTACGATGTCACAGATTATAATAGTTCTGCATTATGCAATGGAGATTGGAGATAGAGGAAGATATAGTGGTCAGTTTTGTCGTTACAAAAAATATACATACATACATACATATAATCACGACTTTATCCCCGGAGGGTTAGGCAGAGGTGAATTAATACCCACATTTCACTAATCACTGAATTCAGTCCCACGTAGTAGGAGGTGAGCTTATTGCCATCTTCCGGGCACTATTGTTGACTCAAGTCATGCATCTGAGGCTGAGTCTGGGTTATATATATATGTCTGATGTTAATCAGCCCTATCCCTTAGCCGCCTTGTACGACACCGCATGGTAAGAGATTGGGTGGTCCAAATTCTACTCTGCCGGCAACCACGCGGCTAATAAATATATATATATATATATATATATGCCTAATTATTTTTATGGATAGTTCTATTTATATATTTTACATAAGTAAATAGGTACTGTAATTTTATTAGTCAACAGGGCTGCAGTAAATTGAAATAAACACATTTATTTTTTTTCTTTGTAATGTCTTATTTTCACATATTGCTAACTCACTTGTACTTTTCCACATTACTTAGTAATGTGTCAATATGTGTAACAACAAATTCCACCAAGTACAGTACAGTATCAATCAACAGTATAAATAGTCCTATTTTCAATTGTTTATTGACCGTTGTTCTTAGAATACCAAATCAAAAAAAACATCTACTTACATTTCACATAACCCAATTGGCAGCGTAAGCTGAGTATGTTTTCGCTACCACATGCCATATACTAGGCCTTATAGCCCCTTATAAAACTTAATGGGTAGATCATATAAAATCTGCATTAACACTGCATAGCACTATAATTAATTATCATAAATACCACTAACGTGGTTTGGCGATAAAACATTTCCTAAAAGTCAATGTTGATTTATTTCACGAAGCATGTTTATTTGTTTAATGGGACAGATAAGAGATATTCCTACTACAATTTATAACTAATCAATTATTTATAGATGTGCTAGCTGTTTCCCGTGGCACAGCCCGAGTGAAATTCGAATGAAAAACTAATCCAGGGATAAAAAGTTTCTTGTACCAACCCGTCTGACCAGCGTGGAAAAAGTAGGCCAAAACCTGCCAACATTGTGGAGTGGACTGGGATAGGTTTAATTGATTGACATGAATGAATGAATGATAACAAATATTCATTCATCTTAAAAAACATTCGCAGTTATAATATTAGTAGGATATAGGGTTTAATGGGACCAAAAATAGATATTTGGACATTTCTTTTTTATATCTCTTAGGTGGTAGACAATCACAGCGGCCCACCTTATGGAAAGTGGTTACCGTGGCCTATAGACGTGTGCAAAACCAAGGGAGTCACACTCGCGCTGCCAACCCTATAAGCACTGAGAGTACCTGTGCCGTAAGTGCAAAAGACAATTCAGGACAAGCTTTTCGCAACAAGCAGTACTTATTGAATTATTTATTGATGCACATGGTGTTGCCCACAGCTCTGCCTACGTGACTGTCTAATCTCGTACCCGCTACTCAAGCGAACCTACTCAATGGATAAAAAATAGCCTATATGCTATTCCAGACTATCAATTCACGTACTAAATCGTAAATTTCAGATAGTTCAGCCGTTTGCGCGTAATTAAGTAACAAACAACTAAACCATATAAAAACGACAAATGTTTTACTCTAGTGTTACATACATACATGATAAAGGCGTACGATAAAGGCGTGATTAAATTTAATCACGCCTTTATCCCTGGAGGGTTAGTTAGGCAGAGGTGAATTAACACCCACATTTTACCAATAATTATTGTATTCGGTAGGGGGTGAGCCTATTGCCGTATTCCGGTCACTATTGTTGACTCGAGCCATGCATCTGACCTATCCCTTAGTAGCCTTTTACGACACCGCATGGGAAGAGCTAGGGTGGTCTTAATTCTACTCTGCCGGAACGAACCACGCGGAAATATGTAAATATTCAACAACATTCTACACAACGCTATCTAGACCCATGGTAAGCATAGCTTAACTAGCTTGTGTTATAGAATCTAGAATGCGGATAAACATAATTACATACTATTTTTTGTAAGTACATACATATTATACATAGAAACACCCAGACCAATGCAAATATACATATTGGTGCATACAAATATTTGCACTGAGCGGGAATCAAACCCGCGCCCCCTGCGTGGCAGTCGAACGTTCTAACGCTGTCTATCTGTATCAATCAAAGAATCTAAATAAATAAATAAATAAATAAATTATTCAGTTTAGGCACAAAAAGAGCACATATGAACGTAAAAATATTAAATAATGTAAAAATAAACCATCGGAAAATGATTCTATGTCTGTCTATTCATTCGAAGTTTTTATAGGCGTGAGCATATTTAATGAAATGAAAAGTTAAAAGTGAACAGTTACGTATAGGAACACGGAACACTTCGTTTAGAAACATTTCATAAAACATAATACAATATAGCGAGTCTTGGTTACCTAAGATTTTATGACTTTCTTAACGCAGGCTCATAAAACATAGCGTTGTTTCATCACAACACATATATCATGTTATAATACTCACTTTAAGACTGATTGATATATAAACTGTAACGCCAAATTGACTTCACCTCGCCTGAAGCTAAAGGCAAAGTCTCAGGAAAGAAGGTCACCATTACAGACACTAAGTAATGTTACAATGGTGGCACTCAGCTTGGCGGACTCATCAGATGCTTTTTCACGCCCCGCTTAAAGGACTCGGGACTGTAGGAAGAAGGAAACACGTGAGCTGGTAATGAATTGCAGGTATTGGTGGTGCGGCAAAGAAAAGAGTTTGCGAACCGCTTGGTTATTGCTCGTATATTCTGCACCATGTGAGGTGGACATCTAAGCCCTGCACGTGTTGTCCTGTGTAGGAAAGGTGAGGGTGGGACTAATTGAAGGAGGATTTGAATCATTTTCCAATGGTTTATTTTTACATTATTTAATATTTTTTATTATTTCTTGACATACATAATTGTAAAATTTTGACGTTCATATGTGCTCTTTGTGTGCCTAAACTGAATAAATGAAATTGATTCTTGATTCTTTGATTCTTTGATTCTTGATGAAACTTAACTGAATGAATAGGTATGCAAAATTTCTTTTTTTTATACAAGTTAGGTGGCAGACAAGTACACGGCCCACCTGATCGAAAGTGGTTACCGTGGCTTATGAACGTGTACAACACCAGGGGAGTCACACTAGTACTGCCGACCCTGTATGAACAGAAAGTTTCTGTCCTGTCAGTGCAGAAGACAATCAGGATAATTGAAATTTTTTTTCGCGTGGAAATCCCTACGGTTTCTCTTCCATTCCCAATGAAAAAATTTACCACAAAAACCGCACGCCGTCTCATGTTTAAAATACCGAAGTGTAAATAGGCCTAATAAGATATTGCCCTCCGCGGGTAGGTCAAATCCGGCTTTGAGATGCCCCTATCGGGTGAGGGAACTAGTGTCCTCGTCTTGCCTCGAAAAGGGAAGGTTGGGGGGTCAGATTTCAACAATGGACGAAGTAACTGAATTCAAATTTGTCTGCACTGTGTCCTCACGTTTAACTCAATGAAATTCAGTGTGGTTTCTCTACTCCTTATTAAGAAAAACGCGAGTATTTGTGTATAAATCCATACTAATATTATATATGCAAAAGTAACTCTGTCTGTCTGTATATAACGCTTTCACGTCTAAACCACTGAAACATTTTTCATGAAATCTGGTATAGGGGTAGATTAGACCTTGAGAAAGGACATAGGCTATGATTGGTCGCGATAACCCACATCTACGCGGGCGGAGCTGAAAGCAAAAGCTAGTATACTTATAAGAATTTTGGCGAAGTAAGCTAAGGCTGGAAATAACAAGTGGTTAAACGTAAGCTAAGTCATTCCCGTTTCTATTCATTAAATGCGCAAACTTACTTAGTTTAAATTGAATTAAACCCGCCTATATAAAAACCAATCGACCAAAAAAACAATGCTATCAGCACTATAATATACTAGCCTACGGCTCCGCTCATATGAATATCGTTTTTCACGGCTTTTGTTCATATTTGTGGCGTGGTGGTAGTGAACGCGCCCGCTATGCAGGAGGCGCGAGTTCGAATCCCGTTCAATGCAAATATTTGTATACATCAATATGTATATTTGTATTGGTTCGAATGTTTCTATGTATATATTTACAAAAAAAAACCATCCCAGTATATTTATTCGCATTCTAGATTCCATAAGCTAGTTAAGCTACGCTTCCCATGGGTCTAGATAGCGTTGTGTAGTATGTTGTTGTACAATTATCTCCAGTTCTACTCAACCACATATGAACAAAAATACTTAAGATTTTAAATCTGACCATGCCCTTTAAAAACAAAAAAAAAACAAGAACATCAAAATCGGTTCAATAGCTTTCGCATCCTTCGTGAATAAACAGATAAGAATTCCAAAAAAAATCTTTTTGTGTTCAAAATCGTTATCTAACATGGCATAAGTACTTTTTAAAATATCTTCAATGTACGGACACGATAATTTTACACTTTTATCACAGTATAGAAGTACATGAACCGGGTTATTCACCAAATGGAATTAAAGAAAGTAAGTTTTCTTGCATGAAATAATGAAGTCACGTTGTATTGCGTTACATTCGCCGTTAGAATTCGACATGTAAATATTTATCACAGCAAGAAAGTTTCACTCATTCGAAATACAAAACAACTCGAATTTTTTTTTATTGTTTTTTAAGGACAAGAAAGAAGGTCGATACTGTAAATAATAGAGAACCGAAGAGGTAAGATGATTGGTCACCTGATAAGACATGATTTATTTTTAAAAAATATCATAGAAGGGAAGGTAGAAGGAAAGAGGAGAAGAGGTAGACCAAGAGGAACGTTTAAGGCACAGATAAAAGAAAAGGTACAAGTCGCATCTTATCAGGAGGTCAAAGGATTGACAGTTACCCCACCGACAAGAGCACAGCTCTTAGAGACACCTGCCCCTCAAATAGGTGGCAATATGTTCGTAGAATACAATAAATCTGTGGTGGGCAAACTTTTTTTATAAAGGGCCAGAAAGTGTAAGAAATTTTAGAGGTGGGCCAGATTTTATATACTGGGATACCCTCCCTTCCCCCCACGGCAGGAGTGGTTAACAAATTGTTGTAGTGTACAGTACGCAAATCGGTAAAAAAAGGCAATATCGGTATGTCAATCTTTGTCCATCTACCACGCTTCCTTTTCGTGTACTATTTTAATAATGTAGAATTTACTTTATACTTCCGGACGGCCAAAATATAATTATGGTGGCCCATTTACTATTCAATTCATGTCAAAGGACCGTCGGCGGACCGGAACTGGCCCGTGTGCCTTACTTTGCCCATCACTGGAATAGATAAATCAATGTAATGATACGTTGACTGTCATCAACGTGAAAGTTTGTGTTTTAGTTAGTTCTAGTCCGACATAACCTCTCCCACCAGCTCCGGAGGGGGGGTTTACGTGGGGATTTTTCCCCACGGTTTTTCTAAGGAGGCTGTTCCTCACCTGTCTGTCTGTAGGAGTGGTCACTCATCCTAAGATTAACGTGGCTAGAGTTGCTTAACCTTGGAATGTGTAAACATACTCGGTCACGACTTACTTAAGAGTCCCTCAACAGAACGCCATAATATACCCAAATACGGGAAAATTTTCTATTAATTTTATTAAAGAATATTAGAACCATAATTACTAATATTCCCTCTAACCCCACCAGCTAAGCTAAATTGCTTGTGTTAGGAGTGGACTCACGTCGGTAGTGTAATGGTCAGAATTCGAACCGAATTCGAATTATTATAATTAAAAAGTTTTAGATATAGTTCAGCATATTGTATAATGTCAAAATTAGTATAACAGTCTGCTTTTTTTTTTTTACGTGCGCAAAATCCCCACGGATACCTCCCCACCGGAGCCGGTGGGAGAGGTTATGTCGGACTCGAACCGACTAAAACGCACGCCGCCTGCGGGTCGCTTTGGTTGCCGAAGGTGAGGTTGACAGGCATATCCCTCGCACCCCGGCTAACCCAGGGCCATCTCTCTCAATCTGGCCCTCGTCGGATGTGAGAACCACTGAGTACCCAATTCATCCCTGGAAACGGGCGACGCGCAATGCACTCTGCCGTCACAGCCTGCCTCTGCAAGGGTGACAGGTGGTTCCAACCGTCACCCCCACTCCACCCGTCTAGTAACCCGACAGTAATACTAGACATCTTAATTTAAATGACTTATATAAAAACTTGTTACATAAATTATATCGATCAGAATGATATATGCATCCATTATGGATGATATAATGTATGTTATTATGTTAGTTAATATATTCACCGCATAACGCCGGTACAAATTGAACTAACCAATCTCACGATACGAGATTGAAAGTGAATGAACATATTAAGATTATATCATGTTACAAATATCGATTTAGACGTGTTCGAGATGCGTTTTTTATATTTATCATCAATATCTATACTCCAATAACCGCGGTAGCCTAGTGGTATGGGTAGTGGACTGCTGAGATGAGGTCTCAGGTTCGATCCTAAGTTTTACCATGGCACACATCAATGACTTTTCGAAATTATGTGTGTATTTATCGCAGGTTTATAAGTGCCTGGTTAATGGCAATAGGCTCACCACCTATTACATTGGGACCTAAGCATATACGGGCGAAATGTGGGTGCTAGCACCTCTGCCTACCCCTTCGGGGATATAGGCGTGAGTTTATGTTATGTTATGTTTTATCTATACTCCATTAAGTTAGATACTTAACTAAACGTAAATAATCTTGGCGTGACTTTTTAATAATGATTTATTTAAAATTGAACCCACTCCCAGCACAAGTGCTGAAAGTGGGTTCACGTCAGTAGTATAATAAAACAAAAATAAAAATGGCCAAGATTCCATTTCGGGACCGACCGTAAGGCCGACTACTTAGATAGATAGATAGATAGATAATTCTTTATTGCACACCAATAGATTACAGAAAAACTTGTAGTTAGCATACATACAGTTTAATGTACAATGGGCGGCCTTATCGCTGGAAGCGATTTCTTCCAGGCAACCTTGGGATGAACAGTAGTGTAATAAAGCAAAAGATTTGGTGTAGTTAGCAAATAAACTAGAAACAAGGTGTATTAAAAAAAAAAAGAAAAACAAAAAGAAAGAATAATATGAGAGAAGTTCAAATAAAGTAAAATAAATATACAACTTTAGCACATAAATAGATATACGAAGTAAATAGTACATACTAATAAGAACCGATGCTTAGTGGTTGTATATAATAATTGAGAAATAAATATAAGTAATTAAGTTGTTTGATTTGCGGCGTGGTTTCCAGCAGAGTAGAATTAGGGCCACCCCATCTCTTTCCATGCGGTGTCGTACAAGGCGACTATGGTATAGGACTGTTTAACATCAGACAGATATATACAGCCCAGACTCAGCCTCAGATGCATGGCTCGAGTCAACAATAGTGCCCGGAATACAGCAATAGACTCACCATCTATTACGTGGGACCGAATACAGTTATTAGTGAAATGTGGGTATTAATTCATCTGTGCCTAACTCTCCGGGAATAAAGGCGTGATTATGTATGTATGTATCTATTATTACGTGTAAAAGTAAATCTCCTCAATATAAATCGTGTGTACATTTAGACGTCATGTTGTACATTTAGACGTCTAGACATTATTAATTATACTCATGTAATAGGTAATCTGTACGTAATACTTCAGTGAAATGATAACCGATTTCGAGATATATACCTATATAGACGATTTAATTCGTAGAAAATGTGTTTTTTTTATATACCACTTAGGTGGCAGACAAGCACACGGCCCATCTGATGGAAAGTGGTTCCCGTGGCCTATGAACGTGTGTAACACCAAAGAAGCCACACTCGCGCTGCCGACCCTGTAAGCACAGAGTTTCTGTGTCGTCAGTGTAGAGGACAAAGCAGGACAAGCCTTTAGTCATCCCACTGACAGCACAAATTCTCCACTGAGCTCTGGCTACCCTAGTCACCGATGGGAACACAACACGAACACGATTGTTAATATTTAATGAACGTTAATATTATTACTTTATTTACTAAAAATAAACATGTTGCCATGTTTACAGAGTTGTCTGTTAATAAATTGTCTGAAATAGAAACACAATCTAAATTTTATCACTGCAAGACATGAAAAATAACACAAAGGTGTTATAACGAAAAGCAACAAACCTGTAAATATATCCACAATTTGCACACGTGCGGACGCGAATTTCGTGCAAATAATACTGCACTAATTTCCTGAAAATATTGCACAAAATCGTGCAAAAAAAAAATTAAGGTTTACACGACGTCAAAAGAAGAATTACTACTAGAACATACCTGAGTGAGTCCAAGCCGGTAGCTAGTGACGTCCAGGTCTAAGGTGAGCAGCATATCGTCGACTATCTGTCTGTCTGATAACGTGTTCTGTTGCAGGGTCTCCGAGTCCTCGCTCTCTGATGTGGCTAGGAGGCGATATCTGTAGAAAAAGATTAAGTTAGTAATAATATTTAAAACAGTACCCAGATTGGTACATTCTCAAAACGTCAAATTTTCCCGTTCGCAAAATGTCCGTTTCGCATAATATCCCATTCGCAAAATGTTCTTTTCGCATATTGTCACTTTTTGTCGAAAGGAACATTTTGCAAAATGGACGTTTTGCGAATGCGGTTTTGATTTTGCACGGAAAGGAATGTTACAATTTTAAATTAATTTGCTTCTGATATTTAAAAGCTGTAGCATGTCTACAGCTTGCTATAAATAAATAAAAAATAAGTAAATGTGGTTTTAACAGCTCTATAAAATTAAAAACTGTCAATCAAATCAGGGATAGAGAGAATACTATATAAAATCGGAGTCAGGGATTATTATACTTTCATTTCGCTTACCTGCGAGCGAATTCTGATAGCGGCATGTGTTCAGGGAACCCTTGTTTGTACAGCCTCGCTGCATCCAACAATTGGAATCCACGGAACTGGGAACAACATAAAACAAATTTTATATTAATTGATTGTTTTCTTGTAAAAGTAAGTACCTGAGACCGTAGCAGCGGTACTACGTCATAGGCGGTATCACTGTGTGACAGCGAAAAGGAAAGCGTAGCATCGTAGGCAGTAGATAGCTCACGTAGTGCACTACTCCTGTTCCGCAGCGTGTCCACCAGCCTACCTGCTACGAACTTAGCCTGCTAAGCACTATCCCTATTTTGTAGCGTATCCGCCAGCCTACCTGCTACGAATTTAGCCTGCTAAGCACTATCCCTATTTTGTAGCGTATCCGCCAGTCTATCTGCTACGAACTTGGCTTGTAAGGTCCTAATAAGTACCTGAGATCGTAGCAGCGGTACGTTGATGTCATCAGCCGTATCGCTGTGTGACGTATGGGAATGCTGCGCGGCGAGTAGACAGCATACGAAGTGTACTCCACCCGCACCACACCGACGGAGTGTGTCCACCAGGCCGTCTGCTACGAACTTGGCCTGTAAGGCCGTGGAGCGACGTTTCATACCCGCCGTACCTGATAAACAATTATTTAGTTATTTGTAGGCCAATGCAGACGAAGATTATTGATCCACAGGGGACAAAATGCTATCCATCTTCTAGAAACCGCCGTCAATTAGACTGATGGTAAGCTGAAGGCAAAGTCTCAGAAAAAAGGGTCACCATTACATACATATACCATATTACAGTGGTGACACTCTCTGACTGTCACCTCAATGGTATAAAAAATACAAGCTCCAAAAGTTTTCATTTAAAATTGGATTTCAGTGATCAATATAAACGAGTTTTATTCAATTTTAAATGCGTTAGCACTCTAAGTATTAAGTTTAATGAATTTTTACGAGTGAAATTTAGAGTAAAATACATATTATTTTCTTTCGTTCTTGCCTTAATTAGCAAAAGTATCTTATAAAATACATAATGTTCGTGTACTATGGTACAAAATCCTTCGCTTGTTATTCGCACATAAGCCATTTTTCATCTGCTGAAATTCTTTGAAGGCAACAATGATACTTACCAGAAGTGAGTGTTCGTCTTATAGACGACGCTCGTCTCAAAGTCGAAGCATCGCCGACAGCAGCCGACCAGGCGCTGATGCCACATGCGCCACGAGACCACGAGGACAGGCGGCCTATCTCTTCACTGTAAATCAATCAATGATGGTGGAGCCATTATCTTATAAAATAATGCCATGTTTTCTTTAAAAGTAACTATCATTTCACTACTTTATTTTTTTTATACAACTTAGGTGGCAGACAAGCACACGGCCCACCTGATGGAAAGTGGTTACCATGATCAATGACCGTGTGTAACACCAGTGGAGTCACAACCGTGCTGCCAACCCTGTAAGAACAGAGATTTTGTGCCGTCAGCGTATAGGACAAAGCAGGACAAGCCTTTGGTTATCCCACTGACAGCACATAAACTCTCCAGTGAGCTCTGGCTACCCTACTCACCACCGGGAACACAAGACGAAGTTATTATAACCGCGGTATTCTGTAGGGCGGAGGTGCTTCCCCAGTCGGACTGTTCAGTTGGGCGGAAATCCCACCGTGTCCTACCTCCTCAAAAAACTAAAAACTACTTTTATTAAATCCATAAAATTAGATAATACATTCACATACATACACATAATCACGCCTTTATCCCCGGAGGGTTAGGCAGAGGTGAACTATCACCCACATTTCACCAATAATTGCATTCGGTCCCACGTAATAGGGGGTGAGCCTATTGCCGAGTAGCCATGCATCTGAGGCTGAGCTGTATATATCTGTCCGATGTTAAACAACCCTATCCCTTAGTCGCTTTGTACGACACCACATGGGAAGAGATGGGGTGGTCCAAATTCGACTCTGCCGGGAACCACGCGGCCACAATCATGTTAAAAATAGATTACAAAATATGGGTACGACCTCATACGGCCCATACCCACGGCACAGGTTTGGGGTTATAAGAGGAATTGACGTTTCTTGCTAATCAGGACATGTTATAATTTGAAGTTAAACTTACTTTTGACTTTCCTGGAGTAGAGTCAAGGATTTTTTGGTAACAGGATTCTCTCTGCTCGCCTTCACCCAGCCGGTGACATCATACAAAACTGGGTTGGTGCCCTGAACAAAGAAATATAGCCTTGGTAAAACTCATAATCTGTGAAACGCCATATGCGTCCAGCGCCATCTAGTATAACTAAGTTCAACTACTTCGGAATTATTGATTCTGCATCGCGCTATAAAAGTTTTCACGCCTTTTTTTGCATTTTTGTCTGTCAGTCTGTCTTTGCCCATTTGTTCCAGCAAACCACCAAGTAGTTGTACTCATATTGACTGGATTTTTACAGGCTGTACTAATGTTATAAGGCGTAAAAATCTTAGAAATAACATTAGTATTTGAAGTCAGATCTAAGGCTCGTATTCTAGAACAGGTACTCAGTTCTGAATCTCAATTTGTAACTAGATCTGACAACAACACAACACAGGCGTCATGCGTTTTAGTCGATTCGAGTCCGAAATAACCTCTCCCACCGGTGGTGAGGGTATCCGTGGGGATTTTTCGCATGTAAAATAAGGTTGTTGTTATTTCACCTGTAAGTGCTGTAACACGAACTGCCTAGCGTGTGGGGCCTTCTTGATAAGTGCGTGAGTGTGATGTGGCGCGCCGTAGTGCGTCATGACGCGCTCTAGGAAAGTGTCATCCGACGAGCCCGGGTACATTGATTCTTCGTCTAGAAGCCTGTAAATTAAATACACAATATTATATTTAAGAATAAACAAACTTACAGTGGGAATATACGTAGATTTGGCCCAACGTCAAAATTGTCGAAATTGCCAAAATTCAAAAGTATTCCACCTGTCTCTTTTGAGGACAACTCCTTCACACCATTGTTCATTTTTCATTGACAGAATTTGTCAACAATATCGGCATAGCTCGCCACACCAAAAAAATTGAATAGAATAATGGCAATAGGCTGCCGAAGGGCCGACAGACTCTGGAGCAAACGAGGTCTAGAGAGACTGCGAATCAGCAAACAGAAGAGGGGACGCCCTCTGCTAGATGGACGGACGCCTTGAAAAAGACACTATGGTGTACGAGACTGTAAAGACTTTTAACTTGTTTAGTGTGACCCTACTTCATAGCGTATGATTATCATCATTATCTTAACATTCCTGGTTGCATCCGAGACTTTTTTTAGCGTTCCATACCACAAAAGGAAAAAACGGAACCCTTATAGAATCACTTCGTTGTTCGTCCGTCTGTCAAGACCTTTTTCTCGGGAATGAGTGTTACATTCAAGTCGAAATTCATACCACTTACTCAGGTCTGTAACGTCTTGAAAGTCAATGCGAACGAAATATATTACTGTTTATGTATTTGAAGTTCGTTTTTGTATGCCATTTTGTACGGAACTCTCGGAGCGCGCGTCCAACTCGCATTTGACCAGCTTTATTATTCTTAATAGGCTCAAGTTTGGCCCCTACCTCACATGATGGAAAGTCTTTAAATATATTTACCATAACAATCCGCGGCGATCGCACTCTCTCAGGTCTGCTTGAGAGCTCCTCACGATAGTGTTCTGTGGAGCCTTATCAAGTAGCTCCACCATTGGTCCAGGGTTCACCGTCTCCGATAACCAGTCTGTAAGTAAATATAACCAAGTCAAAGAAGGAGTGTGAATACATGGCTTTTATATCATATAAGTCAAACATGATCGTATTTCAGCTGAACATATTTCAATAATAGTATTATTTTTTTAATTTTTAGATCGTCTAATTGACAGCATTACCCGCCTGATGATCTGAGGTGCAATATCGTTAGTCTTCACATTATTGCGTAAATGTACACGAAATTTCGTTCTATAATGCTAATTAGTACACGGAATTGTCTTAACTTTACTATCCAATAAAAATAGGTAAAAGTCAATATCCAAGATGGAACTAAACCCGCGTCCCTTTCTACGAGGAATATTCTGAATAACTTAGCCACCTGAACACGCCCTGAGTAGACCAAATTCTCCTATGCATACGTCTTGGGGCAAGGAATACTACTTCCGAAGCACTACACACACACACAGACAGCCTCCGTGGCGTGGCAGTAAGGAACACGGCCGCTGCGCAGGTGGTTCTTCAAGAGGGGCATCAGAAGGTTTCTTCATGGTTGGCAGCGCGAATGTAACACCCCTGGTGTTGCATACGTCCATAGGCCACGGTAACCACTTTCCATCAGGTGGGCCATGTGCTTGTCTGCCACCTAAGTGGTACAAAAAAAGGCGCGGGTTCGATCCCCGCTCAGTGCAAATATCTGTACGCATGAATATAGGTATTTGCATAGGTCTGGTCGTGCCTCGGAGAGCAGGTTAAGCCGTCGGTCCCAGTTACAATACTAACATCTATGGCATTTGTTACGGGTAGTTGGAGCCCTAAATAGTTCAACAACTGGTCATCTCATCTCATCTCATCTCATCTCATCTCATCTCATCTCATCTCATCTCATCTCATCTCATCTCATCTCATCTCATCTCATCTCATCTCATCTCATCTCATCTCATCTCATCTCATCTCATCTCATCTCATCTTATCTCATATGGCGGTCGCTGCACGGAAAATATCGAAGTTTAGCCAAATCCGCAGTTACACTGGTGAAGCTACCCCAGACTCCAAGGTGAAAGCTTAGGAAGCAGCTGGGATTATTTTCTTAGTAAATAATTACCTTCTTCCGCGCCGTCGTCCAGTTGTATGCCTTCCTGCGCGTACCGCTCGCGGGGCGCCACCAGGGACGCTTCGTGGAACATGGCTTGCAGACGTTCCTGTAACAAATTATACTAGCTGTACTTCGTGGTTTCACTTGGTATTCTATTCTCTTTCAACTCACCGCATTGCCTGCCTACCCACATCATGTCGTGTTTATTTTGTGTGCATAAATCTCAAATAAATAAAATACCTGTAAGTAGTTAGACAGTAGTTTGGACAGCGGAGCCCCGCTCTGTTGTCCCGCACACATCGGGTTATCCGCCCCGGGTGTGTCCAGCAGTAGAATAGATGCTGATGTCCTGGCTGAAGTGGAAAGACTCCTGCAATAAGAGAACTGTGTCAGTGTCACCATTGTCTGAGTGCCTATCACGGTTAGAATCAAAGCGAGCATAACATAAGATAAACTCACGCCTATAACCCCGAAAGGGTAGGCAGAGGTGCTAGCACCCACATTTCGCTAATTGATGTTTAGGTGCCAATGTAATAGGTGGCGAGTTTATTGCCATTACCAGGCACTTATAAACCTGCGATAAATACACACATAACTTCGAAAAGCATCGAAAAGTCATTGGCGTGTGCCATGGTAAAACCTGGGATTGCTCAGGTCGCAGGTAGAAACTTCTTCGGTCGCTTAAGCTCGCTGTGTTCGTTATCGATCTCAAAGACAAAATGAATGGTGTCGCTATGCGCGCGTGTTTTTATACCTCTCAATTAGGAGGGTCGAATCATCTAGAAAATACGCGAGCGCCTACTTTCTTTTGAAATTTGCCGCCGTCGCTGACCTTCGAGTTCGTTCTCGATATTTACGATATCTACCTAGTTTGATTTTATTGAAAAAAAGAGTAGGTACTCGTAGGTAGGTTGTGAGTTGTGACTTTGTGTACACAATTCTAGATTTTTCTATGCCAATCGGTAGAGTACCTCTTCACTAACATTGCGTTTTTATTTCTTGAAGATTCGATTAGTAGTTTTCGAAATATCGACGTCTGTCGTAACAGTAATGTAAACAGTTTTCTTTTAAATGCTTTGATCGTATTAATTTCTTAGAGGTTATTTGGTATTATTATATTATGCTGTATTACCTGTTAACAAGTGCAGCAACAATGTTGAACGTCTCGTTGTACAGTCCTGTGACGAAAGCATCCACAGCTTCCGTGCCCGACATCTCGCGCTCGTTCGAAGGGGATGGAGTCCTGGAAAAATAAATAATTGCTTAAGCTTACGTTTATATTTCTAACTAGCCTTCCGCCCGCGGCTCCGCGTGACGCTCTCATCTCCGGTTCAACTAAAGGCTTGTCCTGCTTTGTCCTCTACACTGACGGCACAGAAACTCTGTGCTTACAGGGTCGGCAGCGCGAATGTGGCTTCTCTGGTGCTACACACGTCCATAGGCCACGGTAACCACTTTCCATCAGGTGGGCCGTGCGCTTGTCTGCCACCTAAGTGGTATAAAAAAAATCGATGGCTATCAAACAAACGTAAGATTTTAAATCTGATCTAGGTCTATAGGAGGTAGGACACGGCGGTATATCCGCCCGATTAAGCAGTCCGACTGGGGAAGTACCTCCGCCCTACAGAATACCGCGGTTATAATAACTTCGTGTTGGGTTCCTAGCAGTGAGTAGGGTAGCCAGAGCTCACTGGAGAATTTGTGCCGTCAGTGGGAAGACTAAAGGCTTGTCCTGCTTTGTCCTTTACACTGACGGCACAGAAACTCTGTACTTACAGGGTTGGCAGCGCGACTGTGACTCCTCTGATGTTACAGACGTCCATAGGCCACGGTAACTACTTTCCATCAGGTGGGCCGTGTGCTTGTCTGCCAACTAAGTGGTATAAAAAAAAGGTCTTTCCAACCAAAATTACCGCGTCAAAATCTGTTCAGTAGTTTTTGCGTCCATCGCGAACAAACATTTTTTTATACAACTTAGATGGCAGACAAGCCCTGATGGAAAGTGGTTACCGCAACGTATGCAGCCCAGCAAGGTTCCCATGGGTAGCAGGAACGGAATCAATATATCACACGGGAATTTTCATTTTTTATTTTATACTACTTAGGTGGCAGACAAGCCCACGGCCCACCTGATGGGAAATGGTTACCGTATTCTATGAACGTGTACAGCACGGGAGTCACACTCGCCGACCCTGTAAGAACAGAGAAGTTTCTGTGTCGTCAGTGCAAAAGACACAATCAGGACAAGCCTTTAGTCGTACCACTAACAGCACAAAATCTCTCTCTCTCTCTCTCTCTCTCTCTCTCTCTCTCTCTCTCACTCTCTCTCTCTCTCTCTAGTGAGCTCTGGCTACCCTACTCACCAAAACACAACACGAGGTTATTATAGTCGCGGTATTCTGTAGGGTAAATGTACTTTCCCAGTCGGATTGCTCAATTGGGACGGGAATACCGTCATTTTTCTTTTTATTATTTTTATACATCTTAGGTGGCAGACAAGCACACGACCCACCTGATGGAAAGTGGTTACCGTGACCTATGAACGTGTGTAACAACCGTGGAGTCACATCCGTGCTGCTGACCCTGTAAGAACAGAGATTTTATGTGCCCTTAGTGCAGAACACAAAATCAGGACAAGTGTTTGGTCTTCCCACTGACAGCACAAAAATCCGTCTCATCCGTCAAAACTCCATCATCTAGTGGCAAAATAAACAAACCTCAAGTTCGAATTGGTCTGTGGTGAGGAGGGTACAGTGGCGAACACAGCTCTCGCCAGTTCTTCAGCCGCGACGCCCAGCAGTCGTGCCGCACGCTGCCCGCAGCCTGTACTTGCGAACTGGTACTTTATACTCGACCCGGTGTTAGCTGGAAAACACACGCAATCATTATTATAAGAGTTTTAAAAGTCTATTAATATGCTATGTAACTTTGTTATTGTAGAAAAATCTTGGAAGTCGAATTTTTTATCAATCAAGATATACAAAAAGTTGAATCGGTTCAAACGGGATTCGAACCCGCAATCTTTCCCTTACAGGAGGAACGCTCTGATCACTAAGCCACAGGACCATACATAGTTTGAGCGGAGTCATCAAAAATCAATGTTTAAAAATGAATGCAACATCATTCCTTGGTTCCGATAGTTCGTACGAACGTCGGTAGATGGCACTTAACCGTCGCCGTAAGACAGATATATGTTTAGAAGAATTAGGATAGTTTCGGGCGAAGGTTCTGTGGTTTAGTGGTCAACGCGTTCTCCCTGTAAGGGAAAGATCGCGGGTTCGAATCCGCCCTGAACCGATTAAATTTTTTCTATATCGACTTGAATAGTTAGCATACTATACTATAAATGCTTTAAAATTTCA
Organism: Eilema griseolum; assembly: GCA_963662185.1. Lineage (NCBI taxonomy): Eukaryota > Metazoa > Arthropoda > Insecta > Lepidoptera > Erebidae > Eilema > Eilema griseolum. The sequence goes on from OY759249.1 coordinate 7,081,867, forward strand.
TTCAAAAGTCGAATTTATAATTTTCCATAGGTTAGAGTTTTTTGAGAAGGTTTTTTTAATACTCAGCCCAAAATTTATCACTCCGTAATTACTATAAGATCAGCAGCAGTTACCTTTCACTGCACCAGCCCACCCCAAGTGACATATCGCGGCCATGATCTTCCACATCGCCATCTGCTCCTGTTCGCTCACGCCGAGCACCACGAGAGCGTCCTTCAGCGCAGAGAACTCCGCGGCGTCGGCCTTGTCGCTGTAGCTGACAAATGGGTTCGGGACGTTGACTGGCGCCTGGTCGAAGAGCAGCTCCCGGCGGAGGCGGCCGTCGCATCCATGGTATAGGCTGGAAGAAGAAAACGTTTATATTTAAAGGCTTAGGGTCTGAAAGAGTAGCGGCCAACAGCTGCTTTGTAAGACAAAGTATTGCAAAACATTTTGAATTTAATCTATACAGGAGATTAAAGTTCATATCGATTAAGATAGAAAGAACCGCGGTAGCCTAGTAGTATGGGTAATGGACTGCTGAGACGAGGTCTCGGGTTTGATCCCAGGTTTTACCATGACGCACACCAATGACTTTTCGATGTTTTTCGAAGTTATGTATGTATTTATCGCAGGTTTATAAGTGCCCGGTTAATGGCAATAGGCTCGCCACCTATTACATTGGGACCTAAACATAAACTGGTGAAATGTGGGTTCTAGCACCTCTGCCTACGCCTTCGGGGATATAGGCGTGAGTTTATGTTATGATATGTTATATATAAATACACACATTACTTCGAAAAGCATCGAAAAGTCATTGGTGTGTGCCATAGTAAAACCTGGCATCGAACCGCAGATCTCGTCTCAGCAGTCCATTACCCATACCACTAGGCTACCGCCATATTAGTAAGCCATAAAAATAAACAGCTCCAATGCTTCGATATCGCCTTTGGATTGTGGAGATCAGATGGCTGTCACTTCACGGAAAATTTCAGAAGTTCAGGCAAATCCGTAGTTAGACTGGTAAACCGGACCGACCGAACCGGAGTCTGAGCTCCGAGGTGAGAGCTTCGGATGCGATTCAGATTAATGGTAGGATGAAGAAGATCCAACCTATTACTGTCAGTAAACTCTACTACCTGCATTTTAAACCAAATACTAACACATTGAGAGCTCGTAGAGGAGTCTGTCCAGGTCTTAGATCCGGCAGTAAGATCTGTACGGATGCTGCAGCGAGCGCGCCGCCCCCGTCAAAGTCCAGCGACGTGAGAGACACGAAGCGGGACGCGTGGCTGTTTGAACCCGTGCTGTGAACAAGATTAACAACTTATTTACTGCAAGAAGATACCATACAGAGTCATCTCCATGTAGGTTTGATCAACCATTGATCATTAAAACCTCGTGTTGTGTTCCCGGCGGTGAGTAGGGTCGCTAGAGCTCACTGGAGAGTTTTTGTGTTGTCAGTGGAAAGATCAAAAACTTGTCCTGTTTTGTCTTTGAAGCTGACGGCACAGAAACTTATTTAAACTATCATGGTCAGTCACATCAGTATTAAAATAAACGGGATTGATCGAGATCGGGTTCGAGTTTGTAGTGAGAGTGAAACCAGTGGTAGTGCAGATACGCGTAGTAAAAGAACTCGAAGGAGGGTAGATTGATATAATTACTCCTAGGAAAAACTTTTTCTCCGTTCACCGCCACTACTCCAGTTCCTCCGTGTTTATGGTGCTTGAAACAGCGCCGAAATATCAGAAACTCAAAACAATGAAACATAGTAAATATCCCGTTTATTTTGATACTGAGGCACAGAAACTCTCAATGCTTGCAGGGTTGGCACCGCGATTGTGACTTCCTTGGGTTGCACACGTCCATAGGCCACGGTGACCACTTTGCGTGTGGCGTGAGCTTGTCTGCCAAAAAAGTGGTATAAATAAAATGTCATAAACGTCAAACCCCATACTTTCGTCATTCTTATAAGTCTAACTGCAATACTTATGTATGGCCAATAGTATGTAGAGGTCAAATGGTTGTCACATCTCGGATAATATCGGACCTCGGGCCCCGAAGTGAAAACTTCGGATATCTCCGTGGTTAACGCTAGTATGGCGATGAACGGGCTGCAGGAACAAATGAGTAAATGAATTAATTAAAAACGATCCATACAAACTCACCGGGAGGATCCAAAAACTTGTAGCACATCAAACGCAGCGTCCAACCGTTCGGGGGTCAGCTTGGAGCCCTGAACGGGGTACGCGCTCGCCAGGTACCACACGCAGTGGCGCATCGCCGACGTCTTGCCGGAACCAGACCTGGAAAGTAAAAGATAATGTGTTTAGACATATGATAGGTAGTTAAGAGTCTTCTGTCAAATCGACGACACTTCGTCTCTCGAATTCTTTTTTACCAGTGAGTTTTCACTATTGAGGGTACTTTTGAAAAATCATTGTAATGAGACAGTGAAAAAAATGCTATTTTTTACACTTTTGTCGATCCGTGTGCCTTTCTGTTAATGTGACTTTGACCTTTGAAACAGCTGCAACGATTTTGACGTGGCATTTTATTAGCAGATGGCTAGTGCTATATGCTATTGAAATGCCACGCGGTAGCCTAGTGGTATGGGTAATGGACTGCTGAGACGAGGTCTCGGGTTCGATCCCTATAATATATATAATAACTATAATTTATAAGTAAAGGACCGTGGTTACAAACAAGTAAGTTAAGTAAGTAACAAACGAAACCATTTTCTTTCTTCCTTGGGTAGTTTAAAATTGAGGGCACAATTAACATACATACATAACATAAACTCACGCCTATATCCCGAAGGGTCGGCAGAGGTGCTAACACCCACATTTTGCCAGTTTATGTTTTTAGGTCCCAATGTAACAGATGTTGAGCCTATTGCCATTAACCGGGCGCTTATAAACCTAATGGCAATAGGCTCGCCACCTATTACATTGGGACCTAAACATAAACTGGCGAAATTTGGGTGCTAGCACCTCTGCCTACCCCTTCGGGGATATAGGCGTGAGTTTATGTTATGTTATGATGTTATAAGGAGTAAGTTAGACTAAGAAAAAAAAATTTAGATCTAAGTCGACGCGGATGAAGTCGCAGGCACAGTTACGTATTACCAAAGCTGTAGTTGGGAGATTACCATTACCAGTAGATAATGATGATGATGAAATTGGTCAGCCTAGTAGACCCTGGGTTACCGAGACCAACCAGTTTCGCCGCGCTGTGCCCCTTCACCTACAGTTCAAATGACTTCTGTAAAGCAACGGAAAGTGCTGTTGCTGTGGCCAATTTTTGGGCCAATAAAATTTTAATAACAGACCATTATATGCCAGACCTTGCCATTGGCTCGAAGAACGAAAAGAAAACGGCCGCCCAAGTAATACTGGAATGCGAGGCAGTAGTCTGTCAATGATCACAAATCCTCGGTACAGTGAGGTCGTTTCGCGAAGGCTGTGAAGCCCCCAGTAAGCTTCTGCGCTTCTGGGCGGAGCTAGGCTGGCTACTCTAGCCAGTACTCTGCACGCATAATGGCCCAAAAGGGAGGCTAAGTGCGGACAAGGGAGTCCCTTTCCATTCCATTCTATGGCTCGAAGAAGAAAAAGAAGATCAACGCTGAAGTGTTTGTTTGAACGCGCTAATCTATGTAACTACTTGTGCTATTTCAATATATTTTAGCAATTGATAGCGCAGTACTTCCGCCTGATAATAGCGCCATCTCTAGGGTTCTAAACTATAAGCATAGTCGCTAACTAGGTATATCTACAATTTATGTAAATTTATTAAAATTTGATTATCAGTTTCGGAGAAAAGCATCCGCGAACATACCACTTAACACATGTTTTATATCGTTAAGATAATAATTAACTATTATGAATGTTTGTAAGATAAGAAAAATTAACTGTGATGAAGTAGGATTACTTATCTATTTTATAATCTGTGATAAACTTACCTACCTATTTAAGAAAAATATTGATTTTTAAAAGCATAAGGGTGTAGGCGGCATCAACTTTAAAGAAAAAAGGCCTTAACAACACCGTAAACGCTGAACACAATAGTGATTTTTCCGTAAACTAACGTTGCTTCTAACACTCTTTGGACCCTCAATAGTTGGTATAAAGCTACATTTTATTTTTCAATATTATTGAAATCATATTTTAAGTATTTTATGTACCTAATATGTATGCAAATTGTCTTAATTCTAAACGAAGTATCGGTAGTTCAGTGATTAAGAAAATCGGTGTTACAATCGAGAGATACCGGGTTCGATTTCTAGTCATTACACTACCTACGTGAACTCACTCATAATACAAGAAATTTAGACTTTGTTTGTTTGTTTGTCGAAAATATCCCGCTGATTTTCCTGCTGGAGTCTTCTAAAGTTGGATCGTGTGTCCGACTGCTGGTGCTTCATTTTGTTCAACATTTTTTATTTTGACGTTTTGTATTTACTGTTTTTAATGCCCTATATTTATAGAATAAATGATTTTTGAAAAAAAAAGTTTAATATATGATATTTTTATGCTACGTACTCCATAATATTCATTGCTCATTTATATCTAGAATAGCCAGTTTATTTAAACTCGACTTTACTTCCTCAATAACAAATATTTACTTATATGGTGCCCGCCAGAGTAGAATTTGGACCTCCCCATTTCTTCCCATGCAGTGTCGTATAAGGCGACTAAGGGATAGGGCTGTTTAACATTAGACAGATATATACAGCCGAAAGACGACAATAGGCTCACCCCCTTACGCGGAACCGAATTCAATGGTTGGCGAAATGTAGGTGTTAATTCACCTCTGCCTAACCCTCCGGGGATAAAGGCGTGATTATTTATTTAAAATGCAAGTCTGGCCCAACTTCCTATTGCCATGATAACATATGTGACAACAAATATATTAGAAAACAAGTAATACACGATTTTTGTAATACATTTTGTGAAGCGATAAATTTATAAAATCAATATGGAATATACCAAACAAACTCAAATATTGAAAATGCACTCTATTTTGAAAAGAAAAAGGGCTAGATTCCTCAATCTTTTAAATCCTGATGGTATCGAAAACCTTGATTATAATCTCGGTAACCAATTCTGAAGGGAATTATTAATTAGCACTCTATATTTAAATGTAAGGACCAGCGCATACAATCGGCATTGGCATGGCTCAATATTTTTATTTGTTGATTAAGAATAGACCATATCCTTAACGTCATAAAATTGAAATTCAAATGATTATGCTGTACTTTGTTGTTTCCATGAAAGACATTGAAATTTCAATTTTATTCCGAGAGACATAAGGTGTATTTTTATTCGACAAATATTTATGTTACAGTTAAAAGTTATAACTGGTCAAAATTATTTTTGACTACGGAATGAACTGTTACGGAAGACGTGTATCATATTTTAATGGAATGTAAGAGAGTTAGGATTAATATCAGTCTGATATTTATATAAGTATATACTTAGTAAGATTATCTGATTGTTAATTGTGGGTATATTTGCTTTTCCGGCATCTTAGCTGGAGAGTTAAAATAACAATATTAAATGGTAAATTAGGATACTAACATCCTTTAGATAAATAAATAATTACAATCGCTCGTGCTGCACTGATTTCAAATAAACCACGAACTTATAGAACCACAGATAAGAAATAAAAAAAATCGAATCGTTTCTGACTATAATATAGGCATTATCTGGCGTTCGCTGCCTGAGTATGTAGCTATGTATCACAGAATAAGAATATAATGTATGGGTATACTGCTTGCCACTGTGTTAGTAATACTGTTGTTTTTTTATACCACTTAGGTGGCAGACAAGTACACGGCGCACCTGATGGGAAGTGGTTCCCATGGCCTATGGACTTGTGAGTTTTCTTTATTGTATTTTTGTCATTTTCAGTTTTTTTTGCTTATTTGTATCTTCTTTTCAATGTTATAATGTGTATGAGTGATCCGTTACTAAAACATTTTTTTTCTATCCTTCTTTCTTTTTACTAACTACCATCTCCATTAAAAAGAATACAAGACAAAAGTATATTGCAACAGACCACAGTCCCTGTATAGGAAGGTTAAGTATAGCCCCTAGGAGGGTGATAAATTCACTTTGTAAGGTAACCCAACTTCACCACCAACGGAGCACGTAAGCTGTTGGTCCTAGTTGTCATACGAACATCTATGGCAGTTCTTTTACATCGGGTTATCGTTAACCAACGGCATCATGCAGCAACCTGTATTAGCTGCAATAATTTGATATTTTTAATGAGTTGTGGACTGTTAAAGGCAGATCTCAGACTCCGAAGTGAAGACCTCGATTGCGACTGTGATTACCACAAGGATCACGAAGATTCTAACCCAGAACCTGAGGTCAATTGTACTTTTGACTGATTATGAGTTTTAACTGTAACATTTACCGTTAATAAATGGCGCCGTTCGAAATAATTTGTCAAACTAGATCTAAACTACAGTTCTGTTTATAATTCAATGAACATTGCAATTATGCGGTGATTTATTTGTTTATAGATCTAATCATTCAGAACTTTAGTTGTATTAATATCTATTTGCAGACAAGTGGTGAAGGTTTACCAAGCTATGTAAAGTGAAGTCAATTTATTTATTTATTTTAAAATTTCGAAAGCTTACAGCTAGCAAAAGAATAGTACACACAACAGATTTATATGATGGCCAATTATAAGCTCTCTATGCTTTATTACAAACTTACGTTATTTTCTTTAAAAAATATATTAGAAAGTTATTAAAATCCAACACAAAATTCCAACTGATTCAGAATGTCAGAAAAATTTACGTATCTACTTATTTATTTAATTAAAAAAACTGTTTTATTATGGGTTCTTATACATACACATATAATCAAGCTTTTATCCTTGGATGGTTAAGCAGAGGTATATTAACACCCACATTTCATCAATCATTAAATTCGGTCTCAAGTAATAGGGGGTGAGCCTATTGCTGTCTCCCGGACACTATAATAGACTCAAACCATATATATGATGCTGAGTCTGGGCTGAGTATGTTAAACAACCCTACCCCTTAGTCGCCTTGTACGACAACGCATGGGAAGAGATGGGGTGGTCCAAATTCTACTCTGCCGGGAACCACGCGATTTCTTTATAGAAAACCGTAAATATGAAAACGTAACAGTTAACTATTATGTATACTATTATATATTTAAATATGTATACTATTATATATTTAAAGTACCTACTTAGTTATTACTGACAGATGTTTAAAAACATTGGGGGAAAATTTAAAAAAAAAATATAGTCTGCCGTTTCCATAGGCTATTGACAGATGTGAACATGTAAATTTAATTTAACTTTCTTATTTACATGTCAAGCATGAATGTAAAGGGGAAATAGATATATTTGACACACTTACTGCGAAAAGTAGTTTTGAACATCTTGCAACACTTGATAGGTACAAATACGTATCTATTTACCTTTTATGCCTTGGGACAATATCTTAGACATAAGAAACGAGACAAACGAGCCCCTGGTGTGCGTGAATTGTTCTGTAATATCTATGCTTGGTGAATTTGAGATCCTACACTGCTGTAGCACCCCGTGCTATTCTCAAAAAACACCCAAGAAACGAGCGTCGGCGTACAGAGCAAATTATTTTTTTATGCAAGTGACAGACAAGCACACGGCCCACCTGATGGAAAGTGGTTACCATGACCTATGAACGTGTGCAACACCAGGGGAGTCACACCCGTGCTACCGACTCTGTAAGAACAGAGTTTCTGTGCCGTCAGTGCAGAAAAAAATAATTAAGGTTCGAGATATATGTCCCAAGGAAATATCAAATTAATAATAAGGACAGAAAACCATGTATACTAAGCTTAAGCATAAACAAAATTTTGAATTTCGAAGACGATTAAAAAGAATAATATACCTACCTACGAAAACTCAACGGCCTAATTGACACTACGAACGCGGTTTTAATCACCATTTATTGGTTAATTAAAAACAAATAAAAAGATTTTTCGTGTCTTTAGCACATCATCACTAAACTAATAACACTGTCCAATTTCCATACTAATGAGCCGATGTGACACTAATTAAATAAATAAACTTGTCCTTGTTAACTTATTAAATTAGTTTTTGCTGAATACCTGCTCCGATATATCTAAATGATTATAAACCTGTGTTCTAGATTTGTTTTTTTTTTTATAAGTCTGTGAACAGGTAATAATCAAAGTCTAGGATCGAACTTCAGAGAAGACACTATAATTAAATTGAAATATTACAAGAACTTGGTTTGGATTACTTCGAAGAATAGCCGTATAACATGACATGCCGCGACCATGGCTGCTGAAAAGTAGCTGAAACGTCGGTATAATAACCTCGTATTGTGTTCCCGGCGGTCAGTAAGGTAGTCAGAGCTCACTGGAGAGATTTTGTGCTGTCAGTGGGAAGTCCAAAAGCTTGTCCTGCTTTGTATTTTACACTGACGGCACAGAAACTCTTGTGCTTACAGGTTTGGCAGCGCGTGTGTGATTATATGTATGTATTAATATGTAACATTGTTAGTATTGTTCGGAATATATATTATGGATCTAAAATGTGCTCAATATGTGCTCTGTCCGCGCAGTACACATTTCTTGGGTATCTTTTGCGGATAGCTGACGGATGCTAAAGTCCAAGAATTTCGTACAAGGACCTCTTTTCACAAACATTTTTATATTAAGTGCAGTTTACATGAAATATTTGAAGGAAAAAATTATTAATTTATTTAATAAATTATTGTTATTAAGTACAAAAATAACACCAACTTACTAATTTGGTAGAAATAAAAATAATAAAATTCATAAATCAGAATCCGATTCCTCTGTATCGGATTCTGATTTATCGGACTGCTTTCTGATGACGTCTCGCCAGTCTCATTTATAACAAAAGAATCAACAGTTTTGTCTACATTATCATCTAGTCTATCTAATTTCGATTCCTCTTTTTTACGTGACTTATACAATTTTGCCATTTTTCTGCTGAAATATTGCCTAAAGTTTCCTGGAGCAACTTTTTGACATCTGCCATCTTAAATGTTGTGTTAAAACCACATGCAAACAAGAACAAACCTTACGTCTCAGGTAAAAGGTTTACAGTTCCTGACCACAGCGGTTATTGCATCTATGTGAGCGAGACACATATATTTACGCGGGAGTGACAGAGATAGGTAATAATAGGTTAACGTACGAAATTCTTTCTGCTTCGCGTCCGGACTTCAGTGGTGGACGAGCTCAAAACTACCATGCAAAAAATATTACAAAACGAACCGTGCCCGTCAGGACTTCGTTTGTCTCACTACTTAGGTCCAAGAAACGTGTCCTGAAGTATAGTGTGCTTCCTTTATATTAAAATAATAATACACCTAGAGGTACTTAAAGTCAACCTTGATGTTGCACACGTCCATATGCCACAGTAACCACTTTCCATCAGGTGGGCCGTGTGCTTGTCTGCCAACCAAGCGGTATAAAATAATAAATCAATGGGTTGTGGAGGTCGCATGGCAGTCGCTTCGCGGGAAATATCGAAGATAACCAAATACGCAGTTAGTCACCCCCAGGCGTTCAAAAAGGGCATTAGGCTCGGTTAGTCCTTGTCTGCCACCTAAATGATACGTAAAACGGTCTACTTTTAAATTTAAAAATAGCTTGGAGAAGGTACATATCTGTAAGTACTTACCGGCCAAGGAAGACGAGAGCCCTATCGCGTCGTGAAGCCAGCATGCAGCGATGAGTGGACTGCGCTGCGGCAAACACATGCGGCGGCATGTCATCAGCACGGCATCCTCGGAACATCGCTGCCACCTGAAAACAGTTGACGCGTTCTGTTACAATTACTTTCTAAATAATATTATTATGTACACATTCTCTAAATACATTTTATAAAAGAATTCAGTCTAGCTACATAGAACTTTTGGTCCGAGTTATACCAAACTATGATTTCTCCTTGCCGCGTGGCTCCCGGCAGAGTAGAATTTGGACCAACCCACCTTTTCCATGGCGACTAAGGGATAGGGCTGTTTAACATCAAACAGATATATACAGTCCAGACTCTGCCTCAAATGCATGGCTCGAGTCATCAATAGCGACCGTAAAAACAGCAATAGGCTCACCCCGTATTACGTGGGACTGAATACAATGATAGGTGTCTATCTGTCTCTGTCTTTGGGGATAAAGGCATAATTATATGTATGTATGTATGATTTCTCCTCAATCAAATGGTCTATTGCAGTCTATTGCCGGATATATTTAAGTTACGTCCAATGTGTGCCACGGGATTAAGGCTTCCGCATTCTGTATACAATTTACCCCAGCTATCCTAGTCAGCTGCTCAATTCATAAACTCGCACAGGTTATGTCGGACTCGAACCGACCAAAACGCACGCCGCCCTTGGGTCGTTTTTGGTTGCCGAAGGTGAGGTTGACAGGTATATCCCTCGCACCCCGGCCGACCCAGGGCCATTTCTTACGATCTGGCTCTCTTCTCGGGTGTGGGGAATACAGAGTCCCCAACTCGTCGACACGAGACAGGCGAGGCGCGCCGCCGCCGCGGCCTGCTTCTGCCAGGGAGACAGGCTCCGGCTCCACTTGTCACCGCCACGCCTGCGCTCATGGGGGACGGAGGTCGTTCATCGACCTCCGACGCCCGAATTGCCTTCGTACGCGTCTCTCCAACTTGCTAATTTTGCGAGCTTTTAATAATTTTAGTTGTTTGTCGAGTAACTTCATTATTGTATGATTTGAGATTGACATTCATATTACTTGTGTAAAAATCGCCGGGATATTTACCATGTTTATTATTTTTACTGAGCAACCGATATTTTGGCGCTGTTACAGTGCACCGTGATCATGGCGCTTGTAACAGTTGATTAATATCCTGGCAAGTTTTACACTACTAACTTCATTATTCTTCAATGAAACTGAACTGACAGCAATATTATTAGCGATTGATTTCTTTGCCAAAATAATCTAATACCGTATGTAATGACGTGTTACCTTTTCAGTATAAATAGGGGCAGTACGCTTCGGTGGTCCTAGGATCAGAAGCGCGTGTCCAGCGCGTGCGTGCGGCAGACCAGCGGCAAACCGTGACCGGAGCACGTTGAGGGCGCCGCATTCGTTCAGGCACCGCAGCGAGGCGATGTCTTCGCAACGCTCCAACTGCGGAGGGTTGGCCTGCGGACACAAATCATAAATTTATCAAAAGTTTTATCCACACCAAATTTTGGGTTGGGCGTATTTAGCTTCTATTTTAATTTTAATTGTTGCCTTTGACACGAAGAAGAAGATCCAGAGTATGGATCCATGAACTGTTAGACTGACAGTTGGGAGACAGTTGTAACAGATAGCGAATTACTTACCTGTAAAAGATATAAAGCACCACGGCAAAAAATAAAATATATGTCCTAAGTGAGCTATATATTTGATACTCCTCCTCTTTTAGAGTTAACTTATACTGGTCTTATGAAGTGACTACCGTATTACCTCCCCAACCCCGAGAGACTGCGCTAGCGTCCGTCAATCAGCAGGTATACTGACTTGCAAAATTGGCAGGACGGACCACCGCAAAATACTTCTGTAGGTATATACAATTACGTTAATATATTTAAAATTGTTCCAGAACTAACCTTCTCCAAGTCATCCTCGTCCACGGTGAGCGTCTCACCAGTCTGCAGCACTCGCACTTTAGCCCTCCCCGTATCTGCCTCTCCCTCTCGCACCACGGCTGTGAATCCTCCCCGGTGGGCCAGCCACATGTGAGTAGTCTGCAGCCATTCTTTCTCGCGCGCTAATTGTTCCTCGGATTTTGCCTGGAAAGATAAAAAACATTACTTATGATTTAAAAAAACCAGTCACGTGCGATTCGGACTCGCGCACTGGGGGTTATGTACAAAAGGAAATTGAGATACGAACTTATATTACATAAACGGCAATATATTTTGATAGCGTTGATTTAATTTTCTCACAGCTGTAAGAGGTTCCAGACATGAGTACTTATTTGGTATATAAATTTCAATATGATCCTACACATATTCCCGAGAAAAATGTCTTGACAGACAAACGAAACAACGAAGTCATCCTATAAGAATTCCGTGTTATTATTTTTGAGGTACGCAACCCTAAAAACAATATCGTTTTTTTTTTATATTTCCTACAAATTAAGAGCTACCTATGTCAGGATCGTGGCAAGTAGAAAACTGTAGTCTCTGCCTACCCCACTGGGAAAATGGCGTGACTATATGTATGCATGTAGGTACCTACTAAAAATGTGAGCGTGGTACTCAGTACAACGTCTTAAAGTACTTAAATCACTATGCTCTCGCTACCTACTGTCTGTGGTCAGAACCGAATGAAAAATTAAACGACCTCAAAAAACCTAATCATAGTCACAAGTATAAATTCTTTAACAAAACCAACCCACGCGTTTGTCATTACAACCAATCCTACATACATACAGCAATAATACAAATTATCTCCATACAACCTTCCATACTTCACCCACACATTGCAAATACTACTAGGAAGTTAGTGTAGCTTACGCCACAGTAGGCTGAGTAGGCAATGGTTTCCGTAATTATAGGATTAATAGCTTTTAAATAACTATTTCGCGGGTTCAAGGATTGCAGTGCCTACTTTCGAGAATAATGAAGTTAGTGACCTTATTCAATGTCAAGACATGACGAAGATCTCTTTAGAAGACAAGTGGGCCGAATGGCATAGCAGTGATGCTCAAGCACAGGGCTCTACCAAGACCTTTGGTCAGAGGTAGGACACGACGGTATTTCTGTCTAATTGAGCAGCCCGACTGGGGTAGTACCTCTGCCCTACAGAATACCGTGGCCATTATAACCTCGTGTTGTGTTCCCAGCGGTGAGTAGGGTAGCCAGAGCTCACTGGAGAGTTTTTGTGCTGTTAGTGGGAAGACCAAAAGCTTGTCCTGCTTTGTTTTTTACGCTGACGGCACAGACATTTTCTATGCTTACGGAGTTGGCAACGCGAGTGTGACTCCCTTAGTTTTGCACACGTCCATAGGCCACGGTAACCACTTTCCATCAGGTGGGCCATGTGCTTGTCTGCTACCTAAGTGGTATAAAAATAAAAACCTTACGAGCTATGTGGTAAACCTGCTAATTGATGGACGAGTTCTGGTGCAGGATTGGGAGCAACTACCGTCTGACCTCCTAACCTAAGTTGTGGTTGATAAATAACCATAGACGAAGTTGTTCAAGTTGTCGTAAATATACGCTTCAGTCTTGTCCTGACGGCTACTGGGAGGCGAGGCCGACTTTTAACCTGCCTCCGAAGTACGGAAGCGTTAAGAAGAAAGATCACTAAACAGTCACTAATCCAAATAGAATTCGCGCCTAGGAGTTTAACCTACCCCATATTGCGTGAGTATATGCATGAAGGGCAAATTCGACCCATGTCCCCCCAGTTAACCGCTGATTGGATTCGTTGCGGGTTACAAGACAGTTTACTTTCATTATGACTCGCTGGTCATGCTCCGTGTTTTTATGGGTTAACGCTTTTGATCCTTATGCCTTGTTCACAAGCACCGAGTGTAGTGGCGAGTTAGTGCACTTGACCGAGTGCTCGGTACATGTGTAGTACTCGGTGATAATTTCACACGTGACGGGCACTTCTATTATTAAACAATTATTAGCAGAAAGATACATAAGCATTGTAAGAAAACGTGTTCGGTTTGTAATTAATGCCTAAGTTGTTAAAAATATAAAATAAGAAAATTGGAAATGGACTACTGAGACGGGGCCTCGGGTTCGATCCTAGGTTTTACCATGACACACACTAATGACTTTTCGATGCTTTTCGAAGTTATGTGTGTATTTATCGCAGGTTTATAAGTGCCCGATTAATGGTAATAGGCTCCGGGGATATAGGCTTGAGTTTATACTATGTTAATGATATTTGAGTCTTATTTTGACGAGTGCGTTAATTAGTCGAGGAAGGTAAGCAGTCGTTTGTTCGCCTTAAGGTTGATATAGACCAAACGAACGAATGCTGATTCTATCCCCTGACTATCAAATTGGTTAAGTGTAAACAGTAATTTTTATTTATTTATTAAAGTCAATTAGACTTCGCCTTGCCTGATGGTAAGCTGAAAGCAAAGCCTCAGAAAAGAGGATCACCATAACTTACACATACGATGTGACCATGGTGACACTCAGCTTGACGGCCTCATCATAATACTGTTTTCACGCTCCTTCGTGAACAAGATTTAGTTTACACTTAAATATTAAAAAAGAATGTTCTTGTTATAGCTCCAGCTCTATGTTCGTTTGGTCTAAATACACCTTTAGGTGTTGTTCGCGCCATTCGGCTCACACAATATTTCTTAAGCCATCGCCCGAGTGTATACAGTGTATACTCGGCCGAGTGTACTGTCTCAATACTCCACATGCGTGCACGAGCCTCTACATACTGTACAGGATGTGTGGGTGAGATAAGTCGGTTAAAAAAATATTAGTATTCGGTACACATTACCACGCCTTGAGTCAAACAATTGCTTGTCAGCAAAAGAGTCCTTTACGAGTCATCGATATTGCAACAACATATTAGACGCGTTATTCCCGGCAGACTAGAATTAGGACCACCCCCATCTCTTTCCATGCGGTGTCGTACAAGGCGACTAAGGGATAGAGCTGTTTAACATCAGACTATAGTATATACAGCCCAGACTCAGCCTCAGATACATGGCTCGAGTCGACAATAGTGCCCGGAAGATGGCAATAGGCTTATCCCCTATTATGTGGGACCGAATTCAACGTTTGGTGAAATGTGAGTGTTAATTCACCTCTGCCTAACCCTCCGGGGATAAAGGCGTGATTCTATGTATTCTATGTACAGTAGACTAGATTTGCCTCACGGTTTTACCCGCCGTACTCAGTTCTATACCACCAAATTGCATGGCCCAGTGGTGTCTTTTTAAGGTCTGCGTACCTCATAAGACCAAAAATGGAACCTTTTAGAGTCACTTGGTTTTCCGTCTATCTGTCTGGTCAAGAACGTTTTTCTCGGGAACGTACTTATAAATATATGACTTAAATAGAAATTAATATCACATAGACAGATATGCAACCTCTTGGCGTTTCAAATAAAGCGAAACCAGACTTGTAAGTCCAGCACAATCAAAAGATATGGGCGTGTATGCATTTGCAAGGAAATCAAAACCTATAGGATACTTTGCCGTTGAGATAGAACATGAAATTTTGCGGGAAACAAAGTTTTTGAAATCGCAATTGTAGTTACCCAAATATTCAGCTTTTTTAAATTATTTTTTCAGCTATTGCATAGCTTTTATCGCGGGCTTTGAGCGTGGGGACCGAATCCAGAAATTCCGTAACGAAAAAAACCTAACATCCCCCACTCCGAGCTCGCACGAATCGAGCCGAGCTGCTCCGAAGTAGCTCCGCTTAACGTAAGTACAAATTAATAATGTAATTATAATTGCATAAGTTGTTAGTTTTCAAATTCAAATTCAAATTCAAATTCAGACTCAGACTCAGACTCAGACTCGGACTCGGACTCAGACTCAGACTCAGACTCAAATTCAAATTATATTATTATTTATTATAATTGCATAAGTTCATAAAAAATGCAATGCAATAGCTTTACCGCGGCAGTCCCCGAGTGCCACACGTCTTTTTTTAACAAAAGAATACTAATAAGTTAGTAAGCGCAACTGAAATTACTAATATTTCCTCTAACCCCTCCAGCTAGCCTTAATTGCTTGTGTTAGGAGTGGGTTCACATCGGTAGTGCCAGGATTCGAACCCGGGACCTTCTATCGTAAGGTCGACTCCTTAACCACTAAGCACCGACGCTTTTTAATACAGATGTAGATGTAATTGGTATAACAATACAAATAAAGAGATCTATAGTCCGTCTAATGGTTACATTGTTTGACATTTCGCATTCGAAGCGTTTCGCAACCATTGACGATTACATCTCAGGCACACATCTCATGGCAAGGGTGTGGCAATTGTCAAGTGTCATGTTTTGGCAGAGAGATTACTGATAGGTCAATTCCCTCTGCGGGCTTGCTTGGAATGTTATGCTTATTATGTATGTACCTACTGGTGATTTACAAAGCGCCTAGACTATGGTTGACTTATTTGTTTACTAGCTGTGCTTGCGACTTCTTCCGCAAGAACTAAGAATTTCTACGTGCGGAACTAATTATTAGTAAGTAATTAATCATTTATTGCTCGATATTATTTAATCTATAATATAAAATTGAATCGCTGAATGTGTTGCTAAGTGCAAATCTAGATAGTAGCTTCACCGATTTCGTTATTTTTTAGAATATTCCTTAAAGTACAGAATACCGCGGTTATAATAACGTCGTGTTGTGTTCCCAGCGGTAAGCAGGGTAGCTTGAACTGGAGAATTTGTGCTGTCAGTGGGATGACTAAAGGCTTGTCCTTCTTTGTCCTCTACACTGACGATACAGAAACTCTGTGCTTACAGGGTCGGCAGCGCGAGTGTGGCTTCTCTGGTGTTACACACGTCCATAGGTCACGGTAACCACTTTCCATCAGGTGGACCGTGCGCTTGTCTGCCACCACAGTAGTATAAAAAAAAGAAAATTTAAAATAAATGTTTAGAAATGTCTAAAAACAAAACTTTTATAAACTCCCACTTGGGCCCTGAAGTAGGACCCTGTACATAAAGAAGGTTTGCAGTCCGCTAATACATAAACCAGATTGTTATTTTACTAACAATAACAACTGACATCATATCTTCGCATAAAGCTCAGCCATTTGAGGGTCATTCTAGAAAAAAAATGAATTGCGCAATGGCTACAAACGTAATGCGTACTCAATACATTTACATTCTCAAGCAATTAAAAAATCATAAATTATTGGGCATAAATATAATGAACAGTATTTAAATACACATAAAACTGTAATGAATGTACACTACTAATCTACACTAGTTTCGAAGTGAATAAAGTGAGTAAAAAAGCTAGTTGAATATTCTCAGATTATGAATGCTGAATAAGTGTTTTGTTAATATTCTTGAACGGTTTTATTATTGCATAGAAGCCTGCAAAGGTTTTCGGGGCCCAAGTTGCCGACGTAACGTTATGTCGGACTAGAACTGGGTAAAACCTCACGACACCTCGGTTCTGCTAATATGTGGGGTGTAAAATTGCCCATAAAGAATTTCCCTAGCACCCGGCTGACCTAAGGAAATCTCCGGAAGACAACTTCTCCTGCAGTGACAAGTTGTCTCTCTTCCCTTCCGGAAGACAGCTTATCTTGACTTTTATAGAACACCTATCCCGAAATTTGAAGCGGAAACTATTTTGGGATCATCGGACATTTTTCGAAAACAAATCAAGGTAGGAAAAATTATTGAACTTGCGCCACTGTTACTGACACCTCTTTGGTAAATTGTGACCATTCACAAATACTTTTGAACATAAGTGGGTAAGTACCTACATATTTTTTTTTTTTTTCTTTAAACATTCTCTTACATTTATTCAACATGATTTCACAAGTTTGTACTAAATACATCGCAACCTAAATTTAATTTCCGATTGCAATAAAAAGGACGAAGCCATAAGCTATAAAGTTGGCCGCAAGATGAGACAGAGTTTATCCAATTTTAGCGTCCGGAAACCCAGCGTGCCAGTTCCTGAACGATATGCAACTGCGCTTGTAGGGCTACGACCTAATGACGTTTTGACGACTGGAAAACATTTTTGAACTGAGAACATTTTTCGAAATGATTAATAACGTCTTTTTTATTTATTCGACACACATCTTTTTGCTTTTGTTTTGATTGTGTTAATTCCGTACAAAAACAGTAGCAGTGTTTATATCTTATAAAGGGTACTTGCACACTGAATTCCAAACTAGGTTGTAATAGCAACATGTATAATGGAACACGGATTTAATTCAGGGAAATATTGAAGTTGTCGTGTTTTGTGATAGATTGACAATTCGCCTCTGTATATAAAGTAGTGGTAGTAGTTTTTACTGATGACTTCTAGAGTGCCACCGTGTATTTTTTCATGATTGATAAATCTGTAGGTAAGTGATGATGTTGGTCTACAATGAAACACGTTTATCTAGAAGGAACCTATTCATTCAAATAATTTTCAAAGTCCCTTGTAGCTGTTTTCTGCCGCGTGGTTCCGGCAGAGTAGAATTTGGACTACCCCATCTTTTCCCATGTGGTGTCGTGCAAGGCGTCTAAGGGAATGGGCTGTTTAACACCAGACAGATAAATACAGCACAGATTCAGCTTCAGATGCATGGCTCGAGTTAACAATAGTGCCCGGAAGATGGCAATAGGCTCACCCCCTATTGCATGGGACAGAATTCAATGATTGGTGTAATGTGGGTGTTAATTCATCTCTGCCTAACACTCCGTGGATAAAGGCATAATTACATGTATGTATCGATTTTCCGAAAAAGCTATTTCGATAGCTCTGGTATGGGATGTAGGTATCTGTTACGGTTATCAAAACACGTCATCAGCATCAGCATTTTTTACTTTTCCCCAAATGCATCTGAGGCCTCACCTCAGAGCCCTTCGTCGGCTCACTCCTCCTCATTTTAGTATGGCTTATACAGTTTTATATCAGTAAGCCTCACCTCATAAGAAGTAAAGCTTCGCCAGAAAATCATCCGTCAATCAGTTACCTAATTACCAGCTTCCAAGGGAGATTAGCTTGGCCCCGTTGGTCTTGATGAGTTCCTTTCCCATACACCCGTCGAATACATAAAAATAAGACCTCAAACTCTGATTAATATAAAAACACCAAGCACTTTTTGCTACGCGCTTGTTTTTGTAACACGGCGGCACCGCTAATCATCTTTACGTAGAGGAAAAACTAATGCTGGATCCTCGTTTGTGATTAAAACGTTAATCAAAACAGTAGTATTGTATTATAGGAACCATGAAGGGTAAAATATTATGGGAGGTCTCGACGAGACCTTATTTTTGTAAAGAATTACTTTTGCATTTATAATTAGCTCTTACCAGTGGCTACGCCCATATAAAGCATTAATACTGTTAAGAACAACTGCCCACAGGAATATAAGTATTCTTGATGTAATAAGTTAGCCTGTGTGCTATAGCAAACTATAATCTATCTTTGGTCACAATTTTTTTTTATACAACTTAGGTGGCTGACTAGCACACGGCCCACCTGATGGAAAGTGGTTACCGTGACCTATGAACGTGTGTAACACCAGTGGAGTCACATCCATGCTGCCGACCCTGTAAGAACAGAGATTTTATGTGCCGTCAGTGTAGAGGACAAAGCAGGACAAGCCTTTAGTCATCCCACTGACAGCACAAATTCTCCAGTGAGCTCTGGCTACCCTGTACAATAATAAAACATACTCGCCATGATCGTGTTCAAAGTACCAAACAAATACTCGTAGGCAGCAGCCCTACTCACGCGCACTTTTACGACCGTTTTATACCATCGCAGGTGTCTAGATAAACAGTTTGCTTTAAGGGTGACCTACTAAGCACATCTGTGCGTTTGTGGGCCCATACCAACGCGGAAGACCGTTAAAATGAACGTAAAAAGACCATGAATATATTGCTGGTGTCAGCTGACCAAAATAGGAAGTTGTACGTAGGTACTAGTATAATTATTAGCATAGCATATATGATATACCTATCTCTGACACAAAATTCAACAATCATGTCACATAAAAATATAGATAGAAAAGAAAAAAGTCACGTGGTTCCCGGCAGAGTAGAATTTGGAACACCCAATCTCTTCCTACGCGGTGTCGTATAAGGTGATTAAGGGATAGGGCTGTTTAACATCAGACAGATATATACAGCCCAGAGTTAACCTCAGCCTCAGATGCATTGAGTCAACAATAGTGCCAGGAACACGGTAATAGGCTCACCCCCTATTACGTGGGACCGAATTCAATGATTGGTGAAATGTGGGTGTTAATTCACCTCTGCCTAACCCTCCGGGAGTAAAGGCGTGATTATATGTAATCAACCCTATCCCTTAGTCGCCTTGTACGACACCGCATGGGAAGAGATGGGGTGGTTCAAATTCTATTCTGCCGGGAACCACGCGGCCTTTTATATAGACTCGCCAATTTGACTCAACCTGATGATAAGCCAAAGAATTCGGCCTGAATCCTATATTGCCTGATGGTAAGATACAGTGAGTAAAGGTAGAAAGTCGTCAGAACGCCATGTGGTATCTATTCAATCACAAAATGGCGCAATGACCAATGTTAAAAATAGCATGCTTTGGTCGTTAAGCGCTCGTTGAAACCAAGCACCAGATGTGCCTTCAAATCATTTCATCAAGACGCCACAATTATTCTATTCAGATACTTAGAAGAGCAATGGGGAGAGGCAGTTGAACTGCCACTGTTTTGATTAGGATGTAAATGTCATTCCATTAGCAACGATGCAAAATTTGAAGCATTCCTTGTTGGATTGATTCACTTTTCGTCCGTCAGAAAATACGTAATGTCTGGCACTAGGATCGTTACTTTTGTCCCGGAAAATAAATAACAAATACAACCGAAGGATGTAGCTACTATAATACACAATGTTAAGTGCACCTCTAAGTACATAAGACACAACACCTAATGAGCCGAGAATATAGACAAATGCATAATTTGTGATCGGAATTAGCACCTATTGTTATACGACCCTGACTCTTGGTTTGCATCGTGAGTTTCCATATACAGATATCGTGTATTATTATTGTTAAAGCCTAATCGACATATACTATAAAGATACTTCTGCAAAATCTGAACTTTACAGAACAGTGATTTGAAGTTATTCTTACACGGTACTTGTTCATTTGGTTACCTGTAAAAACGCATCTATCGAGGAAGTCAAACTGAAGATTACCACTTTATAAATGATGTAGTAGTCTTTGGCATATAACTAATTCCCTGGCTGACCCAGGGTAATGGAAGTCCCCTTGGGTGTGGAACTACGGTGTTCCATCTTGTCCCGGATAGCTGCAGGCACGCATCGCGCCACGGTCTCGGTCTACTTTTGCTAGTGCCACCCCCAGGCCAGAGCTCATGGTGGACAGAGGTCATCAAACCTGCGCTAGATTATTGTTTCGTAAGTGCACCGACTAGCAGATGAGGGTAAATAGGAACTCAAGGATGTCGGTAGTTCTCTGTACCAAATTGAAAAAAGACTCCTGGGCACGCCACTTTTCGATACCTTAAGAAGTAGTTTTTACCAATTAAGTACTAATACGAGTACAAGCATTGTACCAGCTACTTGCACCACCCAGTCAAGCCCCACAACATAACTCCAGATAGCCATGTAAACGACTTATTAACATTCCATCCACAACGCAATCCAATTATTTAACAACAGCCCATTTACCGCAGTATTGCCGCCGTTTGGAGAACGTAAGCGTATTAGCGTGCTGCCCAACTTGTTATATTCATACTGCTAGAACAATGTGACAACCACAGATGTAGAGCAGGCTGGATACCGCACAGCACTTAGTTTTAGGTATATGATAACTACACCATAAATATCTTTTATCTTGTCACTTTACTGTCCATCCCAAGGTTGCCTGGAAGAAATCGCTTCAGCGATAAGGCCGCCCATTGTACATTAAACTGTATATGCATGTTACCTACTTGTCTGAGCTGTAAATATATTGTTGTACAAGTTTTATCTATCTATCTTTTCTTACAATGAATAATTTTATTGGATTTCTCAGCATCTGCAATAGTAGTTTTATCATCTGGATTTCACCATAGATTCTTAGCATCCAACAGGGAGCAGTCAATGACGGTCTGTATATAAAATTAACGAGACGTGTAAAAGCATCTGTCAAGAGCATCAATCCGGAGTCCACATCTCATAACCTTTGCATTAGTTCCGGTCGCATCCAAGACCTGTGCGTTGTTTTGCAGCAGCGTCATATCACTAGCAAGATAACTTTTCATTTTATTTTGGCTGAGCGCAGTGCCAGAGCCACGTATGTGATTCAGCAGGCGTACTGGCTTGCATCTAAGGTTGGTTTGGGGCCCAAAAATATCCTTAAACTATTTATAATGGTGAAATTCACCCCTGAGTTGCCACCTGTAGCGTAGTTAAATCAATGGTCAATTGGCACAAATCGGTAATTTATGTCAAGGATTGTATAAGTTAACGGTAGACTAGACTTACTGGAGAGTTTGTGTTGTCAGTGGGAAGACTAAAGGCTTGCCCTGCTTTGTCTTATACACTGACGGCACGGAAACTCTGTGCTTACAGGGCCGGCAGCGCGAGTGTGATTCCTCTGGTGTTACATACGTCCATAGGCCACAGTAACCGCTTTCCATCAGGTGGGCCGTGTGCTTGTCTGCCACCTAATTGGTATAAATAAGACTAAAGAACAAACAAGGATAAACGCAAAAAGTTAGTGTGCTGTGCCAATTTGGCAGCACGTTTAGAGGAATGAGCTGGCCTTTCCTTACATTGTCCCCGATCTGATTAACCTTAAAACGTCCTCGATCTGATTGTGGCATCTAGCCTACTCTAAATCTGTGGAGACAACGCTATCAGGTAATAAGTTACATTGGACAACCGGTTACTTGGCTAATGCTAATATATTTCAGGTATACTGAAATCAATATCAGATTTATTGTCTTTAAGAATCAAAGTCTTTTGTTTTTTACGAATTAGTTAAGCTTAGTGGTCAAAGAGTCAACTTTGCGACCGAGAGGTCCCGGGTTCGGATCCTGGCCATTACACTACCGGTGTGAACCCACTCCTAGCACAGACAATTTAGCTTAGTTGGGTTAGAGAGAATATTAGTAATAGTGGTTGCTAATAATGTTTTTACAAAAAAAAAAGCTAGTCGTCAAATATTTTTTTGTGAAACGCTTTATTATATTCATTAATGTTATAAACTACTCCTACTTATTCACCGACAGTACATCAGGATAGATTAATGCAATCTAATAATCATAATATAGATTCTATTAAAAAACAACCCTACCAATAAATATATCAATCAATCAATTAGGCCACCGCAATTTACTTTTTTTTTTACGTGCGCAAAATCCCCACTGATATCTCTCCACCGGAGCCGGTGAGAGAGGTTATGTCGGACTCGAACCGACTAAAACACACGCCGCCTGTGGGTCGTTTTGGTTGCCGAAGGTGAGGTTGACAGGCATATCCCTTGCACCCCGGCCGACCCAGGTCCATCTCTCACGATCTGACCCTCTTCTCAGGTGTGGGGACTACAGAGTCCCCAACTCGTCCCCGGAAACGGGGAGGTGCGTCAGGCGCGCCGCCGCCGCGGCCTGCTTCTGCCAGGGTGACAGGCGGCTCCACCTGTCACCCCCAGGCCGGCGCTCATGGGGGGCGGAGGTCGTTTATCGACCTTTTACGCCCGAGTTGCCTTCGTACGCGGGCAGCTTGGCTTGCAATCCTTCGTCGCCACCGCAGTCCACTGATGGACATATTCCTCTCACAATGTGCGTCATTTCGTCCGATGCTCCGCCTTCCGAAATAAATATATACCGAGGGTCTATGGGGTCTTGAAATGAGGTCGTAGGGGAATTCTTGTAACAGGGTCGTTAGTTTAAAAAATAACAACAAATTCGATCCAAACTAATGTACAGTTATCTAAGAGGGAATCAATTCACTTGTTAAGAAACAGAGACAATATTCAGTTATTTTTAAACTTTCGCGGTATGAATTCATAATTATACTAAGTATCGGGACTTCTCGCGAATTATATTTTGGAACTTACTATTTCTGCCGACGTTTCGGATGCGTTGCAGCACCCGTCAAGTCAAGTCGTGACCACGGGTGTTGCAACGCATCCGAAACGTCGGCAGAAATAGTAAGTTCCAAAATATAATTCGCGAGAAGTCCCGATACTTAGTTTAATCATGAATATTCAGTTAATTCGTCCACGTACTAACTATGGTAAAAAAACGACATTACTCGACGGAGCAAAGCTTTATAATAAACTACCTAACAACATTTAAAATATTGATAATTTGAATGTGTATAAGGGTAAACTCAAAAACTATGTACATCTAATGTTATCATTTAAAGTAGGCAGAATAGAGGAAAACATTTATTGTGAATTTCTAAATTATTGTAAATCTCATTTTGAGTTTACGGAACGAGGTTATCCGACAGAGAACTAAAATTACCGACATAGGTAATAGAATAAGCAAGTTGAAGTGACAGTGGGCTGGCCACGTTTGTCGAAGGACCGATGGCCGTTGGAGCAAACGAGTCCTAGAGTGGAGACCGCGAGAAGGTAAACGAAAGGTAGGACGCCTCCTAGCCAGATGGACGGACGACCTGAAAAAGGTGGCTGGGACAGACTGGATGCGGAAGGCGGAGGATCGGAGAAAATGGCGGACATTGGGAGAGGCCTATGTCCAGCAATGGACTGCGGTGGGCTAATTGAATGATTGATTGATCATTTTAAGTGAACTTTATGTTTTTATGGGAAATAAATGTCTTTAAACCTAAACATAAAGGTCGTACGGGTCGTTGCATAGCAACAGTCAAATATAATAAATCCAAACACAAGCAAATAAACCGTGAATTAAACAAAACCAATAAATAGCACTATATCAAAGCAATAAAACACTCATTCGACATCTACAGCGTGTTCAAACTTTGTTCTAGTCTAGTTTATTCGTGCTTCGGACATACATTATACAAACCTAGTCGTGCCGTTAAGCCTTGAAGGCATATTCTGAACAAATTTAGATTAAAATTTAACCGTAAAGCATTGAATTGTAAGTTATTACTTTTTTTTAAATACCACCTAGTTGGTAGACGAGTACATGGCTCACCTGATGATAAGTGTTTACCGTGACCTATGGACGTGTGCAACACCAGGGGAGTCACACTCGTGCTGCCGATCTTGTAAGCATAGAGTTTCTGTGCCGTCTGTGTAGAAGATAAAGCAGGACAAGCCAATTACTGTGTTATTAAGGTTTTTATCGTTTGCCTCTATTGATAGATTAAGAATTATCTATCTTAATAGATAGAAAGATAGATAATTCTTAATTGCACACCAATATCATAAAAGATTTACAGGCATAATTAAAGTTACAGTTAAATGCACAATGGGCGGCCATATCACTAAAAGTGATTTCTTCCAAGCAACCTTAGGATGGACAGGAATTAAAGTAAATAAGTGAGTGTTGGTGTAATTTGTCAACATTTATAAAATAGTGCGTTACATTAATAATTACATGGTATACAAATATGAAATATATATAAATAAATAATATGTGAATATGAGGAGATTTCAACGACTACGCTGTAGAGAGATAATGGCTCTTTACCATTTAAAAAAAAAATATAGATTGTGCCTCTTTAATATTTACTCTATAGTTATCTTTAATGCCTGAAAGCCTGCATCAGAACCTAGTCCCTCAATTAGCAGATGTACCAACACGGCAGCGCATAAAATACGAACAAACATACATTTTCATATGCCCATCTATACTAATATTATAAAGCTGCAGAGTTTGTTTGTTTGTTTGAACGTGCTAATCTCTGGAACTACTGGTCCGATTTGAATGATTCTTTCAGTGTTGGGTAGTCCATTTATCGAGGAAGGTTTTAGGCTATATATCATCACGCTACTACTTAAGGGAGCGGAGCATTGATAATAAATGTTAACAAATCCGGCAATTTTTCATACATATTTTGAAGACTAAAACATAAGGGCTCAAAGGGATATGATGCTTTAAAATATACCCCGGGCGAAGCTGGGGTGGGTCAGCTAGTTTTAATATAAAAAATATGAAATTTTCTGAAAATGTTTGGTGATAGAATGGATCTGGATGAAATTTGGAATAACACATAGGCTGCTTTTATCCCGGCAATTAGTTCACATGGGTTGTGGTAACCATTCAACATCATCTAATTAGAATATAAAATATATTACATAACATAACATAAACTATATCTAACCTTTATCCCCGAAGGGGTAGGCAGAGGTGCTAGCACCCACATTTCGCCAGTTTATGTTTAATACAATGTAATAGGTGGCGAGCCTATTGCCATTAACCAGGCACTTATAAACCTGCAATAAATACACACATAACTTCGAAAAGCATCGAAAAGTCATTAGTGTGTGCCATGGTAAAACCTGGGATCAAACCCGAGACCTCGTCTCAGCAGTCCATTACCCTTACCACTAGGGTACCTATATTATTGTACGTAAACCTTTCAAAGTGTTACTTAAAAGGTACCTACTCATATAAACACGCACTGCACTTACCATAGTTCAAGAGAGTTTTCTACATCGTGTTATTAAAACTACGATGACAGTAATGATCTGAGAGATCTGTGCCAGGAAGCCGACACTTATTGATCAGTTGCACTAAGGGCCCGTCCACGTTAGACACTCAATCGTAAGCAGGGCTTCGATTCTACTAAAGCAAAACCACTTTTTTCTTTTATACCACTTAGGTGACTGACAACCGCACGGCCCATCTGATGGAAAGTGGTTACCGTGGGCTATGAACGTGTGTAACACCAGAGAAGCCACACTCGCGCTGCCGACCCTGTAAGCACAGAGTCTCTGTGCCGTCAGTGTAGAGGACAAAGCAGGACAAGCCTTTAGTCATCCCACTGATAGCACAAATTCTCTAGTGAGCTCACCACTGTTATACCACGGACACTGCTAAATATCCGTTTAATTTTAGACTTTTGCTGGCGTGACAGTGGTTTTGCTTGAGTAAAATCGAGGGTCTGATCTTTTGTTAAAGGTTTAATAATAAAATTAAAATAAAATCATTTATTTCAGGTATTGCCCATTAAAATGTTAGTAACAATAAAGCTTATATCCTATGTTAGTAAAACTGCAAGTGATTATTTACACAAACAGACAGTCAGTCAGTCATATTTATAACTGTAACTAATGTGTGTGTCTTTGGCAAGGTGGAAGTTAATACATTGTTTATCTCCTGAAGAAAATACTGTATATAAGTGTAATTAAAGTGCTTTTCCTATTGAATGGTAGGAAAGTAAATAAACTTGAATAAATTAAAAATTTCAACGTACAGACAATATTAGTAAATACTTTGACAGCGGAAAAATCGTTACCTCAGGTTAAAAATTAGTTTTCGGGCGATATAGAGAATTAAATTGGCAACCCGTCTGGCCAGCCTGGTAACAGTAGACAAAAGCCTCCCAACATTGGGGGAGGCCTATTTCCAGCAGTGGACTGCGATAGGCTAATTGACTGATTGATTGTCAATGTAATTCAGATGCGACCCAAAACATCGAAGGAATTTTTCATTTTACAGTCTGCCGCATATCATTTGCCTAGTCAGAGAGATGCCTTATATGGAACGCAACCTTGAAGTAGTGAGATATCGATAATTAGTTTAGTTAAGTATGGAGCAGGTGTAAGTAGGGAGGGCATATGAGGAAAGCCGACATGAATTAAAATGGGACCAATTACAAAATGGAGTAAGTGATGCAGTTGTTACATTGCTGAGTAACGGACGAGGCTCTGACGAAGGTTCTCCTCTTGGGGTTGGGAAGTCAGATTTTTTTTATACCACTCGGTTGGCGTAGCCATGCACACGAACCGCCTGATGGAAAATGGTTACCGTGGCCTATGGACGTGTGCAACACCAAGGGAGTCACACTCGCGCTGCCAACCCTGTAAGCACAAGAGTTTCTGTGCCGTCAGTGGAAAGGTAAAGCAGGACAAGCTTTTGGTCTTCCCAGCGACAGCACAAAAACTCTCCAGTTAGCTCTGGCTACCCTACTCACCGCCGGGAAAACAACACGAGGTTATTATGGCCGCGGTATTCTGTAGGGCGGAGGTAATTCCCCAGTCGGACTGCTCAATTGGACGGAAATATCGTCGTGTCTAACCTCCTCCTTTTTTATCTAGGACACGCCCATTTGACGTCACCTCGCCTTATGGTAAGCTAAAGGAAAGAAGGTCACCATTACAGACACTAAGTAATGTAACAATGGTGGCACTCAGCTTGGCGACCCCATCAGATACTTTTTCACGCCCCGTTTAAAGGACCCGGGACTGTAGGAAGAAGGAATCACTCTCATAAAAACTGTAAAAATCAAACTGAGGCCCGAATTGTTTCAATTGCAATTTGCTTCAATTGCAATCAATTGCAATTGTTTCAATTGTAAAATTGCAGCACAAAACATTTGACTACCAGCAATACTCACACATTAAATATACATCAAAACCACACTCAGTCTTGTATCTTGATTTATCTAAGGACAGATTGTCTATACAATATGTCCTCAGATTCAGATCAGGTACAAACTTAATTTGATGGAAATAAAATAAAACACTTGTGCAATCAAGAAAAAAAAGCACAAGTGTTAAATACCATGGTATATGAGTGTTAAAGCTATGTGATAAAAACCAATTTATGAGCAAGTGTTGAAAAATATTTTACTGTACTTTTACGAGTGTTAATAACAATGGGAAGATTGAAGAAGCGACAGATATGTTGCTATCACAATTATTATGATACAGACACCAATTGGCGGATATGTGTGAAAACGAAACAACGAAAACCAGTATACACAATTACTAGCTGTTACTATGAGGCTTATAGGACTCTGACGAGATCTCTTAGGCCCAAGCTAATCTCACCCGCTGATTAACCCATCCGGCTCTAAAATAGGAGCTTTGGATGCGAATTGGATTGGAGCTCGGACGAATATTTCTGGGATGAAAACGGAATTATTATTGTTACCTACGAGTTTTTTTATCTAGGACACGCCCAACTTGACTTCACCTCACCTGATGGTAAGTTCAAGGCAAAGTCTCAGGAAAGAGGGTCTGTAATGGTGTTACAGACACTAAGTAATGTTACAATGGTGGCCCTCAGCTTGGTGGTTTCATCAGGTGCTTTTTCACGCCCCGCTTTAACTCGTAGGTTGAAAGGTAGGCTTTATATATAGTGTACAATAAAAGAGTGTGACAATAAAACCTTAAACCTCACAGTTTGGTTTCATTTAGCTCACCACCGGAAGAATAAAGTTTCCAATATCCGCTGATTATTCTAGGCATGTGTATCTCCAAGGCGCCCGAACTTTTATGGTAATGTACTTACAAACCAATTTTATTTTTATTTCTTTTAAATAGGAGATTACACACTTACTTTGTCACATTTAACTTGCTCCATTCAAGAGCAATCTAATGATAAATACACACATTCAATATGTGATACATATATTTTTTATTATTACAATTGGCAATTTTTACACACACTTGTAGGTAGGTATAATAACCTTGTGTTGTGTTCCCGGCGGTGAATAGGGTAGCCAGAGCTCACTGGAAAGTTTTTGTGTTTTCTGTGGGAAGACTTAAAGGCTTGTCCTAATTGTGTCTTCTGCACTGACGGCATAGGAACTCTCCGTTCTTACAGGGTCGGTAGCCTGGGTGTGACGTGACACCTCTGGTGTTGCACACGTTCATAGGTCACGGTAACCGCTTTCCATCATGTGGGCCGTGTGCTTGTCTGCCACCTTAGTTGTGTAAAAAAAGTGGGTTGAAAACGGACGCATCAGTTTAGCAAAAATTTGCAAAAACAAAAAAAGTTTTCTCTAAGCTTCAAAAGCGTTTAATCACATATATTTATAGGACACGCCAATTTCATTTCACTTGACGTAATGGTAAGCTAAAGACGTCTTTTAATCAAATTGCAGGTGAAGTTGGATTATACCTTGAAGGTCATGGTGGGGCCCGTACACAATAAGTTTATTTACACATAAATACCTACTATGAATCAATAAATTCTCCGTGTACTAGAATTTAAATTATTTAATGACACGATAATGGTATGGCGTAATAATTTACTTGGTTGTTACAAGCTTCTTGCCACTAGCTCGCCAATTGCTACACGAAGATTTACGAACGTTCAGAAATTGTAAATACGTTAAGGTATGATTCCGAAGCCGACCTCATACGACAACTGCTCAATGGATTTTGATGCGGTTTTTTTTATTAGATAGGTCGTAGTCAGCTCTAAAATCTTACATTAGTTAGATCACAATTAGTTAAGTAAAAATCGAGATATGACCAAAAGTCGAGTAAACCGACATTCGCGCAGGCATCAGCTAAGTTCAAAATGTAATTTTTTTTATACTACTTTGGTGGCAGGCAGGCACACGGTGGGCCTTGCACATAAAGCAAATAGCACACGGTCCATTTCCTATCAGGCCTACCTGATGGGAAGTTGTTCACGGGGCCTATGGACGTATGTAACACCAGGAGCACTACACTCGCGCTGCTGACCCTGAAGTAACCTTCTAATGTCTCTATTGAAGAACCCCATAATGTAGGCGCTAGGGAAGACCGCAGCAGGGAGTTCAATCAACAGATTGAGTGTGCGTGGGATGAAGTTTCTTTCATACCGCACAGTTCGCACCGTGTCAGGTCGCAATGTGTGGGGATTGATGTTCCCTGCCTATGGCGAGCGAGCGGTGCGATCATAGAATGTAGCAGCAGGCATTATGTCAAACAATTCATTTGAGCACAAACCACTGTATAGGCGGTAGATACCTCGGAACATATATCTTGAACCTAAGTCACGAGACAAACGAGGCCCAGGCGCGTGCGGATTATTCTATCATAATCTATAGGTATTGTTGAGAGAATGAATGAAAGAAGACTAACGAAACACCTATATGAAGTTAGTGTGGATGGTACAGTCGGAAGAGGAAGACCTAGGCGCACATACCTGGACCAAATCGGGGAAGTTTTAGAAAAGTCAGTAGTAACTTAAACCGACGAGCATGCATGAAGAATGTAATGAGAGTGAATGAAGCGAGAGTAGTATGTCAGGATCGTAGCAAACCTCGGTAGCCTAGTGGTATGGGTAATGGACTGCTGAGACCGAGGTCTCGGGTTCGATCCCAGGTTTGGCATACACCAATGACTTTTCGATGCTTTTCGAAGTTATGTGTGTATTTATCGCAGGTTTATAAGTGCCCGGTTAATGGCAATAGGCTCGCCACCTTATTACATTGGGACCTAAACATAAACTGGTGAAATGTGGGTGCTAACACTGCCTACCCCTTCGGGGAATGTAGGCGTAAGTTTATGTTATGTATGTATATTGTTAAATTTGAGTTGTTATGCTCAAAATACACACAAGAAACGTGTACTGCGCGTATTGAATCCCGAGGTGTACCTGCTCATCAGAATGCTAACACATACACGTGGCTTCGTGACACAGCAATCCCAAAATGGCGCCCAAACCTGATTAGATTATATACAATGTGTAATCGTTGTAGGTGTTGAACGAATAGTTCATCTTACTGATGTCATACAACTGACTGCACGGAGCCACAAGGTCACCAAGGTTCTACCAGCCTGGGGCTGTGAATTGGATAACAATGTGGGATAAGTATTATTGTGAGTCACAGATGAATTGAAATAAGTGGATTTCATAGCAATATCTTTCCTTTGTCGCACCATTAAGGCCAGTAATTCATTACCAGCTCACGTGTTTCCTTCTTCCTACAGCCCCGGGTCCCTTAAGCGGGGCGTGAAAAAGCATATGACGAGGTCGTCAAGCTGAGTGTCACCATTTTAATGTAACATGGTAAATGTAAGTAATAGTGACCCTCTTTCCTGAAACTTTACCTTCAGCTTACCATCAGGTGAGGCGAAGTATAATTGACGTCAACTATATAAAAAAAATTAAAACATACGATTGTTTGTATTAATCACATTCAAAACGTTCGAATGATTCCTACCCCCCTCAATACAGACAGGCGTTAATAAAACATCACCCATATCTTACTGTAAGGTTTAGTTAATTATTATAATAAAAAAAATATGTAATAACGATTTGTAACGCAATTGATACAATTTGTATAATCGATGAATACCGAATGTATTTATTGTGCCGGCAACACCGACAAAGTTCTCACCGCCTGAAGTTGTCGGTGGAGCGCGGATGAATAACAGAAATACCTATAGGTACTCTGTGGACATTTTTGGCGGGAATTCGTTTTTGGCACTCGTCGAAGTTACATATTATAATTAGAATTTAAAAAGTGGATGTAATAATTGTATCTGATTTATTAATATCGAGTTGAAAAGATACCTTGATGTTTTATTACATTAATATTAAAGATATCGGTATATTCTCCATGAAGCATGTACTTGGTAAAATTAGTAATAGTTTAAATACCTATATCACTTTTACCTATCTGTAATAGACCCAGAGAGCTTGTGAAACTGCATACACTTACTTATATCATCACGCTCTTCTAGGTATTAATAAATCACAACACAAGTCATTAATTTGCCAATAAGTTATGACAGCAGGCAATAAAATTATAGTCCGCATTGACAGAATTCAAATATGGTGTAATTTATTGGTGAATGAGTCTTGAGATGCGCAAGAATCAGATACTGTCTGCAGAATATTGCGTTAACATTACCTATCATAAGTCTCTTTGCAATTGCACCTCTTTGATATGCTGATAAACCTTTTGCTTCTATTTCCATCACCGATTTCTATAGTGCTTGCCGGTTGCGAGTCCTCTAGGGTTGGACTTTTCTTCAAGAACATAACGTGGTTTACCCAAGCGGCTTATGATAGCATAATCCGTGCGCGCCAGGACGTAAGATGTGTCCCAATACGCCTTAAACCACATATTAACGGAATTCATCTGTGATAATTAAGTGGTAATATTTTCCGCCTGTCACCATGGCAGGAGCAGGCCGCGGCGGCGGTGCGCCTGGCGCGCCTCCCCGTTTCCGGGGACGAGTTGGGAACTCTGTAGTCCCCACACACCTGAGGAGAGGGCCAGATCGTGAGAGATGGCCCTGGGTCGGCCGGGGTGCGATTGATATGCCTGTTAACCTCTCAACATCACCTTCAGCATCGGTTCGAGGCCGACATAACCTTTCCCACCGGCTCCGGTGGTGCGGGTATCCGTGGGGATTTTACGCACGTAAAAAAAAGCAGCGTTCAATCTTTATTCCCATAGTTTACATACATTATGTTGCTATTTAATTATTCGAATCGTATAACAAATTTCCGGGTTTGACTGCATTTTAACCTACGACGGACCGACCTACATGTAATGAAATACATGTAGGGTTGCCACTTACTCAAATATAATATTTACGTAACAGATAAAAATACAATAAGTAGATTTATTTACGTGATCGTAGATGGTTACTTTAACCTTATTGAAGACGAATACTAGGTAACAACTTTAAAATAATAAGAGCCGACTTAAAAAAAGATGATTTTATAACTTATCTACTTTTTAATCGAATACCTACGTATATTTCAAAAGAGATTAAAAATATTTATGAACTTTTCGAACCTAATATGTATGTATGCATAAATCTCTCAGCTGACAGCCCTGAAAAGCACTTTACAATCACTGGTACGTTTCTATGAATATAGTTCTAAAAATGGCGGCGATGTGCATGGAATGCCGCCGTGTTTCCTGTCCTCCTAATATGTATTCAATGCGAGTCACACAGGGGAAGATTAAATAATAGTTATAATGGCCGTTGTCGACCATCTTTAGCTAATCCACCTGAGTTTGTTTATAACATAGGATCCTCCATTAAATATTGTTATGGTGGGCACGTAATAAATTTCTTGCACAAAAACAATATAAAACAACTAGCTGAACCGCCCCGGCTTCCCCCTTCATATTTTGAGATCTCATATCATCTCTTTGAGCCTATATAATTATTTAGTCTTCTAACAATGTATGGAATTTTGAGGAGGTAGGACACGGCGGTATTTCCGCCCAATTGAGCAGTCCGACTGGGGAAGTATCTCCGCCCTACAGAATACCGCGGTTAGAATAACTTCGTGTTGTGTTCCCAGCGGTGAGTAGGGTAGCCAGAGCTCACTGGAGAATTAGTGCTTTCAGTGGGATAACTAAAGGCTTGTCCTGCTTTGTCCTCTACACTAACGGCACAGAAACTCTGTGCTTACAGGGTCGGCAGCGCGAGTGTGGCTTCTCTGGTGTTACACACGTCCATAGGCCGCGGTAACCACTTTTCATCAGGTGGGCCGTGCGCTTGTCTGCCACCTAAGTGGAATAAAAAAAAAACTGCCGAATTCGGGGTCACTGCCCTTGATAAACGGACTATTCAACGCAAAAAAATGCAATTAGAATTAGTAGTTCTTGAGATTAGCGCGTACAAACAAACATATAAACTCTTCAGCTTTATAATATTTCAGGTTCAGACAGCGAGGCCATTGCCATAGGCCTCATACACCCATGATAGAAGTGGTTTAATTGCTGTATTCCACACTGCTTTTCAGTCAACGCAGAGAAACCATTTTGCATACATACCTACAGTCACGCCTCTTTACCAGTGGGGTAGACAGAGACCACATGTTTCCACTTCTTACGATCTTGGCATAAAACTTTCGCTTCTTCTACTATCATACATGCTCGTGTGTTTTGGGTACTCTTGACATGTTCTTTTAGAAATCATTTTAGAGAGATTAAATTCACGAAACATAATTAACCGCGGTAGCCTAGTGGTATGGGTAATGAACTGCTGAGATGAGGTCTCGGGTTCGATCCCAGATTGTACCATGGCACACACCCATGACTTTTCGATGCTTTTCGAAGTTATGTGTGTATTTATTGCAGATTTACAAGTACCAGGTTAGTGGCAATAGGCTAGCCACCTATTACATTGGAACCTAGACATAAACTGGCGAAATGTGTGTGCTAGCACTTCTGCCTACCCCTTCGGGGATATTGGCGTGGGTTTATGTTATGTCAAATTCACGAAAACAAAAGAATTAATTCCCTTTCCGTAACCTTTACATATTTATTAGTTGGGCAAACCTCTCATGTTGATTCTTTACGAAACATTTATTGACTGCCAGTTACATTAGCGAGGCTACACCCAAAATACCTTAGGATGTCCTAACTTCTCATTACGATATTTAGTTACCTAATGGTATACTCAGAATCCTTCATTTATTGTTCGAGACCGTAGCCAAGTAGGTAGCTGGTACTACAGTTGATACGCCGAGGTCCGGCACAGGGTCTCATCTAGTCAAGAAGCCCGGTGAAAAGAAATAAAGGAGAGCAGTTTTCTTTCTATATTTATATATTTTTTAAACGAAGTTATTATAACCGTGGTATTCTGTAGGGCGGAGGTACTTCCCCAGTCGGACTGCTCAATATTAGGTGGCAGACAAGCGCACGGCCCGCCTGATGGGAAGTGGGTGCCGTGGCCTCTGGACTAATGCAACACCAGGGGTGTTACACCCGCGCTGCCGACCGACTCGCGCAGATCCCGAACTCTAAAGTGCAGGCTATGAATACAATCCGAATAGGTGCCTTCCATTTCAACAATAGCGAACTAATCGATAAAGATTTAGAAAAATATGAATCAGTTCAGGCGGGGTATAAATCCGCGATCTTTCGTTGGAAACCCACCTGAACTGATTCATATTTTTCTATAACTTAGTCGATTAGAATAGTTAGCATACTAAATGCTTTAAAATTTCATTCAATAGCGAACTAAATATAAAATAAAAAAAATATTAATGTATGGGATAGACACGAATTTTAATGTTTATGACAGAAACAGACTACAAGCCTAGCTCAGCGGAAGATGCTACAAATAATTGGCATAAAAAAGGAACCAATATATTAATTTGCTTTTTTTTTTGTAATACCAATGTAACATATCGTGTTTTGAGCAATAAATTATTATTATTATTATTTCCTCTTTATTTTAATATACAAATTATAAATTATTAATTCCTCTTTATTTTAATATAACCAAAAAAAAACCAACCAAACCAACTAGCCCATCGCAGTCCACTGCTGGACTAGGCCTCTCCCAATGTTGGGAGGCTTTGGCCTACTGTTTCCACGCTGGCCAGACGGGTTGGTACAGGGTTTTATTTCGAGTTTTCCTTCTCTCGCAGTGATATGGTTTGCGTATGTTTCCATTAGTCGCCTTTTACGACATCCTTCGGATGAGATGGGGTGGTGATACTTGTATTTATTTTAATATACAACTTATAAATTATTATTATGACAATCCCAATACATGGATCATTATATTCTATTAAAGTATTTCCACTTGTCTAGAGGGGCAATTCTCCTACCTGGGTAGCAATAAGTACCTATTTAGGAGCCAAATCTACAATACCTACTTAAAATCGATTAAGATACAGAAAAAATTGAATCTGTTCAGGCAGGATTCAAACCCGCGATCATTCCCTTAGGGGAACGTTCTGACCACTAAGCCACAGAACCTTCGCCCGAAACCATCCAAATTCTTCTATACATATATCCGTCTTGCGGCGACGGTTCCCGCCTGAACCGGTTCAATTTTTTCCATGTCTTAATCAATTTTAATAGTTAACATACTAAATGCTTTAAAATTTCATTCAATATCTACTTCTTAGAGGGAACGAATTTAATGAACCCAATAGGTTCTCTCGTAACTTTTTTAAAGTTGTGAGTGGGGGGCTCGTGGCTAGGAGGTAACCGAGTTGTTCAGTAAATGGCAACTGCAATGTACTTCAATATCAAAATAATCGGGATATTTACCATGTTGCATTGTTTCGCAACCGAGAACCCGCGAAGGAAAAAACCACGGTAGCCTAGTGGTATGAGTAATGGACTGCTGAGACGAGGTGTCGAGTTCGATACCAGGTTATACCACGGGACACACCAATGACTTATCGATGCTTTTTGAAGTTATGTGTGTATTTATCGCGGATTTATAAGAGCCCGGTTAATGGCAATAGGCTCGCCACCTATTACATTGGGATCTAAACATAAACTGGCGAAATGTTGGTGCTGGCACCTCTGCCTACCACTTCGGGGATATAGACGTTAGTTTATGTTATGTTATATGTTAGTATTTTTTTATTCGTATTTTTTATTTATGCAGGTACCTACACTACCTACACAAAACACATTACAATCATATAAAAATAATATGATTAAAATACAGTTCGGTTCTGGATTGTAACATAACTACATGTATACACAGTTAAAACAATATGTAAATACAGTAAAAGCTCTTCATCAAACAAATTGGAAAGAGTATAATAATGACGTGTTTATATCACTTACAAGGCCAAACTGTTATGAAGGATAACCTTCAGAATTTTAACAAACCTGTTCTTTTTGGAATCAAATAAGTCTAGGTGTTTGTTTTGCTTTGCCAACTCGTTATATTGGCGCGCCATCCTTGTTAAAGTTTATGAGGATCTTTTAAAGCAGCTGCCTACAGACGTGAGTAGGTACAATAGCTATCAGTTTCTTCCATAGCTCAATGCGAGCTAATCAATAAGATCTCCATCCATACTCAGTAAAAAGTAAAAGTACACCATAAATAGTATAATTGTAGAATTTCTCTCGGACAAGGTCGTTAGTTAAGGGTTTAGAAACTGCTTACTTGGAAACCTGACGCGACAGAAATGGAGCCGCGAGCGTACTGACTCACCGCTCACGTCAAATGTTTATCATAAGTATACCGTTTATTATAGCCGCATGGTTCCCGGCAGAGTAGAATTTGGGCCACCCCATCTCTTCCCATGCGGTGTCGTACATGACGACTAAGGGATAGGGCTGTTTAACATCAAACAGATATATACAACTCTGGCATAGATACAAGACGCGAGACAACAAAAGTGCCAGGTTAGGTTCATCCCCTATTACGTAGGGCCGAAAACAATGATTGATGAAATGTGGGTGATAATTCACCTCTGGCTGACCCTTCGGGGATAAAGGCGTTTTTTTATACCACTTGGTTGGCAGATAAGCACACGGCCCACCTGATGGGAAGTGGTTGCCGTGGCCTATGGACGTATGCAATACCAGGGGTGTTACACTCGCGCTGCCGACCATGAAGAAATCTTCTGATGCCCCTCTTGAAGAACCCCATATTGTAGACGCATAAATCGCAGCAGGGAGGTCACTCCACAGCTTAAGTGTGCGTGGGATGAAGTTTCTTTCATACCGCACAATGCGCACCGTCTCAGTTCGCAATGTGTGAGGATGAATTCCCTGCCTATGGCGAGAGGTACGATGATAGAATGTAGCTGTGGGCATCATGTCAAACAATTCACCTGAGCACAAAACGTTGTATAGGAGGTAGAACACACATAGCGAGGCAAACCGGTGGGACTCCCCCCTATTTAAAAGGTGGATGGTGGTTCACACCGTAAAAAACACAACCATAAAAATATATGTACCTTACTAACAATAGTATATAAGTGAAAAATGTACGTACTAACCATCTAAGGACTTGTTCCGAAATAATCTTTATTTAAAAGTCCCTCCTAAGGCTAAGAGGTTCCACACTACCTACTAGGGAGAGGTTATGGTGGACTTGAACCGACTGAAACGCAAGCCGTCTGAGGGTCGTAGTTTGCCGGAGGGATATCCCGTCAAAGTATACCCACGATTATAACCATTTTTTTATACCACTTGGTTGGCAGACAAGCACACGGCCCACGTGATGGAAAGTGGTTACCGTGGCCTATGGACGCGTGCAACACTAAGGGAGTCACAATCGCGCTGCCAACTCTAGTAAGCACAAGCGTTTCTGTGCCGTCAGTGTAAAAGACAATGCAGGACAAGCTTTTGGTCTTCCCACTGACAGTACAGAAACTCTCGAATGAGCTCTGGCTACCCTGCTCACCGCCGGCAACACAACACGAGGTTATTATGGCCGCGGTATTCTGTAGGGTGGAGGTACTTCCCCAGTCGAACTGCTCAATTGGACAGAAATACCGTCGTGTCCTCATCATCATCATCATCATTATGTCAGCCACACATAGTCCACTGCTAAACATAGGCCTCTCCCACAGACTTCCAGAATGACCGATCTAAAGCAGCCCGCATACAGCGCTTCCCGGCGACCTTGATGAGGCCGTCCTTCCACTTGGCCGTTGGGCGTCCTACGCCTAATTTATGTCGTGTCCTACCTCTTATATATTGTTAATTAATAATAACTATTCACACCTTTAACTTCTGTCTCGCTATGAGGGCTATTAGTTAAGAGGGGTCAATAGTCTTCAAAGAGCGGCTTTCAAGACATATGTACTGCTCATCTAAATTGACCACAATTAAGTACTTCGCACGTAACTCTCAAGAGTTACCGCTAGCATTTGTACACTGGCGAGCATAATGTGTGCACAGTGACAATGAAGCAGAATACAAATGAGCTTCTAACGTTGTGCGCCCTATGTACAACTACCACACAATGTACGGCAAAGTTATCAGATTCTAGATAATTAAAAAAAAACTTGGTTATTTCTTGTCTTCGAAAGTGAGACGTAGCTACCTGCTATCGCTGTAAATACGCCTAAGAGGTTCTAAGCTACTCAATATATTTTTATGCGGTATTCAAGCTGCGCTGTCTAGTCCCTTTGAAATGGATATAACAAAAAAGATATAGTGAGATGTTTATTTATTTAGGACTACAAAAATGTTTGAGATAACATCGTGATAGTATTGTCATTTATCGTAGTATAGTATTAAGTCATTTTCATCTCCAAATATTGAAAAGAAAAAGCTAAAACCGTGTTCTATTTTATCTATTTTTGTTCCTCACACTACCATCTTTACAGGTTGTTACCCAATACAATGGTAGTGGACCACAATAATTAAACTTATACAATTACAATTCATATATAGGTATAAGGTATTACAATAAATAATAAGGTCACATGCTCAAAATTAAAATAAGATAATCAGTCATCAAAACCACACAACGTCAAATTGCTATAAAGATTTCTAGTGTCAAAGTTATAATAATTTACAGTCAAATTAATCAAATTACAATTACAATTACATATTAACATTATCATGATAGTACTTGGACAATAGCAATAATATTCATCTATAATAACATTATAGATGATCAAAACCACACAAAGTCATGTTCTTATTTAGATTTCTAATGTCAAAGTTACAGTAATTTAAGGTTCTAAAACAAATGCTACTAGAACAAAGAAGATTTAGCGGTTAATTGGGCAGAGTGCATTTAAACAATGCGACAACGAGGCATCCAATTTAACTATTTCGGTCCTTTTTTAAATAGTTTACTATTATAGAACCAAATAGATTTATAAGGCTAGTTGTAAGCTATTTGGATAATAACATCGCTGATCAAAGCAAACTTGGACGGCGGCGTCTAATCAAAGAGAATTTAGACAAGCAATAAATCGGTATCACCCGACATGTTTCGATCTTGACTGTAAAGAATGATTGAAATTGTGAACTGTTGAAAAAAAATTCTAGCACTCCAGCAAAGTTGACAAAAGGTATAAAAAGTATTTACTCCATAAAAAATCCTGTCAAGTGCGTTTTCTTTTTTATATATTAGGAATCGTCAATTAGATATCGCCGCGCCTGTTGGCAAGCTGAAGGAAAAGTCTCAGAAAAGAAGGTCACCATTACCTACTATGTTACAATGATACCACTCGGCTAGACGTCCTCATCATATGCTGTTTCACTTGAAATGTCACAAGGGAATTATCACAATTGGTCAAATAGGCAAGTACTACTGGACGTATAGAATAAAAAAGTTAACTTACTTCTGAATTGATAATCTAAAACAACCTAAGAAAACCGTACAACGCGCCCAAAGAAGTTTTCTCTTCAAAAACTATTTTTAACGGATTCTATGGCGATTTCTTTGGTGTTAATTCCACGTGGTTCTCGTCAGAGTAGAATTTGGACCACCCCATCTCTTCCCGTGCGGTGTCGTACAAGGCGACTAAGGGATCGGGCTGCTTAACATCAGACAGATATATACAGCCCAAACTCAGATGAATGGCTCGAGTCAACAATAGTACCACGATGACGGCAATAGGTTCACCCCTTATTACGTGGGACCGAATTTAATGATTGGTGAAATTTGGGTGTTAATTCACCTCTGCCTAACCCTTCGGGGATAAAGGCGTGATTATATGTATGTATGTATGTAATTCATTTCTATCATTTACATTCAACCCAAATTTTTATTTCAATGTGTAACGTTAGCATAAACGATGGTTTTTCCAGGCTACTTCAATATGGGGGTCTTCGAGAGACGCATTAGAATGTTCTTACAGGGTCAGCAGCGCGAGAGTGACTCCCCTGGTGTTGCACATGTCCATAAGCCACGGGGACCACTTTTCATCAAGTGGGTCGTTTGCTTTTCTGCCACCTAAGTAGTAGGTATATAAAAATACTGCCGACAATATCAAGTAAACTGATAATTTTGTAAAGTTAATTTTCATGTCGGTTAAATCAAATCTAATTTATTCAGACAGACATGGACCGTGTGGTACCAATACTAATGCTTCCTGTCGAACTGTCGCCGGTATCAATTCTTTCACGGATACCGGATCTCCGCATCAAGCGACAAGTGATATATGGCAGTATGGCGGACCTAAATAATTTTATTTACCTTTTAATTAAAATTTACTTCAATATCGTAATGACCTAGGCGTACGTATGTCAATCAGACCGAAAGGACATTTTAAGGAAAGGCTAGGTCAAGGAAGGAGAGCGCCGCGAGTCGACTTATAATGTTATTCATAATACAATGTGTTATTTAATTTAATTTATTGACATGTAATACAATGTTATACTTGTAGGCAAATAAATGAAGTCAGCTTAAAATTAGAGAACTAAACTATGACTTGGTTAATAATTATTAGAAATATTATGCTTACTGTAGCTACCTATTTATTTATTTATTTCTATCTTGACAAGATCTGACATAATATGATCTATTATACTGCTGCTGTCTGAAATACAGATATTAACTTATCTAGTTCAGATACAGATGTTGTCTCTAATATTGTTTAAGATTGTAATCAAATTTTTCTGTATGTGTAAAATGTATATGTATTTGCTTGAAATAAATAAATAAATAAAAAAAAATTCAACTAATCCCACCCTCTACTTTCCTACGTAGGACAACTCGTGCAGGACTTAGATGTCACCCTCACACTGTGCAGAATATACGAGCAAGAACCAAGCGGTTTGGAGACTCTATCCTTTGCCGCACCACTAAGACCTGGAATTCATTACCAGCACACGTGTTTCCTTATTCCTACAGTCCCGGGTCCTTTAAGCAGGGCGTGAAAAAGCATCTGATGAGGTCGCCAAGCTGAGTGCCACCATTGTAACATTACTTAGTGTCTGTAATGGTGACCCTCTTTCCTGAGGCTTTGCCTTTAGCCTACCATCAGGTGAGGTGAAGTCAAGTTGGCGTGTCCTAAATAAAAAAATAGAAAAATCTTACACACATTTTTGTATATCGGATTAAACTCTGTAATACACAAAACAAGACTGAAGATTAAAATTCACACTGCGAATTATGCAGCATTATTAGCAATGACGGGAAGACCCTTATTTATATTATATTCCGTCATTATCGCTAACTAACTCATCATCATAGCGTAGTTCCAGAGTGACTACACGTACACTTCGGTTTATACGGATTTTATGGTAGTGACTGCCGTTTGACCTCCCAACCCTCGGTGAGAGGAAATCCTACATCGGAGCCTCATTTTATTTTAATTCCACTTAGGTGGCAGACAAGTACACGGCCCACCTGATGGAAAGTGGTTACCGTGGCCTATGGACGTTTATAACACCAGAGGAATCACAGTCGCGCTGCCAACCCTGTAAGTACAGAGTTCCTGTGCCGTCAGTGTAGAAGACAATGCAGGACAAGTCTTTAGTCTTCCCACTGACAGCACCAATTCTCCAGTGAGCTCTGGATACCCCACTCACCGCTGGGAACACAACACGAAGTTATTATATCCGCGGTATTCTGTAGGGCGGAGGTACTTCCCCAGTTAGACTGCTCAATTGGGCGGCAATACCGCCGTGACCTACCCCAATCACCAGATATACCGGAGATTGGAGTTAGCTCAGAAATGTTGTTGAGACCCCAAGAACACTTAATATGGCTACATATTCAATTAATGTAAGTACCTAATTTATTTTATCAGGTAACCAACACACTACAACAAATATTGCGTGCACTCGACAGGAGTGATTCTGTAAACAGGAACGCATGTTAGGAAGTGGCGTTATCGAATCTATTTATTTATAACTGATTAATTGAGCGAGGTCAATAAACGGAACGCAACCGTTGCAACCGAACGCTGAGTGAGTGAGTGAATGAATGGATAATAAAATTTGATGCACTTTGTTTTAGAATGAACGACGTTGAACGATTTATGATTAAGATTGAAAACTATTATCGTTAAACTTACTTTTCGGACATGTAATGCGTAGGAATGAAAGTAATGTTATAGGGAGGGCATGAACTATGGAAGTGGTTGGCTATAAGGGGAGAAGGAGACCACAGAGGAGATGGATGGACTCTGAGAAAATATATTTTTCTTATACCACTTAGCTGGCAGACAAGCGCACGACCCACCTGATGGAAACACCCTCTGGAAACACACTCGCGCTGCCGACCCTGTCAGCACTGAGTTTCTGTGCCGTCAGCGTAGAAGACAAAGCACAAAAGCGCAGGACAAGCCTTTAGTCTTCCCACTGACAGCACTAATTCTCCATTGAGCTTTGGCTACCCTACTCACCACTGGGAAC
Organism: Eilema griseolum; assembly: GCA_963662185.1. Classification (NCBI taxonomy): domain Eukaryota; kingdom Metazoa; phylum Arthropoda; class Insecta; order Lepidoptera; family Erebidae; genus Eilema; species Eilema griseolum. The sequence goes on from OY759249.1 coordinate 7,125,465, forward strand.
ATAACACGAAATTATTATGGCCGCGGTATTCTGTAGGGCGGAGATACTTCCCTGTCGGACTGCTCAATTAGACGGAAATACCGCCGTGTCGTACCTCCTAACAATATTGCTAGGAAGGGAGTGATTATTGAGATGACTGCAACCAGAGATGAATAGAAAAATCACACGGGTTTCACCGATCCCATAACGATGGGATAAAGGCAGAAGGATGATTGTTAACCAACAAAAAAGCGTTGCTGTAAATGTATTGGATTTAAAAAAATACTCCATTCCCGTAGGACCTACCACCACTACCTCATTGGGAATCCCGAGGTCACGAATAGCCTAGAACCTTTACAGATGCGTAGAGATATTGGGTCCATGGCTGTATTTTACCGTCTTTACCATGGGGAGTGTTCTGATGAGCTCTTCCAATTAGTCCCACCCTCCCCTTTCCTACACAAGACAACACGTGCAGGTCTTAGATGTCATCCGCACACGGTGCAAAACATCCAATCAAGAACCAAGCGGTTCGGAGACTCTTTCCTCTGTCGCACCATTAAGGCCTGGAATTCATTACCAGCTCACGTGTTTCCTTCTTCCTACAGTCCCGGGTCCTTTAAGCGGGGCGTGAAAAAGCATATGATGAGGCCGTCAAGCTGAGTGTCACCATTGTCACACGGTATGTGTAAGTAATGGTGACCCTCTTTTCTGGGACTTTGCCTTCAGCTTACCATCAGGCAAGGCGAATTCTAATTGACGTGTCCTATATAAAAAAAAATACCAGTGAGAGATCGAGGCACCCGGTATTGAATAAGATAATTAAACGCTTATTTAATCTAGATAGATTTAGAACTTCGAACTCTCTGTAAACATGGTGGAAATACAGACGCATTACTAGGAAGGCGTTCAACAGCTGATCAACAAATATAACCAACATTGTCTAATTTTGAACTTGCATAACAGGGCACGTGGGCACAACCACAACTGTGAACTACTAGCCACATGACAAAATAGCGCAGAAGTTTAAGTTCTAGCTGTCTTTTATTTTATCTTTTATACATACATTAGACATAGGTGAATGAAACACCCACATTTCCCCAATCATCTAATTCGGTACCACGTAATAGAGGGTGGTTGCGCCGATGGTAGAATTTGTATTTTTTTTTGCTCAATAGTAGTAATTCAAGTCATTGACACTGAAACACACGCTTCCTGTACCCATCTCCCTCCCGCGCTACCTTTTAAAGTGAGATAGCAATAGTTTCCGCACCGCTCAATTGTCAAAATAGACGCATATTCACTTCCGCTTTTGAACCAAAAAACAATGGCCGGCGGCGCGCGCGTCTCTCAGAAATTAATAATGTTTGTTGGATTTTAACCGCTTTCATAGACCTTTACCGATCGGATTGTGCCTCTCGTGTGTCCCTCAAGTGATTTAGTGATGTGGGCAGCAGCTCCTGAGCCAGGAAGAGAAGATCGGTGCAACGGCCCAGCCAGCAAATGACAAAACAGCACGTGGCGTAGTAAAGGTTAGTGCATCCTCTCCTAATTTCTCGGGTTGCATTCAATGCCTAAACCACCTCCGCGGCAACCCGATCACCTATCTTGTTTGTTGTGTAAAGTGTCATATGAAACATGTTAACTTCATTCCCCCCACAAAATACAGTCCACTAGCTCACGTGACGAGAATCGCGCCAACAGAGGGTGAGCCTATTGCCGTCTTTCTAGCCCTATTGTTGACTCAAGGCGTGCATCTGAGGCTGAATCTGGGCTGTATATATCTGTTTGATGTTAAATAGCCCTATCCCTTAGTCGCATTGTACGACACCGCATGGGAAGAGATGGAGTGGTTCAAATTCTACTCTGCCCTAATGTTTTATATATCTTATAATAGGATGAATGTGAAAGAAGATAAGAGTTATAAATGTGAAAGGTTGTGAGGATAGACGTATCTTTCGCGCAAAATCGGTTCAAGAAATCAACATTAATTTAGCACAGGTTGATTATAGTCTGGAATAGCAACATGGATTACTTTTTATTCCATAAATAGGTTCTTGTAGCAAAACAATAAAAGAAGTTGTCGCTTTTTAGTGTGCTCCGGCCGGGGTACGAGGGATATGCCTAAGGGGAGGGGAGGAGGGGGGAGGGGGGGGGTATCCATGGGGGTATTATTTCGCACGATAAAAAGAAGTGTGGAAGTCGGGTTCGTCAAGAAAGGCGTTAGTGGGTTTTTATGGAATCGGCAGCGCGATTGTGACGCCTCTGGTGTTGTACACGTCCTCGGTAACCACTTTTCATCAAGTGGGCCGTGAGCTTATATGACACTTAGGTAGTGTAAAAAAATATCGTCGAACTCGAACCTACTAAAACCACACGTCATTTTGGGTTATCAATTGCTGGATTTTGACAACAAGATGTTGCCGCTGCACATTCATTAAAACTTTTTCGGTTATTTAGGTTTTTTACCATAATTTGACTTCTGAAGCTCATATTCATAGTAACGGTAGAACTTTGCTTAGAAATTACATTACTGATACAAACAAACTGTATCACTGACTAATTCCTACAGTGTAATAAATCACTTTGGGCTACATTAGATCACTAATTAGATAAAATAATGTTATAGGTATTTTAGTTTGCTTGATTCGGGCTTAGACAAACAGAAACTACTGCACATTCAACTGCCAACACCAAGCTAAAAATAAATGTTACCCATTAATTTCACTGAGTACAACGCGATAAGTTTTTAGACTATACTTCAAGGCTGGATTTCAACGATGAATATAGGAGGTAGGACAAGACGCGACGGTATTTCCGTCCAATTGAGCAGTCCCACTGGGAAGTACCTACGCCCTACAGAATACCGCAGCCATAGTAACCTCGTGTTGTGTTCCCGGCGGCGAGTAGGGTAGCCAGAGCCCCCATGAGCGCCGGCCTGGGGGTGACAGGTGAAGCCGCCTGTCACCCTTGCAGAAGCAGGCCGCGGCGGCGGCGCGCGTGGCGCGCCTCCCCGTTTCCGGGGACGAGTTGGGGACTCTGTGGTCCCCACACCCGAGAAGAGGGCCAGATCGTGAGAGATGGCCCTGGGTCGGCCGGGGTGCGAGGGATATGCCTGTCAACCTCACCTTCGGCAACCGAAACGACCCACAGGCGGCGTGCGTTTTAGTCGGTTCGAGTCCGACATAACCTCCTCCACCGGGTCCGGTGGGGAGGTATCCGAGGGGATTTTGCGCACGTAAAAAAAAAAAAAAAAAAAAGGGTAGCCAGAGCTCACTGGAGAGTTTTTGTGCTATCAGTGGGAGGATCAAAATCTTGTTCCGTTTGTCTCTTACACTGACGGCACAGAAACTCTCGGTGCTTAAAGTGTCGATAGCGCGAGTGTGACTCCCTTGGTGTCGCACACGTCCATAGGCCACGGTTACCACTTTCCATCAGGTGTTTCGTGTGCTTGTCGCATTTAATGCAACAACTTACTTTCTACTCATCTATCCGCAATTCCCACGAACCTAAGAAGCTTATCCACATCCAAATTTGGTCCTCAAATAAATCATCTTCATAGGTATGCCATACCAATCTCGATTATGCAACAATTTTATGTCATGTCGATATTATATATGCGCATACGTCATATAGAAACCGACACACGTGGGAACCAGTCAATTCATATCTCGATCAGTCCCAATCTGTTCGAAATCGTCTCGAACGTGTTAGATTAGAGGCTGAACATGTGCTTAAAGCTGCCTGTTTATTGAATTAGAGCCAATGATGAAAGTTGTGAGTGGGGGGCTCGTGGCTAAGAGGTAACCGAGTAGTTTAGTAAATGACAAACCCAGCAATGTACTTCAGTATCAAAATAATCGGGATATTTACGATGTTGCATTGTTTCGCATATGCAATATGATAAGGAGTCAAAAAGATAAGTGGACTAAGGATATAACAGAGTGGTGCCCAAGAGAAAACAAAAGAAAGAAAGGAAGACAACGTCGTAGATGGGAAGACGACATTAAAAAAATTGCAGGAAGCACGTGGACTAGAAAAGCACGTCATCGTATACTGTGGCAAGCTTTAGGGGAGGCCTATGCTGGGAAGCAAGACAATCTTAACGAAACCGGTGTCTCGAATAGATTATTTTGAACGAAAAGTTGTATAGCATGTAAGATTGTTAAATAAAGGCTATTATTATTATTATTATTATTGTTTCGCAACCGCGAACCCGCGAAAGAAAAAACCACGGTAGCCTAGAGGTATGGGTAATGGACTGCTGAGACAAGGTCTCGGGTTCGATCCCAGGTTTTACCATGGCACACCAATGACTTTTCGATGCTTTTCGAAGTTATGTGTGGTGTTTATCGCAGGTTTATAAGTGCCCGGTTAATGGCAATAGGCTCGCCACCTATTACATTGGGACCTAAACATAAACTGGCGAAATGTGGGTGCTAGCACCTCTGCCTACCCCTTCGGGGATATAGGCGTGAGTTTATGTTATGTTATGCATTATTTCGAGTTTCCGATATTTCGGCGCTGTTGCAAGTACCATGATCACGGAGGTGGTGAACAGAGAAAAAATTTTTTAGGACAAAATATATCGATCTACCCTCTTTCGAGTTCGTTTACTACGCGTATCTGCACTACCACTGATGTGAGTGACCATTATAGTTTAAATACCTATACTGCAATGTACAACTGTACAAACGCAATTAAAATTTATTATATTGAAGGAACAGTTTTTTTTTATAAATTCACGCCTATATCCCCGAAGGGGTAGGCAGAGGTGCTAGCACCCACATTTCGCCAAACCGTTTTATAATGTTGAATTACAAAATAAAATTCAACATCCTGTTTATATAGGGCCATCGCTCGAAATCAACTGTAGGCGGTACGCGCTAATAATATGTCCGGCGAGTCCGTCTGCAAATTTACTCCCTGGTTTTCCAACTACCTTCCGACTTAAGAATTATAATATCACAGACCAATATTCAATTTTAACTTAAATCCCACTTTCTGCAGACTATGTGAAGTTATTGTAAAAAGAAAGACAGAGTGGGAGAGGGAATTTTTTTTGTTATACCACTTAGGTGGCAGACAAGCGCACGGGCCCACCTGATGGAAAGTGGTTACCGTGGCCTATGGCCGTGTGTAACACCAGAGAAGTCACACTCGCGCTGCCGACCCTGTAAGTACAGAGATTCTGTGCCGTCAGTTTAGAGGACAAAGCAGTACTCCCACTGACAGCACAAATTCTCCAGTGACCTCTGGCTACCCTACTCACCACTTGGAACACAACAAGAAGTTATTATAACCGCGGTATTCTGTAGGGCGGAGGTACCTACTTCCCCAGTCGGACTGCTCAATTGAGCGGAAATACCGCCGTGTCCTACCTTCTAAACAAATAGCGCAGACTTTACTTTCGGGCTTGGAAGGTTAGATGTCAATCGTTCCCGTAAAAGCAAAAACAAACCAAAATAATGGAAATGAAGAAAGCGGACTCCGAAATATTAAAGTGCAACTTTTGGATGAAACCGGGATTGACTTTCGCATGAAGAGAAACATACATACATACATAAAATCGCGCCTATTTCCCATAGGGGTAGGCAGAGATCACGGATCTCCACTTGCTACGATCCTGACATACTACTCTCGCTTCATTCACTCTCATTACATTCTTCATGCATGCTCGTCGGTTTAGAGCACTGAGAAAAGAAAAAGAAGAAGTGAGAAGAGAAAAGAAGTGCTTATTTGAAATATAAGGCAGAGTAGAATTTGGGCCACCTCATCTTTTCCCATGCGGTGTCGTATAAGGCGACTAAGGGATAGGGCTGTTTAACATCAGACAGATATATACCTACAGTCCAGACTCAGCCTCAGATGCATGGTCGAGTAAACAATAGGGTCCGGAATACGGCAATAGGCTCGCACCTATTACATGGGACCGAATACAATTATTGGTGAAATGTGGGTGTTAATTCACCTCCGGGGATAAAGGCGTTATTATATGTATGTACCTCGTCGATGACAGTTTCGCCCGCGATACTTATCACGGCAAACCCAAAATAATTTACAATTACCTGTACCTCTACAGTGAACATAAAAAATAAGCCCATTAGTCGACAGTTCCCTATAGGTCTCAAGTATTTCCAATTCACAGCCTGTCAGCATGCTTCATTGAGCAAATACCTTTCGAATAGTTGTCCTATGATCGGTATCATCCCTCCTTATATGGGGGAAGGAATCTGGCGAATGAACGGGACCCCCTACATGGGGCTCGCCAGTTATAAGTGCCTGACGATCGACTGCGCATAAACTGCAGGACTTCTGTATTTGGTCAGCTGCTGATATCTTTGTCAAACTGGATTGGACTAATGCGTTTTTGAGGAAGAATCGTTGCTCGGATTTGTTATTAGGATATTTACGCTTGTTTATTTCGGTGGCGGACAGGCACACGGCCCACCTGATGGATAGTGGTTACCTTGACCTATGAACGTGTGCAACACCAGGGGAGTCACACCCGTGGGTCTGCCTACCTTGAAAGAACAGAGATTTTCTGTGCCGTCAATGCACAATGGACAAGCCTTGTCTTAAAATAAGATTTAGTTCAAGGATATCCTACCTCCATCCTACAGAATACACCGTCTATAATAACTTAGTGTTGTTTTCCCAGCGGTGAGTAGGGTAGCCAGAGCTCACTGGAGAATTTGTACTGTCAGTGGGAAGACTAAAGGCTTGTCCTGCTTTGTCTTCTACACTGACGGCACAGATACTCTGTGTTTACAGGGTGGGCAGCGCGAGTGTGGCTCCTCTGGTGTTACAAACGTCCATAGGCCACGGTAACCACTTTCCATCAGGTGGGCCGTGTGCTTGTCTGTCACCTAAGTGGTACAAAAAACCTATAATTATGTATCATCATACCCATTGCCACAAATGCTAATTACTGTAAATTAAAACGCCGACATACCTGTAACAAACAAAACATTTATTTAATATTTTATTTTAAAATCACTGAAATCTTAAAGTTATATAAGGCCCACAACGTATTTGTGGCTAACCGCGTGTCTACTTTTACAAGAAATAAATAAATAAAAATGAACTGTCAAAGTACCTCCTTACTGTTGAACAACAGTTGAACAAGAATCACTCAATTTGCGTATTAAAAGTCATCTCGTTGAAGATGGCGGAACAAAAGTCAAATATATGATGTAATTTTAATTCAATTAGTCAGTCATTTGAAGATTCTATCCCTTGGGGAAAAATAGTTGTGAATACATTTATAAATGAGCCGTATGGCCCATATGAGGTGAGCAGAATTGTTACAAGTATAACTAGCAAACGACAAGTATGCAAAAGACCACTATGTTACACAACAGTTCAGCGCTAAAACAATCGGCACGCGATTTCGGACACATCGCAATTACAATTTACATATACACGTGTCGTAATCGTTGTGTAGGATTACATTATGTAGTGTAATGTTCAACGTTGGGTCGCCCTTCTTAATGCTTTGGGAACATTTGAATACATATATATTTTAATATAGCCTTCATAACTCAGCATCATCTTCATCTTCATGAAGATATATTACTATACCACCCCATCTCATGCGATGGGTGTCGTAAGAGGCAACTAACGGAAAAATACGCAAACGATAGCACTGCGATACGGAAACCCTGTATCAACCCGTTTGGCTAGCCTGGAAACTGTAGGCCAAAGTCTCTCAACATTGGGCGAGGCCTATGTCCAGCTGCAGTAGACTGCGATGGGCTAATTGATTGATAACCATGAACTTACTGGTTCCTGAAATTGACACCCTGTGCCAGCCCGTCCCCTTAAATGTTTCAGGTTCCACCTCGTCTCATGGTTTTTTGTTTAATTGAACGTTCTAATTTTAAACTTTGCAAGTGCTTTTCGGATGTAAATACATTAGTTTGGTACCTTAAGCGGGGCGTGAAAAAGCATATGATGAGGCCGTCAAGCTGAGTGTCACCATTGTCACACGGTATGTGTGAATAATGGTGACCCTCTTTTCTGGGACTTTGCCTTCAGCTTACCATCAGGCAAGGCGAAGTCTAATTGACGTGTCCTATATAAAAAAAACCTTCTATTGATGATAAAGGATATACTTAAATAGCAACTCTTTGAAAACACGTTTCGTACCAATGTGATAAATGGAGATATTTAGCGCTTTACAGCATGTCCTAGACCAAGCATATTATTTATTAGCACATATAAGCACCAAAATCAAATAGCCGTGGCTAATTCAAAACACATAAAGCTCGGCCATTTCGCAATCAAGTGTAGGAGACAAATTTAGTTGGAGATTAACAATGAATCTAAGGACGTTGCGACATCCCCATTGTTTGCTGATACGAATACTGCTGCTGGGAGCCTATTAGCATAAGGTAGTGCACGCATAGCCGACAGGGCGTGCAGTTCATCAGATTATTGGACTTATTAAATTTATGTACTACTAGTTCTGTGAACACCATTTTTTTCGCACCTTTTTTTTTATACAACTTAGGTGGCACACAAGCACACTGCCCACCTGATGGAAAGTGGTTACCATGATCTATGAACGTGTGTAACACCAGTGGAGTCACATCCGTGCTGCCGACCCTGTAAGAACAAAGATTTTGTGCCGTCAGTGTAGAGGACAAAGCAGGACAAGTCTTTGGTCATCCCACTGACAGCACAAAAACTCTCTAGAGAGCTCTGGCTACCCTACTTACCACCGGGAACACAACACGAAGTTATTATAACAGCGGTATTCTGTAGGGCAGAGGTACTTCCCCAGTCGGACTGCTCAATTGGGCGGAAATACCGCCGTGTCCTACCTCCTCAATAACACCTACCTGTTTCAGCCAAACCCCTATCAAAACGTTCTCGTGCAAAGTTGTTTCTAAGAACGTGTGGCAAGTTTGGTGAAAATCGGTTATAAAAAGCGACCTCTAAACCGTAATTAACAAACACACAGACATACATAGAATACAGACGAAATCATAATCGGCTTCGTGCTCGACACGAAGACAAAATCGTGGGCTTAACTGTGGATTACCTAGATTTTCCACGAGAACTTTTTCGTGTCCGTAGTTCAGCTAAAAGGTGTTCTTAGAACAAAATGGGTACCTGTGGTAAGCGATCAAATAGTTGCCTGGATATTCTTCGAATAAAACTATAAACAAACAGACCTGCACAGTCGTGCGTACACTCACAACTCGTAGCTGTAGTCGACATATTGGGTCAGACGGCAGTCGTCCTTTTCAGTCAACTAAATTATGGTACGGAGAGCGGATTCCAGGCTTTATTTGCTCTCGGGTGAAAAGGTGAGCTGGGAAAAGACAAAACCGTATAAACGTGAGAGCCTACAATTTATTATGGGTCGTCAGTGCGTGCTTGCACTTAAGTTACTTTCACACGCCAGTGACAAGAGAGCGAATCTAAATATTATTATAACAAAAGCACTTTGTGACAGTTCGACTAGTACAAATATTTATCAACTTATCTACAATGATATGCACAATACCTATATGTTTTTTTATAAAACTTCGGTGGCAGAAAAACATCATTTCCTCAGTCACTCCCTACTTAGCTATATTATATTTCACCATCCTAAAATTATAGTAGATCACAATTCCTGATACAGAGCTAATAAATTATTACAAGAAAACAATAAGTTGTTCTTCCAAGACTACTGGTATTATCATCTTAAATATTGCAGAATCGTGACTGCCATGTTCAGTACATACATATGCATCATTATTAATGAGAATTGTACATAAATACGTGCGTTTGTTTACAGCTCTATTGTCAACACAACAATATTACTCGAGTAGGTACACGATTTATTATTCTAGCATTGAGTTTATATCATAAAGTTTGTTCACTATGTGCAGTTAATGCAGTATTTTGCATTATATCGTGTTTATAGCATCGAAGATTATAATGACATGTGTAATTTTACACAAGAGGAGATAATTAAAAGATAAACAGCTAAGGAGTGTCAACCTCTGTTTGAGTCTGTGCTGAATGTCTAACTGTGAATAGATTTCTTCTAGGTAATCGTGCTTCGATTATCACTTAATAACGAGGTGTCATTGAAATCAAACGTAAACTTTTAAGACATGATATGAGCCACGCCAGTAAATTTGTTGCCGTGTGTCCACCCTCCACGAGATTCAGGTGGTCGATCAGGACGTGTGGTTGGATTTTAGAGGGCAAGGAGAAGTAAGGTGCTGGTTTCTGTGACGGGACGCCACGGACGCCGCTCCCAAGGCAACGGGCTCCTTGGCAACCAGCTGCCACAAAAAATATTCTCAGTCAATTTCTCAGTACTATTTTATTGTGACAGTTAATTTATAAAGTGTTTTTTTTGTATATATAGTGTTTAAGGAACTATGTGTTAGTTTTAAGAATTTTAAGTGCTCCATTTTCATAGCATTTTTATGTTGCACGATAGTGATGCGGAGGTAAGTCAACCTACTGCTTCGCTATTGAATGTGATACGATGCCCTCACTGCTCCCAAGCCGGTATTTTTAAGAGTGAGCGAGGTTTGAAGATACATATCGGAAAAGTACACAAACCCCGACATGTATCTCCGAACCCCCCTCTGGTTATTCAACCCTCTACAAGTACAGTTTCTGAAAACATTATTGAAATTCCCTTTTGGCAAAGACTATCTCACTTAAAAAACTCTGTTTCGATCCTAAAGAGAATTCCTCGCGGTGCAAGACCAATTGTTGCGAAAAGTTTGTCAAACTGCATAGGTCTTGTACTTCGAGAAAATAGTAAAACGGCTTGGGAGCAACTGCTCACCTTCCCATACAAAATTTTACATATTAGAGCAGACAGGACAGACCGGACAGCCCACCGAACAACAACAAATTCATTGACGTCTCAAATTAAAAATAATTGTAGCGTCATAACGGAAAATATAAACCCAACATACTCTTCGTTTCGGAAAAGCAATATTTTTAACTTGGTTGAATCAAAATTGAGGGATGGTGACATAAGTGGGGCATCGAGATTGCTTTTTAGTAGCGATGTAGTGGCGCCCTGCTCTCCTGAGACCCTTACTGGTCTGCGGAGCAAGCATCCAGCGCCTGCGGGTGGCCTTTCCTTTCCTGAGGCACCTGTCCCCGACCCTGATTGCCTGTGCGTAACGGCCAAGGAAGTGTTGGCAGCCGTTGTCTCCTTTCGAAGTGGCTCTGCCGGAGGTCTTGACGCATTAACCCCACAACATTTAAAAGATCTTTTAGGGCCAAGCACCGGGGAGGCTGGTGAGGCACTTCTGAAGGAGCTAACGGCTCTCATGAATTTGATGCTCTCCGGTAGTGTGGATGATGCCATCACAGACATTTTGTATGGGGCTAATTTGTGTGCCCTACGCAAGACAGATGGTGGCATTCGTCCTATTGCCGTGGGATGTACGTACCGACGTATGGCAGCCAAACTCTGTTGTAAATATTACAAAACCGAGTTATCTTTGAAGTTCCAGCCCCTCCAAATTGGTTTTGGTTCAAAGGGGGGCTGTGAGGCTGCCATACATGCTTTATCAACCTACCTTGGCTCCAGTAAAGGTGAGGTCATTCTCAAGGTCGATGTGAAGAATGCTTTCAACTCGGTGAACAGAGACACCTTGTTGAACCAAGCTAAATTAGAAACACCCAAAATTTATAATTTTCTTTGGCAATGTTACAGATACCCCTCCAAATTATTATACAAGGACAACCTTTTGAAATCAGCTGTTGGATGTCAACAAGGAGACCGTCTTGGACCGGTAATTTTCAGTTTAGCTATTCAGCCCATTATTCGGCGGTTAAATTCTAAATTTAATGTATGGTACCTAGACGATGGGACTCTAGGGGGAGATGTGGAGACAGTTTTACAAGATTTGGCATTTATTAAAAATGAATTTAGATTAATTGGTTTAGAACTAAATGACAGCAAATGCGAGATTTTTTTAAACGACGTTTCGGACAAAATTTCTACTATCTCTAAATTCAATTCCATAGCTCCCACCATCAAAATTTTAGAAAAAGACTCTTTACGTCTCCTCGGGTCCCCAATCCTAGAAGATGCCTATACCCCATTTATAGAGGAAAAAATTCAAAATTTTAGTGACATTTCGGATCGCCTACTCAAAATTAATATACACTCGGCTTTCACTATTCTTCGGTATTGCCTATTCGTTCCAAAATTCACCCATGCCCTACGATCAACGCCATTTTTTAAACATTTAACGATTTTGAAAAAAATGGACGAAATTATAGAAAATACCCTCACCAAAATTTTAAATGTGGCCTTGGATGACCGAGCTTTACTACAAGCGACTCTACCGATTCGCTTGGGTGGGCTCGGTATTCGTAAAATTTCAGATGTCAGCTTACCAGCGTTCCTGTCTTCAGTCCACAGTACCGAAGAATTAACTAGGAAAATCCTTGCACCTACACTAGTTAATTCTGAAGTATTGTGTAAGACTGATGCAGTGAACGCTTGGAAAATTGCATGTCCAAACACCGATCTCCCAAGGAACCTCTTCTCACAGCGTCAGTGGGACGGGCCGCTCTGCAGCTTAGTTGGAAAAAAATTACTAAATACATGTTCCAATGCTGCTGAGCGTGCCCGTTTACTGGCGGTTGGAGTGTGGGAATCGGGTCTTTGGCTACAAGCTCTTCCGTCATCTAACGTAGGGACTATGTTAGATGACACTACCTTCCGCATCGCAACTTGTCTCCGTTTAGGCGCGCCGTGTGTTTCTCCGCATCAATGCCGCTGTGGAGAAGCCGTTGACAGACTCGGACACCATGGTCTGTCGTGCTGCAGGAGCGCAGGGCGAATTCCACGGCACGCCAGCCTCAATGACATAATCCGCCGTGCTCTTGTCACCGCCGGTGTACCAGCTGTACTAGAACCAAACGGTTTGGCGCGTGACGATGGCAAGAGACCGGATGGCATGTCGTTAATGCCATGGAAGATGGGTAGGACTCTGGTGTGGGACGCCACATGCGTTGATACCATGGCTCCTACCCATATAACTAGCACGGCTGGCTGTGCTGGAGCTGCTGCTGCTTCTGCAGAGGCTCTCAAGCGGCGCAAATACTCCAATCTCATCGGAGATTATGAATTTGTGCCGTTTGGAGTCGAGACTTTGGGGTCATGGGGTCCGAGCGCTCGCAACCTCTTCCGTGAGATTGCGAAGCGTATGGTCGACGCTTCTCGTGACCAGAAGGCTGGCCTCTTTTTAGGTCAGAGAATAAGCATTGCCATACAACGTGACAATGCTGCCAGTCTTCTGGGAACGCTGCCACAAGAGGCATGCGATGCGGAGGAATTCTACGACGCATTTTAATTGTTCTTAGCTATAAGTTGTATAATAGTTATTTTATTTTTATTGAATTTAATATTTATAAATTATTTAATATTATTTCTGTATAGATTACTTAGAATTGAGATATTGTTTCTATTTTATATTCCATGTCAAATATGTATAAAATAATAAATTTTAACAAAATAAGTTATGTCAAAAAAAAAAAAAAAATATTTTAAAAAAAGTTCAAAACTAAAACCCGACTACTGAAAAATCACGCTATAAAAAGAATTAAACCAGAAAATTTTAAGGATAGCCGTGGTCGTATGCCACTTTTCCCTAGAATGTATTGTTTTGTTGGACTAAGTGGCATACAACTATAGCTATCATTGATATTTTCTTGTTTAATACTTTTTATAGAGTGATTTTTCAGTAGTCGGGTTTTAGTTTTAAACATAGTACTTTACGACCGCTAGAGGGCGCTACAATAGATTCAGTGACACATTATATAGCCTATAACCAGCGGATGACTAAGACGCTTGTAACGATACTTCATTTGTCCAGTTCTAATAAGTGGTTGAGGAGCTATGAGGGAACAGGTGAACCTACATACATACATACTTACATACATACATAGCCTAAAATCATAACCCTACTTTTGTTTTGCCGTCGGGTAAAAATAGTTAGTAGGTACAAGTTATCGCAAAAGGCAATCTCTTATGTCTCCCTCTTCACCCATGGCCAGTGATAAGCCATGCTCTGATGTTCTCCTGCCCAGCCGTTTCAAAGATAACTTACGTCCCAAACATGTCAATTTTATTTATTTTTGTACCTATAGTTTTCACTTATCGAGCACGCGCATTCTACAAAAAATATCCTTTTTTTTATGCCACATAGGTGGCAGACAAGCACACGGCCCACCTGATGGAAAGTGGTTACCGTGGCCTATGGACGTGTGTAACACCAGAGAAGCCACACTCGCGCTGCCGACCCTGTAAGCACAGACCCTCTGTGCCGTCAGTGTAGAGGACAAAGCAGGACAAGTCTTTAGTCATCCCACTGACAGCACAAATTCTCCAGTGATCCTCTCAACATTGCTTCCACAAAGGTCGTCGTTTACGGCATTTCTGCACTACTGCGTATGCAAATGTCCAATGTCGCTAATTCGTTACAAGGCTTACATAACAAGCCGGGGAGCAGGACTGAATACAAATGTTAATGCGAATGAATTGCAGATCATGACATCGCCCTGTCAAAAGGAGCGTGGGTACTGAATTGTGAGTTGGTTGCACTCTTGTGCGGCTGTAATTATTTACATAACATAACATAAACTCACGCCTATATCCCCGACGGGGTAGGCAGAGGTGCTAGCACCCACATTTCGCCAGTTTATGTTTAGGTCCCAATGTAATAGGTTGTGAGCCTATTGCCATTAACCGGGCACTTATAAACCTGCGATAAATACACACATAACTTCGAAAAGCATCGAAAAGACATTGGTGTGTGCCATGGTAAAACCTGGGATCGAACGAGTTAAAAAAGTTAGGTAAATTGTCAAATCGGCGAATGTTTTTAAAAAGTGGTGCGGTGACAGAAAAGAGGTACTGAACCGCTTAGTCTTCTGGAAGTAAAGCTTCTTCGGAACTACTAACAAGTTACAATGTATAACTTCATTAATTGTGAAGTATGGAACATTATATAACAATTGGCACGCTTACTAACAATATGCGCACAGAAAACAAACAACTAACTTATGTTAGAGAACAGTTACCAATTGTCGACCGCTTTACTGACGCAGAAGTTAAAATGACCAATTTCTTTGAATTATGATGAACCCCCAATACAAAGTCACTGAATACAACAGTTATGTTGTTTTTTAAACTTAGTGTGCACAAAATGTGCAGACCATTGTGCCAATACAGATGCGCCTTCACATTTAAAATATATTCTGCAATTACATACATTGTCGCTTTTTCCTTACGAAGCTTTAGCTTTTGCTTCTATGCTCTGCAACATTATTTAAACTGATTTTATACAGTCATTTAAGTTTTCATACAACCACACCGGTTTGGAATACCTACCTAACCGATAATTATCAAACCCACAACCTCTTAATAGCGTCAGAGTTCAAGAGGTCACAATTTTAAATGAATTAATATTCCTCTTATCGGGTCATCTAGGGTAGCGACTGCCATCTGATTGCCCTAGACCCGAGAGGAAAGACTGCACCAGAGATTCGTCCCTAAATCACCAGCTAGGACGTAGGACACAACGGTATTTCCGCCCGGAAGTACCTCCGCCCTACAGAATAGGGTGGAATGGTAGGCATTGAACCACAAAAAGTTTGAAAAGCTCTAGCACTGTTGTTATTAGTGTTTAGAAACATCTTTTTTTATCTACACGTAGGTTATTTAATTAAGTAACATAATTTGTTCCAAATTTTGGGTAATATTTAATTATTTCTCAGTTATCGTTCTTTTTTTAAAAAAAGGAAAATGGTTCATTGCGTACAATGTAGGGCACGCAATGAATAGGGGGGGTAGGATGGGTTGAACCGTGTGGTATACAATGAATCACAGATAAGGATATGTCGATTGTTTCTTTTAAACAGTATAAATAAAACACGTTTTAAGTTTCAATATTTATTACTTTAAAATAGTAATCAGTCAGCAGGTATATTTTTAATAATATAGGTAATTTTTAGGAACTTTAGTTACTAATCAGTTGTATTAAATCTAAGTATTTATAATAAATGAACATATCTATGAAATTATAAGTAACAAACAAATACCACATCTATTTATTGGTTTTCTAAACCTAATCAGCCTTAATTTTTAAAGTTCACAGAGTATGTTAGGCATCAGTTATTATCACATTGCTCGTCATTGGTAACGATATTTCGATAGAGATCAACAAATAAAAAAAATCTTTGAAAGATATATCAACCTTTTAAATATTAAATAACTCAAAAAAACTATAAATAATATATATAAAAAATATATATAGCAACAGTATTTCAGTCATACTTACACAATAATTAATATCTTAAATTTAGTATCGACATATCAACAGGAAACTTGTAAGTAGTTTGGCGCCGTGCCGTACCTTTAATAACGGGAAGGGGTAGAATATACATAATATCCTTTTTATTTACACCTGCTGTGTCAGGTTCCAGAGGCATGTAGAATGTTTGTGTCTCCTTTTGTTTTAATTTTAAATACGATACATAATAATCACAGGCATCCTGTAGTTCTTCTAAAATTTGTGCTATGTAGTACACTTTGCTTTTTTTTGTCATAAATGCAACAATTACGTAGTCTTCACAACGGGGTTCCCGTGATAACTTAGGGAAATTGTCGTTTAAAACTACTTCGTCCTCATCGGAATCCACGATAAAGTCTTCACCGCCAGAAGATGAACCGCTAGGCATAAATTCTTCTTCTTCCTCGTCTGACAAAGAAACCGATTTTCCTCTTCTTTTAATGCTATTTGCAAATAGAGCAGTTTTGACTACCCTCGCCTTTTTTGGTCTTTTGTTTTCAATTAAAGCGTTTTTCTCTGGTGTGTCGGTAGCTATCATGCTTTTACCTACTTTTCTCTTCAACCTATTATTGCGAGGACCTGCTTTTAAAGGTGGCCTGAACATTTTTGGAGAAATGAAATTACCTGGAGTGCCTAGGTGTGAGACGTCTGATGAGTGTGTCTCTGATTTTATTTGTTCTCCTGTCGAGGATGTAGTAGGTTCATGTAATATTTTAGAATTGGATGCAATGCTAGTATGTGATGATTCTCGTCGTGGCTTATTATCAATAGATGTTTGTGAGGGTTTCTGGACATATGAAGTAGATGGTACTGGCTCGCTATAGAGACATTCATCAATAATATGATCTAATTCTGCATCAGTTTCATCATCGTCACAATGAAAACCAGGAGTTAGTATAGAAGGTGAATCACAACGTTGATTAGCATCAGGTTCTCGGCAATCTACTACAACATCTGTTACATTTTCTGGTGCTGGTCTATTAGTGACGTCGCTGGGTGCGAAATCTATGTCTGTAAATATATTGTCGTCAAAGGGGAATATTCCACATTTCTTAAAAGCTTGCGTAATATTTGTCGGAGTCATAGCCCTCATATACGCTATACCTACGCACTCGGCTACATTATAAATGGTTAAAGTTTTACCTGGGTTACGAAGTAACCATGAGTCTATTGCTGCATAATAATATGTCTTGAAAGGACCATTTAGTCCAACATCCAAGGGTTGCATCCTGGCTGTGGTATGAGGATGAAGTGTAAGTATAGTCACACCCGAGGCTTTTGCCAGATCTAGAGCCTCTATGGAAAGATGGCTTTCATGGTTATCGAGAATAAGTAAAGCGGGGTTATCCTTTGAAGCTGAAGTAAACTGAAACAAATAAATTTTAATAAGCATAATTTTATCTTTGCCGTAAGAACATACAAACGGTACCTATACCTTATCCATATAACCATCAAAATACCTGGATAAAGTGCTTCATTACTTCAACAAATAATTGTGCATTCATCCATCCACTGGCTGCGGCTAGCCCAAGTGTCCCAGGTGGTGCCCCATGCAACATGTGCGACTTAAAATTCTTTCGAGGAAACACCATTGCTGGAGGTAGTGCCTGGCCTATAGCGTTCACAATGCAACAAGTAGTAACTAACACTCCACGTTCTCCACTTGTGACCTTACACACATTACTTCCTTTAGCTGCTAAAACTTTTTGAGGTCGTTGCACTGTGGTGGTAGATGTTTCATCGAGATTATATATACGACTTCCATTAGCAAAGCTTGCATTGCGACTTAAAACTTGTTTAAGATTATCGAAAAAAATTTGTACGTTGTGCTTATTAAACGAAGTAGCTCTAGTCATACTACAGGCCTCAGGTTTTTCAATTGATAATTGAGGATGTCTTGCCCTGAACCCTCTCATCCAATCTCGTCCTGCCATTTCATACTGCTGCCATGAAGGTGGCATATTGATTTTGTTAATTACTGCCATTTGGTAAGCAATCCTGCGACAGTCTTTAGATGTTAATCCGTAAAATCTAATTGCACAATCCAATACGTATTCCTTCAGACTCTCTTCTTGCTCGTCAGTAAAAATTTTACTGGCGTTGTAATGAGGTTCTAAACTACAAGACGGATCTTGTAAGTATTTTATTACGTATCTTCGTAATGTAGGATAGGGAAGGTTAGCATCTTTTGCTGCTTTTCGGATACTTAACCCGGCTAAGTGCAGTTGTATGCCTTTTTGCATGTCTTCTGGCGGAATTGCTCCTTTTTTACGGGCTTCTCTTCTCACTGTGTTTCGCCCCATGCTGAAATAAAAAAGGAACCTTTTCAGAACGCTTTATAGAGTATTTATTTAAGTACCTACATAAATTACACACGTACTACAACACACATTGGTACCTACTTATTATTACTTAAAAATAATGTTAAATAGGTAGTACACAATGAACATAAATGTGGTACACATTGAACCACGGTTCATTGTGTACCGAGATTAAATGGTTAACTGTGTACCACTCCTAGTTTCGAAAACCTTAGCTAATATTGTAGGCATTCAGTGACTCCAAGCTATTTAAAAAATATACTCAAAAAAGCACAAAAACCCACAACATACACAGAATGCACTCATAGTAAAGTAAGAGCAATAATAATAAAAGTAAAAAAAAACAAAACTCACGTGTTTTTCGCCGTTTTCACACACAAAAACACATCAACGCGACGTACGCGCGTGCTTATGACGGCAACAGGCCGGCGACTGGAGTAAGCCGCACCAATATGGGGAACGAGTCCTGACACGTTGAATGCACAAAGCGGCAACTTCGCATTCGTTTGTTACCTATACTGGTTCATACGGTACCCGCGGTTCATTGCCTACCAGCCTACCCTACCGCGGCCATAATAGCCTCGTGTTGTGTTCCCGGCGTTTTGTTGAGTAGCCAGAGCTAACTGGAGAGTTTTTGTGCTCTCGGTGGGAAGACCAAAAGCTTGTTCTGCTTTGTCTTTAACACTGATGGCACAGAAATTCTCGGAATTACAGGGTTGGCAGTGCGAGTGTGACTCCCTTGGTGTTGCACACGTCCATACACCACGGTAACCACATTCCATCAGGTGGACACGGGCCTCCTTGGTTGCCAACCAAGTGGTATAAAAGAACCCAGCTAATATTGGCTTATGCACCGAAGATTTTAGTAGGATTCCATAAACATCCAATGCAAGATTGTACGGACGGAATCACGAACAAATACCACTATACCAAACACACTTATAGCAGCTGAGGTACCAGGCGATCATAAAATCTAAGTAGTATATCATTTCTGCCGCGGATCACGTGCGGCGTGTCGTGTCGCCGGCGGCGTCCACTTTGTTACGTTTACCGACCTCCTCGTGATCAGCAATCGAAAGTGATAGGTAATAGCTATGTGAGCGATATGGTCAAAAGTAACAGTGAAACCCCTAACTTGGATGGGAGAAAGCTCATGATTTTGAAAAGTACTGCAGTACATTTTTAATGGTTATGGTGATTTGAAGTTTATCAAAGTAAGACGGCATTGTAAGATTATTCGTATCTGCAATAAGGAAGACATATTGATGTGCATAAAAAAGGTCATAACGTTGTCTTCTCAATGACCTTCATAGAGTAAAACGTGTTTGAAATTTTATTAATTTCACTGGTTTCATTGAGAAATAGAAGGTCACTGGATAGGGCAGTCTCCACTTTCCGACAGTAAACATAAAGTCCATAACTCAACAGCATAAAAGCTAAGATAAAGGCAATAGGATCACCCCATTTTAAGTACAACCGAAAATCATAGTTTGCGAAATGTAACCAGTTTGTTCGTACTAATTAAAACATGAACTTATCAACTACAGGGGCCCTTCATCCGAAAGCCTCGTCCGACGGACAAGGGTCTTGCAGTTTGACCGTTGATTTGAATTGATTATATGTGTATGTATCCTGATTAATTAACGAGCAAACGTAGCGTAGGACGCCCAACGGCCAGGTGGAAGGACGACCTCATGAAGGTCGCCGGGAAGCGCTGGATGCGGGCTGCTTTAGATCGGTCATTCTGCAAGTCTGTGGGAGAGGCCTATGTTCAGCAGTGGACTATGTGTGGTTGACATGATGATGATGATCCTGATTAACTATTTTTTCCTATCTAATCGATTTGGATAGTTAGCATCATGAAGGAGGTAGGACACGGCGGTATTTCCGCCCAATTGAGCAGTCCGACTGGGGAAGTACCTCCGCCTTACAGAATACCGCGGCTATAATAACTTCGTGTTGTGTTTCCAGCGGTGAGTAGGGTAGCCAAAGCTCACTGGAGAATTTGTGCTGTCAGTGGGAAGACTAAAGGCTTGTCCTGCTTTATCTTCTACCGACGGCACATAAACTCTGTACTTACAGGGTTGGCAGCGCGACTGTGACTCCTCTGGTGTTACAAACGTCCATAAGCCACGGTAACCACTTTCCATCAGGTGGGCCGTGTGCTTGTCTGCCAACTAAGTGGTATAAAAAAAACATACTAAATGCTTTAAAATTTTATTCAATAGTTTGGGCGGAGTCATCAGAAATCAATGTTTAAAAATGATTGTAACATCATTCATTAGTGTCGATAGTTTGTACGAGTATCGGCAGATGGCTCCCGCCGTCGCCGTAAGACGGATATATATAGAAAGATTTGGATGATTTCAGGAGAGGTTCGGTAGCTCAGCGGTCAGAGCATTCCCCCTGCAAGGGAAAGATCGCGGGTTCGAATCCTACCTGAATTGATTCAATTTTTTTTTTCGTCGGTCTTGATCTTAATCGAATTGAATAGTTAGCATACTAAATGCTTAAAAATTACATTCTATATTATCAATACAATTACCTGGCTTATCATTATTTTCAAAGGAACTAGATTTATCTTTGATTTTGGCAAATATTATCAGACCTTTTACAAGTATATATGTCATCCCAGTGCAAACATAAACGTTTGTTCGACTGAGATAAGATAAAACTCCACTTAACCGCTTTAAGTTCGTCCTGATCCATAAGTCAATAGAGATCTTAGGGGTATAAATTACTGCAGTTTCTTATGGCAAATAAAATATACGAAGCCATGGTCACGATAAATACAATATCTCGGTCACGTGCTCAAGGACGAAAGATACAGGCTGCAGTATTTATTTTTCATGAAAACATACACACTTACATATGGACAATAAATATTGTAATTCCCACTAAGCACACACATAGTACGTGTAGGAGGTAAGACACGGCGTATTTCCGCCCAATTGAGCAGTCCGACTGGGGAAGTACCTCCGCCCTACAGAATACCGCGGTTATAATAACTTCGTGTTGTGTTCCCAGCGGTGAGTAGGGTAGCCAGACCTCACTGGAGAATTTGTGCTGTCAGTGGGATGACTAAAGGATTGTTCTGCTTTGTCCTCTACACTGACACAGAAACTCTATGCTTACAGGGTCGGCAGCGCGAGTGTGGCTTCTCTGGTGTTACACACGTCCATAGGCCACGGTAACCACTTTCCATCAGGTGGGCCGTACGCTTGTCTGCCTTATAAGTGGTATAAAAAAAACACAAGCGTCAATAGTTTAGTGGTTAATGAGTCGGCCTTACGATTGAAAGGTCCCGGGCTCAAATCCTGGCCATTATACTACCGACGAGAACCAGCTCCTAACAAGTTAGCTTAGCTGGAGGGGTTAGAGGGAATATTAATAATTTCGGATCTAATTATCTTTATTCAAAGAAAAGAAACTCTACCAGATAAGCTAAGTTGGCCCGAGTCAACTTCACTTGTGAGTTTGTTAATCAGAACTCAGGTGTACCTCTTCTAAGTTCTGATTAACGGATAAAGCTGAGGCGTTAAGAGGTTAAGTTTGCGCGGTACAAGCAAAAATGAGTCACGGCAGGATGACACAGTTTACTAGAGCTGGACTTAAAGTGGAAGTTTGAATGCAGTCAAGATTTTAAAAAATACTGTATGCCACTTCAGAGGTACAAAACAATTTATGCCAGTTCGCAAATCAGCTAGTTATTACAGCATATCGTGACAGTCCACCGATTGGTAATAGGAACGTCGTGATACCGATCACCTGCCAAATACGAGGGGCATATCAAAGAGCGGTCTGCGCCGGCGGCTGGTGATTGATGCAAGCTTACTGCGTGAGCTGCCGACTACATATCTTGCAAGTAGATACAATTTGATTTCGTGCCTTAACAGTTTTGTATGATGACTTTCTATGCTGGAATTTGATTCAGTAAAATTACTTTTCTTTTTAACGTGGGATTTGAAAGGTTATAAAAATTGATTTAACATCATAGAGATATATACAGCCCAGACTCAGTCTTAGATGCATGGCTCGACTTAACAATAGTGCCCGAAATACGGCAATTAGCTCACCCCCTATTACGTGGGACATTCAGTCCAATGATTGGTGAAATGTGGGTATTAATGAATATGCCTAACCCTCTGGGCATAAAGGCGTGATTATATGTATGTATGTTAAATTGATAAAACGAATATTGCAAAATATAATTGAAATCCTACCAAAGTATGATTGATTCCCACACACCTTATGAATTATTTTGACAAATCATAAATTATGTTATTACACATTACGAACATTACGAAAGCTTTTTTTTTCGTTTTTATTGCGACTTTTCCGTGCGTTTTTGAAACGGTCAATCTTCGATACGTGCTCTCCGAGCACTGAAATTTTATATCGGTTTAAAGAACTTTACTTCTCATAAGAACAACAATAGTTCGCTTAAAATGAGATACATAGTGATATTACTTAAAAATAATATTAACATTTGCATCTGGCGAGCTGGGATGTCAACACAACACACGTTTATTGCACAGTATGTACTTACGTGCATTCAAAAGTAAACCTAAAGGTATTTAAACTATCATGGTCACTCACATCAGTATCAAAATAATCGGGAAATCCCGCCAGAACCGGTAGAAGAGGTTATGTCGGACTGGAACCGACCAAAACGTACGCCTCAAGTCGGTCGTTTTTGGTTGCCGAAGGTGAGGTTGACAGGCATATCCCTCGCACCCCGGCCGACACAGGGCCATCTCTCACGATCTGGCCCTCTCCTCGGGTGTGGGGACTACAGAGTCCCCAACTCATCCCCAGAAACGGGGAGGCGCGCTAGGCGCAACACCGCCGCGGACTGCTTCTGCCAGGGTGATAGGCGGCTCCACCAAATAATCAGGATATGTCCCATGTGGCATTGTTCCGAGTTTATATTGTATATATGGTGCATATTCTATTTGTCATGCTATTTTATGCGTTGATTGTACATAACACATGTGTAACTAAGATGTTTTGGCATACATTTATCTATACGGTACAAAATAACACTTGTCTTAGTCATCGACTGCTTCAAGTAGATTTCCATAATAAGAGTCTTATATGGAATTGTATAAGGCCTTCATTAGTTTCGTTACATGTCACGATGGGTTCAAATATACTTATAATGTCAAATGCGTATTTAAACGCATGCTGTTGATGCAGATGGTATCAATCCTTATAAAACTATTACATACATATAGGTATTTAAACTAACATGGTCACACAAAAACAACCGGGAACAAGCCAAAACAAAATCGCGAATAGATACAGTAAGCATCGTGTGTCGTGAACGTGATCGAGATCGGGTTCGAGTTTATAGTGAGAGTGAAACCAGTGGTAGTGCAGATACGCATAGTAAAAGAACGCGAAAGAGGGTAGATCGATATAATTACTCCTAGAAAAAGTTCCTCCGTGATCATGGTACTTGTAACAGCGCCGAAATATCGGAAACTCGAAACTTCATTGTTTCGAGTTTCCGGTAAATATCCCGTTTATTTTGATACTGATATTACAGACATAGTTTAATGTTACAGACATGTGTGTGTGATGTGTTTAAAAGTCTTCGGTAATGTTTGAAGTTTCATTTGTTCGTTGATGAATGAAAGTTGAACGGTTGAATGCTGAAGGTGTGGCTCGGTAGCACAGTGGTCAGAGCATTCCCCTGTAAGGGACTGGTCGCGGGATCAAGTCCTGTCTGAGCATTTTACTTTTTCAAATCTAATCGTCTTTGATGATGTGTTTTGATAGCAGTCCAGTGATTAGAGAAAAAACTTATAGAGAAGTATAAACAGATGGTTATCAAGAACAGACAGAGCTAATATTGAGCCTTTGTCCATTTTTTTTTCTAGGACACGCCAACTCACCTCACCTGATGGTAAGCTAGAGGCAAAGTCTCAGAAAAGAGGGTCACCGTTACAGACACTAAGTAATGTTACAATGGTGGCACTCAGCTTGGCGGCCTCATTAGATGCTTTTTCACGCCCCGGTTAAAGGACCCGGGACTGTAGGAAGAAGGAAACACGTGAGCTGGTAATGAATTCCAGGTCTTGGTGGTGTGGCAAAGGAAAAAGTTTCCGAACCGCTTGGTTCTTGCTCGTATATTCTGCACAGTGTGAGGATGACATCTAAGCCCTGCTCGTGTTGTCCTGTGTAGGAAAGGAGAGGGTGGGCTTACCCTTGAAAGATACAATACTTTTGAATCTTTAAATGTAAGGAAATATTTTACCACCAATTTTAATGTGATGGTGATCTTATAATATTTGTTTAAAGAACTTACCTCAAAAGGTGGGGGGTCTGGCTGAGACGACATCTCCGTCCACGGCCTGAGCAAGGCCCTTTCAGCATCAGCTCCAACTGCAGCAAAACTAACACCATATCTCCTCCAAAGAGACAATTCGTATAGTTTTTTCCACGGAATTCCATCATTCTTAGCAGTTTTTTTCCTTATACTTCCTCGAAAAGACGAAGTCCTTACTAATGGTTCTGCTGGTTTACCATTCTTGCTCGCAACTCTCCAAGGAGGTTTGGTTCCATTAGTCTTGCCATTGCTTACTGTACTGCCTGAAGACTTTTGGCGTTGTAGACTAGGTTTATTCTGAGTTGGAGTTTTTCTCTTTTCATCAAAAAGCATAGCATTAGCTAGATCTTCGTCATTATTTGAATTATCTGACTTTACTTCTTCGATAGTTACAACTCCCGACTTTCTTTCCCTATAACTTCCTCTGAGCGAATTCCTACCAAAAGGTTGCTTAACTTTCTCACCGTCCACTTCGTCTTGCATAGCTGATATGAGGCTGTCATCAGCGTATCTCATTCGAGCTGTTTTCATCAATGAAGCTTTCGTACATTGAGAGAACAGACGTTCACAGGGATCTGTCGTCTTGTTATTGTCTCGAGATTTGAACGTGTTCTCTGAATCAGTGTCACTATGACCTTCGTACGAGCTAGTACTGTTACTGAAACTTTTGGTAAGCATACCCTCATTATTTTTGGGAGAATTTTGGTTATTTTTATCGGCTTCTTTGATTTCTATAATGCATTCATTGCGGAAGGATTTCCGTGATTGCAGACTAGTATTTGAATCTGATTTCGCAAGAGGATTGTGTTTGTGATCCACGCAGCCGTGTGCATGGGCTTTACCAGTACAATGTTTGTGAATTTTTGCTAAAGCAGCTAGAGTTTTATTCCCATTTGGAGAAAGCTCATCGCCGCAGCGCAGCGACTGCTCAAAGGAACCTTGGACGTGGAACATTTTTCACTGATTCTAAACAACAGTCTCACTAAACTCTGACACGTCTGACATTTTAAAGGGTCAGAGTTCTATAGATCAGATCATATCGATTGTCACTGCACAATAAGATCATTTAATAAAGTTATGGAGTTTACGGTGTAGATCGGCGTGATTAAATCTGTCTTGGAGTATATCTGGCGCGTGATCATTGCAAATCGTGAGTATGGAACCGTGTTTAGTGCTAAATGTTGCAAATATTTAACAAAAGAAGTATGACCGTTTTGGCATTTACGACGAAAAAACTTGTCAATATTTAGGACAAAAGACCAATTCGATTTGGTTTGTCGTTTGGTCGTCAATACATTATTTTTGATGTATGTATTTAAGAGTCTGAAACAGAATCACTTTGGCGAGTATATTTTTAATCTACCAATAACTTTTGCAGGTATTCATGTCTTGTCTTAAATAAATGCTAGCTATTATTCCACAACGCTATATAGTGGCAAGCACAGCTTAACACTAGCTTGTGTTATGAAATCTAGAATGCGTGTAAACATACTTAATTACTGCTTTTTTTGTAAATACATACATGTCATACATAGAAACACGAGACCACTATATTTGTACAGGATGAGATCCAACCCGCGACCTATAATTCACTGAATCAATTTTATTTCTAACGCTTCCTAATTAGGTGTAAAAGCTTGGCAAATTTATACGAAAGTCTCTTTGGCTACACACCTCCGTATGGTGAGGTGCAGAAGTAGTGGCCGCTATTGTAAAAGCTATTCCTAGAATTGTGGTCCCTACTTTGGCGGCCTCGACAGAAGTGTTTTCACGCCCCAATTAAATGATATTTGCCTTTTCGCGGTCTCCACTCTAGGACTCCTTTACTCCACTACTACCACTTCCACCCCTACTATAAGTAACCGAATCAAAATAAGGCACAACCTTTGGATTTACAACCTTTTCTAACAATTTATCGAAACATAACACCTATAACGAAGCTTTCATAATCCAAGAATTATCAAAATTTACATTTCGGCTGCGCAATAAAACCTACGCACTAGTGACGTAAGAAGCAGTTCCTATAATACAATGTTATTACAAATTTTCTCCGTAGAAAGTAAAAGGCCGGTCGTATGCATCACTTCTCGCATTTGGAGTGATTGGTAATAAATATCATTGTCCAGTGTGTGACTAAGACCACCCACGATATATTTAATCTGTAGCTAGTTTTAAAATTCATATAAAATGTGTGGGTTAGGTTAGGTTATGCCGTTTCCGGGGACGATTTTCGGATTCTGTAGTCCCCATTCCCGAGGAGAGGGCCAGATCGAGAGAGACCCCTGAGTCGGCCGGAATGCGAGGGATATGCTCGTAAACCTCACCTCCGGCAACCAAAACGACCCACAGGCATCTTGCGATTTAGTCGGTTCGACTCCGACATAACCTCTCCCACCGGCTCCGGTGGTGGGGGTATCCAAAGGGATTTTTCACACGTTAAAAAAAAAGCACCACTAGTTGACGAACTGACAGATAGTACAACTATATAATACAGAGGGGCTACCATTAAACATTCGAAAAAAACATCCCGGCCGTGAGTAGGGAAGCCAGAGCTCACTGGAGAGTTTTTGTGCTGTCAGTGAGAAGGCTCACTGGAGAGATTTTGTGCTGTCAGTGGGAAGACCAAGGACTTGTCCTGATTTTATATTCTGCACTGAAGGCACATAAAATCTCTGTTCTTACAGGGTCGGCAGCACGGACTCCACTAGTGTTACACACGTTTATAGGTCACAGTAACCACTTTCCATCAGGTGGGCCGTGTGCTTGTCTGCCACAAACACAAACATTTGTGCCAGCGTCTTAACACGAACGGAGGACAGCCATATAAGTATCATGCAGTCAGTTCGGTTTATCTGCGGTTTAGCCGAATTGAAGAGTCACGTAACGTCTTCGGGATAAACATATTCCACGGAACCGTGTCTCATGGTAGACCTACATTACAGATTTACAGACCTATCGCTTCTTTTATTATCTTCTAATTTGAGAATTTTTTTCTCAAGCAGATTTTATTATTACATACTTGCTGGATATCAAAAATTATAAACAATCTAGGTGTTAACCGCGGCACCGGCCGTGTGGATGTTGTTAATCAGGACCAAACATAGCCTATGTTCATTAATAGAATAGAATAAATCTTTATTTGCTAGAACATTGTGATAAGGTTTTTTTAATACCACTTAGGTGACAGACAAGCATACGGCCCACCTGATGGAAAGTGGTTACCGTGGCCTACGGTCGTGTGTAACACCAGAGACGCCACACTCGCGCTGCCGACCCTGTAAGCACAGAGTCTCTGTGCCGTCAGTGTAGAGGACAAAGCAGGACAAGCCTTTAGTCATCCCGCTGACAGCACAAATTCTCCAGTGAGCTCTAGCTACCCTACTCAGCGCTGGGAACACAACACGAAGTTATTATAACCGCAGTATTCTGTAGGGCGGAGGTACTTCCCCAGTTGGACTGCTCAATTGGGCGGAAATACCGCCGTGTCCTACCTCCATATGGTACAAATTATGTCTTATGACTAGGTACATCATGTTCTGCCTAAATTGGGCATGTAAATTTTCCTTATTATCTAAACACTTTGGCGTACAAAATGATACGAAGTCAAAAGGAAGCTTATATATTTTATACCACCTAATCACATTTTTATCTATCCCATAATCTCAGCTATTTCTAAACTAAATATGTTCAAATGGTTTAGGCGTGAGTGCGTGACAGGCAGACCGACAGACAGATATACTTCCGTATTTATAATAATTAAGTATAGAATTTCATTTAAGTTACTGGTTTATCAAAAGCACATCGAGATCAGTTATATATAATTGATAATTATATAATATATATCTGTACATTTGTTGGCATTGAAATCAGATTAGTCAATATCATTAAATAGACTGCATATTAGGAGAACTAATCAAACACATATCATATTTTTTTAACTTCAGCCATAATTACACGGAACACTGACATTACTCAAATTAAATTTGAATCTTTAGCAGATTTTAATAAGGTGCAAATTAAAAAGTCACTATCATAGAAGCAGATGGACGAGGAAATGTCATTAATCTAATAACTTAACCACGAGGTCGAAATTCGTATTTAATAATCTTTGGTTGCGCCGATGTAGAAGCTGTATTTCTTGACGTGGAAACACACTCTTTCTATACCCGTCTCCTCTCCCGCACTAACCATAGAATAGGACTAGATAGCTTCCGTCCGCCATTTGTGATATAGACACTCAGTCTCGCTTTGAACTAGCCAGCGTGATGACGGACCGCGCTCGCGTCTCTCAAAAATGATTAATATTTGTTACATTTTACCGCTTCATAGACCTTTACCGATCGGATTGTGCCTCTCGTGTGTTCCTCAAGCGATCTAGTGATGCTGACGGCAGCTCCTGAGCAAGGAAGAGAAGATCCGTGTACCGGCTGCGATGAAAACACGTGTGTCGTGAAGGTTAGTGCATCCTCTCCTAATTTCTCGGGTTGCATTCATTGCTTGGATCACTCCCGCGGCAACCCGACCACCTGTCTTTTGTGTGTAAAGCGTCAATGGAACAGTTAGCTACTTCCCGCAATACAGTCCATTACCGCACTCGGCCATGCGCCACCATTTTTGGTCCTTCGAGCCGGATTCTTAGCCGTAGTTCGTATTTTGTTATTATTCTAATGGGAATAAGCGCATCGCACCTAAGTGCCTGGTTATTTTAGTAGAAAACCCCGCATCCAGACATTTAGGCTTAGAATTTGTTGTCCGTTCGCCGCTGGCTCGCATTGTACCTACCTAATACATAAATAGGTTAGGTATCATATCAACACTTAATCGTAGTTCACAATTTTCGCACCGCACCTAAGTGCCTGGTTATTTTAGTAGAAAACCCCGCATCCAGACATTTAGGCTTAGATCTTAGGTATACTAGACACCCTAGTGCATAGGCACAGTGTAATGCCTAACGCATTTGGCTTTGTTTTGTTTTTTTCAATTACGTTGTTCTCGGCTCGCGTCGTATTTGCCTAGTACCTGCGTGGGTAGACACGTGGCTGTACCTACCTCGCTCGCATCTCATCCCAATTCATACGAAAGTATTTTAATTTGAATAGATATTACGCAATACTTAATCTCGGAAATAATAGTTGAACCTAGACAGCGACCATCGCGTAGGTACGACCTTGTTGCTATGCGCGTTTGTTCAAGCGTGCATTCACAGTTGTAGGTACCTACCTATCTGCCGAGTATCGCTCGCGCCGCCTCGCTGCTCTGTACCGCTAAGATTAAGTCATTTCATATTTGGTGTTTACCGCACTTTAGTTTGAGATTTAATTGTAAACATGTCCCCAAAGGTTGATAAGACCGGTAAGGTTCAATTGAAACTTTTATACGCTAAAAAAGAAATGATTTACTCTCGCGTACAATCGATTTATGATAGTGCACTTAAAACCTCTGATTTGGTCATCAGAGATTCGTTCTTGTGTTCTATAGAAAACTTAGATAGTCTACGCGCGGATTTCGAAACCTTAGTGCATGACATCAACGTTTTAGAGTTGAATTTGGATCCCGATTACTCAGTGAGTTATCAAGCCTTGTCGTCGTTTGACGATTTGTATTGTCGTATCAAGCGCGTCGCGAGGAGTTTGGAGAAGCCGTCTGACCGACCCAACCCCACTCGCGACCGACCTAAGTTGCCACCAATTCAAATACCCGAATTTGATGGTAACATTCGCAATTGGTGTCGATTTATAGATAGTTTTGAGAATACAATAGATAAGAACGATTCGTTGACAGATCACGAAAAATTGCATTATCTTGTTGAAAAATTGACTGGTAAAGCTATAACCGTTTGCGCTGGAATTACGTTTAGTGCCGAGAATTATAATTTAATTTTAAATACTTTGAAAGCTAGGTATGAGGATAAAAGATCGGTAGCTAACGCCTATTTAGATCAGATGTTTGATTTGAAATCTATTACGGCATGTAACGATCAAAACTTAGAGAAATTTCTAGATACTTTCGCGTCAGCTGTTCGCGCCGTAAAGAACTTGAAGATCGATGACCTCTGCGACTTCGTATTTTTGTATATGGGTTTAAAGAAATTAGATTCCGAAACCATTCGTTTGTTTGAGTCGGATCATCGCGGCAGTAAAATTCCTAAGTTCGAAGACTTAGAAAGTTTTGTTCGCGAGCATATAAAGGTATTGCAACGCTCTTCATCGAAACATGAAGGCGCGAAGAAGGTTGTTACTTCTGAACGCAAAATAGATGCCTCATCGAGGTCACCGAGGTCAACCCATACTTATGTTAATACCGCACCAGCACGTGTACAATCATCTGTTTGCTCTTTGTGTAGTACTCATCATTCGCAACTGTACAAATGTCCTGGTTTCCTAAAATTGTCGCCTAGTGATCGTTATAAATTTGTTCGCGCTAATAATTTTTGTTTTAATTGTCTCGGTACTAAACACCGCGTTGTTTTATGTAATAGTAGAAATAGTTGTCGCAAATGTCAAGCGAGACACCACACTTTGCTTCATTTTGAGAATAGTAATGCCGCATCCAATGTGAGCACGGTTGGCTCGTCGAGCGGTGACACACGGCAGCCTGCGCCGCAGCCGCAGCCCGCGCTCGCGCGCGCTCCGGCCCGCCCGGTGACCGCCGCGGATGACGTCACCTTGTGTTCGTTCTCCGCTAGTGCTGCACTCACTACTGTGTGTCTTGCGACCGCTCGCGTTGTTATTGTTGATGCATTAGGTAAGCCGCGCATTGTTCGAGCGCTGTTAGATGGCGCTTCGCAAAGTAATTTTATTACTCAAGATTGTTGTCGGCGTCTTGGTTTCAATGTTGATAAGCGTTCAACCCGCTCAGTGGTGAAGGGTTTTGGAAGCTTACAGTCAGCTGTTCGTGGCACCGTTAAAACAAGGTTTAGATCTCGTTTTAATAATAATATTTGGTTTGACATGGATTCGCTCGTTATAGATAGAATAGCTGAACAGTTGCCTACCGTCCCGGTTGACACGTCTTTATTAACGAAATTTAAAGACTTGCCTTTAGCAGATGAGACTTACGCTGTTCCTGGAGTCGTCGATATATTGATCGGCGCTTCGATTCTCCCGCACCTCCAGTTATCACGTAAGGTTCAAGGGGGACCGACGTACCCCGCTCCGCACGCACTGGAAACAGTTCTTGGTTTTGTTATAATTGGTTCCGCACCCGCTTCTATAGATAGTTTTAGTCACTCGACTGCTTCGTTCTGTTGCACCGTCGAGCCGCCACTGGAGTCTACCATCCGCAAGTTTTCGCTCGGTGGCTCCCGTGTATCCGCTGAAAAACGCTTTCTTTGTTTGGAACGAAAGATGCAGGCGTCCCCAAAGTCGAAGCGGGCCTATGATGAGGTTGTTAACGAATATTTAGATAAAGGTTACATCTCACCTGCGCCTGCGGACACTGGCGGGACCCAGCCTTCGTACATTATCCCGCACCGCGGAGTTATTAGAGAAGATAAGCTTACTACTAAAACTCCGTGTAGTTTTGGATGGCAGTGCTAAGACTAGCACTTCCGTGTCGCTTAATGACATAATTGTAAATTTTCGCATTAATATTAGTAATTTTTAGCTTTTAGGACTCAACAGTCGCTTTGTGTTGGGCCCACTCTTCGCCCCATCGTTGGGACACATTCGTCGCTAATAGAGTGGCAAAAATTCAATCTGAATTGGCGCCACATAATCTCTTTCACGTTGCTGGCACCGACAACCCAGCCGATTGTCTCTCTCGTGGATTGCTTCCTTCGCAAATTTTAGATCACCCGTTATGGTTTAGTGGACCGTCCTGGATTCATGCCGCGTTAGATGGGTGGCCAGTTAGTCAATTCAATCCCACTACGGTTTCCGAACCACCCGAGGAGAAGAAGCACTCGCTTGTTGTATCGGTCCCGCGTGAAGAGACCCTTATTTGTTGTTGGCTAATCGCGTCTCGTCTTGGTCGAGACTGTTGCGTTGTGTTGTTTGTTCGCCTCTGCCCTCTGCCTAGCCAGCGGTAGGCACGAGCTCCAATCTAGGTTTATATTTTAGTTGTTATTTCCCAAACCTAGATTTAGATTAGACTTTAGATTTGTTTCGCATTTGTCGTTTCGAAGGTAACCCTTCAAGCCGGGGGGAATGGTTGCGCCGATGTAGAAGCTGTATTTCTTGACGTGGAAACACACTCTTTCTATACCCGTCTCCTCTCCCGCACTAACCATAGAATAGGACTAGATAGCTTCCGTCCGCCATTTGTGATATAGACACTCAGTCTCGCTTTGAACTAGCCAGCGTGATGACGGACCGCGCTCGCGTCTCTCAAAAATGATTAATATTTGTTACATTTTACCGCTTCATAGACCTTTACCGATCGGATTGTGCCTCTCGTGTGTTCCTCAAGTGATCTAGTGATGCTGACGGCAGCTCCTGAGCAAGGAAGAGAAGATCCGTGTACCGGCTGCGATGAAAACACGTGTGTCGTGAAGGTTAGTGCATCCTCTCCTAATTTCTCGGGTTGCATTCATTGCTTGGATCACTCCCGCGGCAACCCGACCACCTGTCTTTTGTGTGTAAAGCGTCAATGGAACAGTTAGCTACTTCCCGCAATACAGTCCATTACCGCACTCGGCCATGCGCCACCAATCTTCAACAAAAACATCTCCGTTAAGGGGCGTGCATTAATTACGTGAGGCAATTTGGAGAGGGAGAAGTCGAGCCAAATCTCATCCAATCTCAAGTTGGACAAATCTCGGCAAAAATCACGTATTTTTCCGCAAGAAATAATGTAGAATTGCCGAGATGGGTTAAATTAAGGAAAATAATATGTTAGTTTTATTCAGTAAACTACACTTCAGATTACTTCGATGAATGACCTCCGCCTCCCCATAAGCGCAGGCCTGGGGGTGATGAGCGGAGCCGCCTATCACCCTTTTTTTTTTTTTTTTACGTGCGCAAAATCCCCACGGATACCTCCCCACCGGAGCCGGTGGGAGAGGTTATGTCGGACTCGAACCGACTAAAACGCACGCCGCCTGCCTTTGGTTGAGCGACCCTTTCGTTGCCGAAGGTGAGGTTGACAGGCATATCACCGCCTATCACCCTGGCACAAGCAGGCCGTGGCGGCGGCGCGTCTCGCGCGCCTCCCCATTTCCGGGGATGAGTTGGGGACTCTGTGGTCCCCACACCCGAGGAGAGGGCCAGATCGAAAGACCGGGGTGCGGGGAATATGCCCGTAAGCCTCACCTTCGGCAACAAAAAACGACCCACAGGCATCATACGGTATTTGGTCGGTTCGAGTCTGACATAACCTCTCACATCGGCTTCGGTAGGGGAGCAATTTTGCGCACGTAAAGACAATCTCTTGAGATCACATAATATTGTGGACAGAATTAGAATTAAAGTCCTTTTATGAACGTTGGTGGTGTATATTTCTCAATTCAATTGTACAATTCTAATTAAATTATTTTAGTCTTCGATATTTCTCGTTGTCTCATTAAAAATAACTAAGCACCATTATTTAAATAAATTCAATCCAGATATTTCACGTAAATTAATAATTGAGTTGACATCTCAACACGGGGCAATAATACCAAACTTGCCTCATGTAATTAATGAATGCCCCTAATCCACTATCTTGGACCAATATTTATACAAGACGAGGTACCTACGAGCACCTGATCGTGGGAACGAAGTCCACTTTCATTTTTTATCATATTAGCGCACACGAAGATAAAAATCTTTAGTTTTTAACTCGCTATTTAACCTCTATACCTATACTTCCTAATCATCTTCACTTAATATAAACAAGTAAAAAGCTGATTGCAACTTTTTATTTGTATTCCGCGTGGTTTCTGACAGAGTAGAATTTGAAACACCTCATCTCTTCCCATGCGGTGTCGTACAAGGCGACTAAAGGATAGGGGTGTTTCACATCAGACAGATATATACAGGCCAGACTCAACCTTAGATGCATGACTCGAGTCAACAATACTGCCCGGAAAAAAGCAATAGGTTCAAATCTAGACTACGTGGGACCGAATACAATGATGGTGAAATGTGGGTGTTAATTCACCTCTGTCTGACCTTCCAGGGATAAATGATTAAGTATATGTATGTATATAAAACAAGGTTATTAGTTTCAATTTGTGTGAGAAGCCGGAGCTTGTGAAAAAGGTATAAGGCGTAAGGTATAATCAAAACTAAATCGCGTCAACGAATTTAAGGCATAAGGAAGAACCGATGTGAATTTTACTTTGAGATATGCCTTATGCTTTTTTAACAATAATAACCAGAGACATTGAGTTCCATGACGGTCATGATGCCTTCTTTCTGTTTAAATCATTATCATTAAACTTTTTTTTTTTTTTTTTTTTTATATAGGACACGTCAATTGGACTTCGCCTTGCCTGATAAACTAAATTAATCGCATATTTTCTCGTATTATATACGTCCATATCATAACAGTTATTCACCTCCTTATAAAAGTTTTTATTTTAAGCATATTAGCAACCGAAATTACTATTATTCCCTCTAACCTTACCTAGCCCAGCTTGTGCTAGGAGTGGGTTCACGTTGGAAGTGTAATGGACAGAATTCGAACCCGGGACCTCTCGATCGCAAGACCGACTCCGTATCCACTAAGGTACCGACGCTTAAATACACTAGCTAAACGGCCCCAGCTTCGCTCATGCCATATTTTAAAACCTCATATCATCTATTTGAGCCCGTATTTCTTTAGTTTTCTATTTCAATGTATGAGGATTTGTTGACGTGATGATTTATAGCCTAAAACCTTCGTCGATAAATGAATAGTCCATTCAACATAAAAATATTTATGCAATTCGGACCAGTAGTTCTTGAGATAAGTGCGTTCAAACAAACAAAATCCCAAAATCTTTAGCTTTATAATATTAGCATAGATTAAATACTATCTATGGTTTATAAATTTATTAGGACCATTATCATTAAAAAGTAATTAATCGCCAACAGCCACATTGTATAAATTAACATGTTAGTCTTGATACATATGCGAAATTAATTCTATCGTACATTACGGTTTTCATTAAATCATTATCTAACTATTTCGTTTGAATCATAAAAATACGGTTAGGTTACTATTTAACGGAACCCACTCGCGGTTTGGTATCTCGGTAATGTTATTTATAACTGCGCTATTGAACCTTTCAGGAGATAAATAAAATATGTTTTTAATTAAGAAGAAAGAAATAAATGCTAAATTATTTAGTCACGTGAGTCACTTCACACAAGTCTTAGGCCCGTATTCTAGAACCACACTCCGTACTCGATTTATCTGAGGACAGATTGACAGGTTGTCTATACAATCAGTACTCAGATAAATTAACTGAGTACCATTCTAGAATACTGGGTTTTAATATCAAATCTCCACCATTCAAAATTTTATATGAATTTATTATAGCCGCGTGGTTTCCGGCAGAGTACATTTTGGACCACTCCACCTCTTCCCATGCGGTGTCGTACAAGGTGACTAAGGGATAGGGCTGTTTAACACCAGACAGATATATACAGTCCAGACTCAGCTTTAGATGCACTGCTCGAATCAACAATAGTGCCCGGAAGACGGCAATAGGCTCACCCCCCTATTACCTGGGACTGAATTCAATGATTGGTGAAATGTGGGTGTTAATTCACCTCTGCCTAACTCTCCGGCGATAAAGGCATGATTATATGTATGTATGGTCCGAGTGCTTGTCTGCCACCTAGGTGATATAAAAAGAAAAGATGTTTACCCATAAATTATGTTTACACACCTAATGCAATATCATAGCACCCATTAGCGCGGTACAGTCACGCACAAGGACCAGATAACCTAAGCAAACGTACTAAATAAACTGCGAATATTGGTCAACGGCTCAATAGCTTCGTACGGCACAGATCGCACCTCTCCGTTAGTAATGAAATTATCTCTTACGTCAGTTCACTGGTTCCATTGACACACGAGAATTTTAACACTATTAGGAGGTAGGACGGCGGTATTTCCGCCCAATTGAGCAGTCCGACTGCGTAAGTACCTCCTGTGCTTACAGGGTCGGCAGCGCGAGTGTGGCTTCTCTGGTGTTACACACGTCCATAGGCCACGGTAACCACTTTTCATCAGGTGGGCCGTGCGCTTGTCTGCCACCTAAGTGGTATAAAAAAAACTACTATATCGTGTAAATAACATCGGGACACATAATTACGTTGGTCCTAAGTCGCGAGACAAACGATGCCTAGGCCATGCCACGGTGCTTTGGGTCGTTTTTGGTCGACGAAGGTGCGGTTGACAGTTGACTTTCGATCTGGCCTTCCTCGGGTGTAGTCCCCAACTCGTCCCCGGAAACGGGGAGGCACGCTAAGCCCGCCGCCGCCGCGGATTGGTTCTGCCAGGCGTCGATTGTTTCATGGAATATTGCATAAATCCGTACTTGCGGTCGACTAGTCGCATGATAAATCCGAGTAGTACGCTCTATATGTGAAACTAGCCCTGACATATCGTACAGAACAATTCATCCGTTCGTTCGCACTTTCTGTCAAATTATGACAACTTGACTAACAAATCCGGGAACAATTAGATTGTGTGCTTAAAGACGCGTCCAAAAGAAGGTCCAAACGTGGTACCAGAGTTGGCAGCACGGATGTGACTCCACTGGTGTTACACACGTTCATAGGTCACTGTAACCACTATCCATCAGGTGGGCCGTCCCGGTCCCCTTTAGGACGCGTCATTTGGGCTTAGACCTGCTTTAAGCGAGTTCGTTTGTAACTCAAAATTGTATCCAAAACTCTAAGCCAAAACTTATACTTTGAAGCCCGGGGTCTGCGTTTTGCATTTTTTTTATTCCTCCATTCTGCCTGGTCTTTAGTTCTATTAGTATCTCTGGCAGTGCGACCACTGGCACTGCCAGTCATTTTCTATGACCCCAGTACATTGCACTGCTCCCACCAGGGCCCGTCGTTGGCGGGCATCACCCGTCAATCAACTTTTCCCGTTGACTGTATATAAAGTCAGTTTCACTCATTAAGGTATGGTAATTTAACGATTGATCCATTTTATATTAATAGCAGCTAAATACCAAATTGAGATTTAAATGAAGATGAATAACCATCATAGGATAGGTGATCCTTATCTTCACTAAAAAATCTATCAATTAAATATGAACTCTCGTTACATGATAGAGAGTATCTAAATTACTTTGCACGACAAAAGTTGTTCATAAAGCATTTGTCTAGTGCGCAATCTGTTATGTGCCGAAATAATACATGATGCACACGAGCTAAGATTGACATTTGAAAACAGAAACTGATTGATCAACAATGCAAATTGAATTCTATAGCCAAAGAGTAAAGGTTGAAAATAAAATGACTATTTAATCAATTACAGGTAGGCCTGCTTATAATTTTCGAGTGCGTGTTATCCGATTAACGTAAGACAATGGAACGTGCGTAAGTATATAAAATCTAGTCACTAGTTAGTCAATCAGTCTGACGATCAGTCGTGACTGCCAACTTACTATTCGACCGATCTGCAGATAAACCGATCCTGGTTTGAATATAAAATAAGTACTTATACATATTTCTAAACTCGTAAGTAACACTTACATAATCTTAAGTTAGGTCAACAAAACATTTACACGAGAATACTAAAATGTTTGATACTGACCGCAGTATGTGAATATTCTTTAGTAGGTATATATATATGATTGTAGAAATTTTATCATTAAATCATTATTAAGTTTATTTTACGGTATGACTACCTTTGACCGTCCAACTCTGAGAGGAAAGCCTTTGGAGCCTCAACCTTTAAGTCATCTGTCACATTGGTTTTTTTTACGTGCGAAAAATCCCCACGGATACCTCCCCGCCGGTGGTAGAGAATATGTCGGACTCGAAAAGACTGAAACGCATGGCGCCTGTGGGTCGTTTTTGGTTGCCGAAGGTGAGGTTGACATGCATATCCCTCGCACCCCAGCCGATCCAGGGCCATCTCTCTAGATCTTGCAGCTTGGGTCCTGACTCAGGACCCAAGCTCAGGGCACAGCATGGACTTACCACAGAAACTCAGGTTCTTTGCGAGGTCATTCCAGGCAGACAAATTTAACCAATTTCTGATTGTCCATTTTGAATAGTTTAATTGGTAACATATTTTTGGCAAATTAGAAATAATATTTATGATTTTGCCAAGCAGATATAAATTAACGTATTATAAGGATAGCGAAACATTAAAAGAACTGTTAATAAATTAAAAAATTAATAGACTCTATCAACTGACTTCATACTAAGTTGTTAATTACGCTTGAAATTAAAACTATATAACTCATACAAATTCATATGTGATTAACCTGAATGTATTCATAAAATAAGCTACTTTCTATCTTATAACTTCTGAAATAAAACTCAAATTGTAATGGTAATCTGAAACCTTTGAATACGTGTACAACGGTAACCAACAGCTGATTACCGTGGTTACATCAAAATACGATAAAATATTACAGTTGAAGGTAATACTAGTCTATAAATATGAATATATGATTGAGTATACCCATAAAACTAAAATATTCTTCGATTTTATTCGGATACTTGTAACATATCAGGCCACCCATCACTTCCTGTTGGTAACTAGGAGGTAGGACACGGCGGTATTTCCGCCCAATTGAGCAGTCCGACTGGGGAAGTACCTCCGCCATAAAGAATACCGCGGCTATAATAACTTCGTGTTGTTTTCCCAGCGGTGAGTAGGGTAGCCAGAGCTCACTGGAGAATTTGTGCTGTCAGTGGGAAGACTAAAGGCTTGTCCTCCTCCTGTCTTCTACACTGATGGCACAGAAACTCTGTACTTACAGGGTTGGCAGCGCGAGTGTGACTCCTCTGGTGTTACAAACGTCCATAGGCCATGGTAACCACTTTTCATCAGATGGGCCGTGTGCTTGTCTGCCACCTAAGTGGTATAAAAAAGAAAAACTAGACTCATAGTTCATGACCGATTTTCACCAAACTTGGCACACATATTCTTTGAATTAAACTTTTGTCGAGAGAAAAGCCCGCAGCAATACTTCGTCTGTCAATCAACAGGTATGCTGACATGAAGGAGAGGCTGGCGTTTCTTTGAAGGTTCTAGTGGGGCCGGAACACGGCATCCTTACTTCTCGTACTATCCTTTTCCAATACTGTTCAAAGAATTATTTATAGTGCGCAAAATCCCCGCAAGTACCGGAGCAGAGGGGTGTTATCACTTGAACCGGCTAAAACGCAACTGCGAGTGCAACGCCCGAATAAACTAAAACGCACACCCCCAGGACTACGCTCATGGGAGGTCATTCTGCGGCCTGCGATGCCCGAGTCGCCTACGCTCGCGGTGAGTCTCCTTCGCTCCCGCACCGCTGCCGTCTCCTTCACGAGCATTACTTGTGCGCAGAAGAGGCCAAATGGAGGAAAAAAGGTAGAGAGTTTGCTGCAGCATTTTTTTAAGAATGGATCGTCAATATTTCTGGTGGAACATCCTGTGTTCTTTAAAATAAGAAGATATGTAAAGCTTTTTTAAGGATTTGAGTAAGGGCTTAAAAAAGCATTGCAAAAATAAATAATATAATATTAAAAAATAAAAAACACGACTGATGCTAAAAAGATCGAACTAAGTTTGATAGCAGGAGGTACCTATTAATTTTCTTTCGATTAAAGATTGGCAAATAGGTACGTTTCCTATCAAACTTGTTTAGATCTTTTCAGCATCTGTCGGGCTTTTTATTTTTCCTAATTTATTTTTTCGATGCCTTTTTTTTTAAACCTAGGACACGCCAATTTGACTTCACCTCGCCTGATGGCAAGCTAAAGGGTAAAAGCTAAAATCTGGAAAGAAGGTCAACATTACAGACACTAAGTAATGTTACAATGGTGGCACTCAGCTTGGCGGCCTCCGCTTAAAAGACTCGGGACCGTAAGAAGAAGTCACATTGATCACATTGATGTGGATGAATTTGATGTATACAGTCGTATACATCAAATTCATCCACATCAATGTGACTAAATTCTTAGCTAACCATGGATTCTCCGTGCGGGTGCTGGGTCCATCGTGTGGTAGAGAGAAACCCGTGCAGACCACGAGCAGGTTTAAAGGGTCCCTTTGTGACGTATATCAACACTTACCTTCACTACTCGTGTTCGTGAGTGTTGATGCACCTTATCCGTGCCGTATCGTTTCCATATAACTCACGCTTCTCAGTCTGAAGACGCAAGATCAAGGTGAGACTATTCTTGTAACGATTGCATAACGATGAATAGAATAGATAAGATAAATTCGCACGATCATTAAATGACTGGCGCGAACTTTTTATTTGGAATCTTTTTTTTTATATTTTTATACCACTTAGGTAGCAGACAAGCACACGGCCCACCTGATGGAAAGTGGTTACCGTGGCCTATGGACGTTTGTAACACAAAAGGAGTCACAGTCGCGCTGCCAACCCTGTAAGTACAGATTTTCTGCGCCGTCAGTGTAGAAGACAGAGCAGGACAAGCCTTTAGTCTTCCCACTGACAGCACAAATTCTCTAGTGAGCTCTGGCTACCCTACTTACCGCTGGGAGCACAACACGAAGTTATTATAGGTTATAGCGGTATTCTGTATTCACGTCTAGACACAAACATGCAGTAGAGAAATGTGTGCCTGGGGTTGACGAGTGGAACCGCAATGGCGCAATACACAGGGGCAAGATGGAGTCCCAACACCCGGGCCAGCTTGAGAAAGACAAATAAGTAATATTCCACGACATTCTATCTAGACCCATGGTACGCATAGCTTAACTAGCTTGTGTTATGGGATTTAGAATGCGGATAAACATACTTAGATACTTGTAAATACATACATATTATACATAAAAACACCCAGACCAATCCAAATATTCATATTCGTGCATACAATTTTTTTTAATGTGCGCCAAATCCCCACGACATATAGTCTATAAACCTTCCTCGATAAACTCACTATTCAATATAAAAAAATTGAATTCGAACCAGTAGTTACTGATATTGGCGCGTTCATTCAAACAAACAGACTCTTCAACTACTTAGTATAGATTCTATTCTATACTTTTCAGTGTAAAGAAAATCGATAGAGAAAACATACAGACGTGAAGGTACCTACACCACCCTATAACCGGGGATGAGATGGGGACTCCGTGGTCCGCAAACCCGAAGAGGACCGTCTCATAAGAATCATCAAAACAGCCTCGCGGAAACTCGGACTCCTAAACAAAGTGAGACGTTTTTTCACG
This sequence comes from Eilema griseolum, assembly GCA_963662185.1. NCBI lineage: Eukaryota > Metazoa > Arthropoda > Insecta > Lepidoptera > Erebidae > Eilema > Eilema griseolum. The sequence continues at coordinate 7,167,734 of OY759249.1, forward strand.
CCGGAGCAGCGGTGTCTTCTCTATAAGACACAAATTCGCTCCTGCGTGGAATACTGCTCGCATCTCTGGGATGGCTCCGCGAAATACCTACTAGATGCTCTCGACAGGTTGCAGCGACGCGCGGTCCGAATTATTGGGAACCCTGAGGTCACGAACACCCTCGAGCCTTTGCAGATGCGTAGAGATATTGCTTCCTTGGCTGTATTTTACCGTCTCTACCACGGTGAGTGTTCTGACGAGCTCTTCCAACTAATCCCACCATCTCCTTTCCTACATAGGACAACACGTGCAGGCCTTAGATGTCACCCTCACACTGTGCAGAATATACGAGCAAGAACCAAGCGGTTCGGAGACTCTTTTCTTTGCCGCACCACCAAGACCTGGAATTCATTACCAGCACACGTGTTTCCTTCTTCCTACAGTCCCGGGGCCTTTAAGCGGGGCGTGAAAAATCTGATGAGGCCGCCAAGCTGAGTGCCACCATTGTAGCACTTAGTGTCTGTAATGGTGACCCTCTTTCCTGAGACTTTGCCTTTAGCTTACCATCAGGCGAGGTGAGGTCAAGTTGGCGTGTCGTATATAAAAAAAAAAAAAAAAAAAAAAAACCTGGGCCGGCCGGGGTGCGAGGGACAGGTTTCACATAATCTCACCTCCGGCAACCTGCGGCCCACACAGTCGGCGTGCGTTTTAGTCGGTTCAAGTCCGACATAACTTCCCCCACCTACTCCAGCGAGGAGGTATACGCGAGGTATACGAGGTCTCGGGTTCGATCCCAGGTTTTACCATGACACACACCAATGACATTTCGATGTTTTTCGAAGTTATGTGTGTATTTATCACAGGTTTATAAGTGCAACAATAGGCCCGCCACCTATTACAATGGGATCTAAACATAAACTGACGAAATGTGGGTGCTAGCACCTCTGCCTACCCCTTCGGGGATATAGGCGTGAGTTTATGTTCTGTTATTAATTAGTGCCAAATACGAGGGTACAATATCATAAATTAATTTAATTAAGATATTTGAATAACGAAATACCTGGGAGATATCGAGTTTTCGTAGTTATACGTTTTATCTATTCCATCGAGACAGGAAAGGCGTACGAGATATATCGAAGACAGAAAGAACATTAACACACAGATACTATGACATTAATATCGATTACACACTGAGATTAGATTAGCTATTAAACGTAATTTAGGTAATTAGGAACTTGGTTTAGAATCTCGATTTGGAATCGAAATGTTTTCATCATAAATCATTTTTGTGCTGGAATTGTCATTTCAAATGAAAATATAATAATTCAACTAATTTTAATCGATTTTTCTCCTTCATACATACATACATATAATCAGGCAGAGAATTAACACTCATATTTCACCAAACACTGAGTTCAATCCCACGTAATAGGAAGTGAGCCTATTTCCGTCTTCCGGGCACTATTGTTGACTCAAGCCATGCATCTGAAACTGAGTCTAGGCTGTATATATGTCTGATGTTAAACAGCCCTATCCCTAAGCCGCCTTGTACGACACGGCATGGGAAGAGACGGGGTGGTACAAATTCTACTCTGCCAGGAACCACGCGGCTTCTCCTTCAATCTTGCTTCACCTCGGAGTCCGGGGTCCGCTTTCAAACTGCGTGTTTGGTGGAAATTCGATATTTTCCGTGAAGTGACTGCCATCTTTCCTCCACAACCAATCGGCATTATCGAAGTATTGCATGTAGACCTTTTAGGGCTGTAACTACCCATAACGATTGCCATAGATAATGTCATGATAATGTGATGATAATGTTTTATTTAAAAAATCTATTTTTTAATTATTTTTCTGTTAAGAAGCTCATTTTAAAGACTAAAATCCGAAATAGAATCACTAGTTAATGAGATAGCATAGTTTATTCGTTTAATATATGTTTTTATCATGGTCAGGTCTTACCATGGCACACACCAATGACTTTTCGATGCTTTTCGAAGTTATATGTGTATTTAACGCAGATTTATAAGTGCCCGGTTAATGGCATCGCCACCTATTACATTGGGACCTAAACATAAACTGGCGAAATGTGGGTGAAAGAGAGAAAGAAAGAAAAGAAAGAAAAAAGGTTTACTGCGACACAGCATACAGTACAAAAAATAAAAATAAAAACAGAATGCAAAAAGAGAAAATAAAATAAAATACGATACAATTTTAAATACTGTGGCGGGTGAGGTGCCACGTCATTTTGATGCCAAATATGACATTTGACAAGTGCTAGCACCTCTGCCTACCCCTTCGGGGATATAGGCGTGAGGTTTTGTTTTTTTATATTAATATTGTTTTTTAGAAACTCATTTGTAAGCCTAAAAACCGAAATTGAACCACTAATTGGTCAGTTATTTAGCATAGTTTATTTATTTTGTTTAATGTATGTTTTTATAAAAAAGTCCTTCCTACAGTCCCGGGTCCTTTAAGCGGGGCGTGAAAAAGCATATGATGAGGCCGTCAAGCTGAGTGTCACCATTGTCACACGGTATGTGTAAGTAATGGTGACCCTCTTTTATGGGACTTTGCCTTCAGCTTACCATCAGGCAATGCGAAGTCCAATTGACGTGTCGTATATAAATAAAAAATAAAAAAAAGTGCTACACGATTGTTTATCTGTAGTTATGAACAATCTTGTAACATTTTTTTTTATAAAAAACACATACTCATTATAGGGTAGGCTAGTAGCATTGCCTATCTTATAGCTAGATGTACCTCTAACTCTACTTATCTTGTACAAACAATACAATATTGGAGAATGTAGACACAGTACCACGACGTTCAAGGTTTTGAGTATTAGTAAATTTTACATCATCATAACATACAAAATATTTACTTAATAAATAAAATTGTGACTTGCGTGGTGCGGAGGTAAAGTATTTTACTGCTATCAGAGATCATACATATAATCACGCCTTTATTCCCGGCGGGTTAGGTAGAGGTGAATAAACACCCACATTTCACCAGTCATTGAATTCGGTCCCTCGTAATAGGAGATGAGCCTATTGCCGTCTTCCGGCCACTATTGTTGACTCAAGTCATGCATCTGAGGCTGAGTCTGGGCTGTACAAATCTGTCCGATATTAAACATCCCTATCCTTTAGTCGCCTTGTACGACACAGTATGAGAAGAGATGGGGTGGTCCAAATTCCACTCTGCCGGGAACCACGCGGCATCAATTTTCCCCTCAGTGTAAGACAAATACATATATCAAAGAGAGAATTTGGGCCACCCCATATGTACATGGAGTCTCCCCTACCATGGGAAGACAAATGAATTTACTTTTAAAATTATATTTTGAGTTACCTATATTACATCGTAGTTGGCCGCAATGGTGACCGTCTATTCTGAGATCTTCAGCTTACCATCAGGTGAGATGAAGTCAAATTAACGTGCACTATATAAAAAAAATAACAATTAGAATACTACTACTAACCTACTTTCAATACGAGCGTGGTTCAAAAATTTCACCCAGCGCAGCCATTTGCCAGCAATGAATACTACTAAAATTTTACATTTAGATAGACCACAAGAGTACCTGGTTCCTACGCAATAATCACTTAATCACTCACAAGCAAATCCGCAGGCTAAAGTTAGTAAATTATACTAAGAAACGTAATTTATTCAAGTCTCAGGCGCCGGATCTAATTCTAATTTATTCCTTTTCTTGTGGTTTGCCAATAAATGTGGCTTAATTTAGAAGAATATTATGACTGTAGACCAAACAACAGTTGATAGAAACGATTATTTTTAATAATGTGTTTTATAAACATACATACATACATAAAATCACGCCTGTTTCCCATAGGGATGGGCAGAGATCACGGATCTCCATTTGCTACGATCGGAGATCCTGACATACTAGTTTCGCTTCATTCACTCACATTAGGTACATTCTTCATGCATGTACCAAAAGGGTACTCCTGACCTGTCTGTCCCTTTTTTAAAATTTGGTCCAGATATGTGCTCCTAGGTCTTCTCCTTCCGACGTTACCATTGACAAATGATTGTGTTTTATATACATTTCATTTTTATTTTTTACCTGGCAAGGAAGATTACCTCTTCAGTATCATAGGCCACAAGCAAGCCGCCCGTAGTGATATCCAATAAAAAGTTCCAGATATTAGGCACCGGATGGCGCTTAAAAACTATCGCATAAAACAAGACAAATTTGCCACACTATCGTTATTATTTTAGCATTTTACAGAAGCGACTGCTGTCTGAACCCCAAACCCCGAGGGAAAAACCTGCGCCAGTGCCTCTTCTGCCAGGCTCATCTGCAAGCAGGTTCAGCGGCTTGAAGACTAGGCTGGCTTAGTCCCAAACATCGTACTGGAACTCGACAAGTCAAAACAATAAGTTTTTTTTTAAGTGCGCTTATACCTTACGTATAAACCGTAGCTAGTGGTAGATCGAAGGATGACCTCTGCCTGCAATGAGCACATGCCTAGGGGTGACGGGTGGAGCCACCGGTCACTCTAGCAGAAGCGTTTCCGGGGACGAGTTGGGGACTCTGTGGCCAGATCGAGAGAGATGGCCCTGGGTCAGCCGGGGCGCGAGCCTGTCAACCTCACCTTCGGTAACAAATAATGACCCACAGGCGCCGTACGTTTTCGTCGGCTCGAGTCCGACATAACCTCTCCCATCGGCTTCGGCGAAGAGGTATCCTTTAGAGGTGTTTTTCGCACGTAAAAAAGCCGTAGCTAGTGGGGGAGGTTATGACTATAACGCACACCATCTGTGGGTTGTTGTTGGCTGTCTGCGGTGATGTTGGCAGGCATATCCCTCGCACCCCGGCCGACCCAGGGCCATTTCTCTCGGTCTAGCCCTCGTCGGGTGTGTGAACCACAGAGTCCCCAACTCGTCACACGCTTCTGCTAGAGAGACAGACGGCTCCATCCGTCACCCCTAAGCCTGCGCTCATGGGGGGTGGAGGTCATTCATCGACCTCCCACTAGCTACGGTCCCCTAGTTAAAACAATAACCTATTATACTGAGAACAGTTATTAAATATCAGGTACAAATACCTGCGTAAAGTTAACGACATGCATAATACGAGTATTTAGACATAAACCCGAAGCCGTTTGGCTCGTGCGATGAACTCACAAAGACCTATTGACAACCCTCGAAGCCACAGTGTAATAAAATAAAAGAATTTACGGACAGTTTCTATAATACTATAATATATTGCCATTATATTTTAACTAGGTCTTACCCGCGGGCCCGCCTGCATGAATATCGGTTTATCGCGACCAAACATAGCCTATGTCCTTTACCAAGTTCTAATTTCATCTTAAAAAATGATGAACTTTCATCCCCTATTTGAACCCATTTTTACCCGAAGAAGTTATATTTTTCGTGCATATATTGTTAAACAGTTAATCTATCTTTTTACCTATGACGTTTCACAAGCTCTTTAGTTTTTAACTGTTCCAATTTTTATGAAGATCTATTCGGTGATTTAGGCGAGAAAACGTAACAGACGGACAGATAGACAGAGTTACTTTGACATATACAATATTAGTATGAATATAAAATATTTTACACAAATCGAAATGAACACAGATGTAAACGTACAGAACCGGTTTAACGAAGCGTAATTACATAACCGAGTATCATTATTCTGATAGCCAGTTCTAAAACCGTAATAGAATGATCGAAATTTAATATAATGGGATTTTTTTTTCTCACTAGCACCGCGCCACGGTTTCACCCGCGTAAATCCTGATCGCATAGGAATATCAGGATAAAAAGTAGCCTATGTTACTTATGAAGAATGTAGCTTTCTAATGAAAAAAGAATTATTAAAATCGGTCCAGTACTTTTTGAGTTTATTCGTTACATACAAAAATACAAATCTTTCCTCTTTATAACATTAGTGTAGACTAGCCGTCCCGCACAGTTTTGCCCGCCGCACTAGGTTCTTCGGAGCCGTTTTGGTTCAGTCAGTGTGCGCGAAGGATATGATAAGGGCTACCTCACCCCCGGCAACTGATGGCCTATGGTCGTGTGGTTTTGGTCGGTCCGAGTCCGACATAACCACCCCCACCGGGCCCCACGGAGTGGTATCCGAGGGGATTACCGCATAAAAAAAAGCCGATTTGGTTGCCGGCAGAGTAGAAATACGGCGACCACATCTATTTCTGTGTGGGTGTCGGCGACTGAGGGATAGGGCTGTTCTACAGTGTACAGCATATAACAAGGTGCCCGCTCGCCGTCAATAGGCTCACCCCCCATTACGTGGGACCAAAAATCATAGTTGGCGAAATGTGGGTGTTATACACCTTTGGCTACTATTTTATGAATTTACAGGCTTGAGAATATTATTTTTTATTGTTCGGCTCCTAAAAGTCATAGCGTGATAGCTTAAAACCTTTCCCAAGAAATGTTCAGTCAATGGAAAATATGCACTGGTTAGTTCTTATATTATTAGCGTGATCAAATAAACAAACAAATTCTTCAAATTTATTTTTAGTATAGATGACTTGTGTTACCGATTATCTAAACTGATATGATAGAGGCACGTGTAGTAGCATATTCATGAATGAAATAATTATTTATTATAGTTAAGACACCATAAAACAAGTTTGTTATCAATAGTAGCACTTAAAGTACGGGACTCGCTAAAAAATAGCCTGTTAAAATTTTATATGTACGATTATAGATGATACTAAAGGCAATAATTATATTACATACTAGTCAGAAATATTTAAATTAGGTAATATTTCAAAACACATAATGTCTCATAAATGTTATATATAACATGGTTGAAAACCAATAAAATAATTATCAAAAATATTTCGATGCGTTTAAAAAAGAGAACATAGAGCAACAAATAACGTGATGTTATATATTTCAGATTCAAATACAGGGCTTATTGTCAAGAGGCTTACACCGTTAAAAAGTTTCGATATCCACATCAAGCCTGAGAGGAAGCCAGGGCGCCTACCAACTTGTGAGTGTAGCGATTTGCAAGTGTACCGACTTGCAAGTGTACCGACTTGCAGGTGTACCGACTTGCAAGTGTACCGACTTGCAAGTGTACCGACTTGCAAGTGTACCGACTTGCAGGTGTACCGACTTGCAGGTGTACCGACTTGCAGGTGTACGGACTTGCAGGTGTACCGACTTGCAGGTGTATCGACTTGCAGGTGTACCGACTTTCAGGTGTATCGACTTGCAGGTGTATCGACTTGCAGGTGTATCGACTTGCAAGTGTACCGACTTGCAAGTGTACCGACTTGCAGGTGTACCGACTTGCAGGTGTACCAACTTGCAGGTGTACCGACTTGCAGGTGTACCGACTTGCAGGTGTATCGACTTGCAGGTGTATCGACTTGCAGGTGTACCGACTTGCAGGTGTACCGACTTGCAGGTGTATCGACTTGCAGGTGTATCGACTTGCAGGTGTACCGACTTGCAGGTGTATCGACTTGCAGGTGTATCGACTTGCAGGTGTATCGACTTGCAGGTGTACCGACTTGCAGGTGTACCGACTTGCAGGTGTACCGACTTGCAAGTGTACCGACTTGCAAGCGTAACGAATTGCAGCTGAGGTTGGCTTGACTCCAGAGGTCTTGGTGTGGTACCCAGAAAGCATGCGCAATTTTTGAGGAGAGTAGGTACTATGCGTAAGCATGTATTGACAAAACTCGGTTTTGATTTCTCGATTCAGAAACCGGTGAAAAATAGGTGAAAAGTGATATTTTTGATTAATAGATATTGACTTAGATCTAATATTGATTTTATGATTATAAGTGGAACGGTGAGATAATAATACTTCATCACAAAATGCTCGTCAATGTCCAAAAACCAGTTCATTAGTTAATGTAGTCATAACTATTATTTTCTCTTTTGAGTAAATCATTTTAGAATAAGCAATATTTTTTTTTAAGTTTTCTTCATAATTCATAATCGAATCGAATAATTCGTAATTCATCTATCTATCATATAATTGTAAATTGGATATGTTTGTGCGCGTTGGCCACAAAATCTACTGAACGGATTTTGATGCGGTTTTTTTGTTGAATGAACTAAATCTTTAAGATATGCTCTCTTATCTGAACCAGCTGCAATAACTGCAACCGCGTCTCCAATCTCAAAGCTATATAAAGACTTAATCTGAAACACTATAAATACACTCACATTCCACTTAAGTAAAAAGAAATGGCGTGTTCCATTCCACCGCGTTGTAATAACATCGTTAAAATAAGTGAATAGTTTGTGCTTCTAAATGAAGTGTAGAAATATCTATTCATAGGACTTCGACCGATTTGGCTTCTAAATGGTTTCGATGTTTAGGTAAACTTCATTTTTATTCTTTTACGGTCTCTGTGGTCTGCATTATAGAACCTTATCTTTATAACGGAAACACTCTTCTTCAAACTGCCAATTAGACGCTAAATAAATTATAATGGTTAGATTTTATTCTATCGCAATAATGATAACGTTCTAATCATGGATGTCCTCACTTCACGCCCAGTTTCCCTCGAAAATACCTCTATTTTGGCCATTTTACTTGAGTATGTTTGTTTGTTTAAACGCGCTGGTCTCAGGAACTACTGGTTCGATTTGAAAATATATTTTTGTGTTGAATAGTCCGTTTATCGACGAAGGTTTTAGGCTATATACCATCACGCTAATGCAACACGCTACGCTTAAGGAACACGTTAATCTTAAGGAAGCGGAGCAGTGATCATAAATGTCAACAAATCCTGCAAATTCCCATACACACACACATTCACGCATAGGTACTCACACGCACATACCTACACACACGATAAATAAAAATATAAATAATAGTGTTAACAATTACTTTGATAATGTGGAAATTTAAATCTAAATTTAAATTGAAGCTAAACATATTCAGTTGAATTTATTGTGTCTTACGAAAGAGGACTGGTCTTCACGACACAGGGAATCCTAGTGTGAAGATCCAGCGGACAATAGTTCTAAGAGCCATATAAACTGAATTTCAAAAATGTTTCAATTGTTAAATGTTAAAATGTTATTATTTGAAGACTATAGAAATACGGGCTCAAAAATGTGATATGAGGTTCCAAAATAAGCCACGGGCGAAGCTGGGGCGAGTCAGCTAGTAAATTATAATTGTAAGATTTTATTCCTTCGCAATAATGATAACGCTCTAATCATTAAGAGGACCCACTTAACGCCCAGTTTCGAGGTATTTTGAACATTTTTACTTGGGTGACCAGACGCCAGTCGACGCACCTGCGATACATTGTTTGTATTTCGCAGGCCTAGCCTCTTTACTAATAGGCTTCGTTCATTTAACGGCTTTTAAGTGATATTCAGCCGTAGCATTTTTTTATACTTAACAAACTGACTGGATAATGCTTAGGCCATTCGTACGATGGGGTACCACCCAGAAATAATACAGAAAGTGGGTTTACCTATCACTAGGTTATAGAGAAAAGTAGTGCAAATTGGATAGGTTAGGTTAGAAGGGTAATTAAGGAGCGGTGCGGAGCTACCTAGTGCGATCTTCGCGGTTATTTTTTGGTTACTCTTTTAGTGATATTGAATAGGTTGTTTCCTAGGCAATTATGTTTCACCACAGATGGTGTCATCTAATAAGATGCGCAGACACCAAACAAGTACTATTATTATGCGCATAAGCACCAAGACGTGTTACTTACATATATCAATAAACAGGATTGTCAAAAATCCATAAGCAAAAAAACTCACTAATTGCTTCCGCCTAATTAGTTTCGCTGTTTCCGGTGAGGCAGAAATGTTCTATGTTGATCTTTTCTTTTTTTGTGAACGGTAGCCTAGTCTCTTCATGCTAATCATCTTCTGTGTAGGAGCTAGTGATGATGTAGGCATGTCCTATTCAAACATCGCTAGGAGGATGAACGACAGCCTCTGTGGCGTAGCGGTAAAACGTTCGTCTGCTATGTAGAAGACGGGTTCGATTCCTGCTCAGTGCAAATTTTGTATGCATGAAAATTTTGCATTGGTCTGGGTGTTTATATGTGTGATATGTGTGTATTTAGAAGAAAAAAATCTAAGTATGTTTTTCCGCATTCTAGGTTCCATAACACAAGTTAGTTAAGCTAAGCTTACCATGGTGTTGGGTTGTGTAGAATGTTATGGAATATTTATTTATTTATTAATTTGAGACGTTGAATATTATGGAATTTGAATTAAGCGCCACTCCCTGCGAGGTTCCCGGCATGGGGCTGTTTTTATATATGGCTGTTACGTCCTATTACGTGGGACCAAATTGTCCGAATACAAAGATTGGTGAAATATGGATGTTGATTAACCTCTGCCTATCTATGTAGAATTAAATATATAACTTATTTCAAGATTTACACTGAGGTGGTAGGACACGACGGTATTCCTACCACCGTTGATCAGTCCGACTGGGAAAATACCTCCAACCTACAAAATACCACGGCTAAAATAAACTCTTGTTGTGTTCCCAGCAATAATTAGGGTAGCTCACTGACGAGTTTTTGTGCTGTCAGTGGGAAGACCAAAGGCTTGTTCTGATTATGTCTTCTGTACTAATGGCACAGAAACTCTCTATTCTTACATATATGAGCTTAAATATATGAGCGCGGCGTCAGCGCTGCCTAGCGGCCCCATCTGAAAACCAGCGCTGCGCATACTCTCAGTGTGCGTAGCATTTAATGCTGAGATGGGGCCCTATTTTGGGTCCACACAGTGTGAGATATACTAGGTTAAGGTTAGTTGTAAGTATAGTTCATAAGTATTTAAGTAACACTGTGAGAAGCAAAATAAAAAATTTATTTATTTCTTTCTTTCTTTCTTTCTTTCTTTCTTTCTTTCTTTCTTTCTTTCTTTCTTTCTTTCTTTCTTTCTTTCTTTCTTTCTTTCTTTCTTTCTTTCTTTCTTTCTTTCTTTCTTTCTTTCTTTCTTTCTTTCTTACAGGGTCGGCAGCACGGCTGTGACTCCCTTGGTATTGCACATGTTCATAGGTCACGGTAATCACTTTCCATCAAGAAGCCAGAGTGCTTGTCTGCCACCTAAGTTGTATAAAGAAAAATAAAACACCTTATTTATTTAGAATAATGTTAGCATAATAATGTGTCAACTAAGAATTATTATTCACCTAGATTACCTAGAGCCTATGGCGAAGTGATTACGAATGCGCGGAATGCGAAGACGGAAGGTTTAAGGCTTAATTGATTCCTGTTTGAGTCGGTCGCATACTTAACTTGTTTTAAACATTTTCTTGCGAATCCCAAGCGTATAACATACATAGTCTACGGGAGTTAAATAGCTGTTTTTAAAAATAAATCGCAATACATACATAAATACATATAATCACGCCTATATCCCCGTAGGGTTAGGCAGAGGTAAATTAAAAAACACCTTTCACCAATAATTGTATTCCGGGCACTATTGTTAACTCGAGCCATGCGTCTGAGGCTGAGTCTGAGCTGTATATATCTGTCTGATGTTAAACAGCCATATCCCTTAGTCGCCTTGTTAGGTTACTTAATATATTTTTTGTAATATCAAAACCTAAAGAAGAACATAAAGAAACCGGGACCGAATACAATTATTGGTGAAATGTGGGAGTTCATTCACCTCTGCCTAACCCTCCAGGGATAAAGGCGTGATTATATGTATGTATGTACAACTAAATGATAAAATTTAGAAGAAATTCAATGCTTAGCGCGAGACTGAAACAATGTACAAAAATACCAAATACGTTTTCTCACGAATAAAATCTGTAAAGAGTATCCGATACGGAAGAAGATTATATAACATGCAACACAGGACTCCGTATGCAGTATGCAAACCTCGTCTCACGGTAAATATGCAAATAGGCTGCAACACCTGTGTACATTTGCATACGTGCAACAGCTAGGTAACTATTTGTCGATTAGCACACGAAAAACTGCAATTAGCTGTAGGTTTTTTTCATCTAGGACACTTCAATTTGACTTCACTTTGCCTGAAACTAAAGGCAAAGGCTCAGGAAAGAAGGTCACCATTACAGACACTAAGAATGTTACAATGGTGGCACTCAGTTTGGCTGAATTATGAGATGCTTTTTCACTCCCCGCTTAAAGGACCCGGGACTGTAAGAAGAAGGGAACACGTGAGCTGGTATTGAATTCTAGGTCTTGGTGGTGCTCACCGCAAACTAACTTTAAAAGCGTAGGTACACCTTTTACCTGACTCTTCTAATATATATTGTCATGAGTGTTTTTGTTACTTTAAGATTCGTATTCTAGACCGACACTCAATCCTAAATCTCGATATCTGGGGACAGATAGACAGATTGACAGAATCAATTAATAGAATCTGTCATTAGATGCTAGAATACGGGATTCTAGAATACGGGATTTAGAGTATCAGTAAAACGAACCATGTTGAACCCTTTCTGAAGAAACCCTTACTCAACTCCAGAAAACCATTTAATGGTCATGCAATACGTTGCAACACTAGGATTCATTCGAATATGTGCAACTGCAAGACAACTAGTAGTCGATTATCATACGAAATATTGCCATGTATTACAGTTACAACTATTTTTGATGTGCATGATACCCATTGAACTTCACCTTACAGAATTTAATAGATTATGGATTCATTGAATCTTTATGTAGTAAATAACCGACCGTACAGCATATTTTGAAGTTAAAAAGATAATAAATAATGCTTAGATGCGACATAAATTATATCAAATATTTTATAAAGTCATAAAAGCTAATAATTGAACTGGGTCAATAGTTTTACTGTGTTCATAAAAAAAATGTTACTTCTTGTACTCCTGATAGGAATATATGGAGAAGAATGATATGTTGCGACGACCCCAAGTAATTGGGACAAGGGCAGGCAGGTGATGTTTGCTCTGATCATCAATAACCTTGAAGATGCGTTTGATATCGCTTCAAATAAATTGGAGAAGTGGTTGTTGGCAGTAGTAAGATTTACAGTAGTTAATTCGTCTATTATTTAGCAATATACATAGCATACTTGCTTACCTATAGACTAATAAATGAGGCAGACTTAAGAAACAGCACATCTATAATTTAAAATATTTTAGTTCCAACACTTTTCGATCCGATTTCTTCTTCTTTTCGAGGCTTTTCGAAGTTATGTGTGTATTTATCGCAGGTTTATAAGTGCCCGGTTAATGGCAATAATCTCGCCACCTATTACATTGGGACCTAAACATAAACTGACGAAATGTGGGTGCTAGCACCTCTGCCTATGCCTTATGTTAGTTCCAACAATGAGGACCAAACAATGGCCCTTGTGGAACGCCGTAAAATTTAGAATGGAGTTTTATGCCTCACCAGGTTGGCTTGGGCTGCAATCCAACCTAGTGCGCTATGTACCTGATAAAGCCGATCCATTGTTGCTAGGAACGGTACCAGGAGAGCTATAGCTACAGCTACAGCCTAACTCCTAATTACATTAATGACACATTACTTCGGACAGCTGCGCTCGAGCTCGACCTACCGCAAAGCGAATAATTTAACAACAGTCTTAAACATTCAATATCTGCATTTAACGATTTCTTACGTTTCAAGGAATTGTTTATTTCGATATATACTCACAGACAGTCTAGGTAGTAACGCTAAACAATGCTTGGAAACCGGTCGTCCTTCAAGTAAGGAGCAAATGTCAAACGTATTATTAACATGATGGCTTGTCTTGTAAGATGATGTCCCGTCTTAGTTTGTTTTTGTTCCAGTATAGATTCAAATAATAACAATATGTTTTACAGATCAAAGATTTCGAGGTCAGTAGTGATCAAGTCTGTACTTATTATTAAGCACGGTGCATTGTATTTAAACTCAATGTCGGGTTAATTTATGTACTGTCTACCCTGGAGCAAGGCATGAGTGAAATATTCTGGATGATACCGATTGTGAGACCTGAATGCCAATTCTCGTAATCTTAAACCAGAACATTAAGTTACGAGAATAGGCAAAGATTACATTTTTGGAGTGCAAACTTGTTAAGCTTTTTGGGTTGCGTTGATAAAGCTCTTTAGGCGCATTGAACACTTTTTGGATGAACTAAAAGCTTCTAGTTCCATACTTTATGTTTGTAGTTTTTCCAGTACGTTACGTTACAATTTTCCAGTACGTCCAGTATCTATACACATAGTTCACGAAGCACAACCACATGTTTTTATACAAAATCATTTTACTTCTATCGACAGTCCCCAAAGAATGCCACGCATATATTTTTTAACAACAGTGGGTTAAATTTTATTGGCAAATCGGTAAAAATCCCAGTAGCAAACTGGTGTAGCTATATAATTTCGATGGCCTTGGTCAAAAATTCAAAGAATCAAAGAATCAATTTCATTTATTCAGTTTAGGAACACAAAGAGCACATATGAACGTCTAAATTTTACAATTAGGTATGTCAAGAACTAATATAAAAATATTAAATAATGTAAAAATAAACCATTGGAAAATGATTCTTTCGCTGGTTCGGTAGGTTAGTTCTACTGAGAAGATACCAGCAAGAAACTCAGCGAACTATATTAGACCTAGATTATTTTTCTTTTTTAAATTTGCTTTAGTTTACAATTTATTTTGTGCGCGCAAGCAAGAGACTAATGTTGACCACGCATTAACATCATTAAGATACTCATCCACTTTATAGTAACCTTTACTCATTAAAGTTTTTTACACTACTATTTTAAATTTATTTATTGGCATATTAATCATCATCTGTACCCAGAAATAACATTCAGCCAGACATGGTCGAACGTTATTTAAAAGCTCAACATGCTTGTGTACATTTAAAAGTCTTGAAGATATTTAGCCAAATCCAAATTAACAAGAAAAACATCGGACAGTTCAAAGGTATGCTTGTACCTATAGAACGATAAAGTTATTCTCGTAAATATAATTGTTCAAGATGGTAAAGTTCGAAGGCCAAAACGATTAAAAAATAATAACCAGGCAAGTTTCTCGAGGAAATATTACATAAAAAGGGATTACTGTTCATTTATAAGGCGTACATATTTCTGTAGAAAACTTTGAAGTATTCATTATTTGAGGCCCATAGACTCCAAAAGCCACCAAAGTATACAGGGCCCAAGCCAATTTCACCTACTAGTCGATGCATACCGATTAATGGATGAGGTTTTTTCGCAGAGGTCCCAGAGTGTGAGGACAATTAACTAAGTTTTAGAAAGGAATAATATTAGAGCAGCTCCCGTGTTCTAAAATGCGTTGGATGCACGGGTGAAGATTCAAATCTATTAGGGCATTTAATTAGGTGTTTCTATGTATAATATGTATGTAATTATTGTGTTCTAGAACCTATAACAGAAGTTAGTTAAGCTATGCATTCTTTGGGTCTTGATATCGTTATGTAGAATGGCGTATTTATATTGACAAATATTTATGTTAATATTATTTATATTTGTATTTAATAGTGTAGATTGAATACGGAAACTCACATTAACACTCAAAATATTACACTCCTTTTTTGGGCAGTCTTGTAAAATGGCATTTAATTTCGGAAAGACGTAGATAGGCACTTATATTGTAGAAACAGAAATAATTTACATAAAAGTTAACATGTTTGTTTCGCAAATATTTGTCACTGACAGTCTGTCTCGTATTTAAAAACAAGAATAATAAATTAGGCAGACTTAAGAAACAGCATGTGTCCTATACAATGTTTAAGTTCCTATTTATTCTTATCGAACATTCTTGATTTAATGAGGACCTAACGACGGACCTTGTGGAACGCCGCAATGTTGAAAATTTATTTTTGTATCAAAATATAACACGAACCCTAATTTAAAAATTGTACCTTTTGTTGATTTTACTCAAATAAATTTAATTCAAAACCTGACTGAAGGACAAATATAACCGGAACCAGTGATTCAGATACAAGAGCATAAATTATATTATTATGATACATACATCTATATATACCTAAAGCGGTTGAGTAACGTGTATACAGTTCACTACAAAAAGCCTATTACCGTCAACTGACCAATTTTTCATGTACTGTAAGTTTGTTTTCCTGTAAGATGCCCTAGACTTTGGTAGATACCCATTTTAAAGATTTTGTCATTCTTCTTCACGTTTTAAAAACAGAATCCGTAAGTTTACGAGCTAAGCGACAAATTAGGTAAACAATCACAAACTAGTTAAATCACAAAACCTTGACGCTAATATGCAAAGCCTAAGAGCAAACGAAAAAGATAATGAAACAGCTATTTTATAATATCTGTATGTTTAGTTATCTGACTGAACACGACGAGGCAATTGAAACCTCGTAACTCTTCCAAAGACATCTACTGTCTTATGCACAATAGTAAACGCAAATTGTAAATAGTAAAATTAATATGCTGATAATTTTGTGAATAGAGCTGTCAATTTATTTTGAGAACCAGTGCAATATAATGAAGAAATCTTTTCAGATCCATTAGTCCTTGAGTTCACTTGAATACTGTAAGTGGCTTAGCTAATGCTACCGATACTAATTATACTCAAGTATTCACTGAATGAATTATAAATAGCAAAAATTGGTAATAAACTTGCAATTAAAGCACTTCAGGCAAGTAACGCGCCTGTTTACCATTGTAGTTCGCACTGCTAATATCTTTCCAGTTGCTCTGATCCTTTTATGTTTCTTCAACGTTCACACTTATTGTATTGTGTTTGTAGGTCCTCTCGACCTGGTCTGTCTTCAAAATATTCTTATTGAGTAGTTATTTTTTAATTTTTTTTATTTATACTTTATTGTACAAATACACAAAATTACATTTATACAGAAAAATAAAAGTAATGTACAAAGGCGAGCTTAACTCAAAATTGAGTTTTCTTCCAACAAACCCGGGCTTCGCCTTAGAAATTTGATTTATCAATGCACACATCCAAATCTTTTATGCATTCTTTTCTCTATTTCTATCACTTATCATCCCAAAGTTTTATTTATTGTGATTTATGAAGGTCCCAATTAAATTTTTTTGGGACATGTTGGTGGAGGTTCATGGATTGTCAGCACCAGTTCAACAGCTAAATGCACCGGAAATTAATAGTTAACTTGACATTTTATTGGTGTTTTTTTTAATGAGTGTGTGGTTCTATTAACAGCGGTTGATTTTTTAATTAAGACAGGGTAGGGCAGAAAACAACGCAATAAACAGGAGTAGATAGTAAAATAAAAGACGGATAAAACAAGTAAACTAAAATACATCCTAAAAAAATCACTGGAAATTCGAGATTTGAATAATTATGTAGTGAATTGTCACAATTTATCAGAAGACGTCTTCCCCTTCTCAGAAAACTTTCTACGAAAAATGTCCAACGCGATTAAGAAGTTTCAATTTAAAAAAAGATATACATAAGTACAGTATCTATTTTCTTACAATGTGGAGCTTCCTGTAATCTCGAGACCTTTAAGCGTGCAATAGCGCCAATCTCGCCACGCAATCAATAGCTATATGGTATTACCACTTCATTCTATAATCCGTGCTTTGAGCCCAAAGTTTTAATAATCGACAAATATTTCCGCTTTCAATGACAACCGAACTTTGCTTACACCAGTGAAAACTATGCCGCCTGCGCACTGCCCACGCATGCGCTGGTAGGTATAACACTCAATTTAGAATTATTTACTCCAAGGCACTATGCAATTACACCCAATGGAAAATAATTGTCAAATAATCCCTGACTTACTATCTTTGCTCGAGTTGTTGGATGATTCATCTATCTTTGTATCTCTCTTTAAGAATATTTGCGGGGCAAAGTTGTAAGAGACTTATCAAAGTTAACATTTTTTCTGTCTTCTCGCTTTACTCTTACCAAAACCTCGATGACAGTGGGTTAGTTGACGAGCTACTTATCGGTGAGTTTAGCGAGTAAGCTAGTAACCAATACAATCGGATACTCAAAAGCATTTAATGACATGGAGCAATGTCATTGTCATGTCAATGTCATCGAGGCTTATCAATAAATTATCCTATCGCAGTCAACCCCTGGACAAAGGCCTCATTCAATAGCTTTGGGCTACGGTTTCCAGGCTGACCAGACGGGTTGGTCTTTCTCTCGCAGTGATATCGTCTACGTATTTTTTCCGTTAATCACCTCTTCGCTCTTCATATGAACTCGGGTGGTGATACTTATATTCTTTCTCCGTCACCACTGTCGAGGCTTAACGTAAAGTTTATCAACTGCTAATTTCTGATACTTTTCCAGTGAAAACAAAGTCGCCCCCGCACCATCCACACTTTCGCTCGTCAAAACAACAATCTGTACGGAACTCAGTGCACGGTTCGTTTAGTTGACATGTGTCTGTCGATTTCACTACACATTTGTTAATAACCGTGACTGTTTAATTGTTTTACGTTTCAATACATGTTTGTGTTCAATTATGAAAAGTTACATTTTAGAAGACATATCCGCTGCTTGGGCCAAACGGTGTGAGGTAACTGTTGTCATTTGTGGCCTCAAAATGCCGATTAAGTTGAAAAGGCAGGTCCAACACACAAGCAGGAGCTGTGTGTCATGGAGATGAATATGCTGCGAGGGATGTGTGGAGTCACGAATAATATCGCGTAAGGAAGCCTCGAATTTTCGGTAGTCGTACATCGCGGATAAAGTACAGGAGAATCCTATGCTGGTGCCACCACACACTAAGACGATCGTCAGGTTACTTAGGTAATAAATGTCTGGCCATGCCACCTCTATTGCATCCCCGTAGGAGAGGGAGTCCCAAAAAGTGCCTTTACAACATATCCAAGTACGTTTTTACACATTCTGGAACCCTATAACACAAGTCAGTTTCTAGCAAGCTATAGTTTGGGTTTAACGTGTGTAAAATGTCCTAGAATTCAAGACTCGATAAATTGGCAGATAGCCAACAATTCATAAAGAAAATATCTCGCATTATTATGACCAATTTATTTATCAGCAAATTGATGCTCAAGCGATATCGTTCCAGCTACAAATGTCTTAATAGTCACTTCGAAACTCGCTTCCTCGTTTATATCAAGTGACAATGGAAAATGCAAGTGGCCGACAGCATTCAATTCGACATTCCGCTCAATTAGTACAATCTGTTTTAGAACAATTCAGTGTATCTTTATTGCAATACTGTTTTAGCAGTAATAATAGTTTAGGATATCATCCTGACATTTCTGCCCTCCTTCAATATTTAGTTGAAGTTGATGCAATAACACACTCATCATCACAACAGTGTCAGACTCAGTAGCGTCAAAAGCGAGCACTTTGAACCCTGGGTCTAATCTCGTACTCCTGTGCAAATATCACATGAACTGTCTCTATATATTACAAGGTTTATTCTCGGTGCTCTGATGCAAGGACATCAGAGCGTAATCTCCGGTCTTGGACCCCGAAAACCATAGTGGGCCTCATGCACTCAACTAAAAGGTCAAATAATATTACAATAAGAAACCATTTTCGCGCATAATATCTAATTATGTTAACTCAAACATTGACACGTTACGTTAGTAAAGACATACTTGGCAATACAAATGTTTGTACAAAAATTTCACTGCACTCGAAGGCTGCCCACGCGCATGCAACCGGTACAGCTACATCAGACATTACTACGATTTCTTACAACCTTTAAATAAAATATTATACTGTGAACATATGATTTTTTAAATAGTAGGAGTGAATATACATCATGCCATATTGACACCTGTCGATTCCTGAAGGTGTATTAACACCCACATTTCGTAAACTAAGATTTTCGATTTATTCAACTATGAAAACGTTAAAACCTATTGCAATTCCTCTGTGTACTTCCAGGTTTGCTGGAAGAGAACTCAACATTGAGTTAAGCTCGCCTTTGTACATTACATCTCATCTTTTTGTATAAATATCATTTTGGTGTACAACAGAGTATAAATAAATAAATAAAATAAATTTGAAATAATAATGAAATAAGTATTTACTATTTACAAATTTCAACACACAAACAAAACACACACTGCGACCAAAATCAGATAAATTTACTTTGAACTTCATTTCTAAGAAGTAGTAAAATAACTTAAAGAAACATTTCGGCTATAGCCATAATAGCATCCTGCTTACCCCTAAAAATGGATTATGATATAAAAATAAAGTAATGGAGAGAAATATTCGGGTGGCGCGCAGCTTCCTCACTGTCCACGAAACGTACGAAAATAATTATGTGAGCTACTGATGTATCTTTGTTTGTGTCCTTTAGTAGGGATGTCGCTTACGTGTTAAGAATTTTTTAATAAGGTGCATAATGCGAGAAGATGGCGTGTTCTTTCTAATCTGGAAGTATGTAATAATCTATAAATATTGATGATTTTTTTTGTTAGGAAGGTCTTGGTCAGATTTAAATTCTTACGTAAGTTTGGTCACAATTTGTTGAATTGGAATTCCGCGAGCTTCAGCTAGTCTTGAATACAACAAACTAGCTTTTGTTATATGAAATGTATCTTTGTTTATTTGTTGCTGTCGTAAATTTGCCCATTACGAAAAAATTGCACTCGTGAGGGTTAAATGTTAATTTTAGTAAGACCCGGTGGTATTCCCCGTGTGTAGAAGGAATAGGTAGCTAGTAAATAGTATAAATAATATAATAAAATAATAATGTCATTTATGGTTCCATAGCATTAGATTTAGAGATATTTTAAACATAACTATTTTAAGTAATGTAGACTTAACAGTAATTATTTAACTCTAAAATCACCGGTAACTTCGTTACACCGCGGTTTCCAAAGCCCACACAAAAATACATTTTTCATAAAACAAAAGATTAGATATCTGGATAACCGTAAAATCTTCTCAGAGGAAGATAAGCTTATATACAAGATAAATATTTAAGATATATTATGCAAAAGCTCAGCTCATTCCGTTTGTTCCGAAGGTCATTGCGATGCGGGTTACCGCCGACCGTGGGCGATAGATAATGTGCCACAGAGATTTATCACTGCTTATAATGCATGCTTATGATATTTGACACGCGGCAGTTAGCTCTGTGTTTAGATAAGAACTGTAGACACGAGATTGAATCTACATTCATAATATGCAACAGTGAGTGGCGAGGGCTCCTTATAAACCGATTTCTGCCGGCTTGTACTGCAAAGGGAAGCCGTGGTTGAGATGTATTTTTATGCTTTGATAAATAACTTACATATTGCAAATTCATTATTTGAAATTCAGTACTCAGATAGTAAAATCAGAACGCCCTGAATTTCAAATAAAATTGCCATGGTCGTTTAAACTATCTTGGTCACACTCATATTAGAATTAAAGTTATCAGGATATTTACCAAGTTGTATTGTTTTTTTTTATACCACTTATTGTTCTGAGTTTCCGATATTTCGGCGCTGTTGAAAGCACCATGATCACGGAGCAACTGGCGGTGAAAAGTGAAAAAGTTTTTTGGAATAAATATATCGATCTACCCTCTTTCGAACCGAGAACACGTCAAAACAAAATCGCGACTGGATACAGTAAGCATCGTGTGTCGAGAAAGTGATCGAAATCGAGTTCAAATTTGTAGTGATAGTGAAACCAGTGGTAGTGCAGATACGCGTAGTAAAAGAACTCATTCCCAGGTATGGGGAGGCGCGATGCGCGTTGCCTCCTGTTTCTGCTAGGCAGACAGACGGCACTGTCTCTCATTCCCAGGCGAGCCCAAGGATTATACCTTGGAGTCCAGGGTTTGTTCTCTTACTCCTCCAGCCCATAATTCAGTTTATTTTGGTTTTATGGGACCCAAAAAAACCTTTCAAGGCTCATCCAAACCATCCACACTTGCAGGTCATGGCGCAGGTTTTATAGGGAAGTTAAGACAGTTTGTATTCATAAATTATTAAACTACAGCTTCGGTACTAACTACTCTAAAAATATTTCAAGCTTTACTCTTTAGACATGCGCTCAACCAAACCGAAGAAGTAAAAAATAGGTTGGAAACTAAAACACTCAGTTGACCTTAGTCGAACTATTTCTTTAGTGCCTCTCTTCTCTCGAATGAAAATAAAGAAACTATGTATAGTTTTTGATTTTTCTGTGGTCCATATTACCGATGTAATATAAATTCCCGTGATAGAATATATTATAGTTTTAACATCACTGCCAACCTTAATGCCACATCCCGTTTATAGCCGGACGGTAACATACCAAGACTTCCGAGCGTCCCGACATGTCATTCATTGTCTTTTTGGGTCGTCCTCACATAAATATGTGTCAAGTTGATGTTTAGCACTGTTTTGGAACATGTTTCGAATTCCCTCTACTTGCTCTCGAATGTGGTAGTGTGGTACTGCACGAGATTAATGAAGGTTAGGTTAGCAGAACAACAAATAAACAAAAAATATGTTAACGAGAATTATCGCGATTTCTGGTCTCACCAAGATATGCGAGGCAAAAAAACATATTGCATATTTGAAAAGAAAAGCGTTACTCATAGCGTTTAGGTTCGACTTGTTCAATTGCAAAAGTAACTAATTTATTGTTTTCTTTTTTTTAATCTTTATTTGTTTAGGAACTTTTGGCCAAAATAACCATATTCAGATTACATAAAGGTTTTAAATATAGACAGATAGAGTATACATAGCACACTAAATTATGTAGATAGGCTACATAACTTAGTATGCTAAGAAGCTATCAAGCTTTCATACATCATTTTATAAACTATAATGGCAGCTTCAGACAGAGGATTGGCCAGAATACTATTGAAACTCCCAATATCCATCGATCGTATGTTAAATTGTTGTATGGTGATTTCTTTTTCATCACAATTAGGGATCATATTAAATTTTTGTTTAGTGTACTTATTAAAATGGAACAAAAAGGAATGTATGCTCGTATTCCAGAACAACGCTCACAATGATATCAGAACTTCAAGACTGTGTTTAGTTCTAAAATATGGGCATAAGAGTCCTTTCTGTTACATCAAAAATAAACAAATTACAGGTTAAATGAGTGTTATTACATTTTTTGTAGTCTTTTTCTCATGTAAATAAATTTAAAAAAAAAATAATGGCGTTTTCCAAATAGATTCAGAAGATTCCAAAAAGTTATTATATACTAAAAGTGTTGGCGACAATCAGTCGGTACTACCAACCTAATAATTCTAAAAAACTAAATCTTTAACCGATTCGAACTATGCATTCCACATGACATATTATCGATAAATCATTTATCGATTTTATTTACAACAGTGCGATGACACCCACGTACGACCGTAAATCTATGTGTAAAACATTCGATTGTATCGATTATTGAGTAAACGGATATTAAGCATGATTTTATTCGGCGTTAATCTTGCTTAGTGATGAATTTTGTCTCGTTCATATAAAGTTGAAATCGATAATGAAGTGAATCGAATGGAATCGCTCTAAATAATATGATTTCCATAATACGGGACTGCCATAGACAGAGTAATGTCGCTATTGAAGGTCAGGGTTTTGGATGGGAGTTACAAAGGGGATTTTAAGTGGTTTGGTAGATCAGGACAATCGATTAATCAATCGAATAGGTGTTTACGTAAGGTATATGTAAGTAAGTAGAAGTAGACCTTGTCAGTTAGACGTCAGAAGGAACCGTAAATTTCAAACCTGGTGATATATCTCCCAACATTGGGAGAGGCCTAGTCCAGCAGTGGACTAGTTGTTTGCAGTGGACGATGGGCAAGTTGTTTGTTTTTGCTAGATATACCTACAATTACAATTAGACTTCGCCTCGGTAAGCTGAAGGCAAAGTATCAGAAAAAAGGGTCACCATTACTTACATGGGTATGTTATAATTATGTTACAACGGTGACACTCAGCTTGACAGCCTCATCATATGCTTTTTCACGCCCCGCTTAAAGGACCCGGGACTGTAGGAAGAAGGGAACACGTGAGCTGGTAATGAATTCCAGGCCTTAATGGTGCAACAAAGGAAAGTCTTATAAGTTTTAATGACAGTAGAAGAGACCATCAATTTGGTAGGGTTTTCATTACTTTGGGATCTTAAGTTACTTAAGCTGTTTAACAACTAGACCTAAGTTAAAGCTATTTCTTTAAGTAGTAGTCGTTTACGATCGTGAGCGTTTACAATCACTGTTAACAAACTACCGAACGGTTGCTCTTCAAACAATAACACTTCGGATTAATAAGAACTGTGACCCAAATTACCAATTACTAATAACTATTATTGGTGGTTCCACCAACTAACCTGGGTGTAGCAAATGACTAAATGTATCTAAGTATGTTTAACTGCATTCTAGAACCCATATTACAAGTTATGATTACTTTGGATCCAGATAACCCTGTGTTCTTAATTCTATTATATTATTGTTTCTAATAGCGAGTGATTGGGGACCCAATAAGCCATGAGGGCCCAGCCAATCTCACCTGCAAGACGTACCTACCGACGTCAGCTGTTTTTTGGCTTTTTCTCGAGTTTCTAAGTCAGATTGCAGTTGCTTCCATAACAACAGTATAAATCAAATTTGAAGGAATAAAATTAGTAAGTGGATCCCGGGGTTTAGGGATGGAAGAAGGGAAGGGCGACTTAGAACAACGCTAAGATATTTTTGATCAATCAATCAATTAGCTGTCCACTGCTGCACTCCCAATGTTAGGAGGCTTTGGCCTACTGTTTCCACGCTGACCAGACGGGTTGATAGATGATTAATAATATTCTTGCCTAAAAAAACAACGCCAAAAGTGCCAAAAGCAATACTAATAACAACACATTAAACGACTAGTTTAAACTTCTAAAAGTCAACATTAGGCACACCTAAATCATATTATCACATTAGAAATTACTATAATAACATTAATAACAGTTGTTTAAGCAATTTCTAATATATGCCGTGAGCGTTACACAGCATCCAGTTCCAAACCCGCCCATTACTCAATCAATTAACCAAGACTCGAATATATTAAATTACAATGTCAAAACGCGTTTTTTGTGACGAGAGCGTTGAGCTGGCGCCTCGACATCTGTCACGCTGACAGTCCTGTCACGGCAAAGGTACCTGTACCCTTTGAAAACTTGCGACAGATTCGTCACGCCGATATCCACCGATCCATTACACTTTAACAAAACACACACAATAAAAAAACATTCAAATCACAACGTACTTAATCGATATAATTTCGTAAAACAATACGAACATCACTATATAATACCGAATTTGAAAATTTGAACTGAGAATTCCAAGTTCGTATTTCGTAACGGTCGGTTGTCGCGGCGGTCGGCGCGTGCGCAGCGGACGCGGCGCAGATTTTAACTGTTTAGAGTGCTTTAGACGCTTAGTTTAGATGGCCGTATCTGCGGTATCTCAAGTAAATATCGTATATCTAGATAATTAGGCTTTTATTGAATGAAGTTGGTTCTTATGTAATGTTGCATACGTAATTACGGATCGTGCTTGGCTGTATCAATGGTTAAATACGGTATATTGAGGACACAGGTGTGAAGTTAGGTTGGAAAATTAGCCGGTAAGGTTTAACTTTAGAAAAAATCTTGCTATAATAGGGATTTCTCGTATTGTATAGGTCTGAAGACACTTGCAAGAAGGGTGTCACGGGCGCAAGTAGGGTCGCTACCCTTATTTAAGCCACCTAAACTATCTACTCGTTTGTTTGTAAAATTTTAATTTTCTTTTTCAATATATACATACATACATATAGTCATGTTTTTGTACCCCCAGAGTCATGGGGATTTTTCACACGTTAAAAAAAATAGGCTACTTACATTATGAATCCCAATTATCGAACAGGATGACTAATCGTGACGATACTGGTTTAATATGAAGTCGTATATCAGCTGATTGACAGCCGTAGACTTTCCTCACATGCTTGAGAGGTCAGACGACAGTCGTTACCATAAAAGCTGTAGGTATAACCTAAACCAAAATAATGAAAAGTAAACGGACCACGTTCCAGGCTCCAATGTGAAGGCCTCACTTCCTCAGATATTATGTAACCGAGAAGGAGATAATGATCTGATGATGATAACTATTTTAACTATGCATACATACACACATAATCACGCCACTGTCCCCGAAGGGTTTTATAGGAGGTAGGACACGGCGGTATTTCCGCCCAATTGAGCAGTCCAACTGGGGAAGTACCGCCGCTCTACAGAATACCGCGGTTATAATAACTTCGTGTTGTGTTTCCAACGGTGAGTAGGGTAGCCAGAGCTCACTGGAGAATTTGTGCTGTCAGTGGGATGACTAAAGGCTTGTCCTCTACACTGACGGTACCGAAATTCTGCTTCCAGGGTCGGCAGCGCGAGTGTGGCTTCTCTGGTGATACACACGTCTATAGGCCACGGTAACCACTTTCCATCATGTGAGCCGTGCGCTTGTCTGCCACCTAAGTGGTATAAAAAAAGGGTCAGGCAGAGGTGAATTAACACCCACATTTCACCATCGTTGTATTCGGTCCCACGTAACAGGGGGTGAGCCTATTGCCGTTTTCCGGGCACTATTGTTGCCACGAGCCATTCATCTGATGTTCGGTAGTTAATTTTAACTACCTGACTGTTAGATTATGTAAACTTATAAAATAAACTAGCTGATCCGCCCCAGCTTCGTTTGTAGCATATTTAGAAACCTCATATCACCTATTTGAGCCCATATTTCTTTAGTTTTCAAATAATGTATGGGAATCTGCCACATTTCTTGACATTTATGATCACTGCTCCGCACCCTTAAGTAGTAGCGTGATGATGTATAGCCTAAAACCTTCATCGATAAACGGAAAATGTTTCTTCGATTCGAACGAGTAGTTCCTGAGATTAGCACGTTCAAACAAACAAACGCTACAGCTTTATAATATCGGTATAGAAGATAAATAAGAAAGACATAACATAAACTCACGCCTATATCCCCAAAGGGGTAGGCAGAGGTGCTAGCACCCACATTTCGCCAGTTTATGTTTAGGTCCCAATGTAATAGGTGACGAGCCTATTGCCATTAACCGGGCACTTATAAACCTGCGATAAATACACACATAACTTCGAAAAGCATCGAAAAGTCATTGGTGTGTGCCATGGTAAAACCTGGAAGCGAACCCGAGACCTCGTCTCAGCAGTCTATTACCACGGTTAAATAAGAAAGGAACTTAACTAATGTTCTTTTTATTTATTTATTTATCAAAAGTCATCTCTCGTCCTTGTACAAGGTCACAGACACAACAAAATAATTTAGCATCGTATAATTATTTATTGCAGATGCCAAATTTATTGTGCGCCAAATAGTATTCTTGTTAACAACTCAAAGTTCACACATCGTATTATTAATTTGTCAGTATAGTCGGCGTCAAAAGTAGATGAACATTTTCAGTCCAAAAAAATGTTTTTAGAGGAAAGCTTAATTTAATTTAATTATTTTCTGCACACAAACAGTACAGAGATAATACACAAAAAACGAAACATGTACAAAGGCGAGCTTAACTCAATATGAGTTCTCTCCCAGCAAACCTTTGAGTAGCAGAGAAGCAGTTTGCAGTAATGAATGGGATGTTAAGTGTACCTATATTAAATTTTAGATAGTAAAAAGGGTACCTAAACGGGTACATATTATATACATTAACATACATACACAGCATACATATTATATATGAATCTACATACACCTACGAACATACATACATATACATAGCCTCATTAATAATTAAATATAGACTACATTACATTGTGATAGGATAGATCCCTTGTCTGTATCAAAATAATCGGGATATTTACCATCGAGTTTCCGATATTCGTGATCATAGTGCTTGCAACAGCGCCGAAATATCGGAAACTCAAAACAATGAAACATGGTAAATATTCCGATTATTTTGATACAGATGTGAGTGACCATGATAGTTTAAAGACCTATAATGTAAAAGTATCTAATTACAAAGGACACAACCCAATTGCACGCTAAC
Organism: Eilema griseolum; assembly: GCA_963662185.1. Taxonomy (NCBI): domain Eukaryota; kingdom Metazoa; phylum Arthropoda; class Insecta; order Lepidoptera; family Erebidae; genus Eilema; species Eilema griseolum. Next base: position 7,195,635 of record OY759249.1, read on the forward strand.
AGAGCCGCAAAACACAGCAAGTTATAAAATAAAAAGTACTGATCGAATTGAAAACCTCCTCCTTTTTGAAAGTCGGTTAACAAATAATTTAGAAATATAGCTTCCATTCCAAGTTACTTAGTAGCACAGTTAGTAGTTATATTGGGGATAGCATAATTATTGATTGAAGATACAGGATGAATTGAGTTTTGAATAGTAGATTTCTATTAGTAGTTGCGTGGTTGGTCGGTCAAGGGTCAAGGGTCATCTCTTCCCATGCGGTGTCGTACAAGGCGACTAGGGATAAGACTTTTTTTTTAAAACGTGCGCAAAATCCCCACGGATACCTTCTCACCGGAGCCAGTGGAGGAGGTTATGTCGGACTCGAACCGACTAAAACGCACGCCGCCTGTGGGTCATTTTGGTTGCCGAAGGTGAGGTTGACAGGCATATCCCTCGCACCCCGGCCGACCCAGGGCCATCTCTAACGATCTGGCCCTCTTCTCGGGTGTGGGGACTACAGAGTCCCCAACTCGTCCCCGGAAACGGGGAGGCGCGCCAGGTGCGCCACAGCCGTGGCCTGCTTCTGCCAGGGTGACAGGCGGCTCCACCTGTCACCCCCAGGCCAGCGCTCATGGGGGGCGGAGGTCGTTCATCGACCTCCGACGTCCGAGTTGCCTTCGTACGCGGGCAGCTTGTCTTGCGGTCCTTCGTCGCTCCCGCTGCCGCTCCCGCCCCGCCTCCTCCTACACGAGCATTACTTGCTGGCAGAAAGAGGCGAAGGGATAAGACTGTTTAACATCAGACAGATATATACAGCCTAGACTCAGCCAGAGATGCATGGCTCGAGGCAAAAATAGTGCCCGGAAAACGGCAATAGGCTCACCCCTTAATACGTGGGTCCGAATACAATGATGGTGAAATGTGGGCGTTAATTCACATCTGCCTAACCCTCCGGGGATAAGGGCGTGATAATATGTATGTATGTTCCTGAATCACGTTTTACCAACTCAGTTTGTGTCGGTTTTCCAGGAGGACTAAATAGGTAACTTTATTGGAATCGTATTAGGATAATATTTCGTCTTGCGGCAGTATTTACACGAAATTAAGATCTGCGTATTAATTTAATTATTGTGATTCGGCTCATATGAGTGACAATTTAACTAAGTTTATAGGAATCTATTAGATTCATGGTCGGCAGCGCGAGTGTGACACCCCTGGTGTTGCTTACGTCCTGGCCTATGGACCGTATGGTAACCGCTTCTCATCTGGTGGGTCGTGTGCTTGTCTGCCAAATAAATGGTATAAAAAAATAAAATAAAAAAAATCTACTGGAAATTCATATAGTTCCTAGTTTTTAGCAGAATCGTGCAATGTGGCCTTTTTAGACCCGCCGTTTAACTGTGATGCGGCTGTACCCCGATATTTTTCGTGAAGCAAGTAACACACCCTGTATATGACTATAGAAACAGGATGTACACTTCATCAGGTGCTCACTGCTCACCCCACGTTTTGTATCCGTACGTGAAGCGTGGCGATCTAACAATTTATAACTGGCAACAAAATTTTGAATGCTCACTAAAGTAATGACAACTTCAAGGAAATAAAACTCAGTCAGCCGAAGGAAAGGGTAGTGTGAACTAGAGTGGATAATATCTCAATACACATAGAGATTTTTACGTGCTTAAAATCCCCACGGATACCCCCCCACCGGAGCCGGTGGAAGAGGTCATGTCGGACTCGAACCAACCAAAACGCACGCTGCCTGTGGGTCGTTTTGGTTGCCGAATGTGAGTTTTGCAGGAGGTAGGACACGGCGGTATTTCCGCCCGATTGAGCAGTCCGACTGGGGTAGTACCTCCGCCCTACAGAATACCGCGGTTATAATAACTTCGTGTTGTGTTCCCAGCGGTGAGTAGGGTAGCCAGAGCTCACTGGAGAATTTGTGCTGTCAGTGGGAAGACTAAAGGCTTGTCCTGCTTTGTCTTCTGCTGACGGCACAGAAACTCTGTACTTACAGGGTTGGCAGCGCGACTGTGACTCCTCTGGTGTTACAGACGTCCATAGGTCACGGTAACCACTTTCCATCGGGTGGGCCGTGTGCTTGTCTGCCAACTAAGTGGTATAAAAAAAAAAAAAAAAAAATCCCTCGCAACCCGGCCGATCTAGGGCCATCTCTCACGATCTGGCCCTCTCCTCGGGTGTGGGGACTACAGAGTCCCATATAGAGATTAGACACGCAAGCTCAGGCTGCGTAATGAACTTCCTGCTGTAGTTTTAACTAAGTGAATACAATATGGGGTTATTCAAGAAGGGCATTAGAAAATTAGAATGCCCTTCTTGGTGCTTGGTGCTGGGATCGAAGGCTTAACGTGCTCTCTGAGGCACGATCAGACCAATGCTAATACTTATATTAATTTAACTATACAAATATTTGCACGGAAAAAAGATCGAATTACTTCACTACCGTCACGCCACGGATCTTCCAAATATTACCAGGGCCGGCAGTCTGTACATGAGATAGCGACCGAATTCGGATGTTAAGTACGTAGCGACGCAAACTAACCGAAATTCCCAAGTCTGTACTTAAAGTTACGATTTTTGTCGGTTGCCGTACCGAAATTCGTCGTTAACTTAACAAATTCTCGGATAGTACCTTAATAGCATAGACAAGCATAGAATTTGTCACTCTTACCCTTAGATTCTCTTTGGTTAACTGTGTAATTTGTTGACATTTTTATTATGTTTGTACAATTATGCTTTATGAATTTGTAATTGTATCTTTTTTGACTGTACAATTTCATCAAACAGAATGATTGATTTTTCACAACACCCTTACCATAGATTATTATACATATATATAGACCAAACATAGACTCTGACATGGCAAGTTGACACAAGTGACATAACACACAAGCAAGAAGCCAAGAAGCCTTGAAAAAGAATTGAATATTTTTGGAGGTTGTAGGGAAATACGAGAAATATTATGGCTGAAGCGTGTTTAGCATGGGATTAGTTTACTCTAGAATATAGGCGGGAAGCGGGAAATGGTAATGCGACGGCAAGGTGCATGGATTCTGTGCGCTAGTGAAATTTATTTGAATTTGGCTGATGGTGAATTCCTATCATTGTATCGCATTACAAAGGCAATGTTTAAAGAACTTGTTGATGAAATAGCGCTATCACTTGAAAGAAAACGCCCTTACGGGCTTTCTGTGGAGTCCTATGTAAGTTTCATTGTATTACATGTACATTGTTTAACCTATAGTTGGCATGATTAAAAATTATTATTTATCTAGAAGTACTTCATCTCATTTAATATATTGTAATTGTATAATTTATGTGCTTTTTATCATTTTAGGTGTGTGACACTATTCTGCTCATTTTCAATATAAATGCTCGATGGCCAGGAGCTCTTCATGATAGCCACATGAAAATTCCCCAGTTCATGCCACATGAAGACGTTTGTTAATAACGGAGACCACCATGCATGGTTACTTGGTAAGTTTTGAGTCAAATAACTGAACACCCCATGTGTCAATATACTATTACTTCCAGTGGGGATGCTGTTGACAGGACGAGTGATCACCCTTTCTGTGTGGACTATTTCTCCTATATAATGACTGTCATACATGTTAACTGCAACCAACGGCTTAACATTTTTTCTGACGCACAACCAAACCAATGCTAATACCCTTATTCATACAAATATTTGCACAAAGCAGCAGCTGCATTTAATACCGTTACACCACAGAGGCTGTCAATGTGTCAATATAACAATTATAACATATATTATATTTTGATTTAATCCACAGGTGATGATGGATATCCACTAGAACCATGGCCGATGACCCCAATGATGAACCAGCCCCTTGGCCTAACGACAAGTATACACTGAAGACTGTGTATTACACTGAACTGACACTATGGTGGACATCTGTGGCATTCCACTGCCCCAGAGAATCATTCAGAAACATTATTTTCGATTGTTTTCGCCTCGTCAACTGCAAGTCAACCAAGTGGCCAAAATTATACATCAGCAACACTTCAGAGGTGCCATATTACAAGAATGTGCCGACCCAGTTCTTGAAAATGGTAATTATTGTACAAGTAACCTTGCGAGTACCATAGTAGTACATAATATAAATATACCCCACTGACACACAAATATGTAACTTACATGCAAGACACTACAGTAATGTTCTACGTGAAGTAGGAAGTGGTTTCTTCTCTTTCATACTTAGATGTGTGCTATGCACTTGCAAATTAGTAACTACTATAATATAAACTAACAATCCCAAACCAACATTCTGCAGGCATTTTCTGCTTTTCATGGAACTAAAGGTTGTATCCATGAGGCTACAGTTTATATCAGAGGAAAATTGTATAATCCTTTTGCTATCTATTATTATTCATTACAAATGCCAGCAGCTGTCACTCAAGCTCAAGTGGTGGATCCTTCCAGCAGAGAAGCTGTTAACAGGACAGATGGTTAGCCCTTCTGTACGGGCTTTTGCCATATATAACGACTCCCATAGATGTGAGTATGGCAACCGGGGCAGACAATAGGCAGATACACAACCATTGCAAATAGATATATTTGATGCATATACATATTTTCACTGAACGGAAATTGAACATTGTCATCATCATCTTTGTGTAGACATACTATACTGATTGCATTGTTACCTCGCAGTTCAGGGTCCGCCTTCGGCTCTTTCTCCTTCACGACGCCAAGTCTACTTTCTTTACATGGACCTGGCGGAAGCCCCATTGCCAAGCATTTATTACCCACAGGCATTTGTTGCCTCAAAACCTCCTGCTGGTTACCCAGTTGAATATCTCCACCCCAGCGAAGCTGTCATTGCAATAAACTGAACATAGCTTTCCCAAAAGTAATATTATTTAGGGATTTATTGTCTTTAATAGAACCAAAGGTTGAATCCATGTGGGTACAGCTAAACCAATACATCAAATGAAAATATTGTAATCCTATTGCTATCTATTTCTTTTCATTGCAGATGCCAGCCGTTGTTTGACACTCAACTCAAGCCTGAGGAGAGGATACCCATAGCCGAAGTCATAACAAAATGTTACAAAATGAAGACTGAGAAAATTTTATTGTCTGTAAAGACTTAATAGAAACTCTTTGTATTAAGTACTTTGAAGTAATAAATGCACAAGATATGAACCTATATATATTTGTTTTATTTAATTTACCTGTATAGAAATCTACTTACTACCTACCGATAGTCTTTGTATGAACTCTGCAGTAACTTATATTGTGTTAGTTACTAGTCCTACATACATGAACATGACAGTTACAAATAAGCATCCATCAGTATATAATTATCTATTTCATAGCCTTGGGAAGTTATTAAATATGAAATTGAGCAATATAACATACACATTACACCAAAAGTCTACAAATAATAACTTGAAGCTCAACCAAGTTCACCAAATAAGCATCCACCATCTTATAATTGTATTTTATCATGAGCAATATAGCATACATAAATCACCAAAAGTCAACAAATAATAATTTGAACCTCAACCAAATTCAGCAAATAAGTAACCATCATCATATAATTGTATTCAATCATCCATTTCATAACCTTAGAGTCTATCACCAAAAGTCAACAAGTAATAATTTGAACCTCAGCCAAATGAGCATCCATCATCTTAGAATTGTATTTTGTCATCCATTTCATAACCTTAGAGATTATGAAACATAAAATTTAACAATATAACATACACATATCACCAAAAGTTAACAAATAATAACTTGAAGCGCAACCAAATTCACCAAATAAACATCCATCATCTTATAATTGTATTTTATCATCCATTTCATAACCTTAGAGATTATTAAAATGTAAAATTGAACAATAAAACATCATTATCATCTAAATAATAACTTAAAGCTCAACCAAATTCACCAAATAAACATCCAACATCTTATAATTGTATTTTATCATCCATTTCATAACCTTAGAGATTATTAAAATGTAAAATTGAACAATAAAACATCATTATCATCCAAATAATAAGTTGAAACTCAACTAAATTCACCAAATTAGCCTCCATTTATAATATATAATACTTATTTCCTCAATGTTGCCCAATTTCATATTTAATATTCTATTAAAAACATCAACAAAATGTGGACAAATAATAACAAATAGTTAACGACGTTAACTACTTTGCGGGCCTTCAAGAATGCTCGCATTCTTTACGACGAAATTTGTTAAGAAACCGACAATTTTTGTTAACTTGGAAGTCGAGACTTGCTAATATTGCCACCGTACCAAATACCGTCGTTAACTCGCACCGATACATGTAGAGACTTGCATCCCCCATACATTATTGCTCGCTTAGTCGCTACCTCAAAATGTACAGACTTGGGTTTGACGCAAAGAAACCGAATTTTGTTGTTAACTTTGCTTACGATTTCGTAAGATAAGTATTAACGACGAATGTACAGACTGCCGGCCCAGACTTCATAATCATATTAGAAATTAATTTTAAAAATTGTTATTAACGTATAGGTAATTTGAATGAAAATTTGACAATTAATCGTTGTTGACATGCTCTTATTTATTTGTGGATATTATTTTATTATTGAAGTTATTATTATGCGATTATTTACATAATTATTATGACATACTGTATAATGTTAAATTTTAATGCCTGAAATTATTATTTTGACCTACTAATGAATGTGACATTTGCATGCCGTCTGGTTGAGTATGGTGATACTATCACAACAACTATGAACATCAATGTATTATATACCCATATTTCGCAAATTATGAATAAATGAAATAAATGAAATGAAAACTAAACACTTATGTAACACTTACATAGGTACTTATATTTATCGCAGGTTTATAAGTGCCCGGTTAATGGCAATATACTCGCCACCTATTACATTGGGACCTAAACATAAACTGGCGAAATTTGGGTGCTAGCACCTCTGCCTACCCCTTCGGGGATATAGGCGTGAGTTTATGTATGTATGTATGTTATATACTTAACTAACACTTGTATTATGATGAAAGAAAAAGCTCTAAAAAAACCGCGGTGGCTTCATGCCATCTGTGTATTATCTATATCTAATCAGTGTGTGTCGTGCATGGTGCACTGATCAAACAAGTTGGAGATTACTAGACTTTCGGAGTATAAACTGATAAAAGCTCAGAATTTTTTCTGATAACGATGCAAGCAGAAGATGTAAGATAAAATGTTATGATATGAACATACAGAATGTAAAGAAAGTTGGAAAAATGAATTTAAACAAGTTTATTTTATTTTTTTATACCACTTAGGTGGCAGACAAGCACGCGGCCCACCTGATGGAAAGTGGTTACCGTGGCCTATGGACGTTTGTAACACCAGAGGAGTCACAGTCGCGCTGCCAACCCTGTGAATATAGTTTCTGTGCCGTCAGTGTAGAGTTTCGCTTGATTGATATAAGCTAGAAAAAAAAGCGAATATTAGCTTTTTCCAGTCAGTCAGTATCAGATCGAAAGTACTCATAACGATCTTAATACCTACCAGCTTTTTGAGTAGGTACTTTGCTAGTGTTCACGTAGCTAGCCATGCATGGACTCCGAAGTGGTGATGTGGCCGCTCGCAGCGACACTACCACGACACCCCTTTACGACGTCAGTACTATTTGTCGGGGCGTAAAATCGAACTGATGCCGAGTGTACCTAGGTAGGTTCGTTAATATTTTTAAAGGCACAGCAGTCGAGGAATGTCTCTCCTGTCGTTGCACACGTCCTATCGGCCGCGATAACACTTCCCATTAGGTGGGATAGGTGCTTGTTTGGCACCTAAGCGGTATAAAAAATGTAGATGTGTTACAACTATACACCCAGTAAATACGAAATAAATATGTCATTTAAATAGTAATATCAAATAACACAATGAATAATAATAATTGAATGAATTATAATCAGAAAGAAGTTAAAATATTGCATTTTTGAAATTTTTAAAAATATTATGCATATAGCGACATCTAGCGTGCCCTAGCTAACTACTTAGGACAAGGATATACAACAGATGCAGGTAAACTTAAGTCTACTACTCGATACTAGATGGCGTTGTGGTAGATTAGCCAACGACCAATGAAAATTATGGAACATGCAAACAAAAGAGAAACATCGTTCAGTTGTGACGTCGTGCTGCGCAGCGCGACTATTTTCGTTCCTGATAGGCAGCGGACATTTTGTTTTGACATTGTGACGCAGGCGAAAACAGAAGGTTGGAAATGCCTTTGAATGCGGTTGGGTGGTCTACGGAGGAAGACGAGAAACTTGTAGTATTAGTGGAACCACATCCCTTTTTATACAATATCTTAGATCCGTCGAGAAAAAATATACTAGCGAGAGAGTCTACATGGCAGGAAATAGCCAAGCAACTGGATAAACCAGGTACTGTTACTTTATTTTGTTTTGTCCAGTCATTTGTTACTTTATTTTGTCGATTGTTGCATTGGAAGATTGAATACCTTGATTTAAATATATTTCTGCATGATAACATGTATAAATCGTTATGTGAAGCCGTCTATTTTGAGGGCGCACTTGCCTATTCATACGGCACAAATTCATTGCACAACAGACAGTATTTTTAGCCACTCAACATCCTTTTTAGAATCAGCTGTTTACATTCATTCAACATAATCAGAACTGATAAAATAATATTCATGTAATAACATGTTTAGCGACACAAATACGTGTTTAAATTCACTGAATGCATTTTAAGTATCCACAGTGTAAACATACAATTAGGTTAGATTTAATTTAACTCGTTTTAGGCTAATAGTAACATTTGCTTGAGACAGTTTTAGTTAAGTCTTCCATTTATTTAGGTCATTGGATAGAGTTAGGTAAGTGGGCTGGATCAGTGCAGTAACGAAATCCAACAGTAGATCTCAAAATTTAAAAACTTCAGCTGGAAAAGAATTCCTATCTTTTATACAACATAATGCTAAATTTTGAATAACAAGGTTGTACTATACAGTGTGCAATAATCTTTAGCCCAAATTAACCCGCAACCTACTGATCTATGTATGAAGTTTTGACTCAGGCAGTCAGACTTTTCCATCCGGGTTGGAAAACCAAACAGTAAAGATACCAAACCAATTATTTCTTATTTCTTTCCATTCGGATGTCGACATTATAATAATAATAATAATTATAATGTCGACATCCGAATCCGGATGTCGACATTAGCATCTGTTTTTTGACACAATTGTTATTATCATGGATTTATTTAGTGTCTACACACTGACATCAATGATCTTCATTTTTTATATTATAATTGGGTATTTGACTGAATAGTCAAATTAGTTACTTTTTTCTAAACGTCAAAACGGTAAGTAGTAAGTAAAATTGTATGAAATAAATTATTGTGACATTACATGCAATAGTCAAATAATTTACTAAAATAATTTTAACAATCAATATAGGTAGGGTGAATGATCGTAAATAAACAAAAACAATAAACTAAGTACCAACGCAATTTACTGCTCTTTTACCATTCTTAGTTTAATAAGTTCAATAATGTAAATTATTTCAACTACAGCAAAATACCCAATTATGTAACTATACTAACAGAAAAATTGGCATGCTGCTAAAAATGCTGAAATTTGATACGCCTAACCTATTTACTTAACCACATTTTTGCAATAAATGAATTAACTTTTGACTCTCAAGTGTAACCCTTAGATGCCACTGGGCTAATACTAATGTAAAGTATTCTAACAATACTTCTGTGACTGTTTCCAGTTGAAGAATGCAAGAAGCGATGGAGAGGCTTACGCGATGGTTACATGAGAACCAAACGAGTTGGTTCCATGCACAAAACCAAAGTGGGCATATTTGAGAAACTACAGTTCTTAGATGGAACCTACATGGATAGTAGCGATAGTGATTATTGTGTAGTGGAGACAACCGTAGAAGACATGCCAAAGGAGGAGACTATTATTGGTACTGAACAACAAGTTATAACGGATAATCAAGAATATTATGAGGTTAGTATATCTATACTTATATGATAAAGCTGAAAAGTTTGTTTGTTTGAACACACTCATCTCAGGAACAACGGAATTGAAAATTTCTTTTTGTGTTGAGTAGTATATTTACTGACGAAGGTTTTAGGCATTACGCTACTACTTAAGGGAGCAGAGCTGTGATCATATATGTCAGCAAATCCAGCAAATTTTCATACATTATTTGAAGACTAAAATAATACAGGCTCAAAGAGGTTTTTATTTATCAGAAGGTTATGCAAATGCTGCATGTTGAAATAAATCTATTTTACAGGCAATTTATTGAGATTTATTATGTTGTTTATTTATACTGTCTCCTGAAAAATAAATTAATCATAGTTAGCTTGGCAGGCATGATCAAAATTAAAAAGATTGTGATAAAATCTCTTATCAAAGGTAATTTTATTTGTTGGTCAATATGTAAATTAATACAGGACTTGGCTCCAGCGCATGCTTTTTTCTAGAGGCTGGGCGGTCAAACGGCAGTCGCTCTCGTAAAAGCCGACATATCAATCAAAAATAAGTAAGAAGGCAGATGATGACAGAAAAATGATCTTTAATTTTAAGTTTTTGAATGATTGAATAGTGGCAAATCCATCTACCTATTTGAAATATTTCAATATTTTATCGAGTGAAAGGAGCAAAAACCGCGCCATGAGGTGGAGTTGCCGATACCAGCCCATGATACCATACCATACCTTACCATAGTATTTCAATAATTTCAACAGTGTACTTAAACTTTACAGATCACAGTAGTGGATGGCCCACAGGAGCCTGTAAAACCATTCATCAAGCTAGTACCAAAAATAGAAGTCAATTCAGATGAACCACCAAAAAAGATCAGCAGAAAAAACTCTGGCCGAAAGAAAATGGTACCAGTGCCAAAAAACATACCGCCGATTAAAATATTACCAAAACCAATATTAGTGAATGGACCTAAAATAGTTCAGTACATAGAAGACCCGAAAGTGTCGGAACCAAGATCCCAAACCATAGACAAACTAATTGAAAAAATACTAAAAGAGAATACAAATGAAATTGATGTATTCTTCAGAAGTATGGCGGCTAGTGTTAAGAAATTACAACCAAATTTAATACCTAAAGTGAAAATGGAAGTGTGTAACGTTATTGCGAAATATGAAATGCAAAGTTTTGATAAAAATTTGAACTTTTGAAATATTTACTTTGACTCTGAGAGAACAAAATTATGTTTTACATTCGAAAATTGTGACAGCAATATTAATGATAAGTTATTATTACAAGGATATTTTTTATTTATTTTTTTGTTGTTGCAACTACACAAGAATGCCTAGTGCGAGTTTTTTCACACATTCACTGGACATAAATATTAATATTTTGATTTATGAAATCAATTACCTTCTTTACAAAGGACCAACAGACGTCATTTTAAAAAATAGATGTTACAGGATGTGTTCATTGTGAGAAATAGACGTTATGAGATTTGGTCATTGGGTGTCAGAGGAATTTGTAAAAATGTTTTACAAGTTTGCCGCTAGGTGGCGCTAATTTAATGTCATACAAATCGCCGTTTACTCGTCATCGGTGAATGTGAGAAAAAGAATCGCACGAGGCATCTGAAGGACGACTCACGTAAATATGGTCAATGTATTTTTTTATTTAGGAAAAATACACATTCTCAGTCAATTCATGATCAAATTTCAATTCAATTACTTTTCATTCTGTAATGGTTTAATATTACGAGAATTAGTCTTTTGAACTATTGTATCTGGCATAAAATGCTTTGGATACCAAAGATACCTTTTTTTTAAAGTCTCTCGACTCGGTGGGGTGGTTATGTCGGACTCGGACCCACTAAAACCAGGCCATCAGTTGCCGGGGTGAGGTAGCCTTTGGCACATTCCACTCGCACCCCTACTGACCAGATATTAAAGATACCTTTACACATAGTACCTATGCAAATAAGTGTCGCAAAACTCACATACAGACAAAGACAGTCTTTTTTATTAATATTAACAACCGAAATAATTAACGTCACACTCGAACCCCTCCAGCTAAGCTAAATTACTAGTGCTAGAACTGGGTTCACGTCAGTAGTGTGGCCAGGATAATACATGTAAATATGGTCTCTGTCTACCCCTGCCGGGGAAGAGGTCTAATTAAATGTATGTATATAATTATGTTGAATATCTGTACAGCGTCACATTTCATCTTAATTTTATATCCCTCTTTCGCTATACTGTTGGTAGGACACTGCGGTATTTCCGCCCAATTGAGCAGTCCGACTGGGGAAGTACCTCCGCCCTACAGAATACCGTGGCTATAATAACTTCGTGTTGTGTTCCCAGCGGTGAGTAGGGTAACCAGACTTCACTGGAGAATTTGTGCTGTCAGTGGAAGACTAAAGGCTTGTCCTGCTTTGTATTCTACTGACGGCACAGAAACTCTGTACTTACAGGGTTGGCAGCGCGACTGTGACTCCTCTGGTATTACCAACGTCCATAGGCCACGGTAACCACTTTCCATCAGGTGGGCCGTGTGCTTGTCTGCCACCTAAGTTGTATAAAAAAAAACCTACGGAGTCTTTCTCTGCGCCACCTTTGGTTGACTGGTAGAGAAAACCTGTGGCATTAAGTCCGCCTAAGTTCTTGTGCATAAAGTTTAAAATAAATAAATAAAACTATAGCACCTATATGTAAAGAGCTTGTAATCTGCCAATTAAATTGAAATTAACAATTATTAAGTACAGTGCCACTTTAGAAATTAAATTAAAAAATGATGAAATGTATTTGGTACTTAAGGAATTAAAAATAAACTTTATATAATATATAAAGTATCGTAATGTATTGTGAATGAATTATCAAAGAATTAAAGAATCAATTTCATTTATTCAGTTTAGGCACACAAAGAGCACATATGAACGTCAAAATTTTACAATTATGTCAAAAAATAATATAAAAATATTAAATGATGTAAAAATAAACCATAGGAAAATGATTCTTTCTCTGGTTCGGTAGGTTAGTTCTACTGAGAAGATACCAGCAAGACACTCGGAGAACTATATCAAAACTAGATTATCTTTCTTTTTTAAAATTTGCTTTAGTTTACTATTTATTTTGTGCGAGCAAGCAAGAGACTTATGTTGACCACGGTTTGTACATCGTTAAGATACTTATCTACTTTATAGTAACCTTCATTCATTAAAGTTTTTGTGATTATAAAATGTAGCGACATAGAAAAGAGAAAAAACATCATCACCTTTCGCATTAGTCCCGGCTTTTACGTCTCCACATCTAATGGTCTTGGGTATAAATGGTAGTGACATAAGATATACTTATGCAGAGTATCCACTGGCAAGTATTATCCTCAATTTCTTGAAGAGGACCGTGTCCACTGACTGCAATTAGGTATTTTCCTTTAGTTAAAATAAATTATTTAACTGAGCGCATTGAATTAAGAATGTTAAAAGTTGCGTCGATTATTATTTTATCCTTTTTACATATTTATAATTATTTTTATTTATAATCATCGACCCAACCTATAATAGCATATTTGACTATTAAATATAATGACGTCACAATAAATTATTACATAGCACATTTTGCGTTTTGTACATTCTGCGATTTGCACATTTTGCGTGTGGTGCTCATTTTGCGATTTCTAGATTTTGCTCCGAAGCGCAAAGTTTGACTTACCGTTTTGATATTTAGTAAAAAGTAACTAATTTGACCTGTCATACAAATACCCAATTATTCTATATGTGCGTTACAAACGACTTGCATTGCATATAGAATAAATGCAGTGAGTGAAAACTGTTCCCGGCGGTGAGTAGGGTAGCCAGAGCTCATTGAAGAGTTTTTGTGCTCTCATTGGGAATACCAAAGGGTTGTCCTGATTTGTCTTTTATACAAACGGGACAGAAAGTAGCCTAGTGGTATGGATAATGGACTGCTGAGACGAGGTCTCTGGTTCGATCCCAGGTTTTACCATGGCACACATCAATGACTTTTCGATGTTTTTCGAAGTTACGTGTGTATTTATCGCAGGTTTATATGTGCCTGGTTAATGGCAATAGGCTTCGCCACCTATTACATTGAGACCTAAACATAAACTGGCGAAATGTGTGTGCTAATAGGCGTGATTTTATGTTATGTTATGTTAGAAACGGGACAAAAACTGTGCACTGCGATTATGACTCCACTGGTACGTCCATACAACTGACTTATGTCATACAACGCCAATACACTTGGAAATCGCGATAGTATTACCTTAATATATCTATCTCGTCTATCTATACTAATATTATAAAGCTGAAGAGTTTGTATGTTTGTTTGAACGCGCTAATCTCAGGAACTACTGGTACGAATTGTAAAATTCTTTTTGTATGTATTTAGTCCGTTTATCGACGATGGTTTCAGGCTATATATATCATTACGATACTAGTTAAGGGAGCGAAGCAGTGATAATAAATGTTAAAAAAAAATTAGCAAATCTCCATACATTATTTTGAAGACTAAAGAATTTCTAGTGATAAAGAGGTTATAAGATATGCAGGCGAAGCTGGGGCGGGTCAGCTAGTTTAATATATTATTACATAGTGGTTGTGTCTGTACATATGAGATATTTTAAAAAAGGATGGTCCGCCATAGACGCATAAACTACTGAACTGATATTGATGCAGTTTTTTTGTTTGAAAGGTTTGCGCGGGCGAAAGGCGAAGGTTTTAACTTAAGATCATGTGTGTGAGACTTGTGGCACTGTACAAATCTTTTTTTAACTGATAACAATTGAATGGAATTTTAAAGCAATTTAGTATGCCAATTGTTAAAATCAATTAAGATTGAGTTTCAGGCATGGCTCGCTGGCTCAGAGCTGGTCAGAGCATGGCCCCTGTAAGCCCCCCCCCCCCCCCCCCCTCGCGATCTTTAAGCGGTGATGCTCGAGTCTCGCCTGAGTCGATAAAATTTTTCCTATCTTAATCAAACTGACAACCATATACCTATATAATAATATACACGTTGAGCACTTTAAGTGAACATATACCACCGTCGCCGTAAGACAGATATATGTATAGAAGAATTTGGATTGTTTCCGGCGAAGGTTCCGTGGCTTAATGGTTAGAGCGTTCCCCCTGTAAGGGTAAGATTGCGGGTTCGAATCCCGCCTGAAACGATTCATTTTTTTTCTATATCATAATCAATGTATCATTGAACTCGAGTAATCGTCACGTCACGCCACGACGATACAGTCAAGTCATTTTGGCAATCCGTAAAGACTGCCCTGCATGTTATTTTTAATAAAAATGTAGGTATTATTGGCGTCATAATCAGAAAAAAAATATTTCTGACTTATATTAAAAATTGATTAAGTATGTAACAATATGAAGTTTAATTAATATTTATTAACTTGTGATAAAACTTACAGTGCGTATCATATTAATTATTGGAAATACGGAGTATGTCCATGACAACTATTGTTATATAAAAATGTTTTATTGAACAGATATGGTATTACTTATATCGAAAATAAAGCAATTTAATAAGTATCAATATTTTTTATATACATTTCCCATTATTAACCCCTCACGCAAAAACGACAGGTTGTTATAAGTTTGACGTATGTGTGTGTCTGTCAGTGGCATCGTAGCTCTTGAACGGATTTGGATTTATTTATTTTTTGTTTGAAAGGTATATCATACACTATGACAATTTAAAATCCAAGATGGCCGCCACCACAAAATGGCGAATTATATTTTATTTCACAACTCCCTCAATATGGGTTTCAAATAAATAAGCTAGACGAATAGATCAGTTAAAAATGAGTATAATAAAAATTTAATGAATAATTTAAAAAACCCCGTCACAAAAAACAACCCTCAATAAGTCGAAAATAAGTTCTGTTAGGTAGCCCTATAACTTTGATATACCTTTTTTTTTATTTTTACTTGCGCAAAATCCCCACGGATACCTCCCCACCGGAGCCGGTGGAAGAGGTTATGTCGGACTCGAACCGACTAAAACGCACGCCGCCTGTGGGTTGTTTTGTTTGCCGAAGGTGAGGTTGACAGGCATATCCCTTGCAGCCCGGCCTACCCAGGGCCATCTCTCACGATCTGGCCCTCTTCTCGGGTATGGGGACTACAGAGTCCCCAAATCGTCCCCGGAAACGGAGAGGCGCGCCACCACCGCGCCGCGGCCTGTTTCTGCCAGGGTGACAGGCGGCTCCACCTGTTACCCCCAAGCCTGCGCTCATGGGGGGCGGAGGTCGTTCATCGACCACTTTGATATACCTAGATATACATATTTTAATTCAAGTATTGTCATGTCGTGGGTTTTTATATATTTTCAATTTTTTTAGTACAAACAGTCGGATTATTTATCTTTGCTGTGACTTTCTATTTGTCTACTGTGAGCCAATCACGTTTGCATTCACCCTAGCGTTAATCCTTAGCTTTCACCTGAGTCCGGGGTCCGCATTTTCCGCAGTTTAACTGCGTGTTTAGCTAAACATCGGTATTTTCCGTGAGGCTACTACCATCTGATCTCTACAACCCTTTAGCGCTATCGAAGCACTGCAGTTAGACTAGGTACTTAGTTGTTGAACTTTTTAGGGTCCTAACTACCCGTATAGACTACCATAGATGTTTGTTTGGATACCGGGACGTACGGCTTAACGTGCTCTGCGAGCCACAACCAGACCAATTCAGATAGCCATATTTATAGCAACAATTTTTTTTTTATACCACTTAGTTGGCAGACAAGCACACGGCCCACCTGATGGGAAGCGGTTACCGTGGCCTATGGACGTATGCAACACCAGGGGTGTCACACTCGCGCTGCCGACCATGAAGAAACCTTCTGATGCCCCTCTTGAGGAACCCCATATTGTAGGCGCTTGGGAAAACCGCGGCAGGGAGGTCATTCCACAGCTTGAGTGTTCGTGGGATGAAGTTTCTTTCATACCGCACAGTGCGCACCGTCTCAGGTCGCAATGTGTGGGGATGAATTCCCTGCCTATGGCGAGAGGTGCGATGATAGAATGTAGCTACGGGCATCATGTCAAACAATTCATCTGAGCACAAACCATTGTATAGGCGGTAGAACACACACAGTGAGGCAAAATCCCTCCTAAGGCTAAGAGGTTCCACTCTACCTGTGTGTATGGGATTGTCAACCAGATTGTCAAATATATACAGGAACGGGAATCCAACTCGCGTGACCTGCTTAGCAGTTGCGTTTACTACCCCCATACCTCAGAGGCTGCCAAGATGGAGCCGTATGTTTGTTTAGCCGTAATCTAGTACCGTATAACAAAAATAAAAACTTCCTAATGTACCTACCTCTCATTCATACACGCATGAATTGTGAATGGAAGGTACAACAATAGGGGCCATTGTTTCAGAAAACGTGGCTCCACTGGCAACGCGTATTCTACGTAAACTATTGTATTGTTACATCAACGTTAGTGTAAACAGCGGTGATGGAATGCTAGATGTTACTGTAAGCAATCACTTATATACTAGACATTCAAGCTGTTGTATAAAAATTATGTCACGATGAATAAAAAAAAAGCTATTATCAGACTAATGATTCGGGTAATAGGATAGTGTCCTGAGTCATCGAATTCTTACCAATACTACTTAATGTCTTAGTATTTTATCTTAATATATGCATAGTAAACTAAGATATTGCCTAACTAAACTAAAACTATGACTTTTCATTATTGTTAATTCCCAAAATAGGTCAAATAAAACAATCGAAATAAAGCAAAATTTAAAACTTTTTAGATTCCTTATTAAATTTCAAATCCATAACATAACATAAACTCACGCTTATATCCCCGAAGGGGTAGGCAGAGGTGCTAGCACCCACATTTCGATAGTTTAGGCCCCAATGTACCTAAATTCATGTTATTATGAACTGTATACGTGTAAACGCAACGTAGACTGAGATAAATGTGATATTCTTTTGCACTTCATACATATTCACTACGCGCCAGCGCGCTGTGACGTCACCACGTGCCACGATTTTGTATGGAATGTTTACGGGCGACTCGAGAAATTGAATATTTAAAATTATATAAGTACCTATCTTTAAAATTATTTATCATAAGAAAGTTGCACTTTTACAGTTCATTATATTATTGTAAAATGTACAGTTCACGATAATAAAAAAAAGGACACAACCCTATTGGTACCGCGAAAACATTAGTAGTGATACCTACTATTTATCTCGCAACATTTCTTTCGACCTAAATCATACCGAAAGAAATCCAACGTAACTTTATACCTAAATGCGTAGTATTTAGGTATAAAGTTACGTTGGATTTCTTTCGGTCGTATTTCATGTGAGTCCGGAGTTTCGCATGTTTGTCACATGGTAGCCCTCCAGTTTTACTGTAAACCTAGGGTAGCTAAGTACGTATACCCCGTCTAGACATAACCGCGTAGGTCGGCGATCTCTGCAGGTTTAACGAACGAAATTTACAGTTTCTGTTAAAATTTCATGCCGTATTTAATGTTTAATTGGAATAGTACAGTGCCGAGCGTATGTACTTAATTATAGAAGTTGGGCGGACTACAAGCTCCTTTTGTTCAAGTATTTTGAATTTACGTTTATTGCTAGCATTTGTACGGATTCGTGAAAATGTACTTATAGAATTTGAAGGCTCAAATTGAGTGAGATATCTACACAGTATTAGCAAAGTTCAATTATCCAAAATGCCGTGAAATATTTTTCACTTGCATGCCCCTTGGAATGCAATGCTAATCTTGCGACCCCATGCTAGGTTGGTGCTAAACAATGAGTCATATGAGCAGGGGAGGGTTGATTGAATTGAATTGTTGGGGTCATTTCGACGTATTTGTGATAATTTAGATGTATTGGACCACGGGACCACGGTGTCGTAGGTTAGTTACTGGTGTGGTTGGCGGTATTGATTTTTCATTGAGTTTGGGAATTGCAGTCTTTTGAGATTTAATAAGTCTGCTTTGGGTTTATTTGAGGTTATGGTGTTGATCAATAAACTATCAGATTGGACTGTAGGTGCATAGTTTAGAGCCAAAACATCTGAGGCTGTCTACTATGCGAATATTGTGTAAACTATTGTGAATTTTTGTGCATTTAGATGACCGTCATACAAGCAAACAACACTTCGAACCAAGCGGATCGGTAGGTAGTCCCTAGTTTTATCGCACGATAAAGACCTGAAATACTCTGCCCACACACGTGTTCCCTTATTCCTATAAACCTGACTTCTCTAAGCAGGGCGTGGCCTGTCTAGACCAAAATTTATGGTGGCCTTGGTCTGGTCTTGCGTCATAGAGGCACCGTATGCTCAAGGACATTTAGTTAGGGAAGCGATTATATCACCCTCCGTCGGCAATCGGAAATATACCTAATTAGTTTACATATCGACGGTATAAATTCTAAAGGGTGTATGCGACAATAACAATAGATACACGACAAAATCTCTTTTCAGTAAAGGTTTACGATTTCGTTTAAAATCTTTTTCCTTTGAATATACGATGTCGCTTGCATCTTTTTGCCCTTCAAATGTCTATATAATACAAGGACGAAACTGCAAGAAACCAAATTCTAGTTACATCTATAGCTATACCCTTAACAACACTACAGGGTTCTAGGTTTCCGTAATTACCGCGCATTCAATAGAGTGGTGAGGGGGAAGCGGGGTGGTAGGTCTACATTCATTGTGCCTGAAGTATACTTAGGGCACCACACAGCTTTGATATCCCAAGAAGGGGCTTATGACTACACTGCCTGCGTAAATTGTAAAGGTTTTAGAAATGTTCTCTGGTGGAGTCGTACGACTGAATGTTGGGTTTTCTTTTTTGCTTTGCATAAAAGTAAGCGATCATTTGGCGATAGTAAGGCTTCCAGCAATCTTAGAAATGGGTAGTACGAAATTTACATGGTAGGTAACAATAATGTAAATGGGGTTCAATTCCCATGTCTCTCGGGAACGGGAACAGAATTTCACGTTGCTAAACGGGAAACTGAACAGAATTCCACGTAGGGGAAAGCGCGGCGTGTCTAGTATTATAAATATTATAATAAATCGATCAAAATATCTCGGAACACATAGGTACGTACAGTAAAAAGCAATCGAGTTGAGTATCACCTTTTTGTAGTCGATAGATAATATCTCATGTAATTACGAACATTGTTTGGTGTTGTTATGAGATAGCAGGAAGTGTCGCGGTTATTTGTTTCACCGTCTAGTTACGTCATTTGTCATTATAGTTCCCGGCATATATCTTGACCTGATGTCCCGAGAGAAATGAAGCGAAGCCCTGGCGCGCGCGTATTGGTTTGATATTTAAGCGGGGCGTGAAAAAGCATCTGATAAGGCCGCCAAGCTGAGTGCCATTGTAACATTACTTAGTGTCTGTAATGGTGACCCTCTTTCCTGAGACTTTGCCTTTAGCTTACAATCAGGCGAAATGAAGGCAAGTTGGCAAAAAAAAATCTATGATTAGTGTATTTCCTCCTGTATTCCCTCCTTCGCCGCCGTAGCACCCCATAATGTACTCAAAAGACACAAAAAAATGCGTAGGAGCGTATGGAGGCCATATTGTGACGTGTTTGGGGTCACGATATATACCGGTAACCACTTCCCGGCAGAGTAGAATTTGGACCACCCCATCTCTTCCCATGCGGTGTCGTACTACGCGTGCAAGAGATAGGGCTGTTTAACATGTGACAGACATATATAGCCCAGACTCAGCCTCAGATGCATTGCTAGAGTCAACAATAGTGCCCGGAATACACCAATAGGCTCACCCCTTATTACGTGGGATTCGGGGGATAAAGGCGTGATTAGGTATATGTATGTATTAGAATATAACAAAGTGTATGAAGCCCCCCTCCCCCTAGATTTTGCAGCCCAAGTCTGCAAGTTGGTACGGCATAAGAAAGATTAAGTCGGTTAAGTGCGAGTCGGAATTGCACACTGAGAGTTCCATACAATATTGTATTTAGAGACGAACTTATGCTACATACACAGCAATATATTATGATTACGTTGATTTAGAAGTTTGGTTATTGCACAGTTTCAAGATGTGACAGATCTGAGTTTATGGTATGGATTTCAACTTGATATCTCTACGGATTTCTAAGAAAAATGTCTTGATAGACAGACAGACAGACGGACAACAAAGTGATCTATAAGGGTGCCGTTTTTTTCCTCTTGATGTACGGCAATCTACAAAGAAAGATAGGAAGAAGGTACACCTGTTGATAGACAGACGAGCATGTGACGCAGGCTTACCACTTGGGGTTGAGGTCAAATAGCAGTCACATCCATAAAACCATATTATGTTCAACAGGCTAGCATGTTACAAAAAGAAACTGATCTGCCATGAACACATCTAAACATACGCTTTCATAACATAACATTAACATTCATCATAAAACTCACGCCTATATCCCCGAAGGGGTAAGCAGAGGTGCTAGCACCCACATTTCGCCAGTTTATGCTTAGGTCCCAATGTAATAGGTGGCGAGCCTATTGCAATTAACCGGGCACTTATAAACCTGCGATAAATACACACTTAACTTCGAAAAGCATCGAAAAGTCTTTGGTGTGTGCCATGGTAAAAGCTGGGATCGAACCCGAGACCTCGTCTCAGCAGTCCATTACCCATACTACTAGGCTACCGCGGCTACATACGCTTTCAGCGACAGTTATATTTTAGTTTCAGATCCGCCTTATGCAAGATCATAGCTTAAGTTTATAGTCTACGCTTACCTTCCCCTGGAAGAGTGACAGGCACAACTGAAAGACTATCTTTACACATTTCGATGGTCTAGAAGACAAACATACTATGTGAAAATTTTTGAACCTAGTATTCCTCATCAATATAGGGTTCACAATTGAACGTGCAAAACATAAACGTTCACTTAGTATGTTTATCTTCTAGAAATCGAGACCATCAATTTGTCAAGCTTCCACCTTTCATAGAAACCCTCGTATAACTGAGGGAGGTCAAAAGAGGACTGGACTTTTCTTACTTCAAAGGAGTTGTATCAATCAGATTACTGCTCCCCTAGACAAGTGTCAATTCGGCGTATTGTAGCATATTATGGTATTTGACATATTTGACAGTCGTCAAAGCATGTTATAAACGTCAAATCCCATACATTCAACATTCTATTCTAGGATACGCCGGCCAACGAATTCCCACTTCACTAGAGGGGCTTGAACTTTTGTTTTTATGGATATGAATATTTAGTGAAGATACAACCCTTGAAAAAGTGCCCAGTTGACGGCAATACGCTAGTCCAATGTTACGGGACCAAGAATTATATTTGGCAAAATGTAGGTGTTGAGCCATCTCTGCCTACGCTTTCGGGGATTAACAGACGTGAATATATTTATATGTATATAATTACAGAACGAGAATCGAACCCGCGTCCTGCTTTTTAACAGTCGAGCACTCAACCACGCCACAGAAACAAACAGAACAAAATAAATTGTGAATGTTGTATCGCAAAAATTATGTGGGGTTCAATTTAAATTATTTACCGCTGTTTGGCCACTAAATGTTGCAAAATGGGGAGTCAACCCTCGGTCCTGACACTAGTTGGTACCGTGACTCGAGATCAACGACTTTATGACTGTGCCTCCGAGACACGATGGAGTGTAATATTTTTCTAATTGTTCATCCATTTTTAGGGTTCTATATCAAAAGGAACCCTTATTGGATCGCTTCTTTGTCCATCTGTCTGTATCTCAGTCTGTCAGAGACTTTTTTCTCAAGAATGCGTGGAGGTATATAATAGAAATTCATATCACATACTCTGGTCTATAACGTCTTAAAACTGTGCAAAATTCGAACTTATAAGTCAATGCATTCGTCACGGTTTATGTAGCTAAGTTACGGAACCCTCGGTGTGCAAGTCTGACAGCACTTGACCGGCTTTTTTATAAGGTCTTATAAGCTTGATACCTAAATAAATTTGGTTAATCGGATGCTCGATTCCCCCCGATTTTTTGCTTTATAATATCGTAATAAAACGCAAAAAAAATTGCAGTTATCTCGATAAACCTAAAATTTACGATTGTTATTCAGACTAGTAAAAAAAAAAATTGTTATGATGCCTACTAACTGGCGCTCTGAAGATCTGTGATTATAAATCTTACAAAAGTTTCTGAAGATGCCACAGTCCAAGATCCACTTACCTACTCCTTCTCATTTAGATTAGACTTATCGGCTTTTATGGAAGCGACTGCCAGCGCCGGAGTCTCGTCCGTCAATCAGTAGATGTACCAAGTTGTAGGAGAAGTTAGCTTAGCCCCAACTGCCCCAAGGGTCCTGGAGGAACCTCATACATCGCGTCCTAGATATTAATTTCCGTATAATAAATTAGCAAGAAACGAAATCTCTAAACCGGCGGCCTTGAATGACAGTAAGAGGAAGCTCACGTAGATGTCAGGATTAAAGAAATATCAAAAGAGTGTTCTACACACGACGGTATTCCCTTCCCAATTGAGCAGCTCGACTGGGGAAGTGACTCCGCCCTACAGAATACCGCGGCCATACTAAACTCGTATCATAGACGTGTGTTGTGATTCCAGCGCGCGGTGAGTAGGGTGGCCAGAGGTCACTGAAGAGTATCTTGCTGTCAGTACGGAGATCAAAGGTACCCTAGGTTTGAGACAAAGATAGGACAGGCCTTTGGTAAAGGATTGTCCAATCTTTGTCTTAACGCTCAGAAACTCTCTGTTTTTACAGGGTCGGCAGCATGAGTGTTAGTTCTCTGACACTCATGATACACACCACACGCGTATACGCTATGGTAACCACTTTCTATCAGATGGGCCGTGTGCTAGTTACCACCTGTTTTGTATTTTAAAAAATTGTTGGCTGTAGTGTCTGCTTACCCTGGAGCGAACTAGGCGTGAACGTATGTATGTAAATGAAAACAATTGTATATTATATCATCGCGTGCTCACTGCGTACGCTCGAATAATTAATTGAATTATTCGGACACGCATCGTGATGTAACATTACACGCGGCATGCACACTGCATTTAATTGTCCACTCAAAATAAATAGGTTAAATGATTCAAGTTGGACGATTTTTTTAGTAGTAACCTAGTGGTATGGTATTGACTGCTGAGACGAGGTCTCGGGTTCGATCCCAGGTTTTACCATGGCCCACACCAATGGCTTTTCGATGCTTTTCGAAGTTATGTGTGTATTTATCGCAAGTTTATAAGTGCTCGGTTAATGGCAATAGGCTCGCCACCTATTACATTGGGACCTAAACATAAACTGGCGAAATGTGAGTGCTAGCACCTCTGTCTACCCCTTCGGGGATATAGGCGTGAGTTTATGTTATGTTAAGGTGATGGCCCGAGACGACCGTGTGGTTTGGGTCGGATCAAGTCCGGCATAACCACCCCCGCTGGCTCCGACTGGGAGGGGGAGGGACCGTGGGGATTTCGGTACGTAAAAAAGGAAGAGATTAACGTGATTGCGTAAAGGCCAAGATCAAACCCGAGACCAAAAAAACCTGCTAAGTTTCTTGCCGGTTCTTCTCAGGTTGGGGCCGCACTTTGAACTGGTGTGTTCGAATTACTAAACAGATCTGTTTTATTGTTTATTTTAAACGTTTTATAAATTTGGTGTTAATCTAGATACAGAATATGTATATGATTTTTGACTCTGACCTCTTTATCATAAAGCTGAATCCTTAACCATGCTGTTGTTATATGCTACCGATGACGCTTCTAAAATAAGAATTTAATCTACTTTAAAAGTCTGAACTGTCCCATATTCATAGTTTAAACGGACACGAAGCCGTAATTCCTATCACACGGCATCACGACTCAATTAACTAGTCGTGTCTCTGTTATAATTAGTATTGCAGCGGATAGCTACTAGTCAACAAGTTACATAAATTGAAGTGGTAATGAATAGACGCTTTGTATTGTTTAAATAGGTCTTGGTCAGGCACGTTTGCCCCGTATACAGATAAGACTATCACATCAAGATGACTTCGAAATTCTTTTGCTATTGAAAAAAAAAAAGAAAAGAAAAGGCAGAGGTGAATTAACACCCACATTTCACCAATCATTGAATTCGGTTCCACGTAATAAGGGGTGAGCCTATTGCCGTATTCCGGGAACTATTGTTGACTCGAGCCATGCCTCTGAGGCTGAGTCTAGACTGTATATATCTGTCTGATGTTAAACAGCCCTATCCCTTATTCGCCTTGTACGACACCGCATGGGAAGAGATGGGGTGGTTCAGATTCTACTCTGCCGGGAATCACGCACAGCAATTAATAGGTGGGTATATAGATAGTTATGCTGTACCCACACCAACCTGACCGCACCCCTGCACGTGGAGTACAGAGTGTTGCTCCGGTATAAAACGTAAATCCTCCGATAGAACGACATTCAACATTCAGAGCGAGGTCTCTAGTCTCGATCCTCGTTGTTTGAGACTTGATATCGAATTTACATAATACTTTGTAGAATAGCACTACTGATACTCTCTCACAACTTAAGAGCTATAGTAGCTCTTGTCGGTGGACTAATCGCCACACTTTTCTCTTCGCCGCCAATTATTTCGTGAAGCATAACTTACATAATAGATGTTATAAAATCTTTCGATCCCAGGTTTTACCATGGCACACATCAATGACTTTTCGATGCTTTTCGAAGTTGCGTGTATTTATCGCAGGTTTATAAGTGCGCGGTTAATGGCAATAGGCTGGCCACCTAATACATTGGTACCTAAACATAAACTGGTGAAATGTGGGTGCTAGCACCTCTGCCTGCCCCTTCAGGGACATAGGTGTGAGTTTATGTTACGTTTATGTTATGCTTGTTTAGTACTCTTTCGTTTATCATTCTTCCCGTCCAGCTTCTCCAAGCTGGACGGGAAGAATGACGAACGAAAGAGTTTAGAACGGCTTCAGCCTGACTCCACTGGTCGTATCAGTATGCAAAATACAAACGAATGTACAAAAAGGAAACAATAAAGATAAGAATACAAAGAAAACATACCCCACAAAACATACCCCCCTCCCCCCTATCCCAGAAGTATGAAAGGTATAGCGTGAAAGAACGAGAGATATAAGAGCGGGAAATTGTATGTTACTAGAGGACAGGAATGAATTCGAGATGACTAAGATGACTAAGATAAGAACGAAAGAGTTTAGAACGGCTTCAGCCTGACTCCACTGGTCGTATCAGTATGCAAAATACAAATGTATGTACAAAAAATATCAGTGCATCGTGTAGTATTTTGTACGTAGTGATTTATGTCGTAATCAACATTCTTACTACAGTTACTACAACTACTTTCTTCGGCTCTACATAGCAAGGTTGCAGTTACGACATAATTTATTAAACCTGAACAAATACTTGTTCTCACACCGCCATTTAGCGCCAATTGGCGCCAATACACGTGGTGAAAGTTTGTGGACTATATTTAGCGTATCGAATGGTTAGTCAAGTGTGGATTATATTAACTTTTTTAGGAATAAAGATAATTAAATTAATTATCCTGGTGTCGACATAAACCGAGTCGATTTTTTTTTAATAGCTTAATTTATTTGCATAAATATGATAATAAAAAAAAACAAAGTAGGGTAGCCAGAGCTCACTGGAGAATTTGTGCTATCAGTGGTAAGACTAAAGGCTTGTCCTGCTTTGTCTTTTACACTGACGGCACAGAAACTCTGTACTTACACGGTTGGAAGCGCGACTGTGACTCCTCTTCTGGTGTTACAAACATCCATAGCCCACGGTAACCACTTTTCATCAGGTGGGCCGTGTGCTTGTCTGCCACTTAAGTGGTATAAAAAAACAAAACAAACAGAAAAGTTTTGTGGCTTATTGTCTTTATCACTGGATAGTATGTTTAAATCGATATTGCCAATAGGTTGTGGAGATCACATGGCAGTCGCTTCACATATCGAAATTCAGACACATCACAATTCGACTTCGATCCCAAAAAAATTTTGGAAAAGTTTCCTCTGAACCTTGCATCATTTTCTAATGATGATAATGAATATGTTTAAATCGGGCCTTGTCCGTCGATCACCAGGTGGTGGCCCACTCACGGGTAGATTTGATCCCGAAGGCCAAAATTGGGGCCCCAAATACCCAAACGAGTTAATCGTGATGGGAAAAGTTTAACTCTACTAAAATCGCACAACGTTTTGGGTCTTTAAATCCCAAGGTGTAAGGTGACCGATGGTTCTAAGATTTATGAGTTTTATGTCCTACATATGATTAGAAAAGTTCAAAAATACTGGAACTTAATGAAAGTATTTTAGTATTAAAAAAAAGAACCATAATTATATGAGCAGATTTGAATATGTTTAATAGTAAGTAATAAATCTACGAATCACGATCTTGAATAATTATGTGTGCACCATAAATTTCTTCATAATTATATAGATTTTAAATCTACTAAGTACTTAAATAAAATCGTTAAGGCATGATTACTTTGCACGATTTTGAAATCTTCGTACTTATTATAAGTATATTATATTCCTTCTCTTCTCCTTCGAGATTGATTGAGAATATACGTTATGTTTATACCTAAAAGAAACCAAACGATAAAGGAAACATTTTGACAAATTACACATAAGCGGCGAATCATACAAAATTAACTGTAATTCACGCTTAAAATTTTACCGCGAACCGATACAGCGAACAACACGTGTCGTTTAAAACCCCAACAGCCCTTGTCACATTGACACAAAGAAAAAAACAATGACTTAATCTGCTAAGATCTATCCACCTACCTGTGAAGTAGTGAACCTCCTGCTGCCAGACCTGCTGAGCGTGCCGCCTCTCACGTTGCTGTCTGAGAGCTCCACATCACCTCTGCCGTCCGCTGCGCGTCTTCGCGACAGCTCGGAGAGTTCCGCTATAGGTTGAACCTGTGAATCGTTACAATATTAGATATCTTTTGTTGTTATAACATTACTGTCCATCCCAAGGTTGGCTGGAAGAAATCGCTTCAGCGATAAGGCCGCCCATTGTACATTGAACTGTATACATGCTACCTACTTGTCCTACTGTAAATCTGTTGGTGTACAATAAAGAATTATCTATCTATTTTTTTTCACCTGCGTGACGGGCACTTTGTGGAAGCCTATTCGTAACATATTTAAAAAAATATTAACTAGGCTAACTATTTGGCCAGTGTTAGGACTGAAAAACACACTCAGGGTTCACTAACTTAAATAGATACATATATTATAATCTTACTCATCTCGCTTTCATTCCTATTCTCTAGTAACATGCAATTTCCTGCTCTTACAATAATAATAAATAAATATTCTACAACATTCTACACAACGCTATTTAGACCCATGGTAAGCATAGTTTAACTACAAGCTAGTTATGGAATCTAGAATACGGATAAACATACTTAAATACTTTTTTTTTTGTAAATAACATAAACATAACATAACATAAACTCACGCCTATATCCCCGAAGGGGTAGGCAGAGGTGCTAGCACCCACATTTCGCCAGTTTATGTTTAGGTCCCAATGTAATAGGTGGCGAGCCTATTGCCATTAACCGGGCACTTATTAACCTGCGATAAATACACACATAACATTTTTTGTAAATACATACATATTATACATAGAAACACCCAGACCTATACCTCTCGTACTTTCACGTTAAACCTTTCATACCTCTGGGATAGGGGGGAAAGGGGGGATATGTTTTCTTTGTGTTCTTATCTTTATTGTATTGTTTTTTTTTGTTTTTTTTTCATTACATTATGTTTATTACTTATTATTGATTACTATACATTTATTATTCCTTCCTGTCTAATGTATCGCTTTGTGTGGTCCTCTTTGAGATATTTATACAAAATATCTATAAGTGACCACTCTATGTACTATTTCTTTTTTGCACTATCTGAAGTATTTTTTCCCAGTACTCCAGGAAATTAAGGAAGTATTTTTCCCAGGTCTGTAAGTTTGATAGGTAGATAAAATAAACATAAAATTTGTAAACATGTTAAAAAAGATAAATAGATATAGTCTCTGCATGAATGAATCACGA
The DNA here is from genome assembly GCA_963662185.1 of Eilema griseolum. Classification (NCBI taxonomy): domain Eukaryota; kingdom Metazoa; phylum Arthropoda; class Insecta; order Lepidoptera; family Erebidae; genus Eilema; species Eilema griseolum. Next base: position 7,224,722 of record OY759249.1, read on the forward strand.
GAGTAAGCAAAGGCAGTTAATCATTCGTCCAGAAAGCGATACATGGTGTTACATAAACCTAAATATTATGCGTGTCGGTACACAAATAGAACTGGAAAGTGGTTTTTCTCGTAAAACACCTGTGTATGGGAGAAAGTAACATGGTGGTATGTTGTAGTGGCAGGTACTTTGGTACCACTGGGTTAGAGAGATGAGATTTATGTTAAAAACATAAATATTCGCAGTTGTTTTGAAATGCTAATCACAGTTATAAGGAAATCGCTTGTAGTGGGATCCTGAAGGTCTTGATTATTTTAATACCACTTTTTTACGTGCGGAAAATCTTATCGCATACCCCCACCGCAGACGCCAGTGGGAGAGGTTATATCGGACTCGAACCGACTAAAATGCACGACGCCTGTGGGTCGTTTTTGGTTGCCGAAGGTGAGGTTAACAGGCATATCCCTCGCACCCCGGCCGATACTGTATTTTAATACCACTTGGGTAGCAGACAAGCACAGGGTTTACCTTATGGAAAGTGGTTACCATGGCGTATGGACGTGTGCATATATTCATGCCTGCAAATCCCCGAAAGGATATGCAGAGGTTTATTAATACCCACATTTCACACACTATGATTTTTGGTTCCACGTAATATATAATAATACTAATATTCCACAACATTCCACACAACGCTATCTAGACCCATGGTAAGCATAGCATAACTAGCTTGTGTCATGTAATTTAGAATGTGGATAAACATACTTAGATACTTTTGTTGTAAATACATACACATCAAACATAGAAAGACCCAGACCAATGCAAATATACATATGCATACAAATATTTGCACTGAGCGGGAATCGAACCCGCGCCTCATGCGTAGCAGTCTGACGTTCTACCGCTACGCAACAGAGGCGTAATATGGGACGAGCCTACACCCGATGTATTAATTATACAATATATCGATAGAATAAAGGCATATCAAATCTAGAGTTCAAAACACTAAAGTCTATTTTTTCTAGTTGCAATTACAGTAGCCGAACATAAGAATAAAATCTGAGGTAGCACGAGCCAGTAAGTTACGGCACCGTAGTAATATTTACAATAATAGATCTATTAAATTAACATTCTATGTGAGTTCCTATAGATTAATAAATTGTTATAACACTCAAAATTAATTCGCGAGTCACGAATCTATTCTAAATATCTTCAGCGATATTTTTTATGGACGTATTTAACGGTTCTTGGTCCATTTCAAAAGCAACCTTTATATAATTTTCTTGTATTTCCAAAGATTTAAAAGTACCAAGTGGTCACGTTCCAGTTTTTTGTTTAATCAAACCTCGCAAAATAGAATTTCGTGACTGAATTCGGTAGAAACATTCATGATTTGAGTGATCTTACTGAGTGAATTGTTGAATGTAGAATTGTTCTCTTGTTACTCCAACATTTTGAAACAATTGAACGGATCTGGATGAAATTTGGATTAAAGATATTGGAGAATTGGAGAGAGAGCTTCATCATCATCTTAAGAGTTGTTACTAGTTGGATCCAAGGCATCATCTCAGCCTGAAATTTGCTTAGCTCCTAGTGATTTAGCTTATACATTTTTTATGGAAGCAGCTGCTCCCGATCCTGATGGGCTTAGACACCCAAAATGGTGATGGCCCGACATATTTTGAAAAGGCGGCATACATACCTATAGCTACATTAAAATACAGATAAAATTATAAACTCACCTTAATAGTAACGGAATCATTGCTCCCCTTAATCAGGTCAATCACTTCTTCCCTACTTTTCTCTTCTACATTCACACCATTTACTTCCAACAGCCTATCTCCAGGCAACAGGCCTGTTTCACTAGCACCTGGATAAGAACCTGGTTCTGCCAAAATTACAGCTTTTAACGTCAATTTTGTGATCATTCCTAGGTTACTGCACTTGTTATCTCCATTAACTAAAGGAGCATCATGACCATTGATTTCTCCAATGAAAATTCTCTCTTGAATCATTGATCTACGAAGACTAAAGCCAAAATCGGTTCTTGGTGGCTTCTGTCTTTGAATTGTAAGCACTCTAGGCATAGGTAGTTGCAGAGCAGACAACGCTGGGAGCGGTAGATACACATCTTCGAAATTGCTAGTTCGTGACCATCTATGGAAGCCTTGAGACTCCCCGACAGGTGATGTAGAAAATGGAGGAGTGGCAAAAGAAGAATTCGTAGTGGTATCAGTTAAGGAATCTGCACTTGGAGATGTTGAAGTCACTCCAAGGTAGCTGTTCCCGTTAGTCTTTGGTGCCTCGTCAACATCTTGAGTAGTGATCGACGGGTTGTTGGAGCCATTTTTATAGTTTTTGTACTGAGTTTCCACAGGACTGTGAATTACTTTTTTGGTAAAATTCTGAACATGCTGCATGTCATCACTGGATGAAGTGCTCTTCGAAGGTGGAATACCATACGAAATAAGCTCGTTCTGCTGAGTATTTCTTGCCAGTACATTAGTGTCCTGACCATTGATGTTGTCAACAGTGTCGGCACTTTGAACATTGTTCTCTACAGAATTAGAACTAGTATTGCTTAGTCGTGGGCCTTTAAGGATCCCACGTTTTGGTGGGCGTGGTGGTATAGGAGGTAGATTTGGCGGTTGTCTAGGGCTGGTGTTGGCGTTATTTGGATTATTCAGCGAATTAAGCGATGTTTCTGAGCTATCAGATTGTAGGACTCCTTCTTTTTTATTCCAGGTGTGTGTAGCGGGGTATCCAGGTGAAACGTGATTGTTTTCGTCGCTGAGATTGGAGTTAGATCCTGAGGTAGGTATTAGCGGATAAGAGGAGTAGTTGGAATCTTGCTCGAGATGGGCGAACAATGATGCTGTGTAGTCAGCCGTTATGCCTGATGGTAGTTTCTCTTTTTCTTTGCGACGGCCCCGCAATTTCAGAGACCGGCGAACCTGTGAACAATAAAAATCATTTTCAGTTGGTTAAGCATGAAGGTCAAATGTTGGACAGATTAGTTTGTTTGAACTAAAAGGCTGTGACGAATGATATGACTTGCTAAATCAGATTGAATATGCAATTAAGTCATGACATTTTGTTTCTTGACCAAACCTTGAACGTTATTGGGTCTAGAACTAGTGTGGGGCTGAGGAGTTGCCCTGAAAATCATAAGATTCTAATTTCTTAACTATAAGTTGTCAAAACAACAACAAAAAAATCAAGTAGCCCATCGCAGTCCACTGCTGGACTAGGCCTCTCTCAATGTTGGGAGGCTTTGATCTTCTATTTCCACGCTGGCCAGACGGGTTGGTACAGGGTTTTATTTCAAGTTTTCCTTCTCTCGCAGTGATATCATCTGCGTATTTTTCCGTTAGTCGCCTCTTACGACACCCTTCGAATGAGATGGGGTGGTGATACTTAAATTCTTTCTTCGTCAACACACGGTAGTTCAACAACAAACCAAAGTAGGTACTAAGGCTAAAGATGCCGTGAAAAGAACACAAAGAAAAACAACAGCATGTATAAACGCGTATAGTTGCATAGATGAAACAATTAAATTTGATCTCTATGTCCACAAATTAGAGTGTAATTTGTATGACAACTAAACATTGCAAATATCAAAACTAATACGACAGTATAAAAATGTCTGTAACCGCATCGTCAGAATACAATTAAAATTGAACTTTATGCTCTGCAAATACAACTGGTATTGCAACTAAATATTTAGTCGAACTCTCGATTTCACGTGTTCCTTCTTCGATGACAAGAAAATAACAGTAAGGTTAACGGTGACAGAACCTGCAACCGGGGAACAGCATTCCGAGAAATATAATAACGAAAGTGTATCAGTAAACACGTTTTTCGTGTTGAATACTTACGACCTATTACTTGAAATATGACTTGTAACTGTTTTATAACATAACATAAACTCACGCCTATATCCCCGAAGGGGTAGGCAGAAGTGCTAGCACCCACATTTCGTTTGTGTTTAGGTCCCAATGTTCAGGGCACGCCGTAGTAACGGCGGTAAGACCCATCATGGGGGAGTGGCTAGAGAGGCCACACGGCAGCCTCTCGTACCGTCTGACGCAGATGATCACCGAGCACGGATGCTTCGGAAAGTATCTGCGTCGGATGCAGAAAGAGCCAACGTCCGAGTGCCATCACTGCGACGCGAGCGAGGACTCAGGTCCGCACACGCTCACCGAGTGTCCGGCGTGGGAGACGCCGAGGCGGGAGCTTGTGGCGGCCCTGGGAGTGAGGGTTCTCACGCTCTCCACCTTGCTCGCGGCGATGGTTCGCTGCGCGGATGCGTGGGCGGCCGGCGCCTCCTTCTGCGAGCAAGTAATGCTCGTGAAGGAGGAGGCGGGGCGGGAGCGGCAGCGGGAGCGACGAAGGATCGCTAGACAAGCTGCCCGCGCACGAAGGCAACTCGGGCGTCGGAGGTCGATGAACGACCTCCGCCCCCCATGAGCGCCGGCCTGGAGGTGACAGGTGAAGCCGCCTGTCACCCTGGCAGAAGCAGGCCGCGGCGGCGGCGCGCGTGGCGCGCCTCCCCGTTTCCGGGGACGAGTTGGGGACTCTGTGGTCCCCACACCCGAGAAGAGGGCCAGATCGTGAGAGATGGCCCTGGGTCGGCCGGGGTGCGAGGGATATGCCTGTCAACCTCACCTTCGGCAACCGAAACGACCCACAGGCGGCGTGCGTTTTAGTCGGTTCGAGTCCGACATAACCTCTTCCACCGGCTCCGGTGGGGAGGTATCCGTGGGGATTTTGCGCACGTAAAAAAAAAAAAAAAAAAGGTCCCAATGTTATAGGTGGCGAGCCTATTGCCATTAACCGGGCACTTATAAACCTGCGATAAATACACACATAACTTCGTAAAGCAACGAAAAGTCATTGGTGTGTGCCATGGTAAAACCTGGGATCGAACCCGAGACCTCGTCTCAGCAGTCCATTACCCATACCATACCACTAGGCTACCTCGGCTCTGTTTTATTCTTTGGAAAAATCTATTAGGTAGTTGTTCAGATAAGAAAAATATAGATTATTTTCATGATTTTACTCTAATCGAGTAAACTGTTTCAGACTTGTAAAAACACATGGATGTTTAGAACAAAAAATGGGTAACGCTTCCTGTGTGAGACGGAAATTAATTTTGAAATAAGACGCAAAAAGTAGTTTAAATAACATTTTCTTCTAACTGTGGATTTCGCTGAACTTCGATGTTTTGTGAAGTAACTGCCATCTGACCTCCAAAACCCAATGGCGATATGTATTGCAGTCAGACTAGATGTTGGCTCCAACTACCCGTAACGACTGCCATAGGTATTTTTATGGCAACCGGGACCAACGGCTTAAACCTGCTCTTCGAGGCACGACCAGACCAATGCAAATACCCCAATTCATGCACATAAATATTCGCATTGAGCGGGGATCGAACCTGCTCCTCCTGCGTAGCGGCCGCCTTCACTACCGCCACGCCACAGAGACATACTCTCTTTGAGACTGTGATCATATAATATACTAGTTTTTGCCCGCGGCTCCGCCCGCGTGGATGTCGGTTCCCAAGGTGGACAACCCTTATCACTAAGAGGTATGATGGCTTGACCATTATGGTATACGGGGAAATGTCCTAAGTCTGATAGAGTCATATTTGACTGATCGAAAGCAATATGTAGAGCTTAAACGTGTTGATAACTTAAATAAACGTGAAGAAACACTTGTTTCACATATACGCTCAGTTAAATATGGCGTGGGTCAGGGTAGCGTCTTGGGTCCTTTATTGTTCATTTTATACATAAATGATTTGCCTAAAGTGACTAATCATCCGGTTACATTATTTGCAGATGATAGTACAATTGCTATAGAGTGTCAAAATAGAGAGGATTATGAAAATGAAATTAATACTGTACTATTGAATATTATAAATTGGCTTGATAATAATAACTTAAAGATTAATCTATCTAAAACGAAATTAATGCAATTCACACAAAGACTGCCCACTATATCAAATCTGAATATAAACTATGAAAATATAGAAATTGAAGAAGTTGACTCAACAAAATTCCTAGGACTTACTATAGATAATAAGATGAATTGGCAATCACACACGGAAGCATTATGTAAAAAAGTAAGCAGCTCGGCATATGCCTTGTATAAACTTGCCCGAATATTAAATACTGATGCTCTACTTACAGCGTACCATGGAATGACTGCGTCACATCTTAGGTACGGTATAATGTTTTGGGGTAATTCGACACATAAGGATACCGTCTTCAGAGCCCAGAAACGATGTATCCGTGCAATGTTTGGCTTGAATAGGAGGGATAGCTGTAAACCATATTTTTCTAAACATGGCATATTGACATTACCGTCATTGTATATTTTTGAAACGGCTACTTTTGTAAAGTCGAATACTGAACTCTTTGAGACTTTGGCAGATACAGTCACTCGAAACCGAAGAGCAAATACACGTAATAGGCTACGCATACATAGAGCAAATACGGCTCTATTGCATAAAAGTGTCTACTGTATGGCGCCAGTAATCTATAACAGAATACCTCCAGAAATTAAGACATTAAATATTAATCTATTTAAAAACCGACTACATGGGTTTCTGTCAGAGAAATGCTACTACACAGTCAGTGACTTTCTCGCAGGAAATTAATATGATGTATATCTGGATATTTTTATTTGTTACCTATAAATTTGAATTCATAATATACTTGACATTTATTTTGATAAATTAATTATTGTTATTTTGAATTACATAGTTATTGTGTTAATGGCCAGTACCTATAATTATGATTTTCCTTGACATATTTTTTATTTTTAATTTTTTTATTGTTGACATGTATCTTCTGACTTCTTTGAGATCTTTGTTGACACTGATATATAACTGACATATTTGTATTTGTATTGAATTGGTTGTTTTATATTTTTTATTAGCATTTGATAATTCTATTCAATACATACATTTGATAATTTTTTAATTTTTAAAGTTTTTACAATTTGATAATTTGATAATTTTATTTAATAATACTTAAGAAAATATATTATATTCTTGCATGCCAACAAGGTAGGCCGAAGAGGACTTTTAAAATGTACTTAATACCTTTGTAATACCTTTGGTCAGCAATAAATGATTTTGATTTGATTTGATTTGAAAAATAGATGTTGGCCGATTCTAAGACCTACTCATTATGCTCACAAAATTTCATGAGAATCCGTCAAGCCGTTTCGGAGGAGTACGGGAAAGAACATTGTGACACGAGAATTTTATCTCGTAAGAAGACTAGCTGTCCCGGCAAAAGTTATATTTCCATGTTAAAAAAAATTAGTGTGGACTACCCTTAGCATTTAGGGGTATGAAAAATAGATGTTGGCCGATTCTCAGACCTACTCAATATGCGAACAATATTTCATGAGAATCGGTCAAGCCGTTTCGGAAGAGTACGGGCACGAACATTGTGACACGAGAATTTTATATATAAGACTAGCTGTCCCGGCAAACGTTGTTTTGCCATATAATGTTAAGGGTGGACTACCCTTAACATTTAGGGGGATGAAAAATAGATGTTGGCCGATTCTCAGACCTACTCAATATGCTCACAAAATTTCATGAGAATCGGTCAAGCCGTTTCGGAGGAGTACGGGAACGAACATTGTGACACGAGAATTTTACATATAAGATAGTCTAGTAATGAATTTGTACAGTAGATGTTAAAAACTATTAAGGTTATGTTATGTTGTTATGCCTTTTTACCTGACTAAGCCAAAGAAGGGTTATTACCATTACAATTATTACATCTGTACTGTGTGTAATGACAATTAATAATCAATAAGATTATCGTAGTCCACTGCTGGACATAGGCCAATGTTGGGAGGCATTGGCATGCTGTTTGTACGCTGGCCAGTCGAGTTGGTACAGGGTTTTATTTCGAATTTTCCTTCTCTCACAGTGATATCGTCTGCGTTAGTCGTCTCTTACGACACCATTCGAATGAGACAGGGTAGTGATCCTTGTATTCTTTCTCCGTCACCACAGGGATCATGTAATGACAATGACATCTGTAAATAAATAATCAAAAAGTTGCGTAGTATTGCTCTTAGGGGCTCTTTCGGAATCGCAACTGTGTTTCATAACTAGATGCGAAAAACATTATTCCTTTTTCGCAACCAATTGCAAACTAATAAAACCTTTTCCTTAATCGCAACTAAGTATCTAGATTATATAACCTGCTGATCAAGTAGCAGTCTTAAATCGTAACCATTTTTTTTGTTCCTTCAGCCAGTATACATATTATATCATTGATGACAGCGATTATCATTTGAAATAACGACAAACAATGAACACAAAAATAATACCACAGACAATGAAGACCGCCCTTTTTTTTAATTATCAAAGCACAGTTAGCAATCAATCGTAACATCCATACAGCCAGGCACAAAGCCTACCACAGATAATTGGATGAAATCCTACAAGCTATCGAGGCTCTCATCGGTACAAACTGCCTACGCGGTAATTGTAGCACTCGATCTGACTCGGTCTGATAGATCCGAACAAAAGTATCCACCACAATGAAGTACTGTTAGTTATTTAATTAAGCAATCACTGTGTCTTTAGATAAAAGGTTTTATTGTTACACTAGCTGATGCCCGCGGCTTCGCCCGTGAATTTTGATACCGTACCCGACCCATGACACGGTAGTCCTCGAAAAAAAGGAACCTATGTGTTCAGATCCTGCTCCCACTCCACCAATTTTGAGATGAAAACCTGAGCTAGAAACTTTGGGCTCAACTCACCCAATATGTCTACCTAGTCTAGCCATAAATATTGTAACGAAGAAAAAACAAAAATTTTTTTATTGCAAATAATATTTATTACTTTTACAGTGTGTTAGTTTAATACATAAATATAAAGCAATTTAAAATATAAAAAGCTTATTCGAAGTGGTCTCCATTGGCTGCAAAACAGTCCTTCAAACGTTGAGGCCAGTTATCAATAGAAGCACGCACTCTTTCCATGGGAAAATTCTTCACTGCCAATCGTATGGATTGTTTTAGGGACTCCAAATTATCATGGCGTTTAGAGCAAGCCATACTCTCTAAAACTGACCATAAATCATAATTTAGCGGATTAAGATCGGGAATAGACGACGGCCAGTCTTCAGCTCTGATGAAGTCCGAAACGTTCACTTCCAACCAAGACTGCGTGGACCGAGCTTTATGACCCGGCGCTGAGTCTTGTTGGAAGGACCATACTTGGTTATTGAACATGGTGTTGTTAAGGGGTTTAACTACCTTCTCAAGAATGGTATCTTGATACACTTGTGCCGATGTTTTGATACCTTTTTCACAAAAATATGGCTCAGTCACTCCTTCATAGCTAACACCCTACCAAACCATCACTGAAGTCGGATAATGCCCACGTTGCACTCTGTCGACTAATTGGGAAGCTTCCTTAGAGCTTTGAGCATAAATACGGTCATTTTGTTTGTTAAAATGTTGCTCAATGGAAAAGATTTTCTCATCCGTAAACAAAATTTTTCTGTGACCTCCCTTTGCGTACCGCTTCAGTAGTTGCTTCGATTTTACCACCCTATTCTTTTTTAAATTATCAGTTAAAAAATGACCAGTGCGTCTCTTATTGGCTGCAAGTCCTAAGTCATCTTTTAAAATGCGCGACATGGTTCTGGGTGCTTTCTTCATGTCCCGAGATAAAATCTTTTGCTTTCGGGCAGGATTTCTTCGAATTCTTTCCCTTACTGCTTTGACCACCTTTTTCGTACGAACACTACGTGGACGGCTAGATCTTTTTCTGTCACAAACAGAGGAGGTCTCATTGTACCTATTAATAGCCCGGTACACAAACATTTGACGAATACCAAGCGTATGGAGAGTTTTAAAAATTACATTCGGCTCCATACCAACTTTGTGTAATGCAATCACAGCGATTCGGTTTTCTTTATCACCCCACTCCATTTTAATACAGCAAAATATTGTACAATGTATTGGCGCCAAAATTAGAAAACACAATGAACAATCGTATAAAAATGACAGAATCCAAATTCAAATGTAATATCTTTCTTATTTTAATTGTAACAGTATTTATGGCCAGACTAAGTATTTTAAGATTCCGTACCTCAAAATGAAAAAAAATGGAACCACGAAAACACACGTTGTCAGTCAATCTGTCTGTCAAGACCTTTTTGTCAGGAATGCATATGATTATCAAGTTGAAATTCATACCACATACTCAGGTCTATAACGTCTTGAAACTGTGCAAAAATCAAACTTCTAAGTCAACGCGTTCAAAATATATTACCGTTTATATAGCTTAAGTTACGGAACCCACGCCTGACGGTAAACTGAAGTAAAGTCTCAGAAAAGAGGGTCACCGTTACAGACACAAAGAATGTTACAATGGTGGCCCTCATCTTGAACATCATATGGTTTTTCACGTCCCGCTTAAAGGATCCGGGACCGTACTCATAGGAAGAAGGTAACACGTGTGCTGATAAAGAGTTCTCCTTTATGGTTGTTATGGTAATTAAATAGTTATTTTTTTATTAATCATACACTTTGGTCAGTATTAAATCACAAATCTACAAAATAGACTAGCGATCATGTCGCGTCGAACAACCCAGTCCGCATCGTTCCCGGCGCAAAGGTGCCCATGATGCTGGCCGCGTTGCCTCGCTGAATCGCCCCAAGAACGAGCCGGAGCGGGAGTCACCGCCTTGGTAAGATACGTCGGCCAATTTCCGCGACATATTTAAATAAATTAAAATATAATAAACTAGCCATACCCAATAATTGAGCACAAATCCAAATATTTTAATACTCGCATCTTGAAGACTAAGTTTCCGATCCATCACAGTCAAGAGTCGATCAACACTGGCGCGCGAACAATGAAATATTTTGTTGGTGGTATTGTTGACAAACAAATATTGTTTATTGTTGTTAGTTTGAGAGGAGAGAATATTTACAATTATTTATCGTTCCAGCAGCAGTCTAAACAATGTACCTTACGCTAATAACATACAGAGTAATGATGACGTCCCGAATTCGCACGGGATAATTTCGCGATCTGCTGTGCAATTCTCTAAGTAAACAGCGTCGAGCGCAGAGCTGCGACAGCCTTGATAGAGACTGTCAATGGTCTATCTGCTGTGACGTCACTCAGTTCGACCAATGACAGTCTCTATCAAGGCTGCCACAGCTCTGGTTATAGGATTTTTTTAAATATTGTTCTGCTTCTAAGGGTCGTAGCGTCGCGAGCGGAGGCGGCTCGGACGTCGGAGGTCGCAAAATGACTTCCGTCCCTCATGAACGCGGGCCTGGGGGTGACGGATTGTGCTGCCTGTCACCCTAGCAGAATCAGACAGCGGCGGCGGCGCGCGATGCGCGCCTCCCCATTCCCGAGTTTGCGATGGTGACTCCGTGGTGCCCACACTCGAAGAGGGCCGTCTCATTATAAATGACGGTCCTGGGTTGGCCGGGGTGCGAAGGAAATGTCTCAGATAATCTCACCTCCGGCAACCTGCGGCCCGCACAGACGGTGTGCGTTTTAGTCGGTTCGAGTCCAACATAACCTCCCCTACCGAAGACGGTGGGGTTGGGGATTTTGCGCACATTAAAAAAAAGAAAGGGTCGTAGCGTCATGTTAAATAGTTAAAAATCTTTCCCGATAGTTGGGCTATCATATATAAAAATACATTTTCAAATACCTAGCATAAGTACCTACCTATTACTAGCAGAACGCGTACAGACAAACTATGTCATCAGGCTTTTTAGCATCGCGCTACGAATCATATGAATCGAGTAGTAAGCGGAAACCACAGGGCACAGCTAGTTAATCAAAGAATCAAAGAATATATTTAATTTATTCAGTTTAGGCACACAAAGAGCACATATGAACGTCAAAAAAATAAAGTTATTTTATTTTAATTCAAGAATATCAATTGGAATTTGACTGAATAGTAAAATTAGTTACTTTTAACTTAACGTCAAAACGGTAAGTTATAAGAAACTTAACATAACATAACATAAACTATATTCAGGAAGGAGTAGGCAGAGTTTGGTGCTAGCACCCACATTTCGCCAGTTTATGTTTAGGTCCCAATGTAATAGGTGGCGAGCCTATTGCCATTAACCGGGCACTTATAAACCTGCGATAAATACACACATAACTCCGAAAAGCATCGAAAAGTCATTGGTGCGTGCCGTGGTAAAACCTGGGTTCGAACCCGAGACCTCGTCTCAGCAGTCCATTACCCATACCACTAGGCTACCGCGGTACCATTTATTTTAGCTAAAGAAAAATACAAAATAGGTAGAATCGTTATGAGTATGTTGACATAGGTAGTTTTAATGACTTAAGAAAGGTTTTCAATTCATTATCGCAATATCACCGATAATTACAAAATATATCGATTTTATTACAAATAAATCTTTGGAAGTGAGAGTAAGTAATTGACTGTATTATAATGTAGAAACGTTTGTAAATATTTTAGTATTAGTCAACATTCTAGTACCACAATGGATCATAAGTACCTTGTGTCGAAACCAAATGGCTTCCTTCGCTCTCAATGGCACCTGTCATTTCCTACTCGCAATTGAACAATAGACTACACAACTGACATAAAAACTCTGTGGTAAATTGCAAAAAAAATACTAAGAAACCCACAACTTAAACTGGTTAATGACACTATTAATGATGTTTTAATGGCATTTAATTAACGTTTTTCTTTTACATTTTATGTACCTACATAATCATGTAGGTTATCACTTATAGATCTAATTAACACGACAATGTTCATTAATTTGTCAAATATCGTAAAGACAGTTTTAAATGACAGCAGAGATGTCTCTGCCTACGACAGAATTTACAATATTAAAATTTTTTGAACTTTACTGTGCAATTTTCTAAATTCTTCTTTCCATAACAAACTTGTATAGAATAAAAAAAAGCATTGATGAATTCGGTAAATTCGTTTTTAAGTGATAGCGTGATTGCTGGAAGTAGAGATTAATTTTTAACCCCCGACGAAAAAAGAAAGTTTTATCTGTAGGTACTGCATCATGAATGATTTATGGTCGACAGCGCGAGTGTAACACTCCTGGTGTTGCATACGTCCATAGGCCACGGTAACCACTACCCATCAGGTGGGCCGTGTGCTTGTCTGCCACCTAAGTGGTATAAAAAGTGGATAATTTATGACAAGAGTAAATGGAACGACATAATATAAGGATAGGTGACTTATGCCAGATTTTCTGTCCTTTTTTTAATTAAAAAAAAATAGACGGATGACGTAATAAAGTTTGTAAACACGGCACCATAAACGATGTTCCTTCCACTTGTTTGTATATAGAAAGTCCGGAACGAGCGAGCAATCTCGTAAATAAGACATAAACCTAAAATGAAGTAATGAAGGAACTAAAACAGACTTGTAACATAACAATTTTGTTAATTCAGTGTTTTTAAAAATAAAGTTGTTGATTACTTTAAAGTAAAAGATATTTGGAGAAGTCAGATAGAGCTGTCGTTTTCCGAAAAATATCGGAATTAGACTTTATGACATGCGTTTTTTTTATGACACTTATTGATAACTGTCAAATACGTCAAATCCCATACATTTGTCATTCTATTCTACAATACGTCGGGCATCGAATTGCCACTTGTCAAGTAGACAGATGAGATGTCCATAAATTTTATTATTTATCACGTCAAATATTAATAAATTAGATACAATAAAATTAAACAACATAACATAACATAAACTCACGCCTATATCCCCGAAGGGGTAGACAGAGGTGCTAGCACCCACATTTCGCCAGTATATGTTTAGGTCCCAATGTAATAGGTGGCGAGCCTATTGCCATTAACCGGGCAATTTATAGCTAAAAATAATGAAAATGCGTCGTGGAATTCCTCCGCATCGCATGTCTCTTAGGTAGCGTTCCCAGAAGACGTTGAGATTGATTAAAATATAAATTGAAGTGAAAAAAAAAAATTTATGAAAAAGGTAACCATAAAGTAGATGAGTATCTTGATGATGTAAATGCGTGGTCAACATAAGTATCTTGCTTGCTCGCACAACATAAATTGTAAACTAAAGCAAAATTTTTAAAAAGTAATCTAGTTCTAATTTAGTTCTCTGAGTTTCTTGCTGGCATCTTCTCAGTAGAACTAACCTACCGAAACAGCGAAAAAGTCTTTTTCCCAGAGTTTATTTATACATTATTTCGTATTTTTATAATATTTCTTGACATAAATATAAAATTTTGACGTGTATATTTGCCTAGACTGAATAAATGAAATTAATTATTTGATTCTTTGACTTTCCAGTCTAACTGCGACGCGGTTTAACTTATAATTTTCGTGAAGTAATTGCCACCTGACTTCCACAAAAGTAATTTCGGTTACTATTATGATATTCTTTAAACAAAACAACCCACTGGCGATAACGAAGTTCTGTACTTCTCTTCTCTTCTAATCTATGTTCTCTAACTACAAAAGTCGTCATCGAATGTCACTGATCGTTACAGAACAAAAATGGCAATCTTAATCTTCCCACCATCAACACCAACGAAGCAGAATGACGACATCATATTACCATAGTCAAGGGAGACAGGAGTATCGTGTTCCACAGACAACAAACTAACCACAAGCTGTCATTCACTATTGAAACTGACCTAACAATTTATCAGGCATAGCTCAAATTGTCACACTGCGGTCAGATAGCTGTTGCATGTTTAATGTCGAGTATTATAATTCACACAATACTAATACTTCATGAGAAAATCTTGATTTTTCTCCTAGTAATATTATAACAATATGAAAATTTTAAAAACACAAATCTACTTTAACGGGCCCCAAACATGTAAAGCTTGGCAAAAAGATGACTGTTTATATGGCAACCCGAAGAAAGAATATTTATTTTACACTAATAAAAATCCTTGTACTTCATTTATTAACTGATTTTTTTTTATATAGGACACGCCAACTTGACCTCACCTCGCCTGTTGCTAAGTTAAAGGCAAAGTCTCAGGAAAGAGGGTCACCATTACAGACACTAAGTGCTACAATGGTGGCACTCAGCTTGGCGGCCTCATCAGATGGCATCTATGGCAGTTGTTGCGGGTAGTTGTAGACCTAAAAAATGCAATGCTTTGATATCGCCATTGGGCTGTGGTCCAATGGAAGTCGCTTCACGGAAAATATCGAAGTTCAGCCAAATCCACAGTTAGACTGGTAAAGCGGACTCCAAACTCCGAAGTGAAAGCTTCGGACGCGACTGGAATTAACGTCTTAATGAAGAAGACCAAATTAATAAAAAAATGAATTTAGGACAGGTCAGAAGTAATCGAAACCGGCGAGCTTGCATATGATTAATGACAGTAGAGAAAACTCCTGACGTATGCAAGGATAGCCTCTGTCTACCCTAGAGGGAAATACGCGTGAGCGTATGTATGTATGTATGACTCTCCTTTCCTATACAGGACAACACGTCCAGGGCTTAGATATCACCCGCATATGGTGCAGAATATCTGATCAAGAATCAAGCAGTTTTGAGCGACTTAGTTATATTGTCGCTAAGCTGCGTGAACAAAGAAAAAAAAACAAGCGGTTTGGAGACTCTTGCCTTTGCCGCACCATTAAGACCTAGAATTCATTTCCAGCTCACGTGTTTCCTTCTTCCTACAGTCACGGGTCCTACAAGCGGGTCGTGAAAAAGCATATGATGACGCAGTCAAGCTGAATGTCACCATGGTAACATGGTAAATGTATGTAATGGTGACCCTCTTTCCTGAGACTGCCTTCAGCTTATCATCAGGCGAGGTGAAGTCTAATTAATGTGTACTATATAAAAAATAAAGAAGACTCTCATGGGTTGCAGGAACAGAATCAAAATTACATGCGAGCCGAGTCGCCACTTCAAAATACCTACAATAATAAATAAGGGACTGCTACGAGTTGGTTCGTTGGAATTCTCCATACAATGCGCATACGCACCCAGTACAAACAAACTAATCCTGTATAAACGCAATGGTTAAATAAAGACGTTTTAAGTGTTTGTTCTGATGATAAACTATGTAGTTAAAGCTAACAGTAACTGTAGTTATACGACCGGAGCCCTTATTCAGCTTGACTAACCATAACGTAACTCTGCACGATCGTATAACCGATACATTTAAGTTAATTTAGTTCTTTGCCAGTTATATTTTTTCTGTTAAATCAAATTGAAATCCACCGTCTAATCACATTACGACTGTGAATAAAAGTCATTGTCTAATAGAATAATGCCCCTGTGTTATTATTTCTTTATTGGCTTAGAGTGATTAAATTATAGGTCAAACTGCTGTTAAAAGTATACAAATTGTAATCTAATTATGTATACTTGACAAGTAAGCTATAACAGGTTTCGATTGTCTAACAACATAACTTGCGATGAAGCACTTGAAATGATGTGACTTTTCTTAAGCGTTTGATACCGTTCACCATAGCTAATTTCATTTAAAACTTACGCATTATTTTGAGATCTAATCGTGCAATTTAAAACTATCCATTGATCACCATCATAACAGTGTACCCAATGCATCCTAGGCCTCTATCTCGAAACCTGGGCTCCGTCTTTCGCGCGTTTAGATCTATCCATTGACTGCGCCATTAATGTCAACGTAATTTCCTTAACGGGCAAGATTTTGAGCATACCACAGGGAAGTATTTTGGGACCATCTAAGTTCTTCTTCTCGAAAGTTTTTATGACAAACAAAACATAACTAATTTTAGAATGAAATCCTGATGATTAATAGTGAAGTTGCATTGAAAATTCAACCAACTATGAATCATTCTAAAACTGGAACACTGTGACAAATTGCTGCACCGTTATTGAAATAACTGCTATCATGCGACTATCGATTACGTTTGAACTATTAGCTCTTACTGCTAATTGATGCGTTTTATATACGAGCACATCTAATACATCTTATTACTATTTAAAGCTCACGGGGCGTTTTGGATCGTTCTTTGAAACATGTCGGCATGTTTTATCAGT
Source organism: Eilema griseolum (assembly GCA_963662185.1). Classification (NCBI taxonomy): domain Eukaryota; kingdom Metazoa; phylum Arthropoda; class Insecta; order Lepidoptera; family Erebidae; genus Eilema; species Eilema griseolum. The sequence continues at coordinate 7,241,767 of OY759249.1, forward strand.
TAGGATTCTCCGACACTACAACGCTTGAATCAAAATATTACTAAGTTAAATGGTTAATAACACGATTTATTTTTTAATATTTGGAGGTATTTCTAAACTTTTAAATTTATCTACAATAATGCATCAGGTAATAACGTTTACAGGATTTGACGCAATAGTGGTATATGACCATAGGTATATTATAAGATAAGTAGACTAAGTGTATGTTTGTAAATAGACCTAAAAAAAAGAAAAGCCCGCTGAGTTTCTTGCCGGAGTCTTCTCAGGTCGGGGCCGTGTTTCGAACCGGGTGGTCCATTTACTAAACTGATTTTCATGTTCCTTTTTTATTGACGCTTTGTAAGTGCCGAGTTAATGGTCTATACAGAATGTTTTTTGACTTTTTAACTTTGATATATTATTGTAGAATCGCGAGAGATTAAAAATTAGTATTTAAAAGATTTTAATTTATTTTGGATAATTGATTTTAATATCTATTTAAGAATAACGGTTATAAATCTTGTATTAGTAGGCTATTTCTTTCTCTGATGTCATCCTTTCACTCAGTCAGTCCTATCACGGACAAGCACGTGCCAACGTATATTAATGAGAAATGGGTGTACCTACTTACGATATCTTTATTGATTGAATAATGATGAGATCTTTCTATCGACAAGTGACTGTGAATACATTTATACATGTACCGTTGTATATACTCGTAGTAGGTATTCTATACTATATACTGGGTGGCGCAAAAGTAAAGACCCTATTTGGTTCGGCTATAACATTTTTTCTAAATTAGAAAACTAGATTTAGGTTTTTTTAAATGTATATTTGTACCATTAAATTTCGTACCATTAGGATTTAAAGATGATGTCTTTTAAATGGTGACCTCCAGAGTTGATACACATTTGAGCCCTATTTATGACATTTTGCATAACTTGCCGTGACACTTCCTGCGATATGTTCGTTATTTCTTGACGAATGTTTTCTTTTAGAGCTGCGAGAGTCTGTGGCTTGTTCACATACACCCGAGATTTCAAAAAACCCCAAAGAAAGAAGTCTGGACTGGTCAGATCGGGTGATCTTGCAGGCCAAGGCAAATCGCCAAAACGAGAGATAACTCGGCCTGGAAAAGCGTCCCTCACTAAGTCCATAGTGTCGCGCGCTGTGTGTGCCGTAGCGTCGTCTTGTTGAAACCAGATGTGCTCCAGCCCCAATTCGTCCAAACTGGGTATCAAAAACTCACGTAACATGGTTCTGTAGCGTTCTCCAGTGACAGTTATCGCATTGCCTCCAGCGTCTTCGAAAAAATAGGGTCCGATCACTCTGTCAACACAGATGCCACACCATACAGTAACTTTTAGTGGGTGTAGAGGTGTTTCTTGAATAATGCGCGGATTATCAGTGCCCCAGAACCGAGTATTCTGCTTATTGACATGCCCTGAGAGATGGAAATGCGCTTCGTCACTCATAACCAATTTTGAAGGAAAATCATCCTCTTCAAGGTTGAGGTTTATGACGCGCTGGCAGTAATCTAGACGAGCTCGGTGGTCAGCAGGCAGCAGCTGATGAGTCATTTGAGTTTTATACGGGAACATCTTTAAGTCTTTCACCAAAATACGCTGCAGGGTCCGTCTGGAAATGCCCAATTGCGTGGCACGTCGCCTCGTTGATGTTTCTGGATACTCTTCCACATCTTCGCGCACAGCATCGATATTTTCAGCTGAACGGCCTGTTCTTGGTCTCCCAGACTTAGGTCTATCCAATGTTGAGCCAGTTGCTTCAAGGCGTGTGGCAAAGCGTCGAATTGTGCGACCAATCGGTGCCGGACGGTGGGGAAATCGTCGACGAAATTCACGTTGTGTTCTTATCACTGATGAATTATTCCGTAAGAACATTGACACAATTATTCCACGTTCTTGGGGAGTAAAACGGTCCATGTTTATTTTCAGTGTATTTTACATTTGTTCACTACACAATTTTCAACAACAGATTAAAAAAAAAGGTCATATAAAAAAAATAAAGGTATTTTCTTTAGTGCCAGTACTTTTGCGCCACCCAGTATATGTAAAATTTTGTTTGCATGAATGGATGTGTGGATATTAGTTACTCTTTTACGCAAAAACTACGGAACGGATCTGTTCCTCTAGATAAGTGGTAATTCGTTGGCTATTGTAGAATAGAATGAATAATGTATGGGATTTGACATTTATGACATGCGTTGACGAATGTCAAATACCTTAATTCATCTCTGCCTAACCCTTCGGGAATAAAAGCATGATTATATGTATGTGTGTAACGTATCCATGCTATATTATATGTGAAAAAGTAAATTACTACTGTTTATGTATTAATTATCTAGGTCCCCCCATCCTCATGTCACCAAAAAAATGCAATGCGAAGCCCCCTTTCTTTTTACGTGCGCAAAGTCCCCACGGATAATTCACACTTTTTCCATCCGACGCAGATACTTCCCGAAGAACCCATGCTCAGTGATCATCTGCGTCAGACGGTACGAGAGGCTGCCGTGTGGCCTCTCTAGCCACTCCCCCATGATGGGTCTTACCGCCGCTACTACGGCGCGCCCTAGCCCCCCACACTTTAGTGCTCACGTAATACTTGAACAGCCCCAGGGATAAGTGCCCCAGTGATCTGATAAAGTTTTGGAAATAAAGCTGATTCATATAAATAAATTCTTTGAAAGGTTTGGTTTTATTCCAATAAGACAAAACTGGATTGTCAGGTTTGAGCGCGCTTTCTTTGGAACTGTATTTCGACGTGATTTTTGCGCTTTGGAAATAAAGTGACTCATTTCAAGAATTCTTTGTAAAATTCCAAAATTCTCAATGATAAATATGTACTTGAATCAGTTTAAAAATACATCTATGAAAATAGTTTCATTCATATCGTAGAACTTATTAAAGCTATGCTTAGTTTGTGTCCTGATAACCAGTGTTTGGTTTGTCCCGGAATATAGCTTATACAAACATGTAATCACGCCTTTATGCTCGGAGGTTCACGCAGAGGTGAATTAACACCCATATTTGACCCATTTATGTATTCTGTCCTAGGGGGGGAGGACCTTGTACGACACTGTATGGGAAGAGATGGGGTGGCCCAAATTCTACTCCGCCGGGAACTATGCGTATAAAATTATCTTTTGCGTCTCCATAATATTGTCAAACAAGAACTGCAGAAACCTTAATAATTACTTCAGTATTCCTCGTAGCCAATCATTTATCTTGCGAACATCTGTTAGTTGCCGACTACAAAAAGAAAAAAATAACAAAATAGTTTGACAGTTAGTCACCGCCATCGTACCAGAGACAAGAAAACCCATCAGGCTAACTTTTAATAGAGTTTCGCAACGGCAATTTATCACAGCCTGTCAAGAATATGTTATATTACTCGTCACTGCCTGTGGAATACTGATGCTGATCCCGCGCTCTATAGAAATTGAGGCGTCGTTGGTAGCTTAGTGGTTAAGGAGTCGACCTTACGTTCGAAAGGTCCCGGGTTCGAATCCTGACCAACACACTACCGACGTGACCCACATATGCAATTTAGCTTAGCTGGAGGGGTTAGAGGGAATATTAGTAATGACAGTATATATTACGTAGTAAAATACTTGTAGCTTTTTAACCTAGTTTTGTGTGAAATTATCTAACTGGCGAATTTCATGGCAGTAATCAAAATACCCCTACAGAAATCCAAGGGCCCATTTACTAATAATAAACCAAATGAAAATTAATAATAGGTCCTGCCAGCTATTAAACTTGTTCTGATTCTAGCTCCCGCCTATTTGCCTCCGGGCTAGACAGAGAGATACTTTTTTATAACTAATTTTTAGGTTCCTTTTAAGTTTCATAGTTGATAGATATAGAAATACTCGTCTTTATTTTCAACTTAGATAGCGGAAAAGCACACAGCTCACTTGATGGTAAATGGTTACCATGGCCTTGGAGTCACACTCGTGCTGTCGAGTACCGACCGACCCTGTAAGAAGAAAAAGTTTCTGTGTCGTCAGTGTAGAAGATAAAACAGGACAAGACTTTGGTCTTCCTACTGACAGCACAAAAACTGTTCAGTGAGCTCTGGCTACCATACTCACCACTGGGAACACAACACGAGGTTATTATGGACGCGATATTCTGTAGGGCGGAGGTTTTTTTTATACCACTTACGCAGCAGACAAGCGCACGGCCCACCTGATGGAAAGTGATTACCGTGGCCTATGGACGTGTGTAACACCAGAGAAGCCACACTCGCGCTGCCGACCCTGTAAGCACAGAGTTTCTGTGCCATCAGTGTAGAGGACAAAGCAGGACAAGCCTTTAGTCATCCAACTGACAGCACAAATTCTCCAGTGAGCTCTGGCTACCGTACTCACCACTGGGAACACAACACGAGTTTATTATGGACGCGATATTATGTAGGGCGAAGGAACTTCCCCAGTCGGAGTGTTCAAATGGGAATAGTGATGTCCTACCTCCATTATCAGTGGACTCTGTAGTCCCCACACACCCGAAGATAGGGCCAGATCGTGAGATATGGCCCTGGGTCGGCCGGGGTGCGAGGGATATGCCTGTCAACCTCACCTTCGGCAACCAAGACGACCCACAGGCGGCGTGCGTTTTAGTCGGTTCGATTCCGACATAACCTCTCCCACCGGCTCCGGTGGGGAGGTATCCGTGGGGATTTTGCGCACGTAAAAAAAAAACCTCCATTATCAGTTTAAATGATCATACTACATAAATTCACCAGTAACAAAACAAATAGTACTGACATTTAGATTCCCATAATATCACGACTTGGAAATGTCAAAGATTTTCGTCTGTACGTTTGTTTGGTTGCGGACGTGATCTCTCCAATAGGCTATATCTCAGCCAAGTATTCTTGCAATAGGTCACAAGTTCGAGATTGCTACAGCGCTCACTTATTCTGCAACTAAAATTGCTTGTACTAGAATCGTGAATAATATTTATTAGTGTAACGATAGACTAGGTAGCCGATTTGACTAACTGTACCATAGCTTTTAGCTTCTGTCCGCGTTTAGACTAGTACATATGTCTCTTGTAGGAATCTAATCTCACAGGAATACTGATGCCGTGACCGCATACCCTATAAATAAACAAAGAGTTTTGCTTACTTTTGCTGACGGGGAGGGGGGTTTAATAATTGTACGCCTTCACCCCCGCCCCCCTCTCTTCAAGTTTGGATTATACAAAAGCAATATACGACCTTGAACACATATGTCTCACAAATAAAACTTATAAAGAATTCTCCAAATGCGTCAATTTTATATCCAAGCTAAAGGTATTGGCCTGTTAGCTTGCTAAAGGTATTAAACCTTTAACACCTCAATTATGTGTCAATAAAAATCACGTCGACATACGCGTTCCAAAGAGAGCGTGCTCAAACCGGAACATCTCGTTATAAAACTTATCATTACTACTAGATACTATCACGAGTGACAACTGCATAACAATTATGTAGATGAATACTAAAATAAGGTGAGTTCGATTCCCGCTCAGTGGATTTTTATTTATACCACTTAGGTGGCAGACAAACACACGGCCCACCTGTTGGGAAGCGGTTACCGTGGCCTATGGACGTATGCAACACAGGGGTGTTACACTCGCGCTATCGACCATGAAGAAACCTTCTGATGCCCCTCTTGAAGAACCCCATATTGTAGGTGCTTTAGAAAACCATAGCAGGGAGGTCATTCCACAGCTTGGGGTGCGTGGGATGAAATTTCTTTCATACCGCACAGTGGGCGTCTCAGGTCGCGTCGTGTGTGAGGATGAATTCCCTGCCTTTGGCGAGAGCTGCAGTGATAGAATGTAGCTATGTAGAATGTAATATTTGTATGCATGAATATGTATATTTGCATTGGTCTGGATATTTCTATGTAAGTATAATATGTATGTAGGTATGCTATGGAGCGAGCTATGCTTGGAGTTTCTCTGAAGGATAGAATTCGGAACGAGGTTATCCGACTAGAGAACTAAAGTAGTAAAGCAAGCTGAAGTGGCAGTGGGCTGGCCACGTTTGTTGAAGGACCGATGGCCGTTGGAGCAAACGAGTCCTAGAGTGGAAACCGCGAGAAGGTAAACGAAAGGTAGGACGCCCCCTAGCCAGATGTACGGACGACCTGAAAGAGGTTGCTGGGACAGACTGGATGCGGAAGGCGGAGGATCGGAGAAAATGGCGCACATTGGGAGAGGCCTATGTCAAGCAGTGGACTGCAGTGGGCTAATTTATTGTTTGATATTTACAAAAAAAATTATCTAAGTATATAAGTGAATAAATAAATAAATAGATAACAGACAACGTTGTGTACAATGTTGTGGAATGTAATATTAAGTAGTGTTCGCATAACTGTATGCAATTCAAGTAGATAATGACACTCCTAAGGACCCTACACGTTGTTTGACCTGTAAGTTCGATAAAATAAATTGCCAATGGCCAATAAATACACCCATTATAAATATATATTGATATAACATGACTTTATCCGAACTTTAACTTCGAGACTGGTTATTTAATAGTCTACTTACTACAGGTGTGGCTACTACAAAAACGTGCCAGTAGTGGTAGTTTTTGATTATTATTCATATATTCTATATTTACCGTAATCTCGAGAATTTTATTGCAGCTTCCCATACCGATGGATTAAAGGTATTATTGAGAGATGTCTTATTAAATATTCGACCGAAGATTGGCGAATCTTGAAGAAATAGGTAGATTCGAAAATTCTTTCTTTTGTTTGTTTTTTTTTTATAAAGAATATTAGAATCGAAATTACTAATATTCCCACTAACCCCTCCAGCTAAGCTAAACTGCTTGTGTTAGGAGTGGGTTCACATCGGTAGTGTAATGGTCAGGATTCGAACCCGGGACCTCTTGATCGTAAGGCCGACTCCTTAACCACTAAGCTACCGACGCTTCTTATTCTTTCGTTAAAATTGGAAAAATACGTTAACATTTTTTTTTATACGGTTTATACTTATATACTGTTTATATTTTATACTTATAATTTCGATTCTAATATTCTTTCTCGCGCTGCCGACCCTGTAAGCATAGAATTTTTGTGCCGTTAGTGCAGAAGAAAAAGCAGCACAAGCCTTTAGTCTTCCCAATGATAGCACATTATTCTATCGTAGTTTATTATGTACTCAGTAGTTGTAGCCACAGAAACCAATTTCTGGGATTAAAATGTTTTCCATGATATTCCAGGCTATTATCCTGTGCTAAATTTCATCCACATCAGATCAGCCGTTCTGGCATGTTTGAGTAACAAACATCCATCCATTCCATGTACCCGAACAAGAAACGTTGGTAGCTAACTATAGAGAAATCCTGGGTTCGAATCCTGGACATTTACCCACGAGGAAGTAGGACACGGCCGAGGAGGTAGGACTCGACGGTATTTCCGTCCAATTGAGCAGTCCGACCGGGAAAGTACCTCCGCCCTACAGAATACCGCGGTTATAGCTTCGTGTTGTGTTCCCAGCGGTGAGTAGGGTAGCCAGAGCTCACTGGAGAGTTTTTGTGCTGTCTGTCAGTGGGAAGACCAAAAGCTTGCCCGCTTTGTTTTTTACACTAACGGTACAGAAACTCTCTGTGTTTACAGGGTTGGCAGCGCGAGTGTGACTCCCTTGGATTTGCACACGTCTATAGGCCACGGTAACTTCTTTGCATCAGGTGGGCCGTGTGCTTGTCTGCCACCTAAGTGATATAAAAAAACCCCACTATTAACAAATGCAATTAAGCTTATCTGGAGAAATATGAGAAATAATAGTAGCTTCGGTTCAAACAAACAATCAATAAGTGCATTGCAGTCCACTGCTGGACATCGAGGCCTCTCTCAATGTTGGGAGGTTTTGGCCTACTGTTTCTACGCTAACCAGACAGGTTGCTACAGGGCTATATTAGGAGTTTTCCTTTTCTCGCAGTGATATCGTCTGCGTATTTTTCCGTTAGTCGCCTCTTACTACACCCATCAGATGAGATACATACACGAACAAGCAACTTCGGTTACATACTGATATTCAGTAAGCCATACTATTTCCAACGTTTCACAGAAACTCCAGCAACTTCAGAAGCAGTGGGTGGTAAGGAAATTGTACAGATAAATATGTGAAAGCGTGTCTAACACGGATTGATAGCCATGTTCTACAAAAAATACAACACAAACACCTTCGGCAACCAAAACGACCCACAGGCGGCGTGCGTTTTAGTCGGTTCGAGTCCGACATAACCTCCTCCACCGGCTCCGGTGGGGAGGTATCCGTGGGGATTTTGCGCACGTAAAAAAAAAAAAAAAAAAAAAAACTGACACAAAATGATTGCCAACAAATTATTATAATGCCGTAATAATCTGATACCCTAAAAAGGTGGCCCCGCGAGGACGTTTGAAATTTATCGCTTGTTTTGACAAATTTCAATATTAATGAAAATGAAAATATTATACCTCTACTTATGTATTCCTAATATATAGCGATGATAAAATTATACTGTTGGAAGTTTTTTTTTTTACAACTAAGGTGGCAGACAAGCACACAGCCTGATGGAAGTGGTTACCGTGACCTATGAACGTGTTATCAAGTTCAACTCATACAATACAAACAATACAATGAAGCGTCGGTGGCTCAGTGGTTAAGGAGTCGGCGTTACGAACGAGAGGCCCCGGTTCGAATCCTAGCCATTACACTACCGACGTGAACCCACTCTGAACACAAGCAATTTAGCTCAGCTGGAGGGGTTAGTGGGAATATTAGTAATTTCGATTCTAATATTCTTTAAAAAAATGTGAAATAGTTCTTTAAAGTATATATCAATACATACATACATATAATCTCGCCTTTATCCCTGGAGGGTTAGGCAGAGGTGAATTAACACCCACATTTCACCAATAATTGTATTCGGTCCCACGTAATAGGGGGTGAGCCTATTGCTGTATTCCGGGCACTATTGTTGACTCAAGGCATACACTAAGGCTGAGTCTGGGCTGTAAATGTCTGCCTGATGCTAAACAGGCCTATCCCTTAGTCGCCTTGCACGGCACCGCATGGGAAGAGATGGGGCCCTAATTCTACTCTGCCGGGAACCACTGTCGATAGAGGTGAATTAACAAATCACCAATCATTGTATTCGGTCGCACGTAATCGGAGTGAGAGATAGACTATTGCCATATTCCGGGCACTATTGTTGACTCAAGCAATGCCTTAGGCTACATACCTAACTGATATTAAATACATCAAAAGGTACTCAAAACTTACCTCCTCAAGTCTCAGCGGCTCTTCAAGCCCGGCGGCTATCCTCTCCCTCTTTTCCCGCTCTTTCCTCTCCTTCTTTTCACGCTTCCGTCTCTCTTTATCGCCGTCCCGCTCTTCCCCACTGCCAACATCACCGCCGGCCAACACACCACTCTTTTTCATAAAGTTGAACATGACGGCTTGGCTCTGTAACAATTCAAACCATTTAATTTAAAAAAATTATACAACTTAGGTGGCAGACAAACACACGGTCCACCTGTTGGGAAGTGGTTACCGTGGCCTATGGACGTGTGTGTATGTATTTGTGCAACACCAGGGGAGTCACACTCGTGGTGCTGACCCTGTAAAAACAGAGAAAGTTTCTGTGCCATAAATGCATGACAAAGCAGGACAAACCTTTGGTCTTCCCACTGACAGCGCAAAAACTGAAAAAGTCAGTGAGCTCTGTCTATCCTGCTCACCGCATCACTCCTGTATCATTCCTTTTGAAATTCTTTATGAGAAAAATATGAATAGTTTTAGGGCATCGTATCGACTATGGCAGCCTCTTGCTTAGTCTCTGCTGTCCGTCTCTGTGTTAGCGAGCTTTATTTCATAAACCACAGTAGCTACTCGTATAAATATTTGTTCATTAATTTCAGGAGTACCGCGGTAGCCTAGTGTTATGGGTAATGGACTGCTGAGACGAGGTCTCCGGTTCGATCCCAGGTTTTACCATGGAACACACCAATAACTTTTCGATGATTTTCGAAGTTATGTGTGTATTTATCGCAGGTTTATAAGGCCCGGTTAATGGCAATAGACTCGCCACCTATTACATTGGGACCTAAACATAAACTGGCGAAATGTGGGTGCTAGCACCTCTACCTACCCCTTCGGGGATATAGGCGTGAGTTTATGTTATGTTAATTTTATTTACATATTTATTCAGACTACTATAGTCCACACACATAAAAAGTAAAGACATGCAACATTTAAAACAATTAATTAGATACTGTTGATAGGTTCACCAAATCCCATGTTCAACATGTAACTTGGTGAACCTACCTATCACAGCTCCTTCCATCCTGCCTGCGAACACCTTCAATGTATTGCTCATGGAACGGAAAAAAAAAAACAAGAATTGTATAAGCACAGTCTAACGAACTATTTACATATTCGTTCGTTCCACTGTGATATTACTATCGACGTTACGAAAAAAAATTAGCAGACGTGTATTTATTTGGACTAATTAACTTTATTTTAATGATATTTAGCTTTTATTTTGAACCGTGGTATGGAACCCTGCGTGTGCGCTTCCTACTCGTACTAGATCAGTTTTCTAATAATAACCTAGCAATAATATTTCTTAACGAGTTTTATTGTGGTAATAAAATGAAATACAATGGGCCATAGATTACGGTCCAAATGAACCAGAACGGAATGCAAACTTTCAAATATAGAACAATTTTGAATGTGATGTAATATTTGACACTAATGACAGGAAATACTGAAATGATTTTATAATAGAATTGTCTATGACATGTTTCACTCAAGTTTTTTTACTCTATGTTTCTCCTCCCTTATCCTCTGCGTCATAGAATAATCGTATAATAATCGTTTAGTTAAAACAGAATTGTAGGTAGTTAAATAAAATTCATGATTTAATTCAGTATATTTAATAGATTCATTGATAACTATTTACTGTCGTCTTTTTTACGTATTTACGTGCACTCCGAAAGAAATCAAACTCGGCATAATATTTCATGCGTCAAGTACCAAGAACCAGTGAAAATGCTCATGTAATATCTGAGAGCATATCAAATTACTCTTTAACGCTATTAAAATAATTATCAAATTAATCAGCATTAATTAACACTAAGTACCTATCAAGTATTTAAGTGATTAACACCTAACAAGATAACTCCACTGAGCCCCGCACAGTGGGGCTTTTACCTTTGTGCGATTGTTGGACCAGCTTGAGTTGGGTCTAGAATAATATTATGTTTTAGTGTAAGCTCATGAAAGGAGAAGAAGTGACGTAGATATTTAAAGCAATATCATAGCAAGTGGAAATATATTGTACAGTGGAGATTACAAAAGGTCTCATTCTAGTCAAGAGACTAGAATGAGGTCTATCTGAATCGGATTTATCTGGTCTATTTGAATTTGACCTATCTGGTCTATTTGAATTTGACCTAGCTGGTCTATCTGAACCTGACCTATCTGGTCTATCTGAATTCGACCTATCTGGTCTGTCTAAATCTAACCTATTTGGTCTACCTGAATTTGACCTATCTGGTCTATCTAAATCTGACCCATTTGGTCTATACAAATCTAACCTATCTGGTCTATCTGAACCTGACTATCGGAATCTAAGTTATTTGGTCTATCTGAATTTGACCTATCTGGTCTATCTGAATCTGATCAACTGGTCTATCTGAATCTGACCTATCTGGTCTATCTGAATCTGACCTATCTGGTCTATCTGAATTTGACCTATCTAGTCTATCTAAATATGACCTATTTGGTCTATACATATATGAATCTAACCTATCTGAATTTGACCTATTTGGTCTATCTGAATCTGACCTATCTGGTCTATCTGACCAGTAGCCGTTTGTTGTACGTGCGGAAATCCCCCTGTCGGAGTCGGACTCATCGAAACCGCAAGGCCGCCTTGGGCCATCAGTTGCCGGGGGTGAGTTGTTGTGTTCCCGGCGGTGAATAGGGTAGCCAGAGCTCACTGGAGAGTTTCTGTACTGTCAGTGGGATGACCAAAGGCTTGTCCTGCTTTGTCCTCTACACTGACGGCACAAAATCTCTGTTCTTGCAGGGTCGGCGGCACGGATGTGACTCCACTGATGTTACACACGTTCATAGGTAATGGTAACCACTTTCCATCAGGTGGGCCGTGTGCTTGTCAGCCACCTAAGTTGTATAAAAAAAAGGTAGCCTCTGGCATATCCCTCGCGCACCCGACTGACCTGTACCCTCCCCCTTCCCACCTCAGGCAACTTGTCTAGTACTATCATAGAAATAATTGAATAATCATGCTATTACCTAAGGTATTTTGTATAAAGAATAGAAGAATCTAAATTACTAATATTCCCTCTGTGGCGATGCCACATGTACCCAGCGCCGCGTACGTACCTAACTACGAATCCTACATCGCGCATGTAAAGTTCTCGCGCTGGTATAGCATATGTACATCGTCCCAACGACAATCGTTGGGCCGCGGCCCGCCAGGCGTGATCACCTTGCCTGGTCGGAGGATCCTCCCTTTGTGTTGTAGGAACATATCACCTCGTTCCTCCACAGTGGTGACCCCGACGTGATCTGATCACGTAACCTTCGCTGAACATATCATCAGCATTCTCATCGTCACATCACATTCACTTCTCTCGCATGAGCGGTAATCAAGTCTTCGCCATCCAGCACTTTCGGCCCTTACAAGGACACCATAGCATGCAGCAACCGCTGCAGCCTGGTTACCCTTCGGCCTCACCTGCATCTAAGGCTTACAGTGCACGTACATACGGTCCACGTAAGAAGAGGACATCTCTCCCGTCTACGTGGCACTCAGCCATTACGCAGCATTCGCCCCAATACACGGGGGACTTACCTCGCTTCATCGAGGATTCGCCCCGTCACTGCCGAGGACTCACCTCGCCCCACTGGCGGCTCGCCGAGGATTCATCTCGACGCTTCGAGCCCCAGCTCAAGGCGTTTCACTGCAGGACCGCAGCACCGCATCACCGCACTTGTCCCGCGTCTTCGGGACCAGCGGTAGTCCCGACTCACTGGGACTAGCGAGGAAGACTGTTCCACTAACGGAATAAGCGGCGTCCAGTTCTGACGAAACGGAACTACCCAAGACTGGAAATGGCATGCTCATCAAGAGAGCTTAGACAGCCGACTCATCGCGAATCAACCTCCGGTCTGGAGGGGAGTGATGTGGCGATGCCACATGTACCCAGCGCCGCGTACGTACCTAACTACGAATCCTACATCGCGCATGTAAAGTTCTCGCGCTGGTATAGCATATGTACATCGTCCCAACGACAATCGTTGGGCCGCGGCCCGCCAGGCGTGATCACCTTGCCTGGTCGGAGGATCCTCCCTTTGTGTTGGAGGAACATCCCACCTCGTTCCTCCACACCTCCAACCCCTCCATCTAAACTAAATAGCTTGTGTTAGGAGTGGGTTCATCGTCGGTAGTGTAATAGCCAGGATTCGACCCCGAAACTTTTCGATCGTAAAGCTGAGTCCATAACCATTAAGATATCGGCGCTTTTATGTAATTCGCACTAAAGACACGGAATAATCTATGAATTTGAATATTAATAGTCTGTGCAACCTATTTACACGGTATTAAAGATAATTCAACCGTATTACTTACATATCAATTAGATATTATAATTTTACCAAGATGTTTTACAAATAGTTGAATTCCTCAGTTTTAGTTTTAACTTAACTAGTCGTGTCCCACGGTTTGATCTGGTCGCACGCCTTTATACTCGACTACGACGAAGCAAAAGGAGGGCCATGCATGTATGTACTTAGGTTCATCTGTTCCCTCTAGCTCTTCAACCACTTAATAGAAGTGGACAAATGAGGTATCGTTAGCGCCGGGGTGCGAGGGATATGTTTCAGATAATCTCACTTCCGGCACCCTGCGGCCCACACAGTCAGCGTGCGGTTTACTCGGTTCAAGCTATTTATTAATCTGTGGTTCAAGTCCGACATAACCTGCGCCACCGGCCCCGGTGGTGGGGGTATTTGTAGGGTTTATTACAAAAAAAGGTATCGTTAGAAGCGTCTTAGTCGTCTACTGGTTATAGGCTATTTAATGTGTCACTGAATCTGTTGTGGCGCCCTCTATCTGTCATAAAGTAGTATAAAAAATAAATTTGAAATAAATATGTCGGTATTTAGTGTCAACTGAGAGCGTTTAATCAGCACGCTTCAAATAGGTATAATACCTATTGCTTGCCCCAAAATAAAAAAATAAAAAAAATAAGTTTAAAACTAAAACCCGACTGCTGAAAAATCTCTACAAAAACTTAGTCTAACAAAACAATACATTCTGGGGAAAAGTGGCATGCGACCACGGCTATCCTTGATATTTTCTTGTTTAATACTTTTTAGAGAGTGATTTTTCAGTAGTCAGATTTTAGTTTTACTTATTATATTATTGTTTGATTCGTAATGGTCATTCAATTAAGATACATTAACAGGGAAAGTTCATTCAACAGGGAGAGACATACCTACTACACGCAACCAGACGCCGCGCCGTATACACGGGGTATACGGCGTACTGGTTTCATCTCTCTTCCCCCGAACCGCTGCCGATGTTAAATCACAATTTGAATCGCTTATCCGCGTCGTGGTAGGTTTTTGCGTGACTGACAAACATAAACTTTGACATTTACAATAGGTAGTCGTACATTTACATAAATATCGCACAAGAACTGTACAAGACAATGTATCATCTGCCACCATTCCTTTGATTTAATGCGAGTGTCTTCCTCACTGGAAGCATTCACTTTGAGCACCAGGAGCCGCGCCATAAAATTAAATTACACAGCAATTGCCGTTGCCGCTTTATTTTGAGACAGAAACCCTTTAACTTTATTGTGTTTCACGAAGAGGATGCTCTTGCGCGTGAGGTATCTTTGAAAAGAGTACAATGAATGAGTCAGTTGTTCTGAGGTTCTGGCCAAATGGCCAAATGTGAAGAGTTAGTAAAAGTTGAGTAGAAAAAAAAACAAATTTAAAATAAGAATATAAAATTTATGGTAAACGCTAGTAACTTTTTTATATATTGGCGGGCAAATATCATATGACAACTGTGCTGTGGTCAGTCTGTGATACTATTATTTCTAGTTTATTTAAATTATTTTTAGTTTTCTCTAGTTTAGTTAAAAATGCAGAGCCTCTGTACTACTATTTCCACCATTGTTTCTCCATATTTGTAGTTGTGTGTACATAAATATATAAAATGAATTCTATGTAATTAAAACTCAGGTACAGGACGCAGAGGCATATTTGTATTTGTGCATATAAATTATTTGCACTGAGCGGACCCGCGCCTCCTGCATAGCAGTCGAAGGCTCTACCACTACGCCACAGAGACGTTTTATTCGTATAGCAAATGTAGCAGTATAATAGAAGAGCGACGAAATTTATTACAGGGATAAAAGTTGCAGATTTGTCCCCTATGTAGGTAAAATTCGCCACTAACAAAGTTACATTATGACGCACATACAGACATAATTGCGTACACATACTCCACGGTCATTGACCTTAAACCAGCTTAGAAGAAATAAGGCAACAACATTATCTAATCGTTAACCGCCGCCATAATGTCTTTAACAGCTGATGAGCGCTGTACCAAGAACTTACTGATGATGTTGGGGCTTAGGGTAATTGTTCATTTACGTTAACTGAATATTAGTTTGTGGACTAGTTTATTTATTTAATTATTTAAGCTATATATATATATATATTTATAGCCGTGTGGTTTCCGGCAGAATAGAATTTGGACCACCCTAACTCTTCCCATGCGGTGTCGTACAAGGCTACTAAGGGATAAGACTGTTTAACATCAGACAGATATATACAGCCCAGACTTAGCCAATGATGAACGGCTTGAGGCAACAATAGTGCCCGGGAAACGGCAAAAGGCTCACCCCCTATTACGTGGAACCGAATACAATGATGGTGAAATGTGGGTGTTAATTCACCTCTGCCTATCCCTCCGGGGGATAAAGGCGTGATTATATGTATGTATGTATGTAATGTAATGTGGTAATGTAATGCTTTATATTATTATTTTATATTATTTAAGCTTTATGATGTACACAGGCGGACTTAATGCAATAGGCTTTCTCTACCGGTCAATTTTATAGGGTGAATTCGAGTTTTTATGTATAAAAATGGTGGATTTTAATCATAACGTGTTTGACAACGCACACAAGTGTAGGAAAGTGGCATATTACAGTGAATTATCTACTTTTCGTGTTGGTTCAAATCTTCCTAGCGAGCTTCTAGTAAAGTCCCCCACAACTTTACTGAACATCATAGTCATTAATCGTCATCGTCATTGCGGTGATGCAGAAGTCATCAATAAGAATAGAAGAAGAAAACGCGATTATCCATTTGAATTACTTCAAATATGATCACAAAACATTGAATAATTTACCAAGCCATGTCCTGTAGGTACTTTCGAAGTACAAGAAACTTCACATTACCGTACTAAAATAACAATAACGTATACATTCCGGCCCGTTACGTGTTGTACTGATTCCATCTAAGTAACTGTCAACGCATTCTGTACGTCCGTCGCGATTCCAATGTACGGCCATCATACAAATGTGTTCGACTTTCAAATGGGTATTGGATGTATAATGGTTCGATTTGTGATGGTTCTTGTATGTAATTCAAAGACACGGAGAGATTATTAGAAAGATATTTATGAGATAGCTGTCGTCAGAACGAGGGAGTACCTTACCTTACAGATGTATCTTACCCTGTATTTCCGCGTCATTGAAGGCTCGGGTTATTCAAGAAGGTGTTACATTGTCTACTAGGAAAAAGCACTCAAACTGTGAATTGAACTCCCTGCTGTGGTTTTCCCAAGCGCCTATACTATGGGGTTCATTCAAGAGGGTCATTAGAGGCTTTTTTTCAGGGTCGGCAGCGCGAGTATAACGTCCCTGGTGTTGCACACGTCCATAGCCCACGCTAAACATTTCCCAACATCATTATTATATATACATCGTCATTATAAAAAAAAAAAATTACTAACACCGTGATTATAAATAGGGAATATCGTAGTACTCGTGGTAGGTTGGTAGGTGTAATGACTAAAATAGAGAAAGAGATGCGTAAATTGTTCGGACATGTTAGAGGACAGACGAAAGAGATAGGTAGGACACGACGGTATTTCCGTCCAACAGAGCAGTCCGACTGGGGAAGTACCTCCGCCATACAGAATACCGCGGCCATAATACCTTGTGTTGTGTTCCCAGCGGTGAGTAGGGTAGCCAGAGCTCGGTGAAGAGTTTTTGTGCTGTCAGTGGAAAGACACGCAGCGCGAATGTGACTCTTTTGGTTTTACACGTGTGCCGTGTGCTTGTCTGCCATCTAAGTGGTATAAAAAAAACGGCACTAGGCTTATAAGTCTATCAACTGAATTTGAACCCAAACCCAATTGTACGCTAGGAGCGTACAATTGGGTTTGGGTTCTAACCTAAAGATTTAGTTGAGTTCCATATACCCGTTCTTTATGAGAGTCACCATGCTCTGAGCCTATTCAGCTCAGTCTTTCAGTTAAACTACGAAACGGTCGAATTCGATATTTATCGTGAACCGACTCCACTCTCTTTACCTACATGTATTGTATTGTACATATGTATATAAATGTATTTTGCACCTAAGGAGTAAGCCATGTGCCATTTATGTCCATAGCGAGATGGGTGGTAGGTATCTACCACCCAACGCTATGGCCATAAATGGCACACAGGATATTGGCAATCGTTCAAACCTCCATGCAAGGAATAATTTGGCGAATGACTGACACATCACTAAGTCTATTCACTTTAAAAAAAAAGAGAATATTAGCAATGCAGGACATTTTTTGATATTTATTGTTATATGACACTGAGAAGGTGTTTTCTTTTAGTATTATTAATTATTGTACAGTCAATAATGTAATCATTTCACAGTAGAAACGAATAGATTAAATAAAAGTATGAGAGGCTGGTTGAGAGGGCAGGCGCAGGGCCCTTAACACTTGAGGCTCAAGACAACCTCTTCTGCTAGTGGTGCACCACAGACGAGGCTCTGACGCAGGATTTTCTCTCAGAGTTAGGAGGTATGAAAATAAATTAAAAAAACATTTTCTACTTCCAATTCGAATTACAATTTGCGTCTATAAATAATTACATAATCAAGTCATCATTTTCAGCATCCTTAGTCATTTAATTATTTATATTAAATCAATGGGGTATTTCATTCAGTTTAGGTACATAAAATATGCTATTATAATATACAATTACTTACAAATGTATATAAAACTATGCTAACTATACAATATATACAAAAATGGAATTGAGAAAAAGAGGAAGACTGCAATTTTAGGCATCGAAAAATTCCTCCCCATGTTTAATGTACAAGTTTCCTTGGGACTTGAGAGGCCTCTCCCCCATTGACTTCCAGTAGCAGTTTGGCTAAGAGGTATACACAGACTCCCAAAGAGCCTTCATAATTAAAAATAATACGCTTCTGAAATGAGGATAATGATGATGATGATGTTGAAGATGATGATGCCAAATACAGTATTATGGCATGCGTGGCACTTCATTATATTCCACGAGGGTAACGGTGCATTGTGTATTATAATCATGCATAGGTAACACGACAGTTGGCTATTCATAATTGTTAGTAAATGTTCATTCATAAATCGGTTCACAACCGGTTAAAGGACGTAGCGCGTGTTCAGTTCTCACTATCCCATGGCCATACTAATGCTATAATGTGAAAGTAACTCTATAGTGTCTGTCTGCTAGGTTTCCTAAACTAAACCACTGCATCAATATTGATAAAATTTCATACAGAGATAGGCTTGGGAAAGGACTTAAGGTACCTACCTTTTATCGAAAAAAATTGGTTGTATGAAAGTTCTTCATTATTGCTAATAACCTGATGAAATTTAGTAAACACATAGATTGGAACTTAGAAAACAACACAGGCTATGTTTGGTCGCGATAAGCGACACCCATGCGGGCGGAGACGCGGGAAATAGCTTAACCAAATCTTAACCAAATATAACCAAAAATATTGTTGTGTGTGGTTAGCCTAGTTAAAATATCAAAATACGGCCACAAAAGGTTTAACAATTTTAAAATTATTAAAAAATAGAAACCCGACTGCTGTCTAAAAGATCAAAACAAGTTTTATAGCAAGCGTGTGCCGCCAATCATGAACCGAAAGAAAATAAATAATAAAAACTAAACCACGAGAGGCTCGTTAATTGCAAGTCATTTAAATCAATCATCGCTAACCTCATAAAAATTCTCATTCTTCACTAAAAAGTCGCACAAAAACTCTCATTATAATTTTACGACTGGCTTCATTTATTTAATCTGTGAAAACGGTATTAACATAGATAATGCCAAAAATATTAGTAATTATAACGGGTTTGTGTGACTCTTGTGTAATCTTCATGTATGTATAATACTCCACTTTTGTTTTTTTTTTGGAACGTGGGGAAGAAGTCTAGTTAAGATTGCCAACCTTGGGTTTAGTAGGTTCAGAGGCGTTCTTTCTTTTGGACACCGAACTGACAGTTTGATACCTACATAAAGTAGTTAAAACAGAAATTAACGCGATCATGGAATACATAACCTTGTTTTTAATGTGCGCCAAATCCCCACGGACATAGCCTCTCCCACCACCGAGGCCGGTGGGGGAGGTTATGTCGGACATGAACCGACTAAAACGCACGCCGACTGTGGCGCAGGTTGGAGGTGAGATTATCTGAGACATATTCCTCGCACCACGGCCGGCCCAGGACTGTCTCTTATGAGACGGCGCTCTTCGGGTGTGGGGACCACGGAGTTCCAATCTCATCTCCGGGTATGGGGGGGCCCGCTAGCAGCTTCTGCTAGGGTGCTTGTAGAAGTATATAGTTTCAGTCTTCCGGGTCGTAACAGATCAGGGAACTAAGTCTTCTGCTGAAAAGATATGGCTCCAACGCACTTCTAAAATATTCCACACATTTGGATTTAGAACTGATTAAAGTGAATTAAATAACGAATCGTAAATAGGTCCGCTACCTTTTTTTGAATTACCGGACGTTTTTACACTGTCTACTAGGAAAGTGAGTAGGTAACACCGTTTTGTTTTCAAGTTCATATTTTAACTACTAATAGCTTCTGGTTTTAACAACTCTAAAAATATATCAATCTGTAAATGTGCACTGTGCGAAAGAGAGTACAAAATCGAAGCAAGCCAATCTTCGCCGGTAAATAGCTTTCTGCCCAACGACTTGCGATTTTCCAAATCATAACCTGAGTACTGCACTGAGCTTTTTTACTTTTTAGGAAAGGTAAAAGCTTATATAACTACAAATTGTTGTTCAAATCGTTAGAGCTGTTTATGAGATAGTGATTTTTTTTAATACCACTTGGTTGGCTGACAAGCACACGGCCCACATGATAGAAAGTGGGTACCGTGATCTATGGACGTGTGCAACACCAAGGGAGGTCACACTCGCGCTGCCAACCCTGTAAGCACAAGAGTTTCTGTGCCGTCAGTGTAAAAGACAAAGTAGGACAAGCTTTTAATTACAGAATAAATAAAATAAGATGTATGTAATTAGTTCTGTGAGTATATTTATGGTTGGGATGGGACCCATGTCTACCTATACGCCTAGAAACAAAATCTCCTTACTTCTTACACATATAATAGGACACAGACATTACCAGCTTTTATTATTATATTGTCAAGTAACTATTAAGGATGCGTCCACATTGTCCTTTACTATCAAGCCCCATATTAGGGTCAGTGGGCAATGACCTGGTTCGTCCAGACGCGATGACGCCACGTGCGTGCACTTAGGCATTATAATAGCAGTGTAGTGTAAGTACGTCTATATGGCTTAAAGTGGATCGTGTTTCATGAGTCATTTAAGATACTCGAGATGTAAAGTTGTCGTTTTAAAACAGTGGCTTGCAGAGGCCACCTTTTTAGTTCTAATATTAAATCTATCTATAGATCTATGTATACTAATATCCCTAAGCTGAAGAATTTTGTTTATTTGTCTAAACTATAAACTCACTCTCACGTCTATATCCCCAGGAGTAGGCAGAGGTGCTAGCATTTCGCCAGTTTATGTTTAGGTCCCAATGTAATAGGTGGCGAGCCTATTGCCATTAATCGGGCACTTATAAACCTGCGATAAATACACACATAACATCGAAAAGCATCAAAAAGTCATTGGCGTGTGACATGGTAAAACCTGGGATCGAACGCAAGACCTCGTCTCAGCAGTCCATTACCCATACCACTAGGCTACTATAATATAATAGTCCGTTTATGGACGAAGGTTTTAGGCTATTATATCATCACGCTACTACACAAGTGAGAGGAGCAGTGATGATAAATGTCAACAAATCCGGCAGATTTCCATACATTATTTGAAATCTTACAAATTACGAGCTCAAACGGGTGGTTAAAAAAATTTAAATAAAAAAAGAATAAAAAAAAAAAAAAAATATGTGGTTTCGAAATATTCCACGGGTGAAACCAAGGCGGTTCAGCTACTATACATTATATGTACAACTTTGATGAATGAGATAGGCATTCAAATTTGCATCGACTTCGTACATAATATGGTCCAAATTTCCTAACATCATCACGCACCAAAAAGCTTGTACTTCGAAGTTTAAGAGTCGGCTCTCTGGCTCTTTCTCTTGATTTGGCTTACTCATAAACTTTACATAATACTTAACCTCCACGTACTCCGTGAGCCTGTCGTTCTTCACTCCCTGCTCGAAGTCCGAAAATCTGGTTCATCTTCGGAACTTCGATGTCACCAG
This sequence comes from Eilema griseolum, assembly GCA_963662185.1. Lineage (NCBI taxonomy): Eukaryota > Metazoa > Arthropoda > Insecta > Lepidoptera > Erebidae > Eilema > Eilema griseolum. The sequence goes on from OY759249.1 coordinate 7,263,620, forward strand.
TAGGATGTGAAGGTCAGAAGGCAGTAGCAATAACTTCACGGAAAATATCAAAGTTGGGCCGTTTTGTAGTACTTCATTCAATCAATCAATCAATTAGCCCACCGTAGTCCACTGCTGGACATACGACCTCTCCCAATGTGCGCCATTTTCTCCTATCCTCCGCCTTCCGCATCCAGTCTGTCCCCCATCCACCTTTTTAAGGTCGTCCGTCCATCTGGCTAGGGGGCGTCTTAACTTTCGTTTACCTTCTCGCAGTCTCCACTCTAGAACTCGTTTGCTTACTTACCTACTACTATTTATTTTATGTTTATACTTAAAGCCGATTAAAACTGAGTTAGTAAAAGTCTCGAACGATGGCGATAATAGATAAGTTGGTTTTCTATGATAAACCATTCTATTGTCCTTGTAGTCATTTTGAGCTTGTGTGTGTATATCCCTATTTGAGTGTGAGGGTTTGAGTGTGTGTGTGTGTGTGCGCGTGTGTGACACACGGTAACTAACGGTAGCGACTACACAAGGAATCCTTTTCTTTGTGAATGTTAAACGTATATCTTTTTACTATTAACATATTCCCCACGGGTCACGTAGGTATAACCATAGTAAAAGAAGAGTACATATATTGTGACATAACTGTACAATTACTTACGTGGACTGAATTCAATTGTTTAACACTTGTGTAATAAAGATGTTTACTGACTAGTACAAAAATGGTGTCAATCGGTTCAGAAGCTTTAGAATTCCATAAATAACGAAAGAAATGTACTAAGACCGAGTAAGAATTATGGAATGATGGCATAAACCTGAAAAAACTAGCCGGGAATAAGGTGGACGGGAAGCAACATTCTATCATCGCACCGCTCGCCGTAGGCAGGGAATTCATCTCCACACATTGCAACCTGAGACGGTACACACTGTGCGGTATGGAAGAAACTTCATCCCACGCACACTCAAGTTGTGGAATCAATATGGGGTTCTTCAAAAGGGGCATTAGGAGGTTTCTTCAGGGTCGGCAGCGCGAGTCTGACGCCTCTGGTGTTGCACACGTCCATAGGCCACAGTAACCACTTCCCATCAGGTGGGCCGTGTGCTTGTCTGCCACCTAATAGAGAGCTAGATGCTATGGTGCACTTTGGGAGAGACCCCATAGCAAAGTTACGATTTCTGTCTTACGCATTCACGTCTAAACCACTGAACCGATTTTGGTTTAATTTGTTACGGAGATAGATTAGACCTTGGGATAGTACAAGGCAGTAAAAAGGTTATGCTTGGTCGCGATAACCGACATCTACACGTCGGAGACGCGGGCATCCGCTAGTAATAAACACAACAACCTTTCTAAACCCTCCATAAATGTGATTACAGAAAAAAAATAGACTAATAGCCTATTTAAAAACATGCCTTTCCTTTTATCCAGTGATAATATTATGCTGTAAAGTAGCACCTATTTATAACCGATCTATTGTAAAAAACATCAATCAGTTTCGTTGAGTCATTGAATCGTTTCATTCCATTCAATTTGATTGAAACTTTTTGTGACAGATAACATAATGAGCGCGCATCGCGTAAAAAAGTGATACAACAGTGAACACGTGTTTATGGCTCTATGGAACAAAGTTTGAATGTTCAAATTAAGAATTTAACTTGACGTGATTTAAACATGTAAAGAACTGCTCATGTGTTGTTGAGTGCTGGTGAGGCCGCCCATTGTGCACTAGCTGCATTAGCTGAACTGAAAAATATTGGGGTGCATAAAAAATATATATTGCAATAATTATCTATCTTTATAATGGTAAAAGAATATTTGAAATCGGGCCAGTTGTTATTGAGTTTATTCGAATACAAAAATAAATCTATCCCCTTCATATGTATAGAGATCTGCCGGATTTGTTGACATTAATGATCACTGCTCTGCTCCCATTTGTAGTAGCGTGATGGATAGCATATAACCTTTTTAATAAGTGGACTATAACAGAAAAAATATTTATCAATTCAAACCGGTAATTCTTGAAATTTACGCGTTCAAACTAACAAACAAACTCTTTAGCTTCATAAGATTAGTCTAGATTGTTAAAGGCAGGTTTCATCAGCGAAAGTAATTTGCATTCAAATCAAACTGAGTTATGTTATGATTATGACATTTCACTCAATGAGCGTAATTTCTTTCAGACTAATTTAAGAGTAATCTTATGTGTGACTGTTATCGCATTCTCCATGCTCGAGTCGACAAGGCGACTTTCAAGTAGCTCTAGAATTCTCAATCATTTTTGACGTCTCATTCATAAAAAGTAAAGGTTATTTTTGTTTGGCAGTTTATTTTTCTAGAAACTAAATATTACTATATTATAAGAGCAATGGTGCACATTAGGAGAGGCATATGTGTAGCAGTGGATTGCAATGGCTAATTGATTGATATGCGATATAAACGAAAGGCTTTTTGCCCAGCTTTGTCTTCTGCACTGACGGCATCGAATCTTCCGGTTCTTACAGAGTCAGTAGCACGCGTGTGACTCCCCACCGGCCTACACAGGCCCATAGCCCAAGTTAACCACTTTCCATCAGGAGGGCCGTTGTTTGCCACCTAAATTATATAAAAAAACCGGTCAAGTCGGACTCGCGTACCGAAGGTTCCGTAACTTAAGCTATATAAATCGTAATATATTCTGAATACGTTGACTTAGAAGTTTGATTTTTGAACAGTTTCAAGACGTTATCTTCCTGAGTATATGGTATGAATTTCAACTGGATACATCCACGCATTCCTGAGAAAAAGGTCTTTACAGACATACAGTCGGTTAGGCGGATAACGAAGTGATCGTATAAGGGTGCCGTTTTTGTCCCCTTTTATATACCACTTAGGTGGCAGACAAGCACACGACCCACCTGATGGAAAGTGGTTACGTGGCCTATGGACTTGTGCAAATCCAAGTATTCATACTCGCGCTACCAACCCTGTAAGCACAGAGAGTTTCTGTGCCGTCAGTGTAAAAGACGAAATAGGACAAGCTTTTGGTCTTCCCACTGACAGCACCAAAACTCCAGTGAGCTCTGGCTACCCTACTCACCACCGGGAACACAACACAAGGTTATTATTGCCGAGGTTTTCTATAGGGCGGAGGTACTTCCCCAGTCGGACTGCTCAATTGGACGGAAATACCGTCGTGTTCTACCTCCTAAAATAAAGAGGTACGGAGCATTAAAATAAAAATCCTACAAATTCATAAGCCATGCAGTGATTAGTGATTACACCGTGTACGTCATACATCAGGCCATTGTTTTGCAGATGATTATTTGAAAACTTTTACAATCATATAGCTGTTAGATTTCATTTCACTTATTGTTTATATTGAGTTGTTGGTGTACAGTCACTTAGAGATCATTTGGAGGCATCGTGTGCCGGATCACGACTCACGCACTTCCCTTTAATAAACGCATTGCTGGCTGATCCATGCGTCATACTCGCGAATGGGTGATAGACGACCTCCGTGGCGTAGCGATAGAGCATTCGACTGCTATGCAGGGGGTGCGGGTTCGGTTCCCGCTCAGTGCAAATATTTGTATGCATGAATATGTATATTTGCATTGGTCTGGGTGTTTCTATGTATAATAATATGTATGCATTTACAAAAAAAAAAGTATCTAAGTATGTTTATCCGTATTCTAGATTCCATAACACAAGCTAGTTAAGCTATGCTTACCATGGGTCTAGATAGCGTTGTGTAGAAAGTCGTGGAATATTTATTTATTTATTTATATCCACTTACGGTCTTACTTATCTACTCTTGTGAACGTGAAAAATAAACGGTTTTTTTAAATAAAACAACGTTCAATATATAGTATAAGTCTAGATTTATTGCCGCGTGGCTTCTGGCAGAGTAGGGCCACCCCATCTCTACCCATGCGGTGTCGTACAAGGCGACTAAGGGATAGTACTGTTTAACATCAGACAGATATATACAGCCCAGACTCACCCTCAGATGCATGGCTCGAGTCAACAATAGTGCCTGGAATACGGCTATAGGCTCACCCCCTATTACATGGGACCGAATACAATTATTGGTGAAATGTGGGTGTTAATTCACTCCGCCTAACCCTCCCTCTGCCTAATCTATTTTATCTGACATAAATATCTATCCGAGTGGTGACGGAGAAAGAATGAGAACTTGTAGTATCACCACCCAATCTCATCCGATAGATGTCGTAAGAAGCGACTATTGAAAAAATACGCAGACGATATCACTGCGAGAGAAGAAAAACTCGAAATAAAACCCTGTACCAACCCGTCTGGCCAGTGTGGAGCCTCCCAACATTGGGAGAGGCCTAAGTCTTGATTGAATGCTTATTAATTGATTGATTATGTGTATCGTTATGGCAATACGTTGCCATATTTCAAGGTCTACAGTTCATCGCGATTTCGTACTTCTAACTTTTGGCTCGTACGGCATTTATGGGAACAATTATCGTGTGACTCCTGACTCTGGGGATTAGGGATATGCGCCATATAGCCTGCGCCACAGTCTCATCTGTCAATCAGCTGGTTTACGGATTTGTAAATAATTCTAGTAGGTAGTTCAGTGAAACCTCATACACTCAGGTCCATCTTATAAGTTAAGAAACATATATTTTTCACTGAAACTAAAAGAATTTACCTTTCGCTTGCAACTCATTTAAAAAAAGTCTGTAAACAGAGACAATGTTTTTTATATTCTGATAGCAGTCATACATAAACCATACGCGAGCTATTGCTCGGGACACATTTGTTGGACCTAAAATGTGCTGAAAATTTGCTCTATACGCGCAGTACACGTTTCTTGGGTCTCTTTTGAATATATCACAGGGTACTACTCCGGTTGAGGAGAGAGCCAGATCGTGAGAGATGGGCCTGGGTCGGCCGGGGTGCGAGGGATATGCCTGTCAACCTCACCTTCGGCAACCAAAACGGCCCACAGGCGGCGTGCGTTTTAGTCGGTTCGAGTTCGACATAACCTCTTCCACCGGCTCCGGTGGGGAGGTATCCGTGGGGATTTTGCGCACGTTAAAAATAAAGGTACTACTCCGGTAGATGACCTTAAATTTACCAAGCATATTTATTACAAAACAATACGCGCCTACCAGAGCCTCGTTTGTCTCACGATATAAGTTCAAGATATGTCTCCCGCTGTATACATTGATGACGTCACCGCCAAGTCTGCCAACATAAAAGTAACGGAATGTAAGACGACGCGTGCGCAAATGCAACAATACCTTGGAATGCGGTGCAACCTACTCCGTATTAATTACTGTGCTCGGTAACATTATATCAAAATATAGAACGATATTCGTATACATACTATATGCTACATACTCTGCTTAAATGATATGATTGCTTACATAATCTATACTATATAATAATATGTATATATAATATAATATAATAATATTATAAAGAGGAAAGATTTGTATTTTTGTATGTCACGAATAAACTCAAAAAGTACTGGACCGATTTTAATAATTCTTTTTTCATTAGAAAGTTACATTCTTCGTGAGTAACATTGGCTACTTCCCGATAATCCTGATATTCCCATGGGATCAGGATTTACGCGGGTGAAACCGCGGCGCGGAGCTAGTACAAAATAAATATATTATAATTCGTCCTCTGATCTACAGGACAGGCTCTGTGGTGTGGCCGTATTGAACGCGACTGCTACGCAGAGATGCGGGTTTATTCCCCTTCAGTGCATATTTATTTGCATTAATATGTCTATTTGTTATATCACTTAGATGGCAGACAAGCACACGACCCAACTGATGTAGATTAGTGACTACCGTGGACCATGGACGCATGCAGCACCAGAGGAGTCACACTCACGCTGCCGATCCTATAAGCAAAGAGAGTTTCTGTGCCGTCAATGTAGAAGACAAAGCAGGACAAGCTTTTAGTCTTCCCACTGATAGCACAATCTCTCCAGTGAGCTTTGGCTACTCACCGCTGAGAACACAACACGAACTTATTATATTCGCGGTATTCTATAGGACTGAGGTTCTTCCCCAGTCGGACTGCTCAATTGGACTAAAGTACCATCGTGTCCTATTGGAGGGCACATTAGACGTCAGCTCCGGTTGCCATACGAACATATATGTAATGTTACGGGTAATTGGAGACCTCAAAAGTCTGACTAGTCTAACTACAGAACTTCGCTAGTGCAAATTGGTTGAGGTCAGTGGCAGTCGCTTCACGAAATAATATCTATGTTCAGCCGCATCGAAATTAGACTGGAAATCCCTGCTGAGTTGTGAAAAGGCTCAAGGAAACAATGACTCCTATGATGTATAGGTGCCTGGAGGAGGTATTCAGAACCCAGTGCCGCTCGGGAATAACTTCAATCTAACCCGGTGATACCAAGGATCCAGGCAGCATTCCTTGCTAGATCTATACTAATATTATTTAGCTGAAGATTTTGTTTGTTTGTTTGAACGCGCTAACCTCAAGAACTACTGAATCTAATTTTAAAGCCATCTTTGTATTGCATAGTCCGTTTATCGACTAAGGTTTAAAGCTATATTTCATTACGCTACTACTTAAGAGAGCGGAACAGTGGTCATAAATGTCAACAAATTCGGCAGATTCCCATACATAATTAGAAAACTAAATAAATACGGCTCAAATTGCGACATGATGTTTCAAAATATGCAATGGACGAAGCTGGGTCGAATCAACTAGTTGCTAACACAAAGGCTTTCTTTGTAGGTGAAAACTGCATTTTTTTATATCCAACTTAGGTGGCAGACAAGCACACGGCTCACCTGATGGAAAGTGGTTACCGTGACCTATGAACGTGTGTAACACCAGTGGAGTCATATCCGTTCTGCCGACCCTGTAAGAACAGAGATTTTATGTCCGATATGCAGAACACAAAATCAGAACAAGCCTTTGATCTTCCTACTGACAGCACAAAAACTCTCCAGTGAGCTCTGGCTATCCTACTCATGATTGCATAAGCGTGCATTGTTTCTATTAGCATTATTACAATGGACGGACAAATACGATTACAATTGTAAAGCACGATTAATAGTGCGTTTATAGTAATGAAATCACTATTGGCAAATTTAATATTGTAATGAGTGTAAATAAATAAATTACGTGTATCTTGTTGTGTATGACAACACCGTTTTCCTTAATCGCCATTGAGTAATAGTTGATAGGAATAGTGTTTAGCTTTGATAGAAAATTAAAGGTAGAGAGACTTCCTTCTGCAAGCAAGTAATGCTCGTGAAGGAGGAGGCGGGGCGAGAGCGACGAAGGATTGCAAACCAAGCTGCCCGCGTTCGAAGGCAATTTGGGCGTCGGAGATCGATGAATGACCTCCGGCCCCCATGAGCGGAACCGCCTGTCACCCTGGCAGAAGCAGGCCGCGGCGGCGAGTTGGGTACTCTGTTCTTACACCCGAGAAGAGGGCCAGTTCGAGAGTGCTACTACTTTCTAATGATGAAATCGAAAGAGGGTAAATCGATATATTAACACCTAAAAAACTTTTTTCACTGTTCACCGCCAACACTCGTTCTTCCGTGATCATGGTGCTTGCAACAGCGCCGAAATATCGGAAACTCAAAACAATACGACACGGTTAATATCCCGATTACTTTGATACTTATATGTTGTTTGTTGTACTCTAATTGCATTGAGAATTATCCTCAATTTGAGTGACCGAGATTTTAGCCCCGGTAACCTACATATATTTATGCCTCTTTTTAATATAAGATAAGCTTGAACAATGCTGTTCCAGTCCCACACGTTGTATGGTAGAGAAATAGACAATAACCTTTCAGAATGTCAACGAAATGAAGCTATTAAAGTTAAGTCTAATATAGTCTGCTGGTCCTATTCGATATTTTCTCCCGCTCGAGGCACTCAAGCACGTAATCAACCAAACACCTGACGGCCACGGTGTATCACCACAGAGTAGCAATTTGATTCGCACGCACTATACAGGTCAACCACCTCGTTACGCAATCACATCGGCGGTAATGCTTTTTCATCTGTTTCTATTCGTATGTGTGTAGGGTTGTCACAACGTTAGATATTAAAAAACTAAAGTAGCAGTTATAAATTTTAAACTATCGCGTTCTATGATATACAATAATGTTAACGGAAATTAACCCGATCATGGTATTGGTAAATACATACTTTTTATTTACCTGACGCTTCAACCAGGTTACACCAGCTGGACGAGGCAGCCTGTGACCACGGCTAGTGCAACCCGGTCAAAACGGCAGACAAATCAAAGGTAGTACATATACCATGATCGCATTTATTATCATTAACATTATTGTATGATTTGATTATGAGATTTGAATGGTTCGGTGGCTCAGTGGACAGAGCATTCCCACTGTAAGGGAAAGATCGCGAGTTCGAATCCCGCCTTAACTGATTCAATTATTTTCCAATCTAATCGATTTGAAACTAGAAGGTATTTTTTAATTCGTTAAATATATTTCTGGTACCTCTTGTCTTAAATTTCTGGTATAGCTGTATCATTCTTTCTACGCAGCAGCATTAAGCTGCAACTAACGTATGATGATCAACCAGAAACAGCTGAGTCAGACGAAAAACAATGTGTCATTGTAACATGTATGTAAATTAATGAATTTATTTCACAAGGATAACGGCTGTATCTCTTACAGATACAAGACTCTACTAAACTTAACCGGTACAATTGGATCATATTCAGTTTCGTACGATACTTTAAATAGCTAAAAGTCAACATCCATGACGGGGTGAGAATCCCCGACTAGTGTCTTTCGAAGGGAAATACATGGACCAACCGAGCTACCTGGATATATGCATTAATTTCCTTTCTATTTACGATTTGGAAATGGGTCCCATCTGCTTTCAAACGCGTTTCAGTCTTTTTAGAATATTGGTTATCAGAAATAATTTATTTGCAGCCGATTTTATTATTTCTTATATTATTCATTCAATTAAATGTAAATGTATTTATCACATACAAAATATATAAAACATAAATACACGAAAGAAACTCGCGATCATGTCGCGTCAAACAGCCCACTCCGCATCGTTCCCGGCGCAAAGGTGCCCATGATGCTGGCCGCGTTGCCCCGCCGCGCGCCGAATCGCAATAGCCAACCTTTGCCCCAGGAACGAGCCGGATCGGAAGTCACCGCCTTGGTCGTGGATGCGGCGGCCAATTTCCGCGATCAACCTCTTACCAACCAATTAAATTCAATAATTATATTCTTACTATAATAATCAATGGTCACTCACATTACTATTAGAGATATCAGGATACATATTTACCATGTACTACCACTGTGATCTGCTTGCAACAGTACCTCAATAAAGTATCTCAATTAATTCCAAAAAATATCCCAAGAACTCTGATATAAATATATTCTTACGTTTCGACAACCCTACGCATCCCACGATAGTCAGTAGAAGAACGACGTAAACGGATGTAAACACACACAAAGACTCGCACCAACACAAACATGCTCGATTAGTTTAGTTGTATTTTTGTTTACGGTACAGAACATTGAACACGTGGCATGGAACAGGAAGGTTGAACTTTTCTTTACATCTCGAAGAATGAGCGGCCGTCTATAATGGAGTGCTGACCCCTCGACTTAATCTATCGTGGCGAGAGTTGAGTTTGGCAGAAACGGCATGAAATTATGTATTGTATATACTGTACCTACTAGTAATGCGTTGAATATAATGTCTGATTATGTGAGAGGCCACCTTTTTAAAACGATAGGAATGACAACATGTAGTTACCGGCAGGTATCTTGACCCCCGTGACGTTACACAATGTAGTATGTACTCTATAGCGCAGTAGGTACGTGTTTTTTGTGTGATTTTTGAGGGTTGCGCGGGATGCTAAGGCGGTGAAGGAACTCAAAAGCAACAATCATGGATTAGGTAAGTATATCAAACCAATTCGCCCAGGGTCATCACCAAAGTTGTTTTTGCGTTTTTCTCTTTTAAAGATAAGATACATTCTCTTTATTGTACACGCCATCTCTTCCAATGCGGTGTCGTACAAAGCGACTAAGGGATAGGACTGTTTAACGTCAGACAGATATTTTTTTTTTTATTTATTTTACTTTATGCACGATGTACATTGGCGGACTTAATGCCGTAGGCATTCTCTGCCAGTCTACCATAGGGTGGTGCAGAGCTAGTACGAGGTAGGCGCATATTAACAAGAGATGCGTTTGGTTCTATAAGGACTATAGATTAATTATATATAGGTTCTTAAACATAAACAGTACTTATACCTACTTATCAAATTTAAAATAAATCAGAATAGTTATACATATACATAAAATATATACACATATATAACATAAATATAATACATAAATATAGATACCCATATCAATATGAGTAGAAATATCATTATCGTTGAGACGATGATTCTGCCAATTCTGTGGTGATCAATTGTCGTACCCTAGACTTAAACACATTGCGGCTCGTGCTCTTCCTGATCTCTAGAGGAAGTGCGTTCCATAGGCGAACAGTCTCAACAAAGAAAGAGGAGCCTAAAACCTGCAGCTCTCACTCGGCCTCAGATGCGTGTCTCGAGTCAACAATTGTGCCCGAAATACGGCAATAGGCTCACCCCCTTTTACGTGGGACCGAATAATATTATTGGTGACATGTGGGTGTCAATTCGCCTCTGCCTTACCCTCCGGGGATATAGTATATGTATGTATGTATGTACACCAAACATAGAGTACCTAAACACATAGGATACGTACATGATGAGAGTTGTAGAATGGGCGGTCTTATCGGGATCTTTCTAATCAAATAAATTTTTCCTAACAATTGTATTGTGGACTTTTGCTATGATTTTACTATTTATCATTAATCTATTATATTCTTTATATTCTACTGTAAAATAAATAACACAGACGACTATCTATATCAAGTCTGGCAAATATAAATAAAACTATTGACACGGACGTCGGTTTCTCATCTCCATCGTACGGAAGAGCGATTCTCCCACGGTGTCAACAAGTTATTGACACGATATCGAGATGTCAAGAGTTGCATTCAAGTGCAAATTGCATGCATAAGTAATAAAGTATTGCCAACTTAAGCGCACACAACACGCACTTTCAAAATTGTGTCAAAGCCATAAAATCATTTGTATACTCATCGAGGCGACCGGTGACACTCGTTCCTGGTCCATAGGCTGGCCATCGCCATCCAACGTGGCAACACAGCAAATGTTATTATGGGCACTTTTGCACCGGGAGCGATCAGGGGCGGGTTATTTGTTTAGTACATGGACTAAGCATTGCTTGTTGTACAATTGAGACATTTTGTATTAATTTGATGAATAATAAAGTCCGCCAATGTACATCGTGCATAAAGAATACATAAATAAAAAAATAAACAAAGTAATATTAATTTTATTGATTTGTATAGATGTACATATATATAGAACATTAAAATTCCTAACAAAATATAAAAAATATCAAAATTTTTGAATTTATTATTGAATTTTCCAGTCCAATTAAGAATCTATTTGCTAACTAATTGGACTGGAAAATTCATTGGGTTTTTTTCTTGTCTAACTAAACATGTTTACTTAATCTAACTTTTGTTTGCTTAATAGAATAAACGATTAATTTCTAAGTTAGATTGTGTTCCAAATAATCTAGCATTTTATAATAATTAACCTTTTTCACCCATTGGTTGCCATATAAACATCTACGGCAGTCGGTACGGGAGTCCTTAAAAGTCCAACTAGTCTAATTACAACTTTGATATTTAAACTATCATGGTTACTCACAACAGTATCAAAATAAAAGGGATATTTACCATGTTTCATTGTTTTGACAGCGCCGAAATATCGGAAACTCAAAACAATCAAACATGGTAAATATCCCGTTTATTTTGATACTGATACAACTTTGATATCGCCAATTGGATGTAGAGATCAGATGGCAGTAGCTTCAAGGAAAATATAAGTAAGCATCACGGTTGATGAGTTGGGAAAAGGCTAAGAGAATGATGATAAGTAGTTTTCACCCATTCCAGTATCAACTCACGTAAGAAAAATGAAAATAGTCTTAACGAAAGCTTCCATTTTACGATGTCGTGGCTCAAGTCCATAAATATTGTAGAGGACTGAGAACTTCGCAGGTGTACTTCATTAGCTATTTACCCTCCGTCAAGGGCGAGCTTCAATGGCACTGGTCGATATAACATGTACTGGAACACGTGGAACAGTGTTACCACTTATAATAATAAACCTCCTTAAATTTGCTGAAATGCTCCTTAAATGCTGTCGATAGATTAGTTTCTTCAGGAGGTAATATCTGTATACAATGTCATTTACCAGTAAACAACTTAATTTTAAGCAAAAACATGCATTTTTTATGTAGTGATAACTTCGTGTTGGTTCTTCAGTGGAAAAGAATATGGCCACTCCATCTTTTCTCATGTGCGTCGTAGAAGACGACAAAATGGCTGTTTGACGACAATAGGCTCGCACCATATATGGCTCCCTATAAGTTATGTGGAATCGATAATTATAGTTGGCGAAATATAGTTCTGTGGGATAACCAAAAGCTTTTCCTGCTTTGTCTTTTACACCGATGGCACAGAAACTTGTGCTTACGGAGTTGGCAGCGTTAGTGTGACTCCCTCGGTGTTGCACACGTCCATAGGCCACGGTAACCACTTTCCATTAGGTGGGCCGTGTGCTTTTCTGCCAACCAAGTAGTATAAAAAATAAAAATAGTTGGCAAAAAAATTCAACCAATCAATAAGCCTATCACAGTCCGCTGTTGGACATAGGTCTGTCCCAATGTTGGGAGGCTTTGGCTGGTTTTTATTTCCACGCTGGCCAGGTGGGTTGGTACAGGGATTTATTTCAAGTTTTCCTTCTCTCGCAGTGTTATCGTCTGCGTATTTTGCTGTTAGTCGCCCCTTCGGATGAGACGGGATATCTCATCCGAAGTATGCGGAATCTGGGATTCAAATAATTTTAAACGCAATGTCTGACCTCCATGCACATATTCGTTCTTTTTTTAAATACTGGCCGCTAATATTTTTTTTCTTATACCTATACGTTAGTGTTTTGTTTTTGTTGGGTTTAAAATGTCATATCGCTGAAAAAATTGAACTCACTCGTGAAAATATTCGTGCTATGATTTATTACGATTTTCGACGTGGTTTAACGCAACAACAGTGCGTAGATCAATTAACTTCGACTTTTGGTGGTGAAGCTCCATCAAAAACGACTGTATATCACTGGTTTAGTGAGTTTAATCGCGGGCGGAGTAAGCTCACGGACGAAGTTAAAGAAGGTCGCCCGAAATCGGTGGTTGTGCCACAAAATATTGAAGCTGTGCGAAAACTAATAATGCAAGACCGCCATGTTACGTATCGCGAGATAGAGGCCATTCTGGGCATATGTATGACGAGCATTCATAGGATAACACATGAACATTTGTCTGTAAAAAAAATTTGTTCGCGTTAGATCCCGCACAACTTAACTGAGGATCAAAAAGATGCTCGCGTCGAATGGTGCAAGAAAACCTTGAAAAAATTCAACGGAGGCGACTCAAAATCTGTTTATAATATCTACACAGGTGACGAATTTAGGATCTACGCGTACGATCCCGAAACTAAACAACAATACACAGTTTGGGTGTTTCAAAATGAGCCAAACCCTACGAAAGTGGCTCGTGCAAAAAACACTGTAAAGCAAATGGTGGCCTGCTTTTTTGGTATTAATGGCCATGTGGCTACAATACCACTGGAGAATCGCAGAACGGTTAATTCGGAGTGGTACACGACCATTTGTTTGCCAGAAGTATTTGAAGAAATACGCAAAAACAACCAGCGACGCAGAATCATACTTCACCATGACAATGCCAGCTGTCATACATCTCAGGAAACATCTACATTTTTGGATGGTCAAAAAATAGAATTAATGGGGTCATCCACCGTACAGCCCTGATTTGGCTCCCAATGATTTCTATTTATTCCCAAATGTAAAGAATAAATTACGTGGTCAACGATTTTCGACCCGTGAAGATGCCGTAGACGCGTTCAAACAGCACGTTTTGGAGATACCTCAATCAGAGTGGAAAAAGTGTTTTAAAAATTGGTTTTATCGAATGCAAAAGTGCATCGATCATAGTGGAGAATACTTTGAAAAACAATAAAAGCATATTGAGCCATGTACATTTATTTATTTTTTCTATTCCGCATACATAAGTAGCAGCCCTCGTATGCTTCATTTTGGTTTGCTACTTATTTTAATTATTAAAATAATTATATATTAAGTAAAGGAAGGTCGTATACGACAGGATCTGGTGCTCTAATATGACAAGGGCGCGATAGCTACTTACGGTTAGCAAATAGCGGTGACCGGTTGACCTTGCCATTATAGACTTGAGATTTATGAACTACTGGGGCTTACAAATATAAGCTATTGCCATTTCGAATTTGAAATATTCTTACTGTTCCGCAACGGTTTTGGGGAGCAAAAAAAGTGGTAGCAATTGGGAGTACATTTAAAAAAATTGTCTCGATTATCTGTTTCCACGGGGTGGCAACTGGAAAATACCTCGTTTTTCTCAATTGAAACGTCACTGTAAATTAATCACCTGGTGTTGATAATTGTTTAATTTTGGTGAACAAAACATTTAGGTACAATAGAAACCAATGGAACCATTACTAGCAGTCATCTTCAACCACATAACCGGCATTTTTTTTTATGCCACTTAGTTGGCAGACAAGCACACGGCCCACCTGATGGAAAGTGGTTACCGTGACCTATGGACGTCTGTAACACCAGAGGAGTCACAGTCGCGCTGCCAACCCTGTAAGTACAGAGTTTCTGTGCTGTCAGTAGAAGACAAAGCAGGACAAGCCTTTAGTCTCCAGTGAGCTCTGGCTACCCTACTCACCGCTAGGAACACAACACGAAGTTATTATAGCCGCGGTATTCTGTAGGGCGGAGGTACTACCCCAGTCGGACTGCTCAATCGGGCGGAAATACCGCCGTGTCCTACCTCCTATAAAAAGCTTAAAAGGCCAGTGACTAAAACTATATTGTTGTATGTATAGTGTATACCGTCACCGTTGGTGGAAGGTGGGGGGAAGTGTGAAGGCCCGTTAGCTATCTGTTGTGAATTTACATCCGTCCGTTCATCCGTCTGTCCGCGGACGTCTCGTATAGGTCAACGCTCCGCTCGTAATGGAACAGGAAGCATGAATATTTAGGTAGAAAAGGGGGGAGGGTGTACAGTCAACATAGCGTATATTTAAGTATAAATAAACCTTTATATATAAACTTGTATGAAAGGTGCAAACTTATATTTTGTGTCGACTGTATACAGGAAGTGCTGAGCGATCTTAAAAACTTTTTATCCATTTTTTTATACTACTTAGGTGGTAGACAAGCACACGGCCCACCTAATGGAAAGTGGTTACCGTGGCCTATGAACGCGTGTAACACCAGTGCTGCAGTGGAGTCACATCCGTGCTGCCGACCCTGTAAGAACAGAGATTTTAAGTGCCTTCAGTGCAGAACACAAAATCAGGACAAGCCTTTGGTCTTCCCACTGACAGCACAGTGTTTGTTTGATAGTACTGTAGATTAAATAAAACATTATAATGTATCACCTACAAGTGTTAACACACCTCTGCCTACCCCTTCGGATATTTACGGGAGTGAAACGCGTGCGACCTATGGGCTGGGCTACAGTTTTTGGCAGCAGCGACTGAATCGATGCTATATTGCTCCTTGCGGCCAAATAGCTCTTCGTTAGGTTATGATTCGGGAGGGATTATACGGGAGGACGTATAGGGAACCAAAAATGTGCATAAAAGGACAGAAAATTACAGAAAAGGATATTTTAATCTTCTTTTGTTTTTTATTTTGAACTTAGATAACATTTTGAATTTCGAGCGGGCTTGAACCGCTAAGATCCGCCTTGGGATATTATATTAACTATGTCATGACTAAAAGTATCCTTGGATAGTTCCCGGCATATGTTTTGACTCCAACTAGCGTGAGAAATAATACCTTGGTGCTCGTGGAATTAATATCAAAGAATCAATTTCATTTATTCACTTTAGGCACGTAAAGAGCACATAAACGTTAAAATTTTACAATTATGTCAAGAAATAATATAAAAATATCAAATAACATAAAAATAAACCATTGGGAAATGATTATTTAGCTAATATAATATATGATTGGTGGATTTGTACTCCTCCAATGTTTTTTTTTACGTGCGTAAAATCCCCACGGATACCCCCCGACCGGAGCCGGTGGAAGAGGTTATGTCGGACTCGAACCGACCAAAACGCATGCCCAAACCATTTTTGGTTGCCGAAGGTGAGGTTAACAAGCAAGACGGCAATAGGCTCACCCCTATTAAGTGGGGCCGAAAACAATGATTGATGAAATGTGGGTGTTAATTCACCTCTGCCTAATCCTTCGGGGATAAAGGCGTGATTATATGTATGTGTTCTTACTTCGTTTAATTTTATAACTATTTTAGTAGGTGAAAACTAAAGTCAGATTACAAGTAGCCAGTATCACGTGTGGCGTCAGCTGGTCAATTTTATGTAGGTATGTAGGTAGGTATATGATTTGACAGTTACATCATGACGTCAATACGCCACATGTACAGCATGTAATGACGTCTTTAGCATGTTGGCGGTCTTTTAATTCGTTTATTTCGCATCTGTATGATATTATTGCCATGAATAGTTGTTCTGTTATTGCAGGTTCTAAGTAATCCCAGATAAAAGTAAAATTGAATAATAGTCACTTAATTTAAACAATCTTCGCACTACAAAAATAATATTTATATTTTTTAAATAAATACATACATACATATAATCACGCCTTTATCCTCGGAGGATTAGGCAGAGGTGAATTAGTTAAAAAAATATCTGATACTGATCAACTAGTCGCACCGCATAAAATACGAACACACATTAGTTTTCATAATACATATTAGGTTGCTGCTGTTAGTGGTAGCTGTTGCCCGCAAAATACCGTTCCACATTCCAGTGACCCATATGAATATCTTCCCAGGCCTTTGTGCCATTTTACTTATCTAAACAGTGGCATTTGTGCCATTCCAGAAACAGATCTACTTTGGCGCCAAATTGAGTGAAAGAGTAACAAAATCTAGACACGTCCATTCTCACATACTTTCAAATTAATCTATACTTATAATATTACAAACCTGAAGAGTTTATTTGTTTGTTTGAACGCGCTAATCTCAGGGACGTTGAGGTTTGAATGGAAAAAATCTTTTTTTTTTATATAGAACAACAGTCAATTAGACTTCGCCTTGCCTGATGGTAAGCTGAAGGCCAAGTCTCAGAAAAGAGGGTCACCATTACTTACACATACCGTGTGACAACGGTGACACTCAGCTTGACGGTCTCATCATATGCTTTTTCACGCCCCGCTTAAAGGACCCGGGACTGTAGGAAGAAGGAAACATGTGAGCTGGTAATGAATTCCAGGCCTTAATGGTGCGACAGAGGAAAGAGTCACTGAACCGAATGCGTTGAATAGTCCATTTATTGACGAAGGTTTTAGGCTACATATCATCACGCTACTACTTAAGGGAGCGGAGTAGTGATCATAAATGTCAACAAATCGGCAGATTCCCATCCATTATTTGTTATCTAAAGAAATACGGCCTCAAATATATAATATGAGGTTTCAAAATATACCACAGGCGAAACTGTAATATTAAGTAATAGGAGTATCGCAAAAGCATCTTAATTTACTCGTGTAGATCAGTCTAGTTGAAACTCAATGACCATCATTAAAAAAAATTACGTTGAGCTAAGCGGACAGCTTTTACACTAAAATTTTATCTTTCGTTATCTACCAAGATTATCATAAATTATAACAAAGGAAAGTAAAACCTCTAAACTAATTACGTAATATGCTCTTCGTTTTACCTAATTCATGACTTAATTTCCTTTTGTTTCAGAACGAACAACGAGCTTCCCGAGCGTGTATTACATTGTAGCTTGCAACGGCTTCCCATTCGATATTCGAAACTTAATTCCCGCCTTACCTAGAACTGTGGCACAATTTTTATTCTAAACAGCTTATCCTAATTACACTGTCCTACCTCCTAAACAAGTGGCAATTCGTTGGTTGGTATTGACACGTATTTTTATATGTATACCAGTTATCAACTTATGTCAATCCCATATATTGAACAATCTATTATTATTCTACAAATGTATTGCCATTAGTCTAGAGGGACTTATTATGTTACATTAAGCTGTGTAACGCCAGCCAGTACAGATTTTAAGAATCAAATAAATTAAACATCGCCGCGTGGTTCCCGGTAGTGTAAAATTTTGACCACCCTATCTCTTCCCATGCGGTGTCGTACAAGACGACTAAGGGATAGGGCTGTTTCAACATCAGACAAATATATACAGCCCTCCCGAAGAGAGGGCCATCCCGAGGAGAGGGCCTCTGAGGAGAGGGTCAGATCGTGAGAGATATGCCTGTCAACCTCACCTTAGGCAACCAAAAATGATCCACAGGCGGCGTGCGTTTTGGTCGGTTCGAGTCCGACATAACCTCTTCCACCGGCTCCGGTGAGGGGGTATCCGTGGGGATTCTGCGCACGTAAAAAAATATATATATACACCTCAGACTCTAAGATGCATGGCTTGAGTCAACAATAGGGCCCGGAAGACGGAAATAGGCTCACTCCCTATTACGTGGGACCGAATTAAATGATTAGTGAAATGTGTGTGTTAATTCACCTCTGCCTAACCCTCCGGGGATAAAGGCGTGATTATATGTATGTATGTATAAATAAAACAAATTTATTGCGTTGTATTTCCTGATTTATGTTTCACAGTGTCTACGGTCGGCGTAACACACCACGCAAGGAGGTTTACTGCTCTACTCAAGCCATCATTATTTACGTCTGCATTACTTCGCATGCCAGTAATTGTGGCACACTGATTGAGATGATAAGTGTATCCGCTGGAAGTAATTGGTGTAGACGGATCGGAATAACATTTTCATCAATTTTTTTTTTTGGATTATTCTTTGAATAATTCTTCAATCATTTGATCAGTGTCGGCCTGATTTGCTGTGGCGGTAGTGAATCGAATTTGTATGCATGAACATGTCTATTTGCATTGGTTCGGGTACTTCCGTGCCTCCGAGAGCACGTTAGTCCGTCGACGCCATCGTACGAATATCTATAGCTGTCGTTGCAGGTAGTTAGAGCCCCAAACATCATGTATATGATTCCTCACAGGTGGCTGTGAAAAAAAAATCATGCTTCTTAAAGGTGATACAGATAAGAATAAGGGGGATATTTTTCTGTGGCGTTATTTTAAAAGAAGATCGTAATTATTCTTTGGTGAAACATACAGGGCTGTGTTTAAAATAAGAAGACACGTATAGTTTGATTAACGATTACAAAAAAATGTAGCAAAGAGTGCTTGGGAGGTCTACTGTTCACAGAACTGCTAGTTTATTATAAACCGTATGTGGGTAAACCCTTTTCTAGCTTTTTTAACTCAGTTGGATTCGGCATCCAGTCTTAGGTACTATGAAACGGCCGATCTTCGCTATTTTAACAGACTATTTATACTGTAGATTGATGGCACTTGGTGGAAACCTAAACCTTTGAGGATGCCGTAAGGCGAAACCGGTCAGGTGTAATAAGCAATAAAGTAATGTGGAAAAGTACAAGTGAGTTATCAATATGCTATTTTAACAGCTCATTGAAGCGATTGCTACCTTATCGTCATAACCCACTGGCAATATCAAATTTCTGTAGGTAGGCTAGATATTGTTTTATTAAAGAATAATAGAACCAAAATTAATATTCCCCCTAACCCCTGCAACTAAGCAAAATTGCTTAGTTGCAGGGGGGCGGAGGGAGGTAATGGCCAGGATTTCGAACTCGGGACCTCTCGATCGTTAGGCCGACTCAATAACTAAGCTACCGACGCTTATCGACCGAAGATTATCAGGCTTTTAGGGCTCAAACTACCCGTAACATGTTGTAACACACCTACAGATGTTC
This sequence comes from Eilema griseolum, assembly GCA_963662185.1. Lineage (NCBI taxonomy): Eukaryota > Metazoa > Arthropoda > Insecta > Lepidoptera > Erebidae > Eilema > Eilema griseolum. The sequence goes on from OY759249.1 coordinate 7,283,690, forward strand.
GAGTAGCACACGGGAAAAAATAAACCCTAAAATATCTCTGACCAGTCTGCCCACCCCCTCGGGGATAAACAGCTGTGAGTAAATATAACACTGACCGTCTGACTCGGTAGACATATCCGGTGTTATATCTATATTGCACATCGCACAGATAGCATGGTCTGCTATTTTGAGATAAGGTCAATGTCTGCGGTTTACTACCACATGCCTAGATGTGAAGAATAATGAACGTGTGGGGACTTGAAGACAGCGGAGGACGTTGAGTGGTTAGATGACATATGATACAGTACCCATAAATCACTCCCTGCTGCTGTCTTCCTATGCGCCTATAATATGGGGTTCTTCAAAAGCATTAGGAGGTTTCTTCAGGGTCGGCAGCGCGAGTGTGACGCCTCTGGTGTTGCACAAGTCCATAGGCCACGGTATCCACTTCCCATCAGGTGGGCCGTGTGCTTGTCTGCCACCTAAGTGGTATAAAAAAAAAATAACATCGACTCCGGAGGGGCAGCAGTAGAGCGTTCGACTGCTGAAATAGAGGTTACGATTTCGGTTCCTGCTGAGGGAAAATTATTTGTTTGCATGAGTTTGTATATGACAGATTGGACTGGGTTTTACACACCTCTAGTTACCTGGACGTACCGATTTATTTAAAATATGCATGGATAAAAAAAAATATTCCACGACATTCTACACAACGCATTCTAGACCCATGGTAAGCATAGCATGTGTTATAGGATCTAGAATGCGGATAAACATACTTTGATACTTTTTTTTTGTAAATATATACTACAAAGAATGCAAATATATATATTCATGCATACAAATATTTGCACTAAGCGGGAATCGAACCCACACCCCCTGCATAGCAGTCGAATGCTCTACCGTTACGCCACAGAGGTCGTCAAAGGAAAAAGGATCCTAATTATCAAATATTGGGATCCTTTTTTCGTTCGGTATACATAGGAAGATACCACGGGTAGCAGCTAAAATCATTTACATTTTTTATCGCCGACGTAGGAATATAAATATGTTAACCCTGGTTAATAATCTAGACTAGGTCTTGGATATTATTCTGAATTTATTTAAACTTCAGGACGGGAAGTGATAGTTGGTCCCCTTTCGAGGATATGCGCAAGTGGCGTGTGACTACAGAATGATATACCTAATAGAGTAATTATTATACACATAACAAGTTTCAGTGTGTCACCCATTGACATATTGTCACTTCATATGTCAGTGATCGCGTCACCAAACAAGTGCGCTATATCAGTTTTCCATGCCATTCCGCACTTCTGCAAGAACTTTTTCGGTCGAAAGTCAACATAAAAGTCCTGAATTAGCCGAAACTTTCGTCTGTTTTCTTGTGGTTCCAGAATTTTCCTCAACTCAGACGAAAATTATATCATAACAATAAATAATTATCCGAGAGTGCAATAAAGTACGATACGAACATACGAATATTGAATATTTTTGGGCAATATTCCTGTAATTATGTAAATTGTATCATTTGTACACACAGTCTCACATCACACATGACAAATGTCGCATCTATGTTCAAATTTGTCTCTACAGTCACCTGCACCGATGCAGGCGACCGTGATTGTGCAAGTGTTGTAATGATGATGAAAGTCATGTTCAATTTTAGTCATGTTCTACCCTTGGTCATGAATTTGTCAAGTTCACTTTTTAACTTCTAAGATGTTGTGGCCAATGATCATTTGTAAATTTGTGACAGGTCAAGAACTTTTATCGCGGCCTACTTCGGTGTTATAATTCGCGCGATTTCGTGGCCCGAGTTTAAAACAAACGCAGCGTGCCATTAAAACATCTATGATTCACCACGTGTTATAAATAACGGCATAATGGCGGAAGTTCTGAATTAGAACAAATTATTCAGAAAGTTATGCTTACTTTATTAAGTAGTGAGCGGTTTCGGCTCGCTGAAGTAATCACTGGGTAGGTTTTTGTACACAATCTTGTTGGTAGATTAACCGCTCATGTTGAACAGATTATATATTTACAAAACATGCTTCTGAATATCAAAATCTCAATCAATCGAAGTCTCGATCTAATCTCAAATTCTCAAATGTCAAAAACGTTCAAGCCTCGATTTTATGTTACAAACGATTACGATATCAACGTACTTAATTTAAAATTATTTAACAAAAAAAGGGTTTGGACATTTCATTTGATTTTGACAGATAGAGGCTGAATTTTGAATAGATTTTTATTAGGAGAAGTGGCCTTTAGAGTGGAGACCGCGAATCAGCAAACGGACGGACGACCTGATAAAGAAAGTTGGGACTGGATACGCATGGGGAATGATCGGGTGCTATGGCGCTATGGGCTCACTTTAGAAAAGACATATGTCCAGTAGTGGACTCTTCTTACTCTGAACCTTTTCCCAACTCAGTCGGGGTCGGCTTTCTAATCTAACTAAGATGCAGAACGTCAATATATTCCGTGAAACGACTGCCATATGACCTCCATAACCAATTGGCGATAATGAAGGGTCTGTAGTTAAACTAGTCGGAGTTTGGAGGGCTCGTCCAACTACCCGTATCGACTGCCAAAGATGTTCGTATGGCAACAGCGACTGACGGCTTAACGTGAAAGAAAGAAAGAAAGAAAATACATTTATTGCAAAACACAACACACATTACATATATATACATAATTAAAAACTGAAGACAGAATCTAATAAAAAAAAATAAAAAAAATAGAAATTAAAACACAAAAAACATAAAAACTCAATTTCCTCGTACCCGTCACAATTCGTTATCTATGGTTGCGCAGTGTCACCCACGCCAGCCACCACGGCGCGGCGCGGCCCGCGATTGGCTGACGCAAATGACACTTGCAACCACAGATATTTCTCTCTCCTGGGCAGTGAACTGCTAATTGATTGATTGAAACATGCTTGAATAGCACCATCATGTGAGGTCCACTTCCAAGAACTGCAAGGTCGATTGTATTATTTCTAGTGTTTAATATTACGCGTGTTGCAAACTCTTATCAAGTGCCACTTCAGATAGCAAAAGTCAATTAGGTATCCTTTATCTATAAAGGTGTAATATGTGTGGCTATATAGGTATAAGTACTTTTTTTTTTACGTGTGCAAAATCCCCGGAGCCGGTGGAAGAGGTTATGTCGGACTTGAACCGACCAAAACGCACGCCGCCTGTGGGTCTTTTTGGTTGCCGTAGGTGAGGTTGACAGGCATATCCCTCGCACCCCGGCCGACTCAGAGCCATCTCTCACGATCTGGCCCCCTCCTCGGGTACATAGGTATATAGGTATACTGTGTTAGTCTGCGCCTGGATTAGATATCATCACAAGGATCATCAATTGGAGAATCAAATCCACTTCGGCGATTAATCAGATAGATAAGCAGACAAAAAATGGACTGAGTGTTTCTGTTTTCTAGCCACGATACTGTACCCACGAATGAAAATACTATATTTACCTCCGGACGCCCTCCGTGGCGTAGCGGTAGAGCATTCGACTGCTATGCAGGGGGTGTGGGTTCGATTCCCGCTCAGTGCAAATATTTGTATGCATGAATATATATATTTGCATTGGTCTGGATGTTTCTATGTATAATATGTATGTGTTTACAAAAAAAAGTATCTAAGTATGTTTATCCGCATTCTAGATCCCATAACACAAGCTAGTTAAGCTTTGCTTACCATGGGTCTAAATAGCGTTGTGTAGAATGTTGTAGAATATATTTATTTATTTTATTTATTTATATTTTTCGTGAAGCGATTACCATCTGACTTGTATTTATTTGTTTAGTATAGAGATTTTAGATAGTAGAAGTTGAGAATTAAGTAGAAATTAATTATTATTGTGTTCTTAATTTCCAGACAGAAATTAAAAACACAATTTCCCACGATAAAAACGTAAGTACAGTAAAACAAACATGTGCGTGCAAAATTTCGTCCAAATCGGTTATTGCGTGAATTCGTGCTTAAGTAATAATATAATAATCCAAATATTACTTCTCAAATAATTATATTAGCATTAAGTAATAGGATTATATATTTAAAATAATGGTCGGAGCGTGTTTATGGCCAGATTGCCTACTAATTTGAGAGAATGAAATTTGAAGCATTTAGTATGCTAACTAGTCAACGATTAAGGTAGAAAACAATCAAATGGTCCAGGCGAGATTCGAACCCACGATCTTTCCCTTACAGGGCGAACGCGCTGACCACTAACCCAACGAACCTTCGCCTGAAACCTTCCAAATTCATCTATACATATATCCATCTTCCAGCGACAGTGGGAGCCATCTACCGATATTCGTACGAATTATCGGAATCAATTATCAATCAATCAATCAATCAATCAGCCCACTGCAGTCCACTGCTGGACATAGGCCTCTCCCAATGTGCGCCATTTTCTCCGATCCTCCGCCTTCCGCATCCAGTCAGTCCCAGCCACCTTTTTCAGGTCGTCAGTCCATCTGGCTAGGGGGCGTCCTACCTTTCGTTTACCTTCTCGCGGTCTCCACTCTAGGACTCGTTTGCTCCAACGGCCATCGGTCCTTCGGCATCGGTCCTTCAATTAATGATGTTGCAATCATTTTTAAACATAGATCAGTAGTCAGAGTGTTCCCCCTGTAAGGGAAAGATCGCGGGTTCGAATCCAGCCTGGACAATTCAATTTTTTTCTATCTTAATCGATTTTGAATAATTCGAGAGAGTTTGTGAAGATGTTTGAATGTTTGTTACTCAATTACGCTCAAAGTACTGAACAGAATCGGCTGTAATTTGGTATAGGGATAGATTATATTCAGGAATAACATATAGCCTACTTTTATTCCTGGAATAGATTCCCATGGCCTGCAGAAACGGAATCAAAATACCTCGTGGGCCCCGTGGGCAACATTTTTTTTTTTTTTTTTTTTATATATGACACGCCAACTTGACCTCACCTCGCCTGATGGTAAGCTAAAGGCAAAGTCTCAGGAAAGAGGGTCACCATTACAGACACTAAGTGCTACAATGGTGGCACTCAGCTTGGCGGCCTCATCAGATGCTTTTTCACGCCCCGCTTAAAGGCCCCGGGACTGTAGGAAGAAGGAAACACGTGTGCTGGTAATGAATTCCAGGTCTTGGTGGTGCGGCAAAGAAAAGAGTCTCCGAACCGCTTGGTTCTTGCTCGTATATTCTGCACAGTGTGAGGGTGACATCTAATATGGTGACATGTAGTAAATTTAAAAAAATAAATGCGGCTAAGCACGAGTATAACCTGTTATTATTTCTTGCAGTTAGCCAGTATTATCTAGATCTTAATTTAAGGTACCTAACATATTTTGTTATATTAATGGTAAGTATTCATGCTACCAAGCCAAATTGTAATATTGCATGCTTAATAAAATTTAACTGTTGAAATAATACTAGTTATAACTTTAAGTAATACCTAATAATAACGGTTTGTATTACAATAGGCTAGTTGACAATTTTTTTTTATTATCGAAAAATTACCACTCTATAATAAATATAACATAAACCCACGCCTATATCCCCGAAGGGGTAGACAGCACCCACATTTCGCCATTTAGGTATGTTTAGGTCCCAATGTAATAGGTGGCGAGCCTATTGCCATTAACTGGGCACATATAAACCTGCGATAAATACACACATAACTTCGAAAAACATTGAAAAGTCATTGGTGTGTGCCATGGTAAAAAATGGGATCGAACCCGAGACCTCGTCTCAGCAGTCCATTACCCATACCACTAGGTTACCGCGGTTCCACTCTATAATAAAATAATATAATGAACTGCTAAAGTGAAATATTGTTACGATAAATAGTTTTAAAGATTTTTGATTTTGAAAATTCAACTTTTCGCGCCGCCCGATAACGCTCCTTACAAAACCGTAGGTACTTTTTTTGTTTACGTGCGCAAAATCCCCACGGATATCCTCCCACCGGAGTCGGTGGAAGAGGTTATGTCGGACTCGAACCGACTTAAACGCACGCCACCTGGTGGGTCGCTGTGGTTGCCGAAGGTGAGGTTCACAGGCATATCCCTCGCAACCGTACGTAGGTACTAACGAGTGACGTCACACAACAGTCGCGAGTAGTGCGAATGTATGGAGTGCAAGAGAATTTAGCATTTATCTCGGTCTACGTTGCGTTTACACAATATGTATAGTTCATAATAAAAGTAATTTGTAATTTAATGAGGACTCTAAAAAGTTATAATGAAATACAATGATTGTGACTGTACATTGCAGATATAAAAATTATTTATGTTAAATTAACTATTCTAAATGTGACCCAATAAATTAAATATAAAAAAATTAAAAAGCCGTGTGGTTTCCGGCATAGTGGAAGGGCCACTCCATCTCTTCCCATGCAGTGTCGTACAAGGCGACTAAGGGATAGGGCTGTTTAACATCAGACATATAAATATATATATGTATACAGCCCAGACTCAGCCTCATGACTCGAGTCAACTATAATGCCCGGAATACGGCAATAGGCTCACCCCTATTACGTGGGGCCGAATACAAGTATTCGTGAAATGTGGGTGTTAATTCACCTCTGCCTAACGGCGTATAAAGGCGTGATTATATATATGTATGTATGTAAAGCATGAGAAGTGTGAAAACCCAGATTTGCAGAACAAAACGACGTTTAGATTAAAAAGTGGTGAAATCCAGCTTTAGTCGGTTATTGTTAGTGCCAAATAAATTTAATAAAAGCGTTTTAATAATACATAAACAATGCCTTTTTAAGTTTAAAATTTTCACGGAATTTAAAAGATAATTTCGTAACATCGCTTCGTTCATTGCTCCCGAGAGCGACGTACCTACGTACGCCATTACGAAATTATATTATACCGAAATATTATGAAATTATATTTCCTGCACACGCTTAGAAACAGTTCTCGGGTTTCCTGCAAGATCATAAAATACATACAGGACCCTTATTATTAGGTTTGACCACAGATACCCTTGGAGTTTCTCTGAAGGATAGAATTCGGAACGAGGTTATCCGACAGAGAACTAAAGTTAACGACATAGGTCACAGAATAAGCAAGTTGAAGTGGCAAAGAAAATTACAGAGTTAAATTTGATTAACTCATTTTGCTCGTGGTTCCCATTCTCATTGCTATGATTAGCTCTAAAGATGGATTTTACACTGCGTTCAGAGATAATTTTTGTCCATTTGTTCGCAAAGTATTGAATGAATTTCAATGCGGTTTTTTTTGTTAGGTCGTCTTGGTCAGATTATAAGTCTGCTGTATATTTGATCACATATTGTAGGACACGACAGTGTTCCCGTCCCAATTGAGCACTCCGACTGGGGAAGTACCTCCACCCTACAGAATACCACGGCTATAATAACCTCGTGTTGTGTTTCCGGCGGTGAGTATGGTAGCCAGAGCTCACTGGAGAGTTTTTGTGCTGTTAATGGGAATACCAAAGGCTTGTCCTTATTGCTTCTTCGACACTGACACAGAAACTCTGTTCTTACAGGGTCGTTGGCACGGGTGTAACTCCCCTGGTGTTCCACACTTTTATAGGTTACGGTAACCACTATTCATCACGTGGGTTTGTCTGATACCTAAGTTGTTTAAAAATAAACTGAATTGAGTATAACCAAAGATATGACCTAAAGTCGCGACAACCAACATTTACGCAGCCGGCCATAGAAATGATGGAAAATTAAACCTACGTGAGCATGTTAAGAGAAAATCTAGGATACACTCAGAGATAGTCAGACGCAAAGATATGCAAGGGCGTTCCTAATGACTGGCAGTAGGTATCTAATAGATAGGCAAGAACTAGGTCACTTACGCAGCACTGAGCCACGTGATGTACAGTCACATTACCCACGGTTGGAATACTCATTGAATAGTGAAATGAAACTGAAATGAAAACGCATTGAAGAGGAGAGGTCGAATGGAAGAGTTTTCGATTATGATATAGAAAAATTTAATCGGTTCAGGTGGAATTCGAACCCGCGATCTTCAAATTAAATTCAATTTATTTGCTAGTGGATCATAGGCTTGTGTACAGTTCTTATTCTAGGTTACATTAAAGTGCGCTATGTCCTACCATGGAATATGGTGTACAAATTAAATTTACATTAACATTCATATAAATATTAATTACTTTACAATGTCATTCGAGAGAATTATCATTGAGGAATTCTTCAATGGTATAAGTAAGCCTTATCTGCTAAAGCTTTTATTAGCTTTCACCTAAATACGGTAACATTTTCTAATCGGATCTTCGCAGGTATCTTGTTGTAAATAGAGATTGCCATACAAAACACACTACGACATAACAACTGGGTTTTACTTGGCACGACTTTTAAGTTACCCTCACACCTGGTACCTGGTGGATTAGCGATAAATAAATGAGGGTTGCTTTTCACAAATGTAGCTACCTCAATTATATACATTGATGTAACTGTTAAAATACCCAACTTTTTAAACTTATTCCTGCATGATTCCCTTTTGTTTAAACCTATCATACAACGAATGCAGTGTTTTTGTGCAATAAGTACTCGCAATTTGTCAGTTGAGTTGCCCCAAAATGTTATGCCATATCTGAGAATGCACCCTTACTGGGAATCCTATCCAATCCAGGGAATTTACAGGGTTAAAAAAGGTCAAGGTAAAAGGAAAGATCGCGGGATACTTCGTGTTGTGTTCCCACTGGTTAGTAGGGTAGCCAGAGCTCACTGGAGAGATTGTGCTGTCAGTGGGAAGACTAAAGGCTTGCCCTGCTTTGTCTTCTACACTGACGACACAGGAACTCTGTGCTTACAGGGTTGCCAGCGCGTGTGGGACTCCTCTAATGTCAGTTGCGCCGTGTGCTTGTCTCCCATGTGGTATAATAAAAAATAATCCTACATCCTTACAAAATACATACTGTATCATAACATAACATAAACTCACGCCTATATCCCCGAAGGGATACGCAGAGGTGCTAGCACCCACATTACACCATTAACCGGGCACTTATAAACCTGCGATAAATACATACATAACTTCGAAAAGCATCGAAAAGTCATTGGTGTGTGCCATGGTAAAACCTGGGATCGAACCCGAGACCACTTCTCAGCAGTCCATTACCCATACCACTAGGCTACCGGCTACATATTGTATTGCGTAGGAAAACCTTTCGCAGTGCAAATGAGTCACACAAATTAGACGCATGTGTTTCTTTAATAGCATTTTAACGAGAAGAAACCGTTGGTAGTTTGATACAGTCAGCATCAGATTGATCTTGAGGAACATGCCTTGGTTTCCCCTCCTTCCTGTTGAATGATTGTTCTGATAGTACACACCTTTAGTTCGAACAACAATACAATTTGAATCAAATTAAACAGTTCGCCGCGTGGTTCTCGGCAGAGTAGAATTTGGACCACCCCATCTCTTCCCATGTAGTGTCGTACAAGGCGACTAAGGGATAGGGCTGTTTAACATCGGACAGATATATAAAGCGCAGACTCAGCCTCAGATGCATGGCTCGAGTCAACAATAGTGCCCGAAATACGGCAATAGGCTCACCCCCTATTACGTGGGACCGAATACAAATGTTGGTGAAATGTGTGTGATAATTCACCTCTGCCTAACCCTCCGGGGATAAAGGCGTGATTATATGTATGTATGTAAACAGTTTGATTTGCTCTTAATACCTTCGTGTTAAGATCATTTGAAGACTACTACAATTTTTTTAATATATATGCATTTTACAAAAAAAAAGTATCTAAGTATGTTTATCCGCATTCTAGATTCCATAACACAAGCTAGTTAGTTATGCTTACTATGGGTCTAGATAGCGATGTGTAGAATGTTGTAGAATATTTATTTATTATTACTCAAGCTCGTTCTTACGCTGACTGTACACGATAGGTATTGAGATACCGTGCGTTACTTTCGAAAATAGATGACTCTTCAGAGTGCCTAGTGCGAGTTTTTTCTCACATTCACCGGTGACGAGTAAACAACTGTAATTTGTATGACATTGAATTAGTGCCGCCTGCCGGCAAACATTTTTATTTATTTATTTTATTATTATACTTTGTACACACACACACAAAATTATATTTATAGAGAATAATAGATGTAATTTACAAAGGCGAGCTAAACTCAAAATTGAGTTTTCTTCCAGCAAACCGGAGTGCATAGAGGAATTGCAATACGAGAGGCAAAATTGACATTGTATTGGTCGTTGATTTGCTTATTGCCAAAACAACACACCTGTGAGATTACATTGAAAAAAAAAATTGTTGGAAAATTTTTGTTATTTACATGTTTAAAAGAAATTTATGAGCTTCTCATTTTTTTTTTAACTTTATTATGGGATTTAAGATTTTTTGAATGATAAATTACAATAATGATATGAATTGTTTTGAATTGTCTTGCGTATATTGTAAGTATAGCTAATTATTAATTAAATCTAAATGTAAAATTTGTACGCCACTACTGGCGGAATATGAGATCCGATATTATTATGAAACCATCACTTTTGTACCGTATTCAACAAATAAAGAACTTTGACTTTGAAATCTAGTGTACATGAAGGGGAGATTTTAATGTAAGAGGTATACAAGATATTAAAACCATAAACAACATAGCATAAGTACAGAGTCGCTGTCTCCTGAATTAAGTTGTTAATCTTTATCTCAGGAGACAATTCCTTCCCATAGTTTGCGCATACAAATCACCTTTTACTTGTTACCAGTGAATATGAGAAAAAACTACCACTAGGCACTTAGAGGTATAAACATCATGGAATTCATGGATAACAAGTCATAATCACAGTATCTTCGCGTTATCAGGATTAACGTCGCATCCGACCTTTCTGAGGCCTTCATCTAGTAGACCAGGGTTTACTTACCAGCTTACAGCCTTGGGCATTGTCATTGGCAGGCATGACAAATCTTCTAGGACGCTGAGCCAGAACTTCCCCGATCAACCCCTCCTACTTAGGCCAAGCAAAGGCCGCATGTCCAGTTACCAAAACAATTCACAATGGGAATACTCAAACCGCGTAAAACGACGGGTCAGTAGAACAATGAACGAACAAATACATCGCCATTTACGTACGCTCTAATTAGAACATCCTGTACAAGTACGAAAATGTCGGAATTAGATCTGAATTAAGTGAAACATTCCAACAAACGTATTTATTGATTAACTAGCTTTTGCCTGCAGCATTTGTCACATAACACCCCGGTATATATCTGAACGAGTAGGTACAGGTGTACTATGTGCCTACCTCCACCTGCAATTATTTTTTATATCATCATTTTATGTCAGCCAAGCACACGTCCCACCTGAAGTGGTTACGGTGGCCAATGGACGTGTGCAACATCAGTGGAAATCACACTTGTGCTGCCGACCCTGTAAGAACAAAGAGTTTCTGTGCCGTCAGTACAGAAGACAATGCAGGATACGTCTTTGGTCTTTTCACCAACAGCACAAAAACTCTCCAGTGAGCTCTGGCTACTCTACTCACCGCCAGGAACACAACACGAGGTTATTATGGCCGCGGTATTCTGTAGTGCGGAGAGACTTCTCCAGTTGGACAGCTCAATTGGTCACATCTACTAGATGTATGAGGCTCTGGCAAGATCTTTCCTCTCGGGGTAAAGTGGATGAGTGGTCAGACGGTAAAAGTTCTCAGAAAATCCGGAGAACACAAAAGCGAGCCTCGTGCTCCAAAATATAAATCTTGGACGCGACTTTGAAATCGCTATTACGATGATGAGTATAAGGAAATAAGCAAGTGAAGAGATTTTGGTGGGAATTTACACACGGAGGCGACTCGGGCGTCGGATATCGCTCAACAACCTCCGTTCTCCTTGAGCGCGGACCTGGGGTTGACAGATGGAGCCCCCTGTTACGCTAGCAGGTGCAGGTCGAGGCGGGCGGCGGCGCGAGGCGTGTCCCCCTATCCGAGGCAAGATGGGGACACCGTGGTCCCGAGGAGGGCATTTCGACAGCTCTGGGTCAGGTGGGGTGCGAGGGATCTGCCAGAGGTAATCTCATCTCCGGCAACAAATGCCCCAAGACGGCGTGTGGTTTTTGAAAACCGCTACGTAATCTTGACGGAAATACGTTTCAGTTTCCTCTTTACCTCAGGATTCCTTTGTAGCAACAAAAGGCAATGTCCTAACAAAGACTGCGGAATGTAGGTCAATTAAATGGCTGAACAGCACGCCATCTTGCCTACATAAGCTAGATTCATGCAGTTCTATGCAAGAATCGTATTACGAAATGAGAATTAATACACTCATTTATGTTAAAAGAGTAAAAACGAATTATAATATATCGTAGTAAGCAGTAAGTTCAGTTTGGAGAATTCTAAAACTGATGATCTTAAGGTTGGATTTCATACAAAATATCTATACTAATATTATAAGTTAAAGAGTTTGTTTCTTGTTGAACACGCTAATATCAGGAATTATCTTCAAGTTGACAAATTATTCTATCATGTGTTGAATTGTCCGTTTCTAGAGGAAGGTCATAGGGCCTGTAAACTTCCTCTAGAAACGGACATAGCGCACATAGCGGACGTATATAGCCTATAATATAGGCTATATATTATCACGCCACTAATCAAGTGTTTAGCTGCTAAACTAAACTTAAACAAAATAATCCAATACTGCTCCACATTCTGCATGCTAAACTTTAGCATGCAGAATGTGGAGCAGTATTGGATTTTTTTATATACACGAACACTTCAATTAGACTTCGCCGTGCCTGATGGTAAGGTGAAGGCAAAGTCTCAGAAAAGAGGGTCACCATTACTTACACATGTCACATGGTGTGACAATGGTGACACTCAACTTCACGGCCTCATCATATGGTTTTTCACGCCCCGCTTAAAGGACCCGGGCTGTAGGAAGGATTTTTTTTTAAAAGAATATTAGCAACCGCAATTAATAATATTCCCTCTAACCCCTCCAACTAAGCTAAATTGCTTGTGCTAGGAGTGGGTTCACGTCGGTAGTGTAATGGCCAGGATTCGAACCCGGGACCTTTCGATCGTAAGGCCGACTCCTTAACCACTAAGCTACTGGCGCTAAATTAATAAATTGTGGACATATAGCTTGAAGGGATGATGGGGTGATTGATACTGGATTTCAAAGTGTGCCACGAGCGATGTCCGCCGGCTATTTAAATAATTCGACACGTTAATTAAAAGTTAGTTAACTTTTAAGTGTTCTTTACATACACAGTTAGTTTACAAGCACACCTAATTAAGGCTTGTTAAAAAGCAACATCGAAATAAATACAATACAATTTTTAACGGCAATTGTACCGTATAAAACAAGATTAATTATTTGAAGAATTTTGATCGGCTTACATAGATAGTTTTAAAACAAGGTGCGTTTCTTTTTTATACCATTTAGGTGACAGACAAGTGCAAGGCCCACCTGATGGAAAGTGGTTACCGTGGCCTATGGACGTGTGTAATACCAGATAAGCCACACTCGCGCTGCCGACCCTGTAAGCACAGAGTTTCTGTGCCGTCAGTGTAGAGGACAAAGCAGGACAAGCCTTTAGTCATCCTACTGACAGCACAAATTTTCCAGTGAGCTCTGACTACCCTACTCACCGCTGGGAACACAACATGAAGTTATTATAACCGCGGTATTCTGAAGGGCGGAGGTACTTCCCCAGTCGGACTGCTCAATTGGGGGGAAAACCGCCATGTCCTACCTCCTCATAAGTACTACTATAAAACTTGTACTTACCCGAAATTGCTAACCGAAGTTTCTGTTAATTGGCATCATATATCATGAATATGTGACAGCTGTATAATGTATTAATATATATAAAATTACTGGTACTGTTTACAAAATGGCTATGATGGAGCGATATAGTCATGTTGTGGCTAAGCTCCGTAAGTAAAGATTAAAAAAAAAAAAAAAATAGCACCATGAAAAGCACATATCCCGCAATTAGACCCAATGACGCCTCGTGGCACTTCATGGTATAGAACGTAAACATTGCGTCTCTCTCTCTCCCTCCTCTTTTATCGATTTTTTTTCCTCTCAATTGGGCTCGACTGTAAGTCTTACTATGAAACGGCTGAAATTTGATGTTTTCTTTAAAACTACTACAATATGATCCCTACAATCTGTTAACCGCGGTAGCCTAGTGGTATGAGTAATGGACTGCTGAGACGAGGTCTCGGGTTCTATCTCAGGTTTTACCATGGCACACACCAATGACTTTCCGATGCTTTTCGAAGTTATGTGTGTTTTTACCGCAGGTTTATAAGTGCCCGGTTAATGTTAATAGGCTCGCCACCTATTACATTAGGACCTAAACATAGACTGGCGAAATGTGGGTGTTAGCACCTCTGCCTACCCCTTCCGGGATATAGGCGTAAGTTTATGTTCAATCTGTTAACCCGCTCAGTTACCAGATATGACATTGACTTGTCAAATGTCATATTTTGATTGAATGACGTACCACCTCACCCGCCACAGTATATAAAAATTATATTGTATTTTTATTTCATTTTCTCTTTTTGCATTCTGTTTTTTGTTTTTGTACTGTATGCTGTGTCGCAATAAACATTTTTTCTTTCTTTCTTTCTTTCAATTACCACACAACTATGAACCTCTAAACAATCTAAAGCTAAACCGTCTAAAAGTTACCTCTATCGTTAGATTTCGTGCGAGCTCGTAGTTTCGGGTGTTCCATGGTAGCGCTCCAGATCCTAATCCGAGTTTAATTTAGTGGTCTAGACGGAAAATCCACTACGTACTAACGTAATTTAAGGTTCAAAAAACGGTATTTTTTTACCTTGACTTTAAACATAACGTGATATAGTGCAGTGGTAAAGCGACTGATTTGCTTTGGATTCGATTTCCACTAGAGGGTCAAACTCCCGGTTCTTGCACAGGGTTCTATTCAAAGTTTAGACAATTTTTGTGGAAGCAATTCTCACACATTGTGACCTGAGACGGTGCGCACTGTACGGTATGAAAGAACCTTCATCCTCGCACACTCAAGTTGTGGAATTAACTCTTTGCTGCGATTTTCCCAAGCGCCTACAATAAGGGGTTCTTC
The DNA here is from genome assembly GCA_963662185.1 of Eilema griseolum. NCBI lineage: Eukaryota > Metazoa > Arthropoda > Insecta > Lepidoptera > Erebidae > Eilema > Eilema griseolum. Next base: position 7,298,757 of record OY759249.1, read on the forward strand.
AAGAGCGATATTAAAAGGTTTCTTCAGGGTCGGCAGCCGCAACTGTAACACCCCTGGTGTTGCACAAGTCCATAGGCCACGACCATTTCCCATCAGGTGGGCCGTCTGTCATCTAAGTGGTTTAAAAAAATACTGATCCACTTTTCAGAGATCTACCATCTACCATGAACTATTCGAACAACTTTTAAGTGGAGATTTAGTTTACCTATACAAGAGATACAGTCTCCTGACCCCCGAGAAGAAAACTCAGAGCTGCGCACGTACTCTTACGACATTCAGCAGGTGTATCAGTTCACAGGTTTTGAAGAGGTAAGACACGGCGGTATTTCCGCCCAATTGAGCAGTCCGACTGGGGAAGTACCTCCGCCCTACAGAATACCGCGGTTATAATAACTTCGTGTTATGTACCCGGCGGTGAGTAGGGTAGCCAGAGCGGAGCACACTGGAGAGTTTTTGTGCTGTCAGTGGGATGACCAAAGGCTTGTCCTGCTTTGTCCTCTACACTGACGGCACAAAATCTCTGTTGTCACAGGGTCGGCAGCACGGATGTGACTCCACTGGGGTTACACACGTTCATAGGTCATGGTAACCACTTTCCATCAGGTGGGCCGTGTGCTTGTCTGTCACCTTAGTTGAAAAAAGGTGAGGTTGGCAAGGACGCCACGTAAATACCAACAGCAAATAAATCGATAGAATCCGTTATAGTATAGTTGTATATCAAAGTATGTCTGTATGTCCTAGTTAGTGCATAATGCGGTGATGACGTAAGCAGGCCGGTCCGCAATGTGCAAGCCACATGTACTCGTTGACATTGGGATGCTAGTCGTATATACTATGGCACAATACTCCGTCCATTATATTGTTGTATTTAGACAGATTGAAATAGTGATTGTATAAAAATTCAAAATATCGATTAAGTTAAAACCTCGATTAAAAAAATCATAAATCTATAAATGAAAATACAGGCATCATGATTAGAATCATGATGACTGTATTTTCATTTGTGAAATTATTATTTATGATCTAAACTAAATAAATAAAATAAAATAAAAATAAAAAAGCCTCATATTTCTTGCAACAAGTTACAATAAGTAAATCAGTACTAATCTTATTCCTAACCTATTAATGTAAGTTTAGTAAAGTTTTAGTAAAGTAAAAGTTTAAAACTAGGTATGATGTTTTATACATCAATTTGGTCTGCAAGAACCCCTTTTCGGGTGAAGGCCTCCTCCAAAGAGTTCTACTTGTCCCTGTCTTGGGCGACGTGCAGCCACAGAGAACCAGCCGTCTTTGTTATGTCATCGTCCCATTTCGTGAGCGGTGGTCTACCTCTGCGACGTTTGCCAATTGGGCCGGTCCATGACGTCATTCTCTTGGTCCATCTCTCGTCTTGTAGACGCGCCACATGTCCCGCCCATTTATATTTTAGCCTCTGAGAGTGATATAGAGCGTCTGTGGCTTTCGTTGTTTGTCTTATTTTTAAGTGACGTAATTTTTGTATCCTCCTTATATTTATGATCTATGTATACATAACAATAAAACGGTACATTTTATAATTTTAACATAAAACGATTGTGGGCCACGCACACACTAATCTCCAAAACTTTAGCTTTAACTTTAGCTTTGATATTTTTTAAATTTAAAAGACAACAACATAAATCCTTTCATGCAGCCCGCGTGACAAGTAATCAGTCTTAAATTAATTAAATGTCAAGAAAAACCGTCAGTATTTATAAAATTATTGATTACTAGTCAGTACTCAATAATTTAATTAATAAATTATTTTCAAGTAGTCTATTTCGATTGTAACATTGTCACGTTATTATAATAAAAACATAGTTGATCGACTTTAACTACATCCCTAAAAATGCTTGGACTGACGTGTCCTTGTCAACGAAATAATATGGCGTATTGGCGCCTAATTTTAGTAGTGGACGCACCATTGTACTTATATGGTAAATGTATTGAATGTGTCATTGTAGGTGTTTATGTGTGTGTGATTGTTGTTAAATAATTTGAACTTTTTTTTTTTAATACCATTTTATGTTCTGTATAGCTAGTTTTGTAATCATTGTACCTATTTGGTAGAAAAAGTATATTATGAAAGGTTGAGGTTGAACTGCTATGGTGATCTGTTAAAGTACTTTTGTCGTAGATTCTACCGTAGCAGATTTTTTTACCGATTTCTAAAAAAAGAGGAGGTTCTCAAAATTCGGATGTTCATATTTATTTTATTAATATTTTCAACTTTCACTGCTGATACACAGTAAAGAATCATTTATTCTTATCTTATTATATCTTATCTCACTAATATTATAATGGGAACGTTTATAAAGCGGTTGAATGTTTGTTATTCAATCACTCTTTTTTTTAATATATATAGAACACGTCAATTAGACTTCGCCTTGCCTAATGGTAAGCTGAAGGCAAAGTCTCAGAAAAGAGGGTCACCATTACTTACACATACCATGTGACAATGGTGACACTCAGCTTGACGGCCTCATCATATGCTTTTTCACGCCCCGCTTAAAGGACCCGGGACTTTAGGACGAAGGAAACACGGGAGCTGGTAATGAATTCCAGTCCTTAATATTGCTCTGTAACAGCTGAACGAATTTGGTTCAAACTTGGTATACTGATAGATTATGTCTGGAAAAATACATATTTCTATTATCCTGGGAATAGGTCCCATAGGTACAGGGAACGGGATCAAAACTTCACGCTGGCGGAGCCGCGGGTATCAGCAGCTAAGATAATTATCAATGTCAATCACGACTACGTTACTTTAATAACCAACAAATATTAAAACAGTTCAGTTACTGAACGATATGAAACAGGTATGTCATATTTCTCAACATAAAAAAAAAAAAACAATGAATCAAAGACCCCAACCTCCCCTCTAGAGAAATCTAGTTACGTTTTCCCCAGTAATATAATACATTTATAAGGTAGGGTAGGGCGAAACGAAATTGTGAACAGATGTAAAGTTTGAGTAAACATTTCTTTTTTTTTTAATACCACTTAGGTGGCAGATAAACACACGGCCCCCAGATGGAAAGTGGTTACTGTGGCCTATGGACGTGTGCAAAACCAAGGAAGACACACTCGCGTTGCCGATCCTGTTAGCACAGAGAGTTTCTGTGCCGTCAGTGTAAAAGACAAAGTAAGGCAACCAAAACTCTCCAGTGAGCTCAGGCTACCCTACTCACAGCCGGGAACACAACACAAGGCGCGCTATTCTATAGAGCGGAGGTACTTCCACAGTCGGACTGCTCAATTGGACGGAAACACCGTCGTGTCCTACCTCCTAATAAAAAAATCATATAAAATAAATTATCAACGCTCATCAGACCCTAACGCATTCAAAGTTAAATAATTTTTAGATCTCGTGTAGACAGCCATTGTTCTAAAACTCTTCATACAATTGAGATAGAGGTCGTCAATTGTATGACGAGTTATAATGTGCTGTGGCGTAGGTTTAGTTACTGTCATATATCTTGAACCCCCCGCTTGAAACTCTGTGCTTACAGGGTCGACAGCACGAGTGTGGCTTCTCTGGTGTTACACACGTCCATAGGCCACGGTAACCACTTTCCATCAGGTGGGCCGTGCGTATGTCTGCCACCTAAGTGGTATAAAAAAAACTATAGATAATATCACGCTGGTACTAGTTTCTCTCGTGTCTTGAGGTCAACATATCTGCTGGGACCTATAGCGACTGCTAACTCAGAGATCGTGGGTTCAATTCTCATTCAGATCAAATATTTATTTATTTTTTATACCACTTGGTTGGCAGACAAGCATACGGCTCACCTGATGGAAAGTGATTACCGTGGCCTATGGACGTGTGCAACACCAAGGGAGTCACACTCGCGCTGCCAACCCTGTAAACACAAGAATTTCTGTGCCGTCAGTATAAAAGATAAAGCAGGACAAGCTTTTGGCCTTCCCACTGACAACACTAAAACTCTCCAGTGAGCTCTGGCTACCGTACTCATCGCCGTGAACACAACACGAGGTAATTATGGCCGCGATATTCTGAAGGGCTGAAGGGCGGAGGTACTTTCCCAGTCGGAAAAAATAGCATAAATAGGTATTATTTGCACTGTTCTCAGTGTTTCTATGTAGGCCGGATATAGTTTTAAGTTATTCAATGGATTCGCTTTTCGCTTCGGTCTAAATTATGTTCTCATCATAATTCACTCGATTTTCTATTTCAACTGATTGAATAAAAGCGTAAATCATTAACTCAATAACACAACTATGACAGATTTACGTAAGTTGTGTGAAGTCCAGTGATCGATAGCTGGCATTGAAGAACATTGTAAAATATTTATAGGGCTTTCGCAAGTGTTCGTAGCAAGAACTGCGTTTATCGCACGACGCGTCGGCCGTCTGCCTTTTGCTCATGGGACTTTTTTGACTGTGAAGGTGAAGACACCATCATCTCTATATTTATAGATCTACCATGGTAAAGAAGAAATATTTATTTCTTTGTAATTGATCAACTCTGAAACGTATGTACCGATTTTTATAATTCTTTAGAAAGCATTTTTTTTAATGGCTCTCCAAACTGGACATTACATATGGCATATTCATTACATAATCAATCCATCAGAAAGCGATGTAAAGTCCTTCTAGACGTGAACACTACATTCACATTCAGAAGTAAGATAGGCCAATTTTTATCCCAATAATCCGACATTATTCAGGAGTCACACGAGTGAACCCGCAGGGTGATATTAGTTCTAAATAAAACATAAACTGACGTTCATCACAAACGTGGGTAGAGTTTCCCGGGTTGAGAACGGAGACCGTCACAAAAACGCTCTCGCGAAAAAGTACAATAGAAACAATATTTTGAATGAAATTTTAAAGCATTTAGTATGCTAACTATTCAAATCGATTAATATATAGAAAAAAATTGATTGTTTCAGGCGAGATTCGAACCCGCGATCTTTCCCTTACAGAGGGAACGTTCTGACCACTAAGCCACAGAACCTTCGCCAGAAACCATCCATATTCTTCTATACATATATCCGTCTTGTAGCTCTGTCTTTACAAGTCCTAAAACTTTAACTTTGTGCCCGAACAACAGTAAACTTAACGTGTGGCTGCAGCATATCCTCATCAAGAGACGTCAGACATCAAAGCAACAAATCCACTAAAGCAACAATTTTACCAATATTTAGCAAATACTTCAGCAGTAGCAGCTTCTTGACAAGAGATGTTAAAAAACAATTTTCTTGGCAATTTGCTGTATGCGCAGTAAATGCTGCTTTGGTGTGCCACGCCCGCGATTTACTCGATGCATTATTCACTGCGTAATTCCGCATTGCAGTACTGCTCTTCGTATTTATCGCGATGAGTAGAATGGTTCTATTCTCTTCGTAATCGTAAATCGTTCAGCAGCAGTGGTGTCGAGCATAGTACCTAAACTGCTGTCGTGAACCCACTAGTATACTGCTGACGTGAACCCACTGGTATAGTAAGTACTGATGTGTACCTACATTTTACTAAGGCATTTACTTGGTCGCAAGGATTAGCAGGAATGCAGATTTAATAGCAACATTATATAGAACTGTTAATTTCATATATTTTTTTTTTATATATAGGACACGCCAACTTGACCTCACCTCGCCTGATAGTAAGCTAAAGGCAAAGTCTCAGGAAAGAGGGTCACCATTACAGACACTAAAGTGCTACAATGGTGGCACTCAGCTTGGCGGCCTCATCAGATGCTTTTTCACGCCCCGCTTTAAGGCCCCGGGACTGTAGGAAGAAAGAAACACGTGTGCTGGTAATGAATTCCAGGTCTTGGTGGTGCGGCAAAGAAAATAGTCTCCGAACCGCTACCTCAAAAGGAAAAAAAAACGGAAACCTTAGAGGATCACCTGTCCGTCTGTCTGTCTGTCTGTCCAGACCATTTTCTCAGGAATACTCAGGAATCAAGTTGAAATTCATACCACATACTCAGGTTTATAACGTCTTGAAACATTCCAAATATATATTAAGGTTTATGTAGCTTAAGCTACGGAACCCTCGGTGTGCGAGACCGACTCGCACTTGACCGTTATTTTTTTTAATTTTAATACACAATTCTTTTTTTTGCCGCGTGGTTTCCGGCAGTAGAAGTTGGACCACTCCATCTTTTCCCATGCGGTGTCTTACAAGACGACTAAGGGATAGAGCTGTTTAACATCAGACAGATATATTATAAAGCCTCAGATTCATAGCTCGAGGCAACAATAGTGTTCGGAAAACGGCAATAGGCTCACTCCTTATTACGTGGGACCGAATACAATGATGGTGAAATGTGGGTGTTAATTCACCTCTGCCTAACCCTCCGGGGATAAACGCGTGATTATATATTATGTATGTATTCTTTAGTACGTGCTGATTCGTACGTTGGGCGCTATTATTAAATTTGTCTTTAAATATATTCTGACCTGAAAACCTGGGCGTGATCTTAATAAACTAATTACAGAGGTGCACCTGTCGTCAATGTACCTATTAGCTAAAAATAAACAGCTTATTATTTCTGTTTCTTATCGTACAATAGCAATTACGATTATTCAAGGTATTTTGATTAAATATTATAATCGGATAAAGATATTATACATACATATAATCACGCCTTCACGTCACGTCACGTCTTCCAGGCACTATTGTTGACTCAAGCCATGCATCTGAGGCTGAGTTTGGGCTGTATATATCTGTCTGATGTTAAACAGCCCCATCCCTTAGTCGCCTTGTACGACACCGCGTGGGAAGAGATGGGGTGGTCCTAATTCTACTCTGCCGGGAACCACGCGGCTAAAGAATATCTTTAGCCGCGTAGTTCCCGGCAGAGTCATTACCTCGAATTCAATTATTTTCAATTTATTTTCATAATTATAATTTAGTACAACGTTTGATTTATAAATAGAAATAACAAGGAAATAAAATTATTGGTCTCTTGCCTGATTTTCCTCATAGGTTGGCAGGTCAGACCAGAGTCGCTTTTGGCCCTGATGGGAGGACAAACCGTTCCCAAGGGGCCCCGGGGCATCAATTAGCAATTGGATCCAGTTGATAATCGCTGGGGTGATGAACAGGTAAATGATTATTACGTTCAATCTTGCGGGTCATGGCGCCTTGAAGAGTAAATTATGAATTCAATTGGTTGAGTCACCAGTGCATTGCCAAGGGCAGACATAAACTTGCATGCTATTGTTAAGCATACTACCTACTGTACTATGCTAAATATTATTAACTTGTACAACTCATAACGTATGCCAAAACTTGGATGAATGTTTGTTCTCAATAATGCCGAAACGGCTGGACGCACATTGATGAAGTTTGGCACAGAGTTATAATAGCACATTTGTACTAAGTCAGTACTGAATCAGTATTTCACTTGGGCGAAGCCGCGGGCAACAGTTAGTTATGATAACATAATATACAGAGTAATGAGCGGTGTTTCTTTTATGAATAGAAGTTGCCACTTATATTCAATGGCTGTAATCAAACATATATCAATGAAGAGCAAATTACAGCTCCTCCTCTCATTTGAAGTCAGTCCAAATCCATCAAGTTCATCGCCCTCACGATTTATTTATACGTATTCGAAATTTAAAAAATAAATATTTTCGCATTCCATAAATTCATTGTTTACTTTTGAGCCTAGAACCGGTAAAATTGGCGCGTTTTTATCTCATAAATAACGAGAATGTTCCGTTCATTCACATATTTTTTGCTTTGTCTCTGATTGGTTAAGAACCATCGAATGAAAGTCAAAAATTTCTATAATCTTTTGCAAAACGCGTGAAACGCATTCGATTTTCTTTTTAATATTGCGGAACCTTGACATTTGAAATTACATTATCCGTTATCTAAATCGACCATAAAACAATGTGTATCTAATCATAAGTGAATAGAAATAGTCAAACAGATATTTTCTACGTTATACCTCTACTAAGCGAGGCCGCTGCAAAGTAGATTGCATTGCATCATTATATTCATTACTTATAATAATAAGTGTGTGATAGTGATCAATCATCAAATTATAATGATAAAAAAATAGATATCCATATGTAATGAGATTGTAATGTAGGTACACTTTGATTAAAGGGTATGTACCGATTCATGTTTAACTAAACAAATATATGATAATGAAACTATTTGTTCTGTATTGTCAAAAGGACTATGTATGTAAATGAATTAAAAAAAGCCGGTCAAGTGATAGTTAGACTCGCCGTCGGAGGGTTTCGTTCAAAATTGGATACATGAACGAACTTATCAATTAAAATACATAAACCGCAATAATATTGATTTAATTTTGATGAAGTTTTATTTTTACACAGTTTTAAGGTGGTACAGACCTGAGAATGTGGTATGAATACAACTTGATACCTCCACGCATTCCTGAGAAAAACTCTTGACAGACAGACTGACGCAAACGAAATAATCCTGTAAGGGTTCCGTTTATTTCCTCTGTAGGTACGGAACCCTAAAAATTAAGGATACTTGTTAAAAATCAAAACTAAAGTTCAGAGGACATTTAATTTAGTGCGACCTCTCAAGTCAATGACGTGCGCGCTACGTCAACAGGCGCTACTTGGGGCTTGGGGCACTCAGCTGACGACCGCGCGAATATTGATCTGTCTCACTCACCCTTCCATATGGCGGGCCCGAACTTTCATATTTAAAATATCCTTTACCTTATTGAATTGCAATATTAAGAACCAGAATCCGGTACCTAATTATATTACTAAAGTCTGACTTCACCAGTGAAAATAATTGCGATTAAACTACATGAGAAAGTTAAAATAAAATATATTTGTTTGCTTTTTAAATGTTCACATTTATGAAGAATGTATTTTTTAACAGTTTAATTCAATTCAATTCTTAATGAATGGCTCTGTGCTTTTAGCATCAATTCCGCCAATGTTCCGTAGTAGAGCTATTAGGGACGCCGGAGATAAAATGACGTAAAAAAATATTTTAAAAAAATGTGACCGGGAGCCTTTTAACAGTTATTTCATAGCATAGGTTTTTTGGCACATATTGCATTGTCATACGTCACTTACACATAACTACGTATAGATATACGAGTACCTATCAATATCTTGAAGCCATCCTCATCCTCCCCTTGCAGGTGAGATTAGTTAGGCCCCAAAGATTTTTATTGGGTTCTACTGTAATTAATTACTAAAAAAAGTTGGTGAAGAAAACTAGGTCAATCTAACCGCTGGCAACCAACGACCCAAAAGGGCGTAATTAGTCGGTTCAAGTCCGACACAACCACCCAACCGCTATGGTATACGTAGTGATTTTGCACACGATAAAACAAAGTCTTATAGCTGATTGCCGTCTTACAGTATAATACTATCACTTACGATGATTCACCGTTCACACAAAAACTATTAAAACAGCTGCCGAACAAGTAGTGACAATTAATCTTACAATGGCTAAATGAAATCCATTGTCTATAATAATACTCTGTGTGTTACAACACACAGTTTTATATGAATCTCTCTCACACACTCGCCAGATAAACAATCAGTATTTTCATTAAGTAATACTTACTTGCTTCACTCTGTCTGTAAACAAATGTGGTTTTCTTGAATTCTTTTTTTTATATTGAATCTACCAAATTTCTTGATATTTATGATTACAGCTCTACTCCCTTGAGTTGAGTGATTTTTAGCCCAGAACCTTCCTCAATAAATGGACTATCTAACACAAAAATGCTTTTTCAATTCGGAACAGTTTTTCCGGAGATTAGTGTGTTCCACTAACCAAACAATAAACTCTTAAGCTTTATAATATTATTACAGATATAAATACAACTGAAAAGGAAAAAATCTATACATAGTGCTATTTCACTCATACTTGAACTAGTCTAAATAAGAGGTAAATAAATATGTATTTATTTATAATAGTAATACATAAGGTAAGTAATTCAATGTAAAATAAACCTGACACACTCTAATTAAACCAGTACATTGTCAACATATAACTGATTAGGTAATTGTAGCTTAATTAATTGCCTACAATATTTGCCTCATTGAACTCAAATTGTATAGCCAATTAATAAATGCTAGTAACGACTCTTTACCAGTTAGTAGAATTAGAACTTTGACTAATGGGTTTTGGTAGAACCCTGTCTCCACCAAAACAACTTCACCTGCAATCTTTCAGGGTTGGGACCTTAGACTGTGGTTGCTTACATGTGTGCATTTGTATTTTGAAGCTATCTATACTAATATTATAAGTATAGATAGTTTCAAAATAACTTTGTCTATTAGTTTATTTATTACACTTTCACACTGAAACCAATGTATTGATTTTGATGAAATTTGTTACAAGGATAGATTAGATCTTGGGAAATGACATAGGCTATATTTGGTTGCGATAACAGCAACAGAAAACATATCATCTATTTTTTTAAATTACATGTATACAAATTTCTGCCAAAACACTAAAGATGACGCATCAAAAGGTTAGAATATTCTTTTAAAAATACATACACCATATCCATATTTTTATAAGTGCCTTACTTTGAAAAGTAGTAAGGTTCTCAAGTTGTTGAAATCTTTTATTATTATCATCAAATAAATATTCACACATTTGTTTGTAAACAATCTATAGAACTGTTAACATTTGAAAACATGTTTAAGTGTCCATACACTTCAACATTCATGTATGGACTTTCTTAATGAATTCATTAAACAGGTAAGTACAAAAATAAGTAGATACACCTGTATACATTTATAATTTATTTATGTTTCTATACCATTAATAACATTCTTACATGTTATAAAATAATTCAATAATTACAGTTCACAAATAAAAAATATATTTTTTTTATGTAAGATGTTTTCTAAAATAAGGAAAGTGTCCTGATACATAAAAAAATAAGTGCTATATGACACAAAAAGTTATTAAAAAAAGCAATAAGGCTGAAGACTGCAGCTAAAATGCTCTGATAAATTAAAAAAAATATGATTTCACAGATAATAAATTTTATATATTTAAATTTTGGCAGCCTCCTATATCAAAAAATATATATACAGTCTGTCAATTGACTACACCCTGCTGGATGGTAAGAAGCTTAGGTGAAGTCCAGATGATATGTTTGTGTATGTGCTTTTAGAATGTTTGTAACTCTTATTAATTAATTATTGAAGTAGGCACATACATACATAAGTAATATACCAATGTTGGCTTTTTTAAATAAATACATATACTTACCGCTGATAAAAGCTATATAACATTCAGTTTAATGTAGGTAGTCCATCTGTAACTGAGTAGGTACCTCTACCTGATCTGCAATATATTGTATAAAATTGAATTCGATTTCGACATCATCGGGTTCATTCGCTTTTGAAACCTTTTGTACAGGTAAGTAGTCAGAGAATACCGTAAAGTGTAGTTGTGGTAAGATTCCGTAAGCAAAATGTAAATATTTACTCACTTGTGCGTGTATTAATCCAAATAGGCAACTGTGTAATCCTCACACTAAACCGTAGTTATACACAATACACATCACAAATTCCTTGCATTACATTCACATAGTTTTAACAACACACGAAAAAGGTCACTTTATCACACCGGCTTAACATTCTCATAGAAATTTAATAAAATATTACACAAAATTCATCGTACACACAGAATTCCGGAATAGCTAACTTTGACAGTTGTCGATTTTCGAATAATTATCGATAATTGTTAAATCGCGTTCCGTACTCTGCAAATGCGAACGTATCCACTTTAATCACGGTACGGATAAACTAAACACGTTCTACTCGCAGCGGGACGCGTCGAGCAACGCCCGCAGAACTTCTATAATCCGGGTAACTTTGAAAGATAAAGTAACGGTACGTACCCGTAATGATAGTAACACCTATGCAATTTATGCGTATGAAACCTGTCATTCGAAATAGTGATAGTCCGATAGTAGTGTCGTCGAAATAAGAAAAATAAAAATTATTTTAACATTATCGTGTGAGACTAAAGTATATAAATATAAATTAAAAAGATATACAGCAATAGTTTTTTTTAAATTACATGTTCTAGTTTTCAATAACTTATCTCTATATTATAAACTTGCAACTCTAAAGTCATCCATCAAAAAATACGCAAATTCGCTAGCGACATCTATTATAGAAAAGCTATATCACAACGCTGTACATACTTTCATAATGCTATGACTATTCGTTAATAGATGGCGCTGTCGCAAATTTCTATGGCGCTGTCTAAATGCGAAATAATTGTATAATGATTTATAATATTTGTATTACAGGATCAGCTTTGTTTCAGTCAATTAATATAAAATAATAACGCTGACAAAAACTAATAACTAAAACAGAACATAATTATTAGTTTTAATTATGCCGGCTACACCTATAACTTTGTAAAATTAATGTTTCTTTTTACCTTAAAATATTTGTTTTTTTAGGTACAGGTTTTTCAGTAATCGAGTACTCTAAGTATGAAACGAAACATAAATTATTGAGCTTTTTCATACAAACCGATGTGACAGAATAAATAATAGTACATGCATGCAACATTACTGCGACTGTCGCAGTAGGTATGTAATGTTGCCAGTATCATCTTTTGAGAGATCTTTTATTGTTCATATTTGAATGTAATAGTACTTAGTTGAACTGCTGAACTTAAGAAGTTAAAGGAGTGAAAACTTCAGCCAAAGAGTACCAATATGAGCTCCTCCGCCACCGTAGCACCCATGCAATCCTCCAAAAAATCGCCTACTGTGCATTTTATAGTGTACTGGTCGTGACGAGATTATATACGATGTCAATATATTTGCCAGGGACTATAATTTTCACTAGTATATCATAAAACAATGTGATTACATCTCTAAACCGTACTGTCATGGCCTAAACCTACCAGAACCAACACACAGTGATATGGCTGAGTATGGCGGCGATGTCATTTTTAGTTCCGAGTTCGGTCGCGGAACTTATTTTCTGGCGTTGAGTCTATCAAACAATCTATTAAAAAAATATGGTTTCTTGCATGTGTTATTACTAATTTTAGGTGGGACTCGCACTGCTCTGCGTCACGTGGAGGGATGCGGGCAAAAGTGGTGTCGCGTAACCACTACCGAGCTCTTTGTGTATAAAAAACACACGCGGTGTGGCAGATCACGCGCGTACAAGTAGAAAACATTTTTTAGGAGGTAGGACACGACGGTATTTCCTTCAAATTGAGCAGTCCGACTGGGGAAGTACCTCCACCCTATAGAATACCGCGGTTATAATAACTTCGTGTTGTGTTCCCGGTGGTGAGTATGGTAGCCAGAGCTTACTGGAGAGGTTATCTACTGCCAGTGGAAAGATCAAAAGCTTGTCCTGCTTTGTCTTTTACACTGATGGCACATAAACTATTTGTGCGTAAAGGGTTGGCAGCGCGTATGTGACTCCCTTGGTTTTGCACACGTCCATAGGCCACGGTAAACACTTTTCATCAGGTGGGCCATGTGCTTGTCTGCCACCAAAGTGGTATAAAAAAAACACGCGACCCCGCGCGTGATGGCGGAGAAACGCGGGGTATGGCACACTGAAATCTGCCATCACGCGCATGATTTTGGTGAGATTTTAAGGCTTTGTCAAACAGAACGCGTTATTATCGCGCGTCAGGGCGCTAACCTAACGCGACGCTATGACGCCGAGCTGTGTTGGACTGCGATGGTGATGTACCGCCAAACAGAGAGCCAGCGCTAGCTTTACGCAGCGCTCTGTTGCGGCGTTAGGGCACTTTACCGTCCGGCGTAATAATTTTTTACAGATTTTATTTTAGCGTCGGCGTGAATACATGTTAATTAATGCATAATGTCCGAAAATTTTATATAATTAGTAAAAAAAAGCCCATGCTTATACAATACGAAGGATAGTTCTTATAAGAATATAACAATTAAGACAAAGTTGTGGTTTAAAGAGGTTTATCTGGCAGTAGAGATTTTCCGTAGATATATTGCCGATATATTGAGGTCTCGAATATACTACTATCACTATGACGCCCGTAGCTACCGACATTGATGATGGTGAATTTGTAACATGGAGCGACTATAGCAAGAAGAACTACAGAAAAAAACTTTGCCAAAAAAAATATTCTGATCCACTATTATTGGGATACTTTATAGGGACGTGTTTTCCATCGATACCACCGACACAATTCGGGCAGTTTCAGTTATGCCTATTACCCTCTTTTGAATGTTTTTCCTGTCTCTTCAGTAGACGATGGTATACATACTGGTTGTAATATATTCCAGATTTCTTTCCATAGTCATAGAGCATATAAAGTTAATAATTCTTCCTCATCATTCAGGAAGAATTATTAACTTTAACTTTAACACTCGACATCTCAAATAACGAACAAAATTTTCACACTCTGCCACCAGTAGTGCTCTGGCGAATGGTACGTGGCATAGGAGCGTCGGGCAAATTTTTTGGTGTGACATGAAAATAGCGCGACGTTAAAACGCGACGCTTACGCGGCGCTAATAACGCTTTCTGTTTGGCAAGGCCTTTAGTCCGAGAGCTGTTAAATATTTCTGTGTAGGTGTTTGAGGCCTACTGAAAATCGATAATACAACGTGTAATAACGCCAAATTTATTTGTAGGTAAGTCTGCAGGTCTAAGAAGGTCACTTTATTGGAATCCCATTAGGATTATATTTTGTCATGAGGCAATGTTCACTCGAAATTAGAAGCTGCTTAGTTAATGAATTGTTGTAATTGTGCCCATGTGAGTGACCATTTCTCGAGCTTATATGAATCTATTGAGATCTACTGGAAATTCATAAAGTTACTCGTTTTTAGCAGAATCGCTCAATGTGGCCTTTATATACCCGCTGGTGTGTCATTCTAGAATGCCGATGCAACTGGGCACTGTCCGTAAGAGAAGAATTATATTATATTATATGTGGTTAAAGTGATATATACCTGTATAGATATAATTTAGCAAGTCAGGTACAAAGTTTAAAGCTTCCTCGCAAATAGTATGGCTTTTTTATTTTCTTTATCATCCGATGTTTAATTTTACAGTACAGTCTCCTGAGTGTGTTTAAGGACAGGTGGGACTCCCCCTTGTTGCAGCACTGGATGACACTCCACACGTGTCACAGATACTGGAGTATTGTTATTTATTTGTATTTATTACTAACATTACTTCTTAAGTTAAATTGTTACTAACACTGGATCGATGGTCTGAGAATAAATGATGAATTATACAACTTAGGTGGCAGACAAGCACACGGTCTACCTGATGGAAAGTGGGTAACGTGGCCGTGTGCTCCACTCCAAAGAAGTCACACTCGCACTGCCGACCCTGTAAGCCGACGGTGTAGAAGACAAAGCAGGATAAGCCTTTAGTCTTCCCACTGATAGCACAAAAACTCTAGTGAGCTTTGGCTACTCTATTCGCCACCGTTATTTGAAAATTAAAAGTATTTGAAAAAAAAAACAATTTTACAAAAAACTTTTATTAAATATGCACTGAAAAACTTATACAACAGGTTGAAATTACCAAAATACGCTCGCGTATCACTTTGGCTTAAAAATACATTGAAAGTAGAAAAAATATTTTTTGCAAGTAGATATTGTACGAACCAAATTCGAGTACTAGACTAAATAAACATAATTAATATGTAAGATAATAATATATCGATATTTGTGTTGTAGAGGAAGCAGTCTTGAGTGGTTTATTGAACCTTGTAGACCCTGGTGCAGGTTACGTCTTTCGCGGTCATTACCTGGAACAGATAAAAAATACGTTACAAACAGAATAAAAAAACTGTCGGTGTTTTTTAAACAGAGTACCTACATATACCTACAGTAACTAGCTGACCCGGCAAACGTTGTTTTGCCATGTATATTATTTCTAGGAAACATTTTTTTGTTCAATAAAATTAACTATCTACTATAAGTGTGCGGGGAATTTACTTATAATCGAAAGCGTTGTTACCACTTAAGTGGCAGATAAGCACACGGTCCACCTGATGGAAAGTAATTACCGAGGCCTATGGACGTGTGCAAAACCAAGGCAGTCACACTCGCGCTCCCAACCCTGTAAGCGCAGAGTTTCTGTGCTTACAGGGTTATAATAATTCTTGTATTATTATTATATGTATGTAAAATATGGTAGATGGTGACAAGGGGTATTAGACACCGGCCTGGGGGTGACAGGTGGAGCCGCCTGTCACCCTAGCAGAAGCAGGCCGCGGCGAGGAACGAGTTGGGGACTCTGGTAGTCCCCACACACCCGAGAGAAGAGGGCCAGATCGTGAGAGATGGCCCTGGGTCGGCCGGGGTGCGAGGGATATGCCTGTCAACCTCATCTTCGGCAACCAAAGCGACCCGCAGGCGGCGTGCGTTTTAGTCGCTTTGAGTCCGACATAACCTCTCCCACCGGCTCCGGTGGGGAGGTATCCGTGGGGATTTTGCGCAAGTAAAAAAAAAAAAGGGGTATTAGACGGCAATCGCTCCCGTTAAAGTCAAGTTAAAACAAGTAATGGCGTATAATCATCACAGCGATTTCCCAGTTCCTTTCAAAGCTCCCATATTGTGTTTTTGTTTAGATTTTGTTTATATTGGATACGATATATTGGATATAAAGAGGGCACCATTGGGTACATACATATACCATGTTACAATGGTGACACTCACACTTTTTTATTGGCATGCCGACGTTTCCACGAGTGACTGCCGTCTGATCTCTGAACTTTACTCTGCCAGAAACCATGTGAATGAAACTCGATATCGAGTTTGTATATCATCCACTAAAAAAAAGAGAAAAAAAAAGGGGAAAAGAAAAAAAAGAAAAAAAAATTATCCACTAATACTATCATTTTAGTCAAGATCTGTCACTCTTCATAATACACCAGAAAATGATTGAAGAAGTAATTAGTGTACTCACAGCTTTAAGCTCTTCGGGCCCAAACTCACGGATGTAAGTGACTTCAAGACCATCGGAAGCCTTCTGGACTTGCTTCAGGGTGTTGCCTTCGAAGGTGCACACTGACTTCACCTGTAAATTAAAATTAAAACTAGATATAGTAACCAGCAAATATCGTGACGACATAGGCACAGATTCCCGAGGTGGGCCAGATCGAAAGAGATGACCCTGGGTCAGCCGGGGTGTGAGGGATATGCCTGTCAACCTTCGACAACCAACTATGACCCACAGGCGCCGTGCTGTTTAGTCGGTTCGAATCCGACATAACCTCTCCCACCAGCTCCGGTGGCGAGGTATCCGTGGGGATTTGAGCAGTCGAGTTATGCAGAAAGGGCGTCAGTGGTCTCTTTGGTGGCGCAAAAATTAAAACCATGTTTCAAGACATTGAAGATATTACCAAAAATACACGAGTTACGTTAAAATAACGACTAACACAAGAAAAAATACACTGACGGACTCATAAACTGCATCAAAGTTCAGGTTTACTCTAAAAGGATTTTTTATAATAAGTATGCAAACTTTTTAGATTAAATTATATAAATATGGAAAGACTGGCTCTTAATCTTAAAAAAAAATTAAATTTAAAAATAGAACTGCAGTAAAACAAATGAATATAGCCGGGAAAGAAAATTTACTTGTAGTATCAGATTTGCGTGTTATTTATAGCAAAGTTTTAAATTGATTCTCATTGATTTTTTTTGTTTTGTCAATTGAATTATTGTTACCAGCATAATTGTTGGGTTAGTTTTTTAACACATCGAGAGTTTTTGAACCATAATATGGATACTTCGTCCGAACAAGCGGCACAAATTGTAGCATTGGTGCGGGAGGGCTTGGATCAACGAACGATTGGTAGAAATTTAAATTTAAACCAGTCTACGGTTTCTAGAATATACAGAAGGTTTGTAGAGACAGGTTCTTACAGGAGGAGACGTGGTACAGGCAGAACTCGAGCAACCACAGGTCGTGATGACCGATTTATTGTTATAACTTCCCTGCGAAATCGTTTCCTCACGTCAGTTAACATCAAAACCGAGCTTAATGAAGTGCGTGGAGTAAACGTGTGTGCACGAACAATAAGAAGAAGGTTAAAGGAAGCGGATATCACCCCTTTTAGACCAGCAAATGGTCCAAAGTTGTCTACAGCTCACAGACAAGCTCGCTTAAGATTTGCGCGTCATCACCTGAATTGGACAGAAGAGCAGTGGGCCTCTGTATTGTTCACGGACGAGTGTAGGACATGTTTATATGGTGCAGATGGTCGCAGAAGAGTCTATCGTCGACGTGGGGAG
This sequence comes from Eilema griseolum, assembly GCA_963662185.1. NCBI lineage: Eukaryota > Metazoa > Arthropoda > Insecta > Lepidoptera > Erebidae > Eilema > Eilema griseolum. The sequence continues at coordinate 7,317,013 of OY759249.1, forward strand.
CGATATGCTCAAAGTTGCATTGAGGAGCGTGTTCCTTTTGGAGGCGGTTCATGTATGGTCTGGGGTGGCATATCGATGAACGGGCGAACCGAACTTGTGTTCATAGACATGGTCCGTCAAAACGGTAATAGAGGGGGTTTGACAGCACATCGCTACATAACAGAGATATTAGAAGATCACGTGGTGCCTTACATGGGATTCATAGGCGAAAATTTTACTTTAATGCAGGATAATGCCCGGCCGCATGCAGCTGCACAAGTTCAACATTATTGCGAAGAGGTTGGGATACGTAGGTACAATGAATTGGCCAGCACGCAGCCCGGATCTTAATCCCATCGAGCATGTTTGGGACAATTTAAAAAGAGCTGTATATGCGAGAAACCCTTCGCCCACGACAGTGGCAGCACTAAGAACAGCACTTTCAGAAGAATGGGACAATATTCCGCAAGATCTTTTAAAAACCCTTATAAAATCTATGCGGAACCGATTAGAATCCGTAATAAGGGCACGTGGGGGTAATACACCTTATTAAAACACAAATAAACCCTTGCATAAAGTTTGTGTCTATTGTTAAAACCAATTTTTTAATTAAACCAATTTTTCTTAAATTTCTGTTTTTTCTTCAATAAAAGTCTTAAGGTCCTTTCCAGTACATAAACTTAAACTTAAAGATATGACCCTACGCTGTTTTAAAGTTCACGAACCAATCTAGAGGTTTCAATTTAAATCTGCATAGAAAGTATGCATACTTGGTTAAAATATTTATTTCAAAGTCGTCTATTACTTTGATGCAGTTTATGAGTCCGTCAGTGTATATTTTTAGCATGTTTTGCTTTGTTCGTGATGGGCTCAAAAACTCCAGAACGTATATTATTACATTTCGTTCTTAGAAAGTTCTTGATCAGACTTTAAACTACCGTTCGCAATCGGTTGAGTAGAACTGAAGATATTTAGTACCAAAAATAATGATATCCGAAAACCGAAATCCATGCAGACGGAGCCGCGGACTCTAGTTAAACTATTTCGGGTTAGAAGGTCTAGAAGGGCTTGAAAAATCTAGGAGACGGTAATGTGGTCGATTTTCAGTCTTGACCAATGTGGATAATTATTCCGGATAATTTTCCGCAAAAATTATCCAGACTGGTCGAGCTTTATCGGTGGTTATTTAGTTATTAATTTGGTTTAGCTAGAGAGTGAAAGTACAGAACTGTGAACAGCTGAAGACTGTTCTTCAACCGTAGAGTATTTAATACTGAATTTAAAGGTTACCTTAGCGCCGTCAGCTCTTTCCTCATCGAACTCTTCACCAGGCTTGAACTTCATCTCCGTGGTTTTGAAGGTGGAGGATGTGACCAGGTTGTAGGAATCCCCATCCTTGCGGAGCTCCACTGTGGGGGTGACGGCGTTGGCAGCCTTGCGGGTGATCAGGCCGACACCTGGAGACAAGGAAAGGCCAATTAGTTATTAGATACTTGGCTGATGATACATACATACATAAAATCACGCCCATTTCCCATAGGGGTAGGCACGGATCTCCACTTGCTACGATCCTGACATACTACTCTCGCTTCATTCACTCTCATTACATTCTTCATGCATGCTCGTCGGTTTAGAGTACCCCTGACCTGCCCCTTGGCTGATGATATAGTAAGTTATTGTGCTCTGGGCAATTAAATAATAATGTTAAGAAGAAAAGATCAAGTTTTCAAAATAAGTGTCATGCTCCGGGTACATACGGAAACAAGTTTTTAAAGGGTTAACAATGGCGAGGGGTACCTAAAACCAGAGACTAATGGTTCGCATGACTTGAATAGCGTGTGACAAACTAGATAAATATTCAACAACATTCCACACAACGTATATCTTAACTATACATAGCATAGCATAGCTTAACTATCTTGTGTTATGGAATCTAGAATACGGATAAACATACTTAGATACTTCTTTTTGTAGATACATACAATGTTTATGTAGTTGTACACCCAGACCAATTCAAATATACATATTCACGCATATAAATATTTGCACTGACCGTTCTACCGCTACACCACAGTGGCCGTGTATAGATCAAGTGTTTTTCTACCGGCTTTTACTTTGAAAATTTTCACCCTACCCCACTGATCAATATAGTTTGTTGTATCGCATCGTCTTATCAACTGTGATATACCTTTCACAACCATTAGACCCGTTTGAATTAGATCATAAGATTTTTTACGTTATTTGCTCGAATGAAATCGGGACTACGAAATTATCCAAGCGTAACCGGGTCGGCTTAGCTAGTAATAAGTTTGTACACACATTTTGTTGACAAGTACACGGCCCACCTAATGGAAGAGTGTTTACCGTGGCCTATGGACGTGTGCAACACCAGGGGCGTGCCTGCATCCCTGTATGAACCTTCCAATGCCCTTCTTGAAGATATAAAAATCTTAAAGAAAAAGTCATTAACAGCCAATCATTGCTTCTGTCTTACTACATATGGTAAATGCTAGCAGTCGGTAATATTACTACCAGTAATATCAAAGTAAAACTATAATTATATTAAATTATCTGTGCTACTATCTATCTATAAAAAAGAGTTTTGAATGACCGTTACCACAGGGCATCTACTAACAAAAATCAGATATCACACACACCTAAGGCTTTCATGAAATCGTCGAAATTCTCCGTAGAAGCCAGTCTGTACTTCGTTCCCAAGAACTGAATCAGAAATTCTGAATCAAGAACCATGTTGAGAAAATTAAACTTAAGGAATATAAGCCGACCCCAAATCGATGCGACAGAATGACCATAGACTAAAGGATGACAGTTAACAATTTTTTTTTCGGATCTACGCAAGATTTTTTAATTTTAACCAAAAAGGTTTAAGGATAGACCTTCCTCCTCTATTTTAACAGACTATCTTTTATTAATCATTTTCTACTTCTTTTCCTTAGCCTAATCCAATTATTTCGGCTCGGCTCTCCTCGTTATGAGTGTCTTTTTTGTAGGTTTATTTTATATACACAATTTGATTTCATTTTCAAATTTACTTTTTGTGATATACATAGGGTGAATTATTAGGCTTTAGGTGATTCTTTAGAATGTAATCTAATCTGATATTAATATGGAAATTGCCCGCTCGATATCTTATCAGATTTACTTTTAATCAGCACTCAGACAGGTTTTGTATGCTTTATCATGGGTATAAAGGTTACCTGGAAGAGATCGCTTGTAGCGATAAGGCCAACATTTGTACATTTTCATAAAGTTATCCGTACATGTACTGTAATTTGTTAGTGTACAATAAAGATTTATCTTATCTTATCTTATAATGCCGCGTTAACATAAATTAAAATAATGTTAGTTAGTACAAAATTAAGGTAGATTGTAAGTTATATATGTGTAGGCAGGACAACTTGTGAAGGCCTGATCGAGAGAGATGGCCCTGAGTCGGCTGGCGTGCGAAGGATATGCCTGTCAACCTCACCTCTGGCAACCAACAGCGACCCTCAAGCGACGTGCGTTTTAGTCGGTTCGAGTCCAACATAACCTCTCCCACCGGTCCCATGGGGTACCCGTTTGGCTTTTTCGCACGTTAAAAAAAAGCAGGACAAATTTTTGATGATTTCTTTGACTCGAAGAACCCTAATACTAGTCTCTTGTCAGGCATCCGCTGTATTTAATAAAATAGGACTTGTAGTGACTAAGCAATTTTTTTTTTATATTTTACTTGTACTTGTATAATTATGAAGTAGGTAAGAGTTTACCGTATCTACCTTCATTATATGATTGAACTTTGAACTAATAGATGTTTGACTTATCATTTCTAAAATAAAAACCTTTAGTTATTAACTTTTTCTCGAAGTTTCTATCACATTGCATCCGAAAAAAGGAACTTATCAAATTTGAAAGCGGTTTACTTTTAATATGTTCTCTTTATGGATAAAGATCGCGTCTTCGTTGGTCCGTTGGAATTATTAATTTATAGGTAGGTACTAAGAACTAATTCAATATTAATTTTTATTCCATGTAACGTAGATAAATTAATAGTTTATATCAATTATACCTTACCTTACTTATTTCTTACGTACAGCTAAGAATTTCACATTAATATTTACGGACATGCGATGCGCGTACATCGGATATCAACCATAAATGGAGCTACTGATCCATTTCATTCACCTGCATGCCATTATCACTTTTACCGACTTGTGCTTTAATATCAAATTCCTTTGCAGAGTGTGATGGAATATTGAGTCAGGTAAGTTATGTGGCAAATGGCTATCAATTTATGTGCATCTGTTCACTTATTACTTCCAGTGCAGTTGCAGTTATTTGCCTCAGGGGTACAGGGGACCTATCAGTACCTACACGTTTCTCTGATATGTTTTGAGGATGTACCTATGGTGTGCTTCAGAGGTGAACGAGCTCAAATTTACCAAGCATTAAGATTATTACAAAACAATCCGTAGGTACACGATTTAGGTCCAAGTTATGTGTCCCAAGGCATGCCTACTTATATAAAGGTACCTGTGGTATTAAAGTTATAGGGATATTTACCATGTGTGTTCTAAGTTTCCGATATTTCGGCGCTCTTGCAAGTAGGTACCATGACCACGGAGGAATTTTGAATAAACGAAATTAAACATCTATATTATGACTATGTTATTTCATACAAAAAAGACTCAAATTTTCTTGTATTTACCATGTTATTTATATTTTTATCTGTTCGCCGCCTTCGTGATCATGGTGCTTGCTACAGCGCAGAAATATCGGAAACTCAGAACACTAACTACGATATGGTAAATATCCCGATTACTTTGATACTGTTAAAATTCTCTGGATTAAAAAGGCCCCTAATGAATGATTTCGGTAGATTTTTTATTATATCACTTAAGTAGCAGGCGGTCCTTCTGATGGAATATGGTTACCGTGACCTATTGTACGCGTGCAACATGGGGGGTATCTCACTCGTGCTGCTTTCCCTGCAAACCTTCTTGAAGATTCGTATAATGTAGTCGCTTGGAAAAACCAAAGCAGGAAAATCATTCCACAGCTTTATTCGTTATTTGTTAACAATCTTCACAAGTTGACAAGACCTTTTGGAATTTTTAATGATATCTCAAAATACACATACCTATTGAGAACTCACTTGTACTTTTCCACAGTAGGTATTTTTATTTGCTATTAGACCTGACCGGTTTCGCCTTACGGCACCCTCAAATGTTTAAAAAAATATCTCAAAATAATAAATTAATGATGATTATTGAATAAATCATCCGGAGGATATCCATTTCCATTATTTATATTTTTAATATCAATCTCAAAGACAGGGATCACCCCTGGATAACTAAGTCGGGCGAAATTCTACATTCCATCAATATTCTCTCTGACCTTTTCAATAATGGAAGGGCGGCAAAATTCAACTTTACTACAAGATTTTAGGCAGCAAAGGCGCCTTTTTGTGCTGAAGACGTGTTAACAATATATTTTCTTTAGTTCTTTTTCTTTGTTTCACATCATAAACACAAACCCATACAAAAATAATACATACTATGACCTACTGAAACCAATAACGTATTATTTATAGATACATCATTCAGGAAAATGGCGGTTTTAAAAAATGGCGCGAACACTATCTAAGTAAAAAATATTATAGGTACTTACTAATAATACGTCAATATTATTAATTTATATGAATTATTACGAATTTGTTATTATATCTTTTTTTTCAATACGCACTGTCGTGTCTTTGATTGGTGCATAAAATTGTGCAGAGTAGAATTTAGACAACGCCATCTCTTCCCATGCGGTGTTGTACAAGGTGACTAAGGGATAGAGCAGTTTAACTTCAGACAGATAAATACAGCCCAGACACCGCCTCAGATGCATGACTCGAGTCAATATAGTCAAATAGTGCCCAGAAAACGGCAATAGGCTCACCCTCTATTACGTGGGACCGAATACAATGATTTGTGAAATGTGGGTGTTAATTCACCTCTGCCTAATTCTGCGGGAATAAAGGTGTGATTATATGTATGTATGTATGTAAAATGATGACGAACGTCAAAACTTAAATTTCGCCATTTTAGAGTACGGACAGCATCTACAGTTTTTAATACATTATTGACTGAAACTATGTTAGCGTGTAAATTTGAAAATTACGTGTTCATGCATTTAACGACCTGCACAATAATGGAAGTCGTAAAACGCAGAACATAAACGCATGGGCAAAAATGTTATAAGTATGAAGTAACTACCAGAAGTTATAATTGCTATTTTTAAAACGTTTAGGTCTAAGACCACAATAGCCGTAATCTAAAAACTGTTATTGACTAGCTTTTGCCTACATATCCTTCCTTCTGTGATGCTGTTATTAGGTACCTACCTGCTTACCATTCATTCTGTACTCCACAGGCACTTATACCCGAGAAAAAGTACCTATTACCTATAATAAAACCGACAATCCTTTGAACTAAAGTAGGTATGCCACCGACACTTTCCTTTCAATACTGTCAGATCATGCTAAATTATCTTAGATTTTCAACAAAAAAAAAGTGGCTCCTATTTTCGTCAGTTTATGGAATCTTTGGTTTTACTATGTGCCTATGTGCTTATTAAAGACTCAAATCTCTCAGTGTTACAAATTTCTTCTAGATTTCACTAGCTGTTCCGGAACATATTCCTATGTTCCGGAACAGCTAGTGAAACATAATATTATGGTGCTTAATGATTGTGAATGCGAGTAAGAATGTTAAAGTATGAAAAGTGTAACTTTACTTTTTTTTCCCTGCAAAATGGGGTTATTCCTTCTTCATACCACGACAACTCATACATTAATTTTCAATTTTTTTTATTCTTAATTCATACCACTGCATTTTTGAAAGAAAGAAAGAAAATATTTTATTCAGGCCCCACACAGCGGGCACCCCACCAAATACAAACAGGTAGGCAGTACAACAGTTAGCAGGTACATCAAATCAAAAACAGTAGGCACATTAAAATTAAACTACGGGTGCAACACTCCACACTATGCGAGCCCAAATAGGGCCCCATCTCAGCATTGAATGCTGCGCACACCCTTCGTTGGGTATGCACAGCGCTGGTTTTCAGATGGGGCCACTAGGCAGCGCTGACGCACCCACCATCCCATATATACAGTACATTTTACATCCACTCAGGTATTATTCTATTATAAAGCCGAGTCGGAAGGAGTTTGCAAAAACAAAACTCCCACGAACGTTACGAGCGTAAAGGACTTACTACCCACGTTTTAAGTCGCTTTCGCTGTTGATTTGTACACAGGTGGGTAGACATAGATATGTCCATCCAGTATGTAGTAAAAAAGTGAAATTAAAAGGAACAATTCAGTGGATGCAACATACGATATTACTTTTATTAACTCAAGCTATTTTTATATTTTACTATTCTTAGCTCATACCAAATCCAATTTTTTCCTACAAAAATACGTTTTACAACTAAAGTACAGTTTGCTGATAGTTATTCAAATAACAGACAATCCTTACAGGTTTAATGAAGGTATGAATTTCTTGTATTTATATTATAATTTAAAATGCTTGGAAAGTTCCGTTATGATAAAATTATTATTAATCAGTAATAAATATACCTAACTAAATTATTGTTTGTACTCGATAACAACATGTTTCCCGGATTCAAATTAATTTATAACTTTTCCACTACTATTTAAAAAAATCTATAGACTATTTTGTGAAAAGTTCGAAATCTGAACTAATAATATTTGTATTTCGAACGTGTCGAAGAATGTATAGGATATAAAAATCTATAGACAATGGAATAGTTTTTTGAAAAGTTTCAAATCGGAACTTTAATATTTGTATTTCGAACGTGACGAAGAAACTATAGATATACAGCGTGTGTTATACGTGGTATGTATTTGTGCATATCGCGTCTTTCTGTTACTTCCAATGACAGCTATAAAAAGTGGTACCAACATTTTTAGTGACTTACTGTTCACAATACCTATTTTTTTTGTACTGTACAGCCAGTTTACATAGAATTCATCGTGAATAACCAGGTACCTAAGTAATTAAATGAATCGTCTCTTTCTTTTTTATCTCCGTCTGGCCAGTCAGGGTCAACGCGGTTACGACATAGCAGCTTCAAGGGCACATATCTGAACCGGGGTAACCTGTGAGTCAGTTACGGTGATAAGCGTTATATTACTAACAAATAGGGCAATTAAAATATATATCATTACAAAACGTTGGGCAAAGTAAAATGAGTTTTAAAGTGTAGGTATTTAAAAAAAAGAGTGATAGTGTTTAAAAATAGAACTGTCAAATAATTGCCACTCCAAACTATTTAAAAATCTATATCGACAACGATTGCCATAATAAAATATAATCTAATAAAATTTAAATCAGTTGTTTAGCCAAGTCACAGCTAAATATTAGCTACCCAAATACCTTCTTATTTAAATTTTCACACAATTTACAAATTAATTTGCTCATTAAAAACTTTAAAGACACAAATACTTAAAAGATAAAACCATTCTTGAATACCTTTTATAGTTATTAGAGTAGACATACTTTGATTTACCGTAGACATAAATTTATCCTAGCCTTCCTAATAAGGAAAGTTTAGGCCCCAATGGAGTTGGTTGCTTCCAGGCACAAACGAGGAATGTGCACGCTTAGGAGCTGCATTGCAATTCGATCGAACACAGGACAAGACTATTATTATAGGTTATAATGTATCAGCTCTTTGAAACGACCACCCGCGAAGAACACATATCTATAACAGCTATTTAGACTAGATCGAATTGCGAATTCTGAACGCTAGATAGGAATTCTTTTTTTAAATACAGTGTGATTATATTAATTGTATTATCTGTGGTTTGATTAAATATGGAGTAGGTAATCTGTCTTAAAATAAAGTGACCATTTTAATACTTTTTATCTCGTATTTAATCGAAACTGTAATACTTTTATATCGCCATGGGTTGTGAAGGTCTGATGGCAGTCACGAAAACATCGAAGTTCTGCCAAACTCGCAGTTACATGTGAAAAAGCGGACCACAGACTCCGAGGTGAATATTTCGGCTATATTTCTTATAATCCACCTACTTATTTTACTTTTATTCCCGATACATAATTTATCAGGTACCAATTATTTAATATTCACTAGGTGTACCTATAATCTCACCCTCTCATTTCCCACATAGGACAACACGTGCAGGGCTTAGATGTCACCCTCACACTGCACCTCACCTGCAGAATATACGAGCAAGAACCAAGCGGTTCGCAGACTCTTTTCTATGCCGCACAACCAAGACCTGGAATTCATTACCAGCACACGTGTTTCCTTCTTCCTACAATACCGGGTCCTTTAAGCGGGGCGTGAAAAAGCATCTGATGAGGCCGCCAAGCTGAGTGCCACCATTGTAACATTACTTAGTGTCTGTAATGGTGACCTTCTTTCCTGAGACTTTGCCTTTATGCTTACCATCAGGCGAGGTGAAGTCAAGTCTCTTATATAAAAATAAAAAATAAACTTAATATTCTACATCCTCAAATATCATGATATTTGTTAAAAGTTTTTTATTAAGCATAGCGTGAATAAAAACATATCTTTAAAAAAATATTCCATTCATTAATTTATCAAACAGAAATGTTCAAACAAGTGATATTATTAGTCCTATAAAAATATTTGAACAAACAAACTCGGTCATAAAATCAAGTCTCTGGACCGCACCATCACATGCCGTCAATTATTATCAACACGCACAGATGAATCGATAAACAATTCTGTTCGCCCATTGGCTGGATTGTGGGCGCGGTGCGACGCCATTGGTCGGCGTGGAGTGGTCTGACGTCAAGGTCGACAACCTTTAAATTGGTGCAATTTTTCAATTTAGAACAATTTGAAAGAGGACAGTTTCTGTCAATCAAATATAAATTTATTACAATTGATATTTACGTACTTACATTATATTAGGAACCTAACTTCAAAGAGATTTTATTAGCGAATAAGATATGATACTGTTGTAATTGTATTCAGATTGTAAGGATGTGAAGGGTCTTCCAACGCCTTAGGCTAATGATCTCCGTCCTTTATGAGAGCGGGCGTGGGGGTGACAGGTCCGCTTGTCACCCTAGTAAAAGCAGGCTGGGACGGCGGCGCAATGCGCGGTCCCCCTTTCCGGTGGTTCGATGGGGACATCGAGCTTCCAATACCCGAGGGGTCCATTTCTAAACCGGAGTTGGTTCCGGGAAATGCCTTAAGCAATCTTATACACTGGAATCAGAAGATCCAAGACAGCATGAGGTCCCCCTCGCACTTAAGGCGGTGGGGGATCTCCTAAAGTGATTTTCGCACGGAAAAAGGGCATCAGTTGCAGGTTTTCCTCTCGAGGTTGGGTTGAAGGAATTATCATTATTATCGAAACAAGCCGCATAGTTCCCGGCAGAGTAGAATTCAGACCACTCCATCTCTTCCCATGCGGTGGCGTATAAGGCGACTAAGGGATATTGCTGTGTAACATGAGATAGATATATACAGCCCAGACTCAGCCTCAGATGCATGGTTCGAGTCAACAATAGTGCCCGGAATACGGCTATAGGCCTACCCCCTATTACGTGGGGCCGAATAAAATGTTTAGTGAAACGTGGGTGTTAATTCACTTCTGTCTCACCCTCCGGGGATAAATACGTGATTATATGTATGCATGCTTCGTTTTCGCATATAAAGTAATCAACTTATAAGATCTCCAATCCTCCTATCGATTCAAAACGTAAATAAAAGTACATCGACTATCCAAATATACACTAGCTGTGTAAACTGTAAACTGTAAACACCGATATCATCCGCTTAAATAACATGATTGATAATATATTTATACAGTAAATAGTATACGTCCAATAGCACAATCGTTTCTTTTTTTATAGAAGGTGTATTGACAAGTTACATGAAAAGCGTCGATAGCTTAGTGGTTAAGGAATCAGTCTTACAATCGAGAGGTTCTGGGTTCGAATCCTGGCCATTACACTACCGACGTGAACCCACTCCTAACACAAGCAATTTAGCTTAGCTGGAGGGGTTAGAGGGAATATCAGTAATTTCGGTTCTAATATTCTTTATAAAAAGATGTGCTATACAGGCTGTTAAGGATTGATGGATGAAGCTCTGCCGCAGACTTTTCTAAGGTTGGAACTACCAAAAAAGCAGCATAAACCAAATCTAGGAGGAGAAGATGTAACCGGACCCTGGGCCACAGATTACCTAAATAGTTATATTAATTGATTAAGACACTAGTACTTACTTTTCCACAGTATTTTATTTTATAAATTAACCGGTTTCGCTTCCCGGTATTCTTAAAGTTAAAATACTGTGGAAAAGTATAAGTGTCTTATTCCATATGTGTAGAAGTTCCATCAAGTGCCTGCAATCAACAGTATAAGCCTAAATATGTAGTTGCCTGGACTCAGGGCTCTGACGTGAAATCCTCAGATGCAACCAAGAAGCACGCTAGGCTATGCTCAACTACTTGTTCACACTGCCACAGAATATATAATAGTACCTACTACGTACTGCTATGGTTAATATTATACTACTGGACAGTAATTCTATAAAACTATTGAGATCTAAAACTTTAATTAGTTTTTTTACTGTGTATTCTAAAAGAACAATCTTTATCCCATTTTTTTTCCAGGTGACGAATAGGTAGCGTAAAAATAATTTTAACTGGTCTCCTGGGGACCAATGGGCACAATCCAGGGAAAGAATTTATAACTTTTATCCCGGGAGAAGAATTAGCTCAGTGGGTTCGTCGCTATCTCTTGGTGAGTCCACCTTGGTAGATTTTGGTTGGAAGGTTGCCTACATTTCGGGTTGGACATCTCTTATTAGCAGATAGAAAAGAACTCTTAGACACGTCGCAATTTTTGAAGGAGGCAGGACACGACGGTATTCCCGCCCTAATTGAGTAGTCCGACTGGGTAATTACCTCCGCCCTACAGAATACCACTACTCACTACTAACACCTCGTGTTGTGTTCCCGGCGGTGAGTACGGTAGCCAGAGCTCACTGGAGAGTTTTTGCGCTGTCAGTGGGAAGACCAAAGGCTTTTACTGATTGTGTCTTCTGCACTGGCGGCACAGAAACTCTCTGTTTACGGGGTTGGCAGCAAGAGTTTGACTCCCCTGGTGATGCACACGTTTATAGGTCACGGTAACCACTTTCCATCAGGTCGGCCGTATGCTTGTCTGCCACCTAAGTTGTATAAAAACAGTTTATAGAATGGATGTATGGAATTGACACGTATTTTAAACAAAAAATGTAATCCCATATATTAATCATTCTATTCTATATGGGGCAGGGTAGAATGAATGCTTTGAACGGATAGGGTAAACCGGCAAGACGGTACCTGCTAGTTTCCACACAGAAAAATAGACCTTATTTCAAACAGTTACGGTATACATTATACATGTTGAAAATATAAACCGCATTATAACCGCGGTAGCCTAGTGGTATGGGTAATGGACTGCTGAGACGAAGACTCGGGTTCGATCCCAGGTTTTACCATGGCACACACTCTTTTCGATGCTTTTCGAAGTTATGTGTGTATTTATCTCAGGTTTATAAGTGCCCGGTAAATGGCAATAGGCTCGCCACCTATTACATTGGGACCTAAACATAAACTGGCGAAATGTGGGTGCCAGCACATCTGCCTACCCCTTCGGGGATATAGGCGTGAGTTTATGTTATGTTATATGAAAATATAAAACATCACTTTTGTAATAATAACGTACTGTGTTTACGAACTGTTTCACCTTTCTTATCGCTATTACTTGTTCAGTGTGACGTTCAGGTACGGTGCAATGACCTAATTATACATACGAGTATATTACATACTTACTAATTACGTACATAGTTACTATAAAAATCAATTATTATTTTCAATAAAGTACTAAAATAAAACTAAAAGAACTATTAGACAACTTATAGTTAAAAATAACTAAACTGCGTCGTGGACTGTTATATTATTGTATAGAATAGTTCTAAATAAATCTATAATTATCATAATGTAAAAGAAATTACCATGTCGCAAATTATTCAATTGTTTCGTTGTAAAGTTGATGTTTACGCCCATTGCACCATTTTTTATTTATTTGAATTTTTAAATATAAGTTTATAATTTTAATTTCGATTTTTTGCGGATATATCATGGAACTTACTATTTAATTTCGATATTTGCTCAGTCTGTAAAATACTGTCCTTACCCTACACGGGTTTTAACAATCTTGTAACTAAACACCGCCATTGTTTGGCTCTTTTTAACGGACTTCAAAAGAGGAGGAGATTATCACACATGCCTTTCATTTCATATTATAAATTTCACATTCCCGGCACAGTATTAATTGGGCCACCCCATCGCTTCCCATGCGGTGTCGTACAAGGCGACTAAGGGATACGGCTGTTTAACATCAGAAAGATATATAGCTCAGACTCAGCCAGATGCATGGCTTGAGTCAACAATCGTGCCGAAAGACGGCAATAGGTTCACCTCCTATTACGTGGGACCGAAATCAATGATTGGTGCAATGTGAGTGTTTATTCATCTCTGCCTAACTCTCCAGGCGTGATTATATGTATTGCAAAATTTACAGCTAAATGTAATTTTCGATATTCAAACCAGATATATTTTTGACTTATAACTATATTGAATGATAAAATGTAATTTCATTCACGATTTTCCCGCCTATTATTATGAAGAATTAGTGACGAAAGTTGCATGACGCCCACTACCGGTCTGGTGACACAAATACGTACATTCGTTCAATGTTCAGTGCAAAAATAACATCGGGCGACGCGGCACTGAGAATGACACTCGGCACTCGATAGATATCTATAGAACTTGATTACAATACTGGTTCAATGTCCACTCGTCTGTAGTAATGAACGTTGAACCTAGTTCAATGTTCACTCGATGCAATGTAATTGTAATACCTTACGGAATATTAGCATATTTAGAACTGTATTAGTACTACTATATCCATATTTAAGTAAATACATTCATATAATTACGCCTTTATTCCCGGGAGGTAAGGCAGATGTGAATTAACTCCCACATTTCAGCAATCATTGAATTCGGTCCCACTTAATAGGGGTGAGCTTATTGCCGTCTTCCGGGCACTATTGTTGAGTCATGGCATGAATCTGAGGATGAGTCTGAGCTGTATATACCGCATGGGAAGAGGTCATGGATGCGTCCAAATTTTGCACTTTCGAAGTTCGAGGTCTGCTTATTGTTCGTGATTGGAATGCCGAGCGACTGCCGTCTGACCTAAACCTAAGAGGAAAGCTTACGCTAGAGCTTCGTCAATTAAGCAGATGTTCTGACTTGCAGACGAAATCGGTTGTTACTGTAAGTACTAAAGTATGGTAACAGTCTTGAATTATTATTATTTAACTTTATTTTTTTGTTATTTCACTGAAGATAAGACCGTCTTTTTAGTCAAGTGTATAAACAAATACTCAGAATGGTGCTAATATCAAGTTAAATAGAAAAAAAAGAACAATGAAATTAAGAATCTCGTTATTTTTGAAGAAGTCGGTGAAAAAACACTTAATAGGTGCCCACCTTATTCGCCTGTCATCGTTCAAATTAAATTGAAATTAATTGAGGTTTTACAATTCGCAATTTAATTAGTCGAAAAACGACAATATTTTATATTAGGATGGTTTAATTTTTGTTTAGTCACGAGAGAAATGAAACTCTGTCAAGGGCGTTGATTTGATATAATCTGTGATTGTTGCACCACCACCATAGAGTAGGTACATAGATTTTGTGACGTGGCTGTTGTCCAGATCTATGCCGGCAATTCGTAATACAACCAAGTGGAATAAAATGACATGTTCCATTCCAAGATTTCTTTAATTGGGTATTTGACAAATTTCGGAAACCTATCTTAAAAGTTGTAGATATTTATTTAATACCTGTTACAATTCATTACTTTGCCGTAAAACCATATTAATTAGAAAAAAAAAACAAATTTTCACCTTGTTAGCTTGAAAAGTGCGCGAAAAACGGTCGATCACTTGACATTCGGCGCGTGACGTCATTAAATAATATCTACGAAGACACCAGACCACCGGAAGTTTCCGTTACGCTAAGTAAATTTTTTATAGTTACGTCACGCAAACCGTCAACACATTTTTTGCGTTGTGCCTCATGTGAAATACAGATAAAAACCTCAATTTAATTTTGTAAAATTAAATATTTAAAATTCATCTTTTGGTATACATTTTGTATAGTTATTATTTACGTAGGTATAAACAATACATTTTTTTAAAGAGTTGTTAAATACCAAGTTGTAGTTACCATGTACGTATAGTTAAATTAGATAACAGTTATTTATAGTGATGGGATTAAAGTAATACCTATATATTACATATCAGATATCGGTTATTTATAGCGATACGATGATATCAAGATGTTAATAAAATTTACCCTTCGAGCTATCAATCTTAATCTGTAACGGCTTAGATATTATAAAATTGAAAATTACTCACTCCCCTCGTTGAGAGAGGCAGATTGCAGCCTACAATGTACAGATTGGAGATTTGCCCCTCTTGAACATTAAAGCAATCGTTAGTTAAACGTAATTGTATGTTCAACCAAATCAGCAGTTAGACTGCTAAAGCGGCCACCAGACTCCCGAGATAAAAGCTTCGGATGCAACGAAGAAGGAAACACGTGAGTTGGTATTGAATTCCATTTCAATTGACCAGGTCTTAATGGTGCGACAAAGGAAAGGGCATTTTTAGGTTTTCTTTAGCTTTTTATTGAAGTTATAAACCAATGCTTAAGCATTCACTTATTCCAATCTAAAGCAATTAGACCTAGCTTCTAAACCAATTATAGTGCAGTTAAATTTATACTAAAGTAATTTGAACTACTTACCACTTTTACTCTGTGGTTATTTTTAATGATCGTAAAATGGAATAAAATTGCAAAAGCCCAATGGCATACAAGAGGGTGCAAAACCTGTATTCCTACATACAGGTTTTGCAAACTCCCTTCCTCAGGTGCTCATTAGCTCCTAGGTATAACCAGTTTTGGCGACACATCCAGACATCTACTTATGTAGATATATCAGGATCAGGTAGAATATATAAGGACACGATTAGACATTTAATATACCTATATAATCAAGATTTTGTCAATATATATAGATTTTTATCAATATATGTACCTATATCGAATTTTCGCAACCCTATCTAATTTTTTCAGAGGAATTATCTAAAATAATTACATTTGCATTCCCAATTCTGTACTTAGTGGGGAACAAGTCTTTTCAGCTAAATATAACGGTAACCAAGTTGCATAAATTAATTCTGAAAGCGTGCTTTTGTAATATTATTACAATAATTGCATGTTTCTCACACTGTATAATGAAACAATGGCGGTATAATCATTATTATTACTATAAAAACTTGGCTGTTCATGTAATTGTTACCACTATATTATTATTATTATAATTGGGGAACAGGCCAGCAGTTGAAACCACTGATATCAGCCTGCATCTCGTTGTTCACTACACTGTTTTCACTACTCAATGATTTTGTTGATTTATGTGTTTGTCCAGTCTATTTTTGAATTGGTTAATGTTTTCTGTTTAATAATATTTCATATTATAAGCATGGTATTTAGTTCTCAAAGATTGCTGTCAATATATACCTAGCTATGGACTCATTTATTTTTTTATTAATTACTGCCAAAATTCTTTTTTTTTTATATCTAGGACACGCCAACTTGACCTCACCTCGCCTGATGGTAAGCTAAAGGCAAAGTCTCAGGAAAGAGGGTCACCATTACAGACACTAAGTGTTACAATGGCGGCACTCAGCTTGGCAGCCTCATCAGATGCTTTTTCACGCCCCGCTTAAAGACCCCGGGACTGCAGGAAGAAAGAAACACGTGTGCTGGTAATGAATTCCAGGTCTTGGTGGTGCGGCAAAGAAAAGATTCTCCGAAATAGATGGACTATTTATTCGTTAAATGATTTTTGAAATCAATATTTAATTGGAGACTTGACATTCGTGTCTCGCCATTAATAATTTTTTAATTTACAATTTGTTGAGATTGGCAAAATAGGCCTCCAATGTTGGGTGGCTTTGGCCTACTGTTTCCACGCTGCTGAATACTTAAGTACAAATGTATTAGTATAGTTTTAACTAAAAAATGGCGACTTTACTGTTGATGGTAGACGTAATCCCGTAATAGTTTAACTTGATAATCAGCTACTGTATCAACACTAGTCTCCCAGACACTCCAAGCATTCAATAAATGTCTGCCATATTCATAATCTCAAGTTTGAATGACAGTAGTGTTGTATCCCAAGCGACTGTAGGCATACGCTTCGTATCCGTTGGTCTGACTAACGCAAAGGAAACGCCTGTCCTTCTTATTGCCTTCAATTGATCCCTGAATCATTCATAATGTTAAGTCACATGACAATCTTAACAATCAATTTACATAAATCATAGACAAAAAAGCGCCAACTATTGTTCTCGGAACTGGCAGAATCATCGGAATAATACCTATTAAATTAATAATATTTTAAGGTATTTATGTAAGAGTGTATGCAGCCTAGGTATGGCTGCGGTAGCCTCGTGGTATGGGTAATGGACTGCTAAGACAAGGTCTCGGGTTTTCGATGTTATGTGTGTATTTATCGCAGGTTTATAAGTGCCCGGTTAATGGCAATAGGCTCGCCACCTATTACATTGGGACCTAAACATAAACTGGCGAAAAGTGGGTGCTAGCACTTCTGCCTACCTGGATATAGGCGTGAATTTATGTCATGTATGCATTGTATGGTTGTATTAGATAGTTAATATCTGTGTTTTTAACTTTTTATACATACACATATAAATATGCATTTTTTCTGTTCAGGGAGTGCAATATTAAACAATTTGATGTTAATATTTAGATTGATCAAACAAAAAAAGACGCTTTACATGTCGTATGATATGGCAGGTACGAGTATACGAATGAAAAACAATATTTCGGCTTATATTTCTGCGTATTGGTAGGTACCTATTTTTGTCTGTTAAATTAAAAGTGTCCGCATATATTTGTGTTTAAAAATTTACGAATGACAAATCCGATGGTTAACAATACTAGTCTATTGTTATAATTCTAATTAATTACAATGTTTATGACATAATGTGAACTCCCTGTTGTGGTTTTTCCACGGAGGACAGAATATGATCATTTTCTTCTCCATGGGGTTTTCCAAGCGACTGCAATATGGAGTTCTTATATATAAGAAGATTCCTATAAGGTCTACAGGGCGAATGTGACGCCGCTGGTGTTGCACACTTCTACAGGCCACGGTAACTACTTTCCATCGGATGGGCGCGTGCTTATTTACCACCTAAGTGGTATAAAAAAATAAGTAAAGTAAAATGAGTAAAAAATTAGTAAAGAATGGAAGCCGTAATCGAAAACAGTACCTACAGGAGTTTTACTTCCAAAGTCTTCCAAATGATACGACTATATTGATCCTATTGTACGATAGTGTAGCGTAGATATAAGAAGTCTACTTTGTAGACATCTTCTGTCTATACTGTAGACTTCTTCTGTCTACGCTGTACACTTCTTCTATCTACGCTGTATACTTCTTCTATCTACACTTTAGACTTCTGTCTACGCTGTAGACTTCTTCAGTCTAGGCTGTAGACTTCTTCTATCTACACTGTAGACTTCTTCTGTCTACGCTGTAGACTTCATCTGTCTACGCTGTAGGCATCTTCTGTCTACGCTGTGGGCATCTTCTGTCTACGCTGTAGGCATCTTCTGTCTACGCTATAGTCATCTTCTGTTTACGCTGTAGACATCTTCTGTCTACACTGTAGACATCTTCTGTCTACACTGTAGCCATTTATTGACTACAGTGTAGGCATGTTCATAAACAGTTCTGAATTGATATTTCTCGAAATATTATCACACGTTTATAGTGTCAACTCGAATGAGAATAAGCCACTTGAATATCAATCATTCAATATTCTCAACTAGCGTCATATAATAGCACGCATAGAAACAGCCCTGACATATGATCCAGCACCAATAAAGAAACAAAATCAATACTTTAATAGAAAACGGAACTCGAGTTGAGTATCGTTTTAGAACGTGTACGAGAATGAAAGGAGCGTCTGGTATCATATTGGCGACAATTGGAGTTGATTGTTGACTATTTGTGGACAATTGCTCAACAGTCCGCCGCTTCAATAAAAGCTTAATCGGCAAACTATGTCGGGATATTCTCATGCGATGTTCCTAATTAATTGAAAGGATATTTCGTTGTGGGAGAGGGTTCATTCAAATCTCGGAATACCCGCATCGTCCCGCATGTTAGCCCCACATTGTACGATATGTCTTTGAAAGATTAAGCAATAAAAGTTGAAGAGCATTTTGATTGTGTGTGATTTGTACCGACTTGAAATAATTGAAGTTCTTTATAAAGAAAATTAAATTGCAATTTTGGTGGCTACACCAAAAATTATTTTCATTTTCAATCTGGTGGATACGCCAGTGGGGTTCAACGGAATATCAGTCTGAACACAGAATAGTATTGAGTCCGAATGATGCATTACTACGAAAATAAGTACTATTGAGATAGTGAAATAAAAACTATTTGAAAAAGCTTTATATTCATTCATAGGGGTTCTCAAAGAAATGCTCAAAGTTTAAAAAATGGAATCTTTATAGATGGCCCTATAGATTTGTTTTGGGCGACCTTATAGGTTTCTTTTATCAGATTTCAAGATAGTTACTACTACCTCGAAATCTGATAAGGGAAACCTTTGTAGTTGCTTTCGAATGCCACATCGTTCCCGAAAAGCTAATCTGTGGCGTAGTCTTTTTCGACAACGATTTTTAGATTTCCGGGAATGATGTGGTATTCGACAGCAACTACACGGGTTTCTCTTATCAGAGATCGAGGTAGAGAAGACTACCTCGAAATCTGATAATAGAAGAGGTAGTGGTGGACCGTATTCCAAAACGAGACCGTTCTATATTCATTTTCATTAAAATTATTTGAACGATTGTCAATTTGTCTTCAGAACTAATTACAACTGACTCAGAGTTATTGCATGATTATACTTTTGCAAATCGGAGGGTAAGCTGTTCTTTAACTGAGGGAACAGATAAGATAATGTACATTCACCACAATACATTATTAGCACTAACTATGCAAAGCTGGTTTCGTGCAAAGGCAATGAGGCGATGCACTGTTTGCGTGTTTAAAAGTGTTGAGTTTGATTTGCCGTTAGAATTGTTTTTTGTTTACTATGCTCTTGCATGCGTCTATACTAATATTATAAAGCTGAAGATAATTTTTATGATTGGTTGAACGCACTAATCTCAAGATCTATTAGTTTGAATTGAAATGAATTTCAATTCAAACTAATAGATCACAACACACCATGTTATAATATAACGTAATAGGAATCGGCTGAAGCCGATTCCTATTACGTTATATTATAACATGGTGTATGTAAGTAATGGTGACCCTCTTTTCTGAGACTTTGCCTTCAGCTTACCATCAGGCGAGGCGAAGTCTAATTGACATGTCCTACATAGACTTATAGGGGAGATACGGAGTTTTGAGGAATGCAATGGGAGAAGCGGGGCGGGTAGGCTAGTTTAATATATTCCATTCGCCATGCATTCTCTCCAAAAAAGAACTAGGCACACAGAAAGACCCCTTTGAAAAGCCCCCAAAGAAACAAATTATCCCGAGGATAAATGCGGATGAATTGTAATCCAGATTGCCTCAGACTGTAGGATGTCAATGGCATGCTGAGAAACGTGGGTTACCTCCCTACCCACACACATTTACCAGCTAATGGGCCACGCCAGTCATAAGAGTCGATGAACGACAAAATTAGCCATGTTACGCCAATTGTGAAGTATGACATTGTATTTCACGGTCAATATTCGTGCCTATGAATGTATTTTTGAAGTATATAGGTACAAAGAGAATTGCGATGAATTATCACGGAAATTATTAAATGTAATGAATAGGATTCGTTAAAATTACTATTTAAATTCCGATTCGGCCGTCCCAATCAAAGTCCAAGTTATAATGTGACTGTGTAACTCTAATTTAAGGCTTGTCCTGGCCCTTGATCCTACTAAAGCAAAACCATATCACAGACACTGCAAGAAATTATATTAAATGATTGAAAATCAAATGAAAAGAAAATCAAATATATATATAGTTATAAATAAATCCCCTGTATGGAACATGTTTTTTACGTCTCGTCCGAGGGTGGTTATGTCGGACTCTCTCGGGCCATTAGTTGCCAGGGGGTGAGGTAGCCTCTGGCATATCCCTCACGCTCTCCGACTGACCCAGGGCCATAAAAGGCCCTCGGGTGAGGGACATTTCCATTTTTTCCCAAAAATGCGCCCCCCTTTTTGGGAAAAATGGTGACGCCGTAGTCCCACGCCGTCTCCACATTCTTCTGCTAGGATGATAAGCGGTTCCACCTGCTTCCCCCACGCCCGCGCTCATGGAATACGAGGTCGTTCATTGTCCTCCGAAGCCTGAGTCGCCTTCGCGTCCCTCTATATGACTGTTTGCGAGTCCAGTCACGTCTTGAATCTTTCAATTAAAAATCGATACTAATTGTTAGAATACTATTCGCCTTAAAATTTCACTTTCTTTTTACTCAATCGAATTTAAATCACGTGTTTTATAAACGTGGAGGGAGTGGATATTGAATGACCGGTCCTGCTCTGTCTGCGTGCATTGACTGGCTATGTAACATAATATCGACCACAAAGTTTTAAGTGTCTCTAATAATATTATTTTGCACTTAGTATCGATTCTCTGACCACCTAATACTTAACTTATTGTGGAAGTTTGTGGTTCACTAGCCATAATACCCTTCTTATTATGATTGCAATCCATTCATGCTGAGAATAGTATTATACCTAGGAGGTAGGACACGACGGTATTCCCGTCCGAATTGAGCAGTCCGACTGAGGAAGTACCTCCACCCTACAGAATACCACGGCTATAATAACCTCGTGTTGTGTTCCCGGCGGTGAGTAGGGTAGAAAGTAAAGGCTTGTCTTGATTTTTTGTTCTGCACTGGTGGCACAAAATCTCTGTTCTTACAGGGTCGATGACTCCACTGGTGTAACACGTTCATAGGTCACGGTAACCACTTTCCATCATGTGGGCCGTGTGCTTGTCTGCCACTTAAGTTGTATAAAAAAAATATTCAAAAAAACTAGGATCATGGCTAGTTTGACGTTATTATCCTAAAACTCAATATACATTATATCCACCCATCTCTTCCCGTATGTGTTTGCCGTAGGTGGAGTAAAAATGGGCCACCTGATCTCTTCCTGTGGGTGGTAAAACGCGACTAAGGACAGATTTATCATCCCACAGTAAACAAACAGTCTATGACGATCATAGTTGGCCAAATGTGGGTGTTATATATATCAATCAATATCGCAGTCCACTGCTGGACATAGGGCCCAATGTTGGGAGGCTTTGGCCTACTGTTTCCACGCTGGCCAGACGGTTTGGTACAGGTCGAGTTTTCCGTCTCTCGCAGTGATATCATCTGCTTATATTACCGTTAGTTGCTTCTTACGACAGTCTTTGGATGAAATGAGGTGGGAATACTTGTATTTTCTCTGTCACCATACAGATTATACATCTACCCTACACTTTTGGAATTTATAGGCGTGAATATATATATATGTACGTAACTTAATAACGATCGATCTATCAATAAGCTTATTGTAAAATTGCAGTCCTAGCAAGTAAAAAGTATAATAAAGAAAAATAAAATACATAAACCCCCTCCCCCCTATCCCAGAAGTATGCTTTTATACTCGTATATTGCGGGAGATTGTATGTTACTAGAGGACAGGAATGAAAAGGAGATATCTAAGACTAAGTAAAGTAATGTAATACTGATCCCCGAGTAGGTTATTTAAGTTTAAAGAGTAGTAAACCAGTTAGCCTAGTTAAAAATAATTATGCTCAAAAATAGGCTTCCACGAAGTGCCCCGTCAAGCAGAGGATAGCTAGAAAAAAAAAAAACTAGTCCACTGTTGGGCCTCTTGGAGAGCCAATATATGCTACAGCACACGGTCTACCGTCTTACGCATCTAGTCTATGATTCCATTTTCAAAAGCTCGTCCGTTAATGAGCTTCGATTCTGCTAAAACAAAACCACTGTCAAGCCACGGACAATGCTAACAAATCCATTCAACTTTAGATTTTAAAGCCATGCACTTGAAGTCCAAAATTAAAACACCTTTTACAGAGTAATGAAACTCTTTTCATTTAATTTTGTACTTTAAAAGTATAGAAATAAAGTCAAAAATTTAATGTAATTTTTTGCAGGTCTGGTTTTATAATTCTAAATAATAATTGATGCAATATACTCAAAGAATGAAGTACCTCTCTATTTAATTAAAGAACCATTGAAATATGACTAGCCTGTCAAAAGTTATGCGTAGTTATAGGCACATAAAAACGAAGTACTGCCTCGAAATTAGAACCTTTTTTTAGGCGGATAAAAATGTCTATAAAAACGAATCTATTGTTAAAATCGTACGTACCTAAGGGAATGAGAACGTATTTGTAATATTCCATACTTGTGATCCGTACCAAAATAGGTATTGGATACGAGTATCTAAGCTGGTGATTTCATCTGTACTTAGATCTGGATTTTAATTTTTTTGCGCAGTATCCTAATGCTTTTTCTAAAATAAAAGTAACCTAAATTATGTCATAAAACATGGTGATGTCTCTATGGCTATATATGATATAGCTGTACATAATCAAGAAAGTTGCCTAGAAGAAATCGCTTCCAGCGATAAGGCCGCCCATTGTACATTAAACTGTATGCATGCTAACAACTTGTCCTACTGTAAATCTGTTGGTGTACAATAAAGAATTATCTATCTATCTATCTACAAGCTCTATTGTAATCAATTGGTGTACAATAAAGAATTTTCTATCTATCTATAATCTGTATGCCGCGTGGTTCCCGGCAGAGCAGAATTTGGACCACTCCTTCTCTTCCCATGCGGTGTCGTACAAGGCGACTAAGGGATAGGGCTGTTTAACATCAGACAGATATATACAGCCCAAACTCAGCCTCAGATGCATGGCTTGAGTCAACAATAGTGCCCGGAAGACGGCAATAGGCTTAAGTGTGACTGAATTTAATGATTGATGAAATGTGTGCGTTAATTCACCTCTGCTATGCTATCTGCTATCTAAAATCCCGCCAAAATAGGTTAAACCACTTAAGAGATAGCCAAAAACAAACAGACAAAACCCTATCTTAAAAACTAGTATCGTGCAAGCACTTATCGTGGGATCGAAAATCGCGAAATTTGAGTGTTAACACACCGCGGTAGCCTAGTGGTATGAGTAATGGACTGCTGAGACGAAGGTCTCGGGTTCGATCCCAGGTTTTACCATGGCACACACCAATGACTATTCGATGCTTTTCGTAGTCATGTGTGTATTTATCGCAGGTTATAAGTGCCTGGTTAATGGCAATAGGCTCGCCACCTATTACATTGGGACCTAAACATAAACTGGCGAAATATGGGTGCTAGCACCTCTGCCTACCCCTTCGGGGATATAGGCGTGAGTTTATGTATGTTATGTATGTGAGTGTTAATAGAACTATGCCTAGTTCTGGAATTTACAGGTGTGAATACATGTATGTAAGATAAGAGAAAGTTTTAGCACGCAGACGCACACAGAACCCATTTTCACTACAGACGGTTACTTCACACGGAGAAGCGACGAATAACTTTGAGTGACGCATTTCATGATAAAAGATATCGATAGTGTATACTTATTCTGGGAATATTTACAGCGCAGACTGACTGTCACTAATCAAACAACTAGGTGTGGTGTAACGAATTTACCCATATAGCTCAGGCCGCGCGTTGCGTGTCTCCCCGTTTCCGCATGCATTGGTCCCCGCATGCGAGGAGGGCCGGATCTAGAGAGATGGCCTTCCTCGAGTCAGCCGTGGTGAGAGAGATAAACCTGTCAACGTCACCTTCGGCAACAAACAATGACCCACAGGCGCCGTGCGTTTTAGTCGGTTCGAGTCCGACATAACCTTTCCCACCAGCTTCGGCGGGGAGATATCCGTGTGGATTTCTACGCACTTAAAAAAACCACATAGCTATTGAAAGTTCGTATTATTGGTTCATTCATGGTCAATCGTGGCCAGTCGTGGTCTCCTGACCACTCAAATGTCTAGTTTTCGGATTTTTATCTTTACTTGTGCTATCAAACCTTGCTTCCCACTAAATATCATGATTCTACATACATAGATACATACATATAATCACGCTTTTATTCCCAGAGGGTTAGGTTAGTGAGCCTATTGCCGTCTTCCGGGCACTATTGTTGACTTAAGGCACTTAAGCCATTCATCTGAGGCTGAGTCTGGGCTGTATATATCTGTCTGATGTTAAACAGCCCTATCCTTTAGTCGCCTTGTACGACACCGCATGGGAATTAATGGGGTGGTCCAAATTCTACTCTGCCGGGAACCACGCGGCTTCTAACTTCTAACTCATCGATAAATAGGTATTACTTTTCTTGCAAATATCTATCTGCTCAAAGAATTGGCATCGCCATTCAGCGTGGTAATGCCGCCAGCCTTTTGGACACGGTACCAATAGACATCGATGGGGTGGAATTTTTCGATGCCTAAAGTTGCAGCCTCCCTCTTTTTCTCATTTTATTTATGTATGTATATATTGTTTAGTTAGCATAGTTTTGTATTTAAAAAATAATATCTGTAGTCTATACTTTTTGAATACGTAGACTTAGAAGCCTCGCAGATAATAGCGTTCTCGTTATTAATTTCAACTTGACACTTTCAAGGGTTGATGGAAAAAAAATCCTGACGAATAGACAGAAAGACAACGACGTGATCCCATAACGGTTCACCTATTACGGTGAATTCTAAAAATCCTCCGTAAGTAGGTACCTACCTAGTCTTTTGTATAAAATTAGACTGATAAATTACCTTATAGTATAGGTATTCTGTGGTATTATTGAGCCATGCTTAGGTACTAATTATACTAAACTATGATGTAATATCATCGAATTGGTGCTGTTATCGTAACAACTAAGTTTTTAATGTTGTTTTCGCAATTTCAGTACGTATGTCTAGAAGCTACAGGCTAGACTCTAGAGGCTACAAGGTCCATCCAGTCATTTGTATATGCGAAAACTTATAAATGGTTTTATGATAACCGTTTTATGATAGTCCTTTTATGTATATTTTTAAAAAACGTTTAAGAGATTACTTTCTCTCTCATCAATAGCAGACACACATAATATGTATTTAGGTATGTATGTATATGTGTATGTAAGTATGTATATTAATTCTACACTTGTGCACTAGACTTAGCCTGTCGTATTACAATCCTTCAGTGCACTTCCGGGTTTGCTGGAAGAGAACTCAACTTTGAATTAACCTCGCCTTTGTATATTACATCTCATCTTTTTATATAAATATAATTTATGTGTACAATATAGTATAAATAACCAATCATTTGTCAATTTAGTTGTAAGATACAGTTTATTTTCCAAATAATATAAAATAAAATAAATGAATAATACAACATAATGATGTTAATTAAGACTTGGTAAAGCGTCTGATTTGCCGTGTCAGTTCCTGGTAGAGTAGCCACCCCATCTCTTCTCGTAGGTATCATAGAAGGCGAGGAAGGGATGTGGGCTGTTCTCCATTCAACATACAGCCCATGAAAAGTGCCCGTTTGATGGCAATAGGCTAGCCCGATAAAGTTATAAAACGCTATTATAAAACAATTCTTTTCGAAGCCATTTGACTGCCATTATGAATTTATAAAAGATTATTAAAGAATACAATCGATTTCAAGGATTTTCATAAACTACCTTCGTGAAAAACAAACAACTTATTAAAAGCATCTTACCAACTTCATTTTTATCTATTAAGATAGAAATTGTATGCTTTTGTTTGTATTTTGTTTCCACAGTAAATAATCAAATCAAATCAATCTACTAGCCCATCGCAGTCCACTGCTGGACTAGGCCTCTCCCAATGTTGGGAGGCTTTGGCCTACTGTTTCCACGCTGGCCAGACGGGTTGGTACAGGGTTTTATTTCGAGTTTTCCTTCTCTCGCAGTGATATGGTTTGCGTATGTTTCCATTAGTCGCCTCTTACGACACCCTTCGGATGAGATGGAGTGGTGATACTTGTATTCTTTCTCCGTCACCTCACGGATAATACTAACAGCAAATTAAAATTGTATTGCATGGAATATAAATAAAAACAAATCTCTTAAGTATTGTTTAATAAATATGGTATCAGCATAAGTGGCCCCACAGTGGAGCCCTAGGCACATGTCAGAGTGCCTAGTGAGAGAAAAGGTATTACTTATAAGCTGTTTAACATCAGACAGATATATACAGCCCAGACTCAGCCTCAGATGCATGGCTCGAGTCAACAATAGTGCTCGGAATACGGCAATAGGCTCATCCCATATTACGTGGGGCCGAATAAAATGATTGGTGAAATGTGGGTGTTGGTTCACCTCTGCCTAACCCTCCGGGGATAAAAGCGTGATTATATGTATGCATGTATGTTAAAGATTTTTATAGGAACGTCAACTGTTGGAGCGTCAATTTTTATATACCGTAAAAATAACAGTTTTTTAGTTAATACATATGAACGAATACATGAGTGTTGGCGGTCTGTCTAGTAACGGGTAATCTCCAAAACAAAATAAAAAATATAACCTTCTATTATAGCTATACCTTATTCTATATATATGTTTGTTCGTGATGGACGCAAAAACTACGGAACCGATTTGTATGCGATGTTTTTTGTTAGAAAGGTCTTGGTCAGACATAAAATTTTACGTTTGTTTGCTTGCGATCGAATGAGTAGAACCAGAAGGAATCCCCGGAAGGTTAGGCAGAGGTGAATTAACACTCACATTTCACCTATCATTGAATTCGGTACCACGTAATAGGGGGTGAGTCTATTGCCGTCTTCCGGGCACTATTGTTGACTCAAATCAATCTGAGACTGAGTCTGGGTTGTGTTTATCTGTCTAATGTTAAACAACCCTATCCTTTAGTCTCCTTGTACGACACGGCATGGGAAGAGATGGGGTGGTCCAAATTCTACTCTGCCGGAAACCACGCAGCTTATTAAATATTAACAGCTATTTAAATAATAAAATTGCATCACATAGATTTCACTGCGTATTTTCTCCGTGACAAACAACTGTTGGATTGCATATAAGTTTTATTATTTGTGACAAAATCAATGTCGGTGTGGTTCAGATAGGCGTTGGCACGTCTGCAAGCTGACTCACAGGCACATGTCAAAGTCCGCTGAAGTCCAAGGTCTAAAGAAGCATTATGCAACTTTTTGTGCATTTTTTTATCCTAGATAATGACATTAGATATTAGTGCCATTAGAGAAGTATTTGAGGTGATAATATACTTGGTTATTTTTAGAGAACATACAATTGAGTAATAAGTTTAAATAAGACGTTATTATGCGTTTACAGATAAGTTTTATTTGTTTACTACTTAGGTAGCAGACAAGCACACGGCCCGCGTGATAGAAAGTGGTTATTGTGGCCTATGGACTATAGAGGCTATTCTTTATTATTTCCTTATAAATGAATGTGTCTGTGAACTATTTTGCTAATATAAGTTATCAATACGCTTGGTTCCCGGCTGAGTAGAATTTGGACCACTCCATCACTTCCCATGCGGTGTCGTACAAGGTGAGTAATGGATAGGGCTGTTTAACATCAGACAGATATACACAACCCAGACTTAGTCTCAGATGCATGGCTTGAGTCAACAATAGTGCCCAGAAGACGGCAACAGGCTCATCCCTATTACGTGGTACCGAATTCAATGATTGGTGAAATGTGAGTGGTAAATCTTCTTTGCTTAACCCTCCGGGGATAAAGTCGTGATTATATGTATGTATGGAAAACCATATGTGGGAGTTCACACCACGGCTTGAGTGTGCGCGGGATGAGGGATTCCTTTCATACCGCACAGTGTGCACCCTTTCCGGTCGCAATGTATGAGGATAATGAGGATGAATTGTTTGTCTATGGCGAGCGAAGTAATATTCTTTTTATATACAGAATACTGGTAACCATAGCAACCAGTTCTAGTATTCTCATTTACACCTCTAGGTAGTAAGTGTTAATTAGGAGGAGGTTCATAGTCGAGTACCCCGGAATTCCTCAAAGGACCTCAAAGTTTGGACCCGATCTATAAAGACCTCATTTTAATATCTATTTTTAGATGACGTACATAGCCACTAATGGCTCAAGACAGCCGTGAGGTTTTAGTCAGTTCGAGCCCGCAATAAGTACGCCGCTGGCCTCGGCGAGGGGTACCCGAGTGAATTTCCGCACGCTAAAAAAACAACATAGCCACAGAATAGATAATAGTACTACAACTTAGCCTTTATTTTTTATCTAATTCTTTATTGCACACAATCAGTAGAGATCATACAAAAGAAATATGTACAAAGGCGAGCTTAACTCAATATGAGTTCTCTCCCAGCAAACTTTTAAGTTGCAGAGAAGCAGTTACAGTAATGAGGGGATGTAAAGTGTACATTAAATTTCAGATAAAAGAAGGGTACCTCACTGTTTAGTTAGGTACCCTAGGTAACATAACAAACTCACGCCTATATCCCCGAAAGGTTAGCCAGAGTTGCTAGCATCCACATTTCGCCAGTTTATGTTTAGGTCCCAATGTAATAGGTGGCGAGCCTATTGCCATTAACCGGGCACTTATAAACCTGCGATAAATACACACAAACTTAAAAGTAACAGAAAAGTATCGAAAAGTCATTGATGTGTGCCATGGTAAAACCTGGGATCGAACCCGAGACCTCGTCTCAGCAGTCCACTAGGCTAGGCACCATTTTTTTATCTGAAATATGTACCTGTGTACAAATATCTAGGTATACATAAATATACATACACTGCAAACATATGACACCTACCAACATACATATATACATAAACACTACTTTAAATTAGGTAGGTAATAAGTACATAGTACGTACCTACTCATTAGAAACCGCACGAAAAACAGATAATACTTTTTATTCCCCATTCTGAATCTGATATCACATGACGGAAGTGTATAATTCTAACATTAGTGCAATGAAGCTGTGAGGTTTTTTTCGAGTTGCCTACATTACGTTTCAAACTCGTTGATATAATAACATTATTCAATGTGCTAGCGAATTAAAATTTTAATTATATATCCAACTAATTCTAAGCAGGATAGGCAGGAGCAATAGCCCGCGAACTGCTACAATCGTTACGCAATTCACAAGCTTAAGCAATGCAATGCATATTGTCATAAACCAAGACACCACAGCAAAAGTTAAACATTGGGTACATATATCCAATTCAAGTTCCTACCGTCATTTTGTTTAAATAATTTTATTCCTACGAGGTCTGACCCCATAAAGCCCACTCACGAAGAAAGAATGTCTTATTAATTATACCCATTAACGAACTTATAAAGACTCACATTATATTATGAAAATATTAACAAGTAACCATTGTAGTTTATCAGATATGATACATTCACTGCAGGTGATAATTTTACATATAAAAAATATTTTTCAAATTGAATAACTAATTTATTTCTTTATCAAACCATTAAAGTTTACGATGTCGTTTTATCTTTTACTTGAATTACTTGAAACTGCGATATCGGTATTTACAAGTTATTCTTTGTATTTTTATCGCAATACCTAACTATGGTAAGTGAAAACTGTGTTATCAATAAGATTAGCAGGATTCTGAAGAATAAAGAGTGACTGTGGCCGGTGCAATAACAAATTATAAATGAAGATATGTAAATTATTAAATCGATCAATTGCGGGTCGGATCCACGCATGTAGTGTTCTGTACCAGTATACAAGATATAAGACTATGTATTTTTAATAACTACCTACATATTATTTCATGTGGGTTGGTACTTAGTTCTCAGTTGCAACCAAAGTTATACCATCGAACCCCTTGGTCTGCTTACTCTTCCTTCATTTGGTTTTTATGAGGGACTGCAGTTTCGTCTGAACCCCAAACCCTAAAAGAAAGTCTACGCCTCCCCGTCCATAAGAGAGAGGCACATATTCATTTTAATTTTATGAAATAAATAAGAGCGACAATAGCGACAGAAGTGAATTAACACCCACATTTCACCAATAATTGTATTTGGTCCCACGTAATAAGGGGAGAATCTGTGGTCGTATTCCGCGCACTATTGTTGATCGCCTTGTACGACACCGCATGGAAAGAGATGGGGTTCTACTCTGCCGGAAACCACGCGGCTAACAATAGTTACAAATGCGGCTACAGTCAAAATTTCAGCCCGCTCAGAAACGCAAACGGTAAAAACTTCACTGTTTCATTAAATTTTGATCGGAGAAAGTCAACATTCTAGACGGGACTTGAACCTGCAATCCTTTTCTAGGAGAATACTGTACCAACTGATCTACCTGGATATTTAAAATTCTCCTATACACTCATTACAAAATACATAGCAACTTTTAGTACCATTAGTTTTAAACTCTTAGCGTACATAATCAAAAAATACGAGTTTATGCTATCGGCGTGACTCATACATAACTCATAACGATAAGCTCTAAACTCATACCTAACTGAACATCCCCTTCATACATACAATAAACTATTCTCCATTTTGGTATTTTCACTAACAAAGTGATAGTTTGGATATTTCACGAAATTTGAAACACCTCGATATTGATAACACGAATTGTGAAATGAATATGATTATATAACATACATACGAGTATACTATATATTATGTTTTATATGTACGAGTTTTGCGCTCCAGGATAGGCAAAAATAATAGTTATCCCATTTGCTTATCATGCCATGTACAATGTATCCCTATACAGACAATGATTTTTAAAGTGAAAATCTGTTTAGATGCGTTGGGTATTTTCCCTAAAAACTTTTCAAGATGGGAAAAGTCTTTGAACTTGCAACACCATTACCGACACCTCTTGGGATGGGACAGATAGTGACAATCTATTTAGACACCTCTATAGGTAAGTATATATATTCAATTAATAGATAGAATAGAATTAATAGATAGCACGGTACGGTGCTGCGTTATTCGGTATTACGTTAATATGGTTTAAAGTGGTAAAATCGAAATATGACATGGTAAACATGTTCCTAAATTAGACCCTTGATGTTAGTGCACATTTACAAAGTGGAGAACAGTTGTAAAGCATAGAATTTCGCATTATTGTAAAGAAAAACATATGTGATATAGTGACTGTGCATTAGTGATTAAAACATTTTGTGGGTGGTGAAGAAATCTCGCATCGCGCTCGCTCGCACGCATGCGAATTGGCCAGTTCCGTCTCTGTCGCACTGCATTGTAAGACTTTGATAATGAATTGTGTTGTATGCAACAGGAAAATAGATTCCTTGGAGCTGCTGAAATGCACGGGATGCAAGTCTGCATACCATTATAAATGTGCGAAATATACGGCAGCTGCGTTCAAGGAGGGCCAGGTACAGATTAGAAGCACTTTCAAGTGTGATTCCTGCTCCAACGTGACCCAGCGCATACGAATTACGGATGACACTCCCGTACGCTCCCAACGGGTGATGACGATGGATTATGAAAAGGATCAGATCAAAAATGTAAACATTTCCCTGGAAAACATTGGTACTAAGGAGATAACGTGTGAAGAAACGGACAAAGTAGAGGGTATAATGGCAAAAGTAAATAAAGTGGTAATGGAAAAATTGAGTGACCTAGAATCGAAAATTATAAAGGAAATTAAGGAAACAGTAAAGGTTTTGGCGCTGGAAAACAGTAGATTAGCACAGGAATTAAAGGAGGTAAATAAAAAATGCAATTCGTATGAGCAGGAAATCAAAACCTTAAAAAGTGAGAAAATTGAAACTAGAGGAAAACCAACTAGCAATAACACTGCAAACAAGACAATCAATCAAAGTCAAACGGTTGTTAATGGCTCAAAGAACGCAGTGGGTTTAGGGACATCAACAGTGGACGATAGTCCGGGACGGAAGCACGCCATCCCTAACCAGCAGACACAGCTGAAGCAGAGGTCTAGCGTTAGTTATGCAGCGGCGGCGGCTAAGAAAGCTTCGGACACTGAAAGTGATGTTAATAAGCAGTACACCTGGACAGAAGTTATAAGTAGAAGAAGGACTAACCCTATAAGAAGGGGGGGTAATGTGTCGACTGTACTCCTGAAATCTGTAGAACGAAAAAGATTCCTTCATGTGTGGAGACTCGATACAAACACGTCGGAAGATATGTTGAAGAATTATGTTAAGAATGTACTGGGAAACGACTGTGAAATAATTGTCGAAAAATTGAAACATAGAACCGAAAGAGACTACGCTTCGTTTAAAATTGGTGTTACAGAAAGTAACTACGTTAAGCTCTGTGACTCACAAGTATGGCCGCTAAATGTCGAGTTTAGCGAATGGATATTTTTTCGTCGCTCAACCGTCCCAGGCCAACTACAAAACTAGTAGAAACATAAATGTTCTATATCAGAATGTGGCGGGACTTAGGACAAAGACTTTGCAATTTCTATCTTTTATCGAGTCATCGGAGTTTGATATATTCGCTATAACGGAAACGGGTTTGAACGAATCTATTCAAAACGCGGAGTTCGTGCTTCCCGGTTACCAAACATTGCGCTGCGATCGGACGGACGGGCGTAAGCAGGGCGGTGTGCTTGTGGTGGCTACGCCACGGTTCGAGTTGCGACGAGTGCCGTTGCCGGATGGCATGGACACGCAGATAGACGGTCACGTGTTCGAAATGGTTTGTGTTTCTGTTGGTGTACGCGACCGTTATTTATTTACATGTTGCACTGTTTATATTCCGCCAAATGCAGATGAAAAGGAATACATGATAATGTTCAGCGTATTGGAAAAATTGTGTATGAAATATAAACAAAACTTAGTAATTCTAGGTGATTTTAATTTGTTTTCGTGTAGTCAGAATGTAGTTAATTACTATGATTTCTTTATGGCCTTCTGTGAATTCATTCAGTACAATTCAATACCTAACTGTAACGGTAGAATGTTAGACCTCGTATTGAGCGCGCGCGGTGGCGTGTCAGTGGGCGAGGCGCCGACCGACGACAGGATGGAGCCGGTAGACCGCCACCATCCCCCACTCGCCGTGCGCCTCGAGCTAGGTGCGCGGGCGCCGCTGCGTGACGTGCCTGCCCCGACCCTCGAGTCCCCCTCTTCTCCTATGCAGTGCTCACCGAGTCCGTTACCACGTAAACAATGGAATTTTAATAAAGCTAACTTTGACTATTTATATGATTTGTTTACAAGAATAGATTGGAGCGATTTATATTCTTCTAGTGACCCTGAAATTATTTTAGATTTATTTTATGATAAGATTTACGAAATATTTGATCTATGTGTTCCTTATAAGAATATCAACACTACACATAGGAATAGG
Organism: Eilema griseolum; assembly: GCA_963662185.1. NCBI lineage: Eukaryota > Metazoa > Arthropoda > Insecta > Lepidoptera > Erebidae > Eilema > Eilema griseolum. Next base: position 7,351,618 of record OY759249.1, read on the forward strand.
TATATATATCCGGTATGGTACACGCCCCACATTATTAGGGAATTACGCTATAAGCATACGTTACATAAACGATATAAAAAAACCGGATCTCTTAGTGATTATGAAGCTTTTAGCAGGTGTAGGGCAGCAGTGAAGGTGGAGACTCTGCGAGCTCAGGACCAGTACAGTGAGCGCGTACAGCATCATCTGGCTGTGGACCCACGGGCCTTTTGGAATTACATGAGAAGTAGAAAGGGTAACACAGGTAAGCCCAGGTTAGTGAAAGAGGACCGCACCTTGTCAGAGTTGGAATGCGCGAATGAATTCGCTCAGTTTTTCCACTCGGTGTACAACCAGGAACCCGCTGAACTGAACGTGGCGGCGGCCAGCTCGGTGGGGACACCGGCTCCAGGGGCGTGGGTGGACCTTACTGGCCTGCGTTTGGGAGATGTGAAGACCGCGCTGGCTCGTCTGCCTCCCAAGCGCTCCATGGGACCGGATGGCATACCAGCGTTCATTTTCAGGGATTGTCGCATGGTACTCACTGAACCTTTGCTGCATTTATTCAACACCTGCATTGAGACCGCAAAATTTCCAGAGCGCTGGAAACTAACGCGTGTGATACCCGTACCAAAAGGTAGTGGAGGCCCAAACCCAAGTGATTACAGGCCCGTGGCTGTGCTTAGCACTCCAGCTAAGGTGTTCGAGGCAACCATTCACAACTGCTTATACGGACAGATAGACACTCAGCTATCTGATGCGCAACACGGGTTCCGACCCGGGCGGGGTACTACGGGCAATCTGCTTCATTTAATGTCGTGTTTGGTGCCGGCGGTGGACGCTGGTCTACAGGTAGATGTGGCGTACTTTGATTTTCGGAAAGCATTTGATACTGTTGATAATGACGTGCTTTTATCACGACTAGCAAGCGTTGGATGTACGCCGCATACACTGTCCTTCTTTTCCAGCTACTTGCGGGACAGATGCCAATACGTTGACTGTGGGGGACACCTTTCCGAACCATATTTCACGAGATCTGGAGTGAGTCAAGGCAGTAACTTGGGGCCTCTTCTCTTCATACTCACAATAAATAGCTTACCGGAGGAGGTCAAACATTCGGTGCCCTTGCTTTTCGCAGATGATCTTAAGTTGGTACGAGTTATTAAGGACCACATAGATCATAATGAACTACAGCAAGACGTAAATAGGATTGTGAGATGGAGCTTACAAAATAAACTTTACTTTAATGTAGCTAAGTGCTCTGTGATATCGTTCAGCCGTGCACACAACCCAAGTCACTACCAATATCACATGGAAGGGGTCCCTCTGCGTCGTATAACCGAGGTTAAGGATTTGGGCGTGCGCTTTAGCACTGATTTAAATTTCCGCGACCATATCACCGGTGTCTGTAAAAAGGCTTTCAGAAATTTAGGGTTTGTCTTACGTCAAGCAAACCAGTTTACTAGTATTGCGGCGTTAAGGGCGTTGTATGAGGCTCTCGTGAAGAGTCACCTAGAATTCAATGCGCTAATCTGGTCTCCACACGAAGACAAATATAAGGTTATGTTGGAGCGTACCCAGAATAAGTTCCTTCGATTTTTATATTGGAAACGGTATGGTGTCTACCCGGGCTATCCGTGGTTGTATCCTACGTTGTTCGTTCTGGGTATGACAGGATATTATAAGCTGGAAGTGAGGAGGGAGGTGGCTATGGCCACCTATTTGTTTAAAGTGTTTCGTGGGCTTATACACAACCCAGCTATCCTACGGGAAGTAGGGCTGTGTGTACCGGAGGAGTATGCGTTGAGGCGGCGGCGCCCCCCGTTGCTGCGAGTGTGTCGCGCGCGTACCAACTTGCTGCAGAGGGCGCCGCTCACACGGGCGCTGCGTGCGCTTAATATGATGGCTGACAGATTAGATTTGTGCTTGTTTTCATGCTCCCTGAATGAATTCACAAGGGCTAGTTACTGTGTTTTGAGCGAAGGAATCTAGGTAAAGTTGATATAATCTGATTATGTATCGCCAGTATTAAATAATATAATTTAATAATTTAAATTGTATTTTCATCATCTGACATTAAATTATTGTGAACTTGACATTAAATATGTAATTTTGACAATTGATTTGAATTACTATTGTGACATTATTGCTCGAATTATTATTTTGACAATATGAATTGAAGTATTATTTTGACTTTATTAACTTAATTATTACTTTGACATTATTATTTGAATTTTTACTTTGACATCATCAACTGAATAATTATTATTTCTGATATGACATGTTCATGAATAATATTTGAAATGGTAATTTATATATACTTTAATTAATAATATGTTGTGGAATTATTATTATTTAGTTTTTGAAGCATGATTATGTGTGATTATGATAATGTAAATGATATATATTGTAAATGAAATTATTAAAATTATGTTGCTACTCTGTCGCATTGGGTCTGCCTGTAATGACATTGTATGTATGAAATAAATAAATAAATAAATAAATAAATAAAAAATTTGCCAAATCTGCCAGCATCTCGGAGTGCCCTGTTTTTTTTATATCCCGCGCTACGGGTGCGGTAATTTTCTTATGAAAACCAACAAAGGACATGAGGAATAAGGAAAAGAAAACCTCATACATTCATTCTTGGAATCTATTATGGTTTTTTGAATTACATGTTTACGTATTCATTACGGAAAACTACACAGTAAATATAAGTGCAACTGTTATTGTTAAGGAATAATGTTCCTGTCCCTCGATTCTACTAAAGCAACAAATGGCATTAAATTTTAAACTTTATTTCTATGTGCTTAAATTCCAAAATTAAAGGAAAAGAGTTTCATTTCAATTTTTCATTTCCTCTGCAAAATTTAAAGCGTCGGTAGCTTAGGAGTTTAGGAGTCGGCCTCCGATCGAGAGGTCGGGTTCGAATCCTGGCCATTACAATACCGACGTGAACCCACTCCTAACACAAGCAATTTAGCTTAACTGGAGGGTTTAGAGGGAATGTTAAAAATAAAAGATTTCGATGTGAAATAGTCATATAAGATTACTTCGTGTGACTTTTACAAAATGGCGACTTACTATTGCGACCCTATTAATCACCGGCTTCACAACCTGAGTGCAGTGTACATTAGTTACCCCATAAACCATACATATCCGTTTTTTATTATCAATGATTTAATATCAGTTTTTATTGCACACATTCGTAAGTACATAATATCGCGTGTCGCCAAAGATTATATCATAAATATTACATTAGACTGTAATCCTTGTCACAGTTATATCTAATGATAGGAAAATGATATAATAAATGGTATGGCCCTCGCGACCAGAGGGCTGGCCTCTTCTTAGGTCAGAGAATAAGCATTGCCATACAACGAGGCAATGCTGCCAGTCTTCTAGGAACGCTACCACAAGAGGCATGCGATGCGGAGGAATTCCACGACGCATTTTAACTTTTGTTTTATTTAATTATTATTTTTTATAAATGCAAATATTAGCATAGATTTAAAATACTCGTACATTTAAGTGTAAATAAATGGTAAATTGGTCAACAAGTATCCTATTATATCCGTACTGGATTTGTTGACATTTATGATCACTGCACCGCTCCCTTAAGTCGTAGCGTGATGATATATAGCCTTAAACCTTCGTCGATAAACGGACTATTCAATACAAAAAGAATCTTTCAATTCAAACCAGTAGTTCCTGAGATTAGCGCGTTCAAACAAACAAATTCTTTAGTTTTATAATATTATATATATAGATGCGGCACGCTATGACTGCCGTTTTGCTCGATTATTTTTTTTGGTGTGTGAAGTTTATTTTCTTCTGTGCCAGTGTCGCCATTTTTTCTTTATTTATTCTTCTAACACCAAAAAAAAAGAAAACCAGCAAAACCAGTTGTGTCAAAACGGCCATCTTAGCGTGCCGCAACTATAGTTTAGATTGTACCTATAGATTACTAGCTATTCGAGAGTCAGTCGTGCAATATGCCAATACCGGTCGCATTCCTGCGGTCCACAGGGACCTAATTCTCGGGAAAAGCAGTCTATGTACCTACTACAGAATGTTTATTATATTTAAGTAAGTATCGTCTTTAGAAAGCATTGTGTACACAGAAATCCGATAGTGTAGAATTTGATAGGATAGTAACAAGATGGTGTACGGGTTCAATCCCCGCTCGGTGCAAATATTTGTATGCATAAATATAGATACCCGAGCTCTAAACCGACGAGCATGCACGAAGAATGTAATGAGAGTGAATGAAGCGAGAGTAGTATGTCAGGATCGTAGCAAATGGAGATCCGTGATCTCTGCCTACCCCTATGGGAGACAGGCGTGATTTTATGTATGTATGTATGTATGTATAAATATAGATATTTGTTTGGCCTGATCGTGCACCGGAGAGCACGTTACGCCGTCGTCGCATGGGTCCCAGTTGTCATACCAACATTTGTCTATGGCAGTCGTTACGGGTGGTCGAAGCCCTAAAAGTCCTACAACTGGTCTAGCTGCAATGATTCGATATCGGGTTGTGGAGGTCAGATGGCAAAAACAGCGAAGTTCGGGCAAATCCCGGTAAAGCAGACCCCAGACTCCGAGAAGTAAACTTTGGGTTTTACCACATTTTACTGCCACTTAGGTGGAAGACAAGCACACGGCCCATCTTATGGAAAGTGGTTACCATGGCCTATGGACGTATGCAACACCAGGGGAGTTACACTCGCGCTGCCGACTATATGCGACTGGGATTAACGCTAAAATGAAGGAGAATAAGTAACAAAACAAATGGTATTTAATTCAATTTGATGTATATTGGGTGAATGTACCGAATACCGGTCCCGATAGGATTTAGGAGGTAGGACACGGCGGTTTTTCCGCCCAATTGAGCAGTCCGACTGGGGAAGTACCTCCGCCCTACAGAATACCGCGGCTATAATAACTTCGTGTTGTGTTCCCAGCGGTGAGTAGGGTAGCCAGAGCTCTCTGGATAATTTGTGCTGTCAGTGGGAAGACTAAAGGGTTGCTCTGCTTTGTCTTCTACACTGACGGTACAGAAACTCTGTATTTACAGGGTTGGCAGCGCGACTGTGACTCCTCTGGTGTTACAAACGTCCATAGGCCATGTTAACCACTTGCCATCAGGTGGGCCGTGTGCTTGTCTGCCACCTAAGTGGTATAAAAAAAAAGAAACTACATAAATTATACATTTTTACTAGTGTTATAATAACAATTTCTACGCATACTTTAGCATTTTTAAAGTAAAAAGCGTCAAAATGCCGCTAAAAAAAATTAAAGCTTTAGAAAAGTAAGGAAAACAGTAAATTCCATTCCTTTGGGTGAATAGCATAGAAATAAACAGAGTAATTAAAGATTCTTGCTGACAAAACTAGCAACCTTCGATTCAATTGCGATTCAGATTAATTCCTCTCATTTCCTATCTATCGCCCTCTGCACTGCTGCGGCATCGGAATATTATTTTAAAAAAAATGAATGAATGAATGAATTTATTTTTTTGTGAAATATACGTACCTACATAGTTCAATTATTTTATTTACCAATAGCCTACCTATTTTGTTTGCCGGGTGCTTTCGGGCAGAATTAGGGCCACCCCATCTCTTCCCATGCGGTGTAGTACAAGACGACTAAGGGATAGGGCTGTTTAGTATCAGACAGATATATACAGCCCAGACTCAGCCTTGGATGCATGGCTTGAGTCAACGATAGTGTCTGGAATACAGCAATGGGCTCAGCCCTATTACGTGGTACCGAATACAATATCGGTGAAATGTGGGTGTTAAGTCACCTCCGCCTAACACTCTAGGGATAAAGGCGTGATTATATGTATGTATGTACGGAGTAGGTAGATACTACTTATTTACACTGCAAATACCATTTATGGTATAGCGAGCATTATTAATGGATAATTGGTAACTATTAATTAGTAGTTTAGTATTGAAAAAGTAGGTTTATTAGTAACAATAACACATTGTATCAAAATAATCGGGATATTTACCTATTATATTATTTCATTGTTTTGAGTTTCCGATATTTCGGCGCTGTTGCAAGCACCATGATCACGGAGGATCCCGTTTATTTTGATACTGATGTTGATGACTATGATAGTATAAACACCTATATATATTATAACACATTCTGTTATACACCTACCAGTGACATTTATTCTCTATTCAAGGTCAAAGTATTATAATGGGGTGAATAAATTGTTTCTTCAATCTGCATTCTGTGGCTATTCGTATAGGGTTTTTTTTATACAACTTAGGTGGCAGACAAGCACACGGCCCACCTGATGGAAAGTGGTTCCCATGACCTATGAACGTGTGTAACACCAGTGGAGTCACATCCGTGCTGCCGACCCTGCAAGAATAGAGATTTTGTGCCGTCAGTGTAGAGGACAAGTTTTTGGTCATCCCACTGACAGCACAAAAACTCTCCAGTGAGCTCTGGCTACCCTACTAACCGCCGGGAACACGATACGAAGTAGAATTATAACCGGAGTATTTTGTAGGGCGGAGGTACTTCCCCAGTCGGACTGCTCAATTGGGCGGAAATACCGCTGTGTCCTACCTCCTCAACTTTTTTTTTTACTATTTAATTTATTATAATAAAATTATTATTTTATAATTGAATTGAATTCGATTAAAAAAAGATGAAACCTACTAGTTTGTCACTCATTAAATATTTTTTGTAGCAAGAAAAGATACCTGCAATTTTTTTGTTAATATACCCACCTGTATGAAAACTCAATAAAAAATAAATACAAGTAATACAAGTAACAGTCTTTAAAAGACTTTAAGTCTACTTCAAAATAAAATTAATCCTAGGTACAAAGTAAGGAACACGGTTGGTGCCCCCTTTATGACCTCATGAATTAATGTGGGGCCTTATGCATATAGGAGGCCAAAAGATACAGTGGAAGTTTAATATGTTAAAAGTGTTTCAATTTTTATTATTCTAAATAATTGTTCATTCATTTGGAAACTCGTAAAAACCTACATAAATTGTAGGCAGAATACTTGTAAAAGTAATTGCCTATTTTATAGTAATTTAATCGTATAACATTTTTTATTAAACAATTATATTTTTCAGAATATGCGTTGTATTTTAGCATGAAATAAATATGTTTCATGATATTATCATACAAATCTAATAAGAGTGTTGAATGAAAAAATTAATCAACAGGTATTTAAAAGTAAATCACCAAGTAAATACAGATTAAAAATAAAATCAAAGACTAACACTCTTATTGAACGTTGGATGTAGCCGTTAGTGTAGTTCACCGGCCGGCATCCGATATTGCTTTTTTCTTAGAATAATACTGTAAGTATGCACTTACCGATGGTCTTCATGAAATCGTCGAAGTTCTCCGAAGATACCATCTTGTATTTCTTTCCAGTGAAGTCAGCCATTATTAAATTTAAATATTACTTTTGGGATACTCAAACGTGTATGTCCAACCGGTCGGCAACTCCGAACGAGAATGAATAAAATACGCTGCCCGGTACGCGGTAAACGATTTAAGCTCGCATAAGCAGCGCATGCGTAAGCGTAACGAACGAATGATACAGAACGAGAGGAACGAATGGAGTTACTGAACTTCTTTGACCTTGACACCGGTTATATACTCTGTGCTGCTATGAACGAGTGGTTTGAGTACTGTATCTTGTGGGGTGGGGCCCGTATGCCTACAATCCCTGATCTGTTTGCTCAGTAAATTGGATGCTCTATTGAGTAGGTATTATGTCTTTATTACGTACTATTACACATCTTCATTAGCATGATATTGTCGAAGGAAATTGTAGTGTGAGTATGGAAGATGTTGATTCATGTGATGAAAGTAATAGAATTGGTTTATTCAACCCTTGGGAGTATGATTCATTCTTATTGTTGGGTTTGCCAATGTTCATTCATCTCTATTGAAAGAAAATATGTGTCGTCTCTTTCTCGCACATTGTTATTCAATGTTCCCCTATAATATTTGCCGGATGAAACTATTCTGAATATAACGATTTCTTAAGTGAGTCTCAGGACTTTAATTCCTTTTTTGTCAAAGCAAATTGAGAATAATCTGACCTATAGAGCGAGATATACAGTTTGAATGTGAATATAATTAGGTACGTAGTTATTATTATAAATAATATAAAATACATTAATCATAATATTGGTATGGAATATTAAGAAATACTTACTAGTGTATTTGTTTATTTTTGGAATAAAAGATAAAAATCAGGTAAATAAATATAATCATAACGGGTAGATAATATACAAAAACAATTAGGGGGGTACCTACCTATGTAAATCTATACTAATAATATTAATATATATACTAATATATATATAAAGAGGAATATATGTACTAATATATATATAAAGAGGAAAGATTTGTATTTTTGTATGTAACGAATAAACTCAAAAAGTACTGAACCGATTTTAATAATTCTTTTTTCATTAGACAGCTACATTCTTCGTGAGTAACATAGGCTACTTTTTATCCCGATATTCCCATGGGATCAGGATTTACGCGGGTGAAACCGCGGCGCGGTGCTAGTATTTTATATCGAAAGATCGCGGGTTCGAATCCCGCCTGAAACGATTCAATATTTTCTATCTTAATCGAGATGTTTACATGTAGTTGATTACATGTAGACTATAATCCCATTTAACAACTAACAGAAATCGCAACTATCAACTAACGATTTAGCAAAGCAACTAACTTCTTCAATATTGTAATATTACGCATGTTGGTTTATCCGTAATTGGCAAATGTATCAGCCACATTACTCGCTAAACATATCTTATAAACGATTTGTAATACATTTGCTGTGGAAAAACCTATTAAATAAATAAATAAATAAACTTTTGAAAACTTACCCAAATAAAACAATTTCGACCCACCACGACCACTTTGTTCTGTTTGGGTAAAAATAAGCACCATTAATAATTTTAGCGTTTAGTCAACTTCAATTGCAAGTCCTGCAAGCCGGTGCACCGTATACTCGCTGAAAGACGAATAAAACTTTGATGCAGGCTTCTCTTTCGCCGTTAGGAGGTCCAACGGCAGTCGTTCTAATGAAAGTCATAAAAGTCGAACTGAAAGGAGAAAAAGAGGTGAGCGGACCCTGGGCTCCAAGGTGAAAGTCTCGGATGTATCCAGGAATAACGTAAAGATGACCAAGTACCTACTATAAATAATACCCCAGGAGGGCCAGATCGAGAGAGATGGCCCTGGGTCAGCCGGGGTGCGAGGGGTATGGCTGTCAACCTCACCTTCGACAACTAACAATGACCTACAGGCGCCGTGCGCTTTAGTCGGTTCGAGTCCGACTTAACCTCTCCCACCAGCTTCGGCGGGGAGGTACCCGTGGAATGTTTTCGCACGTAAAAAAAAGTAAGTATTATAAACAAATCCATTAAAACATTTAAAACACTACCTATCCGCAATAGCTTTGTATCATAAAAGATTTAAAAAAAGGGAAAAATAGAAAAAAATATTTATCTGGATTGAGTTCAATAAAATATTACAGTAAAATGAGAGTAATGAACTAAAAAATTTGAAAAAACAAACAAATATACATTCTCGTAACGCCTAACGTTAACGCTATGGCAAAGTTTTGTATCGCTACAACTTATACCTAACTCATCATTATCATCTTAATTTTGATCCTGGTAGCATCCCAGAGCTCACTGAGGGTCCAATTTAATCAATGAAAATCAAGGATACATTATATAAAATTACTAGTTACCTTGTCCGTACTCCAAAAAACAACAAAAAAATTATGACGTTCGTCCTCATTTTATGCACCAATCAAAGAAGCGACAGTACGCTACGGATAAACGTCTTTAATATGTAATAAATTCATAATAAATTAATAACATTGACGTATTATTAGTAAGTAGCTATAATTTATTTATTTTCTCTACATCACTATTACAGGCTAACCTAATACAATAGTGTGTTCCTTAAATATTATATTAGATAATATTTTTACACTCTAAGTTTGCGCCATTTTAAAAGCCGCAATGGTAATAATTCATGACATAGTTATCTATTAATAATTCGTCATGGATGAAATTCAAAAATATTTTTGAAGGAGAATTTCGAGACGCATTCAAGAAGATCTTTTTGAATACATATCAGTTAGAGCATTGCTAGGATGTTCACTTTTCCGATCTTAATCTATAATGATCATACATTGTGAGAGTGACTACCGTCCTATCTCCCAACCCCAAAAAGGAAAACTTAGTGAGAACCCCCATCTGTCGAACAGCTGGTGCATCAGCTAGCAGTTGAAATTAGCTTGGACCTCAAAGGTAGCGCTGCAGGCCATTTAATAATGGGTAGTTTCCGTTATGCAGCCTCCAAAATATGGAATAATCTTCCACCACCGCTGCGTTCCACCAAAACGATCACCACATTTAGGAAACATTTACGATTGTTCCTCTTGGAAGCCCAGGGGAGGCTGGATAACGTGAACTCAAATGTTTCTTTGATTTGATTTGGTGGGTTCGGTGCGGGCATTTGCTTTTACTTTTACTTTAAAGTGTACAGGTTGTATGACTATCGCGCTATTGTTTTATTTTATTGTTTATATGTTTTATTTTATTGTTTTGTTTACGTATTTTATTTGGTCACTAAAATCTTCTACCGCCTGTTATCACAATATATGTTTGTTTTTAATATATTTACGGTATATTATTGTTTATCTTCATATTGTAATATAAGTACATAACTTCTACATACCCTCATGCATAATACTTTCACACTCGACTTCGACGGTTCGGCGTCCGTGTGTCACTGGCAAATTAGGTTCCAGTTGAAAACCAGCGTCAGGTTTATACCTGGCACATGCTGAACTGGACACCTATTTGGTGTATCTGTGAGCCACTGTTTTACATGTATTTTTTTTTTTTAATATGTTGTTGGTTATTGTTATCTCCGTGACCACCTTACACCAAATAAATATTTCTTTCTTTCTTTCTAATACTTTTTGTGATGTAATAAATTTGAGAATAGGATAAATTTTCATAATGTACATGGGAGTTACCTAACTTAAAATATAAAAACAATACAATACAACAATACCTAAACAATCCTGCAGGTTCAGGCATCAAAGAATTCCTCCCCAATGATGTCAACCGGGAGGGTGGCCAGAAGGCTGTCGGCATTGCCACGTTGAATGCCCTCTGGTCACGGGTAGCGACAATTAAACGTTCAGAAAAGTCTCTAAACAAAATACGGGCACTTGGACTCTCGACCCCAAACTGCTCAAATATTTAACACTTCATTTTCAAATTCATTTTATTCCTGAGATAAACAGGCTATTCTAGTCTCTCATTAAAACCATATGACTTTAAAAAAAAAATATATACCGCTTAGGTGGCAGGTAAGCACACGGCCCACCTGATGGAAAGTGGTTACCGTGGCCTATGGACGCGTGTAACACCAGAAGAGCCACACTCGCGTTGCCGACCCTGTAAGCACAGACTTTTTATGCCGTCAGTGTAGAGGAAAAAACAGGACAAGCCTTTAGTCTTCCCACTGACAGCACAAATTCTCCAGTGAGCTCTGGCTATCCTACTCACTCACACAACATGAAGTTATTATGATCGCGGTGTTCTGTAGGGCGGAGGTACTTCCCCAGTCGGACCACTCAATTGGGTGGAAATTCCGCCGTGGCCTACCACCTATGAAAGGCATTATTCCAGTCCTGAATATTTGTGTAAAATTTATTTATTTATTCATTTTTAATTATTGCCCAAAAACGGCACGGAAACGACCACAGAATTAAAGGACCGGACCCCATCTTCAGACATGAAGACCTTCCGGACCTCTGCCACGAAGAGAGCTCGGGCGTAGCTTTAAGTAGGTACACACTATTCGGTTAGGTCCTTAACTAAAGGTAAAATCTTGTAGCGGAACTATTTTTTAAAAATACGTTAGTAGTAAACAAATAAACTAGGTCATTTAGTTACTGACTAAATAGTGAATCGATTCTGATTTTTAGTCTCTAAAATTTGTTTCTAAACAAAAAAAAAATAACAAATACAGTTTTTAAATAAATATTTACAGCAACATGGTAAATATTCCGATTATTTTGATACTGAAGTGAGTGACCATGACAGTTTAAATAAAATACCTATATTTTTAAATAGAAAAGCACACCGAGATTGTTTATGTTTAGTGAAGTACCAAACCGAATGTACCACAGATAATATATTATAATTCTTGTAATAGTACTGACGACAGATTTTCATTGATACTCCATAAACTATAGATTAAGTTTATGGTCAAATCTGTCAATGGAAATCGCTATACAGGGCTGAGTATCATTCTGATTTACTCAGGCCTTAGTCAGTCAAAAGAAAAATCAAATATCTTTATTCTGCATAAAGCATTAAGTACAACGTCACTTACATAGCTTCAAAATTTAAAACTATAATTAAAGACTAGTCTAGCAAAAGGACCACCGCGGCACCACGGTTCTAAATTGCGATTCGTGGATCAAAATATTAGTTAATAACGTATCCCTCATACCGTTGCATACGTCTATACCTCAAAGAAATAGGTATAATCTACCGATATATTACGTATTACCTACTTATAGTTCCTATAGATAGACTATAAATATACTTGACTAAATAACCTTCTTGTAACTGAACAATTAATCTGTATTTCTGTATATACTGTAGAAATACGCCTGCACATTGTGTTAATCTTAATTAAGGTGTGGTTTCACTGACACGATTTGGACGCAATGTTTTTATATATTAAATAGTAGCTGTTATCGCGACCAAAGCCTTCTTTCCCAAGGTCTTATCTATCTTTGTATTAAGTTTCATCAAAATCGATTTAGTGGTATAGACGTGAAAGCGTAATAGACAGGCAGGCATATGAACAGAGTTGGATTAGGTACTGTCGTATTTATTATAATAGTATGGATGCGGATGAGCCCTCTGGCACAGGCTTATCTCCTGTTATTGGAAAGGTCAGAAAGCAGTCGCTTCCTTTTTTTTTATATAGAACAATCAATCAGTCAATTAGACTTCGCCTTGCCTGATGGTAAGCTGAAGGCAAAGTCTCAGAAAAGAGGGTCACCATTACTAGCTTCCGTAAAAGCCAAGGTAAAAATGTATTGCTTTATGAAGACCGCAACATTTTGTTCCCACCTGTGTACTGTGTACCTGAATAGAGTCCTCGATGGTATTCTAGTAGGTAGTAAAATAATACAAGTGATAATCTCCTGATAGACAAGCGAAAAACATAATTAAATATTGTAAATTCGTATACAAAATCTTACTTGTTCTTCGTGGTTTATGAGTTAGCTTTAAAAACCGGACTAAATTAGGTTGTTTATCAATATATGTATATTCGCTGAAGGTCACGCGAATAAGGTTAAATAAATTGGCACCAATGTTGTTGCTGCTAGCTAAATCAACTTTAGTTTGATTTATTTTTATACTATCAACCAATTAATCAAGCCTATCGCAGTACACTGCTGGACATTGGCCTCTCCCAATATTGGGAGACTTTGTCCTACTATATCCTGTATGTTTTACTGTCGCGTGTAGACAAATACATTTTAGATTCGTGAAACGCGAATTTCTCGCAGTCGCGATGACAAATGCCGAACAAAGGTGTGGATTAGAAATTGCGCAATATGTAAAATTATAGAAATCGTTTCATTGTTGAATTAAAAATTGGTTTTACAGATTACATAATCGGGCATAAAAATAATATGAATTAATATAGAATTAAATTTTAAAACATTTGGTATTCTAGCCATTACCTGTAAGGGAAAGATCGCGGTTTCGAATCTGCATTCGAAATTAATATGTCATGTCAAATAACCCGCTACAAATCGTTCCTAATATTTACAAAGGTCCCCACGATGTTGGCAGCGTTGCCTCGCTGAATCGCAACGGCTATACTTTGCCCCAGGAACGAACCGGAGCGGGAGTCATAGCCTTGCTTTTGGATAACTCTATCCGAAATTCTGATCTGAATATCTAATTTTTTTTAAATGCCACTTAGTTGGCAGACAAGCACACGGCCCACCTGATGGGAAGCGGTTACCGTGGCCTATGGATGTATGCAACACCAGGGGTGTCACACTCGCGCTGCCGACCATGAAGAAACCTTCCAATTGCCAATTGTAATAATATAAAAGATGGGGTCAGTTGTAATGATACAAAGTAAGTGTGTAATCTCCTGTTTAAAAGAAATAAAAACAAAATTGGTTTGTAAATACATTACCATAAAAGTTCGGGCGCCTTGGAGATACACATGCCTAGGATAATCAGCGGATATTGGAATCTTTTAATCTTCCGGTGGTGAGCTAAATGAAACCAAACTGTGAGGATGCTCCTCTTGAAGAACCCCATATTGTAGGCGCTTGGGAAAACCGCAGCAGTGTATGTGGGATGAAGTTTCTGTCATACCGTACAGTGCGCACCGTCTCAGGTCGCAATGTGTGAGGATGAATTCCCTTCCCTACCTATGGCGAGAGGTGGGATGATAGAATGTAGCTACGGGCATCATGTCAAACAATTCATCTGAGCACAAACCATTGTATAGGCGGTAGAACACACACAAATTTGTTTATTGATACCTATCAATACCAGAATCAGCGCCGTTTAACAGGAAAAAAAGAACAGGTTTATTTAGAATCCACGTATTTATCAATCGTATATCGCTAATTATCCAAACAGTGTAGCAGCAGTCGTCTAGGTGGACTGCAACGGTTTTAGGAAAGAAGTGTTGTTTTTTGTGCAAGGAGTTGAGCCGTACGTACTTTTAATTACTTACCTATTAGATTCTAGTAATATTTACATTGAAATAAATTAACGGAGTTTACCGAATAAGGTATTATATTAATAGAAACGTCATACACGAAGAATTCGAAAATGGCGCAAACACTAAATATAAAAAATGAATTATATTATTATTATTTGTATCAAATAATATTATGACGAATTTTTTTTCCCGGCATTTAAGAGTTATACTTTATAAAACATCATTGATTTTATCGTGATATATTTGGTTATTTAACATGCTATTCCTGACGTTTCGGTTGCTTTTCAGTCGCCATGGTCGCAAACCGACATTAGAACATTCTAATAAATTTATACGACTGTAATTCTTATTTAAAACTAGCTGTTGTCCGCGGCTCCACCCGCTTTGGTGTCGGTTATCGTGATCATAGCCTATGTCCTTTCCCAAGGTTTAATCAACTCCTATACCAAATTTCATCAAAAACGGTTCAGTGGTTTAGGTGTGAAAGCGTAACAGACAGACAGAGTTGAATATAATTGTTAAAGAAATTGTATGGAGTATGTTAATCATTACATACATTACCTATCTACATAGTATAAAATATAAGCTATACCTCACTGGCGAAAAGGAAAGCCGATGGAATGAAACCTTACCTCGATACTAGATCGAGTTTCTTTTAAATAACATCTAACTAACTTATAGAAATATCGTATTAGTCCTCATAACACAAGATATTACAAAAGCATCAAGTCGTAATAATATATTTCGAATAATTTTATACAGAAACCTGATGGCCATGAGAAGTAGTTTTTTCTATTAACTTCGCTGCAAATGCACGTTATGCAAATATGATACCTATAAAAAGTAAGCATAGAGTTCCCTTCTGAATAGCAATAAACATTTGAGTTTAATTGTAAAAGTAATAACGAATTCAATTAAACATATATAATAATATAAAAACTAAAAGATTTGCGGGTGCAGGACTTCGTTCAGAAAGAAATGATTTTGGTACAGGAGAGGAGTCAAAACACAGGATGTGTATTTATAGTGTGAGGTTTAGGGTGAGGAATGTACAGATACTACTGTCTAGGGTCCAAGTTGCATCTCATACCGATAGCTGCAAACACACATACACTCAAAGTTGCCCCAAGTAGTCTACCGCACACAAAGTTTTCAAATATATTTTAATAAGTTTTATTGATTGACAAACTTCGAAAACCTTCAAAACTAGTAGAAATGCTATACGCTGTCGTATTGTTTCCCGGAGGAGTAGATTAGGGTCAGCCTATCTTTTTCTGTGGATGTCGAAGTGTCTGCTCAGCCCATGGCAAAGTGCCCGCTTGTGGGCAATAGATAAGTGGGACGGTCAGATGCTGGAACACTTGGTACGAACGCATGTACTGTAACGTGGACAGTGTCTTAGTGTTGTGACCATACTTACCTACTTTAACCTTCTTTCTGTTATTTATGTGTGTTTACTAACAATAGAATAACATCATCAACTTTATGGATTATTGCATTGGTCTGAAATGAAATATATTTATTATTAGTATCGTCCTATTACGTGGGGCCGAAAATTATAGTCGGTTAAATGTGTATCATAATACACTTCACACTTCTGCTTATCCCATTATAGAAAACTATTTCTACGCAGATATCACTGACGGCACAGAAACTCACAATGCTTGCAAGGTTGACAGCGCGACTCTCTTGGTTTTGCACGTGTCCATAGGCCACGGTGACCACTTTCCATCAGGTGGGCCGTGTGCTTGTCTGCCACCTAAGTGGTATGAAAAAAGTATATCAGACTATAAAATAAATAAAAGCGCGATAGTAGAACCACACTTTAAATCGTTTTTGAATAGCGCTTGCGCGAACATTTGACACAGTCCGATTTCACAGCATCCTTCAGTAGACTTCAGTTTCACTGTATGTGTTCCTGAAAGCTGTCGCGCCCAACGCCCCCTAGTGATTTGAAAACGATATTACAGATCCGTCGCGATTTTTTTAAGGGGTGAGTAGGTAATTTCTAGATTGTGAACAGATTATATAATTATTTAAAATGTTTATTGTATGATTGAGTAATAATAGATTGAATTGTTTTTTTTATTTGTACCTCGGTACTGCACTATTGATTATATAGCTTGCATATAGGTGACATACTTTTTTTTTTAAATCACGAAAAGCGTTTTGTGCATATTTTAAACATAAAAATAGTAGCCATTTTCAAGAACATGAGATGTTTTTATTATGAATAGGTACGATCAATCGATGTTATATAGTTAAAGAATAATAATAATAAAAGTAATGTTTTGACCCTTGAAAGAGAAATTAAAGCTTCTCAACTGAGAACTTTTTTGTTTTAAAGCCGATATTTGATGGGCCTTAGCTACTGTTTTTGTTATCAAGGGTTTGGCACCTGAAGGGTGGTTACTATAACGTATTTAGGCATTTAGAAATTAAATTTCATACAAACATACACACGTATGTATAGGTTCACGTACATTTCTCTCGTCGGGATACACCATATATACCATATTCATATCCCTTTAATAGTTGCATAGGTTAATATTCACTCAAGCTGAGGAATGAACTCCCTGCTGCGATTATTCCGAGCGCCTGCAATATGGGGTTCTTCAAGAGGGGTTTATTCAGGGTCGGCAGCGCGAGTGTAACACCCCTGGTGTTGAACACGTCCATAGGCCACGGTAATCACTTCCCATCAGGTGGGCCTTGTGCTTGTCTGCCATCTGCAGTGGTATAAAAACAATAATAATAGGTACTTAAGTCGAAATTAGAAAGTAGAAATTGATGTAATTTTTTTTAGATGACCGTTTTTCTAGAATATGACCTATTTAATTTAGAATCTTCTTTTAATATCGATGAACACATTTTTGTAATTAGAAGTTGTAATATCAAATAGACTTTTACCAATTGTCATCAGTAGGTATTATCCGTGTTGTCGACTGTCGAGGATCGTTCCAGTTTCATCCCAAGCTTGTACTTTGGAGCCTGGAGTCCGCTTTCCTATTTCAATTTCAATTTCTTTAGTCCACAGAATGTATACTTCATATGTATATATTATACATATAATGTGGGTGCTAGCACCTCTGCCTACCCCTTCGGGGATATAGGCGTGAGTTTATGTTATACTATGTTTATAATAGGCTATTCTTCTGAGTCGGTTATAATAAGGTGGTTGATTTCCTGAGTCATAGAATTCTTACCAATACTACTTAATGTCTTAGTATTTTATTAAAAAATATGCATAGCCAATTAGCCCACTGCAGTCCACTGCTGGACATAGGGCTCTCCCAATGAGCGCCATTTTCTCCGAGCCTCCGCCTTCCGCATCCAGTCTGTCCCAGCTGAGCATTTTTTGACGCATAATAAACTAAGATATTGCCTTCACTTAGGAGCGCCGTGCATTTCTCCGCATCATTGCCACTGCGGTGAAGCTGTCGACAGTCTTGGGCACCATGGCCTTTCATGCAGTAGAAGCGCTGGGCGTATACCGCGACACGCCTGTATCAACGACATTATCCGCCGTGCTCTGGCTACCGCTGGCGTGCCAGCCATTCGTGAACCTAAAGGGCTTGTGCGTAGCGATGGCAAGAGACCGGATGGTATGTCGTTGCTACCTTGGAAGATGGGTAGACCTTTGGTGTGGGATGCTACGTGCGTCGACACTCTTGCGCCTTCACATCTTTCAAGCACAGCAGGGTGTGCCGGTGCTGCTGCTGCATCTGCGGAAAACCTCAAACGGCGCAAATACTGTAACCTGACAGGTGATTATGTTTTTGAGCCGTTTGGGGTTGAAACGTTAGGGACGTGGGGTCCAAGTGCTCGGTCTCTATATAAAGACATGGCAAAGCAGCTGATCGACGCTACGCGTGACCAGAAGGCTGGTTACTTTCTTGCACAGAGGATAAGCATTGCCATTCAACATGGCAATGCTGCCAGCCTTCTGGGTACGTTACCGGTCGGTGATGATGCGGAGGAATTTCATGACGCATTATGTATGTAATTTTTATGTTTATTTTATTTTAGGTATTTTAGTAGCTATCTAATAATAGTTTTAGTTTTAATTTTCTATTGAATTGTATTGATTTGTATATGTATATATTAAATAAAAATTATTTATTTATAGATATTGCCTAACTAAACTGAAAGTATGACTTTACATTATTATTAATTTCCAAAATACTACGATTTTGTATGGAGCGTTTTAGGACAGCTTCAAATATCTTTAAAACGATTTGTTCTAAAAAAGTCTTACTTTTACAATTCATTATGTTACTGTAAAATGTATGTCCTATTTTTTTTTAAATTATCGTTAACTACGATTGTACAAAAAATAGGACACAACCCTATTGTAGATTGGAAATGTTTGTTCGCGATGAACGCAAAAACTATGGAACGAATTTTGATGCTTTTTGTTAGAATGGTCTTAGTCTGACTTAAAACTTCATGTTTTTTTATTGCTATCGGTTGAGTAGAACCTCCTGTTCTAATTCACGTATGGAGCTGCGAGCGGAAGTCTAGTAGTGCAATATAATTACATCTTCTTGAAGTCAATTCGGTATTCTACTATTATATTGCATTATCTTCGCGTTCACGGGAGCGCCTGCTGTCTTACTCCGAGATAGAAGCCAGGTTACGTTGAATGTGACCGCGACGATCTTAGCATATCCTAGTAGTATTCAAGTTATTATTCATAGTAATATCTGTGCAACACACATTTATATATAGGGTCATGATGATGTAGGACACTGAAAAAATTATCATAAAATTTTAGATCTTATTGAAATTTCAAAATTAAATGAAAAAGCGTTCATTACATCTTTTCATTTATTCTACAATATGGCATTTAATTTTAAACTCCAACAGTATACCAGTATAGTCTAAAATGAAATGGCATTGTATACAGTGTCAGTGGTATGACAATGGTTTTACTATGACATAAAATTAGTTGAATCGGGGCCCAGTTTTTAACAAACTACGATAAGAACTATAAAATTAACACCGCACATTACTATGCGGTGGACCGCGGTGGGCTATTTTTTTTATTTGACGAGTATGCGTTACATTCTTTTCCAATAAGTATTTAATTGAAACGAATCATTTAAAATCGGTGACTTTCAAATTTCCATAGTCCCGGGTCTTTTAAGCGAAGCGTGAAAATGTCGGATGCTTTGAGGCTATCAAGCTGAGGACCGCCATTTCAACATTAGGTAATGGTGACCCTCTCTCCTGAAACTTTGCCTTTACCTTACCATCAGGCGTGGTGAAGTCATATTGAAGAGTCCTATATAAAAAAAATAGAAATTGTCGTTTGTAATCTTTCAAGATTAGAAGCTCGCGTGACTCTGCAAAACACGATTTGCTTTTTATATGTATGGTGTAGTATATTTTTCTTTGTTATATAATGTCAGTGTACCTACCTTTATTTATTTATTCATTTTTATTTATTCAACTTTATGCACAGTAATTTTGTACAAAGGCGGACTTAATGCCAAAGGCATTATCTAACAGTCAACCTTAGGGTGATGCAGAGATACATTGAGGTAGGTGCAGTATATTTTCAAGCTTGCATTGATTTATAACGTACCTACTCTTATGGGCAGTGTTTTTATACCCACCACAACTAAACAGGACTTCAACTTCGGCACGAGACATAATTACGTTTTTTTTTTTTAAATATCAAGAATGGCTGTACCGATTTGGCTGAAAATTGGTGGGGACGTAGCTTAGAACCAGGAGACGTACATAGGATACTTTTTATCCCGTTCGATCTACATCCCGTTGGATCGCGTTCCCGTGTGACGTGACATCAAACCTCAAAGAGAATACAAGTCACTATAAAACATGGTATATGTAACAAAAACGCACGTGACTTAGGGGAGAATGGGGTAATGGGAGCTAGCGGGTAGTGGGAGCTACCACAATTTACGGAGACCGGAGAGTACAAGTCATCCTAAACTGACCCGAACTGCTTCGGGAACATTCGGTTGTATCCGTCGACTGCCACTGGCCTGCTCAGTAGCACGCGCATAGCGGTGACGAGCACATGTTACTTTCGTTAAACATCGTTATAAAAAAGTGTCAAATCTCGCAACCAAAGTAAGTACCTGAACTGTTATTATTATATTGTATTTTGTGTTTATTATATGCATTGTTTCATTACTTTTACGATTAAAGTCGATGATGAATTGTTTTGGAATGTTTTTTGTAGTTTAGTTGCATTATTTAGACATGTTTACCATTCGGGTAATGGGAGCTACTAACGCTCCCATTACCCCAGAAGCGAAATTTTGGTCTAATAGAATATTTTTTGTGCTTATTATTTTTAGATGCCTCGAACTAGAAATCGCACGACATCAAGCTAGTTGGACGTCGGCTACGTTAGAATCTGCTATAGAAACTATACGAACCCAAGGAATATCTGTTAATAAAGCAGTACAGCAATATCAAATACCCTATAGCACGCTGAAGAAATTACAAAAACAGATATCTAAGACTACTAAATTAAATATTAAAAATAAAACATCTAAGAAAACATTAAAAGAGCAATTAGAAATTTGTTCCGAGACAGTACAACTGAGGAATCATCTATCGATGAAAATAACATTTGTAGTGATGATTCTGAATATTCAGAGGAGGAAAATGAATGCATGATGTGTAACGATGTTGATAAAAATGCAGAATTATGGTACCGTTGCAGATCTTGTGGTAAATGGGCTCACTCTAAGTGTTCAGGTTACGATGATCCTAAAGATTATATTTGCATTTTTTGTTTAGATCCCTAAAATACTTTATGAAAATTTATTTTTACTTATAAACTTCTTCATTTTTGTTCTAGATTATATTTTTTGGCTTTCTTTAAAGTTTTGATTTGTTCAAGTTCCAGTTAAGTGAATAAGAATAAGTTTAATTATGTTTATTATTATGTGATAGCTCTCATTACACATATGGTGATATTTTAGCTCCGATTACCCGATGTGTGGGGTAATGATAGCGAAATTTAAATTTATAAAAAACGTATTTTTAATTATCTACGGGTATATTTTTTTAATGTTTGTGGGTAATTACATAAAGACAGATAACTGAGAGACTGATTAGTGTCTAAAAAAGTAAATGATTGTAACTTAAACTAGTTTTTGTTTTCACTTTTCCTTACATGGCTCCAATTCCCCCACTCTCCCCTAAAATAACAAAACACAAATGACAGCTAAATGTAATTTAGTCTATGGTTAAGTATGGTTGAAAATTTGAATAAAAAAATGAAAATTTCAATAAATTTTAAATATAGAATATCTTGCTGAATGTTTCTTGTAATTTTTGTAAGACCTTAAATTAGCCGTCTGAGCTCCAGCCTAGCCAGTTTACCGCTACTGGACACTTGAATAATATTTTCGGAATACACAAAAGTTTTATTTTTGCACCTAAGCCGACGTTTGGCGTACAGTACAAGTACGTTGTTCACGGAGGGGAGTAAGTGGCCGATTTATTCACGAGGGTTGTTTGAAAGCAAAACAGGGGCCCGATTCTCTACAATTATTATTTGTAATCTTGTGAATTCATAACTTACGAATACTTCCGAATATTAGGTTATAAAGTTTGAAAATTTTAAGTAAGTATAGGAAAGAAAATGAAGTGTTTATTAATGTTTACATTTTTTCTGTATTTATTTTTTAACATAACATAACATAAACTCTCGCCTATATTCCCAAAGGGGCAGGCAAAGGTGCAAGCACCCACATTTCGCCAGTTTATGTTTAGGTCCCAATGTAATAGGTGGCGAGCCTATTGCCATTAACCGGGCACTTATAAACCTGCGATAAATACACACATGACTTCGAAAAGCATCGAAAAGTCATAAGTATGTGCCATGGTAAAACCTGGGATTGAAACCCGAGACCTCGTCTCAACAGTCCATTATCGGTTTTTTTAAATGTTTTTTTAACAAGATGTTAATTGCACAAGCCTCAATCCCGCTCACCCATTTGAACGAAATTGCGATCTAAAATAAAAAAATAGGTCTGAAATTTGGTATAGGGAAAGATTATAAACATATATCCTTATCCATCCATCCATATTATTTAATTTATCCCTGAAATATCTGAGTATCGGGAATGGTACCAGAATTATTTTTTTCATACCACTTAGGTGGCAGACTAGCCACTAGACGTGTGTAACACCAGAGAAGCCACACTCGCGCTGCCAACCCTGTAAGCACAAAGTTTTTGTGCCGTCAGTGTAGAGGACAAAGCAGGACAAGCCTTTAGTCATCCCACTGACAGCACAAATTCTCCAGTGAGCTCTGGATACCGTACTCACCGCCGCGGGCATCAGCTAGTCAGAAGTTTCTGTGCCGTCAGTGTAGAGAACAAAGCAGGACAAGCCTTTAGTCATCCCACTGAAAGCACAAATTCTCCAGTGAGCTCTGGCTACCCTACTCACCACCGCGGGCATCAGCTAGTCAGAAGTTTCTGTGCCATCAGTGTAGAGGACAAAGCAGGACAAGCCTTTAGTCATCCCACTGACAGCACAAATTCTCCAGTGAGCTCTGGCTACCCTACTCACCGCCGCGGGCATCAGCTAGTCAGAAGTTTCTGTGCCATCAGTGTAGAGGACAAAGCAGGACAAGCTTTTAGTCATCCCACTGACAGCACAAATTCTCCAGTGAGCTCTGGCTACCCTACTCACCTCCGCGGGCATCAGCTAGTCAGAAGTTTTTGTGCCGTCAGTGTAGAGGACAAAGCAGGACGAGCCTTTAGTCATCCTACTGACAGCACAAATTCTCCAGTGAACTCGGGCTACCGTACTCACCGCCGCGGGCATCAGCTAGTCACAAATATAAACCCTGACGTAATTTTCCAGGTACAGTCCCATTCACTGTTTATTACTAAAGATATATCTCGAAGTGGCCATTAATTTGGAAGTTTATAGTAGTTATAGTAATTCGCAATCGGGTTATATTAAAAGCCAAGTCTTTGAAGCCTCTTGGTTCCCGGTATAGTAGAATTTGGACCACCCCATCTCTTCCCAAGCGGTGTCGTACAAGGCGACTCAGGGATAGGACTGGTTAACATCAGACAGATATTTACAGCCCAGACCCAGTCTCAGATGAATGGCTTGAGTCAACAATAGTGCCTGAATGACGGCCATAGGCTCACTCCCTAATACGTGGGACCGAATTTAATAATTGGTGAAATTTGGGTGTTAATTTACCTCTGCCTAATCTTTCGGGGATAGAGACGTGATTATTATGTATGAATGTATGTATATTAAAACCAGTGAACAGTGTATATTGTGGGTAGTACGAGAAAGTAATCTATACAATTCTGGGCGTGCCTATTGCCGTCCAGTGGGCACTTATTCATAGGCTATATGTTTACTGTTAGATAAAACAGTCCTGTTCCTTAGTCGCCTTCTGTGACACTCACGGAGAGATGGGGTTCCTCTACTTCACTCCACCAGCAACTAATAAGTAATCTCAATCAATTAATCAGCCCACTGCAGTTCACTGCTGGACATAGACCTCTCCCAATGTGCGCCATTTTCTCCGATCCGAATAAGTAATCTATGTATGCACATCTAAATATCGATTGTTTTTCAGCCCTCTTTGGTTGCTTTCGCTTCTCGTTTCTCTCAAAAAACTATTAGCTATAAATTTGTTGTCACTTTGTTACAGAGATTCATTACTATGTCTAATTTACTAACCATAATATCTTGTAATTGTCCTATTGTTTTGTTTATTATTTTTGGTTTTTAATTATTAATTTTATTGTATCACTTAATGCACGCTTTTTAATTGTGTCATGCTGAGTACTCATGTTTTGGAACTCAATTTGGAACCGATCTTTCAAATGATATCTTGTAAAATTTTGATTGTTTTCTGTTTTGTGCGCCAAATAAATAAATATATAAAAACTGCATCAAAATTCAAAGGAATTTTAAATAAAATAAATAAAAATAAAATAAAATAAATAAAATATATTTTATTTCGAACGCATTGATTCATATTTTGTTAGTAACAATATACTTAGGACTATATTAGTAAACAAATTAAATTACATTTTAAAACTAAACTAATTACTATTTAGAGACCAATTGTACGGCAGACATACATCTACGCGCACAATGGTTCAAAACAGGCGAGTCGTGCCTTTCAGCAAACATTTGCAAAATACTGTTGGAGCTGGCCCGAACTCTGCAGAGCAAGGAGGCTGTTTTTTTGCGCCATATTGCAGCGAAATCATTTGTATGACTTTGCGCAAACATACCTGAAGCACTGCAGAAGCGAGGCAGCCCCATCAGCATTCTATAGCCATTATTATATAAGACACGTAAAGCGCTGACGGCACGCTGCGTATAGTTGGTCCACAAGCTGCACGTGTAAAATACTTGGCAGTATGTCTTAAACAAGGTGACCCTAACTGGTTCACTACATCGTGCAAACCTGCGGGCCACCATGTTACATCGCACCGCCAGCGCCCTACGTTCCCTCTCGATATCAGCTTGGTCCTTAAGGTCATCAGTAACATAATGCCCGAGGTATTTAAATTGATACACTCGCTTAAGCTCACACTTATTCAATATTATAGGAGGTATTGATTCTGGGCATTTACCACCTCCCGCCTCAAAGACCAAGTACTCGCTTTTTTTAACATTATATGCTAACCCATGTTTTGCAGCGTAACACTCACAAGCCCCAAGTAACTCCCTGAGTGCCTTGACAGTTGGGCTCAGCAATGCCATATCATCAGCGTAGCTGATATTGTTAACGCTTATATCGTCAATACGACAGCCGATTTTTTTGTTACTGAGCTCAACAATCAAGTCATCCATATAGACATTGAAGAGCTTTGGAGATGTTATACCCCCCTGCCTTACACCACAGTTCAACGCGAAAGAAACAGAAAGCTTACCGGCCCATTTAACATTATTCACCTGATTGAGGTACCAAAACTGAAAAATACGCACCAATTCAGCTGGCACTTTTCTCTCCCGTAGTTTCTCCCACAATATATCATAAGATACGAGGTCAAAAGCACGGGAAAGGTCCAGAAAACACGCATAAATTGGTGTTTGACGTTGGGTGTAATATTGTACAGTATGTTTCAAGCTTAGTATTGCTGTTTCAGTGGACAACCCAGGTCGAAACCCAAATTGGGCGTCATGTAACCTGAGTAGAGGCTCCAACCTAATATCCAACAGGCTATCTAGCACCTTTGCCATGACGGTAGCCAGTGAAATGGGTCGATAATTACACTTGTCAGTCGCATCACCTGTCTTGTTCTTAATTACTGGTATCACAATAGTTCTCATTAAATCACCCGGAAGGTATGAGTGACACAAGCAAAGTGAATAGAGCATGGCAAGAGCTCTAGGCAAATGAGGCCCGGCGTACCGAAGGTGCTCGATGCTGAGACCATCATGACCAGGAGACTTTCCAGTCGTCATTCTACCAATAACCCCAGCCACATCCTTAGCGGAGAAACGAACTGTATCGGTGTCACGACAAACGCCAGCATCGACCACCCCCGACGAACGGCCAAGAGGTGACTCTAATTTAAAATGCTCCACAAACATATTTGCAATGCTGTCAGGCAGATCAGCACCGCCAACGTTCACAGGAAGGCTAGGTCTGGTATTCAGTTTATTTGTGGCTTTCCAGAATTGTTTAAAGTCCTTACCTTCACGATGTGAGGCGATAATGTCAAGTTTAATTTGCTCTTGGTGGTTTTGACACCATTTAAGTTTGTTTTTGAACATTTTGCGAGATAAGTACATATCCTCGTGGATGGGCCCAGAAGTAGGTTTATTGTGCAAGAGCCAGTTCTGATAGCCAGACCTAGCCCTCATGTGAGCCTCCCGCACATACCTATTCCAGCCTACAATCTGAGCCTTGTGTTTCTTAGTCTGATTTTTTACATAACTCTGTGTGGCTGCTTCAGAGAGAATGTTGACAATATTTATATATATACTGTCTATAATTTGCCTATGTTCAAGATCCTCACAGTGAGCATTAGTGCACATACCTAGATCTTGAGGGTACTCAATCAACCTTAATTTGTCGTTACAAAGGTTAGAATATTCAGTTATCTGATCATTGTCCTTGTGTCCCCAAATTACCCGGTTACAAGGTGTATCGATGATATCTGATATTCGCCTATTAATACCTAACCTACAGTTGATAAACATAGGATAGTGGTCAGACCAGAAGACATCATGCAATATACCAATTTCCGTAATCGTTTGCCAAGCCGACTCAGTAACCACACAGTGGTCTAGCCAACGCCTACAGCCGTGAGCTTCACTGATGTATGTATAGCTATCAGAGTCTATTCCTAATTTTGCAATATCCGCACATGTCCATTTTTGCTCAGTACAAAAGTCCAAGAGTTCACAGTAAAAAGACTCACCAGGGTGGCTATTGTAGTCCCCAAGTAGGTAAACCGATTCGACGTTCTCACTATCGACTATCGCGTACATTTCAGCCAGACACTCAGTGAACTCTGGTAAATTTTCACTGCAATCAGTAGGCATGTATACACTAAACACTATTATCGAGCTATCACCGAGATATGCTTTAATTGCCACTAACCGCGCACTAACGCACTCAATCACAGTGACCGCTTTAAACGCTTGTTTACGCCACAGGATAGCAACACCGCCATAGGGACGCCCTCTTAATAAATCTACCGAAAGATCTACAGCTGATTTACCCGTACTGACGAAATCGTTGTGTATGGAGTCGAGGTATGATATGTCATATGGCATCAGCCACGTTTCTTGCAGAGCAACTATATCAGCTGACTGGCACAAAGATCTAACACCCTCGACAGACCTTTTCACAGACTTGCAATTGAAACTGACTAATTTTGTATTGTAATAAGTATCTGAATCCATAAATAGTATGTTTATTTATTTGCTGTATTCTGTTGTGTGCCATACTTCGTTTTACTCTTATCACGAGAGAAGCGTCTAAAACTTATTCCATCTGGCCATAACTTATCATCCAGGAATATGCCTATTTTGCTTTGTGAGACGTACAGCTTGTACGAGTCGTACCTTTTTTCAACCGTTCTGTTTATTTTATACAGATCTACTTCTTCCTGCGTTTTCTCAAGTATATACGCCTTAATATCGCCTTCAGTGGTATCTTTACATACATAGGAGATGAAAAGCGGCAATTTCACAGGCGCCGCCTTAAATTTACAATCTGGCCTAACCTCTGCTCTCCCAGTTCTTCTGCTAGCTAAGGTTTTCTTAGGCTTTTTTGCCACCAAGCGCCACGGCTCAACGTCCTCTACCATTTGTTGCCACTTGACACTCGTATGATCCTTAGGACTCAGTAAACATTGGGTATCTCGACCCAAACTCGCACAGCAGTTGTTTACATCTGTCTTAGTGACATCTTGGCTATTGGTAGCATGTTCATTCACTCGTTCAGTGTGTCGTTCCGACGCATAGCTGCACCCGCCGTTACTAGGTGTGAAAGAGACAGAGGTGCTATCGCGCTCCTTTTCCCCCGCGGCCGCCGGCGCGCAATCAGCTGTCCGCTTACCGCCATTCATATTTTGTTGAGCCGTTAAAACTGTATGCGTCATACCTACATATTGCGGTGAGAAATGAGTGGTACAATTTATGGATGCTTTGGGCGATTTATCTTTGCTGGGGGACTTCTCAACATACTGTTGCAAAGCCATGGGGCCACTATCCAAAGGGTCGACAGTAAAAGCACCGCGCTTTCTATTAACAAGATCAAAATTATTGCATACTAACGACGCCTGCCTTAGATTTTCGAATTCAATCTTTAGCTCATTAAACTGATCCAAAGGGGCACACTCGGTTTTCAAAACCTTTACATCACGTTGTAACCGTAATATATCTTTCAATAGCTTCGTCGCATCTATATGGTCAAAAGTTACGGGGGGAAGCTTCTGCAGGTCCCGCGCAACAAAGATGGGCATCAACTCTGGATCCGTCACTTTGAATAGACATATTATGTCATCGATATCTCGAGCATTTTTGCCTTTATTTCTACGGACTTTTCGCTTTGAATTCGGAACCGAATCGAACAGTAATATTTTTGCCGACACTATTTCACTCTCCGAAAAACTATCACTGCATAATCGGATAAGGGAGACCTCATCCATCACATCTGCTTTGTTTTGAATAAACGACAGTAGTTCGCTTATCACTATATTACAATTCGCACATTTAATTATATTTGACGCCATTTTTTGCACCGAAAAAGGTACCGCCCGAGAAGTTCGTCCGCACGCATTCGCGAACGAACGAGAACTGGAGAGTCCTTTTTTTTTAATCTTTATTTACGGAGCTTAGCAACAATATGTCTATATCGCTCCATCATAGCCATTTTGTATACAGTAACAGTAATTTTATATATATTAATAAATTATACAGCTGTCAGAATATTCCTGATATAACAGATACATGTCTTGAGCTCCGAAAGAGGTCTCAAGGAGAGTCCTTAATTTCATCAAAAGTTTTGATGGTTTTTTTTTATACCACTTAGGTGGCAGACAAGCACACGGCCCACCTGATGGAAAGTAGTTACCGTGGCCTATGGACGTGTGCAAAACCAAGGGAGTCACACTCACGCTGCCAACCCTGTAAGTACAGAAAGTTTCTGTGCCGTCAGTGTAAAAGACAAAGTAGGGCAAGCTATTGGTTATCCCACTGACAGCACCAAAACTCTCCAGTGCGCTCTGGCTACCCTACTCACCGCCGGGAACACTGCACAAGGTTAATATGGCCGCGGTATTCTATAGGGCGGAGGTGCTTCCCCAGTTGGACTGCTCAATTGGACGGAAATACCGTCAGTCGTATATATAGACGCGGAGATCGTAAGCCTAGACCAAAGATCGAAAGGCAATCTCGTTATACTCTAATCAAGGTCTAGAGCCGCCATTCCAGGCATCTCTCAACCCTAATTACAAATAACACAGTCCCCTTCGATGGCTCGGTCGAGTGACCTTTACGATACAAAGAACTATTCAACGCTTTGACACATAGTTTTATGATTAAACACATGTTCTTAGCTGACCTTTTTCAATATATTGACTCTATAACATTTTTAATGCTTTTGATTGGAAGCTGAGAGCATTTTTTTTTATACAACTTAGGTCGCAGACAAGCACGCGGCCCACCTGATGGTAAGTGGTTACCGTGGCCTATGGGCAAGTGTAACACCAGAGGAATAACACTCGTGCCGCAACCCCTGTAAGAACAGAGACATTCTGTGTCGTCAGCGCAAAAGATGTAGGATAAACCTTTGGTTTTCCCACTGACACCACAAAACCTCTCTAGTGAGCTCTGACTATCCTACTCACCACCGAAAACACAACACAAGGTTATTAAACGGCGATATTCTGTAGGTTGGAGGTACTTCCCCGTGTACGGATATTCCTGCTCCACACACTTGTACATTTAAGTAGGGTAATCTTACGATGATTGGACCATTTAACTTTGAACGGCTTTAAATTGAAAAATACCTAACAGCGCTGGGTATGTCGTGCCCAGCATTATGCTGAACTGGTCCCATTCTTGGTGTAACCTAAATGTGCCCAATATAAGCACTAAATAGGTAATATAATAAATATCACTGTTTAGTTTTAATTATGATTGTGTTGCACCAAAAATAAAATGTATTTTCTTTCTTTATTTCTTTCTAACATATTTCAGCAATTCTTTATTTATAATGTAGGTTTATATCTGTACTTGTGAGAGGCTACAATATTTAACTCATAAAAAGATATATAAGAAAAAGTTATCACGAAGTAACTAGTTGCATTCTTTGGACCATGGTCGTGTTCATTGGACCTTAGAGTTTCC
Organism: Eilema griseolum; assembly: GCA_963662185.1. Classification (NCBI taxonomy): domain Eukaryota; kingdom Metazoa; phylum Arthropoda; class Insecta; order Lepidoptera; family Erebidae; genus Eilema; species Eilema griseolum. The sequence goes on from OY759249.1 coordinate 7,382,267, forward strand.
ATGACTGGACTTCAATGAAATTCCCCTTCTGGTCCAGTGGAGGAGAAATAAAAAAAATATAAAAAATAACAAAGTTCAAATTTTAAGATGCGTTTATTAGCATAATATTTGTAGGTACATCTTCAGTCTTTACTCATTAACATTTCTCTTTTTTTATTTTTTTTATTTACTCATTAAAATTGTTAACAATCTCAATAACAGTCATATGATAAATATCGTATAGCAAAGAATAAAACAAATTCCTTCATTATCCTTAAACAACGAATAACGCTTGACAAATACCACATTGTACGGTAATAATATCTTATGTACTATATGTTCTATCTTAAATCGTAAATCTTTTACTGTTGGCTGAAAATAATTTCGCAGAACTTACCTGGTCCAAAGGAAGAGCCGGTCCAATGATCGCAACGTTACCCTGCAGTCAGCATCAAATAGATCTTGACGCAAAAATTCCTCAAATCTTAATGCCCTAGGTTTCCCCCCCCTTCCTGTTGACAGATTGTTCGTATATTTGGTACACACCTTTAGTTGGGACAATAATACAATTTAAATCAATAAAACAGTTTGATTTGATCTTAAAACCTAGGTATACAGATAATTTTGAGACTTTGTCGTCAACATACCGCGGCCATAATAACTTCGTGTTGTGTTCCCAGCGGTGAGTATTGTAGCCAGACCTCACTGGAGACTTTGTGCCGTCAGTGGGAAGACTAAAGTCTTGCCCTGCTTTGTCTTATACACGGACGGCACAGAAACTCTGTACTTACAGAGTCGGCAGTACGAATGTGACTCCTCTGGTGTTACACACGTCCATAGGCCATGGTAACCACTTTCCATCAGGTGGGCCGTGTGCTTGTTTGCCACCTAAGTGGTATAAAAAGATCGTTCTGACGCTGAGTGTACACAATGATATAATTTCTTCTGGGTCAAGCTAGCTTTTACGTTTTTAGCGAAAATAAGAACACTACATCTACATACCTAACTGAAGAAGGTATGCTACCGATATTAGCTGGTCGCTATTTCTGCCGTGTAACTACTCTTCTCTCTCTCACTCTTCTTGACTCGACTTGACGCAAAGTGCCAAACCATAAACAACGATTAACGTGTTAGATAGATAGATAGATAATTCTTCATTGTACACCAATAGATTACAGTAGAACTTGTAGGTAGCATGCATACAGTTTAATGTACAATGGGCGGACTTATCACTGGAAGCGATTTCTTCTAGGCAACCTTGGGATGCGCAGTAATGTAATAAAAGCAAAAGATTTGGTGTAGTTAGTAAATAAACTAGAAACAAGGTGTTTTAAAAACAAAAAGAAAGATATAGAGAGAAGTTCAAATAAAGTAAAATAAATATACAACTTTAGCATATAAATAGATATACAAATAAATCATCAAATCGACATATTGTATTCTTGCTACCTCTGTTAGCTACCACAATCAAGAGTTTCGTACAGGAAATTATTGGGCGTCTCATCAAAATAAAGCTACTCACGGAAAATTAGCTTGATAGTAATCAAGTGTAAAAATGTCCCATGGATCCTGGACTAAAAGTAAATAGTACATACTAATAAGAAGGCAAAATATTTGTGTGACGGTTCTTGGGTGAATCTAGACGGAAATAATTTTGAATTTCGATTTTGGAACGGGACGCCAGATATAGACGCGCGTTTTTGTTACCTATGTCATCTATGTGACCAGCTAAAATATCGTATTATTGCTTGTCAAGTAGGTAGTGGTCTTTTACGACACTAGTTTTTTTTTGGTATAAGTACCGTACATATACGTAGAAATCATTGACCATATAAAAAACGGGGCTCGTATTGTACATAACTCTATGAAATCTAGTTCTAGACAACACTGCGGCAACGCTAAGATCCTAATTATTACATGCAACAAAAATAAATAAAACTACCTACCTACTCCATTGCATACACTAAAACGAATAACGTGCAAAAACCACCATTAATTTTTATCTAAAAATATATATCTATAATCCAGACAAATAACCCATTTCCAATCGTTTTACTGTTCGCTATTTCCCCCATAATTCTAGTTGAGCAAAGCAATAAGACTCCATCTTGAAATTCCACAGATGCTAAAATGTATTCGGAAATTCGTTTGTTATTGAATCATCTGAACGAAAGAGGTTGAATTTTAAGAGTTTGCGACAAGGAAACACTTTATTTCATTGACTTATTCAATGAAAGAGTCTTAAGTCAGATAGAATCAGTCCAGTCTCCAGAGCGGGCGAGGGTGCTCCAGAGGTGCAATGAATAAATGACAAAAAAAGAAAATGATTTAAAAAGCATTGTAAGTTTGAATTAAATAAAGATAGTTTAAATAGTAGATATAATTAAAGCACAACAAACAAAAAAAACACCCTATGATTCATAGGGTGTTTTTTTACATGCGAACATTCTCACTGATACCCCTTGCCGAAAACTATGGGAGGGCTGTGTCGGACTCGAACCACATGGCGCCTGTGTCCTATGGGTCGTTTATGTTTGCTGAAGGTGAGGTTGACAGGCATATCCCTCGCACCCCAGTCGACCCAAGGCAATCTCTCTCAACCTGGCCCTCTTCCGGTGTGGGGACCACAAAGTCCCCACTCGTCACCGGAAACGGGAAGGCGCAATACGCGCGGCGCGGCGTGTTTCTAACAGGGTGACAGGCATCTCCACCCGTCACTCCCAGGCCTGCGCTAATTTGAAAGGATGTCATTTATTGAAAACATAGGGTATAAGTATCCATGTGATTTAGCTACTTGATCGCTACGATGCGTATGATTTGCTAACACTAACAAAAAAATTCATAGTAGCGTTCAAAACTTTAATTTTTTTTTATACCACTTAGGTGGCTGACCAGTAGAGGGTCCACCTGATGGGAAGTGGTTACCGTGGCCTATGGACGTGTGCAACACCAGGAGCGTCACACTCGCGCTGTCGACCCTGAAGAAACCTCCTAATGTCCCTTTTGAAGAATCCCATATTGTAGGCGCATGGGAAAACCGCAGCACGGGAGTTCATTCCACAGCTTGAGTGTGTATGGGATGAAGTTTCTTTCATACCGCACAGTGCACAACGTCTCAGGTTGCAATGTGTGGGGATGAATTCCCTGCCTACGGTAAGCAGTGCGATGATAGATGGGCATCATGTCAAACAATTCATCTCAGCACAAACTGGTGTATGGGAGTATTATTTTGTGTATACCTACCAACGAATAACGTAACAAATGAACACACTCAGATGGCAAGCGGTTACCATTACCTATGAACAAGAGAATGGAGAAAATTTAAAGATTTAAAATGACCTGCTTGTCTAAAAATTTCACATTGAGCGATTCTGCTTAAAAGTAATATTTTTATTAATTTCCAGTAGATCTCAATAGATTACCATAAAATTAATGAAATGGTGACTTATATGAGCATAATTACGACAATTCATGTACTAAGCAGATTCTAATTTCGTGTAAATATCGCTGCAAGATAAATATTATCCAAATACGATTCCAATAACATGGCCTTTTTAGACCTCCTGTACTCTCACACAATGTTTGAAATGCAGCATTTTCTCAGTTAAGTAGATTTAAGTGAGATATTCCAGATCGAGTTATTCTTGCTGGAAATATACCAATCATTGTTATTTTGGCAACTAGTTGTATACAATAATCATCATGTAGCATGTATTACGTTTGGCTCAGCGCTGACTGATTTGACGAGTCACGTGCAGGTTCAATGCGTAAACAAAGCTTCACTAAATTAACTGAATCGTGTTCAATGTTGTTGGCAATGTTTACAAATACATATGGAAATAGACCCGGGGTCGTAGTTGTGTATTCCCACACTAACTACATACAATTTAGGAGAATAAGTGCCGATTTAAGTAGTACCAGCACACTAGGCGTGATCAATTTGAGTACACTTTCATCGTAGATCTTCGTGCAGAAATCCGCTCAATCTTTTCTACCCAGGGGGGTAGACCTCGTACCGACAGTAACCGCATGCCATGTTAGGTCTTCAGATGCCAGCGTATGATATTGCCTATAAACATATCCTCAACCAATGACTTTTCGATGTTTTTCGAAGTTATGTGTGTATTTATCGCAGGTTTTTAAGTGCCCGGTTAATGGCAATAGACACGCCACCTAAACATAAACTGGCGAAATATGGGTGCTAGCACCTCTGTCTATTCCTTCGGGGATATTTTTTTTTATACCACTTGGTTGGCAGACAAGCACACGGCCCACCTGATGGAAAGTGGTTACCGAGGCCTATGGACATTTGTAACACCAGAGGAGTCACAGTCGCGCTGCCAACCCTACAAGTGTAGATTTTCTGTGCCGTCAGTGTAAAAGAAAAAGCAGGATAAGCCTTTAGTCTTCCCACAGACAGAACAAATTCTCCAGTGAGCTCTGGCTACCCTACTCACCGCTGGGAACACAACATGAAGTTATTATAGCCGCGGTTTTATAGGTGTGAGTTTATGTTATGTTACATATCCTCGAACCGTGGTGACCCAGGGCTATCTCCAGTATCGAGATAATTCCCTCGAGTATGGGAACCACGGTGTCCTCATACCTTGTCCCCCTTATGGGCAATCAGCAAGTATCTTTTTTTATTACTATTATGACATATTAAACAGGCCTTCGAATCTACCAAAGAGTATATAAGAGTAAGAGGGCGCACTTCAAACAAAAAATCCGAGCTCGGCTCGGCAATTTTTTTTTAATATTTCACGACGCCGGGGTACGAGGAGGGAGAAGAGTTCCCCCTCTACACCGGGGTAGCTATACGCCTTTTTAGCCGTCTCTAGCCAAATAGGCTTAAAGAACTGCATAGTTCCTTAATAATCGATTAATTCCGATTTAAAAAAATCGGTTTCATACAATTGGAATCGATTATTCGCTGGAAATATTTAGGAAACTGAAATAAAATTTCTGAACGAAAATATTTAGGAAAGCGAAATAAAATTCCTGAACGAATATTCATAATTTCTTTATTAGGCCTACTATAATAAATATATATATACTATTCACGTTATTACATATTCTAAGAATAATCATAGTTAGAAGGCATTTTTAGTTTCTTTAACGTGAAAAATGTAATTTATTTGCTGTTAAAATACAATTATATGCTCTATTCACAACAGCTGATGATTTAATGTGTAATAACCGGTTAGGAATACAAACCTATCGGAGCTGATATAGCTAGGTCAAACACTCACATAAAGAAATAAAGAATCAACATCTGAGAGCAAAAAAAAGTCAATATCTCAAAAAACTTAATAAGAGTCAATATATCGCCATAAACAGTCTATTTCTCACAAAACACAAAGAGTCAATTTCTCACACAACACAAGGAGTCAATTTCTCACAAAACAGGATAAACTAGCAGTATTCAACACTATAGAGGAGTAGTCACTCAATTCAACGTAAGCAGTAGATATTTAAAACAGAAATCTTCAATTTTAACAATATTTTCACCAACACGAAAACAAAACAAATATACAAATATGGCGTCTAGGAGCTAAATGACAGCGTTACAAACTCGCCAATCGCCACTCGGCGTCCAGAAAAATGAACCAATCAGTAGAAATGTCAAATACGTCAATTAACCAATCAGAGGAAAGGAAGTTTGCCTGTTGAAAGAAATCGATTTTTTTCTTTAGGCAAGTATACTTTTTCTGTAACCAATCAGAGAAAACTACTACTTTCCTCTGATTGGTTACAGAAAAAGCTGATTGGTTGGAATTTCACGACGCCAAGTTCTGAGTCCAAGTAGGGAAGTGTCCCATGCCTGGAATCTACTATAACAAAACCACTGTCATACCACAGACAAAGCAAAAACTGGCATTAAATTTTTAACTTTATTTCTGTATTCTTGAAGTCCAAAATGAAATGGAAAGAATTTTATTACACTTTTACACTCTGCAAAAATACATACATATAATCACACATTTATCCTATACTCTAGAGAGGTGAATTAACATCCACATTTCACAAATAATTGTATTCGGTCCCACGCATAGGGAGTGAACCTTTCGCCCATTCCGGGCACTATTGTTGACTCGAGCCATGCATCTGAGTCTGAGTCTGGACTGTATATATCTGTCTGATGTTAAACAGCCCTATCCCTTAGTCGCCTTGTACGACACCGCATGGGAAGAGATTGGGTGGCCCAAATTCTACTCTGCCGGAAACCACGCGGCAAAAACTTTTAATTTTGGACATTAATTTCATTGTCTTTCGAGTCGAAAATTTAATTGATTTTTTAGCATTGTCCGTGGTATGACGGTGGTGTTGCTTTGAGAGAGATTTTGAGATTGAGACTCCTCTGGTCAATGATAGCTATTACTTCACGTAGTATAGCGCGAGTTTTCTCGCCTAATAAATAAATCAGTCCTACCCTCCCCGTTCCTACACAGGACAACACATGCAGGTCTTAGATGTCACCCGCACACGGTGCAGAACATCCAATCAAGAACCAAGCGGTTCGCTGACTCTTTCTTCTGTCGCACCATTAATGCCTGAATTTATTACTCCATCAATCCATGAATTTATTACCAGCTCACGTGTTTCCTTTTTCCTACAGTCCCGGGTCCTGTAAGCGGGGCGTGAAAAAGCATATGATGAGGCCGTCAAGCTGAGTGTCACCATTGTTACATGGTATGTGTAAGTAACGGTGACCCTCTTTTCTGAGACTTTGCCTTCAGGCAAGGCGAAGTCTAATTGACGTGTTTTATATAAAAAAAAAAACAAACAATAGGACTTGACATCTAAATCAGCTTCTAATATATGAATGGAGATAGTGAGACTCTGTACACTGCACATGTAAAACACGTAGGTATATACTGAAGTTAAAATACTATATGACTGTCAGAATATTAACAGAATGCACAGTCAGCGTCAGAACTAACTTGACTACCAAGTATCAAAATGATCTTAAAACCAAGATATTAAAAGCAAATCAAACTATTTTATTGATTTGAATAGTATTATTGTCCGAACTAAAGGTGTATACTAATTATACGAACAATCAGTCAACAGGTATGGTTTGTGCTCAGATGAATTGTTTGACGTGATGCCCACAGCTACATTCTATCATCGCACCGCTCGCCATAGGCAGGGAATTCATCTTCACACATTGCTACCTGAGACGGAGCGCACTGTGCGATACGAAAGAAACTTCATCCCACGCACACTCATGCTATGGAATGAACTCCCTGCTGCGGTTTTCCCAAGTGCCTACAATGTGGGGTTCTTCAAGACGGGCATTAGGTTTCTACAGTGTTGGCAGTGCCTGTGTAACGCCCCTGATGTTACAGACATCCATAGGCCACGGTAACCACTTCCCATCAGGTGAACCTAATTTGAAAAAAAAATGGAAAGGGGATAAGTCAAGACATTATCTGTCAGAATCTGTCAAAGGGTAGTCAGAGAGTAACAGAAGCCTGTCTACTGGTATCAATAGGGCCCAAATACCCGTACGTCATTTAATATCCAGTAACAGTTGTAAATGTGATTCCATTGCGAACAGTAATTAAAGTTATTCAATATTCTCGACGTACAGCTGCGTCTGTTTCGAGTTAATTAGTTTCGACAACCGAACCTACCAAACCATGAGGCTCTATCTGTGTTGTCTCTTCTTATTTTGGTTGTAAGTGTAAGGTTTAGTTAATAAAGTATAATAAAAAAATAAAATAAAATTATAATAACGATTTATAGCGCAGTTGTTATATTTTGAATAACGTATTAATCAGATTGTATTTATTGTACCGGCAACACCGACAACTTGAAGTGGTGAGAAGTTGACGGTGGGGTACGGCGGAATAAGGAGATCCGAGATATGATCTGTGGAGGTTTTTTGGCGGGATAACACTCGTGGGATGAGAGGATTATTATAATAATTCAAGAATTGTACCTACGTGTAATCGTATGTAATTTATGAATGTACGAGTTGAGAATATACCCTGCTGTTGTTTATTATATAAGTTATTCATATTTCAGTACAAAACAATTTAAAAAAAAGTTTTGATGAATTTTAAAAAGGTCCAGATTCACATACCCTTGCATAATTATGCAAAATCAAAGTTATTAATTATTTATTCTGTACAGAATATACGAGCAAGAACTTTCTTTGCCGCACCCCCAAGATCAGGAATTCATTACCGGCTCACGTGTTTCCTTCTTCCTACAGTCCCGGGTCCTTTAAGCGGGGCGTGAAAAAGCATCTGATGAGGCCGCCAATCTGAGTGCCACCATTGTAACATTACTTAGTGTCTGTAATGGTGACCCTGTTCCCTGAGGCTTTGCCTTTAGCTTACCATTAAGCGAGGTGAAGGCAAATTGGCGTGTTTATAAAAAATACTATTAAAATGACACTTACAAAACACACCGTGTAAGTTATAAATCGACAAAAAAGTTTATTTCTGTCTAACAAACAAAATAAGCCGATTAATAACAACCAAAATGTCGGGAATAGTGTAGATATAATAACATACGAAAAATTGTGACATAATCCGCTAAAATTACCATACACTTATTACCATAATACTTCTCTGCTACTCGGGAGCTCATTTTGAGCTAAGCTCGCATTTGTACATGTCCCTTGAAATGTTTTATTTATAATCTGTGTAGTATGTGGAATAAAGAATTAAGAAAAGTTTTACACAAATTGAAATACACTTGTACTTTTGTTTTGACGATGCCGTAAGGCGAAATCGGTCAGGTGTAATAATAAAAAATACTTTGGAATAAGTACAAGTAGTTTTCAATATGTGTAACAACAAATTCCACCAAGTGCTATCAATCAACATTATAAATAGTAAGAAATGTTTCTCATCTCATCAGATGATTTTTCACACCCCGCTTAAATGATTCGTTTTTTATATTATCACTGACGTAGTTCAAACTTCTACGAACAAAGAAACTAGATAGGTACTCGAATCTATATTCTTTTGGGTCGGTTGCTGGGGTGAAAGGTGAATTGTTGGGTTGGTTGCCGGTTAAGTAGAAAAGGGTCACTCCATCTCTTCCCGTGGGTGTCGTAGAAGGCGACTAAGGATAGGACAATTTTCTAGCTGACAGTAAAAACACTGTCCGTTACAAACCATTATAATTATTGTATATTCACATCTAATCAAAATTGAGTTTAATTTTACTTGAATTTGATATTTAATAATTAATTACTGTATTTAATTTAAGTGTCTTGAAACTTGACAATTACTTCATTTATTATATAAATCATTCAACCCTTTTGTATAATAATAATAATATCTTATTTATTATTGTATTAAATTCAATTTCGTTTGGGTTCGTAATATCTAGAAGATAATATAAGTAGCTAGTTAATTGTTCTTAGCTATAAGTTGTATAATAGTTTTTTTATTTTTATTGTATTTAATATTTATAAATTATTTCTTGATTTGTTTATTAATAAAAACTAGTAGATATAGTAAAACAGGTATAGAATAAATTAATGTTAAATTATATAATACTAACTATTAAAAAAAAATTGAATCAGTAGCTAGGTAGGTACTTATATTATATAGAAGTTAGGTAATTACCTCAATAAATAAAATATGTGACCTAAATGTTGCAATGCCTGGAAAAGGCGTTAAGTTTATAAGTACTGAAATATGAATTGCGTGATCTATGAAACTTGGTCAGCAATAAATGATTTGATTTAAAAGCACCCGTTTGACGGGAATATGCTCTCCCCCTGTTACGTGGGACCGAAACCCATACATGGAGGACACGACGGTATTTCCGTCCATTTGAGCAGACCGACTGGGGAAGTGCCTCCATCCTACAGAATACCGCGGCCATAATAACCTCGTGCTTTTTCCGGCGGTGAGTAGGGTAGCCAGAGCTCATTAAAGAGTTTTTGAGCTGTCAGTGAGAAAACCAAAAGGTTGTCCTGCTTTGTCTTCTACACTGACGGCACAGAAACTCTCTGAGCTTACAGGGTCGGCAGCGAGTGTAATTCATCTGGTGTTGTACACGTCCATAGACCACGGTAACCACTTTCTATCAGCTGGGCCTGTGCTTATTTGCCACCTAAGTGGTATAAAAAACCTCGATGATTTAATGTCACAAGGATTTTCTGTGAGGGTGTTGGGTAATATACCTCTGATCCTTCGCAGATTTAGAAGCCTAAATAATATGTATTTATGTACATACATACATACATAAAATCACGCCTGTCTCCCATAGGGGTAGGCAGAGATCACGGATCTCCATTTGCTACGATCCTGACATATTACTCTCGCTTCATTCACTCTCATTACATTCTTCATGCATGCTCGTCGGTTTAGAGTACTCCTGACCTGCCCCTTTTCTAAAACTTACCCGATTTGGTCCAGGTATGTGCGCCTAGGTCTTCCCCTTCCGACGGTACCATCCACACTCGCCTCATACACCTGTTTCGTTAGTCTTCTTTCATTCATTCTCTCAACATGACCAAACCATCTCAACATTCCTCTCTCAATTCTCATCACTACATCTTCTATCACTCCACATCGTTCTCTTATCACGCTATTTCTCACTCTATCTTTCAAGGTCAAGCCACACATACTTCGCAACGCACGCATTTCTACTGCATTTACTCTACTCTGATGCTTTTTCTGCCACACCCAACTTTCACTACCATACATAAGAGTCGGCACCAATACTCCTCCATGTACAGCCAGTCGTGCCTTTTCGGACACTTTCCGGCTGCTCATAAAGTTGTGTAGTGCCCCATTCACTCTATTTCCAGCCATCACTCTCCTTTCAACATCTTCTTCATGCTTTCCATCTCTCGTAAACAATGTTCCCAAATATATGAACTCATTCACTTGTTCCACTTTTTCTCCATCTATACAAATCCTACACTCTGTCACACATTCATCTCTTTCAAAAACCATAACTTTTGTCTTACTAACATTCACTTTCATTCCTTTCCTCTCAAAAGCTTCATGCATAGTTGTTACCATCTCCTGCAACTCATCTGCCGATGACGCCAGTAAAACCTGATCATCAGCATAAAGAAGACATTTGACGAGTAAATTCTTCATTCTTAAACCACATTCTTTATCTTTCAAATCTTGCAAACAACTGTCCATGAATAAGTTAAACAGCCATGGTGACGCTACACATCCCTGTCTAACCCCTTTTTGGATACTAAACCATTCAGTGTATGACCCATGTATCCTCACGCAAGCTCTGGAGTCCTCATAGAGAGACTTCACAGCTCGAATAAGGTTGCTGCTCACCCCATACATAGACAGTACCGACCAAAGTTCATTCCTCACCACTTTGTCATAGGCCTTTTCCAAATCCACAAATGCGCAATAGACCTTTTGACTCTTGGCCAAAAATTTCTCGGCTATGCTTCGCAATGAAAAGACCTGATCCGTACATCCCATTCCCTTTCTAAAACCCGCTTGTGCATCCCATATTTTCTCATCGGTTTCTTTCATAACTCTCTCAATCAACACTTTCGCATACAGTTTGCCGACGACGCTGAGTAGGCTAATGCCCCTGTAGTTTTTGCAGTCTTGATGCGAGCCCTTTCCTTTGTAAAGTGGAACTATAACGGCCTTACACCAATCACTTGGTACACGACCGCTAACCCAACATATGTTGAAAAGGCGGCACAACTGACTTGCTACAAGGCCCTGTCCAGCCTTCAGCATCTCGACTGTCACCTTATCATATCCCGCTGCTTTACCAGCTTTCATACTTCTTAATGCACTCACAACTTCATTCATACTAATACCACTTTTATCAGCATCAACATAGTCATCCATCACCGAGGTTAGTGCATGTACACCATCCTCTCTTTCAAACAAGCTTTCAAAATAGTCCTGCCATCTTTTTAACACACATTCCTCACCTTTTACAATACTTCCATTCTGGTCTCTAATAGCGTTCAGCTCGGAGCTCTGTGTTTCTCCTCTGGCTAAACGAATGGACTTCCAAAAGAACTTAATGTTCGTCTGGAAATCCTCAGATAACCTTTCATCAAACACGTCTTTTTGTTCCTTGTATGTATTTATATATATTATTTTTTTACCTTATAAAGTTTTATTAATAAACAAATCAAGAAATAATTTATAAATATTAAATACAATAAAAATAAAATAACTATTATACAACTTATAGCTAAGAACAATTAAAATGCGTCCTAGAATTCCTCCGCATCGCATGCCTCTTGTGGTAGCGTTCCCAGAAGACTGGTAGCATTGCCACGTTGTATGGCAATGCTTATTCTCTGACCTAAAAAGAGGCCAGCCTTCTGGTCACGAGAAGCGTTGACCATACGCTTCGCAATCTCACGGAAGAGGTTGCGAGCGCTCGGACCCCATGACCCCAAAGTCTCGACTCCAAACGGCACAAATTCATAATCTCCGATGAGATTGGAGTATATAAATTAGTTATTAGATTTATTTTTTCAAAGTAAGTTAGTACTGAAATTACTAATATTCTGTCTAACCCCTCCAGCTAAACTAAATGGTTTGTGTTAGGAGTGGGTTCACGTCGGTAGTGTAATGACCAGGATTCGAACCCGAGACCTTTCAATCGTAAGGATCTTTAACCACTAAGCTACCGACGCTAAACTCGTAATCATTCTCTTCAGAGTTTAGAATAAGCTCACAATTCAGTTTATATCAAGTGAAAAACCATTGCTTCTCCTGTCAATTCAACCAATTACTAGAGTAAGCTCTATACAAATACATGGTAATCAATTGCCATACGCTTTTTTAGTTCACCACTAACAGCACACCGAGGCGGTTCTCCCAATCTGGCACGCATACACAAATATTCGCACATGTGCGGTAATAACGTTTGTTTATTTGTTTCAGCGTGGGCTGGGCGGGCGTGGGAGCGCCTGCTGCGCAAGACGAACAAACGTACAAACATATTCTCCGCGGTGAACAACTTCTTCGCTGATTCGCCGCTGGTGAATCAGCTCAAAGGCATCATGGTACGTTTCTTAGTATTATTTATTTAGACCATTTACTGTATAGTCTGATATTAAAATGCATCTCAAAAAACGGCGTGAAATACGCTTTGTGTAAGTTAATATAAATATTGTTCTTTATACGGTCAATATGTGCATGTTATGGGATGTGTGTATAACTAGCTTTTGTCCGCGGCTCCGCCTGCATGGATCTCGGTTTTCACGACCAAAAATATCCCATGTCCTTTCTCATGATCTAATCTATCCCTATACCTACCAAAAATTCATCAAAATCGGCTCAGTGGTAGGTATAGGCCTGAAAGCGTAGCATACAAGACAGACAGAATTAACATAACATAAACTCACGCCTATATCCCTGAAGAGGTAGGCAGAGGTGCTAGCACCCACATTTCGCCAGTTTATGTTTAGGTGCCAATGTAATAGGTAGCGAGCCTATTGCCAATAACTGGGCACTTATAAACCTGCGATAAATACACACATAACTTCGAAAAGCATCGAAAAGCCATTGGTGTGTGCCATGGTAAAACCTGGGATCGAACCGGAGACCTCGTCTCAGCAGTCCATTACCCATACCACTAGGCTACCGTGGTTATTGACAAAATTACTTCCGCATTAGTAATATTAATACAGATGTCAAATTGTAACAAAGTTATAGTTATTTTTTACGCCGCGTTGTAGCGGCCATTGCTGTTTCTATAGAGTTTGTACATAATCTAAGAGAATTACTTTAACCAAGCGCCAATTCCTAGCTCGCACTATGGATTCCTGCTTCTCTTATGAAAGCAACTGCCGTGTGACCAACCTTCAGAGCGATGTCTGCTCCAAAAAAAAGCCTAACATCCGTTAAACAGCAGGTTTACCGGCTTGTAGTGTAGTTGGCTTTTTTATACTACTTAGGTAGCAGACAAGCACACGGTCCATCTGATGGGAGGTGATTACCGTGGCCTATGGACGTATGCAACACCAAGTGCGTTACACTCGCGTTGCCGACCCTAGAACCTCCAGATGCCTTCCTTGAAGAACCCCATATTTTAGTCGCTTGGGAAAACTGCAGCAGGGAGGTCATTCCACAGCTTGAGGCATTAATACCTAAACCACTGAGGTATGAAAGCATAACAAACAGAGAGACAGAGTTACTTTCGCATTATTATGGAAGTATGGATACGATTTAGAGGTAATTTTTACCTCTAAATCGTATTGGATTTGAATTTGGACCACCCCATCTCTTCTCATGCGGTGTCGATCAAGACAGATATATACAGCCCAGACGCCTCAGATGCATGACTTAAGTCAACTTTAGTGTCCGGAATACGACAATAGACTCACTCCCTATTACGTGGAACCGAATACAATCATTCGTGAAATGTGGGTGTTAATTCATCTCTACCTAAACCTCCGGGGATAAAGGCGTGATTATATGTATGTATGTATGTATGTTTCACCTGCACAGTTCAGCAGCATTGTTTGCTTGACTTTGACTATCGTCATAAACATGATTACTTTCTTAAATAAAAGATAGGTTAGATACCTTGCATTTGAGATTGACGTCAGCTGCCGGTGATGGACCGCTCGCTAGATTGTTTACGCAGACCAGACATGTTGCATACTATGTACTGTCAGCATCATGTCGATCTAGACTGCAAAGTTTCAAAACAATCTTAATACCTAGATATTAAGAGCTAATCAAAATGTTTTATAGGTGTGTACCAAATATCTGAAGACTCAGTCAACAGGAAGGGGGAAAATCAAGGTACCTTCGACTCGGTGCAAACACGGGCGTTGAGGCTGGTTGACAATCCCATACTCGCAGATGATGTGGAACCTCTCAGCCATATTAGAGATTTATTTCGCTGTGTGTGTTCTACCGCTTACACAATAGTTTGTGCTCAGATGAATTGTTTGTCATGATGCCTACAACAATATTCTATCATCGCACCTCTCGCCATAAGCAGGGAATTTATCCTCACATATATGATCTGAGATGGTGCGCACACAGTATGAAAGAAACTTCATCCCACGCACACTCAAGCTGTGGAATGACCTCCCTGCCTCGGTTTTCAAAAGCACCAACAATAGGTATGGTGTTCTTTAAGAGGGGCATCAGAAGGTTTCTTCATGGTCGGCAGCGCGAGTGTAACACCCCTTGTGTAGCATACGTCCATAGGCCGCGGTAACCAATTCCCATCAGGTGGGCCTTGTGGTCGTCTTCCACCTAAGTGGTATAAAAAAAATATTACGATCATTTTGAGTACTTTTTTCATCAAAATCTATCTGATACTGACTGTACGTATTTCAGAAATAACAATGGATCATTAAAAATATAACTTTATAGTATAACAATCTATAATAAACAACTGAGCAGTTTTAAGTGTTTTAACAACATAATGGCTTGTCGTTCAAAGTTGTTTTAGGAGCATTTAGATTTATGTGTTTACTTGAAGAATCTTTTAGTAGCGGCATTCAAATAAGATATACTTATATATAGGTAATGCCGCCAGCCTTTTGGGCACGGTACCAGTAGAGATCGATGACAAGGAATTTTTCGATGCCTAAAATAACATTAAGAAGACACTGTTAGCGGAACAATTCTTATTTTTCAACTTATCGGTGAGAGCGCCAAGCTTCCGATAAAAAGCTGCCATCTTGCTACTGACAGCAATGATTTTTCTTTCCTTAGGATTTCTCAAATACTAGCACTCCAAGAATATCGCCTTTTCTTTGTGCTATTTGACCGAAATAGGTCAATTATCGCGCTCTGGCGGACGAGTGGGAAAGAAATATTTGTATCTTACAATCATGGAGATTTTTGTTGAGAAACTAGAAACTATTTGCTTACCATACCCATTGCATTGGTACAGTTATTGACTAAAGTAGCAAACAAATTCTAATTTACAGATTTTGTCTTATTATATAGGTATTTAAACTATCATGGTCACTCACATCAGTATCAAAATAATCGGGATCTTTACCATGTTGCATTGTTTCGAGTTTCTGATATTTCGGCGCTGTTGCAAGCACCATGATCACGGCGGAACTGGATTATTGACGGTGAACAGAGAAAAAGAGATTTTTATGAGTAAATATATCGATCTACCCTCTTTCGAGTTCTTTTACGACGCGTATCTGCACTACCACCGGTTTCACTCTCACTAAAAACTCGTACCCGATCTCGATGATCTTGATGAAAGTGGTTTGTAATATGAGTTTTAGAATGTGGATATGCGTAAACCATACATTTTATATGTAAATAATAATATACAGAAAACTATATTTTTCATGCATTCAAATATTTGCATTGAGCAAATATCAAACCTACGATCCTTCTCGTAGCAGTTGTAAGCTCTATTGCTACGCTCCGCTACGCCACATCTAGCGTTAAATGTAATTAGTAATCACAAGAAAATGATCCTATGTGTGTTTGTCACCTAACACCTTCTAAACAGCTGATCCGATCTGTATGGATATTACGCTCATTATGAACCTACAACAAACGTGTTCGTAATATTGGGACACAGACATTCTTGGAACTTCTTTTTTAAATTAATGTTTGTAGGTGTAAA
Source organism: Eilema griseolum (assembly GCA_963662185.1). Classification (NCBI taxonomy): domain Eukaryota; kingdom Metazoa; phylum Arthropoda; class Insecta; order Lepidoptera; family Erebidae; genus Eilema; species Eilema griseolum. Next base: position 7,398,800 of record OY759249.1, read on the forward strand.
CGACTCAACAGTTTTCAGTGAGTCCCACACTGTCTCAATTCTTAATTCTTTATTGCACACAAACAGTACAGAGGTCAAACACAAAATAAATATATAAGAAATATGTACAAAGGCGAGCTTAACTCAGTATGAGTTCTCTACCAGCAAACCTTTGAGTAGCAGAGAAGCAGTTAAAGTAATAAAGGGACGTGAAGTGTACATAAATTTTCAGATAAAAGAAGTCTCAATAACGCGTATAAAATCCCTTAGCTTTGTACCCGGATATTTCGCTGCCAGTGTGTTCTATACTCGGATTCAGTTCAGAGTGTTCAGAAAGCGTTAATAATTCAAAAGTACATGAATTATATCACTATAGATACATTGCCCACAGCCCGATGGTAAGCTTAAGGTAAAGTCTCAGAATAGAAGGTCACTATTACTTAAATATACTATGTGACAATGGTGACACTCAGCTTGACGGCCTCATCATATGCTTTTTCACGCCCCGCTTAAAGGACCCGAGATTGTAGGAGGAAACAAACACGTGAGCTGGTAATGAACAGAAAATATACTTACACATAAAACCAAGTGAAATACGTACAGTAAAAATCTTTGACCAGTGATTAATTAATTTTATTTGCATGGACTCAACATTATTGCCCTTTCACTAATTCATTCCTTTTATTATTATTATTATTTAGTTCTAATATCAGTCATGGAGTCCCAATGACAGTGTAATTAGTTATGATTGTGTTTTATCCCGCATTATTATTATTTACACACCACTCGGCAGAATTTGCTGTACTTATAAATATTATAATATCTGATATTGTGACCATATTCAATGATATAAAGTTTGATTTGATTTGAAAGAAAGAAAGAAAAACATTTATTCTAGCCCATACATATTAACATTAAGTACATACATATCATACATAATATAGACGTACGAGCCCGAAAAGGTCGCCACTTCAGCATGATGTTGCACACACACACAAACAAATGTACTGAAAAATACCTTAAGGTATTATGGCTTTGAATAACACAAGACCATTTTCGCCATTTAATAATCTTCTTTGTTTTTTTTTTATATATTTGCAAGAATCTTATATATTTCTCTTTGTCATAGACGCGACAAACAAGCAGCAGCGGTGGCGAGCCAGGTCCTCCAGATGAAGCTTCAAGGTCAGAGAGCCAAGGACCTCCATCATTGGCTGTCAGTCGCTCCGAGAGGTGAGTGATATATGCCGCTACCTTAATTGCATTCTCGGAGGCGCTCATGTATAGTACTACATGCGTTTGAATATGCACACTTCTTCCACACTCCATGTCCGCTCCATCTAAGAGTCTCCAATCAAAGTAATGAACAATAAATATCCGACTAAGGCGAAGTCAAAGGAGGGTTATTATTGTAACAGGCTATGTACACAAGACAAAAACGATAGCCTGTCTAGTGATATAAGTATTATACAGATCGTTATATTGATTTTGGCAAGCAGAAAAAGTCACCAGTATGTTCTACATAAATGTGTGTGTGTAACAAAACTCGTTTCCTCACTCACACACACTTTTACACTTGCAAATTACAATTGATTCAAAACCATTCGTATTTATTTATCATCAGTTACACTTTCTTTAGTAATAACAATAACTCATAAAATTCTTATTACTGGTATATGAACGTAGTTTCTGTTATTTTCTTGTAAGTCTCCGTGACCCTGGGGTTTATGGAACCGCTTTTTAAGAGTTAAAATTCGGCAAAGTTTTGAGTTCGAATCCCAGTCAAATTTTACTTTTTGAACTTTTAAATATTTGTATATCTTCATGTTAATTACTTACCTAAAGGGAATGTTGAGGTAACATCACAAAAGTATCTTGATATTTTAGTTATTTATTTATAGCAACTTAAATCAGTAGTATTTTTATTATTACTGAGCGAGTATTGTTGCACACACATTGCATTAATGTTTCTCGTATTGGAATTTATGCTACCCTCATTCTCATGTATAAATAACATGATAATTTTATTTTTAACTGTCAACAATTGGATGCATTGTGCTTTCCACACGGTTAATTAACAACTTAAACGTTCTTTAATATCACAAACAAAATAAAGAACAAAAACAAAACTATTTATTAACGTAAAACGACTACATCAATATAGTAGCGGTTCGAACTCGCTACCTTCGAAATGTCTTTACGCCTGTAATACCACTCAACTACGTGAGCCTGTGCTAAAATGGTGAAATTTACTTTCTCATTCGATGGCAGGCAAATCAGTCACACATATTCAAACGTTCACGATTCACGAATATTCACGATCATGCGCACTGGCACACATAAACGTATTACACTAATACGCCTTTAACGATGACGCACACATGTGACTTCAAAGCAATGAGTTATTGTTGTGTGAACACACATATATGCAAAACATACGTGTGCTTCCACTTGACCCAGATCATAAATACATTTTATTAGATAGATAGGCTATCTTTTTTGTCTTGTGTACGTGTGTAGGTTCATCTGTTCCCTCTCATAGCTTTTACTCCTACTACTTATTAAAACTGTAAAAATGAGGTATCGTTAGAAGCGTCTTGGTCGTCCACTGGTTATAAACTATATGACATGTCACTGAATCTAATGTGGCGCTATCTAATCTAGCATTCATGAAGTAAGTATATATAAAATAATTTTGAGCTAAATATGCCGTGTTTGGTATCAATTGAAAGGGCTTAATTAGCACATATCAAATATGAATATAAAAAAAATTAAAAACTAAAAAGCGACTACTTAAAAATCATGCTCAAAAACTATTAAACAATAAAATATTAAGGATAGCCGTGATCGTATGCTACTTATTCTAACAAAACAACACATTCTAGGGAAAAGTGGCATACGACCACGACTATCCTTGATATTTTCTTGTTTAATACTTTTTAGAGCGTGAATTTTCAATAGTCGGGTTTAGTTTTAATTTTTTTTTAATTCTATAGATGTAGTCATGTAGATCGGAAAATGTCACCTTCGAAGACGGGAATCGTAATAGAAGTACTGTAAGAAAAGTTAACATACTACCTATTTTGCTTCTAAATAAATGTATTTGACTGAATTTTAATTATTAACTAGATCATACAAATACTTATACTACCTAATTTGCTTTAAAATTTAATTAATTCGTTCATTTTGTTAGATCACAATATGGAGCTCGTTACAGAAACTTAATTCTCGATCGATCATGTTCGGTAGTAAACTTGTTAAACTCATTACTTTAGCTTAAATGTACTTTGACTTGGTATTCTGTGGCTTTCAAAGCAATCCAAATTAAGTAAGCAATCAGCTCACTTTGCCGCACTATTTTGCAATATCGGTCTATATATCTATACGAAATAGAAGAGAACACCCCTCTAGATAAGTGGCAATTCGTTGGTCGGTGTATGGTAGAATAGAATGACAAATGTTTGGGATATTTTGATGTTTATGACATACATACATACATATAAACGCATCTCTTGTTAATATGTGCCTACCTCGTATTAGCTCTGCACCACCCTATGGTAGACTGGTAGAGAATGCCTACGGCATTAAGTCCGCCAATGTACATCGTGCATAAAGTATAAATAAATAAATATAATCACGTATTTATCCCCGGAGGATTAAGCAGCGGGGAATTAATACCTACAGAGTTTTTATCCATAACAAGTAAAGAGTACCTATAGATAAAAATGTGATTGGGTGGTATAAAATGTATAAGCTTCCTTTTGACTTCGTACCATTTTGTAAGTGTTTAAATAATAAGGAAAATTTGCATGCCCAATTTAGGCAGAACATGATGTACCTAGTCATAAGACACAATTTGTAACATCCTTATCACAATTTTGAGTTGAGTAGGGTAGCCAGAGCTCGCTGGAGAATTTGTGCTGTCAGTGGGAAGACTAAAGGCTTGTCCTGCTTTGTCTTCTACTGACGGCACAGAAACTCTGTACTTACAGGGGTGGCAGCACGATTGTGACTCCTCTGGTGTTACAGACGTCCACAGGTCACGGTAACCACTTTCCATCAGGTGGGCCGTGTGCTTGTCTGACAACTAAGTGGTATAATAAAAAAATGTTCTAGCAAATAATTAAAGATCTATTCTATTCTACACATTTCGCCAATCGTTGAATTTGGTCCCTGGTCTTATCGTGCCTTGGAGATCACGTAAAGCTGTCAGTCCTGGTTGTCTTACCAGCATCTATGGCAGTCGCTACAGGTAGTTCAAGCCCTAAAACGTCCAACAATTGATCTAACTGCGATGCTCCGATATCGCCTTTGGGATGTGGAGGTCAGATGGCAATTGCTTCCCGGAAAATATCGAAGTTTAGCCATATCTGCAATTAGATTGTGAACCCCAGACTTCGAGGTGAAACCTTCGGATGCGACTAGGATTAACTCTAAGATGAAGCAGACACTTTCAGTTCAGAAACGTTTAAAATCATGAATCATGTTGGCATTTTCACGGTGATTTCCAATACTTTCACCTCGGATCCACTTAACCCTTCTTCTTCTGACTATTTATACTGTTGATTGATGGCACTTGGTGGAATTGGTTGTTACACATATTGATAACTCACTTGTACTTTTCCACATTACTTTATTACTTATTACACCTGACCGGTTTCGCCTTACGGCATCCTCAAAGGTTTACAATGACATTTTCGTTTTTTAAAATTTCGTTTATTTAAAAATGTCATTGTAAACCTTTGAGGGTGCCGTAAGGCGAAACTGGTCAGGTGTAATAAGTAATAAAGTAATGAGGAGAAGTAGTGAGTTACCTTCTTCTTCTTTTGATTTCGTCATGTATGAGGTAGGAAACGGCGGTATTTCCGTCCAATTGAGCAGTCCGACTGGGGAAGTAACTCCGCCTTACAGAATACCGCGGCCATAATACCCTCGTGTTGTGTTCCCGGCGGTGAGTAGGGTAGCCAGAGCTCACTGGAGGGTTTTTGTGCTGTCAGTGGGAAGACCAAAAGCATATCCTGCTTTGTCTTTTACACTGACGGCACAGAAACTCTCAATGCTCGCAGGGTTGGCAGCGCGGGTGTGACTCTTGGTTTTGCACACGTCCATAGGCCACGGTGACCTCTTTCCATCAGGTGGGCAGTGTGCTTGTCTGCCACCTAAGTGGTATAAAAAAATGTGTTACGGCTTTTATGGGAGCAGACAGAATCTGTCAACCCAATGAGATAAGCCTTTAGCAGGGCTTTGTCCGTCAATTAGCAGGTGTACAGGTTTTTAGATAAGATTGAGCCCTATGAGCCGTATACACCCTATCATTATAACTTATTACAGCAAATTTAAAAAAATTGAGCGTTCAGAAAAATAGGATAAGTTTTAACTCGAGTCCTTTGTCTCGATGTTACATTAGAATAACAACTTCTAAAGCTTTTAAAACTTTCAATTTGTATTAACGATGGCGCTTTGAAAACCTTGTAACGCTTTTCTTTGTTCGAATACAAAGAACGTATTTTCACACATGAATCAACAGAAAAATTGTTCAGCTTTTCAATTTCCGTGCGATGAGACTCGAAAATGATACTGGAGTAACAATAAAACGTGAATGAGCAGAATTAAAACACGAATTAGGCGGAGTCGACACGAGCAAACGCTACGACAGGGTGAAGGACACTTACAATAGGTACTTGAATGATATTTTGAAATCGTAGCACAATTAATGAAAACTGCACTTGGACCGTGTTAATTTTGTTATAAACTGTGCCTTTTTACGTGCGAAAAATCACCACGGGTACCTCCACCATCGGAGCCGATGAGACGGTGTCGGGGTAGAACTGACTAAAACGCATGACGCCTATGGGTCGTTTTTAGTTGCCGAAGGTGAGGTTAACAGGCATATCCCTCGCACCCCGGCCGACTCAGGGCCATCTCTCACTATCTGGCCCTCTCCTCGGGTGTGGGGCCACAGAGTCCCCAACTCGTCCCCGGAAATGGGGAGGCGGGCAAGGCGCACCACCGCCGCAGCATGCTTCTGCCAGTTTGACAGGCGGCTCCGCCCTAATAAGTGTGCTTTAATATAGTAGATTTGATGAGAATCGGACGATGAAATGTTTAATTATGTTGGCTAAATAAAACTGACGAAGGCGTTCAATTAAATAATGAACCTATCTCTTTGGTAACGTGACACCATTAGTCGATTCGAGACATTAGTCCCCCAAGTCAAATGACAATTCCATGGCCGGCGTATTGTAGAATAATGAATCCCATACCATCCATACATTCTTCTTCTTCTTTTATGTTCTATGGTGATGCCAACGATTCGATCAGGGTCCCGATTCTTTTTTTTTTATACAACTTAGGTGGCAGACAAGCACACGGCCCACCTGATGGAAAGTGGTTACCATGACCTATGAACGTGTGTAACACCAGTGGAGTCACATCCGTGCTGCCGACCCTGTAAGAACAGAGATTTTGTGCCGTCATTGTGGAGGACAAAGCAGGACAAGCCTTTGGTCATCCCACTGACAGCACAAAAACTCTTCAGTGAGCTCTGGCTACCCTACTCACCGCCGGGAACACAACACGAAGTTATTATAACCGCGGTATTCTGTAGGGTGGAGGTTCTGCTAAGTTTATGGGCATAACAAAACCACTGTCATACCACTGACACTGCAGAAAATACCCTTAAATTATAGACTTTATAAGTATACGCTTAAAGTCTAAAATCAAATAAGTTCATTATATTTTTCATTCGCTCTACAAGAATTCGTTTCATTTTAGATTTTAAAAACATAATGTCGAAATCTAAATTTAAATGTAGTTTTTTACAGTCTCTGTGGCATGACAGAGGCTTTGACCTGACATAAAATTAGCGGAATCGGGGGCCAGGACGTGTGGTTAGATTTTAGGGGGCCACCCATACATGTATTGGGTCGGCCGGGGTGCGAGGGATATGCCTGTCAACCTCACCTTCGGCAACCAAAACGACCTACAGGCGGCGTGCGTTTTAGTCGGTTCGAGTCCGACATAACCTCTCCCACCACGTAAAAAAAAAACCCATACATGTATCACATTGACATCTATTCTGACATGTCAGTTGTCAACGTGTACAAATTTAAAGCTGCAGAGTTTGTTTGTTTGTTTGAACGCGCTAATCTCTGGAACTACTGGTCCGATTTGAATGATTCTTTCAGTGTTGGGTAGTCCATTTATCGAGGAAGGTTTTAGGCTATATATCACCACGCTACTACTTAAGGGAGCGGAGCATTGATAATAAATGTTAACAAATCCGGCAATTTTTCATACATGTTTTGAAGACTAAACATACGGGCTCATAGAGATATGAAGTTTCAAAATATACCCCGGGCGAAGCTGGGGTGGGTCAGCTAGTACATTATACAGCTGTCACATATTCATGATACAACAGATACATGTCTTGAGCTGCATCCGAAAGAGGTCTCGCAAGGACGCTATTGCATCCTCCGATATCCATTACATTAGTTTGCATTAGGTCTGCTCTCCGCTGTTGGTTTCGAACACATTCCATCAGAATATGTTGTACGTCTTCAAACACGCCACATATTTCACAGTTTGGCGAAGGTGACAAACCCATAAGGAATGTGAACTTTCTTGATGGAATGTGCCCGGACCGCAATCTCATAGCCAACACTAATTTAGACCTACTATAGGAACACTTACCATACATAAATATTCATTTATACAAACGTACTAACACTATTGTGTAGAGGGACTGAGTCGACGACGTAGCAGTGCTACGCGGGGCTACGATGGCAACATTGTAATAACCTCTAATGGAACTACACTCTTCCCTTAACACAATTTTGAACATCCCTGATAATCTCTTATTATCATATCCCTCTTAGGACTACAAGCTAGGACTTCTAGGATTTTCCCCTTCTGACATCTATACACTATCGGTGGCACGGACAGCCCCCTTTGCAGGGGATGGTTCGTTGCCGAGGAAACGGTCGTCCACGTAATACTGGAATGCAAGGCAGTAGCCCCTCAACGATCACAAATTCTCGGCACAGTGAGATCGCTCCGCGAAGCCTGTGTAGTGCCAGTAAGCTTCTGCGTTTCTAGGCGGAGTTAGGCTGGTTTCTAGTCAGTGCTCTTCGCGTATACCGGCCCAAGTAAAGAGGCTAGGTGCGGACAAAAGAGTTCTCTTTCTATTCCATTAATTATCCAGGGCTAGAGTTTTACTATCCACGTACTTAACTAAGCGATCACCTCAAAATGTGTCCGCACCAGCGAAAGCTAATCACGTTCCTCACGTGATCTTTACGTGTGACTCACTCATTCACGCGTAATCATTCAGGTAATTCAATCATTCAGAATACATACATACATGCATATAATCACGCCTTTATCCCCAGAGGGTTAGGTAGAGGTGAATTAACATCAAACATTTCACTAATCATTGAATTCTGTCTTACGTATCGTTCAGAATACTTAAAAATATTATACCTACCTGCTGAAAGTTCCGCCCGCATAAAAGTTTGAACCCGTTACCGCTGCTGTTGGGAACCTATTCCCGGGATAAATTATAGTCAATTTGTTATTCCAGACTAGTCTATCCCTGTACGAAATTTCATCCAGATCCTTTCAGCCGTTGGAGCGTGATTGGATAACAAATCTACAAACACATTCACAAAATTTCATGTGTTCCTTCTTCCTACAGTCCCGGGTCCTTTAAGCGGGGCGTGAAAAAGCATATGATGAGGCTGTCAAGCTGAGTGTCACCATTGTCACACGGTATGTGTAAGTAATGGTGACCCTCTTTTCTGGGACTTTGCCTTCAGCTTACCATCAGGCAAGGCGAAGTCTAATTGACGAGTCCTATATAAAAAAAAAAACATAACATAACATAAAAGTAACATTAACAGAAAAGTATGAAAGAAACTTCATCCCACGCACACTCAAGCTGTGGAATGACCTCCCTGCTGCGGTTTTCCCAAGCACCTACAATATGGAGTTCTTCAGAGGAGCATCAGAAGGTTTCTTCGTGGTCGGCAGCGCGAGTGTAACACTCCTGGTGTTGCATACGTCCATAGGCCACAGTAACCACTTCCCATCAGGTGGGCTGTGTGCTTGTCTACCACCTAAGTGGTATAAAAAAAACCTAATTTCTTGATTGAAGTTTGCAGACGTGTCCTTGGATCTTCAAGGTAACTTGCGCAAGTTTTTCAGACACGCCTCAAGGACTTTATTTATAAAGGCTAAGTAAAGGAAAAGAGGGCTTCAAAGCTGACCCTTTTTTATATCAAGGTTTTTTGTATCAAGGTTCTCCTATGCCCTACGGGAAGTTAAGAAGACCACCGATTTAGCAACGGCTTTGGTTACCTACTACGCCTATGCATACTCTTGGCTGACCTATGGCATCATTTTATGGGGAAACAGTACAGACGCACCAACTGTATGTACTCAACAAAAAAAACTAATAAGAATATTAGTAAATATAGAACAGACAGACACTTGTAGGCCCCACTTCCAGAGCCTGGGAATATTAACATTGCCTTGCATGTATATTTTGGAGGTATGTAAGTTTGTCCGGAAATATCCAGAACACTACACTACACGTGAAAACATACAAACTAGGTATGCACTGAGACATAAAAATAGACTGAATCTACCTACCTCCAAACTCGAAATGTAGTCTTCAGGTCCTTTGGTCATGTCAATAAAAATATATAATAGGTTGCCCGAGCCCATTAAAAATGAGGAAAAATTTAGCATTTTTGTAAACAAGTTAAAAAACTTCCTATCAAGTAAAAACTACTACAGCTTACAGGAATAGGTACTTTGATGATAAAAACTAGTCACAACCCTAAAATATACCTAATAAATAAATAGTCAATTCAGAATGACATTGATTACATTAAATATTATATACATCCTAACATAAACATATTATTATTAACGTTATTACTAGAACGAAAAATTATTTATTAATATAATATTGACATCGAATAAATTAAAATTTTGTTAGTATACTGAACTTTGAATATGAAATTGACCTTGGTATTCTATGTTGACATTGCTAATTGACTTTTGTATTTTAATATGATTTTGATGGTATTTTGTTTGACATCTGATATGGACATTTTGTATTGAAATCTAAATTGTTATTTAATACTGTCATTTTTTTTTTAATTCATGTTCACTTTGCATGTGTTCAAAATTGTTAAAAACATTATGTATTGAGAGACTAGTAATTTATATTTTTAATAAAACTAAAAAAGTTAATACGACATAGAACTAAATTTATTATTATCAGTTAATATTGCCTATATTTAAATTCCCTTATTGTATATACTTACCTACTCTTGAACAGTGATTAAAACTTCTGCTCACATCATTATCAGTATCATATCATCACTCTTCAAATGACAAGGTATAAAAAACTTAATATATATCTAAAATTAAAATTGTAATGAAACTGTATAATAGTAAATTATCCCTCTCTCCAAACATTGTGCTGTGCCCGACAGGGTCCATAATTGTAACTTCATCTTAATCTGACATCTGTATCACATTATGGAATGCAATAAATGTATTGAGTATTGAGTAGTATTACTAAGGTTGCACCACGCGGCCCTAATGCTTGATGAAAGAAGAAAATTACGGTAAATAAACGGCGTTATCTAGATAAATAGCTGTTTGATAGTATTCCTGAATTTAGACTTTTAGACTGCAGGATCTAATCTCAGGAGGTACAGTCAACTACAAAACCACCCTCCCCTTTCCTACACAGGACAACACGTGCAGGTCTTAGATGTCATCCGCACACGGTGCAGAACATCCGATCAAGAACCAAGCGGTTCAGAGACTTTTTCCTCGTAATGGTGCGACATTAAGGCCTGGAATTCATAATCAGCTCACGTGTTGGCTTCTTCCTACAGTCCCAGGTCCTTTAAGCGGGGCGTGAAAAAGCATATGATGAGGCCGTCAAGCTGAGTGTCACCATTGTCACACGGTATGTGTAAGTAATGGTGACCCTCTTTTCTGAGACTTTACCTTCAGCTTACCATCAGGCAAGGCGAAGTCTAATTGACGTGTTCTATATTAAAAAAAAAGTAGAGTAATAAATCATAATTTATAGATCACTGTGGCTTTTGTCCTAAAATATTGTAAGAAGCATTTAATATTAAAATTTTCTTTTTTAGGGATCATAAAACTACTGCATAAATCAAACATTGATAGCTATATACATGTGGCCTCTGTGCCGCAGCTGTAGATTTTTCGACTGCTACGCAGGGGGCACGGAATCGACTCCCGCTCAGTGCAAATATTTGTATGTTTGAATATGTATATTTGCACTGGTCTGGGTGTTTCAATGTTTATGTATTTACAAAAAAAAGTATCTAAGTATGTTTATCTGCATTCTAGATTCCATAACAATGCTTACCATGTGTTTAGATAGCGTTGTGTAGTTAGCCGCGTGTTTCCCGGCAGAGTAGAATTTGGACCACCTCATCTCTTCCCATACGGTATCGTACAAGTCGACTAAGAGTTATGGCTGTTTAACATCAGACAGATATTTACAGCACAGATTCAGCCTCAGATGCATGGTTTGAGTGAACTATAGTGCCCGGAGGACGGCAATTTATAGGCCACCTATTACGTGGGACCGAATTTAATTTAATGATTGGTGAAATGTGGGTGTTAATTCACCCCTGCCTAACCCTCCGGGGATAAAGGCGTGATTATATGTATGTATGTATTATTATTTATCTATTCCAATTTTTAAAAAGTTTGTAAAATACCCCGGAGGGAAATAGAAGCGCATGTTGGTATGTAAATACCTAGGTATTTTAGTGAGTAATCAACTTCTGTCATTGATTGTACCTATATGAATCCTGCCTGAGAATTTTTATGATATATTTTACTGAAAAACTTTCACGCATATATATATACATATATACACACATACTCGATCATATATGTGTGTGTGTGTGTTTTAACATAGTAATTCATAACTAAGCAATAAAAAAATTAACATAACGATTTTGTTTTCATTGGAAAGAATGAAAAACTTTATTTTAATAATTTGTTTCTTTTTTTTCTTTTCTTTCTTGGTTTATAATATCTTTTTTTTTGTAATGTACACTTCACATCTCCCTTCATTACTATATATGCTTCTCTGCTGCTCAAAGGTTTGGTGGGAGAGAACTCATTTTGAGTTAAGCTCGCCTTTGTACATTTTTACATTTACTCTGTACTGTGTGTGTGCAATAAAGATTTATATAAATAAATAAAAAAAAAACTACATGAACCCTTCAAAAAAGATTAGCTTGTTACTAGCAATAATGTTATCTGAAAATATTATAGCAACTTGTAGCAACAGGTGAACATACAAGCTCAAGTCGTACGGAGGACTCGATCGATACCCCCGGGAGGGTACTGCCGCTTCGTAGGAATTTCAACGGGCGTTTTATTGCTCTTCTGATGACAACCGGCAAATCTATGTTCCCTGCTTTGATTATACAACGTGTTACAGAAAGGTGTGGTCATATTCGAGGGACGCATTACGTGTGATATAAATAAATTTTCCGCGGGAGTATAAACACCAATTTACTTTGTATCACGTAGATAATTAATTTTCTTTTTTATCGACCATGTGTAAGCTAGTGGAAATTGTCGACAAACGCACAACACTAAAAAACTAACCAGGGCTGCAGCAGCTGCAGCGCGCTGTTACAAAGGAACTCTACGGTTTGAACCCGAGTAGGTTTACCAAACGATCGGATTTGATAGGCCCTGTCTCAATATCATATTACTTACTTTGTACCTAAACAATTTTTTTTTATATCGGGCAAAGAAATTCTGAAACAGCTTAAACTTGTTAAAATAGTATTAAAATAAAACAAAATTTACTTTTAGCAATAATAAAACATTTTTATGTTCCTGAAATCATCCATGCTAAATGTAAGACTTGTCTCAAAGATACCTTAGGTAAAGGTTAACCTACATTCAATACCAGGAGTCGTGGACTATCGAATTTCCAGCCACGCCCCTTAATATTAAACTAATTAAAATTGGTTCCGTACCCAATTTTATTGAAATGTTATGCAAAAAATAAATTTTCGGTTTTTATTCAACTTCGGTGGCAGACAAGCACACGGCCCACCTGATGAGAAGTTAAATAGAACAAAATTCCAAGTTGTTGGGTAGGTACACGATAAATAGAGATGCTTGGTTGCGAATCTCCGCAGCGCAACTGCGCGTGAAGACGGCAGCACACCTCCTCTCCCAAAATCCCGACCGAGGCAGGAATGCCCCTGTAAAGGGATGCTGGGTGACTCTTCATGTGTGCCTGAGTAGTATAGGACACAGTGGAGAGCAGACAAAGCCTCAAAGGGCTGGTTGAGGAGCCGCCCCTTTTCAGGGTAAGATGAGGATATCGTACTTTTCCATACGGAATTAACATGGCAACAGGTTCGAAAACAGGGTTGTTTTCCTCTCGCATCCCCGCACGCTCTCGTCCTTCGAGACCAGCAGGAGGTTGGACAAGGCGGTATTTCCGCCCAATTGAGCAGTCCGACTAGGGAAGTACCTCCGCCCAACAGAATACCGCGGCCATAATAACTTCGTGTTGTGTTAGGGTAGCTAGAGCTCACTGGAGAATTCGTGCTGTCAGTAAGAAAACTAAAGGCATGTCCTGCTTTGTCTTCTACACTGACAGCACAGAAACTCTGTGATTACAGGGTCGGCAGCGCGAGTGCGTTCCCTCTGGTGTTACATACGTTTATAGGCCACGGTAACCAATTTTCATCAGGTGGGCCATGTGCTTGTCTGCCACCTAAGTGGTATAAAAAAGCAGCATCCGCAACACTGTGATCGTTACACGTTTGCCTTAGTTTGAGTTACGTAGTTATTTATTATCGGATTTTTTTGAGATTTGTTTGTTCGTTACGTTTGGGAAACCAGGTGTCATGATAATGCGCACAATGGCGCACAACATAAATAACGGCAGTGTACAAAAATGCACACAGAACTTACTAAGGTATATCATGTCGTACCCGGATAACATAACTCTAAGAGGTCCTTCATAAGTGTTCGTTAAAGTAACATTCATTGCGGTACCCTAAACTATTTCATAAAATTAAAATATCTTCTCTTTCACTCCAAATCGCCACGCCCTTTATTATGATTGGTTCCGTACCAATTTTTATTTAATACAAAACCTTTCTTAAAGCATAAAAAGGTATGGTAAAGTGAACAAAAATATGTTCAAATACCAGGATAACATAAAATGTAAGAGTCGTTTCTTCAAAATTTTTGAAACAAGATTTTACGGTACCCTAAAATAATTGATACGATAAAATCATTTGTTATTTTTTTCCTATACCTAAATAGGGTGAACTGACTAGTATTCGACCATGGTCACAATTTTATTATTTTCTGCATTCTTAGTATCGGATGTATTTCTACTGAATTACATACTCTTTTTTAATAACAATGTTGTTCAGTCAGTGGGTCGTATGTTTGTTTGCCCACCCGTTATTGAATGATACGAAAATCACGGCGTCGAAAAAGTTGTCTCTTACATAACAACAGACAACGAGTAGATTGAATAGTAGCTGCGATTTTTTTTTCAGAGTAAGTACATAACTCTGGTTTTTATTAAATTTGAGCGCGATAGTCCATTCATTGTCCAACCCAAACTCAATGCGAGGGGGTTTCTGCACTTGAAAGAAGCACAAAGTCATAGTTGAAAAATCCAGATTTAAATATTAAAATAAAATTTTTAAATGGACGTAAACCTGTACCTCTACCCTAATTTCATAGGTAATACGTTCGGCCGCGGAGTCCTTTGATGAGACCGCGATGCGTGGCGGCGCTTTTGACACGGACAATCGGTGCCGCCAAGGACATAATATTTGGCGCCAAAGTGCTTAAAACAGTAGGCATCAATGTTGCCATAACTGATTTTATAAAATCTGTAGATGGCATGTTAAAAATAGTAGAAGCAGCGTAGATTTCAAATGAAAAAGTGGTAAATTTATTAGTAGATTAAAATGTATTTTTACGCGTTTATGCTTTTTAAAAGATAGAAGACGAAATCCGGTTCGTTTGTTTTGCGTCTTGTCACCCGCAGAGTAGGTAAGTCTTGTCATATGCAAAGAAAAATATCGTGACAATTTTATGTATTACTTATTTCCTGATTCCTCAACTTTTTCTCCTCTTTCTACTCTGGCTCTATCTCCTCTCGGTATGATTAAAACTTGTGATTTTCAGTAGAAAGGCCGACCTTAACCACTGAGCACGAAGCTATCATTTACTTTTCAGTTCAGATTTTTAGCGCGAACAGATAGCAAAATGTACCTAGGCAATGTACTTTTTAGTAGAAATAGAATATTGTTCTGAACAAAGGGATTGATTTAACCATTAATTAGTTAACTGCAGGTTTTTCAGTCATATTTACCTTAAAAATGAAAGGAAGGTCTGTGGATTTTTCAAAATTCTACGTATTAAATTAGATAATTAGAATTAGATAGATTAATGGGTGGCAACATTCGTATGTACCTACTTGTGCCGACTTCTTTTCTGTAGGTTGTTTACATGTTTATTTGTAGACTAGTTGTTGTTCTGTTGTGCAGTGAAAATGTCGGTTTTTAGTAATAGCGAATATTAGATGATGCTTTGTGTTGGCGCAGCTGATGGTAGCTTGCGAAAAGCTCGTCGGCTGTACAGTGAGATATTTGTGGACGGAAGACTAGAGGGTGACCGTCGGCGGTTTCCCTCTTTGGAGTGTTTTAAGAAGATGGTGAACCGCCTTCAACACACTGGAAGTTTTCGTGGCGACCTTCTACGACGCCCACTGCTTTAGACGATCGTATTCTCGAACATTTTGAAGTAGACCCGAGTACGAGTAGATACCCGGCGAGCTGGAACGGTTATCGGAGTGAAACCCGTTCATTTCAAGGGGGAAGTTCGCGCGTATTTAAAGATGCGTTTTGATCAGAGGATTG
The DNA here is from genome assembly GCA_963662185.1 of Eilema griseolum. Lineage (NCBI taxonomy): Eukaryota > Metazoa > Arthropoda > Insecta > Lepidoptera > Erebidae > Eilema > Eilema griseolum. The sequence continues at coordinate 7,414,768 of OY759249.1, forward strand.
GGCGTGGCGGTGAAGTGAGAGTCGCTTGCCCGGCGAGGTCCCCGGATCTCACTCCGCTCGACTATTTTCTCTGAGGTTACGTGAAGAAAAAGTGTACAGTACAGCATGTGACAGCAGAGAGAATATGGAAGCCCGAATATCAGAGATTTACGTAGCGTAACCCCAGATATGTTTCGAAGCGTGCGTGGTAGCATGTTACGGCATCGAGCAACGAGCCGTTGCGCGTTGCTATAATTTTTTAAACGTAGGTATGCCTTGGAGTTTCACGCATACTGTGGCGTCATAAACTCCATTCATGTGTACATGTACTCGTTATGTTTTTGTGGCCTACATAAGTGATAGTTTAAACTCCTTGTGTCGCGATCGTGAAGTGATAAATTAGTGCGTTCTTATGACTGTACCAGATCAGGTACATCACCGTTTCGCTGTAAGGAGAACACGCCCCGGTAAGTGATAGTCAAAATATCTCTGATGTAACCTGTATCTAACTATACCTACGCTTGGTAGGCCGGCTACCAGGCGCACAGCTGAGATTAGAGATTTTGCAGAGGTTATTGAACTCAATTGAACTTATCGCGAAAGAACAAAATACAATAGTGTTGTGACCTACCGCTTTTGCTAAATATCGAAAATTTTAACGAATTTAACAATTTTGTAAGACGACTAACGATGTCATCACTTTATTACTATTTGTACATTGGCCGGTGCATATCGACTGGTTATCAGGCATGTGTAACGACCCTTAAATATGACCACACCTTTCTGTAACACCCTGTATATATAACATATATATAATCAAAGGGTCCCTGCTTGAGGTTAAATATGGCGGGATAATGGGGCTGGTCTGGTTTGAAATGTTTTAGTAGAACTTTTTTTTTTTCTGTGTTGGTGGTTTATTTGAAAGGAAACAATGATGGTTCTAAACTATTTATATGTTGTCTATACTCTAAAATGGTGACAAAAAAAATATGTCTTTTTTTTTTCCTGGTCGGAACGTCAGGCAAACCAAAGGTATGTATGTACCTATACAATGATCGCGTTTTTTCTCCTTTTTGGCAAGTAATTGATAAATGCCAATGTCAAGTAATATAGTAGTAGTAGGTAATATAAGTATATATATATATAAATGTCTTTAGAATTACTAATAAGTTTTTCAAGTTACGGTCCTCAGTAAAGTTGTGGGGACTTTACTAGAAGCTCCCTAGGGAGGTTTGGAACCAACACGAAAAGTCACAATTCATTGTTATTTGCCACTTTTCACACTTGTGTGTGTTGTCAAAGATATTATTTCTAAAAATCTACCATTTTTATACATAAAATCTCGAATTCACACCAATTTTGAGAAATTGAAAAATTACCGCGATGCGCCATTCTTCATGTTGGCGCCAAAACTCCGACGTTAGTATTATCTAACAATATAATACGTCATTGTCAGGAAATAGAAAATTTATAGATTGAAAGAAAACGAATTTCACATAATTATTTCGTGAGAGGATGAAACTACTCCTAAGTGTCTTTAGTAACAATATTATCAACGACTTTATTATTATAAAATATCTATACTATAGATACTATATTATGCAATTTGTCGGGTAGGTACCTGATAGCGGATTTTACCAATAAAGAGACTGATGGGTATTCATTAAAAACTAAATTGTGTTGTCACGTTTTACTCAATGACTTTAATTCAATAAAATGTCATGACCCAGTTTAGGAAAACTACGGGTCTAAAACGGCCACTGGCCGATTCTGCTAAAAACCAGTCACTTTATAAATTTCCAGTCGATCTCATTTGATTCTTAAATAATTCGTAAAATGGTCACTCATTTGAGCAGAATCACAACAATTCATTTAGTAAGCAGATTCTAATTTCGTGCAAATATTGCCACTAGACAAAATATTATTCTAATACGATTCCAATAAAGTGGCCTTTTCGACCTCCTGCTGATTTCTATCGGTGAAATCCAGCATATAGATACGTAGATCTATTCTAGGCTATGGAGTTCAATAGCCAACTTTAGTTTCACCATCTGCCCAATGGTTGACTGTTAGAATATCCTTACCCTAAGTCATTGCAATTTTTCTTACATACATACATACATATAATCACGTCTTTATTCCCGGAGGTGAATCCGGAGGTCAGAGGTGAATTAACAACCACACACACACACACACTCACCAATTGTATTTGGTCCCACGTAATAGGCGGTGAGCGAATTGCTGGTTTCCGGGCACTATAGTTGACTCGAGCCATGCATCTGAGGCTGAGTCTGGACTGTATATATCTGTCTTATAATAAACAGCCCTATCCTTTAGTCGCCTTGTACGACACCGCATGGGAAGAGATGAGGTGGTCCAAATTCTACTCTGCCGGGAACTTCGCGGCTTTTACTGTGCGTGCAAAAAGTTTAAAACGTAAAAAAACGCAAGATTCCAAATTTAAACTCGGAGTTTGAGTATTCCCGATTTAATCCACGAGAGGTGGATTACAGACCTACTTAAACATTTAACTTTATGAAACATTGGACGCACTGGGGCTACAGTTGGGCAAAAAACAATTCAACTCTATATTGAAGTTTTTATTACCTTATGTAGAAATGAAAACAAGAAATAGCTTTCATGATAGGCGTTTGAGATTGCTGGCTGGCCATTTATTTATAACTTATTACGACCGCGTGATCTCCGATCTGGATTTTATTTTTTGCGCTGCATACTAATATTTTTTCGTGTGTACGTGCGGGTTTTCGAGGAGATAGGACACGACCGTATTTCTGTCAAATTGAGCAGTAAGACTAGGGAAGTATCTCCGCCTCACAGAATGCCGCGGTCATAATATCCGTGTGGTGTGTTCCCGGCGGTGAGCAGGGTAGCCAGAGCTCAATGGAGAGTTGTTGTGCTGTCAGTGGGAATACCAAAAGCTTGTCCTGCTTTGTCTTCCACACTGACGACACAGAAACTCTGTACTTACAAGTTTGGCAGCGCGACTGTGACTCCTCTGGTGTTACAAACGTCCATAGGCCACGGTAACCACTTTCCATCAGGTGGGGCGTGTGCTTGTCTGCCACCTAAGTGGTATAAAAAAAAACACAGAAACTGTCTGTACTACAGGGTTGGCAGCGCGAGTGTAATTCCCTTGGTTTTCCACACGTCCATAGGGCAGGGTAACCACGTCCACTGTCTGCCACTGAAGTGGTATATAAAAAACGTAACAGAGATAGTACTAGATAAAGAACAATAGTATGGTTTGTTTGAAATGCAGCAGTGCTTCGCAGGTACGCTCACGATCGAAATCTAAAGGGTCTATTCATAATAGGACAACCTCTGCCGCAGCCCGAGCTACGTAAATAAGCTCATGACTATTTCCCTCCAGAGTAGGCAGAGACAACAGCCCATCATTTGCCTCTAAACTTACATACTTCATGACTTTTCTCTACTGTTATTACCTAATCTTTCACGCAGTCGGTATTAATCCTTTCGCTGGTTTAGAGTACTTCTAACCTGCGGTTCTAAAAAGGCCACATTGAGCGATTCTACTCAAAACTAGTAATTTTTGAATTTCCAGTGGATCTCAATAGATTCCTAAATAATTCATAAAATGGTCACTCTTATGCGCAGAATTTATTTCCTAAACAGATTCTAATTTCGTATAAATATAGCCGCAAGACAGAATATTATCCTAATACGATTCCAATAAAGTGACTATTTTAGACCTCCTGTCCTTTCAAAATTTTACCAATTTGGTCAATGTGTGTAACATTGACCAAATTGATAAAATCTGTGAGGTCACTGGAGGTACTAAAACTACCTAATCATTCTTCGACCCTCGTAAATCACATTTGTGTGTATGTATATTTTATTTATATATTTATGTATATATGTATGTATTAATATATATGTTACCTAGTTCATAACGCACCTACCTTGTTATTCTCTGCACCACCTATTGGGTTGACTAGTAGAGAATGCCTGTGGCATTAAGTCCGCCTTTGTACATTTGTGCATGTAGTTTAAATAAATAAATAAATTTGTGCAAATATAGAATTTCACTTGAATGAGATTTTTAGAGGCCGTTTGGTAATATTTTACCATTTTAGATCGAATATCGACTCACGGGTGCGTTGACAGAACTTGTATGGGTCGTCTGTACGAAATCATCTTTAAAATATGTCTATCTTTTGTAGAAGTTGAAGTTGAAGTTGCCAGGTACAGGCCAAATCGTATAAAATACTTAGTCAACCTTTTGAAACGTTTAAAGGTATGCCTACCTACTTACTTAGAAGAGTAAATAAAGGCTGTAGGCAACAATTGTCTGAGTCTAACGACTAGTTGATTTATTTGCTCGCTGGACAAAGACTCTTGTTGTCACTGGACAAACTTAACGAACTACTTATTTAAAGAAATACTTATAGTTAGCTAGGGTCAACGTTGTTTGTAAGTTAAACACATTTTATTCATAGAATTTAATTTAAAAAATGGTAAAAGTAGGTACATGTGCCTTTTTCAATATGTGTAGCAAGTTCCACAAAGTAGACTCAATCAAACATCCCTAAACAATTTCCATGTCTAATAATTATTACTTTCTGTGCTACTTTCGCTTTCATTACATATATACATATAATCACGCCTATATTCCCGGAGGGTTAGACAGAGGTGATTTAACACCCACATTTCACCAATCATTGAATTCAGCCAGCTAGCCAGACAGCCTCTGTGGCGTGACGGTAGTGAACGCGACTGCTACGCAGGAGGCGCGGGTTCGATCCTCGCTCAGCGCAAATATTTGTATGCATGAATTAGTATTTGCATTGGTCTGGGTGTTTTTATATATAATATGTATGTATTTACAAAAAAAATAAGTATGTTTATCCGTATTAATTTAACTAGCTTGTGTTATGGAATCTAGAATTCCATAACACAAGCTAGTTAAACTATGCTTACCATGGGTCTAGATAGCGTAGTGTAGAATATTTATTATTTATTTATTTATTGAATTCGGTTATTTTAATTAGCCTAATACCTTTTCCTGGGCACTTTTGTTACCTCAAGCCTTGCATCTGAGGCGGAGTCTGGGCTGTATATATCTTTCTGATGTTAAGCAGCCCTATCCCTTAGTCACCTTGTATGACTACGCATGGGAAGAGATAGGGTTGTCCAGTCCAAAACATTATATTCCTTCAGTAAAAATATATAGACATGTGTTCTCTAGTAGTAGTAGTAGTAGTAGTAGTTTAAGGAGGAGGTAGGACACGGCGGTATATCCGCCCGATTGAGCAGTCCGACTGGGGAAGTACCTCCGCCCTACAGAATACCGCGGTTATAATAACTTCGTGTTGTGTTCCCAGCGGTGAGTAGGGTAGCCAGAGCTCACTGGAGAATTTGTGCCGTCAGTGGGAAGACCAAAGGCTTGTCCTGATTTGTCTTCTACTGACGGCACAGAAACTCTGTACTTACAGGGTTGGCAGCGCGACTGTTACTCCTCTGGTGTTACAGACGTCCATAGGCCACGGTAACTACTTTCCATCAGGTGGGCCGTGGTATAAAAAAAAAAAAGTTAATATTCATTGTTGTACACCATAATAGACAAATGGACATAGATTTTTATACATAATAATATACAATGGGCGGCCTTATTGCAAACAACAATCTCTTCCAGGCAACCTTTGGATGGACAGGAGTGTAAGAAATAAAACGTGGGTTTATGGTGCAAAAATTCAATCTAATCATAGACTACTTAATAAAATTACTCAAATGAAATAATAATACATATACACTACATACAATACACACTATATCTACATATAATACATAGAATACCTATAAATAACTTATATTCCTACAGTCATGTACACATATAAAATATATAATACACACATAGTTACAGTTACAGGTTACAGACGTCTTATATTGACAGTATTCAGTCACCAGTCTTTTGAAAGATCCCAATGTTTGAGCTCGCCTAAATAAAGACAGGTAGTGCATTCCATAGGCGTGCAGCCATAACAGTAAACGATTTATCGGTGAAGTTTGTAGAATGTATTGGAATGTGCAGTCTCAAGTTCTCCGATGATCTCAAGAACTTCGAATGCGTGTCACGTAGGAACTTTAATCGGGACACTGTCAATAACTGTTGCCCGCTGCTCTACCCGCGTGGATATCTTTTTTTTTTTTTTTACGTGCGCAAAATCCCCACGGATACCTCCCCACCGGAGCCGGTGGAGGAGGTTATGTCGGACTCGAACCGACTAAAACGCACGCCGCCTGTGGGTCGTTTTGGTTGCCGAAGGTGAGGTTGACAGGCATATCCCTCGCACCCCGGCCGACCCAGGGCCATCTCTCACGATCTGGCCCTCTTCTCGGGGACCCGCGTGGATATCTAATCTATTTGTGTATTAAATTTTATCAGGTTGTCTACAAATAATACAAACTTTAATCCCCTATTCGAACTTCTTTTTCGTAATAAAGTAGTGAGTAAGTAGGCCATTTTCTTTCTCAAGTTTTAATCCATTTTTGTACCAAATTTCATCAACATCGGTTCAGTGGTTTTGGCGTGAAAGCGTAACAGATAGACAGATTGACTTTTGCATTTATAAAATTAGTATGGATATGGATGCAGGTAGTAGTAAGAAGTAGCTTATCTTCAATTTTATCTCCCTGCAGTCGACAGCCGGACGGTGAAACTCCGTCTCCATCGAAGCCCCAACGTCAGGTGACATTCCTGAAGCCGGCGGCTGACACTACTCTAGACAGGAAGGCTTCCATCGTAGATGAAAGATCGGGAATCACCAAGACGCAGATGAAAGGTAGGAATATATTCCTTTTTTACATATAAACAGTTCAAACATCATAGGCATCAGCTATGCCAGCGGCTTCACTTGTATCTTTATTCAGATTTAGAAGAATTTAGTTCAGTCTCCACAAGTTATGCGGTTGTTTATGATTCGGCAATTCATTTTTATTTATACCAATTTTTTTCACGTTCGAAAAATCCCCACGGATTACCCCCCACCACCGGAGCCGGTGGGAGAGGTTATGTCGGACTCGAACCGACTAAAATGTGGGTCGTTTTGGTTACCGAAGGTGAGGTTACAAGGCATATCTCTCGCACCCCGGCCGACACAGGGCAATCGATTTTTTCATTTCATTGTAAGTCAGTAACTGTTTTTGTTATGCCTTTGTTTTTGAGCCTCTGATTTATCAACTGAATATTCTATTAAATATTTACTAGTCGTATAAAGAGCGAAGTCTCTCAAGTGAACTCACTTTCTAGTCGTAATTCATTGCATCTTATTATTCCCTAAAGAACCGCCCCTGCTTCACCCGGGTACTTAACAATTTCTGTCGATCCGATTGCTACAATACTTAGCTTATCCTTGCCTAAAAAGGTTATCCAAAAAAGTGAAGCCATTTTAGATTCACACTTCGATGTTTAGCTGTATTTCATCGATGGAAATAAACATTGAATAAGATCAAAAGTTACTTTTTTTCATATAATACACGTCAATATGTCTTCACCTCACCTGATGGTAGATAAACTGAAGGGAAATTCTCAGGAAAGAGGGTCACCATAACAGACACCAAAAATGTTACCATGGTGGGCCTCATCAATGAATTTCATTAAACAAAACGTGAAAAGTCATTTTAGTTTTTTTTTAAAGAATTACTAATATTCTCTGCAACCCCTCCAGCTAAGCGAAATTTCTTGTGCTAGGAGTGGGTTCACGTCGGTAGTGTAATAGCCAGGATTCGAATCTTGTACCTATCGATCGTAAGGCCGACTCTTTAACCACTAAGTTGCCGACACGTAAAATTTTCGGATTTTCACGAGATGATGATGCTGTCAAACGCTTATTACGCTGTCTCTGCTTACCTACTCTAACCTAAAATGGTAATATTACAGAATTCCGCGAAGCTTTCCGCCTGTTCGACAAAGATGGCGACGGCACTATCACCAAGGAGGAGCTGGGCAGAGTGATGCGCAGCCTAGGACAGTTCGCGAGGGTCGAAGAGCTACACGACATGCTGCAGGAGGTGGACAGTGATGGTAAGTAGTACTTAGTTAAGCTAAGCTAAGTTAGGGAAGCAATTGAAATAAAAAAGTATAGAAATTTCAATCGTGAGGATGGGTTTCAACTGCCGAACGTCTGGCATCCAGTGGTCCGTCTTTGCAAAAACAACCGGGAACAAGCTAAAACAAAATCGCGAGTGGATACAGTGAGCATCGTATGTCGTGAACGTGATCGAGATCGGGTTCGAGTTTGTAGTGAGAGTGAAACCAATAGTAGTGCAGATACGCGTAGTAAAAGAACTCGAAAGAGGGTAGATCGATATAATTACTCCTTGGGAAAAAACTTTTTCTTTGTTCACCGCCACTACTCCAGTTCCTCCGTGATCATGGTGCTTGCGACAGCGCCGAAATATCGGACACTCAAAATAATGAAACATGGTAAATATCCCGTTTATTCTAATACTGATGTCAGTGACCATGATAGTTTAAATACCTATACTGTTGATTGATGATGGCACTTGATGGATTTTTTTGTTACACATTGATAATTCACTTTTACTTTTCCACATTACTTTTAATATTAATAACTAGCACCGCGCCGCGGTTTTACCCGCGTAAATCCTGATCCCATGGGAATATCGGGATAAAAAGTAGCCTATGTTACTCACGAAGAATGTAGCTTTCTAATAAAAAAAGAATTATTAAAATCGGTCCAGTACTTTTTGAGTTTATTCGTTACATACAAAAATTCAAATCTTTCCTTTATATATTATGACCCACCCCAGCTTCGCCCGGGGTATATTTTGAAGCTTCATATCCCTTTGAGCCCGTATGTTTTAGTCTTCAAAATATGTATGAAAAATTGCCTGATTTGTTAACATTTATTATCAATGTTCAACCCGATTGTTAGAATGCGTCGTCTATATAATGAGCTCCTACATGAGCATAGCCATGAGATAGATATTTTCAGCCTTAGTTTCGCAACATATAAGATTGCTGTTAAAAAGGTTATAGCCAAGCTATAAATTTGCTGTTGCTTTGTTACAGGGATTAATTACTATGTCTAATTTTTTAACCATGATATCTTGTAATTGTCCTATTGTTTTGTTTTGTTTGTTATTTTTGGTTTTTGATTATTATTTTTATTGTTATACTTAATGCACGCTTTTTAATTATACCATGCTGAGTACACATGTTTTGGTACTCAATGTGGAACCGAACCTTCAAATAATATTTTGTAAAATTTTGATTGTTTTCTGTTTTGTGCGCGAAATAAATAAAAAAATAAAATAAAAAAAATACTCCGCTCCCTTAAGTAGTAGCGTGATAATATATAGCCTAAAACCTTCCTCAATAAATGGACTACCCAACACTGAAAGAATCATTCAAATCGGACCAGTAGTTCCAGAGATTAGCGCGTTCAAACAAACAAACAAACTGCAGCTTTATAATATTAGTATACTAGATTAGTATAACGGTTAAAGTAAAAACCTTTGAGGGTGCCGTAAGACGAAACCTTACGGCATTCCTCTTAATATTTATTGACATTATTATTGTATTTTTTGTTCAATTTAATTATTTGATTTTATATTTAATTTTACCATTAACATTTTTTTTAATGTTATTAATTTTTTAAACTTTTAATTTTTAATTGACTATGACTATGTTGACATTTTGAAGGTAGATTGTAAGCACTTTTCAGACATTTTCTTTATCAATTTCAATTATAATATTATTTTAGTATAATAATCATCCAAAGCTGTGCAGTACTACTCGTAAGACAATGTTTGTGTATACACTGTTGATATGCCTAAATAAATAAATAAAATAAATATTCTTACGACAAATAGTTTTAAAGATATTTGATTTTGATAATTAAATTTTACGCGCCGCTCGAAAATGCTCCATATACCTAGGTCTAATAATTATTAAAAATAATGTGGAAGAGTAGGTACTAGTAAATTATCAATATCTATGTGTAAGTGGGTTATCAATTTCTCTTTTTAACTACTTAGCATTTTTATCCTACTTAGAGGGTAGACAAGCACACGGTCCCGATGGAAAGTGGTTACCGTGGCATATGGATGTCTGCAACACCAGTGGAGTCACAGTTGTACTGCCAGGAATCAGGAGACGGTAGAGAATTTAGTGCCTTTTTCATACCGACATAAGAATTTGAGTTGACTCATATACCTACATAAATTCACGATTATAAATTCTCGGAGTAGGCAGTCACACCTTCGCCATTCATGTTTGTGTTGTTCCCAAACAAATAGAATAGCTGTATGTTAACTGTCAGATGCAGACAGCTCTATCCCTTAATCGTCTTCTACGACACCCGCAGGAAGAGATGGGGGGCCCTTTTGGAGTGGGTTTAGGTATATCTTATCACTGTGATAATGACCAGCTGAATCATATTTTTCTTTTGTCTAGGGGATGGCAATGTCAGTTTCGAAGAGTTCGTCAACATCTTATCCAAGTCAATGGGCGGAATGAGCGGTCCGACTTCTGCAGAGCAGGAGGAGAGGGAACTGCGTGATGCCTTCAGAGTTTTCGACAAGCACAACCGCGGGTACATCTGTGCATCAGACTTGCGAGCTGTGTTGCAATGTCTAGGAGAAGATCTGTCTGAGGAGGAGAGTAAGTATAACCTCTACGCAACGAAAATATGAAAACTTCTACAATTTCACCGACAGTCGGGGGGTATTCATAATTTCAATTAGTACGAGGATCGGGAATTTTGTCCCATATCTCCAATTGGTACGAGGAGCGGGATTCTTTTTCCTACATCTCCGATTAACATGAGAAGCGGGAATTATTTTCATACATCTCCGATTATATAGTTTTTTTTAGTAGGAAAAATTAATAGGAGAAACGGGATCTTTTTTTCGCGCTGGTCCGATCGGTAGGAGAAGTGGGAATTTGTTGCCCACATCTCCGATTGGTAGGAGCGAGAATTTTTACCCACTGCTTCGATTAGCAGGAGAGGCGGGAACTTTTTCCCATTTCTCCGATTGGTAGCGCGGGAATTTTTTACCCACATCTCAGATTGAACATTACATCTACATTCCTACCTTCGTACAATCGAGAGCATGTAATGTATGCAAGCAAGTACCTAATTTTTTATATTTTTGTAGTTAATGAAATATTTTTATTTATTCCCAGTTGAAGATATGATCAAAGAAGTGGACGCCGATGGCGATGGTCGCATAGACTTTTTGGGTATGTAGTCTTCTATTTCTCTAGGTATCTACCTAAAACCTAAGTAAAAGTACTTAAGTATTATAGAAAATAATATGTAATAGGTATTTTTTAGACTATTTATGTTGATTGATGGCACTTGGTGGAATTTGTTGTTACACATATTGAGAACTCACTTGTACTTTTCCACAGTATTGACACACTGACCGGTTTCGCCTCACGGCATCCTCAAATGTTTACAATGACATTTAAGAATATTCCTTTATAAACATTGCGAAACTCAGTCATAGTGTCATACCACATGCTTTAGTAGAATCGAGGGCCTGGTGGTATCAATGGGAATATTCTTTCCCCATGGCACTACCGGTAGAGTCAAGAGGGAAAATTAAATCCCCATGACACCACCAGTATTGTCTAGGGTAAAAAGTCATATAGCAACTTATACTAGTCGTACCTGGGCCCCGATTCTTCTAAGATTATGTCATAACAACACTTTCATATCACTGATACCTACTGTAAAAAGTGCCATTAAATTTTAGACTTTACAGAAGCTCAAAGTTCAAATGTAAATGAAAAAAAAAAGTTCATTACATTTTTCATTCACTACATGATTTCAGACTTAAACTACATAAAGGTAACGTCTAAAATTAAATGTCATTTTATGCAGTGTCTATGGCATAATGGTTTTGCCATGACATAAAATTAGCGGTATCGGGGCTCTGGACGCTTTATTTCATGTAGGTAGGCTGACTCTTTAAACAATAAACTACCGATACGAATCTTTTTCTATTAATTGTTCAAAAAACCAATAATCATTTCCAGAATTCGTCCGTGCCCTGGGGGAACCAGAAGATGCCTGTGACGATGAAGATGAGGACGATACAACAGAAGGTCCAGACCTACTCATGCCCAGAACTATCGCAGCTAACTGAACTACATAGATATCATGCTTATACGCCAATCCAAAAGGCCTTTTAATAAAACAAAAGTTCCAATGCCTTCCGCCAGTATTTCAGACATTTTTGCTACATTATTAGTATATTTTATTGCGATATATGTAAAAAAAAATATACAAAATAACCATAACAGATACTTACAAAATAAAATACATGGAACTGTTTTTGGTTTCAATAATACCTATTTTCAAAAATAAAGAGACTATTTTATTTTTTACTTAACCACACTAGATTTGGTTAAATATAACCAGTTAAAAGTTTAAAGTAGCAACTATTTTGGCAGTAATAAAACAAAGCCTAATGTGCTGAACTTGGATATTAAAATTTGACGGTAAAGCTGAATTTCACCAATGAAAATTCGTTTACTAAACTGAGTTTTCACGTTTTGCTCAATTAAATGCATTGAATAAAATGAGCTAACGCAGTTTAAGCTTAAATTGAATTAATCGCTTTAACATTAATGCAGGTGCATACCGCATGCGATCACAGTGGAATCGGGGTCTGAGGAAAAAAATTAAGAATGGGGACTTAAACATTAGGCTTTAGCAACCAGGACTTACCGCTAGGATGAGAACGACTATGGAGTGTGAATGGCGCTACTTTGGAGCACCAAGTCCCCATTTTTTCGTCAGGCCCCACGCGAACTGTACAGAACTTAGGCAGGTAACCTATACTTTTATCTACATAGGTATCTGTCACAGCAAAGTGTCGAAAATCTCCAAACTTTTGACTGTAGAAAAAAATGTTCATCAATGAACACACTAAATTGTAAACAGTGTAATTTGAATATAATAATTTGTTTACATTAAAACAACACGTTTAATAATCGTGTTTATAAATCATCAAATGGTTAGTTATTTTTCAAATTGCTACCTGTGCTTGGACTCAGAGAACCTGGTTCCGCGATTCGAACACTTCAGGGTTCCCAACTTCTCGTGATCACAAACGGCAAACACATAATTAAAGGGTGTTTTGTGCCATATTAAAATTAAATTGTGCGTACAACGAATCGTTTCATAGGATTAGGGGAGATTTAATTTTTCTAAATCTAAAGTGCAGGTACAACAAAAACTGTGTTTACTAACAGTACCTAAGTAGGTTAAGGGTTGAGGACAGGGATTCTGGGACGAAATTATAAAATCACCACTCAAGTTGCAATTAAATTGTTAACACTTTTATCGCTTGTTGAGTAGCGACCAACATTTCAGAGCGTCCAGTAAATTTACGTATCTTTGAGCTAATTAAGCAAAGTAAATACATTACTTACTGAAAATGAAAGTAAAAAAGCGTAGTTGTAATTTAGTGTACGGATAAAATTCAACACTTTAAAAAAATTGTAACCTCCACCTTGTTGAAAACACTAGATTATCAAAAAGTTCGAGCAAATAAAAAATAATAATGACATTAGTATTTTACGGTGATTTATAGTTCAATAAGATCAAAGAACATGTTTCCATGGCCGATAAAAGATTATTAAAAAATCATTCGAAATCCGTGGTCAAAAACCAACTCTCTGATACTCCCGCCTATTTTTAAATTGCGCGCTAAAACGGCAAAGATCAAAATAATTATTTTTAAGATTAAAGAAATATAATTTTAATTATTGTTATATGCTTTTTATATATAGTTAGACTTTTATTTGTTATAACGATCATTACGTAGATAGCTACTCAGGGTACCGCCGTAGTCACAGTTGAAATTACAACATAAATTATGAACGTCTGTGTGAAAATCTAAATGTTTAGCGTTTTTTTGCATAATAAGTAGGCTAATAAAGCATGCTTGCTGTCCTATTAAATAATAATACCTACAGAATTTTAATAATTCCGGGGTTTTTTTACTGTACAGTAACATGTTCCTATAAATTTCACAGCAAATTAAGAATTTCAAGTTCATTGATGTTGTATTTTCATCAAATCCATTACCGTTAATCTTTATAAATAAGTATATGGAATAATTGACTTTAGTTGAATTAGTGATTTCTTCCACAAAACACCAATTTTTATAGAAAAAAAAATTGAAAATATTTTGTCTTTACCTACTTATTTGAGTGAGATGTCGCATCGTAAATTATACCTTGCTTGTGAAAGTGTGACTTTAGAATATCTACTATTTTTAAATAGTTACTACATACTGGCTTAATATTTCAGCTCTCTAGAAAATAAGCGTGACATTACATTTCTGGTCAAATTAAAACGAGTATCATTACATTCAATATGATATCTCATTAATATAGAATTTTTATAATAAGGTGGCTCAGCTCATATTTTTTCACAACAAAATACACTACAAAAATTGGAGAGATTTATATCTCGTATGGTTTTTCAAGACAATTTATGTTGAAAAGAATTCTTTCTCTAAGAAGTCAAACATTAAATAACAAACATTGAAGAAAGTATTCTAAGTGCTAAACATCATAAAAAATAGAAAAACCATGGAGATGTAAATCTCTATGTTTAGTTGTGTTTTTAGTGAAAATTTTGCGAAATATAATATTCAATGAGAGTAAATAGAGCTACATTGTCTGTGGATAGATCCTGTCTATGGATAGAATCTGCAAATGGATAAACTCATCTATGGAATGATTTTGTCTATGATTAGATTGTTCATGAATAGATAAACTGATACTACTGATAAAATGACATGAGTTAGATTCGAAAAATGAAAATCAGAAACTCATTTGATTTGTCCAGCATTGTTATGTAGTTGTTTTAAATAATATCACTTCTAAAATGTATCTATGAAAGAAATAATCATACCTCGAGACTTCTTCAACATATCCTTGCAAGAATTTATAATATACATACCTACTTACTTGATCAGAGCTTTTATTTGTCTAGTATTGCATGATAATGATTAATTATATATTAACTGATATTTCTTAAATATTGATGTTGTACATTAATTACAGAACCAATATACAAATTATTACATGACTAACCGCATTTTTTTATGTATTCCATGAACTGTGTATACCGATTTTTTTATACCACTTTAGGTGGCAGACAAGCACACGGCCCACCTGATGGAAAATGATTACCGTGGCCTATGAACTTTTGTAACACCAGTGGAGTCCCAGTCGCGCTACCAACCCTGTAAGTACAGAGTTTCTGTGCCGTCAAAGACAAAGCAGGACAAGCCTTTAGTCTTCCCACTGACAGCACAAATTCTCCAGTGAGCTCTGGCTACCCTACTCACCGCTGGGAACACAACACGAAGTTATTATAGCCGCGGTATTCTGTAGGGCCGAAGTGCTTCCCCAGTCGGACTGCTCAATTGGGCGGAAATACCGCCGTGTCCTACCTACCCTTCTTGGCACACAGATGAAGACTTGACATCAGTGTCTTTGACTACAGCAGCGGCAGGACGAGCGCTGTGGTACGTCTCAAAATATAACAGAGTTATATTTTAAGACGTTACATTTTCAAAACTCTTCAATTCGATTTTAAAGAGGAACGTCAAAAGAACTTTGATTATATGCCGTGTGATTTCGTGAAGTTATTAAACTTTCAGAATCACACAATAGTTCCATTCGTTTTCAATCTAAAATAAATATTTAATACGAAAATTTAATATTTTCGAAAGTTTTTAAATAAGTCGTTTATAAAAACGTAAGTCATTTTACTGACACGAGCTTCAAGGGATACCAGACAGCATTACAGTAATGCCATAGAGCGGTATGACTCAATACCAGAACGTGATAAAAATTCTACACACTAGTAGCTACCGACTAGGTGCTAGATGTGAAAGAAATGTAGTGACACAACAATAAAAATCTCTTAAAATAAAATTAATGTATATATTTTAATCAACATTACAAAATATTTACAACTAATACATTTTACACGAGATACAAATATAACGGTTGCTAGAGGTATTTTGGCTAGTAGGTACTTACGTACAGTACCCAGCTTTGAGAAGAAAGATGACTGAGAGTCCACAAGATCGACTTACGTCAGTTTTGTTCAGTTGGGTACATTTATAGAGTAGTTTAAACCACTGCCGCGTGGTTTCCGGCAGAGAAGAATTAGGGCCACCCAATCTCTTCCCATGATGAAGGCGACTAAGGAATAGGGCTGTTTAATCAGACAGATATATACAGCCCAGACTCAGCCTCAGATGCATGGCTCGAGTCAACAATAGTGCCCGGAATACGGCAATAGTCTCACCCCTTATTACGAGAGACCGAATACAATTATTGGTGGAATGTGGGTGTTAATTCACCTCTGCCTAACCCTCCAGGGATAAAGCCGTGATTGTATGTATGTATGTACTAAAACCAAAGATGAAGATGAAATATGAAAACTAGCTTCAGTTTTAAATTAAACTATACAGTGTGCAATAAAGGGAACGTTTCACAAAACTGAAAACTGATGTTAGCCGGAGTCTCACTCCTCTTCCAACGTGGCAAATCAAAAACCGTCTACTGTACTGTCTGACATTTATCACTAGTAATATTTCATGCAATTCTTTAAATTCTAACATCACTATAGTCACTAACGGTGGATCAATAAACAACCCAATCTAATATCTCCAGATCAAATATTTGAAATGCATGACATTAATATTTCTAGTCTACCTATTCGGACTATCAATCTATAGTACCCTGTTGGTTCGGTGCGTCGGGGAGAAGAGTGAGTGTCGTACATCGGACTGAGAGTTTGATTGATATCTTCGTTTCAAACTGTCAGTGTGGTGTCCATAAAATCGAAGTCAGTCGATTTAAATCGTCTCACTCTTTTGCCCGATGGTCAAACCAAAATACGGGTGCTTATATTTTATGGGTGATTTATATTTTTTGAAACAGCATTTCACAAACGAAAATCAATGAAAACTTCATTAAAAAAAATCAGTTTAAATCGAATATTAATTACAACCGTTAGTTAAAATTAATCTACTTATACTGTTATAAAACAGTAATTGTCCATTACTTTGTTCTAGCATCACACATAAACTACTGTACCGATTTCGATTAACCACTTGATGTTTAAAAGCTTATGATTATTTAAATTTAAACACCCATATGTTTTAATACCAACGCCAGATATAAAAGCGTTCAGTTAGTTTCATTATGAATATGACATTTTTTTTTGAAAAATATAGAATATAAGTATGGAAAATGCAAATAAGGCAAGAATGATTTATCAGCCATATGTGTCTTCATGAAATTATATAACCTCAAAATTCATTAGTTCAATTAGTAATCAAATGATTTTAGAACACAATAATACATTTTGTATAGTCTAAATACGAAATATTTTATAATTCATCACCAGTCACTAGTAAAAGTCTGTACGTGTACTATTAAATTGTGATCAGGGCTCAGCCGACTGTGGGGTGAATTGACCACGATGTGATTCAAATGGCGTAGTGAGATCGCTATACAGCCCTTATTACTTATAAATGTTATGCGCGTTGCGGACTGGTGTCTCCTAGTACTCATAGGATAGGTACTATTATTCAAATAAATATTTACAGATAATACTG
This sequence comes from Eilema griseolum, assembly GCA_963662185.1. Classification (NCBI taxonomy): domain Eukaryota; kingdom Metazoa; phylum Arthropoda; class Insecta; order Lepidoptera; family Erebidae; genus Eilema; species Eilema griseolum. The sequence goes on from OY759249.1 coordinate 7,432,417, forward strand.
AAAGATATGAAACTTATGCATACTCCATTAGATTAGATCCTTAACAAAACGAAACAATCTTGATGTGTCTTTCTAATGTTTTATTTAAAAACAGTTGATTAATATTTATCTGTTTAGAAACCAATTTTTTAATGACTAAAAACCTAAATTGAACCACTGCACTAGTTAGTCAGTAAGTGTTCTTTATTTGTTTAATGTGTACTTATTTGTAAAAAAGGTCACTACAAAATGGTTTACCTTTAAGTTAATTACCTAACCGAATGGAGTATAAAAATGTTATAAAAAGTGAGGGTAGTTATGTTCCATTTAAAATGGTTATTACAACAAATAAAAAAAAAATGAGAAATTATGATCTAATTGATAATGGTTGTTCCATTTAAAAATAAATTCAATGAATGAAATTTGTAATAGCATGAAGTTTTTAATGCTATGACACTTTAATAAGATAGTGACATTTTTTTGATGTTACATGCAATATGCAAAGTACAGGGGTGCTCAAATTAAGTATTATTAGGAAATCTTCTATGTACTTCTTTTAAGACCAGTGTAGCGTGGCAGGTAGTGTTTGACTTCTTACTCAGATGAGGTTCGAAGATTTATCAATAGCGCATTTGAACACCCTTATATCTTGCAATCGTAGGAAAACCGACGCTCATCCTTCCGCACAAAGTATATTTTACATTACAACCGTTTCCGTCTGGATTAACAACAGCTTTCTTATATTACACAAAAATTAAGCATGACTTAGCGTTTACACTTTCACAATATTAAATGAGGTATTATGTTAGAACCTAATTTGCCTAACAGGAACTGTCACAATGGTAAAAGGTAAAAAAATATAATGAATTAGCTCAGAAGACGCTGAACTTTAAATTAAAAATACTATTTTTACACACATAAAATTTAAGTAAATTAATTTTTAATTACATTTTTAATATATTTCACGGTATTTTCATTATTTCATTAACTGTTTTAGATGTTATGTGATCGGCAACTACGAATGTGTTAAGCTACTTCTGAGGGTGTCTGTACAATAGTTAGCTGCTTGTAGCTACACATTTTAAAAAAAGCCTAGTATTATTGCCAATATTGGTTAGTACATTGACATATTATGACATGAATTCTTGCAGCCAAAAAGAAACTCTTACATGCACGATTTAAGGTTTAAATCTATTATTTCAAACCGTAAACTTAATACTCGGCTACACGTCTGCACGAGTGTTTCAAATTATAATAGTCATTACGGTTTTTTCTTGATACTATGTCAGCACTAACTATAACGCATTTGTGAACGTTAGGATAATATTAGAAATAATAATTATTATAGTTGAAGTACATTATTACGTAAAAGATGACCTCTGTGGCGTAGCGGTTGTGCATTCGACTGCTACTGCTTGCTTATTTGAAATACATGCAACACATCTCTTATCTTATTAGTAGACGTTTGCTATTTTCGGATGTCCTACCCTGTGTGTATGGACAGTCCCATGTTTTTGGTTATTTCTTCAAGTGAGCCTCTAATCAGGGAGAAATGTTGATAGAAACGGTGAACATGGTAGAAACTTCACTACCTAGTTATTTCAGTTCAATATAAACATAAAATAACCGCTGCGATTTCACTGTGTACTCTTGCCAGGTCAAAAAAAAACTATTATTTTAGTAGAATTTCGTGGCAAATTTTACTGCCAGATACAGAAATCTACTATTTTAGTAGAATTTCGTGGACAAATGCGCGAGGTTATTGCCAACATAGTTCCAAGGTGCGTTCCAACGCACTATATTTCCATATCTTCGTCTCCATAATATCGAAACCGCGTATTCGCTCGCCGTTCCACACTTTCTTTACTTGCATCGCCTACTGTTCCTGTCCATTCATAAATATTAACTATTTCGTATTATTACCTCCGGCCTACCTTTTTATTATTTGAATTGATCTGACTAGTTCATATGTGTTAGTTACTGGTGCAAGTAAATTAGTCAATTTGTACACCTAAGTGGCAGGATCTAATTCTAGGCAGAAATTAGGAATGATTACAAAGTAATAATAATTTCTAGGAAACCCTAGAGTTAAATTTCACATGCCTTTATTATTACAAAGATTATTATGTCCTAGGTAGACTTTATTATTTGAGTCAAATTTAATAAAGAACGTTCATGGTACATTTAAATTACTACCAAAATTAAATTCTTACTAAATTACTACTACTATTATGTATTAAAATAGTGTTCACTTATGTATTGCACTTAACATCGTACTTCAACGTCTCTGCCTACCCCAGAGATAGAAAGGCATGAGTACATGTCACAGTTATTATGAACTGAATCTTCTTTGCTATACGTAAAATTCTTTAAATTAATTGGCTTGTGTATTTGTATTTAGAATGGGTATTAATAAGGCTGTGTACTCAAAAACAGTGGTGAGCGGGGCGGAGACGATGGTCATAGATGCGCAATCGTACAACATGCAATCATTAGTATGACGAGCATTGTCTATTCTGTTGTACATTTCATTATAGTAAAGTTAAAACTTTAAAAAAATATATTATTTTAGCCAAGTTATATAGGACAAAGACTATTATAGCAAGCAGTGATGTTTGTATAGTTAAAAAAAGTGTTGAAACAAGGAAATGAACTCGGATTAATTGTTGAAATAGGTATTTTAATTTACTAAAAAATGTACAACAGAATAGCCCACTATCTGTGTTGATCATAGAATATAAAATCAATAAGATTTGTTCTACAGCTATCGCCATTATGTCAAAATGTTTTTTTTTGTACTCTGAAAATATTCAAGAAAATTCGTAATAAGATAGTTACTTTTAAGAAAATTATAACCAATCACGACATGATTAATTTGCGAGTGGCAACACTATTATTCATAGATTTAAGTTTTTTTTCTTCTTGATTTTATATTCAGAGTAAAGACTAGCCGTGCATTGCCACTTTCAATTAAGCGGAGTTAGCATTCATATCGTCACGTAACCGCCGCGGCATCGTTCCGTTACCGTCACGTATAGCCTAAAAATCTAATAGAAAACTAGAATTAGCACCAGTAACCGTCATACGAACCATACAATATTAAACCATGAGACCTGGTTTTACCGGCTCGTTATATACTGAGGGTCCATGTGGCCGGTGTCCCCGAGGGCACGGAGGATGACGCTGCCGTTAGGGTTAATGGAAACCCAGGTGATAGAGCCGTGGTTCAGGGATATCCGGAGCCACCCTTCTGGGGGGAACTGGAGCGCCCTGGAATATTAAGTACCATACCATGGTAAGTATAGCTTAAATAGCTTGTGTTGTGGAATCTAGAATGCGGGTAAACATACTTGATACATTATTTTGTAAATACATACATATTATACATAGAAACATCCAGACCGATGTAAATATACATATTCATATATACAAATATTTGCACTGAGCAGGAATCGAACCCGCGCCTCCTGCGACTGCGATTTGAATTTACTAGGCTCTGTTCATTCATGTACCTATCTAAATTTTACTTTCTATATTTACTAGGTACTACGAGTAGGTGCCGTTAACAGCATATTATTATTTGGTAATATACTCCTAAATATTGATACTAACAGTAAAATTCACAATATAACAGAACTCACTTGCAAACGAAGAATCGTATGACATTCGCATGGCACACCAGAATTGTGTACGAATCTTCGGTCTGCTCTGGAGGGGCGCGGTGGAAGTACTTTCTGAACGCTGCCTCAATCCTTGCGCTATCCTGGAAGAACTGCTACCAATGCACAACAAGACCATTATTCATTCAGTTGCACACCATTCCATTGCGTATGAGTCTTCAAATAAGGGTGAGATTCGAGTGAGATACTTTTTCTAGTGCATTCTAATGACTTTTTATTTAAATAATGAGATAGGTTTGTATATAATACATATATATTTAGACTTCTACAAAATTTTCAACGAGAGTTGACCATTATAAAGATTACATATGTCAAATAAAAGTAATATTTAATTAGTTTCAAGTGTGTGAGTGAGTGCCCACGTTGGCGAAGCCGATTTTATTATCTGTCTCGCTTGCTCTCATTGCGGTATGACTGTGCGCTATAATATGGTTCAGTTTAGTTGCATCCGTACATCGTGCGTACATCGCACTATAGTAACCTTTTTCACTGGTTTTATTGAACGCCTGGCGAAGCAGTAAACGTAAAAGTTTTGATAATGAAATTTGGTTTTGTAACGTAAATGAAAAATATATTTGAATTTAGAACTTAGTAAAATGTGTGTTCTTTTTAAAGAGCTGCACTATTTTGGTTAAAGTCTAAAATAAAAATTGAACAAACGGCTATAGACCGCTTTATAAATTGTAATTTTTCGCGTGAAGATTTTCACAGCAAAAAGTAATACATCATTTTCTTAATTAATTTAATATGTACTTCAGGTTTTTGTAAAAATTTCACATTTGACTTATTTATCAACTCTCGCTGAACTAGCAACTATATGTCTCTTGATAATATATTACTTATCAATTTATAAAATGAGGTTATGAAAATGAAAATAAAAACAAAACAACCAAAAAATATGTACAAAACAAAATAAAAATGAAATAAAAAAATTCTTACGATGTGATGTTATGAAACCCAACTCCAAAATTAAAAAGCTGCTCCTGTTGTCTATGAATTGTGATGGTTATTGGTTAATAATATTAATGAATGATTTCAGATGAAATGGAATAATGCATAACTGGCAAACACATTAGAATATAACAAAAAGAAAACGCAAGCTGGTCCTCAGTTCCTTAATGATAAATTGATAAGTATATCAATGGGATACTTTGCTGTAAACTCAATTTTAAACTAAGTTTATTGTTGCTATGAAATGCAACATAATTCGTATTTTTTTTGCATCTATTCCTGTCGTAATAGGTAACTGCTACCTCTGATGACCTATTCCTCTCGTTTCTTGTATTATTTTTAAATACGTGTTTGAACGTATGTGGCCTCAACCTAAAGGTATTCCATACTTCAAGAGCCGAAAGGTTATCAGAATTGACACAATACAAGATGTAAGAGATAACTCAAAACATGTATTTTTTAACAAAAAGAAAATGCACAATGCATTTTTATCTTAGTATCCGAACTATTTATGTTGAGAAACTGAGGACAAAATAAAACATGTTTTTTAACATAAATATAGATTTGAATTATATACAAAAAAAAAGAAGAGGCAAACGGTGCGAGCTTAAGGCGTGGCACGAATAAGTCAAGAAGTATACAGTAAATGCAAGAGGGATAAGGCGAGATTAATAAACACCTCAACAAAGTCTAGGGAACAAGATGACCCCAATTATTTTTTTTCGTGTAAATCTTGTTTTGCAAATAACTGGCAGCAAATAAATAAAAATAGAATAAAGTAGATAACAGAGTTGTTCGAAATTTAAAAATAAATTTAAATAAGTAATGATTTCGAATATGGAGGGAAAACTTTTAAAAGTGTTTGATTGTGCAGTTTCTCTGAGGCAAAATAATTTTTTTTTTTTTTTTATTGTAAATAACGTTTATTATCAATAATACGTCTTTTACGTATGGTTTGTGCATTTTTGTGACTGTAGTCATCATGTCACGTCGTCATTTAAGTCGCGAAGAGATGTTAAGGGCTGTTGGTATGCTGCAAGCTGGACGAACTCAACGCGACGTAGCGGATGCTGTCAACACCCAACCAAGCGTAATTTGCAGATTATGGGCACGCTACAGGTGTACAGGGGATGTTGCCGAACGTCACAGGGGACGAAATAGGGTTACTACCCCGCGACAAGATCGTTTCTTGCTAAATTCCGCAAGGCGGCAACCCACGATTACTGCTCGTCAGTTGGTCGCAGGCCTCCAGTCTCAGCATCAAGTAGTTATTAGCGATCAAACTGTCAGGAGAAGACTACACGAAGTCAATCTTCATGCTCGCAGACCGCTTACGGTTCCAGCTCTTCGACGTGGAAATCGAGGTCGTCGCTTATTGTGGGCTAACGCACATTTACAGTGGACCGACCATCGATGGGTACGGATTCTGTTTTCCGACGAATCTCGCTTCGGTTTTCATCCTGATTCGAGAAGAGTGCGTGTATGGCGAGTTCCTGGACGTCGGAGTCGTCTCCAGAATCCGCAAGAAGTTCATCCTTACCAAGGTGGAACAATCATGGTATGGGCTGGAATTCGCCTTGGTGGAAGGACCGACCTCGTTTGGATACGGGGCAATTTGAATGCAAACCAATACATTCAGGAGGTTACACACCCCATGGTAATCCCTCATCGACAGCAGTTCGGTCAAGATTTTATGTTCATGCAAGATAATGCACGGTCACACACCGCGAGGGTAGTGGTCAATGCGTTAAGCGAGCACAATATGACGACGTTGGAATGGCCTGCTCAGTCTGCCGACCTCAATCCCATAGAGCATGCCTGGGATTTGCTTGGGAGAAGAGCTTTCAGTGATTCTTTGGAAAATCTGAACACTGAAGAACAACTTTTTTTACACCTTCGCAGTGTATGGAGCCATATTTCACGGACGATGATTGACAATCTCATACTAAGTATGCCACGTCGTTGTCGAGCTGTTGCTAATGCTTTAGGAGGTCCTACAGATTATTAAAAACGTTTAAAGTACGGTTAATTACTGTATTTCTTACTACCTCGTTATTTTTGTGCCTAATCATAGAAGGTTGTAATACTCAATATTGGCACTATTCAATTTTTCTTAAAAAAAAAAATTTGGTATGAAAATGTTTTTATTAAAATTAAAAACGGTATAAAAATACCCTTCTAATGATATAAAATACTCACTATTACAAGAAAGGGTTTTTAAATAAAAACTAGAAATGTCCTTGTTCCCTAGACTTTGTTGATGTGTGTATTTATTTAGATTACTTTCTTATGACAAATCGTTTTAACGATTTGATTTTAAGAATTCAATTCCTCGAGCTGCCCGAAAACGCTCCATACAGAATCGTGGCACGTGGTGACGTCACAGCGCGCTGGCGCGTAGTTAAAATGTATGGCGTGCAAGAGACTATCACATTCATCTCAGTCTACGTTGCGTTTACACGTATACAGTGCATAATAAGATTGATTTGAAATTTAATAATGAAACAAAAAAAATTGTGAATTTTGCTTTATTTCAATTTTGACTTATTTTGGGAATTAAAAATAATAAAGTCATACTTTCCGTTTAGTTAGGCAATATCTTAGTTTACTGTGCAATTTTTAAATAAAATACTAAGATATTAAGTAGTATTGGTAAGAATTCGATGACTCAGGACACTACCTTATTCACTTAGGGTGCCTTCTGTACATTTGTATGAAAGCTTTTAGAAGAGCAGGCGTAATGCCATGCCTTAAGATCGCCCTCTATTGCCTTTTCGGTATAATTCTGACTTAAGACAGTTTTTATTACATGCAAAATCCACAGAAAAGTGGTTTTTAATTTATTCCATGGACACTTTAAGTGCATAATAATCTGAAATGTTTGTAAATAAGAAATTTGATTAGTAATTAGACGTATCAAGTTTAAATAATTAAGTTGGTCCTGTCATGCTTCAATCAGAATATTCCATTGATGGCGAAGGTGGCGAAGAAAGAAGAGACGCTCTAGAGATTCCCACAGCAATCTAAGCACACGTAATGATATCGAAGGAGTTAATTCCTTATAGTTTTAACCAAAATACATAACAGTAGTTAAAATGGTTTGTATTAAACATCGAAATGGTAAGTTATAAGGATAATTGAATGAAATAAACAATTTTGACGTCATAATCCTTATTTGTCAAATTATGTATAATAGTACATAAGTTGAAAAAAATAATTGAATTTTCATTCACAAAATTATAGTTTTTATTGATTTCCATCATAAAAAACGATACAATAAGAGCTGGCGCAACTTTTGCAGTTCTTTTACCCTTCTTATTGTAATGAGATGAGCTTAGTTAAATAATCCATTTCAACTAAAGGAAAAAGCCCAATTGTAAGTTCGGTTTGATTTTAGAACTTTTAGAGGGTCCAAACTCCATACAAAAAGAATTAACTCCTGTATCATATTATCCATACAATGACTTCTAATATAAGAGTGGTTGTACAGAACAAAAAAATAATAATTTAAGGGCCATAACAGGCTATAAGACCAGCCAGCTGTACAAATAACATTGTAAAAAGAAGTGCTATTGGAGTCAAAATTCATTAACTCCTTTATCTAGTCTTAGAGCTCATTACACTTCTCCCTAACCCGAAACTGGGGCATAATAATAATTATCGTTGTTCTAAATTACTTGTCTCAAAGTATGATAGAAGTCATTATATCTTTAAGGAAACAGATGAATTAGCATTAGCATACTAAGTAAAGTTCACAGTAACATACTGATCTCTCCGGTTTCCAATGTCCCACAGGTGGCTCCGGAGGTATCGGAGCTCCCTCTTCAATTAGCTGACAGTCCCTGACTGGGAGGTCAACTTGCAGGTGCTTTGCAATGATTTCTGCTGTCTCCTGAGCTCTGGTCATGGTGGAGCGCACCAATAGGTCCCACTTTATGTTCATAGCTGCCAATCTCTTGCCTGTCATATCAGCTTGTAGTCTGCCTATAATTGTCATGGTAGTTATGTTTACTTTAATTAAACAAATATTCTATGACATTCTACACAATGCTATTTAGACCCTAAGTAAGTATAGTTAAACTAGCTTGTGTTATGGCAAGTAGAATGCAGATAAACATACCTACTTAGACATTTTTTGTAAATACTCATATTATTCCTCAGATGAATTTTAATTGAAACAAAAACAATGCTGTTAACATCGAAAATTACAGAAACATGAGAAACTATAATGTAAAATTTCTTTTTCTTAAAGTTCTCACTTATCTATTAACATTATTAAGTAACTGCGCTACCTGAATACCATAATTGTAATTTTCGGTTTACTAATGTTTGGCAAAAAACGTTCCCCAAAGTGTCACATGCCAAAGTATATTTCCCAAATTTTAATTTGGCAAAAAAACATTTACAAACAGTTCTAACCTAACCTAACCCATTTTTCTGGCAGTTCCTATCTAGCCTACGTAACTAATATGAAATTAATGTATTTTACTTTTATTTATAATTTCGAACGAACTTACTTTTGGAATATATTTTTTTACAAAATAAAGCATTTGCTTAATGTATATTTGACTTTATAAAAATTGACCGAGTAAAAAGTTGCCAAATGAATATTTCACGAAGTGATTAAAATGCGAAATATAAATTTGCTAAAGATTCTTTTGGGAAATGAAACTATGCGATAAGTTTATTGGGAAGTTAAATTTGACGAAACATATTTTGACAAACGGCAGGATCACGTAATTTTCTTAATAAAAAAATAACAGAAAAATTTTAGATTGAAAAAGTGAATGCTCAGAAGGAACTTGAAACTATGACCAGTGTTTTACAGGGAGAATGCTCTGACCAATCAGCTACTGAGCCACGTCTTGAGCATTTGAAATTCTCCTATACAATCATTCTTGGGGCGGCTGTGGGAGCCATCTACTGATAATCACATGAACTACCGGAAACAATGACACAATTTATTTTTGATTACTTTGTCCAATCAATAGAATGGTATTTTTCAAGTCATTAGTATACTAACTACTAAAATCATTTTGATTGGAAAATTTATTTGAATAGTGAGCAAACATTTAAAATACCATTATATTGATAAAACCTTATCAACTGGCACACTATTAAGAGGCTGAGTTTGGCTTAGTCTCAATGATAGTCTCTTACATTCAAAGAACTTTAGTAACTGTATTAGAGTAACCTACTATTGTGAACTTTGTTGATATTTATTTTGTATTGATTATTGGTGTACAATAAAGATATATTTATTCATTCATTCATTCATATGGCCCCTGGCAGAGTAGAATTTGATCCCCCTGTCTCTTCCTATGCAGTCATACAGCACGACTAAGGGACAAGGCTGTTTGACATCAGATAGATATATACAGCTCAGATTCAGCCTCAGATGTAAGGCTCGAGTCAACAAAAGTGTCCAGAAGATGGCAATAGGCTCATCCCCTATTAGGTGGGAACGAATACAATGATTGGCGAAATGTGGGTGTTGGTTCACCTTTACCGGTTAGGTATATGTATGTATGTATCAGAGATAAAAATAATAAAATCAATTACCTAATGGAGTGAGGATTCTTTCCTTGTCTCCTTGCTTATCCACCAAGTATTGTCCGTGACGGATGAGTATCAAGTGTCTGACAGATCTGCTTTTAACACTTTCTAGTTTCTCATTGTATTTATTTTCGTCGCTCTCGTCTTTCAGATATTTTGATTTGTTAACCAATGACTCGGGTGACCGGCTGCAGGATTTGTTAAAATAGTATAATAATTAAGGTAAAAAAATATATTTATATAGAAAACAAATGATTTATTAATGTGACCAGGGAAATTTAAAGTATACAGGTACCTATCTTGATTGCATTAATTCCCGTAAACATTGTTGTATATTATTTTGGTTTAATTTAGAAATATATTGGGAATACTTTAAATGTTACTAATCCCTCCAACACAAGTGACTCTCAGAAACATCGAGTATTGACACTTAGACAGTCCCAGGGAAAATTAACTTGGCTGTGGAGGAGTTGGGAATGTAACTATTAGGATCTATTATGTTATTATTAGTAGCAGTTGGTCTAGTGTTAACCTTTATTGATTGCTGATGTTATACCTAAATTAATTAACTATTATCCATAGACAATTTAATTACATAGATTTCTATTAATTTTATCTTCTAATAGATGTTGTTAATACATATGAACTCAATACATGTAGTAAGTACTGATAACTGCCGAATACAATGTCACATATATTGATAGCATACCAAAGTTGGCCAAAAGCAAGTAGGTATGATACTATACGTAGGGAGTTTACCTATGTCTTATGACAGAGAATGATGACCAAAGTATAGATAAATTTTAATGATATATTGTTCAGAAACAATATAGAGGACATGTATGCATGTTGACTATGAATGAGGCCAAATGATAGATGTAAATGACTAAATAGTAACAAATTCAATATTAGCAATTGATAACACTAGACAAACTTAGAGAGCAGGCCTAATATAATAAGTAATGACTTACATTGATCTAATAATTGAAAAAAATGCTGAAATAAGAAATGAGGTTTTTTATTCAACAAGACTTATCAACCTAATTATAAAGCAATTTATTGTGTCTTTGGTTAGGATTTAAAAAATGAAAAGCAAAATGCTTTGCCATCGAAAAATGGAAATATTGTACCTATAAGTGAAAATATATTAATGTCAGAAGAAACTAAAGGGTATGATATTCTCACAAAACAAGCACTTATGAATGTGGGCCCAGATCACATTAATAAAAAATGTAGGTCAAGACAGCATGGAATTGAAATGCCCTAATTTTTTTTGTCAAGCATGATTTTCAATTTAGATTATTCACTAATAACGTAACCAATAAGTACTCAGTATGTTTCAGTTTTGTTACAATAATTTGCAGATGTGTTTTACAAAAGGATTTTTTTTTATCAGAATTATGTTTTCAAAAAAATATTGTACTTACAGGTCCCAATTTTGATCCCACCGCACACTAGGTGTATAATTTGTTGTCCAAGAATTGTATACGTTAATTTTATTTCCATCGTCACTTAAACTGTTAAAATTGTAATAAACATAACCACCACCGACTGCACCTAAGCCGAGGAGGGCAAGCTTTTGAAATCTAGACCACGAAGCCATTTCGATATGCTTATATATTGCTATTTGGTAATTGTAAATTCTACAAACTACTCATTTGTTGAAATATAAAAATAAAATGCTATTTTTAGTCAGTTATAAAAAAACAGTTCGTAAACATAACCTCATAACATTTCCTATCGCTACTGACGGAAACGTAAATGCTGCTGTGCTGTGACTTGACAAACTGACACAAAGTCAATGACCAATGACACTAGTGTGACAAATGTAGGGCATTGCCATATTAAAGACGCAAAGAGAACTATAATTATATAGAGTAGAGAAGCCACTACGACCTAAAAAAATAATAATTGTCAAGCAAAACAGGCCGCTGCCCCCACTAAAGACGAATCTGTGGATGTCTTCATGATTACAAATATTACAATAATGAATGCCAATAAATGGATTGATGTGTACCATAAGTATAAATTAATATCAATCAGCAATCAAGTGATATAGTTCATATAGTTAGTATAAGTAGGTACATAAGTGTTTAAGTAATAAGTATTTAGGGTGCATATACAATGTGGATGCACAAGCAAGCTTCTTATGTATCTTTGGCAGTTTGGTATTATGAAAATAAAATCATACCACTGTCATCCACTCACTGCCGCTTACACTTTTGTATACCTACTCTTTTCAATAAACATATTTTATAAAGAGTAACTACCTACCAGTGCTGGGCAAAATACATACTTTACTGTAATTGAAATACAAATTGCAAAATACTACAACCGCAAGTAATTAAAATACGAAATACAAAATATTTTTAAGTAAAGTATTTGAAATATAAAATACAAAATACAGTATTTTAGCTATTTGTAATTGAAATACAAAATACAAATTACAAAATACTTCTTCTGTAAATTTTGTCTGTGGGTCTTTTTATCTTTTTCTACTTAAAGAATATTAGCAAAATTACAAATATTACCTCTAACCCCTCAATTAAACTAAATTGTTTGTACTTGGAATGGAGTGGGTTCACGTCGATAGTGTAATGGCCTGGCCATTACAGTATCGAACCCTCGATCGTACACCCGACTCTTTAACCACTGAGTTGCAGACACTTTTAAGGTCTTAAGGAGGTGAGATTGGGCTATCACTTTCCGGGTTGGTACCATGGAGACCCCACGTGGCTCCCAGGTATCCGTAAATCTCCGAGGCACGCTCGCAGCCTGAAAATTGAAGGTGGGGGATCACGTTTTTTAAAATACTTTTAGAAAATTTGTATTTGTAAATCTGTTGGTGTACAATAAAGAATGATCTATCTATCTATCTATCATCCGCTACTGTTGTCGCAACGGTTGCGGAATACTAGCCATCAGGGTCTCTGCTCGTCCAGATTGAACACCCGTATAGGGCCATGGACCGCACAATTCCCCCGTCGAGTCTCCTGTAGGAGTAATCCGACTCCCTCAAGTTGAGGAGCAGCCCCGCCAAAGTATCAACTGCCCCCTTCAGCTTGTGGGCCAGATTTCAGAAATACTCTCCGAAGTCCCATCAGCCGTCGAGCACGTACCCTGAGTATTTCATAAGGGGCTGGATGCCGATGGGATTGCCTTCCACTATGAGGCTGGTTCCTGCTGGTGGCGTGCGCTGAGGACCATAAAAGGATATAGTCCCGGTTTTCTGTGTGGTTCGTGTCCAATGTTCAACAGGAGCGGCCTCAAGATCGATCCCTGCAGAATACCGCACGATATCTCTCGCTGACCACGGTTCTCAGTCACGGTGGGATAAATACCTCTCCCCATCAGGTACTCTCTACTTTCACCGCATAGTCAGGGCGACAATGCGGTGAAGGTAGAGAGGTACTTCGTCCTCCTTAATTCAACTCCAGCATGGTGTTATACGCGTTGGCGATGTCCCAAGGAGGCCGCCAACATCACCATGCCCCGGGCAACTGCATTCAAGAGGGCATTGACTGTGGAGTGACTCCTAGAGAAATGCTCGACGAGGGACTAAGCAATATTTCTTTCAAAGAGCTTGCACACCTGGTTGAGCTACATTACACACAAGTAGGCAGACGGCGATCGGCCGCATTTCATATGAGGACCCGTTTCCCCCATCTTCCATAACTTCTGAAACTATCCCCTCTCCAGACATTCGCTGAGAAACCCTTCTAGTCGGGGCTCGAGAGCGTTTTCGTTGCCTAGAGCTAGGACACACGCTTGGACTGGAATGATGTCGGGTCCCGGGGCGGTTTTCTTGGCCTTTAGTCTAATAACCGACCGCTCTAGTTTCATGCAAGTTTCCTCGGGCACGTCGATTTCATTTACGCTGGGTGCTATAGGGCCTCCAATGTGCCTCGACAAGTTAATTCCCGTTTATGTAGCAAAACGTCACTACTGTCGTATCTTTAAGAGTATCTGAAGCTACGTTAAAAGATGCGACTAGATGCAACGGTACAAGAGGCACTCGTGCGTCATTTCTTCAGTAGTGCTATTTTCTAAATTAAATGTATTTTGTTCAAATGTATTTTGAAACCTCAAGTACTTGAAATACTAATTACAAAATACTTCAACCTCAGGTATTTAAAATACTAATTACAAATTACATTTTAAGGAAGTATTTAAAATATAAATACAAAATACGTATTTGTATTTTAAATACAAGTAATTGAAATACTGCCCAACCCTGGTACCTACACCTATATTATTATGCATTTACTGCAGACTGCAACTATTACCTTCCTTTTTCCATTCTCCTGCATACATTAACCTTTACAGCGCAAGTTTAATTTTTTGACACCTACCTACTCATTGCAAAATGTGACACGAGAAATATCTACTGTCTAGATTTCTAGAATGATGCCTTAATCGGTAGATTTGAATGGATCCCTATATGATCTCCTTCCCTCAAACGATATCCCTCTTCCTGTCAACTTTAACACCCTCCTAACCTATGTCAATTCCCCACTCATTTATACATTATGTTACTTCATAGATCTTAACAATATTAACCTGTAAAACTGTGCTCGTTTGCTCTACTACTTAACATTGTGTCTGCTTTAATGATGTCTCCTCTTTTCAGGTACTTCAACACTACTTAACCTTTTGGCCTCCTTCAAAATTAACTTTTTATATGGAAGAGAAATTTTGTTTATTTTGTTTATTGACACTTGTACTTTCACACGTTATTTCGATCAGTATATAAAAACTGAGTTGTTGGCGGAATCGTTGGGCTCGCCATAGAAGAAAAAAATCGGTAGATTAAAAAAAAAGTTACTACAGATAAGTAATATTTTATTATAGTTATCACCGCTACCTTTACAGTAACCATAATTATTAGATCATATTACTCCATATTTATTTATCTCAATTATTTTTCCTTTCTTGGATGTAAAAATACCGGATATCCGTTGACAGACACAGCTGACACAGCCATAATTACACGCATGTCCTCATACGTCTCCGGCGAGGTGACCGCGAATTCCCGTAATACTCTGACGCACATAATTTTTATTAATTTTGTGCCGAAGTACCTTCCTGCAAATAAAACATTGTACTATCAAATTTTAAAGCAATCATTTCAAATTGATTAAGATAGGAAAAAGTGATACGACTCAGGCGCGACTCGAACCCACGACCAGTACCTTACAGAGGGAGTGCTCTGACCACTGAACTACTAAGTCATACCATGAGTGCTCCAAATTCTCCTAAACAACTATTTTGGGGCGACGGCGACTGTGGGAACTCAAGTCGACTTGAAACAAGTATGATAGCAGGCGGTACCCCTTAATATTCCTTCGGTTTATGATTGGTAAATGGGTACCACCTGCTATCAAATTTATCTTTTAGAGGGCAGTCGGGATTTATTTATTTTAATAATTGTTTTTTTTTGTTGTTCTAGAAAATTAAACACCGTGACAAATATTATGCGACATAAAAAAAAAATACACGTGTATCTTACTACACTAGGGGTTATAGTATCCGAGGAGAGGGCCAGATCGTGAGAGATGGCCCTGGATCGGTGGGGTGCAAGGGATATGCTTGTCAACCTCACGTTCGGCAACCAAAAACGACAAACAGGCGGCGTGCGTTTTGGTCGGTTCGAATCCGATATAACCTCTACCTCCGGCGATGGGGGTATCTTGCGCACGTACGTCTTTCTCAAACTGGCCCTCTCCTCGGGTGTGGGGACCACAGAGTCCCCAACTCGTCCCCGGAAACGGGGAGGTGAGCTGGGCGCGCCGCCGCCGCGGCCTACATCTGCCAGGGTGACGGGCGGCTCCTCCCGTCACCCCCAGGCGACACAAATTGGGTATTTTCCTATAGTTACACTAAATGATTTAACTGGGCTTATTAAATTAAGAATGGTAAAAGAGCGAATTTATTATTTAATCGATTTTATTTATTTTTAATCATCCACCCAACCTTTAATAGTAAATTATTTGACTATTTATTTCAAATATAGGATAGATCTATTAGATTAGATCTTCGCTTCGTCTGATGGTACGCTGAAGGCAAAGTCTAAGAAAAGAGGGTCACCATTACATACATAGGCCATATGTTACAATGGTGACACTCAGCGTGAGGGTCTCATCATAGCTACTTCACGCCCTGCTTAAAGGACCCGTGACAGTAGAAAGAAGGAAACACGTAAGCTGGTAATGAATTCCAAGCATTAATGGTGCGACAAATGAAAGAGTCTCCAAACCACTTGGTTCTTGAACGGATATTCTGCACCGTATGCGGGTGACATTTAAGCCCTGCACGTGTTGTCCTATTGGGTAGGACTAATTGAAAGAGCTGTTCTGATCATTCACCATGGTACAAAAGGTAAAATACTGCCAAGATTATAGATTACGGAAGACAAAAACTATAAGACACCGCGTGGTTCCCGGCAGAGTAGAATTTGGGCCACCCCATCACTTCCCATGCGGTGTCGTACAAGGCGACTAAGAGATAGGGCTGTTCAACACCAGACAGATATATACAGTCCAGACTCAGCTTTAGATGCCTTGCTCCAGTCAACAATAGTGCCCGGCAGACGGCAATAGGCTCATCCCCTATCACATGGGACTGAATTCAATAATTGGTGAAATATGGGTATTAATTCACCTCTGCCTAACCCTCTGGGCATAAAGGCGTGATTATATGTATGTATTAGACTATTGAATATTATTACGTCACAATAATTTATTTCATACAAGTTTCCTTGTAACTTCCCGTTTTGATGTTTAGTATAAAGTAATTAATTTGACCAGTCAGTCAAATACCCAATTGATGAAAACTGAACGAAACAGATCATTACTGGTTGCGAGTTCAAGTCCATTTTTGAAATGTTGACTGTTTGATATCAAGAATTTGAAATAACTTGTACTAAAATATGAATGCTAAGCGATTCTACTTCATTCCACTCGGTATCAGATCGATCTTCATGAATTTTAGTACTCAAAATGATCTTATTGACTTGGTTTGCCCCTCTCCCTGTTGACTAATTATTGTTCTGATATTATGTTACACGTTTATCTCGGACTATATTACAATTTTAGACTATTTATACTGTTGATTGATGGCACTTGGTGGAATTTGTTGTTACACATGTTGAAAACACACATGTACAGTTTCCACAGTATTTTTATTAGACCTGGCCCTCGAATCTGCTAAAGCAAACCCACTGTCCACCCACAGACACTGCAAATAATGGCACTAAATTTTAGACTTAACACAGATAAAGTTGAAAATTAAATGAAAAGAGTTTCATTACACTTTTAATTCACTCTGCAAAAGTCTTTTCGACTTTAACCCCATTGCTTTAAAATCAAAAATTAAATGAATTTCCGTGTCCGTGGAATGACAGTGGTTTTGCTTTAAGACATCCTCAAAGATTATAACTGTAATATAAACCTTTGAGGATGCCGTAAGGCGAAATCGGTCAGGTCTAAAAAAAATACTGTGGAAAAAGTACAAGCGTATTTTCAATATGTGTAACACGATTTAAAATTAATAAAACAGTTTGATTAGCTCTTAATACCTTGGTAAAGCCACGTGGTTCCCGGCAGAGTAGAGAGAGTAGAATTTGGACCACCCCATCTCTTCCCATGCGGTGTCGTAAAAGACGACTAAGGGATAGGGCTGTTTAACATCAGATAGATATAACATGGCTTGAGGCTCATCCCCTACTACGTGGGACCGAAATCAATGATTGGTGAAATGTGGGTGTTAATTCACCTCTGCCTAACCCTCCGTGGATAAAGGCGTGATTACATGTACCTATGTATTGTATTACCTACCACCTTAGTATTAAGATCATTTTTAAACTTTTTAGTCAACATAAATCTGACGCTAACTACCACCTTAAGAAGATTACGAGTTTACGACTAATCGGTATATGGTGGTCGGTAATCGTGATTAATGATTTATTGTAGTTGTTATGGTTCTAAACTTAATGACCGTGCAGAACTTCGCGATTTAATTAACACATTACACCTACTAAATTATCTTGTTGTTGTGTATATATATATATATATATATATATATTTGTCTGACTCTCTGTACGTTGTGTGTTCGTGAATAAATGTTTTTTCTTTCTTTCTTTCTTCTTCTTTCTAAACGATGCCCGCTATTGTATACACCACTTAGGTAGGTGGCAGACAAGCACGCGACCCACCTGATGGAAAGTGGTTACCGTGACCTAATGGCGTGAACAACACAAGGGGAGTCACGCTCGTGTTGCCGACTCTGTAAGAACAGATATTTTCTGTATCGTCAGTGCAGAAAACAA
Organism: Eilema griseolum; assembly: GCA_963662185.1. Lineage (NCBI taxonomy): Eukaryota > Metazoa > Arthropoda > Insecta > Lepidoptera > Erebidae > Eilema > Eilema griseolum. The sequence goes on from OY759249.1 coordinate 7,450,909, forward strand.
TGCAGGACAAGCGTGAACTTCCTATTAAGAGCGTGAAAACTCTGCATTGAGCTCTGGCTATCCTACTCACTGCTCACAGGAGAGTTTTGAAACTGGGTATACAACAAGGTTATAACGGTATTCTGGAGGATGGAGGTACTTCTCCAGTCCGACTGCTCAATCGGGAGGGGAATACCGTCATGTATTGTCTTGTGCTGCAATAAGGCAATCACACTCGTGCCACAAACCCTTTAAGAACATTGTAAAATAACCTTCTTAAAGGACCCCATATTGTAGTCGCTAAGAAAAACCACAGCAGGGAGTTCATTCCACAGCTTGAGCGTGCGTGGGATGAAGTTCCTTTCATACCGCACAGTGCGCATCATTTCTGGTCGTAATGTGTGAAGATCCCTACCTATGGCGAGCGGTGCGATGACAGAATGCAGCTGTGGGCATGGAACAGAAAATCTTAGTTGGCGAAATGTGGGTGTTAAATACACCTCTTCTGACCCCTTTAAGGATAAAGGTGGTTATACATATATGTTTGCTGCCCTACCGCCCCCGGTGTACCTACTGGCAGATGGGGTTGGCCTAAATAATGAGTCTCAAAGATTTTGGTAGATTCACAAAAACAAATTAGGCGAAAATAGATACAAAACTGCAGTATTATTTCAGGGTCTGCCCCAAAAATTGAAAAAAGAACTTACCCAAGCAATCCATGGGTCCCAGACTAAAAGGAATATAGCAATTTGAATTGCGCTTTTTCATATTCTCTGGAGTGAACCGCTCTGGATCAAAGGCGTTTGGACGGTCCCAGAAGCGAGAATCCCGGTGCATGTTGAAGATTGGAGTTACGAAAGAGCAGCCCGCTGGTAATGTACATGTGCCTGTAATAAAATAATACATCAAAGTGTATTACGATAGTGGGTATATGGGGCTACATAGTCCGGAACCTCCACGCTGTACACATCGTCTCTGTCCATCCCAGGGGAGACGCTGCCGCCTACGGCAAGCACCAGTGACGGCGGAAGAGGTCCTGTAGTAGGTTGCTTGGAGGTTTTGCACACATCCTTCTGACTAGCAGAGAACCCAGTAGAGTCAAGAAAGGGCTCTCACACCCACCATATCCTCCTAGGCCATCTTAAAACCGTAGATGATTGAACATTAACCGGGGTATAAAGGAAATGTCTTAATGGTAACTTTAATGGTAAGAAGAACGATTTAATGACAATACAAGAAAGCCTCTGCTGGAAAGCGTACACACTACACAAGAATTAAGAAAGAAAGAGATAGAAAGAGAGAAAGAAAGATAGAAAGAAACATGTGTACGTTTTCCAGTTATTGCAGGTATGTATGATTTCTTGTCATATTTGGCTTTTCTCCAAGCACTTAACCCTGAAAGGAAAACCTTCACCAGTTCCCTTCTATAAGCAAGTTCATCATTTTGCAGGTAGGGTTGGCCTGGGACCTGAGCATCCTTAAGATCCCCTAGATAATTAAAAGGAAACTCACTAATTTCAATGTCTTCCACTACGGTTCTTTGCAGCATAACACCGATGGGGAACAACCGCAGGACCTCTTTGAAAACCATCTCAAGATAAGGCATTTGTCTGATAGCCTCGTCAGTTACAGGTCGATCTTCATCACCTATCACACGTTTGATTTCACTGTAAAGTTTCTCCTGTAAATTAAAATGACGTAATTTAGCGTTTTCCACTACAACCATTCGAAGATATACAGAGACAGGTACTGAACGCCGAGTGTGCTTGGTCGGAAACCCACAGCGAGCTTCTTTTCCAAAGTGGGGGAGAAGCTGCAGCCTACGACTAAGTCCGACTAATACGGCAGCCAATCCTCTTGAGGGTTGTTCAGAAGCTTACCACATGGCGCTCTAATTAGCAGATACCACATGGTATAATACAAACGTACTCATCAGGGACGTCTTGGGATATAATAAAGAATGGGGTCGTGAGCGTAAATTATTTCAGAAAATGAAAAGAACATAGTTGTTTCAGTCAATTTTCTTTCAAAAATCATAAATGTCTATTGCAGCAATGCAGCAGGGCCATTGATTCCACCGAAGCAATACCACAGACACTGTAAAAAGTGACATTAAATTTAGACTTTATTCATATACGCATTAAGTCCAAAATAAATAAAATGATAGCGGTAGCCTAGTGATATGGGTAATGGACTGCTGAGACGAAGTCTCGGGTTCGATCCCAGGTTTTATCATGGCACACACCAATGACTTTCCGATGCTTTTCGAAGTTATGTGTGTATTTATCGCAGGGTTATAGATTTCCGGTTAATGGCAATAGGCTCGCCACCTATTACATTGGGACTTAAACATAAACTGGCGAAATGTGGGTGCTAGCACCTCTGTCTACCCCTTCGGGGATATAGGCGTGAGTTTATGTTATGTTATGTTATGTAAATAAAATGAGTTTTTTTGTTGTTGTTTAGTTGAATTTTGGACTTTAACCATTACTTTAAAATCAGACTTTGCTGCAATCATAGTTAAAATAGTGCTATGGCCGCTCAAACTCTCCACGAGGCTACACGAGGGAACGCGCCCTCGCCTTTATCACCTCGCTCCGCTGTCCTTCTCTCCCTCTCCTGTCACTCCGCTTCGTGTCGAAAAAGGTGAAGTAGCAACGGGCAACTGAACAAATCTAAAGTGTGGAGACTAGCACTCTTGCCGCGTACACTCGCTAAGACTCATACAGCAGAGTCGCCAGGATTCAGGAGCCGCTATTAGAATTCGCCCGCATTCGTAAGTGAACATACCTATAGGTACATGCAGGCAGCTTCTTCTGGCTTCATAGTACTCAAACTACTACTAAAAACAAAATGATTTACCTGACATTCAGGATGGTACGCCATCATTAGTATTACACTTGAAGCTATTTTTGCCGACGCCTCTTGACTCTGTAATTTGTAATCATAATGTACTTAATTATAAATCACCTGATAAGTTACATGGAAATTAGAGAAGTACCTTTTAAAGATACGGTACGGCAGAAGGTATTAAGTACGGTAAGGAGGTACGGGACACTAGCATCAAGTTCTTTGGAGTCAAAGTCGACCTCAACTGCAATCTGGTTTACCAATGAGACACCGGTGCAGGATTCCTTTATACTGTTGGGACTGTTAGACAGCGTTCGAATAGCACTAATGCTAATTCTGGGATGATGATGACAAACTACACGGCCTCCCCCTCGTAAAATTTTGATCCTGTTATCACTACTCATGGTTATCTATTCCTATGACAACTATTCCTGTAATCTATCCCTATACCAAATTTAAGGCAGAACCTGTCAGCCATTTTTTTATACCACTTAGATGGCAGACAAGCACACGACCCACCTGATGGAAAGTGGTTACCATGGCCTATGGACGTTTGTAACACCAGAGGAGTCACAGTCGCACTGCCAACCCTTCGAGTACAGATTTTCTGTGCAGTCAGTGTGGAAGACAAAGCAGGACAAGCCTTTAGTCTTCCCACTGACAGCATAAATTCTCCAGTGAGCTCTGGCTACCCTACTCACAGCCGGAAATACAACACGAAGTGATTATCGCCGCGGTATTCTGTAGGAGGTACTTCCCCAGTCGAACTGCTCAATTGGGATCCTCGGATATATTATTATAGCTTAATTGAATAACAAACATCCATAAATCTTAGGATTTATCACTTACCGATGTAAATATGGTAAACGTCTCCGAAATCAGCTCATCACTGGTAAACTCCTTGGACAATATAAACCTGTCTATCACACTCAATTGCGTATTCACCACTGAATCTAATTCCGGATCCATCAGAGCCTCCTTATTTATCTCTTCCAAAGTATTGAGCCATTTCACCCTATGTTTGATGATCTCTGAGCTAAATTCCGTCGTAATCTTAATAAAATGCTTCTGTCGGTAATAGAATTTGCTCATCCAGAACACTGGGTCGATTTGAAGATGCCATTGTGTCATCCTACTGAATATTACGTCATAGAGTCTGGAGGGGAAGATTGATTATATATTATTAGAATGATTTACGGGACTAGAAATGCAGTAGAAATGCGTGCGTTGCGAAGTATGTGTGGCTTGACCTTGAAGGATAGAGTGAGAAATAGCGTGATAAGAGAACGATGTGGAGTGATAGAAGATGTAGTGATGAGAATTGAGAGAGGAATGTTGAGATGGTTTGGTCATGTTGAGGGAATGAATGAAAGAAGACTAACGAAACAGGTGTATGAGGCGAGTGTGGATGGTACCGTCGGAAGGAGAAGACCTAGGCGCACATACCTGGACCAAATCGGGGAAGTTTTAGAAAAGGGGCAGGTCAGGAGTACTCTAAACCGACGAGCATGTATGAAGAATGTAATGAGAGTGAATGAAGCGAGAGTAATATGTCAGGATCGTAGCAAATGGAGATCCGTGATCTCTGCCTACCCCTATGGGAGACAGGCGTGATTTTATGTATGTATGTATTTACGGGACTATTTAAAGTGCGGTTTATATAAAAGAAACGTGGCGAATGATGTGGAAAAGGATGCCGCCTGGAGGCGCGGATGCAGTTCTCTTGCAAATGAGTAACTAATGGCCCGTTCCGTAATGTCGGTAACAATTTATAAGGTTTTATTGTGTTGCTTTGACTATCCGCTACCGCCAGGTCTCTTCAGTGCAAACGACGCCTAAGATTTACAAAAATTTATGGACTAGTAGACAAACATACTAAGTGAAAAAAAATATTATTATTGTTTCTCGGTTCCATGACTCTCGGGACTATGGAGTCCCGGTCCTTTGGAAGGCGTGCGTCGGGCCGAAGCCAAGACGTAGAGGCCCTTTTATGAGAATTTAATATGCTAGGAATACACACACATGGCGGATATCATCCCCGAGCGCACAATATGATAAACCGGGAGATGGTCCCCGCCAGGTGCAGAGACTATTGCTGTGCAGTGCTGTGGCCGCGATGGAAACTAAATTATGGGCTATGGGATTGAGAATTGGATGGACTGGTAAATGGGCTATGGGGGGAGACTAATGGACGCCTGCCGTGACAATAAGTCTTAAAATTGTAAAAAGGCAGGTGGTGACTTGCCAACTCATTGCATGGGCCCCATTAAAATAGCCACATATAGTGCGACCATGGAGCAACATCCGTTAAGCGGCTAAGGTTGCCGAGAGGTGAGTCTGCGGGGCGCAAGTTCCCGGTATACCAGTCAGCGTGCCCCCGGCGTTATGACATTTTACACTTCCAACCTGGAACCTGCTCTTGCAACTCCACTCATGGCCGGCCAATGAAGGTAAGCACACAAGGTGAGGGGGAATAAATCCTAAACCTCGGGAGAATCGGGGTACGTGGTACGCCACGCACCAACAGCTCGCCACAAGCTGCCCCTGCGGGGTTATTATTTTTATTATTATTGGGGAACAGGCCAGCAGTTGAAACAACTGATATCAGCCTGCATCTCATTGTTCACTACACTGTTTTCACTACTCAATGTTTTTGTTGATTTATGTGTTTGTCCAGTCCATTTTTGAATTGGTTACTGTTTTCTGCTGTCACAATATTTTCATTATTTGCACGATATTAATATTGATGACAACGAAGTACAAAATGTTTCACTTAGTATGTTTGTCTTTTTCACAAAACCATCAAAATAGTTTAACTAACGAACGTTTTGCCTTAATTGTCTTAAAAAACAAGAGAGTTTTTTACCTAGGCGTTTCGTCAACAATTTCTTGAAAGTAGGGTAGTTCAGAAGTTTGCTCTTTAGTTAGACCCATTAAAGTTTCTGAAATTAGATTTTGATTAACGTTACAAAACTTATATATTTCTACTTACATACAGCGACGAAACTCGTTGAACTCTAACACATTTAAATTACAACTATCTCCACATCAGAAGTAAATAATTTAAGTATTTTACGAATACTCTCAAAATTCATTTTTATTTTACAAACTCACACCTTTATCCCCGAAGGGGTAGCCAGAGGTGCTAGCACCCACATTTCGCCAGTTTATGTTTAGGTCCCAATGTAATCGGTGGCGAGCCCATTGCCATTAACCGGGTACTTATAAACCTGCGATAAATACACACATAACTTCGAAAAGCACCGAAATGTCGTTGGCGTATGCCATGGTAAAACCTGGGATCGAACCCAAGACCTCGTCTCAGCAGTCCATTACCCATACCACTAGGCTAAAAATCCTTGTGTTGTGTCAAAGTTCATATATGTAATGTTTTGTTTATTAATATTTTATTTGAAAAGTGATGCAAACATACTTTTGACACAAAACGGAAATTTTTGCACAAAAGTAATTTCGGTTTTCTTACTTTCTGAAATTTTGCTATTCATTTATTTTCGCATATTAATATTAGTATTGATAATAGGAAAAATTGTAAAACTCACGGCAAACAGAAGAGCTGGTGTGTTGCACGATCAGTGTATAGATATCAAAGTGATCTTTGCCCATCGTCCGTAGTCTCTCCAGGAGGATATCTACTTCTCTATTGAAGACATTTCCATAACTCTCTATAGCCCGTTTGCCATAATTAGGTGTGGCTATTTTTCTATGCTTCCGCCATTGTGGACCTGTAATTTTCTTTTCATTAACTTTTTGTCGAGTAAAGGGTGGGGAAGAGGAGTTTTGTTTTTATACCTACAGCTTAGGTAGCAGATACCTAAGCACACGGCCCATCTGATCGAATGTTCTCACCGTGGCTTATGGACGTGCACACTAAGAGAGACACACTCGTACTACCGACCCTGGAAGAATAGAGTTTCTGTGCCGTCAGTGTAGAAGATAAAGCAGGACAAGCCTTCGCTTCTCTCATTATCTTTCCACTGACAGCACAAAAACTCTCCAGTGAGCTCTGGCTGCCCAGGAACACAACAGGAGATTATTATAGCTACGGTATTCTGTAGGGCGGAGATACCCCCACACATACAGTCTATTATTATTATTTATTATTTTATTATTTATTATAATATAACCATACATTGTTTTTACAGATTGTATCCAAGACAACAATGTAGTACATAATTATTATTTATCTATAATACTTGTAATATTTATTAATATATAGTAGGCAACATTAATAACTTTGTGACTCTAAACATTGGAGTGTCACCCGCTCAAATTCCGCCAATGAACAACAAAATACATCTACGTTCTGTGCTATGCTATTTAAAATATTCAGGGCTCGCACGTAAGGAGCATGCTTCAATAAGTTCGTCCGGGGTACCGGAACCTCAAATGTCTGCTCCCTTGGCGCCAGCCGCAGCCTGGTGTTAGGAACACGCAGCCTCAATGCTTCCAATACCTGCGGGTTAGTCATTTTGCCACGAAACAGCAGAAATACGTACTTGGCCAAAGCCAAGCTACGTCTTACCTCCAGCTTATAGTATCCAACCATCCCCAACACGAAAGTAGTTGGATACATAAGTGGGTAGAACGGGTATACCCCATATTGTTTGAGGTAAAGATACCTGGTAAATTTATTTTGCATCTTTTCCACCATGACAAAGAGGCCACTTGACGATAATAGGCTCGTCGCTAATTACGTGAGACGAATGGTGCTTGAACGAAAATTATAATTACATAGTTACTTACATAAAAATGAATGAATGCATTTATTTTTTGCACAAAAAATTACACATACATAAAATAAACCAAACATCGATGAGATGCTCGTTATACTCTATATATACACATATATAATCTAGTTCTAATATAGTTCGCTGAGTTTCTTGCTGGTATCTTCTCAGTAGAACTAACCTACCGAACCAGCGAAAGAATAATTTTCCAATGGTTTATTTTTACATTAATATTTAATATTTTTATAGTATTTCTTGACATACCTAATTTTAAAATTTTGACATTCATATGTGCTCTTTATGTGCGTAAACTGAATAAATGAAATTGATTCTTTGATGCTTGATTCTTTGACGCGCACAGTATTCCCGAAAGTTGTTAAATAGCTTCTGTCGTAAATATTAAATAATATGGAACCAGGAACAAAACGTTCTAGACGTTACATCTAAATCTATACTAATATTATAAAGCTGAAGAGTTTGTTTGTTTGTTTGTTTGAACGCGCTAATCTCTGGAACTACTGGTCCGATTTAAATGATTCTCTCAGTGTTGGGTAGTTCATTTATCGAGGAAGGTTTTAGGCTATATATCATCACGCTACTACTTAAGGGAGCGGAGCGTTGATAATAAATGTTAACAAGTCCGGCAATTTCTCATACATATTTTGAAGACTAAAACATACGGACTCAAAGGGATATGAAGTTTCAAAATATACCCCAGGCGAAGCTGGGGTGGGTCAGCTAGTGTTTTAATATAGTTTGTGAAATGTAGCTACGAATGCCTCTGCCTAGCTGTGGTAGGCACAAACACAGGCCTTCTGGTATTTAGAAACGTGAATATTATGTGTGTATACCTATATCGCTATATGTATTGATATTGTTACGACCGCCGTCGATATCTCGAAAACTAATAATCGAATCTTCAAGAAAATAAAACGCATTGTTAGTGACGAGGTACTCTACCGAATGGCATAGAAAAATCTGGAATCGTCAACAAAAAGTCACAACATACCTACGAGTACCTACACAATTTGTTGAATAAAAATAAACAATAGGTAAATATCGAGAATGTACTCGAAGGTCAGCGGCGGCGGCAAGATCAAAGGAATAGGTTTTTATCGCTCGCGAACTTTCCAGATAATTCGATCCTCCTAATTGAGAGGTATAAAAACATGCTCGCATAGCAACACGATTCATTCAGTCTTTGAGATCGATAACGAACACAGCGAACTTAAGCGACCAAAGAAGATTCTACCTGCGACCTGAACAACGACTGTGGACTACTGTGAACTACTGAGCGACTGGAACTGTTGAAGAAGTACTGTGTGTACTAGTGATCTAATTGTCTAGTTTGTGGTGAGCTAATAAATCTCTTCGTTGAGTAAACGGCATTTAATTGTACCCCGTGCACGTAACAATTGGTGTCAGAAGCGGAATGCCGTTATTACCACGTGAAGACGAAGGGCGTACTCCACGGACCAGACGTCAAGTGGAAATGGATGCTACACGTCAACGGAGCCTGGAAGACGAAGGGCGTCAGGCCGATGCTGTTGTCTCAGCGGGAACTACGGCAGCACCAGATGTAAGCTCGTCAGATGCCAACATAATGATGCTGCTGGCTTCTATGCAGCAGATGATGCAGGCCAACCAGGAAGCTGTCATGGGTAAAATCGATGCAGGCATCCATGCACTGGGAGACAAGGTGAGGAACCTCGAAGACGGCTTGCAAATGCTGAGCAATGAAATGGCATTAAAGACTGGGACCATGGATGACCGCTTGCAAGTTCTAGAAAAGAAGATCGTCAGGCTGGAAACCTGCGGACCTGTTACCGTGACCTCACCATCATCAGCAAAGTTCGATCTACCACACTTTGATGGAACTTCCTCATGGACAGCCTTCAAGTACCAATTCGAGATATTGGCAAAAACTAAAGCCTGGAGCAACGAGGAGTCATTTATGGCCTTGACACTTGCATTACGAGGAGATGCCTTAATAATACTGGAAAACCTGCCGCCTGAAGGAAGGACTCTGGGGTCTTTGATGGAAGCTTTAGACACACGTTACGGTGATAAGCACCTGGAGAATGTCTACCGAGCGCAGCTCCGGGAGAAGAAACAAAAATCTAGTCAAAGCCTCCAGGAATGGGCTGTAGAGGTTGAAAGGCTCGTTCGTCGGGCCTACTCATAGACACCCATAATGATCGAGACCACTCTGCTGGAGGCCTTCCTAAACGGTATACGAGACGCAGAAGTGAAAGTTAGTGTACAATTGCGTCATCATCAGACCTTGAAAGAAGCATTGGCTTATGCCCTCGAGGTGGAAACTGTACGGCAGAATGCCGGAATAAGTAAGGTCAGGGAGATCAAAGAGGTGGTTGCAGAGGAAAGGAAGCCACGATATGTCCCAACATGTTATTCCTGTAGAGGAAGGGGCCATATTCAATCAGAGTGTCCTTCGAGAAAACGGAGGAGGGTCACGGACTCCGGGACCCAAGTGGATCAAGAGGTTCCGTTAAACTAAATGCCGCCAGGGCCGCGGGGCGGGCGCTGGCTGGTCGACACGAGGCCCCAACCATCACTATAACTCAAGTTTGCAATGGAAATAGTTTGATCATCGAAGCTACCTTAAACAATCGACCTTGCAGTTTAACAGTGGATACTGGAGCTTCACGTACAGTTGTTAGACCAGAATTACTGAAACGCACCATAAGGTGGGAAAAACGATTTCCAAGGTGCCAGCTTCAGACAGCTACTGGCCAGCCAGTAACCGTTCTCGGTGAAACAGAAATGGAGGTAAGAATTGGCGACCAAATATACCAGCACTCAGTGCTCATTGCTAATATTACTGATGACTGCATTTTGGGACTGGATTTCTTGAGGAACCACAGATGTGTCTTGGATATACCTAGAGGAGTGCTGAGATTCCCTGATCAGGAAGTCTGTTTACAAGGATCGCACCCGTGCTCTCTTTACTGTTTAACGGATACGACGTTAGCTCCTAAATCGGAAACATTGGTCAAAGTGAAGTTTCCCGCGAAGACTGAACGAAGAAGATGTCTTATTGTGGAAGATGCCGGCAGTCACCAAAACTTAATAACAGCAAGAACCTTACTGATACCGAACGGAATCGCTAGAGTGAGAATTCTTAACCTCAGTGATGAAATAGTTCTCCTGAAGAAGAATAGTGTGGTCGGAAGATGTGAGGAAGTAAAGTGCCTGAGGCGGTTGAACAACACTTCAACTCAACAAGGCGGTACACAAATCTCCGAAGATCACATCGAACAACTTCTTGAGAATTCGAAGGAAAATTTAACAGCATCAGAATTGCACCAAGCCAGAGACCTGCTGCTACAATTCAGAGACATCTTTGCAACCGGGAATGACTGTGGAAGGACTGGGCTCGTGAAACACCGCATAGACACAGGTGACTCGAGGCCCATAAAACAGAGACCTCGACGTTTACCATGGGCCAGAGAAGGGGTGGTAGCAGATATGATTAAAGACATGGCTGAGAGCAAAGTGATCGAACCTTCTACGAGTCCATGGTCATCACCTGTGGTACTAGTAAAAAAGAAGGACGGTAGCACAAGGTTTTGTGTGGATTACCGAATGTTAAATAATGTCACTAAGAAAGACAGTTATCCTTTGCCTAGAATCGACGATACCCTGGACATGCTAAGTGGTATGAAATGGTTTTCAACCATAGATCTAAAAAGTGGCTACTGGCAGGTGGAGATCAGCCCTGAAGATAAAGAGAAGACAGCCTTTAGTACAGGAGTTGGAAACAGATTATGGCATTTTAATGTTATGCCATTTGGGTTATGTAATGCCCCGGCCACGTTTGAACGCCTCATGGAAAGAGTAATGGTGGGTCTACTCGGAGACGTCTGCCTGGTTTACCTGGACGATGTCATAGTTATGGGACGCAGCTTCAAAGAAAATCTGAAGAACCTGGAAAAAGTTTTTACTCGAATCCGTGAGGCTAACCTTAAACTGAGTCCAAAGAAATGCGCTTTATTTAAAAGGGAGGTCAGCTATCTTGGACATGTGATCTCCACAGAAGGAGTTAAAACCGACCCCGAGAAGATAAGAGCTGTTCAGGAATGGCCTGTTCCAAAGAACAAAACGGAGATTCGCGCGTTTCTGGGACTATGCGCGTATTACAGACGCTTTATTAAGCATTTCTCGGATATTGCCAAACCACTACACAGACTAACGGAAGATAAACGAGACTTCGTTTGGGACTTAGATTGCGAGCAAGCTTTTAGTACACTTAAACAACGGTTGTGCGAAGCTCCTATATTGGGTTATCCTACCAGGGAAGGAAGATTCATTGTGGATACGGATGCCAGCAATACCGGCATAGGTGGAGTGTTGTCACAAGTGCAAGGAGATCGCCATGTTGTAATAGCATACTTCAGTAAATCACTATCCAAGCCGGAAAGAAATTACTGTGTCACTCGTCGTGAACTTCTTGCTGTGGTGAAGTCCTTACAGCATTTTAATAAGTACCTTATAGGACGAGAGTTTACACTAAGGACAGATCATGCTGCACTACAATGGTTGCTACAATTCAAGAATCCGGAAGGTCAAGTAGCAAGGTGGATTGAGCAACTACAGGAATTTCCCTTTGTGATAGAACACCGAAGTGGAAAAGGGCACGGCAATGCCGATGCTTTGTCTCGTAGGCCGTGTGCCGAAGATTGCAAGCATTGTCAGAAGAACGAAGCCCGTGAAAATATTAAAGTCATAAAGGTGAACGGACTTGACGACAAATGGACCGGAAGCAGTATGAAGCAGGCGCAAGAGGATGATGATGATCTACAGCCTATACTGCACTGGAAGCAGCTTGGAAACAAACCCCAATGGAGTGATATATCTGCTTACAGTTCCACTACCAAAAGTTATTGGGCCCAGTGGGACAGCTTAACTCTGATCGATGACGTGCTGTATAGGAAATGGGAATCCAATGACGGCAAAGAGGTGACCCTACAAATAGTGGTACCACGAAGCAAGGTGGCTACTCTCTTACGGCACAGCCATGATGGTGTCTCTGGCGGGCATCCCGGAGTCAAGAAAACCCTAGTTAAAGTACGACAGCGGTTTTACTGGCTTCATTGTCGCGAAGATGTCGAGGATTGGTGCCGTAAATGCACAGCATGTGCATCAGTTAAAGGACCGCCGACAAGAAGCAAAGGAAAATTGAAACTGTATAACGTCGGAGCACCATGGGAACGCATCGCCATTGATGTTGCTGGACCTTTTCCAACGACTGAAGAAGGTAACAAATACATCATAGTAGTGCAAGATTACTTCACTAAGTGGCCGGAAGTATTTGCGACACCCAACCAGGAAGCAGTCACTGTGGCAAGGAAACTGGTTCAGGAAGTGGTCTGCCGGTACGGCGCGCCTATGGAGATCCATTCTGACCAAGGACGGAACTTCGAGTCTGCTCTATTTCAAGAAATGTGCAAACTCCTTGGAATGTACAAGACCCGTACGACTCCAGCGCATCCGCAGTCAGACGGTATGGTCGAGAGGTTTAACCAGACGTTGGAAAATCACTTGGCTAAAGTTGTTGATGAACACCAAAGAGATTGGGACCAGTATATCCCACTATTCCTGATGTCCTATCGATCTGCGGTACATGACAGTATGGGACACACCCCAGCGAAAGTGAACTTTGGTCGAGAGATTAGGCTACCAGTGGATGCAATAACCGGTACGCCACCTGACAGTCCTAAGCCCGTGACGGATTACGTGAGTGATCTTCGAAGCCGACTGGACGAGGTGCACAGAATAGTACGGGAAAACAATTTGAAGACAGGTGAAAGGATGAAAACCCGGTACGATAGAAATGCAACCACCAGCGGTTTCGAAGAAGGAACGCTGGTATGGTTTCATAATCCGCTACGCAAGAAGGGGAAATCTCCAAAACTCCAAGCTCGCTGGGAAGGGCCCTATACGGTTATTACGAGGATCAATGACATTACCTACCGCATTAGGAAGGGGGTTAGGGGAAAACCAAAGGTAGTCCATGTGGATAGGTTGACGCGTCATCATGGAACAAATGATGCTCGGGACGAGCATGACTAAGAGGGGGGTAATGTTACGACCGCCGTCGATATCTCGAAAACTAATAATCGAATCTTCAAGAAAATAAAACGCATTGTTAGTGACGAGGTACTCTACCGAATGGCATAGAAAAATCTGGAATCGTCAACAAAAAGTCACAACATACCTACGAGTACCTACACAATTTGTTGACTAAAAATAAACAATAGTTAAATATCGAGAATGTACTCGAAGGTCAGCGGCGGCGGCAAGATCAAAGGAATAGGTTTTTATCGCTCGCGAACTTTCCAGATAATTCGATCCTCCTAATTGAGAGGTATAAAAACATGCTCGCATAGCAACACGATTCATTCAGTCTTTGAGATCGATAACGAACACAGCGAACTTAAGCGACCAAAGAAGATTCTACCTGCGACCTGAACAACGACTGTGGACTACTGTGAACTACTGAGCGACTGGAACTGTTGAAGAAGTACTGTGTGTACTAGTGATATAATTGTCTAGTTTGTGGTGAGCTAATAAATCTCTTCGTTGAGTAAACGGCATTTAATTGTACCCCGTGCACGTAACAATATCTACAGGTTAGGTGACAATTCAATGTCTGTGCGTGAAGCCTCGAGAACTACTTCATCGCCTGCTAATTGACAGACGAGACTCTGATGCAGGTTTTCTTCCCGCGGTCAGGTGGCAGTCACCCCCATAAAATATAAGTCAATAAAGAGAAGGAGTAAATGGGCTCCGGGTCCCAAGGTCAAGGCCTCGGATGCTACCGGAAAGGAAGTTAAGACGATGATGAAATTTTCGTATGTAATTTGTTATAGTACCCGCGTAGTCCCCGGCAGAGTAGAATTTTGAACACCCATCTCTTACCGTGCGGTGTCGTACGAGGCGACTAAGGTATCCCTTAAACAGCCTTGTACCCTATCGGGTGCAAGGCTGTTTAACATCAGACAGATATAGATAATATACAGCCCAGAATCCGCCTCAGATGTATGCCTCGAGTCAACAATAGTGCCCGGAAAACGGAAATAGGCTCACCCCCTATTGCGTTAGACCGAATACAATGATGGTGAAATGTGGGTGTTAATTCACCTCTGCGTAACCCTCCGGCGATAAAGGCGTAATTTTATATTAAAGCTCACAGTTTTCAGTAAAATACTCATTTTTGCCACAAACTCCCGCATTTCACAAACTTAACAAGGTAAGTTGTAAAAGCTTTGAGGGTGACGGGTGAAGTTGGGGGTGACGGACGAAGTTGTGGGTGACGGGTGGAGCTGGGGGTGACGGGTGGAGCTCCCTGTCACCCTAGCAGAAGCAGGCCGCGGCAGCGGCGCGATTTGTGCGTCTCCCCGTTTCCGAGGACGAGTTGGGGTCACTGTGGTCCCCGCACCCGAGGAGGGCCAGATTTATTTTATTTTTATTTTTTTTATATAAGACACGTCGATTGGACTTCGCCTTGCCTGATGGTAAGCTGAAGGCAAAGTCCCAGAAAAGAGGGTCACCATTACCTACACATACCGTGTGACAATGGTGACACTCAGCTTGACGGCCTCATCATATGCTTTTTCACGCCCCGCTTAAAGGACCCGGGACTGTAGGAAGAAGGAAACACGTGCGCTGGCAACGAATTCCAGGCCTTAATGGTGCGACAGAGGAAAGAGTCTCCGAACCGCTTGGTTCTTGATCGGAGGTTTTGCACCGTGTGCGGATGACATCTAAGACCTGCACGTGTTGTCCTGTGTAGGAAAGGGGAGGGTGGGACTAATTGGAAGAGCTCATCAGAACACTCCCCATGGTACAGACGGTAAAATACAGCCATGGACGCAACATCTCTACGCAGCTGTAAAGGTTCTAGGGTGTTCGTGATCTCGGGATTCCCAATGATGCGGACCGCTCGTCGCTGCAATCTGTCGAGAGCATCTAGTAAGTACTTTGCAGAACCATCCCAGAGATGCGAGCAGTATTCCACACAGGAGCGAATTTGTGTCTTGTATAGAAGACACCGCTGCTCCGGCGTGAAAAATCGTCTCACTCTGTTCAGGACTCCGAGTTTTCGTGAGGCTGTTTTGATGATATTTTCGATGTAATTTTTGTTATTCAGGTTGCAGCGAACATCCATACCTAGGATAATGAGATTGTCCTGCAGTGGCAATGGCGTGCTCTGAAGAGTGGGGAGGGGAAGGAAAGAAGATACTTTTGCTGTAAACGCACATGCCTGCGTCTTCTTGGCATTGAACTCAACCAGGTTCTCAGAGCCCCATTGAGAAATGTGATTCAGGATCCCGTCAAGCTCAGTGACAAGAAGCTGCCTTTTCTCTGCGATATCGGACTGCCTGGCCGCAGGATGTCCATGATAACTCCCATGTAAAGTGCTGTCGTCTGCATAACAATGAACATTGCCGGTAGACAGCATTTCGTTGATATGCAGAAGAAAGAGAGTGGGTGATAAGACGGACCCCTGGGGCACGCCAGCATTTACCTGCAGAAACTCCGAAGCTCGTCCGTCACAAAGGACGCGAATACGGCGCCCCTGCAGGAAGCTAGCAACCCAGTTGCACAGCCTAGAAGGCAGACCAAAGGCAGGTAGCTTGGAAAGAAGCGATTTGTGCCAGACTCTATCGAAAGCTTTGGCGATGTCAAGACTAATTGCCAGTGACTCGCCGTGCTTGTCCATAGCCTCACCCCAAAGATGGGTAACGTATGCTAGAAGATCACCCGTTGACCGTTTCGGTCTGAAGCCATATTGCCGGTCATTAATTAAGGAGTGATCCTCTAGGTGCCGCATGAGCTGTTTGTTAATTATGTGCTCGAACACGGCTATGGGTCGATAGTTGGCTGGCTCCGAGCGATCCCCCTTCTTGGGAATTGGCTTAACATTCGCCTCTTTCCAAGGCAAAGGCACTGTACCCGAACTGTAGGATAGCCGGTACAGGCGCGTAAGCATTTTAGACAATTCCGCTGCACAATTTTTCAAAACTACCGCTGGAATACCATCCGGACCACTGGCTTTCCGGACATCGAGTGATTGCAGCACTGCACGGACATCGCGTTGCCTGATATGGATATCAGGAATCGCGTGGTCACTGTCGGGTAGTGTTGTGTTGTTGGTGGCTGCGTACCACAATCATCGATTCGGGAGTTGGCCGCAAAGAGATTAGCCAGCAGATTTGCCTTCTCTTGCGGCTCATGGGCCAGGGATCCATCAGGGTCACGCAGCGGAGGCAGCGAAGGCTGACAGAAGTTGGCTTGCACGGCTTTAGCCAGTCGCCAGTAGCCACGGCTTCCCGTGGGATGCATCACTAGCTCTTGACCAAGCCGCGCTATGCGCAGGGCATCCGCTCTGACGTAGGCCCTTCTACAGACCTTTGTGGCTCTGTTGTACGCCGCCTTGAAGGGGGCCAGATTGGGATGGCGCGTGGCGAGCGTCCGTACCCAAGCGCGGTACGCAGACTGTTTTTGTTCAACAGCTTCCGCGCACTCGCGCCCGAACCAAGGGCGCACCCCGCGGTCACCGGTGATATCGGAAGATATAGTATTCCATACCCAGAACGATCTCACCGGCTACAGCAGTAGCACAATCCGATGGGTTCTTACCTTCAAAGCAGCGCTCAACTCACGGGATGGACGCAAAATAGTCACGAAGTCCATCCCAGTCCGCTGACGAGTAGTGCCAGAGACGCCGCTTCCCCTGCACGGGTCGTGAGGGCACTATAATAGGCACCGTGGAACAGACCAGGCAGTGGTCGGAGTTGCCTAAAGCGGCTCGCACCGATACACTGAGAGATGGCCCTGGGTCAGCCGGGGTGCGAGGGATAAGCCTGTCAACGTCACTTTTGGCAACCTCACACAGGTGCTGTGCGTTTTAGTCGGTTCGAGTCCGACATAACCTCTCCCACCGGCGGGGACGGATCCGTGGGGATGTTAGCACGTAAAAAAAAGTAAGTAAGAGCCTTCTGCATTGGTAATTTTAAGATATACTGTACCTGAACCACTTAATATGCCTCCGCCGAGCACAGCAGCCATGTATTTGTACTGAGGACCTTTGATACTTGTCTTCGATGTAGTCAGTAGTATCTGAAATTGGTTATTATTTAATTTATTTATTATTAATTGGACATTTATAAGGCCGCGTGGTTCCCGGCATAGTAAAATTTGGACCACCCTATCTCTTCCCATGCGGTATCGTACAAGGCGACTAAGGGATATCGCTGTTTAACATCAGACAGATATATACAGCTTAGACTCAGCCTCAGGTGTTTGGATTGAGTGAACAATAGTGCCCGGAAGCCGGCAATAAGCTCACCCCCTATTACGTGGGACCGAATTCAATGGGTGTTAATTCACCTCTCCCTAACCCTCCGGGGATAAAGGTGTGATTAAGGGTGACTGCTTAGACCGCTTAAACCTATTTTATCTTAGCGCTTCAGTGCTTCGAAGGGCACATTCAAAGTCAAACCCTGCTTAAAATAGTCGATTGGTGTTGATGAAGGCCTGTATGGACGACCTGAATAACAGTCAGTGGTTCTCCACTACCTCAGGTTTGGAAGTCACGCGGTAGTCGCTCCAAACATAGCCGAAATAACCAAACCACGTCATATTTAAGCGAACCCAAGACTCAGAATTGAAGGCCTTGGATGCAACCAGGCCCCCGATTCTGCTAATTTTAGATAGCAAAACCACTGTTAATACCACCGACACTGCAAAAAAACAACATTTTGGACTATTTACACGGACCTACAGTCCAAAAAAAAAAGAAAAAAAAAACATCTTGTCATTCACTCTACAAGGTGCCATTTAATTTTAGACATTGCTTGCAGTGTCAGCGGTATGACAATAATTTTCTTATGACATAAAATTATCAATATCGTGGCCATAACCAACGCAAGGATGTTCAGTGTTTCTGGTGATAAGATGAAGATTGGGAAGGTTACCTTAAGGTCGTCAGGATTGCTTATCATAAAATTGAGATCAGGTCCCAACCAAAACGTCAGAACGTCTCCGTAGTCTTCAATCATCTTCTTGATGACTTCAATTAATTCTGGAAAGAAGTATGATCGATTAAAATCGGTCCAGATGGGAATTGAACCCATGATCTTTCCCTTACAGGGGGAACGCTCTGACAACTAAGCCACCTTCACCTGAAACATTCCAAATATTTCTATATTATTATATTTTATATTATCCGCCTTGCTGTGACGGTTGAGAGCCATCTATCGATATTCACACGAACTATCGTAACCAATCTCCTTTTTTATTTATAAGATTGTAATGTTTTATACTGAAGAGAGAATCGCATGTGTCGCACACAAGCTCCAGTAGCTTTAGAGGCACATTAAGTCTATTTTTTTGTTATATATGTATTCTGATAGTTAAATAAAAAAAAAAATGAATATCGTTGCAATCAGTTTTAAACATTGATTTTCGATGACTACACTCAAACTATTGAATGAAATTTTAAAGCATTTAATATGGTAACTATTCAAATCGATTCATATAGGAAAATCTGAATCGATTCAGGCAGAATTGGAACCTGCGAATTTTCTTTTTACAGAGCAAATGCTCTGACCAGTAAACCTCTGAAAATGGTTTCAAGCTTGATTGAGTTGTTCACTGTTCGAATCTAGTCTGAACCGATTCAACTTTTCCTATCTTATCCAATACATTTTCACCCCAGTCACGTCACAAGCCCCCTGGCCCCCTGGCGAAATGTGGATGCTAGCACCTCTGCCTACCACTTCGGGGATATAAGCGTGAGTTTATATCTTGAGTTATATATCTTGACTCCGAATCGTGAGAGAAACAAGGCTTTGGGAAGCACGGAATGGTTTCCATGGTTAGTGGATTCGACCCCATGTAACCCCATGTTATCCTCAAATGACACTAAAAATCGGGTATCCGTGACCAGACCCCAGTACCCGATTCCGTACTTCCCGAAGCCTTGTTTCTCTAACGATTCGGAGTCAAGATATATAACTCAAGATATAAACTCACGCTTATATCCCCGAAGTGGTAGGCAGAGGTGCTAGCATCCACATTTCGCTAGTTTATGTTTAGGACCTAATGTAATAGGAAGCGAGCCTATTGCCATTAACCGGGCACTGATAAACCTGCGATAAATATACACAAAACTTCGAAAAGCATCGACGAGTCATTGGTGTGTGCCATAGTGAAACCTGGGATCGAACTCGAGACCTCGTCTCAGCAGTCCATTACCAATTACCATTACGGTCAAGATATATGCCGGTATCCGGGGACGAGTTTGGGGACTCTGTAGTCCCCACACCCGAGAAGAGGGCCAGATCGTGAGAGATGGTCCTGGGTCGGCCGGGGTGCGAGAGATATGCCAGTCAACCTCACCTTCGGCAACCAAAAAGACCCACAGGCAGCGTGCGTTTTAGTCGGTTCGAGTCCGACATAAACTCTCCCACCGGCTCCGGTAGAGAGAAGATCCGTGAAGGTAGGACACGGCGGTATTTCTGTCCAATTGAACAGTCCAACTGGGGAAATACCTCCGCCTTACCGAATACCGCAGCCATAGTAACTTCGTGTTGTGTTTCCAGCGGTGAGTAGGGTAGCCAGAGCTCACTGGAGAGTTTGTGCTGTCAGCTGGAAGACTAAAGACCTGCCCTGCTTTGTCTTCTACACTGACGGCACAGAAACTCTGTGCTTACAGGGTCGGCAGCGCGAGTGTTACTCCGCTGGTGTTACACACGTCCATTGGCTACAGTAACCACTTTCCATCAGGTGGGCCGTGTGCTTGTATGCCACCTAAGTGGTATATGAAAAAAAAAGTTTCAACACTTAAAATACTTGCCTTATTTCGTCATGCCTTGAGCTATTATATCTACTAATCTGGGTCTAGATTCTACTAAAGCAAAAACACTGTCTTACATACCACAGAAACTACAGAAAAAATCATTTAATTTTCGATTTTAAAGCAATGCCGCTAAAGTCTAAAATTACATTTATGGCTATTTGTATAGTGAATGAAAAATGTAATGAAACTCTTTTTATTTAATTTTTAAAATACTTAATTAAAACATAAATACACGAAACAAACTCGCGATCATGTCCCGTCAAACAACCCACTCCGCATCTTTCCCGGCGCAAAGGTGCTCATGATGCTGGCCGCGTTGCCCCGCTGAATCGCAATAGCCAACCTTTGCCCCAGGAACGAGCCGGATCGGAAGTCACCGCCTTGATCGTGGATGCTGCGGCCTATTTCCGCGATCAACCTTAATTTTCGACTATATAAATAAAGTCTATAATATTATGTCTCTTTTTGATCGCCTGTCGTCTTATCTGCCAAATTTGGTACTTTTTTTATACGACTTAGGTGGCAGACAAGTGCACGGCCCACCTGATGAAAGTGGTTACCGTGGCTATTGGACGTGTGTAACACCAGAGAAGCCACACTCGCGCTGCCGACGCTGTAAGCACAGAGTTTCTGTGCCATCAGTGAGGAGGACAAAGCAGGACAAGCCTTTAGTCATCCCACTGACAACACAAATTCTCCAGTGAGCTCTGTTAACAATAAGGTAAAAAAAATAGAAAACTTTGTAAAAACAGTAATACGCACAGAATAATATAAAGTTAAGAGGAAATATCCTTGATCTAGTTAGTATTGATACTAGTGTGGCTAAACTCTCAATTATGACTAATGACGTCACACGAGACAATGACTGTATTATACAGTAATATATTTTCAACAGCGGTAGCCTAGTGGTATGGGTAATGGACTATTTTACCATGGCACACCAGGCATGCCAATGACTTTTCGATGCTTTTCGAAGTTATGTGTAGGTATATTTATCGCAGGTTTATAAGTGCCAGGTTAATGTCAATAAGCTCGCCACCTATTACATTGGGACCTAAACATTAACTGGCGAAATGTGGGTGCTAACATCTCTGCCTATCCCTATCCGGGGATATAGGTTTGAGTTTATGTTATGTTATATTTTCAACAATAAACTAGTTATTCTTCATCTTATTACTCATCTATCAGGGCCTTGATTTTGCTAAAGCGATACCATTGTCATACCACGGACATTGGTAAAAAAACCATTAAATTTTAGACTTTGAAGCAATACGTTAAAGTCCATACTTGAAAGGTTATTGTATTTTAAAGCTATGCTAATATTGACATTAATAAAAACTAATAATTAACTAAAACATAAGTTAAAATGCGTCGTGGAATTCCTCCGCATCGCATGCATCTTGTGGTAGCGTTCCCAGAAGACTGGCAGCATTCCCACGTTGTATGGCAATGCTTATTCTCTGACCTAAAAAGAGGCCAGCCCTCTGGTCACGAGAAGCGTCGACCATACGCTTCGCAATCTCCCTGAAATGATTGCGGGCGCTCGGACCCCACGGCCCAAACGTTTCTACTCCAAACGGCACAAACTCATAATCACCAATGAGATTAGAATACTTGTGCTGCTTAAGAGTCTCTGCAGAAGCTGCAGCAGCACTGGCACATCCAGCCGTATACGCCAGGTATATGGGTAGGGGAAATGGTATCGACGCATGTTACGTCCCACACCAGAGTCCTACCCATTCTTCATGGCATTAATGACGCACCATCCGGTCTCTTGCCATCGTCGCGAGCCAAACCGTTTGGTTCAAGCACAGCTGGCACACCGGCGGTGACAAGAGCACGGCGGATTATGTCGTTGAGGCTATTTGGACAGTGAATGAAGAAGCAGTTTTTTCATTTTATTTTAAACTTTAAAAATATAAAAATGATGTCTAAAATTCTGATATGACAGCGATGCTTTAGTAGAATCAAGTGTCTGCTCTTATTTTCAAGTATTGCGGACACATCAAATTCTTAAACTTCATTTATAGATAGAATCTTCCTTCTTCGAGCTTTGTCCCAACTCAGTTAGAAGTCGGAATTCCAGTCTAACTGTGACGCTGCTGAACTAAATTTTATATAGAATGTACAGACTTAGATATTACAAAGGTAAACATATTAGAACTATTTAAACTACCTAGTTAGTTATACCGTGGTTAGACTAGTTGTGAAGAAGGTAATTGACCGGTTTCTTTGTCACTGTATCTAATAGAAAAATACGTAATTTCCTTCGTAACAGATTTTTCTGCTCGTTAAATCGTTTACAAGAGTGATTTAAAAAAAAAATTTGAACCGAAATCACTAATATTCCTCTCTAACATACATACATACATATACATATAATCACGCCTTTATCCCCGGAGGGCTAGCCAGAGGTGAATTAACACCCACATTTCACCAATCATTGAATTCAGTCCCACGTAATAGGGGGTGATCCTATTGCCGACTTCCGGGCACTATTGTTGATTCGAGCAATGCATCTAAAGCTAAATCTGGACTGTATATAGGTATATCTGTCTGGTGTTAAACAGCCCTATCCCTTAGTCGCCTTGTACGACACCGCATGTGAAGTGATGGGGTGGCCCAAATTGTACTCTGCCGGGAACCTCTCCACCCCCTCCTCTAACTCCTCCAGATAAATTACTTGTATTAGAAGTGGATTCACGTCGGTAGTGTAATGGCCAGGGTTCGCACCCGAGACCTCTCGGTCGCAAGGCCGACTCCGTAACTACTAAGCTACGGACGCTTCAAATATTTTTTTTTATCGATAACTCCTGCCTGATATAGCTTGTTTTGACTTCACCGGAGACGCTGGAGGTCTAAAAAGGCCTTTTATGGGAACCGAATGGCGATGCCACTGGAGAATTTGTGCTGTCAGTGGGATGACTAAAGGCTTGTCCTGCTTTGTCCTCTACACTGACGGTACAGAAACTCTGTGCTTACGGGGTCGGCAGCGCGAGTGTGGCTTCTCTGGTGTTGCACGCGTCCATAGGCCACGGTAACCACTTTCCATCAGGTGGGCCGTGCGCTTGTCTGCCAACTAAGTGGTATTAAAAAAATCTATTCTGTGGCAATGAATTTTTTTTTGTTTTTTTTTTAACGTGCTGAAATCTACTCGGATACCACCCGCCGAGGCCAGTGGCGTAGTTATGTAGGCCTCGAACTGACTAAAACCTCACGGCCGTCTTGGGCCATCAGTTGCTGGGATTGAATCAGTTACCAGGGGTACTGTGGCTATGTACCTCGTCTAAAAATAGATATTAAAATACGGTCTTTATAGATGGGGTCCAAACTTTGAGGTCGTGCGTGTACGTAGCCTGTGCAAATCGAGAAGGTTGTATGTTCTAATTTCGGTGATTACTCGACTATGAACCTCCTCCTAATCAATACTTATTACCTAGAGATGTAAATGAGAATACTAGTACTGGTTGTTATGGTTACCAGTATTCTGTATATAAAAAAGAATATTACTTCGCTGGCTATAGGCAGAGAATTCATTCTCAATATCCTCATACATTGCGACCGGAAAGGGTGAAAATAGTGTCCGACCGAATGTTCGGTTTCATTTTCGGTCGAGTTTCGGCAAAAAAATCGAGTTTTGGTTATGTTTCGGTTTCGGCACCAAACCTGCCAAAACTACGACTGAAACCGAAACTGCATTCGGGAGTTTTCGCGCTGTGCTCGGGTGTGTCCGGCGCGGCAAATGACCATCCAAGCGACGATGACATTTGCGCCGTCCTCGTGTGTAATCATGTCGTAACCTGTTTGTTTGCAGTGCATTTTGTTTGTTGTGAGTTTTCGTGTGATATGTTTTGGGTAGTTCTTCGAAGACAAAATTTTCTATTTCTGTGGGTGTATTTCTGTAACCAACTAACATAATTGCCTGTGAATTTTTGTTTTGGATACTTTAGCTTTGTCTCTAACTTGGTCAAATGATATTTTAGAAATAGTTGTTGTCTAGGTACAAAATAAAAACATTTGAACTATGTTCTTCTGATTCATATGACGCGTCCGTTTGCCATTTTCCGGAAGAAAATGTTTGATCTGGCGTTTTTCATTTGACAAATTCACATAAATAATATTTTTTAAGGAAAGGAAATGAATTGTCCTTTTATAAAATAATGGGTTGTAGTTAAAACTACTTATACTTTTTTTATAAATAAGTAAAACATAAGTGTCCGGCGTATAATACTGACTAATATGGTGCAAGCTGCGCTTGACCATAGTTGACCGGGTAATACTGCTAGGAGAGTGATTTTGCGCGCGGGAGGAACCAATCGTGCAACGAACAAGCTAGGAGGTGGACATGCGGCTGGCAGCCAGAGAACCTGGTGATACGAAGGTAAATATATGATTCATCTGTGCTTGGTTCAGGTGACATTCTGATTACAATGCCTACTTTATCAGATTTATTTTATTGTTTTAAAACCTCAATTTGCGTTTGCCGTGATGCTTTTAGGTAATATTTTAATGTGGAATTTTTTTAATACTGAAGCCTGTATGAATATGGAGTTATGCATAATTAAAGGCAAAATCCTGATTCCTCTGTGCCTGCTTCATATGGTCAAAACACCATATGGATTAGAAAGGAGCGGTTTTATAGCGTCAATTTGCTTTTATACATACATATATATGTATTAAAGTATAGCTGCTACAAGTGTATAGCCGCTTATAGAAACTCTACATTTTATGGTCCTTCGAGCCGGATTCTGTTAAACCTTATACTTTCATTGGTACATAGTTTAAATATTTTAATTTGCATTTTTGTTACATTGTACTATAACTATTATGCTATTAATAAAATGGCAATTTTAAGATTAATTTTCCCTAATAAAAACGTGAAAAGTTATTTATCTTTAAATATCTGTATTATTTTTTTCTTTTAATATTGTAGTTGTTGTACAATGCTACGACCTGGAGGTAAAAAAGGAGAAAAAAGGTCTAGGAGAACGCGTTATGGAAAACATGACAAAAGATCCAGACAAGTATACTCTGTGCAAATTTAAATTAAAGAAACATATTTGAAAAGAAAGAGAGAAGGTTCTTGCAGAATTTAACACCTAAACAAGAAAAAATAGCTAGCTAATGAAGGGTTGATCATCAGCAACCTTGGACCACTCAGATTCAGACGATCGGGGTTTTTCTTATATTTAAACGGACAAAAGTGTCTGACACCATTGGGGAAAATACGATCACTCCATCTTCATCGAAAAATTCAGGATCTTGTCACCAAGAATTTTTTTTGAGGATGAAATTGAAAGCAGCTCGCTCCCTTGCAAAAAGTCAAGAAAATATTTCTTTTAGTAATGTTATTAACTTTCTTACTTGTGTATGTTTGTTTTGATAGTTGGACACACGATACATTACTAAGACTGATGTCAAGTGCCATTACTAGAATTAGTTTATACTGTGATTTTTTAATTGTAAAATATTTATCTAATTGATAACAGCTATTTATTTATCTATATACATTTAATGTATATTATATCTATGTTAATATTTACATTAATAAAAAAAACAAAATTAAAATGCGTCGTGGAATTCCTCCGCATCGCATGCCTCTTGTGGTAGCGTTCCCAGAAGTCTGGCAGCATTGCCACGTTGTATGGCAATGCTTATATCTCTGACCTAAGAAGAGACCAGCCCTCTGGTCACGAGAAGCTTCGACCATATGCTTCGCAATCTCCCTGAAGAGATTGCGGGCGCTCGGACCCTACGGCCCAAACGTTTCTACTCCAAACAATGAGATTAGAATACTTGCACCGCTTAAGAGTCTCTGCAGAAGCTGCAGCACCACTAGCACAGCCAACCGTGCCAGGTATATGGGTCTAATTGATTAAGTATTAAAGTTTTTTAATTTAATTTTTTGTTTCTGATTTATTTGTTACCAATTCTGATTCATCTGGGCACAAAATATTTAAATGTCGATATCTTGAAAACTACTCTATAAAAATGAGTCCCTCATTCAAATATATGATCTTTGGAATCCATATTTTCATATGGATATGTGTTACAAAGCTTATAGTGTAATTTAATTTTGGCCAGATGAATCAGTTGAAGAATGAAATTTCGAAGAAATACCCTTTTGAATTCGGTATCACTTATAAATAGAAAGCTGCAAACTAGAGACGAAAATGAAAGCGAAATTATGAGAAACATGAAGACACGGTTGCATGAATCAATGAATCGACGATTTGCCCACGTCAAAGGACATCCTGCTCTAATAACTTCAACATTACTGGATCCAAGATTTAAAAGCACATATCTGAATTCTGATGAAGTTGACATTGCTACTTTAGAAATAGAAAACCATTTGAGGATTTGCACGGTCGATGTTAGCGATACAATAAGTGAAAACAAGATGGCTGTGGTTCTCCAGAATGACTTCTGGAGAACCACAGTCATCTTGTTCATCTAGAATAGTGTCTTCCGAAAAAGCAGAAGGGCTGAATTGGACCGGGACGCCCATGATAAATGTACCTGTAACTTTATAGAAACTTCTGGTGTGGAGATGGAGAACAGTGATTGTTTAACCCAAATGAAGCAAACTATTCAGGCATACTTGTCAGAGCCTAGATTACAGAGAAGTGCAGACATTAATTCTTACTGGGATTCTAGTCCATATTATCTGTCTTTAAGAGAGGTGACACTGAAATACTCATCAGCTCCACCAACGAGTGTTTCCAGTGAACAATTATTTAGTGCTGCTGGACAAATTTATTCACACAGAATGAGCAATCTGCGAGGCGAAAATGTACTATTGTTTCTTACCTATAATATAAGATTGTTTAACTATCAATATTAATAAAAAGTAACATTTAAGTGCACATAATATATAAAAATGTTATGTATGGGTAATGCATGAAAAAGTAAATAACTACAGCTTACGTAATCATCATATAGACACTCCTGCCCCCCCCCCCCCCCTATGTCATCAAAAATAAGCAATGTAAAGATCCCCATTCCCCTTTAGTGCTTACGTAGAACTTGACCGCCTCAATAAGTTCATCGAGGGTTAATTGGTCCTAGTAATTACAATAATTATGAAAATTATTGTTTTAATCTATTTTCCTGCTATATGGTTATCTGTCTGCATAATTACCTATAACTATTATATTGTTACGGTTTAATCTTGTGCGACCTCTATGGTGAGCCTACCGCCGAGATCTTGATAACAATATCCCTACATATTATTTATTTATTAAATGAGCCTTTGCAGATACGTAGAGATGTTGCTTCCTTGGCTGTATTTTACCATCTCTACCACGGTGAGTGTTCTGATGAGCTCTTCCAACACTGGGGGTGACAGGTGAAGCCGCCTGTCACCCTGGCAGAAGCAGGCCGCGGCGGTGGCGCGCGTGGCGCGCCTCCCCGTTTCCGGGGACGAGTTGGGGACTCTGTAGTCCCCACACCCGAGAAGAGGGCCAGATCGTGAGAGATGGCCCTGGGTCGGCCGGGGTGCGAGGGATATGCCTGTCAACCACACCTTCGGCAACCAAAACGACCCACAGGCGGCGTGCGTTTTAGTCGGTTCACGTCCGACATAACCTCCTCCACCGGCTCCGGTGGGGAGGTATCCGTGGGGATTTTGCGCACGTAAAACAAAAAAAAAAAAAAAGCTCTTCCAACAAATCCCACCATCTCCTTTCCTAGATAGGACAACACGATCAGGGCTTAGATGTCACCCTCATACTGTGCAGAATATACGAGCAAGAACCAAGCGGTTCGGAGACTCTTTTCTTTGCCGCACCACCAAGACCTGGAATTCATTACCAGCTCACGTGTTTCCTTCTTCCTACAGTCCCGGGTTCTTTAAGCGTGCCGTGAAAAAACATCTGATGAGGCCGCCAAGCTCAGTGCCGCCATTGTAACAATACTTTTTTATATATTATATAATATAAAAAAATACTTTACTGTCTGTAATGGAGATCCTCTTTCCTGAGATTTTGCCCTTAGCTTAACATCAGGCGAGGTGAAGTCAATTTGAAAAAAGCACATGCTGTGAGAACATTTCAAATGATTGAAATTGAACTCGACAGTGAGATTGCAACACCTAATTTACAGCAATCGAACTTGAAATCTCATCGGATTCAGCTGTCGAGTTCGTTCGATAGTTTGAAACGCACTTACAACATGTGGCTGCTAATCCTTTTATGCAGACGATAAACAAGCTTGGCAATGAAATGTTCGCTCTTTAGAGATAAGTAGGTACACGACTGGTGAACATTTTTATTTTATTGACTTTTCGATCAATAGGCTATTTGATAAGGTCGTTCGATTGTTTCCAATACCGTTTAATGTCTTAGATTTTTCTGGAAAAATTTGCCTTGCAAAATAAGATTTTTTCTAACCCAACCGAAACTATGACTCCATTATTTTTAATTCTCAAAGTAAGTCAAAATATAAATCAAACAGTTTAACAGTTAACGTTTAAGCCTTGGGTTCCGAGCGCCTGCAATCTCTCCAGGGTGATTGCGAAGGGTATGGTCCACGCTTCTCGTGACCAGAGGGCTAGCCTTTTTTTAGGTCAGAGAATAAGCATTGTCATACTACGTGGCAATGCTGCTAGTCTTCTGGGAACGCTACCACAAGAGGCATGCGATGCGGAGGAATTCCACGACGCATTTTAACTTTTGTTTAATTATTATTTTTTATTAATGTATAACAGATTTAATTAAACATCATATATCTAAAGTAGTTAGTTACATAGTATACATTAGATCTTCCTAATTTGTAAGAGTATTGTATAAAAGTTGTTTGAATGTTTGAATCTTCAGTTAATATTATGTACTTATAAAAATTAAAAAAAAAACCAATTCAGTACCAATTTTTAACTTTTTAGGATTCCTCATTAAATTCGATTTCGAATTACTTTTATTATTAACTATACACATGTAAACGCAACGTGGACCTAATCTTATATATAAAATGCTCGTGTCACAATGTTCGTTCCCGTGCTCCTCCGAAACGGCTTGACCGATTCTCATGAAATTTTGTGAGCATATTGAGTAGGTCTGAGAATCGGCCATCATCTATTTTTCATACCCCTTGGTGATGATAAGGGTTGTCCACCTTGGGAACCGACATCCACGCGGGCGGAGCCCCGGGCAAAAGCTAGTTAAATATGATATTCTCTTGCACTGTATACATTTGCACTACGTGCAACTGGTGTGTGACGTCACTCCTAAGTACGATTTTGTATGGAGCAGTTCATTATTTAATACTAAAGTGATCATTTTTCGACAAGACAAAATAGACAAATAGCCTATTAAGTACCGAGTAGAACAGAGTGAATAGAAATAAAATGGTCGTTAAATTTTATATAACATTATATAACATTTTCCTTCTTCCTCAAACAAAAACTATACTAATCTCTTTTCTTTCTTTCTTTCTTTTTTTTTCTAATCAATTTCCATATTTTTCCTTTTTGATGAAGTAATAACATTTTTTTTATTAATTATCTAAAGTGCTTTCGCAGCTATTGAGATCCCTGCGTGTACTTTGTGGTGATTTTATCGGATTAATTAAAAAGAAAAAGCACTCCTAAATTGTCAACTAATAGCAATGCTCTACTTAATAGGTTGAAAATGTTAGTAAGATACTTTTAGGTTACATTTGAAAAAACTTTAACACCTACTAAAGACCAACTTGATTACCCAATTGTTTTTTCACAAATCTTCCATTGACATAAAAATCTTTCATAGGTGCTCAATTTTTTTTTTTTAATTTCTTTTTTCTTAAATAATACAAAATTATCTAGGTAACCAGATATATTTTGCTAATTCTGTTCATTATTTATTACATTGAATTAATCCATAGTTTCACGTATGAGAAAATAACTATAAAATTATGAACACCCCGTTTTACGTTGCCGTATAAAGTGCCTATTAGTATATTAAGCAGAATGCTCGAGTTCGATTCCTGTTTCGTGCAAATATTTGAATGCATGAAAATGGATATTTGCATTGGTCTGGTAGTGCCTCGTCAAGAGCTCGTTAAGCCTTCTGTCCTGGTTGCCATATAATCATCTAAGGGTCATAGATGTACCTACGTATGGCAACTGGGACAGACGACTGACAGATGTTTGTTCACGATGGACACAACAACTACTGAATGGGGTTTAATGCAATTTTTTTGTTAGATAGTTCTTGGTCAGACTTAAAATCTTACTACGGTTGTTTGATTGCAACCGGTTGAGTAGAACCGGAGATAAGAGATCCACGCAGGCGAACCTGCGGGCGATAAGTTAGTATCTAATAATATCATTCAGGTATTCTGAATAAGTACTTTTTATTCATAATTTGAGGTACTTGGACGACCTGAAAAAGGTGGCTGAGCAGACTGGATGCGGAAGGCGGAGGATCGGAGAACATGGCGCACATTGGGAGAGGCCTATGTCCAGCAGTGGACTGCAGTGGGCTAATTGATTGATTGATTGATTGATAATTTGTGATTTCATATTTAAGGACGGCAGAAAGAACTATACTTTTGGTATTTCTTCATAAATTTCCTTCCCGACATGTTGGCTAAGCAAATCTAGAATAGTCTAACTGAAATAAATAAATATCTTACCTTCAGGCCGACAGATAAACTGATGTGCATTTCCTATCAGGGGTAACGTTGGAGGGCCTGGTACCTTCGCTGCCATTCTGATCATCCTCCTATTTTTGTACCTCCACGCCAACCAGAAGGCTGCCAGTCCACCTACTATCAGGAACAGTGGCCAGTACATCCTGAAAAAAAAAAGAATAAAGTGAGAAGGTAGGTGGGACACGACTGTATTTCTGTCCCAATTGAGTAGGCCGAATGAGGAAGTACTTCCACCCTACAAAATACCGCGGCTATAATAAAATAACCTCGTGTTGTGTGTAGGGTAGCCAGCGCTCACTGGAGAGTTTTTGTGGTGTCAGTCTGAAGACCAAAGGTTTGTCCTGCTTCTGCACTGACGGTACCAAAACACTCTGTTCTTGCAGGATCGGCAGCACGATTGTGACTCCCCTGGTGTTTTCTGTTTCAGGTAGTTGGAAGTGAGCCAATTGCTGTCAATCGGGTACTTTATCATCGGATGTATGTTTGACGTTGGATAGAGAACAGTCGCCTTCTACGACACTCACTGGAAGATATGGGGTAGCCCTGTTCTACTTTCGGTTGGCTAAGGAATATTATTGTGTCTGATGGTCAGAAGAGTTATCAGAACGTTTTGGGAAGGTAGTCGTTACAGCCGCCTGTCACCCCCAGACTATCCCCGGAGAATCTGTCCTCTCCCAGTACCCTCTACTACTCCAAGGAAAACGTGAAAAGCTCCCGAGGCTCGAGCAACGCTGTACAGAGCTGCTACCTCAGAGTTGCGCTTCCCCCTCCTTAGATGAGAGGCTCTGCCGTCTTCGTGGAGGCACCGCAACCCAAGTTGCATCGCGTGGAGGTTTTCAATCAAGCAACCTTTTTTTTTTACATGCGGTATAACCCCACGGATACCTCACCACCGGAGCCGGTGGGAGAGGTTACGTCGGACTAGAACCGACTTTAGTCAATTGCTTTTTCACAAATCTTCATAGGTGCTCAAATATTTGAATTTTTAATTCTGTTATAATTTAATAAATCGCGGCAATTGCCCGCCGTATCCACGATCAAGGAGTGGGTTGTTCGACGCGACATAATCGCGAACATATTTTGTGCATTTAGGTATGTTTTAACATTGATCTTTTGAACTTAAATAAACATTAATTATTTAATAAATACAAATTATATAGATGCAACTATAAATATTAAAATAGTGTCTTACCTCCAAGACAGCGTCGGAGTACACACGACAAACCGCTATTCTATACTAGCTGCGTATCGCGGTAAACATAATCGTTTTGTATATATAAATCTACACCATCACTCGCACACATTATTACGAGACGCGGTACCTATGAATGTCATAGGATTACTTGTTCTATTTCTTTAATAATTATTCCGCCGTTGTTAAGAACTGTGTTAACATATTTGAGTATAATTATTAAAGACAAGAATTATTCAATGGTGAAGGGTATGTTTTTATGTACTACTGGGTCCAGTATACTATGAAAGATCCGAAGCTGCGGACCGAAGCTTCGGGTAATCTGTTGGTTAGAAGTATAGAAAACATTAATCCCGCAAACGGGATTAAAAATGGTAAGTTGTGATACTTTGGTCGGTCTGAACCTTGCCGGAATTACTTCAGGGTTCTAGGTATATACACTGACGGACTCATAAACTGCATCAAAGTAATAGACGACTTTGAAATAAATATTTTAACCAAGTATGCATACTTTCTATGCAGATTTAAATTGAAACCTCTAGATTGGTTCGTGAACTTTAAAACAGCGTAGGGTCGTATCTTTAAGTTTAAGTTTATGTACTGGAAAGGACCTTAAGACTTTTATTGAAGAAAAAACAGAAATTTAAGAAAAATTGGTTTAATTAAAAAATTGGTTTTAACAATAGACACAAACTTTATGCAAGGGTTTATTTGTGTTTTAATAAGGTGTATTACCCCCACGTGCCCTTATTACGGATTCTAATCGGTTCCGCATAGATTTTATAAGGGTTTTTAAAAGATCTTGCGGAATATTGTCCCATTCTTCTGAAAGTGCTGTTCTTAGTGCTGCCACTGTCGTGGGCGAAGGGTTTCTCGCATATACAGCTCTTTTTAAATTGTCCCAAACATGCTCGATGGGATTAAGATCCGGGCTGCGTGCTGGCCAATTTATTGTACGTATCCCAACCTCTTCGCAATAATGTTGAACTTGTGCAGCTGCATGCGGCCGGGCATTATCCTGCATTAAAGTAAAATTTTCGCCTATGAATCCCATGTAAGGCACCACGTGATCTTCTAATATCTCTGTTATGTAGCGATGTGCTGTCAAACCCCCTCTATTACCGTTTTGACGGACCATGTCTATGAACACAAGTTCGGTTCGCCCGTTCATCGATATGCCACCCCAGACCATACATGAACCGCCTCCAAAAGGAACACGCTCCTCAATGCAACTTTGAGCATATCGCTCCCCACGTCGACGATAGACTCTTCTGCGACCATCTGCACCATATAAACATGTCCTACACTCGTCCGTGAACAATACAGAGGCCCACTGCTCTTCTGTCCAATTCAGGTGATGACGCGCAAATCTTAAGCGAGCTTGTCTGTGAGCTGTAGACAACTTTGGACCATTTGCTGGTCTAAAAGGGGTGATATCCGCTTCCTTTAACCTTCTTCTTATTGTTCGTGCACACACGTTTACTCCACGCACTTCATTAAGCTCGGTTTTGATGTTAACTGACGTGAGGAAACGATTTCGCAGGGAAGTTATAACAATAAATCGGTCATCACGACCTGTGGTTGCTCGAGTTCTGCCTGTACCACGTCTCCTCCTGTAAGAACCTGTCTCTACAAACCTTCTGTATATTCTAGAAACCGTAGACTGGTTTAAATTTAAATTTCTACCAATCGTTCGTTGATCCAAGCCCTCCCGCACCAATGCTACAATTTGTGCCGCTTGTTCGGACGAAGTATCCATATTATGGTTCAAAAACTCTCGATGTGTTAAAAAACTAACCCAACAATTATGCTGGTAACAATAATTCAATTGACAAAACAAAAAAAATCAATGAGAATCAATTTAAAACTTTGCTATAAATAACACGCAAATCTGATACTACAAGTAAATTTTCTTTCCCGGCTATATTCATTTGTTTTACTGCAGTTCTATTTTTAAATTTAATTTTTTTTTAAGATTAAGAGCCAGTCTTTCCATATTTATATAATTTAATCTAAAAAGTTTGCATACTTATTATAAAAAATCCTTTTAGAGTAAACCTGAACTTTGATGCAGTTTATGAGTCCGTCAGTGTATATATCTACGAAATGCGAAGTAAGATAGCATGTCGCATTGTCGCCATACTATAGTGCTATATCAAGAAACTGTGTAATTTTGTTAAATTTAGATGCGCTTCTTATTGAGAAGGCATTCAATCTGTAATTTGTAGTAGCCCTCGGAATGTTTAAAATCGGCCGCTGCCGAAGTCCCAGCACGTTGGTTCGCAGCGAGACGGAGGCCAAGAGCTGTGGACAGTCAATCCTGCTGTTTGTGATATTGGATAGGTAGCATATGTCGCCAATATCACGCCTTAATTCCAAAGGCAAGAAATGATACCTAATATATGCCTAAAGCTACATCTTGCCTTCGAATATCGTGCGGGCCCGAAGTTACGGATGTTTTATAGTAGCCGTCTTATGTTTATTGGATTATACAAATATTTGAAGGAGGTTACTATAGCATTTTGATACTTATTTGATGAAAATTTTGTGCAATAAGTACCTTAGGTAATGAGTCTAACAACAGGTCTAACTGGAATTATTTGATACACCAATGTGTTATGGCAGTCGTTGCACGCAAATCCCGCAGTTGGACTGGAATTATCGGACCCCGATTCCGAGGTAAAAGCTTTGGATGCGATCGGATTATTCGGATTAACGATATAATGAAAAAGATCTTAGATAATATATGGAAATTTGGTTACACAGTAATGCCACACATTTTTTGCTGCGGTTTTCCCAAGCACCTACAATATGGGGTTCTTCAAGAGGTGCATCAGAAGGTTTCTTCATGGTCGGCAGCGCGAGTGTAACACCCCTGGTGTTGCATACGTCCATAGGCCACGGTTACCACTTTCCATCAGGTGGGCCGTGTGCTTGTCTGCCACCTAAGTGGGATAAAAAAAAACATACGTATTATCGACCGATAAACACGTCTGTGTGGGGGAGACATCATAGACTAGCGACCGCCCATTACTTCGCACGTGTGGACCCGTTTTACCCCCTTAGGAGTTGAGTTTCGTAAATGCCGTTCCTAGCGGATATTTAACATAACATAACATAACATAAACTCACGCCTATATCCCCGAAGGGGTAGGCAGAGGTGCTAGCACCAGTTCGCCAGTTTATGTTTAGGTCCCAATGTAATAGTTGGCTAACCTATTGCCATTAACCGGGCACTTATAAACCTGCGATAAATACTCAAATGACTTCGAAAAGCATCGAAAAGTCATTGGTGTGTGCCATGGTAAAACCTGGGATCGAACCCGAGACCTCGTCTCAGCAGTCCATTACCTATACCACTAGGCTACCGCGGTTTTAACCCTGTAAGAAACCTACAAGCCAAATTTCAAGTTTTTAGGTGTTATATTTTATGAGATTTCGTGATTATTCAGTGAGTAGTATTTCGCATTTATATACATATACTTGTAGATAAGATAAGATATTCTCTATTGCACACCATAAAAGTAGTATATGATAACAATTTACATATATATCCGTTATTTAATTACGCGGTATTTAACACGAATTGGTATAATAAGTGGCAAAGATTACAGGCTTTTTATTCTGTAAATAATAATCACTTGGAGAATGACAGGTACCTACGAAGATACTATAATTACAGGTTATGTCGCCACCGGTCAGACTCCTCTTGGTCAATTTCTTATTATGATCATGTACAGTCGACGATAAAAGTAGCTTAACAAATTCTAATTTTATGGTTGCTGTCCGTCTATTTGTCCGTCTGTCAAGACCTTTTTCAAACTTCTAATTCAACGCAATCAAAATATATTGCGGTAGATAGTAGTGTAGTTCGTCTCTGAATGCAGTTCTGTATGGAACCCTCGATGCGCACGTCCGACTCGCACTTGACCGGCTTTTTTTACACCACTTCGGTGGCAGACAAGCCACTGCCCATTAGATAGAAAGTGGTTACTATGGCCTATGGAAGTGTGCATCACCAGGGAAGTCACACTCGTGCTGTCAACTCAGTGGCAGAAGATGAAGACCTGTCATAGCAGAAGACAAAGCAGGACAAGCCTTTGGTATTCCCACTGACAGCAAAAAACTGCAGTGAGTGACTACCCTACCTGCACTGGCAACACAACACGAGGTTATTACAGCCGCGGTAAAATATAAGGCGGAGGTAGGTACAATCAAGAGAAGGCGAGAGGAGGACCTTCAACCTCTTACAGCTGTGAAAAACTAAACTTCTAGATCAACACAATTAAAAGAACTTGCCGTTTAAGTAGCATAATTCTGTTTTGTACTAAACCCTCAGTGCACGAGTTCAACTTGCTTGCTTGAGGTTAATGGCAATATGCGAGCCTATTGCCATTAACCGGGCACTTATAAACCTGCTATAAATACACACATAACTTCGAAAAGCATTGTAAAGTCATTGGTGTATGCCAAGGTAAAACCTGGGATCGAACCCGAGACCTCGTCTCAGCCGTCCATTACCCATACCACTACGCTACCGCGGTTATTATAATATAACATTAATATAAAAAAGCTTGATATAAAAATAGACAACAATAAAAATTCTAAATGAACACTGTTCAAGTTAATGAGACGATTTGTATGTTTTTAGAGTAAAGTTGACAAAGGAAAGTCATTGTTTATTTATGTGGTTCAACATTTTAAAAGACGCTTATCTTTGCCTCGCATAGAGTGTGAAGCGAATGTTAATGGTTCCAATGAGTTAGTCACTAACTAGTTCACAGTGGGTTATCCTTGTCCGGTTTGCTAGTCAAGTCTAGTTTTCGTAATCTCACTAGGCAAATTATTTCATGCATATTAACGGCAACACAGATGATTTTAAAATTTTAAGTTTCTCATAACATAACATATCAAATCAATCAATCAGCCCACTGCAGTCCACTGCTGGACATAGGCCTCTCCCAATGTGCGCCATTTTCTCCGATCCTCCGCCTTCCGCATCCAGTCTGTCCCAGCCACCTTTTTCAGGTCGTCAGTCCATCTGGCTAGGGGGCGTCCTACCTTTCGTTTACCTTCTCGCGGTCTCCACTCTAGGACTCGTTTGCTCCAACGGCCATCGGTCCTTCGGCAAACGTGGCCAGCCCACTGCCATTTTAACTTGCTTATTTTGTGGCCTATGTCGGTAACTTTGGTTCTCTGTCGAATAACCTCGTTCCGAATTTTATCCTTCAGAGAAACTCCAAGCATAGCTCGCTCCATAGCCCGCTGCGCGACTTTTAAGCTATGGACCAGCCCCACTGTAAGTGTCCACGTTTCGGCACCGTAAGTCATAACAGGTAGGACGCACTGTTCAAAGACCTTTGTTTTGAGGCATTGCGGTAGGGGTGAAGAGAAAACTCGACGTAGTTTGCGAAATGCTGCCCAACCCAGCTGGATTCTTCTGGCTAGTTCTTTCTCGAAGTTGTTTTTACCGAGCTGGATAACCTGCCCCAGGTAGACATATTTTTGAACAACTTCGAGTGTCGCCCCTTCGATGGCAATCGGTCTCGGTGCAACATGTTCGTTGAACATAATTTTGGTTTTATCCAAGTTTACACCAAGGCCGACGCGTCGAGAAGCTCCATCTAGGCTATGCAGCATTTCGCCCAGTTGTTCCAACGATTCCGCTACTATGACGATGTCGTCGGCGAACCGAAGATGTGAGATGTACTCACCGTTAATGTTTATACCCTGCCCAGTCCAATCCAGAGTTTTGAAGACGTCCTCCAACGCGTTGGTGAATAGTTTGGGGGATATAACATCTCCCTGTCTCACTCCACGTTGGAGGCTAATAGGTTTCGTCTTCTGGTCTTGGAGCTGGACGTACATTGTGGCAGTGTCATACAAGCATCTCAGCACCTCGATGTATCGCCAATCGACACGACACCGCTGTAGGGCATCCAGAACTGCCCAGGTTTCGATGGAGTCGAAGGCTTTTTCGTAGTCCACAAACGCCATACACAGCGGCTGATTGTATTCTTGGGCCTTTTCTACAATCTGCCGAACAGTATGGATGTGGTCCACGGTGCTATAACCTTTTCGAAACCCGGCTTGCTCCGGTGGTTGGAACTCGTCGAGCTTACCCGCAAGACGATTTGTGACGACTCTTGAGAACAGCTTGTAGACATGACTCAGGAGTGAGATGGGCCTGTAGTTCTTCAGCAAGGTCTTATCTCCTTTTTTGAAGAACAGTATCACCGCACTCCCGCTCCATGCCCTAGGTGTTAGACCTTGTAGGATGACGGAATTAAAGAGGCTTGCTAGCTCTTTCAGGATTGGAGTTCCGCCTGCTTTCAGGAGCTCAGTAGTAATACCGTCATCACCTGGGCACCTGTTGTTTTTCAGTTGTCTGAGAGCCGCCTCTAACTCGCACTGCTCGATATCGGGTATCTCCTCGGTGTAATGGCGCGTGAGTGGGGCTCTGTGGTCTTCATCGCTGGCTGCACAGAAGCGGGATTGTACTCACC
The DNA here is from genome assembly GCA_963662185.1 of Eilema griseolum. Lineage (NCBI taxonomy): Eukaryota > Metazoa > Arthropoda > Insecta > Lepidoptera > Erebidae > Eilema > Eilema griseolum. The sequence continues at coordinate 7,489,702 of OY759249.1, forward strand.
CTGGGAGTACTCCATGATACAATTTAAATCCGAGGTGACGTTCGGTAAACCTTGGTCGCTCGTGGTTATCAGTGGGTGTGGTTGTTGTCCCTGAAGATGCTCCGCATTGCACTGGTTGCACGCCGTGTGCTTGTTTGCATAAACATGGCTTAAACACTGAACATGTACACTAAAATACACACATCACATTGCACTAATTTATTCATGATCACTGTTCTTGCACAGCGATTATTATTGGCGTATTGCAGTGAATATATGGCAATCTTACGGACGGAATGGTACAATAATTCATAATTGATTCTTGCTTGTCGGCCATCTTATGATGTTGCGCAATTGTATGCAACGCATGTTACCTAAGATGTTACTCAATAACAAAGAGTTATGTCTTTTATGTCATCGATAACTGCGCGGGAGCGGTGAGTGAACCACAGACAACCACAGATTATCTGTGATGATTTAATTTTATAAAGGAAGATATCCCGTTATGCATTTTTTTTTCTTTCATTTTTGTTTGTTGTTTATGGTTTGGTCATTGTGTTCTCTATTTTTAAGTGTTTTAAGTGTTGTATGAGATCTGTTGTCGTGTGTTCATGCGTCACTGACTCGTTGCGTGGCGGCGGAGCCACTAGCGGCGCCATCTGAAAACCAGCGCTTCGCATACCCTGGTGTGCGGGGCATTCATGCTGAGATGGTGGCCCATTTGGGTGCGCACGATGTGCAGTGAGAGTGTTCTTTTTGTGATATCTTCTTGTTGTGTATATATATTTATTGTCTGACTCTCTGTACGTTGTGTGTTCGTGAATAAATGTTTTTTCTTTCTTTCTTTCTTTCTGTGTCCCGTAGGTTTACTCGTCCGTGATGCATATAGCTGTCCATAGAACTTTTCGATCTCATCGAGAATCTCGAACCTTGAGGCAGTCATTTTACCATCCGCAGTTTTAAGTTTCGTCAGATGGGGCCTCCCCAACTGCTGAGCGAACACTTTCGACCCCCTATTTCGCTCAATCGCCTCCTGGACGATATGGGTGTTGTAGCGTCGGAGGTCGCGTCTAATCAGCTTTTTAATTTGTCGGTTTAAGGCTCTCTCATCTGACGAAGACGAAGACGACGGTGTGGATGACTTCTCACGTCTCTTTCTCATAAGTTCGAGAGTCTCAGGAGAGAGCTTGGACTCTCGCTGTTTGCGTTTCCCGGGAAAGAACTTTCGAGACACTTCCTGCAATGTTTTGACCACTGTGTCGGTTTTCTCGTCAATGCCGTTTGTGGTTTCCAGTGTTGCGAAACGATTTTGAAGTTCCAATTGGAACTTTTCGGACCCTAGAGTGACTTGGAGTGGCGTAGGTCGGAGAGTAGACCGTATCATTCGGAATCTTTCAGCCTTGATATTAATATTTAGAGAGCCTCGGACAAGTCTGTGATCGCTTCCGGTTTTAAACTTGTTGATCACAGAGACGTCTCTAAATATGTGCTTACTGTCCGTTATCAAAAAGTCTATCTCGTTTCTTATCACAGAGTCCCGACGTTGCCAAGTCCACTTCCTGTGGGGCTTTTTCTTAAAGAAACTATTCATTAAGAAGAGCCCCTGCGCCTCGAGGAAGTTGACTAGCATTTGTCCCCTGTGATTTCTGCACCCCACTCCATAAGGTCCGATTTTCGTCTCACCGCGTTCTTGTATTCCCACTTTAGCATTGAAGTCCCCCATAACATAACATAAACTCACGCCTATATCCCCGAAAGGGTAGGCAGAGGTGCTAGCACCCACATTTTGCCAGTTTATGTTTAGGTCCCAATGTAATAGGTGGCGAGCCTATTGCCATTAAACCGGGCACTTATAAACCTGCGATAAATACACACATAACTTCGAAAAGCATCGAAAGGTCATTGGTGTGTGCCATGGTAAAACCTGGGATCGGATTTTAATTTCTCCTCTGGATATTACAATCAAGGTGAATCAAATCAATAAAATAAGGAGGTAGGACACGGTGGTATTTCCGCCCAATTGAGCAGTCCGACTGGGGAAGTACCTCCTCCCTACAGAATACCGCGGCTATAATAACTTCGTGTTGTGTTCCCAGCGGTGAGTAGGGTAGCCAGAGCTCACTGGAGAATTTGTGCTGTCAGCGGGAAGACAAAAGGCTTGTCCTGCTTTGTCTTCTACACTGACGGCACAGAAACTCTGTACTTACAGGGTTGGCAGCGCGACTGGGACTCCTCTGGTGTTACAAACGTCCATAGACCATGGTAACCACTTTCCATCAGGTGGGCCGTGTGCTTGTCTGCCACCTAAGTGGTATATAAAAAAACTGGTGTGGGACGCAACAAGCGTTGATACCATTACTCCTACCCATATGCCTGGCACGGTTGACTGTGCTGGTGCTGCTACTGCTTCTGCAGGGGCTCTCAAGCGGCACTAATACTCCAATCTCATAGGAGATTATGAATTTGTTGAAGTCGAAACTTTGGGGTAATGGGGACCAAGCGCCCGTAATCTCTTCAGGGAGATTGCGAAGCGTATGGTCGATGCTTCTCGTGAATAGAAGGCAGGCCTTTTTTTAGGTTAGAGAATAAGCATTGCTATACAACGTGGCAGTGCTACCAGTCTTCTGAGAACGCTACAATAAGAGGCATGTGATGCAGAAGAATTCCACAACGCATTTTAATTATTTTTTTTGGTTATAAGTTGTATAATTGTTCTTTAGATTTTATTATAATTGTTTTTTATTGTTTGTATATGTAAATTGAAATGTAAATACATGTTTTCATTTAAAAAATAATTAAAAAACCCCCGCTACGAAATTTTTGAAGTATGCTAACTGTTCTAATCGATTAAGATATAGGAAAAATTTTATCGTTTCAGGCGGGAACCGCCCGAAACCTTTCAAATTCTTCTATCCGTCCCACTTATGGCGAAGGTGAGACGGATATATGTATAATTTGGATGGTTTCGGGCAAATTAATCGAATTATTTAGTTTATTGTTACCTTGTTCAAAAAATAATCCCGAGGACATTACTTTGATGCTGGACTCTGAACAATAATGTCGTTATAGTTAGCAGCAAACTGTTTGCATAGTGAGGCTGCGACTCATGTGCATCGTCACGGTTGACTTATAATAGTTATAATATGGCGTGTTAATGTCGATCACTCGATTCCATATATTGTGAGCTATAATCTGTGGTAGGTTCATATTGAGACATATTCAATACATCGTTACATGTATACACATTGTTGTAGATTATGTCGTTAATGTCATGAAAAATGGGTAGAATTCTGGTTTTTCGAGGAGGTAGGACACGACGTTATTTCCGTCCAATTCAGCAGTCCGACTGGGGAAGTACCTCCGCCCTACAGAATACCGCGATCATAATAACCTCGTGTTGTGTTCCCGGCGGTGAGTAATACCCTACTCCAGAGCTCACTGGAGGAGATCAATAGCTTATCCTGCTTTGTATTTTACACTGACGGCACAGAAACGTTCAATGCTTGCAGGGTTGGCAGCGCGAGTGTGACTCTCTTCATTTTACACGTGTCCATAGGCCACGGTGACCACTTTCCATCAGGTGGGCCGTGTGCTCGTCTGCCACCTAACTGGTATAAAAAGAAAATTCTGGTGTGGGACGCAACAAGCGTTGATACCATTGCTCGTACCCATATACCTGGCACGGTTGACTGTGCTGGTGCTGCTACTGCTTCTGCAGAGGCTCTCAAGCGGCACTAATACTCCAATCTCATAGGAGATTATGAATTTGTTGAAGTCGAAACTTTGGGGTAATGGGGACCAAGCGCCCGTAATCTCTTCAGGGAGATTGCGCAGCGTATGGTCGATGCTTCTCGTGAATACAAGGCTGGCCTCTTTTTAGGTCAAGGAATAAGCATTGCTGTACAACGTGGCAGTGCTACCACTTCTGAGAACGCTACAATAAGAGGCATGTGATGCGGAGGAATTCCACGACGCATTTTAATTATTCTGTTAGTTATAAGTTGTATAATAGTTCTTTAGATTTTATTATAATTGTTTTTTATTGTTTGTATATGTAAATTGAAATGAAAATACATGTTCTCATAAAAATAAAAAAATCCCCTGCCACCAAAACAACCCCCAAAATGTCGAAAATAAGTTGTGTTAGTTAGCCCTATAACTTTGATATACCTAGTGTATTATATTTTGTTGCAAGCCTTGTCATGTCGGGGGACCCTAACTGGTAGAACACTACGTCATATTATCGGAACGATCCAAGGTCCCCCTGACGCTTACGCGCTTGAATCAAAATATTATAGGTAGGTACCCAGGCCTGGGGGTGACAGGTGGAGCCCCCTGTCACCCTCGCAGAAGCAAGCCGCGGCGGTGGCGCGCCTGGCGCGCCTCCCCGTTTCCGGGGTCGAGTTGGGGACTCTGTAGTCCCCACACCCGAGAAGAGGGCCAGATCGTGAGAAATGGCCCTGGGTCGGCCGGGGTGCGAGGGATATGCCTGTCAACCTCACCTTCGGCAACCAAAACGACCCACAGGCGGCGTGCGTTTTAGTCGGTTCGAGTCCGTCCGGGATTTTGCGCACGTAAAAAAAAAAAAAGCCCTTTCATTTGATACCCATATTGATGGAGATGAGAAAAAATATGTACTTCGTCATTTTATAGCGGCGGCCATCTTGGATCGATTTTTTTCAAACATAGCTAAGAACACTCCCGACTAATATACCTTTCAAATAAAAAAATAAAATCGGTTCTTCAGTCACACGACACAGACACGTCAAACATATTGTGTCGTGGGTTAAAAAAAAGTAGATTATATTTGATGTTCGGCTTAAATGGCGCACATTGGCCTTATATTTTTTTGTTAAATACATAATATATGTCCAGTAGTGAACTTCAATAGGCTGTCCATTGATTGATTTTTAAACACACTAAATTTAATCAAGTTATCTTCAAAAACGACGAACTTTTATACAAAACTTAAACCCCTTTTAAAGTGTATTTCAAATAGGGGTGAAAAGGTAGCCCTTTTCGTTGATTTGTCCTTTTTTATTTTGAGTCCGTCAATTTGTTGGAATTATTTTTGGTCCATCTGGTATTATTATATTTGGTATTTTAATTGACCGCATCTCGCTAGATATTAAAAAGCTTAAGTGCAGTTTAGAAAATACGAACCACTATTTCTGATACTATTGAACTTAAAATTGTGGTCGCTACCTTGATGATCCTGATAGAAGCTTTTTAACGCCCCGCTTGAAGAATCCGGGACTGTAGGAAGAGGGAAACACGTGCCACGGTACAGCATTCCAGCTCTTCAACGTGTGGCAGAGGAAGGAGAGTTTGGTGTGAAACGGTATAAATTCCATCATGTGTGGCTTAATGTGCCGCGTGGTTCCCGAAAGAGTAGAATTATGACCACCTCATCTCTTAGCATGCGGTGTTACGACACCGAATTATGACCACCTCATCTCTTAGCATGCGGTGTTACGACACCGCATGCTAAGATATGAGGTGGTCATAATTCTACTCTGATGTTAAACAGTCCTATCCCTTAGTCGCCTTATACGCAAGGCGACTAAGGGATAGGACTGTTTAATATCAGACAGATTTCAATCAGCCTCAGAAGTATGGCTCGTGTCAACAAAAGTGCCCGGAATACGGCAATAGGCTCACCCCCTATTACGTGGGACCGAATACAATGACTGGTGAAATGTGGGTGTTAATTCACCTCTGCCTAACCATCCGGAGATAAAGGCGTGAGTATATGTATGTTTGTATGTAGTATTGTTATGTTCCTTAAATTATCATATTAGCAACGATTTGCTAGTGAACATACAATTAGGATCAGTCACAGAATTAATAATAATACGCACACCATCATAGCAAACTTACTTACAATTAAATATTTCGTTTGAATCACTTTAGTAAGATTGGTTATACGGTACCAACAACGTTCAGGCCTAACCCAGCCGCACCTGCAATTTCTTGAATTTGTTACCACCGTTACGATCCTGGCATATTATTATATCTTTTGCTTTTCTACTTTCAAAATTGTTTTGTGACATACTCGGCGACCTATTTTAGAAATACCTTTTTTTACAGTAGTTACTTTTTATCTTATTGACATAAATATGTCTAGGTTGACTCTTTCCGCGTTGCCAATTTACCTTCGCTTAACAAATCTGTTCCGCCATCTTCCCGCGTCCTATCTCTTCACGTGTCCGAACCATCTAAGTATCCCTTTATGAATCTTAATCAATATATTTTCAACCATACAACGACGCTCAGAGAATAAAAACAAATATTTTAGTTCTACCCCTTTATTGTTAAAAGTTGTGGGGCTTTACGAGGAGTTATAAAATAGGCTATTTTATGTAACATCAGTAACGTAAGCTTTCAAATCCCGATGACTAAGTAACTAATACAGCTAACTTCAAATACCTTCTAAATGTCGCTAACTAAAGTTTAAGCATGACGATAATCTATACATAATAAACATTATAAGATAGGACTAAAATGTATGGACAGCTTTTCTATGAAGAAATAGAGATACAAGTTCAGTTTACGTGCATGTTATAAAATAAAATCAGCACTATTGTCCACCGTTTACAGCAAACAGAGACTTTTTGTTTAAAAGGCTTATGCTACATTAGTACCGTGTTGGATCCCGGTGAAGAAGAATCAATCAATCAATCGCACCGCAGACCACCGCAGTCCACTGCTGGACATAGCCATCTCCCAATGTGCGCCATTTTCTCCGATCCTCCGCCTTCCGCAACCAGTCGTCCCAGCCACCTTTTTCAGGTCGTCTGTCCATCTGGCTTGGGGGCGTTCTACCTTTCGTTTACCTTCTCGCGGTCTCCACTCTAGGACTCGTTTGCTCCAACGGCCATCGGTCCTTCGACAAACGTGGACAGCCCTCTGCCACTTCAACTTGCTTATTCTGTGACCTATATCGGTAATTTTAGTTCTCTGTCGGATAACCTCGTTCCGAATTCTATCCTTCAGAGAAACTCCAAGCATAGCTCGCTTCATAGCCCGCTACGCGACTTTTAACTTATGAACCCAGCTCCACTGTAAGTGTCCACGTTTCGGCACCGTAACTCATAACAGGTAGGACGCACTGTTCAAAGACCTTTGTTTTCAGGCATTGCGGTAGGGGTGAAGAGAAGACCCTACGTAGTTTGCGAAATACTACCCAACCCAGGTATATCCTTCTGGCTAGTTCTTTCTCGAAGTTGTTTTTACCGACCTAGATAACCTGCTTCAGGTAGATATATTTTTGAACAACTTCGAACGTCGCCCCTTCGATGGCAATCGGTCTCGGTGCAACATGTTCGTTGAATATAATTTTGGTTTTATCCAAGTTTGCACCGAGACCAAAGTGTCGAGAAGCTCCATCTAGGCTATGTAGTATATCGCCCAGTTGCTTCAACGATTCCGCTACTATGACGATGTCATCGGCGAACCGAAAATGTTTATATAGTTAATATAATATTTTATATTATATATGGTAGTAGAATAGAGCCCTCTGTCTTTTCCCGCGGGAGTCGCAGAAGGCGTTGAGCTGTTCTCAATCCGACAGTGATGACAAAGTGCCCGCTTGACACCAATAGGCTTACCCTTTCGTACACTACTGTTGGCATTTCCGCCGTATATGACTGACTGGATTTCATCAGTGAATATCCGTTCAACTGAATTGGGTACGCATATGATAATGAAGAATACTTTTAATTGATCTCAATTGCTATACTTGATTTGTTGAAATACCTTTAATCGTAATCTATGTTCTATTATTGTGGTTATTTCTAGTATATTGCTGTCGTTGTTGTTGTTGATGATGTTGTTATGTCTAGTAATAATAGATGGCATTACACGCTACGAGAAATCCTTACAATCACAGTTAAAACTGCACCGATAAGATCTATGCTAAATTTAAAAACTAAACTACAGTTTTGATACGGATTTATCAGTACGATTTGAATGGTATAGAGCAATCGTGACAATTTCTTAGAGCATAAGTCTTTACTTATTGTAACTAATCCAAGTTTTTATCATTTCTTTGAAGGAAGAATATTATCATACTAAATCATTTATTATTTAAGTAGCAAATCAAACGAATGTATATGATAGCAGTAGCTTTTGAATTCAAGCTAGACCATTAACTCTATTACTTTGCCTCGATTGTACTCTAACATTGTATCCATCAGCAATTGTGACAGATATACCGACATGGAGGTTGTTTAAATCTTCTACAGAACCCACTGGGTGTAGCTTAACGTATCGAAGGACCCAAACTACGATAGTCTTGACCAGCGCTGTGGCATATACTCGACCTGAAAAAAAAAAGCATTTTTATTTCTTATCGATGGTATAAAACAAAGCATCTTTTCTTCTTATCGATAAGATACAATAAAGTATTTTCATTTTTTACCCAACTACGGCGAAGCAAAAGGAGGGTTATGATTTTGACAGGCTATGTATGTATGTATATACGTTCATCTGTTCCCTCATAGCTCCTCAATCACTAATTAGAACTGGACAAATGAGGTATCGTTAGAAGCGTCTTAGTTGTCCGCTGGTTATTAGGCTATATGACGTGTCACTGAATCTAATGTGGCGTCCTCAAGCGGTCATAAAGTACATACTGTGTTAAAAAATAAATTTGAGATTAATGTGTCGTGTTTGATATCAACTGAAAGGGCTTAATTAGCACATTTCAAATATGTATAACTTACACATATTGCTTGCCCCAAAATAATATAAATAAAAAAATAAGTTTAAAACTAAAACCCGACTACAGAAAAAGTATTAAACAAGAAAATATCAAGAATAGCCGTGGTTGTAGGCCACTTAGTCTAACAAAACAATACATTCTAGGGAAAAGTGGCATACGACCACGGCTATCCTTGATATTTTCTTGTCTAATACTTTTTCAGTAGTCGGGTTTTAGTTTTAAATGTATTTTTTATTTTGGAAAGAATTGCTTCACCATCCACCCCATCTCTTCCCATGCGGTGTCGTAGAAGGCGACTAAGGGATAGGCCTGTTTAACATCAGACAGATATATACTGCCTAGACTCTGCTTCAGAAACATGACTCGAGTCAACGATAGTGCTCGGAAAACGGCAATAGGCTCACCCCTATTACGTAAGACCGAATACCGAATACAATGATTGGTGAAATATGGGTGTTAAGTAATTCACCTCTACCTTTCCCTCCAGGTATAAAAGCGTTATTATATGTATGTACCTTAGTATATGCATTTTAGATCCCTTAATGCTTACTTTGTAATTAGAAAGCTTCGTGTATATCTTTATAACCTAAAATTTTTGGAAGCGTTGAATGTTGATTATAGGTGTCATTAAGTGCCTAATTGCGGTGAAATTAGAGCCACTTTATAAGCATGTGTGTTGAAAACGTAAAGCTGTCTCTCATTTTTTTAGTTTTATATGAAAACTTCACAATAGATATTTATTTAAACTTCATGCACAAATGTACAAAAGCGGACTCAATGCCACAGGCATTCTCTACTAGTCAACCCAATAGGTGGTGCAGAGAATAACAAGGTAGATGCATTATGAAAGGCAACTAGGTAATATATATATCAATACATACATATATACATAAATATATAAATAAAATATACATACACATAATAATATCCAACCATACATTGATAAAAATAATTACAATGAGGTTTCCTCCAATTTATCCAGCATGAGTTTTCGAACTCTCAATTTAAATGTGTAACGGCTTGTGGCTCCCCTGATCCCGAGAGGTAACTCGTTCCAAAGAAATATAGATTGCACAGGATAGGAAGAGTGGATGAAACCGGATCGATGAGTAGGACAGCGCAAGACGAGGTTGTTTGTAGAACGCCAGTTTCTGTCTGTTTGTGTCTGTGTTTTGTTACATAAGAAATTTCTTTCAGCTTTAAGGCCGCCCATTGTAAGTACATTCAGCTGTTTATTTATACATGCTACCTATTTGTCTCTGCTGTAAAAGTATTGGTATACAAAAAAGGATTATCTATCTATTTACGTAAAGTTTCTAATCTAACCGAATGAAATATAGTTCATTATAACTCATTTGAATATTATAATATTTGAATTCTATCAATTTATAAAAGGTAAGAGGTTAAATTGCTAATACCATTGGACCATAATAATACGCATACCTACTCGTAGCAATAAACTTTATATTACTACAGACCTTCAAAACAAGGCCTGCAATTTTATTGGCGATTCGTTTTAACAGACGCAGATATAATTATAAAATCGTTCACATATATATTATATACTACGGTGGTGTTCTGTGTACCGCAGCTTCCGTCTGCTACGCAGTGGCGTAGGTTCGATCCCCGTTCAGTTTACATGAAAATATAAACCGGTGACGGACAGACGAGTTTTAGTAATAGAGTTCCGGTTTTACCCTTTGGGTATGGAACCCTAAAGAGCAGGAAAGCAGACCCTGGGCTCTGAGGAGAAGGCTTCGAATGCAACTGGTACACAACGCTAAGAATGCCAAGATGATGACGATGAGTCTCGAGAGAGATGGCCCTGAGTCGGCCGGGGTGCGAGGGATATGCCTGTTAACCTCACCTTTGGCAACCAAAAACGACCCACAGGCGGCGTGCGTTGCGGTCGGTTCGAGTCCGACATAAGCTCTTCCACCGGCTCCGTTGGGAGGTATATGGGAATTGCGCACGTAAAAAAAAGATTATGAAGATGACGCTTGTGAATTAAAATTTACCTAAACAATCCATAGGACCCAAACTAAAGGGTACGAAGGCATTAGGATCCCGTTTTTTCACATTTTCCGGCAGGAATCTCTCAGGCTTCACGGTCCAGGGGTCTTCCCAGTACCGAGGATCACGGTGCAAGTGGTGGATGGGTATCACCAGGGATGTTCCGGCCGGTAGAGTGAATTTGCCTGAAAATTGACGAAAATAGCTTTAATAAATTGACAATTTTATTTATTTATTTAGTAGTTTATTTAATAGGTTAATCGTTATACGAAATATGTTTAGCGTGTAATGTGGCTGATACATTTGCCAATTACGGATAAACCAGCATGCGTAATATTATAATATTGAAGAGAAAAGAAAAAAAGAAACCTATATTATCACAGAGAATTGATTACAGTTATGCGTGCGTTTAGCAGAGATAAGTAAAATGAATTACATACCTTCCGCAACTTGTTTATTATACTGAGTAGGTATACTATCTACTTTAATTAAGTGGTGACTATATTAAAATATATAAGTCTCTCCTGGAAATCGGAGGCGACTCAGACTTCGGAGGTCGCAGGACAACTTCCGTTTCTGTGGAGCCACTTGTCACTTCATTCATCTTTTATAATAAATTTTAAATTCACTTTTTACAGTATAATAGGGTAGTTTGAGTCATCGAATTCTTACTAATACTACTTAATGTTTATCTAAAAATATGCATAGTTAACTAAGATATTGCCTAACTAACTTAAACTATGACTTTTCATTATTTTAAATTCCGAAAATTAGTCAAAATATAAACAATCGAAATAAAACAAAAATTACAACTTTTTGGATTCCTCATAAAATTTTAAATCAATCTTATTAATCACTGTAAACGTGTAAACGCAACGTAGACTGAGATAAATGCGATATTCTCTTGCACTCTATACATTTTCACTATGCGCCAGCGCGCTGTGACGTCACTACGTGCCACAATTTTGTATGGAGCGTTTTCGGGCGGCTCGAGAAATTGAATTTTTAAAATCAATTATCATTAAAACTATATGTCATAAATAAATTTCACTATATTATTGTAAAATGTACAGTTTACGATAATTAAAAAAATTGTACACAATCCTATTCATGGAAAAACTACTTCTTGCAGTTTTTTTTGTGAACTCAATATCCCGATATTTTTGAATGGACTTCGCACTTAAAATGTCGTGGATTCATTGGGAATCAAAGGAGGAACCTACACTTTTTGGAAACTATAGAATCATGATCCTCGTGGAAAGCCGTATAAATCCCCTTGGATACCGCCGTAACCAACGGGGGTGGCTATGATAGACACGAACATAATCTTTTGTTGACCCAGGACCACTTCTTTCGAGATGGCCCTCTTCGGGGGTGGGAACCTTCAGCCTACTTCTGCAAGGGTGACAGGTGGATCCACAGAAACGGAAGTTGTCCTGCGACCTCCGACGTCTGAGTCGCCTCCGACCTCCCGGAGAGACTTACTCTTATACCAAAATATAAAGCACTGTTACTGATCCTACCTTCGTTGATAGAGATTTCTTCTTCCACTGTCCTCTGTATCAGGGCGGCTATAGATAGGCACCTCAGCGTTTCTTTGTATACCATGTCTAGGTAGTGGAGCTGTTTGATCTGCTCACTGCTGACGGGCTCGTCGGGTCCAACTACTTCAAGGATTTCGTTGTACACACGTTCCTGATAAATACAAATAATAAATAATTATTTGTATCGGAGTTTGTACCACTGAAAGGAGTACAGTGTAGATAGATTTCCTCTGGGCCCTTACCGCATTATTATCATTTTATTCTTACTTTGCGACTTTTATCGTGTAAATTCGAACCTTCAGCGTCCGTCAGTATACTAGTGTTAAATAGTCAAACTGGGTCAAACAGTATCTTTTATCGTTTTCCAACATTCTATCATCGCACCGCTCTCCGTAGGCAGGGAATTCATCCCCACACATTGCAACCTGAGACGGTACGCATTGTGCGGTATGAAAAAATATCCATAAAATTCATCCGATGCGCTTTCCCATGCTCCTACAATATGGGATCCTTCAAAAGGGGCATTAGGAGGAGTCTTCAGGGTTTGCACTGGTGTTGCACGAGTCCATAGGCCACGGTAATCACTTCCCATCAGGTGGGCCGTGTGCTTGTCTGCCACCAAAGTGGTATAAAAAATAAATTCTATTACTGTAGTACATTTATTTGTTTAATTTATTAGAATTGACACTTATCTTACAAGATAAAGTACCTACACAAATATCGATGAACGACAACAGTTCGAGTCCGATTCATATTATGAATGTAAAGTATGACTAAAATGATATTACTTTTAAGATTCTGAGAAGTCCTGTTACGTCAAGCATCGCACTTATGCAAGTTGCTGCGGGTAGCGGGTATTACTAAAAAAATATTAGAGTTAAAACTGGTTAGTTGACAGCCTATGTAACGTGGCGGTAATGAACGCGACCGCTACGCAGGAGGCGGGGGTTCGATCCCCGCTCAGTGCAAATATATGTTTTGTGTGAAAATATGAACATGGGTATGGTCGTGCCTTGGAGAGCAAAGTAAGCCGCCAGTCCTAGTTGTCATACGAACATCTATGGCAGTCGTTACAGGTAGTTAGAACCCTGAAAAGTACAACAGCTTATCTAACTGCAATGCTTCGATATCAGCTTTGGGTCTTTTCACGGAAATATCTAAGTTTCAGCGAAATCTGCAGTTAGACTGGTAAAGCGGACCCCAGACTCCAGACTTAGATAAGAACTCGGTAGAAGTATCACTAAACACGTACTTGCCAATCAGGAAGGTGAGAAAGAAACGTCAGAACACCTGAAGCTACTTTAGCCGCTGCCTCTTGACTCTGGAACAAAAAAAAAACAGTACTGTAATACACATATTGATAACTCACTTGTACTTTTCCACATGACTTTATTATTTACTAGCTGACCCACCCCAGCTTCGTCCGGGGTATATTTTGAAGCTTCATATCTCTTTGAGCCCGTATGTTTTAGTCTTCAAAATATGTATGAAAAATTGCCGGATTTGTTAACATTTATTATCAATGCTCCACTCCCTTAAGTAGTAGCGTGATAATATATAGCCTAAAACCTTTCTCGATAAATGGACTACCCAACACTGAAAGAATCATTCAAATCGGACCAGTAGTTCCAGAGATTAGCGCGTTCAAACAAACTCTGCAGCTTTATAATATTAGTATAGATTACACCTGACCGGTTTCACCTTACGGCATCCTCAAAGGTTTACAATGACTCTGAGGATGCCGTAAGGCGAAACCGGTCAGGTGTAATGTGGAAAAGTACAAGTGAGTTCTTAATATGTGTAACAACAAATTCCATCAAGTGCCATAAATCAACAGTAGGTATAAATAGTACTATAGGTGTATGATAAATAAAAAATGTTAAATTTATCAATTCTGAACGCATTTTTTTTATTCTTGTCAATTTGTTTGTGACGGGCAATCAAATTACTGAACGGATTTTTAATTAGAAATTTTTTCATGGTCAGACTTTTGATGAAGTGGAACAGGAGATTTATTTATTTGTTTATAGTACCCGAAAGGCGGCAATGGGCTCACCCCCTATAGCTCCCACTGAGGGACCGAATTCAATGATTGGTTAAATGTGAGTTTTAATTCACCTCTGCCTAACCCTCGGATAAAGGCGTGATTGCAAATCAAACTGAGTGTCACTATTGTCGCATGGTATATATAAGTAATGGTGACCCTCTTTTCGGAGACTTTGCCTTCAGCTTGCCATCAGGCAAGGTGAAATCTAATTGACGTGTTTTATATGAAAAAGAAATGAATGTGTATTAATTTATTTGTTCCTATCATACCACTATTTTTACAAGTTATTACAGATACATTTATAATTACAGCCTCTGTTACAATTCAAATTATATGACAAAAAAATAGTAAGGAGGTAGGTGGTGTTAGTAGGACACGGCGGTATTTCCGTCCAATTGAGCAGTCCGACTGGGGAAGTACCTCCGCCCTACAGATTTTTACAAGTTATTACCCAATGCAATGGTAGTAATTAATCTTGTATAATTACAAATCATATTACATGGCAAAATGTCTCGATACCCAACATCTAATCGGGGAAACCCACTGGTATTATTTAGTTTACTATAACATCACGTCATCATGGTGCACAAATCTAGTTTTCCGGTCAACCTGATTTACCAGTTAGGTAAAGTAGTTCGTAGATGACTAACTATGTACGGTAGACTTGAGTTTCCTGGTGATCTTGATAAGTCATTAAGTTCATTGTCAGTGCGAGGATTTTCCTTTATAATTGCAATAATAATGCATAATGCCTTGTAGTACTATGTTACTTGGTATGTAAGTACCTGTAAATGACTAGCTAAACCCGCGGCTACAACCACGGAGAGGTATCCCGGAGAAATGGTCAACACTAACCATCGGCAGGCACTGCTTCCCAGAATAAGAATTTTTTTTATACCACTTAGGTGGCAGACAAGTACACGGCCCACCTGATGGGAAGTGGTTACCGTGGCTTATGGACGTATGCAACACCAGAGAAGCCACACTCGCGCTGCCGACCCTGTAAGCACAGAGTTTCTGTGCCGTCAGTGTAGAAGACAAAGCAGGACAAGCCTTTGGTCATCCCACTGACAGCACAAATTCTCCAGTGAGCTCTGGTTACCCTACTCACCGCTGGGAACACAAAACAAAGTTATTATAGCCGTGGTATTCTGTAGGGCGGAGGTACTTCCCCAGTCGGACTGCTCAGTTGGGCGGAAATACCGCCGTGTCCTACCTGCTACAACGTACGTAACTTTACTGTAAATGTAGGTCACTAAAGCAGCACATGCCGTAAGCGCAAGAAATGACCCTTTCGTATGTGGGCCCCCTACGCAACTTACCGTAGTAAACAACGTCATTGTATCCCACTTAATTTCCTGCTCGTTCAGTTCTCCCGACAGTATGTATCTGTCCACTATCCCCAAAGTCTCTTCATCAGGGATGGAAGTCTCTAGAGCCTTTCGCCGCTTCTCCACTATGTCGCTGGTGAATTCATCAACCAACTTCATGAAGTAATCCTGCTTCTTCTTCCAACCAAACAGCCAGAACACAAAAGGTATTTGGAACCACCATTTAGTCATTTTCATAAAAAAGATATCGTAGAGTCTGCAAAAAAGATACATCGAATTTATACTATTACGTGAGATTATTAAACGTTCAGAATCACACAGTTTGATTAATTTTAAATAACAGTGATTATTTGTTGATAATAATGAATATACAATTTGATCAGTAATAAAACACAAATACACAAAATTAATGCCCGATTATGTCGCGTTGATCAACACACCCCGTATTGTTCCCGGCGCAAAGGTGTCCATGATGCTGGCTGCGTTGCGTCGCTGAATCGCAATGACCATTGTTTGCCCCAGGAACGAGCCGGAGTGGGAGTCACCGCGTTGATCGTGGATACGGCGGCGGAAAAACAGTTAGAATTTTAATTTTTGTTAATTTTTATACCACCAATAGGTGGCAGAATAGCACATGTCCGACTGACGTTCACTGTGAGTTGTTGCGTCTGGATACGTAATTTGATAAAAAAAAAGTCCAAAAGTCGTCATCAAGGAGTTGAACCCACCACTAGCCCCTTTCAGGCTTTCATTACACCTACTTCGTGTCTACTTCCAAAACTTCATTTAACAAAGATAGATGTTACTAACTGCCTAGTGGTTGCAACTATTTCTTTCAAACGGTATATGTTCTGTGACTCTTCCTTGGACAGACCCATGAGCGTTTCTGCAACAACAATACAGTATTTGTTAATGGATCTATCTGGTGACGGAGAAAGAATACAAGTATCACTACCCCATCTCATCACATGCGATCCACGGGCCCTGCGGATGCAACGGAAATTAACGCGAAAATGTTGATAATGGTTTACAATTTAGGTGTATTATCTATAGGGTGCTTGATCTGGGACCTGCAAGCGATGCATCAAAGGCAACGGAGATGGTAACGCCTCTCACTCGCAGTACAGACGCTGCACCTTCGTCAAGTTCTTGTCAAGGCGGATGTAACCTTGTAGAGGACTGCTCAGAGACTCTCCACGTGTCCTTCAGACCAGGAGAGGGCCAATTGGAGTCAAGGAGCAAGCCAGTGCTCTGAACAGAGGAGAAAAAGGTACTTACGATTTACACTCTGCGTAGTAAAATTCACAACGTCCTTATAAATATCGAACTTCTCCTTTGGGTCCTTGTTGGCTAGAAACTTGGCCAATTGCTTGGCCTCCACGTTGAATATATGTGTGAAGTGTTCCACTGCCTTCTTGTTGTAAGATGGTGTAGCAATCTTCCGGTGACTTCGCCAGGTCGAACCTGGAACAATATAAATGTTTGAAGATATCATGAACGAAGTTCATCTGAAACTTCGGGTCAGCACGAAGTACGAACGAAGGACATAGCATTTAAATACCATAAAGTTACTTCGCATTTCGTTCACTTGAGTTGGCATAAATTGATACATTCATGTTTATAAAACACCAGAAGTGTAGGTAGTGGTGTACTAACACGCATATTTCGCCAGTTATATTTTCGGGCGAGCCAGTACAGTAGGGTTTGGGCCGAGTAATATATCATGTCCTACCTTTTGTTAGGGTTTTGGGGACAAAAATATGAACACTGTATTTAAAATTAAATAATTACTTTTATTATCGTTTCACAGGGAAGCAATAATAGTTCTGTTCTGTACGAGAGACTTACACAGAGTGACCGTCATTTTAAATAATACACACTTTTATTAGTTCGGGTAGCGTCACATGCAAAAATACTTTTATATTAAAATATTAGTTTACTTACACTAATTAATTACGTAAAATATCTAAATTAATTTTTGCATAAGTAATCATATAAATCAACACGCCCCCTCAAAAATTAATCATTGCATAACTAATAATGCTTCTTATACAAATTAATAATTCTACAGAACATAATATTACTTCCAAGTGTGTGCTGGGAGTATTTACAAACAAGGTCCAACATTTGTTGCTAGGATTAGGGAAAACCCAGAAAAACCTAATCAAACCTTTAAACTTAAATTAATTAATTCTAATTTTAATAATAATCCAAAATTAATAAACAATTTACTCTTTATTCTAAACCTATTTTCCTTCTCAAATCTTGAAAAGAAACTGCTGGTAACGGTTTCGTCAATATGTCAGCAAGCTGTTTAGCTGTATGTACATATTCTAATTGTATGACATTTTTCTCTACTTGTTCTCTGGTAAAATGATATTTTATGTCAATGTGTTTTGACCTTTTATGATTAGTAGGATGATTAGCTATACTAATGCAACCGTTATTATCTTCAAATATCGTTATAGGTTTATTTATACTTACATTAATACTCTCGGCTAGAGACTTCAACCACAAGGCTTCTTTAACAGCCTCATACAGTGCCATATATTCGGCTTCAGTAGATGATGTCGCTACTGAATTTTGTCTCTTTGTACACCAAGTTACAGTACAATGTTCAAAGAGCTTAAATAGGTAACCTGTAGTACTTTTTCTATCACTATAATCATGTCCACCCCAATCAGAGTCAACATATCCACATATAACATTATTGTAAATATTTCTTTTATATGTCAATTTCAAATTCATAGTACCTTTAAGGTATCTCAGTACCCGCTTTAGACATAACCATAACTCCTTAGTATTTTTATTTGTATAGCGGCTTAATATATTAACTGATGTACTTAAATCGGGACGGGTACATATCATAAGATACATTAAACACCCAATTAAATTACGACATGGTGCATCATATTTATCTTCCAAATTTAGCGCTTCATAATTTAATTTAATTTCAGTAGGTGTACTTATTGGGTTACAATTAATCATATTAAATTTATTTAAAATTGTTTGAATGTAAGCACTTTGATCAAGAGTAATTGTATCAGCGTATCTAGTTATTTTAATACCAAGGAAAAAGATTATATCCTTCAAATCAGTCATTTTAAATTTGCTCATTAGATAATTTTTAAAATCATTCATTGTCTGCATATCCGCACAAGCTATTACCAAATCATCGACATAAAGTACCACATAAATATTTTTCTCGATGTGACCTCTATCTAGAAAATATATACATCTATCTACTGATGAATTTTGAAAACCCTTATCTTTTAGCGATTGTTCGAATACATCAAACCAACATCTTGCAGATTGTTTCAGTCCGTATAATGCTTTATTTAATTTACAAACATAATTACTATTTTTGCTAACAACGCCCTCGGGAATATTCATATATATTTCTTCCTTTAATGTACCATTTAAAAATGCAGTTTTTACGTCCATGTGATGAATTAATAAATTAAATTGATTTGCGAAACTAATAATAAATCTGAAACTAGCTATTCTCGCTACAGGAGCAAAAGTTTCATTGTAATCAGTAAGATATTCCTGACTGAAACCTCTGGCAACAAGCCGAGCCTTATATCGTAAAGGTTTTCCAAATTCATCATGTTTGATAGTAAAAATCCATTTACAATCTATTATATTTTTATTATTAGGTCTTGGAACTAAAGTCCAAGTATTATTTACTTCATGGGAATTAAGTTCATCTTTAATTGCATCTTCCCAACATGATCTACTACTCAATAATTTTATTTCTTCAAAACATTTAGGTACAGTACTTGTAAATAGATAAGCAGACAATTCATAATCATCATTAGTTTCCTCATAAGAAATAAGAGGTCGACCCTTGAGCCTAGCACTCCTTCTAGGTACAAATGATTCATTAGTTGTATCTCTAGCATTTACAGGTGAAGTATCAGAATTAATTTCAGGTTCATTGTCTGTTCTGCGAATTTTACTCGGACTGCATTGTACCTCCGGTACATCAGATTTCGAAGTATCTGATTTAAGGATGTTTGTATCTTGAGACCTTTTAGACACTGATTTAAAAAGACAATCTACATCAGTTTCATCACGAGAACATTCAACATTTTTCTCTATAGGCTTTGCAGGCCTAGACTTTAGAAAATTAGTCTCATCTACTACAACATCCCTTACAGTTACATATTTTTCGCATTCTGTGTTCCAAACTTTATAACCATTTGGACTATAACCTACTAAAATCCCTTTCCAAAACTTACTATCAAATTTACCTATATTAGTTTTATTATGGACATACACAGTTGAACCGAATATCCTAAGTGACATAATTGATGGTTTTCGCCCATGCCACAGCTCATAAGGGGTTTTAGGCTGATTTAAGGCTTTTGTTGGTGTAATATTTATCAAATGAACTGCAGTTAACACTGCATCAGCCCAAAAACACTTATTTAAATTTGCACCATTCAACATTGAACGAGCCTTTTCTGTTATAGTTCGGACCATCCGTTCAGCCACACCATTTAACTGAGGTGTGTAGGGCACCGTCAAATGGTAACTAATTCCCTTTAGTTTGCAATAATCTTTCATTTCGGTAGATAAATATTCTCCACCGTTATCGCTATACAAAGTCACTAATTGTGTGTTAAATTTTGCTTCACCTTTCGCAATAAAATCTTTAAATGCAGAGAACACATCTGATTTATACGTCAACGGATATACAACACAATAATGTGTGAATTGATCCACAAACAATACAAAATAATTCTTGTTATCTACTGATGAAGGAGTGATAGGGCCACATACATCTGAGTGCACAATATATAAAGGTCGTTTTATGTATTCCTTGCACTTATTCTTATTAAAAGGTAATCGTGTCTGTTTTCCACTTATGCAAGCCTCACACAATTCATTGGTTGGAAATATTTTATCAATTTGCTGTTGGTCTGCTATCATATTATTGCCTTTTAATTCAAAGAATTTAGTTTTACTAATATGACCTAAACGTTGATGCCACAAATTATAATTTACATTTTGCTGACATACTTGAAAAACAGACTGATCAATTTTTGTAGGTAGTTCAAAAGATATTGTTATTAAATTGTTTAAATTCTTACCTCTCAATATCAGTTGACCTTCTTTCATAATGCGCGTGCCATGCTCATCAAAAATTATCTGCAAGCCTGCCTGCTGCATCTTTGAGACAGATAGTAAGTTGTATGGCACCTCACGACAGTACAGCACATTTTCCAGAACGCCTGCAACGCCGTTGTTACTCACTACGTTTATAGATCCCTTCTTTGTAGCTGTAATAAAAACACCACTTTTAGCAACTGAAATTTTCATAGGTTTAATTAATTCGTATGAATGAAAGATATCATCCCTGTTTATGATGTGATCAGAAGCTCCAGAATCCAACAAAAATTTAATAGTATTTGCAGTATCTTCATGTTGGTACTCGCCGGTCATAAATGCATAACCTGAAAAGTCGTCAGGCTTCGATTGCTCAGTTAATCCCACTGTTTGAACTGTTCTTGTTTTGTCTGACACATCCTTTTGTTTATTTGACCGTTTAAAATAAAAGCAATTGTTCTTAACATGTCCCTTACGTCCACAATAATGGCATTTAATAAACTTCTGATTTTTCTGTACTTTAAACTTTTTATTATTTTGGTGTGGGTAGTTATGATTTGATTTATTAGTATCAAATTTTCGCTTGTAATTATTTTCAGTGTTACTTTCAACATGTAGAACCTTTGCGCTTGTATCACCACTCTCATTCTTTAATTTCACTTCATGGTCTAAAAGCCTGGTTTTCACAAATGGTAATGTTAGGTTATCCTCAGATAATGTCTCGATAGCAGTTATGACTCCGTCGTAGGTATTTGGTAACGTTAACAATAAATGTGCAACCTTATCAGTTTCTTCCAACTTGGCACCCGCTGCCAATAATTCCGTAATTAACTCGTCAAAAACAGTGAAATGTTTTATTAAGGGTATATCGCCTTGTAGTTTTAGTATTAACAATTTCTTTCGTAAAGCCAGTTGACTTGCTAAACTTTTACGTTCGTATATTAAATCTAAATTTCTGAAAATTTGTTGTTCTTTTCCCACATCTCAGATCGGTCTTCTGGAATATCATTATCAACTACCGCCATTAAATCCATTTCACTTAACAATGAACGCATTCTAAATTTCCAAACACTGTATTTATCACCGTCGAAAGGCTTTATATTCCGTTTTTGTTTTGAATATTCCATTACTTACGGTTTTCCAGTTATGCCAATACCTTTTCCTTATCACAACAATGATGCTGTCACTATTTTTACACTCACTATTATATTCACTAAACTGCAGGTAGGTAGTATTTTTATTTCCCTACAGTATAGGCAGTAACGATTTAAATATTTACAAATGTCGCAATACTGGGCCCATAACCTGTTAGGGTTTTGGGGACAAAAATATGAACACTGTATTTAAAATTAAATAATTACTTTTATTATCGTTTCACAGGGAAGCAATAATAGTTCTGTTCTGTACGAGAGACTTACACAGAGTGACCGTCATTTTAAATAATACACACTTTTATTAGTTCGGGTAGCGTCACATGCAAAAATACTTTTATATTAAAATATTAGTTTACTTACACTAATTAATTACGTAAAATATCTAAATTAATTTTTGCATAAGTAATCATATAAATCAACACCTTTTGCCCCAATTTCGGGCACTTCATAGTACCCGATATTTCAGACTGCAATTTATAGTAGTCTTATTACATAGTTATGGTCAGTAAGGTTGTGATATAAGTAAGTGAAAACTAGAATAGTTACGCAAACAAAAGATGAATATCTCTGTAATCGTCGCATTTATTCTATTCACGTGATAATAAAATCATGGTCAGCAAACATAAAACTAGTGCGACCATGAATAATATGTGTTTTCGTAGAAAAGACAAGAAACGGTTTATTCGTATCACGCACAACATTATTCGTACACGATATGCATAAAATTATTTTTCGGTTCTAACCACTCTATAATGCGCTGTACGAAAGAAAGAACACTTTCCAAAATTATAGCAAACCCCGATAAGGTCCCGATGTGCCGAATCCATTCGATGGAGGTAGGATACGACGGTATTGCCATAAAATTGACAGTTCGACTGGGGAAGTACCTCCGCCCCATAAAATGCTGCGATCATAATAACCTAGTGTTGCGTTTCCGGCGGTCAGTTCGGTAGGGTAACCAGCGCTTACTGGAGAGTTTTTGTGCTGTCAGTGGGAAGATTTTTGGTCTTATCCTGCTTTGTCATCTACACTGACGGCACAGAAACTCTCTATGATTACACCCTGTAACCTGTAACCTGTAGCAGCAGCGCGGGTGAAACTCCCCTTGTGTTGCGGTGGGCCGTGTGCTTGTCTGCCACATAAGTTGTATAAAAAATACGTTCAAAAATAATAGTTAAATAGTATTGATAAACCACTAAGTTTTGTACAATTTATTTTTTATCCTTAGCAACAAGTATCCTTTGCACAAGTCTGTAGGCCACAGTAACAAGTTTTTATCGGGTAGGTCGTGTGCTTGTCTACCACCTAATTGATATAGAAATACATGTACCATCAAGATCTTCAGTACTCAAGTCATCCTCTCCTGTAGGTGATACACGGACGAGACTCAGGGCTAAGATTTTCTCTGGTGGTTTTTTAGGTGAACAGACAGCCGTAGCTATCATAAAAGCCAAGACAAGAAAAACCAATAAAAAAAAGAGGAAAGTAGCTTTGAATTGCAAAGCTTTGGATACAACCGCTGCAATGATGATACAAAATATAGTAACCTCCAGTCAGGATACCGGGTCCAATAACAGGTACCATCAAGTCGTACAGCGGACCCTTCTGGTTCACTTTGTTGCTTGTCAATAATGCCTGTAAACAGAAACAGACAATTAGTAAAGGCTATGCTAAGGATATATTAGGGAGGGTTTTAGTCCCCCAACAACACATTGGGGTCGCCAAGGTTGGTGGCCGCGAACAGTCAGATTCTCTGTGATATCCTTTCCAAGGTACACCAGATTCCCCGGCCATACAGGCAGATGTGATTAAATACCGTGGTTCATTGCTGAAGGTCAATGTCAGACTCGAAGTTCGACATCGATGACTTCAATAAGATAAATCTCGAAAAGGCTTTCACGCGCAAAAAAAAATTACGCTCCACTTGATGGAAATGGCATGCATGAAGAATGTAATGAGAGTGAATGAAGCGAGAGTAGTATGTCAGGATCGTAGCAAATGGAGATCCGTGATCTCTGCCTACCCCTATGGGAGACAGGCGTGATTTTATGTATGTATGTATGTATGATGGAAATCTCGTATTTTCCAAGCTGGAACTGACAAATAACTGTTCAACTCACGCTACGATAGTCACAAAGGAAGATTTTTGGTGATTTTAACAGTGGGTCTGATGGCGTTCGAGGATACACCCGGAGTCAAAATCACTCCGCTCTGAGTCTTACACTTTCCCGCTTTAACTTACTCCACTTCCCAATGCCATGATATGCATACTCCGATATTAGAGTGACAGAGCTATACATACCCTTATATCAGCTGGATTTTCCACGCAAATGTTCAGATCAGGGCCCAACCAGAATTTGTAATATTCTCCATACTCCTCGTGCAGCTTTGCGAGGTGGGTCAAAAATTCTGCAAATGAAATTGAAATAATGAACTTAGAAGCTTCTATTAACAAATTTTTGAAATGAAAACTTCTTTACGCTTTTTTTTTTCAAATGTGCTCTCCTCTGCCGAGTCTTTTCAAAAATAAGGTTGGATCGGTGATCAACTTCCAGCTCTACTGCAATCTGAACTTCCCAACCAGGAGATATCGTAGTTCAGATTGTTTTCAGGGCTTCAACTACCCGTGATGACTACCATAGGCTTTTTATGTGACAACTGGGGACGATGGGCTTAACATGCTCTTAGACGCACGGAAATACCCAGACCAACGCAAATAGACATATTCATAATATTAATACACACAAATATTTGCAGTTGAATGCACTACCACACCAAATAGGCAGGGACGAGGGCCAGATCGTGAGAGATGGCCCTGGGTTGGCCGGGGTGCGAGGGATATGCCTGTCAACCTCACCTTCAGCAACCAAAGCGACCCACAGGCGGCGTGCGTTTTAGTCGGTTTGAGTCCGACATAACCTCCTCCACCGGCTCCGGTGGGAAGGTAAACGTGGGGATTTTGCGCACTTAAAAAAAAAAAAAGAACCACAGGCAGTCAAAACGGGACGAAAAGTCTGTTAATAATCCACGTGTTAACACAACATACCTTGAAAATTGTAAACATTGATTAACATGCAGATCATGGGGATAAATTATATCATTTACTGCGTGACCCTAGATTAAAGGTGCATCCGTCATAAACACCATAATCATAGGTATTACAACAGTGATAAATTGTATGACGTGGGAAAAATAAGGCTGTGTTGCCATTGCAACGGAGATGAGCTCAAATAATTAATTGGATCGTTGATGAGTATTCAATCAATTAGCCTTCGTAGTCCACTGCTGGACTTATGCCTCTCCCAAAGTTGGGAAGCTTTGGCCTACTGTTGCCACACCGTTGGTACATGGTTTTATTTCGAATTTTCCTTCTCTCGCAGTGATATCGCCTGCGTATTTTTCTGTTAGTCGCCTCTTACGACACCCTTCGGAGGAGATGAGAGTAAATATGAAGTAAATATTAAGGATTTACCTGTGGTTAAATTTAGACTTTATTTCTGTACGCTAAGTCCAAAATTACATGCAAAGAGTTTGATTACAATTTTACATTCACTATACAAAAAGCTTTTTAATTTTGAACTTTGTGTATAGTGACTTAAAGTCTAAAATTATGTCTTATTAGCAGTGCTCGTGGCATAACAGTGGTTTTGCTATAGTAGATTCGAGGGCCTGCTCTTTAATCAATCTTCTTTCATCTATCCTCTCTACCTGTCCACCAACGTGTATGTCAGTATCGTAGCAAGCGTAAACATATTTTGGTCTCTGCCTACTCCATTGTGGAACAGTATAATGTACATATATACATACAATCACACCTTTATCCTTGGAGGGTTAGGCAGAAGTGATTTAACACCCACATTTTACCAATCATGAAATTCGATTCCACGTAATAGGGGGTGAGCCTATTGCCGTATTCCGGGCACTACTGTTGACACAAGCCATGCATCTGAGGCTGAGTCTGGGCTGTATATATCTGTCTGATGTTATACAGCCCTATCCCTTAGTTACCTTGTACGACACCGCATGGGAAGAGATGGGATGGTCCAAATTCTACTCTGCCGGGAACCACGCGCCACAGTAAAATGTTATCATAAAAAATTACAATCACTTCCGGAAGATGAAACCATAGAGGAAAATGTACATGCTTTTATTGAACTAGCAATTATCTACTAGTAATGGTATAGAATTACATGTAACATTACGTCTAATAGTAAAATAATAATAATAATTGGAATCTATACTACGAATATTATAAAGAGGAAAGATTTGTTTGTTTGTGATGAATAAACTCAAAAACTACTGAACCTATTAAAGAAATCTATCACCAATCTAGCACGCTACATTCGGTGACAGACCTCTCACACCCGGCACCAGTAGCTGTGTACTGCTGGGTGGTACTGCTGGGGTGCGAGAGATCTGTCCGCGAACTCTCACCACCTCTCGCCACCTCTCACACGGCGAGAGTTTTAGATGGTCGAGTCTGATATAACCACCCCCACCGTCTCCAGCGGAGAGTGGGGATCCTTCAGGATTATTCGCACGATTAGTAACTTAGGCTTTTTTTATTCCAATATTCCCTCAAGATCAGGACTTCGGAAGAAGACTAGAAGCTCACTAAGTATAAGTATAAGTATATAAGCCTTGATGGCGATGAAGGCTAGTATACTTTGTAAGCTTCTGTAATAAATAATTACTATTACGTAAATGTAACGTTTACGTTACCGAGGCTGTAATCACCACTTGTGTCATGTCACCTGGTGACATCTACTTGCGCTTTATGAAGTTACTTCATGGTTTCCTAATTCCGCAGTCATGGTACACAGCTACGAAATTGGACAAAAATAATAATTAAATAATTAGTTGCCAAAGCGAAAAAGAAAACTTTCGTAGCTGGTTATTACAGAAGGTTGTGAAAACGGCAATTTAATTCTTCTTCCGCTACTGGTTATCGAAGCAAGGAAAGAATGAAAGATTCGTTCGTAGCTGATTAGCAAAAATCAATTACGTAAGTGGACGTTTCCGTATGGTCATGGATCAACGAGAGCATCTTCAAAACGGCCTCGCATAAACTCGGAGTTCTGATCAAGGTCAGACGATTTTTAACGCCGAGCAGCGGTGTCTCCTGTACTAGACACAAATTCGCTCCTGTGCGGCATACAGCTATCATTTCTGGAATGGTTCCACAAAGTACTTACTAGATGCTCTCGACATATTGGGAACCCTGAGGTCACCAACACCCTTTGTTATATAGGACATATCAACTAGACTTCGTCTCGTAAGCTCAAGGTAAAGTCTCAGAAAAGTGGGTCATCATTACATACATACACTCGAGAGCAATGAATCCGGGTCACTTAAAGAATCCTAAAAATCTCGGAAACTAAAAATGCTAGGTTAATGCAATAAATTGTATTTAATAGACAATGTAATACTCCTTAAATGAAGGTATTAAAACTTCTTAGTTATTGTAAAGTTATATCATAAAAAAATCAAATTTGAAAAAGGGCCACTTTCGAAGATGGAACTACGAAATTACAGCATTTGGTGTTGCTTTTGTTTGTAATCTGTCATTTATGTGGGTACATAAACCATGTTGATAGTGCTCTATATTCATTAATCAAGCTGAAATTATGTCGCTTACGCCTGAAGAATGCACCAGAATACTTACAATGCTGGAAACCGGCCGGAGTCAGCGCGATACAGCCAGGACTGTCGGTGTGTCGCTGTCAACAGTACAAAGAGTTCTCCGACGTTACGAAGAAACTGGTTCTAACCTACGCAGACCAGGAACGGGCAGAACCAGGTGTACCACAGCACGAGAAGACCGATACTTGGTGAACACCATGCTTCGAAATCGCTTTCTCACAGGAACTGAACTCACCAATCAGTTTCGACGCCTCGGAGGAAGTAACCCAAGTGCATGGACAGTAAGACGTCGGCTTGCTGAATCTAACTTAAAACCCCTTAGACCTGCAAACGGCCCTAAACTGGAGCGTGGGCATCGTATTTCGAGACTAAGTTATGCCCAGAGCCACGTAAATTGGAGTATTGAAGATTGGTCAAAAGTTATGTTCTCCGACGAATCAAAATTTATGCTCTACAAGCACGATGGAAGACACAGAGTGTATCGAAGACCAGGGGAAAGATTCAAGCAAGCATGCATCGAAGAAAAAGTAGCCTACGGTGGTGGGTCTGTACTTGTGTGGGCCGGAATTTCTTCTGAAAGTCGCACAGAGCTGGTGATCATAGAAAACGGCTCTTTAACTAGCGTAAGATATGTGGAAGAAATCCTCAATGATCACGTTGGTCCATTTATGGTCAATTTAGGTGAGGATGCTATATTTATGCATGACAATGCCAGACCTCATACAGGTAGGATTGTGAATGACTACCTTCAAGAGATGAACATTACTCGTATGGAGTGGCCAGCGCGCAGCCCGGATATCAACCCGATCGAGCATGCTTGGGACGAGCTAGGCAGATGCGTAAAACAACGAAACCCTCCCCCAATCACGCTTCGTGAGCTCAAAATTGCTCTCACAGAGGAATGGGAGAATATTCCCCAAAATCGTATAAGGAACTTGGTGTACAGCATGCCAAACCGCGTAAACGCAGTAATGGAAGCACGAGGAGGCAATACGAAGTATTAAAATTCAAGAAAATCGTAATAAAGTTCAAAAATTTCATGTTTCCTATTTTTGTTTTAAGGAGAGATCAGCAGTTTTTTTCTTTATGTAATTTTGTGTTAATAAAATGTATGGTGACTCATATTTTTTTTACTTTCATTTAAGGAGTATTACATTGTCTATTAAATACAATTTATTGCATTAACCTATCATTTTTAGTTTCCGAGATTTTTAACATTCTTTAAGTGACCCGGATTCATTGCTCTCGAGTGTATATCATCTTAAAATAGTGACACTCAGCTTGACGGCCTCATTATATGCTTTTTCACAACCCGCTTAAAGGACCCAAAACCGAGCTCTTTTTATGAAAAAGGAAACCAGAGCCTTGCAGATGCGTAGAGATATTGCGTTTTTGGCAGCTTTTTACCATCTCTAGCGTGATGAATATTCTAATGAATTCTTTAGTACCACCTTCTCATTTTCTATACAGGAAAACACGTAGATAGATAGATAGGTAATACTTTATAATACACCAATACATTTACAACTGAGACAAGTAGGTAACATGCATATATAGTTTAATGAACAATGGGCGGCCTTATCGCTGAAGCGATTTCTTCCAGGCAACCTTAGTAGGTATGGACAGTAACGTGACAAGACAAAAGATATATGGTGAAGTTATAATATAAAATTAAATAAAAGGTGTACTAAAACAAAAAGAAAGACAAAGAAAAGCACAGATAAAGGAAAATAAAATAAAACGTACAGGGTCTTAAAACTTTTGTTCCCTTTTTAAACTCCTATTTGCTACATAAGATAGATAATGTTATATTGTTAAGAGTTATCGATTTTTGGCGCTATTACCAGCACTATGATCACGGAAGAACTGGAGTATTGTCGGTAAACAGTGAAAAAGTTTTAAGGAGTAAATAAATCGATCTTTAATAAT
Source organism: Eilema griseolum (assembly GCA_963662185.1). Lineage (NCBI taxonomy): Eukaryota > Metazoa > Arthropoda > Insecta > Lepidoptera > Erebidae > Eilema > Eilema griseolum. The sequence goes on from OY759249.1 coordinate 7,519,182, forward strand.
AATCTGACTGACCATCATAGTTTAAATATCTACCTATAAGATAACTTTATTGAAAATAAAACAATTGTACACTTATCCACTAAGTAACAATTGAGATAAATACATGTACCTGCAACCGCGATTTAGACTAGCCCTTTCTATTCCCGTGCTAGTAAGGTAACCGTGTTACAGGTAGGTTAAAGATAATCCCAGACAACACGATTATGCTGGAACATTCTTTTGCGCATCATAAAGTATTGTAAAAATAAATGACTTGATAAATGTACTTGATAAATGACTTAAAAACAATGAAAATGTTGTGTGTGCCCTGTAAAGATGGATGTAGAAGAGATAACAAATAAATAAATAAATTGACACCGTACTGTACATATGTCGCACTTAGCTTAATCAGCCATTTAATTAACAGCCTAGCCTCTTTACTAAACAGCGTCGTTGAACGAACTTACAGAATTATATTCAGCCCTAGCATTGGTTATAACATGGTTATAACATTTTTTTAATAACCACTTAGGTGGCAGACAAGCATACCGACGCATCCGCACAGCGGACCATCGCCGCAAGCAACGTGGAGAGCGTGAGAACTCTCACTCCCAGGACCGCCACAAGCTCCCGTCTCGGCGCCTCCCACGCCGCACACTCGGTGAGCGTGTGCGGCCCCGAGTCCTCGCTCGCGTCGCAGTGAGAGAATAAAGAGGCTAGGCTGTTGATTGAACGACTGATTATGCTATTAAATAGTTGGCAGCATAATTTAGTTTTCTTACCTCCAGGCTTGGTCATCATGAAGAGCAAAGCGTTGCCGAGGATTGGCAACGCTGGTGGGCCGGGGACTTTAGCTGCCAGTTCCAGCATCCGTTTATGGCTCCACCTCCAATATTGCCAGTACGCAAAACCAGCCATAATTGCGCTGAAGATTATGGTATACCACGTCATGATTTCTGTAAAAAAAAGATATTTTTGAATTTAGAATTCTTAATTTTCTCAGTTTCTTTACTTTTTACATGCTGAAATCGCCTCAGTACCACCCCTGTCGGCCATCGGGGTGGTTATGTCGGACTTGAACCGCCTCTGTGGCGCGGCGGTAGTGAACGCGACTGCTACGCAGGAGGCGCGGGTTCGATCCCCGCTCAGTGCAAATATTTGTATGCATGAATATGGGTATTTGCATTGGTCTGGGTGTTTCTATGTATAATATGTATGTATTTACAAAAAAAAAGTATTTAAGTATGTTTATCCGTATTCTAGATTCTATAACACAAGCTAGTTAAACTATGCTTACCATGGGTATAGCGTTGTGTAGAATGTTGTAGAATATTTATTTATTTATAACCCGTCTCGGGTCTCAATTACTGGCGGTTAACCCGACTGACTTTTGACAGTCTAAGGTTCTATGATAGCTCCCTCGCTTGTGGAAATGTCCCCATTGAACTCCGAATAGGGAGGGGTTATCTCATCATCCTTTTAGCGATGTCTGAGTTGTGTTTAAGGTTTTCACTTTGGAGCCCATGGACCGCTTATTGATTTGATTGGTATATGCCAGTTTTTTCAGAAACGACTTTCGTAAGACCTCCCAACCCTCATTTTTAACGTGCGGAAATACCCTCTGATAGCACCCCGCCGGAGCCGCCAGGGGTGGTTATGTCGAATTCAGGACTACTAGTACCGTACGACCGCCACATGCCAGGGGTGAGGTAGCCTTTGGCATATCCCTCGCACACCCCGACTGACCCAGGGCCTTAGAAGACCCCTGGGTGAGAGAAAAGTTAGCGCATACTCGTTTGTTATTTACGAACCCAGTACCTCTCGATCGCAAGGTCGATTTAACCACTAGTAAGCTATTGACGATATTATATAATTATCCTCTTTCACACTGTCCATACAGTTTCTATTTCATTTTCCTTATCTTACCTTTCCACTTCCAAACTTAAATACCTACTTATAATAGGACATTTCTTTTATCCCTACGTTTCAAAATATATCGTCACATAAAAAGGTAAAATTAAAAAAAAATAACAAACCTGATTCTTCGCCAAATTCAAGAGTAGTAAAATACTAAAACGAATAAAACAATCAAATCTCAATATCCATGCGCACAGAGCTTTAAAAAGTAATATTTAAAAAAATGACAACCACTTTTTTTTAAGCACACAGGTCACCAAATTAATCTTTTTACCGTACGTACGTCAACTCTCAGGCTAATGCGGCTTAGTTCTAATATTGTTATTATCTGTGACCCTAGAAACTGACCACGATTAAAGAATTTTCTCATAACGGAACAGATCTAAAGCTTTCAAGCTGTACAAGCCTTTGCCCGAGGCTCTGCCCGCGTGGATGTCGATTTTCGCGACTTTTGATCATTGACTTACGAAAACTATTTACGTATAATTATATATATAATAGATGCCGCGTGGTTTCGGGCATAGTAGAATTTGGGCGGTGTCGTACAAGGCGACTAAGAGATAGAGCTTTTTAACATCAGACAGATATATACAGTCCAGACTAATCCTCAGATGCATGGCTCGAGTCGACAATAGTGCCCGGAATACGGCTATAGGTTCATCCCCTATTACGTGGGACTGAATACAATTATTGGAGAAATCTGGGTAATGCGAGGTGCCTAACCCTCCTGGAATAAAGGCGTGATTATATGTATGTATGTACGTTGATCATTACGTCCGGATTTTCTCAACCGATTCAGATTAAGTTTAAATTACTTAGCTACGTACATTATACTCAAAAACAATCCGTCCTTAGTCTGTGCAAGACCTTTCAAACAAATAACCGCATCAAAATTCGTTCAGCAGTTTTTTGCGATCATCGCAAACAAAAAGATAAACAGACAAGTATTCCAATACGAAAATTCGAATTCTGTATCGTTAATATACTTAACATAACATAAGTATTTTTTTAATATCTACAATGTACAGACATTGAAGGTTTCTTCAGAGTCTGCAACGCGAGTGTTACGCCCCTGGTGTTACACATTTCCACGGTAACCACTTCCCGTCAGGTGGGCCGTGTGCTTGTCTGCCACCTATGTAGTATATAAAAAACGTTAACATTATAATCAATAGTAAGTATAAAAGATTAGTTAGATAAATAAGTTACCTTATATTGTGCGTAGGTATTATGCACAATGCCAATGTCAAATGAATAAATGCAGTACACATAATTTATTTTATGAGTAGTTGTATAAAGTAAACAGTACTTTATGACTCAAGATACCTACTACATTGTTACATATATTATTATTATTATTGTTTCTCGGTTCCATGACTCTCAGGACTATGGAGTCCCGGGCCTTTGGAAGGCGTGCGTCGGGCCGAAGCCAAGACGTAGAGGCCCTATTATGAGAATTTAATCTCAGACTTGTAAAAAGGCAGGCGGTGACTTGCCAACTCATTGCATGGGCCCCATTAAAATAACCACATATAGTGCGACCATGGAGCAACATCCGTTGAGCGGCTAAGGTTGTCGAGAGGTGAGTCTGCGGGACGCAAGTTTCCGGTATACCAGTCAGCGTGCCCCCGGCGTTATGACATTTTACACTTCCAACCTGGAGTATAGGTTCTGCTCTTGCAACTCCACTCATGGCCAGCCAATAAAGGCAAGCACACAAGTTGAGGGGGAATAAATCCTATTCCTCGGGAGAACCATGGTACGTGGTGTCGCCACGCACCAACAGCTCGCCACAAGCTGCCTCTGCGGGGTTATTATTATTATTATTGGGGAAAAGGCCAGCAGTTGAAACAACTGATATCAGCCTGCATCTCGTTGTTCACTACTGTTTTCACTACTCAATGTTTTTGTTGATTTATGTGTTTGTCCAGTCTATTTTTGAATTGGCTAATATTTTCTGTTGTCACAATATTTTCAGGTAGCCTATTCCATGCTTGCATGCATATATGGTAAGGAATCTAGTCGTAAGGTTATCCCAAGCACGTACAATATGGGGTTCCTCAAGAGGGGCATCAGAAGGTTTCTTCGTGGTCGGCAGCGCGAGTGTAACACCCCTGGTATTGCATACGTACATAGGCCATAACCACTTCCCATCAGGTGGGCCGTGTGCTTGTCTGCCACCTAAGTGGTATAAAAAAAAGGAAGATACATTGTTAAGTACCTACCTATGTTGGATTCAGTCTGTAAGAGCAATGTTTGATTTGATATAAATAAAATAAATGTCTCATTTGTGAAGGCAAATCTAGAGAGAAAATTTGTTTTGTTGTGTCCCTACAATCCCTCGATTCTACCAAAGCAAAACCACTGTCATACCCACAGACACTGCAAAAAATTGCATTGATTTTTAGACTTTGTTTCTTTACGTTTAAAATCCAAAATTAAATGATAAAGAGTTTCATTACACTTTCTTCATTGACTCTGCAAAAAGCCTTTTAATTCTGGACTTTAACCAAATTGCTTTAAATGCTGAAATTAAATGGTTTTTTAGCAGAGTCCGTGGTATGACAGTGGTTTTGCTTTAGCAGAATCCCAGGTGGAAGAGCCCTACCAACACTTCAAGGTCTAAGTATGTCTAAGGTGGGCCGTGCGCTTGTCTACCACCTAAGTGGTTACTTACTTACTTAGTGTGTGGTCAAATTGTATGAAGTTATATAGTTTGAAACCCTTCTAGCTAAGCTCAATTACTTAGACATGATAATTGCGTGTTCGACACCTTAGCCATGACTTGAACTTAAAAACACAACTGCTATAATTAGGGCATAGAAATACAACTTCACGAGTCGTAATCAATTTACTATAGATACCTACTAAGTGCTCGAAACAAACATAGGTAGGTAGGTACCTCGGGGCACGTATCTTGGATCTAAATACCGAGACAAACGAGACCCTTTTTTTACGTGCGCAAAATCCACACGGAGCCGGTGGAAGAGGTTATGTCGGACTCGAACCGACCAAAACGGACGCCGCCTGTGGGTCGCTTTGGTTGCTGAAGGTGAGGTTGACAGCCGGCCGACTCAAGGCCATCTCTCACGATCTGGCACTCTCCTCGGGTGTGGGGACTACAGAGTCCTCAAGTCGTCCCCGGAAACGGGGAGGCGCGCCAAGCGGGCCGCCGCCGCAGCCTGCTTCTGTCAGGGTGACAGGCGGGTCCACTTGTCACCCCCAGGCCTGCGCTCATGGGGGGCGAGGGTGACAAACGAGCCCCTGGCGCTTACGCATTGTTTTGTAATACAGTCAAAATAGACGAAATAAAATGGTAAGCATAAATTTGCTTATAGCTGAAAATTGGCAAATGTCTTAAATACACCATAATACAAGAAATATCAAAATTCCTATCGCCTGGACTTGTGCATTTTTTTTCATTAAGGTTTTTTTAGTTTTATTATATTCCAATATTTATATTATATATTGGATTCTTGCATTTATCTCGTAAACGGCAATTGTTATCGCAAAAGTAGGTTAGACAAAGTTGTAGATCATGCAATTACCTAGGTACAAAATTGCTCTGACCCTTTTTTTTGTACGGTTCAACAGTTTGGAGATATTTTCGGAGTCATATCTATTGTGATACAAAGTTCTTGTTCCCATAGTACGATTCATCAACGCAGAGCCTGGACCATTGGTCCTATAAACTTGAAATTTTGGGAGTAATTTGGTTTATGTTGCTAACAACCACTAAGAAAAAAAAATTGATTTTGTTTTAAAAAGGCCATAAAAACCTCGTGTCGTGTTCCCGGCGGCGAGTGAGATAGAAAAAGCTCACTTTTTGTACTGTGGAAGACTAAAGGCTTGTCCTTATTGTGTCTTTTGCACTGACGGCAAAGAAACTTTTTGTTCTTACAGGGTTGTCTTACTGCTTATGAGAAACATTCGAGAATACAAGGAATTTGACGTTTGACCTTGAATAAAAAATGCACAAGTCCAACCGAGGGGACTTTTAATATTTCTTTTGTAATGGTGTATTTAAGACGCCCATAAATTTTCAGCTTTATGCGAAAATATTTCAAAGGTCAAATCTTTATTTTGTCTTGATTATTTGTAATAATATATGATCTGTGAACTTAAGCTCGTCCACCGCCGTAGCACCCTCAAAAATACCCTTTTTTATATTCGCGTATAATCCCCATGGATACCCCCCCACCGGAGCCGGTGGAAGAGGTTATTTCGGACTCGAACCGACCTTAACGCACGCCGCCTGTGGGTTGCCCTAGCACCCCGGCCGACCCACGGCCATCTCTCTTGATCTGGCCCTCTACTCGGGTGTGGGGACCACAGAGTCCCCAACTCGTCCCCAGGAATGGGGAGGCGCCGCCGCGGCCTGCTTCTGCCAGGGTGACAGGCGCCTCCACCCGTCACCCCCAGGCCTACGCTCATGGGGGGCGTAAATCGTTCGACCTCTGACGCCCGAGTTGCCTTCGTACGCGGGCGGGCTTGGCTTGCGATCCTTCGTCGCTCACGCTGCCGCTTCCGCCCCGTCAAAACATACCCTAGAAAGATGTACAGCAGGTATTAAAGCACATTTTGAGCACTTTTTAGGTTCAAGATATATGTCCCAAGCAATACAGCTCGTTTTGAATCAAATTTTAAGCATTCAGTATGCTAACTACTCAAAATCGATTGAGATAGAAAAAAATTGAAAAGGTCCAGGCGGTGTTCGAACTTCAGTTTAAGGGATCAGTAATGGAAAGATCGCGGGTTCGAATTCAGCCTGTTTAATTTTATTCTATCTGAATCGAATACAGGTCCTTGTTCAAAATGCTCTATATACCTATACAGTTCGCGTTTTTGAGTGTCTTGAGGTTAGCATAGGGTGCTATGGGGGCGGACTAACTCAAATCCACCATGCATATACCAAAACAAACCGCGCGCCAGCGCCAGCGCTAGTTTTTTTTGTTTTTTTTTATAAAGAATATTAGAAATTACTAATATTCCCACTAACCCCTCCAGCTTTGCTAAATTGCTTGTGTTAGGAGAATAAAGAGGCTAAATTGGTTGGGTTCACATCGGTAGTGTAATGGCCAGGATTCGAAGCCAGGACCTCTTGATCGTAAGGCCGACTCCTTAACCACTAACACCGACGCTTCAATTGTGACTTGGATTCAACATAGGTATATGTCGGCAGGTGTACCTATATAGTATTGTACCATCATCACTGAAGTAAATTCTTAATGCGCGTAAGTGTCACCAGGGTGTTATGACATAAGTGGTACCTAATTACAGTATCAGTAACGCAGTCTGCTATTATAGAAGCTCATAAACAATTTTATATTCCAACTAGTCGATCCGACCCGGCTGCGCCCGTGGTATTTATACTTCAAAACCGCGTATCACCTTTTAGCAATCGTATTTTTTAGTTTTCAAATATGTATGGAAATACATACATACATTTAATCACGCCTTTATACCCAAAGGGTTAGGCAGAGGTAAATTAACACCCACATTTAACCAATCTTTGAATTCGGTCCCACGTAATAGGCGGTGAGCCTATTGCCGTCTTCCGGGCACTGTTGTTAATTCGCGCCATGCATATGAGACTGAGTCTGGGCTGTATATGAATAGTCTGTTTATCGACGAAGGTTTTAGGCTATATGTCATCACGCTACCACTTTAGATGGCGGAGCAGTGATCATAAATGTCAACATATTCGGCTGATTGCCAGATATTTTTTGAAAACTAAAATATTACGGGCTTAAAGGGGTTAAGTTTTCTAAATATGCCACAGGCGAAGCCGGGGCGGGTCATCTAGTCATAAATTAATCAATAAATCTGGTAGATTTCTATTTATGATTTTTAATTATGATCTCTGTACTGTGTAAAGAATTAAATTAATAGATTATATAGATATATATAATATAATTAATAGAATAGCCAAGTGGTTCCCGGCAGAGTAGAATTTGGACCACCCATTTCTTGCCATGCGGTGTCCTACAAGCAGTGGCGGGGCAACAACTAAATTTGATGTGGGCAAGACAGATTTCGCGAGGCCCTGTTCTATGGCGACCTGAAGACGGATTTTATAAAATAATAAAAACAAACAAAACAATTAACACTGCCAAGTTTTTATTCATAAAAATACAAATTAGATTAATAAGTATTAAATGAAAAATTACAAATCGTTAATATAAAGGTGGAGATATACATTTCTTAAAGTGTATCTTAAAAAACATTAGATTTCTTTATTAAAGGACAGAAATTTCCTGCTTTTAACGTTACTAAATTCCTTAATTATGGTATCGTAATTCAGCCTAGATGCCAAATCTGAATCAATTGATAAAACAGCCAAAGCTGAAAGTCTTTCTTGGCTCATTGTGTTTCTCAAATATTTTTTTATTAATTTTAATTTTGAAAAACTTCTTTCAGCAGAGGCTGTACTTACCGGAATTGTTAATAAAATTCGGATGACAATGTAAATATTTGGGTAAATTTCTTTCAAGCTATTTTCTGTTATGTATGACAGCAGCTGTTTCACGTCTTTAATGAAGTTGGGTAAATTCGGGATCATTGTATTTAATTCTTCATATAATTCAAATGGTTGGAAGTCACTGCTCTCACCCACACGCAGGAAGTTATGTAAATCGTTATAGTGTTTTAATATTTGCTCCTGTGGCATATTTTTTAGCGCGCATAGAGAAAACCTAACAACCTAACCTACAAAATGTTGATTTAAAGACGTAAATCTTAATTCCATATTGGTTATTATAGAATCAATCATGGCGTAAAAAAAATCTGTTTGATACCGGATTTTGGGAGACTGTATAGGTTCATCGCTGCTTTCATAATCGAACATCCTTTTCTTTTTGGCTACTCTTTTATTCTTAAACTCTTTTGGCAGGTCATAACAGCTTTTCTCAGTAAATTTCCGAACATCAGACAGGGATTTCTCAAATCCAGTTTCCCGATACTCTTTTATCCATTCACAAAATGTGTGTAAATGTTCAAGAGCAATGCTTAAATGAATTTGTACTGATTGCCATAATTTACTTATTATATTAACACGCAATAATATCTCATACCACACATACCACACATACGATAAATTCTAAACTTAACATTTCATTTAGTATTGAATCGCAATCACTGAGAGTGTCTGATTCCTCCGTTTGATTTTTTAAGTTTTTTATGCATTCAATCACTTCATCAAATTGCAATAATACGGCCTTTACTGCTTCGACTCTACTTTCCCATCTTGTGTCTGATAAAGGTTTTATAGTAAGTTTTAATTTTCCTTTTATAAAATCCCAGCGCTTGCTTGATCTTGAAAATAGCAAATAATTTTTTTGTATGAAACCAAAAAAGTTTTTGCTACCATAGATGAGTTCGCTGCATCTACCAATAGTAGATTCCAACTATGACAGCCACAAGGTGTGAAAAATGCCCTAGGGTTAATATTCAATATTCGAGTTTTAACTCCACTATTTACACCTACCATATTTGCACCATTGTCGTATCCCTGGCCACGGCAGTCTTGAATATTTAAGTCATATTTTTCTAGGTGTTCCAGTATAGCATTGGCTAAATATTCTCCAGTTGTCTGAGTAACAGCTAGAAATCCCATAAAATGTTCGACTATTGTACCAGTTGACGTATCACAAAATCTTAAGATAACCGACATTTGTTCAACTCTATTACAATCTCTAGTGCAATCGAGCAAAAAAGAATAATACTTTGCTTCTTTAACCTTACGAATAATTTCATTGACAACTGTTTTTGACATCAATATAATCAATTCATTTTGAATATCGTGACTTAAATAATGGTGTGAAAGTTGTTTGTCACTAATGCGTTTCATGTGTTCACGTAAAGTAGGATCAAATTTTGATATCAGTTTAAATAAATCTATGAAATTACCGGAATTCTTAATACCGTCACCTGTCTTGAGAGATTCTCTGTGACCTCTAAATGCAAGATTATGAGAGGCCAAAAAGTTTATTATGTCAATTATTCTCTCTAACAAGTTGTGCCAATGTTTTTGTGATTCACGTATTAGCCTTTCGTTTTCTTGGTCTAGTGTTTTGCCTTGATTTATTCCTTTCTCTAAATTTAACCATTGGAACATATGTGCCATATGTTCTTTGGTATTCTCATGTCTATGTAAAATGCTACTTAAATGTTTCCAGTCACAACACCCTCCTTGCACCACCTGAGTTTGTGAATTGCTAAATAGTCTGCATGGAAAACAGTAAACTTTATTTTGGGAATTGGAATACACTAACCAGCGACGATGTTGAGTTTCACCATTATTTAGTTTTCTGGAGAAATAGAAATTGGAAAAGTGTCTGTTATCATCACCTTTGGGATAATATTCATCACCGCTATTTAATTGCTGTGTGGGGCCGCTTCGAACTATGTCACGACGCTGTGTATCCGTTATGGGAAACGTCCACAATCCCGGATCCGAATTAACAAGTACTTGCTGAACTATGGCGCTGGCGTCGTCGCTGCGAATTGGAGAATCTATGTCAATCTGTTCTTCTTGATTGCTTGATGACAGCACAAGAGTTTCAGCGTCAATTTTTGATTGGCTAGAAGATGATCCAAGCTCTACGTCTAACTGACGTTCGCTCTCGGTATTCAGTGCATCTAGAGCATTTTCCAACGGTATCTCGGACGTTTGTTGTGTAGAAGTCGAAGCTATCGATTCAGAAGGTTCTGTACTACCAGATGCAGTTTGGTTGAGGAACTTCATCAAATTTAAACTCAAAACTTGGTTGGTTGCAGTTCTTTCAGCTTTTCTTTTTCTTTTTGCTGATCCAGACTCCCATTTTCTTCCAATATCTCTATCTCGGCCGGACATGTCGATAACGTCGTATCTATACACTGTAAACGAAAGCAATAGTTAACATTTTTTTGCAGTTTTATCTACATAATATTGTAAAACCTAAATTTAAATTAGTTTTCAAATAAAAATCTTTAAGATAGCTTTTACTACCTGCTAGTTTTAAAAACTTAAAAAGTCGATACGTTTTTTACCTTAAAGCTTTTTTGGTTTCCTTCAAGAGATATTATAAAGCGTATTTTATATACAAGTAATTACTGCGTTATATACTTATTACCAATTAAATATTTCTTACCTTATGTAAAATAGACGAGTACAGGTACCGGTGTGTTACAAATCACAAAGAAAACAAAAAAACAATTAAAAAAGTCACTGTTTTAAAATTTTGGGTCAGTTTACAGGAGCAATCAATATACCTAAACACTATCTATTTATTCACTAAATATTATTAAAACATTGAACACACTATTCTTATCAAAATAGGTACGTACAGTCATAAAAATAAACAATATTGAATAACACAATTATACGTTTCTATTGTTATGCGCCTAGCGACTGCGTTGCGTACTTTGATTTGATTGGTTGACTTCCTAGTAAAGAAAGTAAACAAATAAACCGGGGATTCCCCGCACTCTTTTGCCAGACTAAGAAAACATGTTTCACAACAAAATTGATTTATATTTTTTTGTTTTATTCTCGCTTTAAACATTTTTGAGTCGCGAGGCCCCTTGTACCGCGAGGCCGTAGGCGGTGGCCCACGTCGCCCACGCTTAACGCCGCCTCTGCCTACAAGGCGACTAAGGGATAAGGCTGTTTAACATCAGACAGTTATATACCGCCCAGACTCAGCCTCAGATGCATGGCTCGAGTCAACAATAGTGCCCAGAATACGGCAATAGGCTCACCCCCTATTATGTGGGACCGAATACAATGATTGGTGAAATGTGGGTGTTAATTCACCTATGCCGAACCCTCCTGGGATAAAGGCGTGATTATATGTATGTATGTACATAATTTCTGGGCTTAGCGCATTAAACCAAACAAACTCTTGAACTTTATAATAATACTTAGTAAAGATTTATCATTATATCTTCGTAAACGTAATGACACGTGTAATTCTCTTACAATAATTGTAAATAATTGCTAATTCAAAACAACCATGAATATTTTCCTGTATGGTTTCATCTGCCGGAAGAGATTACTGTTAACTACAAATACATACACATACAGTTACGCCTCAGTCCCAATTTGGTAGTAGGTACATTCTTCAATTCGGGTTTCCTTTTTTTTACGTGCGAAAAATCCCCAAGGCTACTTACTGTCTCTCGGTGACTAAGTGCCTAGACAACTATTTGCACTTATGAAAGCAACTGTCGCTGTCGACCGCCTCGCCTGCGACTAATCGGCCTTAAGGTTAGGGTGAGCCACACTTGTCGCACATTTTTTTTTTACGTCCGAAAAATCCCCACGGATACCTCCACCATCGAGGCCCGATGTCGGACTCGAACCGACTAAAACGCACGACGCCTGTGGGTCACTTTTGGTTGCTGAAGGTGATGTTAACAGGCATATCTCTTGCACCCCGGCCGACCCAGGGCCATCTCTCGCGATCTGGCCCTCACCTCGGGTAAGTAATTCAGGTTTTGTAATTGACAATGTCTCTACTAACACGAATGAGGTATACATAGATAGATAATTGTCATATTTATCATCTTACGATTTTAATAACTTGTGTGGAAATAAGATTTTTTAAATAGTATTGATAAATGTTCAAAATATATTTCACAGCTCACTGGACTGAAACGCTATTTTACGTTCCGATTGTCACATAAAATGTGGCATAAGAAGCAGATTTTCTGTTGTTCAGAAATTTACGGATACTCATTTGTACTTTTTCTCAACTTTCAATGAAAATAGATAACAATTTATGTTGTATCGCGTTGTAACCATAATGATGTAATTATTACATTGATATACTCAACGCTGCTTGCTTTGAGATACCCGAAGTCTATTCACCTCCATTGTTGTCTGCATGTAAATGACCGATTCTGTCAAATATTTCAAATCACGTCTATGGTAGGGCGACGTCAATGTCAATTCCACAGTTTGAAACTTTGAAATTTCGGTTTACTGGCGGTTAAATTATTATTTTAATTTGTCTAATTATTTGTTAAATTGAAAAAACAAAACTTGTACATATCCGTAACTATCATTACTCTAAGCTATTCAAAGTAAGTAATAATAACTAATAGGCGAATAACAATAGACTCTATTTCGAATACATGAACAAGAAAACAGTGACTCAATAACAATATTTGACCTATTGGGTGTGTGTATTTTTATATGCCCTTACATTTTCTGAATATCACTTCCAACTTTATCGTCACACATTATGGTCACTGTGTTATAATCATCAGTATTCTCAAGTTCTTTTGCTCTCGTAGATGCCAACAGTATATACCTTCTCACGGAGTGATGCAGAGATTCAACAGGAGTTGTTGAGGGTGTTCAGCACAGGCCGTGGCACGGCAAGGGAGCAGTGGAGCACGCAAGCAGAACTGTTAGTAGAACCTGTTGGATGGGATGCTTTATGGAAGTTGTCCAAAGAGTTCTGTAAGAAATTTGGTAAGTCTGATAGTTGCTTCTCTACACTCCCTTTAGAGATGGATGGGGAAATGGATAAAGTGACTCACAGAAGCTGTGGGTTGGTTGTTTGTTTTGATTTGAAATAATAGTTCTTTTGTGTTTAACTTTACTATAAATATTGCCAAAATTTGGTTTGCTACTACAAGGGCACGTATTAACTACTCTAATTAGCAACATACAAATGATCTCTAATTCACAATTGGGTATTTGATTGACTAGTCAAATTAGTTACTTCTTACTAAATATCAAAACGGTAAGTTACAAGGAAACTTGTATGAAATAATTTATTATGACGTCATATTTAATAGTCAAATCATTTCCTATTATAGGTTCGGTGGATGATTATAAATAAATAAAAACAATAAAATAAGAATAGATGCAACTTCTACCGCTCTTTTACCATTCTTAATTTCAAAAGCTCATTTAAGGAATTTATTTGAATTACAGAAAAATACCCAATTGCTAATTAATGCAGTCAATACCTGCCCTTATAGTAGCAAACCAATTTTTGGGTATGTTTATAGTAGTTATTGACAGAAAGCAAATTACTAACTGGCTAACAAAAAAAATCAAATAAAAGGACTGATCTGCCAATGTACCCATAATTTATTTAAAGTTAACGTTTACACAAAAATTGCATATTGCAGTAAACTATTTTATATAACATAATTATACAAAACCTAACTACACCATATATCTTTTGTATTATTGTCACATTACTGTCCATCCCAAGGTTGCCTGGAAGAAATCGCTTTCAGCGATAAGGCCGCCCATTGTACATTAAACTATATATGCATGCTACCTACGTGTCTCAGCTGTAAGTGTATTGGTGTGCAATGAAGTATTATCTATCTATCTAACCCATTAATTGTTATTGAAATTAGTTTTAGCTTAGCAAATTGAAATTTATTTTCCAGAAGTGAGATTTCCGTGTATAGCCTACATCGCAGTCACTTCAGTAGACTTTGAGAACTTGTCTGCATGTGTAGATGTGCTTAGTGTCCAGCACGAGTCTGTGTCTCTACCAGAGAACGTTGTTGATGTTCCGTTGATAGAACTGTGGCCAACTACCAAGCAGAGGGAGCAGTGCATCAATGTGGCTACTACTGCTGAGTTCATAGATTTATTGAGGTGAGTATTCATCTTAAATTTTTTTGTGTTTAATTACTCTTGTATCACGGTTAACTAAACTAATTGCTCATTTCGTTGCCAGAGTCGAATGTGAATTGTCACAATTTGTCAATAATATGTACTACTATTATAGCTGAATAGAATAAGAAAAATTAATAATTTCGAAACGCATAATGCATTTAGCAGTCTACCCTCCAAATGTTTTATGTAAAGCTTGCCTAAAGAAGTTTTCTCTTCAAAAATATTATGTATACAATTTAAATTTACAGATTCTATTACAATGATATCTGGATGCCCTGGGACGATGCAGATGACAAAATTCTTCTTCCAAACACAATAGAAGAACGCATGCAGCTCTGGTCAGATATGCACAACGGTACCATTCCCAACTGTGTGGCTCGATCTATAACGTTGTTGAGGAACAGTGCTATAGATGCACATGATAAATTGAGGCAGCTGGACTCTTCATTGTGTGAGGGAGACTTAGAAAATGATGATGGTATGTTGATTATATTGTAGTTTTTGGTATCTATATTATTATATATATTTGTGAAGTAATTATGTCTGTATATTGGTGATATTTTTTAAAAATACTTAGGATATGTGGTATGTGTTGAAATTATTGGATTTGGAATTATTTATATACAACCTATACGCACGCACCTACACACGCTCTCACACACACAAACACATACACATACATACACACGCACACATACTTACACAACAGTAACATATTAATAAATTGTAATTAATTAATACTTACTTCGAAGAAACTGTATGCCTGCCGCCAAGTGACAATCAATTGTTAATTACGCAATGTCTGTAGAACACTGCCTCCCAAAATACAGGTGGTAGCCTAGTTTGGGTATCAGTACTTATCATTTCAGAAATTATAACCACCAATAAAATTTATTCATATTATTTATTTAGTGTTTGTCTGTGATAGATTCAAAAATTTATTGAATATCTTGTCTTGAAGCAGTTTTTTTTGTTTGAAAGGTTTTGATTGTTTGATCGCAATCAGTCGAGTAGAACCACAGTCGAGTAGAAAGCTATGACCAAAAGTCGCGACAACTGACATACACGCGGTCAGAGCTTCGTTTTCTTGTTCATCCAAAGCTTTCACCTCAGTCTTAGAATGAAAATGAAATGAAATAAAATTTATTCACGGAAAACAAGCATTATTACAATAATTTTTCTTCTGCCAAACTGTATAACAGTTTGTTGGCAGATGAAGCTCCCCATTTTCTTGTTCATCCAAAGCTTTCACCTCAGTCTTAGAATGAAAATGAAATGAAATAAAATTTATTCACGGAAAACAATTATTTATTTACCAAAACTAGATACATTATATAAATTAGATATAAAAAATTAGACACATTATCATATGTATTATTATTATGCTTATTCATATGCCTGAATAAAACAGCGTATTACATTATTGTTAATATTTATAATTTATCCTATATTAATTTATAACTATCGTCTTTGTCAGCCATATCCGAAGGCTGACAAAGTAGGTACCTACCACAACAAAAGTACTCATCATGCTCACAGTCATAATATCCGATACAATGCATTCACATGAAACGACAGAACAACAAAACTTTATGTTTATTTCGTCCTATATGGATTATAAACTACTTATACAATACTTTAGGTAGGTATGTAATAATAATAATAATAAAATAAATTTATTCATGACAGTAAACCGCATCCATCATCACAAGAACATTTCACGTAGTACCTACCTATTCTGTGACGGCGCACTTACAAATATTATTATTGTTAATTATTATTGTAGGTCCGCATCACCAGTCTAACTGCAATAAATTCCACGTAGCAACTGCCATCTGACCTGCATAACCTTAGGGCGACATCGAAGCATTGCAGCTAGACTCAAGAGGCACAAGATAGTACATAATATAATTACATATTTATCTTTTTACAGACTCTCTACTGCCACCAAACTACATATCGTTGTGTGCAGAAATGAATGCACGTCTCGATGGTCTCATGTCGAAGTGGACATTGTATGAAAACTCACTCATCAGAGAACAATATCTGGCAAAGACTAAGAGCAAATGGCAGAAGAATAGGAGCAAAAAAAATGTAACTATTTCAAAGATTTAATTTACGATGCATGTTGACAATTTCAATGGTTGAATTTTATTATTTAGATCCTCACCAAGATATGTACTCTCTATCGACTCTCTGGTGTAGCCTATCCTGTCCTATAAAGTTCAGGTGCCGGGAACTAGGCAATTAATTATTGTAATGTTTCAGAGCCATCTAAAACAATCAATCAATAAATTAGCCTATCGCAGTACACTGCTGAACATAGGCCTCTCCCAATGTTGGGAGGATTTGGCCTCCTGTTTCCATGTTAATCATACAGGTCACTACATCAGTATCAGAATAAATAAATAATGAAACATGGTAAATATCCTGTTTATTCTGATACTGATGTCAGTGACCATGATAGTTTAAATACCTATACAGGTCGCAATGCTATCGTCTGCGTATTCTTCCGTTAGTCGCCTCTTACGACACCCGTCGAATGAGATGGGGTCTCGATACTTGTATTCTTTCTCCGTCACCACACAGATAATGTCTAAAACAACATAAAAGAATGATTTTAACATCATTCATTGTTTCTGTTAGTTCATAAGAGTATCAGAAGAACGGTTCATCTAAAAACCGGACTGGTGGCGGTTTTAAGTCCCATACACCATTTTCTCCAATACAAATATACCCACATATTAGATATTAAATACCTTCTAAAAATTCCAGGTAGTAGCTCTCTGGCAAGGTGGCTCAATATTTGAGTTCGACGAGATATCCAAGTTCCTACGGTCGCGGCTGACAAACGAGTACACACTGACAATGCTGACGTCAGCGGAGGAAGCGCTCGCCTTGGAGCCTGAAGAGCTGGTGGTGTGCAGCAAGGACTACGAGGTGCCGGAGATGCCGTTGTCGCAGATCAGCATCTGTAGTTTTAATGGTGAGTTTGTGCCTCAGAGGGCACTTTAAGTTATGGGTTGGTTGGTCCTAAGGTGCAATTCAGTTACGTTTTTAAAACAAATAATTATAATACTTAATATTATTAAGAAAAATATCTTTGATACCACTGGTGGTGTCGTGAGGATTTAATTTATACCCACGACCCTACTGGTGGTGTTATGGAGATTGAATATTAGTTTTTTTTTTTTTTTTTTTTTAGAGATAAAGATAATTTTATTTGCGGAAACATGTGTAGGTACAGGTGGAAGTTTATAATATTACATTACAAGTTTCAACATGTTCTGTCAATGTAGACAATGTAGTCTCTAGATACTACCAGTAGTCTCACTGGGTAAGTGCCACGAGGCCGTCAACGAAGCTCATTGATAAAAATCCGCGGTAGCCTAGTGGTATGGGTAATGGACTGCTGAGACGAGGTCTCGGTTTCGATCACAGTTTTACCATGGCACACACCTATGACTTTTCGATACTTTTCGAAGTTATGTGTGTATTTATCGCAGGTATATAAGTGCCCGCTTAATAGCAATAGTGGCATAGTCTCACCACTTATTACATTGGGACCTAAACATAAACTGGCGAAATGTGGGTCCTAGCATTCATTGAGTAGTGAAAACAGTGTAGTGAACAATGAGATACAGGTTGGTATCAGTTGTTTCAACTGCTGGCCTGTTCCCCAATAATAATAATAATAATAGCACCTCTGCCTACCCCTTCGAGGATATAGGTGTGAGTTTATGTTATTGATAACAAATGAACATATGAGAGGTTAGCTGTTGCCCCCCAACCACTCATATTTTTCCATGTTCGATGTTGATGCCGCTTATCACTTCAAAGATACCCTATCTCTGCATCAAAATTTATGAAACTCAGTTTAGTGATTTAGGCGTTACATCATGACAGACAGAGTTACATTCGCATTTACAATATTAGTAGGATACAGCACAAGAACTTTTGCCGCGTGGTTCCTGACAGAGTAGAATTTGGACCACCCCATCTCTTCCGATGCAGTGTCGTACAAGGCGACTTAGGGATAGGGCTGTTTAAAATCAGACAGATATGTACAGCCTAGACTCATGGCTCGAGTTAACAATAGTGACCGGAATACGGCAATAGGCTCACCCGCTATTACGTGGGACCGAATTTAGTGATTGGTGAAATGTGGATGTTTGTTCGTCTCTGCCTAACCCTCCGGGGATAAAGGCGTAATTATATGTATGTACAGACCTATGTTATATTAATACTTCATATATTGAAATTGCAGGCACAACTCTGAAAGCTCCAGACATGCGATCCTGCCTTCTAATGCTGAGCGAGGAATGTCGGTTACGTGAACTAACGTTAATGTGCACTTCTGTCAATACCGCTGTCGTGATGAGAGCGGGGACGTTACACATATCCAGATGTAATATACTAGATGATTCGACTAGCTCACAGGTATAATTTGACTTTATATGATTTAATTTGCGCTTTACAACAGTTAGGTAAAACACGATAAAGCCGTTCTCGCCGATACAATACGCACTTCCTTACACCCGGGGGCTAGACGGGGACATCGTAGTTCCTATACCCCGAAGACCAGCTCGTTTTAAAGCAGTTACCGTGGCCTATGGACGTGTGCAACACCAGGACCGTCACACTCGTGCTGCCGACCCTGTAAGCGCAGGGAGTTTCATACCGTCAGTGTAGAAGACAACCCGTTTACCGGGAACGAGTTGGGGACTCTGTAGTCCCCACACACCCGAGAAGAGGGCCAGATCGTGAGAGATGGCCCTGGGTCGGCCGGGGTGCGAGGGATATGCCTGTCAACCTCACCTTCGGCAACCAAAGCGACCCACAGGCGGCGTGCGTTTTAGTCGGTTCGAGTCCGACCGATCCGTATCCGTGGGGATTTTGCGCATGTAAAAAAAAAAAAAAGTGTAGAAGACAAAGCAGGCTAGTCTTCCCACTGACAGCACAGACTCTCCAGTGATCTCTGACTACCCTACTCACCGCCGGGAACAGCTGTGTAATTGTCTAAGCATAGACGTCGAGCTCAGCGTTGCGACAGCCTTGATAGAGTTGGCCATTGGTAGGACGGGTGACGTCACTGGAGATTGACCAATCACAAACTCTATCAAGAATATGCGGTATAAAAGAAACTTCATCCCACGCACGCTCAAGCTGTGGAATGAACTCCCTGCTGCGGTTTTCCCATGCGCCTACAATATGGGGTTCTTCAAAAGGGGCATTAGAAGGTTTCTTCAGGGTTGGCAGCGCGAGTGTGACGCCCCTGTTGTTGCACAAGTCCATAGGCCACGGTGACCACTTCCCATCAGGTGGGCCGTGTGCTTGTCTGCCACCTAAGTGGTATAAAAAAAAAAAAAGGCTGTCGTAGCGCTGTGCTCGATTCTGTATTCTTAGAGAATTGCACACCTGAACACGAGGTTACTATGGCCGCGTTATTCTGAAGGGTGGACGTACTTCCCCAGTCGGACTGCTCAATTGTACGGAAATACCTTCGTGTCCTACCTCCTATAAACCTTCATAAACTTAACAACATAACATAAACTCACGCTTATATCCCCGAAGGGGCAGGCGGAGGTGCTAGCACCCACATTTCGCCAGTTTATGTTTAGGTCCCTATGTAATAGGTGGCGAGCCTTATGCCATTAACTGGGCACTTATAAACCTGCGATAAATACACACATAACTGCGAAAAGCATCGTTGTGTGCCATGGTGAAACCTGGGATCGAACCCGTAACCTCGTCTCAGCAGTCCATTACCCATACCACTAGGCTACCTTCATAAGACCTAACATAGTTGTGTATGTTCAAAACTATAGGAATGGAATGGAAAGGGACTCTTTGGTCAGCACTTAGCCTCCTTTTTTGGGACATTGTGCGTGCATAGTACGGGCTAGAGCAGCCAGCCTAGCTCTGCCCAGAAACGCAGAAGCTTACTAGGGTCTTCACAGGTTTCGCGGAGCGACCTCACTGTACTGAGGATTTGTGATCGTTGCGCTACTGCCTCTCATTCCAGTATAACGTGGGCGGCCGTTTCCTCGGCAACAAAAGTAGGGTAGCCAGAGCTCACTGGAGAATTTGTGCTGTCAGTGGGATGACTAAAGGCTTGTCCTGCTTTGCCTTCTACACTGATGGCACAGAAACTCTGTACTTACAGGGTTGGCAGCGCAACTGTGACTCCTCTGGTGTTACAAACGTCCATAGGCCACGGTAACCACTTTCCATCAGGTGGGCCGTGTGCTTGTCTGCCACCTAAGTGGTATTAAAAAAAAAACTCCCCCTGCAAAGGGGACTGTCCGTAACATCAATGGTGTGTAAGTGCTATAGAAAATCATGTTACTTTTTAATTTCAGTGTGATTTCGCGCAAGGGATAGTGGCAATGTCAGGAGCGAAGATTCTAATTGAAGATTGCACGTTCAACAATTTTTATTCCGGCATTGTTGTTCATAAAGGCGCTCAGGTATTTATAGTTTTGCTAATATTATAATCGCATAAGTTTGTGAAGATGTTTGTTAACAAGGGTCTATACAAGATTTTCGGTGGTACGGACCATGAGAGAAATATGAATACCATAAACTGTGTAACGCACACTGTGCGGTATAAAAGGTACTTCATCCCGCGCTCGCTCAATCTGTGGAATAAACTCCCTGCTGTGGTTCCAAGCGACTGCAAAAAAGGGTTCTTCAAGAAGGCCATTAGAATTGTCCATAGGCCACGGTAACCACTTTCCATAAGGTGGGCTGTGCGCCTGTCTGCCACTTTCTTCTCTTTTTTGGTGTGTGAAGGTTATTTTCTTCTGTGCCAATCTCGCCATATTTTTTCTTTAGTTATTCGTCTATCATTTAGTTGTCCAATATAAAACGCACCAAAAAAGAGAAAACAAGCAAAACTAGTCGTGTCAAAACGGCCATGATAGCGTGCCACAACTATAATTGGTATAAAAAAAAATCAGCACAAATAAGGTTTTTTCAATGCTTACAGGTAGGTTACCGCGGTAGCCTAGTGGTATGGGTAATGGACCGCTGAGACGAGGTCTTGGGTTCGATCCCAAGTTAACAAGCTAATAACCATGGCACACACCAAAGACTTTTCGATGCTTTTCGAAGTTATGTGTGTATTTATCGGAGATTTATAAGTGCCCGGTTAATGGCAATATGCTCGCCACGCTATTGCATTGGGACCCAAAACATAAACTGGCGATATGTGGGTGCTAGCACCTCTGCCTACCGCTTCGGGGATATAGGCTTGAGTTTATATTATGTTATGTTACAGGTGGAGTTTAGAAACTGTACGATAAAGAAGTGTGGTGTTGGGATCCAGATGTATTCGGGATCCCACGTGGAACTGAACAATACCGTGATATCCGACTGCAGCGAACAGAGCATACGCTGTGAGGTCGACACAGGCGATGGAATCAAACATGCTGAGTAAGTACAGATCTTTGCAGATGCGTAGAGATGTTGCGTCCTTGGCAGTATTTTACCGTCTGTACCATGGTGAATGCTCTGATGAGCTCTTCTAATTAGTCCCACCCTCTCTTTTCCACATCCTCGCAACACATGCAGGGTTTAGATTCTTTCTGTATTTTTATTTCGAATATTTTCCGAAGTGATTGGGCTGATTTTAACTTATATATAAAGCGTAAATAAAACTACTTTACGCCTTGTAACATCAGCATCGCAAAAAAAATTAAAGATCAGATCGAAGAATAGCGAAAAATGCACAAAGGAAAACTTAAATTGGATCTCCAAAGAACCATGTTAAAAAAATCCATGTTCCTAGCCAGGAATCGAACCCGTTGACCTCGGCTCGGTGTTTATAGGGCCCTTTACACCCCAAACGGTACAAATATATAAATGAATTCATCTTTTTTTCAGAGTTGAAGGTCTACAAGTCATGTCAAACTGCAAAATTGGTTCGGGCAACCTTCAGAAAGAAGTTTTGATCGTTCAACAAGACGCTAGTATTATGTAAAGCAAATAATGAAAATTATCTATCTGGTATATATTGAAAAAAGCATCTGATGAGGCCGCCAAGCTGAGTGCCACCATTGTAACATTACTTAGTGTCTGTAATGGTGACCCTCTTTCCTGAGGCTTTACCTTTAGCTTACCATCAGGCGAGGTGAAGTCAAATTGGCGTGTCCTAGATTAAAAAAAATATTATCTGTAAATTTTG
The DNA here is from genome assembly GCA_963662185.1 of Eilema griseolum. Taxonomy (NCBI): domain Eukaryota; kingdom Metazoa; phylum Arthropoda; class Insecta; order Lepidoptera; family Erebidae; genus Eilema; species Eilema griseolum. The sequence goes on from OY759249.1 coordinate 7,541,900, forward strand.
TATTTATTTCTTTAATATTGTCATAATATGTAAAAACTAATGTTTTAATCTCGAATTGACTGAGGTATTTTCAAATAATCTTGTCAAGTACAGCACGCATATGGTATTGCGTTCAGGGGAGGGATATCATCAATTTTGTTATTTGGGATACCCTTCTAATAGTTGCTAGTATATATCTTGAACTCACATCGCGAGAGTAACGAAATCTTGGCGCGCACTGATTGGTTTGAAATTTTATGATTATTTGTTATCTTCAAAAGCGATCCAAAATTCGTCTACTGCGTATAGAGTACGTGTTGTGACGTGACTGGGGGTAGAGATTTCAGAAATGTATGTCATCAAGCGCGTGAACTTCGCTTTCGCGATGCAGGACTTCTGTAGTATCGACGTAGTACAGCTTGGTGTCACTAGATGGCGCTAGGTACATTACGGCAGCGCAAGTGGTAAATCAATGAGAGCGAAAGAGAGGTAACCGGCGGGCGCTCTCTTTCGCTCTCATTGGTTTAACGCTTGCGCTGCCGCGCCTCTTGCCGCTTAGTTCACGGTCTCGGCCTAAGGTCATTCTAGACTAAGGTACAAATATTCGAACAGTTTTAAAATTTTAATTAAATATTAACCTTTTTCCATTTCCACAAGGTTGAAAAAAGCATGCAGCATTAAATCTTATCCGATAAAAGTTACCCGTAGAACGACCCTAAGAGATATGAATAAAATGGGATGGGGGCAATGGCTTCAAAGTCATAATATAATGATAAGTAATAATAATAATATAGGTAATTAATTATGTATTCGATTGAGCAGCTTTAAGCAATTCGGGTAAAAGTGCCTTTTTATTTTACGAACATAGTGTATTTTGTTTTAACATAGGAATATGTATTCCCGTTTAAGTTTTATGTTTCAATTAAATATTATTAACCCAATATAACTTTTATTTGAACCTTCCTAATTGTATGTGGAATTAACTCCCTGCTATGGTTCCTCCAGAATATGGGGTTCTTCAAGAAAGGCATTAGGTTCCTTTAAACATTTGATCCTTATAATTAAAACTCTCGGCTGATGCCATAATAATAATGTACTTACGTTCTTTTTCGAATTTTAGTCGGTTCCATTACCAGGTGTGGCAAGCGAGTTTTCGAAAATGTTTGAATGCAGTTATGTTTCCTTTTTAATATGAAGTAAAGTTTCCTTTAAGTGAAATTCGCTACTTCCTCCACCCTGTGTAGTTGATAATAAAAGTAATTTAAAATTTAATGAGGAACAGATAAGGTAAAAACTTGCGACAGAATTTTATCTATACTTTATATTATATAGAGGAAAGATTTGTATTTTTGTATGTAACGAATAAACTCAAAAAGTACTGGACAAATTTTAATAATTCTTTTTTCATTAGATAGCTACATTCTTCGTGAGTAACATAGGCTACTTTTTATCCTGATATTCTCATGGGATCAGGATTTACGCGGGTGAAACCGCGGCGCGGTGCTAGTTGTTTATATTTTGACTTACTTTGGGAGTTAAACGAAAAGTCATAAGGTTCAGTTTAGTTAGAGGCATATTTTTTTCAGAACAAATTATCTTATTAAGCAATATCGGGAAGAATCTGATGACCTTGTCAAATATATACATTCATACAATAACCACGTCTCTATCCCCGGAGGGTCACGCAGAGGTGAATTAACACCCACATTTCACCAATCATTGAATTCGATCCCACGTAATAGGGGGTGAGCCTATTACCGTCTTCCGGGCACTATTGTTAACTCAAACCTTGTATCTGTGCCTGAGTCTGAGCTGTATATATCTGTCTGATGTTAAACAGCCCTATCCCTTAGTCGTCTTGTACGACACCGCATGGGAGGAGATGGGGGTGGCCCAAATTCTACTCTGCCTGGAACCACGCGGCAAATAGCCTATTATAATACTGTAGGTACAAATCGTTTACGACAAGTCCACCCGAGGAGAGGGCCAGATCCAAAGAGATGGGCCTGTGTCGTCCGAAGTGCGAGGGATATGCCTTTCAACCTCACCTTCGGCAACCAGAGCTCACTGGAGAGTTTTTGTTCTGTCAGTGGGATGACCAAAGGCCTGCTTTGTCCTCTACACTGACGGCACAAAATCTCTGTTCTTACAGGGTCGGCAGCACGGATGTGACTCCACTGGTGTTACACACGTTCATAGATCATGGTAACCACTTTCCACCAGGTGGGCCGTGTGCTTGCCTGCCACCTAAGTTGTATAAAAAAAAAAAACGACTCGGGCGTCGTGCGTTTTAGTCGGTCCGACTTAACCTCTACCACCGGCTCCGGTGGTGGGGGTATCCGCACGTAAAAAAAAACAATTGTGCGACAAGCGTGGCTCCACCCTAATCTTAAGGCCCATTACGCATTGTCGGCTATTCGCAGACGAGGCGCTCGACAGCGACAGTTGCTTTCATAAGTGCAAATACTTGTCTAGGTACTTAGTCTCCGAGAGACAGAGTCGCCGGCGACCAGTCGACAGTGCGTAATGGTTCTATAGGTCGTAAGTACGATCATTGCCATCATATCAAAAAAATAAAGTGACATTCATTAATGAAAGTGGGCCAAACGGAAGTAATTGATAAACACGCACGATAACATTGGCCTGTTCGTTTGTATCTACATCTGCACGGGTATAGTGTGATTGTGAGTAGTAAACAAAACAGAAGTTTATTTGTCAAACGAGTTTATGAATGAAATTGTAGACAATTAGCTAGCTTAGACTAGCTAGCCTATTTTTTCTGCGTGCGGCAATCATGGTTACAACATTGTCCACTTCCGACTTTTTATATACCACTTGGTTGGCAGACAAGCACACGGCCCACCTGATGGAAAGTGAATACCGTGGCCTATGGACGTGTGTAACACGAAGGGAGTCACACTCGCGCTGCCAACCCTGTAAGCTCAAGAGTTTCTGTGCCGTCAGTGTAAGGGCAAGATTTTGGTCTTCCCACTGACAGTACAAAAACTCTCCAGTGAGCTCTGGCTACCGTACTCACCGCTGGGAACACAACACGAGGTTATTATGGCCGCGGTATTCTGCAGGGCGGAGATGCTTCCCCAGTCGCACTGCTCAATTGGACGGAAATACCGTTCAATGCTAGGGGGCTGTTCAAGTAGCAGGTTTATTACAACTATTTAACACCCCTCTCCACTACTCTTTGTCAGCAAAAGTAAGCAAATGTCTTAAACCCTTCCGCCTCCATTTGCTTACGTAAACAGTGGTACCTTTATGCATATTTCTTGTCATGTTTGTTTTTTTAGGGTAATGTATGGGTAACGCATGTTATTTTGTGTGAAAAAGTAAATAACTACTGCTTACGTAATCATAATTTAACGATTGAGGTCGGTTCGAGTCGGATATAACCTCTCCCACCGGCACCGGTGGTCGGGGGTATCCGTAGGGATTTTTCGCACCTAAAATAAAAATAAAAAGGCCGCGGTATCAGCTCCCATCGGGTTGGCGGTGTGCTTGTCTACCACCTATATGATATACATACAGACATACATACAAATAATCACGCCTTTATCCCCGGAGGTTTAGGCAGAGGTGAATTAACACCCACAATTCACCAGTCATTGTATTCGGTCCCACGAGGTTCCACGTAACAGGGGTGAGCTGATTGCCGTATTCCGGGCATTATTGATGACTCGAGCCATACTTCTGAGGCTGAGACTGGGCTGTATATATCTGTCTGATCTTAATCTGATTTATAACATTCGATATTATCAAGAGGTGCCGAGGTGTGTTATAAACAGATTTTGGTATCTTTTGTCTTAATTTGTATACAGTAAAGATACAGCACAATATGTATTTATTTTGATGGAATAGTTTCCTAATTATCTACCAATAACTCAGCTTGAGAATTGAAGTTTTAATGACAGTTCAAGAAGCTAGTGAGTGTGTAAACACATAAGCAAATCGCGGGCTGTGGTCTCTGCCTACCCCAATGGGACAAGGTGTGAGAATAATGAGCTCCCTCCCCCTTTCCAGGGTCAAGATGTGTGGTTCCCACATCTGAAAGAGCCATCCCGAAATCAGAGATGAGATTAGGCATTATGTATGTTAGAATCGTATCATGTGTAAACAGATGGTCTCTGCCTACCCCAATGGGTAAAAGGCGTGACTGCATGTACTTATTTATGTATTTTGTTTGTAAATATCATAATCGGTAAATAGAGTTGAGAAATTTCGATATTGTGTTTTTTTCATTAGGTACATTGTAATCGTCTCTTGATTAACGCTCTCACACAATGCTGCAACTGACGCTCCAACGATACGCCCATAATGATAAAATAATAAGTGCTGTTTATTTACTGCGAGTGTATTCTCACAAATGTGCCACGATGTGGGTTCAAACTTTGAACTTATAAATGCTGCGGAAATTGGTCGGCAGTTACAAGGTGTGTTTTCACTGCTCGAGATCATCGTCGTGTCATATTTAGTGGCAAAAGATCGGAGGACAAAAGATCAGTGTAAAATGAAACTTTTCGACGTAACTAATGAGAAGTACCTACCACATGGGACATCTGGTTTGGGATGGTCTGAGGAGTCGGCCCGATTCTGTTTGTCAGGTAAATTTTAAAATGGTAAAAATGTTAAAATAATAATTACCTATCGTTATTTCGTCATAACCATCCCTTCCCCCGTGGACCTTCCCCGCGTGGGGGTTTTGCGCACGTAAAAAAAAAGAGATTACTCTTTTTTTTGTGGGTTTTGAGTGGCAGAACCCAAATTCACAGGTAATGCAAAGTGCGATAGGGTTTCCTATTAGATGTTTTTATGTAGGATTCCTAACATATATAACATAAACTCACGCCTATATTCCCCGAAGGGGTAGACAGAGGCGCTAGCACCCACATTTCGCAAGTTTATGTTTAGGTCCCAATGTAATAGGTGGCGAGCCTATTGCCATTAACCGGGCACTTATAAACCTGCGATAAATACACACATAACTTCGAAAAGCATCGAAAAGTCTTTGGTGTGTGCCATGGTAAACCAGAGATCGAACCCGAGACCTCGTCTCAGCAGTTCATTATCCATACCTCTAGGCTACCGCGGTAGGTACTTACAGGAGATCATCAGGAATCCTAATGATCTTATTATTCAATAAGATAGATATAATTTCAATCGTAGACAGAAAACTATTTAAATACAGCTGCGTTCGTGTGGTGATGGAGAAAGAGTACTAGTATCACCATCCCATCTCATCCGAAGGGTGTCGTAAGAGGTGACTAACGGAAAAATATGTAGACAATATCGCTGCGAGAGATGGATAACTTGAAATAAACTTCTGTACCAACCCGTCTGGCCAGCGTGCGCGACCCGATTACTGAGAAATCAAGCTCTGAAAAGTATAAAACAATAAAATATTAAGGATAGCCGAGGTCGTAGCCACTTTTCCCTAGCATTTATTGTTTTAGAGGGATCGTATCATGACAGCCTCTGTGGCGTGGCGGTAGTGAAGGCAGCCGCTACGCAGGAGGCGCGGGTTAGATCCCCGCTCAGTGCAAATATTTGTATGCATAAATATGGGTATTTGCATTAGTCTGGGTGTTTCTATGTATAATATGTATGTATTTACAAAAAAATAATATCTAAGTATGTTTATCCGTATTCTAGATTCCATAACACAAGCTAGTTAAGCTATGCTTGCCATGGGTCTAGATAACGTTGTGTGGAATATTGTAGAATATTATTAAAAAAAAAACTCTTATTATTGTTACCGTTTCCATTGCTGGAAGCCCAGAGTCCTCCCCACTCCTTGATTTAGCTTATACGGTATATATAAGTGCGCAATAAAGTTTCTGATAGATAAGTATAAAGGATAGGGATAGGGCTGTTTAACATTAGACAGATAGATACCTACAGCTCAGACTCAGGCACAGATGCAAGCCTCGAGTCAACAATAGTGCCCGAAAGACGGCAATAGGTTCACCCCCTATTACGTGGGGCCAAAAATAATGATTGATGAAATGTGGGTGTTAATTCACCTCTGCCTAACCCTTCGGGGATAAAGGCGTGATTATATGTCTGATTATTTGTATGTATGAAAGCATAAATAAAACAAATCGTATCATCGTAATAACGAATTAATCATAATAATTTTCTTAGAGTTTGCTTTTTCTTTTTACTTACAGCTGAAATAAAAACTCATTTCAAAATTTGTTCACCGAAAATTGCATTTTGTCAGAAGGAAAGCCTTAAAGACCATTTAGAGGCTATCAAAGACCTGGATCTGAACACGAAGTTAATCTGCTTTGATGATGCAGAGTATTATATGAAGAGGTTCATTCAGGAGTATGACGACAACGACGATGACATTGATAACATTATAATAATTCTATTCAATTTTATATTACTTATTTACTTTGACATAATTTATTTGAATTGATGTATAAATATTCATGAAATTAATATTCAATTGACACGGCTTGGAATTGTAATAATTCAATTTAATTTTATCTTAATCCCATCAATTTAAATTAATCTTATTTATTTTGACATAATTTATTTGTATTGATCTATTCGAAATTGAAACCTGTACTTAATAATCTGTAAACCACATGTGGTAGGACATAGCGTACATAACATAATTTATAAGACCTTTATACCTAACCTATGATCCACAGAATAAATATTATGATTATGATGATTATGATTATGACACGGATTTTAAGTAAGATTTTAATGATCCTTTTGCCAAGGGCCCAATTCAGCAAAGACACGTTTTTAAATCGTGTGATTTCAATTAGATTCGAAATAGAAACGTAAAAATAAAATAATATGAAGGCTGTCGCGGATATGAGATTTCCTTACGGGATATCGGCCACGCGTGACTGCGCACATTTACCTCAGCATTTTGATCTCCATAACACTCAGATTTTTTATATACCACTTAGGAGGCAGACAAGCACACGGCCCACCTGATGGAAAGTGGTTACCATGGCCTATGGACATGAGTAACACCAGAGAAGTTACACTCGCGCTGCCGACCTACAGCACCGAGTTTCTGTGCCGTCAGTGTAGAAGACAAAACAGGGCAAGCCTTTGGTCTTTCCACTGACAGCTCCTGTTTGTGGACAATCTTTCTTTCTTTCTTTCTTTCTTTGTACAAAAAGGAATCAATCGGCAGTGAAACAATGCTAAGGTTTCGATTTAGATCTGAAAAATAATATCTTTGACGAGAATTGCACCCGCGACTAATCACTTACAGGGATTAATAAGTTAGTCTCTGTTAGTTAACTAATTTTAAACTTTCGCTTTCCATGATATACTATAATGTATAAGGGAACACAGGGTTGCACCGGCCGTGGTCACAGGCTGACTGGCTCAGTGGTGCACGCTCACCGACTTCGAGTCCGTGAGGTAGTAGGTTCTTCATCTACCCTCACATTCTCGATATTTAAGACAACCTCTGTGGCGTGGCGGTAGTGAACGCGACTGCTACGCAGGAGGCACGAGTTCGATCCCCGCTCAGTGCAAATATTTGTATGCATAAATATGGGTATTTGCATTGGTCTGGGTTTATCTATGTATAATATGTATGTATTTACAAAAAATAAGTATTTAAGTATGTTTATCCGTATTCTAGATTCCATAACACAAGCTAGTTAAACTATGCTTACCATATATATATGGATGTTGTTGAATATTTATTATTATTATTTATTATTTTTAATATTTTCTTTTCGCCATGTACCGTCATATACCACACCCACAGTGTCCCTATCCTGTAAGCAAACTCTCCAGTGTTCATCCGACTGCGCAATATAAGGAGATATGTGTCCGTTTTCAGCCAGTGACCGCAATGATGGGACCTTATTTGATATCGGGTATACTCAGGAGTGAAAAGGAATGTGATGTGACTTCAGCTGCTTCGGCACCATCTCGGTAATGGGCTCTAAGATCAAGAATGAGTTACTTTTGCAGTTACACGTATGTACCTTTTTTTTATATTAAATACTCACATCTTTGAATCCGTTTTTTTATTGTGCGCAAAACCCCCATGGATACTTTCGTCATCGGAGCCGCTGGGGGAGGTTATGTCGGACTTGAACCATCTAAAACGCACGCCAACTGTATAAGCGGCATGTTGCCGGAGGTGAGATTTTCTGAGAATAACCCTCGCACTCTGAACCGTCTCTTACAAGACGGCCCTCTTCAGATTTGGGGACCACGGTGTCCCCACATCTTTGAAGCTTCCATAGTGAGAGCCAGCCACCGTTTTAAGTGCCTATTTACTTTTTACAGCAAAGAATGCGCCCTGGTGCACTACTGAATCTAGCGTACGGTCAGACGGAAAATCTTGGGCCAATTTTATTACCAAATCCCGCGGGACCTACTGGCAACTGTGGTAATTGTCCGTTTGAATGGCAGAAGAATATTAAAGTAAGTCACCTACTTACTATAATCATTAAGTATTCCATTTTCATTTATACGTGCGCGAGCTCCGAGGAATGTGAATAAAAATGGAGACCTCGGTTTTATAGAACTTAACGCAAATGAAGGCTTGGTTAATTAAATAACATAACATAACAAACTCACGCCTATATCCCCGAAGGTGTAGGCAGAGGTGCTAGCACCCACATTTCGCCAGTTTATGTTTAGGTCCCAATGTATTAGGTGGCGAGCCTATTGCCATTAACCGGGCACTTATAAACCTGCGATAAATACACACATAACTTCGGAAAGCATCGAAAAGTCATTGGTGTGTGCCATGGTAAAACCTAGGATCGAACCCGAGACCAGTAGGCTACCACAGTTGTTAATTAAGAAATGCTTTCTAAACCTCTGTACGACAATTCTAGTTGGTGGATCCTGACACGGGTAGAGAAATAAAGGAGCCGAATGTGCCAGGGGAGATGTGGACCAAACTAACGGATTTCGCTGTAAGTAACTATCGTAATCGGTATTAATCAATAATTCTTATTATACCACTTGGTTGGCAGACAAGCACACGGCCCACCTGATGGAAAGTGGTTACCGTGACCTATTGACGTGTGCAACACCAAGGGAGTCACAATCGCGCTGCCAACCCAGTAAGCAAGAACTCTTTTTTGTGCCGTCATACGTCAGTGTAAAAGACAAAGCAGGACAAGCTGTTGGTCTTCCCACTGACAGTACAAAAACTCTCCAGTGAGCTCTGGCTACCTTATGTACTTACCGCCGGGAACACAACACAAGGTTATTATGGCCGCGATATTCTGTAGGCTGGAGGTACTTCCCCAGTCGGACTGCTCAATAGGACGGAAATACCGTCGTGTGCTACCTAAATTATACTACAGTAAGTGCAAATATTTATTCATGCTTGTTAATCTTGTTCCACAGGAGTACTTATTATGATAATCCAGAATTGACTGCAAGAGCCTTCACGCAAGATGGCTGGTACAAGACAGGGGACTTACTGTACAGAGACGAAGAGGGCAACTATTATTTCGTGGAGAGACTGAAGATGCTTATCAAATACCGCAATTACCACGTAAGTGACGATACAGGCACGCAGGCAAGCCGGAATTTATCTTGCAGAATATTACACTAATGAAATTGGTAATGTATGAATCATGGCTAGTCAGAAGTTTTTTTTTTATATATAGAACACGTCAATTAGACTTCGCCTTGCCTGATGGTAAGCTGAAGACAAAGTCTCAGAAAAGAGGGTCACCATTACTTACACATACCGTGTACTCAGCTTGAAAGATTCAATGACATTACAGTAGGTATAGGAATGTGCAGAAATGTGTTAGATGAAACAAATTGTGGCAGAAACAAGTTATGCGGAAGGCGAATAATCGTTAGCAATGACGCACATTTGGAGAGACCTGTGTCCTGCTGTGCAACTCTCTATACCGCGTCAAGGACAGCGCCGCGACAGCCTTGATACAAATAGGGTAGTGTCCTGAGTCATCGAATTCTTACCAATACTACTTAATGTCTTAGTATTTTATCTAAAAATATGCATAGTAAACTAAGATATTGCCTAACTGAACTGAAATTATGACTTTTAATTATTTTTAATTCCCAAAATAGGTCAAAATATAAACAATCGAAATAAAGCAAAATTTAAAACTTTTTAGATTCCTTATTAAATTTCAAATCAATCTTATTAATCACTGTAAACGTGTAAACGCAACGTAGACTGAGATAAATGCGATATTTTGTTGCACTCCACTGTGACGTCAGCACGTGCCACGATTTTGTAGGAGCGTTTTCGGGCGGCTCGAGAAATTGAATTTTTAAAATCTAATCTTTAAAAGTATTTGTCATAAGAATGTTTCACTAAAAAAAGAAAAGACAAAGAGGGTCACCATTACAGACACTAAGTGTTACAATGGTGGCACTCAGCTTGGTGGCCTCATCAGATGCTTTTTCACGCCCCGCTTGAAGGTCCCGGGACTGTAGGAAGAAGGAATGCTGGTAATGAATTCCAGGTCTTGGTGGTCCGGCAAAGAAAAGAGTCTCCGAACCGCTTGGTTCTTGCTCGTATATTCTGCACAGTGTGAGGGTGACATAGGGTGACGGTAAAATACAGCCAAGGAAGCAATATCTCTACGCATCTGCAAAGGCTCGAGTGTTATGTAGTATATGTTTGGAATTAAACAACAAGATTTGTATAATCTGCTAAATGTTTGTCGCAGATAGTACCGCCTGAAATTGAAGCAGTGATTCTTGAGCACCCCGGCGTGCTCGACGTGAGCGTGACGAGCATTCCTCACGACGAGAATGGAGAGCATGCGGTGGCTTGTGTCGTCAGAAGAGACGGGAGCGACGTGACTGCTCAGGAGATCAAGGATATTGTGGCTAGTAAGTGTATAAACATGACTTACGTGTGGAGATATTTAATGTGCAGAAAATTTACATATATCATGGATAACAGGGAGGCAAAATGTCCCTAAGGGAGCGAAAATATTCCTAACAAAATAAAAAAATATATATTTACTGTCGTAACGTTAATCATCGCATCAATATGTGGTGATTATAATTTCTCAGATGATGAATAGCTGCTTACTTACGTACCTACGTATGCACGCTTATTTCCTACCAGGGTGTCTCTGTCCTTACATACTTCACGAGCTTCCTCATTATTAGTCCTTTCATGCAAGCCTGCCGGTTTCGAGTACTGCTGACCTGTCCTCAGATGATGAATGAATACTGATTCCTAAACTAGGTAATGCCTTTATTTTTGGGTGGTAGTGTTTTCAGGCCCCATTACTTTAATGCCCTTGTGTTAATGTGTGATCTATATTTGCAGGTAAACGATCAGACTCTCAGAAGTTGAGAGGAGGCGTGGTATTCATGGACCAGATCCCCTTGACGTCTACAGGGAAGGTCGCTCGCGGGAAACTGAAGCAGATAGTGCTGACCACTCATAAAGAATAACAATGAACATTAGTCTTACGAATTTTTATAGATAAATAATGCAGAGTATTATTATTAGTGAGGTTATTAGTAGTTAATATAATAAATTATACACAAATTCTTTGTTTATATTTTATAAAATCTAATTAAAAATTATGACTGGGTCTTTTTAAAAAATATACAAAAATCTAATAACACGTTGTATTCTCCACAAAGACGCAGAGTAATTATATTATAAATATTGAACTCGCTATTTTTTTTATACAACACAAGAGGCAGACAACCTTACGGCTTACCTGATAGAAAATGGTTACCGTGGCATATGGGCGTTTGCAAGATCAGGGGAGTCACACTCATGCTGCCGACCCATTAAGAACAGAGAGTTTCTGTGCCGTCAGTGCAGAAGACAAACCTGAGCAACCTTTAGTCTTCAAACTAACAGCCCAAAATCTCTCCAGTGAGATCTGGTCACCCTACTTACCGCCGAGAATACAACACGAGGTTATTATGGCTGTGATATTCTGTAGGGCGGAGATACTTACCCAGTCGGACTGCTCAATTGACGTGTCCCAAGACTCCCAACTCATGGGCCTATGCATTCATAATAGTTTTTGGGTACTCGAGTCTGTATCGACGACCAATAATTTAATGAGTCTTCTACAATGTGTTAATGCTATCGTATTTAGGCCGCGATAAGAGGGAGAGTGTTGGAGCTATTATAGGATGTATAACTCCCTTACAGTATATCGTGCTAGGCCAGCTTTATCTGCTGTGCAATTCTCTAATCAAACAGCGTCAAGCGCAGCGCTGCGTCAGTCTTGATAGAGATTGTCATTGGTCGATATCCAGTGACGTCACCCGCCCGACCAATGACAATCTCTAACAAAGCTGTCGCAGCGCTGCGCTCCACGCTGTGTGCTTAGAGAATTGCATTGCTGATGTGGACAGGTGTAACGGGATTCAACACGCGCAGTTCCCCTCAAATTTCAATTCACAAGTACGAGAACAGCACAAAATTGTCGTTTTGCGTACCATTGAATAATCAGCAGAAAGATTCTTTGTGTCTATTATCTTTTGCTACCCAACGTGACAGAAGGTGAAATATTGTAAATTAGCCATGACTTTCTTTAAAACAACAAATTACTTTCCTTTACATTCTTGCTTTACCTTGGCGTGCGTATAATGTACGTAAAACGTAAAATGTCACTCCACAGGTTATTTTGTAAGTTTTTTTTTATTTTTTTATTAGGTACATCAACAGATTATGTATATTACATTTCAAACTTAAATAACAGCTTTTGTGGACTTATATCTAGTACATAACCCAATTACAGATATGTACAGCGTTCGTAAGCCTACGTACATAGCACTATATAAGAAAAATTAACATACTACATAGTAATGAATTTAAAATTAAGCTAATCTTACATTATCACCCGCATCTTTATTAGATTTGAAATTTCTCATTATTCTCCAAGTTTTCTTAATACTCTATTGTACAGAATTATATTTCTTATATTATCTGTGATAAGTATGTAAAAAAAGAAGCATCAGAGTCAACACAAAGAGTGGATACAAAAATGGACAAAATTATAGAGAGGAGTAAGTAGAAATGCCTGGTAAATGCATCTGCAACTTTTGCTTCAGTGAGCTCCTGCATCGTAAGCCAACTCATATGAACCTGTGGGCTGAGCTGACGGCAAATTACGAACACACGAAGTGACCTTACATCTAAATGGTATAAACAAACCACGAAGTAAATAAAACAGTTGTATAATAAATAACACTACTATATATTGTTAATAATTATTTATTGTATGTATTTTGAATCTTACTAATTCACTTCATCATTGGTCAATACAGGTTCATCAAGCTAATATCACGATCATTGTTATTCTCTATTAGCATTATGCACCATTTGCTTCAGTTTGCCGCGAGCGATCTTCCCCGTAGACGTCAAGGGGATCTGGTCCATGAATACCACACCACCTCTTAACTTTTGAGAGTCGGATAGCTTACCTACAAAAAAAACAAATACATTAACGCAAGGGTATCTAAACCGTGGTGAAGGAGAAAGGATCATCCCATCTCATACGAAGGTGACCAACGAAAAAATACGCAGATGATATAACTGCGAGAGAAGGAAAAATAAAACCGTGTACCAAACCGTCTGGCTAGCGTGGAAACAGTAGACCAAAGCCTCCCAGCATTGGGAGAGGCCTAGTCCAGCAGTGGACAGCAATGGGTTAGTTGTTTGTTTTGTTTTAAGGGTATCTGAATAATGGAGTTGTGGGGACAGAATGTTGGAATGTGCTGAATTGCAGTTCACGCAGGGGAAGCGGGAACAGGCAGTCGCTAGCTGCCCGCCATGTGATTTGGTAAAATACCTATGGCTTAACAAACTTAGTTTTTCATATATCAGATCGTTTGAATACAGTACCTAAAGAGTTTTAGGCTTATAAATACTTTTTCATTCTTTCTTCTTTATTTATAATTAATAAGCAATTTATCCTCTCTTCACATTTTGCCGCTCTCTTGTACTTTAAGAAACATGTCGGTGGCGTACCGGCCATAATGGTAGTAGACCACATTAAAAGAATTATAGGTACTCTCAAAATGCCCTCAAATTTCATAATAATAATATGATTTTTATAATATAATAGTACCTATTCCCTGGAATTACACACAAGTCATGTTTGAACACTTACTAGCCACAATATCCTTGATCTCCTGAGCAGTCACGTCGCTCCCGGCTCTTTTGACGACACAAGCCACCGCATGCTCTCCATCCTCGTCGTGAGGAATACTCGTCACGCTCACGTCGAGCACGCCGGGATGTCCCAGAATCACGGCTTCAACTTCAGGCGGTACTATCTGCGACAAAATTTAGCAGATTACATACATATAGTCACACTTTATCCCTGAAGGGTTAAGCAGAGGCGAATTAACACCAGCAGAGTACATAGCATTACCATTTACGTTTCCCGAGGTGCAGTTAAAAATTACAAAGCTAATTTAGATTATAAGGAATTCCGGTTATGAATCGACTCTCACAATGACATTAGAACTGTCGTCTAGAATACAATCTGTCCTCAGATCTAGTTAAAAATTGAGATTCAGGATTGAGTATCGTTTACCCGTTATTAAGATTACGAAAACAAACAAGAATAAGCTGATGTGCAATTCTCTAAGCACTCAGTGTCGAGCACAGTGCTGCGATATCCTTGATAGAGTTTGTGATTGGTCGATGTCCAGTGACGTCACCCAGTTCGACCAATGACAATCTTTATCTAGACTGTCGCAGCGCTGTGCTCGACGATGTGTGCTTGCAGAATCGCACAGCTGATGAGTAGCACACACGCACATAAAGGCTAATGGATCTACCACGACAACCTGCTTTTGTCCACTATTTATTTATTTATACTTTATTGTACACATAAATTACATTTATATAAAAAGATGAGATGTAATGTACAAAGGCGAGCTTAACTCAAAGTTGAGTTCTCTTCCAGCAAACCCGGGAGTGCACAGAGGAATAGCAATACGAGAGGCTAAGTCTAGTACTATTGTCATTGAACCTTTCAATGCACCTAAGAAGTCCGCACAAAATAAAGAAAAAGACAATCACAATGAGTTTCATGATAATTACCTACCAATTACCCGAAACCTCAGTTTACAACTTCAAATGTTTGTTTTTTGGAAGGTCTACTAACGAGGTCCTCAATTCTACTGAATATAGAAAGAAAGAAAGAAAGAAAGATAAAAAGAAGAAAATATGGCAAAACGTATTTAGGTCCTTGGTTCAGCTAAAGCAAATCCAGTCATACCACGTACACTGCTAAAAATCCATATAATTTTAGACTTTAAGAAATGCGGTTAAAGTCCAAAATTAGAATAGAATAGAATAGAATAGAAACGTTTATTTCTAAGAATATGGTCATTACAGGTGTTAAATTTTTCTTGATCTGCATATTCTGCCAAGTGTGGCGTTTATATTTTATATTATTATTTTATTATTTTATATATTATTATTTTTTGTAGTCTGAATGAAAAAGTGCTATGAAACTCTTCTCACTTAATTTTGAACTTTAACTATATAGAAATAAAGTCTGAAATTTATTGCCACTGTTTCAGGTTTTTATAGAATCTAGGGCCTGAATACGCCGTGCCATGTTTTCAACAATCACATTGGTGTGTAGGTACTTATATTTAGCAGAATTGAGGACCTGATTAGTAGACCTTCCAAGAAACATACATTTGAAGTTGTAAACTGAGGTTTCGGGTAATTGGTCTAGGATTCGATCCCAAGTTTTACCATGGCACACACCAATGACTTTTCGATGCTCTTCGAAGTTATGTGTATATTTATTGCAGGTTTATAAGTGCCCGGTTAATGGCAATAGGCTCGCCACCTATTACATTGGGACCTAAACATAAACTGGCGAAATATGGGTGCTAGCACCTCTGCCTGGGATCCCATTTTTCTCATAATGGTTTTTGTCCTAATTTAAATTTTCATAATAAGTTAGGCATAGTTATATTCTGCGAGGTCGAGTCCGGCTAAGCACATAATTATAAGTAGAAGTAGGCAGCCTACTTACTTGTAATCACAGAACAGTTAAAGGAGGTTAGAAGGGCCTTGTGGGCGGGAAAGGCGCACCGCGCATATGAGCAAATGCTCATATCCCACGAGCTAACGCTTGCAATGCCGCGATATCCATGCGTATCGATAGTGTTGGACAAAATGATCCGTTATAAACACTGTCGATATTAAGTACGTACACAAATTATTATTATCAGTAATAAGTATTGTAATCAAAATACATTTGTTTATTACCGTCAATAATAATTGTAAAATTTTGTTTTATGTCAATCGTTTATATTAAAAATACATTTATAATTTAATTGTAAGTTTCCAACAAATCCAGATATTAAAAAAATGTGGATTGAGGCTACGGGTAGAACTGAATGGATACCTACTAAATGCAGCACAATTTGTTCGAAACATTTTGGAGACAATGATTATATAATAAAAAAATCTGGAAAAAGATACTTAAAACCAGGTGCTACTCCGCACAAAAATATCATTGTACCTTTTTCAGTAATTGTGCATAATTTATTCATAGAACTATACATATGAATTAAATCGAAGTGTTTGCTTGTAATGTTAAAACAACAGTTATGTATAAGAAATGCATATGAGTATAACCATTGATTCGGATATTCTCCGAAGTGGCGGAACCGAATTTAACATGATTTTGACAGAAGATAGTTGATGTTATAAAGCGTTACCAAGGCTACTTTAATTTTGGAAAAGTTTAGCGTTCTGCGCAAAAAAAATAAGAACCTATATCTAAGTCCACGCGGACAAGGTAGCGACAACAGCTAGTATTCTATAAAACTTTATTGGTGTTTTTGTGCAGTACTTAGCGTAGCCTTTTGTTAATATTACTATCAATGCAATTACCCATATTCATGCATACAAATATTTGTACTGACCTGGAATCGACCCGCGCCACCTGTGTATCGGTCGCGTTCACTTGGTAGTGAACGCGACCGATACACAGGTGGCGCGGGTCGACCACGACCGCGGCCACAGGGCCTGGTTGTGTTCCTCTGTTCCACATATCCCTACTGATCTATCCCTACTGGTAGTTAATAAAGGATTTTTTTCCACATTTAGTTACTAGAGGGGTATTGTGTATTTACATTTAGCCAGACGGCTACTACGGCTACTTTTCACCTACTTTGTCAAAATACAAGAATTATGATGAATGGTTGATGTTACTAATAACGCAGAATGAGCTTACTCAATAAAGTTCACGACTTGTGTAAATTTCAGATAGTATCAAAATTACGGAAATTTTATCGATATCGAAAATCGACCTTTGGTCACCGTAACATGTATGAGAAATTTTTATTGCTTTTGTGCGTGTGAGTACACGTCAAATGCAGCATTTGCATTAGTGTGACAACCAATAGCAAACTCGTGATTTGAGTGTGCTGATTTATTTGTGTGCGTAAACCGCGTCGTATTGGTCTCTTTTTTATAGTGGAGTTAAAGAGTGGGAGACAAGCGGCGACACACGTCCTAATACAAATTAGGAACTATTTCCTTTCTAACCTCCTTTAACTGTTCTGTGCTTGTAATTATATGCCTCACATTACACCTACGTTCAAATCATTCTGTAAGGTAAATTCCAGCTTGCCTGCGTGCCTGTCATCACTTACGTGGTAATTGCGGTATTTGATAAGCATCTTCAGTCTCTCCACGAAGTAATAGTTGCCCTCTTCGTCCCTGTACAGTAAGTCCCCTGTCTTGTACCAGCCATCTTCCGTAAAGGCATTTGCTGTCTCTTCCGGATTTTTGTAATATTCCTATTATATAAAATTAACACACATAAGAATGATGAATACTACTTATTATCATAAAATGGAAGCTACTACAATATGGGGTTTTTCAAGTAGAAGGTTCCTACAGAGTCTGCAGCACGAGTGTGACACCCTGGGTATACATACATATGTGCGAAAAACATTACCCTAACTGGCGAAGTCGGGTAAAAAGATCCAGTGTACTTACAGTAAAACCCGTTATTTTGGTCCACATCTCGCCTGGCACATTCGGCTCCTTTATTTCTTTACCCGTGTCAGGATCCACCAACTATAGACATATAGAGATAATATTAATAAAGTTATTAATCGTGACTTAATCCGTGTTAAGTGCAGAATAGATTAATGTAGAAATATTCTGTAAGGAGGTAGGACACGGCGGTATTTCCGCCCAATTGAGCAGTCCGACTGGGGAAGTACCTCCGCCCCACAGAATACCGCGGCTATAATAACTTCGTGTTGTGTTCCCAGCGGTGTAGTACGGTAGCCAGAACTCACTGGAGAATTTGTGCTGTCAGTGGGAAGACTAAAGGCTAGTCCTGTTTTTACTTCTACACTGACGGCACAGAAACTCTGTATTTACAGGGTTGGCAGTTGGACTGTGACTCCTCTGGTGTTACAAACGTCATAGGCCACGGTAACCGCTTTCCATCAGGTGCCACCTAAGTGGTTTATAAAAAAAATGTAGGTATATTAACCTATAAAGTTGTCCATCACTATGTGGGCTACTGTGTACGTATCCTATGGGTTTCGAATCTGGTAAAGTAAAACCACAAAAATCTTTAATTGCGCCCAGCCTTATGCTTTTTTCTTACGTGCGCAAAATCCCCACGGACCGCGGACGTTTATTTACGAAGGCTATATATCATCACGTTTCTACTTTAGGGAGCGGAGCAGCGATCAAAAATGTCAACAATACTTGCAGATTCCTATACAATATATAATTTTTAAGGAGGTAGGACACGGCGGTATTTCCGCTCAATTGAGCAGTCCGACTGGGGAAGTACCTCCGCCCTACAGAATACCGCGGCTATAATAACTTCGTGTTGTGTTCCCAGCGGTGAGTAGGATAGCCAGAGCTCACTGGAGAATTTGTGCTGTCAGTGGGAAGACTAAAGGCTTGTCCTGCTTTGTCTTCTACACAGACGGCACAGAAACTCTGTATTTACAGGGTTGGCAGCGCGACTGTGACTCCTCTGGTGTTACAAACGTCCATAGGCCACGGTAACCACTTTCCATCAGATGGGCCGTATGCTTGTCTGACACCAAAGTGGTATAAAAAAAAACAATATTTGAAAACTAAAGAAATACGGACTCAAATAGATGATAATATGAGGTCTCAAAGTAATGTTTGGTTGAATATGGAGCAGGTCAAAAAATAATACGGTAGGCTACTTACTTTTATATTCTTCTGCCATTCGAACAGACAATTACCACAGTTCCCAATGGGTCCAGCAGGATTCGGTGATAGAATTGGCCCAAGGTTCTCTGTCTGACCATAGGCTTCACTAAGCACCGCGTCAGGACGCAATCTTTGCTGAGAAAAGTAAAAATTCAAATTAGTGGAAGTATAGTTAAAGTCTCGTACCTATCCACTAGCACAGTATTACTTCTGTCATATTTATGTATCGTATCACTTAGCAAAGTCAGTGTGTCTACTTCATATACCGCTATGCTTTGTTCTTCATAAATTCAATTTGTGATAAACGGTGTGGGGGAGCCAATTTGATAATACTTTTTGAGTTGTGTATCATCATCATTAATCTAATTTACCGCTGTTTGTTTATCCAAATAAAAGAAAAAAAATAGGACTGGCTAACGCCGTCTATAGGTACCATTAGGCAATATTTGACGGGGAAAAAACGTGACGCTTATCGAACTTGGCAACATTGTGCACCCACGTGGTAGGTATTGCCAGCGCAACATGACTTGCGACTTGTTATTCGTTCGACGGTTGGTCATGCGTGGACAGATGCCCTCAATATTCTACTAAAGCAAAACCACTGACACTGCAACAAAAGACATAAAATTTTAAACTTTATTTCTATGTGCTTAAAGTACATTATTAAATGACAAGAGTTTCATTACACTTTTTCATTCTCTCTCCAAAACCCTAAGTTTAGACTTTAACCTCATAGATTTAAAGTCTATTATTAAATGTATTTTTTAACAGTATGATATGACAGTGATTGTACTTTAATTGAATCGAGGTCTACGCGTCTTGGTTGTGCAATGTTATCACAGATAACATAATTCTAAAGTACGTTATGCAACAAAATTGCACTATATAGAGTATGTGACAATGTTAATGTGCTTAGGTTTGAAGCAATACATCTTATTACTAGAGTACACGTACACATACCTTCAACTTCAAATATAATTCTTTATGGATCTTTGAGCCCAATAACGTGATACTTGCGAAGCAGCTAAGGTCACATTCCTGCTCACTCTTGACTATACCCAATATTAAAGAAGGTCCCATCATTGCAGTAACTGGCTGGAAATAGACACATATCTCTTTAAGTCTGTTTAGTACAGAGACTACAGAGAGGCCATGAAAGTATTACGTAAACAGATTTATTTACAACTAGCTGACCCACCCCAGCTTCGTCCGGGGTATATTTTGAAGCTTCATATCCCTTTGGGCCCGTAGGTTTTAGTCATCAAAATATGTATGAAAAATTGCCGGATTTGTTAACATTTATTATCAATGCTCCGCTCCCTTAAGTAGTAGCGTGATGATATATAGCCTAAAACCTTCCTCGATAAATGGACTACCCAACAGTGAAAGAATCATTCAAATCGGACCAGTAGTTCCAGAGATTAGCGCGTTCAAACAAACAAACAAACTCTGCAGCTTTATAATATTAAAATATAGATTTAGATTATTGACCCCCTCCCCCTCTCCCCCTTGTCAATAAAAGTAAGTAAAGCTCTAACCCCCTCCATCCCATACTTACGTAAACATTGCTACCATATTTCTTTTCATGTTTGGATTTTTAGGTTAATGTATAGATAATGCAATGCTATACTATGTGTGAAAAAGTAAATAACTACTGCTTACGTAATCATTAAATAGTCCCCCCCCCCCCCCACCCACTATAATCCAAAATAAGCAATGCAAAGACCCCACTTCCCCTTTAGTGCTTATGTAATACTTGAAAGGCCCCAGGGTACATTGTCGATTGATTCCCTAGGCTTCCTCACGAACGTTTTACCGGAGCCAGTTGTACAAACATGCATACAAAATACTAACGCGTTCATTCTTCCAGGGTAGGCAGACACAACAGCCCGCCGCCACGCATTTTACTTCTATCCTTCTTTTTTTAATGTGCTCAAAATTCCCCAACGGATACCCTCACCACCGGAGCCGGTGGGGGAGATTATGTCGGACTTGAACCGACTAAAACGCACGCCGACTGTGTGGGCCGCAGGTTGCCGGAGGTAGGATTATCTGAGACATATCCGTCGGACCCCGGCCGGCCCAGGACCGTCTCTTATGAGACGGACCTCTTCGGGTATGGGAACTGGGAACCACGGAGTCCCCATCACATCCCCCGCATCGCGCACCACTGCCGCGCTTACTTCTATCTTTACATACTTCAGAAGCTTCTTCTACTGCAGTGATTTTCAAGGTTCCACAAGGCACTTCATAGGTATTAATGGTAAAATTAAGTAATAATAAAATAATAATAAATATTCCACACATTCTACACAACGCTATCTAGACCCATGGTAAGCATAGCTTAACTAGCTTGTGTTATGGGATCTAGAATGCGAATAAACATACATAGATACTTTTTTTGTAAATACATACAAATTATACATAGAAACACCCAGACCAATGCCAATATACATATTCATGCATACAAATATTTGCCCCCTGCATTGCAGTCGAATGCTCTACCGCTACGCCACAGAGGTCGTCAAGTATGTCAAGAATATGTTTACTTCCCGTAAAAAAAAAAGATAGAACATAACATCTCCTTCCATTGTTTTTTTGGTTGGTCAGTTAGTGCACATGTGCAAGCTTTTGACATTTTTTCTCACTGGCGACAAACCCTCGCCATCCTCGAATTGCGTTGACCACGTGTATGATTTAACAAAAATGATTCATTATCAAAATAAGCGGGCTATTTATCATGTAGCATTGTTGCAACTTGCTACAGCGCCGAAATATTTTAAACTCGAAACAATGCAACATGGTAAACATTCATCATTCATCATCTTGGAATTAGTCCCACCCTCCCCTTTCCTACACAGGATAACACGTGCAGGTCTTAGATGTCACCCGCACACAGTGCAGAACATCCGATCAAGAACCAAGCGGTTCGGTGACTCTTTCCTCTGTCGCACTATTAAGGCCTGGAATTCATTACCAGCTCACGTGTTTCCTTCTTCCTACAGTCCCGGGTCCTTTAAGCGGGGCGTGAAAAAGCATATGATGAGGCCGTCAAGCTGAGTGTCACCGTTGTCACATGGTATGTGTAAGTAATGGTGACCCTCTTTTCTGAGACTTTGCCTTCAGCTTACCATCAGGCAAGGCGAAGTCTAATTGACGTGTTCTATATATATATATAAAAAACATCCCGATTATTTTGATACTGCTGTGATATTGATATTAAGTGGAATGGTCGCGTGGTTCCCGGCAGAGTAGAATTTGAGCCACCCCATCTCTTCCCATGTGGTGTCGTACAAGGCGACTAAGGGATAGGGCTGTTTAACACCAGACAGATATATACAGTCCAGACTCAGCCTTAGATGCATGGTTCGAGTCAACAATAGTGCCCGGAAGACGGCAATAGGATCACCCCCTATTACGTGGGACCCAATTCAATCATTGGTGAAATGTGCGTGTTAATTTCACCTCTGCCTAACCTTCCGGGGATAAAGGCGTGATTTGTATGTATGATGTGAGTGACCATAATAGTTTAAAAAAACAAGGAAATATTGTAATTTTTTATTGAATACGGTTATATGTGAATAACTAAAAATGATAACGACCATCCACAATGTAATGAGTAAATGATGCTATGAGGTTTTTTTCTTTTTATAACCACTTAAGTGGCAGACAAGCGCCGTACCTGATGGAAAGTGGTTACCGTGGCCTATGGACGTGTGTAACACCAGAGAAGCTACACTTGTACCGCCGCCCTGTAAGCACAAAGTTTCTGTGTCGTCAGTGTAGACCTTTAGTCTTCCCACTGACAGCACAAATTCTCCAGTGAGCTCTGGCTACCCTACTCACCGCTGGGAACACAATACGAAGTTATTATAACCGCGGTATTCTGTAGGGCGGAGGTACTTCCCCAGTCGGACTGCTCAATTGGGCGAAACGTGTCCCATTACTCATGTGGTGCGACTTTAAGTCTTAAGTAAACATAGTCATTTAAAGGAGAAAACTAATAGTTATTTTTCTGTAAAATCTGGAACCATAAAACGTATGAAATTAGATTGCTCTGGTTCTTTTGCTGAATCCAACCAAAAAGTACTTGAAACATCACTCAAGCTATATTTATAACAGCCCTCCGCTCATCTCATTCGTCAGGTGTCGTAAGAGGCGACTAATGGGAAAATACGCAGACGATATCACTGCGAGAGAAGGAAAACTCCTAATAATACCATGTACCATCCCGTCTAGCCATTGTGGAAAACGTATTCCAAAGTCTCCCAACATTGGGAGAGCCTATGTCCAGCAATGAACTGCGATGGGTTATAATTGATTGATTGATTAACAGTTTACGACCTACAATAATATTTTACGAAATTTAAAAGTAGGTAATAAGTATGCTAAAACTATTTAAATTGACCATCTTGAAAATTTACTTTTACTAATTTAAATCTACACTTGCTTTAACTTTTAGCACCATCCTGCGAAAGAGGATGGCATCTATGATGCTCAGGGTGCGTGGGAGCGTCAACGGCATTCTAAATGTCATCAGTGAGAAGCCGTGTTGCGCTATCATGGCGCATTGGGTGCGTATACATATGCATGTTCCCTGTGCGTCAGGGGCGGAGCCGGTATATGAACTGATATTTGGAATTTTGTGTTATTTTGTTACTAACATAGCTTTTAAGTGTGTACTACTAACATTGTTTATGGATCAAGATCCGAAATAAAGTTTTTATTATTATTATTATTTAAAAAAAATTAATGCTGCGACTGGCTTACCTTGTATTTGTTAATAATATCAATGACGTGTTCCGTAGTGGCTGGAGCCGATGTCATGATCTTGGTCAGCTTCATGGCGGGATAGCTCACACTTCCAAAGAAAGCCGATATCCATTGCACCGGTGGCAGGTGAAGCGTTGGCATGTTCCCCCCATTTTCTCTACTAAATAAATACTAACTATTATTTCAAAAATCTTCGTCGTAGTTAAGTAGCAACACGTTGCATTGCATGGTTAAGTAATACTAGCCAAACCGATCTTAGGCCAGATACCGACTAAAACCACACGGCCGCATCATTTTGCCTTGTCTGCCTGCGCAGGCAGTCGGGCCGGGTCACACCCAGATTGACCCAGAGTCATAGATGGCCTTCTCGGGTGTGGAACTATGGCGTCCCCATCTTTGACCAGAAAAAGTGAGGGGGGGGGTTCTGTTAGGGTAATAGGCGGCTCCGCCTGTCACCCCCAGGCCCGCGCTCATGGAAGACAGATGTCGTTCAACGACCACTGACGCCCAAGTCGCCTTCGCGCATTGCAGACAATGCGCTCCCTCACCTCCCTCTCGAGCATCACTTCCTTGTAGAAGGCGGCGGCGACGGCAGCAGCCCACGCGCACTGCGCCATCACTGTGAGCAACATTCTGAGTGAAAGAACTCCCAGCCCCAGAGTCGCCACAAGGACTACCCTCGGCGTCCCCTACGTCGGGCATTCGGTCAGTGTGTGCAACCTCGTGACGAGGGACGTTGGCTCTTTTTAGAATAGATACTCAGAGATATTAAGACCCTCCGTGCATTGAAGAGCATGTAAAGCCGTGAATTGATAAATCAAATAAATTGCGATAAAGCAACATTTTAATATATATTGTTATTGAAATGAATCCAATCATACATTATCTTGGATTTTTAATGTACGTTCTTTATTAAAATAATAATTATAATAATTACAAATAATCCTTATTGGCGTTACAATTATTACACATTTTATAAAAAAAAGTTACTCTCGAAGCCATAATATGGACAATAATTCTCTAATTTTTATACTTTTGTTTTCTTTACTGAACTTGTTTTGTTTGAGCAACACTCCAAAATTTATTGTAAATTGAAAATATATCGCTAGAAGATTGTGCTCTACATGCAGACGCTGCTTTAAAGCTATGTGGACAATTTGTGAAATTAACTACAATTAAATGCACCATTGGAGACCTACTACGTACCTTTCCTGACCAACTTGTGGCTTAAAATACTGTTGTGTGCAAGCAATATCACACATACGGTCCACGGAAGAAATTAAGATAACTGGATGGATTTAACATTCCCGATTAAATTTTAACATCCATTTTGTTACAGTAATTTTATATAATACTCTTATTGTAATTGACATGCATCCTATGATAAAATCAACTAAAAATAGTTCAATGTCAATGATCGAATGTTGAAAATTTATATTTGCGTAGGTACCTTTCTGTGGCACCAGTTGGAAAAGTTGCGAATATAGTTTTCACCTCCGCCATCTTTTTGAAAAACGTCCTGTGTTTGATGGCAGCTAGCTTTATTGCTCCTGTGGTGCCGCCGGTGCTCAAGAGCCAAGCGTAACTTTGGTCCAAATCGAAATCCAATGGCCTGGAATTTAGAATAGAATAACTATAGATGTTTAGAAAAAGGAAGTGCTAATCAAGAGGAAGTGCACATAAATTAATATACCTATATTCCTATTCTATATTCGTGTGGTCGTCAGTCGTCATGTGGCAGTCTTTCTCCATGAAAGACTGCAAGTATCATCACTCCATCTTATTCGAAGGGTGTCGTAAGAGGCGACTAACGGAAAAATACGCAGACGATATCATGTGAGTGAAAGAAAACTCGAAATAAAACCTTGTGAAAACCCATCTGGCCAACATGGAAACAGTAGATCAAACTTTCTTAACCTTGGTAGAGGCCTATCTCCAGCAGTGGACGCCGATAGGTTAATTGATTGATTGATTGATACCTCTTGAGCTAGGAGTACAGTTTAAAAATCTTACTCAAAATCTGAGTCAATCTCGTTGTCGTCATACTCCTGAATGAACCTCTTCATAGAGTGCTCTGCGTCATCGAAGCAGATTATCTTCGTGTTCAGATCCAGGTCCTTAATAGCTTCTAAATGGTCTTCAAGGCGTTCCTTCTGACAAAACGCAATTTTCGGTGAACAAATCTTGAAATGAGTTTTTATTTCAGCTGTAAGTAAAAAGAAAATGGTTCTAAGAAAATTAGGTAGGTAGATTACAGTCGGACTAGGGCTTCAATATGCGAAACCTGAATTGAAATTAATTAATTAGGTACCTACTTGAGAGTTCAGAGTTAACATAAGAAGAATACTCACTATATTTGAACTGAGGGTCTACTCCAGTAACAATCATGCCCACCATGAGTGCTGCGTAGTAGGGGATGTGCAAGTCGAGGTGGTTGTAACCCCCCAGCGCCAGCACGTCGCCAGGGAGCGCGCCGAAACGTCGGAGACATCTCGCGAACTGTATCGACCGACGTAGAACTGAGGCATTTGTCTCGCTCTCACCTGTTGCAGCGTCTATCTACGGAAGTGAGAAAATATATTTTTAAAAGTCCACTTTCCACAGCACTTGGTGCGCTGAGATCACCGTGGCCTCAGATGCAATCAAGAAAATACGTCTCCGTGATGATGATGAAAATGAGGTAAACGACGTTTATAGTCTCAGTCGTATAAACCTACTATTTATGACTTCCTCTGTACGTGTGTGTGAACGTGATCGCTTTGCACGCTACTCCTTGCAAATATTTGTATACATGAACGTGGGTTTTTGCATTCGTCTGGACGTGCTTCGGAGAACACGTCAAGCCGCCGATCTTGGTTGTCATGCGAACATCTATGGTAATTACCATCCAACTACCCGTAACAAGGGTTGTAGTTGGAGCCCTCAAAAGTGTGGCTAATTTTACTCAGAACTTTGATATCGCCAATTGGTTGTGGAGATCAGATGGCAGTCCCTACACGGAAAATATCGAAGTTCAACCACAACCTAAACTAGAAGCCTTTACCCAACTATGTTGGGTGAAGGCTTCTAGTTCTCAGTTCTCAGAAAAGGTGTATACTAAGTCAAGTATGAAAGGTCAATATTCAATCCTTACATACTTCATATCTATCAATAAGGATTGAAATAGATGGTGGGCTGTGGTCTTTTTTTTTCTTTAGTTGATTTCAAGGATGAGCAGTCCGACTGGGGAAATACCTCCGCCATACAGAATACCGCGGCCATAATAACCCTGTGTTGTGTTCCCGGCTGTGAGCAGGGTACCCAGAGCTCACTAGAGAGTTTTTGTGCTGTCAGTGGGAAGAACGTCACGTCGCTGCTGGACATAGGCCTCTCACAATGTGCCAATAGCATAGCACCCTGTCTCAGTTATTTTTTCAGGGTTGTCCGTCCATTTGTCGAATGGCTCACGCCTTACGTTTGCTGATATTTTAGGACCCGTTTGTTCCAATTACCATCGGTCCTTGAGCACACTTGACCGGCCCACTGCCAACACAAGTTTCCTTATTTTACCTCTTTTCTTATTTTTTTAATACCACTTAGGTGGCAGACAAGCACACGGCCCACTTGATGGGAAGTGGTTAACGTGCATGGGATGACGTTCCTTTCATACCGCACAGTGCGCACCGTTTCCGGCTGAAATGAGTGAGGATGAATTCCCTGCCTATGGCGAGCGGTAAGATGATAGATTGTAGCTGTGGGCATCATGTCAAACAATTCATTTGAGCACAGACTATTGTATGTATAGTAGGCAGTAGAACACACACAGCGAGGCAAAATCCCTCCTAATTCTGAGAGGTTCCACATCACCTGCGAGTATGGGATTGTCGACGAGCCTCAATGCCCTTCTTTGCACCTAGCCGAAGGGGTCAAGCTGGTATGCAGGCGCTCCGGCCAAAAGGTGACGAACCTGTGCTTTATATTAATAATAATAATTTATTTATTTATCAAAGAAGGCTTTACAGTATATATTAACAATAGTCTTATATTTATGGCCATAAGCTTATTATGGTGCTACTAATATTAATACCATACTCATTAGGTAGGTGTATAATTGCAATAAAATAACGTTTACAGATACAAGAAAATTTTAAAAAATATATCTACGTTACATATTTCTTACGACCTGCCTGATCTAGGTTTATGCAAACCTGTGTTTCATGAAGAGAGTTTTATAAAGAGTCGTTTCCCTACAGTGAAGTACTGCTTCGCCCTGTTGAGCACTCCAAGTTTTTTTTGATGCCAACTTAACCTTCTCCTCCAAATGACTGAGATACTAGACGTCGTTGGACATATGGACACCAAGGATCCCGATACTCGAGGAATTGATAAGTGGTGTGCCCAGGAATTGCGGCGCTACAATAAATGGGGTTTTTTTACAAACTCAGTATAATTTCGTACTGAGGCATAATAGTATCTACTGCAGGACGATGAATCTAGACTGTTTCGGACCACGACCTGTGACTTGATTAGCCGTCGACCGCTCTAACAAAAACTAGATATATTAACTTATATATTAACATTAGATATATAACTAACTAGTTATAGTATTATGGCTCTACCGTTGTAAATTAGGTAGCTACCTTATTATTATTAATTATATTGAATACAGAACGATTGCAATGGGCCATGTCTCATTGCGATCTATTGCTCAATTTGTGCTGTGGGCTCTGTGTTTTCGGTACCTATAGGAAAATTTCAAAGTTCATCCATTAGGGGTAAAAATTACTATAATTTATACTGCGGTAAAAGTTACAAATATTCTTCACTACCTTACATGCAGTAAGGTAGTGATGGAACTTTTATTATAAAATACACTAACTGCTAAAATTTCAAGTGTGTAGCGGCACAGATAATCTCTTATAAACACCTCAACAAAGTCTAGGGAACAAGATGACCCCAATTATTTTTTTTCGTGTAAATCTTGTTTTGCAAATAACTGGCAGCAAATAAATAAAAATAGAATAAAGTAGATTACAGAGTTGTTCGAAATTTAAAAATAAATTTAAATAAGTAATGATTTTCGAATATGGAGGGAAAACTTTTAAAAGTGTTTGATTGTGCAGTTTCTCTGAGGCAAAATAACATTTTTTTTTTTGATTGTAAATAACGTTTATTATCAATAATACGTCTTTTACGTATGGTTTGTGCATTTTTGTGACTGTAGTCATCATGTCACGTCGTCATTTAAGTCGCGAAGAGATGTTAAGGGCTGTTGGTATGCTGCAAGCTGGACGAACTCAACGCGACGTAGCGGATGCTGTCAACACCCAACCAAGCGTAATTTGCAGATTATGGGCACGCTACAGGTCTACAGGGGATGTTGCCGAACGTCACAGGGGACGAAATAGGGTTACTACCCCGCGACAAGATCGTTTCTTGCAAAATTCCGCAAGGCGGCAACCCACGATTACTGCTCGTCAGTTGGTCGCAGGCCTCCAGTCTCAGCATCAAGTGGTTATTAGCGATCAAACTGTCAGAACAAGACTACACGAAGCCAATCTTTATGCTCGCAGACCGCTTAGGGTTCCAGCTCTTCGACGTGGAAATCGAGGTCGTCGCTTATTGTGGGCTAACGCACATTTACAGTGGACCGACCATCAATGGGCACGGGTTCTGTTTTCCGACGAATCTTACTTCGGTTTTCATCCTGATTCGAGAAGAGTGCGTATATGGCGAGTTCCTGGACGTCGGAGTCGTCTCCAGAATCCGCAAGAAGTTCATCCTTACCAAGGTGGAACAATCATGGTATGGGCTGGAATTCGCCTTGGTGGAAGGACCGACCTCGTTTGGATACGGGGCAATTTGAATGCAAACCAATACATTCAGGAGGTTATACACCCCATGGTAATCCCTCATCGACAGCAGTTCGGTCAAGATTTTATGTTCATGCAAGATAATGCACGGTCACACACCGCGAGGGTAGTGGTCAATGCGTTAAGCGAGCACAATATGACGACGTTGGAAGGGCCTGCTCAGTCTGCTGACCTCAATCCCATAGAGCATGCCTGGGATTTGCTTGGGAGAAGAGCTTTCAGTGATTCTTTGGAAAATCTGAACACTGAAGAACAACTTTTTTTACACCTTCGCAGTGTATGGAGCCATATTCCACAGACGATGATTGACAATCTCATACTAAGTATGCCACGCCGTTGTCGAGCTGTTGCTAATGCTTTAGGAGGTCCTACAGATTATTAAAAACGTTTAAAGTACGGTTAATTACTGTATTTCTTACTACCTCGTTATTTTTGTGCCTAATCATAGAAGGTTGTAATACTCAATATTGGCACTATTCAATTCTATCTTAAAAAAAAAAAATTGGTATGAAAATGTTTTTTAAAATTAAAATTAAAAACGGTATAAAAATACCCTTCTATTGATATAAAACACTCACTATTACAAGAAAAGGTTTTTAAATAAAAACTAGAAATGTCCTTGTTCCCTAGACTTTGTTGATGTGTGTATATAAAATTCTTGTGTCACGGTGTTCGAACTTGAACTCCTCCGAAACGGCTTGACCGATTCTCATGAAATTTTGTGAGCATATTGAGTAGGTCTGAGAATCGGCCAACATCTATTTTTCATCCCACTAAATGTTAAGGGTTGTTCACCCTTAACATTATATGGCAAAACGACGTTTCCCGGGACAGCTAGTCTTATATATAAAATTCTCGTGTCGCGGTGTTTGTAGTTAAACTCCTCCGAAACGGCTTGACCGATTCTCATGAAATTTTGTGAGCATATTGGGTAGGTCTGAGAATCGGACAACATCTATTTTTCATACCCCTAAATGATAAGGATTGTCCACCCTTAACATTATATGTCAAAACAACGTTTGCCGGGTCAGCTAGTATAATCTAATTCTTATAGTACATAGCGGTTAAGGCTATATTAGTATTGTATCTACCTTGTAATTTTAAATAATCAGATATTTACTTTTACTATTTACATTTTTTTTTAAACAGGTATGTGATTACCAAATAATGTTGACCTTCATAGTTCATGTAATTATGACGCGAAACGTGACTTACCGAGGTTATTTCAAGGTCTCTACCCATAAGTGAAATAACTACAGCGGTAGTATCTTATTTTGGTTAAAAAAAGTACCTACTGTATACTGCCATAGCGGGGGCGGTTTTGTCAAATTCGAACCGTCTACAACAGCATGCTGTCTCGGTTCTTCAGAGTGTAAGTGGCCCTCTTGCCTCCGTAAAAGGGGTGAACGGAGACTTCGAGCACCTACCCCTGATAGACTCAGCTCTTTACCGGTCACTTATAGGATCGGCATCACAAGTGTATCTCCCCTGGTGAAGTACGCGTCCGATCATAAGCCTCGGTAACCAGTTTTTATCAGGTGGGCTGTATGCTTGTCTGCCAGATAAGTGGTGTACCTTTTGTGGGTAAAAAGGTGCTGTATCCTACCATGGCGGAAGCGGTTTTGTCAAACTCGAACCGTCTACAACAGCATACTGTCTCGGCTCTTCAGCGTGTAAGTGGCCGACCCCTGCTAGACTCAGCACTCTACTCACTTAAATAGGGTCGACGGCACGAGTGTAACTCCCCTGGTGTTACACTGTGCTGTACTCCTTCAGCACAGGCCTGGGGTGACCGGAGGAACCGTCTATCGCCCTAGTAGGATATTGATGTGTTTTTTTTGTTCAAATAAATAAATATTCTACAACATTCTACACAACGCTTTCTAGACCCATGGCACATGAGTAGACTCATGTGCCCATGGTAAGCATAGCTTAACAGTTAACTAGATGGTGTTATGGAGTTTAGAATGCGGATAAACATACTTAGATACCTTTTTTTAAAATACATACACATTATATATAGAAACATCCAGACCAACGCATATATACATATACATGCATACAAATATTTGCACTGAGCGGGAATCGAATTCGTGACCCCTGCTTATCAGTCGAGCGTTTTACCGCTACGCCACAGATTCATTAGCTGTATGTAAAATAATGCATGTAAAAACGAGATGGATATTACATCATATAACATAACATAAACTCACGCCTATATCCCCGAAGGGGTAGGCAGAGGTGCTAGCACCCACATTTCGCCAGTGTGGAATGACCTCCCTGCTACGGCTTTCCCAAGCACCTACAATATATTCTTCAAGAGGGGCATCAGAAGGTTTCTTCATGGTCGGCAGCGCGAGTGTAACACCCCTGGTGTTGCATACGTCCATAGGCCACGGTAACCACTTTCCATCAGGTGGGCCGTGTGCTTGTGCACCTAAGTGGTATGAAAAAAAAAAAGGTAAAACTTGGGATCGAACCCGAGACCTCGTCTCAGCAGTCCATTACCTATAGATGCAACTAGGATATTAAGTTTAAAAAAAAGTAATTGTCGCTTGCTTTAGCGTTACCGAGCAGCATGGCGAGAAAAAAATATCTGTTTTTATCAGTTTACCTGACAAATAGCATCGGGCCGACTCCTCAAACCATCCCAAACCAGATGTCCCATGTGGTACTTCTCATTAGTTACGTCGAAAAGTTTCATTTTCACTGTCACTTGTATTATTTTTGTATCTAAATGTTTTGGCACTAAATATACACCGTGTCGACGCGACGGTCTCGAGCGGTAGACACCGTTTAACTGTTCGGCGAGACTTTTGTAGCGTTTATGAGTTCAAAGTCTGAATCTGATCGGACATTGCTAGTTTATATCTTGTGGCTTATTTGCGAGACTGAAGTTGCGTTAAAAAACAACATTTTTATAGTTAATTTCTTTCTCAACGTAGTGTAAAGACTGGTATGAGGCAGAGCTAAAAGAGCCGCTAATTAATGAGACTATGATTACAAGGAAAAAACACATTATTAAGCACACATAAAGTTAATTGCAAGTCTCGTACGACAATTTAGCAGGTTTACTCACAGATAAAAAATGTAGTACGTGGGTTTGACGGATTAAGTTTCTATAAACCAGTTACGTTAACTAAAAATCAATGTGTTGTGTAATTTTAATAAAATAATCAAATCAATATCAAAAACCAAAGTGACACTGAAATTGAAAAAATATATCTGAACTACAGTATTAGAAGAACCCGTACCTACAAATTTAAAAATACATACCTACTTAAAATAGTTTTATACATACATACATATATAATGACGCCTTTATCCCCGGAGGTCTAGGCAGAGGTGAATTATCACCCACATTTCACCAATCATTAAATTCGGTCCCATTTAATAGCGGGTTCCGGGCACTATTGTAGACTCAAGGCATCCATCAGAGGCTAAACAGCCCTATCCCTCTGTCGCCTTGTACGACACCGCATGGGAAAAGATGGGGTGGTCCAAATTCTACTCTGACGTGAACCACGCGGCTAAAATAGCTATGCCTAATTTATTTTATGATTTAAGTAGGCGCTTCTCGTGACCGGAATACTGGCCTCTTTTTAGATCAGAGAATAAGCATTGCCATACAATGTGACAATGCTGCCAGTCTTCTGGGAACACTTCCACAAGAGGCATGCGATGCGGAGGAATTCCACGACGCATTTTAATTATTTTTAGCTATAAGTTGTATAATAGTTCTTTTAGTTTTAATGTATCTAATTTATGAATCATATATTCATAAATTTATGAATCATATATTCATAAATTTATGAATCGTATATATAATAAATAATTTTATATTAATTATTTATTATGTTTCATATTTTTCATATTAATTATATCATAATACTACGGTTTTATTACGGTACGGTACAATATTTATAATGTTACGGTTGTTGTGACCTTCGAGTTAGACCAAGCGAGTGAATGCTCATTCATCCCCTCTACGTCAAATTGTTTTAGTATAAACAGTGATAGCACATTCGTTTGATGTTCTATCTGATCATCCGATCCGATCAAGAACCAAGCGGTTCGGAAACTCTTTCCTCTGTCGCACCATTAAGGCCCGGAATTCATTAGCTCACGTGTTTCCATCTTCCTACAGTCCCGGGTCCTTTAAGCGGGGCGTGAAAAAGCATATGATGAGGCCGTCAAGCTGAGTGTCATCATTGTCACACGGTATGTGTAAGTAATGGTGACCCTCTTTTCTGGGACTTTGCCTTCAGCTTACCATCAGGCAAGGCGAAGTCCAATTGACGTGTCCTATATAAAAAAAAAAGAAACAAGATCTCGTTTACACTAAAATATTGTTCTAGCTGTATGGTCGTTTGGTCTAAATGCATTTAGCAGAGCGAAACAAAGCTTCCCCAACCCTGCAGTGTGATTTAAAACTCGATTGGGTTTAAAAGAACGTCCTAACCAGAGGAATGTAACGTGTATGTTGGTTTGGTATATTTATTTTTAATTTGGATACCCTAATTTATTAGTTACACAAATATTTATCAGAGATAAGATAATAAAACATACATATATCGTAACGGTCAGCACATTAGAAAGGGACAATGCACTTTTTACCTTTACAGCAGTACTCTATGTGTTATACTATGACGTATAGGTAAACGATTCACATAATGAACAGATAAAAATGGTCGTTATCGGTGCATCACTCTTGTGCACTGAAGCGTACAACACGGACCTCGTACATCGTATACCGTATATCTCCACGTTGCCGCGTTGGTTCACCTATCGGAAATCAGGAAATCTTTTGTGCCACAGAAAATCCATAAAATTTTAGACTCAATAAAAATGAAGTTAAAGTTCAAAATTGAAAGGTTTTTTGCAGTGAATAACAAAATGTAATGAAACTATTTTCATTTAATTTTGGACTTTAACGGTATAGAAATAAAGTCTTAAATTGCCATTTTTGCAGTCTGTGGTATGACAGTGGTTTTGCTTTAGTAGAATCGAGGATCTGGCAACATTCTCGTGAATACAGTAAGATTGAAAATGAAGCTGTTTGACGAAACCAATGAAAAATATCATTCAGGATACCTATTCTGGGACAACATGAGAAGGAATCCCGAGGCTGTTTATCAGCTACTTTTTAATAATTCTTTGGTTTCAGGTAGGTAACAGGAAACTAGACTTGTTAGGTCCACGAGGATGTGGGGTGATTGGTTCGGCACCTCTCCTCACTTTCCACCCTGGGCAACGGAGACAACAGCGTCTCACTCCCAAGCAAGAAATGTACGACCGCTTATGGTGATAAGAGCCGTTGGGGGAGCGAACCTGTAGAGGTCACCGTTGACGGTCGTTACTTAAGAAAGGTGAGATAGCGGTCAAACGCGAGTCTAACATGAAAAAATTTACAATTTTTCCGATAGCGACTGCCGTCTGACTTTCCAACCTTAGAGGAAAGCCTGCGAGTTTCGTCCATTGTTTAGCAGATGAACTGACTTATTGCTGGCTAACTGGCTTGGCTCTCAATAAAATTGGTAGAGCCCTGTACCTGTACACACTGTGATCATCAATCAATCATTAATGCAAAGATCAGCAACATATGTGGGCAACAGTGCAACGTTGGGTGGCTATTAAAAAACAATTTTACATGGTAGGTATCTTTATTAAAATTCCACATTTATTTCAATGCGCATTACAACTTATTTCCTATTTAACATTCATATTTTGTATTTATATTATTTGTATTTTCAACCGAAATATTAAATTGATTTAATATTATCAATATCACATTCAATGTGATCATAGTTTTATGCAAAATTAATAATTAGATTCGAACAATATTAGAATAACATGATTTCTATTGTTTGAAAAGATTGCGTGTAATTTTAAAAAAAGTATGGTGGACTCAACTATTATGATAGATTCTGTTACAAATTTCACTAAACTAAAGTAGGTATTTTTAAAAAATAAATTTTTGTACACTCGCATTACAAAACTTCATCCTATTTTGCATATAAAATCATAAAGTATATTCAGGCCAGGAGACATAAACTCCACGACGTTTTAATAGGACTACCGCTTTTGAGATACGGTGAGCTTCACTTACTTACTAATCGCTCACGGAGCAACATTCAAAAACTTCACATTATTCTTCAAAGTATATGGGCAATTGATAGGTTTTAAAAACTTGGGAGGTTTGCATTGGTTTTGTAAATTAATTCTGTTTTATTGCCTACACGTAGACGAATTCAGTGACGAACGCGTTGACGAAAAACAACTGTTGGCGAACTAGTAGAACGGGGGTTTGTACCATTCTTGATCTATGGTGGGGCATTGGGATGATCTGTTGACCAACGCGTTTGCCAACGTGTTGAGTGGACATTACTACTTGATTAGTGGTACGGAACAAAAAAAAATTATTACGATTTAAGACCTTTTGGTTGGCTGTCATATAAATGATATTAAAAAGTCGCGCTATGTCTATAACGATAGGTGTTAAAATTCATTAATTCAGTTTCCGAACATCGTTCTAAATTCGAAAATTAAACACCATTCCCGCTTTACATAGGAACTGCGGCAAAAATTTTGTTCTAAACAGCTTGTCCAAAAATCAAAGGCGCGAAACTACTTAGGTTAAAATAAAATTGTGATGGCGTTTTTCTTAAGGCGCGGGAAGTAAAAGCTTCAATCAAAGAGCGCTGAAAGACTGTTTCGATCTCCCCAGATCTAAAGGGCTGGCTGTAAAGATAAAAATGTAAAGTACTGAAGTTTTTTGAATGTTACTTCCATGAACTTTGACTACATCAATAAAAATAGACGTTAATATTAATCATGTTCAATGTATGTACTACACACTTTACTGTAATACACACTTACAGACTATTATCTGTACTACATTATAAAAAACACACATAAAGAGTATAAATGTAGAAGAATATTTATTTGAAATAAAAATATATGTTTTAGAAAGGCGATTGGGATATAGGCCTACCGCGCCCTTGATGCGCGCGGTATGTCGGGGGACGTGGTACAGAAAGCGACAGAAAGAGCATTCGTCGAGAGAGAGCGAGATACCGCCGTGAGCGTTGGCGGCGAACTAATCAAATCTGACGTTTCATTGGTCGATACTCCCCACTGGTCTCGCCGTGCGCACACCTGAGACGCGGTACAGCGTTTACGTTCAAATTATTTGATGATAGATTTTTTATTTGGGGAAGAGATAACATTCTGCCGGAGGCGGGGGGTGGGGGTTTACTCTTGGTTAACATAACTAATCATCATCTTTACGGACCAAAGAATACAACGCACTCCTGTCACGAATGAACTTCCTAAAAAGAGAGGGGAGGCTTTCTTTTTTTTCAACATACACGCGAGCTATATTAATCTACCTGAGCCAGAATTATTGGGTACTATTCCATAACATTTATATCTTATTCTAATGGTTATTTGCAATATTTGCATAGACACACATCATTTAACAATTAATTACACTTATTTTACATTAAGGCAAAGTCATAATGTAGATAGAAACAACATTACAATAAATCCACGGATTCTACAACATTCCTTTAGAGTACCTGGGACGCAGGGGAGTCAAGTATTCCGAACAATTTTCTGTTAATGACACAAAGAGTTCCTGAGGCGAGTTTAACATGCATTTTGATACATTATGGCCGTTTTAAACATTGTTAAGAAGGATTCCTCCCACAGGGATCTTTCTTAAAGATACAGGTAATTGACAAAAACATTGAACAATTTTTCTGAATAATAATATACATATATAATTTATAATTATTGTCACATTTTTGATATATTTTAGTCGTTACAAAGTATTTAAATGATTGTGCAAAGTCAAAGTCTAAAATAATTTATTCTGCATAGACCATTAAATCGCCATTTACAAAACGTCAATATAAAAATAATTGAAAGACACTAGCTTAGCATATGGACCACCACCGGTTGGAAACGCGGCCCCGACCTGAGAAGACACCGGGAAGAAACTCAGCGGGCATTTTTTTTTTGGTCTAATTACAAACATTTAATAAGTCTACTTAATTTACTTGAGTAGCATAGATGAGCGAACAGCTCAATTCCAAGCTTGTTTATCATTTAAGTATTCTTGGAATTTATAATAGCCTTTCTGGCACAATTTACTCTTTATTACATTTTTAAATTTATTCACAGGTAAATCCATAATTTCATTGGGGAGCTTGTTAAAAAAGCGTATACAGTTAAATGACTTTTTTTGGACCCTGGAAAGAATGACTATTTTTTTTTAATTTACTATCACAGACTACAAAATTATTTTTGTGTCTGATATTTATATTATGCCTGTCACAAACTTTTGAAAATTTTGAGATATTTTCTCTTACATACATCAAGTTCTCGAAAATATATTGTGGACTACGGTTAGAATGTCTATTTCCTTGAACTTTTCTCGGAAGGAGACTCTTGGGCACAAATTATAAATAGCTCACACAGCTCGTTGTTGTAACACAAATAATGTGTTTAAATCGGCAGAATTACCCCAAAGGAGAATTCCGTAGCTCAAAATACTATGCTACTTGTGCAGTCCAATTACAGACAAAATAGTTACACACTAAAACTGGACACTTAATATACGTGTATCATAGTGGTCAAAACACTTAAAGATTATCCGTTAACCTTAAATTCCGATAGTGCTAAAGAGATCGAAGAATATAATCAGAAACTTAATCGGACACATTGTAGGAAGTCTACAATTAAAACAAACATTTTCTTTATTTGTAATGTCAATTTTTATGATTTGTTTGATTTTCTCTACAATATTTTCTACAATTATAAAAAAAATAATTAATATTATAGAAAAAAATGTTATGATGGTAAAATAATTTGAAATAAAATTGTATAGGTAATTTACACATTTATTTTCAATTGAAATTTATGATGATATATTATTCTAGAACCACCAAGGGCGTGATAAATTTAGGTTCTTTTTAATATTAACAAGGTAGGTATTTATCTTCCACCTATGGGGCGGCACCAATCTTATTATAAGCAACTACGATTCATTAATACCGTGCTTTGATCCAGTTACAATATAACATATTTTATAATAGATGAAATGTGTATCGCATGCGCAGTCAGCGACAAAGTAGGGGATGATTATGCGGACCTTATCGCGCTAAAAAAGGAATTTTAAATATCAATTTGTTATTAAACATTTTTCACACTGACTGTTTAAAAAAATGACATTATGGTTTTTAAGTTCAAACTAAAATATCTATGCATGTTTAATCATTTTGTACTTTTTCCGCTGATTACACACGTCGCTTTAAAACTAGATACTTATACATTAATTATAATAATGTGCGGAATAGTGTCCTAAAACATATTTACTGCGACGGGGATTGGCCAGTAGCGTTCATTAGAAGTTTCGCCACAATATTTTGGAAGCTCGAATTGTTGCCCAGTAAACTCTGAAAACACAACGTAAACTTTTATACTGGAGATTGAGGGTACTTGTAGCATAGCGCGATGCGCGCCTCCCTATAAAAGGGGACGAGACGGGGACTCCGTGGTCCCCACACCCGAAGAAGGCCGTCTCATAAGAGACGATTTTGGGCCGGCCGGGGTTCGAGAGATTTGTCTCAGATAATCACCGGCAACCTGCGGCCTACACAATCG
Organism: Eilema griseolum; assembly: GCA_963662185.1. Classification (NCBI taxonomy): domain Eukaryota; kingdom Metazoa; phylum Arthropoda; class Insecta; order Lepidoptera; family Erebidae; genus Eilema; species Eilema griseolum. The sequence continues at coordinate 7,581,362 of OY759249.1, forward strand.
GTGTGCGTTTTAGTCGGTTCAAGTCCGACATAACCTCCCCATGGAACTCAGTGGTGGAGGACCCGTGGGTATTTTGTGCACAATAAAAAAATGTACTTGTAGTATAAGAGGGGAGAACGCTAAACCTACTTCTGTCAGATAACTGGATGATATGTATGTCTTTAATTGGTTTTTCATCTACAGAATTTAATGATCTTTCAGAAGAGCCTGGTTTACTCTGATAATTTTATCATATTTTTCGTTTTTCAAGATTTTACCGAGCAGCATAATCATTTCGTGTTTTCCAATTAAAAACGCGTCTAATGATATGCATATCATCTGATAATCTGGTCAGACTAAAGTTAGTGTTTCGGCTCTAGCTATACTATTGGTAGGACTTGCTAAACATTAAATGTACAGATTCATAGCCACATTCGCTGGCCACAAAGATTGTTCGAAAGTGGAGGCTCTGGTGACGTCCCATCATAAAATATTTTTATTTTTAGGTCAAACTTTTTTCTGTCTTCGAAAATTCAAAATACAGAAAAAGTTTAACTTAAAGGTTTGAGGTCTCATTTAATTAGCATGTAGATTAGAATTTTTTAAGCGTTGATAAAAGTCAGGAAATATTTCTTCTGTCCCTTAAGTACCGTTGCAGTTTTCCGTTCCTTAATTTTCATATTTTTTTTCTCATATTTTTTTATTATTTAAATGCTCGCAGGAGGCAATATAGACCTAAAAAGCATATGTTGTCCAGACAATTGGGTTTTACACATTTGAAATTGACTACCTCGCAGGAAATTGGCGTTTATTGTGATTCATTTCAGTTCATCAGAATTAGGCAGTACGTTTTCCGTTAGTTCTATTGTGACGCATATATGCGTCATAGGTCTGACTGGTGGTTTTTTGATGCAAATTTGCGTTCATGGCCACGAAATAGTTAACTGAAACAAGGGGGCTAACCCAAGCGATATTTACAATCGCAATAGTTTTTTATCGAATCATAAATATTACCTTCAAAGCCTCTTCTTCAGCATTGAATGTCATCCGGTTATTAGCACTCATAAACATATTCATCTGATCCAGTAAATTCTGAAATTACAACATTAGTCAATATCACTTTCGCTCATAGCTTACAATTAACATAACATAGCTATGTTAATTGTAAGCTAGTTAACAGTTACTCATTAAATAAATCAATAAATAATAAATGATTAACTTTGAAATCTTTGGAAACAAGACTAAAATATTTTGTCTTTAAGCGGGTCCTTTGAGCGGAGCTAAAAACCATATGATGAGGTCGTTAATGTATGGTATATGTATGTAATAGTAATGGTGACCTCTATTCTACGACTTTGCCTTCAGCTTATCACAAGGCGAGGGGAAGTCTAATTAACGTGTCCAATGAAAAAAAACTTTACTTTGAGTATTTGAGCTTGAGAATGTCGATCGAAACATACCTTGTCTTTGTCATCAAACGATGTAGTAAAAGCGCCAAGAGCCGGTGCCGGTGGTGGTACGGCGGTTTGCTATAGTAAAATAATTTCAATAGAATCAAAATATTCATTAAAGAATATATATTAGAAGTATATATAATATTTATTAACTTGTTGTGACTTTTGTTTACAGGGCTCTACGAAGACCTTCATGACTAAGCTAATCAAGTCAAAAGAACTTCAGCACGTTAGGAGTCTTAATGAGAACAATGATTATGGTGAGATGAGTAAAATATTAATCGCGACTATATCGGGGATACAAAGACGAAAGGGGATAGAAAGAAATAAATACATACCGGTTTGAAGAGAGTCATGAGCACAGTGCATATGCGTTCATTTTTCACATTAATTTGAGATAGTTTTTTGTTGACCTCCTCCGTTTCACTAATAACGTTCTCCACTTTATTTTTATAATATTGGTACCTGTGAAAAACACAAAAGAATTATTATTTAAAAACAATTGTCAAGCTAGGTGGAGGCTTTTTCGTATGAATGTTGCCAGGTAATGATAATGATAACGGCCTCACCAAGGTAATCATAACGGGTTATGTCGGAGTTGAACCGACTATAATTACAGGGTGCTCATGACATATGATCTTTAGTTGAGAGGCGGTTTGACCACGGAGCGGAAAGCCCACCAACCCTCAGCAGCTTATTGTCAACATTGTTGACAGATCTACCTTTATGAAGGACTTCGACAATCTCGAGAAGTGCCAACTACTCTGTTTACTAAGGGACACCCAGTATGTCACAATCAGGACATTACAGATTTATTTGTTCGCAACCTCAGAGTTCTGAACAAATAAATCTTTAAAGTTAGCAATTTTTTCTCTTCTCGAATCTTGCATTTACTTGAATAAAAATAAAGCAAATACAAGGAATTTTGCAGTAATTCTTGTATATAATTTCACTTTCAGATCTGTTCCCCATAAGCAGCCAGCAGTTCTGACGCTGACCGTTCCTGTCTGTTGGCGGTCAGTTATAGGCCAGATTGTGGTTTGTATTATACAGAATCTGTTCGTCTTACTCTTCAATAAAGATCTACGCATTTAGACGTTTGTTTTATATACAGTCAACGATAAAAGTACCTTAGCACATTCTTACTTACAGATCCTTAGCTCTTAAATTCATTATTAAAATGAAAAATTATGTACCTATATTAACTTAATTAATTTCTTACTTCATTGTATACCAAGTAAAATAAAAATGCATAATTAAAATTTATAAATTACAGAAACAGCACACAATGGATTCCCTTACCGCTTTAAGCGATTTCTGCAAGGCAACCTTTGGATGGTGATTATGGCAGTAGGATTGAGTGGTAATTGTTTTGTCGTGCTTTGAAAATCTAAATAGGTAAATAATACGCAGAAATATTCATTCTAACTATACTATTACAGTCCTTTGAGGATTATAAAACTACGTATACCTACATCAAATATTGTTGATATATTGTATGTGCTTATATAAATGTTTATAAATACGTTAGCGTTAAGGAAAACTTGTCGTTGATTGTCTATTTATTTATAAACATAATATGCATTTTAATTTTTTTATTATAAAATATAAAGCTTATTTACAGGCTAATTTTGATTATGCGATGTTCCAAGAAATTTTAAATGGTTTATTTTTATTTCATGAAGTTCTTCCGAATCGATCGACCGATCCAGTTACAAAAAATAAAATGGAATTTAACCATCTATAATTTGATAAACGCGCGCACGGGACCTATATTCATCAAAGGAGTTAATGAATTTATTTAATGGATATTTAATGATGTTGTAATAGAATGTATTTCTCATATAAAAATTATGAATGCTATTATGTTTTAAAACCAAGATACCTGAACTCGTTAGTGTCACAATTTTTGCATTTCTTTGGAAACGTTTCATCGGTACCGTAATCAGCCTCTGTGTAGAAGGCTGCAATCAGGAATTTTGGAATTAGAAGAGCTATATAATAAAAGTATGCGCATACTTTGAGCTAATTCTTGAAAAGAGACAAGTATTTAATTACATATAAACAGTGACACGGGTTCGTTCGAGAAATAGTTAATAAAGCTCTGCAAAATCGATAAAAGCGAAAGGAAGTATAGCGAAAATTAAAAAATGACTTATAAAAACTTTAGTCTTGAATATTTGGGACGGTACAGTTATGGCAGGTAAATAGGTCTGTATAGGATGTTCTGAACTGCATCCACAGATAATGGAAAAATCTTGAAAAAAAAAAGATAAAATATAAAATTAAATTCATTGCCTATCGAACCTATTTCATGTGGGGACTCAACAACTCTATTGCACCATTTAAAGTTATACAAAATTCGTTTTATCAGAATATACTACTGCATGTACGCCATATGGCATAGCATAGCCAACATTATATCTAACATTGTCAAATTGTAACCCATGTTAACAAATGAATAAATGATTTGATTCTAAACACTCCACAAGTGATTTTACTTATAAAGTTAGTTTGGCTAAGTTTTAGCTACAATAAAAATTGTAAATGTTAACCCCAAATAATTAGAACATGGGCTGGGCAAGAATGACAAGTGGAATTAAAATGAATTTTTGGTAATAAGTTCTTTTATAGCCCACTGTAACTGAAATTATAAAAGAAAACGATATTTAATTGAAGGGATAACATGTCTTATAACGGGGACGAGTTGGGGACGCGAGGCGCGCTATCACGTTTATTTTATTTCTTGTGTGATTCACTTTCAAAAAATTTTTTTCTTCATCTGAATATGATGATAATGCCAGTGTTGATACTCAGGGTTAAACTAGCCTTCAAAGTATGCACATTTTATTATATAAAAGCATTAGTTAGTAAAAAAAATAATTTAAGTCGCCACCAGCAAAAAAAGTTTGACACAGACTCGACACGATTAGAACTTACGTTTAAAATCAAGTGATGTAGTGAATTATATTTACAGGTAAAGGTAATTAATACGAGGGCGGCACTGAAAGTATCGGGAATGGAATATTTCCATTGTTCCTGTCATATTAAAATGTTTTTAATTGAAAAGTCCTTGGTTTTAAAAATCGAATAACATTTATTTATTTAAAATAAGATTCTCGGTCTTGTTACAAGGTCTTGTCAAACTTGTTTAGTCGTTGAGAAAATGGAATTGACAGGAGAAAATTCAAGAGCGATGATTTATTATGACTTTCGAAGTGGTTTAACACAAAAACAGTGTGTTGACTGGATGATTTCTGCGTTTGGTGATGCTGAAATTTGATGAAGAAGAATTTCAACGTGGACGTGTCAAGCTCAGTGATGATCCCCGTCAAGGTCGTCCAAAAACTGCAGTCACCCAAGAAAACGTTGATGCTGTGCGTAAGCTGATTGAGGAAGAGCGGCATGTGACATACCGCGAAATTCAGGCAACTTTAGACATTGGCATGAGTCAAATACAAATAATCTTGCATGAACAATTAGGTATAAAAAAGTTGATTTCCCGATGGATACCGCATTCGTTGTGAAGAGCAAAAAGCGGCTCGCGTTACTTGGTGCGTCAGAACTCTCGAAAGATTCCAGGCAGAATCCTCAAATGCTGTATACAACATCGTATCAAATGACGAATCCTGGATATACGAGTACGAACCCGAAACAAAAATCCAGGCACGAGTTTGGGTGTACGAAAATGAGTTAAAGCAACAAAAATTGTTCATTCACGGAGTGTTGCAAAAAAAATTGTGGCCACGTTTGTCTCCAAAAGCGGCCATGTTGCGACTTGAGGGACAAAGAACGGTTAATGCAGAATGATGTGCTAGCATTTGTTTGCCACAGGTCGTTTCTGAACTCCGTAAAGAGAACTGCAACCGCCGCATCATCCTCCATCACGACAATGCGAGCTCTCACACCGCGCACAGAACAAGAGTTTTTAGAGCAAGAAAACATAGAATTATTACACCATCCTCCGTACAGCCCCCACCTAAGCCCTAATGATTTCTATACTTTTCCTAAAATAAATAATAAATTGCGTGGATTTTCATCACCTGAAGAAGCTGTGGACGCCTACAAAACGGCCATTTTGGAGACAACTTCCGAATGGAATGGTTACTTCAATGATTTGAAGTAACCATTCCATTCGGAAGTTGATTCTGATTGGAATGGTTGCTTTAATGATTGGTTCCATCGTATGGAAAAATGTGTCAAATTTCGCGAAGAATACTTAACAACTACGAAAAGCAATAAATACATTTTTAAATAGTAATGTTGTGTCACTCCCTTGATTCCCGAAATTTTCAGAGCCGCTCTCGTAAAAATCATTACTTGCAGTTTAAATTATTATTTACAAGTGTTTTTGTTGTGAGTTGGAAGGTATGTCAAAAATAGGACACCGATGCTACTCTATACGGTTAGAAATTTCGTTCAAAAATGTGGTAGTGTAAAAAGTCGCTATAGCCAATTACTAAAAAAAAATTTGTCATTCGCAATTATCACTAATAACCTAAAATGCTATGGTTTATACGTTTGTCTGTTTGTATGTTAAATTATATATACATTTAATTTATAAGTCTGTAATAATATGCTATGTAAACCACCCATTAAGGAATCACAAACAAAATACAGACGAACACATAAGGGTTTTCAATCAACAAACTAAAGCTGGATTATAAGAGTGAAAATCACTATTTTTTTACGATCTAGTCAATGAAATTTAAAAGATTGTGATAACGTTAAATGACATTATACGCGTTTATATCTATAAGTGAAATCCAGCCTAAGTAAGAAGTCATTAGATTAGTAACGTAGATATACTCAAAAAGTATATCGTCCAGCTTGATATAAGAATGTAACTTCTTTGACCGTAGATTTGTCTCCTTGACTGTACTAACATATTATTTTACGCTTAGCTCAGCAATAAAAAGCAGGGTCGGTGCGCCGGTTAGCAACCACTTAGCTGAGTTGCTCACTTTGGACGTCTAAAAAAAAGCTATCTGTTTCCAAAGTAGCTGATGAGTTTAAATTGGTCTCAATAGTCTAGTTGCACAAAAAAAATAAACTACTGGACTTTCATCGACTATTATTTACAATATATGAGAAAAAAGTGCAAAAGCAGTCAAAAAAACCAAACACGAAAACGACCACTTTCGTTAGTTAGCGATCACTAGTTTGCAACTTACCGTACATCCGTTCACCACAGATTCCATGCGCGAATTTTACGGGTTATTTCCAGTTTTAGGTGCGAGCTTGTTTGAATAATAAACATGTAGTAAATTCCTACGCCGTAACTATTGTAGAATGGTGTATAGCAAACTCCGGTGTATAGAAAGAATACAAGTACCTGTACCAACCTGGCCAGGGTGGAAACAGTAGGCTAAAGCTTTCCAATATTTGGAAAGGCCAGCAGTGAACTGCAGGCTAATTGAAATTGAATAGGCTAAAAAAACTCTGTTTTATTTTTTTAGCAGAAAAGATATTGTCTTTAATTGAATGGTCGCTAACTGAAGATGGTCGCGTAACCGGCGCACTGACTCTAACAAATTTTATTTGCCATAAACAAAGTGGTTAAAATTTGCTTCTTAGTTAAGAGTATCATCGACTTTAAACCCAATTTACTCTTTAAGTCAGAATGAGAATGTAATGTATTATATTATACTAATGAGAGACGCGTGTGTATAGGCGGTTACAGACTATGAAATTTTGAAGGTAATTATAACACACTTTGTTAAATAAGCCTTAATTTAAACTTGCCACCATAATTTTTTCGAGTGTTTCCAATGTTTTCCGGTAATTCTGTTGTGACGCATATATGCGTCATCAGCTTCGCTGAAGACTTTAGACGGTTTTTGTCTCCTTGGCTACAAGTTGGTTAATCAATTTTAGTGATGGATTTCGGCTGTTAGTGTTGTCAAATAACATAAGTTACACAATATACCCAATATATTACCGAGCGAGAGAAGCAGTCTTCGTTTCACCTGGCCGATTTCACCATCATCTGCATGTATGGATATAATTTGTTACAATAAATCATGTTACTCAAAACTATATTCTAATTACAAGTTTGACAGTAGATTTAAGTTGTCTGAACGCTCAGATTCACACATGAATATCAGCACCCACAGCTTACATATAAAAATTGTAACACTGTGCTGCAATCAATCTGATGCTGTACAGACATCTGACTGTACCTCGTAGGCGTGCTGAATAGGACTTCTTTCAGCACGTGCTCTGGCACGGATATATGAAGGCCTTCTTTAACGTGTGTATGGAAATCCACAATGTTTTTCTGTTCCACGAGTATGTCGGACTCAAACCGACTAAAACACACACTTGGGTCATCAGTTGTGGGGGGTAAGATTGCCTCTCCGTAACGCCTCAGCTGACCCAGGGCCTCCTCGAATGTGGGACCACGGTATCTTGCCTCGGGTAGGGGGAGCCCACTGGTAACCACTCTTGAAAAAAATCATGAATACCGAATATTATTAATGATACGTACCTAGTGACGCTCCAGTGTCACTTGGTTATTTCCTTTTTAGCCAGATACTTTACACATCTTCGTAAATGAGCTATTGTAGTTCTTGATGGATCGCCGTTCATTAAATCCCGTAATAATTGGCAGTAGTCCTCGTCAGTCCAAGGGTCTGTGTACAACGCAATGACCTTATTTATAGAAATTATTATTAGAAATAGTTTATTCTTATTAATTGCATGGAAACGTATCTTGTTACTACATATTATGAATGAAAAGGTCTAGATGGGTAGATGGTCGTGACTCAATCACACCATAAGGTTTTGGGTCAAATTTGGCTCAAAGTTAGATTGTGTTCTGAAATAGCAAATAGGCTTTTCTCGGCTTACACCGGGTAAATGAGTTTATTGCATCATTGTTAGATCTAATAAAAAGAAATCTTCGGAAGAAATGGCGAATAAAATTTTGTTTCAATGTTTGATGTTTGTTTAAGTCATTATACCAGTTTTGTGCAAAATTAAATCAACTGGAGAGTTTTTGTACTGTCAGTGGGAAAACCATAAGCTTGTCCTGCTTTGTCTTCTACACTGACGGCATAGAAACTCTGTGCTTACAAGGTCGGCAACGTGAGTGTGGCCCTCTGGTGTTACACATGTCCATAGGCCACGGTAACCACTTTCTATCAGATGGGATGTGTGCTTGTCTGCCAACCAAGTGGTATAAAAAAAAAGTTTATGGTATTTTGTACATTGAAATATTCTCCATTTCTTCACGTGTAGTGGTGTACAAATTGCAGTATCTTATGGTGGCACTTCACACATGGCTATCCGTATCCGTATTTGACACATTTGACAGACAGTGTATTTGACAAAGCATTAGTCAGGAAATATGACCAAGACCAAATACGTACAACTGACAACTTATTTAGTTTTTTTTTTAATTCTTTACATTATGAAGTAAATTGTGTTTGTCTATATTTGCATGTTTGCATATACGTCAAAATATTTTACCAATTCAATTAACACACCAGCAAACAAATAGCCAAGTGAAGTGCCACCATTACTATAATTTCGTGTCCCCACACCCCACTCTTTTAATATGGGAATCACACTTCTATAGTTAGTCACGAAGTCTCATTGAATCATATAATACTAAAAACTATCTATAAAGTACAGTCAGCAGCAGATCGATCTTGACAAACAAAATACTCAGGGTGTTATTTTTTTCAGTTCAGTCAGCCGGTGACCACGGCCGGTGTAGCCTGGTCGAAACGTCATTCATTCATTTTTTTCAACGTCATTCATTCAGTCATTCCCGTAAACACTATTGTATAGAAAGAAAGAAGAAAGAAAAAGCATTTGTTAATAACGTACAGAGAATCCGACAAATATATAAACATAATAACCGGCCTGGGGGTGATCCGGCCTGGGGGTGACCGGTGGAGCCGCCTGTCACCCTGGCAGAAGCAGGCCGCGGCGGTGGCGCGACTGGCGCGCCTCCCCGTTTCCGGGGACGAGTTGGGGACTCTGTAGTCCCCACTCCCGAGAAGAGGGCCAGATCGTTAGAGATGGCCCTGGGTCGGCCGGGGTGCGAGGGATATGCCTGTCAACCTCACCTTCGGCAACCAAAACGACCCACAGGCGGCGTGCGTTTTAGTCGGTTCGAGTCCGACATAACCCCCTCCACCGGCTCCGGTGGGGAGGTATCCGTGGGGATTTTGCGCACGTAAAAAAAAAAACATAATAAGGATACACTCACTGCACTTTGTGCGCACCCAAATGGGCCACAATCTCAGCATGAATGCCAAACACACCAGGGTATGCGAAGCGCTGGTTTTCAGATGGCGTCGCTAGTGACTCCGCCGCCACGCAAAACGAGTCAGTGACGCATCAGAACACATACAACAGATACTCTCAAAAATGGCGACACAAAAAGAAAGAAATTTTGACGTTCGTCCTAATAGTGGTGACCAATAATTTCGCAACAATAACAAACTCTAATATCTTCTATATATATAAAAGAAAGTCGTGTTAGTTACACTATTTATACTCGAGAACGGCTAAACCGATTTGGCTGAAAATTGATGGGGATGTAGCTTAGAACCAGGAGACGGACATAGGATACTTTCATCGTGTTCGAATTTGTTCCCATGTAACGTGATATAAAACCACAATGCGAATACATGTCGCTATAAAACGAGGTATAACAAAAACTCATCTGATTCAGAACGCAAATGACAGTTAAACGTAATTTTGTCTATGGCTAAGTATGAGTAGGTTTTTTATAGCGTGTAGACATCCGCTAAGAACGGATTTTACAAAACTCCACCCCTAAGGAGGTTAAACGGGTTTACGCGTACGAAGTCGCGGGCGGTCGCTAGTAATAAAAAAAAAAAATTTTATTGAATCATTTTGTTATACATCTAGGTACATACAGTCTCTGTCTCCCGAACTAGGTCCTCAACCTATATCTCAGGAGACAGTTCATTCCAAATTACAGGTTTCACACTGTGGAATCTGTTATATGGCTTATAAAATAAATGTAAAAAAAGGGGGAAAAAAAATATTGGTACAAGAAAAAGGAATACAGAAAATACCTTTCAAAAGTATACTCAATATGATCATAATGACTTGCGTTTTCCCCTTCCTGTAGACTGTGTTCTGATATTTGGTGCACACCCTCTAGTACAGGCAACAATACAATTTAAATAAATAAAAACCGGACAAGTGCGAGTTGGAATCGCGCACTGAGGGTTCCGTACAAAAATTGAAGGACGAAGGTATGTTTCATATACGAACGATATTATCGTTTTATTGTGCTGAAATAGGAGTTTTTTTCACAACTGTAAGAGGTTGCAGACTTGAGTATTTGGTATAAATTTCTACTTGATCCGTCCACACATTCACAAGAAAACATGTCTTGATATACAGACGGACAGAAGTACAACGAAGTGATCCTATTAGTATTCCGTTAATTTTCCTGTTGAGATACGGAATCCTAAAAACAGTTAGATATGCTCTTAATACCTTAAGCTCTTAAGAGCATTTTGAGATGTTATAGTCAAGATCGTTTTGCCACTGACTGTACACGTAAATTGAAAAGTAAATTACCTGAAGCCTCTGTAGATCTATCTTCATGTCGCTGGTTCGCGTATAGCACCACCAAGTCAAACATTTCTGACATAAGATCAAACGTGGCGTCACTGCGACTCGAGCAAACCTCTAATAGTTTTGCCGAGAACAATTGACTTAATCTCTCGATTAATCTTTGCTTTGGAGTTTCGTGTTCCTCTTTTACTCTACACACACATGTCTTCTTAGCGGTCTCAGTTCTGGAGGTGGCTTGCAATATCCTTTTAATATTTTCAGGTATGTCTATATTATAGTGTGTGCCTGTAGGCTCTTTTTTAATTTTTACATCTGAAAATATAAAAAAGAAAGTGTTACACGTTGCACTTCTTCATCCAATTAATGGCTAATAAACATTTTGTCAGCCCAATGCTTGGTCATAGTCACAGTGTTGTACATTGCCCTATACAGGTCCTCGATAGCAGAGGTCGAGGGGCTCAGTGGGCAAAGAGCAAATGTGACGTGGGCTAGGAAGGGCTCCGCAATCGTAGGGTGTTTGTGACTGGTCAAAGCAACATTTTGACAAAGCATACACATACATTCCACGAAAGCACGTAGATTATACTAGTTTAGTTAAATCAATCGGTGCATAGGAAGTAAAAGTACCTACGTGACAGGTATTAAGGTACTTGACTGTCATGTCCAATCAGAAGTTACCATGAAACATTTATAGACAGAGTTTTTAAATAAAACATTAAAAGACACGTCAAGATTGTAACATTTAGTTAAGTACTTAACCAACCAGAGTGTACTCGTAGGATAGTAGATAACAATTTACATTGTGCAAGTTAATTATCGTTCTGTTTTAACTTAACCATGCAACTTTAAGCATTCTAGCGTAATAAATAGGACAGGTGACAATGTAAATACAGAAATTACACAACTTACCAATGATTTTCAATGGTTTTCTCCATTATCAACATGCAGAGCGTCAATATTTACCATCCACTCTCTACCATGCTCACTACCTACCCAATTTCTGGTAACCAGGCGTGTCTCACTACTAGCGTCTTTATAAATGGTTTTCTCCATTGTCAACATGCGGAGCGTCAAGATCTCTACAAACCATTCACTACCTACCCAATTTCTGGTAATCAGGCGTGTTTCACTCCCAGCGTCTTTTTATCTCTTTCGCGCATTAAGAAAACATACATACATAAATAATAGTAGAACATGTCTAAACCTAAATGCCACGCACCACCCCTTACGCGCGCAAGCAAATTTGACGGCGATTGTTTTCGGATTTGTTGGTGAATTAGTCATAATTTGACAGAACACGCGAGCGAGTGGATGTCTCGTTCTATACAATTATGTCACAAAGCATACTCGGATTTATCACGCTGACAAGTCGACCGCGAGGTTCGCATATATGTCATTGCTCACGAAACAATCGACGTCTTTACATTGATGTAGAGAATGTGGTGAGGCGCGCCATTTTAGTTTAGACATGAAAAGATATGATGACACATTATTGCTCAACATTCGGACTTTTAAAGCGCATAACTAGCTTACATATAAAATTGTATTCGCCAAGCAATATTTATGACAGTTACTTACGTTCCTCTGTAGTTAAGGGCGGTGTCCAACCTCTTTTTAAACTTCCACTCGTGATCGTACTAGTAGGTGGACAGGTTGAGTAAGTCGCGGTCTCACCCGCGGCTAACATAGAGGCTTGCAGCATGTACGACGGTAGTGAGGAACAATCCATTCCCATAGTCGATGTTGATGCGCCCCTGTACATAGTTCATATTTTTTCTCAACTCCCTCAATATGGGTATCAAATGAAAGAGCTTAACTAGTAGATCAATTTAAAAACTGTAAATTAAATTGCATTAAAAATTAAAATAAATACATTGTCGGGGGGACCTTGGATCGTTCCGATAATATGACGTAGTGCTCTACCAGTTAGGGTCCCCCGACATGACAAGGCTTGCAACAAATACTAGGTAAATCAAAGTTATAGGGCTAACTAACACAATTCATTTTCGACTTTTTGAGGGTTGTTCTCTGTGTATATCACTTAGGTGGCAGACAAGCGCATGGTCACCTGATGGAAAGTGGTTACAAAACCAAGGCAGTCACACTCGCGCTGCCGACCCTGTAAGCACATAAGAGTTTCTGTTCCATCAGTTTAGAAGACAAAGCAGGACAAGCCCTTGGTCTTCACACTGACAGCCCAAAAACTTTCCTGTGAGCTATAGGTACCCTACTCACCGCCGAGAATACAACCCAAGGTACTTCCCCAGTCGGACTGCTCAATTGGACGGGAATTACGTCATGGAGGTAGGACTCCCATCAATATTTCTCGAAACATAACAATTAAGATGAAATTTATCGCAAAAACACGATATTTACTTGAAGATATGTGTGGCGTGTGTGTGTTTTATCTTTTCTCATTTTACTGGTAAATTATATGAATTTATAACTTACATATCCATAGTGGTATAGCCATAATATCCCTGCTGCGCCAGTTCTGGAATAATCGTGTCTGAAAATAGATGAAGAAAACCATTAGGTATTTAAATAGTTTCCCCTTTAGGACTGATAAGCCCTGGCAATATAGGTGGCACGCACTATGATCTCTCTGTGACCCTGTTTCCTAACTTAGTTAGGACTGTATGTAAAATATAAAATGTGTGGTGAGTATAAAAACAAATTACCTTCTGGTGGTGGCGGCGGTGGTGGTGGGGGCGGTGGAGGTGGCGGGGGTGGTGGAGGTAACGCCTTCAAGTGAGCAATAGCGTGCGGAGGAAGGTATCCTGTTCGGTAGAAGTATTCCTTCTCGAATACTGTCGCATGAACAAACTTGCACCTGGCAAATGTGCACTGTCTGTTTTGGAAGTTGCGACAAAAAGTGTACACTCCTGGTAGCTGCGCGACGATCAGCTCATGAGCGAATATACACTGGGTCCCCTTTTTACAAGTTCCCCGGACGAAGTTGCGACACATCGTTCGCTCGGCTCCAGGCACCTTAGTGGTGTCATTTTCTTGATTTTCAGATGCTATATTCAGATACATATCTGTTGCTGTGTTTTCTGCGTTGATATACTGCAGATACTCCTCATCGATAACCTCTTGTTTAATATTTGGAATAGGGCTATACGGAGGTGGTGGATGAGGAGGTAATGGTGGTTGTATCGCCGCCGCGGACGTGGCCGTCGACGGCGGCGGTGTTTTTGACTGTTTCACCACCGGTGGTGGTTTCTCTTCCTTAGGCTCATTCTGGACCTTAATGGGCTTCTCTTGTTCAGGATTATTTTTGAGTTCATTTTCAATGCAACTCATTTCTTCGAATTTTGACTTCAAATATTTCTTCATATGTTTGAAGTTTGGTGACGGTCGAAAGTTTATTGATTCCTCATCGTTGCGAAGCTTTTTTCCTGAAATAAAACGTAAGTATTATTCTACTACAAAATGAACAATGCATACCGATAATTGGGTATTTGACTGACTAATTTACTTTTTACTTAAAGTCATAACGGTAAGTTATAAGGAAACTTATATGAAATAATTTATTGCGACGTCATAATGTTCAATAGTCAAATAATTTACTATTATTTGGTTGGATGGATGATTAAATTAAATAAAAAACTATAAAATAAGAACAGACGCAACATGTATCGCTCTTTTACCATTCTTAATTTATTAAGCTTAGTTAAATAATTTATTTTAACTAAGTACAAGAAAATACCCAATCGTGGGCGGGACTGCTTTAATGGCGTGAATACTGCACGATGTGTGACTGGACTGCATGAGGTTTAATTTACAGAATTGCACGAAAGAAAGGGTGCCCGGTTGATGACATCATCATCATCTTTGCGTTAGTCATGCATCTTATCTCATATAAAATAAAAATGTAATTTATCCATTTCGCACGATCTTTAGAAGGAAGAGTTCTATAACTCTACCGGCTCCGCTCCGTAGTCTCCTTCTCGGGCACTACTTGCTCGCAAGAGGCGGCAAGCGGCGTCGTGCCGTTACCTTGGTGCCAGCGAGAGGACTCACACCAGGGTAGCCGCTTCGAGGTCACGCCTGGTCACCTCCCACGCCAGGCACTCTGCCAGCATTTGCAGCCCCGAGTCCTCATTCACGTCACAGTGATGACTCATACCTGACCCGAAACAGGTAGTACCCAAAACTGCTTGGTATCCCTAACTATCTTGACACAGGAGACGAGCGATACTGAGCGGGGCCCTGAAGATATTGGTGTTACCCCAAAAACACTGTACAACACAGATGACAATAGGTAGTTGTGATATTGCCCCATTATTACGCGAATTTATTATAGTTGTGTAAGTTGACATTGATTCCCTAATGAGTATTACTATTTGACTATATTTCTTATACTCTATAATGATATGATGAACTGTTACAGTGAAATATTCTTACTATGTATAATTTCAAAGATAATGATTAAGATAATATAATTTCAAAGATAATTTCCAAGATATTATGTTATGTTATATGATTTTAAAAATTAAATTTTTCGCGCCCCCCGACAACGCTCTTTAAGTACAAAATCGAGCGTGCAAGTGACGTCACACGCCAGTTGCGCGTAGTGCAAATATATGGAGTGGCACACAGTGATCTTTGGGACCCTTTTTTTTTTTACGTGCGCAAAATCCCCACCGGAGCCGGTGGATGAGGTTATGTCGGACACGAACCGACTAAAACGCACGCCGCCTGTGGGTCGCTTTGGTTGCCGAAGGTGAGGTTGACAGGCATATCCCTCGCACCCCGGCCGACCCAGGGCCATCTCTCACGATCTGGCCCTCTCCTCGGGTGTGTGGGGACTACAGAGTCCCCAACTCGTTCCCGGAAAACGGGGAGGCGCGCCAGGCGCGCCGCCGCCGCCGCGGCCCGCTTCTGCCAGGGTGACAGGCGCCTTCACCTGTCACCCCCAGGCCGGCGCTCATGGGGGGCGAAGGTCGTTCATCGACCTCCGACGCCCGAGTTGCCTTCGTACGCGGGCAGCTTGGCTTGCGATCCTTCGTCGCTCCCGCTGCCGCTCCCGCTGTCGCTCCCGCCCCGCCTCCTCCTTCACGAGCATTACTTGCTCGCAGAAGGAGGCGCCGGCCGCCCACGCATCCGCGCAGCGGACCATCGCCGCGAGCAAGGTGGAGAGCGTGAGACTCTCACTCCCAGGGCCGCCACAAGCTCCCGTCTCGGCGTCTCCCACGCCGGACACTCGGTGAGCTTGTGCGGCCCCGAGTCCTCGGTCGCGTCGCAGTGATGGCACTCGGACGTTGGCTCTTTCTACATCCGACGCAGATACTTCCCGAAGCACCCGTCCCGAAGCACTCGTAGTACCCCTCTGAGTTGGGAGGTCAGATGGCAGTCGCTCTCATAACAGCCAAAATAAACCAAACCACGAGTTCAATAACGCAAACACGTGCAGTTATCAAAAATATCGTCTTTATGGCACTTAGGTGGCAGACAAGCACACACAAGTTGATGATCTTTTTGGAGATATTATAATGAAGGGTGATTCAAAATCAAGTAAGAGTGATAGTACCCTACCTGAGTAATGAGTAACTACACCTGTGATATAAAGGGCCTATTCACAATTTCGCATCAAAAGAATGACGTCACGTGATCATATCTCAACTCAAACTATAACTATAATTACCACGATGGAACTATCAACAATTTTACAATACAACGTCGCACCCGACTATTGTGAAAAAGGGTCTAAAAAGGTAGATCTACCTAAGTAAGGGCTTTTTGGGTTGCGGGACAGATCCCCGTTTATACAAAAGGCGAGCCCCCAGCCCTTACTGAAAACAATAGACGATATTGTGAATTTAAAAAATCATTAGGGTCGCTGGCAACCCAGAGATCTTTCAACCAGTAAAACGTTACCTGAGATTCCTAGTTTTGTTGTACAAATTGAATGAATTACCAAAGACCCACCGCGCCGATGAGGTAGGTACTTGGGGCTCGTAATTGATGGAGTGCGAAATCGGGTATAATTTTCGGGGTACCTGTCTCAGTGGCGCAATAAGGTACTGGAGTGAGACTTAAGATCTGCCAAGAGAAATCGAGGAACAGTAATCGCAGTTACGCCAGATGTATAGAGTATTGGAAAGAATGATTTTGGCAACCATGGGTAGGCACGCGAACCCATCATTGAAGGGCACGCCGTACTAGCGGCGGTAAGACCCATCATGGGGGAGTGGCTAGAGAGGCCACACGGCAGCTTCTCATACCGTCTGACGCAGATGATCACCGAGCACGGATGCTTCGGAAAGTATCTGCGTCGGATGCAGAAAGAGCCAACGTCCGAGTGCCATCACTGCGACGCGAGCGAGGACTCAGGTCCACACACGCTCACCGAGTGTCCGGCGTGGGAGACGCCGAGGCGGGAGCTTGTGGCGGCCCTGGGAGTGAGGGTTCTCACGCTCTCCACCTTGCTCGCGGCGATGGTTCGCTGCGCGGATGCGTGGGCGGCCGGCGCCTCCTTCTGCGAGCAAGTAATGCTCGTAAAGGAGGAGGCGGGGCGGGAGCGGCAGCGGGAGCGACGAAGGATCGCAAGACAAACTGCCCGCGTACGAAGGCAACTCGGGCGTCGGAGGTCGATGAACGACCTCCGCCCCCCATGAGCGCCGGCCTGGGGGTGACAGGTGGAGCCGCCTGTCACCCCGGCAAAAGCAGGCCGCGGCGGTGGCGCGCGTGGCGCGCCTCCCCGTTTCCGGGGACGAGTTGGGGACTCTGTAGTCCCCATACCCGAGAAGAGGGCCAGATCGTGAGAGATGGCCCTGGGTCAGCCGGGGTGCGAGGGATATGCCTGTCAACCTCACCTTCGGCAACCAAAGCGACCCACAGGCGGCGTGCGTTTTAGTCGGTTCGGTCCGACATAACCTCCTTCACCGGCTCCGGTGGGGAGGTATCCGTGGGGATTTTGCGCACGTAAAAAAAAAAAAAAGACCCATCATTGAAGAATGGCTGCACAGGTCCTACGGTAGTTTCTCCTACCGCCAGTAGGTATTCACCGGGCATGTTTTTTAGGTCAGTTTTTGCAACTTATAGTCCAGGAGTTAACGCCCGTGCGCCACCATTGCCGTGGTTGTACCATGGATACGCCGCTTCATATACACGCAGAATACTCATCGTGATTCACCTAAGGTGGGACCTCGAAACGGATGTTGGACAGGGGAATCTCACCCTGCAGAACTATATGATACCCCTGGCCGGCAGTAGAAGTGAATGGAATGGAGATGGCGGAAAACTAGAGAAACGAGCGAATATGTTAGAACACTCCTTGGCACAGAAAACGAATCGACCGGCAGAGATCACAGAAGGAACTCTGTTCTCTAAAAGCGCGAGTCTGGGGTTGATGACTCGGGGTAACCATCACCCTGGTAGAAACTAGGGTGATGGTTAACCCCAGACACCCCAGTCAGTCAAATAAAATGCGGCGCTAGTCTGTGCTGAATGCAGCACGGAATAGTGCCGCATTGTATTTCCATGCGCGCCTCTCGCGTATTCAAATATAACAGAGTATATTGAAATCTCGTATTGTCATGCAACTAACTATATGGATCGACTAATTATTTAAATGAGGCATTGCTTCTTCCGGCTAACCTTCTATCGAGGCGGCAGTGACCCAAGTTTTGGGTAAATTGGTTTCTCGGCGTGCTTCCCTCGTTAGCAGAGGACACATATCCACAAAGAGGCATTCCCCAGGATGCGCCACATGGAAGTCTACTAGCTCAGCACCCTCGTGTATTCTGTCACCTATGAAACCTCTTTATTTACATTTTTCTTTTATCGTAAAATTTGCACTGGACAAAAACTGAAGTTATATGTCAAAGTCCTTTATTCGCTGAATATGGTACGCACTACTCAAAATAATCATTTCGCAAAATAATAATAATTATTGTTAATATTTATTTATCAAAAGGTGGCTATGACAGAGTGGATGCGGAAGGTGGAGGATTGCGAGCGATTGATTTAAGTACCAAAAAGGGTTACAGGTACAATGTGTTCGTTATGTTAAATAAATGAAATTAAAGCAGTTATTATTATCTTCTTAATAAATATCACGGAGAATGGCTTGAACAAACCGGGAATTTTTTTTTTCGTACTTAGTTATCTCGGAATTTTTTATAAAGTTACAATGGGTCACGGGAACAATATTCCACGGGAGCGAACAGGTAGGTACACATTACCACCAAGGTTAAGCCAAGGTCAGCTTTATAAATAAAAATAATGTTGCTAATAAGCGCAAAACGCCAGAACGGCCCGAACAATTTGGGTCATTTATGGGTATGTTTCTAAATTCCACGGAATGGTTTTTGTTCCCATGGGTCACGGGAGCGGGAAATACCTCCACACGGGCAAACGGGAATTGGAACAAAATTCCACGCAGGCGAATAGGAACGGGCACAAAATTCCACGCAGCGAGTGGGAATGGAAACAGAATTCCACGCAAGTAAACGAGAAAGGGAACAAAATTCCATGCAGGAGCGGAAACGGGAACACAATCGAGAGAACGGGTACAAAATTCCAGGCAGGCGAGTGGGAAAAGGAACAGAATTCCACGCAAGTAAACGAGAAAGGAAACAAAATTCCACACAGGCAAGCGGGAACCGGAACAGAATTCCACGCAAGTGAACGAGAACGGGAGCAAAATTCCTCGCAGGCGAGCGGAAATGGAACAGACTTCCACGTAGGCGAACAGAAACGGGAACAGAATTCCACGCAAATGAACGAGAACGGGAGCAAAATTCCACGCAGGCAAGCGGGAACGGGAACAGAATTCCACGCAAGTGAACAAGAAAGGGCACAGAATTCCACGCAAGTGAACGAGGACTGTAACAAAATTCCACGCAGGCGAGCGGGAACGGGAACAAAATTCCACGCAAGTGAACGAGAACGGGAGCAAAATTCCACGCAGGCGAGCGGGAATTGGAACAGAATAGGCGAACGGAAACGGGAACAGAATTCCACCCAAATGAACGAGAACGGGAGCAAAATTCCACGCAGGCGAGCGGAAGCGGGAACAGAATTTCACGCAGGCGAAAATGAAAGACATCCAGGCGAGCGAAGCCGCGGGTGTCAGTAAGTGCCTACATAAAAAGTAGGTATATGTGCAGGTTGAAAATGGTTTTAGTACAAAACAAGGAAACAGCTGCTTGCCACAAAGCTAGGAAGATGTGTTTAACATAATTCGCAATGCGATTGGTTACTGATGTTATTTTCTGGCTTTTGCCATTTTGCCTAGAGTTGGTCTTAATATCCTGATATGAAGGTGTTCAGTGACCTATGTTTTCATACTAACGAGTGTTAGGGGCAGTTACTGCTACTACTACTACTGCCAGTGAGGACATTGTTGGCTGGAAGGCTGATCAGCCCTTCTGAATGGATCATTTCACCCATTTCCCATTTCATCATATCCATCAATACAATTGAATCTCTATTTTTACTTTTAATATAAATTTAAATTTAAGTCTCTATTTTTATTATTTAATTTCCACATAAATTTTAGATCTTAAATCATTTACGGAGATAATCAAATTTTAATATGCAGGCAATTTCTGATTATAACATAACATAAACTCACGCCTATATCCCTGCAGGGGTAGGTAGAGGTGCTAGCACCCACAATTCACTAGTTTATGTTAAGGTCCCAATGTAATTGGTGGCGAGCTTATTGCCATTAACCAGGCACATAAACATGCAATAAATACACACATAACTTCGAAAAGCATCGAAAAGTCATTGGTGTGTGGCATGGTAAAACCTGGGATCAAACCCGAAACCTCGTCTCAGCAGTCCTACCACTAGGCTACCACGGTTCTTTTCATATTATATAAATAATATATGTATTACCTTGAGTCTTTACTGACATATTCAGTTAGTTATTTAACAAAATACAAGATGACACTTTATGCTTAAATGACAAACATTATTTTCGCTGTAGCTATCTATAAATACGTCAATACATAATAAACGTGTTTTCTCACAAAACCATATTTAAAAACAGGCAGGTACTGTGTGTGTATGTAGATTACATGTAAGCTACACTCATATTTGCAATTCAATTTCAGAGATGATACAAACTCTTAGTGTGGCCATACACCAAAATAGCGAGCACAAATCAGATCGTCAAATAATATTCTTCTTTACACAAGATGTCAAGTACATTTGCTGCGTAAATGTAGCGCAATTCCTATGTGCTTGCTTCTTTTATGTATCGCCTCCTTCAGGATATAGGTATATAGCAAATTATGTTACACAAGTGGATAACAATAAAGTAACTACACAACATTGCTACACAATGATTGGTTGAACTATACAAACGGAGCAACAAGATCAGCAATTTAAATGTTCAAGGAATTCCTAACGTATGAAAGAAATAGCATATATATAAGTACCTAATATATTTAAATGTATGTGTATGAATTTCTTATGTATTATAGTGTGTATGTATAATGTATGTATTATTATTGTGAACATAGATGATATGACAATAAATTATTTTGCCTGCACCTACCTCAATGTACCTCTGCATCACCCTAAGGTTGACTGTTAGATAATGCCTTTGGCATTAAGTCCGCCTTTGAACAAAATTACTGTGCATAGAGTTGAATAAATAAATAAATAAATATCAAGGGTTCTAATAGAGCTCTATATAGGTACCTGATATGTAATCAAGGAGGGACAGTTTGTAGAGCCACACCTACAAAACAGTTGTTACTAAATATCTATAATATGTTCTATTTCTACAGTAACCTTAAAAAACTATTGAATTATTTTTAAATCAGCATAATCAGCAAAAGCCGGGATATCAGCTCTAGTATGGTGTAAATTGGCATAAATATGTATTTAAAAAAACAGTAACATATTTAAAGTTAGTAAAAATAAATGACTAATTAGAAAGTTTGTATTTGGTCTTACCTGAATCGCCGGACTGCATTTGGACTGTTTTTTATGCACAGACACCAGAAAATAATATTTTTATATAGGTCTCACCAACGACACTGGTAGCGACTGACTGTGGCTGATTCAATTTTACATTGCACTTTATTGATTTTCGTCTGGAGGAATAACATTGCACTAAATTCAACCGGTGATGCCAGATCTGAATTTATTTTTACCCTATTATTTTCCTGTTCGAAAAATCTGCTGTAGGTTTTTTTGCGTAGTTAATCTAAGCAAATATGTACTGCTAATAATGTTATATTATTATAATATGTAGAAGGAGAGAAAGTAATTAAAGCTGTCATATTATTTAAGCTATTTGACGACCTCCGTGGCGTAGCGGTAGAGCATTCGACTGCTATGCAGGGGGCGCGGGTTCGATTCCCGCTCAGTGCAAATATTTGTATGCATGAATATGTATATTTGCTTTGGTCTGGATGTTTCTATGTATGTATTTACAAAAAAAAAAAGTATCTAAGTATGTTTATCCGCATTCTAGATCCCATAACACAAGCTAGTTAAGCTATGCTTACTATGGGTCTAGATAATGTTGTGTGGAATGTCATGGAACATTTATTTAATTATTATAAAAGTTTTCTTGAGTCACAAACCTGAGTCACTCACTTCACACACGTCATATCACGTAAACTCTTAACTTGTAAAGCATTTTGATGTTTTCGTAACATTCATGAAAAGCTATCAGATGCTATCCTTATTATTTTATGTTATTTTAAACGTCCATAATCCATTAAACGCTTTGCTTGAATCTCAACTTACTTCCGTTTAGTAGAGTTATTGTAGCAACACGCGATTTAAGCTAAATTGTTCAGTTTGTTGTTGTCGTTGTTGAATTGTTTTTGGTATTGTGTTTTTGGTATGTTTGTGGTATAATTCGAAGTTTAGTGGTTAATATTACATAATTAATTGAGTGATGAGCGTTGTGTTCATTTATCTCACGAGACTTTAAAATTTTCCAAAGTCTAGGGCTAAATACTCTAATATGGCAACACTGTCATGCTATGTCAAGATTTTTCTACAAGGAACAAAATAAAACAGGGGCTACCATCATACTGGTAGGTATAAAGAGTTGTGTGGGGACTTTCTAGATTGTTAGCATTATCTCTCAATAATGGCCAGAAAGCGGATTGATAGGAGACTTATCATGTGGTTGGTCTTGATTTTCATACTTTGCATTGTCCTCAACATCAAAGGCTGCTATGGGCAACTCACAGCCCTCTTATTCACCTTTCATGCACGGTTTGTTGAATCTGAAATGATAAGTGAGAAGATGCTGCTGTAGGCAGTCTTTCCGTGGAGAGCCTATCCTCCCTGGGGGTAAGTGACATGGGCTGACCCATACCACAAACACCCAGAGAGGACACCCTACTATAAACTTAGGCGTAGAAGATGGTTGAGTATCCTGTCTATAATTAGCTATATGGTTTATTAGTATATTTCCCTCTTTAAGTTACTACTATACTGAGTTGAATTAGCTTATCAGGTTCATACTATCTACCTACTTTTCTCAAATCTCTCTTGTGTGCGTGTGCGTGTGACACAAGAAAATATCAAAGATAAGATAAGATATTTATTTTGCAAATATGGGTACAATACAACATGTTGGTTCATAAAACAAGAGGTTCAGCCATATTTTACCTTTAGGCATGCAAATATTATAAGTTAAACACAAAAAAATAAAATTATAGATCAATCAAAATAAAATAGATAAATGTCAATGAATGTCAAATACAAATTCTAAAAATCAAACAGTCAAATCTTTCTCATTTAAAAAGTCAATAACATTATAATACACTTTATCAATCAAAAAATCAATCAAAGATAACCATGGTCGTATGCCACTTAGTAAAACCATATTCTAGGGAAAAGTGGCATACGTAGGTACGACCACTGTTATCCTTGATATTTTCTTATTTAATACTTTTAAAATCGTGATTTTTCAGTAGTAGGTACGTTTTTATACATATTTGAAATATTTATCTCAAATTTATTTTTTAACACAGCACTTTAAGATCGTTAGAGGGTGCCACAATAGATCCAGTAATACATTATATAACTTAACTATAACCAGCTGACGACTAATGCCCGGTTCCTATATATGTAAAACGACTCGTTTCACTAACGAACGGTAACATTTTCTACCAAACGCAAGCATAAACTGTTCCTATAACATACGGCTCGTAGGGCAGATTACCGAACGTTTGTAACTAACGGATGGGAGGGTTAACAACTGCGATCCGTAAACAGTTTGTATGAAAATGTCAAATATTCTGGTCCTATAACAAAAATGAAATGTCAGAGAGCTGTCAAAATTACCATTCGTTATTTGTTTCGCTACCGTTAGATTTCGGTCGGTTAAGGTTAGTTTTACTCCAAGAAAATTAAATATATTAGAAAGATATTACAAAATGTCGAGTTCGGAAAGTGATCAGGAAATGTTAAATGTGTTGTCGGGCTGGAGTTCTGAAGAAGAAGATGAACCTCGTAGAAACTACAAGGAAAGAGTGAATTATTTTAGTATGTTAGATGCGTACGAGTTCCAGCTGCGATTTCGGCTAAACAAACCGGCTGTAGAACAATTACTCACGGAAATTCATCCCCATTTGAGAGTAACAGGAACCAAGTAAGTACCATGTTTCATCTACTGGCTGATTGCATGATGATTATTTGTGTTGATGCGATTAATTTTTACATACGTATTTCTTTCAGGAATCATGGAATATCGCCATTGCATCAAGTGCTACTGACACTACGGTTTTATGCTTTGGGGACCATGTTATTGTCAGTTGCCGATTTCACTGGTGTTGCCAAATCATCAGCCAGTCGCATCGTGCGTGACGTGAGCTTTGCAATAGCTCAATTATATAGCAAATATATTAAAATTAGCAGTAACACAGAGCAGGCATTTTATCAAATAGCTGGTTTTCCACGTGTTTTAGGTGCAATTGATGGAACACATATTAGAATTCAATCTCCTAGTAAGTAACTTTGGTATGGTTCATTCTTACATTCTGAAACATATATCTTCAAATTCTCCCTATGTAAATGCATTGGTAGGAAAATATAGAATTAACATGTCAATACATACTACCTACTGATCCTAACTAACATTTACAGTATATTTCCTTGTAAAATGCTCACTACAATCTAAATTTCATTATATTATTTAACATTTTTTGTTCTAATAAAATATATTAATACCTAACTACTTTCTGCTGTTTAGATTCACAGATAGGAGAGGAATTCAGAAACCGCAAAGGATACTTCTCTATCAATGTTCAAGCAGTTTGTGATGCCAATTTATTATTGATGAATGTAGTGGCTCGTTGGCCAGGTTCTGCTCATGATGCAACAATTTTCAATAATTCAGAGCTACGAGGTAATTAAGAAACTTAATAGCAATTTATATATAATATGAAATAATATCTTCTACTTTATCTATAATATTGCATTAATATTATTATGTTGTTTTTAGCTCAGTTTGAAAGCGGTATGTTTGGCAATATGTGGTTACTTGGAGATAGTGCATACCCTTTGAAGCCATACCTTTTGACACCTCTACTCAACCCAGAAGGTAGAGGAGAAGTACTGTATAATGAAGCTCAAATCAGAACTAGGAACTGCATTGAAAGGTGGGTATTTAAAAGTTCTGCTAAAAACTTTTTAATAATTAGTGTGTAATTTATAAAAAAGGTTCCACAGGTAAGAAGTGGAAAGCTCATGAGTTATTTTTTTTGCCAGATGTTTTGGGGTGTGGAAAAGGAGATTCCCAGTAATTTCTTTAACATTGCGGTTAAGCCTGCTAAATACACATGCTGTTATAATTGCAACTGCTGTACTACACAATATCTGCCGGATGCACAGCATAGGTGATGTTCCTCCTGAGGTGGAGATACCACCGGAGGACATTATAGAACTGCAGGAGAATGCTGAGCTACCCAACAACAACAACCATGAAGGTGCACTCAATACAGAACGAGCAGTTTTGATTGCTAACTATTTTAATAAGTATGTTATAATCTTGAAAACTTATAATCTTGAATATTTGTATTGGAAAGTATTCATTAATTTCTTTGTTTTCAGTTTGGAATGATGCTATGGTGGCACAAAAATCAAGGTGGATACATCAATAATTAAATAAATAGTACTTTTATTATTTTTTTAGTGTACCTATAATAGAATAGACACTCTATTCTTCCATATATATATTCCAGCCCGACAACACATTTAACATTTCCTGATCACTTTCCGAACTCGACATTTTGTAATATCTTTCTAATTCTTGTTTTGTTAATAAACTCATTTTTCATTATGATATTCTTATTTAATTTGTTTCATATTAAATTGCCAAGAACATGCAAAATGGGGATACAACAGCAGACCCGGGACTTCCATACTTGTTAGTATATTTAACTTAAACCTGATAGTAAATACTGACTGTTGTCTTGGAAATATATGTTTACTATCAGGTTTAAGTTAAATATACTAACAAGTATGGAAGTCCCGGGTCTGCTGTTGCATCCCCATTTTACATGTTTAGACAACAGTCAGTGTTTAGTGTGTTTACTATCAGTTTTAAGTTAAATATACTGACTGTTGTCTTGGAAATATAATTATTAGGACAAAATTTACCAAATAAAACCAGTCAAGCACCTAGTTAGCAAACATTTTATTGATGACTTTACCTATCCTACTAATATTATAAATGTGAAAGTTTGTGACTCTTTCACGCATAAACGGCTGGACCGATTTGGTTGAAATTTAGTATGTATATAGGTTATACCCTGGATTAACATATAGGCTGCTTTTTATCAACACACCACGCGGGCGAAGCCGCGGGCGGAAGCTAGTAATCTATAATATAAAAATGAATCCCTAAATGTATTGCTAAGCGCAAATCTCGAGAGGCTACGAAGTTCGCGGGGTCAACTAGTAAACTATAGAACTGATGCTTCGCTGGTCTTCTTCGCTAGCTCTTGCTGAAGAAGTTCCATTTCTAGATGTACCTTTGCTGTTTTGGCCTCATAATAATTTTGGATTGCCAAATGCATTGCCCGCTTACCATCCTCATCGTTACTCCTCTTCTTCTTTCCTGTGTTAATAAAGAAAAAACAATTAGTTATAAATACCATTAAGTTTACATGGGCTAAGTAAATAAATGTGTACCTTTGTTTTGTAATTCTATCGACATATTACTCATCCCGTACAGGGATCTAGGTTTTTCTGCTTTTCTCTTTTTAGCTGTAAAATTAAAATATAAATTACTGTCTTGACCTGACACACTACTATGGGAATACTTTGAACCACCATAATATTTACAGTAACTTGTACCCATAAATGCTTACACCCTTTGCCACAGCCATGCATGTTTATTGAATAAAGTTTGAAAGATTAATAATAAATAGGAACTACTAAAACCCTCACAAATATGTACACAATACAACAAAAAGAATATTATACCTTCACTTATAGGAGTTATAGACAATGGGAAATCACTGGTTTCTGGTGTAGTATACTCAAACACCACATCTACAGGTTCTATTGCAGGAGACAAATTACCATCACTGATAGTACCACCACCATCCGATAGAGCTACCTCAGTGTAACCCACTCCATCACCACCAAATGGCACATCAAAGCCAGTGCAAGTAGAGCTCAACAAACCTGCTACCCTTTCCAGAATTTCATCCGGGGGTATGAAATCTGATTTACCACCTCCAGTCTGTATTGAAAAACATAGTATTCATAATGAGCACTCTTAGGTATACAATAATGAAACAAAGTAGCCTCTGGCCTAGGGACATGCAGTTTCATCATTAAATAAAACTAAAAAATGTAAGTTGTAAAGTATAAATTGATACCTTTAAATTATTAAGGCGAATTCGTTGGCATCTTTTCCTAGCTGCTTTTTTTAAGTTATCCCACTTGGCTTTAAGTTGGTCCTTACCACGTGGAAACTGGCCATTTCTCGAGTTATAATGGTCTGTAATGCAGTTCCAAGCGTCTTCTTTTAATTTGTTAGACGAAGCATTTGTCTCCTTACTAATAATTATTGGCTTGCTTTCCAGCAAATCCAATAGTAGGGAGACTTCGTCTTTGGCCATCGCTTTCTTTGTCTTCTGTAACAGAAAACATTAGTCAGAACATAAGTACTTACCACAAAACTGGACTTTCTTGCCCGATAGAGCTGACTTGAACTTGATTATAAATTTAAATATGTACTTACCAAACTTATATTACTCTCCATTTCGTAGGTAGGTATTCAATCTTCAATAATATAAAATTGAATCGCTGAATGTACCTATTGGTAAGCGTAAATCTCGAGAACGGCTGAAAATATTCCTTGAAGTACGAGGAATTACACTACTACTTATGGGAGTGGAGCAGTAATCATAAATGTCAACAAATCCGGCAGATTTCCATACTTTTCGGGCCTGAATGGAGTGATACGGGAATTCGAATGTACCGCGGGCTAGTTTTAATAAAAATCTATTTAAAACTATCTGCAATTTACACGCGACGCGGGCAAAACAAAAAACAATACAAACAATCGAATACAGACTTTATGGCGCGAGTTGCGCGTTTCGTTTTGTTCATAGTTCAGTAACACAAATAACTAAAATTATATTTTAATAAAAAGATTTCCCCATCGCTCAAATTGTAAATATACAAACAACTAGTTTCCTGAATGAAAGGCTTATATAAATATTTATTAAACTAAAAATAACAGAAATATTGATTCAGTTTTCTTTTAACTCAAAATATGTTTGTTGTAAAAACGAAACGCAAGGAGTGTCGAGGGAGGGCGTCCGTTAGCGAGAAACGAACATCCGTTCGGCGCAGGTAGATGATGCAAAAAGTTATAGGAACGCATAAAACGGCTCGTTACTCGTTTTTCAAAAACGGATGGTATCTTTGACCAGTTACGATTCGTTGGTTATAGGAACCGGGCATAAGACGCTTCTAACGATACCTCATTTGCCTAGCTAGAGGGAAAAGATGAACCTACATTCATAACATACATACATAGCCTGTCAAAATCATAACCCTCCCTTTGCTTTGACGTAATCGGGTAAAAAGTAAATAGACTTCCATCCTAAATTCCAACATCGGCTCAGTAGCTCCTTTCCTTGCCATATCAAACAAATCCATCCATGTTTTCTTAAGTAGGTAACTCTGCTCCGATATGGTCCTCAACTTCGCATCGCAACTGTAATACATATAATTTGAAACAAATTGCGATCAAAGAACATAATTTAGTTGTCCACACGCCTGTTGCATGTCTCGCATAAAATGAGGTCACATCGCTCCAGACTAAATTGAATGATTATCCCTCTAAGACGACCACGATTCCAAGCGAACTTTTGTCAGGCTCCACTACTTCATCCGTATTAATAAACTCAGATCCATCGAGATAAACCTATACGGGTTTTGTGGGTGCTTCTATGAGATGAACTAATGTTATTGAAATAAATTTAAAAAAAAAGAGATCCATAGACTTACAATTTAATTTTTTTACGCGGTTACTTGTTTTTTTTAAAGATAAAAACAGCTTCTGGTGCGAGAATGCGACCAGTGCTAATATTTGTATGAATGAATATGGGTATTTGCGTTGGTCTGGTCGTGCCTCGGAGGATGACGTTGCCATACGAACACATATGGCAGCCGTTACGAGAAGGTTTTAGGTAGGAGGTAGGACACGACGGTATTTCCGTTCAATTGAACAGTCCGACTGGGGAAGTACCTCCGCCCTATAGAATACCGCGGCCACTTGTGTTGTGCTCCCGGCGGTGAATAGGGTAGCCAGAACTCACTAGAGAGTTTTGTTGCTGTCAATGGGAAGACCGAAGGCTTGTTCTGCTTTGTCTTTTACACTGACGGCACAGAAACTCTCTGTGCTTACAGGATTGGCAATGCGAGTGTGACTCCCTTGGTTTTGCATACGTCCATAAGCCACGGTAACCACTTTCTGTCTGCCACCTAAGTGATGTATAAAAAAAAGTTAGAGCCCTAAAAAGTTCAACAACTGGTCTAACTGCAACGCTTTTGATATCGCCTTTGGGTTGTGGAGGTCAGATGACAGTCGCTTCACGGAAAATATCGCAGTTAGACCGGTAAAGCGACTCCAAGGTGATAAAGCTTCAGATGCGGCTGGAATTAATGTTAAGATGTAGAGAGAGAGGAGAAGAAGACAGAAGTCATACTCGCCTGCAAGACTTTACATCCGCTGACTGATGAACGAGCCACAGGTTCACAGGGTAAGACGTTAAAACTCTACAATATTCTACAAAACGCTATCTAGACCCAAAGTAAGCATGGCTTAACTAACTTGTGTTGTGTGTTCTAGAATGCGGACATATATAATTAAATATTTTTTTTTGTAAATACATACAAACTTAATATACATACCAATGCAAATAGACATTTTCATGCAAATAAAAATATTAGAACTGAGCGGGAATAGAACCCGCGCAACCTTGCGTAGCTGTCGCTTTCACTACCACCACGCCACAGTGGTTATAACCACCTCAACATATTTTTTTCTGCAGATATTGCCAGAAGACTTAGAGACTGTTATTCGTGAGCACCCTGGCGTTGAAGACGTCAGTGTGACGTCCATTCCTCATGTGAATGACCAAGAGCACTCGGTCGCTTGCGTCGCCGTCGTCGTGAGGCGGAATGGGTCCGCTGTCACTTTTTTTTTTTTACGTGCGCATAGTCCCCAAGGGTACCTCCCCACCAGAACCGGTGGAGGAGGTTATGTTGGACTCGAACCGACTAAAACGCACGCCGCCTGTGGGTCGTTTTGGTTGCCGAAGGTGAGGTTGACAGGCATATCCCTCGCACCCGGCCGACCCAGGGCCATCTCTCACGATCTGACCCTCTTCTCGGGTGTGGGGACTACAGAGTCCCCAACTCGTCCCCGGAAAGGTTCCGCTGTCACTGTTCAAATTAAGGAATTTGTTGCTATTATGTTTTACTCTTGTAGGGATCTTTCTCGAGATGTATACATATAGGGAGTGAACTCAAGTAATTATGTTTTTTTTATGTGCGGAAAGTCCCCACGGATACCGCACCATCGGAGCCGATGGGAGAGGTTATGTCGGACTCGAACCGACTTAAACGCACGTCACTTGTGGATCGTTTTTGGTTGCCGAAGGTGAGGTGAACAGGCATGTCTCTCGCACTCTGGCCGAATTCAAGGAATAAAAAAAATATTAAAATTAGCTGCAATGAATGCCCTTAAAAAAATTAAACAAGTTTGAAATGAAGGACCCATCTGCAATTTTGGATCAGCCGAAGTGCGTGGAATATGTTTTAACATTTTGCACCCCGGTATCCGAAGTCCCAACACGGTTGCGGTTATATGGGTTTATGTTGGGTTTATGTTTTACATAACCGCCTGACTGCGGGAATTTTTCGAGGGAATTTCCGCACAAAAAAAGGGACTCCCATCTGCAAGTTATGAATACAACAACCCATTTGGACCTCGATGCTGCTTCAAAACCGCTGTCATTATACGAACACTGATAAAAATCCACTTTATTTTAGACTTTAAAGTATTATGGTTAAAATCCAAAATAAAAAGGCTTTTTGCAGAATGAATGAAAATGTAGTGAAACTATATTCGTTTTTAATTTTGGACTTTACTGAATGCAAATAAAGTCTAAAATTTAATGCCATTATTGGCAGTATCTGTGGTATGGTATGACAGAGGTTTTGCTTTAGTAGATTGAGGGCCCGATGGCCCGACTGGGTGGCGTCCCCCAGTTTACCTGCGGGACCCGGTTGCTCTAACGGCCATCGCGTCGGTCCTTCGACAGATGTGGCAAGCCCACTGCCACTTCACCTTGCTTATTCTGCGATTAGCTCAATATAACACAATTTATTTAGCCATTGCTTTCGGTTAAGTATATAAGTCTTTAGAAGCTTTTCAAAGTCTAATTATTATTGCCTAATTATCAATTCTCTATTATCACAAGTTCATGTTTGTACGGGAATCTTCGTAGCTTCTCCTTACAGTTTACCTACTTTCCACAATTACGTCGTCCTGTGTGACGTAGCGGTAGTAGGGTAGACTGAGTACGGTTGAAACATTTTAGCGTTCATCGTGCATAGCATCGGGCTTTCTTAAGTGATGATGGAAATATATTAAATAAAAGACCTTGTATCTGTCTACTAATAGGCAATGTTATTTGCGATCACTGTGTAGTATTTTCTGTGTAAAATCATATTTAAAAAAACTGTCATTTGTTTAAACCGTCCCCATGCCAGGGTTGGTTGAAACAGTGCCTGGGGTCAATTGAAACACATGAAAATAATACAAAATATAATCAATTATCATGTTTTCTTAATCATTTAATAACATTTTACGTATCGTAATGGCACAGTTAAATATCTCAAATATTTTCTATTCAATTCTTTGGCTAAACTTATTAACCTAACATTATTTTTAATCAGCCTTCATAGTTTTATATTAAGTACACTTAAACTAAATAATAATCAGATGTTGGTGATGATAATATTATGTATTGCAATATTTGTGTGTAATAGTACCTACCTACTACTATTAATTATAAACTAGAGTTTAGAAAAAACTATAGACATTATTTCTATAACAAATAATATTTTAAACAAAAATATTTGCATGGTTACGAGATCATTCAGAGTCACAATTGTGACAAATATAACTAAGGCTACCTTCTGTGCACCCTTCATGTGCCCACATTTAACATACTGTGCATTGTATAAATTTTTGCCTCGGTCTACTTTCTGAATATGCTGACATACAAACAACACAGTAGCACTCCTCTTCTTCTCTCATGATTCTTGTTGCGTTTTTTTCCTGTTTGTAGCATTTTTTTTAGTCTTTCCTCCATCTAATCTTTTCTGAACTTGCTTAGCTTTGGTTCGTTTCACTCTGTTTTCATATTCTCTTTTTTTTTCAGGTGTGTCTGTGTAGATTGCAGGTTTCCTGGTCCTTTGGTCCCTATTTGTTAATTTCCTTGATGGAGATTTTGGTAGCTTGCTTCTGGCGAAAATAAACGTGGTGTATCGGCTTGTTTGTACGTTGATAACTCGGCCTAACCTTTCGTAGTCTTTCTTTGGCGTACCCTTGGCATCTAAGAAACAAGAAAATTAAATAAAAAAACTGTTTCAACCGTACCCACTAATAATGTTTCAACTGTCCCCAATACGCCTCTTGATATAAAACGGTTCAGAGTAAAAATGATAATAAACTTAAATAAAAACTAATCATACTGCGGTATTCTACAAACTTCAATTATAACGAAAATATAACTCTCAATACCCTAAACCTAAACTTTGAACAAAATCTTAATAATCGCAAAAATGTAGGTGCAAAAATACCTACTTACTTTTCCGTCAAAAATCCAATGGGGCCTCCTATTGACAAGCACGTCACTCGAACGCGACGTATTATAATATTCGTGTTTCAACTAGTCGCCCGCTTTATATTTTAATTCATCTAAGGTTGTGTGGAATGTTGTGGAATATTTATTTATTTACTTTCTTTTGCAGATAAACTATCAGATTATCAAAAGCTAGCGGTGGTGTAGTGTTCGTAGATGAAATTTTAATGACCAGTATAGGGAAGGTGGCTCGCGGCAAGCATAAGCGATTCGTTCTCGCCGCTAAAAGGGAATAATAACCTAGATAGATTTATCCGCGTCCCGGACTCAAGGTAATGATTACAACGCTGCGTCCTTAATCATTACCTTGAGTGTACAATCCAATTTTTTTTAAATAATAAGTATTAGCAAGCGTGATTACCTACTAATATTCCGTCTAACCCCTCCAACTTAGCTACATCGCTTGTGCTAGGAGAAAATTTTGTTTAATTTATACTGTTAATTGTACACATATGTTACATTAATATAAAAAGATGAGATGTAATGTACAAAGGCGAGCTCGACTCAAAGTTGAGTTCTCTTCCAGCAAACCCGGGAGTTGTGTAACTATTAAGTAAAATATTAAGTATTTTATATGTTAAGTATGTATTAGTTCTATTTCATTGTGTTATATCGGTTAGTCTACTCTAAAGAGTTTTGAATGTAGGTAGTTATATATATTGCTAATATAAAGAATGGATTATCTTGAATTAACGATTCTGCATACAACAATACAAACAAAATTATCTCAAATGTCCATGTCAAAACATGACTTGACTATGTGTACTGTTACGACAGACGTCGATATCTCGAAAACTCATAATCGAATCTTCAAGAAATAAAAACGCATTGTTAGTGACGAGGTACTCAACCGATTGGCATAGAAAATTCTAGACTTGTCAAAACAAAGTCACACCTACCTACGAGTACCTACACTCTTTTGAATAAAAACAAACAATAGGTAAATATCGAGAATGAACTCTAACCTTCGACCCTCTTTTGAGAGGTCTAAAAACACGCTCGCATAGCTACACCACATGAGTAGATAAGCCGAACAGAGACAAAGCTTCTTAGGAACGTGTAAACTTGATACCTATTTTGGTAGGGTTGTCACAATAGGTTAAGGTAAGAAAAAACAAAACATTTGTTAAATAGTTTTATTATTCAGTATGATAGGCTATGAATACCCGGCCTTACTAATAACTTAATAACTTGTTGACAAGTTCAAGTTCCTGACAGTTACCACCCGCCTGTCTTACTTTCCCGAAGAAATTTTCAATTAGGTACGTCTTGATTTAGGCGTCTCGTTAGTACATTTTTTTTATAATGAATACACTAACTTATTATTAATTTTACAATCATGTCAAGAAATAATTTATAAATATTAAATGCAATAAAACTAAAATAACTATTATACAACTTATAGCTAAGAACAATTGTTCTTATTATTTTAATTAATATGCGTCGTGGAATTCCTCCGCATCGCATGCCTCTTGTGGTAGCGTTCCCAGGAGACTGGCAGCATTGCCACGTTGTATGGCAATGCTTATTCTCTGACCTTAAAAGAGGCCAGCCCTCTGGTCACGAGAAGCGTCGACCATACGCTTCGCAATCTCCCGGAAGAGGTTGCGAGCGCTCGGACCCCATGACCCTAAAGTCTTGACTCCAAACGGCACAAATTCATAATTCATATTTTAATTTTAGGGTAGCCAGAGCTCACTGGAGAATTTGTGCTGTCAGTGGGAAGACTAAAGGCTTGTCCTGCTTTGTCTTCTACTGACGGCACAGAAACTCTGTACTTACAAGGTTGGCAGCGCGACTGTGACTCATCTGGTGTTACAGACGTCCATAGGTCACGGTAACCACTTTCCATCAGGTGGGCCGTGTGCTTGTCTGCAAACTAAGTGGCATAAAAAAAATCCGATGAGATTGGAGTATTTGCGCCACTTGAGAGCCTCTGCAGAAGCAGAGCAGCACCGGCACAGCCAGCCGTGCTAGTTTTATGGGTAGGAGCCATGGTATCAACGCATGTGGCGTCCCACACCAGAGTCCTACCCATCTTCCATGGCATTAACGACATGCCATCCGGTCTCTTGCCATCGTCACGCGCCAAACAGTTTGGTGCAAGTACAGCTGGTACACCGGCGGTGACAAGAGCACGGCGGATTATGTCGTTGAGGCTGGCATGCCGTGGAATTCGCACAGCACTCCTGCAGCACGACAGACCATGGTGTCCGAGTCTATCAACGGCTTCTCCACAACGGCATTGATGCGGAGAAACACACGGCGCACCTAAACGGAGACAAGTTGCGATGCGGAAGGTAGTGTCATCTAACATAGTCCCTACGTTAGATGACGGAAGAGCTTGTAGCCAAAGACCCGATTCCCACACTCCA
The DNA here is from genome assembly GCA_963662185.1 of Eilema griseolum. Taxonomy (NCBI): domain Eukaryota; kingdom Metazoa; phylum Arthropoda; class Insecta; order Lepidoptera; family Erebidae; genus Eilema; species Eilema griseolum. The sequence continues at coordinate 7,617,137 of OY759249.1, forward strand.
ACCGCCAGTAAACGGGCACGCTCAGCAGCATTGGAACATGTATTTAGTAATTTTTTTCCAACTAAGCTGCAGAGCGGCCCGTCCCACTGACGCTGTGAGAAAAAGTTCCTTGGGAGATCGGTGTTTGGACATGCAATTTTCCAAGCGTTCACTGCATCAGTCTTACACAATACTTCAGAATTAAGTAGTGTAGGTGCAAGGATTTTCCTAGTTAATTCTTCCGTACTGTGGACTGAAGACAGGAACGCAGGTAAGCTGACATCTGAAATTTTGCGAATACCGAGCCCACCCACGCGAATCGGTAGAGTCGCTTGTAGTGAAGCTCGGTCATCCAAGGCCACATTTAAAATTTTGGTGAGGGTATTTTCTATAATTTTTTTCAAAATGGTTATATGTTTAAAAAATGGCTTTGATCGTAGCGCATGGGTGAATTTTGGAACGAATAGACAATACCGAAGAATAGTGAAAGCCGAGTGTATATTAATTTTGAGTAGGCGATCTGAAATGTCACTAAAATTTTGATTTTTTTCCTCTATCAATGAGGTGTTGGCATCTTCTAGGATTGGGGACCCGAGGAGACGTAAAGAGTCTTTTTCTAAAATTTTGATGTTGGGAGCTATGGAATTGAATTTAGAAATAGTAGAATTTTTGTACGAAACGTCGTTTAAAAAAATCTCGCATTTGCTGTCATTTAGTTCTAAACCAATTAATCTAAATTCATTTTTGATAAAAGCCAAATCTTGTAAAACTGTCTCCACATCTCCCCCTAGAGTCCCATCGTCTAGGTACCATACATTAAATTTAGAATTTAACCGCCGAATAATGGGCTGAATAGCTAAACTGAAAATTACTGGTCCAAGAGGGTCTCCTTGTTGACATTCAACAGCAGATTTCAAAAAATTGTCCTTGTATAATAATTTGGAGGGGTATCTGTAACTGTGACAAAGGAAATTATAAATTTTGGGTGTTTCTAATTTAGCTTGGTTCAACAAGGTGTCCCTTCTGATTTTAAATCTTCAAATAGTTCCAATAAAGATTTGATGGACATCGCGCGGTTCTATGAAGCTTTGTCTCTGTACCTATTATGTACTAATGTGACTACACCATGGATTTTATCTTTGAGATCGATAACGAACACAGCGAACTTAAGAGACCGTAGAAGATTCTACCTGCGACCTGAGCAACGACTGTGCGGCTGGAACTGTTGAAGAGTACTGTGTGTACTAGTGATTTAATTGTCTAGTTTGTGGTGAGCTAATAAATCTCTTCGTTGAGTAAACGGCATTTAATTGTAATCCGCGTACGTAACAATTGGTGTCAGAAGCGAAATGCCGTTATTACCACGTGAAGACGAAGGACGTACTCCACGGACCAGACGTCAAGTGGAAATGGATGCCGCACGTCAACGAACCCTCGAAGAGGAAGGGAGTCAGGCCGATGCTGCTGTCTCAGCGGGAACTACGGCAGCACCAGATGGAACCTCGTCAGATATCAACATGATGACGCTGCTGGCTTCTATGCAGCAGATGATGCAGGCCTCCAGGCAAGAGATGCAAGCCTCCAGGCAAGAGATGCAGGCCTCCAAGGAAGAGATGCAGGCTTCTATGCAGCAGATGATGCAGGCTTCTATGCAGCAGATGATGCAGGCCTCCAGGCAAGAGATGCAGGCCTTCAAGGAAGAGATGCAGGCTTCTATGCAGCAGATGCTGCAGGCCAACCAAGAAGCCGTCGTGGTTAAAATCGATGCAGGCATCTATGCACTGGGAGATAAAGTGAGGAACCTCGAAGACGGCTTGCAAATGCTGAGTAATGAAGTGGCTTTGAAGACTAGGACAATGGACGACCGCTTGAAGGTCTCGAAAAGAAGATTGCCAGGCTGGAAACCTGCGAACCTGTTACCGTGACTTCACCATCATCAGCAAAGTTCGACCCACCACACTTTGATGGAATTTCCTCGTGGACAAGTACCAATTCGAGATATTGGCAAAAACTAAAGCCTGGAGCAACGAGGAGTCATTTATGGCTTTGACACTGGCGGAGGAGATGCAATAATAATACTGGAAAACCTGCCGCCTGAAGGAAGGACACTGGGGTCTTTGATGGAAGCATTAGACACACGTTACGGTGACAAGCACCTGGAGAATGTCTAGCGAGCGCAGCTCCAGGAGAAGAAATAAAAATCTAGTCAAAGCCTCCAGGAATGGGCTGTAGAGGTTGAAAGACTCGTTCGTCGGGCCTACTCATCGACACCCATTATAATCGAGACCACTCTGTTGGAGGCCTTCCTAAACGGTACACGAGACACAGAAGTGAAAACTAGTGTACACTTTGCGTCACCATCAGACCTTGAAAGAAGCACTGGCTTATGCTCTCGAGGTGGAAACTGTGCGGCAGAATGCCGGAATAAGTAAGGTCAGGGAGGTCAAAGAGGTGGTTGCAGAAGAGAGGAAGCCACGGTATGTCCCAACGTGTTATTCCTGTTGAGGAAGGGGCCATATTCAATCAGAGTGTCCTTCGAGAAAAGGGAGGAGGGTCACGGACTCCGGGACCCAAGTGGAGCAAGAGATTCCGTTACAACTAAATGTCGCCAGGGCCGCGGGGCGGGCGCTGGCTGGTCGATATGAGACCCCAACCATCTCTATTGCTCAAGATAAGGTTAGGGCGGTGGTCAGGGAGGTGGTTGCAGAGGAGAGGAAGCCACGGTATGTCCCAAAGTGTTATTCCTGTAGAGGAAGGGGCCATATTCAATTAGAGTGTCCTTCGAGAAAACGGAGGAGGGTCACGGACTCTGGGACACCGAACTCCCAAGAACACCGAAACCGAATGGAACACCGAACTGGAAAAGGGCACAGCAATGCTGATGCTTTGTCTCGTAGGCCGTGTGAAGAAGGTTGCAAGCACTGTCAGAAGAACGAAGTCCGTGAAAAAATTAAAGCCATAAAGGGGAATGGACTTGACGACGAATGGACCGGAAGCAGTATGAAGCAGGCGCAAGAGGATGATAATGATCTACAGCCTATACTGCACTGGAAGCAGCTTGGAAGCAAACCTCAATGAAGTGATATATCTGCTTACAGTTCTACTACCAAAAGTTATTGGGCCCAGTGGGCCAGCTTAACTCTGATAGACGACGTGCTGTATAAGAAATGGGAATCCAACGACGGGCAAAGAGTTGACCCTACAAGTAGTGATACCACGAAGCAAGGTGGCTACACTCTTACGGCACAGCCACGATGGAGTCTCTGGCGGGCATCTCGGAGTCAAGAAAACCCTAGTTAAAGTACGACAGCGGTTTAACGGGCTTGTCGGGAAGATGTCGAGGATTGGTGCCGTAATTGCACTGCATGTGCTTCAGTTAAAGGACCGCAGACAAGAAGCAAAGGAAAATTGAAACTGTATAACGTCGGAGCACCGTGGGAACGTATCGCCATTGATGTTGCTGAACCTTTTCCAATGACTGAAGAAGGTTACAAATACATCATAGTAGTGCAAGATTACTTCACTAAGTGGCCGGAAGTATTTGCGACACCCAACCAGGAAGCAGTCACTGTGGCAAGGAAGTGGTCTGACGGTACGGCGCACCTATGGAGATCCACTCTGACCAAGGATGGAGCTTCGAGTCTGCTCTATTTCAAGAAATATGCAAACTCCTTGGAATGAACAAGACCCGTACGACTCCAGCGCATCTGCAGTCAGACGGAATGGTCGAGAGGTTTAACCAGACGTTGGAAAATCACTTGGATAAAGTTGTCGATGAACACCAAAGAGATTGGGACCAGTATATCCCACTGTTCCTGATGTCCTATCGATCTGCGGTACATGACAGTATGGACACACCCCAGCGAAAGTGAACTTTGGTCGAGAGATTAGGCTACCAGTGGATTCAATAATCGGTGCGCCACCTGATAGTCCTAAGCCCGTGACGGATTACGTGAGTGAACTTCGAAACCGACTGTACGAGGTGCACAGGATAGTACGGGAAAACAATCTGAAGACAGGTGAAAGGATGAAAACCCGGTAGAATAGAAATGCAAACACCAACGGTTTTGAAGAAGGAACACTGGTATGGTTTCATAATCCGCTACGCAAGAAGGGGAAATCTCCAAAACTCCAAGCTCGCTGGGAAGAGCCCTATACGGTTATTACGAGAATCAATGACATTACCTACCGCATTAGGAAGGGAATGATGCTCGGGACGAGCATGACTAAAAGGGGGGTAATGTTAAGACAGACGTCAATATCTCGAAAACCAATAATCGTATCTTCAAGAAATTAGAAAAAGAAATTACTTTGAGCCCCTCTTGAGTTATTAGTCCCTATTAGTTCGATCGTTCGAAACGTCCTTACAGCATGAACCTGCAGGCATTTGAAATTTTGAAATTTGCAGATGCATAGAGATGTTGCTTCTTTGGCTGTATTTTACCGTCTCTCTCTACCATGGTGAGTGTTCTGATGAGCTCTGCGAGCTAATCCCACCCTCTCCTTTCCTACATAGGACAACCCACGTGCAGAGCTGAGATGTCACCCTCACACTGTGCAGAATTTACGAGCAGGAACCAAGCGGTTCGCAGACTCTTTTTTTGCCGCACCACCTAGACCTGGAATTCATTAGCAGCACACTTAGATGAATAAAAAAATATTTCATCTAAGGCAGCACACGTGTTTCCTTCTTTATACAGTCCCGGGTCCTTTAAGCAGGGCGTGAAAAAGCAACTGATGAGGCTGCCAAGCTGGGTGCCACCATTGTAACATTACTTAGTGTCTGACCCTTTTTCCTGACATTTTGCCTTTACTTACCATCAGGCGAGGTAAATTCAAGTTGGCGTGTCCTAGATAAAAAAAAACCTGGTTTAATTCCGTAGGTTCCTCCCTAATTTTTTTTTGCTGAAGACATATCATATCAGAGTGACGCAATTCGACTAAGTTTTAGCTAATAAAGCCAAACAATGTACACAAGCGTTTTATCTAGAATTCTAAAATGATATGTCGTAACTATCACGAGTATACGTACTGTGTATTTTTACTGTTATATTCGTGTTTTCACAACATATAATATCTTTTCATCGACCTAGGTCGACGCGACTGATATATGTGGTGCTAATAGTGTAATATTGACACTAATATGAAACCATTTGAGATAGACAATGATAAGTACCACATGGGACACCTGTTCCGGGATACGATGAGAAGCAGGCCCGATGCTATATGCCAGGTAAACAACATAATTTTTATGGTGTTGCATAATATTTATCATAGTACTACAGTGGCAAAGGATTTCTATAACACTGTCAGCTTGCTCTGCAAGGAAGGCTCTGGTAGACCAGTTTAAATTTAGACGCTATTAATTAATATATATATCGTGCAGTATCTATCTGAAATTCTGTATCGAAAATTGATAGTTTTCATACATAATTGCTATGGCGGTTCTATAACAGTTAAGTTTACCAGCCGGCTTCCCATTTGACATTTTACACTCTTCGCCACTTTAGTGCTACCTACTGTACTTCGTTTGGTTAGGTAGATACGTAACTAAAAGTAAGCAATCTTTACGTGACGTTTAATGTTTTTTATTGTTCCTTACCTCGAAAGGAAAAAACAAAATCCTTATAGGATCATTTTTTTGTCCGTCTGTCTATCTGTTTGTCAAGAATTCGTGGAGACATCAAGTTAATATTCATACCACATACTCATAACTTCTTGAAACTGTGCAAAAATCAAACGTCTAAGTCAACTCGTTCAATATATATTAGGCCAAGTTTAATTTATTAAGTGAACTATTGTTGTTCTTATGATAAATAAAGTTCTTTAAACGGAATCGTCGCCGCGACGGTGCGCCAGTTCGGCTCACACTTGACCGACTTTTTTTAAAGTCGGTGCCAAGGTAGAATATGGGTAAAGACGGGCAATCACGTTGCTAAACATGTGTGTCCGTTTGAATTGCTTTGCTGTCTTGCACAAGATCACAAGACTCCAAACACATTTACAAATTTCATTGTGGCGGGACTGTGGTTATTTAAATCCCTACATGCCTGAGTCTCACCGTCTGGCTTGGCACCGACTGTACTAAAAATCTTACGCGCATTTTTATTTTTTGAAGTAAATCTGCAATTATGTTTTACTTTTCTGCAATTATGGTTAATTTTTTTATTAAATAAAAAAATAAGCTTAAAACTAAAACCCTAAACTTTTTTATTCAATAAAAAATTAAGCTTAAAAGTAAAATCACGCTATAAATAGTATTAATAAGAAAATATCAATGATAGCCGTAGTCGTGGTTGTATACCACTTTACCATAGAATATATTATTTTGTTAAACTAATTGGCATACGACCACGGCTATCCTTAATGTTCTTGCCTGTCACAATCATAACCCTCCTTTGTGTAAGGAGTGTTTTTGAGTGTCTGGAGATATTTAATTCAAAATCAAATATCTTTTACGGTGAATTAGCAGTGGTTTGAAGTGGGTTTTTTATACCACTTAGGTGGCAGACAAGTAAACGGCCCACCTGATGGGAAGTGGTTACACTCGCGTTGTCTATCCAGTCTAACTGTGATGCGTTTGAACTTCATATTTTCCGTGAAGCGTCTGCATTCTTACCTCCACAACCTAATGGCGATATGTTCTGCAGTTAGACTAGATTGGAAAGGGACTCATTTATCTGCACTTAGCCTCATTTTTTGGGTCATTAGTTAGTTCGACTAGTCTAAGTGTTTAACTGCACGCACTGCGGTTAGGCTAGTCGAACTTTTGTTGGCTCCAACTAACCGAACGGCGGTCAAAGATATTTGTATGTCCACCGGGACTGATGCGACGGCTTAACATGCTCTCTGAGGCACCACCAAACGAATTCAAATACCCATATTGGTGCATACAAATATTTGCACTGAGCGGGCCACCTCCTGGTTACTACTGCCACGCCACTACTGCTTACTTCACTTAAGCAGTTAATTATTACTGAAAAATATATATGTATGTATTTAGACAGTAAAAACGGACACATCTCTATTACATACATACATACATAAAATCACGCCTGTCTCCCATAGGGGTAGGCAGAAATCACGGATCTCTATTTGTTACGATCCTGACATACTACTCCCGCTTCATTCACTCTCATTACATTCTTCATGCATGCTCGTCGGTTTAGAGTACTCCTGACCTGCCCCTTTTCTAAAACTTCCCCGATTTGGTCCAGGTATGTGCGCCTAGGTCTTCCCCTTCCGACGGTACCATCCACACCCGCCTCATACACCTGTTTCGTTAGTCTTCTTTCATTCATTCTCTCAACATGACCAAACCATCTCAACAAACAAACATCTCTATTTTGATCAATAAAAGCGTTCCAAGCGGTTCCTCTCACCTTTGCCGCACCACTAAGACCTGGAATTGTTTACCAGCTCACGTGTTTCCTTCTTCCTACAGTCCCGGGTTCTGTAAGCGAGGCGTGAAAAAACATCTGACGAGACACTCAAGCTGAGTGCCACCATAGTAACATGCTACGTATCTATAATGGTGACTCTTTCCTGAGACTTTACCTTCAGCTTACCATCAGGCGAGTTGAAGTCTAATTGACGTGTTCTATATATAAAAAAAAATAATTTTATTTTTATACAAATTTATCACAGACATGTTTGTTTATGAATGATATTTGATAAAAAATGTCTCATACTGTTATCAGATAGGTGAAGGTAGATCCTCCTCGTATCCTCTGCCGTTAAGACCTCTATCTATACTTAATAGATATAGTGTTGTTATGTTATGTTTATGTCATGCTCTTGTTAAATGTTTGGTTACGTCAATGTTCTTTATAAAGGCCGTAACCGACCGCATACAGCAGCAGCAAACTTAGACAAGTGGCAATGCCTTGGTATGTAGAATAGAATGACGAAATTGACCTATATAATAACAGTAGGTACATACTTATGTAAGTACCAAATTTTTGCACTGAACGGGTATCGAACCCGCGTCTCCTGCGTAGCAGCCGCGTTCACTACCACCGAGAGAGGCTGTATTTGCCTATAGTACCTAACCTAAACCTTCTCTTTCATGGATTTTAATTTGCCAGGTGTGTTAGAGACTTAGAGACTTCCCTCTTATAATTGATCCTATCGAGTGATGCAATAAAAATAAAGGCTGTTTTTTTATACCACTTAGTTGGCAGACAAGCACACGGCCCACCTGATGGAAAGTGGTTACCGTGACCTATGGACGTCTGTAACACCAGAGGAGTCACAGTCGCGCTGCCAATCCTGTAAGTACAGAGTTTCTGTGCCGTCAGTAGAAGACAAAGCAGGACAAACCTTTAGTCTTCCCACTGACAGCACAAATTCTCCAGTGAGCTCTGGCTACCCTACTCACCGCTGGGAACACAACACGAAGTTATTATAGCCGCGGTATTCTGCAGGGGCGGAGGTACTTCCCCAGTCGGACTGCTGAATCGGGCGGAAATACCGCCGTGTCCTACCTCTTATTATTATTTTTTTTCGGATTTTAGTCGGTTCGAATATAGAGTGTGACCAGCGATTTTTCGGCAATCTTCAAATGTAGTTTTCTTTTTAAGAATAAGGGAATGCTTCCTTGGAATAGAATTCGCCATCCCCCATATTTAGAGTCTGGACTAAATAAACTTTTGTTCAAAAAGCCCTGGAGACATTTCAGCGAGTGAAAAGCAAACCGTAGAGAGCGAACATTTAATCTGTGGTGTTATGCACTAGCAGCGATTACTATCTGGCACATGTTAAACCAACGTTGACTTGACTAACTCTGTCCTAAGTTTAGGAAATCCTTATCCGTTCAGCCGTCAGTTTATACTTACTACATTAAGTTAATAAACTCGATTATAAAATCCTAAATCGACAAATGAAAATATAGGTATTATGATTTTATATGAAATTATTATTTATGATCTATCTAATACATAACAATAAAACATAAATTCGTATCTGTACATTTTTATAAATTTATCCCGAGTGACAAATAATCAGTCTTAAATTAATTATATGTCAAGAAAAACGGTCAGTATCTAATACAACAATTTAAAAAATAATATATTTTCAAGTAGGTAGTCTATTTCGATTGTAACATTTTCAAGTTTTAATAAAACACAGTCGATCGACTAACTACATCCCTAAAATTACTTTCTGACTGACGTGACCTTGTCAATGAAATAGGACGTATTGAGACCTAATTTTTGTTCGGTGTTTTAAGCGTTGACGCAAGAAAAAAGAAATATCGACCACTGTGTGTGAGCTATCAAAAATGCAGTAATATAGTGAACGCACTAAAAACTATAGTGACGGCCCCCATGGCGTAGCAGTAGAGCCACATGAGTAGTGTGGTAGAGCGGTTGATTTCTACGCTGGAGTACCCCCTGCGTAGCACTACGGTTCGATGTAAATAACATTTATTTATTTACAGATAGACGCAGCTACGGGTGAGAGTGAGACAAACTTATCCGTGCTCCGTAGATCAGAGCAGCTAGCACAATGTCTACTTCGCTTCGGTGCAAGACCAGGTGATGTTATGACGTTAAATGGGTGGAATCACCTCGACATCCACATACCTTACTACGCAGCGCTTATGATTGGAATGCCTGTTACTGGGGTGGATTTTGATGGACTCACACATACCATAATAAGAATGTATGGTAAGATTGATCATTGTTCAGTTTTTTCTATAAAAAATGAAAGAGACTAAGAGTCTCGTGGTATCGCACAAATAAACTGCTACTAGAAACTTATTTCAATCATTCAATTTTAGCATACTGCATAGGACGCAATACATTTCCTTCCATTGCACGATTCGCTCACTGTCTCCACAATGCCGTCTCCTCAATCAAAAACACAGGCGGAGAAATAACCATATTTTTTAAACCATTTAGGTGGCACTTTCCATCAGGTGGACCGTGTGCTTTTCACACGGTCCACCTGATGGAAAGTGCTTACCGTGGCCGTGTGTAACACCAGAGGAGTCTCACTCGCGCTGCCGACCTTGTAAGTACAGTACAGAGTTTCTGTGCCGTCAATATACTCGTAGAAGACAAAGCAGGACAATCCTTTAAGCCTTCCCACTGACAGCACAAACTCTCCAGTGATCTCTGGCTACCCTACACACCGCTAGGAACACAACACGAAGTTATAATGATCGCGGTATTCTGTAGGGTAGAGGTATTTCCCTAGTCGAACTGCTCAATTGGACGGAAATACCGTTGTGTCCTACCTCCTACGAAACTACCAGAAAACATGCTCCACTCTTACCTCAGTAGAACATTAGCCAGAAGAATGCCTTGGTGGAGACGTTCTTCTTGGAGGAATGGAGGAAGGAAGTAAAACGCAGATACTTTCTGTGCACAAAGTGCAGCCGGACACATTCTAAATTTCCGTTTTAAGTTCTTTTCTAAGTCAGGCATTTTTACAGCGGAAATAAAAGCTCACTTCAGAGTGTGTTCACCAAAAATTGCCTTCTGTCAGAAAGAGTATATTGAGGACTACATTCAAGCTATCAAAGAACTTGAATTGAACACGAAATTAATCAGTTTTGATGAAGGAGACTATTCTCTAAATACTTTTATTCAAGAATACGGTGGTATAGATGACGTAGAGTTTGAGTAAGTGCATATTTACTTATAGAATACACCCCTGATTATTAAATTAAAATTTATTTATTGTCAGACCATCGATCCCTAGTATTAGTTACAACAATTTAACTTAAGAACTAATGTTAGTAATAAACAAGTACAAATGAATAACAACACTCCACTATCTGTGACACGTGTGGAGTGTCATCCAGTGTTGCAACAAGGGGGAGTCCCACCTATCCTTAAACACACTCAGGAGACTGTTGGAGCTGCTGTCTGAGTCTATAATGGACATAAGTAGGAAACAATATTTGTGTTTAATGTATAGATTGTAGGTATATTTCAGACCTCTGCAGTTCAACCTAGATAACGTCTATGTCGGAATGATTGCTACAGGGGGTACTACAGGAGTACTTAAGCTAGCTGCCTTCAAACACAGGGTGTTTATAGCAAAAATATTCGAATTACAGACGTGTTCTATATACAGAATAGATGCAACAAAGAAGTAAGCAAATATTGAGATTTTTTTGTTAACATACATACATACATACATACATAAAATCAAGCCTCCATCCCCGAAGGGTTAGGCAGAGGTGAATTAACACCCACATTTCACCAATAACTGTATTGGGTCCCATGTAATAGGCGGTGAGCCTATTGCCGTATATCGGACATTATAGTTGACTCGAGCCCCGCATCTGAGGCTGAGTTTGGGCTCTATATATCTGTCTGATGCTAAACAGCCCTATCCCTTAGTCGCTTGTACGACACCGCATGGGAAAAGATGGGGTGGCCCAAATTCTACTCTGCCGGGAACCACGCGGCATTTTTGTTAATTGTGTCATTATCTTCTTAGCGTTTTCTTTTGTTACATCCAAGACTGCTTACTCTTAATCCTTTTGTTAAAGTTGAACTATAGAATAACTATCGTCTGAGTTAACTATAAGAAGTTTAGAGAAAAAAGACTCTGGCACAGCAGTCTCGTCAACCAGGCAGCGCTATTTGCAGTCGAATTTGGTTAACCCGCAAGATATTGTCTTTTATCAAGTCATTTCTTTTATTTATATGTTGTTAAATAGGAATCAGTTTATTCTGAATTTCCTACACCTAATTTTGTTGTCGTTTTTAGATACAATGAGAACAAACCTTGGCTGCTACTATCACAAATGGGTTGGATATCATCATTCTTGCGCGCAATGGCTTTACCTGTGATGTGTTATACTAAACTGATGACGTCATCACTACCCACCACAGAACATGTCATCGATATCATTAATAAGTATAAGGTTAATACATTAATGATAAGTATAGATGTCTAGGGTGCTCCGTGATACTATTGCAATCAAAACTCATCCTAATTTTAGTAGAAAATATGGTTGGAATCTACCACCAGCTTGATAAATGAAAATCAGTATTATTCACAAAATTTAACCCAAGAAAAGGCTAAATACAACAAGACTTAACGACACTACTGTCTATACAATGGTTTGTGCTCAGATGAATTGTTTGACATGATGCTCTCAGCTACATTCTATCAACGCACCACTCGCCATAAGCAGAGTATTCATCCTCACATATTGCGATTGCAACATGAGACGGGGCGCACTGCGCAGTATGAAAGAAACTTCATCTCACGCACGCTCAAGCTGTGGTATGAAATCCCTGCTGCGGTTTTCTCAAGCGCCTACAATATGTAGTTCTTCAAGAGGGATACTAGAAGGATTCATCCGGGTCGCGAGTATAACACCCTTTGTGTTGCATACATCCATAGGCCATGGTAACCTTCTCATAAGGCTGACAAGTGCATGTCTAACACCTGACTGGTATAAACACTAGCTTATTCTACGTAAATAACATTTGTAAAACGGCTAAGTCAGTTTTGCTGGGCCTTTCATTAACAGACAGCGGATGTTATATACTGTAACCTTGGGCTTACTTTTATTTTAGAACTGACTAGAGAGTGTTTGTGCTGTTAGTGGGAAGACCAAAAGCTTGTCCTGCTTTATCTTTTACACTGATGGCACAGAAACTCTTTGTGCTTACATGGTTGGCAGTGCGAGTGTGACTCCCTTGGTTTTGGACACGTCCAAAAGATAAAACACGACAAACTTTTGGTCTTCCCACTGACAATACAAAAACTCTCTAGTAAGCTCTAGCTACTCTACTCACCGCCGAGGACACAACACGAGGCTATTATGGCCGCGGTATTCTGTAGGGTGGAGGTACTACCCCTGTCGGACTGCTCAATTGGACGGAAATACCGTTGTGTCCTACCTCCTGCAAATTTGGTGACGTTACGCTGTTGAGCACATAAACATAATATCACTATCGACTTGTGCTCGACAACGTGACGTCACCAAATTGACAGCATGCGAAATTGAAATCTCACCGCGGACTCAGCTGTCGAGTTCGTTCGATCGTTCGAAATGTTCTCAGCATGTGTTCGGAACACTGAGTACGAAAAACTATCGTAATTGTATTGTGAACTTAACCAGAGAACGGAGCTTTGCAATTGGCCGCCTGCCTACTGTGAACCTGTTTGTGTGTGAAGCCGGCCAATCGCAATGCTCCCTTGTCTCGATACGTTTACGATAAGATCACGATAGCTTTTCGTGCTAGGGGTACTGCAGGACGCATTGTGAAAACTTCATCCGTTTGATGCGATGCGTCCGTTACGTACAATGCCGAAACGTGGACGCCTAGCTTTTATGGTTTATTTCCAGCCATCAACCTCCCACATGCGAATTGGTTTAGTGACAGACATTATCAACAGCAAGAAGGAATGTGATTGGACCTGCTTCGACAGCATCGTCATGTCAGGGGACAGGGTACCCAACCATATGTACCTGGCAATGCTGGTATGTAACAATTGTAATTATGCATTGAATTTTTTTGCAAATGTAGCAAAATCTGTTGTTCTGTTCCCACAGTCAAACCGTGGAAACGGTTTTGTGTGGCCTTGTTTATGTAAGTTTTATTTATAATAATAATACTTTTATTACTCAGTCAAATTTGTTGGGATAAAAAAAAATGATTGTTCTAGACGTTAAATTAGAATGAACATTAATAGATGGCCCACCATAGCCCCATAATAGTTATTTAGGAGAATTTTGAATGCTTAACACGTGTTCTTGTAGCTCAGTTGGTCAGAGTATTCCCCATGTCACGGTCAGGGGTTCAAATCCCGTCTTAGGAGGTCTTTTAATATTACTTTGGTGGCAGATATACAGAGCCCACCTGAGTCTAAGTGTTTACCGTGGCCAATGGACGATGCAACACCAGTGGCGTTACACTCGTGCTACCGACCCTGAAGAAACTTTTTAATGACCTTCCGTTAAATATACTTTCCATTCCAATTTAAATGGATTTGAATAGTTAGCATACTTTAAAAAAAAAACACAAAACTGTCATTCAAAATTACTAAGTCAGTTTTACAAAGAATTACCTATCATCATTTGAATGAAATTTCAAAACATTTAAGTAGTATGCGTAAGATAGATTTGGATGGTTTCAGGCGAAGGTTCGGTGGCCAGAGCTTTCCCCCTGCAAGGTTTAAATTTTTTCTATCTTAATCAATGTCATGGCGTTGAGTCTCTGACCTTTTTTATATTCACTTCGTTAATTGCCTCCTCCTTTAAGTAATGATAGACGAAATTATGGTCAGGTCCGATAAATACAGGCCACATTGTCAGATGCTGTCGATCTTAGAGCCTAAAGCAAGGTTCCTGTTAGATGAGGTTTATAGTCGCAGTCAAAAGAGCAGGGCCCCGATTCAACTACAGCAAAACCACTGTCATACCACGGACAATGCTAAAAAATCTATTTAATTTTAGACTTTAAAGCAATGCGTTAAAGTCCAAAATTAAAAAAAAGCGAATGAAAAAGTGTAATGAAACTATTCATTTAATTTTCTACTTTTACGCTATAGATATTAAGTCCAAAATTTAATGCCACTTTTTGCAGTGTGGTATGACAGTGGTTTTGCTTTAGTTGAATCGAGGACCAGGATCATGACCGATTCTAACCATCGTTAACTAAAAAACATATATATTTATATATTCACTCCTGTTATTTCCTGTTTAACATCAGGCAGATATATACAGCCCAGACTCAGCCTCAGATGCATGGCTCGAGTCAACAATAGTGTCCGGAATACGGCAATAGGCTCACCCCCTTTTACGTGGGACCGATTATTAGTGAAATGTGGGTGTTAATTCACCTCTGCCTAACCCTCCAGAGATAAAGGTGTGATTTTACATATGTATGTATGTATGTATTTCTTGAAGGGGGTGGGCAGGCGTGTATTGACACTCACATTTCACGAACTATGATTTTAAAGGGCCGAGGTGCTTGGTCACGCACTATATGTTTACTGTCGGTTGAAAAACAGCCCTATCCCTTAGTCGGCTTCTACGACACCCACGGAAAGAGATAGGGTCGCCCCAATCTACAGCAAATTATATGATGTAATTTTTGTGCTTTTTAGAAAAGAATGAGTCCAAGTGCTGTGCTGTGTGAAAGTTATGGCCAGACAGAGAACCTGGGTCCAATGTTGTTGTTAAATCCTGAAGGACCTATTGGTAACTGCGGCAATCGTCCTTACGGGTGGCAAACTGTAAAAGTAAGTTTTATATTACGATACGAATCTAGATTTTAAATCTCACATACGTTCCGTTAGTAGTAAATTGTCTAAATTCACAATGCTTTGCGTGACCAAATGGCTGGCCTTTTTTTCGCTCAATGGATTGGCATTGCCATCCAACGGGGCAATGCTGTCAGCCTTTTGAGCACATACCAGTCGACATCGATGGGGAGGAATTTTTCGATGCTTAATTTGATCCTTTTGTATCCCATTTTATATTCTTGTAAATATTAGTTCATAGCTAATTATTGAAAATTAATGAAAAATATCGCACTATATTAGAAATATAGCTAATAAAGTAATGTAATATTAATAAAACTTAATTCACATATTATGCTTTATATATACGAACAAAAAAAACTACAGATTTTAAATCGGCCTAAGCTGCCTACCTCGAAGCACCTTAACATCCAATTTTCATGCTTATTTTTACATTTTTGAATTTCGAAACAGCTACACAACAATCTTAATTTTAATTATAAAGTTATGTTAAGAATTCTATTAATAAACTGAGATTTTATTATTTATTTTTTATGTAGTTTAAATTTATTCAGTTTATGTTTTTCAAAACGTAAACTAATGTAATAAGATATAAACTAATATTTACAAAAATATAAAATAGGATACAAAAGGTTCAAATTAAGCATCGAAAAATTCCTCCCCATCGATGTCGACTGATAATGTGCCCAAAAGGCTGGCGCCATTGCCCCATTGGATGGCAATGCCAATCCGTTGAGCGAAAAAGAGGCCAGCCTTTTGGTCACGCGGTACATTGACCAGTCGTTTTGCTATCACTTTGTATAGCGAACGTGCGCTCAGACCCCACAAACTCACCGTTTCAAACCCAAATTGCTCAAATATCTAATTGTTTGTAATGTAATTATATTTTCGCCGTTTGAGGGTCTCCACAGATGCTGCAGCAGCACAAGCGCAATCCATCGTACTTGGAAGATGTGAAGGGGCAAGGGTGTCGACGCATGTTGCGTCCCACACCAAAGGCCTACCCATCTTCCAAGGCCCCAAAGACATAACGTCCGGTCTATCTTTAAAAATGGTTTCAAAGTAGGAGCTTCAATTTGATAATACTTATTACCCATATGTTTATTGACCGTTTCAGTTGATAGATCCAACTACACGCGAGGAAGTAACTGAACCTAACGTTCCAGGAGAAATGTGGATGAAAGATATCTGCTTGGCGGTAAGTTTTCATTCTTCTATGAAGCTCTAAACCTTTCACTTTAAAGTCTGATGTGTCCTCTATTCTCTCTCTTGTGTACTCTATTCCTATAATTAAAATAAATTGATTGATGATTTCGAGGAGGTAGGACACGACGGTATTTCCGTCCAATTGAACAGTCCGACTGGGGAAGTACCTCCGCCCTATAGGATACCGCGGCCATAATAACCTTGTATTGTGTTTCCGGGGGTGAGTAGGGTAGCCAGAGCTCACTAGAGAGTTTTTGTGCTGTCAGTGGGATAACCAAAAGCTTGTCCTGCTTCGTCTTTTACACTGACGGAACTGAAACTCTCTGTGCTTACAGGGCTGGCAGCGCGAGTGTGACTCCCTTGGTTTTGTACGCGTCCTTGGGCCACGGTAACCACTTTCCATCAGGTGGGCCGTGTGGTTGTCTGCTACCTAAATGGTATAAAAAAAAAATTTACTTAGCTTATTAAATTAAGAATGGTAAAAGAGCTGTAAAAGCTGCCTCGGTTCTTATTTCATAGTTTTTATTTATTTATAATTATCTACCCAACTTATGACAGTAAATGACTTGACTATTGAATATTATGACGCCATAATAATTTATTTCATACAAGTTTCCTTATAACTTACCGTTTTGACGTTTAGTAAAAGTAACTAATTTGACAAGTCAGTCTAATATCCCATTGGCTTATCTTGGCTTTATGGGAACGACTAGAGTCTGATCCCGAAATGAGAGGTGGTGCAGGCCAGAACCTCGTGTGTCAATCAGGAGGTGTTCCACTAAGGATTTCGAGGCTGCTATTTTGCCAAAGCAAAATATCAGTCATTGCACTGACATTACAATAATGCCATTAATTTTTGGACTTTATGGGTGTGCAGTTCAAGTTCGAAATTAAATGAAAAGAAGTTCGTTACTTACACCTTTTCATCTACACAATCACATTTAATTTTAGAATTTAACAGTATGGGAGTAAAGTTTAAAATCAAATGGCAGTTCTTTTAGTGTCTGTGGAATGATTGTGGCTTTGCTCTGACACAAAATAACAAAATCGAGACCCAGGTAACGTCACTATAGATAAATATACATTTTGACAGGAATATTACAACAATCCAGAAATCACAGCGAGAGCATTTACAAAGGATGGCTGGTACATGACTGGTGATTTACTGTACAGGGATAAGGAAGGCAACTATTTCTTCGTGGAGCGACTCAAGAAAATCATCAAATACCGGCATCATCACGTATGTGACACTATTACGATATTTATCACAAATACACTGTACATTAAAGTACCCTCCTGACCACGTATAAGATGGCATAAATTATTCATTACTAGCTGATGCCTCGCGGTTTTGTGGAACTCCGTTTTCGTTTCTGTTTATGGTCCATATTTTCTTATAGTTTAAACCTTACTATATAACAACTTAAATATTTACTGCGAAGAGATACCCAGACGTTTCCGAGTCAGCCCAACCCTGTTGCTATAGAGCAGGCCGTCGATTCTGCTAAAGCAAAACAACTGTCTTACCTCAGACTTTGCCAATAATGGCATTAAATTTTAGACGTTATTTCTATACTCTCAAAGTCCGAAATGAAATGAAAATAGTTTCATTACACTTTTCATTCCCTTCACGGCTTTTTATTTTGGAGTTTAACCACATTATTTTAATGTCTAAAATTGTATTGATTTTTAGCAGCTTCCGTAGAATGACAGTGGTTTTGCATTAGCAGAATCGAAGTCCAGGTATGCCTATAAATATTTTAATCGTTGGAGGGTTTATTCTGTGTGTAAGTACAAACATATAGGACTAGTATTTACGATTTTCTTGTCCCAAAACCTAATTTTACTGAACTCAACAGGTATTTCCCCTGGATATAGAGAATGTCATCCGAAAGCATCCCGGCGTCAGTGACGTGTGCGTGACGTATATTCCACATGAACAGGATGGAGAACATCCTGTGGCTGGTGTGCTGAGGAAGAATGGATGCATTGTTACTGCACAGGAGATTAAGGATTTAGTTGCCAGTACGTATTACCACAGATAATATAATATAATTCTTACCCCTCACCCTAATCATAGTACCTCCCCCTCTGCCAACCTATTTTTTTTTATCGACTCATGGGATATGCACTGTAGCCATGCGCTATGTGTAATAGCTTTAACATAACTTTCCCAGGCCCCTTAGAAAAAGGAGGTGTGAACTTTTTGAGTGACCGTACAAAGGGGTCTTTGAGTCTAAATTCTGATTGCGAAAAAAGAGGACATATAGAGATATTAGTGTTGTGACCTATTTATTAAACATAAACTGTACATTTTACAATTATAATGAGCTATGAGAAGTGAAATGTTTTGGGAAATAGTTTTAAAGATATTATGTATTGAAAATTTTTCGAACCGCCCGAAAACGTACAAAATCTTAGCACGTAGTGTCGTGTTTTATTTTAGTCCACGTTGCATTTACACGTGTATAATGCATACCTAATAATATTGATTTGAAATTCTATAGGCCTAAGAGTAAGTTGTAAATTTTGCGTTCTGTCGATTGCGAACATTTTGAACTTGAATTAAAAATAATGAAAAATTATAATTTCAGTTTAGTTAGGCAATATATTAGTTTACATATTTTTATTTAAAAAACTAAGACATTAAGCAGTATTGGTAAGAATCCGATGATCAGGACACCATACTATTGTACGATATACCTACACGGAACTTCATACCACGCATACTCGATGTGTGTCAATGAAATCCCTGCTGTAGTTTTCCCAAGTGACAGCAAAGTGGGTGTTTTTAAGAATTAGAAGGTTTCTTTAGGGTCAGCAGCACCATTGTAATGCTCCTGTTGTTGCATACGTCCATAGGCCACAGTAACCATCCAGGGCCTTGATTCTCATAAAGCAAAAATACTGTAATACCGCGGACATTTAATTTTAGACTGTAAAGTAATGAAATTAAAAAACCAATTGATGAGTTAATGAAAAAGCATAATAAAACTCTTTTCATTTCATTTTTTAAATTGTTATACCACTAAGGTGGCAGACAAGCACACGACCCACCTGATGGAAAGTGGTTACCGTGGCCTATGGACTTGTGTAACACCAGAGGGTGGCTCCTCTGGTGTTACTTGCGCTGCTGACCCTGTAAGCACAGAGTTTCTGCACCGTCAGTGTAGAGGACAAAGCAGGACAAGCCTTTAGTCTTCCCATTGTCAGCACAAATTCTCCAGTGGGCTTTGGCTACCCTACTCACCGCTAGGAACACAACACGAAGTTATTATGGCCGCGGTATTCTGTAGGGCGGAGGTACTTCCCCAGTCAGACTGCTCAATTAGGCGGCAATACCACCGTGTCCTATTCCTATCTCCATGAATACGTCAAAGTTCATTTTGAACTTTAACGGTATAGAAATAAAGTCTAAAATTTATTGCCACTTTTTGTTGTGTCTGTAATATGACAATGGTTTTGCTTTAGTAGAATCGAGCTCCAGGCCCTCGTCATATTACAGACACAACAAAAAGTGGCAATAAATTTTAGTTTTTATTTCTATGGTGTTAAAGTACAAAATTAAACGAAAAGAGTTTCATTACACCCTTTCATTCACTCTGCTAATAGCCGTTTAATTTTGAACTTTAATAGAGATCAATTTAAAGTCTAAAATGAAATGGATTTTTTGTCTGTTGTGTGACAGTGGTTTTGCTTTAGCAGATTTTAGGCCCTGGTCGGCCGTGTGCTTGTCTGCCACCTAAATGGTATTATGGGCTATCAAGTGGTCAGACTCCGTAGCCACTCTACTTTTACCTATTTTATTGAACACTCACAGTTTGCACGGAAATCGAACCCGCTACCAACTAATGTGTCCACACTTAAAACAAGTATGTCCACTCTTCGTTCTTAGTCCAGGCTATTCTTTTATGGAACGCGCTTCCCCTGGAAATCAGAATGTCTACAAACCGTTTCATATTTAAGACCAGAGTACACCAGCTCTACAGCAACCCATAGTTGGCAAACAAATCATTTCACATCGCATCTGTATGTATTTGAAATGTATTCGTGTAGGTATTTTGTATCAATATAGTTTATGATGTTTGTATATATTTATTTATGTATATAATATAATTATTTATTTATTTTTAATTATTTAATTAAATTTTTATTATAAAAATATTATTTAGTACCTAACTGAGAAAACTATCACTACAACACTTCGAGCACATACTTTTAATATCTCTGCATCACCCTAAGGTTGACTGGTAGAAAATGCCTGTGGCATTAAGTCCGCCTTTGTACATTCTGCCTGTTTGTGCAAAAAGCTTAAATAAATAAATAAATAAATAAAGTATAACTGAGGGATTATCAGGGTTACGGCACTAGTCGGACAGAAACACTTGGCTTGGATTATAAACTTGTTTACTACACGAATTTCCCAGTACAATGCTATTTGACATGAAATATATATTTTAGTAATACAATAAAATATTCCCCCAAATTACGTCACGCGATCTTTTGTAACCTAGCGCTCTGTCGGGCCATTGCATAGCAACTGGCCGACTCGACTCTCATGCGATCTAACTTGCACATACACATACCTATGCATACAGCGCACACATCTGTGTCCCTACAGTATGATAAAACTTTCGAACCTAATTACATCTTCATATTTACAGGCAATTTAGCAGACCATCAGAAGCTAAGAGGCGGTGTAGTGTTCCTGAAAGAAATCCCCTTCACGTTGGCAGGCAAAGTTGCACGGCGTTCGCTGCAACAGTTAATAATGGTCTCTCATAGAGAATAGACTTGAACTCAAATGACTTAACACTTAGGATTTCAGCAATGAAATATCGTTCAAATAAACTGAGTTCTCACGTTTTGATAAATAAAATTTATTGAGTAAATGAGTGGCTGCGTGGAGTAGCAGTAGAACGTTGGACTGTATGAATGAGACAACATTAAGCTAACAAACACTTTTATTACATTTTCATCAGTAATACGAAATTTATCATCGAATTTAATTTATCAAGCGGCCAATAAAAATAATATTTTATACTGAGTTGTAAAATATTGAAATCAACTTTCAAACAAAATATAAATAATGGAAATAGCTACTAAATTACAGGAGTAACGAATTCATCTAACAAGTCTGTAAGAAAATTTTGGCAAGTTCATATGTAACCTATTATTTGCATTGGTCTGAGTGTTTTATATATAATATTTACGTATTTACAAAAAGAAAGGATTTAAGTATGTTTATCCGTATTCTAGATTCCACAACACTGATGTTGTATACACTGACACACGGATGTTCGCTGCAACCTGAATAACAAAAACTACATCGAAAGTATCATCAAAACGGCCTCACGAAAACTCGGAGTCCTGAACAGAGTGAGACGATTTTTCACGCCGGAGCAGCGGTGTCTTCTATACAAGACACAAATTCGCTCCTGTGTGGAGTACTGCTCGCATCTCTGGGATGGTTCAGCAAAGTACTTACTAGATGCTCTCGACAGGTTGCAGCGACGTGCGGTCCGCATCATTGGGAATCCCGAGATCACGAACACCCTAGAACCTTTACAGCTGCGTAGAGATGTTGCGTCCATGGCTGTATTTTACCGTCTGTACCATGGGGAGTGTTCTGATGAGCTCTTCCAATTAGTCCCACCCTCCCCTTTCCTACACAGGACAACGCGTGCAGGTCTTAGATGACATCCGCACACGGTGCAAAACATCCGATCAAGAACCAAGCGGTTCGGAGACTCTTTCCTCTGTCGCACCATTAAGGCCTGGAATTCATTACCAGCTCACGTGTTTCCTTCTTCCTACAGTCCCGGGTCCTTTAAGCGGGGCGTGAAAAAGCATATGATGAGGCCGTCAAGCTGAGTGTCACCATTGTCACACGGTATGTGTAAGTAATGGTGACCCTCTTTTCTAGGACTTTGCCTTCAGCTTACCATCAGGCAAGGCGAAGTCCAATTGACATGTCCTATATAAAAAAATTAAAAAAAAACACAAGCTAGCTAAGCTATGCTTATCATGGGTATAGATACCGCTGTGTAGAATTGAGAGAGGAATGTTGAGATGGTTTGGTCAAGTTGAGAGAATGAATGAAAGAAGACTAACGAAACAGGTGTATGAGGCGAGTGTGGATGGTACCGTCGGAAGGGGAAGACCTAGGCGCACATACCTGGACTAAGTCGGGGAAGTTTTAGAAAAGGGGCAAGTCAGGAGTACTCTAAACCGACCAGCATGCATGAAGTATGTAATGAGAGTGAATGAAGCGAGAGTAGTATGTCAGAATCGTAGCAAATGGAGATCTGTGATCTCTGCCTACCTCTATGGGAAACAGGGGTTCGAATCCTGGTCATTACCCTTTTTTTTTATACAACTTAGGTGGCAGCCAAGCACACGGCCCACTTGATGGAAAGTGGTTACCATAACCTATGAACGTGTGTATCACCAGTGGAGTCACATCCGTGCTGCCGACCTTGTAAGAATAGAGATTTTGTGCCGTCAGTGTAGAGGACAAAGCAGGATAAGCCTTTGGTCATCCCACTGACAGTACAAAAACTCTCCAGGGAGCTCTAGCTACCCTACTCACCGCCGGGAACACAACACAAAGTTATTATAACCGCGGTATTCTGTAGGGCGGAAGTACTTCCCCAGTCGGACTGCTCAATTGGGCGGAAATACCGCCGTGTCCTACCTCCTCACAAAATCACACTATCGACAAGAACCCACTCCTAGCACAAGCAATTCAGCTTAGTTGGAGGGGTTAGATGAAATATTAGTAATTGCGGTTGATAATATTCTTTATAGAAAAAAAAACAAAAAAGAACAAAACTCACGTCTCTGGCGCACCACAAAGTTTTGCAATTCTTTACCAACCCACGTGTTTCCTTCTTCCTATAGTCTCGGGTCCTATAAGCGAGGCATGAAAAGGGTCGTCACGCTGAAATCTGAAAGCCACCATTGTAGGTGTGGTAATGGTGACCTTCTTTCCTGAGTCTTTACCTTCAGGCATTTGAGGTTAAGTCATATTGACGTATCTATACTATATATACTAATATTATAAAGCTGCAGAGTTTGTTTGTTTGTTTGAACGCGCTAATCTCTGGAACTACTGGTCCGATTTGAATGATTCTTTCAGTGTTGGGTAGTCCATTTATCGAGGGAGGTTTTAGGCTATATATCATCACGCTACTACTTTAGAGAGCGGAGCATTGATAATAAATGTTAACAAATCCGGAAATTTTTCATACATATTTTGAAGACTAAAACATACGGGCTCAAAGGGATATGTAGCTTCAAAATATACCCCGGGCGAAGCTGGGGTGGGTCAGCTATCCTAAATAAAAAAAGAAGCTGTTTGCGGTGATGACCGTACTTAATTCGCTTACTTCATTTTATAGACGTATATACGATCTACAATCATAATCTACCTAATCGATTAAGATTAGGAAAAGAAATCGGTACAGGTGGGAGGAAAACTTGGATGACTTCAACCGAGATTTGGTAGCTCAGTGGCTAGAGCGTGCCCCCTGTAAGGGAAAGATCGCGGGATCGAATTACCTAAACCAATTATTTTTTATGCCTTAATCGATTTTAATAGTTGCGCAATTTCCCCACAGATACCTCCCCACCGGAGCCGGTGGAGGAGGTTATGTCGGACTCGAACCGACTAAAGCGCACGCCGCCGCCTGTGGGTCGTTTTGGTTGCCGAAAGTGAGGTTGACAGGCATATCCCTCGCACCCCGGCCGACCCAGGGCCAAAATGCTTTAAAATTTCATTCAATAATCTACCTAATTAGCTCTGCAAAATAATCTTTCTGTCAACAAAACAAGTAATAGACAGTAGGTAGGTGCATTATTCAAGTTCCGCAGCCGCCACGAAATTGCATATTACAAATCCACCTAATGTTTTATTAAAACGAATTTTGATACCTTATTTTTATTCAATAACACAGTAAACAACTCCAAGGTGACGTCAGAGATTTCATGAATATCGGATGAAGGCTTGCAAGTCACGTTTTTCATAACAAATTGCGCAGTAGCGAAACTGTATATGTAGGTCTTCAGTTATTTTGAACTTCGTCAATTATTTGTGGGGTTTATTTGCCATTTCGAAATTGTCACATTTTTTGAGCCAATAGGTATCACATGAATAGAAAACGTCAGTATTATTACTCACTTATATGAG
Source organism: Eilema griseolum (assembly GCA_963662185.1). Lineage (NCBI taxonomy): Eukaryota > Metazoa > Arthropoda > Insecta > Lepidoptera > Erebidae > Eilema > Eilema griseolum. The sequence continues at coordinate 7,641,753 of OY759249.1, forward strand.
CAATCCATTATATTGAATGGGGCGTGCCACAAGGTTTCATTTTAGGTCCAACACTACTCCTCCAATAGCGACCAAAAAAAGCAGTCGTTACGGGTAGCTGGAGCCCTAAAAGGTTTAAAAACTGGTCTAGCCGTAATGTTTTGATATTGCCTTCGGGCTGTGGAGGTCAAATAGCAGTCGCGTCATGGAAAACATCGAAGTTCAGCCAAATCCGCAGTTAGACTGGTAAAGCGGACCTCAGACTCCGAAGTCAAAGTTTCAGATTCGATAATTCGATGGGATTAACGATAAGATGAAGAGAGAGAGAGAGAGGGGAGAAGAAGACTGCTCCTAATCTGTGTTTTTATGGACTCACAAATAGCTTCGGGACAACAATCATACTCGCCTGCAAGACTATACACCTGCTGACTGACGAACGAGCCACAGGCTCTCAGGGTTGGTAAGTCGCTGTCGTTTCCACAAAAGCCGTAGGTATAAGCCAAACCAAAACTAGGAGGAGTAAACGAATTCCTTTCTTGCCCGTGATACTACTATTCATACTACCAATAGTAACACCGGTAATTAGTTTACCCGTGGTACTACTGCAGTTGAAAGAAATAACAACAGCAAAAAAAAATTACCCGTGTTACTACCGTAATAATAATAACAAAGTAACTACTTATACCGGGTCAGCTAGTTGCAAATATAATAAATAGATACTTTGTGTAGGTATTACACCTACTTCTTAATAAATGACATACCTAGACATAGGCTGGTCGTATATAAAAACCGAAAGTAAACACCTTTCTGTTGAAAAGTTCATAAAATACGTCCAACACACTTGGATTAACAATAAATATTTAAATTTGCTAAGTGTTTTCGGAATGAGACCGAACAAATAATGTTCTTGAGGGCTATCATGCCAAATTAAATAAAACCATTAATAAAAACAGTCGAACACTATTGCGTCTTCTTAACGCTATCAACGATGATAGCCTTGTGAAAATTGTCGCACAGCAGTTTAATAAAAGGAGATCTCGTGATATTGCGAATGACGACAATATCAGACACATTCAAATGCAATTGTTAAATTGTGAAATCTCAATAGGCCACGCTCTCGAAAAATTACGTTAATTTTCATGTTGTTTTTTGTTCAAGTGTAGTCTTTAATTATGTTGTTTTTTGTTCAAGTGAAGTCTTAATTTAGTTATAAAAGAAGTACTTAAATTTTATTTTAATAAAAAGTAACGACGATATAAGTAGTTACTTTGTTATTATTATTATTATTACGGTAGTAACACGCGTAATTTTTTTTTTGCTGTTGTTATTACTTTCAACTGCAGTAGTACCACGGGTAAACTAATTACCGGTGTTACTACTGGTAGTATGAATGGTAGTATCACGGGCAAGAAAGGAACGAATCCTTTCTTGCCCGTAACGTAACGTAACGAAATAAATAAATGACATCCAAATTGCTAGATTTTTTTTATGGCAACCTTGGTGGCAGACAAACACACGGCCAACCTGATGGAAAGTGATTACCGTAGTCTATTATGGACGTGTGTAACACAAGGGGAGCCACACACTCATCCGGTAAGATCTGTTCTTACCGGATGAGTGTGTGGCTTCTGTGCCGTCAGCGCAGAAAACGAAGCAGGACAGGCCTTTTTGTCCTTCCCCCTGACTTTTCTAGTAAACCTACCTATTCTATCTGCCCAAGACTTACACTGAGGAATCAGGACAAGACTAATGTGCAGCTATACCTACCATTTAGCGCGCACCTCTTTGTCCTGTGATTTTGGCCTTCGATATTAGATTATGTGGACTTTATTGTAATGTAATCTACATTTTTAATGCAAGCTTTATTTTTTTATTAACCTTAAGAAAAGAAAAAATCTAGATCAATTAAATGTACTAGCATCCCTTTATCCCTTTATTTCTTGTGGGTAGGTCATATGAAGAAACTGAAGATAACCTAAATGTACTGGAGTAAACACTATCTACTTATAGCCTTACACAACACACAACACAACACTCACCACACTAAAACTCTTACACACACACATATAATTGGAATGTAATGTGTATATATATATGTATATATAATATATATATATATATATATATATATATATATATATATATATAAATCGCGAAGGACTTCTTGCGTCTTTACAAACTACCACCCGGCGGCGTCCACTGAATGTAGTGAGATTTTTAATGTTTTCAATGCGTATGTAAGATGTTTAAATCAGTATCATATCAGTGGTCGACGTCAAATTTCATTTAAACGTTAAATGGTGATATTCAAATTAAATATTTCTAGCTGAATTTGTGCGTCCGTTCACTCTTCAATCTTTCTTGCACACTGAATACCTGCGTATACCTACTAAACACTGCATGCACATTCCTGCCTCCATCCGAATGTATGTTTAAATCAATTCCGTATAATGCTCCGCATATATCATAATGATTATAATAACTAAATTACATCCATCTACTATTGAATTGAGATTGGTTCCGTATAACTGAATTAGTTCGTCCGTTCACTCTAAAATCTTTCTTGCACACTGAATATCTCCGTATACGTTCAAAACACTGCATCTACATTCCCGCCTCCATCCAATTGCATATTGAAATCAATTCCGTATAATGCTCTGCATATATCATAATGATTATAATAACTAAATGACATCTATCTACTATTGAATTCAGATTGGTTCCGAATACTGTTTTTGAATTATTGTATCCAACTTATCAGCCAAGAGGCTTCCATCTATATAAGGGCTTATAAAGACTCCAGGCACAGATAATAAATAATTAATAGTTAGCATACAAAAATGACAATACCTATAATGACATTCGGCGCGTGGAACGTGAGAACGCTTGTTGATCGCGATGGCAACGCCTGCCCTGAACGCAAAACTGCCATAGTAGCTCGGGAACTTCATCGATATAACGTGGATTGCCTTGCCGATGAAGGAGAGCTGGTAGAAGAAGGCGGCGGCTATACTTTCTTTTGGAAAGGTACCACAGCCTCCGAACCGCGACGTTCAGGCGTAGGGTTTGCCATCAAGAATCACATAGCTAAGCGACTTGAGGAGCACCCTATGCATTCTTCAGACCGCGTTACCACACTGCGCCTTCACGGACAAAGACAATTACCTTAATGTCATCAGTGTCTATGCCCCTACGCTAGACAAGGCTGATGACATCAAAGATAAATTCTACGAGGAACTATCTCAATGCCTTGACAGCATAAACGCCAGAGAGCAGGTTATATTGCTAGGCAATTTCAATGCCAGAGTTGGACGGGACAATGAGGCTTGGCCTGGAGTCTTGGGTAGACACGGAGTCGGCAACATGAACAGCAATGGTCAGTTGCTACTCAGTCTTTGTGCTCATTTTGAGCTTGCAATATCGAACACTATGTTCAGACTTGCCGCTAAGCACAAGACAACGTGGATGCATCCTTGATCCGAAACACTGGCACTTGATTGATTATACTTGTAAGGCAGAGAGATACTGGTCAAGTCCAAGTCCAACGTAGATCGATCATCTGATTTACAAAATGTGAGTCTAATACCTCAACTCCCTCTTTCCATTGAGCTGGATGAGCCCCTGTCATATGATGAGGTTGTCTCTGCTATCAGGCAGCAAGAGAAGCGAGCGGTTGGTATTGACCTTATACCGGGAGAGCTGTTATAATACGGCGGCGGGGAGTTGTAAATGTTGGTTTGGAAACTTTTTGCTCGTATGTGGGAGGAAGAGCGAGCCCCGGATGACTTTAAAGTGTCTCGCATTTGTACCTTTATTTGTATTTTTATTTGGAGGAAGGACATGACGGTATCTCCCGTCCAAAATTGAGCCGTCCGTCTGGGTAAGTACCTCCGCCCTACAGAATACCCCGGTTATAATAACCTTGTGTTGTGTTCCCGGCGATGAGTAGGGTAGCCAGAGCCCACTGGAGAGGTTCTGTGCTGTCAGTAGGAAGACCAAAGGCTTAAATTGACCCCACTGACTGGTGGGGGCTTGATATGTTGGCGCGGTGGTCAGGGAGACTCGGTGAAACGGTTATCCGCTGGCCGCCCGCAGGCTGTACGGTTTCCGAACCTGGGGATTACTTAATCTCCGCCTCAGGAGGCTGAACCAGCAGCCTGTGTAAAGCTCCCGGTGCTGTAGCCATGCCGGAGGAGGAGACCGGAGTGGACCTGGCTTCAGTATCTGAGAGGGGACCGGGGGCCCTTCCACCCATCGCGCCAGCCAGTCACACAACCCCAACTTGTCTGTGGGGGTAGGACGCCTTGCTTTGTCTTCAACACTGGAGGCACAGAATCTCTTTTTACCTTCTCCCCCCCCCTCCCCCCATCTCAAACATGAAAACAAAAAAAGGCAAGAGAAACGTTACCACAGCGGCACCATCATCCACAGTGAATGTGGATTTCTGTAACATCAGGGGCCTACACTCCAACCTTAACGCGGTCCATCTCCACTTAGAGACCGCGCAGCCTACCTTGCTTTTTCTGACGGAGACGCAAATATCATGCCCGGCCGATACAGCCTACCTAATGTACCCAGAGTACAAACTCGAGCATAGCTTTATGAGTCGCGCCGGGGTATGCTTGTACGTCCGGGATGATATTTGCTGCCGCCGTCTCCATGGTCTTGAGGATAGGGACCTGTCAACTTTATGGGTACGCATAGATCACGGTGGCCACACCCGTATATATGCGTGCCTTTACAGGTCTCATAGCAGTGACCTGGGCACGGCTCAACTGTTTCAGCATCTGCAGCGGTCGGCGGACAGCGTAATTGAGCAGTACCCCACTGCGGAATTAGTATTCTTGGGGGACTTCAACGCCCACCACGTGGAGTGGCTGGGGTCTCCTAGGACTGATTTTGCGGGAAGGGCTGCTCACGACTTTGCTCTAACTTATGGGGTCTCTCAACTGGTGCATTCTATCACTAGAACACCAGAAATTGAGACCCACAGAAGCTCTATACTGGACCTTCTGCTGACTACGCGCCCGGATGAATACCCTTAAGGGTGGAAGCACCTCTCGGTAATTCGGACCACAGCCTCGTCCGGGCGCCAGTGTCACTCGCGCGGCCTGAACCACCGCGGCCACCTCAGTGGCGGCATGTGTGGCACTACAAGTCGGCAGACTGGGACGGACTGTGAGAATTCTTCGCGTCGTACCCGTGGAGGCAGCTTTACTTCTCTTCTGATGATCCAAGCTCCTGTGCAACAGCAGTCGCTGACGCGATTCTAGTGGGTATGGAATGTTACGTCCCCAACCGCTGGGTCGCGACAGGAGCGAGCAAACGCCCGTGGTTTAATAGGCCTTGCAGGGAAGCTAGAGACCGCAAGCAATCTGCAACAAGGCTTGGACATACAAGGCTTGGACATACAAGGCTTGGACCACGGCTCTTGCCAATAAGGATCCGAACCTCGCTGAGGTGAAGCGGAAGTTGAATGCTGCTTCAAGGTCCAGTAAAAAGGCAACGTCTAGAGCAAAGTTTGAGTTCATCGGCAGAATTGGCGAGCGGCTTGCGCGCTACCCATCTGGCAGTCGTGCATTTTGGTCGCTCGCTAAAGCTGCTGAGGGAAACTTCTGCCAGGCTTGCCTTCCGCCGCTGCAAAAATCCGACGGCAGTCTGGCCCATGGCGCTAAGGAGAAGGCCGATCTTTTGGGTAATCTCTTTGCGTCAAACTCGACTATGAACGACGGGAACGCCGAACCACCCATCATCCCCAGCTGTGGTGCTTTGATGACCTAAATTAAAATCACACAACGGGTGGTCCGGCACGAGCTTAAGTCCCTAGATGTTCGGAAGTCGAGTAGGCCGGACGGCATACCGGCGATGGTGCTTAATCACTGTGCCCCCGAGCTGTGCCCTGTACTTACACGCCTTTTCGCACTCTCATACTCCGCAAGGCAGGTCCCGGCCTCGTGGAAGACTGCATTCGTGCACCCTGTACTTAGGTACGGATCTGTCCTGTCACCTTTCTTAGGAAAGGTGACAGGACAGATCCGACCAATTACAGGCCTATCGCTATAACCTCCCTTCTCTCGAAGGTTATGGAGCGTGTTTTTAATACACAACTCCTGAGGTACCTTGAAGGAAACGATCTACTGAGCGACCGACAGTACGGTTTTCGCCACCGTCGCTCTACCGGTGACCTTCTTGTGTATCTCACAAACCGGTGGGCGCAAGCCATCGAAAGTCGAAGTGAGGCACTAGCGGTCAGCCTCGATGTAGGGAAGGCCTTCGATCGGGTCTGGCACAAAGGTCTTCTTACGAAGTTGCCATATTATGGACTCCCCGAAGGATTGTGCGAATGGATCTCCAGCTTTTTATCCAACAGAAGCATCCAAGCCGTCGTCGACGGCAGCTGCTCGGACCGCATGAACATAAACGCTGGTATCCCACAAGGCTCCGTGTTGTCTCCGACGCTGTTTCTGCTGCATATCAATGACATGCTGTCTGATGGCTCCATTCATTGTTATGCGGGCGACATTACCGGGGACACGTGTTACACGGGCCGTGCAAATATCCCTCAGTCCAAGGTGGAGAAGAGTCGCGAACAACTTGTGTCTGAAATCGAGACTACTCTCTCTGGAATATCCGATTGGGGACGACTAAACCTAGTCCAAGTCAACCCCATTAAGACACAAGTATGTGTATTCACCGCTAAGAAAACCCCATTCATTGTAGCGCCGCAATTCCTGGGCACACCGCTTACCATCTCCCTGAGTATAGGGATAATTGGTGTCGATATCTCCAGTGACGTCCAATACCGAAGTCATTTGCAGGACAAGGTTAACTTGGCATCAAGAAAGCTCGGAGTGCTCAACAGGGCGAAGCAGTATTTCACTGCGGGGCAGCAACTCCTTCTTTATAAAGCACAGGTCCGGCCTCACATGGAGTACTGCTGTCACCTTTTTGCTGGAGCACCTGCATACCAACTTGACCCCTTCGACTCGTTGCAAAGACGGGCATTGAGGCTGGTTGACAATCCCATACTCACAGGTAGAGTGGAACCTCCTAGCCTTAGGAGGGATTTTGCCTCATTGTGTGTGTTCTACCGCCTATACAATGGTTTGTGCTCAGATGAATTGTTAGACATGATGCCCGTAGCTACATTCTATCATCGCACCTCTCGCTATAGGCAGGGAATTCATCCCCACACATTGCGACCTGAGACGGTGCGCACTGTGCGGTATGAAAGAAACTTCATCCCACGCACACTCAAGCTGTGGAATGACCTCCCTGCTGCGGTTTTCCCAAGCGCCTACAATATGGGGTTCTTCAAGAGGGGCATCAGAAGGTTTCCCTATGGTCGGCAGCGCGAGTGTGACACCCCTGGTGTTGCATACGTCCATAGGCCACGGTAACCCCTTCCCATCAGGTGGGCCGTGTGCTTGTCTGCCAACTAAGAGGTATAAAAAAAAAAAACTCTCTACAAAAACAAGGGTGACCGTTCCGACTGCAACTCTTACCGCGGTATTTCGTCCTTTTAAACCGCTTAAAAGCTCTCTCTGAAAAGATACTGCCAGAAACCCAGTTTGGCTTCCGACCTGAACGAACCACCTCTGAAGCAATCTTTTCTGTGCGTCAACTGCAAGAAAATAGCAGAGAACAGGGTCGTCCGCTTTATCTCCGCTTTGTTGACCTGGAGAAGGCATTCGACAGTGTGCCTCGGGAAGCTCTCTGGATGATGCTTGGGAAGCTAGGGTGCACGGAGAAGTTTGTGAGACTTCTTAGACTCCTGCATAACGATATGCAATGCTGCGTCGGTGTCGATGGCGATGTGGGGTGAAACAAGGGTGTGTTCTAGCGCCCACACTGTTCGCCAAGTACTTTGCAGTAGTAGTCAGTGATGTTTTACGAACTCTTTCTGAGGGAGTACGCATCCGCTTCCGCACAGATGGCGGAGGATGGTCTTATCAATTTGGCCAGACTTAAGGCGCGCACTAAGGTCTCCCCATACAATGATTACAAAAATCATGTATGCTTATGCTTTGTGGCAGAATCCCCTGATGGCCTGCAACAGCTAATGTCCAGTTGTCACCAAGCTTGCTGCAAGTTCGACCTTAAAATCAGCGTCAAGAAGACGGAGGTGATGTCTCTGGACACACATGGTCACGAGACACTGTCTATACAGCTAGGTCAGGACATGCTCAAGCAGGTTGACCAGTTTTGCTATCTGGGGAGTACTATAACATCCAAGTGTGACCTTGATGATGAGATCGGCAGCAGGATCTATACCGCAGCTGCGATATTTGGGAAGCTGCATTCCAAGGTTTTCTGCTCAAATGACCTTAAGCTGGCCACCAAAATATCTGTTTACATGGCAGTTGTGCTGTCAAACCTCTTATATTCCTCTGAGATGTGGTGTGTGTATCGGCACCACATACGTACTCTGGATCGTTTCCACCTCAAGTGCCTACAGTCTATCTTTAAAGGGTAAGTTGGGCTCGCTTAACTGTAGCTTATGTAACGTCAATCAATTACATTTTGATGAAGTGTGTCCGGAATGAGGCTCAAAGAAAGCAATTATATTGTTACGTGCACAGGGTACAAATAAATGCCGTGTACTCAACGAAGGAATTTATTAGCTCACCACAAACTAGACAATTAAATCACTAGTGCACACAGTACTCTTCAACAGTTCCAGTCGCTCAGTAGTTCACAGTAGTCCACAGTCGTTGCTCAGGTCACAGGTATAATCTTCTTCGGTTGCTTAAGCTCGCTGTGTTTGTTAGCGATCTCAAAGACAGAATGAATGATGTCGCTATGCGAGCGTGTTCATATACCTCTCAATTAGGAGGGTCGAATCATCTACAAAATACGCGAGCGATAACTATCCACTCTCTTTTGAAGTTTGCCGGCGTCACTGAACTTTCGAGTTCATTCTCGATATTTACCTATTGTTTTCATTTATTCAAAAGAGTAGGTACTCGTAGGTAGGTTGTGACTTTGTGTTGACAATTCTAGATTTTTCTATACCAATCGGTAGAGTACCTCGTCACTAACAATGCGTTTTTATTTCTTGAAGATCCGGTTATTAGTTTTCGAGATATCGACGTCTGTCGTAACAATATGGTAACGGTAATAACAATATGGGCCTATAACAGTATCCTCGCTAGTCCAACTTCTGAGGAGCCGAAAAAATTGTATTCCTTAGCTAAGATTTGCTGTATAGATCATTGATTGAACACCATGTATTCAACAATTCCAATGAGGGCGACATAGTCACGCTATGACTAAGACCTCAATCCTCAATAATTTGCAACATACTACCCATACACGAAAAAACTAAATACACACTCTTACAGGAAGAATTTTTCAGGGAAGATTTTAAAAAAATCAGGCAATATAACATTAATTACACTGTCCAAACACGTCAGCTCCTGAAATCTAAACTACTGTTGCCAAAATACATAAACCACTACGGCAAAAGGAAACTGTCATACATGATCCCGAACCTCATCAACAAACTCCCATTATCCCTAAAAAATGAGTTAACTCCAAAAAATATTAAATGCAGACTCAAAAAACATTTCCTTGCGAATTTAATTAATTACTGAACAGTGAATCACGGTACCCATATGATATAACACACACACACACACACACTCACACACACACACACACACAAACGCGCGCGCGCGCGCACACACACACACACGCGCACACAGGCACGCGCGCGCACACACACACACGCGCACACACACGCGCACACAGACACGCGCGCGCACACACACACACACGCACACACATATATATATATAACATACTTATATACAAGGATATATCTTTACACTTGTAAACAAATCATGATCCTCATCTCACTATCAATGTAATAGCACATCGAAATTCTCCGACTTTGCGTTACCTAACATCATTATAATGTATTAGCTTACTTGAAAATAAAACAACATCCTGTAGATGCAGTGAACGTATTTGCTATCTACTCGGAGTGCATTATAAAAAAACTAGTTAGCCGGCTGGCGGGAGGATGACGCTAGACGTAGTGGCGTTCTTTTGCAACCTACCCGCCAAAATTAATATTTTTATTTATTTATTTGGTTTCTTTTTTCTGTGATGTGCCCTAACACATGTCCCTGCGCAATATGTGGGTACTTGATTGTATTATTTTGTATGATTGTATGTTAAGTTAATATCTGAATGTCGATGATAATGATGCCCAGAAAAACTCAAATGAGTTTATGTGACATCACTAAGTAAACGAAACATGTAAATACTGTAATTGTTTATAATAATAAATAAAAAAAAAAAAAAAAAAACTGAAGATTAAAAAAAACTATCTATAGGTAATAATAGATCAAATAAATAACCATTTTTAAAGCTTTCACTTTGGTGACAAACTTACATCACGGCCCGCACATGTCTGTTTGTTTAAAAACTTCGGCACGCGAGCGCGCTGAAGCCCGCCGCCCGCCCCGCCGTCCCTCATGAACCCCGAATAGACCCCTCAGACACCGTACCTAGTGCCCGTTTAAGGATATTTAAGAGACGCAAGATTGTTGTCACGAAAACATGATAAAAACTTTACAAATTAAGTACGATATTCAATGGACACATTAAGATCGGTGAACTGAACTCAAAGTATACGTGGTAAAGTATACGCTGAACACTAGTGCCCTCCAAATTTCAGTCGGGCGACGGCCGAACTATATTATACGCTAAAAGGCGTTGTAGTGATGGAATTACGTCCATGCCAATTTTTCGCCCTAGCATTCTATTGATCATAAGGAACATTTGGGCTGAAAATGAGGGTCGGTTAATCTTGCGTCCGTATTTCGGACGCACAAAGTCAGTCGGACGCGGCATCATCGGTAAATAACGCCATGTAGGACGCAACATGTCCTTCAAGATTTATATATATATATATATATATATATATATAATGTATATATGTATGTGTATGTATGTATGTATGTGCATGTACGGCATGCATATATGTATACTTATGTATAATTAAGAAACCTTCCTGGGTTGTATGCACTGTTCATCCTTATCACAGGTTGCTCTGCAACCTAGCTAGGATAACACTACTTCACCCAACGTTATGTTTTACCATCTTAATTAAACCATATATTTGGAAATTTTAATGTAATCAAATGTAAAATCTTACTCTGAATAAAAAATATTATTATTATTATTATTATTCCTGTGTTGCCACAACTTGCAATCAATTAAACGTACTAGCAACCCTTTATTCCAGTATGGTAACCCTGGTTTTATTTTTTATTTTTCTCCTTTTATGTCAAGTAATATTAAAGTAGTAGTAATATAAGTAGGTATATATATGTATATATAAATGTCTTTAGAATTATTAATGGCGAGACGCCAAAGTCAAGTTTTTCAAGTTACGGTCCTCAGTAAAGTTGTGGGGACTTTACTAGAGGCTACCTAGGGAGGTTTGGAACCAATACAAAAAGTCACAATTCCCTGTAATTTGTCACTTTCCGCACTTGTGTGCGTTGTGAAAGATATTATATCTAAAAATCCACCATTTTTATACATACTTAAAATCTCGAATTCACACCAATTTGGGAAATTAAAAAAAATACCGCAATGCGCCATTCTTCATGTTGGCGCCAAACCTCCTGTTTTTTTTTCTCCTTTTTGGCAAGTATTTGATATATATGCCAATGTGAAGTAATATAGTAGTAGTAATATAAGTAGGTATATATATATATATTTAAATGTCTTTAGAATTATGAATGGCGAGGCGCCATAGTCAAGTTTTTCAAGTTACGGTCCTCAGTAAAGTTGTGGGGACTTTACTAGAGCCTACCTAGGGAGGTTTGAAACCAACACAAAAAGTCACAATTCCCTGTAATTTGTCACTTTCCACACTTGTGTGCGTTGTGAAAGATATTATATCTAAAAATCCACCATTTTTATACTTAAAATCTCGAATTCACACCAATTTGGGAAATTAAAAAAAATACCGCGATGCGCCATTCTTCATGTTGGCGCCAAAACTCCTGTTTTTTTTCTCTCCTTTTTGGCAAGTTATTGATATATGTGCCAATGTCAAGTAATATAGTAGTAGTAATATAAGTAGGTATATATATATATATGTCTTTAGAATTATGAATGGCGAAACGCCATAGTCAAGTTTTTCAAGTTACGGTCCTCAGTAAAGTTGTGGGGACTTTACTAGAGGCTCCCTAGGGAGGTTTGGAACCAATACGAAAAGTCACAATTCACTGTAATTTGCCACTTTCCACACTTGTGTGTGTTGTCAAAGATACTATATCTAAAAATTCACCATTTTTATACATAAAATTTCGAATTCACACCAATTTTGAAAAATAAAAAAATACCACGATGCGCCATTCTTCATGTTGGCGCCAAAACTCCTGTTTTATTTTGTTCCTTGTTGAAAAATCATGACATGTCATGGCAGTGTTATCATATTACAGTATTTAGCCCTAGACTTTGGAAGGTCTCGTAAGATAAATGAACACAACGATCATCACTCAATTAATTATGTATAATTACTATCACTAAACTTCTAATTATATCACAATCAATAACAAATTAACATAACATTTCAGTCTATGTTCAGTCCGTTGGTCTGAACAATTTAGCTTAAATCTCGTATTGCAACAATAACTTTACTAAACCGAAGCAAGTTGAGGTTCAAGCAAAGCGTTCAGTGGATTTTGGATGTTTAAAATTAGCATAAGATAATGACAAGGATAATATCCGATAGTTTTTCATGAATGTTGCGAATAAAACATCAAAACACTTTTCCAGTTCTGAGTTTACGTAATAAGACGTGTGTGAAGTGAGTGACGAATGAAAACTTTTATGGTATCTTTAATTTCTCTCCTTATTATAATAAAATAACATTATTAGAAATATTTTCATTGATTAAATATGCAGAAAATCTACAGCAGATTATTCAGACAGGAAAATAATAGGGTAAAGATAAATTTTGACCTGGCAGCACCGATTGAATTTAGTACCATGTTATTCCTCCAGACGAAAAATCAATAACAAATAAAGTGCAATGTAAATTTGAATCCAGTCGCTACGATACAGTGCCGTGAGTGAGACCTGTATAAAAATATTGTTTTCTGGTGTCTGTGCGTAAAAAAGCAGTCCAAATGCAGACTGGCGATTCAGGTAAGACCAAATACAAATATTCTAAATAGTCATTTGTTTTTACTAACTTTAACTATGGCACTGTTGCTTTAAATAAATATGTAGACCAATATGACTATTACTAGGCTTTTGCATTATGCTGATTCAAAAATAATTCCGTTGTTTTAAAAGGATACTGTAGAAATAGAAGATATTACAAGTAGTGACAATAGTTATTTGTGCAACAAGTGAGTAAAATTGTTTTATTTTCTAATAATAAGTAATAATATATAGGTATATAAATGTAGTATAGAGGGACTCCACCTTTCTCATTCTAATGTTTCTACATTCCTGAGCTTGATATAAATAATTTTGCTCTCGAGTGGCACACATTACTTTTCACTTCAGCAGCGAGTATACAAAAATAAGTAATACTTAGAAGATAACACAATGAACAGGAATAAATAGAAATTGCTTTTATATTTATTATTACTTAATCAAAATAATGCTGAACATTTTAATATTTGTGCAATTATTGCAGCTCTGAAAATTAAATTTTATAGTCTAATTTGGCATTGTTATAGTTGTATTGACCTGAGATTTTATGGAAACCTTAATTCCGCATAAGTAACTTGCTGTTTCAACCGTTCTGGTCTTAAAATAATGTCTAAGTTTTTGCTGGCTGAGTATATATCCCAAAGTCCTTATTTTCAAGGGTTAGTTTTAATATAGCTGGTTTTTATCCAAGCTTTGGTATTATAATTTTGACTGACTGACCTTAGAGGCGCATATGATTAATTTATTGCATTTTATCTTATTTAACAAGTATAAAAAAAAAAACAAAAAGTTTAACAGAGTAATTTTATTCCCGCTATTTTTAAGGTGCATTCAGAAACAGTGTCCGTGATGTTTTATTCTTCAAATGTTGAAAATAGAATTAATTATAAACACTTATGCATTACTTATTTTCATATACAATAATAGAATAAATATTAAATAATGTAAATAAGAAACATGGTCATTCAATATTCAAATATCTTTCAAATTCAGAAATTGTCACTCACTCTTTTTGGGAAAGAGACAGAGTGCAGTGTAGTTCGAAAGTGTAGGCACTTAATGATATCCGTTGCTTCGCCCGCCTGGTTTTCTGTTCCCGTTTGCCTATGTGGAATTCTGTTTCCGTTCCCGTTCGCCAGTGTGGAATTCTGTTCCCATTCCCGTTCGCCTACGTGTAATTATGTTTCCGTTCCCGTTCGCCAGTGTGGGATTCTGTTCCCGTTCCCATTCGCCAGTGTGGAATTCTATCCCGTTCCCGTTCGCCAGTAGGGAATTCTGTTGCCGTTCCCGTTCGCCTACGTGTAATTATGTTCCCGTTCGCCAGTGTGGAATTCTGTTCCCGTTCGCCTACGTGTATTTATGTTCCCGTTCCTGTCCGCCAGTGTGGGATTCTGTTCCCATTCCCGTTCGCCAGTGTGGAATTCTGTTCCCGTTCCCGTTCGCCAGTGTGGAATTCTGTTCCCGTTCCCGTTCGCCGGTGTGGAATTCTGTTCTCGTTCCCATTCGCCAGTGTGGAATTCTGTTCCTATTTCCGTTCGCCCGTGTGCAAGTCTGCACTCGTTCGCCTGCCCGTTCGCCAGTGTGGAATTCTGTTCCCGTTCGCCTACGTGTATTTATGTTCCCGTTCCTGTCCGCCAGTGTGGGATTCTGTTCCCATTCCCGTTCGCCAGTGTGGAATTCTGTTCCCGTTCCCGTTCGCCAGTGTGGAATTCTGTTCCCGTTCCCGTTCGCCAGTGTGGAATTCTGTTCTCGTTCCCATTCGCCAGTGTGGAATTCTGTTCCTATTTCCGTTCGCCCGTGTGCAAGTCTGCACTCGTTCGCCTGGGTTTTTGTTCCCGTTCCCGTTCGCCCGCGTGAAGATTATTTTCCGCTCCCGTAACCCATGGGAACAGTTTTGACTTATAAAAACATTCCGTGGAATTTAGGAACATTCCCATTAATTACCCAAATTATTAGGGCCATTCTGGAATTTTGCGTTTATTAGCTACCATTTAGTATCATTATTTTTTATTCATAAAACTAGCTGATGCCCGTGGCTTCACCCGTGTGGAAATGTGTACCTGTTCGCCCCCGTGTTATATTTTTCCCGTGACCTTTGGAACTTTATAAAAATATTCCGAGAAAAATAAGTACAAAAAAAAATTCCCGGTTTGTTCAAGCCATTCTCCGTGATATTTATTAAGAAAATAATAATAACTGCTTTAATTTAATTTATTTAACATAACGAACACATTGTATCTGTAACCCTTTTTCCTAAATCAATCGCTAGCAATCCTCCACCTTCCGCATCCACTCTGTCCTACCCACCTTTTGATAAATAAATATTAACAATAATTATTATAATTTTGCGAAATGATTATTTTGAGTAGTGCTTATAACTGCGGTTTTTGTCCAGTGCAAATATTACAACAAAAGAAAATGTAAATAAAGAGGTTTCATAGGTGGCAGAATACATGAGGGTGCTGAGCTAGTAGACTTCCATGTGGTGCATCCTGGGGAATGCCTCTTTGTGGATATGTGTCCTCTGCTAATCAGGGAAGCACGACGAGAAACCAACTCGCCCAAAACATGGGTCACTGCCGCCTCGATAGAAGGTTAGCCGCAAGAAGTAATCCCTCACTTAAATAATAAGTCACTCCAAAAAATTGCATGAAAATACGACATTTTAATGTACCCTGTTATATTTGAAAGCGCGAGAGGCGCGCATGGAAATCCAATGTGTCGCTATTCCGTACTGCATCCAGTACAGAATAGCGCCGAATTCTATTTGGCTGACTGGGGCTAACCATCACCCTAGTTTCTACCAGGGTAATGGTTAGCCCGAGACATCACCCCGAGACTCGCACTTTTTGAGAATAGAGTTCCATCTGTAATCTATGCCGCTCGCAATGTTTCCTGCGCCAAGGAGAGTACTAATATACTTCGTTCGTTTGACTTCCTTTTCCGCCATCTCCATTCCATTCACTCCTACTGCCGGCCAGGGGTAGCACATAGTTATGCAGTGTGAGATTCTCCTGCCCAACATCAGTTTCGAGGTCCCACTGTCGGTGAATCACGATGGGTATTCTGCTTGTATATGAAGCGGCGGTGAATACCTACTGGCAGTAGAAGATACTACCGTAGCACCTCTGCAGCCATTCCTCCATGATGGGTCTTCTAGCTACGCGTGCCTACCTCTGGTTGCCTAAACCATTCTTTTCAATACTGTATACTCCTGGCGTAACTGCAATCACTGCACGTCGATTTCTCTTATGGCAGGTCTTAAGTCTCACTCCAGTACCTTATTGTGCCACTGAGACAGGACACCCCGAAAATTATACCCGATTTCGCACTCCATCAATTTCGAGCACCAAGTATCACCAAGGTTCTATGGTAATTCATTCAATTTGCACTACAAAACTAGGAGTCTCAGGTAACGTTTTACTGGTTGAAAGATCTCAGGGTTGCCAGCGACCCTAATGATTTTTTTTAAATTCACTATATCGTCTATTGTTTTCAATAAGGGCTGGGGGCTCGCCTTTTGTATAAACGGGGATCTGTCCTGCAACCCAAAAAGCCCTTACTTAGGTAGATCTACCTTTTTAGACCCTTTTTCACAATAATCGGGTGCGACGTTGTATTGTAAAATTGTTGATAGTTCCATCGTGGTAATTATAGTTATAGTTTGAGTTGAGATATGATCACGTGACGTCATTCTTTTGATGCAAAATTGTGAATAGGCCTTTTATATCATAGGTGTAGTTACTCACTACTCAGGTAGGGTACTATTGCTTACCTGATTTTGAATCACCCTTCATTATAATATCCCCAAAAAGATTGGCAGATGTTATCAACTTGCGTGTGCCTGTCTGGCACCCAAGTGCCATTAAAAATATATTTTTGATGATTGCACATGTTTGCGCTATGGAGCTCGTGGTCTGCTCTCCTATTTTTCCATTTTGGTTTATCTTGGCCGTTATGAGAGCGACTGCCATCTGACCTCCCAGCTCAGAGGAGAAAACTATGTTATAGATAGTATGGAGCGAATTCAGGCGGCGCGATAAAATGAATTTACAAAAACTAATATTTTTTTTAAACTATTTGTCGTAACAATATTTCACTGTAATAGTTTATTAAATTATTATTGAGTCTATAGTGGTTAAGGAGTCTGCCTTACGATCGAGAGGTCCCGGGTTCGAATCCTGGCCAGTACACTTTCGACGTGAACCCACTCCTAACACAAGCAATTTAGCCTAGCTGGAGGGGTAGGCCGTAGGCATTCTCTGCCAGTCTACCATAGGGTGGTGCAGAGCTAGTACGAAGTAGGCGCAATTAACAAGAGATGCGTTTGGTTCTATGAGGACTATAGATTATTTATTAGAGGGAATATTAGTAATTTCGGTTGCTAATATTCTTTAAAAAAAAGTAATATTCATTAGGGAACCAATGTCAACTTACAAAACTATAACTAGAACCCAGCACAATTATTATGGACAATGCCCCATATCACTCCGTGCAATTGAACAAACCGCCGACTTCTTCCAATAAGAAGAGCGAGTTGATCGAGTGGCTCCAAGCCAATAATGTGGAAGCCGATGAGACGAAATTAAAGGTGGAGCTAGTGAAGCTCGTAAAAATGCACAAGCCCCAAACGACATACAAATTAGATATGATGGCAAACGAATATGGTCACGAAGTCCTGAGGCTTCCACCGTACCACTGTCAGTACAATGCCATTGAATTAATTTGGGCCCAAATCAAAGGTAACTTGTTTAACCATAGTCTATTTACATACTGACAAAAATATGATTATGTTTATTACTTGAATTCTATGACTCAATTTGTTTTTTATCTTGTTTCAGGATACGCTGCACGAAAAAATACAGCTCCGCCTTTTACAGCCACAAAAATGATGGGGTTATTGAAAGAGGGATGCAAAAATGTCACTGGCGATGACTGGAAGAAAGTAGTGGAGAAAACCAAAAATCTAATCTTACATGACTGGGAGCGAGACATTAGAATAGACTGCATAATTGATTCCCAAATAATTATTCACGTCGACGATTCAGATGACGATGATGATGATGATGATGATGAAGATGAAGATGATGAACATGTTTGATTTTTAATAAATAATTAAACAGGTTATCAATTTTGTTTTACTTTTTTTCTTCAAAATTATTAGTTAATAGAATCGATTTCTTCTTCATTAATAAATGATCTCGATAAGATATATAATCGATTTTATTTCATGTGATTTTATCTTGACTACATCTCTAGTAACTTCAAATCCCAAACGTCACCGTACCCATGCTACGTGAAAAATATTGTAATATAAATTCGCGCAATAGTGGGGCAATATTACAACTATTGTCATCCACCGGTATTGTACAGTGTTTTTGGGGTACCACTTCTTCATGTCTTCAGGGCCACGCTCAGTATCGCTCGTCTCCTATGTCAAGATAGTTAGGGCTACTGTGCAGTTTTGGGTACTACCTGCTTCGGGTCAGGTATCACTGAGACGTGAGTTCGGGGCTGCAAATGCTGGCAGAGTTGGAAGTGGAGAAATAAAAGTTGGAAAGTAGACCCCCGCACTCGGAGGTGAAAACCTCAGATGCATGACAAACGCAAAGATGATGATGATGAAGTTATCAACCGGGCACTCTTTCCTTCGTGCAATTCTCAAATTGAACCACATGCAGTCCAGTCACACAGCGTGCAGCATTCACGCCGTTAAAGCAGTCCCGCTCGTGATTGATTATTTTCTTGTACTTAGTCGAAATATATTTTTTAACTAAGCTTATTAAATTAAGAATGGTAAAAGTGCGCTACAAGTTGCGGCTGTTCTTATTTTATAGTTTTAATTTATTTCAATCATCCACCCAACCTATAGTAGTAAATTATTTGACTATTCAATATTATGACGTCACAATAAATTATTTCATACAAAGTTCCTTCTATCGTTATGACTTAAGGTAAAAAGTAACTAATTTGACTAGTCAGTCAAATACCCAATTATCGGTATGCATTGTTCATCTTGTACTATAATAATACTTACATCTTATTTCAGGAAAAAAGCCTTGCAATGATGAGGAATCAATAAACTTTCGACCGTCACCAAACTTCAAACATATGAAGAAATATTTGAAGTCAAAATTTGAAGAAATGAGTTGCATTGAAAATAAACTCAAAAAACATCAAGAAAATGAACAAGAGAAGCCCATTAAGGTCCAGAATGAGCCCCATGAAGAGAAGCCGCCACCGGTGGTGAAACAGTCGAAAACACCGCCGACGTCGACGGCCACGTCCGCGGCGGCGATACAACCACCATTACCTCCTCATCCACCACCTCCGTATAGCCCTATTCCACATATCAAACAAGAGGTTATCGATGAGGAGTATCTGCAGTATATCAACGCAGAAAACACAGCAACAGATATGTATCTGAATTTTGCATCTGAAAATCAAGAAAATGACACCACTAAGGTGCCTGGAGCCGAGCGAACGATGTGTCGCAACTTCGTCCGGGGAACTTGTAAAAAGGGGACCCAGTGTATATTCGCTCATGAGCTGATCGTCGCGCAGCTCCCAGGAGTGTACACTTTTTGTCGCAACTTCCAAAACAGACAGTGCACATTTGCCAGGTGCAAGTTTGTTCATGCGACAGTATTCGAGAAGGAATACTTCTACCGAACAGGATACCTTCCTCCGCACGCTATTGCTCACTTGAAGGCGTTACCTCCACCACCCCCGCCACCTCCACCACCCCCACCACCACCGCCGCCACCACCAGAAGGTAATTTGTTTTTATACTCACCACACATTTTATATTTTACATACAGTCCTAACTAAGTTAGGCAACAGGGTCACAGAGAAATCATAGTGCGTGCCATCCATATTGCCAGGGTTTATCAGTCCTAAAGAGGAAACTATTTAAATACCTAATGGTTTTCTTCATCTATTTTCAGACACGATTATTCCAGAACTGGCGCAGCAGGGATATTATGGCTATACCACTATGGATATGTAAGTTATAAATTCATATAATTTACCAGTAAAATGAGAAAAGATAAAACACACACACGCCACACATATCTTCAAGTAAATGTTGTGTTTTTGCGATAAATTTCATCTTGATTGTTATATTTCGAGAAATATTGATGGAGTCCTACCTCCGTGACGGAATTTCCGTCCAATTGAGCAGTCCGACTGGGGAAGTACCTCCGCCTCACAGAATACCGCGGCCATAATAACTTTAGGTTGTATTCTCGGCGGTGAGTAGGGTAGCCATAGCTCACGGGAGAGGTTTTGTGCTGTCAGTGTGAAGACCAAGGGCTTATCCTGCTTTGTCTTCTAAACTGATGGAACAGAAACTCTTATGTGCTTACAGGGTTGGTAGCGCGAGTGTGACTGCCTTGGTTTTGCATACATCTATAGGCCACGGTAACCACTTTCCATCAGGAGCCCATGTGCTTGTCTGCCACCTAAGTGATATAAAAATTTAAAAAAACCCCGTCACAAAAAACAACCCTCATAAAGTCGAAAATAGAATATTTTAAATTTAATTTTTATTTTACATTTTTTAAAGTTATCTACTAGTCGAGCCCTTTCATTTGATATCCATATTGAGGGGGTTGAGAAAAATTATGTACTCCGTAATTTTGTAGCGGCGGCCATCTTGGACCGATTTTTTTCAAACATAGCTAAGAACGAACACTCCCGACAACAAAAAAAACTAAATTCAAATCGGTTCATTCGTTCAAGAGCTTTTGTTCACCTTTTCCTCTTCTTGCTACCTGAGAAAGAAACCCTCAACTAAACTTATTAGTCGGGGATCGTTCTTACCTGTGTTAGGGACGTTTCTATATAAACTTTTAATGTTTACACAACAAAGAGACACATAGCAGTGAAAACGAACCAACGCGCGCTGTGCTGATAAAATTGAACGTGATTTCACAGGGGCGCATCCACATCGACAATGGGAATAGATTGTTCCTCACTACCGTCGTACATGCTGCAAGCCTCTATGTTAGCCGCGGGTGAGACCGCGACTTACTCAAACTGTCAACCTACTAGTACGATCACGAGTGGAAGTTTAAAAAGAGGTTGGACACCGCCCTTAACTACAGAGGAACGTAAGTAACTGTCATAAATATTGCTTGGCGAATGCAATTTTATATGTAAGCTAGTTATGCGCTTTATAAGTCCGAATGTTGAGCAATAATGTGTCATCATATCTTTTCATGTCTAAACTAAAATGGCGCGCCCCACCATATTCTAACCCCATATTTCGTGAGCAATGACATGTATGCGAACCTCGCGGTCGACTAGTCGCGTGATAAATCCGAATACCTATGCTTTGTGACATAATTGTATAGAACGAGATATCCACTCGCTCGCGTGTTCTGTCAAATTATGACTAATTCACCAACAAATCCGAAAACAATCGCCGTCAAATTTGCTTGCGCGCGTAAGGGGTGGTGCGTGGCATTTAGGCTTAGACATGCTGTACTATTATTTATGTATGTATGTTTTCTGAATGTGCGAAAGCGATAAAAAAGACGCTGGGAGTGGAACACGCCTGATTACCAGAAATTGGGTAGGTAGTGAGCAAAGTAGTGAGTGGTTGGTAAATATTAACGCTCCGCATATTGACAATGGAGAAAATCATTTAAAAAAAATGGTGAGTTGTATAACTTCTTTTAAACTTATATTAACATTGTCACCTGTCCTATTTATTACGCTAGAATGCTTAAAGTTGCATGGTTAAGTTAAAACAGAACGATAATTAACTCGCACAATGTAAATTGTTATCTACTATCCTACGAGTACACTCTGTTTGGTTAAGTACTTAACTAAATGTTACAATCTTGATGTGTCTTTTAATGTTTTATTTAAAAACTCTGTCTATTAATGTTTCATGGTAACTTCTGATTGGACATGATAAGTACCTTTTTTATGCGCAAAATCCCCACGGATACCTACCCACCGGAGCCGCCTGCATATCCCTCGCACCCGGCCGACCTAGAGCCATCTCTCACGATCTGGCCCTCTCCTCGGGTGTGTGGGGACTACAGAGTCCCGAACTCGTCCTCGGAAACAGGGAGGCGCGCCGCCGTCGCGGCCTGCTTCTGCCAGGGTGACAGGCGGCTCCACCAGTCACCCTCAGGCCTGCGCTCATGGGGGGCGGAGGTCTTTCATCGACCTCTGACGCCCGAGTTGCCTTCGTACGCGGGCAGCTTGGCTTGCGATCCTTCGTCGCTCCCGCCCCGCCTCCCCCTTCACGAGCATTACTTGCTCGCAGAAGGAGGCGCCGGCCGCCCATGCATCCGCGCAGTGGACCATCGCCGCCAGCAAGGCGGAGAGCGTGAGAACCCTCACTCCCAGGGCCGCCACAACCTCCCGTCTCGGCGTCTCCCACGCCGGACACTCGGTGAGCGTGTGCGGCCCCGAGTCCTCTCTCGCGTCGCAGTGATGGCACTCGGACGTTGGCTCTTTCTCCATCCGGCCAACTTCTGCTGCGGACGCCGCAGCAGCGTGTCCGCAAACACGGGACACCCGTACAGGGCCATGGACCGCAAGACGCCCACGTAGAGTCTCCCACAGGAGTCCTCCGGGCCCCTCAGGTTGCCTGCGCCAGAGATTTGGCTGTGCCCACCAATTTGGGGTCCAGACTTCGGAAGTGCTTCCCGAAGTCAGTCAAGTAAATTAATACCTGTCACGTAGGTATTTTTACTTCCTATGCACCGATTGATTTAACTAAATTAAACTACGTGCTTTCGTGGAATGTATGTGTATGCTTTGGTCAAAGTGTTGCTTTGACCAGTCACAAACACCCTACGATTGCGGAGCCCTGTCCTAGCCCACGTCACATTTGCTCTTTGCCCACTGAGCCCCTCGACCTCTGCTATCGAGGACCTGTGTAGGGCAATGTACAACACTGTGACTATGACCAAGCATTGGGCTGATAAAATGTTTTTTAGCCATTAATTGGATGAAGAAGTGCAACGTGTAACACTTTCTTTTTTATATTTTCAGCTGTGAAAATTAAAAAAGAGCCTACAGGCACACACTATAATATAGACATACCTGAAAATATTAAAAGGATATTGCAAGCAACCTCCAGAACTGTAGAGACACCTAAGAAGCCAAGTGTGTGTAGAGTAAAAGAGGAACACGAAACTCCAAAGCAAAGATTAATCGAGAGATTAAGTCAATTGTTCTCGGCAAAACTATTAGAGGTTTGCTCGAGTCGCAGTGACGCCACGTTTGATCTTATGTCAGAAATGTTTGACTTGGTGGTGCTATACGCGAACCAGCGATATGAGGACAGATCAACGGCTTCAGGTAATTTCCTTTTCGATTTACGTGTACAGTCAGCGGCAAAACGATCTGTGATTTGTCTGACGTTTCGACCAGGTTACACAGGCCGTGGTCACAGGCTGACTGAACTGAAAAAAATAACATTCTAAGTATTTTATTCGTCAAGATCGATCTGATGCTGACTGTACTTTATAGATAGTTGCTAGTATTATATGATTCAATGAAACTTCGTGATTAATTATAGAAATATGATTCCAAAATCAAACATCTCGTTTCACCACGAAATTATAGTTAGATACTGCAATTTGTACACCACTACACATCAAGCCCTCTCTACATTGGGAGTCTATGTCTGGCAGTGGACTGCGATGGACTAATTGATTGATAGATTGACACGTCAAGAAATGTAGAATATTTTAATGTGTCAGTGTGCATAATACTATAAGTTTGTAAGGAGGTAGGACAGCAGTCCGACTGGGGTAGTACCTCCGCCCTACAGAATACCGCGGTTATAATAACTTCGTGTTGTGTTCCCAGCGGTGAGTAGGGTAGCCAGAGCTCACTGGAGAATTTGTGCTGTCAGTGGGAAGACTAAAAGCTTGTCCTGCTTTGTCTTCTGCTGACGGCACAGAAACTCTGTACTTACAGGGTTGGCAGCGCGACTGTAACTCCTCTGGTGTTACAGACGTCCATAGGTCACGGTAACCACTTTCCATCAGGTGGGCCGTGTGCTTGTCTGCCAACTAAGTGGTATAAAAAAAAATATATATAATCTATAATAATTTAATATGAAAAAAAAAACAGTATAATAGTTTTCACAAACATCGAACTTTGAAACAAAATTTTATTCGCAATTTCTTCCGAAGATTTCTTTTTGTTAGATCTAACAATGATGCAATAAACCCAATTACCCGGGATAAGCCGAGAAAAGCCTATTTGCTATTCTAGAACACAATCTAATTTAGAGCCAAATTTGACACAAAACCTTATGGCGTGATTTAGTCAAGACCATCTACCCATCTATACCTTCTCATTCACAATATATAATAATAAGCTACGGTTCCATGCAATTAATAAGAATAAATTATTTCTAATAATAATTTCTATAAATAAGGTCATTGCGTTGTACACAGACCCTTGGACAGACGAGGACTACTGCCAATTATTACGGGATTTAATGAACGGCGATCCATCAAGAACTACAATAGCTCATTTACGAAGATGTGTAAAGTATCTAGCTAAAAAGGAAATAACCAAGTGACGCTGGAGCGTCACTAGGTACGTATCATTAATAATACTCGGTATTTATAATCTTTTCAGGTGTGGCCCGAAGGCGGACACCCTGAATGATCGGCACATGCCCCTGCTGCAGCGTCCGCAGCAGAAGTTGGCGTGCCGCATCATAAGAGGGTACCGCACGATATCCTACAACGCGGCGAGTCTCCTCGCCGGATCGCCACCATGGATCCTTGAAGCGAGATCCCTTTCGGCGCTATACCGGTTCCGAAAGGCGGCGCGGGAGCGGGGTCACGATCCCGAGCCCGAAGAAATTCGGGCCGTGAGATCCCGGCTCCACAGGGAAATGGTGGCGGAATGGGAGCTACGACTTGGGCGACCAGGCGCAGGGCGCGCCGTAGTAGCGGCGGTAAGACCCATCATGGGGGAGTGGCTAGAGAGGCCACACGGCAGCCTCTCGTACCGTCTGACGCAGATGATCACCGAGCACGGGTGCTTCGGAAAGTATCTGCGTCGGATGGAGAAAGAGCCAACATCCGAGTGCCATCACTGCGACGCGAGCGAGGACTCGGGGCCGCACACGCTCACCGAGTGTCCGGCGTGGGAAACGCCGAGGCGGGAGCTTGTGGTGGCCCTGGGAGTGAGGGTTCTCACGCTCTCCACCTTGCTCGCGGCGATGGTCCGCTGCGCGGATGCGTGGGCGGCCGGCGCCTCCTTCTGCGAGCAAGTAATGCTCGTGAAGGAGGAGGCGGGGCGGGAGCGACGACGGATCGCAAGCCAAGCTGCCCGCGTACGAAGGCAACTTGGGCGTCGGAGGTCGATGAACGACCTCCGCCCCCCATGAGCGCCGGCCTGGGGGTGACAGGTCACCCTGTCACCCTAGCAGAAGCAGGCCGCGGCGGCGGCGCGCCTGGCGCGCCTCCCCTTTTACCGGGAACGAGTTGGGGACTCTGCAGTCCCCACACACCCGAGAAGAGGGCCAGATCGTGAGAGATGGCCCTGGGTCGGCCGGGGTGCGAGGGATATGCCTGTCAACCTCACCTTCGGCAACCAAAGCGACCCGCTGGTGGCGTGCATTTTAGTCGGTTCGAGTCCGACATAAGATTTTGCGCACGTAAAAAAAAAAAAGGTAACATGGGAACACCGTCGTCCCACATACGAAGAGGCCCTGAATCAGTCGGGGCATTAGGGATATGCCAGAGGCAATCTTCTCCCCTCCCCCAACTGATGACCGTTACACCGACCGACACACTGCAGTTAAAAAATACTTGGGTCATTGTCGGTTCGAGTCCGCAATAACTCGTGGAGACTCGTGGAACAGAAAAATTCGTGGAATTTCCATACACACATTAAAAAAGGCCTTCATAAGTGTGGCACGTGTTGAAACAGGTCCTATTCAGCACGCCTACGAGGTACAGTCAGATGTCTGTACAGCATCAGATTGGTTGCAGCACAGAGTTACAATTTTTATATGTAAGCTGTGGGTGCTGATATTCATGTGTGAATCTGAGCGTTTAGACAACTTAAATCTACTGTCAAACTTGTAATTAGAATATAGTTTTGAGTAACATGATTTCTTGTAACAAATTATATCCATACATGCAGATGATGGTGAAATCGGCCAGGTGAAACGAAGACTGCTTCTCTCGCTCGGTAATATATTGGGTATATTGGGTAACTTATGTTATTTGACAACACTAACAGCCGAAATCCTTCTGTAAAATTGATTAACCTACTCGTGGCCAAGGAAACAAAAACCATCTAAAATCTTCACCGAAGCTGATGACGCATATGTGCGTCACAACAGAATTACCTGAAACAACTTTGGAAACACTCGAAAAAAATTATGGTGACAATTCATCAGTTCAAATTAAGGCTAATTTAACAAAGTGTGTTATAATCGCCTTCAATATTTCATGTGTAACCGCCTATACAAACGCGCCTCACGTTGGTTTAGGTTACATACATTACATGTACCATTTTGACTTAAAGACTAAATCTAGCTTAAAGTCGATGATACTTTTTATTAAGAAGCAATTTTTAACCACTTTGTTTATGGCAAATAAAATTTGTTAGGGTCATTACGCCGATTATGCGACCAACTTCAGTTAGCGACCATTTGAGAAACTCGGTAACTTCAACTAAAAATAATAACTTTTGTACAAAGAGTTTCAATCAATTAGCCTATTGCAGTTCAGTGCTGGACATAGTCCTCTCCAACTGTTCCACGCTCGCCAGACGGGTTGGAACAGGATTTTTAATTCGAGCTTTCCTTCTCTCTCAGTAATATCGTCAGCGCATTTTCCCGTTAGTCGCCTCTTACAACACCCTTCGGATGAGATGGGATAATGATACTTGTATTCTTTCTATACACCAGAGTTTGCTAGACACCATTTCACAATAATTATGGCGTAGGAATCTACTACATTTATAAATAATACTCTCACTCAATACTTGAAATAACCCGTTTAATTTGCGCATGGAATCTGTGATGTACGGTAAGTTGCAAACTGGTGGTCGCTAACTGATGAACGCATACTGACGAAAGTGGTCGCTTGCTGGCGTTCTGGCTACTTTTTCTCTCATATATCATAAATTATCGATGAAAGTCCACTGGTTACATTTTTTTATGCCACCAGACCAAACTCACGACCAATTTAAACTGTCATCAGCGACTTTGGAAATAGTCACACGTCCAAAGTGAGCAGTATAGCTAAGAGGTCCCTAACCGGCGCACCGACCCTACTTTTTTTTATTGC
Source organism: Eilema griseolum (assembly GCA_963662185.1). Lineage (NCBI taxonomy): Eukaryota > Metazoa > Arthropoda > Insecta > Lepidoptera > Erebidae > Eilema > Eilema griseolum. The sequence continues at coordinate 7,669,220 of OY759249.1, forward strand.
TGAGCTAAGCGTAAAATAATATGTTAGAAACAAGTCTAGGAAACAAATCCACGGTCAAAGAAGTTACATATCAACCTGAACGACATACTTTTTAAGTATATCTACGTTACTAATCTAACGACTTCTTACTTAGGCTGGATTTCACTGATAAATATAAACGCGCTTAATTCTATTTAACGTTATCATTATCTTTTAAATTTCATTGTGTAAAACGTGAGAAATATTTTAATGATTTTCACTCTTATAATCCAGCTTTAGTTTGTTGATTGAAGACCCTTAGTATAGTAGCCCAAGACATGATGTACACGTTCGTCTGTATTTTGTTTGTGATTCCTTAATGAATGGTTTACATAGCATATTAATACAGACTTACAAACAAAAAGTATATATAATTTAGGATACAGACTAACGTATAAACCATGGCATTTTGGGTTTTTAGCGATAATTGCGAATGACTAACATTTTTCTAGTAATTGGCTATAGCGATTTTTTACATCACATTTATGAAAGAAATATCTAACTTTATAGAGTTGCACCGGTGTCCCTTATTTGACATACCTTCCTACTCACTCACACTCACTTATAAGAAATTCAAACGGAAAGTGACGTATTTTTGTTAATTATCTTTACCTGGAAATAATTCAGTATACCACATGATTTGGAACGTAAGTTCTAATCGTGTCGCGTTTGTGTCAAATTTTTTTAAGCTTTTTTTGCTGGTGGCGACTAAAAATATTTTTTTACTAACCAATGCTTTTATATAATAAAATGCGCATACTTTGAAGGTTAGTTTAACCCTGAGTATCAACTGGCATTATCATCATACACGGATGAAAAAAACTAATGACTTGAAAGTGAGACACAAAAGAAAGAAAATAAACGTGAAATGCAATAGAAGACATGTTATCCTTTCAATGAACACATCGTTTTCTTTTATAGTTTCAGTTACAGTGGGCTATAAATGAACTTATACCCATAAAACATTTTATTTTCACTTGTCATCCCTGCCCAGACCATGTCCTAATTATTTGGGACCAACTAAATATGAAAATATTTTGATTATGGCTACAAAACTTAGCCAAACTAACTTTATAAGTGAAATCACTTGTGGAGTGTTTAGAATCAAACACATTTGAGTGTTAAATATGTGTAACGTTCGCTATGCTATGTCATATTTCTTTTTATCAGTCTGTACTACTGCATTTGTACGTCATAGCGTACAAATGCAGTAGTACATACTGATATAAAGAATTTTGTATAACTTTAATTGGTGCAATAGAGTTGTTGAGTCCCCATATGAAATAGGTTTGATAGGCAATCAATTTATTTTATATTTTCCCTTTTTTTTCGAGATTTTTCAGTAATCCCAAATATTTCCCAAATATTCATCTTGCATTAAAAATGTCAAGTTTGTGTTTCGTTCAAGAAGTAATAAGTTTTATTTTTTTAGTTTTCATAAGAAATTTTTATTTGTCGCTTTGCTATATGCCACTTTTAACGGGTTATAGAACTTTTTTTAACAATTACCCGTGTCACTGTTTATATGTAATAAATACTAGTCTCTTTTCAACAGAATTAACTCAAAGTATGCGCATACTTTTATTATATAGCTCTTCTAATTCCAAAATTCCTGATTGCAGCCTTCTACACAGAGACTGATTACGGTACCGATGAATCGTGTCCAAAGAAATGCAAAAATTGTGACACCAACGACTTCAGGTATCTTGCTTTTAAAACATAATAACATTCATAATGTTTCAATCAAAAATACATTCTATTACGACATGATTAAATATCCATTAAATAAACTCATTAGCTCCTGTGATAAATAAAAGTCCCGTGCGCGCGTCTATCAAATTATAGATGGTTAAATTCCATTTCTTTTTTTTAATTGGATCGGTCGTTCGATTCGGATGAAATGCATGAATTAAAAATAAATCATTTAATATTTCTTCCAACATCGTATAATTAAAATTATCCTTTAAATAAGCTTTATATTTGATAACAAAAAATTAAAATGCATATTATGCTATTAAATTAATAGACAGTCAACGACAAGTGTTCCTTAACACTAAAAAATTTATAAACCTTCTTTATATTAGCACATATAATATATCAACAATATTTGATGTAGATATAAGTAGTTTTATAATCCTTTAAGGACAGTAATAGTATAATGAATTGATTGAATATGCGTATTATGCACCTATTATATTTAGATTTTCAAAGTACGCCAAAACAACTACCTACCACTCAATCCTACAACCTGCTGAGGGTTGGTGGGTTTTCCGCTTCGTGGTCAAACCGCCTCTCAACTATAGATCATTTGTCAGGACCACCCTGTAGTTATAGTCGGTTCAACTCCGACATAACCCGTTATCATTGCCGTGGTGAGGTTTTACCTGGCAGCATTCATACGAAAAGGTCTCCATCTAGCTTGACAATATTTTTAAATAGTAATTCTTTTGTGTGTTTTTCACAGGTACCAGTATTATAAAAATAAAGTGGAGAACGTCATTAGTGAAACGGAGGAGGTCAACACAAAACTGTCCCAAGTGAATGTGAAAAATGAACGCCTATGCACTGTGCTCATGACTCTCTTCAAGCCGGTATGTATTTATTTATGTCTTTCTATCCTCGATATAGCCGTGATTAATATTCTACTCATCTTAGATACTTAAATAGAAAGAAAGAAAGAAATGCATTTATTTTAACTTACTGCAGCATATGATAGTTAACTAATTTATGTATCTTATCTATAGTAACATTGTTATTGATACTCCTAACGTGCTGAAGTTCTTTTGACTTAATTAGTTTAGTCATTAAGGTCTTGATAGAGCCCCGTACACCAAAAGTCACAACTAGTTTATAAATATTTTATTTACTTCTATTATGTATTCTTTAATGAATATTTTAATTCTATTGAAATAATTTTATTGTAGCAAACCGCCGTACCACCACCGGCCCCGGCTCTTGGCGCTTTTAATACATCGTTAGATGACAAAGATAAGGTATGTTTCGATATTCTCGCCAAAGCTTATCATCAAATTGACATGTTAATATATCTATTACGTTATCCTCTTCTAGCTTACAATAAATTTTCACATGAAGTAACACAAATACCCAAAGTAAATAATATTTTTATATAGGACACATCAATAAGACTTCCCATCGCCTGATGGTAAGCTGAAGACAAAGACTCAAAAAAGAAGGCCTCATCATATGTGATTTTTCACGCCCCGCTCAAAGGACCCGCTTAAAGAAAAAAATATACTAGCCTTGTTCCCCCCGGTTCCGAGAGGCGGCGCGGGAGCGGGGTCACGATCCCGAGCCCGAAGAAATTCGGGCCGTGAGATCCCGGCTCCACAGAGAAATGGAGGCGGAATGGGAGCTACGACTTGGGCGATCAGGCGCAGGGCGCGCCGTAGTAGCGGCGGTAAGACCCATCATGGGGGGGTGGCTAGAGAGGCCACACGGCAGCCTCTCGTACCGTCTGACGCAGATGATCACCGAGCACGGGTGCTTCGGAAAGTATCTGCGTCGGATGGAGAAAGAGCCAACGTCCGAGTGCCATCACTGCGACGCGAGCGAGGACTCGGGGCCGCACACGCTCACCGAGTGTCCGTCGTGGAAAACGCCGAGACGGGAGCTTGTGGCGGCCCTGGGAGTGATGGCGATGGCGATGGTCCGCTGCGCGGATGCGTGGGCGGCTGGCGCCTCCTTCTGCGAGCAAGTAATGCTCGTGAAGGAGGACGCGGGGCGGGAGCGACGAAAGATCGCAAGCCAAGCTGCCCGCGTACGAAGGCAACTCGGGCGTCAGAGGTCGATGAACGACCTCCGCCCCCCATGAGCGCAGACCTGGGGATGACTGGTGGAGCCGCCTGTCACCCTGGCAGAAGCAGGCCGCCAGCAGGAGGCCGCAGGAGCCGGTGCGCCTTCCCGTTTTCCGGGGACGAGTTGGGACTCTGTAGTCCCCACACACCCGAGGAGAGGGCCAGATCGTGAGAGATGGCCCTGGGTCGGCCGGGGTGCGAGGGATATGCCTGTCAACCTCACCTTCGGCAACCAAAACGACCCGCAGGTGGCGTGCGTGTTAGTCGGTTCGAGTCCGACATAACCCTAATGGTGACCCTCTTTTCTGAGACTGCCTTCAGTTTACCATCAAGCAATTGACGTGTTCTATATAAAAAAAAACCTCCTCCACCGGTTCGGGGGGAGGTATCCATGGGGATTTTGCGCATTTCAAAATTAAACAAATAATTATTATTTATTGATTTATTTAATGAGTAACTGTTAACTAGCTTATAATCAACATAGCGTCTATCTAAAAAGTGATATTGACTAATGTTGTAATTTCAGCATTTACTGGATCAGATGAACACGTTTATGAGTGCTAATAACCGGATGACATTCAATGCTGAAGAAGAGGCTTTGAAGGTAATATTTATGATTCGATAAAAAACTATTGCGATTGTAAATATCGCCTTGGTTAGCCCCCTTGTTTCAGTTACACAAATTGGCATCAAAAAACCACCAGTCATACTTATGACGCATATATGCGTTACAATAGAACTAACGATAAACGTACTGCCTAATTGTGATGACCTGAAATGAAACACAATAAACGTAAATTTACTGTGAGGTCGCCAATTTAAAAAAAAATCCTCCTAAAATTATAATTGAGGTCTGTAATATTTTTGCCTCCTCGAAGGAGCATTTAAATAAGAAAAAAATATAGAAATTAAATAATGGAAAACTGCTACGGTACTTAAGGGACAAAAGAAATACTTCTTGATTTTTATATCCACGCTTAAAAAAATTCTAAACCACATGCTAATCAAATGACACCTCAAACCTTTAAGTGAAACGTATTCTCTATTTTCAATTTTTAGAGACAGAAAAAAAATTGACCTAAAAACAAAAATAGTTTATGATAGTGACGTCACCAGAGCTACTACTTTTGAACGATCTTTGTGGCCAGTGATAGTAATTGAATGTGGCTATGAATCTGTACATTTAATATTATATGTTTAGCAAGTCCTACCAACAGTACTAGAGCCGAAACACTAACTTTAGTCTGACCAGATTATCAGATGATATGCATATCATTAGACGCGTCTTCAATTGGAGAACACGAGATGATTATGCTGCTCGGTAAAATCTGAAAAACAAAAAAATATCGATATCTAATATGATAAAATGATCAGAATAAACCAGGCTCTTCTGAAAGATCATTAAATTCTGTGTTTGAAAAACCAATTAAAGATATACATATTATCCGCTTATCTGATGGAACTAGGTTAGTGTCCTCTCTTATACTACAAGTACCTTTTTTTTTATTGTGCACAAAGTACCCACGGGTCCTCCACCACTGAGTCCCATGGTGAGGTTATGTCGGACTTGAACCGACTAAAACGCACACCGATTGTGTGGGCCGCAGGTTGCCGGTGACGAGATTATCTGAGACAAATCTCTCGAACCCCGGCCGGCCCAAAATCGTCTCTTATGAGACAGCCTTCTTCATGTGTGGGGACCACGGAGTCCCCGTCTCGTCCCCGGTTATGGGGAGGCGCGCATTGCGCTATGCTACAAGTACCCTCAATCTCCAGTATAAAAGTTTAAACGTTGTGTTTTCAGAGTTTGCTGGGCAACAATTCGAGCTTCCAAAATATTGTGGCGAAACTTCTAATGAATGCTACTGGCCAATCACCGCAGTAAATATGTTTTAGCACACTATTCCGCACATTATTATTATTATTAATGTATAAGAATCTAGTTTTAAAGCAACGCAAGTATGTAATCAGCTGAAAAAGTACAAGATGATTGCACATACATAGATTTTTCGGTTTGCACTTAAAAATCTGATAGTTTTTTTTTTTAAACAATCGGTGTGAAATATGCTTTATGCATGTTAGTAATTAATCAACATTTTCAACAAAAAATTGATATTATTTGCCCAAAAATTAAATTTAAATTGTGAAAGTAATGTCACTATTTCGCGCGAAAAGGTAATATAGTATCATAATCATCCCCCACTTTGTCGCTGACTATGCGCATGCGATACACATTTCATCTACTATAATATATGTTAAATTGTAACTGGATCAAAGCACGGTATTAATGAATCGTAGTTGCTTATAATAAGATTGGTGCCGCCTCATAGGTGGAAGATGAATGCCTACCTGGTTAATATTAAACAGAACCTGTATTTTATTTTCACCAAGTTTAAAAAAATATTAGGTTCTAGTAATAATGTATCATCATAAATTCCAATTGAAAATAAATTGATATAGAATGTATTAATTACCTTACCTATACAATGTAATTTCAAATTAAAGAGTTTGTAATAATTTTAGTATCGTAATCTTTTTATCTGTAATATTTATTTTCTTTATTTTTGAATTGAAGAAAATGTTGTAAAAAAATAGACTAGAAAAAATCAAAAAAATCATAAAAATTGACTTTAGAGAAGTAAAAAATCTGGTTTTTTTTTAATTTGTAGACTTCCTACAAAATGTCCGATTAAGTTTAGTTTCAGATTATATTCTTCGATCTCTTTAGCAATATCGGGATTTAAGGTTAAAGGATAATCTTTAAGTGTCTTGACCACTATGATACACGTATATTAAGTGTCCAGTTTTAGTGTGTAATTATTTTGTCTGTAATTGGAAAATCATTTTAATTCTTTGTAATGACCAAAATACACTCGAGAGCAATGAATCCGGGTCACTTAAAGAATGTTAAAAATCTCGGAAACTAAAAATGATAGGTTAATGCAATAAATTGTATTTAATAGACAATGTAATACTCCTTAAATGAAAGTAAAAAAATATGAGTCACCATACATTTTATTAACACAAAATTACATAAAGAAAAAAACTGCTGATCTCTCCTTAAAACAAAAATAGGAAACATGAAATTTTTGAACTTTATTACGATTTTCTTGAATTTTAATACTTCGTATTGCCTCCTCGTGCTTCCATTACTGCGTTTACGCGGTTTGGCATGCTGTACACCAAGTTCCTTATATGATTTTGGGGAATATTCTCCCATTCCTCTGTGAGAGCAATTTTGAGCTCACGAAGCGTGATTGGGGGAGGGTTTCGTTGTTTTACGCATCTGCCTAGCTCGTCCCAAGCATGCTCGATCGGGTTGATATCCGGGCTGCGCGCTGGCCACTCCATACGAGTAATGTTCATCTCTTGAAGGTAGTCATTCACAATCCTACCTGTATGAGGTCTGGCATTGTCATGCATAAATATAGCATCCTCACCTAAATTGACCATAAATGGACCAACGTGATCATTGAGGATTTCTTCCACATATCTTACGCTAGTTAAAGAGCCGTTTTCTATGATCACCAGCTCTGTGCGACTTTCAGAAGAAATTCCGGCCCACACAAGTACAGACCCACCACCGTAGGCTACTTTTTCTTCGATGCATGCTTGCTTGAATCTTTCCCCTGGTCTTCGATACACTCTGTGTCTTCCATCGTGCTTGTAGAGCATAAATTTTGATTCGTCGGAGAACATAACTTTTGACCAATCTTCAATACTCCAATTTACGTGGCTCTGGGCATTACTTAGTCTCGAAATACGATGCCCACGCTCCAGTTTAGGGCCGTTTGCAGGTCTAAGGGGTTTTAAGTTAGATTCAGCAAGCCGACGTCTTACTGTCCATGCACTTGGGTTACTTCCTCCGAGGCGTCGAAACTGATTGGTGAGTTCAGTTCCTGTGAGAAAGCGATTTCGAAGCATGGTGTTCACCAAGTATCGGTCTTCTCGTGCTGTGGTACACCTGGTTCTGCCCGTTCCTGGTCTGCGTAGGTTAGAACCAGTTTCTTCGTAACGTCGGAGAACTCTTTGTACTGTTGACAGCGACACACCGACAGTCCTGGCTGTATCGCGCTGACTCCGGCCGGTTTCCAGCATTGTAAGTATTCTGGTGCATTCTTCAGGCGTAAGCGACATAATTTCAGCTTGATTAATGAATATAGAGCACTATCAACATGGTTTATGTACCCACATAAATGACAGATTACAAACAAAAGCAACACCAAATGCTGTAATTTCGTAGTTCCATCTTCGAAAGTGGCCCTTTTTCAAATTTGATTTTTTTATGATATAACTTTACAATAACTAAGAAGTTTTAATACCTTCATTTAAGGAGTATTACATTGTCTATTAAATACAATTTATTGCATTAACCTAGCATTTTTAGTTTCCGAGATTTTTAGGATTCTTTAAGTGACCCGGATTCATTGCTCTCGAGTGTATATCAAAAATGTTGAGACAATAATTATAAATTGAACATGTATATTATTATTCAAAGAAATTGTTCAATGTTTTTGTCCATTTCATGTATCTTTAAGAAAGATCCCTGTGGGAGGAATTCTTATTAACGTTTAAAACGGCCATAATGTATCAATATGCATGTTAAACTCGCATGCAGGCACTATTTGTGTCATTCACAGAAAATTATTCGGAATACTTGACTTCCCTGCGTCCCAGGTACTCTAAAGGAATGTTGTGGAATCCGTGGATTTATTGTAACGTTGTTTCTATCTATATTAGGTATGACTTTACCTTTATGTGAATGAAATGAGTGTACCTAATTAAATGTTAAATAATGTGTGTCTATGCAAATATTGCAAATAGCCATTAGAATAAGATGTAAAAGTTATGAAATACTTACTTCGCAATAATTCTGGCTTAGGAAGATTAACATAGCTCGCGTGTATGTTGAAAAAAAAGAAAGCCTCCCCTCTCTTTTTAAGAAGTTCACTCGTGACATGAGTGCGTTGTATTCTCTGGTCCGTAAAGATGATGATCAGCTGTCCGATTTTCTATAGTCAATAAATCTCTCGTTTCTGCTTATTCCAGTATGTTGACCATGAGTAAACCCCCAGCCCCCGCCTCCGGCAGAATGTTATCTCTCCTCCAAATCAAAAAATCTATCATCAAATAATTTGAACATAACCGCTGTACCGCGCCTTGGGGGGTGTGCGCACGGCGAGACCAGGGGGGAGTATCGACCAATGAAACGTCAGATTTGATCAGTTCGCCGTCAATGCTCACGACGGTATCTCGCGCTCTCTCTCTCGACGAATGCTCTTTCTGTATCTTTCTTTACCTCGTCCCCCGCCATACCGCGCGCATCAAGGGCACGGTCGGCCTCCTAATCGTCTTTCTGAACTAATATTTTTATCAAAAAAATAAAATAACATATTCTTCTACATTTATACTCTTTATATGTGTGTTTTATAATCTAATATAGGTAAGTCTGGTCTGTAAGTGTGTATTTAGGGTGTAAGTTAAACATTGTACATGGTTAATATTAGCGTCTATTTTTATTGATGTAGTCAAAGTTCACGGAAGTAACACTTAAAAACTGCGGCATTTTCATTTTAATCTTCACAGCCAGCCCTTTTGGTCAAGTGAGAGCGAAACCTTTGATTGAAGTTTTACTCCTCGCGCCCTTAGAAAAACGCCAGCACAATTTCATTTCAAACTAAGCAGTTCTGCGCATTTGATTTTTGGAGCCGCTTGCCACAGACTGATAACTTCCATATTTTACTACTGGACAAGCCGTATATAACAAAAAATTGTCGCGGTTCCTATGTAAAGTGGGAATAATTTTTAATTTTCGAATTTAGAACGATACTGGGAAACTATGTAGATTAATGGATTTTAACACCTATTTTATAGACATAGCGCGCTGTAGTAATATCGACTCTACACATTGACAAACGCGTTGGCCAACACATCCTTCCTACACCCCACCATAGCTCAAGAATGGTATAAACCCCCGTTCTACTAGTTCGCTAACAAGTGTTTTTTGTCAACGCGTACGTCACTAGGCAATAAAACAGAATTAGTTTACAAAACCAATGCAAACCTCCCAAGTTTTTAAAACCTGTCGATGGTCCATATACTTTGAAGAATAATGTGAAGTTTTTGAATGTTGCTCCGTGAGCGATTAGTAAGTAAGTGATGCTCACCGTATCTCAAAAGCGGTAGTCCTGTTAAAACGTCTAGAGTTTATGTCTCCTGGCCTGAAATATATATGTAATTATTACAATATACTTTTAGATTTTGTATGCTTTTTAGGATGAAGTTTTGTAAAAATTCGAATCCCGTGTTAATTTTGCACATAATTATGATCACATTGAATAAAAATGAATTTAAAATTTCGGTTGAGCCACTACGTAGACGCTAATATCAAACACAAATAATCTAAAAACAAAATATGAATGTTAAATGAGAAATAAGTTTAAATGTGCATTGAAATAAGTGTGGAAATTTTAATAAAGATACATACCATGTAAAATTGTTTTTTATATAGCCACCCAACGTTGTAGTCTGTAGTCGCCTTCAAATGTTGCTGATCTTTGCCTTAATGATTGATTGATGATCACAGTGTGTACACACTGTGATCATCAATCAACCTGTACCGGTACAGGTACAGGTACAGGGCTCTACCAATTTCCTTAAGAGTCAAGCCATCCTTACCTATAAGTCAGTTTACCTGCTAAACAACGAACGAAGCTCTCAGGCTTTCCTCTACGGGTGGGAATATCAGACGGCAGCCGTTATCGGAAAACTTGACATTTTTTTATAGCTCGCGTTTGACCACTATCTCACCTGTTCTTAAGTGATGAGTGATGACCGTCAACGGAGGAGCACGTTGGCCTAAAAGTAACATATTCACTCTAGTCTTAAAGACATCCAAGTTGTAGCTATCCGTAAACACAGGCAGGGCATACCACTCCTTGGCAGGCCGCCTGATGAACGCATCGCTGAATAGTAAAGTACGTAGGTACAAGTGGAATGTCCACGGTGTATCGGTGGCGCGTCGCCGTGCGTTTGGTCGTTCGATGTTGGAAGGGGCTTGGAGGAACCAGACAGACACACCTACCAGATAATAGCAGTAGGCGAACCTCGGACTCCGAGGAAACTGGGAAATCGCTATGAGGATGACACCATAAAATCGACATCATTATCATTCACTCATCAGTCATTACCATTTTTGTAATCTTCAGACATCTATACGAAATATTATAAAGCTGAAGACTTTGTTTGTTTGAAAGCGCTAATCTCAGTAACTACTGTTTCGCATTGAAAAAATATTTTTGTATTGAATAGTCCGTTTATCGACGAAGATTTTAGGCTATATGTTATCACGCTACTACTTAAGGGAGCGAAGCAGTGATCATAAATGTCAACAAATCCAACAATTTAACATATAAGTATATTATTTTAAAACTAAAAATACGAAGCTGGGTCGCGAATCCGCCCCAGGTTCGCTAGTGTTTAATATATTGCACGGATTATCTTTTATTAGTTAAAGTGAATTTATGGGGGCATCAGAAGGTTTCTTCATGGTCGGCAGCGCGAGTGTGACAGTGACACCGCTGGTGTTGCATACGTCCATAGGCCACGGTAACCGCTTCCCATCAGGTGGACCGTGTGCTTGTCTGCCAACTAAATGGTATAAAAAAAAGTAGGGACCTATAGCTTTTCCCAGCATGAAATGGCTGACATGACGGGACTATTATCAGCTATATGTATATTAATTATAGGTTAAATAAGTTCACTCGTCATGATGAGTTGCGAGCTCTGATCAAAGAAATATACTCATTGGCCAGAGGCCTTGGCATTCAACTGAGCAGGGGTAGCCGGTTTGATTCAAACATGCAACAGAACAATGTATATATACATACATATAATCACGCCTTTATCCCTGGAGAATTAGGCAGAGGTGAATTAACACCCACATTTCACCAATAATTGTATTCGGTCCCACGTAATGGGATGAGCCTATTGCCGTATTCCGGGCACTATTGTTGACTTGAGCCATGCATCTGAGGCTGAGTCTGGGCTGTATATATCTGTCTCATCTTAAAGAGCCCTATCCATAGTCGTGTGGGAAGACATGGGGTGGCCCTAATTCTACTCTGCCGGAAACCACGCGGTATTTATATAAATGAAAGAAGAAAGTCGTGTTTGTTCCACTATTTATAACTCAGGAACGGCTATACCAATTTGGCTGATAATTGGTGGGGATGTAGCTTAGAACCAGGAGACAGATATAGGATAAGTTTTATCCTGTTCGACTTTGTTCCCGTGTAACGTGATATAAAACCACAAAAAGATTTAAGTCGCTATAAAACGAGGTATAACAAAAACGCATCTGACTTAGAATAACAAAACGCAAATGACAGCTAAACGTAATTTCGTCTATGGTTAAGTATGGGTAGACATCCGTTAAGAACGGGGTTCACCTGGGTCCACCCCGACCCCCTGAGGGTAATACATGTTTACGCGTACGAAGTCGCGGGCGGCCGCTAGTATATACATATACACACATCAACAAATTCTAGGGAACAAGGACATTTCTAGTTTTTATTTAAAAACCCTTTCTTGTAATAGTGAGTGTTTTATATCAATAGAAGGGTATTTTTATACCGTTTTTAATTTTAATAAAAACATTCTCATATCAAAAATTTTTTTTTTTTAAGAAAGAATTGAATAGTGCCAATATTGAGTATTACAACCTTCTATGATTAGGCACAAAAATAACGAGGTAGTAAGAAATACAGTAATTAACCGTACTTTAAACGTTTTTAATAATCTGTAGGACCTCCTAAAGCATTAGCAACAGTTCGACAACGGCGTGGCATACTTAGTATGAGATTGTCAATCATCGTCTGTGGAATATGGCTCCATACACTGCGAAGGTGTAAAAAAAGTTGTTCTTCAGTGTTCAGATTTTCCAAAGAATCACTGAAAGCTCTTCTCCCAAGCAAATCCCAGGCATGCTCTATGGGATTGAGGTCGGCAGACTGAGCAGGCCATTCCAACGTCGTAATATTGTGCTCGCTTAACGCATTGACCACTACCCTCGCGGTGTGTGACCGTGCATTATCTTGCATGAACATAAAATCTTGACCGAACTGCTGTCGATGAGCGATTACCATGGGGTGTATAACCTCCTGAATGTATTGGTTTGCATTCAAATTGCCCCGTATCCAAACGAGGTCGGTCCTTCCACCAAGGCGAATTCCAGCCCATACCATGATTGTTCCACCTTGGTAAGGATGAACTTCTTGCGGATTCTGGAGACGACTCCGACATCCAGGAACTCGCCATATACGCACTCTTCTCGAATCAGGATGAAAACCGAAGCGAGATTCGTCGGAAAACAGAACCCGTGCCCATTGATGGTCGGTCCACTGTAAATGTGCGTTAGCCCACAATAAGCGACGACCTCGATTTCCACGTCGAAGAGCTGGAACCCTAAGCGGTCTGCGAGCATGTAGATTGGCTTCGTGTAGTCTTCTCCTGACAGTTTGATCGCTAATAACCACTTGATGCTGAGACTGGAGGCCTGCGACTAACTGACGAGCAGTAATCGTGGGTTGCCGCCTTGCGGAATTTTGCAAGAAACGATCTTGTCGCGGGGTAGTAACCCTATTTCGTACCCTGTGACGTTCGGCAACATCCCCTGTAGACCTGTAGCGTGCCCATAATCTGCAAATTACGCTTGGTTGGGTGTTGACAGCATCCGCTACGTCGCGTTGAGTTCGTCCAGCTTGCAGCATACCACCAGCCCTGAACATCTCTTCGCGACTTAAATGACGGCGTGACATGATGACTACAGTCACAATAATGCACAAACCATACGTAAAAGACGTATTATTGATAATAAACGTTACTTACAATCAAAGAAAATAATTTTATTTTGCCTCAGAGAAACTGCACAATCAAACACTTTTAAACAACTTTTAAAAGTTTTCCCTCCATATTCGAAAATCATTAACTCATTTCAATTTATTTTTAAATTTCGAACAACTCTGTAATCTACTTTATTCTATTTTTATTTATTTGCTGCCAGTTATTTGCAAAACAAGATTAACACGAAAAAAAATATTGGGGTCATCTTGTTCCCTAGACTTTGTTGAGGTGTTTATATATATTTACATATAGTATATAATTAAATATATACATAGTATATATAATATATATATATATATATATATATATATATATATATATATATATATATATATAATATAATTATAAATATATATATATAAATATATAAATATAAATTTATTCGTATTCTGAAATATACCTACATTATTTATGCTTAGGTACTTTGGATTTTTATATTTATAGATGCTTTATATTTATATATTTTTATATGCTTAGGTACGATGCACAGTGACGACCCCTTTAGATGCCACCTTGCCGAAAATTAAATCATAGGCATGATTTAAATCCAATGGATTTTTGGATTGAATCAAGCCTATGAATTTGGTGGTGGTGGATGAAGGGCTGTGTAGAACGTGTTAGGATAATTATTTCTGTCTTTTTGTACGGTGAAATATTTTATATTTTGATCAAATCGAATACATAGTTGTAAAAGTTTTTTTTTTGTCGAGAATTCATAACATAATAAGGAATTATTGGATAATCGAAAGTTCTTTCCAGAGCTCTACGTTTCTTTAATTTCATCGTGTACAAATTAAATGACATAGTACGACTTCATTAACTCATAACAACCCAAACAGTACTGATGCATTATAAGCCAATACTTACTTCTAATAGTATAATTATATGTTCAGGTAGTCTAGAAATGATTGAAAGTATAGAATGGAAATTGGTGGCTTAAACATGACAACCAATATCAGTATGTATTCTCTTTGATCAGTATAACGGAACGTAACTTCTATTGACAAACTGTCAATCAAAGTACGATCGGCTGAGAGACTGAAGTCGATAGTAATATTTAGCTAAGTCTAACAAAATATTGAAATAAAATGTATATCAATGTGGTATAAACAAAACTATGGACGAAAACGAGTTCTTTAGACAGACTGTGCAACATTTAGCACGATGTTTGTCTAGTATAAATCCGACACCATGGGAGAAGGTAAAATTACGACACGTATTTTAAAATCTTCTAAATTATGAAACTGTATTGTTTTATGAGTGCTTATTCATCCGTCTATTAAAATTTTAGTGCTATGTAACAGAGCTTTTAGTTTGTTATGAATCTAATACGGATGGGTCTTTTTGATCTATCATTAAAAACAATCTAATGACCTCACTTCACGTTATCACGAACGTAGTGCCGAAAAGGGCGATGATTCATGTATCAATGTTTACCTATCGATGCATTCTCTATACTGTTATGACATGAAACAATTGAGATCTGACTACTTAATTACTTACTTACCTTGAACCTTGTATTCTTTTCTTGATTTGTTCTCTCTTTTCATTCTATTCTTTTTTCTTAATATTATATGATAATGATACATTTATTCAAAAACTTATTCAAAATTAATTATTCAGTATTCAGCTTTATGTTATAAAACATAGATATTTAATTAGTACATAATAAGTACTGCCTTTATAGTATATAGTATATGGTTTATAGAAACGGTGGTATTTTAATATTTTTCGTCATGTGACTGTCATCTGACCTCCACAACTCACTAGCCATAACAAAATTCTATAGTCATTATCATTCTAGCGTAAGTCTCAGTTGTATTCAAGGCCTTTATCACCGAGACAGGGGAGGTCTGCAATTGATATTTTAATATTGTGTTAAACTTATTCAACATTTCAGGTCAACACACTGTTTATGCTGTGCCCACAAGCCAGCGCCTCCTTAGTTGTAAGCTCACGGAGTCAGGAAGCATCCATAGCTCTTGGACTTTACTTCCTGCAAAGTGGTTTGCAGCATCAAGATAAACTCTTGCCATATTTCCTGAAGGTACTGAAGTGTTTAACAAATGCACAGTTCGAGGAACCTCTGTCCAGGACTAGAAATGGTGACCGTGAGTAATTAATGTTGTAATATTATTTAAATAATAATTAATCTTCACAATACATTTAACATATTTTAAGTACATTAAAATATAAAAGTATAAATTAAGTCATTATACATAATATCATTCAGTCTATACAATTAATTTTTTTAATTAAAAAAATGTAATAAAAAAAATAATTCATATTCAATAACAAAAGTCTTCTATTGCTATAAATTTAATTTAAGATGGAAACTGGTATTGGGGGATCTTAAGCCTTTTCATGGGACTTCAACCTTTTCAGGGAACTTGAACCTTTCAGGGGGATTTGAACCCTTACTTTTTTTAATGTTGGCAATATCCCCTCAGATACCTCCACCACTGATGCCGGTGGGGGAGGTTACTTCGGAATTGAACCGACTAAAACGCACCTGTCTGTGTGGGCTGCAGGTTGCCGGAGGTGAGATTATCTGAGACATATCCCTCGCACCCCGGCCGACCCAGGACCATCTCTTATGTATGAGACGGCCCTCTTCGGGTGAACCTTTACTGAGCATTTTTGTTGACTAACAAAAACAACATATTTCTGTTTTAAAAAAGTTAAGTTAAGTTAGAGTACATTCATTCTTAAAATTTCATTTGGTCTTCAGTGGTAGACTCTGGCTAACGAAAGATGAACAAATCATTGTTTCAAAACAATATGGCAACAGTTTTTTTCCCATCAGTTATAAGTTTCTTTTATAGTCTACGTAAACTTCTTGATACTCATATTACTCATATAATCATTTGCAGATAATTCTTAAAGTGAATTGATTATTTTTAATATTGGCCAATTGTATATAATAAATTATTGATTTTAAATAATAATCCAATATTTTATATTTGCCAATAATATAAAGTTCCCTGATTTGAGGACTGTCAATATGCCATATTTATTTTTTTCTGTGCTCAATTTAATTAATATTTTACTGATATATTTAAAACATTACCTATCCTTGCTTTTAACTACAAGTGTTAGTCAAAACTTATTATTACGAAAGTGAGTAGTATTGTTTTGACTCACCGCGCACCCCAATTTTCTATTGGGTTAGGCCAATTCGTGTTTCATGATGGTTTTATGAACACCCAGACAATAGGTTGATTTTGTATCTTTAACCTAGTAGTGAGCAAACTATCTTAATGGGAGACCTAAAAGATTAATTATTTTCCGAATATGTTTTCAACTATAATGGAGATAATTTATTTCTGTTTCAAAATTAAAGGAAAAGATAGCATTCCGTCTTCCATGGATACTGGGCCAACTCTAAAGTTTTATACTGGAATTATATATTATATGTTGGAAGGTTGCATGCCTGATGTTAAGATAACTTAAGGTGCAAAAAAAAGTTACCATTCCAGTAAGTTATCGATTCTAAAATAGTGGTCCTAAGTTTGACGGCCTGGACAGATAGAATTCATAGGAAGCGGTATGTATAATTTGTAAAGTGGTAGAGAAACAATATTTATCCTGCAATCTTTATTAGTAATTTGAAAAATAGTAGTCTTGAATAGTATGATACAAATCCAAATCTGTAACAAATTAAAAAATATCTTTAGTACCTATTTTAAATTGTAAGTATTAATAAAGTAAAGTACTAACATTGAACGAAACTGGGAAATTGAATAAAAATTTAAAGCATTTAGTATGCTTACTATTTAAATCGATTAAGATAGCAAAGATCGCGGTTTCGAATCCTGCCTGAACCAATTAAATTTTACTTAGACCAGATCAATTTAGATCTGAAACTGGAGAATTGCTGTAAGGATGGTGACATTATTCAAGCAGGTACCCAAATGTATTTTGAAGTTCACCTACCTTATTTACCCCCATTTCCTCCCGCACCCCCACCCATACCCGCATTCATTCCAAAACCGGCATTGGCGCCAGCGCCTGCCCCAGTGCCACCATCGGGTCCGCCACCGCCGCCAGCTTGACCTAAAATAAAAAATTAAATACATAAATGCACAGTCAAGAACAAAAGGGAACATTTGGTTGAGAGACCCACCGAGCTCTTCGGGGCCTAAACCAACTTGCCGATTAACGGAAGACTCTGGCTCCTACACACTGAGTATTTTTTGCCATTTATGAGAAATGGCGTAAAATGCTAAGGGTGCAGAAAAGATGGTCACGGATTTAATCATCCACATACCTATATTCATTTTAAACTCACCACCAACTCCGCCACCAAATCCAAATTGAGCACCCCCACTGGCTCCACCTGCATGGTATAATATAAATGTCAGTCAAAACAATATTTAAAGGGGATGTTAAATGAACTCAAGAGCTCCTGTTTAAAAGACTGACTATTTAGACGTGATCAAACTCATAGCTTTATGTCATGCGCAAATAGTAAAATTATTGATAGGCACACTTTTGTATGTAACTGAATTTTTTTTTTTCTGATTTTTCCCTCGGTATGTTATTTTGCCACTCTCGAGTAAAGTTTCCGTAATTTCTTTTCCGGGTGTGAAAAACCATCTATCGACGAATATATCGAATTGCAAATTTTTTGTGAAGATCTGGTTATTATTAGTTTTGATCGCATTTTTTCACATATACGACGTTAACCAATCAAGTAATCGCCAGTCAATAGTTACTAACTACCATTTTTATTTTTTTATACCACTTAGGTGGCAGACAAGCACACGGCCCACCTGATGGAAAGTGGTTACCGTGGCCTATGGATGTTTATAACACCAGAGGAGTCACACTCGCGCTGCCAATCCTGTATGTACAGAGTTTCTGTCAGTGTAGAAGACAAAGTAGGACAGCCTTTAGTCTGCCCACTGATAGCACAAATTCTCCAATGAGCGCCAGTAAGCAATATTGTCTGGCGATTACTTGGTTGGTCTTTAGGTATATACTGCCGCAATAAAAGTGGGAAAACTTTAGTATTTTCATGCCTTAGTCTTGACATGGTAAATATACCAATGGCTCCAATAGTAAAATTTTAATCTGTTAAGTATCTGTAGTTTGATGACATTTTTTTTGATTTTTGATGACACCTTTCGTACTATATTCTAGCAAATAATTAAATTTGATATTATTTGATTTGATATGATTAGGATTAGGAATTCAAATTAAAGCTAGATTACCTCCAGCTCCTGGTCCTTGCTGCATACTCTGAAATAGAATAAAAAGTATAAATAACAATATTTCCGTTCCCCAGTCCGGGTCCCAGGGAATACATTCCTATAGCCAGATTATGCGAACAAAAATAACCAGGTTCTAAGTCAATTCAACTGTGACTTTCCGAGTGTTCTTACTATATACACCAGGGGTGTCACACTCGCGCTGCCGACCATGATGAAACCTTCTGATGCCCCTCTTGAAGAACCCCATATTGTAGGCGTCACTGCGTCCTGGTGTTTAGTAGTCACAGTATTTGGTATGTGAGTGGAATTAGTCTCGATAAAAATAACCAACAAGTAGGTATGGACCGCCTGTCACCCTGGCAGAAGCAGGCCGCGGCAGTGGCGCGCCTGGCGCGCCTCCCCGTTTCCGGGGTCGAGTTGGGGACTCTGTAGTCCCCACACCCGAGACGAGGGCCAGATCGTGAGAGATGGCCCTGGGTCGGCCGGGGTGCGAGGGATATGCCTGTCAACCCCACCTTCGGCAACCAAAGCGACCCACAGGCGGCGTGCGTTTTAGTCGGTTCGAGTCCGACATAACCTCCTCCACCGGCTCCGGTGGGGAGGTATCCGTGGGGATTTTGCGCACGTAAAAAAAAAAAAAAGTAGGTATGGAAACGATTGTGAAAACAGCAGAAGCGAAAAGTCTCTTCCAAGATCGTAGCAAGTGGTAATATGTAGTGTAAATGTTTGTGTGTATATTGTTATACTTACATATCCAAACATGGACACAATTACGAATATAACAAAAAAATGTTTAAGCATTTTCAGTTATTTAATTTGCCCAACAAAGTGCACAAGTTTCAATGCGGTAATGTTCATTTGATATGTACACCGTTGCTTATATACACCGTAGTAATAGCGCAGAAGATTGCGATTCCATCTAAATTGTGATGATCATATAATTGTTTTATTAAATACACACTATACAGAAAACTCTTCAGTGTTATTTTGTGGTACAACTACATAGAAAGAGATGCTATGCCAGGATATAACTATGACATGATATATGGATGTCGCAACCGTAGAAAACGATCGATTAAGATAGAAATAATTGAAACTGTCCAGGCGGGATTCGAACCCGTGATCTTTCCCTTACAGGGTGAACGCTCTGACCAATAAGCCACCGAACCTTCGCCTGAAACCATCCAAATTCTTCCATACATATATCCGTCTCATATACATAAGATTCGGTGGCTTTGTGGTCAGAGCGTTCCCCCCTGTAAGGGAAAGATAACGGGTTTGAATCCCGCCTAGACCATTTCAAGATTTTCTATCTCAATCGATTTTGAATAATTAGCATACTAAATTCTTACTTTGACGACCTCCGTGGCCAGCGGTAGGGGTAGAGCATTCGACTGCTATGCAGCAGGCGCGGCTTCGATTCCCGCTCAGTGCAAATATTTGTATGCATGAATATGTATATTTGCAATAGTCTGGGTGTTTCTATGTATTTACAAAAAAAAAAGTATCTAAGTATGTTCATCCGCATTGTAGATCCCATAACACAAGCTAGTTAAGCTATGCTTGCCATGAGTCTAGATAGCGTTGTGTAAAATGTCGTGGAATATTTATTTATTTCATTCAATAGAATGCGATGCTATACTAGGCTGTAATAAGCAATATTGAGGATTCCATTCCATCCAATCATATGATCAGGCAGTTAATTGAAATAGATGCGATCGTTTTGTATCTAGCATGACCACCATTATTCAAAGAATCAAAGAATCAATTTCATTTATTCAGTTTAGGCACATAAAGAGCACATATGAACGTCAAAATTTTACAAATATGTATGTCAAGAAATAATATAAAAATATTAAATAATTAAAAATAAACCATTGGAAAATGATTCTTTCGCTGGTTCGGTAGATTAGTTCTACTGAGAAGATACCAGCAAGAAACTCAGCGAACTACATTAGAACTATTGTTGTTTCCAATTAGAATCGTAAGGTCATTACCGGTCAAAAGTATTTTTTAACTAAGAGCGTTAGTCAAGACTTATTATTTGGTAGTAGAATGGTTGTTGTTGGTGCTTTTATGACCGCCTAGATAGATCCTCATGTCATAAATCAACCAACAATCGTTCGCTATCTTTAATCTGTCCAATTTGAGGAACGCGCGAGTCAAAACTACTCGCTATTGACTGACGCTCGTAGTTGATAAATCAAAAGTACATTTGACCGTTTATGAGTTTTGACTGTAACATTTTAGGAACAGAAATTGAATTAATTTAAAGAAATTAGTAAAGGTAGTAAAAATTTAGTGTATATTTACACTAAATTATGAAAAACGCCGAAGAACTCACGATAATTATAGTTTGGTAGGACACGACGGTATTTCCGCCCATTTGGGCAGTCCGACTGGGAAGTATCTACGACCTACAGAATACCGCAGCCATAATAACGTAGTGATGTGTTTCCGGCGGTGATTAGGGTAGCTAGAGCTCACTGGAGTTTTTGTGCTGTCAGTGGAAAGACCAAAAGCTTGCCCTGCTTTGTCTTTTACACTGACGGCACAGAAACTCTCTGTGCTCACAGGGTTGGCGAGTGTGACTCCCTTGGTATAACACACGTCCATATGCCACGGTAACCACTCCGTCAAGTGGGCCGTGTGCTTGTCTGACTATAAGTGGTATAAAAAAACTAAGTTCTTTTCAAATTAGTAAACTGTTTGTGTGTGCCATCTTTATTAATAGTTTGAATTAGAGTAGTCTTGAATATTAATTTGGATGAAGTGTCTTGCAGACGTCGCGGGTTGGTCGAGCGAAATAATCTCGAATAGTGTGGTTTTGGGAAATAAATCTGTAATAAAGAAAACAAAAGTTATCCTATTGTTCTCAACAAGTTCGATGTAGCGCAACATAACTTATTTTAATAAATAATTAGGGTCGATCCGGTTCTAGACTTCTTTTTACATAAATTTCGCGTACGATTCCTGACGAATTAGCAGTTTTGTATAAACACATAGCAAAACACATACAATCTTTTTACTTTCAAATTGTCTTGAAAGTAATAATCATTAAAGAGATGGGGTGGTCCAAATTCTACTCTGCCGGGTACAGGAAATTTGTTATGAGAATGATGATGTTGCCCAGTAGGCATTTACCTCCTTATTTGCCTGAATTGCCAGCACCCGCATTTCCGTTAGAACCATTCGCACCGGAGCCACCACGGGTGTTACCACCGGCGCCACCACCGCCGCCACCATTAGCGCCAGGTTGAGCTAAAAACCCAATAATCAAATACATCATTACGCAGTCAAAGACAAAAGTCTCCACCAAGATCTAAAGGGCCCAAAGTATCTCACCTGCTAGCCGATACATCTGCTGATTGACAGTAGAGGCTCTAGCGCAGGCTTTCCTCTCAGAATTAATATTTTAGTGTTAGAAACTTCTGTTGTTGACTGTACTACACCTCAAGTTATTAAGATTTTTAAATATTATGTAATACTAGCTGTTGCCCGCGGCTCCGCCTGCGTAGAATTCAGATTTCCTTTCAATTTTTTTGCGTTCAGGTATTCCCACTCCTGTCTGCCTTCATAAGTGGTTTGTCGAACTGCCGTCTCGGGTGTTAAGATGCCGGAGTGTATGATTGCCTAAACCATCCTGCGCTCCCCGGTTGCCCTTGGGACATCTACGATTTAAGATGACCTCCTCAGGAGTGGTTTTCTTATTGAGACCCGGAAAGGGGAAAGGCGGATGTAAAGGGGTAGAAAGGACCAGCCCGCCCCTTACCTGATTTTCACTGAGCCCTCTGGTCAGAGGGATCTCTGGGGTCTCCGAGCAGCCTTCCACAAGGTTGCTCTCGTTGCGACCGGTATTTGTCGTAGGCGGCAGCGCCTACCATTGTTGAGAAGCGCTGCCGCCTCCTTAGACCAGGGAACATCGCATGAAGGTTCTGGATCACGTATTTGGATCCCATTCCCGTTGCATCTTCTGAGCCTCCTACTCCAGCTGACGTACTTTTAGCACCACTTTAACCCATGGCCGTAATTTAATAGTTTTTAAATTAAAATATATGGGGATTTAACGAATTTATTGAAATTTATAATTTGGTAATATCTTTTAAATAGAACGTCCGATTTCAATAGGTCAATCATCAGACATTGAACAAGTAATCATCAGGTATTGAAACAATTATTGTGATATCCTTTATGTTATTCAATGTAATTATATAGTTTGAATGGCAATGTTGATCTACATTAAATATATATAGATAGAGACAGAATAGGGCTGTTTAACATCAGACAGATATACAGCCCAAACTCAGCTTCAGATGCATGGCTCAAGTCAACAATAGTACCCGGAATACGGCAATAGCCTATCACCACCTATTAGGTTGGACCGAATACAATGATTGGTGAATTGTGAGTGTTAATTCAGCTCTGCCTAACCCTCCGGGGATAAAAACGAGATTATATGTATTATATGTATATATAGGTAGATAATGTGCCCCACCTAAATGAGTCAAAAGTGGTTTTTTTAACCTTCCTTTTTAGCCACTAGGGGTTTAGACTTTGATACTAAGCAGAATTACACACCCGAGGAGAGGGCCAGATCGTGAGAGATGACCCTGGGTGGGCCGGGGTGCGAGGGATATGCCTGTCAACCTCACCTTCGGCAACCAAAATGACCCTCAGGCGGCGTGCGTTTTAGTCGGTTCGAGTCCGACATAACCTCTCCCACCGGCCCCGGTGGGGAGGTATCCGTGGGGATTTTGAGGAAAAAAAAAAAGCGGAATTACACATTTTGTACTCACCATTGGCTCCGTCACTACCTCCGCCAGGAGCTGACATACCACTGAATCCGCCTGCACATAACAATCACAATTTTACCCGACTATAGCGAAGCAAAAAGGTGGTTATTTTTGATTGTCCATTTATAGACTATGTGACGTCATATTGAATTGAATATGGTGCCTTCTAGATGGCACAAATAAAAAAAAAATAGATAATGTGTTGGGTATCAAATAAATGACTTAATTAGTATATTTCAAATATGTGTGGATTTAAGGTTTTAATTTAGGTAGTAGTGAATTAAGGATTATGGGAAAGATCACAGGTTTGAATCCCGCCTGAACCGATTAAATTTTTCCTATCTTAATCGATTTGAATAGTTAGCACACTATTTCATTTATTCAGTTTCTGCACACAAAGAGCACATATGGACGTCAAAATTTTACAATTATGTATGTCAAGAAATAATATAAAAATATTAAGTAAATAATGTAAAAATAAAGCATTGGAAAATGATTATTTCGCTGGTTCGGTAGATTAGTTCTACTGAGAAGATACCAGCAAGAAACTCAGTGAACTACATTAGAACAAGATTATTTTTCTAGCAAGCAAGAAACTTATGTTGACCACGCATTAACATCATTGAGGTACTCATCCACTTTATAGTAACCTTTACTCATTAAAGTTTTATAATGGTGTTAAGGTTAATAATAGTTTAGATTGAATTTAGTCACATACATCAGTTGAAGAACTTTTAGACTGTTTGTATTTAATTATATAAAATAAAAACTAAATTACCTCCTTGCTGCATACTCTGAAATTGAAGAAAAAGTATAAATAATATTTATAATATATTTCTATATGTATTATGTACTTTTAAATAAAATAGAAACAAAATTATGAAAAACTAAGATTTAGGTGAACATATCTTTGTAGAGGAAATATGCATCATCATCATCAGCATGATCTACAGGCCTGTCATATCACTCATATCCCACTAAGATGGACATAACAGATTTTTGAGGTGTAATCAATATAAACCAAATTATAGGAGTGATTTAAAAAAAATAAAAAATAAAATAATATTAATAAAGTATAGGAGTGAGCAATTTAGTTTCGTACGTAGCGATTCGGCGCGAGTCCGACTCGCACTTGACGGATTTTAATAGATAATTGCATGATCTTTAACTTTATCTCATTTTTATGACTAAATTTATCGTTCTGCCGAAAATCGCGAATATTCCTTTTTATGACATTTGACTCTGAATAAAAAATTCCAGGTGTCGGATGGATGAGCACTTTTTAAATTGTATTTATGCTGATATTTTGAACAATCCTACCAACTTTCAGTCGGGTGCGAATTATTATAGCCTCGGATGTGTACATTGACCTGAGTAGCGGGGATGTATGACCAATAAAGGTCGACCTAAGTGTACGTATATATCAATCAGATCAAGGACATTCTAACGAAACTAGAGTACCCACAATCGACGAGAAGGCCTGAGCCAGTACCTTCCGTGTGCTCAGGACGGAAGTGAATTTACTATATTTTTATTCCCCCCAATTTACGTATGCCTTAAGTCATTACGTCCGCCAATGTACTTCGTGCATAAAGAATAAATAAATAAATTGGAGGAAATAAAAACATAGTAAAGGATTGGGTAATTTCAATATGAGCAGTTTAACTTTGTTTGGGATGACTCGAATGTTTTTATTGATCACTACTGTTGATCCCGGTTTACGGCTGTTGCAGTACCTACCTAGTGCGATTTTGGATAAAATACAGACGAGTATGTATACAAATAACTATGAAAGCAGCAGAAGCGAAAGGTCTCTGTATGTATGCAATTTTTGTACTTACATATCCAAACATGGACACAATTACGAGTATAACGAAGAAAGTTTTCAACATTTTTAGTTATTTAATATTCCCAACATAGAGTACAAGCTCCAATTCAGGTATGCATATTTGAAGTAAAGTACTCGCTTATATACACTGACGGACTCATAAACTGCATCAAAGTAATAGACGACTTTGAAATAAATATTTTAACCAAGTATGCATACTTTCTATGCAGATTTAAATTGAAACCTCTAGATTGGTTCGTGAACTTTAAAACAGCGTAGGGTCATATCTTTAAGTTCAAGTTTATGTACTGGAAAGGACCTTAAGACTTTTATTGAAGAAAAAACAGAAATTTAAGAAAAATTGGTTTAATTAAAAAATTGGTTTTAACAATAGACACAAACTTTATGCAAGGGTTTATTTGTGTTTTAATAAGGTGTATTACCCCCACGTGCCCTTATTACGGATTCTAATCGGTTCCGCATAGATTTAATAAGGGTTTTTAAAAGATCTTGCGGAATATTGTCCCATTCTTCTGAAAGTGCTGTTCTTAGTGCTGCCACTGTCGTGGGCGAAGGGTTTCTCGCATATACAGCTCTTTTTAAATTGTCCCAAACATGCTCGATGGGATTAAGATCCGGGCTGCGTGCTGGCCAATTCATTGTACGTATCCCAACCTCTTCGCAATAATGTTGAACTTGTGCAGCTGCATGCGGCCGGGCATTATCCTGCATTAAAGTAAAATTTTCGCCTATGAATCCCATGTAAGGCACCACGTGATCTTCTAATATCTCTGTTATGTAGCGATGTGCTGTCAAACCCCCTCTATTACCGTTTTGACGGACCATGTCTATGAACACAAGTTCGGTTCGCCCGTTCATCGATATGCCACCCCAGACCATACATGAACCGCCTCCAAAAGGAACACGCTCCTCAATGCAACTTTGAGCATATCGCTCCCCACGTCGACGATAGACTCTTCTGCGACCATCTGCACCATATAAACATGTCCTACACTCGTCCGTGAACAATACAGAGGCCCACTGCTCTTCTGTCCAATTCAGGTGATGACGCGCAAATCTTAAGCGAGCTTGTCTGTGAGCTGTAGACAACTTTGGACCATTTGCTGGTCTAAAAGAGGTGATATCCGCTTCCTTTAACCTTCTTCTTATTGTTCGTGCACACACGTTTACTCCACGCACTTCATTAAGCTCGGTTTTGATGTTAACTGACGTGAGGAAACGATTTCGCAGGGAAGTTATAACAATAAATCTGTCATCACGACCTGTGGTTGCTCGAGTTCTGCCTGTACCACGTCTCCTCCTGTAAGAACCTGTCTCTACAAACCTTCTGTATATTCTAGAAACCGTAGACTGGTTTAAATTTAAATTTCTACCAATCGTTCGTTGATCCAAGCCCTCCCGCACCAATGCTACAATTTGTGCCGCTTGTTCGGACGAAGTATCCATATTATGGTTCAAAAACTCTCGATGTGTTAAAAAACTAACCCAACAATTATGCTGGTAACAATAATTCAATTGACAAAACAAAAAAAATCAATGAGAATCAATTTAAAACTTTGCTATAAATAACACGCAAATCTGATACTACAAGTAAATTTTCTTTCCCGGCTATATTCATTTGTTTTACTGCAGTTCTATTTTTAAATTTAATTTTTTTTTAAGATTAAGAGCCAGTCTTTCCATATTTATATAATTTAATCTAAAAAGTTTGCATACTTATTATAAAAAATCCTTTTAGAGTAAACCTGAACTTTGATGCAGTTTATGAGTCCGTCAGTGTATATATCGTAGTAATAGCGTAGAAGGCTATGCAAATTCATCTAAATTGTAATGCTCACATAATTATTTTCTTAAATACACAAAACACTTCATTGTTCTTTTGTAGTACAAATACATAAAGCTACGCTATGCTAAGCTAGACACGATATATAGATACGATCAATTGCTATCAACCACCTCCTGAAAATGTGACGAATTTCAATCGAAGGTGCATTATGTTTTATGTTTATGTCAAATGCCAAAAACTCACATAAGTGGTCAAAAGTACTTCATTATTATCAATGAAGTAGTTTTGATTTGGCTCACCGTCCATCCCATAGATTAAGTTACAGGGTTAAGGCGGGTTCGTAGTTATTGGGGGTGGTTTTAGGACCACCCAGATAAAATTTATCTTCGTTTATTATCTTTAACCTGTCTGTTGGGTTCCGTGCTATCACAAAACTCGTTTTGCTCACTTCTACTCGTACAGCTAGTCAAAACTCCTCACCTTCATAGTAATAACTGTAATAAGTCCTCAGTTAATAAGTCAAAAGTACGTTTGACCGATTATGAGTTTTGACTGTACCGTTTATAAATTAGTTCATAATGTATTATTGGTAACTGGAATGCGCAGAGCTAACATGATCGCATCTGATCAAATACAGCGTAACGTAGGCAATAGCCATTAGTTTCGGTTTAAATAATATATTCTCCCATAGCATCTTAACCAAAAATAATATTTTCATAATCTCATTACCATGGATGTCCAAGGCAGTGTGCAGTGGAGGAGAAAATATTGGAAGGTGGACTCTGGGTTAGGGGTGAAGGTCTCGGATGCAATCGGGATGAGTATAATGGAGTTCGAAGGACCATCAGACAATGAAAAATTTAGAAACTAGCGACTGTCGTGGTATCTATGGGTGTACTATGAAAAGAGGTGAAAGTAATGTTGTAACAAAAGGTACAAAGTATGAATGTAGAGGGCTTTGGGAGCAGAGGTAGCCCTAAGAAAAGATGAATGAATTGCGCGAAAGAGATTATGACAAATAAGCGATTGAATGGGGAAATGACATCTGATATGTAAGGATGAGAATGATATATTGCACTTGCCCCAATTAATGGGCAGTAAGGTATATCTACTCTATGACACAATACACACTGACGTGATTGGTCATAATTATCAACAGAGAACGAACTTGAATGTACATTTTAATGTTCTACGAAATGTCTTAAAACGGCGCAGTCATTGTCTTACAGCGATTAAATAAGTACTTGTCGCGGAAAAAAATATAACATGCATATATAAGTATGTACCCTCCGCGGGCCTGGGTTACGGTTCGGAAGAATCAGACCTATAGTCTATTCACGAAGCCGTGAGAAAAATGGTAAACAAAGAAAACAGTGGTTGTCAAACTTTTGTAGTGTATTAATGTAGTCCTTTTAAAATTTGGCAACATATCGTCAGCATTTACTTCCAAAACCTTGTCAATTATTGGCAGTTCATTTTCAAAATAAAACATATGTACTTTACGGCGTATCGCGCCCAAATCCATGTCGTCTAAGCTATGAATCAAAGATTGCCTGTATGTTGGTGGTGGCGGAGATTCGAGACGACCTGTTGTCTTCTTTTCTTGTACAAACCGGTATACAGAGGATCGTGATATTCCCATAATTTCTGCAGTCTTGTCCATAATATCAGTTTTGTAGGGAAACGAATCTTTGGGCCAAGCCTCTTCTACATGTTTGAACACATTAATAACTGTCTCCTTATCCATAGAATGCATTGGAGTACGCTTGGAACGTTTTTTCTTCGGTGAAGTAAACGTACAAGCACCGCTCGGACCAGGTTCACCCATTTCCACCAAAATTAACGTTCAGAGAAAAGAAACTTAACAATAACTGAATATAAAAACTTAACACAACTATAAAACTTAACAAAAACAATAACTTTAACAACGAATAATAAAGAATTAACGAAAACAATCCGGGAAGAAACTCTCGCGTCAACAAGTTGATCACGAGTAAAAAATGGCGGGTGTAACCCGGCTAAATACAGAAACTATTAATTGTACTTCCATTACTTAGTATTACTGTTCACCTTTATTTAGTAGTACTACAAATGCATTCAAAGTTTGATATTCACAACATTTTTAGGTCTTTTATAAGGTCAATAATTTTGAATATTAAAATTTTACTTAAAAAATATGATATGTGTTAAGGTGAATATTAATTAAACGAATTAATTAATATTCAGCTTGTATTAAAAAATATCACCTAAAATATGCCGGTTTGTTCATAATTTTATCTAGCTTCTTACATAGTTAAAATATTTATTAAATTCGTAGTTCAATTATTGATAAAAAACTGACACCTAAAAGAACCTTTTTTATGGTTTGTTTACCTTTTTTCGCACGGCTTCGTGAACGGACTATAATTTGTAGCATTTTTTCGTGAGGGGTTCTTCATAGGAAACTTCCCCTTTCTAGCGCAGAATGACGATAGAACTCATTAGTGATTACCTAACACTATTGTCTTTTATGTCGTCATCACATCATTAACCTGCAATTTCTATATATTCACCTTAGAAACTTTTTTCTCTACTCCTAAAGTACTCTACATTATTATCCTGTATTATAATCATAATTTTTATTATATTTTGAAACAGGTATACGCGAGTTAATCTTTATAACTATTTCACAGGCAGTTGCATCTGCATTGTACTGAATTCAATTATAATTATTTACCACGCAAAATGCATGTCGTGTTATATGCGTTAAACCATCTTATGCAAGGACATAAATGATTATATATTAACTACGGATGTCACAGATTTTCCTATGTTATGTGTTATTTATGCTCTGGTATACCATAATTATTATGTTAGCTAGCGCGTCATATAGTTTTAATTATGGCTGAAGGTGTGTGGAGATTGAATTTAATGGAAATCTTCCATTGCTTCCTGCTTCTTTATCCAAGTGCCAATCACGGTCGCAAGCTTGCACAAGGAGCCTGATCACTACTCTTTATTTCCATGATTTAAATTTTATTTAGTAATTTCCTTTAAAGGAATTACGAATAATATACCGGTGCCTTTTAATTTTAATTTTTAATTGCAAGAACCAATTCAAGTATTTCTTTTAAACTTATACAATCTACACGTATTTAACGAGTTTTTTTTAGATTCACGAAATCCTTGACAAGTTTACCTATAGTAACATTTTACCAACTATGTTTTTAATGTATGCAATAGAGAGTGAGCACAAACCTACAGTAAATAATTACAACTAAAAATGTATACAAAGCATTTAAAAATATGCGTGTGTTAAAAGTGTAAATTGTTACTAAAAATATACAAGATTGTACGATAATAACTTGGAAAAATACCAGCAATTGTACCAAAAAATATGTTTTTGTCGTTGAAAAATAGCTCATACCAGAAAATTACAGTTAATAGTGGAATCAGTTGGAAACTATAGCTTATTTACATAATAATATTCATGTTACTTGCTGACGAAATACCCATCATGTTTCATAGCCAAGGTCTAACCTTTGATACACCTTGTTCTGATCAGGTAATAGTGTCTTTTTGACGATGTAATCGGTTGGTATGTTATAATGATAAATGCTTCCTGTTATGATGTCACGATTTATACAATGTAAAAAAATATATGATTTCTTGAACGTGGCTATTATTTTGTCATTTTTAAATTTTAGGGTAAACTTCGATATTGTTACTGCATCATGATTAACCATGAGGTTATCCCAGTGACGGGGCGTTACTTATGGATTAATTTAAATTCAATTCATCCAAAACTATGTCAATTGCCTTACATTAGCGTTTTTTTACAGTAAATTGTTTTTCATTTATGCATAAATTGAAAATAAATCAATTGTTCTTGAAGCTATGGAATGGTAGTTATATTGATAGCCTGACCAACGAAAGATAGTTAAAAAACGGCGGCAAATTTGAAAAAAAAAGAGGTTGCAATACCGATTATACGTCGATGAAACGGAGTTGATACTGATATTAATTATATTTTATTTTAGTTCCATGTAGACTGTTTTATAAATAAATAACAGCCTACATGGAACTAATGACATGATGACATGACCGTCGACGCAAGACGGATGTATATAGGAAAATTTGGATGGCGTCAGGCGACTTTCGGTGCTTCTGTGGTTAGAGCATTCCCCCTGTAAGGGAAAGATCACGGGTTCGAATCCCACCTGAACCAATTAATTTTTTTCTATCTTAATCGATTTGAATAGTTAGCATACTAAATGATTTAAAGTTTCATTCTAATGATTTTACTTTTTGTATAAAGTCCTCACAAAAAATTAAAGAAAAATATGTGTTATTCAGTATAACACTTGCAAACTTGTGTTACCGAAAAAATTTACTTGTTCGTACTCTACAATACAAACAATTTTGCATTAGATATTCATGAGTAATAAATCGGGACCTTTAAAGATACCTGTATGAATATTAGACTCAGCGCCTTTATATTGGCTTAAAAAATAAAATATTGGATAATAATGCCCGGTTAATGGCAATAGGCTCGCCACCTATTACATTGGGACCTAAACATAAACTGGCGAAATGTGGGTGCTAGCACCTCTGCCTACCCCTTTGGGGATATAGGCGTGAGTTTATGTTATGTTATGTTTAATTATTTAAAATCCATAATTTATTATAACTCGTGGTCATTAATATGGCACCTGGCTACCCAAATGTAACAATAACTAATCTCAAATAAAATCCGTAAACATATAACTCCGAAACTCAAATGAAGGCAAAGGTGCAATGGTCACAGTGTTACGGATGCTGCTGGTCTCGTAGGAAGAGAGCGGGGTCTCGTGCGGGGATGCGAGAGGAGGGTTGTTTTCCAACCAGGTGCCATGTTAATTCGGACGACTTGTTAACACACAATTGGCTAGTATTAAAAATAATCAATTCGTTTTGAGAATAATCCGGAAATGATAACATTATATGAGTATCAAGAAGTTTTCGAAGACTATAAAATATAAAGATGAAGATAAATTTATTTGTAGAAAAATGTGTACAGATGATGTTACAATATATTACCAGGAAAAAACTGTTGCCATATAAAAGTTTTGAAAAATATATTTGTTCATCTTTCGCTAGCCAGAGTCTACACAGTCGCATAACCAGGTTGACAGCCTGGTTATGCGACTGTGTAGACATCTGGAGA
Organism: Eilema griseolum; assembly: GCA_963662185.1. NCBI lineage: Eukaryota > Metazoa > Arthropoda > Insecta > Lepidoptera > Erebidae > Eilema > Eilema griseolum. The sequence goes on from OY759249.1 coordinate 7,701,785, forward strand.
GTTGAACGACATTTTATAAAATATTAGGCAGAACTGAATATAGTAATAATAAGAGCAAGAAGCCTTTATGGAACTTATTACATATGTCGTATATAATACATTTATTCATATGTTTTCTTTCCAGGTATACCAATGGCAGAGAAGTTTAGCTTCTGTCTCAACACCCTGCTCTCTGATGTCGCCATGAAGCAGGCGGCTCTCAGAGAAGAAATTATTACAGCTCAAATCGAGCTTATGTCCAACCTGACCAAGCTTATCATCAGTTGCCACGAAAATCGCGATTACAGCGCAACCATTTCCAAACTCCAACTTTGTAAAAGCACGATACCAATTCTGATAGGCCTTGCTCGATCCATGGGTCGATATTCTACTTTAGATCCTCCTCTCCTCTGTCGGTTGTTCCCGCAGCCACTGAGCCCAGTAAAAAACAAAGAACCTGAACCAAACTTTGAGTATTCTACTTTAGATAAGAAGAGGAAGTTCAATCAGTTCCGACCGATCATCCCAAGATCGTTATCAGTGAATTTGAATCCAAATAATGAGAAAATTCTAGAAAATGGTACCGACACTATAGATAGTACTGGAGGTACTTTGAAACGTGGGTCTCTTCATAGTTACAATTCAGTTCCTTATGATCCTACGACATATTTCTTTCACAAGTTCGGATCCAGTTTCAATCAGTTCCCGTATATGAGGTTTTCAGAATCACCTGAAAAGAGAATCAATGTCCAATTTTACATAACGTATTTACAGTCGATTCTTTCGCTGGCTAAGAAACTTTTGACTAAAGATTTACTGGCATTTTTGGATGAAGAAGCTGAAGATATTTATGCTTCAGGACAAATTCAGGTAATATGTATTCCTTTTTTGTCTAAATAAGAAAAACTACCTGCACCGTGTACAATCACTAGCAGTGTCGATTACGAACGATGCCTTAGTCACAACTCACGAGTTAATCAAAAGCTACTTTAAATATCTTTCTCCCTAGTAGAGGAAACTCAGAACGTATATCAGAAGAGAAGCAAATTCGAGTCGGGGTCGGATCGGAAGTACATATAATATAGTAAAATTATTAATAATACTATTATCGTGTTTGCAGGTATTCCCATACAAATCGTTTTCTGAAACGTTAAATCTGGTAATGGTTACATTGTTGAGAGAATTACTACAGTATCAGAAAGACTTGCCCGGTCCGTTCACTAAAGATGTTCAGGTAAGCAATTAACGAACTTGATTTTTGTTGCTATTGAAAGGTTTCTATATTACGGATATTTGATGAACCGACGCTATCGCACAGGTACTTCCCATTATCCAGGTAGCTAAACCGCCAGGAAAAGATTCTTGCTTTCTTTTTTTTCTATACTAAAGTAACAATAATGCACGGCTTCTCCCAAGTGACCCGCATTTGATAAGAAACTGCTACCCATGTGTATCAATAGCCCTGTTTACCTGGCACTCGTTAGCGACTGCCGAGAACTTTCATCAGAAAAAATAAACCAGTGAAGTAGGTAATATGAATAAGTTTTGTAAAATAATTATTTTCTTTACAGGAATTTGTTAAATGTCTATTCTTGAGTGGCCAGACTGAACTGCAGAGCCGCCACCACGATGCCTCAGAGAGGGAGGACAGAGAAAGCAATTATGCTACTGTGAACAAATTCAAAGTCAATGTGATGGCTAACTCAGCATGTGTAGATCTCCTCGTCTGGGCAATTGGCGATGAAACAGGTGATTTTGTGAAAGCATTCATAATAATTAAAAAATATCATAATAATATATCTAAGTAAACATTTTAAGGTTTGTTTTTGAGTCGTAAATGTGGTTATTGATAAATGTTTCCGTTTTGATGTTTTATCTATTTGTAATTGTCCTTGAATATATGTAGTGATGTGCCGTATATTTTATTATATTTATCACTCAACTGACTTTAAGTATACAATTAATTTATTTATGCGAATTTCTAAAGCTAGATTTTTACAAAAACATTACTCATTTACAATTTTTACTGATATTCCTGTTACCTTATCGACGAATTGAATTTATCCTTGTGTTAATGTAGCATGACACTGTAAAGTAATTTATCTTTCCTCTAGCAAGCGATTTGCAGCATATAATTTGAGATGGTGGCCTGTTAAGACATGCACACATGAATGATTATTACCTATTATATTGTTGTTTATCTATCTGTCTAGTACACGTACTTATGTATACATAAATGCTTTTTCTTTCATTCCACTCACTTTGATTTGAGTTGAATCCTCGTTTTGTCAGGAACCCTTTACTTTACTCATTTCGTACCTGTTTCACTCCTCATGATTAACTTCTATGGGACGCTCATTAACCGTGAAGTAATATTAATATTTAATATTAAAATCTTTTTTTTTATACCACTTGGTTGGGAGACAAGCACACGGCCCAGCCGATGGAAAGTGGTTACCGTGGCCTATGGACGTGAGCAACGCCAAGTGAGTCACACTCGCGCTGCAATCCTTGTAAACACAAGAGTTTCTGTGCCGTCAGTGTAAAAGACAAAGCGGGACAAACTTTTGGTCTGGTCCCACTGACAGTACAAAATCTCTCCAGTGAGCTCTGGCTACCCTACTCACTGCCGGAAACACAACACGAGGTTATTATGGCCGCGGTATTCTGTGTGGCGGAGGTACTTCCCCAGTCTACCTGGACTGCTCAATTGAACGGAAATACCGCCGTGTCCTACCTCCTTGCCAGATCAGTATCGTTAATACCTTGGTTTCATAGTACAATTTTACTAGTGTCGCTGCAATAAGCAATCTTCATCTTTTAATTGTCTGATTGCGGTCCGTTGCTTTATTTTAGAAGATGATGTCGTTTCCTAATTCACACAGTTATAAGCAATTGATGTTTTTCGAATAAGTAACAGGAATATTAGCTATGTAAGTGACCCGCTCTTATATTATAAACGTATTTGTAATATTATGCTTTTAGACTCTTTAGAGATTCGTTTATTTCCTTATTATAATGTTATGTATTGTATTGGTGTTGCAGTTGATGCCGACTATACCGTGCCAGCTCTTATAAATGCTCTAACTATATTAATAGGTATCAACCAGTGTGGTGATCGAGTGACCCCATTCACTAACTACCTCCTATGCATTTGTTTTAAAATTATATATTTTATATGTTATTTGTTGCTTTATTATCTATTGAAAATATTGAAAACTAACTTATAAATTGACAACTGACGTATACATGTACAACTACCTTATACATGTACAACTTACTTATACATTGACAACTAACTTATACATTTACAAGTGACTTATAAATTGACATTAAGTTGTACATTGACAACTAACTAATATGACAACTCATCACATGACCTGAAATAAATTATCATCGTACACATTTTGTAGTTATACTTGTATTTAAAAATACTACTTAGAAACATACTAGCAATTTAATCAATGTTAATAAGAGGAAATTGGTAGCAAATAATTAAAACCTTTAATTATTAACTACATTATCATTTAGATTCATTTTACTCAAAAAGACCGCACTCTCAGGTTCAGTATCAGAAAAATTGTTCTTCTGCACGGCTATTATTTAAAATAATAATGATATAATTTTATTCTTCTAAAAAGATTTGTTGAGTTCTAGGATATCTAGCTGCGGAATTTATAATATTCATAATTCATAATTAACCAAATAAAAATCTGTATAATTTAACGTGTTTCACAGTCGTGTAAATAGTGTTTTACGATTTCTAATATTTATGTATGCTTTATAGACTTAAAAGAATGGTGTATAAATTAATATACATTATAATAATTAAAATTTAGAAAACCAAGTACCCATACCTCAACTTAGTTGAAGCTGATTCGTTTGAAATACTTACTTAAAAGTTAGTCAAAGTTCTAACATAACTATTTTAGCACAGGACCAACCCACTGCTGGGCATAGGACACTTTCACCCACTGGTGGGTGCAAGGGAATGTTTATTTGGGCAAATCAATCGAAAAATGTAATACTTACCTACAAAAATACGAATGATGAGACTTGTTTTATTAATCGATTGTTATGTTATTATTTCCATACAATACACAAGGAGACTGAAATTCTCTTTCACCCACCAACTATATGATAGGAATATTTCTTTACTCATAGATATACAACTTATGGCTGAAACGTATGACGTTTGTATTTACCATAGAAAGACAAATACAGAACGTTTAATGCCATTATCACTATAGTTTAATCCCATTATCACTATAGTTGCGGCCCGCTATGATGGCCGTTTTGACACGACTGGTTTTGCTCGTTTTTTCTTGTTTGGTGCGCTGAATATTGAACAACGAACTTTTAGACGAATAACTAAAGAAAAATATCGCGAGACTGGCACAGAAGAAAATAAAGTTCACGCCACAAAAAAGAGAAAAACGCAAAACCAGTCATGTCAAACGGCCATCATAGCGTGCCGCAACTATAATGGTTGTTTTTTAATGTATTAATTATCAGTTGTATTAAGATCACATTCATCTCAGGTGCGGATTCGTTATGTGGACGCTTGACTGAGAAGATAAACTCCAACCATAATCACAAGTTGATATTGGCACATATGCCGCTACTGATGGTTTGCCTTGAAGTAAGTCACAGAAATACTTTTTTAGAACTGTTGTGCAGAGACGTGTAGGATAATGAAACGTTAAGGGACTATGGATTTTTCGCACTGAAATTGTTGCAACCGCTTGTCACCTCAACAAAAGCAGATTTGTACAACAGAGCCTTCTTTCCGGGGTAGGATGGGACCATATCAAAATCCTAGATGGCCTAGGGCCAGCCGAGATTCAAGGGAAATGTCTTATAGGATAACTTGACATCCCGGTAATTGACGGCGTGTGTTTTTAGTCGGTTTGAGTCTGACATGACTTCGACATAACCTCAAAAAATGGTATAGAAGTATAAACGGATAGGATAAAAAAGTATACCTACTCTTCATCATAAAGAAAGAGTTAAATATTGTTAAATATTTACAGGGACTAGGCAAGCTAGCAACAAAATTCCCATCGATAGCGAACACTTCGATATATTGCCTTCGAGACTTTTTGGTGACGCCCTCACCGATATTGTTCAAACTACACAAATTGGAACTCGAAAAGTCTGGCAAGGAACACATGAAAGTGACACGTAAGTTACATTTTTGTAATTCATAAGGTGTGTAACTTCAGAGGAGTCACACCCGTGCTGCCAACCCTGTAAGAACAGAGTTTCTGTTCCATCAGTGTAGAACACTAAATCAGGACAAGCCTTTGGTCTTCCCACTGACTGCACAAAATCTCTCCAGTGAGCTCTGACTACCCTACTCACCGCTGGGAACACAACACGAGGTTATTATAGCCGTGTTATTCAGTAGGGTGGAGGTACTTCCCCAGTCGGACTGCTAAGTTGGGACGGGAATACCGTCGTTCTTACTTATACTAATGTAAAAGCAAACAAACGTGTGGTGTCAAGTGTTATCGTGTTTTTTTTAAATTACCGAGTGGTCTGTGTGGTGTACATTGAGTGTAATAATGTTTCAAAATCATTGATATCCATCCTGTTTTATCAGTTGAGTTTAAAAAATAAAACGACCATGTTATTTTTTTTTTAATTTCTACAAGGTTCAATACAATAACCGTATTTTAGTAAATATGTCTAATATTACGTACCAATCTTTACAGTGCAAGGAAAGGAGCTTCAAGGTCTAACAGAATCCGGCGTCCCTGTTAAATCTACTCCATTCGAGAAACTTCGAGATGCGGCTATTGAGAATCTCTGCGTGGCTTTAGAGGCGGCTCTGACTGTAGACCCTTACTGTGTGCCAGCTTTAGTGGGCTCCGTCAGTAATAGACTGTTTACTGCCGAAACTAGCGACAGGTGAGTGGATAATATTTCCTCTTTCACCTGACCTAATGACGACTTTCACTGCTACTAGAGGAGCTGTACGGAATAATAGAAATTTAATGGTGAAAGACTACTAATGGACTATTTATTGACCATTCGTTACTGTGAAGCAGATGACATTGTAAAAAGGCTCTTTGCCTATTCATATACATGTCAAAATTAATTGACTCGTTTATCAACTTTAACTAATTGTCTAAAAACGTATTTAAGATGAATTTAGCTAACGTAAAAGTAAGAAGTTAAAAAATTATCTGTATCGAAACATCATAGATAAATACTTTAATTTATAGTTATAAGCCCGAGTCGGATGGAACCGCGGTCGTCTAGACAAACCCCGTAAGGGTTTTGTCAACCATGTACGTCAGATACCTTATTGGCCTTGTTTGTGAATACTAATAAATAAAAAATAAATAAAAAAAACTAGTTTTGGTGGCCCGTTAAAAATTCTAAATTTAACATTCTTACCCAGTATCTCTAGCACGATTTTCGTTCTAAGCAGCTTGTCTACTATGCGTAGAAATCAATGTCTTTTACACAAAAATTTCTAAAAGTATAACTTTTGTTGAACAGAATAGAAAATATTCTATTGATGTATAACATTTTTTTTAACTAAGAATTATTGTGAGTGCGTATTTTATGTATTAGTAGATATTATAATATATACCAATCGGATAAGATAATCCGAAACAGTGAAAAGGCTTACTTGTAAAATTATATTATGGTTTTTTCTGTTGCATATTTATGTTTAAATGTCTGTTTCAGTGAATCGTCCCTAATTAGTATGAACATAGTGATAATGTTGGGCCACGTGGCTGTCGCTCTGAAGGATACCCCGAAGACTACCGACACAATCTTACAATTTTTCCAACAAAGGTAAGAATGGAATGTTTTTAAATTTATTTTTTTGAAATTGTTAAAAAAAATCCTATAACCCGATTGCAGCACTATCTACCGACGACGCGTAAAAAAAATTGCAAAATGATCTCTGAAGCGAGATCTATATCTGGTCTCGAGCGTCGGAGGTCGCAAAAGGACCTCCGTCCCCCAAGAGCGCGGCTTGGGGGTGACGGGTGAAGCCACCTGACTAGCAGAAGCAGGCCGCGGTGGTGGCGTGCGAGGTGCGCCTCCTCGTTTCTGGGGATGAGATGGGGTCTCCGTGGTCCCCACATCCGAAGAGGGCCGTCTCATAAGAAACGGTCCTGGGCCGGCCGGGGTGTGAGGTATATGCCCACACAGTCGGCGTGCGTTTTAGTCGGTTCAAGGCCGAAATAACCTCTGGGGATTTTGCGAACATTAACAAAAAAGATTAAATATTGGGCTAAAATCATTCATTCTAAAACTTCTATAAAATCAGCAAGTATCTCAAACTAACTCATGAACATTTCATGTATTTTCAGGCTATGTCGTGCCCCATCGTCTTTAGATACTCTGATAGTGGACCAACTTGGTTGTATGGCTCTCGCAAGCCCCGAGGGTCCGGCTCACGATGAAATTCTGAGGATGTTCACCGTCATCACCGTAGAGGCAGCCAGCGCGGCGTATCACCACACCGATGATAGGAAGCAGTACAGGTAATTTTTGGCCCTGGTTTAAACGGTGCTAGGGATATGCCCTTGATAAACTCACCTCCGGTATTGGCAGACGCAAACGGTGAGCGGCTTTAGTCGGTTCGAGTCCAACACAACCGGTCCCCGCCGATCCGTCGCCGATCCGCCGTCCGATTTCCGCACTACAAAAAGTACATGTAATTTTCACACCCATACGTCTACCTATCCATCGAATAGAGATACTCTTCATAGGACAGTGCTTTGAAGTATATGTTACACAAAAAATGGCCGTATATTAATTTTATTTTACTTACTTTTCTCTCTTTCTTTTGTTTTAATACACTATCTATTCAAGTTTAGTCGGTAACTACACCATATCTTTTGTTTTCATAACATTACTGTCCATCCCAAGGTTGCCTGGAAGAAATCGCTTCAGCGATAAGGCCGCCCATTGTACATTGAACTGTATAGATGCTATCTACTTGTCCTACTGTAAATCTGTTGGTGTACAATAAAGAATTATCTATCTATCTATCTATCTTCTAAATAAATTGTGAATAAGATATGCGTTGTAATCACCCTTAAAGAAATAAGCTAAATGCTTGTAGTGGTTTATGAACCAATTATTATGAATTAAGTGATTGTAAATATCTCTACAATCACTTAATTTTGATGTCTGAAGATACCATACTATCGCACTTGTTTGACTTTCGATTACTATAGCCATTTTGTTTGAATTATCTCTCTCACTTTCTCTCATTGTTAGACGTCATAATGACGTACGTTATAACATTTATGGCTCGATAACTCAACTGCTAACGGCCGTGCTATAGGAAAACAAAATTAAATGACAGTTGAAAACATATCTCTTTTTTTTTATACAACTTAGGTGGCAGACAAGCACACGGCCCACCTGATGGAAAGTGGTTACCGTGGCCTATGGACGTGTGTAACATCAGAGAAGCCACACTCGCGCTACCGACCCTGTAAGCACAGAGTTTCTGTGCCGTCAGTGTAGAGGACAAAGCAGGACAAGCCTTTAGTCATCCCACTGACAGCACAAATTCTCCAGTGAGGTCTGGCTACCCTACTCACCGCTGGGAACACAACTTATCTATTTTAATGTCCAACTTTTCCTCTAGGCACGTATCTGGTGCTGTCCTCAACGCACTCGCGAACATAGCCGCGAATGTTCGAGGCACAGGTGCTCGACTTGAGCTCCTAACCCGTTTGCTCGAGCTATTCGTCCAACTAGGGTTGGGAGGGGAGCGTGCGACGGATCGCTCTCCCGCACCTGTGCTTAAGGCGTCTGGAAGCGCGGGCAACTTGGGTGTGCTTATACCTGTAATAGCTGTGAGTATATTAACTTTTTTTAACCCTACACAACTTACTACAACGTGAAGCGATTAAAACCACTGAGACCGATTTTATTGAAAATTTGGGCAATTCCTAATGTTAAATTGTTAACTGTAAATAATAAATAGTAAGAATTGCAATCAATCAATCCAGAAACTCAGATTAATTTGATGTCTGAGACTTTACTTACATGAAAAGCTTTCTGTTCGTAATGCCCTTGATATCTCAAGAACTAGGTACTGAATAGTTTTTTTTTTCTAAATTAGACACGTCAATACGAGATCACGTATCGTCTAATTGTAAATTGAAGGAGGGGCCGAAGCTAAAGTCTGAGAAAAAGGACACCATTAATAGACAAGAGATCATCGATACAAGCGATTTAGTGTTAATAAAACATCATGTTAATTGAGTTTCCATGTTGCTTGATGAAAATTACTATTGTCAACAGGTCTTAGTAAAAAGGTTACCACCAATAAAAAATCCAAAACCTCGACTACACAAACTTTTCAAGGACTTTTGGCTATACTGCGTAGTCATGGGATTCACTGCAGCAGACTCAGGTAATTATCATAGTGTATTTTTTTTTAATTTTTATTGTATTACTTTATTAATTATTAAAAATATTTCAATCTACCCACAAATTAAATTTGTGCTAAGTAATAATAATAATTTTTAAGAAGGTGCAGTGAGCGGGTTTGGAATGTATATAATATTGAATGTTTATGTTCATTAAAGCTAAACTATATCACAGTTTACTTCGTTAATAGTCCCATAAATACTTTACGAGACACCATATATCCTCTTGCGCCATATATCGCCATGTACCAACCCATTTGGCCATCGTGGAAACAGTAGGCCAAAGCCTCTCACCATTGGGAGAGGCCAATGTCCAGCAGTGGACTGCAAGGGGTTAATTGATTGATTGATATAACCTCCAAATATTACAAAATGTCAAAATTTGTGAAGATGATCGTGATTGAGTAATATACATATCTCTTTAGTATTCAATCACGACCTGGCTGCACAAATTTGGCTAAAATTTAGACACACGATCATCTGTGTTTCTAATTTTAAAATTATTTCTATCTCTATATCATAATATAACTAGACTGGGTTCCGGGGAAAAATATAGACTTAATTTCATTAATTTTTTCATTCACTATACATCTAAAAGATGCTGTATAATTTTAGCCTTTATTTGCAAACCAGTAAAGTCTTAGATTTAAACAGCATTTTTTGCAGTGTCAGTGGTATGACTGTGGTTGACAATTAGTAGAATCGTGGTCCTGATAACTGACTTTACGGAACGGTCTTCTATTCCAAATTTGAATTTTAAATCATTTTTCTAGAGCCACGTATAAAGATCTTATATCGTCGTCCGTTCCTATGTACGAGTGCTCGTTATTAAACGTAGACATACAAACCCGCGTACGCACCATAAAATTAATATTAAATATTATAATATTAGTACTATCCTTTCAAATGTATATATAAACTGTGTTTATATAGATGTATTTACCAGTCTTATTGTCTCTTCTTCTATGGCAACGCCTTTAGCTATGCGAAAGCGTGAGTAACCATGCTTTTAGAGTTTAGATTTGTATGTTGTCTATTTTTGATAATTTTGTTTGGTAATGGTGCTATATTTACAGATATACAGTATTAGGAATATTTACTCTGTAATTAAGTTGGTGTTGTAGTTGTCTAGTATTTAAAATTGATGTTGTTTAGTTTTAGTTGTAAAGCTATCAAGCTTTAGTGATTAAGTATCCTAGGTTCTAATCCTGACTGTTACTCGACTGACGTGAACCCACTCTTACCCCTCGTTTACACTACGACACAAGTTGTAAAACAAGTTGTAAACTTGTTTATAAAAAACTTGTTGAAGACTAATCAAACCACAATACTTGTTTTATACATGTATTTCAGATACTTTTTCGTTCACATAGGATGTATAGCCAACAAGTTTTAACAAGTACAAAACACATTTGCGTTCACACTGTAGCCTGTGACATATTGCAACTTGTCAAATACATGTTTTATACTTAGGTGTAAACGAGGGGTTACATTAGAATGTAATGTATGGGAAAAGATTAAAATGTACCGTACATTTCAAACGATTCTGTTGAGAATATTCGATTCGGCTGACGTCATAGGTTTGGTTGAAACAAAAACACACGGTGTCCATACTTGCTATTCAATTGTGTAAAGCGTTACCAAATTCCCGATTCAAACGATCCATCTCTTGTGACTCCCCCAAAATGATAACCCACCAATCCCAATCAAAGAATGGTTGAGTTTTTACTGCGAGGTGCACAGACTATACCTGACGAGTAAATAAATTTTAATTTTGATGATTTGATTGATGTTCATAAGTGTTACTTCGTAACCCACATGAATAAATATATTGTGATGTTGATTTTTTTTTACTTGGATCACCGTAAGTACTTATCTCACGAACGTGAATAAAGCACCATTACAAATTGCTTAACAATAACTTAACGGTTTTAGTCAAATATTTGTAAAATATTACTAACCCACGGTTTCTCGCACATTTGTCACTTGTGTCAACGTATCATATCAAATACTGAACGCTCATTGGTTGACTTTTGATCGTCAATCATCTTTAACCAATGAGCGTACAGTATTTAGTGTGTTGACATGAGTTTGACAAGCACGCGAGAAACCGTTGATGATTTTGTAGTGTGTGTGTGTTTTATTCGGTTTATTTTTTAGTTTTTATTTTCTACGAGTGTGCTTCTAGGAAATATAGTTAAAAGCATTGATAGTTTATTTATTTTGTTGATAGTACGTATATAGATGAAGCTTTTATGGGTGGTGAATGGTGTTATTTTTCTGAAGTTCAAAATGTTGTGTGGAATATTGCCTTTTGACCGAATAGGCCAGTCATTAAAGCCTCAAACCCGGAAGAAATTAGTAACACAGTGAAATTTTGAGGGGTTTGAATAAATATGAAATAACTTACCGAGTGATTTCGCAGCGCTCTGGGGTGTACGGAAAGGGTTGAAAAGGGGTGAAAAGTGTTTTTTGTTAATAACAGTGTCAAAAAAACTACTAACACGCTGCAAATTTAGAATAAGGTTGTTCCTACCGTTTTGTAACGTGTATTAAATTTGCAGCGATTTGCAATGTACGGAACATTGTTTATTATTAAAAAAATTTTTTTTAGTGTCACTAACTAAAATATTTGTTTATATTATATTGAACAATCTTCCATTTGTTGCCAAACGCTGCAAATTTGATAGAAGTATTAAAACTGTAAAAACAACGTAATTCAAAATTTGCAGCGTGTTAATAATATTTTTCACCCTTGTTAATAGAAAATTTCATTGATTTTCAATAATAAACAATGTTAAATTTGTTGCACAACCCTGAAAATTAAATGTACGGTATAAAACGGTAAGAACAACTTAAATATAAATTTGCAGCGTGTTAATACTTTTTTTACCTATGTTATTAACAAATTCCATTGTTGTTTAGTTATAAACAATGTTCCGTATGTTGCAAAACGCTGCAAAATTAATGGACGTTACAAATTGGTAAGAACAACATAATTCTAAATTTGCAGCGTGTTAATAATTTTGTTACCCTTGTTATTAACAAATTTTAATGTTTTTTAATAATAAACAATGTTCCGTACATTGCAAATCGCTGCAAATTTAATACACGTTACAAAACGGTAGGAACAACCTTATTCTAAATTTGCAGCGTGTTAGTAGTTTTTTTGACACTGTTATTAACAAAAAACACTTTTCACCCCTTTTCAACCCTTTCCGTACACCCCAGAGCGCTGCGAAATCACTCGGTAAGTTATTTCATATTTATTGAAAACCCCTCAAAATTTCACTGTGTTACTAATTTCTTCCGGGTTTGAGGCTTTAATGACTGGCCTAGAACATATTTTGCGACTCTCTAGATGTTTGTCTTAAGTATTGTGTCCACTTAGCAACATTTGACGCACAACACGTGACGTATAATGACGCGTAACCATGCAACGCAACATGATACGCGACTTGTTATTTGTTCGATGATTAATCATCTGTGGACAGACAACGTGTCGCATTGTTGTGCAACGTTGCCTAGTGAATACAAGATTTTAAAGATCTATAGTACTAATAAAAGAAATAGTTTGTGAGTGAGTTTTGGTACATTCTATCATATTTGCACACGTCAATATTTGACATTTCTATTGTAAGTTAGTTATTTTTTTTGTTAATATATAAAAAAAGATAATTGCCAGCAAAATTACAGTTTAATATTATGAATTATATTACAATATACTAAAACAATTTAAAAAATTCCCAGGTTTATGGCCCCAGGAGTGGTACACTGGTGTAAAAGAGATAGCAGTCAAATCTCCCTTCCTTGTCTCACAAACGTCTCTGCGATCAGAAATGCGCGAGCTCCAATACACTTCTGCAGTACGAAACGACTCGGTTTCTATAAATGAACTGCAGGAACTGAAGACGCAGATTTCGAATCTTCTAGATCACCAGCCAGATGTCACTGTTATTGTTAATAAACTTACATTTGCTCCCTGTATGTACCTGCTTAGCGTGTATTGGCTAGAGACTTTGAGGTAAGTTTAATTTAATTTTGACTGTGTAGTTTCATTAGGGTACTTGACAGCTAAGTCAAGAGGTTGTAAATTCTACTTCCACTCAGTGCAAATATTTGTGTGCATGTCTAGATAATAAATTGGTCTAGTATGTGTCACGTATATATAAATTGGTCTAGATCAGTGATGGGCAAAGTACGCCCCGCGAAAGTCCGACCGTCGGGGGTCCGGATTAAATCCGGTCCCCCGACGGTCCTGCCTAGGTATAAAGTAGATTCTATATTATTAAAATAATAGACGCATAGGTGAAGATACTAGCTACTAACCGCGTAGTTCATGATTGTGTTGCGAGTCGCGGGGCGCAAAGAAGCGTGGTGCAGTGATTGAAGTACAACTGATTTTGCATTCTTTTATCAATTCGCTCGAACCCTACAACAAATTAAATTAAAAATTGCAAGGAAAGAACCAATTTATAAATGAGATGTGGGGTTGTCTAAATTAATTTAAAACTGACTTGAAAGTTACTTCGCCAGAGCTCGAACCTGCATTCAAAAGTATTATGGTAAACCAAAAGTAATTTCATAGAATAAAAGTCCCCACACCCGAAAAGATTCAGCTCGAAAGCCTTGGATCGACCGGGGTGCGAGGGTCCGACTTAACCACCCCCCCCACTTAATTCTTGTCCTGCTCTAAAATTCTCTACTTTACTTTTCTAAACTTTCTGGCCTCCCATTTAGAAAGTTTTCCCACCACTGGTCTAGATTTTCCTATGTATGTACCTAATTAAAAATGTATCTCAAGTGTGTTTATCGGTATATCCGATATGCTTATTTTGAGTTAGATAGCACTGTGTAGAATATCCTAGATATTTTTCAATTTCGTACATGCATACACACATATTTACACTCACGCCTATTACCCCCCCGGGGTAGGCAGAGACAACAGGAGGCCTCTTGCTTATATCTTTACACTTTTATTCTTCGTCTAGTTCAATAGTATCAAATAAATTTGTTTCTTTTTTTAGGGTATCCAACTCTCCGGAGCCAAGTTTACAGCCAATTATAGAGTATCTGAGTGATTCAGCATTACAGAAAGACAAGACCGGTATGTGGCAATGTGTTGCCAGGTATGTACAATTTTAATAGTACTTTTACAACTTGAAACTTGTAGTTCGTAAGCTTCTATAACATAAAAGGAATAATGTTAACGGGAATTAAGGTATAGGTACATACATACCTTTGGTTTGCCTGAGGTTTCGACCAAGTTACACCGGCCGTGGTCACAGGCTGACTGGCTCAGCGGTGTACGCCCGCCATCTTCGAGCTCGTGATGTAGAAACTAAACAACATTATTTCTTTGATATTAACCTCGCTAATCAAATCATACTCATATCGTTCATTTAAAATATTCAGTTTTTGTTGAAATAAAACCCACCATTACCCACTTTTAAGGGGTTTGTAATGGCTTTTTTTTTTAAATTAACTGAAATATCAGGGTAAGTTTTTTGCCTGACGTTTCAGTTTTAACAGATTCTATCCGATTTGTTTCAAAATAATCGGGATATTTACCATGTTGCATTGTTTTGAGTTTCGGATATTTCTGCCCTGTTGCAAGCACCATGATCACGGAGGTGCTTGCAACAGCGCCGAAATATCGGAAAGTCAAAATAATGAAACATGGTAAATATCACGATTATTTTGATACTGATGTGAGTGACCATGATAGTTTAAATACCTATATTCTATCGGATTTTATTATTTCAATAAAATCTGATAGAATCCGTTAAGCGTTTTCATTTCATTATTGAAATAAAAACACTTAACTATAATATGATTCTGCGCGTAAACTTCCACAGTATCATATTTAGTTTTATTTATGTTATACCCGGATATAATCACGAGCATCAGCTAGTAGAAAAAAATCTAACTTAATTTCTCAGCGTTGGCGACAAAGTATTCCAAAAATTCCTAGACGTGATGTCAGACAAAGTGAAGGACGAATCACGCGAGAGGGAATTAGAAGAACACGCTCAGTTCCTTCTGGTCAACTTCAACCACATACACAAGCAAATTCGAAGAGTGGCTGATAAGTGGTTAGCTGGCCTTGTGGACCGGTTCCCTCATCTGCTGTGGAATTGTCGAGTAAGTTGTGCAGTGGGCTGCAGAAGTCTGTAGTCAATTTGAAACACAAAATTAAAACGCGGCCGCTATGCAGCAGGTGCCGGTTCGATCCCCGCTCAGTGCAAATATTTGTATGCATGAATATGAGTTTTTGCATTGGTCTAGTTGTACCTCGGAGAGCACGTTGAGCCGTCCGTCCCTGTTGTCATACGAACATATATGGCAGTCGTTACGTGTAGTTAAAGGCCTAAAAAGTTCAACAACTGCTCTGACTTCGATATCGTCTTTGGGTTGTGGAGGTCACACATATACGATATACGATATCGGAAACTCAAAATAATGAAACATGGTAAACATCCCGTTTATTCTGATACTGATGTGAGTGACCATGATAGTTTAAATACCTATATTTCATTCTGTCAAATTAAATTTTGATGTGCAAAGGATTATAGATCTTAAGCAGTCCACAGACGTTGGCAGACCAATGTACATGCATCATTATGCCATTATCAATCAATTAGCCTATCGCAGTTCACTGCTGGACATTGGCCTCTCCCAATGTCGGTAGACTTTGGCCTACTGTCTCCACGCTATCCAGACGGGTTGGTACTGGATGTTATTTCGAATTTCCATTCTCTCGCAGTGACAGCGTATTTTCCCGTTAGTCGCCTCTTACGAGATCTTACTATCTGACGTTTGGATCCTATTAGCATCTTCAGGATGTTGTCTTGGCACTGAAGATCTCAGTGGGGCCTCTACACACTAATAGGATATAATCTAAATATAACAATTTAATTCTCCAGGTACTATGGTCAATGCTAGATATCCTCCAAGTGCTAAGCTTCAGCTTGGAGTTAGACGCTAATCAGGAAACACCTCTACTCAAAGTCCCTGGGACAGATTTCACTTTGCAGCTACAAGACACTCTTGAAGGAAGAGAGGTAATTTCAATATAACTTATTTTAAACTATTAAAAAGAGTGGTGGGCAAACTTTTTTATGGTGGACCAAAAAAAGTAAGAATGTGTTACTCAATTGAGCTTGAATGACTGAACGGATCTATGGGCTTACCATTAAGTCTTGAAACATACATACATATAATCACGCCTTAATCCCCGAAGGGTAAGGCAGAGGTGAATTAACACTCACATTTCACCAACCTTTGTATTCGGTCCCACGTAATAGGGGGCCTATTGTCGTATTCCAGGCATTATTGTTGACTCGAGCCATGCATCTGAGGCTGAGTCTAGGCTGCATATCTGTCTGATGTTAAACAGCCCTATCCCCTAGTCGCCTTGTACGACACCGCATGGGAAGATATGGAGTGGTCCAAATTCTACTCTGCCGCGAAACACGCAGCTACTCAGTCTTGAAACAGATCAATAATAATTGTACAGCTGTCATTTACTAAATGAATAAACAACTTAGTATTCTCATATAAATATATAGGATTACAAAAATACATTTGCAGTTGGTAGTATGACATCAGTTCAATTAGTGTCCTGTTTTAAGCGTTCATGGTCCTGAATGAAATTCGATGTAGATATAGATGGTATTATAGATATGGAGAAGTTAACATCCATGACAAGAGTAGACAGAACTCGTCACAGTTATTTTAAAAGTAGTACTCTTTTAACGAAGTTAGTTGAATTGGTCCTAGTTAACTTAAATTCAGTCTTATTTACTTATATTATAGTTCATCTTGCTCATTTGTTAAATCGGGTTCATGTCCTGATCTAAATGTGGAGTTAAAAAAATGTTTTGAGAAAAGTTTGTTAGTGTGTGCTCATATTTTATATACACAGTCATGTTGTTACGTTATTCAATACAATATTATATAGTCACATAAACTCATTGGACTCATATAGACGTGGATTTTAATGTATATTGTAATATATTTGTTTACAGTGTATTGTGAAAGATTTCGCCGATCGCTGCCACGGTATTGTGCAAGAGGCGATGAAATGGGCGCCGCAGTCCACTCGGTCACACTTACAAGAATATCTTAATCAGGTTAGTAAATATAGCTCACCCGTCATGTTTAATGTATCATCCATGATAGGGGGTATGACGTGCTATGCGTCATAGGCAAAGTACACTATAACTAGGAAACAATATTATATAAACAGCACGTATCAATAAACAATAATGTCAGCACTAAACTTATATGAGTAAAACCCCACTCTTAATCTCAGTAAAATCATGTAGAATAATTAGTATATAAGAGTGTGTAAATAGTAAATAAATTAATCTTGTTCCAACTGGTAAACCATCTTTTACTCACCTCCGCAATATTGGTGACCCCGACGTGATCTCCTAGTGCTGATATAATTGCAGGCCAACTGCAGCCCTGAAAAGGTTTTCAGCAGCAAACCTAGGAACTATCACAGAAACGGTGGAGCCATATAAGGAAAAATTTACCCAACAGCCCACCAGCTTACTGACCACCACCATCAGCGAAATAGCGAAATAGCACATTTCAGTTGACTTCCCACAAGCGGGTCCAAACCAGCTGAAATATCAAGAGGCTAGAAAAATGGCACCGATAATTCCAGGGACACCTCAAAAAAACCCCGGTACATCGGCTGAATCAATCAGCGACAGCCAGGTGGTGGCTGCAATTAGCATTACGGAGAAAATACCAGCGTTTTGGACAGATTCACCGCGCTTATGGTTCGCGCAATTCGAGGCCATCGTAGCCTCCCAAAAACAAGGTGACGAATATAAATATAACAGCGTCATCGCAAAATTACCAAAAGAGGTCATACATCAAGTCAGCGACATCCTGACGTCACCGCCAAACGCAGACAAGTACCTTAAAATCAAGGAAAGATTAATTGCGTGCTATGAGGAAAGCGAGCAACGACGCTTCCACAAATTGCTTTCGGAGATGGACCTAGGTGACTCAACACCATCACAGCTGTTGAGAAAAATGAAAGAAGCCAGCTGCGACAAAATGACCGAAGATACCATCAGATTATTATGGTTCAGACAGCTTCCGGTATCAATCACCTCCATATTGGCAGTCTCCGAAGACCTCGACCTCACAAAATTATGCGAAATGGCGGACCGAATTTATGAAAATATGCGCTATAAAACAAAAACAAACAACTCGTCACAGGAATCCGCCGACGTTAACTTAATAACAATGCTAACGTCACAAATTGCAGCTATGCGAGTTGAAATAAACGAGCTCCGCGGTATGAGTAATCGCCGACCGATGCAACGCAGCAAATTCCGAGCAAGGTCGCAATCACGCTCACGGTCACGTACACGGCTATGTTATTATCACAGACGATTCAAAACAAAAGCATATAAATGCGATCAGCCGTGCTCGTGGATAAATAAAACCGATAAAAATTCGGGAAACGAGAACTAGCGCAGAATAAGACGGGACTCTGTGCCATACACCCCGCCAACCGTCTAACTATAACCGACTCAAACAGTGGTTATAGGTTTTTAGTAGACACGGGAGCAAATATTTCTGTATTACAAAACGCACAGGGTAAGAAAAACCCAAGCAACTACAAACTGTATGCCGCAAACGGGTCAACTATTGAAACTTATGGCGAAAGCACATTAACGCTAAATCTGGGGTTACGCAGACCTTTTACTTGGACGTTTGTAATCGCCGATGTAAAAATGCCTATCTTAGGAGCTGATTTCCTAGAGCACCACAGATTATTAGTGGATCTATACGGCAAAAGGCTGGTCGACCAAGAAACAAAATTAACGACGCATGCGAAAATTGCAAGAGCAACACACATGCCTTCAATTAGATCCATCGACGCGAAATTACCCGAACATATAAAGCACCTGCTAGAGAAATACGTAAACGTCACTAGACCAACACCACTTAAAAAACCCACAGAACATGGAATACAGCATCACATCATAACAAAAGGTCCTCCAGTTTATGCCCGCGCGCGCCCACTACCACCCGACAAATATAAGGCAGCAAAAAAGGAATTCCAAGAGCTAATAAACTTAGGAATATTAGAACCTTCCAGTAGTCCTTGGGCATCGCCTCTCCACATGGTAAAGAAAAAGAATGGGGAATGGAGGCCATGCGGAGACTACCGCGCGTTAAATAAAATAACAGTTCCCGACAGATATCCCTTGCCAAGACTGTTAGACTTTACATACATCGCAAGTGGAAAAACAATATTCAGCAAAATTGATATAAAGAAGGCGTTCCACCAAATCCCTGTTGCGGAACCAGAAAAGACCGCAATAATCACGCAAATGGGTTTATTTCACTGGAATTACATGCCATTTGGCCTCAGAAATTCAGCCCAAACGTTCCAGAGGTTTATGGACTCCCTGTTTAGAGACCTGGACTATATATATGTTTTCGTGGACGACATACTCATAACAAGTCAAAATACCGAACAACATTACGTTCAACTAGAGGAAGTATTCACTCGCCTAAGTAAAAACGGCATCTCAATCAATACGAGCAAATGCGAATTCGAAAAGACAGAGATAGATTTCTTAGGTTATCATATAACGAGCCAAGGAATCACCCCCACGTCTGAGAAAGTACGAGTAATAAACGAATACCCAAAGCCAAAGGTGGTAAAGGAGCTACGTCGATTTTTGGGAATGATGAATTTCTACAGAAGTAGCATCCCACACGCCGCCGGACACCAAGCTCCGCTCAACAAATACTTAATAAACTGCAAAAAGAATGACAATACGCCAATCGAGTGGAATACGGAAGCTAACCAAGCATTCGAACACTGCAAACAGGACATAAGAGATGTCACAACACTCGCATTTCCGGAAACAGACACACCACTAGCCATTATGACAGATGCTAGTTTAAAATGTGTAGGCGCCGTACTTCAACAAAAAGTTCAAGGAAAATGGAAACCCATATCATTTTTTTCAAAAGGGTTAAGCGAGACACAAACAAAATATTCCACATACGATCGAGAACTACTCGGTATTTACATGGCAATAAAAAACTTTAGACGACTAATAGAAGGTCGCACATTTACAATATACACTGATCATAAGCCACTGATTCATGCATTCGACAAGAAGCAATCAGTGGATGAATCCCCTAGAAGAATAAGGTACCTAGAATATATTGCACAATTCAGCACAGACATAAGGCACGTCACGGGCAGCGAAAACGTGGTAGCCGACGCACTATCACGGGTAATAGAAACAATAGAACTACCCCAAATTCTCAACTGGCAAGAGGTAAAAAAATACCAAGACTGTGACCCGGAGTTAACAAAACTAAAACAAAATAGGTCACTAAAAATAACACAGGTACCAGTACAAAACAATAATACCAAAATTTATTGTGATATATCCACCGGTACAACAAGGCCATACCTACCACAAAAGTTCAGAAAAACAATTTTTGATAGTTTTCACAACATGAGCCACCCAGGGAAAAACACAACAAAAAAGTTGATAACCGCAAAATACATCTGGACTAGCATGCACAAAGACATTTACGAAATGTGCAAAACATGTTTACAATGCCAGCAATCAAAAGTTCAGCGGCACACAGTATCACCCCTGGGCAAATTTATGCCAGCAGAACGATTTAGCCACATACACATAGACATTGTGGGCCCCCTACCGACATCACAAAACAAAAGATACATCGTCACTATGATCGATCGTTGTACGTCATGGCCAGAAGCATATCCTATTTCGGACATCACAGCAGAAACTGTAGCCAAAACCCTATACGATGGCTGGATCACACGTTTTGGATGCCCCAATTATATAACAACGGATCAAGGACGACAATTCGAGTCTGAGCTATTCAGAAGCCTAACCAAATTCCTGGGTATACAAAAAATCCGTACTACACCATATCACCCTCAATCAAACTCCAAAGTAGAAAGACTGCACAGAACCATGAAAGCAGCTTTGATGGCAAGAGGAAATACCGAAAATTGGACGAAAGAATTACCATCGGTATTATTCGGGATACGTACCAGCATTCGACAAGACACTGGATACTCAGCAGCCGAATTGGTCTACGGAACAACAATAAAATTACCAGCAGCATATTTTGGCGACTGTTCTAAAAACACAACGTATGCAGAGTTTGTGGAGAAAATTAAAGATAACATAACGCACATGACGTCAATTCCACAACGACAAAGCTCAAACAAAAACATATTCGTACACCCACGCTTAGCCGACTGTACACACGTGTTTCTACGATGCGATAAGCTACGTCCTACGCTCACAACACCTTACGACGGACCGTTTCTCGTAGTCAAACGTGACAACAAAATAGTCACGATCAAGCGAAACGGCAGGGAAGTGAACGTGTCGATAGACAGGCTAAAGCCAGCATTCACGACGAGCGACGACAAGATAGAAGCTCAAAATCAAGAGCAAGATAAGGCAGAGCCAATTCAAAACATAAAAAGAACACGTACGGGAAGAATATCACGACCCACGGTCCGTTTCAAACAATGATATAAAAAGGGCAAAATGAAAATAAAAGTCACTCCACAGCAAGCCACAAGAAACAACACACAAGATGGGAAGCAGTCAAACCCACGAAAAGGAGCAAATAAACATGGTGCAGAACAATAACCTGGCAGCAAAGGCAGAAAAGAACACACACATGGCAGCAGAAATTGAAAAAATAAAAATCTGGATCGGAGTACTCATCGCTATAATTATACTAGCAGCAATAATAATAACAATCACCAGACTCGTACGGAAAACTAACAAAGTCATGGACAAAAAGATAAACAAAATAATCAAGGAAATGCAACAAGTGTAAACAACTGCAGAAAAAGTACAACTCAGCAAACAGCGTGCACGGACAAGGTCGACGCACCACAGCAAATAATAACTAGAATTTTTATAAAGGGGGGAGTACTATGACGTGCTATGCGTCATAGGCAAAGTACACTATAACTAGGAAACAATATTATATAAACAGCACGTATCAATAAACAATAATGTCAGCACTAAACTTATATGAGTAAAACCCCACTCTTAATCTCAGTAAAATCATGTAGAATAATTAGTATATAAGAGTGTGTAAATAGTAAATAAATTAATCTTGTTCCAACTGGTAAACCATCTTTTACTCACCTCCGCAATAGGGGAATTACTTAGCAGGAGGTAGGATACGGCGGTATTTCCGCCCAATTGAGCAGTCCGACTGGGGAAGTAGCTCCGCTCTACAGAATACCGCGGCCATAATAACTTCGTGTTGTGTTTCACTGCTGGGAAACGTAGGAAAAGTAGGGTAGCCAGAGCTCACTGGAGAATTTGTGCTGTCAGTGGGAAGACTAAAGGCTTGTCCTGCTTTGTCTTTTACACTGACGGCAAACAAACTCTGTGCTTACAGGGTCGGCAGCGCGAGTGTGGCTCCTCTGATGTTACTCACGTCCATAGGCCACGGTAACCACTTTCCATCAGGTGGGCCGTGTGCTTGTCTGCCACCTAAGTGGTACCTATTAAAAAAAGAATATTTTTTTTATTATTTTTTTGACATCCTGATGAAGTACATTCTAATCTTCTATTCTAGATACCAGACTTTAGAAGTTTATCACGGATCTACTGCTTGATTCTGCTAAAGCAAAACCATTGTCACACCACAGATACTGTTAAACAATCCATTTAATTTTAAACCTTAAGTCAATGTCATTAAGGTTCAAAATTAAACGGCTTTTTGCAGAGTAAATTAAAAAGTGTAATGAAACTCTTTTCTTTTTATTTTGGACTTTAAGAGTATTGAAATGAAGTCTAAAATTTAACGTCATTATTTCTGTTTTTTTTTTTATACAACTTAGGTGGCAGGCAAGCACATGGCCCACATTTTTTTTTCTTTTACGTGCGCAAAATCCCCACGGATACCTCCCCACCGGATCCGGTGGAGGAGGTTATGTCGGACTCGAACCGACTAAAACGCACGCCGCCTGTAGGTCGTTTTGGTTGCCGAAGGTGAGGTTGACATGCATATCCCTCGCACCCCGGCCGACTCAGGGCCATCTCTCACGATCTTTCCCTCTTCTCGGGTGTAGCGACTACAGAGTCCCCAACTCGTCCCCAACTCGTCCCCGGAAACGGGGAGGCGCGCCGCCGCCGCGGCCTGCTTCTGCCAGGGTGACAGGCGGCTCCACCTGTCACCCCCAGGCCTGCGCTCATGGGGGCTCGTTCAACGACCTCTGACGCCCGAGTTGCCTTCGTACGCGGGCAGCTTGGCTTGCGATCCTTCGACGCATCCGCTGCCGCTTCCGCCCCGCCTCCTCCTTCACGAGCATTACTAGTTCTAGTAGCCGCGTCAGAGCGTTGGCTGTGCCCACCAATTTGGGGCCCAGACTTCGGAAGTGCTTCCCGAAGTCCCACCGGCCGTCGAGCACGAGCCCCAGATATTTCATCTGGGGCTTGATGCCGATGAGAGTGCCTCCCATTGTGAGACTGGAACCAGGTAGTTGCGTGCGCCGAGGTCCATGAAAGAACATGGCCTCGGATTTATGCAGAGCCACCTCAAGGCCCAGCCGACGGATCCGTTCCACGACTTGAGCAACCGCGGTCGTGGCCCTCAGGGTCGCTTCGCGGTATGTAGCCCCGCTCGCCGTCACTAGCGTGTCGTTCGCATAGTACGTGACGGCGTGCTGCCGACCCTATAAGAACAGAGATTTTGTGCCGTCAGTGTAGAGGACAAAGCAGGAGACTTGTGTTATGATAGTAGTTTTTCTTTAGTGGAATCGAGGTCCTGAACACTTTACTAGACACTAACTACTAGTACCTGTTACTACTACTAACCAAACAAAAATACGATTCCTAGAAGACTACTAGTCCTACCAAGATTGCGTTTTTTCTTCGAGCTTCCTGTAATAATGATCTTTCTCATTTCTTTTTGAATTTTCTTTATTTGTAAGCAACAAAGGCTCAACATTTGTTAGAATTACTTATGTCTATGTTAGTAAAAATTATAAAAAAAATCTAAAACTCTACATAGGCCATTCCTGCACCATCCCCCCCGTTATGGTACAGCAATGGTTTACGTGGCGACTATCCAATCTCCTCGCGATCATATTCAGGATGCTGTTGCCGCCCCCGCGCATTTTACATATGCATTTATAGGGCATGGCATGTAAACTGAAAGAGAGTCTTTATTACAGACGTTAGGACCAATCCATGTTTGTTTCCTCCAATAGGTACCAAACTCCACCCTATGGCACCACTGCGGCCTGGCCCTAGCAACAGGAGCCCTATTAGGAGCGGCGGGTCTCAACCGCATGTCGGCACCTCTACCAAGAGCTGCGCTCGACAAACGACCCCCCTGTGTGACGCAGGACTCGGCTGCCTTGCTAGCGGTGGTGTCACAGAGGAGCCGGTACGCGGGTGAAGTAAGTGATATGTACTATTATAAGTGATATGTACTATTATAAGTTATGTAAGTGATATGTACTATTATAAGTGATGTAAGTTTATTATTATTATTTATGTTGAACACACTAGCAGCCATTAGGCTGATGCGTGTGTGTCTCATGATCCGGAGATTTTGTCAAGTCTATTTTTGAAACTATTAACACTGGGTGCCAAAACAACATTTTCAGGTAGGCTGTTCCACTCTCTAACGACACGGTTAGGTAGAGAGTGTTTCCGAGGTTCAAGTCTGGATCGCATTGTACTGGGTGGCGCAAAAGTACTGGCACTAAAGAAAATACCTTTATTTTTTTTATATGACATTTTCTGTACTTCTGTTGTTGAAAATTGTGTAGTGAACAAATGTAAAATACACTGAAAATAAACATGGACCGTTTTACTCCCCAAGAACGTGGAATAATTGTGTCAATGTTCTTAGTGGACGCTTTTCCAGGCCGAGTTATCTCTCGTTTTGGCGATTTGCCTTGGCCTGCAAGATCACCCGATCTGACCAGTCCAGACTTCTTTCTTTGGGGTTTTTTGAAATCTCGGGTGTATGTGAACAAGCCACAGACTCTCGCAGCTCTAAAAGAAAACATTCGTCAAGAAATAACGAACATATCGCAGGAAGTGTCACGGCAAGTTATGCAAAATGTCATAAATAGGGCTCAAATGTGTATCAACTCTGGAGGTCACCATTTAAAAGACATCATCTTTAAATCCTAATGGTACGAAATTTAATGGTACAAATATACATTTAAAAAAACCTAAATCTAGTTTTCTAATTTAGAAAAAATGTTATAGCCGAACCAAATAGGGTCTTTACTTTTGCGCCACCCAGTACATAGCTTTAGTGGGTGACCCCTCAGGTGCTTGTTCTCGTTGAGGCTGTATATGTCATGGATGTTATCGATATCATAATAGTCGTGGAGTATTTTGTAAGTTTCGATGAGACTTCCTCTCTGTCTCCGTTTTTCAAGTGATGTAAGGCTAAGGAACTTAAGGCGTTTATCATAAGATTTGTACCTCAATACTCCAACCATTTTAGTAGCTCTCCTTTGTACATTTTCAAGGAGTGAAATATCCTTCTTAAAGTAGGGATCCCAAACTACATATGCATATTCCAGCAGTGGTCTTATATATGTTTTGTATAGTTTCACAAATGTTTTTGGCGTGAGACATCTGAAGGATTTTCGAACCTAATATAACATGGAGTTAGCTCTCTTCACAATTTCACTCATATGAGGTTCCCATTTCAAGTCCTTGCTTATTGTGACACCCAAATCCCTCTGTGTTTGCACAGGTGTCAGTTGATGCTGTCCCAGATAGTATGGTTTACAGGGGTTCTTTTTACCTATGTGCAGTATGGTACATTTTGTAGCATTAAGAGACAATAACCATTGTTTAGTCCAATCAAATATGGCGTCTAAATCCCTCTGGATATCTTCCGATTGGGATAAGGGGTTACCAAAAAATTTCGTGTCGTCGGCAAATAATGAGAAGGGTAACCGTAGTGTATTCTTTAGGTCAGTCAGATATAGTATGAAGATCAATGGTCCGAGGACAGATCCCTGGGGCACGCCGCTATGCACGGCATGCGCTGCTGACGTTGTGTTTCCTATGCGTACACAGAAAGTTCTTTGTGACAGAAAGTTCCTTATCCAAGCCAGCACTTTGCCACGGATACCACAATGTTCCAATTTATGGATGAGACGCTGTAGTGGGACACGATCAAAAGCTTTCTCATAATCAAGGTATACAACATCGGTAGGAAGCCCTTTGTCGTGGTTCTTCACCCATTCATTAACACAGGTTAACAAATTTGTTGTCACTGACCGCCTTGGAACAAAACCATGCTGCTCATCAAGGATAATGCGTTCTTGGTTTAGGAATGATCTAAGTTGTTCAGCCACAATCTTTTCCATGCACTTGCATGCAATACTTGTAAGACTAATAGGTCTGTAGTTCACTGCTAGTAACTTGTTGCCTTTTTTGTATATTGGAACAACAGTGGCATTCTTCCAGTCAACAGGCAAGATTCCAGTTTCTAGGGAGGCATTCATAATATTCGCTATGTATCCAGCTAATACATGTGAACAATTTTTCAATAGAACAGATGGAATTTCATCAGGGCCTGTGGCTGTACCATCGTTGAAAGTAGAAAGATACTTTTGCACCAGCTCAGCCGTGATATTGACCTCGTTGAACGAGTTCTCAACTCGATGCATATTAATTACAGGTAAGGGACCAGGGGGTTCCCTAGTGAAATTAAGTTCGAATTGATCCGCAAATAGTTCTGCTATTTCTTTTGGTTCCACTATTAAGTTATTTGAACTATTTCTTAGGACGCAGGGAATACTGATTTTGCAGTTCAACTGTTTCCTAATATATCCATAAAAAGGTTTTGGCCCCATCTCTATGATATTAGATTCGAAATGCATTCTCCTGGTTCTACTTAGTTGTACAATTTTGTTATTGATTGTTCTGTATGCCTGGTACGAATCATTACTCTTATCAATTCTGTATATACCCCACAACCTTTTCTTTTGTTTAGTGAGCTCAAGTATTTCTTTATTTATCCAAGGTTTGTATAAATGTTTATTATTCTTATTATTTCGTTTCTTGTCTATGCATTTTTCTATGGTTTGATGGATTTGCAATTTGAAGTTAGACCACATGTCATGAGATGAACAATCACTAAGTTTTAAGCAGTCTGAAAGATGTTTGTTAATTGCATTGTAGTCTGCATTATAAAAATCATATTTTGCCTCTTTAGTTACTTTTCTGTGGCTAGATTCAGTAATTTGTATCAATGCTGTTATAACAATATGGTCACTTTTTCCCACTGGTGGGTGATATTCAATATCGCTTATCAGTGTATCATCATTGCATAGGACGAGATCTAACAAGGACTGTTGTTCGTTCCTTATCCTGGTGATTTGTGTGACCAGTTGTTGCATATTACTATTTGCATACATGTTCATAAAATATTCACTAAGAGGATGGGTACCGCTCACCTGATTATTTGACCAATCTATCTTAGGAAGGTTAAAATCACCACATACTACCAATGTCTTTTCTGAGGACGCCCTACCAATAATGTCGAAGAGAGCCCGGTCTGAGTCCTGCAGGGCGTCTGAAGGTGAACGATAAACACAAGCCAGAGTAAACTTTAGATCGTTGGATTGAATATCGAGCCACAATGCTTCCAATGATGGGTCCTGGTAGGAGTCATTTATCTTTGCAATAATTGGAATGTTGTTAATCTCTTGAGCTGTGTATATTAACACACCACCTCCTTTTCTACCCTCTCTATCCTTTCTGTATACTGTATATCCCTGTATGTTGATGATGCTGTCCCTTACTTCGCTATTAAGTTGAGTTTCGGTAACCATTATGAATGCTGGTTTATGGGTTTTTATTTCCAATAAGAATAAATCGAATTTAGCCGTTAAAGAAGCCAGGTTCGTGTAAAGTATCAGTAGTTCGGTTAGATATGACGATGTCAGTTTTTTGTCATCGTCACTATTTTTGGTATTCCATTAATATATTTTATGGTAAGATCTTGCTCACCCTTCTCAGTCCTTTCCGCCAACTCTTCGCGAAGCCTATTCAGCTGTTCTCGCTGGTACAAGGTCATATCAGAATACACTCTAATTTCTTTGTGTAGCTTGCTTTTGTTTTTCAGGATACTGGCAGCACTGTTTTTATTGGCAAGAACTACTTTTACTGGCCGCGGTTTTGAGTTGTTTATTTGATTGGGTTTACCTAAACGGAATATGTTAACGATGTTCGGGTTAGTAATTGGCAAGGAATTGAAGGATTTATTGACATTGTTTGTGTCATCCGTCTTCCTCCCCTCTGGGGATAATGCCTTTGATTCGGGGATTCCATAAATGATCACATTTCTGCTCAGCTTTTTTCGTTCTGCTGTGTACTATTATAAGTGACATGTACTATTTATAAGTGATGTAAGTGACATGTACTATTATAAGTGATATACATGTTACGTGCTAGAAGGAATGATTAAATGATAATTAGTTTATACGTAATGCGGTATAATGAGGATAATATACTTCGTAACTCTTGGAGCAACAAAAATTTGAAGCAACTTACATTAAGCGACAAATAAAAAAACAGCTAATTTTAAACAATTCGGATTTAATTTTGATAAGTTTGAACTAAAGTGAACTGTAGTACAGAATTAGTAAAATACACAGTTTATCGAATTTTCGGGTTGCCAAGTTCCAACTGCACGTAATGAAAGCCACATAATATTATGTTCTTACGTCTACGGAAGCGACGCGACGGCTTAACGTACTCTCTGAATCAGAGAGGCCCACTATATTAAGAATGGTCACCCATCTAAGAACTACTTGGATTGAATGAGTAACCTTGCCAAAAATCCTCGATCTAGTTTGCAGTGCACCAAGCAATGCAATTCATTGGGAAGCCGTCAGGAATTGGGTTGTAGGGACCCCTAGCCACTGCCACGGGGTCCCAGCATGGCTACTTTCATATAGTAGGTAACAACATACTACATTTGTATGTGCCTCCTGCGAGCAAGTTATGTTCGTGAAGGAGGAGTCGTGGCGGGAGGGTTAGCGGGAGGCACTGAGGCAACTCGAGTGTCGGGGGTCGATGAATGACCTTTGCCCCCCATGAGCGCACCCCTGGGTGGTGACGGGTGGAACCGAAGATGGCACTCTGGCAGAAACAGGCTGGGGACGAGTTACGGACTCTGTGGTCTCCACACCCGAGGAGGGCCAGATCGTGAGAGATGGATCTGGGTCGGCCGAGGTGCGAGGAATATGTCTGTCACCTGTCAAAACTTACCTCCGTCAACCAAAAACGACCCACAGGCACCGTGCCTTTTAGCCGGTTCGAATCCGAGGGTTTCCGTGGGGATTTTTCGCACGTAAAAAAAGCTACATTTGTAAATAGATCGCCGGCTGGGTGAGTGCCGAGGGAGGCGGGGAGGCGGCGCTGTGGCGAGTGGGCGCCCGCCTGCACACCGCGCTGCGCGAGGCGGGCGCCAGCGGCAGCGAGACGACCCACCGCGCCGCCCTCTGGCGCGCCACGGCCCTGCTGGTCCACGCGCGGCACCACCTGCCGCACACCTCGCCCACTGCCCGGGCCTTGCTGCACGCTGTCGGTGAGTGCTGCATACGTGATTACATCCATACTAATATATTAAAAGAACATTAACATCATCAAAAACATAGGAGGTAGGACACGGCGGTATTTCCGCCCAATTGAGTAGTCCGACCGGGGAAGTACCTCCGCCTTACAGAATACCGCGGTTATAATAACTTCGTGTTGTGTTCCCAGCGGTGAGTAGGGTAGCCAGAGCTCACTGGAGAATTTGTGCTGTCAGTGGGATGACTAAAGGTTTGTCCTCTACACTAACGGCACAGAGACTCTGTACTTACAGGATCGGCAGCGCGTGTGTGGCTTCTCTGGTGTTACACACGTCCATAGGCCACGGTAACCACTTTCCATCAGGTGGGCCGTGCGCATGTCTGCCAGCTAAGTGGTATAAAAGCAATAATTAAAAAACTGTCCAGGCGGGATTCGTACCCGCGATCTTTTCCTTACAGGGAGTACGATCGCGTGTTTGAATCGATTAAGATAGAAATCAATTAAAATAGAAGAAAATTAAACGGTCTAGGTGGGCTAGATTGTTTCATTTTTTTTCTATCTTAGTCGATTTGAATAGTTAGCATACAAAATGCTTTAAGATTTCAGCAACCGAAATTACTAATATTCCCTCTAACCCCTCTTGCTAAACTAAATTGCTTGTGTTAAGAGTGGGTTCACGTCGTCGGTAGTGTAATGACCAGGATACGAACCCGGAACCTCTCGATCATAAGGCCGACTCCTTAACCATTAAGCTACCGGCGCAATAGTTGTAGGATCAAACATATTTTATACTGTGAAATTTTGATGAACCCGTTCCTACAATCCATGGGAAGATATTACCGGGATAAAAAGCATATGTTTTACCCATAGACTGGAAAAACATATGCTCTATATATCCTCTTACCTGTATTTCAGCCCAATCCGTACCGCCGTATAGCGTTCATAATGATTTAGTAACTTATCTTCATACATACAAACATCTATACATACAAACCTCCATACATAAAAACCTACATTCACACAAACGTCGAAACATCTTCACACACTTTCACATTCATAATATTAGTTAGTAGAATTGTTATGTTTCGTATTCAACTAAAACACTGTCAAGCCACTTCATATTTTTTATGATTAAATGTTTTATTCCAGCTTGGTCGCAAGTAGAAATCTTCACCGAAGATGCAGTAACATCTGCAGTAGAATGTTGGCAGTGGCTCACGACTGCTCGCCCAGACCTGGAGATCAGACTGTTGCAGGAGATCTTTGCAGCGTGGCAGAGTACGGTGGATAGGAAGATGGGGCTGTTCTCCAAACAATATGATGAGACTAGTCCGTTGGCTGCTCATGAAGGTAGGTGTTGACTATTCGAATAGTAGATAAGTACTGACTTTGTCGAATGTGTTTGAGGAGGTAGGACACGGCGGTATTCAGCGGCGGTATATCAGCAGTCCGACTGGGGAAGTACCTCCGCCCTACAGAATACCGCGGTTATAATAACTTCGTGTTGTGTTCCCAGCGGTGAGTAGGGTAGCTAGAGCTCACTGGAGAATTTGTGCTGTCAGTAGGATGATTAAAGGCTTGTCCTGCTTTGTCCTCTACACTGACGGCACAGAGACTCTGTGCTTACAGGGTAGGCAGCGCGAGTGTGGCTTCTCTGGTGTTACACACGTCTATAGGCCATGGTAACCACTTTCCGTCAGGTGGGCCGTGTACTTGTCTGCCACCTAACTGGTATAAAAAAATGTGTCCGCTGTGCTTGAGGTTTTGAATTCAATTTTCAGATGAGGAAAGACTACATTCTTTGGGTTGTAGCTAGGATTGTAGCTAGTTGTAGCGTGGGTTGTAGAGCGTTCGATGACTAATTCTGAGGTCATGGGTTCGATTCCCGCTCAGTGTAAATGCGTTTATATTGTTCAATGAATGATGAATAATAAATTTATTTGCATAAAATACAGTACTATTTAGATAATTTAATACACAGTTATTACAATTATTACAATTGCATTAGTCTGAGTGTTTCTGTGTATAATATGTATGTGTATTTAAACTATCATGGTCACTCACATTAGTATTAAAGTAATCGGGATATTTAGTGTCAGTTCTTCCGTGATCATGATGCTTGCAACAGCGCCGAAATATCGGAAACTCAGTACAATGTAACAAGTGTACAGTTCCCCTGTGATCATGGTGCTTGTAACAGCGCCGAAATATCGGAAACTCAGTACAATACAACATGGTAAATATCCTGATTACTTTAATACTAATGTGATACCATGATAGTTTAAATACCTATATTGTGCACCGGTACGGGCCGGTAGTGTAGTGTTCCTCCGTGATCATGGTGCTTGCAACAGCGCCGAAATATCGGAAACTCAGTACAATACAACATGGTAAATATCCCGATTACTTTAATACTAATGTGATACCATGATAGTTTAAATACCTATATTGTGCACCGGTACGGGCCGGTAGTGTAGTGTTCCTCCGTGATCATGGTGCTTGCAACAGCGCCGAAATATCGGAAACTCAGTACAATA
Source organism: Eilema griseolum (assembly GCA_963662185.1). Classification (NCBI taxonomy): domain Eukaryota; kingdom Metazoa; phylum Arthropoda; class Insecta; order Lepidoptera; family Erebidae; genus Eilema; species Eilema griseolum. The sequence continues at coordinate 7,734,359 of OY759249.1, forward strand.
CAACATGATAAATATCCCGATTACTTTAATACTAATGTGATACCATGATAGTTTAAATACCTATATTGTGCATCGGTACGGGCCGGTAGTGTAGTGTTCCTCCGTGATCATGTTGCTTGCAACAGCGCCGAAATATCGGAAACTCAGTACAATACAACATGGTAAATATCCCGATTACTTTAATACGTGTGTATGTATGTGTTTACAAAAAATGTCTAAGTATATTAATTCGTATTCTCGAATCCATAACACAAGCTAGTTAAACCAGCCTTACTTTTGATCTATATAGCACTGTGTAGGACACCCTTAGAATATTATAAAACATACAGCCTCTGTGGCGTGGCGGTAGTGAATACGACTGCTACGCAGGAGGTGCGGGTTCGATCCCCGCTCAGTGCAAATATTTGAATACATGAATATGGGTATTTGCATTGGTCTGGGTGTTTCTATATATAATATGGATGTATTTACAAAAAATAGTATTTAAGTATGTTTATCCGTATTCTAGATTCCATAACACAAGCTAGTTAAACTATGCTTACCGTGGGTCTAGATAGCGTTGTGTAGAATGTTGTAGAATATTGATGCTAATTCTGTTGTTGCCATCTCTAAACTTAAATTTCTCTAAAATTTTCTTATTTTAGCTAAGCGATTGACATAATGATATTCTGTTGTTAAGTCCAACTAAATTTGGTGATCACGAAGACAGCACTAAATTTTAACATGACATCGCTAAACGCTCAATATGAAAGTGTTACCCGCTATTAAAAATTAGGAACGAATGATAAATGGTCTTTTCATAAAATCTTTAAATACTTTATTTATAGGTCTTTAGAATGCCGGTAAATGATAATTAATGCATATTATTGATCAAATAGTAAACAAACTGTGTTTCTTCTCACTCATACCTAAATAAACCCAGTTTTACTCGGTTCCCGTACCTGGTAACCCGCGGCACATCTCTTAATTATCTATGTAAATAAACTAACTGTATTGAATCTGTGCAAGTCAGTTTGACATTACAATTGGACATCACATTCTCAATAGGGATGTGCTCTAGAGCTAATTTTAGCTCCCGGAGATTTTTCTCCGGTTTTCCTTAACATCCGGAACATTCCAGTGAACCATTTCAAACTCATATTTGTACTATATGCTCATATTCCGCAATAAAATATGGCGTAATAAATAGCTTATATAAAATCATAAATATACTTAAAGATAGTACCTACTCTTGGGTGCAGAGACCAGACTACCGATAGTTCAGGAGATGAATCTTCACACGTATCAAGGGATACTGCTTTCTGCATCAAACCAACTGCCAAACGCAACGTTCTTCAGATTAATGCGGGATTTTGTCAATCACACCGTGTCAATTGTTGTATTGGAACAATAATTGCTGAATCCACATACCACAATGTCGACATCTTCAAAAGCCGATTTTTTAATTTCATTTGAAATTTTAATTAAAACGATTAAATCACCGGAGTTTTAGAAAAAAAAAGGTTATGCATAAAATCTATTATCTCCGGTGTTTCTCCACTTTTTTTGGTACCGGAGAACAACCCTAATCTCAGTCTACGATTTTGTTGTAATGTCCAAAATTCACAATAGAGTAAAATATAAATGAACGAGATACAAAAGGGCCCACAAGAGGCAACAATAGTTGCTAAGTCAAGTTTTAAGGAGTAGGCAGGACTTGAACAACTTAGCCTGCAATATATAGCAGTCAGCATGTAAGTACTTTTTGATCTTTGAACGAGAGCCTTACAAATTTTGTGCTGGAAAATATAAAGCATAGCAACCTATACCATAATTGTTGTTATATATTTGCTTAATACCTTTATACGGTGAAAATAAAGACACAAAATATTCATAATTCAATGAGCGTAACGGAAAGAGAACCAGCTATGTCAGATTTCTTTGATATTGAGTAGAAGATTTTAGATATAGTCGGGACCACCAATTTACGGATTTGCCAGTATTGAAATGATAAAATATGGTTTCAATAATTTAAACTGTACCTTGACGTAACGCCCTACAACCCAACATAATAATTATTTTCGTTATAGGGACAATAACACCTGGTAAGAAGCTAGCGCAACGTATCATCGGGTTGTGTCAATGGCGCCGCGTCTTGCTAGGGCCTAGGCCCTTACATCTTCCTAAGACAAATTATTATTGCAAGCTCTACAAGAAAGCAATAGAAGTTTAAAAGAAAGTATTCGACATAGCGCTGAAGTGATTACTGCTGCTCTGAGGGACTACAGTGTTGAAGATAATCCAAGTAGATTCATAATGAAAAATAATTATGTTAATTAGACTATTCAGAACCCATGTTTTTGTAAATGTTCTTTTAATTAAACTATTCTAAACCCATGATTTCTAATCTTACGTCTGTTAATTTGCGATAGACGCAAATACTACTGAGCGGATTTTATATAGCAGGCTTTAAGTTTGATCATGATTAGAAAATTATGATGGAACGCGAGATCGAGCAGGATCAAACCTGTGCCCCTTGACGTAGCAGTCGAATGCAATAAATATCGCCACGCCATTTTGCGAGGCAGAGATGTGAATAATGTGTGTGAGGTTTAACTCTTTCTCATACGGTAGAAGGTCAAGATCACAGACACACACAGACACAGAGCGCACATGAGCCTGTGCCAGGTGCGTAGAAGTAACGGGGCTAGTCATTGGCTCAGCAGAAGCAGAAGAAGGGTGGCGGCGTGTCGTGTTTTCGCGCGCGTTAGTTCGAGTCACATAGCCACTTCATCATTAACTCCGATAAGGTGAAGCCCGAGGAGGTATCCGTGCACAAAAACAGGAAGTTTCCCTTGCACCCAGGCTACGACACGACGAGGCCAGGACACCTGCCCGAGTACCTCTGCCCTATAGAATATCGTGGACATAATATCCCTGTTCCCGGCAGTGAGTAGGGTAGCCAGAGCTTACTGGAGAGTTTTCGTGCTGCCAGTGGGAAGAACAAAGGCTTGTCCTGCTTTGTCTTCCGCACAGACGGCACAGAAACTCACTGTGCTTACAGGGTTGGCAGCGCGAGTGTGACTCCCCTGGTGTTGTACGTCCATAGGCCACGGTTACCACTTTTCATCAGGTGGGCCATGTGCTTGTCTGCCACCCAAATGGTATAAAAAAAGGCAAATTTTTGGACTATGCACGTATTTAATAAGGCCCTCTCAGTTGTGGGAAGCACAGTTTTCCCTCCTGGTTAGGGGATAATTAGGATACGTGTGCCGTGCCACCTCACTGGCGAGGATGCCAGGTAGTCGCAGCTGTAACCCCCAACCCACTCTCGGAGAATCAGTCCAGCACTTGCCTACTATCCACTGTACCCTCTGGAGGTCTGACGGACACATGGAAAGCCTTCGAGCAACCCTCTATAGAGCCGCTCTGCCTCCACCAAAATTATAACGTAGGCGGCAGCGTTTGTCCTGTGGGAGTGAGACGCTGCAGTCTCCGTTGCCCAAGGTGCACCGCGTGGAGGTTCTGGAGCGAGCACTACACAGAACTATACCTTTCACTAACTTAGTCGCCACTATTTAGAAGGCGTCTAATTTTAGTGAGACATTTCTTATTTTAGTGCATCTTTGACAATTAAAACGTACAACAGAATACCGTTTGACTAAAAAAGGACTAAGTTAAGTAACTTAGCAAATTTTGATCGTGTCAAACTAATTTTAGGTTAATCGTGTGTTCTTAGAATACGAAACGACAGTTGACAGGACTAAACTAAATTTTAGAGATTTTTAGCGAATTTTAGTTTAGTTATGTCACAACAGAATTGGCATCATTATATTATTATATTCTATTTTCATGTTCTAGGTGCAAGACTAGAGCCCCATCCGCCCTTCGTTGCACCTCACGCGGTTTGGGTTCGATACCTGAGCGAGGTTGCGGAGACGGCCAAGTATAATAGCGTTGAGAAGGTGGAAATGTTGGCCAGTCTGCTGCACAGGTCATTGCCGATTACGGTCGGTGACGTAAGGGATCACATCAATAGGCATGTGGAAGCTGTTGGAGTAAGATTCAGGTTTGATTGTTTGACATATAATTTAGTTCTACATACATATAATCACGCCTTTATCCCCGAAGGGTTAGGCAGAGTTGAATTAACACCCACATTTTACCAATCATTTCTGTTCAGCCCCACGTAAGACGGGGTGAGCCTATTGCCCCCTTCCGGGCACTATTTTTGACTCAAGCCTTGCATCTGAGTCAGCCTCAGATGCATGGCTTGAGTCATGGCCCAGACTCAGGTCTGGGCTGTATATATCTGTCTGATGTTAAACAGCCCTATCCCTTAGTCGCTTTGTACGACACCGCATGGGAAGAGATGGGGTGGTGATAATTTAGTTCTATTGTAACTTTTAAACTCTCGCGTTCCCTGATATATAATATCACGGCAGGCAATTCAAAAGTATGTATGTCTGTATACTTGATCGCTTGAATTCCCATTAATTTAGTTTTAACTGCCTCATTAGCCCCTTGGTATCGTAATGTCCTAGGTACGATTGAAACGTCGAGATAGTTATAATTGGGTATTTTGCTGTAATTAAAATACATTATTTAATAACCGCGGTAGCCTAGTGGTGTGGGTAATGGACTGCTGAGACGAGGTCTCGGGTTCGATCCCAGGTTTTACCATGGCACACACCAATGACTTTACGATGCTTTTCGGAGTTATGTGTGTATTTATCGCAGGTTTATAAGTGCCCGGTTAATGGCAATAGGCTCGCCACCTATTACATTAGGACCTAAACATAAACTGGCGAAATGTGGGTGTTAGCACCTGTGCCTACCCCTTCGGGGATATAGGCGTGAGTTTATGTTATGGTATATTTATTTAGCTGAGCTTATTAAATTAAGAACAGTAAAATATCTGTCAGTGCAACCTATGACTGTAAATTATTTAACTATTAAATATTATGACGTCACGAATTTATTTTGTACAAGTTTTGCTCATAAATTACCGTTTTGATGTTTAGTAAAAAGTAATTAATTTGACTAGTCTGTCAAATACTCATGGTAAGGCCAAGATTTTATAGTTTTCGAGATAACTGACTTTTTAAGCATTTTCTGTGTTAATTCTCAGTTAGCCTTCAAGTGCAGATAAAATAAATTAGAATATATCACTACAAACTTTCTTTTTATTGGCACTTAAAGGCTATCTAGGTTATTCTAGGTTATCGATCTACCCTCTTTCGTAATCGTTTGTTATACGTTACACCACTACTACGGGTTTCAGTACATACTTAAACTCGATCACGTTCACGACATTTGGATTTGATTCTTGATTCTTTCGCGATTTTGTTTTGGTTTGTTTACGTTTATTTTTACACATGCTAAATATCCCATTTAAAAAGTACCTATGAGATAAAAATCTTTTTCCACAGGCTCCTATCCTGTGGGCTCTCCCTCCTCCAAGGCGACATCCTTCCTCGTTCTTTGGCCCGCAACATCCTCCGAGAGAGAGTCTACTCCGCCTGTTTGGACTACTTCTGTCGAGGGCTCCAGTGTCCCGCAAAGAGCTCCAGCGCTCTAAGAGAGGATATCATATCACTGATCAAGTTCTGGCAACTTATGCATTCGGACAAGAAATATTTGAAGTGCAGCGATATTGGCGGTAAGTCATGTATGAATCTGTCTGATCACCAAACAGGTCAATCAATTACTTTTGCACTTGAATCACACAAGGTACGGCAAGCACCCGAAGTTTGGTTCAGGATGGTGAGGGATTTGTGCGAGGAAAATATCTATAGTTACAAATCTTACCTATCCCAGCTTTCGTTTTCTGATGTCTTAGCTACTGCAAATTCGAACGAAGCTTTTAACACATTTCACGACACAATTACACTCTTCTACGATCTATGTTTCCCAATAAAGAAAATTAAATGTACTAATAAGTTAATAAAAAACAAATGGTTGACGAAAGGTATAAAAAAATGTTGTGTAAGAAAAAGAATTCTTTATAATAAGTACCGTTTAAGCAAAGACAATAAAAATCAAAATAAGCACACATACACACGCTACTCTACTATATTAAGGAGATGTATACATACAGCGCAACAAATTAGTAGCCAGCGCTTCATCGCGTCATCGAAAAACGCCTGCAAGGCTGCATGGCACTTAATTAAAGATAAAACAAATAAAAAGCAGCAACAATCGACGATCGATACGTTGATAATAGATGACACGATATATGAAGACCCTAAAGAACAATGTGATATATTCAACAACTTTTACATTTCGCAAACTAACACACATACGCATAATTCAAACCAAAATTGCACAGTTAACATACCACATAACCCCAATAGTATATTCCTGACTCCAGTGGATGAGTTTGAAATATATAAAATAATCTCAGGCCTAAAGGAAACTTACTCCACAGGTTATGACGACTTAAGCACTCTAGTACTAAAAAAGTGTGCCCCCAGTTTGGTTGTTCCTCTCACACACATTATTAACTTAACATTATCAGAGGGAAAGTTTCCAGACCGCCTAAAAATGTCTGTGATCAAACCATTATATAAAAAAGGGGAAAGAACAAATGTAAACAACTACAGGCCCATAACCTTAATTCCTATTATAGCAAAGATTTTCGAAAAGGTAATGTGTTCTAAACTGGAGTCATTTATAACATCATGCGACATTCTCGATGCACGGCAGTTTGGATTTAGGAAATCAAGTTCAACTGCCCTGGCATGTTTTTCGTTAGTCCAACAGATTACAGAAAGCCTTGACTCTAAATCTAAAATCGCTTGTGTGTTTCTTGATATGACGAAAGCATTTGATTTCGTCTGTCACAGAAAACTCTTGTCGAAATTATACAATTATGGTATACGGGGAACCGCCAATGACTGGATTAAGAGCTACCTAGAGAATAGAGTGCAGTGTGTAGAAATAGAAACATTCGAACATAACGTACAGAAAAAGTTCAGATCAGAGTATCGACATAATGGCTACGGTGTACCACAAGGGAGTCTGATCTCTCCCCTTTTGTTCTTGCTCTATATAAATGACCTCCCAAAAGCTGTAAAGCACGATTGTATACTTTTCGCCGACGACACAACCTTAATTGTTAAAGGCAAGAACAACGGCGAACTAGAATTTAAAATAAAAGAAGCCTTAAGTAATGCGAGCTCATGGCTAGAAATGAATAATTTAAAAATAAATACCTCGAAAACAAACATCATGCAATTCCAAACATACAATGGTAACGCAGTAGACCTTAAAATTAACTACAACAATAATGTAATTAGTAACTGCAACGAATGTACATTCTTAGGTATTACGATGGACAAATTTTGTAACTGGAAGTCGCATATCAATAGGATTCTAACTAAAATTGACCGTTTTGTGTATGTACTCGGCAGACTTAGACAGATTGTAAATCTGCATGCAGCGGTTATGACGTATCATGCGTATGTGTCCTCGGTGCTCCGCTATGGAATTATTATATGGGGCAATTCCGTGGAAGCAGATAAGGCATTCATTGCCCAAAAGAGATGTGTCCGTGCAATGTGTGGAGCTGATGGCTTAACTAGCTGTAAGCCGCTTTTTAAACGTCATAAAATTCTCCCGCTGCCTTGCCTATACATACTGGAAATGTGTATCTTTGTTAAAAAGCATTCACATCTCTTCATTAAATTGGGAGACATGCCAAACAGCCGAACAAGGCATAGAAATAGACTCCAGATCCCAAGGGTAAACTTAGAGCTGTCCAAGAGGAATTCATTTTGTATGTGTATAACATTATATAATCATCTGCCAGAATGTTTAAAAGAACTTGAAGGAGCTCCTTTCCGCAGGAAACTGTACGGAATCCTAAGCGAAAGGGGTTACTATGGGATAGATGAATATTTAAGAGACAAAATAACTATTGAAAATGAATAATTTCTAAATTTAATTTAATGTTTTCAAATTTTAATTGACATTGTTATTTATTTTAATTGAATCCTCATGACTGACTCTTTCGCTTTTGGCTTTTGACTTGATTTGTGTTTTAGTGACATTTATTTTATCATGACTGTATGAAGTTCTCAAAATATTATGTTAGCTACTTATTACTATTACTATTGACTATTCTATTTGTAACATATTAATCGATTGGCCGAAGCCCCTAAGGGTGTTATTACTAATTATTTATTATTTGCACATTAATTTTAATATTGTCAAGTAAGCATGTTATATGTATTTCAACGCCACACGGCAGAGTATGACGTTCTTTTATCTATGTCTCACAAAATCTAATGTATACCATATTCCATGAAATAAAGTTTGAAGTTTGAAGTTTGAAGTTTGAAGTATGACCATGAAACATCTGCAGTTGCGGATCAAAATTACGGGCAATTGGTTCCAAGGAACACATCTCAAAATCGAGTCCATAAGTTGGGTTCTTGATTGAAACTTACTAACTTTATTCCTAATCTATGATTTCTATGTATAATGGACTGAATTGATTTCAAATGTATTGTTTTTTTATTTATGGTTACAATGATCAGAAAACAATACTACATACTTTAAAATTTCATGCAATTGTTTGAGCAGAGTAATCAAAAATCAATATTTAAAAATGATTGCAACACCATTCATTGGTTCGTACGAGTGTCGGTAGATGGCTCTCACCGTCTCCGTAAGACGGATATATGTATAGGAAGATTTGAATGACTTCAGGCGAGGCTTGGTGGCTTACTGGTCAGAGCATTCACCCTGTAATGGAAAGATCGCGGGTTCGAATCCCGCCTGTACCGATTGTTTTTTTTCCTATCGACTTGAATATTTGTCATACTAAATGCTTTAAAAATTTCGTTCAAATACTGACAATATCTGCGCAGAAAGCGTTTTATTAAATCGTCTCATTAGTGGCTCTTTGAGCCTGCGAATTTAATTTATCGAATGTTAAATCAATCACGGTCTCTAAGGGCTCGCGTCATTAGTTGATCAGTCTTTTCATTGGTTTTCTTATTGGTCCATATAGTGCGCATTCGTGAATTTTTGCCCCCCACTATCGGCGTTTATTTCAAGGTTTTTGCTGGCTATTATAGGTAGGCTAACGACCCTTTCAAGAAAGCTGTACTAACTGATATATTATGAATTATAATTGCATGTACTTGTATTATTCACAGGGGAATACGAACTCATGGGCCCCAACAGTCAACAAAGCGTGTACACATCGAACTCACCGACAGACAACCGGTCTTCAGTCAACAGCGATATAGGCAGTCGGCAGACCACCGGCTGGATTAACACGGTAACTAATCAACATCATAATTTTTAATTTTTTTATTTATTAGTATTCACAAACAAGGCCAACAAGGTATCTGATGTACATGGTTGACAAAAAACCCTTACGGAATAAAGGAACTTAAACATGGCGGGCGGTATTCTTCTACTCTTGAACTCTCTCAGGCTACACATCATCAGAGCTACCAGTCCATGTCACATATGCTGTCTTACACACTGTGGCCCTTTGTGTTGTGTAGGAAAACGGACAACACTCTGGCTGAGGTCCAGTGGGCCGATAAAATTAAATAAGAAGTTAGCTATTGACTCGAACAAAGAAAATACGTTAAGTTGGGTGTGTCCATGACATTCCATTGGCTTATCTTGGCTTTTACGGGAGTGATTGTCGTCTGAACATGAAGTCAGAGAGGAAAGGTTACAGCCTTGTCTGCTCAGCAAGCGTACTCTCTTGTAGGTGAGTTTGGCTTGGGCCCCGAAGACCTTGTTATTACATGCATCAAGCCGCTAAACAACCAAGACTCAAACACTAGAAATATGTTAGGACTACTAGATATTTAAGAATATTAGTGACCGAAAATATTGCCCTTTTTACGTGCATAAAATCCCCACGGATACCCCCACCACCAGAGCCGATGGGAGAGGTTATGTTGGACTCGAACCGACTAAAACGCACTTGGGTCGTTAGTGGTTGCCGAAGGTGAAGTTTACAGGCATATCCCTCGCACCCCGGCCGACCCAGGGTCATCTCTCTCGATCTGGCCCTCTCCTCGGTTGAGAATATTGTCCTTGACGCTACTCAACCAGTTGGTCCAGCACCAATACAATTTAAAATTCTTATAATATTGATCCAATTGATTGAACCACGTGCAACAAACGAAATTAATTATTATCATTTAATACTTTTATGGTGTACAATAAAAAATATCTTATATTCGGTTGCTATGACTTCTCTATTCTGTGTTAAGGTGCCTATGTCTACGACTACTTTGAGCAGTGGGGCCGGCAGCGTGGTCGGCAAGCGTTCCAACCGCAGCGTGAAACCGCCAGTCAAGCCTCAAGATACTTTCGTTAAGGATTATGTTAAGAAGAGAAACTTAATCCTTGAGCTTATGGTGGGTACATCTCATGAGATTTTTTTTAATATAATACACGTCAATTAGACTTCGCCTTCGAAGGCAAAGTCTCAGAAAAGAGGGTCACCATTACTTACATATACCGTGTGGCAATGGAGACACTCAGCTTGACGGCCTCATCATATGCTTTTTCATGCCCCTCTTAAAGTATTGGGACTGTAGGAAGGAAGAAACACGTTAGCTGGTAATGATTTCCAGGCCTTAATGGTGCGACAAAGGCAAGAGTCATCGAACCGGCTCTGTGGCGTACCGGTAGAGCGTTCGACTGTCGCCCCCTGCATTTATGGGCCGTAGAATAAGTTTTTTAACATCCTGTAACTTTTCTATTATTGCCTGAAATAAATGATTTATTATTATTATTATTATTATTATAACAGTCGAACGCTCTTGGGTTCGATACTCACTCTGTTCAAAATTTCTAAATATGAATATGTGTGTATGTCTGGTTGGTCTGGATGTTTCTATGTATCATGTATGTACAAAAAATGTATCCTCATTCTAAATCCTATAGTAAATGCTAGTTAAGCTATGCTTACTTTGAGTCTAGATAACGCTGGTAGAATATCGTAGGGTATATATTTATTTATCATTGTTATTTGATCATCATCTCTGAGCCTTTTCCCAACCTGTTGGGATCATCTGTCAGTTCTCACTGGAGAGTTTTTGTGCTGTCAGTGGGAAGACCAAAGGCTTGTCCTGCTTTGTCTTCTACACTGACGACACAAAATCTCTCTGTGCTTACAGGGTTGGCAGCGCGAGTGTGACTCCTCTGGTGTTGCACACGACCATAGACCACGGTAACCACTTTCCATCAGGTGGGCCGTGTGCTTGTCTGCCACCTAAGTGGTATAAAAAAAAGTTATATAACGAAGTGGCTGAAGTTCGATATTTTCCGTGAAGTGATTGCCATCTAACCTCCAGAACTCTCAGTAGAACTCTTTAGGACTTGTCGCACTTAGGGCTCCAACTGTCTTTAACGATTGCCATAGATATTCGTATGATAACAGAGACCAACAACTTATCGTGCTCTCCAAGGCACGGAGAAGTCTCAATATATTAAGAATAGTCAATTCAATTTCGTTCAAAATATTTCCGACTACAATATTCATATTGTCACTATACTATGTCAATATACTAAGTCATTGTACTATGAAATACATAAATCTCTCAAGCCAGCCTCTGTGGCGTGGCGGTAGTGAATACGACTGCTACGCAGGAGGCGCGGGTTCGATCCCCGTGCAAATATTTGTATGCATGAATATAGGTATTTGCATTGGTCTGGGTGTTTCTATGTATAATATGTATGTATTTACAAAAAAATAGTATTTAAGTATGTTTATCCGTATTCTAGATTCCATAACACAAGCTAGTTAAACTATGCTTACCATGGGTCTAGATAGCGTTGTGTAGAATGTTGTAGAATATTTATATTTATTTATTTATTTATGTCAATATACTATGTCACTATACTATGGACTACATGATCCATCCATTTTGTTAGTAACAATATGTCCTAACCTAGAGTTATAATTCAATAAAGCCACCCATCCTATAACTGACCTGGATTGTATTGCTTAACCAACGAGCTACTTGGTTACCATTTAGCCACGAGTTCCAGAGCATCTATACTAATCTAGACTACTTTACGTTTAACAGGCGGTGGAAATTGAATTCCTTGTAACCTGGCACAATCCTCACAGCCGCATTGAGCAGGCAGTACCAGGGGAAGACAATATAGCGACTTGGCGGTCTAAACCTAATACGGATCGGCACTGGCGTGATTATGCCAAGCTTGCTTGGGACATAAGTCCCACTCTAGCTGTGTTTTTGCCTGAAAGGTGAGTCATACTAAAAAATCATATGTATATTTATGTATATATATATCCTGATATCCATATCAGGCAACGCGATGTCCGTGCAGTGCTGCAATCACTCGATGTCCGGAAAGCCAGTGGTCCGGATGGTATTCCAGCGGTAGTTTTGAAAAAATGTGCAGCGGAGTTGTCTCCAATGCTTACGCGCCTGTACCGGCTATCCTACAGTTCGGGTACAGTGCCTTTGCCTTGGAAAGAGGCGAATGTTCAGCCGATTCCCAAGAAGGGGGATCACTCGGAGCCAGCCAACTATCGACCCATAGCCGTCACCTCAGTGCTGTGCAAAGTGTTCGAGCACATAATTAACAAACAGCTCATGCGGCACCTAGAGGATCACTCCTTAATTAATGACCAGCAATATGGCTTCAGACCGAAACGGTCAATGGGTGATCTTCTAGCATACGTTACCCATCTTTGGGGTGAGGCTATGGACAAGCACGGCGAGTCACTGTCAATTAGTCTTGACATCGCCAAAGCTTTCGATAGAGTCTGGCACAAATCGCTTCTTTCTAAGCTACCTGCCTTTGGTCTGCCTTCTAGGCTGTGCAACTGGGTTGCTAGCTTCCTGCAGGGGCGCCGTATTCGCGTCCTTTGTGACGGACGAGCTTCGGAGTTTCTGCAGGTTAATGCTGGCGTGCCCCAGGGGTCCGTCTTATCACCCACTCTCTTTCTTCTGCATATCAACGACATGCTGTCTACCGGCAATGTTCATTGTTATGCAGACGATAGCACTTTACATGGGAGTTATCATGGACATCCAGCGGCCAAGCAGTCAGATATCGCAGAGAAAAGGCAGCTTCTTGTCACTGAGCTTGACGGGGTCCTGAATCACATTTCTCAATGGGGCTCTGAGAACCTGGTTGAGTTCAATGCCAAGAAGACGCAGGCATGTGCGTTTACAGCAAAAGTATCTTCTTTCCTTCCCCTCCCCACTCTTCAGAGCACACCACTGCCGCTGCAGGACAATCTCAATATCCTAGGTATGGATGTTCGCTGCAACCTGAATAACAAAAACTACATCGAAAGCATCATCAAAACAGCCTCACGAAAACTCGGAGTCCTGAACAGAGTGAGACGATTTTTCACGCCGGAGCAGCGGTGTCTTCTATACAAGACACAAATTCGCTCCTGTGTGGAGTACTGCTCGCATCTCTGGGATGGTTCAGCAAAGTACTTACTAGATGCTCTCGACAGGTTGCAGCGACGTGCGGTCCGCATCATTGGGAATCCCGAGATCACGAACACCCTAGAACCTTTACAGCTGCGTAGAGATGTTGCGTCCATGGCTGTATTTTACCGTCTGTACCATGGGAAGTGTTCTGATGAGCTCTTCCAATTAGTCCCACCCTCCCCTTTCCTACACAGGACAACGCGTGCAGGTCTTAGATGTCATCCGCACACGGTGCAAAACATCCGATCAAGAACCAAGCGGTTCGGAGACTCTTTCCTCTGTCGCACCATTAAGGCCTGGAATTCATTACCAGCTCACGTGTTTCCTTCTTCCTACAGTCCCGGGTCCTTTAAGCGGGGCGTGAAAAAGCATATGATAAGGCCGTCAAGCTGAGTGTCACCATTGTCACACGGTATGTGTAAGTAATGGTGACCCTCTTTTCTGGGATTTTGCCTTCAGCTTACCATCAGGCAAGGCGAAGTCCAATTGACGTGTCCTATATAAAAAAAAAAAAAAAAAAAAGTAACTGTTTAGGTACCCTTCTTTTATCTGAAATTTTATGTACACTTAACATCCCCTCATTACTATAACTGCTTCTCTGCTACTCAAAGGTTTGCTGGTAGAGAACTCATACTGAGTTAAGCGCGCCTTTGTACATATTTCTTATATATATGTTTTGTGTATGATCTCTGTACCAATTGTGTGCAATAAAGAATTAATTACTGCTCCACTGCCTTGAGTAGTAGCGTGTTGATATATATTCTATAATCTTCCGCAACAAAAAGAGTATTCAACACAAAAAAAAAACATTTTCTGAGATTAGCGCGTTGAACTAACAAATAAACTCTTCACCATTATAATATTATTTATAGATAGATACATCCTAAAGAAAACGATTGAAATAGATTTGAGTTCTTTTACATATCTGTGTGGTAACGGGGAAAGAATACAAGTATCACCACCCCATCTCATCCGACGGGTGTCGTCAGAGGCGACTGCCGAAAAAATACACAGACAATATCACTGCGAGAAAAGGAAATCTCGAAATAAAACCCTGTACCAACTCTTCTGGCCAGCGTGAAAACAGTAGGCTAAACCTCCCAACATTGGGTGAGCCCTATGTCCAGCAATAGACTACGATAGGCTTATTGATTGGTGTTATAAAGTTTTCTCCAGAATAGCACATTATTATCCAAAATCCTTGATAAATTTTACTAACATTACGTAACTACATTTCTTTTCAGATTGAAGAACGAAGGGATAATACAAGAGATCCGGCGCAAGGTGCAAGCTCAGCCTACTGCCGTCTCTCACGTGCCTCAAGCCCTCAAATACCTTGTTACTACTGAAACACTACTCAATGATGCTCATGAGGTAAGAGTTTCTGTAGTTAACCTTCTGGGTAGACTAACCGCACTCAAATCCCAGCCATCAAAAAGAAAAGAAAAAGCAGTGAATGTATATCAGCATTCACTGCTTTTTCTTTTCTTTTTGATGGCTTCTGCAGCGAATCGCCGCAATTTTGCATATGTCAAGTAACTGTCTTTAAAATTATTAATGGCGACACGCCATTGTCAAGTTTTCAAGTTGCGGACCTTTAGAATTATTGTTGATAATGATGATGATGGTGAGTTGATGGTGTTGATGATGATGATCAATGAGATGATTGCTGTATCAGTAAAGTTGTGGGGACTTTACTAGAAGCTCCCCTTTCTTTTTTAACGTGCGTAAAATCCCCACCGAAGCGCCCACCACCGGAGCCGGTGGTCGGCGGCCGGTAGGGGGAGGGGTGGTTTATGTGAGGGGGTTTACTTGGTAATGTCAAATGTGTAGACTTACGAAGAAAAGTTTTCTAGAGAAACGTTCACCTTTTTTATTTTTTTTATACCACTTAGGTGGCAGTCAAGCACATGGCCTACCTTGATGGAAAGTAGTTACCATGGCCTATGGATATGTGCAACTCCAGGAGTGGCAAAGCCGCACTGCTGACCTTGTAAGCACTGACAGTTTCTGTGCCGTCTGTGTAGAAGACAAAGCAGGACAAGCTTTTGGTCTTCCCACTGAGAGCACAAAATCTCTCCAGTGAGTTCTGGATGGCCCTACTCACCACCGGGAACCCATCACGAAGTTATTATGGGTATTCTGTAGGGTGGAAGTACTTCCCCAGTCGGACTGCTCAAATGGACAGAAATAATGCCGTGTCCTCCCTCCATCTAACTCATCGTCTCTAACTCATTCTTTAACTCCGCAGCTGGTACACATGATCACGTGGGCCCGCGTGACCCCAGTAGAGGCTCTCTCGTACTTCAGCCGGCAGTACCCACCGCACCCGCTCTCCGCTCAGGCGGCGGTCAGCACTCTGACGTCATACCCCTCGTCAGCGCTGCTGGTGTACATACCGCAGCTTGTCCAAGCGCTGAGACACGATACGGTGAGTTATACAGCGTCCGTAGCTTAGTGGTTAAGGAGTCGGCCTTACGATTGAGAGGTCCCGGGTTCGAATTCTGGTCATTACCTATGTGAACCCACTCCTAACACGAGCAATTTAGCTTAGCTGAAGGGGTTAGTGGGAATATTAGTAATTTCGATTCTAATATTCTTTATAAAACAAACAAATACATAAATACATACAGAGCACCATCTAGAACTAAACTGAGAAATGGGTTCTAGAATGGCGTTTGAGCTGCTAAAAAAATATTGTTGGTGAAAAAATTTAAAAGTTGTTGAAATGTGAAAAAATATTTTTATAGCTTTTCAGAATACATCCAGCCAATTAAAAAACGTGATAGATCTAAGCCGTTCTAAATAATAATAATGATGATGATGATTGACCAATGATTTTCAGCAACTCTTTGCATTATTATTGAAATTAGTTTGTTTGTTAGTTTGTATTTAAAACAGTTTCAAGAACAAATATACTGTTGTTATTCTGTGACTAGCTTTTGCCGGCGGCTTCCCCCGCGTGGAACTTTGATCCCGTTCCCGCAACCCATGGGAATCTATCATGAGTAGCCTGTGTTATTCCAGTCTATAAATCTATACTTATACCAAATTGTAGCTAGATCTGTTCAGCCGTTAGAGCGTAATTGAATAACAAACATCCAAACATCTGTACAAGATTTCAAATTTATAATATTGGTTATGTCAAAATAGTGAAAATTCGTTTTTGTCCTACTTACCCCTTGTTATCACCTAAGTATAAAACATGTATTTGACAAGTTGTAATATGTCACAGGCTAGAGTGTGAACGCAAATATTTTATACTTGTTTACAACTTGTTGGTCATACATACTTTGTGAACGAAAAAGTATCTGAGACAGTCTCAATACATGTATAAGACATAATATGTATTGTGTTTTTACTAGTCTTCTACAAGTTTTGTATCAAACTTGTTACTTAGTGAAAACGAATTTTCACTGAAGTGGTTTTATTGGTTTAAAGCCGGATTTAAAGTGTTAATACAGTCAATGTTATTTTTAGATGGGCTACGTCGCTGAACTGATAAAATCTCTAGCGAAAAAGTCACAAGTAGTGGCACACCAGCTCATCTGGAATATGCACACGAATATGTATACCGATGAAGAAATGCATAATAAAGATGGTGGGTATATCAACATACTTAAATGAACCTTATTTGTATAGAATTAAAGTTGAAAAAGATTTGCTAGTAACATTAGTTGTAGATTTTGTCTAGTTATTCTGCTTCTTGCCTATACTTGATGTAAGTTCCGTGCCCGAGGGGTAAAAACGAGATCCTATCATTAAGAATCCACTGTCCCTCTGTCTGTCTGGCACCAGGCTGTATCCCATGAACCGTGATACCTAAACAGTTGATATTTTCACAAATGATAAATTTCTGTTGTCGCTATAACGTCAAATAATTACATTCAAATAAATTAAGGGTAAGATTTATACGCACGAGTCTGAATCGCATTTAGGCGGTATTTAATTTTTTTTAAATATATATTTAGATAAGTATGAAGAGTTACTTAGAAAGTTTTATTAACATGTCAGACGGCAGTTGTTCCTTAGAAAACCTTAAAAAAAGAGTAAGAGAGCTGATACAAGGCACAGGGAACACATCATTGCATGCGCAGCACGGGTGTGACTCCTGTGGTGTTGCACACGTTCATAGGTTGCGGTAACCACTTTCTATCAGGTGGGCCGTGTACTTGTCTGCCACCTAAGTTATATAAAGAAAGAAAGAGAACCGAGACTAGCACTATGAAGATAATGATATTTATAAGTTCGATATACTTATACATTTTCGTTTCGGCCAGAAGCATTGTTCGACGTGTTGGAAGCGTTGACGAAGAATATTGTGGACGCGCTCTCCGGTCCCGCGAAGGCGTTCTACGAGCGAGAATTCGACTTCTTCGGCCAAATCACGAACATCTCCGGAATCATCCGACCGTACCCGAAGGGCACCGAGCGGAAACGAGCGTGTTTGGAAGCGCTGAAAAATATTAAGGTAACACTTACCATTTTTTTTTCTATGCATAGTCCATGGTGGCGCGATTCTCATGCCACCTGAGCTAGTGGACTATATTTCGCGGGGGATAAAGCTAACTGTTTCATATGACACTTTACACAACAAACAAGATAGGTGATCGGGTTGCCGCGGAGGTGGTTTAGGCATTGAATGCAACCCGAGAAATTAGGAGAGGATGCACTAACCTTTACTACGCCACGTGCTGGCTGGGCCGATGCACCGGTCTTCTCTTCCTGGCTCAGGAGCTGCTGCCCACATCACTAAATCACTTGAGGGACACACGAGAGGCACAATCCGATCGGTAAAGGTCTATGAAAGCGGTTAAAATCCAACAAACATTATTAATTTCTGAGAGACGCGCGCGCCGCCGGCCATTGTTTATTAGTTCAAAAGCGGAAGTGAATATGCGTCTATTTTGACAATTGAGCGGTGCGGAAACTATTGCTATTTCACTTTAAAAGGTAGCGCGGGAGGGAGATGGGTACAGGAAGCGTGTGTTTCAGTGTCAATGACTTGAATTACTACTATTGAGCAAAAAAAATACAAATTCTACCATCGGCGCAACCAGTCCATGTACTAATCAAATAACCCGCCCCTGATCGCTCCCGGTGCAAAAGTGCCCATAACACTTGCTGCGTTGCCACGTTGGATGGCGATGGCCAGCCTTTGGACCAGGAACAACCCGGAACGAGTGTCACCAGTCGCCTCGATGAGCCTCTGTCCGATTTCTTTGATAAGGGTTTTAGCTTTCTTGCCCCAACTCCCCAGAGTCTCCACCGCTATTGGCACGAACTGGTACAGCGGTTCCAAGTCGGCGTACTTAAACCTCTTCCTTGAGCTGGCGTCTTCCGCGGCAGCAGATGTGGAGTGAACGGTGCGACTAAGGTGGCTGGCGGCTACCGTGCTGACATATATTGCGTCCCAAAGTAAACACTTGCCGTTCTTCCAGAGCACCACTTATCAATTATATTCTGTGATATGTACCGTGGTAGCCTAGTGGTATGGGTAATGGACAGCTGAGACGAGGTCTCGGGATCGATCCCAGGTTTTACCATGGCACACACCAATGACTTTTCGATGGTAGCGGTAGCGGTGAGTAGGGTAGCCAGAGCTCACTGGAGAATTTGTGCTGTCAGTGGGATGACTAAAGGCTTGTCCTGCTTTGTCCTCTACACTGATGGCACAGAAACTCTGTGCTTACAGGTTCGGCAGCGCGAGTGTGGCTCCTCTGGTGTTACACACGTCCATAGGCCACGGTAACCACTTTCCATCAGGTTGGCTGTGCGCTTGTCTGCCACCTAAGTGGTATAAAATAAAAATAATAAACTGGCGAAATGTGGGCGCTTGCACCTCTGGCTACCCCTTTGGGGATATAGGCGTGAGTTTATGTTTTTATGTTATATATACCGCTGTACAGCAGTTTTAAACAAGTTTACCTAAATTAAGTATCATCTACTCGTGAAATGTCTTCTTAACTTATCATAATATGTCTGTCTGCATTTCAGGTTCAGCCAGGATGTTATCTGCCGTCAAATCCAGACTCGATGGTGGTAGACATTGATTATAAGAGTGGTAAGTTTAATTTACAATACACTCACCATCATTCTCTGAGACTCTTTCCTAACATTTGTTGAGGTCGGCTTTCTAGTCTAACTAAGATGCGACTGAACTTTGATATTTTTTTTATACCACTTAGGTGGCAGACAAGCCCACGGCCCACCTGATGGGAAGTGGTTACCGTGGCGTATTGACGTATGCAACACCAGGAGTGTTACACTCGCGCTGCCGACCATGAAGATACCTTCTGATGCCCCTCTTGAAGAACCCCATATTGTAGGTGCTTGGGAAAACCGCAGCAGGGAGGTCATTCCATAGCTTAAGTGTGCGTGGGATGAAGTTTCCTTGCCGTGAAGCGACTGTCAGCTGACCTCCACAACAAATTAGCGATATCAAAGTTCTGTAGTTAGACTGCCGCCGCGTGGTTCCGGCAGCGTAGAATTTGGGCCACCCCATCACTTCCTACGCGGTGTCGTACAAGGCGACTAAGGGATAGGGCTGTTTAACACCAGACAGATATATACAGTCCAGACTCAGCTTTAGATGCATTTCTCGAGTCAATAATAGTGCCCGGAAGTCGGCAATAGGCTCACCCCCTATTACGTGGGACTTACGTACTCGCTTCTTCACTACTGTGTGCGTACACCTTATCATTTTGTTTGTTGTAGCTCTCTTTTACGGTAAAATTTTTTTCATCCGAAAAAAGAATTTCCCGATATTTTCTTCCCGTGTACCGCTTCAACAAAGCGCGGCATCTCTTCAGTCTCAGGTCCATTAGACGAGCATTCAAACGATGTCCTGTTTTTCTTCTATATGCCCGAAGCCCTAAGTCTTCATTTAACACCCTTTTCACCGTGGTTCTGCTTAACCCCATTTGAAGGGCCAACAGTTTCTGCTTACGTTTGGGATTTCTTTGAATTCGCGCCTTCACAGCTTTTATCACTGTTAGAGTCCTAACAGACCGAGGGTGACTACTTCTTGACTTGTCATCTACACTAGAGTCTTCATTATACCGTTTGATGGTACGATAAACGAATCTTTTGGTTATATTCAAATTTTTCAGTACATCAAAAATTTGATATGGCGCGTAACCGCAACGATGCAACGCAATAACTGCAACACGGTCTTCTTTAAGCGTCCACTCCATATTTAAAAATGAGTAAAATTCTAACAAGTATACATTTTTATTTTCATGAACAATTCGAAATTCGAATTCAATAAACTTTTTTGTGGCCAGCATTCTAAAAGAAAAGTTTTTACTGTGTGACAATACTTATGACCTGACTGTGTACTACTACTGCTACAAAAAAGTTTCTCGAACGTTTGTCAGACATTTTTAAAGTGCGGAAATCTCTAAGGTCTCCCGCCGGAGTCAGCTAAGGGTAATGTCAGACTTGAAACGACTAAAGTCGCACACCGTCTGGGGTCATCAGTTAGGTTACGGTAGCCTCTGGAATATCTTTCACTCCCCGGTTGACAGAAGGTCATAGAAGGCTCTCTCGGGTGTGTGCTCAGGGAGGACGGAGGTCGTTGAGCGACGTACGATGCCCGAGTAGCCTTCGCGGATTATGCGAGACGGGAGGGACCTCGGTCTCCTCCCGTCCCGCCTCGTGTGCCGCCTCCTTCACGAGCATTACTTACAGAAGTGGGTAGCGGTAGACCACGAACTCTTGCTCTGCACCATCACTAGAGCAACGTGCTGAACGAGAGTTCGTTTGTCAGACTCATCAACATCTAGGATGAGAAACACTTCACGTTGATGTTTATAGGTACACCTATGCAGAGTGCTGCTAAAGCTCCATATTTGGCAAGATTCAGGGTACGGAAGTATGGCATAGCAGAGATGGAGCACATCGCCATGGCAGTAGCGGCTGGTGAAGACCTTCCAACTGTAAGTTATATGTTTGAAATTAACTAACTGTTTCCATTAAATAGTTCTTAAATGTACCCCTACGAAAAATGAAGGGATAAGTTTGACCTATACACTACTAATTTTTAATTACCAGAGAAACTGCAGGGGCTGATATGGAACGTATATACTTCAATATATATGGAATAATACAAATACCCCACCATACAAAAAAACAAAGTTATTAACGTTTTTAAAATCTCACAATACGTGCTTAAAGAATAGACACCATTTTATTTACGCACGATGTGTGGATAGTAAATAGGTCATCAATGAACTTTTAACTTTCATCGTGAACTTTCTAGTGGCAGTAATTTTTTAATACCGTGTTTAATACAAGTTTGGGTGAACTGAGTAAACAATGGTAAAACCACAGTAACTTTTAACGTAATTCAGTAGTTTTTTTAAGTACCTTATCAACTGGCAGGTAGGTGTAGGTACACTAGGTACCTACTAAAGAACTTGGAATAGTAAATTAGCTTAAGGATTAATTTCTGTACTTAACACGTGCAAGACTTACCCTACAAGTACTTTAATTGTTGCTCGAAATGTCCTCCGTCATTTTGAATACACAAACGAGCCCGCTTTAACAAGTTTGATTTTAAACTTAGGAGAATGTCTCTTTGTTGACGAATTTCATCGAAGGCGTCAATTATCCTTTGTCGGAGGCCCTCACGGGTGTTGGGTTCACTGACATACACTCTACGTTTCACTTCACTCCACATGAAAAAGTCCATTGGCGTCAGATCCGGGGATCGAGCGGGCCACGCGACTGAAGCTCCCCGTCCAATCCACCTGCCTTCAAATTGCGTATTGAGGTAGTCTCTTACCGCGATGTGGTAGTGGGGTGGAGCACCATCTTGTTGGAACCAGAGGTCTCGCAAGCTTGCGAGTGGAATATCATCCAACATGGTTGATACCATGGTTCTCAACAGATCCAAATAGGTTTCACCCGTTAGACGTCCCTCGATGAAGTATGGGCCCACGATGTTGTCATTTAGGACTCCAGCCCAAACGTTCACGCTAAATCTGTGTTGAAACGAATGTTGTCGCGCCAACTTGGGATTTCTTATTGACCACCAATGTTCGTTATGTTGGTTGAAAAGCCCGATTCTTGTGAACAAACATTCGTCACTGTAAAGGACGTTGGTCTCCGGGTGAAGGATCACCCAGTTGCAGAATGTAATCCTGGGTGCTCGGTCGATTGTTGTCAGTTCTTGAACCTTTCTGTAGTGATAAGGGTGCATACCAGCCGAGTTCACAATTTTCCAAGCACAGTGCTGGCTGATGCCAAATCTACGTGCCGCATCGTTTGTACTTCGTCGCGGATCGTCCTCAAAAAACTCGAGTACTTCGTCGTACAAGTTCTGCGGATAGGCGGGTCTGCCCCGGCCTTATGCGTGCGTCGGTACGTGAAATGAGCCGTGATCTAATAGACGTTGGTAGACGCTCAACATCGTGGAGTAATTTGGCTGTCGGGCATTCGGGTAGAGATCACGATACATCCGTAAAGCGGCACTCACATTTTCACCGGATAAAAAATAACTACGTAACATTAATGCGTATTCGCGGTCGGTAAATTGGTACGCCATATCGATAGTGCCGATAGTATTGATTAGGATGCGTGCGCGAATCGAGACGTCACAACTGGAACTGCATTTATGATTTAAATTTTATTAACATCAAAGAGATGCCGCCGGCTTGACGACACGTGTAAGGCGGTGCGGGGAGAGGTGGTCGCACGCGCCGCCCGCCTTCAAGGACAGTAGTAGAATGATAGAAAGAGAGAGTGCGTGTTTATTATTTTATCAATGACTTCTTTGTGTGATTTTGTTTTCGTGAATTAGTCATATTCCATTGAGAAAAATTTTGTACGTCGTGAACATAATATTAGGTGGTTTTAAGAAAAAAACTGACATACATACTTTATTCATTTTTTTTTGCATTTATGTGTTTAGTATCGAATACCTATCACTTCGCCAAAATTTTTCTGGTAATTAAAAAATTTTCGTGTATATTTGTTACATCATAGCTGCGAAACGGATGGTCTGATTCTAATGCAGTTTTTTGTTCTTTTATTTTATAATAAAAGCCACCGATAGCTTAGACCCTGTACCCGATGCCGGTGGCGCACTGTTTTTTATGTTTTTATATGCCTATATATATATGGGTCTAGATAGCGTTGTGTAGAATGTCGTGGAATATTATTATTATTATTATTATTTGATTTTTTAGTATATTGGAAAATATAATTTACATGTAATACGATGAATAAAGATTAATAAGAAAGAAAGAATAATAATGAAATCTTTAATTCATAGACCGCGGTAGCCTAGTGGTATGGGTAATGAACTGCTGAGACGAGGTCTCGGGTTCGATCCCAGGTTTTACCATGGCACACACCAATGACTTTTCGATGCTTTTCGAAGTTATGTGTGTATTTATCGCAAGTTTACAAGTGCCCGGTTAATGGCAATAGGCTCACCACCTATTACATTGGAACCTAAACATAAATTGGCGAAATGTGGGTGCTAGCACCTCTGCCTACCCCTTTGGGGATATACGATATGGTGTTTATTATGTTATGTTATTAAACCTCACAGGAAGAAGGCAAGGACCGTTACACCGGCATTGCGGCTGAGGTGTGGCAGGCGGCCATATTCAAAGTGGGCGATGACGTCAGACAAGACATGCTCGCACTGCAAGTCATATCATTATTCAAGAACATCTTCCAACAAGTCGGTCTCGACTTGTATCTGTTCCCTTATAAAGTTGTCGCTACTGCTCCGGGGGTGAGTACCCTATATTATAAATGTTAACAGTTGTGAAGATGTTTGGTTGTTTGTAATTCAATTGTACTTTACCGCGTGGTTTCCGCAGCCGCGTGGTTTCTGGCAGAGTAGAATTAGGGCCACCCCATCTCTTCCTATGCGGTGTCGTACAAGGCGACTAAGGAATAGGGCTGTTTAACATCAGACAGATATATACAGCCCAGACTCTGTCTCGCATGCATGGCTCGAGTCAACAATAGTGCCCGGAATACGGCCCACCCCCTATTACGTGGGACCGAATACAATTATTGGTGAAATGTGGGTGTTAATTCATCTCTGCCTAACCCTCCAGGGATAAAGCCGTGATTATATGTATGTATGTATGTTGTACTCTAACGGCTGAACGAATTCGGCTGCAACTTTGAATAGGGATAGATTAACGTGTAAATAACACATATACTACTTTTTATCCTAGAAATTGGTTCTAAAACGGGATCAAATACATTATTCCGCTTACTCTTACATTATATCTTTTTTTTTCTTTTCATAATATTTCCAGACGATTTTGCTATCGAAACTGTGCCCAGAATCTTTCTTTCCATAACTACCATAAAACAAAGTCAAAGTCAAAAATAATTTATTATGCACATAACATTAAATCGGCACTTACAAAACGCTAGGATATCAGCCAGCCGATATATCATAGCTAGTTTTTATTTCTTCTTATCTAGGACACTCCACCTTGACTTCACCTCGCCTGATGGTAAGCTAAAGGCCAAGTCTTAGGAAAGAGGGTCACTATCACAGACACTAAGTAATGTTACAATGGTGGCACTCAGCTTGGCGGCCTCATCAGATGCTTTTTCACGCCCCGCTTAAAGGACCCGGGACTGTAGGAAGAAGAATAAAATCTGTAGTTTGTTTGCGTTATTTACTGTTATACTTTTTAAAAGACTTCAAAAAAGTAAGAGTTATTTGTTTAAAGTTATTTATATCTCACCAGTCTTGAATTACCTTATTCCAGTGCGGGGTAATAGAATGTGTGCCGAACGCGAAGTCCCGCGATCAGCTCGGTAGACAGACCGACATAGGCATGTACGAGTACTTCATCAAAAAGTACGGCGACGAGACTAGCAGAGAGTTCCAGGTAAGAATGTACATTTTATTGATTTATAGGGATCCTATATTACTATTAGGACTTGGATTACTATCGAAATAAAAATCGATACATTATGAATAGATTTAATACATATATAATTCGATTTGAATCGATTTTATACTTTTCAAAACTTGTTAAAAGTAGGTCACAGTTATATTACTTTAAAGTTTGTTGATCCCCACACATTACGACCTGACACGGTGCACACTGTGCGGTATAAAAGAAACTTCATTCCACGCACGCTTAAGCTGTGGTTTTCCCAAGCACCTACAATATGGGGTTCTTCAAGAGGGGTATCAAAAGGTTTCTTTATGGTCGACAGCGCGAGTGTAAGGTGTGTACACGTCCATAGGCCACGGTAACATAATTTACGATTACATTAGGTGGACCGTGTGTTTGTTTGCCACCTAAGTGGTTTTATATAAAATATATATAGTACAGATAGAATGCGTTTTTTCAACTATTCATTATTTGAGAATTTTCATTTTTAAATCATTAACTGCTTTTTAAGGGTGATTATACTTACAATCTACAAATAATGATCATGCTGATTCTTCCAGGCTGCTCGAAGGTGCTTCGTGACATCGATGGCTGCATATAGCGTCATCGGATTCTTGCTGCAGATCAAAGATAGACATAACGGGAACATAATGTTGGACACAGACGGACATATCATTCATATAGGTATGTTTGAACGAAGCCTTTACTTGAACTAGGAGGTAAGACGGTATTTCCGTCCAATTGAGCAGTCTGACTGGGGAAGTACCTCCGCCCTACAGAATACTGCGGACAGAATAACATCGTGTTGTGTTCCCAGCGGTGAGTAGGGTAGCCTAAGCTCACGGGAGAGTTTTTGTGCTGTCAGCGGGAAGACCAAATGCTTGTCCTGCTTTGTCTTCTACACTGACGGCACAAAAACTGTGCTTACAGGGTCGTCAGCGCGACTGTAACCACTTTCCATCAGGTGGGCCGTGTGCTTGTGTGCCACCACTTAGGTATAAAAAAAAACTGAACCTCAGGATATCCGTGTCCACGGATATACGCAGGAGAAGAAAGATCTGTATTTTTTGGCTCCTCTTTGATGTCGTTAATTTTCATTACATAGATGAAATTCTTTATATAGATAATTAGGTAGCAATGAAAACCGATTAAATTACATTCGAATTATTTTTATTTCTTAAAAACAAATATACATACATACATAAAATAAGGTCTTTATCCGCGGAGGGTCATGCAGAGGTGAATTAACACCCACATTTCACTAATAACTGTATTCGGTCCCACGTAATAGGTCGTGAGCCTATTGCCGTATTTCGGACACTATAGTTGACTCGAACCCCGCATCTGAGGCTGAGTCTGGGCTGTATATATCTGTCTGATGTTAAAAACAAATATAAAACCAATAAAAAGATTCCAAAAATCAATGCAAGTCTAAAGTGAAATTCCAAAGCAAAGTGTCAAGCGGCGTTTCAAGGCATTGTGTGTAACGATAGAGTAGAAAAAAGAATAACAGACACCAATTGAGTTAAATAGTTAAAACACGTATCCGTATCTGCGGATATTGGCACCAAATATCCGTATCCGCGGACATATCTTCTTACCTGTACATCACTATTACAAAATTCTAAAAATGAACATTACAAATATTAATAATAGCAGCGTTTTACCTGAAATAAAACGCATATTAAAATACTTACCTCACCGGAAGCTTTACTATTGAGAGAGCGTATCCATTTCCGTCGATTTCCTACCAGTTTTTAGTACTTTTATTGACTTGTTCAGTGGCGACGCCTGGCGGCACGTCCGACATTTTAGTTTCCTAAAATATGTCGGGTGATTTTTATGTCATTGGCTCAATATTTTCACCAGGCAGAGGTAAAAATTAAAGCTTCCGGTGAGGTAAGTATTTTAATATGCGTTTTATTTCAGGTAAAACGCTGCTATTAAACTACTTGACCGTCACCGGAAGCTTTACTATTGAGAGTCTGTTTGTTATCGCCTGGTGTCGCCACTTTAAACTAACGCCAATGTGATGTGGTAAAATAAATTAAAATACTATTGTAATATTTTAATTAAATGTATTTTTGTTGTATAATAGTGAAATGTAGAACATATAAAGTATTTTTCATTTATTTATTTATATTTTTATTTAATCAGCATTAATCTACAGGCTTAAATAAGTATGTGACATTTGAATCAACATCATGAGTTGGTAACACTTCTCGTCTATAAAACTTCTGGAATGTATGTGCTGAACGCCAGTTACCCCTCGATAAAATTTCTTCAAGAGAATGATTCATCGACCAACTTTTAGATGCTACCGCCGATCTAGTACTTCCAGCGGGGGCGTTGATGCCAGCTTCCTTGAATAAGGTTTTTATCCAATTCGCAATCACTGTACGAGAAGCGGGTTTTGGTACTCTTCTAACTGTAATAAATAGGTTGAATGACCTTGCAGTAACACGTCTTTCGTTTAATAATGTTATAGTTCTATCTATCCAGAACATAGGATCTAGATTACGGTTACATGTATTAGGGAGTAATTTCCAGCCAGACTGCCTGTGATCACTGTTATCAGTTTTGGATCCAAAATGAGGCCAAAATATTATATTTTCGTCTGTTTTTATACAATGATTACCATCTATACGCAGTAATGTAAGATCATGTATTCTTCTACCAGAGCAAAGCAGAAGCAAAATGGCAGCATGGCGTGATATTTGAAAGGTGTTATCTAAGTCTATGTTATAATTAGTTAAGTATGCAATTAATTTATTAACGTCCCAAATATGTGGCTTAGGTGAAATCGGCTTTTTCAAGGCGATGAATTTTAATATATGTTTTACAAGAACATGCGAACTTAATAGACTTGATGTTTCAGGATTACATAGCGTAGAAACCACAGATTTATGTAACAGAATGGTATTGTAAGATAAATTATCAATTAAACATAGGTCTGACAAAAATCTTGCTAATTGTGAACCGGTGGGATTTTTAGTATCAACTTCCTTAGATTTAGACCATGAAACCTAACGCTTCCAAGCCACCTCATAAGTTTTTAAAGTAGAATTTCGCCAGGAATTTCTAAGCAGTGATTGCTGTTCAGTGCTCCATGTATCTATCGCCTTAGACCACCCCCATATTTCCAGACCTCCAGGACAAGATTCTCCACCTGTGGTGGAGGCAATCCTGTCGAGGTGTCGACTAGATGTTTCTGCAGATTTTTCAGAGTTAATGGCGCTGTGAGTGATCGAGCTTTGAGGTCTGCGCGCCAAAACACCTTCCACCGAGGGGCTACTATTAGAAATATGCCCGTCGACTGATTTAGATGTGTTAATACTTTCGGTATGAGGAAAGGCGGTGGGAACACCCACGCGAGAGGATAGTTCCATGGGACACTGAATGCATCATGAAATAGGGCTTGATGGTCTTTCAGGTCTCGAGATACATAGTTGTAAACCACATGTGCTGTGTTGGAAGCAAATAGGTCTATTATCGGTGTGCCCCACTTTGCAAACACCATTT
Source organism: Eilema griseolum (assembly GCA_963662185.1). Lineage (NCBI taxonomy): Eukaryota > Metazoa > Arthropoda > Insecta > Lepidoptera > Erebidae > Eilema > Eilema griseolum. The sequence goes on from OY759249.1 coordinate 7,763,211, forward strand.
TCACACTGGCGGGTCGCAAGTGCCATTCTGGGGGTTGACGAAAGCGTGATAAGTGATCGGCATGGTTGTTGTATTTGCCCGGGAGATGGTGTATGCTGAAGTGTATTTGATGTTGATCCAGTAAATGCAGTATTTGATACGTGATTTGTACTAAGGGTAGAGATTTCGTACCTCCTTCCTTCCGAAGGTAAGTGACAGCTGTCCTGTTGTCGCATTGTATGAGGATGGAGCTGTTGCGAAGTATATGAGCCTGGCTCTGGAGAGCATGTAATATCGCCAACAACTCTTTTTGATTGCAATGTAGTGTTTGTTCCTCTAGAGACCATGTGCCTGACAGGGCTACGTTGTTGAGTTGTGCTCCCAAAGCCTGATCTGATGCATCTGTCGTTAGAAAGTGCACCGGTGGCGGGTAGTGTAACGGTGTTGATGTCTGACAATTTTTCGCCCACCAATTTAATTCGTTGCATACATTTTGAGGCAACTGGAATACTTTCGTTGATAGAACCGGCAACGAGCCCATGAACATAATTAGTTGCCGATGATTTAATCGACCTCGAGGAATAACAAAGCTTGCAAAGTTTAATAGCCCTATTATTTTTTCTACCTTTTTTCGAGTTATTTTCTTTCGTTTGAGAACATCTTTTGTCTTTTTGATTATTAGGGAGATTTTTTCTTTCGGTAGGGATTTCGTATTGTCCCAAGGATTTCACACTATGCCTAAATAATGTATGTTCTTCTGAGGTATAAGAACCGACTTGTCGAAGTTTATTTGCCACCCTAAATTCTGTAGCATTTTTACTGTTAGTTTGACATGGTCTCGTAGTACGTGTGGATTTTGGTGAGCTATTAGATAATCGTCCAGATACACAATTATTCTTAAATTCCACCGTTCTCGTAATATTTGAGCTACCCAATTTGTCAGTATCGAGAAAGTTTTGGGTGCTGAGCTTAGTCCAAATGGTAGGCAGGTCATTTCTAGCAGTTTCTGTTGGTATATTAGACGCAGGAAGCGTCTGTGTGACTTTGCTATTTTTAAATGAAAATACGCTTGTGAAAGGTCCACTTTGCATAACTAGTCCCGAGGTTGTAGGAAGCTTGGTATGCGATACATGTTTATTAAATGAAACGGTTCGGATTTTACATAACTGTTCAGAGCTTTGAGATTGAATATCGGACGAGCAGACCCGTCGGGCTTTGGTACTAGAAACAGAGGGGAAATGAATCTTGGTGAATGTGGTACCACTTTTAAAATGCTCTGCATTTTCATTTTGTCTATGATAACAGACATTTCGTTTGAAACTGGAGTTTGAAATGGACCTTTGATTAAGTATGGTAATGCAAGAGGAGGTTTTTGAAAGAACGGTATGTGATATCCTTGAATCAGTTTCATAATTATATCGGGAGCTCCCATTTCCTTCCATTGGGACTGAAAGTATGTTAACTGGCCTGCCTGGCAATGATAAGAGTCATTGTTTGTGTCTCTTATCTGTTTGGTGACCTTTAGAACCTCTTTGAGGGTTTGAGCGCCCTCGGCTACTTCCATGGCCGGGCCGCGAGCCTCGGTTGTGAAATGATCGTGTATAATTATTGTGATCATTAGTAGAATGTGAGTAATAGCCACCCCGCGAGGGTAGGTTATTTTTGGTGTTCATGTACTCAGGTGGGCCTGGTTCATGAGAATTATAGTAAGTTCCACGCGATGGAACCGATGTTCGTTGTACGCCTTGCCCCCGCGAGAGGCGGCGATTAGGTGTTCTGAATTTTATTTCAGTAACATTTTCGGTTTTAATGGGCCAGAAGGCCTTACGTACACCACCTGCCTTTTCCAACGTATTTGTGAAGGCGACAGGCTCAAAAATGCAAGCAGACGTTGGCGGTATTTTGTTGAGCGCAGTTTTTACCAAAGGCTCTTTAATTTTACTAGAAATAGCCTCGCGGCGCATTTCTATACATTCGGCTCTGTGGCCGCAAACCATTTGCAACAAATCCGAAGATATTTTGTTATAATCGCCCTTTTGAAACAACTCCACCACCTTTTCACTTAGATTATCTAAATTTACATTTGTATCTTTAGCCCAGCAAAGAAGATCGCGTATACTATCTTGCAATGATTCTTTTTGTTTTAGAATGCAATATGTTAATGCCGCAAATGTTTTATCAGCATATGTGAGGTGACGTAATGTATCATACGTTTTTATTTCCTCATTAGCCTCTAAATCTACGAACCCCGGCGTATGATTGTATAATCAAGACGAAGTACCCAATCTTTGTACATCGAGTAACATCTTTAAATAAGGTTCTGGAGTTTTTGGAACTGCGGGTTCCTTTAATTTTGTTTCAATGTTAAATGTAAATGCTGGATTATAATTTTGAGACTGATCATCAAAAGACTGTTCGCTAATGGCGTGATGGTCTGCATATAGTTCCCCACTGACCGCCGAACAAACTGATACTGCATCATGGCCATTCACATCCTGATTCATAATTAGATTGCGTAGTTCACCTACCTCCTTAAAAAGTTTATCCATCCTCCGGCTGGAATATCGGGCGCGTTTACCTTTCTTGCGGCGAGAACGATGTGACTTCTTGCCTCTTTTGTTTGAACAAGATGAACTCGAACTCGAAAAGCTGCTACTTGTACTACTGCTGCTCGAGCTGCTTCTAGTCCTTTTCCTACTAGGCCCGGCCACAGTCTGGGGTACAGTATTTGAAATATTTTGATCACTCATATCTATAAAATAAGTCTGATCAAAATCTAACAACGTAATTACTTCGAAAAAAGCTACTAGCGTTAGCTGAAAACAACACAATATGTACTATCTTAACTGGTAAATTATCTTTTGTAGTGATTCGAACGGAAAATCCGTTAAAATATTAATCACATACAATTTTATTTTATATATGAATAAGGAGGGTAAGTAAGTATTACTTACGGTGTCCTCACAAATCTATTTGGATAATTCAAACAATTTAATAAGTGATTTTATTATTTACTTACTTGAGGTATTTATTTAATTTAATTTTAAATTATTAATTATCGGTTAGTTGACGAGCACAGCTCCAACTAAAATGATGTTGTTTCGACGGAATACGAAACGCCAATGACATAAAAATCACCCGACATATTTTAGGAAACTAAAATGTCGGACGTGCCGCCAGGCGTCGCCACTGAACAAGTCAATAAAAGTACTAAAAACTGGTAGGAAATCGACGGAAATGGATACGCTCTCTCAATAGTAAAGCTTCCGGTGACGGTCAAGTAGTTTAATATGTATTTATGTGTCTAGATTTCGGATTCATGTTCGACTCATCCCCTGGAGGGAACTTGGGCTTTGAACCGGACATCAAGCTAACTGACGAGATGGTGATGGTGATGGGGGGTAAGATGGAAGCGCCCCCCTTCCGATGGTTCTGTGAGCTGTGCGTGCAGGCGTTCTTAGCTGTCAGGTGACTATCTATTTTTCTCTATGTCATTCTATTTTATTTATACTTTTACTTGCTGATACCCGCGGTTTTGCTTCCGTGGAATTTTAGTGCCACTTCCGTAACCTATGAGTACATATTCCAGTGATAAAAAGCAATATTTGTTATTCCCCTTTGTAATCTATACCTGTCAAGATTTTCAACCAAATCCGTTCAATCGTTTAGCGTGAAATAATAACAAAGGACACGGCGGTATTTCCGCCCAATTGAGCAGTCCGACTGTGGAAGTACCTCCGCCCTACAGAATACCGCGGTTATTAATAACTTCGTGTTGTGTTCCCAGCGGTGAGTAGGGTAGCCAGAGCTCACTGGAGAATTTGTGCTGTCAGTGGGATGACTAAAGGCTTGTCCTGCTTTGTCCTCTACACTGACGGCACAGAAACTCTGTGCTTACAGGGCAGCGCGTGTGTGGCTTTTCTGGTGTTACACACGTCCATAGGCCACGGTAACCACTTTCCATCAGGTGGGCCGTGCCCTTGTCTGCCACCTAAGTGGTATAAAAAAAACAAACATTCAAACATTTTCGAAAAAAGTTATATCCTGTCCTAATAATATTATAAATAGTGAAAGTTTGTAAACATGTTTGTTATTCAATCACGCTCTAAAGGCATAACGAATTTGGCTGAAACTTTGTGCGGGGTTAGATTACAATCTTCGATTAAGATAGAAACAATTTTGAATCGGTTCAAGCGGGACTGGAACCAGCGATCTATCCCTTACATGGGGAATGTTCTGACCACTGAGCCACCGAAGCCCGTCTGAAACCATCCAGGAAGGAAGGTTATTCCTGAAGATTTGGATAGGAATAGGGAATAAGATCTGGGAATACGTTCGGGATGTAATATTGCGAGAATTGGATCGAAATTCCACGCAGGCGAAGCCGCGGGCAACAGCTAGTTTATATAATAGCTAGAAGAGAATATTGGTAAGACCCCCGATTATTCTAACCCACATATTTTTCGCAGGCCTTATCAAGAAGCGATCATATCAATGGTATCCCTAATGCTGGACACCGGCCTCCCCTGCTTCCGTGGAGCGACGATAAGACAGCTCCGTTCCCGGTTCGCGCCGAACTCAACAGAAAAAGAAGCAGCGGCTTACATGCTATCTGTTATCAGAAATTCCTTCCTGAACTTTAGAACTAGGACCTACGATATGATTCAGTATTATCAGAACCAAATACCTTATTAAACTATGTTTAGAGTTCGTTTTACAATGTCAAGTTATGCCATTTAGACCTTTCTGTGCGAAGAATGACGCTCTACTTAACTATGTCTATGAAGCAAGTGTTCTCCAATACAAAGAAAGGTTTGTCCAATCAGAGTAGATTTGGTTTGGTAAATTTGGTTAGCGTGAAAACTTTTATAGCGCGATGTAGGAGCGTTCGTTTCGAAGTAGTTTGGTTTGTTTTTGTTAGATGGCGCTGATAACATGTGGTGCTGGTAATATTACGAAGTTGCTTGTCAAAGGCCATGTCATCTAAGAACTACCATTCGGTCGTTCAATTCCCATAGGTAGGTAATTATTCTTGAAGCAAGCGCTCTGCGTCCGCGTCACGTCACCTCTTAACCTCAATAGATTTAATTTAAATGTTCTAACCTTCAATCTACCGTCAATCTGTGATTTCTTGAGTTTACCTCTACATAAATTATGTGCGGAGTTCACGAAATACTTTTGACCCTTCTGAACTAATTATATTATCAGTTATGGTAGATTTTTATAAAACTGTTCAATTTTCTTCTGTTTTTCATTATTATGACCTCTTCAATTCTGTCCTAAATTTCGTTTCCATTCATCCATGGCTCCTGAAAGTTCAGTAGTAGACCTGCTCTTAAATAGTATCACATAAGTTTTTGCACTTTCTTTCAACCAGCAAAATGTCGTATATGGACTAAATAGCATAAACTTTGACATTATAAAACGAAATAATGTTGTAATCCGCCTCTTTTGTTAAAAGGTAATACGATTTATGTAATCAGTGAAGCTTCTTAAAGCTCAAGATATAGACAAGAATGATTTAAAACAGATTTAGATGTTGCTTAGCTATGAGATATAATATTACTTTGGAAGTTAATACGTACCTGTGAAGGAGATTACAATGGAAGAGGGTATATAATAAAATATCACTAGTACTTCTCCTATTTTGTAGTTGAAACTAAAGGTAGTATTTACGTATGTCATGAGAAATATACGAAAACCTTTCTTCTATAATATGATGCATCAGATTATAAACTGTTAACAGAAAGAAAAGAATATCTGAAGTTTCGCAACTTACTGTACTCTGGTCATATTTTGAAAAGCAAAGTCTAGCCGTATCAATGTGAACTTCGGCGCTACCTCATCTCCTGTTCCTGGCTAACTATAAAAAAATAACCACGAAGATTAACATGAAGGAGCGCTATGCTATGCTTCCGCCTTAACCTTCTAACCTTATCTATCTAATCGAACCGATTGATTAGATGACTCTGTTTGAAATAGATAACAAGATTTTATTTCATTATAATATATCGTTTTTTAAATTATTATCGTTAAATTGAGATATCTTGATAATATTTCCAGGCTTTATAATCTGATATGTTATCCTATAAAATACGGTTTTTAAAACTTTCCGTTGACATATCCATTTTTAACCCATAATACTTCATGGAAATATTTTGGTGTTGAAATTTTCACTTTTTGGAACTTAGTTAGTTTAGCAATATCCTGACCTATTATCTAAAACAGTTCAACATATGTGATACTTGATGAGAACTACATATTATTTTCTTTTCCACAATTTAGATAAGGGTCAAAAAACTTAATTAATAAGTATAGTGAAGGTGACTAGTGCTCTAAAGGTGAATAGTGTTTGAGGGTGAATGGTGATGGGTATATGTGGGTTATTAGGATTCAAGGGGTGACTTATAGAGGTTACACAATGTCATAAGGCGTTGGAACAGCAGTAGATATAGTGCTGATGTGAGACCACTGCTGTAACTGCTGTACCGTAACCTTGGGTATGTGCCCGACGAGGGGAGTATTGACCAATGGACAATGATGTATTATAATCTGTAGATGCTTTGTCCGTGCATCCGTTTGTCCGTGCATTGGCGACAAAAAATGATTACTTTCGTCATCATTTTATGCACCAATCAGAGACGCGATAGTGCGCCACGGAAAGAAAATACATACATAATAAAAAAATCATAATAATAATATTACATAACATAAAGTCACGCCTATATCCCCGAAGGGGTAGGCAGAGGTGCTAGCACCCACATTTCGCCAGTTTATGTTTAGGTTCCAATGTGTAATATCTGGCGAGCCTATTGCCATTAACCGAGTACTTATAAACCTGCGATAAATAATATTATTGATAATAAATATTGGCGTATTTTTAGTAAGTAGCTTAAATTTTTTTATACTTAGTGTATACGTCATTTTTGAAAGCCGCCATGTTCCTGTATGACGTATCTATTTATAATATGTCATTGCTAATCAAACGTCAGATTTGGTCAGTCCGCTGCCAACCAAATAATAATATAATAATATTAAGGGCACATCTCTATTTTTCCCTTATGTTGGCAACTCTGTACCTATGTGTTACAGTTGTTAGGTTGGCTACGTTCAGTTAGCCCTGATTTGACATTTCGTAAGCTAATTTTGCTCTATGGAAGTCCCGTCTCTTCTTACGTAGTATTGTATTCTCTTTGCTGCCAACGCTCAAAGCGGTATGTCGCTTGGTCTCGACTCATGCTCAGTCTTTCTCTTACGTTACCTCGCCCCCCTCCCCGCCGCGCTTTCCTAAGGCGCGGTACAGCAGTCGCAGTCATAATATACCAAAAAAAGTGATATGAATGATCAAAATTATAAGTTCTCTCCTTCATTAGTTCTTAGTCTCTTAACGCTAATTTTTGTTGCGGTTAGCAAGTAATAATCAAACGATAATGATATAAGAAGACATTTATCAGTGCCACTTTACCGCACCAGTACGGGTATAGGCAGACACTAATTTGAAAAAAAAAACCGAAAAATCGACAATCCGAACGAAAATAAAGCAATTTGCTATCTTTGTATCAAAAGAATAGAGTTCAAACTTGTTTATGAATGTATATACGAAATTATATATGTGTATGTCATGTAACGTTCGACCTCTTTTTTTTTTTTAGAAACCTTTATATAGTGTGGACGCGAGCGCTGTACCGCTCCCATGATACGCGCTACGTAGCGGGTACGGTATAAAAAAAGCATTAGATGAGAGTAGTATCGCGCTCGCTATTTCTATCTCTTTCTTTATCGCGTTCCTCCCTTATCCGCACTTGTTTTAGAAACGGTACAACGCTCTCGGTCACACTAAAATAAAAATTAGGTTATAAAAACTTAAGAGGTCTTAGCAGCTCCCTCTGCGGTTCTAACTTAACCTGTATTAGTCCATGATTTCTATGAATACTGCTGTTTAGAACAAAATCGTAGCACGCTTGAGGAGAGGGGAGAGAAGAATACGGAACCCAGAGAGTAGAAAAATTAGTTTTTGGTCAGCAAAGTTTTTATTTCGTCATCAAATGCTATAGACTATAACGTAACCCTTGTACTGCGCATTGGGTATGTACGCGACGAGACGGGGGAATTATTGACAAATCGACCCTCAGATTTGGTCAGACTGCCGCCAACGCTCATTGCGCCATCTCGCTCGCTCTCGACTCCTGCTCTATTTCTTTCTCTTTCTTTACCTCGGCCCCCGCTACGCCGCGCGTACCTATGGCGGTATACCGGGCTCGGTCTATAAGTACATACTCAAATCACACCCGTAGATAAATGAGTTAATACATTTTGACATCTATCTGTGTAGAAATAGCGTGCCTTTTTGTAATTTTATCTATATGACAGGTATAAAAATATTCGGGGCAGTCTGGTTGTTGCCGATAGAAGTGGAAACTAAGTAACATGTGAATTGTATGTGACGCGTTCAGTGACGGCCCAAGCGTTAGGTGACGATGACGCGAGTTCCGTGATTTTTGTTCACCTAAAAAGTTTTGATTGACTTGTTTGGGTTGGTAGTCTAGTCGTATACATAGAAATCATTGGTATTATGTTACCATAGCTGTAATAATATATCAAAATTTATATATTCGTAGGTAAAACGCTATTTCGATATTTACCAACTATTGTAAGTAAAAAAAAATGCTATTTATTGTACATGCAGTACTTAGAAGATTTTTAGGCAAATTTTTAGTTAAGTTGTTGATATTTTTTGGGTACGGATCCTCGTTAAAGATCTATTATATGTGTAAGGCAGACATTAGACGGTCAATAAATATCGCGATCCAATATCTGGTTCTAGTGTCAATACAGACATCATGCATACATGTTCATGTCAATAAATACCCGAAAGGGTAAGCTGAGATGTATTAACAGCCACTTTTCGTGAACTAAGTTGTATGGCCTCACGTAATAGGGGGCGAGCCTATTGCCGTCAAGAAGCATGGCCTGTATGTTTACTGTCGAATGGAGGACATTCCTATTTTACTCTACCGGGAACCAACACGGCATCTCGTTGGAATGTAGACATCAATACTAACAATAGTAATTACGATATAATATTGACTGCTGTCTAATAAATACCAAAGTATTTCTGTATTATAGCAAAAAATTTTCACTGTGCAGAATATACCAGCAAGAACCAAGCGGTTCGGAGACTCTTTTCTTTGCCGCACCACCAAGACCTGGAATTCATTACCAGCACACGTGTTTCCTTCTTCCTACAGTCCCGGGGCCTTTAAGCGGGGCGTGAAAAAGCATCTGATGAGGCCGCCAAGCTGAGTGCCACCATTGTAGCACTTAGTGTCTGTAATGGTGACCCTCTTTCCTGAGACTTTGCCTTTAGCTTACCATCAGGCGAGGTGAGGTCAAGTTGGCGTGTCCTATATAAAAGAAAAATACATAACATAAACTCACGCCTATATCCCCGAAGGGGTAGGCAGAGGCTAGCACCCACATTAATTTGATGGATGGCTCGAGGCAACAATAGTGCCCGGAAAACGGCAATAGGCTCACCCCCTATTACGTGGGACCGAATGCAATGATGGTGAAATGTGGGTGTTAATTCACCTCTCTCTCTGGAGATAAAGGCGTGATTATATGTATGTGTGTATGTATGTTCTTAGTTCTATCATACACTATTTTTGAAATGTAAGACTTGCCATTATTACGTTACTTGAGCGATCCGTACCCAATATTTTGTGAATCATGGTGTTAAATGTTGTGTTAAACATAATATTATATTATGTAGGTATATTATATTATTGTTGATGGTACATTTCTGACATTCCTCTGGATTATTCATATTGTTGAAACGAATATATCTGGTTAAGGTGTCTAATGCGTTTTATTTTACCCCATTTAACTATAAGACACTACTTCTGTTACAAATTCAAAAAGAGAAATACATCGTACTGCATCACAGCACTTTTTTTTTATACTGCTTAGGTGGCAGACAAGCATACGGCCCACCTGATGGAAAGTGGTTACCGTGACCTATGGACGTGTGTAACACCAGAGAAGCCACGCTCGCGCTGCCGACCCTGTAAGCACAGAGTGTCTGTGCCTTCAGTGTAGAGGACAAAGCAGGACAAGCCTTTAGTCATCCCACTGACAGCACAAATTCTCCAGTGAGCTCTGCCTACCCTACTCACCGCTGGGAACACAACACGAAGTTATTATAACCGCAGTATTCTGTAGGGCGGAGGTACTTCTCCAGTCGGACTGCTCAATTGGGCGAAAATACCACCGTGTCCTACCTCCTAGCAAGTCTAATTGCAACGCAGTGGAACTTAGATATTTTCATTTAAGCGACTGCCAGCTGACAGCCACGAACCTACTATAGATATGTCGAAGATTTTTAGTCAGACCGGTACAGGCAAAAAATCATTTAATTATCTGGACTCCCAAACTGAATTTCGACAAATCCTACTACGACATGATTTTACTTCGACAACATGAAACTCCGATACGACTCAATTTCGACAATATTCTCGATCGAAACAACTTAATCCCGACACTACTGTACTCCGACAAAGCGTTTCTTCGACATGACTTTATTAAGAAATGACGTGAGTTCGACGACATTCTTGTTAGACAACAATGCTAGTCCGAAATAAGTCAAATTCGACATACCCTACTCTGAAATATTGTAGCTCGATAATATCTTAAATCGACGTGACATATCTAAGACACGATATTACTGCGAAATTATTTCAGCAGCCGCTTTACCGCTTGACACTGCGCCGAGTATTGTGGGTTCGTAGGGTCAATGTGCTCTCGGGTATGGGTTCAGACGGCAGTTGCTTCGTGAAAAGCCGTATAAGCCAAATAAAAAGGAGGAGTAACCGGAAGCCGGACTCCAAAAATGTTTAAATGATGACACGTGATCGCATAGTAGGTATACAGAATCGCTATAATTCAGTTTGCGGCTGTTATTTGATACATTTTTGGTGAGTAAATTAAATGAAGTCCGACATTTCTGTTTGTAAAGCCTCCTGCTGCACAGGAATTTATCCTAGTGTGAGAGTAGTCTTTTTAAAACCAACAAAAAATTTAATAAATAATAACTTGTACAAAATAAGTTTTATTGAATCATAACTACGTGAATCGTATCATGGTTATATTATCGAATTCTTAATTCAAACAACAAAACAAACTGATCAAAACAATAAAAAAGTGACTAATATTTGTCAACTAAAAATTATTACAAATCTCAATAAACAGCTCCCCAATGACTTATTTCTTTTTAATGTACATAATATATGCAATTCCTTCTAAAAAGTCAAGGGTTTCCATGGTTTCCTTATTGTTTAAATGATTTTTTAATCGACTCCCAAACTGAGTTTCGACAAATCCTACTAGATACTTACGACATGATTTTACTTCGACAACATGAAACTCCGATACGACTCAATTTCGACAATATCGACAGAAGAAACACGACGAAAGATTAAAAAATCATTTAAAAAATAAGGAAACCATGGAAATCTTTGACTTTTGACAGAAATGTCGGACTTCATTTAATTTACTCACTAAAAATGTATCAAATAACGGCCGCAAACTGAATTATAGCGATTCTGTATACCTATTATGCGATCACGTGTCATCATTTAAGCATTTTTGGAGTCCGGCTTCCGGTTACTCCTCCTCCTTTTTATTTGGCTTATACGGCTTTTCACGAAGCAACTGCCGTCTGAACCCATCCCCGAGAGCACATTGACCCTACGAACCCACAATACTCGGCGCAGTGTCAAGCGGTAAAGCGGCTGCTGAAATAATTTCGCAGTAATATCGTGTCTTAGTTATGTCACGTCGATTTAAGATATTATCGAGCTACAATATTTCAGAGTAGGTTATGTCGAATTTGACTTATTTCGGACTAGCATTGTTGTCTAACAAGAACGTCGTCGAACTCACGTCGTTTCTTAATAAAGTCATGTCGAAGAAACGCTTTGTCGGAGTACAGTAGTGTCGGGATTAAGTTGTTTCGATCGAGAATATTGTCGAAATTGAGTCGTATCGGAGTTTCATGTTGTCGAAGTAAAATCATGTTGTAGTAGGATTTGTCGAAATTCAGTTTGGGAGTCAATTATCTGTGACCTGAGAAAGCACGTTAAGCCGTTATCGCGTCACTCTCGGTTGCCATACGGATATCTGTGGCATTCGTTACGGGTCTAACTACAAACCGCGGTAGCCTAGTGGTATGGGTAATGGACTGATGAGACGAGGTCTCGGGTTCGATCCTAGGTTTTACCATGGCACACACCAATGACTTTTAGAAGTTTTAGATGCTTTTCGAAGTTATGTGTGTATTTATCGCAGGTTTATAAGTGCCTGGTTAATGGCAATAGGCTCGCCACCTATTACATTGGGACCTAAACATAAACTGGCGAAATGTGGGTGCTAACACCTCTGCCTACCCCTTCGGGGTATATGGATGACTACAAAACTTTCATATCACCAGTGGGTGGGGGTGTAGAAGTCTGATAGCAGTCGCTTCACCTAAAATATCGAAGTTCGTCTGTTTCGTAGTCAAAGGAAGCAAAGTCAAATTTAATTGGGAAAAGGCACTTTGACAGACTACTAACTTGGGTAGCTAAAGAGAATAGGATTCAAAAATAATGCCAAACTATTAGAAAATTCGTCTAATTCAAATCCATATCAAAACTATCAATATAAGATAAATAATATTCAATCTTCTTGATACACTTCTTCACTTTGCTTACATCTAAACAGGGTAAATGTTCTATTCCATGTTCAGGAAATTTTCTAGAAAAAGCAGTTTTATCTTTTGTGTCGTTACTACCAGATTTTGTTGATTTTTGTAATGTTTTAGCTTTTGAAAGTATGTGATCCAAATGCGATAGGGCTGCTTGACAGTAATGCTTGCTGTTTTCTTCACTAGGTCCTCTTAATAGAAGAAAGGTGTCTTTTCTCATCACACTGAGGCTGGCTTCATCTGTTTGTACAAGTTCACTCTGAAACAAGATTAAAAAGTTTGAGCCATTGTCTATAGACATAACATAAACTCACGCTTATATCCCAGAAGGGATAGGCAGAGGTGCTAGCACCCACATTTCCCCAGTTTATGTTTAGGTCCCAATGTAATAGGTGGCGAGCCTATTGCCATTAACCGGACACTTATAAACCTACGATAAATACACACATAACTTCGAAAAGCAACGAAAAGTCATTGGTGTGTGCCATGGTAAGGCCTGGGATCGAACCCGAGACCTCGTCTCAGCAGTCTATAGAGATGGAATTTAATCACCTTTAACATGCTTACTAGGCAACCGTTAACGCGTACCTAACAACTTCGGCGACGTTGCGCAACACCAGTTGACGGGCAACATGACGCTTAGCTAGTGTTTTTTTTTTTTTTTTACGTGCGCAAAATCCCCACGGATACCTCCCCACCGGAGCCGGTGGAGGAGGTTATGTCGGACTCGAACCGACTAAAACGCACGCCGCCTGTGGGTCGTTTTGGTTGCCGAAGGTGAGGTTGACAGGCATATCCCTCGCACCCCGGCCGACCCAGGGCCATCTCTCACGATATGGCCCTCTTCTCGGGTGTGGGGACTACAGAGTCCCCAACTCGTCCCCGGAAACGGGGAGGCGCGCCACGCGCGCCACCGCCGCGGCCTGCTTCTGCCAGGGTGACAGGCGGCTTCACCTGTCACCCCCAGGCCGGCGCTCATGGAGGGCGGAGGTCGTTCATCGACCTCCGACGCCCGGACGCTTAGCTAGTTGTTTGTTGGAATATTGCTCATAGTATGGACAGAGAACATTGTACCGCGTTGATGCGCGTCTTTGTTCTGCAAGGTTGTGCACTCATATTGCGCAACAATGTAGCCGATGTAGCCGAGGCTTTAGACTAGTGGTCATCATCATCATCATCTTTGCGTTACTCTCAGTCGCATCCGAGGGTATCAACTCGGGAGTCCAGAATAAATAATAGTCAATCAATCAATCAATTAGCCCATCATAGCCTACTGCTGGAAATAGGCCTCTCCCAATGTTGGGAGGCTTTGGACTACTGTTTCCACGCTGGTCAGACGGGTTGCTACAGGGTTTTATTTCGAGTTTTCCTTCTCTCGCAGTGATATCGACTGCTTATTTTTCCATCAGTCGCCTCTTACGACACCCTACGGATGAGATGGGGTGGTGATACTTGTATACTTTCTCTGTCACCACACAGATGATATAATAATAGTAATAGTTGCAGGTCTACTTTAGAAGTCTTCGGTGGAAGATCCGCGACAGCCTTTAAGGGTTAGGTAGAATTAGAATTATAAATTAAGAGTTATATACAAAAAAACATGTGTTGGTGTTCTGTCAAGGACGGGTGATCCACCAGGCATGGGCCATTTCACCCATTTCTCCTAAGTGTAGCCTTAGTCTAGTTTGTTTTATTATGTGCATTCAGAAAAAGCATTAAATTAAAACACCTTATCATAGTGTTCAAAATTAAGACATTTATCTATGATACTAAATTCATTACCTGCAGACATTTTTGTGCCACTGACTCCACAGCAATAGCTGGATCTTCAAAGTTCACATTTCCATCCATATTGGCGCAAATGTTAAGTAAATATGTGGTCCCTTCAATGGGTTCAATTTCTCCATTGAAATACCTCATTACGAAGGCATATGATGCTATAATATTAACAATATTATTCTTTATTGCTGGAGATGGCTGGACTGTCTGAAAATATATGTAGAAACAGGTTTAATCATATTAAAAGGTCTCTTCTTAGTGTCTATTTGTCACATTCAATGCTTACAACTCACAGTTTGGCAGTTCAAAGTATCTACAAAATAATATAAGTTTGTTTGTGCATGAGTTAGGAGTAAATTCCACACAATTAAGAAGACTGTATGTTTGTATTTACAAACATACAGTCAGACCAAAAAAATGTCCACAGAGTTTTTTGTCGGGGTCTTCTCATGTCAACCGGTGGTCCATTTGCTAAACAAGTTTTCATATTTCTTTTTGTGTTGCCGTTTTAATGATCTATGCAGAATAAATGATTTTTGACTTTGACTTTGACCACTGGAAGCAATGGAGATCAATATACAATATACAATCAGGCAGCTCGGTTGTGCAACGCTCTGCCAGTGACTGTCAGGCGTGCTAAAGACTTGTCAAGGATTACTACATGTCTCTCTGAAAGAGTGGAATGATATGGTGGTATAAAGTGTAGTTAATATTGTGTGTATATTGTGTGTGTGTGTGATATTTATAGTATGTATGCTTATATACAATTGTATATACCTATGGCTATTATGTTTATGTGTTTTCTTTTTCATTATTATTGTTTTATTTTCTTTAAATATTCTCTATGTACTATTAATACTGTAGATTGATGGCACTTGGTGGAATTTGTTGTTACACATATTGATAACTCACTTGTACTTTTCCACATTAAGTAATGTGGATAAGAGATAAGAAGTAATGTGGAAAAGTACAAGTGAGTTATCAATATGTGTTCTGATATATTCTTCTCCTACTTTTTCTCTCCATCCTATGGTTGCCTGTAAGAAATTGCCACAGCGATAAGGCCGCCATTTGTACGTACCACGAAATTTAAATTTCATATTGTAATGTAATATGTTATTGGTGTACAATAAAGACGTTTATTATTATTAACATAACATAACATAAACTCATGCCTATATCCCCGAAGGGGTAGGCAGAGGTGCTAGCACCCACATTTCGCCAGTTTATGTTTAGGTTCCAATGTAATAGATGGCGAGCCTATTGCCTTTAACCGGGCACTTATAAACCTGCGATAAATACACACATAATTTCGAAAAGTCATTGATGTGTGCCATGGTAAAACTTGGGATCGAACCTGAGACCACATCTCAGCAGTCCATTACCCATACCACTAGGCTACCGCGGTTATTATTATCAATTTTAAGTAATAAATTAATTTAATGTTTAAAATATGACATTATTGAAATGTGAAAACCTAAAACAGATTTTCACTGATGAAATCAGGGATTAGACAATCAGGTTCAAATAGATATCATATTGCAATATATAAAAGTAAACATAAAGTAGACATAAAATTTTACCTTATTGGTAGTAATTTTGTGAAGGAACTGCAAATTTTAGGCTTTAGAATCTATGGTAAAAATTTAATTAATTTATAAAGCAATTATTATGTGTGAAGTGATTGTCAGTCAGAGCATTCCCCGAAATGGTTGGGGGTTCAAGTCCAGTCTTCACATTCACAACTTTTATACCACTTAGGTGCCAGACAAGTACACGGCCCACCTGGCGGAGAGCTTTTACAACTAAAACATATGGTACAAATCAAGTGATATAGCTCTACTTACAGTTAAAGTTTCAAACTTTGGCACTTTTTTCAACTCGGGACATTTCTTTAAAGCATCATCATCACTCTTCTCTTTATCAACTTCCTCTACTATTTTCTTCTCTTTATAAAACACCCACCATGGTGTCCACTGCGGCAACACAGATCCTACATCTCCTTGATTCAATAACGCTTCATATTCATTCCGTTCATCCTCTGTTAATGCATTCCATACAGCATCAGCATCATCAAGGTTCAAGCCTTCCAGACGCTCATGTAGACCTACCTCATTCTCATCATCAGAGTCCAAAGATTCATCGTATTCTACCAAGTCATCTATGTCTATATTGTCCTCATCCTGCATACGTTTTAGTATGTCTATCATTTTGCTTCGTGATTCATCATCAGCATTTTGTGACATAAGCTCATTGTTAACACATTCTCGGTAGAAACTTTCAGAACATTGGGAATGTGTCTCTGATTTGTAACAGTCAAGCGAACAGTAGAATACCTCGCAGCGGGGACAGCAGTATTTGCTCTGGTTTTCGTTACAGCTAGAAATAAGAATGTCTGTTAGTTTTATACCTAGATAAGTAGTACTAGCAGAAGAAACAACAATAAAAGATATACTTACAGGCCACAGATATTTTGATTTATTTTTGAAGCTTTCTCTTCGGACATATTTGTGAATTAAATGATTATTTCAATATAAAGTTAACAGTTGTTTGTGGTAACCAGTAAAAAATTTATAATAGGTTAAATTAAACACATTGGTTTGGTTAAATTACACTTCGGATAAAACACGAAATCAGCTGAAGCTGCTATAAACAACACAACACAGATTATAAAATAACGTTTAATTTATGTCTGCATAACACAAGCAATTAATTTGACATTCGATTTGAGATTAAAGATTAAACTACTTTGTAGAACCTTAAAAAACAATTATTAGAAATAAAAGTACCAACATTTTTACAAACTGCAATGAAAATGAATATTAAAAGAACATAAGAATTTGTTAAGTAATGGATAAATTTCACGGTAAAATATCGTACCGTTGCCGCGCTGTGCTATACACTATACAACAGCAAAACGTAATGTCAAAAAGTTTGCATTGGTTTGTTTTCGTGTTATGTCAAAAAAGTTCAAAATAAAACATTTAAATGTTTACAAACTATTACTAACTCTTGCAAAAGTTATTTATCGATATAGGTGCTTTTAAGTTATTAAATTTAAATTATGTCTGAACTAGGAGTTGTGGAAGATTTCTTTGGTGTTTATTTACTATATTGCCTAAATCCTAAATATAAAGGCCGCACATATATCGGATACACTAGGGATCCAAAAAGACGAATCATGCAGCATAACAGGGGAACATGGGCCGGTGGGGCTCATCAAACTAATAATAAGGGCCCTTGGTAACTCATCTTTCTTTCCATACATACATTTATACATAGATCTCATACATTATATTTTTTTGTACAGACTTCCTAAATAAAAAAGTTATAAATAAAATCTTTGCTTTTAGGAAAATGGTGATGATAGTATATGGGTTTCCAAATAATATTTCTGCCCTCAGAGTAAGTATCGCTTTATCCTAGGTAGCTGATGTTCTTATACTTTTTGATCACCATCATCACAGGATTGGTGTTAAATCACAGGGCCCGCTTGCTTCTATAGGGCCCACTCGCTTATATCATTATTAGTTTATTGTAACTTTAATGGGAGCGACTGCTGTGCTGTCCCCAACCCTGATAGGAACTTTGTACACAACTGGAAATTTGCCATGAGGTGAATGACTGAAAAATAATCCATATCATATCTTTGTAGTTTGAATGGGCCTGGCAGAACCCAAACACAACAGTCAGACTGAAGCATCTGAATCTCAAGAAAATACCAAGAAAAGAGAGTGAATTCAAGTTTAAACTCCGTGTGCTGAGCGAGATGTTGCGTGTGGGGCCCTGGTGCCGGCTACCATTGACTATAAGGTGGCTTGAGGAAGAATATAGAGAAGACTTCCCAGTTAGTATCAAAATAAGTATAGCCTCCTGGCGCCCCTTGTACATTATTTTGCACAAAATAAAATACTACACTCAGTCCCGATACAAATTTGAACTTGAAATCATTAATACCCAGAGTACATTTTTCTGTACAAAATAATCATTGCAGTATATCGATTTTAAATTTTGGCGCTTTTTTAATTTTGACGTCGTGCAGTGATTTACAGATCTTTATTCTTTATGGTGACAGTTGTGCCAACAACAAAATATTAAAAAATAACAGTGCAGCACATGTAGCAGAAAAAAATGGCCGCTCGTCGTAACAACCGTAAGTAAAAATCTGAAGTTATCTATAAAATCTTTTGGGTAAATACGGCTTATTTATAAAAAAACAATAGTTAATGAAGTAAATAATGATATCATTAAATATTCCAACGATAGATCTTACGAAAACTATTGCTTTTTCACGACAAAATAATATGTGCAATATTTTGTATATTGGGTATTTAAACCAAAACGGCACTAAGGGATTTTGTACAATTATCTGCTCATTGGGTTTTAATATGTAATCGAGTTAATTTTATATTTTTTATCTGCAGGTATAAATGACGGAGAAATTTGTAATTATTTAGAAGAGTCAGATGTAGAATTTGATGATTATGAAGACGGCGGTGAATATGATGAATACCTACCAGATCAACAAGACCAGCTGTCTGATTCCAGTTCATCATCTGAATCATCCGACGCTGAAGAGGTTCCTATTCAGGTAGCTAGATCATCACGCCCTATTAGGCGTGGTCATGGCAATTCGCGAAATAGCAATAGAGGACGTCGTGGTAGAGGTGCAAATAGAAGTGAACGTCGTAATATCAGTATTCCCGTAAATTCAGAGGAATGGAGAAATATCCCATTTGAGCCATCATTTCCGCATCTTTCTGCACCCTCTTATATACCTATAGATACTTCTGACTTCACTCAACTACAGTATTTTGAACAATATATCGATGATCAATTCATTGCCTTGATAGTTGATAAATCCAACCAAACGTCAGTATTGAAAACCGGAAAGACATTGCAGCTAACCGTTGCCGAATGTAAGGTGTTTATAGGTATAACTATGACAATGTCATGCATTGGTTATCCCTATCTTCGCATGTATTGGGAAACAAACTGGCGAGTTCCAATTATCGCAGATTCCATGTCTCGCAATAGATTTTTCCTTCTAAGATCTGCTATAAAATTTGTGTATGATCCAGATATAGCACCGCAGGAACGGGCCGCAGATAAAGTATGGAAGGTGAGACCTTTAATTAATAGAATTCTACAGGGCTGTCTTATGCAAGTGAAGGACCAGCATATAAGTATAGACGAAATGATTGTTCCCTTTTCTGGGAATTGCGGTATTAAGCAATATTGCCCTAATAAGCCTAACCCGGTAGGGTTAAAAATATTTGTACTCGCAAATCCCTCCGGAATAGTTTGCGATTTTATTGTATATCAGGGCAGCACAACTTTTCCTGAAGAAAATGCAGCAGGCTTTGGCCTGGGTGAATCTGCGATTCTATACCTGACAAGGTCTATGGTGCCTGGCCACATAATTTATTTCGACCGATATTTTACAACCATCAAGTTGGTCGGAGCTTTAGATATACAAGGTCACAAATGTGCAGGAACCATTATGAAAAATCGGTTACCAGCTACACTCCGAGATGCATTACCTTCAGATTTACAAATGAAGAGAAGTGGAAGAGGCACTCAATCGGTTTTAGTTAAAGATGACCATTCTATGGCTGTGACAAAATGGTATGATAATAAACCAGTTTTGTTATTGTCGTCTCTCTATGGGAATGATCCCGAAGATCAAGTGCGTCGTTGGTGTAAATCAACCAAATCTTACATCAATGTTAGAAGACCTGTTGTTGTAAAATTGTACAACAGTAATATGGGTGGAGTGGATTTAGCTGACCGTATGCTAGCTGTGTGTCCTGCACGACATAGGACGAGAAAATGGACAGTTCGGTTCTTTTCCCATATGCTGGATTTGGCGGTAAGCAATTCATGGATCCAATTTCGCATTCAAGAGTTGAATAAAAATATATCATTGAACAAAATTGACTCACTCAGGCCATGGAAAATGAAATTAGCTCAGGATCTAATAGAAACAAATGTATTCCAAAATTCTCCAGAAACAAGTGATGACGACGAAAGAACAGAAGAATCTCAAGAAAATACAAGTCGTAAACGTGGCCGTCCAGGAATTACACCAGTTCCCTCAAAGATTCGCAGGTTGCACAAGGCACAGCATATGCCAGTATTTCTAGGTGTATCTAGTAGATGTCGCCAGGAAGGCTGTAATAAAAGGACTACTGCAAAATGTACCACCTGTAATATCGCGTTATGTTTAACCGCGAAACGTAATTGCTATTCTAGTTTTCATTCTTAGAGTCATAAAAAGTTAATACACTGTTATTAGTTAGTAGTTTATAAATTACATTATTAGTTTTATATTAAAAATTGTTACCTATCTGTGATTGCAAAGTTCCTCAGTGATCTCGTAATTAGTACTTACCAAAAAAAAAAATTGATTTCTAGTTATTATTTTGTTGTATTTTTTATATTTTTTGTTTATAAATTTTATGATGTCTTGATGACAAGACATATATGCACTTAGTTTGTAAGTGAAAATAATATTTGAAGACTGAAAACAGCGTCTAATTAGATCTTAAAAGATGATAAAACTGATTCTATTATAAATTTTGTGTTTTCTTTTTCATACTGTTTTAACCCAATGTTCAAAAATTTGTACTAAATATTTCTATGAAGATTTGAAACTAAAGCCCCGTGTTCAAAATTTTGAACAAAAGATAGATCAATTTAACGTTCACTAATTAGTCATAAATATATAATTCTATAACCCTAAAGTAATATTAAGTTTTCATAAAGTGTAAAACAGAAATCACGATAAAAAAACATCTTGGGTCTGAGGGACAATCACTAATTTGTACATAAAATTGTACTTTGGAACTATAAAACTATATCATAATTAATTACGTAGGCCTCAGGAGGATAGATGAATATATTTTTTTAAGTAAGTCAATATGAATTCTATCTTCCCTGAAGGTAAGCTTTGGCATTTCATGCTGTCAGTGGGAAGAGACCAAGGCTGAAGGCTTGTCCTGCTTGGTCTTTTGCACTCTATGCTTACAGGGTCGGCAACGCATGTAACCCCTGGTATTACGCACGTTCATAGGCCGCGATAACCACTTTCTATCAGGTGGGCCGTGTGCTTGTCTGCCACCTAAGTGGTAGATAAAAAAAAAATTTAGGTTACTGATATAAATTCCAATCATGATGTTGATGTTTTCATGTGCTGCTTAAAACCCTGATTGGGTGAAGGTAAAATGTGTATTGGGGGCAGTTCAAGTATTACGTAAGCACCGAAGGCGGAGGGGGTTCTTCTTCTTTATTCTTTGCATTGCTTATTATTGATGACATGGGGATGGGGGGGTCTAGACAATGATTATGTAAGCAGTAGATATTTACTTTTTCATACATAATATAGCATGCATTACCCATACCTTACCCTAAAAAACCAACATGAAAAGAAATATGCATACAGGTACCAATGTTTATGTAAGCATGGGGGGTTACAGTTTTGCTTATTTTTGCTGACTAGGGGGAGGAGGGGTTAAATAATTGTAATGAATTTCCTTACGTAATAGGAACGGCCCCTTGGTAAAAATTCCAAGTATGAGTGGCACAGAAAAGATGTGTGAAACCATTTATTTTTTTTACGTGCCCAAAATCCCCACAGATACCGCCCCACCGGAGCCGGTGGAAGAGGTTTTGTCGGACTCGAACCGACCAATACGCACGCCGCCTGTGGGTCGTTTTTGGTTACCGAAGGTGAGGTTGACAGGCATATCCCTCACACCCCGGCCGACCCAGGGCCATCTCACACGATCTGGCCCTCTCCTCGGGTGTGGGGACCACAGATTCCCTAACTCGTCCCCGTTAACGAGGAGACGCGCGAGACGCGCCGCCCGCCGCGGTGTGTGAAAACATTGGCTTACATGAAGTAGTACTTCATGAGTCGCAGTGGCTGCAATTGAGGCAACAATAGTGCCTGGAAAATCGAGGCAACACTAGTGCTTGGAAAACGGCAACAAGCTCACCATTATCTTTACCTTAGAATATACAGGGTGTCCCACGGCAATGCCGCGTGGAGGGAAAGTACCTTAATTATTGTAGATTGGAAATTTTATTAAAAGGAGACAAACTATGTTTAAGTATACTTTAATTTAAAAACCATTTGAACTGCATTCATAAATTTTTTTAAATATAGGACACGTCAATAAGACTTCGCCGTGCCTGATTGTAAGCTGAGAGCAAAGTCTCAGAAAAGATGGTCACCATTACATACATATACCATGTGACAAAGGTGACACTCAGCTTGACAGCCTTATCATATATATATGTTTTGTTCACGCCCCGTTTAAAGGATCCGGGACTGTAGAAAGAAGGAAACATGTGAGCTAGTAAAGAATTCCTGGCCTTAATGGTGCGACAAAAAAGATACTACATTTTTAATAATTACTTCATTGAACCGGAAATCAAACCAAATTGATTAATTTTGTATTAAAAACGTTAAAATTCAGGACCTTCAATTTATTTCTGATACCAATTTATTTAGCAAAAAATAACCCTTGCGATTAATTTTTAAAGTTTCAGATTTTTTTTCCTTGTGTAGTCCAACTAGGTTCAATTTCATTAAAAATGTATGAATGCAGTTTAAATGGTCTTAAAGATAAAAATAAAGTCTTCTTGCAATAAAATATCCCATCTACAATAATTAAGTTACTTTTTCTCCATGTGTCATTGCCGTGGGACGCCCTGCATATAGTATCTGTACAGTACATATTTCAACTAAACCTGTGTACTAATTTCAGGTAGAACGAAAACCACCTGACCACATGATAATATGCCAAGGATTAGTCAAAAGCAAGAATATGAAACGGAAACCAACCTCCAAATCAATCACTACCGAAGAATGCCTTATATGTTCCAGCAATATCACATACAACCAATCAAAACTAACATGTATCAATCCTGACTGTGAACTAATAGCCCATATTACATGTTTGGCAGACTTATTTCTATCACCTGGAGAGTATGTGCCCATTGAAGGGTTATGTCCTTTCTGTAATACAAAGCTAAAGTGGGGTGATTTGATTAGAAAATTGAGAGGTTGTTCTCTGGCTGATAGAGAAGAGTATTCGCAAGAAGAAGAAGAAGAAGAAGAAGAGTCCAGTGATAAAGAAGAGAGAAGAGATGATGATTATCCTTCTTGGTTTTTAGATTGTAATGAAGAGTTATGAGATTTAAAAATAAATATATTTTTTAAGCTTATTTTGTTTTGTTGTATGTTACATACGTTATATTCACGCCTGTAATACTCTGAAGAGGTTGGCAGAGGTGTATTAACACTCATATTTGAGTAGTCCGACTGGGGAAGTACCTCCACCCTACAGGATACCACGGCTATAATAACCTCGTGTTGTGTTCCCGGTGGTGAGTAGGGTAGCCAGAGCTCTCTGGAGAGTTTTTGTGCTGTCAGTGGGAAGACTAAAGGCTTGTCCTGATTTTGTGTTCTGCACTGATGGCACATAAAATCTCTGTTCTTACAGGGTCGGCAGCACGAATTTGAGTCCATTGATGTTACACACGTTCATAGGTCACGGTAATCACTTTCCGTCAGGTGGGCCGTGTGCTTGTTTGCCACCTAAGTTGTATAAAAAGCATGCCGTTAAGCGCTTTATCATGGGCTGTTTACTTTCGATTGGAGAATAGAACATCTCTATCCCTTAGTCACCTATGACAGTCAGAAGAAGAGATGTGGTAGCCCTATTATTCTACTTCACCGGCAACTAACATAGCCCAACTTGATTTGCAAGCCGCTACACCTTCCGGTTGACTGAAAAAGCTCTGGTGCAGGCTTTCGTCCCAGTATAAAATAAATAAATAATTATTCTACAACATTCTACACAACGCTACCTAGACATACTGAGCATTGTTTATCCAGCTTATGTTATGGGATCTAGACTGTGGATCAATATACTTACTCTTTTTGTAAATACATATTCATGCATACAAATATTTGCATTGAGCGGGAATCGAACGGGGTAGAACGAACGAACCATAGAGGCCGTCGGCCGTATTGGGAGATCAGACACACACATAAAAGCCTGTAAGCCCTATCTACTACGTCGAGGTTGAATGCCGTTGACGGGACGTGTAGTCAGCCAGCCTTCTGTGTGGGCCATTTCACCTTTTCCCCCTCTATAACGATACCTATATGACAACCAGAATAAGAAAAAAAAAACTAACGATGTATGCCCTATCTGCCTAGAAGTGGCAAGGAACGCAGCAGAAACTGATTCCTTCGGCCCCTTGTCACTCTGCACTTTTGGTATAAACATTTCTGAATCCGCCGGTCGCCACGTCGCGTGATGCTCTCTCACAGTTTTCACGCATAATTGGCGTATGCGTTTCTGGTGCTTCTCATAAATATTTATATTGACAAATACTATTATTTACTATTATTATAGATACCTAAGTACTTCAACATATAATAAGTTAATTATATTGTGTAATAGATCGTATATACCGACTGATTATATTGTCGAATGAAATTTTAAAGCATTTAGTATGCTAAATTTTCAAATCGATGATGATATAGAAAAAATTGAATCGGTTTAGGCGAGATTCAAACCCGCGATCTTTCCCTTACAGTGGGAACGCTCTGACCACTAAGCCACAGAACCTTCGCCCGAAACCATCCAAATTTCTTCTATACATATATCTGTCTTACGGCGACGATTAAGTGCTATCAACCGACATTGGTACGAATTTTCGGAACCAATGATCCCGCCTGAAAAAAAACTGGTTTATATTGTCAAGTGAAAGCTTTTGGTTACAAATCCCATGCCTGCATTATTTAGTTCACGTATAAATTATTCATCATTCATTCATTCATTCATAAATTTACGCTTATATCCCCGAAGGGGTAGGCAGAGGAGCTAGCACCCTCATTTCGCCAGTTTATGTTTAGGTCCCAATGTAATAGGTGGCGAGCCACTATTGCCATTAACTGGGCACTTATAAACCTGCGATAAATACACACGTAACTTCGAAAAGCATCGAAAAGTCATTGGTGTGTGCCATGGTAAAACCTGGGATCGAACCCGAGCCATCGCCTCCGCAGTCCATTACCCATACTACTAGGCTACGGCGGTTAATTATTCTCATACATTTTTTTTGCTAAATTTTATTTATTTATTGCTTTAGACGATCTCATCCGAAGGGTGTCGTAAGAGGCGACTAACGGATATCACTGCGAGAGACGGAAAACTTAAAATAAAACCCTGTACCTACCAACCCGTCTGGCCAGTGTGGAAACAGTAGGACAATCAGTGGCGGGGCAACAACTAAATTTGATGTGGGCAAGACAGATTTCGCGAGGCCCTGTTCTATGGCGACCTGAAGACGGATTTTATAAAATAATAAAAACAAACAAAACAATTAACACTGCCAAGTTTTTATTCATAAAAATACAAATTAGATTAATAAGTATTAAATGAAAAATTACAAATCGTTAATATAAAGGTGGAGATATACATTTCTTAAAGTGTATCTTAAAAAACATTAGATTTCTTTATTAAAGGAACAGAAATTTCCTGCTTTTAACGTTACTAAATTCCTTAATTATGGTATCGTAATTCAGCCTAGATGCCAAATCTGATTCAATTGATAAAACAGCCAAAGCTGAAAGTCTTTCTTGGCTCATTGTGTTTCTCAAATAATTTTTTATTAATTTTAATTTTGAAAAACTTCTTTCAGCAGAGGCTGTACTTACCGGAATTGTTAATAAAATTCGGATGACAATGTAAATATTTGGGTAAATTTCTTTCAAGCTATTTTCTGTTATGTATGACAGCAGCTGTTTCACGTCTTTAATGAAGTTGGGTAAATTCGGGATCATTGTATTTAATTCTTCATATAATTCAAATGGTTGGAAGTCACTGCTCTCACCCACACGCAGGACGTTATGTAAATCGTTACAGTGTTTTAATATTAGCTCCTGTGGCATATTTTTTAGCGCGCTTAAATCATAGAGAAAACCAAAGTCTTCAAAATGTTGATTTAAAGACGTAAATCTTAATTCCATATTGGTTATTATAGAATCAATCATGGCGTAAAAAAAATCTGTTTGATACCGGATTTTGGGAGACTGTAGGTATAGGTTCATCGCTGCTTTCATAATCGAACGTCCTTTTCTTTTTGGCTACTCTTTTATTCTTAAACTCTTTTGGCAGGTCATAACAGCTTTTCTCAGTAAATTTCCGAACATCAGACAGGGATTTCTCAAATCCAGTTTCCCGATACTCTTTTATCCATTCACAAAATGTGTGTAAATGTTCAAGAGCAATGCTTAAATGAATTTGTACTGATTGCCATAATTTACTTATTATATTAACACGCAATAATATCTCATACCACACATGTAAAGATACGATAAATTCTAAACTTAACATTTCATTTAGTATTGAATCGCAATCACTGAGAGTGTCTGATTCCTCCGTTTGATTGTTTAAGTTTTTTATGCATTCAATCACTTCATCAAATTGCAATAATACGGCCTTTACTGCTTCGACTCTACTTTCCCATCTTGTGTCTGATAAAGGTTTTATAGTAAGTTTTAATTTACCTTTTATAAAATCCCAGCGCTTGCTTGATCTTGAAAATAGCAAATATTTTTTTTGTATGAAACCAAAAAAAGTTTTTGCTACCATAGATGAGTTCGCTGCATCTACCAATAGTAGATTCCAACTATGACAGCCACAAGGTGTGAAAAATGCCCTAGGGTTAATATTCAATATTCGAGTTTTAACTCCACTATTTAGGTACACCTACCATATTTGCACCATTGTCGTATCCCTGGCCACGGCAGTCTTGAATATTTAAGTCATATTTTTCTAGGTGTTCCAGTATAGCATTGGCTAAATATTCTCCAGTTGCCTGAGTAACAGCTAGAAATCCCATAAAATGTTCGACTATTGTACCAGTTGACGTATCACAAAATCTTAAGATAACCGACATTTGTTCAACTCTATTACAATCTCTAGTGCAATCGAGCAAAAAAGAATAATACTTTGCTTCTTTAACCTTACGAATAATTTCATTGACAACTGTTTTTGACATCAATATGATCAATTCATTTTGAATATCGTGACTTAAATAATGGTGTGAAAGTTGTTTGTCACTAATGCGTTTCATGTGTTCACGTAAAGTAGGATCATATTTTGATATCAGTTTAAATAAATCTATGAAATTACCGGAATTCTTAATACCGTCACCTGTCTTGAGAGATTCTCTGTGACCTCTAAATGCAAGATTATGAGAGGCCAAAAAGTTTATTATGTCAATTATTCTCTCTAACAAGTTGTGCCAATGTTTTTGTGATTCACGTATTAGCCTTTCGTTTTCTTGGTCTATTGTTTTGCCTTGA
The DNA here is from genome assembly GCA_963662185.1 of Eilema griseolum. Taxonomy (NCBI): domain Eukaryota; kingdom Metazoa; phylum Arthropoda; class Insecta; order Lepidoptera; family Erebidae; genus Eilema; species Eilema griseolum. The sequence continues at coordinate 7,791,104 of OY759249.1, forward strand.
TTTATTCCTTTCTCTAAATTTAACCATTGGAACATATGTGCCATATGTTCTTTGGTATTCTCATGTCTATGTAAAATGCTACTTAAATGTTTCCAGTCACAACACCCTCCTTGCACCACCTGAGTTTGTGAATTGCTAAATAGTCTGCATGGAAAACAGTAAACTTTATTTTGGGAATTGGAATACACTAACCAGCGACGATGTTGAGTTTCATTTTTTTTATTTAGTTTTCTCGTGAAATAGAAATTGGAAAAGTGTCTGTTATCATCACCTTTGGGATAATATTCATCACCGCTATTTAATTGCTGTGTGGGGCCGCTTCGAACTATGTCACGACGCTGTGTATCCGTTATGGGAAACGTCCACAATCCCGGATCCGAATTAACCTGTACTTGCTGAACTATGGCGCTGGCGTCGTCGCTGCGAATTGGAGAATCTATGTCAATCTGTTCTTCTTGATTGCTTGATGACAGCACAAGAGTTTCAGCGTCAATTTTTGATTGGCTAGAAGATGATCCAAGCTCTACGTCTAACTGACGTTCGCTCTCGGTATTCAGTGCATCTAGAGCATTTTCCAACGGCATCTCGGACGTTTGTTGTGTAGAAGTCGAAGCTATCGATTCAGAAGGTTCTGTACTACCAGATGCAGTTTGGTTGAGGAACTTCATCAAATTTAAACTCAAAACTTGGTTGGTTGCAGTTCTTTCAGCTTTTCTTTTTCTTTTTGCTGATCCAGACTCCCATTTTCTTCCAATATCTCTATCTCGGCCGGACATGTCGATAACGTCGTATCTATACACTGTAAACGAAAGCAATAGTTAACATTTTTTGCAGTTTTATCTACATAATATTGTAAAACCTAAATTTAAATTAGTTTTCAAATAAAAATCTTTAAGATAGCTTTTACTACCTGCTAGTTTTAAAAACTTAAAAAGTCGATACGTTTTTTACCTTAAAGCTTTTTTGGTTTCCTTCAAGAGATATTATAAAGCGTATTTTATATACAAGTAATTACTGCGTTATATACTTATTACCAATTAAATATTTCTTACCTTATGTAAAATAGACGAGTACAGGTACCGGTGTGTTACAAATCACAAAGAAAACAAAAAAAACAATTAAAAAAGTCACTGTTTTAAAATTTTGGGTCAGTTTACAGGAGCAATCAATATACCTAAACACTATCTATTTATTCACTAAATATTATTAAAACATTGAACACACTATTCTTATCAAAATAGGTACGTACAGTCATAAAAATAAACAATATTGAATAACACAATTATACGTTTCTATTGTTACGCGCCTAGCGACTGCGTTGCGTACTTTGATTTGATTGGTTGACTTCCTAGTAAAGAAAGTAAACAAATAAACCGGGGATTCCCCGCACTCTGGTCGGCGGCAAATGTTGCCAGACTAAGAAAACATGTTTCACAACAAAATTGATTTATATTTTTTTTGTTTTATTCTCGCTTTAAACATTTTTGAGTCGCGAGGCCCCTTGTACCGCGAGGCCGTAGGCGGTGGCCCACGTCGTCCACGCTTAACGCCGCCTCTGAGGACAATGCTATGCCAAGCTGAGTATTGCGATTGGCTAATTGATTGATTGACTACAATTAGGCACATATAATCGCCCTTGCTTTAATCCCGGGTCTCGATTCTACCACAACCACATTTTTTTACGTGCGATATATCCTCATGAATAACCCCTCGCAGGAACCGGTGGAAAAGGTTATGTCTGACTCGAACCGACTAAAACGCACGTCGCTTATGGGTCGTTTTTGGTTGCCTAAGATGAGGATGACTGGCATGTACCTTGCACCCCGGCCGACCCAGGGCCATCTCTCTCGTCCCCGGGAACAGGGAGGTGTGCTAAGCGCGCCGCCGCCGCCAAGCAATAGGTACCACAGACATTGCTAAAAATGCATTTAATTTTAGACTTTAAAGAAATGAATTTCAGTTCAAAATTAAAAGGCTCTTTGCAGAGTGCAGAGGAAAATCAAAATTAAAAGACTCCGCAGAACTCTTTTCATTTAATTTTGAACTATACGCATTTAGAATTAAAGTCTATAGTATTGTTATTATTTATTCATAAACAATTATTTACATAATATACACGGAAATTATAGGAATAAAAATATATATATAAAAAGAATATATATCTAAATAATCCTGCAGGTTCAGGCGTCAAAGAATTCCTCGCCATCGATGTCAACCGGGAAGGTGGCCAGAAGGCTAGCGGCATTGCCACGTTGAATGGCAATACCAATTCTTTGCGCAAAGAATAAACCAGCCCTCTGATCACGGGTAGCGTCAATTAAGCGTTTCGAAATGTCTCTAAACAAAAGACGGGCACTTGGGCCCCATGATCCCAGCGTCTCGACCCCGAACGGCTCAAATATGTAATTACCACTTATATTACTATACTTGCGCCGTTTGAGGGTCTCTGCCGACGCAGCAGCAGCGCAGGCGCAGTTTGCAGTCCCTGGAAGGTGTGAAGGCGCAAGGGTGTCAGCACATGTTGCATCCCACACCAAATGCCTTCCCATCTTCCAAGGCACCAAAGACATTCCATCTGGCCTCTTGCCATCGTCGCGCGCCAAGCCAGTGGGTTCTAATATGGCTGGAACGCCAGCGGTGACAAGAGCCCGACGGATTATGTCATTGATATACCCGTGCCGCGACAGCCGTCCTGCGCTCCTGCTGCAAGAGAGACCATGATGTCCAAGGCTACCAACTTCTTCCCCACAGCGACATCGATGCGGAGAAACGCAAGGAGCACCTAAACGAAGGCAAGCAGCGATACGGAAGGTGTTATCGTCCAACATGGTACCAATGTTAGGCGACGGTAGGGCCTGAAGCCAAACACCGGATTCCCATTCCCCCACAGCCAAAAGGCGAGCACGTTCCGCAACATTGGTAGAACTAGAAATTAGATGTTTTCTTACCATGTTGCAGAGCGGCACGTCCCATTGTCTCTGGGAAGCTGGGTTGGCTGGCAAATCAGCGTTTGGGCAAAACATTTTCCAAGCATTAAAAGCTTCGGCCATGCCTGGCACTTCTGAATTAGTTAGGCTAGGGGTTAAGATTTTTTTAACTAATTCATCCGTGCCATGCACCGAAGATAAAAATGCTGGCAGACTTACGTCAGTAATTTTGCGAACGCCGAGCCCGCCTAGACGCACAGGCATGGATGCCTGAAGCCAGACTCGGTCGTTCATATCCACATTTAGAATTTTGCATAGTGTGTTTCGAATCACACTATCCATTTTACCTAAAAGAGTCGAATATTTGAACAGTTGAGTTGAGCGGAGAACATGTGTAAATTTAGGAACAAAAAGACAATACCGAATTATAGTGAAAGCAGAATGGATGTTAATTTGTTGTAATCGGTCCGAAACTTCACAGAAATTTCGAATCTTTTCTTCTACGAAGGAGTCATATGCTTCCTCTAGGATTGGGGACCCAAGGAGGCGGAGAGAATCTTTTTGAACAATTTTTAAATCTGGAGCCAAATCGTTGAATTTTGATAATGTTGAAAGGATGTCTATGTTATCATCAAGAAAAATTTCACATTTAGTTGCATTTAAATGTAAACCAATGGATCTAAATTCATCTTTTAAAAAAGCCAAATCTTCTAAAACTGTTTTAACGTCTCCTCCTAGGGTCCCGTCGTCTAGATACCACACGTTAAATTTAGAATTTAGCTGCCGGATCACGGGATGTATAGCAAGGCTAAAAATGAGTGGCCCAAGAGGGTCACCTTGTTGACACCCAACTGTTGATTCTAAAACGTTGTCCTTGTATAGTAATTTTGAGGGGTACCTATAACATTGCCAAAGAAATTTATAAATTTTAGGGGTTTCCAATTTCACTTGCGTCAACAATGTGTCCCTATTCACTGAGTTGAAGGCATTCTTCAAGTCAACTTTAAGAATGACTTCTCCTCTATTGCAGCCAAGGTACGTTGACAGGGCATGTACGGCAGCCTCGCAGCCCCCTTTAGAGCCAAAGCCAAGTTGCAGGGGCTGGAACTGGTTGGTTAATGTGTTATTATATGCTTTACAGCATAATTTGGCCGCCATACGCCTGTACGTGCACCCTACGGCAATGGGACGAATACCACCGTCTTTCTTACGTAAGGCGCATAGATTTGCGCCGTAAAGCAAATCAACGATGGCATCGCACACATTGCCGGAGAGCATTAGGTTGATTAAGGCCGTTAGCTCCTTCAAAAGTGCATCGCCGGCTTCCCCAGGGCTCAGCAAGTCTTTGAGGTGTTGCGGGGTTAAACCATCTAGGCCGCCAGCAGATCCGCTCTTGAAGGAACCAACGGCAGCTAGAACGTCCTTAGCTGAAACAGTGAGAAAATCATCGTCTTTATTTGGAGGATCAGGGAAGGAAAGGTCAGCGGCTGGTGCTGGATGCTTGCTCTTCAGTTCTGCAAGAGTATCTGGCGAGCAAGCAGCCACCACATCGCTGCTAAACAAAAGTCTCGATGCACCCCTTATGTCACCTTCCCTTAATTTGGATTCTACATAGTGAGAAACAGAATTTTTTCGAAAGCTCGTGAATTTAGGGTCAAAAGTATAGGTCGAGAGGCAATTTTCTTTAATTTGCTGTGATAAAGATTTCTTAGAAGTTGAGACATGTGATATGTGTAAAATCCTATAAGGAAAAGTGAGAAGCTGTTCCCAAGCTCTTTGAGAGTTCTCCCGGACTACTTTTGAAATGCAAGAAGCCAGATTTTGTGCCACAGATGGTCGGGCACCGCGGGGAACTCTCTTTAAAATCGGAACCGAATTTTTAAATTTGCTTAGAGTTCGCCAAAATGGAATTTCGGAGGTAGTGTGCGATTGTGATACTGGTATTGAGCTTGAAAGTACATTTGGAGATTTGTGTACTTTTCCCAAATGTATTTTCAAACCCTGCTTACCTTTAAAAAAGCGAGCTTGGGTGCAGTGGGGGCACCGAACAAGTGTGGTAGGTTGACTTGAAGTTACATCCGTATCACTACAAGTACCACTGCAGTCTTGCATAAATATTTAAACTTACACTAAATCACTTATATATGTAAGACACAAAATTATATTTACAAATTGAAAATGTAATAAAAATAAATATAAATGTCAAAAGCACTGCACGACACTTCGCACCATGGCAACGGCGGCGACGCACCTTTGAAACTGCGCAGAGCCCCACATGTTCACTCTTAAAGTCTTAAATTTAATGTCATTTTTTGGAGTGTCTGTGGTATGACATTGGTTTTGCTTTAGTAGAAACAATGTCCCGGTCAAATCCGAGGCCTTAGAATCCTGGGTCCGCCTCTTCCAGCATGGTTAAACGTCCATATTTTCCGCGAAACGACTGCCATCTGACCTCCACAATGATTGGGTAATTTATTATAATGGGAAATAAGAAAGAAAGAAAGAAAAAATGGGTTACCTGCTTTACTTACACTTACTCAAGCTACGTTAGTATCTACCTAATATATCTCGCTGGCAGATTTGACTTATGAATGTGATTAGACAAATTAACTTTACAGTTACGGTCACAGAACACCTACTTAGATAACACTACCTACTACCACAGATAACATAATATAATTCTTCTACTACCTTAGGTACTACAGATTCTGACTCATGCGCATAGGCCGTTATGCTTATTAGTCTTGTCAGTGGTGACTTCGTGATGACTAAGATCTTTGGAGCCTAAAACAACCTCACCCTACAAAAAATCGTATAAACTCCCAAAAAAAATTGGATCCAACCGGGATTTACGCTTGGATGTTGATAATCCGAACTTGAATTATAATCATACAAATGGTGGCATAGTCGACTGGGTCGGTTCTTTCTGACATTGCTTGAGAAAAGGAGTTTTCCCTTTCCTTTGATATGGTGAGAGGTCGATATGCGTTATATCGTACCGTCCGGCCCCACATGGAGTACTGCTGTCACCTTTTTGCTGGAGCGCCTGCATACCAGCTTGACCCCTTCGACTCGGTGCAAAGACGGGCGTTGAGGCTGGTTGACAGTCCTATATTCGCAGGTAGTGTGGAACCTCTTAGCCTTAGGAGGGACTTTGCCTCGCTATGTGTGTTCTACCGCCTATACAATAGTTTGTGCTCAGATGAGTTGTTTGACAAGCTCACAGCAACATTCTATCATGGCACCTCTCGCCATAGGCAGGGAGTTCATCCTCACACATTGCGAACTGAGACGGTGCGCACTGTGCGGTATGAAAGAAAGCACCTACAATATGTGGTACTTCAAGAGGGGCATCAGAAGGTTTCTTCGTGGTCGGCAGCGCGAGTGTAACACCCCTGGTGTTGCATACGTCCATTGGCCACGGTAACCACTTCCCATCAGGTGGGCCGTGTACTTGTCTGCCACCTAAGTGGTATAAAAAAAGTAATCTAATATTACTCGCGTCATGCTCGTGACATACATCACGCATATGATCTCACAGGGCCCCGATTTTACTAAGTTTATGGTCATTGCAAAACTACTCTGCAGAAAATGACCGTAAATTTTAGACTTTATTTAGTTGCCCTTAAAGTTCAAAATTACATGAAAAAGTTCACTACATTTGTCATCATGTCATAGGGACAAAGGAAAAGTCTATGTACCTGAATATTATTCATCAAAATATTCAAGGTTTTTCTGGCAAAGAGTTAGAACTAGAATTGTTTTTAAATGAAATGCATATTCATATACTTTGTTTGACTGAACACTGGCTAAAAAAACATGAATTATTAGTTAACATTGATAATTATAAAATCATTAGTTCGTTTACTAGAGTTTCTGCTATAAGAGGTGGGTCACTCATTTTAATTAATGACAAATTAAAATCCAAAGAGAGAAAAGATATAGTAGCACTCTCGAGTGAGCGAAATATTGAACTATCATGTGCAGAGCTTGAGCAACATATTGTTATTAGCGTCTATAGACCTCCTTCTGGAGATTACCACCTTTTTGAGTCTATTATGGAAGAAACCTTAAAAAAAGTATGTAAATGTAAGAAGACGGTAGTTGTATGTGGCGATTTTAATATTGATATTCTCGAAAACTCCCAGAACGCGTTAAGGTTCCTCAATCTTTTCAAATCTTTTAATTTACAAAATCTGTTTTGTGTGGTTCACATCATCATCATCATCACTCGCATCACATCCACAACAGCTACCTGCTTGGATAATATTTTTTCTGATAACAAGGTAAATGAGAAATCTTTAATTAATTTTATAAAGTCAGATCATACAGATCAGTTAGCTAGATTTGAGCACCACCATGTTTCTTTACCAAAAAATATTGTATGTAGACCAATCACAACTTATCGATTAGAGAAATTTAAAGAAAATATTAACAACAAAATACCACTTTTGGAATTAAATAATGATGAAAACCCGGATGTTCTTTACAAAGATTTGTTCGAAATAATCAATTACGAATTTAATAACATTTTCACAAAAAAAACTATAAACACTAATCCATTCAAAATTAAATTTAGTGATTGGGCTACACCTGGAATCTTTAAAAGTAGAAAAACATTGTATGAATTATATGAGACAAAGGCATGTACAAATGAGCCACAAGTAATCGAACATATTAAAAAATACTCGAAACTGTTTAAGAAAGTCTGTTCAATAGCCAAATCTAATTATATTCGGGCTAAAATAGAAAAATCAGATAATAAAATTAAGGCAACATGGAATGTTAATAACAAAGAAACCTGTAAGACAAAGTCACGTGATCGTTCCTTCGAGTTAGAAATAGATGGTAAACACATTAATACTGATGCTGCTGTGGCTAATGCATTTGAATCTTTTTTCACAAACATTCCAATTACCACTACAAACCGATTAAATTCTTCAAAAAATATAGCTGCTTCTCTTCTTAAATCTAGTGTTGATAAATGTGGTATTAACTTTGATTTTCAGTATATTGACTTTATAACTATACTTAAAACTTTTAAGCAACTAAATGTAAAAAAGACTGAGGATCTTTGGGGCATTTCAATCAATATAATACAATCAATAATGCCCGCTATCGCGCCTTACCTGGCATTCATTTTCAATAAATGTATAGATGAAAACCAATTTCCTAATCTTATGAAGTACAGTAAAATCATTCCGTTATTTAAAGCAGGGGACAAAAGTGATCCTTCAAATTTTAGACCCATCTCCATACTTCCAGCTCTAAGTAAAATTTTTGAAAAAATAATATTTAATCTACTGCTTTCACATTTTACAGAACTTTACTTCATGATAAACAGTTTGGTTTCACTAAAGGTAGAAACACGACAGATGCAGGAGTTGCACTTGTAAAACATATATTTGATGCATGGGAAAAGAAGCAGGATGCCATTGGTATTTTTTGTGATCTATCAAAAGCTTTTGATTGTGTTGATCATGAGACGTTGTTACTAAAATTAGAATATTATGGTGTTTCAAGCGGCTCACTTAGATTACTTACGTCTTACCTCACTGACAGAATTCAAAAAGTTAACGTTAATGGCACTAACTCTTCTGGTGCCCCATTAGTTATGGGAGTACCCCAGGGCTCGATATTAGGACCCCTTCTATTCTTGATTTATGTTAATGATCTTCCTTATTTCGCTACAATTTTTTGTGAAATTGTATTATTTGCTGATGATACATCTTTAATGTTTAAGACTGATAGACATAAAATAGTACTTGACGAAGTAAATAATGCCCTTTCTGAAATATTGCATTGGTTTACAAGTAACAACTTGCTGCTCAATGCGAAGAAAACTAAATGTGTAAAGTTTACTATGCCTAATGTAAGACAGACAGATATTAATATTAAAATGAATAATGAATCTGTCCAAATAATCAATACCACAGTTTTTCTTGGAATAACTTTAGATAGTAAACTGCAATGGGGCTCTCATATCAAAGCCTTGGCAGGAAGACTTAGCTCAGCTGCCTATGCGGTTAGAAAGATAAGGTCACTGACTGATGAGAAAACTGCACGATTAGTTTATTTTAGTTACTTCCATAGCGTTATGTCATACGGTCTGCTGCTGTGGGGCTCGGCTGCCGATATTGAGACTATATTTGTACTACAGAAACGAGCGATACGAGCGATCTATAGCCTCAGACCCCGTGACTCGCTAAAAGAAGTTTTCAAAGAAATTAATATTTTAACAGTTGCTTCTCAATACATTTATGATAATATCATATATGTACGAAAAAACGTAAATATTTTCGAAAAACTATCTGATGTACACAATTTTAATACGAGAGGCAAGAATAAACTAGTTGTCCCTAAACTTAGGCTTCACAAGGTTGGTGATTCATTTGTAGGAAACAGCATAAAAATATTTAATAAAATTCCTCAGGATTTGATTAATATGCCGATAAATAAATTTAAATTAGAAGTGAAAAAAACTTTAATGAGTAAAGGTTATTATAAAGTGGATGAGTATCTTAATGATATCAATGCGTGGTCAACATAAGTCTCTTGCTTGCTCGCACAAAATAAATTGTAATCTAAAGCAAATTTAAAAAAAAAAGAAAAATAATCTAGTTCTAATATAGTTCGCTGAGTTTCTTGCTGGTATCTTCTCAGTAGAACTAACCTACCGAACCAGCGAAAGAATCATTTTCCAATGGTTTATTTGTACATTATTTAATATTTTAATATTATTTCTTGACATACTCAATTGTATAATTTTGACGTTCATATGTGCTCTTTGTGTGCCTAAACTGAATAAATGAAATTGATTCTTTGATTCTTTGATTCTTTGATCCGCTCTACAATAAACCATTTAATTTCAAAAAACATGACAGTGAAGTCTTAATGTAAATGTCATTTTTTGCGGTGTCTATACCATGATAGTGGCTTTGACCTGACATGCCTAGGTCATCATCATCATCATATCAGCCACACATAGTCCACTGCTGAACATAGGCCTCTCCTACAGACTTCCAGAATGACCGATCTAAAGCAGCCTGCATCCAGCGCTTCGTCCTTCCACCTGGCCGTTGGGCGTCCTACGCTACGTTTCCCCGTACGCGGTCGCCATTCCAGAACTTTTTTGCTCCATCGAACATCTGTTCAATGACTAGGTAATGGAGAAAAATTGGTATCTATTATTCTTAGAGAATCTTCATAAGGGTATTTGGCGCCCAACAGAATAGGTAAGGCTATTTATGGTCAAATCAACCCCACCTGCAAGCCGAAACATCTGCTGATGGACGGACAAGGATTAGGAGGTTAGAAGGCAGTTATAGAAGTTATAAAAGCCGAATTAGCCAGATGAAAAGTAGTAGAAGGAGTAGGGACGTGGACCTTAGTTGCCAAGATGAAAGCCCCGGATGAGTCGGATGCGATCGATAACAATGCTAAGATGACATACCTAGGTACCTACGCGGTAGGTAGGTATTATTCATAACTTTTGAAAGTACATTCCACTTGGGGTTTCAAATTAGTCACATACAGCCAGTTCTTTAATGTGAATGTACATGACCCACAAATTTTAATGTGGAAATATTCGGATCGCAAGCCAAGCTGCTCGCGTACGAAGGCAACTCGGGCGTCGGAGGTCGATGAACGACCTCCGCCCCCCATGAGCGCAGGCCTGGGGGTGACAGGTGGAGCCGCCTGTCACCCTGGCCGAAGCAGGCAGCGGCGGTGGCGCGCCTGGCGCGCCACCCCGATTCCGGGGACGAGTTGGGGACTCTGTAGTCCACACACCCGAGGAGAGGGCCAGATCGTGAGAGATGGCCCTGGGTCGGCCGGGGTGCGAGGGATATGCCTGTCAACCTCACCTTCGGCAATCAAAACGACCCACAGGCGGCGTGCGTTTTAGTCGGTTCGAGTCCGACATAACCTCTTCCACCAGCTCCGGTGGGGAGGTATCCGTGGGGATTTTGAGCACGTAAAAAGAAAATATATGTTGAAACATTAATATTAATAATAAATAAATATTCCACAATATTCTACACAACGCTATCTAGACCCATGGTAAGCATAGTTTAAATATGCGTCTGTTATGGAATCTAGAATGCAAAAAAAAATTTCAACTAAAAAAAATACATGGAAACACCCAGACCAATACATACACCCGTACACCCGTATTACACCCGTATTCGTGCATACAAATATTTGCCCTGAGCGGGCATCTGCTTAGCGGATGAACGATCTGCCGCTACGCCACAGCGACCATCAAATATTGATGTTAATTAATTATTCTGCTACTACTATTAGGTACTATTAGGGTGTTTAAAATCTATTCTAGAACGCACCCACACAACGCAATCTAGACTCAAAGTTAGCGGACCTGAGTGAACCTATAGCAGAAATCCTGTCTAACTTAGCGATATGGAAGTTAGAAATCTTAATAGCGTGTGACTCTGGTAGGTCAGTGGATTCAAAAATACTGTGTCCAATTTTTTCGCCATAGCGGTAACAATTAAAAAATTTATTCGCTAATTGTATCTATTTCTAGTTGTATCTCTATTAGGTACATTGATAATATAATAATACATATATGCGTGGCTGATCAATCGTTGCTTTTCGGCCTTGTAAACGGTTCAGTTGACTGTCCTGAGCTATTGGGTAGAATTAATAATTATAATAATAAAAGTTTATTAAATAAAATTGGGCTATGCGTACATCACTCCTTCTCAAGAAGTAAGTTTTTTTAAAAGAATAAAATACAATAAAATATATACATACGTTTTTATCCCCGGAGGGTTACGCAGAAGTGAATTAACACCCACATTTCACCAATCATTGAATTCGGTATCACGTTATAGGGGGTGAGCCTATTGTGGTTATCCAGGCACTATTGTTGACGCTAGCCATGCAACTGAGGCTGAGTCTGGGCTGTATTTATCTGTCTGATGTTAAACAGCCCTATTTCTTAGTTGCCTTGTACGACAGCGCATGGGAAGAGATAGGGTGGTCCAAATTCTTCTCTGCCGGGAACCACGCGGCTTACTAATAATTATATTAAATAAAACCATATTATAAAATTACAAAACTATAATTAATTACTTACGTCTACTTTAAAATATTATACATAATGAATAATAATTCAAATCAGTCTAATGTTGCAATTAGTAAAATGCACAAAAAATGATCTTAGTCTTCATGGGTACATACATAAGTTTGCACTGAGGTAGACTCGAAACTGCGAAGCTCGAACGCTTTTCCACCATGCCACAATTGTTACAATTATTTAATTTTTTTGTCGTGCCACAACTACTAAGTATTAACAACAAGTAAGTATACATGTAGCCACACGTATGTACTTATTATAGCAAGTGCCTACCAACCTACTTTAGCTGAATAGAGAAGAAAATAGCTGGTCTACTTTTAACATTACTACCCAGTATGTAAACCAATATACAATAAACTTAATTAATAATACTATTGAAAATATATTTATCTTCGTATAAAAATATTGACAAAACTATTTTCAACAAATTTATATAGGTAGGTTAACATATCTACCTACAATTTAGAACTAATAACTATGAGACAACCAACCGCCAACCCACGTGACCATGGCTGCTGAAAAGCAACCGAAACGTCGGGAACCGTGTAAATAATAAAATAACACGAAAAAATAGCGAGAATTATTTGGTGTTATTTTATGGCGAGAATCCGTCAAAAATAGTTTTATTACAAGTTGATATGTTTAATCTGTGGTGACGGAGAAAGAATACAAATATCACCACCCCGTTTCATTCGAAGGGTGTCGTAAGAGGCGACTAATGGAAGAATACGCAGACGATATCATGCGAGAGAAGGAAGACTCGAATTAAAATCCCTGTACCAAACCGTCTGACCAGTGTGGAAACAGTAGGCCAAAGCCTCCCAATATTGGGAAAGGCCTAGTCCAGCAGTGGACTGTCATAGGCTTAATTTATTAATTGAATATTGAGCGCTTAGATATATGTATCTATCTACAGGGTAAAATTTCTAGACTCTACCGAAGTAAATCTACTTTTTAAATAAGATTATTTAAAAAGTAGATCTATAAGATGTATATGGACGTTTAGATAAACGTCCATATACATCTTATAGGTACCTATTTACATAAATAATATATTATAATAAATAAATAAATTACCTACATGATAATTTACAAAACCTAATTTTATTATTACGGTAAATGCACAGTATTTGGTATCAAAACAAAATATCCATTAAAAACTCTTCACACTAATAGTCATCAAAGAAATCATCACCATCATCGTCACCAAAATCGTCATCATCAGCCCCGGGAGGCACAAACGCACCATTCAACACATCACCGATTGGCTCCTCAAAACCCAAGACTTTCGCGAAGCCATACACTAATCTCATCACCACAAGTCTAGTAAAATCCACAGGCGTTGTTTCTTTTCTCTGCAAAGTAAGCTGCTTATAAGTAGGATAGTCTTTATCCTTTACTTTTCTCACTTTCATTTCACACGGGGACAGCAATAAAAACATTGCAAAAAACACGAAATACACACGCACCATTTTCTATTTTTTTCCCGCCGAATCAACTGTCAAATTTCGAAGACTCCGTTCAACTTTTAAAATTTATTTGAATTGTTGTCGCGGTATTTTGGCCGACTTGTGTGTTGAAAAGTGAAGAGGCAACTAACTAACGGAATGTTGGCGCACAGGCGAATGAAGTCAGTGGTGTGTTGCCGATAGTATTGTATCTCATGCCTATGGGTATATGGCTAACTGTCTTGAAACGTCATGCGGTGACCGATCGCCATGAGGCGTTTACAGTTAACTCAAGCATATTGGGCCGACAGCGACAGGCCGGTGAAAAGGAATCTGATTTCACGTTAATTTGCCTGCGTTTATGCATAATTATTGTAATTACCTACTTGGTTCATGACATGTTTGCATGTTATACATGTTATCGAAACTCTCTTTTGATATATGCAGACTGATATTTTTTGTTATCATTATAGGCAAATTATGAATAAAAAATTATACAAACAAAATTGTCTAATTAAGTCACTAAGATTATTTTAATTTTGTGATAGGTAATAGCTTAATAAGTCTTTTTTTTTATATAGGACACGTCAATTGGACTTCGCCTTGCCTGATGGTAAGCTGAAGGCAAAGTCCCAGAAAAGAGGGTCACCATTACTTACACATACCGTGTGACAATGGTGACACTCAGCTTGACGGCCTCATCATATGCTTTTTCACGCCCCGCTTAAAGGACCCGGGACTGTAGGAAGAAGGAAACACGTGAGCTGGTAATGAATTCCAGGCCTTAATGGTGCGACAGAGGAAAGAGTCACCGAACCGCTTGGTTCTTGATCGGATGTTTTGCACCGTGTGCGGATGACATCTAAGACCTGCACGCGTTGTCCTGTGTAGGAAAGGGGAGGGTGGGACTAATTGGAAGAGCTCATCAGAACACTCCCCATGGTACAAACGGTAAAATACAGCCATGGACGCAACATCTCTACGCAGCTGTAAAGGTTCTAGGGTGTTCGTGATCTCGGGATTCCCAATGATGCGGACCGCACGTCGCTGCAACCTGTCGAGAGCATCTAGTAAGTACTTTGCTGAGCCATCCCAGAGATGCGAGCAGTACTCCACACAGGAGCGAATTTGTGTCTTGTATAGAAGACACTGCTGCTCCGGCGTGAAAAATCGTCTCACTCTGTTCAGGATTCCGAGTTTTCGTGAGGCTGTTTTGATGATACTTTCGATGTAGTTTTTGTTATTCAGGTTGCAGCGAACATCCATACCTAGGATATTGAGATTGTCCTGCAGTAGCAGTGGCGTGCTCTGAAGAGTGGGGAGGGGAAGGAAAGAAGATACTTTTGCTGTAAACGCACATGCCTGCGTCTTCTTGGCACTGAACTCAACCAGGTTCTCAGAGCCCCATTGAGAAATGTGATTCAGGATCCCGTCAAGCTCAGTGACAAGAAGCTGCCTTTTCTCTGCGATATCCGACTGCTTGGCCGCAGGATGTCCATGATAACTCCTATGCAAAGTGCTATCGTCTGCATAACAATGAACATTGCCGGTAGACAGCATGTCGTTGATATGCAGAAGAAAGAGAGTGGGTGATAGGACGGACCTCTGGGGCACGCCAGCATTAACCTGCAGAAACTCCGAAGCTCGTCCGTCACAAAGGACGCGAATACGGCGCCCCTGTAGGAAGCTAGCAACCCAGTTGCACAGCCTGGAAGGCAGACCAAAGGCAGGTAGCTTGGAAAGAAGCGATTTGTGCCAGACTCTATCGAAAGCTTTGGCGATGTAAAGACTAATTGCCAATGACTCGCCGTGATTGTCCATAGCCTCACCCCAAAGATGGGTAACGTATGCTAGAAGATCACCCGTTGACCGTTTCGGTAAAAGTCTGAATAAAACTATTTCTTAGCCAATTTTATCTCGATGTTATTGGTGTTATTTTATTAATAACACCGATCCCGACGTTTCAGTTGTTTTTCCGCTAGGGTAACGATCACGCGTTTTTTTACGTGCGCATAATCCCCACGGATACCTGCCTGTCGCGCCTCCCCGTTTTCCGGGAATGAGTTGGGGGCTCTGTAGTCCCGACACCCGAGGAGAGGGCCAGATCGTGAGAGATGGCCCTGGGTCGGCCGGGGTGCGAGGGATATGACTGTCAACCTTACCTTCGGCAACCAAAACGACCCGCAGGCGGCGTGCGTTTTAGTCGGTTCGAGTCCGACATAACCTCCTCCACCGGCTCCGGTGGGGAGGTATCCGTGGGGATTTTGCGCACGTAAAAAAAAGTACCTAATCGAATGGAGTATATGCATCTGTCTGTGCTATCGCACTGCGTTTTCCATATATAATTTAGGCCCAAGAGTCTCCCTCAGAGAAAAGTTTAAAGGGATATACACTCTAACCGTATTGTCACAATATGTTTTTAAGAACTTCATGTTGTGCGGAAAAATGTTTCAAAATTCTCCACAGTTTGTGACCGGCATAACATAAATACCAGACACAAAAACAATTTTGTAGTCTGTGGTAGTCGACTTGAAAAAATTTGTCATTCATTCCAGGGCAACTGTATACGCATTTTTAACAAGCTCCATAATAAAATTAGGGATTTACCTGTGTATAAATTTAAAATATAGTTAAACGTAAATTGTGCCAGAAAGGCTATTAGGTATAAAATCTAAGAATACTTACTTGGATGATAAACAAGCTTGGATATGAGCTGTTCGCTCAACAATGCTACTCAAGTAAATTTTTGTGTGTGGTGAGCCTATTGCCGTCTTAGGGCATTTTTTTGACTCGAACCTTGTATCTGTGTCTGAGTCTGAGCTGTATATCGGTCTGATGTTAACCTCGCCTTGTACGACACCGCATAGGAAAGAATGGGATTGCTCAAATTCTACTCTGCTGGGAACCATGCGGCTTATTAAGAATTAAGAAATTTCATTACACTATTTTCTTTTATACCACTTAGGTGGCAGACAGGCACACGGCCCACGTGATGGGAAGTGATTACCGTGGCCTATGGACGTGTGCAACACCAGTGGCGTCACACTCGCGCTGCCGACCCTTTTTTTTCTTTTTTTTTACGTGCGCAAAATCCCCACGGATACCTCCCCACCGGAGCCGGTGGAGGAGGTTATGTCGGACTCGAACCGACTAAAACGCACGCCGCCTGTGGGTCGTTTTGGTTGCCGAAGGTGAGGTTGACAGGCATATCCCTCGCACCCCGGCCGACCCAGGGCCGTCTCTAACGATCTGGCCCTCTTCTCAGGTGTGGGGACTACAGAGTCCCCAACGCGCTGCCGACCCTAAGCTTTCGGGTAAAAAATATCTGAGAAGAAAGAAAACTACTTATTTGATTGACTGCGATAGCAGCCGTCTTCATTCAGGCGTAAAAAAATAGAATGCTATAGATTTCTAGCGGGCGAAATCACAATCTCATCTATAATAACTTCATTAAGAGTTGATTTCTTACAAAATCCGAGTACACTACGACGTGACACGTGATCACGACAACATACGTCTGCTTACCTACTTAGTATCAAGTGGGTCTGTAAGTAGCATAAATCATGACCTGACTATGAAGTCGGCGCCTAGATTTCTGCATACCTCACGCATTTTGAACACGATGGGACAGCAAAAACAACATTATTCTAGTAAGTAACTATAGAAATTTGCGATTTGAAAGGTATTTTATGTACATTGTCTCCGGGCTTTTTCCAAACTCAGTCGGGGTTGGCTTTCCAGTCTTTTTTTATACCAGGTGGCAGACAAGCACACGGCCCACCTGATAGAAAGTGGTTACCGTGGCCTATGAACGTGTGTAACACCAGAGGAGCCACACTCGCGCTGCCGACCATGTAAGCACAGAGTTTCTGTGCCGTCAGTGTAGAAGACGAAGCAGGACAAGCTTCTGAACTTTGTTTTTGTGATGCGTCTTTCTAAATTGACATTTTCCGTGAAGTGACTGCCATCTGATCTCCATAACATTTGGGGATATCGTTAGACTAGTTCTATAGTTAGACTAGTCGGAAATACCCACACATATCATACCACAGAGACTGTCCTAATTCGTCTGGACTAACTGTAATGTGAACGTGCTTGATCACGCACGTTTGTATAAGATTAGATATCTATAGAGTACTTTTGTTACGAGCCAGTTCCTCGTAAGGCTGGATCTATGGCAGTTGTTACGAGTAATTGCAGCTCGAAACAAAGAAGAATCAAAGAATCAATTTCATTTATTCAGTTTAGGCACATAAAGAGCACAATGAACGTCAACATTTTACCATTATATCAAGCAATATTATAAAAATATTAAATAATGTATAAATAAACCATTGGGAAATGTTTCTTTCGCTGGTTTAATAGGTTAGTTCTATACGTAGTAACTATTTATTAATCTATGGTTCTACTGAGAAGATACCAGCAATAAACTCAGAGAACTAAATTAGAATTAGATTATCTTTTTTTTTTTAATTTGCTTTAGTTTGCATTTTATGGTCTGCGAGCAAGCAAGAGACTAATGTTGACCACGCATTCAATCATAATATACTCATAGTAACCTTTTTTCATCAAACTTTTTTTTTTTTTTTTGTTTATTTAGTGGCATGTTAACATGTCGAACAATTGATCTCAAAAAGAGAAATAACTCGTAATCGAAATATAAATGATTTCGATATCGCCAGTGGTTTCTGGCCACGGGGCGGGGGTCGGGCGGTAATAAACACACACCAAACACTAACCACACAACCAATTTTACTGTGTTTGATGATTACTGACGATGCGACACGCGAAATTCGTGACCTACTCAGATAGATAAAATACCAGTCGCGTGGTTCCCGACAGAGTAAAATTTAGACCACCCAATCTCTTCCCAAGCGGTGTCGTACAAGGCGACTAAGAGATAGGGCTGTTTAACATCAGACATTACAGATTACAGATGTATACAGCCCAGACTCAGCACAGATGCATGGTGTTAGTCATCAATAGTGCCCGGAAGATGGCAATAGGCTCACTCCCGATTACGTGGGACTGACTTCAATGATTGATGAAATGTGGGTGTTAATTCACCTCTGTTTAACCCCCCTAGACAAGTGGCAATACGTTTGCATAATGGCATAGAATAGATTGATCAATGCCCCTTGTTTTTTCTTCTTCCTTTTTTTTTTTAAATGGCTTCTGCAGCGAATCGCCGCAATTTTGTCAATCTCAGTAAATTGTAAATGTTTATAAAATTATTAATGGCATGACGCCAATGTCAAGTCCAATCACGATTTTCAAATCCCAAAGAGCTATCCAATGCCCCATGCATTGACATGCGTTGATGACTGTCCTATACGTCAAAATACGTGTCAATCCTATACATCCAGGGTCGGTAGCTTAATGCTCTCCTAACACAAGCAATTTAGCATAGTTGCAGGGGTTAGAGGGAATATATTAGTAATTGCAGTACCTAATATGCTTATTAAAAAATACACATTCATTAATCCATTCCACAATACACCGACTAACGAATTTGCCACAAGTCTATGAGGGTGGGAGGGAGTCTAAATATTTAACAACATGCACGATATAACATCACATCCACATACCATACACTTTAGACATACATTTTAAAGGAGGTAGGACACGACGGTATTTCTGTCCAATTGAACAGTTCGACTGGGAAAGTATATAGAATACCGCAGCCATAATAACCTTGTGTTATGTTCCCGGCGGTGAGTAGGGTAGCCAGAGCTCACTGGAGAGTTTTGGTGCTGTCTGTGGGATGACCAAAAGCTTGACTTGCTTTGTCTTTTACACTGACGGCACAGATACTCTCTGTGCTCACAGGGTTGGCAGTGTCAGCCATGAGCGCAGGCCTGGGGGTGACGGGTGGATCCGCTCGTCACTCTGGCAGAAGAAGGCAGCGGCGGCGCGGAGGCGCGCCTGGCGCGCCTCTCCGTTTCCGGGGACTCTGTGGTCCGCACACCCGAGGAGAGGGCCAGATCAAGAGAGATGGCCCTGGGTCGGCCGGGGTGCGAGAGATATGCCTGGTAACCAAACCATCGGCAACCAAAAACGACCCACAGGCGGCGTGCGTTTTGGTCGGTTCGAGTCTGACATAACCTCTTTCACCGGCTCCGGAGGGGGGGTTTCCGTGGGGATTTTGCGCACGTAAAAAGGGTTTGCAGCGCGAGTGTGACTCCCTTTTTTTTTGCACACGTCCAAAGCCCACGCTAACCACATCAGGTGGGCCGTGTGCTTGTCTGGCACCTTGGTGGTATAAAAAATATAAGAACAATTTTTCACGAACTTACCGTTCTGAAATTGAATAAAAAGTAAGAGACTTGACTGTCAACTACCCTATTTATTGCTCGGTAAAGTGAAAAGTGGTGCTGACAATGTATGTACAAGTCAATCACTTTTCTGTTGTCAGAATAAATTAAAAAAGTAACAAGTGTGAATAAACACTTTCGTTCATCACGCGATTTTCACACGCTTCTTTCATTCAGTGTATTTCATCTAGATGACTGTTTGTTTCTTGTTTTTTAGACATAATTTGTTACATTGTCATTATACATTGCTGTAGGTATAATTATAAATATTATTAATAGTCATAAATATTCACATGCTACATGCTATTCAGCGCTATAAACGAGGCATGCAAGCATGCCTGGAATGGGACTAAATAGAACGGATTTCACCAAAGCTAGGAGCCGCGAACAAGTCGAATTGAGTTTTAGGTACTTGATCAATTTCATTGGGTAGGTTATAGATATATTAGGATATAGTATAGCATTCTTAACTTTAAAAATGGTATATATAGTAAGCACGTTTTGAACCAAGTCGATGACTCAGTTCATAACGCGCTTACCTAAATAAGTAATCCTACAATTTTTTCCCATCAACAGTCGAGATATCACAGTGAAACTACGCACAAGTTTTTGTGGTGGCATCGAAATTTAGATACTTACCTATTAGTTGAAAACATCGCAAAAAGCCACACCACATTTTTTACAACACTGTATAGAAAAAAGTAAATAGTATCACCTCTCTATTAGAAAGTAAGCAATATTTTAAATAGAAACAGACTCCATTGAAAATAGGATAGATATTTAATTCGATTGTATGTATTCAAATTAAAGCTTCCACTATTGTACTGCCTGCCTAAACAATCCTCCAAAGTTTTATACGGATAAATAGGAACAATCGATAAATTACATTTAGTCGATTAAAAAGGATCACTAGTTGATTTCTAATCGGTGCATTCGATTCTCGATTAGGATGTGCATGCGTCACTTTGGGTGAAAGTCACGTATTCTGGTACAGTAGACTGCTCCTTAGCCTGGTTTTGTTCGACATTTATGGACTTATGGACATAATTAATTCGCCCTTATAAATTTAATCGCCCTCATATTCCAATACATATGTACAACGGAGGACCTTGTGAGCGTCGCCGAGAACCCAATTCAGGTACTAGCATTTTTTTTTATTTAGGACACGCCAACTTGACTTCACCTCGCCTGATATTAAGCTAAAGGCAAAGTCTCAGGAAAGAGGGTCACTATTACAGACACTAAGTAATGTTACAATGATGGCACTCAGCTTGGCGGCATCATCAGATGCTTATTCACGCCCCGCTTAAAGGACCCGGGACTGTAAGAAGAAGGAAACATGTGAGCTGTTAATGAATTCCAAGTCTTGGTGGTACTGCATAGAAAAGAGTCTCCGAACCGCTTGGTTCTTGCTCGTATATTCTGCACAGTGTGAGGGTGACATCTAAGCCCTGTATGTATTGTCCTGTGTAGGAAAGGAGAGGTTGGGATTAGTTGGAAGAGCTCATCAGAACACTCACCATGGTAAAGACGGTAAAATACAGCCAAGGAAGCAAGGATCACCTCAGGATTCTCAATAATGCGGACCGCGTGTCACTGCAACCTGTCAAGAGCATCTAGCAGCTATTTCGCGGAGCCACCCTAGAGGTGCAAGCAGTATTCCACGCAGGAGTGAATTTGTGTCTTGTACAGAAGACACCGCTGCTCCAGCGTGAAAAAACGTCTCACTTTGTTCAGGAGTCCGAGTTTCCGCGAGGCTGTTTTGATGATACTCTCGATGCAGTTTTTGTTATTAGTTTGCAGCGAACATCCATACTTAGGATATTGAGATTGTCTTGCAGTGGCAGTGGCGTGCTCCGAAGAGTGGGAAGGGGAAGGAAAGAAGATACTAGGAAAACAATATTTATGAGTAGAAATGCTATCGATTTGACAGAAGAAGTCGTTGTGTATCCCCTTTGGGTCTAAACAGCGTTGTGTAGAATGTCGTAGAATATTTAGTACCTATCAAAGTTCATTTTACAAGGATTTCTCTACTTTACTTAATTTGCCTACTTTGGAAGTCTTAAGCCAGGTCTCAGGGCATGTCTCTATCTTTTTATATTTTTGTTTGTTATAGAGTTGTACATACTCCTACTCCAAAATTTGGTTCCTACCTATTTATCTTTTAGAGCAATTGCCATCTGACACTCCAACCCCAAGGGCCTGCGCTAGAGCCTCTTTCGTCAATTAACAGGTATAGACTCCCTGCATTCCATAAGTACATAAGCCTTAATAGTAAGTTAAAACCAGAGCAGCAAAACATGCAGTAAATAATTCAATTCATTTCATTAAATTAATTAATTTATTTGCTTGTAATGTGGTAAAACAAAAGATGGAAATAAAAATTTTAGTAATCAAGCACATTTCGCTATAAAGTCGAGGAGGAGCAGTCCGATTGGGGAAGTACCTCCAGCCTACAGAATACCGCGGCCGTAGCAACCTCGTGTTGTGTTCCTGGCGGTGAGTAGGGTAGCCAGAGCTTACTAGAGAGTTTTTGTGCTGTCAGTGGGAAGACCAAAAGCTTGACCTGCTTTGTCTTTTACGAGTACACTGACGGCACAGAAACTCTCTATGCTTACAGGGTTGGCAGCGCAAGTGTGACTCCCTTGGTGTTGCACACATCCTTAGGCCACGGTAACAACAAATTTGCAAGCAGGCGGTACCCATTCATTTTTCTTTCGGTTTATGATTGGCAATAGGGTACCGCCTGCTGTCAAACTTGGTTCAATCTTTTTGACAGCAAGTCGGGATTTTTTTTTCCTTAATATTTTTTCATTGAAATTAAAATTTGCCTAACGCTGGAATACACCAAGCCATTCTCTCTTCACACTTTTGAGCACCCGACCGCCCAATTGAGCAGTCCGACTGGGGAAGTACCTCCACCTTACAGAATACCGCAATTATAATAACTTCGTGTTGTGTTCCCGGCGGTGAGTAGGGTAGCCAGAGCTCACTGGAGAATTTGTGCTGTCTGTGGTATGACAGCACAGAAACTCTGTGCTTACAGGGTCGGCAGCACGAGGGTGGCTTCTCTGGTGTTACACACGTCCATAGGCCACAGTAACCACTTTCCATCAGGTGTCTGCCACCTAAGTGGGATAAAAAAAAAAGTAATTAGCGTTACCACTTAAGGTTCCACTAGGGTCTGCTTACAAATACCTGGAAAGCCTACAGGGAAGTCAGGAGAGACTACACCAGACCCTGATGTAAACTTAGACTCCAAAGTTTTTAAACTATTATGGCCACTCACATTGGAATCCGGTTCTGACCACTTGATCGAGTTACATAACCCTCAGATGCTTTCGACAGAACGCCACTATATACCAAGACTGGTTAGGGAAGCGATTGAAAACAAAAAGTATAAAAATTTCAATCGTGAGGATGGGTTTCAACTGCTGTATATCTGGCAGCCAGTGGTCTGTCTTTGCAAAAACAACCAGGAACAAGACAAAACAAAAACACGAGTGGATACAGTAAGTACATTGTGTGTCGTGAACGTGATCGAGATCGGGTTCGAGTTTGTAGTGAGAGTGAAACCAGTGGTAATGCAGATACGCGTAGTAAAAGAACTCGAAAGAGGGTAGATCGATATATTTAATCCTAATTTTTTCACTGTTCACCACTAATACTTCAGTTCCTCCGTGATCATGGTGCTTGCAACAGCGCCGAAATTTCGGACACTCAGAACAATAAACATAGTAAATATCCCGATAACTTTAATACTAATTAGGCTCCAAAGGTCAAGGTACACCCAAAACAATAACGAACTAAATAAGCTATTAAACTTGTATTACAAATTTAATAGGTACTTCTATGACCATTAAGTATCAATGAGAAAATGTTAATATTAGTTTTTTTTTATACCACTTAGTTGGCAGACAAGCACACGGCCCACCTGATGGAAAGTGGTTACCGTGGCCTATGGACGTTTGTAACACCAGAGGAGTCACAGTCGCGCTGCCAACCCTGTAAGTACAGAGTTTCTGTACCGTCAGTAGGAGACAAAGCAGGACAAGCCTTTTGTCTTCCCACTGACAGCACAAATTCTCCAGTGCGCTCTGGCTATTCTACTCACCGCTGGAAACACAACACGACGTTATTATAGCCGTGGTATTCTGTAGGGCGGAGGTACTTCCCCAGTCGGACTGCTCAATTGGGCGGAAATACCCCCGTGTCCTACCTCCTTAGTATTTATATATATTGATTCTAGATGGGCTGGGCTACGATTCGCTAAAGCAAAACCACTGTCATGCCGTAAAACACAACATGCCACGGACACTGCTAAAAAATTCATTTAATTTTAAACTTTAAAGCAATGCGGTTAAAACGCAAAATTAAAAGGATTTTTGCAGAGTGAATTATAAAGTGTAATGAAACTCATGTTATTTAATTTTAGGCTTTAATTGTATAGAACTTTAATTGAATAAAGTCTAAAATTTAATGCCATTCTTGCAGTGTCTGTGGTATGACAGTAGTTTGGCTTTAGTAGAATCGAGGACCTGCGCGGTTGTCAGTAGACGCAACCAAACATAGCATTGCCAAGATCTAGTCTTTCTCTGTACCACATTTCAACAAATCGGTACAGTAGTTTAGCCGTGAAAGTAAGCAGACAGACAGACAGACAGACAGAAAGACAAAATTACTTTCACATTTATATTAGTATGGATGCTAATATCAAGAGACCCTTTCACCAACATTAAATAGTTTTTGTCCCCAAACCTATTAAATGAAAATGTGATATAAATGATATCTATTAACAGTTCTACGCCATAAGCTGTGGTGTAGCACGCTTTCTTTCTAAGAAAATATTTGTAATATTGTCGTTGCATTTGCATCTCTAACATTGTCAGAAAAAAGTGCATTTTGTATTGTATAAAACAAAACACTTGACCTTAAAGACGTTTAAATGACAGTAATACGGATATTAATTATTTTTTCCACGGCTTGTATTAAGTTCCGGCAGAGTTTTGTTTTTGTCTACAGTGAGTTGATGAATTGTTAGTTGCCTTTATATTATACACAGGCGTTAGTATGTTGCGGATATTGTCAGACGTTTGTAGCTCAACTATTTTTTTATACTACTTAGGTGGCAGGCAAACACACGGCCCACCTGATGGAAAGTGGTAACCGTGGCCTATGGCCGCGTGCAAAATCAAGAGAGTCATACTCGCGCTGCCAATCCTGCAAGTATTGAGAGTTTCTGTGCCGTAAGTGTAATAGGTAAAGCAGGCCAAACTTTTGGTCTTGCCACTGACATATGACAGCACAAAAACCCTCCAGTGAGCTCTGGCTACCTACTCACCGCCGGGAACACAACACGAGGTTATTATGGCCGCGGTATTCTGTAGGGCGAAAGTACTTCCCCAGTCGGACTGCTCAATTACATTGAATCGGATTGCTCAATACGTTGTGTCCTACCTTCTCGTGTAAATTGCAATATATAAATGTAAATTAATTGTTATGACCTTGTCGATATAATAAATTAAAATAAATTATATATTTACACGTTTAGAAGAAGATAGAGTGTGGTTGCTCAAAGATATAATCTATAACACCTTAATGTGTGAACCATGTTCGCTAATAAATTAGGTTATAGGTACCTGTATAAATATTAATTATGGTGTCACTTAGGGTTTCATTACCGCCGCCTGTAACCCGCCTGTTACCGCTGCCTGTAAGAAGCAGGCCGCCCATTTCCGGGGACGAGTTGGGGGCTCTGTGGTGCCCACACCCGAAGAGAGGGCCAGATCGAGAGAGATGGCCCTGGGTTGGACGGGGTGCGAGGGATATGCCTGTTAACCTCACCTTCGGCAACCAAAAACGACCCACAGCCGTCATGCGTTTTTTTTTTTGCGACAGTAACATGGTATATGTAAGTAATGGTGACCCTCTTTTCTGAGACTTTGCCTTCAGTTTACCATCAGGTGAAGCGAAGTATAATTGACGTGGTCTATAAAAAAAGAAAGAACCTTCTTACTTTTAGAAGATGGTTAAAAATAGCACGGATCATAAGGTTAGGAAAAGGTCACTTTTAGAAATATTTTTATATTTCTACGTTTTCACCCTTATACTACATATACTTATATACCTACATAATAGATTTTGTTCGTGCAAAAAATCCCCACGGATACCTTCCCGCCGGAGCCGATTGGAGAGGTTATGTCGGACTCGAACCGACTAAAACGCACGGCGCCTGTGGATCATTGCCGAAGGTGAGGTTGACAGGCATATCCCTCGCACCTTGGCTGACACAGGGCCATCTTTCTCGATCGGGCCCTCGTCGGGTAATACTTATGGACTATTAGTAGTATGACTATGATGGTGGGTATCTAATGTGCTTTATAACCATTAAACATGGAACACTGAAAATTGGCTCGCTCAATTAATTTGGCAAAAAATAATTAATGATTGATATACCTTATGTAGTTTGTTTCCTGGTTTTGTGTACTTTGTAGTATTTTTTATTATATGTAATGGGCAAAAAGTATATTAATTGGTGCAGGTTTGTAAATTTTTTAACGTTTTTTATATCCATTATAGCTTCGTTTACAGTACTCTATACAATTATCTGATATACCTACATGTGTAACATGATATTAATACAGATCAGGAGGTAGGACACGGCAGTATTTCCGCCCAATTGAGCAGTCCGACTGGGGAAGTACCTCCGCCCTACAAAATACCGCGGCTATAATAACTTCGTGTTGTGTTCCCAGCGGTGAGTAGGGTAGCCAGAGCTCACCGGAGAATTTATGCTGTCAGTGGGAAGACTAAAAGCTTGTCGTGCTTTCTCTTCTACACTGACGGCACAGAAACTCTGTACTTACAGAGTCGGCAGCGCGATTGTGACTCCTCTGGTGTTACAAACGTCCATAGGCCACGGTAACCACTTTCCATCAAGTGGGCCGTGTGCTTGTCTGCCACCTAAGTGGTATAAAAAAATCTGATATATCTAGCATATATTATTTATAAATAGAATTATATTAATAATTATAATATGCCTAAGTATCTATTAGATCAGATAAAATTTAAATAAAACCAATAATCCCAGTCGCCTCCGAAGTTTTTCATCTCGGATTGTGGGGTCTGCTTGACCAGTCTAACTGTGGGCTTAACTTCGATATTTTCTGTGAAGCGACTTCTATCTAACCTCCACGACCCAAAGGCGATATCACAGTATTGCAGCTAGACCAGTATTTGGACTTTTTAGGGCTCTAGTTACCAGTAACGACTGCTATTGATGTTGGCACAGAACAGTTAACTGTTCTGTGGATGTTGGTATGGCAATCGTGACCGACGGTTTGACGTGCTCTCCGAGGCATAACCAATCAATGCTAATACCTGTATTCATACAAACAAACATTTGCACAAAGCGGGGATTGAAACCGCGTCTCCTGCTTTCCCTTTTTTTTTTACATGCGCAAAATCCCCACGGATAGGTACCTCCCCACCGGAGCCGGTGGAGGAGGTTATGTCGGACTCGAACCGACTAAAACGCACGCCGCCTGTGGGTAGCTTTGGTTGCCGAAGGTAAGGTTGACAGGCATATCCCTCGCACCCCGGCCGACCCAGGGCCATCTCTCACGATCTGGCCCTCTTCTCGGGTGTGGGGACTACAGAGTCCCCAACTCGTCCCCAGATACGGGGAGGCGCACCAGGCGCGCCACCGCCGCGGCCTGCTTCTGCCAGGGTGACAGGCGGCTCCACCTGTCACCCCCAGGCCGGCGCTCATGGGGGGCGGAGGTCGTTCATCGACCTCCGCCCCGATATATTGATACTTCGTCGCTCCCGGTGCCGACTCGCGTCTCCTGCTTAGCGGTCGCGTTCACTACCGCCACGCCATGGAAGCTGCCTAGACAATTACAATCATTTAAGGCTGAAAAATCAAACCATTAAGTTACTTATCCCGAGGAAGGATCAATAGTGCTCATAATACGGTAATAGGCTTACCCCTTATTACGTGGGACCAAATGCAATATTTTTTATTTATTTATAAGACGCCTGATGATAAGCTGAAGGCAAAGTCTCAGAAAAGAGGGTCCCCGTTACTTACTTACACCATGTGACATTGGTGACACTCAGCTTGATGGCCTGGATATGTTTTTGCACGTCCCGCTTTATGGTGCGACAAAGGAAAGAGTCACCGAAATGCTTGGATCTTGAGCGGATATTCTGCACCGCGTGCTGGTGACATCTAAACCCTGCACGTATTGTCCTGTGAAGGAAAGGGGAGGGTGGGACTAATTGGAAGAGCTCTTCAGAACATTCACCATGGGACAGACGGCAAAATACTGCCAAGAACACAAATATAATTTTTAAAAATTAAAAAAGAATAAGAAATGTTCGTGATAATTTACCTCTACCTAATCGTCTGAGAATAAAGGCGTGATTAAGTATATGTATATATATAGGTATGTGTATATATATGTCATAATCTGATCATACGAGTACCAGCTTCAGAATTAACATCTTAACTCAGAGCAATCCGAATTAGATAGATTAGACTTAGATAACCTTCATGATATTTTTTTATAACTACCCAGAAATAAGTCCGTCAAGATTTTTAAAGTGCTAGTTTCAAATTGATGAACATTACGCTAGATTGTAATTGTACGTTTATAATATTAAGCTTTAGGATATTGTAGCTTTAGATCGCGTTGCTACCTAAAATTATGCCTAAAACATCATACGTACATTAATAATTATAATAATATATGCGTATTTTTTTAAAGTATGCTAGTAATACTAACTATTATATATTATATATATAATAGTTAGTATATTATACGTTATATATATTACTAATAAAACCCCTAACCCCTCCAGCTAAGCTCAATTGCTTGTGTTAGGACTCAGATGTGTGTTCATATCAGTAGTGTTGGACCCGTAGTCATCCTGGCAGAAGCAAGCCAGGGCGGTGGTGCGCCTCCCCGTTTTTGGAGACGAGTTGGGGACTCTGTGGTGCCCACACCCGAGGAGAGGGCCAGATCGAGAGAGTTGACCTTGGGTCGGCCGGGGTGCGAGGTATATGCCTGTTAACCTCACCCTCGGCAACCAAAAACTACCCACAGGCGTCGTGCGTTTTAGTCGGTTCGAGTTCGACATAACCTCTTCCACCGGCTCCGGTGGGGAGGTATCCGTGGGGATTTTGCGCACGTAAAAAAAACCCCACTAGCTTAGCTCAATTGCTTGTGTTAGGACTTAGATGTGTGTTCACATCAGTAGTGTAATAGCCAGGATATGAACCCGGGACCTCTCGTTCATAAGGCCGACTTATTAACTACTAAGCGATGCTACCTATGCTAGTCACTAAGAAAATTAACGCTGACAGAGTATAGAGTAGGTACAATAGTTCTCTTTATCTTTTTCTGCATCCTAGTGTAAATTCCCGTCGCATTTGAAATTTCCACGTCTGAGTCCCAGACTGCTTTTTCCTGTCTAACTGCGGATTTGGCTGAACTTCGGTATTTTACGTGAAGCGCATTACAGTCAGATGAGTTTGTTGAACTTTTAAGGGCTTTAACTGCCCTCGGGGGGATATGCCTGTTAACCTCACCTTCGGCAACCTAAAACGACCCACAGGCGTCGTGCGTTTTGGTCGGTTCGAGTCCGATATAACCTCTCCTACCGGCTCCGGTAGGGGGGGTATCCGTGGGGATTTGCGCACTTAAAAAAAAGGGCTTCAAATACCCGTAACGACTGCCATAGATGTTGGTATGGCAATCGGGACTCGTGCTCTTGTAGGCACGACAAGACCAACGCGAGAATCGAACCCGTCCCACAGAGACTGCAGTATAGTTTTCTTTATACTATGTCAGTAACTTTACAATGAGGATTATTTCTGGAATTTTAATGTAAAGTTTTTATTTTCATACAACTTACATGACAGACAAGCACAAGACCCACCTGATAGAAAGTGGTTACCGTGACCTATGAACGTGTGTAACATCAATGGAGTCACACCCGTGCTGCCGACCCTGTAAGAACAGATATTTTCTGTGCCTTCAGTGCGGAACACAAAATCAGGACAAGACATTGGTCTTCCCACTGACAGCACAAAAACTCTCCAGTGAGCTCACAGCTGGGAACACAACACGAGGTTATTATAGCCGTGTTATTCTGTAGGGTGGAGGTACTTCCCCAGTCGGACTGCTCAATTGAGACGGAAATACCGTCGTGTCCTACCTCCAATTCCTCCTATTAAGTAAAGTGTATGCGAAAATTATATGGACACTCCATATTATCAAGAGCCGTGATGTCAACGAACCGCAACGGTGCCAACACGCAAAGAAACTTGATTAGTGCGAATCATTTTAGTGAAAGGGTGATTGAAGTAAGAAATGATAACGAGAATGATCTACTAGTTAGTCTAGTTGTGATACAATGACATGGTTTTTTACATTTTTATATATATCTTGTAGCCAACAAGCTTATTCAGACGTTCAATTAACAGCCTGGCCTCTTTACTATCATTCAGCCATTTGATAAAATACCTGGGCAAATTGATTTTTTTCCGTATTTCGATTATATATATATATCTCTTGCCGCCGCGTGGTTCCCGGCAGAGTAGAATTTGGATCACCCCATCTCTTCCCATGCGGTGTCGTACAAGGCGACTAAGGGATAGGGCTGTTTAACATGAGACAGATATATGTATACAGCCCTATATACAGCCTCAGATGCATGGCTTGAGTCAATAGTAGGACCGAATTCAACGATTGGTGAAACATGGGTGTTAAATCACCTCTGCCTAACCCTCCGGGGATAAAGGCCGAGTTTGTTTGTTTGTTTGTTTGAACGTGCTAATCTGTAGAACTACTGGTCCGATTTGAACGATTCTTTCAGTTTTGGGTAGTCCATTTATCGAGGATTTAAAAAAAAATTAGGGATCCGTAATAAAATTGCTATTTTGTAACACAAGCTGTAAAATCGAAAACCTATTTTTGCGTGCGCTGCAAAAACTATTAACAATAGAACAAAATGATGTACTACGGGTTTATAGATCCCATTATGACCTACAAAAAAGTCCGCAAGAACATATATCTAGCTATCATGGTTTAATCACAATAACCGATTTTGTGTTCAAAATAATAATTAAATCGTCTGAAGAAAAAAAAAACTACGTTAAATATGTATCGTAATATTAATCTTCATCGAAATTACGCATTATGTTATCAAGAGTATTTATGTAGGAGTAAAATACTTTGTGTTTCATCTCAATCGGATATTTCGTTTAAAAGTTATCACGTGTGTAAGATGTTAAGAGTTGGTACCTATTAATGAGTTATGGGCCATAGAGTTTTTTATCAACATAAAATCCTGTAATACCTAATCTTTTTCGAAATATATTTGTTGAGGACTGTAAGTATAAGATCTTTGAAGAGTATAACTGTTTAAATATTCAATAGTTCATTTATTGAGGGAGGCTAGCTACAATATAGGCAATATTTTATCTCGGTATTTCCAAGGAAACAAGAAAAACGCGGGTGAAACCGCGGGGCACGGCTAGTATATACATATATAATTCTTTCAAATCTTCTGTGTATATATATACACCAGCTGACCTACCCCGGCTTTTTTTTTTTTTTACGTGCCCAAAATTCCCACGGATACCTCCCCACCGGAGCCGGTGGAGGAGGTTATGTCGGACTCGAACCGACTAAAACGCACGCCGCCTGTGGGTCGCATTGGTTGCCGAAGGTGAGGTTGACAGGCATATTCCCTCGCACCCCGGCCAACCCAGGGCCATCTCTCACGATTTGGCAATCTTCTCGGGTGTGGGGACTACAGACTCCCCAACTCGTCCCCGGAAACGAGAGGCGCGCACGCGCGCCACCGCCGCGGCCTGCTTCTGCCAGGGTGACAGGCGGCTCCACCTGTCACCCCCAGGCCGGCGCTCATAGGGGGCGGAGGTCGTTCATCGACCTCCGACGCCCGAGTTGCCTTCGTACGCGGGCAGCTTGTCTTGCTATCCTTCGTCGCTCCCGCTGCCGCTCCCGCCCCACCTCCTCCTTCACGAGCATTACTTGCTCGCAGAAGGAGGCGCCGGCCGCCCACGCATCCGCGCAGCTAACCATCGCCGCGAGCAAGGTGGAGAGCGTGAGAACCCTCACTCCCAGGGCCGCCACAAGCTCCCGCCTCGGCGTCTCCCACGCCGGACACTCGGTGAGCGTGTGCGGACCTGAGTCCTCTCTCGCGTCGCAGTGATGGCACTCGGACGTTGGCTCTTTCTGCATCCGACGCAGATACTTTCCGAAGCATCCGTGCTCGGTGATCATCTGCGTCAGACGGTACGAGAGGCTGCCGTGTGACCTCTCTAGCCACTCCCCCATGATGGTTCTTACCGCCGCTACTACGGCGTGCCCTTGACCTACCCCAGCTTCGCCCGGGGTGTATTTTGAAGCTTCATATCCCTTTGAGCCCGTATGTTTTAGTCTTCAAAATATGTATGAAAAATTACCGGATTTGTTAACATTTATTATCAATGCTCCGCTCCCTTAAGTAGTAGCGTGATGATATATAGCCTAAAACCTTCCTCGATAAATGGACTACCCAACACTGAAAGAATCATTCAAATCGGACCAGTAGTTCCAGAGATTAGCGCGTTCAAACGAACAAACAAACAAACAAACTCTGCAGTTTTATAATATCAGTATAGATATAGGAAAATTTGAAAGAATTCAGGCGATATTCAGTGACTCAGTGGTTAGAGCATTCCCCCTGTAAGGGAAAGATCACAGGTTTGAATTCCGCCTGAACTAATTTCAACATTTTCAGTATTTTAATCGATTTGAATACTTAGCACTTTTTGTTTCTGTTCTGTGAATTGTGTAGAATATAAATACTTTTCTTTCTTATCGATTCAGATATAGAAAAATGTAAGAGAAAGCTCGCGGCTTCGAACCCGCCTGAACTGATTCAATTTTTAACAGCTTAATCGATTTGAATAGTTAGCACACTAAATGCTTTAAAATTTCATTAAATAGATTGAGCGGAGTCATCAAAAATCAATGTTTAAAAATGATTGCAACATCATTCATTTGTTCCGATAGTTCGTACGATGTCGGTAGATGGCTCCCACCGTCACCGTAAGACCGATATATGTATAGAAGTATTTTTTTTTATACCACTTAGGTGGCAGACAAGCGCACGGCCCACCTGATGGGAAGTGGTTACCGTGGCCTATGGACTCGTGCAACACCAGGAGCGTCACACTCGCGCTGCCGACCCTGAAGAAACCTCCTAATGCCCCTTTTGAAGAACCCCATATTGTAGGCGCATGGGAAGACCGCAGCAGGGAGTTCATTCCACAACTTGAGTGTGCGTGGGATGAAGTTTCTTTCATACCGCACATGTATGGTTTCGGGCGAAGGTTCTTTGGATTAGTGGTCAGAGCGTACCCCCTCCCTGTAAGGGAAAGATCGCGGGTTTGAATCTCGCCTGAACCGATTAAATTTTTTCTATACCTTAATCGATTTGAATAATTAGCATACCTACTAAAATACTTCAAAATTTCATTCAACTTTTCGTCCTTTCTGACAAGCTCTTTTTTTTATACAACTTAGGTGGCACAAGCACACGGCACACCTGATGGAAAGTGGTTACCATGACCTAAGAACGTGTGTAACACCAGTGGAGTCACATCCGTGCTGCCGACCCTGTAAGAACAGAGATTTTGTGCCGTCAGTGTAGAGCACAAAGCAGGACAAGTCACAAAAACTCTCCAGTGAGCTCTGGCTACCCTACTTACCGCCGGGAACACAACACGAAGTTATTATAACCGCGGTATTCTCTACGGCTGAATGTCATCAAGGACACTAATTTAACGTCGCTCTTTAGTAAACAGGCTAGACTCCTGATTGAACGGCTGATTAAATTATGTGGCTGCGGCAAGTATGTGATGTGCCTGTAGTAGGTAAGGAAATTAATTAACTATTACGTAAACTTAGACAAAACGTTAAATAATATTTTAAATAAGTTGAGTTGAATAAATATTCCAAATATAATGAAGTATGGCGAGTGAGTGAGAGAGACAAGCCGTGATTGATATAATTTTTAACGTTATATATTTATAATTACCACGCAACAGCCATTGTACACTCAAAAACAAAAGTGAAGACAGCACATGTTTTAAAAGTTTAAAATGTGTAATGGTAAAAAAATTGTAGTTGGTTTTTAATAAAAGTGACCAGTGCACTGTGAAAATTAAATAATTAAAAATGTAATGAATGTCTTTACCTAGCTAGCGGGTGAGACAGAGAGATGAATAAAATGTTTGATTAATCATTAATAACAATTTATATTCGAGAAGAAGTTTCGTTACATACTTTTATAATTCAGGTATTGGGTAAGATAAACCTCAGGGAAGAATTCGTAAAAAGTATTCTGCCGTGGCGTTGTTCGGTCCGTTGTGCAAAGGTAGTATATGCACTTAGCTAGTGGACACGGGGCTGGTGATGGTGTCGACGCGCCAGGGTCTCCACTGGTGTGCCTCGCTACCGTAATGCTGGTGTGGAGCCCGGTGCGTAGACCCTGGAAAAAGAAAGAGTGCAGGTCAGATTGTCACTGTGCGGTATGAAAGAAACTTCATCCCACGCACACTCAAGCTGTGAAATAACCTCCCTGCTGCGGTTTTCCTAAGCACCTACAATATGGGGTTCTTCAAGAGCAGCATAAGAAGGTTTCTTAATGGTCGGCAGCGCGAGTGTAACGCCCCTGGTGTTGCATGCGTCCATAGGCTATGGTAACCACCTCCCATCAGGTGGGCCGTGTACTTGTCTGCCACCTAAGAGGTATAAAAAAAAAATATAATTAAATTAAAATTGACATACAAATTTTAGGAACATCGACTTTTGGTAGTGACTATACCTATTATAGGTAGCCAATAAAACTCCAACAGCGTCTTAATGTCTGCTAAGACATTAACAACATTATTAATGCGTGGGACACCCGTTTATTGATATACTTTACGTATGATATTTTGTAATTGAACGTAATAAAAGTTTAATGTCCAAAAATGGATAGTATTTGGAAAATTCGTGAAGGTTTCGATATAAATTAATGTAATAACGCGATTAGATAATTATCTGTCATGTTTGTGAATAGATCTTTTGGTGGAGTTTGCTTCTATTAGTGGAACCGGGCAGTCTGCAAGTTGCATTAAAGTAATATTTCTTTTATATACAACTTTGGTGGCAGACAAGTACAAGGCCCAGCTGATTGAAAACCGTGACCTATGAAAGTATGCAAGACCAGGGGTTCAAGTCACACTTTCTGTGCCGTCAGTGCAGAAGAAACAATCAGGACAAGCCTTTAGGCTTCCCACTGACAGCACTAAAACTCTCCAATGAGCTCTGGCTAACCTACCCACCGCCGGAAACACAACACAAGGTGATTATAACCGTGGTAATCTGTAGAGTAGAGGTACTTCCCCAGTCGGACTGCTTAATTAGGACGGAAATACCGTAGTGTCCTACCTCCTGCAAAAAAGAAAAAATAAAAGTTATGGGGGGGGGGGGGCACTCACCACACCAGCGTTTGTTGCGCACACTGCTATGCGCAGCAAATTTTCATACTTCTTGATATCTCTTGTCAAGAAGCAGTTTACTTGGCAATGCTGTGTGTGCAGCAAATGTCCCTATAAGATTGTCTAGATAAGTATCAGTGTGTATTTCGGTGGGGGTGACAGGAGGAGCCACCTGTCACCCTGGCAGAAGCAGGCCGCGGCGGTGGCGCGTGTGGCGCGCCTCCCCGTTTCCGGGGACGAGTTGGGGACTCTGTAGTCCCCACACCCGAGAAGAGGGCCAGATCGTGAGAGATGGCCCTGGGTCGGCCGGGGTGCGAGGGATATGCCTGTCAACCTCACCTTCGGCAAGCAAAGGGACCCACAGGCGGCGTGCGTTTTAGTCGGTTCGAGTCCGACATAACCTCCTCCACCGTCTCCGGTGGGGAGGTATCCGTGGGGATTTTGCGCAAGTAAAAAAAAAAAAAAGTGTGTATTTCGGTTATCACTGCATGATACATAATATAGTATAAAACAACATTCCGCGCCGCATCTATCTGTCTACATAAAACATAACGTAAACTCACGCCTATATCCCCGAAGGGGTAGGCAGAGGTGCTAGCACCCACATTCTGTCTACATACATATAAATATAATCACGTTTTTATCCTCAGAGGGTATGGCAGAGGTGAATTAACACCCACATTTCACCAATTATGTATTCTATACCACGTAGGTAATAGGGTGAGCGGATACGGCAATAGCGTATTCTGTAGAGTCTGGGCTGTATATATCTATCTGGTATTAAACAGCCCTGTCCTTTAGTCTCTTTGTACGACAACGCATGGGAAAAGACGGGGTGGCCCGAATTCGACTTTGCCATGAACCAAGCAATGCATGCTGCGTACGATCTGGTACAATAAACTCAAAAAATACTGAGCGGATTTTGATGTGAGGTTACTTAAAATCTCAACTCAAGCAACTTAAGTTTGTTTATATATTTACAGTTGGAAAGTGGAGCATGTTGTGTTAAGATAAAAAAGAAAGTATACCGAACATACTTAAAAAAATGCAGGCATTTTATTGTTCGGATCAATTGGTTTAAGTTTTTCGAAATTAGGCATTCATTTTATTATGAGTACTAGCTAACCCACCCCAGCTTCGCCCGGGGTATATTTTGAAGCTTCATATCCCTTTGAGCCCGTATGTTTAAGTCTTCAAAATATGTATGAAAAATTGCCGGATTTGTTAACATTTATTATCAATGCTCCGCTCCCTTAAGTAGTAGCGTGATGATATATAAACTAAAACCTTCCTCGATAAATGGACTACCGAACACTGAAAGAATCATTCAAATCGGACCAGTAGTTCCAGAGATTAGCGCGTTCAAACAAACAAATCAAACAAACAAACTGTGCAGCTTTATAATATTATATTATCATGTCCCTACGACTTTTTTAAACATTCAGCCCATCAATTGCTGCGTTGTCATTGTTGGGCGGACCTTGGATCGTTCCGATAATATGACGTAGTGCTCTACCAGTTAGGGTCCCCCGACATGACAAGGTTTGCATCAAAATATGTATTACTAGGTATATCAAAGTTATAGGGCTAACTAACACAACTTAATTTCGAATTTGTGGGGTTTGTTTTTTGTGACGGTTGTTTTTAATTTCATTCTGCCAACCAAGTGGTATATAAAAAAAAAACTAAATTACTTATGTAGTACAGAATACAATAATTGGATGAAGGATGTGGGTGATAATTCACTTCTACCTAAATCTCCTATAAAGTTAATTAAGGCGTGATTATATGTATGCATGTAAAGGTTGATGCTTTACGACTTGCAAGTCAGATCATTAAAACCTTGATTTTATTAATCTTCTTGATTCTAATGTCCACGGAAATAATTTTAAAATTTTAGTTTGGTAGTTGTCCTTGTTATATATTGTGTGTATGTTTTGTAGTTACAATTACTATTGCTATCGGAACTTCCATTCATGGTTCTAACAAATTGAAACAGTTATTGCAATACATGTGAGGTAAGCTCGTTATTTTATCAAACGAGCAACTGTAGAAATATGTGTCTCGGTACAAACACAGTATACACATAAAGATAGATAACTTTACTGTGATATAGTGACCGGCATAATATCTTGGCTTGGACTAAGTACGTATTACTGGTCTTTCATTTTTTTTATACCACTTAGATGGTATACAAGCGCACGGCCCACCAGATGGAAAGTGGTTACCGTGGCCTATGGACGTGTGTAACACCAGAGAAGCCACACTCGCGCTGCCGACCCTGTAAGCAGAGTTTCTGTGCCGTCAGTGTAGAGGACAAAGCAGGACAAGTCTTTAATCATTCCACTGACTGCACTATTTTTCCAGTGAGCACTGGCTACCTTATTCACCGCTGGGAACACAACACGAAGTTATTATAACTGCGGTATTCTGTAGGACGGAAGTACTTCCCCAGTCGGACTGCTCAATTGGGCGGAAATACCGCAGTGTCCTACCTCCTTTGAAATCGTATCTTTCGTAGTAAATTAAGTAACCTGCAGGAATAGGAAGCGTTGAGACTGCTTGTTTCTAACACCAGACTGCGGCTGGCGCCAAGGGAGCAGACATTTGAGGTTCCGGTTCCACCTACTAACTTATTGAAGTATGCTCCTTATGTGCCAGACATTAACATTTTAAATAGCATAGCACAGATAGTGAATATCTTTTGTTGTTATTTGGCGGAATTTGAGCGGGTGATACTCCAATGTTTAAAGTTGCGAAACTGTGTTAATATTATTATAGTTAATTAATATTGCAGGTATTATAAGAAATAATTGTGTACTACATTGTTATTTTGAATACAATTTGTAAAAAATATGTATGATTGTTAAATAAATAAATATTAGGTGTTTACCTATGAAATTGCCGTAATATTCTTACAATTCATGAGTTCGTTATTCCTGTAATTTAATAGCTATTATTATTATTGATATATTGTTTGGAAGTTGATTTCAAGATTTTACAACTTTGTATTAAATTTTGTTTTTAATGGCCGCTTAATAAATTCAATAAAAGATCGACTTCAAAAACAGTACTTCCTAAATGCTATCCATTTTGATGATTAACTTCGTATTATTATTAATTATTTTTTTTGTACCACTTAGGTGGCAGGCAAGCGCACGGCCCACTTGATAGAAAGTGGTTACCGTGGCCTATGGACGTGTGTAACACCAGAGAAGCCACGCCACACTCGCGCTGCCGACCTTTTAAATGTAGAGGACAAAGCAGGACAAGCCTTTAGTCATCCCACTGACAGCACAAATTCTCCAGGGAGCTCTGGCTACCCTACTCACCGCTGGGAATACAACACGAAGTTATTATAACCGCGGATTTCTGTAGGGCGGAGGTACTTCCCCAGTCGGACTGCTCAGTTGGGCGGAAATACCGCCGTGTCCTACCTCCTGCAAAATTTTTATTCACTTATTTATTTTTAAATTTAAAAATTACTTTTTTACAGCTGTCACTTTTCAAAAATGTAAATATAATGTTTGTTAGCTTAATGTTGTTTCATTCATACACAAAAGAAATCATAAAATTTGGATTTAAAATTCCTCCAAAAAATGCAAAAATATTGGAACTGAAAATTGGGTTTCCTCCAATTTCTTCGAAAAAAAAAACGGCAATTTCATATGACGACCTATTATATGTTGACACTAATTAATTACTAAACACTAATTAGTGTCAACATATAATAGGTCGTCAAGATAGCACTGTGTACAATGTCCTGCAGTAATGATTTTTTTTATTATGACGTAGTTACGTCATAATAAAAAATAGCTTAACTAGCTTGTGTTATGAGTTCTAGAATGCAGATAAACATTCTTAGATAGGTAATTTTTTATTATTAATGCACGTATTTGGGGTAATATGCATTAAATATGCACAGTATCGATGCGTTTTTGGGTGTCTTGACGATAGCACGGGATGTAGAGGTAGCAAATCCACCAATGATAAATTATATGAAAATAGACTATTTATACTGTTGATTGATGGCACTTGGTGGAATTTGTTGGTTACTGTTGATTGATGGCACTTGGTGGAATTTGTTGGTTACTGTTGATTGATGGCACTTGGTGGAATTTGTTGGTTACTGTTGATTGATGGCACTTGGTGGAATTTGTTGGTTACTGTTGATTGATGGCACTTGGTGGAATTTGTTGGTTACTGTTGATTGATGGCACTTGGTGGAATTTGTTGGTTACTGTTGATTGATGGCACTTGGTGGAATTTGTTGGTTACTGTTGATTGATGGCACTTGGTGGAATTTGTTGGTTACTGTTGATTGATGGCACTTGGTGGAATTTGTTGGTTACTGTTGATTGATGGCACTTGGTGGAATTTGTTGGTTACTGTTGATTGATGGCACTTGGTGGAATTTGTTGGTTACTGTTGATTGATGGCACTTGGTGGAATTTGTTGGTTACTGTTGATTGATGGCACTTGGTGGAATTTGTTGGTTACTGTTGATTGATGGCACTTGGTGGAATTTGTTGGTTACTGTTGATTGATGGCACTTGGTGGAATTTGTTGGTTACTATTGATTGATGGCACTTGGTGGAATTTGTTGATTACTGTTGATTGATGGCACTTGGTGGAATTTGTTGGTTACTATTGATTGATGGCACTTGGTGGAATTTGTTGGTTACTGTTGATTGATGGCACTTGGTGGAATTTGTTGGTTACTGTTGATTGATGGCACTTGGTGGAATTTGTTGGTTACTGTTGATTGATGGCACTTGGTGGAATTTGTTGGTTACTGTTGATTGATGGCACTTGGTGGAATTTGTTGGTTACTATTGATTGATGGCACTTGGTGGAATTTGTTGATTACTGTTGATTGATGGCACTTGGTGGAATTTGTTGGTTACTATTGATTGATGGCACTTGGTGGAATTTGTTGGTTACTGTTGATTGATGGCACTTGGTGGAATTTGTTGGTTACTGTTGATTGATGGCACTTGGTGGAATTTGTTGGTTACTATTGATTGATGGCACTTGGTGGAATTTGTTGGTTACTGTTAATTGATGGCACTTGGTGGAATATATGTTAGACCTGACCGGTTTCGCCTTACGGTATCCTCCAAGGTTTACAATAACATTTAAATTCCGAAGTAAGAAGTAAGGCGAAACCGGTCAGGTCTAACATATTAAAAGTAATGTGGAAAAGTACAAGTGAGTTATCAAGGTTTTACCATGGCACACACCAATGAGTTTCCGATGCTTTTCGAAGTTATGTGTGTATTTATCGCAGGTTTATAAGTGCCCGGTTAATGGCAATAGGCTCGCCACCTATTACATTGGGCCCTAAACATAAACTGGCGAAATGTGGGTGCTAGCATCTCTGCCTACCTCTTCGGGGATAAAGGCGTGAGTTTATATTTATGTATGTGAGTTATCAATATGTGTATATGAAAACAATTGGCAACCAAGACCATTGAAACAGTCAAGATATATGTCACTAACTATGCAGAGCTGCTTTCTATGACACAGGTTGTAAGTTGTACACTTATGCACTAATTACTTGACGGTACTAGAGCCCTAAGCCCCACGATGTTGACATATAG
Organism: Eilema griseolum; assembly: GCA_963662185.1. Taxonomy (NCBI): domain Eukaryota; kingdom Metazoa; phylum Arthropoda; class Insecta; order Lepidoptera; family Erebidae; genus Eilema; species Eilema griseolum. The sequence continues at coordinate 7,832,061 of OY759249.1, forward strand.
GTATCTTCTACAGGATGCTCAAATTTAATAATTAATAGTAATAATTATAAACACGTCAGTAAATTTGTTTGTTTGTTTGTTTACTCGTTTACATGTTTGTTAAGCTTGTAAAATTTAAGAAATAAATATATAAGAGACATTAAATATAAGTTAAACCGAATTGAAAATTTATTTTTTGAAGTCGGTTCAGATATCATAATAACGGTATTATAATTAATGCATGTGAATTTACTCGTGTAACGGTACTTTTATAACAATAATACAATTTTTCATTCTGCCTGTCTTCTCGTCTACTTGTTCCAAGTAATTACTGTTGTAGCTAGATCTATTTCGACAGAATTATCACGGCAGATAGTTGATGATACAAGATGTATCAAAGAATCAAAGAATCAATTTCATTTATTCAGTTTAGGCACATAAAGAGCACATTTGAACGTCAAAATTTTACAATTATGTCAAAAAATAATATAACCACCACTGCAGAAATGCATTGTAGCAGACACTGCGCTCTTATTGTGACTGTAATATTTTTGTTATTAAGTAGATATTGCTGTGTATAATTGTGTTTGCATGCCAATTGTATGGCGGAATGTGCCCGGACTTGATATCATATTACCATCTTTTATTGTACCACATTACACGCAAATAAAGGAATTTGAATTTGAATTTGAATAAAAATATTAAATAATGTAAAAATAAAACATTGAAAAATGATTCTTTCGCTGGTTCGATAAGTTAGTTCTACTAAGAAGATACCAGCAAGAAACTCTGAGAACTATATTAAAACTAGATTATCTTTAGTTTACAATTTATTTTGTGCGAGCAAGCAAGAGACTTATGTTGACCCGCATTTACATCGTCAAAATACTCATCTACTTTATAGTAACCTTTAGTAACTCACGCTACTTTTACTTAAACAAAAAATCAAAAACCCATTAAATTCACACGGACAAAGGCACGGCTATTGCTAGTGATTAAATAAATCTGCTAGGAATTCAAGAATATAAATTAGCTAATACTTAATTTTACCGTAATTATTATGAGATAGTAGTGGGTCTTTCCAAGCTTTGCTTTAAAACACTAGTCACTCAGCGTGGCGGCCGCGGGTTCGATGTCCGTTTTAGCCAATATTTGTATGCTTGAATAAGTCAATTTACATTATTTCTGCGCGTTTCTATGTAAAATATACAGGGCCTACCAATTCGCATTTTAAAAATCCATTGGAATATTTTTTCTTCTGAACCCACATTTGTAATGCTTTTCTCATGATGAAGTAGATGATTATGAGGATCTGTTCTTTTACTTTCTTTCTTTTTTAATGAATACTTCATATCCTCCTTTATTGCTATATGCTTTTCTGCTACTCAAAGGTTTGCTGGGAGAGAACTCATTTTTAGTTAAGCTCGCCTTTGTACATTTTCTTTGAAATGTTTTTATTTATGATCTCTGTATCTCTCTGTCTGTGTGTGTGCATTAAAAATTAAAGTAGAACCTACTACCGTCCAGTGAGCACTTTTTCATGCATTGTCTGCTTACTTTTGTATGTCCTTTTTGTGTTTAATCGCAATTTCCCCTGAATATACAACAATGTTCGCGATAATGGTAATATCATGGAACTCTCGAGTATAAAAGTTAAGATTTCCCCTAATTTTCAGTTTTCAAATAGCTTTTTATCACGCTTATAAAACAAACATTTTTGGGAAGAATCGCGACTAACCCCTTTTTGTGTCATGTTAATTCATATTCACTGAGAGATGAATTTGCTGCGGTAGATGTATGTGCGTAAGGATCGCATGAGGAACTCCTACATCCAGGGCAACCTTCATGTCCGTGACATCACAGAATCAGGAGAGTCGCCTTTGCCGGTGCGGTCTGGTACCAACCAACCCAGCAAATTCAATCTCACTTGCAAACTGGTGCACCTGTGCTAGCTTGCAAGTGAGGAATTGGGCCATGCATGCATATATAGGTACAAAAATAGATGATAATAACTCCAAAACTGTATGAAATAACAAAGAGCTGTCTTTACAGTCCACATGATAGGCAAATACAGAACTCTACATAGTGCATGGCGCAACACGCACTTGGTAGGTTTCATTTGCTGTTTTATCTTTGTTATAAATATTACAGTTTTACAGATCATTCAATTCACAATGATATTCCTTGGTCTGTATTCACTAAGGTGACTACCCTGAGAACAAAACGACTTTTAGCAGCTTCTAAGCACGAAGTGTTAATACAGGGTGGTTTCCAAAATAAAAATAATTAATTAATTTATGTAAATAATAGGTACGTAAATGTGAAAGTCTAAAACTTCCATTCATAATTTATTAAAATTAATATTATGATAACTCTATATTTATGTCTGTTACTTTTTAATGCATGGTGAACAAAAAAAAATTTGTTAAGATTTAGCAGAGAGATGACATATAACCTAAAAAACAATATAGGATACTTTTTATTTCTAAAGTGCCGCATTTTCAGAACAGTCAATAAAGGACAGTAGCTAGTAGTGTTACAAATATCTATGTATTTAATTCTTAGAGTATTTGAGACGCGAGATTTATTTAATAACTAAGTCTATTTACAGTTTTGCTCTCAGAATTTGGTAAAATAAGTAAGTTATTTCGCTGCCATATCGGTCGACGGAGAAAATATAACTGGTTTGCGTAATACACGTATGACCATCATGACTTACATAAAGTTATTTTCGCATAAAATTGTAGACAACTCACAAATGAAGCATTTAAAAAAATACAATAAATTAATACCCGTGGTTATGACTATCAAATTATGTGTATTAAAAATAGTATCATGCTGTATAGTTCTAGTCAATTGGTCTTATATTATACAACTTATTATGGTATATGAGGTACGACGTCTTGGCGCATAGGTCAGTGTGGTCGTAACTTTGCTCCGAGAAACATGGTTGTGTTTTTGTTGTTCTATTTGGGATTTAATGTGAGTACATTGCTTCATTTATTGTCTAATAGGATGAACACAATAGACTTGTACTTGTTTCATTTGTATGTGTGTGTGTCTTTGTAGTAGGTTTGGGTTTTCCAGAGACGCGCAACGGTTAACGGTAACGATACGGTTATGGATGCGGTTGACAAGCTGTCATATTCGTTTTTTTTAAATACTTAGCGAGAATCAATCCTAATTATAATAATTAGTTTAGAATATACCGAGTGGCGATGTGGTTTACTATAAATTCGTGGGCCTCATCATATCAAGTTTATGGTAACATCAATTTATAAGTTGGAATCCTATTTTTGGGTAAGGATTGGGATTGGGACTCTCGAAGTATCATATTTATGCTTCTGCCGTGACAGAATTATGAGTATGACACTACTACTAATATTCATAAGTACCAGTGCGATAGAAGCAGGCCGCGCGTTGTGCACCTTCCCGTTTCCGGGAACGAGTTGGAGACTCTATGGTTACCACACCCGAGGAAGGCCGGATCGAGAGAAGCCCTGGGCTGGCCGGGGTGCGAGGGATATACCTGTCAACCTAAGTTAACTTCGGCAACCAAAAACGACCCACTATATAGTGCCGTGTGCAGTCATAGACTAATATGAATATCTGGAAGCAGTTCACCATTTTTTGTTTGGATTATTTGATTTTTATTGCTTTCTCTTTGAGATTGAGTCCTCATTGACCATCCAAATATCTGAACCTGTTGCACGAGGTTACTGACATGTCAAGGAAGTGGTACACTGAAATAGTTTTAGTAATATTAGTTAGTATGAACCCATGGAACCTCTCAGTTCATGAGAGGCTTGAGGCATGGTAATCCAAGCTTCTTGAAATGGACTTAGGGAGTATCTTAACAGTCAATGATTTCCTATCGTAGGAAATCTGTGACCATCGAGATGCAAACAGCGGTATCGGATAATACCTTCGTGTCCCAGCCGACTATTACCCACCTCGCAGGGGTTATCTTGCCACCTCTCCCTAGTTTGGGGAAATGCGTTATGTGTTATGGGAATTATGATATAGTAGCATCAAATCAAATCAAATCAAAACAAATTATATTTATTGTCAACCATAGGTACATAGGGTATTCACAAAGTAATGAGGTCAGCTATGATACGCCATTTGGGCATCTATGTGGTATCCTCTGTCTATTGAGGTAGTAATTCCATAATCTTCAGTGAGAGTGCAGCACAACTGTCGCAGGAACCACCAGTGAACCGACTAAAGCCACAGTATACCATCACGGTTTTAGAGCATTTTATACCTGAATAAAATAAGTATTCTCGTTAATAATTTATTGAAATAAAAATTATGCGAGAGAAATTTATTTAAACGATCATTATTTTGCGTATATGATTAGAATATTATATTTTTTCTATCATTCGTTAAAAAGATGATTAAGTTCGCTCTAGTTTATACAATTCAAAGAAATAATAAAATTAATCTTTATTTAAATTTATATAATAATACATTCACACGTGTGCATACGTATTACGTATTTAAATAATACATTATATTCATAATGATAATATACTTATATAACTTTTTACAACTTGAAACTTAATTAAAAGCTTGATTAACGACAACGGTGATAACAGTTATATACATGGTGTTCACAAAATTCAACGAAAACAAAACTGTGAAATGTACGTATATTAAATATTATTACAGTATCGTAGGTGTATTAAATATTATGATACCTACTATGTTACATATTATTATTGATATAACATATTTAATGGAGAGTTTTTGTGCTGTCAGTGGGACGACCAAAGGCTTGTCCTGCTTTGTCCTCTACACTGACGGCACAAAATCGCTGTTCTTACAGGGTTGGCAGCACGGATGTGACTCCACTGGTGTTACACACGTTCATAGGTCATGGTAACCACTTTCCATAAGGTGGGCCGTGTGCTTGTCTGTCACCTAAGTTGTATAAAAAATATATTTTTAATTTACCTGATACTGTTGTGATGTTGAATTAGACATACGACATGAAATTCCATCGAAATTTTGGTAATAAAATCAATACTAAGGAAGACTTTCATGCGCTTGCTAAGCCAGATAAACCCTTATCAACCCCTAAACAAAGTTCTGGCCAAACATCTAGAATACAGAATCATGTAAAGAATATTTTTACGTTATCTAATGCGTGCTATTTACTCGTAATAAAAAATACCAACAATTTCTATCTTCAACACATTTAGCATTCAATGTCAGTATGTGCTGAGTGTGTTTCTCGATCCTAGTTGAAATAGTTCACTACGCGGCTTTTATTAGGAACATAAATATCAAAGATGGTAATATTCTATATGCTGATAAGCTGTTTACCAACGAGGGCCATACAATTATTATGGCTAACTATGTTTTTAATCAGTATCTACCTTGACATTTCGAGATAAATAAAATTGAGAGCGTTAACTCGTATATTATGTCATCATAAAACTAATAGAAAGTGCTATAATACGCTCGTGAAGCCGATAGTTACGAAACCATTTGAGACATGGAAGGTCAACTAACGGATCAGCTTTGGCTATACATGTAGAATTAATAAATTTATATAAAATTTTTACGTAAATCCAGCATCCTGTATATTGTATTACTTTTATGTAAGTAAAGTAGTTTTTACATAAGTAGGGGCAAGCGGGGGAAAATGTCAATACTTAGTATTTAAAATTGAATAGTTGTTTCGTTACTAACATAGCTTTTAAGTGTGTACTACTAACATTGTTTATGGATCAAGGTCTGAAATAAAGTTTTATTATTATTATTATTATAATATAGGTTTTTTCTAGTATAAAGTATACTAGAAAAAAATTAGCAAGATAAAGTAATAACTTTTTTTTTCCATTGTATTCACAATCTCATCATCATCATGTCAGCCACACATAGTCCACTGCTGAACATAGGCCTCTCCCACAGACTTCCAGAATGACCGATCTAAAGCAACCCGCATCCAGCGCTTCCCGGCGACCTTGATGAGGTCGTCCTTTCACCTGGCCGTTGGGCGTCCTACGCTACGTCTGCCCTTACTTTTTTGCTCCATCGGCCATCTGTTCTGCGCGCTATGTGTCACGCCCGTTGCCACTTCAACGACCTAATTCGCAATCTAATAACTATATCAAATCAGTTAGTTAGCTTATCGCAGTCCACTGCCTGGATACAGGCCTGTTCTTTAACAGTACTCTAATAGCAAAATGTCAAGCTGCTCTGAACAAGTTATCCAACCATAATTCAGTAACGCTACAATGGATAAAAGGGCACAGTGGGTCCTAGGTCAATGATGCCACAGAAGAACTTGCAAGGAGGGTCTCCGGTATGACCGTTGTTGGCTCGCTACCACTACTACCAGTCCTTTTCTCACAGTTCCGCTCGTGGATACCTGAGAGATCTGCGGAACTACACAACCAAAGATGAATACAATCCACCGACTGCAGGCAATCAAAATTGGCCATGCCGTCGATAAACAAACGACTCACGAGATGTCTCCTAAACTTAGACAGAATAAGTCTAAGAACTGTTATGGGGACAATAACGAGCCACTGATCCCTCAAAAAGCACCTCTACACGATCGGTGTAACGGACATCCCCCGTCTGCTGGGGATGCTTCGTTGCCGAGGAAACGGCCGCCCACGTAATACTGAAATGCGAGGCAGTAGCCCCCAACGATCACAATTCCTCGGCACAGTGAGGTCGCTCCGCGAAGCCTGTGACATCCTCAGTTAGCTATTGCGTTTCTGGGCAGAGCTAGGCCGGCAGCTCTAGCCTGTAATTCTGCACGCACAATGGCCCAAAAGGTAGGCTAAGTGCGGACAAAGGAGTCCTATTCCATTCCAGATATACCTATCCTATGGTGGAGGCTCTGGTCTACTATTTCCACGCTGGCCAGACGGGTTGGTACAGAGTACCTTAAATAACAATAATAATATCCCTTTTAAACCAGCAACCTTTTAAATATAAATAGGGTTTAAAAAATAAACTATTTTTAATATTTTTAAACCCTATTACGTGGGACTGAATTCAATGATTGGTGAAATGTGGGTGTTAATTCACCTCTGCCTAACCCTCCGGGGATAAAGGCGTGATTATATGTATGCATGTATGTTAAACCAGCATTTGTATGAAAATTAATGGTCTGTGTTTTTTAGTAATTTTTATTCTTCTCGCAACTAATCTTCTGCAGAAAAAATCTGCTTAGCATTCACCTTGAGCTGATTTCGATTTAGTAGGGTCAGCAACAAAGGTTAGTTAAGTGACTTTTTATGTATACTTTTTTTAACAGATTTGGTCTGTCTGTCATTATCGTTTTTTTTGGCATATGGGTATAAAATACAAATATCTTTGTCTGTTTAGATTACAAATTAACACTTATGAATATCAAGATTATTTCTGTTAGGTATATTTACTTTTAACATTAGGAATACATTTTCATTTGTTTACATTTCTTTGTGTTTATCCTATTATTTAGATTTCTATTGTGAGTAATATAATAAGTTTGATGCTCGTGAGTGGGTGTTATTTTGTTAAGTCCTAAGTAGCTACTCTGAGGAAGGGGTGCTTGACCCGGATCCTTCACGCGATGCTCGGAGATTCTAGTTAGTGAGACACGCGTCCGCGGCGGTTGCACGCCTGGCACGCCTCCCCGTTTTCGGGGACGAGTTGGGGACTCTGTCTTCCCCACACCCGAAAAGAGGACCAGATCGTGAGAGATGACCCTGGGTCGGCCGGGATGCGAGAGATATGCCTGTCAACCTCACCTTCAGCAACCAAAACGACCCACAGGTGGCGTGCGTTTTAGTCGGTTCGAGTCCGACATAACGTCTTCCACCGGCTCCGGTGGGGACGTATCCGTGGGGATTTTGCGCACGTAAAACAAAAAAAAAGTGAGACACGCGACACACGGTAATCACTGGCCGAACCGGAAGCGTCCAATTCAACCCCACTAAGACACAAGTGTATGTATTCACTGCTAAGAAAATCCCATTCATTGTGACGCCGAAATTCCTGGGCACACCGCTTACCATTGCCTCGAGTATCGGGATCCTTGGTGTCGATATCTCCAGGGACGTCCAGTACCGCAGTCATTTGGAGGACAAGGTTAAGTTGGCATCAAAAAAACTTGATGTGCAACAGGGCGAGGCAGTACTTCACTGCGGGGCAGAGATTCCTTCTTTATAAGGCCACCCACATTGAGTACTGCTGTCACCTTTTTGCTGGAGCGCCTGCTTAGCACCTTGACCCATTCGACTCGGTGCAAAGACGGGCGTTGAGGCTGGTTGACAATCCCATACTCGCAGGTGATGTGGAACCTCTCCGCTTTAGAAGGGACTTATCTTCGCTGTGTGGGTTCTACCGCCTATACAACGGTTTATGCTCAGATGAATTGTTTGACATGATGCCCACAGCAACATCTATCATCGCACCGCTCGCCGTAGGCAGGGAATTCATCCCCATACTGTTCGATATGAAAGAAACTTCATCTCACGCACACTCAAGCTGTGGAATGAACTCCCTGCTGCGGTCTTCCCATGCACCTACAATATGGGGTTCTTCAAAAGGGGCGGAGGAGGTTTCTTCAGGGTCACCAGCGCGAGTGTGACGCCCCTGGTGTTGCACAAGTCCATAGGCCGCGGTAACTACTTCCCATCAGGTGTGCCGAGTGCTTGTCTGTCACCTAAGTGGTATAAAAAAGCGACCTTGTGGCTGCTTGGAGGTTTTCCATGTGTTTCTATGACCAACAGAGGGTGAGCTGGTTCTTCAAGCACGTGCTAGGGTTGACAGGTGCGGTCACCTGTCACTCCTTCATCCTCACCGGCGCAACGATGCAATGCGTGTCCTTTTCTTACCGGGGTTTGATGGGGATACAGTACTTCTCCCACCCGAAAGAGCTATCTTAAAACCGTAGATGAGTCAAGGTCAGCTGGGGTACGAGGGAATTACCTTATTGGGTAACCAAGTAAGCACAGAGTCTCTGGGCCGTCAGTGCAGAGGACAAAGCAGGACAAGCCTTTAGTCAACCCACTGACAGCACAAATTCTCCAGTGAGCTCTGGCTACCCTACTCACCGCTGGGAACACAACCCACACATGATTTGTTTGTGTTTGAAGCATCGACAATAATGATTCATACTTATACCTACTAGCTGGTCCATAGCAGATTGTAAAACCAGTCTTGCTTGACTTCAAAACCCGTTAAGCTTTAATTGATGTGTACCTACCTAATCTTTGATTTCGTATCTTACCTACATAACCAGGGGGATTTCTTCTACGTCTTTTTTCTGGGTTTTTCCTTTGTTATTTCCTGTTCAAAATGATTACCCACGACACAGATAGTGCGATTAGATTAAGAATGCATAAAAGTTGTATTATATACAAGTTCAAGGCCCAGATCTCCTAGACAAGTGGCAATTAGGTGGCCGGTGTATGGTAGAATAGAATGCATGAGATTTGACGTTTATGACATGCGTTCACGACTGTTATATAGGTACGTCAAATCCCATACATTTGTCATTCTATTCAACGATACGTCGGCCAACAAATTGCCACTTGTCTAGAGGGCCCCCCATGAGCACAGGCCTGGGGGTGACTGGTGGAGCCGCCTGTCACCCTAGCAGAAGCAGGCCGCGGCGGCGGCGCGCCTCCCCGTTTTCCGGGGACGAGTTGGGGACTCTGTAGTCACACCCGAGGAGAGAGCCAGATTGTGAGAGATGACCCTGGGTCCGCCGGGGTGCGAGGGATATGCCTGTCAACCTCACCTTCGGCAACCAAAACAACCCACAGGCGGCGTGCGTTTTAGTCGGTTCGAGTCCGACATAACCTCTTCCACCGGCTCCGGTGGGGAGGTATTCGTGGGGATTTTGCGCACGTAAAAAAAAAAGAGGGACAGGTTATTATTGGCAATCGCAAAAACATTAGGTACCATTGAACAGTCAGAATAATAACTGCTCTCGTGAATTGCCGCGTGGATCCCGACAGAGCAGAATTTGACCCACCCTATCTCTTCCCATGCGGTGTCGTACAAGGCGACTAAGGGCGAGGGCCATTTAACATCAGACAGCCCAGACTCCGCCTCAGTTGCAGACTCGAGTCAATAGTAGTGCCCGGAAGAAGGCTCACCCCCTATTACGTGGGACCGAATTCAATGATTGGTGAAATGTGGGTATTAATTCATCTTTGCTTAATCCTCCGGGGATAAAGGCGTGATTATATGTCATGTATGATGATGTGAATTTCTATTACAGTTCCAGCAACCCATAGGAACCTATTACAAACATAACAATAATATGTATTATTAGACTAATACTATAATCTATTCGTATACCAAATGTCAGATCCGTTCAGCTGTTTAAGCGTGATTCAGTAACAAACATCCAAATTTGTATAACATCGTAACATATAATAAACTAAGAGGTCACTCAATGAAATTATGCAAGCCTCGATGTGCCAGCAACCCTAGGTATCACTTCTTGCCGAACCGCGTGGTGCAAATGTGGAACTCACTTTCGGAAAGTGTAATAAAAGCTCCTAATGTGAATATTTTTAAAAATATACTTGATAAACATTGGACAATCAAATGCTAGTGTATTAAATAATATTATTCACGAACTCTCACGTTTATAATATTTATAGAAAGTAGCGATTGCTTTTTCTGTATTTATAATATGTCAGTTTGAATGTCACAATGTACTCTATTTCGTTAATTTTCATTGTTACAGTTAGCAGCGGCAACAGTGTATGCACCATGCATAGAACTCAACGATGGCAACAAAGTACCTGTGCTGGCACTGGGCACTGGCAAAGCTACAGCTAAGGAAGTAAGCACAATAAAACCAATTCATCGTAAACATTATTCATAGTAGCAAACATACCTTCTGGAGCTGAAGTGGTTTACATTTACTGCCAATAAGGGACGCCACTGCGATGTCCAGCAATGTCATTGCTGGACATCGCACACTCTTCCCGTCGTCGTTACTCGTTCCTTTGCAACATTTAACGATCTGATAATTTAGCTTAGCTGGAGGAGTTAGGGGGAATGCTAATAATTTGATGTTTAGTCTTAATTTTTTTTCCTTTACAGGGAGACACAAATGACTTGGTGCGAGATGCAGTCTACTGGGCCATTGAGGCTGGTTACCGTCACATAGATACCGCTGCCATTTACGGCGATGAGGTGGAAGTTGGACAGGGTATAGCTAGGGCGATAGCCGAAGGAATAGTCACTCGAGAACAGCTCTTTATTACTACTAAGGTAAACATTACAATAAATTGTACATTAATAACAGACAAAAGATGAGTGGGAGTCTCAAATATTTGAGAAGACCAGCGGAACAGCCTGTATTATTTATTTACATACTTATGTATTGTACTGTTTTTAATTTTACAGCTGTGGAACGACAAGCATGCTCGTGACCAGGTGGTGCCAGCTCTACAAGAGTCTCTCTCCAAGCTCGCACTTGACTACGTCGACCTGTACCTCATACACTTCCCTATTTCTACGAAGGTGAGGAGAACATAACAAAATAATAATGTATATTACAAAGGTATAGTTAAGGGTCGCAAGTTCGATTTCTGCTCGTTAAAATGATAAACAAAACATTTAATAATGTTAATTGTATCCTATGACTATACCGCATGGTTTCCGGTAGAGTAGAATTTGGACCATTCTATCTCTTCCCATGCGGTGTCATACAAGGCGACTAAGGGATAGAGCAGTTTAACATCAGACAGATATTATACAGCCCAGACTCAGCCTCAGATGCATGGCTTGAGTCAACAATAGTGCTCGAAAGACAGCAACCGTGGAACCGAATTGAATGATTGGTGAAATGTGGGTTTACACACCTCTGCCTAACCCTCCGGAGGTAAAGGCGTGTTTATGCGTATGTATATATTTATAGATTCAATTCAATGTAAATATCGTTTGTGAATTTGTCAGTGTTCAGAAATTTCTGAAGGATACTGTATACCGTAAATAGTACAATCTAGCATGGCAGCACGTCTGGACAAGTGGCAATACGTTATAGAATAGAATAAATTGAGCAATTTATGGGATTGATATATGTTGACGACTGGTATATATGTCAAAATTCATGTTAATTCTACATATATTATTCCTCATTCTATTCTAAAATACACCCGCCACACACACGCAGGACACGACGGTATTTCCTTCCAACTGAACAGACCAACTGGGGAAGTACCTCCGCCCTACAGAATACCGTGGCAATAATAACCTCGTGTTGTGTTCCCGGTGGTGAGTAGTATAACCTAAAGCTCATTGGAAGGTTTTTGTGTTATCAGTGGGAGGTCCAAAACCTTATCCCGTTTTGATTTCTACACTGACGGCACAGAAACTCTCTGTGCTTACTGGGTCAGTGGCGCGAGTGTGACTCCCCTGGTGTTGGACACGTCCGTAGGCAACAGCAACCACTTTCAGCGAGGTGGCCCGTGTGTTTGTCTGCTACATAAGTGGTATAAAAAAATACACGAAGTGCCACTTATCTAGGGGTGCTGACCTAGCATATTCATACGAATACACCTACTAACACAAATTAGTATTAAAAAGTAAAATAGTTTAGTATACAATATATACAAAACCTTTATTTTTAAATCACAGAGTGACGAGTCACCAGACAACATAGACTACCTGGAGACTTGGCAAGGTATGGAGGAGGCTAGAGAGTTGGGACTCACCCGGTCCATCGGAGTATCGAACTTTGACCGGTCACAAATCGACCGGTTGGTCACTTATAGCAGAGTCAGGCCAGTCATCAACGAAATTGAGGTGAGTGGAAATAACTGTAGTATTGTCTAACTAAATGATAACTAAGTAAATGGTAAATGATGCCCATGGCTACATTCTATTATCTCATCGCTCGACATAGGCAGGAAATTCATACTCATACATTGCGACTGAAAACTGTACACACAGTCAGGTATGAAAGGAACTTCATCCCATGCACGCTTAAACTGTGGAATGAATTCCCTGATGTGGTTTTTCAAAGCGACTACAATATGTGGATCTTCAAGAAGGATATTAAAAGGTTACTACGGGGTCGGCAGCACGATTGTGACGCCTTTGGTAATGCTTACATCCACATCTCACGGTAACCACTTTTGAATCTGGTGAGCCATGTGTTTATCTACTACCTATGTGGTAAATAAAAAAATTATAAGGTTGATATTTAGGAAAAATGTGTGAACACTTAAAAAGTGCTCACGCATTTTTCCGCTTGGTCTAAATTGACCCCGAGGTAGTTGAGATGTAGTAATATTGCAAAAGTCCCAGCAGGCTGCACCTGTCACCCAGGCAGAAGCAGGCTGCACCTGTCACCCAGGCAGAAGCAGGCTGCATTGCACGACTCCCTATATACGGGGATGAGTTGGGGACTACATGGTCCCCACACTCAAGGAGGGCCAGATCGAGAGAGATTAATACCCTGGGTCGGCCGGGGTGCGAGGGAAATGGCTGCCTAGATCACCTCCGATAACCAACATGAATAACCCACAGACGGCGTACCTCTCCCACTGGCTCCGGCAGGAGGGGTATCCGTGGGTATTTTTCGTACAAAAAAAAGTCAGATAGTTACCTATCTCTGAATAATTCTAAATTTATTGTGCCAGGTGAACCCCACCAACACTCAAGAAGAACTAGTATATCACTGCCAGCAGCTTGGCATAGCTGTGATGGCGTACTCTCCACTTGGGTACCTGGTCTCTAGGAATGTGCCTGATGCACCTCCACCGAGGTACGACGACCCAACACTGGTAGCCATGGCTCAGAAGTATGGAAAGAGTCCCGGACAGATTGTACTTAGGTATTTGGTAAGTAATCATTTGTATATTTTTATATAGAATAGGTCAATATGATTTCACTTCGCCTGATGGTAAGCTGAACGCAAAGTCTCAGGATAGTGTCACCAGTTTCTCACCAGTAGCCACCATTTTATAGTCACCAACCAACAGTATTACAATGGTGGCCCTTAGCTTGACGGCCTCGTCACATGCTTTTTCACGTTCTGGTCGCTTGGCTCTTGATGGAATTATTTGCACCGTATGCGGGTGACATTTAAGCCTGCACTTGTTGTCCTATATAAGGAAGGAGTAGGAGCCTAAGTAGTAGGAAAGTACGGTTTTTGGAATCCTGTAGAATATTTCTATCTAATCCAATCTTTAGATATAGACTAGCCGTAGAACCTTACTATAGCTTTCTTTGTTAATTTTTTGTTTGCTTTTACTCAAACTACTTTTTATTTGAGCTGTATCTACAGCCAGATTTTAGATAGTCACTAGTGATACTAGACTGTCTGTAAAAGTGTCTACTTTGTTATACACACATAAACTTTATCTAAACATCGGCCCCAAATCAAGGTGAAATAAAATGGCTCCCAGAACAAATTTAACACCGATATTAATCTCTTATAGCCACTAGTCTCTATAATGTCAAGTTCAGACTAGATTACGACCTTTATTGACTTAGATACAAAGCGAAATTTGTCTCTCAATATGTTTGATGAAACAGAAAGTTTTTATGCTTATTCGACAGTTTTTATGCAAGTACAATATATTTCAATATATTTAGTCAATATATTTAGTTACCCACTATATATGTGTATAAGGCGCCTGGGTATTTTGTTAGAGCAAAATTGAATAATGTGTAACGACAATTCTATAGATCTGTTGATACCAGCTTCAAGTATAATGTTGACTTAAAGTAATTACATTAGCTAGTAAATTATTATAACTACTTAGAAATAGGAGCAAGGCATTGGATGCGACCGAGACTAATACAACGATGATGATGATGGAGGGTGTGTCTGATAGGCTATTATTATAAAATCCAAGAATACTTGGATTAAATAAACAAGTTTGAAAATGAGCTGTTCGCTCAACTATGCTACTCAAGTAAATTTTTGTATTTAAAGTAAGTGGACTAAGTGTATGTTTGCAAATAGAGCAAAAAAAATGCCCGCTCAGTTTCTTGCCGGAGTATGCTCAGGTAGGAGCCGCGTCACCCGAGACGAGGGCCAGATCGCGAGAGATGGCCCTGGGTCGGCCGGGGTGCGAGTGATATGCCTGTCAACCTCACCTTCGGCAACCAAAACGACCCACAGGTGGCGTGCGTTTTAGTCGGTTCGAGTCCGACATAACCTCCTCCACCGGCTCCGGTGGGGAGGTATCCGTTGGGATTTTGCGGACGTAAAAAAAAAAAAAAAAAAAGGTAGGAGCCGCATTTCAAACCGGTGGTCTATTTACTTAGCTGGTTTTCATATTTCCTTTTGATATTTCACTTTGTCGTTGGTATCCACATGCGTGTTTATACAACGACAGCAGACGTTGTTAACCATCTCCAATTACAAGGAGTCTTCGAAAATATACATTCATAAATTTACGCCTGTAAATTAATAAAGGGGTAGGCACTGGCAAACACATTTACTAGTTATATAGGTATATTATTATTATAGTTAAGCGGGCACTTTATTACTGGCTTCCGATGTTTTTTTTTATTTATGGAGAATGGCCATATCGCTTTCTACAAATCCACAGAAAGTGATGGGGTGGTGCTATCCTACTACACCGTGAACAAAGA
Source organism: Eilema griseolum (assembly GCA_963662185.1). NCBI lineage: Eukaryota > Metazoa > Arthropoda > Insecta > Lepidoptera > Erebidae > Eilema > Eilema griseolum. The sequence goes on from OY759249.1 coordinate 7,847,628, forward strand.
CGGTACTTCAAAAATATATAAACATAATATAAAAAATGTACATTCCTATTTACAGCTCGACCGTGGAACGATCCCAATCCCGAAGTCAACAAACAGGAACCGCATCGCTCAGAACATTGACGTGTTCGACTTCGAGCTGACACCTGAAGAAGTCGCAACCATCAGCAGCTTCAACCAGAATAGGAGAGTGATCGACATAACGGACTATAAAGAATTTCCTTTCTATCCTAACTTTTAGAAATAAAATAAAGTAATTTTAGTAATTTTATTTTTCTTTTATTTTATAGAAACTATGTCACGGTGTAGTTCATTTTAACGCTTGATGCCACCCGAATAGCACCAATACTTACCTAGCCTAGTCCACAAAGAACATCTACCAAATGGCAGGTGTAGTGGCTTGTACTTTCTGTTCCACAATATTTATTTAAGTCTAATAAATAAATATTGTGGAACAGTGTAAAACTGACCTGTTTCGCCTTACGGCATTTGCGACGGTTCAATAGTATAAAACAATATAAGTGACTTAATTCATTATAATATTTTGTAGCCAGTTTCACCAAGTGAGTCTTACTTTGAGTCTTTTGGGACTGTGAGATTACTGTTTATAATATACCTATCACTGCAGGGATCGATAACGACCTTTTTTTGAAAACAAGTAATAGAAAGACTGACTATTGGGTACATTGTACAGGGCTCTACCTTTTTTTTGATCGTGCGAAATATCCCCATAGACCCCCCCCCCTGGATTCAGTGGGGGACGTTATGTCGGAATTGAACCGAAACGCACGCCGTGTAGCCTCTGCTCGTCACAGGCTGAATGGTTAGCGAGTCTTCTCCATTTCCGCTCCACTGCTTCCTTCACTAGCGCCCGCTTCGGCGTCTCTCATGCCGGGTACTCGGTGAGCGTAAGCATCCCGCAGTCGTAGGAGGTAGGACACGACGGTATTTCCGTCCTAATTGAGTAGTCCGACTGGGGAAGTACCACGGCTATAATAACCTCTTATTGAGTTCCCGGCGGTGAGTAGGGCACCCAGAACTCATTAGAGAGTTTTTGTGCTGTCTGTGGGAAGACCAAAGGCTTGTCCTGATTTTGTGTTCTGCACTGATGGCACAGAAACTATCTATTCTTACAGGGTCGGCAGCACGGATGTGACTCCCTTGGTGTTACACACATTCATAAATCACGGTTCACTTTCCATCAGGTGGGCCGTGTGCTTGTCTGTCACCTAAGTTGTATAAAAAAATCGGTACTGGGCTCTACCAAGAACTTTGAGGCCCAAGCTTAAGCGAAAGGTCAAGATCGATTCCCTTAAAACCGCATTACTTTGTGATCGTGAGCACTGAAAAATATATGCCCTAAAGTTTTTTTTTTATATAGGACATCTCAATAAGACTTCGCCTTGTCTGATGGTAAGCTGAAGGCTCTCTGTCTCAGAAAATTTACAGTAAGTGGAATAAACCCGAATGAATTTCAAAGTGATGCGCTATTTTACGTTGGCACTAAATCGAAACCACCTATCCACCGAAGAGACATAGATATACTTTTGTAAAATGTCTACTTTCGTTTGGTTGAATACACGTTCAATTAAAGTGCGCCGCGAATAGAACGTACAAAGCGGGACGAGTTTTACTCGCCCCGCTTCGTCTACGCAGCGCGTTACTCAATAACGAGTAATTTCAAATGATATTGATAAAGCACATTGCCTCTTCAGTACCGCAATATTCAAGTTACTTATTCCAACAATTTTAATAAACCTACTTGTTTACTATGGCCATGGAAAAACAGATATCTTTTGTTTTTGTCTTGTTAAAAACTATGAGGTAATTAAACCAACTTGCTTTGTTTTAAGATATTTTAATTGCGCTGGAAATCGGAAGGCTACTCTGAGTTTGCATACTTGACATTTTAACCATATCAACGGCTGTAATACTACTTTATTCGGCGGTTATACTTTTAACAACTTCACTCTTTTTAAAAATAAATTAGCAACTGAAATTACTAATATTCCCTCTAACCCCTCCAGCTAAACTAAATTGACTATTTATACTATTGATGGATGGCACTTGCTGGAATTTGTTGTTACACATATTGATAACTCACTTGTACTTTTCCACATTATTTAATAGTAATAATAATGTGGAAAAGTACAAGTGAGTTATCAATATGTGTAAACTAAATTTCTTGTGTTAGGAGTGAGTTCACGTTGGTAGTTTAATGGCCATGGTTTGAACCTGGGATCTTAACCACTCCCCTCCTTAAGCATAAAGCTACCGACGCTTCAAATTTTAGAAGATTCCCATTTTTAAATTCCAAACATTTGGGATATGATAGGTACAGCGAAATCATTTTCAATCGATTTTTTTTCAATTCAAATGCTTCAATATCGCCATTGGATCGTGGACGTTAGATGACAGTCGCTTCACAGAAGATATCGAAGTTCAGCCAAATCTACAGTTAGACTGGTAAAAAGCGGATCTCAAACTCCGAGGTGATAGTTTCGGGTGCGACTGGGATTAATTCTAAGATGAAGAAGAAGCAAAACCATCTTCAATCAAGGGTCAATACCGATTGGATAACATGGAGCCTAGAGTTGACTGTTCACTCCTCGGTATGGTGATATACCATACCGAGGAGTGAACAGTTACAGTTACAGTTAACAGTTGTACAGCGAAGTCGTCATTAATCTCGGTTGCATTTATAGCTTGTATTTTGGAACTTGGAGTCCGTTCTACGAAGTTGATAGGTTGGACTGCAGTCCGATCTCCTAAATAGAGGTGAAATAAAAATTAGGAAGGGCCAGCAGGATGCGCGAGTGTAACGCCACTGGTGTTGTTGCATACATCCATAGGTTATGGTAACATTGGTAACCATTTCTTATTAGGTGGGCCGTGTGCTTGTCTTCCACCTAGTTGGTCTAAAAAAACCTTCTTTTATCCTTTTAGAAAGTTTAATTTCATTTAAAATGTTTTATTGCAGACGTAAGTCCATAGAGTTAGTTACAAAGAAAACTTATATGCTAGCGGTATTTAAGTAGCATCTTAGTTGTAAATGTAAATAGTAATATTGATAATTTTCTTGGAAATAATCTAACGTTGTATACTTTTTATATTTCTAAGCTAAGCAAAATCGCACATCATATGCACATTACAGGTTTTTGGATGTTTCTTACTTTTTTATTCTCTATTATTTGTGGTTTTCCGGAATTGTGGATAAAAATATTTATAATTATACTAGGTATCGGGACTTCTCGCGAATTATATCTTGGAACTTACTATTTCTGCCGACGTTTCGGATGTGTTCATTGAATTCACACCGCGAAAGTTGAAAAATAAATTATATTTATGTTTTGCAGTAAAATATTTGATGCACATATATTATATGTTGTGATGATGCATATATAATGAATTTTTAATAGCAGTTTTGTAATAAAAATATTATCAATCCCAACTCGAATAACATTACTTACATAAGAAATAAACAGACAGACTTTGTAGAAAACAAAAATAAACGCACATCTTCTTCTAGAATATAAAAAAAAAAATGATAATATCAGGAGTATCACAGGGACATCTTCTAGGTCCAGCTATTTTAATTCATATGTAGAAGATTATGTAACTACTTATATACAAACTAGCTTAGATTCAAAAAGGTTATAAGCAGGTAAATAGACAAACTAAATATTATTATGACAAAGTCATGTATTTAAACAGCATTCATTATAAATTATAATGCATGTGCAGAAATAAAGACTCATAAATGTCACCACGTCTAATTTGCATTTGCCTAACAGTTACAGAATGCAATATTTATATGGGATATTATGTTCACGTAGCTGCAGACTGAGGTTAATAAAAACGTAAAAATAAACTTGACAGGAATATTGAAATATAATCATTAGTATTGGACACACATTCAGTCGACGAATGTTTGATCTTGGAATGTAAAACTGTGATCTTCCGATTTTTATTCAGGAATGAATGTGTTTTATACTCTTATTTTTGGAGTAAAGCTGCCACTATCTCTCCAAGATTAATAATCCAGGGTAATGTTGGAATTGCTAAAAGTAAAACCGCACGATTTTAGTCAGCTTCTGTGTTACAAAGGAGCTCAAAGGAACCCTAACTATCTCTGAAACGACAAGCAGTCTCGTCGTGAATTTGTTTTTGTCATAATACTGACTAATTCTACATGTTGAATTAATTAATAATTGTATTATATGTGTTTAAAATTTCACATAATTAACCGTGTTTTATGTGAGTACTACTTGTTTAACACAAAGTCGTTTAACAATTGTTGATGTTTAAAAGTTTCCGGAACTGGCCACTTACCTAAACAATATTTAAAAATTTATTACAACATTTGAAAATAGAACTCTTTGGCTGTAGAATACAGTTTGTTTCATCTGACTGTCTTTTGTTTTTACCTTGTGGCGCCATTTAAAAAATTGTGTGTCTGCATCAACATGGATTTAACTCGGGAAAATTTTCGTAGTATGATTTTCTACGATTTTAAGTGTAATTTGACGGCTCAACAGAGCATTGCTCGGCTTGAAACAGCTTTTGGCGATGAAGCTCCATGCAAGAAGACTGTTTATAGCTGGTTTGCAGAATTCAAGCGTGGTCGTATCAATCTCAGTGACGAATCTCGCGATGGTCGGCCGTCCACCGCTGTGACCAACAAAAACATCGATGCTGTGCGCCGTATGATTGAAACAGACAGGCATGTGACCTACCATGAAATTAGCGCATCCTTAGAAATAGGCATGAGTCAAATACAATCAATCCTACACAAACATTTGGGTGTGAGAAAGCTGTGCTCGCGGTGGATCCCACATAACTTGACCGAGGATCAAAAAACGGACCGCGTCACTTGGTGCAGTGCCATGCTTACCTGATTCAACGAAGGTGCGTCAAATTTAGTGTGGGACATAGTAACAGATGACGAAACATGGATTTATTGCTACGATCCCAAAGCAAAGCAGCAATCGAGCGTATGGGTCTTTCAAGATGAGCCGAAACCAACCAAAGTGGCGCGCGTGAAAAGTGCATCTAAGCGGATGATTGCTTCTTTTTTTAATAAAACTGGACACGTGGCTACTGTTGCTTTAGAAAATCGTCGTACTGTGAATAGTGACTGGTACACGACCATTTGTTTGCCGGAAGTTATTGACGAACTCCGTAAAAATAACCGTAAACGCCGTATCATCCTGCACCACGACAATCCTAGTTCTCACACGGCCAGACAGACAAACGACTTTACAGTCCCGACCTTGCACCTTGTGACTTTTATCTGTTCCCAAAAATTAAGAACCAATTACGCGGCCAACGATTTTCATCACCAGAAAAGGCTGTCGAGGAGTATGAAAAACACGTTTCAGAGGTCACCACAGAGGAGTGGCACAAAAGTTTTCAAAACTGGTTTGATCGAATGAAAAAGTGCATAGACGCCAAGAGAGATTATTTTGAAAAACAATAAATTAATTTTGTACCTTCAATAGTATTTTTTCATATTCATTCCGGAAACTTATAGTGCGCCCCACGTATATATTTTCATGTAATTAATGGAATACAAGCACAGTCGACCTAAGAGATACGCTTGTAAATGTGCAACCATATCTTCTTTGTCGGCTGTACCTACACTAACAACACAAATAGATATTTTTATTCATTTAACTAATGACATTTGAAGGCTATTCTTCTAACATAAAGATGTTTAAAATTCAGTCCCGATCGATCGACAGATTTGACGAATCGTTTTCACAACCGTCGATTTGTTGATTGAAATCTCTGACTTCCCGTAATTGACTGAGCGACCGAAGAGAGCGAGAGTCTCCGTTTCTACAAGGTGGCCGATTTTTACTTTTGTCCGTCTGTCTGTTTGTTTGTCAGTTCCGGCCTAGAGGGCTATCTTTATAGATTTTTATTAAAATTGGCACACATTTTCTCTGATTTGTACTTTGTCGAGAGTTTTTTTGATAGCAGGGAAAATGGGGGAGGAAAGGGGCGAAGTTTGCTGTCGTTTTCTTTATGGGCGGATCTTGATGATTTTTGGCTGAAACGTTAAGGACATGATTCCTCATAGGGGTGTATTCCAGTAATGATCCAACGAATTATTAATGATAATATTACTGGGTCGGAAAAAAATCCCAACGTATCACAGTTACTGGCTGCAACACTTTTATCCCAACAAGTAACACTGCAAAATTTCAGTATTACTGGTTCGGAAAAATGTTTCCAACGTATCACAGGTGTTACTGCGAGCAAATATTTATAAGCTGTTTTGAAAAAAATCATGCATCGTAAAGGTGAACTTTGGTATAAAAATAAGACAAAAAAAGGGGAAAATTTTGCTGTGGCGTTTTTTAAGAACGATTCATCTTTATTTTTGGTGAAACATCCAGGTCTATTTAGAATAAGAAGATACTTAGGCACCCTTTTTTTAAGAATGTCAGAAACGTGTGGCACAGGCTGTTCGCCAGGTCTACTGTTCACAGAACTACTAGTTAGAGATCCGTCAACCAAGAAATATAATAAGTAATTCGTCAACCTCAACTATTATATTTGTTGGTTGAAGGATTCAGTGATCCTCTTCCCACAGACCAGGTACGTGAATTCATCTCTTTTCGTACCTGCTCTGTGAACGGTGTGAGCCATGAAAAGGTAAAAGTTTGTGTTTGCAGTTGCATATAACTGCTCAAACATCCTTGGCTTTTCGATCACCTCTAAAAGACAATTATGTGCAGTTCCATTGTCGTGATTAAGCTGTCATTAAACAATTACTTGATAAGGAACGCACAAACTTACACAATAGTCGTCTGTATTAGTAGTAAATTCATTATCTATATAGTATAATTGTTGTATATTGTTTCATCTACACTTATCTTACCTTATTGTTGTGATTTGAATCGCAAACCGGTTCAACTGGAATAAAAATACCTACTATCGTTCTCTATATTTATTCTAGACGATTCGATTTGAAGTTTCTGTTGATAAAATATATTTTTAAATATAATAAATCATTATATAGGTCATATAAACATGACTTATTTGTGTTATTAAATTTTGTTTTAAATTTAGCCGCGTGGTTCCCGGTAGAGTAGAATTTGGACCACCCCGTCTCTTCCCATGCGTGTGCTTGTCTGACATCTAAGTGGTATAAAAAAAACTAGCCAGGTTAAAGGTAAGGAAACTGAAAGGCTCATTGGCTACGCCACTACCACATCAGACAGATCTATATACAGCTCAGACTCAGGAACAGATACAAGGCACGGATCAATAATAGTGCCCGGAAGACGGCAATAGGCTCATCCCCTATTACGTGGTGTTAATTCACCTCTGCTTAAACCTTCGGGGATAAATATGTGTATTGATTAATATCAGTCCTGATTATATGTATGTACACATATAAATGTACGTATGTATGTAATTCCGTAGAACCGACGGAGTTGCCTTTTCGTAATAATGGGTTTGACTGCAAGCGACCGCAATAAAACTAAGTAGGTACTTATATAACAATCGTGTCGCTTTCGTATCGTGAGTTGTAAATAATCTGTTGTTATTATACTCGACTAGTCCCAAGCTCAAAGCTTGAGCTTACCGCGGTATCTCTCAGTCTTGTAGTGTCAACTGACCGAGCAACATGAATCAACTGTTGGCGATTGTTGCGGCTTTCACCGTTTTCTCGGTAAGTTTTTTTAAACCGACATTTTTTATTAAAACAAGATACTGCATAAGGTATTATTATGCAATATTACAAGTATGACATTTCAAAGTATCAAATAAGATGTATAGGATATAACTGCTTCTTCAGTTATATTTTATTTAAACCACTATACTCTTTTTAAGTCTTGTGTAATAAAATACGTGAAAAGTTTTTTGTGATGTATAGGAGCACCATGAAGATCTCCAGAGTTATGCCAACCTCACGTTTGATGTCTGCAGATGCAGACGAGGCTCTGGCGCAGGCTATCCCCTTGGGATTAGGAAGTTGCTCCCGTAAAAATTAATAATGCTAAATCAAACTATCAAGATTCAAGCAATCTCAAGAACTATATTATCTTCAATATTAAGTTGAAAAGAGATATTACATTATACTTATTATGTATCTGGTTTAGGAATGGTTTTATTAGAAATGGTTTGTGGTAGTTTTAGATCTTATTCACTACTGAAAATAAATTGCAATCAAGTTAAACTTGGTTCTCTAACACAACTAAATTCATTGAATAAATTGATAACGCAGTTTAGTTCGAATAAGACACGTTTACTTTCATTGGTGAGGAAAGTGACATAAAGAACATTCATCAGGACTGATATTTATCGAAAATTACAGGGAGCATCCGCTGCTCAGGGCAAAGCTCCCTTGAAACAGCTCAACGATGGCAACCATATCCCAGCACTTGGCTTAGGAACCTACGGTTTTGTAAGTATTTTTTTTATACCACTTAGGTAGCAGACAAGCATGGAAAGTGGTTACTGTGGCCTATGGACGTGTGAAAAACCAAAAGAGTCATGTTGCCAACCCTGTAAACATAGAGAGTTTCTGTGCCGTCAGTGTAAAAGACAAAGTAAGACAAGCTTTTGGTCTTCCCACTGACAGCACAAAAACTCTCCAATGAGCTCTGGCTACCCTACTCACCGCCGGGAACACAACACGAGGTTATTATGGCTGCGGTACTGGGGTCCAGGTACAGTCCAGGTACAGGTTCAGGTCCAGGTACAGTCCGACTGGGGGGACTGCTTAATTGGACGGAAATACCAACGTGTCGTACCTCCTCAAGTATTCTTGTACTATCCTCAAATAATGGATATGTTGGGGCCCCACTTATTGTTACGGATGTACGAGCGGTATAAGCTGGGTTTGGGCCTCAAAGATTTTTCTTTGGGGCCCATATCAACCTCACATCGTAGGAGTATTGTAAAGGTTATTCGTTTATCTGTAATCGTGATTGTCGTGACTGTTGCTGAGTCAATTATCAGGATTGTATTCACATAGGTACGTCTAAACTTAATTAATGTTGGCTATCATTAGTAATTATGCATAATACAACTCAGGAACAAAAATTGCCTGCACAAAGGAGCAAGGGCATCCCATATAAACGATGAATAGCTTTCTTGGTACAAAGCTATTCATAGGATCTTGTAAAACTGGTTCGTTTAGTTGAACATCCTTCGCAATACAATGTCTAACATTGGATGCTTCATCTATAACTTTAATGACTGTGAACACGAATAATAATATACATATTATTGTTATTTATGTGTTCAATATAGTTTATTTCATAATATGGACGGTAATAAAACCGTGTTAAATTATATTTCTGCACCGTTAAAACTTGAATGTCCGGACATATAAGTAATTTATAGCATAGGGCTAAAAAAATAATTTGTAGTTTGTGCGTGTGTGATAAATAAATAAAAGGAAGTTTAGTGGTGAATGTACACTTAACGACAAATGTAGATTAAAGAATTAATTTTTTTTTATCACATCAAATTAGGAACCTTTCATAAAATAATAAATAAAACATGAAATATATCATCTAAAAAAAATACATTGTATTTCAATGTGAAAAAAGTTTATCAATATTTTTGTATTTTTCAACTTTTTCCACCTAGTTGGTCAATAAATACTATTTTAAAGAAGACTTCTTATACTATCTAGAGTATAAGAAGATGTTTATGTAGCTTATATTTTGGGAAAGGAAACAGTAGATAGTGGAAAAATAATTATAATTCCATTATACATAGGTATCATTGATACCATAGTGAAAAATTCAGAAGTTCTTTTTATTTTATTTTAGGTTTGCTTACATAATTTCGGTCGTGAATTAACAATCTTGAGTGTTGCAAAACCACCGACGACACCAAAACCACAAAGATTTACGTGGTGCATTTATTGTAATCATACCGTTTGTGTGATGTAGGTTTTGTAATATACCTTTAGAAATTTAAGTTTATGGGGTATTTTTAATGATTATGGTGTCATTATCACAATATTTACTCATCATATTGACTTTAGAATTTGTTGAAGTAGTTATAAACTTAAAGTTCATTTGTTATTCTGTGAGCTAAATTAACTGTGGGCTTACCATGAAGTCTTAAAACAGGTTAATAATTGAACGGCTGTCATTGATTAAATGAATAAATAACTAGGTGATCCCATATATATATATATATATAGGATTACAAAGATACATTTGCAGTTTATAGTTTGACAGCAGTTCGATTAATGACCTGTTTTAAGCGTTCATGGTACGAGCCCTGGTTCCATTTTCTTTGTTAACTTGCAAGCGTGGTACTCACAAGCAAACGTGAGTTGGCACCTTCCAATTTTGTTTTTTTTATACCACTTAGTTGGCAGACAAGCACACGGCCCACCTGATGAAAAGTGGTTACCGTGGCCTATGGACGTATGCAATACCAAGGGAGTCACACTCGCAACCTTTCTGTACCGTCAGTGTAAAAGACAAAGCAGGACAATCTTTTGGTCTTCCCACTGACAGCACAAAAATATTATAATTTAAATAAAGTATCTTGTGGAGGTATTTTTTGGAAATAAATTAATGTAAATAATAATATAATTAATGTTAATAAACGGTCAATATACATAATACAAGAAATCTAATATATTTGCGGTGCGACCGGACCTGTTCCCGGCGCTAAACGAAGGTGCCCATCACGCTGGCTGCATTGCCCCTTTGGATGGCGATGGACAGCCTCTGGACCACTGACTTCTCCCCGATATCCCCCGCGAATCGTTTTGCCTCCACACTCCAACAGCCCAAAGTCTCCGCTGCAAAGGGAACGAACAGCATAAATTAATTACTAAAATTATTTTTAGGGTGACATAGTTAAAATGCGCCAGACCGTTTGGGATGCAGTTCAAGCTGGGTACAGACACATTGACACTGCAGCTCTGTATGGCAACGAGGAGGAGATTGGCAAGGGTATCGCCGATGTCATCAAACAAGGGTTGGTCAAGAGAGAGGAATTGTATATTACTACTAAGGTGAGATAAATTACTACATAAATGGCTGATTCAAATTACGATGAACATACAAATAGCTTCTGATACAAATACTTTTTTGGAAATTTTTTTTTTGTACCACTTAGGTGGCAGACAAGCGCACGGCCCACCTGAAGTGGTTACCGTGGCCTATGGACGTGTGTAACACCAGAGAAGCCACACTCGCGCTGCCGACCCTGTAAGAACAGATATTTTCTGTGCCTTCAGTGCAGAACACAAAATCAGGACAAGCCTTTAGTCATTCCACTGACAGCACAAATTCTCCACTGAGCTCTGGCTACCCTACTCACCGCTGGGAACACAACACGAAGTTATTATAACCGCGGTATTCTGTAGAGCGGAGGTACTTCCCCAGTCGGACTGCTCAATTGGGTGGAAATACCGCCGTGTCCTACCTCCTAGAATTAATTAGTAGGTTTGGATATTTCCATACCTTGGAAAGTTCGTAAAGCCGTCGGTCCTGGTTGTCACGAACATATGTGGCGATCGTTGTACCCGTAAGTTGACAACGGGTCCAACTGGTGACAGTCTCTGTGGTGTAGCGGTAGAACGTTTGACTGCTACGCAGGGGGTGCGAGTTCGATTCTCGCTCAGTGCAAATATTTGTATGCATGAATATGTATATTTGCATTGGTCTGGATGTTTCTATGTATAATAATGTACGTATTTACAAAAAAGTTTATCCGCATTCTAGATTCCATAACACAAGCTAGTTAAACTATGCTTACCATGGGTCTAGATAGCGTTGTGTAGAATGTTGTAGAATATTGTAGAACTGCAATACTTCGATATTGCCCATGAGTTTTGGAAGTCAGATAGCAGTTCCTTCACGGAAAATATCGAAGTTTAGCCGTGGCTGAAGGTTAAAAGAAGTCTATTTTCTAGACTGTAAAAAGCAATGATGATATATGGGTATAATTTTTAATATTTGTTTTAGCTATGGAATGATAAACACGCCCGCAACCAGGTGGTGCCTGCACTCCGCGAATCCCTCAGGAAATTAGGTCTGGAGTATGTAGACCTATATCTTGTTCATTCTCCTGAAGCCAGCGATGTAAGTACCTACCTATTATTATTTGACCTTTTTTCTGTGGATGATATTTAATAAGATATAGGAAATATAGTCTGTAATAGGAATATTTTACTCATTTGTTTAAACGTACTTAATCTAATACATAATTAAATATACAATCAATAATAAACAATTACAATATTATATATAACATAAAATAACAGTATAAGCTATAAGGAAATATATATATAATGGTAAATATAACCTAATATTACTTAAACTTATCTTATGATATATTTTTAAAATTTTGTCGTATCTAGATGATATTTTGAAAAAGGAATGGTGTTTTTATTGCCTGGTATTTCCTTATAGCTTAAACTGTTATTTTACGACCAAGTATTAACTATAATACCCAGCCATCACAAAAGTCATATTGTGATGTATAAGATTAAAAAAATATACAAAATATCACTTCGACTCGGCTTCGATCCCAGGTTTACCATGGCACACACCAATGACTTTTCGATGCTTTTCAAAGTTATGTGTGTATTTGTCACAGGTTTATAAGTGCCCGGTTAATGGCAATAGGCTCGCCACCTATTACATTGGGACCTAAACATAAACTGGCGAAATGTGGGTGCTACTGCTAGCACCTCTGCCTACCCCTTCGGGGATATAGGCGTGAGTTTATGTTATGATGTTATGTTATCACTTCGAAGAAAAGCCAGCATTCCATTATTTTTTTAAGACTAACTTAGCGGTTTCCAGATCTATGTTAAAAGTTTTTACTAGAATATAATTGTTATAACTTTTTACACCGTACGTACAGAACCCTTCATGTATTTTTTATACCACTTGGTTGGCAGACAGCCCACCTGATGAAAAGTGGTTACCGTGGCCTATGGACGTGTGCAACATCAAGGGAGTCACACTCGCGCTGCCAACCCTATAAGCACAATAGTTTCTGTCCCGTCAGTGTAAAAGACAAAGCAGGATAATCTTTTGGTCTTCCCACTGATAGCACAAAATCTCTCCAATTTCTCATGTGCTGATCCATCTCGCACTTTCCGGTTTCTATATCCTGAAGTAGCACACATGTTTTTCAAACCATTATTATATGTGTTTATGTGTCCACGTACAAAATTTATAGATATATTTCGAGTTTATTATGTATTATGAACTTAATTTAAATGTATAATTATGTAATTTGATACACACGGCTTCACAAGATACACTTTTTAGATAACATAGTGGGGTGAGAGGGCAAATGAGAATAGCTTGCTATCACTACATTAGTTATTTAAAGGAATGTTTACGTACAATACAATGAACTTCTAACCAACATGTAAATACTCTTATTACCGTTCCCACGGAGAAGGAAATGGGTACATGGAACCCACCCAAGTCTTTGGGGTCAAGTCGTTATTTATTTTAAGTTCGAAAATCTCTACGAAGTACCTGGTGTATTATTCTATTTGCTATGTGTTATTATTCCAGACTGTAATCTATCTCTGTACCAATTTTCAATCATATTGCATACGTCCATAGGTCACGGTAATCTGTGTGCACGGTGAGCTTGTCTGCCACCTAAGTGGTATAAAAAAAAATACGTTCAACCGTTAGAGCGCGATTGAATCTAACATACACATAAAATTAGTAGGAAAGAATAGTGCGATATAATAGTAGGATATAGGATAGTAGGATAGGATAGTACGATAAGATAGTAGGATAGTAGGATAGGATAGTAGGATAGGATAGGATAGTAGGATAGGATAGTAGGATAGGATAGTAGGATAGGATAGTAGGATAGGATAGTAGGATAGGGTAGTAGGATAGGATAGTAGGATAAGATGTATTTAAGTATATGGTTTGAATTTATTGATGCGAGATTATTTTTATCCTTTTCAGGCACAAGGTCATTCTTTGAACATCGATTTCTTAGACACCTGGAAGGGTATGGAGGAGGCTAAAACTCTGGGGCTGGCGAAATCTATCGGAGTGTCCAACTTTAACACGGAACAGGTTGATAGGATTATCAAGAACAGTAACATTGTGCCCGCTGTGAATCAAATTGAGGTAAGTTTTACGAGATTTCACATTAAACTTTCACCACTGGTGTCAGTTCTCAATAAACGGGATATTTACCATGTTTCCATTTACCATGTTGAGTGACCATGATAGTTTAAATACTTATATGGTGCCAGTTCTGTCGTATATTTTCACAGAATTAAACTTCACTCTTTAAATTTAAAATCCGTTATAACGATAAAACACTTTTTATGTGGTCTTGAAAAATTCTCAATGACTGGTGGGTTAAAGATAGCACCAATAGCATACCAATAGCATAGATAATTGAGAATTCATAGGTCGTATGTGTTTAAAAAACGTTTTAAAACGAGCTTTACGCAAGTTCAAGAACCTAAAGAGTATTGCTTTTCCTTATAAGGCATACTAAGATAAATTGATTATGGCAGGCTTGGTCGTTGCTCCTGTTGACAGGTTAAAGACAAATAAAATAAACCAGTTCAAGTTATTGATTTATTGAATTTGAATACATAAAAAGGCGGCGGATCTAACCTAAAGTAGGTATATATCTATATTGACTTTTCTAATATACACTATTTAAAAATGGATGTAGGTAAGTGCAAAGTTCGATCGACTCGGCTATACGTATGTATGTTGGTTCATCTGTTCCCTTTTAGCACCTCAACCACTTATTAGAACTGGATAAATGAGGTATCGTTAGAAGCATCTTAGTAGTCCACTGGTTATAGGTTATATAGCGTGACATTGAATCTAATGTATTGATGGCATATTTGTATTGTATTCTAATTTATAATTCAATTCATAATTCATAATTCAAATTATAATAATAGAAATTAAAAGAAGGCGGACTGGGGGCCTACTACAACCGTGTATAAAACTTATTGCAGGAGTGTTTTGTTTCAAGCTTAAAGCAATCTTGCTTATATCCGTACCACAACCGTACATTATGCATACAATGTATTCCTGCTTAGTGCTTTTGTGACGTCACTTCAATTTTAGTTCATTCAATTCGTACCATGATGTGATTTTGGAGTAGTATTGTTTTTAACAATATTGTTTTTATGTCAAATTGAGCGATTTTAAAGAAGTTGCTAGGTACCCCACGGATAATAATAATAATAGGTTATTTTCTTTAAAATTTCTCTTACAAAGTTATTCAGTTACTGGAACAACCCAGGAAGCATGTAGTTATGCTTGTGTTGGGTCGTCCCGCTCCTCCTTAGGGCTACATAATTAAGGTGGTAAGGGTATTACAGGCCATCACATGGTTAAACTATTTTAGGTAACTAAATGAAATTACAAA
The DNA here is from genome assembly GCA_963662185.1 of Eilema griseolum. NCBI lineage: Eukaryota > Metazoa > Arthropoda > Insecta > Lepidoptera > Erebidae > Eilema > Eilema griseolum. The sequence goes on from OY759249.1 coordinate 7,863,012, forward strand.
ATGATGAAAAGAAAGATACATAATAATGGTAGTGGTATGACTGTGTGTGTGTGTGTGTGCGTGTGTATGTGTGTGTGTGTGTGTGTGAAATATATTTTTATTTTTTATATTATTCTATTCAAAAAATCACTTCGTAACCCAATAAGCAAGTAAACCGTATTTAAACACATTAACTTATAGAATAAATGATGGAGCTAACAATTTAAGTACCTTTTTTTCGGGTACCACGGGAACCGGAAAAACGGGTGACTTTTTAAAGAATGTCATATTTGACGCAGAATGAACAAAATGAACAATACCTATGGGTGACGTCACAAAATTGCTACGTTAAACAACATTATTGTAATACTGTTTTAAGACGTCGTGGTACCAAAACACGAAATAAGACTGAAATAATACTGCTTTAAGAGGTTGTGGTGAGGCCCCGTCTTTCATTCCACCCATTCATTTATTTGTGAATGAATGGTTTGAACGCGTTTTGGAACATACTAGACATCTACTATTTTTTAATTACGAGTATAATTGTATAATATTTGCATATTAATGGTTTTAATATTTCATAGGTCGTTGAAACGTGATGAACCATTGTGAACTTTTAACAATTTTTTTTCAATTCTTCCATGAAATTTGGATACCTCTGGTTTATAAAAACTTTGATAGTATCCAGGAAGAAGCCTGCTACACCATAATATTGAAGGAAGCAATTACAATTTGGTTGTTTTAATAATGATGAGATCTTTTGTAGATATGGCGAAACATACACATTATTGGTAAAACAAAGTTAAGGAACAAATGTGCTTGGGTAGGTACTGAGTAAGCCCACGGTCTCAGTACACTTTATGGTAATCGGTTACCGTAGCTTATGAATGCTTGTGACGCAAGCGAATTGCCACTTGTAAAGTGTAAGAACAAATGAAAGTAAAGTAAGAAGGATACCTTATCTGTCTACTTACCCGCATTCTACACGAAAGAATTGCAGCACCCAATTACTAATGATTAATATAAAGTAGCAAAAGTGATGCTTTCCCGATCGGGCGAGCCCCCAGCGATTTACCTTAACTATATAAAAATTTCAGATATTTATTTACTTAATAAATTATTATTATTAATCGAAGTTAGAGTTAAGCAAAAATGATGGTGTTAAGAGTACCATTTCTCGCGAGGCATATGCCTGTCAACCTCACTTTCGGCAACCAAAAGCGACCCACAGGCGGCGTGCGTTTTGGTCGGTTCGAGTTCGACATAACCTCTATCCGTCGGGATTATGCGCACGTAAAAAAATAAGAGTACCAAGATTGTGTACAAAGGCAAACTTAACTCAAGGTTGAGTTCTCTTCCAGCATACCCGGGAGTGCACAGAGGAATTGCAATCCAATGAGAGGCAAAGTCTTCTGTACGTTCAATTCTCAAGTTTAATAACGTGCGTACCTACGCACGTTATTAACCCTGGTATTTTATAATTGAAACCAGTGGGTTATATTCCCGTATTAGTTGAAGGATGTTCAACTTTGTCGGAGCTATTATACCTTCTGTATAGGTAAAACACTGGTTTCAATAATAAAATACCTGGTAATGTTGATAGTGTAGATAATGTCGTGTTTAGTTTATTCACAACGTTATTACAGCTTCTTTCGATAATTCCAATTTTCTTTCTAGATTCATCCCTCAAACACAAAAGAGAAGGAGGTAGCCGACTTTTTCGAGCGCGGCATTGTGGTGGTTGCTTACAGTCCTTTCGGATTCTTTGTCACCAGACGAGGCAACTCCGTGGTTAACAAAAATGATCCTAAGATTGCGAACATTGCTGACAAGTACAGGAAGACTATTAACCAAGTCATATTAAGATATGAGGTAAGCAGACACAAGCTCGCTTGGAGATATTTAGGCCCTATTCTCAAATTTTAACAGTAATTTCGACAAGGTTCGTGCAGCCAGAAGCTTCAGCCAGTGTGAAAAGGGTCTCCGTACTCCTTTGCCTTCAAAAGACAATGAACTTTTTCTGCTGTAGATGAGATTCAAAATACAATGTAATATTTTGCCTCAAAATGCCTCAACGTCAATGCCCTATCAGTAGTGGGCCTTAAAGATGACTGGTGACGTGGGTTTCAAAATTTCCTACGAATTCCTCGAAACTCATTTTAACTACTCATGTTAAGTGCAATCACCAACTACTTTTGTTTTATCTTTCAAATCTAATCTAGTCAATATCTTTTATTGCTGATCAATGGTATTTAGTTTATTTAATAGTCCTATTCGGTCTACTTTGTTGGCATTCAAGAATACATTGTAGTTTTTTTTAACTTCCTCAAAGTGAATGTTTTGAGGATTTTGTAATTTTCCTTAACTGGTATTTCATCTGAGTTATCGTTCGTCAAAATGAAATAATTGTAAGTACACCACTTGAAGAAGGTAGTTGGGATGAACTTCTGCATCCAGTACGTGATACCCCGTTTGGGTGGTATGTTGGATATTTAGCAAGCACTATGTCTAGCAGACGACCTGAATAAGGTGGTTGGGATAGACTCCAGTTGAGACTGGATGCGGTAGGCCGAGGATCTGATAAAATGACGCTTATCTGGAAAGGCTTATGTCCAGCAGTGGACTGCGGTGGGCTAATTGATTGATTGATTGATGTCTACCAGTGGCCTGAAATAGTCTTATTGATTGAAGTACTTATTGCAAGCGTTCAATTTTTTTTTCCCTAGGTTTACAATCAGTTTTTTGTCACCTTGATAATGGTGATCACCAAATTATCAGTTTTCATTGTTTTCATTTATGTTTTCTTCCAGCTTGACCGCGAATTGATCCCGATTCCAAAGTCTACTAACCTCAATCGCATCCAGGAGAACATCAACGTATTTGACTTCGAGCTGACTCCTGAAGAAATTGCTACTATCGGTAGCTTCAACCAGAACAAGAGCATCTTCGATTAAACGTGACTAGAAAAGTAACGTTATAAAATTTTAGATTGCATTATGTTTTACAAATGAAGTGAGTTTGTCTAAAAATGTGAATGATAAAAATTATGTGTGTATGTAGTTTTGAAATGGTATGTGAGAAGTTCAGTAAAGAGCTAACTATAAATGCATTGAAATAAAAGCTAAATTACGTAAAGGTTGTTTCTTGGTTGTTTTACCTCGCCCGAAGGGGCCAATTTCCCGAAGGGGCCATCTCGAAAGAAATCACCCTGGGTGCGTAAGATATGTCTCCGGCAACCGAGGCCCAAGACGGCATGGGTTTTAGTAGGTTTGAGACCGAAATACCCACGGGTATGCGGAGGGTGTGGGCAGTATCCGCAGAGATTTTGCGCACGGATAAAAAAGGTTGTTTCACCCCGGATCATACCTTCTCAGATCATAGTTTTTTCTTTTATGCTTATTAATTTAACACTAAAACTATATAGCGGTTGTGTTCACGTCGGTAGTGTAATGGCCAGGATGGTAAAAAGACGATTTATTTTTACAAATATTACTACAGTAGATGGTCGATGCTGCTAGAGAACAGTCATTGTGATAAATAAAACCAAAAGAATTAAGCTATATTTTTAAATTCAATATAATGTTGTGTAGCAAGTTCCATCAAGTATCAACAGTGTAACAGTGTCTTATTTTGAAAGTTTATCTGAAGAGTTTATCTGTAGAGATTGCTGTTTATAATATACCGACGAGTATCACTGCAGGGATCGATATTTTTTGATTTCAAGCGATAGAGAGCCAGATTATTGGGTGCACTGTACAGGGCTCTACCTTTTTTTTGATCGTGCGAAATATCCCCTTAGATCCCTCCCCCCTTGGAGTCGCCGGGGGAAGCTATGTCGGATTTAAACCGAAACACACGTCATGTGAGGGTCGTAGGTTTCTGGAGGAGTGACAGGTAGCTCCACTAGTCACCCCCAGGTCGCGATCATGGGTGACGAAGGTGGTTCTGCGACCTCCAAAGCCTGAGTAGCCTCTACTCGTCAAGGGCTGAGCGGTTTGCGAATCTCCTCCGTTTCCGCTCCTCTGCCTCCTTCACTAGCTCCCGCCTTGGCGTCTGACGCCGTGCACTCCGTGAACGTGTGCATCCCCGAGTCCTCACTCAGTGCAGGGCTCTACCACTGCCGCGCCGGTCTGCCACTGCTACGGCGAAATACGCCGTACTCAACCAGCCTATCATCCTCAGGTGCTTTCAATTTGCTTAAAACCGTATTACTTTATGCTCGTGAGCACTGGGCAATATATGCCCTAAAGTGTTTTTTTTTACCACTTGGTTGGCACGTTGCCTACAGACGTGTGCAACGCCAAGGGAGCCACACTCGCGCTGCCAACCCTGTAAACACAAGAGTTTCTGTGCTGTCAGTGTAAAATACAAAGCAGGACAAGCTTTTGGTCTTCCCACTCCAGTGACCTTTGGCTATCCTACTCACTGCCGGACAATATCTTGATCTGTTATATCAAAGATATTCAAAGTAAATGGAATAAACCCAAATGAAGTGTCAAAGTGATATACTGAAAATCAAAGTTAGTACTACGTTTATCAACACTAGATTTAAGAAGAGAAGCAGCTATATTTTTTGAAGAATTTAATGAATTTGTAGTGGTAATTGGTTCAAATGCATTAGCCACTGCAGCATCAGTATTAATGTGTTTACCATCTATTTCTAACTCGAAGGAACGATCACGTGACCTTGTCTTACAGGTTTCTTTGTTAATAACATTCCATGTTGCCTTAATTTTATTATCAGATTTTTCTATTTTAGCCCGAATATAATTAGATTTGGCTATTGAACAGACTTTCTTAAACAGTTTCGAGTATTTTTTAACATGTTCGATTACTTGTGGCTCATTTGTTCATGCCTTTTTCTCATATAATTCATACAATTTTTTTCTACTTTTATAGATTCCAGGCGTAGCCCAATCACTAAATTTAATTTTAAATTGATTAGTGTTTATTGTTTTTTTAGTGAAAATGTTAATAAATTCGTAATTGATTATTTCGAATAAAAAAAATAATCATCATTATTTAATTCCAAAAGAGGTATTTTGTTGTAAATATTTTCTTTAAATTTCTCTAATCGATAAGTTGTGATTGGTCTTACATACAATATTTTTTGGTAATGAAACATGTTGGTGCTCAAATCTAGCTAACTGACCTGTATGATCTGACTTTATAAAATTAATTACAGATTTCTCATTTACGTTGTCATCAGAAAAAATATTATCCAAGCAGGTAGCTGTTGTGGATGTGATGCGAGTTGGTTCACAAAACAGATTTTGTAAATTAAAAGATTTGAAAAGATTGAGGAACCTTAACGCGTTCTGGGAGTTTTCGAGAATATCATTATTAAAAGGGTAGTATTTAATCTTACAACTGTAAATCCACATTTTTCTATCAAAGTATTCGAAATTGCTAACAAAAATACTGAATTGCACACTAAATTTGCCCATCAAATAAATCAAATATACTACACTGTTTGATGTTTAAAGCTAAACTATTTTACTGGTTTACTATCTGATAACTTATAGTAAATCTAATTATAATTTCAGTGCAACGAAACATTTAATCTGTTTTTTTGGAATATGTCACCTATTAAATTTTAAAGAACATGAGTTATTCTAAATAAAACACCAGTTAATCAGTCATGTTTATTTATTTTTATTTATTTATTTATTTATTATAATCATTGCAAATATGGGTTACATATAGTTGTTATAGGTAGCAGGTAGGTTTCACCATATTTTACCATAGTAGGCATGCAATTTTACAAGCTAAATTGGGAAGTGAATTAATTAATATGTTATATTCATGCTTAGAAAATTCAAATTATTAGAGTATCATAACATTATTTTGTCATTTTTATAGATTCTAGGATATAAATCAAAATGTCATATTAGTATTTTAGTATACATACTTAAAAATTTAAAATTAACAATGTCATAGTGCAATATCTTCTTAATTATTATATATAGTCTAGTGATATAAGTATTATACATATCTTTATATTGGTTTTGGCAAGCGGAAAAGGTCACCAGTATGTTCTACATATATTTAAATTTCATTTATTATTTTACTACACATCTACTGTTTTGTCATTTAAATAATCATTTATCGTATAATAACATTTGCTTAACAAAATATTCTTAATTACTTTCTTATATATGCTAAGTTCCCCAATCTCCATAATTCTTTTCGGTAATTTGTTGTAAATTCGTGGAGCCATACATAAAAAACTACTATTCATTAAACCAGTCCTGTTTGATGGTAAGCTTAAAGTTAATTTTTTCCTCTTACTGTTTAATGTTGTAAACAAATGCACATTTTTACGGACAAAGAGTAGGACTTCCAGAATGTAAATACATGGCAGTGTTAATACCTTTAGCTGTGAGAAGTGGGGTTTACAACTGTCCGTCGGTTTTAAATGGCATATCGACCTAATACACCTCTTCTGTGCCACAAATGCTGCTTCATTGTCAGTAGAATTGCCCCAAAACATGATACCATACCTCAAGAGAGGTGCAACATAACCATGATATGCTGTCAGAACGGCTGATTGACTGGCAGATTTCCTCAGCATGTAAAGCGCATATGAAAACGATGCTACTTTTTTGCATAATATTTCTATATGGTTTTTCCAACGTAGGTTATTATCAATATTGAGGCCCAAAAACTTCGATGTCTCTACCTCTGTAATTTTTTTATTTAAGTACTGAATGTCAATATTTGTTATTTTGTTAACTCTATTTCTAAATGTCATCAAATTTGTTTTGTCAATATTAATATTTAAATTATTTAATGTCAACCAATTTATTGTATTATTTAATGTCATCTTTACTTCTTCTTCTAGCTGCCCTTTATTATGACCAGTAAACACAATTGTACTGTCATCAGCAAATAAAACTGTATCGTATTGAGTTATTTTAGGTAGGTCATTTATATAAATTATGAACAGTAGTGGCCCAAGCACACTACCTTGCGGAACACCAAGAGTGACATTTCTACACGTTGACTTGTATTCAATAACTTTTTTTGATGTGTAGCAAAACCTTGTGATTTGTGTTACTTGGGTTCGGTTGCTCAGATATGACCTTATTAAATCGTAAGTATTCCCTCTGACTCCATAGGCATATAGTTTTTTTAACAATATTTTATGGTCAACACAGTCAAAGGCCTTTGTTAAATCCATAAACAATGCACACACCTGGTTTCCCTTATCTAGGCCAGTCAATACCGTGGACAAAAAGCTATATATTGCCATATCGATGGATTTATTTCTCCGAAAGCCTACTTGCTCAGTACAAAATAGATTATTATTTTCAAAGTAATTGTAGATACAGTTATGTATCACCTTCTCAAAAATTTTGGAAATAACTGGTACAAGTGCTATTGGTCTGTAGTTGCGCATATCGTTTTTATCACTTTTCTTATATAATGGTTTGATAATAGTTAATTTTAACTGTTCAGGAAAGATACTATTTATAATGCATAAATTTATTATGTGGCTCAGTACATGAGACAATGCAACAGAAACTAGTTTTATTATTTTGGTTGATATATCGTCGTACCCAGTACTATTTGTGTTTTTCAGACTCTGTATAATTTTGTATATATCATCCGGTACGGTGGGGGCCATGAATATAGAGTTCAACTCGTAGGGCATCGATACTTTGTGGTCAACAGATAAACTTTGGTGCATTGTATCTGTGAAAAATGTATTAAAATGATTAGCAATTTGTGAAGGTTCCTGGATTATGTTACCATCTACTTTTATGTGATGGATATGATCATTGGGTACGTTAATTTCATTACCGCGAATTACAGCCCAGGTGGCTTTAGATTTATTAGGAGCAGTTTGAATGAAGTTATCATTTTGCGATTTTTGTGTTAACCTAATGATGCGATTTAGTCTTGACGATAGCGCTTTGTAGCTATTTCTTGATCTTTCTGTGCGTTTTTTTCTGTATTCCCACAGAAGTTGGCGTTTACGTTTACAGCAGACTCTTATACCTTTTGACAACCATTTAGGACGAAAAGTTTTGGAATGTTTGACTTGTATAACAGGGAAACAGAGATCATATAATAATTTAAAATCATCATAAAAGCTAGTGAATGCTTGACTAGGATCATTGGACATGAAAACATCACTAAAACTTAAACAATTAATGTATTCTTTAAATCTCATTTGATTTTCTTCACTATAATCTCGCACGTCAATATACCAGGTTTCAAGAGTGCTGTATGATTTTACTGGACATAACAGTAACTGTGCTGTGTGATCTGATAATTCTAAATCGATGACGTCAGCCCTACATCCACGTATATTAAATAAAATATTATCTAAGCATCTTCCGCTTGATAGCCGTGTGGGTTCATTAATGCCCAGTTTCATATTGTAACTATACAGCATTTGCTTAAATTGAGTCGATACATCATTATTATCAAGTGTATTTATATTAAAATCACCACAAATCACTACTTTTGCTTTATTATAACAAAATTTACGGAGTATCAAATTAAAGTTGGTAAAAAACAAACTTATATCTTCTGCTCTGGACCTTGGAGGTCTATAAATACATACAATAAGAATATTGTGCTCTGTTAAGAAGACTCCTGAACACTCTATGATTTTCTCTGATGAGTAATCATTTAACTCGATCAAAGGACTGAATTTTACCGTATTTCTAATGAAAATACAAGAACCACCTCGTCTGTTTTTCCTACAGCAGATTGCGCCAAGTTTATAGTTTACCAATCTTATTAACCCTTGGTCAGAAGCTATCATATTGTGTTCAGTAATACATAAAACGTCTAAGACATCTCCTATATCAGCCTCAAGAGAATTTAGGTGGACTACCAGGGAATTAGATTTGGACGCTAAGCCATCCAAATTTTGGTGAAAAATATAAATTTTATTACGAACGAAAAAAATTGTTTACCTTTTTCGGGGTTGATTCGTTATTCATAGAATCGATAATCGGATCTGTTTGAGTGCCTTGTTCTCTTAAGATATTTGTATCATGCCCTGGTTTGTCAGTATTATTACTAATGTGTAACTTGTATTGTATTTTATAGTCAATGTGAAGAATTTCTTTGAGGAAAAATTGACATTTATGAAGCACAAAAGAACCATATTTAGGTAAAAACTCAGAGTAATTCATGTCAATGTATACACAATCGAGATCGATATTAAATTATAGTTCTCAAAAAATCAAATAAGTGTTATCATCATAATCACTAATTATGGCACAACGGTAAGACTACTCAGACTTCTTTAACAAATTAATTAAAATATTAAAAAATATATATTTTTACTGTAAGATTAGGGCAGGTCTTGCTTTTGATGGACGTCCGCGTTTTCGCTTTATCCCGACAGGTATGTTTTTAGCTTCTGCAGGTGGTGTGACATATTTTAACCTGATAGCCAGTCCGAAACACACTACAATTTATACTGATTGAGCACCAACAAACTACTTACTTGCTTATAAAAAAAATTACCACGAAGACATAAGGCGGGAGCTCCGCTTCGCTTCGCTCCCGCCTTAGTCTTCTAACCTAACCTATCCATTTCGGGGTGGGTGGTGATCATTCTGAAATTAATTAGATGTACAATCAGTATTTTTACTGAACGCGTAGTATCTTCTACATGCGCACTAGTTAATTTGCTGTGCAGTTAGTATTTTTGATAAACATTTATAATTTTTGTACTTAAATAAATTTATTTGTATCGCATTATGAGGATTAAAGTAACGTAATATATTGATATGTGATTATTTATTTGATGTGCAATTAATAATATTCCTTACTTATATAGGTAATATACTAAAACAATGCACAAAGATATAGTTAATAAACTAATTCGCACTTAAACTCGAGCAAGTTATGTTTATCTAATGAACGAAAACAATAATAAATGCACGCGACCATGCGACTAGCGCGAGTGTTGAGTGCGGTCAAAAGCGCGCCAAATATGTTTTCAACAAAACAGTTGAACAAAGAAAAATATAGTTGGGTTAAAGGGATTTTAGTTCAACAAGTAGCAAATTAGTGTAGTCATTAGATAACCTAAAACATGCATTCTTTGTTATGCAATTTTAGATAATGATTTTAGTAATTCGGTGGTAATATTGGATAATTTAGTGTGCAAATCAGTATTTTTGTTATATGGCGAGTAATTTTGTTTTACAATGCTTATATCTGTGGTTTTAGCAAGATTTTCGTAGTAAAATTAGATAAATAAAGTCGCTAACTTTGATATATTTTAGACATTTTCTTATGCTACACATTTAGTTATACAATTATTTAATTTGATAAACAGTCATTTATTTGATATGCTGGTACATTATTAGTGGACAATTGTTGTTTGCTTAAATTTTAAATAGCGGAATTTTTAATTGCACCTCAATTAAAAATTCCCCTTATTAAAATCGCTACATACAACTACCGTCTTCTTACATTTACATACTTTTTTAAGGGTTCTTCCATAATAGACTCAAAAAGGTGGTAATCTCCAGAAGGAGGTCTATAGACGTTAATAACAATATGTTGCTCAAGCTCTGCACATGATAGTTCAATATTTCGCTCACTCGAGAGTGCTACTACATCTTTTCTCTCTTTAGATGTTAATTTGTCATTAATTAAAATGAGTGACCCACCTCTTATAGCAGAAACTCTAGTAAACGAACAAGGCTCGGATCAATAATAGTGCCCGGAAGACGGCAATAGGCTCACCCCCTATTACGTGGTCTTAATTCACCTCTGTCTGACCCTTCGGGTATGTATGTATGTATGTAATTCCGTAGAACCAATTGAGTTGCCTTTTTATAATAATGGGTTTGACTGCAAGCGAGCGCAATAAAACTAAGTACTTATATAACAATCGTGTCGCTTTCGTATCGTGAGTTGTAAATAATCTGTTGTTATTATACTCGACTAGGCCCAAGTTCAAAGCTTGAACTTGCCGCAGTATCCCTCAGTCTCGTAGTGTCAATTGACCGAACAACATGAAGCAACTGTTGGCAATTGTTGCGGCTTTCGCCGTTTTGTCGGTAAGTTTTTTTAAACCGACATTTTTTATTAAAACGAGATACTGCATAAGGTATTATTATGCAATATTACAAGTATGACATTTCAAAGTATCAAATAAGATGTATAGGATATAACTGCTTCTTCAGTGATATTTTATTTAAACCACTATACTCTTTTTAAGTCTTGTGGAATAAAATACGTGAAAAGTTCTTTGTGATGTATAGGAACACCATGAAGATCTCCAAAGTTATGCCAACCTCACGTTTGATGTCTGCAGATGCAGACGAGGCTCTGGCGCAGGCTATCTCCTTGGAATTAGGATGTTGCTCCCGTAAAAATTAATAATGCTAAATCAAACTATCAAGACTCAAGCAATCTCAAGAACTATATTATCTTTAATATTAAGTTGAAAAGAGATATGGATTCTTATTATATATCTGGTTTAGGAATGGTTTTATTTGAAATGGTTTGTAGTAGTTTTAGATCTTATTCACTACTGAAAATAAATTGCAATCAAGTTAAACTTGGTTCTCTAACACAACGAAATTCATTGAGTAAATTGATAACGCAGTTTAGTTCGAATACGACACGTTTATAATAAGATATGTTGATATTACGGTTTACTTTCATTGGTGAGGAAAGTGACATAAGTAACATTCATCAGGACTGATATTTATCGAAAATTACAGCTAGCATCCGCTGCTCAGGGCAAAGCTCCCTTGAAACAGCTCAACGATGGCAACCATATCCCAGCATTTGGCTTAGGAACCTACGGTTTTGTAAGTACCTGTTTTTTTATACCACTTAGGTAGCAGACAAGCATGGAAAGTGGTTACCTACTGTGGCCAATGGACGTGTGCAAAACCAAAAGAGTCACACTCGTGATGCCAACCCTGTAAGCACAGAAAGTTTCTGTGCCGTCAGTGTAAAAGACAAAGTAGGACAAGCTTTTAGTTTTCCAATTAACAGACATCACAAAAATTCTCCAATGAGTTCTGGCTACCCTACTCACCGCCGGGAACACAACACGAGGCTGCGGTACTTCCCCAGTCGGACTGCTTAATTGGACGGAAATACCATCGTGTCGTACCTCCTCAAGTATTCTTCTAAGATCCTCAATAATGGATAAGTTGGGGCCCCACTTATTGTTACGGATGTACGAGTGGTATGAGCTTGGTTTGGGCCTCAAAGATATTTTTTGGGGCCCATACCAACCTCACATCGTAGGAGTATTGTAAAGGTAGGTGTTCGTTTATCTGTAATCGTTAATGTCGTGACTGTTGCTGAGTCTTATCAGGATTGTATTCACATAGGTACGTCTAAACTTAATTAATGTTGGCTATCATTAGTAATTATGCATAATACAACTCAGGAACAACAATTGCCTGCACAAAGGAGCAAGGGCATCCCATATAAACGATGAATAGCTTTCTTGATACAAGGCTATTCATAGGATCTTGTTAAACTGGTTCGTTTAGTTGAACATCCTTCGCAATACAATGTCTAACATTGGATGTTTCATCTATAAATTTAATGACTGTGAACACGAATAATAACATACACATTATTGTTAGGTATTTATGTGTTCAATATAGTTTATTTCATAATATGGACGGTAATAATATATAAATAAAAATTGGCGCTCTATGCACCAACCAGACCAGTCAGTCGTACATGTCTGGATAACTTCGCACATGACTTCAAAAGAGGCTGCAGCACTGAAATTTTGGACTTTGGCTTATCAGACCATTCTGCTCAAATAATAAAACTACCGGTTAAAAATGGCTTGCTAAAATACTGGCGCACCTCAAAAAGAGACTACAGCTTGAATAATATTAATAGGTTCAAAGAATGTATTAGAAACATATCCTTCTCTAATATATACCAGACTGCAGATCCCAACATAGCATTTAGTCTTTTCTTTGAAGAATTTAAGCTTTTCTATAACCTATGCTTTCCGGAAAAAATTATAACTATAAGAGCTCATACCAAACCGCGATGGATATCACGGGGAATCAAAGTGTGCTGCAAAAAGAAAAGAGATTTATTATGGACGTATAGGGCAAATCGGTCAAGGGAAAATAAAATAAAATAAATTAATTATAGTAAAATACTAAGAAAAATAATTGTATTAACTAAACGCGCCCAAAATAACTACAGAATTCAAACGTCTCTTAATAAAAATAAAACAGCATGGCAAATTATAAACACTCAACGCTTCAACTTACCAAGAGAGTCCGTAAATAATATAAAAGTTAGCAATGACAGTATTTTAACGCAGCCCTCAGACATAGCTAATGCTTTCAATAATTACTTTATCGGAAAAGTATCCTCCATTCAAGGTGCTGGAAAGAAAGTAACATCTCTCATACAATCTTCTCTAAAGTCAATGTTTCTTGCACCCAATACACCGCAAACAATTTTCCTAATAATAAGAAACTTAAAAAACACTCACAGCGTAGGATACGATGGTATTTGTGCTAAAATAATCAAAGCTGTAAATGAACATATATGTTATCACCTCAGCCACATTATCAATTTATGTATAAGTACGGGTACATTTCCAGCAGCACTCAAAATAAGTATCATAAAGCCTCTCTATAAAAAGGGAGACTCACAGTTAATGGATAGTTATAGACCTATTGCTTTGCTACCAATATTCTCAAAGATATTTGAAAAAATTTTATATAATGCAATAAATACTTTTTTTGAAAAAGAAAACTTATTATGTAATAATTTATTATTATTATTATTATAATTTTATTTATTTATTTTACATCGAATACATTTGTTACAATACAATATGTCAAAACTACTAATCAAATAACCCGCCCCTGATCGCTCCCGGTGCAAAAGTGCCCATAACACTTGCTGCGTTGCCACGTTGGATGGCAATGGACAGCCTTTGGACCAGGAACGACCCGGAACGAGTGTCACCGGTCGCCTCGATGAGCCTCTGTCCGATTTCTTTAATAAGGCTTTTAGCTTCCTTGCCCCAACTCCCCAGAGTCTCCACCGCTATTGGCACGAACTGGTACAGCGGTTCCAAGTCGGCGTACTTAAGCCTCTTCCTTGAGCCGGCGTCTTCCGCAGCGGCCGACGCGGAGTGAATGGTGCGACTAAGGTGGCTGGCGGCTACCGTGCTGACACACGTTACGTCCCAAAGTAGACATTTGCCGTTCTTCCAGGGCACCAAAGTCAGTCCGTCCGGCCTCTTACCATCCGACCTGCTCAGGCCCGGAGGCTCAAGCACACAGGGGACGTTTGCGGATACAAGGGCCCTGCGGACGATATCGTTAAGAGCGTGGTGTCGCGGAAACCTCCCAGTGCACCGTCGGCAACTCATAGCGTGATGGCCATTTGCTTCCACCGTGGAACCGCAGGTGCATATGTGGGGTTCACACACCTTACAGCCCAGGCGGAAAGCCACCGCCGCACACAGAGAGTTGTCGTCAAGCAGGGTGCCTAGGTGAGGGGACGGCAATGCCTGTAACCACGCTCCAGATTCAGGCTGTGACACAGCCCGCAGTCTAGCCTTATCGGCCCCTGTCACCCCCTCTAATAATTGAACTTGGAGTCGCTTCACCCCCACATCATCCCACGCTCGCTGAAGATTCATTGGTTCAGGGATAGACGCGCCCGCATTGAGGGCCAACCAAGCTAACACAGCATCCGACATAAAAGGTATGATCACCCCGTCACCATTAGGATTCAATAAATTAGTAACGAGGCTACCAACCCCATGTGCCGACGCCAGAAAAGCTGGCAGACCAACATCCTGCGCGCAACGCACCCCAAGACCACCACATCGGATTGGTTGAGCCGCCTGACTCCACTGAGTACCATCTAGGGAAACGTTCAATACTGACTCCACCACCGATTTCAAGGCATCGTCGAAAGACGAAACTTCCTCGGGACAGAGCCAAGTGGGGTGGTTCGCAGCAAGTATGTGATCTTCGGGAGAGCGAAGCACATGCGCAGTAAGATTTCAAACGTTCGTGAGCGACAAGGAGAAGCTGCTTTCGAGCAGTGATGGCCTCAGGAACGGCTGAGAGAAAAATTGGGGATCCTAAAAGGTGGAAGTCAGCCGAAGAAAGTTCCTTTAGGCCAGGGAAAAACGAATTAAATTGAACAAAGTGTGATCGAGCCTCCGAGCCGCAGGGGAAAAGCTCGCACTTCGAGGGGTTCACCTCCAGACCTAGGTCTTTAAGACTAGGAACTAAGGTCTTCAGATCCTGCAGCACGTCTACTGGTTTGCCCCCGATTGTGCCATCGTCCAGGTAGTACTGGATAGTACAGGTAAGGCTGGATTTGAGACCTCGGATCGCCTTATGAATGGCTAGGCTAAACACAAGTGGACCGAGTGGATCTCCCTGTTGGGCTCCCACTTTAGAAAGAATAAGGTTACTGTCGAAGAAAAGGTTGGAAGGAAGCTTGTATGCTTGATGAAGAAAAAGGTAGACTGAAGGGATTTTTTCCCTGACCTCACTCAACAAGACGTCTCTCTCCAAGGTGTTGAACGCGTTGCGAATATCGAGCTTCAGCAATACCGAACCCTCGTTCCTCGGGTCCATTACGAACGTCCGCGCAGCGTGAATAGCGGCCTCACATCCCAAGCGTGTCCCGAAACCCAATTGTTGTGGTTGTAGGTATTCGGCCATTTCTTCTTTGACAGCGCGGCACGCCAATTTGGCAGTCAACCGGCGAAAAACGCTGCCGACCGCTATTGGCCTTAAGCCACCATCCTTTTTGGCCAAAGCAAAAGGGAGGCCCCGTATAGGTATGGGCACACCAGAGGGTTCACCTGACCACTAAGTAAAAAATTTACCAACCTGGTCAAACATACCAAAAGACGACCACCATTCTCTCCCGCAGACACAGACGTCAACTCGCAAGCCAACCTGGAAGAACTCCAAGCCTGCCGCCGAACCCGTATAAAAAGACCCAAGACCCGAAATCACATCCTCTACGGTGACAGTCTCCGCAGTAAACTCTAAGCCCGGATCCGGTGGAAAGTTGAGTGGACGTGAAGGACTCGGGTGCTTGAGTTCTAAAGCAGCCATTGTGCTGGGATCCCGCTGTGCGAAGGAGTCGTCAGACATCAAAAGACGGACCGCGCCTCTCAAATCGCCTTCAAAAACCTTCGACTCGATGTTCTTATTAATAGAACGAGAACCGGTACTCGCCGACGACGCAGACAACTCAACATTTTCGAAATGGCCCGATGACAAAACGTTAGCTTTAACTTTAGATGTCATGTTTCCGGACGACTCCCTCGCAGGCACCCTCAAGGCTGTATACGCAAAAGCAAGAAGGCCGCTCCACTGCTCTACACCATTGTATGTGACGCACGCCTCTACAATGTCACACAGTTTACCAGCTGCCTGATTTCGGGCTCCCTTAGGTATGTGCCGGAGCACCGGTATACTTCCCCTGAAAATAGCGAGTCTGTCCAGCGAATTCTGAGTTATTGCCGGAGCTGGTCGCCCCTGTCCCGCGGGCGCAGTCGTACCGGTTTGGGTAGGACAAACTAGCTCCCGCTTGTGCATGCGCCCAACATGCACCTTCAGCCCGCGTGAGGAGAAAACGCGGGAAGACCCTGGGCAGTGTGAACAAGTTAATTGTGTAGTGCTTACACTCATGTTAGCCAGATTTAAATCGTCAATAATATAATTTATTTATATAAGTAGTAAGGAATTACTTCGGACACTTTAAATTAACGCCAACAACCTTAACAATACATTATACAAATATGTAAAAGATGAATAGCCATTTGCAATTAATAAACAGTAATAAATTTAATATTTAAGATTATTATAATTCTGATAATAATGATAATACAAATCTAAAATGTCACAAATAACCAATAGAAATTAAAATTAACAACATATGTCAGCATTACAGTTAAAATTATAAAAAAAAAATGCAGTAAGTATTAAAAACAAATACCAATTCAAAATGTCAAAAAGTAATAAGTAATAAATATAATTATCAGTTGAAACAATAACAATTGAAAAACATACAAAATGTAAAATAATTACCAAAAGTCAATTCATCCTTGATAGTTGAGATATGTACCGCTGCGCTGCCACCGTTGCTTCCTTACAATTACAGTAACCTCTTGTTAACACGCTGAGCTATTGTAACATATACTGCATTAGGTGAAATATTGCAATACTAAATAGTTCTCGCAAATTTGATTGTAACAAGCGCTATACGCAGAGTACCTAAATAAATATGAAGATTGTGGGTAGGTACGTTACCATTCTTCACTTTTTGTAGATCACTATTTGTTGTTATCCTAGTAGGTACCTAATTACTTCTACTGCATTCACAAAGAAAAACGATAATATTCACTTGTTGGATAACAAATCACAATATTTATTTATTTAGTATCTCGTCACGCTCCCTTCTTCCTTCGCAGAGACTATAGGTATATTCTCATGTCGATACTTTCAAGTTATTTCCTCACTATTTCTTGATGAATCTCCTGGATAACACTTGCACTTAGAGTATTAATCTTGTGAAATGTGAAAAATTGGAAAATGATTATTTCACTGGTTTGGTAGGTTAGTTCTACTGAGAAGAAACCAGCAAGGTATAATTTTCAGGTAATAAAGTTTCCATAACGTTAAGGGCTTCACATCTTATATCGGGCGGTGAACAGAATAAATCAATTTCTTCCTAACTAGTACTTGTACACAATTCATTTAATAATTAACCATAATTTCAGCAGTGAAAACGAGTTGAGAATTATTTTTGCAATAGCGGGAAAAAATAATTAGTTTTCCTACGCGCGCCCATCTACAATCAATTATGTAATGAACAGAAGGGGTTTCGTCAGAATAAAACTATAAACATGGCAATCTATGACTTTTATAAAAATGTTATTACCTATGTTGATAAAAAAACACCTGTTTGTGCTATATACTGCGATATGTCCAGTGCTTTTGATTATGTGGACCACAAAATACCTACTTTTAAAGAAACTGGATACTTACGGAATAAGAGGAAATGTTCAGAATTTGATTCAGTCTTATCTAGAGAACCGTCAACAAATGACTGCTATTACAAGAGTGAATAATAATACTCATTTAGAAGAAATGCATACTTCCAAGGCCCAGTATGTATCATATGGTGTCCCTCAGGGTAGCGTCCTTAGGCCACTTTTGTTTATTATATATATCAATGACTTACCAAAATGCACTATACACAATATGACATTATTCGCTGACGATAGTACCATAACCATACCTTGTAAAGACGTTGATGATTATAACTCTGACATTAACGAATCACTGACATCGATAGTTTCATGGTTGAATAATAACAATTTAAAAATTAATTTATTAAAGACAAATATAATGTATTTTGGACAAAGGCACCAGAACCGACTAAATGTGAACCTGATGCATGACCAGGTGCAAATAGAAGAGTCTATGACTGCGCGGTTTCTGGGGTTGACATTAGATAGTAAGTTGAAATTTAAGGAACACATTGACATACTTTGTAAAAAAAATAGTAGCTTATCTTACGCTCTCTATAAACTTGCACCTATTATTAACAAAGTAGCTTTACTGTCAGCATACCACGGTTTAGTGGAGTCAGTACTTCGATATGGTGTAATTTTAACTATGACATGGTCTTTAAAATGCTAAAGCGTTGCATCCGTGCCATGTTTGGTATTAAGAGCACTGACAGTTGTGGGCCATTTTTTAAAGAGCACAATATTCTGACACTCCCCGGCATATACATACTAGAGGTAGCACTGTTTACCAGGTATAACCCACACCTGTTTCCAAGATTAATGGACAAAGTCGTGCGTAATCGGCGCGATAATAACAGGCTATGTGTCCATCCTGCTAAGACTGCCCTATTACATAAAAGTGTAATATGCATGGCTCCATTAATCTACAACAAAATTCCCAAAAATATAAAAAAATTGAACAACAATCGTTATAAGTGGGCGCTCAAAAGATTGTTGATTGAGAAGTGCTGCTATAGTATTAAGGATTTTCTCGAAGACATGACTCTGTAGGATTGACTTTTGTGTGTAACTGGATGACTGATGTATAATGTAGATGTGATGACTTAAAACTTAAATAATAATTTGTACACCACTCAATGGTAAAACATGTTGTGTCCAATCGAAGTTTAAGACCTATATAATAAGCACTTGACTATGTATATTATATGTACACATGTTTTTTGCAAATAGATATTATCTTATCTTATCTTATCTTATAAAACCGTGTTAAATTATATTTCTGCACCGTTAAAAGTTCAATGTCCGGACATAAGTAATTTAGTGCACAGGGCTAAAAAAATAATTTGTAGTTTGTACGTGTGTGTGTACCGTACCATAACTAAATAAAATGAAGTTTAGTGGTGAATTTACACTTAACGACAAATATATATTAAATAATTCTAATTTTTTTATCACATCAAATTAGGAGCCTTTCATAAAATAATAAATAAAACAAGAAATATATCATCTAAAAAAAACATTATATTTGAGTGTGAAAAATGTTTGTCAACATTTTTGTATTTATCAACTTTTTTCGACCTAGTTGGTCAATAAATGCTATTTTAAAGAAGACTTCTTATACTATCTAGAGTATAAGAAGATGTTTATGTAGCTTATATCTTGGGAAAGGAAACAGTAGATAGTGGAAAAATAATTATAATTCCATTATACAAAAGTCCATGATACCATAGTGAAAAATTCAGAAGTTCTTTTTATTTTATTTTTGGTGTGCTTACATAATTTCGGTCGTGAGTTACCAATCTTAAGTGTTGCAAAACCACTGACGACACCAAAACCACAAAGATTTACATGGTGCATTTATTGTAATCATACCGTTTGTGTGATGTAGGTTTTGTAATATACCTTCAGAAGGTTAAAGTTTATGGGGTATTTTTAATGATTATAGTGTATTTTTTTTTTGTGTATCCCACTCTACGCAGCGATCTGTCTGGCAAAGACATTTAGCTGCTTCTTTGTCTTGATCGGCTTGTGTCTGGTTCTTTCAGCCGTGGGGAATTGTCCATTGACCATTCTCACTGTGGTACAGCAAATCGATTCGTGAGATTCGGAACGCTGTTCCTTCTCAGTCTTGTGTGACTTATAGAACCCGTTAATTAAGCGGCTAGAGCATTAACATGGGCGTTTAATTTCTTTTGGTAGTTTTGGCTACGGGCAGCGATTTCTATTGTGTCATTATCACAATATTTACTCATCATATTTACTTTAGAATTTGTTGAAGTAGTTATAAACTTAAAGTTTATTTATTATTTTGTGAGCAAAATTATCTGTGGGCTTATCATGAAGTCTTAAAACAGGTCAATAATTGAACGGCTGTCATTTACTAAATGCATAAATAACTAGGTAATCACATATAAATATATAGGATTACAAAGTTACATTTGCAGTAGGTAGTATGACAGCAGTTCAATTATTGACCTCTTTTAAGCAGTCATGGTACGAACTCTGGTTCCATTTTCTTTGTTAACTCGCGAGTGTGGAACTCACAAGCAAACGTGAGTAGGCACCTTCCAATTTTGTTTTTTTTGAACCACTTAGTTGGCAGACAAGCACACGGCCCATGCGATGAAAAGTGGTTACCGTGGCCTATGGACGTGTGCAATACCAAGGAAGTCACACTCGCGCTGCCAATCTTTCTATGCCGTCAGAGTAAAAGACAAAGGAGGACAATCTTTTGGTCTTCCCACTGACAGCATAAAAATGTTATAATTTAAATGACATATGTTGTGGAAGTATTTTTTTGGAAATAAATTTAAGTAAATAATAATATAATTCATGTTAATAAACGGTCAATAAACATAATACAAGCAATCACACACATTCGTGCTCATCCCTAAAAGAAAGGCGCGACCGGACCTACTCCCGGCGCGAAACGATGGTGCCCATCACTCTGGCTGCGTTGTCCTTTTGAATGGCGATAGACAGCCTCTGGACCAGGTACGATCCGGGGCGGGAGTCGCCTGACTTCTCCCTGATCCTTCGCCCGATATCCTATGTGTATCGTTTTGCCTCCACACTCCAACAGCCCAAAGTCTCCGCTGCAAAGGGAACGAACAGCATAAATTAATTACTAAAATGATTTTTAGGGTGACATAGTTAAAATGCGCCAAACCGTTTGGGATGCCGTTCAAGCTGGGTACAGACACATTGACACAGCAGCTGTATATGGCAACGAGGAGGAGATTGGCAAGGGTATCGCCGATGTCATCAAACAAGGGTTGGTAAAGAGAGAGGAATTGTATATTACTACTAAGGTGAGATAAATTACTACATAAATGGCTGATTCAAATTACGATGAACATACAAATAGCTTGTGACAAATACTTTTTTGGAAATATTTTTTTTAATACCGCTTAGGACACGGGCAGACAAGCGCACGGCCCACCTGATGGAAAGTGGTTACCGTGGCCTATGGACGTGTGTAACACCAGAGAAGCCACACTCGCGCTGCCAACCCTGTAAGCACAGAGTTTCTGTGCCGTCAGTGTAGAGGATAAAGCAGGACAAGCCTTTAGTCATTATTATAACCGCGGTATTCTGTAGGGCGGAGGTACTTCCCCAGTCGGACTGCTCAATTGTGCGTAAATACCGCCGTGTCCTACCTCCTAGAATTAATTAGTAGGTTTGGATATTTCCATACCTTGGAAAGTTCGTAAAGCCGTCGGTCCTGGTTGTCACGAACATATGTGGCGATCGTTGTACCCGTAAGTTGACAACTGGTCCAACTGGTGACGGTCTCTGTGGCGTGGCGGTAGAACGTTTGACTGCTACGCGGGGGGCGCGGGTTCGATACTCGCTCAGTGCAAATATTTGCATTGGTCTGGGTGTTTCTATGTATAACATGTAAGTATTTACAAAAAAAAATCTAGCTATGTTTATCCGCATTCTAGATTCCATAACACAAGTTAGTTAAACTATGCTTACCATGTCATGACCATGCATGGTCTAGATAGCGTTGTGTAGAATGTTGTAGAATATTGTATAGCTGCAAGACTTCGATATCGCCCAGGAGTTTTGGAAGTCAGGTAGCAGTTCCTTCACGGAAAATATCGAAGTTTAGCCGTGACCGAAAGTTGAAAGAAGTCTATTTTCTAGACTGTGAAAAGCAATTATGATATATGGGTATAATTTTTAATATTTGTTTTAGCTATGGAATGATAAACACGCCCGCAACCAGGTGGTGCCTGCACTCCGCGAATCCCTCAGGAAATTAGGTCTGGAGTATGTAGACCTATATCTTATTCATTTTCCTGAAGCCAGCGATGTAAGTACCTATTACTATTAGACCTTTTTTTTAAGTAAGATTTAATTAGAAATGGGAAATACATTAATAATTTTTTTTTTATTAATTTGTTTTAACATACTTACGATATTAAATCTAATATAATCTAACATAATCCGCCGTGCCATTGTGGCCGCCAGTGGACCAGCTGTACTTGAACCAAGCGGTATGGCGCGCGGCGATGGCAAGAGACCAGATGACATGTCGTTAATGCCATGGAAGATGGGTAGGACTCTGGTGCGGGATGGCACATGCGTTGATACTATTGCTCCTACCCATATAACTAGCACGGCTGGCTGTGCTATTGCTGCTGCAGCTTCTGTAGAGGCTTCAAGTGGCGCAAATACTCCAATCTCATCGGAGATTATGAATTTGTGCCGTTTGGATTTGAATTCTGCTCGATTCATAATCTATATCTGAAGGAGAACTTTATAGCAGCTGCAAAAAAGCATGCCATCAAACTAACTGATCTGGGGTTGCAGGGAAACAGCCAAGTCTTTGTCAACGATCATCTCACAATGTATAACAAGATATTGCTGAACAAAACCAAAGTATTTGCCAAAGAGCGGGGGTTTGCTTACGTCTGGGTCAAGAATTGCAAAATTTTTATAAGAAAGAAGCCGACCTCACCTGCACTTACTATAAAATCAGAAAAGGATCTACAGAAGCTTTCTTCATAGACATAAAAACCACAACATCTGTTTATTTAGCTTCTTATAGTAATTACTATAATACGCAAAGTTTGAGATACATATTCATATTTTTTCTATTCACCTAACGCAACGAATTCTTTTGTTCCCCTATCGCTTGGAATTTGCTATGACGTTCATCTATGTTTACTCTAAAATGCGCCTTATTTTCTTAACATTGCAGTCGCTGTTACTAGATCTCTTTATACTATTATCCATTAGCAAAAGTAACCAGTTTTATTTGTTTACTCTAACTTTTTGCAATGTACCTTACGATCAGCTTATTCGAATGCTAATATTTACAATAGTCTACGATGATGCCAATTAGTATTTATTACCAAAATTGTCGGGGACTGCGGACCAAGACAGCGTGTTTTTATAGAAATATGCTGTTGAATAACTTTGATATTATTTGTTTGACAGAAACATGGTTAAATGACGGTATCAGCAGCAGCGAGCTACTTGATGATCGATACTTGGTTTATAGAAAAGATAGGGACTATGCTAGCTTAGACCAGATCCTGGGTGGTGGTGTGCTAGTGGCAGTTCGAAGAGAACTGGCTACCGAAATACAAGACAATTGGGGCTCCTCTGCCGAAGATACTTGGATTAACCTCACACTTCACAATAAAAAACCCAGAGTTTCGTACAAAATGCACATAGGCGTGGTTTACATCTGCACTCAAAACTTGGGAAACTCAATTACAATGCAATTAACAAATTTCTCTAACAATCTTGTCGATATCGTAATGAGAAATCCCGCAGACAAATTTTTAGTTCTAGGCGATTTCAATATGCCTAATGTTATATGGTCTCTTTCAGATGACGATCACTCTTTTTATCCTAATGGCATTAGCGGGACAGCACAAACGTCATTTTTTAACGATGTGGAGTGTTGCAATCTATCACAATACAACTCACATTTAAACTGCAATAATGTGATATTAGATTTAATTTTTTCAAACAATGAAGTGCTCGTATCGGCAAGTGGCGACCCTCTGGTACCGGAGGACGCTCAACATAGGGCCCTCTGTATATCGGCGGATTTCGTTCAGCTTCATTCACTGGCTTCTTCACCATACATAAAGTTTTTATACAGCTGTGGTGATTTTAATGCAATCTCAGCTGAATTAAATAACTTTGACTGGCCTAACGAACTCAACAGCAGGTCACTAGAGGACGCTGTAAGTTTCTTTTATGATATTGTCAATAAACTACGTTCAAAATACATCCCATCCAAAGCTGTTGTCCCGCAAACTAAATATCCACTATGGTACAAGTCACCGCTTATAAAAATACTCAAAGAAAAGTCCAAATTTCACTCTAAATTAAAAAAATATAATAATCTCTCTGACTACGAATCATTCATTTTACTCTCTTAGTAAAATGAATGATTCGTAGTCAAAACACTAGCTTAAAAACCCTAGGGAGTGATATGTTCGCAGACTATATCTCGAAACTTTAAAATAATATTCTCAAAAATCCGAAAGCTTTCTGGTCCTACGTAAAAAGTAAAAAACAATCGAATTGCTATCCAGCAGTTTTAAGATACGGACAACACTCTTCGAGTGACGGTGAGGAAATTTGTAACTACTTTTGTGATTATTTCAACTCGAATTTCTTGCAAAATACTAGCAGCACATCTAACAGTCTAGTCTCGGACTCTGGGGTAGATACCATAACTGACATCGGCTCCATTGAGATACAGGAGGATGAAGTCTTCAAATTACTAAAGGCCCTCGATCCTAATAAAACTGCAGGCCCAGATAATATACCCCCGATCCTCATGGTCAAATGTGCGGCTGGCCTCACAATACCACTTTATTTATTGTTCAAACGTTCATTACATGAAGGGGTGGTGCCTAATTTGTGGAAATCAGCGTTTATCACGCCAATCCACAAAAAGGGCCCCAAAAACATGGTGGAAAACTATAGACCTATCTCAAAACTGTGTATATTCGCTAAGGTGCTTGAAAGAATCGTTTATAAACAACTAAACAACTCACTCAAACACAACTTTAGTGAACATCAGCACGGGTTCCTGAGTGGTCGTTCCACCACTACTAACCTTATCGTCTGCAGTGACTATATTTCCGAGTGTATGTCCCATAAACATCAAGTTGACGTGATATACACTGATTATAGTAAGGCTTTTGACCGAATTGACCATGAACTGCTTTTACGCAAACTTTCTGCCATTGGTATCAGAGGCGACCTCTTCAGATGGTTCTCCTCTTATGTTAAGAACAGATGTCAAACCGTTGTTCTCAATGGGTTCAAATCTAGAACATCCTATATTCCATCTGGGGCTCCTCAGGGCTCGTTATTGGCTCCGCTGTTGTTTATTGTCTTTATCAACGACATCACAAGTTGTTTCACCAACTCCAAAATTCTCCTTTATGCCGATGACATGAAGATCATGTGTCCTATTACTACTACAGTTGAGGCTCTCGCACTCCAAGCAGATTTGGATAGATTAACTAGCTACTGTAAATTAAATAAATTACAATTAAATATATCCAAATGCTATGCATGCACCTTTTTTTATTCACGAATACAAATTGAACGGATCTTGTGTTAAGCGAGTAAATTCAATCAAAGACTTACGCTTAACTTTTGACTCTAAGCTCATATTTGACCAGCATATAGATACTATTGTCGAACGAGCCTCCAAGGCATTGGGTTTTATCATGAGGCTATCGGCAGACTTCAAAAACATAAAAACAATTAAAATTTTGTATTGCACGTTCGTCCGCAGTCACCTCGAATTTTCCTCACAGGTGTGGAATCCTCATTATAACATCTACGTAGACTTGATTGAAGGTATTCAGAGGAAATTTGTAAGGTATATTCAATACCGTTCCAAATCGTACCTTGATAGTTACGTGACTCGTTGCAGAAAATTTCACTTGCTACCACTGTACATACGTAGACGCGTGGCTGATCAATCGTTGCTTTTTGGCCTTGCAAACGGTTCAGTTGACTGTCCTGAGCTATTGGGTAGAATTGGGCTATGCGTACATCACTCCTTCTTAAGAAAACCACGACTTCTCCGTGTTCCCATAGCAAATTCCAACTATCGTCAAAATTCGTTTTGCATTAGAGCCAGCAGAGATTTCAATGAAATCTCGCGGTCACACAACGAAGTTGACTTATTCAACACCAGCATACCAAAACTCAAAAAAATTATGAGCGATGCCTTCTTTGAAGGGTGAATGAGTAGTGTACTGCCTGTTATTTGTGTCTGTTGTCTTTAATTTACACATTGTCTTCTAATGTAAAATCTGTATTTATTCGTAAAAACTTGTAATTGGCCTTCTTGTACCTATTTTTGTTTTTGTTTAAATTTCATTGTATTAGCTGTAAGTTTTTTTAAAAGAAGAAAATAAATAAAAATAAATAACTTATACATCGTACGTACAGAACCCTTCATGTTTTTTTATACTATTTGGGTGGCAGACAAGTACACAACCTGATGAAAACTGGTTACCGTACCGTGGACGTGTGCAACACCAAGGGAGTCACCCTCGCGCTGCCAACCCCGTAAGCACAAGAGTTTCTGTGCCGTCAGTGTAAAAGACAAAGCAGGACAATCTTTTGGTCTTCCCACTGATAGCACAAAACCTCTCCAATTTCTCATGTGCCAATCCATCTCGCACTTTCCGGTTTCTATATCCTGAAGTAGCACACAAGGTTTTCAAACCATTCTTATATGTGTTTATGTGTCCACGTACAAAATTGATAGATATACTTATATTTCAAGTTTATTATGTATTGTGAACTTAATTTAAATTTAATTATGTAATTTGATACACACGGCTTCACAAGATAACATAGTGGGGTGAGAGGGCAAATGAGAACAGCTTGCTATCACTACATTAGTTATTTAAAGGAATGTTTACGTACAATACAATGAACTTCTTTACAACATGTAAATACACTTATAATCGTTCCTATCGAGAAGGAAATGGGTACATGGAACCTATGTCTATTATTTATTTTAAGTTCGAAAATCTCTACGAAGTACCTTGGGGTACCCTGTGTGAATATGCTGTGTATTTCCAGACTGTAATCTATCCATATAGTCCATAGGCCACGATAATCTGTGTGCACGGTGAGCTTGTCTGCCACCTAAGTAGTATAGTAAATATCCGTTCAACCGTTAGAGCGTGATTGAATCTAACATACACATAATATTAGTAGGATAGAATAGTGGGATAGGATAGTAGGATAGGATAGTAGTATAGGATAGTAGGATAAGATAGGACAGTAGGATAGGATAGTAGGATAGGATAGTAGGATAGGATAGTAGGATAGGATAGTAGGATAGGCTAGTAGGATAAGATAGTAGGATAGGATAGTAGGATAGGATAGTAGGGTAGGATAGTAGGATAGGATAGAAGGATAGGATAGGATAGTATAGTAGAATAGGATAATAGGATAGTATAGTAGGATAGGATAGGATAGTAGAATAGTATAGTAGGATAGTATAATAGGATAGTATAGTAGGATAGGATAGGATAGGATAGTAGGATAAGATAAATTTAAGTATATGGTTTGAATGAAATTGATGCAAGGTTATTTTTATACTTTTCAGGCACAAGGCCATTCTTTGAACATCGATTTCTTAGACACCTGGAAGGGTATGGAGGAGGCTAAAACTCTTGGGCTGGCGAGATCTATCGGAGTGTCCAACTTTAACACGGAACAGGTTGATAGGATTATCAAGAACAGTAACATAGTGCCCGCTGTGAATCAAATTGAGGTAAGTTTTACGAGATTTCACATTAAACTTTCACCACTATTGTCAGTTCTCAATAAACGGGATATTTACCATGTTTCCATTTACCATGTTGAGTGATCATGATAGTTTAAATACTTATATGGTGCCAGTTCTGTCGTATATTTTAAACTTCAATCTTGAAATTTATAAAGATTATGTGGTACACTTTTTATGTGGTCTTGAAAAATTCTCAATAACTGGTGGGTTAAAGATAGCACCAATAGCATAGATAATTGAGAATTCATAGGTCGTACGTGTTTAAAAAAACGTACTAAAACGAGCTTTACGCAAGTTCAAGAACCTTAGGTGTATTGATTTTCCTTAAGACATACTAAGATAAAGATAAATAAAATAAACCAGTTCAAGTTATTGATTTATTGAATTTGAATTTAAAAATTAGGCGGATCTAACCAAAGTAGGTCTATATAGATTTTTCTCATATACACTATATAAAAATGGATGTAGGTAAGTGCAAAGTTCAAGAGAGAGTTGGTTCATCTGTTCCCTTATAGCACCTCAACCACTTATTAGAACTGGACAAATGTTAGAAGAACAAGGTATCGTTAGAAGAATCTTAGTCATCCACTGGTTATAGGTTATATTATAGCGTGACATTGAATCTAATGTGGCGCCCTCTAGCGGACATAAAGTACTAGTAACAATTCTATCCCTAATATTTTCTTGTTTAATACTTTTTAGAGTGAGATTTTTCAGTAGTCGGGTTTTAGTTTTAACCTTAATATTTATTGTAAGTTCTCGAATTTCAACGGCAAATAAAATCAGAACGGGGACAATATTCCACGCAGGCGAATGAAAGTGAACAGCGACAGAATTTCACGCTAGTGAAGCTGCCGGCATTAGCTAGTTATGGTTAGATAAATGGTGTGTATAAGGAGTACTGCTACGGACGTTGATCCGGTCTATGTACAGATTGAATACAAACAAATTAAGTTGAAGTTATTAATATAATAAATTGAAATAGAATTAAAAGAAGGCGGAACAGGTCTATTTTTTGTGAATTAATGATATTAACGCGTTTAGGAACGTACTCGGAACATAATATTTTTAATTATGATTGTAAAGTGTTTGCATATTTATTTCATAGATCTTTGAAACGTGATGAACTATTGTGAACTTTTAACAGTGTTTTTTTTAATTCTTCAAGCCATGAAATCTTAATACTTCTGGTTTATAAAAACTTCGATAGTATCCAGGAAGAAGCCTGATACACCATAAAATTGAAGGAAGCAATTACGATTTGGTTGTTTTAATAATGATGAGATCTTTCGTAGATATGGCGAAACAGAAGAATGTACATATTATTGGTAACGTTAGGCACAAATGTGCTAGCGTAGGTACTGAGTAAGCACAGGGCCACTGTATACTATACTTAGTCTGGCCATAAGTACTGTTACAATTAAAATAAGAAAGATATTACATTTGAATTTGGAATCTGACATTTTTATACGATTGTTCATTGTGTTTTCTAATTTTGGCGCCAATACATTGTACAATATTTTATAAAATGGAGTGGGGTGATAAAGAAAACCGAATCGCTGTGATTGCATTACACAAAGTTGGTATGGAGCCGAATGTAATGTTTAAAACTCTCCATACGCTTGGTTTTAGTCCAATGTTTGTGTACCGGGCTATTAATAGGTACAATGAGACCTCCTCTGTTTGTGACAGAAAAAGATCTGGCCGTGCACGTAGTGTTCGTACGAAAAAGGTGGTCAAAGCAGTAAGGGAAAGAATTCGAAGAAATCCTGTCCGAAAACAAAAGATTTTATCTCGGGAGATGAAGATAGCACCCAGAACCATGTCGCGCATTTTAAAAGATGACTTAGGACTTGCAGCCTATTTGAGATGCACTGGTCATTTTTTAACTGATAATTTAAAAAAGAATAGGGTGGTAAAATCGAAGCAACTACTGAAGCGGTACGCAAAGGGAGGTCACAGAAAATTTTGTTTACGGATGAGAAAATCTTTACAATTGAGCAACATTTTAACAAACAAAATGACCGTATTTATACTCAAAGCTCTAAGGAAGCTTCCCAATTAGTCGACAGAGTGCAACGTGGGCATTATCCGACTTCAGTGATGATTTGGTGGGGTGTTAGCTATGAAGGAGTGACTGAGCCATATTTTTGTGAAAAAGGTATCAAAACATCGGCACAAGTGTATCAAGATACCATTCTTGAGAAGGTAGTTAAACCCCTTAACAACACCATGTTCAATAACCAAGTATGGTCCTTCCAACAAGACTCAGCGCCGGGTCATGAAGCTCGATCCACGCAGTCTTGGTTGGAAGTGAACGTTTCGGACTTCATCAGAGCTGAAGACTGGCCGTCGTCTAGTCCCGATCTTAATCCGCTGGATTATGATTTATGGTCAGTTTTAGAGAGTATGGCTTGCTCTAAACGCCATGATAATTTGGAGTCCCTAAAACAATCCATACGATTGGCAGTGAAGATTTTTTCCATGGAAAGAGTGCGTGCTTCTATTGATAACTGGCCTCAACTTTTAAAGGACTGTGTTGCAGCCAATGGAGACCACTTCGAATAAGCTTTTTATATTTTAAATTGTTTTATATTTATGTATTAAACTAACACACTGTAAAAGTAATAAATATTATTTGCAATAAAAAAAAATGTTTTTTCTTCGTAATAATATTTATGGCTAGACTAGGTATAATCATCGGTTACCGTAACTTATGAACCCTTGTGACACAAATGAATTGCCACTTGTAAAGGAAAGTTTAAGAGCTAAGGAGGGAAAAGTAAGAAGGATACCTATATTAATTGCAGCACCCAACTACTAAGAATTAATATAAAGTGGAGAAAGTAATACTTTCCCGATCGGGCCCACAACAAACTTACAGATTTATATTTACTTAACAAATGATTACTATAATTGCGGCACCCTATGATGGCCGTTTTGATACAACTGGTATTGCTCGTTTTCTTTTTTTCGGTGCATTTAATGTTGTACAACGAAACGTTAGACGAATAACTAAACTATGGCGAGACTGGCACAGAAGAAAATAAACTTCACACACCAAAAAAGAGAAAATTAGTAAAATCAGTCGTGTCAAAACGGCCATCATAGCGTGCCGCAACTATAGTATTCAACCGAAGTTAGAATGAAGCTAAAATGATTGTGTTAAGGGTACCACGAGAAGATTCCCGTCTTTGTTGAAGTACTTTTTAACAAAGACGGGAATATAACCTACTGGTTTCAAAAGTAAAAAGACCTGGAAACGTTGGTTGTGTAGATGCCTGGGGTTCAGTAAATCACAAGGTTATTACAGCTTTTTTCGATAATTCTAATTTTCTTTCTAGATTCATCCTTCAAACACAAAAGAGCTGGAGGTAGCCGACTTTTTCGAGCGTGGCATTGTGGTGGTTGCTTACAGTCCTTTCGGATTCTTTGTCACCAGGCGAGGCAACTACGTGGTTAACAAAAATGATCCTAAGATTGCGAACATTGCTGACAAGTACAGGAAGACTATTAACCAAGTCATATTAAGATATGAGGTAAGCTGACACAAGCTCGCTTGTGAATATTTAGGCCCCATTCTCAAATTTTAATAGTAATTTCGACAAGGTTCGTGCAGCCAGAAGCTTCAGCCAGTGTGAAAAGTGTCTCCGTACTCCTTTGCCTTCAAAAGACAATGAACTTTTTCTGCTGTAGATAAGATTCAAAATGGATTGTAATATTTCGCCTCAAAATGCCTCAACATCAATGCCCTATCAGTAGTGGGACTTAAAGACGACTGGTGACGTAGGTTTCAAAATTTCCTTTGAATTTCTCGAAACTCATTTATAATAGGTAACTAATGTTAATTGCGATCACCTACTACTTTTGTTTTATCTTTCAAATCTAATCTAATCAATATCTTTTATTGCTGATCAATGGTATTTAGTTTATTTAAAAGTCCTCTTCGGCCTACCTTGTTGGCATGCAGGAATACATTGCGAAATTTTTTAACTTCCTCAAAGTAAATATTTTAAGGATTTTGTAATTTTCCTTAACTGGTATTTCATCTAAGTTATCGTTCGTGAAGAAGGTAGTTGGGATGAACTTCTGCATCCAGTACGCGATACTCCGATTGGGTGGTATGTTGGATGGATCTCTGCTTTTTCGCCAAAAATCGTTTGCCCGATTATCACTTGCCAACTAACGTTTTCCAGAATTATATTTCGCAGAATAATCATTTGCCAACTTGTGATTTCATTTTGTTTTTATTACCCAACTTCTCAGTTGCCAATTTTACGTTTGATCAACATTTTAGAATGACACTTTTCAAAATGCCAACTTTCAAGTAGCGAATGTTTTAGTTGGCATAAGATTTCGAAAATCCTGAAGAAAAAAAGCTGCAATACTGAGTCTTCGATCAAATTTTGAAGAAGTCTATTTACAAGGATGCCATTTTCATTTGGGGCAAATTATATACAGGTAGTTATTATTATTGGTTTTTTTTAAGCTCGTGCATTTTTGTCGCAGTTCGAAGCTAACCGATGTAGCATATTTAAAGCCCTGTGTAGTGAAATAAAAGCGATTTGGTTACTTTTGTTTATCATAATACTAACCTAACCTAACCTAACCGATTCTTTTCGATTTCACCTGAACTTCGCTCCACACTTTGGATTTTTGCAAATTTAACCTTTTTTTTTAACATTATATCAATGTACGAAAGGGAACTGTTACACAGACAAAACGTTATTCGTCTAAAAGTTGTCTGGCCTAATAAATAAATTGGCAAAAGATAAATGCCCCAAACGTCTTTTGTCATTACAATAATCAGCTTAACAATAATTCTACCAAATGAAACGTTGTCATACAAACATTTGACAATCGTTAGTCGTCAAAGTGAAAAATTGGCGTAACGTTGGTTGGCAAGTGATAATCGGGTAAACGATTTTTGGCGAAAAGGCAGGACCCCATGTTGAATATTCAGCAAGCACTATGTCTAGCACACGACCTGAATAAGGTGGTTGGGACCGACTCCAGTTGAGACTGGTGGGCTAATTGATTGATTGATTGATTGATATTAAGCAGTGGCCTGCAATAGTTTTATCGATAAAAGTAATTATTGCAATCGTTAAATTTTTTTTTCTCTAGATTTACAATCATTTTTGTCACCTTGATAATGGTGATCACCAAATTGTATAAACATTATGCTACAGATATGAATATAATGATGTTTTCATTGTTTTCATTTATATTTTCTTCCAGCTTGACCGCGAATTGATCCCGATTCCAAAGTCTACTAACCTCAATCGCATCCAGGAGAACATCAACGTATTTGACTTCGAGCTGACTCCTGAAGAAATTGCTACTATCGGTAGCTTCAACCAGAACAAGAGCATCTTCATTTAAACGTGACTAGAAAAGTAACGTTATAAAATTTTAGAATGCATTATGTTTTACAAATGAAGTGAGTTTGTCTAAAAATGTGAATGATAAGAATTATGTGTGTATGTAGTTTTGAAATGGTATGTGAGAAGTTCAGTAAAGAGCTAACTATAAATGCATTGAAATAAAAGCTAAATTACGTAAAGGTTGTTTCTTGGTTGTTTTACCTCGCCCAGAGGGGCCAATTTGCCGAAGGGTGCCATCTCGAAAGAAATGACCCTGGGTGCGAAAGATATGTCTCATGTAACCGAAGGCCCAAGACGTCATGGGTTTAAGTAGGTTGGAGTCCGAAATACCCACGGGTATGCGGAGGGTGTGGGCAATATCCGCAGAGATTTTGCGCACGGATAAAAAAGGTTGGTACACCCCGGATCGTACTTTCTCTGATCATAGTTTTTTCTTTTATACTTATTTATTTAACACTAAAACTATATAGCGGTTGTGTTCACGTCGGTAGTGGGTAGGTAGGATGGTAAAAGTACAATTTGTTATTACAAATATTAGTACAGTAGATGATCGATGCTGCTAGAAAACAGTCATCGTGATAAATAAAACAAAAAGAATTAAACTATATTTTGTTCTATTCATTTCGGAAATATTATTGCAATTTCAAAATATTATTGCATTCCAAATACATTCTATAATTTCGTAAAATCCGTCAAAGCTCGTTTCGTGCAAAGATGGTTCATGTTCAAGGGCGATTATTGTCTTTTTACTGCCAAGAAGCAAATAAAGCCATCCTGTAGATACGATATTAAAACAATTAAATGTATATTTTGATGTTGAACATGCGTTATTTTCTATGATTATAATTACTTAAATTCTACACTTATCAATATTTCTATTATAAACTTATAGACAATACATTTCGTCGTGTTAATCGAAAAAGACACATGTCCGTCTTCAATCGAATACCCCGAGAATTATAGATACTGATAAAAGAAAATACTTTTAGTTCGTCCGCTGCCTCGTGCGTCACCTGTTTCGTGCAAGTGTATTTCGTACAAGTAATTTTTAAAATTTCGTGCAAATACATACAATTTTGCACGACTTGCATATTCGTGACACGCATGAAGCAGCGGACCGCCTTATATTTAGTTACCCACGTTATTTTCCCAGTAAAACAGTAGCGAAAAATCTATATAACATAATTAGGACTGCTATCGTACTTTTTAGATCACTTACTACGATAATATTTATGTTATTTTTTTAAATTTTACATTTCAATCAATAATATGTTATAATAAGCTGCTCTTATCTGCACAACAGACTAAAAACAGACATGATAATTGATATTTTGTATTGATGTAATAAAGATTTGTGATTTTTAAAGAGAAAAAGAATAAAGAAACAAAGAAGTAAGAGTAAAGAAGAATGCCAGTTGCCCAAAGGGTCGCAAATGTTGGGTATGTAACGCCATAGAAGGCTTCTGAAGTTTTGCAGGTAAATAGGAAACATATTGTATTGGCCTCACTGCAGCTGTCTATTGTGCCCTAAATACTAAAATCTGGGTGTAATACAAGTAAAATTCAAATAACAATTTAGTTTATATGTTATAAGCTTAATCGTTAGTTTACGAATAAACATGAAAATAAACTAAATCGACACAAAATTAAATTGGCATCAATACAAAAAAAAATATTAATTGGACAACTGAGTAACATTAACACGTTAAAATTTGAATTTTATTTAAAAACAGCAAACAAACGTAAGAAGCAGATGAATGACAGGAATAGTACTTCCAATTCTAAACGAAGTGACGATTTATATTATTGTTTGTTATTACACGGTCATTGCGTAATAAAATCAGTGATTTCCATCTGGTGCGGTGGCAGACCATAAAAGCACCCACTTGACTTTATTATTATGCGTGGCAGCATTTTTCAGCTCGACACCACTGAGTAATAAGTTTTCTATCATACTCGTAAAACTGTCCAGGAAAATAATTGTACGCACAATGAATTGACACAGCTTCGGGCCGATTGTGGGTGATCAGTGAATTATTGAAAAATCAAATTTTAAAGTGTCTGAAAGTACCTAACCTAGTTTTCCAAAATTGACCCTACCAGTTTACGATATGAAAAACAAATGCAAAAAATCTTCCTGTACAGTTATGTTAAACCCTAAGTCACAACTTCAAATAAAAATATGCTTTATGTAATCTCCATAAAGTTCCTTTCTACAAAACATGTTATAGACATCAATCAATCGAAAGCTGTCTGAAGGAGCCGTCGATACCGAAGAGTTCATCATAGTTGGTTGGTTTTCCTGGTCGCAAGGACTCATTTGCCACGATAGCATCCTGCCGTT
This sequence comes from Eilema griseolum, assembly GCA_963662185.1. Taxonomy (NCBI): domain Eukaryota; kingdom Metazoa; phylum Arthropoda; class Insecta; order Lepidoptera; family Erebidae; genus Eilema; species Eilema griseolum. The sequence goes on from OY759249.1 coordinate 7,898,540, forward strand.
TGAACCACTCGCGGTATTCTTGGAGCTTTAGTTTCCATTGCTCTGTGAATTTAAAATTAAAGTTACATTAAAACACAATTTCGATTTTATTGAATCTATTAATGAGTCCTAAACTAATGAAATGTTTTTTTATACAGGACACGTCAATTAGACTTCACCTCGCCTAATTGTAAGCTGAAGGCAAAGTCTCAGAAAAGATGGTCACCATTATTCACCATATCATACCATGTTACAATGGTGACACGGTACGGCCCTGCGTGCCGCCCTGTTTCCGCGGACGAGTTGGAGACTCTATGGTCCCCACACCCGAGTAGAGGGCCAGATCGAGAGAGAGGGGCCTTGATCGGCCAGGGTGCGAGGGATATGCATGTTAACCTCACATTCGGCAACTAAAAACGACCTACAGGCGTACGTGCGTTTTAGTCGGTTCGAATCCGACATAACCTCTCCCACCGGCTCTGTGGTGGGGGTATCCGTAGGGATATTCCGCACGTAAAAAAAATGGTGACACTCAGCTTGAAGGTCTCATCATATGCATTTAAAAAAAAATCATGTATATATGGCATTGGAAGTGGGTAACTCAGGTAGGATAAATCTAAAACTCGGTGAAGACAGTGTAGGTAACACTGTCTTCACCGAGTTGGTAATATTAAAAAAAGCATTGCTCATAAACACCGATGCGCTTGTTGGACAACTGATGGTCAGGAAAACTCGTTAGGTATAAGGACAAAATGGTGGGGTATGTTATATGCCTGCTCCAGAAAGAAATAGACGTAAGTGCACCAGCGTGTGACAGTAGCGTTAGGTGTTTTGTTAACTGAACGATGGATATACACTCATAACATGGTGGATAAGGTGGCAGTATTAGGTAAAACACTGCCACGTTATCACATATAATAGCATATCTTGGAATGTCTTGGTAAGAACTGTGTTTTCGTACTAAAAATAATTTAATAGTTCCAAATATGGTACCTTGTAATTGTGTCATAGTGCCGCACTGGCCGCCGTAATCCGAGGGTAACATTTCCTGTGGGATATACTTGTACAAGTCCTTTACTTCTTTGTGGATGTAGATCTGAAATAGATAGTACGTCATGTCAATTCTGTTGTCATTTACTCTCAGACAGAGAAGCTTGTACACAGCTTCCAACTTTTTTATAACAGTACGATTTCTGCAAGATATGTTTTTTCAAAATCCCTGCATGTGCGCTAATAGGAATGGATGCTGGAAGAATGCTGATGATCAAATATCTTTAAAACTATTTGTTGTAATAAAGTTTAATTTTAATAGTTCATTATAATATAAAACGGGTAATTTTTCGAGGATAAAAAAATAATTATCACTATTATTTCTGTCATTTTCAAGCGACTGACCATATTCTGAATAACCTTTTAAATTCTGGTAGATGGGTTCTACATTTAAAAGCTAGCTCCTTTCCAGATTGTATGTATACAGTTCATTTATCTTCCCCTAGAGCTCCCACTGAAAATATAAATATTCAAATTTATATTTAAGTCCTTTCCTACGATAGTACCTCCGCCCTACAGAATACCGCGGTTATAATAACTTCGTGTTGTGTTCCCAGCGGTGAGTAGGGTAGCCAGAGCTCACTGGAGAATTTGTGCTGTCAGTGGGATGAGTAAAGGCTTGTCCTGCTTTGTCCTCTACACTGACGGCACAGAGACTGTGCTTACAGGGTCGGCAGCGCGAGTGTGGCTTCTCTGGTGTTACACACGTCCATAGGCCACGGTAACCACTTTCCATCAGGTGGGCCGTGTGCTTGTCTGCCACTTATGTGGTATATAAAAAAAACGATATTTAGCACAGGACTTGTCAACTGATTAAGAGTTTTTATGAGGAAAAAACTCTTAAAGTACTTAAAGCTGTGGAATGAGCTCCCTATTATGGGTTTTCAAAGCGACTATACTATGGGGTTCACGAAGAAGGGCATTAGAATTTAGATAGATCCTACAGCGTCAACAGTACGAGTATAAAGCTCCTGGTGTTGCAAACATCCATATGCCACGGTAACCACTTTCGATTACGTGGAGCGTGTAGTTGTTTGTCCCCTTAGTGGTATAAAGAATATTATAAATAACGAAAGATAGGTCCATCAAATACTTACTCGTTTTCTAATCTTTTCTTTTAGGAAAGGTTTGACGAAGTTGACAAATCGCTCAACCAGCGGCGATGTGTTCACGATGTGTACCTCCTTGAGCTTAATAGGGTATGCTTCCTGTAAACAATTGATACGTAACGAGTTTTAAAACTAGTGAATTAAATTTTTGCGTGCATCTGAGTATCGAAAAGTACCTGTTTATTAGGAAAGAATAGAATTTTCCTTACCACTACTGCGATTGAATGTAGTTTGTTCACTTTGGGGGGAAGAACATCGCAATAGTCTAACGACTTGATTGTTTTGGATTGTTTTTTTTTCTTTTAAGTTTTGATACCATACATACATATAATCACGCCTTTATCCACGGAGGGTTAGGCAGAGGTAAATTAACACCCATATTTCACCAATCATTGTATTCCGTCCCACGTAATAGGGTGATGAGCCTATTGACGGTTTTCGGGCACTATTGTTGGCTCGAGTCATGCATCTGAGCCGGAGTCTGGGCTGTATATATATGTCTAATGTTAAACTGCCATAACGTTTAGTCGCCTTGTACGACACCACATGAGAGGAGATGGGATGGTCCAAACTCCACTCTACTCTACAAACACAGCTATAACATACATAAGACAACAGGGTATTTGACTGACTTGTCAAATTAGTAAGATACTTTTTACTAAGCGTCAAAACGGTAAGTAATAAGAAAACGTATATGAAATAATTTATTGTGATGTCATAACATTTAATCGTCAAATCATTTACTTTCTATTGGTTGGGTGGATGATTAAAAATAAATAAAACGGGTAAAATAAGAACAGACACAAATTTTACCGCTCTTTTACCATTTTAAATGTAATAAGCTCAGTTAAAAAAATTATTTTAACATCAGGAAAATACCCAATTGTTGAATTTTAAAGAAACTTAAAGGTTTGTAATCGTATCTACAGTAGAATGCTTGCTTAGCTCGGCATTTGATTTCATTCATTCTGGCCTTCGATTCTATTAAAACAAAACCATTGTCATCTGTGGTATGACATTGGAATAATGGTATTAAATTCTTTATTTCTATCTCTTAAAGTCCAAAATTAAATGACAAGAGTTTAATTTTACTTTTTTATTCACTTTGCAAAAGCCTTTTAATTACGGACTTTGACTGCATTGCTTTAATGTCTTAAATTAAATGAATTTTTAGCAGTTTATGTGGTAAGAGATCGTTTTTGTTTTAGCAGAATCGAGGCCCAGTACGTTTGATGATTTATTGACACTACTGAAGAGTATTGTCACAAAGAAATAAAGCTTACTTCTCACCTGAACACAAATCATGAACTTTTTAATCGTAGCCGCGGACAATTTAGCCAACATGCTGGGTCCAAGGACAGCTGCGTCTAACACGTAGATGTCTCCAGCCACTCCTTCTCTTTCCTCAGTGAGACGCACATCTCCGATCATAAGCGCAAGTTTCAGTGTGTCTGTAATCTGCTGACTGTTGAGATCAGGATGGATCCCTGCAAAAAGTTTAATTCAAATATTAGCTATAACCCCAACTATGTAAAATGAAAAAAAAAATCACTTTTTGTTATTTTATCTAGGACACGCCAACTTGACTTCACATCGCCTGATGGTAAGCTAAAGGCAAAGGAAAGAGGGTCACCATTATAGACACTAAGTAATGTTACAATGGTGGCACTCAGCTTGGCGGCCTTATCAGATGCTTTTTCACGCACTATAAAGTACTATAAAGTAGATGAGTATCTTGATAAGAAGAATGCGTGGTCAACATAAGTCTCTTGCTTGCTCGCACAAAATAAATCAAACTAAAGCAAATTTAAAAAAGAAAGATAATCTAGTTCTAATATAGTTCGCTGAGTTTCTTACTGGTATCTGCTCAATAGAACTAATCTACCGAACCAGTGAAAGAATCATTTTCCAATAGTTTATTTTTATATTATTTAATCTTTTTATATTATTTTTTGACATAATGGGAATATTTTGACGTTCATATGTGCTCTTTGTGTGCCTAAACTGAATAGAGGAAATTGATTCTTTGATCCTATTACTTAGCTATCTTCTATTAAAAAAGGTAGACAGGTTCGAGAGTTTAAAACGGTCTCATAAAACGAAGATAAATTGCCTTTTTTAAATCACTTAGGTGGCAAACAAGTATTCGGACCACCTCCTTTTTTTTACGTGCGCAATATCCGCACGGATACCTTCCCACCTGAGCCGGTGGAAGAGGTTATGTCGGACTCGAACCAACTAAAACGCACGCCGCCTGTGGGTCATTTTGGTTGCCGAAGGTGAGGTTGACAGGCATATCCCTCGCACCCCGGCCGACCCAGGGCTATCTCTCACGATCTGGCCCTCTTCTCGGGTGTGTGGGGACGACAGAGTGCCCAACTCGTCCCCGTAAACGGGGAGGCGCGCCAGGCGCGCCACCGCCGTGGCCTGCTTCTGCCAGGGTGACAGGTGGCTCCACCTGTCACCCCCAGGCCTGCGCTCATGAGGGGCGGAGGTCGTTCATCGACCTCCGACGCCCGAGTTGCTTTCGAACGCGGGCAGCTTGGCTTGCGATCCTTCGTCGCTCTCGCTGCCGCTCCCGCCCCGCCTGTGATTTTTTTTTCTATTCCTACGCCATACTCATGAGCTAAAGGTATCTCAACCTTGTCGTAATATTATGATTATGTAATGATCAGGTACGCAGTTAAGACAAGGAGACTACAACAATCGAATTCTTCAAGTAGATACCCCAGTATAGCGTATATCAAATGGGAAGTAGGACAGATAATATGATGTAACAGTACAAAGTATTTAAGGTATTTATGGCGGTTCTATTATTCTGTCACAATAACATTAATACTCGTAACACCATGAGTAAGATTTCCTTTTGTCTGATTCATTGTTCAATTGTTATTATATTTTTAACCTATTTATTTTCACTTATTTAGCACAAATCCCTTCATTAATGTGCGAAATTTAATGTCGGACTTGAACCGACTAACACACACGCAGTCTATAGGTCGTTACCGGTTGCCAGAGATGAAGTTGGCAGGCATATCAATCGCACCCTGGCTGATCCAGAGCCAGCACAGACCCTAAATAGTTGGGACATCAGCAGGTAGATGGAGCTGATGATGTTCAACCTACCTGGCACAGATATTTCTCGCGGGGTTAGCAAGTTAGACAATAGTCATTCGCAAACAGAACGTTACACTTACCTCTACAAATTGTGACTCTTCTGCCATTTGGAGTAATGCCTGGTAGTGGAGGTCCTTGTCTGAAATTTGTAAACATTGAATTTAGTATTTAGCAAAGAAAATGAAATAGCCAAACAAGAAGAAATATAAGATACAATGAGATCAAGCGAAAGCCACTAAAGTTATCAATAAAATCTCTCAGAATAAAGCAGCTTTATTAGCAATATACTAGCGACATCTACCAAAGGAATAGCGGTCGATGAATTGCGTATAATCTGGTAGGTGGAGAACCGGATGCTATGGTATACATTCGAAGAGACCTATGTCTCACAGCAGAATGATTGCATTTTGTAATAGACATTGATTAATTGGACTATTTACAAAAAATCACATTAACATATGTACGTGAAACCATGCGAGTAAAAGTACTAACAAAAACAGTAACTGTGGCAAGTTTTGCTTTCAAATACCTATATTGATGAAGTGTTGGCTCTTAAAGTCAGTCGATAAAAAAGCTGCAATCTTCTTACAAATTATATTAAATCAAGTCTTCACTGCCCTAAAAAGTTACAACGTTATTCTATCAAGACAAAAACTCGATTGCATCCAAATTTTGGAGCCCCTTTTGGGATTAGCTCTCGTTGCTGGTATTAACCTGACAATATGTTTTTTGAAAGATATTTAATAAGGTATTTACTCTACTCAAACTCACACATATACATATAAGTGTAGGTACACACGAAAAAGGAAATTAGCACGTAGGTACTTAAAGGTTAAACATACGGCCAAAAAGTAACTACACAATGGGCATTCTTTTGGCAGTATGTCCACAATTTGTAATGAATTCGCCGCAGAATTGTTGTGGGTTTCAAAATTCAAGTATAATTGCAATTTGAACTTACATTTTGTTGGTCATGATGTCGTCGAGGTCCGGTCTGGTGGCATCCCGTTTTGAGAAAAATTCAGGACAAGCGGCTCGCATAGTGAAGTACATATCCAACTTCCTTTTACATTTCTCCAATGAGAAACTACTGCCACGCAAGAACGTCAAGATTGGACCAGTTTCTGTAAATAATATTACGCATTGATGGAATTACTGATATTCCTGGAATATGGTATACTTTTAGAAGTTTCTAAGCATTAGTTAGACTAGTTATTTGTATTCGAGGAGGTAGGACACGACGGTATTTCCGTCCCATTGAGCAGTTCGACTCGGGAGGTACTTCCGCCCTACAGAATACCGCGGTCATAATAACCACGTGTTGTGTTCCCGGCGGTAAGTAGGGTAGCCAGAGCTCACTTGAGAGTTTCTGTGCTGTCAGTGGGAAGACCAAAAGCTTGTCCTGCTTTATCGTTTACACTGACGGCACAGAAACTCTTGTGATTACAGGGTTGGCAGCGCGAGTGTGACTCCCTTGGTGTTGCACACGTCCATAGACGACGGTAACTATATGTGCTTGTTTGTCAACCAAGTGGTATAAAAAAAATTCGAGCATAATACTTTTTGTAATTATTAAGAAAGTCATTATCATCGTTCGAGCCAGATTCAGTTGGGGTCGATTTTAATATCTAACTACACAGCGGCCGCACTTTGGTATTTTCCGAAAAGAGAGCGATCAGACCTCCACTGATCAGTTGTGAGAGTTTTTAGGGCTCTAACTACCCGTAAACATTGCCCCACATAGACTACCATGACCGAGTAACGGTTAACCTGTTCTTCGAGCTACGAAGAGATCTCAATGTGTTAAGAGGTCACTCACCCTAAGACTGAGCTATTTGGTTAGATACTTCACTAAACGGAAACAATGTTGATTTGTACTTTTTAAAAAAAAATTAAGGACTTTAAAATTTTTCTGATTACAAACTCATTTTATAGACTAAAAATCGAAATTTTACCACAACTTAGACAGGTAATCTATTAATATATGTTTTCATAAAAAGTCGCTACAAGATTGTTTACTTTTAGTTCATTTTCTAATCAAATTGAGTACAGCTAGTATAGCTTAATTTTGTAATCTGTTGTAAGCAAGGTTAAGAGCAATATATAATTTTACATACAGATATCATTCCTTAGTGGCTTAGGAATAACATCTGTATGTTTTTTTTTATATACCACTTAGTTGGCAGACAAGCACACGGCCCACCTGATAGAAAGTGGTTACCGTGACCTATGGACGTCTGTAACACCAGAGGAGTCACAGTCGCGCTGCCAACCCTGTAAGTATAGAGTTTCTGTGCCGTCAGTAGAAGACAAAGCAGGACAAGCCTTTGTCTTCCCACTGACAGCACAAATTCTCCAGTGAGCTCTGGCTACCCTACTCACCGCTGGGAACACAACACGAAGTTATGTATGTGCATTGCCATCGTCACTAAGTTAGAAATCGAAAGGATGAAGCTTACCCCAGTCATCTGGCAGATGGGGCTGTTTCTTCAGCCATTCTCTAATAGCAACCACATCTTTATCTTTCGTCGTTGTGTCTTCTTTCAGTTCAACGCGGATGTTCTTCCATAGCTCGCCTGTAGGCTGTTCCAGGAGTTCTTGTTTCAGCTTCATTTCACTCTGTAACGAAGATACAGCTTATTAGTTTAAGTTCATTTAGAAAAAATGGTTTAAGCTAATGATGAGTTGGAAATATATTTAATTACTTATTAATTGACTTAGTCAATCAATCATAATTGAAGGAATTTTGTTCGCCTTTGCTGTTAAACGTCTGGTAAAATAGCTGTAAGTTTTGACGAGAAGAGTTGAACTAATGAGTACCTAACAAGGTACAGGCAAATAGGTCTATATTGGAAATAATAATAATCGAGAACCGAACAGTAAACATATTTGGCCACCTGATAACACATGACTTATTAAAAAAAATATCATAGAAGGAAAGGTAGAAGGAAAGAGAGGAAGAGGCAAACAAAAAAGAACGTTTATAGCACAGATAAAGGATAAGAAACAAGACCCGTCGCATCTGGAGGTAAAAAAAATTGGAGGCGGAAAGAGAAGGGTGGTGGTTACTTCACCGACAAGAGCGCAGCTCTTAAGTTTAGAGAGTTAAGGTAAGTTAAGTTTAAATATCTACTTAGATAACTTAGCAATAATTAAAACTTGACACATCATGGCAAAGTTTTGACGCGAATGGTTAACTGTCATAATATTATAGCGAAAGAAAATTGACCTTATTGAATCTCGAGAGGCAAGCGAACTTGAATAGTAGGGTGGTAGACCACATAATTCTTTGGTCGACTGTATAGGATATACAGTTCAAACCCTATCAAGTACTCTTAATCTTATAAAAATGTATATTATTCGTTACATTATATTTATTGTATAATTTATTGTTCTTTGCTACTTCTATTTTCTTATCTTTTCTGCATCTACATTATCTGTTCCAATGTAACAGAAGGTTTTAAATTAGCTACGTTCACAATGCTGCAACGCACTTACCCCACAAAAACCGTTATAGGCCGACAAAAAAAAAACCCGGAGCTAAACCGCATCCGCGAAATTCGCCAGCATTTCGCAATGGAGCAGCATGCTCGAAAGGCGCTAAGGTCATGTTCGTCTCGACTTCGCTATCCGCGACGTGTCGTGGTGAAATACGTAAAACGTTGTCGCAATTTCGCTAGTAGTTGTAAGTTTCTGAACTGCGTATAATTCTCGTCTTGTAGATTTGAGTACTTAATTGATCATTTACTTTTTATCGATATTTAAAAACGTATAACTTTTATAGTCAAAGTAGTAGAATATCTTTTGATCATTTACTTTATTGTTTACTATATATGAATGGGTATTGTTTAGGTATTGCTGGTAGCTAACTGAATCGAACGTTATAATCGATTTTAATTAAGTAGTAAAGTGAGAAGTGGGTGTTTCAATTCTCCTCTGCCTAACCCCATGGTGATAAAGGCGTGATGAATGTATTTATTTCAAGTAAGTAATTTATGGTTCTACAGTTTACACTACAGAAATAGATTATTGTATATATCCAGTAATATTATTATTTGCTTATATTAGTTTCGATTTTTTCTAAGATTTTATCGATATTGACATATTAAATGCTAAATTCACGATAGGTATCTGCAGTTTTGACAACAATAAGTAATATAACTACATCCCCTAATTCATTTACAATAAAACAAATCAGACTGTAGGCAGGTAATATTGTAGGTAATATAATATTTCAATTTTAGAGTATAACAATGGTGTTAACTCTAAAGCTACGCAATAATTTGTTACGTATTAGGGAAAAAAACAAAAAGCAAACAGCCGTAAGCCGTTAACCGTAAAATGAAAAAAATGGTCAAATACAATTGGAGTATTGAAATGGATAGCAAAAAATGTTGCTAAATTTTGATCTGATGTTAAATCATTATTTTGTAACGCAGACCCTGCTTCTGTCACTTTGCAAGAGTTGCTAAGTATCGTGGGCTACAGAAGTCCGTATGCAATATGAAACTACTTATAATTTTATGAATTCTCACTACTCGCTATCTAATAAGTAAATATTACAATGGTAATCAATCTATTAACTGTTAATACATAAACGCATTTCTTTCTTTTCTTCTAATTGTGTGAACAGAGGTTTTTAGTTTTTTAACAGTATCAAATTCATTTATTCAGTATAGGCACATAAAGGGCACATATGAACTTCAAAATTTCACAATTATGTCAAGAGTTATTATAAAAATATTAATTAGGTACCTATATAAAGTTTATATATATATATGTTTGTTTATTCAAGTAACACAGACTCATTTTTATTGTTAGTTACAATTCTCTTATTCTATGTTAGTACAAATTGAGCTTAAAAGATTTAGTTACTATCTATGTATTCAATCACCAGTACAGGCTCAACACCGATGTGGAGAGCCTGCAGCAGTGATTGATATATGTACAGTCAAGTCTACTGGCTATACACGCCAGGATTCTGTTGGGGCTGACTCGCACACGACGCACCAGGGACGCACACCGTTTCCGCATGATCGTGTAAAAGCAGTCGACACGTGCCTCCGCAAACATCCCTGATGCGCTGCAATACCGAGGCAGCCCCATTAATACCCGGAACGCGTTATTGTACTGGATTCGAAGGGAACTGTATGATTTTTTGGTGTAACTGGACCACAGATTGCACGTGTACAAGGATGTGCAGTATGCGCGAAATAAAGTTATTTTAATATCAGTTGAACACCTTGCAAATCTGCGAGCAATCATGTTTGCCCTTACCGACAGCGCCCTTCGCTCCCTTTCAACGTCTTCATCATCCTTGAGGTCCGCAGTCAGTACATGTCCCAGATATTTAAATTGGTACACTCTGTTTAGTGGTACTCCACTCAACAGTACTTGTGGTACATCGGTACATTTTCTGCCGGCCCCAAAGACCATGACTTCACTTTTTTTCACATTATAAATTAGGCCATGTGACTCCGCATAACTTTGACAAATAGTCATCATTCGCCTTAGGCCACATATCGAGGCACTTAGCAAGGCCATGTCATCTGCGTAACTAATATTATTAAGACATATGCCATCTATGTGACACCCCACCCGTTCCCTGCTAAGTGTCTCAACAAGCTCGTTCACATACAGGTTGAAGAGCGTAGGTGAGCTTATCCCCCCCTGCCTCACACCGCACTCCAACCGGTACGGTTCCGACATCGCACCTGCCCATCGCACCTGATTGGTCTGACTGTCATACCACGATTTAAAAGTGTTTATCAAGTACGAAGGGACACCTGACTTCACCAGTTTTCCCCAAAGAATGTCATAAGAGACCCGATCAAAAGCTCGGGAGAGGTCAAGAAAGCAAGCGTATACAGGTGTTTTTCTATTAACGTAATACCCGACAGTCCACTTAAGAGCCAGTATCGCACTTTCTGTAGATAGACCTGCTTGGAATCCAAACTGATTGTGGTGCACGTGGATATATTTATTAAGCTGATTATTAAGTAGACTATCGAATACTTTCGCGATTACAGTCGTCAGGGAAACAGGCCTATAATTATTTAAATCAGAAATGTCACCCGTTCTATTCTTTAAAATGGGTGTCACCACCGTCCTCGTCATTGGACTAGGCAGGTAAGCATGACTCACACACAGATTAAATAACATGGCTAGTACTCTTGGTAGATGAGGGCCCGCATTCTTCAGGTGCTCAATACTTAGACTATCATAACCCGGGGACTTGCCTCTAGACATAGTACTGATCACTTGCCTAACCTCTTTGGCCGTGAATCGCGTTCCCAAGTCATAATCTTCCATCGTATCCCGCACCATCCTTGAGGAGCCCAGCAGTGAAGTTACTTTAAATTGATTCTTAAAGAGCTCAGCAATCTGTAACGGCTCACTACAGTCATTGATGGTAGCAGGGAGGCCAGGCCTATAGTTTAGTTTGTTCGTCTGTTTCCAGAACGATCTGAAGTTCTTGTTGGAATGATGTGAAGCCAGAATGTCAATTTTTATTTGCTCTTCGTGACGTTGGCACCACTTTAAACGTGATTTAAATACCTTTCTAGCTTCACACATCTCGTTAAAGATGGGGCCATTAGGCTTACCTAAATTTACCCATTGAGAAAACCTCAACCTGGCCACCCCGTATGCCTCACCCACATGCCTATTCCATCCTACCACTACCTTACTTTTCCTTGGTCCCCCTCGCCTCTGATTCCTCCTCGCGGACTCACTTAGGGCGCACACAATGTCGTCATACAATTTATCAATTATAGTATGATGACTACAATCCCTACATATAGCATCGCAACATTTTCTAACACTATCTGGGAAATCAACCCTCCTTAGCTTCTCATGACAAGCCTTTGTAAAGCTTTGTATTTGTTCGGGCGTACGTTCTCCCCACACAACTGAATTAACATCAAATTTTACATAACAATGTTTAGCACACGCCACTCCGAGGTCACACTCCACGATCAAGGGTTGATGATCAGACCATCTCGTATCATACTTTACATACACCGATCCCACAGAGCTACGCGCTGCTTTTGTTACTACACAGTGGTCTAACCAAGATCTGGAGCCGTTTGCTTCGCTTACAAATGTATATGTGTCCGACTGTACACCTAACAACTCTGTATCGACACAACTCCACTCAAATTCTGTACAGTATTTAGTTAGTTCCTCAAAAAATGGTTTAGAGGGATGGGCATTAAAATCTCCTAACAGATAACAGTTCTCACAATCAGTACTATCAATAACAGCACTCACCAAACTTAGGCAGTCCGTAAATTCCACCAGATGCTTTTTTCTGTCCGTAGGCATATATATGTTAAACACTATAACAGATTTTTGCTCAAGTTTTATTTTTATTGCGCACACTCGCGGATTTTTACACTCGATCACGGACACAGCTCCGAACGCGCTTTTCCTCCACAGTAGTGCCAGACCCCCATACGGCCGACCGCTCAGCATTCCAGCCCCTGTATCCATGGCGGATGTGCCCGTGCAGCTAAAGTCATCGCTAATCAAATGCAGGTACGCGAGCTCCTCTGGAAGCAGCCATGTTTCCTGTAATGCGATGATATCTGATTCGCGACAAAGCTCCCTTATATTCTCAATGGATCGTTTCACATTTTTGCAATTAAAACTTACTAGGGTGTGTTTACTTTTTTCCATTAATAATTTTGGGTAAGCCGCTCTTGGGCGACGGTTGCCCGCCCATCAAGTTACTTCTGTAATGCACAAACCGCCTAAAAATTATACCCTTCGGCCACAAACTGCTATCTAAAAATATTTGTTTTTTAGCTTCAGCTACAAAGAACTTATATGCACTATACGAGCTGTGTATTCGTTCTAACTTCACTGATATTTGTGTTTTTCTATGGATATATTCTTCTATGTCCTTTTCAAGCGTATCTACATGAACATTTGAAATAAATATCGGTATCATTCTGTCCGCGGCTTTAAATGTGCCTGCCTCCACAATTTCACTCGCAATACCTCTTTCGCCTCTCCAACGGTACTTGTTTGTAGATTTCTTTCTTGTCACTAAGGTCCATTGTGGTCCCTTTTCATTACTTTGATGGTTTGGTTTGCAATTGCTGGCCAATGCTTGACTATAATTCACAAGCAACGGTAGTTGCTGTTCTTTTCCAATGCCATTATTGTTTATTCCCACCTCAGCTGTTAAAGATAACGGTACGGGTGACGTAATCGAACCGTCGCACGCCCCACCCACTGTACTCACAGCTGGTGAGACCTCAACCGGTCCCGTTCGTTGAGACTTTGTACATCTACCCTCATTTTCCTGCATAGTCGTAATATTCTTCGCATGATCTTGCACTTTTTGCTTTATTTTAGGTGTAGAGGAAAGCGACCAATCATTACGCTCGATCATAGTTAGATCACCCCAAAATAATACACTCCCATCCCTTTCACTCTTATCTTGCACGCTAGTCACTTTCTTCGAGTTTCCATTTGATTCTTCAATAATCACCCCTTTCATACTCTCTTGAACGTGCCGGACTTCCTTCTGTACCTCTTCTAACTGTCCCACTGTCGCGTACGTCCTTTTAAAACTTTTAACTTCTTCTTGCAGTAGTGTAAGTATATTATAAACCATTAGAAAATGATTCTTTCGCTGGTTGGTAGGTTGATTCCACTGAGAGGATACCAGTAAGAAACTCAGAGAAACGTTACCAATGTTTCATTCTGTTAAATTAATCTTCGTGCTCAAATTATTATAGATCTTTAGCTGCATACGAATTTCTGCAGTCTACTGTACCTTAGAGATCTTTGTCTCGTTATTACTGACTATCAGTCAGTTCTTTACGATAAAAAAAATTATCATCTTCCTTATAACAAACCCACCGACTGCAGGCAATCAAAAATGGCCATGCCATCGGTGAATATGAAACGTCTCCTAAAATTAGACAGAACAAGTCTAAGAACAATTATGGGGACAATAACGGGGCACTGTCCCCTCAACATGCACCTATACACCATACACGGACTGCTCCCTTTGCAGGTGGTGTTTTGTTGCCGTGGAATGTTGCTCACGTAATACCTACTGGAATGTGAGGTAGTAGCCCGTCAACGATTTCAAATTCTCGGCTCAGTGAGGTGGCTCCGCGAAACCTGTGAAGTCTACAGTAAGCTTTTGCGTTTCTGGTCTGGTCGGCTAGGCATTCTGCTCTAGCCAGTGCTCTTCACGTCCAAAAAAGGAGGCTAAGTGCAGACAAAATAGTCCTTTTATTAACTCAATCCAAATCCTTATTAATATCCCAGTAGCGTCCAAGGTTTGTATTTTGGAGTCCGAGATCCTTATAATGTTTTTTATCGGTATCTTTTTTTTTCTAGGAGCGAACGCTATCTGTTTGACCTTCGAAGGAAGGACCTCCAAAATAAAAGGATAAATGAGTTTCGTTTTGTTTAACCTCATCAATATTTACTACGTAGCGGGTACGTACTTCATAAAATATACATTGAATGCAAAACACGTGCAAGGCTCAGGTGTTACCTCTATATAGGTGCAAACAATCCATTTAAAATAAATTTGTTTAGTACCTCTTTTCTTTGCAATATTTTCAAAATACGTGATTTTTTACGAAAGTTTTGTATGTAGAATGAAAAACCGAAGAAAAAATAATTTCTTCTTCTTCCATACATTCATCCCAAGCGCATCCGCAATCTGAGCTATCAACTATCAACTCGCAATCCGAGCTCCGCATTTTCAAGTCCAATTACGTGTTTGGTAGAATTTCGAGATTTTCCGTGAAGCAATCCCCGATGGCTTGTGGATATCAGGTGGCAGTACCTGACTTCCACAAGCCATCAGGGATGTGCAAGTATTAAGTTAGACCAGTTGATAGACTTTTTAGGGCTCCCACTATGCGGTTGGGTTCACCCACCACCACGCCACAGAAGCTGTCTGAAGAAATCAATTGCAGTAAATCTCAAATGATTACATGGATGCTCTTACCTCAAGTTTATTTGGGGTCGGTGCAACATGTGTTCTTTTCCATTCATCTCTAGTTGCAGTCATCCCAATATTCACTACCTTCTTAACCACATCATCATTCACACAGTCCTTCCACCTAGGTCTCTCTCTCGTCTTGTAGCCATCCACTTCTATAGTTAGTGCCTTCCTTATGACATTACTTTCATCCCTATGTATTTCCGAACTAGGACAAACGAAGACATAGATACATCTGTCATAATTATTATAGAATGGTAAACACCAATTTCTTATTTATACAAATTCAACCAATAAGATTTATTTAGACAAAAGGTTTAAAATTAACATTTATTTAAAATGTTGTCTTAGGTAAAACGTGATTTGTCTAGACCTCTTAGATTAAATAGATGATTAACTTGTCGTTGCTCGCGACTACGTCCGCATTAAGTTCTGAATAGGTCAAAGTATTTTTCCTTCAATAATCTCTACCCAACTCGTATTAAGTAATTAACATCGTTCGCGTTCATCCTGGTTTTCTCTGAGTGCAGAATTAAAATAATTTAAGATTCAATGTATAAGATCCATCTTTTCATTTAATGTATACGTGGGTATTTAATTGGATATTTGAGAAATTTCGCAAACTTATCTTAAAAGGTATAGAAATTCATCATTTTCCCGTATAACCTTATTAAATAGAAAAAACACATTTTCATTTTGTTAGCTTAAAAAGTACCCGATAAACGGTCGGTCACGCGATATTTTGCGCGCGACGTCATTAAATAACATCTACGAAGAGACCAACCAACGAAACTTCCCTTTACGTTAAGTAAAATTTTGATAGTTACGTCACGCGAACCGTCAACAATTTAATTTTTGTCAATTTACAACTAATTAAATAAAATGTCAATATTAATATTAATCAAATAACCCGCCCCCGATCGCTCCCAGTGCAAAGGTGTCCATCACACTTGCTGCGTGTCCAAGTTGGATTGCGATGGCTAGCCTCTGCACCAGGGAGAATCCGGAGCGAGAGTCACCAGTAGCTTCTATAAGCCCCTATCCAATTGCCCTTACAAGGCTTTTGGTCTCTTTGCTCAACTTCCTCAGGGTCTCCACCGCTACTGGTACGAAATGGTAAAGCGGCTCCAACTCGGCATACATGAGTTTTTTTAAAATTAATCTTATAGGGAATCAATAAGGTTCATCAATGGTGGTGACGTTATGTTATTTGTTTCCGACATGAAATTTTATTGACAAGATAATATTTTAGTACGCTATCGGCTATCTAATAACATTAACACGAGGGCTTTTATTAAAAGGGCTAAATGGGTTATCTAAACTACCGGCACTTCTGATTTGAGAGCATCCTTTTAATTAATACCACAGAACGTACGCATCAATCAATCAATCAAGCCTATCAATAATCAAGTCCACTGCTGAACATAGGCCTCTTCTAATGTTGAGAGGCTCTGGCCTACTATTTCCACACTGATCTGACGAGTTGGCACAGGGTTTCATTTCTAGTTTTAAAAGCTAGTTTAAAATAATAGTCCCGATATATATCTCTTTCCTTTGAACGGACATATGCACTGAAAGCTTAGGACTACTTCAGAATATTCGAACTTCGACCAATATCAATCATATAGCATAAACTTTGATGGACATAATAAGAACAGTTCAAGATATGGTCGGGCGCTATGGAGATGCCCTCTACTGTGTGTACGTACATTGTGTGACTGTCAGTAAGTCAAGGTGAGTGTACAGTGCCATGAGAGGGTGTCGCAATCGTATTTGTGTTAGTTTTATGGGGTACGTCTCTCTACGCGTTTGCTAAAGGCACTCAAAGGTCATGCTTCCGAGTTTCCTTTCGTATTTCGTCACAATGTTGGATTAAGTGATGAATAATACCGTGGCTAATGAGAGTTATGGGCCCGTATTCCAGAATAACGCTCTGTTGTGAATCGACTCTCACAATGGCATTTGAACTGTAATCGAGAATACAATCTGTCCTCAGATCTAATTACACATAGATCGAGATTTAGGGCTGAGTATCGGATGGATGGAATGGGACTCTTTTGTCCGCACTAAGGCTCCTTTTTGGGCGTTTTTTTGTATTGTGTATTGTGCGTGCAGAGTACTGACAAGAGTAGCTAGTCTAGCTAAGCCCAAAAACGCAGAAGCTTACTGAGTGCTTCACAACCTTCCCGGAGCCGATGATTTGTGTTTGTTGATGAGCTACTGCCTCTCATTCCAGTATTAAGTAAGCGGCCGTTTCCTTGGCAACGAAACACGCCTGCAAAGGGGGCTGTCCGTAACACCCATGTTGTATAGGTGCTTGTTGAGGGAACAGTGGCCCATTATTGTTTCCATAATTGTTTTTGACTTGTTCAGTATAGTTTTAAGAGACGTTTCGTGTTGTTTACCGATGGAATAGCCATTTTTGATTGCCTGCAGTGGGTGATTTGTGTCTATTATTGGTTCTTTATTTCCGCGGATCTCTCGCGTATCTAAGTGCGGAACTGTGAGAAAAGGATCGGTAGTAGTGGTGTCAGGAACGGTCATGCTAGAGTCCCTCCTCGCGAGCTCGTCTGCGGCATCATTGACATAAGACCCTCTGTGCCCTTTTATTTTATTCAGACACGCTGCTATTAGTGTACAGTTGGTCTAAGTATCACATGGGCCATACAGTTTCATAAAAGTAAAAAATCTGAACAGTAAAAGTTAGTTCAATGAAATATTTTAGTAAACAATCGGCTGGTGTAAATCAGTACACAAATAGTCCAATACAAATCTGTTCAGGGGCATTATTATGAATGACATCGAGTTTCAAACGCATTCAAAAAGTAAGAAGACGGTGGACTACAATTTTTTTTTATACCACTTAGGTGGCAAACAAGCACACGGCCCACCTGGTGGGAAGTGGTTACCATGGCCTATAGACGTATGCAACACTAGGGGCGTTACACTCGCGCTGCCGACCCTGAAGAAACCTAAAAAACTGGGAAAACCGCAGCAGGGAGTTCATTACACTTTCAATTGGTTAACATAGAAGAAATAACTGAGGTAAAACTATAACTTGTCGGTTTTTACGAATACGCGTAGTTACGAAACGGTTTGTCACTCAGAAAATTGGGCTAGTAACGTTTTTCTGGTCACTATTATAAATTACAATAACCATAGATGAGCTTATCATCATTAAAATCGGTAATGAATTCTATATTTCATCTTTTCAATAAAGATGAAATACAACTATCTTATGCTCAGTTATTACTTTTGGTTTGTATTTACTATAAAAGTAAAATAAAAACAGTTGATAGCTCAAGACTAAGGCGATCATACCATTCATCACCAAGTCAATACCATCTTCTAATTGGCTAATCATTTACACTCAATGAACAGATAAAAGATCATTTTCAAAGGTGTATTATTATAGTTTTGTTCCTAGGCATTCGATGCACCGAGGTAAATGCACCTAACTGTATCCGCAACTGTACTGAACGCCACAATGCTGCTGCGAAAATAAGGTATCAGTACAATTTACTTTCGTGAAGTTCTAGATGCAAATGTGAGATATAATATTGAATAAGGTATAACTTATAATCAATCATCAATATCCTTTTAGCTATTTCTCGAGGACCGATCTTTGCTTCTGATTGGTATGTTCGCTATTTCATCAAGTTAAATAAATGGCAGGAGATCGTACACCTGCAGGAACATGCTGTAAGAACTTTCTGAGGTCCGCTTTACCAGTCTAACTGGAGATTTGGCAAAACTTCGATATTTTCCATGAAGCTATTGTCATCTGATATTACTATATGCTAGTTTCGAGACCAGACCAATACAAATGCCTATATTCATGCATACAAATATTTTTTACTACTTTTCTGGACGGTTGAAATGGTTTTATTTTCCATTTAGTTTAAAAACACTAACTACCGTTATAGATAAAGTTTTTACAAAACTAGCTCTAGAGGCAGGGATTTTTCACACATGTAGGACACGACGGTATTTCCGTCCAATTGAGCAGTTAGACTGGGGAAGTACCTCCGCCCTACAGAATACCGCGGCTATAATAGCCAGAGCTCACTGGAGAGTTGGTGCTGTCAGTGGAAAGACACTGACGGCAAAGAAACTTGCTTACAGGGTCGACAGCGCGAGTGTGACTCCTTTGGTGTTACACACGTCCATAGGACATAGTAACCACTTTCCATCTGGTGGGCCGTGTGCTTGTCTGCCACCTAAATGGTATAAAAAAAAGTATTTCTATGTCAATAAAGATCATAAATTTCAATTTGTAATCTTGTTTCTAAGCCTTTGGGATTGAATGGGTTTTGATAAAGGATAATTGAAAATACTAAAAATTGCTACCAGCTAAGAAACCTAATAGTTTCACGCTTCATAATATGAATTAATAAACTTCGTAGCATATAATTATGCTAAAAGTAATTTATACCTTCAGCAGAACAATTTTCTTTGAACATTTTGTTATTGTTCACATGAAGCGTAACCTGATTAAGGTATTTCCCCTTAATATTCCGCCTCTATTGCTAACTTTTTGCTACATTTGGTATCCCCTTCGGGCTTTACCACTGGCAACTATAAAATTACTCTATGTACATTTAATTTGACGCCATTAGATTGAAATCTTTATTGTGTAAAATTAAGTCAAGTGCGTCTTCAATCGGTGTTCGTTCTGCTCAATAACAGAATTTGATTATGATATATGATTATTGTATTATATTTTCTTCACTTACAACCAAATATGTACGTTATAATAATATATAGTAAAAAATGTATGAGAAATTTTTACAGATTTTTTTGTTGAGAGTACGTTATACTTTGAATTAAAAAAAGATTATCAATGCAACTTAGAGTACAATAATCACTGAATAAAAAATCAAATTAAAATTCTGTTATCCCAGAGTCGACGACGCTACGGTGGGTATTCGGGTGGCAGGGTATATAGGTGCTCAATAATGATTCGCAGGGTGAATCATTGAAACATCCAATATTTTAATGCTATTTTTGACCATTAGCAACTCATTCCTTATTTGACACTAGTGAGAACGAAGCTAGTGGTGACGCTTGGGAATATTTTATACCGGTAAACGATTTCTGTCACATTTATCACTAGTGGGAACAGACTCAATTTGGAAATTTAAAAATATTTTTTTACTGTAGTGGATTGTCCGGATATTTTTTGCGTAATAGCTGTTTTGTCTCGCGTGAGGTTCAATGGGTTCTTGGTCTGCATTGACCGAACGCAACTACCGTCCATCGGACTGTGTGGTAATAACAATCGTGACCTTGAGCGGTGGCATGGTAAGCACCATACTGGCATTGACACATGCCCGTGAGTTCCAAGAAGTGATTTTAAAGACACGGTACTATTATCTAGTAAAAAACACATGCTAAATACTAAGGATGATTTCCCACTTGTATTCATCATCATAGCGATTTCTTAGTCTCACTCAAAGTACACCTTTTATAGCCTAGGTCGTTTATCGCTTTGTTGTCAATACTCCCCCCTCAATCTGAGAGGAAAGCCTGCGCTAGAGCTTTATTCATTGATAGTAAGTTCACCGACTAGCAGATGAGTTTGGCTTGGCTCTCAAAAACGTTGGTAACGGGCCCTGCATACCCAAAAATACTGCAAAATGTCGATTAGAAAAATTTAATCGAATACGAATGGCAGTAAGATGACCCCCACCGTAGCCCCAAGACGGGTCTACAGGCAGATTTGGATGACTTCAGGCGTGGTTCAGAGGCTTAGTGGTCAGAGCATTCTCCCTGTAAGGGAAAAATTGCGGGTTTGAATATCACCTGAACCAATTCAATTTTTCCTATCTTGGTCGATTTGAATATTTAGCAAACTAAATGCTTTAAAATTTCATTCAACTGCAAAATGTGCTGATACTATTTTTTCGCTTTTGTTGCTTGTTCTTTATGATTATAAAAAGTGCTTTTAGTCATGCTACCGTGAATAATATTATCAGTAAATACTATCAATTTATCCCGTCATTGTTATATCTACAACGAGAAGATTCTCATGACGCGTCTCGACTAATGGAGCAGTGATATTTAGGCCTAACGTTACCATAAATACCGAAACTACATTTTCCTGTTCCTTTGTGTATCTCGTGTAGATTACGCAAACTAAACTTAAAATCACCGAAAAAACGTGATTGAAGAGATTACGGCATATCTTGTATGAACAATGAAATAAGCGGCCTTGTCATTTTGAATGAACATTGGTGGCGTGATTCATTTATTTCTAATAATACAATGCATTAGAAATATGAATCACGCCACCAAATTGCGTTCGAGTTAATTATTTCGTTTTAATAAACTCAGCAAGTACACTTCGAGCACAATAAAGGTTACCTAGATAAATGATATTGATATTGTGATGGTCATGGTAGATTACTTAGGCATTCTGCTCGATTATAAACAAACCGTTTGTAGAAGTTATTATAATTATAGGACAGAAATTGAACCTCAAATATACTACCTACAATTCTTAGATGGTTTAAAATTTTAAATGGACACTATCAAAGCAATGCGGAAAGTATATTAAGCCAGGTGAAATTAATTAGTAAATTAAATAAGGTGCTATTGAGATACGGCGTGCATCTATTCAAGTTATAGGTGCCTAACCATTTCTAAAGATAGATATTGAAAGATGTCTGCAAATGTCGTTAGTTTGACACTCAAAGATTATGGTAGGGCGAAAAACACTCCCATTTTATGATTCTGACATTATAAATATACAAGTCAATTCTATTTTATCTAAACAACTCTAACTTAAGAAAAGCATCACATCATAAAGATGTCAAATCCCTCAATGACATACGAAAAATCACAACTTGACATTGTTGAGAAATGACGAACCTACCTATGTCTTAATTTTGGTTATGTTAACAAAACACGTCATAATTCGTGAAGTTCAAAGCATAGAGTATTATTACCAGTCAGCGAAACAAAGATTTTTACTACAAAGTCTCAAAAATATATTAAAACGAAGGTATTAAGAGCAAATTAAACTATTTCGTTAATATTAATTGTATTATTGTCCGAACTAGAGGTGTGTACCAACTATCAGAACAATCTGTCAACAGGAAGGAGGAAATATAGAGGTAAAATAATTTTGAGTACTTTGTTCATCAAGATAGATCTGTTGCTGACTGTTGTGCTTCTAAAATAAAGGCGATAACCGTTTCGAGCATTGAAGGCATTGTCTTTTCTGATAATGACACATTATGTTAAATCAAATAAAATCGAAGCAAACTAAAAATGCTTTAGTTCAAACAAAATTTAACGTAAACAAACCTAATAATGATGCATAACAGTTAACCTCTAAATATAAATATGGAAACGGTGGATCGTAAAGCAATCGAAAGTGTAATAGAGTCCACTAGACCAACTACTACTACTAACGAACAGCTAGACGAACGAAGGCGAATAGTGAAAATTTTCAAAAGGAAAGCGGGTGGAAAAAGTTGTCTCTCGAACTAGTTTTATAGGCACTATGCGACCCATTGGGAAGCCGGCAGCAATCGGGTTATATAGACCCTTCAGTGCTGTTTGTACTAATGATGGATTCTTTGTAGACTGAGGGGCAGACGATACTACACAGCAAATTAAATTGGAACATGTAGTAAGTTGCAGAAGGTCTTCTGCAGCCTACTATGCCTATCAACTAATGAAATAATGGGTTTCCTAAAACTATGTTTTGGTCAGGAAACCAATGGACTTCCTGAAAAAAGCAAAAAAAGCTTCCTGATTTTGAGATTGGGATTTAATTTGAGATAAGTTTGACAACATAAATATTTTACACAGGTAGTCATTATCATGGGTGACTTTAACACATGTTTATTAAAAAAAGATACTCGTTCATCTTCTCTTCTTTCCATTGTACAATCAACTAATCTCCATGCTCTCCCTCTTAATGCCACCCACTTTTTTCCTGACTGTGCACCATCTCTTCTTGACCTCATGCTAGTTTCTTCTTTAGATCATGTCGCTAAACATGGGCAATTGGCAGCGGATATGTTCTCCTATCACGATCTTCTCTATCTATCTTATAAAGTCCGCCCACCCAAGGCAAAACCGAAAATACTAATGCAGCGTAATTTTGGTGCAGTGAATATTGATCGGCTCAGACAAGATGCAAGGGAGATCGATTGGGCGCCCTTATTAACATCAGACTCCCTAGACGAGAAGGTTAATATTTTTAATACCAACCTTATCGCGCTCTACGACAAACATGCGCCCATTCGAGCTATAAAACTGAGACACCCCCCGGCACCGTGGCTCACAGAAGACATAAAAAAATTAATCACCAAAAAAAGTGCAGCTAAGTTTAAGTTCAAGATGCGACCCACTGATCGAAATAAAGAAAGCTATCTGTCGATCCGTAATCACTGCAACAAGGTGTGTAGGAACGCACAACGCCAACATGTCCATGATTCTGTACAAAACAGTGATCCAGCTAAAGTCTGGAAATTCCTGAGATCGATGGGAGTTGGAAAGCAACGCCAAGAACTAATTCCAACACGTCCCGATATTAACGCCCTTAACCAGTATTTCTCTGCTTCGTCCAATTTCAGCGGGACAGCTAAAATTAACACTCTGAATCATCTTTCATCGCTTCCAACCCCAGACTACTCCCCATTCGTCTTTAGTCAATTGACCGCTTGTGATGTTGAGAAGAGTATTCTGTCCATATCATCTAATGCAGTTGGCTCTGATTCTATCAGCCGCAAGATGGTGCTGCCCGTCCTTAGTGACATTTTGCCCATTATCACCCACATAATGAACCACTCCATTGCCAAAGGTACATTTCCTACAACGTGGAAAGATGCCCAAATCCTTCCGTTACCAAAAAATCCTAAACCTACATCTTTTACCGAGTACCGTCCTATCTCTATCTTACCATTCCTATCCAAAGTCCTTGAACGCCTCATCCAAAACCAACTTAGTGCATTTATCCGTATAAATAACCTACTTAACCCGTTTCAATCCGGGTTTCGTCCGGGACACAGCACCACAACCTCCCTTATTAATATTACTGACGACATACGGTTCGGTATGGAGAATGGAAATCTCACAATACTCTGTTTACTTGACTTTAGCAACGCATTTAACACGGTGGATTTCGACGTTCTCCTTGCCATATTAAGCTCTCTCAACATATCTCCATCGGCTATTGACTTGTTTCGTAGTTACTTGTCTGGTCGCCGGCAGCGGGTCCGACTGGATGACACCTATTCATCTTGGTCTGACACTGCTGCGGGTGTGCCGCAGGGTGGCGTTTTATCTCCTTTGCTCTTTTCACTATTTATTAACTCTATCTCTAATCAACTTCTCTCTTCCTACCACCTTTATGCAGACGATTTACAAATCTACTGCCAGACCAATGTGGACGGGCTGTCCCAAGGTATTGCCACGATTAATACTGACCTGGCTAACCTTAGTGCTTGGACTACTATGCATGGACTTAAGGTTAATCCCGGAAAGACTCAGGTCACTGTAATTGGTAGCTCAAGACTTTTAGCTAAGGTCGACTGGTCGGCACTGCCTCAAATTTGCTTTGAAGGTACTACCATTCCCATAAGTGATACAGTGAAGAACTTGGGCATATATCTTGACAAAACCATGTCATGGACGGCTCAGGTTCAGAACGTTAGTCGTAAAATTTTCGCCACCGGTGGATCGCTGAGGAGACTACGTAATTTCCTTCCAACCGCAACTAAAATTGAGCTAGCACAATCCATACTTCTACCTATTCTGGACTATGCCGATGTCAGCTATCTTGATCTTAACGAGGACCAACTTGATAAACTTGAGCGACTCCAAAACTTCTGTGTACGATTTATTTTTGGCTTGCGCAAATATGATCATGTTTCTGAATTTCGTAAAAAACTCAAGTGGTTACCAATCCGCCTTCGCCGGAATACTCATATTCTCTCTCTTCTTTTTAATATTTTATTTAACCCGACTACTCCTTTATATTTAAAAAATCGATTTAGATTTCTGTGCGAGAACAATTCCAGACTCTTAAGATCCACGGAAAACTTAACCCTGGCAATTGTGACGCATTCTACAAGCTTCTGCGATAAATCTTTCACAGTTCAAGCTGCAAGATTGTGGAATGCGTTGCCTGTAAATATTAGACGAGCACAGTCACTGTCAACATTTCAGAGACTGGTAAGGGAGCACTACCTAGCGTTATGAGTTGTTATGTATGTTCACTCTTTGCTTTTTGTTTATTTACCTTTTTCTTATTTACTTCTAGCAGCTGTATATTATGTAATTGGTGTTTATTTGTGTGTAATTCACTTATATGGTATATATTTAACATGTGTATGTATATATGTAACTATAGTATATGTATGTTTATATATGGTATATATTTTAGGTATGTATTTATGTATCTGTATATATAGGTAGGTATTTATTTAATTAAATAATATAATCTCTTATTCTTCTTCACTTCTGTTCTTAAATGCTTTACTAGATACAAATTTTAATTAGTTTTAATTTAGTGTACACCGCAAACTACCCTGATTACTGGCAGCATAGTCCATACACTGGTTGTCTGGAAGAGATCGCAGATTGCGATAAGACCGCCCATTGTACAACTATCTAGAATGTATGTATCCATTGTATGTGTCCTATGTTTGGTGTGCAATAAAGAGTATTATTATTATTATTATTATTATTATTATTACTGATATTACGTCAAACTTTAAAATCGCTTGTGAAACTTGTTAATTAAGCAATCACGTTTTGACTGCTAAAACTCATCCGGATCTCCAAACCAAAGTGTTAAGTCGGTATACGTATATATAAGAAATCAGCATAATTTACATAAACGTACTAGAAACTGCCATTCAAGAGTCGTGCAAATATTGGTTATCTTTAGCAAATATAGCCAATGTTAGCGATGGGGCTCGTGGCTAAGTGGTAACAGAGTGGGTTAACTTATTGCATAGTTAAGCAATACTAGCCATAACAGTTTTGGGATGGGTGATCGGTCTTGAAACATTAAGATCCCTCTGTGCCTCGGAGAGCACGTTAAATTGTTGACGATCCCGTTTATTGTGGGCTCTAAAAGGTAACAATCTTTAAACATATATACTTTTAAACTGTCGCGTTCCATGATATACAATTATGTTACCGGGAATTAACGTGATCATGGTATAGGTGCATACATACCTTTGGTTTGCCTGACGTTTCGACCATGTTACACCGGCCGTGGTCACAGGCTGATATAAATATATCAATATAAATGGTCATTTGACTCTTTAATTAATGTAAAGTGAAAATGGAGGTAAAGAGTGAGAATGTTTTTTTTTTATATACCACTTAGTTGGCAGACAAGCACACGGCTCACCTGATGGATAGTAGTTACCGTGGCCTATGGACGTCTGTAACACCAGAGGAGTCACAGTCGCGCTGCCAATCCTGTAAGTACAGAGTTTCTGTGCCGTCAGTAGAAGACAAATCAGGACAAGCCTTTAGTCTTCCCACTGACGGCACAAATTCTCCAGTGAGCTCTGGCTACCCTACTCACTGCTGGGAACACAACACGAAGTTATTATAACCGCGGTATTCTGTAGGGCGGAGGTACTTCCCCAGTCGGACTGCTCAATCGGGCGGATATACCGCCGTGTCCTACCTCCTACAAAATGTAATGAATGTGAAGAATAACTCTAAAATCACGCAGAAGAATCCTGCAGAAGATGTTACAAACATAAATAACAGTCAGGTTATATTAGTTAAAATCGATTGTGAATAATCTTAACTTCCTCATTGCCTACATCATACATTTTATAAATATCCACACTGTTAACTGATAAAATAAAAAACAACATTTAGGTATTCGGTCAAAGGATTGTATTACTCACAAGTTGATTCCCGTAGCTTCGTCCGCATGACATTCTGTTCCCGTTCCCTTGACTCATGGGAAGTTTTTTTTTAAAACCTTCAACTTTTGGAATATACGAAAAAACAATTACTTAGCATAATCGGTCGTGCTATCTTCGAGTTATGAGTTTAGCTACTTCCATTTTTCGTCAGGGGTAACCTGACGAAAAAATGACAGAGTGTTATAAGTTTGACGTGTCAGTGTGTAAGTATGTGTCTGTCTGTGGCATCGTAGCTCCCGATCGGATGACCTAGTTATGATAAAAAAAAAATTAGTATCTAGATTACAAATTTCCTGTAGTCACACAGATTTTATCATAAATGCCACGAATGTATATATGTATGTATTATGATTTAATAAGACAGCGGTTACCTATTGCTTATTTAATTTTTCTTTATTATTGTTTCACACGCGCTGAATACTTGTTTAAAATTCACAAGAATTTATTATAAATAGCCAATCGATGTTATTAATTGGTCTAATAAAAATAAAACCATCTTTATTATTATAATAAGTACTTATATCATGATTACATATTATTTTATTGCGTCTACCTCTTCTAGTTAATAGTTTATTAAGGTTTTAATTTTATAACTAAATAAAATGTTGAAAAATAAAAAGCTGGTGGTAGCCATTTGCCAAAATTAATGAAAACCGCTTGCCAGCAAACTTTTAGATCTTTTCAGCATTAGTCGGGATATTTAAAAAAAAATTAAATGAGGTCGTGATATATCGTTTTGAAATCCGCGTGATAAGCTGTTTAATTTGATTCATACCCATATTGCAGTAAATTTATTTAATTTAAACTATATAGCATATTAAAGCAAACACGAAGAAGGGCGCATCGCGGTATTATTTAATTTTCTGAAAATGGTGTTAATTCGAGTTTTTATGTATAAAAATGGTGGCTTTTTGTCTTTGACAACGCACACAAGTGTAGGAAAGTGGGATATTACAGTGAATTGTGACTTTTCGTGTTGGTTCCAAATCTCCCTAAGGAGCTTCAAGTAAAGTCTCCACAATTTCACTGCGTAATCTTCTCATTAATCGTCATCATCATCATCATCAACTCATCGTCATCGTCATCGTCAACAATAATTAGCAACGCAATAATAATATAAAAAATAATAACGCAATTTGAAAATCTTGACATTGGTGTCTCGCCATTAATAATTTTAAAGACATTTACTTGACATTGGCAAAAACATTGGCAAAATTGTGGCGATTCGCAGCAGAAGCCACCAATAAAGAAAAGGAAAAGAAAAGAAGAAAGCGCCCATGTTTTTTTTCGCGTCATCTATCTAAGAACACTTGGGTTACCGAGACGAATCTAACGATATTTTTGTTGAAGAAATCCGTCCCGTTGTCTGGATTATATGTGAGTAAAATAATATTTTCAAAGAAATGTAGATATTGTATAACATCTTTAAGTTCACATTTTATTTGTGACTACTTAATTAGCTTCACTATTATTTAATTTATTCAACATTTTTCTTTTATTTACATTATAAAATATAAATTATGTTGCAAAAACATTAGTTACTATAATAATATAGTAGAATATTTTTCTAATTATTATAAGGGAAGTGATTCCTTACTTACTACTTACCTACATTAATTTTCAAGACACTTTATTTTTAAAATGTCATCTTAATTAGCATTATTACACGGACCTTGTAGCTTTTTACTGAATATCAATTTCTGTATAATTTAGTAGACAATCATATTTCTAAATTGTTTTCACAAAATTATAGTATTTTTCATAATTCAGTAGTAATAGGCATAATTTAGTAATCGCTCATATAATGAGACTCAAATTATGTTACATTTTTAAATAATAGGATGTAGGACACGAAGGAGGAGGTAGGACACGACGGTATTTCCGTCCAATTGAGCAGTCCGACTGGGGAAGTACCTCCGCCCTACAGATTACCGCGGCCATAATAACCTCGTGTTGTGTTCCCGTCGGTGAGTATGGTAGCCAGATCTCACTGGAGAGTTTTTGTGCTGTCATTGGGAAGACCAAAAGCTTGCCCTGCTTTGTCTTTACACTGACAGCACAGAAACTCTGTGCTACAGGGTTGGCAGCGCGAGTGCAACTCCCTTGGTGTTGCACACGTCCATAGGCCACGGTAACCACTTTACATCAGGTGGGCCGTGTGCTTGTCTGTCAACCAAGTGGTATAAAAAAACCTTTTACAGTTAGAAATAAGATTTGGGTGTAGGTACTTTTTTATAATGCGGAAATCTTTGTTCAAATATATATCTTTGAGACCCAAGCCTGCTAGGCTCTGGCGTAGGCTTACCTCTCAGCGTTGGAAGGTCAGACGACAGTCGCTCCCGGAAAAGCTGTCATACCGATCAAAAACAAAAAGTGGCCCCAAATGTTTTTACTTTGCGTATTACGTTACCGAGAGTGAAGCTTACTTTCTGTCGTCGGTGTGTTTCCGGCGGTGAGTATGGCAGTCTAAGCTTAAAGGAGAGTTTCGTGTTGACAATGGAAAGACCAAAGGCTGGTTTTGCTTTGTCTTCTGCACTGACTGCACAGAAAATATCTGCTCTTACAGAGTCAGTACGAGTGTGACTACCCTGGTGTGGCACCCGTACATAAGCTACGGTAACCACTTTCCTTCTGGTGGGTGGTGTGTTTGCTTACTACTTAAGCGGTACAAAAAAAAGGCTCAGCAAAATAGATCCGAGTCATACCTTGGCTGTGATTATTAGCTGCGATCGAGATAAAGAATAGGCCAGACTAATTTTCAAGGTGTTCAGCCGATCATTGCTAACATATTCATTTTTAAATTAATGCCTACTTAGTAGCTAATGTCCGGGTCCTCGATTCTACAAAAGCAAAATCAATATCTTACCACTGATATTGCAAAAAATGGCATTAAATTTTAGATTTTATTTCTATACGCTTAAGTCCAAAATTAAATTTAAAAAAAATATCACACTTTATCATTCACTCTGCTAAAAGCCTTTTAATAAAGTCGAAATACATCTTTTTTACAAATTGATTTTTTTACAGCGTCCATAGTATGACAGTGGTTTTGCTTTAGCAGAATCTAGGCCCGGGATGTATGCGTGGCATAGGAAAAGTGTTGTTATTTATCTCTAAAACCAGATTAGCTTTAAATGCAGATTGAACGTTTGTGCATGTAAATTAAAAAATATCAAGGCGTTTCCTCTTTCGTGTTATTTCATCGTCCTATATCATTTTAAGATGTTAGAACAGTATATTTATCTTGGCATACGAAGTGTTAGATCCGCGACGGAATTTCAATCAAAAGTTTGTAGGAACGAACGAATGAATGGATGGGTGAATGATTATTACTGAAAAACGTCAAAGCGACTGAATGGAACATCATTATTATCATAGCGTTAGTTGCTTGTACTTTTAAACCTGGGGTCCGTTTTTGTTTTGTTTTAGATTATATAGGCTTTTGCGAGAGCCACTATCGTCTTACCCAATTCCGAGAGGAAAAGTAGCGCCAAAATATCATCTGTAAATCTGTACATGTATCTATTGGTTAGGTGAGGAAGGCTTCGTCCGCGATGATCTTTTGACGATTTGCAGTAGTACTATCAGCCTAGTAACTGTATTGCTGTTATTCTACAGTCTGCTAGGCTGGCTGATTTCTGACTCTGACTGAATTTGTGGAACCCACATAATAATATACCCAACGAGTGAGACAGGTCTGAATAAGACACAAAAATGAATGAATGAATTTTTTATGCATATATTTATGTATATATTGGTCTATATGTGTATGTAGTTTATGATGTTTGTATATATTTATATATTATTATTTATTTATTTTTAATTATTTTTTTTATTAAATAAAAATATTATTTGTGTACCAAACTGAGAAAACTATCACCACAACACTTCGTGCACCTACTTTTAATATAAATATCTCTGCATCACCCTAAGGTTGACTGGTAGAAAATGCCTGTGGCATTAAGTCCGCCTTTGTACATTCTTTGACTGTTTGTGCAAAAAGTTTAAATAAAATAAATAAATAAAATAAAGTTATCAGCAATGTGATTTATGGAATCCCCATGATTATGGAGATTTTCTCCGGTAGCCTAGCCTAGCGGGTAGCCTAGTGGTTTGGGTAATGGACTGCTGAGACGAGGTCTCGGGTTCGATCCCAGGTTTCACCATGGCACACACCAATGACTTTTCGATGCTTTTCGAAGTTATGTGTGTATTTATCGCAGGTTTATAAGTGCCCGGTTAATGGCAATAGGCTCGCCACCTATTACATTGGGACCTAAACATAAACTGGCGAAATGTGGGTGTTAGCACCTCTGCCTACCCCTTCGGGGATATAGGCGTGAGTTTATATATATATATATGGAGATTTTCGAAGGAAAAATAATTTTGTGCATACTAAAAACTGCTTGCCGATCAACAGTCTGTAGCAGCGCATACTGTAATTATCATCCCGCGCTTGTAGAACCGTTGACAATACCACACAATTATTGAAAGATTACAAGTTAAAATGGATCCTATTCAGTTCAAAATGAAATTGAACTTTCAACCGTTAAAGTAACGGTATTATGAACGACAAGTCTATAATTAGTCAGCCTAAAATTTCGCAACTGGCAGTGAACCCACTAGAATAGAACACAGTTGCTCAACTTTACTCTCAGAGCGTTTTGCAAGCGATCTTGCGTTTACTTGGATATAGTACCGCTAACGTAAAATGTGAAGGGTATGAAGCTATACATTTCTGGATCCAGGACGACCGACGACTTCCGTACTCCATGTTCCTATGGTTCCTACACTCGAGCAACCGGAGGTGCCCCTGGGCCAGCCGGGGTGCGAGATATATAGTAGTGGAGTGGCAACTTTTTGCACAATCTAGTCTTCAGTAACTGATGAAGTAAGAAGGCGTTTTAATCGGTTTGATTCCGACATTATCACAGCCGCCGCCTCAGTCCCAGCTCCAAAGAGACATGGCTATGACTTGGGCAATTACGCGCTGTGCACGCTGTAATAGCGGTGGGGAGGTTGTGGCTAGAGAGGTCACACGGCAACCTCTCGTACCCACTGTGGCTGGTGATTAGCGAGCACGGGGAAGTGGTACGCTGCACGACTGCGTGGGTTTACTTCTACGAGTAGGTAATGCTTGAGAAGGAGGCGGCGGGGTGGGACTTCGTGACCTCATGAGGCGGAGGGGCCATCCCGATGACCCTGGGTCAGTTGGGATGCAAGGGATATAGCAGTGGCTACATTACCTAGGGCCACAAAAGACTAAAGGTCGCGTGTGCTTTTGTACGTCGAGTCCAACACAACCAGCCCCACTGACGCGTACACTGGATCGGATTTCTACACTTTAAAAAGTAGAACATGATTCCCTGGCCGATATGGTGCAGCTTTAGCCAAGCTCAACGCTCTTGGAAATTACTTAGAGATCCTAGATCCTACAGTCCCGGGTCCTTAAAGCGGGATGGGACAAAACATCTAATGAGGCCGTTAAACTGAGTGCCACCATTGCAACATTACCTAGTGTCTGTAATGGTGACCCTATTTTCTGAGACTTTGCCTTTAGCTTACCATTAGGCGAGGTGAGGTCAAGATGGCGAGTTCTAGATAAATAAAAGTAATAATAGATATTGGTGGAGTGGAATCTGGGGAAATGGTGGAGTAAGGAGCATGGACGAGCAAAGACTTTGAACCGAGCATGGTAAATATGCTCGCTGCAAATGGTACATTACGTCCCGTAACACCAGTCAGTATACACCTTTACACATAAAAAATGACAGGTAGGTTAATAGGCTGTTGGTGTAACTTTAAGAGAGATTAGAGACCATTAATTTACTAAGATGCCTCGCTTTGTATAGCCACCATTATTTATGCCAGCTGCTGCATCCATAGCTTGCATTCTAGATCCGGGGTTCACGCTGTACACTGCTTTACATTCCTTTCCATGTTTAGTCTAATCTTAGCTTTTGGGAGAGCAAACTAGCTTTGGTTAAGTTATTTTTTTATTTTTGGCTTGGAATACACGAAGATCTTTAAGCCATGTTTTTATTTAGATTAACTTGGGCCTCAGATCTATCTCAGATACTGTCTCATTTCTCTATGGTTTAGTATATTTAAAAGAATACTCTTGAGTAAAATGCACATGTCAAAACTTCAAGCCATTTCCAACTTTTGGCAGATTGCGAAATAAAAATAAAAATCATCATCCTCCTGCCCTTATCCCAAGATTATTTGGGGTCGGCGCAACATGTGTTCTTTTTCCATTCATCTCTAGTTGCAGTCATTTCAACATTCACTCCCTTCTTAACCATGTCATCTTTCACACAGTCCATCCACCGCATTTTGGGCCTCCCTCTCCCCTTGTAGCCATCCACTTCCATAGTTAGTACCTTCCTTACGACATAAAAATAAAAATGCAAAACTTAAACCCCAATAGAAGCGCAAACTACTGACACAAGAAAAATACCTAAGACCCTTATGAAAAGAAGTATGTAATAATTTGAGCTCAGTCCTCAATCCTCAATCAGCCCACCGTAGTTCACTGCTGGACATAGGCCTCTCCCAATGTCAGTTAAAGCAAAATGAGTTTTTTTTTATACCACTTAGTTGGCAGACAAGCACACGGCCCACCTGATGGGAAGCGGTTACCGTGGCCTATGGACGTATGCAACACCAAGGGTGTCACACTCGCGCTGCCGACCATGAAGAAACCTTCTGATGCCCCTCTTGAAGAACCCCATATTGTAGGCGCTTGGGAAAACCGCAGCAGGGAGGTCATTCCACAACTTCAGTTTCTTTCTTTCTTATAATAATAGTACCTACTTAAGTTAAGCTTAAGCTAGACCCGCTGTTCTGAATGGTAAAATTGTGACAAATAATACAACAGTGACATTGATTAGTTATATTATGGTCAAGTAAAGTAAGGCGGGAAAATTATTATTATAGACAAATTTTCCTAAAATTTATCTGTAATTTTAGCACGAGTGACAATTGATATTAGAAGACTGATTTTTGTGCCCAAGTAACTAGCTTTACATATATATTTCTGTTTAAATATTTTTGTTGAATCCCCACCCCCGAAGTTTCATACTTTTTATAGTTGACTGGTTATCTAATATTTAGATACTACTACAATGACAAATAATAAATCGTAAGGTGTGACAACCATTTCGCGAAGTTAAATTTCAGCCTTTGTGTTCCATTTCAACATTTTGATTCTATGTCTTGGGAAATAAAAAATAAGAAAAAAAAGAAAGTAGGTATGCCGACCTCTTTACCGTGATAACTTAAGGCTTATCGCAAAGAAAGTTTTATTGACACAGTCTTGGAAGACTTTGAATGATTAATAACAAACTTATGTCTTTAAATACATACATGCAAACATAAATGTGGGTGCTAGCACCTACCCCTTCGGAGATATAGGCGTGAGTTTATGTTATGTTATGTTTATACAAACATACATACAGAGAGACAGCACAGTTTTATACCTGCTACGATCCCGATTTCTTTAAATAATCTTAGAATAAATTAGGTTGGTATTTTATTTTTATTATATTGGCATCTTTGTATTTCGTATAGTTATTTAATATACAGGCAATAAAAAAAAAATTTTCATTTTCAAAGAAAGTTAATTGACAGTCATATCATGACCTTGAGGAAAAAAGCAAACTTTTTGTAAACAAATAACTTTTTGTATGTTTAATACTCATGAATAAATAAATTGTATGTTTTCTTAATTTATATCACCATCTTTGTATTGTGTGCATTCATACATAGCTATAAAATCCAAAAATATTAAGTACTTAAACAATATTTTTATTTTATTATACCGTTTTAATTAAAGATTTTAGCATAATTTTCTTAAAAAAACATAAAAAAATATATCACAAAATGTAAAAACAAAACTTCCGAACGAATTGAAAATTCAATTCATTTTTTTAAATAGAGAAGTACAATAAGTGAATTAAAAAAGAAACTCACATAAACAAATCGCGCACAGCCAAGTAAATCACAGATATTTCGTAACTTTTTAAGACAAAGGATGTTATCGCGTCAGCCGAGCTGCAAGTCTCAGCCAGCACTGAGACGAGCGCACCTCTTTCTGCAATCATGTTGAGAAATGCATTCAATCCATGTTACATACGGGTGACTACTTGAGCTGACCGAACAATTGTAATTTTTTAAACTCAGAAGTATTGATCTTAGTTCCAATATGTAACTGATATTTGATAATGCTTATGTGTTATTAGTTGTGATTAAATTTATTGACATGTAATGTTTTAATTATTTTATATTATATACTTTTTTTATGTGCGCAATATCACCACGGATACCCAGGAGGGTTAGGCAGAGGTGAATTAATACCCACATTTCACCAATAATTGTATTCGGTCCCACGTAATAGGGGGTTAGCCTATTGCCGTATTCCGGGCAATATAGTTGACTCGAGCCATGCATCTGAGGCTAAATCTGGGCTGTATATATCTGTCTGATGTTAAACAGCCCTATCCCTTAGTCGCCTTGTACGACACTGCATGGGAAGAGATGGGGTGGTCCAAATGCTACTCTGCCGGGAACCACGCGGCAATTTTATGATTATAATTAGTATTACTCGAATTTTAGTATTTAACTGAGTGCCTTACTAACTTCCTGGATTAGAAGTGTCTTAACGATTTTTTTTTCTAGTCTTAGGCAGTTATTGTTTAAGCTTGAGGCTTATTATATAATAAATAACTAGCTGTTCATTCCTGGCGTCACTCGGGTGCTGACGTTTTTGTAGATTTATCTCAAACTCCACAGAAACGTCGTTTACCGTGCAAATCCTTAATTCTTAGTAGATTTACACAACTTATATTTTCAAATAATTCAAATATATTAAAACCCATAAACAGTTTTTTATACAACTTAGGTGGCAGACAAGCACACGGCCCACCTAATGGAAAGTGGTTACCGTGATTTATGAACGTGTGTAGTTTAGGGGAGTTACACCCGTGCTGCCGACCCTGTAAGAACATAGATTTTCTGAGCCGTCAGTGCAGAACACAAAATCAGTATAAGCCTTTGGTCTTCCCACTGACAGAACAAAATCTCTCCAATGAGCTTTGGCTACCCTACTCACCGCCGGGAACACAACACGAGGTTATTATAACCGTGGTATTCTGTAGGGTGGAGGTACTTCCCCAGTTGGACTGATCATTTCGGACGGAAATACCGCCGTATCCTACCTCCTATATTATTAACCAACAATAAACCATAATAATAAACAAAACATAAACACAGAATTTTACACCGAACATTCAGTTTGGTTAGCTAAACTATTGATCTGTATGTTACTACAGGCCCTCCGGAATCGAAAGTCCGTTAACGGGGGTAAGTAAACTGTTCAACACAGTGCAATAATATTATAGAGCATGTGCGACACCATCTTGCATTTAGGTTTAAAGATATTTATTTTCAAAAAGACAATTACATTGCCACTTACATGAAAACATAATCTATACTAATATTATAAAGCTGCAGAGTTTCTTTGTTTGTTTGTTTGAACGTGCTAGTCTCTGGAACTACTAGTCCGATTTGAATGATTCTTTCAATGTTGGGTAGTCCATTTATCGAGGAAGGTTTTAGGCTATATATCATCACGCTACTACTTAAGGGAGCGGAGCATTGATAATAAATGTTAACAAATCCGGCAATTTTTCATTCATATTTTGAAGACTAAAACATACGGGCTCAAAGGGATTTGAAGCTTCAAAATATACTCCGGGCGAAGCTTGGGTGGGTCAGCTAGTTTACAATAAATATGCTGTTTGTCGTTGAAAGTAGCCTGTAGACTAGACAGAAAAGAACACCTAGCAGTGAGACTAACAAATTAATAATGATCAGTTATGTACAATGATAATCGTGATTTAAAGATATTGAGAGAGCCACTTTTTCGGATGTTTAGTGGTAACTTATTAGTTGACGGGTGTTTTTTAAATATTTAATTTAACTTTTTAACTTTTCAAAAAAACCGCGCGGTAGCCTAGTGGTAATAGACTGCTGAGACGAGGTCCCGGGTTCGATCCCAGGTATCACCATGGCACACACCAATGACTCTTCGATGCTTTTCGAAGTTATGTGTGTATTTATCGCAGGTTTATAAGTGCCCGGTTAATGGCAATAGGCTCGCCACCACTTACATTGGGACCTAAACATAAACTGGCGAAATGTGGGTGCTAGCACCTCTGCCTACCCCTTCGGAGATATAGGCGTGAGTTTATGTTATGTATGTATGATGTTTAAGTTATAATCTATCTTTGTACCAAATTTCATCAAAATCGATTTAGTGGTTTAATCGTTAAAAGCGTTATAGACAGACAGATTTACTTTCACATTTATATAATAATAATAATGCTCAAATGTCAACATGGGTCTATCTATGAATCTATCTATGATCTATGAAATTGTAGGTAGGTAAGTCATTACCTTTGGGTGCGTGCTAACAAAATATAACAGACCTAAGAATTCGTCTTATCAACACGCTCGAGATTATTTCATGTCTTGTACACGCAAAAACCATTTAATAATAATGTGACGTTATTATTAGATCTTTATGAGATTAGAATGGATCTGAATGAAACCACATACCGCTAAACAAATATGGTGTTGATAGGCAATAGGGGCGTATATTGAAACCACGCATACATTACACGATTTTCCAGAGTGGGAGCGGCAGGGGGAGCGAAGGAGAATCGCAAGACAAGTTGCCCGCGTCTGAGGTCGATGAATGACCTCCGCCCCCCATGAGCGCAGGCCTGGGGGTGGAACCGCCTGTCACCATGTCAGAAGCAGGCCGGTGCGCCATGCGTGTTGGGGACTCTGTGGTCCCCACACCCGAGGAGAGGGCCAGGTCGAGAGAGATGGCCCTGGGTCGGCCAGGATGCGAGGGATATGCCTCTCAACCTCACCAACGGCAACCAAAAACGACCCACAGGCGTCGTGTGTTTTAGTCGGTTCGAGTCCGACATAACCTCTCCCACCGGCTCCGGTGGTGGAGGTATCCGTGGGGATTTTTCGCACGTGAAAAAAGAAACACTATTTTCAGGTTGTATACAAAAATGGATTTAATCTGAGACCAATTTATCACTCTCTTAATGAAGTGTGAACAAAATAACTGTCAATACACATAGTATTGACAGTTATTTTGTTTGTATTATAATTAGATGAAATTTACAACGTATCGTAATATTGTTGTTCTTTTGAGGTCTTGACCAAGGCGCCCTGATTTCGCCCATGGCATCACCCCTTTAAGTAGTACTATTATTTATTCTGTGCTATAATATATATGCTGTAAATATATATAATATAAGCCATAATATATATGCTGATAAATTATTAGTTTTCAAAAAAATATGGAAATCTTCCAGATTTATGACATTTTATTAATACTGCTCCGCTCTCTTATGTAGTAGCTTGAAGATAAATATAACCTATTCTACAATTTTCTTCCATAAAATAATATCCTACGATAATTTTTTTTTAATATCCTGCGGCCTAATTACTGTTCAATAATTTTTGGTGTACCATCTGGAAATTATATCTACTATACACATGGATTAAAATAACGTCCCTAAATTGTATCGACACCGTATATTTCGAGGTAGGTACATTATATATGGAATGTTATTATATCTTCAATAAAGTCTCCTGGTATAAAGGAACCAAACAAGTTCTTAGGGCATATACCTTTCGAGTTAGTGGCAAAAGAACCTTGAAAAGGGCAGTTGTCTATCCAGACAAGATGGGTACATATACCTACCTAGACATATGTTCAAGATAAAGGAGGACACTACAAGAGTACTAATTTTACTTTACTTACTACAAAAGACTAAATGAGCTTGTAAATGGAATTTTATGATTTATTTAGGCTTTTTTCATAATAACTAATGATATAAAACTGTTAAATTTTGGACAACAAGGTAGGTATGTATTCAATAAATGGATATATTTTCTGAGAAAACCAGTTTGGAAGATGCAATAGATATTTCCTATGAAAAGATAAGGTGAAATTTAAAAGGGCACGAAAGGAATTATTAAAAAATGTATCAATGAGCATGTATTTTCTAAATGTATTGTTTAAACGAGTAGAGAAATCAGTTTTTAGATACCTACTCTGGTGATATAGTGAAACGATGATGACAATGCTGATATATGGGAAAATTAATTCATAACAATGATAGTTCGACGAATTAAATCGAATAAAGAAACATGTGCATGATCATAGTATTGCACATACGTCGTTGTTTGGTTAACACTATGAGTTTCTTCTAATTATAATACGGTACAGTCCTTTTCTAGAATGCAATCTTCTTTATTTTATTTTTATTAGCCTATGCCCGCGGCTATTATTGCCGGTTCTACTAAAGCAATTGCGGTGAAATATAAGACAGATTTTAAGTCCGACCAAGAGCTTTCAAATAAAAAAAGAACTACATCAAAATTCGTTCTGTGGTATTTGCGTCCGTCACGAGCATGGCATTTAGACAATAATTCCAAAAAAATATTTAGTGTTCGGAATCGTTAATTGAAATGAAAAAACACTGGTTCGTTTTGTAAGCGATCGTTTGTGTTCATTCAATTGTTGTGTACCCGTTATGATATGCCACCACATCAATCAAATCAAATCAAATCAAATTTTATTTGCATAAAATCATGGTAGACATATAAAATACAATAATAAAAATGTTTAGTCGTAACGCGATTGGTATGTATTTGTTCGAAGGTATTTGTTTACATATTTGAGATGATAGGTATGAGATCTATAAACAACCGTTGTTTCTCTGAGGGCTTATAATAAAAGGGAGATGCGAGTATTCCTATCTCCCATTAATTACGAGTTTGCCCAAAGAATTCGACTTCTAACTACGAATAATCTTACCAATACTGCTGCTTAGTATCATAGTTTTTTTTAACTAAAAAGATGCATTAGGGGAACCCGGGGCATCGCGGGCCCCTTAAGGAAAATCGTAAATAAAACCATAGAATTACATTATATTTTATATAATCAACAGTCTTTTATCAGTCTCATTAATTAGCTTTAAGCTTAACATAAAATTATCTTTTTTTAATACCTAACTTTGGTAGAAATCACATTTAAAAAAAAAATGGGATCTGCCTATTTTGCCCCGGGTATGGGGTAAAATGGTCCTATGCGGGGCAAAATGGGCATATAAATTAAATTGGTTAAAATCGAGCACAAAAAGAACAAATATGAAGCGATTCGTCATCGTTGTCCTCCTCACCCGCGCAAGAACAGTGGGCCCACCGGTTACAGGCGCGGCATGTGACCCAACCTTCAGCAGATTGAGAGTACCAATCACCGCAGTAAAGGCATTCTACGTCGTCGTCTTCTTCCGACTCGTTTTCTATATTTGTTTTAGTTTTCTTTACTTTCTGGCTCGTTTTCTTATTCTTACTTTTAGTAACTCCTGTCTTTTCTTTTTGAGAATGTTCTAAATCTTTTTTATAGGGCGAGCCAGTGATCAATGCTGTTTTGCCGCGTTTCCTTGTGGCTCTTCTAACTCCTGTTGCCTTAGGTTTTGGCATAATGTCACCTGGTGACATAAGGCCAAAAGATGTACTAGATGGCGGAGTAATACATGGCTGGATCAGTGTTGATGGACCTGGAGTAGGCGATGGACAGAGAGGTGGTAGAGAATTGGTCAGACTTTCACTGATACTTTGGACAG
Organism: Eilema griseolum; assembly: GCA_963662185.1. Lineage (NCBI taxonomy): Eukaryota > Metazoa > Arthropoda > Insecta > Lepidoptera > Erebidae > Eilema > Eilema griseolum. Next base: position 7,939,410 of record OY759249.1, read on the forward strand.
GTAACGATTGCGGGTGAGACTCGAAATCGGTTTGTTGTTCAGTTGCATCTTGTATGGGTAAATCTGTAGTACCTATCAGCTGCTAAAAACTCCTCATCGCCAAATATATCCGAGTTAATTGGCCATATGCCTGTTTTACGGAAGCCGTTCACAGCTACCAACATTGTAGCAGCTCTTAAATACGCATTGCAGAATAGACTAGCGACTTGGTAGTGCGTAACAACCCTGCCTGGGTGTGCTCGCAGCCACTTTTTTACTTCTTCTCCATAATAGGCGCTTAACGGCTTCATAAAACTGACGTCCAATGGCTGCAGGCGATGTGTACAGTGTGGTGGGAAGCATATTATGTGAACACCATTGGATCGCGCCATGTCCAACAAATCTAAATTTTTAATGTGGCTAGCGTGCCCATCCAGTAGTAACAGCACTGGATGTTCTTTTGTAGCGTTGCACCAGGCTACAAATTTATGGAACCATCTCAGGAATATTTCTTTTGTAATCCAACCCTTCTCATTGCATTCCGCCCAAGAATTAGGAGGAGCACCATCCATTAATTCAGGTTTCAGTCGTTGGCGGGGAAATATAAACATAGGGGGCATAAAAACCCCTGTGGCACTCATACATATTTCTACTGTAAACAACTGGCCACGTTCAGCTGATGATAACGACCCAACTTGTTTCCTCCCTTTTGTAGCCAGCACTTTTCCCAAACTCTTGGCTACGGTAGTCATGCCCGTTTCGTCTACGTTATATATTCTGTCTGCTGTAATTTTGTGTTTGTCTACTGTATCTGTTAAAATTTAAAAAAATGCTTGTACTGCTTGCCTATTGAAGCCCATGGCGCGAGCAGCTGAGGTGGCTTCAGGCTTACGAAGTGACAAGGAAGGGTTACGTTTTAAAAAATTTGCCAGCCAATCTTCCCCAGCAGATTGGGTAACAGGGTCAAAGTTATGTCGAATGTTATTTTTTGTAGCTAATTGGTAAGCTAATTGACGCACTTCTTTTGGAGACAACCCGAATAATCTACCTTCCATATCTTTAATATACGAAGTTAACTCGTGTTCTTGTGCAGCAGAAAATATAGGTCTATAGCTACCTAGTTTTGCAGGGGATATATGCTGTTTATTTTTATACTCTTCAATTTTTCGCTGCAACGTGGATCTTGGTACATTATACTCCACAGCGGCCCGTTTACAGCTTAATCTTCCACAACTCACTTCCCTAACAGCTATTTCCATATCCTCAAATATCCACTTGGCACGATCTGTTTTCCTTTGATAGTGACGAACCATTTTGAAACTGTAAAAAAAGATATAACTTTTTAATTACCTGAGGCAAAATGGGCACCCTGCCCGTTTTACCCCGCTCATAGTGCCCCCAACGACAGCAAAAAGTAAAGTTCAGGCAATAATAAAATTATCTAGTTATTTGAAGAAGTTTTTTTCTAGATATTTACATACATAATCGAAATTAGTAATGAAAGCAATGACAGGTAATTTAACACAATCACAAGTTAGCTATAACAGAAACAAATAACATAAAATTTATATCAAAAGCACGAACTTACGTTTTTTTGTTTTGTCGACCCGCAAAATGCAGCACCGCACACGAAACAACTTCGCTCGCTCGCGCGAGGTCGACTGACACACGAATCGACAAGTTCCGAGCGTCTCGGGTGAGAGTTATACAGGGGAGAGGGGGTGCCAGCTTTGCCTCGGGAGCCCGTTATGCCCCGGGTTCCCCTACTTAACTAAACTGAAACTATGACTTCATTATTTTTAATGCCCATAATAAGTAGGTCGAAATTTAAACAATTGATATACCCCAAAATTTACTACTTTTTAGATTCCTCATTTTTAAATCAATCTTATTATGAATTGTACATGATGTGTAAACGTAATGTGGTCGAGATAAATGCGATATTCGGTTGCACTCTATACATTTACACTATGCGCCAACACGTTGTGACGTCATCACGTGCCATGATTCTTTTTTTTTATACCACTTAGGTGGCAGACAAGCACACGGCCTACCTGATACCTAATTTTTATCCCAGGAATAGGTTCCTCTATGAACCGTGAACGAAGTGGCAACCACTGCGTGTTTCTAACACCAGGACTATTGTGTGGAACTATTGTGAGGAGGTAGGAAACGGCGGTATTTCCGCCCAATTGAGCAGTCCGACTGGGGAAGTACCTCCGCCCTACAGAATACCGCGGTTATAATAACTTTGTGTTTTGTGTTCCCAGTGGTGAGTAGGGTAGCCAGAGCTCACTGGAGAATTTGTGCTATCAGTGGGATGACTAAAGGCTTGTCCTGCTTTGTCCTCTACACTGACAGCACAGACACTCTGTGCTTACAGGGTCGGCAACGCGAGTGTGGCTTTTCTGGTGCTACACACGTCCATAGGCCACAGTAACCACTTTCCATCAGGTGCGCTTGTCTGCCACCTAAGCGGTATAAAAAAAAACCAGGCTGCGGCAGGCGCCAAAAAGCAGACATTTGAGGTTCCGGTACCTCATACTAACTCATTGAAACAAGGAGCATGGTTCAATAATTTAGTACGGGGTACCGGAACGTGCGAGTCCTGCATAATTTAAATAGCACAAAGAGTGGATTTCTTTTGTTGTACTAACCGCGGTAGCCTAGTGCTATGGGTAATGGAGTGCTGAGACGAGATCTCGGGTTCGATCCCAGGTTTTACCATGGCACACACCAATGACTTTTCGATGCCTTTCGAAGTTACGTGTATATTTATCGCAGGTTTATAAGTGCCTGGTTAATGGCAATAGACTCGCCACCTATTATATTGGGACCTAAACATAAACTGGCGAAATGTGGGTGCTAGCACCCCTGCCTACCCCTAGGGGATATAGGCGTAAGTTTATGTTATGTTAATAAATATAACAAATATTATAAGGAATAATTATGTACTACATTTTTGTCTTGGATACAATCTGTAAAAACAATGTATGATTATAATTAAATAAATTAAAAAATAAATAAAGCTACCATTGGTTCAATCAGCAGATGTTAGAATTCTCGTTGATGCCTTTATTCGACTAATGCCATCCACATCACGACTACTGTATCTCGTGCACCAAGATCAATGACAGCCGGGACCGACAAATACTTGATGGAAAGTGGTTATGTGTAAAATATGTAAAAATGTAAAATGGATATGTGTAACACCAGAGGAGTCACACTCGCGTTGCCGACCCTGTAAGCACAGAGTTCCTGTGTAGCCAACTATCAAAATGGCAACCTGGGTAGCTTCACTCATCGATCGTTTTGGTTTTATCAAAACTGGCCCCGAGCGCTTCACATCTTATCTACACCACGGATATCACTAATATTATAACGCTAAAGAGTTTGTTTTTTTGTTTGAACGCTCTAATCTCAGGAATTACAAGTTCGAATTGATAATTTTTTTCTGTTTTGAATAGTCTGTTAATCGATGAAGGTTTTAGGCTATATATCATCACGCTACTACTTAAGGGAGCGGGGCAGTGACTATAAATGTCTATAGGTACATCTACACATTTTGAAGACTAAAAAATAAGATATCAAAATATGCCACGGGCGAAGCTGGGCGGGTCAGCTAGTTAGGGATAAACGGATATTATTCACTTACCATTTTAAATGTCTGAAGTTCGAATGTCTGTTCTCCAGTGGTGTCCGTCTATGCACAATTACCCGTGAACTGAACAAGCCAAAACCAAATCGCGAGTAAATACGGTAAGCGTGGTTTGTGGAGAACTTGATCGAGTTCTGCGTGTTTAGTGAACTGTGAAACCAGTAGAAGTGGTGTTACGCGTGAGAAACCATTAAAAAAGAGGGTAGATCAATATAATTTATATTTAGGTAGGTACCGTAAAAACTCGACCACCGTTAATACTTTTTTTTTACGTGCGTATAATCCTCTCTGATACCCCCTTGCCGGTGGGAGAGATTATGTCGGACTAGAACCGATTAAAACGCACGTCGTTTTTGGTTGCCGAAGGTGAAGTTGACAGGCATATCCCTTGCACCTCAGCCGACCCAGGGCCATCTCTCTTGATCTGGCTTTCCTCAGGTGTGGGGACCACAGAGTCCCCCAACTCGTCCCCCACCGCTTACACTAAGGTCCTCGTTTACATCAAGGTTTAAATCATGGTACATGACAAGTTTTATGACATGTCTTCGTTTCGACTAGACATGTCATAAAACATGTTGCATACATATCTTGTATGATAAGTTGTGAACAAATCTTATGAAACAATATACAGGTTTAAAACTTGTATGAATACAAAACTTGTATCATAATTTCTAGACATACAAACATGTTGTACCTAGAATTAGAGATAAACAAAATAACAGCACATCAAAATCCGTCCAGTAGTTTTTGCATCTATTACGGACGGACAGACAATAATTCAATTTTTTTAATGTTAATATAGAATACCAAGTACGTATTTTTATCATCTCAATGTACAGAGAAGACCACTATACAATAATACAATAATGTTAACGGGAAGACGGCGGGCGTGCACTGCTGAGCCAGTCAGCCTGTGACCACGGCCGGTGTAACCTGGTCGAAACATCAGGCAAACCAAAGGTATGTACCTATGTACCTATACTATGATCGCGTTAATTCCCGGTAACATAATTGTATATCAAGGAACGCGATAGCTTAAAAGTTATCACTATACAATTATATATCATGAATAAGCCTATTGCAGTCCGCTGGTAGACACGGGCCTCTTCCAATGTGCGCTTTACAAGCATGGGTACACAGTTTAAAAAATTTCTGTGATGAGATGATAGTTCTAAAACCTACATATAGTCTGGAAAAGAACGTAATACATACCTACATACATTCGTGCCTGTAAATCCCCAAAGGGGTAGACAGAGCTGTATTAAACACCTCCAATACTAAGAGGGTGATTTATAGTCAGCTTGACTTGTTTACTGTTAGTTATCAATAATACTCGTAATTAGTCGGAACATCTAACTTCTGGGTATTATAAAAAGAATCTTTCAAACTTCAAAGCCTTTGTGACAATAATATTACGTGGTCTTGGTATATTTAGCTGTAGGTATAAAAAAAAACTAGTTGTAAGCCCAATAAGGCATGCACATCGCGTTTTGTGACTGATAACATTATGTATTCTGGTCCTAACGTGTGTGCCGGAGATGAGCGAAGATGAGCGGAGATGAGCGAGGATGAAAACGAACGAAAGTTATCACCATAACAGCTATGGACACTTTGTAGTTATTTAAGTGTTTGTTTATTTATTTAACAACATCTTGGTCCCGATTGAAGCACTATTTTATCACTATCTTAGCAATGTTCCTAGTTATATCCGAGGCTTTCACTTTGAAGTCAAATGTGCAATTACTCTTCCTTTTCTCATTCAACTTATGTGGGAACGACTGTTCAAATTTCGGCAGTAAAGCTTGGTACTAGGCTCTGTGCGTCTATCAAGTTGGCTCGGTGATTTAGTACTTACCTACTATGGGGTACCTGATTACAGCATTACGATAGGGCACAATTATGAATTTGAATCATCCAAACATATTATTATGCGTTTCGTCTTTTATGTCAAGGTAAACCAAGTTATAGAAGGGATGAGTAGAATTGCGGACTACAGATTTAAAAAATAACATAAAAAAATAAGCTTAAAACTAAAACCCGACTACTGAAAAATCACGCTCTAAAATGTATTAACAAAGAAAATATCAAGGATAGCCGTGGTCGTATGCCACTTAGTCTATCAAAACAATATATTCTAGGGAAAAGTAGACGGGTTTTATTTTTATAAAAGATACAATACGCTCAGTTGACGAACGAAATCAAACATTGAGCTGAGCTGAGCGAGAAATGACACACAAAAGCATCATCCTAACAATGTACAAGGAAACTGCTCCAAGCATATGGCACTCACGTAAGTTATTAAACAATAACAAGGCGTTATCTTTGTACGTTGTTTGTTCAATGGTTAACGAATTGAATGGACTTTGTTGACGTTTTTTGTTTTAAGATTACATTGGTGATATATTATAATAGAACTACGTCATTGCCTTTTCCAAAACTAAGTTGAGGTATTACTAGGGAACGGTCGAACTTCGATATTTTCTGTGAAGCAACTGAAATATACTGACTTCAAGAACGTATATAATAAACACCTCAACAAAGTCTAGGGAACAAGATGACCACAATTTTTTATTTCGTGTAAATCTTGTTTTGCAAATAACTGGCAGCAAATAAATAAAAATAGAGTAAAGTAGATTACAGAGTAGTTCGAAATTTAAAAATAAATTTAAATAAGTAATGATTTTCGAATATGGAGGGAAAACTTTTAAAAGTGTTTGATTGTGCAGTTTCTCTGAGGCAAATAAAAATTATTTTCTTTGATTGTAAATAACGTTTATTATCAATGATACGTCTTTTACGTATGGTTTGTGCATTTTTGTGACTGTAGTCATCATGTCACGTCGTCATTTAAGTGGCGAAGAGATGTTAAGGGCTGTTGGTATGCTGCAAGCTGGACGAACTCAACGCGACGTAGCGGATGCTGTCAACACCCAACCAAGCGTAATTTGCAGATTATGGGCACGCTACAGGTCTACAGGGGATGTTGCCGAACGTCACAGGGGATGAAATAGGGTTACTACCCCGCGACAAGATCGTTTCTTATAAAATTCCGCAAGGCGGCAACCCACGATTACTGCTCGTCAGTTGGTCGCAGGCCTCTAGTCTCAGCATCAAGTGGTTATTAGCGATCAAACTGTCAGGAGAAGACTACACGAAACCAATCTTCATGCTCGCAGACCGTTTAGGGTTCCAGCTCTTCGACGTGGAAATCGAGGTCGGCGCTTATTGTGGGCTAACGCACATTTACAGTGGACCGACCATCAATGGGCACGGGTTCTGTTTTCCGACGAATCTCGCTTCAGTTTTCATCCTGATTCGAGAAGAGTGCGTATATGGCGAGTTCCTGGACGTCGGAGTCGTGTCCAGAATCCGCAAGAAGTTCATCCTTACCAAGGTGGAACAATCATGGTATGGGCTGGAATTCGCCTTGGTGGAAGGACCGACCTCGTTTGGATACGGGGCAATTTGAATGCAAACCAATACATTCAGGAGGTTATACACCCTATGGTAATCCCTCATCGACAGCAGTTCGGTCAAGATTTTATGTTCATGCAAGATAATGCACGGTCATACACCGCGAGGGTAGTGGTCAATGCGTTAAGCGAGCACAATATTACGACGTTGGAATGGCCTGCCCAGTCTGCCGACCTCAATCCCATAGAGCATGCCTGGGATTTGCTTGGGAGAAGAGCTTTCAGTGATTCTTTGGAAAATCTGAACACTGAAGAACAACTTTTTTTACACCTTCGCAGTGTATGGAGCCATATTCCACAGACGATGATTGACAATCTCATACTAAGTATGCCACGGCGTTGTCGAGCTGTTGCTAATGCTTTAGGAGGTCCTACAGATTATTAAAAACGTTTAAAGTACGGTTAATTACTGTATTTCTTACTACCTCGTTATTTTTGTGCCTAATCATAGAAGGTTGTAATACTCAATATTGGCACAATTCAATTCTTTCTTAAAAAAAAAAAAGAATGTTTTTATTAAAATTAAAATTAAAAACTGTATAAAATACCCTTCTATTGATATAAAACACTCACTATTACAAGAAAGGGTTTTTAAATAAAAACTAGAAATGTCCTTGTTCCCTAGACTTTGTTGATGTGTGTATATAGACTTGACAAACAAAGTACTGAAAATGATTTTTAACCCCCGACGCAAAAACGACGGGGTGTAATAAGTTTGACGTGTCTGTGTGTGTGTCCGTCTGTGGCTCGTCGTAGCTCCTGAACGGATGAACCGATTTGGATTTATTTATTTTTTTGTTTGAAAGTTATATTAGTCGGGAGTATTCTTAGCTATGTTTGAAAAAAATCGATCCATAATGGCCGCCGCTACAAAAGGACGGAGTACATATTTCTTCTCAAGTCCCTGTACTCGTATATGGGTATCAAATGAAAGTGTTTGAACCGTAGAATACCATACATTACACAACTTATTTTCGATATTTTGGGGGTTGTTTTTTGTGACGGGGCTTTTTTAAATTTTGTATGCCTTAGTTTTGTCCCCTTCCTGTTGACTGATTGTTCTAATATTTAGTGCACCTTTATTTCGGACAAAAATACAATTTAATTCAATAAAACAGTTTGATTTGATCTTAATACATTGGTATTGAGATCATTTTGAGACTGTGTAGTCAAGATGGATCTGAGGTTAACTGTAACTACTGGCAATACAAGCTGTCAAACTATTGTTAGGGCTTCAACTGTCAGTTTTTTGCACGCAAAAGCAAGAGAGTCACACTCGCGCTGCCAACCCTGCAAGCATTGAGAGTTTCTGTGCCGTCAGTGTAAAAGACGTCAGTAAGTGTATACTGTCAGTAAGTAATGGCACAGGAAATAAAATTTTCTAGGTAATTGTATAAAGCACTATCAAGACCCAAAGTATACACCGCCATCTGCGGCAAATATCGGTCTCTTTGGCATCGGCAGCAGAACTGAGGGTGCTCGTAGTACCTACCTATAGCTAAGGCACAGTATGGTATCTAAGTTCTTATAAGGTACCTATAGGTACACGGCTCCTTTGAACCTATTCGTACCTTTTGGCAATAAAAATATTTCGCGGACAATATTATTGCTTGTGCAGTTTTACAAGGCGCTTGATTTTTTGGTTAATTTATTTAGAGCAAATACGAATAGTGTGCTAACTATTCATAATCGATTAAAATAAGCAAAAATGAACCGCATCGTCACCTCAAGATGTTTGTATAGGAGAATTTGGAGCACATTCTCCCTCGGCTTCAAGTCCCGCCTGAGTCGTTTCCCTATTTTCTATCTTAATCAGTCCTTTAACAGAGTTCTATAAAGATAGAAGACTTATTTGCGCATATTCCTGTGCACCTGCGTCACCACAAAATAAAGTGCGTATATGCCCACTAGAAGATGAACTGCTGGAGCCTCCACGGCAGGAAAGCAAATACGTCGTAGTAGTACCCATCACGGAATTTTATATTAGAATAGAAAGGAAAAGTACAAGAATTTGAGCAAGATTATAATGATTTTTTCGAACGGATCTCAGTACTACGCCTACTTTTGAGACTAACTTGTGATAACATCGTTAAAAATATGTAAATATAACATACCTATTTCCAACTGTAGAAATAATAGTGCCTAGAGAAGTTCAATTTTGAAAAACTAGGGGCATATCTGAGGGATAATTCATGCATTTTTTCAGAAATATTCTGAGTATTTGTAATGAAGAAACCGCCATGCGTGACATGCAGGTACCTAAGTGAACACAGTGTTCATAACTGTTCTACATACATACATATAATCATGTCTTTTTCCCTGAAGGGTTAGGCACAAGTGTATTAAAACCCATATTTCACCAATCATTGTTTTTGGCCCCACGTAATAGGGGGTGAGCCTATTGCCATCTTCTGGGCACTATTGTTGACTCGAGCCTTGTATCTGTGCCTAAGTCTGATGTTAAACAGCCCCATCCCTTAATCGCCTTGTAACAATTACTACTAGTTGTCCAAATAAATAAATAAAAAAGGTGACACGCAGAAGTATAGCGTAGTAAGTATGGACATCATTTTACATTTTCGCTACATGGCCTCTTGTCATAAAATATTAAGTAATTATTCGAGGTCCCATTATAATCCAATTTACCATGAAAAGTTTTATTACTTTATTACAATCAAATTATATTAATTTAAATGCCCCATGACATAATGTTTATTTGGAATTTTTTAATGTTACGTCGATGACCTTTGTTTTCAGGCATTGCGGTAGGGGTGAGTTTTTGTCTTTAAGTAATTTAACATTACACTTTTTCACTCACTTTACAATATGTCTTTTAATTTTCAACATGAACAGCATATCAGTAATATCTAAAATATAATGGCATATTTTGCAGTGTCACTGGTATGCCAGTGGCCGACAGTTAGCAGAATCACTGTTCATTAAATTTTAGACTTTATTTCTATATGCTTAAAGTCCAAAATTAAAACAAAAGAGTTTCATTAATTACACTGTTTCATTCACTCAGCAAGAAGCCTTTTAATTTTGAAATTTTACTGCATTGCTTTAAAGTCTAAAATTACATGGATTTTTTAGCTGTGTCCATGGTATGACAATGGTTTTGCTTTAGCAGAATCAAGACCCAGTACGATGGGCATGATAGGACGAATATGGATTTGTGTGATTGTTTGAAGTTATATTTAATGACTGATTTATTTTAATAAATTATAAAATTGTATTTATTTAATCTATAGCCAATTGCTTGAAAGTGCTATTCCAAACATTTCCTCATAGTTGGTAGGTTTGCCTGGGCGCAGAGTCTCGTTGGCTTTAAGTGATTCCTGTTTCTGAAACCAGCCTCTATATTCTTTATGTTTTGCTAGCCACGCATCTGTAAATAACAGTATTTAAATTACAGTTTATTGACTGAACGCGCGAGTCTCCGTTCCGACAAGGTGGCCTATTTTTCTTGAGATTGAATTAAAGTTACCAAAAAAATGTGGCAAAGGATGCTCGTAAAGTCTACTGTTCACAGAACTACTAGTTTAGAATTATGATTAGATAGATAGATAGATAGATAATACTTTATTGTACACCAATACATTTACAGCTGAGAAGTAGGTAACATGCATATACAGTTTAATGTACAATGGGCGGCTTTATCACTGAAGCGATTTCTTCCAGGCAACCTTGGGATGGACAGTAACGTGACAAGACAAAAGATATATGGAGTAGTTATCATATAAAACTAAATAAAAGGTGAACTAAAACAAAAAGACAGAGAAAAGCACAGATAAAGGATAATAAAATAAAAAATACATATACATAACATAACGTAAATGTTAAGTATTATGAACATAATATTTAACGTTTTTCCCAGTCATGATATGACTATTTTAATTATAAAGTTTCATATTATTGATTTTGTACAAGGATTCAGTAGAAGGCTTCCAGCGCAGGAATATTACAGTACTCCCACACGCATAGAATCTGGCTTTGTGAGGATGCAGAATGAACTCAAAAAGTAACTACATAATATATGAAACAATTGTAGACCTGAGGGGCTATCTTTCAGGTCATCAACAGCATATTCATCTTCGTGACACACAGCTTCCACTTGTGTCTCTTTAGCAACGGCCACGCTTCTCTGCCATTTAAGGAACTTTACGTGCATCCAATTTCACTCTCTTTCAAACCTCATAAATCATTTTGATACCTTATCTCTCGCAAATAACACATCAAAATGTATATAATTGTGATATGAGTAACTTACTTGACACTTCTTCAAGTGAACGACCAGTCCCGCCATATTCCGTTGGTAAGATATCTTTAGAAATATATTCGTGAAGACCAGTGTAACCCTTATGGAAGAAGACCTACAAGAAAACCGATGCAAAAACGATTAGGTAAATATTGTTCATTGAACGTTAACAGTGTGGAAAATTTTTACCTTGTCTGGAGGGGAAATACTCAAAATACTGAAGATAGCGAATTTCAATCAAAGGAAACATTCCTTTTTTTTAAAATGAAACAAAATTGCATTCAATGATTTTCGAAAATTAGCTTGGTGTACCAAGCTAATTTTCCGGTAATCAAACCTACTAAAGTCCGAAAAAATAGCATCGTGTATTTTTATGGTATCAATCGATAGAGCCAAGTAAGGATCAAATCTCTCTAACAAACATGGTAAATTTAATAAAAGGAATTCCATAAAACCTTGATTAAAAATGTAGTGCAAGCAAACACAGCACTTTGTTACTTATTCGAATTTTAGTAGCTTCGATTACCGGGAGTGCCAAGCGAGTTTTTGAAAACATATGAATGCAGTTTTGTTTGCTATTATAAATATTTAGTTTTCCTTTGATTGAGATTCGCTATTTCCAGTATTTAGAATAGGTACTTCTCCACCTTGTATATTGTTAAGAATAGGTAAGAAAGCTCTTTTTGTTCTTCAACGCATATTGACGAAAATAAAGAATATAAGAATTGATCTAGGTAGGTCTTTCATTTTGTTTTTTTTTACGTGATGACGAAAGGGTTCTTGGACTGGACACAGAAATACACTTCACGTTATAATACGTTTCACAATTTTGAGTGTCCACTTGTTCAGTGCGCGACAATATAAAAATGATTTTATTGAAGTTTAACTAATGTGAATACCCATAAAATATTTGGCGCGTTCAGTTGACAAAATTATAAATGACAGTTTCACTGGACATACGTGTGACCGGTCTCTCGTGTCTAATTGACCAAGAACCCAGAAAAAGACTACCTGACTTACTAAGCCCGACAGGAAATCCTGTGCCTGGTCCGTTAGCAGATGTACCGGCTGGAAGGATATTGACTTGGGTTCTTAGGGTAACGGTGAGACCATACATCCTCTTAATTGTTACCTACCTATATTAGTATTTACTGGAACTGTGGAAGGTTATAGGCTACACATCATCACGCTACTCCTCGAATGAGCGGAGAAGTAATTATAAATGTCAACAAACCCGGCATATTCCCATACATTATTTTTCTAGTAGGTAGGACACGGCGGTATTTCCGCTCAATTGAGCAGTCCGACTGGGAAAGTACCTCCGCCCTACAGAATACCGCGGTTATAATAACTTCGTGTTGTGTTCCCAGCGGTGAGTAGGGTAGCCAGAACTCACTGGAGAATTTGTGCTGTCAGTGGGATGACTAAAGGCTTGTCTTGCTTTGTCCTCTACACTGACGGCACAGAAACTCTGTGCTTACAGCGTCGGCAGCGCGAGTGTGGCTTCTCCGGTGTTACACACGTCCATAGGCCACAGTAACCACTTTCCATTAGGTGGGCCGTGCGCTTGTCTGAGACCTAAGTGGTATAAAAAAAACTTATTAAAATACAGGTATTATGTAAGCTTGGTGATACGGGAATTCGAGGAATGCCCTGGGAGAAACCGGGGCGGGTCGTAGTTTGAATTTTTTTGTACCACGTAGAAGGCAGACAAGCACAAGGTGCACCTGATGGAAAGTGGTTACCGTGACCTACAAACAAGTTTTTTTGTTAGAAAACTATTTATTTGCCGCACCCCCAAGACCTGGAATGCATTACTAGCTCACGTGTTTCCTTCTTCCTACTGTCCCGGGTCCTTTAAGCGGGACGTGAAAAAGCATTTGATGAGGCCGCCAAACTGAGTGCCACCATTGTAGCATTACTTAATCTGTAATAGTGACCCTCTTTCCTGAGACTTTGCCTTTAGCTTACCATCAGGAAAGGTGAAGTCAAGTTGGCATGTCCTAGATAAAAAAAAACTTCCCACTGACAGCACAAAATCTCTCCAGTGAGCTTTAGCTACCCTACTCACCGCGGTTACACAAAACGAGGTTATTTTAGCCGCGGTATTCTGTAGAGCGGGGAAATTTCCCCAGTCAGACTGCTCAATTGGGACAGAAATACCGTCGTATCCTACATCCATCAATCCAGTATAATGTGGTCTTCATCTCAGATACTTACTCGATTCTTAATTTTTTCACTCAAAACCATTTTAAATAAGTTGTAAGCCGTGTCGATCATTGGCGATGTGTTTACGGCGTGTATTTCTTTCAGTTTTGTTGGATAAGCTGCCTGTAAGAATTGATCCAGGTTAAATTAAGTTAATTCTCCTCTCTATACACAGTTATGTTTTTTTTTTGTAGTGGGATTCCTCACGGATTTCTAACTTCTATAGCGCCCCGGAGGTCAACGGGGCGGTTCTTTCGAATTCGAGTAAAACCGCACGCAGACCGCGGGCTGACCCCGGGGTCATCATCAGCTTTGAGATAGCCCCCTTTTTTTAATGTGCGCATAATCCCCACGGATATACTCACCACCGGGGCCGGTGGGGGAGGTTATGTCGGACAAGGTTATGGCCACCTCGGGTGTGATAACTCCGGAAAGGGGAGAGGGGTGCATCGGCTAAGATGATGGGCTGCCTTTCCTATCCTGCATCATCTTGGGAAGACTCTATGGTACGATACAACTGTTTTATGTGTGTGAACTATTTTAGTCTTAAAAAGAAAGCAAATAAATAAAGATAAATATTGTAAGACATTATACACAATGTATGATATTTATGTATTTACAAAAAACCCTTCTGATCGAGTTACCTTAAACGCGAGAAGCCAATGAAGGTGTTTTGCCTAAAAATAAGATTTATAAGGTATCTAAGTATGTTTATCCGCATTCTAGATCCCATAACACAAGCTAGTTAACCTATGCTTACCATGGCGCATGGGTCTAGATACTGTTGTGTAGAATGTTGTCAAATATTTGGGTATTTTATTTATTTTATTTACAACTAAAGCAAAGTAAGCATAATTTAACCAGGTTGTATTCTGGGATCTGGAATGCGGATATAGGTACATTCTTAATTTTTTTTTGTGTACGCGTGCACATTATTCATAGAAATAACCAGACCAATGCAATATATATAATTAATTAATATTCATGAATACAAATATTTGCACTGAGCGGGAATCAAATCGGCCTCCGATAGCAGTCGCGTTCAACTATCGCCACGCTACAGATGTTGTCGAAATATAGTAATAACATCAAGATTTAAAAAAAGAACTTACTTGTACACAAATTAGGAACTTCTTAATCATTGTAAAGGAGACTTTAGCCACGTGGCTAGGTCCTACAAAACCTATGTCTATAATATACACGTCACCGCAGACTCCTTCCACTTCCTCTCTCAGTCTGATATCCACAATCATCATCAATATTTTGCAAGCATCGACTAATTGATTTGCGTCCAATTTCTTGTCAAGACCTGTAATTAACGTTTTGAAAATTATTTAGGTAAAAATTGCAGCAGTTATAAACTAACAATTTTGGAAGTGTAATCTTTTTTAGGCGCGTTGAACACTTTTTGGGTGAATAGAAATCAAGGAATTCGCGTCTTCGTCACCTTTTATTTTACGTGTGGAAAATCCCCACCACCGGAGCCGGTGGGAGAGGTTATGTCGGACTCGATCGGACTAAAACGCACGACATATATTCAAAAGTTACTTAGATTTTACTTCTATCGGCAGTCCGCGAAGATAGTCAACGAAACAAAAAGAAAATAGAAGAATGTTTTGCCAATTCGAGACTTTGTGACAGGCATAACAAAAATCTGGTATTTTTGTTATGCCTTACACAAAAACAATCTTGTAGTTTGTGATAGTAGACTTAAAAATTAGTCATTCTTTCCAGGGCAACTGTATACGCTTTTTTATTAAGCTGCCTAATAAAATTTAGGATTACCTGTGGATAAATTTAAATAATTATGTTGTTAAGAGTAAATTGTCAAAAGGCTATTATAAAATCCAAGAATACTTAGATGATTAGATAATAAAAAAGCTTGGAAATGAGCTGTTCGCTCAATTATGCTACTCAAATAAATAATTGTATTTAGACTAAGTAGACTTAGTTAATGTTTATAAATAGACCAAAAAAGCCCGCTGAGCTTCCCGCCGGGATATTCTCAGATCGGGGCCGCGTTTCAAACCGGTGTGGTCCATTTGCTAAACTAGCATTTCATATTTCTTTTTATATTGATGTTTTGTAAGTGCTGATTTAATGGTCTATGCAGAATGAATGATTTTTGACTTTGAATTTGATAAAACATTGGTATGTTTTACCTACACAACAACATTAAACGTTCAATACATATCGAAATATTATTCACATGGTGACGGAGAAAAAATACAAGTAGCACCACCCCATCTCATCCGAAGGGTGTTGTTAGAGGTGACTAACGGAAAAAGACGCAGACGATATCACTGCGAGAGAAGAAAACCTCGAAATAAACTGTACCAACCCGTCTGACCAGCGTGGACACAGTAGACCAAAGCCTCACAACATTTGGAGATGTTGTGAGGCTTTGGTACAGCCTACAGTTGGAAAAACCTGTATATCCCATACTAGTATAATAATACTAGATTGCGTTTACTAGGATCGCGTTTGCGCGTTAATAGACATGCAAACGCGATTCATTTCTGTATTGACACCGGGTTACTATATTCACTCGCGATAGTTTTTGAACGTATAATACATACATACATACATAAAATCACGCCTGTCTCCCATAGGGGTAGGCAGAGATCACGGATCTCCATTTGCTACGATCCTGACATACTACTCTCGCTTCATTCACTCTCATTACATTCTTCATGCATGCTCGTCGGTTTAGAGTACTCCTGACCTGCCCCTTTTCTAAAACTTCCCCGATTTGGTCCAGGTATGTGCGCCTAGGTCTTCCCCTTCCGACAGTACCATCCACACTCGCCTCATACACCTGTTTCGTTAGTCTTCTTTCATTCATTCTCTCAAGGTATAATTCCACCCATAAATGTCTAGATTCATTATAGTTAAGTTTGTAATGGAAGTATTAAACATAACTAATTTAAATGCCGCATTTCCGCATGAGGAGGTAGGACACGGCGGTTTTTTCGCCCAATTGAGCAGTCCGACTGGGGAAGTACCTCCGCCCTACAGAATACCGCGGTTATAATAACTTCGTGTTGTGTTCCCGGTGGTGAGTAGGGTAACCAAAGCTCACTGAAGAGTTTTTGTGCTGTCAGTGGGATGACCAAAGGCTTGTCCTGCTTTGTCCTCTACACTGACGGCACAAAATCTCTGTTCTTACAGGGTCAGCAGCGAGGATGTGACTCCACTGGTGTTACACACGTTCATAGGTCATAGTAACCCCTTTCCATCAGGTGGGCCGTGTACTTGTCTGCCACCTAAGTTGTATAAAAAAAAACACATTTCGCATGTGCCGCCGTGTACCGCGTGGTTCCCGGCAGAGTAGAACTAGATCACCCCATCTCTTCCCATGCGGTGTCGTACAAGGCGACTAAGGAATACTGTTGCTTATCATCAGAAATATATATACAGCCCAGACTCAGCCTCAGATGCGTGACTCGCGTCAAAAATAGAGCCCGGAAGACGGCAATAGATTCACCCCCTATTACGTGGAACCGAATTTAATGATTGGTGAAATGTGGGTGTTAGTTCACCTCTGCCTAACCCTCCGGGGATAAAGGCGTGATTATATGTATGTATGTATGTAATTTAAGTTAATTACTATTATAACTAGAATAATTTCACGATTTTACCTCTACAGATAGATATTCTTCTTCCATTAGATGTCAGATCAGGTAGCGTGACGATTTGCCTGAAACAGTAAACAACAATAGGTACAATATAGGTATTTAAACTATCATTGTCACTGACATCAGTATCAGAATAAACGGGATATTTACCATGTTTCATTATTTTGAGTTTCCGAGATTTCAGCGCTGTTGCAAGCACCATGATCACGGAGGAACTGGAGTAGTGGCGGTGAACAGAAAAAAAGGTTTTTCCTAGGAGTAATTATATCGATCTACCCTCTTTCGAGTTCTTTTACTACGCGTATCTGCACTACTATTGGTTTCACTCTCACTACAAACTCGAACCCGATCTCGATCACGTTCACGACATACGATGCTCACTGTATCCACTCGCGATTTTGTTTTAGCTTGTTCCCGATCCCAATCCGTGATCATGGTGCTTGCAACAGCGCCGAAATATCGGAAACTCAAAAATTTGTAAATATCCCGTTTATTCTGATACTGAGAACAATAGGTACATTCAAAATATTCATAAGCTGCTTTCCTACAGCAGTAACTAACGTGGTTCATAACAAAGAGTTAGACTCAAAGAAAATAAAGAATCAGTGCAAAGTTACATCTGTGTTGTTTGTAGGAGGTAGTACACGACGGTATTTCCGTCCAATTGAGCAGTCCGACTGGGGAAGTACCTCCGCCCTACAGAATACCGCGGCCATACTTCGTGTTGTGTTCCCAGCGGTGAGTAGGATAGCAAGAGTTCACTGGAGAGTTTGTGCTGTCAATGAGAAGACTAAAGGCTTGTCCTGATTTGTCTTCTACACAGACAGCACAGAAACTCTCTGTGCTTACATGGTCGGCAGTGCGAGTGTGACTTATCTGGTGTCTGATGGAAGTACCATAGGCCACGGTAACCACTTTCCGTCAGGGGGGACATGTGCTAGGTGGTAAAAAAATTATTAAAATTAAAAGTAAATTGCATTAAATTATAGGCACATATAATCATGATTTTTACCTGGAGGGTTAGTCAGAGGTGAAAAAACACCCACAGTTCACCAATTAGTAGATTCGGTAATAGGAGATGAGCCTATTGCCATCTTCCGAGCACTATTAATGACTCAAACCTTTCCTCTGAGGCTGAGTCTGAGCTATTTATATCTGTCTGACGTTAAACAGCCACACTTCCCCCATGGGAAGAGATGGGGTGGTCCAAATTCTACTCTGCCGGGAACCACTTCATTGTCCGTATGTCTGTCTGTCAAAACCGTTTTCTCGAGAATGTGTGAACTGATTAAGTTGAAATTTATACCAAATACTCAAGTCTGCATTTACAGCTGTGATAAAATAAAACTTCCAGGTCAACGCAATATTGCCTTTTATGTGGCATAATTTTTTCCGTCAGCTTTGTACGGAACCCTCAGGGAGCAAATTCGTTTCGCACTTGGCCTTTTCTAAGTTCAACGATTGTATTGATTGTTTGTATTGCTATCCGAACTAAAGGTGTTGAACCAAATATTATTAATCGATAAGATAGGAAACTACGAAACGACTCAGATAGTATTTGAACTCGCTATCAGTCCCTTACAGGGCTCCAAATTCTCGAATACAACCATCCTGAGCTGATAATCGATTTGAATATTGACTGAATTTTATAAATGCTTCAATAGGAACGATTCAATTACTATCTATCAATCATTCAATCAATCAACTAGCCCATTACAGTCCACTGCCAGACATAGGCCTCTCTCAATGTTGGGAGGCTATGGCCTACTGTTGCCACGGTGGCCAGTTGGGTTGGTACATGGTTTTATTACGAGTTTTCCTTTTCTTGCAGTGATATCGTCTGCGTATTTTTCCATATTTCCGTT
This sequence comes from Eilema griseolum, assembly GCA_963662185.1. Classification (NCBI taxonomy): domain Eukaryota; kingdom Metazoa; phylum Arthropoda; class Insecta; order Lepidoptera; family Erebidae; genus Eilema; species Eilema griseolum. Next base: position 7,958,489 of record OY759249.1, read on the forward strand.
AGTCGCCTCTTACCACACCCGTTGGATGAGATGGGGTGGTGATTCTTATATTCTTTCTACACGGATCTATTACTAAATTCAATTCAATTACTTATTAATAATAATAGAATTAATTAAAACCACCTCTAAACAAAATTACAGTGAGAACTAATCAAAATGCCATTATAAACGAAAATAAAAGAAGTGATAGATTATATCTGATTACCTACAAAAATTATACTCGGATACAATGTAGGTACAGCCGATGCCAGAAGTTTTACCAGTTTCTAAACACAATTTTTTTTACAAATGATCGATAGTATATTGAAATAAACCAATCTATATAAAAATACTGTAAGTAACTATACTTTAATATATATTGTAAGAACCATGTTGCTATGTTTAAAGTCAAATAAATTATTATTATTATTATTATTATGTGCTGTCTTTATTCTCGAAGTGTTTAAGACACTTCGGTAAATTTAATGAAATCACGGGCCTAAACCAAGTGACTTTCATGTTCTGGTAGTACGGGTTGGTTGTTTAAATCTTCTTGGAGAAATTTGCGAACTATGCGGCATGTATTTAATATGGCAGCCTTTTGCATCGTCATATATGTACTTTCGGCTATGTCTATTGATTTGAGGGCTTGTATTAAATGTTTGGGTATCACTCCCGTACCAGAGAGCACCAGAGGCACTATGTAGACTCTATTCATTTTCCAAATTCTAATTAATTCTTCTTTCAGTTCTGTATACTTGTTTATTTTTTCAGTTATGGTTTTATTGAGATTGTGGGTGTTGGGAACTGCAATGTCAATAAGAAATACTGTTTTATTTTGTTTGTCCATTAAAGTGATGTCGGGTCTATTGTTGTGAATGGTTTTATCTGTTAATATTGCTCTATCAAAGTATAGTTTATGGTTGGTGCTCTCTAGTACAGGTTTTGGATTGTATTGTTAGTATGGCGTAGGTTTGTTGAATATGAGTTTATGATTGATGGCAAGTTTCTGATGAATGATTTGTGCTATTTGATTGTGTCGGTGTGTGTAATCTGACTGAGCTAAGCTAGGGCAGGCTCCAGTAATGTGTTGAATTGTTTCAGAGTGACGGTGGCATTTCCTACATTTGTCATCTAAGGTGTTGGGGTCTTTAATTATGAATTTCCTGTAGTTTTTTGTATTTACTATCTGATATTGAATACTTATCATGAAACCCTCAGTTTCGGGAAATAATGAGCCTAGTTTTAACCATTTATTTGATGCTTGGAAATCTATGTGAGCTTGTTCTAAATCGTGAATGTGTCGTCCGTGTAATTGTTTACTACGCCATTTGGTCAATTTCAGGTTTTCTGTATGTTGTTCAGTAGTAAAGCCTTTGCTTCTGTCGGTTAGATTTAGTGGTGTGTAATTTGTGTCGGATTCTACCGTTGCTTTGTGGATATTACTGAAGTTACATTTTTCATAAAAGAAATTTCTTAATTTTTGTACCTGCCCTTCCCAAAGTATTTTCAAGTCTATCATCCCTCTGCCGCCATTCTGTCTTTTTACGGTCATCCGTTCTATTGCTGATTTAGGGTGGAGGTAGAGGTGTTTTGTGAGTGTTGTCCTAGATTTTATTTCTAATTGGTTTATATCCGTGAAGGTCCATTTGACAATTCCAAAAGAGTAAGTCAGTACAGGTATTGCATATGTATTGATTGCTTTAAATAAGTTTTTTGAGTAAAGTGACCTTTTGCATATTTGGTTTAGTCTACGTATATATTCTTGGCTTAAATCTTTTTTAATTTCTGTGTGATTTATTGTTTTTCCTTGATGTAACCCTAAATATTTATATGTGTCATTTTCCTCCATTGTTGTGAATCTAATGTGTCCAGGTGAGTTTTCATTACTATCACTTTGGTTGTTGTTACTTACTTTACCTTTGTGTAAGTGAAGTGTTTTGCATTTGTCTAAGCCAAACGCCATATTGATATCGGTGCTAAACTGAGATGTGATTCTTATGAGCTCATTCATTTCTTTTTCAGATTTGGTGAAAATTTTGATGTCATCCATGAACATAAGGTGATTGATTGTAGTGTATGGTGTTAATTTATATACGTGATTTGTGTTATTTAAAAGGTTAGATAATGGATTAAGGGCCAAGCAGAACCAGATTGGACTTAGTGAATCGCCCTGGAAGATGCCATTTTCGATTGGAATTTCTTCTGTTGTGATCGTTGTTGAGTTAATAGTTAGTGATAGCGAAGTCCTCCAATCAGACATAACACCTTTTAGAAAATTTATTATGTTTGGATTTATTTTGTAGATTTGTAAGATATGTATGAGCCATGTGTGAGGTACACTATCAAAGGCTTTTTTGTAGTCTATGTAAGTTAAATGTAAGTTTCTATTATGAGTAGTTGCAATTATTATTATTATTATTATTATGTGCTGTCTTTATTCTCGAAGTGTTTAAGACACTTCGGTAAATTTAATGAAATCACGGGCCTAAACCAAGTGACTTTCATGTTCTGGTAGTACGGGTTGGTTGTTTAAATCTTCTTGGAGAAATTTGCGAACTATGCGGCATGTATTTAATATGGCAGCCTTTTGCATCGTCATATATGTACTTTCGGCTATGTCTATTGATTTGAGGGCTTGTATTAAATGTTTGGGTATCACTCCCGTACCAGAGAGCACCAGAGGCACTATGTAGACTCTATTCATTTTCCAAATTCTAATTAATTCTTCTTTCAGTTCTGTATACTTGTTTATTTTTTCAGTTATGGTTTTATTGAGATTGTGGGTGTTGGGAACTGCAATGTCAATAAGAAATACTGTTTTATTTTGTTTGTCCATTAAAGTGATGTCGGGTCTATTGTTGTGAATGGTTTTATCTGTTAATATTGCTCTATCAAAGTATAGTTTATGGTTGGTGCTCTCTAGTACAGGTTTTGGATTGTATTGGTAGTATGGCGTAGGTTTGTTGGATATGAGTTTATGATTGATGGCAAGTTTCTGATGAATGATTTGTGCTATTTGATTGTGTCGGTGTGTGTAATCTGACTGAGCTAAACTAGGGCAGGCTCCAGTAATGTGTTGAATTGTTTCAGAGTGACGGTGGCATTTCCTACATTTGTCATCTAAGGTGTTGGGGTCTTTAATTATGAATTTCCTGTAGTTTTTTGTATTTACTATCTGATCTTGAATACTTATCATGAAACCCTCAGTTTCGGGAAATAATGAGCCTAGTTTTAACCATTTATTTGATGCTTGGAAATCTATGTGAGCTTGTTCTAAATCGTGAATGTGTCGTCCGTGTAATTGTTTACTACGCCATTTGGTCAATTTCAGGTTTTCTGTATGTTGTTCAGTAGTAAAGCCTTTGCTTCTGTCGGTTAGATTTAGTGGTGTGTAATTTGTGTCGGATTCTACCGTTGCTTTGTGGATATTACTGAAGTTACATTTTTCATAAAAGAAATTTCTTAATTTTTGTACCTGCCCTTCCCAAAGTATTTTCAAGTCTATCATCCCTCTGCCGCCATTCTGTCTTTTTACGGTCATCCGTTCTATTGCTGATTTAGGGTGGAGGTAGAGGTGTTTTGTGAGTGTTGTCCTAGATTTTATTTCTAATTGGTTTATATCCGTGAAGGTCCATTTGACAATTCCAAAAGAGTAAGTCAGTACAGGTATTGCATATGTATTGATTGCTTTAAATAAGTTTTTTGAGTAAAGTGACCTTTTGCATATTTGGTTTAGTCTACGTATATATTCTTGGCTTAAATCTTTTTTAATTTCTGTGTGATTTATTGTTTTTCCTTGATGTAACCCTAAATATTTATATGTGTCATTTTCCTCCATTGTTGTGAATCTAATGTGTCCAGGTGAGTTTTCATTACTATCACTTTGGTTGTTGTTACTTACTTTACCTTTGTGTAAGTGAAGTGTTTTGCATTTGTCTAAGCCAAACGCCATATTGATATCGGTGCTAAACTGAGATGTGATTCTTATGAGCTTATTCATTTCTTTTTCAGATTTGGTGAAAATTTTGATGTCATCCATGTACATAAGGTGATTGATTGTAGTGTATGATGTTAATTTATATCCGTGATTTGTGTTATTTAAAAGGTTAGATAATGGATTAAGGGCCAAGCAGAACCAGATTGGACTAAGTGAATCGCCCTGGAAGATGCCATTTTCGATTGGAATTTCTTCTGTTGTGATCGTTGTTGAGTTAATAGTTAGTGATAGCGAAGTCCTCCAATCAGACATAACACCTTTTAGAAAATTTATTATGTTTGGATTTATTTTGTAGATTTGTAAGATATGTATGAGCCATGTGTGAGGTACACTATCAAAGGCTTTTTTGTAGTCTATGTAAGTTAAATGTAAGTTTCTATTATGAGTAGTTGCATGTTTTAGAATGGTAGAATCAATAATTAATTGCTCCTTGCATCCCATATGTTTCTGCCTGCACCCTTTTTGTTCTTCTGCCAGTATGTTATTAAGTTCTATGTGTCTATTGATTTTATGAGTAATGCAGGATGTTATTAACTTATAAAGTGTAGGCAAGCAAGTTATAGGGCGGTACTGAGATGGGTCAGAGGTGTTACAGCTTTTAGGGAGCATGTATGTTATACCTTTCGTTGTAAACTTTGGCAGGTCTTCTGATCCTTTTATGATGTTGCAGATATTTTTCCCAAGTATATCATGAAAAATGGTTAGTTTTTTGTACCAGAAATTGTGGACACCATCAATGCCCGCTGCTTTCCAGTTTTTCATCTTTTTTGTGACCTCTTCAATATCGGTGCCAGTAATATCGTCAAATTCCATCGGTTCAATAGTTTTTGATTTTTCTATTTCCTTATTTATCCAGTCAGCGTTCTCATTATGTAGACTCTGTTTCTTCCATAGATCAGTCCAGTAGTCTTTGAGTTCAGTTTCTGTAGGTAGGCCTGATAGTTTGGTGTTTGATTTTTCATTTAGTGATCTGTAGAATGATTTTTCATTAGTTGTAAATAGCTTGTTGTCAGTCTTCCTCTGCATTGATTTTTTGTACCGAGCTAATCTTTGTGATTTTAAACACAGCTTCTGTTTTAATGTGTCTAAGTACTCTTATTATTATTATTATTACTTATTATTATTATTATTATTATTATTATTATTATATTTATTGTTTTTATAAAACAACTCCCTTTTGGTTAATAGGGGTACAGTAAGAGACACACGGGTCTTAACCAAGTGTGAAACATAGAACAAGAAAACAAAAGTGTTAATGTGATGTGGGTGAAGCAAGAAATTTCCGGGTCAGACGGCAAGTGTTAAGTAGGGCGGCTTTCTGTATAAGCGTAAGGGTGGATTTTGGCATTTGTAGTGTGCTGAGGTTAGTTTGAAGGGTCTTAGGGACTACCCCAGTAGTCGATATGATGATGGGTAAAATCTTTACGCTTTCTACCTGCCATTGACTTCTAATTTCAGTAGCTAAATCTATGTATTTAGCTACTTTCTCTGAATATGTAGTGTTTAGGTTGTGTGTGTTGCAAACTGCTATGTCTATGATGAGTACTGATTTATTAATTTTATCTAGCACTGTAATGTCGGGTCTGTTGTAGTGTATGGTTTTATCTGTAATAATTGTTCGGTCCCAGTATATTTTATGTGAGGTGTTTTCTAAAATAGTGGTGGGTTTGTATTTATAATAAGCTATTTTTTGTGGAACGAATGAATGTTTGTGTGCTAAGTTTTGGTGAATTATTGCAGCAATTTGATCATGTCTATGTTTGTAATCAGTTTGGACTATAGATTTACATGCACCAGTGATGTGTTGAATTGTTTCGGGACTACTTTGACATCTTCTACATAGATCAGTGGGTAAGTTAGGGATTCGGATGATGTGTTTTTGGTAGTTACGGGTATCTATAACTTGATCCTGGATAGCTATGACAAAAGCCTCTGTTTCAGGAAACAGCTCTCCTCGCCGCAGCCACTCGTTCGATGCTACTTTATCGACGTGTGATTGACTGAGGTCGGCGAGGTGTCTCCCATGCAGAGACTTTTGTGCCCATGTATCTATTTTGTGTTGTTTGCTTAGAATTTTTGGTTCACTGTTTTTGTTTTCTAGGTTAAGAGGGGTTTGTTTTTTATCAATATCTGTAACATATTTGTGAAGATCCGATTGTTCAGCTTTAGAATAAAAATATTTACGTAATTTGTCTACGAGGGTGTTGTGTAAATTCTGTATATCAATGAGTCCTCTCCCTCCATCTTGGCGTGATATTGTGAGGCGTTGTGTGCATGATCTAGGGTGGTGTTTTCGGTTAGCTGTCATATGTGTGTTAATTGTGCGTTGTAATCGGATTAAATCACTTTGAGACCAGTTTATGATTCCAAAGGAATAAGTAAGGACTGGTATTGCAAATGTGTTTATAGCTTTAATACTATTGCGTGCATTTAGTTGACTTCTTAGAATTTGGTTCATTCTAGCTTTGAATTTTTTAGTTAATTCTAATTTTGCTTGCTTTTGGTGAATTTGTTTGGACTGATGAAAACCTAAGTATTTGTATGTGCTATATTCATCCATCGAGTCGATGTTTTCGCCTGTTTCAAGAGTATAAGTATTATTTTGTGTCTTGCCCCGGGTAATAGAATGAATTTTGCATTTATCTACTCCAAATTGCATGTTTATGTCTGCTGAGAATGATTGTGTGATGTCTGCTAGCTTTGTCAGTTCTGTGTTGTTAGTTGCGTAAAGTTTAATGTCATCCATGTATAGTAAATGTGATATAATATGCTGTGAGTTATTATGTTTGAGTTTAAATCCTACATTAGTGCTATTAAGGAGTTCAGATAAAGGATTGAGAGCTAAACAGAACCAGAGTGGACTGAGAGCATCTCCTTGAAATATTCCTCTCTGTATTTTAATCGGTTCAGTAGTTATGGAACTGTTATTAATCAATTTCAGTTTAGTTTTCCATTCAAGCATGGTTGCACTTAAAAACGAGATCAGACTGTGATGGATTTTGTAGTGTTCTAATATGTAAATTAACCAACTATGAGGAACGGAGTCAAATGCCTTTTTGTAATCAATGTACATTGTGTGAATGTTTCTATTTTTGGTGAGAGCTTGTTTCATAACTATCGCGTCTATGGTTAATTGTTCTTTACATCCCTGACTATTCTTTTTACACCCTTTTTGTTGTTCTGCTAGAATATTGTGTTGCTCAAGGTGTTTATAAATTAATTCACTGATGCATCCTGTGATTATCTTGTATATAGTTTGTAAGCAGGTAATCGGTCTGTAATTTGCTGGATCTCTTGAATCGGAACCTTTTGGTAGCATGTAAGTGATTCCGTGTGAAATGAATTTTGGCATTGTTTGTGGTGACTGTATGAACCGACAAATGTGATTGTGAATGAATGGGTGTGTGCAAGAGAACTTTTTGTACCAGTAATTATGTATATTGTCGGTGCCTGGTGCCTTCCAGTTGTGTGTGTGTTTGATGATTTGTATGAATGTATCGACTGGGATGTTTTCAATCTCCATTTGGTTAATGTGTGGTGTGTGTGTTATCTTATGTAACCATTCTGCATTAGCATTATGGTAAACAGGGTTTTCCCAGATGCCAGCCCAGAATTGGTGTAAGTTTTCGGATGATGATGTGTGGTTGTTTTGAGTGATATGGGTCTGTTGTCCTAGGCTTCTATAAAACTGTGTTTCGTTATTTATAAAAGTTGAATTTTGCTGTTTTCGCTTAGTACAGTTTAAATATCTTTTTAATCTATTAGAAGTAGCATTTAATTTTTGTTTCAATGTGTCTAGAAAATGTTCAGGATCCGTGTTAGGTTCTTCATGTTGAGAATGGGTTTTATAGTTGATCTTTATTTTTTCCACAGTATTAAGGATTCTTTGACTTCTATTCCCTAGTATATATTGTGTCAATCTACCTATTTCCAATCTATATTTTTTAATTCTATTTTCAATTCTTTTCTGCCAGTTAGGTTTTCTGTCTTTTGTATTTATAATTCTACTTTGTATTTCTGTGTTAAACTTGGTACCATTACAAGATGCGGCGGTAAAGGCAGCTGAATATATCAACGTGTGTAGTGTGATAAAATCTAGATCATGGTTCAAATATTTAGGGAGAATTTCGCTGTTCAAGCTTTGCATAATTTTAGCAAATTTTCGCGAAGATTTTTGCTTTCGGATGTATGGTCGAGCTTCAGGTGCAGTGGTATTAAATCGTGTTACAGCGTTCTTGAATTCTAGTTCTATTATGTTTATTTCTATGGAACTATGGACTAGATTATTGGAGTCATTATGATTAGTTTGTGTAAGGTTTTCTGAGAGTGTTGGCGTACTGTCTATACTGTTGTTATATGAAGAGTGCTGTGTGTGCATGAGTGTGTTGTTTATTGTATGTTCAGTTTGAGTGTATTGTGTGTATTCTATTGTATCGAGCCTGTTATTTCTATCTATAAGACGTTGGATATTAAGATCTCTTAGCTTAAGTTGTACTTCTCTTTTGAGTGTATTAATTTTGTCAGTATATATCCTATTATTGAAAATTAATCTTCTTTGGTCGGCAATCCTTTGTTCAGTGAGATGAGATAAGTGTGGGTGCCTTTCTGTGAATAGTCTGTGGAGATTTTGTCGGTACGCTGTCTTATTCGACTCTAATTCAGTTATTTCTAAATAGCATCTGATAATGTCCTCATTAATTTCATCCGACCATCTCATTCTGCTTTTGATAATGGTATTAGTGTTTCCCAATGGTGTATTATTAAATGTGAGTGAGTGGTTAGTATTTTCTATCTGTATAAGTTCTTTAACATCTGTATTTATTTCCTTTAGTATGCGGTCAGAGAGTAATTTTCTTCTTAATATGGCTCGTTTTTGATCTCCTATTCGTTGTCTAGTGGCTTGCATTTCTGGGTATCGATTATCAAATTCTTGTTGTAAAGATTCTAAGTAATTTTTCATATTTGTTGTTTCACATTTAGTTATTTTAAGGTATGTGCGCCAGATAAAGCGGTTCATATCTTCAGTCCATTTCTTTCGCGCACTGGTATGGTCAACAGTGGGTACAGGATTAGTGGCTAATGCCTCCTGCACAACAGCTGAAGACCTTGTTGAATAAGAAGAACATGTGGATAATGGCGATGAAGTGAGTGATCGTGAATAGCTATGCGTTGATGATGGCGAGGGTATATGAGAAAAAAGTGATCTTTCTGATGATGAAATTGATGACGGTGATATTGGTGGTCCGGCTGTAGTATTTTGTTCGAGGAGAACCCGCCTGCTCAGTCCCCCAGATCCGGCTGTAGTATTTTGTTCGAGGGGAACCCGCCTGCTCAGTCCCCCGTCGCCAACGGTTCGCATACTTTTTTGTAGTCTATGTAAGTTAAATGTAAGTTTCTATTATGAGTAGTTGCAATTATTATTATTATTATGTGCTGTCTTTATTCTCGAAGTGTTTAAGACACTTCGGTAAATTTAATGAAATCACGGGCCTAAACCAAGTGACTTTCATGTTCTGGTAGTACGGGTTGGTTGTTTAAATCTTCTTGGAGAAATTTGCGAACTATGCGGCATGTATTTAATATGGCAGCCTTTTGCATCGTCATATATGTACTTTCGGCTATGTCTATTGATTTGAGGGCTTGTATTAAATGTTTGGGTATCACTCCCGTACCAGAGAGCACCAGAGGCACTATGTAGACTCTATTCATTTTCCAAATTCTAATTAATTCTTCTTTCAGTTCTGTATACTTGTTTATTTTTTCAGTTATGGTTTTATTGAGATTGTGGGTGTTGGGAACTGCAATGTCAATAAGAAATACTGTTTTATTTTGTTTGTCCATTAAAGTGATGTCGGGTCTATTGTTGTGAATGGTTTTATCTGTTAATATTGCTCTATCAAAGTATAGTTTATGGTTGGTGCTCTCTAGTACAGGTTTTGGATTGTATTGGTAGTATGGCGTAGGTTTGTTGGATATGAGTTTATGATTGATGGCAAGTTTCTGATGAATGATTTGTGCTATTTGATTGTGTCGGTGTGTGTAATCTGACTGAGCTAAACTAGGGCAGGCTCCAGTAATGTGTTGAATTGTTTCAGAGTGACGGTGGCATTTCCTACATTTGTCATCTAAGGTGTTGGGGTCTTTAATTATGAATTTCCTGTAGTTTTTTGTATTTACTATCTGATCTTGAATACTTATCATGAAACCCTCAGTTTCGGGAAATAATGAGCCTAGTTTTAACCATTTATTTGATGCTTGGAAATCTATGTGAGCTTGTTCTAAATCGTGAATGTGTCGTCCGTGTAATTGTTTACTACGCCATTTGGTCAATTTCAGGTTTTCTGTATGTTGTTCAGTAGTAAAGCCTTTGCTTCTGTCGGTTAGATTTAGTGGTGTGTAATTTGTGTCGTTCGTTCGTGTTGTGTTCCCAGCGGTGAGTAGGATAGCAAGAGTTCACTGGAGAGTTTGTGCTGTCAATGAGAAGACTAAAGGCTTGTCCTGATTTGTCTTCTACACAGACAGCACAGAAACTCTCTGTGCTTACATGGTCGGCAGTGCGAGTGTGACTTATCTGGTGTCTGATGGAAGTACCATAGGCCACGGTAACCACTTTCCGTCAGGGGGGACATGTGCTAGGTGGTAAAAAAATTATTAAAATTAAAAGTAAATTGCATTAAATTATAGGCACATATAATCATGATTTTTACCTGGAGGGTTAGTCAGAGGTGAAAAAACACCCACAGTTCACCAATTAGTAGATTCGGTAATAGGAGATGAGCCTATTGCCATCTTCCGAGCACTATTAATGACTCAAACCTTTCCTCTGAGGCTGAGTCTGAGCTATTTATATCTGTCTGACGTTAAACAGCCACACTTCCCCCATGGGAAGAGATGGGGTGGTCCAAATTCTACTCTGCCGGGAACCACTTCATTGTCCGTATGTCTGTCTGTCAAAACCGTTTTCTCGAGAATGTGTGAACTGATTAAGTTGAAATTTATACCAAATACTCAAGTCTGCATTTACAGCTGTGATAAAATAAAACTTCCAGGTCAACGCAATATTGCCTTTTATGTGGCATAATTTTTTCCGTCAGCTTTGTACGGAACCCTCAGGGAGCAAATTCGTTTCGCACTTGGCCTTTTCTAAGTTCAACGATTGTATTGATTGTTTGTATTGCTATCCGAACTAAAGGTGTTGAACCAAATATTATTAATCGATAAGATAGGAAACTACGAAACGACTCAGATAGTATTTGAACTCGCTATCAGTCCCTTACAGGGCTCCAAATTCTCGAATACAACCATCCTGAGCTGATAATCGATTTGAATATTGACTGAATTTTATAAATGCTTCAATAGGAACGATTCAATTACTATCTATCAATCATTCAATCAATCAACTAGCCCATTACAGTCCACTGCCAGACATAGGCCTCTCTCAATGTTGGGAGGCTATGGCCTACTGTTGCCACGGTGGCCAGTTGGGTTGGTACATGGTTTTATTACGAGTTTTCCTTTTCTTGCAGTGATATCGTCTGCGTATTTTTCCATATTTCCGTTAGTCGCCTCTTACCACACCCGTTGGATGAGATGGGGTGGTGATTCTTATATTCTTTCTACACGGATCTATTACTAAATTCAATTCAATTACTTATTAATAATAATAGAATTAATTAAAACCACCTCTAAACAAAATTACAGTGAGAACTAATCAAAATGCCATTATAAACGAAAATAAAAGAAGTGATAGATTATATCTGATTACCTACAAAAATTATACTCGGATACAATGTAGGTACAGCCGATGCCAGAAGTTTTACCAGTTTCTAAACACAATTTTTTTTACAAATGATCGATAGTATATTGAAATAAACCAATCTATATAAAAATACTGTAAGTAACTATACTTTAATATATATTGTAAGAACCATGTTGCTATGTTTAAAGTCAAATAAATTATTATTATTATTATTATTATGTGCTGTCTTTATTCTCGAAGTGTTTAAGACACTTCGGTAAATTTAATGAAATCACGGGCCTAAACCAAGTGACTTTCATGTTCTGGTAGTACGGGTTGGTTGTTTAAATCTTCTTGGAGAAATTTGCGAACTATGCGGCATGTATTTAATATGGCAGCCTTTTGCATCGTCATATATGTACTTTCGGCTATGTCTATTGATTTGAGGGCTTGTATTAAATGTTTGGGTATCACTCCCGTACCAGAGAGCACCAGAGGCACTATGTAGACTCTATTCATTTTCCAAATTCTAATTAATTCTTCTTTCAGTTCTGTATACTTGTTTATTTTTTCAGTTATGGTTTTATTGAGATTGTGGGTGTTGGGAACTGCAATGTCAATAAGAAATACTGTTTTATTTTGTTTGTCCATTAAAGTGATGTCGGGTCTATTGTTGTGAATGGTTTTATCTGTTAATATTGCTCTATCAAAGTATAGTTTATGGTTGGTGCTCTCTAGTACAGGTTTTGGATTGTATTGTTAGTATGGCGTAGGTTTGTTGAATATGAGTTTATGATTGATGGCAAGTTTCTGATGAATGATTTGTGCTATTTGATTGTGTCGGTGTGTGTAATCTGACTGAGCTAAGCTAGGGCAGGCTCCAGTAATGTGTTGAATTGTTTCAGAGTGACGGTGGCATTTCCTACATTTGTCATCTAAGGTGTTGGGGTCTTTAATTATGAATTTCCTGTAGTTTTTTGTATTTACTATCTGATATTGAATACTTATCATGAAACCCTCAGTTTCGGGAAATAATGAGCCTAGTTTTAACCATTTATTTGATGCTTGGAAATCTATGTGAGCTTGTTCTAAATCGTGAATGTGTCGTCCGTGTAATTGTTTACTACGCCATTTGGTCAATTTCAGGTTTTCTGTATGTTGTTCAGTAGTAAAGCCTTTGCTTCTGTCGGTTAGATTTAGTGGTGTGTAATTTGTGTCGGATTCTACCGTTGCTTTGTGGATATTACTGAAGTTACATTTTTCATAAAAGAAATTTCTTAATTTTTGTACCTGCCCTTCCCAAAGTATTTTCAAGTCTATCATCCCTCTGCCGCCATTCTGTCTTTTTACGGTCATCCGTTCTATTGCTGATTTAGGGTGGAGGTAGAGGTGTTTTGTGAGTGTTGTCCTAGATTTTATTTCTAATTGGTTTATATCCGTGAAGGTCCATTTGACAATTCCAAAAGAGTAAGTCAGTACAGGTATTGCATATGTATTGATTGCTTTAAATAAGTTTTTTGAGTAAAGTGACCTTTTGCATATTTGGTTTAGTCTACGTATATATTCTTGGCTTAAATCTTTTTTAATTTCTGTGTGATTTATTGTTTTTCCTTGATGTAACCCTAAATATTTATATGTGTCATTTTCCTCCATTGTTGTGAATCTAATGTGTCCAGGTGAGTTTTCATTACTATCACTTTGGTTGTTGTTACTTACTTTACCTTTGTGTAAGTGAAGTGTTTTGCATTTGTCTAAGCCAAACGCCATATTGATATCGGTGCTAAACTGAGATGTGATTCTTATGAGCTCATTCATTTCTTTTTCAGATTTGGTGAAAATTTTGATGTCATCCATGAACATAAGGTGATTGATTGTAGTGTATGGTGTTAATTTATATACGTGATTTGTGTTATTTAAAAGGTTAGATAATGGATTAAGGGCCAAGCAGAACCAGATTGGACTTAGTGAATCGCCCTGGAAGATGCCATTTTCGATTGGAATTTCTTCTGTTGTGATCGTTGTTGAGTTAATAGTTAGTGATAGCGAAGTCCTCCAATCAGACATAACACCTTTTAGAAAATTTATTATGTTTGGATTTATTTTGTAGATTTGTAAGATATGTATGAGCCATGTGTGAGGTACACTATCAAAGGCTTTTTTGTAGTCTATGTAAGTTAAATGTAAGTTTCTATTATGAGTAGTTGCAATTATTATTATTATTATTATTATGTGCTGTCTTTATTCTCGAAGTGTTTAAGACACTTCGGTAAATTTAATGAAATCACGGGCCTAAACCAAGTGACTTTCATGTTCTGGTAGTACGGGTTGGTTGTTTAAATCTTCTTGGAGAAATTTGCGAACTATGCGGCATGTATTTAATATGGCAGCCTTTTGCATCGTCATATATGTACTTTCGGCTATGTCTATTGATTTGAGGGCTTGTATTAAATGTTTGGGTATCACTCCCGTACCAGAGAGCACCAGAGGCACTATGTAGACTCTATTCATTTTCCAAATTCTAATTAATTCTTCTTTCAGTTCTGTATACTTGTTTATTTTTTCAGTTATGGTTTTATTGAGATTGTGGGTGTTGGGAACTGCAATGTCAATAAGAAATACTGTTTTATTTTGTTTGTCCATTAAAGTGATGTCGGGTCTATTGTTGTGAATGGTTTTATCTGTTAATATTGCTCTATCAAAGTATAGTTTATGGTTGGTGCTCTCTAGTACAGGTTTTGGATTGTATTGGTAGTATGGCGTAGGTTTGTTGGATATGAGTTTATGATTGATGGCAAGTTTCTGATGAATGATTTGTGCTATTTGATTGTGTCGGTGTGTGTAATCTGACTGAGCTAAACTAGGGCAGGCTCCAGTAATGTGTTGAATTGTTTCAGAGTGACGGTGGCATTTCCTACATTTGTCATCTAAGGTGTTGGGGTCTTTAATTATGAATTTCCTGTAGTTTTTTGTATTTACTATCTGATCTTGAATACTTATCATGAAACCCTCAGTTTCGGGAAATAATGAGCCTAGTTTTAACCATTTATTTGATGCTTGGAAATCTATGTGAGCTTGTTCTAAATCGTGAATGTGTCGTCCGTGTAATTGTTTACTACGCCATTTGGTCAATTTCAGGTTTTCTGTATGTTGTTCAGTAGTAAAGCCTTTGCTTCTGTCGGTTAGATTTAGTGGTGTGTAATTTGTGTCGGATTCTACCGTTGCTTTGTGGATATTACTGAAGTTACATTTTTCATAAAAGAAATTTCTTAATTTTTGTACCTGCCCTTCCCAAAGTATTTTCAAGTCTATCATCCCTCTGCCGCCATTCTGTCTTTTTACGGTCATCCGTTCTATTGCTGATTTAGGGTGGAGGTAGAGGTGTTTTGTGAGTGTTGTCCTAGATTTTATTTCTAATTGGTTTATATCCGTGAAGGTCCATTTGACAATTCCAAAAGAGTAAGTCAGTACAGGTATTGCATATGTATTGATTGCTTTAAATAAGTTTTTTGAGTAAAGTGACCTTTTGCATATTTGGTTTAGTCTACGTATATATTCTTGGCTTAAATCTTTTTTAATTTCTGTGTGATTTATTGTTTTTCCTTGATGTAACCCTAAATATTTATATGTGTCATTTTCCTCCATTGTTGTGAATCTAATGTGTCCAGGTGAGTTTTCATTACTATCACTTTGGTTGTTGTTACTTACTTTACCTTTGTGTAAGTGAAGTGTTTTGCATTTGTCTAAGCCAAACGCCATATTGATATCGGTGCTAAACTGAGATGTGATTCTTATGAGCTTATTCATTTCTTTTTCAGATTTGGTGAAAATTTTGATGTCATCCATGTACATAAGGTGATTGATTGTAGTGTATGGTGTTAATTTATATCCGTGATTTGTGTTATTTAAAAGGTTAGATAATGGATTAAGGGCCAAGCAGAACCAGATTGGACTAAGTGAATCGCCCTGGAAGATGCCATTTTCGATTGGAATTTCTTCTGTTGTGATCGTTGTTGAGTTAATAGTTAGTGATAGCGAAGTCCTCCAATCAGACATAACACCTTTTAGAAAATTTATTATGTTTGGATTTATTTTGTAGATTTGTAAGATATGTATGAGCCATGTGTGAGGTACACTATCAAAGGCTTTTTTGTAGTCTATGTAAGTTAAATGTAAGTTTCTATTATGAGTAGTTGCATGTTTTAGAATGGTAGAATCAATAATTAATTGCTCCTTGCATCCCATATGTTTCTGCCTGCACCCTTTTTGTTCTTCTGCCAGTATGTTATTAAGTTCTATGTGTCTATTGATTTTATGAGTAATGCAGGATGTTATTAACTTATAAAGTGTAGGCAAGCAAGTTATAGGGCGGTACTGAGATGGGTCAGAGGTGTTACAGCTTTTAGGGAGCATGTATGTTATACCTTTCGTTGTAAACTTTGGCAGGTCTTCTGATCCTTTTATGATGTTGCAGATATTTTTCCCAAGTATATCATGAAAAATGGTTAGTTTTTTGTACCAGAAATTGTGGACACCATCAATGCCCGCTGCTTTCCAGTTTTTCATCTTTTTTGTGACCTCTTCAATATCGGTGCCAGTAATATCGTCAAATTCCATCGGTTCAATAGTTTTTGATTTTTCTATTTCCTTATTTATCCAGTCAGCGTTCTCATTATGTAGACTCTGTTTCTTCCATAGATCAGTCCAGTAGTCTTTGAGTTCAGTTTCTGTAGGTAGGCCTGATAGTTTGGTGTTTGATTTTTCATTTAGTGATCTGTAGAATGATTTTTCATTAGTTGTAAATAGCTTGTTGTCAGTCTTCCTCTGCATTGATTTTTTGTACCGAGCTAATCTTTGTGATTTTAAACACAGCTTCTGTTTTAATGTGTCTAAGTACTCTTATTATTATTATTATTACTTATTATTATTATTATTATTATTATTATTATTATTATTATTATTATTATTATTATTATTATTATTAGTATTATTATTATTATTATTTATTATTATTATTATTATTATTATTATTATTATTATTATTGTTTCTCAGTACCTTGACTCTCGGGACTATGGAGTCCCGGGCCTTTGGAAGGCGTGCGTCGGGCCGAAGCCAAGACGTAGAGGCCCTTTTATGAGAATTTAATATGCTAGGAATATACACACATGGCGGATATCATCCCCGAGCGCACAATATGATACACCAGGAGATGGACCCCGCCAGGTGCAGAGACAATTGCTGTGCGGTGCTGTAGCCGCGATGGAAACTAATTTATGGGCTATGGGATTGAGAATTGGATGGACTGGTGAATGGGCTATAGGGGGAGACTAACGGACACCTGCCGTGACAATAAGTCTCAAACTTGTAAAAAGGCAGGCGGTGACTTGCCAACTCATTGCATGGGCCCCATTAAAATAGCCACATATAGTGCGACCATGGAGCAACATCCGATGAGCGGCTAAGGTTGTCGAGAGGTGAGTCTGCGGGGCGCAAGTTCCCGGTATACCAGTCAGCGTGCCCCCGGCGTTATGACATTTTACACTTCCAACCTGGAGCATAGGTTCTGCTCTTGCAACTCCACTCATGGCCGTCCAATAAAGGCAAGCACACAAGGTGAGGGGGAATAAATCCTAATCCTCGGGAGAATCGGGGTACGTGGTGTCGCCACGCACCAACAGCTCGCCACAAGCTGCCCCTGCGCCATTATTATTATTATTATTATTATTATGTGCTGTCTTTATTCTCGAAGTGTTTAAGACACTTCGGTAAATTTAATGAAATCACGGGCCTAAACCAAGTGACTTTCATGTTCTGGTAGTACGGGTTGGTTGTTTAAATCTTCTTGGAGAAATTTGCGAACTATGCGGCATGTATTTAATATGGCAGCCTTTTGCATCGTCATATATGTACTTTCGGCTATGTCTATTGATTTGAGGGCTTGTATTAAATGTTTGGGTATCACTCCCGTACCAGAGAGCACCAGAGGCACTATGTAGACTCTATTCATTTTCCAAATTCTAATTAATTCTTCTTTCAGTTCTGTATACTTGTTTATTTTTTCAGTTATGGTTTTATTGAGATTGTGGGTGTTGGGAACTGCAATGTCAATAAGAAATACTGTTTTATTTTGTTTGTCCATTAAAGTGATGTCGGGTCTATTGTTGTGAATGGTTTTATCTGTTAATATTGCTCTATCAAAGTATAGTTTATGGTTGGTGCTCTCTAGTACAGGTTTTGGATTGTATTGGTAGTATGGCGTAGGTTTGTTGGATATGAGTTTATGATTGATGGCAAGTTTCTGATGAATGATTTGTGCTATTTGATTGTGTCGGTGTGTGTAATCTGACTGAGCTAAGCTAGGGCAGGCTCCAGTAATGTGTTGAATTGTTTCAGAGTGACGGTGGCATTTCCTACATTTGTCATCTAAGGTGTTGGGGTCTTTAATTATGAATTTCCTGTAGTTTTTTGTATTTACTATCTGATCTTGAATACTTATCATGAAACCCTCAGTTTCGGGAAATAATGAGCCTAGTTTTAACCATTTATTTGATGCTTGGAAATCTATGTGAGCTTGTTCTAAATCGTGAATGTGTCGTCCGTGTAATTGTTTACTACGCCATTTGGTCAATTTCAGGTTTTCTGTATGTTGTTCAGTAGTAAAGTCTTTGCTTCTGTCGGTTAGATTTAGTGGTGTGTAATTTGTGTCGGATTCTACCGTTATTATTATTATTATTATTATTATTATTATTATTATTATTATTATTATTATTATTTTTGTTTTTATTTTTTCTCAGCTTATTGGCTGGTTTTAACTGCATTTACGGGCTTAAACCAAGTAAATGCTGATTGTGGTGTGTATTATGTGGGTGTGTTTTCGTCTAACTGCATGAACTTTCTGACTATTCGACATGTGTTTAATATGGCAGCTTTCTGTAGATTGATGTATAGAGATTCTGGCAAATCTATTAATTTTAGACTATGGAGAAGATGGTTCGGAATAACACCAGTGGTGGAGAGAACTATAGGAACTACGTAGACATTATCTTGTCTCCATATCCTTATCACTTCTTCTTTGAGCTCGGCATACTTGCTTATTTTTTCAGCTATTGTTTTTTGCAAATTATGCGTGTTGGGAACTGCAATGTCTATTAAATATGTAACTTTTTTAATTTTGTCCTGTAGAATGATGTCTGGTCTATTGTAGTGAATAGTCCTATCTGTTAGAATTGCTCGGTCATAGTAGATTTTGTGTGTGTTATTTTCTAATATTGTTTGTGGTGTATATTTATAGTAAGGGGTGTTAGAGTCTTGTATGAAAGAATATTTAAGTGCTAGTTTCTGGTGAATGATGTTTGCAACTTGGTTATGTCTATGGGTGTAGTCTGTTTGTGTGAGTGTTATGCATGCTCCTGTTATGTGTTGTATGGTTTCTGACTGTGTATAACATCTGCGGCATCTGTCGTTTGTAATAGTTGGGTCTTTAATAATATATTTTCTGTAATTTTTAGTGTTGATGATTTGATCTTGTATAGCTATTATGAATCCTTCAGTTTCCGGGAACAAATTTCCCATATTAAGCCACTTGTTAGATGCGAGTGTGTTAACGTGGGGTTGCTCTAAGTCATGAGGGTGTCTTCCGTGGAGTACTTTTGATTTCCAGTCTATTATTTTTTATTTTGTGGGTCAGAGTTGCAAGTGTTGTGTGGACTTTCCGGATCAGATAGGTTAAGTGGTGTGTAGTTAAGGTCATTTAATAAAATAACTTTATGAATGTTACTAGTGTTAGATTTCGTATGGAAAAATGTTCTCAGTCTAGTAATTTGTTTCTGCCAAAGGTTTTGAATATCTATTAAACCTCTCCCGCCGTTCTGTCTTTTGATGGTGAGCCTTTCAGTTGCAGATTTTGGATGAAGATTGTTGTGTTTTGTGAGTGTTGTGCGTGTGGTTCTTTCTAAGTTTGCAATATCCGTATTAGACTATCTTATTACTCCGAATGAGTATGTTAGTATTGGTATGGCAAAAGTGTTCAGGGCCTTAATTAGATGTTTTCCAGATAATTGTGAGTTACATACTGCAGAAACTCTCCTTTGATACTCAGTTTTCAGTGTATTTTTAATCATGGTATGGTCAAGTCCCTTAAGTTGTTGGTATCCTAAATATTTATATAAGTCTGTCGGTTCCAAAGCTGCTATTGTATCAGCGTCGTTTATAACATAATTACCCGGTTTTACTTTGCCTTTAATAATATGTACTGTTTTACATTTGTCTAAGCCAAATTGCATGTTTATGTCATTACTGAATTCTGTCGTAGTATCTAAAAGCTTTTTCATTTGTTTTTCTGTTTTCGCATATAATTTAATGTCATCCATGTATACAAGATGTGATATAAGTGTTTCCTCAGTGTTAAGTTTGAGATTGTATCCAGCTTGACATTGGTGTAATAAGTGGGACAAGGGGTTTAGGGCGAGACAGAACCAGAGAAGACTCAAGGAATCACCTTGATATATACCCTTTCTGATTTGTATCTGTCGCGTTATGAGAGTGCTAAGTCCATTGTTTATTTGTAATGTAGTTTTCCAGCTTGACATTATATTGCGTAAGAAATCTATTATTGTTGGATGAATTTTGTATATTTCTAAAACTTGTATTAACCAAGAGTGTGGTATGCTATCGAACGCTTTTTGGTAATCTATATATGTGCAATGTAAATTTCTATTTTTAGTGGTGGCGTGTTTATGAATAGTAGAGTCTATAATTAATTGTTCCTTGCATCCCATGTGACCCCGCCTACATCCCTTCTGTTCCTCGGCTATTATATTATGGGTATTAATGTGTGAGCTAATTTTACCTGTGATTGCTGATGTTAAAATTTTGTATATGGTAGGTAGGCACGTAATTGGTCTATATTGGGAAGGTTGTGATGTGTATTTACTTTTAGGTAGCATGTATGTTATTCCTGTTGCAATGAAATCGGGTATATTCTGTTTTCCTAATACGATATCTGTCAAATTTTTTGCTATTGATTTATGTAATGAAGTTAATTTCTTATACCAAAAATTGTGTATTTTATCTATACCAGGTGACTTCCAATTGTGTAATCTAGCTGTTGTATTTCTAATATCTTGTTCTGTAAATTCTATAAATTCCATTTCTTCTATTGATCTCCACTTCGTAGTTTCTTCTTGTATCCAATTAGCCTTATCGTTGTGGTGTGCTTGTTCTTCCCATATGTTAGACCAAAATGTTTCTAAATTTTCTTTTGTAGGTATGTCTGTATGGTTTTCCACTAGTGTGTCGATTTGTGGCTTTTGTAAATTTCTGTAGAACATTTTTTCATTTGTAGCAAATATTGTATTGTCGTTTCTACGTTGTTGTGCCTTTTTGTACCTCCTAAGCCTGTGATTATTATTATTATTATTATTATTATTATTATTATTATATATCAATCAATCAATCAATTAGCTCACCGCAGTCCACTGCTAGACATAGGCCTCTCCCAATGTACTATTGGTAAGTTTGGATCCTATCAACAAAAGAGGAACCTATAGAGCCTCTAAAAGAAGAAAAGTGAAGATGGAGACTGGAAAATAGGAAAAGAATATTGTACAAAAAGGTGGCTGGGACAGACTGGATGCGGAAGGCGGAGGATCGGAGAATCTATATATACTATTATATAATTCTAAAGAGTTACCTACGTCTGTACATTGAAGAAATTTAAAAAAATACTTTGGTTTATTAACGTGCGGAAATTTCTTCAGATATCCCCCTCCCCTGCTGGAGCCAGTGTCCGACTCGAACCGACTAGATCTTGTGACCAGCTCAGGCCATTAGTGCCGGGGGTGAGGCAGCATCAGGCATATCCCTCGCGCACCCCGACTGATCCAGGGCCACAGAATAAGTAGAATATGAGGTGTGGTCAAAAAACGCATAAATCAATATCCACGCAGAGAACCAGAGATGTTTATAATATAATTAGATTTTACTATCATTTTAGTCAATGCAATCGTTAACTTGAAATATGTTAAGCTACTTCTGAGACCGACTGTACCATTATTGTTTTATATTAGGGTTTTTGTTTATGTAGAAACATTAATTGTATTTTATCTACGTATTTGGTAAATCCTATTTGCGCAAGAGTAATATCCTGTTTTTTTTATCAAAATATTAGCGTGATGATCAACTAAAAGCAAAAAGTTAGCATGACTATACAATACTATAAAACTTGTTTATTATAACTTAAAATGAATACTTAAAATGTACACGAAGGCGAAGGCCAGTGTAGTAATGATAGAATTATACTTTATTACTTTACGTATTGATATATTTTGACGAAGTAAAATTGTACTATTGGTAAGTTTGGATCCTATCAACAAAATCAGGATCGCAATACCTCGATTTAAGACCGCTTTGGGGTCCAAACTTTGAAGGCGTACGGGTATGTAGCCACCTTGTTGTCTTGGACACAACCTGTAATAATGTATGATATGGCCGCATGGCTCCCGGCAGAGTAGAATTTGGAATACCCCATGTCTTCCCATGTAGTGTCGTACAAGGCGATTAAGGGATACTGGCTGTGTAGCATCAGACAGATATATACAGCTCAGACTCAGCCATAGAATCATGACTCGAGTCAACAATACTGCCCGGAATACGGCAATAGGCTCATCCCCTATTACGGGGGGCCAAAAACAATGATTGGTTAATTATGGGTGTTAATTCACCTCTGCCTAATCCTTTAGGAATAAAGGCGTGATTATATGTATGTATGATTGGAACTAAATGAACAAATCTGCAGGTTAATGCTGGCGTGCCCCAGGGGTCCGTCTTATCACCCACTCTCTTTCTTCTGCATATCAACGACATGCTGTCTACCGGCAATGTTCATTGTTATGCAGACGATAGCACTTTACATGGGAGTTATCATGGACATCCAGCGGCCAAGCAGTCAGATATCGCAGAGAAAAGGCAGCTTCTTGTCACTGAGCTTGACGGGGTCCTGAATCACATTTCTCAATGGGGCTCTGAGAACCTGGTTGAGTTCAATGCCAAGAAGACGCAGGCATGTGCGTTTACAGCAAAAGTATCTTCTTTCCTTCCCCTCCCCACTCTTCAGAGCACGCCACTGCCGCTGCAGGACAATCTCAATATCCTAGGTATGGATGTTCGCTGCAACCTAAATAACAAAAACTACATCGAAAGCATCATCAAAACAGCCTCACGAAAACTCGGAGTCCTGAACAGAGTGAGACGATTTTTCACGCCGGAGCAGCGGTGTCTTCTATACAAGACACAAATTCGCTCCTGTGTGGAGTACTGCTCGCATCTCTGGGATGGTTCAGCAAAGTACTTACTAGATGCTCTCGACAGGTTGCAGCGACGTGCGATCCGCATCATTGGGAATCCCGAGATCACGAACACCCTAGAACCTTTACAGCTGCGTAGAGATGTTGCGTCCATGGCTGTATTTTACCGTCTGTACCATGGGGAGTGTTCTGATGAGCTCTTCCAATTAGTCCCACCCTCCCCTTTCCTACACAGGACAACGCGTGCAGGTCTTAGATGTCATCCGCACACGGTGCAAAACATCCGATCAAGAACCAAGCGGTTCGGAGACTCTTTCCTCTGTCGCACCATTAAGGCCTGGAATTCATTACCAGCTCACGTGTTTCCTTCTTCCTACAGTCCCGGGTCCTTTAAGCGGGGCGTGAAAAAGCATATGATAAGGCCGTCAAGCTGAGTGTCACCATTGTCACACGGTATGTGTAAGTAATGGTGACCCTCTTTTCTGGGATTTTGCCTTCAGCTTACCATCAGGCAAGGCGAAGTCCAATTGACGTGTCCTATATATAAAAAAAAAAAAAAAAAAAAAAAAAAAAAGGTGATATAATTAACTTACGCTCTGGTCATTAGGTCCATCAACTCCGGCCTGGTGATGTCTCTATTGTTAAAGAACTCAGGGCAAGCAGTTCTCATCGTGAAATACATGTCCAGTTTTCGTTTGCATCTCTCGATAGAGAAGCTGCAGCCCCGTAAGAAATTTAATATACAGGAATCCTCTGAAAATGAAATAAAATTAAGATTTATGTAACTTGAAGCTTAAGGTCTCTTCTTCCGCTCCTTCTGCGAGCAAGTAGCGCAGGCCTCATGGGGGAGACAGGTGGAGCCGCCTGTCACCCTGGCAGAAGCAGGCCGCGGCGGCAACACGCCTGCACGCCTCCCCGTTTACGGGGACGAGTTGTGGACTCTGTAGTCCACAACCGAGAAGAGGGCCAGATCGTAAGAGATGGCTCTGGGTCGGCCAGGGTGCGAGGGATATGCCTGTCAACCTCACCTTCGGCAACCAAAGCGACCCACAAGTGGCGTGCGTTCTAGTCAGTTCGAGTCCGACATAACATCTTCCACCGGCTCCGGTGGGGAGGTATCCGTGGGGATTTTGCGCACGTAAAAAAAATTAGCGTAATCCCAGTCGCATCCGAAGCTTTTCACCTCGGAGTCTAGGGTCCGTTTTACCAGTAAAACTGCGGATTTCACTAAACTTAAATATTATCCGTGAAGTAAATAAATTGAATCTATATCTGATAGACTGCTCTTCGCATTTTTCATGTGAAATATTTGTAAGTGTTTGATTTCCGTTGTAACTAATTCAAGCCGAAACTTGGCCATGTTGTAAATTGTGTGGTACCAAATTAACTAGTTTCTTTAATTCTTAAATTTTTTGCACGTATCGCAGGTAATAGGTAAAAAATGGATGTCTCATAAAACGTCCGAACTTTTTTATACAATTGTACTACGCAAGGTTATCCAGTAGATTATCCATTTCGTTCAACCTGAAAGGAATTATTAAATTCATCGATAAATTAATTTCTGTGATATTAGTCATCTAGCTAGAAGATATATTATTGAGAGTAAGAATTAGACCATTGTTTACTTACCCCATTCATTAGGTAAATGTGGCTGCTTCTTCAACCACTCTTTGACTATAGCCAGACATTCATCCCTTGTTTTAGCAACTTCTTGTAGCTCCTCTTTTATCTTTGCCAGTACCTCACCTTGAGGCTGAACCAGCATCACTGAAGCCGACGCCATTTCGTTTCTGAAAATTGTCAGTTCTATAATGATCTATATATTATAGTTTTATGATATAAGTTCTCTGAAAGTTACGTAATTGTTTAAAACATTTCAGTTAAGAAGTAGAATTATTTATGTACTTTTTATTTTAGTTTAGTAGTTAAGGAGCTGGCTTTAATGGGAATGTCTTAGGTTCATATTTTAATTACATTAAACTCAAGCAATTTAACTTAGCTGAAGGAGTTGGGACTTAACAAAATTTGGAACATAATTTTCTTTAAATGAAATTTATCTACATGAATTTACACAAATACACACGAAAACGTCCACAGAATTACACTATTAAGAAGAAAGAAATGAAGAATACCTACACTTTACCACATATAACGAATAACTTAAACAAATCTCGACAACACGGCAGCTTCTGACAACGAATCGTTGTTAAATAACTTGGTTTCAGTTATACCATTACTCAATACATTTTTCTTACTCACGCAATTCATCGTCCCCAATACATTATGATAAAAACTAGCTTACATATCATCATCATCTTGAGATGTATTTTCCTGATTGCATTTAAGGCCAAGGTCCCGGTGCTCAGGGTCCACCTTCCGGTGATAAGTTTTATATAACTCCGGTGGTAGACAAGCATACTTAAATTGAAAAGAGGTTAGCGTGACTTATGGGCGTTTTTTTTTTACCTAGGACACGCCAACTTGACCCCGAACAAAGTCTCTGTGCTGTCAGTGCAGAAGACAAACATTTGGTCTTCCTACTGACAGCATAAAAACTCTCCAGTAAGCTCTGGCTACCCTACTCACCGCCGGGAACTCAATAAAAGGTTACTATGTGTGCGGTATTCTGTAGGGCTAAGGTATTTTTCTAGTCGGATTGCTCAATTAGGCTGGGAATACAATATAGTAGGGGAGCCCTTGTTGGTTTAGTATACATAAAATGGAAGTAATTACCTTAGATCACCAGAAAAGGTATTATTTGCTGTGGATGTTTTGTAGTTACTTATATTTTCTAAAAAAATCATAGTCAGATAGGTATTATCTTCTACTTCTTCATCTTAGGGTTAATCACAGTCGCATTCTAAGCGTTCACCTCGTAGTCTGGGGTCCGCTTTACCAGACCAACTGCGGATTTGCCTGAATTTCGATATTTTCTGTGAAACAACTGTCACCTGCTCCACAACCCAATGAGTATATCGAAGAGTCCAATGCTAATACCCAAATTCATGCATACAAATATTTGCACTGAGCGGGGATAGAACCCACGCCACCTGCGCCGAGGCCGCGTTAACTACCGCCACACCACAGAGGCTAGGTACAAAGGTGTACCTACCTACAATGGCGATACAAAAACAAGGTGTCGGTTGAAATCGCAAATAATTGAGGTAAGTACTTATCTTTAATGTTTTTGTGCCATGCGAGATCAAGGTAATAGTAATTATCTGATAATTTCAAAGTCAAAATACAATACCATCATACATAAAGATACTGGTCAAGTGCGAGTCGGATTCGCGCACCAGGGGTTTCGTAACGTAGCTACATAAACCACAATATATTTTGAAGTAGAAGTTAGATTTTAGTAAGGTAAGGAAGATTTTTGCACAGTTTCAAGACGTTATAGACCTGAATGTGTATGGTTTTCATATTAATAGCCCCCCTCTCCCCCCACGCATTCTTGAGAAAATTGTCTTGACAGACAGACGGATAACGTAGTGTTTAGTGTAGGGGCATTTTGTAATGCCCCTAACACTAAACGGTTTCTTTATGGTCGGCAGCGCGAGTGTGACACCCCTGGTGTTACATACGTCCGTAGGCCACGGTAACCGCTTCCCATCAGGTGGGCCGTGTGCTTATCTGCCAACTAAGTGGTATAAAAAAAAGTTTCATTTTTTCCTTTTGAGGCACCGAACCTTTAAAACATCTAACAAAACAATTAAAACTTCACCTATAAATTACCAACCGGCGCCCGGCCACCGCTGTGTATTACCGCGCCGTTCCGTCCAATTCCAAGCGGTGCCCGGGCACCGCAATCCCCCCCCCCCCCCCCAGCCGCTTTTGGGCTTAATTTCAATGTGCTTACGTTCTACTTTTGTATGAAGTTTGATTGCATACGTTCTCTATAACATTTCCTTGCCATATGAAGCATAATTTGGTTCGAGTTTTCGGCATTCACAGTTGAAGTGAGTGCGTCAGTGTTTAATGGATTTTCTCGTAATTCCTGTATTACGACGTTTTGGCTACTTTACAGCAGCCATGGTCGCGGTGTGACTAAAGATGGTAGTTGTCATATAGTTCGAAGTGTAAGTTATACTTACCTATCTAATCTCTTGGGTAATATTCCGAATGTTTCTGTGGGAAAATCAGAGCTCACTGGAGAGTTTGTGCTGTCAGTGGGAAGAAAAGGCTTGTCTTGCTTTGTCTTCTACACTGACGGCACAGAAACTCTCTGTGCTTTCGGAGTCTACAGCGAGAGTGTGACTCTGGTGTTACACACGTCCATATTTAGATCTTTAAGATAATAGACATAAGGTCTAAAATTGTTTGCAGTTTCTGTTGTATGGCAATGGTTTTGCTTTAGTAAAATCGAGGGCCTTTTTTTAATTCCACTTAGGTGGCAGACAAGCACACGGCCTGATGCGATGATATCACTCATGATACTATCGACTGCCAAAGGTTATTTTTTGTTAGTTTGAAAAGAAGGGAAGGTTATTAAAGGTAGGGTGAGTGGGGGCAAGTAACACACAACATCTATTTCAGCATGGTTTTTGGAGTGCACGTGACATTGCTATGTCTGCCATATCCATACGTCCCTCACCTCAATCATCGTTTGTCGGTAGGAGGGAGGGATTGGACACGATATTATTGTTCAATATTCGAGATTTTCAACCTAACCCCATGATCTGTAACTTTCATAAAAATAACTACCATATAAAATTGTATTTCTAGTTATTATTTTTAATTCTTAGAAATGTCATTGTACCTAAATATAGCTATCGTTCGTAATTTAGAATGTATTCATACTTTCCGTCTTAACTCATCAAAATTTAGGAGGGTAAGATGAACATATAAAAGTTTCAATGTTACCCCATTACAAAAATCAGACACATAGGTCAGACGTTCTCAAACTGTATATGATGTGATGACGTAATTATTATGTACACAAAATATAGGTAAATTCTTACTTTAATATGATATTACAGATTATGTGTAAGAGCTTTAGTCGTAAAAATGATTGACAACCTTTCTAAAATCTTTCCCTACCGGGATAAAATTAAAATTAATAATTATAACATTGGTTTTAAGTATAATTAATAGAATTTTGGCATTGCAATCGGTTTAAAATAGTTAGAGTACTAAAACTTATGCTGTAATGGCCGTCATTTTTGGAACTATGTCTATCTTATCCTTTACTTTTTGATCTTTTCTTTGCATTTTTTATGTCATACCAACATCTTAACAAGTATTTTATTTTTATTTTGGGGCAGTCTTAGCAGGATTTTATTAATACCATAGAAAGTCTTCACTTCACAATATTTATATTTTTAGCTTGAGTCAATATTTATTATTCTAGAAGGGTTCAAATTCAAGATGAGTAATCTCACCAAAAAACCGTTCACTCTTGCTCCCACTCACCCTACTTACGAGTTGAGGATGATTTTAAAAATTATATTTTACAGCATGTTTTATAATTACATACCCTTGGTCTTTAAAGATTTCATCTAACGTTAAAGAGTATCTTTCTATGGCAATAAAAATACAGGTGCCACTATAACCTTTTAATTAATCTACTGTTCCATTCGAATTAAAAACCAACAATAAATAGGTTAATAAATTTAAAGAAACCAAGCCACAATTATATTAACAGTAAATCCTAAAACTATGTTGGTAAATATTATATTTCACATGTTATAGAAACGCTATTTTATCCTATGTGAACTTTTGCAGCCGTGGTTTACATAATTGCAGTCCATGGGTATTATTCTCAGTGACATCGAGTTTCAAGCGCAGTCGCAGTCAGCAACAGCCGCATCGAGAAATAGTGTATTACAATCGGTTAACATAGAACATGGCGTAAAACTAGACGAACTCGCTGTATGCTAAGATAAGGACGTAGGTGCATACGCAACTACTCGTATAATTAAGGATGTCTGAAGTCCCATGGTTGCAACCGTACTAAGAATAACGAAGGTCTGATCATCACGGCTCTTGTTCTATTATTCTCTTCGATATCGAATTCCAAACATAATTATTTTACACATACAGAATTACAGACCACATATTCTGAGTGACAAACCATTTCATTACTACGCGCATACGCTACAGCCGAAACATTATTAAGTTGATCTATTTTTACGCCATTTCTCTCTGCTATGTTAATACGCAGATACGTTACAACCATCTAAATAATCAGTATCAAAATGAACGGGATATTTACCATGTTTCATTGAGAGTGAAACCAGTGGTAGTGCAGATACGCGTAGTAAAAGAACTAGAAAGAGGGTAGATCGATAAAATTACTCCTAGAAAAAACTTTTTCCTCCGAGATCATGGTGCTTGCAACAGCGCCGAAATGTCGGAAACTCAAAGAATGCAACATGGTAAATATCCCGTTTATTTTTATACTGATGTGAGTGACCATGGTAGTTTAAATATCTACATCTATATAATTAGTCATAGTTTAATCTCTCTGTGGCGTGTGGCGTGGTGGTACTGAACGCAACTGCTACGTAGGACTACCTATGTTCAACCCCAGCTCAGTGCAAATATTTGTCTGCGTGCAATATGGGTACCTATTTGCATTGGTCTGATTTTGCCTCGACCTTCGTTGCCATATGAACATCTATGGCAGTTGTTACGAGTAGTTGGAGCCCTCAAAAGTCCGACTAGTCTAACTACAGAACTACGATAACTTCAATTGGTTGTGGAGGTCAGATGACAGTCGCTTCATGGAAGATATTGAAGTTCAGCCGCATCTTAGACTACAAAGCCCACCTCAACTGAGTTGGGAAAGGGCTCATTGATGATGACTTCAGTCAATACTTAGTTGTCTAAAGGATCCATCGATCCCGAACAATTCGTCGTAGTTTTTGGGTTTTCCTGGTCGTAGCGCCTCGTTGGCTTTCAATGACTCCTGTTCTTTGAACCAATCGGTGTATTCCTCGAGTTTCAGGACCCATGCTTCTGTAAATTTCAAAGATATAGCTGTAAGTCTCGTTGCTCATAGCGCTTATGACAATAAAAGCCTTTTTCCCTACTCCCAGGAAGGATTAAGGTCTTTCACAAGTCGTTATCAATTTTAATAAAGAAATAAACTGCGAATTTGTCACTTTTCTCCTTTGGTCTTTTGTAAATAGATATCTCTCTTGCTCTTTTTGAAACATACTCAGTATATTATCATTGTTCAGAAATGTTATACTAAGTACATATACTAAATTATTTCACCTCTGCCTAATCCTCCGGGGATAAAGGTGTGATTATATGAATGTACATATGTAGATGTATATGTAAGTATAATATTTCAGAACTATATTGAATTATAAAATCATTTCTTTTATTACTACATTATTCCAGAATTTATTTATTTACAGGCAAGTAGTGTATGAAGCCATAGGTTTCTACTCGGGCTCATAAGGTCGGTTAGCAGTGATCGTCACCAAAGTTATAAACCAAGACAGAGGTGTAGTAGGAAAGCAAACTTGGAGGTGGTAGGACACGGCAGTATTTCCGCCCAATTGAGCAGTCCGACTGGGGAAGTACCTCCACCCTAAAGAATACCGCTGTTATAACAACTTCGTGTTGTGTTCCCAGCGGTGAGGAGGGTAGCCAGAGCTCTCTGGAGAATTTGTGCTGTCAGTGAGATGACTAAAGGTTTGTCCTCTACACTGACGGCACAGAAACTCTGTGCTTACAGGATCGGCAACGCGATTGTGGCTTTTCTGGTGATACATACGTCTATAGGCCACGGAAACCACTTTCCATCAGGCGGGCCGTGTCCTTTTCTGCCACCTAAGTGGTATACAAAAAAAAAACTGCAAACGCCAGAGTTTCCGGGTGCAAGTCTTGAATGCAACCAGAAATAGCGATGATGATTATTAAATTTGATTACAACATTCAGTATCGAATATACAAACGTAACTAACTCGTGACTTCTTTGAGTGAACAGCTGGTGCCCCCATATTCCGTAGGCAGTACATCTTTTGGAATATACTCATGGAGACCTGCGTAGTCTTTATGGAAGAAAATCTGGATCAGAAATATAAACACAAGATTAGTTGGTGGATGCTTTTCTAAGTCTTGAAATTTTGAATCGGCATCAGTCGAATAGAATTCAAATTTTGAAAAAATATACAACCTGATTCAAATTAGTTCTTATTTATTTTTTACGTTGGTAGATGGTGATTCAAACGGATAATAGAATTTATTGCTGTTACCCGCAAATACGAGCCTTATTATAAATTAACTACTAGCCCGTATTTCAGGGTGCCGCGGCGGCGACGCGCCTGGCGCGCCTCCCCGTTTCCGGGGACAAGTTGGAGACTCTGTGGTCCCCACACCCAAGGAGAGGGTCAGATCGTTAGAGATAGCCATGGGTACGAGGGATATGCCTGTCAACCTCACCTTCGTCAAACAAAAACAACCCACAGGCGGCGTGCGTTTTGGTCGGTTCGAGTCTGACGTAACCTCTTCCACCGGCTCCGGTGGGGGGGTATCTGTGGGGATTTTGCGCACGTAAAAAAAAGCCCGTATTTCAGGGCATACTTATTGCGCGTACCAGGTTAGGACATTCGGAATAGGTTAAGTATATTTTTACCTACTGCATTTTCATATCAAGTAATTTCATGATTGTTTTTCGATTTATCGATATATACATTTATATAACTAGCACCAATCACGGAAAAGCTACGAGGAAATCGTTTGTCCTAGTTCGGACATGTAATGCTTAGGGATGAAAGTATATGTCGTAAGGAAGCCAATAACTATGGAAGTAGATGGCTACAAGGGGAGAGGGAGACCTAAAATGAGGTGGATGGACTGTGTGAATGATGATATGGCTAAGAAGGGGGTGTATGTTGAGATGACTGCAACTAGAGCTGAATGGAAAAAGAACACGTGTTGCGCCGACCCCAAATAAAATTGGAATAAGGACAGGAGGATGATGATGATGATATTACTTGTATCCGTAACTTCATAATTAATTGATTTGATCGATTCGTATTCAAAATCATATTTCTAATTAGATACTGCTGCCTCAATATTTACACAATTGTGTCGTGTTCCCGGCGCTTTGTTGTGCATTGTGTTCTTCAGTAGGGTAGCCAGAGCTCACTGGAGAGTTTTTGTGCTGTCAGTGGGAAGACCAAAGGCTTGTTCTGATTTTGTGTTCTGCACTGGAGGCACAAAATCTCTGTTCTTACAGGGTCGGCAGCACGGATGTGACTCCACTGGTGTTACACACGTTCATAGGTCACGGTAACCACTTTTCGAGAGCCGTGTGCTTGTCTGCCACCTAAATTGTATAAAAAAAATGGATTCACAAAGAAGAAAAATAAGGTACTTACTCGATTTTTGATCTTCTCCTTTAAAAATGGCTTTATAACATTGTTATACATAACGTCTACCAACTTAGATGCATTTACTACATGTATCATTTTTATTTTCAGTGGATATGCTTCCTGAAATGGGAGAAAATTGTTATTTTTAAATAAGAAAGAAGAAGAAAATTTAGGTTAACCACAATGTATATGCAATAAATACATTTGAATGTGACAATAGCTTACATAGGTAACACATTGCGCGAACCCAAATAGGCTCCCATCTCAGTATGTGCAGCAATAAAATCAGTATGTGCAGCGCTGGTTTTCAGATGGAGCCGCTAGATAGCGCTGACGCCACGCATAATATAGGTAAATCTTTTAGAATAACTCCTCCCCCCTAACAGACAAGTGACAATAAGTTGGTCGAATAGAATAGATAGATCAATGTATGGGATTGACATACGTTTACGACTGTCATAAACATCATATTCATAGGAATGCTTTTTTTATATATAGGACGCCAACTTGACTTTACCGCGCCTGATGGTAAGCTAAAGGCAAAGTCTCAGGAAAGAGGGTCACCATTACAGACACTAAGTGTTACAATGGTGACACTCAGCTTGGCGGCCTCATTAGATGCTTTTTCACGCCCCGCTTAAAGGCCCCGGGACTGTAGGAAGAAGGAAACACGTGTGCTGGTAATGAATTCCAGGTCTTGGTGGTGCGGCAAAGAAAAGAATCTCCGCTTGCTGCAGAGCCTGCTTTTTTTATAGGACACGTCAATTAGACACCTTGCCTGATGGTAAGCTGAAGGCAAAGTCTCAAAAAAGAGGGTCACCATTACTTACACATACCATGTGACAATGGTGACACTCACCTTGACGGCCTCATCATATGCTTTTTCACGCTCCGCTTAAAAGACCCGGTACTGTAGGAAGAAGGAAACACGTGAACTGGTAATTAATTCCAGGCCTTAATGGTGCTACAAAGGAAAGATTCACCGAACCGCTTGGTTCTTGATCGAATAGTTTTACTTTGCGTTTTTAGTTGGTAGTTTTACTAGCTAGCAGATATTATTGATGTACGTTCCGAACATGATAAGAGAACTTTAACTAGGACAACTCAAAAAATGTCACTTATATTAATTCATGGTTGCCTATTAATTCACATTGTTTATTTGTGAATGAACTTGATTAGTTTAACACTTACTTGTGCACAAATAAAAAACTTCTTAAGCTCAGCGAGTGATATATTTCCTAGGTGGCTGGGTAGTATAATGCCAGCATCGAAAATATATACGTGCCCGGCAACACCTTCCGTTTCCTCACGTAATCTGATGTCTGCGACCATCAACATCAATCTATAGGCGTCAACCAATTGGTGTGAGTCCAGCTTTTTAGAGAGGCCTACAAATTTAAAGTAGCAAACATTATTTACGGTGAGAGTAAAGAAAGTAAAAAAGGAAAAAGAAAAGTAGAAAAATAAAAACGAAATAAAGAAAGAAAGAAAGAAAGAAAGAAAGAAAGAAGGAAAGAAAGAAAGAAAGAAAGAAAGAAAGAAGGAAAGAAAGAAAGAAAGAAAGAAAGGAAGGAAGGAAGGAAGAAAGAAAGAAAGAAAGAAAGAAAAAAGAAAGAAAGAAAGAAAGAAAGAAAGAAAGAAAGAAAGAAAGAAAGAAAGAAAGAAAGAAAGAAAGAAAGAAAGAAAGAAAGAAAAAATAATCTATAGGCGTCAACTAATTGGTGGGATTCCAATTTATTAGAGAGGCCTATAAATTTGAAGTACTCCACATTAATTAAGGCATAAGTAAAAAATATAGGAAGGAAGATAGAAACACGACGGTATCCGTCCAATTAAGCAGTCCGACTGAATCCTACAGAATACCGCGGTAATCAGTGAAGCCAGAGCTCACTCGAGGGATTTTGTGCTGTCAGGGTGAAAACCAAAGGCTTGTCCTGCTTTGTCTTTTACCCTGACGGCACAGAAACTCTGTGTTTACAGGGTTGGCAGCGCGAGTGTGACTCCTCTGCTTTGCATACGTCCATATGCCATGGTAACCACTTTCCATCAGATGGGCCGTGTGCATGTCTGTCACCTAAGTGGTATAAAAACAGAAAGAAAGATAGACGGATAGAAGATAGAAGAAAAATCGTTTATATCGCAATTACTCTGCGATCACTTAAGCTCGCTTTTAGTACACTTTTTCTGTATATTTCACACATAAGTTGTATTGGTGGAGGACTACGAGTATTATCTATTCTTTGGTCAGTGTTTATCAATATTTGATCGATGGAGAATGATATTACAAGTAATATTAATCACTAACTCGGGAATGTGACAAGTTTGTTTGAACTACAAAATTTAATTTTGAGAGAATTGAAATACTTACCAGTATAGGTTCCAGCCATTGTAAATCAAGATTATAAACTTAAAAACATTACTTTCTAATAAAAGTCTTACCTCTGCAAACAACAACTCTTCTTCCATTCGGTGTGAGATTAGGCATTGTTGGGTTTTGTCTGAAAAAGTCATATTTTAATATTAGAGTAAAAGGTAGTAACATTGAATTCTGTCTCTTTTATCTCAGGCTTTGTCGCATGCAATTTTTTTTTGTATATTTTAAGACCATGTTGTACATATATTTTAAGGTGTCTTTGCACTAATTTTTATATGCATATCTAATAATTTGAAAGTGTTAGATAAAAGTTCACTCGGTCTCCTAGGGGCCCCGATTCTTGAAGAAGCCTATGATGCCTTTATTGAGGATAAAATTCTAAATTTTAATGAAGTTTCGGACCGACTCCTCCAAATTAATATACATTCAGCTTTTACCATTATTAGATATTGTCTTTTCGTCCCAAAATTAACTCATGCTCTACGATCATCACAATTTTTTAAACATTTGGCACTTTTAGGTAAGTTGGACAAAATTATTCAAAATACCCTATGCAAAATTTTGAATGTAGATTTGAACGACCGAGCCTGGCTCCAAGCATCGCTCCTGGTGCGCTGGGGTGGGCTCGGTGTTCGTAAAATTTCCGATGTAAGTTTACCAGCTTTTTTAGCTTCGATTCATGGCACAGAGGAATTAACCAGGAAAATCTTGATACCCACACTGGTTTATTCCGAAGTGCCAGGCAAAGCCGAAGCTATAAATGCTTGGAAAATGTTTTGCCCAAACACTGTTTTGCCCACCAACCTAGGCTCCCAGAGACATTGGGATGAGCCGCTTTGCAGCATATTACGTCAACAGTTACTGAATACGTCCTCTAATGTTGCAGAGCGTGCTCGCCTTCTGGCTGTGGGAGAGTGGGAATCTGGTGTGTGGCTTCAGGCCCTTCCGTCGTCCAACATTGGCACCATGTTGGACGACACGACGTTTAGAATTGCAGCCTGTCTTCGTTTGGGTGCTCCCTGTGTTTCTCCTCATCGATGTCACTGTGGTGAGGCAGTCGACAGCCTTGGGCATCACGGCCTATCATGCGGCAGGAGCGCAGGCCGCATGTCACGTCATGCACATTTAAATGACATTATCCGCCGGGCTCTTGTCACCGCTGGTGTTCCAGCTATACTTGAACCAGTTGGCTTGGTGCGCAACGATGGCAAGAGACCGGACGGTATGTCTTTAGTGCCTTGGAAGATGGGTAGGCCTTTGGTGTGGGACGCAACATGCGTCGACACCCTTACCCCTTCCCATCTTCCAAGTACGA
The DNA here is from genome assembly GCA_963662185.1 of Eilema griseolum. NCBI lineage: Eukaryota > Metazoa > Arthropoda > Insecta > Lepidoptera > Erebidae > Eilema > Eilema griseolum. Next base: position 7,994,528 of record OY759249.1, read on the forward strand.
CGGATTGCGCCTGTGCTGCTGCGGCATCTGCTGAGACCCTCAAACGGCGAAAATATGATAACATTACAAACAATTACATATTTGAGCCGTTTGGGGTTGAAACGCTGGGTTCGTGGGATCCAAGCGCACGGTCGCTATACAAAGAAATAGCAAAACGACTGGTCGATGCTTCGCGTGACCAAAGGGCTGGCCTCTTTTTCGCTCAACGGATTGGCATTGCCATCCAACGGGGCAATGCCGCCAGCCTTTTGGGCACATTACCAGTCGACATCGATGGGGAGGAATTCTTCGATGCTTAATTTGATCCTTTTGTATCCTATTTTATATTCTTGTAAATATTAGTTTATATCTTATTACTTTAGTTTACATGTTATATAAAAATGATAGATAAATAAGGTACAGAATGTTAATAAACACAATGCATATCTTGTATGTATACGGGGGACCCTAATTGGTAGAGTACTACGTCATATTACACAACTTATTTTCGACCTTTTGGGGGATGTTTTTTGTGACGGGGGTTTTTTAAATTTTAAATTTAATTTTTATTTTACATTTTTTAAATTGATCTACTCGTCAAGCTCTTTGATTTAATGCCCATATTGAGGGAGATGTGAAATAAAATGTAATTCGCCATTTAATGATGGCGGCCATCTTATATTTGAAATTTGTCATATTGTATGGTATTCCACTAGTCAAACCCTTTCATTTGATACCCATATTGAGGAAGTTGAGAAAAAATATGTACTCCGTCATTTTGTAGCGGCGGCCATCTTGGACCGATTTTTTTTCAAACATAGCTAAGAACACTCCCGACTAACATACCTTTCAACCTACTTATAACACCCCGTCATTTTTGCGTCGGGGGTTAAAAATGACTTTAAATAAATAAGAAGAAACTTCAGGTTTATAATTATTATGAAAACAACTTCAGAGATAAAAAATCTCTATGAAAAAGAAACATACGCTCTGGTCATGAGGTCCAATAACTCCGGGCGGTTAATATCCCTGTTGGTGAATATTTCAGGCCAGGCGGTTCTCATCGTGAAGTACATGTCAAGCTTTCGTTTGCACTTTTCCAATGAAAAATTGCAGCCTCGTAAAAAATTCAACAGGCAGGAATCCTCTGAGGAAAGAAAGAAATTAGTACGCACGGTCAGGTATTAAGGATACTTTATCCTACACACGCTTAAGCTGTGAACTCCAATGCTGTGGTTTCTCCAAGCGACTAGAATAAGTGGTTCTTTAAGAAGATTATTAAAAGGTTACTACAGAGTCGGCAACATGAATGTTATACATCAGGTATTCAAAAAATAAATAGCACCCGAAATTACTAATAAGGAATATTTTTTAACCCTCCATCTAAGCTAAATCGGTGGTGCTAGGAGTGGGTTCACATCGGTAGTGTAATGGCCAGGATTCGGGACCCGGGACCTCTTGACCGTAAGGCTGACTCCTTATCCACTAAGCTACCGACGCTTCGACACTTGTACACGTCTTATTGGCCTTGGTAACCAATTTCCATCAATTGGGCCGTGATTGACGTGAGGCTAGTCTGCTATAAAAATAAACATATTCTCAAACTGAATCTAGGGTTTAAATGTTCAATTATTATCAAGTCACTGTCATAATTTTTAATAACCGATTCGTAAGCACATACATACATATAATCACGCCTTTATGGCCGGAGGGTTAGGCAGAGGTGAATTAGCACCCACATTTCTTGTTGACTCAAGTCATGCATCTTAGGCTGAGCAATTTCAGCCTGTATATATCTGTCTGATGTTAAACAGCTATATCCCTTAGTCGCCTTTTACGACACTGCATGGGAAGTGATGGGATGGTCCACATTCTACTCTGCCAAGAATCACATGGCTTTTTACTATATTTATTAGTGTGCTAATAATCGATATCTATATTAAACAGACAATCGGTAATATTTACTCCTACCCCATTGATCAGGTAAGTGTGGCTGCTTCCTCAGCCACTCTTTAATTGTTGCCAGATCTTGGTCTCGTGTGTTTGGATCTTCGTGTACTTCCTTCCTGATCTTTTCCAACAGTTCACCATCAGCTTGGATCAACTTTGCAGGATCTACCACCATTATTGTTCTATAAGAGAAAATCAAATTTAAATTCAACTCCAAAATCCGATTAATTTATGTGAATATTATGTCAATTACAATATTTAGATGATTTTTATTTTTCCGAGTTTATGAGTGTGAATTTTTTGTTGTTTTGTTGTGCTCTGATGAAAAAATGATGTTTTATTTTGTATTGTGAAAACACTAATTACAATAATATTATATTCACGTGTGTTCTGTCACGTGTCTTTAAATACTTGTGTATTATTTTACAATTATGTCATTGTTCAAATGATAAGAGTGTGAATGAGCGCCTAATTGGGACATTGTGTACCTTCACCCTATTTCTATGTTGAGCAAGAGAGGCAAAATTTAGCAATCATTGTTATAATAAGTGGCATGATTAAATAACAAATTAATTAACTGCTCATTTCCTGCTGTGTAGCGTCCTTCGAGTGCACGAATCTCTTGACTTGGGAATCTGCCTAATCACAAACTTGTCGTACACCGAACAATGGACAATAAAATCCGATACGCCTTTCACGTCCAACGTCCAGTCTGCCAAAATTACTCTTTTTAGGTTGTCGGTTCTTTTTGTTGGGGGTGTCCCACCTTACACTTGCTGATTCGTAAATTTAAATGTAAAATTCGTTTGCTCTAACAGGTATCTGTAACGACCTATCTCGATAACTTAGTTCTTTGCTGCTTGACCGTTTTATTATTTAAAGGAACTCCGAGAATAGCTCGCTCTAATATTGCGGCTCGATTTTTTATTGTTCATTGTAGCGACGAAAGGTCCGTATTATTGGGAACGAACACCCTAGAATCTTTGCAGATGTGTAGAGATGTTGCACCATTTGCAACATCTATCTCTACCGTCTTTACCGTCGCAATCATGGTGAATGTTCTGATGTGCTCTTTCAATTAGTCCCACCCTCCCCTTTCCTGCACAGGATAACACGTGCAGGGCTTAGATATCACCCGCATACAGTGCAGAATATCTGATCAAAAACCAAGCGGTTCGGAGACTCTTTCCTTTATCGCACCATTAAGGCCTGGAATTTATTACCAGCTCACATATTTTCTTCTTCCTACAGTCCCGGATTCTTTAAGCAGGACGTGAAAAGGCATATGATGAGGCCGTGAAGCTGAATGTCACCATTGTAACATGCTATATGTATGTGATGGCGATGGCGACAAGTTGCTTTGGAAAATATCTAAGTTCAACGTCGTGCTTGGACTGGAAAAAGCGAACCCCGGACTCCGAGGTAAGGCCTCGGATAAAAACGGAACTAACGCAGGGATGATGATGGTAAAAATGTTACAAAACTGATTAAAGTCAAATGACTTTAATCAGTTTCGTAACATTTTTACCATACCATACATAGAAACATAATATAGTATGTAGGTAAATACTTACATACTATAGGTATTTAAACTATCATGGTCACTGACATCAGTATCAGAATAAACAGGATATTTACCATGTTTCATTATTTTGAGTTTGAGAAACTCAAAATAATGAAACATGGTAAATATCCCGTTTATTCTGATACTTACATACTATTATGTATCTGTATATATGAAGAAAACACTCTTAATGGAGAAGAAGCATCATGCCATTAATACATGATAATACCTAAAATTAATCTTAATATTAAGCTGTTATTATTGTCTTTAGCATTAATGTATTACTTTAACAAAAATCAAATAAAAATGTTGATACATAATTTGATCTTTAAATTATTTCAATATGATGTAATAAGTACGTAAGAATAATGTAACCCTTACCTCTCGTTTTCACCAAGAAACAAGTTGTTTGATACAAAATTTGTTGAAGACTTATAGAAGACTAATTAAAACCCAATACTTGTTTAATACATGTATCTCAGATACATTTTGTTCTCATAGAATGTATAGCCAACAAGTTGTAAAGAAGTATCCCACCAAAAACATTCTACAGAATGTTTTTGGTGGGATACGTGGGATAAAAACTGAAACTAGTCAAGTCTCGATGTAGCTGCTGGTTTATCTCTAAATAGTAATGAAATCTAGACAAATCATGCCAAGTCTAAGGTTCGTTACTGCGATTTCTTTATTATTATAGTTAACGTTGTGTGACTTGGCTTGACTTAAACATTTATGAGGTGCACCCCATGAAGATTGGTTACTCGTAAAACGCCACGTAGGCTTGGCCACAAGAGAATATGGAGGAGCCAATGTCCATGAGAGCATTTTTTAGACATAGACCTTGGTTCTTGTAAATTGTTAGGCCATACGCCACACAGATTGGAAATTGTCCTCTGTACACGTATGCCCGGGGTATGATCTTAAATTTTGACTTAATAGGCAATAATTCGTGAATCAATCAAATTATTAGCGAATTTTACTAACAATTGTTTAGGCTTTGTTTGGTCTTCCGGGTCCCACCTCAATTTTTGTACAACATCTATCGACCCATTCACTAAACCAAAACTGACATCAATTTTTCTCCTAAGCATTACTTTAGCTCCATCTTTAATAATTATAGTTTCTTCCAGTCCAGCAGTAAAGCTTTCGATAGAGTCTGGCACAAATCGCTTCTCTCCAAGCTACCAGCCTTTGGTCTGCCTCCTAGACTGTGCAACTGGATTGCTAGTTTCCTGCGGGAGCGCCGTATTTGCGTCCTCTGTGATGGACGGGCTTCGGAGTAATAACAGAAATTACATCGAGAGCATCATCAAAACAGCCTCGCGGAAACTCGGACTCCTGAACAAAGTGAGACGTTTTTGCACGCCGGAGCAGCGGTGACTTCTTTATAAGACACAAATTCGCTCCTGCGTGGAATACTGCTCGCATCTCTGGGATGGCTCCGCGAAATAGCTACTAGATGCTCTCGACAGGTTGCAGCGACGCGCGGTCCGAATTATTGGGAACCCTGAGGTCACGAACACCCTCGAGCCTTTGCATATGCGTAGAGATATTGCTTCCTTGGCTGTATTTTACCGTCTCTACCATGGTGAGTTTTCTGATGAGCTCTTCCAACTAATCCCACCATCTCCTTTCCTACATAGGACAACACGTGCAGGCCTTAGATGTCACCCTCACACTGTGCAGAATATACGAGCAAGAACCAAGCGGTTCGGAGACTCTTTTCTTTGCCGCACCACCAAGACCTGGAATTTATTACCAGCACACGTGTTTCCTTCTTCCTACAGTCCCGGGGCCTTTAAGCGGGGCGTGAAAAAGCATCTGATGAGGCCGCCAAGCTGAGTGCCACCATTGTAACACTTAGTGTCTGTAATGGTGACCCTCTTTCCTGAGACTTTGCCTTTAGCTTACCATCAGGCGAGGTGAGGTCAAGTTGGGGTGTCCTATATATATAAAAAAAGCACGTATTATCTTCATATTTTTGTAAACATGCCCGGACTTTTGTTATCATACATTTTGAACAATCCAAGGAATCTTTAGCAACTAACTTTATCTCGGGGTGCGGAATCGCTTTTAATACAGCATTCGTCATTTATTTTAACATAGCATCGCTTTTAACTACATACACATATTTCTATTCGGTAGTAAACAAACAGTATCTTCTGGTAAGTCCCTTAAACATTATGCTATTTCCATTAACCTTCCTTCATTGGAATGCGAGAGCAGAGGTGTCAATTGGTTAGACAGTATATTTCTGTCTGAGTTGTCACTCCTACTCTGATTAGTTTTATCATTTCTACAAACGTAGAACATCCAATAGTAGAAGGGGGCATTACCACATCTCTAATACAGCTGAGACCAGCTGAGGGTTCTTCATCAGATACTTCAGACCTTCGATTTTTGACATCAAATGAAGCGGCCCCCTAAGTTGTATATTTTTTATAAAGGCGGTGTGTCGATCTCTAATAGTTTGGTTGGGCTCTTGTGTTTTCTAATCAGGGTCACCAGGTACTCCAGATCTTCGATTATCCTAGTTTTTATAGTTTTCCCTTTATGTGGCCATTAAATCCAAACTCTGTACCAATTTCAGTTCTCTGAGATTATGGGAAGTACTAGTTCTATCCTGATGATCATGAATGAGTGAGTGTCATAAACGCGAAACTTTGCTTTCGCTTTACTTCGAAACTAAATGACCTAAAGACTTGAAATTTTTAATTTTAAGTATGTGATTATAGCTTACTGAATAACGAAAAAAAACGAGTTCTAGTCGTATCCAGATATTCTCAAATAGGGTCCTGAAAATGCGGTGAAATGGTTCCAGTAAAGGATGGTACGGCAGTGTGTGCTTCGCTCTCGACTTGGCGATAAAACACATTTGCGTGCAATATGTCACATTGCAACTTGTCCAATACATGTTACTTACTACTTAGTTAGGTGAAAATGAGGGGGTAGGCTAGGTTAGGTAAAAAGAAATCTATTTTGTTAAATTAGGTACTTAATCTTTTTTAAGTCTTTGGTATCCGATACCACTGATGATATGTTGGAGGCCTATAGGCACAACAAAAACTGTTATATCGTACTTATTACAATTTTTCAATCCACAACCTGGGTAAAATATTGTTCTATTATATATAAATATAACCACTTAAACGGGGCCGGCTGGGCTGAAATAAGTTAATAGTGTTATTTTCAAGTTGTTTCAAGGTAATGAAAAAAGGCACGGCCTTAAGAACCATTAATATCGCCTATTCTACTGTGTTTTATTAATAAATTGCGTAGTGCATATGCTTAACTTAAGGCATACACCGTCTCGGGTCTTCAGAGTATAAAAATAAAATTGCGTAAAGCTTATCCCGCGCTCCCGGTTGGCTGTGGCCATCTATAGTTTTAAGATGGTCCCCTCAGGTATGGGAAATCGGTGTCAACAATGAACCCCGGACAGGGGGAGGCCAACGTTCTTCCACTAGACCGGTGGGGGTTAAGCGCTGCCAGGCAGCCGCAACTGTAGCGTGGCGGCTACTGGTGCGGCTGCCTACGCTCGACGACCATCTCGCCCCTTGCCTGATCTCCACTGTGCCCTCTGGTAGTCATGGGCACATGTGGGAAGCCTGTACAAGGCTTCCCACATGTGCTGAACATTTTAAAAGTTAAAGGTGCCATTATTGTAGTTCTGGAAATTTAAAGTTATAGTTTTATTTTGCATCTTTAAAGTTGTAGAAATTTTATAGAAACTTAATTCAGCATAAGTAACTTGTTGTTTACACTTTTCTGGTCTTAAAATTCTGTTTTCGTCGCTAGTATAGCTCTTTTATGATTATTTTAATATTTTTAATCATATTTAAAAAGTTTAACAGTGAGATTTAGGTAATTCCCGCTATTTTTAAGGTGCGTTCAGAAACAGCGTCCGTGACCAAAAGGTACACATTTTCAACATATAAATAATTAAAATTAATAATTACACACACATTGTTTTTGTACACATTCAAAGTAGTTCAACTTATATGTAGATCTATAGGAATATTTTATGCAATTTTATAACCACAGTAGCCATTGCTGGGTCAAACTTACCCTAACAATGCCTGGAATATCCAGCCCGTTTGGTTACCACCTGGTAATCATACGGACTGGATAATCATTAGTAGGTATAATTAATTGATTACCCATGCTGCTACGGTGGGTAATTATTGACGAAATTCAATTACACGTGCATTAGTGAACGGCTACTAGTAATAAAATGGTTGCAAGTTAAATTATGTTTAATGTTTATTGATGTCAACGTTACCTGATAATCGTTTGACGTTATTGACGTTTTGTAAGTGCCGATTTAAAGGTCTATACAGAATAAATGATTTAATGCTTAGTTATTTTCAAGTTGTTTCAAGGTAATGAAAAAAGGCACGGCCTTAAGAACCATTAATATCGCCTATTCTACTGTGTTTTATTAATAAATTGCGTAGTGCATATGCTTAACTTAAGGCATACACCGTCTCGGGTCTTCAGAGTATAAAAATAAAATTGCGTAAAGCTTATCCCGCGCTCCCGGTTGGCTGTGGCCATCTATAGTTTTAAGATGGCCCCCTCAGGTATGGGAAATCGGTGTCAACAATGAACCCCGGACAGGGGGAGGCCAACGTTCTTCCACTAGACCGGTGGGGGTTAAGCGCTGCCAGGCAGCCGCAACTGTAGCGTGGCGGCTACTGGTGCGGCTGCCTACGCTCGACGACCATCTCGCCCCTTGCCTGATCTCCACTGTGCCCTCTGGTAGTCATGGGCACATGTGGGAAGCCTGTACAAGGCCGCTCCCGTAGCGGCCGGTATTTGCCGTAGGCAGCAGCGTCTCCCCTGAAGGAGAGGTGCTACCGTCTCCGTTGCTCAGGGTGCCCCTCATGGAGGTTCCAGACCACGCACACCGATCCCGTTCACGCTGCACCTCCCCGGTTTCGGTCGTCATATACTTCGAACTCCCGTTGCACCCATGCCGGTAAATTAATCGTTTTCAAATAATGTACGGATCTATCGAATTTATTGATATTTACGTCCAACTTCGATAATTGAAAAGATTGGCTGGCTAATTGACATTTATGTAACAATTTAATATTGTAATTAAAAAAAAACATTTAATAAGTAATCTAAAGATAAGTACTGAAACAGTTTTGAATCCAAAATCAATTTAAATAGTTTGAACGGCAATTGTAATCTACATTAAATGCACAACGTATCTGACGTATTTAAATGGATAGGGAATACCAGATGTATTGATAAAAATAGCTTCGAAAATGACACATTTTTGTTAAATGGTGCAATATAAAATTGGTTACTGTGGGTTATCCTTCAGAGATAGACATAATGCTGTCCCGGAATTTATTGTAGACCTTTTTAATCAACACGTTTTTGCAATACATTATTTTGTTCTGTCATTAATAGTTTTTACAGCACACGCGGTATAAGTATTTTTGAGGTAATTTTTACACCTTGGGTTATATTATTGCAGTTTAACAAAATATCCCTATTTTTTTTTATGTAATATAGCCGTCATATACATTATCATTACATTGTACTACATATACATAGGTACATCGTATTATACATTATCATTACATTGTACCACATATATACATTGTAATATACATTATCATTGAGTAACATACTCAATGTACACGGAAGTTATCTAAATTAAAGTATTTAAAAAAAGAAAAAACTGTATATACCTAAACAATCCTGCAGGTTTAGGCGTCAAAGAATTCAATGATAGTGTAAAAGAAAAATGAAATCGGTCTAGTAGTTTTTGAGTTTAATCAATACAAACAAAAAAGCAAATATTTCTTCTAAATAATATTAGCATATTATTAAACTTACATTGCACGTTTAAAAGGCGCGACACACGGCTGTCCCTCACAGGTAGAAATAAAATAATAAAGACAAAACACTTGTCGGTGCTTTTTACATAAAACGAAGTAAGATAATAAGTGAAGATAAATCTGGTTTGGATTTTGAATTAATTATTAAGCACTTCTGTAGGTTTTTGAGTCACACACACACACACACACACACACACAGACAAACACACACACACACACACACACAATTAATGTTAAAAAAAATATTGTTTTATCTTGCCTTTGGTATGTATCTGACACACGTTTCACAAAATAGTAGCTCATTATGTGATAGATACCGATAGAGCACTGTCTCCCAACACACAGGCTTAGCCTAGTTTGGAAGCCAGTAACAGTACCTCTTTTTGAATATTGATACGCCTAGTTCTAAGACTTTTATTGTAACATTAATTTCTGAGACAATAAACAATTTTATTATTTATTATTTAGTAATAAAAAATATTTTCCACTCAAATAATTTTGTAAGAACCTTGTTAAAGGAACACTGAATTGTTGAACTGTTAAACCTTACACAATGCTCAGTATCTTTTATTTGGTTAATACGAGTATACTCCATATGAATTTCCACTAACGCTTGTGAATACGATTGAACACTGTAAATCGCTAGATTTAGTACCAAAATAAACGGGATATTTACCATGTTTCATTGTTTTGAGTTGCCGATATTTCGGCGCTGTTGCAAGTACCATGATCACGAAGGAACTGGAGTAGTGGCGGTGAACAGAGAAAAAGTTTTTTCTAAGAGTAATTATATCGATCTACCCTCTTTCGAGTTCTTTTACTACGCGTATCTGTATTACCACAGGTTTCACTCACTACAAACAGTACAAACTCGAACCCGATCTCGATCATGTTCACGACATACGATGCTTACTGTATCCACTCGCGATTTTGTTTTGGCTTGTTCCCGGTTGTTTTTGTGAAGACGGACCACTGGATGCCAAACGTTCGGCAGTTGAAACCCATGCTCACGATTGAAATTTTTATACATTTTGATTTCAATCGTTAGTTTAAATACCTATATTAGCGATTTAGTTGCTAAAAACATTTGAAGAAGCAGTTTGTGTTACTATGCTACTTGCTTATATAACATGTGATAGTATTTTTCCGTTTGTCACCTCTTACGATACTACAGATATTCAATACGACATCCTTCTGATGATATAGGGTGATGATACTATTTTTTCACAGTCAGCACACTGAGCTACGAAGGGTTCCGATTTTTAAATAGCCGATAGGTCATGACGTGGACCCACATGTGCGATATAGATCCCGATTCTGCTAATTATTAACCACTGTCATACATACCATTGACACTGTAAAAGATATCATTAAATTTTAGACCTTATCCTTATGCTCTGAAAGTTCAAATTTAAATGAAAAAGAGTTTATAACATTTTTCATTCAGTCTTCAAAATGTCATTTCAATTTAGATTTTAACCCTAAAATGAAGTCTATAATTAATTTTTTTTTCAGTGTTAGTAATGTGACAATGGTTTACAATTATCAAAATCTTTTCTTTCGATGTATGATTGAGAGAGGGGTACTTACCACATGCTGTTGAACTTATTTACATCTTTTAGACAGCAGCCGGAATTTTTATTATTTAATATTTTTAATGGCATTTCCTTGCTGATTTTTTATTATATTTTATGCACTAGTAGTTACATAGGCAGAATTTATAATTAGATGAGATAAACATTACCAGCCCTCTGGCTTTCCTGTTCGCCTGGTCTTGCTAAACTTCCACTCTACTAAAAGTCGGCTTTTTCTGTCACAATAAAAATACATGTTCTACTTTAACCTTATTTATTTATTCTACTACTCCATTAAAACTAAATACCAACAATGAATATAAATAAATTTATGAGTTGTGTTTCTTTAATTCACATAAGCCACGCCTTAGGTACCAATTTAAAAAAAATGTAGATATCCAAGTCAAAAAAATAGCAAGTAACACCTAAAACTATGATGGTAACTATTTATTTACTATATCTAACATGAATTAGAAAAGTTATTCTATACTATGCGGTCTTTTGCAGTTATAGTTTACGCAAACGCAGTCGTAACGTGAAAAGACGGTGGATTACAATTAGTTAATATAGCAGATAGAAATGGCGTAAAACTAAACCAACTTAAATGTGTCGTCTTTTATGAATGTAGTTACGAAAGGGTTTTGTCACTCAGAATATGAGGCTTGTACACATCTAGAGATCATATTAAAATCTTTCAAGTATTCTAGCGTGATTGAACAAGAGTCAATCATATCATCTCGTCATATCATCTTTTTTTATAATAATTGTGATCACACATCCTTTTTAACTATGATTGTGGAAGTGCTTAAGTCCTTAACCCTGGCATACACTACACACACATGCTGGACTAGCGCCGGTGTCATTCACTACAACTTTCTAAAATCTGGCCAAAAGATTACGGCAGATATCTATTGTCAGCAACTGTAAACCTTCATGGTTTGCAGTTGCTGAACTAGCTGCTAAACAACCGAGATTGGTCAATCGCTTCAGGCCACTGCTGCTTCACGACCATGCAAGCGCACGCACAATAAACAATCGCTAAGTTAGATGAGCTACAATTGTAGTGTCTGCGATATCCACCGTACTCCCCGGACCTGCTCTATCAGAATATCTTCTTTTTTGGAATTTGGAACACTTCTTACAAGGAAAAAATTTCAATTCCGATGCGGTAGTCCAAACCGCCTTCAAAGAGTTTATTGATTCTCACTCCCATCTTTTTTAAGTAAAGGGATCAATGAACTACCTATGAGATAGCAAGTGCTTAGATAACAACGATGCATACTTTGATTAATTACTTAAACATATTTTACAAAAAGAAATAATGACTTTATATATTCCTCCCGTACAAAACGCCAATTTTATATGTAAGCCTAGTATTATAGTTTGAGATTGTCTGAGTCTGATAGGGGGCTCCAACCGAACAAGTGTTTTATAATGAACGACGTGATTTACGTAATGAATGGAAAAATATACTTCAACCAAATTTGGATAGGTACAATTGTATTTTCCTTCACTACTGGCATTCTAAATTCTCCATTGTACCATCATCCTAACTCTATGTCAGGGCTCAGTCAGGGAACATTCTTATCTGTATTAATATTTCAGGTTTTAAACAATTGAAAAGAAGGTCTGATGATTGCGGACTTCTGGTCAATAACAGAAATCGTGTATATATCTACACCTATCAATATAACTTCTATAATTAGACATAATTTAATCAATACGGAGTTGTCTAAAGGATCCATTGATCCCGAACAATTCGTCGTAGTTTCTGGGTTCTCCTGGTCGTAGCGTCTCGTTGGCTTTCAGTGACTCCTGTTCTTTGAACCAATCGGTGTATTCCTGGAGTTTCACAACCCATGCTTCTGTAATTTTTAAAGATATAATCGGTTAAATAGCTGTACGTCTTGTTGTTGATGTTGTTCCGTGTTATAATAGTAAAAATACTGGCTATAAGTTAGGTCTTTACGTCTGTTCCCTGTCTTACCACGCCATTAAAAATATTCTCTCGCAATATGGGGGACTATCTTGAGACGTGATTTAGCTCTAGTTTTATACGTGTCCAACTCTTTAGCATATCTATGAACTTCTAAATTTAAATAAACTGCTAATTAATCACTTTTCACCTTCAATCTTATGTAAATAGATGGTTCTCTTGTTCTGTTTAAAGTATGTCTATAAAATTTCTGAACCTGTTTAACTGTTTAAAATCAATTGCTGTTCGTTAGTATCGCTAAACCTCGAGAACGGCTGAACGGATTTATCTTATCTTGGTCTTGAAATGTTCGTGGAGGTCTAGGAAAGGTTTAAAAGGGGGCGGATATCCACGCGGGCGGAGCCGCGGGCAAAAGGTAGTTTGAAATATATTTCAATTTATTTTATTACTACACTTATCTGTTTTAAAAACAGTACCTCTAGTTTTTCGTGCTCGGGGCACAGCTCTCTAGAATTTATTTATTTAGAGGAGAGTTCTGTATAGAGGCCCGACTAAAAACTGCTGATTGAGGAATAAGGTTCTGTTTCTGTCTTTCTTATCAGGTTTACGAGATCAGTGGCATAAGTGGTCCATGTACTTAGGTTAAGTTTTGTCTGTATATTTTATTAATAAATAAGTTATAAAAAGGATAGAATATATAAATGTAACTAACTCGTAACTTCTTCGAGTGAGCAGCAGGTCCCACCGTACTCTGTAGGTAGTACATCTTTCGGTAAATACTCATGGAGGCCTGTGTAATTTTTATGGAAGAAAACCTGGACAAGAAATATAAACACAAATTAGTTTGTGCACGTCTCCAAAATTCCTGGATCGGTTGATCTCAATTTTTTTAATTTTGACGTTGGTAAATTGTGCTCCGCGTGAAGGCAAATGGAAGGAGGAACATCCTCCAGCCAGTTGGACTGAAGACCTGAAAAAGGTGGCGGGGATAGACTGGATGCGGAAGGAGGATCGGAAAAAATAACACACATTGGCAAAATCCTATGTCCAGCAGTGGACTGCAATAGGCTAACATTGAGGATGGTGCTCTAATCAGATTATACCCTTGCTACGTACCAACTACTAGGCTAAATGCCGTAAGTTCGGAATAGGTCAAGAACTTTACCTCCTGCAGTCTCGTGTTAAGTAATTTCATGATTTATTTTTATTTATCTAATAACTAATCTAATACTTTTATAAGATTTGCTTCCATAACATCATAATAAGAATATTTTTGGTCTATTCAAATCTAACACCATTTTTCTAATTAGGTACTGCTCCAATACCTACACAATTGAGGACAAGGCGTTTGCTGGAGCCATCAGTGTCATCCAATTTTGGGCTAGACACAAATCATCATCTAAACACAAAATATTGCCGTTAGTTCAACGTAGTAAAAGAATTAGGTAAGCACTTACACGATTTCTTATCTTCTCCTTTAAAAATGGCTTTACAAAATTTTTATATATCACGTCTACCAACTGGGATGCGTTTACTACATGTACCTCTTTCAGTTTCAGAGGATATGCTTCCTGAAATGGGAGAAGTTTTTTCATAAAAACGTAAACTTTTTAGAATATCTTTTCCCTAAACAGGTGACAATTCGTTAGTAGATAGAATAGAATAGGTTAACCAATGCATGGGATTGACTTTCATTTACGACTGTCATAAAAGTCAATATACGTGTCAATCCAATGCAATGATTATTTTATTCTGTTCTTGAAAAGACTGCGCTAGTACTTGGTTCATTAGTTGATCATTTGACCAGCAAGTTGGTCAGTACTGTTGTTATTATAAATGTTAATCATAAGCACAAGAGAAATCGCTTATATTAATATCTTATAGACCAGGTCCGATTGCCTTTCAATGATCATTATTATGAGTGATATTGTTAACTTGTAAAAGAAGTCGTGGGTGTGTTAATACTTACTTGGATGCAAACTAAAAACTTTTTAATCTCAGCGAGTGATATGTTACCGAGGTGGCTGGGCAGTAAAAAGTCAGCATCAAAAATATACACGTGTCCGGCAACTCCTTCTGTTTCCTCAAGTAATCTGATGTCTGCGACCATCAACATCAATCTATAGGCGTCAACCAACTGGTTGGAGTCCAGCTTTTTAGTGAGGCCTACAAATTTAAAGTAGTAAACATTACTTACGGTGTGAGTAAAGAGAAGAAAAAAGGAAAGAAGAAAGAAATAAAGAAAGAAAGTAAATAAGGTTAAAATAGAATGAAGTAAATAAAGAGATAAAGATACTCTACTCGTCTTTCTATTGGACGCTATTCGCCTCTCTATTTTTCTCTTTATTTAGAATTAGTGCTCGACTCTCTACTCCTCTTACATTCGCCCTTTACCCACCCTCTCCCCCACTCCTTCCTATCCCCTTCCCCGTTGTATCTCTGCTCTACTTCACTGTCCTTCTACAATTTCTAATCTGTCTATGTATTTCATCAGGATTTAATACCCGATCCGCCCCCCTTCCCCCATTAATCCCTATTTTCGCGATGAAAGTTCATCTACATCCATTCACAAGCTCTAATCCATCTCTGTACCGAATTTCATCAATATTTCTCCATAGCCAGCATCAGGATCGGTGCAGTGGTTTAGTTGTGATAGGGCAACAGGCAGACACGAGTTTCCTAATTCCTTTTGCATTCAAAACAATAGTATGGATTACCAGAAAGGTTAAATGAAAATAGAATATTGGCCAGTTGGCATCAAAGAAACTTGGAGTGCTCAACAGGGCGATGCAGTAGGTACTTCACTGTGGGGCAACGACTCCTTTATAAAGCTCTGTGCTTTTCGGCCTCACATGGAATACTATTGTTACCTCTTGGCACAAGCGCCTGCATACCAGTTTGACCCCTTAGACTCTGTACAAAGACGGGCATTGAGACTCGTCGACAAACCCATACTCGGAGGCGATGTAGAACCTCTCAGGCTCAGGAAGCACTTTGCTTTGCTGTGTGTTCTACCGCCTATAAAATGGTTTCTTCTATATGAGTTATTTGACATGATGCCCACAGCTACATTTTAACATCGCATCGCTCGCCATAGGTAGGGTATTTATCCTCACACATGTGATCGATAAAAGAGCGCACTGCACGGTATGAAAGGAACTTCATCCCACACACTCCCTGCTGTGGTTTTCCCAAGCGACTACAAAATGGGGATCTTCAAGAAGGTCAAGTTTTCTTCAGGGTCAGTAGCACGAGTGTAACGCCACTGGTGTTGCTTAAGTCCATAGGCCACTCTTACCAATTTCCAGTGTCAACAATAAAGTGATTAAAAAATTCACACAATTTCATAACGAATCGAAAAGACAGTACCGACATCGATTTCGTAACTGATAAATTAAAAATTGAGAAAATAACTGAAAAAATACGGTTGCTATCAAACAAACCTAAGATTTTAAGTCTGACAACAAAAAATACGTATCTAAATGCGTTCAGTAGTTTTTGCGTTTATCGCGAACTAACAGACAAAGTATTCAAATTATATTTTTCCATTTCTTTTTTATGTGCGCAATATCCCCTACCGGAGACCAAAAACTACCTGCTTCTGGCAGGGTGACAGGCGGCTCTACCCGTCACCCCCAGGCCTGCGCTCATGGAGGGCGGAGGTCATTCATCGACCATCGGACGCCCGAGTTGCATTCGTACGTAAAGTATCCGCAATGTACAGACACGGCCACTTTATAATTGTATAATAGTATACGTATAAATAATATCAAATACCTACCAGCTTGTGAATATGACAAGTCTGTGTAAGCTATAAAATTTGCTTCTGGGAGAAACGCAAAAACCTGTGTGCCTGGTTTTTATTATAAGATCTCCTTGCCCCTTCAACCTTGGCAATCAACCGTAGACAACAAGGATTTTACTAATTGTAGTAAAAAATATATTATCTGTCTATGTATTTCATCAGTCCTACCTCTGCAAACGACAACTCTTCTTCCACTCGGTGTTAAATTAGGCATCGTTGGGTGTTGTCTGAAAAAAGAAAGTCGTATTTTATTATTTGTTTTAATAAAAGCTAGAGACCGCGGGTTTTATTTATTACATCTCAATTTTTTGTGACTGTGTCATCAGTACCTGCCTCGAAACCAAACTTGATGAGTACTCTTGTGAAATGTTCACACCAACACACAACCAGTTAAGACCATACAAACGATATATCTATAAATGCTGTAAGATATAAAACACGTATTGTCATACTTTTTAAGAACTTCATTTAATTTTGATTGAAATCATACTTAATAATGACAGAGCTAATTACCAATTGTACTCGTAGTAGTAATCCTGCCAGTTTTCTAGGAACGTTACTACAAGAGGCATGTGGAGGTATTCCACGACGTGTATTAATTTTTAGCTTTAATTTGTATAATACTTAGTTAGATAGATATATAGAAGCTGTTTAATCAGATTAAGTTCTTTTAGTATTTTTTGTATTGTGTATATCAATCAATCAATTAGCCCACGGCAGTCCACTGCTGGACATAGGCCTCTCCCAATGTGCGCTATTTTCTCCGATCTTCCGCCTTCCGCATCGAGTCTGTCCCAGCCACCTTTTTCAGGTCGTCCGTCCATCTGGCTAGGGGGCGTCCTACCTTTCGTTTACCTTCTCGCGTTCTCTAGGACTCGTTTGCTTCAACGGTCATCGGTCCTTGTATATAGAGTACCTACATTAAGTTTATATTTGTTACGCTGACTTACTAAATAATAGTGTCTAAGAAAATAGATATTAAATTATGCTGTCGATGAGATGTTCGCCGTCACACTACGTGTCACATAAATGACCTTCATAATATCTTAGATTAGTATCTTATCTTACATTAGTATCGTATAGTATATTTATTAGTATGATAAAATAATTATAAATTTACACGACTTTATACACTGGTTTATAATATTATGAACACAACAAAAAATCTCCATGAAACAAAAAATACATACGCTCTGGTCATGAGATCTAATAACTCCGGACGGGAAATATCCCTGTTGGTGAATATTTCAGGACAAGCGGTTCTCATCGTGAAGTACATGTCTAGTTTTCTTTTACACTTTTCCAAGGAAAAATTGCAGCCTCTCAGAAAATTCAACAAGCAGGAATCCTCTGAGGGTAAAAAGAAATTTAACTTCTTTCAGTATCACTAAGTCAAAAAATGGACGTCCACGATATGGGGTTTCACGGACGCATTTATTTATTACACAATAAAATTTATACACAGATAAGTAAATGACAATAAATTTATTAATGACAAACGTGTCTGTAGCATCACGAACGTTTCCATGGTGCGTATGCCACGAAACCAGGCAAGGCGGTACTTCCGCCCAATTGAGCAGTCCGACTGGGGATGTAACTCCGCCCTACAGAATGCCGCGGTTATAATAACTTCATGTTGTGTTCCCAGCGGTGAGTAGAGTGGCCAGAGCTCACTGAAGATTTTGTGATGTCAGTGGGATGACTAAAGGCTTGTCCAGCTTTGTCTTTTACACTGACGGCACAGAAACTCTGTGCTTACAGGGTCAGCAGCGCGAGTGTGGCCTCTCTGGTGTTACACATGTTCATAGGCCACGGTAACCACTTTCCATCAGGTGGGCCGTGCGCTTGTGTACCACCTAAGTGGTATAAAAAAACGCGAATGTAAAATCTGAAAGCGGCCTGATCCCGATGTTTGGGTTACCTTTCAATAAACTATTTAAATAAATTTATCATTTGCCTGTAGTCAACTTCATACGAAGGAGATCTAGTTTAGAGCAGTATTGGTAGAGCAAGAGCAATAAAAATATGCCGGCGGAGAGTAGGATAGCCAGATCTCCCTGGAGAGTTTTTGTGCTGTCAGTGGGAAGACTAAAGGCTTGTCCTGATTTTGTGTTCTGCACTGAAGGCACATAAAATCTCTGTTCTTACAGTGTCGGCAGTATGGACGTGACTCCGCTGGTGTTACACACGTTCATAGGTCACGGTAACCACTTTCCATCAGGTGGGCCGTGTGATTGTCTGCCACCTAAGTTGTATAAAAAGTAATCTTAAAATAGATCGCCTGTAAAATTGTTAAAATGTCGTTACAGCCCTTGTTTTACTGATACGAACAGTAGGTTTGTTTGGCCGCATGGTAACTTAGAACCTAGAGTCGAATTTGGGATCAGAATTTTTAATATTTATAATAATAATAATAATTTATAAGATGGTTAATTTAATAAAGAGAAATCATAATAATAATATCGATATATATGAGATTGTACATCTCGCAGAAATGTGGAGGTAGTGGTTGTGGAAGTTGATGTTCCCGAGCCAGTTCTAAAAATCAATAATGGTATAAACCGAACGCCAAGCATTGAGCTTGGCGTTCGGATCCACCTATCATCACTAATAGTACTGTTACAGCCAACAAGACAAAAACCAACAAGTGGATCCGAACGCCGAGCATTGATTGTTGATGCCACCATTTTTCATAACTAGAATCTCGTGAAAGCTGAGAAAGATAAACAGTTTAAGTACTTGGACTTGGTCCACGAGATTGTCGACATGTGGATTGTAGACTTGGCAATCATTGTACCAATAGTCATGTCAGTCAACGGACTGTTAGCCGAGAGCCAACACATGAAGAGACTTTGGTTAGATGGTTGGGTCAGGGGCCAGATGCAGAAGGCTTTGCTTCTTGATATGGCGCGCATCGTGAGGAAGTTCCTTTCCCTGGAACCCTAAGCACCGGTAGCTTGGTCCCTATACCCAATACCGGTGGAGCACCACATTTATAGATTTAAAATGATTTTTTTTATATCTATTTAAAATTTAATTTATAAGTTGTTTCATGTAATAAAGAGTAATAATAATACGACAATAGCATTAATAGGTGCTATTATAAATTATTTTGATCACAGTTGCTATGACGTAGTACGTAAAGTTGAACTTTAACATAACAATGATGGAATTATTTAACAATAGCTTATAAGAATACAAGGGGACGATGTGAATGTGGTACTAGGACAGGCTCTGAAAAATCTTCTGAAGCCAACAGTTTTAAGAAAACATTTACTCTACAACTCGAATATTCGAAGAAAATATTTTATTAGATATAACATAACATAAACTCACGCCTATATCCCTGAAGGGGTAGGCAGAGGTACTAGCACCCTCATTTCGCCAGTTTATGTTTAAGTCCCAATGTAATAGGTGGCGAGCCTATTAATGGCCTATTAAAGACGAGCGATAAATACACACATAACTTCGAGAAGCATCGAAAAGTCATTGGTGTGTGCCATGGTAAAAATTGGGATAGAGCCCGAGACCTCGTCTGAGCAGTCCATTACCCATACTACTAGGCTACCGCGGTCCATTATTTTATTAGATTAAGAAAACAATAGTCATACTTGTAACTACTTGTCAGTAGACCACAAAACAGGCCACAGAGATTCTTGCGGGAGTTTTCTCAAGATGGGGCTGCATTATTAACCAGTGATCAGCTTAATAAACTTAAGTAAGTTTAATTGTTTTTATTTATTCTTATGTTATGTTTTCAAGTATGTCAAGTTGACTTTTACTTTAACTTTAGCAAATTAATTGTGTATATATAGAATATATAATATGTCTGTACAGTCATTACACTGACGATCAGTAAGTTCAGTAACTAATATTTGAAAATTACGCATACCCCATTGATCAGGTAAGTGTGGCTGCTTCCTCAGCCACTCTTTGATAGTTGCCAAATCTTGGTCTCGTGTGTTTGGATCTTCGTGTATTTCTTTTCTTATCTTTTCCAAAAGTTCACCATCAGCTTGTACTAACTTTGCAAGAGCTACCGCCATTATTATTCTATAAAAGAAAATCAAATTTAAATTAAATTCCAAACTAAGCGACGGTAGCTTAGTGGTTAAGGAGTCGGCCTTACGATTGAGAGGTCCCGGGATTGAACCCTGGTCATTACACTACCGATGTGAACCCACTCTTAACACAAGCAATTTACCTTAGCTGGGGAGTTAGTGAGGATATTAGTAATTTCAATTCTAATATTCTTTATAAAAAAAACAACCAAGCAAACAAACTATGCAACTGTGTTTAATTTTAACCTAACCGGTTTCACCGCACGGCATTTTTAAACCTTTGAGAATGCAGTTAATATATGTAAGTTCCACAGATTACCATCGATCAACGGCATAAACAGTGAAATTGTCAATTATTGTTGTCATGTGAACAATCTGATATATCACAAATATCGCGAGTAAAATTATATCAAGGTTTTTCCTTACTTTATATCTGACCAGTCTAGAAACTCTAAGTTTTATTATATTAATAAACTTTAAACTTACATTGGAGAAAGTCAATGTTTCAAAGCCGTGCTACACGAGTGTCCGCTTACAGGTGGAATTAAAATAATAACGACGACCTTTTCACGTACTAACATAAACTAGGCACTAATTACATAAAACTACGGCAGGTAAATACAAATATCACCACCACATCTTATAGGAAGGGCGACGTAAGAGGTAACTAACGGAATAATATGCAGACGATATTATCGGTGAGGTGACGGAGAAAGAACACAAGTGGAGACTAACGGAAAAATTCGCTGGCAGTATCAAGATAAGAGAAGGAATACTCAAAATAAAACTCTATACCAACCCGTCTGGGCAGGGTGGAAACTGTAGGCTAAAGCCTTCCAACATTGGGAGAGGCCTATGTCCAGCAGTGGACTTCGGTAGGCTAATTGAGTGATTGAAGTTAGATAATAAGTTAGAGAAATCTTGTTTCTTTGTCATTCAATATTAATTATTAGTAGCAAAAATTAAATACATTTTCCAACACCAAAAATAATTTTGTAAGAACCTTGTTAGCCGAACACTGAACACTATATCGGAATTTATCAAAGTGAGGTTCTTACGGAATGTTCAGGACCTTATATTTTTTCACTATGCTCCATGTGAGAGTATCTATTTCCTTCTAATACCGACTCCTTTGTCGAGTGGCGACTTCACTGCACTAGCACTTGTGAATACGTATGAACATTTATAAATGCTGCAGATTTGCAATTTAGTTGCTAAAAAGTATGATAGCTACTTACTTCATTTTATGTGTTACTCGATGACCCGGTAAACAATTAATATTGTTCTGTTATCCAATTACTTATATTATTTGGACGTTTGGAGGCTAGGACGTTTGGGCGTTTGTAAATTTGAACGTTTGGACAATTGAACGTTTCGACGTTTGGACTTTTGGACTTTTGGACGTTTGGACGTTTGGACGTTTGGCCGTTCGGACGTTTGGACATGTGGACGTTTGGACGTTTGGACGTTTGGACGTTTGGACGTTTGGACGTTTGGACGTTTGGACGTTTGGACGTTTGGACGTTTGGACGTGTAGATGGTTGGACTTCATGGAATATTTATTATTATTATTTATTATTCTCGTTCGGATAGATAACCACTTAGTGGTATTTCACCTGAGCGCTTCCGAGTTTAGGAGGGCATTTTTTTTTTATACCACTAAGTTGGCAGACAAGCTCACGGCCCACCTGATGGGAAGCGGTTACCGTGGCCTATGGACGTATGCAACACCAGGGGTGACACACTCGCGCTGCCACCCAAGAAGAAACCTTCTGATGCCCCTCTTGAAGAACCTCATATTGTAGGCGCTTGGGAAAACCGCAGCAGGGAGGTCATTCCATAGCTTGAGTGTGCGTGGGATGAAATTTCTTTCATACCGCACAGTACGCACCGTCTCAGGTCGCAATGTGTGGGGATGAATTCCCTGCCTATGGCGAGAGGTGCGATGATAGAATGTAGCTACGGGCATCATGTCAAACAATTCATCTGAGCACAAACCATTGTAAAGGCGGTAGAACACACACAGTGAGGCAAAATCTCTCCTAAGGCTAAGAGGTTAAACTCTACCTGTGAGTATGGGATTGTCGTTTAGTAGTTTAGTAGTCGAAAGGGTAAAGCTGGTATGCAGGTGCTCCAGTAATAAGGTGACAGCAGTACTCCATGTGAGGCCGGACCTGTGCTTTATAAAGAAGGAGTTGCTGACCCGCAGTGAAGTACTGCTTCGCCCTGTTGAGTACTCCGAGTTTTCTTGATGCCAACTTAACCTTGTCCTGCAAATGACTACGGTATTGGACGTTGCTGGAGATATCGACACCAAGGATCCCGATCCTCGAAGAGATGGTAAGCGGTGTGCCCAGGAATAGCGGCGCTACAATGAATGGGGTTTTCTTAGCGGTGAATACACATACTTGTGTCTTAGTGGGGTTGAATTGGACTAGGTTTAGTCGTCCTCAATCGGATACTAAAGAGAGAGTAGTCTCGATTTCAGACACAAGTTGTTCGCGACTCTTCTCCACCTCGGACTGAGGGATATTTGCACGGCCCGTGTAACACGTGTCCCCGGTACTGTCGTCCGCATAACAATGAATGGAGCCATCAAATCAAATCAAATCAAATCAAACAGCAGCACCATCAGACAGCATGTCATTGATATGCAGCAGAAACAGCGTCGGAGACAACACAGAGCCTTGTGGGACACCAGCGTTTATGTTCATGCGATCCGAACAGCTGCCGTCGACGACAGCTTGGATGCTTCTGTTGGACAAAAAGCTGGCGATCCATTCGCAAAGTCCCTCAGAGAGTCCATAGTACGGCAACTTCGCAAGAGAACCTTTGTGCCAGACCCGATCGAAGGCCTTTGCTATATCGAGGCTGACCGCTAGTGCCTCACCCCGACTCTCGATGGCTTGCGCCCACCGGTTTGTGAGATACACAAGAAGGTCACAGGTTGAGCGACGGTGGCGAAAGCCGTACTGTCAGTCGCTCAGAAGATCGTTTCCTTCAAGGTATCTCGGGAGCTGTGTATTAATAACACGCTCCATAACCTTCGAGAGAAGGGAGGTTATAGCGATAGGCCTGTAATTGGTCGGATCTGTTCTGTCACCTTTCTTAGGTACAGGGTGCACGAATGCGGCCTTCCACGAGGCCGGGACCTGCCTCGCGGAGTATGAGAGTGCGAAAAGGCGTGTAAGTACAGGGCACAGCTCGGGGGCACAGTGCTTAAGCACCATGGCCGGTATACCGTCCGGCCCACTCGACTTCCGGACATCTAGGGACTTAAGCTCGCACCGGACCACCCGTTGCGTGATTTTAACTTCGGTCATGGAAGCACCACAGCTAGGGATGATGGGTGGTTCGGCGTTCCCGTCGTTCATAATCGAGTTTGATGCAAAGAGATTACCCAAAAGATCGGCCTTCTCCTTGGCGCCATGGGCCAGACTACCGTCGGATTTTTGCAGCGGCGGAAGGCAAGACTGGCAGAAGTTTCCCTCGGCAGCTTTGGCGAGCGACCAAAATGCGCGACTGCCAGATGGGTAGCGCGCAAGCCGTTCGCCAATTCTGCCGATGAACTCAAACTTTGCCATAGACGTTGCCTTTTTACTGGACCTCGTGCTTCGAGCATTCAACTTCCGCTTCACTTCAGCGATCTTCGGATCCTTATTGGCAAGAGCCGTGGTCCAAGCCTTGTATGCATGCTTGCGGTCTCTATCATCTTGCAGGGGCAAGGCCTATTAAACCACGGGCGTTTGCTCGCTCCTGTCGCAACCCAGCGGTTAGAGATGTAGCATTCCATACCCACTAGAATCGCTTCAGCGACTGCTTGCGAGCTTGGATCATCAGAAGTGAAGCAAAGCTGCCTCCCTGGGTACGACGCGAAGAATTCTCGCAGTCCGCCCCAGTCTGCCGACTTGTAGTGGCACACGTGAAAAAAAGAGATTCTGTGCCTCCAGTGTAAAAGACAAAGCAAGACGTCCCGCCCCCACAGACAAGTTGGGGTTGTGTGACTGGCTGGCGCAGTGGGCGGAAGGGCCCCCGGTCCCCTCCCAGATACTGAAGCCGAGTCCACTCCGATTTCCTCCTCCGGCACGGCTACAGCATCGGGAACTTTACACAGGCTGCTGGTTCAGCCTCCTGGGGCGGAGATTAAGTAATCCCCAGGTTCGGGAACCGTACAGCCTGCGGGCGGCCAGCGGATAACCGTTTCACCGGGTCTCCCTGACCACCGCGCCAACATTTCACGCCCCCACCAGTCAGCGGGGTCAATTTAAGCCTTTGGTCTTCCCACTGACAGCACAAAACCTCTCCAGTGAGCTCTGGCTACCCTACTCACCGCCGGGAACACAACACAAGGTTATTATAGCCGGGGTATTCTGTAGTGCGGAGGTACTTACCCAGACGGACTGCTCAATTTTGGACGGGAGATACCGTCATGTCCTACCTCCACTAGAAAGGGGCAGTTCCACTAGAAAGGGCATGTTAAGAGTCAGTCCTGGGCCTCGATTCTGCTAAAGGAAAACCACCACAGATACTGCTAAAACATTTATTTTTAGAATTTAAAGCAATGCGGTTAAAATTCGAAATTAAAAGGCAGAGTGAATTAAAAAGAGTTCCTAATGAAGCTTTCTTCATTTAATTTTGGACTTTAATGACAAAGAAATAAAGTCTAAAATATAATGCCATTTTTGCAGTGTATGTTATATGACAGTGGTTTTGCTTTAGTGGATTCGAAATTGCCAAAATAGCCGTTAGGTCAAGATGAAGGCTTATATGGGCCATCTGGACTATGTGGTTGGCCATGATAGTGGTACAAATTGGTTAATTATAGTATGCATCGAACCAGTGTTTAATAACGAGTTATTAAACATTATAATAATAACTTTTTACGGCCGATAATCCTATGGTTTACAAAGTGATTCAAATGTAACTATAAGAAATATACATACATATATATAATCGCGCCTTTATTCCCGGAGGGTTAGGCAGAGGTGAATTAATACCAACATTTCACCAAATATTGAATTCGGTCACACGTAATAGGGGGTGAGCCTATTGAAGGTTTTCGGGCACTATTGTTGATTCTAGCCATGTATCTGAGGCTGAGTCTGGGTTGTATATATCTGTCTGATGTTAAACAGCCCTATTCCTAAGTCGCCTTGTATGACACCGCATGGGAAGATATGGGGTGGTCCAAATTGCCGGAAACCATGCGGTTTTATAAGAAATAAAGCTTCATCATTACCCACCTTGCGTTAGTCCTCTTTTCGAGATCATCCCGTATTGTTTAATTTTTTCAGCTATGTTTGGGGTGACTGCCATTTGACCTCTTACCTTGGTTTTTCAGGTCGCCCATATGGGCTTCCGTCTCGACCTAACAAGAATAAACATCTCCGACCGGCTTAAAACGTGCCCTCCGAAGGAAATTAACCATAATAAATAGCATAGACCAGATATAATGTGAAGTGAAACAGATCGAGCATTAGTTCTTGTTTTAGTATTGACTTAGTTGGAATCTATAGTAGCTGGAAGCCGATGATGTGTGATTGTATCCAAGGGTTGTGCTTATTTCAAAAGTTTGTAGCGAAAAAAGTGAATGAACTTGGAACTAGTGAAGAGAATGAACTTGGAACTAGTGAAGAGAATGAACTTGGAACTAGTGAAGAGAATGAACTTGGAACTCTTTCCTTTGTCGCACTATTAAGGCCTGGAATTCATTACTAGCTCACGTGTTTCCTTCTTACTACAGTCCCGGATCCTTTAAGCAGGGCGTGAAAACGTATATGATGAGGCCGTCAAGCTGAGTGTCACCATTGTCACATGGTATATGTAGGTAATGGTGACCGTCTTTTCTGAGACTTTGCCTTCAGCTTACCATCAGGCAAGGTGAATTCTAATTGAAGTGTATTAAATATTTAAAAGATTATAATAGAACCCTTGTATGAAATGAGTACTATCTTTAGCAGGTTAAACAGTTTGTTTGAAAAAACTGTGTTTTTGAATAAATAAAACGTGTTACACGGGCCGTGCAAATATCCCTCAGTCCGCGGTGGAGAAGAGTCGCGAACAACTTGTGTCTGAAATCGAGACTACTCTCTCTGGAGTATGCGATTGGGGACGACTAAACCTAGTCCAATTCAACCCCACTAAGATACAAGTATGTGTATTCACCGCTAAGAAAACCCCATTCATTGTAGCGCCGCAATTCCTGGGCACCGTGTCGATATCTCCAGGGACGTCCAATACCAAAGTAAATGACTTCGGTATTAGACCAGGTTAAGTTGGCATCAAGAAAACTCGGAGTGCTCAACAAGGCGAAGCAGTACTTCACTGCGAGGCAGCAACTCCTTCTTTATAAAGCACAGGTCCGGCCTCACATGGAGTACTGCTGTCACCTTTTTGCTGGAGCACCTGCATACCAGCTTGACCCTTTCGACTCGTTGCAAAGACGGGCATTGAGGCTGGTTGACAATCCCATACACACAGGTAGAGTGGAACCTCTTTGCCTTAGGAGGGATTTTGCCTCACTTAAATAAATAAATAAATAAATATTCTACAACATTCTACACAACGCTATCTAGACCCATGGTAAGCATAGTTTAACTAGCTTGTGTTATGGAATCTAGAATACGGATAAACATACTTAAATACTTTTTGTTTTTTTTTGTAAATACATACATATTATACATAGAAACACCCAGACCAATGCAAATACCCATATTCATGCATACAAATATTAGCACTGAGCGGGGATCGAACCCGCGCCTCCTGCATAGCAGTCGCGTTCACTACCGCCACGCCACAGAGGCTGTCAAAACAACACTGTGTGTGTTCTACCGCCGATACAATGGTTTGTGCTCAGATGAATTGTTTGACATGATGCCCGTAGCTACATTCTGTCATCGCACTTCTCGCCATAGGCAGGGAATTCATCCTCACACATTGTGACCTGAGACGGTGCGCACTGTGCGGTATGAAAGAAACTTCATCCCACGCACACTCAAGCTGTGGAATGACATCCCTGCTGCGGTTTTGCCAAGCGCCTACAATATGGGGTTCTTCAAGAGGGGCATCAGAAGGTTTCTTCATGGTCGGCAGCGCGAGTGTGACACCCCTGGTATTGCATACGTCTATAGGCTACGGTAACCGCTTCCCATCAGGTGGGCCGTGTGCTTGTCTGCCAACTAAGTGGTATAAAAAAAACATAATGTTGTAAATGTCTTGTTAGAAAAATGTATTTGTTTAAAAGATTACAGGTAGATATTCCCGTCAATTCCTCCAGCGAAGCTAAATTGTTTATGCCATTATGCGAACTTGCAACCTCTTGATCGTAATACTGACTCCTTAACCACTAAGCTATAGGCAGAATTTGTGATTTGTTTTGACCAGTACTTACTGTAGGTAGAAAATTGATGTTAACATCTATAGAACCCAAGGTCAAACGTGCTGTATAACGAGTTCTTACTTCCACCATTTATGTATTATTATTATTCACATATAATAATTACTATTGTAAAGTAATACCTCTTATTAAACTAGTTTGATCTATGAAGATTATATTGTTGAAGTGTGTAATTTTCAACTCCCGCGCAAAAACGGCGGCGTGTTATTAGTATGATGTGAGTGTGCTGTAAAGAGAAAGAAAAGAAAAAAAATATTTATTTCAAGTTACTGCAGCACATAACATTTGACTACTAACAAAACTCACAATATATAAAATATACAACGAAACCTATAACTAATTATATAAATTTTCTTGTGACGGTAACATTGACCACCCACCTGATGGAAAGTGATTACCGAGGCCTAAGGACGTGTGCAACACCGAGGGAGTCACACTCGCGCTGCCAACCCTGTAAGCACAGAGAGTTTATGTGCAGTCAATGTAAAACACAAATCAGGACAAGCTTTTGATCTTCCCATTGACCGCACAAAACTCCAGTGAGTCTGGCTACTCTATTTACCACCGGGAACACAACAAGAGGTAATTATGCGGTATTCTGTAGGGCGGAGGTACTTCCCCAGTCAGACTGCTCGATTGGACGGTAATAGTGCCGTGTCCTACACCCTCTCCATTTCCTTCCCTACCTCATTTTATTATTATGTATGTGTCATTGTAGCTTTCAAACGAATGAACAGATTTTGATTTTGTGTAAAGGGTGTATTAGTCGGAAGTATCCTTAGCTAAGTTTGAAGAAAATCCATGATGGCCGCCGCCACAAAATGACTAATTACCTATTACTATTTTACTTTTCACTACCTACTCCCTCAATGTGGGTATCAAATCGATTTGCCTAGTAGATCAATTTCAAAAGTATTAAATTAAATTATAAAACACCTCCAACAAGTAAAAAAATAATAATTCAGGCGTTGTCGTGTCGGGGGATCTCGAATCGTACAATAACATATCGGAGTACTTTATTAGTTAGGTAGGTTGGGTAGTAGGATAGCAGAATAAAAACACAGTTAAATTACTTAAAATACAAATCAAATTATATTATCACAGTCAAAACACAATACAAGACATTTATTTTACAAAACTTTATCATACTGGCATGGAACTTATTTTAATTAATCATAAAAGTTGCTTATTGAGTGAACATTAGTTAAAAATATTAAAAAAAGATAAAATAAGCCTCTTAGATATAATAGTGCTCACTTAAGTCAAATTAAATATAACACTACATAATCGGCTAATTTTAATTTAATAAGAAGCTTTTGTAGCAAAATAAAAGTACTTACATCAGATATAATAACAGACATTCATTATATTTTTATTTCTCTTCAATTAATTTCAAATAACGGAGACAGGAAGTATAATTCTACCATGGATTTGTGTACAAAGTTACAATAATGAAAGTAATTTTAACTTAATTTAAACTGCATTTTCTATTCATTTATTGGATATAAAATACTATCTTAATCATTTTTAAATGGAAGTAATCTTACGCACATA
Organism: Eilema griseolum; assembly: GCA_963662185.1. Taxonomy (NCBI): domain Eukaryota; kingdom Metazoa; phylum Arthropoda; class Insecta; order Lepidoptera; family Erebidae; genus Eilema; species Eilema griseolum. Next base: position 8,024,205 of record OY759249.1, read on the forward strand.
TATATGACTGTGATTATAGGTAGATATTTAAACTATCATGGTCATTACTATTATAAATCTCAAGACATTGATAATATTCTGATATTTCTAATATTTATTTTTTATTTATTTATTTATTTATATTTTTTAAAGAAGGCTTACAGACTAATATACAAATTGAATACACAAAAATATCATCAAATCGCTAATTAAAAGCCTCCACATTTATATAATCATTAAAAAGAAGAAAAAATAAAATAAACACAAAATACAGTTACAAAGAACAAAAATAAAATTAATAAATACCACAATTACAAAGCTATAATTACATAAACAGAAGAGAGCGCAAGGAACGTTACTTAAGTTAGTACCTATATATTAATCCGCCGGTCAAAGTACTAGTGCTGAATAGGTCTATATCAAGATGTTGTGTAATTTTGTTAAATTTAGATGCGCTTCTTATTGAGAAGGCATTCAGTCTGTAATTTGTAATAGCTCTCGGAATGTTTAAAATCGGCCGCTGCCGAAGTCCCAGCACGTTGGTTCGCAGTGAGACGGAGGCCAAGAGCTGTGGACAGTCAATTCTGCTGTTTGCGATATTGGATAGGTAGCATATGTCGCCAATATCACGTCTCACTTCCAAAGGCAAGAAATGATACCTATTACATCGATGTTCGTAGTCAGCTGAACATTGCTGTGCCCTGTAGTCTAAGCTACGAAGAAATTTCCGTTGGACGCCTTCAATACGGGACTTGTAGATCTCGTATTGAGGGCTCCAGACCTGAGATGCGTATTCTAAATGGCTACGCACGAAAGAGCAGTACAAAATCTTTACCGGTTTTAGAGACCGAAAACAGGCCGTGGCTCGCAGAATGAATCCCAAAGCCTTAGATGCTTTTTTCACGATATTGCTAACATGTTGATCGAAGAGAAGCATACTGTCAAGCGTGACCCCCAAATCCCGAATGCTGTTCACTGTGCCAATTACTTCACCATTCAGAGTATATTGATAGTTGATTGGGGACTAGCGACGTGAAAACGTTACTTGGAAGCATTTGGACACACTTAATTGAAGCTTATTTCGATCACAGTACCTCTCAAACCTACCTAAATCTTGTTGTAACTCATGAGCATTTGTGGACTTTCATGTCGTCGGCATAAAGTAGGATGTAGGAATGGTGGAAGCACTGCTTGACATCAGCAATGAAGAGAGTAAACAATAAAGGTCCCAGAATGGAACCTTGGGGGACACCAGATAGAACAGATCTCCAACCGGAAGCATAACCCTGAAGAACCACAGCCTGTGTTCTATTCTCTATGTAAGAGGAAAACCATCGATAGAGGTCTCCGTGTATTCCGGCAAGCATTAACTTGTCCAGAAGTACTCGGTGGTCAATACGGTCGAAACACTTGCTGTAGTCCGTATATACTACGTCAGTCTGTCCTTGTGTCATCCCATTTGTGATAAATTCATGTGACAGAATTAGGTTTGACGTAGTGGAACGGCATCTCACGAAACCGTGCTGTTCGTCTCCTATAGTGGACCGGAGAGCCGTGTAAACATCTGTGTGGATGATACGTTCCAGTACTTTAGAAAACAGGCATATTTTTGATATTGGACGATAATTTTCTATATTGGCTTGTTCACCCTTTTTGTATACCGGGGTTACAAATGCAGATTTCCAAATCAGCGGAACTGTGCCTTCGGAGAGAGAACGTCTAAATAGGATACATAGAGGTTCAGCAAGACTGTCGGCACAGTTGATTATGAATATCGGAGGTATATGATCAGGTCCACCAGATTTAGTAATGTCCAATGATTTGAGTAGCATTAATATGCGTGAACGATTAATATCAACTGTGCTTACCGACACTACAGTATTACTAATTTTTTCCCCGGCAGTGTAGCTGTCACTAGCAGTTGAATTTGGTGCTAAGAAGGTGGACTGAAAATAACTAGCAAATAGGTTACTAATACCTTCTCCAGTATTCACAGTAGTATCACGGTAGTACATTACTTTAGGAAATGTACCATTATTTCGCTTGCTCTTCACATAGGTCCAGAATGTTTTCGGGTTTTTTACAATAGAAGCCTCAATATTTTCAATATTTCTATCATGACACGTTACCTCTAACTCGACAGCTCTGCTTCGAAGAACAGAGAACGAATTATAATCGGCCATATTGTTATATTTTTTATATTTTTTGTGAAATTTATGTTTTTCCCTAATAACTTTAATTAGTGCACTGGTGTACCATGGAGGATAAGAAGATTTTTTTAAAGATTTAATAGGGATGTGCTTGTCGCGTAGCTCATACAGTAAACCATAGAATTTAGTCACAGCATCTTCCAAACTACATGTTTGTAACAGTTGTGACCAATTTGCTAATTCAAGCTCGCGCTTAATAGCCCCATAATCACCTCTCGAGAAGGCATAGCATGTCTTAGGGTTGTCAACTAATTTCTTAAAGATATCAATAAATTTAGTTTTAATAATTATCGGTTTGTGATGCATGTCAATAGGCTGTACCAAAGGGTCTAAACTTTCCGTAACCGACACAGCATTATTACAAAATACTAGGTCTAATATTCTGCCGATTTCATTACGCTCACCGTTGTACTGCAACATGTTGAATGTATCTACCGTATCTAGAAATTTTATGACAAGTTGACATGTCACGTTCTGAGAAATAAAATGGTCACTATTTACATCCCCACGATACCACTCAACTTCATCAGCGAAGTTAAAATCACCTAGCACTAAAAAATTATCAAGTGGATGAGTCAAAATTAAATTATTAAGTTTCTCTGTGAAATTACATAACTGGGTATTATATGAATTACCTAGATTCTCCCTACATAGGTAAAGTGCACATATATGTAGGTTACCGTTATGACTTACCTGTAAGTTGGATCTGGTGGGAATTAATGACAGCCAAATATCCTCAGCTGAGCTACGCCAGTCCGGCCGCTCAACAATTGTGAGATCATGCTTCGCTGCTATCAACACTCCGCCACCATATTTTTGACCGGTTCGGGAATAGTCACGATCGCGTCTCCATACAAGGTACCGTCCATCAAATAGTTCACTACTATAAAAACTGTCGTCAAGCCAAGTTTCCGTGATTATAATTATATCATACGAACTAAGACACACACTTCGCAATAATCGGTCTGTTTTCGTGCGCAAACCGCGCACATTTTGGTAGTAAATTCTAAGCGTAGCCATGACAATTCATTACTATAGTCAGATAATTATCATATTTATAAATATTCATAAACAATGTACGGAAAGAAATTAGATTCAAATAAAAAAGGCAATAAATTCTATAAAGGCAGGTAGTAGATAAATAAATTATTAGACACAGCAATGCACAGAGTTCGTCAGAAATTACCTTATCAAGATATATGTATTGAATGGACACAATAGACAGCCGGTACTGAGATAAGGGCAGCGCCGAGCAAATAGTAATATGTAGATATTGTTCAAGAAGTAAACTGCACCGTATTTTACAAGGAATATGGTCGATACCACAACAACACATGTTACAGCAAATATAATAATGCATTGGTTTACCTAGCAGCACAGTACAACGACACGGAATCAACAGGAAAACGCAACCAGCACACGTCTCACTACGGCTCTCAAACTTTTTTGCTTCAAATTTAGAAAAAAATAGTTCAACTAGGGAATATATTTTAACATTTATATAATGTATTATTAGTAAGTACTTTATATCATTTTTGAGGTGTCCTTGTCGGTTCTGATCATCAATATTGGTGAAGTATCGCTCTTTCTTGCATAAATCTTCGCGTTTTTGACCCAAACGTATCGAAAATTCATTTCAGCTGCAATTTTCTTGGTTTTGGACAGCAACATTTTGTTTCTTATCGTAAGGTGGTCATTGATAAATAGTTTGTGATTGCCACCTAATCCTATTTTAGCAGGCGTCAATTGCGAGGTTTTCTGTTCACGCCTGGCGGCCGCTACAAAGTCTTCCTTCACATAACGCTGGCTAAAACAAACTATGATGGGCTTCATACGTTCCTTATCGATTGTCGGTACTCGGGTGATGAAGTTGACTTGATTTTTAGTGATTGGGTAATTAATTTTGTTACCGATTTGGGTTAAAATGTCAAACAGGTTCTCATTACTAGTTTGTGGTAATCCCTTGACTTCAATATTGTTCATCCGCGACCATTGCTCCTTACTGTTGTTCTCCTCTTCTAGTTTGTCCATACGTACTTGTAGTTGTTCGACTTGCGCTTGAACTTTCTCTTCTTGGACTAAGCGCTGTTCCATGGCTTTGATTTTAGTAGTCACTTCCTTCATGACATCATTATATTGATTAGTCAAGGAGGTTTTGAGGTCCGCGAATTCACTTCTCAAAGCAACGATTTCTTCCCTCACGCCTTCAAATGCAGCAAACCGCAAAGAAAGCGCACGGATCTCCTGTAGGATCGTGGAGTCAGATCCCGACATGGGTGATCTAGGTGATACCGATATGGTATTTCCTGCCTGTTTGCATTTGACACATCGCCATGATTGTTTACGGTCACCTAACCTCCTGTAGCCGGACTCGTTGACACCACCACAGTGAAAATGCATCACCAGGTCACACGAAGTGCAGTGCGCCCCATCCGTTAACATTTCGGCGCCGATACCACACTTGCCCATGTCCATTTCTGTTAATGTAGGTGTGCGTAAGAAACTAGGGGTCTCGGAAAAACTTTGAGAACTATTGGAATTTTTATAACACCGGTATAAAGTGCCACTAACACGGCGGTATATCAAAATATTATTGTCAGTTTACTTCCAGTGCAGCTGACTAGATGTCGTTAAACGCAATATAAAAGTATGAAATGACTCGCAATGATTACGCACTATTTGAATAAAACTTTTACTTATATTATTTTAGAAACTTATATTTCTTCACTTGTAATGCTACAATGTTAATCTAATATAGCAATTATCTAAGTATGAGGCACTGATTTTAGTTCAATTTGTTCAATTGGAAAGGTACTAGTTGGCACTTTTGTATAGAACGGTTTTTATTTTCACATCACAGTTAGTTTGCACTGATGCACTTATTATTCCCTGTAGATAACAATTGCGGTTACGATTTATGGCCCTATAGTTAAATTTAACGTATCTTGAAACTGTTTAAGCTATTTATAATATTTAAAAACGAAATTATGTACGGAGTTGATGTTACTACTAGCAACGCCACCTACCGAATGTGAATAGTACCTAATACCATATTTATGTAAAAATTCTACTGCAGTTACATCAAAAACTATTTTTGGTGTTCACTGCCGTGAACAAGTTACAAAAATAATGACGACGAGCGAGAAGCATAAAAAATTACATGTTTGTAGAGGGTTATCAAAAATTACATCAGTTACGAAATTGGATGTAATATTTAAATTACTTTCAAAATAAGCGGGTGACAAAATCAGAAAATGGGTAATAATCTAGAAAAAACAGAAAACGCAACATGAATTCAAGACTTACGAGTTCTAAGAGAACAATATTTAAAAATACGGATCTAATTTTATCCTAGGAAACTAATGAGTTCGAAATACATCTCAGACCTCTCTATCTACACTAGATAATGTATTGTAACATTTTTCTTATGCCAAGCCGCATAATTGTACTACAAAAATATTTTTGACAACGTTACAACCATAACCTAAAAACAAAGTTGTTTTTTTCATATTTAACTTCATTTATTTGACTTATTTGTATTTTATTTCCATTTTTTGTTTCTATTTGTGTCAGTTTTTGTAAAAAATAATATTATATAAAATTAATTTAAAATAACATTAAGTAATAGGACGCTTTTAAATAATTTAATCAATAGCTAATTTTCTGAAGGATCCATCAATTCCGAAAAGCTCGTCGTAATTTGTAGGTCTTCCGGGTCGAAGCGATTCGTTAGCTTTGATTGACTCTTGTTCTTTAAACCAGCCCTTAAATGCTAGTAATTTCTCTATCCACTGATCTGTAAACATAAATAATAATTGTGAATAAAAAAGTAAACGTTTTTATTGTATTATTTGCATTTAACCCGACGTTTCGGCTACTTTATAACGGCCAGACCACGACTATAGTTAATCTATACTAATAGTAACATAACATAACATAAACTCACGCCTATATCCGCGAAGGGGTAGGCAGAGGTGCTAGCACCCACATTTCGCCAGTTTATGTTAAGGTCCCAATAGGTGGCGAGCATATTGCCATTAACCGGGCACTTATAAACCTGCTAGAAATACACACATAATTTCGAAAAGCATCGAAAAGTCATTGGTGTGTGCCATGGTAAAATCTGGGTTTGAACCCAAGACCTCGTCTCAGCAGTCCGTTACCCATTCCACTAGGCTACAGTTCATATTATATCATATTGTAAAGAGGAAAGATTTGCATTTTTGTATAATGCATTTAATAAACTAAAAAACTATTGGACTTTTATTTTTTTCTTGCTATTAGCTAATTTTTGCTAAAGCTACATTATCACTGACTAACATAGCCTACATTATATTTTCCAGTTCCATTATAAAACTCCAATAATGTAACCCAAGGTGTAAAAAATGACCTTAAAAATCCTTATATTGCGTGCGCTGCAATAATAAAGGGAGACGCTGTCGCCTACGGTAAATACCGATTTCGACGGGAGCATCCCTGTAGAAGGCTACTCCTTCCCGCACGTCCCTCTGACTATCAAGGGGCAGAGTAGAGATCGGACAAGGGGCAGACTGGTTTTCCACTGGTCCATTACAAAACCATAGATGGTTCAGGGTTACCAAGGTCACATTTTATTATCATGCTGGTAAAAGTATAATAATAGGTATATACGTACTGTGAATTTCATCGAATGTGCCACCTGTACCATCATACTCTGCTGGCAGCAACTCTTTAGGAATGAACTCATGGAGACCAGTATAATCTTTGTGAAAGTGGATCTGTAAAAAACAAGAATTTGACCACTTTGAAGTACCACTGTTGGTTCGTAGAATTTGAATACAAAGTAATACCCTAGTATTTTAATTCGATTGGAGTAGTAGAAATTTGACGGCCTCTGTGGCGTAGCGGTAGAATATTCGACTGCTAAGCAGGGGGCGCGGGTTCGATTCCCGCTCAGTGCAAATATTTGTATGTATGAATATGTATATTTGCATTGATATGTTTGTATTTACAAAAAAAGAGTATCTAAGTATGTTTATCCTTATTCTAGATTCCATAACACAAGCTAGTTAAGCAATGCTTACCATGGGTCTAGATAGCGTTGTGTAGAATGTTGTAGAATAATTATTTATTTAATTAAGAAAGCTGCAATATTTCATAGTTGTGTACAATCAATAATTTGACCAAATTGAAGAAAACTGATTTTTGTAATACCACATTTACCATGTTTAAAGTTATTTCAAAAGCAATATTGTTAACTAATTAAATTTATTTCAATTGTTAATTTCGTATTGCAGTCTAATGCTGGACATAGGTCTCTCCCAATTTTAGGAGGTTTTGGCCTACTGCTTCCACCCTGGCCAGACGGGTTGATACAGGGTTTTATTTAGAGTCGCACAGTAATATCGACTATACTATATATTTTTTCGTTTGTCACCTCTTACTACACCCTTAGGATGAGATGGGATAGTGATACTTGTATTTTTCCGACGTCACCATTGCAATCATATCCTACTATTGGCCAATTTAATAATACATGCTTTAGTCTTTAAATTTCTGGGTGTATAATATTACAAATTCAAAAAAAGAACTGCTTTTATGAATGGTAAAGCGTCAACTATATTATTGTATTTTAGACAGCGTGTGAGCTGTCTAAAATACAGTGGTCGATATAACTTTGTTGTTGCGTATTGTAATTTTTTGTCAAATACTCGTATATATGTCATATTTTATTGATAAGGTCATGTCAGTCATAAAGCAATTTTAGGGATGTAGTTAGTCGATCGGCTGCGTTTTTATTGTAATAACTTGAACATGTTATAATCGAAATCGACTACTAGAAAATACATTTTCACAATTATTGCATTACTGAAGCTTGTTTTGACATTAAATTAATTTAAGTCTGATTATTTGACAGGCGGGCTCTATGAATGGATTTATTAAAGGTGCGTTGTTGTCATTTTAATCGAAAAATACCAATTTGGAGATTGGCGTGTGCGTTATGGCCCACAATAGTTTTATGATAAATTTATAAAACGTACAGATACGAATTTACTGTTTTATGTATTAATAGATTATACACAATAATTCCACATAAAATCATGATACCTATATTTTCATAGCCGCGTGGTTCCCGGCAGAGTAAAATTTGGACCACCCCGTCTCTTCCCATGCGATGTCGTACAAAGGGACCAAGGGATAGGGCTGTTTAACATCAGTCAGATTGTATACAGCCCAGACTCAGCCTCATATGCATGGCTTGAGTCAACAATAGTGCCGGGAAGACGACAATAAGCTCACCCCCTATTACATGGGACCGAATCCAATGATTTCAAATTCAAATTTATTTTATATCGTGAAACATGTAACATAATAGATGTTATATAAATAATAGTACAAGATATGTTACGCCAATGGCATACAAAATATTGAAATGAAATAATTTAAAATAGATAAAATGTACATGCAGATAGATCAAAAACGTAATCGCAATAAATAAATGTCAGCATAATTATGTTCATGGAAAAATTTAAATGTCAAAATATTAGGCATGTCAAGTATTAAACGTAATAATTCGAAGAGTCCATTAATACGTGGGGCGCACTATAAGTTTCCGGAATGAATATGAAAAAATACTATTAAAGGTACAAAATTAATTTATTGTTTTTCAAAATAATATCCCTTGGCGTCTATGCACTTTTTCATTCGATCAAACCAGTTTTGAAAACTTTTGTGCCACTCCTCTGTGGTGACCTCTGAAACTTGTTTTTCATACTCCTCGACAGCCTCTTCTGGTGATGAAAATCGTTGGCCGCGTAATTGGTTCTTAATTTTTGGGAACAGATAAAAGTCACAAGGTGCCAGGTCGGGACTGTATGCAGGATGACTCATGAGTTCTACATTTTTCGCCTTCAAAAAGTCGTTTGTCTGTCTGGCCGTGTGAGAACTAGCAGTGTTGTGGTGCAGGATGATACGGCGTTTACGGTTATTTTTACGGAGTTCGTCAATAACTTCCGGCAAACAAATGGTCGTGTACCTTCACAGTACGACGATTTTCTAAAGCAACAGTAGCCACGTGTCCAGTTTTATTAAAAAAAGAAGCAATCATCCGCTTAGATGCACTTTTCACGCGCGCCACTTTGGTTGGTTTCGGCTCATCTTGAAAGACCCATACGCTCGATTGCTGCTTTGTTTTGGGATCGTAGCAATAAATCCATGTTTCGTCACCTGTTACTATGTCCCACACCAAATTTGACGCACCTTCGTTGAATCTGGTAAGCATGGCACTGCACCAAGTGACGCGGTCCGTTTTTTGATCCTCGGTCAAGTTATGTGGGATCCACCGCGAGCACAGCTTTCTCACACCCAAATGTTTGTGTAGGATTGATTGTATTTGACTCATGCCTATTTCTAAGGATGCGCGAATTTCATGGTAGGTCACATGCCTGTCTGTTTCAATCATACGGCGCACAGCATCGATGTTTTTGTTGGTCACAGCGATGGACGGCCGACCATCGCGAGATTCGTCACTGAGATTGATACGACCACGCTTGAATTCTGCAAACCAGCTATAAACAGTCGTCTTGCATGGAGCTTCATCGCCAAAAGCTGTTTCAAGCCGAGCGATGCTCTGTTGAGCCGTCAAATTACACTTAAAATCGTAGAAAATCATACTACGAAAATTTTCCCGAGTTAAATCCATGTTGATGCAGACACACAATTTTTTAAATGGCGCTACAAGGTAAAAACAAAAGACAGTCAGATGAAACAAACTGTATTCTACAGCCAAAGAGTTCTATTTTCAAATGTTGTAATAAATTTTTAAATATTGTTTATGTAAGTGGCCAGTTCCGGAAACTTTTAGTGTAACCTATGTAGAGTCAACGTAAGAATTAAAATTGATCGCTTAGATATTCATGTATATAATAATTTGCTTTGGTACATGATTGGTACATGGTATACGATTGGTGAAATGTGGGTGTTAATTCACCTCTACCCAACCCTCCGGGGATAAAGGCGTGATTATATGTATGTATGTATATTTTCATTTATCAATTTGAAATTTTTTTAATCGAGATTTTTTACTCAATCGAAATTATTTGAATTTTTATGCAATCACTACTTCCATCTGTCTGAAATACAATAACATAATGAATGGAGTATAGTAACACACACCTACCATAATTACCCTTGAAAACTACTCCATCTACGCTAAATTGATCATGTTAAGAGTAGGTTCCTTTTAATCGCATGCCACCTAAGTCATTACAGCAATTAACTTGTAATCACAATCGTTTTAATAACTTGTGATTAAAATATAACTTATAAGGCTGTGAGTTCTTGTTACTAGATAATTTTTCTCTAGCTTTAGCTTGAGATATAAAACTACTACTACAACTAGAATTAACTTACATGTACACTTAGATTAAGTAGACTAAGTGTATGTTTATAAATAGACTAAAAAAATTGCCCGCTGAGTTTTTTGCCGGAGTCTACTCAGGTCGGGGCCGCATTTCGAACTGGTAGTCCATTTGCTAAACTATTATACGACGTTTTGTAATTATTTGATGTTTTGACGTTTTGTAAGTACCGATTTAATGTTCTATGCAGAATAAATTATTTCTTACTCTTTTTGTATTTTTGTCGCTAGTTTTACTAATCTTAGTTTCTACTTACAATGTTTATGTGTGAAAGTTTACTAAGGTGTTTGTTATTAAATTACGCTCAAACAGCTGAACGGATTTAGCTGAAATTTGGTAGGAGTACAAGGATATTTTAGAGTCAGGAATTATTGCAGAAGCATGATCAAGAATTATATAAGGGGAGGGCATCAGGCATCAGCTAGTACCTAATATTGTTTTATAGGCAAAATAATGTAAGGTATTGAGTGTAATTTAGAGATACTTACTCGGCCCTTCATTTTTTCTTTCAAAAAAGGCTTCACCAGATTGTACACGGCATCGATAATTGGAGATGTGTTGATAACATGTACCTCTTTTAGTTTGACAGGATACGCCTCCTATAATTTTATTACATATTTAATCAATTTTAATTATAACACAGTTCAAATCTATACCAAATTATCAGAGATATTACAGTTGGTTTCAAAGGTTAATAATTTAAAATAATAAAGAAACAGTTTCCTTTCTCAGAAATAAAATTGGGAAATTGTCTAACTCCAAGTTCCTATTTCTCATTGTTTTTTTATGAACAAAATTTCAATTTAGCGTAATTTTAAAGCAATTAGTATGCTAACTATTATACTCGAATAAGATGAAAGAGAACCTGCAACCAGTCTCTTTTTTTTAACATGCTATAACTCCCCGCGGATAACTCCCGACGGAGCCGATGGGTGAGGTTATGTCGTACTCGAACCGACTAAAACGCACGGCGTTGACAGGCATATCCCTCGCACCCCGGCCGATTCAGGGCCATCTCTTTCGATCTGGCCTTCCTCGGACGTGGGGACCACAGAGTTCCCCAAATCGTCCCCGGAATCGGAGAGACGCCCAACTCTGACCATTCCTATCTTAATCGAAAATCCTGATGTTGTTATAGCATTGTTGTTAAGCATTTTATTTATCATAGTCAGTTTTAGTGATATATAACAGATAAGCAACTTGTATTCAGATAAAAACTTACTTGAGCACACACTAAGAACTTCTTAAGAACTGACGGCGATAACCTGCCTAGATGGCTGGGCTTCACGATGCAAGCGTCTAGAATGTACACTTCACCAGTAACTCCCGGAGTTGGTTCTCTCAATCTGATATCACCAATCATCAAAGTAATCTTGAAAAGATCGTTGAGTTGCTTTGGATCCAAGCTCATATCTCTAGCTGAAAATTAATTATCATTTTGTGAATTATTGTAAGAAATATGATCGTGATTGTATCAACTTATGCGCATAACTAGTGCTCAAGGGACCAAGCCACTGGTGGTTAGGGTTTCAGAGAAAGTCATCTCGAGAAGAATTGCCTTCCGTATCAAGCCCTTGAAAAAACTACTTAACATATGCCTCTTCAGATGTTGTTGGAGGTTTTTGGCAAACAGTCCGTGGACGGATACGACTATTGGCACAATAAAAACCGAATCCATTTTCCATATATCGACAACCTCATGAGCCAAATAATACATACATACATACATATAATCACTCCTTTATCCCCGGAGGGTTAGGCAGAGGTGAATTAGCACCCACATTTCACCATTCATTGATTTCAGTCCCACGTAATAGGGGGTGAGCCTATTGCCGTCTTCCGAGTCTAAAGCTGAGTCTGGTGTTAAACAGCCCTATCCCTTAGTCGCCTTGTATGACACCACATGGGAAGTGATGGGGTGGCCAAAATTCTACTCTGTCGGGAACCACGCGGTGTTATTTTTATTTGTATATATCTATTTGCAGTGGTCTGGGTGTTTTCTATGTATAATATGTATGTATTTTATAAAGTTTAGACGAAGAGCCCCAAACACCCATCAGTCGGGGTGCGCTAGGGATAAGCCAGAGGCTACCTCACCCTCGGCAACAGATGGCCCAAGACAGCCGTGCGGTTTTAGTCGGATCGAGCCCGACATAACCACCCTGCTGGCCACGGCGAGGGGTATCCGAGTGGAATTCCACGATTAAAAAAAATAACACCCGAATATTCGCTATTTACCGACGCAGATCAGAAAAAATCCAATTCTGGAGTACAATTCCCTAGTACGGATTAGAGAAGTGCGTGTTCTGCGGTTTTTTACATTCTACGCAACGCTATCTAGACGCATTTTTTTTTTATACCACTAAGTTGGCAGACAAGCACACGGCCCACCTGATGGGAAGCGGTTACCGTGGCCTATGGACGTATGCAACACCAGGGGTGTCAAACTCGTGCTGCCGACCATGAAGAAACCTTCTGATGCCCCTCTTGAAGAACCTCATATTGTAGGCGCTTGGGAAAACCGCAGCAGGGAGGTCATTCCACAGCATGAGTGTACGTGGGATGAAGTTTCTTTCATAACGCACAGTGCGTACCGTCTCAGGTCGCAATGTGTGGGGATGAATTCCCTGTATATGGCGAGAGGTGCGATGATAGAATGTAGCTACGGGCATCATGTCAAACAATTCATCTGAGCACAAACCATTGTATAGGCGGTAGAACACACACAGTGAGGCAAAATCCCTCCTAAGGCTAAGAGGTACCACTCTACCTGTGAGTATGGGATTGTCAACCAGCCTCAATGCCCGTCTTTGCAGCGAGTCGAAGGGGTCAAGCTGGTATGCAGGTGCTCCAGCAAAAAGGTGACAGCAGTACTCCATGTGAGGCCGGACCTGTGCTTTATAAAGAAGGAGTTGCTGCCCCGCAGTGAAGTACTGCTTCGCCCTGTTGAGCATTCCGAGTTTTCTTGATGCCAACTTAACCTTGTCCTGCAAATGACTTCGGTATTGGACGTCCCTGGAGATATCGACACCAAGGATCCCGATACTCGAGGAGATGGTCAGCGGTGTGCCCAGGAATTGCGGCGCTACAATGAATGGGGTTTTCTTAGCGGTGAATACACATACTTGTGTCTTAGTGGGGTTGAATTGGACTAGGTTTAGTCGTCCCCAATCGGATACTCCAGAGAGAGTAGTCTCGATTTTAGACACAAGTTGTTCGCGACTCTTCTCCACCTCGGACTGAGGGATATTTGTGTAACACGTGTCCCCGGTACTGTCGTCCGCATAACAATGAATGGAGCCATCAGACAGCATGTCATTGATATGCAGCAGAAACAGCGTCGGAGACAACACGGAGCCTTGTGGGACACCAGCGTTTATGTTCATGCGATCCGAGCAGCTGCCGTCGACGACAGCTTGGATGCTTCTGTTGGACAAAAAGCTGGCGATCCATTCACAAAGTCCCTCGGGGAGTCCATAGTACGGCAACTTCGCAAGAAGACCTTTGTGCCAGACCCGATCGAAGGCCTTTGCTATATCGAGGCTGACCGCGTGTGCCTCACCCCGACTCTCGATGGCTTGCGACCACCGGTTTGTGAGATACACAAGAAGGTCACCGGTTGAGCGACGGTGGCGAAAGCCGTACTGTCGGTCGCTCAGTAGATCGTTTCCTTCAAGGTATCTCAGGAGCTGTGTATTAATGACACGCTCAATAACCTTCGAGAGTAGGGAGGTAATAGCGATAGGCCTGTAATTGGTCGGATCTGTCCTGTCACCTTTCTTAGGTACAGGGTGCACGAATGCGGTCTTCCACGAGGCTGGGACCTGCCTCGCGGAGTATGAGAGTGCGAAAAGGCGTGTAAGTACAGGGCACAGCTCGGGGGCACAGTGCTTAAACCATCGCCGGTATACCGTCCGGCCCACTCGACTTCCGGACGTCTAGGGACTTAAGCTCGCGCCGGACCACCCGTTGCGTGATTTTAACTTCGGTCATGGAAGCACCACAGCTGGGGATTAATGGGCGTTCCCGTCGTTCATAGTCGAGTTTGACGCAAAGAGATTACCCAAAAGATCGGCCTTCTTCTTAGCGCCATGGGCCAGACTACCGTCGGATTTTTGCAGCGGCGGAAAAAAATGATCTTATTTATTTATTTATTTATTTATTTATTATTTACAAACAATACAAGCTAACAGTGTAACACCAAAGCGCTTATAATGTTATACTACTTACTAACTAACTTAAGCTACTAGGTACATGCAAGTAATAAAATATGAATAATAATACAATTGCTAAGCCACTACTGATTTGCCATTTATGATGCACATCTCATGAGGGTGCATTCAGGTACGTTAAGACGTGTCTCATCATTTGATGTATATTGTCGGAGAATACGTCGACATCAGGGTTAGATTGCAGTAGACCATTTATTAATTCCACAGCCCTTGCGGTGGGGCAAGTGGTGGCCTGAGGCACGCGCCATGTCGGTGGCGTTACGAAAAGACGATGCTGTCTACGCCCGGTGGCACGCACATAACTATTTGGGACAAAGAAATTAATGGATGCTAAGACGTATGGGTTATCTACCTTATTATTTAGTAATAGGTAATAATGTATCACATGTAAACAATTACGTCTCAGCTCTAGAGTTTCTAGACCTATCATCCCTGTGACAAACAGGGAGGGATACATGAAAGGATAATATCCGTATGAGCGCTTGTAGAGATACCGGGCGAACTTGCGTTGTATTCTCTCGATCATTAAGGCATAAGTGGTTTCGTAGGGGTTCCAGACAATAACGTTGTACTCCAACTTGCTTCTCACATATGAGTTGTATAGCAGCTTTACTGCAATTACGTTATTGAATTGAGATGCTGTCCTTATTATGAACCCCAGAGATCTGTTTGCTGCTTTACATATAATTCTCATGTGTTCATGGAAGTTCAATCTCGCATCAAATATCAGGCCAAGATCTCGTATGGATGCAACACGCTCAAGCTGCGTCCCACCCAACATATAGGACACTGTTATTGGAGAACGTGATCGAGTGAAGGTAATCAATTTGCATTTCGAGATATTCAATGCCAGTTTATTTGTTACACTCCATTCTGCAACCGCGTCAATGTCCCGTTGCAAAGCCTTGCAGTCATCAATTTCCCTAACCGATGCAAACAACTTAAGGTCGTCTGCGAACATCAGGCACTTTGATCGGGTCAGGACAGCAGGCAGGTCATTTATCATGATAAGAAACAAGGTCGGTCCTAGGGTACTACCCTGACTTACCCCAGACCTCGTGTAATAGTCGTGTGATCTATGGTTTCGCAGCTTGACATACTGTCTTCTGTCTCCAAGATAATCAGCCATAAATCTCATGAGTTGCTTATCGAATCCTATAGAAGACAGCTTAGTCAAAAGGATATCATTATCCACGCGATCAAACGCCTTCTCAAAATCAAAATATGCCGCATCAACTTGACAGCCTGATGTTACATTAGTTTTCAAGTAGTCTACAAAGTTAATATGATTCGTTATGGTAGATCGCGCAGGGCGGAAACCGTGTTGTGAATTATTCAATAGAGTACGGATCTGAAATGTTATATGCCGGTTGATGATAGCTTCAAATAATTTACTAAATACCGATAATATTGCAATGGGTCTAAAATTGGTAATATCTGTCGACGACCCATTTTTGGGTACCGGCGTAACCCGTGAAACTTTCCAAGCATAAGGATAGGAACTACTTTGCATGGCGAGATTATATAGGTAAAGAAGAGGTTCTTCGAGTGCTGGTAGACAATCCTTAACAATAAAAGGAGGTACATTGTCTGGCCCATAAGCTGATGCCGATTTAAGTCGCCGGGCTGCAATTTTCAGATCCGTACCATTGATGTAAGGGATGCGAATTTGAAACCCATGTACATGTGTATTACGTTCCGCCAACTGTGGGTCCAACTGCGGAATGTTTTTATGAAAGACAGAACTAAAATAACGAGCAAAAGAATCAGTAGCTTCTTGTCCCTGAACTGTTCTATTTTCGTACGTGTATTCCTTGTTTTGATTTCTGTTCTTTTTCTTTTCCCTTACATATTCCCAAAACTTGGAAGGATCACTGGTAATTTTGTTTCCTACTGTCTTCAGATAATTTTGGGATGCACTATCTATTAGTCTCTTGACTTTAGACCTATAATATTTAAAAAGCTCTTTATTAAATTCTAATTTCTTTTCCTTAAACTTTTTCAAATTATAATGCTTTAGTTTAATATAATGTATGATCTCCCCAGTAAACCATGTTGGATATATATATTGTTGATTACGTGGTATACTTTTTTGAGGGACGTGGTTGCTAATGGCGCTATTTAACTTTTTGTATAGAGCATCCACTGCTATATTTATATCAGTCTGTAGAAGTAGGTCGCTCCAATCTATACCTGCGATTTCAACATATAGCCCATAGAAATCCGCCTTGCGGAAGTTCCACTCGGGGTTGGGGTTATTCAAATTGTTGCTCTTTGTTATAGACGGTGGATAAATTCTTACATTATTTTTAAATAAGGTTAAGTCTATCTCAAGAGAGGGGTGATTAGCCCCGGTATCTAATCGCACAAGAGGCTCAATATCGGATACTATGTTGAAATTTTTGGGATCTTCATTGGTTAGAACCAGGTCCAAGTTGTACTTGCCCATGTTATTATCATAGATTTTGTTACAAGGCCGTAACTTACAAAATTCTAAAAACATTTCAAATTGCGTTACTACAGCTTTAGTGCAGGAATTAAGATTAAAATCTCCCACTACCACGAACTTATAATCGCTGTAAGCACTGATCGCGTTTTCAATACAAGACAAAACATCCAAGTACTGACTAACTTTATAACTAGGAGGCAAGTATACAACACACATAAACAAGTTAATATTTTTCTTAGATATTATCGCAAATAGTAGTTCTTTATCGTCAGTTAATCCGTCTACATCTGTTACCCTTTTCACTGTGTAGCAATCTTTGACAGCCAATAACAATCCCCCATATCCAGTATCACCATGTCTGTCATTCCGCAGTACTATATAATGTGGCGGAAATAATTCGGCATCATTTACAGAACCATTCAGGAATGTTTCTGTGAGAGTTACAATATCATATGAGTTACATAGAATATTATTGTAGAAGACGTTGGTTCTAGTACGCAAACCTCTTACATTTTGATAATAAATTATACTTTTAATAGCATGTATTCTATTTCTAGGCTTTTGCTTCTTAATATTATGTATTTGTTTAACCGGTTTTTGCTTACAGGCACTGTTAGTCAAGAAAAAACTGGGAGATAGTTTGATTATCTCCAAATGGTACATGAATGGGGGAATACTTACATAAGTCAATTTTAATGTTATCCATGATTTCTCTATGTATAGTTCGTATGCCTTTTCTATTTACTCGACCTGTTTTATATGAGAACATGTCAAAGGAGAGGTGTCTGTTCGTATCAAAATAATAGGCATAAGTAGAGTGGCTGAGCTCCCCATATAGCTGACCATTAAATAATTCTATTTTATAATTATATATAGGGGACCCACAGATATATGTTGGAGTACATATTACAATATTTGTGTAGTCCACGTGCTTTAAAGACTCTCTTATAGTGTTTATTATTGCAATATAGTCCGAGTCTTTGATTTCAGTACCACTTAACATAATAATACAGTAGTCGTTCCTATTAAAGCCCTGCAACTTACTATCAATATTATTCAAAAGTTCTTTTACAGTACAATTCGTATGTATATACCGACAATAATCAAAATAATATCCGAAAGTATCATCAACTATGCGTTGTGTACCATAAGAACTAACGTTAGTCAAAATACATAATTTATGTTTCCCTATGTTCCGTACATTTTTAGAAGTATTATTGTTCATATTTCCTATACACTGAGATGTCAGAATTTTTTTACTATTAGAAGCCTCTTGTATTGACTGTTCGAGAGTGTGAATTTTACCACATAGGATATCTATTTCTTTTCTGGCTTCAATCAGTTGCTGCTCCAAATCTGCGATTGTATCCTGCATCAATGCGACTGTACCACTGGTGTCAATCTCACTCGGTTGCGAGGTACAGCGTCGTGATGGTGTGCAAATGACACTTACTTCTCTTTGTTGGAGGGAAAATCTGCCTCTCTTCAATGGAGTTCCACTCGTTGATTTCGTTAAAAGCTTTTTTAATGTGGTATTGTCCTTACACAGTTTCGTATTTTGTTCGCGGAGGTCATTGTTTTCAAGAATAACTAATTCCAGCTCATTCTGTGCGCCACTCAGTTCTAACTGTAGTACTTTCATTGATTCCTGCATATCCTGGAAATCCTGTAGTGAGAATAGATCCAACGTATTGCAATCCATACTTCTTGATAAAGGCTGTTCAATGATGCCAACAGTGTCTCTCAATGTAGGACTCGACTCCTGTTGATCGCTTGCAACATTTGCACAACAACTCCCTTTCTCAGCCGGGGAGCTAGTTGAGGGTATCGGAGAGTGTTCTTTGTTCCCCATTGAACTTTGCTTTTTCCTCGTGGTTACAAATGACTGTTCAGAAATAGAAATAGGTGTATTTCGCTCCTTATTTTTTTGTTTGCAATCATCACAATTCCAGACACATGTTTTAAAGTCTTTTCTAAGTTTAGTCCCATCGCCTATGCAGCCATATTCATAGTGATTTTTACACACTGTACATGTAATAGTAGATTTTCGGTCAACTTGCTTATTACATTTTTTACAACTAACTAGTGGCGACATCTTGCTGTTTTTGTTTATTGTAGTATTAGTTTTCAAAGGCATGTTTCACTTAATAGTTTGATATCGCTATACTTTTTAGGAAATTGAATAAGATATCCCAAAAAGACAATCTTGGCGACTAAGGTTTGAACTGGCGCCACAATGAAACTTCGCTTTTAAAGCCGCCACCTTTTACCACTACGCCACGGGATAACTTATTAACATCTTCAAAATTGGTGATCTCTCTTGTAAGTTTAATTTTTTTGAATGCAGGCTCAGTTAAAAGTGATTCATGCGTATGGAATTTTTTCTCACATTCCTATATTGATAAGCACTTTAAAATCACCTTATTTATTATTTAATTTACTTTTTGTTAGCATTTACACTTCCCTTGAGGTCACTTATTATAATTGAGTGCGCGTATTGTTATTTTTTTGCTATTCGTTAACTCCTAGTACACAAATTGAGCAGATTTTTTTTTTTCACTGTAAACTTTAACAATACTGTAGTGTAGTGTAAGATAACGTTTTCACTTTTGTGTTCCTTTACTTTACACTAATTAATCACATAAAAACGCAGTTTTGTTATTTCGAAACTATTTAAATAAAAATAAATTTGCGGAGCACTTTTTATACGTATTGTCTAGACAACGCAAAGGCAGAAGTTTCCCTCGGCAGCTTTGGCGAGCGACCAAAATGCGCGACTGCCAGATGGGTAGCGCGCAAGCCGTTCGCCAATTCTGCCGATGAACTCAAACTTTGCCCTTGACGTTGCCTTTTTACTGGACCTCGAAGCAGCATTCAACTTCCGCTTCACTTCAGCGATGTTCGGATCCTTATTGGCAAGAGCCGTGGTCCAAGCCTTGTATGCAGATTGCTTGCGGTCTCTAGCTTCCCTGCAAGGCCTATTAAACCACGGGCGTTTGTTCGCTCCTGTCGCGACCCAGCGGTTAGGGATGTAGCATTCCATACCCACTAGAATCGCGTCAGCGACTGCTGTTGCACAGGAGCTTGGATCATCAGAAGTGAAGCAAAGCTACCTCCACGGGTACGATGCGAAGAATTCTCGCAGTCCGTCCCAGTCTGCCGACTTGTAGTGCCACACGTGTCGCCACTGAGGTGACCGCGGTGGTTCAGGCCGCGCGAGTGTCACTTGCGCCCGGACGAGGCTGTGGTCCGAATTACCAAGAGGTGCTTCCACCTTATGGAATATTCATCCGGGCGCGTAGTCAGCAGAAGGTCCAGTATAGAGCTTCTGTGGGTCTCAATTTCTGGTGTTCTAGTGATAGAATGTACCAGTTGAGAGAGCCCATAGGTCAGGGCAAAGTCGTGAGCAGCCCTTCCCGCGAAATCAGTCCTGGGAGACCCCAGCCACTCCACGTGGTGAGCGTTGAAGTCCCCCAAGAATACTAAATCCGCAGTGGGGTATTGCTCAATTACGCTGTCCGCCGACCGTTGCAGATGCTGAAACAGTTGAGCCGTGCCCAGGTCACCGCTATGAGACCTGTATAGGCACGCATAGATACGGGCGTGGCTACCGTCATCTATACGTACCCATACAGTTGACAGGTCTCTGTCCTCAAGACCATAGAGACGGCGGCAGCAAATATCATCCCGGACGTACAAGCATACCCCGGCGCGACTCAGGAAGTTATGCTCGAGTTTGTACCCGGGGTACATTAGGTAGGCTGTATCGGCCGGGCATGATATTTGCGTCTCCGTCAGAAAAAGCAAGGTAGGCTGCGCGGTCTCTAAGTGGAGATGGACCACGTTTAGGTTGGAGTGTAGGCCCCTGATGTTGCAGAAATCCACATTAACTGTGGATGATGTTGCCGCTGTGGTAACGTTGCTCTTGCCTTTTGTAAATTTCATGTTTGAGTTGGGGGGAGGGGGGGGGGAAGGTAAGAAGAGATTCTGTGCCTTCAGTGTAGAAAACAAAGCAAGGCGTCCCACCCCCACAGACAAGTTGGGTTGTGTGACTGGCTGGCGCGGTGGGCGGAAGGGCCCTCGGTCCCCTCCCAGATACTGAAGCCGAGTCCACTCCGGTTTCCTCCTCCGGCACGGCTACAGCACCGGGAACTTTACACAGGCTGCTGGTTCAGCCTCCTGGGGCGGAGATTAAGTAATCCCCAGGTTCGGGAACCTTACAGCCTGCGGGCGGCCAGCGGATAACCGTTTCACCGGGTCTCCCTGACCACCGCGCCAACATTTCCCGCCCCCACCAGTCAGCGGGGTCAATTTAAGCCTTTGGTCTTCCCACTGACAGCACAAAACCTCTCCAGGCAGCTCTGGCTACCCTACTCACCGCCGGGAACACAACACGAGGTTATTATAGCCGGGGTATTCTGTAGGGCGGAGGTACTTACCCAGACGGACTGCTCAATTTTGGACGGGAGATACCGTCATGTCCTACCTCCTAAAAAAATCACCCATACTAAGCATACGTAACTAGCTTATGTTATGGAATATAGAATGCGAATAAACATATTTAAATACTTTTTTTTTAAATACATACATAACATACATAGAAACATGACCAATACAAATATACATATTCGTGCATATAAATATTTGAACTGAGCGGGAATCGAACCCGCGCCTCCTGCGTAGCAGTTGAACGTTCTACCTCTACGCCACAGAGGCCGTCGATAATGGTCCAATTTATAACTACAATACCATGTTTTTAATTAATTGAATAAATTATTAACAATTACCTGTACAAATTGAAATTCTTCTACCATCTGGGGTAAGACTAGGCATTGTAGGGCCATATCTAAAATAGTAAATTACATATTAGTCATATGAAGACGTTCCAAATACACTTTTGTTGTTTTGTAATTCAAACCTTTGGTCAAGTTGTAGACAAATGCAATTAATTAGATTTTGATTAAAATACACGGCTTTAGAATTGTCTGTTTTTCCTTTTTTTTGGAACTCAAAGACAAATTTAGAAGTTAATGCAGCAATATAGTAAGATGTTTTTTTTAAAACTACTAGCATAATAATAAAATAGGTAGAATAGAATTATTAGGTTGGTTAATTTTAGTTTTAAATATAGTTATATTTTTTGTTTCTTTGCGGCTTTGTTACGTGTATAATTACCGACATATATCTTGACCTCGAACCTCGTACACGACACAAAATGTACCTATTCTTTATGCATAGTACGCCTTTTTGGGTGTGTTTTGTGGACAGCACAGGGTGCTACGGTAGCGGAAGAGTTCAAATCTACCTATCATTAACAATATCAATTCAATAAAAACATCTGCACGCTTCAGGATATCATTTTTCTCTGGGTCGGCAGGGGTACGAGGGATATGCCTATCAACCTCACCATCGGCAACCAAAAACGACTCTTAGGCGGCGTGCGTTTTGGTCGGTTCGAGTCCGACATAACCTCTTCCACCGGCTCCGGTGGAGGATATCCGTGGGGATTTTGCGCACGTAAAAGAAAACACGACTTGTGGTCAAGATATGCCGGGAAGTATACGAAAGTTTAAAAAAAAAACTAAGAAAATTTACCCTTTTTGCAACAGGTCAAATAGTTCTGGTCTTGTTATATCCCGGTTTTTAAAAAACTCTGGACAGGCGGTTCTCATCGTAAAGTATCTGTCCAACTTCACCTTGCACCTCTCCAAGGAGAAATCACACCCTCGTAGAAATGACAGCAAGCAGATTTCATCTGTGGAAAAGAAATAAAAACGTAGGCTGATATTATAAAGAGGTAAAGTTCGTATGTTAGTGACGTTGTACGAGATAACCTCTAGATCTATTGAACACACATACACACATATAATCAATCTTCGGAGGGTTAGGTGCAACAAAACAACCCCGGATGGTTAGGTAGAGGTAAATAAACACCCACATTTCATCAATAATTGTATTCGGTCCCACATAATAGGAGGTGAGCCCATTGCCGTATTTCGGACATTACTGTTGAATTGTGCCATGCAACTGGGCTGAGTCTGGGCTGTATATATCGGTCTGATGCTAAACAGCCCTATTCCTTAGTCGCCTTGTACGACACCACATGGGAAGAGATGCGTTGGCCCACATACTACTCTGCAGGAAACGTCACGTTATTTGTGCGTGTCACAGGCTAAATATCACCACGCTATTGGAGAGGGTCAGCAGCGGGAACAGGATGAAGTCCATGCGGGTGGAGCCGCAAGTAACAGCTAGTAGTAATATACAATTATACCAGTGGGCAAAAGGAATATTATATTCAAATCTGTTCCTATTACCATGACGGTATTACGTATTGGGTCAGTTTCTTTGATTATGGCCACGGATCCATTTGAAGATACCGTAATAACCAAGCAAATTCATTTAATTTAATTTTTATTCATTTACTATTAATAGATTTGCGTATAAGAATAAAATAAATGTAACTGTAAATATTTATCCAATTGTTAATCACTGGAACAAAATATTCCCAGCTGTTAACAGTGTTAACTACAGCGAGCGAGAACTAAACAAAAAAATGTCGCCTACATGCACACTCAACCAGTAGAACAAAACATTCTTAGTAGTTTAACAGTACTAACGTCGCGTTCGTCAACATTGTTAAACGGTAGAACAAAACATTCCCAGTAGTTAACAACGTGTTAATGCCATGTATTTATTTCTTCCGATAAATTGAGCAAATTGCATCAAGCTGAGTAATAATGTAATTAAATGATGGAACTGCATTCAACAAGATCAATTCATCATACTGGTTTCATACTATCTTTAGTGTCACATACACGTGCAGTAGGCCGGAAACAATTTGTAAAATCGGATAGTGTCCTGAGCTGTGGTTCTGAGTAATCAGATTCTTACCAATACTACTTAATGTTTTAATTTTTTTTATCTAAAAATATGCACACTAATCTAAGATATTGCCATATTAAACTGAAACTATGATCTTTATAACTAATTATTTTAACAGAATGAAATATGAATAATGTTACGTCTGTTTAACAAAACTAAAAAGCAACTACAGTTAATACATTGGATGTAACTTACTTTACTTACTAGATGACGTGCGGCATGACTTCATACAAATAGTTTTACTTGTGACAAATGGTTTGAAACGCAACATTTACAACTTTTTAGATTCCTTATTAAATTTCATATCAATCCTATTACACATTTTGTATTTATAAACGCAACGTGGACTGAGATAAACGCCGAGAGCATTCGACTGCTATGCAGGGGGCGCGGGTTCGATTCCTGCTCAGTGCAAATATTTGTATGCATGAATATGTATATTTGCATTGGTCTGGGTGTTTCTATATATAATATGTATGTATTTACAAAAAAAAAAGTATCTAAGTATATTTATCCGCATTCTAGATCCCATAACACAAGCTAGTTAAGCTATGCTTACCATGGGTCTAGATAGCGTTGTGTAGAATGTCGTGGAATATTTATTTATTATTATTTATTTATTATTCTCTTGCACTCCATTCATTTGCACAACGCACCAACACGTAGAGACGTCACCACGTGCCACGATTTTGTATGAAGCGTTTTCGGGTGGCACGATAATTATATTAAATTTTTAAAATCAAATGTCTTTAAAACTATTTGCCACAAGTAAAACTATTTATATGAAGTGACACCCTATACCATCTAGCAAGTAAGTAAACTCCAATGTAACATAACAGAACATAAACTCACGCCTATATCCTCGAAGGGGTAGGCAGAGGTGCTAGCACCCACATTTCGCCAGTTTATGTTAAGGTCCCAAAGTAATAAGGTGGCGAGCCACTTATAAACCTGCGAAAAATACACACATAACTTCGAAAAGCATCGAAAACTCATTAGTGTGTGCCATAGTTAAACCTGGGATCGAACTCGAGACATCGTCTCAGCAGTCCATTACCCATACCACTAGGCTACCGCAGTTTTTTTCCAAACTCCAATGTATGACTGTAAATAAATTTATGTATTTACAGTTAATACACAATAGTTACTTTATACTTTTGTTAAAAAGAGGTAACGTCATTCATATTTATTCCTGTTAAAATAATTAGACTTATATCTTTAGCTGTCTACTCGCCATAGGCAGGGAATTCACCCTCACACATTGCGACCTGAGACGGTGCGCACTGTGCAGTATGAAAGAAACTTCATCCCACGCACAGTCAAGCTGTGGAATGATATCCCTGCTGCGGTTTTCCCAAGCGCCTACAATATGGGGTTTTTCAAGAGAGGCATCAGGTTTCTTCATGGTCGGCAGCGCGAGTGGTACACCCCTAATGTTGCATACGCCTATAGGCTACGGTAACCGCTTCTCATCAGGTGGGCCGTGTGTTTGTCTGCCAACTAAGTGGTATAAAAAAAAACATAATAATTTTTTGAGGTTCTTTATAAAACCTGTAAGGTTAAACAAACACCGAGCACCCATGTTTTTCAGTAGGTTACGAGTACCTACATCGTTAGTAAATAATGTGATAAACATACCCCACTCATCAGGCAGATGTGGTTGTTTCTTCAACCAATCTTTAATTGAAGCAAGATCTTGATCTCTTGTGCTTGCATCGTCATATAACTCGTCGCTAATATTATTCCATGGCTCGCCTGTGTGCTTGACCATCACGGAACCTGTTGCCATATTATTTCTGAAATTTAGAATAATATAGTTCGTTAAACTCATTATTTTCGAAAAACCAAGATAAGAATTTTGTCATTATCAATATTTTTTTCTTATATCTATGAGAAAAATATAAATACTGTAAGAATAGTCTCGATTTTACACATAGTGCACTCGTGCCTATGAAGAAAAAAGATGGAGAGGCGTTTGAGGTTTATTAGAAGTGGCGAACATACAAATATACATAAAATCACGTCTTTATCCCCGGAGGGTTAGGCAGAGGTGAATTAACGCCCACATTTCACCAATCATTGTTTTCGGTCCCACTTAGTAGGGAATGAGTCTATTGCCGTATTCGGGGCACTATTGATGACTCGAACCATGCATCTGAGACTGATTCTGGGTTGTATATATCTGTCTGATATTAAACAGCCCTATCCCTTAGTAGCCTTGTACGACACCGCTTGGAAAGAGATGGCGTGGCCCAAATCCTATTCTGCCGGGAACCACGCATCTAAAGTGGCTTGAAGAGGCGAAGTCTGTTTGAATTGAAGACTAACTTAACCGTAAACGATTACAGAGACTTACAACTTGTAACCAAGTTCAGCATGATTTCACACTTTCAAAAGAAATCACTTAAGTGAATTGACTATCAAATGAACGGAAATGGTGATTGAACAATAGAACTTCGGTACAGCCATTGGGTTTTGAAAGTCAGACGCAATCGTTTTGTCAAAAATTTCGAAGTTCAGTCGTTTCGTTTTAAACTTCTAACGTTTGTCAACATTGACTTATGCAAACCTTCTGAGGTTCCAGATCTTCTACAACAGGTTTTGTGTTTTGAACTTGCGATGATCTAACTTTATTATACATCGGGGCACGTATCTTGGACTGAATCGCGAGAAAAATGAGACAATGGCGCGCATGGATTGTTTTGTTATAATCTAAGTTTGGTGAAATTGAGCTCGGCACCGTAGTAACACCCGTGCTATCCCCAAAAGACAGCCAAGAAACGTGTACTACCCCTTTTTAGCACATTTTAGGTCGCAATATAATATAAATATGATCTTTGCATCATCATAGTGATTCATCACCAGGGGAAGTTATGCGTAAAACTTGTTTGTATAGAACAGGTTTTTGTAGCAATTAAAACATTGTACGAGTATGTTTACAGCGGAATAAATAAGCGATTATGTGTAGATACCTGTGTTTACAAATAGAATAATTGCTTCCGACTTCTAACAGCCGCTTTTGTTGTTAATATATGATATTCTTTGTTATGAATATGATATCCTATAAAATGCGAATCATCATCATTTCATCATCATCACTAATCAATACAAAGTTATGTAGAACATAACATAACATAAACTCACGACTATATCCTCGAAGGGGTAGGCAGAGGTGTTAGCACCCAAATTTCACCAGTTTATGTTTAGGTCCCAATGTAATAGGTGGCGAGCATTTTGCCATTAACCGGGCAATTATAAACCTGCCTTAAATACACACATAACTTCGAAAAGCATCGAAAAGTCATTGATGTGTGCTATGGTAAAACCTGGGATCGAACCCGAGACCTCGTCTCAGCAGTCCATAATCCATACCACTCGGCTACCGCGGTTCGGTTAGTTATGTAGAAAATCTAAATAATTTATTAAAATCTTGTTTTCGAGTCAAAATCTTAGCACCGCCTAGGTATTTACCTATATCACATTCAATAAAAAGTGAACGAATAATACTCTAATATTACGATTTTTGGTATTCCTACCAAAATGGTATCTTGGCAAAAAACACTACTGCGTAGTAGAGAATCATTATCAATATAAAGGGACATTGAATTCTGAAGGCCTTCGTAAAATCGAATTCGTTTGTGCGCTCCTTATTAGATGAAAAAGCTTTTGAAGGTAATTACGATGTCAAAAAAATCTGCGATATTATTATTTAATTTTACTGACGTCATGGAAAAGATAACCCATTCGTGGAATTTTTTGCTCAATACCCGAATCTACGGACTCGCAAAAACACTTATAATCGTACAATCAATGTTGATATTCATGAATATTGTGATAATTGTAATAGACGTGAATTCAAGTATAACCTCACTGGCCAATTTTTTTGTTTAAGTCATCTTTTGGGAGTTATGTAACATTACGCTAGTAAGACTTAGGGTATTTCCCTAGCAAGCCATCATATAAATTCAAAACTTCAGTATTCATACTATATTTTCTGACCTGACTT
Organism: Eilema griseolum; assembly: GCA_963662185.1. Taxonomy (NCBI): domain Eukaryota; kingdom Metazoa; phylum Arthropoda; class Insecta; order Lepidoptera; family Erebidae; genus Eilema; species Eilema griseolum. The sequence goes on from OY759249.1 coordinate 8,052,365, forward strand.
GGATATTGCTGAATCCTATCAAAAATATAACTGTAGATTAGACTAGGATCATTGCTATAAGTCATGACATAGTTGTTTTCTGTGCTTAATCCATTATTCCAAGCCAAGTTCAATAAACTCCACCACATGGATTGTGTAAAGTACTGTCAATAACCTGTTCCATGAAAGAAAAAAAAGTACAAGTAAAAATATTTAGTTTTTTTCTCTTTTCTAGAAGATTACATCGATTATCTTTTACACGTTTCATTTTGCCTTGATATATTTCTCTCTATCTCATTGACTTATGTGCTAAACCCGATTGCATTCAAAATTTGCACTTAAGTGCTTGAGTCTGCTCACCGACTCCATCATAATTTAGTTTATCTCGGGTTTTATGGTAACGTTTGTGGACCACATCATTCAGCAGAGGCCTCTGTTTGCAGATGAGTTTGGCTTGGACCTTTAAAGCAAGATCTTTATCATGGGGAAAAATCATCCTTGTGGTGACGGAGAAAGAATACAGGTATCAGCACCCCATCTCATTCGAAGGATGTCGTAAGAGGTGACTAACAGAAAAATACGCAAGCTAGCGCCGATATATGTAGTAGACCAAAGCCTCCCAACATTGGGAGAGGCCTTTGTTTACCAACGGACTGCGATGGGCCAATTGATTTGATTGATTTATCATGGGGTCCATATATTAATTACACAACGTCTGTAGAACACTGCCTCCCAAAATACAGGCATTAGCCTAGTTTGGGTATCAGTATTCACCATTTCAGAAATTATAACCACCTCATTGATGTCAAAGTGATTGTAACTGTAAACTTTTTGTATGAATAATATTTTTTTATTATTAGCTTTATGCACTAAAATAAATACAATGGCGGACTAATTACCAAAAGCATTGTCTACCAGATTACCTGAGCGTGTTTAGTGTTTAGAGTGCTATGGTATGGAATCTCGCAACGCAATGCAGGAATTGCTTTAAAATTTTGTACTGGTAGGAATAGATACAATAATTTTAAAAAGATTTAAGTACACTACCTACCCTACTTTCCTACCCCTTCACCTTCATGTTATGCTTATCACACAAATTGCTATGAACTAGTAAAAGGACTGTATTGTATAGGGCTATGAACAAACTCTTTATAATATATAAAAAATAAACATTCTACAGCATTCAACACAACGCTACCTAGACCCGTGGTAAACATAGTTTAACTAGCTTGTATTATGGAATCTAGAATGCGGATAAATATACTATATATAGTATGTTTATTCGCGATAGACACTTTTTTTTGTAAATACATACATATTATATATAGAAACACCTAGACCAATGCAAATACATATATTTTGTGCATACAGATATTTACACTGAGCAGGAATCGAACACGCGCCTCCTGCGTAGCAGTCGAATGTTCTACCGCTACGCCACAGAGGTCATCAAAATGTATATTATTGTAGTATTTTTAAACTTTTGAATCATAATTAGCAAAAGTTATTAACACTTTATTTATAAATATTTTATATGTAAGTTTATGTAATGAACATAATAAGGTCACGGTGGCCTGTAATAGATTATATAACTCAGGTAATTACGGTAAATTATCATATTAAGATGAGTAGATAATATTACTGTTAATAAGAGATTTAAATGACAACATTCATTCAATGTTAATGATAATGAAAACATTTCAAATTATGACATAAATACTTTGGTATAATTACTTTTTAAGTTTATTTTATTTTATTTTATTTATTTAAAATGGTACATCTACAGAATACATATTGTACACTTCTGATTCATAATTTGGAGTTAATACGGAAATATTGATACAAATCTGGGAGTTGCCCAGGTTTTGAATAACTACACCACTACACTGGGGCACCTATCCCGGTTTTACCCCACACTAGAGGTCTTGAAATAATTTTAAAAAACGAGGTCCTGGTCATGATGAATGAAAACTATAGAAATCTTTCCAGCAAATGCGTTTTCGTTTAGATATTCTCCTACGTGAGCTTACCATGGCTATAATAACCTCGTGTTGTGTTCCCGGCGGTGAGTAAAGTACAGAGCTCATTGGAGAGTTTTTGTGCTGTCAATGTGAACATCAAAGGCTTGCCATGATTTTGTGTTCTGCACTGATGGCACAGAAAATCTCCGCCCTTACAGGGTCGGCAGCACGGCTGTGTCTCCCCTGGTGTTACATACATCCACAGGTCACGGTAATCATTTTCCATCAGGTGGGCGGTGTGCTTCTCTGTCACCTAAGTATAAAAATAGCGATGCGTTTCGATTCGGCGCGCGAAAATTAAATGTTTGTCGTTCTTTAGTGTGTCCTGCGTTGCGGTGGCGCGCGTGGCGCGCCTCCCCGTTTCCGGGGACGAGTTGGGGACTCTGTAGTCCCCACACCCGAGAAGAGGGCCAGATCGTGAGAGATGGCCCTGGGTTGGCCGGGGTGCGAGGGATATGCCTGTCAACCTCACATTCGGCAACCAAAGCGACCCAAAGGCGGCGTGCGTTTTAGTCGGCTCGAGTCCGACATAACCTCTTCCACCGGCTCCGGTGGGGAGGAATCCGTGGGGATTTTGCGCACGTAAAAAAAAAAAAAGCGTGTCCTGCGTTATCGTTTTTATCTGTGTATTAGATTAGCATTCCATTACATATAATATTTCATATAATAATGTCTTCGTTTCTAATTTTATTTATGTATTAAATCCTTTATTGTACGCCAGTTACAATATTCACGGTACAGAAATTGAGAAGACAAGAGCAGTACAAAGGGCGGCTTTATTTATCGCTTTACACAATTTCTTCCAGGCAACCTTTGGGTGGACATATAGGTATGTTGGTAGTTATATTCTATACATACCTACTTATATAAGTACATATAATAAATATATACATAATGTAAATAAAAATCCTTTATAAAAAAATAAAAAAATTATAATAAAGTCTATTTCTATTCTATTCTAATATCCCTAATGATATAAATCTTACCATTGTGGTGTTACCATAGATAATAATAAATCCCCGCGGTCCACACAGGACACCGTTTCCATTAAACCACTGTCATACCACTTATACTGCAGTAAATTATTTTAAGTTTTATTTCTATAGATTTAAACTCCAAAATTCAATGAAATTGAGTTCACTCCAAAATATGCTATTTAATTATGAACGGAACAGTAAAATCTAAAATAAACAGCATTTTTAATAGACAAGAGATCCAGGTGGTGCAGTAGACCAGAGCCAATTAAGGTGTTAGATTTTTTAAATCATGACAAGCATGAAGTAACAAGACTAAGTATAAAGTCTAGACAAAACATTTTAAAATTTTATTTCCTCATTTAAATGGCAAGGGCAATTACTGTGGCCACTTTGAAACGGGTTAGTAAGACGTCTTCGAATTGCAGCGTCACCCGGTTTAGATTTATTAAGACGTTAAAATATTAATCGAACCTAGATGGATTGGAGAAAGAATACAAGTATCACCACCCCATCTCATCCGAAGGGTATCGTAAGAGGCGACTAATGGAAACATACGCACACCATATCACTGCGAGAGAAGGAAAACTCGAAATAAAACGCCATACCAACCCGTCTGGCCAGCGTGGAAACAGTAGGCCAAAGCCTCCCAACATTGGGAGAGGCCTAGTCCAGCAGTGGACTGCGATGGGCTAGTTGATTGATTGATTGAGATGGTTTTAAATAAAATCATAAGATACTTGATACCTACACGTTATATTTAAGTTTAATTCACAGTTCAGTTGCTTCACACACTTTCAAAAAAGTTAAAGGTAGGTAACACCGAATTGAATAGTTTTAACGGATATATAAATGTATACTACGTCTGTTAGAATTATGCAAATAATAGATTGCAGTGTTTTACATTAATAAAAAAATTATTAAAAACATTTTTTTTACGTCAGGTTAATACAACATGTCAAAATTGTACAACAAGCAATGCTTAGTCCATGTACTCGTACTAATCAAACAACCCGCCCCTGACCGCACCCGGTGCAAAAGTGCCCATTACACAAGTGCACGGCAAACTGCGTTGATACGTTGGATGGTAATATATTGAATGGGATGGCCAGCCTATGGCTAGCCCCTTCAATATATTACCAATTCACTTTTTTTTTCTTAATACAACTTAGGTGGCAGACAAACACACGGCCTACCTGATATCTGAAAGTGGTTACCGCGACCTATGAACGTGTGCAACACCAAGGGAGTCACACCCGTACTGCCAACCCTGTAAAAGCAGAGTTTCTGTGCCGTCAGTACAGAAAACACAATCAGAACAAGCCTTTGATTTTCCCACTGACAGTACATAAACTCTACAGGGAGCTCTGGCTACCCTACTCACCGCCGGGAACACAACACGAGGTTATTATAGCCGTGGTATTTCAGCCGCATTACAGTAACACTGCGAAGACGATTCCAACACTGTTTTGGTAAATGGCTCTAAGAATGATAATACCTATATATATCCACGTTATGTATAATATAATTTATACAATCGGGCACTATAAAGTTAATTAAATTTTGCTAGCAAATGGTAACAATTTAATTATTTTTATGCGCTCACCGTCCGACAGTTTCTTTGCAGTTCGACTAATTTTTTGTAACACGAATAGGAATTGCAACCAAGTAAATTGACGCTGATAACCGGTCGAACGGTTGTTATTAAACGTTTAGCGGATTCGGTAAATTGAAAAATAATTTTGTGGCTTAATTATCATGTATTTAGTGGATTACAATGTGTGATAGTGATGCAACAACTGCTATGATTCTTCCTTTAAATACAAATTGTGCAAAACTTTCTTTATACCACTTAGGTGGCACACAAGCACATGGCCCACCTGTCGGAAAGTGGTTACCGTGGCCTATGGACGTGTATAAAACGAAGAGAGATACTCGCGCTGCCAACCCTGTAAGCATTGAGAGTTTCTGTAATGTCAGTGTAAAAGACAAAGCAGGTCAAGCTTTGGGCTAGAAATGCACAAGGAACCTTGTCTAGACATAGTAATTTATTAATAAAAAGTGATAAAAGAAGTACAGAACCGGTTCAATTATTAGCGGTTACATGTGATTACTAATGGCAATAATTATATCTGGTGATCTTAAGTTGATTTATGTTATCTACAAATAATGATTTGTGATTTAATTTAAAATTTAAAATACGTTTATAACATTTTAAAACATGTTTATTTACTAAATATAAAATATTAAAAATACCAAATACATTAAAATAAAACAAAAACTATTATAAAATTGCCGCTAAAAATTAAAGCGCAATGTGGAATTTCACAGCATCACATGCCTCTTGTGATAATTTTCCATAATTTATTATTATTAATTAATAAATATATTAATAGAAAAAAAGAAATAATGAAAAATAAGGATAGTGCCAAAATCATTTTTTAAATTCCCTGTTTAAAAAGTAATTATATTTATATAATATATAATTAAATTTCGACAGGAGCGATACATACAATACATATTATTTTATTTAATTCACCAACTTTTCATGCATCTGCGCAAAATATCCCGCAACGGCACTTTTAAAAAAATACTTTAATACAAGACAAAAGAAATTAACCTGTAAGCTTGTGGGATAACTTGGATTGTACGGGTCAGGTTTTTTGTTATCTAGGACACGCCAATTTGACTTCACCTCGTCTGATGGTAAGCCAAAATCAAAGTCTCAGGGAAAAGGGTCACCATTACAGAACTACGTAATGTTACATACAATGGTGGCACTCAGCTTGGCGGCCTCATCAGATTGCTTTAATAAAGGGTATTGAACTAAAACCGGTTACGTTCGAGCCTCAAATAAGTTCAAAGTGCTTTTCTTATTTAGGGTTACGCAACTTCCGTGCGTAAATACGAAATCTTTATAAAGTCGATTGTATGCGTCTTTGTCTGTCACAGCTAATTTTATACGAATCTACTGGTCTAAAGTTTATATCTGTTAATATATAAACCAGGAACTCCTCACAGAAATGGAACAGAAATATTTGAATGATTAATGTTGGAGTCAATTCAATTTCAATTTATTCATTTTTTAATATAGTGTAACATAGTTACATTTTACTGGCGTCAAATTCTAAGTTTACCACCGCTTCTCAGGCGCTAGTGGAGAAGAAATGGCGTAATAAACTCCACTGCGGTAGTCACTTTATTGTCCAAATTGCAAAATATACTTGTGTACTATGCCTATTAATGAGAAAGTGTTTATTCCTAAGAATAATTTTGACCAATTTAAAATCAATTAAAAACTATCACCACGCGCTCCGACATGGGTAGATTCCTGCGCCAAACTTGAAAGACACAAAGAAATAGGGGCTCGTCTTTTGCAAGGGTTCCCAATTATTTTATTTGAAATTTGATACCTCTCATTTAAAATGAAGAAATTTATTGAAATTTATTTTCGAAAATCGAATAATCTAAACATAAATATCTTACCTACATTTTGAATCAGGCACTTGTACTTTTCCACAATTTATTACCTATGTCTTATCCAATATGTGTAGCCATCAATCTTCAGTATAAAACAGTTTAAATATCGTTATGTTAAAAAAAGTTATTAAAAATTAGAGAGAAAATAATTCTGTAAATTGTTATTAATTTTTCAATAAGAAACTTAAAATCTTAAAAGATTTAAGTGCAATAACACTATTTACTAAACTCGAATATACACGAAACCCTCATCATGCTGATTCAACTCGAAGTTTTCCAATATTTTTTTGTGGATGGGAATTCATATAAGTGGAGGCCAAACGTCTCTGACGCAATAAGGATCAATTATATTCGAGAATCTTCATCGGCTTAAATTTGCAGTTCTTATACACCGTCATACTCGAAAGATAATATTTTCGTTACCGGACGTTTCGCTTCAAGGCCTTCTTGTGGTCATTTTAGCTTTATTTTAAACTTTCCGGACTAAAACAACAAGCTGAATGTGTTTCTCCCAGTACCCCTGTGCATAACCGTTTATTTTGCATTATAATAATAACTATATAAATAAAAATATCCGCCGCGTGGTTCCCGGCAGAGTAGAATTTGGGCCACCCCATCACATCCCAAGCGGTGTGCGTATAAGGCGACTAAGGGATAGGGCTATTTAATACCAGACAGATATATACAGTCCAGACTCAGCTTTAGATGCATTGCTCGAGTCAACACTAGTGCCCGGAAGACGGCAATAGGCTCACCCCCTATTACGTGGGACTGAATTCAATGATTGGTGAAATGTTGGTGTTAATTCACCTCTGCCTAACCCTCCGGGGATAAAGTCGTGATTATATGTATACCTATATGTATGTAAATAAAAACACTTAAAATAATTATGTCAAAGAAAAAAATAGTAATGTTTACTAAGTGAACTACCATGTCCCAATTGGTCCGTCCTGAGAAAACTCCGGCAATAAACTCAGCGGGCTTTCTGTGGACCCTTGTTTCATATTTTTTAAAAACCTGCGTGTGTCGTATCTTGATTTTAAATAAGGAAATAAAGCGTCAAGAATAGATGACATTGACCAACGAATTTATTTCCGTAATGCTATAAACGGCAAACCAAACTATTTTATAGGCTAGGTAGGTATAAATAACAGGTTTGGAATAGGTTATTAAATATTTTAGGTTTTTTCGTAGATGTGTTACTTGAACTTGTATAGTCTGTGAACGCAGTTGTTAATCATGATGTCATTATTGTTTATCACTGTCATCTGGTAAACCAGTTTTATAAAAATAGTTTTCGGAGTCGGTCAATCTCAAGCCGGTACACTTGCAAGCCCACGCACATCTGCAAGCCGATACACCTGCTGATTGATAAACACTTTGCCGCAGACTTTCCCTTTGGGATTTTGATCAGCTGGCAGTTTCTGCCGCAAAAGTTAACCAAATTATGGAGGGAGAGTGCATGTGTGTGTGTGTGTGTGTGTGTGTGTGTGTTGTGTGAGAGAAAGAGAGAGAGAGAGACTTCAGTCTCCAAAGTACAAGCTTTGCATATAACATGCTTGCATGATTATGATGACCACTTTCATACAATAATTTAGCAAATTTTTATTTAAAAAATATAGCATTATATTTTAAAATTGCATTATAATATACTGTGCAATTAACTTTTTTATTATGAACCTACACGTATACGGACAATGAGTTAAACTAACGCTCTTAAAATCAATAAAAATGTATTCACTATATTAAAACAATAATGCAATAAAAAGACAATAATGTTCATAGTTTCAATGCCTTCCTTTGTCAATATTTTGTTACTTCTTGATTAGTTAGTCGTTGTCAAAATATTAATTATATTTATGTAGTCCACTTAGATCATCCGGACGAAAGGCACCTACGCTTATGGCACCTGGTCTAGTCCACGAAGGGCATCAAAAATTTGACAGGTGCTATCCGTGGACACAATACTTTTTTCTATTTATTATTTTTATTTTTAATCTACGAAGAGCACCTACTATTCAGTGGTCTAGTGCTGGGAAATAGGCCTATACCTTCTTACAACACCAGGAGTTACTTAATCAATCCTTCTTATCGAGAAGCTTTGGTAATATTATTCAGCTTCCAAATAGTGCTAAAACTAAATCAGTATTATTACAAAACACGGACTAACTCTAAAACCAGGTTTAAATCGTCTTTAGACCATGGTCTAAATTTTTTATTACAAAAAGGGTTTTATTACTAAACCATGGACTATCTCTGGTCTAAAGATAAATCTACGTGACCCCTAGTTTAACGTTGGTCTAAAGTATAAATCACAATAATAATATGTCAAATTTGCCATTTTGAAGTTAGCTGGTTAGCGTCAGATAAATTCGTTTACTTTCTTATAATACTATGCTCGTAATGGATATTGACGCAGTTGATCTGATGGATATCGCAGATATTAATATCGTGGAGTCATTGGACATACCACGTTTACCTAACAGACATCGTATTCCAGTAAACCCCTTTATGGAACTATCTGAAGAAGCTTTTTAGGCAAAAGTATAGGTTTACTAAACGTTTTAAATAACTTGCAATAAATATATTTTAAAGTAGTTATAATAATTGGGAAAAATTTGATACCTAGTCAGCGCGAACGAAAAATTTCGTTCCATTTCACGTCCATAGATCTTCCAATATCATACATAACAATGATTGCCAAATAAAGGCATCATAATGATATTTTAATACAAAATAAAGTATAACTGTTATTCATAAAATTTAATTTAATGAAAATGTATTATCTAAATCCTTTTTTTCACTATTTTTAGTAAATATTATATATTAATGATTTCAGATAATTTTTGTTTTCGGAGGAAACGGAACGTTGCGATTGAATGGTATCATAATGAACGAACAATAGTTTGAGTAATCTGTGGTTTTATTTAAGCCAAGGTTTAAATTATGGTCTATAGATTATTCAGCTTTTGTAATAAGGAGAAGTTTAAACCATGGTCTTGAGATTAAGCCTAGACTTTATAGTTCAGGTTTAAACCTGACTTAATTTCGTTTCTTGTAATAAGACCGAATAAGTTAATATGTGCTTTCGGGTCTCGTCTAATGTCTTTGAGACTCAAGCCAAAGCCACCTGCTAAAATCCAAACAATTTCATTGCAGTGTGAATCAAATACATCGTCTCTTTGACGTCCTTCGGTATTTTTTCGAAACGCTGGAGCGAAAAAAATATTATTTATATTCAAATTAAATAACAGGTAGGTACCTAATTAAACAGGTATGTACATAAAATTAAACTTATCCAGTTAAGTATTCCCACCAAAATTCTTGAAAATAATTGAGTAAAATAATTATATTTAAAGTAAATAACACAATTATTGAACCTAAGAAGCTTTAGGACTAGTCCAGTGATAGTTTAGTTTTTGGTATATTTGGAATAATATATAGACTTCTATTTATGTCTGGAATGGAATCCCATGTGTTGTGGAATTGTACTGAGCAACGGGCAAATGCTAATTTATTATAATAACAACAACAAGTTGACAGAAGCCAAGTCGAAATAAATAATCAAAACATTTTAAAATTTGTTTTTATACGAGGTAGAGTTGCGTATTGTTGATCAATAAATATATTAATTAAATATCTTTCTTCATTTAGGTCAAAAAGTAACACTTATGAATATCAAAATAAATGGTTCTAAATTTAAATCGGTAAAGATTGGTAGAAACAAAAGGATTTCGAGATATCCGTACCCAATAAATTCACTAATTGAGAGTGAAAAGAAAAAAGAAAGATAGAAAGAACGAATGGAATAAAGTAAGAAAGAAAGAAAGATAATAGTTTATGTGATAATAAATATTATGTGGAAACCACGCGAAGAAAAGATGTGAAAGTAGGAAAGCTCGGACCCCGGCCAATGGGATAAAATTCTTGAATGCTACCGGATTTAACGCTAAGTTGTGGATAATGGAATCTAATAGGTATCACAATAGTTGAGGGGGTTATTCCGTAACCGAACATTTTCCTCTACCTCACACTCCGGCATTGGAGAACCAAGACGGGGTACTGTTTTAGTCGATAACTGCCCCCACCCCCCCACCCCTCGCCTGGTGGGGGAGCGTATCCGTAGGGATTTCTAAGTGAAAAAAGGTATCACAATAGTTATGTAAAACGTAAGAATTGATTGATATTAACCAATTTTTAAGGTGATTTTCCATGATCGACCGTCTCTGTGGCGTTGCGGTAGTGAACGAGGTCACTACGCAGGAGACGCGGGTTCGATACCCGATATCGATTCGGCTTAGTCCGAATATTTGTATGCATGAATGTAGGTGCATTGACCTGGCCGTGACTCGGAGAGCACGTTAAACCTTCGGTCCTGGTTGCCATGCAATCATCGTTACAAGTAGTTGGAGCACTAATAAAGTACAACAAGGCGGAATGGAGGAGACCTCATATAAACGTACAAAATACTCAGCGATCACTACAACGTCAGAAACATAAAAGATTTGTACATGATGAACCAGAACACACGTCTTAGAGGGCATTCCTTGAAGTTAACCAAACCTCCATTTGCTAGCAACCCCAGAACACACTTCTTGCCATATCGAGTGATGAACCTGTGGAACTCTTTCCCGGAAACTGTAATAAGTGCTCCAACAGTGAACTGTTTCAAAAATAGACTTGACAAACATTTAAATAATTAAGAACACAAGTGATATACACGTATCAGCTCGTAGAGCTGCTTGTGTATCAAATAATAATAATAAATAATAATAATAACTGGTTTGATTGCAATGCTTTGATGCGTCATTGGGTAAAGTGGACCCCAGAATCTAAGATGAAAGCATTGATTGCGTCTGGGATTAAGGCTAAGATGAAGAAAACGAACGGGGTTTTCCATGAAAATCTGCTAAAAAGGGTTCATACATTCATCACTAATCCCGACGTTTCGATACCTTTGCAGAAGCTACTTACGTCTTACGGTACACACATTTTCACTGTTAAATTTATATTTAAGTTCACATTGTAAATGCAACAAATGATTAATTACCTACAGAGTTTTGAATAAGTAGTCGTAGTCGCTATGACAAAATTGGACAAAGTTCGCTAAATTAATTTTTATAGGTACGTTCATCGCTAATCTTTAATTACTAGCGTGAGATATGGTCAGAAATGAGTCACTTATCGTTATCTGAATTTACAAAAAAAAAACACGAGCGCAAAAACAAATTAAAGTCAAAATGATAAAATAGGTAGGTTTTGCGTTTTTCTTTTCAAAAAAGGTACAATTTGTTTGTTCTGTACTCTATCGAAATCAACTCAAACATACAAACAAGTACATAAACACTGTTAACAGATTAATAATACTGCCTATTATTACACATTCTAGCGATTATTACTTGTAAACATAAACAAATTTAAAATCAATATTATATATTTGTTTGTTTACGTAATAAATTGATTTTTCAAATATAAATATCACACTAACACTTAAAAAGAATGAATAAAATAATAATAATAAAACTCACAATAACAAAATATGTCTTTCCAATATGTGTAGCACTAGTTATATGAACAGACTTGATGCGCGCGCGCCGCCTCTCGAGGAACAAAATTAAATGACAGCGATTCTAAACGCGTTGGCCACAAATCTCACATATCATTATAATAATCTTGTTCACTCACCTTCAAAAGTTTACCTACGTCATTATTAATAATATATGCTATAAACTTCATATGTAACAAAGTGCGTAGCTTTATTCGCCCACTACTTTAAACCAAAAGGAATAAAATTCAAATTGCAATAGATCAAAAAGTTACATTTGTTTTTTGTTTGGTAGAGGTTCATGTTTTTATTGTGTGTATTGTATTTTTATTTCATTATTTTTGTGACGTACCTTTTTGAGTTTCCCGAACTGGACTCGCGTGTGTCCAGTTGGTGAAGAGCTTCATCAACTTAAGCAAAGTGGTTACCCTGTGTGGATCCTAATTTTTTTTTATGTGTGCAAAATCCCCATGGATAGCCCCCCGCCGCCGGTGGCGGCAGGAGAGGTTATGACGGACTCGAACCGACTAAAACACACGCCGTCTACGAGTCGTTGCTGGTTGCTGGAGGTGAGGTTTGCATTACAACCAAAGCTTGTACTCTGGAGCCCGGGATCCACTCTTATAGTATCTCCTCCTGAGGTGACAAATTTTAACCTGACTTCGGCGAAGCAAAAGGAGGGTTATAATTTTGACAGGCTATGTATGTATGTAGGTTCAGCTGTTCCCTCATGGCTCCTCAACCACTAATCAGAACTAGACAAATGAGGTATCATTAGAAGCATCTTAGTCGTCCACTGGTTATAAGCTATATAATGTATTATTGAATCTAATGTGGCGCTCCCTAGCGGTCATAAAGTACTAAGTTAAAAAATAAATTTGAGATAGATATTTGAACGAGAGATTTGAACATATTTGGTATCAACTGAAAGGGCTTAATTAGCACATTTCAAATATATATAAATTTTACCTATTGCTTGCCCCAAAATAATATATATAAAAAAATAAGTTTGAAACTAAAACCCGACTACTGAAAAACTTTAAACATGAAAATATCGAGTAGGGTATGACCTACTCGATAAATTTGAGTGTAATTTTTTTTTTGCAACACGTATTTTAGCACTAAATATCCACCGTATACTTTTTATTGATATATTATGTACCCTATAACATTTGGGAGATGAATACCTTTCATTTGCAACCCCATTCATCGAAATCCGTTCAGTCATTAAGCCTGTAGAGGGGAACAAAGAAAACTAGATATATACATACACACGCGCGTAACAAATTACCCTCGCTGGTGTTGTCGGGTACAAATAATAAAAAATGCTCTAATACCTATTACAGTATCCTAACAACGCTCCCGAGGAGGACCAGATCGAGAGAGATGGCGCTGGGTCAGCGGGGGTGCGAGGGATATGTCTGTCAACCTCACCTTCGGTAACCAACAATGACCCACGGCGCCGTGTGTTTTAGTAGGTTTGAGTCCGACATAATCTCGCCCACCAGCACCAGGAGGAGGTATCCGAGGGGATTTTGTTGCACGTAACCCTAACAACGCTTTTGGGACCCAAATCAATCTCATTTGTTAGACAATGCACCCACTATTCAACGGAGGCGCAGTTTCTCCATTGGTTGGGAGATCAACCTATCACGCATAAACTGTAAACAAAATTTAAACGTTGCAGTTTTCAACATAACATAACATAAACTCACGCCTATTTCCCCGAAAGGATAAGCAGAGGTGCTAGCACCCACATTTCGCCAGTATATGTTTAGGTCCCAATGTAATAAGTGGCGAGCCTATTGCCATTAACCGGGTACTTATAAACCTGCGATAAACACACATATAACTTCGAAAAGTGTCGAAAAGTCATTGTGCCATGGTAAAACCTGGGATCGAACCCGAGACCTCGTCTCAGCAGTCCATTACCCATACCACTAGGCTACCGCGGTTTTCAAAAATATTTCGCGGTTTTAGAAAGTTTTCAAAAAATAATATATTACTGCTCTATGTAGAAATTGGTATGAAATAGATAACATATTTTTTTTGAAACTGCGTTGCCTAATATAAATAGTATACAATAATTTGAAAGCGTTGAAGTTGTTACGACTTTATTACACAAAAATTACCAAAACTGTCTTTTGAGGTTAGTTGAAATTAAATTATACCTATACACTCATATATTTGTTTTTATATTTTAGAAGAGGTAGGACACGACGGTATTTCCGTCCAATTGAGCAGTCCGACTGGGTAAGTACTTCCGCCCTACAGGAAACCGCGGCCATAATAACCTCGTGTTGTGTTATCGGCGGTTAGTAGGGTAGCCAGAGCTCACTCGAGAGTTTTTGTGCTGTCAGTGTGAAGACCAAAACCTTGACCTGCTTTGTCTTCTACACTGACGGCACAGAAACTCTATTCTTACAGGGTCTACAGCCGAGTGCAACTCCTCTGGTATTGCATACGTCCATAGGCCACGGTAACCACTTTCCATCGGGTGGGTCGTGTGCTTGTCAGTCACCTACGTGGTATAAAAAAAATATCCTTCCGGAGTAGGCAGAGACGACATTTGCCTCTGTCCTTACACACTTCACGAGCTTCGTCCATGTCATTAAACCTTTCAAACAAACACGTCAGTTTTGAATACGGTACGTTTGAACAGCTCATTTTTCAATACATCATCAATTTGGTTAATGTCTGTTCTGCTGTCTGCGAGGTCGACCACGCCTGCCTGCGCACTTACATATAGGTACAATGAAATTCTAAATTAGCGTATGGAGGCGGAAGGCGGAGGACCAGGTACAATGGTTCACATTAGAAGAGGTAATTTTCCAGCTGTGGATTGCAATGGAACCTCAGAGAACTAAGTAGGGCTCTCTACACTAAAAACTTTAAGTTTATCAAGATTGATAATTTAAACAGTTTCTTGATTTTAATATTTCAATAAACAATGTTTAGATCGAAATGCGAAGCTTTTTTCTAATATATCTTTGGGAGGATCGATCTACACCTTAAGATCGCCATTTTAACCAAAGTAACAGCTGCTTTAGTTAGGGTGTTGGTGGAGAGATAGACATATTGATATACTTACCGATTCTGTGTCGATCTATAGGTTGTTAAACGTTTACAGATGCCTAGAGATGTTGCGTCCATGGCTGTATTTTACCGTCTGTACCATGGGGAGTGTTCTGATGAGCTCTTCCAATTAGTCCTACCCTCCCCTTTCCTACACAGGACAACACGTGCAGGTCTTAGATGTCAACCGCACACGGTGCAAAATATCCGATCAAGAACCAAGCGGTTCGGAGACTCTTTCCTCTGTCGCACCATTAAGGCCTGGAATTCATTACCAGCTCACGTGTTTCCTTCTTCCTACAGTCCCGGGTCCTTTAAGAGGGGCGTGAAAAAGCATATGATGAGGCCGTCAAGCTGAGCGTCACCATTGTCACACGGTATGTGTAAGTAATGGTGACCCTCTTTTCTGGGACTTTGCCTTCAGCTTACCATCAGGCAAGGCGAAGTCTAATTGACGTGTCCTACATAAAGAAAAATTGGGATTGAATATAATCTTAGGTGGTTAGTTTTTTCTTAAAGTTATTAAAATGTCATCTAATAATAAAACATGCAGGACCAATGAGTATTGAATTTGCACCTGCAGAATTCAAAGGATTCCTCCCCATCGACGTCAACCGACGACGTGGCCAGAAGACTGGTGGCATTGCCACGTTGAATGGCAATACCAATCTTTTGCGCAATGAATAAACCAGACCTCTGGTCACGAGTATCGTCAATTAAACGTTAAGAAATGTCTCTAAACAAAAGACGGGTACTTGGACTCCATGATCCCAGCGTCTCGTTTTAAATATATACTTACTTATACATACTTACTTAAATATACACTTATATTAGGTATGTATATAATCACCAATTACTTTCATCATAAAATCTTTTTTCACCGAAATGTAAAAAGAGTGGCTGTTTCATGGTGTGCAAGAACAAGAGGTTAAGTTCATGATACTCACGATACGTGGCTAGTCATACATATATTAAACACGTGAATAGATACTGGTAAAAAGAAATTGGTAAAAAACCCTCAAGTTCTCAAGTTCATGGTCATCAGGTTTTAATCTAAAGTTTTTTTTCAATAAAATACTCGCATCGCTCCTCGGTTTCACTCGCGTATGTCGTGATCCGGTGGAAGATCTATACTAGGGGTTTTAGGATTATAGATATTTAACCCAAGCTAACTTCATCTGCAAGTCAGATTCAGATGGCAATCGCCCCCGGAAAAGTTGATAAACCAATCATAGACTACGAGTACAAGCGGAATGATGATTCCGAATCTAGAAGACACCTTATACGTATTCATTTACTGCCAATTTTAACTCTTTGATTTATTAATTTACCTTTTCTTAGGTGCTTGTAAACTATTTGCATATTATCTTAGTGCGTCACGTCACGGCTACTTCCGTCAAATTCGCAGCCACGTGGGGTAATACCCTCATTTGATTCAATGCCGTTGTTAAAAATTACAACTGGTTTAGTATATTAGTATTAAAGTTATTGGGATATTTACTATGTTGTATTGTTCTGAGTTTCCGATATTTCGGCGCTGTTAAAAAGATGGCTCTCTACTGGACAGGCCTGTGAGTATATAAGATTGACTGCAGCTGTGGCAGTTCTTAAATAGGACAATCGAAAAGAACGTCAAATAAAGGAACACATCAGGGCAGTCAAAAACATCAAACTGCATAAATCTGCAATCGCTCAATATTTATTGGAGTCCGGTACTGACCACTGGATCGAGTTACATAACCCTCAGATGCTCTCGACATAACGCAACTATATATCAAGATTGATTAGGGAAATGACTGAAATAAAAAAGTATGAGGATGAGTTCCAATTGCCGACCGTCTGGCATCCAGAGGTCCATCTTTACAAAAACAACCGGGAACAAGACAAAACAAAATCACGAGTGGATACAGTAAGCATCCTGTGCAATGAACGTGATCGAGATCGGGTTCAAGTTTGTCGTAAGAGTGAAACCAGTGGTAATGCAGATACTGCGTGTGGAGTGTTCTGATGAGCTCTTCCAATTAGTCCCACCCTCCCCTTTCCTACACAGGACAACACGTGCAGGTCTTAGATGTCATCATAGGTTTAGTATATAAAGATATATCAATACTCTATTCTACCCCAGTAGGTATGGGTGACGACGAACCAACGTTGTAATATATCGGGGTCGCCAATGTTGGTGAACAAGGACGGTCAGGGTCTTTACGATATCATTTAACGATCATACCAGATTTGGCAGGAACACAGGCTGAGGACGATACTGTACTGTACTGTGCTGTAGACAAGTCGACTCCGTTATAAGTCAAAGTCAAAGTCAAAAATGATTTATTCTGCATCGACCAGTAATTCGGTTTTACAAAACGTCAATAGAAAAATAAATATGAAAGACTAGTTTAGCAAATGAATTATCGGTTCGAAACGCGGACCCAACCTAAGAAGACCCCGGTAAGAAACTCAGCGGGCATTTTTTTGGTCTATTTACAAACATTAAATAATATAGGTATTTAAACTATCATGGTCACTGACATCAGTATCAGAATAAACGGGATATTTACCATGTTTCACTATTTTTAACATTAAATAAGTCTACTCAGTCTAAATACAATAATTTACTTGAGTAGCATAGTTGAGCGAACAGCTCATTTCCAAGTTTGTTTATCATATAAGTATTCTTGGATTTTATAATAGCCTATCTGGCACAATTTACTCTTTACTATATTTTTAAATTTATTTACAAGTAAATCCCTAATTTCATTAGGCAGCTTGTTAAAAAAGCGTATACAGTTGCCCTGGAAAGAATGACTAATGTTTTTATCACAGACTACAAGATTGTTTATGTGTACCTATACTATGCCTGTCACAAATTCTTAATTTTTTTTATATAGGACACGTCAATTAGGCTTCGCCTTGCCTGATGGTAAGCTGAAGGCAAAGTCTCAGAAGAGAGGGTTACCATTACTTACATACACTATGTGACAATGGAGACACACAGCTTGACGGCCTCATCATATGCTTTTTCACACCACGGTTAAAGGATCCAGGACTGCAGGAAGAATGAAACACGTGAGCTGGTAATGAATTCCAAGCCCTTTCCAGAACAAAGGAAAGAGTCACTGAACCGCTTGGTTGTTAACAGATACTCTGTACCTTGTGTGGGTGACATCTAATCCCTGCACGTGTTGTCCTGTATAGGAAAGAGGAGGGTGGGACTAATTGGAAGAGCTCATCAGAACATTTACCATATTTTTTCTTACATACATTAGGTTCTCAAAAATATATTGTGACACTACGGTTAGAACGTATATTTCTTTAAACTTTTCTCGGAATGAGACTCTTGGGCCCAAATTATAAATAGCTCGCACAGCCTGTTTTTGTAACACGAATATTGTGTTTAAATCGAAAAAAGGTTAAAACAGCCCGTAAAAGGATCAGTATGTAATAATAACAACCGAATTTAAAAATAGAATCTACAGGCAGGCTGCCGCAGGTCATCGTGTGGTTTTTAGTATAATGAGTTAAAAATAACATCTTCACACACACATACGCACACACACAAGCTTAAAAAGACAAATAGTAGAGATCCTTATAAAATTTTAGTGCCCCAGCAAAGAATACATCTATATTCCTCAAATGCATATTGTATGGCTATAAAAATATACAATAAACTGCCAGTTGGTGTGCGAGCGCTACCTATGACTAAATTTAAATTTAGCATATTTAATTTCTTAATAGATAATTGTTTTTATTCAGTGAGGGAATATATGGATAGCAAATTTAATTTTAAGGATATTATATTGACTGATGTAAAACAAATAAATGACTAATTAAATAAATAATTATTGATTGCATGCGTGACATATTTGACATTATTATCGTAAAATTTAAATATTATTATTGTAAAACTTAATAGAAATATATAATTAATTGATTGCATGAGTGACATAAACTGTATATTTGACATTACTATTGTAAATCTTAAATATTATCATTGTAAAATTTAATATTTCTACACCTGGGTATAGTAGAATATGTTTGAACAACTAAAATAGCAAAGACCCCAATGTACCATACTCTTAGAAATAAATTATTATTATTGTTATTAAAAAACCCACGATTGGATTTTTTGGAGTAAATTGGATTTTCCATCGGTGACGAGAGATAACCCGTTTTTTAATAAAGAAAGCTACATTTATCTTCAATTATTGAATTAATTCTTTAATTGAGCATGCTCGAATGACTTAATATTTATTTCCTTTAAAAATGGAAGGACCAACTCGCGCGCGCTCGCGAGTTCCACGCTCGCGAGTTGACGAATCCGAGCACGTTAGCGCAGAACTGAATTTGTCCATAGGTTGCTCACAGAAGTTAAGCTTAATACCTTCCAATGTTCCGATCACCTTAGTTTTAATACGTTTATAATATTTTAACCAAAATAGAAAACTTTGGTTTTCCCGGAATATTCTTACGACCCTAGTTTATCCATGTCAGAGTAATTATGGTGTGTCCCTTTTTGCATTTACCGACAACTCTATTAGGCCGATAATGCAGAACGGAAAAATATCCGATCTGGTAATGCGGTGATATGAGAGCGGAAAAATACTATGTTTAATCTCTGTAACACGCACCACACACATATCAGAATGTAAAATGGATGTATCAACGTATCTTTCAAAGTAAAAAGAAAAATTGAAGGTATAAGTATCATGGTCACGGACATTCTCTTCTACACACATAATTGTAATAAAACTGAAGAGAAGTTAGCAAGGTACAAGTCAGAGAAGAGGTCCTACAGGAGAAATCTTAGTCCAAAAACTCAACCGCTTCGCTTGAGCGTTATTTGGTCAAAAGTAGACAATAGTTTTCGAACTTTTCGCGGTCAACAGAAATATGTATACTATTATTCAAGTTCTGAAAATATGAAATAATAAAATACAGCCGCAAAACTGTCGGAAGTTACATATAAAGAAACTTCCTGAAATTTTGTCAGAAGGATTAAATTACAAAGAAAAAGTACCTAATTGAAAACAATAAAAATAATTGAACATAATAATATTCAATGTCGTTATTGTTTTTAATTATTAGATAACTATCATTGTAATTAATTAAAAATGAAATGTTTTTAATTTGCTTTACTAATAAATTTTTACTCGACTACGGCGAAGCAAAAGGAGGGTTATGATTTTGACAGGCTAAGTATGTACGTATTCTAAGAGATGTCACTGTGGTGAGGCAGTCGACAGCCTTGGTCATCATGGCCTATCATGCGGCAGGAGCGCAGGCCGCATGTCACATCATGCACATTTAAATGACATTATCCGCCGGGCTCTTGTCACCGCTCTGGTGGTCCAGCCATACTTGAACCAGTTGGCTTGGTGCGCAACGAAGGCAAGAGACCGGACGGTATGTCTTTGGTGCCTTGGAAGATGGGTAGGCCCTTGGTGTGGGACGCAACATGCGTCGACACCCTTGCCCCTTCCCATCTTCCAAGTACGACGGATTGCGCTTGTGCTGCTGCGGCATCTGCGGAGATCCTCAAACAGCGAAAATATGATAACATTACAAACAATTACATATTTGAGCCGTTTGGGGTTGAAACGCTGGGTTCGTGGGGTCCGAGTGCACGGTCGCTATACAAAGAAATAGCAAAACGACTGGTCGATGCTTCGCGTGACCAAAGGGCTGGCCTCTTTTTCGCTCAACGGATTGGCATTGCCATCCAACGGGGCAATGCCGCCAGCCTTTTGGTCACATTACCAGTCGACATCGATGGGGAGGAATTTTTCGATGCTTAATTTGATCCTTTTGTATCCTATTTTATATTCTTGTAAATATTAGTTTATATCTTATTACATTAGTTTACATGTTGTATTCTAAGTATGTATATATTCATCTGTTCCCTCATAACTACACTACCAGAATCTATTGTGGCACCCTCTAGCGATCATGAAGTACTATGTTAAAAAAGAAATTTGAGATAAATATGTTGTATTTGGAAAAAACTGAATTGAAATCAACTGAAAAAACTTAATTAGAACATTTCAAATACGTAAAGATTATACCTATAGCATGTCCCAAAATAATGTAAATAAAAAAATTGATTTACAACTAAAACCCGACTGCTGAAAAAACACTTACAGAAAATATTAAACAAGAAAATATTAAAGATAGCCGTGCTCGTATGCCACTTAGTCTTTTTTTTTACGTGCGCAAAATCCCCGCGTATAGGTACCTCCCCACCGAAACGGTGGAAGAGGTTATGTCGGACTCGAACCAACCAAAACGCATGCCGCCTGTGGGTCGTTTTTGGTGGCCGAAGGTGAGGTTAACAAGCATATCCCTCGCACCTCGCACCCCGGCCGACCCAGGGCCATCTCTTTCGGGTGTGGGGACCACAGAGTCCCCAACTCGTCCCCGGAAATGGGGAGGCGCGCTAGGCGCGCTGCCACCGCGGCCTGCTTCTACCAGGGTGACAGGCGGCTCCACCTGTCACCCCCAGGCCTGCGCTCATGAGGGGCGGAGGTCATTCATCGACCTGTATGTCATTTACCTAGTCTAAAAAGTTCCCGGCAAAGTACTTTTTGGACCATTCTATCTCTTCCCATGCGGTGTCGTACAAGGCGACTAAGGGATAGGGTTGTTTAACATCAGATAGACATATACGGCCCAGACTCAGTCTCAGATGCATAGCTTGAGTCTACAATAGTGCCCGGAAGACGGCAAAAGGCTCACCGCCTATTACGTGGGACCGAATTTAATGATTGATGAAATGTGGGTGTTAATTCACCTCTGCCTGACCATTTGGGGAAATAGGCGTGATTATATGTATGTATGTATTTTTTGTAGACCTATTTTGAGATGGGGAAACCCATTGATCTCATGACACCGTTACACCTCTTGACACAGATTATGACTATTCACATGTGACACCTCTAAACCTCCATATTAAGTATCTACATTATACACACTTATATTGGTCAAGTTTTCACTTCTGAAGCCCATTGTACCCCGGAGTAACCTATTATCGTAGGCATTCTCTATTAGTCTATAAGTACCATAAGATGGTGGAGAGCTGATATGAGGTGGATATGCAAAATATCTACATCTATTTACAACGTGGTAATGCTGCCAGTCTTCTGGGAACGCTACCACAAGAGGCATGCGATGCGGAGGAATTCCACGACACATTTTAACTTTTGTTTAATTATTATTTTTTATTAATGTAAAACAGATTTAATTAAACATCATATAAAGTAGTTAGTTACATAGTATACAATTTTATATATAAATAAATAAATTACTTCCTTTATGTACATATTATTATTGTAAATTCAAGATGTGTCTTCACCATGGACGCAAAACACTACTCAACTAATTTTTTACCGTTTTTTTTGTTAGAATGGTCTTGGTCAGACTTAATTAATCTTAAATTTGTTTGATTGCATTCGATTGAGGAAATCCGGACGCAGGCAGAGCCTCGGGCAACAACTAGTGTATAAATGAAATGAATAACTAAAGTTGTTACGAAACCCAAACTTGCAAACTGTTACACAATATTAATTTGTTTTTATTGTACGTATGTATTTATAATAAAGTTCTATAAATAAACTGATCAAATTAATTGATGTTATGAAAATAAGGCATACAAAATCACTCGCAACGGGCACGCATAAAAGGTTTAATGACAGTAGAGGAAGCTCGTGAAGGAAAAGGAACTAACAAATTGAAAACTTTAAAGTTTTATAAACTTCAAATTAAATTTCATTAATAGAATGTCAAGTAGCTTGTACAAGGAATAATACATAAATAATAGTAAATAAAATTTAAAACTAGAATCTATTATTAAGTACTAAAATAATCTAAAATAAAAATATAATTAATTTACATACATAATGTAATTGCCTTTAATCGCTGTATATCATATTCTCAAAAAACCACATTCGTAAAACATCACATTCGCAAAACATGATATTCTCATAATATCATATTCTAAAAACATCACACTAGCAAAATATGATATTCGTAAGAAACCAGATTTGCTAAAATATCATATTCTCAAATTGCCACATTTTATTCTAAAAGTAACTTCAGGGAAAAAAATGAAAACTATTCTTGATGTATGGATTTTTTATTTATTTATGTATGTATTTTCCTTATTTATGGTTATGAATAATAAAGACATACGTCAGGCTTGATTTATATCATGTTATTGCTTTGCGAGCTTAGTGCAAATTAGTGTTAGTGGGTGAAAATGGACCATAATAATTTGAATAACAACGAAATGAAGTTTATAAAAAGTCCAAAATATGTATGGCAAAAATATGTAATATGTTTGCCTAAAACGGTTAAATGCGTTATTATTATTTTTTTTTTTATACCACTTAGTTGGCAGACAAGCACACGGCCCACCTGATGGAAAGTAGTTACCGTGGCCTATGGACGTCTGTAACACCAGAGGAGTCACAGTCGCGCTGCCAACCCTGTAAGTACAGAGTTTCTGTGCGGCACAAATTCTCCAGTGAGCTCTGGCTACCCTACTAATAATAATAATGGTATTCGATGATTTAATTTACTTTATCTGTTTATAAAAACATTAAATAATATCAGACGATTTTATTTACTTTGTCTATTTATAATAAGAATAAAATATTCTGTTTGATAATAATAAATTCATTAAACATTTCTCAAAAACATCAGAACTGTGGTGTGGTGTATTAGTCATATATTATAATGTTTACCTGACTGTACTCAGAATAGAGTCTTTTGCGTTTATCATGTTCCACGGATATTATATTTTACTAGTATGATGTTTTTAGAATATGATATTATGAGAAAATCATGTTTTGTGATTATCGTATTTTGCGATTGTGACTTTAACGAATATTGTCTTTTGAGAATGATATTTTTGAGGTTTTCCGCAAGGCATAATGTATTGAATATTATTAATTATTATTATGTGCGCTATATTAATGAACTAGGTTTCACCTGAGTTATACTTCGAATCCTCTTTTATGAAATGCGGCCTATATTATGTGTAATTTATGAAAAAAAAGTAGTTTAATTAAATATTTGTAGATTTTCTACACATAAAAAAATATACATTGTTTTAATTATGATATGAAAGACCTAATAGTAATATCATTACAACAGAAAAAAAAAATGATTTACGCAAATCATAATAAACCTTATCAGAATCGGATCATGAATCGTAATTTAATAACATTATGACGTACGAAGGCAACTTCTTCATTTACTAACTGCCGGCACCTCCTTCGCCGTGGCTCCTTTTGAAACCCTGTTTTAATTACCCCTTTCAGTCATACATAGGCCCGTAAATGATCTATGCAGGGTTTGTTGACACGAGGTTATCTTTTGAGTAGTAACGCAATGATATTTAGCCTATACTCCTCTTATCTATTCTGTGCGTATAGCCTTACTTTTTTTTTACTTATAGACTTACTTGATGGACGGGCTATTCAACAGAATCATTTTTTTTATTCGAACTAGTAGTTCCTGAGATTAGCGCGTTCAACCAATGAAACAAAAAATAAGCTCTTCAGCTTTATACAAACTCAAACAAAGTTCTCTCTGTGGTCCCTACACCCGACGAGGGCCAGTTCGAGAGAGATGGCCCTAGGTCAGCCGGGGTGCAAGGGATATGCTTGTCAACTTCACCTTCGGCAACCAGCAATGATCCACAGGCACCGTGCGTTTTAGTCCGACATAACCTCTCCCACCGGTTCCGGCGGAGAGGTATCCGTGGGGAATTTTCGCACGTAAGAAAACACTATGTCTTTAGTTTTAAAATATAAGAAAAGAAGATTGAAATGGCATTGATATGGCTATTTTGAGATAAACATAATAATAGATAATTACTAAGCTTATTATTATATTATTTTTGTCGTAGAGAAGTGGTCAAGTTATGCTATAATTGGTGTTTTTTTGATACCGGATCAGAAACAATGTTGGTAACAACACAAATTAAGCCAAATTACTTGTGTAAAGGACACCGCACACATGCAATAATGTTGACAAAAAATGCATCCTGCCAATGATAAAGTGTGTCAAAGTCAAAGTCAAACAGGGCGACTAAGGCATAGGACTGTTTAACATCAGACATAATATACAGCCCAGACTCAGCCATGCCTCGAGTCAACAATAGTGAATACAGTAATTGGCTCACCCCCTGTTACGTGAGACCGAATACTGTGATTATTTATACCACTGAGGTGGCAGACAATGGAAGGTGGTGGCCTATGGACTTATGTAGCACCAGGGGAGCCACATTCGTGCTGACAACCCGAACAGAGTTTCAGTGCCGTCAGTGCAGAAGACAGAATAGGACACAAAGGCTTGTCCTGCTTTGTCTTCCCACTGAAAGCACAAATTTTTTCCAGTGAACTGTGGCTACTCTACTCACCGTCGGGAACACAACACGATGTGATTGATGAAATATGGATGTTAATTCACATCTACCTAACCCTTCAGGGATAAAAGCGTGACTATATGTATGTATGTTATTTGTTAACATATTTTTCCTAATGTGTTAACCATAAACTTGGTGCCTATATATTAAGTTTTAGGGTATTGATTAACACTATCGTAAACAGTGTTTTGACTGACCGTTTTGCTAATGTCAAGTAAATGACAAGTGACAAATCAAGAGTGACAAGGTCCGGCCGGACACATGTCCGGACCGGGGGGGTGGGGGAACCACACGGAACAGAGGTGATCAATACAATGTGTAATGGTGGTGAACGCATTCTTATATGTTTTAGTTTTGGAGATCATGCAAAACTATAACCTCATTCACCTGTACCAAAGCTGTCTTTCATTTTTAATTATAATGCTATCTACATTTAATTCAGGGCGCGCCGTAGTAGCGGCGGTAAGACCCATCATGGGGGAGTGGCTAGAGTGGCCACACGGCGGCCTCTCGTACCGTCTGACGCAGATGATCACCGAGCACGGGTGCTTCGGAAAGTATCTGTAGCCAACATCCGAGTGCCATCACTGAGACGCGAGCGAGGACTCCAGGCCGCACACGCTCATCGAGTGTCCGCGGCGTGCGTTTTAGTCGGTTCGAGTCCGACATAACCTCTTCCACCGGCTCCGGTGGGGAGGTATCCGTGGGGATTTTGCGCACGTAAAAAAAAATCTACATTTAATTTTTAACATTGATATAATTGTGTAATGTAAAAGTTTGTACGTAGAAAATGTTGTATCGGTTAAGATATAGAAAACATTAAATCGGTTTAGACGGGATCAGTGCGATCTTTCCCTTACAGGAGGAATGCTCTGAGCTACAGAACCTTCGCCTAAACCCATCCAAATTCTTCTATACATATATCCGTCCGTCCGTCCGTATTTTTTCTATATCTTAATCGATTCGAATACTAACTATTCTGTATTGGTTTCTCCATACTTTTTTTTTAAGTGCGTAAAATCCCCACGGATACCTCCCCACCGGAGCCGGTGGAGGAGGTTATGTCGGGCTAGAACCGACTAAGACGCACGCCGCCTGTGGGTCGTTTTGGTTGCCGAAGGTGAGGTTAACAGTCATATCCCTCGCACCCCGGCCGACCCAGGGCCATCTCTACCGATCTGGCCCTCTCCTCGGGTGTGTGGGGACTACAGAGTCCCCAACTCATTCCCGGAAAACGGGGAGGCGCGAAAGGCGCGGCCTGCTTCGGATACTACATACTTTAAAATTTCGTAAAAATTAAAATGTTGTAATCAGAATAAAGCTTGAAATATAAAAATATAATCTATAAGTATACCTGCTCTCTAATTGAAAGATCTGTGGATTTGTCAACAGAAATTCATATAGGTAGGCTAGGTATGTCGGGGTGCGAGGGATATGCCTTAGGCAATCATACACCCCGGAATCACCTGAAGAATCAGAATTCTTAATCGTCTGGAATCCGCTTGGATTACCGCATGAAAAAAGGTATGATGAATACAAGGTGTCTCGTATGCTAAAATATCACGTGGTTTATAAGGTCACTAACTTACTCTGCTGTATACAGCCTTAGACATTTTGCAATCACATAATCTTTCACATAAAATTGAAGGTCATGGCAATCTTCAAGAGGGGCATCAGAAGGTTTCGTCGTGGTCGGCAGCGCGAGTTTAACACCCCTGGTGTTACATACATCCATAGGCCACGGTAACCGCTTCCCATCAAGTGGGCCGTTGTCTGCCACCTAAGTGGTATAAAAAAAAATTCCTATTAATAATATTGTAATGTGAATCAATACAATCACAAACAAAAGAGTTTTTATATAAGAGGTCAATTAGACTTTATCTCGTCTACCTGAGGGTCACCATTACATACTGATACCATGTTACAACTGTGACATTCAGCTTGAAGATCTCATCATATGCTTTTTCACGCCCTGCTTAAAGGACCCGGGACTGTAGGATGAAGTAAACTCTCGAGCTTGTAATGAATTTCAGTTCGTAATGGTGCGGCAAAGGAAAGAGTTACAGAAATGCTTAGTTCTTCATGGAATATCCTGCACGGTATGCGGGTGACATCTATGCGTTGCACGTGTTGTTCTATGTAGGAAAGCAAAGGGTGGGAGTAATTGGAAGAGCTCATTAGAACATTCAGCATGGTACAGAAGGTAAAATATGCCAAGTACACCACATTTCTACGCATCTGCAAAGGCTCTAGGGTGAACAGATCTGTATCACAATAAACGGGATATTTACCATACCAACAACCGGGAACAAGCCAAAACAAAATCGCGAGTGTATACAGTAAGCATCGTGTGTCGTGAACGTGATCGAGATTGGGTTCGAGTTTGTAGTGAGAGTGAAACCAATAGTAGTGCAGATACGCGTAGTAAAAGAACTCAAAAGAGGGTAGATATATATAATTATTCCTGGGAAAAAATTTTTTCTCTGTTCACCGCCACTACTCTAGTTCCTACGTGTTCATGGCGCTTGCAACAGCGCCGAAATATCAGAAACTTAAAACAATGAAACACGGTAAATATCCCGTTTATTCTGATACTGATGTGAGTGACCATGATAGTTTAAATACCTATATTGAACAGATCTGGTTGAATATTGATACAAAGATCTGGTCTGGAATAACATTTAGGATACTTTTTATTGTCTGGAATACGTTCCCTTAGATTACAGTAACGGGGTGAGAATTTCAACTATGCGAGCGGAGCTGCGGACAACAGCTAGTTCGAAAGAAAAAAATAGTTATGTTTTAAGTGTTTTTACCTTGTAACATAAACATAAGTCATTAAAATACAAAAATATCGTCTAACAATGTTTTGTACAGATAATTCTTTAATAGGCCTCTAAAAATAATTTTCCAAGTCATCGCGTGTTTGGAACAGCTCATACTAAAAGAATAAGTGGCTATGTACGGACAATAGAGTCCCCTTCCTATCCTATCCTATCCTAAAAATAAAAGACAGAATGCATAGAACTAGCCGCGTGACGTGGCTAAAGTAGTACCATTTTGCACACATTCGTGCGTGCGTACAAAGAGTGTACGCAAAATGGTAGAGAAAACCCACCAAAATAGTGTGCAGCACATTAGCTTACAATCATTTTGTGCAACACACCAGCCTGTGCATGTACTAAGCTGGAAACGCATACGGCTTCCGTCTCCTCTGGTAAGGCATATTTCAGCACACTTGTGCACGAACATGTTCACTAAGCATAATGTTCAGTTTGTACACATCGATGCGTGTCCACTGCCTATACATGAACGCTCACTTAAGTATACAGATGTACACGAACATTTCTAGAGTGATCGCGCACAATTTCTTGTTGTTTGCTTGCGTGAGTCGACCAGAATAAACAGTTGTGTCGCACACTGTGCTTTGCAGTACCGCACAGTTCAGCACACTGGTGAATTTCAGCTGTAGGTACTAGTATCACACGCCAGTTCTATGCGTTTCGTCTATCGATATATATTGGTTAATCTTATTGTATTTTAGTCTGGGGGTAAAAGTAGATTCTTCATTGAAGATTATTCTGTAGTCTTATATATTCAGCAGTGGACTATCATGGATTGGAACTCATCCACGAAATCTGTTTCTGATTCAGTTGGGGTTGGTCTGTCAGTCAAACTTTGAAGGTCATCTGCCCTCCACAACTTAATGGAGGTATCGACCTTCTTTAGTTAGACCAGTTGGAAGACTTTATAGGGCTTTAACTACCCGTAACAACTGACAAAGATGATTGTATGGCAACCGGAACTGAGGACTTAATGTGTTCTCCTAGATTCATAGGAGTCTCAATATGTTAAGACTGGCCATCCATCCTTAAATTACCCTGGTTAGTATTGCTTAGCTATATTACATTACTACTGTGTTATGGAAAGGTTTTCTTAACGATATCTTTGAGGTTGTATCTAATTCTATGTATTGTGCATTGTGCATAGACTATGTCTCTCATTTTGATTAAAGTGCTAATGCATACATGTTCAATACCTTTAGCTACAATAATTTTAACAATTTGTCTGTTCAACATTGTAATTTAAATGCAATTACGCTCTAGTCCTATTGCACATCGGTAAATAGAATGGAACAATCACGCGATTCACCGGACAGAAGTATTAATTAAGTAAGTAATATGATTGTGATATATCCTACGTATTACCGGTACCAACCAATAAGCGACGAGTTTTCATGTCACATGGAAATCACATACATAAATATTAAATAATAATAATGTTTATTTCTGAAAGATCACATAGTTATACAATTTATCTTAAACGTTATACGACATTTTTACTATCCGTGTGGTGATGGAGAAGAGTAAGAGGCGAATAAAGGAAAAATACGCTGACGATATCACTGCGAAAGAAGGAAAACTTTAAATAAAACCCTGTACCAACCCGTCTGGCCAGCGTCGAAACAGTAGGCCAAAGCCTCCCAATATTAGGAGAGGCCTATGTCCAGCAGTGGAGTGCGATAGGCTTGATTGATTGGTTGATTGATTGATTGATACATTTTTAAAAGTTTTAGTACTTCGAATCATACTAAGTACATTTGATTCTATAGTTTAAGAGACAGTTTTATCACGACATAATATTATTTTATGAAAGACTAGCTGAACCTGCGACTTTGTCCCACGCACTTTCAAGCTGTGGATTGACCTCCCTGCTGCGGTTTTCCCAAGCGCCTACAATATGGGGTTCTTCAATAGGGGCATCAGAAGGTTTCTTCATG
Source organism: Eilema griseolum (assembly GCA_963662185.1). Lineage (NCBI taxonomy): Eukaryota > Metazoa > Arthropoda > Insecta > Lepidoptera > Erebidae > Eilema > Eilema griseolum. Next base: position 8,082,642 of record OY759249.1, read on the forward strand.
GTTAACAGCGCGAGAGTAATGCCTCTGGTGTTGCATACGTCCATAGGCCACGGTAACCACTTCCCATGTCACCTAAGTGGTATAAAAAAACAAATACTTTTTTACATAATTGGTAATTGGTGGTTTTATTACAATAAAAAAAACTTACTTGAAGCACTGCTTATGCACTTGGTAGTTTTTTGACGACTTTAAAAAAATCCCGTTTATCAACACTAGATCACATTAACCGTGCACGAGTGTTCTCGACTTCAAAATACATACATGCATATTATCATAACTCGAACCAGTAAAACTCGTTCTATTCATCAAGGTTAATAACTTGGTTGCCTTTGCTAAATTTATAATTAACTTAACTCAAAATAGACTTAAACTGGATCAAATAACTGCTGTGATCGTAAGTGTTGAAGCTGAAAAATGTTCTTTGTTTTTTTTTAATGAATTTTAAAACTATTTAGTATGCTAACTATTCAAATCGATTAAGATAGGAAAAAATTAATCGGTTTAAGTGGGATTCGAACCCGCGATCTTTCCTTTACAGGGGAATCCTCTGACTAATGAGCCACCGAACCACGCCTGAATCCATCCAAACTCGCCCATATACCCGTTTTTGGGTGACAGTGGGAGACATTTACCGACATTCGTGCAAACTACCACCTTCTTAAAGCTTCTCCTTTTACATGACTGCGAAGCGTGGCCACTGCTGGAGTGTCATAAGTAAAGTTGCGTGTCATGGAGAAGAAAATACTGCAATAGTTGTGCGGAATCACGTGTAAAGATCACGAGAGTAACTTCCGCTTCCGCGGCAGCCTTCATATCTGTGATATTTATATAAGTATATAAATAAAAAAGTGGAGCGTCTGTTTGTAATATTCTGTTTAGTCTGTTTGTGCCGGCTAATCTCTGGAACAGCTGCTCTGATTTTAACGCGAATTTCACTGGCGGATAGCTGATGTAACAAAGTATAACATAAGCCATCCCGGGAATTAGGTGTTTCCTACGGTAATCGGGTAGCATAAAACATTTTAACGCAGGCGAATCCGCGGGCATCCGCTAGTCCTACATAAAATGCAGGAAGTCGTCTTAACTAGTGCGGTATGCTTAGCAGATAATATCAGGATTCGTGGGTAATAAATTTCTGGCAAAAGCGTCCCCCCCAGGTCCCAGTAGGAGTGGTCGATGTGTTGAATTATGCCAACATGTGCTGACTTGGTGTCTTAGATGTACGTCGTAGAATACGTAACTACCATGGTTGCCCAAGACCGTGCAAATGGAAGAAATCAAAGTCGAAAAGTGAACCCCGGACCCTGTGGTGAAGGCTTTGGATACAACTGGGACTTACGCAAGTAATATGCTGATGAGCGCCTACTAGGCCATTGCATCTTCAAAGAACTTGCAGCAACATATTTTGGGTTCATATTTCTCCCATGCATGGCACAGTCATAGTCTTATTTGTAACTAGCACCTAGCACAACCCACTCCAACATATTTTGAAACCTCATTATCACTTCTTTGAGCCCGTAATTATTTAGTCTTCAAATAATGTATAGAAATAGGCCAGATTTGTGGACATTTATGGTCACTACTCCACTCCCTTTTGTAGTAGCGTGATGTTATATAGCCTAAACCTGGCGGGCTATTCAACACATAAATATTTTTTTTATTCAAACCAGTAAACTCTTCAGTATTATATTATATATTAAAACTAATATAGAATATAGAAGAAACCGCGGTAGCCTAGTGGTGTGGGTAATGGACTGCTGAGATGAGATCTCAGGTTCGATTCCAGGTTTTACCATGGTACACACCAATGACTTTAGATGCTTTTCGAAGTTATGTGTGTATTTATCGCAGGTTTTTAAGTGCCCGGTTAATGGCAATAGGCTCGCCACCTACATTGGGACCTAAACATAAACTGGCGAAATCTGGGTGCTAGCACCTCTGCCTAGCCCATCGGGGATATAGGCGTGAGTTTGCTGTATGCTATATGTCAAACGAATATAGCCTAAGTTACTCCTTATAACATAGGCTATCTGTCAGTTTCAATCGCTTTGCAACCATCATAGTCCCTCTGGACATTAATCGAAACAAACAAACAGCAAAACAGAAAGGCAAACAGTATAAAAATTGATTCCATTTTGTATTTTCATATATGCATTTATAACAAATGAGTTACTCCTACATTATAAACAGAGACTTCATATTTATTTATTGTACTTATACATTATTTTTAAGTACTTAATTATAATGTATTGAGATTTATTTTGAAGTAGTTAATTATAATTAGACTGGTTCATCGTGGTCGACCTTGCAAATCGTACACCAATTCAAGTAATGATATCTCACAGAAAAGGTTCAATGACATTAGAGGAAACTACTGAACACAATTTCAGTACTTAGTTCTCAATTTGCATTAAATACTGAATTATAAATACTATTTTTGAACATATTAGTAACAGAAATTATTAATTTTCCCTGTAACCTCTCTCCACTCTAATAGTGGGTTCACGACGATAGTGTAAAGAAAATAAAGAAAGAAAGAAAGAAAGAAAATTGATTTTATTGTGGATTACACATGGTGAGTAGGGTAGCGTGAGCTCACTGGAGAATTTGTGCTGGCTGTGTGGTGACTAAAGGCTTGTCCTGCTTTGTCCTCTACACCGACGGCACAGAAACTCTGAGCTTACAGGGTCGGCAGCGCGAGTGTGGCTTCTCTGGTGTAACATACGTCCATAGTCCACGGTAATCACTTTCCATCAGGTGGGCCGTGCGCTTGTCTGCCACCTAAGTGGTATAAACAAATGTATCTTCTTACTCTTAGAGTAAATTCCAGTCGTATCCGAAGCTTCCACCTTGGAATCTGGCGTCCGCTTTACCAGTCTAACTGTGCTAAACTTCGATATATTCCGTGAAGTGACTGCCATATGACCTCCATAACCCAAAGGCAAATATCAAAGCATTGCAGCTAGACGAGTTGTTTTACTTTTTAGGGCTTTAACTACCCATAACGACTGCCATAGATGTTTGTATGGCAACCGTTTCGGCGCTATACCCGTTCCGAAAGGAGGCGCGGGAACGGAGTCACGATTTCGAGCCTGAAGAAATTCGGGCTGTGAGATCCTGGCTCCATAAGGACATGGTGGCAGAATGGGAGCTATTACTTGAGCGACCAAGAGCAGGGCGCGCCGTAGTAGCGGCGGTAAGACCCATCATGGGGACTCCTAGCCACTCGGCTAGAGAGGCTACACGGCAGCCTCTCGTACCGTCTGACGCTGATGATCACCGAGCACGGGTGCTTCGGGCAGTATCTGCGTCGGATGGAGAAAGAGCCAACGTCCAAGTGCCATCACTGCGATGCGAGCGAGGACTCGGGGCTGCACACGCTCACCGAGTGTCCGGCGTGGTAGACGTCGAGACGGTAGTGAAATTTATTCATTCATTTTCTTTTATGTATACGTGTGTGATACGTTGACAGTTCCCGTGGCATTACAGTAGTGAACGCGGCTGCTACGCAGGAGGCGCGGGTTCGATCTCCGCTCAGTACAAATTTTGTAGGAGGTAGGACACGGCGGTATTTCCGCCCAATTGAGCAGTCCGACTGGGGAAGTACCTCCACCCTACTGAATACCGCGGTTATAATAACTTCGTGTTCTGTTTCTAGCGGTGAGTAGGAAAGCCAGAGCTCACTGGAGAATTTACTGACGGCACAGAAACTCTGTGCTTACAGGGTCGGTAGCGCGAGTGTGGCTCCTCTGGTGTTACACACGTCCATAGGCCACGGTAACCACTTTCCATCAGGTAGGCCGTCCGCTTGTGTGCCACCTAAGTGGAATAAAAAAAATTTGTACGCATGAATATAGGTATTTGTATTGATCTGACTGGCTCGTGACTCCGAGATCACGTAAAGCTGCCGGTGCCAGTTGTCATACGAACATCTATGGCAGTTGTTACGGGTAGTTGAAGCCCTCAAAAGTCCGACTAGTTTAACTACAGAACTCCTATATCACCAATTTGTTGTGGAGGTCTGATAGCAGTCGCTTCACGGAAAATATCGAAGTTCAGCCGCATCTTAGTTAAACTAGAAAGCCGACCCCAGCCTCTCGTACCGTCTGACGCAGATGATCACCGAGCACGGGTGCTTCGGAAAGTATCTGCGTCGGATGGAGACGCCTGTCACCCTGGCAGAAGCAGGCCGCGGCGGCGGAGAGGGCCAGCTCGTGAGAGATGGCCCTAGGTCAGCCGGGGTGCGAAGGATATGCCTGTCAACCTCGCCTTCGGCAACCAAAACGACCCACAGGCGGCGTGCGTTTTAGTCGGTTCGAGTCCGACATAACCTCCTCCACCGGCTCCGGCGGGGAGGTATCCGTGGGGATTTTGCGCACGTAAAAATAAAAAATAAAACTAGAAAGCCGACCCCAACTGAATTGGGAAGAGGCTCATAAAATTATGCTCTGAGCTAATTCCAACCCAGTAATGGGGTAGAATTTTTGTTAAACTACGAAACGGAATACGAGTTTTCCGAGAAGTGACTGCCATCTGATCTCTACAACCCACTGGCGAAATCAAAGTTAGGTATTTAGACCAGTTATTAAACTTTTAGGCCTTTAACTACATACATATGAGAACTACCACAGATGTTTATGAGATAAAAAAATGTCGCTTAGGCTGAACATGTTTTTGTTCCCATCTATATCTTTCATTGATCTCACAGATTTGATCTAATATATTTATTTCTTTCCTCGTATCTTCGTTTATATTTACTTATCTTATGGAATTATCCTTGTTTTGTTAATAATACATGTGTTCATGAGGTCCTTCTTTTCTTATACAACTTAGGTGGCAGACAAGCACACAGTCCACCTGAAGGAAAATAGTTACCGTGACCTACAGACGTCTGCAACAGCAGAGAAGTCACACTCGTACTGCCGGCCCTTGAAGAACAGAGAATTTCAGTGCTAAAGACAAAGCAGGACAAGCCTTTGGTCTTCAAAATGACAGCACAAAAACTCTCCATTAAGCTCTGGCTAACCTACTGACCGCCGGGAACACAACACGAGGTTATAATAGTCGCGGTATTTGTAAGGTGGAGATACTTCCCCAGACGGACTGTATAATTTAGACGGGAATACCGTCGTGTCCTATCTCCATGACCATATATATGTTTATGTTTCAATTAGTAGCACCTACTCATAAGTAATGTTAAATTTATATAGTACTTCAATATGATACAAATGAATTAGCCTATTGTTGCCTGCTGCTGGTTTGAGGGCTCTCCCAAATGTGCACCATTGCTCCCGATTCTCGGCCTGCCGCATTCAGCCCGGTCAACTTTTTTTAACACAGTCTATCTGGTTAGGGAAATAGGGCAGATAAAACATGTTATTAGATGTTATACATTTGACCCGAGGCGATTCTGCACTTAATAATCACAATGATCAAGCATATTTTTATAACAAGGCATTTATAACGTAAGTGACTAATTATACAGGCACAATAAAGAACCTAGTTGTTATTATAATAGGGTGTTACGAGCAGATTTATGCTCTACAAAGCTATGCTATACAAATCAGATTATATATTTCTTACTAAAACCACATAAAACCAACGCATGGATGGAAAACCCGTTCTTGGCGGATGTCTACACCCTGTTAAGTTTCCAAAAATTCTTTTATCCTTAAATAGTTGGAAAGATGTTCCTACAGTCCCGGGTCCTTTAAGCGGGGCGTGAAAAAGCATTATGATGAGGCCGTCAAGCTGAGTGTCACCATTGTCACATGGCATATGTACCTAAGTAATGGTGACCCTCTTTTATGAGACTTTGTTTTCAGCTTACCTTCAGGCAAAGCGAAGTCTAATTGACGTGATCTATATATTTAAAAAAAAAAAAAAACAAACTTGATATTAACATGGTTATTCCAGCTGTAAATGGAACAACTAGCTTGTCGGTCGATATTACACTGTGATAGTGCCAATTTTTTTGTTACATGAAACAAATAAAAAACATAGTAAATATCCTAATGACTATTCAACCATTAAATTTGGAACGATTTTTGTAAACTTAACTTAATATTTTAAGAAAAGTTCATATGCCAGTCAAGTGCTATTATCGATTTAGTAGTTCAGCAGTTTAACCTGTACTCAATCAGCCAGAGGAGGAAAAAGCAACTGTTATTAATCATACGGTCTGCGCACACGAGGAAATTTTGTCGATGTGTCTACTCTTAGATTTATGGAAAGAAACAATCCTAGAAAAGGAATGTCCGTGTTTAATTTGGAATCATTAAGAATTCTGATATTTAAATTTATAAGAGACTTAGTTTTGTATATTGACAGTTGTTTATCAAACGTTACGGTATACTTCATTCGTAAAATTTGGGTTAGTTTCCAATGACTCATTTTATTTCCATGAATGTTTTGTCAGTAAATAATCTCTCGTATATTAGTTTTTGTGGGAAACGTCGGTAATAAAATTTATTTCGGAGAAACTTTGGTATTATTAAACTATAATGGTCACGCACATTAGTATTAAAGTTATCGCGATATTTAACAAGTTGTATTTTTCTCAGTTTGCTATACTGTTGAGGAACGAAGGCGTAATCATGGTGCTTGCTGCCTGCTGTACACCTAACTGCCCTGAAGTATACTTCTCCTATTTTTTCTCTTCATCCTTAGGTTGTTTGCAAGAAATTGCCGCAGAGCGATAAGGCCGCCATCTATACGTACCACAAAACTTATATCCGTAGATGTATTTTGTAATGTAATATATGTTATTGGTGTATAATAAAGACGTTTATTATTATAATTACTATTTTTGTGGCGTTATAAAAATCACTAATTTAGTTCTATATTTAGCCAAAATTTACAATAAGATATCGTTTGTATTTAACAAGCAAAATTAAATGCTAGTTAATGAGAAAAGCTATGATCCACGCGTTCTTTAAAATATATAATAATACGACTTTGCCTAATGTACACCGCGTGCAGTTTCTGGACCGAGCACTCTGATGGAGAACTCTTGATGGCCTTCTACGACGCCCACAGGAGTAAATGTGGTGTCCTTATTCTGCTGCATGAAATCAGTATATCTATCATTATTTATATTCTTACTGTATTATATAAAGATATAAAGTAAGAATAAACTTCTATCGTTAAAATTATCTATTTATTGACGAATCAAGAATTACTCGAAATTGTTGAATATGGTCTAGTCATTATTATATTATTTGACTTATTAATTAGTAAATTAGTTATAGTAATTATATTGTTGCAAAATTTTCTAAAGTGTACCTATTGATTGAGGCTCAATAATTATGGGTCTAAGCTGTGTCATATAATAGGATAATTCAAAAAGTGTTATGGGTACTTTTACACCGGGAGCGATCATGGGCGGGTTATTTGATTAGTACATGGATTAAGCTATATACTAATTTGACGAATATAATGATTTATTCAAAAAGTAGTTGTACTTTAGTGAAGTTCAATGTGAAAAGGAATTAAGCAGAATAAAAATCAAGATTATTAAGAAAATATATATATTTTCAAATACCTAACATAAAGACGACATAATATACCTCTTAACAAAGATACAAAAAATTGAGCAATACTTTGGTTGTTTAACGAAACATTTGGTTCTAGTGAGGAAAATCTGAACATAGCTAGTTTTAAGTAAACTAGTTATAAAAGAATGCATTTTAATAAAGCACCTACTATAAACAATATTATCATCAAAAATAACTTAAAACGGTTAATGAAAAAAAAAAGCAACAGAAAAGAAGTGCTAGCACCCTAAAAAGTAGAAAAATCAATTGTGTAGTATAATTGTCTAAGTAATTAACGATTTTTAACTTGATAGAGTAGTACTTAAAACAAAATGCTTAATCTATCACGAGTTGACGGAAAGATCCATCGATGCCGAAGAGCTCATCATAGTTAGTAGGCTTGCCGGGTCTTAGGGCTTCGTTGGCCTTTAGGTTCTCCTGTTCCGCAAACCAGTCCTTATATTCAGCTAGTTTCTTCACCCATGCATCTGAAATTTGACATAAAGTGCTTAAGATACATTTCGACAATTTGTAAAGTAAATTCTAACGGTTTAAATGCACTAGTACTGAAGTATCTTGATTTCTTGCGAACACGTTGTACAAAATCGGAGTATTTAATAACCTGATAGCACTGACATGGCAATTGAATTCTGAATTGTACCACCAATGTAAACAAGTTATAAGTAGCAGTGTGTACGAGAACATTAATCCAAAATTTAGGAGAAAATTTAAATTCGAATCATTTCCCAACTCAGTTGAGGCGGGGTTTTCAGTCTCTATGATGTGGCTAGTAAAAGGGCTCCAACTACCTGTAATGACTGGCATAACCAAAATCGGATTAACGTGCTCTCCAAGGTACGGAAACCAGACGAATGCAAATATATATTTTCATGCATACTGCATCTGCATTGAGTGAGGATCGAACCCGCACAAATTTTAGCAACTATTTTAAGATACCATCTGAGGCTTGTATTTAATATAGCTTTAATATACTAAAACACGCTATAATATAACGATGTTTTCAAACAACTAACAATAATAAAAAAAATTGACGTAGATAGGTCCAAAGAACTATCTTGTTTATAAGTATATTTTGTGAACAAGTCAAAAATAAAAATAAAACTAATTGGCGGATAGTTAAAAAACCCGGTGAAGTGCGAAACGAGAACGCACACTCAGGGTTACGTACAAAACTGGATTAAGGGACGTTTTTATGCGACATAAACCGCAATATATTTGATTCTAACTCAAAGGTTTTGATCCCCTTGCTTGCTTGCTTAAATTTGTAGAAGTTTTAATTTATCACAACTTCGAAACATCGCCGGGTAGTATTTGGTGCGAATAATAACTGTCTCCACCGATTCATGAGAAAAAGATCTTGACAGACAGACAGTCAATGTCCTATAATGTTATTCTTTTGCGGTACGGAACTCTAAAACAAATTATTTTCTAGAATTCTTATGAACTTGTACCTTACTTGCAGATGATAAAAAATAGGGATAACTTACTATGAAGATCATCCATGGGACCAGCGTTACCACCATATTCAGCCGGCATCATTTCCTTTGGAACATACTTGTAGAGATCATTGGTGTCAGTGTGAAGGAAGATCTAGAAGAAAAAATTGAGACTCACCACGGGCTATAGAAAATCTTTACAGTTCAGTCGGAATAGTAACTTTTCATTAGTTGCTGTAATTGTGCCAATGAATAACGGAAACTCAATTTTCCTAATAATAATCTTTTTAAAATTCAGTCAAGATCTAATTCCAGACTCCCAGATGTCGAAAAAGAGCACAATTTTTATGAAAACATAGCAAATTCTCGTAGTAGCATTTCCCTCACGATGTTAATGAGAAGATGTGATCGATACTGATATACAGATTTTGTGCTTCTTACCCTTTCTTTGATCTTGTCCTTGATGAAGGGCTTGACGAAATTAACAATCTTGTCAACGAGCGGTGAAACATTGATGACGTGAACCTCTTTCAGTTTCACTGGATACGCTTCCTAGACAATAGGAAATAGAATCAAATTAGAAAACATTCAACTCGTTATTTTTATTTGCGAAAAAACCCCACGAATCCCAACCAACTCGTTATTATATTGTTCAATTTTTGTGTCGATTTTCTAAGAAAAAATAGTAGGTTATATTATTATACCAATATGGCGCTTCAAAAATATAACTTAATACTTTTTCTTCATAACTAGCTGGGCTAGGTATATCCACCTAATTATGCCCAATGAACCAAACATCACACCCAGCATCACAATCTTCATTTTGCAATAATTGGAAAATTCTATCATTTGTACCAACAGGTTTCATAGCAATAAGTGATGAGAAATCAGGAATTTCCCAAATTTGTTTTTTCCGCTTTAACTGGTTTTTAATACATAATAAGATCAAATTTTATAAAAACAATAAAATAGTATAATCTGAGAAGATTGCATTGGTTATACTTCGGGGCACATATTTGAACCCTAGGCGTGACAGAAACGCATTTTTATAACACTACACATTACTAACCTGTACGCAGACTAAGAATTTTTTGACGAGTGTAGGTGTGAACTTGGCAAAATGTGTAGGAGTAGCTACAGAGGCGTCCAGAACATACACGTCTCCAGCAACTCCCTCTTTTTCCTCTGCCAACCTCACGTCACCCAACATGAGGCAGAGCTTGAAGGCATCTGCTACGTTCGGTGTCTGAATTTCTTTGTCAACACCTGTAATGTAAATTTCTTGTTTAGTCTCGGAGTTTATAGAAGAGTAAAATTCAATGGCAGATATCCTTAGAATTGTTGCTTAATATTTTGTTTTTGTATCTCCTGACAATGTTAACAACTTAGTTCAGAACACAACGACTCTGTACTTACACTTTTTAATAAATAAATAATTTTAAAAAATCTTATGAAATTTCTTTCGAGATTAGAGCAAGGTGTAATCCTTTTTATTCGTAGAGAATAAACTGCTGAAGATGATTGTGGTAGATAAGGTGAAGAGCTTCCATCAATGTATTATAATATAAACAGGTCATTATAATTATACAGGGTGAACTGACAGACTACGTTTTTTACTTTACACAGAATTTACAAAAAAAATTGCTCTGTTCATGTTGCCACATATTTTTTGTCTGAAATTTGAGGCATTTTTTGTATTAATCGGTAAATTCGTTCACAGTAGGCTAAAAACTATAAATTAAATAATATTATCCCTTACCCTTCATGATAATAACACGTCTGCCTTCTGGAGTCAGTCCCGGTAATGGCGGCATTTGACTGAAATACAATTATACATACGTACATAATACATATAATTTTACGTACAGTTTATTACACAAGTCAAAAATTTTTAGTAAATGTTGGTACAGAAGAATAGTCATGGTTATATACAGATTATGGCTCAAGTTACCGATTTATAGACTTTGATAGGAAAAAGAAATATTAATAATGATATTCCCAAATCAAGGTGTACGTACCTATGTATATTTTGGCAAAGTTATCATTGTGCAACCTTGCAAATTATAATTATAGTAATATAATAAAATAACGAAAAATAAATATCCAAATAAGATTATTAAAAAATAGGGCACGGACTATTTAATTAATCATCGCGTGTATGATGATGTTGAAAAACTAAAGGTTATGACTTCTACCAACATTTCAAGTTGACATTATGACCTCTAGATGCAGAAGCTTCTAGCATGTGATGAAGCTATCCATACTATTATAAAATTAGTCTTATCTGTATCTGTGGATATTTAATAAATAATACTTTGATTATGTTATATTATCACCAGATCCTCTAGAGGGGTCACACACCTGAGCAGAATTTAGTTGTGCATACAGAAAATTCCCAAGAAAAAAGCTTCTTGACGTAAGATGTCAAGAAATGCAAAGATTATGAGCGCAGTAATATAATCCAAGTGTTATTTTATAAAAATCTTCTCAAGAAATAATAGCGATATTAAAACCCTATTACTCTTTAGACTCAGGAATTCTTCAAGGAAGTATATTAGGCCCTATTTTGTTTCTTATTTATATTAATGACATGCCCACAATAACGACATATAAAATGACACTATTTGCAGACGATAGCACTATATTTTATACTGGTGGTAATTTAATAACTTTAGAACATAATATAAATACATTTATGATATCAGTAATACAATGGCATAGACAAAACTAATTTAATGCTCTTTAAACAACGGCACACGTCGCAAAACAATCTGCACATATCTTGTCAAAACATAAAAATCAAAGAGATTTATATCACCAAATTCTTCTTTACATTAACAGTAAAGTGAATTGGAAATCTCATTGTGAACATTACATTATGTAAAAGGCTATGTTAATTCTCATACGCACTCTATAGGTTACGCAAAATTAGTAATCAGTCCACTTTACTGACTGCCTACCATGGCTACATAGGATCTACTTTACGATATGGAATAATCTTTTGGGGTAGCTCAACATATAAAGGCCAGGTTTTTATTGCCCAAAAGCGCTGTATTAGAAGCATCTGCCATATCGATTCATGTGTAAGGTGTTTAAGACACTAATCATTTTGATATTACCTTCACTTTATGTAAATGAAGTTGCAATATTTATTAAATCTAACATAGAATTGTTTGAGTTCCGAACTAAGGCTCGAAACAGTTATAAAGTGTCCATAGTAGCTAGTAGAGCAGAATTGGTACATAACAGTGTGTTTTGCCTAGGTCCACGAATATATAATAAAATACCAAAAAAAATTAGAGATATAATTGAAATGGACATTTTTAAAATGAAACTTCGCAAATTTTTAATTGAAAAATGTTATTATACCATCAATTAATTTTTGGAGGATACCTCACTGTAATTATTAGGTATATATCTATAATGACAACATGTATGTGGTGCTGGTGCATGATAATTTATTGATGAATTATATTTCTGTTACGATTGACTTTGTGCTATTTGTATTTTTTATTTAATTTTATGTGATAACTAAATTTATAATTTAATTATTAATCTAATAACTTAATAAAATTAATAACCTCCTTAATATTGTATACCCAAATAGTGAAACATAGCTGAATCAATTATTATGTGAACATCTTCTGTACCTATGCTTTACAATAAATATGATTTGATTTGATTTGATTTAAGTTTTAGACACTTGTTCACTAATAAATATTGCTCAAACGAAATACCTACATAGGTGCTTCACGCAACTTCTTAGGTCAGTTTGATTAGAATGATTTACAACGGAATATAAGATATCATAATACTGTGCGATTAAATATTTGTGTGAATTTGACTACTAACACCATATTTAAAATCTCCTGAAGTTCAGGGCGTGAGACATCTCTGTCATTAAAAAACTCGGGGACTGCTGCACGCATGGTGAAATACATATCCAGCTTACGCTTGGTCTTCTCCAAGGAGAATTTGCAGCCACGCAGGAAGGTCATGATGCGCTGGTCATCTGTTGAATATCATAAGAAATTGATGTTAGCATAACGTTTTCGTCTCCTAATTTATTCAGGAGATTTACTACAGGAAAGAGTAAAGATTTGCATATAGTCAATAAACTCTGAAATTAATGAATCACTTTTAATAATTATTTTACCATTAGTAAGCTATTTTATTCAGAAGTAACTCATTTCTATTTTTTATCCCGATGTTCTAAAGAGATCAAGAGTTACGCAGGTGAAACGGCTGGGTGATGCTAGTACAACATAAAGTGCGCTGTACCAGTTGGTAAGAATTAATAATTTTGGTGGCAGGTTCAACTACCTTACAAATCTTAGAAAAAGAAATCCAGGAACTGTAAGCAATTTGAGTTTCTTTTAAATATATGCATTTGAAAATCGGTAAAGACTGGTATCGTTATTATCCTATTAATTAATTCACATTTTCTCTATATCTTAACTTGTCACGGCAAAAAATATGATATTGATCTATGAACCTGCGCCTTGTTAGTAAGATGCTTGCTGAGAAGCTATATTTCAGCAGGTAGTTTTAATTTTCACATTAAGATACCAACCAAACTCGTCAGGTAGATGCGGTTCCTTCTTCAGCCACTCTTTGATGTGTGCAAGGTCAGACTCTTTAGTATCAGCCTTTTCATTCAGCTCCTCGCGGATTTTCTGCCATATCTCCCCAGCGGGTTGTTCTAGCGTCATCTTGGCTGATTTGACTGGTCCTGGAGATAAAAAAGAAATTTCTAAATTAGTATCTATCAATTGTGTTATATTAAAAGTTATAGTGAGATACACCCTATCACACTAGTAGGAAAAAACCACTACAAATAAAACAAAATGTGAAAGTTTCCTCCAGTTTTCCAAAACATCTCAAGATATATACGAAACTTTATAGAAAACTGATTTCTCAATTACATATAGTACGACCGGAAGTGTTTTTCGGGAAAGATAATAGAGAAGAAAATGCTCGACTGATACCTCTGATGATACATCAGCAGATACGTGCATTCTTATAAAACAACACATCAGTTTTACACCCGTTCTTTCTTCTATGTATAACTATTTTATATGCTCCAACTAGCTTAGTTACGAACTTTTATCCAAACAAATAAAAAACCCAAACAACACTTGCTATCATAAAACTAAAAGTGCTAATAGTGTTTTGTTTTTAGAAATTCAACGTGGGAGTAACAATGGAGGAGAATAATGAGACTGTTTTCATGAAACGTATATTAGTAAACTATATTACATCTATCAAAATCTATAGAAGAGACCAAAATCCAGGCGAAGTCTATTCTTCCGGTCATAGCAGTGTCCTTGGTAAAAAGAAAGAGGAACTATAACTGGCGACTAGTATCTATAATGTTTTTTGCAGTAAAAAATTATGCCAGTGAGAGAGCAAACAGTTTCGTTTTATGTGCATATTATCATAAAACAAATAGCACATAATTGTCTAAACAAATTAGTTATAACAAAAGTGTTTCAATTAAAAATAAAGTTTAACAATGCGGTAAAAATTAATGCACACTGGCTGATTCACTGAAAAAAGAAAGCAAAATAGATATCCATCAGCGGCAATAAAATCTCCGAGCCCGAAACGTAAACTTTTACTTAACAAAAAATGGTTTTGTAACTACCTAACATCTGCTTAGCGTGACCGATTTCGTGCAACGAAAAAAGTAATTTAGTAAGTATTTTAACAACTTTCACCATTTGGCTATTGAGCAATGCCTTTGGCTCTCGTGCGGCCACGATGTCCCGCTCTGTTTAGTCTTCGTAATTGCTAGTTATCATGCATGCATAGACATGCAACCTAGTTTAGTTTATATTGGCAAAAATTGCATTCCGAATACGCGACTTGAATTTCTTTTTCGCAGAAGATGGATAGATACGATTTGAACGGCGCCATCTATTGTATGTCATTTGAAGTTATTTTAAGATTTATACCGCCATCTTCTCGTTGCTTTAGGAACTAATTTAAATCAAAATAATTTTTTGTACTATTTTGTCATGCATGATAGTTCACAATGGAATATAGTAGTTACAGAATACAATAATAGAGGGCGCCATATGTAGAAATAAATTCAAAATAAAATATTGGGCTCTGTTCTCGAATCGAATTGTTCGTGATAGATTGTAGAGTTTCGATATTTTTTTACATAGGATAAGTCAATTAGACTTCGCCTCACCTGATGGTAAGCTGAAGGCAAAGTCTCAGAAAAGAGGGTCACCATTACACACATATATCATGTTACAATGGTGACACTCAGCCTGACGGCCTCATTATATTTGTTTTTTCGCGCCCCGCTTAAAGAACCCGGAACTGTAGAAAGAAGGAAACACGTGAGCTGGTAGTGAACTCCAGGCCTTAATGGTGCGATAAAAGAAAGTCTCCGAAAAGGTTGGTTCTTGAACGGATATTCTGCATTGTATGCGGGTGACATCTAAGCCCTGCACGTGTTGGCCCGTGTAAGAAAAGAAGAGGATGGGACTATTCAGCATGGTACAGGTAAAATACTGCCTAGGACGTAATATCTCTACGCATCTGCAAAGACTCTAAGATGTTCGTGACCTCAGGATTCTCAATAATGCGGACCTGTCGAGATCATCCAGTGAGTACTTTTCAGAGCCATCCCAGAGATGCGAGCAGTATTCCACACAGGAGTGAATTTGTGTCTTGTAGAGAAGACACCGCTGCTCCGGCGTGAAAAAACGTCTCACACTGTTCAAGATATGTACCTATATATGATGAGGATATGTATATAGGATATGGATAGTATGGATATGAGTGATATGTGTAGGAGGTAGGACACGATGTTATTTCCGTCCTAATGCAGCATTCCAACTGGGGACGTACCTCCGCCCTACTGAATACCGTGGCTATAATAACCTCGTGTTGTGTTCCCGGCGGTAAGTAGGGTAGCCAGAGCTCACAGGAGAGTTTTAGTGCTGTCAGTGGGAAGACCAAAGCTTGTCCTAAATTTTGTATTCTGCACAGAACATCTCTGTTCTTACAGGATCGGCAGCATTGGTGTGACTCCCCTGGTGTTACACACGTTCATAGGTCACGGTAACCACTTTCCATCAGGTGGTCCATGTGCTTGTTTGCCACCTAAGTTGTATAAAAAAGGGATTACGAGTTTATGCGAGGCTGTTTTGATGATACTCTCGATGTAGTTTTTTTTATTCAAGTTGCAGCGAACATCCTTTGCTAGGATATTGAGATTGACCTGCAGTGGCAGTGGCGTGCTTTGAAGAGTGGGAAGGGGAAGGAAAGAAGATGCCTTTTGCTGGGAACGCGCATGCCTGCGTCTTCTTGTTATTGAATTCGAGTAGGTTCTCAGAGCCCCATCAGGAAATGTGATACAGGATCCGGTCAAGCTCAGTGATAAGAAGTTGCGCGCCTTTTTTCTGCGATACCTGACTGCTTAAAAGCAAAATGTCTGTGATAACTCCCGTGTAAGGTGCTATCGTCTGCATAACAATTAATGATGCCGGTGGACATAATAATTTATTGATCACTGTAACTTCTAAACCTCAACCTAATATGTCCCCTGGGGATCATAAAACTAATTATACATGAATTATTGATACTTACTCATGTTTTGCAGTTTAAAAAAAGGGTAGTAAATATTTTTGCATTAACAAATAGCTTTTGTTATTGTATCTAACTTAATATAATTAGTGTGAACCACGCTAACGATTCTTGGTATTGAAATCAAAAGCTTTTGTCAACAAAAGTTCTTTTAAACCGTTTTGTTGTTAGAAATTTGGGACGGCAGTTTACTGGCTTTATAGGTAATTAGCGCGTTCTAGTGACGTTCAAAACTAATGATCCTTTAATGACTGCAAGCAAAAACAAAAACAAACAAGTACCTACGTAGGCAAGCTGTTAATTACTCCGTGGGGATACCCGAAAAAAAGGTAAGTACATTGACTCTGAGGGGTTAACCCCTCACTAATCAATGTACTTACCTTTTTTTTTTGCTTGTTATTAATAGCTTCAACGTACAATTGTCATGCTCTGAACGCTTTTTTATGGAGTAGGTACTTGTTGTGATTGTGAATTTATTAGTTATTATTTCAGTTGAAAATATTATGTACATTTATGAAACGCTGACTAGTAATAGTGACTAGTAGCACAGAATATTCTAGTATTAGAAGCTGAAAAGTGGCCAAAACGTCTTCAGACTAAATGTAAATAGGTAATACAAAAGAACAAAGCGGTATTTCCGTCCCAATTGAGCAGTCCGACTGGGGAAGTACCTCCATCCTACAGAATACCGCGGCTATAATAACCTCTTGTTGTGTTTCCGGCGGTGTGTAGGGTAGCCAGAGCTCACTGGAGAGTTCTTGTGCTGTCAGTGGGAAGTGGGAAGGCTTGTTCTGATTTTGTGTTCTGCACAGACGGCACAGAAAATCTCTATTCTAGGGTCTACTCTGTAGTAGTAGTAGTGTAGTAGTCTGTAGTAGGGTGTGACTCTGTGACTCTCCTGGTGATGCACACGTTCATAGGTCACGGTAACCAACTTCCATCAGGAGGGCTCCAATCCACAATTAATTCTAAAACTCATGAATCGATTGAGAACGGATAAAATTCATAATTGCCCGTATACATGTCAGTAGTTAAACATTCGTAACAGTTAAATTCCCCAATCACACACCACCTTATAGATATACAGTCAAAAGAGTACCGTTTGAATTTCTACTTGTTTATTACAGCAAAAAATAACAGCCTCGCTCACCAATCAGAGTGATTTAAAATTCCATCAACACTCGTCGAGAATACCAAAAAACTAAGTGAGAAAGACGTGACTTCCGTGCATGTTGCTATAATAGTTGGCTAGGAAGCGACTATAGTGGCTTTGCAATAACTGTATCAACCGTTGCATACAATTACTTTGAAAGCAAAAAAGATGATTCAGTAAAAAGTATAACGGTAATACTTTCAGCAACATGATTATCTGTAAGAGATCTTTCGTATTATTTATTTTTTATAAGACACGTCAATTAGACCTCGTCTCGCCTCTATCTCCGCTCTACCGCCGCCGCTCTAATTTAAAATGTACATCATTAAAAATTAGTAATGCTGTTTTGGTTACCGTTGGAGCAGAATAGGGACATCTCTTCACGTGTGTTTCGTAGAAGGCCAAGGCCAGGTTATCATATCATCCATTCATTCCGTTCTTTATCGGACAGTAAATATACATCCCACGACACTCTCGCATGACGGCAAAAGCATAGTTTTTTTTTCGAGCGAAAAGTCCCTAAGCATACGGAGCCGGTGGGAGAGGTTTTGTCCGACTCGAACCGTCTAAAACGCGCGGCTTCTGTGGGTCGTTTTTGGTTGTCGAGGACGAGGTTGAGGATGAAGTAAAATAGCTGACTCCAAGTAGTTCGGACAAAGCAAGAGCAGAAGTACTTAATGTAAAAAAATATTCATAACGTACTAAATAAATTATTCAGAAGACATTTCCAAAAGTTTTTACCAGTGTAAGTGCAAAAAATATTTCATTTTTAATTTTGAACTTCATAAGTCCAAAAGGTAAATTTATTAACATTTATGCAATGGCTGTCATGGCAATGTGTGCATGTCTACCACCTAAGTGGTAGACATGCACACGGCCCACCTGATGGAAAGTGGTTAGCGTGGCCTATGTACGTGTGCAAAACCAAGGGAATCACACTTGCGTTGCCAACCCTGTGGGCACAGAGAGTTTCTGTGCCGTCAGTGTAAAAAACGAAGCAGGACAAGCTTTTGGTCTTCCTACTGACAGCACCAAAACTCTCTAGTGAGCTCTGGCTACCCTACTCACCGCCAGGAACACAACACGGGGTTATTATGGCCGCGGTATTCTATAGAGCGGAGGTACCTCCCCAGTCGGACTGCTCAATTGGACGGATATAGTCGTGTCCTATTCAAATTCAAAGGGTGATTTAGACGTCGGAGGTTGCTCAATGATCTCCATTCTCCTGGCCAGGCCTGGGGGTGACAGATGGGACCACCTGTCACCTTAGCAGAAGCAAGCTTAAGTTTTAGCGCCATGCACGCCCTCCTTCCCGGGGCAAGATGGGGACATCGGGGTTCGATGGTTTAGGCTCAACCATGCTGCGAGATAAATATCTTATTGGACGATGTTTCACCCCAGTATTAAAACGATTAAATATGGCGTTGGTCGGTTTTAATCACTTAGTGTTCGACATATCAAATAAGTCACCTGACAGAAATTTTATCAAAAAATATTTTTGTATGTGATCGCGCTTTTTTTGGCATGAGCTCAATACCCAGTCCCAATCATATGATGATAGAATATACAACTGTGTAAGTTGTAAAGGTAAGGGTTATGAGAAAATTCACACGTTACCTCGTAATTTCATTGTAACATGTGTGATTCGCGCGGATAATGAAAATTACCATTTAACAAACTGCGAATAATTGAAACTGTTTGTAAAAATAATTAATATGGATTCTATTTTTTTTCTTTTACAATAGTAAAAAAGATAGTATTATAAAATAATAAATTTTAAAGTGTCGCGTTCAATGATATATATAGGCTGTCTCTGACCACGGCCTGTGTAACGCAGTCGAAACGTCAGGCATATTAAGGTATGTATTATACCATGATCGCGTTAACTCCCGTTAACATTTTGTATTTTTTAAACAGTTCAAAATTCTGCTGTAATTGACTATTGTCGTTATATTTATATCTGAAACACTCTTATATTCTCCTAACAATCTCCGCGACTTCGTTCATTTGGGTTTAGATATTAGGATCATCCCAAGTATTAAGTTTTTTAAAATAAAAATCTGTACAGGTGCTTGTTGAGGGGGCAGTGGCCCGTTATTGTTCCTACAACTGTTCTTAGACTTGTTCTGTCTAAGTTCAGAAGAGGTTTGTATACCTAGTACCTTATGTGTTCTATGTGAAGCTTGTATTGTTTATTTCATACCAATGAAATTTTCGCTTAATTGGTAGTTATGCTGTATTATGTGATCATCGCGGGGAATCACACAATACGAGAAATCGTTTTAATACAATGTAATTTGGCTGCACTGCAGAAATAGATACTACGTAGGTTGTACATTAACCCAGGCGTCCAAGATTAGCCGGGTGTAGTTATGTTGGATTTGAACCGTCTAAAATTAATTGTCTGGAGTGAGATTGCCTCTGGCATATTCATCACGTTAACGATGCGACCTGGGCCAGTCAACTGTCAAGTAAGAAGAGAAGCCTAAACCATAATGTGTAATTTTTAATACTTATTGAACCATGTATCATGTCACACTTGAATTCATTGCGTATATGGTAGAGTAAGCTAGTGCATTTCTCTTCAAGTGTAAGGCTATATTCACATAATAACTTGACAGGGTTGGTTAATATGAGTGAATATTACCAGAATATTTGATAAAATTAAATTAATTTTAACTGGTCTCCTACCAGGGGACGAATTGGCACCTACATAGAGGACGAATCTGCAGAAGAAGCGGCTCTGCAGAGGGCTACTCAGAGACTTTCAACGTATTCCTCTGACTAGTAGAGAGTACAGAGGAAAGCAGGCAAGAGGTGAATTGGTTCTCCGATTGTAGGTTATAGGATGAGAATATACATAGCTATGTTTTTTGTACGTAAGTCTCTACGGAACTACCTCTGGTCATCGGGGGGTGATTATGTCAGACTCAGACAGATTATAACACTGGGGGTGACAGAGTTTGCACCTGTCATCTAGAGGATGATTGTATTACCCTACCTATCATCCTCTGTCTGAGTCTGACATAATCACCCCCCCCCCCCCGATGACCAGTGGTAGTTCTGTAGAGACTTACGTACAAAAAACATACCTATGTATATTCTCATCCTATAACCTACAACATATGATAGTTAAGTTATACTTAAGAATATCCTAGAATATGAATTCAAACAGGGACAAGTAAATATTTCTTGTTGTACACCTTTTTTCTCACATAATAAGTAAAAAAAACAACATGCAAATCAATTAAGAGCAAGAACGAACGTTTATTGAACTAGTCTGCCGGGTATTCAAACCTAAAACCTTACGATCGCAACAAAAACACATAATCTCACAACCATAAACGGTTATATATTTATTTTTATTTTAAACTAGCTTTTGCCCGCGGCTCCGCCCGCGTGGGTGTCGGTTCCCGGCTATTATTCGATTTTTTCTCACCTTTTAAACCTTTCCTAGACCTCCACGAACATTTCAAGACCAAGATAAGATGAATCCGTTCAGCCGTTCTCGAGTTTTAGCGAGACTAACGAACTGCAATTGATATTTATAAATATAGAAAATAGATAGACGAGATTTAATTTATTTTGATGGATACAGTGTGCCAGAAAAATTGCATTTACATACATATCATAATAATTGCTCTTCTTTATTACCTACGTGTATATGGAATATTATTCAGGTATGAGATAGTCTATACTTGGCCTTAGTAATTTCTCTACGAAGGCATTGACCGCAGACTCCAGTAAGGTAACCGCTAGTAAGACGTAGTTAACTTCACTCGTATCAATACAAACGGTATAGGTATTTAATTTTCTGCGTATTTATGTAAATGTATAATAGTTATATAATGAAATGAAATAATGTATAATAATTATATAGGTTAATTGCTAAAGTATTTATTGATATTATAAATCTATATTAGTTTAATGTTTAAAAAAATTTTTTCAAAATATTTATGAACTCGTACAACAGAAAATTCAAACACCACAATTTCTTACCAAAAAAAATCCATATTCAATCACGCTCACATCCATAAAATTAAAAATAAAACAAAAATGAAAAATCACCTTCAAAATGGAAAATCAAGTCACACGCCAAAGTTTCTACAATAAACACACTGGCACTTTTACGCAACGTGTTTGGAACTTATTTGTCACTTTGGGTACCAAAAATGTACTGTGTCACTACGCGGTACACGCGCAGAAACGAATGCCTCAGGCTGTGCGCGTGCGCAGTTTTTATCATTTCGTCACGCGGGTTGCGCGCGGCTGCAATTGCAAGGAGGGAGAGACATTACTTCTATGAAGGGTATAGGTTCCAGTGAAAGCGGATCTGTTATAGCCAAAATGTGGAAGCTTATGGATTCTTTCAAATAACTGTTATGCAGTTAGGATTTTTTAAAGGGGAACCTTTGTTTTTACAGTTCACAGTCTAGCAATTGTTATTAATTCCCATATTGATAACTCACTTATACTTTTCCACATTACTACGTACACACACGTACGTACGTGTACATTATTACGTAGTTGTAAAATTATGTATATCGTATACATAATTTTACAACTACCCACACGTGTAATATGTTTGAGTGTCGCAATGTTTCTAATAGGAATGTTCTTAAATGTCATTGTAAACCTTTGAGGATGTCGTAAGGCGAAACCGGTCAGGTGTAATAAGTAATAAAGTAATGTGGAAAAGTACAAGTGAGTTATCAATATGTGTAACAACAAATTCCACCAAATGCCATCAATCTACATTATAAATATTGTTATTAATGCTCATGAACGATGATAGTTAAAGAGTCACCACGGTTCTGATAAGTCATTATCAAATCGATTATGATAGGAAAAATTTACTCGGTTCAGGCGGGATTCAAACCCGCGATCTTTCACTTAATTGATTTAAATTAAATCGATATATACTATATGCTTTAAAATTTCATTCATAAGCCATCATCATTCTCTCTGAGGACTTTTTTTATACCACTTAGGTGGCAGACAAGCACACGGCCCACCTGATGGGAAGTGGTTACCGTGGCCTATGAACGTATGCAACACCAGGGTTGATACACTCGCGCTGCCGACCACGAAGAAACCTTCTGAAGCCCCTCTTGAAGTACCCCATATTGCTTTATCCGAACTCAGTTGAGGCTGGTTCTCCAGTCAATGTTTTGCTGCTGCTAAGTAATTTTCCTAAGCATTAGGCTCTTTAAAAAAAACATTTTCAAGAGCTTTGGGGTCCTAGTCAACCTCAAAAGCTGACCGATGTTCTGACCAAGGTATTTTTTTCGAGGTTGAGAGATCAAACGACAGTTGCACTCACAGTGTATTATCATCGATTTAATTTACCAAATCTTAATGCATATGGACCCTAAGCTCCAAGTTAAACACCTCTGATGGAATGCTAGGATCATGATAAGATGATATTATTGTGTAGTGTATAAGCATATACCCATATTTTAACCTACTTGTAACCAATATATATATGAGGTGTTACTACAATAAAGGACAGTCTTATATCATCCGAGCTGGTGTTTCATTCAATGTTCGATCCCAACATTATAATTGAAACTTTTCATTGTTACTTTTTGTTACCTACCCCACAAATATAAGTGCATTGACAATGTTTAACAGACTCGTGCATATCACTCATGCACAAAATCGCTTACAGTAGAACCGCAGCTTAACGAGAATGCCCGAGAAAATATGCGTCATCGTCGAAAAGATTTTTGAGAAAATGTAACTAAACGTAAACAGCCATTATGTCAGTTGTAATGTTCATTATTAATATTAAAACAAAATGAGGTACTCAAAAATTTAACAAACAACTGAATTGAAATAAGTATCATTAAAAAGTTCAGAGCTGGCCATTTTTATTTTTAGGGTTTCTTACCTCAAAAGGATAAAAACGGATCCTTTATAGGATCACTTCGTTGTCAGCCAGTCTGACTGTCTGACAAGATCTTTTTCTCAAGAATGCGTGGAGGCATTAAGTAGAAATTCATGCTACATACAAGGTCTATAACGTCTTTGAACTGTACAAAACTCAAATTTCTCAACGCAATCAAAATATATTGCGGTTTATGTAGCTCCTTGAATGCAATTTTGTACAGAACCCTAGATGGACGAGTCCAACTCGCACTTGACTGGATTTTTTATTCATAACTTTTTGTACATTATAAAATACAAAGGCGGACTTAATGGGCATTTTCTACCAGTCAACCCTAAGTTGACTAGCCTAGAAAGATTCTGAGGCGTGGCGGTAGTGAACGCGACCGCTACGTAGAAGACGCGGGTTCGACCCCCGCTCGGTGTAAATATTTGTATGCATGAATATGGATATTTGCATTGGTCTGGCCGTGTCTCGGAGATCACGTTAAGCCGTCGGTCCCTGTTGCTATGCGAATATCTATGGTACTCGTTACGGGTAGCTACAACTATTAGATATCCTAAGCAAAAACTAGAATGTGGAGAAAGATTGTCCAGTTGGTCAGAGATCATTTCCAAATTGTCAGAGAATAAGCACTCTTTATGCCTTACATTTACATGAACAGTCGGTATCAGAACAATCTTGAAGAAAAAAGTACTCAAAATTATCTTAATGCCTTAGTTTTCACTTCTTGTTGACTGATTGTTCAGATATTTGGTACATAACTTTAATTCGGACAATAATATAATTTAAATCAATAAACCAGTTTGATATGCTCTTAATACCTTGGTATTAAGATCGTTTTGAAACTTTGTTGTTATGATCTTTCTGAAGCTGACTGAACATAATATGCGATTGTATTTAGGGACGCAATCCAGAGGCAGAGAGATGGAGCTAAACAAAACATACATACATACTTATAATCACGCTTTTATCCCCGAAGGGTTAGGCAGAGGTGAATCAACACCCACATTTCACCAATAATTGTCTTCGGTCCCACGTAATGGGGGGTGAGTCTATTGCAGTATGCCGGGCACTATAGTTGACTCGAGCCATGCATCTGAGGCTGAGTCTGGGCTGTATATAACTGGCTGATGTTAAACAGCTCTATCCTTTAGTCGCCTTGTACGACACTGCACGGGAAGAGATGGGGTGGTCTAAATTCTACTCTGCCGGGAACCACGCGGCACTAGAAAACATGATCGCTTAAAGTACGTCATAGCTGTAGCACAGACTATGATAACTTATAGTCGGTAGCGTTTACACGTCTAGAAATGTATGCAAGCTAATATTGAACCTGTTTGAATACTCGTAACCATACTGAATAAATACCTACTTCTGTCAAGTACCTACACTCACCCAATTAAAAAAAAAAAAGTTTGAGTAATTTCAGCCATTTGTTTTTGAACTTACATAAGAACTTGAATATTTTATAGAAATGGTTACGCATCAGACTTTATTTATTCTACAATATTGGTTTATGTTAAAGTGGTTTTTATATTTGACTAGGTTGTGTCACTTTTAAGTCACAATAATAAAATAATATTTAAAAGGCGCGATATTCCAGAACCGACTTTGGCCCCTGAGAAGAGGGCCAGATCGTGAAAGATGGCCCTGGGTCGGCCGGGGTGCTAGGGATATGCCTGTCAACCTCACCTTCGGTAACCAAAACGACCCACAGGCCGCGTGCGTTTTAGTCGTTTCGAGTCCGACATAACCTCTTCCACCGGCTCCGGTGAGGAGGTATCCGTAGGGATTTTGCGCACGTAAAAAAAAAAGAACCGACTTTGCCTACCATCCCTGTAGTGCCTAACGCGCGCGTATTAGTATGATATAATCTATGACAGAGATGAGAGGTAGGACACGACGGTATTTCCGTCCGATTGAGCAGTCCGACTGGGGAAGTACATCCGCCCTACAGAATACCGCGGCTATAATAACCTCATGTTGTGTTCCCGGCGGTGATTAGAGTAGCCAGAGCTCACTGGAGAGTTTTTATGCTGTCAGTGGGAAGACCAAAAGCTTGACCTGCTTTGTCTTTTACACTGACGGCACAGAAACTCTCAATGCTAACAGGGTTGGCAGCGCGAGTGTGACTCTCTTGGTTTTGCACGCGTCCATAGGCCACGGTAGCCACTGAACATCAAGTGGGCCGTGTGCTTGTCGGGAACCTAAGTGATATAAAAAAAATGTGAATCATGGATTTGATCCCCTTTACCGGCTTAGTGGTACCCCGTGCTATCAAAAGCCACCCTACTGCGCTTAGTGCATTTTGTGCAATTACTAAATATTTCAAGAAGCACATTAGAAGATTCTTAAAAGGTCGAGTGTAACTCCTCTGATGTGGCATACTATGGTCCATAGACCATGGTAACTACTTTCCATTAGGTGGGCCGTGTGCTTGCCTGTTGTAAAACAAAACTTACAGTAAAAAAAAACGTGATGACTGATGTCTTTTTTTGTATGAAAACCATGTTTATTTTTGGAACAATTCTTCTTACCTAAAATATTGCTTCGTTTATGAAAAACATATTTTTGTGCGATCATTAAATTTAACGACCTCTTAGTTTATTTTAATTTTAGTCTCATTGATGCCTTCATTTATCATCTTTTTTGCTTTACTAAACGGAAGTAAATTTTAATATGAATAATACAATAGTAAGTTTTTTTATTCTATTACGCAAAAACAGATCAATGGAATCAGCTGAAATATACATACACGATTAACCAAGAGTCCATTCTTAATTATAAATGCGAAAGTAGTTCTGTCTGTCTGTATGTCTGTATATTACGCTTTCATGTCTAAACCACTGAACCGATTTTGATAAAATTTGGTATTGGGATAGATCGTGATAACCGATATTCAGGACATAATATTACTTCTATCTTGCAAATAAGTTCTTGTGCGTCTACAAATGTATAAGCTACTCTATTACACTGTCAACAACTTTCTCTGGGACTCACCGAGTGTCATACTCGATGGTTTTATGAGACTAGCCTCATTGTTATGACGTCAACATTACGTGATAATTTGAATAAAACAGTACTAGAGTAGTAGCACAGATTACTTAAAGTAGCTTCATGTTTTATTGAGCGATTTTATAGTTTTTTTTTTCATTTATTGAAGGGCTTTGTCGCTTCGCGACCACATCGCCCCTTTTATTGAATGGCTGCAATCTTCTAAGTTTTGATTCATTATTTTAATAAGAAAGATTGGTGCTGAAAGTGATCAAACCAGAACTCGGTGATCTATATGATTATCTATTCGTGTGGTTTAGGCCTCTAACCGGGACACACGTCAAAGAGGATGGGAAAAAGGAAAGAAAAAGTCTAGTACACTTCTTACCGCACAGCAGAAGGCGCACTAGGCCTTTGAGCCGAGGTTGGATACCAAGGCGCACTGAACATTCGATCCGAATCCAATATTCCCTGTGGGTTGTAGAGGTGAGATCATGAAATATAGAAGTTCAGCTGTTTCAGAGTGAGACTGAAAAGTTCTTGAACTGAGTTGAGAATAGTCCCAATGAGCAGAAGGAGATTGTAACATCCTATAATTAACAACCATAACATCTGATAAGATAATTTGATTGATAACGATCACAAAGTTTGTGTAACATGTGTTCAATTAATTTCAATTATTTGCTGTAGTAATTAGGTCAATTGAGTAAGCACATATGTTTTCATAAGTCTTTTCTAATTTATTATTTCGGCTTAATGTTTACAAGTAGAAGAAATATTTTTAAGCCACGGTAACATTCCATTAGATGGGCCGTGTGCTTGTCTGTCACCTAAGTGGTATAAAAATACTATACACTAGTCATATCAGATAACTGTGGCTCCCATAAAAGCCAAGTAGATTAATAAACCACACAATGAGGAATGCAATCGGGATAAACTCTACTTTTACCCTGGTTGCGTTTACTCCGGGCGTAAAGAGTTTTACAGTTTTCCAAAACCAGTAGTCTTTCTACTACTCCCTTCCAAAACATTATTAGATATGGTAGACTGCATCGCTTAGAGAAATTCAATTATTACTCAACAACTAAAAAGTAGCCAGACGAAAATGACAACCACAAAATTATATTGCTAGCTTTTTCCACCGAACATTTTAAATTTCGAAATGTTTACAAGAAAACAAGTTGTAAACTTAACCGTAATGTGCAGAAAGTGTCTAATAACGGTGAGTCATATGGTACGATGTCGACCCTGTAGTAAGAAGGGCGAGTTTCCATTGTCATACGAATTGATAGAGCACGCTCTGAGATGACGGGGACATGCGTTGTGGAGTTGCTTCACAAACCATGGTCATCTGCATGTGATGCATGCAACGTATGCTACATGCCCATCTACTTGTAAATTAGAGGACTCTATGAGCGCACACAAGAACGCAATCCAGGTAGCAGTACACGTTATAAATAAATTACACTGAACTCCACACTCGAAAAAATACTCTTTCTCACAAAGGCCAATTTCTTTCGCTAGACACAATAAAATAAACATATTGCCTTTTATTATTATTCTCGTATAATAATCGTCTTGTCAAAGTTATTACAATTCTTCAACCGTTGCCGTAATAATAATATAACTTGATAATGTTGTCCATAAAAATGTCATTATTCGTTTGTCATATTAGTCGGCGCAGATGCATGTGTACGTTTTGTATGCACACGTGTTGATCTACATTTCTCAATATTAATACTGTAACTTAAAAATGTGGGTTTGTAGGGATAATCCTTCGTCAAGCCGCTTGTTATAAAGCCGTATAAAGCCTGGTTCCCAGAAAAGTAGAATTTGGACCACCCTATCTCTTCCCATGCGGTGCCGTATAAGGCGACTAAGGGATAGGGCTGTTTAACATCAGACAGATATATACAGCCCAAACTCAGCCTCAGATGCATGCCTTGAGTCATCAATAGTGCCCGGAACACGGCAATAGGGTTACCCCCTATTGCGTGGGACCAAATGATTGGTAAAATGTCTTACCCTGCGGGGATAAAGGCGTGACTATTTGTATGTATGTAAGATATTGTATGATTCGTTTAAGCAATGCATAATATTTTGTCTGACTGTACAAAACAACTATTTTTCAGTTGTGTCCGAATTGTCAGTGAAAAATATTAAAATCCAAAAATGTTACTACGGATTTTTTATACCACTTAGGTGGCAGACAAGCACACGACCCTCCTGATAGATAGTGATTACCGTGGTATATGAACGTTTGTAACACCAGAGGAGCCACACTCGCGCTGCCGACCCTATAAGCACAACGTAGAAAAAAATATTTTTGGTAATAGTTATTTCTGTTTATTGCATTTAATATTGTATTTTTTAGTTATTATGTAAGTATAGGAATCCATGTTCGTTTGTGTATTTTGGTGTACAATAAAGAATATTTATAATTATTTATTATTATTAATATGTATATTTAATACATGTATATAGACGTACCCTAATGGAAACAGTATCTGAAAATAATTATACTGTGTTGAAACTACCACTACGAGCTGCTAACATCAGATTTACATTGCGTAGATCAATGCGCAGTCGGCGCAGACGCATCAAGACAAATTACGAAGCGTTTAAGGGCAACGTAGCCAAGATATAGTATAATGATCACGTTTGAGGTTAGGGACTATTATAGAGTACCCGTATATTTAAGTTTTGTGGTGGAATTCGTGTTTTTTATAAAGCATGTGTAGACGGCAAAGGAGATAAGTACACCATAGTATTTAACTGAGAATAAGTACACCGTAGTATTTAGCCGCGTGGTTTCCGGCAGAGTAGAATTTGGATCACCCCATATCTTCCCATGCGGTGTCGTACAAGGCGACTAAGGGATAAGACTGTTTAACATCAGACAGATATATACAGCCCAGACTCAGCCAGAGATGCATGGCTCGAGGCAACAATAGTGCCCGGGAAATGGCAATAGGCTCACCCCCTATAACATGGGACCGAATACAATGATGGTGAAATGTGGGTGTTATTTCACCTCTGCCTAACCCTCCGGGGATAAAGGCGTGATGTATGTAATATTTAACTTTACATGCAAAAATAATGGATTGCATAGTTATTTTCTTTGCATGCACACATGTCACCCGGCACTTCTAATTCTATCAAATAATTAGTTGTATTATTAGAAATTAGGTTTTATGCAAGTTGTATTGCACAATTAATAAACTGTATCTTCTGAAATTTGTGAATTCTAACTTTAATAGCAAATAAATCAAATCAAATCAAATATCGCATCATTGTATGGTGCACAAAGAAAGAGCACATTACATTATATGGAGTAGTTTCGTAGAATACAAGTAATTGGCAGCCTTATCCCACAATAAATTACTGTGAAATTCATTGAAAATACTTATTTGTATTTATTTCAATGGGTGAATATAAAATGATTGAAATGGCCCGGTTAATGGCAATAGGCTCGCCACCTGTTACATTGGGACCTAAACATAAACTGGTGAAATGTGGGTGCTAGCACCTCTGCCTACCCCTTCGGGGATATGGGCTTGAGGTTATGTTATGTTTATGAATATTAAATGAATAATAGTGAAACAGAAATGAAAATCGGGCAATAATACTCGTAGAGTGAATTTAGAAAAATTTGACCATTACACTAATAGGCCAAGATTTAAGTAGGAAAGGTAATCAAATAAAAATACGATGATCTAATTATATGTTTATACTGTTGATTGATGACAATTGGAATTTGTTTTTACACATAGTAAAACACACTAATTTCATTTAATTAATTACATCGGTGAGCGGTAGGAAAAAGAATTTGGATACTTATTTGACTGATTATTTTGTTTTATTTTATTCTTTTTAAAAAACCTTACAGCTAATACAATGGAATTTAAACAATATTATTATTTAAATTTTTACAAAATGTTCAATTGTTTATTTCACAAAATGAAGCCACAAAAGTGACAGTTGTCGTAGTCAAAGCTTTTGAATTTTTGGCCAATATTCCGAGGCAATAAAAATGCCTCGAGTCTGGATTATCAATTTCAAAACAGTGTTTACCTTTTGACAACTGGAAAATAGCATGCAATATCCATGCATAGAGCCATGCAAATTATAGAATACATGCATGCATAAAAACTTTCACTCCAAACGCGACACACATAATGTCAAAACAAACTGAAAAACTGAATGCGTTTAATTACCTACACGTCTGAGTTAAAAGTAATTAGCTTTAACATGAAAGTTAAACAATAAAATTGCTATATAAATTACTTAGATTATGCTTTCAAATTTTAATGCTGCTGATGTTAGAATAATACTTGCAACTAATGCCTGCTACATACGTAATTTGTTATTTATCGATATTATTTATCCGTGCAAATTAATATGCGTTACATTACAAGCTTACTTATTCCGAATTCACATGGGCAAATTAAAAAAAAAGTCAAATAAAAATATTATAACTCTTAAAAGTGAAAGAATATGACAATCAGGAATAACCAGAGTATTTAGAACTTAGTTTTTTACCCCTAATATAGGCGGAGTTATTAAAAATCAGGAATAACCAGAGTACTTACAACTTAGTTTTTTACCCGTAATATGGGTAGAGTAATTAAAAATCAGGAATAACCAGAGTAATTAGAACTTAGTTTTTTACCCGTAATATGGGTAGAGTAATTAAAAATCTATGTTAAAAAATGATTGTACCATCATTCATTAGTTGCGATAGTTTATACGAGAATCGGCAGATGATGTTGAAGACGGATATTTATAGGAAAATTTGGCGGCTTCAAGCGAGGTTCGGTGGCTCAATGGTGAGAGCATTCCCACTGTAAGGGACAGACCGCGGGTTCGAAATCCGCCAGAATCAATTCAATTTTTTCTATCTTAATCGACTTCAATAGTTAGCATTACATTTGTATAACAAATGTACAATATGCTTTAAATTTTCATTCAAGTGACACAGTTTATATTCAATCAATTAGCCCATCGTCGTCCACTGCCGGATATAGGCCTCGCCCTATAACAATAATAACTCAGTTTATAATCTTGGTAACTTTATTCGATGTATAGGTCGAAATATTTATACAAAATGTTTGAAATTACTAAACTTATGTAATAAGCTTGAATAAAAACAAAACTTTCCTTTTTAACAATTAGGCAGTTTTTGCAACAGTACATTGTGGCATTTTCTTTATGCGCATAAATAAAGTCATGGAGCGTGGAAATTATAAATGCATGTAAACAGACGACCAATTCACGTAGTAACAATCTGTTAAAAAAATCAGTCTAGACGCAGACTTCTTTTTTTTCAATCTCCTAAATATCAAAAACGATCATGATCTCAATGACCTACTGATCAGCAAAAATATTTGTGGTGTGTATTTTTACTGTAATTCACTGAACAAATCCGTCAATGTATTTGTTCAGTGAATTAAAGTGAAATAGGGCGATGTTTTAGACCTTATTGTTTGCGGTTTCGAAATCAATTGCAGAAATTTATTTACGAAAGTGTACGAGACGCTACTGAGGTCTTCAGAAACCAAGTCAACCTCCTATGCCAGTTAGTACACCTACCGATTGACAGTATCTTTTCAGAGAAGGTTAAAAAAAGACTAGTTCATTAAATTTTTTGAATGTGGCGAAATTTTCTTTATTTCATATTTACAATAACTCCAATACCTTGTTCGAACCAAATGTAACCTATCTATTATTAGCTATAAATCTATTACATAGCCATGTTTATTTGTATAAAACATATTTTTAATTTCATTTCTTATGCACTACTTGGATTACACGTAAAGACGGATATGCATGACGTAATCACGTTGCAAAATTTGGCGGTAACGCAATGAATAACCTGCTACTGATTTTCATTTGTGTGGCCATGAGTTTTGTGCGACGTAGGATAATCTGGAATTAATATAGCAGTTTCGAGATTGTTCTAAATATCAAAAACCAGTGTACTGCCTGATACCTCAATTGTTTACTGTTCATATTAAATAATGAGTACTTGACTATTTTTAAGTGATATGACCTATTAAATGTGAATAATATTCACATCTAATAGGTAAGTTGAGCTTGTTCCATATCTTTAAAAATATTACATACACACATATAATCACGCCTTTATCCCCGCAGGGGTAGGCAGAGGTGAATTTTATTAACACACATATCACCAATCATAAAATTAGGTCCCACGTTATTACGTAACGTGAGCGTTATTACGTAGGCTGAGCCTATTGCCGTCTTCTGGGCACTATTGTTGACTCATACCATGCATTTGAGGCTAAGTCTGAGCTGTAAATATCTGTCTGAAGTTAAAGAGCCCTATCCCTAAGTCGCCTTGTACGACACCGCATGGGAAGAGTTGAGATGGTCCAAATTCTACTCTGTCGGAAACCACGCGGCACTCTACTCTGACGGAACCCACGCGACAGTTTACTCTACCGGCAACCACGCGGCAGAATATTGACATCTTTATATTTAGATACAGATACATGCAGACAGACAAATAGATAACTCTTTATTGTACATCAAGAAATTTACAGTAAAATATTACTAGCTAAGTTGTACGAGTTTTGTGAACAGTTGAATGTACAACGGGCGGCTTTATCGCTGAATGCGATTTCTTCCAGGCAAGCTTAGGACAGCATCATGGACAAAATAAAATAATTTGGTGTAATTATGATAATATTAGGTCTTTACCTATGAAAAAAAAAGAAAAACCGCGGTAGCCTAGTGGTATTCGTAATGGACTGCTGAGACGAGGCTTCGGGTTCGATCTTTTCGATGCTTTTCGAAGTTATGTGTGTATTTATCGCAGGTTTATAAATGTCCGGTTAATGGCAATAGGCTCTCCACCTATTACATTGGGACCTAAACATAAACTGGCGAAATGTGGGCGCTAGCACCTCAGCTTACCTCTTTGAGGATATAGGCGTGAGTTTATGTTATATTAAGTAATCTATGAAATTGCCAAAATCATCTTAAAGATTCATGAGTTCGTTACTCCTGTAGTTTAATAGCTATTTCCATTATTAACATTTTGTTTAAAAGTTTATTTCAAGGTTTTACAACTCTGTATTAAATTTTGTATTTATTGGCCGCTTGATAAAATATATTCGATCTTAAATAAAACTACAATTTCATATGTGTAACGACCTATTATATTAATTTTGATGCAATTTTTTGCTACAAAACATTATCAACAATCGTAAGTACTTTGTTTATTGGACGAATGTATGCTTGGTCACCCTAGTTTTCTTTACTAGTGCGTAACGCGCTGCGTGCGCAACATTTACTGATTTGCAGGCGCATATACCTTATGCTCTTATTTACTTATGAACCTTATTCTTCAATCAATTCTCAACTTTATTCCCTTCTCTCGAAGGACGAAATCAATAGAGACGGGGCTTCATACATCCACTGTAATTCGTAGCATGTTATCTTTTTATTTTAATTAGGAAAACATACAGTTTTTTTACTTTTAATTAATGTATTGAGTTTCATGTAAGTTTGAAATTCATTATTATAAAACGAAGGTGGTAATTATATTTTTTCTGGGAAGGAATTGTAGCAATTGCTTCCCTCCCCGGTGACAACTGAGAAACAGACTTCCCATTTGTCCCCTCTAGTCAACTTTCAAAGGGAACAGTCGGCACAAATTGTCACCCCGGTGACAACTGGGAAGACAATTCCCAGCTGTCACCCCGGGAGACAGGGCTGGAGGGGACTACTGGGAATAAATCGTTTTTATAACCTAACTTTTTGGTAAAACACAATGATATTGCATATGTTGTATATTTATTACAAAACCTACATAATATACCTGTACCTGTACAGTAAATAATATATTCCACGACATTCTACACAACGCTATCTAGACCCATGGTAAGCACACTAGCTTGTGTTATGGGATCTAGAATGCGGATAAACATACTTAGATACTTTTTTTTTGTAAATACACACATATTATACATAGAAATACCCAAACTAATGCAAATATACATATTTATGCATACAAATATTTGCACTGAGCGGGAATCGAACCCGCGCCCCCTGCATAGCCGTCGAAAGCTCTACCGCTACGCCATGGAGGTCGTCGATAAATCGTACAATACTAAGATAATTTTACTTTTCGTTTAGAATTCTGATAGATCTGGAATGGTGGTCCCTATCTTACCATCCAGTAGGATGTACTTCAATAGACAGGCTGAATATAAAAAATAATCATGGATGAGTAGGACAGGATGGCTGGGAACAAATCGCAAACGTAAATGTTATTAAATAAAATACAAATTCAATATTACGAGGTTTGGAGATTGCAGTTTTTGCTGAAGCAAGACCTTTTTATTCTTATCTTATTTCATCTTTCTAACTTTCGAGACTATCTGACTAATTAAGATCTTTTTAACTAACTATACAGACAGAGTTAATGACCGTTTATTTTGAAACGTTATAATACTCTTACTTCATTAATCTCAATTGGCAGATAGTGGCACAGGGTGGATGGCGTCCTTGACAGCCTTTGTGGTGTGGCGGTAGTGAATGCAACCAATACGCAGAAGGCGCGGGTTTGATTCCGGCTGAGAGCGAATATTTTTATGCATGAATTTATATTTATAATAATGTTAACGGCGGTCATAGTATAGGTACATACATACCTTTGGTTTGCCTGACGTTTCGACCAGGTTAGAGATGCCGTGGTCACAGGCTGACTGGCTTAGCGGTGCACGCCCGCCGTCTTCGAACTGGTGATGTCAAAGGTTCTTCCTCTACCCGCACATTCTCGAGAATGTAACATTATTATAACAATAATAATAAATAATGGAACGCTATAGTTTAAAAGTTATTATGAATTTGTATTGGTCTGGTCGTGCTTTGGAGAGCACTTTAAGTTAAGCCGTCGGTCACGGTTACCAAACGAACATCTATCAATGACAGACGTTATATAGGAGAAATGGGAAAAGTGGCCCCACATAGTCCCTGCGAGATGTACAGACCATTATTTGTTTGAACGCACTAATCTGGGGAACTACCTTTTTTTTTACGTGCTCAAAATCCCCACGTATACCTACCCACCGGAGCCGGTGGAAGAGGTTATGTGATGTATGAAAGTTGGAGAGGATCATACAACAACTGCTTGCACAAAAGGTGGAAGAAAGAAGAGAGTGGACCCCAGTCTCCAAAGTGCGATCAATGTGTATAACTAATATAGGCACTCGGACGGTTATAATGGTAGAATGGTAGATCGTGTCAAAAGTGTGTTTCAAAAGACACAGTTGGGAGAAACCTTAATAATTACATTCTTATGTTACACATATTGAGAACTCATTTGTAATTGTGGAATGTACAAGTGAGTTCTCAATATATGTAACAACAAATTCTACCAAGTGGTATCAATAAGCAGTATAAATAGACATTTTTAGGTGTTTATGGTTAAGGTTTGTACATTGACGTGTGTGTGAGCGTGCACCAGCTACTGCTGATGCCTGTGGCAACACCCGTATGGACGACGGTTATCGAGACCAAACATGCCCATGTCCTTTCTTAAGCCTGTCTTAAGCTGGCCTTTGACTAAACGTATACAAATTTTATACATATAACAACGCGGCGTAAAAATAGCTACTTCTTTACTACGAGCAAGTACGAGTTTGACAATACTATACATCCCATAACATGCACATAAAATAATATTGACATTATCTTAACTTATAGGTATTTAAACTATCATGGACACTCACATTATTTGTTGGTTGTCTGGAAGAAATCACCTAAAGTGATAAGGCCGTCCATTGTACTGTTTCCAAACTTTTAGAAACATGTATTCTTTACTTACTTGGTTTACAATAAAGTGTAAAATAAATAAATAAGTTAACCATACTGTATCTATACAGTTTATCATCATCATCAACTGAATCCCACGACACTGGGAATCCTAGTATGGGATCCAGGGAGCAATGTAATAATACATTTTGTTAATGGGACAATAACTTTTCTATTTTTTTCAATTTAATTTTTAATTTCAATCATGTTAAATCATTTCAGTGGTTTTTTGTAAATCGTACATGACGTTATAGTTGAACCATCAACATGTAGTTCGTAGGAGGTAGGACACGGTGGTATTTCCGCCCAATTAAGCAGTCCGACTGGGGAAGTACCTCCGCCCTACAGAATACCGCGGCTATAATAACTTCGTGTTGTGTTCCCAGCGGTGAGTAGGGTAGCCAGAGCTAACTGGAGAATTTGTGCTGTCAGTGGGAAGACTAATGCTTGTCCTGATTTGTCTTCTACTGACGGCACAGAAACTCTGTACTTACAGGGTTGGCAGCGCGACTGTGACTCCTCTGGTGTTACAGACGTCCATAGGCCACGGTAACCACTTTCCATCAGGTGGGCCGTGTGCTTGTCTGCCACCTAAGTGGTATAAAAAAAAAATTGTATAGTAGATTTATTGTTATAAAGTTGAACACTCGGCCCGCCTCTCAAATAAAACACTCATGATCAAGGCCAGACAAAATAAACTTCAACACTTATTACACAAATTTTTTATTTATTGTAATTAAAATACATTAAACTAAAATTAACTTATGACTCATAATTTTTAATTTTAGCTTCAGCTTCAACATCAATTCCTACTTTATGTGTATTACTGTTATATTAGAATTAATAAAAAAACGGCTTTGGAGGGCAAAGTCAGCTTTCTTATGCTTGCTCGAGCACTTTTTAAATGTTTGTTTTATATAGAACACGTCAATTAGACTTCGCTTTGCCTGATGGTAAGCTGAAGGCAAAGTCTCAGAAAAGAGGGTCACATACCATGTGACAATGGTGACACTCAGCTTGACGGTCTTATTATCAAACTTATTATATTTAGACAAGACTGAAATATTATAAAAATAAAAGTAATGAAAATAAGCCATTGGAAAATGGTTCTTTCACTGGTTCAGTAGGTTTTAGTTCTACTGAGAAGATACCAGCATGAAACTTGGGAACTAGATAGAGGAGAAGAGTCGTGACACCACTCCGAGCATACTACTTGCAGTTTTTAGTGCGGTTGACTACAAAAAAGTGTCAATTCTCAGTGAATGGCGCTGAGAACAGCGCAATGCAAACGCGAGGGCGTCGTGCTGTTTTGTGGCGTCGCGTCGTCACGTTGCCGTTGGCGTCGTCGGTCCTCGCGTTGCTAAGATGCGAAGGCGCAAGCGTGGCAGATTTGTGTGAACTGTCAAATTTGTTTAAACCTTTTATTTTTAGTGTTTTTATAAAATAATAGTGTAAGTGAAATTGTGTTTGTGTTTCTAATGCCTGAAAACTTTAATGGCAGTGACAATGTGGATGTGTGTTCAGGTCAACCCGTTTCTTTAAGTAATTTCGTGCGCTGCCCATATTGTTCCCAGTCCCGTTTTTTCAAAGGTGAGCGGGGCTTGAAAGTGCATATTGGCAGAATTCACAAAAGTCAAAATGTACTTCCAAGCTCCACGATCCCATCAGTAGATAGGGAAGTTTCGCCCAACTCATTCCAAATTCCTTTTTGGCAATCTTTAAGTGAAATGAAAAATTCCGTCCGGGTTTTAAAGAGAATTCCCAGAGGCGCAAGGCCCTCTGTGGCTCAAAACTTAGCAAATTGTATAAAGCATGTCGTTAGTGTGAACTCCATATCGGCCTGAGAGCAATTGTTAACCTTCCCTTATAGAATATTGCACATAAAGAACAATAATACACAAAGATCTTTGACAACCCAAATTAAAGAAAACTGTTCTAACAATATATATCATTTTGAATCAAAATTAACTTATTCCCACAGCTCTCAATGGAGTAAATACAAATTTGTAGAAAATAAAATAAGGGAAGGTGATATCATGGGAGCGTCGAGGTTACTTTTTAGCAGCGATGTGGTGGCACCTTACTCTCCAGACACGCTCGCGGGTCTGCAGAGCAAGCATCCACCGGCATCAATTGATCTTTCTTTCCCAGAACCACCAAAAGCTGACACAGAATATCTCAGTATTTCTACCAAGGACGTTTTCACAGCCGTTTGCTCCTTCCGGAGTGGATCTGCTGGCGGTCTCGACGGCCTGACCCCCCAGCATCTTAAAGATTTAATGTGCCCGAGCGCTGGGGAAGCTGGTGATGCCCTTC
The DNA here is from genome assembly GCA_963662185.1 of Eilema griseolum. NCBI lineage: Eukaryota > Metazoa > Arthropoda > Insecta > Lepidoptera > Erebidae > Eilema > Eilema griseolum. The sequence goes on from OY759249.1 coordinate 8,121,438, forward strand.
TGAAGGAGTTAACGGCCTTAGTGAACCTAATGCTCTCCGGCAATGTGAACGAAAATATCATTAATATTTTATACGGGGCCAACCTATGTGCTCTGCGCAAGAAGGATGGTGGCATTCGTCCCACCTTACGACGTTTGGCAGCCAAAATATGCTGCAAGTACTATAGTACCGAACTTGCAACAAAATTCCAGCCCCTTCAACTCGGTTTCGGTTCGAAAGGGGACTGTGAGGCTGCCATACACGCTCTTTCCGACGTACCTTGGTAGCGGTGAAAGTGAGGTAATTTTGAAGGTTGACCTGAGGAATGCCTTCAATTCAGTGAATAGGGATACCTTGCTGAGCCAAGCAAAATTAGAAACCCCTCATATATATAAATTCCTTTGGCAATGTTATAGACACCCGACGAAATTAGTTTACAAGGATCATCTTTTGGAATCAGCAGTCGGTTGTCAGCAAGGTGACCCTTTGGGACCAGTGATCTTTAGTCTAGCAATACATCCCATCATACAGCAGATACATTCAAAATTCAACATTTGGTACACAAGACAAAAACGATAGCCTATCCATCTAATAAAATCTATTTATGATCTGGTTCAAGTGGAAGCACCCGTATGTTATACATATGTGTGTTCACACAACAATAACTCATTGCTTTGAAGTCACATGTGTGTGTCATCGTTAAAGGCGTATTAGTGTAATACGTTTATGTGTGCCATTGTGCATGATCGTGCATCGTGAACGATTGAATATGTGTGAGTGATTTGCCTGCCATCGAATGAGAAGGTAAATTTCACCATTTTAGCACAGGCTCACGAAGTTGAATGGCATTACAGGCGTAAAGACATTTCGTAGGTAGCGAGTTCGAACCGCAACTACATTGATGTAGTCGTTTACGTTAATAAATAGTTTTGTTTTTGTTCTTTATTTTGTTTGTGATATTAAAGAACGTTTAAGTTATTAATTAACCGTGTGGAAAGCACAATGCATCCAATTGTTGACAGTTAAAAATAAAATTATCATGTTATTTTAATCATGAGAATGAGGGTAGCATAAATTCCAATACGAGAAACATTAATGCTATGTGTCTGCAACAATACTCGCTCAGTAATAATAAAAATACTACTGATTTAAGTTGCTATAAGAAATAACTAAAATATCAAGATACTTTTGCGATGTTACCTCAACATTCCCTTAATAGGTAAGTAATTAACATGAAGATATACAAATATTTAAAAGTTCAAAAAGTAAAATTTGACTGGGATTCGAACTCAAAACTTTGAAGGATTTCAACTCTTAAAAAGCGATTCTGTAAACCACAGGGTCACGAAGACTTACAAGAATCCAACAAAAATTACGTTCATATACAGTAATAAGAATTTTATGAGTTATTCTTATTACTAAAGAAAGTGTAACTGATCATAAATAAATACGAATGGTTTTGAATCAATTGTAATTTGCAAGTGTATAAGTGTGTATGAGTGAGGTAACGAGTTTTGTTACACACACATTTATGTAGAACATACTGGTGACTTTTTCTGCTTGCCAAAATCAATATAAAGATCTGTATAATACTTATATCACTAGACAGGCTATCGTTTTTGTCTTATGTACCTAGACGACGGAACCCTAGGGGGTGATGTGCAAACAGTTTTACAAGATTTAGAACTTATAAAAAATAAATTTCAATCCATCGGCTTACAACTTAACTCGGACAAATGTGAAATTTTCATCAGCGACACGACAGACAGACCCTCGACTATAGGAAAATTTAACCTCGTAGCTCCAAATATCAAAATTTTGGCGAAAGCTTCACTGCGCCTCCTAGGGTCCCCAGTTTTGGAAGATGGATTTCATACATTTATCGAGGAAAAAATTCAAAATTTTGAATACATCACTGATCATTTGCAAAAAATAAGTGTTCATTCCGCCTTTACTATACTTCGGTTTTGCCTTTTTGTCCCTAATTTTACCCATGCACTTCGGGCATCCCAGTTTTGGCAACATTTGACACTTTTGACAAAAATTGACAACGTTCTGCAAAACACACTCAGCACAATTTTAAATGTGGCCTTGAATGACCGAGCCTGGCTCCAAGCGTCCTTACCAGTTCGCTTGGGTGGTCTCGGCGTTCGCAAAATTTCAGACGTTAGCCTTCCAGCATTTCTGTCGTCGGTGCACAGCACTGAGGAGTTAACCAGGAAAATTCTCATAAACACACAGGTTAACTCTGAGGTGTCATGTAAGTCCGATGCTATTAATGCTTGGAAGGCTGCTTGTCCCAACACTGAGTTGTCTGGTAACCCTTTCTCCCAGAGACAATGGGATGCGCCGCTCTGCAGGCTGGTAAGAGATACCTTAATACACACATCTTCCCATGTTACAGAACGTGCGCGCCTTCTGGCTGTGGGGGAATGGGAGTCAGGCCTCTGGATTCAGGCACTTCCATCGCCCAACATAGGTACTATGTTGGACGATACTACTTTCCGCCTTGCCACTTGCCTTCGCTTAGGAGCGCCGTGCATTTCTCCGCATCATTGCCACTGCGGTGAAGCTGTCGACAGTCTTGGGCACCATGGCCTTTCATGCAGCAGAAGCGCTGGGCGTATACCGCGACACGCCTGCATCAACGACATTATCCGCCGTGCTCTAGTTACCGCTGGCGTGCCAGCCATTCGTGAACCTAAAGGGCTGGTGCGTAGCGATGGCAAGAGACCGGATGGTATGTCGTTGCTACCTTGGAAGATGGGTAGACCTGTGGTGTGGGACGCTACGTGCTTCGACACTCTTGCGCCTTCACATCTTTCAAGCACAGCAGGGTGTGCCGGTGCTGCTGCTGCATCTGCGGAAAACCTCAAACGGCGCAAATACTGTAACCTGACAGGTGATTATGTTTTTGAGCCGTTTGGGGTTGAAACGTTAGGGACATGGGGTCCAAGTGCTCGGTCTCTATATAAAGACTTGGCAAAGCAGCTGATCGACGCTACGCGTGACCAGAAGGCTGGTTATTATCTTGCACAGAGGATAAGCATTGCCATTCAACGTGGCAATGCTGCCAGCCTTCTGGGTACGTTACCGGTCGGTGAGGATGCGGAGGAATTTCATGACGCATTATGTATGTAATTTTTATGTTTATTTTATTTTAGTGTATTTTAGTAGCTATCTAATAATAATTTTAGTTTTAATTTTCAATTGCATTGTAATAATACTCGTTCTGCATAGATAAATAGACTGGAATTAGTATTATACCTATATAATATTTTTGAGGAGGTAGGACACGGCGGTATTTCCGCCCAATTGAGCAGTCCGACTGGGGAAGTACCTCCGCCCTACAGAATACCGCGGTTATAATAACTTCGTGTTGTGTTCCCGGCGGTGAGTAGGGTAGCCAGAGCTCACTGGAGAGTTTTTGTGATGTCAGTGGGATGACCAAAGGCTTGTCCTGCTTTGTCCTCTACACTGACGGCACAAAATCTCTGTTCTTACAGGCTCGGCAGCACGGATGTGACTCCACTGGTGTTACACACGTTCATAGGTCATGGTAACCACTTTCCATCAGGTGGGCCGTGTGCTTGTCTGCCACCTAAGTTGTATAAAAATAACATTGTATGCAGTAGTGTGAAATGACTGTAACGCTTGTCCTAAAGGAATAAAATTGTATTTGAATTACCACTTAAAAACTGCATTAGCATTATTCTTCCAGCCTAGACAAGTGGCAATTTGTTGACAGTCGTGTTGTAAAATTTGTTGACATGTGTTCACGACTATCAAATACGTCTATCTGTATTGTATTCTACAATATGACGGCCATCGAATTGCCATTTATCTAGAGAGGCTGATTAGAAATTATTCTAAGTCTACAGCCACCATACAAAGGTTAACTCAAGCAATTGTCCTCTCAAGTCTCATTTATGTCATATTTAATTTTATTTTAATATGTAGGTATTTTAATAAATTTAACAGTAGACAGAATGTCCCAGGTTTTACCATGACACACACCAATGACTTTTCGATGCTTTTCTAAGTTATGTGTGTATTTATCGCAGGTTTATAGGTACCCGGTTTTATAGCCCAGTCTCAGCCTCAGATGCATGGATAGGGTCAAAAATAGTGCCCGGAATACGGCAATAGGCTCACTCCCTATTACGTGGGACCGAATTTAGTGATTGGTGAAATGTAGGTGTTAATTCACCTCTACCTTACCCTCCGGGAATAAAGGCGTGATAATATCTATGTATGTATTTTAATATAGGTCACATTTTGGTCAGATGAATTGTTTGACATGATGCCCATAGCAACATTCTATCATCGCACCGCTCGCCGTAGGCAGGGAGTTCATCCCCACACATTGCAACCTGTGACGGTACACACTGTGCGGTATGAAAGAAACTTCATCCCACGCACGCTCAAGCTGTGGAATGAACTCCCTGCTGCGGTCTTCCCATGCACCTACAATATGGGGTTCTTCAAAAGGGGCATTAGGAGGTTTCTTCAGGGTCGGCAGCGCGAGTATGACGCCTCTGGTGTTGCACAAATCCATAGGCCACGGTAACCACTTCCCATCAGGTGAGCCGAGTGCTTGTCTGCCACCTAAGTAGTATAAAAAAAAACTTTAGGGAAGGTATCACTTTTCACAAGTACCAAAAACTCACGGCCATTATTTATTAATAGACAGAAATTGTGTATACCAATCGTATCAAGTAAGATTCTGCAACTAACACACCATCCGTGAAGAAAGATAACATCATATAGGCAATCAAATGTTAGATAAAATCGTTTCATTACTATAACCTCTACCTTCTCTCCACCTCTTTATACCTCACGCCATTTATCATGAACTCAAAATATGCTCAAAATCAAAAGCTCTATTTACGCAGTACTTGTTATTTTTATCTCTTTTGAGGAGGTGCTACAACAGCTTAAATCCGTCAGCAATCTCTCGCGACTTGGGTCTAAGATACAATATAATAGATGTAGATGAGAGAATAAATAAATAAAATAAATAAATATTTTATAATACAGCTTAGAATATACTACAGCGCAGAACCTTGATTCTACTAAAGCAAAACCAGTACTGCAAAAAATGACATTTAATTTTAGATTTTATGCCTATACGCTTAAAGTTCAAAATTAAATAAAAAGAGTTTCATTACACTTTATCATTTACTCTGCAAAAAGCCTTGATTGCTTTTAAAGTCGAGAATTAAATTGATTTTTTAGCAGTATGTATGACAGTGGTTTTGCTATAGCAGAATCAAGGGCCTGTGCTTTAGTATATCCCCTAAGGGGTATGCAGAGGTGCTAGCACCCACATTTCGCCAGTTCATATTTAGGTCCCAATGTAATAGGTGGCGAGCCTATTGCCATTAACCGCGCACTTATAAACCTGCGATAAATACACACATAACTTCGAAAAGCATCGAAAAGTAATTGGTGTGTGCCATGGTAAAGCTGGGATCGAACCCGAGACTTCGTCTCAACAGTTCATTACCCATACCACTAGGTTACCGCGGTTATAGTATATTCTAGGATGATACTTTAGCTCAGTCTATGAAGTATTTTGAAGTTTTTGAAGCAAACTTAACCAACATAATATTAGGTCTCTTAATGTGCGGCCACAACATGTATCTCAGCAGGACTTTCAAAAGACAGTTTAAAGCTACCAAATTTGCGAAAATAAACAAGGAAAAATAATAATCACTGTCTATGAGGTCCATTGAGAATTTTATTAACTTATCACGTTTTAGATCAAAAACTCATTACCATAGCATCAAAGAAATATGAAATGCCGGTGTTGTTCAAGAGACCTACATAGTTGTTTCTAGTCTTATTTTGTTTGTTAGGCAGAAATATATTGTACTGGCCTCCTTTGTATGGACTACTAAATTGTGAACAGACGGTAGCATGTTTTACAAAATATAAGTAATTTAGATACAAGTAGATAAAAACGATGAAAATATACATTTTAATTGGCCTATTCTTTTTTTTATGCCACATAGGCGGCAGATAAGCACCTGATGAGAAGTGATTACCGTGGACTATGGACGTATGCAACACCAGGGTCGGTACACTCGTACTGCCTTCTTCAAGTAGCTGTTGCTTTCACGTGGAGTTATGGTCCCGTTCACGCTGCACCTTCTATTCAGCTGAACCAAGCAGCTAAAGGAGGTAGGCCACGACGGTATATCCGTCCAATTGAGCAGTTTGACTGACCTTCACCCAACAGAATATCGTAGCTATAACACACTCGTATTATGTTCCCGGTAGTGAGTAAGGTAGCCAGAGCTCACTGAAGAGTTTTTTGTGCTATCAGGAGGAAGACCAAAGGCTTGTCCTGCTTTGTCATTGACAGCATAGAAAATTTATGTCCTTAGAGGGATGGCAGCGCGAGTGTGAGTCCTTTGATGTAGCATACGTCCATAGCTCACATTAACCACTTTCCATCACGTGAGACGCGTGTTTCTCTACTACCTAAGTGGAATAAAAATACCTCCCTCTCCAGCTTCCCTTGTGACATAATTATGTTGAACCCTCGTTACGTTCCCTTAAGCTATAAAGGTCAAATTGACGTGTTCTATATAAAAAAAAAATGTGCGCGCAATTAAAAAAAATGTATAGGAATCTAAAAAATTCATTGACATTTATGATTACTGCTCCGCTTCCTTGAATAGCAGCGTGATGATATTATTAGCCTATTTACTCGGAGAACACTTACTTTTTTAATGGTAAAAGAATTTCTGAAATCGGTTCAATAGTATTTGAGTTGATTTGTTACATACAAAAAGACTAATCCATCCTCTTTATAATATTAGTAGGTACCTATACCTAGAAGTATAGATCTCACAAATCTATTGAAATTTAAATTCTAAATGCTGCCTGCCTTCGATGGTCGGCTTATTTTAAAATAAAATGACAAATGTATGGAATTTGACGTGTTTGACAGTTGTCAACGCGTGTCATAAACGTCAAACCCCATACATTCAAAATTCTATTCTATAATACGCCGGCCAACTAATTGCCACTTTTCTAGATGGGCTGAATTAGATTCGAAATTTATAATTTCTATTTCAACGTTTGTATTAATTGATGCGCATGATAGCATATAGCTATGCTTGAGTGCTATGATCTTTTAGAATTCGATTCGTCACGTCTCGTCATTGGAAAGAAATGTTACTGCTAATCTAAAAGACTTTCAAAATTCCAGGATTCGCTCAAAATGTTAGAGATATTGAGATCTCACATGCTGGCTTTTTTATCAGTGAACGTACCACGATGTGCTATAAATATTGCGGTCGTGAATCAGAGGGAGGCAGATCCATCCATATTCCTCTGTTTGCGGCCCAAAATACCACTGTGTGTTGACCTGTGTGCTATAGAAAAAAAATGTACTTTGGACCACGTACTGGTACGTATGTCAAAATATTTCAACAAAATCAGCAATAACAAGACGTCACAATTATAGGTCTATTCTTTCATAAATATCTAGAGACTTGTATAAAACGATTAAATCTTTTATCCACCTTGGTCCGCCCAATTAAGCAGTCCGACTGGGGAAGTACCTCCGCCCTACAGAATCCCGCGGCTATAATAACTTCGTGTTGTGTTCCTAGCGGTGAGTAGGGTAGCCAGAGCTCACTGGAGAATTTGTGCTGTCAGTGGGAAGACTAAAGGCTTGTCCTGCTTTGTCTTCTACACTGACGGCACAGAAACTCTGTACTTACAGGGTTGGCAGCGCGACTGTGACTCCTCTGGTGTTACAAACGTCCATAGGCTACGGTAACTACTTTCCATCAGGTGGGCCGTGTGCTTGTGTGCCACCTAAGTGGTTTAAAAAAAACAATGAAAGACATAAATTTTAATATAAGAAGAAGATGTAAGTATTTTCCTTTAGCATGTATTTCAATAGCTACTGTTCGTCAGTATACTAGAAGATTAGAAAGTACGTTAACCGTTGCTCGCTTTTCTCGAGACGGATCAGCACTCATTGCTCCGACTGTTACTTTTCCAAGCAACCGGCAAATTCGCAGTAGAACTGCTTACACGAACCAATGGTCTACAATCACGATAGTAACGGTAGTTTTGTTGAAAGAGCTAAGCAATAATAGTAATCTATTTGAAAAGAAAAAAAGTAACTCATTTTTAGCAGAGCAAGATACGTCTACAAGAGGCAAATGTATATTAAGTAGTTACTTAGCAAGCAAAAAACTAATTGTTTTTGATAATCAAACCATTAAAGAGAAAAATTTTCAACATATGAGAACAATATCCAAAGAAACTAAAGCAACAGGGCATAATTTAAATCATGGAAGACAAAAATTGGATCCAAAGGATAAAAAAGAAAAATATTGCACCTTGTACAACAAGATAATATTAATATTTTCTAAGGGATTCTGTGTGCTGACTGAGTAACTGGATCAACTTAGTTTTTTACACATACATTAGATAATAATGTATATGTAATAAAATACCGCGGTAGACTAGTGGTATGGGTAATGGAATGCTAAGACGAGGTCTCGGGATCGATCGCAGGTTTTACCATGGCGCACACTAATGACTTTCGATGATTTTCGAAATTACGTGTGTATTTATCGCAGGTTTATAAGTGCCCGGTTAATAGCAATAGGCTCGCCACCTGTTACATTGGGACCTAAATATAAACTGGCGAAATGTGCGTGTGAGTTTGTTATGTTATGTTACATAATAACTTATATTATAAATATGATAGAACGGAATAGGAGTAGACCAGAAAAAGGCGATGGAGTAATTTGGGGAGCAGAATACAACAAAGATGTTAAAAACACTGTATGTAGAATATTGGCCCACGCAAATATCTACTGCTTTCAAAACGATAATTGCTAATAAGAACCAATTTAAGTGATTCAAGCCATTTTTCTAACCAATATTCCTGAAGAGATACGCCTAGAAGATAAGGTTATTGTTATAAAAACAAAAATTTAAGCGAGTAAAAAGTATTTGAAGTGCAAGGCAATTTATTCTAACGAAACAATGAACTGTAATTTCAGTATGAATAGTTTTATTTACGAGTCACGTCACGACAAAGAATTTGAAAGTCGAGCGACTTTATCTAGCTTCGATTATAGTAATTGTTTGAGCGATTGTTTCGTTTACACCTTTCGACTCTCTAACGACTGCTATTAAAATAATTCAATTTCAGTACAATATAAAAATAAGTGTTAATTTAGCTGATTATTTGATTTGGAAGTTTGTTTTAATGATTGACTTACCTTCTTCTTTAACTATTGGTGTTGTGCAGTAGACAAATATTTTAAATATGGATACTATTTCTGTATGTTTTGGTTGCTTTTCAGCAGTCATACTTACTCATTTGAGAAATATAAAGAAATGAAATGAAAGATTTGTCAGAATATGGGTGGGCGGGCACATAAATTTTGGATTTTTGCATTTAGGTATCAGATAATCTCACCTCCGGCAACCTGCGGTCCACACAGTCGACGTGCGTTTTAGTTAGTTGAAATCTTAGACATAACCTCCCCCACCGGCACCGGTGGTGGGGGTATCTGTGGGGATTTGGCGCACAAAAGAAAGATGGTGATCATCTCATGTTAGTTAGTTGATTTAATTTATATTATACACTTCATCAGGTCTAATTGAGTTTATGTGGCATTTATATGACGAATCTATTTGTGTATATGTTTTGTCATTAAATAAAAATAAATAAAAAGAGAGACGAAGATGCGTACGAGGTTATGAAATTGCCATTTAGGCACTCATTGATGTTAACTTTTGATGATATTCGGGGCCGGCAGCGCGAGTGTAATTCCCCCGGTGTTGCACACGTCCATAGGCCACGGTAACCACTTCCCATCAGGTGGGCCGTGTGCTTGCCATCTAAGTGATTTAAAAATATAATGGTAAAGTATTTTAGATTATTATCTACGATATCTAGAATGTGGTGAGATTAAAAGTAAACAATTCAATTTACTTACTAACTCAGAAAGTTTAAAAATTACTAAATTTCTTAAAATCCAAATTCATGTTACCAACAAAATCGTCTTAACTAAAGAACTCTGCATCTTGTTCAGTGCACTTAGAACCGGGGAAATAAAACCTCCTTTCTCCGAACGTAATGGAACATGTACTAGCAAATTGCAGTGTCTTCGTTTTATTTTCTGCTCTATATTAACTTCGACAACTTAATGCTTGGTTTGTGATGACAATATTCAGATTTATGAATATTCACTCATTTATTTATTTGCTTTTATTGTGGTACTTACAACAAAAGTTGGAAATTATATAGGTCTTTCAAGCAGTCGTTAGGACAGACTGGATATGGAAGGCAGAGGATTGGATGAAATGGTGCACATTGGGAGAGGCCTATATCCAGCGGTAGACTGCAGTGGGCTAATTGATTGATTGATTTCAGGCATGGATATTGTTCAAGTATTAATGAATGACTCATAATATTTATTTTAGTTTTAATTTAAATACTCACACCAATTTGGGTATAATTCTCTTTAGTCCTCTGTATATAAAACACTAAATTTTCACTCATTGTGTTCTCGCAGGTGACAGCATCTGCTGTCAATTCCGATAGAGGCATGTCACCTCGGAGTCTGGGGTCCACTCTATCAATCTAACTGCAAAATTGGCTGAACTTCGATATTTTCCCCGAAGCGGCTGACATCAAATCCCCACAACCCAAAGGTGATACCGAAGCATTGCAGTTATACCGTTGTTGAACTTTTTAGGGCTCCAACTTCTCTAGAGGCTGGCATAGATGCTGGTATGGTAACCGGGATAGCTTAATGTGCTCTCCGAGGCACGACCAGGCCAATGCCAAAAGCCATATTCTTGCATATAAAATAAATATTTACCGATCCCGCGCCTCCTTTGTACCACCACGTCACTACCACCACGCCACAGAGACTGGCTAGTTGATTAAATATCTATATATATATTATCAATATCTTTATTAAATAAATCAACATGATACAATTATAACATTGTCTACATTTTTATAAAGTCAAAATAACAGTCTAATCTATTAACCCGCCCTTCATCGTACCTGGTGCAAAGGTGCCCATGACGCTGGCGGGATTGCCCCGTTGAACAGCTAGGGCCAACCTTTGTCCGGGGACGAGTTGGGGACTCTGTGGTCCCCACACCCGAGAAGAGGGCCAGATCGTGAGAGATGGCCCTGGGTCGGCCGGGGTGCGAGGGATATGCCTGTCAACCTCACCTTCGGCAACCGAAACGACCCACAGGCGGCGTGCGTTTTAGTCGGTTCGAGTCCGACATAACCTCCTCCACCGGCTCCGGTGGGGAGGTATCCGTGGGGATTTTGCGCACGTAAAAAAAATAAAAATAAAGAGAAAATTACCGTGGTAGCCTAGTGGTTTGGGTAATGGACTGCTGAGACGAGGTCTCGGGTTCGATCCCAGGTTTCACCATGGCACACACCAATGACTTTTCGATGCTTTTCGAAGTTATGTGTGTATTTATCGCAGGTTTATAAGTGCCCGGTTAATGGCAATAGGCTCGCCACCTATTACATTGGGACCTAAACATAAACTGGCGAAATGTGGGTGCTAGCACCTCTGCCTACCCCTTCGGGGATATAGGCGTGAGTTTATGTTATGTTATGTTAAAAAAAAAAAAAAAAAGGGCCAACCTTTGATTAATAGCTAGTATATTTTTGAAACCTGTGTGTTGAGTTAAGAGTTTTTTTACACAGTACTTATAACCGAACGTTAACCCCTTTAGCTAAGTTAAATTTCTAGTATTGCAAATTGGTTCACATCAGTAGTGGATTTACCAGGATTCATACCCAGAACCTTGCTTTTCATTCGTACCCGAGAATTTGTTTTTTATTCGTACCCGGGACAGTGATTGTTATATGTTTGATGGGTATTTCATGATTAGATTAGATGTAATGCAATAACATTCGTATAATCCCTGTTCATGGATTGTAGATTACTTACTCTATATAGAACATAAGAAGTAATTCGCTAAAGTAATAAAAAGATTCAGTAAATAACTGAATTAATCATTTCTATATGCTTCTCTGGTACTCAAAGGTTTGCTGGGAGAGAACTCATTTTGAGTTAAGCTCGCCTTTGTACATTTTCTTTGGAATGTTTTTATTTATGATCTCTGTACTGTGTGTGGTGCAATATAGAATTAAATAAAAAGAAAAAATAATTCTTCATTTGAAATTCTAATCAAACTACTTAATTACATAGGTACATTCTTACATCAATGTAATCATTTTGCTCATGAAAGTTTAAAATTGAGGTTAGAAACAAAGAAATAAACAAACAGTATTAAGAGTTTGACTTTCGCAACCCCACGAAAGAAATAAGCCGTATTTTTTAGGAAGTTCGAAATTTGACTTCTATTCGCTTCAGTAATGGTGGCAAATGCAGTAAATACTTGAGTTTTGTTAATCTGTACTAAATAACTTCATCACGTTAAAAGACAAAGACGTGTGGGATTACGTAACTGCCATTCTTTAGGTACATATTGTACATACGGTGTTCTCTTGCACTTAATACCTACATTAGCACTATGCGCCACAAACGTGTGACGGCACCTACTTGTAACGATTTTGTATGTTTGAGCTCGAGAAATTGAATTTATAAGTCTATTCTTTAAAACTATTTGTCTTGGTTATTTTTCAAGATTGAAAAAATTGTCAACATACCTATTGCTAAGATTTTTGACGTAAATACTTACAAGGTATATTGTATTCACCTAGAAGCTAGGCCAGTGTCACAAAATCATTATAATATGCGTGTGCTTAACAGTATGAAGCAACTGTAGATTACAGAACTCGATCTTATTGCTCTGAATACTATCACCCTTAGGCAGAAGCATCTAAACTTAGATATAGGTATCGAAGTTGGAACTTGTTTGAGCTGTTTACTTACCCGTGTCTGGGTTCGTCGAGGAATAGTTTGATATTGCCGAAGGCTGTTCATCAATGTAATGTTGATGCTAATCATATCATCTTGGTAATTTTAATAGGTCTGATTTATCTATTATTATAATGATTAAATACACTAGCAGCATAAGCTGATGCGTGTATATCACTGCACTTGTGTTTTGATTGTCTAATGTTTATCAAGTCTATTTTTAAAAATATTCACATTAGGAGCTTTTATTACACTTTCCGGAAGGGAGTTCCACATTTGCATAATTTCATTGAGTGACCTCTTAGATGTCTGTTGGAATTCATTATGTAGATGTTTTCTACGTTTGATAGATTATAATGTTTTGTCAGGATCATCAAAATAATTGGGTGTGTCAGCAAAATAATAGATCTGCCTCCAAAATTTAGTTTCGAACGATGCAATGTGCACTAATTATTTATTTTATTTATTTATTTCACAAAAGTATCCTAACAGGAAGAAGTGCGCGGAGATCCAAGTCAAAGTCAAAAATAAATTATTTTGTATAGGCACTTACAAAACGTTAAGAATAAAAAAATCTTTAAGAAATAAATGATTCACCGTTGGATCGTAACGCGGCCCTGGCCTGAGAAGACTCTGACAATAAACTCGAGAAGACCTACCTCTTTGGGATACCTCCGTCAATCTCCAGTAACCTATAGGTATCTATCAGTGTCGGGGCTCACCGTGTCATATTTTAATATTTTGAGTAGGACAAACATTTGATGAAATCACCAGGCGATTACTTTGGATAAAAGGATCCTAGTGGATGAAAAATTCAAATAAATCACTCTGAATTTAAGCAGAGGGTCCAAGTGGACGGAGTCAAAATTATGCACAGTTAGTAATATGACACTGTATAACAATAAAATTATTTAATTTGCACATAATGGAATTATGTTTTATATTTTTTAATAAAATAATATCTTTTCATTACTCACAAGACTTTAGACGACTGAGATAATTTTGAATTGAATGTTACACATTGACTAAAATTACATATACATTTTATCACTGGTAATTTTTAAAGTTCTATAAGCACCATGTATCCCATCGTCTAAGTCTTCGTGCCTATATAGTGATCGGCACGAATGTGTGCGTGTGACCATGTTGTATGAAGCTATGCTCCCGCGCAGACCACGTACTGCACTACGATGGCGGGTGCGCGCTCGTGCTTCCGGTTTTAGATCTGTTTCATAGAACATGCGTTCTTCTGTTTGAAACCATTTTGAATTTGATAAGAGCTTCTTTGTCCATTCGTCTGAAAATATAAACAAATAACACCTAAATATTATAGGCTAAATCACTGGCTATAGCTATGCCACATCCGCTGGGATCTAATAGGAAGGGTAGATCCAAAAAAAAATATCTTGACTACGCGGTAGATAACACGTGTGTCAAATAGAAGCTTGAGACTATGTGAGAGTAAGAAGTAAAAGCCAGAAAACATATCTCAGACTTCGAGGTGAATGTGGTTGCGACAGAGACTAATGCGGAGAGGATGATGATTTTTTATGGGGTGAAATATATATACGGTCAAATTGATTCATTATGTGTTAAGGTAAAATGTAAGGATAGTTACTTGGATTTTGGATTATGTTGTTCGACTCTTTCAAAATTATATTTTAATTGGAGGTACCCCAAGGAATATATGACGACAAATATAATATAAAATTTGAAAATAACCCCCACAATGACCCTTAACGTCCCCTCAATCAATTTCCGTTCCGTAAAAGCAACAATGAATCTCGGGCTCAAGAAAATTATACGAACCTGCAATTAAAAACTTAGCAACTTGTTTGCTAGCGATATTTTTCGTCTAGAGTTTGCGCCAGCAAATAAGTCCCGCGGCAAAACTCTGAATCTTAAATGGTATATATATTCTAAAGAGGCCGCCATACACGCCAATACTGTGTGTTGGTTGTTTCAGACTATGACAGGGAAGGTTAAGAGTTGCCAGCACCATTTTTTATGATGGATTAGTAGAAACTATAATTTAGGCATTGTATTGATCCCAATCACGTCACAACATGTACTCTGTAGTATGCATAAAATATTTTTTTTTGGAGGATAGCATGAGGTGCTACAGCGGCGGATGAGCTCAAATTCACCAATCAAATTAAAAAGCGTAAGGTTGAGAGGATTCACAACATGATCCAAGACTGTCTCTTGATACACTTTGGCTAAAGTTTTCCCTCCTTTAACTCTTTAACTTCTTAAGTCCAGTAGTTTTTTTTAATCCATGTTAAGCATAGTTTAACTAGCTTGTGTTATGGAATCTAGAATACGGATAAACATATTTAAATACTTTTTTTTTGTAAATACATACATATTATACATAGAAACACCCAGACCAATGCAAATACCCATATTCATGCATACAAATATTTGCACTGAGCGGGGAGCGAACCCGCGCCTTTTGCGTAGCAGTCGCGTTACGTTACGCCACAGAGGCTGTTCAACTAAGTACTATTACATTCATATCTGAACGATAAAAGATCTGGAACGACGATACTGGCAACACTACATGTTGCGACTGCCACGCTGCGTCGCGGCCAAGAGACTTATTTACTCGTACTCTCATTTCATTCATCACCTTATAGTAAGTATACATTAGCAAGTTCCTCGTCACTAATACACCTACCATTAAGATCCTTCATAGCTCCAGCTCTACCGCCATATTCAAACGGTAGACCATCAATAGGAATTCGGTCAGCTCCTAACGCGTCTTCTATACTATCTGCGTTGCTATGAAGCTGTACCATTTTGCGTCTCCAGGGGTACAGACCTATGTGGAGTAGTAGGAGAGACATGGTCTTTAGACGTTGTGTGTTGATGACATGAACTTCTGAGATGCGGAAAGGGTAGGCCACCTGGAATAAAAAAAAAATGTTTATAATTTGTAAAAGAAAGTTCTATTTAATTAATTAATTTATTTATTTATACTTTATTGTACACACATATATAACATTAATATAAAAAGATGAGATGTAATGTACAAAGGTGAGCTTGTAATTTTATTGTTATCAATATGCTACACAGCATATGCTACAGCCGCGTGGTTCCTGGAGTAGAATTCGAGTCAGCCCATCTCTTCCCATGCAATGTCATACAAGGCGACTAAGGGATAGGGCTACTTCGAATCAACTATAGTACCGGGAAGACAGCAATAGGCTCTCCCCATATTATGGGGGACCGAAAGCAATGATTAGTGAAATACAAAATATGAGGTAGGACACGGCGGTATTCATAGGAGGTAGGACACGGCAGTATTTCCGCCCAATTGAGCAGTCCGACTGGGGAAGTACCTACAGAATACCGCGGTTATAATATCTTCGTGTTGTGTCAATGAAAAAGACTGAAAAACAAACGTTTGTAACACCAGAGGAGTCACAGTCGCGCTGCCAGCCCTGTAAGTACAGAGTTTCTGTGCCGTCAGTGTAGAAGACAAAGCAGGACAAGCCTTTAGTCTTCCCACTGACAGCACAAATTCTCCAGTGAGCTCTGGCTACCCTACTCACCGCTGGGAACACAACACCAAGTTATTATAGCCGCGGTATTCTGTAGGGCGGAGGTTCTTCCCCAGTCGGACTGCTCAATTGGGCGGAAATACCGCCGTGTCGGCCTTCGGAAATAGAGTTAATAATTAAGATTTCAAACTTCACACACTTTCATGCACCAGACGAAGTCCTTCCAATATGAGCCTCTGAAGTGATTTTTGATGTGTGTTGGTTGAAGATCTGCTACGTCTAAGAATATTACCTCTTCGCCAGGGGTTGGATCTTCTCGTAGCCTGTAAATGAAGTAAAACTGTTATTAATTTATTGTATATGTAATGTATAATATCAATGGCAAAATGAAAATCAATTTCAAATAAACAAGATTACTTTTGGTGCCTGATAATTCAATATTAACCGAGATGAAATATTAATTGTCCTTAATTAGATTTTGGGTTCGATCCCAGGTTTTACCATGGCACACACCAATGACTTTTCGATGCTTTTCGAAGTTATGTGTGTATTTATCGCAGGTTTATAAGTGCCCGGTTAATGGCAATAGACTCGCCACCTATTACATTGGGACCTAAACATAACCTGGCGAAATGTGGGTGCTAGCACCTCTGCCTACCCCTTCGGGAATATAGGCGTGAGTTTATGTTATGTTATGTTAATTAGATTTTAACCAATAGTTTTATAAAACACCTTCTAATTACTGAAATAATTAATGATAAACAATAGACGCGTTATCCGTACTCTAAAATGGCATAAAAAAAGATGACTTTCGTCGTAATTTTATACACCAGAGACGCGACAGTGAAAGAAAATACATATTTGAAAATAAATTATTGTATATCAATACATAATAATATAATTCATTTAAATTAATGATATTGACGTATTACTAGTAAGTATGTAACTTTAATTTTTTAATACTTAATGTTTGTGTCATTTTTGAAAGCCGCCATGTTTCTAAATTACTTATCTATTAATAGTTAATACATCATTGATGATTACCCAATTCAAAGTCTCTACTAATATTCTCTTTAACCCCTCCAGATAAGCCAAACTGCTTGTGTTAGGAGTGGGTTCAAGTCAGTAATGGTGGCAAAGAAGAATAAACTCTTAGACATTTTGGTTCCAACTTTAACTTTTTCTGAAAGACATTCTCCATAGCAGTTTTGCCTTGATATCTTACCAATTTAGAGCTTTTCCTATTTTTGTTTTAAGTGTGTGCACATCGAGTTACGTTACAATCTAGTGCAGATCTGTGTTTTATTATTATTATTTTCAAAAATTGTAATGTATTTTATGAGTCGCGGCTGAGGCGACGCGGCAAGCAGAAAAACAATGAAATACGCCGCAATGGGTCCACAATATTATTTTGTGCCCGATGCGGTGGATACTATAGGCAGTTGGGGGTCGGAGGCGAAGGACTTCATTGCTGAAATTGGTCGCCGTATCCACGAACAAGGCGGTGACTCCCGCTCCGACTCGTTTCTGAGGCAAACGATGGCCATCGCGATTCAGCGAGGCAACACCGCCAGTGGCATGGGCACCTTTGCGCCGGGAACGATACGAGGCGATACTAGTATGACTTGACATAATATGACAAATCTGTGATTGCAAAATATTGTGTAATAAATAATAATAAAGTAGTATTATGGCTAGGATACAAATAAACTCCAAAACTAGTCCAAATCTAAGCGCTAGATTTTAAGAAACTTTATTTTTAATGTCAAGAATAAACTGCTAACATGCAAACAATATAACTAATTGTCCCCAGAGTCTATTGTCGCCTTTGTTTCATGCGGCATTCACGCCACGTTCTAAGAATTTCCTTATAATCCGATATTAGTTTTATTGACTTAGCTGTTATTTCTTGCCGAGCATAATATTAAAATGAAGCGGTATTCAATGTTTTGAAATTCAGTATTCGAATAATATCTCCTTGTGGGATCCATGTTTTAAGCATAATTATGTTTATTTTAAAGTTTATTAGTATTTCGAATTACTATTTAAGCATACACTCTTATTAAATGGAATTAAAACAGTTTTACTACATGTAACCAATAATTGATGACCTCCGTGTCGTGTCGTGGCGGTAGAGCGTTTGTCTATACGTTGGAGTTCGCGATATCGATTCCCGCTCAGTGCAAATATGTTTTTTTTTATATCACTTAGTTGGCAGACAAGCACACGGCCCACCTGATGGAAAGTAGTTACCGTGACCTATGGACGTCTGTAACACCAGAGTCACAGTCGCGCTGCCAACCCTGTAAGTACAGAGTTTCTGTGCCGTCAGTAGAAGACAAAGCAGGACAAGCCCACTGACAGCACAAATTCTCCAGTGAGCTCTGGCTACCCTATTCACCACTGGGAACACAACACGAAGTTATTATAGCCGCGGTATTCTGTAGGGCGGAGGTACTACCCCAGTCGGACTGTTTGTACATGAATGTGTATATTTACACTGTTCTGTTTGCAAATAGCAGTCACTCCCGTAAATACAACTAAGGAGGAGCAGGAGAATGGACCCGTGTTCTAAAATCATGCTCTGAATGTAACCGGGATTAGTGCTATGATAATGATATAAACACTTAAATTTTGACAGCTCAGTTTTTCATATATCACTTAGGTGGCAGACAAGCATACGGTCCATGTGTTGGGAAGTGGTAACCGTGAACTATGAACGTGTGCTATACCAGAGGCATCAGACTCATGTTGCGGACTCTGTAGAAATCTTCTAACGCCCTTCTAAGAGAGAATCATATTGTAGCCGCTTGCGAAAACCACACGAACTCCATGGTGTTCTCGTACAAAGATAGCCAGACAGGTAAATTTACCTTAATATATATTAGTTGGGAGAAATCTGGTAATTTTACCTGATGTCTAATATCATGAGCCACCTCGCTAACAGTGCCTTAGCTGATAAAGATCGATCTTGGGCTGTTGGAGTTGGCAGTCGCAGTATCGTCACTCGTCGGCCACTTGCACTGCGGCACTGTAGTGGTACAATATATCTGAAAATAGTTATTTAAATGTTTGTAAGCATGTTTTATTACATAAATTAATTAATAAAATAACATTGAGGCTGGCAGAAAGAATTCTTTTGCAATATGTACGCATTATTGCTGCGAGTTATTTTCTGTGGAGGTTTTATGAATTATGATAACCACTTACTAAGTACAGTTTAAATACTAGTTTGCTATGCAATTAATTGATGCAAAAATCAAAGAACGTAATTTTTTGATTGTCAAACATGTGTTAAGATAAAGTTAAATCCAAGCTTCAGGAGTCATAAACCTTATCCTACAACCTCCATCTTGTAAAAAAGGCTTTGAATGGCCTTTTTGTTAAACGCTATTCGTTACATAGAAAATTTGTAAGACGCACAATACAGATTCGGGGAGATGGGCCTCGTCAGCATTGGGCTGCAACCCGTCTAAGAGAAGGAAAACTCTGAAATCAAAACCGGGGAGATGGGCCTCGTCAGTATTGGTCTGCAACCATCTAGGAGAAGGTCACTCCGAAATAAAACCAACTCTCAGGGAGCATACCCGAGAAAAAACCCCGATCCAAGGTGTTAGCCGACCCGTGCCAAGGATTCGTGACCAGAGGGCAAGCTGGTGTAACGGAGGGTGTCTGTGTTGGCGGTCACAGGACACACTTGAGATTCCGCCTTACCTCCGTAAAGGGCTCTGCGGGGGTGGACCATATTTTCCCTATGACTCGTGGGAACGCAATGATTCCAAAAAAAATTAATCATCCGCATGGCGGCGACGCGGTACGCCACCCGTCACGTCTCGTTTCCAGTGGGGGCGAAAAGTGGCTCACGGAGAGCCGTTTTGCTACGTTGAATGTTGGAGGAGGAATGGAAGAAAAAATGAATGATGTTTGTAAGATGATGGATGAAAGAAGGATTGATGTGCTTTGTGTGAATGAGACGAAGAGGAAAGGATGTGACACCACCAAGCACGGACCCTACACCGCGTACTGGTCGGGAGTACCCAATACCGACAGAGCTTGCCAGGGAGTTGGTGTCATCCTATCTGCTAGAATGGCTGAGTGTGTGAATATATTCGAATGTGTGAATGCTAGACTGATGTGGATGAGAATGAAAGTGGGACTCACTCGTATTTTTGTCGTAGGGGTTTATGCTCCTGTAGACTCCGGTACGAATACGTCCCAGGAAGTACAAGAAGAAAGAGAACAGTTTTGGGAGAGTTTAAGAGATGTATTAAGAGAATGTAAGGATAATGAAAGAATCATAATGCTAGGTGATTTTAATGGATGGGTAGGACTGAAACGAGATGGATTTGAAAGGGTTCTTGGCAAGTACGGAGATGAACGAGTGAACGAAAATGGTAAAGGTTTGCTTGAAGTATGTTTGGAATGGAACCTTTGTGTGTCAAACACGATGTTTCGACACAAAAGGATTCATATGTATACAAGAGAAGCGAAGAATGTCAGTAAAAGTATGATTGATTTTGTAATAGTGGATGAAAGATTGAGAAAAAATATTCTAGACGCTAGGGTATATCGCGGTGTGGGTATCCATACAGATCACTTTTTGGTTATGTGCCGTATAAGTGATCTCTTTAAAGGATGGAGACGTAGAAGGCGTGAGCCCATAAGTGTTCTAGAAAGAATAAAAGTAGAAAACTTGCAAGAAGATAAAGTGAGAGAGGAGTATGGAAGCAAATTAACTGAAAGGTTTCATGATCTTGATAGTATTTGTGAGATTGAGGAGTTATGGAAGGTATTCAAAGATGAGATTGTGAGTGTGGCTTCCCAAGTATGTGGTATAAGTAAAAGAAGTAAAGTGCAAAAGGTGAAGCATGCATGGTGGGATAAAGAAGTGCAAAAGTTGGTATGTGAGAAAAAGAAAGCGTGGCTTGACTGGCTCTCAGTCAGAGCTAATGAGAGAATGCAGCAAGCTACAATTGAGAATGTGGATGAAGCGAAAGATAAATATAGAAGACTGAAAGGGATAGTGAAAGGAGTGATTGCTAGAAAGAAAAAGGAACAAAAAGACGTGTTTGATGAAAGGTTATCTGAGGATTTCCAGACGAACATTAAGTTCTTTTGGAAGTCCATTCGTTTAGCCAGAGGAGAAACACAGAGCTCCGAGCTGAACGCTATTAGAGACCAGAATGGAAGTATTGTAAAAGGTGAGGAATGTGTGTTAAAAAGATGGCAGGACTATTTTGAAAGCTTGTTTGAAAGAGAGGATGGTGTACATGCACTAACCTCGGTGATGGATGACTATGTTGATGCTGATAAAAGTGGTATTAGTATGAATGAAGTTGTGAGTGCATTAAGAAGTATGAAAGCTGGTAAAGCAGCGGGATATGATAAGGTGACAGTCGAGATGCTGAAGGCTGGACAGGGCCTTGTAGCAAGTCAGTTGTGCCGCCTTTTCAACATATGTTGGGTTAGCGGTCGTGTACCAAGTGATTGGTGTAAGGCCGTTATAGTTCCACTTTACAAAGGAAAGGGCTCGCATCAAGACTGCAAAAACTACAGGGGCATTAGCCTACTCAGCGTCGTCGGCAAACTGTATGCGAAAGTGTTGATTGAGAGAGTTATGAAAGAAACCGATGAGAAAATATGGGATGCACAAGCGGGTTTTAGAAAGGGAATGGGATGTACGGATCAGGTCTTTTCATTGCGAAGCATAGCCGAGAAATTTTTGGCCAAGAGTCAAAAGGTCTATTGCGCATTTGTGGATTTGGAAAAGGCCTATGACAAAGTGGTGAGGAATGAACTTTGGTCGGTACTGTCTATGTATGGGGTGAGCAGCAACCTTATTCGAGCTGTGAAGTCTCTCTATGAGGACTCCAGAGCTTGCGTGAGGATACATGGGTCATACACTGAATGGTTTAGTATCCAAAAAGGGGTTAGACAGGGATGTGTAGCGTCACCATGGCTGTTTAACTTATTCATGGACAGTTGTTTGCAAGATTTGAAAGATAAAGAATGTGGTTTAAGAATGAAGAATTTACTCGTCAAATGTCTTCTCTATGCTGATGATCAGGTTTTACTGGCGTCATCGGCAGATGAGTTGCAGGAGATGGTAACAACTATGCATGAAGCTTTTGAGAGGAAAGGAATGAAAGTGAATGTTAGTAAGACAAAAGTTATGGTTTTTGAAAGAGATGAATGTGTGACAGAGTGTAGGATTTGTATAGATGGAGAAAAAGTGGAACAAGTGAATGAGTTCATATATTTGGGAACATTGTTTACGAGAGATGGAAAGCATGAAGAAGATGTTGAAAGGAGAGTGATGGCTGGAAATAGAGTGAATGGGGCACTACACAACTTTATGAGCAGCCGGAAAGTGTCCGAAAAGGCACGACTGGCTGTACATGGAGGAGTATTGGTGCCGACTCTTATGTATGGTAGTGAAAGTTGGGTGTGGCAGAAAAAGCATCAGAGTAGAGTAAATGCAGTAGAAATGCGTGCGTTGCGAAGTATGTGTGGCTTGACCTTGAAAGATAGAGTGAGAAATAGCGTGATAAGAGAACGATGTGGAGTGATAGAAGATGTAGTGATGAGAATTGAGAGAGGAATGTTGAGATGGTTTGGTCATGTTGAGAGAATGAATGAAAGAAGACTAACGAAACAGGTGTATGAGGCGAGTGTGGATGGTACCGTCGGAAGGGGAAGACCTAGGCGCACATACCTGGACCAAATCGGGGAAGTTTTAGAAAAGGGGCAGGTCAGGAGTACTCTAAACCGACGAGCATGCATGAAGAATGTAATGAGAGTGAATGAAGCGAGAGTAATATGTCAGGATCGTAGCAAATGGAGATCCGTGATCTCTGCCTACCCCTATGGGAGACAGGCGTGATTTTATGTATGTATGTATGTACAATACAGATTACTCAGTACTGGAAACCCATCATGAAATATTCGCAATTGCATATCGCATAGCATCATCAAAACAGCCTCGCGGAAACTCGGACTCCTAAACAGAGTGAGACGTTTTTTCACGCCGGAGCAGCGGTGTCTTCTCTATAAGACACAAATTCGCTCCTGCGTGGAATACTGCTCGCATCTCTGGGATGGCTCCGCGAAATACCTACTAGATGCTCTCGACAGGTTGCAGCGACGCGCGGTCCGAATTATTGGGAACCCTGAGGTCACGAACACCCTCGAGCCTTTGCAGATGCGTAGAGATATTGCTTCCTTGGCTGTATTTTACCGTCTCTACCACGGTGAGTGTTCTGACGAGCTCTTCCAACTAATCCCACCATCTCCTTTCCTACATAGGACAACACGTGCAGGCCTTAGATGTCACCCTCACACTGTGCAGAATATACGAGCAAGAACCAAGCGGTTCGGAGACTCTTTTCTTTGCCGCACCACCAAGACCTGGAATTCATTACCAGCACACGTGTTTCCTTCTTCCTACAGTCCCGGGGCCTTTAAGCGGGGCGTGAAAAAGCATCTGATGAGGCCGCCAAGCTGAGTGCCACCATTGTAGCACTTAGTGTCTGTAATGGTGACCCTCTTTCCTGAGACTTTGCCTTTAGCTTACCATCAGGCGAGGTGAGGTCAAGTTGGCGTGTCGTATATAAAAAAAAAAAAAAAAAAATTGCTGATCAAAGTTTTGGGTTGATCTGTTCCATGGTACACATATTATATTCTGCAATCAGATCCATGTCCCAATTCTGTTCGGTTTTTTTTCCCCACCGGAGCTGGCAGGAGAGGTTATGTCGGACTCGAACCGACTAAAACGCACGGCGCCTGTAGGTCATTGTTGGTTGCCGAAGGTGAGGTTGATAGGCATATTCCTCTTACCCCGGCTGACCCAGGGCCGTATCTCTCGATCTGCCCCTCCTCGTGTGCTTCTGCTAGGATGACGGGTGGCTCCACCCATCACTCCCAGGCCTGCGCTCATGGGAGGTCATTCCTCGTATTCTGTTCGCTTTAGCAGGTAAGGCATGAGCGTACTACATGGCTAAATGCTACGACTTTCGTTAATGCGCGAATCCTCGGATGTTTCATGATCTACTTAGTTTAGGTAGAAGTCACGTTAAAAAGATGTAATTATATTGCAATATATTGAGAGATGAAGAAATGGAAATAGCCCCCGATTTTCAGTATTTTTCTAAATTGTAGAATATTAGAATCGAAATGCCTAATATTTCCTAAAAATTGATTAGCTGCTTTTGTTAGGAGTGGGTTCAGGAGCGGTCGGTAGTGTAATGGCCAGGATTCGAACCCGGGACCTTTCGATTGTAAGGCCGAATCCTTAACCACTAAGCTACCTTTACATTCAGATTGAAACATTGATAGTTTTGTATATATTTTATAAGTAATTGCATATATTTTATCTGTAAATTATAATAGGGTAGTTAATAGAGAAATAAAAACCAAATCAAAATCGGTTCATCCGTTCAGGAGCTACGATGCCATAGACAGACACAGACACACACATAGACACGTCAAACTTATAACACCCCGTCGTTTTTGCGTCGGGGATTAAAAATAGATTGTAACAAAAATATTATTAAAAAGAATGACAGAAAGAGAATACATTTTGTTACTCACACATCTTGACAACTGGATAAAATATCCTCATCATCAGGGTGTCTTTTATGCCACAGATCAGTCAATCCTCCCGGACCTCTAGCTCTGTAATACCGCCGAGCTCGCTTAGCTGCTTCAATCTCATTTCCTTCACAGGCGACAGGAAAGAGATTGAGGACTATCAGCTCATCTGGGGTTACTTCTCTGGTGAGGTTATCACGTGCCCATCGTTCCGCAAACGACGCTGCAGGTGACATCCTTAAGCTGAAATAGAGGAAAGTTCCGGAATTAGCACACAATTCTTAATTTCCTTCAAAAGAAAAAAGATTTTTATTTAAGCATGTTCCTCATTTACTCGAAGATTTAAAAGTTGGCATTGAGTAATCAGATATTGCTTTAACAAAGAGTACTGCTTCTCATGGAGCCACATTTGTCTTCAAGTCAGGAGTTAATGATGGGCTCCTGGATAAATTGAGGAAACTCTTTAAATATTAAGAGGGACCCATTAAAAATATTGATACTTTATGTGACCCACTGCTATTATATTTAATAATATTGGTAGTTCTTCTTTCTGTATATTATTATGTCGATATTTGAGTACTTCTTTACTAAAATACAGACATAATCAGGTACTGAAATATTTGTTACAGTTACCTATAGTAAATATTTCAGTAGGTACTAACGTAATACCTTAAAATGTAAAGAAACAACAGTAAGTAAACTAACTAAATAAAACCTAAATATTTACATACATGCATCATAAAATTGGTATGTATTGCTATGAATGAACTGGTTACGTTGCCAAAAAGATTGTCACGTTAAATAGCTATGCAATATGTGTTGATAAAGATGTATATTTACATAGTGTAGGTATATAACATCATACAGTAAATTGTTGAGAGAAAGATTCAAATTAAGATATAGATCAATTATATTATTATCAATTATATATAGATAATAATTAAATATTCGTTGTTTTATGTATAACTTGTAGTATTAGCTCAAATCCTTTGGAGGTTTATTATTACTACTAAACTGTTATTTATGTCCGTATTATGTAATTTTTTAAATAAATTTAAAATAAAAGGTAGGTACTAAAAGTGTTACAGGATTGCACCAGCGTGGGTAATGTTTCATGAGAGTATATTTGTATTAATGTAGTTGCTCTCTTTTAGTTTTTTTCATTGCTACTATCTGAAGGTCTAAAGACCAAACAAATTTCAATAAATGAGATATAAACAAAGTATCTATACATTTTGGACTTAACATTAAAATTGAGGTGAGCAGGTGCTTGTCTGCCACATAAATTGTATAAAAAAATACAAACAATTGTAAAATCATAATTGCCTCAACAATAACGACTCTTCCTCCCCCTTCGGGGATCTACAGTAGGTATGTATGTATCAACAATTCTTCTCAAAATTAATGAATGATCTATTTCAATAAAAGAGGAAATACAGAGTTTTCACGTTATCATAAGGGCATTTTCACTTTAAATGACACATTGCTGTTTTGGAGCTGTCCCTAGGAATTAGCATTTTTTATAAATATTTAAATAATTGTTTTGGTAATAAATTAAAGACACATTGAAAATATATGAAACAGGCTACCTCTATTTGTTATTAACATAAATATAGAACAGTTAATTTATAAATAAAACATATTTGAAATTTCAAGATTTTTCAGTTTCATACTGTCCCATTTGTAAACTGTCAACTTTGGATTGAGTTTTTAATGATTTTTTATATGATAGATTACGAGTATGTAGCGATGATTGCAATGCATATAAAAGAAAGCTAGTTGTTACTTTATCTCATTTTTTGTATTAGTTTTTATTATTATTTATTTATAATATTATTTTTTATCTTGTCCCCCACTTTTTTGCATTCCGGACATTTCCGGTTTTGTAACGGGAATTATTCATTCAATTTTTTACCAAAAAGTGATATTTTTTATTAATCTGGCAATTTCGGGCATTACGATTAGTATAGGGAATCAGCCATTTTGAAATCAGTGTCAAAAAATATTTTGTGAAGGTTAACGTGATTGTGCTTCAAATTTAGCGTCGGTGTTTGTCTGGTAAGTAACGTCTTTATTCTTATTTTTTAGGGTTTAATCATAATATCTGTTATATTTAATGCATGCATTGGACTGTATTCCATGCGAAAAACATTAAACATGAAAGGATTATTCGTTATAATTGGTATTTTTTCTTTAAATATTTCTAACGGTCGCAATTTTGTAACGTCTGTTTTGTAACGTTACAATATGCGGACTAAAAACGTTACAAAATGGACACGTAAAGGCTAATGCACAAAGGCAAATTAATACTAACCGACTGCGTTGAAGCTTAAAAGAGGGTTATTTGTTTTAATAATCTTGCATTTTTTTACTTGAAGCTTTTATTTAGAGTCACCTGTCTCGGTGTCTGTCTGTAACCAAATCTTGTAAGTTAAATTTAATCTACTTATCGGTTACCGATTGAGCTGAAATTTTGCAAGCATGTGTGAATTGGATGACAATGCACAAACAGGGTCGTGACCATTAGACCCATCATGGGGGAGTGGCTAGAGAGGCCACACGGCAGCCTCTCGTACCGTCTGACGCAGATGATCACCGAGCACGGATGCTTCGGAAAGTATCTGCGTCGGATGCAGAAAGAGCCAACGTCCGAGTGCCATCACTGCGACGCGAGCGAGGACTCAGGTCTGCACACGCTCACCGAGTGTCCGGCGTGGGAGACGCCGAGGCGGGAGCTTGTGGCGGCCCTGGGAGTGAGGGTTCTCACGCTCTCCACCTTGCTCGCGGCGATGGTTCGCTGCGCGGATGCGTGGGCGGCCGGCGCCTCCTTCTGCGAGCAAGTAATGCTCGTGAAGGAGGAGGCGGGGCGGGAGCGGCAGCGGGAGCGACGAAGGATCGCAAAACAAGCTGCCCGCGCACGAAGGCAACTCGGGCGTCGGAGGTCGATGAACGACCTCCGCCCCCCATGAGCGCCGGCCTGGGGGTGACAGGTGAAGCCGCCTGTCACCCTGGCAGAAGCAGGCCGCGGCGGTGGCGCGCGTGGCGCGCCTCCCCGTTTCCGGGGACGAGTTGGGGACTCTGTAGTCCCCACACCCGAGAAGAGGGCCATATCGTGAGAGATGGCCCTGGGTCGGCCGGGGTGCGAGGGATATGCCTGTCAACCTCACCTTCGGCAACCAAAACGACCCACAGGCGGCGTGCGTTTTAGTCGGTTCGAGTCCGACATAACCTCCTCCACCGGCTCCGGTGGGGAGGTATCCGTGGGGATTTTGCGCACGTAAAAAAAAAAAAAAAAAAAAAGGGTCGTGACCATAGGAACTCAGAAGTTAGACAACAATATGCATCGTGTTTGGACTCATTTGATTCGTGTTGAAAGGTACTTTGGTACTAGTTGGTAACCAGGGTCTAATGATGGAGCCGGAAGATGGTCATAGAACTCAATAGTGAAACAACGCAATCCCATTGAGTTTATACTCGTTTGGTTCGTATTGACGAGTGCTTAGGTGCTAGATGGTTAGTTTAATTCGAAACTTACTAAGTAGTTTCACTTTTTAATTTTTAGGCAACAATGGCGTTCACATCAGCAGAAGGGGTTAGAAGGTATAGAGAAAAATTAAAAAACAATCCAGAAAAAGCCGAAGAAATAAGAAAGAAAAATGTAGATCGAATTAGAACTAAAAAAAAAAGTTGCTGAGATGAGTGAAATAGAAAAAAATACAAAACGTCAAACTTGGAGAGAGGAGAAAAGAAAACAACGTGCTTCAAAATGTAATCAAGTAAATGCTACTGCCGGAACCTCAATTAATACAAACCCTGCAGTTTCACCTTCTACAAATCGATTAAAAGAAAATCTTAGTATAAGTAAACATTTATCAACAAAAATACCAAATTTTAAGTCTTAAATATAAAATAGCTTTAAAATAAAATTCAATACTTAAAAAATGCGTCGTAAGACTGAGAAAAAGATACAGTCGCCTTAAAAAATCTACTTCATTAATAATAAATAATCAGCAAGACCTACTTGACAAACAAAAAGCCAGGGAGAAACAAAGAGATATTGGAACTGACATTACGGCGGACTTATGCACAATGTGAAAAACGTATCGACAAACAGATTTTGAAAAGTTAATAAATAACTCTCAGCCTGGTAAAAAGACATAATATATGTAGCAAAACTAATGGGACTTGGTAGTAAACAACGGAATAGAAAGGAAAAAAAGAGACAGACATGTTGCTAAGAAATTGAGATGTTTTGGTTAAGAGATGAGACCACCAGAGCAACTGCAGGGAAAAAAGAATGTAGGTCTTTTGAAAAAAAAAAGGAACAAATAAGGTATACAGTTGATACATTAGCAAATTTATATAAAAGGTATAAAGAAGAGGGTGGAAAATTTGGTATGTAATTTTTTGTTTCAGTAATATCTGAGGTAAATTGTATTCTTATTTTATATTTTGTGTTTTTTTTTGTTATTCTTGGTTATAGAATGCAATTTACCTAATAATTATTTTATTTACTGAAGCAAAACACTGAGCGTAGATATTTCATGAGACAGTTAGTTTTGTTATTTTTTCTTAAGGTTTTTACTACCTACTTGCATTGTTTTTTTTAATTTTTAATTTTATAAACCACTGGATGAATCTTAATTTCATTTGAGTGTCTTGTTTGCAATGACACCCAAAGATTTAATAAACTTACCTGATAGTTCATATAAACAAAATTGTGTTTAATTGTCCCTTTTCATATTTATTGGTACATTTAGGACTATGCCTTATAATTTCTGTTTTGTAACATTTTTGTCTATTTTGTAACTGTCCCATTTTTTTTTACTTGATTTCTGTAGATTTTTCTGAAATGCTCATAAAAACTAAATAATATCTTTGTTATAAATAAAAAAGAAATTCAAATCTTTTCCTAACAGTAAAAATCAATAACGTACCTTAAAAACTAAAACTGTGACGTTAAAAATAAAACTTTATTTGGTACAAAATGTTACAAAACAGAATGAAATGTTATGATAGAAATTTCAAATTCAATACTTTACATAATATTTAGAGTTATTATCTTTCTATGGGCTCTAAATTTAACAAATAGTTGATTGTTCAGTCTCGTTAATGGTTTATATCATTTTTATGTGAAGATCATTTTCGTTACAAAGCGGACAATTATTGGTCACCCGTCTCACATAAATATTAATTATTGCAAAAAATATGAATATATTACGTGAACTTTTATAAAAAATACAAAATAGGATAGTTTTTAAATCTATATCAATAGTTAATGCAGACGTAGTTAATAAAAAATTTAAAATCCTAAAATTTCAGATAGGTGTCATCTAAAGTGAAAATGCCCATAAAACAGATCAGAGAAAATATTGTAAGATGAAACAACTTATGCGTTTCTAGGCGCAACCTAGGCGCTTGTACTAATTATTAAAACATTGTATCTATTCATAACTCCTAATTAAAAATTGTTAACCTTGTTTTTATTGTCATAATATGTGACATTATTACATGCCAATCTGGCTGAATTAAAATAAATAGAATTAAAATGATTGGAATTACCACAGATATCAGCCTTCTAACAATATATAGGTTCATTTTCCAATTTATAGCTAAATATTATAGTGAGATAATATTATGAAATAGGTTACAAATTGAAAATTAAATATGAACAACTAAACCATACGTGTAAATGCTTTATGGAGGAAATATATACCAACAAAAATAAAAAAAATGGCTGCTCTAAGCCTACTTAGCCACTAAACCACGACGTTGTCCTTGCTACCCAATTGTAAAAAATTGGTGTTCTTCACCTCATCTGATTGTAGTAAAAAATGTATTAAGTTGTACCTACGAATGTTAACGCTCTGCTGCATTTGGAGGCGACTGATTACAACTAAATCTCAAGGTACTTAAGTAAGTAATTCATGTCTTAAGTATAACATGGTGCGACGGATATGCCTGCCTACCTCCCCTCCGGCAACCAACAACGTTAACAGCCTTTTAGTCGGTTCGAGTCCGACATAACCTCTTCCACCGGTACCGTAAAAAGAGGGTGAATTTTACCAGTATAAACAATGCGAACGAACCAAACTAAACAGAGTTAAATATAACATTTTACGAATTATTGAAATTTGGGCACGATTACTTACTAACTTTTCCAGTGAATTTAAATCGGTTGGTCCTCGAGAGTATTCCCCTTCGATAGTCCCTATCATGATTTAACCCAGTTTAGTTTGATTTATATACATAATATTGTTCATGTTCTAATTTTAGTATAATGTACTTGCTTCGGCAGTACATATACTAAAATTGGAACATGAACAATAGGTTCCCAAAATGAAACGCGCACTAATCCACAACACAGTATTTTGAAGGATAGGTACAAGTTCACAGTGAATTCGTTAGAATGAATTAATTTTGCTCTTTTATTCACTCTGTAAAAATCTTAATAGCGCGATGTAGCATACGTTACAACGCCATCTTGTGGTACATTTAGAAGTGTGGTACATTTACATACAAATTCAAAGGTATTGATTTGGACTTGTTTCCATATAACCACATATTTTTAGAATACTTATGGCTAATTTAGAATTTACAAAAAGATTTAATAGATACACCACAAGATGTTTTAATATATACACCACAGTGTCGCTACTTATTGATTGTTCATACACAACTCAAATTAAACATTGCGGTGTTTAACATTCGATGTTATAACATGTAAAGGAAAAAATCTTCTATAATACTTGTAAATATAAAAGCGAATGTCCACTCACTGATTAATCATAAAATCTCAGAAACTATAACACATGTATCGCAAGCTAAGCTGCCCGCGTATGAAGGCAACTCGGGCGTCGGAGGTCGATGAACGACCTGTGCCCACCATGAGCGCCGGCCTGGGGGTGACAGGTGGAGCCGCCTGTCACCCTGGCAGAAGCAGGCCGCGGCGGTGGCGCGCCTGCCGCGCCTCCCCGTTTCCGGGGTCGAGTTGGGGACTCTGTAGTCCCCACACCCGAGACGAGGGCCAGATCGTGAGAGATGGCCCTGGGTCGGCCGGGGTGCGAGGGCTATGCCTGTCAACCTCACCTTCGGCAACCAAAACGACCCACAGGCGGCGTGCGTTTTAGGCGATTCGAGTCCGACATCACCTCCTCCACCGGCTCCGGTCCCCACCGGAGAAATCCCCACGGATACCTCCCCAGGTATCCGTGGGGATTTTGCGCAGGTAAAAAAAATCAGTAATTCATATTTCTATATACATAATTACTAAACCGTTACTTGAATGATTTACACCCAAAATACTAGTGAGAACTTAGTATGGGTGGCTGCGATTTCAGTTGCAATACAAATTGTCATTCTATTACTTGTGAATTCTATCCAATGTTATGTATTGCGACGAAGGATCGCAACTCGAGCATCGGAGGTCGATAAATGACCTCCGCCCCCCATGAGCGCAGGCCTGGGGGTGATGGGTGGAGCCACCTGTCACCCTAGCAGAAGCAGGTCGCGGCGGCGGTGCGTGTTGCGCATCTCCCCGTTTCCGGGGACGAGTTGAGGACCCTGTGGTCCGCGTACCCGAGGAGGGCCACATCTAGAGAGAAAGCCCTGTGTCAGCCGGGGTACGAGGGATATGCCTGTCAACCTCACCTTCGGCAACCAACAATAACCCACAGGCACCGTGCGTTTTAGTTGGTTCGAATCTGATGTAACCTCTCCCACCAGCTCCGGCGGGGAAGGTAACCGTAGGGATTTTTTAGCACGTAAAAAAAAAAGTGTCAAACCTGAAAGCAACCCACTTGTAAAACATCCGTATTTTACCATATTTACCGTTTCAGAACAATAATTTAAACCATTATCCGCCATACGTATGTACTTTACAATGAACAATAATAACAAATAACGGACGAGTGAAATCTGTGACTAGTACGTCATATTCTTTAGTTCTACCACTGGTACGTGTATTTAAGGGTACATAGAACTCGAGAACTAGGTTGGAAAATTACGTGGCTTGTGATGTTTAACGCATAATGATTCTTATATTTCCGTGTAATTTTATGTACGTTGTAATATTCATAATATAATCATAATAAAAGGTGCCAGTCTTTATGTTTTTATGAGATAAAAATGCATACAAGACTGATGCCTGAAGTTTGATTCTACTTAATCTGAATCCTGGTCCCGATTACATTCTATACTTTTACTTAGGAGTTTGAGGATTCGAATCCTCTCCTGCAGCAAACAATGAGTTTGGTCGAAAACCCGAGAGGAAACCCTGCGGTGAAGCCTTATCCGTCAATCAACAGGTATTCACCGGTCAAAAAGGTCTGAAGGACACGTGAGTAGCAGTGCAAAGCTACGAGACGTTTCTGAAGATGGAGAAGAAGCTGAGAAGATGAACACTGAAAGTGAGGAGCGGAAGAGAAGGTGAGGTGATGAACACCATTTTGTTTAAAATGAAATGAAATTAAGTAATTTTAGAAATAGCAAAACGATTGGTCGATGCTTCGCGTGACCAAAGGGCTGGCCTCTTTTTCGCTCAACGGATTGGCATTGTCATCCAACGGGGTAATGCCGCCAGGCTTTTGGGCACATTACCAGTCGACATTGATGGGGAGGAATTTTTCGATGCTTAATTTGATCCTTTTGTATCCTATTTTATATTCTTGTAAATATTAGTCTATATCTTATTACATTAGTTTACCTGTTATTAGGTTATAAAATATAATTGAATTGTCCTAGAAGTCGACATAAATTGGCGGGATATTATGTATCAGTAATTCGATATTTTACAGACAATTGAAATTAATGTAAAGCCAAGTTACATTAAGTCAGTCAAGTCAAGTTACGTTTAATCTATTAATATGCGAAGATGCCCATCACGCTGGCGGTATTGCCCTACTTGAAAACGATTGGTAATCTATACCTCAGGTACGAGGGTGAGCAAGAGCCACCAGATTTGTTCCTCAACCTGTGCCTCAGAATCAATTTAGAAAAGATCATAAATCATGCTTATTATTAGAACGGTAAAGTTCGTTACTCAATCACACAAATACAGACAGATTGGGGACTCTGTGGTCCCCACACCCGAGAAGAGGGCCAGATCGTGAGAGATGGCCCTGGGTCGGCCGGGGTGCGAGGGATATGCCTGTCAACCTCACCTTCGGCAACCGAAACGACTCACAGGCGGCGTGCGTTTTAGTCGGTTCGAGTCCGACATAACCTCCTCCACCGGCTCCGGTGGGGAGGTATCCGTGGGGATTTTGCGCACGTAAAAAAAAAAAAAAAAAAAATACAGACAGATTTGGTTAAAGCTTGGCACTTTTTTATTTTGTCTGTGAATGCCTGTGGGAATACCTCCAAGTTTCAAAGTGAAGTCTTACTAAGTTAGTTGTTTATTAGTTCGCG
The DNA here is from genome assembly GCA_963662185.1 of Eilema griseolum. Lineage (NCBI taxonomy): Eukaryota > Metazoa > Arthropoda > Insecta > Lepidoptera > Erebidae > Eilema > Eilema griseolum. The sequence continues at coordinate 8,155,834 of OY759249.1, forward strand.
TAACAAATTAATGGCAAACTTTAGGTGATTAGTTTCATGCATGAAGAAGTAAAAACTAATTTCAAAATTATCAATATCAAGTTAGTTTATTTATTAAAAAAAGATTAGCCCTCGTGGAAATTATAGCTAATGAAAATTGACTGGCAGTGAAATCATTGATGTATCATATATAAAATAAACATAATAGTCCAAACAGTTAGTTTTACGGCCTTGCGGTACAAATACGCTAACGCTACTTTCCATCAGGTGGGCCGTGTGCTTGCCTGCCACCTACGTGGTATAAAAAAATTAGTTGCCATTTTTTACGTCACTTAGAAATGACACTTGCTGTGTGTGTGTGACTGTGCTGTACAGTACTATATTATGCTAAGACTACTCTAAAATAAGTAATGTCTGACAGCCTTGCGACCTTGGATTATAAGTATTATACGGTGTTTTTTTAATGGGACAGAGAGTATAAGGAAATCCAAAACCATAACAGATACAAGGAAACTGCATTATTAACCATTAAGTCTTTTTTTTGGAAAAAGATTTTAAATAAGCATAGGTCAACCGTGTATTTTACATATTGATGCCATTGAGCTCATTTTTAATGCAAATCAACTCAGAATCATAGGAGGATTATTTCATTGTTATAGGAGAAAAAGGAAATAACTAATGGCCTGTTAATTTACCTCTGCCTGCCCCCTCGGGGATTTACAGGCGATTTGATGATTTTATTTTCATCCATGACAATGATTCAAATATTCAACTTCTTCAACTGAATTGGGAAAAGGCTCGGAGAGCAGAGTGACGTGACCATTTTAATTACAGCGCTATTTGTAAAGCCAGTTAAAAATAACTGTACAATATTGAGAAAGCTCCAGTTTCTTTTAAATAGTCCAGTTAATTATCACCGCAACCTTGTGTTCTACCGTCTCATAGAAAACAATCTAATTTCAAAATGAAACAAAATAGACTTACAATCTCGAACAATAAAATAAAATACCACTGTATCCTATCACGGCTTTTCCTTGACATTACACGATAGAAACGACTTATTTTGCAATAGGTCACATTAGTTTATGTATATCGATGACAGTTTGTGCACCACTAGGCGTGTGATGAGCAGTAATTGCGTTGAGATTTTAATGATTTTGATGACACGTGTATCTAACACAATGTTTGGGGATTGTGAGTGCTAATTTGTTTTGATTGTGGATACATTATGATTAATTCGATGAATGGTTGCATAAAAACGACTTATTTGGCAATAGGTCACTTTAGTTTATATATATATATGGATGACTGTTTGTGTTTAGTTAGACATCTGATGAGCAATAAATGCTATGAGAACAATGAGTTTTAATGATTTTGATGACATGTGTTATAACATAATGTTAGAAGATGATTGTGGGAATTGACTTTGCATACATTATTATTAATTTGATGAATGGTTTCAGCAAATTAGTGTCAATTATTATTTCTGTCGAGGCTTTTTGGTGAATGGTTATTTTCACATCAATCTTAACACTATAGTTTTGTTTTGACTAATTTTATTATAAGAATACAAGAATTATATTACAACAAGGGAACATTTCCTATCACAATAATGTAGTCTGAATATATTTATGTGTCTATATGTATGCATTATGTTTATGTATGTATGTATGTACGTAGGTGTAATATGTATACTGTGTATGTATATGTGTATATATATGTACCCGTTTAGGTACCCTTCTTTTATCTGAAATTTAATGTACATTTCACATTCACTTAATACTGTAACTGCTTCTCTTAACTCATATTGAGTAAAGCTCGCCTTTTGTTTTTATGTTTTTTTTTGTATACAACTTAGGTGGCAGACAAGCACACGGCCCACCTGATGGAAAGTGGTTACCATGACCTATGAACATGTGTAACACCAGTGGAGTCACATCCGTGCTGCCGACCCTGTAAGAACAGAGATTTTGTGCCGTCAGTATAGAGGACAAAGCAGGACAAGTCTTTGGTCGTCCCAATGACAGCACAAAAACTCTCCAGTGAGCTCTGTCTACCCTACTCACCGCCGGGAACACAACACGAAGTTATTATTACCGCGGTATTCTGTAGGGCGGAGGTACTTTCCCAGTCGGACTGCTCAATTGGGCGGAATTACCGCGTGTCCTATCTCCTCAGATTTTGTCTTTTGTTTTACATATTTCTTATATTTTTTTTTGTGTGTGATCTGTGTTAACACTATCTCAAGAAACGTGTGGCATCTACCCTCAACAGTACACTGACGATTTGAAAGTTCTGTATGTTATTCCACTTTACGTATAACTCTTCAATTACCCGTAACGAACTATTAACGTGCTCTTATAGACTAGCTGTAGGAACAGAGGCTTTTTTTATACCAGTTAGGAGGCAAACAAGCACACGGCCCACCTAAAGGAAATTGGTTACCGTGGTCTATGGACGTGTGTAATACCAGAGGAGTCACACTCGCGCTGCCGACTCTGTAAGCACAGAGTTTCTTTGCCATCAGTGTAGAAGACAAAACAGAGCAAGCCTTTAGTCTTCCCACTGACAGCACAAATTCTCTAGTGAGCTCTGGCTACGCTACTCACAGCTGGGAATACAACACGAAGTTATTATGGCCGCGGTATTCTGTCTCACTATTAATAACCTGACTAGTTACCCGGTTACCGTTTCATTATTATCCTGTTTTTATATTCCTTGACATGGTAGGAACTAAAAGCGTTAGCACTCATATACCATCGTTACAGATAACTAGAAAGCGTTCATCCACAATGAGGCTGTTCCGAAGGCTTCTCACGTCTTCACCCTATTTGACTATGACTTTACTGTAATAGTTCCGAGTAAGGGTATGTTAGCGTATAATAAATTTATGATATCGCAAATAAAAAAGAATAGTAACAATGCTAAGTTGATTCATGTATGCTTCAATGACTCATAAAGTTTTGCATCAATTGGCTCTAATTTTGGGTTATTATATTATAATATTCAACCCGTGTCAGAGATGGTTCTTGGTTGTTTTTGTAGCGTCAGTAGATGGCGTTGCAATTTACTTCTAGCATTTTAAGGACCCTAGGAAATTATCTAGCTAATAATAAGTCACTCCACTGCCAGGGTTATAGACCGCCACACCGGATTATACCTATGATAGAAATTAAGATCAATTCATTTAAGATCAATCCCAAGATACGAGCATGTCTCAGTTTGGGGTTGGTGTGTCCTTAAAATGAGCGAGTTTCACCGGGGGGGCGCCGCGCTCGGGTACTGGCTGAATTGTCGTACTATATGCAATGAATTCGATTGCGAGGAGCGCGGGGGTCCTGCTCGGATCGGCCTGGTCGCGGCTGGTGCCATGGGTGAAAATTGAAAAATTGTTTTTATGCCTCTGTACAACTCATAATATATTATTTATATATATTATTTTATGTCTTATTGCTTTGTACCTGTACTTATCATCATCATCATCATCATCCACCTGCCCTTACCCCAAGATTATTTGGGGTCGGCGCAACATGTGTTCTTTTTCCATTCATCTCTAGTTGCAGTCATTTCAATATTCACTCCCTTCTTAACCATGTCATGTTTCACACAGTCCATCCACCGCATTTTGGGCCTCCCTCTCCCCTTGTAGCCATCCACTTCCATAGTTAGTACCTTCCTTACGACATTACTTTCATCCCTACGCATTACATGCCCGAACCAGGACAAACGTCCACTCCCGCACTACTTATGATGCTTCTTAGTTTCTCTAGAGACCACCACTACTTACATGCTTGAAGACGGTCCTAGTCCCGCCATTATGACCTCAAAGTGACGGGAACTTAAAAGCAACTTTTTTTAGCCGGTGGGAGAGGTTATGTCGTACTCGAACTGACTAAAACGCACGGCGTCTGTGGGTCATTGTTGGTTGATGAAGGTGAGGTTGACAGGCATATCCCTCGGACCTCGGCTGACCCAGGGCATCTCTCTCGATCTGGCTGCGGGGACTACAGGGTCCCCAACTAGGGCTCTGGAAGAGCTACTTAGAGGCAGTTTACTGACGCCCTACTTAGTACCATGGATACTCATAACTACACTAAAATTATAATTTCTGTTCATTATATTTATTAGTTACAAACAATAGCTATAGTTTCTATGTCATTCAAATGATCACATAACGACATAAAATGCAATTCATAATGAACACAAAGTTTCATATTATGTTATTGCATGTAAATGTTTCATAGTTATGAGTTGAAAACACGTAAAAATGATATAACGTTTTGACCTGAAAACTTGTCCAAGCATTGTATTTCGTAACAGTCTTATGACTTATGTTAAATGAAGAAAATTTCGAATTATTATGTAAAAATTATAATAAATATGGTTATGTAGTAAGATAAAATAAATGTATATCGCGGAAATTATTTTTATATTCCAAAGTTGTAACATATAATATGTAATAGGTGGCGAGCCTATTGCCATTAACCGGGCACTTATAAACCTGCGATAAATACACACATAATTTCGAGAAGCATCGAAAATTCATTGGTGTGTGCCATGGTAAAACCTGGGATCGAACCCGAGACCTCGTCTCAGCCGTCCTTTACCCATACCACTGGCCTACCGCGGTATCTCCAACGTTGTACAGTTATATTATCATTATAGAATTACATTACTTCATTGTGATAATAGTATAGGTAGCTATTCTCTAGTAAGTGTCTCTTTCGATCCCGGAATTCACTTATTGTACGTGTGTGTCTGATCTTACAACCCCAAGAGAGACTACGACAGCACCTCGTTCTTCATTTAGCAGATGCAATAATTAGATGATTATGTTGCTTTCTGACCCTAGTGTGATGATAAAGCCAACAGAAATCACATTATTTATCTATATAATGTAATTCCTAATGTCGGTATTCAAATTTTATTCTAAAAAAATAAAGTTTAAAACTAAAATCCGACTACTGAAAAATCACGCTTTAAAAAGTAATAAACAAGAAAATATTAAGGATAGCCGTGGTCGTATGCCACTTTTCCCTATAATGTATTGTTTTGTTAGACTAAGTGGCATATAAACACGGCTATCCTTGATATTTTCTTATTTAATACTATTAAAAGTGTGATATAGTCGGGTTTTAGTTTTAAACTTAATTTTTTATTTAGATTATTTTGGGGGAAACAGCAGAGCTACGAGGGAACAGAAGAACCTACATACATACATGGTATGTCAAAATAATAACTCTCTTTTGGCTTCACCGTAGTTGGGTAAAAATAAATTAATATTATATCCTATGTTCCATACACAGGGAAAAGACAGAAATAGGGTAAGATAAATCAGATTTTAAGATGAAACTGTTCATTTCTCTTTATGGAGTCACTGAGATGAGATGAGATGAGATGCTACTTTGTTCTTTATCTTGTCAGTTACATAAGCTCTTCAAAATGATTAACGTGTCGCAGCAGGCATTCCTTTGTGTTCCTGATCTCACTTACCTATATCTGTAAGGGTGAATGAGATTAACTAAGCAAAATGTATTGAATATGAAATGTATTGAATAAAATTTATTTATTCACATATAAGTACAGGTACAACGGACGGTTTTGATTGATGTACTTGATGTTTTTTATTGTTCTTTCGGATTTGACACAACTTTAACAGAGACTTTTCAATGCTTATTTTTTTTAGAAATTTGATTACTTTTTATTTATTCTTCTTCTTCATAATTAAGTTAATCCCGGTCGCATCCGAAGCTCTCACTTTCTCCGAAGGACTCCGCATTTTCCAGACTAATTACCTACGTGTTATGCCTCCTTAAAATTATATTTATAATCTCTGGAATAATTATAATTGAAACAAAGTGAAAACTAAAACAAATCAAATATTACCAAAGTTAAATTTGAAAAGACTTTTTAACCTTGACTTTAATTCATGTTCATCACAACATCAATCTGTTTACCGGCGATGTTGTAACACTTCATCTTATCAGAGATTTGGATTAACCCGAAACTGATATAATTATGCAAACAATTGGTCATTTGGTTTACGTTATAAAGGTTGAAGGCATTAAAGGGCTTAGTAGTGGCCTTTAAATTTATCCATTCGAGCTATTCGTAAAGGTCGATTGGGAATTAGATATGAAATATCGTTGCGTAGGTGATACATACGTACAGTCACGTTTCTATCGTATTATTTGGGCTGCAGACCGAAAGCTAAGCTTACTGAGTTTAGGGTAGCTCGTATATCTGACGGACTTTTAGTTTAGTTGGTACAGAGCAGACTGAGTGTAAACCAGACTATGCTAGGTAACTAAAATATGCGAAGTTAATTTTATTGTGTATGTCAACGCATGGCAGTCCCGCCTACAAATTGGACTTGTATTCTTCGTAAAATTGAAATTCACTTGATACATACAGGTTATATTACTAGATTAGAGTTTTCAATCTTTTGCAACTATTTAGGGTTAGTCAAGAAAACAAGTCCGCGTGTTGACTGAGAAAGAATACAAGTATCGCCACCGCATCTCATCCGAAGAGTGTCGTAAGAGGCGACTAATGGAAGCATACGCAAACCATATCACTGCGAGAGAAGGAAAACTCGAAATAAACCCCTGTACCAACCCATCTGGCCAACGTGGAAACAGTAGGCTAAAGCTTCTTATTGGGAGAGGCCTATGTCCAGCAGTGTACTGCGATGGCCTAGTTCATTTGATTGACAAGAAAACAAGATAAATATAAAACTGAAAATGCAATTTTAATATATGAATTCTTGAATTCAAGTACGACTGTAAAACTTCGAAAGGAACCTTTGAACTAGGGGGTTATGAGTCACATCCCACTCATAATCACATTCGTTCAAGAAAGTTTTATTTAGTTGACATAGCAGAAAACCTAATAACATTTAGCGCAATTCGAATATCGAATCCGTCATAGAAATATTATGGTTTTATACTAATCACACTCGCTCGAATCACCACCTGTTATTTATCAGCACTATTATTATAGCTGCGTGGTTCCCGGCAGAGTAGATATTGGGCCACCCCATCTCTTCCCATGCGGTGTCGTACAAGGGGACTAAGGGATAGGGCTGTTTAACATCAGACAGATGTATACAGCCCAGACTCAGCCTCAGATGCATGCCTTGAGTCAACAATAGTGCCCGGGAGACGGCAATAGGCTCACCCCCTATTACGTGGGACCGAATTCAATGATTGGTGAAATGTGGATGCTAATTCACCTCTGCCTAACCCTCCGGGGATAAAGGCGTGATTATATGTATGTAGGTACTATTATTTTATTAATTATCAAAAAATCGTGACAGCGTTAATAATTCGCAAAATGGATATTACATTCGTGTAAATGTCAGTGACATGCCTCATTCATACATTTCGGAGTGAAGGTCAGAACGCCGCCGTCAGACAATCACAAAGGTTTGAGAGGTTTGGGAGGTCAAATATCTTGGAGTAGGCGCCGAACAATTTAAATATGACCCATTCATGTGGCAAAAGTAAGTTAGCTGAGGTTTTATTATCGTTTGAATGAACATGAATTGTGATGATTTTATATGTATCGTTGTATATTTACCGGCATATATCTTGAGTCGATAAAGATAGAAAAAAATTAATCGGTTCAGGCGAGATTCGTACCGCGATCTTTCCATTATCGGTAGATGACACTCAACCGTCACCGTAAGATGGACACACGTATAGAAAAATTTGAATGGCTTCAGACGAAGGTTCGATGGCTTAGTAGTCATATCATTCTCCCTGTAAGGGAAAAATCACGGGTTCGAGTTGAATAATTAGCATACTAAATGATTTAAAATTGTATTCAATATAGCTTGACTCCAATCACGGTAAAGATTGTAGTCTATAAATAAGCATGGTGCATGATGCATGGATAGTGTAGGGTTATCCCCGTACTATCCTCAAAAACCCCAAACAAACGCATATAAACGTGAATAAACGGCGGCTAAGGAACTCATACCCACCAATCAGAGATTATCTCTCTAGCTCTCTATCATAAATCATGAGATTTGGGGTCAAGTTATATGCAAAGAGTACGCAAAACCGGCGAGCAAGTATGAAAACAATTTTATAAGTAGAAGAAATGATGCATGTATAGTGCGGGGTTATCTCCGTACTATCCACAAAAATCCCAAAAATACGCATATAAACGCCAATAAACGGCGGCTAAGGAACTCATACCCACCAATCACAGATTATCTCTCTAGCTCTCTATCATAAATCATGAGATTTGGGGTCAAGTTATATGCAAAGAGTACGCAAAACCGGCGAGCAAGTATGAAAACAATTTTATAAGTAGAAGAAATGAAAGATGTATGCCAGGATCATAGCAAATGGAATAATGTGGTCTCTGTCTAACCTATTGGGATTGAGGCGTGACTGTATGTAAGCGTTGGTAGGATAAATCAAAGTAGAGTGTGGAAAGACTTGGGATAGGCGTTTGCCCAGAAGCAGGATAGGTAAAAAGATTAGAAAAACTTATAAATAAAGTTACCTATGACCATACATCAGGAATACAAAAACTAATTAAATATGATGTCGTTGTCCTACACTACTTACTTATTCTGCTCATACCATAAATTAACTAATGCGCAATAATATATTGTATAAGTGTTATGCGCGCTGTATATTCAAAAGGACAGGTTTATAAAGGCGGAACCACACTTTGTTACGTGTTATTTTTTATGCAGCTAGGCCGTATTCGCCTAAATATTTGTTATAATGAGCGAACTTCATATTTGCCATTCACACTATATGCTGCTATGTCAAATATGCCTAATATATACACCAGCTGACCCACTCCGGACTCGCCCGTGGCATATTTTTTGACCTGAAATCACCGAAACCCATCAAAGACCAAAAAATTACGAGCCCGTAATTTTGTGATCTTCAAATATTTTTTGGAAATCTGCCGGATTTGTTGACATTTATGATCACTGCTTCGCTATCTTAAGTAGTAACGTGATGATATATAGCTTAAAACCTTCGTTGATAAACAGACTATTCAATACAAAAACATATTGCAATTCGAACCAGAAGTTTCTGAGATTAGTGCGTTCAAACAAACTAACTCTTCATCTTTATATTATTAAGTTTAGATGTTATAATCTGTTGCTATGTTCTGGCGGCATATTGTGTCTTGTGATGTGGGTCAAAAGATCGATACGACAAGGGATACGCTTGATTACTATTCGCGTGTATACATTTTGCGTGTGAATAAAGTAAATATAGACGAATGAATCTTCTACACTTCGTCTTCGTCAACTTCGTCGTATGCGTTGCAATAAATCGAGTAACAAATAGGTGAAAAAAAATCTGTAGATGTGGAGAGATACTGCGGTTTCACCAAGGACAATATTCACGGGATTCTTCATGAAGGGTTCTTACTCGTGATATCGATCACTAGTACAACGTCCCTGGTGTTGCATTTCGTAAGTTGTGTGGTTATCTGTCATTTAATGGTATAAAAAAGGTAACACATATCCGAGTGTCATTATCATCATCCTTGAGGCCTTCACTTCGAAGTGCAGAATCCGCCTCTTCCAGCCCAAACACGATGCGGCTAAACTGCAATATTTTTATTTGAGACGAAGTGTGCTTCTGCCTTAACACTTAACAATCTGACGCAGTCAAGCTGTCTGTAGAAGGAAGTGTTCGCTTCAACCGAGGTGATTTCCTGTACCCAGTCTTGCGGAATGGAATGAGTTCATCGACAACGACTATCGTGATGAGGTTTGAGTTTTTTTTTTGGCTTAGGACTAGAATTATAGAAAAAAGACAAAGGTACAAGACGAGATTAAGGCATGCTTAAGGTTTTCAATACGTTATCATACAAAAACACGATAGAGATGTATGTATCATGGTCACACTCACACTCATTAGTATTTTTTTTTTTACGTGCGCAAAATCCCCCCGGATACCTCTCCACCGGAGCCGGTGGGAGAGGTTATGACGGACTCGAACCGACTAAAACGCACGCCGCCTGTGGGTCGTTTTGGTTGCCGAAGGTGAGGTTGACAGGCACATCCCTTGCACCCCGGCCGACCCAGAGCCATCTCTCACGATCTGGCCCTCTTCTCGGGTGTGGGGACTACAGAGTCCCCAACTCGTCCCCGGAAACGGGGAGGCGCGCCAGGCGCGCCACCGCCGCGGCCTGCTTCTGCCAGGGTGACAGGCGGCTCCACCTGTCACCCCCAGGCCGGCGCTCATGGGGGGCGGAGGTCGTTCATCGACCTCCGACGCCCGAGTTGCCTTCGTACGCGGGCAGCACTCATTAATATTAAAGTTGTTGGGATGTTTACCATGTTGTATTGTTCTGAGTTTCTGATATTTCGGCGCTGTTTTTTTTATACCACTTAGGTGGCAGACAGAGTGATTAGAAGTCAGATACTAACACTCAAACCTTTACATCCTAATCAATATGCCTACAGCGAAGGCAAATCCACAGAATCGGCACTTCACCATGTGGTATCCCGAATCGGTGGAGCACTAAAATCAAAACAACCTACTCTTGGCGCATTTATTGACATTGAAGGTGCTTTTGACAAAACCAATTTTAACAGCATCAACAGATCACTTCTCGACCATGACGTGCCTTCAACGCTTGTCGAATGGATCGACAATATGCTTAAACAGAGGGCGGTGCAACTTACAGTCAACTCCACCACACGAGGTATCGTAAGCAGAGGATGTCCACAAGGAGGAGTACTCTCTCCCCTATTATGGAACCTGGTGGTGGACGAGCTTGTAACGGATCTAAACGCAAATAACCTCTTCACTGTAGGCTATGCGGACGACATTACGATCCTGGTATCGGGGTTGTTCGAAAGTGCCATATGCAACCGCATGAGACAGGCTTTCAAAATAATCGAAAGCTGGTGCGAAAAGCACGACCTATCGGTCAACCCCCAGAAAACGGAACTAATAATGTTCACAAACCGAAGAGTACTGGGCCCATACAAGCTCCCAAAACTCTTTGCAACCGAACTAACACTTAGGGAAGAAGTCAAATACCTAGGGGTTATTCTCGACAGCAAATTGCTCTGGAACAAACACCTTGAACACATGCTGAACAGGTGCACAATTGCCTTTTACCAATGCAAAATAATGATGGGCACTACATGGGGACTCTCACCCAAAATAATTCTGTGGTTTTACACAGCAGTGATCAGACCCATGCTAGCCTATGGGGCTTTAGTATGGTGGACTCGAACAGAGCTGTCTACCGTGATTGCCAGGCTAAAATCCTTCCAGAGGCTGGCCTGCTCATCAATCTGTGGATGCATGAAAACCACTCCTACCGCTGCTATGAAGATTGCCCTCAACATAGTACCGCTTGACCTGTTCATCCAACAGGAGGCCACCATCAACGCTATTAGGTTGTGGCACCTGGGACTCTGGGGCAACTATTACGACAGTCCCCATACCACAATCCTTGGACGAGCCCTAAAACATCGGCCACTGATGGCCGCCCCCTGCGATAGAACTTTTAAACAATATTTCTGGAACAAAAAATACCAAATAACAAAACAGGCCGAGGAAAAGGACTCCGGTATTAAAGAGGTACGCGTATACACTGACGGCTCCAAAACAAAAAATGGCTCAGGAGCCGGCGTACACTCCCTAGACCTTGGCTTGAACATCCACCTACCACTAGGCAAGCACAGCTCGATCTTTCAATGCGAATGTGTTGCCATAACAACTGCTGCGACAGCAATAAGCGAACTGAAGGTGAAGGGCTTAAATATAAGATTCCTAACCGACAGCATAGCAGTTTTGCAAGCGCTGGAACAGCAAATAACCAACAGCACACTAGTAGCGGAGTGCCAAACAGCCCTGAACAGGCTATCCACCCCAAATGCAGTAACGCTGCAATGGATAAAGGGGCATAGCGGGTCCTACGGCAATGATGCCGCGGACGAGCTTGCGAAGAGAGGCTCTGGTATGAGCGTTGATGGCCCGCTACCATTGCTACCAATCCCTTTCTCGCAACTCCGCACTTGGACACGCGAGAGATCCGCGGAACTACATAACCAAAGATGGACACAAGCCACCGACTGCAAGCAGTCAAAAGTGGTTATGCCATCAGTAAACAAACGACTCACGAAACGTCTCCTAAAACTAGACAGAACAAGTCTAAGAACAATAATGGGGACTATAACGGGCCACTGCCCCCTCCACAAGCACCTATACACCATTGGTCCCCTTTGCAGGGGATGTTTTGCTGCCGAGGAAACGGCCGCCCACGTAGTACTGGAATGTGAGGCAGTAGCCTATCAACGATCACAAATCCTCGGTACAGTGAGGTCGCTCCGCGAAGCCTGTGATGCCCCCAGTAAGCTTCTGCGCTTTTGGGCGGAGCTAGGCTGGCTACTCTAGCCAGTACTCCACACGCACAATGGCCCAAAAGGGAGGCTAAGTGCGGACAAGGGAGTCCCCTTTCCATTCCATTAGGTGGCAGAGAAGCACATGGCCCACCTGGTGGAAAGTGGTCACCATGGCTTATGGACGTGTGCAAAACCAAGAGAGTCACACTCGCGCTGCCAACCCTGCAAGCATTGAGAGATTTTGTGCCGTCTGTGTAAAAGACAAAGCAGGACTAGTGTTTCCACTGACAGCACAAAAACCCTCCAGTGAGCTCTGGCTACCCTGCTCACCGCCGGTAACACAACACGAGGCTGAGGTACTTCCTAAGTCGGACTGCTCAATTGGACGGAAATACCGTTGTGTCGTGTTGCAAGTACTATGATCACGGAGGAACTGGAGTATTGGTGGTAAACAGTGACAAAGTTTTTACGAGTAAATATATCGATCTAGTGTGATACAGTAAGCATCGTGTGTCGTGGACGTGATTGAGATTGAGTCCAAGTTTGTAGTGAGAGTAAAACCAGTGGTAGTGCTGATACGCGTAGTAAGAGAACTCGAAAGAGGGTAGATGTATATATTTATTTCTTAAAACTTCCTCCGTGATCATAGTGCTTGCAACAGCGCCGAAATAATGGAAACTCAGAACATTACAACAGGGTACATATACCGATAGCTTTAATACCAACGATAGTGATGCTTCGTAGATAACACAGTAAAGGCGGGGCCATGCCTTAGTCGCCAGTTCCGAGTCGCTAGCAGACCAGACCGAGACTGGAGTAACTTGCAAGATATACGATAAAGCTAAGTCGATAGTTATACAGTAAAATCACTATTTACACTGTCTCCTCACTTCACCTTCCTGTAAGAGGTACATACATACATACATAAAATCACGCCTTAATCCCCGGAGGGTTAGGCAGAAGTGAATTAACACCCACATTTCACTAATAATTGTATTCGGTCCCACATAATAGGGGGTGAGCCTATTGCCGTATTCCGGGCACTATTGTTGACTCGAGTCATGCATCTGAGGCTGAGACTAGGCTGTAAATATCTGTCGGGAACCACGCGGCAATATTTTTATCTTTAATATTTTTACTATACTAATATTGTAAAAAGAAAAGATTAATTTGTTTGTAATCGATTAACGTTGAAACTACTAAACCTATTTTAATAATTCTTTTTCTATTGGAATATTACATTACCTTCGTGTAAAATAGGCTATTTTTAAACAGATTTTCACATGAAATCATGGAATCAGTGGAAGGAATCCGAATGCAGTACTATTATTACTATTCTGTGCTAATGCTTAGTTTTTGAATAAACAAATGTAAAATTCTACGACATGAATATAATAAAAGTGAAATTCTACGAAACGAAAAACAATAAACCTTTTAAAACAGGTCAGTGAAAAAATATTTTTTCTCTTATAAATGCTTTCTAATTATAAAATGGAAGTATATACAGTAAACGGGAACGACGAGATGGCTGTAGCACGAAAAATTCCGATTCAATGCACAATTTGTAGGCAATTTTTGCACTGTCATTGGCATTTTGACGTATTTTTGTATGATAACGCACTCGTTTGGAGCCAGGGCTCCAATGTGTTAATAAGTAACCCTGAAGAATATTAACTACTGCGTACAATAGTACCCTATCCTCGCAAATGCTCAGTAAACAAAGTTTTCATTATGCAACTTTGTAGGCACTAAATTTGGCGCCAATTAGCGTTTCATGAGCGTATAATTGTATTAGACCTTATTAGTTGATCAATAATATCATTTATGTTGATATAACGTGAATACCAATAACTATACATACATACACTCACGCCTGTAAATCCTCGAAGGGGTAGGCAGAGGAGTATTTACACCCACAATTCGCCAATTATGATTTTTGGTCCCACGCAAAAGGGGGCAAGCCTATTGCCGTCAAGTGGGCATTTAGTCATGGGCTGATACACACAGGTAGAGATGGGATGCACCTATTCTCCTTAAACAGGAATGATTATTATATTATTAGACTAGCTGTGTCCGGCTGCTGGTCCCGGTTGCCATACAAACGTGCTTGTTTGCGCATACGGGCCACCTTATGGAAAGTGGTTACCGCGATCTATGAACGTGTGCAACATCATGGGAGTCACACCAATGCTGCTGACCATGTAAGAACAGAGAGTTTCTATGCCGTCAGTCCAGAAGACACTATAAGGACAAGCCTTTGTACTTCCCACTGCCAGCACAAAAACTCTCCAGTGAGCTCTGACTACCCTACTCACCGCCGGGAACACAACACGATGTTATTACAGTGGTATTCTATAGGGTGGAGGTACTTCCCCAGTCGGACTCCTCAATTGGGACGGAATCGTCGTGTACCTCTAACTGTAACACTTTGATACCACTAATGGGTTGTGGATTTCCGATGGCAGTTGCTTTATGGGAATGTCTCAGTGCAGCTGCGTTGCAGTGAGATTGGAAAAAGCGGACCCCGGATTTCGCAGTAAAGGTCTTAGATACAACCAGGACCAGTACTTATGCAAAGATGATGATGATAAATATGGTGTACAATACCGAAAAATAATCTACAGTAAAATATACTTTACGATAGAACGTAACATTTTTTAATAAAGGTTGTGTTACTATGAAGGGTAATAGAAATAAATCATATTGTATTATCGCGTAGGTATGTAGTTTAAAGGCCTTTCATTCCTTTCGTTTATTATATTAGGTCTATAAGGTTTCTAAATCTCGCTATAAAGTCTACAAGAATCTTGTAGATATTTCTGTTATACCACTTATGTTGTTGTACGGTATAACATTTAAACGGTGATAACGTAATCACCGTTTATGCAGCGACCACCTGATTATGAGGGTGTCGCCTCCGCCGGACCCGCTCAGAGAGGTAAAACTAGGAAGCAAGGGCTTGTCGTAGACCTTACTACCATCTACAAAGTCTGGGCGAAGTGGAGGAGAAAGAGCTCAGAAGTTCCATAACCATTACAGGACCCCAGACTCTGAAATAAGACTCGCATGCGATCGGGACTAATACAATGGTGATAATGAAGAATATTCAAATATAATATAGTTTTTTTAACACACACTTAAATATAATTATGATATTTGATCATTTCTGCAACTATTTCTTTTGCATACATAGATATAATTACGCCTTTATACCCGGACGGTTAGGACAAAGGTGAATTAACACCCACATTTCATTAATCGTTGAATTCAGTCCCACGTAATAGGGGGCGAGCCTATTGCCGTCTTCCGGGCACTATTGTTGACTCAAGCCATGCATGCTGAGTCTGGGCTATATATATCGGTCTGATGTTAAACAGCCCTATCCCTAAATCGCCTTGTTCGTCACTGCCTGGGAAGAGATGGGGTGGTCCAAATTCTACTCTGCCGGGAACCACTACTTTTATGAAAAGGCTTGCTATCGTGGACCACATCACATTACTATTACATCTGACGATCCTCTAAAGCTCGTTTGTTGAGAATGAGTTCACATCAGCATCTGATGAGGCCGCCAAGCTGAGTGCCACCATTGTAACATTACTTAGTGACTGTAATGGTGACCCTCTTTCTTGAGACTGCCTTTAGCTTACCATCAGGCGAGGTGAAGTCAAGTTGGCGTGTCCTAGATAAAAAAAACAATAGATACATTACATAGGTTAGGTTGAACCTTCAACCTTTTGAACGAAGATCTAAAGATAATTGAAATGCACAAAATAAAGCTTTAACCATAGTTTAAGTATTTAAACTATCATGGTCAATCACATCAGTATCAAAATAAACGGGATATTTACCATGTTTCATGAATTCATAACAACGAAACATAGTAAATATCCCGTTTATTTTGATACTTTAACCATAGTTATCTAACCAGATAAATGAAATAAAACCATCATCGTTTAAGTTAATGCGTCATGTAAATTTTATGTACATTTTAATAGACATATGTCACAATAAATCATTTGTGATAAACGTTATTATTGCAATGTATTTAACATTAACTGCATGTGATCTTAAAGGTTATTGAAAACGGGATATTTACCATGTTTCATGAATTCAAAACAATGAAACATGGTAAATATCCCGTTTATTTTGATACTTTAACCATAGATATCTAACCGAAGATCTAGAGATAATTTAAATGCACAAAATAAACCTTTAACCGTAGTTTAGGTATTTAAACTATCATGGTCACTCACATCAGTATCAAAATAAACGGGATATTTACCATGTTTCATGAATTCATAACAATGAAACATGGTAAATATCCCGTTTATTTTGATACTTTAACCATAGTTATCTAACCAGATAAATGAAATAAAACCATCATCGTTTAAGTTAATGCGCCATGTAAATTTTATGCACATTTTAATAGACATATTAAAGTCACAATAAATCATTTGTGATAAACGTTATTATTGCAACGTATTTAACATTAACTGCATGTGATCTTAAAGGTTATTGAAATGTTTACTTTATTTAGTTATGGCTAAAGTTGAAAATCAATCGAATCCAAAATTTGGTACTCCCATCATCTTATATGCGTAATATTTTTTTATTCTTATTAATATAATTGATTTGTTTATGATACAACATAATATAGAAGTTAATGATTCTTTAGTTGTTAAATAATACAGAGTTTTTATACGACTTAGGTGAGAGATAAGCACACTGCCCACACTAACAGAGAGTTTCTATGCTGTTAGTGCAAAAGACAAAGCTGGACAAGCCTTTGGTCTTGCCACTGACAGCACAAAAACTCTCCATTGAGTTTTGGCTACCCTACTCACTGCCTGGAACAGTCGCTGTATTCTATAGGGTGGAGGTACTGTCCCAGTCGGACTGCTCATTTGGAACTGGATTTTATTACGACCATACTTGCGTAATTAGCAGAAATGCAGGATATACAAGGTGTATATTTGAAACGGCTCAGTAAGGGCAACGACCTCAACTGTTATAAATGCAGTAAAATGTTCTTAGGAGACCTTCCATAACTTTTTAACATATTGTGAACTTCTCCAACTCTATTCACACATTTTGGAAAAATGTACAGTCAGCAAGAAAATGTTAGAAATCCAATAAAAAATACACTCTGTTGATATGTGACTATAATTAAGCTTTGCGTGTGCAGGTTGTGTGTAGGCCAAAGCCTAGGTACTTGGTTAAAGCCTTTTTCTTTCTTTTTTCCGAACCCGGGCATCGTACATATAATAGTAAACTTTATTGTCATCATCAAACCAACGATAAGATAATATTTTTAGAGTAAATTTCATCAATGACAAGAACTGCAATCAAAGCTAACAATATAAAAAAATTGTAATATAATATATTATAATACTGTATTATTAATGTATTATTATACATTAATTTCGTATACATTTAAATCGGAAAAATTTAACATTCAATACTTTCAGCGGTAGATTCCCCTATAAATGACTGGTTCAAGTTTCGTCTCAGATATAATTTTTTCCCAATAGGTATAAATTAAATTGTCACTAATACAAATGATCACATAAACTTGAATCAAATCAATTCCTAAGTCACGACAACCCTTTAATAATAAAAAATAAGTAGTCTATTCCAAATTTAACCTAACAAAATTAAAAAAGAAATTGGATTTAAAAAAAGAATATCAACTCGAAACAAGAACTGTCACTTTTTAAAGATTCGAAAACCGAACCAAAACAAAAATTAAAAATAAAACATACCCAGTTCACAACGCGCACTGTTGGTTGTTAGCACGACACTGAGTCAGTCAGTCTGTTTCCTTGTTACCTTGACCTCAGTGAATGTTTGTATCAGTACAGAACTTATGGGAGTTGATTAAAGTTGTATTTCAGAATTATGCAATATTGTCACTAATTGTAGTCTACTACCACTATATGTGTGCTACTAGACAGGCCGTTTGGTGAAATTGGGATAGTTTATGACGGCACTTAAATTTTGTAGTAGTCATAAAGGCGACTAACAATGAATTACGTTTTTTTCCATTTCCATTCATAAAATTCAGGATCTATTATTAAATTTGAATATCTTATTTCAAAAATGGAACGACTAGTTCGAAAATGTCATTTAAAGTCTTAGAAGAACTTTAAATTATGGAATCTTCTTGGTTTGGATTTCTTAGTAATTAAGACCTGTCTTAGTTTTTAGATAATTTAAAACATACTAGTTTCGTGAAGTTCTAGACATTACCATTAGAAATGTATATTATTCAACAAATGTATACAGTGTTTTTGTAATTGAAATTATTGTAACACAAAAATTATCAAATAGCCAAACACAGATTCCAAATCTAAGAATCACCATTTTCACATCAGTATCAAAATAAACGGGATATTTACCACGTTTCATTGTTTTGAGCCATTAAACAAGGTAAATATCCCGTTTATTTTGATACTGATGTGAGTGACCATGATAGTTTAAGCACCATTTTCACGTTCGGCAATCCCCTCGGATAGCCACAAGGATGGAGCCGGCGGTGGTGGTTATGTCGGACTCGGACCGACTAAACCCCAGGCCCTCTCATGCCATCAGTTCACGGAGGTGAGCAGTAGCCTTTTACCTCAATATTACACTTCTTCAGTGTGAAGCAATAGTAAAGACATCAGCTAGTCTGATTATAAACTAAAGGAGAATTAGCATTATTCTTCTTCCACTTAGCGTTAATCCCAGTCGTATCCAAACCTTTCACCTCAGAGTCTGGAGTTCTCTTTACCTTTACCTTTCAGTCTAACTGCGGATTTGGCTGAACTTCAATATTTTTCCGTGAAGCGACTGTCATCTGACCTCCACAACCCTAGCATTGCAGCTAGACCGTTTTTGAATTATTAATTTTTTATATAGGACACGTCAATTGGACTTCGCCTTGCCTGATGGTAAGCTGAAGGCAAAGTCCCAGAAAAGAGGGTCACCATTACTTACACATACCGTGTGACAATGGTGACACTCAGCTTGACGGCCTAATCATATGCTTTTTCACGCCCCGCTTAAAGGACCCGGGACTTTAGGAAGAAGGAAACACGTGAGCTGGTAATGAATTCCAGGCCTTAATGGTGTGACAGAGGAAAGAGTCTCCGAACCGCTTGGTTCTTGATCGGATGTTTTGCACCGTGTGCGGATGACATCTAAGACCTGCACGCGTTGTCCTGTGTAGGAAAGGGGAGGGTGGGACTAATTGGAAGAGCTCATCAGAGCACTCCCCATGGTACAAACGGTAAAATACAGCCATGGACGCAACATCTCTACGCAGCCGTAAAGGTTCTAGGGTGTTCGTGATCTCAGGATTCCCAATGATGCGGACCGCACGTCGCTGCAACCTGTCGAGAGCATCTAGTAAGTACTTTGCTGAACCATCCCAGGGATGCGAGCAGTACTCCACACAGGAGCGAATTTGTGTCTTGTATAGAAGACACCGCTGCTCCGGCGTGAAAAATCGTCTCACTCTGTTCAGGACTCCGAGTTTTCGTGAGGCTGTTTTGATGATACTTTCGATGTAGTTTTTGTTATTCAGGTTGCAGCGAACATCCATACCTAGGATATTTTAGGGCTTCAATTACTCGTAATGACTGCCATAGATGTTGGTATGGCAATCGGGACTGACCGCTGAACGTGCTCTCCGAAGCACGACCAGATCAATGCAAATACCTATAGTCAATACAAATATTTGCACTGAGCGGAGATCGAACCCGCGCCGTTCACTACCGCCATGCCACGGAGGCTGTCAGTCTCAGTAATAAGGGTTAGTATTATAGATATGATACTAAACATGCTACAAGGGTCACATTCAGCTCGACATCTTCATCATAAGTTCATTCACACCTCGCTTAAAGGAAACGGCAATTTTATTTTTAGAAAAAAAAGAAACTATAGGAATTCAAAATAGGGTGCAGCATAGAAAAGTATTAAGTTTATCAGTCTATTTATGTACCTAACGTTCAATTACATGCAAGAAATAAAGTTATTTTTTTCAATTTTATCAAAACTAGATCATCAATTTTGTTGTAAATTCAATTTACTTGTCAGTTTCGTCTGTGATCTTTAAATAACATTATTTATATTAAAATTTACATACATTATTATTTTTCCTCATAGGATTTGTTACCGAACCAGCAATGCATCAAAACATACAAGAAACACGCGAAAACAAATGAAAAAAACTATTACGTAATATTTAAGTCAAAATGAACTTATTTATGATACCTAGGTATATATAAACCAGTTTTGTAGAAGATATTGTTTGTTAATATTGTACCTTAGCATATTATTAAATTGGTTGCTCACTGCATCACCAACAATCTGTGTAAACAAAATTTGAAAAATAAAAATAGTTTGGATCTGGTCTACCTTAGATCTCCTCTCCCCCTTTTTATCGTGCGAAAAGGATACTCCCCGGCAGAGCCGATGGGGGAGGTTATGTGACTAAAACGTACGCCGTCTGAGGGTCGTAGGTTGCCGGGGGCATATCACTCGCACCCTGACTGACCCAGGGCCATCTCTTTCGAGCTGCCCACTTCGGGTGTGGGTACCACGGAGTCCCCATTTTGGTCCCCGGATATGGGGACACAAACAAACGTATTGCCACTTATCCATCGATTGGCGGCCTCAGGAAGCTAATAGCTTTGTGTATGCTGTTTCTCATTGGCTCAAGTACAATGTAAAGAAAAGTGAGCTCCTTATGTTTAGGTTAGGCCCACTAAAGCATACAGACGTGGCGGAGGTCTTGCTCGGTGGGGTTAGATTGAACTGGGTAAAGTCTTTCAAGTACTTGGGCCACTGGGTCACGGACGGGCTCAGGAATGATTTAAATGTTGAAAGGGAGCGTAGGTCGCTGGTAATGAGGTGTAACATGGTTGTCCGGAGGTTTGCACGTTGTTCGAACACAGTCAAAGTAACTCTCTTTAAAGCCTTCTGCACATCCTTCTACACGTGCAGCTTGTGGATGTGTTACACTCTACGGGCATATAACGACCTGCGCATTCAGTATAATAACGCATTCAGGATGCTGTTAGGGCTGTCTCGGAGATACAGTGCATCAGGAATGTTTGCAGAGGCCCGCACAGATGATTTCTATGCTATTATTAGAAAGCGTTCGGCCTCTGCCTTGGCACGACTCCGCCGCAGCTCCAACAGTCTCCTGAGTGTGTTTAAGGACAGGTTGGACTCCCCCTTGTTGCAGCACTGGATGACACTCCACACGTGTCACAGATAGTGGAGTGTTGTTATTCATTTGTATTTATTACTAACATTAGTTCTTAAGTTAAATTGTTACTAACACTATGGATCGATGGTCTAACCATAAATGAATTTTAATTTTTTTAATTTAATTTATCGAGAGGGTCTCCTGATCTTTTTTGTAGGCTACTTTTGGCTACCGGACATTCACGACGCGGGAGAAGCCGCGGGCTACAGCTTGATCCTAAAGTAAAGCTTCCACTGCCATATTCTGAAAGGTAACTTTTATAAATACAAATTAAAAGAACTATTTTTAAATACAAAGTTGCATTGTTTTAATCTATGTATTTTAATAACGTTTTTCTCTCACAGATTTTAGATTTGATTCGTAGAAACATGTAGGTAATGCCACAAGTGATATTCGTGGGATAAGTCCTTAAAAAAATGCTTAATTTGTTATTTTTAAACAATCACGGTGTGAATTTCTTAATTATATAACGGTTCGGGACAGGTGCTGGACGGGTGCTTCAACGCATCCGAAATATCGGCAAAAATAGTTCCATGATTTAATCGCCTAAAGTCCCGAAGTTGGCGTGTCTTACATAAACAAAAAAAACATTCTATAATTAAGTATCTGTGGCTTAGTGGTTAAGGAGTCGGAATTACGATCGAGAGGTCTCGGGTTCGAATCCTGGCTATTACACTACCGACGTGAACCCACTCCCAACACAAGTAATTTAAATTAGCTGGAGGGGTTAGAGAGAATATTAGTAATATCGGTTCTAATATTCTTTTTAAAAAAACTAACGAATAATGAACTATGCTTACGTTGCGTTTTTCACTTTCGTACATTGCGTTTGATTTATGGTTTATTTAAGTTTTTATCTCTTAGATATAAAACTATGGTAGTATGTCCCTCCCTTATCCGGTGCAAGATAGCGACACCGTGGTACCACGGCTGAGGAGGTCATCTAGATAGCTCTGGGTCAGCCGGGATGTGAGGACTATGCTATAGGCAATGTCACCTTCGGTAACGTGACCCAAGATCGCGTGCGGTTTTAGTCGATTCGAGTCTGACATAAGCATTCCCGCGGGCTCTGACGGGGGATCCGTGGAAACTTATGCACTAAAAAATACTAAGAACTTCAAATAACAATTGCACCAACCTCGTGCACACACGGCCAAAGAAATTAATACGCTACCACTCGTGTGAAAGTGCATAATTCATTCCTTGTGCATGTTTGGGTAATGTGTGAACATTTTCCTTTTAGTAGATATTTACTCAAAAGTTTAATGAATCGTCAAGTCTTCACTGAACTAAAACCGAACATTAAACATTACTAACCACGTCTGACCTTCTTGAAGGATATCCAATTAAGTTTTGCTACGAGGTCATTGTGAGTCTCATTGAGTTCATTCACTCGTTCACTGTTCACTCTTCATTTTATACGTAATTCTCTCACACAATCCTGTTACTAAAGCAATTTCTTCTGCTTCGTAATCGATTGCGGTCATAATTTATTTCGATTATCGTGAGAAAAGTTGCATTTTATGAAGATATTATGTCAGTACAATGACGTAAACTAATCGGTAATTTAAAAGTTTTGAGTATAACTGCATTAGTCAAGATTCTCATAATTACAATATTTATGAATAATCTAACTCTGCCGTAGGGATTTTTGCTCCTCTTGGGACACCCAACATTCAATCAAATGGTTCTTCCGCTGGTTCGGTAGTTTTCACTACTATACATAAGTGTGTATGAGTAAATTTATCCTGATCACATCCGAGGCCCTCATTTCGGAGTCTGGAGTCCGCTCTCCGAGGCACTGAAGGATCTCAATGTCTTCTTCTACTTAACTGTTGTTACTTCACTTTGTAATGCGTTAACCTAATTGGTTACAACTTAGCGACGAGCCCCTCAACAATTACAATACTGTTGTACATACATATACTCACGTCTGTAAATCCCCGAAGGGGTAGGCAGAGGTGTGTTAACACCAACTCCCACGTAATAGGTGGCGAGCCTATTACCGTTAAGTGGGCACTTAGTCATAGGTTGTATATTTACTGTCGGATGGAGAGCAGCCATATTTCTTTAGTCACCTTCTACGGCACCCACAGGAAGAGATGTGTACAAAATTATGAATGAATGAATTTACACAGCAATTTACACAATTTTACAGCCAAATACAAATATATAATACAAGTTAACAAGATGTTTTTTTTTATACCACTTAGGTGGCAGACAAGCACACGGCCCACCTGATGGAAAGTGGTTACCGTGGCTTATGGACACGCGCTGCCGACCCTGTAAGCACAGAGTTTCTGTGCCGTCAATGTAAAGGACAAAGCAGGACAAGCCTTCAGTCATCCCACTGACAGCACAAAAACTCTCCAGTGAGCTCTGGCTACCCTACTCACCTACCTACCTTTACACAAACTTGAGCAAGAGCTGGATCTGGGGTGGGCACGCTTAGCCAGGGCCAATACCTAGGGAAGCGGCAAATCCACACTTTGCAGATTAAATTTTGCTCACTTGGCAGTCGTCTGCAAAGTCACCTTATGAAGCCTTACTATGAATATGAATGAATATGCCTTACTATACTATTTATGGTAAAAGGCAAGCTACGCCCCCAAACCCCACCGTTGAACCGATGTCTCCATCTGAGCTACTCGGAGGAGTTATTGGCTCTCTTTTCCCAATGAGAGCAATGGAACACTCTCTACCGCATATGACTTCGCCTTGGTCAGGTGATACCCAGGTGAATAGAACTAGTAATGATGTGCCTTTCTACCTTCAACGCATAGTTGGGATGTATTTTATGAAGAGAGCCATCGTCTACCCAACAGTGACCGACCAAAGTCGGCGTGAAATGTCATGCGGTATTCCGCAGGGATTGGTCTTGGTGTCGCTTCTGTGGAATATTGGATGCGACTGGATGCTTCGCAATGAGCTCACAGATGGTGCAGACATCACGTGTCATGTGGATGACATACGCGTGATGGTGTGTGGTGCTACCAGCGACACTGAAAGTGGGGGTGACAATTTTCAGTGCTTATCTCGACTAAAAAATAATATGACCCGGGGCTGTCTTGAGCATTCATGATAGTAAAATGTTCATATCATTCTCATCCTCTGCGACGCCAAACCCGGTGTTCGGTATCCAACTCTGTCTCTTGATTGTATGTGAGCAACTACCGTTTAACCCATAACTCCAAGAGGAAAGCTTACACCTTTTGTAGAGTGTTTTAGTTGCTCCTTTGTATAATGTTTAATATTAACTATTCAGTGACATTATTTGCATTACTATTAAAAATTGGTTTTTCAATTCCATATTGCAGCCCATAGGTATTAATGTCATCATAATCATCATTATAGAATGACATTTCAAGCTTCCACTTTGGAGTCTACGTGTGTACTAAATGTACTTCCATAGTCCTTAGGAAATAGTTTAGCCTTTAACTGAACTTTAAAAGATATATAACAATAAAATTTGACTAGAAGTTTAAAAGATCACGGACCAATCAAATATTTGACGCTCACTGAACCAAGCATCAAACTTGACCTAATATACTTTGTAGGCTGTCTGAATGAAGGTCTACAATTGACGGCCTTGATAAGTAGGTAGATAGATCTATTTCTGAAAGGCAGGTCGATTTATTATAGCCTCATAGGTAATGATGCTCGCATTACCACCCCACGCAGATCAATAAAACTACCAAAACTCTGAGGAACATCTGGCGCGAACCTGAGCTTGATACGCGCATGCGCGAAACTGTGTTGCCAGGTAGAGAATTCAACGCTTACTGCTAATATTGGTAAATTTTGAGGTGGGAGGTCTTTTTACAATATTAAAATATGTTTCTATAATTAGCTCTGACTATTATATTATTGTCATCGATATCAATTTATTAGATTATTTCTATTTGAGAAATATGTTCATCCCGGTTTAGAGATCGTCTAAAGAAACCTCTAATGATAAATATCACAAAAAAAATTATCAATGCTTTATAATAAATTACAATAATATAATAGAAATGTAATGTTTTTGAAACAATGGCGGTTACTTACTTAATACTGATAGTTAGGTACATTTTATTTTGTGAAATCCTATTATTATCTTCTCGACTAAGGATTTAATACTGTTATTAATAAATTTTACTTATTTATAGCATCAATTCTGATTTAGATACCATCCCATCGAAATACTAAACATGACAAATTATGGACTTCAACTAAATTTGTGGCAACACCAACCAAAACGTCAAAACCCAGAAATGTGGAGCGAAATTATCGTCAAATTATCGTTTTTAATATAAAATGATGAATGAATACGTGTTTATCATAAATTAAAATCAATTTCTTATATCATATTAAACATTTGTAATGCATTTTTGAAGTTGAAATTGTAGGTTTAAGTCATAAACATGAGTGTTAATGTTATTCGAATATGTGTTCAGAATATAGATATAATATAAACTTGTTGATGTTATATATCGTTATTTAAATAGTCTTCCGTGTAGTAAATATAATAAATAGTATAAATAATAAATTACTTGTTGTTAGTTATCCAAATAGTTGTGTAAACGGTTGTGTCGAATAAAATTGAAGATATTACTGTTACAATAAAAGGTAAGTTGATTATTTTGATACCGATGCTCATTTTATATTAAGATAAACAGGTTCTTTTTTCAAAATTAATATTCCGTTTTGAAAGACAATAAATTTTTATTACATTATTTCACTAGGAATATAATATTACTTTAGGTACTTATCCTTGTTTAACCAATTAGTAGAAAAAACAGTACTGTTTTAAAGAAACTGTCAGTCAAAATAGATTACCTACATGCAAAAAGTAGGTTAGGTATATGGGTATTTAAACTATCATGGTCACTCACAGCAGTATCAAAATAAACGGGATATTTACTATACCGAAATATCGGAAACTTAAAAAAATGAAACATGGTAAATATACCGTTTATTTTGATAGGTTAGGTATGTTATAAAAAATGAGATGGTATATAAAAAGGCTAATACAAGCTTTCGCATTTTAGATTAAATGATACAATAATATTGAGCATTTATTTAGAATATTTACAGTAAAAAGTAGGCATGAAGCTACAATAAGATTTAGAAAAAAGTTCTATTAAAATAAAAATTATAAGTATAATGAAAGAAGGCATCGTTTTTGTTATTTTATAACTTTAGGGTACCTAAGTTTTTGCTAACGAAATATTTTTTTATAAAGTAAATGAAAAATCAGAAGTACTGTGTCGTCTTCAATGATGTGTTATTAACTATAGGTATGTTGTCCGTACTCAGATATGGTGATAAAAAGCTCAAAATGGACGAGACAGTGTGATACGCTAAAAACGTCATTAATAATACATTCGTAATTGTTGTTGACTGTATACTTTTATCTGATATCAGGTGAATAAAACAGCAATTTCTTCCATCTCTTATTTATTCTTCATTATATTTACATTGTTTTGCGACAATCTTTCGACGGGTATTCGACTGTGTCGTACTGCCGAAATGTAATTTATTCGGCCATAGGCCGCAATGCGGCATAAAGAGCAATCATTTATTTACAGTTATTAACCTAAGTTCCTTAAAACTAGTACACTGTTTACATATGGCTAGCGGCGTGACTCGGTGTACTGGACATTTCTCCCCCCCTGCAGCAGCCGGCGGAATGGTTGTTTCCAGCACGACGAGCTTGCTTACAAGCCGCTTGAACACTCCGGATCTTGTCCTGACGTCTGCCATCCGGAATCCACCTTCAGGTCCAGTGTAGGTGCGGGTCACCTCTCCCATAGGCCACACGTTGCGGGGTAGACAATGATCTGCTACCATTACGATGTCTCCAGGTCGTAGGGGTCGTCTCTGACTGCTCGGCTCGCCGCGCGGTACCAGGGTCGGTAGGTATTCGCGCACCCATCTACTCCAAAAATGGTCGGCGAGGGTTTGACAACTCCTCCATGTTCGGTGATCGGCGTATCGGCAGGGCCCGGTTGATGGCAATACTTCTTCGGTCGGCTCCTTCTCGTTCAGGGTTACCGACAACGCCTGCTTTACTGACCGGACTAGTCTCTCCCACGCTCCGCCTTGGTTCGGTGGTGTTGGTATGGTTCTCGGCCATCCTCATCTTGCTGCCATCCTCCTCAGGGCCAGGATCGCGGAGCTCGTAGTGAGTGATGCGACGATTTCCAGGTGTACAGCTCTCGAAGTGAGGCACGTGAACAGGGCGCCCCATCTCTTCTCTCGGCGACGTCCCACTTTAACTACCATGGGTCCGAAATAATCGAACCCACAGTGAGTGAAAGGTCGCTGATAGGGCTCGAGGCGTTCACGTGGCAGGTCTCCCTTTCTCGTTCGCAGTCTCGTTCTGTAGTTCACACAGTAGGTCGCAGATGAATGATCCAGCTACCGCAGATCGTTCGTGACCCGCTCACGTCCGGCATGCCCGGCTGCCCTGTGTTCGCGCAATTTTAGTGACGCGATGTCGGCTGTCGAGTATGAGCGGTTTCTTCGTGTCATCTGGCGCGGCGGCTGTTCCGATGCGTCCCTTGACCCGCAGTAATCCGTCTTCTAAGACCGGGTCCAGCTTCTATAAACGACTCGCTTTGGTTATAGGGCGAGCGGTCTGTAGTCGCACGATGTCTTCCTCGGAGCTCTCGTGCTGTGCGCGGCTGATGATTGCATTCTCGGCCCTCTCGATGTGTGTAGTTCCCAGATGCGACGTTTGGCGGTGACACTTGTCCACGAAGGCTAACACGTAGGCGGCGGCTCTCACATATCGATCGTAGTTAGAGAACCGCTCAGGGTCGGGTAACCATGCGTGGTGAACCTCGTTATTTTCGCTGACGTGTAGTACCTCGCAGTATTCAACTGGTTGTGTCTTATCTGCCGGCCATTGATCTTTTGGTGGAACTGGTGGTTGATCTTCTTGGAACTCTGGACCTCGGAACCATCTGTCGCCCGCGGTGATCGGTGAGCAATTAATGCGTGTCGCGTCGTCTGCTACGTTCTGCTCAGTCGGCACCCACCGCCATTGGCCGCCCAGGCGGTGAGCTACAAACGGCGTGTAGCGTCGTCCGTCGTTTCGTACCCAATGCACCACTGTGGTTGAGTCGGTCCAGTACACTGTCTTGCTTATCTTGACCCGATGCTCTCGCTTGATCGTTGCCGTTAGTCGACCCGATGACCGCTGCTTGTAGCTCTAGACGTGGTATTGTCTGCGCGCGTCGCGGTGCCACCTTTGACTTGGCGGCCACAAGACACAGGCTGACGCTTCCGTCTCGCTGAGTGGTGCGCCAGTATGCCACTGCCGCGTACGCTTGTTCGCTCGCATCACACAGCACATGCAGTTGAAGGTCTTGAGCTTCGTTCAGCATGTAGCAGCGCCTGAGTCGTAGACAAGCTAGGTCTGTGAGTCGTTCTAGCCAGGCTGCGAAGAGCTCGTTTTCTTCTTCGGGTATAGGCTCGTCCCACGCTATCTGAAGTCGCCACAGGCTCTGTAGCACGATCTTGGCGCGTATAGTGAAGTGGCTCAGCAGTCCGAGGGGTTCATAGATTGTTCAGTCGATCACTTCCGTGGGAACTCGGTTCATAGAGGTGTTGAATCCAAGCTCGTCCTGTTCTGCGCTCCAGATGAGGCCGAGTATCTTGTTCCCGGGCCCATTTCCCCCCAGTGGAGTCGGCGACGTCGCTCTCAGTTCAGCTGGGACGTCGCGGAGCGCTGTGGCTTGGTTCGTGTTCCACCCTCGAAGCTTGAAGCCGGCGGCTACGTGGACCGTCATTAACTCGGTGACAGCTCGCTGGGCTTCATCTTCATTCTCGTAACTAGCTGCCAGTTCATCCATGTAGTGGCTTCGCGTGATTGCTTCGAAGGCCGCCGCGTGGGCGGTATGTCTCGATCGCTTCCCCTCCACAGGAACTGTTGAGCTGGTTGATCTTCGCGTCGTATTTTCACCTGCAGGAACATTTCTAGAATGTCTGCTGTGACGGCGATCGGCTTCTCTCGGAACCGGAACATAATCCCCTGTAGTGACATCAACAGGTCCGGTCCCTCAAGCAGGTGATCATTGAGACTGACACCCCGGCTCTTTGCTGCTGCATCGAAGACGAGTCGCTGTTTACCAGCCTTGTTCGGGTTCTGTACGGCGAAGTGAGGCAGGTACATAGGCTGCTACTTATGTATGCGGAATCTGGGATTCCAATAATTTTAAACGCAATGTCTGACCTCCATGCACATATTGGTTCTTTTTTTAAATACTGGCCGCTAATATTTTTTTTCTTATATACGTTAGTGTTTTGTTGGATAATGGAACTTACTCGTGAAAATATTCGTGCTATGATTTATTACGATTTTCGACGTGGTTTAACGCAACAACAGTACGTAGATCAATGAACTTCGACTTTTGGTGGTGAAGCTCCATCAAAAACGACTGTGTATCACTGGTTTAGTGAGTTAATCGCGGGCGGAGTAAGCTCACGGACGAAGTTAAAGAATGTCGCCCGAAATCGGTGGTTGTGCCACAAAATATTGAAGCTGTGCGAAAACTAATAATGCAAGACCGCCATGTTACGTATCGCGAGATAGAGGCCATTCTGGGCATATGTATGACGAGCATTCATAGGAAATTACATGAACATTTGTCTGTAAAAAAAATTTGTTCGCGTTGGATCCCGCACAACTTAACTGAGGATCAAAAAGATGCTCGCGTCGAATGGTGCAAGAAAACCTTGAAAAAATTCAACGGAGGCGACTCAAAATCTGTTTATAATATCTACACAGGTGACGAATCCTGGATCTACGCGTACGATCCCGAAACTAAACAACAATCAACAGTTTGGGTGTTTCAAAATGAGCCAAACCCTACGAAAGTGGCTCGTGCAAAAAGCACTGTAAAGGAAATGGTGGCCTGCTTTTTTGGTATTAATGGCCATGTGGCTACAATACCACTGGAGAATCGCAGAACGGTTAATTCGGAGTGGTACATGAACATTTGTTTGCCAGAAGTATTTGAAGAAATACGCAAAAACAACCAGTGACGCAGAATCATACTTCGCCATGACAATGCCAGCTGTCATACATCTCAGGAAACAACTACATTTTTGGATGGTCAAAAAATAGAATTAATGGGTCATCCACCGTACAACCCTGATTTGGCTCCCAATAATTTCTATTTATTCCCAAATGTAAAGAATAAATTACATGGTCAACGATTTTCAACCCGTGAAGATGCCGTAGACGCGTTCAAACAGCACGTTTTGGAGATACCTCAATCAGAGTGGAAAAAGTGTTTTAAAAATTGGTTTTATCGAATGCAAAAGTGCATCGATCATAGTGGAGAATACTTTGAAAAACAATAAAAGCATATTGAGCCATATACATTTGTTTATTTTTTCTATTCCGCATACATAAGTAGCAGCCCTCGTACCAGCAGACGGGACTATTAGCCTCGGTGCCGTCACACGGCGTCGCGTACCGCTTTTCCAACAAGTTGTTGATTTACTTGGTGTAGACTTCAGCGAAGTCTTGATCTTCATCTATTTTTGACTCAATCTTCTTTAGCCGGTTGTAACTCGGCGGGAGTGTGATGTCGTCTTCTTTCCACGGTAGCCCCACTTCGTAGCCTTCATCCGTTCGCTTCAAGGTAGTCTCGACGATTCGCACTGCTCGAAGTTTTGCGTCGCTCACCTTTGGCTTGTGAGAGACACCGAGCGCGTCAATCTTGAAGTGATGATCTACGAGGTCGTGTAGGCGTTTGTTTTCCTTTTCGGTTTGTTCGGGAGTGAAGAATGTAGCACGTTGGTCTCGCTTCAGCGAATGATGCTTCGTGGTAACGTTCCATGTATCACACAACCTAGGGTGGTTCGTGATGCTACGGGTTGATTTCGCTCGCCAAGGCGCAGTTCTCGGGACACGATGTATTCCCAGTGGTCTGTACCCACTAGGATCCCTGGATGCGTCGATTCGTAGCACACTTCATTCTTCTCTAGGTCTTGCAAGTGTTTGCACTCGAATAGTGAAGCCGGAACAGATTGCTGATGTAACTTCATGGACCGGATGGTGCGAGGCTTGAGTTCGTGGGGTACACCTTCGGGTCCCTTGATCTTCACAGTTACTAGCTGACTCTTCTCTTCCGACTGCTGCATGTTAACCCCTCGCATTAACAGGCGTTGCGGAGGTCCTCTTGCCCCAATTCTTTACGCTAGGTCTGCATCGATGAGAGAGATGGTAGCGCCTTCATCCAGGAGTGCATGAGTCTTCACCTCCCCCCCTGGCCCCACGACCGTGACGGGACACATCTTCGGTTCACGCCGCAAGGTTTCGACCTACACAGGTTGCGTCGATGCCTCTTCACTAAGCACTTGAAGCACAATCTTTTTTCTTTCACGAATTCCCATCATTGTTCTATCGGCAGTGCCTTAAACTATGGGCACCGCGGTAGTTCGTGGGCTTGCTCACAACTTGGACATTGGTCTAGCTGTTCTTTATTTTCAGTCGATTCGGTGACATTGAAGGCAGCATTCGTTTTCTTCTTATTCGTAGGCGTGGGCGGTGGGCGAGTTTCTCTCTTCGCTCGTGTCGTGGTACTCGTAGCTGGGACGTAGGCATGCTTGAGCGCGCGGTCTGCTTCCCTCATTAGGAAGCGCGATAGCATGATGATTTCGGGTTCTGCTGCGATTCCGAAGTCCGTTGCGTAGTCACACCATCTTGCTTGAACGTGAGGACTCAGCTTGCTCACAGTTTCCCTTACTAGCGCTGGGTTGTACAGGTATCCCCGCTGGTCGATGCTCTGTAGTACACACACGACGTTTGCACTCGTATTGCGAAGTTATTCAGTTCCACTGCCGACGACCCCGGTCTTGGTAGCTTCTTCAAGTCTTCGAACGCCTTGTCGATGATTACCTCAGGACCGCCGAACGTTTGTTCTAGTGTCCGGAGTATGACTTCCGGATCCGTCGCTGTTGCTAGTAGTGCTGCCACGATGTCTCTTGCTTCCCCGGTGAGACTCTTCCTCAGTCGCTGCAGGTTCTCAATCGCCGATATGCTGTACAGCTTCGTAGAGTCGGTGTAGGCGGCTTTGAATGTAAGCCACTCACCATGGGCCCCCGAGAACGTAGGTAGATCTGCATATCGTATTCTAGGTCTTGCTAATCGTTCCATTGCTTCGGTCAATTGGTCGATCCGACTCGTCCTGATGGGTGTGTTTGATCTTACAACCACGTCGAACCGAAGGTGCCGATCTTCCTTGCTTCGTGTTCTCGAGTCTTCTGGCTCTATTCTTGTCATGACGGGGTTCGTTTGCAGCCACTCGTTAAACTAGTACACTGTTTACGTATGGCTAGCGGCGTGACTCGGTGTACTGGACAGTAATATTAATGACATTATTAATTTACCCGGACTCTAGAGTCATGGACCGGGACGCGGGTCCTGGCATAATTGGCGGAATACTTTCATCAACTCCCGCCTCACGTATTCCTGTCGCTGTTTAGGTCCTGCTTCGGGATGCCTAAGCTGACGTATGTCATACGGATAACGCCCACATGGTAGCTCCCGAACGAAATTCTCCGTTTTGTACGAAGTGGTCAAGCGCAACGTTGAGGAGATAATCAACGTTGACCTTAACGAGCGGCAGTGGTGCCAGGCTAGTCTGTGCGCCGTTTGCAAGAGTTTGGCCCAATTGCCTTTCTCGCCTCTTCACACGGAGTCTCACGGTTAGTCAGCCTCTTAGTCAGCAACTTATTATCGCGGGTAGGTACGGATATCGACATTCCTTATTTCGGGGAAGCCCATGAGACCTGGACCAGATTGTATCCGGAGCGAGACCGGGTGAGCAGAGGGGCTGGGATAACGCATCTGGTCTGCGCGATAGCGTATCGGGAGTCGAGTTGGCGCACCTCAATGCGTTCTCTGAGCCAGAGTCTGGTGCCTGGCTGCTTGCTCTACCATCCCCTAACTTAGTCACTTAGTTCACTAACCTAATCCCTGGAAAAAATATGTTATTTCAGACTCTAGTCTGTACCAAATTTCTGCCAGATCCCTTCAGCTGTTAGAGCGTTTTTGAAATACAAACATCCAAACATCTTCACAAAATTTCATATAACTTTTAACTCTAAGTGTACACGTTCACTTCAAGTTTACTCACTTGATTGTTCACTGGCTTCGACGGTACTGCCTTACATATGAAATGATTCTCAAATACGACTGTGTACATTCGCAGGCTGAATTGCAGGCCGTTTCACGGAATGGCTCAATAACTTACACACATTAGTGGAAAAGCCCATTCCGATGTTTACTTCTATGTATAGCCCTACATTGTAAGCGAAGATAACAATTATTTGTTGTCCGTTAGTTGGTTGCTTGTTTTGGATTTATACGTTGTGTGAAACTAGAGATGGCTTTGGGTCAGCTGCCGTACAAAGTACATATCCTTTATACAGCTTGGGTAATCTTAGACCTCCGGTATTTGAAGACCCAAAACGGCATGCAGTTTTAGTCGGTTCAAGTTCAACGTATACGACCCTAACGGATAGTAGAGGGTATTCGAGGGAATTTCTGTACAAAAAAAGGTCCGGCAGCAGAAGCTCCTTTTCACATTATCCGATCCGATATCGGTATCGGACGACGATAGTCGATTTCCGTTAGCCGACACCACATTGTGCTATTTTCACATAATATATCTGATAAAATCAGTGTTTTCACGCCCCGTTTAAGAGGCCGTACAAATATTAAATGGGTGAATTTCGGTATTTCACTGTCAGATACCGATGCGTGCGTGCATCGTGGTGGCATATACTCGTAGAAAAAACAATTTTGATCGTTTGATATTTATTACGAATCTTTTACTTTTATTTTTTCTACCCGACTGCATCAGAAGGAAGATTTTGTTTTTACCCGACTGTGTCAAAATGAAGGTTATTTAATTTTGAGAGTGTGAATGTCTGTATGTATAATTGTTTTGCACGTTCAGTAGTCTGGACGGCTCAGCGGGCCTTAGCTTGAGAAATGTCGTTAGATTTGTATTTACTGTGACACTCATCATAACTAAAACAGTATAATTTATTTGTTTTTACTAAAAAAACAAAATCCGATTGCTGCCGAAAAGAACGAAACAAGTTGCATAGTAGGCGGTATCCATTTGCAAAACATAAAACGAATGAAAATTCATGAGTCTGCTATCAAACGTTTTTCTTGAGTCTGCTATCAAAGATTTTGGTCCTTTTTGCAGTAGCTGTCGGAATTTTTTATTTTAAACTGCACGGGCAGGTAACCTCTTTCCATCAGGTGAGCTGGGTGCTTGTCTGCCACCTAAGTTGTATAAGAAAAGGCCAGGCAGAAGTTCACATATGGTTAGAGCATGGTAAATCTCAGGAGGGTAAGGTGTTACGGGAGATGCGCAATAGTATATCTATCTATAAGTTGACAATCATGAGGAACAAATTAGGATGAAAATACTTGCTTCCAAACAGTCAGATCAAGACTTTCACGGTTTTTGGAAAACTATACAAAAATTAATCACTTCGTCTAGTATGACGGTAACGTGAATAGGGTTGGAGAGCCCTAACAGATAGTTGACCTTTTTAGAAGACACTTTTTGGTTGAGCCTCTGAATTCCGAATGACAAAACCGCTGGGGCAGCTTAGTACTAAAACCCACTCAAGCCCCGTGGTAGGTATATTTTTCAGTTAATAATGTGGCTAAGGTAATCAGGTCCACAACCGCAGGTAAGTCACCGGGTTATTATGGACTTAGTATCGAGCATCTCCAGCATGCGCGCCCACACTTACCTACCCACTGACTTGAGGAAAACCATCGTGGTTATATAGTTCCTGTTGAGCAATATAGCTCAACTATTGGACAAGGGAAACTATGGATCCATTACCCTAGGTTACCGGTTGTCATCTACGGCTGCATGACAACCAGTTTGGTGTCCGTGCTGGGTTGTCCACTGAAGCCGCGGTGATGTGTCTCAAGAGGACCGTCCGGTAGTCCACTATAAGGAACACACCTGCCTGTGTATGTTATAAAGCTTATGTATTATGGAAAAAAATTAAAGATTTCGTTAATAAACTTTTCAGATACTGGTATAGAAGTCAGGCTAATCACGTCAGATGGGAGGGGATGTTATCAGAGCCATATGGGTAGAAGTTTGGAGTGAGATAAGGTCTTTTTTATACCACTAAGGTGGCAGACAAGCACACAGCCCACCTAATGGAAAGTGGTTACCGTGGCCTATGGACGTGTGCAAAACCAAGTTACACTCGCGCTGCCAACACCGTAAGCACAGAGAGTTTCTGTGCCGTCAGTGTAAAAGACAAAGCAGGACAAACTTTTGATCTTCCCACTGACAGCACAAGAACTCTCCAGTGAGCTCTGGCTACCCTCCTCACCGCCGGGAACACAACACGAGGTTATTATGGCCGCGGTATTCTGTAGAGCGGAGGTAGTGACTGTTTTAGTCTATGTGTGTAATGGGTTCGAGTCATATTTAATTATCCGATATCGGGTCAACACAGCGTTGTTGGCTCAGATATTTGATATCGGGACAATGTGAAAGGCAGATACATATTATTTCATATATTTACTTCCTGTCGGCTATTATCGCCGGACGACGATATCTGATCGGATAATGTGAAACGCGACATGATTGTAATGTATTACTTGTATTACCTTTAGCCTAACCGCTTATTACGACTGATCGTTAAAACGGTCCTCATTTGCCGAGCTTTCCAGAAAAGCCAGTTTTTCTTGCCAATTATCTGTGGGAGCTTTACGCGCTAATTATTAATATCAAAAAAAATTGAATAGTAAGTAATTAAAATTAGTTTCAATAACAACTGGGTTAAGGTTTCAATTAGCTGTAACGTCTGCCATAGATGTTCATATGATCAATTGGGATCGACGGCTTAATATGCTCCTTCGAAGTACCGAGGGATTTCAATATCTTAAGAATGGTTACTCATCCTAATACCGACTTGGCTAGTGTTGCTAAACTGTGTAGTGTTACTTAAACCACATCATCATCGGTGAAGTGTAGTAATCTCACTGACACAATTACGAAAAAGATAAGTGGAAACCGAGTAACTCAGCAAAGATCTAAGTAGCAGTATACTACATTTTATACAATTTGTGACTCTGTATTCGATTCGGTTAGATACTTAACTAAACGTAAACATTCTTGATGTGTTTTTTTTAGTATGTTTTATTGGCGTCGGAGGTCGATGAACGACCTCCGCCCCCCATGAGCGCCGGCCTGGGGGTGACAGGTGAAGCCGCCTGTCACCCTGGCAGAAGCAGGCCGCGGCGGTGGCGCGCGTGGCGCGCCTCCCCGTTTCCGGGGACGAGTTGGGGACTCTGTAGTCCCCACACCCGAGAAGAGGGCCATATCGTGAGAGATGGCCCTGGGTCGGCCGGGGTGCGAAGGATATGCCTGTCAACCTCACCTTCGGCAACCAAAACGACCCACAGGCGGCGTGCGTTTTAGTCGGTTCGAGTCCGACATAACCTCCTCCACCGGCTCCGGTGGGGAGGTATCCGTGGGGATTTTGCGCACGTAAAAAAAAAAAAAAAAAAAAGTATGTTTTATTTATAAATTCTGTTTATTAATTATTTTATGTTTAGAAACTCATTTCAAAGACCAAAGACCAAAATTGAACCACTAGTAAGTCAGTTAGTTTGCCTATTTTATTTGTTTAATATGTGTTTTTTTTTAAAGTCGCTACAAGATAGTTTACCTTTAGTTAAGTACCCAAATGAAGTATAAGTAGCAACAAGTGAGTGATATATCTAGTATTACAAATTTATAGAGGCCACTATAACAACTGATGTACAGTTTAACCATGACTTCGTTTATTAGTTTAATTGTATAAAACCTTCCTCGACACGTAGCCACAATTATTAATTACTTAAAGGTTTTTGCAAAAGTAGTTTTTGTATTGTCTACATCAAACTATACATTACTTAATACTTGGAAGCCATACTACAAAAATCACTCATGAGCTCTATAAAATAGTAATAGGGGACCGGTTTACTGCAATCTCGACGAGATTTTTCATAAGCGACCTTTCCTTTTTTTCTATTCTCGGAAATCCTAATCAAACAATGGACGTACATAAATTATATTCTGTATGTTTTCGACTGTCCCAAACCTGCTTTACATAATATCTGGCGTACAATCACGAATTTTGATTGTGACATTTGGTCAAATAGTATGAAACAATTCGAACTTCACATTTGGATCGAAAAAGTGACCATCTAAGACGGGATCTGATGCTGCATAATATTTAGACACGTTTTGGATATTCAAAATTCTC
Organism: Eilema griseolum; assembly: GCA_963662185.1. Classification (NCBI taxonomy): domain Eukaryota; kingdom Metazoa; phylum Arthropoda; class Insecta; order Lepidoptera; family Erebidae; genus Eilema; species Eilema griseolum. The sequence goes on from OY759249.1 coordinate 8,193,723, forward strand.
CTTTGCAGTCTGTTTACAGTAAGGGGGCAATGTTTACTTTTCCGATCTAGATCTATTAGAAAAGGTAGTATACTACTTAATGGGCTATTTGAAAAGGTCGTCTGGTTCTTCTCAATATCGCCTAATATTTTCATTTTTTTCTGGAAAAATATGCCTTGCATAATAAAATATTTCCTAAGTCAACGAAATCTATGACTTTTCATTATTTTGAATTCCCATAGTTAGTTAAAATTATAATCAATGAAATTCAATTATTGAAAATATACAGAAATAATTTATAAATATTAAATACAATAAAAATAAAATAACTATTATACAACTTATAGCTAAGAACAATTAAAATGCGTCGTAGAATTCCTCCGCATCGCATGCCTCTTGTGGCAGCGTTCCCAGAAGACTGGCAGCATTGCCACGTTGTATGGCAATGCTTATTCTCTGACCTAAAAAGAGGCCAGCCTTCTGGTCACGAGAAGCGTCGACCATACGCTTCGCAATCTCACGGAAGAGGTTGCGAGCGCTCGGACCCCATGACCCCAAAGTCTCGACTCCAAACGGCACAAATTCATAATCTCCGATGAGATTGGAGTATTTGCGCCGCTTGAGAGCCTCTGCAGAAGCAGCAGCAGCTCCAGCACAGCCAGCCGTGCTAGTTATATGGGTAGGAGCCATGGTATCAACGCATGTGGCGTCCCACACCAGAGTCCTACATTGAAATTGAATTCAAATTTATAACATTTTGGATTCCTTTTTAACTTGCAATTAACTTTCAAATAGGTACATGTAAACGCGATGCGGACCGAGATAAATGCGATATTCTCTTACACTCCATACTTTTGTACCACGATTGCGTGCGACTGCGTTTGCGACTGGCGTGTGACGTCACTCTCGAGTTCGATTTTGTATAGAGCGTTTTCGGCCGGCTTGAGAAATTGAATGATTAAACTGTCGTAGAAATATTTCTCATTAACAGTTCATTATTATAAAAAAATGATCATTTTTCGACAGCAAGAAAAGTCCAATAGCCTATTACTTTATTTTATGAAATTGGATCTTTGTCTAAATATTTTGTGAAAATTGAAAATCTTTGTAAGTCTTTTTATAAGCTGGTTTCAACTGCTTCAGATCTCTAATATTCCAAAACATCGCCCAAAGAATTGTATTATACATAATATTTTTTCAAAGACAACTTTTATTTCTATAATGGTGCGTTGCCTAGTAACATCTAGTTAGTGAGTAAAAGTACAATCTCAATTTAGTTTCTCTTTGATAGTGTACCTTTTATAATACCGGGCTCAACCAACTTCAAGGCAGGGAAGAAAGAACTTCTAAATTTTTTTTTGTACATTGCTTGTTAAACTTCGATTCGGGTAAATGACACCATAGAGAACCCACAATGTATTAAAGCAATCAATATCACATTCTAGTCTATTTCGCGTTACGCTGTAACTGCTGCTGTAACTCATACTTTTAGGCTTGAATATTCTTTGATTAATATACGTTATAAATGAAAACTGAAACCATATGCTAGCGTGATAAAAGTATATAAGTAACTAAAGATTCAATTTCAGCGGTTCGTCGGGTTAGAAAGATCTAACGAAGGGCGAAGACGTTAAGACAAGCTAAGAACGACATTAGTGTCACAGAGTTAATTATGTAATAGAATTAGCACTGAAAATTAATACGCAATATCTTTCACAGAATTCATAATGCGCTACAAGAGGCGTACATCGCAGACCACAAGATCTTCCCGCCACTCAGATAAGAAATATACCATACGTAAGTGCTTGTCAAATATTTATTAATAATACTATGGATTGAATGCGACCGCAGTATTGCGCGGTGTTGCGGGGGACGAGGTAAAGAAAGAGAAAAATGAGCATGTGTCGAGAGCGAGCGAGATACCGCCGTGGGCGTTGGCAGCGGATTTATCAAATCAGCCCCTATAGACAAGTGGGAATTCGTGGGCCGACGTATTGTAGAATGAAGTAACGAGTGTATGGGATTTGACGTTTATGACATGCTTTGACGACTGTGATATCTGTCAAATCACATACATTTGTCATTCTATTTTACAATTGTCACTTGTTTAGGGGAGCTGACGGTCCTGGGGGTGACGGGTGGAGCCGCCTGTCACCCTGGCAGAAGCAGTCCGCGGCGGCGGTGCGCCTTGCGCACCTCGCCGTTTCCGAGGACGTGTTGGGGACTCTGTAGTCTCCGCACCCGTGAAGAGGGCCAGATCGGGAGAGATGGCAATGGGTCGGCCACCAAAAACGACCCACAGGCGTAGTACGTTTTAGTCGTTTAAAGGGGGGCTGACGGTCGGTTGGTCGACACTCCCCGTCTCATCGCGCACGTATCCAAGGCGTGGTACAGTGGTTACGGTCGAAGTATGTGATTTATCATCATCATCGTTAAGTTAGTCCCAGTAGAATCCAAAGCTTTTGTAATTAATGTGAATTAATTATGATTCTAAAAATCGCAACGTCTTATTTCGATTCTTTTGGGTTCAACTTTCAGTCTGTTTTTATTATTGTTCTATTTAGGAAATATGCAATATTTACATAATATAATATGCATATGCATTCTGAGCTCCACGACCAACTGACGATACTGAATTAGAGTAGTTAGACCAGGTTGTAGGACTGCTTAGGTCTCCAACTACTCGTAAAAAATGCCACAGATGTTTGAAAGGAATTGGGGACGATAAATGAAAGTATGTAGATCAGGATTGTTGCCTCTCATCAAAAATTCATAAGTTTCAGATTTGTATTCGTAGTCGCTCTCAGTCCATGTAAATAAAATCGAGTATTCAGAATCCTATAAATATAATATTAACTGCAAGTTAGTTTCCAGAATTAAATGCTTAAACCTTTTTAGTTTGAAATTAATACCATAAAACGGCGTGAATAGGAATAAAATAGTAAGATAAATTTAACAGATTTGTTTTATTTATGACATACGAGCAGCATTTTTATTTATACTTGTGTTTTTATGTTTTTTTAAGTATTCAGTATGTATTATTGTAACTTATTCAAAGAGGTTTTTAGTTGTATATTTTGTATGAGCATGGCGAGTATGTAGATGTAATTTCATGTTGTGTATGCTATATTTGGAATACTGTCTAGATCTTAAAATTTATTTGATTGTATGTGACTAAACATTTGGATGTAAGCGTACCTTTAAGAAATAAATAAATAAATATTTTATTAAGTGAAACTATGGATTTATATATAACAATGAACAGAATTATCAAATAGTTTATTTAACTTTTAACACCAGAGAAGACCCTGTGAGCACAGAGTTTCTGTGCCGTCAGTGCAAACTCTGTGTCATCCCACTGACAGCACAAATTCTCCAGTATTTTTTTATTATAATAAATAATATTAGCAACCGAAATTACTAATATTGCCTCTAACCCTCCAGCCAAGCTAAATTGCTTGTGCTAGGAGTGGGTTCACGTCGGTAGTGTAGTAAACCACTAAGCTACCGACGCTTTTTTTTGTAAAAGAAATTATTGAAAAAAAAAACCTAACGAACATATTATTTTTATTCGTATTTATCCCTACCCCCTAGACAAGTGTCAATTGTATTGTTGCCAACGAATTGCCCCTTGTCTAGAGGGGCTGTTCACCCCGGTATACGCGGTTACGTAAGTACCTAGATTCATGATGATCGGTCAACCAGTGCATGCTGTCACATTGTTTTTTTTTTATACCACTTTGGTGGCAGACAAGTGCACGACCCACCTGATGGAAAGTGGTTAGCGTGGCCTATGGACGTGTGTAACATCCCACTGACAGCACAAATTCTCCAGTGAGCTCTGGCTACCCTACTCACCGCTGGGTACACAACATGAACTTATTATAACCGCGGTATTTTGTAGGGCGGAGGTACTTCCCCAATCGGACTGCTCAATTGGGCGGAAATACCGCCGTGTACTACCTCCTCAACAATAGTATTGTAATATTAGTAGGATTGGTAGGATAGTATCCGTTTTTATATTGTCGGACTGGGCATTAATTTCGAATGAAAACATACGCAACAAATCACAAGTTCTTCTGTCGCACTGAAACTTAGAAACTACTTTGTTACTTACCTCGCGAGGCCAACAGAGCATAAAGATGTAGTTTCCACTTTTAGTTCAGAGTTTCCTGGATCTAGCATGCAAACTCAGCTGAAACTAAAACATTATGAGCCAGAGAAACTTTCCTCGGCGCTGCACACAATATTATGTTTAATGCTATGTTGTTATAAAGTAGTAATTCAAGTGAACTTTCTATTGTCTTTCATTCTTTTACAATTTTATTGTTTTATTTTAGTGATATGAGGCGTCTAGTTTCAAAGTCCGCTAAAATAAGATACTAAAATTTTAGGGAATATGTGAATAACGCTTTTTGTTTTAATTTGCCCACTAAGACATAAAAATACTAACATGTTTTGTGAAATGTTATCTGGCAATACCGGAAATATCTTTAATACTTCGATATGCATGTGTAATTTTAAAATATAACGTAAACTATTTTCATTATAGCGTCTTTTGCTGTGAACAATGAATTTTAATGGAGTTTGAAGCAAACGTCATGAATTTTAGAGGGATTTGTTGCAAACAGGGACTAGCAATTTAAAAGCGTTATGCAATAACAGTTAATGAATTTTTGTTTAAAAAATAAATAAATCTCATTGGCAATCGAACCATGCAAGTTAGGTATATTTATTATACTTAATCAAAGTTTATAAAATAAAACAATAAAGAAAAATTATCTTATTTATTTCATTATTTTTACACCTAACGATTTGAATGCTGCTGAATTATGGTCGGCAGTAGACTGGCTGCTTAGAAATGCTGTTGACAGGTTTTCGAAGCGTTAGGTGTATAAATAATGTAATATATGCGATTATGGACATATTAAAGTTTTAATCTCTTTAATATTAAGTTTTAATGACAGCCTCTGTGACGTGGCGGTAGTGAACGCGACCGCTACGCAGGAGGCGCCGCGGGTTCGATACCCGCTCAGTGCAATTATTGTATGCTTGAATATGGGTATTTGCATTAGTCTGGGTGTTTCTATGTATAATATGTATGTATTTACAAAAAAAAAAGTATTTATGTATGTTTACCCGCATTCTAGATCCCATAACACAAGCTAGTCAAGCTTACCATGGGTCTAGATAGCGTTGTGGTGGAATGATGTAAATCGTATCGTGCTTTAAAATATACATACATACATAGCCATACATACATATATACATATATACATATAAACATAGCCTGTCAAAATCATAACCCTCCTTTGGTTTTCCCGTAGTCGGTTAATTACTTCAGCTTCTCAACTACAGATAGCTAGACAAATCGATTTTTCTTCCCCGAAATTTATAGCAAATTTCATCGGATCAATTATTGTGTATACCTACAATAATTGCTAGTTATAAAGTTGCTTGAATTTAACTTTTTATAAATCAGTGGTCAATACTTAGTACGTACGAAGTTAGTAACTATTATAGTTAATTTAATAAAAATATACTACCTATTGAGACAGTATATTTTTAAATTAACTAGGTACCTACTAAGATACTGATCTTCAAATAAACATCAGGTTGATATTAAATTCAATTTGACTAAATGTTGTAAATGAAGTTACTTAAAATATAATTTACCTATACCATAACTACACTAATTACTCATTTTGCATAACACCATCAAAGTCACTTCGCAAGTAGTTTTTAAGTAATTTTGTACCTAACGTTTTAGGGTTTCTTTTGTTCTTTTCCACGAAGATTTGTCGCGTAGTTTCTTCCGTGCTTCTCTGGGATCACATTTTTGCACAAACTGACTTAAATTATCCATGTTTTCTTATTATTAAATAATAAAAAACCGCCGCAAACTTTCGTCTGTTATGAAAAAACGCCATACTATTTTGAATGTCACGTGGTCACAATACCGCGCTGTCATTGGCTGATTTGCTTTAAGCGGATTTTGAGGCAAACTAGACGTATTTTAGCGGGATTTGCAACGAAAATCTATTTTTGGGTGCTACTTTTTTAGCGTTTTGTCGGGTTTTGATGAAAACTGATTATGACATGTTCTGAAGAATTCATACTGGCATCATTTTAAACTATTAACTCAATTTTTATCTAAAGGCATTTTAGCGGGTTTTGAAACTAGACGCCTCATATATTGAAAAAAGGGTAGTTATGAATCACTCGAAACCGAAAAAGATTTAATGACAGTTAAGGAAGTGTGTAAGGTAAGGATAGAAGCAGATAACGGGCTGTTGTCTCTCCTTCCCATTCCCTGGAAGAAAAAGTCGTGGCCATATGTATGTATTGTATATGAAGACTGATTATATTTAAATATTATGAAAAAATATTATCAAAATCTGTCACGATTCTGATAATATTTTTTCATAATATTTAAATATAATCAGTATCAATAGTAAAAAATATGCTAATACTACTACTTTCTTTAACTTTTTGGAGGTGTTTTGTGATTGAGCTCACAAAAGTATAACTTTGATATATCTAGTAATATTTTGATACAAACGTTGTCATGTCGGGTACTGGTAAGGCACTCCGTCACATTATCGGATCGAATCAAGGTCACCCCAAAATTTCACGCTTGCAACAATTTATTTCAATTTTTGTGACGGGGGTTTTTTAAATTTTAATTTTATACTTTTTAAATAATCTACTAGTCAAGTTCTTTCATTTGATACCCATGTTGATGAAGTTGTGAAACAATAAGTAGGTACACCATTATTTTGTGCAGACAGATTAAAATGTTAGTAAACGAGACATGGGTGGTTGCGCCGATGGTAGAATTTGTATTTTTTTGCTCAATAGTAGTAATTCAAGTCATTGACACTGAAACACACGCTTCCTGTACCCATCTCCCTCCCGCGCTACCTTTTAAAGTGAGATAGCAATAGTTTTCGCACCGCTCAATTGTCAAAATAGACGCATATTGACTTCCGCTTTGAACTAGAATAAGCAATGGCGGCGGCGCGCGCGTCTCTCAGAAATTAATAATGTTTGTTGGATTTTAACCGCTTTCATAGACCTTTACCGATCGGATTGTGCCTCTCGTGTGTCCCTCAAGTGATTTAGTGATGTGGGCAGCAGCTCCTGAGCCAGGAAGAGAAGATCGGTGCAACGGCCCAGCCAGCACGTGGCGTAGTAAAGGTTAGTGCATCCTCTCCTAATTTCTCGGGTTGCATTCATTGCCTAAACCACATCCGCGGCAACCCGATCACCTGTCTTGTTTGTTGTGTAAAGCGTCAATGGAACAGTTAACTTCACCCCTCGCGAAATACAGTCCACTAGCTCACGTGGCGAGAATTGCGCTTCCATTCTTTTTGGTCCTGGTCGAGCCGGATACTTAGTCGTAGTTTCGCATTTTGTTATGTTATTATTCTATTGGGAATAAACGCACCGCACCTAAATACCTAGTTATTTTAGTAGAAAACCCCGCATCTAGGCATTTAGGTTTAGATCTTAGGTATACTAGACACCCTAGTGCATAGGCACAGCGTAATACCTAACGCATTTGGCTATTTCAATTTCTGGGTTGTCCGTTCGCCGCTGGCTCGCATCGTGTTTACCTAATACATACATAGGTAGGTACGTGGTTATACCTCGCTCGCATTTCTCTTATCGTATCGATACTTAGTCGTAGTCTCGCTTTTGTTATTTATTCCACAGGGAATAAACGCACCGCACCTAAATACCTAGTTATTTTAGTAGAAAACCCCGCATCTAGGCATTTAGGTTTAGATCTTAGGTATCCTGACACCCTAGTGCATAGGCACCGTGTAATACCTAACGCATTTGGCTTTTGTTTTTATTTGTTTCAATTAAGTTGTCCGTTCGCCGCTAGCTCGCATCGTATTTACCTAATACCTACGTGGGTAGATACGTGGTTATACCTCGCTCGCATTTCATTCAAATTCATACGAAAGTATTTTAATTTGAATAGATATTACGCAATACTTAATCCCTGAAATAATAGTTGAACCTAGACAGCGATCTAGCTCGCGTAGGTACGATCTTGTTGCTATGCGCGTTTTGTTCAAGCCGGCACTCGCAGTTATAAGTACCTACCTACCTACGGATATCGTTCGCGCTGCGTCGCTGTACTGTAGGTACCGCTAAGATTAAGTCATTTCATTTGTTGTTTACCGCACTTTAGTTTGATATTAGTTGTAAAAATGCCCCCAAAGGTTGGTAGTACCGATAGTAAAGTTCAACTGAAACTTTTATACGCTAAAAGAGAAATGATTTACTCTCGTGTACAATCGATTTGTGATAATGCACTTAAAACCTCTGATTTGGCTATTAGAGATTCGTTCTTGTGTTCTATAGAAAACTTGGATAGTTTGCGCGCGGATTTCGAGTCTTTAGTACATGACATCAACGTTTTAGAGTTAAATTTAAATCCCGATTACTCAGTGAGTTATCAGGCCTTGTCGTCGTTTGACGATTTGTATTGTCGTATCAAACGCGTCGCTAGGAGTTTGGAGAAACCGTCTGACCGACCCAGTCCCACTCGCGACCGACCTAAGTTGCCACCAATTCAAATACCCGAATTTGATGGTAACATTCGCAATTGGGGTTTATTTATAGATAGTTTTGAGAATACAATAGATAAGAACGTTTCGTTGACAGATCACGAAAAATTGCATTATCTCGTTGAAAAATTGACTGGTAAAGCTATAACCGTTTGCGCTGGAATTACGTTTAGTGCCGAAAATTATAATTTAATTTTAAATACTTTGAAAGCTAAGTATGAGGATAAAAGATCGGTAGCTAACGCATATTTGGATCAGATGTTTGACTTGAAATCTATTACGGCATGTAACGATCAAAACTTAGAGAAGTTTCTAGATACTTTCGCATCATCTGTTCGCGCCGTAAAGAACCTAAAGATCGATGACCTCTGCGACTTCTTATTTTTGTATATGGGTTTAAAGAAATTAGATTCCGAAACCATTCGTTTATTTGAGTCGGATCATCGCGGCAATAAAATTCCTAAGTTCGAAGACTTAGAAAGTTTTGTTCGCGAGCATATAAAAATATTGCAACGCTCTTCATCGAAACATGAAGGCGCGAAGAAAGTTGTTAGTTCTGAACGCAAAATAGATGCCTCATCGAGGTCACTGAGGTCAACTCATACTTATGTTAATACCGCACCAGCACATGTACAATCACCTGTTTGCTCTTTGTGTAATACTCATCATTCGCAATTGTACAAGTGTCCGGGTTTCCTAAAATTATCGCCTAGTGATCGTTATAAATTTGTTCGCGCTAATAATTTTTGTTTTAATTGTCTCGGTACTAAACACCGCGTTGTTTTGTGTAATAGTAGCAATAGTTGTCGCAAATGTTCAGCGAGACACCACACTTTGCTCCATTTTGAAAATGGTAATGCCGCATCCAATGTGAGCACAGTTGGTTCGTCGAGCGGTGACACACGGCGGCCTGCGCCACAGCCGCAGCCCGCGCTCGCGCGCGCTCCGGCCAGCCCGGAGACCGCTGCGAATGACGTCACCTTGTGTTCGTTGTCCGCTAATGCTGCGCTCACTACTGTCGTCCTCGCGACTGCTTGCGTCATTATTGTTGATGCATTAGGTAAACCGCACATTGTTCGAGCGCTATTAGATGGCGCTTCGCAAAGTAATTTTATTACTCAAGATTGTTGTCAACGTCTTGGTTTCAATGTTAATAAGCGTTCAACCCACTCAGTGGTGAAGGGTTTTGGAGGTTTACAGTCAGCTGTTCATGGCACCGTTAAAACAAGGTTTGGATCTCGTTTTAATAATAATATTTGGTTTGACATGGATTCGCTCGTTACAGATAAAAATAACTGAACAGTTGCCTACCGTCCCGGTTGACACGTCTTTATTAACGAAATTTAAAGACTTGCCTTTAGCAGATGAGACTTACGCTGTTCCTGGAGTCGTCGATATATTGATCGGCGCTTCGATTCTCCCGCACCTCCAGTTATCACGTAAGGTTCAAGGGGGACAGACGTACCCCGCTCCGCACGCACTGGAAACAGTTCTAGGTTTTGTTATAATTGGTTCCGCACCCGCTTCTATAGATAGTTTTAGTCACTCGACTGCTTCGTTCTGTTGCACTGTCGAGCCGCCACTGGAGTCTACCATCCGCAAGTTTTGGGAAATTGAAGAGGTCAATGTCCCACCTATCCTAAGCCCTGATGACAAGATGGCTGAGGAGATTTGTTGTCACACGACTACTCGTGATGAGCAGGGTCGTTATGTTGTCGCGCTCCCTTTCAAGGGAGATATTTTTTCGCTCGGTGACTCCCGTGTATCCGCTGAAAAACGCTTTCTTTGTTTAGAACGAAAGATGCAAGCGTCTCCAAAGTTGAAGCGGGCCTGTGATGAGGTTGTTAACGAATATTTAGATAAAGGTTGCATCTCACCTGCGCCTGCGGACACTGGCGGGACCCAGCCTTCGTACATTATCCCGCACCACGGAGTTATTAGAGAAGATAAGCTTAATATAGGTATTTAAACTATCATGGTCACTGACATCAGTATCAGAATAAACGGGATATTTACCATGTTTCATTATTTTGAGTTTCCGATATTTCGGCGCTGTTGCAAGCACCATGATCACGGAGGAACTGGAGTAGTGGCGGTGAACAAAGAAAAAGTTTTTTCTTCTAGGAGTAATTATATCGATCTACCCTCTTTCGAGTTCTTTTACTACGCGTATCTGCACTACTATTGGTTTCACTCTCACTACAAACTCGAACCCGATCTCGATCACGTTCACGACATACGATGCTCACTGTATCCACTCGCGATTTTGTTTTAGCTTGTTCCCGGTTGTTTTTGCAAAGACAGACCACTGGATGCCAGACGTTGGGCAGTTGAAACCCATCCTCACGATTGAAATTTTTATACTTTTTTATTTCAATTGCTTCCCTTACCAGTCTTGGCAACAGCGCCGAAATATCGGAAACTCAAAATAATGAAACATGGTAAATATCCCGTTTATTCTGATACTGAAGATAAGCTTACTACTAAACTCCGCGTAGTTTTGGATGGCAGTGCTAAGACTAGCACTTCCGTGTCGCTTAATGACATTTTGTATTGTGGTCAAAATCTTTAAGGTAATTTATTTGACATAATTGTAAATTTTCGCATTAATATTAGTAGAATTTTAGCTTTTTCGGACTCAACAGTCGCTTTGTGTTGGGCCCACTCTTCGCCCCATCGTTGGGACACATTCGTCGCTAATAGAGTGGCAAAAATTCAATCTGAATTAGCGCCACAAAATCTCTTTCACGTTGCTGGCACCGACAACCCAGCCGATTGTCTCTCTCGTGGATTGCTTCCTTCGCAAATTTTAGATCACCCGTTATGGTTTAGTGGACCGTCCTGGATTCATGCCGCGTTAGATAAGTGGCCAGTTAGTCAATACAATCCCACTACGGTTTCCGAACCACCCGAGGAGAAGAAGCACTCGCTTGTTGTATCGGTCCCGCGTGAAGAGTCCCTTATTTGTTGTTGGCTAATCGCGTCTCGTCTTGGTCGAGACTGTTGCGTTGTGTTGTTTATGTAGGCCGATTTTTGAGAATTTTATCTACGCGCGGTCATATAGAGTTGACCGGTGATTTAAGTACGCAAAAATATTTGCCCGCAATAGATGTTGATGACGATGGAATGCACCTTCTAACTCGTCACGCTCTTTTAGATAAATTAGTCCAATCGTTTTGGAATCGTTGGAGAACCGATTATTTGCACACGCTGCAGTCGCGTCAAAAATGGAATACTCCATCCAACCCAATTACTGTAGGTACGGTGGTAGTCCTTATGACTGAGAATGCGCCTCCTTTACATTGGCCTCTAGGGGTAGTAGAGGAAGTTTTTCCCGATTCCCGCGGGATAACTCGTGTTGTACGGGTTAAAACCGCAACCGGATCGTATCTGCGCCCGGTTGTTCGCCTCTGCCCTCTGCCTAGCCAGCAGTAGGCACGAGTTCAAATCTAGGTTTATATTTTAGTTGTTATTTCCCAAACCTAGATTTAGATTAGACTTTAGATTTGTTCCGCATTTTTCGTTTTGAAGGTAACCCTTCAAGCCGGGGGGAATGGTTGCGCCGATGGTAGAATTTGTATTTTTTTGCTCAATAGTAGTAATTCAAGTCATTGACACTGAAACACACGCTTCCTGTACCCATCTCCCTCCCGCGCTACCTTTTAAAGTGAAATAGCAATAGTTTTCGCACCGCTCAATTGTCAAAATAGACGCATATTGACTTCCGCTTTGAACTAGAATAAACAATGGCGGCAGCGCGCGCGACTCTCAGAAATTAATAATGTTTGTTGGATTTTAACCGCTTTCATAGACCTTTACCGATCGGATTGTGCCTCTCGTGTGTCCCTCAAGTGATTTAGTGATGTGGGCAGCAGCTCCTGAGCCAGGAAGAGAAGATCGGTGCAACGGCCCAGCCAGCACGTGGCGTAGTAAAGGTTAGTGCATCCTCTCCTAATTTCTCGGGTTGCATTCAATGCCTAAACCACCTCCGCGGCAACCCGATCACCTATCTTGTTTGTTGTGTAAAGTGTCATATGAAACATGTTAACTTCACCCCCCGTAAAATACAGTCCACTAGCTCAGGTGGCATGAGAATCGCGCCACCAATGGGAGTCACAACGCTTTTTGAATAAAACTTTTCTACCAACTTGTATTAAAAGTAGCGATCAATATCGTAGTACTTTTAACTTACAATTCCCAAAGGAAATCAGGAATACTTTTATATGAATTTCCCAGAGGTAACTTTCATGGAATATTACGTAGCTATTGGCGTTCTAGCAATTTCTTTGATTTTAAAACTAAATTAAGTCGACGCTACCAATAAGAACTAGTGGCAAAGAAATTAAATTTATAAATAATTAAACCAATTCATTCAATAACCAAAAAAATACGGTACTATTAATTAATTACCACCGTATTCTAAAGAGGAGACATTTCAAAGAGAAAGCGGACTTGAAAATTAAATTGATCAACTATAAGACAAAGGACTGAAAATTTAATTTGCACCTCACTATACATATTTAATTGAAATCGTGAAACTTGTGAATGGAATACCAAGTGAAGCTAGGGAGATTTCTATGAATGGGTGTAATTTTAAAGCAATTAGATGTCTTGGATATTGATTTCTTTCCATTTTAAATGTGCATTTGTGTAACCAATAAAGTAATCATTATAAATAAATGTAATATAATAATAAAATTCTCGTGTCACAATGTTCGTTCCCGTACTCCTCGGAAACGGCTTGACCGATTCTCATGAAATTTTGTGAGCATATTGAGTAGGTCTGAGAATCGGCCAACATCTATTTTTCATACCCCTTAGTGATAAGGGCTGTCCACTCTTAACATTTTTCTTTAATTGTTAGACATTTCCTTAAAAAAAAATTATATGGCAAAACAACGTTTGCCGGGTCAGCTAGTTTAATTTATAAAAGTCTAGCACAATCGAAAATTTAGTTGGGGACGAATAAATATATTAAATATGATTAGTCTAGCAATTTAAGTCGATTTTTAAAATTTGACCTTTATTATTATGAAAAGTTAAATAATACAATTACGAATGAAATCATATTTATGAGGTCAATATAAAGTTTTCTTATAAATAAGCATTTTGTAATGTTAAACACGAAATGAAACTCTGTTGAGTAAAGCCTATAATAGTGGTTATTAATTCTTAGAAGACATGAAAGATAAAATCTATTAATCGCCTATTGTTTATAGAAATAAAGAAAAGAAAGAAAGAAAAAATAATTTTATACACACATATTACACTAAATACCATTAATCAAAATAAAAGAAAATAATCAATAAGATGCAAAAAAAAACACATAAAACTAATAAATACACATATATAATTATATCCAAATCTTTAATATCATCGTATTATTCAAAATAGACAATTTACATTTTCAATTAATTATTCCTATTTCTATATTTAAATTAATTTGTACTCGATACCTCGAGGTGGGGATTATAAAAACCACAAAGACACTTTCTCACAATTAATGAATTTTAGTTATAAATTTCGAGAACTGGAAGGTTTCATATCCCAAACTCAATAGAATCTTATTCCTTTAATTTGTATTTATGACAAATCTAATGTAAACAGTACCCGTGTACTACAATGTTTATTTCAACGAACAAAATTAAGAGAAACATTGTGTGAAGAGTTTAATGATAATGATTAAGACCTCTTTCCAAATAAATCGTACGAACACAAATACAAAGTAATCAAACTAAGTGTATGCTAATATATAGGCAACAAGTTCAGAGCCGGTATTGTAATATTTGAATAGTACCATGCTGCAGTTCTGTACTTCTCAATTATTGTAAAGTGGTCGTGTCTATACATTAGAGCTACTAAAAAAACTTGGTATAATATACACACATTGAAATACACTAGTACTTTTTCTATAGTATTTTTTATTATTAGACAAGGATGCTGTTAGGCGAAACCGGTCAGGTGTAATAATAAAAATACTGTGGAAAAAGTACAAGAATATTTAAGGAATAGACTCACCCCCTATTACGTGGAACCGAGTTCAAGGATTGGTGAAATGTGGGTGTTAATTCATCTCTGCCTAACCCACCGGGGATAAAGGCGTGATTATATGTTTATTTAAATATGTGTAACAACAAGTTCTAACAAGTGCCATCAATCGATAGTACTTATAAATAGTTTGGGATAAATGTTAGGTTAACTAACACAGGAGGAGGATATGACGGTATTTCGGCCCAATTAAGCAGTCCAACTGGGGAAGTACCTTTTTTATACTAAATAGGTGACAGACAAGCGCACAGCCCATCCGATGGAAAGTGGTTACCGTGGCCTATGGACGTGTGTAACACCAGAGAAGCCACACTCACGCTGCCGACTCTGTAATCACAGAGTCTCTGTGCCGTCAGTGCAGAGGATAAAGCAGGACAAGCCTTTAGTCATCCCACTGACAGCACATATTCTCCAATGAGCTCTGACTACCCTACTCACCGCTGGGAACGCAACACGAAGTTAGACGGTATTGTAGAATAAAATGACTAACGTAAGGGTCACTAAGGAGAACATTGCAGCCTGAGACAGTGCGCACTGTGCGGTATGAAAAAAACTTCATCCCACGCGCACTCAAACTGTGGAATGAACTCCCTGTTGCAATTTTTCCATGCACCTACAATATAGCGTTATTCAAAAGGCGCATTAGAAGATTTTTTTCAGGGTCGGCAGCGCGAGTGTGACGCCCCTGGTGTCACACATGTACATAGGCCAAGGTAACCACTTCTCATCAGGTGGGCCGTGTGCTTGTTTACCACGTAAGTGGTATAAAAAAGAACAAAATGGTCGTAAAAAACTTATAAAGCTGAACTATTTCGATGCAGTTTTTGCATGAATTTTTAGCAAAGAAATTGGTTGACTGCAAGCGGAATGGAACCGGATGCATGTCCAAAAGTTTAATAACCGACATCGTCGTGTGTGGAGCCGAGGGCTTCAATTTATGGTGATATAATACTGAACCAGATCAAGGAGGTAGGGCATGGCGGTATTTCCGCCCAATTGAGCAGTCCGACTGGGGAAGTACCTGCTGCAGTTTACCCATGCGCCTACAATATAGGATTATTCAAAAGGGGCATAAGAAGGTTTTTTCAGGGTCGGCAGTGCGACTGTGACTCCTCTGGTGTTACAAACGTCCATAGGCCACGGTAATCACTTCCCATCAGGTGGGCTGTGTGCTTGTCGACCACTTAAGTGGTATAAAAAAAGAACAAAATGTTCGTAAAAAACGTATAAAGCTCAACTATATCGATGTAGTTTTTTTGCTTAAATTTTTAGTAAAAAACATGGTTTTTTTTTTTTTTTTTACGTGCGCAAAATCCCCACGGATACCTCCCCACCGGAGCCGGTGGAGGAGGTTATGTCGGACTCGAACCGACTAAAACGCACGCCGCCTGTGGGTCGTTTTGGTTGCCGAAGGTGAGGTTGACAGGCATATCCCTCGCACCCCGGCCGACCCAGGGCCATCTCTCACGATATGGCCCTCTTCTCGGGTGTGGGGACTACAGAGTCCCCAACTCGTCCCCGGAAACGGGGAGGCGCGCCACGCGCGCCACCGCCGCGGTCTGCTTCTGCCAGGTTGACAGGCGGCTTCACCTGTCACCCCCAGGCCGGCGCTCATGGGGGGCGGAGGTCGTTCATCGACCTCCGACGCCCGAGTTGCCTTCGTGCGCGGGCAGCTTGTCTTGCGATCCTTCGTCGCTCCCGCTGCCGCTCCCGCCCCGCCTCCTCCTTCACGAGCATTACTTGCTCGCAGAAGGAGGCGCCGGCCGCCCACGCATCCGCGCAGCGAACCATCGCCGCGAGCAAGGTGGAGAGCGTGAGAACCCTCACTCCCAGGGCCGCCACAAGCTCCCGCCTCGGCGTCTCCCACGCCGGACACTCGGTGAGCGTGTGCGGACCTGAGTCCTCGCTCGCGTCGCAGTGATGGCACTCGGACGTTGGCTCTTTCTGCATCCGACGCAGATACTTTCCGAAGCATCCGTGCTCGGTGATCATCTGCGTCAGACGGTACGAGAGGCTGCCGTGTGGCCTCTCTAGCCACTCCCCCATGATGGGTCTTACCGCCGTTACTACGGCGTGCCCTGCGCTTGGTTGCCCAAGTCGTCTCTCCCATTCCGCCACGATTTCCCTGTGGAGCCGGGATCTCACGGCCCGAATTTCTTCGGGCTCGGGATCGTGACCCCGCTCCCGCGCCGCCCTTCGGAACCGGTATAGCGCCGAAAGGCATCTCGCTTCCAGGATCCATGGTGGCGATCCGGCGAGGAGACTCGCCGCGTTGAATGATATCGTGCGGTACCCCCTTATGATGCGGCACGCCAGCTTCCGCTGCGGACGCTGCAGCAGGAGCATGTGCCGATCACTCAGGGTGTCCGCGCACACGGGACACCCGTACAGGGCCATGGACCGCACGACACCCGCGTAGAGTCTCCTGCAGGAGTCCTCCGGGCCCCTCAGGTTGGGCAATAGCCGCGCCAGAGCGTTGGCTGTGCCCGCCAATTTGGGGCCCAGACTTCGGAAGTGCTTCCCGAAGTCAGTAAAAAAAAAAAAAAAAAAAAAAAAACATGGTTGAGTGCAACCGGAATGGAACTGGATGCATGTCCAAATGTTTATTAACCGACATTATCGTGTGTGGAGCCGCGGGAATCAGTTTATGGTGATATAATACTGGAACAAAGTGTGAACATTGATTTCACACATCTGTGATTGATGAGAGAGTCTTTGTAAGCAACCCATTTAACATTACTCAAACTGTAATCAAAGGATATAGTAATATAGCTATGTTATAATTGCTGTAATTATTCGTTATAATGTTCAAAGCATAAGGTATTATGTCTTTAGAAATGAAATGTATTTATTGTAATAAAATAATCTTAATAGTTATACATCTTAAAACGTTTTGGTAATAAGGGATGTCCAATATAAAAATATGTGTTGAATTCGACGAAATATTGTATGAAATTTAATTATAACAGCATCTAATACACAAGTAAACGAAATGACAACATTAAGAATAATAACATAACATTACAAAACACGCCCGAAGGGCTAGACAGAGGTGCTAGCACCCACATTTCGCCAGTTTATGTTTAGGTCCCAATGTAATAGGTGGCGAGCCTAATGCCATTAACCGGGCACTTATAAACCTGCGATAAATACACATATAACTTCGAAAAGCATCGAAAAGTCATTGGTGTGTGCCGTGGTAAAACCTGGGATCGAACCCAAGACCTCGTCTCAGCAGTCCATTACCCATATCATGTGATACTATAACATAATGAACAGAAACTAGACTTTGGTTTTGTCTAACAGTAATACTTTGATATCACCAATCGGTTGTGGATGGCATTTGTTTCGCGGAAAATATCGAAGGTCATCCAAACCAGCGGTTAAACTGGAAAAAGGGCACCTAAGATACTGAAGTAAAATTGTCCGATGCGACTGGGATTAACGCTAGATTATAAAAGAAGAATCTACACGAAATATAACACAACGGTGAGTAGGGTAGCCAGAGCTCACTGGAAAATTTGTGCTGTTAGTGGGATGACTAAAGGCTGGTCCTGCTTTGTTTTCTACACTGACGGCACAGAAACTCTGTACTTATAGGGTTGGCAGCGCGACTGAGTTTCACACTAGTAATGCGAATGACCATGTAAATTTCAAATCATACATTACCTGATAGGACTTAATTAGCACATAACAAATATGTATAAATATATTATAGTATAAAAGGTAGTGCTTGTCCCAAAATATTATTAACAGAAAATTAAGTTTAAAACTAAAACCCGACTACTGGACGACTCTGCTGTTACAAACGTCCATAGGCCACGGTAACCACTTTCCATCAGGTGGGCCGTGTGCTTGTCTGCCGCCTAAGTATTATAAAAAAATAATTTAAAAAAAGGGGTGGAAAGGTTTATAATTATGAATTTGATTAATTCAAAATTTGAATGTCTTGTTAACCTGAATTCGGATAAGTAGACTAGATAGTCAACGATCTATTTTTGGTCTGCTACAAAAGAAACAGCTAGCCCGTCGTAGTCCACTGCTGGACTAGGCCTCTCCCAGTGTTGGGAGGATAAGGCCTACTGTTAACACGCTAGCCAGACAGGTTTGGTCGATAAATGGCCTCCGTCCCCCATGAGCGCAGGCCTGAGGGTGACGGGTGGAACTGTCACTCTGGCAGAAGCAGGGCGCGAAGGCACCGCACCTCGCACGCCCTCCCGTTTCCGGGGACGAGTTGGGGACTCTGTGGTCCACACACCCGAGGAGAGAGATAGCCCTGGGTCGGCCGGGGTGGGAGGGATATGCTTGTTGACCTCATCTTCGGCAACCAAAAACGACCTACAGGCGTCGTGCGTTTTAGTCGGTCCGAGTTCGATATAACCTCTTCCACCGGCTCCGGTGGTGGGGGTCTCCGTGGGGACTTTCGGCATGCAAAAGCCAGACAAGTTGATGGTTGGTTTTATTTCAACTTTTCCTTCTCTCGCAGTGATATCGTCTGCGTATTTTTCCGTTAGTCGACTCTAGTCTAGTTCAACACGGATACTTTTATCTGCGGCAAGTGTTATACACTTAGTAAAAGTATAATTCATTATAATTAACCTTAGTCTTTTATTTGCAAAGAATAAAATAACTTGATAAGTACAAAAAATTAAGCCACGATGACACTGGGCTAGTTTCCAAGCTACGAGACAGCGAATTCCCAGCACCTTGTAAACTCACTCCGTGTCATTGAGTTTTTTTTTACAATCTGCGTTTGAATATCCGATTGTAAAAAGTATGTAAGCTAGTTATCCAGCTGTGTGTCATCTTCTGCTGTTAGTGAACTAGTTGCGAGAGTCTTTAGCGTTTTGGCAATTAAAACTAGTTAGTTAAATTGACACTCGCTAGCTTTTAACTAGCAGCTAAAGCTGTCAGTGGGAAGGCTTGTCCTGCTTTGTCTTCTGTACTGACGGCACAGAAACTCTGTACTTACAGGGTTGGCAGCGCGACTGTGACTCCTCTGGTGTTACAAACGTCCATAGGCTACGGTAACCACTTTCCATCAGGTGGGCCGTGTACTTGTCTGCCACTTAAGTGGTATAAAAAAAAACTAGCCCAGTGTTATCAAGACTTTAGACTTATTTTAAGACAAATTCAGACAGTGCGATGTACGTTAGTATGTACTATGTATAATACATATGTAACACGTAAATGTAACATAGGTTGCGAGTAATGTTAACGTTCCCAAATGACAGAGGTCGTTAGGAGATAACATGGCTATGAAAACTGATGAGGAAGTACATTATAATCTGTCGAAAGTGATTCAGCATTCAGGTGTGTGTATACAAGATATATTTTTCTTACATTTTTATATATTAATTTAATTGTTTTTTTTTTAGTGACAGCCTCTGTGGCGTAGCAGTAAAACGTTCGACTGCTACGCAGGTGGCGCGGGTTCGGTTCCCGCTCAGTGCAAATATTTGTATGCACGAATATGTATATTTGCACTGGTCTGGGTGTTTCTATGTATAATATGTATGTATTTACCAATCAATCAAGGTATATTTATCTAAATTTTTTTAACAGGGTACTTTATGAACCCCAAAGGGGGTTCATTAGATTCAGTGATACGTCATATAGCCTATAACCAGCGGACGACCAAGATGCTTCTAATGATACCTCATTTGTTCAGTTCTAATTAGTAATTCAGGAGCTATGAGGAAACAGATGAATCTACATACATACATAGCTTGTAAAAATCACAACCCTCCTTTCCTCGCCGTAGTCAGGTAAAAATACAGAATCCTGAATATCTTATTTCCAAAATATTTATCCGAAATCCCAACGAACACGAGAATTAATTTCGTAGGTCAAACATTTATTTACATTACGCTCCATAAATGTTTGCTTTGCTATCTATAAATTTCAATAGATATAGCGAATGTATAAAGCTACCATTAATCAATGAGGATACTAGCAGCCCCAGCAGGTATTCACTCATATATATAACTCTGATTTACGACCTCGTTTTGAATTTGTGTTCATCAGGACGGTTTTATTGTATATTATGTTTATCAGATACCAGTCTCGAAAAAGACAAGAGGAAATCTTTTGTCCTGGTTCGGACATGTAATGCGTAGGGATGGAAGTAATATCTTAAGGAAGGCACTAACTATGGAAGTGGATGGCTACAAGGGGAGAGGGAGACCTAAAATGAGGTGGATGGACTGTATGAATGATGATATGGTTAAGAAGGGAATAAATGTTGAGATGATTGAAACTAGAGATGAATGGAAAAAGAATACATGTTGCGCCGTCCTTAAATAATCTTAGGATAAGGGCAGGAGAATGATGATGTGATTTTGGGTTAAAAATTGTTCAGTTATTTAAATTATAGAATATTTATTTTGCGTGTTGTTGGTCCAACCTTAGGTACTCAACCCTATAGTGTTATAGAAGTTGACTAAGGGATAGGGTTGTTCTCCACCCGTCAGTAAACATACAGCCTATGACTAAAATGTCCACTTGACAGCAATAGGCTCGCCCTCTATTACGTGTGACCGAAAATCATAATTGTTGAAATGTAGGTGCTAATACTCTTCTGCCTTCGTCTAATGTTATAACTACTCGTACAGTAATCATCGTATTTCCTTAAATCATTTTTATTCAAGAACAATATACCCTTTTATCTTAATATTTCTTCAATTGTAACCTTCTAGGATGTTCTTGGGGAGACATTTTCTTTTTATACCACTCAGGTAACAAACAAGCACACGGTCCTCCTGATGGAAAGTGATTATCATGGCCTATGGACGTATACAACACCAGGGGAGTCACACTCGTGCTGCCGACACTGTAAGGACAGAGAGTTACTGTGCTGTCAGTGCAGAAGACAAAGCAGGACAAGTCTTTGGTCTTCCCACTGCACTGACAGTACAAATACTCTCCAGTGAGCTCTAGCTACCCTACTCACCGCCGCGCGATGACGGAAATACAACTCGTGGTTATTATGGCTGCAATATTCTGATGGACGGCTGTACTTCCCCAGTGTGATTCCCAGTTTTGATATCGTCATGTTCTCCTACAAGATACTTAAAACTGCTATTATATATTTATAATTAATTGTAAAACGTCAGTAGACATAACTATAATGAGAATGGTAATGTTACTAATGAATTGTTTGTTTTTTTAAAGTAGTCAAGGAGTAAAAGCCTCAGTGAGCAATCAAAGGCCCGTGCGTGACGAATGACCAAGTACATCTAAATTAACGTAACAAGAAATCTATTACAAAGGTACTTATAGAAACCATAAAAAACATAGCTTACAGAGATAGTATTTGTCCACTCCTTTTAAGCAACAAATACCTGTTTTAGGAGCCTGCATCCTCCATTTCATAGATTGTAACTATTATTAGCTTGTAAACTATTAGCCTGTTTACATAATTAAGTAGTAGTTCTGTTCATTTTCTGTGAGTTTACTATAATATGCTACTTGAGCTCATGGGGCCATTGAAATGTTCACAGACCTGGCATGCTCCGTAATAATAACGTAACATGCCAGTTCTGTCAACAGTAGACCTCGCGAGCACCTTTACCACATTTTTCCAGTACCCCTAACTAAATCTGGTATGCTTAAAAAACGATATGTATTATCTTATTTTAAACAGCCCTGAAAGTTACACCAAAAAATATTGACGATCAATCGATTTTATTCTCATTTGATTTTTATAACAAACGAACACCTTTACGAGTCGTGATTTTTTATCACAACAACCTATGAGTACCATAACCTTAATGTTTCAACCAAAAGTTATCAAGATAACTACAACATAAACAACGCGACTGCAATCTGCCCCGCTTTCTCCCTTATTTTCCCTCCTATCTAAAAGAGGTCTCGACAAAAGTTAAGAAATCAAATCGGTTAAGAAATGCGTCCTCTAGACCGGAACTGACAAACTGATATACCTTGTCAAAACGGAGACTCTCCCTCCCTCGGTCAAATAAACGGGACTAATAAATACTACTTTGAGAATCACATGACATAAAATATTAAAAGAACCTAAAGTATTGAAAGAAAATACAGACTTACTAAACTTAAACCAAAACTTGAATGAAACTACTAGTCAAGGAAGTTGTACAGTACCTGTTAAACTTATAAAAACCCATCTTCAACACTATATTGTAGTACCTTGTAGCGTCATAACAACTTAATTAAGTTTTACGATTCAGCTTACGTATTCATTTTAGCAGAATTGTCCTTGTGCGAGTTTTGGGGGCATTTTGGGGACGCAAACTATATAATGTATTGGATGACAGCCAACCGTACGAGCCATAGTGGCGCCTGAGGGTTTGTTCTGAGTATTGTTATAGACTGTATATTGCTTTGCGAATATCAAACCAATGTTCGCAACTGGTTCCCTCTGTATATTTCGGTGTGTAGAAATGGTTTTGGGAGTATTGAAATTGATAAAGTATATTTAGAAGCATATTCGTATTCCACAATTTTAGTTTAAATGTATGTTTTATTTGTAGATATAACTAAGTAATCTTTAGGTTCGACAAACACAGAGCTAGCCTGGTTTACTGTTGAAACAATTCTTATCGTGGAAAAAATCACTATTTCCATAATCAATTAATTAGTCTAAATACAGCCCACTCCTGGACAAAATACGCTACACATAGCACCTTTCACAATCACCACTATGAATTTCAGAAACAAAGCGATAACCTTCTGAACATTTCTTATAGAGATCTTATAATATTCAATCTATACATCAGCAGTTTTGATCGATACCTACAAGTTCATTTTAGTCTAACAACTCGAGAGAGTGGATGAACACTTTTTAAATCGAGTTCTTTCATTGATGAGTTAGTTCACTTAAATTCCTTGAGTTTGAAGGCAGGTAAGTTTGGGTGTTCAACTGCACTTTAAATATGTGTACAACTTTCAACTTTATTAGTAAGAAGGGCAATTCTATTACCGGTGTTAGGTATTAGTGATAGTAAGATTGATAGTAACACGGGCAACAAACTGTGTTTCAAATTTAAAAAATTTCATTAATCTTTTTCGTCCACTAAATTCAATTTAGGTTGTGTTAGGTTAGGTTAGTATCATCAAAGTACAATAGAATGCTGTTAAGCACCAAAAGTAGGAGCTCGCTTTAGATTACATTAACTTTGAAACAGATTTTATTGTAACGTATCGAAACTATCTCATTCCCTAGTCAATAGAATATTTTTTGAAGCGATTGATAATTAGTGCGCGAAATAAAATACTTCAATATGTTTTTCCAGATCTATTAAGCACACCAGGTACCTACCATTTATCTTCTTAGACGGCGTTGATACTATTTTTTACTGGACCAGTAGGCAAATAGTTTAATATCAATAAAACCAAGAGTAAGTGCATCTTATGAACGAAATGACACTACAAAGGACCGTAAAAACAGTATGCCCTTTCAAATTGAATTACAAAGCTTTTTATTTGTTTTTGTTTCACGTTATATTTTCGAACATTTCACTTTAGCACGCACAAAAAAGTTAGTAAATCCAGTGATAGAAATTTATTATGTTTATTTACGGGTGTGCGAGATTTATAGCTGTTTTTGCACAGTTTAGAATAAAAAAATGGAGAGGGAATTATATAGATTCCTTTATCCAGTTTTGTACCTAGTGTTTAACGGGGTGTTTTGTTGAGTGAACTCAGTTTATGACTGAAAACGTGCAAAACGGATATATTTCTATGTTTTATGTACTATACTACGATATTTCACAAATGAAAATAATTTTATGACTGAGTTATCATATTGTGCGCATGGATAGTCTTGGGTATATGATACGACAGTTATCTTTAATTTGAATGAAACTCTAAAGCATTTAGTATGCTAACTATTCAAATTGATTAAGATACGAAAAAGTGAATCAGTTCATGTGGGATTGGAACCTGCGATCTTTACCTTACAGGGGTAATAGTCTGCCCACTGAGCCATCGAACTTTGCCAGAAGTCATCCAAATCTGTCTTGTACCGATGACGGTGGGAGCCATCTACTGATACAGATGTACTGGCAATAACCGTCCAGGCTTATAGATGAGTTGAGTTTTGCCGTTGAGTCGGTTCAAGTCTGATATGACCACCCAGCCTGGGTGAACACAACCGAACTGCATAATTAATAACATAATAACGAAGGGTAGTTTCCTATAAAAGTCGCCTTTAAAAGGGTAAATATATGCAAAAACATGAGTTTCATTTCTAGGAGCTTTTTAAATGCTTTTCAATGCACAACGTCTTTTAGTGCCTTGTACTAGAAAATCACACTGAAAAGGTTTTGCTAAAAGTTTTGTAAGAAAACATTGAATACGTTTATTCCTACGAGTACACATATTCGCTCTTTGCGTTTTCACAGCACACAAATCGAGAATAATGTTTTGTTAAGCTCTTTGAAATACGTAAATACAACGGTGCGCACTGTGCGGTATGAAAGAAACTTCATCCCACGCATACTCAAGCTGTGGAATGACTTCCCTACTGCAGTTTTCCCAAGCACCTACAATATGGAGTTCTAGGGGGCATCAGAAGGTTTCTTCAAGGTCGGCAGCGCGAGTGTAACACCCCTGGGGTTGCATACGTCCATAGGCCACGGTAACCACTTCCCATCAGGTGGGCCGTGTGCTTGTTGCCACCTAAGTGGTAAAAAAAAACGTAGGAACTAGTAAAAACATACCTGTTGATTTTTAATTATCGGTTATAAAATTGGAAACATGTTCATGTTAACATTTTGCTAGAGCAGAAATATTATTTTAGTATTTCAGCTTCAATGTAAACCTGCATTTGCAATTTTAGTAATTGCAACCTTCATGCAATTTAAAAACAAAAATGTTTCCTAAATTCCGGTTGAAATTTTGCTGAAATTTTTATCACAGATGTTAGGTATTTTTATTTTTACTCATGACCGTGATGTAGGTATTAAAAATGTTTAGGTGGTAATTTATAATGTAGAGATTGTCGCCTCTACACTTTTTAGGTTTTTATATTGCTATGACAGCAGATGACTTCATGGTATCTTCAACGTTAAGCGGTCACCGGTTCTTATAGTTAACGACATTATGGGTAAGAAGGCTTTTCTTGAACCAACTAGTTTTATCGTATTATATAAATAGTTTGAAATAACATCATAACGTTAAAATTATCATTAGTATAAATAGTATTTGTAGCCTAACAGTAGTTTAAACTGTTTATACAATTGATATGAATTATCACGTGTGAAAATAAAGTTTGAAATATAAAAGCTCAATATTTGGAGCACTGATGGGCCAAGTACGGTCCACGGGCCAGCTCCGGTCCGTGAATTCATTTAATCGACTTGAATAGTATATGACTCGCTATAATTATATTTTGACGGTCCATAAGTTTAAAATAGATTCTACTTATTTTAATAGCCAACTAGACTAGCATCGTAGTTCATAATTGGGTTACGAGTCGAGGCCGTCGCAGGGCTCAAAGAAGCATAGTGAAGTGTAATCACTTTTTCACCTACCTACCGATTTGGCATTTTTATCGATTCGCACGAACACTACAACAAATTAATAAAAATTACATGGAGAGAACCAATTTATATATGAGACTTTAAGTTGTCTGAATTAATTGAAAACTGAGCTGAAAGTTACTTCATCACAGCTCGAACCTGCATTTGAAAAAGTTGAATAGCATTTTTTAATATTTATGCAAGTGAATAATGCTCAGGCCTGAGGGTGACTCACCAGCAACCTACGACCCACAGGCACCGTGCGTTTTAGTCGGTTCATGTCCAAAATAATTCTAGCCCTCCTCGGAAATTGCTGTAGCTTTTTGGCCCCCCATTAAACAAGTTTATCCATCACTGGTTTAGAGTCTTTAGTCTGTGTATATAGAGAATATGATATTATTTATTTAATATATAATATCTAATATTATTTTAATACTTTGTTTTGGATTTTAAAATAATGTATAAATGCTAGTAAACTTATTTAAACGTGTTTGGGTAACAAACATTGAAATATATTCATAAGTTTCCTAACATTAACTTGTAGTAAGATATTGAGATGCTTGAACTACATTATATTTGTACTAAAATACTATATTTCTCTTAAAGAAACTTCATCGTAGTTAGATAAAATATCAAGCGACCTTTATCGAACTTAGAAACAACTTACTATTGAACAATATAACTTCAAAGCTACGCTGTACTTAACAAAAGCTGACAAACAAACAAAAAGTTGAGGAGTGTTGCCAACTTCATACAATTAATTTCCAATTGTTTACTAACTCCGTAGTCTGTGGAACTTATTAAAAGTTTTGTGTTTTAATACCGTTGAAGACAGTAGCAGTTGGGAGTTCCCGATAACAAGCTCTCAGATATTGTGGCGAGAGATTTGTGAAGGATATAATTAAAAGAAGGTATGCTGCCTATTTAGACAAGTGGCAATACGCGTGTTGCGCGCTTCCTTGTTTCTAGGGACGAGTTGGGGACTCAGTCTGTGGTCCCCACATCCGAGGAGGACCAGATCGAGAAAGATGGCCCTTGGTCGGCCGGGGTTCGAGGGATATGCCTGTCAACCTCACCTTCGGCAACCAATAACGACCCACAGGCACCGTGCGTTTTAGTCGGTTCGAGTTCGACATGATGTAGGAGGTAGGAAACGACGGTATTCCCGTCCGAATTGAGCAGTCCGACTGGGGAAGTACCTCCACCCTACAGAATACCACGGCTATAGTAACCTCGTGTTGTGTTCCCGGTGGTGAGTAGGGTAGTCAGAGCTCACTGGAGAGTTTTTGTGCTGTCAGTGGGAAGACCAAAGGCTTGTCCTGATTTTGTGTTCTGCACTGAGGGCACATAAAATCTCTGTTCTTACAAGGTCGGCAGCACGGACGTGACTCCGCTGTTGTCACACACGTTCATAGGTCACGGTAACCACTTTCTTAACTTTAAAAAAATGAATCACACATAATTCCCTTGAAAACTAAAACACAGAGTAGATAAAAGTAACTACATGACTCTCGCAGAACTTCTTTTGGTACCTAATTGTAAAACGTTATAACCTATAGGTATTTAGATTAATCTAAAGCACATCACAGACACAGGACTATTTGTGCTCATGTTTCTTAAATTACCTTTATTTAATTTAAAAATGCGGATCTATTTACTATGTTTTACAATCTTTGATATTTCTGCAGTTTGCTAAAAGAAATTCTACTAGCGTGCAATAAAGGTATTGGCCAATCTCGTTAAGAGCTAGAAAATTCGATATCTCTGCCAAATTCCAACTACCTACGTACTTACAAATTGAAATACCTTGCCAAAACATCTTTTTTCTTTCTTGCCAAAAACAGCGCTATGCATACTCAACGTGTGTGCAGCATTCAATGCTGAGATGAGGCCCTATTTGGGTTCGCATAGTGTGTAATGTTGCACCCGTAGCTTAATTTAATATACCTACTAATTATAACTGTTATACTTACCTACCTATTTGTACTTAGTAGGATGCCCACTGTGTGGAACTTAAATAAAATATTAGTCTTTCTTTCTTTCTTTCTTTCTTTCTTCCTTTCTTTCTTTTAATTCTGCTGCTGAGCTTATTTATACAATAATACATTTAACTATATCGTAGATGAACTGAATAAGACCCCAGCTGAGTTGGAAAATGGTCTAGAGGATGACAATAATTTGATCTTTATGGCGATGTATGGGGGATCGCCATAATATGCATTACATTCAATATAACACAAAAAACTATTGGGCAAAACCATTGAAATTTATATTAAATCAAAGAATCAAAGAATTAATTTCATTTATTCAGTTTAGGGCACACAAAGAGCACATAGGAACGTCAAAATTTTACAATTGGGTATGTCAAGAATTAATATAAAAATATTAAATAATGTACAAATAAACCATTGGAAAATGATTCTTTCGCTGGTTCGGTAGGTTAGTTCTACTGAGAAGATACCAGCAAGAAACTCAGCGAACTGTATTAGAACTAGATTATTTTCCTTTTTTTTTTAATTTTCTTTAGTTTACAATTTATTTAGTGCGAGCAAGCAAGAGATTTATGTTGTCCACGCATTAACTTTATAGTAACCTTTACTCATTAAAGTTTTTTTCACTTCTAATTAAAATTTATTTATTGGCATATTAATCAAATCCTGAGGAATTTCATTAAATATTTTTATGCAGCTTCCTACTAATGAATCACCAACCTTGTGAAGCCTACGTTTTAGTACAACTAGTTTATTTTTGTTTCTTGTATTAAAATTGTGTACGTCAGTACATCAGAAACACACTGATATCTATTCCGCATCAAATTAAAGAAGAATCACGTAAATCTATACTAATATTATAAAGCAGATGAGTTCGGTTATTTGAATGCGTTAATCTCAGAAACTTTATTTTTTAATCTCAAATAATATTTTTGTGTTGAATAGTCCATTTAATGAAGAAGATTTTAGGCTATATATCATCACGCGACTACTTAAGGGAGCGGAGCAGAGATCATAAATGTTAACAGATCCGATAGATTCAAATGTTTTCTTTGAAAATTAAAGGGATATGAATTCAAATAAATGATATATGAGGTTTAAAAATATGCCACGCGCAAAACTGGGGCGGGTCAGCTAGTCAGATCATAAATCTCTGAGTAATCGGTGTAATACCTCCTTTCTGAAGTAGGTTAAAGTCTAATAATTCGGCAATCCATTTTAGTTTTTCGGACAGTTATAACTTTTATCTTTTATCTTGTCACATCAATATGAAATATAATAATCCAGCTGGTGCACAAATCTCATATATTTTACTTGATCAAAGATATATTGAATTTTGTAAATTGGAATATTGACATTTTATGACAAAAATCTCATTGTTATTTCAACGCATACTTTATTTTTTATTTAGCCAAGCATCGTTATATTTAATTATTGACAACTCAAAATAAACTTTCAAATCTTATGAATTAATTGTACTCCATCTTTAATATTTTCAATTATGGCAGCATTAATATTTTATGATCTAACTACCAGCTTTACTTTCCGTACATATTCTGGCGACTACGTATAAAAATCACAACATAACATGGTTGATTTTTTACATAAAATAATGAGAAATCTGTCAGCTCCAGGTATCAGAAATGCTTTTAACTTCTTCCAATAAATTTTCAGCTCTAGTAACTTTTTAATAAAGTCTGTGGCATGGACCGTGATAGCAAATACATAACTCAATGGAGAAGCCGGATTGCCTTATCGAGCACCTGGTGCTATAGGGAATATTTTGAGGCAACGCTGGCAACCCTTTATGTAAATATTACATCAAAATAAGTAGGCTTTTTGGTAAGTGTTCTAGATTAAGGATGTGTACTTTAGGTGATTTTTTATAAGAAAGGTTTGCCTGTATTTTTTATTACAGAGCGGCTTGCGTTATTTTATGTAAGGTAAATTTCACAAAACTTGGCTTGTATTCTAGAATGTATTCTGTAATTAATGGTATAGTATCCCTAGCACCAAAAACTATCATAATCGTAACGTAAATGTGACGAGAGAACGGAGCATTACGATTGGCTGTCTATCAACTGTGAACCTGTGTGTGTGTGTGTGTGTGTGTGTGTGTGTGTGTGTGTGTGTGTGTGTGTGTGTGTGCGTGTGTGTGTGTGTGTGTGTGTGTGTGTGTGTTTGTATAAAAAATCTATCAAATCTTTCAATCGGCGTATAGGTACCATCTGTCTTCTGTGCCCCCAACTCAAAAAACTATCATAAACATATCGAGAGAACGAAGTATTCCGATTAGCCGCCTTCATACAATCACAGGTTCCCACTACGCAGGTGGCCAATCGCGATAGTCCGTTCTCTCGTTACGTTTACAATTTTTTTTTATACAACTTTGGTGGCACACGGCCCGCCTGATGGAAAGTGGTTGCTGTGACCTATGAACGTGTGTAACACCAGTGGAGTCACATCCGAGTTGCCGACCCTATAAGAACAGAGTTTTTGTGTCTGTTAAAATCAGTACAATCCTTTAGTCTTCCAACTGACAGCACAAAAACTCTCCAGTGAGCTCTGGATACACTGCTCACCGCCGGAAACACAACACGAGGTTATTATAGCCGTGGTATTCTGTAGGGTGGAGGTACTTCCCCAGTCGGACTGCTCAATTCGTACGTGAATACCTACCGTCATGTCCTACCTCCTGTAATGTACGATACGAATACTTTCTTTAGTGCTAGAGGTACAGATAAATCGTAGCTATCAGAACTGAGTCCCATTCTAGAGTACAGGCCTGGGGTGATGAAAATACAAATATGTTTAATATAAGTACATTGTTAAGAACTTACTAGCTGTTGCCCACGGCTTACCCTGTATGTAATTTTTCCTATTCCCGCAATCTTACTATTCTGAGGATTAAAAGTCCTGAATGTTACTACAGACTATAAATTTATCCTCATTGCAAATTTCAGTCACATTGACATTCCATTTACATTATTTTATAATATTAGGATTACTTTTTTGACCCGGTGTATGCGGTGCCATCATGATTATTGAAATCCGAGTCAAAAGCTACCCTCTTGGTGTTGAAGTATCAGGTAACAGTCACTTCCATAAAAGTCACAAAGATAAGACCAAATTAATATAACCTTTGAAAAAATACTTCTAAACGTGCTATTTAATATAACTAATTATAGCAAAGGGTCCTTTAAAATAAATTTAGCCCTCTGAATAGCACCATTTAATTTACATGGCTGGAACACTACAAGCCTACTTTGCATAACGTGACAGCCCTGTTACAATACATAAGGGCGGCTGAAGAATTTTTCTGTAAATATTATCAACTGGAAGCTTTTGTATCGAAGCTTCGAATAACATACAAAGAGAATTTTGCTGACGTCATGGATTATTTACATAACATAAACTCACGGTTATATCCCTGAAGGGGTAGGCAGAGGTGCTAGCGGGTGCTAGCACCTCTGCCTGCCCCTTCGGGGATTTTAAGTGCCCATGGGACCTAAACATAAACTGGCAAAATGTGGGTACATTTCGCCAGTTTATGTTCAGGTCCCATAGGTGGCGAGCCTATTGCCATTAACCAGGCACTTATAAACCTGCGATAAATACACACATAACTTCGAAAAGTATCGAAAAGTCATTGGTGAGTGCCATGGTAAAACCTGGAATCGAACCCGAGACCTCGTCTCGGCAGTCCATTACCCATACCACTTGGCTACCGCGGTATCTTACTTTTTCCTATTATCTTGTAATAGGTGGATTACTTAATAAAAGATTAACATAAAATACTTTTAACATACCTATTGAAATGAATAACTTGACACACTTAATGAAACCTAGGCAAAATATAGCAAGACTAATGACACAGTGAGCTCATTCTGCGTAAACGGTAACACAATTCCTAAAGCCAGAGAAAATTAATATTTGAGCTTGTATAAATTGGCATAGAGTTAACATTAATGAATGGAACTGTTTAAGTATATAGCGAACAGCGATAAATTATTTGGGTAACAGGATAATAATGGCGACCATTAGTGATACAATAGAACAACCATCTCTAAGTTTTTCTATTTAGTTATTGACGTGTCTGTTAGATCTGTTGTCACGTTTTAGAAGTAAAGTGAAGTAATACAGATCAACACTGAACCTGATGGCAAGCGTTAACTGTTGTATATAGAAGACAGGTGAAGCCGCCTGTCACCCTATCAGAATTCAGATCGAGATAGAAGGCCCTGCATTGGGGCCAACGCAGGGCCATCTATCTCGATGTATATGCCTGTCTACTTCACTTCACTTCCACCATCCAACAACGACCCACAAACGGTGTATGTTTTAGTCGGTTCGAGTCCGACATAACCTCTCCCATCGGCTCCAGAGATTTGTAACCGTGGGGATTTTGCGTACGTAAAAAAGGGGGACTGATAAGGTGTGTACTAGGCTCCCCCAAGATCTAAGGAGCTAAAATCCACCTCAGGTTTTGTACTTTCGGAATCTTGAACATTCGGTTAAACAAATATTCGGGATTTTGAACTTTGGTGTTTCATATATCGGTATTATGAACTTTGGGATTTTCATATGTAACTCGAGGATCTGATAGAGATTTATCTTTCGTGATTAGGAGTTTGAACCGCAGCTGCAAGTATGTTGGTGACGACACTTTTTGATTATGACAAGGAAAATTTTGTTTCATAGCTATTGTCGGATGTTAGTATTATCAATAGAAATTGATAGATTATGCTTCGCCTTGATTAATTTTTTCTAATATTTTCAATAATGTTTAAGGTCAAACTTTGACTTACGCGCCAACACTGGTATATTATTTTTTATTGGCTCACGGAACTGGACGTAAAGTCCTTATTGACGTGAACACTAGGTACATGCGTTTTATAATCATTAAAAAGAAAAGTACACTAGAAAAGAGTTTAAGTTTTCATAATTTTCTCATGAAATCTCGTACTTTTATTCCTTCGTAGATACCATAGCGATTCAGTGGAATTACAAGTAGAACGTTTCATTGCCGTTGACGAGTCTTAAGGAAACAGCATTGCATTCTGTTTTATTGTCCCTCTCGGAGGACGGGTAATTACAGCTCTAAAATGTTTGGTGGTTCTAGAGTTTACTCTCGAGAAAAGCTATAATTTTGTTCCATCAACCATCTATATTGATTTTTTATATCTTGCGTCAAGTAGAAGTCAAGTTGGATGAATTGCCATTTGCATTGTCGATTTACACCATGCCGAAGAAATCGTGAGGAGGAGATATAATTTCGAAGGTGACCGCGTACGAAAACTGCAGACGCTGAGCGTAGCGTGAAATTACACTTGAACATGATAATTTTGTTTATTTCTTTAATCTTCTCAGAGATGAAGTAATATATGTAAAAATATCTAATGTAGACAAATGAGCGAATTGCGGGACTGATTTTCTTTTATTTCTATAGAATATTTTTGTGCGTTCAGATGACGTGTCGTCTCTTCACAGTAATGTATACTTCTTAAACTTCGATACGGATGAACGGCACTAATGAGAAGCCGCAATGAATTAAAAAAATAAACAAAATTATCATATCGAGTCTATTTCACGGTACTCTCCGCGTCTGTAGTTGTCGTATGCGGTCGCCTTCGGAATTATACCTTTATTCACCCAAACCACTAATTACCTAAGCCAAATTAGTTTAATTAGACTGGTTACAAGAACCCATGAAAAAATGCAAGGTTCACCTTTTGCGTGGGTCTGAAAAACGAATAGGAACGTCTGCCATCTGACGTCTCGATTCCTCAAAGCCTGCGCCAGTATTTCATCCCTCAATCAGTGGGCCCTTTAATCCTTCAGGGATATATATAATTTTGACGACCTCCGTGACGTAGCGGTAGAGCATTCGACTGCTATGCAGGGGGCGCGGGTTCGATTCCCGCTCAGTGCAAATATTTGTATGCATGAATATGTATATTTTCATTGGTCTTGGTGTTTCTATGTATAATATGTATGTATTTACAAAAAAAAAGTATCTAAGTATGTTTATCCGCATTCTAGATCCCATAACACAAGCTAGTATGCTTACCATGGGTCTAGATAGCGTTGTGTAGAATGTTGTGGAATATATTTATTTATTTATAATATCTTTATTTATTTCTATTTACAAGCCAAATGGATTAGGTACCGTAGTTGAAGACAGCTATCGTATAAGATCACGTATAATATGCTCGCTTGCTGGCTATATAATTAACGAGGGTATTACGTGACAGGCTATTATTGCGGGTATTTCAGTAAATTCAGTATCGAGAAATACAAAGAAATGGTTTATTTCGTTCATTTGTTTCTTTTTGTGTGTAGCAAGTTTTATTTATGATTCTAATACGGCTTCAGTTTACGTACGTATTGTTTTACGTGTATGTAACATAATTATGAAACTCCACTAAGAGCATGAGTAATCTTTTAACCTCAACTGCTGACGAGGCTCTGGAGAAACTGTCATTTCCATGTTCGGAAGTAGAGTCGATAGTCGCTCTCACGAAATGCTATCATTGACTAAATTAGTTCGATTTTAAAGCATGCGGATTCCAGGTTGACAACCTCGGATGCAACAATAAACGCTAATATTCCGACTGTTGTCTTGGCCCCTGGACTCCGAAGAGAACGCTTCGGATGCAACCGGGCCTAACGCAAAGACGATCATGATTATTATATGACTTGGCTATGTCTTCGTTAGTAATATGACTGACATTTATATCGAATCCATTTTATAATTGATAAGCACTTTACTGCGGCCTTCTTAATACCTGTGAAACTAGAAAATTTTATTTTCTTTTAACTTAACTTGAAGCATTAAAAACAAAAGAAAGTATTGTATCAAGTAGGTACTTAATACTTTTTCGAACTGCGATGTCGACTAAAAGACTTCTAAGGCTTATAAATACCAAGTCTGAAATGAAAAATTAGTACTTGAGTGACTATTGCGAAATATTATGAGAAAATATTATGTATTGTGTACAATATTTCAGGTTAAGTATCTTTTGTGGCTAGAATTTCTTATTCGCTACTTGAATTTTGATTGTATCGTAAAAAAAAATACTAAAAAGTTCAAACGTAGTTTTAGAGAAAAAATGTTCAAGGCTTAGTGAAAGTAATTTGTGGTAATAAATTATGTGTAGCTGTTGCTCGTGGCGCCACCTATGTGAAATACTTACCTACGTGATCAACAGCAATATAGTCACGAGGTACACTCAACTATACAGATTTTAATTCTAAATAGTTCCATTTTCTGGGTACTATTTTGGGTAGAACCGACTAAAACCGCTCGCTATACCAGGTCTCAAATACCGTGGTGTAAGGTAGCCCAATAAGGCACATTGGATAATAGTTATGTATAGCGAATTCTACACATTTTCGGGCATATTTCCACACAAAATTCTTAACAATATATGTTTGTACCACGGATATGTGCAATATTTTTATTTGCAAATGCGTACCGAGTAAGGACACGGCTTATTGATTCATCGTCATATCATCATATCATGATATCATGCGTGAAGTATTTTCTACCATAATTCTCTAACTCGTGTAATCAATCATGATATGCATCGTCGTTAGTGATATTACTTTGTATATATGTTATTATAATCCCGGGTCTGCTTACTCCTCTTCCCATTAGTTGGGCTTTTCGCCTTATATAGGAGCAAGTGTATCCCTTTCATTTGACCTCCTAACCCTGAGAGGGTATCGTGTGTCAGAGACTTCTTAGCCAATTAACAGGCGCACTGGCTTTACGGTGAGGTTATCTTGACTTCAAAGGTCTTACTGGGTCACCCAAATCAATCGAGAACCAATTCGGTGACTCTTTCTTTTACCACACCTTAAAACCTGCCATTCCTTACCAGATCACATGTTTTATTCTTCCTACAGTCCAGGGTACTTTAAGTGAGGCGTGAAAAAGTATCTGATGAGGCCGTCAGGATGAGTGCTACCATTGTAACGTGCTACACGTACGACTTTGTCTTTAGCTTACCAGGAGGATTATCGAGCTATTGGCGAATAAAAATGAAATGATAAAGAAAAAAGCTACCACTTCCGAGGCCGATTTTTGTTCACTGTCGGATGGAGAACAGTTTATTGTCAGAAGTACTGTCAGTATACTGTCAGAAATTTGCGCAGATATCGTTCATTGAAATAAAACTACTAACGGAATCTACTTGCGGTGACAGTAATCCCTCGACTATGGCTACCGAAAAGTAGCCGAAATGTCGAGTAAGTATAGAAAATAAAATAGTACCAAATAAAGTGCATTAGTATCCGTTAAAAAGTGGGTTTATTTCAATACGTATAATAATTCTGAAAGTCTGTTTTCACAACTAAAATGTCAAATGAGTTATTAGCCGCTTCATAGGTTAAGTATTGCGTTATTTTTTGGAACAAATACATTTTCTGAAGGCCTTGGTCAGTTTCTAGAGGTGAAATTTAGATGGGTTAATCAGGTAAAATTGGGGATACTTTTTAACAGATGTATTTTTGAAAAGTCTTGACCATTTACTGTATGCAGATCTGATATGGAGTAATCGGGTAAAATAAGGAATCAAATTCAGTCTATATTTTCAGATTTATCGGATCCAAAACTGGATTTCTCTGTTGCTGTCTAATTTATTGTTTTTAAAAACAGACTCCATTCGGTTAAAGATTCTGATTGATTTTTCCTGTGATCCAGGACAGCATCCTATTAACATTTGTGTAGACTCCTGGTAGATCAGCGTATCTTGAGCCGAAGGAGGTGATGCCCACTTGCACTCCTTGGTATGTCAGAGGACCTCCACTATCACCCTATAGTTTAAAAAAATATTAGTGACACCGGTAATTGATTTGCATCCTCTAATCTATCTCTGTATCCAGTTTCATTGACATCGGGTCCGTGTTTTATGCGTTAACAGACGGACAGTTTCACATTGTTTTTATAATATTATTATGAATTGGAACAGTCAACAGAATATTAAGAAGCGTAATGTTATTTTAACATGTCAACATAAAATCATTCAAATGACTTATTGAAAATATGTATTTTTCAAAAATCTAAATTACTATGATGTTATAAAGAAAATATTGTAGCACTAGAACAATTTTCACAATAAGTGCGAGTATACCTCTGGGACTTACCTATGTCCAGCAGTAGACCACAAAATGCTAATTGATTGATTGATACCCTTAGGCAAAGCATCTAAATCATTCGGACTCTTTTCACACAGAAAAATATAGCTTTATTTTTCTTGTTGATTCCCAAATTGCCTATCAAGAAACTTATACCTCTCAGCTTAATTGCTATTCTTAATACATTATGATGATAATTAAATTTGATTACCTGGCAGGAATCCTTTCCATTACCACCAGCACAAATCATTCTACCAGTTATAAGCTTAAACTCTCTGGCGTAGGATTTTCGACAAGTCAACGGTCGTACGAAGGGTAACTGAACTTGACGCAGAGTTTCTGAAATCTTGCCATTGGGCTGTGAAAAAAAAAAATACATTTAGAATTTGATATTCAAAAATATTTAGGATGCATCATATGAATGTCATGATGGAACGATTCAAAATCTAGAAATACGTTTGCGCATATTTTTATTACATAAAAATTTTAATTAAAAAAACACAAGCAATTTAGGTTAGCTGGAGAGCAGTGCGCATATCCACTACGAGAGAAGGAAAACACGAAATAATATCCTGTGCCAACCCGTCTGGCCAGTGTGGAAACAATAGGCCAAAGCTTCCCAACATTGGAAGACGCCTAGCCAAGCAGTGGACTAGTTGATTTGTTTGACATAAGATAACTGAGTGAATCTCAAGAAAGCATGGGTGTATTGATTAAAAGAATACAGGGATGACATCTCAGAGAAACCAATGGAAGACAATAAAAATTATGTACTATGTCGAACTGAAATATTTGGGACAAGGGCTGGTAAATGACTAAGACGCATCAGACGAAACACTGTGATTTTAATCTGAATTTAGCTTTGGGCTATCCACCCACCATATTATTAGCTCTGATGAGGTGGTTGAAAGGTTTTGGCACCCAAAAAAAGTGCTGACAGATGAAATAACAAAATGTTGAAGATTGAATTGAAACTTAAAGCTTGCTTTTATGTTTTAGATCATGGCAGTAATTTTAGCTTACCTGTGTGCATCCCCATCCCGTTGCGTTCAACAACATCCCCTTTCTCAATTTGATGTTGTTTTCGTTTAAAGCGATTTTCTGCACTTTAGGCCCAAAACTTATTGAATCCTTCAATTTGATAAGGCAAATATCGAAGTCGTGGGTTTTATTCTGATACTTTCTGTTTACTATTATTTTTTCTACATCGTACAGAGTCCCTCCTGTGTGAATCTTGTCTGTACCTACCATGACCTTGTACTCCCGATTCCTAAAATCCAAACCAAGTCCTTTGTAAAAAAATATTTTTTGAAATGGTAAAATCGTAAGTGCAGAAGACAATTATTAAAATATACAAAAAGACCTTTTGAAATAATGTAAAAAATATTAATTATTATTATTTCGTAGCTATTGCCTTTGCTATGTGAAATACTTTTGACATTTCCCTGATACTACAGGATTCAGGTCCGTTTACCAATTTTCACACTGATTTCGACGTTTCGATTGCTTTCCTTTTTTCATTAGTGAACTAGTGAAATTGGAATCAAACTGTCTAGTTACGCGTCCATGTGTCAGGCACAGTTCAAGCAAATGAAGGCAAACGGTACCATGTATTATATTACACCAACTAGTTGGAGCAACATTAGGTTTTTATTTATACATCTAGCAACCACTCTAAATACTACTTACGGTAAAATACAGTGAGCAGCTGTTAAAATGAACCGCTCATGTATGATGGAGCCTCCACAGTAGTGTATTGTGCCATTCAGGCGTAGTGAAACTATGTAAGGGACGTCAGAAATGGTGACATCGTGGCCACCAACGATACCGACATCCGGACCATCTGGAAGAGCTGGTGACAAAAATACATAATATGATATTAAATTATGATATTAATATAGGTAAACAAAGGTGTTCACCAACTCTAACTAACACCTACGATCATAGTTGATATATCATAGCTGGTGAAATCACTAACTATGATAATAATAATAAATATTTTATTTTACACCACAATTCACAAATGAACATGGATTTTTATACTTACATAATAATGTACGAGTACAATGGGCGGCCTTATTGCAAACAATAATCTCTTCCAGGCAACCTTTTATGATTTTCAGTCTTACGTAATGAGAAGCTATTGCCATCAAGCTGACTGTATGTTTACCATCCATGTTATTTTACAATTTAGTCCATTTTCTTTCAAAAAGGGTCTTTCACATAGACTCGTTTTTTGTTCTTAGCTGTGACTTTTTTCCTATATTATATTTTTAATTCATTACTATTACATTTTAATTCGTTTATTTCCTCACTGAATAGATAATGTTTATAATTTACAATGTTCAACTAAGATTGTAACTTTACACTTTCCGTGTATCGCTGGTGCGTGTCAACGGTAACAAAAACCTGAATTCCACCACTGTTACTACTAATGCTAAATAATTCTCAGTAGAGATCGATGGGGAGGAATTTTTCAATGCCTAAAGTTGCAGTCTCCCTCTTTTTCTTCATTTAATTGTTGTATAAATTGTATAGTTAGCATAGTTTTGTATATTATATACTATAACTAATTGCATGTATTATCTGTATAATATTAGCATACTTTATACTGATTCTATTATGATTCTTCTCCTATTTTTTCTCTCCATCCTATGGTTGCCTGTAAGAAATTGCCGCAGTGCGATAAGGCCGCCATCTGTACTTACCACATAACTTGTATCTAATATTGTAATGTAATATATTATTGGTGTACAATAAAGACAATTATTTATAATAAATTGTTATAAATAGTAATTAACATATACCTATATTTTCAGTATGTGTTCTAAAAACGTTTTTATTATTCCATTTATATATTTTACGAACTTTAAAATACACAAAAATTGTAGTAGCCATTGACGTATAATGGATATAAAACATAACAAAAATTAGTATCATATATTACATTCATCATAGACATTGCTGCTTTTAGAG
This sequence comes from Eilema griseolum, assembly GCA_963662185.1. Classification (NCBI taxonomy): domain Eukaryota; kingdom Metazoa; phylum Arthropoda; class Insecta; order Lepidoptera; family Erebidae; genus Eilema; species Eilema griseolum. Next base: position 8,233,944 of record OY759249.1, read on the forward strand.
AAGTCCCTTTTGAGCCATAAGGAATCATACAAATTGGCATCCAGCCAGATCCAGATTAATCATTACCCAGCCTAGTTTCCTTTTGGCTTGGAATAAGTTTTCTTCACAATTTTATTCATTCAAAGATTTGTATTTGTTTAGTTTCAAGTCTATGTCTTTGAGTTTCGGGTTAAATTGCAATTTTATGAGTGTATTACAGGATGTTGGTTAAGACATAATCAAGAACGGCTCGACCGATTCGGCAAATTTTTGTTTTCGTATGGTGCATGGAGATAGGAACAGTATTCCACGCAGGAAAAGCCGTGGGTATAAGTTTGCAAAAATAAACGAGAGAAAAAGAATATATCTCATTTTTTGCAATGCTACGGATTTAAGTTTGTTGTTTTGGTCTAGAGAATATGTTTATACAAGATCTAATGTAAATAAGTTATGTAGCAAAAACAATAAGTTGGTACTTAATTTAAATTAAGTTATATTTAAATCAAAACGTTACTTACACAGACAAAAGCCATGGGTTGTAAAAATAAGGAGCACAATAGTACTTATTGCAAACATGACAGATGATAAGTGAACTACACTGTAGTACTACAATGTTCTACAGTGAACTAGAGTGTTTAACATATACATCCACTATATATAGTTATATTTTGTTAGGTATGGTCAAGCATAGAAGTGTACAAACAGCATAGCATTTTATTAGAGTATTGAGTCAAGTCAGAAAAAACGAGTACGGTTATATGAACTTGAATAATTTTTTAATTAAATATAACACTAGAAAATGTAACTTTTTAAAATAACATGCATGAGTGAGCTTCCCTGCCCTCCAAATACAGGCATCATTTGCTTAGCAGGGGGGTCCATATACTATTGTAATAAATAATAGAGACTTAATATTAAGCAAGTAAATGAATTACAAAAAATAACTTAATATTTTTAACTAGCAGCGTGAATCACGGTTTTGTCTAGGAATATATTCGCAAATGATTTATTACAAAATCTTTCATATTCCTATACAAACTCTTCATATTCAACAGTTCATCGGTATTTTATTTATCATCTTGACAAAGTTATACATTTATTTTGGACCAAAGATGGCTCTGGGTCGGCCGAGGAATATGCCTGTCCACCTCAATTTCGGCAAACAACAATGTGGTTCTATGCCGATATAACCGCTCTCACCGGCTCCAGCGGGAGAATAACCATGGGAATGTTTTCGCACGTAAAAAAGGGATAACGTACTAAATTTAATACAAATATGTACTTATAGTACATAAACCGCAATATATTTTGATTGCATTGACTTATAAGTTTTGTTTCAAGACGTCACAGATTTGAGAATGTGGTATGAATTTCAACTTAATACCTCCACGCATTCCTGAGGAAATAGTCTTGACAAGCAGACAGTCAGACGGACAACTAAGTGATCCTATAAGGGTTACTTTTTTCCCTCTTGAAGTACAGAACCCTAAAAATGATGGACTTTCCATATAACAAATACAGGCGGTGAAGACTACTTTTTTTTTTTTTAATATTCAACGTGCGTAATTGTATTGCATAATTTATTGATTGAACAATGTCAGCTACCATATTAATTGCTTCAAAATTTCATACTACGTTTTTGTTGACTGTACTAATTAAATAAATGATCTTGATGTTTGTCACCAATCACTTCTAAAATGCCAATTAGTAATTTGTGCTTGTTTATGACTAAAATGTTATTTATTTAATTATTTTTATCAATGGATAAGATTGTGATAATCACACACAAAATACACGTACACAATACCTCATTATTTTTTGTTACATACTAAAGTTCGGTAAGATACATTTATTACGATTTCACGTCATAATTTTTCAATAGAAGTGCAATATTTCAAGTTGTAATATGATTTTAAAAAGAAAATAGTATAGGTACAATCCAAGGATAACAATAATCAAATGATCAGATCTAGGCGAAAGGGAAAAATATAAAGACAAAGTCAAAAATTAAGAAGATATGAATGAGATATTTGGATCTCTCAAAAATCAAATGCTTCTTCTATCGAAAAGATCTCGTACTCTTTTTTTTTTGGTCGATACCAAAAGAGTGAGAGAGTTATCACCTAAAATATAATAAGTGAAATATGTTAGAGTAGTATAAAAACAGACTTCCTAAACCAAATTAACAAATTAAACAAAAAAAAACAATACATAAACGCACAGTTTTAATATGCTTAACTTCTAAACTTAACTAAATTGCCAGTGTAGTGCAGTACAGTGCCCAGGCTGTATCCGATAATGTCTCAGCCAAGACACTGTTACAACTCCCCACCATTAGACTACTCTTCAAAACAGGAACCCTGTGCGTTTATTATAATATAAATTTGGTACAGATCATCGAGTGTATTGCAGGTTTTATTATTATGTTCTCTTGAATACAATAGAATAGTGAACAGCTGATTTGGTAAAAAAAGCGCCTAATTCTTGCATAATGAATAATATCATCACGTCATTAAAATAAGGAATGGGGCAGAATGTATGTTGCTGGCATTTAAAATATGAACATCTATTTCGCGCTGTAACTCCATGGTGATTGTGGCTCAGTGCGGTAGACTTACATCTTTATTGATCCGCGTTCGAATCCATCTTTTTTAACCATGTTTTTTTTTATTTTATTTTTTTTTATTAAGAATATAATTTAGTTTAATCCTCTTTATCCATAGGTAAACACATCAAAACTAGCTTGTAGAACAATATCGATCTTAACTTAATATTTTTATAATTACAAAGAAGGCAGGTAATCCCACCAGTCCGAGAAGATAATTCGAGAGAATTCTAAAATTGGAAAAGAGACATTAACTTTTCCACCGCCCCAGCTATACCACATGATCACAATTCTGTCGACTGCGTTTGAGAACTTGATCTTCTGTTTTAAGGTTTTCCTTTATTCGATATTCTCTTTCAACTTTGTACAGGATGTTGATCAAAATACTATGTGTTTTAAACATAATTATTCAATCCGTCTATTAGCGGTATACCCCACTGGAATCACTACACCACACCGGGACTAGCGTTGACGTGGCTACATCGGAATCGAACCAAAGCCTGGCGTGCGTAACACGTTGTACCACAGTCACGGACCATTTTGGCTAGGGTGACGGGTAGCCCATCTCATCGCCATCAAATCTGCGCTCATGGAGAAAGATAATCTTCCTCAGGTTCTCTGACGCCTGTTGCAAATTTTGTGGGATAGGAGAGTAGTGATCTTCTCCTGTATATTTTCCGGCATTACTTTGCCTTCATTACCACCTCAAAAATCGAAGCAGCGCACCATGCACCAAACCATAAGGCTATCATTCTAGATCCAGTCCATCCTGAAATACCTAGCTGTCTAAACTTTGACTGCCTTGCTTTTTCAAGCGGGGGGTCAAAGAATCCTGGATCATAAGAAGATGGAAACACGTGTGTGGGTAAAGTAATATATATAAAGTAATATTCTTTACCGTGCGATAAACAAGTGAAGTTTCGAACCATTTTTTTTAAACTTTCGCGGTGTGAATTCATAATTATACTAAGTATCGGGACTTCTCGCGAATTATATTTTGGAACTTACTATTTCTGCCGACGTTTCGGATGCGTTGCAGCACCCGTGGTCACGACTTGACTAGTCTTCGAGCGTCGAGATGTATGCGGGGAACATTTTTTGAGCGCCTACCCACCATTACACTTATTATGAATGGTTAGGCTGGCGACACACCACACTCACTATGTCAGTTTTTAACGGCACTGTGTTTTTTGGTTTTAGTATCTTAATCACTGGATTCCACGTTCCGGATAGCTTGAATCCATCTTCCCTATTGAAATTTTTATATTTTTTGATTTCAATGGCTTCACGCACAATCCGTGAATAGTAGTGGCGATCAGTGGAGAGGACTTTGGGTTGATGAAGCTCAATCCAGTGATTGGTACCCGACTCAACCCAAAGTCCTCTCCACTCGTCCCGATACTTAGTATAATTCGAACCATTTGGTTCGAGGTGGTATTATTTCTCCCATATTTGATCACAGTCCAGCACGTGTTGTTCTCGATAGGAAGGAGGACTGGCAGGCAAGTTAAAAGAGTCATAATGACTCTTTTACTCGCCGTGGTGCGGTGGAAATGGTAAAATACGGCCGAATCGGATACGTCTCTAGGCAACTGTAGAGATTTTAAAATGTAATTACCCTACCAACGTATGTCGCTTCAATCTTATCGATTGCATCTGATACTGCAGAGGTGAGAACAGTTTGCCACGAGGAGTCAATCTGTGTATTATACAACAATAAAAGGTACCGCTACTAACTATTATACAAAAGAGAGCAAATGTGAAACTAATATCAAAAGATATCTGCTGCATGGATATCAACTTCAATGACCAACTTAGAAATATCGCTGCATGGAAAATGTGACAAAATGGGACTATGTTGACCAGTCACAAGTACCCTGTAAACGCCGGACCCGTCTCAGTTAATGTCGAATTTATTCTCTTGCCCACCTCCTATGTGTAAGGAAACGAACAATAATGTCGCTATGAACGGTAAATTTAACATAAAACCGGTACAATCAGCCATTGACTCGGTAAAGAAGAGACCACTGCTTTATCGTGAGCTAACTTCTTTATGCAGAGTTCTAGGTTTTCCTGAAGCTATTTTCAGGATGCTTTTGATGTAGATTTATTTGTTCGGTTCTTAATTTGTAGTAGTGTGTTTTAAGAAGTTGGGAGAACATTACTAAATGTGGATACATGATTATGTATTGGTGAACAAAAAGTTGAATTTTTCAAAACCCTTTCGTTTACCTAGGTAAACGCTGCGAAAGGGTTTTGAATCTATGATCTATGGGCTAGCCCATAGAAGAAATCTATCTAATTCGTAATTTGCGATAGTTTATTAGTCCTTCATTCGAATGAGATTTTCTTCATAATAAATACCTTGGATTCTAGCTTTTCCAAACTTAACGTGGGCGAAGTCGCGGGCTACAGCTAGCTTTATGATATTTTTTTCACTTCAGCTGCTCAAATATGTAAGATTTTCAAAAATAGAAGTACTAACTGTACAAAGTAAATTTTTTTTTTGAAAAAGTCATCCACAGTCTAATGATTGACTTGCTGATTCCGAATATAATTATAATCTATTGAGCGAAATCGATTTGGGTATCGTTTTCAGGGTTTTTGGGGTTGCTGATTACAAATATATCACCCAGTGGCGGAGGTTCCCTATAACTCTATTCCTGTCGGCTTGCTCTACAAGGAGTACCGTGGTAGAATTCGATACAAAATTTAACTAAGAAGTAAGATATTTTCTACAGGCTTCCCTTTTCAAAAAATTTCTACCTTAACCACTGACTCAACTCGATATAGGTATCGTTTTCAGGGTTCTTGGGGTTGCTGACTACGCAAATATCCACTCAGCGATCAAAGTTGACAAAAGGTGACAACCTTAACAAAACTACAAAAGGCGGTTCCGCTAAAATCAAATGCGATGAACTATTGCAAGATTACTCGTTATACTGTGGTGCCAACCATAGATTTAGACAGAAACATTCCGCGAAGAACTTCAATACTTCTATTCCTGTTCATTGTGTTATCTTCTAATTAATACTTAACATGTGTTCTCTGCAAGCACCATGATCACGGAGGAACTGGTGTATAAGCGGTGAACAGTGAAAAGTTTTTAGAAGTAAATATATCAATCTACCCTCTATCGAGTTCTTTTACTACGCGTATCTGCACTACTACTGGTTTCACTCTCACTACAAACTCAAACCCGATCTCAATCATGTTTGCAACACGATACTTACTGTATCCACTTGCGATTTTGTTTTGGCTTGTTCCTGGTGGTTTTTTGCAAAAGCGCCGAAATATCGGAAACTCATCGGAAAGTATCTGCGTCGGATGCAGAAAGAGCCAACGTCCGAGTGCCATCACTGCGACGCGAGCGAGGACTCAGGTCCGCACACGCTCACCGAGTGTCCGGCGTGGGAGACGCCGAGGCGGGAGCTTGTGGCGGCCCTGGGAGTGAGGGTTCTCACGCTCTCCACCTTGCTCGCGGCGATGGTTCGCTGCGCGGATGCGTGGGCGGCCGGCGCCTCCTTCTGCGAGCAAGTAATGCTCGTGAAGGAGGAGGCGGGGCGGGAGCGGCAGCGGGAGCGACGAAGGATCGCTAGACAAGCTGCCCGCGCACGAAGGCAACTCGGGCGTCGGAGGTCGATGAACGACCTCCGCCCCCCATGAGCGCCGGCCTGGGGGTGACAGGTGAAGCCGCCTGTCACCCTTGCAGAAGCAGGCCGCGGCGGCGGCGCGCGTGGCGCGCCTCCCCGTTTCCGGGGACGAGTTGGGGACTCTGTGGTCCCCACACCCGAGAAGAGGGCCAGATCGTGAGAGATGGCCCTGGGTCGGCCGGGGTGCGAGGGATATGCCTGTCAACCTCACCTTCGGCAACCGAAACGACCCACAGGCGGCGTGCGTTTTAGTCGGTTCGAGTCCGACATAACCTCCTCCACCGGCTCCGGTGGGGAGGTATCCGTGGGGATTTTGCGCACGTAAAAAAAAAAAAAAAAAAAATATCGGAAACTCAGAACAATGCACCATGGTAAATATCCCGATAACTTTAATACGTGTTGTTGTAACTACAAAAAATGTCCTAAAAACTGTAATATAGTGGGCTATTCATCTGATTCTTGAAACAACGAATGTGGCGTTCCTCAGGGGAGTGTACTTGGTCCTATACTGTTTCTAATATATGTATATCAATAACATCTCCAGTATCTTCAATCACAAATGCATCTTATATGCTGATGACATCTCGATTATTGTGACATCAAAAAAACAGCAAATGTATTTAAATATCACGAAGACGAAATAAATAATACTATTGACATGCTAATCGAATACTTAAATATAAATAATTTAAAAATTAATTTAAACAAATCAGTATACGTGCAGTTTAGCCAATGTTACAATGAAAAGTATAATTTTGACTTGAATATACCAAAAATAAATGAAGTGAAGGAGACTAAATTTCTAGGAATAATGTTGGACCAGCATACGAGCTGGAAGTCCCAAGTTGAGAGCGTATCAAATAAAATTAATAAATACGTATGAGAGTATACAAATAAAGCAAATAAAACATTTCACTAACCGTAAAACTTCCATTACATCCTACCGTGCTTACGTAGAATCTATATTACGATATGAACTTATAATGTGGGGTAATAGTACTGATTGCAATAAGGCATTTAATGCTCAAAAGAAGTGCATTAGAGCTATATGTGGACTTAAACCATATGAGTCATGTTGACCGTTGTTTAAAAAACTTAGACTGCTATCGTTGCCATCGTTGTATATAACGAGATATGTCTGTTTGTGTGGCAGCATAATGATCTATTTAAAGAAGCAAAAGATGTAACTCACGTAGCCGGAGAGATCCCTAATAGGCTTGTGCTGAGTAATATCTCGAAGTCCACCAAATATAATAAGACCTGTCTTACTATGTGTGTACGAAATTTTAATAAAATACCAACATATCTCAAAAAACTAAGCACCAGAAATTTTAAATAAGAATTCTATAAATAGTAAAATGAGCATAGTTTCTATAGCAGTGACGAATTTCTTAAACAAAGGCGTTGATGCTGTAGATAGGAAATGGTATTTGCGCACTAGTACACCACTGGCAAAACATGCATGCTCAATTTTGTGAAATTTATAACCAATGTATACCATGTTTTTATGCAAGTAATTTTTTTTTGATTTGATTTGATTTGATTAATAAAGAATATTGTACAAGCGAAGCAATGTTTACTTAAGCGAAAACTCTGCTTTACGTGTAGACGAAAACCGTAACATCTTTACAATTGAGAAGTAAATAAAATAAACACAATATACAATGAACATTTATTTGATACTTGTGATACGGAGGACAAATGAGGTGTTACACAAAATAGTAAAAAGTACACTTGTCTTATTTGAATAAAGAAAAGATCTTATTTGCATTCTAAATTGAACTTGACGATTATACAAATCGGAAAATTAGGCAATAATGACACTTCCAAGAATACTGTCAAAAGTTTACGTAGATATCGTTCATTGAAACAAAACGATATTTTTCATTTCAATTGAATATTTTTTTTACGGAATCTATCGTAATTTATTTGCGGTGACAGTAATCGTTTCTAATAATTCTAAAACTCTATTTTTATAACTACAAAAATGGTCAAATTTGTTTAGTAGCTTCGTCATAGGTTTTTTCATCGTTTAGCGTTATTTTTTGGAAGAAATGCATTTTCTGAAGGACTTGGTCAGTTTCTAGAGTTGAAATTTAGATAGGTTAATCACTTCAATTAGGGATACTTGCGTTATTTTTTAACAAAAGTATTTTTGAAAAGGCTTGACCATTTACTGCATGTAGATCTAATATGGTAATCGAATAAAGTGAATCAAATTCAGTCTATATTTTCAGATTTATCGGACCCTAAAGTGGATTAATCTGTTGCTGTATAATCTATTGTTTTAAAACAGCAGACTCAATACAGTTAAATATTCTGATTGATTTTTCTTGTGATCCAGGGCAGCATCCTATAAACATTTGTGTACACTCCTGGTAGCTCAGCGCATCCTGCGCCGAAAGAGGTGATGCCCACTTGCACTCCTTGGTATGTCAAAGGACCTCCGCTATCACCCTATAATTAAAAAATAGTGACACTGGTAATTGATAATGTTCTCTTTTTTCCTTTATAATCTATCTCTGTATCCAATTTCATTGAAATCGGTTCTGTGTTTCAGGCGTGAAAGCGTAACAGACGGACAGGAATTTTCCCATTTATAATATTACTATGGATTGGAACAATCAACAGAATATTGGGAAGAGTAATGTTACTAAATTACTACGATGTAATATGATAAAGAAAATGTACTTAGCACTTGAACGTTTTTCACAATAAGTGCGAGTACATTTGTGTCCTGCATGTACCACGGTAAATAAAAAATATTATTTGCTACGGTACAATCAATATAATAGAACGACGGCAAAACAATAATTTCCATAGTACCATCATGGTACTCTTTAATGGTACCACGGCAAATAAACGCACCTCTGGGATAGACCTATGTCCAGCAGTAGACCACAAGATGCAAATTGATTGATTAATACCGTTGGGCAAAGCATTTAAACCATTCGGACTATTTTCACACAAAAATAAAGCAAACTCTTATTATACTCTTGTTGATTTATTCCCAAATGCCCTATCAAGCTCCCCATGAATGGCGTAGATAGGAAACTTTTACCACTCAGCAGGTTATGATAATGATTAAATTTAATTACCTGGCAGGAATCCTTTCCATTACCACCAGCACAAAGCATTCTACCAGTTATAAGCACCAACTTTATACCGTAGGATTGGCGACAAGTTTTCGGTCGTACAAAGGGTAACTGAACTTGACGCAGAGTTTCAGAAATCTTGCCTTTGGGCTGTGAAAAAAAAACATGCAGACCTTGATATTCAAAAATATTTAGGATGCATCTTGTGAATGTCATGACCCATCGATTCGAAATCTAATATTACGTATGCGCATCTTTAAAAAAAATAGTAACATTACTAATATTCCCTCTAAACCCTCCAGCTAAGCTAAATTGTTTGTGTTAGGTGTGAGTTCACGGCTATAGTTCTGGATGTGAATCCTGGTTATCAAACCAGGATTCACATCCAGGACCTCTCGATCGTAAGGCAGACTCTTTAGGCACTAAGCTATCGAGGCAAAACATTTGTGATTTATTTTTATTTACACAAGTTATCCGTGTAGTGACGGAGAAAGAGTACAAGTATCACCACCACATCACATTCGAAGGGTGTCAAAAGAGGTGACGAACAGAAACATACGCAGACGACGTCACTGCGAGAGAATAAAAACTCGAAACAAAATCCTGTGCCAACCGGTCTAGCCACCGTGAAAACAATAAGCCAAAAGAACCCAACATTGGGAGAGGCCTACTCAAGCAGTAGACTGTGATGAGCTAGTTGATTTGTTTGACATAAGTTAACCGAATGAAGCTCAAGAAAGTATGGTAGTATTGATTAAAAGAATACGGAGATGATATCTCACTGAAACTTATGGAAGACAGTAAAAATGATGTATTATGTCGAACCGAAATAATTGGGACAAGGGCTGGTAAATGACTAGGACGCATCAGACGAAACACACATCTGAATTTAGCTTTGGGCTATCCTTATTGTTAGCTCCGATGAAGTGCCGGCCGAGAGGTTTCCGCACGCAAAAATGTGCTGACAGATGAAATAACGAAATGGTGAACATTGAATTGAAACTTAAAGCTTGCTTGTATGATTTAGATTATGGCAATGATTTTAGCTTACCTGAGTGTATCCCCATCCCGTTGCGTTCAACAACATCCCCTTTCTCAGCTTGATGTTGTTTTCGTTCAAAGCGATTTTCTGCACTTTAGGCCCAAAACTTATTGAATCCTTCAATTTGATAAGGCAAATATCGAAGTCGTGGGTTTTATTCTGATACTTTCTGTTTACTATTATTTTTTCTACATCGTACAGAGTCCCTCCTGTGTGAATCTTGTCTGTACCTACCATGACCTTGTACTCCCGATTTCTAAAAACAAGTCCTTTGTAAAAATATCTTTTGAAATGGCATAATCGTAAGTGCAGAAGACCATTATTAAAATATACAAAAAGACCTTTTGAAATAATGTAAAAAATGTTAATTATTATTTATGCCTTGGCTATGTGAAATACTTTTGACATATTTCCCTGATACTACAGGATTCAGGTCCGTTTACCAATTTTCACACTGATTTCGACGTTTCGATTGCTTTCTTTTTTTCATTAGTGACTTAGTGAAATTGGAATCGAACTATCTGGTTACGCGGCCACGTGTCAGGCACAGCATTTAAGCAGATGAAGGCAAACGGTACCGTGTGTAATATTACACCAACTATTTGGAGTCACTTTTGATTTTTATTTATATATTTAGCAACAATTCTAAATACTACTTACGGTAAAATACAGTGAGCAGCCGTTAAAATGAACCGTTCATGTATGATGGAGCCTCCACAGTAGTGTATTGTGCCATTCAGGCGTAGCGAAACTATGTAAGGGACGTCAGCAATGGTGACATCGTGGCCACCAACGATACCGACATCCGGACCATCTGGAAGAGCTGATGACAAAAATAAATAATATGATATTCACGCCTGTAATTTCCCGAAGGGGTAAACAAAGGTGTTTACTAACTCTAACTAGTACCTATATTTCACCAACTATGATTTTCGGTCTTACGTAATAAGAAGCTATTGCCATCAAGCTGACTGTATGTTTACCATCGGTTGGAGGGTGGAGAATATTCATATTAAATATTTATGTATAGACTCGTTTTCTTTTTGTTAGCTGTGACTTTTTCCTATTTTTAATTTTTTATTAACTACTATTAAATTATAATTTGTTTATTTCCTCACTGAATAGATAATGTTTATAATTTACAATGTTCAACTAAGATTGTAACTTTACACTTTCCGTGTATTGCTGGTGCGTGTCAACGGTAACAAATACCTGAATTCCACCACTGTTACTACTAATGCTAAATAATTCTCAGTTGAGATCGATGGGGAGGAATTTTTAGATGCCTAAAGTCAGCAGTCTCCCTCTTTTTCTTCATTTCATTTTTGTATATATTGTATAGTTTGCATATTGGTTGCGCCGATGGTAGAATTTGTATTTTTTTTGCTCAATAGTAGTAATTCAAGACATTGACACTGAAACACACGCTTCCTGTACCCATCTCCCTCCCGCGCTACCTTTTAAAGTGAGATAGCAATAGTTTCCGCACCGCTCAATTGTCAAAATAGACGCATATTCACTCCCGCTTTGAACTAGAATCAGCAATGGTGGCTGCGCGCGCGACTCTTAGAAATTAATAATGTTTGTTGGATTTTAACCGCTTTCATAGACCTTTACCGATCGGATTGTGCCTCTCGTGTGTCCCTCAAGTGATTTAGTGATGTGGGCAGCAGCTCCTGAGCCAGGAAGAGAAAATCGGTGCAACGGCCCAGCCAGCACGTGGCGTAGTAAAGGTTAGTGCATCCTCTCCTAATTTCTCGGGTTGCATTCAATGCCTAAACCACGTCCGCGGCAACCCGATCACCTATCTTGTTTGTTGTGTAAAGTGTCATATGAAACATGTTAACTTCATCCCCGCAAAATACAGTCCACTAGCTCACGTGGCCAATCGCGCCAACATTCTTTTGGTCCTTCGAGCCGGATCCCTAGTCGTAGTTCGCAATTTTGTTATTATTCTATTGGGAATAAACGCACCGCACCTAAATACCTAGTTATTTTAGTAGAAAACCCCGCATCTAGGCATTTAGGTTTGGATCTTAGGTATTCTAGACACCCTAGTGCATAGGCACAGTGTAATACCTAACGCATTTGGCTATTTCAATTTCTGGGTTGTCCGTTCGCCGCTGGCTCGCATCGTGTTTACCTGATACCTACATAGGTTATGTACGTGGTTATACCTCGCTCGCATTTCTCTTATCGTATCGATCTTTAGTCGTAGCTCGCTTTTGTTATTTATTCCACAGGGAATAAACGCACCGCACCTAAATACCTAGTTATTTTAGTAGAAAACCCCGCATCTAGGCATTTAGGTTTAGATCTTAGGTATACTAGACACCCTAGTGCATAGGCACAGTGTAATACCTAACGCATTTGGCTTTTGTTTTTATTTGTTTCAATTAAGTTGTCCGTTCGCCGCTAGCTTGCATCGTATTTACCTAATACCTACGTGGGTAGATACGTGGTTATACCTACCTTGCTCGCATTTCATTCAAATTCATACGAAAGTATTTTAATTTGAATAGATATTACGCAATACTTAATCCCTGAAATAATAGTTGAACCTAGACAGCGATCTAGCCCGCGTAGGTACGATCTGGCTGTTGCTATGCGCGTTTTGTTCAAGCGTGCACTCGCAGTTGTAAGTACCTACCTACGGAATATCGTTCGCATCGCGTCGCTGCTCTGTACCGCTAAGATTAAGTCATTTCATTTGTTGTTTACCGCACTTTAGTTTGATATTAGTTGTAAAAATGTCCCCAAAGGTTGATAGCACCGGTAATGGGGTTCAATTGAAACTTTTATACGCTAAAAGAGAAATGATTTACTCTCGCGTACAATCGATTTGTGATAATGCACTTAAAACCTCTGATCTGGCTATTAGAGATTCGTTCTTATGTTCTATAGAAAACTTAGATAGTTTACGCGCGGATTTCGAGTCTTTAGTACATGACATCAACGTTTTAGAGTTAAATTTAAATCCCGATTACTCAGTGAGTTATCAGGCCTTGTCGTCGTTTGACGATTTGTATTGTCGTATCAAACGCGTCGCTGTTTCTCCAAACTCCTAGGAGTTTGGAGAAACCGTCTGACCGACCCAATCCCACTCGCGACCGACCTAAGTTGCCACCAATTCAAATACCCGAATTTGATGGTAACATTCGCAATTGGTGTTTATTTATAGATAGTTTTGAGAATACAATAGATAAGAACGATTCGTTGACAGATCACGAAAAATTGCATTATCTCGTTGAAAAATTAACTGGTAAAGCTATAACCGTTTGCGCTGGAATTACGTTTAGTGCCGAAAATTATAATTTAATTTTAAATACTTTGAAAGCTAAGTATGAGGATAAAAGATCGGTAGCTAACGCATATTTGGATCAGATGTTTGATTTGAAATCCATTACGGCATGCAACGATCAAAACTTAGAGAAGTTTCTAGATACTTTCGCATCATCTGTTCGCGCCGTAAAGAACCTAAAGATCGATGACCTCTGCGACTTCTTATTTTTGTATATGGGTTTAAAGAAATTAGATTCCGAAACCATTCGTTTATTTGAGTCGGATCACCGCGGCAATAAAATTCCTAAGTTCGAAGACTTAGAAAGTTTTGTTCGCGAGCATATAAAAATATTGCAACGCTCTTCATCGAAACATGAAGGCGCGAAGAAAGTTGTTAGTTCGGAACGCAAAATAGATGCGTCATCGAGGTCACTGAGGTCAACTCATACTTATGTTAATACCGCACCAGCACATGTACAATCACCTGTTTGCTCTTTGTGTAATGCTCATCATTCGCAATTGTACAAGTGTCCTGGTTTCCTAAAATTGTCGCCTAATGATCGTTATAAATTTGTTCGCGCTAATAATTTTTGTTTTAATTGTCTCGGTACTAAACACCGCGTTGTTTTATGTAATAGTAGCAATAGTTGTCGCAAATGTCCAGCGAGACACCACACTTTACTTCATTTTGAAAATAGTAATGCCGCATCCAATGTGAGCACAGTTGGTTCGTCGAGCGGTGACACACGGCGGCCTGCGCCACAGCCGCAGCCCGCGCTCGCGCGCGCTCCGGCCCGCCCGGTGACCGCTGCGAATGACGTCACCTTGTGTTCGTTGTCCGCTAGTACTGCGCTCACTACTGTTGTCCTCACGACTGCTCGCGTTATTGTTGTCGATGCATTAGGTAAACCGCACATTGTTCGAGCGCTATTAGATGGCGCTTCGCAAAGTAATTTTATTACTCAAGATTGTTGTCAACGTCTTGGTTTCAATGTTAATAAGCGTTCAACCCGCTCAGTGGTGAAGGGTTTTGGAGGCTTACAGTCAGCTGTTCAGGGCACCGTTAGAACAAGGTTTGGATCTCGTTTTAATAATAATATTTGGTTTGACATGGATTCGCTCGTTATAGATAAAATAACTGAACAGTTGCCTACCGTCCCGGTTGACACGTCTTTATTAACGAAATTTAAAGACGTGCCTTTAGCAGATGAGACTTACGCTGTTCCTGGAGTCGTCGATATACTTCGATTCTCCCGCACCTCCAGTTATCACGTAAGGTTCAAGGGGGACCGACGTACCCCGCTCCGCACGCACTGGAAACAGTTCTTGGTTTTGTTATAATTGGTTCCGCACCCGCTTCTATAGATAGTTTTAGTCACTCGACTGCCTCGTTCTGTTGCACCGTCGAGCCGCCACTGGAGTCTACCATCCGCAAGTTTTGGGAAATTGAAGAGGTCAATGTCCCACCTATCCTAAGCCCTGATGACAAGATGGCTGAGGAGATTTATTGTCGCACGACTACTCGTGATGAGCAGGGTCGTTATGTTGTCGCGCTCCCTTTCAAGGGAGATATTTTTTCGCTCGGTGACTCCCGTGTATCCGCTGAAAAACGCTTTCCTTGTTTAGAACGAAAGATGCAGGCGTCTCTAAAGTTAAAAGCGGGCCTGTGATGAGGTTGTTAACGAATATTTAGATAAAGGTTGCATCTCACCTGCGCCTGCGGACACTGACGAGACCCAGCCTTCGTACATTATCCCGCACCACGGAGTTATTAGAGAAGATAAGCTTACTACTAAACTCCGCGTAGTTTTGGATGGCAGTGCTAAGACTAGCACTTCCGTGTCGCTTAATGACATTTTGTATTGTGGTCAAAATCTTTAAGGTAATTTATTTAACATAATTGTAAATTTTCGCATTAATATTAGTAGAATTGTAGCTTTTTCGGACTCAACAGTCGCTTTGTGTTGGGCCCACTCTTCGCCCCATCGTTGGGACACATTCGTCGCTAATAGAGTGGCAAAATTCAATCTGAATTAGCGCCACAAAATCTCTTTCACGTTGCTGGCACCGACAACCCAGCCGATTGTCTCTCTCGTGGATTGCTTCCTTCGCAAATTTTAGATCACCCGTTATGGTTTAGTGGACCGTCCTGGATTCATGCCGCGTTAGATAAGTGGCCAGTTAGTCAATTCAATCCCACTACGGTTTCCGAACCACCCGAGGAGAAGAAGCACTCGCTTGTTGTATCGGTCCCGCGTGAAGAGTCCCTTATTTTGTTGTTGGCTAATCGCGTCTCGTCTTTTCGTCATCTCGTTATTTGCCCGCAATAGATGTTGATGACGATAGAATGCACCTTCTAACTCGTCACGCTCTTTTAGATAGATTAGTCCAATCGTTTTGGAATCGTTGGAGAACCGATTGTTTGCACACGCTGCAGTCGCGTCAAAAATGGAATACTCCATCCAACCCAATTACTGTAGGTACGGTGGTAGTCCTTATGACTGAGAATGCGCCTCCTTTACATTGGCCTCTAGGAGTAGTAGAGGAAGTTTTTCCCGATTCCCGCGGGATAACTCGTGTTGTACGGGTTAAAACTGCAACCGGATCGTATCTGCGCCCGGTGGTTCGCCTCTGCCCTCTGCCTAACCAGCAGTAGGCACGAGTTCAAACCTAGGTTTATATTTTAGTTGTTATTTCCCAAACCTAGATTTAGATGAGACTTTAGATTTGTTCCGCATTTTTCGTTTGAAGGTAACCCTTCAAGCCGGGGGGAATGGTTGCGCCGATGGTAGAATTTGTATTTTTTTTGCTCAATAGTAGTAATTCAAGTCATTGACACTGAAACACACGCTTCCTGTACCCATCTCCCTCCCGCGCTACCTTTTAAAGTGAGATAGCAATAGTTTCCGCACCGCTCAATTTTTGGGTGAAGGCCTCCTCCAAAGAGTTCCACTTGTCCCTGTCTTGGGCGACGTGTAGCCACAGAGAGCCAGCCGTCTTTGTTATGTCATCGTCCCATTTCGTGAGCGGTCTACCTCTGCGACGTTTGCCAATTGGGCCGGTCCATGACGTCACTCTCTTGGTCCATCTCTCGTCTTGTAGACGCGCCACATGTCCCGCCCATTTCCATTTTAGTCTCTGAGAGTGATATAGAGCGTCTGTGGCTTTCGTTGTTTGTCTTATTTTTAAGTGACGTATTTTTTGTATCCTCCTTATATTGAGCATACTCCGCTCCATTCCTCGTTGGCAGGTAGTTATTTTGTTTCTAACTTCAGTTGTATACTTCCAGGTCTGACAGCCATACAATAGACACGGTAGGAGACAGGTCATCATAACTTTAGATTTAATTTGTATTGTTAAATTACTTTTAAATATTTCTCTCAGACTCCAATATTTGTTCCAAGTCATCTGAATTCTTCTCTCTAATTCTATAACACCGCTTCTGTTTTTAAAACCAATTTGTTTCCCAAGGTATATGTATTCTTTTGTATATTTGAGACTTTCATTGTTAACTAAAATTGTTCTTTCTGAGCTGTTTGTCATTAACATGGTTTTTGAGAGGTTCATTTCCAAACCTACGTGTTTGCTAAATTGGTTAAGTGAATCTATCATGTATTGTAGCTGTATACTGGATTCTGACAAAAGTACCACATCGTCTGCAAAACGGAGATGACTCAGGTATTTCCCGTCGATAATTAAGCCGCACTCTTTCCAATTCAGCTTCCTTATTATAGACTCAAGAATGGCAATGAACAATAGTGGAGACAACGGGTCACCCTGTCTCACACCTCTCTCTATACGAAAAACAGGGCCGCATTTCTCTAATTTCACTCTACCTGTGCTATTACTATATATGCTTTGGATTACCTGTATGTATTCACTATATACTCCCTGTTCTTTCAGCGTGTCCCATATGCACGTATGTGCCACGGTATCAAAAGCTTTTTTGTAGTCAATGAAGGCAATATATAGAGTTCTTTGTTGTTCTTGATATTTATCTATTAGTAATTCCAAGGTGTGGATATGGTCAATCGTAGAAAAATTCTTTCTAAATCCCGCTTGCTCAATGGGTTGTTCAGGCTCCAATATAGCACGAATTCTTCGGTTTAAAAGAGAAGAGAATAGTTTATATATACATGGGAGCAAACTAATAGGTCTGTAGTTTGCTATATCGCGTGGGTCTCCCTTTTTATAGAGCAGTATAATGTTTGACTCCGACCATTGCGAAGGCGTGCTAGCACATTTCAAAATGCAGTTGAAGAGGTGAGTCAACGGTAGCGTCAGCAAAGTTTTAGCGGTTTTGATGGATTCATTTGTAATGTGATCAGGACCCGGGCTTTTATCCAGTTTTAGTATGTTTATTGCATCCGCGACCTCTTTGACGTCAAATGGCTCGACGTACTTCGTCAACTGACTACATAAGGGGTTGCTATCGGTAGGTACGGCCGTCTCGTGATTCTGGTAGCTGTATAGAGTTTTATAGAATTCAGTTGCTATCTTTATAACGTCGTTGCGGTTATTTAGGGTCTGTCCTGCTCCATTTAAACCATCTATCCATGTTTTATTTGTCCGTAATTCCTTAAACGCTTTATTTGAACTCCCTGTTAGTACTAAATGATTTTCAATAGTGGTTGTCCTGTATCTTGTGTAGTCATATTTTATGCGTTTGCTTATTAGCTTGTAAAGAGCAGATAGCTCATTTTTCATGGCTCTCGTTTTATTTTTCATTTTTTGTAGTGCTTGCCGTCTGTTTATAAGTGCCTTAGTGTTTTCTGATAGTATATTTTGACTTCTATTTGTTAGATTTGTTTTGTTTGTTAGATGTTCTTGCGCATTGGAGGCTTTGCGTGATGACATTAATTATTTTATTGTAGTAGAGTTGTACTGAAGTATTTTCCTGGCAGTCTAGTATATCTGGAAGGTAAGACATGATGCACTCTTTATATGTGTTTATTTCTTCATCATTTTTCAAGGTAGACTTTTGGTTAGTTGTAAAACCGGTTCTGCTTCTTTTTAGTTTCGATAGTGTAAACGTAGCTCTGACTGGTCTGTGATCTGATGAGTAGTTAGGATTCAAAACTTCGATATTTTGTATCAAGTCTGGTCTGTTTGACATGATAAAATCGATCTCGTTAAGCGTTCCCTTTGGAGATCGCCAAGTCCATTTGCGGTGTGGTTTCTTCTTGAAAAAAGTATTTAAAATTGCAATTTTGTATTCAATGGCGAAATTGATTAGTCTCTGTCCTCTTCCATTTCTTACCCCATATCCATATCGTCCCATAATCAAATACTCTTCTGTTCTAGGTTGGCCAATTTTTGCATTAAAGTCGCCCATAATTATGTACGTTTTGTGTGCTGAAGCGATAGCTTTATATAAATTATCATAAAAAGCGTTGATCACGTCTTCTTTAGCTTTAGATGTGGGTGCATATGCTTGTATTAGTGAGATTTTGTATCCTTGAATGTTTAGGTTTAACAGTGCGACTCTATCACTAATCCCTGTAAAGCTTTCTATATCTTCCTTGTGGCGTGAATTGACTAAAAATCCAACCCCGTACATTCCCTGTATTAGTCCTGAATAACAGAGGATAAAGTTTTCATATTCTTCTATTTTTATACCACTTCTACGTACTTCACATAAGCCAATAATATCGAATTTTATGTTCTTTAATGCTTCGTTCAATTCTAATAGACGTTCGTAAGTTAACAATGTGGTCACATTGTATGTTAACATATAGAGCTTGTTTGATGTTTCAGATATAGGGTATGTTTGTTTAATTCTCTTTGGAGGGTTTTGGTCGTAATCCTCCACGGTGACCAGCCGGGTTGGAAGATGATTTTTGTTGCTTGTACAGTTCATTTTGTTAAATACATCTCTGTGGGGGGTTAGTTGCTATATATTATGCTTGTTTATGTTACTGTTATCCTGTGGTTGCGGAGTGTTGTTGGTATTTTTGTTAACGAGATAGTTTAGCATGCTTGGTTTCAGGACTCCTTCTGAGACACTATTTGATCTCCGTACCGATGATGAATGTGGTTGCAGTGGTTTATTCTTTTTGTTGGCTTGTGTGTTGTTAACGCCCAGGGGACTGTTCACCGGAGAGGTAAGGAGTGTTCTTTTGTTGTTGGATCTTAATATGACAAGTTTGTCATATTTTAAAATAGCCTTATTTCCTTTCTCATTTTCTCTTTTCAATTCTTCTTGTAGTTCTTTCCTTTTCTGCAGTACTTGTTGTGGGTAATCCTCTTTCAAATAGAATTGAGTGTCTTTCAATAACCTTTTTTGTTTCAGAATATTAATCTTTAAGCCAAGGGTAGCAAATGTTATAATTAATGGGCGTGGTCTTTCTCCATTCTTCCCTACTCTTTTGGCCTCCTGTATGTCTCTGCACTCTAAGTTAATAGACAAATGTTTACTTATAAATGAAACAATGTTTTTTTCTAAATCGTTATATGATGATTCCCTTTCCTCAATACCGAAGAAAACTATATTCCTTTGCCTGGACTGTTTTTCCAAAAAATAAATTCTTTTTTCTTGGTTGTCTACTCTTTCTTTCAGTTTCTCATGTTTTTCTTCCCAAATGTCAAATTTTTCAGCCAAAATCTTATTGATATTTAGTGTTACTTGTTCCGTAACGTTCTCTCCACTCTTCCGTATCTCCATTTTTTGTTCATCTAGTTCTTTTTGTATTTTACGGAGCATATTCATAATTTCCTCCATTATAATGACTTTGTTTTGATACTAGTGGCGCCCTCTCGTAGTTGAACTTTGTACCAAATACTATTAGACTTCGGTAGTACTACTACGATATCCGTTGCGTCGTATCGATCTCAGCATTCAAAACTAATAGAGGTTCATCCCTTGCTCAACAGATGGCGCTATTTTCAAAATTGTGTCAAAAAGTGCAATTCGTTGTTTATGTTCAAGAGTTTTTACAAAAGTTTTTATAGTTAGATGATTTTTTAACGTTTTTTATCACTTTATGCACTAGATTTTTGAATCAAGGATTCGAATAATGATTCTGAGTTCCCGGAAACGTTTTGAGAGGCGATTTAACACTGATGTTCTTATCACTTCGGATGTTATCAAAATAGACAGTTTTTGAAAGAAATGTCCTCCACTACACTGTATGTTACAGTCAGTTAGTTTTTCTATCACTTTTATAACACTGCAAGTAACTAATTCACTTGTAATATTTATTACACTTGTTTTGATACGGAGCTAGATGTTTACCTTTGCGTAGTTACAACTACCCTCCTCCGCGCGACTCTTAGAAATTAATAATGTTTGTTGGATTTTAACCGCTTTCATAGACCTTTACCGATCGGATTGTGCCTCTCGTGTGTCCCTCAAGTGATTTAGTGATGTGGGCAGCAGCTCCTGAGCCAGGAAGAGAAAATCGGTGCAACGGCCCAGCCAGCACGTGGCGTAGTAAAGGTTAGTGCATCCTCTCCTAATTTCTCGGGTTGCATTCAATGCCTAAACCACGTCCGCGGCAACCCGATCACCTATCTTGTTTGTTGTGTAAAGTGTCATATGAAACATGTTAACTTCATCCCCGCAAAATACAGTCCACTAGCTCACGTGGCCAATCGCGCCAACACATATAATAATTTTGTATATCTTTTATAACTAATTGCATATATTTTTCTGTATACTATAACCCGTCGGCCGGCCCGGACCGAATTTGCACTTAGTTTCAACTACGTCCCTGGACCTAGATTACTTCTAGACCTAGAGGTCATGCACCTCAATAAATCGTTATTTAGATATGAAGATTATAATTATATATTATCATATGTACATCATTGAAACGAGCATAGAAAATCCTATCAAGTTATCATTGTCAAATGTGAAAAAATACGTACGTTTTTCTGCAATGCTCGTATAATTGCACAGTTTACATTTTTTTTCTGCAAAACCAACATGTCGTCTACACATTTTATTATCACTAAACTTTCACTGCCGTGCATTTATCACTTTCTACATCACAACAATATAATACGATAACGTAGTTCACCATTAGATAACATTTCAGTAGCACTTCACATCATAAAACTAAATATTTACACCAAAACTCTTGTACCTATACAAACTCGTTGTTGATTCGCGCCGAAACTGATATTTGCCGACGGGCGCGAAGCGACCGCGAGTCGCGACCCGCTGACGTCACAGCCGCGAGCCGTTGGCTATCGATAGTGTTTGACAAAATACAAAAAATATCGATAAACGATTTACATTATTGTTTGAAAAGAAGTAGGTACTTCGTTATTGTACTATATTGTTGTTGATAATAATTATGTCTATATATATTTTACATCGAAAATAAAATACAAGTATTTATTATACAAGTATATATATAGTATTGGGTAAAATGTTGTTAAATATTTATTTATCGAAATTGAATTCAAAATTAATGTACCTAAATAAATATTGGCGGCCTCAGTGGTGAAGCGTTACCTCCTGCGTGACAGTCGAAGAACATTTGACTGTTCCGCAGGATATATTTGCACCTAAGTGGTATAAATAAAAACTGTTTTGCCACCTTATTAGTAAACATAAAACTTTTTCGTATATTGCAATCAAATCCATAGGCCACGGTAACTACTTTCCATCAGGTGGGCCGTGTGCTTGTTAGCTACCTAAGTGGTATAAATAAAAACTGTTTTGCCACCTTATTAGTAAACATAAAACTTTTTCCCATATTACAATCAAATCCATAGGCCACGGTAACTACTTTCCATCAGGTGGGCCGTGTGCTTGTTAGCTACCTAAGTGGTATAAATAAAAACTGTTTTGCCACCTTATTAGTAAACATAAAACTTTTTCCCATATTACAATCAAATCCATAGGCCACGGTAACAGCTTTCCATCAGGTGGGCCGTGTGCTTGCTAGCTACCTAAGTGGTATAAATAAAAACTGTTTTGCCACCTTATTAGTAAACATAAAACTTTTTCCCATATTACAATCAAATCCATAGGCCACGGTAATTACTTTCCATCAGGTGGGCCGTGTGCTTGTTAGCTACCTAAGTGGTATAAATAGAAACTGTTTTGCCACCTTATTAGTAAACATAAAACTTTTTCCCATATTACAATCAAATCCATAGGCCACGGTAACTGCTTTCCATCAGGTGGGCCGTGTGCTTGTTAGCCACCAAAGTAGTATAAATAAAAACTGTTTTGCCACCTTATTAGTAAACATAAAACTTTTTCCTATATTACAATCAAATCCATAGGCCACGGTAACTACTTTCCATCAGGTGGACCGTGTGCTTGTTAGCTACCTAAGTGGTATAAATAAAAACTGTTTTGCCACCTTATTTGTAAACATAAAACTTTTTCCTATATTACAATCAAATCCATAGGCCACGGTAACTACTTTCCATCAGGTGGACCGTGTGCTTGTTAGCTACCTAAGTGGTATAAATAAAAACTGTTTTGCCACCTTATTAGTAAACATAAAACTTTTTCCCATATTACAATCAAATCCATAGGCCACGGTAATTACTTTCCATCAGGTGGGCCGTGTGCTTGTTAGCCACCAAAGTAGTATAAATAAAAACTGTTTTGCCACCTTATTAGTAAACATAAAACTTTTTTCCATATTACAATCAAATGCATAGGCCACGGTAACCACTTTCCATCAGGTGGGCCGTGTGCTTGTCTGCCACCTAAGTAGTATACAAAAACTGTTTTGCCACCTTATTAGTAAACACAAAACTTTTCTTTTATACAATCAAAACACAATTTTGAAATATCTACATTTTATCAAATGTACCGCGAACTGTTTTGCCACCTTATTAGTGAACATAAAATTTCTCATGTATGGCGCAATCAAAACACAATATAATAAAAAATATATATTTTTTGATCAAAATATGTATCATGAACTTCTTTTTGCCGGCATAAAATTCTATCGACAATAATATCGACATTCGATGGTCAAGCGTCAGTGCCTAGTGCATCTAGACTTGCATAGGATATGACGTATGAATTTGATTGATAAATTCATGGCGGTTGCATAAATGCACTTTGTATATTTTGAATTACATATTTAACGTAAATATGTTATAAAGTATAAGAAACCAATTATAGATATAAGTTTGGCAATAAATACTGTAACAACTTATGAGCATAACATAACTAATAAATCATAATTTGAGACATAATAACAACAAACATGTCAGACGCCCTAGGTATGAAATTATCACTTCAAAAGTTTGAACAGTTTTTCACTAACTTATTTCTTGTATTATGCATAAAATACACTTAAAACATATACTACAGTTATTTGTCAGTAATTATTGTAAATAATTTCATAAAACATTAACCTAGTTCTTCTGCTATACATGTTTAAAAATCACTATAACTGCGTCTATTTTTTAAAAACGGCGGCAATGAATGAATACTTGCACTTCTGAAAATTTTATTTTTTTTCTGTTGCCAACAGTGGTATAGTGGCGTTCAAAATCATTGAAATCCATAGATTATTTATTCAACTAATAGATTATAATCGATTATTCACCAAAGACACATAGAACGTGAAAAAATTCGTGTCCAATCAACGCGAAGGAACAATGGTTCAACATGTGAACCATGGACGCGCGGGGGCTTGCGTAAGCGTGGTTCATATGTTGAACCATGGACGTTTCACGGGATAATAGCATACTTCATAATAATTTCGATAATAAGCATAATATTTTTTTATAAATAGTATTAATCATAAACATTCTCAGCATGTATTCTAAAATCATTTAAATTATTTCTATTTTCTTATACATAGGCTGCTACTTATGTATGCGGAATCTGGGATTCCAATAATTTTAAACGCAATGTCTGACCTCCATGCACATATTCGTTTTTTTTTTAAATACTGGCCGCTAATTTTTTTTTTCTTATATACGTTAGTGTTTTGTTTTTGTTGGGTTTAAAATGTCATATCGCTGAAAAAATGGAACTCACTCGTTAAAATATTCGTGCTATGATTTATTACGATTTTCGACGTGGTTTAACGCAACAACAGTGCGTAGCTCAATTAATTTCGACTTTTGGTGGTGAAGCTCCATCAAAAACGACTGTGTATCACTGGTTTAGTGAGTTTAATCGCGGGCGGAGTAAGCTCACGGACGAAGTTAAAGAAGGTCGCCCGAAATAGGTGGTTGTGCCACAAAATATTGAAGCTGTGCGAAAAATAATAATGCAAGACCGCCATGTTACGTATCGCGAGATAGAGGCCATTCTGGGCATATGTATGACGAGCATTCATAGGATATTACATGAACATTTGTCTGTAAAAAAAATTTGTTCGCGTTGGATCCCGCACAACTTAACTGAGGATCAAAAAGATGCTCGCGTCGAATGGTGCAAGAAAACCTTGAAAAAATTCAACAGAGGCGACGATGTTTATGAGACGTAATGGCGTAATAAATAATTTTGGACTGAAGACTATATTTGACGACTTATTTGAGAAGATCTCTGACATAAAATCATACAATATATCAAGCTCCGTGTGCAAGAAAGTAGATACTAATAATGATCTTTTTCATGACTAACCACATATATGTATTGCATCAGAATATAGCCGGACTAGTTGGAAAATCGAACGCTCTTACGATAAAGTTAAATGAATTATTAGAAGAAGGAAAACATGTAGATATTATCTGTATTACTGAACACTTTATGATGCAAGGAGATGAACGTCATCTATACGTGCCTAATTACAGCATGGCTGCTCACTATAGCAGGGAGAATGTTAGAAGAGGCGGTTCATGTATTTTAGTAAGAAACGGACATGAATGGAAAGAATTACCAAAAATATCGAAAATGGCACTGTCCTCAACATTTGAATGTTGCGCGGTGGAACTTGTGAAGCATAATATTTTATTTCTGTGTATTTATAGAACGCCGAACGCTAAAAATCTTGTCGAGTTTTTTACAAAATTGGATTCTGTATTAAAATATATAACTGCAAAAAAATACAAAAATATTATAATTGCCGGAGATTTTAATGTAGACACTTTAAAGTCTAACATTCAATCAAGGGAGTTTGAATGCATTCTACTTAACTCCAATCTGAAGTTAGCAATAAACCAAATTACAAGAATTGCCAGTCAAACGTGTATTGATAATTTTGCGCATGATTTTGTTAAGTCTTGTAAATCGGAAGTCTTGGATTTTGGTCTTTCCGACCATACTGCACAGCTACTAAAATGTCCTGTGAGTAAACTTTGTGCTATCGAAAAATATTGTACACTTAAGCGTAACTATAACCAAATAAATATTAGAAAATTTAAGGATTGCATTTGCAATTTAAGCTTTTCAGAAATTTATCAACTTGAGGACCCTAATATGGCCTATAACTTATTTGTAGAAACGTTTATGCTCTTTTATAATCTAAACTTTCCCAAGAGTAAAGTGATTGTTAATTTGATAAAGAAACCAAAGTGGGTTTCTAAAGGAGTTAAAATCTGTAGTAAGAAAAAACGACAACTTCTATGGTTACAAAGATTAAAACCAGATATTATTAACAAAACACGATACAAAACTTATGCAGAGTTATTTAAAAAAATTGTATTACTAACGCAACGTTCACAAAATAATTACAAAATCAAAACCTCCAATAATAAATCTAAAACAACTTGGCAAATAATTAATCGGTCAAAATTTAATACACCAAAAAATTACATTAATAAAATAAAAATTAATAATACGGTAATTACAAATCCAAAACATATTGCAAATGAATTCAATAATTACTTTATTGATAAAATACAGCCTAATTCTATACCAGGCAATACACAAGAAACGATTTCATTAATATTAAATAGAAAAAAATCAATGTTCATGGGTCCTTGTTTACCCCAAGATATACTTAGAATTATCTTGACTCTAAAAAATACCAATAGTGTTGGATATGATGGTATTGCTACTAAAGTTTTAAAGGCTGTAGCCAGTGAAATTTGCGGTCACTTAAGCTACATTTTTAATTTGTGTATTTATCATGGGGTGTTTCCAGACGCCCTTAAAATTTCCATAATTAAGCCACTATTTAAGAAAGAGGATAGGGAAGTAATGGAGTACTATAGACCAATATCATTGATACCAATTACTTCCAAGATATTCGAAAAATATATACATAAAGAATTATATAATTATCTGGAAAAAAATAACATACTGTGCGATGAACAAAAAGGATTTCGTGAAAAGAAAACTATAAATTTGGCAATTTACGAATTTTTATTTGACGTTATGTTGAACGTTGATAAAAGAACACCTGTATGCGCGATCTACTGTGATATGACGCAAGCATTTGACTACGTTAAACATGACATCCTTCTAAAAAAGCTTGAAGCGTATGGTGTTAGGGGTAATGTTTTGGATATAATGAAATCTTATCTTAACAATAGAAAGCAATATACGGAAGTTGCTCGGATAAATACAATGACTAAACGCGAGGAAATACATCTGTCAGAACAGAGAAATATAGTATACGGCGTTCCTCAGGGCAGTGTACTTGGACCATTGCTCTTTACACTTTATATTAATGACTTACCGAAATCTACCCGACATAATATGACATTGTTTGCCGATGATAGTACATTGACAATTTCTAATGATAATAACGACATAACTAAATATAAAATTGACATACACGGTGCATTGACATCTATAATACAATGGTTGGACATTAATAATTTAAAAATTAACTTAAAGAAAACTAAAATCATGCATTTTAACCAACGGGTAACATCAAATGGAATAGATATAGAATGTCAAAATAATTTAATTGAAAATGTTAGTACGACAAAGTTTCTTGGGCTAACAATTGATAATAGGATTAACTGGAGGTCGCACATAGAGCAGCTTTCTAAAAGAGTTTCTAGTTCTGCCTATGCTTTACATAAGCTGTCCAGTATTATTAATGAAGATGCCCTAATAATAGCCTATCATGGTTTAGCTGCACCTCTGTTACGATACGGAGTTATTTTCTGGGGAAACGCAACAGAGAAAGAACTTGTGTTTAAGGCTCAAAAGAGATGCATTAGGTCAATGTTCAAATTAAAAACTACAGATAGCTGCAAAACGTACTTCCAGAAATACAACATTTTAACACTGCCAAGCATATATATTTTAGAGGTTGCAATATTTGTGAAAAGTAACCCTCATTTATTTCCGACCTTAGAGGCAACAGTTACGCGAAACAGGCGGGACAATAGCAGGCTCCGCTTGCACAGAGCGAAGACGGCACTCATGCGCAAGAGCATCGTTTGTATGGCGCCTATAATATATAATAAATTGCCTAGAGATTGGAGGGAGTTGAATTGCAACCAACTCAAAACAGTTCTAAAAAAAGTGTTACTGCAAAAAGCATATTACAATGTTACAGAATACTTGAATGATGATTTTGAATGAATAATGATCTGATTTTATTTAATTATTGAATTTGTGGATGATCGAAGCACTGTGACTTGATATTATATTAAATAGTTGCTTTATTATGTTATTATTATTATATTATTTAATTTGATGAAACTACATCTGTGACATATTTATTATTCTAATATTAGCTTGACGACTATGTAAATGACTAGAAACAATGTTGACATTCACCTATAATTTCATTTGTTGATAATTTTTTTAAACTGGTATAATGCCAATTATAATGTAATACGAGTAGCTTAAATAATCATTTATTCAATTAGTTATATTCTAAAATTTTATAATTCATATTCATATTGTACGTCTTATCAGACATGCCACAGTGATACCTACTTATTTATGTAATTAATAACATCTTCTACTACCTGTGACAAACAATAAATGCATTTGATTTGATTTGATTCAAAATCTGTTTATAATATCTACACAGGTGACGAATCCTGGATCTACGCGTACGATCCCGAAACTAAACAACAATCAACAGTTTGGGTGTTTCAAAATGAGCCAAACCCTACGAAAGTGGCTCGTGCAAAAAGCACTGTAAAGCAAATGGTGGCCTGCTTTTTTGGTATTAATGGCCATGTGGCTACAATACCACTGGAGAATCGCAGAACGGTTAATTCGGAGTGGTACACGACCATTTGTTTGCCAGAAGTATTTGAAGAAATACGCAAAAACAACCAGCGACGCAGAATCATACTTCACCATGACAATGCCAGCTGTCATACATCTCAGGAAACAATTACATTTTTGGATGGTCAAAAAATAGAATTAATGGGTCATCCACCGTACAGCCCTGATTTGGCTCCCAATGATTTCTATTTATTCCCAAATGTAAAGAATAAATTACGTGGTCAACGATTTTCGACCCGTGAAGATGCCGTAGACGCGTTCAAACAGCACGTTTTGGAGATACCTCAATCAGAGTGGAAAAAGTGTTTTAAAAATTGGTTTTATCGAATGCAAAAGTGCATCGATCATAGTGGAGAATACTTTGAAAAACAATAAAAGCATATTGAGCCATATACATTTGTTTATTTTTTCTATTCCGCATACATAAGTAGCAGCCCTCGTATAACGAACTTTTAAAGACACGAAAACTTTTACGATTGACGTATAATGTATATAAAACAAAATAGTATCGTACATTACATTCATCATAGACATTGCTACTTTTAGAGAATTCCCTTTTGTGCCACAAGGAATCATAAAAATTGGCATCCAGCCAGATCCAGATTAATCATTACGCGACCTAGTTTCTTTTTGGTATGGAATAAGAATTCTTCACAATTTTATTTATTTAAAGAATTCTATTTGTTTAGTTTCAGGTCTATGTTTTTGGGTTTTGGTTTAAATTGGAGTGTATAAAGTGTATTACAGAATGTTAGTAATCGCATAAATCAAGAACGGCTCCACCGATTCGGCTAATTTTTGTTTTCGTATATGGGTTATCCACCGAGGGTTAACTTAAGAATTCCCATGGTTTACGGGAATGAGAACAATATTCCACGCGGACAAAGCCACGGTAAATTAGTATTAAATAAATTTCGGTAAAATAAAACGAGAGAAAAATAATACGTCTCAATTTTTGCTAACGGTTTTAAGTTCGTTCTGTTTTTGTATAGAGAATTTGTTTATACAAGGTCTGATGTAAATAAGTTATGTAGCAAAAACAACAGGTAGTTATTTATTGAAAATTGAGTTATATTCAAATCAAAACGTTACTTACACAGACAAAAGCCATGGCTTGTAAAAATAAAGAGCACAATTGTACTTATTGCAAACATGACTGATGATAAGTGAACTACAGTGTTCTAGAGTGAACTAGAGTGTTTAATATTTACATCCATTATATATAGTTTCACGGATACTAATAATAGAAAATTTTACTTATCTAAATTTTATCCAACAACATTTTGTTAAGTATGGTCAAGCATAGAAGTGTAGCATTAGAATTGCATTTTTTTAGAGTACTAAGTCAAGTCAGAACACCGTATATTCTGACTTGACTCAGGAACTTGGATTATTTTTATTTAAATATAACACATAAAAATTGTATTACATCTTTTTAATAATAACATGCATAAGTGAACTTCCCTCCCCTCCAAATACTATTGTAATAAGTAATGGAAATTAAAATTTAAGTAAATAAATTATTTACAAAAAAAAAACTTTATATTTTTGATTTACACTTTACTAGCAATGTGAATCCCGGTTTTGCCTAGGAATATATTCTCACATGATTCCTATACAAACCTTTCATATAATAGTTTGTCGCTATTATATTTATCATCTTGACAAAGTTATACATTTTTTAGGACCAAAGATGGCTCTGGGTCGGCCGGGATGCGAGGGATATGCCTGTCCATCTCACCTTCGGCAACCAACAATGACTCACTGGCGCCATGCGTTTTAGTCGGTTCTAGTCCGACATAACCTCTCTCACCGGCTCCGGCGGGAGGGTATCTGTGGGGATTTTTCACACGTGAAAAAGGGATAACGTACAAAATTTAATACAGAGATGTATATTGTATACTTATATTTTGATTGCATTGACTTATAAGTTCGATTTTTGCACAGTATCAATACCTTTACCCATTCCTGAGAAAAAAATCTTGACAGTCAGACGGACAACTAAGTAATCCTGTAAGGGTTCCTTTTTTTCCTCTTGAAGTACGGAACCCAAAAATGATGGACTTTTTTTCCTCTTGAAGTACGGAACCTAAAAAAATAGGCGGTGAAGACTGCTTTATCTTTTTTTTATCAAATGTGCATAATTTATTGCTTGAACAATATCGCTACTATATTAATTGCTTCAAAATTTCATACTACATTTTTGTTGACTGTACTAATTAAATAAATGAGCTTGATGTTTGTCACCAATCACTTCTGAAATGCCAATTAGTAATTTGTACTTATTTTTTACTAAAATGTTATATATTTAATTATTTTTATCCATGGATAAGGTTGTGATAATATAAATATACATCATTATTTTTGTTATGTACTAAATTTTGGTACGACACATTTACTAAGATTAGCCGCGTGGTTCCCGGCTGAGTAGAATTTGGACCACCCCATCTCTTCCCATGCGGTGTCGTACAACACGACTAAGGGTTAGGGCCGTTTAACATCAGACAGATTTATGCAGCCCAGGCTCAGCCTCAGATGCATGGCTTGAGTCAACAATACTGCCCGGAAGACGGCAATAGGCTAACCTCCTATTACGTGGGACCGATTTCAATGATTGGTGAAAGGCGTGATTATATATGTTTGTATTACGATCTCACGCCTTGATTTTTCAATAGAACTGCAATATTTGAAGTTGCTCATATGATTTAAAAAAAGAAAATAGTATAGGTACATTTTATCCAGAGACTAGAAATTTGGATCTCTCAAAACAAAAAGAGAGAGAGAGTTATTACTTAAAATATAGTAAGTGAAATATGTTAGAGGAGCATAAAAACATACTTCCTAAACCATATCAATTCTGGTGTATTGAGCTGTTGACCTAAAAAGTTGCTCCGAGGTTTAATCAAAGCGGGTAGCCACAAGTAGCCACTAGTGAAGTGAAGAGGCCTCTCGAATCATAACTATAAATAATGATGAAAATATAGTGGATACTACGATTTTCTCGTATGAGACTTGAAAATACCTTTCATTATAGTTACATACATACATATAATCACACCTTCATCTCCGGAGGGTTAGGCAGAGGTGAATTAACACCCACATTTCACCAATCATTGAATTTGGTTCCACGTAATAGGGGGAGAGCCTATTGTCGCCTTCTGGGCACTATTGTTGACTCGAGCCCTGCATCTGAGGCTGAGTCTGCTCTGTATATATATTCTGTCTGATGTTAAACAGCCCTATCCCTTAGTCGTCTTATACGACACCGCATGGGAAGAGATGGGGTGGCCCTAATTCTACTCTGCCGGGAGCCACGAGGCGGATCAATGTTTTGTATATGTATATATTTCCGAAGAATTATATAGATATAGATATATCTCTTCATCTTAGCGTTAATGTCACAGTCGCATTCGAAGTTTTCACCTCGGAGTCTGGGGTCCGCTTCACCAGTCTAACTGCGGATTTGGTTGAACATCGATATTTTCCGTGAAGCGACTGCCATCTGACCACCACAACCAAAGGCTATATCGAAACATTGCAGCTAGACCAGCTGTTGGATTTGTTAGGCTCCAGCTATCCGTAACGACTGCCATAGATTTTCGTATAGCAACCGGGACCGAACGTGCTCTCTCGAGGCACGGCTAGCTCAATGCAAATACCTATATTCATGAATACAAATATTTGCACAGAGCAGTGATCGAACCTGCGCCTACAGCATAGAGGCCGCGTTCACTACCACTATGCCACGGAGACGAATAATAAAGGTGTACATTCTATCGCTTTATCGGCTATATCTTTCGCATACCTTCGAAAGAAAAAGACAATGATCCCTATCTCAGTAAATGATTTTGATAGGTCTGAAGTTTAGTACAAATAACACGTGGTGAAGCTGTCTTCTATCTATGCCAACAGATTATACTAGAAATCACGAACTCGCTCTGTACTTAATACAAATGTTAGCTTGTATCAAGTAGGTAAGCCTCAATATTCCTATTTTAACATCTACTCGAGGCATTCTTTCATTATAAATACTCTTTGATATTACCTATTGGATCTATATTATCTATGGTTTATTTTTTGCCGCCAGAAATAACATACACGGCCACCGTTTTGTGTTTTTCGTCTTGAGTAAATATATTATTATTGATTATTATATAATTGAATATAATAATGTAAGCATAATAATTATATAATTGAATATAATTAAGATAATATATCATTGTCATGAGCATGTAAGTACCGATTGTTATTCGTAATGTGTACTGGATATGCCAGGAGGAGAAAAGAAATAAATTCGTTAATTTGTTATATGATAAAAGGATTCTTATTGATTAAACCCTGTCCTAAGGTGTGGATAATACAAATCAGTGCCAAAATTCATTAACTATTTCTCTACTATTCCCACCTCACTCCCAATTTCTATTATACACATTATACACACAGATTATATATTATTATACACAGTTTTTCTAGTAGTCATAGAAGTTACTGCAGTAAACACATATTTCGTAGTTTCAACATGAAATTTTCACACCAAAGTTTTCGAAGGCATGATGCTCTTTTATTTCATTTCTTCCCGTGACACACAAAAGCCATTTTGAAATTTCCAGATAGAAACTTAACTATCTGCAGTAAAACTCACGGTTATAATGGTACTGCACCACTTTATTTCCATTGTCTTTTGTAGAGGACAGGTAATTACAGTGTTGCATTATATAGTGGCTCTTTATTTCAGCGTTCTAACTATCCTATTTTTTATGGTTTTGAACTAGGAATTCATTTCTGGTGGCTGGTAAACGCTGTCTTTATTTTATATTAAATACTTTTTTTACGAAAATGTTTGCTGGGAAATACTGAATGCGGAGGACGTGGAGAAAATTGGGAGTAGTGGAGGACATTTGGAGAGCAGTGGACTGCAATTGATTGATTAATTTTATGCAACTTAGGGGGCAGAGGTGCTAGCACCCACATTTCGCCAGATTATGTTTAGGTCCCAATGTAATAGGTGGCGAGCCTATTATCATTAACCGGGCGTAATGTGGGTGCTAGCACCTCTGCCTACCCCTTCGGGGATATAGGCGTGAGTTTAGGTAATGTTATGTTATGTAATACTTAGGTGGCAGAAAAGCACAGGACCCACCTGATAGAAAGTGGTTACCGTGACCTATGAACGTGTGCTAAGGCAGGTTGACCCTGTTTTTTGAAGTGAATTGAAGAAGGAGGTTGTTAATTCAAATGAAAATTCTATCAATTTAAGTGATAAAGTAATCGTTATACTATGAAATAAGAGTGTTGCAGAAGGTAATATACTAATAGAAGGTAAAATATATAGATAAAAAAATATTGATACAGGTCAACAACCGTGAGTTAATAATAATATTCAGAAAGGTATTTTCCATCAGGTGGGCCGTGTGATTGTCTGCCACCTAAGTAGTCGAAAAAATAAAGAGCAAAATATAAATGATGACAAATCTATTTCACAACATACTGATCCAAAGTGAAATCCGAAAACAAATCGAATACGATTGAAAGTTCAATAAAAAATAAGTTTTAACTCACTTATTTAACGCACATAATGACTTCACACTTACAAATCGAAAACGGTTGAACGTTCTTATCATTCTCGGTCACGTACCACGGACTCAGCTGCAGCCTCTAATTAACGGGACCATTACGTGACACTCTATTTACTGCGAATATCCTCGCCCAACTAGTCTAATTAATGTCGGAGAAGATTCAGAAGTACTGCTTATTTTATTTGGCGTGTTTATTTTTCTTATACCTCTAATTTATTACTGTAGGAAATAAAGGCCTTCACGTTAAATATTTTTTCTTGTGTAAGGTTTTATCAGTTTTGCGAAAATAATTTTTGTAATTTGGGAAGTTTATGAGAATATTACATCCCAGCTAATGCCCGCGGTTCCGCCCACGTGGAGTTTTGATCCCGTTCCTGAAACCAGTGTACATATTGGAGCGCGGAGTCCGTTTATTATTTTTGATTGATCTGTCAACATTTCTGGAAGTTTCCGCTTTGTACAGGTTCTTGTTGAGAGGGCAATGGCCTGTTATTGTCCGCATAACAGTTCTTAGACTTATTCTGTCTAAGTTTAGGAGACGTCTCATGAGTCGTTTGTTTACCGACGGTATGGCCATTTTTGATTACGGATGGAGGAAGATGGACACAATCAACTGACTGCATCAGTAGATTGTGTCCACCTTTGGTTGTATAGTACCACAGAGTTCTTACGTGTCTAGGAGCAAAACTGTGAGAAAGGGATCGGCAGTAATGGTAGCGGGCCACCAACGGTCATACCGGAGCCCCTAGTTAGGAGTTCGTCTGCGGCGTCGTTGCCGTAGGACCCACTGTGCTCTTTTATCTACTGTACTGCGTTACTAGGTAGGTAACTTGTTCAGGGCAGTTTTACGTTCTGCTATTAGAACACTGTTGGCTATTTGGTGGTTTAGAGCTTTTAGAACGGCTGCGCTATCGGTTAGGAGTCAAATGTGTAAGACCTCCGCCTTCACTTCGCAGATTGCCGTCGCCGCCGTTGCTATGGCAACATATTCGCATTGTGGTGGTGTGTGGTTTTCATGTATCTGCAGATTGATGAACAGGCCAGTGTTTGGAAGAATTTTAGCCTGGTAATAACGGTAGACAGCTCTGTTCAAGTCCACCATAATAAGGCTCCGTAGGCTAGCATAGGCCTGATCGCCGCTGTGTATAACCATAGGGTTATTTTTGGTGACAGTCCCCATTTGTTGCCAATCATTCTTTTACATTAGTAATAGGCAACTGTGCATTTATTTAGTTTGAGACTTAGGTGGCAGATAAGCACACGGCCCACCTGATGGGAAGTAGTTACCGTGGCCTATGGACGAATGCCACACCAGAGGTGTTACATTCAGGCTGTCAACCCAGCACACTACTGCTTATCATAAAATTGATGTTATTTTCGGCGCATTCCTCAACCGATTTTCACTAAACTTGGCACAAATATTCTTTGATTTAAAACACAATTTTTGTCGAGAGCTTTGATAAGATGGATAATGGAGGAGAAAAGGGGGGATGTTTGCTGTAGCGTTTTTCTCAGGACAGATCGTTATTTGTTTTTGGTAATACCTCTACAGTCCATCAAATCTAAGAGGTACCGTTTGACGTTTCATATTTTTCAAACCGAAACAACTTTGTTCATACGTACATTATTCAGTTTCGATAACCTTTTTCATAAAACCATGAATTTAGAAAGATTTCATTATTGTATCTAAAAATGTACAATTCTTAATATCTAAATGTAATTGAAAACTTTCAAACAAAGCAAAATAACACATATTTACACAGTAAATAATTTCTAATAGTTATATTCTTGACCGCATTACAAAGTTACGTAGTTAGGTCACTGCACGTAGTGTTGCGACTCTTCGGATACACTTGTATGCAAAAAAATCGTTTACATATACGAAAAATACATACATACATACATAAAATCACGCCTGTCTCCCATAGGGGTAGGCATACGAAAAATCGAATGTATTATTTACAAATTACACTTGACAACCAAACAAATATTTTTTCATGTGAATGGGATTTATCTCACATATTACGATTACATAACTAAATAGTTATGTAATCGTGAAATATGAGATAAAACCCATTCACCAAAAATACGTATTTATAAATCAAATATATTTGCTTCTTTAAAAAGTTGTCGAAAGCGATTTGTCGATTTTTGATTTTCGCGCCCAAATAAGTCGGGGTTATAACTTTAATAACGAAAAAGAAATAAACCTGTGACAGGCATCGATGAATTCGATAGTCATGCTATTAGAAACCATATATACGGGTATTTTACAAGAGGCGAATTTCCAACATTGGCAAAGTTATGTGCAACTTTAAAAGATGCCGGGCTGTATAAGGGAAGCATAGAGTCGTTGAGAACGGTAATAACAGGAATTGGCTTCAGATACAAAAAAGTTGACAAACGAAAAATTGTTATGGAGCGACATGACATAATTATGCAGCGACTAACATTCCTGCGCGAAGTTAAACAAATTATAAACTGGGATAATGTAATATTTTTGGACGAAACTTGGCTAAATTCCAACCATTCTGTGCCGAAAACATGGACTGATGATTCTGAAGCTTCGTGCTCGAAGGTGCCGATAGGAAAAGGTGGACGCCTCATAATATGCCATGCTGGGTCAGCGTCTACAGGCTTCGTGGAAAACTCTTTATTAGCTTTCCAATCCAAAAGCACTAAAGAGTATCATGAAGAAATGGACGCAGTAAGGTTCCGAGAGTGGTTCTTAAATTTATTACAGAATATCCCTCCTAACAGCACAATTATAATGGATAATGCCCCATACCACTCTGTGCAAATTGATAAAGCACCTACGTCAGCCAATAAGAAAGCAGATTTGGTGGCATGGCTGCAAAGAAAAGGAGTGGATGCCGACATGTCACTATTAAAAGCTGAATTATTACAGTTAGTGAAATTGCATAAACCACCAAAACCGACATATGTAATTGACCAATTGGCCGAAGAGCACGGGCACAAAGTCATACGACTTCCTCCGTACCATTGCCAATATAATGCCATTGAACTGATTTGGGCCCAAGTTAAAGGTAATATTTTATAATATTATAATAATAACACGAGTACTTCTAACATTTATAATTTAAACAATGGTTTTCGTCTGCTATCAAATAGTTACATTATTGTTTTACAGGTTATGCAGCAAGACACAACACAAAACCACCCTTCAGTGTCAAGAAAATGGAAGGTTTATTAAAGGAAGCATGTGCCCAAGTTACACAGGAAGATTGGAGTAAAGTAGTACAAAAAACAAAGAAAATAATAATGGACGACTTCGAAAGAGACGTACACTTTGATAATGTAATGGACAATCAACTGGTCATTAATTTAAATGACGATGATGACGAAGACGACGATACTAGTACTAGTAGAGAATAAAAAAATATCCTAAACATTTCTTTTATTTAATTGTAACAATTGATTTCTTAAAATTCGGATATTATAGTAATCGATCTCTTAAAGTTCGGATATTATAGTAATCGATTTTTTCATCCCATCCCTATCATTCAATTGTCAGAACTGTCAAACGGTACTTCTTAGATTTGACGGACTGTAAGGTGTTTATAATTAGAAGGTACGTATTGTATTTTTAACACGCTTTTATTAGCTTCACTTGTAACAATGTATGTAAGAAAATCTTGGAATCTTAATTTGACCCACTTCCCGGTCTTCGATTAGAATGAAATTTTGCACACGCTCTGAGTTCTGATGACAATACACGACTAGCATAACCTCATTACAAATCCAATATGGCGGCCTACCTAAGATGGCTGACTGGCTGTTTGAAATCTACTAACATGATAGGGGTATCAAATGAAAGAGTTTGCTGTCAGGAAAACGAAAAACCTATGCGAAATGGTTATAAGTAGGTAATCACCTTTATTGAATATTTACCTACTATGATTTGTTATGAAAGAAAGCGTGGAGCGTTTTGTCCAAAAAGAGTAAAGATTGCATAAATATCGCATAAGTAATTATTTTATCGTTCATCACGAACTGAAATTGTTTCTGTGGAAAACTCTTTGTAATTTTTAGTGCGTGCTAAAACCGTGTTTTTTAGTTTTTTTTTTTAATTTAAGGAAATTATACCATTTAGTTCAATAAGGCTATCAATACAATGCTGAAGGGCAACATGGGCAGGAAAGAGTACGTACATATGAATTTCCAACAAAACAAACTTAGGTATAATATTTCACAGGAAGGCTAAGTGTAGAATTTGCATACACATATCTGGTACTTGCTTTTGTTATGAAAATAGAGATGCCACATTATTTCGTGAGAACAAATTCTGCGGATTACAAAGGTATTTGTTAAACAAAATTCTTACAGCCGCTACATAAAAGGCTTTTGTAAAAATAAAGGTTCTATTGAGGGTAAAAGTCTGTACAGAATTCCAAGAATATCTTATACTTTGCATCAGTCTTCAAATTAAGTTGCTACTAAAGGTGAAGGGTTTATCCTATCCTACTTCCTACTTTCTTACCTATTCAAAGTCAAAGTCAAAAAATATTTATTCTTTATAGACTATTTAATCGGGACATACAAAAAGTAAATATAAAAACAAAAATGAAAGACTAGTTTAGTAAATCGACCACCGGTTCGAAACGCCGCCCCGACCCGAGAAGACTCCGGCGAGAAACTCAGACTATTATACTCACTGTGACTACTGACAGACTTACAGACTAGGTATTATATCACATATTAATATTACAATAAATGGGAAAGTTCGTGAAGGCATTTAGATAAAGATAAAGATAAAGATATATTTATTTGTAGAAACATGTGTACAGATGATGTACACCTCAACGACCACTAAACGGTTCTGGTTTATATTTGGTACAGGGATAGATTATTGTCTGAAATAACACATAGGCCACTTTATATACCTGAACCAGGTTCCTATGGATAGTGGGAACGGGATCTACTCCACGTGGGTGGAACCATAGGTGACAGCTACTCCTATCGTCGTTGCGGCACGCTATGACGGCCGATGTGACACGACTTGTTTTGCTCGTTTTCTCGCCGTCGAACATTTCATTGTCCAATATTAAACGCACCAAACATAAGAACAAAAAACTAGTCGTGTCAAAACGGCCATTATAGCGTGCCGCAACTATAAATATGATTCATTTATTACAGTTAGACGGTTCAACTGTACGGTTGCGTAAATTACCACGATATAGTTTAAAAAAAATATAAGCTGCAATAAGTATATTACCAAGAAATTGCTTGGTTTGGTATGAAGCAGATGTTCCAAAGTGGTACACGCGAGCCCGGAGTGTGCTAAATTAACCAATAAACAGTTGATCACCCTCCGTAACTTCGACAGCATTGAGTGGAGTTGTGAAACTTATCTTCTGAAACTTCACGAAGGATAAGATAAGATGAGATAAGATAATCTTTATTGTACACCAACACATTACACAGTACATGTATGGACAACACTATGAAAAATTTACAAATGGCGGCCTTATCGCTCTCAACAACTCACAAGCGATCTCTTCCAGGCAACCTTTAGATGACAAAAAGGACATCATTTATCATCCCAAACGTTGATGATGCTAAAGAAGACTCCGCACCAAGCACTGTCTCCAGTCGCCAATCCACTCTTGACCAGGAAGCTCATATAGGACATTAGTTGGGAGCTCTCAAAAAACTGTCTCCCATTTCTCAACAGTGACAAAATATCAGGGTTAACCGAATGAGATACAAGTGAACTTTAAAATTTTTATTTTTGTATTTACCAAATTAAATACCAACGCTATATTTTTCGGTCTGTTTTGTCTAAAAAACATTCCGTTGAAAGTCGGAGGCTGAATCGCTGTAAAAACCTGTTATGCGAAAACAAGTATGAAGTTACCGCTCGTCGGGATCATCGGCTAAAAATAAAAACGCGGGAACTTCAGACCGCTAATTTGCGAGGGAATGAGATTTATCACGAAAAACCTTTTTCTTTAATAACAGTACCTCTTTTAAAAATTATGCTCCTTTCCTCGCATTTTTACTTATCACTTTCAGTTTGTATTTATTTATGAAATCGGTTAGCGGTTCTGCTTTTGTAAATTCGTTTTAGGTTATAATTAAAGTTGAATCTTACTGATTCTAAAAATATTACGACCAACGAATACGTTAAGGTGTCACGGTTTAGTTATAGAAATTATTGAGTAAAACGTCATAATTCAGTCTAGTTTGATTTGATCGCGGTTACTATTTCTAAGAATAAAAAATAACAAGTAAAGAAGTGCCTAAAAGGCCATCGCTACTCAGTGGGGCAATGCCGCCAACATGATGGGCACATTTGCCTCTGGTACGGTCAGGAGCGCGTATGTATTAGATGTACCCGCGCGTAATGTTGCCTCGCCATCAATTATTTGATGATTAAATGAAACATTGAAATAATGTAAAAAAGCTTTTATTTAATACTTAACATCATCATCATCTTCATTGAGACGTAGTTTCCTGATTGCATCAAAGGTCATGATAACCTTGGAACTCTGGATACGCTCACTGGCTCTCTTTTCTCCACTTCGCATGATTAACACACGTAGGATATTTTTTTATTTCTATTTTGGTAATTATAAATCCTAATCAAAATACAAAATACAACCATAGTGGAACGATAGGGAAGAGTTTGTTCCACTGCGTTATAAAGGCGAAGTACCACCAACTAACTATTACGCAACTTGTACCAAATTTGCTAGTTAACTAGTCTTCAGCATATTGTGTTTCGTAGAAACATTATATTTTGAGAAGCTGGCTGGATTGTTTTATTTAGTTATAAGTTGTTAAAATTATCATGAGTATCCTACTTTCTACAAGTATTTTGAAATCTCATATCACTCTTTTCAGCCCGTAATTTTGTTTGGAAATCTGTCGGATTTGTTGACATTTATGATCACTGCTCCGCTCACTTAAATACTAGCGTGATGATATGTAGCCTAAAACGTTTTTCGATAAACGGACTATTTAACACAAAAAGAAGTTTCTTGGAAAATGACTTGTCCAACTGCCGCCATGCCCGCCAACCCATCTTCCCAAAGGCAATGGGATGAGCCGCTCACTATTGGTGTTAAAAAACATTTAATCAGTACAGCTACCAGCGCTGCTGAGCGCTCTCGCCTATTGGCTGTGGGTGAATGGGAATCTGGTGTATGGCTCCAGGCACTTCCTTCGCCCAACATTGGAACAATATTGGACGACACGACCTTCCGCATTGCGACTTGCCTACGTTTGGGTGCACCGTGTGTTTCTCCGCATCGGTGTCTCTGTGGAGAAGCTGTCGATAGCCTTGGACATCACGGATTGTCTTGCAGCAGGAGCGCAGGCCGCATGTCCCGACATGCAAACATTAACGACATTATCCGTCGAGCTCTTGTCACCGCCGGCGTGCCAGCTATACTTGAACCTGTTGGCTTGGCTCGCGACGATGGTAAGAGACCGGACGGTATGTCGTTGTTGCCTTGGAAGATGGGTAGGCCTTTGGTGTGGGATGCAACCTGCGTCGACACCCTGGCGCCTTCCCATCTTCCAAGTACGATGGACTGCGCATGCGCTGCTGCTGCATCAACGGAGACTCTCAAACGGCGCAAATATACCAATTTAACTGGTAATTATAATTTTGAGCCGTTTGGAGTCGAAACGTTGGGTCCGTGGGGTCCAAGCGCGCGCGCGCTATTCAAAGAAATAGCGAAGCGACTAATCGACGCTTCCCGTGACCATAAGGCTGGCCTTTACCTCGCTCAAAGAATTGCCATCGCCATTCAGCGTGGTAATGCCGACAGCCTCTTGGGCACGGTACCAGTAGAGATCGATGGGGAGGAATTTTTCGATGCCTAAAATTACAGTCTCCCTCTTTTTCTCTATCCCATTTTTGTATATATTGTATAGTTAGCATAGTTTTATATAAATTTGTAAGTAATTGTATATTATAATAGCATATTTTATTTAATGTAATCAATTAAATTGTTTTGTTGAAATAAATAGAAGAAGTCAAATATTCAAAGATTATTAAAAGAAGTTTTGTATACGAAATACACTCGAGAGCAATGAATCCGGGTCACTTAAAGAATCCTAAAAATCTCGGAAACTAAAAATGCTAGGTTAATGCAATAAATTGTATTTAATAGACAATGTAATACTCCTTAAATGAAGGTATTAAAACTTCTTAGTTATTGTAAAGTTATATCATAAAAAAATCAAATTTGAAAAAGGGCCACTTTCGAAGATGGAACTACGAAATTACAGCATTTGGTGTTGCTTTTGTTTGTAATCTGTCATTTATGTGGGTACATAAACCATGTTGATAGTGCTCTATATTCATTAATCAAGCTGAAATTATGTCGCTTACGCCTGAAGAATGCACCAGAATACTTACAATGCTGGAAACCGGCCGGAGTCAGCGCGATACAGCCAGGACTGTCGGTGTGTCGCTGTCAACAGTACAAAGAGTTCTCCGACGTTACGAAGAAACTGGTTCTAACCTACGCAGACCAGGAACGGGCAGAACCAGGTGTACCACAGCACGAGAAGACCGATACTTGGTGAACACCATGCTTCGAAATCGCTTTCTCACAGGAACTGAACTCACCAATCAGTTTCGACGCCTCGGAGGAAGTAACCCAAGTGCATGGACAGTAAGACGTCGGCTTGCTGAATCTAACTTAAAACCCCTTAGACCTGCAAACGGCCCTAAACTGGAGCGTGGGCATCGTATTTCGAGACTAAGTTATGCCCAGAGCCACGTAAATTGGAGTATTGAAGATTGGTCAAAAGTTATGTTCTCCGACGAATCAAAATTTATGCTCTACAAGCACGATGGAAGACACAGAGTGTATCGAAGACCAGGGGAAAGATTCAAGCAAGCATGCATCGAAGAAAAAGTAGCCTACGGTGGTGGGTCTGTACTTGTGTGGGCCGGAATTTCTTCTGAAAGTCGCACAGAGCTGGTGATCATAGAAAACGGCTCTTTAACTAGCGTAAGATATGTGGAAGAAATCCTCAATGATCACGTTGGTCCATTTATGGTCAATTTAGGTGAGGATGCTATATTAATTTATGCATGACAATGCCAGACCTCATACAGGTAGGATTGTGAATGACTACCTTCAAGAGATGAACATTACTCGTATGGAGTGGCCAGCGCGCAGCCCGGATATCAACCCGATCGAGCATGCTTGGGACGAGCTAGGCAGATGCGTAAAACAACGAAACCCTCCCCCAATCACGCTTCGTGAGCTCAAAATTGCTCTCACAGAGGAATGGGAGAATATTCCCCAAAATCGTATAAGGAACTTGGTGTACAGCATGCCAAACCGCGTAAACGCAGTAATGGAAGCACGAGGAGGCAATACGAAGTATTAAAATTCAAGAAAATCGTAATAAAGTTCAAAAATTTCATGTTTCCTATTTTTGTTTTAAGGAGAGATCAGCAGTTTTTTTCTTTATGTAATTTTGTGTTAATAAAATGTATGGTGACTCATATTTTTTTTACTTTCATTTAAGGAGTATTACATTGTCTATTAAATACAATTTATTGCATTAACCTATCATTTTTAGTTTCCGAGATTTTTAACATTCTTTAAGTGACCCGGATTCATTGCTCTCGAGTGTAGTAGTTCCTGAGATTAAAAGC
This sequence comes from Eilema griseolum, assembly GCA_963662185.1. Lineage (NCBI taxonomy): Eukaryota > Metazoa > Arthropoda > Insecta > Lepidoptera > Erebidae > Eilema > Eilema griseolum. The sequence goes on from OY759249.1 coordinate 8,277,901, forward strand.
GTTCAAACAAACAAAAAAATAAATTCTTCAGCTATTAGCATAGATAAGAATATGGAAGGTTTTTTATGCTTGGTTGTTCGTTACTCGATCAAGCTTAAACGGTTGAGTGGATCTGACTGAAATTCATCACTAGATTGGGATAGACTAATTACAGTTTAAAATATCACATAGGTTTTTGTCCTTGGGATAGATTCCAAACGCTTGCGAGATCAGTATCACATTTTCACGCGGACAGAGTCATAGACGACCGCTCATATCCATTACTAACCAATATATTAAAGCAATATGCATTAAACTAAGGATTATCAATACATACCTTTTACAAACTAAGTTATTTAGTTCTGCGTTATAAGAGACGAGTTTGTCGTCAAACAGTATAAGAAGTCAACGATAGATAATTTCCGTAACGATTTGGATTCGTTAGATAATATTGCATACAAAGAAATAGGTACAATCAGTTTGGCAAGTTGATTTATTGACCTTATGAGTTGGGTCGAAAAGTTTATGGCCGTTTCCAACTTTATCTGATGAATGAGTATGCGTATATCTTCCTCTGGAAAAACAAATAGTCTGTTGTACTTTTCAGATGATTATTTAGTTCTATATATCAACCAAGTTGAATTATTATAAAAAGTGAAAGAAATACCTATAGATTGGGAATATACTAACAGTAATTTAGGTATTTAAACTATCATAGTCACTCACATCAGTATCAAAATAATCGGGATATTTATCATGTTGCATTGTTTCAAATATCTGATATTCGGCGCTGTTGCAGGCACCATGATCACGGAGGAATCCTCCATCCCGGTTATTATGATACTGATACTAAGAGTAAGTTGCTTTATTAAATAATGAAAACAAAAAACTCTTGGTCATGGTAAGTCATTATTATATATTATTGCTAATATGGTTTTGTAAGGCTCCATAATACCTACTGCACCATTCTTAAAAGTTTTGTTGATAGTTCCTTTTTTGGATATTTTGATACCAGCACCTAGCTAATTCTGATATGCTTAGGTATATCAACATTTTGCTATAATTATTATAAAAACTTGTCTTCAACTAAAACACGGAAATATATCAACTTAAATCTATTTTTACTAGCCAATTCAGCAAAAGAACTCTTTTAACGACTCATAAAACGTTCCCGAAGCAAATTAACCAGTGGTTTTTGTTGCAACGGCTTGGAAAATGGCTAATTGATTCCGTTTAAACGTTCCATTTAAAAAAACGTGCAGGACAATGCCGTGTGAACGAAGCCTAAGGGTGCTACTTGTGCGTTATTTTAGACTGTTTTTATCCACGTCCTTTTACCTCAAATAAACTATGGTTAGGTATATCGGCGTAATATAATTTTATTCAACCTCACGCTTCAAGAGTTTCTTAGGAACTTTTTGGGCGAGAGGTTGTATAAGTATAAGTGTTGTAATTTCTGAAGCAAATTCTTGTGGGGATATCTGTCATTAAATAATAGTTTTTATATTCTACTAGGATAAGATTGCAGCAAAAAAATACGTTGGATGCAGGGCTACAGTTTGCTTCATAATAACTTATTTCTATAGAAAATATTCAGGTCTTCATAGAATTAAAGTGAACTGCGATGGGCTAAATGATTGATTGATGAATTGTAATATAGGGCCAATGCATGATTAAACACTCGGGAGTGTATAAACAGTTCTAAAATAACCTGAACAATTGATATAATAGGTCACGAGAACCTATATAGAAATGCTGAATATAACGAATTCAACATTGTTGCTTATACGAATACAAAAACTTGAACAATTATTTCTGGGTACCGGAATTGGGGTAGACACAGATAAATCGATTTCTTGTTTAGCTCTGTCGAAACGAGCTTTTGGCTTTGTTAATACTGAATGGACTTTTGTACGGTGATAAATTAGAAATAGATTACAGTTTCTATGTAAAGAAAATGAGATGTGGAACCATAATAGTAACAAATAGTTCCATAGGACTACTGTTAATATCATATAATCATCTTAAACTTACAGTGCTTTTTGGATTCAATGTCTTATCTTCATCTGTGTGCCTATTTGGGTCACATCCAAAGTTTGTACTTTGTAGTCGATTGTTTCCCAGACTTTTCTTTTTTTTTCTTTTGTCTAAAACACGCCAACTTGACTTCACCTCGCCTGATGGTAAGCTAAAGGCAAAGTCTCAGGAAAGAGGGTTACCATTACAGACACAAAGTAATGTTACAATGGTGGCACTCAGCTTAGCGGCCTCATCAGATGCTTTTTCACGCCCCGCTTAATGAACCAGGAACTGTAGACAGAAGGAAACACGTGTGCTGGTAAAGAATTCGACAGCTTGGTGGTGCGGCAAAGAAAAGAGTCTCCGAACCGCTTGGTTCTTGCTCGTATTTTCTGCATAATGTGAGGGTGACAGCTAAGCCTTGCACGTGTTGCCCTATGTAGGAAAGGAGAGAGGAAAGGCTTTTCGCAGAGAGGAAAGGCTAGGCCTTGTCCATTAATAAGTAGATGCACAGGCTTGCAGACGAGATTGGCTTAGGCCCCGAATCTTGGTGTGGTAGATATACACCTGCATATTAGTAAAACAAAAAAGACTTACTTTCTGTTCCATTCTGGTTATACATATTGACATACTTTAACCAGACCCAAAGTAAACAGCATGTTTGGGGAAACTAATTTTAAACATCAATGGAACTTAGATTATGTTTTGTCTATTGTGTGTATGTGTCTAGATAGTTGGGAACTGAGTTGCTGGTGTCCTGCGGAAGCGCTGTATTTGCGACTTTTGTGATTCAGAGATCTTGCAGGTTAATGATGGCGTGCCATAGGGTTCCCTCTTATCACCCACTCTCTTTATTCTCCATATCAACGACATGCTGTCTACCGGCAGCATACATTGCTATGCAGATGATAGCACCTTACACAGGAGTGATCATAGACATCCTACGGTTAAGCAGTAGGGTTCGCTCCTGCGTGGATGGCACCGCAAAGTACCTACTTAATGCTCTCGACAGATTGCAGCGACGTGCGGTCCGCATTATTGAGAATCCTAAGGTTGCGAACACACTCGAGCCTATGCAGATGCGTAGAGATGTTGCTTCCTCGAATATATTTTACCGTCACTTCCATGATGAGTATTCTGATGAGCTCTTCAAACTAATCCCACTCTTTCCTTTCCTACATAGGACAACGTATGCAGGGCTTAGATGTCAACTAGTACACGGTGCAGAACGGACGAGCAAGAGCCAGGGTTGGAGACTTTTTCCAAGACCTGGACTTAATTAACAACTCACGTGTTTCCTTCTTCCTACAGTCCCGGGTACTTTAAACGGATCGTTAGAAGGCATTTGATGGGGCCACCGAGCTGAGTGCCGTCATTTTAACATTTTGTCTTTAATGGTCACTCTCTTTAATATAATAAAATAACTGCACGAAACATAAAAATAATTTAAAAAAGTATCATTTCCGGTGCTCGCAAGAAATGAAGCATCTCATATAGCAGACGCCACGCATTCACAGGTATACGAGAGGTATGAGGGACGATCCTCATACCTACTTCTTGTATACCTGTGAATGCGAGGCCGAGCGCCGCGCGCCACGCACCGAGACCTATGTCTATTTGTGCTATGAAATAGTTACCTTACTTGTATTAAGCGTTAGATCTTGCTGTACCTGACTCAAATAATCAATGTGTAATATATATATATATATATATATATATAACCTGTGTAATATGTATAATGTGTAACCTGTATAATATAACGAATTATAAGTTTAACATGTGTAATAACAACATAGAAACGTTTATCCTGCACAAAATAAATCTAATATAGGTTTATGGGATAAAATTGCAAATACTCATATTGAGTACTCACTTGTACTTTTCAAATTATTCATATTACATATTACATGCGTCAGTTATCATAAACATATATAATAATGACTAAATAAAATAAAATAAATCAGGCGAGGTGAAGACAAATTGAAGTGTCTTAGATAAAAAAAACTTGAAAAAATACAATATGCTAATTATCCCGATAACTTCTATTAAAAAAAAGTTTACTTGGAATTCAGCTTACCTGGAGAGGTTAACAAAATGTAATTATTTGCATACTATGATAACGCGTTCGTCATCATTTGTGTTGACTAGTTTATCTGCAGTTACAGTCACCCATTAACAACATTTTAAATTTTGAAAATATCAAGATTGATTTAATTCAATCTCTAAATATTGTATACATGCCCTAAATGACTAATTGCTACTACAAAATGTTCAGTTTAAAAGTTAAATTTTCAAAGAGTTACGTAAATTTTCATACTGTCCCAACCTATTCAACCTGCTCATCATTTCGAGTGAATAAAAAGTCTCGAAAGTAAAACCCTTGTAAAACGAAATGGGTCGTCACCGCACAGCGTTCCCTAATGAATAGCGGCGAATACGAAATGCCGTGAATAGTAAAACATCATTCCCTCAGTTCAGGGCTTTTATTGTACTGACAGTTTGCAGCAAAATTGTGACATCTGTAGGAGGGCATGACCGGTATTCAGATTCAAATTTGGAACTAGCCGACTAGAGTAACATTACAGTAATATTACCACCCTGCGCTGCGGAACAGCTTAAGAACTTTGATTGATTACGGTAGTTACGGTACTGTCCAGTAGCGTGTTTGTATAATAATATTCAGCAGGGAGTTATTCCTAGTAGTATGTTGTATGTACATAGGTACATACACACGCTACTGGAAAGACTCCACTGAATATAGATTCAGCGGAACTCTTTCCAGTAGAGGCTATCAAATAAGCAGAATCACGTGCTTGTTATTACATTTCGTAGATTTGAGGATGTTGTATAAATATATGAATGAAATAAAAATTACTGCGAGTAGATAATTTAGAGCAAACTTCAATGATAGTAAACTCATAAAGTATAAGTAAAAGACAAGAACAATATTATACAAATGAAGAGAAAATTATTTTGTTTTTGTTAAATAAAAATCTGCTACATGCACTTTTATGAAATTTTGACTATTGAATATGCTGTTCTTCAATCAAACTTGTGTCTAAAAGAACGCTCTTTTCCCCACAGGTATGTTATATGCTTCTAGAAAAAGATCACAGCAGATTTTGGTTGGACAGCGACGGTTTACAAAAGAACATTAAGCACTATACTTTATATTGTCAACAACATACCAACAGTATCCGAAAACTTGTCCAACGAAATTATTTCCGCAGTTTTGAAGCTCCACATTTGGTTCCCAACTACTTGTGGGTCACGCTTATCTAAAACTAGCTTAGATAGTAACAGTACTTCTACAAACAGTTTGCCTTGTTAGATCGTACCCTTTTTATCCCAAACAAAGTTCTACGGTAATCCCTGAATCACTTTAGTGGGTTGTTACAACATTCATCGGGGTCTGATTGAAAGTTCACCATACATTTTTTATCAGGGATGTTATACCTGTGGCAGAATCTTCGTAATTAATGGAAACCTGTTTAGTCTAGAATGAATTTGACTTTGACCAAAATTACTAAACAGTAGTAGGGTTATGTACTTACACAATAGTCTGATAACTAACAAGTTACAGAGCTAGGAAATTTTGTTTATAACAGTTCTTACAGATATATAATGTTACTTAAATCTGACATTATAAATATCAAAGTTTGTGAAAATATGTCGGACAGATGTGTCAAGTGATAGAATAATGAATGGGTATTTGTTAATATTTCACTCAAAATCAATAGTCTACGATCAATATTCGCATTTATAAGCGTGTACTTAAATTTAGAAATAAACCATGTTTAATTTACCAGAAACCATTTCAGAACCGCTGAGTTGAATTTATTCACGGGGTTAGTTTTGCTCGCAAACCAAAATTTAGTGCCAGAGTTAATTACCAACCGGCTACCAATTTAAGCTTTCAGTAAACTCCAAAATTAAATTCTCATTTCATTATAATTTTGTTCAGAATTTGTTTTCATTAATGTTGTTTACTGGAATAAAATGAAAATGGAAAGGATTGTAAATGTTAGTTGAGTGTTCGTGGTTAGTCATGTTTGTTAGATTGATCTGGTCAACGTCACTGTTTAATGTCTGTGGTCAGATTGATTAAAGCACTGTGTCTATATTCAGAGTGGTGGATGTGGTCACTCTGATTTATTTGATTAACCTGCCACAGTTTAGTCTGTTTCTGGCTAGATTTACAACATTTACGGTATTACAGATAGTAAGTAGTTTAGTGCTTGTGTTCTTTTTATAATCTTGGTAGTTACGTGATTAGTAAAATGTTACTAGGTACCTGGTTAAGGCATCGAATGTGTGATAGAGAGGTCGCGGATTTGATTCTTGGCAAGTATACAAATACACAATTAAATAAATGAAAATAATAACAAAAAACAGTCATAATGTTTTGCGTTCAGTCTTTCATGTTCAAGTAATCTGTCGTATTATGGAAGTAGTATTAATAGCACGCTTGCAAGAGGAGCGTCACCTGTTAAAGGAGGATTAAGTAAACATAAAAAGAGTATCGAAGAAACGTATCACTCTCACAAGGTATAAGGAATCCAGAGATGGGGTTAAAACCCGAGATTTTAAATTACGTAAAGCATACCTTCATATACCAAAAGTACAAAAAGTATCCATTCAACATTGTTCCGACTTTACGTAACAAAATGAGAATTGCCTGCTGCAGTCCAAACTTGATTGTTTTGTATGATTAATGGGTGGAAAACTGCTGATACAGCAACTTTACTAAATTAGGTCAGTCCAGATCTGTACGAACATGATACTACTGTGTTGGCACTCACCCAAATGTTGATAGTTCTTTGCTTAACAGTTTTTACGTTCGATGCGGGGGTAGTTACTTTTATTATTGAGGTAAGCAATACCAAATAAAAATATTTATGATATAACAATACGCTAGTCTACATGAAGGTAAGGCAAATACAAGTTATATTCATATATTCGAAAATGTTTACGGGGCTGGTCTGTTTTCGTTGATTATGAAGTGAAGGAGGTTTTGGAGGGGAAGGGCATAAAAAATATCGATTTGAGTGTTAAGCATCAAAGATGAGGCGAGGTTGAGTATACTTTCCGTACAGGCAAGGTTTACGATGCATCATCATGTAACTGAGATTTACCAAATTGAACCTTTCTAATTTAAGAAAAAAAATCCTTATTTGTACTTAGCTGTGTGTGACTCCCCTGGTGTTGCACTTGTTCATAGGTCACGGTAGCCACTTTCCTTCTTTATCTTGTCCTGCTTTGTCTTTTACACTGACGGCACAGAAACTCTCAATGCTCACACTCTCAACACTGCGAGTGTGACTCTTGGTTTTCCATTAACGGTAAGACGATTGTTTCTATGTTTCGCTTTGTCACTTTGGAGGACAAATTGTTCTCACTATTAGTCAAGTTAGCAGTTAGATACGATCCTAATTATTTATAAGAAAAAAAACACAACTATGCTCAGCATAAAAATAAAACCTATTCCAAAATGCTTTCAATATTATGAACTACGTAGTCGAAAATCACCCGATCCCTTTGTAATAAAATATTTTAGACATATAGTCCTTTGGTCGTAACCAAAAGAATCAGGGCACAAGATCCGAAATCTGTTGAAGACGCAAATTGGCCATTAAACCCATCAAAGGCTTTCAGCTCCTGTTAAGTCGAAAGTTATATTTCATTTTGTTGGTTTTTTCGATAAGACGGAAGTTACGTTTAAATTTGATCTAGATACTGTTTTTTTTACGTGCGCAAAATCCCCACGGATATCCCCCCACCGGAGCCGGTGGAAGAGGTTATGTCGGACTCGAACCGACCAAAACGCACGCCGCCTGTGGGTTGTTTTTGGTTGCCGAAGGTGAGGTTGACAGGCATATCCCTCGCACCCCGGCCGACCCAGGAATTTAGATACTGTGAGTGTCTCAGTCTACTGCTACCTGGATGACGTTCTAGGAGACGCACATAAGTAACAAACAATTGTTGGTTGGTTGATCGATAGCACCTACTTGCTACACATATCAAATGGTGACATTTGTACTTCTTCCACAGCATTTTATTTTTTAACCAGCCTGGTTTCACTCAGCTCTCTATAGATAACTTTGATATTTTTTATCAGTATTCTCATTACCTTGTGTAAACGAAATGCTTGTACTGAACACAACATTAGATTATTAGAACTGAGAACTAAGGTGGACTTAAAAGTATAGGATATTTTTTTTACATAAATAGATAGATACGTAAAAATATAATAGGCAGATACAAACTTATGAATAAGCCAAATTAAAAATATATATTGACGCTAAACTACTGCTTATATTTCATTACTTTTTAGTGTACAACCTGGATATATCAAGCCCGTATAATACAAGTACAATTATATTCAGGCCTGGGGGTGACTGGCAGAGCCGCCTGTCACCTTGGCAGAAACAGGCCGCGGCGGCGGCGACGCGACTGGTGCGTCTCCCCGTTTTCCGGGAACGAGTTGGGGACTCTGTAGTCCCCACACACCAGAGTAGAGGGCCACAACGTGAGAGATGGCCCTGGGTCAGCTGGGGTGCGAGGGATATGCCTGTCAACCTCACCTTCGGAAACCAAAACGACCCACAGGCGGCGTGCGTTTTAGTCGGTTCGAGTCCGACATAACCTCTTTCACCGGCTCCGGTGGGGAGGTATCCGTGGGGATTTTGCGCACGTAAAAAAAAGTACAATTATATTCACATTCTATATACGGTTACATTGGTAACAGCAAAAAATCTAATTTTAATGCGAGTAAGTTTATCATTCCATTTTTCGGAACGTGGTTTAGATTTAGCAAAATATTCAGTATACAAAATATTCCTTGCTGTTATCCATTTGAAAATGTAGCCTAATGCGTCAATTTCGACGAGTGGTGAAAATTTTATACAAAGCTTTGAATTTCGCAAATACTGCGTTGTATATTCCACCATGTAGGTGGAATGTAAACACTCACAGTAATTTCCCTCTGGGGTAGGTATTGGCAACTGCCTGCCATCTGCTTTTATTTTTACACACTGCTTGCTTGCTCACCTGTCATTAAACCTTTCATGCAAACTCGCAGGTTTCGAGTGCTTTGACCTGGGTTTTCAATCTTTACTGATATTATAAAGCTGAAGGGTTTGTTTGTTTGAACACGCTAATCTCAGGAACTACTGTTTCGAATTTAAAAAATCTTTTTGTATTAAGTATTCCGGTTATTGACAAAGATTTTAAGTTATATATCATCACGCTACTACTTAAGGGAGCGGAGCAGTGATCATAAATATCTACAATGTCTGCAAATTTCCATACATTATTTGAAGACAAAAAAATTACGGGCTTAAAGAGGGTGATATGAGGTTTCTAAAAATGCTAAAATTCTAAAAATATAAAGTTTGATCAGTGTACGTTCTGTCAGATCGACCTTGTCCTGCCTGTCTACTTACATGTGTTTTAAATACTTGGCATACCTCAGGGCACATATCGTGGCCCCACGCCACAATTAATTAAAGACGAGGCCCTGACACGCGTGTGTTGTTTTGATATAATCCATGATTGGTGGCATTGACCTCGTTCACCGCCTTAACACCTGTTGTTATCCTCAAAAGACCCCAAAAAAAACGCGAAAGCACCAGAAAATTCTCGAAATACATTTATGTCACACTCTCAATACTCATTCGTTCTACGTGCCTGAAACACCTTCTTTACAACCTACTCTGTATAACGTTCTCAGCAAATAAAATTCGTGTAGCTTATCACTGTATATCGTTTAGGCAGTATTTTATACCTTATGGCCTTTAATAAACTAATTCTTTCCATATCTTTTTTTTTTTTTTTATATAGGACACGTCAATTGGACTTCGCCTTGCCTGATGGTAAGCTGAAGGCAAAATCCCAGAAAAGAGGGTCACCATTACTTACACATACCGTGTGACAATGGTGACACTCAGCTTGACGGCCTTATCATATGCTCCAATCTCCAAACTATAAATTAGAAGGCATGAAGTTACTAAAGTGTATCTTTAATTTTGTGAATACAAGCAAACGAATAAGATTGAACATTATCTTCAATCAAACAAAAAGTAATAAATGTTGGGTTAAACTTGGGTTTAATATACAGTTACCGCCCAAAGTAATTTTCTACCTTCAGTCGTAGGCGTAGGTAACCCACAAAATATTAAGAAATTGTCATTAATATTTTCTTTGATGCCGCATACATAACATACGTTTGTTGATTGAAGTTTTCGGGTAAAATGCCGAAATGAAAGGTTGGGTTACCTATGTACTGAAAATATAGGATTTGATAGTAAATATGAGTTGCAACTTTCTAGAACGTGAGGTCTGGTTCATTAAAATTATGTTTTGAAATGTATGATTTCAAAATCATAAGATGTCAATATATATCTAAAAACGACTCGAACTTATAGGTAACTGATTCTAAAGGCTTAAAAACCTCACGAAAACGTCAGTGGCTTTAATTTTAATAGATCATCCTGAAAATCAAGGTTTCCTTTCATCATATCTTCATCACATCATCACATGTTTCAAAAACTAAATCGGGCGTCTGAAAATGGAATGAAACTTACGTTGAAATGTACTTCTATATGCAACGCCCGTTGCCAGCCTAAAGCGGTTCGTTCGATTCAGTGAAGCTCAATACACGACGGAGTTAGGACGCGTCGCTCGTCTCGAATTTTGCCGCCAAAATTTACGATTTTGTCAATTACTACTTAGGAGTTACGTCACTTATAAGAGAAGTACTTCACTTATTAACAGATGATTTACATAAGTGATCGGATAACGAAATTTAAATACGAATGAAAGTGTCGGTTTTGTGAATTGACTTGAGTACTTTAGATAAATAAATAAATAATTTCATTAGTAAATAAAATATGCATAGTTAAATTTGATTAAAAAAATGATTAGATACTACATAAGAAAATAATCTAGAAAAAAATGGAATCACCATCCAAGCTTGAACCCAATCATAAAATAAAGTGAACAAAAATCATCAAATTATGTTAATGAAAATTGGTGATGTGTTAATCTTGTGTGTGATACTGAAATGAATAGATTGGATAACACATCTAAACACGATAGAGACGATGACAACGGGGCAAGAGGAAACTGCACGAAGCAAACCAAAATATTGGGTACGTTTTTTGTCGACAACGTATTTACTTATTTTACATTTATAAATAAATTGAATGCCAGTGACATTTTTGTTTCTCCTGGATATGTATAGTTTAATATGCCATGAGCTTTAATTAGCTAGTTATTCATTAAATACAGACAGTCAATCAAATGGCTAGGCCCTGTTAAGTATCTAACCGAATAGAGTATAGAATTATACAATGTTGAACGACATCGCGTCAGCCTGTTGAAGATGACTGACCAAAACTCAGTCAAGTGATTTAAATTTAGTTCAGTTAGTCAACCCTTAAAAAATTACTGACCAAGACTCAGCTGGATGTAAGTGATTTAATCTGAGAGCTGTATAGATACTTAAATCGAAATGAAATTTAAACCTAGTCCAAAAAACTTTAAGATGCTTATCACCAAATAAAAATAGTATGATGCTTACTTATAACAATTTATATTGTTCGTGACTTGCAAAATTGTTTTGATTTATTTGAAACATCAAATAAATCAAAACAATTTTATTCATTAATCTTTCTTTGTGATTTCTTGGTGATTTAGGTTATATAGTTTTATAATGTGAGAGGCTTCTAAATTTCAATTAATTGATTATTTAAAATAATGGGAAAAGTCTGTGAGAAAACAATCTATCAATAACACTTATTCATTTCATAAACACCAGTGATTACAATGACTGTGTACAAGTAATATCTATACCAATCATGAAAGGAAGAAGAGAGAGATTTATTATATTTATATATTTTTTTATAATCCAACAATGTCAGTCAAGGCCAATCAGGTTTCCAAGGATTTCATTTTTAGAATGTACCTGATTCCCAGGCGACATAGACATATGTATAAATGCAAGTTTGTAATGTTGGAGAAGTAGCGATTCTGTACTTTATACTCGTTCGTTCTATTGGTTTATTTACGTGTGGAATCCCCATCTGGTAGGTACTATGTTAATGGATTTAAAGGTGAGTTGAATACAAGCGAAATCGTTGTTTCGTCACTGGTATGTATTTTATGAAGGAAATCATGATTAGGAAACATCAACATTAGGAATTTAAATATAGGGTTACACCTATAACCTCTGTGATTTTAACTAAATTTATGTACTTGGTACAGCCGCGTTAGCCTAGTGGTATGGGTAATGGACTACTGAGACGAGGTCTCGGGTTCGATCCCAGGTTTTACTATGGCACATACCAATGACTTTTCGATGCTTTTCGAAGTTATGTGTGTATTAATCACAGGTTTATAAGAGCCCGGTTAATAGCAATAGGCTCGCCACCTATTACATTGCAAACATAAACTGGCGAAATGTGGATGCTAGCACCTCTGCCTACCCCTTTTATTTATGTCATGTTATGTACTTGGTGTACAATAAAGTGTATAAATTTTGCTGAGATGCAGCAAGTCTCGTTCACAATCAAAGCATACAAGCTTACCAGAATCAATGAATGAATACCGCAACCAAATGGGTTCAATCGATTAAAAAATTAGCACATTTAGCGCGCACAAAGGGCATTAGGAGGTTTCTTCAGGGTCGGCAGCGCGAGTGTGATGCCCCTGGTATTGCACACGTCCATAGCCCACGATAACCACTTCCCATCAGGTGGGCCGTGTGCTTGTCTGCCACCTAAGTGGTATGAAAAAATACGTACAAAAAATCCAATAAACATTTGTTTGACATTAAAATAAAATAAAATAAAATTTATTGTAACATTTTGTTATATACCTAGGTACATACAGTCTCTGTCTCCCGAACTAGGTCCTCAACCTGTATCTCAGGAGACAGTTCCTTCCAAATTACAGGTTTCACTCTGTGGAATCCGTTATATAGTTTATAAAATAAATGTAAGAAAAAGGAAATTGTTGATTATGTTACCCAATAAACGTGACAGACCGGCAGCGATCAGTTACACTTTAATTGTACGTATATTACTTATAATTGTATTTCATAACTATAAAATGATAGTGATGCCACTGAATTTAAAACAGTTATTTGAAACCCCACTTATACCTCAAACTTCAAAGAAGAGACAGACATTTGCGATATCGTCTCCCAACATTTTCATTTATTATTAACTCGGGCGTTCCAGCGAAACACTCTTTGAATTTAAATTGTTGACAACATCCCTAGTAATACTAGCCACTTAGAACTTTATTTGAATTATAATGTTCTTTTGAATGGTAATTCAGACATAATTGTTAAGGGAATATATTAGTATATCACAACATTCCTTTAATAATTATGTCGTTGAGAAAATGTATTACAAAGGTATGGAGGATGTATGGATGTATGAGGAAAGGTATGGATGTAAGGATGCATGGACTTGTTGAAAACATAGAGGATGGACGACAGAGATTGGCGACAAATTATTGAGTTCTGTGTGGATTTTAAGTTTTCTGTAGTTGGAATATTTCATATATTAATAGTTTGTCCCAAAGAAAGTTATTTCATGACATAAATATTTCCTATTCCTTGATGTTACTCCGGTTCCCGGTTGCATCAGAAGCTTTCACTTCGAAGCCCAGGATCTACGTACTCATTTTGCTCACAATTGGTTTGGCATATATTTACGGATTTTATGGGAGCGAATGCCGTGAATTCCTAATCTCTAGCGGAAAGTCAGGGCCAAACATCAATCAGCAGGTGTACCGGCTCGCTGTATCTAGACATGTTAGGATTTAATAATTATATCATTAGATTAGCTCACCCGCCTCGCCTTCGCTCGTGGCATATTTTGAAATCACATATCATCCCTTTGAACCCGTAATTTATTAGTCTTCAAATAATGTATGGAAATTTACCGGATTTGTTGACATATATTATCACTGCTCCACTCCTTTAAGTAGCAGCGTAATGATATATAGCATAAAACCTTCCCCGATAAATGAACTATACGACACAAAAAATTTTTAATTCGAACTAGTAGTTCCTGAGATTAACGCGTTCAAACAAACACTTCAGCTTTATAACATTAGTATAGATTAGTGTTATTTTTCCGTAGTGACAATATTAAAAAATAGTTTTTGCTGTAAATAAAACAATATTATATAACATCGATAGATTTCCTTATAAAAAGCGCTTTGCGGGCTTAAAATAAATGTTATAGAGGCTATAAAAACTAAATGTCAACCTTTCTCCAAGGATCGTATTTTCGCGTCTATTGTGCTATAGCTATAATCTCAAGTCCTTTATACTCGTCTTATAATGTTGAGAAATTCCTGGCAAAGATAGCACTAATGGAATTTAACGGTACTGGTGGCGCTTGGGCCAACGTGCGCGTGTGGACTGTATTGCGGAGAAGCAGATAACTGTTCTATTGACACTTTACACACAAAACAAGACAGGTGGCCGGGCTGCCGCGGATTCGGTCCAGGCAGTGAATGCAGCCCGAGAAATTAGGAGAGGATGCACTAACCTTCACGACCCACGTGTTTTTCATCGCAGCCGGTACACGGATCTTCTCTTCCTTGCTCAGGAGCTGCCGTCAGCGTCACTAGATCCCTTGAGGAACACACGAGAGGCACCATCCGATCGGTAAAGGTCTATGAGGCGGTTAAAATACAACAAATATTATTCATTTCTGAGAGACGCGCTCGCGATCCGTCCCTACGCTGGCTAGTTCAAAGCGGGAGTGGCCGTCCACATCTCACACAATGGCGGACGGAAGCTACAGCTAGCCCTACTCTATGGTTAGTGCGGAGGGGGAGACGGATCTAAAAGGAGTGTGTTTCCATGTCAAAAAATACAGTTTCCACATCGGCGCAACCATTCCCCCCGGCTTGAAGGGTTACCTTCGAAACGAAAAATGTGGAACAAAACTAATGTCTAATCTAAATCTAGGTTTGCGAAATAACAACTAAAATATAAACATAGATTGGAACTCGTGCCTACTGCTGGCTAGGCAGAGGGCAGAGGCGAACAACCGGGCGCAGATACGATCCGGTTGCAGTTTTAACCCGTACAACACGAGTTATCCCGCGGGCATCGGGAAAAATTTCCTCTACTACTCCTAGAGGCCAATGTAAAGGAGGCGCATTCTCAGTCATAAGGACTACCACCGTACCTACAGTAATTGGGTTGGATGGAGTATTCCATTTTTGACGTGACTGCAGCGTGTGCAAATAATCGGTTCTCCAACGATTCCAAAACGATTGGACCATCTTATCTAAAAGAGCGTGACGAGTTAGGAGGTGTATTCTATCGTCATCAACATCTATTGCGGGCAAATATTTTAAAGGAGTCATATTTAAGAAGTGAGCTGGCGTCAGCGCTAACGGCTCTGACGGATCGCTAGATAGAGTCCGACACAGCGGACGCGTGTTCATCACCGCCTCTACTTGCGCGAGTACGGTACTCAACTCCTCGAACGAGAGAATCTGTTCGCCTATGACGCGAAACAGATGCGACTTAAGGCTTTTAATATTCGCTTCCCAATTACCACCAAAATGACTAGCTGCAGGCGTGTTAAAGTACCATTCAATGCGATTTTCGGCTAAGATGTGAGCGAATTCACTTTGGTAGTACTTAGACCGTAAGAATGTGTGCAATTCCGAAATACTACGTCGGGCCCCTACATAGTTTGTACCGTTGTCCGAATACATGCGCTTAACCGGACCCCGACGCGACAAAAAACGTTTAAAAGCGGACATAAAATTTGGCGTACTTAAATCACCGGTCAACTCTATATGAACCGCGCGAGTTGTCATACAAATGAACAAACAAACATAAGCTTTCGTGGAGCGAATGCCACGACCACGAGCAATGGTGACCTTGAAAGGCCCAGCAAAGTCTGTGCCGGTGTGTACGAAAGGTTTTGCGGATTGAACAACACGACAAGAGCGATGATCGGCCATTTCAGGCGCGATAAAACGCGGGCGGAGTTTAAAACAAGGTACACATCTGTGTACTCTAGCGCGAATCAAATTACGAGCGGAAATTATCCAGTATTTCTGTCTCAAAATAGACATTAACAAATCGGGACCAGCGTGACAATTCACCTTGTGATGATAATCTACTAACAAATCTAATACGTGGTCCTTACGCGGGAGAATTACTGGGTGCCTTTGTTCAAATCCTAAACCTGAATTTCTCAAACGACCACCTACTCGAATGAGTCCATCTTCCAAAAATGGTTTCAAGTGTCGGAAAGAACGACTACAAGGTTTGTTAAATTCTAAATTTTTAAATTCAGAAGCAAAATAACACTTCTGCAATTCGCGAAGTATGATCAATTCAGCCTTATCTAAATCAGCGGCGGTTATATGACCGCGTGTAGATAAAATTCTCAAAAATCGGCCTACATAAACAACACAACGCAACAGTCTCGACCAAGACGAGACGCGATTAGCCAACAACAAAACCAGGGACTCTTCACGCGGGACCGACACCACAAGCGAGTGCTTCTTTTCCTCGGGTGGTTCGGAAACCGTAGTGGGATTGAATTGACTAACTGGCCACTTATCTAACGCGGCATGAATCCAGGACGGTCCACTAAACCATAACGGGTGATCTAATATTTGCGAAGGAAGCAGTCCACGAGAGAGACAATCGGCTGGGTTGTCGGTGCCAGCAACGTGAAAGAGATTTTTTGGCGCTAATTCCGATTGAATTTTTGCCACTCTATTAGCGACGAAGGTGTCCCAACGATGGGGCGAAGAGTGGGCCCAACACAAAGCGACTGTTGAGTCCGAAAAAGCTAAAATTCTATTAATATTAATGCGACTACTACAAGCATTGGCGATAGAGGTGATCAATCTAACCAACAATAGTAAAGCGCATAGCTCGAGGCGTGCCAGAGAGACGACCTTACGGGGAGAGACCTTCGATTTCGCGCTTATAAGGCTAATTGAAACCTTACCTACATTCGAGACATGAAAATAGACTACTCCTCCATACGCCCTCTCACTAGCGTCCGCGAAGCCTACTACCGTAACAACACTATGTTGCGATATACCTACATGACGCGGAATTTGTACTTGGTCAAGCACAGAGAGTTCTTTTCTAAAGCGAGCCCACAACTTAGCAATGTTGTCGGGCGCGGTGTCGTCCCAATCACAATTCGAAAGCCAAAGCTCTTTTATAAGTAGTTTGGCGTACAGAACGACAGGAGCTACGAATCCCATCACGTCCCATATCCGTGCCACACACGACAGGATAATGCGTTTAGTACAAGTTTGCGGGGTCGAACTACTTTTCAAACTAAACGTATCAGATGCGGGCGACCAGCTTAAACCAAGCACCTTGTGCGTATCACTTTCATCGAACTCCTTAACCGAAGACAATCGGTGCGACGGTGGAATCGACTCTAACGCTGTTTGCGAGTTGCTCGTCCATTTCACGAGATCAAATTGACCCGCCTTCATGAGACTTATAACTTGAGCGGCCGTCTCGACAGCCTCGGCCTCGCTATCTACACTATACACGAAGTCGTCCATGTATAAGCCAGTCTCAATGGTGGCTCTCGCTTTAGGAAATGCATCGCCCTCGTCAGCGGCCAACTGCTTGACGGTGCGAAGTGCGTGAAAAGGGCTAGATTTAAGCCCGAAGCAAACACGATTAAACTCGTAAACCATTAAAGGTTCTTGCGGTGAAAATCTATACAAAAATCGTTGAAACCTACGATCGGGTTCGCGCACTTCAAGGCACAAAAACATTTGTCGAATATCTGCAGAGAGTGCCACAGCGAATAAACGAAAATTTACAATTATGTCAAATAAATTACCTTGAAGATTTTGACCACAATACAAAATGTCATTAAGCGACACGGAAGTGCTAGTCTTAGCACTGCCATCTAGAACTACGCGGAGTTTAGTAGTAAGCTTATCTTCTCTAATAACTCCGTGGTGCGGGATAACGTACGAAGGCTGGGTCTCGTCAGTGTCCGCAGGCGCAGGTGAGATGTAACCTTTATCTAAATATTCGTTGACAACCTCATCATAGGCTTGCTTTAACTTTGGAGACGCCTGCATCTTTCGTTCTAAACAAAGAAAGCGTCTTTCAGCGGATGCACGGGAGTCGCCGAGCGAAAAAATATCTCCCTTGAAAGGGAGCGCGACAACATAACGACCCTGCTCATCGCGAGTAGTCGTGCGACAATAAATCTCCTCAGCCATCTTGTCATCAGGGCTTAGGATTGGTGGGACATTGACCTCCTCAATCTCCCAAAACTTGCGGATGGTAGACTCCAGTGGCGGCTCGACGGTGCAACAGAACGAGGCAGTCGAGTGACTAAAACTATCCATAGAAGCGGGTGCAGAACCAATTATAACAAAACCCAGAACTGTTTCCAGGGCGTGCGGAGCGGGGTACGTCGGACCCCCTTGAACCTTACGTGATAACTGGAGGTGCGGGAGAATTGAAGCGCCGATCAATATATCGACGACTCCAGGAACAGCGTAAGTCTCATCAGCTAAAGGTAAGTCTTTAAATTTCGTTAATAAAGACGTGTCAACTGGGACGGTAGGCAACTGTTCAGTTATTTTATCCGTAACGAACGAATCCATGTCAAACCAAATTTTATTATTAAAACGAGATCCAAACCTCGTTTTAACTGTGCCATGAACAGCTGACCGTAAACCTCCAAAACCCGTCACCACTGAGTAGGTTGAACGCCTATCAACATTGAAACCGAGACGTTGACAACAATCTTGAGTAATAAAATTACTTTGCGAAGCGCCATCTAATAGCGCTCGAACAATGTGCGGTTTACCTAATGCATCAACAATAACCACGCGAGCGGTCGCAAGACAAACCGTAGTGAGGGCAGCACTAGCGGAGAACGAACACAAGGTGACGTCATTCGTAGCGGTCCCCGGGCAGGCCGGAGCGCGTGCGAGCTCGGGCTGCGGCTGCGGCGCAGGCTGCCGCGCGTCACCGCTCGACGAACCAACTGTGCTCACCTTGGATGCGGCATTACTATTTTCAAAATGAAGCAAAGTGTGGTGTCTCGCTTGACATTTGCGACAACCATTTCCGCTATTACATAAACCCACGCGGTGTTTAGTACCGAGACAATTAAAACAAAGATTATTAGCGCGAACAAATTTATAACGATCACTAGGCGACAATTTTAGGAAACCAGGACACTTGTACAGTTGCGAGTGATGAGTATTACACAAAGAGCAAACAGGTGATTGTACACGTGCTGGTGCGGTATTAACATAAGTATGGGTTGACCTCAGTGACCTCGATGACGCATCTATTTTGCGCGCGGGACTAACAACTGTCTTCGCGCCTTCATGTTTCGATGAAGAGCGTTGTAATATTTTTATATGCTCGCGAACAAAACCTTCTAAGTCTTCGAACTTAGGAATTTCATTGCCGCGATGATCCGACTCAAACAAACGAATGGTTTCGGAATCTAATTTCCTTAAACCCATATACAAAAATACGAAGTCGCAGAGGTCATCAATCTTTAGGTTCTTTACAGCGCGAACAGCTGACGCGAAAGTGTCTAGAAATTTCTCTAAGTTTTGATCGTTACATGCCGTAATAGATTTCAAATCAAACATCTGATCCAAATAGGCGTTAGCTACCGATCTTTTATCCTCATACTTAGCTTTCAAAGTATTTAAAATTAAGTTATAATTCCCGGCACTAAACGTAATTCCAGCGCAAACGGTTATAGCTTTACCAGTCAATTTTTCAACAAGATAATGCAATTTTTCGTGATCTGTCAACGAATCGTTCTTATCTATTGTATTCTCAAAACTATCTATAAATCGACACCAATTGCGAATGTTACCATCAAATTCGGGTATTTGAATTGGTGGCAACTTAGGTCGGTCGCGAGTGGGGTTGGGTCGGTCAGACGGCTTCTCCAAACTCCTCGCGACGCGCTTGATACGACAATACAAATCGTCAAACGACGACAAGGCTTGATAACTCACTGAGTAATCGGGATCCAAATTCAACTCTAAAACGTTGATGTCATGCACCAAGGTTTCGAAATCCGCGCGTAGACTATCTAAGTTTTCTATAGAACACAAGAACGAATCTCTGATGACCAAATCAGAGGTTTTAAGTGCACTATCATAAATCGATTGTACGCGAGAGTAAATCATTTCTTTTTTAGCGTATAAAAGTTTCAATTGAACCTTACCGGTCTTATCAACCTTTGGGGACATGTTTACAATTAAATCTCAAACTAAAGTGCGGTAAACAATAAATATGAAATGACTTAATCCTAGCGGTACAGAGCAGCGAGGCGGCGCGAGCGTTAACTATGTAGGTAGGTAGGTGCTTACAACTGTGAATGCACGCTTGAACAAACGCGCATAGCAACAAGGTCGTACCTACGCGATGGTCGCTGTCTAGATTCAACTATTATTTCCGAGATTAAGTATTGCGTAATATCTATTCAAATTAAAATACTTTCGTATGAATTGGGATGAGATGCGAGCGAGGTAGGCACAGCCACGTGTCTACCCACGCAGGTACTAGGCAAATACGACGTGAGCCGAGAACAACGTAATTGAAAAAAAACAAAACAAAGCCAAATGCGTTAGGTATTACACTGTGCCTATGCACTAGGGTGTCTGAGTATACCTAAGATCTTAGCCTAAATGTCTGGATGCGGGGTTTTCTACTAAAATAACCAGGCACTTAGGTGCGATGCGAAAATTGCGAACTACGATTAAGTGTTGATATGATACCTAACCTATTTATGTATTAGGTAGGTACAATGCGAGCCAGCGGCGAACGGACTACAAATTCTAAGCCTAAGTGTCTGGATGCGGGGTTTTCTACTAAAATAACCAGGCACTTAGGTGCGGTGCGCTCATTCCCATTAGAATAATAACAAAATACGAACTACGGCTAAGAATCCGGCTCGATCCGGACCAAAAATGGTGGCGCTTGGGCCAACGTGCGCGTGTGGACTGTATTGCGGAGAAGCAGATAACTGTTCTATTGACACTTTACACACAAAACAAGACAGGTGGCCGGGCTGCCGCGGATTCGGTCCAGGCAGTGAATGCAGCCCGAGAAATTAGGAGAGGATGCACTAACCTTCACGACCCACGTGTTTTTCATCGCAGCCGGTACACGGATCTTCTCTTCCTTGCTCAGGAGCTGCCGTCAGCGTCACTAGATCCCTTGAGGAACACACGAGAGGCACCATCCGATCGGTAAAGGTCTATGAGGCGGTTAAAATACAACAAATATTATTCATTTCTGAGAGACGCGCTCGCGATCCGTCCCTACGCTGGCTAGTTCAAAGCGGGAGTGGCCGTCCACATCTCACACAATGGCGGACGGAAGCTACAGCTAGCCCTACTCTATGGTTAGTGCGGAGGGGGAGACGGATCTAAAAGGAGTGTGTTTCCATGTCAAAAAATACAGTTTCCACATCGGCGCAACCAGGTACGATATTAGCAGTTTTCTCTCCTTTGATGTATGTTAGTTGAATTATTTAAAGGATATATTGCGGTGAAGACTTCAAGTGAGAAGTTCTAGCTGTTTTGTAAAGGCAAAACCATACTTCGTTATGTGTTAGGTATCTCTTACTTGCCTCATTCGGCCGCATACTCCGTAGAGTTGTCGTCTATATTTATTTACTTTATACGTAGGTATAACGCATAAGCAAATACGCGTGTGTGCCTAGTGCCCATAGCACGAAAAACAACCATAATCGCATCGTAAACGTATTGAGAGAACGGAGCATTGCGATTGGCAGGTTTCACACACACTTAGGTTTACAGAAGGCAAGCGGCCAATCGTTTGCCAATCGCAATAGTTTTTCGTGTTGGCGGTACACGAATTTGAATTATGTTGCATCAAAATGTGAACTAAACTGGTATTAGCGGCGTCTTCCTATCCCACTTTTACACAAACTACCAACTGGTACAGTCGACAAAAGATATAAGGTCGCACTTTTTCATATAATTTATATAGGAGGTAGGACACGGCGGTATTTCCGCCCAATTAAGCAGTCCGATTGGGGAAGTACCTCCGCCCACAGAATACCGCGGTTATAATAACTTCGTTTTATGTTCCCAGCGGTGAGTAGGGTAGCCAGAGCTCACTGAAGAATTTATGCTGTCAGTGGGATGACTAAAGGCTTGTCCTGCTTTGTCCTCTACACTGACGGTACAGAAACTCTGTGCTTACAGGGTCGGCAGCGCCAGTGTGGCTTCTCTGGCGTTACACACATCCATAGACCACTGTAACCACTTTCCATCAGGTGGGCCGTGCGCTTGTCTGCCACCTAAGTGATATATAAAATAATATAAAGTTGTATGTAAAGGTGCAACTGTATCTCCTTTGTTGACTGCACCAGGGTAACAGTTAACTGTAACACTTTGGCATGTTGAACACATCAGCTCGAAGTGTGGATGGCATGGCATATATTTTGTAAGGAACAACTTTTGGGAAAATATAGCCTTACTAATAAAACAAATGTGAATCTGCCTTTATGTTTCATATTTTCTTTTATGAGAAGAGATTAACGTTTGATGTTTATGAGATATATTATTTAGTTTACAGTTTTCAATTTTGAGCCTTATTACTTTGTGTTTAAATTAATTATTCTGTAGGAGCTTTATTTTGCGAGCGTTACTTTGTCTAATATTAATTTTATTGGCCTAAATTACAAAATAATTATTTTCCTTGCACATAATATACAAAGGAATACTTAAATTATTAATTTCATGTCCCAACTGCTACAAAATAACTAGAAATATAAAAATCATGTATAAATACATATAATTACACCTTTACTCCCGGAGGGTTAGGCAGAGACGAATTGACATCCACATTTCACCAATCATTGGATTCAATCCCACGTAATGAGCCTATTGCCGTATTCCAAGCGCTATTGTTGACTCAAGCCCAGCATCTCGGGCTGAGTCTACAATGTATCAAAATATCTGTATGATGTTAGGTAGTCCTAATTCCTTACTCGCTTTGTACGAATCCACTTGGAAAGAGATGATGTGGCTCAAATTCTAGTCTGGCACACACACAACCACGCGAAACACAAATGAACAAGAATCAGAAAATATATAAAATACGTATTAACTTTAACATTAATTCTAATAAAAAAAATTAGTCGTGTCGCGCTGTTTGTAGTTAAACTCCTCTAAAACGGCTTGACCAATTCTCATGAAATTTTGTGAGCATATTGCATATGGGTAGGTCTGAGAATTGGACAACGTCTGTTTTTCATCCCCCTAAATGTTAATGGTACCGTAATTATTTTTATTAATTTTTGGATTTTTTTTATGATACCTACTACATAAGCAAATACATACAACCATGAATTTTCGAACCTCTACGATCAACCCCTATTTTTCCATCGTGATTTTTTTTCTTTCCATTATAAGTAAGTCCCCGCACACTTATAGATCGTTATTTATATTGAACTAAATATAAAAAGTCTGAACATGTCTAATTTGTTTTATTTGTTTACAGAATTGGATTTGGATTACCTGGAACGAGGCGGTGGGACCCTGACAGTGGGAGGCGCTCCAAGCCTGGAACCAAGTCCGGATAGTCTTGACCTCGTCAAAGTGGTATTGCTTGGTGCGCCAGCTGTTGGGAAAACAAGTATCATACAGGTATTAGAAACATGTCAGGTGCTAAATACAAATAAACTTACAAACAGTACCCAGTAAGGTGGTTCCACATAGATATTTTAGTCATAAAACTACAACTCGACTTAGAGGTGTTACCACGATTCCATATATGGTTATCTTAGCACAGTTTTTTTATACCACTTAACAGATAGATAAGATAGAAATACACGGCTCTTCATATAGAAAGTGGTTGCCGTAGCTTATAGACGTGTATGTGCAACACCAGGCGAGTCACACTCGTGCTACCGACCCTATAAGAAAAGAGAGTTTCTGTGCCGTCAGTGCAGAAAACAAAGCAGGACAAGACGTATGGTCTTTCCTCTGACAGCATAAAAACACGCCAGTAAGCTTTGGCTACCCTACTCACCGACAAAAACACAACACGAAGTTATTAAGGTATTTTAATACTGCGTATTTTATAGGGTAGAGGTACTTCCACAGTCGGACTGCTCAGTTGGGATGGGAATACCGTCGTACCCTACCTTCTTCTAAACGTAAAACAAAACCTTCGTCATAAAATGTTATAAAGGTTCACATATAGTTTTACATCGAGCCGGAGCTAAGTAACAATTCTGTTAAGATAGATTCAGAAGCTATAGGAATATTTACTTCATTAAGTATACTGTTACAACACAATTCAAATATTCCAATTTCCCAGTTCCCAGTTGTTGGTTTGGTAATTGTTGCTTTGTTCATTCTACTTAATGTCAACGTTTATCCTAGCTTAATCTATGTTCGAATCATAAACAAAGACTGGATTCAGTATGTTGGTTTGCCTTTGCTATAAACGCTTGAATGTACAGTCCGCTCCTGATCTTGACTAGCGAAAGTACTCGAAATGATCTTAATATCTTGTTACTGCCCCTTCCTGTTGACTGATGATTCTGATATTTGGGACACACCTTTTAGTTCGGGCGATAATACAATTTGTATCAGAAAACAGTTTGGTATCAACATTATTAGTAGGTAGGTATTATGATCATTTTGAGTGCTATGTTATCAATCAATCAATTAGCCTATTCCAATCCATTGCTGGACTAGGCCTCTCCCAATGTTGGGAGGCGTGCTATGCTAGTCAAGATCAATATGATACTGACTGTACTCGTTGTTTGGTCAGCTCTTGAGTTTCGGTTGCACAGTTAGCGGAAGTTAGAACATTCTGTCCAATCAAACGCTGTGAACGTTCAGTTCTTGATTCTCAAACTCAGTTGGCGGAAGTTCGTGTGTTCGGTTAAATCAAATGTCGTGAACAGTCGGGACTTGATTGTGGTACAAGTCAAATTATTGTGTTACGTAGTAACAGTGTGTGAATATTGTGATAGTTCGTATATTTCGCCCAATTCTATACTATTTACGTTCGGCGTTTGATTTTCTTCATTATTTTATGATAATCAAGAGATTCAGATTATGTCTACTACTCTGTAAAGCTTAAGATGGCAATCTTGCTCGTTTACCTTCAGTATCATTGTCGCGTAAAACATATTTTTTTCAGAATTGCCGAGAAATGGAAAATTTGTTCTAGCTCGTTTAAATGACACAAAATATATACCTACAAACTAACCTACCATAACAGAACTAGCTACTAATATCCTGTACAAACTTAAACAAAAACCAACCATGATCTATAGACTAAACACTAAGCTTCTAAACGAAAATATATAAACGTCGAATGATACATTTTGAGTGTCGCAATGTTTCTAATAGGAATATTCTTAAATGTAATTGTAAACCTTTGAGGATGCCGTGAGGCGAAACCGGTCAGGTGTAATAAGTAATAAAGTAATGTGGAAAAGTACAAGTGAGTTATCAACATGTGTAACAACAAATTCCACCAAGTGCCATCAATCTACAGTATAAATAGTCATTAAATTATAATGTCAAGATTACTCCATAAATGCCCAACGTCCTTAAGCCACGTGTAAATGTATCTTGCTGTCACAGTTATTCAGGTCAACGGTAATGATAAGCTCTCGTTGGGTGGCAAAAGCGACCTCGTCTCTCGATACCCTGCGCTACAAGGGTGTAAGTTACGCGGTCCATTACTTGGTCGTCGCACTTTATATGTTCATTACTCCATCCTAAGGGTTATGTTATCTTACAACTTTCCTTAATAAATATGCTATTAAGTAAAAGAACTGATATCTGGTTGGTACTTCTAACCCTGAGCTTTGTAATATTTGCATAACTTTATTTCAGATTTTATGAAATATGGAAGAACATCTTCAGTACTTACCATTATAATAATGTTCAACTTTAACTTGTGCTTAATTGCAAAGATAATTTTAGTGTCAAAGTAAGAAATCCAAACCGCTAAATTCGTTACAGAGGTATGATGGAAAGTATTTACTGTAGCTTATAGACATGTGCAACACCAGAACAAGCCTTTGGTATTTTCACAGACAGCACAAAAACTCATAAAAAAATTTAGCGGTTTGGATTTCTTACTTTGGCACTAAAATTACATTTCCAATTAAGCACAAGTTAAAGTTGAAGATTAAAATAATGGTACTGAAGATGTTCTTCCATATTCCATGTTTGTATCGTCTTGTGTTCCCGGTGGTGAGTAGGGTAACCAGAGCTCACTGGAGAGTTTTTGTGCTGTCAGTGGGAAGACCAAAGGCTTGTCCTGTTTTTGTGTTCTGCACTGAGGGCACATAAAATATCTGTTCTTACAGGGCCGGCAACACGGATATGACTCCACTGTTGTCACACACGTTCATAGGTCACGGTAACCACTTTTCATCAGGTGGGCCGTGTGCTTGTCTGCCACCTAAGTTGTATAAAAAAGAACATAAAGGTATCAGTATATCAACATGATTTCACAATGACAGATAAGATATTACGACCGTATCACAACGTCAACCTTCATAAACGTTAAGCGTACAATTATTCTGACACTTGATGTAGCCGAAGGGTTCTACAAAATGGGGTTAGGTAATATTACTCATATTATGGAAGAGGGGTCGTTAACTATAAAGGGCGCAGGTGTAAAACGAGAGAACATGGAATGCGTAATTGTGTTATTTGAAATTCAAGCAATACGGTATTGGATAACTTTATGTTGAAAATTTATCTCGATGACATTTTAATGTTCATACTTAATTTGTTAAGGTAGGAGGCGTCCTACCTTCCGTTTGACTTCTCGCGGTCTCGATTGGATTAGAAATGGCCTCTGTGGCGTAGTGGTAGACTGCTACGCGAAGGGCGCGGGTTCGATACCCGCTCAGTGCAAATATTTGTATGCATGAATTTGTCTATTTGCTTTGGTTTTCTATGTGTAATATATATGTATGTATTTACAAAAAGTATTTAAGTATGTTTATCCGCATTCTATATTCCATAATACAAAATAGTTTATGATGGTTTACTAATGTTTGGCAAAAAACGTTTCCCAAAGTGTCACATGCCAAACTATGTTTCCCAAATTTTCATTTGGCAAAAAAATATTTATAATTATACTAGGTATCGGGACTTCTCGCCAATTATATCTTGGAACTTACTATTTCTGCCGACGTTTCGGATGCGTTGCAGCACCCGTGGTCACGACTTGACTGATAGTAAGTTCCAAGATATAATTCGCGAGAAGTCCCGATACCTAGTATAATGAAAAAAAAAAAAATTTGCAAAACAAGTTTTCGCTATTTTACAGTTAGCAATACTATTTTTGCCAATTTATAGTTTAACAAATAATTACATGGCAATATTTCATTTTACCAAGTATTAGGTAGTCAAATATGGTTTGGCATAACATATGGACAAATAATTTACATGTAAGAACTTCTATTATAATTATATTGCTATTATACAAATCAATTCTGGCGCTTCGCTGGCCAATGTATTTTACTTTATTATAATTACGAACGAACTTATTTTTGGAATATATATTTTATATAATAAAGCTTTTGCTTCATGTATATTTGACTTAATAAAAATTTACTATGTAAAAAGTTGCCAAATGAATATTTGACGAAGTGATTAAAATGCGAAATATAAATTTGCTAAAGATTCTTTAGGGAAATGAAACTATGCGATAAGTTTTTTGGGAAGTGAAATTTGACGAAACATATTTTGCCAAACGGCAGGATCCTAGTTAAGATATGCTTACCATAGGTATAGATAGCGTTGTGTAGAATGTTATAGAATATTTATTCATTTATAATTATTATGTATAAGAGTGTAAAGTAAATAAGTTTCATTATCTTCCATGTATCACATTAACTATTTATACAGTCGATTGATAGCACTTGGTGGAATTTGTTGTTACACATATTAAGAATACACTTGTATTTTTTCTACACTCAGCACAGAGTATCACTATAACTGTTAAGAAAATACAAGCGTTAGTCAAACGTAATCACTGAATAAAAAACCCCGCATATGACAAATACAGTATGGTATGTAATAAAACCAAATTCCCAGGATATTATGAGATGGTATCCAACATTGGTTTATGTCCCAATTTCCTCCCCCACTACATCATCAAAACTAACGTATGCAATACACCATTAGCACGAATGGGCTTATACGACTCATTCAATATTCCATGAATATTTGATATTGGAATAAAGTTGAAATTGTATAAGCATCACGTTGATAGTGCCGGGTTAACCTACAGTTAACTTTATAGTATGCAATAACTTACAATACTCTTGTATTTAATGAAATAAAAAATAGCAATTAAATATGTGTATAAATTTTATTATGAAATAAGGGTAAGTAAGAAGATGATATCGAAAGAAGAAAACTGAAGGCTTCTTTGGCGTAGCAGTAGAAAGTTCGACTGCTACTCAGGAGGCGTGGGTTCGATTCCTGCTTAGTGCAAATATTTGTATGTATATGTATATTTGCATTAGTCTGGGTGTTACTATGTATAATATGTACGTATTTAAAAATATCTAAGTATGTTTATCCGTATTCTAGATTCCATAATACAAGCTAGTTAAGCTTACCATGAGTTAGATAACGTTGTGTACAACGGTTGCATCAAAATTTGTATTACTAGGTATATAAAGTTATAGGGCTAACTAACACAACTTATTTTCGACTTTTGAGGGTTGTTTTTTGTGACGGGGATTTTTTAATATTTTAAGAAGATTTTAAGTGTTTTGTAAAATTTGCAAAAAAAAATCATTTATCACGTCAAATATTCATTATTACAACATTCAGTTTTTATAAACTTAATTTAATAAACTTACTAACGGAGTATACTAACGTATGCAATTGGGGGTGACAGGTGGAGCCGCCTGTCACCCTGGCAGAAGCAGGCCGCGGCGGTGGCGTGTGTGGCGCTCCTCCCCGTTTCCGGGGACGAGTTGGGGACTCTGTAGTCCCCACACCCGAGAAGAGTGCCAGATCGTGAGAGATGGCCCTGGGTCGGCCGGGGTGCGAGGGATATGCCTGTCAACCTCACCTTCGGCAACCAAAGCCACAGGCGGCGTGCGTTTTAGTCGGTTCGAGTCCGACATAACCTCCTCCACCGGCGCCGGTGGGGAGGTATCCGTGGGGATTTTGCGCACGTAAAAAAAAAACCTATGCAATTTAATTGTAATTAAATGTTACACCGCATAGTAGTAGGGTGGTCCTACTACTATGCGGTGTAACTTTATTAAGACTTTATTAAGAACTAACCATATCCAATAACAAGATAGTGGATACATGGATAGGCTACCACAGATGATAAATGAGTTAACGCTCTAATCCTTCGTAGGCAGTATTTACATGTCTTTAAAATACATTTTTTTTAATTTCAGCAATTCGTTTGGAGTGATTTCTCAGATGAATACATACCAACAGATAAAAAACATACCTTCTACCCATCAGTCATCATTAATGAACATTTGTATGAAGTCAAAATTACTGACGTACCGGTAATACCTTACTTTCCAATAAATTCGTACTACGAATGGACTCATTACAGATTCTATGGACTAAGAAGTGCTACAGCTTACATTTTAGTATTTGATTTGTCTAACGTAGAAACTTTTCAATACATACGAACTTTGAGAGATCAAATGGTTGAAAGTCGGGACATGAGGAACGTTCCAGTGTTAGTTGTTGGCAATAAACAGGATCTACTTTGTAGTAACACTCCATCTGCAGCGAGTGGACTGCAACAATTGGCTATAGCTGAGAGTGCTTGTGGAGACTCAAGGGAGAAACGACGGAACATTGTAAATTTAGTACGAAAACACTGGAAGTGTGGATATGTGGAGTGCTCGGCAAAATATAATTGGCGAGTGATAGCTGTATTTAAAGAACTGATGGAAATGATAGACTCTTTAGAATGGAGTGGTGGAGGAAGGAGTGCGGAACCTCCACCTGACTCCACAGCAGGTGGTGGATCGGGCTCAAATGAAAATCGCTGTGTTGTTGCTTAGAATAACATTGTGTACCGTTTCATTTTATTTACTTTCATGTGATCAAGACTGCTGATCTTAAAAGTATCTTATCATTACGTAGTATTATTTTATTACAATGTTGTCCAAATAAACTAGAGCTATGAATTCGGGCTAAGATATTTTTTATTCTAACCTAACATGATACCTATCAATGCTATTTGGTTCATAAATGTGGCAAGTTTTAGATTCAATAAGTTTTCTATACAATGTTCTACTCTTGTAAACTTGCAGCATTACTAGCATTGTTAATATGCCTGGATATTCTAAATATGACCTATTGTAAAACTGGATAACATAATTTCAAACAATCGAATCCCAAAATAATTCTCAGAAACGTCGTTTTAAATGATCTTGAGTTGATCTCTCAATACTTTATAGTTTTTCATTCAGTTTATAACGCAAAATTTTGTATGTAATAGTATTTGTAACGAATGTTGTATAAATCAACTTTTCCCACGGTCTCAACTGTGATGTCGCGTACGACTTTATAGATTGAAAATGTAATTAATTTTAAGTATTTCTTCTGCTCCCAAGCTATCACTTCATCAAATTTAATGAGACTAGTGTGGGCTAACAATGCCTCCCGTAGGAGGTTTAAACTTTCAAGCTCTTTCTACTGCGTAGAATATCAAATGTTAATAGTGTTGTCAGCCAAAACATTTCATACTATATTTTTATACGCAGCATAGTTAGTGTAATGGACTATTTCTTTAGTTAAATCTACAAATAATTACTGTCCATAATCTTTCAGCATTATCTCTTATAAAATTTTGTAAAGTTTGAATTATATTCGTGTATTAGTTTTATTTCAGGGTACTTTTACACTTTTCTACTAATACAAATTGTACGTAAAGCTGCTGTTTAGATTTTTGACTTTTTGTTATGTCTGTGATTAGAATCATAGTTTCTTGTGTAAATTGCATTGAAATATACGTATTTATCGTTGTACATTTTCTCATTGCTTATAATAATGTTTTAGTTAAATGTAACAATTTCTGGATCTTACTTTGTAAAATGAACAATATTCGTAAATTCATGTAGATTATATGGGCTTATTACAAAATTGTATGTAAATTAGATTTAGAAACTTACTCTGTGTTGTGCTTGTTACCCTACGTGCTTCCTATGTCGTTGTTTATTGCATAGATGTAGCATCTGTGCTTAGGGACTTCTTTATCGATATAGTATCAATTCGTATTATAAAAATCTATTTACAGTTTGTTGCATTTTTATAGCAGTTAGACTATTTTGTAATAATTTATGTGTTGTTCAAGTGAATGCTGATATAAGACACATTATAAGGGAAATTAAACTTAAATGGAGGAACGTGATTGAGAGAGGTTAAATAAAAGCAATATAAGATATAATAAGAAGTGGTAGCGTGAATACTAAGGTACTGGACTTGCGAGAGATTATGAGTTTAAAGACAATCTAGTGAACACACACAAAACAACGTACAAAGGTACGTTAAATTACAAATTCATTACAGAAAATATTATGTTTTATGAAAACTGATTTAAATTGATACCTCTCAGTTAGGTGCAAGAATTATATGTATAATGAGGTAATTAAATATCATCATATCAGTAATAATAATATGGTTTTACAATATTGCAAACACACAGGATATTTACCATGTTTTGTTTTGAGTTTCCATGATAATCCCCCGCGATCATGGTGCTTGAAATAGCGCCGAAAAATTAGAAACTTCAAACAATACAACATGGTAAATATCCCGTTAGCTGTAATAGTAATGTGAGTGACCGTGATAGTTTAAACGCTTTTGGAAAGTTCTGATTGAAATCTAAAATTATTAATGTTTCTAGTTTTTGCATCATACATCTCTGTTTCAATAACTGTGAATTGCTCTGTGAAAACAATTATAAATAGAGACTAGTTACGTATGTTAACTTATTATATAATAAGGTTTAATTTCAAAATGATTCAGAGGCATTATTCTGAATGACATCGAGTTTCAAACGCAGAAGTTACATCAGGACACTTCAATTGGTTTGTATGAAAAATAAAACTAGCTGAAAACAAGACCAACTTGAATGTACCGGTTGTTGAGATTGCGAGTAGTTACGAAACGGTTTGTCACTCAGTATATTGCATAGCAATAGCACTAATATTGTCATAATTTCGTTACTACAGCATCTTTATTTTCAAACTAAAAGTGTATACTATATCGATAGCATTGAATATTATGTCAAATTAATGTTATTATTTTTCAATGGAACAGTACTTAGGTTGTTTTAAGATTCTTAGCGGCCAAATGTGTAAATTGCAGTGTGAGTCTATAATGTACGTTACTTTAGATAATCGTTATACAAATGTTACACTGTGCAATAAAGCGTTGTGAACGATTTTAAAATTTGTTTCATTATTGATATCATTTCATTATAGATTTCGCATGCCGCGTGGCTTTCGGCAGAATAGAATTTGGGCCACCCCATCTCTTCCCATGCGGTTTCGTATAAGGCGACTAAGGGATAGGGCTGTTTAACATTAGACAGATAATATACACCTCAGACTTAGCCTTCGATGCATGGCTCGAGTCAACAATAGTGCCCGGAATACCGGACCTAG
Organism: Eilema griseolum; assembly: GCA_963662185.1. Classification (NCBI taxonomy): domain Eukaryota; kingdom Metazoa; phylum Arthropoda; class Insecta; order Lepidoptera; family Erebidae; genus Eilema; species Eilema griseolum. The sequence goes on from OY759249.1 coordinate 8,310,615, forward strand.
TACAATTATTGGTGAAATGTGGGTCTTAATTCACCTCTGCCTAACCCTCGGATTTTATGTATGTATGTGTATATCGTTCGCCACTTTTTTCATCATCCGAAATATCCAATCCAATGTCACTTATATCCTGAGACTCTTCTTATTGTCTCCTTCTTATAATTTACTTATCTATGCACCATCCTGCGCCATTCTGGACGTTGTGCTGCTAAACCTTCCCATTGAGATGGTTCAATGTTGCATCTTTTCATATGACGCTTCTAAACATCTTTAAACCTGTGGAGTTGGCCGCCATGTTTCCGCTTGCCCTCGTCTAGTTCATAGTAGAAGATGCGTTTTGCCACTCTCTCCTCCGCCATACGTGACACGTGACCGCACCACCGAAGCTGCCGACGCATTAAGTAGGCCACAATGCCACCAACATTGGCTCGTCGCAAAACTTCGGTGTTACGCACTCGGTCGGACTATCGGATCTTCATGATGGAACGTAGGCATTTGAGGTGGAAATGATCCAGAGCGCGTATGTAGTGCCGATACACATACCACGTCTCAGAGGAATATAGGAGGTTTGACAGCACAACTGCCATGTAAATAGATATTTTGGTGGTCAGCTTAAGGTCATGTGAGCAGAAAACCTTGGAACGCAGCTTCCTAAATGACGCAGCTGCGGCACAGATCTTGCTACCGATCTCATCACCAGGGTCACACTTGGATGTTATAGTGCTCCCCATATAGTGAAACTCGTCAACCTGCTTGAGCATGTCCTGACCTAGCTGTATAGATAGTGTCTCGTGACCATGTGCGTCCAGGGACATCACCTCCGTCTTCTTGACACTGATTTTAATCACACGCATAACGTTGTGTGACTATTTTGATATTTTTTTACACTTGTACCGTTTCTATACACATGAAATAACAGGACATGAACACAACTAAACACTGGCATTTTCTTTTTAATATAGGACACGTCAATTAGACTTCGCCTTAAGGCAGTCTCAGATAGGAGGATCACCATTGCTTACATATATGTCATGTGACAATGGTAGCACTCAGCGTGACGGCCTCATCATATGCTTTTTCACGCCCGCTTAAAGGACCCGGGACGGTAAGAACAAGGAAACACGTGCACTGGTAATATATTCCAGGCCTTAATGGTGCGACAAAGGAAAGAGTCACCGAACCGCTTGGCACTTGATCGGTTCGGATATACAGACAACAACTATTTGTATCTACCTTAATGTTATAAAAAGGCCATACACAAATATATGTTTTTTTATACCACTCATTTGGCAGACAAGCGCACGGCCCACCTGATGGAAAGTGGTTACCGTGGTCTATGGACGTGAGTAACACCAGAGAAGCCACACTCGCGCTGCTGACCCTGTAAGCACAGAGTTTTTGTGCTGTCAGTGTAGAGGACAAAGCAGGACAAGCCTTTAATCTTCCCACTGACAGCACGAATTCTCCAGTGATATGTCAATTATATATATGTCATTTATATACTACTAGTTGTTGCCCGCGACTTCGCACGCGTGAATGTCGGTTTTCGCAACAAAACATGACTTATGTCCTTTCTCAAGGTCAAATCTACCCCTACATCAAAGTTCATCAAAATCGGTTCAGCGGATTAGGCGTGAAAGCATAACATACAGACAGAGTCGCTTTTGCATTTATAACATTAATATGGATCTATCATAAATGCACATGGAAATAAACGAAATATGACTGATAACCTTTTAAAATCTCACTCTTCCACATACCGTTCACAAATAACTATTCAACATGACATCTATTTGTACCTGCCAATGGATGATATTACTAAACAGGCTAAAGAGGTCAAGCTGACCTTACCGAGAGTTTGCTAAAGGATATTCCAAGCGGTAACAATATTAATTAGATTTGTCCAAACAACCAAGTGTGGAGGCAAAGTTCAAAGGTTTAAACGAGGGTCGAAAGCTAGATGACTTTACTTTTGTTTACAGGACTTTAGGGATTACGTACAGCCTCTGTGTGTACGTTAGTGAATGTGACCGCTACGCAGGGGATGTGGGTTTGATTCCCGCTCAGTGTAAATATTTGTATGCATGAATATATTCTCGGCAGAGTAGAATTATTACCACCCCATTTCTTCCCTTGCGGTGTCGTACAAGGCGACTAAGAGATAAGGCTGTTTAACATCAGACAGATATATACAGCCCAGACTTAGTCTCAGTAGAATGGCTTGAGTCAACAATAGAGCCCGGAAGACGGCAATAGGCTTACCTTCTATTACGTGGGACTGAATTTTTATGATTGGTGAAATGTGGGTATTAATTCACCTCTGCCTAACCCTCCGGGGATAAAGGCGTGATTATATTTATGTATGCATGAATATGTTTATTAGTGCGTCTAAGAGCACGTTAAGCTATCGTTTATCCATATGAACATCTACGGCAGTTGTTATAGGTAGATGATGTCCTAAGAAGTTCAACAACTGGTTCACCTGCAATATTTCGATATCGCCATTGGGTTGTGCAGGTTAGATGGCAGTTGCTTCGCAGAAAATGTCAAAGTTCAGCCAAACCCGCAGTCAGACTTGAAAAAGTAGACCTCGAACTCCGAATTGAAAGCTTCGGATGCGACGCTAGGATGAAGAGAGAGGGAGGGAGTACCTACAGTATGAGATTATGTGTCTAAATTATTTCAAGGAAGATTTTTGTGTTTGAGGGAGGGTCAATTCATATCAGGCGGTAAATGGTGAGTGATGATGTGGTTGATAAAGGAGCAGGTAACATGTGCACTCAAGAGTTGAAGACTCCTAGGTTATAGCTTTTCGGTTACACAAATTAAGACAGTGTATTCTTTTTCTTAGCTGTGATAATGAATATATTGAGTTCATTTTTAATCAGGCAGAAAAATGCTCGAGCAGTTTTCAAGTGTTGATTAAATATCAAACTTATTCCATTTAAACAAAGCTTAAAATTGTAAACATAACGCGTTACTATCTTATCAGATAGGATTTAATGCAGCATACTATTTATCTTTCAGAAATAATAGGGATGATATCTAATTAGCAATTTAAAATTGCCCGAGTATTTTGTTAGGTTATCTGATCTGATCCTAAGAGACTTACGTTTTGCCCGTGCTACGCAATGTTCCATACATCGATGTAAGTACTGTATTATTAAGGCTCATGAATATGCTAAAGGAGGGCAAAAAGTACACCTGTGGGAGTCATATAAACTTATGACTATCGCTTGGATACATTTTCAACATCTAATCTTCAGGCACTCGAGATGGAAACAAAATGTAAAAAATATTCGTGTTTATTATTCAGAAGCAGGTATATTCATTCTCGTTAGAATCTTAAGGTGATGATACACTTGAGTATTCACTTGTAACAGAACATCGGGCATTCGACATTTTAACAAACAGAGCCAAGCATAGATCATCTAGTAAATGCAAATTTACTGTTCTTTCGCGAAAATACTCGCTAGAATGCTCTACAAAAATATCGCTGAAACGGTCTTCTTTACATATCTGTAATGTATCATTTGCAACAATGCTTTTTTTTACGTGCCCAAAATCCCAACCGATACCCCCCCCCCCCCCCCACCGGAGCCGGTGGAAGAGGTTATGTCAGACTCGAAACACACTGCCTGTGGGTCGTCTTTGGATGCCGAAGGTGAGATTAACTGGCAAATTCCTCGCACCCCAGCCATCTCTCTCGATCCGGCCCTCTCCTCGGGTGTGGGGAGAACAGAGTCCGCACGACACCCGCGTAGAGTCTCCTGTAGGAGTCCTCCGGGTCCTGAGGGCGCGGGGCTCTTGGGCAGTAGCCACGCCAGAACGTTGGCTGTGCCCACCAATTTGGGGCCCAGACTTCGGCAATTCTTCTTGAAGTCCCACTGGCCGTTGAACACGAGCCTCAGATATTTCATCTGGGGCTTGATGCTGATGAGAGTGCCTCCCACTGTGAGACTGGAACCAGGTGGTGGCGTGCACCGAGGTCCATGAAAGAACGTGGCCTTGGTCCATCCATTCCATGACTTGAGCAACCGCGTCGTGGCCCTCAGAGTTGCTTCGCGGTATGTAGCCCCTCTCGCCGTTACCAGCGTAACGGCAACGCCGTCCGCGAGTTTGCCGCGAAGCACCCAGTCGTATCCGATGTTCCACAGGAGCGGCCCTAGAACAGATCCCTGCGGAACACCGCACGACATCTCACACCGACCGACGCCGGTCGCACTTGGGTAGATGACGGCTCTCTTCGTCAGGTACGCCCCGACTGCGGCGGAGGTAGAGAGGCACATCGTGGTACATGAGTGCCATGATGCAACTCCAGGGCAAGGTGTTGAACGCGTTGGAGATGTCTAAGGACACCACCAACGTCATCTCACCCCGTGCGCCACCGGCGGAAGCCGTATTGGACATCCGCCAGGTCCGGCCCCTCACCAGAGAGGTGCTCGACGAGGCGCTTCGCAATAATTCTTTCAAAGACCTTGCCCACCTCGTCGAGCAACACAATGGGCCGGTAGTCGGACGGTTCGTCCGACGGGCGACCCTCTTTTCGGATGAAGACCAGTTTCCCCGCTTTCCACATATTCAGAAACTGGCCCCGCTCCAGACATGCGCTGAGGAACCCTCTCAGTTGGGGTTCAAGACCGTTTTCTCCCAGAGCTAGGACCCACGCGCGGCCCGGAATGCCATCGGATCCCAGGGCGGTGTTTTTCTTGGCTCTAAGCCTTCGCACCGCTAGCTCCAGTTCTACCCAAGTGAGCTCGAGGACTTCGTCATCAACTACCACACTGGGCGCCACAGGCGACTGAGGTGGCGGAGTCGTCTGCGTCGGAACGTTTTCCACCCGCGCCGGTAACAGGAATTCAACCACTCCACCGAGCAGATCTTGCTGGAGAACCTGGGTCAACGGCGGGGCCCGGGGGCGCAGCTTTCCTCTTACCATAAGGTAAGGCCGCCCCCATGGGTACCGCTCCAGTGTCTCCTCCAAAAATCTCTCTACTTTCATTTGAATAAAAATAAGTCTAGCCGCTTTTCTAGGTGTTATCACAATTCATAACAGCACGAGAGAAAAGACACACGGGAAAGCCGCGGTAGGTCGTCACGGGAACTGGTAAAGCTGACGATGAGCAGTCTGTGGACCACATAAAATACATGCAGGCGTGGTCTTTCAAACCAGACACAACAACAGACAATGTCTTAAAATATCTATATAAAATAAAATAAATGAATAAATAACATATTTAATCATTAACATACATACATACATACATACATCTGTAATTCATAATATTTAATAAACCTTAATAATCAAAATACTAAACAATGCACAATCTTGTTCACTTTAATCCCGCTCCACATTTTTATGATGCAAAGAGTAGAAATGATTATAATCTTCAAGTTTCCTTATTAAATGGCAGAGGCACACTTCCTGAGCAAAATCTCACAATTTCCGCCCGTTACAAATACGAAACAAGACAAGCTGTATCCGATGCCCTTCCTTTAAGTACAGGAAACTTTTAATTGCCAAAAATAGAAAAACTTTCGGTTTATTTATATAAACCTATATATACCTATATATAGATAGGTAGGACGCGCCAATTTGACTTCACCTCGCCTGATGGTAAGCTAAAGGTAAAATCTCAGGAAAGAGGGTCACCAATAGACACGTAGCATATTACAATGGTGGCACTCAGCTTAGTAGCCTCTTCAGATGCTTTTTCACGTCCCGCTTAAAGGACCCGGAAAAAAGGAAACACGTGAACTTAGAAGCATATTTTTCATTGAAGATATTGAAGTGGTAAACCCAGTCGCAACTGAGGCGAAGTCTTTCTTAGGTCCGTTTTAACTGCGAAGCGGCTAAGCTTGGACATTTTCAGTGATTTGATTGCTAGTTGACCTTCATTACCCATTGGCGACATCAAAGTTCTGTAGTGAGATAGATCTCTAGATAGTTAGAAGATATGTAAGTTAAGATAGGTAAGTTTATGTAATTTAAGAATAAGGAATGTCACAAGTACTCGTAACCGGCGTGCTTGCATGAAAACATTACTGGCAGTAGAAGGAGCTCGTGAAGTGTGTAAGGATAGAGTTAAATGGTGGGCTGTTGACTTTGCCTATGCCCTATTGTATGTAATGTGTTTAAACTATCATTGTCACTCACATTAGTACTAAAGTTATCGGGATATTTACCATGATGTAAACTCAGAACAATGCAACTACTATGCGGCACGCTGTGATGGCCGTTTTGACACGACTGGCTTTGATCGTTTTCTCTTATTTGGTGTGTGAACTTAACTTTCTTCTGTGCAATTCTCGCCATATTTTTCTTTAGTTATTCGTCTAACAGTTCGTAGTCCAATATCAAGCGCACCAAAAACAAAAGAGCAAAATCAGTCGTGTCAAAACGGCTATCATGGCGTGCCCCATCTACGGTATGTTTGTAAGTTCGAGGAAAAGTCAAATTCTCTTCAGCCAATCAATAGTTTTATTTACAGGTGACGTTGGTTTGGTCTGCGAAGATTTTAATAGAGACACTCCAAAATTTTGTACCTATCTTTAAAAAAAACTTGATCACTGTTTCAACATACCCTAACCAATTTTTATTGAATACTTTGATTTTTCCTTAAATCCTTTTCCAGAATAACAGATATTTGAAGAAATATTGTGCGTAAGGATTAATACAAGGGTCTAGAATATTCATCTAAGATATATTCAGTAATAAATTATGTGTTTAACCTACGACCGGCACGAAAGAGCCGGTAATAAGTAACACAAAGGGTTCACAGAATTTTAAAGGGCCTTTATAAGGGTGTAAGGTTGTGTAATCTTTTTCATACGGATCACCGCATATCAGTGTAGGACCAGCCGTTATCCTTTCCACACAATGGTTATTTTCGTATCCAGAGAAATTAAAATTTAACGTGAATATTTGTGGTAGCTTCAATTTATTACCAGACTCAACCGCTTTTTATTATAAAATATTAATAAGTGTGCCTATGCTTCGCTTATTTATTGGAAGCCACATGATACAAAGTGTACGTTTATAAACATTTTGGGGTAGAACAACTTGGTAATATTTTGAGTCAATCCATCAAATACTTTGGAGTTGCACGGAACGGTTTATTGAATTACCCTTGGATGATACAATTTTGTACAGAAAGTATGGTTCACAGAAATGCGAAAAATATCGAAGAAGATATCATTTGGTTGACATTATGTTTGTGTATGTAATAACCTTTTTATGCTGAATAGTCTGTTTATCGAGAAAGGTTATAGGATATATATCATTACGCTACCACTCAAAGGAGCGGCGCAGTAATAAAAATGCCAATAAACTCGGCAGATTTTTGTACCATATTTGAAATATTATGAATTGTTTCATGTTTTTGATTATGTCACTGTACGAAACTGGGTGGAGTGGTTATAGTTTTTAATATACAGTAAATGTAGATCTACCATATTTGCTATACAACATGTTTTAACGAAAACAAAAGAATATTTATATTATGGTTCATCGACAACACGGCTTGACGATGTCTTAGTAAACAAAAAAAGCCAGAATAATCATTTACTGATGGAAATATTCACTGAAAGAACTTATTCGAATAATAGGTTTATGGTTAGTAGGTATCTGACTGTACCTGAACACCAAAAACATAAAATCATAGGTATACTATATTTTCTCAAAAATTTCGCTCAAAAATACAAACGCAGTCGGTTATGATGGTATATCTACATTTATTTTAAAACAATGTGATATGGAGCTGGCAGAGGTCTTGTGTCATTTGGTCAATCAAACATTTATACAAGGTGTATTTCCCGAAAAATTAAAGATATCTACAGTGAGGCCACTTTACAAGAAACACAGTAGATTGCAAATGAGTAATTATAGACCTATAACTCTGATTCCTGTGTTTTCAAAAATCTTTGAAAAAGCCATGTGTGTTCGAATCAATGACTTTTTGAAAAAATTCAACATCATAGTCCCAGAGCAAAATGGTTTTCAGGCTAACAAGTCAACCACACTGGCAGCTTTTAACTTGTTTAAGAACATTACTGAAAACATTGATAGGAAGAGACAAGTATCTGCTGTGTTCTTTGATATGAGTCGCGCATTTGATTTTGTAGATCATAAAATACTGATCAGCAAATGTGAACGATATGGGCTCAGGGGCAAGGCTCTCGAATGGATAAGTAGCTATCTCCAAAATAGTACACAATGTGTTGAGATAGACCGGATTGACAATAAAAAATGCTTAAACGCCTTTAGATCACAGTTTGCGCCAAATACATTCGGCGTGCCCCAGGGAAGTGTTCTGGGTCCTCTACTCTTTCTTCTCTATATTAATGATATACCTAAAGTTATAAAAAATCACTGTACTTTATTCGCAGACGATATATCAGTTGTAGTGTCCGACGTCAGGGGTGAACCACAGCACATTTCTAATGTAAATACTGCAATAAGCGACGTAATGAATTGGCTAAGTAAGAACAATCTAACCGCCAACATAGCTAAAACAAAAATTTTACAATTTGAGAATTACAAATCAAATAACAAACCACTAAAGATCACCTATCAGGGTACAGATATAGAGACAGCAGTTGATACTAAATTTTTAGGTATTACATTAGACAAACATTGTAATTGGCACTTACATATAGATGGCTTATGTTCCAAAATAAATCGGTTCGTTTTTGCTTTAAGACGACTACGCAAAACAGTGAATTTAAAAACTGCAATGACTGCTTACCACGGCTATATACAATCAACTTTACGATACGGTTTATTGTTATGGGGTAACTCAAATCATATCTCAAAGGTCTTTATATGTCAAAAAAAATGTATTCGAGCTATGGCGAACATTGGGCCACTAGACTCGTGTAGACCAGCCTTTAAAAGTCTTAGGCTGCTGACGTTGACGTCACTATACGTTTTGGAAATTGGCATTTTTGTAAGGAAGCATCCAGAGTTGTTTAAAAGGGCCAGTGAAGATAAGTTGTACAAATCTAGGGATACCACGAAACTTCTGCTGCCTAGCTGTAAAACTTCTCTCCATCAAAATAATTCACATTATTATGACAGCCAAAATTTATAACCACATACCCAGACCCATTAGAGAGCTAACCTTCAACAAATTCAAGAAAGCACTAACTACCTGGCTGATTGAGAAGTGTTATTATAGTGTCAAGGAGTTTCTTGAGGATAAATGATGATTGTTTGGGTACAAATCACATTTGAAGTGTCATTTTAATGTATTATGTGGGACTTATAAATGAGATGATTATTGTATGTGTAATTATTAGTAGGTAGGTATTGTGTATTCTTTTATATAAAAAATAAATAAATAAATAAATTATACTTGCATGTATTCTTGACACTAAATATTGACATTATTGGACATTTTATATGTATTCTAATTTTAATTTTAATCTTATTACAATTGAATTACCTACATCATCATCAATCGAATATATGACATTTTCAATGGATTTTGCATGCAGAGAAACTGCGAAACATGTCGGACCTTATTTGTTTTGTAACACCATTGTAACATACCGTGTTTCGAGCAATAAATGATTTACTTACTTACTTACTTACTTACTTTTGGATGATTTTCTTTTTGTTTCTTTGTATAATTAAGAACAAAAAGAAAAATTTTTTTTATTTTATTTATTTATTTATTAGATTCACCAACAGTTATATACAATAATACAATTCATATAAATTTTACATGTTTGGTGCTTATAACTAATTGCATAACCAATTACAGGTGAATACAGCATGCATCGCTAATTAAGTAATGTTGTTATGGGAGAATTAACCATACTACAAGTAACAATAATTTAAAAAAAATTGTAAATTATAATAGATTATTGAGATTGAGATTGAGATTGATTTTGAATAGGTATATATGTCAATTAATAATTAATATGTCAATTAACAGAGGAATTAAATGGCTATAGTAACAATAGTAATATGCACATAAATAACAACTGTAGGTTGTAAAGTTTTATAATAGATATCAATAAAAAATATAAACGACCAATCTAAACAATGTGTTCAGGCAGCAAGTAACGAAAATTAAGAAAGAAAGAAAGGGACTACATCAGTCAGGCAAGTTATCGAGAACGAGTTTACGAAATTCGTGTGGTTTCGTGTTAAATATATCTAACGAGTTCGCACAGTATTTGTTGACGGCCCTACACAGTCTGGGAATCGGCGAATTATAACCCAAAACAGTGCTTCGAATCGGGGGGACCAAAAGCGCCAATGTTCTGCGAGGTATTCGGTTTGGTGCGTTAAACTTTAAGCATCCCAGAAGCGCAGAACAGTCCAATTGGTTACGCAAAAGTTTGTATGCAAAGCTCAGATCCAAAAGCGATCTTCTATTTTCCAGTGATGGAATGTTGAAATTCGTTAGTCTTTCAATATATAGTTTGTGCTTTTTTGCGACTCCGACAGAAAATGCCAAGTGCCACAAGAATCGCTTCTGAATTCTTTCCAGCCTTAAGATGTGAGTTGCATAATGCGGTCTCCAAACAGTAGGACAGTATTCCAATATGCTGCGCACCAGGGTGTTATAAAGTAACATTTTTGTTTGCAGCTTACGGAATATTTTGCCATTTCTTATAACAAATCCCAACATTTTAGATGCTCTCTTCACCACCTGATCAATATGAGGCTGAAAACTGAGCTTCTTGTCCAAAATTATGCCCAAATCCCTCACACTATCCACTTCTTGTATGCGATTACCTCCTATAGAATACCTTGAAGCAATCACGTTACGTTTGCGGGTGAATTTTATATGAAAACATTTTTCGGTGTTAAGACGCATTTGGTTAATTCCGCACCACTTATTTATATGTTCTATATCTTGTTGTAGGAGAGATACGTCATTAAAATTGTTTACTATCCGTGAGATTTTCAAGTCATCAGCGTACATGTATGGCCTAGAATGCCGAAGGCAACTTGGTAGGTCGTTAATAAAAATATTAAAAAGTATAGGTCCAAGGTGTGAACCCTGGGGTACACCAGAAGGGGCAGACAGCAAAAAGGATCTGAGTATTCATATCCGTATCCTAGAACCTATAGGACAAGCTAGTTTGTTTTGCATTTTGTAGAATATCCTCTTTTTACTATTTGCACAAATACAAAATGATTGTACAAAGGCGGACTTTAAAACTAAAAAATATAATTATGTCTAAAGTAGGTGCATGAAGTTGTGGTAATAGTTTGACCTAGTTTGGTACATACATACATATAATCACGCCTTTATCTCCGGGGGTTAGGCAGAGGTGAATAGACACCCACATTTCTACCAATCATTAAATTCGGTCCCACATAATATGGTGTGAGCTCATTGCCGTCCAAGATGGCAATAAGCTCAAGCTCAAACAATGCATCTGAGGCTGAGTCTGGGCTGTATATATCTGCCTGATGTCAAACAGCCCTGTTTCTTAGTCGCCTTGTACGACACCGCATGGGAAGAGATGGGGTTGTCCAAATTCTACTCTGCCAGGACAATTAATAGATTATTAATAAATTTTATTTTGCAAATTAACAATACTTTATGAGAATTTATAAACTTAATAATATATTCATATGGTATAATAAATATATAGAGACATAAATGTATAGAAATATGTAGAAAATATGTCCTAGAATAGAATATGAATCTAAATGATGCTAACGTAACAGCTTCTAGCGATCCAAATAAATTAATAAATAATGACACAAAAAATCACAACTAAGAAACAAGGATATAAATCCTGATACTAGTTTGGAGAATAGTAATTAAGGCCTGAATAAAACTCCTGTGCAAAAGTTGCTATACAATAGAAGCACGCACAATGGCAGACGTGCGGTCTCGTTAATGGATCGCGAGGGACTCTACGTTATTTATGTAGTGAATATCCTGATGGTACGATACAGTAACCGTGATCAGTCTTTCCTTTGCAGAAAAGTCATCTATACTAATATTATAAAGAGGAAAGATTTGTATTTTTGTATGTAACGAATAAACTCAAAAACTACTAGACCGATTTTAATAATTCTAATTTAAACAGAGGCTACTTTTTATCCCGATATTCCCATTGGATGAGGATTTACGCGGGTAAAACCGCGGTGTGGTGCTAGTGAGAAATAAAATCAGATGGAGTCTTTAAGGTTAGGTGTAACTCATTTAACCATGAAAATATTTTGAGCATAAAACAAGCATGACATGACGTTATTCCCGTCCGAATTGAACAGTCCGACTGGGGAAGTACCTCCACCCTACAGAAAGAATACCACGGCATAATAACCTCGCGCTGTGTTCCCGGCGGTGAGTAGGGTAGCCAGAGCTCACTGGAGAGTTTTTGTGCTGTCAGTGGGAAGACCAAAGGCTTGTCCTGATTTTGTGTTCTTCACTGAAAGCACAGAAAATCTCTTATCTTACGGGGCCGGAATATATAAAAAAAGCTTTTGGTCTTCCCACTGACAGTAGAGAAACTCTCCATTGAGCTCAGGACACCATACTCACCGCCGGGAACACAACACGAGGTTATTAAGGCCGCAGTATTCTGTAAGGTGGAGGTACTGCCCCAGTCGAACTGCTCAGTGGGACAGAAATACCTACCTCCTAAAATAAACACCAACTGAGTTGGAAAAAGGCTCAGAGCATGAATGATTCATTACTACAATATCGATCCATTAAAATTTCCCTATTCATGTAAGCAGATGTATGTGACCTCACTATACTTAGCTAGGCTAAGCTAACCTCCATGCTCATTTAAATTTTTCTCACGGGGTTGGGAGGACATTTTTACTCATGAAAGAACCAAGCAATAAATAAAATTATGCTGTGCATTTCTGAAAAATAATGAACCAAACACTATAAAATTTATTAGCTCCGTACAAAAAGCTCAATAAATTCTCATAAAACCACGAACTGACCGCAAAACTGAAAATAAATTCATAAGCTTTTTCTAAGTAGAATGAAACCGCATTTTAACAAAACACGTTACTTATTACAAACTATTCACATCCTTAGTGTTTGCCAATAAAGTTTATATTGCTATGAGAGCGTTTAAATTTTAAAACATAGTTTGTAACATTATTGACGAAGTTGAAAGGAGAGCTTATAGACGAGAAAAGTTTAGTACATTTAGATTCAACGAATCGTTAAGTTAGATAGACTTTATAGTACAGTGAGGAAATACTTGTGAGGTTTCAATACATTTAATTTTATTAAGGTTCAATCATATTCAGCAAGAGTAGTAATCTATACTAGGTAATATTATAAAATTAAAGAGTTTATTTCGGAACGAATGGTTCGAATTATAAAAATCTTTTTATGTTAAATATTCCGTTCATTGAGGAAGGTTATATTATCATAACACTACTAACCAAGGAAACAGCGCACTAATTAAAAATATCAGCAAATCCGACAGATTCACATACCATATTAAAAGAATATGGTATAAATTGTAAGCATATTTAGTTTCAAGGGGTGATTCGAAGTATCAAAGTATGCCATGCCATGTGCCATACACGAAATACGTGATTAAATAACAAAGAGTTTATTTCGGAACGAATGGTTCGAATTTTAAAAATCTTTTTATGTTAAATATTCCGTTCATTGAGGAAGGTTATATTCTCATAACACTACTAACCAAGGAAACAGCGCACTAATTAAAAATACCAGTAAATCCGACAGATTCACATACCATATTAAAAGAATATGGTATAAATTGTAAGCATATTTAGTTTCAAGGGGTGATTCGAAGTATCAAAGTATGCCATGCCATGTGCCATACACGAAATACGTGATTAAATAACAAACTCATCTCCAACCATCCATTTAAATGTTAGCAAAATGACGGTTCGGTATCGTAGTTTATAACCATTGAAGGTACCGACACATTAAATACTTTTTATGGCTACTTTGAAGTAAAAAGAGTGGCATTTTGAAAAACTGCAGCCATTTGTCCCGAGAGAGCTGGTCATTACTCTCCATACATAATGTATACGGAAGGCGGTCTCCAATTCTTTTTATGCAAATGATTCAATGTGACATTTTTGTTTTCTGACAATTTATTTGAATTCAATTGTATGTATGAACTACCCTAAATAACATAGGTAGATAAATCGTTGAAGAGCCAGTCTTACGATTGAGACATTTCAGGTCAGGTGAAACCAGATGAGGCAAAACCATTCAGGTGTAAAAAAATACTGTGGTAAATGTACAAGTGTGTTTTCAATATATGTTTTAGGTTCAAATTTTGGCCAGTAAACTACTTTATTTTTGTATTGAAAAAAAGGACGATCTGTAATGAACTGGATGCGGGAGGCGGATTGGGAACAAAATGCCGCTCATTGGGAGATGCCTGTGTCCAAAATTGGACTGCAATAATATAATAATAATAATAATATGTTTGTTTATTTAAGTAACACAGACTCATTTTATGTTAGTTATAATTCTCTTATTCTATATTAGTACGAATTGAGCTTAAAAGATTTAGTTACTATCTATGTATTCTATCAATCACCAGTACAGGCTCAACACCGATGTGGAGAGCCTGCAGCAGTGATTGATATAGTACAGTCAAGTCTAAGGCTAATTGATTGATTGATATTCATATTAGGAAATAAAAAGCTATCCATGGGCATCCGTCAATAAAATTGGCAATTCATTGACCGGTTTATGGTAAATATGAGTGATGAATGTATTGTATGGACATGTATTTTGACGTTTATGACAGTCGTCAAAGTCTATTCCATCCATTGATTAATTCTTTTGTATTCTATAAACGTATTGCCACTTGTCTGAAAGGCCATCTCGTCAAACACTGATTATTTATCTGACCAGACGATATCATGATAGCGACCAACGGAAATTGGCAATTTTGTGAAATTACGATATGGCCACGATATCGTATCATAGGTATATACCTATAGGTAGACGGTATAATGGGCAATTGTCGGCAATGGATCGGTATGAGGATATACTCCCCTAGTCGATAATAAATGACAAAGGGTGTTTTATTTATTTTACCGCATTCTCAAAGGGATTACCATAATGTATACCGTTTCGATGACAGTATGTTTGATGTGATATCCGATTGCAAGGCGGGGTCGCAGCCGCGGGTTAGATTTCCGCTAAGTGGCAATATTTGCATCAATATGTATATTTATATTGTTCTGAGTGTTCTTATGTGTTATATGTGTTTCTTATCTAAAACCCAAAACACAAGCTAGTTAAACTATGCTTACTTCGGGTCAGGAGAGCGGTGTGTAAAATGTCGAAGAATATATGCCACAATATTCTACAGGCTGTTTTCCAGTCCAGAAACATTAAATAGCACCTTCTTATCATCATCATCATTTAGACGTAGTTCCCTGAATCAATCAATCAATCAAGCCTATCGCAGTCCACTGCCGGATAAAGGCCTCTCCCAATATTGGGAGGTTTTGGCCTACTGATTCCACACTGGCCAGACGGGTTGGTACAGGGTTTTATTTGGAGATTTCCTTCTCTCGCAGTGATATCGTTTGCGTATTTATTTTCCGTAAGACGCCTTTTACGACACTCTTTGAATGAGATGGGGTGGTGATACTTGTATTCTTTCTCCATCACCACACGGAAGTTCCCTGAATACGAATTCCTTTTTTTTTAATTTTTTTTTATTTATTTTTTTATACCACTAAGTTGGCAGACAAGCACACGGCCCACCTGATGGGAAGCGGTTACCGTGGCCTATGGACGTATGCAACACCAGGGGTGTCACACATATAATCTCCTAAACTAATTATTTAAATATATACTTTCCTTTCATAGTGTAGGTATTTTATCAAACTCTTTACAGTGAAATGTAAGTTTTTCACATAAATTCCTTTCATTATCGACATCGACCTGACTTCTAAACATAAAGTAGAGAAGCCAACAAAACTAAAATGAGTGAAACCATCAAAAAGACCACCTTATTCTACGTCAACATGGAGCTAAAACGTTTCCATTTTATTAAATTGAAAAAAAAAGCTCTTTCACAGGAAAATCAACTTTATTTCGTTAACTCTAAGGTCGGTAGCTTATTCTCAAATGCATTACACTATCAAGCGTGAAGCGGTTCTCAATTGAAATGGCCGGATTGCAATTTGCAAATCACGAACGTGGTTCTTGATGGTGGTCCCACAATTTCTTGTTTCTGATAGTCAATTTAGCTTATACACTGTAGGGTAGCAAACGGGTCAATTTACTTAATTTATTGAGGAAAAAAATTGTTGTTTTCTTAGCTGAAAGAATCTGTTAGTAGAATAAAATAATGTCATTTTTCTGGAACATAGAGTTCATTTTAGTCTGTATTTAAGTGCCTTAATTCACAGACGGTTTGTAGTCGGAGCTTTCTCGTAGCCTTTTCTAAAAATCGATTCTTTCTTTTTTAATTAGTAGACGTAACGAACCTACGTCTAAATGCTCACCGTGGGAGCGTAGGACACATGAGTGTATTACAATATAATGATATTGTAACACTCTCATGTGTCCTACGCTTTAAAAAAGATCGTTATAAGCATTCTTATAACGATATTTTTTAAATACCTAAGAAAAGCGAGTGATAGGTTTATGCCTTAATCCGTAGAAGCATATTGTATATTTTTTAATTATGAGCATTTCTTTATTCAAACATTCTGCATAAGTTACTGGTAATCGAATAAAGGAAGACTTAATGCCAAAGGCATGTTCTTAGCCTTTATTGGCTATACCTAGTCTTGTAACCCCCACTAAATACTATTTATACTGTTGATTGATGGCACTTGGTGGAATTTGTTGTTACACATATTGAGAACACATATTTTGTACTTTTTAGACCTATATAGATCTATCAATTAACTACCAGTAATAATAAAAAACTACAGAAAAAATAAACTACAGAACCAGATCATCAACCTATATTACTAATATTTCCTCTCCAGCGAAGCTAAGCTGCTTGTGTTAGGAGTGGATTTACGTCGATAATGTAATTGCCAGGATTTGAATCCGTAACCTTTCGATCGTAAGCCCGATTCGTTAACCAATAAGCTACTGACTTTTGAATTAATTGAATATTGTATGATAAATTAAAAGTAACACAAGTCATTTTTCATGTTCATGTTCATGTTCTTAAATGTCATTGTAAACCTTTGAGGATGCCGTAAGGCGAAATCGGTCAAGTGTAATAAGTAATAAAGTAATGTGGAAAAGTACAAGTGAGTTATCAATATGTGTAAAACAAGTCATACTATTTTTTTATCACGTTAAACCCAGGTGGTCTGTGCAGGTGGACGATTGTCTAGTAACCAATATATCCTATATAAAAATTCTTCATTCTTCGTAATATAATCAGCTTCTTGACAGCAATAACATGGACGATATTATTCATAAGCAATATAGCAGATAATTCTATGAATGGCGATATTGCCAATAACTTCTAAAGCCTGAGGCTTCAATTGAGATAAACTAGTTCAAGATTATGAGATGCAGCGCACGAATAAGTGGACAATAGAGAATGGATCTTTTGTAACAGCTTTTTCAGATAGTGGCTAATTATTTTAAAGTAGAACTGAACTTAAGTAGGAAGAGAATCAACCATATTCTTTTTTCTTGTTATCTTGAACATAGGTATTCATAGGAACGCAGTTCCGGAGAGCTTATAGCAAAACCTTGAACAAATTATAGTTCCCACGTGTAGCTACGATGTTCCCGGCAGAGTAGAATTTGGACCACCCCATCTCTTCCCATGCGGTGACTAAGGGATAGGGCTGTTTAACATCAGACAGAAATATACAGCCCAGACTCAGCCTCAGATGCATGGCTCGAGTCGACAACAGTGCCCGGGAGACGGCAATAGGCTCATCTCCTATTACGTGGAACCGAATTTGACGATTGGTGAAATGTGGGTGTTATTACACCTCTACCTAACCTTCCGGGTGATGGATATAGGCGTGATTGTATGTATGTATATCACCATTGGAAATATAATACCGAAAACCTTCTACGTCTCGAATTATAATATCTACTTAAAGTATTCAGACGTTATATAATTTTGCCATTGCTTCTACAGCGTAGAAATATAGTTCAGAATGAATTAAAGCTTGACGACAATTATTAACGATGTCATTTAAAGTGCTAATGTAGCTTATTATACGTCGGTTGATTAACTTTCACTGTAAATGATGGTTTTTACTTAAATTAATTGTACTTTGTATTTCAAGTTCTACAACAATGGTAAGGTTATGTGATCTTATAAACTATACTTTTTCGATACAACATACTACTAGCTCCTCATCACACTAACTATCTATCTACCTGTCATATATTATTTGGGGTCGGCGCAACATGTTATTCTTCTCCATATTTTCCGGTTAGACTCGGTCGCTTCTTTACCATATCCTCTTTCACGTCATCCATCCATCTTTTCTTGCGTTTACTGCTACTTCTAAAGCCCTCTAAATTCATATTTTAGACCTTTTTTACAACATTACTTTTATCTTTTCTCATAGCATGTTCAAACCGCGGCAGTCGCTCGCTTCTCAGTTTTTCATTTAATAGTGCCACTTTCAAACTTCTTCTGTACTTTTTTTACGTCCGAAAAATTCCCACGGATACCTCCATCGCCGGAGCCAATGGGAGAGGTTATATAGGACTCGAACCGACTAAAGCGCACGACGCCTCTGGGTCGTTTTTGGTTATCGAAGGTGAGGTTAACAGGCATATCCCTCGTACCCCGGCCGACTCAAGGTCATCTCTCGCGAGCTGATCTTCTCCTGGGTGTGGAGACCACAGAGTCCCCAACTCGTCCCTGGAAAAGGGGAGGCGCATGAGGCGCGCCGCCGCCGCAGCCTGCTTCTGCCAGGGTGACAGGCGGTCACCAACTTATTCCTTATTTTGTTCATGTGTATTAATAATGATTATAAGTACTCAAAAGCCCTAAAGTACAATATTCAAACCATAACACTGACATAACACAATAATGTGTCACGTTTGATCAATACAATGGATCGGGCGACCCTCGTAAATGTATTACGAAGATAACATGCTATAATTAAGTTTGCGAGTTGATGCTGATGTTGGACAAAAGTTTACGGTTTAGTTTACTAATTATTGTATGGTAGTGTGCTATGGATCGATGGCCGTTGAAGCAAACGAGTATTAGACTGCGAAACTGGAGACTGCGAGAAGGCAAACGGTGAAGTGGTCCCTAGCCACATGAATTGACAAGCTGTAAATGGTAGCTGCAATGGGCCGGATGCAAAAGGTATAGGATCGGGCGCAATAGTGCACACTGGGAGAGGCCTTTATCCAGTAGTGGACTGCGGTAGTCTAATTGATTCATTGATTTACATGTTTAATTGTTGTTTAATAAACTGTTCCGAAGGGAATATACATTTTAGATCATAGTTAAACACACATTTGTAAATTTATTAATGTATGTTGGCCGCGTGGATTCCAGCAGAGTAGAATTTAGGCCACACCATCTCTTTACATGCGGTCGTACAAGGCGACTACGGGATAGGGCTTAACAACAGACAAATATATGGAGACCAGACTCAGCTTACAATAATAGCGACCGAATTACGTTGATATGCTTACTTACTTACTAAAGAATTATTGGTGATATGTGGGTGTTATTTCACCTCTGCCTAACTCTAGGGGGATAAAGGTGTGAGTGTGTATTACTGTGTAGCCTAAGTTTATAGTTGCTTTTATTTAAAGTTAGCACGTTTTATTTAATTCAATTGCCTTCCTACTGAGGTTAAGGTTGACAGAAAGTTAAGAAATAAAACATCAAAATGGCTTCATAGATTTTGTAGGAAAGAATCTTTAAAATGTATGACCCTTTAAATAACAAAGTGCGGAACTGTACAAGACGGCACTAAAGCTGCCCGTATGTAATATTCATTGGAAGTTTAGTGCAGGACGCTGTTGAATAATCTTCGTTTATGGGTTCCATTCGAATTTTACTTTACCTAGCGTACTTCGTAAATTCATGCAAATTATAAAATATTCTTCGGGCTTTTTTATCACTTACTCGTAGGTGTCATGCACACAGCCTACCTGATGAAAAGTGGTTACCGTAGCTGTTCAGTACTATTTAGATTAAGTTTCACTCAACACTCGATAGATGGCGTTGACATCTAATTAGATCACGCTATGGTTTCGTTCACACTCATGGTATTTAATGATCAACGACCAATGTATTATCGAACAATATTATTACACCAATTCAGGTGAAGTTTGTCGTTTTATTGCATCCGACCTTCATCACAACCGGACAAGTAGTGTTTGTTCCACCGCAAATATCGGCTTAAGGCTGATAATTATACATGGTCCTATCGAGTCGGATCGGATACTCCAGACACCTTTCGTACACCTCGTACTAGCAGTGGATCGCTGTGCAACGGTACGAGTAAACGCGCAAGGAAGTGCCGCGTTTTTGGAAGCTGTCTGAAGAACAGTTCCGGTCCCGGCAGCAGTTTAAGAAACAACCACAGAGGGCGCCACCTACACATCCGTTCGAATAGTGAGTGAAGTGCAACTGTGAGTACATTTTATTTGTTTATGTTACGAGGCAAAAGACCTTTCAACCAAAGCAGTTAGAAGTTGACATCTGTTAAGATTGTCACTTTGTGAAGTTTACGAAGTTCGTTTAAATCAAGCAACTTTATTTGAAATTTAAATGTTTGTCAAGATTATTCAAGTGGAAGAATCAATGCAGTTTAGACTTAGAAAAAATAAGAGTAGTTTGTAGTTAACTTTAGTATATTAGTATTAGTGCATGGTAGTTTAGACTTAGAATAATTTATAGAAAACGGGGGAACGGGGAGACTATGCCCGTTTGCCGCCGACAGTAAAACTAAATTGAAAGACTTGTAAAATTTTATAGAATTTTTGAGACTGAAAAATCGCTTTTGAATTGTGTAGTAGTGTGCTTTTTGTGTTTGTTTTTGCTATATTTTGTAGTTACAAAATTTTATGAAATCTATGTCATAGTTTGATAGACAGTTGTAAAATTTTCGTTGAATCGCTTGGCACTTAAAATAGTCGCTTATCGCTGGACTTTATTTTTATTTAAGGACTCTTTAATAGTTTTCATTTGCAACAATTAATTGAATTAAATTAAACAAGCATTGGTAAATTAAAATAGTACTACAATAGAAAAAGGATACACAAATTTTAGAAAGAGTCCGAAGGATAGAATAACTTTAGAATATGTACAAACTAGACAAGAACTCCTTGAAAGTAATTGGACTAAATTTCAGACTAATTACCATAAACTTATTGAGCAAGCTGATAAGGTGGAACCAACTGTGTTGGACTGTTATGATTCCACCGAAGAGGTTTATCTTAACTTCAAAACACTTTTAATGTCGACTTTCAATAAGTTGTCACCGTCTAAACAGGCAAAATCAAGTAATGGCCAGTCATCAAAATTTGTAAAGCTAGATAAAATAAGTATCCCGACATTTTCTGGCGAATACAGTGAGTGGACAACATTCAGTGACTTATTCAAATCTTTAGTTCACAAAAATGAATCTCTCGATAATTGCCAAAAATTGCACTATTTAAAAAGTCATCTGACCGGAGAAGCTGCACGAATAATAAGGCACAACCCGGTAAGCGATGCCAATTATGCTCAATGTTGGGCAGCATTAGAGAATCGGTACAATAATAAAAAGCACCTAGCTCATTGCATTTTAGAACGGCTATTTAGCCAAAAACGTTTACATGTCGAGTCAGGGTCTGGTCTCAAGGAGCTTTTTGATACCACCAATGACTGCTTACATGCGCTCGAGAATTTAAACATTGATGTGTCTACATGGGATGTCATCATTATTGAGATAGTAGCATTCAAACTAGATTTTGAGACTCGCAAACAATGGGAGCTATGTAGTAACCCTTCTGGCGTAAATGAATTGCCTACTCTTGAACAGTTTCAGTCATTCATTGAAACCCGTTTTCGCGCGTTAGAAGCAATAGAGCCTCCTAAGTCATTGGCTCGCCAGAACAAATCACAAGCTCATAATCCAAAGGCAATGTTGGTCGCAAATTCATCGTCGTTGAACTGTGAATTTTGTCATGAATCGCATAAGCTCTGTTACTGTAAACAGTTTGCTAAACAACCCATTAAAAGGAGACGCGACTTTGCATCTAAAAATATGGTTTGTTTCAATTGCTTGGGCAACAATCACTCTGCTTCCGAATGCAAAAAATCAACATCGTGCAAAATCTGTCACAAACGTCACCACTCATTGTTGCACTATAGTGAAGATAACAATGTTAAGGGTGACGGCAATTCTGCACAAACCTCCGCTGATCAATCAAGCTGCTCAACTAGTCAAACATCCGTCGTTTCATGTCTCTCTACAGGCATAGTCCCTAAACCGCGAAAGGTGTTGTTGGCAACAGCTCTGGTAACAGCTGAGTCCAACTTTGGGCAACATTTAACCATCCGAGCGTTACTCGATCAAGGCTCTCAGGCGTGCTTCATCACAGAAGCTGCAGCACAATTACTTAGGCTGAAACGAATTCCGATCCAAGGTATCATCACTGGTTTAGGTAACGATAGGTCAACCATTGCACGGCATATGGTTCATTTGTCAATCCAGTCACGAACGGATCCAAATTTCAAGCTTAGATTAAATGCATATGTTTTAACAAATATAACATCTTACTTACCCGATTGCAATATAAATATTAGTAATTTTGATTGGCTGAACACTAAAGGCTTATATCTAGCTGACCCAAACTTTAATACACCCAACAAGATAGACATTTTGTTGGGCGCTGACGTTTACAGTCGTATTATACAGGAAGGTATGATGAAGAGCCCGTCAGGTACTCTCATCGCTCAATGCACCACTTTAGGGTGGATCCTGTCAGGTGCGGTTAGTTCTGTAAGCAATCACAAATTAAAATCAAGAAACATTAATGTCATGCATGCACAAATTAAGGAAGATGATATGCTTAAAATGTTTTGGGAAATAGAAGAACAAACAAATAATAAGAAAATACTTACCGCCGAAGAAGAGAAATGTGAAGAGCATTACAAGCGGACTACTAAACGAGATGAAGACGGTAGATATGTAGTCAAGTTACCGTTTCGTGAAGATGATCCTACTTGTAAATACGGCAATTCGCGAGACATAGCTGAAACCCGATTAAAATCATTGGAAAAAAGATTAACAAAGAACACACAATTAAAAGAAGAATATAGTAAGGTAATAAATGAATACTTACAACTAGGACATATGAAACCTGTAAACAAAAATGATGCAAAAAGAGAAGAAGCAGTCTATCTCCCACATCACGCTGTGATTCGAGAAGACAAGGCTACTACCAAAGTAAGGGTGGTCTTTAACGCTTCAGAAAGGAACAATAAAGGTATCTCGCTGAATGACACTCTAATGGTCGGACCGACACTTCAATCCGATCTTCGGCATACGATCCTCAAATGGCGTCGTCATCCTATCGGCATAGTGGCAGACGTCATTAAAATGTATCGACAAGTGAAAGTAGCAGATGAGGACAGCATATATCAGCGCATACTCTGGCGAGACAGTCCAGAAATGCCAATACAAGACTACGAACTGCTAACTGTCACGTTTGGTACCGCATCGGCACCATATCAAGCTGTTAGGACCTTACATCAAATTGCATATGATGAAGGACAAAACTTTCCTTTGGCATCAGATAGGGTGTTAAATTCATTTTATGTCGATGATATGATGACAGGTTGTGACAGCGTTGAGGAAGGCACTGAAATTTATATACAAATGACGAAATTACTAGGAAAGGGTGGTTTCGCATTACAAAAATGGAATAGTAATAATCAAGATATGTTAGATGCAATACATAAATTCGAAATAAATAATGTACAATCAAATAATAGAAGCAAAGAAGTAAAGCGACAGAACACAGACATAAAAATAGTAGAGGAGAATAGAAAAGAATTCAAGGATGAAAAGAAAATAGAAATAAAAACTGATAATACTCTAAAAATCTTAGGACTTACCTGGAACCGTCACGAAGATGCATTTCAGTATGGTGTGAGCCTTCCTCTGACACCTGGAGTTCCTATTACCAAACGAGCTGTAATTTCTGAAATCGCAAGATTGTTTGACCCATTAGGATGGTTAGCTCCATGCGTAATCGTGGCAAAGGTCTTCATTCAAAAATTGTGGCTAGCCGGTATACAGTGGGACGAAGAAGTCCCTTCCAAATTATGGGAGGAATGGGATACTTACCGAAAGGAACTGCCAATAATCACGCAGGTACGGATTCCGCGTTGGGTGGGAATCAAATCGAGAGACCGTGTTGAGTTGCATGGCTTTAGTGACGCCTCCAAGGATGCCTATTCGGCTGTTATTTATCTGCGGAGAATAGACGTCAAAGGCCACGTTCATGTATCTCTATTGGTTGCTAAAACAAAAGTTGCCCCCATCAAACAAGTCAGCATCCCGCGTTTGGAGTTGTGTGGAGCAGTGCTGTTGGCTAAATTATTAATAGAAACTGCAGAGGTGTTAAACGTAGCAAAAGACCACTTGACTGCTTGGACTGACTCCACAGTCGTCTTAGCTTGGCTTAACAGTCACCCAAGCAGGTGGAAGACGTTTGTCGCCAATAGGACCTCGGAAATATTAACCACCATGACTTCAGCTCAATGGTTTCACGTTTCTACTAAGGATAATCCAGCAGACTGCGCATCACGAGGATTACTACCAAGCTCGTTCGTAAAAAACGAATTGTGGTTTGCAGGACCGCCATTTCTAAAAAACAAACAAATTAACTATAAAAGGCCAAAGGACTTACCACTTCATTTAGAAGAATCTATTAAAACACACGTAGGTGTAGTTCCCAATAGCTCTATCTTGGAAAAATATTCCACTTTACAAAGGCTGCTAAGAGTCGTAGCTTATTGTCGTAGGTTTTTAAATAAAGGTAAAAATGCTCAACCTTATTTACTCAAAAGAGAGTTAGATCAGGCTTTAGAAGTATGTGTTAAGAAAACACAAAGGGAAGCATTTCCAGTAGAGTATGCCCAACTACAAGATAAGGGTGATCTTCAGTCTAAGACAAGCAAGTTAAAATCATTGTGCCCATATCTCGATACACAAGGGCTAATGAGAGTTAGGGGCAGACTTGAAAGTTCCCAGTTGGATGAGCAAACTAAACATCCAATTGTTCTTCCGACCGCTGCGGCCTTGACTAAGCTGATTGTTGCTGAAGCTCACGACAAAACCTTACATGGAGGCCCACAGCTAATGCTAAATTATTTACGCACAGCCTACTGGATAATTGGTGCCAGGAATGTCGTTAAGCATCATATCCAGAGGTGTGTGACATGCGTCAGACAGAGAGCTGAAATTAAAAATCAGTTTATGGGATCTTTGCCCGCCGTAAGATGCACACCCGCAAGACCGTTTCTGCACAGTGGTGTCGATTACGCTGGTCCTGTAAATATCAGAACAACCAAGGGACGCGGACATCATGCTTACAAGGGATATATCTGTCTCTTCGTGTGTATGTGTACTCGCGCCATTCACCTAGAAGTGGTCAGTGACATGAGCTCGCAAGCATTCCTGGCCGCCTTCCGACGATTCGTATCTCGGCGGGGTCACTGTGCCCAATTGTGGAGTGACAATGGGACTACGTTTGTAGGAGCATCAAAGGAGTTGCAACAACTGACCTACTTTCAGTCCACTATAGGTGAACAATTGGAAGCCCACGGTACAGAGTGGCACTTTATTCCCCCACATGGACCTAATTTTGGTGGTCTATGGGAAGCGGGTGTAAAATCCACCAAATTTCACCTCAAACGTGTCGTTGGTGAATCAACGTTGACTTATGAGGAACTAAGTACTTTTTTAAACCAAGTCGAAGCATGTTTGAATTCGCGACCAATAAGTATATTAAATAGTACAGAGCCTGGCGAACCGACACCGTTAACTCCGGGACACTTTTTAATTGGAGAACCAATCGTAAGTGTACCTGATTACACGTACGAAGGGTCTAACGTGAACTGTTTAACTCGGTGGCAATTCATTCAACGAATGCTCCAGTCATTTTGGAAAAGATGGTCTACCGAATACTTATCAAACCTAATGAATCGGTATAAGTGGTCTAATCGAGTTCCCGAACCTAAAGTTGGAGACATTGTTCTCATAAAGGAAGACGACTTGCCGCCGAGTCGTTGGTTATTAGGTCGAGTAGAGTTGAAACATCCCGGTAAGGATGACATCACCCGTGTGGTTACAATTCGTACCAAAACATCACTGTTGAAAAGACCCACGTCCAAACTCTGTATTCTGCCAGTTGCTGATTAATTAATTTATAATTCTTACAAACTTGTTAAATTGCCTATTTAAAATCAAATTATATACTTGTTAGTTCATATTTTATATATTTACACTGTTAAGTTTGATGAATCATGTCTGGTATTTATGTTTTAAGAGTTTGTTATTGATTTGTCACACAGTTACGAGCTCTTAATAATTGTAACATTATCTTTACTGTATATGCAGTGGTATATGAAATTTGATTTGTATTCTGTTGTAATCTAGTTTTATGAAGGACATTTCTGCACTAAATGTCCTTGGTGGGCGGTATGTTCAGTACTATTTAGATTAAGTTTCACTCAACACTCGATAGATGGCGTTGACATCTAATTAGATCACGCTATGGTTTCGTTCACACTCATGGTATTTAATGATCAACGACCAATGTATTATCGAACAATATTATTACACCAATTCAGGTGAAGTTTGTCGTTTTATTGCATCCGACCTTCATCACAACCGGACAAGTAGTGTTTGTTCCACCGCAAATATCGGCTTAAGGCTGATAATTATACAGTAGCGTATGGACGTCTGCAATAACAAGGGTGTTATACTCGTGCTCTCCACTCAACCCTAAGATATTACTTGAATATTGGAAACACGAATAAACTAATTTCATATTCCCTTGGGTAGTAGAGTTATGATAACTATAGCCTTCCTTCTTCCTTAATAAACGAACTATCTATCATAAAAATCATTACAATTTGCAAAAGCAGTTCCTGAGATTACAACCAAACAAACAAGTCTAAAGCTTTTCCTAAAGTGAATGATTGATAGATAAATGCCTAATAATTCCCTGTCATAGGTACTATACTTTCTCTGGGCTTCAGTCAGACGTTTGGAGAAAAAACCTAAGGGTTGCCATCTGTTACTTACCCGCTGCTGCAGAACTGCTCCCGCGCTGCTGTCTGATGCGTCAGTCATCAAGGCTAACGGGGAGTCTGGTAATGGGTGTGCTAGTAACGTCGCGTTCTGTAGACTTACCTTGCTTTCTTCGAACTCATGTGTTGCTGCGTCTGTCCATTGTATGATTGTCTTGTCCTTACGCTTTGAGTTGTGGAGGTATTTATTCATTTCGGCCTGCCCTTAAGCTGCTTTTGGGATGTGTGCCCTGTAGAAATTTAGCATGCCTAGATACCTACGCAGGTCCTCTACTGTTTTAGGCCTTGGGTAGTTTTTTATGGCCTCAACTTTATCATGCAGAGGTTTTATGCCCTCTGCTGATACTTCGTAGCCTAGGAATTTTAGTCTTTGTCGGCCCAGACAACACTTTGATATGTTGATGGTGATGCCGAATTCGTTAAAACGCTTAAAGACTTCCTCTCGGTGATGTTTGTGGGACTCTACGTCGGCACTGGCGACGATTATGTCGTCTGCAAAACAAAACAAAAAATCCAGCCCTTGCAGGACGCTGTGGTCCATGAACCTCTGGAACGTTTGACTGGCGCCTTTCAAGCCGTACGGCATTGCTGGGAACTCGTACAAACCCATTGGCGTGATTACAGCTGTTTTCTCGATGTCGTCCTCGTGTACTGGTATGCAGTTGTAGGCCCTGTTGATGTCCAGGCTCGAAAAAATGTTCTTGTTCGCTAAAAGGTATGTGAAGTCTTGTAGTCGCGGTACCGGGTACCTTTTTTGTTATCGAAATCGGTTTTGCTATCGAATTTAACTTCCTATAATCCCCGCAGGGCCTAATGTTACCATCCTTTTTGGGTACTACATGTAATGGACTGGCCCACGCACTTTTGCTGGGTCTACATATTCCTAGGTCCATCATAAGTTGAAATTCAGTTTTAACTTTTTTATATCTGTCTGGAGGCAGCGGGCGTGCACGAGCATGCACCGATGCCCCAGTAGTTTCTATGTGGTGGCGCACGCTATGTTTAGGGATGCCTTTGAAAGAGAAGGGTTTCGTTATATCTGGGTATTTTGATAGAATTTCTATGAAGGGGTGATCGTCGGGTGTGGTTTTTATTGTGGATTGGTCAGAATCGGAGAATGAACCAATCGCCATTATGCTTGTTTCTGTATCTATTAATTTCCGGCCACTAAGGTCTATTAACAGTTTGTGCTTAGCTAAAAAATCTGCGACTATTATTGGTTGCTTAACATCAGCTATGACAAATATCCACCTATAATTTCGTCTTAATTTAAAGTCTAATTTTTTTGTTATTTGTCCATAGCTCTTAATTTTAGTGCCGTTTGCCGCGAACAAGTTGTATTCACAATTTTCACTATGCTTTGATATGTGCTTATCACTCACAAGATTACGCGGATAGACCGATATGTTTGCGCCACTGTCTATGAGATAAGAGGTACCTGTGTGCTGGTCCATGATGCTGAGACGATGATTTACTTGCGGCCTGCATGACTCGCCCATTTCGTGCACCGCTGTTAGTTTACCGGCTTCTTCTTATTCCAGTTGCATGGTTCCGCGCATTTGTTCGCCCGATGCCGGAACCGGTAGTGGTACTCGCATAACCAATCACGGTCTGCTGGGGTTCGCCTGCGGGATGGGCTGCGACTCGTTGATCTGGCTCCAAAGCGTCCGAACCTGCCTCTACCTCTGCCGGTGAAACTAGGTCTGGACTGCCTGCTTTCTAGTCCTCTTATCCTCTCTGTCAGGTTCTTGATTTCTGCTATTAAATTTGTGGCTTCGCTTCCTGAAGCTACATCTATTTTGCTGACTGTCTCTCTATGTGATACGGATTCTATGACCTTGTCCGCTATGTTTCCTAAGGTACTAAGGTCCTTCGTCTCCGTAGCTGCCAAAATCCCTCTTACTGTGCTTGGCAACTGGTTAAGCCACAGTATGAGGAGGGTTTCGTCCTCAATCTTGCCACGTGCAATATCACGCATATTCCTCAGTAATTGCGATGGCCTCTGGTCTCCTAATTCCATCTCGTTCATGAGTCTGAGTACCTGTTGCTCCTTGGTCCTCGCATAGATTTCGCACAATCGCTTTTTTAGCGTAGAGTACTTGTCTGTTTGCGGGGGGTCTCTGAGAATGTCCGTGATCTGCGTCAGAACATCTTTGCCTAATTTTGATACGATTATCTGGTACCTTGATTCATCCGACGCCTTTTGCGGGTTCAATACTGCTTCAGCCTGGATAAACCACAGGTCGGGCTCGTCGCACCAGAAGTCTGGAATTTATTTATTTATTTCCAGAGACAATACAAGCTTACAGTGAAATAGCACCAAAGCGCTTATAATGTTATACTAATTAATATTTAACTAATACCATGCAATTCAATTGTCAAATACAAATATTAAAATAACAAACAATTAGAATAGTTAATATTAGAATTACAAATAATTACAGTAATCAATTTGAAAATAATAAGCTATTCATTACAATATATACCTAATCAAGCAATAAAAACATTCAAATAATATTCCCAATGAACATTAATCAATAATAATCTAAAACAATCATTACGTAATCTAAATAATCAAAAGTCAACTAATTAGAGGAGTCAATATTAAAATAACTAATAAATTGCAATACTAATATTAATTGTACCAGAGAAAAAACACCTTACGAAGGTGCATTAAAAAATGATAAGACGTTTTTTGCCATTAGATATATGTTGTCAAAAAATAAATCTATATCTGGATTCGCTTGTAGCAAACCATTAATTAAATCTATCGCCCTTGAGGTGGGGCAAGTGGCAGCCTGAGCCAAACGCCATGTCGGTGGCTTTGCGAGAAGGCAATGCTGACGACGTCCAGTGGCACGCATATAATTATCTGGCACATAGAAATGTATACATTCCATGACTGATGGATTATCTACCTTATTGTTCAGTACCAGGTAGTAGTGCACTACGTGTATGAAATTTCGCCTCAGCTCGAGGGTTACCAAACCTACCATACCTATGACAAACATGGAGGGATATAGAAAAGGATAATATCCGTGTGAGCGCCTGTAAAGATACCGGGCGAACCTGCGCTGTATTCTTTCAATCATTAGAGCATAAGTCACTTCATACGGGCTCCATACAATGACATTGTATTCCAATTTACTTCTCACATACGCGTAGTATAGGAGCTTTACTAAATGAACGTCATTAAATTGGGATGCTGTCCTAAGTATGAACCCCAGTGATCTATTGGCTGCCTTACACGTTTCATTTATGTGCTCATGGAAGTTTAACTTTGAATCAAACGTTAAGCCGAGATCTCGTATTGTCGTAACACGCTCAAGCTGCTTTCCACACAACGTATACGGCATCACTATTGGTGAACGGGACCGCGTGAAGGTAATCAATTTGCACTTCGAGATGTTTAATGATAGTTTATTAGTTGCACTCCACTCTGCAACTGCATCAATATACGCGGAATACGCGTCGTAACCGCGATGCTCGTGATCACCTGCTCTTCGGCTTTCACTATGGGTGCACTGCCGTCATCTGCCATTTCGTTACGCTAATGTTTACACACGAGTGCCTAACATTCAAAAGTTCACAAAAAATTCACGAGGTTATAGGTTATATAACCTACAAACTCCCACGTTCACGTTCGGGGTCACCACTTTGGAGGCTATGCCTATAGGTTTACGTGGGAGTGTCTCAATATGAGGTGGCATACACTTATAACGTTTATTACCGATCACACAGGATGTCTCACAATATGTAGGACTTATAATCGAGTAACTAGAACACTTGACATTAACTTAGAATATCTATAAGTGGAGCGAGTTTATATGTGGCCGACTGTAGCGAGCCTATCGTATGAACCGGCTTCACGGAGCGCGGGAGCTCCGTCGCTGCCGGGCGAGGAATTCGCTGACGTTGCATCTGCGACGCGACGCCGCTACAATCGGTTATAATTTAAATCTTCTAAAACGATCACTTGCGTGAAAATAAAGTTAGTTTGCAAATTAATAATTGATTGAACCTAACCTACATCATTTTAGGAAATTTATTAATCCGTAAATCGTATTAACGCTGTGCAATAACCGATATTTTAGCGAACCAATATTGAGGAGTATTGGCAATTTCAGTGAGGAATACAGGGGGTTTTCCTCTTCAAAATATTAGAATATCCAGACCTTGCTCTTTAATGCCTGGATCCTTTCTCCTCATTTCTATAATTTGGTTTCGTTGGCTTACCAGAGCGACAGACGGGTTGAAATAAATTTTGGCTTAGTGAAAAATTGGTAATATACCTACCTACCTACCTACCTACAATTTATTATTAGAGATTAGGTCTGGAAGTTTCTCGGGACTTTGGGAATTGGTAAATCAAGGCAGCTGGAGCTACCCAAGACAATTGAGTTAGATGCCATTAATCGTTTTTTCTCCACTTCTGGCACATGGCATAACCAAACGTCAAACGGTAGAATTCATAGCCGGGCTGACCAGTCCCAGTTATACACCTTTTCAGTTTTCTCCAGTTACATTCGATGAGATCAAAAAAATCATCTTGTCCATCAAATCTAGGGCAGTGGGCTGTGACAATATTAGCCGTCGAATGATTACCTCTATCTTGGACCATCTTCTCCCAGCCATTCCCCACATTATCAACTTTTCACTAGATTCTGGTCAATTCCCTACATTGTGGCGCAAAGCCTTTGTCCATCCTCTTCGCAAAATTTCTAATCCTTCGCTTCCTAACCACTTTCGTCCGATCTCGATCCTTCCCTTTCTATCCAAAGTGCTGGAGGCATGTGTGCATAGACAGTTGTCTAATTTTATACATCGTAATGACATATTAAGTCCACTGCAATCAGGATTCAGGCCAGGACACAGCACTACCTCTGCTCTCCTAAAGGTAACGGGTGACATCAGGGATGGTATGGAAAAGACTATGGTTACTGTGATGGTCTTAGTAGATTTTTCCAACGC
This sequence comes from Eilema griseolum, assembly GCA_963662185.1. Classification (NCBI taxonomy): domain Eukaryota; kingdom Metazoa; phylum Arthropoda; class Insecta; order Lepidoptera; family Erebidae; genus Eilema; species Eilema griseolum. Next base: position 8,342,814 of record OY759249.1, read on the forward strand.
AATCACCTGTGTGAAACATGACATTCTTTTGTTGATCCTTGCCCATATTAAAATCTCATCTGATGACCTGGATTGGTTCTCTTCATATCTTCAGGGCCGCCAGCAGTCAGTTTGTGCCGATGAGGAGTCATCGAGTTGGTGCAATCTTGACTCTGGGGTCCTTCAAGGCGGTATACTTTCTCCTCTCCTTTTCTCCTTATTTATTAGCTTCATAACCTCCGATCTTCAGTGTGCGTATCACTTGTATGCCGATAACCTGCAGTTGTATAGCCAAGCCCCGGTGGATAACATTTCGGAGGCTATCGATAAAGTAAACGCAGACTTATCCTTTATACGTCGTAGGTGTGACGGGTTTGGACTGGCCGTTAACCCTGACAAATGCCAGAGTATGATAGTGGGCAGCGTGTACATGATGGGAAGGTTGAAGGACGTGATCATGCCAGCTATTATATTCGATGGCAGAATAATTCCTGTCACATTTAGTGTTAAGAACTTGGGCCTAAATCTTGACTCAACCTCCAGTTGGCGGGTTCAAGTCCCTAACGTCTGCCAGAGAGTGACGGGGACACTAAGGGCTCTTTATCGCCTTAAAAACTTTCTTCCGGTTAAAACCAAGACAATGCTTATGCAGACTTTAATCTTTCCTATCTTTGTATGCTATTTCGACCTGAATGCAGATCTGCTCAATAAACTTGACCGACTTACTACCTTAAGACTACTTGAGACTTTACTACTATCTTAAGAAGTATGACCACGTTTCGGCTTGTCGTACTGAGCAGGGTTGGTTGCCTATACGAAGGCGACGTAGTCTGAGAGCTGTTACTTTGATATATACCCTACTAAACTCTCCCAATGCTTCAGCTTATTTAAAGTGTCAGCTCCACTTACTCGGCTCTAACCATAACAAAAATTTACGCTCGTCGAATAACTTACTCCTACACTGTCCCACTCACACGACAAGCCTTGTCCACTCTTCTTTCCTAGTCCAGTCTATTCTTTTATGGAACGCGTTTCCTCTGGAAATCAGAATGTCTGCAAGACGTTTTATATTTAAAACCAGAGTACACCAGCTCTACAGCAAACAAATAATTTCAGATCGCATCTGTATCTGTTTTTTATTTTTTATGCATATATCTGTGTATATATTGGTCTATATGTGTATGTAGTTTATGATGTTTGTATATATTTATATGTGGATATATTATTTATTTTTTTCATTTATTTTCATTATATGAAATTATTATTTGTGTACCAAACTGAGAGAACTATCACCACAACACTTCGTGCACCTACCTTTGATATAAATATCTCTGCATCACCCTAAGGTTGACTGGTAGAAAATGCCTGTGGCATTAAGTCCGCCTTTGTACAATCATTGTCTGTTTGTGCAAAAAGTTTAAATAAAATAAATTAATAAATAATATAGTAAAACTAATGCGGTAATATAAGTATTTAAACTATCATGGTCACTCACATCAGTATCAAAATAATCGGGATATTTACCATGTTTCATTGTTCAACTGCCGAACGTCTGGCATCCAGTGGTCCGTCTTTGCAAAAACAACCGGGAACAAGCCAAAACAAAATCGCGAGTGGAAACAGTAAGCATCGTGTGTTGTGAACGTGATCGAGATCGGGTTCGAGTTTGTAGTGAGAGTGAAACCAGTGGTGTTGCAGATACGCGTAGTAAAATAACTCGTAAGGTTGATCGATATAATATGTACTCCTAGAAAAAACTTTTTCTCTGTTCACCGCCTCTACTCCAGTACCTCCGTGATCATTGTGCTTGCAACAGCACCGAAATATCGGAAACTCAAAACAGTGAAACATGGTAAATATCGCGATTATTTTGATACTAATGCGGCAATGTTGCCATACGAATATCTATGGTAGTCGTTACGAATAGTTAGAGCCCTAAAATTGTCCAAAAAGTGGTCTAGCTGCAAAGCTTCGATATCACCTTTGGGTTGTGGAGGCCAGATGGCAGTTGCTTTAAGAAAAATATTGAAGTTCAGCCTAAACTACAATTAGGCTGGTAAAGCGGACCCCAGACTCCGAGGTGAAAATTTCGGATGCGACTGGGATTAACGCTAAGGTGAAGGCAATAAAACCAACGTTTTTATAAAAATATGGCAAAAATAGGAACTACGACTGTTATTATTAAATGCATATTATTTTTATTGCAAATCAAAGACAATTTAGTACCTTTGACATTGTTGAAGGGAAAGTGGTGGCTTCCTTCAGTTCACGAGACTATTGGTTTTACTATACTATTATTGTAATTACACTTGTAACATAGTATATCATCATATCTTTAGGTATGTATATGTATATGTGTATGTATGTATGTATATGTATATGTATAATTATATATTATATTGTAGTAGTATATTGTAGTAGTAGTATTATATTGTATATTGTAGGTAGTTTATTGTATTTATATAATTATTAAGTATTTTAAGTATACATATATTTATTATATGCACTTATATAAGTATGTATAAATTATTACATTTTTTTTGTTATTAAACGCCAACAACTTCCAAATACTCCAACCAACATACATTTCCATCCAAAGGTTGCCTGGAAGAAATTGTGTGAAGCGATAAGGCCGCCCTTTGTACTGCTCTTGTCTTCTCAATTTCTGTAATATGAATATTGTAATTGGCGTACAATAAAGAATATAATAAATAAATAAATAAATAAATAAATTATTATTGTACCTTAAATAATGTATACTGTAAATAATTCACTCAACTTAGATAAGCACATTGTTTGTTTAATAGTATACATCTACTCTACTCAAAAGACAAAATGTGTTTGATAAAGATAAGGAAACCTTGTCGGGAGTGGAATCTCTGTTCTTTTGTAATCTGATGACACTTTCGCCGCAGGCTGTTCTGATTGTAAGCAAAATTATGATGAAAAGAAAGACCTTTCATTAACAGAAGTCTCTGCAATTACGTCATAATCAGTAAGTCATCATCCTTTATCGTCATGTGTCAGTTGTTTCCTATTTTGATTATTTAAAATGTCTATTTCAGGAGTTGAAATATCAACTTAATTATATCTACGTTAAGAAATAATTTACTGTGACATTTATTACTTTTCCACTTTGTGCTCTCCTGATTAAATGCCATGTGTCTGCCTGGCTTCAGTATCTGGGAGGGGACCGGGGGCCCTTCCGCCCATCGCGCCAGCCAGTCACACAACCCCAACTTGTCTGTGGGGTAGGACGCCTTGCTTTGTCTTCTACACTGGAGGCACAGAATCTCTTTTTACCTTCTCCCCCCCCTCCCCCCATCTCAAACATGAAAACCAGAAAAGGCAAGAGAACCGTTACCACAGCGGCACCATCATCCACAGTGAATGTGGATTTCTGCAACATCAGGGGCCTACACTCCAACCTTAACGCGGTCCATCTCCACTTGGAGACCGCGCAGCCTACCTTGCTTTTTCTGACGGAGACGCAAATATCATGCCCGGCCGATACAGCCTACCTAATGTACCCCGGATACAAACTCGAGCATAGCTTTATGAGTCGCGCCGGGGTATGCTTGTACGTCCGGGATGATATTTGCTGCCGCCGTCTCCATGGTCTTGAGGATAGGGACCTGTCAACTTTATGGGTACGCATAGATCACGGTGGCCACACCCGTATCTATGCGTGCCTTTACAGGTCCCATAGCGGTGACCTGGGCACGGCTCAATTGTTTCAGCATCTGCAGCGGTCGGCGGACAGCGTAATTGAGCAGTACCCCACTGCGGAATTAGTATTCTTGGGGGACTTCAACGCCCACCACGTGGAGTGGCTGGGGTCTCCTAGGACTGATTTTGCGGGAAGGGCTGCTCACGACTTCGCTCTAACTTATGGGCTCTCTCAACTGGTGCATTCTATCACTAGAACACCAGAAATTGAGACCCACAGAAGCTCTATACTGGACCTTCTGCTAACTACGCGCCCGGATGAATACTCCATAAGGGTGGAAGCACCTCTCGGTAATTCGGACCACAGCCTCGTCCGGGCGCAAGTGACACTCGCGCGGCCTGAACCACCGCGGCCACCTCAGTGGCGGCATGTGTGGCACTACAAGTCGGCAGACTGGGATGGACTGCGAGAATTCTTCGCGTCGTACCCGTGGAGGCAGCTTTGCTTCTCTTCTGATGATCCAAGCTCCTGTGCAACAGCAGTCGCTGACGCGATTCTAGTGGGTATGGAATGTTACATCCCCAACCGCTGGGTCGCGACAGGAGCGAGCAAACGCCCGTGGTTTAATAGGCCTTGCAGGGAAGCTAGAGACCGCAAGCAATCTGCATACAGGGCTTGGACCACGGCTCTTGCCAATAAGGATCCGAACATCGCTGAAGTGAAGCGGAAGTTGAATGCTGCCTCAAGGTCCAGTAAAAAGGCAACGTCTAGTGCGAAGTTTGAGTTCATCGGCAGAATTGGCGAGCGGCTTGCGCGCTACCCATCTGGCAGTCGTGCATTTTGGTCGCTTGCTAAAGCTGCTGAGGGAAACTTCTGCCAGTCTTGCCTTCCGCCGCTGCAAAAATCCGACGGTAGTCTGGCCCATGGCGCTAAGGAGAAGGCCAATCTTTTGGGTAATCTCTTTGCGTCAAACTCGACTATGAACGACGGGAACGCCGAACCACCCATCATCCCCAGCTGTGGTGCTTCGATGACCGAAATTAAAATCACACAACGGGTGGTCCGGCGCGAGCTTAAGTCCCTAGATGTTCGGAAGTCGAGTGGGCCGGACGGTATACCGGCGATGGTGCTTAAGCACTGTGCCCCCGAGCTGTGCCCTGTACTTACACGCCTTTTCGCACTCTCATACTCCGCGAGGCAGGTCCCGGCCTCGTGGAAGACTGCGTTCGTGCACCCTGTACCTAAGAAAGGTGACAGGACAGATCCGACCAATTACAGGCCTATCGCTATAACCTCCCTTCTCTCGAAGGTTATGGAGCGTGTTATTAATACACAGCTCCTGGGGTACCTTGAAGGAAACGATCTACTGAGCGACCGACAGTACGGTTTTCGCCACCGTCGCTCTACCGGTGACCTTCTTGTGTATCTCACAAACCGGTGGGCGCAAGCCATCGAGAGTCGCGGTGAGGCACTAGCGGTCAGCCTCGATGTAGCGAAGGCCTTCGATCGGGTCTGGCACAAAGGTCTTCTTACGAAGTTGCCATATTATGGACTCCCCGAGGGATTGTGCGAATGGATCTCCAGCTTTTTGTCCAACAGAAGCATCCAAGCCGTCGTCGACGGCAGCTGCTCGGACCGCATGAACATAAACGCTGGTGTCCCACAAGGCTCCGTGTTGTCTCCGACGCTGTTTCTGCTGCATATCAATGACATGCTGTCTGATGGCTCCATTCATTGTTATGCGGACGACAGTACCGGGGACACGTGTTACACGGGCCGTGCAAACATCCCTCAGTCCGAGGTGGAGAAGAGTCGCGAACAACTTGTGTCTGAAATCGAGACTACTCTCTCTGGAGTGTCCGATTGGGGTCGACTAAACCTGGTCCAATTCAACCCCACTAAGACACAAGTATGTGTATTCACCGCTAAGAAAACCCCATTCATTGTAGCGCCGCAATTCCTGGGCACACCGCTTACCATCTCCCCGAGTATCGGGATCCTTGGTGTCGATATCTCCAGTGACGTCCAATACCGAAGTCATTTGCAGGACAAGGTTAAGTTGGCATCAAGAAAGCTCGGAGTGCTCAACAGGGCAAAGCGGTATTTCACTGCGGGGCAGCAACTCCTTCTTTATAAAGCACAGGTCCGGCCTCACATGGAGTACTGCTGTCACCTTTTTGCTGGAGCGCCTGCATACCAGCTTGACCCCTTCGACTCGTTGCAAAGACGGGCATTGAGGCTGGTTGACAATCCCATACTCACAGGTAGAGTGGAACCTCTTAGCCTTAGGAGGGATTTTGCCTCACTGTGTGTGTTCTACCGCCTATACAATGGTTTGTGCTCAGATGAATTGTTTGACATGATGCCCGTAGCTACATTCTATCATCGCACCTCTCGCCATAGGCAGGGAATTCATCCCCACACATTGCGACCTGAGACGGTACGCACTGTGCGGTATGAAAGAAACTTCATCCCACGCACACTCAAGCTGTGGAATGACCTCCCTGCTGCGGTTTTCCCAAGCGCCTACAATATGGGGTTCTTCAAGAGGGGCATCAGAAGGTTTCTTCATGGTCGGCAGCGCGAGTGTGACACCCCTGGTGTTGCATACGTCCATAGGCCACGGTAACCGCTTCCCATCAGGTGGGCCGTGTGCTTGTCTGCCAACTAAGTGGTATAAAAAAAAAAAAAAAAAAAAAAATGTGTTTTCAATAAAAGCTCCTTGTTCTCGGATTCCAATACCTCATTTAGAGATTCTTCACCGAGTATTTCAAATGCCAGTATTATTGTGTCTGAACTATTTAATTAAATGCCATCGAATTTTCGCAAAAACTTTGCAAACATTCGTATTTATCTTTCATCGTGAGATCCTTTATTCCCTTCCATACATTCACTTTGACCGTAAATTCGAACCCTTTTTCTATTTTACTTTTCATCTCCAGTTATACAATAGTATGTCATTTTTACAATGAATTTATTTCAACCAATTCCGTTTTACATAAATTTCACTCAGATTCAAATCACAATCGGGTCCAACACACCGGCAATTTTCAATCCATATAACAATTTTGGTTCTCCAAGGGTATATGTATCATTAATTTTATCATATCATTAATTTCACGCGTGTGACGTGAAGCGCGATTTGAACTTTGATTAAATTTATGGATAACTTTCTGGTTTAGAAGTAAATCAAAGAATGAAAGTTTATAGAAGAATTCAATATTTTGATTAGATTTTCTGCAAAAATCGAATAACTACAAGCATTAGTTTTGACGAAACAAACTGTGATAAGTCTTTACCTCAAAGGAAACTATGAAATACCTAGCTTGTTTTTGATGGGATCACTCTTGGTTGAAGCTTTTTGACGTTTTCCTTTAAGCAATGTCTAAGAAATTAGATTTAAGGTACCAGACCTAACGAGTGTAAACCAAGATAGGTGAGTCAGGCACTCGATTTACAATGCTAAGGCTCCTGAAACAGCCTTGTACAGTGAGTACTTCTGTCAAAAATGCACACCCTTGTACCAGAAGCACAACATATCTTCAAAGTCTTAGTGAGATTAATAAGGATTCCTTATAGTCAGGTCCAAAACTGCTGATACGACAAGTCTAATAAATTAGGTCAATCTATATCTACACAAACATTATACCATGTTGGACCACTGCCAGACACTGAATAGTTTCTTGCTTAGCTTATTATGTCCGATGACTTGGTTATTTCTGTAGATACGTAGCTGGACAAAATCACACATTAAGCCCACAGGCAATAACGAGGGGTAGCTAGGATAGCAGTTTTTACATTAATTAATTATTCCATGATTATTTTTACTAACGAAACAGGTGTATGAGGCGAGTGTGGATGGTACCGTCGGAAGGGGAAGACCTAGGCGCACATACCTAGACCAAATCGGGGAAGTTTTAGAATAGGGGCAGATCAGGAGGAGGATACGAGCATGCATGTAGAATGTAATGAGAGTGAATGATGCGAGAGTAGTATGTCGGGATCGTAGCAAATGGACATCCGTGATTTCTGCCTACCCCTATAGGAAACAGGCGTGATTTTATGTATGTATGTATTTTTAATGATTAATTAATTGCATGACTAATCAATAACAGGAATTTGATATTTATGTTTCTTCTAACTAAACGACTTCATGTTGTCGGTAAATTCAGTTGGACATTTCAGATTAAAAATCAGATAGCCTAGAATGGACTGGAAATTGAAAATTTAATTTGTATTCATTTTCATTTACTGAAATCTAGTTAAAATAAATTTCAAATTCAGCTAAAATAATATTACACTCGGAAAATTGTCAAACATAAACATTCTGAAGTTCACAAAGACCATATCGAACATTTCTGCTAAATTTATTAATGCTAAATACGTCGAAGCATTGTAGGGGCTTCGAATTTCACAAGCGCTGGTTTTGTGCCTCCATCATACCAAGTTTTACGTTAAACCTACTTTGAATAAGCGTCTGTGGAAATCCCATTCAAACGGTTTAATGTTCTGTAGGGCGCTCGCGACGAACTAAACAATTTCCTTTCATGTCTGTTATGCGGGAAATAAGGGATTACTAAGGAATTAGCATTAATCAAACGTATTTGTAAAAATGCAAATGAGAAAGGTGGTTTGTAGGCGGTATTTTTCTTAAACCACGATGAGCCGAGAATAAATCTAAATACATTTAAATATATTTTATTTTGTTAACAATTCGTATAAAAGTACTTACTGAATTTATGAATTCTCTTTGTTCTCCATATTGACATTAAGTTCAATTCTTAATTTTATTGAGCTGATTTTTTTTTCAGATCTAGTTCTGTGGTCGAATTTGAACTATTCTGAATTCTTAGTTCAGTAATTTAATTCACAGATACATTTTGCCAAAGTTCCATCACATAAAAAACCGTAAAAAAAACTATAACTAAAACTGGCATTATTTTTACAAACAAAAGTCTGAAAAGAAATTTATTTACCTTCTAAAAGTTCACAATCTTCAGTGACGTAATTCTTTCAGGGACTTGTGCGAGCGTAGAACTGTCATTGGCCCAAGATTTAAGACCAAAACATTCGTGATTTACGATTGAGATTTACTTTAATATGCTGACACGTCTACCCGTTCTACCAAAAGGTTTTAAAATATTTGACTGTATACTGAAGTAAAAGGATGGTGTCTATGCTTGAATTATGTTTACTTTGAATAGATGGATTTCATTTTCTAAATCGAATTTGTCATTTCCAAGCCTCTTTATCAACTACAGTTGAAATAATTTAATAGGTGCATTTTAACAGATGCCCTTAGTTATAGAAGGTAACTTGGCATGATTTTTTTTAATGATATTAGCAACAGCAATTACTAACATTCCCCCTAACCCCTTCAACTAAGCTAAATTGGATTGGAATGAAATAACACTATTATATTCCAAGTGGCATTAATTTATGCATTTATTATATGTCTTTTACAGTCACAAATATCATTTTTTTTTTCGATACAAGCAAGTAGGTAGCGACATTAAAATTTTTGTTCCGGAGGATTTGTCATATTTATTTTCTGTAGAATAAAACCTGAATTTCAATATCAGTTTTATGAATAGATTTAAAATTTGTATCAAGGACAAATAATATTAACGACATCTTTTTAAATGATTTCAAAACATTTTTTAATGAATTGACTACACCCCGCCGGATTGTGGCATGGTGGCTGGGGTGGATTCCAAAGAATAGTGTATGCTATTACAGAGTTGTCCCTAGAATGGAGGTATCTACCTAACCGGCCTCGATAGAAGTTTTCTCACCTTACAATACTTACTGACCATAATTAATACTGCTTGCTCAATCAATCAATCAATTAGGCTATCGCAGTCCACTGCTAGACATAGACCTCTTCCAATGTTAGGAGGCTTTGGCCTACTGTTTCCACGCTGGCCAGACGGGTTAGTATAGTAGTAGTCGCCTCTACGAAACCCTTCGGATGCTGCTAACTCAAGGAATGTTATTGAAATCTCTGCTCAAGCTTTGCGTTATTTATGTCTTGTAGTGAATTCAATGCCTTAATTTCAGATTCTTTACGTCAGCAGCAATCACTTGATTCCAATTTATACGGGACTTGAGTTATGTTCTGTAATACGACCCTAACAGCTTACATTGCGATAAAGACTTTCAAGAAATTCTTAGCCAATGTTCTTAATCTGCCGTTAAACTAAAGTAGACCCTTGACAAATTCAAATGCAGTAATTCAAGTGCTTAAACCTACTAAGCCCAAGTTCTTGACTTAATCTGTATTTGTGTCCATCTTCGTATCTATAGCCCTTTCTCTTATAGGGGCCCTTACCACTAAGATACCGAACCTCGCCTGAAGCCAGTCAAATTTTCCTATATATATCTTTCTTGTGGAAACGGTAAGAGCCTTCTACCGACACTCGTATGAACTATCAGAACCAATGAATGATGTTACATTCATTTTTAAAATTGAGTTTTGATTATTCCACCCAAACAATAAAATGATACACGATAGCCTAGTGTTATGGGTAATGGACTGCTGAGACCAGGTCTCGGGTTCGATCCCAGGTTTACCATGGCACACACCAATGACTTTTCGATGCTTTTCGAAGTTATGTGTGTATTTATCGCAGGTTTATAAGTGCCCGGATAATGGCAATAGGCTCGCCACCTATTACATTGGGACCTAAACATAAACTGGCGAAATGAGGGTGCTAGCACCTCTGCCTACCCCTTCGGGGATATAGGCGTGAGTTTATGAGTATGAGATGACAATAAAATTAAATTTTAAAGCATTTAGTATTCTACTATTCAAATCGGTTAAAATAGAAAGCATTGAATCGATTAAATTTTTTCGATCCTAATCGAAACAAAATTACATGTTTCTTTCGTCTTATGAATGAAATATAATAGCATGTTATGTGTATATTTATTGCAGATTTATAAGTGCCCGGTTAATGGTAATAGGCTCGCCACCTATTACATTGGGACCTAAACATAAACAGGCGAAATGTGGGTGCTAGCACCTCTGCCTACCCCTTCGGGGATATAGGCGTGATTTTATGTTATGTTATGTTATACAATAATATTAGTTCGTTACAGGTCAAAATATGATGGAAGATAAGAATAAAGGTTACTATAAAGTGGATGAGTACCTTAATAATGTTAATGCGTGGTAAACATAAGTCTCTTGCTTGCTCGCACAAAATAAATTGTAAACTAAAGCAAATTTAAAAAAGAACAATAATCTAGTTCTAATGTAGTTCGCTGAGTTTCTTGCTGGTATCTTTTCAGTAGAACTAATCTACCGAACCAGCGAAAGAATCATTTTCCAATGGTTTATTTTTACATTATTTAATAATTTTATATTATTTCTTGACATACATAATTGTAAAATTATGACGTTCATATGTGCTCTTCATGTGCTTAAACTGAATAAATGAAATTGATTCTTTGATTGATTCTTTGATTCTTCTTTGAATGATGTAATACCTCAAAACATAATAGCAATAATAATACAAGCATACTTAAAACCAATACACAACACACACTTATACTTCTTCCACAGTATTTATTATTGAACATGACCGATTAGACGTTAGAGGATACCGTAAATCGACACCGGTAAGGTTCAATAATAAATATTGTGGAAAAATTGCAATTATGTTCCCAATGTGTGTTCAACCAAGTGCCATCAATCAACAGTATAAATATTGAACGAAATTTTAAAGCATTTAGCACGATATTATAGGAGGTAGGACACGGCGGTATTTCCGCCCAATTGAGCAGTCCGACTGGGTAAGTACCTCCGCCCTACAGAATACCGCGGTTATAATAGCCAGAGCTCACTAGGGCACGCCGTAGTAACGGCGGTAAGACCCATCATGGGGGAGTGGCTAGAGAGGCCACACGGCAGCCTCTCGTACCGTCTGACGCAGATGATCACCGAGCACGGATGCTTCGGAAAGTATCTGCGTCGGATGCAGAAAGAGCCAACGTCCGAGTGCCATCACTGCGACGCGAGCGAGGACTCAGGTCCGCACACGCTCACCGAGTGTCCGGCGTGGGAGACGCCGAGGCGGGAGCTTGTGGCGGCCCTGGGAGTGAGGGTTCTCACGCTCTCCACCTTGCTCGCGGCGATGGTTCGCTGCGCGGATGCGTGGGCGGCCGGCACCTCCTTCTGCGAGCAAGTAATGCTCGTGAAGGAGGAGGCGGGGCGGGAGCGGCAGCGGGAGCGACGAAGGATCGCTAGACAAGCTGCCCGCGCACGAAGGCAACTCGGGCGTCGGAGGTCGATGAACGACCTCCGCCCCCCATGAGCGCCGGCCTGGGGGTGACAGGTGAAGCCGCCTGTCACCCTGGCAGAAGCAGGCCGCGGTGGCGGCGCGCGTGGCGCGCCTCCCCGTTTCCGGGGACGAGTTGGGGACTCTGTGGTCCCCACACCCGAGAAGAGGGCCAGATCGTGAGAGATGGCCCTGGGTCAGCCGGGGTGCGAGGGATATGCCTGTCAACCTCACCTTCGGCAACCGAAACGACTCACAAGCGGCGTGCGTTTTAGTCGGTTCGAGTCCGACATAACCTCCTCCACCGGCTCCGGTGGGGAGGTATCCGTGGGGATTTTGCGCACGTAAAAAAAAAAAAAAAAAAAAAAAGCCAGAGCTCACTAGAGAAATTGTGCTGTCAGTGGGATGACTAAAGGCTTGTGATGCTTTGTCCTCTACACTGACAGCACAGACACTCTGTGCTTACAGGGTCGGTAGTAGCGAATGTGGTATCTCTGGTGTTACACACGTCCATAGACCACGGTAACCACTTTCCATCAGGTGGGCCGTGCGCTTGTCTGCCACCTAAGTGGCATAAAAAAAACGATAAATAGTCAAATCGAATAGGATATAGGCCGTAAGACGGATATATGAATAGAAGAATTTGAATGGTTTCGAGCGAAGGTTCTGTGGCTTAGTGGTTAGAGCGTTCTCCCTGTAAAGAAAAGATCGCGGGATCGAAGCCCGCTTGTACCGATTAATTTTTTTCTATAGCTTAATCGAACAGTATAAATAGTCTTGTAACGGATACCTTCAAATCAAAGTATTTTAATAACATAAGGATAGGGCCGTATTTATTTTTTATCTGTAATAAGTATTCTGTATTTTGAAGCTAGTCACTAAGGGCCGGTAGTTCAGTAAAACGTTTTTAAGAGACCATCTTACTCTTTGAGATATTCTGAACTGCATTCACAAATTTTGGCAAAATTGTACAGACGGCAAGAAAAATGTGAAAAATCCAACAAAATACTCGAAGAAGAAAAAGAAGTGCGAAAAGAAATGATTTTAGTCTCGCACAGAAACACAAGTTTCTTTAAAAAATAGCCCAACTGTATGTTACCATTACCGCTGCTGTGAAATATAGCACCTAGTGAACAATGTTAAATTTATAGTCTGCACATAAATTAGCGCAGTTGTAACTTTCGTAAACGATTTATTTCATTGCTTCTCACGGCTCTGACTCGTGGAAAACATAAACTGCTCAACACAGTCATACATATAGATAATATTGTCAGTCAGCACCACATTGACCTCGACTAGCAAAGTACTCAAAATGATCCGAATGCCTTCATATTCGTTTTTTTTTATATACAGGAACGCCAACTTGACCTCATCTCGCCTGATGGTAAGCTAAAGGCAAAGTCTCAGGAAAGAGGGTCACCATTACAGACACTAAGTGTTACAATGGTGGCACTCAGCTTGGCGGCCTCATCAGGTGCTTTTTCACGCATCGCTTAAAGGCCCCGGGACTGTAGTAAAGAAGGAAACAAATGTGCTGGTAATGAATTCCAGGTCTTGGTGGTGCGGCAAAGAAAAGAGTCTCCAAACCGCTTGGTTCTTGCTCGTATATTATGCACAGTTTAAGGGTGACATCTAAGGCCTGCACGTGTTGTCCTATGTAGGAAAGGAGATGGTGGGATTAGTTGGAAGAGCTACCACTCTTCTTGTAGACTGATTATTGTAATTTTTGGTAAACGCCTTGAGATCAATACAACTGTTTGGAATTAACATCATTAGAAGGTATTAATATTATTTTGTGTACTTGGTAGTCAACATTGATTTGATGCTGACTGTACAAAGGGTTGCAAAAGTGCGTGTACAATTTTTTTAACCAACATTGTAGGCAGTCATACCACATGCCATCTAGTAAATAAGTAATACACTGGTAAATACCAATTAACGGGAAAAAGGCATTTTTTTTTCTTTCTCTTCTTTTTTTACCCCACTTAGGTGGCAAATAAGCACACGGCCCACCTGGTGGATAGAGGTTACCGTGGATTATGGACGTATGCAAAACCAAGGATGTCAAACTCGCGCTGCCAACCCTTAAGCATTGAGAATTTCTGTACCGTCAGCGTAAAAGACCAAGCAGGAGAAGCTTTTGGTATTCCCTCTGACAGTACAGAAACTCTCCAGTAAGCTCTGGCTACTCTACTCACCGCCGGGAACACATCACGAAGTCACCTAACATATATACTTCATCCATAGTATTTATTATTGAACATGACCGATTAGACGTCAGAGGATACCGTAAAGCGACACCGGTAAGGTTCAATAATAAATATTGTGGAAAAATTGCAATTATGTTCCCAATGTGCGTAGGTGGTAGAAACTTGGTGGCACAAATTTGTCTCAAGTTTCGACCGGGTGGGTACCACCGTGTACTATTGCGAAAAACCCTCCATAGCAATCAATCTCGGTTGGATTGTGTTCAGGGGTCAGCAAGTGCATAGCCGGGCAGAGGTGGTGGTTGTCGCAGCAATAGTGGGACCAGTGGGTCTTGGTGTAATCTAGTGGGGATGGCGCGGGGCGATGCGCCGAACAAGGAGACCTGTAGAAATGGTGGTGCCGCTGGCCGCCCGCGGTATAGTACAGGGGCCCAACTGGGGTTAACCACCTTGGGAGGCTGCCTCACCAGGCCGCGCATAATCCCGATATGGTTCGTCGTGCCGGTTGGTGACCGGTTTTGGGAGCCCGGCGACCATACTCGGTGGGGTACGGGGGCCCTTCCGTTTGGAGCGTCGGCTCTCGCCATGCCTCACATTCATAGATAAAACCAATATCCCGCGCTTTGTCACACGGTGCTGCGGCAGCAATCACCTCTTTTTTCACGCCTTCTCCCACCCAAACTCATGGCAGCGCAATTTAGAGAAATAGGCAACACAGCGGCTCGTCACACTCCCAAAAGCTTGCTATTTGAGGTGGAGTCCACTAACATCTGTGGGCTCCATGCAAACCTCAACGCCGTCCACCAACACCTAGAGACGGCGAAACCTGCCATGTTTTTTCTAACAGAGACGCAAATACACCGCCCTGACGACACGACCTACTTGCTCTACCCTGGCTATGTTCTTGAGGAAAGTTTTCGTGCTAAAGCCGGGGTGTGCGTGCCGGTGAGATCGGTCTGGGTATGGAATACTATATCTCATACACCGATATCACCGGTGACCGCGGGGTGCGACTTTGGTTCGGGCGCGAGTGCGCGGAAGCTGTTGAACAAAAACAGTCTGCGTACCGCGCTTGGGTAAGGGCGCGCGCCACGCGCCATACCAATCTGGGCCACTTCAAGGCGGCGTACAACAGAGCCACAAAGGTCTGTAGAAGGGCCTACGTCAGAGCGGATGCCCTGCGCGTAGCGCGGCTTGGTCAAGAGCTACTGATGCATCCCACGGGAAGCCGTGGCTACTGGCGACTGCCTAAAGCAGTGCAAGCCAACTTCTTCAGCCTTCGCTGCCTCCGCTGCGTAACCCTGATGGATCCCTGGCCCATGAGCCGCAAGAGAAGGCAAATCTGCTGGCTAATCTCTTTGCGGCCAACTCCCGAATCGATGATTGTGGTACGCAGCCACCAACACTACCCGACAGTGACCACGCGATGCCTGATATCCATATCAGGCAACGTGATGTCCGTGCAGTGCTGCAATCACTCGATGTCCGGAAAGCCAGTGGTCCGGATGGTATTCCAGCGGTAGTTTTGAAAAAATGTGCCGCGGAGTTGTCTCCAATGCTTACGCGCCTGTACCGGCTATCCTACAGTTCGGGTACAGTGCCTTTGCCTTGGAAAGAGGCGAATGTTCAGCCGATTCCCAAGAAGGGGGATCGCTCGGAGCCAGCCATCTATCGACCCATAGCCGTCACCTCAGTGCTGTGCAAAGTGTTCGAGCACATAATTAACAAACAGCTCATGCGGCACCTAGAGGATCACTCCTTAATTAATGACCGGCAATATGACTTCAGACCGAAACGGTCAACGGGTGGTCGTCTAGCATACGTTACCCATCTTTGGGGTGAGGCTATGGACAAGCACGGCGAGTCACTGGCAATTAGTCTTGACATCGCCAAAGATTTCGATAGAGTCTGGCACAAATCGCTTCTTTCCAAGCTACCTGCCTTTGGTCTGCCTTCTAGGCTGTGCAACTGGGTTGCTAGCTTCCTGCAGGGGCGCTGTATTCGCGTCCTTTGTGACGAACGAGCTTCGGAGTTTCTGCAGGTAAATGCTGGCGTGCCCCAGGGGTCCGTCTTATCACCTACTCTCTTTCTTCTGCATATCAACGACATGCTGTCTACCGGCAATGTTCATTGTTATGCAGACGATAGCACTTTACATGGGAGTTATCATGGACATCCTGCGGCCAAGCAGTCAGATATCGCAGAGAAAAGGCAGCTTCTGGTCACTGAGCTTGACAGGATCCTGAATCACATTTCTCAATGGGGCTCTGAGAACCTGGTTGAGTTCAATGCCAAGAAGACGCAGGCATGTGCATTATAGCAAAAGTATCTTCTTTCCTTCCCCTCCCCACTCTTCAGAGCACGCCACTGCCACTGCAGGACAATCTCAATATCCTAGGTATGGATGTTCGCTGCAACCTGAATAACAAAAATTACATCGAAAGTATCATCAAAACAGCCTCACGAAAACTCGGAGTCCTGAACAGAGTGAGACGATTTTTCACGCCGGAGCAGCGGTGTCTTCTATACAAGACACAAATTCGCTCCTGTGTGGAATACTGCTCGCATCTCTGGGATGGTTCAGCAAAGTACTTACTAGATGCTCTCGAAAGGTTGCAGCGACGTGCGGTCCGCATCATTGGGAATCCCGAGGTCACGAACACCCTAGAAACTTTACAGATGCGTAGAGATGTTGCGTCCATGGCTGTATTTTACTGTCTGTACCATGGGGAGTGTTCTGATGAGCTCTTCCATTTAGTCCCACCCTCCCCTTTCCCACACAGGACAACACGTGCAGGTCTTAGATGTCATCCGCACACGGTGCAAAACATCCGATCAAGAACCAAGCGGTTCGGAGACTCTTTCCTCTGTCGCACCATTAAGGCCTGGAATTCATTACCAGCTCACGTGTTTCCTTCTTCCTACAGTCCCGGGTCCTTTAAGCGGGGCGTGATAAAGCATAAGATGAGGCCGTCAAGCTGAGTGTCACCATTGTCACACGGTACGTGTACGTAATGGTGACCCTCTTTTCTGGAGTCCAATTGACGTGTCCTATATATATAAAAAAAAAAACAATAAGGAATTTATTCAACCAAGTGCCATCAATCAACAGTATAAATATTGAACGAAATTTTAAAGCATTTAGCACGATATTATAGGAGGTAGGACACGGCGGTATTTCCGCCCAATTGAGCAGTCCGACTGGGTAAGAACCTTTTTTTTTTTTTTTTTTTACGTGCGCAAAATCCCCACGGAGACCTCCCCACCGGACCCGGTGGAGGAGGTTATGTCGGACTCGAACCGACTAAAACGCACGCCGCCTGTGGGTCGTTTCGGTTGCCGAAGGTGAGGTTGACAGGCATATCCCTCGCACCCCGGCCGACCCAGGGCCATCTCTCACGATCTGGCCCTCTTCTCGGGTGTGGGGACCACAGAGTCCCCAACTCGTCCCCGGAAACGGGGAGGCGCGCCATGCGCGCCGCCGCCGCGGCCTGCTTCTGCAAGGGTGACAGGCGGCTTCACCTGTCACCCCCAGGCCGGCGCTCATGGGGGGCGGAGGTCGTTCATCGACCTCCGACGCCCGAGTTGCCTTCGTGCGCGGGCAGCTTGTCTAGCGATCCTTCGTCGCTCCCGCTGCCGCTCCCGCCCCGCCTCCTCCTTCACGAGCATTACTTGCTCGCAGAAGGAGGCGCCGGCCGCCCACGCATCCGCGCAGCGAACCATCGCCGCGAGCAAGGTGGAGAGCGTGAGAACCCTCACTCCCAGGGCCGCCACAAGCTCCCGCCTCGGCGTCTCCCACGCCGGACACTCGGTGAGTGTGTGCGGACCTGAGTCCTCGCTCGCGTCGCAGTGATGGCACTCGGACGTTGGCTCTTTCTGCATCCGACGCAGATACTTTCCGAAGCATCCGTGCTCGGTGATCATCTGCGTCAGACGGTACGAGAGGCTGCCGTGTGGCCTCTCTAGCCACTCCCCCATGATGGGTCTTACCGCCGTTACTACGGCGTGCCCTGCGCTTGGTTGCCCAAGTCGTCTCTCCCATTCTGCCACCATTTCCCTGTGGAGCCGGGATCTCACGGCCCGAATTTCTTCGGGCTCGGGATCGTGACCCCGCTCCCGCGCCGCCCTTCGGAACCTGTATAGCGCCGAAAGGCATCTCGCTTCCAGGATCCATGGTGGCGATCCGGCGAGGAGACTCGCCGCGTTGAATGATATCGTGCGGTACCCCCTTATGATGCGGCACGCCAACTTCCGCTGCGGACGCTGCAGCAGAAGCATGTGCCGATCACTCAGGGTGTCCGCCCACACGGGACACCCGTACAGGGCCATGGACCGCACGACACCCGCGTAGAGTCTCCTGCAGGAGTCATCCGGGCCCCTCAGGTTGGGCAGTAGCCGCGCCAGAGCGTTGGCTGTGCCCGCCAATTTGGGGCCCAGACTTCGGAAGTGCTTCCCGAAGTCCCACCGGCCGTCGAGCACGAGCCCCAGATATTTCATCTGGGGCTTGATGCCGATGAGAGTGCCTCCCACTGTGAGACTGGAACCAGGTGGTGGCGTGCGCCGAGGTCCATGAAAGAACATGGCCTCGGATTTATGCAAAGCCACCTCAAGGCCCAGCCGCCGGATCCGTTCCACGACTTGAGCAACCGCGGTCGTGGCCCTCAGGATCGCTTCGCGGTGTGTAGCCCCGCTCGCCGTCACTAGCGTGTCGTCCACATAGCACGTGACGGCGGCGCCGTCCGCGAGCTCACCGCGAAGCACCCAGTCGTATCCAATGTTCCACAGTAGCGGCCCGAGAACCGATCCCTGTGGAACACCGCACGACATCTCACGCCGACCGACGCCGGTCGCACTTGGGTAGATGACGGCTCTCTCCGTCAGGTACGCCCCGACTATGCGGCGGAGGTAGAGAGGCACACCGTGGTACACGAGTGCCTCCCTGATGCAGCTCCAGGGCAAGGTGTTGAACGCGTTGGAGATGTCCAAGGACACCGCCAACGTCACCTCACCCCGGGCAACTGCCTCAACCGCCAAAGTCCTCACGCGCATGATGGCATCCACCGTGGACCGCCACCGGCGGAAGCATCCGCCAGGTCCGGCCCCCTACCAGAGAGGTGCTCGACGAGGCGCTTCGCAATAACTCTTTCAAAGAGCTTGCCCACCTCGTCGAGCAACACAATGGGCCGGTAGCCGGACGGTTCGTCCGCCGGGCGACCCTCCTTTCGGATGAGGACCAGTTTCCCCGTCTTCCACATCTTCGGAAACTGGCCCCGCTCCAAGCATGCGCTGAGGAACCCTCTCAGTCGGGGTTCGAGACCGTCTTCACCTAGAGCTAGGACCCACGCGCGGCCTGGAATGCCGTCTGGTCCCAGGGCGGTGCTCTTCTTGGCTCTAAGCCTTCGCACCGCCAGCTCCAGTTCTACCCAAGTGACCTCGGGGACTTCGTCGTCAACTACCACACTGGGCGCCACAGGCGACCGAGTTGGCGGAGTCATCTGCGGCGGAACGTGTTCCGCTCGCGCCGGGAACAGGGACTCGACCACTCCACCGAGCAGAGCTGGCTGGAGAACCCGGGTCAACGGCGGGGCCCGGGGGCGCAGCTTTCCTCTTACCATAAGGTAAGGCCGCCCCCATGGGTCCCGCTCCAGCGTCTCCATAAGCTCCTTATAAGCCGCGGCTTTCGCCCGCTTAATCTCCGCTCGGAGGGCATCTCTGGCCTCCCTGTATCCCACATGAAGCTCCGCCACTCGGGGCTCCGTATCTGCGGTTCGGCTACGCCTCCTACGGAGTCTGGTCCACCGGCGGTGCGCGATCACGCAGGCTTGCCGTAGCCCCGCGATCTCCGCAGACCACCAGTAGACCCGACGCCTCGGACTATAGGGTGGTGCCCTAGGCATACCCGCATCGCAGACACGAGTCATGGCCTCCCGGAACCACACCGCCTCATCGTCGATATCGACAGGCCTGTCCGGCGCAATGGCCCAGGCCTGTACGATGGCGGCCTCCCGGAGGACCTCCCGATTCAGTCTCCCAAGCACCCAGCGTGGCTCGCGTGGGGCCGGTATGACCGGCGCATCACCCGCGGGGGGGGAGACATCAAACCGAACGTATCGGTGATCCGCCAGTGTCTCCACCCCCACCTCAACACGCCAGTCCCGCACACGGTGCGACAGCGAAGCGCCTGCGAACGATAGGTCGATAATCGAACTGCGCTCCGCGGCCACGAACGTGGCTTCGGCCCCGCGATTCTGGAGAACTAGACCGTGATTAGCGGCCCAGCTCTCCAGAGCCCTACCTCGTGGGTTCGTGTGCCGGGACCCCCAGGTCACTGACCAGGCGTTGAAGTCCCCGAGCACAAGAACCGGATGAGGGTGGCAGGCGTTGACGACGTCGGTCAGTCGCTCCAGCGACTGCCGGTACTCCCCTATGCGTCGGTGTAGGCTCGGCGTGAGATAGACGGCCACGACCGCAATCTCCCCCACACGCGCCGCTACGATGCCATGCTCCCTTGCCACGACAACAGGGGGGGGGGGCACCCATAGCGGCGTTATAAACCAGTGCCGCCGACCCGTCCAGGTCGACCACCCAGGCAGGCCCAAGGGGCCGGTGAGTGTACGGATCGGCGACAGCGGCGACGTGTATGGACCACTGTGCCATGCTCTGGAGCAGAAGACCCTGAGCATCGGCACCGTGGCCCACGTTCGCCTGCAGGATGCGGAGCTGGGGGTCCATTATAGAACCATCTCCGCATCCCGCCGCGAACTTTGGGTGGAGCCCCCGCCTTGCGGCTTCGGCTCCCCCCCGGTGCAGGCCTTGCTGCCAACCCCATGGTCGGCCGGTTTGCCCCCCGCTGCACACCTGAAACAGTGCAGCGGAGCTTCGCATCCACCGGCCGTATGGCCGGGTTGGCCACAGCGGAAGCAGCGGTCACCGACCGTCACCGCCGCCGTGCACTGCACCCCCACGTGGCCGACCGACATGCACCTAAAGCACCTGGTCGGTCGAGCCTGCAGGAGCCGGACCTGCACCCGCACCACGCCTCCAACGGCGAGGAACCCCCGGTCGGCAGCCTTTTTGGCTGCTGCGATGGGGCAGCCGACAACTGCCGCCCCCAGTCCACGGCGGCCGAAGCGGATTGCTCCGACCTTCACCGCCTCTAGGGGGCAGCCCCCGGCCTCCGCCACGGTGAGGCGGATTTGCTCCGCCGTGATGGAGTCGTCCAGGTCCGAAATGCGCATTTCTGCGCATTTGTTGGGCCTAGACACCCGGACGTCAGCTGCGTCTAGCGTGTCTCGAAGCCTAGCCGCTAGGGCATCGGCCTGGGGACCGCTTGATGCGCCGGGGATCTCGAGTAACCGAGCACCCGTCCGAGTGGGTTTCACCCGGATGGGGCCCGGCATGTCGAGAGCCCTCATATCGACACAGGCTCTCGCCTGCGTGACAATCTGGGCGTACTGCACGCCCCGCTCCGCCGCCTCCGCCGTCATCGTTAGCACGACGGCGGTTGAGCGGGGGACGCGCAGCCTCCCCGGCACTCCCCTCGCAGCAGCCTCAGCCTTCTTGGCATTTTTGGCTGCCTTCCTCTTGGCCTTGCGCCGTTTCTTGGAGGCTCCGGCCACCTCCCAGCCTCCCTCCGGCGGGGAACTTGTGGAGGCAATCCCCACCGGGGTCCGGGCCGGCACTAGGGCTGAGGCTAGGGCTGGGGACTTCTTCCCCTTGCCCTTCCCCTTCCCCTTGCCCTTGGCCCGGGCACCCTAGGAGCTCCCAGCTCCCACTTCGAGAGCGACAGCGGCTCGAGCGACCGGAGCGACAGGAGTGGCAGGCGCAGCGGATGGGCTGCAGGCCGAATCCCGCGGGGCCACCACCGCCGGACTGGTGGGACCGCTTCTCACCGCTCCGGCGTACCCCGTCGGCGGCGCCAAGGGCGGGCGGCGGCTGGAGTCCATGACCACCTCCATGAACCTCCGGGTGCGCTCCTCCTGCGTCACCTGCCACCTCCGCTGCTCAGCCAGCGCCGCCTCCTGCCGCTTTTCCATGGCGGCCATTGCCGCCATGCATGCCGCCAGTGGGTCCGCGGGCCTAGCCGGCTGCAGCACCGGCGACTCCAGCCGAGCGGGTTGCGCCAGTGACACCGGCCGCACCGGTGTCTCCGGCCGCACCGGTGTCTCCGGCCGCACCGGTCGCACCGGCGGCCTTGACCGCACCGGTGTCTCCGGCCGTACCGGTGCCTCCGACCGCACCGGTGACCTTGACCGCACCGGTGACAGCTGCGGCGCCGACGGCACCGGCCGCTCCGGCTGCACCGCTAGTCGCCGCCGCGCCGACCGCGTCACGCGCTCCGCGGGCAGCCCGGCGACGACCTGACGGAGGTTCGCCACTTCGGCCGCCATCCTGTCCATCTCCTTGCGGTGCTCAGCCGCTGTACGCTCCACGCTGTTGAGGAGCTCAACTTGCCTCCTGCCAAGTTGAGCTCGCTCGTTCCGGGACTCGGCCAGCTCCGCCTTGAGCAGCTCAAACTGCTCAACGAGGCGCGTCGCAGCCAGCCGGACCCGGTCCTCCTCCGGCGTTAGAGCTCCAGAGCGGGCCCCGGCCAGTCTCTCCAGGGCCTCCATCACGTCCCTGGACGTGGAGCCGTCGGTACGAAGCGCGGGCGCCGCCGAGACGGAGGGACTCGGCGGCGCTCTCACATCTTCCCCGGCTGAGGCCCGTGAGGGGGCGGCTTTGGTGCCCCCACCCTGCAGCTTTCGGCGGCTAACCGCAAACTGCTTGGGTGGGGGGGGACGCATTATTTCATCCCCACCGGAGCTGCTGGAAGACGAGTCGGTCAGGGTCAACTCGAGATCCGACTCGGTCTTCTGTGGGGGGATGATTTTTTTTTTGCGGTTCCGCTTCCGCCGTGGTGCAGATTTCCGGGTCTGCAGACCCACCGGGCTGTTCGCCCTGCTCCTCTCAGTGGCGGTGTCGAAGTCTTCCGACACCGTCCCTGCTTGGGACGCGACCTCCGCGTCTTGGTGCTGCGCGACCTCCGCGCAGACTGTTTCACTTGGTGATGGTTTTTTATTTTGTTTTTGTTTTGTATCCATTCAAATCCCACGAGTTGAGACGATTTAAGATACACTTCCCGGGTGACGCTCATTCCGAGAAGCGGGGTACATACTGTGGAGTTCCCCAGGTATCCACAGGTTTTAAGCGACTTCGCTGTCGGGTTTTCAAGACTTTTCCTTGTCGCGGGCCGGCCAATTAAGGCAAGCCCCGCGGCCTTCAGGATACCGGCTTCCCAAGTGTGGCTAGCACTCAGGTCGTTGTCGATATCCTGGAGGTTACGCGACGCGGGAGAGCAGCCAACTCTCCCAACACCGACGGTGGCACGAATGCCTGCCAGCCTCTGCGCGAGCAGTAGGCCGGCCCGTCCCTGGATCCCATGGATCCTTGTGTCGCCCCCATGTCCCCTCTGAAAGCAGAGGGATACCGGGAGCGACAGGCTAGCCCTAAAAAGGGCTGTTTGGGATGGAAGGGATTCTACGAGTCCCTTCCCGCAGGCCTTGCAGACCCGCCATACCACGACCCCCCCAGGGTCAGCTAGCCCTAAAAAGGGCTTGTCGGGTTATTTGTCGACGGCTAGCAGAGCTCCTTCTCCTTGGAGTCAGAGTCTACTAACCGTCGTCCAGGGTGCACCAGCCTCCCCGCTTCCGTTCCCCAGGACCGCGGTCCAGAGGGAAAAGAAACAGGTAAGCCAACGTGGAGGTTACCCAACCCGCACCCCTGGGTAAGAACCTACGCCCTACAGAATAACGCGGTTATAATAACTTCGTGTTGTGTTCCCAGCAGTGAGTAGGGTAGCCAGAGCTCACTAGAGAATTTGTGCTGTCAGTGGGATGACTACAGGTTTGTCCTGCTTTGTCCTCTACACTGACGGCACAGAAACTCTGTGCTTACAGGGTCGGCAGCGCGAGTGTGGCATCTCTGGTGTTACACACGTCCATAGGCCACGGTAACCACTTTCCATCAGGTGGGCCGTGCGCTTGTCTGCCACCTAAGTGGTATAAAAAAAACGATAACTAGTCAAGAAAAAAAAAACGATAACTGGAATGAGGTTACCGTGGACTATGGACGTATGCAAAACCAAGGATGTCAAACTCGCGCTGCCAACCCTTAAGCATAGAGAATTTCTGTACCGTCAGCGTAAAAGACCAAGCAGGAGAAGCTTTTGGTATTCCCTCTGACAGCTCTCTCTACTCAAACTCTCCAGTAAGCTCTGGCTACTCTACTCACCGCCGGGAACACATCACGAAGTCACCTAACTGTGTATAATGTGCGCTTTCTAGTTTTGTTAATAGAGGTAATCTCTATTCTATTAAATTAAACTTAGTACCTATTAGACATAAAATGTTATTTTCTTAAGCTGTTTATGGCCTACTGTAGCTTACGTACGATGAACTTATTATTTCTTCTTTCTTCTGTTATCCCTTTTTGACAGTTATTAAGCAGAATGTGCTGAAATTGCAATTTTTGATTTTTAGTTAAGATTTCATCTGATTCTAGTTCGATTATAGCTGCGTGGTTCCCGGCATAGTAGAAATTGAACAACCCCATCTCTTGCGGTGCCGTACAAGGCTAGGGGCTAGCTTAAGGCTAAGGGATAGGGCTGTTAAACATCAGACAGATATATAGAGCCTCAGATGCATGCCTTGAGTCAACAATAGTGCCCGGGAGACGGCAATAGGCTCGCCCACTATTACGTGGAACCGAATTCAATAATTGGTGTAATGTGGGTGTTAATACACCTCTGCCTAACCTTCCGATGATAAAGGCGTGATTATTTTTATATATGTTCATTTGACTCAGTAATGTGTACAACATATAATAGGTAATGTACATTGTGTTTATTTATCATTTTTGAAACGGGTCATATTTTTGCATGACGTAGGTTGCATGAAATAACTATTAGTAATACGTCATTGGATTCAGCCCACTTCTTCACAAATATCATTATTGTTTAAAGTTTTTGTTTTGTTTTTACAGTACTACCCTACCAGAGCTTCGTTTTCAGTATGTTATCTAGTTGTTGGTAACACCTATATTGGTAGGACATATCGGTATTACCGTCCCAATTGAGTAATCCGACTGGAGAAGTCCATCCTACAGAATACCACGGCTAGTGGGAAGACTAAAGTCTTGTCCTGATTTGTCTTCTGCACTAATGGCACAGAAACTCTCAGTTCTTACAGTTTCGGTAGAACGGATGTAGCACACGTTCATAGGTCACGGTAATCACTTTCCATCAAGAGGGTCGTGGGGCGTCTGCCACCTAAATTGTATAAAAAAATATTCAAAATATCCATAATTCTTTAAAATAAATAGATACAGATTTTCAAAGGAATTTAACGAATTGGAAGAGTACTGTCGACAAAAATCTTCCTTTGTATACCACAACTGTACAGTTACAAACTACTTTGATATTTGATACGGCTCTGCAGTTCTACCAAATTGGGTTCGGGTCCATCACTCATGTTATGTGACAGAAGGATCGTGAATTATTTAGGGCTCAGGTGTGAAACGACGAAACACAAAATGTATAAGCATTTATTTCATAACATAATTTTGGAAGGAGGTAGAACACGACGGTATCTCCCGTCTCAAATTGAGTAGTCCGTCTGGGGAAGTACCTCCGCCCTACAGAATACCGCGGTTATAATAACCTTGTGTTGTGTTCCCGGTGGTGAGTGTAGGGTAGCTAGAGCTCACTGGAGAGGTTTTGTGCTGTCAGTGGAAAGACCGTAGGCTAAAATTGACACCACTGACTTGTAGGGGCGTGAAATGTTGGCGCGGCGGTCAGGGAGTCCCGGTGAAACGGTTATCCGCTGGCCGCCCGCAGGTTGTACGGTTCCCGAACCTGGGGATTACTTAATCTCCGCCCCAGGAAGCTGAACCAGCAGCCTGTGTAAAGTGCCCGATGCTGTAGTCGTGCCGGAGGAGGAAACCGGAGTGGACTCGGCTACAGTATTTGGGAGGGGACCGGGGGCCCTTCCGCCCGCCGCGCCAGCCAGTCACACAACCCCAGCTTGTCTATGGTGGTACGAAGCCTAGCTTTGTCTTCTACACTGGGAGCACAGAAACTCTCTTTACCTTCCTCCCCCCACCCCCCACAAAGGTCATGAAGAGAAATAACAAGGAAAAAGTTACCACAGCGGCATCATCGTCCACAGTACATGTGGACTTCTGTAACATCAGGGGCCTACACACCAACCTCAACGCGGTCCATCTCCATTTAGAGACCGCGCAGCCCACCTTGTTTTTTCTGACGGAGACGCAAATATCATGCCCAGCTGATACAGCCTACTTAATGTACCCCGGGCACAAACTCGAGCATAACTTCCTGAGTCGTGCCGGGGTATGCTTGTACGTCCGGGATGATATTTGCTGCCGCCGTCTTCAAGGCCTTGAGTTGACCTGTCAACTCTTTGGGTACGTACGGATCACGGTGGCCACACCCGTATCTTTGCGTGCCTCTACAGGTCTCATAGCGGTGACTTGGGTACAGCTCAATTGTTTGAGCATCTGCAGCGGTCTGAGGACAAGGTAATTGAGCAATACCCTACCGCTGATTTAGTATTCTTGGGGGACTTCAACGCTCACCACGTAGAGTGGCTGGGGTCTCCTAGAACTGATTTTGCGGGAAGGGCTGCTCATGACTTTGCTCTGACCTACGGATTCTCTCAACTGGTGCATTCTATTACTAGAACACCAAAAATAGAGACCCACAGAAGCTCTATACTGGACCTTCTGCTGACTTCGCGCCCGGACGAATACTCAGTAACTGTGGAAGCACCACTTGGTACTTCGGACCACAGCCTCGTTCGGGCGCAAGTGACTCTCACGCGGCCTGAACCACCGCGGCCACCTCAATGGCGGCATGTCTGGCACTACAAGTCGGCAGACTGGGATGGACTGCGAGAATTCTTCGCATTGTACCCGTGGAGGCGGTATGGAATGCTATATTCCAAACCGCTGGATCGCAACAGGAGCGAGCAAACGCCCGTGGTTTAATAGGCCCTGCAGAGAAGCAAGAGACCACAAGCAATCTGCATACAGGGCTTAGACCACGGCTCTTGCCAATAAAGATCCGAATATCGCTGAAGTGAAGCGAAAGTTGAATGCCGCCTCGAGGTCTAGTAAAAAAGCTACGGCCAGGGCTAAGTGTGAGTTCATCGGCAGAATTGGCGAGCGGCTTGCGCGCTTCCCATCTGGCAGTCGTGCATTTTGGTCGCTCGCTAAAGCTGCCGAGGGAAACTTCTGCCTGTCTAGCCTTCCACCGCTGCAAAAATCCGATGGTAGTCTGGCTCATGGCGCTAAGGAGAAAGCCGATCTGTTGGGTAATCTCTTTGTGTCAAACTCGACTATGAACGACGGGAACGCCGAACCACCGATAATTCCCAGCTGTGGTGCTTGCATGACTGAAGTTAAAATCACGCAACGGGTGGTCCGGCGCGAGCTTAAGTCCCTAGATGTTCGGAAGTCGAGTGGGCCAGATGGTATACCGGCGATGGTGCTTAAACACTGTGCCCCCGAGCTGTGCCCTGTACTTACACGTCTTTTCGCACTCTCATACTCCACAAGGCGGGTCCCAACCTCGTGGAAGACCGCATTCGTGCATCCTGTACCTAAGAAAGGTGACAGGACAGATCCTACCAATTACAGGCCTATCGCTATCACCTCCCTACTCTCGAAGGTAGCGTAGGAAGGAATGGAGCGTGTTATTAATACACAGCTCCTGAGATACCTTGAGGGAAACGATCTACTGAGCGATCGACAGTACGGCTTTCGCCACCGTCGCTCTACCGGTGACCTTCTTGTGTATCTCACAAACCGGTGGGCGCAGGCCATCGAGAGTCGGGGTGAGGCACTAGCGGTCAGCCTCGATATAGCGAAGGCCTTCGATCGGGTCTGGCACAAAGGTCTTCTTGCGAAGTTGCCATATTATGGACTCCCCGAGGGACTGTGCGAATGGATCTCCAGCTTTTTGTCCAACAGAAGCATCCAAGCCGTCGTACGGCAGCTGCTCGGACCGCATGAACATAAACGCTGGTGTCCCACAAGGCTCCGTGTTGTCTCCGACGCTGTTTCTGCTGCATATCAATGACATGTTGTCTGATGGCTCCATTCATTATTATGCGGACGACAGTACCGGAGACATGTGTTACACGGGCCGTGCAAATATCCCTCAGTCCGAGGTGGAGAAGAGTCGCGAACAACTTGTGTCTGAAATTGAGATTACTCTCTCTGGAGTATCCGATTGGGGACGACTAAACCTAGTCCAATTCAACCCCACTAAGACACAAGTATGTGTATTCACCGCTAAGAAAACCCCATTCATTGTGGCGCCTCAATTCCTGGGCACACCGCTTACCATCTCCTCGAGTATAGCGATCCTTGGTGTCGATATCTCCAGTGACGTCCAATACCGAAGTCATTTGCGGGACAAGGTTAAGTTGGCATCAAGAAAGCTCGGAGTGCTCAACAGGGCGAAGCAGTACTTCACTGTGGGGCAGCAACTCCTTCTTTATAAAGCACAGGTCCGGCGTCACATGGAGTACTGCTGTCACCTTTTTGCTGGAGCACCTGCATACCAGCGTGACCCCTTCGACTCAATGCAAAGACGGGCATTGAGGCTGGTTGACAATCCCATACTCACAGGTAGTGTGGAACCTCTTAGCCTTAGGAGGGATTTTGCCTCACTGTGTGTGTTCTACCGCCTATACAATGGTTTGTGCTCAGATGAATTGTTTGACATGATGCCCGTAGCTACATTCTATCATCGCACCTCTCGCCATAGGCAGGGAATTCATCCTCACACATTGCGACCTGAGAAGGTGCGCACTGTGCGGTATGAAAGAAACTTCATCCCACGCACACTCAAGCTGTGGAATGACCTCCCTGCTGCGGTTTTCCCAAGTGCCTACAATATGGGGTTCTTCAAGAGGGGCATCAGAAGGTTTCTTCATGGTCGGCAGCGCGAGTGTGACACCCCTGGTGTTGCATACGTCCATAGGCCACTGTAACCGCTTCCCATCAGGTGGGCCGTGTGCTTGTCTGCCAACTAAGTGGTATAAAAAAAAAAAAAACATAACCTAAACTCACGCCTATATCCCCGAAGGGATAGGCAGAGGTGCTAGCACCCACATTTCGCCAGTTTATGTTTAGATCCCAATGTAATAGGTGGCAAGCCTATTGCCACTAAACGGGCACTTATAAACCTGCGATAAATACACACATAACTTCGAAAAGCATCGAAAAATCATTGGTGTGTGCCATGGTAAAACCTGGGATCGAACCCGACAACTCGTCTCTGCAGTCCATTACCCATATCACTAGGCTACCGCGGTTATATTCGGAATTAAATACTTAATAATAAAAATAATAATCCCGCAGGGGCAGCATGTGGCGAGCTGTTGTTGAGTGGCGACACCACGTACCCCGATTCTCCCGAGGATTAGGATTTATTCCCCTCACCTTGTGTGCTTGCCTTTATTTGCCGGCCATGAGTGGAGTTGCAAGAGCAGAACCTATGCTCGAGGTTGGAAGTGTAAAATGTCATAACGCCGGGGGCACGCTGACTGGTATACCGGGAACTTGCGCCCCGCAGACTCACCTCTCGACATCCTTAGCCGCTCAACGGATGTTGCTCCATGGTCGCACTATAAGCGGCTATTTTAATGGGGCCCATACAATGAGTTGGCAAGTCACCGCATGCCTTTTTACAATTTTGAGACTTATTGTCACGGCAGGCGTCCGTTAGTCTCCCTCCATAGCCCATTCACCAGTCCATCCAATTCTCAATCCCATAGCCCATAATTTAGTTTCCATCGCGGCCACAGCACCGCACAGCAATAGTCTCTGCACCTGGCGGGGACCATCTCCCGGTGTATCACATTGTGCGCTCGGGGATGATATCCGCCATGTGTGTGTATTCCTAGCATATTAAATTCTTACAAAAGGGCCTCTACGTCTTGGCTTCGGCCCGACGCACGCCTTCCAAAGGCCCGGGACTCCATAGTCCCGAGAATCATGGAACCGAGAAACAATAATAATAATAAATATTCTTTATTGTACACCAAAATACACAAATTAACATGGATTTTATACATAATAATGTACAATGGGCGGCCTTATTGCAAACAACGATCTCTTCCAGGCAACCTTTGGATGGACAGGAGTGTATAGAAATAAAAGTGGGTTTATGGTGTAAAAATCAATTTACAGACTACTTAATAAAAATTACTCAAATGAAATAATAATACATAATACACTATATACAATACAAACTATATTTAAATACAATACACACTAGATCTACATACAATACACACCATATCTATATACAATTCACACAATACTATATATATTTTGGATTCTTCGTCGTCGGCAGTGGTCGAGGACGGACGCGTGCGCGGAGCTCCTTCCTAATTTTTACACTACCCTCGTAATTAATAATTTATCTGTGAAATCCAATACTCGGACCCTCCTGCTCTCTCTTGGGCATCGGTCCATTGGAGGCAGTGGCCATATTGGAATCAGTACGGGATAGAGATAGTGACTCTTTGTGCTGTGTTGTGCGCGAGATCGGTCCCTCTTGCTTCCTCTTACGCGAGTGGCCATAGGAGGCAGCGGCCATCTTTGGTTTTGCTCCACAAGGAGGGAGATAGAATCAGTGCGACAGTGACGTTTGACAAGTGACAGTGA
Organism: Eilema griseolum; assembly: GCA_963662185.1. Lineage (NCBI taxonomy): Eukaryota > Metazoa > Arthropoda > Insecta > Lepidoptera > Erebidae > Eilema > Eilema griseolum. The sequence continues at coordinate 8,373,692 of OY759249.1, forward strand.
CACTTAGCGGCGGTGACGTCTGTCTGTGACGATTGACAAGTGATAGTGACACTTAGCGGCGGTGACGCCCCTAACTGACGTGCTGTCAGTCTGGCAGTGGTGAGGTGACAGTGTTGAGAGTGACGTCTTGACTCACTTTAATCCGTTTAACCTTGGACGTTGGATGTCATAACATACTACTTGAGACTTTTAATACCGCAATCTAGAAAACGGCAAAACTAAACAACGCCATCTAGTGAACGACCTAGAACTAAATAATCTGACTTTTATCTCGTGTGTTGTGCTGGTGCTCGCAATACATTATACGGGTTCTATTTGTTTATTTATTTATTTATTGTTTTCTCTTCTTTGTTTATACGTGCGTTTGGGGTATATTAATTGAATCTACCCCCTCTACTCCCCCTTCATCAAGATGGAGGAGGATGATGACACTCGACGCTTGCGATTGGAGGATGAACTTCGGCTGCTATCAGAACGTGGCTTAGCATCGGGATTTATGTCCGGTAGAGCGTCACTAAGCAGGACCCCACCCCAGAGCTTCAGTACCCCCACGCACAGTCAGGCCGAAACCTTCAGCACCCCTTTGACTGCAGTTCCGGCCGCCCTACAACTACCGGCGCGGGAAAAACGACCACTTACATCTCCAGAAGACTTGCAGGAACAAAACAGGCGCCGGATGAACATTCACTCTAAGCGTCTTGGTGGAGGTGAGGCTCCCCCACTTAGTGGAATCCTCAGCACACCGTCCGGAGCAACTATCGTGGAGGGAACTGAGGCACCAATTACTACACCAGGAGGCAAGGCACAGTTAGAATCGGACCCACTGATGGCTGCAACACCGGATCAGCTGCAAAGCGCTGCAGCTGCGCAGACGCGTAGTATTATGGACGCGGTCCGTTCAAAAGGCAGCAAACTAAATAAGGAAGAGCTGACCATAATTGGTGCCAGCACTGAACGCGTGGCCTCAATAGTGGCCCAATTGGCTCTACGTTTGGCAGCTGCGGAAGGCAAGGTGGCTCTTCTTGAGCGAACTAACTTCGTCTCAAGAATAGCTGAACAGGTGCCCAACTCAGCTGGCTATGCGCCCATTCCCAAAGGGGACTTCGCATCGGTTTTAAGATGCGGTCGACAGGCACCGCCCATACCGATGCCTGCATACATGGGACCAACCCTCGCTTTCGCGCCAGCAGAAGAAGGAACGCTCAAAACCGCCGAGGAGACAAAAACAGAATTAAAGAGAGCTATAAACCCAGCTACTATAGGCGCCCAAGTGGCTAACTTAAGGAAGGTAGGAGGTGCGAGAGTGGTTATCCAGACCACCACTGTGCAGGCTGCCAACCGTCTAAAAGAGGCGGCTCCGCCATCACTGAGGGTCACCGAGCTCAGCCGTCGTCAACCTTTGGTCTGCCTTAGTCCCATTGACGGCGATCCGTCATATGAGGACATTAAGAGTGCGCTACATGACCAGAACTTTCGGGACCATGCTAAGTGGACAAGAGAGTCCCTGGGTAAAGAAATGAGAGGTGCTTTTAAAAAATCAAGACGGGGAGGCGCGGCCGTTGCTGCTGTGTTCGAGTGCACTCCAGAGTTGCGACAGGAGTTGGTAGAGCGTGGAAAATTATTCCTTGGCTGGCAGGTGATTGAGGCGACTGACTACGTCGCTGTGACATGCTGCAATAAATGTCAGCAATATGGGCACCCAGAAAGACACTGCAGAATGACGGAACCTACCTGCTCCAAGTGCGGGATAACTGGCCACCGGGAACCTGAGTGCACCAGCTAGACGACCAGATGCGCCACCTGCCACAAATTTGGACGCGGAGACGCCACCAATCATCGGACGGCCGCACCGGGCTGCCCTGCGCGGAAATATGCGGAAAACCGAACCATGTCCATGACCAACTATGGATAATCAACTGGTCATCAAGTGTGGGCAGATTAACCTAGGCAAGTCCATACGGTCCTCAAGGGAGCTCCCAGCGATTGCAGAGGATCACCACCTCGACATCTTACTAATACAGGAGCAACACCCAGGTTCACTAGGTGTTATCGAACATGGCACAACCCCGATGGCAGGCGTATACCTACACAGCAATACCCGAGCCTGTACGGTGTTAACACACCTTAGCAATGATCACTGCCTCGCGGTCACACTCGGCCCACAAAATATAACAATGGTTTCGGCCTATTTTCAATACAGTCAGGATGTAGGACCTCACTTGCACCAGCTCGACAATATCATGAGTGCTGCACCCGGGAAACCAATTGTGATTGGAGCGGACTGTAATGCACACTCGCCACAATGGCACAGCTTCCCTCGACATTACGTCGGCCGAGGAAGAGAAACGGCACAACGCCGCAACTTGGTTGAGGCCTTCATTGCCGCCCACGGCCTGCAGATTGCGAACGTGGAGGGCCAGTTGTCCACTTTCAATGGACCAGGGGGGGAGTCCAACATTGACATTACGCTGCACACCCGAAACGTCAAAATCATTAACTGGGTGGTGAGGGACTGTCAGAGCTCTAGCGATCACAGACTGATCACCTTTGACATAGTGACCGCCAATCATAGCCGGCCTCTCAACGATCGAACCACGCTGAGTCCTGAACCGGTGCACTACAGGGACAGGGGGGTGCATTGGCCCGGCTTCCGATCTGCCATAGCCGCGCGCATGGGACGACTTCGTACCAACACACCAGCCGAGGCTCTGGCTGAGGGCTATACCAACATACTAATCCGAACAGCAGACGAGTACCTCGGCCGAAAAAAACCAGCCAAGAATAACCGGTATGAGTGGTGGAGCCCCCAGTTGGACAACCTAAGAAGTAAGCATAATCGTGCCCGCCGTAAGTGGCAGGATTCTAGACATGCAGGGAGTCGTAAGGAAGCAACATTAAGAACGGAATTTCATAGACTGAGAGCAGAGTATAGAAGAAGAATGGGAGAAGCAGAACTCGCCTTCTTTCGCACAACAGCGGAGACAGGCAACCAAGACCCCTGGGGGCTGGCATACCGAGCCGCGAGCGGCACGGTCAGGCCACCCAGCAATATACTCAGCGGGATTCAATTAACGTCAGGACACACTGGGACGGTGGCCGAGGCTATGAACGACTTGCTGCGGGCGCTGTGTCCTGATGACAACAGCTCTCGGGATTCTGCGCACCACCAGCGGATCCGTATCCTGGTCTCGATCACCCCCACTGGAATCGATGCGTCTCCCCCAACACTTGGAGAGTTGGGGCAGATCATACGACGGCTCCCAAACACTGCTCCGGGATTGGATGGCATCAGCGCCTCCATAATAAAGCAGGCGTGGAGAGCGGCCTCCATGGAGGCCGCACACGTCTTTGCCAGGTGCATAATCGAGGGGATCTTTCCCACACTGCACGCTACTGATCCTGCCCAAATGCAATGGTAAGCCCCCCACTGATCCAAAGGCATACCGCCCGATCACACTCTTGTCTGTGCTCGGCAAAATCTTAGAACGCGCACTTCTACAATGCGCCCCTTCAATCAGCAGTCAAATCTCCCCGAGCCAGCACGGATTTTCATTAGGTAAGTCAACTGTCACGGCGCTGATGACAATCCTGCGCACTGTAAGAGATAGTCCAGCTAAGTATGTCCAGGCTATTTTCCTAGATATAGCAGGCGCCTTCGACAATGCCTGGTGGCCAATGATACTAATCAAACTAAAGGGACGGGGCTGTGCCCCAAATGTGTTTAACGTGGTGAGATCTTATTTCATCAACCGTCGGGTGGGTCTATTCCTTGGTGACCGGGTGGTGTGGAAGGACCTGACGATGGGCTGCCCTCAGGGATCGGTGCTGGGCCCCACACTGTGGAATATTCTAATGGATGATAGTATGCGCTTGCCACTACCGCTGGGGGTCAGCATCGTTGCATATGCCGACGATATCACGGTCCTTGTCGAGGCGACATCGCGAGCCGAAATTGAGCGTAAAAGCGCCGTTTCAATGGGCTTGCTCAGTGATTGGGGTTCGCGAAATCGATTGTCCTTCTCGCCCAGCAAGTCATCAACGATGACACTGGGTGGCAGGCTCCAGCGGCCTCCCATTATCAAGATGGATGGCACCACGATTGGGTCCGTGAAATCCACAAAGGTTCTGGGGGTGGTACTGGACTCTGGCCTGTCCTTTGCGCAACATGCCCTTGATATTGGCGAACGAGCAGCCAAATGCTTCGGCAAAATGAGTAGGGTATCGGCATCATCATGGGGTGTTAAATATAGGGGTCTGTTCACGGTGTATAGGGGCACCTATGTCCCCACGGTCACATATGCTGCGGCCGTTTGGTACGAACGAGCCCTTTTGCATGCCGTTCGCAGCCCCTTGTTACGAACGCAGCGGTCCAGTTTAATGCTGCTCACAAAGGCCTATAGGACGACTAGCACGAACGCGCTAGCGGTACTTGCGGGAGTGCTGCCGGCTGACCTGGAGGTAATCCGTGCTGGTTCGCTGGAGAAAACTAGGCTGAGTCTTCTGGCTGAGCATGGGGAATCGAGTAGGCAGCTGCAGGAGGAGCTTAAACAGTGGAGGGAGACCACTAGGGCTGACGCATTACGAACCTGGCAGAGACGCTGGAATACAGAGGAGAAGGGAAGAACAACGTACCTTTTCTTCCCTTTGGTAGAACAGCGGCTTGCATGGCATTGGGTCGAGCCGGACTATGAGCTGTCCCAGCTCCTCACTGGACATGGATGTTTTCGAAAGAGATTGTATGACCTTGGCCTTGGTAGCGAAAGTGTATGTTTCTGTGGATTGGAAGATGAAGACCTACACCATGTGCTGTGGGTCTGCCCCCTGTATGATGACATCCGCGACAACATGATGGGAGGTGTGGTAAGATCGGAGGCTGGGCCTATGTATTACTCGGACCTTGTAGGTACACCCCAAAACTTCGGACGGCTGCGGAGCTTTGCGCGAGTTTGGCACGAGAGGCGCAAAGCTCGTGAGGTCTCTAACAGCGACGAAGCCTGTTAGTGTGGCGTGCTGCCCCAGAAAGGGGAGAGAGCGAAAATGGTGAGGCACATAAAATAATTTGTAGGGAGTCAAGAAATGCGCGCCTGAAAGAGAGCAGACGCCAGTAGGGTGCGCATCTCCCAAGATTCGGCCCGTTATAACCAAGAAGGTTGGTAGGGCCATGGGAAGGAGGTGGGAATAGTGTGTCAATATAAGACGTCTGTAACTATATATGTATTATATATTTCATAAGTGTATATGTCTGTACGAAAATAAGTTGTTTATAGATATTCTATGTATTGTATGTAAGTATTGTGTGAATTGTATATAGATATGGTGTGTATTGTATGTAGATCTAGTGTGTATTGTATTTAAATATAGTTTGTATTGTATGTAGTGTATTATGTATTATTATTTCATTTGAGTAATTTTTATTAAGTAGTCTGTAAATTGATTTTTACACCATAAACCCACTTTTATTTCTATACACTCCTGTCCATCCAAAGGTTGCCTGGAAGAGATCGTTGTTTGCAATAAGGCCGCCCATTGTACATTATTATGTATAAAATCCATGTTAATTTGTGTATTTTGGTGTACAATAAAGAATATTTATTATTATTATTGTTTCTCGGTTCCATGATTCTCGGGACTATGGAGTCCCGGGCCTTTGGAAGGCGTGCGTCGGGCCGAAGCCAAGACGTAGAGGCCCTTTTGTAAGAATTTAATATGCTAGGAATACACACACATGGCGGATATCATCCCCGAGCGCACAATGTGATACACCGGGAGATGGTCCCCGTCAGGTGCAGAGACTATTGCTGTGCGGTGCTGTGGCCGCGATGGAAACTAAATTATGGGCTATGGGATTGAGAATTGGATGGACTGGTGAATGGGCTATGGAGGGAGACTAACGGACGCCTGCCGTGACAATAAGTCTCAAAATTGTAAAAAGGCATGCGGTGACTTGCCAACTCATTGTATGGGCCCCATTAAAATAGCCGCTTATAGTGCGACCATGGAGCAACATCCGTTGAGCGGCTAAGGATGTCGAGAGGTGAGTCTGCGGGGCGCAAGTTCCCGGTATACCAGTCAGCGTGCCCCCGGCGATATGACATTTTACACTTCCAACCTCGAGCATAGGTTCTGCTCTTGCAACTCCACTCATGGCCGGCAAATAAAGGCAAGCACACAAGGTGAGGGGAATAAATCCTAATCCTCGGGAGAATCGGGGTACGTGGTGTCGCCACTCAACAACAGCTCGCCACATGCTGCCCCTGCGGGATTATTATTTTTATTATTAAGTATTTAATTCCGAATATAACCGCGGTAGCCTAGTGATATGGGATATTGAAAACACATTTTTTTTTTTTTTTTTTTTTATACCACTTAGTTGGCAGACAAGCACACGGCCCACCTGATGGGAAGCGGTTACCGTGGCCTATGGACGTATGCAACACCAGGGGTGTCACACTCGCGCTGCCGACCATGAAGAAACCTTCTGATGCCCCTCTTGAAGAACCCCATATTGTAGGCACTTGGGAAAACCGCAGCAGGGAGGTCATTCCACAGCTTGAGTGTGCGTGGGATGAAGTTTCTTTCATACCGCACATTGCGCACCTTCTCAGGTCGCAATGTGTGAGGATGAATTCCCTGCCTATGGCGAGAGGTGCGATGATAGAATGTAGCTACGGGCATCATGTCAAACAATTCATCTGAGCACAAACCATTGTATAGGCGGTAGAACACACACAGTGAGGCAAAATCCCTCCTAAGGCTAAGAGGTTCCACACTACCTGTGAGTATGGGATTGTCAACCAGCCTCAATGCCCGTCTTTGCATTGAGTCGAAGGGGTCAAGCTGGTATGCAGGTGCTCCAGCAAAAAGGTGACAGCAGTACTCCATGTGAGGCCGGACCTGTGCTTTATAAAGAAGGAGTTGCTGCCCCACAGTGAAGTACTGCTTCGCCCTGTTGAGCACTCCGAGCTTTCTTGATGCCAACTTAACCTTGTCCGACCGAAGTCATTTACTTCGGTATTGGACGTCACTGGAGATATCGACACCAAGGATCGCTATACTCGAGGAGATGGTAAGCGGTGTGCCCAGGAATTGAGGCGCCACAATGAATGGGGTTTTCTTAGCGGTGAATACACATACTTGTGTCTTAGTGGGGTTGAATTGGACTAGGTTTAGTCGTCCCCAATCGGATACTCCAGAGAGAGTAATCTCAATTTCAGACACAAGTTGTTCGCGACTCTTCTCCACCTCGGACTGAGGGATATTTGCACGGCCCGTGTAACACGTGTCTCCGGTACTGTCGTCCGCATAATAATGAATGGAGCCATCAGACAGCATGTCATTGATATGCAGCAGAAACAGTGTCGGAGACAACACGGAGCCTTGTGGGACACCAGCGTTTATGTTCATGCGGTCCGAGCAGCTGCCGTACGACGGCTTGGATGCTTCTGTTGGACAAAAAGCTGGAGATCCATTCGCACAGTCCCTCGGGGAGTCCATAATATGGCAACTTCGCAAGAAGACCTTTGTGCCAGACCCGATCGAAGGCCTTCGCTATATCGAGGCTGACCGCTAGTGCCTCACCCCGACTCTCGATGGCCTGCGCCCACCGGTTTGTGAGATACACAAGAAGGTCACCGGTAGAGCGACGGTGGCGAAAGCCGTACTGTCGATCGCTCAGTAGATCGTTTCCCTCAAGGTATCTCAGGAGCTGTGTATTAATAACACGCTCCATTCCTTCCTACGCTACCTTCGAGAGTAGGGAGGTGATAGCGATAGGCCTGTAATTGGTAGGATCTGTCCTGTCACCTTTCTTAGGTACAGGATGCACGAATGCGGTCTTCCACGAGGTTGGGACCCGCCTTGTGGAGTATGAGAGTGCGAAAAGACGTGTAAGTACAGGGCACAGCTCGGGGGCACAGTGTTTAAGCACCATCGCCGGTATACCATCTGGCCCACTCGACTTCCGAACATCTAGGGACTTAAGCTCGCGCCGGACCACCCGTTGCGTGATTTTAACTTCAGTCATGCAAGCACCACAGCTGGGAATTATCGGTGGTTCGGCGTTCCCGTCGTTCATAGTCGAGTTTGACACAAAGAGATTACCCAACAGATCGGCTTTCTCCTTAGCGCCATGAGCCAGACTACCATCGGATTTTTGCAGCGGTGGAAGGCTAGACAGGCAGAAGTTTCCCTCGGCAGCTTTAGCGAGCGACCAAAATGCACGACTGCCAGATGGGAAGCGCGCAAGCCGCTCGCCAATTCTGCCGATGAACTCACACTTAGCCCTGGCCGTAGCTTTTTTACTAGACCTCGAGGCGGCATTCAACTTTCGCTTCACTTCAGCGATATTCGGATCTTTATTGGCAAGAGCCGTGGTCTAAGCCCTGTATGCAGATTGCTTGTGGTCTCTTGCTTCTCTGCAGGGCCTATTAAACCACGGGCGTTTGCTCGCTCCTGTTGCGATCCAGCGGTTTGGAATATAGCATTCCATACCGCCTCCACGGGTACAATGCGAAGAATTCTCGCAGTCCATCCCAGTCTGCCGACTTGTAGTGCCAGACATGCCGCCATTGAGGTGGCCGCGGTGGTTCAGGCCGCGTGAGAGTCACTTGCGCCCGAACGAGGCTGTGGTCCGAAGTACCAAGTGGTGCTTCCACAGTTACTGAGTATTCGTCCGGGCGCGAAGTCAGCAGAAGGTCCAGTATAGAGCTTCTGTGGGTCTCTATTTTTGGTGTTCTAGTAATAGAATGCACCAGTTGAGAGAATCCGTAGGTCAGAGCAAAGTCATGAGCAGCCCTTCCCGCAAAATCAGTTCTAGGAGACCCCAGCCACTCTACGTGGTGAGCGTTGAAGTCCCCCAAGAATACTAAATCCGCGGTAGGGTATTGCTCAATTACCTTGTCCTCAGACCGCTGCAGATGCTCAAACAATTGAGCTGTACCCAAGTCACCGCTATGAGACCTGTAGAGGCACGCAAAGATACGGGTGTGGCCACCGTGATCCGTACGTACCCAAAGAGTTGACAGGTCAACTCAAGGCCTTGAAGACGGCGGCAGCAAATATCATCCCGGACGTACAAGCATACCCCGGCACGACTCAGGAAGTTATGCTCGAGTTTGTGCCCGGGGTACATTAAGTAGGCTGTATCGGCTGGGCATGATATTTGCGTCTCCGTCAGAAAAAACAAGGTGGGCTGCGCGGTCTCTAAATGGAGATGGACCGCGTTGAGGTTGGTGTGTAGGCCCCTGATGTTACAGAAGTCTACATGTACTGTGGACGATGATGCCGCTGTGGTAACTTTTTCCTTGTTATTTCTCTTCATGACCTTTGTGGGGGGTGGGGGGAGGAAGGTAAAGAGAGTTTCTGTGCTCCCAGTGTAGAAGACAAAGCTAGGCTTCGTACCACCATAGACAAGCTGGGGTTGTGTGACTGGCTGGCGCGGCGGGCGGAAGGGCCCCCGGTCCCCTCCCAAATACTGTAGCCGAGTCCACTCCGGTTTCCTCCTCCGGCACGACTACAGCATCGGGCACTTTACACAGGCTGCTGGTTCAGCTTCCTGGGGCGGAGATTAAGTAATCCCCAGGTTCGGGAACCGTACAACGTGCGGGCGGCCAGCGGATAACCGTTTCACCGGGACTCCCTGACCGCCGCGCCAACATTTCACGCCCCTACAAGTCAGTGGTGTCAATTTTAGCCTACGGTCTTTCCACTGACAGCACAAAACCTCTCCAGTGAGCTCTGGCTACCCTACTCACCACCGGGAACACAACACAGGGTTATTATAACCGCGGTATTCTGTAGGGCGGAGGTACTTCCCCAGACGGACTGCTCAATTTGAGACGGGAGATACCGTCGTGTCCTACCTCCTTCCAAAATTATGTTATGAAATAAATGCTATTATACATTTTGTGTTTCGTCGTTTCACACCTGAGCCCTAAATAATTCACGATCCTTCTGTCACATAACATGAGTGATGGACCCGAACCCAATTTGGTAGAACTGCAGAGCCGTATCAAATATCAAAGTAGTTTGTAACTGTACAGTTGTGGTATACAAAGGAAGATTTTTGTCGACAGTACTCTTCCAATTCGTTAAATTCCTTTGAAAAACTGTATCTATTTATTTTAAAGAATTATGGATATTTTGAATATTTTTTTATACAATTTAGGTGGCAGACACCCCACGACCCTCTTGATGGAAAGTGATTACCGTGACCTATGAACGTGTGCTACATCCGTTCTACCGAAACTGTAAGAACTGAGAGTTTCTGTGCCATTAGTGCAGAAGACAAATCAGGACAAGACTTTAGTCTTCCCACTAGCCGTGGTATTCTGTAGGATGGACTTCTCCAGTCGGATTACTCAATTGGGACGGTAATACCGATATGTCCTACCAATATAGGTGTTACCAACAACTAGATAACATACTGAAAACGAAGCTCTGGTAGGGTAGTACTGTAAAAACAAAACAAAAACTTTAAACAATAATGATATTTGTGAAGAAGTGGGCTGAATCCAATGACGTATTACTAATAGTTATGTCATGCAACCTACGTCATGCAAAAATATGACCCGTTTCAAAAATGATAAATAAACACAATGTACATTACCTATTATATGTTGTACACATTACTGAGTCAAATGAACATATATAAAAATAATCACGCCTTTATCATCGGAAGGTTAGGCAGAGGTGTATTAACACCCACATTACACCAATTATTGAATTCGGTTCCACGTAATAGTGGGCGAGCCTATTGCCGTCTCCCGGGCACTATTGTTGACTCAAGGTATGCATCTGAGGCTCTATATATCTGTCTGATGTTTAACAGCCCTATCCCTTAGCCTTAAGCTAGCCCCTAGCCTTGTACGGCACCGCAAGAGATGGGGTTGTTCAATTTCTACTATGCCAGGAACCACGCAGCTATAATCGAACTAGAATCAGATGAAATCTTAACTAAAAATCAAAAATTGCAATTTCAGCACATTCTGCTTAATAACTGTCAAAAAGGGATAACAGAAGAAAGAAGAAATAAGAAGTTCATCGTACGTAAGCTACAGTAGGCCATAAACAGCTTAAGAAAATAACATTTTATGTCCAATAGGTACTAAGTTTAATTTAATAGAATAGAGATTACCTCTATTAACAAAACTAGAAAGCGCACATTATACACAGTTAGGTGACTTCGTGATGTGTTCCCGGCGGTGAGTAGAGTAGCCAGAGCTTACTGGAGAGTTTGAGTAGAGAGAGCTGTCAGAGGGAATACCAAAAGCTTCTCCTGCTTGGTCTTTTACGCTGACGGTACAGAAATTCTCTATGCTTAAGGGTTGGCAGCGCGAGTTTGACATCCTTGGTTTTGCATACGTCCATAGTCCACGGTAACCTCATTCCAGTTATCGTTTTTTTTTTCTTGACTAGTTATCGTTTTTTTTATACCACTTAGGTGGCAGACAAGCGCAAGGCCCACCTGATGGAAAGTGGTTACCGTGGCCTATGGACGTGTGTAACACCAGAGATGCCACACTCGCGCTGCCGACCCTGTAAGCACAGAGTTTCTGTGCCGTCAGTGTAGAGGACAAAGCAGGACAAACCTGTAGTCATCCCACTGACAGCACAAATTCTCTAGTGAGCTCTGGCTACCCTACTCACTGCTGGGAACACAACACGAAGTTATTATAACCGCGTTATTCTGTAGGGCGTAGGTTCTTGCCCAGTCGGACTGCTCAATTGGGCGGAAATACCGCCGTGTCCTACCTCCTATAATATCGTGCTAAATGCTTTAAAATTTCGTTCAATATTTATACTGTTGATTGATGGCACTTGGTTGAATAAATTCCTTATTGTTTTTTTTTTATATATATAGGACACGTCAATTGGACTCCAGAAAAGAGGGTCACCATTACTTACACGTACCGTGTGACAATGGTGACACTCAGCTTGACGGCCTCATCTTATGCTTTATCACGCCCCGCTTAAAGGACCCGGGACTGTAGGAAGAAGGAAACACGTGAGCTGGTAATGAATTCCAGGCCTTAATGGTGCGACAGAGGAAAGAGTCTCCGAACCGCTTGGTTCTTGATCGGATGTTTTGCACCGTGTGCGGATGACATCTAAGACCTGCACGTGTTGTCCTGTGTGGGAAAGGGGAGGGTGGGACTAAATGGAAGAGCTCATCAGAACACTCCCCATGGTACAGACAGTAAAATACAGCCATGGACGCAACATCTCTACGCATCTGTAAAGTTTCTAGGGTGTTCGTGACCTCGGGATTCCCAATGATGCGGACCGCACGTCGTTGCAACCTTTCGAGAGCATCTAGTAAGTACTTTGCTGAACCATCCCAGAGATGCGAGGCACCGCTGCTCCGGCGTGAAAAATCGTCTCACTCTGTTCAGGACTCCGAGTTTTCGTGAGGCTGTTTTGATGATACTTTCGATGTAATTTTTGTTATTCAGGTTGCAGCGAACATCCATACCTAGGATATTGAGATTGTTCTGCAGTGGCAGTGGCGTGCTCTGAAGAGTGGGGAGGGGAAGGAAAGAAGATACTTTTGCTGTAATGCACATGCCTGCGTCTTCTTGGCATTGAACTCAACCAGGTTCTCAGAGCCCCATTGAGAAATGTGATTCAGGATCCTGTCAAGCTCAGTGACCAGAAGCTGCCTTTTCTCTGCGATATCTGACTGCTTGGCCGCAGGATGTCCATGATAACTCCCATGTAAAGTGCTATCGTCTGCATAACAATGAACATTGCCGGTAGACAGCATGTCGTTGATATGCAGAAGAAAGAGAGTAGGTGATAAGACGGACCCCTGGGGCACGCCAGCATTTACCTGCAGAAACTCCGAAGCTCGTTCGTCACAAAGGACGCGAATACAGCGCCCCTGCAGGAAGCTAGCAACCCAGTTGCACAGCCTAGAAGGCAGACCAAAGGCAGGTAGCTTGGAAAGAAGCGATTTGTGCCAGACTCTATCGAAATCTTTGGCGATGTCAAGACTAATTGCCAGTGACTCGCCGTGCTTGTCCATAGCCTCACCCCAAAGATGGGTAACGTATGCTAGAATAATACAATACAATATACAATACACAGACTTACAGTCATCTGGCTTACATCGCTGTTATTTGGACCCTCCATAAATCAGATAAAGCAGACCTTTTGTTTAAAACCCTAAAGTGAGGCTAATTGTTTTTGCAATGCTTAAAGAAACTATTAAGATGCTAGATTTATTACGAGTGTTCCATAGAAATTGGTAAAACACGTGCAGGCTTATAAAAACAAGGGATGAGGACATCTCGGGAAGGGTTTTACGAGACGGGACTGACCGTAGGATCGTGGCATTCGACTTGGGGCTGGAGAGAAGATCGGTCGACGGGCTCGCTCTCGTCGACCGGTGAAGGATAGGAGTCAGGTGGTAGACCAGGGACCTGTTGTTGCGAGGCCTGGGATTATCCTCAAAGGAATAGCCTTGGGTCGTTTTTTTTTTTCAGCTCTCTCTCAGCTTTGGTTAGGTGCCGTACCAGCACACAGCCATGACTCAGACACCAGAATGGCATGAATATTTTTGTCGCTTAAATAAGCCAGCATCTCAGGAAAATGGGCGGGAATACTTTGAGCGTTGATGTGGATCACATTGAAGTTCATGGGAACATCGGAGAATGTCGTCTGTAGTAGGTCTGCAAGTGAAGTCTTAGACGCAACGATAATATTATGACTAATTTACTGTAGAAAGCGTAATCCAATCAGTCATTTAAATTTTAAAATAAATACTATGTAACGCCGGAATGTTTGTGCGTTAATATTCTTTATTAAGTAACACAATTTATAGTTGCAATATGTATGGGATGTGCCTGTGGCGACATCTAAAAGGATTGCCGTGAATCTTCATTGATCACCTGTTGTGTTGTGGTGTTTGTTTCTCTAAGTTGACGATAGATGTCGCTAGAAATAATGCTAGTGTTAATTAGCATTTTAGTATATTCTTATCATTAGATAATTGTGTGATTTTTATGGAATTAAATCACTTAATTGTTACATAATACTTTTATAGCATAATTTAAATTATTGATGCGGTGTTAGTGCGAACTACAACTGTCATCTGTCAAAAAGTATTGATATGAGGTAGAAGTTTTGTTTTGAGTGTTACGTGTTGTTGATTGGTGTAAATTTGATTTTTGCTAGAATCTTCCATGGAGAAGACTATAAATAGGCCTCTCCTGGTGGGAAGAAAAAAAAGATCAGTTCTCACGGAGTTACGTACGACGAAGGTCGTAAATCTCTGTTGTTTTTCTTGCTTAAAGATTCTCTGTACCTACCTACATTTTGCTATATTATCCGAGGGATAATTGGCAGCCTATTCCGAACTTCTCTGGGGTCTGCTGGTACCTTTGGAGGAGATTACTTGACCCATCCGCAAAGTGCGGTACTCGCATAAAGATCCGGAGTTCCTTGGCTTGGGACTCGTGGCGCAGTGCGGGAGGCGGTGAGCAGCGATCGGAGTTCCTGGTCTTGGGACTCGAGTGGCAGTGCGGGAAGCGGTGAACAGGTCCCGCTACGCAAGCCGACAACCTGGGCTGACGATCCGTGAAGATCCACCGAAAAGGTCACGTATAAATTCCTCTGTTTGAATGCCGTAGTACCTACCTAAGTAACAATTTGTAAATTCTGTGTTACTCTGATTGAATTCTGTAGTACCTACCTAAGTAACAATTTGTAAATTCTGTGTTCCTCTGATTGAATTCTGTAGTACCTCCCTAAGTAACAATTTGTAAATTCTGTGTATTTTTTCTGGTCAAATATATGTATGCACCACCCAAGGTCGTTTCATTGAGGGTATCTGGAACACGCACACACACTGTTCTCTGATGTAAAAGGCGCCCTGAGGTATTCTCGAGTCTCAGTTCCTCAGCTCTTACCTGGGCGAACCGGTGGAGTAGCCAGGGGAAGTTTCCCGGTTACAAAATTGGCGACCAACGTATGGGCAGGTCTAGAAATCTCAGGTCACTAACTGCGATTTCTCTTTGCTTACTGTGTGTGCGTAGAAAGACGCCTTTAATGAAATCGAACCTACTATCCGTCTGATACTTTCCAAGACGCTAATTGGTAGTGCTTGTGCGGCTAAGCACGTAATTCATTTCCTTGCAATTTACATCAAATAGCAAGGAAACGGGTCCAAATTTTTTTTCTAAATTTATTTAGCTGCAACATTTTCAAAAATATATATATTTTCGGCATACCCATTTCTTTTTTTCTTTTTTTTCTTTTTTTTCCCCCTCTGATTATCTCTTGGTCTTTGGTTGGTCCCTACTTAGTTTGTCCCTACTTAAACTAAAATTAATTTCATGCATATGTTTGATCAAATTTAATAACATCTGTTTTTCCAGAATTTAGCATTGTTCAATTTGTCGGCATTTTCTGTGAAGTGCCGATAACCATATAGGTATAACTTTGTATAACTTTAATTTAGAATTACCAATTTTTTTTTTTGTGAATTTCGGAACGATCAGGAAGCCGGTACTTATACCTGCTACCTACCTTACATTTAATTAAATTCTCTTTTTTTATTATATCGTTGGTAACTACCTAAGAGCTTGTACCTACACAAACGGTTCAAGTATTTGGATCTCTGTGTAATTTCTTTGTATTATTACTTTTTAGTAATAGCCTGCAGGGCGGTACATAATACCTACCCGCTATTAATAATTGTTCTTCGTTAAAATTTTATTTTTGAAATAGTATAGAAGGAGGTAAATTACATTACCTACCTACTTCACGTTTTTTGTACCTAGCAAAAAAAAAATTTTTTGTCAATTTAGTAGTTCAATTTGATACCCTCTGGGAATATACTTTTGTGAACATCCGTTAAATAACGGAAAATTGTTTAGTCGTTAGTTGAATTTTATTGTAAAATTTTTTTTCCATACCTACACTTGTAAAGTTAAATTCTTATAACATGGCAAAAATGCACCAATATGTTAAATACTTAAGAAAAGATGAGCTGTCTAATGAGTTGTCTTATATGGGCATTTCAGCGGATCCTGAGGCTACGGTTGTCGGCTTGCGTAACGAATTACGGACGGCATACCGGCTAGTTCGCCGTGGGAGTCTGAAGCCAAGCACCGTTAAGTCCACCGATGCTGCAAGCGAACGTACTGTCTGCGAGCCAAAAGTCAAGGAACTCGAGGATTTGCTATCGTCAGGTGACTTTGATGCTGATCGTAATAGTCGCATTAGGGCTGCTGTTAGGGCGAACTATCTTTTAACTAGGCTTGCTCGTTGTGGATTAGATTGTTCTGAACTTGTAGGTATTCGTAACAGACTAGTTAAGATTTTGTCTGTTGCTGAATCGAATAGTGACTCAGAATCTGAGGTGTCAGATAATGATGATCGCCCCTCTCGTGACCATGTTGAGTATACTTCACCTGTAGTGAGAAAGGAACGCTCGATGCGGGGTAGCTCGCAAAACATTAATTCGACTAACGATAACTTTGTTTATAGGGAACGACCCCTTAATTTAAATTCTTTTAATTTAAAATATGATGGTTCTTCTTGTGTACGCGTCTTCATTGAGAGATTGGAAGAACTGAGGTGTGCAAGGGAAGTCTCTAAATCAAAGGTTCTCCTGGCTTTCTCTGACCTATTGGACGGACCAGCTTTGTCCTGGTTCCGCACCAATAAAGCCAACTTCATGTCGTATGAAGATTTATTAAATGAGTTACGAGACGCCTTTGATATTCCCGATTATGATTATCGTTTACGGAATGAGATTAGGCAACGTACCCAAGCCCGTACTGAGTCCTTAGTGAACTACATCTCTACAATACAGGCCATGTTCTCTAGACTGTCTTGTAAAATGCCCAGTGAGGAACAACTGGACATCCTTATGCATAACATAAGACCTGACTACATGAAGGAACTCGCCCTTCATGAAGTCAACGCTATTGATGATCTGAAAAGGTTAGGTAAGCGTTTAGAACTTGCACGTGCTAGGGCTGAGGCGTTCCATGAGCCAGTCTTGGATAAATGTGAGATCTCCTCTGACTTACATTCACAGAAAGTCAAGAGCACACCAAAAGCTACCAAGCAGGTCTCCGCAGTGAACGGCTCGCCGGTCTCGCACGAACGTAAATGCTTTCGGTGTGGAGGCAGCGATCACACGGCTTACAACTGCTCAAAGTCGAGGGAGTTGGTGTGTTTTCGTTGTGGTGCCAAAGGAGTAAAGACACCTGACTGCCCCCAATGCACGACGAAGTCAAAAAACGCGTAGGCCAGGGCCTTATTAATAAATCGTCAGGCATGTCTGATCCGAGCTCAGTGTTTGACTCTTACTCTGATAAGGTCCTGTTTACTAAACGGGATAACGATGTTAGACCGTACTTAGTTGTTAAGGTTTTAAATTTAAATGTTCTAGGTCTTCTTGATTCTGGTGCCTCCTGCTCTGTGTTAGGAAAGGGTGCGCACCGTATCTTCTTAGATTTAGGGTTTGAACTGGAAAGTGTCAACCCAAACTTTAGTATCACAACTGCAGACAGTTCCCACTTGAAATGTCTGGGTTGTATCTCTTTGCCCTTAGAATACAACTCTGTTATCAGAGTAGTTAAGTTTTATGTTGTACCAGAAATATCAACATCAATGATATTTGGTGTTGATTTCTGGCAACAATTTCAATTAAGTAATAAATTAATTTCCCAAAAAATTAATATGAATAATTTTAATGAAAACTGTCCTATTGAATCTTTGTCTCTTCACAGTGGTCTCGAGGATTACAACAACCTGACCGAGAATCAGAGGTGTGTAATGAACGGGATCATTGAAAAATTTGATTCTTTAAATACGGATAAGGTGGGCTTAGGTCGAACGACGCTTGTGCATCACGTCATAGACACGGGTGACAGCAAGCCGATCAAACAACGGTATTACCCGCTCTCACCTCTCAAACAGAAGGCCCTGGAGGCGGAGTTGGACCGGATGTTGGAGATGGGAGTGGTGTCTCCATCACAATCTGCGTGGAACTCACCTGTGGTTATGGTGGAAAAGGCGAATGGTGATCTAAGACTGTGCTTGGACTCACGTAAGCTAAATTCGGTCTCGAAAAGCGACGCTTATCCCTTACCTTACATCAATCAAATTTTAGACCATCTGAATAATGCTAAATATTTGTCCTCTATAGATTTAAGTGCAGCATATTGGCAAATCCCGTTCGACTCTTCCCTGTCTGCTGAGAAGACTGCATTCACGGTGCCGAGGCGGGGTTTGTTCCAGTATAATGTGATGTGCTTTGGTCTTGTCGGAGCCTCGAGTACGATGCAACGACTGATGGACCGCCTATTCGGTCCCGAGTTCGACAACAGAGTGTTTTGCTTCCAGGATGACATAATCTGTGTGGCCAGCACCTTCGAGGAGCATGTGGATCTCTTAAATAGAATCTATCAGCGACTCAAGGATGCGGGCCTAACGATTAATATGAAGAAATCACACTTTTGTCGAAGCGAACTGAAATATCTTGGTTACTATGTAGATAGGCATGGATTGCGAACTGATCCAGGCAAGGTCGAGGTTATCCTCAACTATCCTACTCCTTGTAACTCGAAGGATGTAAAACGTTTCCTAGGTATGGCCGGATGGTATCGTCGTTTTGTTAATAATTTTTCTAAGATTAGTAAACCCCTATGTAAATTAACCGCTAAAAAGGTTGACTTCGTTTGGACATCTGAAGCTGAGGAGGCTTTTAACCTTCTCAAGTCAGCTTTGGTCTCTGCTCCTATATTAAAAATGCCGAATTATTCTTTGCCTTTCCGCATACTAAGTGACGCGTCAGCTTACTCTGTTGCTGCTGTACTGACCCAAACACACGATGACGTGGAACACCCCATCGCTTATTGTAGTCGCTCTTTAAATAAGAACGAAGTGAACTACAGCACTACCGAGCGTGAGCTTCTGGCCGTGATTTTTGCGCTGGAACAGTTTAGACAGTATGTGGAAGGACAAAAGTGCACTGTTGTCACTGATCATGCCTCCCTACTGTGGTTTCACAAGCTCAAGAATCCTACAGGACGTTTAGCGCGTTGGAGTATGCGACTCAGTCAGTTTAATTTCAACATAGAACACCGTAAGGGAAAAGATCATGTGTAGTAAAATCGATTCCATTGACGCGAGCTCCACTAGTGATCCGTGGTATATTCACACCATGGAATGCGTGCGTAAGAACCCAAGGCATTACCCTAATTTTGATATCCGTGATAACTTGCTATATAGATTTTCTAAAAACAAATATTCTTTGACTTCAGATTTTGATTGGAAGTTGGTGGTACCCCAAGAAGACAGACTAGCACTTCTCACCAAATACCACGATGACACGCTTAGTGCCCATGGAGGTGTTTGGAAAACGCATAAGAGGTTGTCTTTGAACTACTACTGGCCGAAAATGTATAATAGTGTCAAAGAATATGTAGGTAATTGTGAGGTTTGTAAGCAGTACAAGCCTGTAAACACCTCTCGTCCTGGGTTAATGGGTAGCCCAAAGCGCGTATCTAAACCTTTTGAAGCAATTTCATGTGATCTGCTTGGACCTTTTCCAGTGTCAAGCAATAGAAATATTCATCTTATCGTTGTCTCTGATTATTTTAGCAAATATGTCATGTTGTGTCCTATTAGGGTCGCAACAGGCGCTGCAGTGGCGAGATTCATTAAGAAAAATGTATTTCTAGTCCATGGAGTTTGCAAGACTATTTATATTGATAACGGTCCTCAGTTTGTGAGCAAACAATTTAAAGACCTGTTGGCCAAATATAATGTACCTAATATATACTATAGCCCCCGATACCATGCTCAGACCAATCAAGCGGAACGAGCAATTCGAAATATCGTTCAAGCCATCTCATGTTATGTGAAAACTCAGCACAAGAAGTGGGATGAACATCTTGTTGAACTGCAGTGCGCTATAAACACTGCAGTAAGCGAAGCCACTCGGTTTTCTCCATATTTCTTGGTGCATGGTAGGGAATTCATAGGTGATGGAGTTCTATATAGACAATCTGACATTACTTGTCATCCGGACTTAGTCTCCGTGGATGAACCCGCAGCCTTCGGTGCTAAACTAAAAGAAATGCAACGCATTTACGATCAGGTGAGGAAACATTTGATTTCATCTCACCAGCGTAATGAGAAGTATTACAATTTTAGAAAAAGGCATGTCGAGCTTAAGGTTGGTCAAATTGTTTATAAACGTACACATTATTTGTCTAACAAGGCCAAACATTTTACCGCTAAGTTAGCTCCTAAGTTTACGAAGTGTGTAGTAACTTCTAAACGTTCTTCTTTAGTGTATAGGTTGGCTGATTTAGATGGGAAAGATTTGGGCGAATATCACATTAAAGACATTCTGAAGTACTCTGATGAGAAGCAACCTGCGGTATCCTCTCTGCCTTGCGTCAGCGCTATTACCTCTTCGTAGCACTGGATATTTCTACTTTAATACCGCGACTCGGTGAAGTTATTATGTTGATATATAGGATTGAGCGTCCTCGAATGGGACGAACTATCATGTATTATGTACACCTCATCGAGTATTCGTTCCTCATCAGCACTTTCTCTATAGTAGGGTTGCATATGCAATCATATGACTATAGCAGATAAGGGATCTTTTATTCTAGTTGCTTAGGGCATTTCGACTTGTAGTAAGAGAGTCGGTGTCAGCTGTTACCTCTAGTTAGATCTGATTACTGTGAATCTTTTTTTGTTTTGTACTTCGAAATACTATGTGGTGGCGCGATTGGCCACGTGCGCTAGTGGACTGTATTGCGGGGATGTAGATAACTGTTCCATTGACGCTTTACACACAAACAAGACAGGTGACCGGGTTGCCGCGGATATGATCTAGGCAATGAATGCAGCCCGAGAAATTAGGAGAGGATGCACTAACCTTCACGACACACGTGTTTTCATCGCAGCCGGTACACGGATCTTCTCTTCCTTGCTCAGGAGCTGCCGTCAGCATCACTAGATCACTTGAGGGACACACGAGAGGCACAATCCGATCGGTAAAAGTCTATGAAGCGGTAAAAATGTAACAAATATTATTCATTTTTGAGAGACGCGAGCGCGGTCCGCCTTTACGCTGGCTAGTTCAAAGCGGGACTGAGTGTCTATATATCACAAATGGCGGACGGAAACTATGTCTAGTACTATACTATGGTTAGTGCGGGAGGGGAGACGGGTATAGAAGGAGTGTGTTTCCGCGTCAAAAAATACAGCTTCTACATCGGCGCAACCATTCCCCCCGGCTTGAAGGGTTACCTTCGAAACGACAAATGCGAAACAAATCTAAAGTCTAATCTAAATCTAGGTTTGGGAAATAACAACTAAAATATAAACCTAAATTGGAGCTCGTGCCTACTGCTGGCTAGGCAGAGGGCAGAGGCGAACAAACAACACAACGCAACAGTCTCGACCAAGACGAGACGCGATTAGCCAACAACAAAATAAGGGTCTCTTCACGTGGGACCGATACAACAAGCGAGTGCTTCTTCTCCTCGGGTGGTTCGGAAACCGTAGTGGGATTGAATTGACTAACTGGCCACTTATCTAACGCGGCATGAATCCAGGACGGTCCACTAAACCATAACGGGTGATCTAAAATTTGCGAAGGAAGCAATCCACGAGAGAGACAATCGGCTGGGTTGTCGGTGCCAGCAACGTGAAAGAGATTAGGTGGCGCTAATTCAGATTGAATTTTTGCCACTCTATTAGCGACGAATGTGTCCCAACGATGGGCGAAGAGTGGGCCCAACACAAAGCGACTGTTGAGTCCTAAAGCTAAAATTCTACTAATATTAATGCGAAAATTTACAATTATGTCAAATAAATTACCTTAAAGATTCCGACCACAATACAAAATGTCATTAAGCGACACGGAAGTGCTAGTCTTAGCACTGCCATCCAAAACTACGCGGAGTTTTAGTAGTAAGCTTATCTTCTCTAATAACTCCGCGGTGCGGGATAATGTAAAGAAAGAAAGAAAGAAAATATGTTTTATTTAGAAAACACAGCGCACATTTTCAGAGGTGGTAACACACAGCGAAATACAACAAAGCTTAAAAATAATGAGGTTTTTTTTTTTTTTTTTTGGTTCCTGACCATAAATATTCGCCTCACTGCCAATCCTGACAGTTTACAGTGACATATACGTGACATACTTGACATAAATCATAAAACGTGGCAAGAGTAAGAGTGGCAAAATGCCGACATAAGCATATTTATTTCAAATAATTTAGGTTAGTCATTATATGTTCATACTTAAAATGTACGCTGTATTCCCAAAAAAGGTTTGGATACTCAGCATACACTGCAATGGATGTGATCCATCACAGTACTGGTTTTCAGATCCAACCTCAAAAGCCGCCTGACGTCGCTAATCAATATCGCGTCATCTGTTTTATTGATAGGGAACACATTTTTTACATTTGGATACAAAAGAAACAGCAGTTTACCTAACAGGGTGAGTAACTACAAGCATACAACCATATTTCCAATAAAATAGACCTACCTACTAAAAAATAAATAAATAAAAAATTAGCGATCTTTCTTGTGTCTTTTTTAGACACAATAAAACTATCACAGGGTACATATATTTACCCTCGCACAAAAAATCGAGCAAAGAACAAACAAAATACGTGACAAAAAAATGCGGACAAAACATGATATATATAGATAGTATAGTATAATGCCAGGCAGTGTAATGGAGTAAAAAGACCAAGAAAATAAGTAAAAGTTCCTTAAACAAGATAATCAATTATTTTTTCTGTATGTTCATGAGATGCCTGCGCAATTGCAGCCTAAAGTTGCCTTTCGTTTTTAGGGACCTCAAAGGTGGAGGTATATTGTTCCAACAATGGGTTGCGGCATATTTAAAGCAGCCTCTAAACGCCATCGTTCTGTGCCGCGGCACAGACAGCGGGTTAGTCTGGAGGCGCATAGGATGCTTGGAGTGTTGGTGCCTCCAGCTAAGCTTATTTGCAAGGTGAGTTGGCTTATCTCCATTCACTATTCCAAACAACATGTTTGCCAGATGAAGATTACGCCTTGCCCGCATCTTCAAGACGCTATGCTCGTTGAGAAATGGCGTCACGTGTCCTCGTCGTGGAATATCAAAACAATAGCGAGCGCAGGCATTTTGAACACGTTGTATGAGGCCTTCTGTCCGTGACAGCAAACAGGGTCCATACACTACGTCTGCATAGTCAAAGCGAGACAAAACCAGAGCATCAACAAGCTTCTTACGCATAGGTACACTTATAAAATTCCTTATTCTGTACAGTATCTTTAGCCTATAGAAGCAGTTCCTTACCACATTTCCTATGTGATTCTCAAAAATCAACTGAGGATCCATAACCAGGCCGAGGTTGCGTGCCACATCCACTCTTTTTATGCTTTTACCCATTAGGCTGATAGATGGATTAGCAGCTGTGATATATTCAATCTGTCTTTTGCTGCCTAGGACCATAAAATTTGTCTTTAGTGGATTCAGTGCTAAGCAGTTTCTCTCAGACCATAGCGCTACCCTTTGGAGATCATCTTCTATATTTTGAATGGCTGAGCCGGTGTCTTTGGCATCAAATGAATAGTAGACCTGGGTGTCATCTGCATATATATGATATTTGCAGTGATGGAAGCATTTAGTGATGTCTGCACTGTACAGAATGAAGAGAAGTATGTAATGTGTAATGTACGAAGGCTGGGTCCCGCCAGTGTCCGCAGGCGCAGGTGAGATGTAACCTTTATCTAAATATTCGTTAACAACCTCATCATAGGCCCGCTTCGACTTTGGGGACGCCTGCATCTTTCGTTCCAAACAAAGAAAGCGTTTTTCAGCGGATACACGGGAGCCACCGAGCGAAAACTTGCGGATGGTAGACTCCAGTGGCGGCTCGACGGTGCAACAGAACGAAGCAGTCGAGTGACTAAAACTATCTATAGAAGCGGGTGCGGAACCAATTATAACAAAACCAAGAACTGTTTCCAGTGCGTGCGGAGCGGGGT
This sequence comes from Eilema griseolum, assembly GCA_963662185.1. Taxonomy (NCBI): domain Eukaryota; kingdom Metazoa; phylum Arthropoda; class Insecta; order Lepidoptera; family Erebidae; genus Eilema; species Eilema griseolum. The sequence continues at coordinate 8,397,722 of OY759249.1, forward strand.
ACGTCGGTCCCCCTTGAACCTTACGTGATAACTGGAGGTGCGGGAGAATCGAAGCGCCGATCAATATATCGACGACTCCAGGAACAGCGTAAGTCTCATCTGCTAAAGGCAAGTCTTTAAATTTCGTTAATAAAGACGTGTCAACCGGGACGGTAGGCAACTGTTCAGCTATTCTATCTATAACGAGCGAATCCATGTCATACCAAATATTATTATTAAAACGAGATCTAAACCTTGTTTTAATGGTGCCACGAACAGCTGACTGTAAGCTTCCAAAACCCTTCACCACTGAGCGGGTTGAACGCTTATCAACATTGAAACCAAGACGCCGACAACAATCTTGAGTAATAAAATTACTTTGCGAAGCGCCATCTAACAGCGCTCGAACAATGCGCGGCTTACCTAATGCATCAACAATAACAACGCGAGCGGTCGCAAGACACACAGTAGTGAGTGCAGCACTAGCGGAGAACGAACACAAGGTGACGTCATCCGTGGTCACCGGGCGGGCCGGAGCGCGCGCGAGCGCGGGCTGCGGTGTGTCACCGCTCGACGAGCCAACTGTGCTCACATTGGATGCGGCATTACTATTCTCAAAATGAAGTAAAGTGTGGTGTCTCGCTTGACACTTGCGACAACTATTTCTACTATTACATAAAACAACGCGGTGTTTAGTACCAAGACAATTAAAACAAAAATTATTAGCGCGAACAAATTTATAACGATCACTAGGCGACAATTTCAGAAAACCAGGACACCTGTACAGTTGCGAATGATGAGTGCTACACAAAGAGCAAACAGGTGATTGTACATGTGCTGGTGCGGTACTAACATAAGTATGAGTTGACCTCAGCGACTTCGATGACGCATCTACTTTGCGTGCAGAATCAACAACTATCTTCGCGCCTTCATGTTTCGATGAAGAGCGTTGCAATACCTTTATATGCTCGCGAACAAAACTTTCCAAGTCTTCGAACTTAGGAATTTTATTGCCGCGATGATCCGACTCAAACAAACGAATGGTTTCGGAATCTAATTTCCTTAAACCCATATACAAAAATACGAAGTCGCAGAGGTCATCGATCTTTAGGTTCTTTACGGCGCGAACAGCTGACGCGAAAGTATCTAGAAATTTCTCTAAGTTTTGATCGTTACATGCCGTAATAGATTTCAAATCAAACATCTGATCTAAATAGGCGTTAGCTACCGATCTTTTATCCTCATACCTAGCTTTCAAAGTATTTAAAATTAAATTATAATTCTCGGCACTAAACGTAATTCCAGCGCAAACGGTTATAGCTTTACCAGTCAATTTTTCAACGAGATAATGCAATTTTTCGTGATCTGTCAACGAATCGTTCTTATCTATTGTATTCTCAAAACTATCTATAAATAGACACCAATTGCGAATGTTACCATCAAATTCGGGTATTTGAATTGGTGGCAACTTAGGTCGGTCGCGAGTGGGGTTGGGTAGGTCAGCCGGTTTCTCCAAACTCCTAGCGACGCGTTTGATACGACAATACAAATCGTCAAACGACGACAAGGCTTGATAACTCACTGAGTAATCGGGATCCAAATTCAACTCTAAAACGTTGATGTCATGTACTAAGGTTTCGAAATCCGCGCGTAGACTATCTAAGTTTTCTATAGAACACAAGAACGAATCTCTGATGGCCAAATCAGAGGTTTTAAGTGCATTATCATAAATCGATTGTACGCGAGAGTAAATCATTTCTTTTTTAGCGTATAAAAGTTTCAATTGAACCTTACCGGTCTTATCAACCTTTGGGGACATGTTTACAATTAAATCTCAAACTAAAGTGCGGTAAACAACAAATTATATGAAATGACTTAATCCTAGCGGTACAGAGCAGCGAGGCGGCGCGAGCGATACTCGGCAGGTAGGTAGGTATTTACAACTGTGAATGCACGCTTGAACAAAACGCGCCTAGCAACAGCCAGGTCGTACTTACGCGAGCCAGACCGCTGTCTAGGTTCAACTACTATTTCAGAGATTAAGTATTGCGTAATATCTATTCAAATTAAAATACTTTCGTATGAATTGGAATGAGATGCGAGCGAACAACGTAATTGAAAAAATAAAACAAAGCCAAATGCGTTAGGTATTACACTGTGCCTATGCACTAGGGTGTCTAGTATACCTAAGATCTAAGCCTAAATGCCTAGATGCGGGGTTTTCTACTAAAATAACTAGGTATTTAGGCGCGGTGCGAAAATTGCGAAATACGACTAAGTGTTGATACGATACCTAACCTATGTATGTACTAGGTAGGTACTATGCGAGCCAGCGGCGAACGGACCACAAATCTAATCCTAAATGTCTGGATGCGGGGTTTTCTACTAAAATAACCAGGCATTTAGGTGCGGTGCGCTTATTCCCATTAGAATAATAACAAAACTACGAACTACGGCTAAAATCCGGTTCGATCAGGACCAAAAAATGGTGGCGCGATTGGCCACGTGCGCTAGTGGACTGTATTGCGGGGATGTAGATAACTGTTCCATTGACGCTTTACACACAAACAAGACAGGTGACCGGGTTGCCGCGGATATGATCTAGGCAATGAATGCAGCCCGAGAAATTAGGAGAGGATGCACTAACCTTCACGACACACGTGTTTTCATCGCAGCCGGTACACGGATCTTCTCTTCCTTGCTCAGGAGCTGCCGTCAGCATCACTAGATCACTTGAGGGACACACGAGAGGCACAATCCGATCGGTAAAAGTCTATGAAGCGGTAAAAATGTAACAAATATTATTCATTTTTGAGAGACGCGAGCGCGGTCCGCCTTTACGCTGGCTAGTTCAAAGCGGGACTGAGTGTCTATATATCACAAATGGCGGACGGAAACTATGTCTAGTACTATACTATGGTTAGTGCGGGAGGGGAGACGGGTATAGAAGGAGTGTGTTTCCGCGTCAAAAAATACAGCTTCTACATCGGCGCAACCACTATGTCTTGTTGTTGGTCAGACTTTTGTTTTGTTATACTCTGTGTGTATTCCTTGCGTAACTTGTCCGCAAGTAATACTATCGGAGTTGGGGGATGGTTTAACGCCGGAATGTTTGTGCGTTAATATTCTTTATTAAGTAACACAATTTATAGTTGCAATATGTTTGGGATGTGCCTGTGGCGACATCTAAAAGGATTGCCGTGAATCTTCATTGATCACCTGTTGTGTTGTGGTGTTTGTTTCTCTAAGTTGACGATAGATGTCGCTAGAAATAATGCTAGTGTTAATTAGCATTTTAGTATATTCTTATCATTAGATAATTGTGTGATTTTTATGGAATTAAATCACTTAATTGTTACATAATACTTTTATAGCATAATTTAAATTATTGATGCGGTGTTAGTGCGAACTACAACTGTCATCTGTCAAAAAGTATTGATATGAGGTAGAAGTTTTGTTTTGAGTGTTACGTGTTGTTGATTGGTGTAAATTTGATTTTTGCTAGAATCTTCCATGGAGAAGACTATAAATAGGCCTCTCCTGGTGGGAAGAAAAAAAAGATCAGTTCTCACGGAGTTACGTACGACGAAGGTCGTAAATCTCTGTTGTTTTTCTTGCTTAAAGATTCTCTGTACCTACCTACATTTTGCTATATTATCCGAGGGATAATTGGCAGCCTATTCCGAACTTCTCTGGGGTCTGCTGGTACCTTTGGAGGAGATTACTTGACCCATCCGCAAAGTGCGGTACTCGCATAAAGATCCGGAGTTCCTTGGCTTGGGACTCGTGGCGCAGTGCGGGAGGCGGTGAGCAGCGATCGGAGTTCCTGGTCTTGGGACTCGAGTGGCAGTGCGGGAAGCGGTGAACAGGTCCCGCTACGCAAGCCGACAACCTGGGCTGACGATCCGTGAAGATCCACCGAAAAGGTCACGTATAAATTCCTCTGTTTGAATGCCGTAGTACCTACCTAAGTAACAATTTGTAAATTCTGTGTTCCTCTGATTGAATTCTGTAGTACCTACCTAAGTAACAATTTGTAAATTCTGTGTTCCTCTGATTGAATTCTGTAGTACCTCCCTAAGTAACAATTTGTAAATTCTGTGTATTTTTTCTGGTCAAATATATGTATGCACCACCCAAGGTCGTTTCATTGAGGGTATCTGGAACACGCACACACACTGTTCTCTGATGTAAAAGGCGCCCTGAGGTATTCTCGAGTCTCAGTTCCTCAGCTCTTACCTGGGCGAACCGGTGGAGTAGCCAGGGGAAGTTTCCCGGTTACAACTAATAAATTAGTGCGTACCTAAATAAATATTCAAATATACAATAAATATTAACGGCAGCCAACTAGGTTAATCAGCTGTAGTTAACCGCCTAGGCTGTTAATAATACGGCACCGTTTAATTAACGGCCTGTATTATATTAAACCATTGGATGAAATGAATGGAAAAATGGTTTTGAATCTATTACGTGTAATTACTTGCCTAGCCATTTAATCAGCTAGGCAAACCAGTTACTTCTAATATGAAGAAAGAAGTTTAAGGTTACTCTTCTAACCTAAACTATCTAAATTGAATTGCTTTTTTTTTCAATAAACCTATCACGTGTGGCTTTATCTGTCTTATTTTTGAGTGGTACTTTATCGATCGAAAGTCTAGGCATAAGCTAGCCAGTTTAATAAATGTAACAAACGATACAGCTGAATATCATTCAGGCTCTTAATTGCGCGGCGTTTAGTTAACAGGCTAAGCAGTTAATTGAACGGCTGATTAAGCTATTTTATTGCGACATATACACATTTTACAGAATACTAAAAGATAAAAATGATTCAAAGAATTCCTCTACATATTTATTCATTTTATTTAAATTTATTGTTTGAATTGTATCCTAATTTTACTCTTATTTAAATCAGTTTAATAAATCCCCTTCGAGTTAATATTCTGGAAGTATGTTAATCAATTTTATAAGATGATTGAAGATAGAAAAAGATGCTACTTGGCAGATAAGCACATGGCACTCCTCATGGAAAGTGGTTACCATGGCCTATGAACGTGTGCAACATCAGAGGAGTTACACTCGTGCTGCCGACCCTGTAAGAACAAAGACTTGTGCCATCAGTGCAGAAGATAAAGCAGGACAAGCCTTTGGTCCTCCCACTTTTTAGTGATCTCTGGCTTTTATAAACAACTTAAATGGCAGACAAACACACGGCCCACCTGATGAAAAGCGGTTACCGTAGCCTATTACATTCGCGCTGCCGGCTCTCTGTATGGAAATAAACTACTATGCTAAAACCACTTTGTGTATAATTTTCTAGTTATAAAGCTCAAATTATACTAGAAACTTTTATCATTCAAACAAAATAATATTCAGATGACTTTGGAACACATGGGAATAGACCAAATAGAACTATGATAAAATATGGAACTACATTTCTAAAACAATAAATTCGATATTATATTTTAAATTGATACAATTCAGTTGTAGGTATATTTATTCATGAACAATTTTTACACTTTGTTTGAACATTTTTACAATAAATAGTAATAATATTAAAGGGAATAACAGTAATAGTAGTATTACATGCAAATTATATATTTTACCATTCTTCAATTATATTAATTTAAATGAATAAGTAAATGAAAATGTCAATGTTAAGCCAATGAAATCAGCAATTATGTCAAGATAAAACACATACAGAAACACATACAGAAAAATATGATTAGGTATAATCTTATACAACATTAGAGACAACATCTGTGTCTGAACTAGATAAGTTAATATCTGTATTTCAGAGATCAATATTATGTATATGACATATTATAAATATGACATAAATATTATATTATGTAAGATCATGTCAAGATAGAAATTAATAAATAAATAGGTAGCTACAGTAAGCATAATATTTCTAATAATTATTAACCAAGTCATAGTTTAGTTCTCTAATTTTAAAGTGAGTTTATTTATTTGCTTACAAGTATAACATTAAAAGTATAACATATATTTGCTTACAAGTATAACATTAAAAGTATAATATAAAGTATAACAAGAAAAGAGAGGGCAGCAGTGTGCCACGGTTTACATCGGCTCTGTTAAAAACATCCAAATAAAAATATTTAAAGAACATTTTAAACAAAAGCAAAGTGATATTGTGAAAGTAAATTTGATAATCTCAGTGATATATTGAAGAAACCAGTAAAGACACAATCTGAAGAAAGTTAAACGATAAACAAAATCCAGTGACTGTGAACTTTTTCATATAAACTTTTCGTGTTTACCATACAATATAAGCCATATTGGATAGTCTGTGTTCATTTATTCAACGCTCAAAAGTGATTAAAAACATTAGTGCTATTAAATACATTTTGCGAAAAATAGTGACATAACCTCTTTTCCAAAAAGGAACCACGATTTGCGAAGTCATCCAACAATATTATAAAGCTAGTAACGCCATCTGTTGAAGTAAGCACGAACTACTTCAAAGTCCAACAACACTGTGTGGGTTCTGTGACATCGCATCGATCTAACTCTCAGTTCAAAAAATACCGAGACACGCCAGTAGAGGGCGACACATATAGGTAAACAAACTTTCACTAAAAAAATTTACAAAATAACAATTATGGATGAAATTCTGAAAGCTCTTAAAAAAATTCAACTGGAACTAGATGAGCAAAAGAAAGAGATTCGAGAAAATGGAAAAACCGTGACTGAACAAGTTACTCAAAATATCAGTAAAATATTAGAGGAAAAATTTTTTGAATTAGAAGAAAAACACGAAAAATTAAAGGAAATAGTAGAAAACCAGGAGAAATCTATCTACTTATTAGAAAAGCAGGCGAGACAAAGAAATATAGTTTTCTTCGGCATCGAAGAATTGGAGTCTTAATATAGTACTTTAGAAAAAAATATGCTCAAATTTTTAGAACAACATTTCTCAATCAAACTGTCCTTAAACGACCTACAAGAAGTCAAAAGAATAGGGAAGAAAGGCGACAGACCACGACCAGTGGTGGTATCCTTCTTGAGTTTGGGCATAAAGATCCAAATCTTTAAACAAAAAAGAGCACTGCGAGACACAAATTACTACATGAAGGAAGACTACCCTAAACAGGTTTTAGAAAAGAGAAACCAGTTACAAGAACAGTTAAAATCAGAGAGAGAAAAAGGAAACATGGCTTTTCTAAAGTACGACAAACTGGTCATACTTAAACAAACAAATGAAAGAAAGCTTTCTCCTTCACCAACAAAACCTACCGAGGACATGCCAAAAGAAGGAATCACATCAACAAATAAGAAGAACAAATCACAACAGCATGACCCCCCGGCAAGAAGATCAAACAGCATCTCAGAGGGAGTAATTAAACCGAGTATGCTTAACTACTTAATAAATAAAAACAGTACACTTCATCAAGAAACCTCCAAAAACAATACATAGCAATTAGCTGGCCCTCTCCGAACAGATTCAGTACAGAAGTATTACAACAAAAAAAACACAACAAACCCTCCAACCCGGTTGGTCACCGTGGAGGATTATGATGACGGATTATATGGTGTGGGTTTCATAGTCAAAAAATACTTGAAAGGAAACATTGTGAGCTTTAGTGGAATATCAGAGCGAATAGCTCTCCTAAGACTCAATATGAATGGATACCAACTAGACATACTCCAAGTCTATGCACCTACAGTAGCCTCAACTGACGATTAGGTGGATTTCTTCTGCAACACTGTCAGCGAAACTTTGAAGAACTGTGCAAAAAATGTGATAGTCATGGGGGACTTCAACGCAAAAATAGGTCAACCTAGAGCCGATGAACGCTTAATAATGAAAAATTATGGATATGGAGTTAGAAATAGTAGAGGTGAACGCCTGATAGACTTCGCAAACGAAAACAAGATGAGTATTATGAACACCTTTTTTAAGAAAGCCAATAACCAGAGATGGACCTGGAAATCCCCAGACGGAGTCACAAAAAATGAAATTGATTATATATTAACCAACCAAGATAAAAACGTTAAAAATGTACAAGTTTTAAATATTAATTTTCCTTCGGATCATAGACCTTTAAAGGCTTCTCTTCAACTGAGAAATATAAAGAAAAGCCGTATAAAATACAGAAGCAATTTAAAAAGCTCACTAAGGACTACCTCAGAAAAAGAAACTTATAGACTCTTTTTAGGAAAACACATAGACCAACTTCAATTCCAAGATGATGCTAACGTCCAAGTAAATTACGACAAAATCACTCAAAGCATAGAAAGAAGTCTACATAATGCCAAACAACACACCACTAACCCAGGAGTGTTGTCAGCATACACCAAGAGTCTCATAGTACAAAGAAAACATCTACATGAATCTAAACATAAAACAAGAGCACAAAAAAATCAACTAAAAGCTTTATACAAACTCATAAGTAAAAGCATAAAAAGGGACTATACGCTTCACCGATCCAAGACATTTGAAAAACATATAAATACTACATGTAGCGTTAAAAGAGCATATAAAGAGCTCAATACACATAAGACATGGATAAAGGAACTAAAAGAGACAAATGAACTTTTTTGCAATAGGCCTGATATTATCAAAATTGCTACAAATTTCTACAAAAAATTGTATGACTGCCAAGAGAAAAATAATATGGAAAAACTCGATAATGTCAACCTACAATATATCATAAAAGATGTCTCTGAAATAGAAACGATAGACGGCTCGAAGTCTCAAAAGCAATCAAAAGCTTGAAGGCTGAAAAGTGCCCAGGTCCAGATGGAATCACAAACGAAGCGATAAAAGAAGGTTGTCACTATCTTGCACGCCCTCTAGCATGTCTTTTTAACTCTATACTTGAATCAAGTACCACACCCTTTCAATGGTCAGAGTCATTCATTATTCTACTCTACAAAAAAGGTGACCCAAAGGACATAGGCAATTATCGCCCCATCAGTCTCCTACCATCACTCTACAAACTCTTTTCATCAATTATCGAAAAGAGGATTAGTAAGAGTATTGAAGTACATCAACCGATAGAACAAGCCGGTTTCAGAAGTGGATATTCTACGATAGATCATATCCACTCAATTGAACAAATAATTGAAAAATATAACGAGTACCAGATACCACTATATGTTGCTTTCATTGACTACCAGAAAGCCTTCGACACAATCCTACATTCTTCCATATGGACCGCTCTAAGCTCACAGCACGTAGAACAAAAATATATAGAGGTCATTAAGTATATATACAACAATTGCAGCAGCAGAGTGAAGCTTGAGTCGATAGGACCGCCAATAAGCATAAAAAGATGTGTAAGACAGGGGGATCCTTTATCACCAAGAATTTTTAGATGGTCGACGGACGGTCCTAGAGATGGCCATCAGCCAAGTCAATTGGAACAGAACAGGACTAAACATCAATGGAAAATTCATCAGCCACTTAAGGTTCGCAGACGATATTATTTTTCTATCCGAAGACGCAAGAGAACTAGAATCAATGATACTATCGCTAAAAGATGTAAGCGTCAAAGTAGGCTTACAAATGAATTTAAATAAGACCAAAATCATGACTAACAGCATAAAATATCCTTTGTATCTTGACCAAAATTTATTAGAATACGTGGAAAGCTACGTATACTTAGGAAAACAAGTCTCTTTCGATAATCAAAATAATGAACTAGAAGTAGAAAGAAGAATTTCAGGCGCATGGAGAAAATTCTGGAGCTTAAAGGAAATATTAAAAGGAACTATGCCTATTAATTTAAAGAAAAAAGTTATGGACACCTGCCTGCTTCCCTCCATCACCTATGGGTGCCAGACATGGAAGTACACACTAAGAGTGAAAAACATGATTAGGTCATGTCAAAGGGGTATGGAGAGAAGCATCACAAATGTGAGAAAAATACAAAAAATCCCACACAGTATTATAAGAAAAAATACTAAAATTATAGATGCACTCCAATTCTCACTAAGATTAAAATGGCGCTGGGCAGGACATGTGGCTAGGATGGAGGACGACCGTTGGACTACCAGACTGACGTCATGGCAGGGCCCTGCAGGCATCAGAAAAAGAGGAAGACCGACAACTCGCTGGGAAAACGACTTATTAAAAATAGCAGGAAAACATTGGAAAACAAAAGCCAAAGATAGGGACAAGTGGAAAAATCTGGAGGAGGCCTTCACCCTCACAAGGAGGGGTTCTTGCATGTCACAGTAATGATTTTATTTCATTTTTATTGATTTTCATTGCATGTCAAGTAAATTTAAGTAACTTAAACAAGTTCAGTAAATTATAATTTAATTTAATAATACTAGAGAAAATAATGTTATTATTACAGGAATTTAAATTAATTAATTAATTATTGAATAGATTTATTTATAAATTCATTAATAAACAATCAGTAGTACCTAGCAATTATAAATCATGATAATATGATACTATATTGATCATTATATTAATGATACAACATTGATATATAATATATATCAATGTTGTATTTTCATTGCATGTCAAGTAAATTTAAGTAACTTAAACAAGTTCAGTAAATTATAATTTAATTAAATAATACTAGAGAAAATAATGTTATTATTACAGGAATTTAATTACATTATTATTACAGGTTTATAAGTGCCCGGTTAATGGCAATAGGCTCGCCACCTATTACATTGGGACCTAAACATAAACTGGCGAAATGTGGGTGCTTAGCACCTCTGCCTACCCCTTCGGGGATATAGGCGTGAGTTTATGTTATGTTATGTTATTTAAATTAATTAATTAATTATTGAATAGATTTATTTATAAATTCATTAATAAACAATCAGTAGTACCTAGCAATTATAAATCATGATAATATGATACTATACTGTTCATTATATTAATGATACAACATTGATATATACATCATATATGATATATGAACTGCTGACACTATGAATAACAAATTGTAAACAACAATAATACTAAATGAACCACAATAATAACATATTTGTAACAATAATTTATTTGTATTTGGATTACGCAAGAAATAAAAGGCTTTTTTTTTTATTATAACATTGTAATACATGTCAATAAATTTAATTATATAACACATTATATTATGAATAACATAACAAGCATTACAACTTCTTCAAAACTATCATAAGTATAACAGAGGTTGTTTAAAATATAAAATTGTAGAGTGTATTGTGAGCCTCCTTTTGTGTGTGTATATGTGTGTGTGTGTGTGTCTGTGTGTGCGTGTATGTACGTGTATGTGTGCGTGTGTGTGCGTGTGTGTCTGTGTGTGTATGTGTGTGTGTGTGTGTGTGCGTGTTTGTGTGTGTGTGTGTGTGTGCGTGTTTGTGTGTGTAGGAGGTTGAGTTTATTTTGGTATAACCAATAAGTGTTCCGTTTCTTCATAACTGAGTTTACTTATATATTCAAATATTATAGCCGTGCACTCTTTACCATTTTTACTTTGAATGTCAATGATTTTACTATTTTTATTATAAAGATATGGACCTAAAAAGGGGAAATATTTATTTACAAATTGATGTTTAAAAGCTGGCCTATTTGTGAAATCTATATCTTTACGTCGCTTAGCCTCCATGGCGGATTTGTCAAAGGTGAAGGTTGAGTGTTGTTTTATTAGAGTAAGTAGAATGTATAACTGCCGAACCAAAAGGACCCCACAAGACTGGTACAACTGATAGGTAGGGAACAGATAGGGTCGAAATGTGCTCACTTTTAGAATAGCTCTTTGAGCACTTCAAGAGGTTTCATATTAGTCATTTGTGCTCCTCCCTAGACCGTAATGAGTACCCCACCACTGATTGCGCGAAAAATAAACACATATATTAGTCATCTTAGCCGCGTGGCAATCAAGTCTATATGTTTTTGAAATGTTAGATTATTATCTATCATAATGCCCAGATACTTAACGACTCTTGTAGCCGTCAGAGGAGGACATCTACAAATCCCATCGTTACAACAGAAGTGCGCAATCAGAGAGCATGACGGAGCTGGTGATATATTATTACGCATTGAAAAAGGTATGTAGACAGTTTTCTCTGACTTTAGTGTCAGCTCTGTAGCCAGTGGCAAGCGGTATCGAAGCCCCCTTGAGCAAGCTTATAGGCATCCTCCCAGGTGTTGGCAGAAAACAAGAGTACCGTATCATCCGCATCCGCAATAACTTTTCAACCCAACAAGGTAAGACGACAGAGATCATTTAAATATACCAGAAATAGAGTTGGCCCCAGTATGGTACACCATGTGTGACAGGTAAATCATCACTAACAATATTATCAATTTAGTGCACTGACAGTGATTAGAGAGGTAGTCTTTAATTAATTTTAATTGCGTCCCACGGATTCCTAGCTTGTCAAGCTTATCTATCAGTAGTGGCACCGAGACCGTATCAAAGGCCTTGGCAAGGTCCAGAAATATGGCTATTGTTTTTTTGCTGTTTATCACCGGATTTATGAATAGACAGGACTACCGATTTCTTTAGTACTTAGGGAAAGATACCTTCGTGCAAGCAATTGTTAAAATATGTGTCAGTATTGGAACAAGAATATGTCTTTTTTCTTTTAGAAGGAAATTGAGGATAGAGTCTCATCCCACCGAGCAAACATTTTTAAGATTTAGGGTCAGGGCTTCTACTTCTGCCTCATCTGTGTCTAATAGCCCCTTGTTTTGATTAATTGATTGATTGCAGAGGCCTACTTGAGTTTAAAAAAAAATCATTGAAATGCAGGTCGTTTCCGCAAGTTATAGTTACTTCGGCAAGGGTTTTACCAACTGTGGCAAAGAACTTATTTACGTCGTCAACAGATTTTTTGGGGCAAGCCCTATTTATTAAGTCAGTTGACGTATTTTTAATTGTTGATGTGTTTGTGATATTTTTAATGGCACCCCATTCTTTTTTACTGCTTTTTCCAGCTGTCTTTATTAGGTCGTGAAAATTTCACAACGCTGGTATTATTAATTATTGCGTGTTGAATGGTTCTGGAGAAAAATGCCATGGAACTATTGGCATCGGTCGAAATATAAATTGGCTCCCAGTTAATATTGTCCAATTCTGTGTATAATTTATCTTTATTTATTTTACTAATTGTAGTGTGGGCATAGGTTCTTTTTGTTTATATTTGAGGCACAGCATTACAGCTTTGTAATCTCTGATTGAAGACTCTAGTACAAAAGTGAGAGCTGGTGTTTTAGTTTTTAGTATCACATGGTCAATGCACGTCTTGCCATGCCTCGTAGGTAGGGTATGCGCTGGCCAGAGACCATGAAAGAAACAGATGTTTAAATACTCTGTTTGTGCCGTAAAAACTGTATCAGTCTGATATTTATGTTTATATCGCCAATTATGTAGATATTTTGGAATGTGGTCAGATTTTGCAAAATACTGTTTAGTGTTTGGAGGAAGTTGGTTATGTTTTTATACGAAGGCGATCTATACACTGTTACTATAGCAGTTTCCTTGTAAATTTTTATAATTAGACAATTTGTGTCCTAACAATGAGGCTCATCCACAGTAACATTTAGATTAGTTTTAAAGTAAACGGCCACGCCGTAATTTTGCAAGAAGAGTGAACTGTCAGATGCATATGATCTATAACCATCCATAGTCGGTAAGAATAGACAACTCGATAAACGACATTCGGTTAAGATGGATAATGTCACAATCAAACTTAAGCCTATCCAACATAGCAACCAGGTCACTGAAATGCACTGAGAGGCTACGTATATTCTGCGTAATAACAGTGAAGGAGTTCATCGGTTGTTTAATTAAGTTTTGGCATTCAAATACAGACATACGATCCATATCCAAGATCACGTCATCCATCTAATGATGTGGTATATTACACATGATCATCTAACACAAAACCAACTGAAGCCGAGCCGGATGCGCGATAGTAACGGTATACAAGACAAATGAAAGAGTGCTCTATATTACTATAATTTAGGTACCCGGAAGTTTCATGTGTAACCCCAAGTACCAGAGAGAGAAACCAACAACTTATATAAAATTGAGTAATTTATAAAGTTTGTAAATGCGACTAACAATAAAGCAGATACCTAAATTTTGCAGTCTTTCAAGTTTATTAAGAAGTTCCTCCTTTGCATCAAGATAACAGACATCAGCGTAGTCTAAAAGTGGAAGCAGAAGAGATTGCGCAAGAGTAACTTTAGTTTGAAATGGTAAAAATTTCTGGAGACGTTTGAGGGATTGAAACGAGCAGTAAACCCTTTTGCTAACATCTGCACTAAGGACGTCCCAGGCCAGGTTTGAGTCTACATAGACACCTAGATTATTCACATGTATTGAAAAAGCAATAGGAGTAGCATCATATACAACTTGTGGAAGAAACTGGGGAACTAAAAGATTCGACATGTATCTGCTACCAACAATGACTGCTTGCGATTTCTTTGGGTTAACCAGAAGCCCAAAAGATTTAGCCCATCTTTCGTTTGGAATTTTTGGTATGTTTTTAATTTCCATTTTGACCGCGCATGACTGTCTTTCGACGATTTCGAGTCTGTTTTCTAACAATTTTATATGGGCCACCTGTTCTTTACGTTCTCGTCGAATAGATGTTAATTCCGTTTGTAATTCATCATATCTTTCAGATAGCGTTAACATTGAAGAGTTTATAATTTCATTTTGTAATTTCATTTCATTTAAACTCGACTCCAAATGGTCCACACTCGCTTCTTGATCTAGTGAAAATTTTGTAAACATTTCCTTAACCCATTGCATAAAAACACATAATTTATTATTTATTGAATTAAAAAACTACGGAGCCGATGTTAACGTGGCAGCTAACGCCATCTATCCTGAATATACGTGAGCCCAATGTGTTCCCAGCAGTGAGTAGGGTAGCCAGAACTCACTGGAGAATTTGTGCTGGCAGTGGGAAGACTAAAGGCTTGTCCTGCTTTGTCATCTATACTAACGGCACAGAAACTCTGTGCTTACAGGGTCGGCAGTGCGTGTGTGGCTTCTCTGGTGTTACACACGTCTATAGGCGACGGTAACCACATTCCATCAGATGGGCCGTGCGCTTGTCTGCAATGCCACCCAAGTGGTATAAAAAAATCGAAATGTCTAGGTTTCGAATCTTATCCATTATATCATCGTTGGTGACGTGAAGTCGAGGAGAAGAAGAAAAGGAACCTAACGAAATCTACTCAGCTTAACTTAGAAAACTCAATATCCCTTTTCTTTGTAGTAGGTTCATCCTAGCGTCAATTCTAGTCACATTCGAAGTTTTCACCTTGAAGTCTGGGGTCTGCTTTTTTAGTGTAATAATAATAAATAGATGTTTTTTATATGCATTTAAAAATATTATTAATAAGTTGTATATTTTAAATAAATGATAATAATAATAAACTCACGCCTATATCCCCGAAGGGGTAGGTAGAGGTACTAGCACCCACATGTCGCCAGTTTATGTTTAGGTCCCAAAGTAATAGGTGGGCGAGCCTATTGCCATGTATAGTATTGTATATTGTATATTTTAATAAAGAGAAATAATAATAATAATAGTGAACGTCTATATTGTACACAAATAACATATTACATTACAATATGAGATACAAGTTTATGTAGTACGTACAGATGGCGGCCTTATCGCTCTGCGGCAATTTTTTACAGGCAACCATAGGATGGAGAGAAAAAAATAGGACAAGAATATTTCAGGGCAGTTAGGTGTACATAGAGAATATAATTATAAAGAAAATAAAACAATAATCATGAAATAGAAAACACATAAACATAATAATCATAGGTATATACAATTACATATAAGCATACCTACTATAAATATCTTAAAAAAGTCATAATATATTAATTGCGGGTTTAGATGATCTTCGATATTTACCGTGAAGCAACTGCCATCTGACCTCCAAAACCCATTGGCGATACAACGTATTGCAGTTAAATCAGATACTGACTTTTTAGGGCCCCAATTACGACTATCATAGATGTTCGTATGACAACAGAAACCAACGGCTTAACGTGTTCAACCAACCACAGATAACATAATACTGGTGTAGTATAGATACAAAAGGTAGAATAAGGCACACTTCCTGTGAAGAACAGCGCAATTTCCGGTAACCTCTTACTGGCACAAAACTCTAAGCTTTCTCAAAGACAAACTTCACTCGATACCTCGATGGTCTAGAAAACAAACGTGCTAAGTCAAAATATTTGCACTTAGCATACCAATGTCCTCTTTTGCATCCATATAGGGTTCATAATTGATTTTGAATTGTTGCAAATTTTTTCTCCGTGCCGTTTAATCAACGAAGAGATTTATTAGCTCACCACAAACTAGTCAATTAAATCACTAGTACACACAGTACTCTTCAACAGTTCCAGTCGCTCAATAAAGAAAGAACAAGAGGGTTAACTCAGTCAGGCAAGGAGGTAACACGACTTCTGATTTGTTAAGAGCAGTGGAACGCAAAAAGTTTTTGCATGTATGGAGACTAGACAAAATTGGACAACATTGGAAGAAATTTTGAAATTGAAACCCGAAATCGATCGGGACTACTCATCGTTTAAGATAGGGGCACGGAGGCCAACTATATGTACGATAAGTTATTCGACCCCCAGGTGTGGCCATTGAATGTGGAGTTTAGTGAGTGGATTTTTTTTCGCCGATCAAGTAAACCAATCTGACTACAAACCCAATAAAAATATTAATATATTTTATCAAAATGTAAGCGGACTGACAACAAAGTTGACAAGATTCTTATCATTTACAGAGTCTTCAGAGGCCGATTTATTGGCTATAACAGAAACAAGCTTGAATGAATCAATCCATAACGAGGAAATTTGTGCTCCCAGGGTACCATATTTTACTATGTGACCGAGCGGACGGCCGGAAACAAGGTGTGTTTCTAATGGCCACACCAAGATACGAATTGTGTCGAGTGCCAGTTCCAGACGATGTGGACATAGACAGTCACAGGTTTGAGCTTGTTTGTGCCACAGTTTATATACAGAACCGTTCTTCGTCTTCGTCCTATCTTATAGATCGAGTACAAAAGTCTGTTTGGCTGACTACCGAAGTCATGAAGCATCTGTGGTTTATAGGGTTTCCCAGGGTATTGTTCTTGGTCCCACGCTCTTTCTCATTTATATTGGCGTCCTGTGTTCAAGTGACCTAAACCACTCAAAAATATTTGCGTATCCCGATGACACTGCAATCATCTTCTATGGTAAGACATGGAGTGATGTACAAAAACACGCTGAAGCGGGTATGCATGTTGTGTCAGACTGGCTTAGCCATAATTTGTTGACCTTGAATACTGAGAAAACTAAAATGATAAACTTTAGAGTTACCAAAAGAACAAAGCCTCCAAAAAACTTTGAACTCAAGCTTCACACCTATTGCACTGGAGACCAACAATGCAGCTGTGCCTCATTAGCTGAAGTAAGTAGCATAAAATACCTAGGTGTAGTAATAGATGAGCGATTGACTTGGAGTGCGCAATGTGAGAGTCTGACTTCACGCGTAAGGAAACTACTTCATATCTTCAGTAGCTGATATCAACCTCTTACAAACGATATATTACTCCTTGTGTCAATCTATATTAATGTATTGTATTGTCTCTTGGGGCTCAGCCAGGAAATCTTGCATGATCGGAGTGAATGAGCACAGCGAGCAATTCTGAAAGTAATGTATCACAGGAGAATCCGGTACCGAACAACTATGTGCTGACAGTGCGTCAGTTATTCATTCTGTCCGTTTCACTCCGATTCCATAAAACTGTACGTGCTACCCTTGCATTTGTTGATCGCTCTGCAAGGAGGCAGACATGGAGAAGGCGTATGTGTAGACTGACTTTTGGACAGAGAGCATTTGAATAGATGGGACCATACTTGTACTCGAGGATAAATGAGAGATTGAACCTACTTAGAATAACTAGATACTGCTGCAAATCGAGAATTAACGATTGGCTCTTAGATATGGATATATATAGAACTACTGAAGACCTTCTACACATATCCTAATAACATGACACTTACCTTGTTTCACTACCCACATTCACAAACAACGACAAACACACACACACAAACACAGGCACACACACAAACACACGTACACGCACACACACACACACACACACACACACACACACATACACACACATTCAAGCATAGGTACTCACACACACATACCTACACATAAATAAAAATGTAAATAATAGTATTAACAATTACTTTTATAATGTGGAAATTTAAATCTAAATTTAAATTAAGCTAAACATATTCTGTTGAATTTATTGTGTCTTACGAAAGAGGACTGTCTTCACGACACAGGGAATCCTATTATGAAGAACCAGCGTACAATAGTTTTAAGAGCCATGTAAACTGAATTTCAATAAATGTTTCAAATAGTGGGCATATGTATACATATCTGGTTTGGTACACTACACTTCCGAAATTATTAGTGAGATAAGACGGAAACACACACTACACAAACTAGAGGACCCATCCTTCTCCATCCTTTAGGTACACGTAGACCATGGCCCTACGAGTCAGATCTATGTGTGCCTCTACCGTTCCCATACAGGAGATGCAACTCAACTCTTTGAATATCTGAGTCAGGCGGCAGATGGTGCGCAGGAGCGATTTCCGAATGCCGAAATGGTATTTTTGGGGGATTTTAACGCCCACCACGAGATCTGGTTGGGCTCCGCCAAAACAGACCATGCGGGAAGAGCCGCCCACGCATTTGCTCTGGCACACGGCCTGACCCAATTGGTGCACGAGGTCACTAGGATACCAAGACGGTCGGGCCTAGCACCTTCTCTGCTAGACCTTCTGCTGACGAGTAATCCGGACCGGTACAGTGTGTCGGTGCGAGCCGCTTTAGGCAACTCCGACCACTGCCTGGTCTGTTCCACGGTGCCTATTATAGCGCCCCCACGACCCGTGCAGGGGAAGCGGCGTCTCTGGCACTACTCGTCAGCGGACTGGAATGGACTTCGTGACTATTTTGCGTCCATCCCGTGGGTTGAGCGATGCTTTGAAGGTAAGAACCCATCGGATTGTGCTACTGCTGTCGCCGGTGAGATCGGTCTGAGTATGGAATACTGTATCTCATACACCGATATCACCGGTGACCGTGGGGTGCACCCTTGGTTCGGGCGCGAGTGCGCGGAAGCTGTTGAACAAAAACAGTCTGCGTACCGCGCTTGGGTAAGGGCGCGCGCCACGCGCCATCCCAATTTGGGCCACTTCAAGGCGGCGTACAACAGAGCCACAAAGGTCTGTAGAAGGGCCTACGTCAGAGCGGATGCCCTGCGCATAGCGCGGCTTGGTCAAGAGCTAGTGATGCATCCCACGGGAAGCCGTGGCTACTGGCGACTGGTTAAAGCCGTGCAAGCCAACTTCTGTCAGCCTTCGCTGCCTCCGCTGCGCATCCCTGATGGATCCCTGGCCACGCGATGCCTGACATCCATATCAGGCAACGCGATATCCGTGCAGTGCTGCAATCACTCGATGTCCGGAAAGCCAGTGGTCCGGATGGTATTCCAGCGGTAGTTTTGCAAAAATGTGCAGCGGAGTTGTCTCCAATGCTTACGCGCCTGTGCCGGCTGTCCTACAGTTCGGGTACAGTGCCTTTGCCTTGGAAAGAGGCGAATGTTCAGCCGATTCCCTAGAAGGGGGATCGCTCGGAGCCAGCCAACTATCGACCCATAGCCGTCACCTTAGTGCTGTGCAAAGTGTTCGAGCACATAATTAACAAACAGCTCATGCGGCACCTAGAGGATCACTCCTTAATTAATGACCGGCAATATGGCTTCAGGCCGAAACGGTCAACGGGTGATCTTCTAGCATACGCTACCCATCTTTGGGGTGAGGCTATGGACAAGCACGGTGAGTCACTGGCAATTAGTCTTGACATCGTCAAAGCTTTCGATAGAGTCTGGCACAAATCGCTTCTTTCCAAGCTACCTGCCTTTGGTCTGCCTTCTAGGCTGTGCAACTGGGTTGCTAGCTTCCTGCAGGGGCGCCGTATTCGCGTCCTTTGTGACAGACGAGCTTCGGAGTTTCTGCAGGTAAATGCTGGCGTGCCCCAGGGGTCCGTCTTATCACCCACTCTCTTTCTTCTGCATATCCACGACATGCTGTCTACCGGCAATGTTCATTGTTATGCAGACGATAGCACTTTACATGGGAGTTATCATGAACATCCTGCGGCCAAGCAGTCAGATATCGCAGAGAAAAGGCAGCTTCTTGTCACTGAGCTTGACGGGATCCTGAATCACATTTCTCAATGGGGCTCTGAGAACCTGGTTGAGTTCAATGCCAAGAAGACGCAGGCATGTGCGTTTACAGCAAAAGTATCTTCTTTCCTTCCCCTCCCCACTCTTCAGAGCACGCCACTGCCACTGCAGGATAATCTCAATATCCTAGGTATGGATGTTCGCTGCAACCTGAATAACCAAAATTACATCGAAAGTATCATCAAAACAGCCTCACGAAAACTCGGAGTCCTGAACAGAGTGAGACGGTTTTTCACGCCGGAGCAGCGGTGTCTTCTATACAAGACACAAATTCGCTCCTGTGTGGAATACTGCTCGCATCTCTGGGATGGTTCAGCAAAGTACTAACTAGATGCTCTCGACAGGTTGCAGCGATGTGCGGTCCGCATCATTGAACCCTAAAACCTTTACAGCTGCATAGAGATGTTGCGTCCATGGCTGTATTTTACCGTCTGTACCATGGGGAGTGTTCTGATGAGCTCTTTCAATTAGTCCCACCCTCCCCTTTCCTACACAGGACAACACGTGCAGGTCTTAGATGTCATCCGCACACGGTGCAAAACATCCGATCAAGAACCAAGCTTCGGAGACTCTTTCCTCTGTCGCACCATTAAGGCCTGGAATTCATTACCAGCTCACGTGTTTCCTTCTGCCTACAGTCCCGGGTCCTTTAAGCGGGGCGTGAAAAAGCATATGATGAGGCCGTCAAGCTGAGTGTCACCATTGTCACACGGTATATGTAAGTAATGGTGTCCCTCTTTTCTGGGACTTTGCCTTCAGCTTACCATTAGACAAGGCGAAGTCCAATTGGCGTGTACTATATGTAAAAAAAAAAAAAATTGAAGTCCAGTAGTGATTATGAAGCGTTCAGTAGAGCCAGGGCAAAAGTAAAGGTAGGAGACTGCTCTGGCGCACGAGCAGTACTGCGAACGTGTTCAGGCCCACCTAGCTAGGAACCCGCGAGCCTTCTGGGCATACATGAGGTCTAGAAAGGGTAACTCGAGTAAACACAAGCTCATAAAGAATGGCCGCACTTTATCAGACAACGAATGCGCCAACGAGTTTGCCAGTTTTTTTTCACTCAGTGTATACCGGCATTTGTTTTTAGGGATGTTCGAGGAGTATTGGCAGAACCATTACTACATTTATACAATGCATGTATTGACACTACAACGTTTCCGGAGTGCTGGAAAGTCACGCGAGTCATACCCGTGCCGAAGGGTTGGGGGGGGGGGGGCTCCGATCCTAGTAACTACAGGCCCGTTGCAATACTTAGTACTCCTGCCAAAGTTTTTGAGGCTACTATCCATAGTGGTATCGCCAAACAGGTTGGTGCTCAGCTATCGGACGCACAGCACGGCTTCCGTGCTGTCTGGTGCTTGCCATGGACGCGGGGCGGCAGGTGGATGTAGCCTACTTCGATTTCAGGAAAGCGTTTGATATGGTCGATAATGACATACTTCTAACGCGTTTGGCTGCAGTGGACTGCACACCGCATGCGCTGGTTCTTCAGATTGTGGGGGATGCCTCTCCTATCTTTATTTTGCTAGGTCAGATATGAGTCAGGAGACAATTTCTCTTTATCTTAACGATAAACAGTCTACCCGAAGTGGTTTCGTACTCGACACCGTTACTTAAATTGCTGACGACCTTAAATTGGTCAAAGAAATTTCTCAGGCTGCAGATCACGACCGGTTGCAGGAGGATATAGATAGTATGGTAAGGTGGAGCTAGGAAAATAAGCTTTATTTTAATATAGCCAAATGCTCAGTGCTGTCGTTCAGCCGATCTCGCAACCCTACCCACTATCAGTACCAAATGGAGGGGGCTCATTTACAGAGGGTAAGTGAGGTCAGAGACTTGGGCGTGCGTATTGGAACAGATTTAAAGTTCAGTGAACATATCCGGGATGTGTGTAGAAAAGCGTACCGCAACCTAGGATTCCTGTTGAGGCAAGTAAACCTGTTTACGAATGTCTCGGTGCTGAGAATATTATATGAAGCCCTGGTAAAAAGTCACCTCGAATGCAATTCTAGCATTTGGGCTCCATACGTGGCGAAATATAAAATAAAGTTGGAGCGCATTCTAAATAAATTTATAAGCGGGGATCTTTTTAAGCGGGGCGTGAAAAAGCATCTGATGAGGCCGCCAAGCTGAGTGCCACCATTGTAGCACTTAGTGTCTGTAATGGTGACCCTCTTTCCTGAGACTTTGCCTTTAGCTTACCATCAGGCGAGGTGAGGTCAAGTTGGCGTGTCCTATATAAAAAAAAAAAATAGATTTTTGTACCATAAAATGTACGGCGTGTATCCTGGATACCCATTGCTGTATCCCACCCTGTTTATTTTAGGTACAGTGGGATGATACAAGTTGGAAGTGAGGAGGGAAGTCGTGTTAGCCACATACGCCCGCACCTGCTGGCCGTGCCAACCTGATGCAGAGAGCGCCCCTCACGCGCGCCCTCCACGTGCTCAATGCGGTCGCGGAACGCATCGACTTGTTTTCGTGCACGCTGAATGAATTCACAGAGGCTACTTATTGTGTGATAACACTAGATATAGGCTAGATATAAGTATAATATGTGATTGAGGAGAACATGTTTATTGATTATTATTAATGTGAATTTATTTAAGGTTTCCAAGCTATTGACTAATATTTTGACTAATGTTATTCTATTTGTTTGACTCTGTGACATAAAACTAGCCTTAAGACTCCTACACTATTGTATTAGATACCATCTGTAATGATAGTGTATTGTATGTTAAATAAATAAATAATTCACACTAGTCCACAGTCGTTGCTCAACTCGCAGGTAGAATCTTGTTTGGTCGGTTAAGTTCGCTGTGTTTGCTATCGATCTAAAATACAGAATGAATGGTGTCGCTATGCGAGCGTGTTTTTATACCTCTCTTTAGGAGGGACAAATCATCTAGAAAATACGCGAGCGGTAACAACTGACCTTCGAGTTCATTCTCGAGATTTACCTATCCTTTTTATTCAAAAGAGTAGGTATTCGTCGGTAGGTTGTGACTTTGTGTTGGCGATTCTAGATTTTTCTATGCCAATCGGTAGAATACCATCGGTCACCAACAATGTGTTTTTATTTCTTGAAGATTCGATTACTAGTTTTCGAGATATCGACGTCAGTCCTAACAGTATCAATTGTTGTATCAGAATGTTTACATACAGGCAAACACTGTATTCTCACCTGATTGTATCGTATGAGATTCGCAAGTGATTTATCGCCTCATGTCAAAATATGATTATTAATTAGCGGCTGTTGTTTGTGCAAATGTTTAGACAATTTTTTTTAGCGATTAATATAGAAAATATTAATTCGGTCATTCATTTTTTTATTCTTCCGATAATCGTATCTTGCGCGTGAGGAACTCTCCCCATCTAATTGGGCATTTATATGGCACTCAAATGAGGAAGACGGGTATTATACAAATAAAACAAACAAATATTTTTAAGTTTACTTATTTTTTAATCAAAATAGAATACATAAATATTATAATTCCATTATTCCAGAAGCGTTCTAAGGAATCTAAAACATAAGTAAAAAGTCTTAAAAATAATGGCGGAAAGTATTTAATAATAGAAGAAATGCCTTATTTTTTTAAAGTATAGTTAGCACTAAAAGTAGCTTAGTATTTTCTAAATGACAGATTTACTCTAAAACCTGATTAACGCGTGAATTATACAGAAAAGGCGTAAGGCACTATCGCACTATCGCACAACATGATCGCAGAGAAAACTTGTACCTTGCTTTTAAATGTATCGCAAAGGGCATAAATACCTTAGGCCACTTAATTTAAACTCTCATACAGGTGTAAAGAACTGTTGTAAGACTGTTAACATTAAACAAGTTTTATCACTGATTATACAATCTAATTAAAAGTGAACAACTGCAAGCACAAATGAATGGAAATAAATGCTCATGTTGATCTGACCCGTTCAGATCTGACTTTTTAATAAAGGATTTTTCAGAATCATGTTTTTCCCGACTGCGCCAGCGAGGGTAATGTTTTACGCTCGGATGTAGGTAAGTAGTTTTTTCCCCTCTACTGGTCTAACGGCTGAGTGAATTTTGATAAGTGGGGTCTCAAATCATCTCCCGAGTGAAAATGTCAACAAAAACTGTGTATGAATTTTTGGTGCTCAAATGTGTGTTGACAAAACAAACAAATATTCAAACTTATCGAGTAAGGTATCAAAATGAAGGAAAGGAAATGAGTGAAGGAAACTACAAATATATATATTTAGATATCATAACTAAAATAAATTATTTACAAATAAAAAGCACCCGATTACTGTTGAAACGTCGAAATAACTTTCAGATTATGACCGACAAATTTGTACCGCCTGCTATCAAACATGTTTCGATCTTATGAACAGCAGTCGGTCCTTTTTAATGTTTTATTAATTCTTTGATTGAACATCCAATGTTTTTTACACTCTTTCATTTCTCAACTGTTGATATGAAAGTGTTCTAAGAGGACCCCTCTTATACAAGTGTCAATGTGGCGTATTGCAGAGTAAAAAGATGAATGTCAATCCCGTACATTCAGTCAATCACATATTATGACATTTGAGACAAATGTCAACTTTCATATATAGCACTAAGCTATATATAAAAGTTGACATTTGTTATGTCTGTTTGTACATTCACTAAGTTTGAAAGGGTGATCCAACGATGTTTGTCGTAACTGGCATAAATTGAATTTCACTATGTATCTATGTATCATTAGGTATATAATGTACAATAATTGTAAGAGCATTATCGCATTGGTATTTTTACAACTCGTGCAAAGTAACATGGCACCTGCATCGAAAACAAACCTCCTCGCGTATCGCTACATGAGGTTCTGCTCTCTTTCTATGAGACCAGCAGCATTCGCAACACTGTGATTAGCAAGTTTGCCTTAGTTTGAGTTTCGTAGTTATTTTCTTTTGTCATGTGAAGTGTTCCTAGGGTGTCAACAATCAGCATGTAATTGGATAATTTTATTGGTTATCGGATTTTATTTTCGGATTTGTTATTATTTTTTATTATTTCTTTTATTTTTGGGAAGCCAGGTGCCAAGTTAATGCTCACGAGTTATACTGTAAGGACGATATATATAAATAATAATAATATAATATAATAATAATAATAATTTATTACCAAAAACACTTTAGATACAAAAACATTGCCAGTGGCCCCACACTAGGCAAGCCTGTCCTGTGGGTGCCTGTTTCGTTCATGCATTATCAGTATACATTATTGTTCGGTGTACAAAAGGTATACATTGCTATCATCATTTCTAATTCAGCATTTTACAGTGTTAGGTACTTGTTTAAACTAGGGAGAGTAGTACTTTACTTAGAAATATTACAAATTTCAGTTGGCAACAAAACAAAAGTTGATAAAACAATAATAAATATAAAAGGCCAACATATGTTGAATTCATGCTAATTTGATAAATCGATTACTTTCATATAATTACCAGAACACGATAATAAACAACATAACATAAACTCACGCCTATATCCCCGAAGGGGTAGGCAGAGGTGCTAGCACCCACATTTCGCCAGTTTATGTTTAGGTCCCAATGTAATAGGTGGCGAGCCTATAGCCATTAACCGGGCACTTATAAACCTGCGATAAATACACACATAACTTTGAAAAGTCATTGGTGTGTGCCATGGTAAAACTTGGGATCGAACCCGAGACCTCGTCTCAGCAGTCCATTACCCATACCAATAGGCTACCGCGGTAACACGATAATAAATGTTATAAACACAAGTAGAACCTCGACGCTGCCAATTTATCAACCACTAACACTGCAAAAAAATGCCATTGAATTTTCGACTCTAAAGAGTTTACTTTGTCATTTTACTACTTAGTTATAAAAAGTAAAGGTAAAAGTCAAAACTTAAATGAAAAATAGTCAATGCCTTACAATCCTTGCATTGATGAATTTATTCTATTCTACAAACATATTGTCATTTGTCTAGAGGGTCTGAATGATAATGTACCACCCTATACGTGCCATGCATTGTATAGGCCTTCTGGTTGGAAATTTCGCAACATAATTTTACCTTTAGTAGGCCACCAGTCCGTGGTGTGTTGTGAATGCATAAAGGGCCATGCGTCTTTGAGTATTTCTACTTTACCATACATAGCAATGGTGACTTCAGCATTGAATGAAAAATAAAACTTGAACTCCATATACGCAGTCGATCTGAAGTACTTGAAACACGATATTCTGTAAAAAAAACACCATTAAT
Source organism: Eilema griseolum (assembly GCA_963662185.1). NCBI lineage: Eukaryota > Metazoa > Arthropoda > Insecta > Lepidoptera > Erebidae > Eilema > Eilema griseolum. The sequence continues at coordinate 8,424,237 of OY759249.1, forward strand.
ATCGGAAAAAGTGAAACGTTCAGATGGTACCTAAACCCGCGACCGGAATAGGAGACTGCTCTGGCCACTGAACTTCAAAGCCACGTATTTGGCAGATGGCTCACGCCGTAGCCTCAAGATGGTTGTTTAAGAAAATTTGTAACGCACAAGACGTGACTCGGCAACGGGTACGTATTTGAATGGGGTACGTATTTGAATACCTAAAATTATAATACCTAAAGTTAAAAAATAACCTAAGTTCCAAATACCTAAAATCTAAATACCAAATGGTTTAAAATACCTAAACCACTAATACCTAAGTACTTAATATCTAAACTTGAAATACCTATTGGACTAATTACCTAATGTTTAAAATGCCTAAAGTTAAAACAACAAACGTTGATGTACCAAAATTTAATATACCAAATGGTCAAAATAAATAAAAATAATGCACCACACACAACAATATGTGGGTAGATCAGTAAAAATTAAAAAGCATACATACTTGTGATTTCATTTATATCTCATCATCATATCAGCCACACACAGTCTACTGCTGAACATAGGCCTCTCCCATAGACTTCCAGAATGACCGATCTAAAGCAGCCCGCATCCAGCGCTTTAAAAAAAGGGACACTGCCCACCCCGACTCGGATAGATTAGGTTAGAAGGCTAAGGCGGGAGCGGAGCAGAGCGGAGCTCCCGCAATAGTCTTCGTGGTTACTTTTTTTATAACCACACATACGGATTTGGAACTTCAGGATTGGAGCAGACAATCCTTGTATGAGTGATTATAAAAAAAAATATCTGAGTCGGGGTGAGCAGAGTCCCTTTTTCTTTAAGCCGTACCACATATTATTTCTTAAATTGTCGGTTTTTAATTTTCGGTATTTAGAACTTTCGATCATATAAACATTCGGGATTTTAATATTCGGCCTTCCGTTCGTGGGGCTTATGAAATTCGATAATTTCAAATTAAGCATTGTAATACGTACTCACTACAATTACAATTTGTCATTTAAAGCTTTGGGTATTTTAAAAGTAAGTCAAACAACCATTAGGTATTTAGATTTCAGGTATTTTGAACTTAGGTTATTTAACTTTAGGTATTATAATTTTAGGTATTCAAATACTTAGCCATTTTAAACTTTCGGTATTTTAAATTTAGGTCAACCCACCATTAGGTATTTAGATTTTAGGTATTTGGAACTTAGGTTATTTAACTTTAGGTATTATAATTTTAGGTATTCAAATACGTACCCCTCGGCAACTCAGTGATCCGAATATTTTTTATTTAAACTTTATGCACAGTGTATTGTACAAAGGCGGACTTAATACCAAAGACATTATTTGACAGTCTAAAGGTGATGCAGAGAAACATTAAGGTAGATGCAGGCAGAAGAATGAACTATTGACCTTAAGGATTATACTCTAATTTTGACACAATAATGATGGATACTTTAACATACACACTATAATACATACGAAATCCATAAATATATATTAAGGGTAGATGGCCCCCACCATCGCCCCAAGATGGTTGTATTGGAGAATTTCGAATAATAGTTCTTTAATATCATATAGTCAATTTTTAAAGACAGTTACAGAACACATAGAAATATTATAGGTATATTATTAACATTTACCATGGTGTATTGTTCCGTTCTGTCATTTTTTCAAAAACAAAATTCAAAAAATTCAAAATTAATTTATCCATAGTTATATTCTATTGAACACTTTACAATGCGATTTGATGACAGTTTAACAACATAGTTTGATGAAGTCTGATACCCAAATTAAGATTAAACTTGTGTTTAGGGTACCAGGGTTCCTGGAACCTATCACAATCAACAAATAATATACAATTAAGTAAACATATCATAAATGAAAACAATAGTACCTATATAGAATAGAAAAAAATGACAATTAACTAATTATATGCTTCATATGGGGGACTTAAGTGAATGCAAACTGGTACTTACGTGCGTGTGCGTGTGCGTGTGCGTGTGCGTGTGCGTGTGCGTGTGCGTGTGCATGTGCCTGTTATGTGAAGCAGGCAGGTGACGGGGTCAGATGACAGTCCTAGTCAAAGTCAAGATATAGGTAAAGCAAAAAAAAATGTGCCTTAAAATTTCATACGTTTTAGAAATACTTATATAATGGATGGACAAACCTTTCAAGATCGCCAGATCTATATTGCCCGATCACCCTCTCTTCCATATCTCGGTGGCAATGATTTTCTACCCACATGACAGCATTGGTTCTACTGCCGACAAGTAGATTTACTTCACCGCAGAGGAATGAAGCGTGCTCTGTTACACTTACCTGAACATAAAAACAACTACTTAAGACAACAAGCAGCAGCCTGATTCTGCTAATTATCGACCACTTACACTGCAAATAATGCCATTAAATTATAGACTTTATTTACAAAGACTTATAGTCCAAAATTTCATGAAATACAATTTAATACATTTTTCAATTATTTTACAAGATGCCAATGTGTAAAATCGAAATCCTGGAGTTTGTATAATTATTCATACTAGCTTATGGAGCCCACTCCATACGTGTGTATATCGACTATCGTCCATTTTCGGTAATATGGAATCTTGAAATTTGGCGTATTCAGTTGATTCTCTTGTCACATTTTATTTTCGAAGATTTTTTACAAAAAATCATAAGGCTTTAATAAATTATTATCAATTTTTCAAACAGGAATCATTTTCATACGAGTCATTCAGAAGCTATGTCAATTTATATTTTTGTGGACCAAGGGAATCTAAAAATATGGCAGGGGAATCAATGTTAACATCTTCTTGAAAAATTGGGTGGCGGGAGGAAGGGGGCGTAATACTTCACCGTCTCGGCCTGCTTCTTGTAGAGTTACAGGTGACTTCTCCTGACACCCGCAGGCCCACGCTCATGTAGGACGGAGGTCATTCCACGACCTCTGACGCTCCCTGAGTTGCATTCGCGCATAGCGGACTAATCGAGACTGGAGAGACTTAAGTGTCCTCCGGCGGAGGTACAGCTCTGCATCCTTCTCGAGCATTACTTGCTCACAGAAGGGTGGTAGTGGCAGCCCACGCACTCGCGCTTTATGCCATCGCTTTCTATAATGTGCTAACAAGGCACTCAGACGTTGGTTCCATCCGAATCCGACGCATGTAACTCCCGAAACATTCGTTGACCGTTGATCACCTGCGTCAGCCAGCACGATAGGCCCCTGAGGCCTCTCTAGCGAGCCAGTCCTCCATGGCGGGTCTTACCGCCGCTATCACACTATGCCCTAATAAGTATAAATACTGGTTATGGATGTGGATGAAGAAGATGAAGAAGAAGACTAGTTTCGGAAGTGGAAATTCGTAAAACAATTACTAAATACATCAGAAAAATAAATTTCCTAGGTATAATTGATAAAAAAGTGAAATGATATTTTTTAAATGGTCACAAACGACAGAGAAGAGTGACATAAATCGAAGGGAATCAATTTCAAAGCTTCGTTATTTCCTCCACAAGCAAAGACAGGTGTGAAATTTCATCACAACATTTGAAGCGCGACTAGTGCTCGCATAATAAAGTAGTCACGGAGTTCTACAACAACTCTCTAGGGATGATTTATTGCAGTGAGGATTCATGCCTCGCTTATAAATTGGCATTTTGTTGATAGTTTTGTTAGAAAAATTGGAATGGACATACCAAAGGAGTCAAATTTTAGGCCTATTGATTTTTGACTGTCGCACAAAATGTTGCCTCTCAAAATTCACCTGTATCTCTGGTTCTACTCAAACAATTGCAATAAAAACATACGCCAAATATTAGTTCTGACCAAGAACTTTTGCAATAAAAAGTCCGTATTAATAACAATCAGTATATTAGCGTCCATAGCGAGCAAATACACAATAAAACTAATTTTACGAGCCACATAAGCCTAAGTTTTTTCTGGAATGTACAGACTAGATACTTACAAGATAATATCCTTGTACAAAATCTTTATCACTAACAAACAGGGTTTGGTCTCTATATAAAGTTCTGCCACGCCTGTCCGCTTCGCAATCACCTAGGTACCTTGCGAAAACTGTAGAAGCTGCAATAAAAAGAATAAAGAAACTTTTGAACTAAAGTTGGTGGATAAAACTGGACTAGGCTTTACCTAGTGACGTACATTCAGCATCACATCGATCTTGACTACAGAGTTTTAAATTGATCTTAATATCCAGGTACTACGATGAAGTCAAACTACACTTCTCGTCAGAAAAATCGAAACACTTTGTTTTTATGATATCTATCCTAATTTAACACAAGAGAGTATTCATTCCACGAAAAAAATCACATGATTAAATAGCTGGCAGTTTGGCCTACACAGCGAAAATTCAAAATTCAAAATTTTAAATTCAATTGTTTATCATAAAAAAGAAATGAATCATTGTTTTGAGACAAATTTTAATGTGTTTTTAGAGTTGGAGTACCTTTGAAACGTTTGCGTTTATCTTGAAATTTTTCTTCTTTATTGGTTTACTATGACTCTGCGACGTTTGAAAAATCTTTTTTTTTTAAACAAATGCATAAATCTTCACCCGCAGAAGCCGCCCAAGTGGTGGAATTGCTGGATACTGGACTTAGTCGGCGTGTTATGGCAGAAAAATTGCATCTAAGTTTGTCCTCTGTCCATAGTGTCTACAAACGCTATCGGGAGACAGGTTTGTTCACCTGCTGTTCAGGATCTGGCAGAAATTGGGTCACTTCTGAGCAAGATGATAGATTTATTGCAACAGCTACCTTATGAAATCGACGCCTTAACGCTTTTCAATTGCAGTAGCAAACTTCATGTTGTACGTAGAGTGGCTATAAGTAACTCTACCAGTAGAAGAAGGTTGAAGGAACGTAGACTGGTACAGCACGAGCCAGCAAATAGGCCGAAATTAACTGCAGACCATCGAAGAGCGCACCTTAACTTTGCACGTGAGCACCTAAATTGGTCATACCCCCAGTGGAGCAAAGTTCTCTTTTCTGATGAGTGTGAAATTATGCTGTGTGGTAACGACGGAAGAAACAAGGACTTCAGAAGAGATGGAGCATGCTTTGCACAATGCTGCATTGAAGAAAAGGTCTGCTATGGTGGCGGTCCGTGGATGGTTTGGGGAGGAATCAGCGTAGACGGTAAGACAGAGATTTTCTTCGTGTCTGGGCCACGTCTACCTGCACTAAACTCTTATCGGTACATCGAACAGTGTGTTGAGCCTAGGTGCCCTATGCATATTTTATTGGCAACGGCTTCATATTCATGCACGAGATTGCTAGGGCTCACGCCACGGTCGTCGTACGAGATTATCTTACCGAAGTTGGTATCTCCATTATGGAATGGCCAGCATGAAGCTCAGACATCCCATACAACATCTATGGGATGTGTTAAAGAGACGAATTCGATCTGGCTACGAGATCCTGCTCCAGGAACAAGCTAGCTACAAAATGCAATACAAGAGGAATGAAATGGAATGCCACAACATGTGATCCTGACCCCTGATCCCTGAAACCTGATCCATGAAAAACAGTAATAACAGCTCGGGGAGGGAATACAAGTTTCGTCAGTAAATGTCCTGACATGCTGAAAGCAATTAAGTTATATAAGCTACACTAAATGTAGCTAATATTGCTTAATTGATAGATTTTGGATGAAATTGCCATGTCAAATGTCTTGATAATTTATTAATTATATTTATTAATTAATTCGGATTCGGATTATTAACATTAAACTCAAAACAAAATAAACAATAATCCGTTAAAGACAGAATGAAAAATGGGTATTATGTCATAAATTAATCAAAATAAAATACGTGATATCAAAAATTCAATGTTATTAAGATTGAATTCAAAATAAATAATAATCAATTGAAGATACATATAATTACGGCTTTAACCCTGGAGGGTTAGGTAGTTAGAGGTGAATTAACACCCACATTTCACCAATAATTGTATACGATCCCACGTAATAGGGTGAGCCTTTTGCCGTATTCCGGGCACTATTATTGACTCGAGCCATGCACCTGAGGCTGAGTCTGGGCTGTATATGAACAAACCGCATGGGAAGAGATGGAGTGACCCTAATTCTGCCGGAAACGAAGCGGCAATTGAACACATAATGAAAATAAAATCAATATTATTTTTTTATACCACTTAGGTGGCAGACAAGCACACCGCCCACCTGATGGGAAGTGGTTACCGTGGCCTATGGACTCGTGCAACACCAGCAGCGTCACACACCTGAAGAAACCTCCTAATGTCCCTTTTGAAGAACCCCATATTGTAGGCGCATGGGAAGACCGCAGCAGGGAAGTTCATTCCACACCTTAAGTGTGCGTGGAATGAAGTTTCTTTCATACCGCACAGTGCGTACCGTCTCAGGTTGCAATGTGTGGGGATGAACTCCCTGCCTACGACCTACGGCGAGTGGTGCGAAGGTAGAATGTTGCTGTGGGCATCATGTCAAACAATTCATCTGAGTACAAACCGTTGTACAGGCGGTAGAACACAAACAGCGAAGAAAAGTCCCTCCTAAAGCAGAAAGATTCCACATCACCTGCGAGTATGGGATTGTCAACCAGTCTCGACGCCCGTCTTTGCACCGAGTTGAATGTGTCAAGCTGGTAAGCAGGCGCTCCAGCAAAAAGGTGATAGCACTACTCCATGTGGGGCCGGACCTGTGCCTTATAAAGAAGGAGTCTCTGCCCCGCAGTGAAGTACTGCCTCACCCTGTTGAGCACACCAAGTTTCTTTGATGCCAACTTAACCTTGTCCTCCAAATGACTGCAAAACTGGACATTGCTGGGGATATCGACACCAAGGATAGTTGTTCGCGACACTCTAACACCTGGGACCGAGGAATATTTGCACGACCCGTGTAACACGTGTCTCCGGTACTGTCATCCACATAACAATGTATGGAGTCATCAGACAGCATGTCATTGATATGCAGCAGAAACAGGGTCGGAGGTAACACGGAGCCTTGTGGGACACCAATGTTTATGTTCATGCGGTCCGAGCAGCTGCCGTCGACGACGGCTTGGATACTTCTGTTGGACAAACCACTCCTCCTCCTCCTCTTCCCACCGGACCACGAAAGTATTTAGACGTGTGCGTGCACGTACAATATTTGAATTTATTTATTTGTTTTTATTCATAAAATACCAGTTAAAATATTGAGTAAAGTACTAGGCGCACATAAAGTAAAAGGAAACGCAGAGTGGTGGTGCGAGTGAGACAGCAACTAGTGAAACAGGTACTTCTTTGTTAGTTACACTGCAAGATTGTCATTTGTCAGATTGTCATCTGTCGGATTGTCATTTGTCATTAAACATCACAACAGCCTTACACCTGTCAAATTACCGTCACTTTGGGTTCTTCAATACTAGCCAGAACAAAATAATAAATAAAAATTGTGGGAAATTTAAACAATTTTGGTAAAGTCTGCAATTGATAAATAATGTCTTCTCCTATTAATAAATCTGCATCTGAAACAAACCGAACTGGAAATAGCTCAATAACCCCACATAATTATGTTTTCCAACGATCTAAACGAAGCAGAGAGGATGTAGATATTAGTCAGCAATTGGAAAACTTTAAGGAAGAGATGAGAAAAATGATGCACGAAATGTTAGTAAATAATAATATATATATAAATAATGGGCAGGAGATCAAACAGATGGCCACAACTTTAAAAGACACTAAACAAACGAACATAATTAATATAGAAAACTCAATTTCTTTTGTAATGGAGCAAAATGAAAAGCTAACCAAGAAAATTACTGCATTGGAGAACCAGGCATTAAAAGACAAAAAGAACAATAAAATCTTAGAAAATAAACTGGAGGAAATGCAAATTGGAAGCCGCAAACGTAATTTTGTAATAAAAAATGTGCCCAGAAAAAACAAAGAGTCTAAATACAGGTATTTAGTGACCACAAACTACTTCGTATACAGAAATGAGTACTATCTACAGATAGATGGTGTAGCGATGGGCAGTCCGGTGACTCCAGTTGTGGCAAACCTGTGGATGGAACATTTCGAAGCCATAGCCATATCCACCGCCCCACGCATCAAAATCTGGAAACGGTATTTTGATGATATTTTCTGTATACTGGAGGGGAGTGAGAATGTTGTACAACAATACGTGGCCCAGTTCAACAACATCCACAGAAAAATGAGCTTTACGTACGAAATGGAAAAGGAAAGAACCCTTGCCTTCCTTGACGTGAGGATCAGTGTTCGTGGGGATGGGTCGTGTAGCCACTCCGTGTACAGGAAACCCACTCACACTGACCGCTACCTGCATGCCGACTCACATCATCATCCGCGCCATCTGAATTCGGTAAAGACGTCACTTACTGACCGCGCATATAGTTTATGTGACGAGGAACATTTACAGGAAGAATTGAAGCACATAAGCGGTGTTCTACAAAAGAATGGATACAATGGACGGATAAGACCACCCAGACTCACCACAAATAAACCCCGGAACTATAAAGTGGAAAGACAGCCAGCCTTTTTACCCTACATCAAAGGAGTGACAGATAAGATCGCTAAGATCCTGAAGAAGGTATCTGTCAAAACTATTTTCACTCCTTTTAAAAAGCTGTCACAATGCCTGCGCTCACCCAAAGATGGCTCCCCACTGGACAGACCGGGAGTGTACAAGATTGACTGTAGCTGTGGCAGTTCTTATATAGGATAAACAAAAAGAACGGTTACATGCTGAATCAAGGAACACATCAGGGTAGTCAAAAACCGCACAAGTACCGCATAAATCTGCAATCGCTCAACATTTATTGGAGTCCGGTACGAACCACTGGATCGAGCTACATAACCCTCAGATGCTCTCGACAGAACGCCACTATAAACCAAGACTGGTTAGGGAAGCAATTGAAATAAAAAAGTATAAAAATTTCAATTGTGAGGATGGGTTTCAACTGCCAAACGTCTGGCATCCTGTGGTCCGTCTTTGCAAAAACAACCGGGAACAAGCTAAAACAAAATCGCGAGTGGATACAGTGAGCATCGTATGTCGTGAACGTGATCGAGATCGGGTTCGAGTTTGTAGTGAGAGTGAAACCAATAGTAGTGCAGATACGCGTAGTAAAAGAACTCGAAAGAGGGTAGATCGATATAATTACTCCTAGGAAAAAAAGGAAAAAAAAAAACTTTTTCTTTGTTCACCGCCACTACTCCAGTTACTCCGTGATCATGGTGCTTGCAACAGCGCCGAAATATCGGAAACTCAAAATAATGAAACATGGTAAATATCCCGTTTATTCTGATACTGAGGAAAGAGTCTAAAGACGACCTCATTGAAATGGTCATGAACTTATCTCAGAATATTGGCTGTACTACAACGAAAAACGATATAGAAGATATCTACAGAGCTCGTGGAAGCAATACTGAGAAACAAAATAATCCCATCATTGAAGTCTGAAATAATAAAAATGGTAAAAGCCTTTAATGTTAAACACCATTCTAAACTATGTTGAAAGCACCTAGGATTCAAAACCCAAGAAGATTTTATTTTATTTCATTTGGGGAGCTTACAGCTACATTCACATATACACAACATTAAGGTTAGTATACGCCAATTACAAGCTTCCACAATTATACCCCCATCTTCCTAGGGGATCATCTAACATCTAATGGCTCGTGACTGCACTTCCTTGCTCGAGATCTGATCAAAAAGGGAGATTACAAATTCTGCTGGACTGCATATGGAAAAGTGTATGTTAGAAAAAATTAACAGTCGCCTGCTGTAGCTATTATAAATGATATCATCAAAACAGCCTCGCGGAAACTCGGACTCCTAAACAAAGTGAGACGTTTTTTCACGCCGGAGCAGCGGTGTCTTCTCTATAAGACACAAATTCGCTCCTGCGTGGAATACTGCTCGCATCTCTGGGATGGCTCCGCGAAATACCTACTAGATGCTCTCGACAGGTTGCAGCGACGCGCGGTCCGAATTATTGGGAACCCTGAGGTCACGAACACCCTCGAGCCTTTGCAGATGCGTAGAGATATTGCTTCCTTGGCTGTATTTTACCGTCTCTACCACGGTGAGTGTTCTGACGAGCTCTTCCAACTAATCCCACCATCTCCTTTCCTACATAGGACAACACGTGCAGGCCTTAGATGTCACCCTCACACTGTGCAGAATATACGAGCAAGAACCAAGCGGTTCGGAGACTCTTTTCTTTGCCGCACCACCAAGACCTGGAATTCATTACCAGCACACGTGTTTCCTTCTTCCTACAGTCCCGGGGCCTTTAAGCGGGGCGTGAAAAAGCATCTGATGAGGCCGCCAAGCTGAGTGCCACCATTGTAGCACTTAGTGTCTGTAATGGTGACCCTCTTTCCTGAGACTTTGCCTTTAGCTTACCATCAGGCGAGGTGTCCCATATAAAAAAAAAAAAAAAAAATGAGCATCATGTCCATAAGCTTATGCTAGAATGACTAGATGAAACAGATTGTTTCCTATTTCACCAACCTACTATTGTTTTCTGCATGATATATTGTGAATTATTGAATTTCACTCTTTGTTGTTTACCATTACACAGCCTTATTAGTGTTTCCACTTGTAAACCCTACAATTACACTACTTCACCAACACACATAACAAGTATATTTCACAAATACACACCAATATACCAATACATACACATAATAAAAAAACATTATATTTACTATACACACAACATGTCTGTCATTTATGCAAAAAATTACCATTGCAAGAGTATACTCAAAATTATTTTTACTATAACTTATATACAATACATAATATTAATACACTTTTATTAATAAAAAATCATAGTACTTCACTGATATGCAACTTTATTATCTATATAAATGATTTAAATGGGTGAAACTTTACAGACTCTTAGCGACATAGATAATATCAACATTGCTCGTGCCATTGAATGTGAATATTCTGATCTTACCAAACTTGTGCCTATAAACAAAAATGATCTAACCATTGTCTCTCAAAACGTAAGAAATATTTTGCATAATTTTGACGACTTTCTAACTATGGCTTCTACGTTTGACTTTGTAATTATATATAATTGTCTTAACGGAATATAGACTTGACCCTAACAAACCAATTCCCCATTTGAAAAACTATTCTTCACAATTTTGTGTATATATGGATCACCTTCATTTAAGAACACCGATAGCTTTATTAACGCTCTGAGTAGTAATCTGGATACGTTATCCTCTGAAAAAAATATAATAATTACAGGAGATATAAATATTAATATCATTTCTAAAGACACTGATATTCTTAAACAAAAAATAAAAAAAACAAATAGGGAACGTTACCTTAATATGCTGTCTCTCCATGGTGTACTTCCAGGTCATATCTTTCCTACGCGCCAAGAAAATTGTTTGGATCATTTTATGCTTAAAATAAATACAAAAATGGAATCAGCATTAATTGCCGTCTTGAATACCACTATCACAGATCACCGAACAGCCTTCTTGGCATTAACTAAATCTAAAACTGTATCCTCTTTATATAACACTCACACTAAAGTTGATTATGAGAAGGCTTTAAAATACCTACAAGTAATTAGAATAAGTGATCTGCTACACTATGAAAATCCAAATATATTATGTGAACGCTTTATACATCTCTTAAAAGAATCCATTGAAACTAATACACTTAGTATCAATATTCCTCATGACAAACGCATTATTAAACCATGGATTACACCCGGAATTCTACCGAGAGGGGATTTTGCAGTCAGAATACACTCATGTGGCGATGTACTTAACTTGAACTGTGGATGCCCTAGCATTAGCAAAGTCTCACAAGTCAAGTATTTAGGTATTGTGATAGATCAGAGATTATCCTGGTATCCTTAACTTGAGCAAGTCTCAAATAGGATTAGAAAATTGAGCTGGATCTTCAAAACATTAAGATATGTAGTATCAAAAAGTGATACTACTAAAAGTCTTCTTAATGATATATATATAGCACTGATGCAATCTGTCCTCATATATATTGCATTCCTGTATGGGGAGGCGCTGGTGAGACTAAATTCACTGAAGTAGAGCGAGCACAACGAACACTCATAAAAATAATGTATTTTAAGAAAAAAAGATTTTCTACAGAAGCACTTTATGGTATTAGCAACTTACTCTCGGTCAGAAAACTCTATATTATCCAAACAATACTCAAGAAACATAAATCCCTACCTTATAATGCAGAAATTGAACTTAAGAGAAGGAAAGATATAGTGGCTAAATCAGTTCAAACCCGTACCACGTTTCCTCGTTCGCAATACGAATGGAGTGAATTTATATAATAAAATAAATAAGAAATTATCAATTTTTTCAAACACCAATTATGAATGCCAATCCAGACTTACTGAGTGGAACATGCACACACACACACACACACACACACACACACACACACACACACACACACACACACACACACACACACACACACACACACACATCATAAAAACATACGTGCTCATACACACTCACGCTAACCTAAACAACATTCAAATTTATGCTAAGTTTGCTTTGTTTACTTTTAAATTATTTTTACTCTTAAAGCCAAATGGCAATATGTTAAACATTCAAAATAAATTTAAGCCAAAATGTATAGTAGAAGAGCGGAGTCTCCTGACACAGGCTTTTATTTGCTTAAAAGGAGGTTCCATTCATTATTTAAGTAAAAATGTATTTTTATATAAAAAAAAGCTGGCAATCCATTCGCATAGCCCCTCGGGGGTCCACAGTATGGCAACTTCGTAAGAAAACCTCTGTGCCAGACCCGATCGAAGGCCTTCGCTTTATCGAGGCTAACTGCTAGTGCCTCATCCCGACTCTCGATGGCTTGTGCCCAACGGTTTTTGAGATACACAAGAAGGTCACCGGTAGAGCGACGGTGGCGAAAGCCGTACTGTCGGTCGCTCAATAGATCGTTTCCTTCATGATATCTCAGGAGCTGTGTTTTGATAACACGCTCCATTACCTTCGAGAGAAGGGAGGTAATAGCAATAGGCCTGTACTTGGATATATCTGTCCTGTCACCTTTCTTAGGCATGGGATGCACAAAGGCAGTCTTCCACGAGGCCGGGACTTATATCGCGAAGTAAGAGAGTGCGAAAAGGCGTGTAAGTACAGGGCACAGCTGGGGGTACAGTGTTTAAGCACCATCGACGGTATACCGTCCGGACCACTCGACTTCCGAACATCTGAGGACTGAAGTTCCCGCCGGACCACCCATTGCGTGATGTTTACTTCGGTCATGGAAACACCACAGCTGGGAAGAATAGGTGGTTCAGCACTCCCGTCATTCATAGTCGAGTTTGACGCAAAGAGATTATCCACGAGATCGGCTTTCTCCTTAGCGCCATGGGCCAGACTACCGTGAGGTTTTTGCAGCGGCGGATGGCAGGACTTGAAGAAGTTTCCCTCGGCAGCTTTGGCAAGCGACCAAAATGCACGACTACCAGATGGGTAGCGTGCAAGCCGTTCACCAATTCTGCCAATGAACTCAAACTTAGCCCTGGCCGTTGCTGGACCTCGAGGCAGCATTAAACTTCCGCTTCACTTCAGCAACGTTAGGATCCTTGTTGGCTAGAGCCGTGGTCCAAGTCCTGTATGCAGATTGCTTGCGTTCTTTAGCTTCTCTACAGGGTCTATTAAACCACGGGCGTTTGCTCGCTCCTGTTGCGATTCAGCGGTTGGGAATATAGCATTTCATACCCACTAGAATCGCGTCAGCGACTGCTGTTGCACAGGCGCTTGGATCATCAGAAGTGAAGCAAAACTGCCTCCACGGGTACGATTCGAAGAATTCTCGCAGTTCATCCCAGTCTGTCGACTTGTAATGCCAGACATGCCGCCATTGCGGTGGCCGTGGAGGTTCAGGCCGCGTGAGAGTCACTTGCGCCCGGATGAGGCTTTTTCTTTTTTCTTTTTTTTACGTGCGCAAAATCCCCACGGATACCTCCCCACCGGAGCCGGTGGAGGAGGTTATATCGGACTCGAACCGACTAAAACGCACGCCGCCTGTGGGTCGCTTTGGTTGCCGAAGGTGAGGTTGACAGGCATATCCCTCGCACCCCGGCCGACCCAGGGCCATCTCTCACGATCTGGCCCTCTTCTCGGGTGTGGGGACTATAGGGTGCCCAACTCGTCCCCGGAAACGGGGAGGAGCGCCACGCGCGCTACCGCCGCGGCTTGCTTCTGCCAGGGTGACAGGCGGCACCACCTGTCACCCCCAGGCCGGCGCTCATGGGGGGCGGAGGTCGTTCAACGACCTCCGACGCCCGAGTTGCCTTCGTACGCGGGCAGCTTGTCTTGCGATCCTTCGTCGCTCCCACTGCCGCTCCCGCCCCGCCTCCTCCTTCACGAGCATTACTTGCTCGCAGAAGGATCGCCCGGATGAGGCTATGGTCCGAAGTTCCAAGTGGTGCTTCCACAGTTACAAAGTATTTGTCTGGGTGCATAGTCAGCAGAAGGTCCAGTATAGAGCTTCTGTGGGTCTCTATTTCTGGTGTTCTAGTAATAAAATGCATCAGTTGAGAGAACCCGTAGTTCAGTGCGAAGTCATGAGCAGCCCTTCCCGCAAAATTAGTTCTAGGAGACCCCAGCCACTCTACATGGTGAGCGTTAAAGTCTCCCAAGAATACTAAGTCTGCGATGGGGTACTGCTCAATTACCCTGTCCGCTGACCGCTGCAGGTGCTCAAACAGTTGAGCCGTGCCCAAGTCAGGGCTATGAGACCTGTAGAGGCATGCGTAGATACGGGTGTGGCCTCCGTGATCCATACGTATCCAAAGAGTGGACAAGTCCCTGTCTTCCAGGCCATTAAGACGTCGACAGCAAATATCATTCCGGACGTACAAGCACACCTCAGCGCAACTCAAGAAGTTGTGCTCGAGTTTGTACCCGGGGTACATTAGGTAGGCTTTATCAGCCGGGCATGATATTTCCGTCAGAAAGAACAACGTAGGCTGCGCAGTTTCTAGATGATGATGGACCTCGTTAAGGTTAGAGTGGAGGCCCCTAACATCACACATATCCACTTGCAATGTGGATGATGATGCCGCTGTGGTAACACGTATTCTTTTTTCCGGGCCATAAATAAGTTGAGGGGGGGGGGGGTTAGAAGGTAAAGAGAGTTTCTACGCTGTCAGTGCAGAAGACAAAGCAAGGCTTTGTACCACCACATACAGGTTAGGTTTGTGTGACTAGATGGCGCAGCGAGCGGAAGGGCCCCCGGTCCCCTCCCAGATACTGAAGTCGAGTCCACTACGGTTTTGGTTTTATCCACCAGCACGACTACAGCACCAGGAATTTTACACAGGCAGCTGGTTCAGACTCCTGGGGCGGAGATTAAGTGATCCCCAGGTTCGGGAACCGTACAGCTTGGAGTTCAACCGTTTCACCTAGTCTTCCTGACCGCCGCGCCATCATTTTACGCCCGCACAAGTAAGCGGTGTCAGCTTAAGCCTCTGGTCTTCCCACTGACAACACAAAACCTCCCCAGTGAGCTCTGGGTACCCTACTCACTGTCGGGAACACAACACAAGGTTGTTATAGTCGCGGTATTCTGTAGGGTGGAGGTGCTTCCCCAGTCGGACTGCTCAATTGGGACGGGAGATACCGTCGTGTCCTACCTCCTACAATAATGTCGCACATTTAAATAATCCTTCAACATTTGATCTAATAACTATAATCTGAAACTATTTTTAAATTTAGCTGTCAGCAATTCTCTTACAGATGATGGCACCTTATTAAAAATTTTGATGCGTATGGCGTAACAATTTTTATGGAACAGTGCAGTTCTAGGAACAAAATCTAGAACCAATCATTCACTATCACGAGTGCTACGTGGATCCCTGGCCGTTTTAATAAGATTAGGGTTACTTTTAATAAATACACAGATTTTAAAAATGTATATAGGTACGTGACAAATGTGTTTAAAAAACGTCGTACAATACACGTGTGTATTCATGATTACCATCCTCGGCTTTCTTATGACTCTTGCCTAATGGCTAGGGTCTCAATGGCACCTCAGTGGATATCACCAATATTACACACTTGTACTATAATGTATTTAGTTGAAGTTGCTATATATTATGACCAGATATGATAAAATTATATGTATTGTATGGAATTCATTTATAAATTAAAACCCCGTTCATTCAAATACACATATGCATGCCTGGAAGAGGGATTGAAAATTTCAATACCTGTGTCAGCCCTGGGAATATGCAGAGCTATCTGTTTTAATTTATATCGATGCTAACTAAATTACTCATCTTACACGTTTGGTTCTCTTCAATCACCATCATCATCATGCGGGATTGAAAATTTCAATGTAGGCATTGAACTGCTTTAAATTTTTACGTTCATTTAAAATCCACTATGATCGCGCAACGAGCCAAGCAGGGAGCTCAACCTTACACATTACGACTGGAAACGGTGGGCACAGTGCAGTATGAAAGGATCTTCATCCTGCGCACACTCAAGCTGTGGAATGAGCTTCCTGCTGTGGTTTTAACAAGCTATTATAATCTGGGGTCCTTCAGGAAGGGCTTTACGTTTCTACACGGTTGGCAGCGCTTGTGTGACGCCTCTTGTGTTGTACGTCCATAACCCACGGTTACAACATTCCATCAGGTGAGGTGTGTGCTTATCTGCCACGTAATTAGTTTAAAAAACCCATGAATGGTAATAAAATAATAAACCAACACTTGTGTAATAATTTTAGGTTACTTGTACCACTATTTCCACCTATGTAAGTCGTGCGTAATCGTCGCGATAATAACAGGCTATGTGTCCATCCTGCTAAGACTGCCCTATTACATAAAAGTGTAATATGCATGGCTCCATTACTCTACAACAAAATTCCCAAAAATATAAAAAATTTGAACAACAATCGTTTTAAGTGGGCGCTCAAAAGATTGTTGATTGAGAAGTGCTACTATAGTATTAAGGATTTTCTCGAGGACATGACCCTGTAGGATTGACTTTTGTTTGTAACTAGATGACTGATGTATAATGTAGATGTGATGACTTAAACTTAAATAATAATTTGTACAGCACTCAATGGTAAAAATGTTGTGTCCAATCGAAGTTTAAGACCTATATAATAAGCACTTGACTATGTCTATTATATGTACACATGTTTTTTGCAAATAAATATTATCTTATCTTATCTTATCTTATCTTTGTTCTTGTATTTACAAAATTAAATAATACTACGTGGGGCGCACTATAAGTTTCCGGAATGAATATGAAAAAATACTATTAAAGGTACCAAATTAATTTACTGTTTTTCAAAATAATCTCCCTTGGCATCTATGCACTTTTTCATTCGATCAAACCAGTTTTGAAAACTTTTGTGCCACTCCTCTGTGGTGACCTCTGAAACGTGTTTTTCATACTCCTCGACAGCCTCTTCTGGTGATGAAAATCGTTGGCCGCGTAATTGGTTCTTAATTTTTGGGAACAGATAAAAGTCACAAGGTGCCAGGTCGGGACTGTATGCAGGATGACTCATGAGTTCTACATTTTTCGCCTTCAAAAAGTCGTTTGTCTGTCTGGCCGTGTGAGAACTAGCATTGTCGTGGTGCAAGATGATACGGCGTTTACGGTTATTTTAACGGAGTTCGTCAATAACTTCCGGCAAACAAATGGTCGTGTACCAGTCACTATTCACAGTACGACTATTTTCTAAAGCAACAGTAGCCACGTGTCCAGTTTTATTAAAAAAAGAAGCAATCATCCGCTTAGATGCACTTTTCACGAGCGCCACTTTGGTTGGTTTCGGCTCATCTTGAAAGACCCATACGCTCGATTGCTGCTTTGTTTTGGGATCGTAGCAATAAATCCATGTTACGTCACCTGTTACTATGTCCCACACCAAATTTGACGCACCTTCGTTGAATCTGATAAGCATGGCACTGCACCAAGTGACACGGTCCGTTTTTTGATCCTCGGTCAAGTTATGTGGGATCCACCGCGAGCATAGCTTTCTCACACCTAAAGGTTTGTGTAGGATTGATTGTATTTGACTCATGCCTATTTCTAAGGATGCGCGAATTTCATGGTAGGTCACATGCCTGTCTGTTTCAATCATACGGCGCACAGCATCGATGTTTTTGTTGGTCACAGCGGTGGACGGCCGACCATCGCGAGATTCGTCACTGAGATTGATACCGACCACGCTTGAATTCTGCAAACCAGCTATAAACAGTCGTCTTGCATGGAGCTTCATCGCCAAAAGCTGTTTCAAGTGGAGCGATGCTCTGTTGAGCCGTCAAATTACACTTAAAATCGTAGAAAATCATGCTACGAAAATTTTCCCGAGTTAAATCCATGTTGATGCAGACACACAATTTTTTAAATGGCGCCACAAGGTAAAAACAAAAGACAGTCAGATGAAACAAACTGTATTCTACAGCCAAAGAGTTCTATTTTCAAATGTTGTAATAAATTTTTAAATATTGTTTATGTAAGTGGCCAGTTCCGGAAACTTTTAGTGTAACCTATGTATCAGGCACAATAAACAACGCAATTGCCCTCAGTCAGCTGCAAATTAACCAATAGAAATGTCAAACAGCATAGTCTGCAGATACGCGGGGTTGGCCTTCCGCGCACGGCACACAGTGGTGTCAAACTTCGCATATACGCGGATATATGCGAAGTTAGCAGTTAACCTGTATCACCAAAGTCACTTACCTGGATAGAACACAAGTTTCGTAGGTGATAGTCTACGTACACCCATCGTTAGGCCCCGCCCGCGAACTTCATCGGTGTCTAGTAAGGCCACGTTTCGTATAACATCATCTATCCATGGTAAATAGTCCACTATATTTAGGAACTTTGTGGGCGCTGCACATCCTGGTCCTCTTACAGCAAAACCAATCTGTAAGAAAACTAACACTGTGATGGTGGTGTACTATTTGCCGGGGTTATTTTAAGCAACTGGGTAACTTGTGTAAAAAAAAGTTTGACATTGATAAAAATGGCGGTGATTGTCGCTTTTAACGATCTGTCAAAAAACTGTTTATACTAGTGTTGCACTCTGGTGCCAGAATAATGCAAATTATTCCCTATTGGAATTGCTTGTGCAAATGCAAGGAAATTAGATGTAGCCAATGCCAAACTTCATTATTTTTAAAGAAATTATAGTAATCTAAGCTACTAATATTCCCTCTAACCCCTCCAAGTAAACTAAGTGTAGAAGACAATGCAGGGCAGGTCTTTTGTCTTCCCACTGACAGGAAAAACTCTCCAGTGAGCTTGGCTAATCTACTCACTGCTGGGTACACAGCACGAAGTTATTATGGCCGCGATATTCTGTAGGGCGGAGGTACTACCCCAGTCGGACTGCTCAATTGGACGGAAATACAGCCGTGTACCTACCTCCTTATTATTTTTCGTAATAAAAGTTTTAGTGTTAAATTTCATTGAAGTATTTTTATTTCTATTCTTATAAATAAGACAGAATATTGACTTACCAATTGCCAGAATCCCCAGGATTGACGAGTTATCAGCGCAGTCCCTGCGTCCCAGATACAAGCAGCTGTGCTATTCATAGATGATGCACATAACGGGTTTGTTGGATTCATTTTCTCGTAATGCAGCTATAAAAACATATGATAAAGATGAAACACAATATACAGCTACTCAATGGGAAGTTTTACGATTAATTTTTTTCCTTTTATCAAGCTAAAACAAAAAGATTAAGGAGTAAAATTACGAAAGTATCGTTCTGTTAAAAGCATGTGACGAGTCTGTCAAGCTGAAGGTTGCCATTGTAACATCGTAGGTATTTGTATTGGTAACTCTCTTTCCTGAGACTTTGCCTTTAGGTTACATAATATCAGGCGAGATGGAGTCAAATTGACATATCCTATATTAAAAAATATATACAAAGTTTAACCAGCTTCTAATTGTCAGTGTAACAAGTTATTTTTTTTATATACCACTTAGGTAGCAGACAAGTACACGGCCCACCTGATGGAAAGTGGTTACCATAGCCTATGGACGTGTGCAACACCAGAGGCGTTACTCTCACGCTGCCAACCCTGAAGAAACCTTCTAATGTCCATCTTGAAGAATTCCATATTGTAGGCGCTTGGGAAAACCACAGCAGGAAGTTCATGCCACAGCTTGAGTGTACGGGGAATGACCATCTCAGGTCGCAATATGTGAGGATGAATTCCATGCCTGTGGCGAGCGGTACGATGATAGAATGTAGTTGTGGGTATCGTGTCCGACATTGAATTAAGTTTATAGGAGGTCACTGTCTATTTCCGCCTAATCGAGCTGTCCGACTGGGGAAATACCTCCGCCCTACAGAATACCGCGGTTATAATAACTTCGTGTTGTGTTCCCAGCGGTGAGCAGAGTAGCCAGAGCTCACTGAAGAATTTGTGCTGTCAGTGGGATGACTGAAGGCTTGTCCTCTACATTGACAGCACAGAAACTCTGTGCTTACAGGGTCGGCAGCGCGTGTCCATAAGCCACGGTAACCACTTTCCATCAGATGAGCCGTGCGCTTGTCTGCCACGTAAGTGGTTTAAAAAAAAGTATTCATTTCCTTAATTTAGCACATGATCATATTCATCATCTTAACGAGGTTTTATTGGTTCAAGATCCGGGTGGAGCCTTCTTAATTGTATATGCAACGTTTGAAACAATGTTATCATGCGTTCTTCAATCACCGCACAATGCTCCATACAGCTAAGAGAACATCATGTAATGAAAATAAAACTGACCTGAGACTCAATATAAAATTGATCACACTCTTTTTTATCGACAAGATTCATTTTGTATGATTCCTTTTGGAGTTCACCGGTAACTGGAATGAATTGTTATTATTTTTATTATACTAAGGGACTTATTTTATTTTTATTTGCATTTGCACAACTACAAAATGATCGTGTAACTAAAAGGGTGAACTTAATGTCATAGGCATTTTCTGCTTATCAAACTTAGGGTGATGCAGATATATGTCAAAGCACGAAGTATTTTGGTGAGAGTTTGACCTAGTTTGGTACAAATAATAAATTTTGTGATGAAAATTAATATGACTTTGCGAAAATTTATAAACATGATTATTATATACATATATAGTTATGATCCTTCGGGTTTATGAGCTCTATTTAATCTTTAAATCTCCATAGCCCATTGTATCAAAATATATATAAATAATAGGCTTAGTGGTCAAAGCTTTCCCCCTGTAAGGGAAAGATCGCAGGTTCAATTCCCGCTTAAACCGATTCCAAATTTTCTTTGTTCTTTCCCCCTTCCTGACTAATTGTTCTGATATGTGGTACATACATTCATATAATCACCCCTTTAACCCCGGAGGGTTAATCAGAGGTGAATTTACACTCACACTTCACCAATAATATGTATTTGGTCCCACGTTATAGGGGCTGAGCCTATTGCCGTATGCCGGACACTATTGTTGACTAGAGCCACGTATCTGAGGCTGAGTCTGGGCTGTATGTGTATGATGTTAAACAGTCCTATCCCTTAGTCGCCTTGTACGACGCCAAATGGGAAGAGATGGGATGACCCAAATTCTACTTTGCCGGGAACCCACTTATTTTGTACACATCTATAGTTCGGACTATAATGCAATTTAAATCAATACAGCGGTTTGATTTTCTTAATTGTTGTATTTGTATGTATGTATGTATGTATTTGTATTTGTATTTGTTTGTGTTTGTATTTATATTATTCTATTTTATTTGAATTATGTATTTAATTGTAATTTATATTATTTAAAATTAAATTTATAAGTATATATAATTCTCATTGGACATTCAATTTAATTTAATAATTTTATTTTTGTAATGCTTTATAATTAGTTTAAATTTGTTTTCAGGACATTTGTGTACTTTATCTTATGTGTATTGTTTTATAATAATGATAGTAGATCAATATGTTATGAGTCTCTGATACTTTTTTTTTTTTTACGTGCGCAAATTCCCCACCGGTACCTCCCCACCGGAGCCGGTGGAGGAGGTTATGTCGGACTCGAATCGACTAAAATGCACGCCGCCTGTGGGTAGCTGGTTGCCGAAGGTGAGGTTGACAGGCATATCCCTCGCACCCCGGCCGACCCAGGGCCATTTCTCACGATCTGGCCCTCTTCTCGGGTGTGGAGACTACAGAGTCCCCAACTCGTCCCCGGAAACGGGGAGGAAGTCTCTGATACTTGAAATAAATGAACTTGATTTGATTAATACCTATTAATACCGAGATTTTAGAGTCAAAATTGTTTTGGCGCTGACGGTACATTTGATGTCGTCATTAAATTTTCGAAACCGTGGTAGCTTAGTGGTATGGGTAATGGACTGCTGGAACGAGGTCTCGGGTTCGATCGCAGGTTTGACTATGGCACACACCAATGACTTTTCAATACTTTTCGAAATTATGTGTGTATGTATCGCAGGTTTATAAGTTTTTTTTTTTTGCCACAACGATGGGCAATGTCAACAATGGACCATATGTCACTAGTAGTCTTAACAATGGCAACGAAATGCCTTAAATTACGTGAATATCACCTGTCAAAGGCAAATTATAATGGGTCTACATTACCCAAATCAGTTGAGATGGGTTTGGTTTGTCTAGGAACGGGGTGGGATGTTCCTGTGACCAGGCAAGGTGATCACGCTTGGACCTAAACATAAATTGGAGAAATGTGGGTGCTAACACTTCTGCCTACCCCTTCGGAGTTATAGGTGTGAGTTTATGTATGATGATGTATTCTTACCATCAGTTAACTTCACTGCATACATGTCACTGTACGTTCCAATGCCCATCATTGGCATGCATATTGGCTTCACAGGAGCTGAAACATAACGATACAGTGAACACTACTGAACTATAAGTACATACCCACATATTTATAATAAACTTCATGTCCTGGGATCTTACCAACTTCGGATTTTTTATATGTAATATTTTTTTATTTCAATCAATCAAATTCAATCAAAGCCGCCTGGTTCCCTGCAGAGTAGAATTTGCACCACCCCATCTATTCCCATGCTGTGTCGTACAAGGCGACTAAGGGATAGGGCTGCTTCAGACAGATATATACAGCCCAGACTCAGCCTCAGTTGCATGACTCGAGTCAACAATAGTGGCCGGAATACGGCAATAGGCTCACCCCCTATTACGTGGGCCGAATAAAATGATTGGTGAAATGTGGGTGTTAATTCACCTCTGCCTAACCCTCCGGGGATTGAGGCGTGATTATATGTGTGTATGTATGTATTCCATTTCACTTTGCTCCCGTAGTGTGAATATCACTCGGACCGTTGTCATTGTCTATATTTTGTGAATTGTCTTGTGAGATAGGTGTTAAATCAAAGAAATTATACTCTTTCTTTCTTTTTGTTTTAGTACACCTTTTATTTTGTTTTAAATAATAACTAAACCATATATCTTTTCTTTTGTTACACTATTGTCCACCCCAAGGTTGCCTGGAAGGAATCGCTTTTTCTTATCAAGGACAACTTGACTTCACTTCGCCTGACGGTAAGATAAAGGCAAAGTCCCAGGAAAGAAGGTCGCCATTACAGACTCTAAATAATGTTACAATGGTGGCACTCAGTTTGGCGGCCTCATCAGATGCTTTTTCACGGCCTGCTTAAAGGACCCGGGATTGTAGGAAGAAGGAAACACGTGAGCTGGTAATGAATTCCAAGTCTTGGTGGTGCGGCAAAAAAGAAGAGTCTCCGAACCGCTTGGTTCTTGATCGTATATTCTGCACAGTGTGATGGTGACATCTAAGCCCTGCACGTGTTGTCATG
Source organism: Eilema griseolum (assembly GCA_963662185.1). Taxonomy (NCBI): domain Eukaryota; kingdom Metazoa; phylum Arthropoda; class Insecta; order Lepidoptera; family Erebidae; genus Eilema; species Eilema griseolum. The sequence goes on from OY759249.1 coordinate 8,448,062, forward strand.
TGTAGGAAAGGAGAGAGCTTTCAGCGATAAGGCCCGTTATACATTTATTTATTTACAAACAATACAACAGTACATACGTGCTACCTATTAGCCTCTGCTATAATTGTACCTATTGATTTACAATCCAGTATTATCTATCTGAGCCGCCCCAGCTTATTCAAAGCTTTTCTTATCTTAATCACGAACACCCTAGAACCTTTACAGCTGCGTAGAGATGTTGCGTCCTTGGCTGTATTTTACCGTTTGTACCATGGGGAGTGTTCTGATTAGCTCTTCCAATTAGTCCCACCTTCCCCTTTCCTACACAGGACAACGCGTGCAGGTCTTAGATGTCATCCGCACACGGTGCAAAACATCCGATCAAGAACCAAGCGGTTCGGAGACTCTTTCCTCTGTCGCACCATTAAGGCCTGGAATTCATTACCAGCTCACGTGTTTCCTTCTTCCTACAGTCCCGGGTCCTTTAGGCGGGGCGTGAAAAAGCATATGATGAGGCCGTCAAGCTGAGTGTCACCATTGTTACACGGTATGTGTAAGTAATGGTGACCCTCTTTTCTGGGACTTTGCCTTCTGCTTACCATCAGGTAAGGCGAAGTCCAATTGACGTGTCCTATATAAAAAAAAAACAATCAATTTGAATAGTTAGTCTACGAAATGCTTTAAAATTTCACTCAATTAATAGTAGGTACTAGTAGGTATTAGTGAAAAGGAAAATAGTTTAACCCAACAAATGCCCAATTTTCTTTAAAGATAAAGATAAATTTATTTGTAGAAACATGTGTACAAATGATGTTACAAAGTATATTACAATGCATGGCGAGTTTTAACACGTTCTTTCAATGTAGACGTACAAATATGAGTATTCGTGAACTTCCTGTATGAGTACGAGAAACATATTCTATAATATTCATTTATTAATTACATAATTTTTAGTTATTTCATAATCATAGGTTACTTAATTCTTAACAAGGTTAAGTTTATCATTATCTATCAATTTCTTACCCATATATTCACTGAAGTCAGCCTCAATTCGGCCCACAATGGTGACCAGGGCTAAAGTAGCTGAAGTGATGCCGTCCGTGAACTCGGGATGCAGCATGTAATCTTTCACTGGTAATGCAGATTTTTGTTTATCGCCTGTCCATATTATCAGTTCAGTATTGTTCCTGTTTATTTAGTAACAATATTATAGTAATATTTTAGAAAAGAGGATATTATAGAAATAATTAGACCCAACCGAAAAATACGTATTGAAGTCAAAAATCATTAAATTTATACCGTATAGACCATTAAAACGACACTCAAAAAACGTCAAAACAAAAAATATTTTAATGATGAGTGTAGCAAATGGACCACTGATGGACCACTGGTTCGTAATGCGGCCCCGACCTGAGAAAACGCCGGCAAGAACATTTTGATAAAACACTTATACCCTCCCATGATATTTATTTCAAACTGACCGGTTTCGCCTTGTAGAATTCTCAACGTTTTGTTGTGGCGGGTATCAATCCAATAGTTTATTAGGGCAAACCTTAGTGAGCTTTGAGGGTACTTATAATGACATGGTATGTGGGTACATCGGTCACGAAAGATTGGCCGCGCGCGCCATCTCTCATAGAATTTTAGCCCCTCTCTGATCTTCGGAGCAGCTCGTCGCGCTCACCGCAGCTATTGCTAGTGAAAAAATATACGTTACGTATCCTGACACCTGGAACAGTTGGTGGCCACCAGCATCAAGATAGTAGAAAGCATACACGAACAGTGTACCTACTTATCGTTACATGACCCCCATCGTTCTATTGGATTGTTCATCATAGACGAATTGAATTGATACGCTTTCAACGTATTTATCGTAATAATTCTCAACCCGCACTATTTATACGCCTAAATCACCAGGTTTAACATTTATGGTTAAGTAGACAGCGAGGTAAACCCGGTCAGGTCCAAAATAAATATTGTGGAAGAGTATAAGTGTTTCCACCAAGTGCCATCAATCATCATTATAAATACTCCGGCAAGAAACTCAATGGGTATTTATTTTTTTGTCTGGATTTCTATAGTTGTATAGTGCATGACAAACGCGATCGATATAAATTATATTTAAATCAGTTTCCCTTTTGAAAAATTACAGCCCTCTCGCCACTCATAGGGTATCTATGAGTTCTAGAATTTGAGATAGAGCACCTTTTAGTATCCAAAATTATAGGAGGTTAGCAGGAATGAGTATTCCTGCTAACCTTTTTTATTTATTTATTTTATTTTATTTGAACTTTTTGCACAAAACAGACAAGTATTGTACAAAGGCGGACTTAATGCCACAGGCATTTTCTACCAGTCAACCTTAGGGTGATGCAGAGATATTTATATCAAAGGTAGGTGCACGAAGTGTTGTGGTGATAGTTCACTATGTTTGGTACACAAATAATAATTATATATAATAAAAATTATTGGAAAATAAATAAATAATAATATATCCTAATATGAATATATACAAACATCATAAACTACATACACATATAGACCAATATATACATAGATATATGCATAAAAATAAATATAAAAATTAAAAAGAACATATATATATATATATATAAATTATATATATAAAATAATTAATTGTTTGCCAACTATGGGTTGCTGTAAAGCTGGTGTACTCTGGTCTTAAATATGAAACGGCTTGTAGACATTCTGATTTCCAGAGGAAGCGCGTTCCATAAAAGAATAGACTGGACCAAGAAAGAAGAGTGGACAAGGCTTGTCGTGTGAGTGGGACAGTGTAGGAGTAAGTTATTCGACGAGCGTAAATATATATATAATATAAATATAAAAAAAAAATATAAAAAAATATAAATATAAATATATATTATATATTTCCAGATAACTTAAAATGATTGTCCATTCCTCAACCTTAACCACTCCTCTTTCTTCATCTTAGCGTTAATCGCAGTCGCATCCAAAGCTTACACCTCGCAATCAGGGTATATCTGCCATCTGACCTCCACATTTCAAAGACGATATCGAAGCATAGCATAGCACCAGTTGTGTAACTTTTTAGGGCTCTAAATATCCGTAAAGACCGTGTGATGTTCGTATGGCAACCAGGACGAAGGCTCCGAGGCACGACCAGATCGATCTAAATACAATATAATTTATGAGTACAAATATGTGCACTAAGCAGGAATCGAACCCGCCCCTTCTGTGTAGCGGCCGCGTTCACTACTATCACGCCACAGAACCTTAACCACTATAGTACCTATAGTTTTTCATTAAATTACTTACTCTAGCATCGTAGGGTTAATCCTTGCCACATCTTCCGCCGATGCGATAGCGAATGTTGGATGTACAAGTACTGCTCCTGTTATTGCATAGTTGCGTTTATCTCCAATAACTACAAAATAGAATAAAAATTGTTGCGCACCCTTGGTATCGTTAGAAATAATAAGTCTGTATAAAAAGTAATAAGAAGTATTTACATCACAAAATAGTGCTAAACGCTACGAAAAAAAATTCACTTCAACACTTCAAAGTGATGTAAATGTGAGTTTTCACATGTGACACCACTTTGTTAATATGTCAAATACAAATACAAATACTTAAATACTTAGTTACTACTGGTCGTATAGAATTTTAAAAGAATATAATTGTATTACGGCTTTACCTATGAAATTGCCGAAATTTTCTTACAGATTCATGAGTTCGTTATTCCTCATTATTTATACTTTGTTTGAAAGTTGATTTTAAGATTTTACAATTCTGTATTAAATTTAGTTTTTATTGGCCGCTTGATAAATTAAATTCGATCTTCAAAAACAGTACTTCCTTAATCATTTTCATGATAAATTTCATATTACTTTTTAATAAAGCTTAAGCTAATACTAATCACTTTCAAAAATGTATTAAAATTGTTTGTCAGCTTAATGTTGTCTCATTCATACACAAATAAAATCATAAAATTTGAATTTATCATTCCTTAAAAAATGCAAAAAAGTTAGTACTAAAAATTGGATTTCCTCCAATTTCTACAAAAAAAAAACGCCAATTTACCTATTTAAGAAGTTCTATAGACATCAACATTCAAATTCTGACATTTACTGGACGTGACGTGACAATGATGCGAGTTCTATGACTGATATTAGTTCACCCTACGGAAAACTACCCAACTCGCCTAAAGAAGTTTTCCGTTCATAAACAAACAAGAATTAACTGATGCACTGCACCAGAGTTAACTATTTTTTTATTTTTTTTCCACATAGTTGGCAGACAAGCACACTGTCCACCTGATGGGAACGGTGACCGTGGCCTATGGACGTATGCAACACCAGGGGTGTCACATTCGCGCTGCCGACCATGAAGAAACCTTCTGATGCCCCTCTTGAAGAACCCCATATTGTAGGTGCTTGAGAAAACCGCAGCAGGGAGGTCATTCCACAGCTTGAGTGTGCGTGGGATGAAGTTTCTTTCATACCGCACAGTGCGCACCGTCTCAGGTCGCAATGTGTAAGGATGAATTCCCTACGAGTTGGGGACTCTGTAGTCCCCACACCCGAGAGGAGGGCCAGATCGTGAGAGATGGCCCTGGGTCGGCCGGGGTGCGAGGGATATGCCTGTCAACCTCACCTTCGGCAACCGAAACGACCCACAGACGGCGTGCGTTTTGGTCGGTTCGAGTCCGACATAACCTCCTTCACCGGCTCCGGTGGGGAGGTATCCGTGGGGATTTTGCGCACGTAAAAAAAAAAAAAAAAAAAAAAAAAAAAGGATGAATTCCCTGCCTATGGCGAGAGGTGCGATGATAGAATGTAGCTACGGGCATCATGTCAAACAATTCATCTGAGCACAAACCATTGTATAGGCGGTAGAACACACACAGTTAGGCAAAATCCCTCCTAAGGCTAAGAGGTTCCACACTACCTGTATTTATTTATTTATTTTTCTGAACAATGTTACATTGTATTGAAAATACAGAAATCTTAGTCTAAGTTTAATATTCCTTAAATTTATGAACAATGAGACTGACACAAATTAAAACGAGAATTATTAAGTAAGTATGTCAAGTCAAGAAAAAATCCAAATTACAAAATGTCAAGATACAGATTAAATTGAATGATAAAATATGAAATGTCCATGCAAGCACTCAGATCAATACATAAGGTCAAAAATAATGATAAATTTCAATATTTATTTAATAAATGTCCATGCATGTACACCTAGACCCTGTCACTTCATAAATTCATCAACTGAGTAGAAGCAACTAACATTTACTTTAAGGCTCAACCTGTGGAATGAACTCCCTGCTGTGGCTTTTCCATGCGACTACAATATGGGGTTCTTCAAGAAGGGCATTAGAACGTTTCTATAGAGGGTTGGCAGTGGGAGTGTGATACCCCTGATATTTAATTGCACACGTCCATAGGCCACGGTGACCACTTTCAATCAGGTGGAACGTGTGCTTGACTGCCTAACCTAAAGTGTCATAAAAAATCTAAGTCTTCAATCTGAACTTGAAATAAGTTTTAAGTGCACCCTTGCAGTCGATGGACCACTCCCGTCGTGCCCACTGTGCCCCTATACCTGCATAACCTGAAGCTGACCGAATGAAATGACGGAAGGTGCGGACAATGTCGCCAAATTTTGGGCTGGGCGCATTTAGCTTCTATTTTTTAATTGTTGCCATTGACACGAAGAAGAAGAAGTGCATAAAATTTTAGAACTAAACTTGAGCAGAGATTTTGTGAATATTAAGAACCTGTGGTAGGCCCCTTATACACTCACTGTGATACAACATATTTATATATTAATAATGATTTTAAAACTTACCAAAACTGTGTTGAATAATTGCAAGCCAAGGATATCGCCCAGAATTCCTTTCAACTCCTTCCGCCATAGTTTGTTCTTCGTCCGCGGAACATGGCATTTTATCCCATACAAAACATACATATCGATTGACTGCAAAAAATAATAGTAACAAAATAATAATAATAATATTATTTGATTTACATAATAAATCAATAACTTATAAGGCATCAGAATAGAAATTTAACATAGAATTTATTAGGGGGAGTTCTGTGACAGGCAGGAACGTAAATAACTACAAGGAAATTATAAAATATTAATAATAATGTTATAAGTTTGGAAATTAAGTCCTCTGCCATAACAATAGAATCGCCCGTCAGCAAAAACAAAAGGACACAACGGTATTTCCGTAAAAACTCCACCCTACAGAATATTGTGGCTATAATAGCCTCGTGTTGTGTTTCTGGCGGTAAGTAAAGTAACCAGAGGGCACTGGAGAGTTTTATGCTGTCAGTGGGAAGACCAAAGACTTGTTCTGATTTTGTGTTCTGCACTCACTCTGTTCTTACTGGGTGGTGGCTACTACGGGTGTGACTCCCCTGGTGTTACACACGTTCATAGGTCATGGTATGGTTATGGTTCATTTCTAACATGTGGGCCGTGTGCTTGTTTGCCACCTAAGTTGTATAAAAAAGGCCATATGACGTGCAACATCCCACTCTTAAATTAGAATATTTATATATAAGCCTATCAGTAATTGTAAATAAACTAATCAATCAACTGTGGTAGGTATCTCAATTCACATTTTCAATACTACCTACTATACTTTTTCTAAAATAGAATTCACTAAAGTTACGCCTTAAGGCCGCTTTCCACGATCCGCGATTGTACAGACGCGTGCGCGTTACAACTACGCACTGTGGAAAGAGGATCGTCCGTGATACTGCAGACACGTTTATCATAATCAATGTATCCGTGTCAGCGTAAACCCAGCATTTTACAGCATCAGTAATCTTTTTTTTGTACTGATATAGCCATCAAAATCGACTCTTTCGTTTGTAGATTGGTCGAAATAAATTCTTGCTGTCCGTAGTTCCTTTAGCGGGACGTGAAAAGCATCTATCGAGCATCGAGACCACTAAAAGAAAATCAACATTATCTAGAATGAACTTTTGGAGTCAGCGTTTCATTATCCAACCGGGTGCAGTGAGTTTCATTCTTACCGGGTATGGAATCTTAATAGAGATGAATGTTGCTAAGCAAATACTCAAGAACTGCTCGATCAATTCGGCTTTTTTTTTTTTCATGTGTTCGTTTAGTTCCACGAAAGATTAAAAAAGTAACCTATGGGTCACAGCGCCACGAGTTCAAAGCTGTTATTTTAACGTTATAGACAGGCACTTTAATTTTAGTTAATACAATATTATTTAATCATATCCTTGAAATCTAATAGTGAATATCACACAAGGATAGGCTTAGAGACTAGCACATACAGTGAACAACTTAGTCTTGTCACTTGTCAATTACTTGATTTTGGAAAAAATTACGGCGATTCGTGCTTTGATAGATCTGTCAAAAAACTTTTTAAGCAAGTACTGCACTCTGGAGATGGAATATTTTAGTATTATTTCTCATTTCACAGTAACTTTTGCCTGTCTAACCTACAATAGACGATAAAAGGTAAAACCAAACTCACATTCATTAATAAACAATAAAAAAACAAGACTTTTAATCAACATATCCCGTGATACTATTACAAAGAACTTGGAGTGTGGCGTCTGCGGTTAACAAAATCTCTACTGTAACTGCATTCAAAAATCTGCCAAAGAAAGTTTACAATCTGGATGTAAACACCTTTTGACTCTGTGGCGCTTCCTCAATGCGCACTTTCACAGTGATTGTTTTTAAGAAATGCATCCATAGCTTGAAAACCGGAAATAATATCATCTGTTCATAATTTGAACATTCTCACGATCTGCATCATGTACAGCCAGTATCATGTTGATCTTGAAGAGGAAAGTACTCAAAATGATATTATTAGCTGTTGACTGCTAATTTTGATATTTCATTTGATTTGCTCTTAATACATTGGTATTAAGATTATTTTGAGACTCTGCATTCAAGATCGACTGTTACTTGCATTTATATTTCAACATGTGATCTAGAGAGGTCGAGTTTTATAGGATGTGTGAGCATTATCCTTCTCACTCTGGCTCAACGGTGTATAAGTGCCCGGTTAATGGCAATAGGCTCGCCACCATTGGGACCTAAACATAAACTGGCGAAATGTGGGTGCTAGTACCTCTGCGTACTCCTTCGGGGATATAGGCGTGAGTTTATGTTTGTTATGTTTTCAACGCTAACATTATTCTATCCTACTATCCTATTAAATAATTAATATGAAATTTTGTTTGGTATTTGAATGAATGAATACTGGTCATACAATCACTACAGGACTCTAATGAAATGATACTGCAAAAATTGCCATTTAATTTTCGAATTTAGTGGCCTAAACTTAAAGTCAAAATAAAGCAGAGGTAATTATTTTATATTTTTCCAATCACCCTACAAGGTGTCATTTAATTTTAAACTTTAAGCAGCATAAAGTGAAGCCTAAAATTTAATAATAATTTTTGCAGGTTTTGTATGACAGTGGATGAATAAACAGAATCAGTTTCAGGATATCAGAATGAATATTTATTTACTTATGAAACCCTTCATAGGTTACATACATATAGGTTACATAGGCTACACAGAGGTCAGTGGCCCCTACCCCTGACTTTAGTTTCCCTTATCGCTTCCCTTAAACCCCAGACCCGAAACTAGGTTCCTGTACTTTGAAGGAAAAAGGCTTAAATAATAATCAATAAAAAAAGTCAACCATTTATTATTTATTTATTTATAATTTGGCATTAAAAGACACTTTTTTCATGTTTTTTAATAAATATTATTTTAGACCATTAAAAATGCATATAATTTATGAGTGTAGAAGCAGTTCCTCCTACCATCAATTTTCAGTTTCTAATAATCATTATGCGCTTAAAATTGCATCTATTGCGAGCAAACAGAAAAGAATTCCAAAAAAAATGTTTAGTATCGTTAATAGAACATAACCGCACAATTTTTTTAAATATGTATTTCCGGTGTACAGACATGACCACATTAAAATTATATAATAAGTAATTAGTACAGATTTTAATTAATTTCGTGAACAACATGACGTTCGACCACCCTATATATCCCATGCATTATGTATACCTTCTCGTTGGAAATATGACATTGAGATTTTACCATAGGTAGGCCACCAGGACGTGGTGGACAATCGCAAATAGGTAGGATCTTCTTGTTTTGGCACAGCATACTGTCCATACATAGCAACTATGAATTCAGCATAGAAGGAGAAAATAAACTTGAACTCAATATACGCCGTTGACTTGAAGTATAAGAAACACTCTAGCCTGTGGACAATACAGTTTGCATAAAATACAGTGCAGTGCCGAATAGAAAGTGAAAACAATCTGTACAAAAAGTATTAAGTTCACAAAAAAGTGCTCAACATGCCTAACAAATTTTCCCTGCAAAGAGGTGTCACACTTAAATTGTTACAATTTTAACTATCATGGTTATTCAAATCACTACTAGAGTTATCTGAATATTTACCATTAACATTAACAATTTGGAATAAGCCAAAGTAAAATCGCGAGAGATAGGCATCGTTGCGGTGCCACGCGTGGCGTGCCTGCCCGTCTCCGGGGACGAGTTGGGGACTCTGTAGTCCCCACACCCGAGAAGAGGGCCAGATCGTGAGAGATAGCCTTGAGTCGGCCGGGGTGCGAGGGATATGCCTGTCAACCTCACCTTCGGTAACCAAAGCGACCCACAGGCGGCGTGCGTTTTAGTCGGTTCGAGTCCGACATAATCTCCTCCACCGGCTCCGGTGGGGAGGTATCCGTGGGGATTTTGCGCAAGTAAAAAAAAAAAAAAGAGATAGGCATCGTGGGTCGTGAACGTTTTCGAAATCGGGTCCGAGTTTGTGGTGAGAGCGAAACCAGTGGTAGTGCAGATACGCGTAGTAAAAGAACTCGAAATAGGGTAGATCGATTTATTTACTGTTATAAAACTGTTTCACTGCTTACCACCAAAACTCCAGTTCCTCCGTGATCATGGTGCTTGCAACAGCGCCGAAATATCAGAAACATCGAACAATACAAGATGGTAAATTTCCCGATAACTTTAGTACTAATTGTCACAATTTCATTTAATCACATTGAATTGACTATGAATAATAAATAAATAAACATTCCACGACATTCTACACAATGCTATCTAGACCCATGGTAAGCATAGCTGAACTAGCTTGTGTTATGGGATCTAGAATGCGGACAAACATACTTAGATACTTTTTTTTTAAATGCATATATTAAACACCCAGACCAATGCTAATATACTTAATCATGCATACAAAAATTTGCAATGATGCGGGAATCGAACCCGCGCCCTCTGCATAGCAGTCGAATGCTCTACCGCTACGTCACGGAGTTAGTCAACTTTACAGAGATAGACTATAGTCTGTAATGATACATAGGTTACTTTTATCCATGGTATGAGAACGTATTGGGTTGCGGAAACAGAATTTCATGTTTTCGGAGCCGCTGGTAAAAGCTGGTAGTGTACATGAAATGTTGTCAGACTAGCCTTTCAAGTTCTCCAGTTCTTGTTTGCAAGAGCACCCTCTCTTCCATAGCTCTGTGGCAATGATGTTCTACCCACATTACAGCGTTGGTCCTGTAGTTCGTTTTTAGGATAACTTCACCACAGTAGAAAGTTGCCGATGCTGTCACCGATAACTAAACACAAAAAGTTTTTATTTCGATACGTCCAGTTGGTAGTTGGTAATAGTCTATCTGCAGAACTCCGATATCGCCAAGTGGTTGTGGAGGTCAGATAGCAGTCTTTTCATGCATCATATCGAAATTCAACCGCATCATAGTTTTAGATTTAGATTTTAAAGTCGATCCCTACGGTGGTTTTATCCATTGTCATGCAGGCACTGATTTTTATTACGATAAGTCTGCTGCCTCATGTGAACGCATGCGGGTACCTACTTCGTGCAAATAATATGACGCAAATTTTAAGAAGTGCGTGCACCAAACTGCGTGACATGTATGAGTCAACAGACGACCTTAAGGAAACGGTCATTAAATAATAAATAAATATTCCACAACATTCTACACAACGCTATCTAGACCCATGGTAAGCATAGCTTAACTAGCTTGTGTTATGGAATCTAGAATGCGGATAAATATACTTGGAAACTTTTTTTTGTACATACATACAAATTGTACACTAGCGCCTCGCCGCGGTTTCACCCGCGTAAATCCTGATCCCATGGGAATATCGGGATAAAAAGTAGCCAACGTTACTCACGAAAAATGTAGCTTTCTAATGAAAAAATAATTTTTAAAATCGGTCCAGTACTTTTGAGTTTAATCGTTACATACAAAAATAAAAATCTTTCCTCTTTATAATATTATAAATTCAAATTCAAATTCAAATTTTATTAGCTTAAAACATGGTGTACATAAATGTTATAAAAGGTTTACAAAACTGAGCATGCATGTTTTGCCAGTGGTGTACTAGCGCACAAATATTTTTTCCCTATTAACTTTGATTAGGAAATTCGTCAATGCTATAGAAGTTATGTTCATTTAGCCATTTATACAATTTTCTTTTAAACATTTTAGTGCTTAGTCCTTTAAGATACATTGGTATTTTATTGCAAATTCGTACACACATAGGTAGGCAACTCTTATTGTATTTGGTGGACTTCGGGATATCACTCAGCACAAGCCTATAGGGATCTCTCCGGCTACGTGAGTATATTTTTCTTTCTTTCTTTCTTTTTTCTATATAGTATAGACAGAAACACCCAGACCAATGCAAATATACATATACATGCATACAAATATTTACACTGAGCGGGAATCGAACTCGCACCCCCTGCGTAGCAGTCTAACGTTCTACCGCTACGCCACAGAGGCCATAGATGTTATTGCAACATCGCGGGTTAAACACATAAGTTGTGGTCAAAAAAACTATTATAATTGTTATAGTATGTCCGCGATCGCTGTACCACGCACTAGGAAAGCGTGACGTAGCGGGGGACGAGGTAAAGAAAGAGAAAGAAAGAGCATGACTCAAGAGTGAACGAGATGCCGCGTGAGCTTTGGCCGTGGCTGACCAAATAGCAAATCTGACGGTCGATTGGCGGATATTCCCCCCGTCTCAACGCATACATACTCCAGGGCGCGGTACAGTCGTCGCGTTTGGTCTGTAGTACTAATTCACTTACAAGATAATATCCAGTTGCGTGGTGGTTACAGAAAAGTTTAGCACTTTCCTTATACAAAAGCCTGCCACGTTCTTCCTTCTTGCATTGCCCAATAAATCTTGGGTGTGCTATGGGACCTGTAATAATAATAATGTTACATAATATATAATGTTTTTATATGTATTTAAAAATATAATTAATAGCAGCCTTGCATTAGACTAGTTGCGTGAGATATCCGATTTTGCGCTCTGTATATATTAGAACTGACATATTGTATAGAATACTAGTTCACTAGCATGCGCATCCTGTTAAACTTATGACTACTTGACCAAAAGATCTAAAGATCACACAAGAAGTCTTTAATTTGTTTTTGTGCGTAAAGTGTGGAGTACATCATTTGGGTTTAGGTAAGTTATAATATCATTTGTTCAATTTATTCATCCTACTATCCTAAAAAAAAATATAAAAAAATAAAAACCCGACTCGTGTCTAAAAAATCGAAACAATTTTCAAAGCATTCGATACCTATATACCAATCATAAATCGAAATAAAATTGTATACCGCCTGCTATCAAACTTGTTTCGACCTTTTAGACAGCAGTCAGGTTTTAAATATTTTAGTCATATTCTTTATTTTAAACTTTTTAAACATAACTGCACAGCAACAGCTGTTGCCTGCGGCTCCACCCGCGTGGAATTTTGATCCTGTAAACTTATTTTCATGCGGATATTCCGTCGGATACCAACTCCAACGGCCCACAGAGGTGGTTGTATCGCACTCGGACCCATTAAAACCGCACGGCGTCTTAGATCTTCCGATGCTGGCGTGTAAAATTGTCTAAAGCTTATGCCGAGCTCCCAGCTGGCCCTAGCTATGGTTTTAGGATGACTGAACCCCGTAAAGGGAGGAAGGCGAACGTCGCGCCACTGCACCACGCATCGCGGCCGCACCTGTAGCGGAGGCTACGCCTGCGCTCGGCGACGAGCTCACCTCTTGCCTGACCGCCACTATGCCATCTGATAGCCAGAGAGACATATGGGAGGTCTTCGTCGAGCAGCCTTCTACAGGGTCACCACATGGAGGTTCCAGACCACGCACCCCGATCCCGTTCTTCCGCTGCACCTTCTGTTCAACGGACCCTCCCCGGTTTCAGTCGTGACGTACTTCGAAGTTGGAACTCCCGTTGCACCCATGCCGGTAATTTAATCGCTTTCAAATAATGTACCGCAATTTACTGGATTTATTTATGTTTGTTTTATTTTGTAATTTCGTAATATCTTTTGAATATATTGGTATCCAATTATGGATAGGTTATGAACGGATGACGCATTTGACAAAAAACAAATAACATATTTTCATTTGTTTGTTTGACAAGATTATATTGATAATTGATAAATTTATAATTTTACAAATTATTAGGTATTTAAACTATCATGGTCACTCACATCAGTATCAGAATAAACGGGATATTTACCATGTTTCATTGTTTTGAGTTTCCGATATTTCGGCGCTGTTGCAAGCACCATGATCACGGAGGAACTGGAGTAGTGGCGGTGAACAGAGAAATAAAGTTTTTTCCTCGGAGTAATTATATCGATCTACCCTCTTTCGAGTTCTTTTACTACGCGTATCTGCACTACTATTGGTTTCACTCTCACTACAAACTCGAACCCGATCTCGATCACGTTCACGACATACGATGCTCACTGTATCCACTCGCGATTTTGTTTTAGCTTGTTCCCGGTTGTTTTTGCAAAGACGGACCACTGGATGCCAGACGTTCGGCAGTTGAAACCCATCCTCACGATTGAAATTTTTATCCTTTTTTATTTCAATTGCTTCCCTAACCAGTCTTGGTATATAGTGGCGTTCTGTCGAGAGCATCTGAGGGTTATGTGGCTCCATCCAGTGGTTCGTACCGGACTCCAGTAAATGTTGAGCGATTGCAGATTTATGCGGTTCATTGTTTTTGACTGCCCTGATGTGTTCCTTGATTCGGCATGTAACCGTTCTTTTTGTTTGTCCTATATAAGAACTGCCACAGCTACAGTCAATCTTGTACACTCTCGGTCTGTCCAGTAGGGAGCCATCTTTGGGTGAGCGCAGGCATTGTGACAGCTTTTTAAAAGGAGTGAAAATAGTTTTGACAGATACCTTCTTCAGGATCTTAGCGATCTTATCTGTCACTCCTTTGATGTAGGGTAAAAAGGCTGGCTGTCTTTCCACTTTATAGTTCCGGGGTTTATTTGTAGTGAGTCTGGGTGGTCTTATCCGTCCATTGTATCCATTCTTTTGTAGAACGCTGCTTATGTGCTTCAATTCTTCCTGTAAATGTTCCTCGTCACATAAACTAAACACCTCAACAAAGTCTAGGGAACAAGATGACCCCAATTTCTTTTTTCGTGTTAATCTTGTTTTGCAAATAACTGGCAGCAAATAAATAAAAATAGAATAAAGTAGAATACAGAGTTGTTCGAAATTTATAAATAAATTTAAATAAGTAATGATTTTCAAATACTGAGGGAAAATTTTTAAAAGTGTTTGATTGTGCAGTTTCTCTGAGGCAAAATAAAAATTATTTTCTTTGATTGTAAATAACGTTTATTATCAATAATACGTCTTTTACGTATGATTTGTGCATTTTTGTTACTGTTGTCATCATGTCACGTCGTCATTTAAGTCGCGAAGAGATGTTAAGGGCTGTTGGTATGCTGCAAGCTGGACGAACTCTACGCGACGTAGCGGATGCTGTCAACACCCAACCAAGCGTAATTTGCAGATTATGGGCACGCTACAGGTCTACAGGGGATGTTGCCGAACGTCCCAGGGGACGAAATAGGGTTACTACCACGCGACAAGATCGTTTCTTGCAAAATTCCGCAAGGCGGCAACCCACGATTACTGCTCGTCAGTTGGTCGCAGGCCTCCAGTCTCAGCATCAAGTGGTTATTAGCGATCAAACTGTCAGGAGAAGACTACACGAAGCCAATCTTCATGCTCGCAGACCGCTTAGGGTTCCAGCTCTTCGACGTGGAAATCGAGGTCGTCGCTTATTGTGGGCTAACGCACATTTACAGTGGACCAACCATCAATGGGCACTGGTTCTGTTTTCCGACGAATCTCGCTTCGGTTTTCATCCTGATTCGAGAAGAGTGCGTATATGGCGAGTTCCTGGACGTCGGAGTCGTCTCCAGAATCCGCAAGAAGTTCATCCTTACCAAGGTGGAACAATCATGGTATGGGCTGGAATTCGCCTTGGTGGAAGGACCGACCTCGTTTGGATACGGTGCAATTTGAATACAAACCAATACATTCAGGAGGTTATACACCCCATGGTAATCCCTCATCGACAGCAGTTCAGTCAAGATTTTATGTTCATGCAAGATAATGCACGGTCACACACCGCGAGGGTAGTGGTCAATGCGTTAAGCGAGCACAATATTACGACGTTGGAATAGCCTGCTCAGTCTGCCGACCTCAATCCCATAGAGCATTTGCTTGGGAGAAGAGCTTTCAGTGATTCTTTGGAAAATCTGAACACTGAAGAACTACTTTTTTTACACCTTCGCAGTGTATGGAGCCATATTCCACAGACGATGATTGACAATCTCATACTAAGTATGCCACGCCGTTGTCGAGCTGTTGCTAATGCTTTAGGAGGTCCTACAGATTATTAAAAACGTTTAAAGTACGGTTAATTACTGTATTTCTTACTACCTCGTTATTTTTGTGCCTAATCATAGAAGGTTGTAATACTCAATATTGGCACTATTCAATTCTTTCTTAAAAAAAAAAAATTATAAGAGAATGTTTTTATTAAAATTAAAATTAAAAACGGTATAAAAATACCCTTCTATTGATATAAAACACTCACTATTACAAGAAAGGGTTTTTAAATAAAAACTAGAAATGTCCTTGTTCCCTAGACTTTGTTGATGTGTGTATATGCGCGGTCAGTAAGTGACGTCACTACCGAATTCCGATGGCGCGGATGATGATGTGAGTCGGCATGCAGGTAGCGGTCAGTGTGAGTGGGTTGCCTGTACATGGAGTGGCTACACGACCCATCCCCACGGACACCGATCCTCACGTCAAGGAAGGCAAGGGTTCTTTCCTTTTCCATTTCATACGTAAAGCTCATTTTTCCATGGATGTTGTTGAACTGGGCCACGTATTGTTGTACAACATTCTCACTCTCCTCCAGTATACAGAAAATGTCATCAACATACCTTTTCCAGATTATGATGCTTGGGGCGGTGGGTATGGCTATGGCTTCGAAATGTTCCATCCACAAGTTTGTCACAACTGGAGCCACCGGACTGCCCATCGCTACTCTATCTCTCTGTAGGTAGTACTCATTTCTGTATACGAAGTAGTTTGTGGTCACACAATGTTGCACAAGGTCGGCATATTCTTTAGCGACTCCGTTCTCTGCGATTTTTCGTCTTATGATCTCCAAGCAGTCTGTGATGGGAACATTTGTGAATAGGAACTCCACGTCGAAGCTCACCATCACTTCTTGATCATTGACCGAAGTTTGACGCAAAATCTGAACGAAGTGTCTCGAGTCCTTCACGTACGACGTGGTCCTACTCACCAATGGCTGCAAGATATTCGCCACATGTTTGGCCAGTTCATAGGTCGGCAAATCAATCTGACTCACTATGGACCGCAAGGGAGTGTTTGGCTTGTGTATCTTAGGCAGACCATATAGTTTGGGAGGCTGGAGGTTCCTGGGTCGCAGCAGGTGTGCCACTACCTCTTCACCGATTACCTGTTGATGTTCCTTGATCATTTGAACCGTGCTTCGGTTGGTCCTTGCAGTCGGGTTGTAGTTGGCCTTTCTTATACGTTTTTTCGTCACTCAACAAGTGCCGTATTTTGTCGTCGTATTCCGTGACGTTCATAACTGCCGTGGCGTTTCCTTTGTCGGCCCTCAATACTAGTATCCTATCATCGTCTCGTAGGTCACGAAGTGCACAACGTTCATCGGCAGTCATGTTGGATTGTGGAATCTATGCTCGACGCAGAGTGAGAGAAACCTCTTGTCTAAGTACCTCAGCGTCATCAGCTGGTATTCTATTCCGTCGAACAACCTCCTCAATCGTACCTATAACTTTTTCGTACGGAATACGCTTAGGTGTAGGGGCAAAGTTCATCAAAAAGGATAGCGACTCAGTTAAACTTATACTCTTTTTCCGCGCGCGTTCTAGATGTTTTATAAGTTTTATACTATCCGGCCCGTACCGGTGCACAATATAGGTATTTAAACTATCATGGTCACTCATATCAGTATCAGAATAAACGGGATATTTACCATGTTTCATTGTTTTGAGTTTCCGATATTTCGGCATTGTTGCAAGCACCATGATCACGGAGGAACTGGAGGCGCAGTTTGCAGTCCCTGGAAGGTGTGAAGGCGCAAGGGTGTCAGCATATGTTGCATCCCACACCAAATGCCTTCCCATCTTCCAAGGCACCAATGACATTCCATCTGGCCTCCTGCCATCGTCGCGCGCCAAGCTAGTGGGTTCTAATATGACTGGAACGCCAGCGGTGACAAGAGCCCGACGGATTATGTCATTGATATACCCGTGCCGCGACAGCCGTCCTGCGGTCCTGCTGCAAGAGAGACCATGATGTCCAAGGCTACCAACTTCTTCCCCACAGCGACATTGATGCGGAGAAACGCAGGGAGCACCTAAACGAAGGCAAGCAGCGATACGGAAGGTGTTATCGTCCAACATGGTACCAATGTTAGGCGACGGTAGGGCCTGAAGCCAAACACCGGATTCCCATTCCCCCACAGCCAAAAGGCGAGCACGCTCCGCAACATTGGTAGAACTAGAAATTAGATGTTTTCTTACCATATTGCAGAGCGGCACGTCCCATTATCTCTGGGAAGCTGGTGAACAGAGAAAAAAATTTTTTCCTAGGAGTCAAACTCAAAACAATGAAAAATGGTAAATATCCCGTTTATTCTGATACTGATGTTTACAAATAATTGTTTAATAAACTACTCATTAGACAAAATATTTACTTGGAAAAATTGCATGACGCGTTATTATCATTTTACAAATTGATTATTTTCAGCACGAAATCATGAAATGTATAAGTTAGGCCAAACGAAACGAAATGACTAGGTTAGAACTGCGACCAGAACAGAATTTTACTTATTTCTCTTAGTTAAAGCAGTGTATTTTTTTAAATGACAAAGTATCTATGGAATTAGTATTAGTAGATAAAAAATTATTACTTATTTATCTACTGGCTTGATTTAGTCAAATTAACATTTTTAAAATAAAATTTTAACAATTTCCGAACTAATACATTTGCGAAACCTGTATTATGTCAAACGAATCTTTTTAAAGTAATATGTTTGTGAAATGAAAGTTTGTCAAATGATTAGTTTTTCAAACTTTTTTTGTAAAATGATTATTTGTCATTCATTTTTTTTTAAACAGTAGGAAACTATTAGTAGGTATAGATATGAAATATAATTAATCTTTGTCTCTTCTTCTTTAAAAATAAAATTAGTTGTACGGTACCCTATCATCTCTTTTGTGTATCCATTCAAAGTCCGACATAACGACGGGGTATCCGTGGGGATTTTGCGCCTTGGAATAGAACAGAAAGTTACTGACCTCTATAGAACACAAGCTTAGTAGGTGAAAGTCTTCGGAAACCTATACCCATTTCACTACTAACGTCATCATCGGCGTCCATAAACGGAGCACTTTGGATTTTATCATTGATCCATGGCAAATAGTGAACTATGTTCAAAAATTTTGCAGGTGCACCGCAGCCAGGTCCTCTAGTGGAAAAACCAATCTGTAAGAAGAAAACACTTAAGTGAATACTATTCCTTATTTTCTTCGTAGGGTTAACGCCGACTGAGGGGTGACAGCCGGTGAACATGTCTGGTACTCTTCCATCAGGTGTAGATCGATCTTACCCGTTGTACTGTGCATTGTGCACGGTGAGACGAGGGGGTATATCGACCAATCAACCCCACAGATATGGTCAGTCAGTCGCCAACGTTTACGGTGGTGTCTCCGCTGGCTCTTGACTCATACTTTTTCTTTCTCTTCCTTTACCCTGTTGCCCGCCACTATCACACTATGCCGGATGGGCATACTGACTAGTTTCTTGTTGATAAAAAGTCACACGACGATATTCCCGTTCCAATTGAGCAGTCCGACTGGGGAAGTACCTCCGCCCTACAGAATACCGCGATCAGAATAACCTCGTGTTAAGTTCCTGGCGGTGAATAGGGTAGCCAGAGCTCACTGGAGAGTTTTGTGCTCTCAGTGTTCTTGTCCTGCTTTCTACTTTTTCTTCTACACTGACGACACAGAAACTCACTATTCTTACAGGGTTGGTAGTACGAGTGTTGCACATCTATAGGCCACTGCAACCACTTTCCATTAGGTGGGCAGTGCGGTTGTCTGCCGCCTAAATTGTATAAAAATAGTTTTACAGTGATATGAACTGCTTGAGTAGTCATAAATAATAGCTCGAGGCTGCCATTTTTGCTGCTAGAAGCTGAAATAGGTATCAACTACTCAACAATTCTTTTAAATGTCTTTCAAATGTGCTCAGATCACTGCGTGAGAGCTGTCAATATATGCCTGGCGACTGCTTGACCATGAAATTTCACAGCGCTATTAACTGAAGCCTGAAGAAGTCTCTATTGCTCGAACGGCGCTATTGTTCCGTGTTTGTGTGTTTGTATGTATTTTGAAGATTGTAGTTTGCTGTGCGGTCACAGCATGATGCAGTTGATACTAGCTGCTTCAAGCTGCTCGTGTATACTGTTGCTCGGCTCGGCCTAAGATCTTGTACTTACCATTTGCCAGAACCCCCAGGATTGACGTTTGATGAGCGCTGTACCCGAATCCCAGATGCAGGCAGAGCTGCTGTTGATAGATATAGCGCACAACGGGTTCGTAGGATTCATTTTGTCGTACTGCAACTGATATAAAATATTTTATTGATAACTAGTAGTTCTGTGAACAATAGACCTCGCGAGTACCCTTTGCCATATTTTTCTGGTATCCTTCATCAAATCTGTTATTCTTAAAAATATTACATATCTACGTATTTATACTGTAGATTAATGACACTTGGTGGAATTTTTTGTTACACATAATGATAAATCACTTGTACTTTTCCACATTACTTTATTGCTTAATACACCTCACCGGTTTCGCCTTACGGCATCCTCAAAGGTTTATAATGACATTTTGACCCTTGAGGATGCCGTAAGGCGAAACCGGTCAGGTGTAATAAGCAATAAAGTAATGTGGAAAAGTACAAGTGAGTTATCAATATGTGTAATTACATACGTATCTTCTTATCTTAAACCGTTTCTCCCGCTCGCTTTTTATAATTGATTTGATTGAATTGATTGAATTTAAAATTGATGTCTAGACATAAGCTTATGTTAATCTTGTACAAATAAGTTTACTCTGCCTACCCCTATAGGGATTTACAGGCATGAATGTAAGTATAATTATGATAATTTATCATTTACGATATCACGAACAAGAAAATAATGAACTGACCTCAGATTGCACGTAAAACTGTTCACATTCTGTCGCATCGACGTAATTCATTTTAAACACTTCTTTCTGCAGATCACCCGTAACTAAAACATAATATTATTTTAATTAATAAATCGAGACACGGCTTTGGCTGTGTAACTGACATTTATGTAACAATTTAATATTGTAAATTATAATAATTCAATAAATAAATATTAAATTTATATTAATAGGACAGTGTTTAAGTATGTGTGTCTGGGATACCATACCATCGGTAAACTTTACGGCGTACATGTCTTCGTAGGTTCCAATCCCCGCTAATGGCATGCAGATTGGTTTCACTGGGGCTGAAAGGCAAAAAATGAAGTGACGGCCTCATTTTAAATGTATTGTAACCACCATTACGGGTCAACGGGTGGTTGTGGTAGAAAGCGCCTGGAATAGTGTTGGTCTCTATGCGACAGTAAACTTATATTCTTTTTCTAAGATTGTACAATCATAATCTAATTTTGAAGGAGGTAGGACACGGCGGTATTTCCGCCCAATTGAGCAGTCCGACTGGTGAAGTACCTCTGCCCTACAAAATACCGCGGCTATAATAACTTCGTGTTGTGTTTCCAGCGGTGAGTAGAGTAGCCAGAGCTCACTGGAGAATTTGTGCTGTCAGTGGGAACACAAAAGGATTGTCCTGCTTTGTGTTCTACTGACGGCACAGAAACTCTGTACTTACAGGGTTGGCAGCGCGACTGTGACTCCTCTGGTGTTACAAACGTCCATAGGCCACGGTAACCACTTTCCATCAGGTAGGCCGTGTGCTTGTCTGCCAACTAAGCGGTATTAAAAAACAATTAGAAAAACAAGAAGAATTAATTAACACTAAGTACCTAATAACTATTCAAAGGAACACATATTTAAAGCAGTTAGTTGGTTACATAGTTGAGCTTGGATGTGGAATTCATGATAAAATACATGCAACAGACTCACCCTCTATTACGTAGGACCGAAAATTGGCGAAATTTGGGAATTAACATTTAATATACCTCTGCTGTTGGACTATTCCAACAACTGGTCTAGCTTCTGCAATCGGCGGTTGTCGTAACACTGACTGAGTATATCCCAGCACGAGCTTTTTTTTAATATAGAACACGTCAATTAGACTTCGCCTTGCCTGATGGTAAGCTGAAGGCAAAGTCTCAGAAAAGAGGGTCACCATTACTTACATATACCGTGTGACAATGGTGTCACTTAGCTTGACGGCCTCATCATATGCTTTTTCACGCCCCGCTTAAAGGACCCGGGACTGTAGGAAGAAGGAAACACGTGAGCTGGTAATGAATTCCAGGCCTTAATGGTGTGACAGAGGAAAGAGTCACCGAACCGCTTGGTTCTTGATCGGATGTTCTCTCATGTTGAAATCTAAGACCTGCACGTGTTGTCCTGTGTAGGAAAGGTGAGGGTGGGACTAATTGGAAGAGCTCATCAGAACACTCACCATGGCACAGACGGTAAAATACAGCGCCATACGCGCAAATTCTCTACGCATCTGTAAAGGTTCTAGGGTGTTCGTGACCTCGGGATTCCCAATGATGCGGACCGCACGTCGCTGCAACCTGTCGAGTTGAACTTTGCTGATCCATCCCAGAGATGCGAGCAGTATTCCACACAGGAGCGAATTTGTGTCTTGTATAGAAGACACCGCTGCTCCGGCGTGAAAAATCGTCTCACTCTGTTCAGGACTCCGAGTTTTCGTGAGGCTGTTTTGATGATACTTTCGATGTAATTTTTGTTATTCAGGTTGCAGCGAACATCCAGAGAGTTTTAATTCTCAGCGCTGATGGTTAGATGTTGCACCAAATGTTGAGCTTCGCCGCGAAGCTTGGTTTTGAGATGCTGTATTTTCTGTACCTTGTTAATAGATGGATTTATGTGTAGGGATTCCAAAAATAAGTCTCTGAATGAAACTATTTACTAGAAAATTTGGGAATTTCAATCTTGGGTGTCGATTGTTGATAATACGCATTTGTCCATATTTGGGCATTGAGTTTTCGTTTGAGGCCATCGTATTTTTGTTCAACCTCCGAGAACATATCGTAATATTGTTTGTTCGATGCTTTTAGATGAAAATCAATCAACCAATGAATCTTGTCGATAGGTTCCCATTTCGACTTTAACATAGAGACATGGTCGTCCAACTCCCATTTCTCCGAGGTGCAAGTGTTGTCGATTTTAGTTACGGTGCGCGTAAAATTACGTATATCGCGTTAAAATTGCATTCTTGTTTTTGTCAAACTCCTTTCATTGATTCTCTAGTGAAGACAGTCGTTTATTCAAGTAGTTCACAGTTTTCCTGCTAGAAGAGTCCTTTTGATAGTTGACCTTTTGACAGCTGTTGGTCCAGATTCGACATGTTCCAAGTGTTAGTGTTGGTTCTGGCACGTAGTGTACGATGACAGACTAGTTAGTTTCGTTAGCTCTTGTCGGCTCTGGCACTTAGTTTACGCGACAGAAGAGCTTCGAGCTGGTTGCAGCGACCCGATGACTACGATGTTGTTTGCAGTCTTCCCTGATCGAAATCTTGAAATAGATACTTCTAGATTCAGTCTTCTTGATGGTCGCCTTAGAAAACCTAGCACTCGAGTACTCTAGACACAGTATGACGTGCGCCTTCTCAATTCACCTGGTGATTCTCGCTTGTAAGAGGCCAGGGAACCAATCGCAACTGTATTAGGGACACCAAAGCACTAGGAATCTAAACCTTGAAGGACCATAGGATGTATAGTGTATACACTGTAGTTGTAGTTTGGTGAATGCGGAAAAGAGAGAACACAACCTTTCACTTAAACTGTAATTGTTACTAAGTTTGGTTGACACAAAACAATTTTGCTAATTGGCTATTATTCTCTCTAAAGTTAGTTAGCTGTCGTTGGAAGCTATGTCCGCACTGGCTCGTAATGCCATGTTACGTGGTTTTATTAGTTAAGTAAAATGACGCGCTCCCGTTAGGAACCGCGGTGTAAGCAAATATGTACAGTGAAAATGTACAACCATAAAGTTGTAGAGTTTTATAAACTAACTTCCGAAAGAAGTGAGGTTCTCAATTCGACCGAATTGTTTATGATTATTATTTTTTCTTTTCATACCTATCCAAATTTCCCTGGACTACTTATATGAACAGATGATGGGATCTTTAAATGGGAATTATTTATATATTTCATATTTTTCTTACCCATAAATTCACTGTAGCCGATTTCAATTGGGCTGATGATGCTAAGCAATGCTAAGGTAGCCATAGTAATGCCTTGTTCATATTCAGGATGCAATACGTAATCCTGTACTGGTATAGCATATTTTTGTTTGGCATCCTTCCAAAAAATCAGTTCCGTGGTATTCCTGTTTATTAAATTAAATTTATAGAATCACTACGTATAATTTCCCTCAGAAGTTATTACCTACTGCCTACCTGTTTGTATTTGGTGGGGTGCCCGCTGTGTGGGGCCTGAATAAAATATTTTATTTCTTTCTTTCTTTCTTTATTGCGTACATTACTTGTTAAACTTGAATACGGATAAATGGCGCCATTGAGAAGTCGCAATGAATTTAAATAGTAAACAAAACTATCATATTCAAATCTAATTCATGGTACGTAATGCTGTGCAATACTGCTACACGCTGCAGGGTTCGGGATCATATCTTAATATTGCACGTTTTGTTCGGGATAGAAAGGCCAAGTACCCTATTTTTACCCGACTACGGCGAAGCCAAAGGAGGGTTATGATTTTGACAGGCTATGTATGTATGTAGGTTCATCTGTTTCCTGATATCTCCTTAACTACTCATTAGAACTGGACAAATAAGGTATCGTTAGAAGCGTCTTAGTTATCCGCTGGTTAAAGGGTACATGGATTCTACCTGAATCTAATATGGCGCCCTCTAGCGGTCATTAGTACTGTGTTAAAAATTATCAAATAAAAGGGCTTAATTACATTTCAAATATATATAAACTATAGTTAATACTTGCTCCAAATTATATAAATATAAAAATAAGTTTAAATCTAAAACCTGACCACTAAAAATATTAAGGATAGCCGTGGTCTTATGCCACTTACTCTAACAAACAATATAATTATTATATGGATAAGTGGCATACGACCACGGTTATCCTTGATATTTTAAGTGGTCGAGTTTAAGTTTTAAACTTATTTTTTTATCTGAAGGCATATCTAATAACGTCATTGAGTACGCACGCTATCATCGTAGGACTGACTTTTGATAAATCTTCAGCTGCAGCGATTGCATATATTGAATGTATAAGTACTGCCCCTGATATTGCGTATACGCGTTTATCTCCAACAACTGCAAAAAATAACACCACGTTAGTGCAGAAATTAGTGTGCTCACACTCCAGTGGCGAAAGGGCGACATTTTCTAAAGGGGACATACATACATACCTACATAATAGTCACGCTTTTATCCCCGGAGGGTTAAGAAGAGGTGAGTTAGCACCCACATTTCACCAATTACTGCATTCGGTCCCACGTAATAAGGAGTGAGCCTATTGCCGTCTTCCTATACATCCGAGGCGGAGTCGGGACTGTGTATATCTGTCTGATGTTAAACAGTCCTACACCTTAGTCGCCTTGTACGACACCGCATGGGAAGAGTTGGGGTGGTCCAAATTCTACTTGATCTAATTGGTCTTTAAATATCTCTACCATCTCTGCAAAGGATTATCGATAGAAATCGGTTTATAAGGACTCCTGACCACTGCTAAACCGTCTGCCACCTAAGTTGTTTAAAAAAAGATTTGACAGTAATTGCTTCCATAAAAACCGTATAACAAAAAGAAGAAGGAGTAGGTAGGTACCTAGGCGGACCCCGGGCTCCGAGATAAACGCCTCGGATGCCGCAGGAAACAACGCTATCATGATGTTAGTGACGTCACGTCTTATTAAACCATTATATAGGTTACAATTGTCAATGGAAAATGTGTCAAAAACAGTAGAAAACTAAAATATCAGTTAAACAGGTTCTGGCTTATAATAAACTTTCTCATTTATTATATAAATATTAGGATTAGATTCAATTAAGATAAGAATTCAAAAATGGAATCGGTTCAGGCGGAATTCAAACCCGCGATCTTTCCCTTACAGTCATTGAGATACCGAACCTTCGCCTGAAGCCATCCATATTTTTCTATACATATATCCGCCTTGAGTCTTTGTATACTAAATGCTTTAAAATTTAATTCTATATGCTAAGGTTTTCTACCCGCTATTCACTGATATACTGTAAATAAATCGTGATAAAATCTATTTGAAATAATTAATAAATATTCTACAACTTCACAAGCATAGTTTAACCAGCTTGTGTTATGGAATCTAGAATACGGATAAACATACTTAAATACTTATTTTTTTATAAATACATACATATTATACATTATAGATTATAGAAACACCCAGACCAATGCCAATATCCATATTTATGCATACAAATATTTGCACTGAGCGGGGATCGAACCCGCGCCTCCTGCGTAGCAGTCGTGTTCACTACCGCCACGCCACAGAGGCTGTCATATTATAGTATACTAGCTGACCCGGCAAGATTAGGGGGATGAAAAACAGATGTTGTCCGATTCTCAGACCTACCCAATATGCTCACAAAATTTCATGAGAATCGGTCAAGCCGTTTCGGAGGAGTTTAACCACAAACACCGCGACACGAGAATTTTAGATATAAGATTTTGGTATAAACTTGCGACAACTTAATGTAATGTACGCAAATTAATGTATTTGAGATTGATTTGGTCACTTACATTATAATAATAATAAAACACTCGCTGGGGAATTTAACATGGCGAGTGTTTTACACTAAAAGTATTTTAAAATGACTTACAGAAACTGTGTTGAATGATGCCTAGCCAAGGAAATCGTCCAACGTCCATTGAAATTCCTTCCGGCATATTCTGTTCCTCGTCTGATGAACATTTAGAGTTTTCCCATACTGAACAGGGATATCTGTGAACTGAAAATAGCGGAATTTACTAACGAAATTTTGACTTTTTGTAAGTGTCGTGAAATCACGATGTAAATAGATACATAGATGTTCTTTTATATTATTACTAAGTCAGTTTTACAAAGAATTATCATCAATTATTTGACACATAAAATATACAACAAAACCCAATACTAATATTGACATTAACGAAATAGGTGACAGACCTCAGACAGTATTGTTTTAATAGGTACTAGCAACTGTTACCTGCCACTCGATTAAAATCGAAAAAGAAGCTAAGTATAAAGGTAGACTTTCGAACTAAGCGTCACAGACGCAGCGTCTATAGCGTCACCAATGTCGCGTTTGAAAACGCTGTCACAGCAGCACTGTGACGTCATTAACGCCGCGTTTGTGTCGCTGAGCTCGAAAGTCGTTCCCTAGAATTTCATACATTTGTATGGAACATCTATCAGCCGCTCTATCGCGGCGTAACATGCGCGGCGTCACTGACGCTATAGACGCTCGCTTAACATTACATTACATTGTAACATGGTACGTTACATTGTAACATGGTACGTTATATGGTGACCCTCTGTCCTGAGACTGCCTGCAAATCAGCCATCAGGCGAGTTGAAGTCAAATTTACGTAGCCTATTTAAAAAAATGTTTACGACCCTATTTTTGAGTATGCATTAAAAAATTATGTGTTGATTTTTGGTGATGCTTAAACACTACACTCTCATCAACATTTACCCAAGAGTTGGCCCACAAAGGTACCGTCTTCTAAATCTTTAGTGCCCAATCTAACCTCACCTGCCTACACCTTTAAATTTTACTTCAATATTAAACAAACTTCAAAGTTACCACCTGGTACTTTCGGAGTTGGGCGTCACCCGTATAATTAAAACGACAGTGTGAATATAGGATTTCGAAAGAGGTGGAACCATCTGATGTGTAGGACTAAAAGTCAGAAGGCGGGCCCTGGGCTCCGAAGTTAAGACGCAAGCTAGAAAATACGTATTTATGATGATGATGGGGTTATATATAAAAATCCTGAAGTTAATATAATACCGATGTATGAAAGACCGAAGTACAAAAGTCCAAATGTTCGTTTGACCGTATGTTCAAAATATTGGAAATACAAAATACCGAAAGTACGAAATCCTCAAGTGCAAAATCTCGATGTTCTAAATATCGAAATTTAGAATCCCGAAACTATCAGCAACAAAGTACAAGCATCAAGATTTCGAATTTACGGGATTCTAAATGTTAGAATAGTGTATGTTCTGTGTCCCTTTAGTTCTGTAAACTATATTCTAATCCCAATAGTACACAACAGAAACATTAACCGACTCTTTGAGTGTGCGACTGACGAATGCAGTACTGTTTATTGTTTGAACACGTTGATCTCTAGAACTGCCAGTGGGATTTGAATATTAGAGCCCAATTCTCGTGGAAGATTGTAGGCTATCTCACATTAACTGAAGAAAAGAATACGACTTCATAAAACCACAAATCATCAATCAATTATCTTACAATTTATAGGTAAAATTTAAAACCCACGCTTCAATTAGTACCTACTCACATTGATTATACAATAACAGAAGAATAACACTTTTAATGAATAAATTCATTTCTTTCAATCAGAATCACTTGTTCATTCACCGCTTGCTCTATGACTATTAGAACTGGTATTGAAATTAAAAAGTATACAGTTATATGTGTAATTTCGCAATGATTGTTGTTTAATGCCTAATGTTCCGGTAACCGGAACATTATTGTCTATTAATAATTCGAATATTCTCACGTTTTGATTTACGGAAGCGTCAGTATGCGACGGAAGTAGTACTTCAGTCACTCTGCTGAAGAATAGAGGTTACATTCTATTATCACACCGCTCGCCATGGGCAGGGAAATCATCCTCACACATTGCGACCTGTGCAGTATGAAAGAAGCTTCATCCCACGCACACTCAAGCGGTGAAATGACCTCCTTGCTGCGGTTTTCCCAAGCGCCGTACAATATGGAGTACTTCAAGATGGGCATCAGAAGGTTTCTTTTTGGTCGGCAGCGCGAGTGAAACGCCCCTGATGTTGCATACGTCCATAGGCGGTAACCATTCCTAATCAGGTCAGCCATGTGCTTATCTGCCACCTAAGTGGTATAAAAGAAAATAGAAGAATCAA
The DNA here is from genome assembly GCA_963662185.1 of Eilema griseolum. Taxonomy (NCBI): domain Eukaryota; kingdom Metazoa; phylum Arthropoda; class Insecta; order Lepidoptera; family Erebidae; genus Eilema; species Eilema griseolum. The sequence goes on from OY759249.1 coordinate 8,476,916, forward strand.
TTGCATATATTCAGTTTAGGCACACAAAGAGCACATATGAACGTCAAAATTTAACAATTGGGTATGTCAAGAAATAATGTAAAAATATTACACTATTGGAAAATGATTCTTTCGCTGGTTCGGTAGGTTAGTTCTACTGAGAAGATACCAGCAAGTAACTCAGCGAACTATATTAGAACTAGATTATTTTTCTTTTTTAAATTTGCTTTAGTTTACAATTTATTTTGTGCAAGCAAGCAAGAGACTTATGTTGACCACGCATTAACATCATTAAGATACTCATCCACTTTACTCATTAAAGTTTTTTTCACTTCTAATTTAAATTTATTTATTGACATATTAATCAAATCCTGAGGAATTTTATTAAATATTTTTATGCAGCTTCCTACAAATGAATCACAAACCTTTTGAAGCCAATGATATATAAATATACAACCGGTCACGTATGAGTCGAATCCTTAGTTAGGGAACCCTCAGTACACGGTGTATCTATGCTCCTCTAATCTATTAGAAAAAATACCTACTAATAACATTGTTGGCATATAAATTAGCGTGGTTTGAGATCGTAGGAATCGGTTACCCTTCCATAAGTCCAAACAGGCCCAAGTTTGGTCCAATTGAGCAGTCCGACTGGGGAAGCCCTACAGAATATCTCGTGTTGTGTTTCCGGCGGTGAGTAGGGTAGCCAGAGCTCACTGGAGAGATTTTGTACTGTCAGTGGGAAGACCAAAAGCTTGTCCTGCTTTGTTATTTACTCTGACAGCACAGAAATTTCCCAACTGTTGGGTCAAGTAAGCCCAAAAACAGAGTAAAGCCAAGTTTCTCACCTCTCATAGTGAGATCTACTGTATAACTGGAAGTCAATGCCCCCAGAGTGTCTGGGGACTTCCTTCCTAAGGTATATCCAGGGTCTCCTGCAATAGGCTCTCGTAACGGAACACCGTATGGTTTTAGTCAGAATTCGACATAAATACCTCACTACCGTTAGCCTCATTGAGGTAGCAGACGTAGGGGTTGATATAAATAAAAAAGGGTGCAGGTACAGCCTGGGCAATTAATTACGCACATCGCAGAACCGAAACATAGTAAAAATTTCTGTTATAAATGTTAAAATAGCTGATTTCACTTTGTCTCGTTTTATTACCCTTTTTGACGGGCTGTAGTCATAACACTGAACAATGTTAGTTTAACAATGTGTTTTTGAATGAATCCTTTTTCATTAAAATTTCATAAATATTGTAAATGTTTACATACAACCCTTTGTATTGTTTTGTTTTGTATTGCTTTGTATTTTGTGATTGGAATTCGAAACTTCTGTTATTTATGATAGTAAAGAGTACTAGCTGATTCTCTAAAAGAAAAATATTAAGATCGTATTTTTTATTTTTAGGGAAGCCATAACAATAATTTATATTGTACACATAATAATCAAACCAGCTGCCGGGTTAGGTCGACCCGGATATGTCGGGTGTAACGTGAAAATACATTAATGAGATACACGACCTTACACCCTTATAGAGACCCTTGGAAAATTCCGCGCTCCCTGTATTGTATTTGTTGAAGGGCTTTTATAAATGTAGAAAATTATAATAATAATAACATCTTTATTGTACACCAATAACATATTACATTTCAATATGCGATTAATTAAGTTTTGTGGTACGTACAGTTTGCGGCCTTATCGCTCTGCGGCAATTTCTTATGGGCAACCATAGGATGGAGAGAAAAAAATAGGAGAAGAATAGTTTAGGGCAGTTAGGCGTACATAGAGAATATATAAAGAAGATAAAACAATAATAATGAAAAAGAAAACACATAAACATAGGTATATACAACTAAATATAAGCATACATACATACATACATATAATCACGCCTTTATCCCTGAAGGGTTAGGCAGAGGTGAAATATAAGCATACACACCATAAATATCCCAGAAAACCTCACACTACCTACTACCACTACATTATTATTTCACTCTTTCAGAGAGACAGGTAGTAATCTTTTACGAGTTTTTTGAAAACAGGCAAGGACTGGGCATGCCTGACAGTCACTGGCAGACCATTCCACAACCGAGCCGCCTGTATGCCTGTCAACCTCACCTTCAGCAACCAAAGCGACCCACAGGCGGCGTGCGTTTTAATCGGTTCGAGTCCGACATAACCTCCTCCACCGGCTCCGGTGGGGAGGTATCCGTGGGGATATTGCGCACGTAAAAAAAAATGTTGCGAATGAATGTGAAGGAATGAAATGTGCGTGTGTGTGAATGAATGATTCGTTATTTTCAACCTTAGATTCTCCAGATTATAACCCTGAATTATTGACAACTAGATGATGCCCAGGATTTACATTACTAAAACCTATGTCAACCTGATCTCGGGATACAAAGTAGCCTATGTGTCTGTACCAAATTTTAGCCAGTCCCGATCAGTTGTTAGGACGTGATAGAATAACAATTCATACATTACATTACATAAACTCACGCCTATATCCCCGAAGGGGTTGGCAGAGGTGCTGGCACCCACATTTCGCCAGTTTATGTTTAGGTCCCAATGTAATAGGTGGCGAGCCTATCGTCATTAACCGGGCACTTATAAACCTGCGATAAATACACATATAACTTCGAAAAGCATCCAAAAGTCATTGGTGTGGCCATGTTAAAACCTGGGATCGAACCCGAGATCTCGTCTCAGCAGTCCATTACCCATACCACTAGGCTATCGCGGTAATAATAACAATTCAATTCAAATTCAAATAGTTTATTTGCTCGAATACGGTACAAGATTTATTACCAAATTTTTTTTAATCAATTTCAGGTTATACCTACTTGTATTTTGTTTTATTTAATTATTATTTTTTATTAATGTCCATATTTGCATACCTTTAAAATACATTATGTGTAAATACATAAATATATAAGGTTCACATTAAAAGGTTAAATGTTATCGTATCGTAAAAGAAATCATTAATATTGTAATATATTTTGTTTAATAACATGTCTAATAATTGTTTCTTAAATATTGTCATACGTAGGTTTAGTCAAACTTGATAGAAGATAATTAAATATTCTAATACACATGCAGTAAACATTCCTTCTAAATAGTTCTATATTAATTAGAGGTAAATGTAACCTTTTCACATTAATTTTACTTCTAAACATTCAAACCTCTCCACAAATTTTTACATTAATTTTAATATTACTAGGATAGAACTAGCTGACTGTTAGTTCACCCGCATGTTTTTTATATACCATTTAGGCGACAGACAAGCACACGGCTCACCTGCTGGAAAGTGGTTACCGTGGTATATGAACGTGTGCAACGCCAGAGGAGTCACACTCGTGCTGCCGACCCTGTAAGAACAGTTTCTGTGCCCTCAGTGCAGAGCTATCATACTCGTATCTTCCCACGGGCAGCTCAAAAATCATGGCTCGCCTACTCAACACAGGAAAAACAACACGAGGTTATTGTAGCCTCGGTATTCTATAGGGTGGTGTGCATTATGTACTTCCTCAATCGGACTGCTCAATTGGGATGACAATGTCCTACCTCTTATAACCTCAGTACTATTATTTATGTATTATGTAGGACACGACGGTATTCCCGTCCGAATTGAGCAGTCCGACTGGGGAAGTACCTCCACCCTACAGAATACCACGGCTATAATAAACTCGTGTTGTGTTCCCGGCGGTGAGTAGGGTAGCCAGAGCTCACTGAAGAGTTTTTGTGCTGTCAGTGGGAAGACCAAAGGCTTGTCCTGATTTTGTGTTCTGCACTGAAGGCACAGAAAATCTCTGTTCTTACAGGGTTGGCAGCACGGATGTGACTCCAGTGGTGTTACATACGTTCATAGGTCACGGTAACCACTTTCCATCAGGTGGGTCGTGTGCTTGTCTGCCACCTAAGATGTATAAAAACAAAAAAAAAATTGTGTAGCGCAGAACAGATTGGCTGTAGGTATGTCGGTTATTGGTGAGGAAAGGAAATTTTATTTTATTCATTTTAATCCTTTAATATTTCATACCGCTCCCGAATTCGGACTGATTCCTTTTTAAAATAATGAAATTCATCGGCACATTCATAGATATATAAAAATACATCGGCCGGGGAGCGACGGAAATACCACCGGTAAATTCACCTCCGGCAATCTATGACCCTCAGACGCCGTACATTTTAGTCGGTTCAAGTCCGACATACTCCCCCACTGGCTCCGGCGAGGGGGGTTTCCGTGGGGATTTTTCGCACACAAAAGATATATAGATGAATAATAGTTTATTGTACACCAATAGATTTATAGCAGAGACATGTAGGTAGTATGTATATACAGTTCAAAGTATAATGGGCGGCCTTATCGCTAGAAGCGATTTCTTCCAGGTAACCTTATCTACTTTTTATTTTAGTTAATTACTTTATGGAAAATACAAAACCAATAGAGTAACTTACCAAAAATATAGGCAGGTATACAAAAAAGATATTGCTTTGATTCGAAATTGAGCAGACGTCTATTTCTGTTTTAGCAAATTATAAATTCAATTTAGATTCAATTCCAGTCAAATAAAAATTAAACTTACAAAATCAAAGGGGAGTATTCGATATTTTATAAAAGCGATTCATTTCATACGAAACCTAAGGATTTCAATGTTGGAATACCAATTCGCTTAATATATATACTGTTTATTCAATAACATTTGTACATAAATAATACTACTTAAATGAAATTTTAAAATAAAAATTATTATTAGGTAACTACTAAAGTAATTGTAATCACAAGTTTACAATAACAAGTTTTTTTTTTTTTCCGTTTCCGGTCGTTGTAGTGACAACAAGTCGCGGATATTTGTCAGCAATAAAACACTTATTAAAAATAGTTATAGTTACACTTTAAGAACTGTAGTGCTTCAAACATCAGCTAAACAACATCAGAAGACATAGGAAAGAAGGATCCTTGGATATTCTCAAAAACAACTAGTTAAAAGTGAAGCTCAAATATCAACAATTGAGGTTAGAATAAAATATTTTTATAACCTAAGTCAATTTGACAGCCGGGAAAATAAACAAATAAACAAATACCCGCAATACCAGTCAATACCCGAACTGACAGTCAGTTGACAACTACCCCGAGAGTTGCCATCACAAAAAATCTACTAAACAAATATTTTCTACCAAGTTGCATTTACGTTCCATTTCACATAACCTCATCTGACAACATGGAAGAGCAATTTCAATTATTGTTTGATAGAATGAAGATAGAAATGGAGAAACAGACAAATGATCTAAAAGAATCTCTGACACAGAATATAATGCATCGAATGGAAGAAAAATTAACTCCTATGATAGAAGAAAATAAAAAATTAAAACAAAAAATTTGTAACCTGGAGAACGAGATTGAGTATTTGAAAAAAGAGAAGAAAAGTAACAATATAGTTATTTATGGTTTAGAAGAGAGTGAAAAATCGGTATTGGAGCTATTTCAAACCGTTAAGGAGATCTTTAAACGAGACTTAAATTTATCCGTGGAAGAAAATGAAATAAACAGACTATACCATATAGGGAAAAATAAAGTTGGGAGCAAACATAGACCTGTGCTGCTATCATTTATAAATGGATGGAAAAAAGACCAAATTATAAAAAACAAAAAAATGTTGAAGGAAATCTATCTATCGGAAGACTATTCTAAGGAAGTCATAGAAAAGAGAAAGGCTTTGATACCACAGCTGCTAGAGGAGAAGAAAAAGGGAAATATTGCTTTTCTCAACTATGATAAGCTAGTAGTTAAAGGACCCAACTCTGACAAAAGAAAAAGAGAACTATCTACTTCACCAATGTCGACTTCCACCACTAAACCTAAAAAGCAACAAACGATAAGTTCTATTAAAACTAACAGGACAAACGCCTTCGATTTGCTGAGAATTCGATCGAACTCTCTCACTGATATACCCACACATAAAAAACAATAGCAATCATCAACCTGCAAACGGACAATCCAACCAAAATATAAAAACCAAACAAAAGAAACTACACAATCTCTCCCAAGCCGACTGGTCCTCGTGGGGGAAAATGACCACAACCCTCCAACAACACAGGAAAACAATTGTGAAAACAATCACAGTAGATCAAAAATCTATGTTACAGCTCTCAATGTACTTACGCTTAAAAACGATGAAAACCTTACAGAATTAACACATGCGTTAAAACAGATTAAATGGGACATCGTCGGACTGAGCGAAGTAAGGCGAATGGGAGAAAGAATAATTTCGTACCCTGACTTCCTTCTATACCATATAGGCGCAACTCCAGGTCAGTATGGAGTGGGTTTTATTATCCAAAAATACCTCGCGACCTATGTGGAAAGCTTCATAGGAATATCAGAGCGCATAGCAGTGATGAATCTTAAGCTGCCGGGGTACAAAGACCCATGGTCCATCATACAAGTATACTCACCTACGGAACAATCAGATACAAGATTAACGGACTCATTCTACCGAGAACTAAATAAAGCAATCCAAGACCATGCTCACAAAAACCTCGTTGTAATAGGAGACTTCAATGGTCAAATTGGAGAACGACAACCAGATGAGGATACAGTCCTTGGGCCATTTATATATAAAAAAAAGGCCAGAAGTAAAAACGGAGAAAGGCTTGTACACTTTGCTCAGGAGAATAGTTTGAAAATCTTAAACACAGTCTTCAAGAAGAAAAAAAGTAAGATGTGGACCTGGTTATCACCAGACGGGCTAATTAAAAACGAAATAGACTTTATAATGACGAATAAAAGCAGATATTTCTCAAACTTGACAGTCCTTAGCAAATTTAACTTCAACACCAACCATCGAATTATCCGAGCAGAACTGATGACGAACCCGCCCAAAATCCCAAGACCAAGAAACAATATGATAAACACAAAACCTACCAAATACCAAACAGCACAAATGGCAAATTCTATAACGAAAAATCTTACAGAATACAACTAAGAGACAACAAACATGAAGGTGCAAGAAAAATACAACTGGTTAGAAAAAACAATCAAAACAGCTATTAAACAGGGAAGTAATAAAAAGGACCTACCCAATGAATGGATGACTACCAAAACCATTAACCTACTTAATCAAAGATCTGACCTAATTAATGGAAAAAATACTAACTATAATAGAAAGCAAATAGCAAAACTCAGTAAAGAAATAAAAGAAAGTATTAGAAAAGATAGAACACAGAAAAGAATGGAAACAATAGAGAGACACATTCTACAGACAGGAGGAATAAAAAAGGCATATAAGGAGTTAAATAGCAAAAAGGACTGGATCATACAGATGAAAGATAGCAATAACTTGAAGGAAAATAGAAGGCAAGGAATATTAGGAATTGCTACATCCTACTACAAGAAACTATATGAAAGCACTATTGTGGAAAAAGAAATAAAGTTGTTGGAAATCTCATCCGTACCCAGCATAATACAGGAGGAAATAGAATTCGCTATAGCAACGCAAAGAGACAATAAAGCTCCAGGACCCGACGGAATAAGTAACGAAGTACTAAAGCAAACGAAACATGCAATAACACCTGTTCTAAAAGACATATTCAATGATATTATAAATACAGAAACGATACCCCAACAATGGACTGAATCTAATATAATCCTTCTGTACAAAAAGGGTGATCAATATGATATCGGAAACTACAGGCCCATAAGCTTGATGTCCAACCTGTACAAAATATTTGCAAAGATCCTACTCAAGCGAATGGAAAGACAACTTGACGAGCAACAGCCTATAGAACAAGCAGGTTTTAGGAAAGACTATTCAGTACTTGATCATATCCATGCTGTTAGGCAAATCATCGAAAAATATACGGAATACCAACTCGAATATTACCTAGCATTTGTCGATTATAGCAAAGCATTCGACTCATTATTACATACAAACATTTGGGAGGCGTTAAAAGAACAAGGGATAGCACAAAAATATATAAGATTGATTAGAAATGTATACAAAAACAGCGCGGCGTGCATTCAATTAGAAAAGAAAGGAAATTCGTTTAAGATACAAAAAGGAGTAAGACAAGGAGATCCTCTCTCTCCAAAACTTTTCTCCTCTGTTTTGGAAATGATTTTTAGAAATCTTGAATGGGAAAATCTAGGTTTGAATATAGATGGCCGCACACTAACACACTTAAGATTTGCCGATGACATTGTGTTATTCGCAAAAACGCCAGAAGATCTAAATAAAATGTTAAATGAGCTAGCATCGGAGAGTGAAAAGGTAGGACTAAAATTGAACCCTGAAAAAACAAAAGTAATGACGAACGGAAATAAAAGCAACATAAACATAGGCGAGACACAAATAGGCTACGTGGAAGAGTATATATATCTTGGACAGCTGATATCACCCAAAGATAACATAAACAAAGAAATCCAAAGAAGAATAGCAAACAGTTGGAAAAGGTATTGGAGCCTAAGCGAAATAATGAAAAACAAAAACCTTCATATAGCAACAAAAAGTAAATTATTCAATGTCTGCATTCTACCAACCCTAATATATGGAAGTCAAACATGGGCCTTATCAAAAAACACCACCGATAGACTTGCTATCTGCCAACGAGCAATGGAGAGAAGCATGATGGGAGTAAAGAGGAGGGATAGAATAGGAAACATTAATATTAGGAGAAAGACCAAGGTACAGGACGTCACCCTAAAAATAAAAAGGCTGAAATGGAATAATAGCCCTCGGTTTAATAAGAGTTTAAAAATATCGTACAATATTGAAAAAATAGTTAATAAAAAATAAAACCAAGACAGTTTATATTGTCTGTTTATAGACTGCTAAAATAGGGGACCCCTTACTCCCACGTAAAGGTTTTGGATGCGACTGGGATTAACACTAGGATGAAGAAGATTTAATATGACATTCCCTAGGCAACACATAGAATACTGGATTATACACATTGCCGTGAAAATATACATACATCCTCTTATAAACTAAGCAATATTTTACGTAGGTACACAAATAAAGTTCAGTTATTTAGCTAAATTCCCTACATTTTTATTTTGTTCTGAAAAAGAAAGACTTATCGTTCAATAATACATAACATAAACTCATAAACTCACGCCTATATCCCCGAAGGGGTAGGCAGAGGTGCCAGCACCCACTGTTCGCCACGTACTATGTATAGGTCCCAATGTAATAGGTGGCGAGTCTATTGCCATTAACCGGGCACTTATAAACCTACAATAAATACACACATAACTCCAAAAACCATCGAAAAGTCATTGGTGTGTGCCATGGTAAAACCTGGGATCGAACCCGAGACCTCGTCTCAGCAGTCCATTACCCATACCACTAGACTACTGCGGCTTAATAATAATTCTCGTTTATCAACTAATCTCGACATTTTGCAGATATTAAAGTAACTTCGTAGAACCTCAACAATTTTAACACGAAAGCAATTTCAAATCTGAAATTCCATTTCGATACAAATTCCCCTAGGTCCTATAGTAGCCTCTGGTAATCTTTGGTAATAAGGTTTTCGTTTGCCCTACGGTCAACGTAATCTCATCGAAAGCGGTAGGCTATTATTAATATTAACTTGGGCTGAATTTTAGGCGATCTACTGGAAATGTTCTAAATTGATAAGTAAGATTGGATTGTGTGCTATCTGTGAGTCAGAGGAATCCAAAGCTACTGTATGTGCCGCTAACAACCTGCACCTACAGACGAAATTCGTACCTAATTAGGGTGTGTCGAGCGTACAATTCTCTATCCCATGAATACGATTTAGATTTATTTTTCACCAGCACTAATCAACTTAAAGTCAAGTTGAGTAGGAAATTTTTGACAAAGTGTAATGCGATTATCGAAATAACTTTTCTTCTGTTATTTGCTAGATATATTTTATTAAATATGTAATATTATAACTATTATAATGCTATCTATCGCCATGTATATATCATACGAGTAGTAACAGCTATATGCAAGATCTTGTAATTGGCCATTTTATATTACAATTGTTTTTAATGTTTTCTAGCTGTAAGTATTTTCTGAAAAATTAAAATAAAACAAAATTGTAAACGCATAACAAGGCAATTTCTTTGTTTACTTAATAAGATCCAGAAGTAATTCGTGGCGCATAGCTCACATAGGTTAAAGAGCTTGTCCTTTTTTCAAATGTAAAAATTATACCTTTCTTTTTTCATTATGATTTATTCGTTATTACACGATTGCTCATACAGTTACAATGTAGACCTTGAGGCTGATAAGTTACTTATTTAAATGTAACTTAATTTGCCAACACTTTTTTGCGTACGAAGAAACCCCAAAAAATCAAAAAGATATCACCGAGACTTTTCTGTTCTCACCATGAGATGCGTGGAGCCAAGCGCGCTTCTGCTGGTGTATATCCCTCACTCAGACCGGCGCTCATGGAGGAAAGACATCGTTTTTGAATGTTCTCAGGCGACCAGTGACGGTAAAATTCTGGACTAGTTTTCTCTGTACTTCTTCCATATCATGCCAATATATCTTATAAAATGAAAAGATAGTTTCGTAGGCATATCGGAAAAACTTATTTGTTCAGACTATTTATACTGTAGATTGATATCACTTAGTGGAATTTGTTGTTACACATATTGAAAACTCTAATAACATAATAACCAATAAAAATAATGTGGATAAGTACAAGTGAGTTCTCAATATGTGTATTTATTTGCTCGGAGATCAAAAGAATTTTTCAAAGTATGTTAAATACGAAATTCCTTCAATAAAATTGCAATTTTATTGAAGGAATTTCAGAAACTAACAAGTGAGCCGTTATCTTATATATAAAATTCTCGTGTCACGGTGTTCGAACTTGAACTCCTCCGAAACGGCTTGACCGATTCTCATGAAATTTTGTGAGCATATTGAGTAGATCTGAGAATCGGCCAACATCTATTTTTCATCCCCCTAAATGTTAAGGGTTGTCCACCCTTAACATTATATGGCAAAACGACGTTTGCCGGGACAGCTAGTTACTGTATAGACATCGATAAATTGTCGAACGCTCAATAAAACCACTGATAAACCGATCAAAATCTGCTAATGCACTAAAACCACGGTAGCCGAGTGGTATGGGTAATGGACTGCTGAGACGAGGTCTCGGGTTCGATCCCAGGTTTACCATGGCACACACCAATGATTTTTCGATGCTTTTCGAAGTTATGTGTGTATTTATCGTAGGTTTATAAGTACCCGGTTAATGGAAATAGACTCGCCACCTATTACATTGGGACCTAAACATAAACTGGCAAAATGTGGGTGCTAGCACCTCTGCCTACCCTTTCGGGGATATTGGCGTGAGTTTATGTTAACGTAAAGTAACTTGAAATAAAACAGTACATTTATTCCAAACTAGACCATATTTATATGTAGACTTAACCACCCTTCCGACTGCCCCCGTGGCATATTTTCTAAACCCTGTATCTCCCCTTTGAGCCCGCATTTAATTAATTTGCAAACATGGAATCTGCCGGATTTCTCAACATTTATCACATTATACACTTCTTGAAATAGTAGCGTGATGAAATATAGCCTATAACCTTCCTAGATATTTTATATATATATATAATATATATATGATATATATATATATATAAGATTTATATATATATATATATATATATATATATATATATATATATATATATTAATTGACGTGTTCTATATATATATATATATATATAGAACACGTCAATTAGACTTCGCCTTGCCTGATGGTAGGCTGAAGGCAAAGTCTCAGAAAAGAGGGTCACCATTACCTACACTTACCGTGTGACAATGGTGACACTCAGCTTGACGGTCTCATCATATGCTTTTTCACGCCCCGCTTAAAGGATCCGGAACTGTAGGAAGAGGGAAACACGTAAGCTGGTAATAATAATGTGAGAGGGAAACACGGGCTATTCAAAATGAATATTTCCATTCAAACCAGTAGTTGCTAAGATTAGCGTGTTCAACCAAACAAACAGTCACTTCAGTTTTTTGTTAATCAAAATTTATGGTCTGTTAAAAAATCTATTGCCGTCTAATCTCACAACCTTTACAAGAAAGTCTACACCAGATCGAAGAAAGAACCAGATGGAATTTTAACCTTTTCTACTTACGGTTGTACACGTGATATGAAAAAATTACACGTATTCCAATTTTAGTAGCAAAAGAAGTAGCGGTGGAATCGCTCCAGAGCAATTTCCTGCGGAAACGAACACGCCCTACCCTAGTGAATATTCAGAAAATGTGAGACATTCTATAAAAACGGAATTACGTTGAATAGGCTCCCTAATATACAAATTTAATAACGGTGTATGTGCGTCAATCATGTTTTTCTTTAATATAGGACACGTCAATTATTGGGTTCTTGGTTGTCAAGCGTTTTCAGTAATAAACTTGCATCTACAATCCACGTTAATACTATATATATAGGTTTTTTTAAAATTTACACGTCAATTAAACTTCACCTCGCCTGATGGTGAGGTTGGTGAGAAATATTCTACAACATTCCACACAAAGTTATTTAGACCCATGGTAAGCATAGTTTAACTAGCTTGCGTTATGGAATAAATATACTTATATACTTTTTTTTATAAATATACATATTTGTGCATTCAAATATTTGCACTGAGCAGGAATCGAAACCGCGCCTCCTGCGTAGTAGTCGAACATTCTACCGCTACGCCACAGAGGCACACACACACACACACACACAAACACACACACACACACACACACACACACACACACACACACGTATAAAACGAACGAAACAGAAACAGTTTCTGAATTGAGATATTGAAGTGAAATATCATCAACGCCTAAATTTGTAAAGCACAGACGAGACTTAAAATTAAGCAAAAAAGAAAAATCTTATACGAAAATCATATAAAGAGCAGGAAGTCGACCTTTGTGGGACATTACATGATGATAAAACCGAAGAAATTATTACGTGGTAACTATTTATTAATCTGTGGAAATAAGGCATCTTATAAGAAAAATTTTTAAAACTTTCACCAAAGTATGAAATAATTTCATAGAGTTCCTTAGAAAACTATGATCGTTAATATTTTAAAGATAAAAGTTCCTATTTCTTGTTAACTGAGTAAAGAATACTTTGATTTATTATACACTGTACATAACAAATCAAACTTCACATCTTTATCATAATATATTATTAACTTGTTTGTATTTGTTAACATCAGATAGATAGATACAGCCTAGACTCGGCCTCAGATAGCTCGAGTCAATAATAGTGCCCGGAATATGGCAACCGGCTCATCCCCTATTACATGGGACCGAATACAATTATTGGTTAACAAAGTTATTTAATAATTTGTACAACACATTACGTAAATTTTAACACTCATATATGATACAAGACTATAATAATATATTTACACTAATTTAATAAAATATAAACTAATATTTACAAGAATATAAAATAGGATACAAAAGGATCAAATTAAGCATCGAAGAATTCCTCCCCATTATTGGTGAAGTGTGGGTGTTAATTCACCTCTGCCTAACCCTCCTCCCTGGATGGCGTGATTATATGTATGTATTGTTAGAATGGCGAGGTAAAGGAGAATAAATCAAGGCACAAGATAATACAATTATAGAATTTATTCCAATATTGCAATGAGTAGGTACATCTATCGCGTACGAAAGTTAATATTGCAAGTACATACACACGGTATCGGTTGTTCACTGTTAACAAACACACCTTATAGCAAACAGTTATTAATTACACTGTGCAGTACTTACATGGTAATATTACAATACTTCACCCGTATAGTAATAGGGAAGATTTTGATGTTTCCTCGGTAACTCTTTTGAGTCGACTGCGCCTACCAAAAATGGCATTAACCCCCGCTATTCTTTTTCAACCCGCCTTTTATGCACACAAGATAGTCAAGCAACATACTTTTAATTTATTCTATTAATAATATTATTTATGATCTGTTAGTGCCATTTTTAGTAGGTATTACAATTAAATATTTATAAATTGCTAATATTTGAGAATAATGTATTTACTTCCAAATTTATAAAATGAGTAATATTATATTAATATTTTAATTTAACACTAATAGTGTTTAGCACTATATCCGTTAGCGCCATTTCGATATTACAAATAAATATTCATTTATTGCTAACATTTGATAATAACCGAGTTATCTAACTCTAATTTCGTAATTAAATAAATAATAACGATTAATGACGCTAACATTCGGCCATCTGACAACGCCGTGCGTCCTCGTACGGAATACAGTATAAATACAGTACAGTATAGTATACATACAGGAAAACATAATAATATAAGTAAACAAACATTGACACTTCACCGCTGAGCACAGTGATATATTTGGAAAACTATACAGATTTCAAAAAGGTTCAGGTTTCTTCATAATACATTTCTTTTTCTCATTATCTTGTTTGTGGTTATAAAATCAACAAATGGTAAATAACCATGCATATAGGTACCCTTTTAACTAGGGAACAACATAAACATTGTGCTTATCTTGGCAACAGGCCCCATTATGTCCTGAATACCATGAGCAATATAATTCTTAGTTTATTCTGAATACCATTAGCAACAGGCCCCGATACGTCCTGAATACTGCTGGCAACAGACCTCAATTCACATTACACAATACAATATAGGTAACCTATTAACTAGGGAACACAACATAAACATTGTGCTTATCTTGGCAACAGGCCCCGTTATGTCCTGAATACCATGAGTAATATAATTCTTAGTTTATTCTGAATACCATTAGCAACAGGCCCCGATACGTCCTGAATACTGCTGGCAACAGACCTCAATTCACAATACACAATACAATATAGGTAACCTATTAACTAGGGAACACAACATAAACATTGTGCTTATCTTGGCAACAGGCCCCGTTATGTCCTGAATACCATGAGTAATATAATTCTTAGTTTATTCTGAATACCATTAGCAACAGGCCCCGATACGTCCTGAATACTGCTGGCAACAGACCTCAATTCATAGGACTCCAGTGGTAACATGCCCCTTTTCATATGTCATGAATACCGGTGGATAGTATTGTACATATTGTGATATTTAGCTAGATATATAATATTAATAATTGAATTAATCTATAAAGTATAATACTTTAATCTGAAATAAAAGTAAATTAACTATGAACACATTAAGAATCAGCGATTACATAAATAGTTTCAAACTGAGCTATTTTAGTCAATACATATATGTAGCATATTCATTCGGAATCAGTATCACCAAACTCTTCGCTGAATGCCTCATCATGAGGCCTACTAAAATTCAACCATAGCTTTATTTTATCTATCGCAACTACTGAAGAGTAAGACTTATTACCCTTTTTGTCAATGGCGTGTCTTCAATTTGGAACCTGTCACATTTATATATCTTTGTGATCCTATATGGACCCTGATACTTGGTACAAGTTTTTTTTTTACTTTGGCTGCTAGCAGGGATATTTTTTTTCGACGCTAACTAAATCTCCTACATTAAACTTTAGAGATTTACTACGCTTCTTGTCATAGTAGTCTTTTGTCTTCTTTTGGGATAGTTTGACATGGGAGTTAATATTTTCTCTAATTTGTGAGATATCTTGATTAGTGATTACATCAGTGACATCATCGGCTAACTTAGATAATATCTTACCTTCATTATTCCCTGTTAACCTGGTACCAAATAAGGCTTCTGATGGCCAACGATTAATGCCCTTATTAAACGTATTGTTCATACCCCATTGTACATCTAGCAGGTGGTCGTCCCATTTATTATCAGCTAAGCCTATGCACTTGGTACTTAATGAGTCTATTATAATTTTATTATAGCGTTCTAATTGCCCGTTGGCTCTAGGAGTGGTTACGGCATTTAAAACGTGTCTGATACCCTTCTCAGATATAAATCTCTTGAATGCATCACTTGTAAATGAAGTACCACGATCCGTTATCACTCGCCTTGGAACTCCAAAGATGCCAAAATATTCAATTAATACTTTTAAGGTCGTAGATGATTTAGTGTTCCTAACTGCCTTTAGATAAATGTAGTGAGTGTAAGCCTCCACAATTACGAGTATATACATATTACCCTTGCTACTCTTCACAAAGGGTCCTACGTGGTCCACGTTAATGGTATAGAACGGGGTATCGATCTTTTCAATCGGGCGTAGATGGCCTGGTTTTTTCCCTCCTAATGATTTCGGATAACTGCATTGTAAACACGAGTTTACATATTTCTTAACAAATGTACGCTCTTCTATCTATCTTAGGAAACCAATAGCTAGCTCTGATCTTTTCTAAGGTCTTTTCAAAGGCAAAATGACCAATATCGTTATGGTTCTGTTTAGCGATTTGCCATCGGACTCCTTTAGGCACTACCCATTTATCACCAGCTGATGTAACTAAATAATTGGTAATTTTTTAAAAACTTATAGTTAGTTTTAATATCTACGATATTGTTTAGATTTGGATCTCTTTATATTCCTATGATTCTCTGAATATCACTATCTACACTCTGTAATTTGGGTTACCAATTATTATTAACATTCCTAACGACCATTACGTTGTCTTCAATCTCGGGAGCATCTCCTACAGGGTTGCGACTTAAGGCATCTACATGACTCACTGATAAACCCGGTCGGTATTCTATATTGAAATTATACTTTTGCATATATTCCCACCATCAAGCGACACGTGGCAACATGTCTCGTTTTTGGAATGTGGCTCTTAGGTAATTACAGTCGGTAATCATTTTGAATTTGATTACAATTAAGTAGACTGAATTTATGTAAAGATGATGCAACAGCTAATGTTTTGAAATCATACGAGGAATAATTTTGTTCCTCTGGGTAAGTTTGCCTACTAAAATAAGCAACGGGTCTGAGCATATTATCATATTTCTGATGAAAAATGCCAACGACACCCTATTTTGCTGGCGTCTGTGTGTAACTCCGTTTTTAAAGTTGTATCATATAATGCCAATGTAGGTTTGCACGCTAGCGCACTCTTTGAAGACCTGAATGCTTTTTCTTGGTCTGGCCCCTATGACCACTTGATATCCTTCCTAAGTAAATCTGTCAATGATCTAACCGATATAGCAAAACCAGGAACATGTCTTCGAAAGAAACTGGCTAGCCCAAGGAATTGTAGGACGTTATGTTGATTTAATGGAGTGGGGAAGTTTTCGACAGCCTTTACTTTCCGTGAACCTGGATGAATACCTTCTGCAGAGACCTCAAACCACAAGTACGCTACTGAAGGACTAAAGAAAGTACATTTGGACAGATTCAGAGTAAGGTCAGCTTTAAGGAGTAATTCTAATATTGATTCCAAGCGCCCTCACTACTTTCATTTGATTTGGATGGTATTATGACGTCATCTAGATAGGCTAAGGCTTCCTCATGTCGCGCTGAACCCAAGACCTGATTGATTATACGTTGGAAGAGAGCAGGCTCGTTTGCTAGCCTGAACGGCGTTCTATTAAATTCTAAATGACCCTCTGGAGTCACAAACGCGGTCTTGTGCTTATCTTCTTCACGAATGGGTATCTAGTAGTAGCCTGATTTTAAGTCTAGTGTCGTAAAGAGCTTATGACCTGATAAGATGTCTAGTTGATCATCAATTAAGGGCATTGGATAATTCTCTCTAACCGTTTTCTTATAGAGAGCTCTATAATACAATCAAAACGAACCAGTACAATACTACTAACATATGACGACGTTGATGGGCGTACTATTTTACTGTCTATGAATTCAGTGACCATACTTCTGACCTACTCTTTCTCCTTAATAGCTAGCTGTAAGGTCTGTATACTACCGGTTAGTTATTATCTAGGTTAATGGTCATTTCTCCTACCGTGGTACAACCCAATTCGCCTAAATTAAGTGCAAAACAACTTCTATACTTATTTAATAAAAGAAGCAATTGTTACCGTTTATCATGGTTAATTGTGACATAGCGTTAATAATAATACTACTATCGGAGACCATTGAAACTTGGTGTATTTTAACTTCAGAATCTAGGCCAGAGACTCTGACTTAATAAGCCTTTCCTTAGGCAGAGAAAGAGGCGTTTTACCCCATGCGTTGAGAACTATCTCTCCAATACCGGATTGGATATGGTACAAACCAGGTAGAATTGTAAATATAGCACCAGATTCAAATCTGGTGTCTCCACTAATGAATTAATCTCCGTTGTACTCTATCTCCGTATATACTTTAACAATCGTCACCCCAGTTACAGAGGTATCATGTGTACAGTTCAAACCTACTTTATAATTATTTAATACCGTATCACTTAATTGTGTAATTTCTAATTGGTCTTTAGTCTTATGTATCTCTATATGCGATTACTCCGTAAAGGTATGGCCTATCGTTAAAGACGGTTGCATAACATTGTCCGGCACTATTACTATTTCTAGATCGGCCACAACGTTATCAATAGATATGGATACTGTTTGTTTACCTAGCGATAGTACAGATGAATTGCTGAAACCTACTAAAATACAGTTGTCCAAGTTAAACGGGATTCCCAATTTTTGAAATTCAGACCACTTGGAGTTTCTTAAATACGCAAGTAATTTATTAAGGTCATCGAATTGTACCGCCTCTGCTCCCAAGCGTACAGACTTATCGTCAATTCCATGGAGAATACAATCTACCGCCTTTTTTCCAACTATACCGCACCTATTCATTAAAGAAACTTTGTCGTAATAATAATTCTCTAAAGAATCGCCAATATGAGCCCGTTTGGATAACATATCACAAAGTATATGGCCGAAATTTTCAGTGGAAGGAACAGCGGGCCCAAGTTTTTCCTACCACTCTGCCCACGTAAAACTGACAGACGGGAGATCCTCGTACTACCGCTGGGCTAAGCCCCTTATCTTCGGGAGTGTAAAATGAGTAGTCTGCTGTTCAGACCAACCGTAAATAGTCGCGCATTCGTTTACTTTTTGTAGCCATATTTTCATGGTTTTGTTCTTTCTTGCTCGGATCGAACTCTGGTATAGTGTTATTAAGGTTCCCTAATTTTGACATAGGATTTTCATCGCGCAAAGACTTCAAAGCTGTGACAACATATCATTATTCATACTAGGCTTACCGACATCTTGTGGTACCGCTCCATCCTTGATGGCGTCCTCAGCAACTGGTTTCCGACTTTGTTGAAATGAGCTGCAATCGCCGCCGCGAAGCGTCTCGCAGGGAGGTTTTCTTCCGATTACCACCGACCGTTGGCTGTGGACGCTGTCAGGGCTCTGCGACCGGCGGCATCGTGAACGGTGCCAGCTTCGGCTCCTTGAGTGTAGCCGCTGATGATGACGACTGGAATTGGTCCTCTGGTACGGCTACGGCATCGGGCTGGGCTAGGTGAGCGGCCAAAATGCCGCGGTCGCGGGGTCGTCAGGACACGGCCACGTGAAGTTCTGAGATTTCTTGAACTACATGACCTCATGTCACGTTCACGAGCAGCTGACTGTCTGCTACGGGAACATCGTCCGCTTCCATCCATAGTTTCTAAAATATTAAATAATCGGACAAGATGCTGCATTTCAAATGTATGTAGTGAGAGTTTAACACTAGGCAACCATACTGTAAAGTTTTATTACTGTATTTATGTAGGCGTGTTTAAAATACATGAAGGTATTTATAGTAAATACTAATGGTTTTATTTCTATAGTGAAACAGTACATAATAGCAAAATAATTCCTAATAATGTTACGACGTTTTCAACAAGCTGTTAGGCAGCGAATAGTTTTAGCAATGAGACTTAATTTGCTATAACGTGGGTACAGTACAGTACAGTACAGTGGTAGCATGTTCGTGTCTAGTTTCACTACATTCAATCAATCAATTTAAAATATTTCGATATACCTACCTAATAATACCTTTAGCTCAGTAGTAATGATTATTTTTAGGTGCAATAAATTTTAAAGACATTATAAATAGAAACTGTCTTTTCTGCCTCGTACCTACTAATTGCCCAATGTTGAAAAAAAAACAAAAAGAAAAAACTTCTAGAAGTGGGTACGTTTTATAATCCCTCTTCTGAATTGTTAGAATGGCGAGGTAAAGGAGAATAAATCAAGGCACAAGATAATACAATTATAGAATTTATTCCAATATTGCAATGAGTAGGTACATCTATCGCGTACGAAAGTTAATATTGCAAGTACATACACACGGTATCGGTTGTTCACTGTTAACAAACACACCTTATAGCAAACAGTTATTAATTACACTGTGCAGTACTTACATGGTAATATTACAATACTTCACCCGTATAGTAATAGGGAAGATTTTGATGTTTCCTCGGTAACTCTTTTGAGTCGACTGCGCCTACCAAAAATGGCATTAACCCCCGCTATTCTTTTTCAACCCGCCTTTTATGCACACAAGATAGTCAAGCAACATACTTTTAATTTATTCTATTAATAATATTATTTATGATCTGTTAGTGCCATTTTTAGTATTACAATTAAATATTTATAAATTGCTAATATTTGAGAATAATGTATTTACTTCCAAATTTATAAAATGAGTAATATTATATTAATATTTTAATTTAACACTAATAGTGTTTAGCACTATATCCGTTAGCGCCATTTCGATATTACAAATAAATATTCATTTATTGCTAACATTTGATAATAACCGAGTTATCTAACTCTAATTTCGTAATTAAATAAATAATAACGATTAATGACGCTAACAGTATGTATGTTGTCTGTGACAAAATGGATTCTTAATTTTAATTTTAGTTTCAGAATCGCAGGTCTAATGTAAAATTTGCAATGAAATACAAATTCCTGAGTTTTATATTTATATTCATATTTTGTGAGTACTATATTTTTTTTAATCCTCAAAATTATATATTACAAATTAAATTAATTACAATACAAATTTCCAATCATTATCTGCAATCATAGATTGATAGATGTTATGTCAAATCAAATAACCCGCCCCGTATCGTTTCCGGCGCAAAGGTGCCCATGACATCAGCAGCGTTGCCTCGCTGAATCGCGATGCCATGCCATCCTCTGCCCCAGAAACGAGCCGGAGCGGATTTTGTAAGTATTTATAATGTAGATATATTCACTTACTACCTAAATATCTTCCCTTTTTTTTTGTTTTTTACGTGCGTAAAATCCCCACGTATACCTCCCCGCCGGAGCAGGTGGAGGAGGTTATGTCGGAATCGAACCGACTAAAACGCACGCCCCCTGTGGGTCCCTTTGGTTGCCGAAGGTGAGGTTGACAGGTATATCCCTCGCACCCCGGCCGACCCAGGGCCATCTCTCACGATCTGGCCCTCTTCTCGGGTGTGGGGACTACAGAGTCCCCAACTCGTCCCCGGAAACGGGTAGGCGCGAAATATCTTCCCTTGAAAGAACCGGTCACGAACACCCTCAAGCGTTCACAGATGCGTAGTTATCACTACCTAGTTCTTTCCCCGAGTAAATTCAGATCCTATGCGAATATTGCTTTTATTATTATAATATATTATTTATTATTATTATTACGATAAAGAGTAAACTATCTTCCTCAGTTTTTACCCGACTACGGCGAAGCAAAAGGAGGGTTATGATTGCAACTTGGCAAATACATGTTTTATACTTTAGGTGTAAACGAGGGGTAACAAAACAATATATTCTAGGGTAAAGTGGTATACGACCACGGCTATCCTTGATATTTTCTTGTTTAACACTTTTTAGAGCGTGATTTTTCAGTAGTCGGGTTTTAACGTTTATTGACCACAATCTTCCTACAGTCCCGGGTCCTTTAAGTGGGGCGTGAAAAAGCATATGATGAGACCGTCAAGCTGAGTGTCACCATTGTCACACGGTATGTGTAGGTAATGGTGACCCTCTTTTCTGAGACTTTGTCTTCAGCTTACCATCAGGCAAGGCGAAGTCTAATTGACGTGTTCTATATATAAAAAAAATTAAAAAATCTTTCCTCTTTATAATATTAGTATAGATTGTAGGCTTCGATGGGTTTATGAGTCCCCGTTTTCAGAATAACGTCAACCATACCTGCAAACCAAGTACACCTGCTAATTAACTGACAAGCCACAAAACATACAAACAAAACAGAGAGACTTTTTTACGGTATTGTACCTACTATAACAAAAATAATGCACAACAGTGCGCCAACAGACTTGAAATGAAAAACTCAATAAAAAAAACCGCACACCATGTCAACAAGCACCTAAAACATTTTCCATTTAACAATCTGATGTACTTGATAGTTACTACATTATCAACTTTATTCTGTTGGAGTAAGGGTTCTTTCAGCTTTTTAATCTCTAGTTCTTGTTACACAGTCAGGGGTAAAACTGTTCTCGATTGAAACTGTCGGATTGCAATTTGCTCACTTCGAACATGATTGTGGATAGTGGTTGCTTATTATCTTTTGTTTCTGATAGGTAGTTTAGTTCACTCATTGAATTGTAAATCCTATTTTTATTTATTACGGCCGGTGTGCGATGAATATGCCTTCAGCAAGTTAACCTTAGGTAACCCATGACGACGTGCATTTTAGTAAATTCCGGCGGGGGCACGATAAAAAGGTGTATTTGTTGCGATACATTCGTGTGTTTCCCGGCAAAAAAGAATTTGGACCACCTAATCTCTTCTCATGCGGTGTCGTACAAGGCGACTAAGGGATAGGGCTGTTTAACATGAGGTCGCAATGTGTGGAGATGAAGAAGGAGGTGGTAGAAAGAATATATGAATGTATGTATGGATCCCAATGTTAACTTCCAACAGCTATGGAAAGCTCTAATAGTGTTAAATAAGTCAAAATTAATTACTCTTTGTGTTTTATGACTTAGAGTTATAAAGATAAGTTGTGAAGATCGCTCAATGATGCTTTGTGCTAACAAAGTTTTAGCATTAACAGAATAAATTGTAGCAGTGCTATCAAATGGAATACTTAAACGTGTCTCTGTTTTGAGACCGAAAGCCATTTCCAAGTATATTTCAAATAATAAACACTGGAAATAAACATTATAACTGGCACAGTGATATAATTTTATTAATTTTATAATTTTTTTTTAAAAGGAAATTTAGCAACCGTAATTACTAATATTCCTTCTAACCCCTCCAACTATGCTAACTTGCTTGTGCTAGGAGTGTGTTCACGCCGATATTATAATGGCCAGGATTCGAATCTGGGACCTCTCGATCGTAAGGTCGACACCTTAACCATTAAGCTACCGATGCTTCTATTTATTGCTATTCAGTTACTTTCATCCATTAAATGTTCAGAACTTTATTCATCACTAGCTATTGCCCGTGGTTTCACCCTCGTGAAATTGTATTCCCATTTCAGACCGATACGTTCAGCCGTGAATTGAATAGCCTATGGACGTGTGCAATACCAGAGGAGTCACACTCGCGCTGCCGACACTGTAAGCACAATGAATTTCTGTGTCGTCAGTCGTCAGTGTAGAAGACAACGCAGGACCTTTAGTTTTCCCACTGACATCACAAAATCTCTCCAATGAGCTCTGGCTACCCTACTCACTGCCGGGAACACAATGCGAGGTTATTATGGCTGCGGTTATCTGTAGGTTATACCTACTACTTTTATACAATATACAATTATACTACTTTAGAAAAAGTAAACTGAATATTTACCAAAATTGTCAATCTTTGAGTTTATCCGATATTTTGGCGGTGTAACAAGTGCCATGGTTACGGATGTACTATCTGAGTTAAATATTATTGGGCCAACCGTATCGGTCTACCCTCTTCTTTAATCGTTTCATATCCATCAACAAACATGGCAAAAATCCCATTGACTTTTATAATATCCAATAACTTTTAGTATTGTTCTGGGTTACATCCAAGACTAACACCTTCACCTGGAAGACTATAATTCAATGGCTTAACTATTTCTATTAATCAAGATAACCACTTGAAACGATCGCACGCCACCCCTATATAATAAATAATCAAACTACGCTTTAAGTACTCAATTTATAACTCGTGCGAATAAACATGGCACCTGGCGCGAAAACAACCCTCCTCTCGCATCCTCGCACGAGACCCCGCTCTCGTCCTTTAAGACCAGCAGCATCCGAAACACTGTGACCATTACACGTTTGCCTTAGTTTGAATTTCGTAGTTATCGAATTTTATTTGAGATTTGGTATTGTTAAGTTTGGGAAGCCAGGTGCTGTGTTAATGTGCACGAGTTATATACGTACATACATATAATCACGCCTTTATCCCCGGAGGATTAGGCAGAAGTTGTTGACTCGAGTCATGCATCTGAGGCTGAGTCTGGGCTGTATATATCTGTCGGATGTTAAACAGCCATATCCCTTAGTCGCCTTGTACGTCACTGCACGGGAAGAGATGGGGTAGCCCAAATTCTGCCGGGAACCACGCTGCGACTTAAATATAGTTACTATAAATATCATGCGGCACTGAATTGATTCATTCTTCCAACCACTGACGTAGAAATATTGTTCACAATGAATTAAAGCTTGACATTAACAAACGAAGCCATTTCACAAGGCAAAGCGCTTTTTGGCTGTTCTCTCTAGTTACATTAATGTAACTGAAGCTCTTATTTCAAAATGTTGTATTATTATACGTAGTCAAATCTATTTGTAAATCAAGCGGTCTTCGTCTTCGTCTTTAACGGTTAACGCTTAATCCCAGTCGCATCTGAAGCTCTTACCTTGAAGTCTGGGGTCTGTTTTACCAGTGGTGGCAGTTAGACTCAAGTAGTGGGGCAGCGAAAAAGGTACGATGCTCTTAGCAAGCTCAAGTCTCGTTACACAATATACAGCTTTATAAGCCCGCTTCACTTAGTTTTAGTACCTACAAGTCTTTTTTTTTATACAACTTAGGTGGCAGACAAGCACAAGACCCACCAGATGGTAAGTGGTTACCATGACCTATAAACGTGTGTAACACCAGTGGAGTCACATCCGTGCTGCCAACCCTGTAAGAACAGAGATTTTGTGCCGTCAGTGTAGAGGACAAAGCAGGACAAGCCTTTTGTCATCCCACTGACAGCACAAAAACTCTCCAGTGAGCTCTGGCTACCCTACTCACCGCCGGGAACATAACACGAAGTTATTATAACCGCGGTATTCTGCAGGGCAGAAGTACTTCCCCAGTCGGACTGCTCAGTTGTTCGAAAATACCGCCGTGTCCTACCTCCTCCATTGTCACAGAAATATTCCAGTTTATGCCACTGCATGTGCCACTTCTTCTTCTTCTTCAGCTTAGCGTTAATTTCAGTCACCTCCAAAGCTTTCACCTCATAGTCTGGGGTCTGCTTTACCAGTCTAACTGCAGATTTGGCTGAACTTCGATATTTTTTGTGAAGCGACTATCATATGACCTCTACAACTTAAAGACGATATCGAAGAACTTTTTAAGTATCTAACTACCCATAACGGTTGGCATAAAAGTTCATATGGCAAGCGGAACCGACCGCTTAACGTACTCTCCGACGCATGACCAGACCAATGCAAATACCCATATTCATGCATACAAATATTTGTATTCCGCGGGGATTGAACCCATGCCTTCCAGTGTAGCGGCTGCATTTACTACCGGGCGTGATTGAATTAATAGAGGAGAGAATTTTGAGGAGATAGGACACGGCGGTATTTCCGCCCAATTGAGCAGTCCGACTGGGGAAGCCACCCTCCACCCTCCACACAGCACACCCTCCACAGGAGCACACCTCCGCCCTACAGAATACCGCGGTTATAATAACTTCGTGTTGTGTTACCGGCGGTGAGTAGGGTAGCCAGAGCTCACTGGAGAGTTTTTGTGCTGTCAATGGGATGAACAAAGGCTTGTCCTGCTTTGTCCTCTACACTGACGGCACAAAATCTCTGTTCTTAGGGTCGGCAGCACGGATGTGACTCCACAGGTGTTACACACGTTCATAGATCATGGTAACCACTTACCATCAGGTGGGCCGTGGGCTTGTCTGCCACCTAAGTTGTATAAAAAAAAAAGATATTCTAACTTAAAAACATGTAAACACCTTCTCAAGCTTTTACATTTATATTATACTTATCAATGGTGTACCTATGAAAACTGAAAAGTAATACCTACAATAAAAGTATTGGCAACGAACCTGGCAATCAATATACGAAGCCAGAGTTATCAGGTAGCAGGTATATTAAATCTTTTCCAACGAGAAGTTGTGGGGTTTCTCCAATCCGTGAGATCTCATAGAAAAGGTTTATAAGTTTTGTTAGAATGTACCTCGCGCAGATAGAATGTTCTATTTCAACATTTGCTCTAACTTGTATTTTTTCTCGATGTATGTATTATATGTATTGTAGATGTATTCTATGTATTCTTCAAATAGTTGGTACTCATTTCGATTGCCAGTACTTAGAATGCATGTTAGCTTTAACTACGTAAATATATTTATAGGAATATTGATAAGTTTTATAACTAATCTGTGAATCAAGTAAACAGCCACTTTAAATCGTTTTAAAAACATTTTTCAATCATTTAATCTGTGTAACAGTCATAAAAATAAAAGTTTTAAACCACAAACAAAGGAAATATCCACGGCTTCACAATAAACCTCATTCAAAGTGTAAGGAAAAAAGCATTGTCATTTACAAGAGCCCGCGAAAGCCAGAACGCCTTTACCAAAGTTATTGAGAGTACTGGAAAAACAAATGCGAGGCACTTAGCATCAACTTTCTTTTGTGCCCATCTTGTAGGTTGTATAGTACCTTACACAGTACTTACATTAAGGTGGTATCCCGGGAGAAAACATAACGTAAGACTTTTTGAAAGTTTTTGCTCAATCTGTATTTGTTTTATATATTTTACGTGCCTAGCCCAGGGGGTAAACATTTGAGTAGGTATATGTATGTACATTTTAACTTACAATCTTAAAATATACATCACAATCCACTCGTTATTGTGTAGTAAAGTCTTTCCTGGAAGAAATAAACTGCAATAAGAGAAGTCTGTTGTACCTATTTTGTCCTTTATTAGTTTCTTTTGTAATGGTGCAAATATGATACAACTTACTCTTAATTCGCGAACATGTTCCCGGGACAAAAGTAACCTATCCCTGTCCTAATTGTTTGCCAGATCAATTCTCACGTTAGAGCTTGATTAATTAACAAATAACTAAATAAAATAAATAAAATAAAAAAGCCTTTTATTTCTTACTGGTTAGGTACATAATTAGGTTTACAAAAATATTGTAAATTAAATGTGTAGTTGTAAATTATTCCGTATATTTATTTCTATTGTAAGAACCCCTCTCTAGTGGAAGGTAAAGGCCTCCTCCAGAGATAGCCAATTTGTTCTATCTTCTGCTACTCGTATCCAGTGGTCGCCGGCTATTTTTATAATGTCGTCTGTCCAACGTGCATTTGGTCTACCTTGTCTCCTTTTGCCTGATGGTCCTCGCCATGATGTGGTTTCTTTGGTCCAGCGATTGTCTCTAAGTCTGGCCACATGTCCTGCCCACCGCCATTTTAGTTTTTGTGAATAGCTGAGAGCGTCAATGACTTTAGTTTTTTGTCTTATGTCGGTATGGCGGACTTTTTCGATCTTTCTAATGTTCAAAAAGCTTCTTTCCATGCTCCTTTGACATGTTATAATCTTGTTTTTCACTTTCCTAGTAAATTTCCAGGTTTGGCAGGCATATCTTAGTGAGGGGAGTAGACAGGTATTCATGACTTTGCTTTTCAACTTGATGGTCATGTCGCTTTTTAGAATTTCTTTTAGACTCCAAAATTTTTTCCAGGTGATGTTGACTCTTCTCTCTACTTCCTGTAGGTTGTTGTCTTGGTTGAATGAAATTTGTTTTCCTAGGTAAATGTAGGTGTCAACATAAGTTAAAGGTAGATTATCAAGGTATATAGGTATTCTAGTATAGTTTGTCATGACATTTGTTTTATTTAGGTTGATTTCTAGTCCTACTTTACGGCTTTCTTCATGTAGAGAGTTTATCATCATCTGTAGTTGGTTTGTGTTTTCTGATAACAAAACTATATCATCAGCGAAACGGAGATGGCTCAGGTAACTACCATTTATGTTTATGCCAACTTTTTTCCAGCTGAGGCTGCGGAAGACGGACTCCAGTACGGCTATAAAGATTGTTGGAGATATTGGGTCTCCCTGTCTTACCCCTCTTTTTATTTCTATCAGTGGCCCAGTGGTCTCTAGCTTCACTCGGCTAGTACTGTTGTCATATAAGTTTTTTAGAACTTGTATGTAGTCCAATGCCACTCCTTGTGAGAGTAGAGCTTCCCAGATTGTTGGATGGAGTAGAGTATCGAAGGCTTTTTGATAATCGATAAACACGGCATAGAGTGGTCTATTGAACTCTTGGTATTTATCTATCGTCATCTCTAGCGCGTGAATGTGATCTATTGTAGAAAATCCTCGTCTGAAGCCTGCCTGTTCTATGGGTTGGAATTTTTCCGTGGATTCTTTTATTTTTTTCTCTATAATGTTGGAAAAGAGCTTGTATAATGAAGGTAGTAAGCTAATTGGTCTATAGTTACCAATGTCATTCGGATCTCCTTTTTTATAGAGCAGAATTATTTCGGACTCCGACCATTGACGTGGTGTGATTTTGCAACTCAGTATCATATTGAACAGTCTAGTTAGAGGTTTACTTAAGTACATGTATCCAGATTTTATTGCTTCGTTGGTGATTCTGTCTGGTCCTGGGCATTTATCTGCTTTTAATGATTTAATTCCATTCACAACCTCGGCTTCATCGACGGTTGATTTCGCCTCTTCTGTAGAGCTGTTCGGTAATTTATATGCTGGTTGATTTGGCGAGCTATATAGGTTTCTGTAGAAATCTGTTGCTATTTTGAGTATTTCTGTTCTATTTTGCGTGTTATTATTTTTGTTTTTTAGTTCTTCAATCCATGATTTATGATTTCTGAGTTCTTTATATGCTTTTTTGACGCTTCCCGTGGCATGAAGATATTTTTCAATAGTTTGAGTGCGACGTGTCTTATAGTCTTGGTTGATACGTTTACTTATGAGCTTATACAGTGCCTTTAGTTCGTTTTTCATGGCTCTGGATTTCGGTTTGACCTTGTGTATATCTTGTCTTCTTTTGATTAGTGCCTTTGTACGTTCTGATAGTATTTGGTTTTTCTCTATGCGTTTGTTGGATGTTAGTTCGTGTGTTTTTTTCAAGCTAGTATCAATAGCATTTGTTATTTTGTCATAGAAATTTTGAACCGTGTCAGCGTCATCCCAGTGTTCGAGCAAATTATTACAGCAACTGTTCAGTGATTCGTTGTAGGTTTGTATTTCCTTATCGTTCCTTAACTGGGATCTGGGGCACTGACCAAATTTGCTACGATTTTTTGCCATTGAAAGTATATTGAAAGCTGCTCTAATGGGTCTGTGGTCCGAAGGGTAAGTGATGTTCAAGACCTGTATATTTTCAACGTTTTTCGGTAGGTTTGTTAGGATGTAGTCTATTTCGTTCTTCGTATTGCCACCCGGTGACTTCCAGGTCCATCTTTGTTTGTTATTCTTTTTGAAAAAGGTATTCATAATGGTTAGGTTGTTTTCATTCGCAAAATCAATGAGTCGGTCTCCTCTATGGTTTCTATTTCCATATCCGTGTTTTCCAGTAATGGTTTCGTTTGGTTTGGGTTGCCCAATTTTGGCGTTGAAGTCACCTATGAGTATTATATTGTTTCCTGATAGTAGCATGGCGTTGTCGACAGTATTGTAGAAAAGCTCTAGTTCTTCATCTTTCGCAGCCTCTGTTGGGGCGTAAGCTTGAATAATATATAAGACTAGATTGTTGATATGTATCTTTAGCAGCGCTACTCTTTCTGAAAGTCCCTTAAAATATATTATATGTTTCTTTAGATGTTTTTTGATAATAAAGCCTACTCCGTATAATCCTGGTGTATTCCCGATGTGGTAGAGTATAAAATCTTCATGTTCTTCTATCTTGTTACCGAGTCTTCTGACTTCTGAGAGGCCAATAATATCATATTTTACGTTTTTTAGAGATTCTGTAAGTTCCAGCAAGCGTGCATAAGTGGAAAGGGTTTTAACATTGTAAGTCGCTATATGTAAGATGTTATTTTTAGTAGTATTTGACATGACCGTTGTTGTTTTCTCTGGAGGGTTTTGGTCGTAATCTTCCTCGGGGACCAACCGGCTTGGAAGATATGGTTTGGCGTTCGCTTTTATTTGTTCTTCATTTTTTCTGAGAGAGGGGCGTAATTGCTATTGTTTGTTGTTTTTGTTAGTTAGATCGTTTGTTTGGTTGTTTTGATTGTTAGTGGTTTGGGTTTTGGTTGTTAGGAAACCGAGTATTCCTGGTTTGATAACTCCATCTGATACACTTGAAGATCTTTGTATTCTTGTTTGGGTTTTGTTCTTTTTATGGGCTTGTGCTTTTGGATCTGCTTTCGTACGATCATTGTATTTTGGTGAAATTGGTAGTGTTCTTTTTTTGTTGTTGGAACTATCTGCATTTTTATTATGTATTATTAGTTTGTCGTACTTGATGGTGGCGAAGTTTCCTTTTTCTCTTTCAGTGATTACTTGCTCTTGCAGTTCCTTTCTTTTTTCGAGAACATGTTGTGGGAAGTCTTCTTTTATATAGTAATTGGTGTCTTTTAATAGTCTCCTTTGTTTAAAAATTTGTATTTTCGTGCCCAGTGTGCTGAAAGTCACGGTAATGGGTCGGGGCTTTTCTCCTTTCTTCCCTATTCTTCTAGTTTCTTGTATGTCCCTGAGTTCTAGCCCAACCGAGAAATATTGATTTATGAAACACAGGATGTTTTTTTCTAAGTCTGCATACGATTTTTCAGCTTCTGGTAAACCAAAAATTACTATGTTCCTCTGTCTTGATTGTTTTTCTAAAACATATAGTCTTTTTTCTTGAATTTCCAGTTTTTCTTTGATGTTTTCGTATTTTTGATCTATTGTGTTAAATTTTTCTTCCAGTGTGCAGTTAATATTTTGCGTTACTTGTGCCGTAACTTTCTCAGCTGACTGTACGATTGTTACTTTTTGTTCATTTAACTCAGTTTGAATATCTTTGAGCATTTTCATAACTTCCTCCATGGTTTTCGGTTATAATGTATTGTTTTGGTACTTGTGCTGCCCTCTGTGGACTTGATTTGGTACTATGTAGCTGGTCAATTGTGTAGTGTTTGTCAGACTAAACACTTCTAAATATTTCTTCTAGATGGCGTTGTTTTATTGATCAAAACTGCAAAATCATGTATAGGTTTTAATTATTTATGTAATTTTTAAGCTTAAATGATGTAAATTGTCTTTTTTGAAATTCGTTCACTTGTTTGTAGGTCACTAATAGCAGTATAATGCGGAAAATGACAGTAATAGTTCAGATTTTGAAAAGTTTTCAATTCACTTTTTTGTACGTTAATAAGTTTGTTATTCACTTTTGTCCACTTTGACCACAATGTATTACTAAATTCACTTGTTTATAAGTTTACTACACTTATTTATAACATCTGATATCACTTATTTATATTTTTAATTTACACCAAATACGGAGCCGATGTTTACCGTGGCACAGTAGCGCCCTCTCCCCTAACAAATAACTAAACACCCAAAAACCTTCATCATAATCATCTTCATCAGATAGGATAGGATCTTTGAAACAATCTGACTCCTGTAATACAAGTTTTAAACTTAGCTCATTAGTCAGGGTTTTAATGCAGATACGTAAAAGTATCTGATGAGGCCGCCAAGCTGAGTGCCACCATTGTAGCACTTAGTGTCTGTAATGGTGACCCTCTTTCCTTAGACTTTACCTTTAGCTTACCATCAGGCGAGGTGAAGTCAAGTTGGCGTGGCCTATTTAATAAAAATGTACTCTGCCTCTTTATTCAATATGTTGCAATAAACGTTAATTATATACTATTTCAACTAGGGTCATTATAATAATAATTATTTTTATAATGACCCTAGTTGAAACTGAAATTAGGTACAGTTTCATTCATATAGTTTTGTTTAGTTTAGTACCTATATATATCATTTTGTAATTTGAAACTTAGCAATCTGATTCAAACTGCATGCAAGTATTAAGAAGTTACTTCTATACAGATAACACTGTTCTTTTTTATTATATCAGTTCCCAAACTTTTCGAAGTTGGAACAAAAAGTCACATGAAGTAATCAATTTCCAAGAGACTGCGTCCCTTATTTCTGAACTTTGAAATTTATTGTATTAAGCTATTCAAATATCCCCGTGAACTTTTGCTGCGATAGTCATAAACTGATTTGAAGGAAATTTATTCGCCAATAAAATTGCAAAAGTATAATAATGATATTTCAGGAATGGGACGCGATGTGCCGCCCTATAGAAGATTAGAATGTACCAATCGCATATCATATACTGTTATCATGGGAAAACTTCCAAAGTGTGACTTAAGATTTGTTTTAATAGGAAGTGATGCGAATTCGTTAGTAAAGTCAGTACTTCAGTTCTTGATACCCATGGTATTGTGTATGTTTATCCTATCCTACTAAACCTACTGGGCGGGTAAGATGGTTTATTTTTTTTTCTACCTACCTATTTGTGGAAAAATATTATAAGCTAGCTGAACCGCCTCGGCTTCACCAATTTAATCTTTGAAAAATTTATGGAAATCTGCCGTATTTACCTGCCGTCAGATTTACTGGTGGTAGAAACTTGGTGGCACAAATTTGTCTCAAGTTTCGACCGGGTAGGTACCACCGTGCACTATTGCGAAAAACCCTCCATAGCAATTCAATCTCGGTTGGATTGTGTTCAGGGGTCAGCAAGTGCATAGCCGGGCAGAGGTGGTGGTTGTCGCAGCACTAGTGGGACCAGTGGGTCTTGGCGTAGTCTAGTGGGGATGGCGCGGGGCGATGCGCCGAACAGGGAGACCTGTAGAAACGGTGGTGCCGCTGGCCGCCCGCGGTATAGTACAGGGGCCCAACTGGGGTTAACCACCTTGGGAGGCTGCTTCGCCAGGCCGCGCATAATCCCGATATGGTTCGTCGTGCCGGTTGGTGATCGGATTTGGGAGCCCGGCGACCATACTTGGGGGGGTACGGGGGCCCTTCCGTTCGGCGCATCGGCTCTCGCCATGCCTCACATTCATAGATAAAACCAATATCCCGCGCTTTGTCACACGGTGCTGCGGCGGCAATCACCTCTTTTTTCACGCCTTCTCCCACCCAAACTCATGGCAGCGCAACTTAGAGAAATAGGCAACACAGCGGCTCGTCACACTCCCAAAAGCTTGCTATTTGAGGTGGAGTCCACTAACATCTGTGGGCTCCATGCAAACCTCAACGCCGTCCACCAACACCTAGAGACGGCGAAACCTGCCATGTTTTTTCTAACGGAGACGCAAATACACCGCCCTGACGACACGACCTACTTGCTCTACCCTGGCTATGTTCTTGAGGAAAGTTTTCGTGCAAAAGCCGGGGTATGCGTGTTTGTTAGGGCGGATGTTTGCTGTCGCCGTTTGCGCTGCCTAGAGGAGCCATCCTTCTCCATCCTTTGGGTACACGTAGACCATGGCCCTACGAGTCAGATCTATGTGTGCCTCTACCGTTCCCATACAGGAGATGCTGAGACAACTCGACTCTTTGAATATCTGAGTCAGGCGGCAGATGATGCGCAGGAGCGATTTCCGAATGCCGAAATGGTATTTTTGGGGGATTTTAACGCACACCACGAGATCTGATTGGGCTCCTCCAAAACAGACCATGCGGGAAGAGCCGCCCACGCATTTGCTCTGGCGCACAGCCTGACCCAATTGGTGCACGAGGTCACTAGGATACCAAGAAGGTCGGGCCTAGCACCTTCTCTGCTAGACCTTCTGCTGACGAGTGATCCGGACCGGTACAGTGTATCGGTGCGAGCCGCTTTAGGCAACTCCGACCACTGCCTGGTCTGTTCCACGGTGCCTATTATAGCGCCCCCACGACCCGTGCAGGGGAAGCGGCGTCTCTGGCACTACTGGGATGGACTTCGTGACTATTTTGCGTCCATCCCGTGGGTTGAGCGCTGCTTTGAAGGTAAGAACCCATCGGATTGTGCTACTGCTGTCGCCGGTGAGATCGGTCTGGGTATGGAATACTATATCTCATACACCGATATCACCGGAGACCGCGGGGTGCGCCCTTGGTTCGGGCGCGAGTGCGCGGAAGCTGTTGAACAAAAACAGTCTGCGTACCGCGCTTGGGTAAGGGCGCGCGCCACGCGCCATCCCAATCTGGGCCACTTCAAGGCGGCGTACAACAGAGCCACAAAGGTCTGTAGAAGGGCCTACGTCAGAGCGGATGCCCTGCGCATAGCGCGGCTTGGTCAAGAGCTAGTGATGCATCCCACGGGAAGCCGTGGCTACTGGCGAGTGGCTAAAGCCGTGCAAGCCAACTTCTGTCAGCCTTCGCTGCCTCCGCTGCGTAACCCTGATGGATACCTGGCCCATGAGCCGCAAGAGAAGGCAAATCTGCTGGCTATCCTACAGTTCGGGTACAGTGCCTTTGTCTTGGAAAGAGGCGAATGTTCAGCCGATACCCAAGAAGGGGGATCGCTCGGAGCCAGCCAACTATCGACCCATAGCCGTCACCTCAGTGCTGTGCAAAGTGTTCGAGCACATAATTAACAAACAGCTCATGCGGCACCTAGAGGATCACTCCTTAATTAATAACCGGCAATATGGCTTCAGACCGAAACGGTCAACGGGTGATCTTCTAGCATACGTTACCCATCTTTGGGGTGAGGCTATGGACAAGAACGGCGAGTCACTGGCAATTAGTCTTGACATCGCCAAAGCTTTCGATAGAGTCTGGTACAAATCGCTTCTTTCCAAGCTACCTGCCTTTGGTCTGCCTTCTAGGCTATGCAACTGGGTTGCTAGCTTCCTGCAGGGACGCCGTATTCGCGTCCTTTGTGACGGACGAGCTTCGTAGTTTCTGCAGGTAAATGCTGGCGTGCCCCAGGGGTCCGTCTTATCACCCACTCTCTTTCTTCTGCATATCAACGACATGCTGTCTACCGGCAATGTTCATTGTTATGCAGACTATAGCACTTTACATGGGAGTTATCATGGACATCCTGCGGCCAAGCAGGCAGATATCGCAGAGAAAAGGCAGCTTCTTATCACTGAGCTTGACGGGATCCTGAATCACATTTCTCAATGGGGCTCTGAGAACCTGGTTGAGTTCAATGCCAAGAAGACGCAGGCATGTGCGTTTACAGCAAAAGTATCTTCTTTCCTTCCCCTCCCCACTCTTCAGAGCACGCCACTGCCACTGCAGGACAATCTCAATATCCTAGGTATGGATGTTCGCTGCAACCTGAATAACAAAAATTACATCGAAAGTATCATCAAAACAGCCTCACGAAAACTCGGAGTCCTGAACAGAGTGAGACGATTTTTCACGCCGGAGCAGCGGTGTCTTCTATACGAGACACAAATTCGCTCCTGTGTGAAATACTGCTCGCATCTCTGCAAAGTACTTACTAGATGCTCTCGACAGGTTGCAGCGACGTGCGGTCCGCATCATTGGGAATCCCGAGATCACGAACACCCTAGAACCTTTACAGCTGCGTAGAGATGTTGCGTCCATGGCTGTATTTTACCGTCTGTACCATGGGGAGTGTACTGAGATGAGCTCTTCCAATTAGTCCCACCCTCCCCTTTCCTACACAGGACAACACGTGCAGGTCTTAGATGTCATCCGCACACGGTGCAAAACATCCGATCAAGAACCAAGCGGTTCGGAGACTCTTTCCTCTGTCGCACCATTAAGGCCTGGAATTCATTACCAGCTCACGTGTTTCCTTCTTCCTACAGTCCCGGGTCCTTTAAGCGGGGCGTGAAAAAGCATATGATGAGGCCGTCAAGCTGAGTGTCACCATTGTCACACAGTATGTGTAAGTAATGGTGACCCTCTTTTCTGGGACTTTGCCTTCAGCTTACCATCAGGCAAGGCGAAGTCCAATTGACGTGTCCAATATAAAATAAAAAAATAAAAAAATTGCTAACATTTACAATCATTCCTCCGCTCTTTTAAGTAGTAGCGTGATGATATATAGCTTAAAATCTTCGAAACGGACATCTCAATACAAAATTATTTTTTCAATTCAGGGCAGTAGATCCTGAGATAAGCGTTCAAAGAAACAAACAAACTCTTTACCTTTATGACAATAGTAGATATAGATGTGAAAATTTGTGAAGATATTTGAATGTTTGTTATTCAATCACTTTTGATTGATTGATTTGATTTGGCTTATATTTGGTTCACTTGAGTAATACATAGAGGCTACCTTTTTTATTCCGGCAACAAGTTTCCATAGGTTTGAAGACACGGCGTCAAAATAAAACCAATATATTGTAAGTTAAATAATCCGTGTGATGGCGGAGAAACAATAAAAGTATCACCCCAAAACTAGCCCTGGCTTAGTGACTGATTTAATTTTTCTATTTCTTAATCGATTTAACCAACCAACAATTAGCGAGGAAATAGTATGCCGAAGTATTCCAACATTAGGAGAGGCCTATGTCCAATAGTGAACTCTCATAGGAGATTCATATATAGACAAACCATAAAGACATACAGTTTTTCAATTTCAAGAGAGGTTTATAAATCTAGTTTCTAGATTTATAAACTTCGTAAATAAAAAAAAACAAATCAGCTTTATGTAGGTACTATACTAATTAGTATTTCATATGCTCTATCTATTCTTTATTGCGAAAGGCGTCTTCAAACAAAACAGTAGACATCATAGACGAATACATTAGTCTGCTCCAGTAATTTATTTGGATCCTTTAAATGTTTTTATATAATGGCAGCCCTGAGAGCTCCTGTTCAATTTATCAGTAAAATTAAATATTTACTTGAATTCGAAGCTCAAATATTTCAAGAAAAATCCTTGGAAGGTGACACTGACTGATGTCGATTGGTAGCCTCTTATTGAATTGTACCTCCGAGTCACCGAGAGCAAATACACTCCAAGATCAATATTAAACTTTTAATTCCAATACTTCGGAACTGTTATGATATATTTTTATTGTTGATTGATGGCACTTGGTGGAATTCGTTTTTATTTGCCTGGCGTTTCGACCAGGTTACCGACAGGAGCACGGCCCGTGTAACCTGGGCGAAAAATCAGGCAAATGAATGGTATGTATATATGTACCTATAGGTACCATGATCCTGTCAATTCCCGTAAACATTATTGTATATATTTATCTCAAATAATTATGTTTTGTTACAACTTAGTTTTGAAGTTGCCGTCTAATTGCGACGTGGCTGAACTACAATATTTTGCGTGAAGCGAGTACCATCTGAATGTACCAATTTCATGTGGCTGGTAAATGTCATGAAACTCTGCAATTAGCTTCAGAATCTAATATCATATCACATTTAAATAAATCAGTTCAGTTTTTAAATAAACAGATTTCGATTAAGTTTGCTGAAATATGTGTGCGTTTAAATTGTACCGGTTTAGGTAACTAAATTTTATATAAGTATTTTGATAAGGAGGTAGGACACGACGGTATTTCCGTAAAATTAAGCAGTCCGACTGGGGAAGTACCTCCGCCCTACAGAATAACGTGGCCTTAATAACCTAGTGTTGTGTTCCCGGCTAAGCTCACTGTAGAGTTTTTGTGATGTCAGTGGGAAGACCAAAAGCTTGATTCATTTATTTATTTTGAAACTTTATGCACAGTCTATTGTATAAAGGTGGACTTAATGCCAAAGACATTATTTGACAGTCTACCTTAGGGTGATACAGAGATGCATTGAGGTAGGTGCATGCAGAATAATGAACTATTTATCATAAGGATAATACTCAAAGTACAATCTCAATCATGTGCCTGTGTAAATCATCGTAAGAACTCTATTTGTTTACTGACGACCTGTCAGACAATGTAATCTGGTACCAAAGCAGGATCTAATAAGTATACTTACTTATTATGAAGTGTGTTTATTTCTCTTCAAACATAAACAATCTTAGAGAAAAAGAAGAATTATTTAAAATCAGTAAACCTATTTTATGTTTGCCAATTTCTAAACTTTTTGACGAAAAATTTAATAGAACATTTGCTAATAATCTTTTGGCGAATATATACTATCGATCATATGTGAAAATATTATTTTTGAAGGTGTATTTCCTCTTAAAAATCCTTTATTTGTAGTTCAAATCAAATATTACATGTAATTAAATCTATTTTCTTCCAAATTAGATAAAAAAATTAATATATAATTAAATGTAAGCATATTCTTGAAATGAAGTCGCCTTTTATCGACTAAGGCAACTTACCCCATAAATCAATATATTCACGACACAGTTATTACTGAACCGCAAAGTTGTGGCAGTAAACTGAAGTCACAACTTAATTATAGTTCTAACTTTAGCTTCTGCATTTACGAGGGTCAAGCGACCCTGGAATAAAATTGGCAATAATTTGGTTAATCATTTGAATCGTTAATATAATATATTATAAGTGGCAATATAGTTGATTACGGGTTTATAGCGTGTTGTTGAACCGTTTAATAAGAGAAAACAACAACAACTAGCCCATTGCAGTCTACTGCTGGACTAGGGCCTCTCCCAATATTGGGAGGATTTGGCCTACTGTTCCCACGCTTGTCAGACGGGTTGGTACAGGGTTTTATTTCAAGTTTTCCTTCTCTTGCAGTGATATTGTTTGCGTATTTTTCCGTTGGTCGCTTCTTACGACACCCTTCAGACGAGATGGAGTGGTGATACTTGTATTGTTTCTCCGCCACCACACGGAATAATAGTGACTTATAATAATATATATATATATATATTAAACTAGTTGTTAACCCCAAGTCACAGGATAAATAATAGTACTGTTTTAAAACCCTAAGTGGTATAAAAAATGGATCTTGAGTGAATATTTATTGATCCCGTTCACTGAATTCCTGTTTAATCCAATCATTAAATTTCCCCATAGAAATTTCATGGATACAAACAGAGTTGTAGATTAACATCTACCTATCCTTGTACCACATTTTTACCAAATACTTTTTTCGGCTATTCGAACGTTTTTGAGTAACAAACCTCCAAATATCTTCACAATCTTTCACATTGTTGTCTCCGTTGAGTCTCCGTTTCGACAAAGTGGCTGATTTTGCTTTTGTCCGTATCTATGTCTGTTTGTCATTTCCAATCTAGCATTTCTTGACCAATTTTTACCAAACTTGGCACACACGTTCTTTAATTTAAAATACAACTTTTGTCAAAAACTTTTTGATAAGAGGGAAAATGAGGAAGATTGTTGCATTATTTATCAACGGATCTTAATATATATTAACTCCCTCCATTTTCTCTTCTCTGTATTTTTTATAACGAAGTTCACCTTTACGAGGTGTGACTTTTTTCACAACACCCTGTAAGAAATCATGTCCTAGATGTTTCAGCCAAAAATAATGAAGATCGAGGAGATCGATCGATCGATCATCGAGAGAGATGATAATATTTTTTATAAAGAAACAACGCGTCAGTTAACTTCGTCTTTTTCTCTCCTATTTTCCGTGTTATTAAAAAGACCTACATAAGAACAAAAGCAAATTTTGGGAGAGGGAGACTCTCTTGGAATGTAGTTAAGGCCCAAAAGTAGAGATTTCCCATCTTGGCAGAACAATAGTTAGTTAGTAGAAACAGTAACCCTTTACTCAAATTCACTTAATTTAAACTCTCTCTTTCTCTCTCTCTCTCTAAACCATTTAATTGTCGAGATTTACAATCTTGTCATATACACCGTCACAAGGGTAACAAGAACGCTAGTAACTTACAAAACAATAGCGATTTGTATAAGAGCCTAATCTAGTGAGTGATTCACCACCTGCTAGGGTAATAAAATGTTTAGTATTGAAGAAGCCGTTTGTCCCAATAGTTTGTAGTTAAATCAATCATTAGAGGTTCCAGTAGGTTATCATGATTTAAAGTTGTCTAAGGGTTTCTGTATCTTGAGCCAATGTTATCATTGTGAACATTTCGAAGGACGTGGAAATTTTTTCATAAGTATGTATTCATTAAGTATACTTTAAAGTATAATAAGATGTACAATTTTTATTGTCAGATCTACCAAATTATCTATCAATCAATTAGCCTATTGTAGTCCACTGTTGGATATAGGCCTCTCCCAATGTGTTTCATTGCTCTCGATGATCCACTTCCCGCATCCAGTCCATCACAGAAATATTTTTCAGGTTGTCAATCCCCCTGGCTAAGAGGCGTCCCCATTCACTTTTATTGGTTGATATGAATTTATGCTGTTATAATTTCTATACAAATGATGTTTGTTATGAAATAAATGAATTGGATTGAAATTGACCCTTCGCGGTGCCCACTCTAGGACTTGTTTCCTTGCTCCATTCGATCCTTTGACAGTAGTGGCCAGCCTACTTCTACTTTAGCTTGTTTTTTTTGCGAGCTATGTCGGTAACTTTAGTTCTATGTCGGATGACCTCATTGCGAATGTTATCCTTCAAAAACTCTAAGCATAGATCGTTCCAGCTATCACTGATAAAGCCATAAAAAAATGTACTAACAGTAATGATAACTTATTTCACATTCAGCTGCCCTAAAATTTAAAATGAAAAAAGTTTGAACCGAAAGAGAAACAGCTGCTTCTGATTCTGAATAACCGGTTCACAGTTTATTTTCAGTATTTAACTTTGCGTATGTTGTTGGCGTGCAGTAGATAACTCTTATGGATATCATCATAAAGAGTAATTTTGATTGACCAAGTTTGTTTCCTATGAGACTGAAAAATAAAATCGAATGTGAAATCGAAAGTTGCTTGCCATTAAAATATTTATCAACATTTTATTGCTTCTATTACGAAAGCTTAAATGTACCATATTGGAGTATTTGTAATTTTATCAAGCTATATTGTAGGGTTAAATTTTTTTATGTGTAGATATATATGATGAAGGTGCCAGTTTGGTTTCAGGTTAGGCACGTGCAATCTATGTTCCCACTGGAAGCTCTCCTAGCATCACCTCGTAGTGCACGGCAATCAGAAAGTGAAGAGATAAATGAAACTTAAGACTTGAGATACGGGAACTGTATTTCAGTTGAAAAATTTATCGTTTTAACGAATTTGTTAAAAAATATCCTCACTCTCAGTTCGATTTCGACATACAAAAAAGGCGCTGTAGGTTTATTCTCCAGGCCTTGTTTATAGAAGTAGTTATCTTTCTGACCTTTGTTCCTCTAAGGCCTGTATTCGAGAAAGATATTCAGAACTGAGTAAGTGAAAATCGAGATGCAATTCTGAGTATCGTTGGAGTACGAGCCTAAAAATAAATATTGTAAGAATAATTATTTTACCGTCCCTCTATAACAGGAACGTCAAAATTTTAGTTTAACAATGTCGGTCTCTTTGTATTTTTCTACTTCTTTAATTGAGTTCACATATTGGTCTTGGTAAATAGAATCAGGCCACTATTTGAGTTCTAAGGGTCGTTGTTGACCAGAACTATTTGTATAGGATAGATTACCTTGTGACACACCGTTTAGTGAGCACTAAATTGCTTTTAACTGGGAAATAATGCGATATATAGCACCTTTGGAAACGATACAATTAAGAGAATCGAGCTCACACGGTAATCTTAACTTAATATTATAAATGAAGAAGGGAAATTGTCTTGATTAGTACTTCCGCCCTACAGAATACCGCGGCCATAAAAACCTCATGTTGTGTTCCCGGTGGTGAGTAGGATAGCCAGAACTCACTTGAGAGTTTATGTGCTGTCAATGGGAAGACCAAAAGCTTGTCCTGCTTTGTCTTTTACACTGACGGCACAGAAACTCTTGTGATTAAAAGGTTGGCAACGCGAGTGTGACTGATGCGAGGGTAACTAATTTCCATCAGGTGTGCCATGTGCTTGTCTGCCAACCAACTGGTATAAAAAATAGTGTTTATGTTATTATTGCTCCAAATGTGCTCTATACACGCAGTACACGTTTCTTGAGTTTCTTATGTGGACTTTTATTTCTGCGGTAGACGAGCTCACATTCATCAAGCATAGAATATTATAAAACAATTCATGCATGCCGGGGCTTGTTTGTCTCGCAATTTAGATCTAAAAAACGTATCTCAAGTTATATTGTGCGGTTAATATTTCGTTATGTGTGACGTAGATTGCACTACGTCCCCACTGGAAACTCTCCTAGCATCTCTTCGTAGTGCACGGCAATCAGAAGGTGAAGAGAGAGTTAAATGAAACTTAAGACTTGAGGTACGGTTACTATATTTCGGTAGAGAAATTACAAGGTTTAGACTGTTACTTATAACTATTAATTCGCGAAAGGGGTGAGGCAGAGCACAAGTGAACAGCCGTACGTTATAGGAGTAACTTGCAAGCTCTCTAGCGCTCACTCATTACGTGGCTCGATTGGAATGTGCATACGT
Source organism: Eilema griseolum (assembly GCA_963662185.1). NCBI lineage: Eukaryota > Metazoa > Arthropoda > Insecta > Lepidoptera > Erebidae > Eilema > Eilema griseolum. Next base: position 8,519,372 of record OY759249.1, read on the forward strand.
TTGCACAAGCGCTGTGTGGGTACATTAATTTTAATGTGTTATATTTAAAATGTATAATATAAAGATATACAACAATTCAAAATCAAATCGCTCACTCCAAGTAATAAATAAAGAAGTAATTAAGGTACCTGCCTAGCAATTATAAGAATTATAGTCGAGATATATAGAAACATCTTTAAAAAATAGAGACACTCAAAGCGTACCGACAGGAGTTAAAACTTGATCAGAATAATGTAAATAGTTATAATGTTATATATCGCTGTCACATGTAAATTGCCACAATCCTCCACAAAACATGACGTTAACGGTATCATGACTTCAATGGTTTTATCCATCTCAAAAAAGTTTTACGATTATTGCTCAACGTGGCAAAATAAATTTCAAAAATTTGTTTTAATTCTGTACTTTGAAATATTGTACTTTGAGGATGCCGTAAGGCAAAACCGGTTAGATCTGATAACAAATTAAGAAAATACTGTGGAAAATTACAAGTTAGTTCTCAATGTGTGTAACAACAAATTCCACCAAGTGCCATCAATCAACAGTATAAATAGTCTGAAATAACAATGTTTTAAAAAAATTCTACGTTCTTAACCGACAGTATGTCACGAAAAGGTACTTGAGCTATAAAGGTAGTATTATCAAACATTTTCGGTTCATAATCCAATATCCTTTCGTTGAACAGATGATTAGTTGAAATTGGAGGCTTAATACGATCGTCCACGTTGCATATTGATAAAGCCGAGGATTATATTAATACCGTGAGATATTACGAATGAAAAAGAGTCAATTGCGAGTTGAATATTGCGAATGAAATGTTATTCTTATTACGCTTTTATTTCTTATTTTCTTTGAATTATATACATAAATACACATGTTCTTGCCTGTGAATCTCCGGAGGAATAGACAGGGGTTTCACCAAGTATGATCTTTGGTCCCACGTAACTGCTTACCTATATAGGGCACTTTAGCATGGGCTGTCTTTTTTTATACCACTTAGATGGCGGACAAGCACACTGCCCACCTGATGTAAAGTGAAGTTACCGTGGCCAATGGACGTATGCAACAACAGGGGTGTTATACTCGTACTGCCGACCCTGAAGAAACCTTGTAACGCCCCTCTTGAAGAACCCTATATTGTAGGCGCTTGAGAAAACCGCAGCAGGAAGTTCATTCCACAGGTACATTCGTACCGCACCGTGCGCACCGTCTCAGGTTGTAATGTGTGAGGAATGTGTTTATGGTCAGTTGGAAAACAGCCCTATCCATTAGTCACTTTTTAGGACACCGGTGGGAAGAGATAGCGTGTCCCTGTTCAACTCCACTCCACCAGGAATCACCATCATACTGCTATTTTTGGATGCACTCAAACCTTTTTCTTTGGAGCACGACTCCACAATGTTGTTAGCCTAATTTAGAAAAGTTTTTGTTTTATCCAAAATCAAATCTTGCCACAGCAAATGTTTCGTTCAATTTTGCATAGAAAAACAAGAAGGCCTTAAAGAACACTTTTCTATGCAACCTACGTTCTACGATTATGAGTAAATGCAGCTGCGACCTCTTGAGTACTCCATCTCAGTAATGGTGAGCCGACATCGCTTTCGGGTTGTACGACATGAATATTTGATATAAAAGATTCTCACAGACTCAAGAAACAAGTGGTTGAGTAATCCTGTAGTTAAGGCTGAGGCTACATTAGTATGCATTGCGACTGGCGTCCGTAAGGATTGCTTTTTTGTTTGAAAAAAATATTAGTAACTAAAATTACTAGTAGGTATTCCCCTAACCTATCTATTGCTAAATTGTTTTTATTAGGAGTTGGCTTAAGTCGGTAGAAAAATAAGAAAGGGAAGAAATGCGCCTCCTTCTGCGAGCAAGTAATGCTCGTGAAGGAGGAGGCGGGGCGGGAGCGGCAGCGGGAGAGACGAAGGATCGCAAACCAAGCTGCCCGCGTACGAAGGCAACTCGGGCGTCGGAGGTCGTTGAACGACCTCCATCCCCCATGAGCACCTTGGCAGAAGCAGGCCGAGGCGGTGGCGCGCCTGGTGCGCCTCCCCGTTTTCCGGGGACGAGTTGGGGACTCTGTAGTCCCCACACACCCGAGGAGAGGGCCAGATCGTGAGAGATGGCCCTAGGTCGGCCGGGGTGTGAGAGATATGCCTGTCAACCTCACCTTCGGCAACCAAAACGACCCACAGGCGGCGTGCGTTTTAGTCGGTTCGAGTCCGACATAACCTCTTCCACCGGCTCCGGTGGGGAGGTATCCGTGGGGATTTTGCGCACGTAAAAAAAAGAGAGGGAAGAAATTGAGAGAGGTGATGATAAATAGAGTTATGTTGAACTTGATCACAAATTATTCTACTGTTGAAATCAGCAGTAGCGTGCAAAATGCAGCAGATACAGTGTACCGTGAAATAGACTTGAATGTGATAATATTGTTAATTATTATACCTAATTCATTGCGGCTTCTCAATGGTGCCGTTTACACGTATCGAAGTTTAACAAGTAATGTATGTGAAAAAATTAAAAATGTACAGTACTTATAGGCCAATGAATAGATTATGGGACTGATACTTTTTTATTTCGATGGATACGAACCTATACTCATCGAAATGTAAGAAATTTTCTTCACTTTGTATATATAGCGTGCTGGTAGTAATATATTTTAAAATAATCTTGATCCTTTGTTCACATAACCGGATGAAATAAGCTTCACAGAAGCGAAGAAAGAGCAAATGACCACGACATAAATCACTTTGATAAAAAAAGTTGTATATTTCATTAAAACACCTGAATTCTCCCAGAGGGTCGGTAGATAAATGACGGGGAGGATTAACCGCCCGTCGCGTGACCAAATTACCTCTACTATATATCATACTGTCTGTTCCCTTGACCCACAGTTAACTATTACCAGGATAAAAAGATTCGTCTATGTTTTAGTCTAGAGTCTAGGCTCTAATTTAGCCGTATTGTACAAGCGTGACTGAGTAATAGTATTAATTTACTAATTAATACTATAATAATAATAATAATAATTTATTGTTCAATAAACCTGTTTACACAATTAGAATATTGATCGTGGTCACCTTTTAAGCAAAGGATGCCTGTGTCAGGTGACCACGCTGTAATACCTTAGTTTTTACTACTACTGTAAGAAGTTAGGTATTATACTTACGCTTGTACATCGCTGAAGAGATAGGTTAAGATAAGTATAGATACAGCAGTTTATCAATTCAAATGTATCACTAAGTGGACGCAAGCTCACTGCCGTTAACTGAGTTAATGGGATTCTACTTTTTTACGCGTGAAAATCCTCTCGGATACCCTCTACCCCCTGAAGCTAGCGTGGATATTTATATCGGACTCAAACCGGATGGTTGTCTAGAGCAATCATTAGCCAGGGGTACGATAGCCTCTGGCATATCCCTCGAGCACCCCGACTGACCCAGCACCATAGGTGGCTACCTCGGAACTGAGATGCTGCTGGACAACCAATAATATTGGCAATGGCCATCCGAAAACCAGCGCTGCGCATACTCTCAGTGTGCGTAGCATTCAATTCTGAGATGGGGCTCTATTTGGGTTCACACAGTGTGAAAGTTGTACCTAACCTGTGTTTCGAATTGTTGTACATAAGAAATACATTGTGAGGTTAAAAATAAAATATTTTTCTTTTTCAATCAAGCCCGATAACCTATTAGCAGAGGCGCATGCTAGAAATAAAGAAGTACAAAAAAATAAATCGTATGTATTACTATGTTAGTAGCTACAATCGCACTCAAGCTGTGGAATGACCTGCTGCGGTTTTCCCAAGCGCCTACAATATGGGGTTCTTCAAGAGGGGCATCAGAAGGTTTCTTCATGGTCGGCAGCGCGAGTGTGACACCCCTGGTGTTGCATACGTCCATAGGCCACGGTAACCGCTTCCCATCAGGTGGGCCGTGTGCTTGTCTGCCAACTAAGTGGTATAAAAAAAAAAAGGTAGATGTTAATTTTTAGATTAAAAAATATTGAAATCTGCATGAAAAGCCAACTATTTATTAATTAAAACTATAAAGTATTCCAATAGAGCCCATTAACTAGTTAAGCATAATTTTTACTAAGAAATATAAAAATTCTTAGCTTCAAACCTAATGAAATCTGAAAATTACCCATATCTTCTTTTAACGCCGACTATATTTATCTAACATTATCAGTTCAGCGATAAGGCCGTCCATTGTACATTGAACTGTATACATGCACCCTACTTGTCCTACTGTAAATCTGTTGGTGTATAATAAAGAATTATGTACAATATCTTTCTATCTATCTAACTCCTCTTCTGTTTTCCTGTATGTGTGACCACTTAGCACTAAATAAATGTTTCTTTCTTTTCTTTCATCTTTCTTCTTCTTTATCTATTCCTAAGCTTTCATGTTGGAATCTGGGGTCCGCTTTACTAATCTAAGAGCGGATTTGGCTAAATTTCGATATTTTCCACGAAGCGACTACCATCTGACCGAATATGGAAACATTACAGCCATACCTACCATAATATTTATGCATAAATCTTCCTACATAACATTAACTTATTTTTTCTTTCTTACAACACCGTGGCTAAAGTTTCTTTATCTATAAAATCCAATTGCATTAGGCCAAAACCACTGTTATCGGCTAAGTAATAGGGTTTACTTATGTAGGTACTTGATTACCAGGCCAATTTAGTGGAGCACTCACGATCAGCCGCAGACGAGAGAAACGAGGGTAGTTGCCAATTAATGCATGTTACGCGTTTCCATACGACAACAGGAAAACCTTATTGGATCTGGTGCCAGGGATGAGATGTAGCGGTTGGCATTTAAATTAGCAGAATTTGAACTATTTTTAAAGGGGTTACTATAGAATTAATGACTTAGTGTTTAAGGCCCTAATAAGGTAGTCAGCAGGTACACCGATTTGCAGGTGATATTGGGTAGGGTCCCGGAGATCTCAGTAGGGCCCCGAGTTAAATACTTACTATTCTTAAATGTCTATTTATTGTAATATTTATTCTGTACTTTGTTTTCCTTTCTTTTTCATTTTTCCTTTTCACTCTTTCTCTCTTTCTCTCTCTCATTCTCTCTTTTTATACCACTTAAGTGGCAGACAAGCACCCGGTTCTCTCTCTCTCTCTCTCTCTCTCTCTCTCTCTCTCTAAGCTAAGTCTCTCTCTCTTTCTCATCATTTATTTATTTATTGAAGTCCTTACCTTTAAGTTTGATAGTTAATAAATAGATAAGAAGTCAGTTTAGCAACTTCATTTTGACGTGACTCATTAGAATAAGTTACCCATTAGAAAGATTTCCCCCCAACATTCTCCGTATGACATAAGTTTTTCGGATACGAAATATTCTGTAGCTCCAATATTATTTGGAGAAGGCCCAATGTATTTTTTCCAACGACTTCCATACTCAAACCTGATTCTCCTAACTTTCTATGAACTGTCATTTGCAATGACAGCACTTGATATAGGATAAATAACTTTCGTACGAGTATTTTGGTTGATAGGGACTAGGTTTAATTGTTTACTTATTCATGACATTTTTTCATTAGAAAGGTTTCTTTTGCTAGTGATCGTACAATTTCTATTAAATGGTGCTTTTAATCAAATACAATCATGTAGACGGGAAGACGGTATGAATGTTTGAAATCCCGATGTCCATAAGACTCATGAACGAAATAACAAAGCTTGAAATTCCGAATATTCATTTAATCGAAAGTTCAAAATCCTTTTTTTTCAACGTACGGCAATTCGCTTGGGTACCCCTACCGAGGCCAGCGGCCAGCGGCCAACCGACTAAAAACGCACGGTCGTCTTGAGCCATCTGTTGACGAGGGTAAGGAAGCCTCTGGCTTATCCCTCGCGCACCCCGACTAACCCAGGGCTATAGAAGGCCACATCGGGTGTGGGACTACAGTGTCCCCATTTTTCCCCAGAAAAAGGCCGAGGGGCACTAATCGCACCGCCGACTTGAACTGCTTCTGCTAGAGTGACAGGCGGCTCCACCTTTCACCCCTGCCTTCGCTCATGGAGGACGGAGGTCATTTAATGACCTCCGATGCCAAAGTCGCCTACGCGCATTGCGGGCTATGCGGGACGGAAGAGACCTAAGTCTCCTCCAGCCCCGTTCCCCCGCCTCCTAAGTTCAAAATACTGAAACCGAAAATCCCGAATAGCCTCACGTTTCGAACAGGTTGCATTTTCCTTGGTCCCAGGAATAATAGCAATTTCTTTACAAAATATCTTAGGTACACATTTCTTTAACTATATTATCAGTTGTGAAGCAATAACGGGAAGAGAGAAATAATAAAACTGACAAAATAGTTTTTTTTTTTTTTTTTTTATTCCACTTAGTTGGCAGACAAGCACACGGCCCACCTGATGGAAAGTGGTTACCGTGACCTATGGACGTCTGTAACACCAGAGGAGTCACAGTCGCGCTGCCAACCCTGTAAGTACAGAGTTTCTGTGCCGTCAGTAGAAGACAAAGCAGGACAAGCCTTTAGTCTTCCCACTGACAGCACAAATTCTCCAGTGAGCTCTGGCTACCCTACTCACCGCTGGGAACACAACACGAAGTTATTATAGCCGCGGTATTCTGTAGGGCGGAGGTACTACCCCAGTCGGACTGCTCAATCGGGCGGAAGTACCGCCGTGTCCTACCTCCTATGAGAATTCATTCAGAAGAGAATGGATTCATTTTGCTTTAGGTAATAATGCTATCAAAAATTTCCAAGTTTCATATTCCAAACTCGATACTGAAATTATAAAATTAATTACTTTATCAAATTGCTCCAAATATTCAAAAAGGAATTGATAATTTTAAATTAATTAAAACTTTGCTATCTAAGAACTGTAAAACAGAGCTTTCTATCGAATCAAACTCGCTTCATCTCAGCTAAGGTTACGAATTGAACTTTTTAGAAGTAATTAACTACATAGATCTATTAAACTTTCTTAAGTACTTTTATTTTAAGACTACGTTATAAGTAAATAAGTTAGATTGAAGACTACGTTAAGTGTATCGGGTCATATTAAAATCTTTTGGGTTAAAACAACCTTACCTGCTAACTCGTACACCTTCCAATCAATGGACGAGGGTTTCTCAAAAATTAAATCGGTGAGGGTGCGAGGTATAAGCCTGCTAACCTCACTTACATAACATAGCAAAGAATATTCCTAACTAATATACATTCCATTCCATCCCAAATCCAAATCGGTTTATCCGTTCAAGAGCAACGATGCCACAGACACACACACACACATAGACACGTCGAACATCGAACCCGACGCAAAAATGAAGTGGTGTTAGATCACGTCGTTTTTACGTCGGGGATTTAAAAAATATAATGTCCGCTTAAACCAAGACAATAGAGAACCAAAAATGAATCTTCGCTAATTTTTAAGTGTTATATACCTCAACCTACCCCTAATTTACAAGCATAGTGTTTATATTTATATGTATATAATGTAATCACGAATACCACTATGTATAATCGCATATTATCCATAAACATATGTTGTATTATCCTGAAATCGTAATAATAATATGACCATTTTCATAATTACAATATAAACATCGCATAAAATTATTAATTAACCATTCGCGTTGTGGAATTCGGTCCTATTTATAAACGGCTCAATGTTTCAAGTTTTAATTAAAACACAGTGAAAATTTGCTAATGAATCTTAATTATAATTTTTGGAATGAAATTGTATATTACTGGACGTTCAGACATTTTTAATTAATACTGGAGATTAACTTAGAACATAACCTTTGTGATTAATTGTAGCTTGGGGTTTTTAATTAGTCGCCCAAATTGGTAGCCTACACTCATTGACAAAAAATTAAGTTTTCTTTATTTTATTATACCTTAACTACTTGCTGTATGCGGTTCTGCCCGTTTCATGCTCTTTTTTCTACGTTTTTAGTTTCATGATATTTTAAAAAATATTTGAAATCCTTAAAGAGATTAATGAAATCGATAAAATAGTTCTCATGTTATTATGGCGTGACCAAGGTGTTAATTTTTTACATACATACATACTGATATAATCACGTATCACCCCACGTAATAGGGAGTGAGCCTGTTGCCGTCTTCCGGGCACTATTGTTGACTCGAGTTTTGTATCTGTGTCTAAGTCTGAGCTGTATATATCTATCTGATGTTAAACAGCCCTATCCCTTAGTCGCCTTGTACGACGCGATGGGGTGGCCCAAATGCTACTCTGCTGGGAACCATGCGGCTATCCACGTTATTTTTTTATATAATAACTTGCTTTTGCCCGCGGCTCCGCCCGCGTAGATTTCGGTTCCCGGCAATTAATAGAATTTTTCTCACCTTTTAAACCTTTCCTAGACCTCCACGAACATTTCAAGACCAAGATAAGATAAATTCATTTAGACGTTCTCGAGTTTTAGCGAGACTAACAAACAGCAGTTGATTTTTATATAAACACCTCAACAAATTCTAGGGAACAAGATGACCCCAATTTTTTTTTCGTGTAAATCTTGTTTTTCAAATAACTGGCAGCAAATAAATAAAAATAGAATAAAGTAGATTACAGAGTTGTTCGAAATTTAAAAATAAATTTAAGTAAGTAATGATTTTCGAATATGGAGGGAAAACTTTTAAAAGTGTTTGATTGTGCAGTTTCTCTGAGGCAAAATAAAAATTATTTTCTTTGATTTTAAATAACGTTTATTATCAATAATACGTCTTTTACGTATGGTTTGTGCAATTTTGTGACTGTAGTCATCATGTCATGTCGTCATTTAAGTCGCGAAGAGATGTTAAGGGCTGTTGGTATGCTGCAAGCTGGACGAACTCAACGCGACGTAGCGGATGCTGTCAACACCCAACCAAGCGTAATTTGCAGATTATGGGCACGCTACAGGTCTACAGGGGATGTTGCCGAACGTCACAGGGGACGAAATAGGGTTACTACCCCCCGACAAGATCGTTTCTTGCAAAATTCCGCAAGGCGGCAACCCACGATTACTGCTCGCAGCCAATCTTCATGCTCGCAGACCGCTTAGGGTTCCAGCTCTTCGACGTGGAAATCGAGGTCGTCGCTTATTGTGGGCTAACGCACATTTACAGTAGACCGTCCATTAATGGGCACGGGTTCTGTTTTCCGACGAATCTCGCTTCGGTTTTCATCCTGATTCGAGAAGAGTGCGTATATGGCGAGTTCCTGGACGTCGGAGTCGTCTCCAGAATCCGCAAGAAGTTCATCCTTACCAAGGTGGAACAATCATGGTATGGGCTGGAATTCGCCTTGGTGGAAGGACCGACATCGTTTGGATACGGGGCAATTTGAATGCAAACCAATACATTCAGAAGGTTATACACCCCATGGTAATCCCTCATCGACAGCAGTTCGGTCAAGATTTTATGTTCATGCAAGATATTGCACGGTCACACACCGCGAGGGTAGTGGTCAATGCGTTAAGCAAGCACAATATTACGACGTTGGAATGGCCTGCTCAGTCTGCCGACCTCAATCCCATAGAGCATGCCTGGAATTTGCTTGGGAGAAGAGCTTTCAGTGATTCTTTGGAAAATCTGAACACTGAAGAACAACTTTTTTTACACCTTCGCAGTGTATGGAGCCATATTCCACAGACGATGATTGACAATCTCATACTAAGTATGCCACGCCGTTATCGAGCTGTTGCTAATGCTTTAGGAAGTCCTACAGAGTAATAAAAACGTTTAAAGTACGGTTAGTTACTGTATTTCTTACTACCTCGTTATTTTTGTGCCTAATCATAGAAGGTTGTAATACTCAATATTGGCACGATTCAATTCTTTCTTAAAAAAATAATTTTTGATATGACAATGTTTTTATTAAAATTACAATTAAAAACGGTATAAAAGTACCTTTCTATTGATATAAAACACTCACTATTACAAGAAAGGGTTTTTAAATAAAAACTAGAAATGTCCTTGTTCCCTAGACTTTATTGATGTGTGTATATAGATAACTTTGTCTTGAAAATTACGGCCACAGTTAAAATATTTAAACCAAATCGGTCAAGCTGTTTGCAAGTTTCTTCCTTAGCAATACAATTTAGTGATTCATACTACGGCGAAGCAAAAGGAGGGTTATGATTTTGATAGGCTATGTATGTATATTATGTATTTAGGTTCATCTATTCCGTCTATAGCGCCTCAACCACTTATTGGAACTGAACAAATGAGGTATTGTTAGAAGCATTTTAGTCGTCCGCTGGTTAGGTATAGGCTATATAATGTGGTGCCCTCTAGCGATCATAATTAAGTTTAAAACGAAGATCCGACTACTGAAAAAACACGCTCTAAAAATATTAAACGAGTAAATATCAAGGATAGCCGTGGTCGTATGCCACTTAGTCTAACAAAACATTCTAAGGAAAAGTAGCATACGACAGCTATCCTTGATATTTTCTTGTTTTAAACTTAATATGTTTATAAGTATACAGAAGCGAAAATCAATATCTGGGATAAAAGCCTATGTACTAGTCTGGACTGTTATCTATCTCCGCACCCATATATACAAATAGATAGAGTCATACATATATACTTATAGTTATGTTTCATCCATATCTGTATAGTCGTTTCTGCGTTAGCAAACTTACGTCCATCCAATAAATTATTATAGTAAGATTTAGGTTAACCCGATTACTGCTTGTAATAATTTTCAGCAATTAAGCCGGGCATGCAATTATGGGCGTTACTCAGGCGTACATACAGGATTATCGAAGGGTTTATTTACAAGGACGATTTATCTGATGGCAGTGTAGTTGCCAGCCTGTGGCATAGATAACATAATACTACCTACGTTGAATCTGCTAAGAAAGATTAATTACACTTCCATACTAATTTACTTATTTAGGTATGTCTCAGACACTACGTCTTAGACGGGTTGATGCAATTTGTAATTAAATCTTTACAAATCCTCCCATGTAAATAATTCGATATGCTTCGAAACCCATAATAGTAATAATCTTTTTTTTTTCTTAGCAATAGGTCCATATATGTTAGTAACAATGACCTTACAACTATGTTAGTATTACACATATTGATAACTCAGTTGTACTTTGCCACACATATGTATATATATGTATGTATGTATACTTATATGTTAGTATTACATGAAACAAAAACTTCAAAAAAATCCAAAAATTCCAATAAAAAATCAAGAGGTCGCGCTAGAATGCATGCGCGCCCATCTTTGTAGGACAAGAAGGTCCCACCTCTAGGACAATTCCTTCTGGATGCTGATGGTGCCATCTAGCAGTCGAGCAGACATTATTAACTAATGGTAGTTAAAATCCATGTAGACGGTTTTACGTACACACGAATTCACTTATTGCAATAAAAGTATTTTTACCCGACTACGGCAAAACAAAAGGAGTGTTATGATTCATTATATTTGATCTCATAGCAACCGAAATGTCGGACTCAGTGTTAATAAACAAAAATCGATAAAGCAACTGTTGAAAATAGTTCGCGGATCAGTGTGAGAATCGCCTTAACACCATTTCTTTCTTCTATGTGTACTCCACCGTCTTCTTAAGATACGACTGCGTTTGAAACTCGATGTCACTCAGAATAATGCCCCAGTACTGCTTCATCTGTATCACTGTTTAGTGAAAACTAATTGTTCCATCAGACAAACGCATTATTATATATGATGAATCCTTTGACACGTTTCTCGTTATCACTTACCTCTCGCTATCATTGCCTACTTGACATATTAAATTAGTCAGTTGCCCGAAAAGATGAAGAAATTTGTCATAATATATTGAACGTAGAATACAAGACGTTAAGAATATTCTTGTATAGTATATGGTGGCACTTCACATAGCTATTCGTATTTGCGTATTTGACAAACAATGATCACGTGTGGACAGTGTATTTGACAAAGCATTTGCCTCATTGCCTATTTATCAAATATGACCAATACCAAATACGTACATACAATTGACAAGTAATTTAGTTTTTTTTTTTAATTATTTAATACCAGTAAGACCAGTAGAGTACCTTTAACAGTAGACAAAATGTGACAATACACGTGTGACACCTCTTTGAAGTGAATACTTTTTAGTGAAGTAAATGGCGTTTGTAAATATTTCCATGTGTGTATATACGTCAAATATTTCGCCAAATCAAAAAACGCCCTATAGCAAACACAAATAGTTATGTGAAGCGCTACCAGTAGGAACAGTTCGCCCACACAATTATTCGATTTTCTCCAACTCGACCAATCTCACACATCCGTCATACCCCAACCGCATATTTACGCTCCAAGACATTATTCAACTAAACGGGATCAAGAACCGCTGGAGCGATTAGACGATCATGTGCGGTGACCCTTAGGAACCGATATTGAATTGGCTATAAAAGTTTCCAGAATATTCTGTACTTATTGATCGAGATTATTCGAGCTATATTATGTACTTATTTTATTTATATAAACTTCATGCACACATGTACACAACACAGGATGCAGAGAATAATAAAGAAGGTATATAATTAAAGGCAACAAGAAATTAAATGTATATTACATACATGCATTTAAAGCCTTTGTCCCCGGAGGGTGAGGCAGAGGTGAATTAACACCCACAATTCATCAATCATTGAATTCGGTCCCACGTGATAGGGGGTGAGCCTATTGACATCTTCCGGGCACTATTGTTGACGCGAGCCACTCATTTAAGGCTGAGTCTGGGCTGTATATCTGTCTGATGTTGAACAGCCCTATTCCTTAGTCGCTATGTAAGACACCGCCGGGAATGAGGAAATGTATATTAAAACTAGTAAGGTTAGGAGGGTCTAACCAAGGTCTTTTTCGGAATCAGCAATTGAAGGGACAAGCTCAGGCGCAGTCTTTCATTTAGAGCAGTGGTGAGTAAACTTTTTCCAGAAAGTGTAAGGAATTTTAGAGGAATGTCAGAATTCAGATACTGGGATCCCTCGATGGCGGGGGGTTAAGAATTAGTTGCAAAAACAGTGTGTCAATCTTTGTCCCTTCGCCACACTTCTTTGCGCCCCACGACTCGCAACACAGTCATGAACACTACACGGCTAGTAGCTGGTTTCTTTACCTATGAGTCTGTTATTTTAATAATATGGAATCTACTTCGTACTTCAGGACTACTGTAATTATCACGTGCCATATACTATTCATGTAAAAGGACCGTCGGCGACGTTAGTAGGCCCTGAAAAAGTTAACCAAAATCAAATTATAGAATCCATTATTGACCCAAATCCAAGATCTTTATCGAATTTAGATTGTACATACCTAAAATTTTTTATACTGAGCGGAAATCAAACACGCATCTTTGTTTTACAGACTGATTGTGAGTCGTTAGCGCTCACGGTGGCATCTCGCTCACTCTCATCACATTCTCTTTGCTTCTCTATTTTTACCTCTTCCTCCGCCACACCGCACGTACTACGGGAGCAATACAATGCTCGCGGTCGGATTGCACGCTCTTTCGCAACCACACACAAGCCGTCAACATAACTCAAACTACGCGTCCAATTAGCAATAACTTTCTCAATATAAAATGGTATTAATATTATTATATCTAAAGTTTACGGAACTCGTAATCAGAATTTAAACTTGTGATAAACTGTGGAAAGAAAATAACAAGGGCGTTTTAATAAAAACTTAACTATTGATTTTAAGTATCAACTACAATAAAACTGCTACAAATATAGAAATCGTAGACATTGCTACGAGAAACTGTAGAACATAAAGGTAGTGTCATAGCGCTACGTGATGCATTCAGTTGTAATGGCAGGTACTTTAAATTTTTTTGTACAATATATGTGGCAGATGATCACACGCCCCACCTGATGGAAAGTAGTTACCGTGGCCTATGGGCGTGAGTACCATCACAGGAGTCACACTCGTGCTGTCGACCCTATAAAAACAAAGAGTTTCTGTGCCCTCTGTGCAGAAAACAAACCTGGACGAGCCTTTGATCTTCCCACTGACAGCACCAAAACTCTCCAGTGAGCACTGGCTACCCTACTCACCTCCGGGAACGTAACACGAGGCTATTATGGCCTCGGCACTTTCTCAGTTGGACTGCTCAATTGGGATGAGAATACTGTCGTGTCCTACCTTCTTAGAAAGTGCTAAGCTAATGACAGTTTTTTCACTGCATTATAAATCTTAATACATTGTCTATAACTCACCCGTCAGTACTATCACAGAGAAGAACTACATACAGTATTTTAGTCTGTGGTGCATCTATTCTAAGCCTCTTCCCAATATGCACAATTATATACCCAAAAATTCTAAAGGGAAATATAATAAAATACTTAAACTATCATGTTCACTTACATTAGTATTAAAGTTATTAGGATATTTACCATGTTGTATTTTTCTTAGTTTTCGATATTTCCTTCGTGATCTTGGTGCTTGCAGCAGCGACGAAATATCGGATATATAACTCAGAACAATGTTGCTAAATATCCCGATAACTTTAATACTAATAAAATACTGTGGAAATACAAAATGAAACATTAATTAATTAATGTTCTCGATTTAAATCCAGTTTATTTAATAATAAAAGACAACAATTATTCATAAAATGTAGACAATTTCAAACAGTATGAAATAATAAGTCCTATGATCAAACTTAAATTACTATTACAACTGTTCATATTGTTTTTATTAATTATTAAGGTTTCTTAATACTAAACTCCTAAATATACTACTTTCTTTTTTTTTTCAAAGAATATTAACAACCGAAATTATTGATATTCCCTCTAACCCCTCCAACTAAGCTAAATTGCTTGTACTAGACGTGGGTTAATGCCGGTAGTGTAATGGCCAGGATTCAACCCGGTACCTCTCTATTGTAAGACTTCTCGACTCTTCGACTTTTTAACCACTAAGCTACCGACGCTTCAATTACTTTAATACATAGTCAAAAATATTAATGTAGTCTACAAAAATATACTTACCAACAAAAAAAAAAACAAATTTTTATGTGCCAATAATACAATATCGATTGAGATATAGGAAAAAACAAGTCAGAGCGTTGACCTAGTGGTCACAGAACCATCGTCCAAAACCATCCAAATTCTTCTATAACATAAACTCATACATAACATAAACTCACGCCTATTCCCCGAAGGGGTAGGCAATTGCTAGCATTTCGCCAGCTTATGTTTAGGTCCCAATGTAGGTAGCATAGTAAACCTGCGATAAATACACACATAACTTCAAAAAGCATCGAAAAGTCATTGGTGTGTGCCACGGTAAAACCTGGGATCGAACCCGAGACCTCGTCTCAGCAGTCCATTACCCATACCACTAGGCTACCCCGGTTATTGAAATTCTTACGCCGACGGTGGGAGCCATCCATACAATATTCAACTTAGAACTGATACTTGACCATGACTGAATAACTGAAGTACTCTTAATATTACCGAGAGTCTTTACGCAATTCAGTTGTGGTTAAATTTCAGTCTATCTATGAAAAGGTCGAACTGCGATATTTTCCAGGAAGCAACTGACCTCCTCAGCTCATTGGCAGTATCGAAGTTCTGTGGGTAGACCAGTTTGCGGACATACTCCAGCAATGAATATAACTGAACTGAAGTGCTCTTATATCATATTTTAACTTTTTTTTATCTCAAGTCTCAGGAAAAAGGGTCACCATTACAGACACTAAGTAATGTTACAATGGTGGCACTCAGCTTGGCGGCCTCATCAGATGCTTTTTCACGCCCCGCTTAAAGGACCCGGGACTGTAGGAAGAAGAAATTACGACTCATGCCTGTCCGGATTCTACAACCTTAGTTTGGTTCTAGTTGGCGCTGTGTAATATATGTCCTAGAATATTTATTTATAATAATTTGTATGTCTAATTCTCATCTCTTTTGATTTTTTGATTTACAGTCTAGATATATAGTATAGTATAGAAATTTATTTTGATTTATAGTCAGTAATATAATATTGATCGGGAAAGATATCTTGGACTTAAATTGCGCTCAATATGGGCTCTATAAAGAGATAGCACGAGGTGCTGCGGTGGTAGACGAGCTGAATTTCAACAAATAAAGATTATTGAACGAATTTTTTAAAGCATTTAGAATTCACATCGATTAAGCTAGGAAAAAAAATCTGTTCAGGCAGGAGTCAAACTGTCACCGTAAGACGGATATATATAGGAAGTTTGGGATGATTTCAGGCGAGGTTCGGTAGCTTAGTGGTCAGAGAATTCCCCCTGTAAGGGAAAGATCGCGGGTTCGAATCCCGCTTGAACTGATTAAATATTTTTCCTAGCTTAATCAAAAAATCTGCAAGCAACAGGTCCTCGTTTGTCTCGTGATTAAGAACCAAGATATATGTCTCGAGGTATACTTTTGTTAGTGTAGTCGGCATTGAAAGTAGATGATACTTTATAGATTTTTCAAATCCGTTCTTGAGCGTAAGTAATTTATGTTCGGTTTTATTATATTTGTAAATTCAAATTGTATTAGAACTTATCGTCTACTTGTGACGCTGACTATACTTGTGACATTAAAATTGTATGATAAAAGTTATACCTAAATGGAAAAACTATTCGTACCCAAAAATTAAATCTATGAAAAATAAAGCTACAGTTTTTAATAGAAAACTGAATATTCGTTTACGCGTAGGTACAATAATACACATATTTTGCTCTGATAAAAATTACAGACTGTATCTAAATCGATGTGAGAATTTCTTGAATAACAGATAACTCTGCACCACCCTGTGGTAGACTGGTAGAAAATGATAGGTATTAAGTCCGCCAATACAAATTAATAAAATAATTCTACAAGTTTTACAGTTAACAGTAAAAAATAAAGCTATTAATTACAGCAAAGAAACAACACATAATTCAAATTTTAAATTTCGCTCCTAATTTCTGTACGAGTTAACAATAATTTAAAAAATAACTCTAGGAAAACTATTACAATCACCATATTCTCTTTTTAAAAAAATATTGCATTGGTAGGTATACTTACAAATATACAGATACATAGCCTATTGTGTTTTAAAATAACACAAAAATGTAATAGACCGGCCAAAGTTAAAAATTCTCAAAGAGAGATTCTTCAATGCATTTGCTTCATTCTAACTGAAAGAAATCATTAAAGAATGTACAAAATAATATGTTTGCCTGCATTTCAATTTTACTTGAGTTGCACCAACACCATGAAATAAGTTACTACGGCTCCCAGTACCTGAAATTATCATTAAGTTAGTAAACTGTCTAAATGTTTAGTTTAATCATTAGCTTATATTCGAAAATAAAACATTTGATTAATGTAATGATGCCCACAGCTGCATTTTGTCATCGCTCCGCTCGCAACAGACTACAAATTTATCCTCACACGTTACGTCCAAAAATGCGCACAGTGACACATGAAAAACTTCATTCTACTGACGCTCAAGTTCTGGAATGATCTCTCTGATAATGGTTTTTCACACACACGTCCATAAACCACGGTAACCATTTCCCACCAGGTAGGCTAGTTAAGTGATATAAAAGACCACGCGAAGTTCGATCACCCAGTTAGTTTCCGTCTCTTAAAAACGTAGTTACAAAATAACAGTTGATATTCTCCCGGAATTGTATGTAAAATAATGTAGCGGCTTATTACCAAAGCACCTCAGGCTGGAGATATTTCAAAGTTTGAAAATAGAATCCCGAAATATAACAAAAAAAAAACATTTTACTGGCATGCCCGCGAATGTTTGGGTATATTTTACTGGTTGGAATTGCCAATTTAGAGAATTGCGTAACTTGGCTTTGTCGGGAAGACCTCTTTTGTAGAAATTTATTTTGGTACTGGAGTTATTATGATAACGAGGTTGTCAACTCATCTGGAGGGCTTTTTAAGGATGTTTTGAAGTGTCAGCGTCACGACACTTTGTTAAATCAAGTTTGAAATGATAAACAACAACAAAAATAACGCAACAAGTCTGAATTATTATACTTAGTGGATTCCTATTGAGATTTCTTAATCAAAATTTAATTTTAATAAACCTTTTAATTGAAGACCTCTGTGGCGTAGCGGTAGTGTTCGACTGCTGAGTCAACGGTCACAGTATTGATTTTCTCTCAGTGGAAATATTTGTGTGTATGCAATTATGTGTATTTGCACTGATCTTACAGACGCATTTACAAAAAGAAAAGTATATTTACATATGTTTTTTTCAAATTCTTGGTTTATTTTAAACATGATTTATTTAAAAAAAATATCATAGAAGGGAAGGTAGAAGGAAAGAGGAGAAGAGGTAGATCATGAGGAGTGTAAATGGCACAGATAAAAGAAAAGATATACAAGTCGCATCATATCAAACGGACAAAGGATTGGCGGAAGAGAGACAAGAGTGGCAATTATTTCAACGACAAGAGCATAACTCTTAAATTTAGATTAATATCCGAATTCTAGAGAATACTTAATGGCAATAGGCTCACCCCCTATTACGTGGGACCGAATACAATGATGGTGAAATGTGGGTGTTAATTCATCTCTGCCTAACCCTCCGGGGATAAAGGCGTGATTATATGTACGTGTGTATGTACCTAATGGATAGATTGATGTAGGGAATTATGAGACCTATGGCAGTCGTTACGTGTAGTTGGAGCCCTCAAAAGTCTGACTAGTCTAACTATAGAGCTTGGATATCACCAATTGATTATGGAGTTCAGGTGGCAGTTGCTTCACGGAAAATATCAAAGTTAAGCCGCATCTTAGACTAGAAAGCCGACCCTAACTAAGTTGGGAAAAGAGTCAGATAATGATGATGAGATCTATAGAGAGATTTTACTCTGTGATCGCGAACGCTTAAGCTCGCTTTGAGCTCACTTCTTCTGTATAATTCACATATAAGTGATTACATCAATTTGTAACTATACAAGATATCGGGACTTCTCGCGAATTACATCTTGAAACTTACAGCGAAACGTCGCCATCGGCAGAAATAGTGAGTTCCAAGATATAATTCGCTAGAAGTCCCGATATCTTGTATAATTATGAATTCACACCGCGAAAGTTTAAACATTTGTAACTATTTACCAGGACATTCAAAAAAGAGTTATCAGTCGATAAGTAATAACTTAAATTCGCTTACCGAAGCGAACAGATCCAAGGAGACAGTGAAGAACTTGGCGCCGGAGATGCTCATCGCCTTTTGACATTGCTGACAGACGATTTGAACGAATGTTTTCGCTTCCTCAGAACCGTCGTACCACTGGCAGGAGTATGCTGCTTCCATTACTGACGAGCTCTAGTAAAAAAAACGTTTAGTAACGTAAATCATCTCAGAGGCGGTTAATATATTTTATGTGTACTAGCAAAACTCTTTTTTTTCATACCACTTGGTTGGCAGACAAGCACACGGCCCACCTGATAGAAAGTGGTTACCGTGGCCTATACACCAAGGGGTTCACTCGCACTGGCAACCCTGTAAGCACGGAGAGTTTCTGTGTCATCCGTGTAAAAGACAAAACAGGACAAGCTTTTGGTCTTCCCACTGACAGCACATAAACTCTCCAGTGAGCGCTGGCTACCGTAATCACCGCCGGGAACACAACACGAGGTTATTATGGCTGCGGTTTTCTGTAGGGCGGAGGTACTTTCCCCAGTCAGACTGCTCAATTGGACAGAAATACCGTCGTATCCTACCTCCTTACGAGTCCAAGTGATTCAAAAGCACAGTTTTTGTCTCTCCCTTGCCTTGGCTAGTTGTTCCTCAATCATTTTGGATGCTTACGTTTAATGAATAATTTAATCAGATGGCCGTATGACACAATAAGACTGTAACATTTCTCTTTGTTGACAACTTATTGTAGATTACTAACCTCCTCAATAAGCCTGTTGCCAAAGATGCAGAAGTGGAACACCTGACCGAGGGTATAGCAGAGGTATCCTATAGTACTGAATGCGTAGACGTTGATACCATTAATCTGAAAATAAATAACAAATATTATAATCGTGGCTAGATGAAATTCTAAAGATGGCGGGAAACAACTGGATGGAAAAAGCTATAGACAGACATGTGGAAAAAAATGGAGGAGGCCTTTACTCTGTAGAGAGGTCTTTTATAATTTAAACAATATTTTTAGTATTTATTGTAAATTGCATGCTTTTTTTAAAAAGAATAATTAAATAAAGGAAAATTTATCGCAGGTTTATAAGTGCCCGGTTCTACCGCCTATACAATGGTTTGTGCTCAGATGAATTGTTTGACATGATGCCCGTAGCTACATTCTATCATCGCACCTCTCGCCATACGCAGGGAATTCATCCCCACACATTGCGACCTGAGACGGTACGCACTGTGCGGTATGAAAGAAACTTCATCCCACGCACACTCAAGCTGTGGAATGACCTCCCTGCTGCGATTTTCCCAAGCGCCTACAATATGGGGTTCTTCAAGAGGGGCATCAGAAGGTTTCTTCATGGTCGGCAGCGCGAGTGTGACACCCCTGGTGTTGCATACGTCCATAGGCCACGGTAACCGCTTCCCATCAGGTGGGCCGTGTGCTTGTCTGCCAACTAAGTGGTATAAAAAAAAAAAAAATAGGCTCGCCATCTATTACATTGGGACCTAAACATAAAAAAACTGGCGAAATGTGGGTACTAGCACCTCTGTTTACCCCTTCGGGGATATAGGCGTCAGTTTATGAAAAAAAGAGGATTTATTATTATTATTATTCTAATCGTGATTTTCTTAGTGGGCAGGTTAGCAGAGAATTAGCTGTTAAAATTTGAAAATAATTGAATTGTAACCTTCTACTGAAACTAATAAAATCCTTATAGACTATTATGTCTTTATAGAAACTATTGATCGCTAAATCTAATCGCTAAATAAATCTAGATATCGCTAAATAAAAAACATTCTCAAATATGTTTGTTTGTAAAAATGCTTAAGTACCTACTGACTATTATTAGTACTAACGTAACGTAACATAGTAAAAGTAACATAACATATACATAAAATCACGCCTATATCCCCAAAGGGGTAGGCAGATGTGCTAGCATCCACAAGTCGCCAGTTTATGTTTAGGTCCCAATGTAATAGGTGGCGAGCCTATTGTCATTAACCAGGCACTTATAAACCTGCGATAAATACATACATAACTTCGAAAGCACCGAAAGTCATTGGGATATTTTTCTACAATTCAAAAAACTTCACTCAATGCCGACTTAATCATATGATGTACTAGGCTTATAAAATAAATAAGATTAAAAAAATAAAAAAACTTCATTCATGACCATTGAGAAAAAATACACTTCGTAAAAGCTGAGTTGTAATAATTTATATTGAAATCGAGGTCTGTAACCGATCGACCGCCTGAAGGCCGAAGCAAATTTATCTCACTAGAATATATCTACATTTATCATGACTTTTTGCTTACTTATTTAATAAAAAATTCAGTCCTACAAAAATATCGATAAACGAAATCAGTGTGGTGATTTTTTATTCAAATAGTGATTAGAAAAGAGCGGTTATGACTTTCTATTACTAGTATTTTTTTTCTAACTTATATTTCAACTTTTAACTTCAGGTTATTACTTTTTATAAGATAACTAGCTGACCCGGCAAACGTTGTTTTGCCATATAATTTTTTTTAAGTAAATGTCTAAAATTAAAGAAAAATGTTAAGGGTTATGAAAAATAGATGTTGGCCGATTCTCAGACCTACTCAATATGCTCACAAAATTTCATGAGAATTGGTCAAGCCGTTTCGGAGGAGTACGGGAACGAACATTGTGATACGAGAATTTTATATATAAGAAGCATATAACCTTTAAGTATTTTGACACTAGACAAAAATTTACATTCGTCCATATTTAGTCTTAAGAAATCACTATTTACAAATTGACGTCTCAAAAATGCCGCAGTGGAGTTTGTAGCGCCGTTTCTTCTTGACTAGCACCTAGGAAACGGTGGTGAACTTAGTTTAAAGCAGAATTTGACATCAAATAAAAGTAATTACGAAGCACTTTTTTTAGAATTTGAATTTGATACAAGTTACTGCAATAATAAAACATTTTCCATACAATCTAAAACTCTGTTCCTAGAACGCCTCTTAAGGTTCATCAGCATACCATTGACCTAATTGGATACTCGAGATCGTGTTCGTGCTTCTATTAAGGCGCATCGGTAGTATAGCTATGCCTTGGCAGAATATTCGTAGAATATTTACAGGCGCAACATCGGGTAAATAACTGTGGACCTATGGACTATGTTTATTAACGTCATTCTAAAAACATAATACTTTGTTTCGCATGTTTTGTGAGAATATCGGAGGCTTTATCTCACCTTTTACATACATATAATCACGCCTTTATCCCTGGAGGGTTAGGCAGAGGTGAATCAACCCACATTTCACCAATCATTGAATTCGGTCCCACGTAATAGGGGGTAAGCCTATTGCCGTATTTCGGGCACTATTGTTGATTCGAGCCCTGCACCTGAGGCTGAGTCTGGGCTCATATATCTGTCTGATGTTAAACAGCCGCCTTAGTCGCCTTGTACGACACCGCACGGGAAGAGATGGGGTAGCCCAAATTCTACTCTGCTGGGAACCACGCGGCTATTTTTACTTGTACCTTTTGTACAAGTATGTACCTTTTTATGGTTCCGTACCCAAACGGTAATAATGGAATCCTATTACTAAAACTTCGCTCTCCATCTTTCTATCTATCTGTTATAAGGCCATATCTCATGTACAGTTAAAAATTCCAGCGCTTACTAAAGGGTCATTATTTTTATTTGTTAACCTTACTTACTAGGTTTTAGGGCATTTTTTAAACCACTTAGGTGGCAAACAAGCGCATGGCCCTCCTGGAAAGTGGTTACCGTGGCCTATGGACGTGTGTAACACCAGAGAAGCCACACTCGCGCTGCCGACCCTGTGAGCACAGAGTTTCTGTGCCGTCAGCACAAATTCTCCAGTGAGCTCTGGCTACCCTACTCACCGCTGGGAACACTGCTGGGTTCCGTAAAAAGCAAAAACCGAACTCTTATAGGATCACTTCGTTGTCTGTCTGTCCGTCTGTCTGTCAAGACCTTATTCTCAGAAATTCGTGCAGGTATCAAGTTGAAATTCATAGTACGAACTTAGTCCTGTAACGTCCTGAAGCTATGAAGAAACCTTCTCGGTCAACGCAAAAAAAAAATATTTCCGTTTATGTAGGATAATTTCGTCCCTCAGTTAAGTTTTGTACGAAACCCTCAGTGCACGAGTCTGACACGCTCTTGACTGTTTTTTTTTTTCATTCCTGTAAGTGATGCTGTCATTTTCAGCCTCGACAGATGTAGTTTCAAGCCCTGCTTAAAGAACTGGGATTAAGTGAAGGAGAGAACGCGTGTGACGGTACATAGTTCCAGCTCCATATCGTCCGACAGATAAATTCATTTCAGAACCGCTTAGTACAAACATGGTATTGATAACACCGTGTCACTATTACAGTGATTACATTGATAAATAAGAATACTTGCCTTCGTCGCTTGATATGCCAGTAGAGTCAGTGTAATCGTCGATACTAACATGTGGAACAGCAGAGCCGTGCCGTACGTATCACCAATTGATCCCACTAGTCTGCAACAGGACGTACAATATCAGATTCAACCTAAATAATACAACCAAGAATGATGCGCATAAGGGTACACAGTTTACAGTTTGTCTAGCAAAGGTTGATCTTCCCTGAAGAATCTCTTCGTATTACCCTGGAGGAGCGGCCCACCAGGCGTAATCACCTTGCCTAGTCACAGGAACATCCCATCCTGTTCCTAGACAAACCCATCTCAACTGATTTGGGTAATGTAGACCCATTATAATTTGCCTTTGACAGGTGATATTCACGTAATTTAAGGCATTTCGTTGCCATTGTTAAAACTACTAGTCACATATTGTCCATTGTTAACATTGCCCATCGTTGTGGGCATTATTTTTAAAATGAAAAAACAGAAAGATAAGAATGGAAACATCCTTTTTATTTTCAAGAGGTTTTACTTAATTCTAAAGCGGGAGGGGTTTGTGTTTTGAGATAGTTAGTCATTAGTTGTGAGTGCAAATGGTGCAGATTTAAAGTGATGGGATAGTTTTTTCTACATTCTACAACATTTTTCATAACGCTAGACCCATGGTAAGCACAGCTTAACTAGCTTGTGTTATGGAATCTGGAGAACATACTCAGTTACTTTTGTTTTTCCAAATTTCACATCTTGTATTGTTGGAATTTATTAGGGTAGTATAAACAGAATAAATATATTCTATATGTAGTAAAATATTCATAAATTAAATACAATAAAACTAAAATACTTATTATACAAACTTATAGCTAAAAATAATTAAAATGCGTCGTGGAATTCCTCCGCATCGCATGCCTCTTGTGGTAGCATTCCCAGAAGACTGGCAGCATTGCCACGTTGTATGGCAATGGTTAATCTTTCGATATTTAAAGACTTATTATTTCAATACCTTGATGTTTCCACTGTCACTATTTTTAACATCGCTAGCCTAGTGGTATGGGTAATGGACTGCTGAGACGAGGTCTCGGGTTCGATCCCAGGTTTTACCATGGCACACACCAATGACTTTCCGATGCTTTTCGAAGTTATGTGTGTATTTATCGCAGGTTTATAAGTGCCTGGTTAATGGCAATAGACTCGCCACCTATTACATTGGGACCTAAACATAAACTGGCGAAATGTGGGTGCTAGCACCTCTGCCTACCCCTTCGGGGATATAGGCGTGAGTTTATGTTTATGTTTTATGTTTATATTTTATAATAGTCACCGCAAGATAACTATACATAAATATACATATTATATTATATAGGAGAATTGGAATGGCTTCTAATGAGGTTCGGTAGCTCAGTGGTCAGAGCATTCCCATTGCCATGAAATGTTTTCTGCCTTAATCGATCGCTATTATAGTTCAAGCCTACTTTACCATTTCAAACTAGTGTCCTACAATAAATCACGGGTGAAATTATAAATCATATTATAATAACCTCAAACGTTTGGATATAATTCAGTAACAACCTTCAAACACACAGCCTAACTAAATATCCCAAACTTAACCAATGATGAGAGCTAGAAACGAGTTTGGACCTTGGATTATACGCCCTTCAAGATAGTTGGTGCTTCTGTGGTGAGCAAAGGTCATTTAAGTTAGTAGTATGAGCCGCGAACTGATACTGAGCGTTCGATTAACAACGGCCACTTCGGTTGTCTAAAGTTTCGGAGTTCGGAAACTTGGTCGGTAATTACAAGGTGTTGTCGTAATGAGTGTTACAAATAGTTCAGGATTATATGATGGCACAAAGCTATTTCAGTCCGGTTCAGTCCAGTCCAGTTTCCGGCTCGAAGGACCATTATGATATGGGTGTAATATTTAAGGTTTTAATGAAGAGCACATTAAACTAACTTGTTGGTCTTACTTTACTTCTAATACTGACCATAAACACGCAACTTTTGATTAACCTAATACATGTAATAATCAGTGTAACCTGCACTGTTTTCTAGCAGAAATGATAGACGTTCGTGAACAGTATTTATCATCGATAAACCGCTGACTACCAAATATCACCTCGTACTCAGGGACGAGTTGGGGATTGCGTGGTCCCCAAACCCGAGGAGGGACCGATTGAGAGAAATCCCCTTGGGACGGCCTGGGTGCGAGGGATATGCCTGCTAACTTCACCTCCGATAACCATATTTAGTTGGAGGTAGGACACGGCGGTATTTCCGCCCAATTGAGCAGTCCGACTGGGGAGTACCTCTGCCCTACAGAATATCGCGGTTATAATAACTTCGTGCTGTGTTGACAGCGGTGAGTAGGGTAGCCAGAGCTCACTGGAGAATTTGTGCTGTCAGTGGTGTGACTAAAGGCTTGTCCTGCTTTGTCCTCTACTCTGACGGCGCAGAAGCTCTGTGCTTACAGGGTCGGTAGCGCGAGTGTGGCTTTTCTGGTGTTGCACACGTCCATAGGCCACGGTAACCACTTTCTATCAGGTGGGTCGTGCGCTTATCTCCCACCTAAGTGGTATAAAAAAAAACCAACAACGACCCCCAGACGGCGTGCGTTTTAGTCGGTTTTAGTCGGCTAACAAACATCTGCATAGTATTGTTAGATAACAGCTAGGGGTAAGTGGGATACAGGTAAATTGTGATGAACACTACCATCTTGAAATGTGGTGGACCAGTGGGTATTAAACTTCAACGGGGCCTGTGGCAACCTCAGCTCCTATATACCCTTGCAAAGAATTCTATGAAAACTATCTACGTAATATTTCACTGCAAAAAGAAATGTACTTGAACTTTTCACCTCACTAGCAGCTATGACTATCTAATAGATGTGACCTAGAGGATTGCAAGTTCAAAGATATACGATGTACAAGTATAGGAATGAACTATTGATTACTAGGTACGCACATGCTTTTTCTCACATAATTTATGCAAAGAATTGACTTTGTCCTTGCAGACGACGGCAAATAAATTGTATGCTTGTGAGAATGGAATTGTATTGAATTTGTTAAAGTACTAGATCTATACGCGTTTGATTTAGTTATTATAGCCTTTATAATTTCTCAATCAATTTTATAAAAAGTTTTTATGTTTCTTTATTATTAAATTAGATGAAAATAGTTACACCGAGAATACGAAAATATCCGACAATACGAGACACATTGTTATCGTAGTAATATTTGTGTTACAGAAATGAGATCATTCTACTAAACATTGTAAAATTATAAAGATATTTCACAGGAAAGTACGTTACAAAAGATGCCTAATAGGTAGACAACCTGTCATCCATCATATCCGATTCGTTTTGTATGGCGAGTATTATTACTTCTCGTGGCTAGCTAGTATATTATAATAGATAATATATGTTATCGGTTTCATTCATTTGGATAAATAAAGAGTTTTATTTTTTTTTTACGTGCGCAAAATCCCCACGGATACCTCCCCACCGGAGCCGGTGGAGGAGGTTATGTCGGACTCGAACCGACTAAAACGCACGCCGCCTGTGGGTCGTTTTGGTTGCCGAAGGTGAGGTTGACAGGCATATCCCTCGCACCCCGGCCGACCCAGGGCCATCTCTCACGATCTGGCCCTCTTCTCGGGTGTGGGGACTACAGAGTCCCCAACTCGACCCCGGAAACGGGGAGGCGCGCCAGGCGCGCCACTGCCGCGGCCTGCTTCTACCAGGGTGACAGGCGGCTCCACCTGTCACCCCCAGGCCGGCGCTCATGGGGGGCGAAGGTCGTTCATCGACCTCCGACGCCCGAGTTGCCTTCGTACGCGGGCAGCTTGGCTCGCGATCCTTCGTTGCTCCCGCTGCCGCTCCCGCCCCGCCTCCTCCTTCACGAGCATTACTTGCTCGCAGAAGGAGGCGCCGGCCGCCCACTCATCCGCGCAGCGGACCATCGCCGCGAGCAAGGTGGAGAGCGTGAGATGATGCGGCACGCCAGCTTCCGCTGCGGACGCTGCAGCAGGAGCATGTGCCGATCACTCAGGGTGTCCGCCCACACGGGACACCCGTACAGGGCCATGGACCGCACGACACCCGCGTAGAGTCTCCTGCAGGAGTCCTCCGGGCCCCTCAGGTTGGGCAGTAGCCGCGCCAGAGCGTTGGCTGTGCCCGCCAATTTGGGGCCCAGACTTCGGAAGTGCTTCCCGAAGTCCCACCGGCCGACGAGCACGAGCCCCAGATATTTCATCTGGGGCTTGATGCCGATGAGAGTGCCTCCTACTGTGAGACTGGAACCAGGTGGTGGCGTGCGCCGAGGTCCATGAAAGAACATGGCCTCGGATTTATGCAAAGCCACCTCAAAGCCCAGCCGCCGGATCCGTTCCACGACTTGAGCAACCGCGGTTGTGGCCCTCAGGATCGCTTCGCGGTATGTAGCCCCGCTCGCCGTCACTAGCGTGTCGTCCGCATAGCACGTGACGGCGGCGCCGTCCGCAAGCTCACCGCGAAGCACCCAGTCGTATCCAATGTTCCACAGTAGCGGCCCGAGAACCGATCCCTGTGTAACACCGCACGACATCTCACGCCGACCGACGCCGGTCGCACTTGGGTAGATGACGGCTCTCTCCGTCAGGTACGCCCCGACTATGCGGCGCAGGTAGAGAGGCACACCGTGGTACACGAGTGCCTCCCTGATGCAACTCCAGGGCAAGGTGTTGAACGCGTTGGAGATGTCCAAGGACACCGCCAACGTCACCTCACCCCGGGCAACTGCCTCCTCCACCAAAGTCCTCACGCGCATGATGGCATCCACGGTGGACCGCCACCGGCGGAAGCCATATTGGGCATCCGCCAGGTCCGGCCCCCTACCAGAGAGGTGCTCGACGAGGCGCTTCGCAATAACTCTTTCAAAGAGCTTGCCCACCTCGTCGAGCAACACAATGGGCCGGTAGCCGGACGGTTCGTCCGCCGGGCGACCCTCCTTTCGGATGAGGACCAGTTTCCCCGTCTTCCACATCTTCGGAAACTGGCCCCGCTCCAAGCATGCGCTGAGGAACCCTCTCAGTCGGGGTTCGAGACCGTTGGATAAATAAAGAGTAATAAATTATAGTAAGGTTGCTTTGACTTAATATTTTTGGGTATATCACTCGCAACCAAAGCTCTTTGGAACGGTTAGAGGTACAGGGAAGAGTGAAGAAAAAATGTTCTTGCGGTCGATCACCCACAAAATGGACAGACCTTATTAAATCTTCTTCAAAGTGTTCCTTAACTGAGCACGCCAAAAACACGACAACCACTATGCCAGGAGTGTACTAATGAGAAGAAAAAGAAGAAGGTTGCTTAGTCACTTACAGGTAGAATTTATTTTAGACCCATCATGGGGGAGTGACTAGAGAGGCCACATGGCAGCCTTTCGTACCGGCTGACACAGGCTGTCACCGGGCACAGATAGGCATGAAGATAATGTTCGAGTGCCATCATTGTGACGCGAGTGAGGACTCGGGGCTACACTCGCTCACCGAGAACATAGCATGGGAGACGCCACGTAAGTGGCGGCTCTAGGAGGGCTTTATGAGTTTTCTCGCTCGCTGCCTTGCTCACATAGACGGTGCGCTGCACAGATGCATGGGCTGCCACTGCCTCCTTCAGCGAGCAAGTACTGTTCGTGAAGAAGGAGGCGGAGTGGGAACGGAGTTACTCGTTAACTGCACAGCCAGCGACTCCGCAGTCAGAAGTCGCAGAATGACCTCCGTCCCCTAAGAGCACAGGTCAGGTGGTGACGGTAGAACCGCTTGTTATTCTGGCCTACCCGGGGACTAGATTGGGACTTCGGGCTTTTCACACCAGAAGAGGGCCAACTCGAAAGAGATGGCCCTGGATCGGACGGGGTGCGTAAAATATACCTTCGGGAACTTCACCCCCGGCAAAGTATGAACTTCAGACAGCGTGTGTTTTAGTCGGTTCAAGTCTGACATAAACTTACGGTGACGGGAGTATCTATGGGAATATTTCGCACAATAAAAAAAAAAGATAGGTAGAATTCATGTATTGTTCTAATCTTACCTTACGACATGCTTATGCCTCTCTACCCAGTACTTGATCGCTGACCTGGCCAACATTTCCTGCTTTGCCGTCAAACCATTAGGATTGTTAGTGTTGCCGTTAAAGTTCTGCAGTCTCCCACCGGCTCCACGAAGCGTCATCCCAAAGTCTTGCTGTGTGGAATATATACCTCGGATATCCATATCGATCGGGTCGGGAACTTTTTCTTTGTCTGATTATAAAATTGAATTTAAAATTAATTTGGTGAATAAGATAATCTATTTTGATGCCGTAGCGAAGTGTCAAAGAAATTTTGATCTGTCCTTTACATCAATCAATTAGCCAATTGCAGTCCACTGCTGGATACAGACTTCTTCCAATGTGCGACATTGCTCTCGATCCTCCGTCTTCTACACTGTCCTTTAATTTTAAATAAATTACGCAC
Source organism: Eilema griseolum (assembly GCA_963662185.1). Classification (NCBI taxonomy): domain Eukaryota; kingdom Metazoa; phylum Arthropoda; class Insecta; order Lepidoptera; family Erebidae; genus Eilema; species Eilema griseolum. The sequence goes on from OY759249.1 coordinate 8,549,360, forward strand.
AAGTAGCCTATATTTTCCTCATCTATTCTCATCTTCATCGCTTCATAGAAAATATCAAAGTTCGGCCGCATCAAGTTAGACTAGAAAGTCGACCGCAACTAAGTGGGTATATAAACTCAGGGCATAATATACCTATTTACATTTCTTCCTTTAATTTCCTTTTCTATTTTTATGTCTACATTCATGATTTTCTCATTGGCTGTCTAATAGCGGAATTTCAAACTTACGACTACTAATTAATTATAATCTACATATATGTAGAACAAATACATTTTTTATTTAGTCTTTAAGACTGTACCTGCAGAAGAAGCCTGGAATAACTCAGCAGTGTTAGGCCTGTATGTGTCCAGTGAAGCACTAAGTTCCATAAGAGGCTTCATAATCGCCTTCAAGTGCTGCAGCTGTTCGCACGCAAATATCAGCCAGGAACAGAACATCACGTCCATTAGGTTAGCGAGTGACATTGCGAAGATAAGCCAGTATACCTGTTAAAATGTAAAACGTTATTAAAGTTCCAAAAATCTGTTTTCTGCGTTCATCATACTTGCGTTTGGCCCAGACCGACAGCTTAACATGTTGTCAGTAACTTAACATCGACCTAGCGAGTGTTGCCAAAACTTAATATGTCTGACAGTCGGTTGACTCATTACTTGCGCGGGGCAACTATGAGGGGTATAGGAGAAGCGACCGGCAGGGTTGGCGAGTACACACATCACACTCGCATAATTTGCGCTCTTTAATTTGTCGACATTTTGATGGAGTTTTGCAAATACATACTTTCCATTAAGATGGCAATGCAATTTATATGGCACCATGGAGCTGGTCTAATCATGAAATAGGAAGGTGACCATAGACACTCCAATACAAAAGTACCATTTGTTGTGATAACCATGACACTTGAGTGAGTTTCTGTGCGTAAAGAAATCGAACTACTGTGAGGCTTATATATAGTAATATCTTGGTGTTGCTTAACCTTGCAATGTGTTAGGCTACTAGGTTACCACTTTGCCACGAGTATTGTATCGTTTGCATCCACTCTCAAACTCTTTTTTGCAAGATTCCTATCAGACCTCTAGAGTGCATAAAATCAGGCTTATTACCATCAGCTGGGTATATTGTGAGGATTCCATGCTACGGGAATGTCGTAACAAAAATCCCAATTACATTATTACCAGTCCCGGATATTAAGCCTAGGACAACAGTCATAATCGCTGTTATTGTACCAGCGTGCAGTTCGAGCACCGAGGTAAATAATCTTTGGATTTACATTGCGTTTAGCAAAATCGTAACATATCTCGGTAATAAATGTAGCCTCTGTACACATTTCGATTGTATTATCTTTATCCCAAGTAAGAAGCAATGCTATAAACACTCAATTTATAAGAGCTATGCCGCAATTGTGTTCGCAAAATTACCCTTGGTCACGCTACGATGTCACGAAAACCTTTTCAGGAGCTCAACAAGTTTGCCTATAACCATCGACTTGAATGGGCTGTTTGATTTAGCTTGATACCCGAATTGTATACCAAGATTTTATTGAAATAAATTAGATAGTAGTAGGCATCTCAAACAGATGCTTTTAAACAGTACGGTGTTAGTTATAGTAGAATCCTGGTGATCAGTTATACTGGTAATCTATTACCTATAACAGGCACCAGTGATCCACAGCCAGATTCAGTATACATTAATTTGTGCAAATACTAAATTTTGTAATTTGGTTGTTGGTGAGAAAAAAAATTATTTTATTTTTATTTTTCCTTTTTTTTTATACAACTTAGGTCGCAGACAAGCACGTGGCCCACCTGATGGTAAGTGGTTACCGTGGCCTATGGGCGAGTGTAACACCAGAGGAATAACACTCGTGCCGCAAACCCTGTAAGAACAGAGACATTCTGTGTCGTCAGCGCAAAAGATGTAGGATAAACCTTTGGTTTTCCCACTGACAACACAAAACCTCTCTAGTGAGCTCTGACTACCCTACTCACCACCGAAAACACAACACAAGGTTATTAAACGGCGATATTCTGTAGGGTGGAGGTACTTCCCCAGTCGGACTGCTCGATTGGGACGGATATACCGTCGTGTCCTACCTCCTCCGAATTTTTTTTTCTTTTTCTCTCACTCTCAGACTCTCAGGACTATGGCGTCTTTTAAAAGGCGTGTGTCGGGCCGAAGCCAAGACGTAAAGGCTCTTTTAAGAGAATTTAAATAGCTAGGGATACCCATATTATTATTAAGTACAATGTGTGTATTAGGATAACTGTAAAGCCCAAAATATTGAAAAAAAAATCTCAAGAATTTCAATAAATGTTATTAAGTATTTTAAGCATGTTCCAAATATCAGGTCAGCCGAGTTATCTGACATTGAGTATGTAAGACTAGACTACTAGACTCAGATTCCGGCATCAGTTTAATCCTTCCGTTTCTAATATTTAAAAAAAGCTTTACCTGAAAAGCGAAGGCAACCATGTACATAGTACCACTCATTGCGTCGAAGGGATACCATGTCTTCAGAGGTAGTCTCGGAGCTGGTTCCGTCAGCGTGTCATTGGTCTCCTTGTTAGTGATTATGCGGACTGATTCACCGAAAAATGTCAAAGTTACCCAGCCTGTGAAAATCACTTCTGATTAGTACCAATCTAGTAGCAATCTGTTTATTTTTATTTTTAGTAACTTTCTTTTTTTGCCTTTTTGAGTGAGCAAAAACTTCTTTTAGATTTTCCCTTCATTTAACCTCTGAAAACTTCCGTTTAAAGTTAATATTTATTTTATAGGTTTTTTCTGTCCTTTCAGTAATGTTAAATTAGTATCTTATCTGACTTTTAGGCTTTCATTACACAGAGGTCATGCCCAAAGTATAAATATCAATTCTTTATTTTATTTTAAATTTGAATATAAATCCTTTTATTTCTAATACATTTAAACAATTACAAATTAAATTAATTAGAATACAAATGTCCAATCATTATCTGCAATCATAGATTTTGTCAATTGTTATGTCAAATCAAATAACCCTCCCCGTATCGTACCCGGCGCAAAGGTGCCCATGATACTGGCAGCGTTGCCTCGCTGAATCGCGATGGCCATCCTCTGCCCCAGAAACGAGCCTGAGCGGGAGTCACCGCCTTGTTCCTGGATACGGAGCCAATTTCAGCGATTAAGCCCTTCGCCCCCGACCCCCAACTGCCCATAGTCTCCACCGCAATGGGCACAAAATAATATTGTGGCTCCATTGCGGCATATTTCATTTTTTTTCTGCCCGCCGCGTCCTCAGCCGCCGACGCAGGAGCACTGACGGAGCGACTCAGGTGCGTAGCCACGACAGTGCTGACGCAAGTGGCATCCTACAACAGACACCTTCCGTTTTTCCACGAACGGTTTTCTACATTTATGGATATTATTAAGTTTTTACTTGCAAGTAAAATAGTTTTCATTATAAACCGACTGCTTTAAATCACAATAATTGTACTTACAGACAACCGACAGTAATGTCATTGCACAAATGAAATACAGGAGTCTTCTCATCTTGGTAAGCGATATCTGGTGGTAGCGTGCGTCAGATTCGGTGAACAAAGGGTGACTGTTTGACTGGTTCCAGACTGCCAAAGTTCTAGATTATAAAAAAATAATTTCAAATAAATCCTAATAAATTGTTATAAAATTTAGTCAGGGTCTGTGGTCTGGGCCAATGCTAAATGTCACGAACATATTGAAAAGTTAAGTAAAACCAGGTCAGTCTTAGGAAGAGTGACCATCCTTAACATACATCAGAGAGCACATTAAGCGTTCCTCTGGCCCCCGATTCTGGTGATTTCATGGAAAATATCGAAGCCGAAAAGCTGATCCCAATCTAATAGGGCATTGACTCAGGGGATGATGAAAGGCCATTGTTCTTGTTCAATAGAGACTCAAGCATGGCAGACTTCTATTTATTTTGTAAAGTAATGTTCTTATTGCTATAAATATAAAATCTCTGCCGACACTTCACGCGAACAACTTGAATAAAATATGAAGAACTCAATAGCTCGGTGGAGAGTGCCAACTCATTGTTAATTTAAAATACAAAGGGGTCATGAAAATGAAAATGATTTTTGTTTTGAATTTCATTTATGTTTAATGGATTTATATTTGTTCTATTATATAGGTTCATTTTCAGTTTTTGTATAAAAAATATATTTTAAAGAGAATACATAAAAGTTGTGCACAATTGATTTTAGACGTACGAGTATAGGTATAATTTCGAAGGCGACACTGCAGTCGCGGAGCGTACCATTAAAGAAACTTGACATGATAATTTTATTCAAAATTTTGTTTCATTGTGGCTTCTCAATAGTACCGTTTATTTGTATCGAAGTTTAACAAGTAATGTATGTGAAAAGACGACAAGTTATCCAAACGCACAAATATATTCCATAGGAAATAAAAGAACATCGGTCCCGCAATTCGCTTATATGCCTATAACCATGGACTAACTATACATTTAAAAAAAATCACACACTTTACTATTCAAACTTTGATATAGATAAACAGCATCATTGAAAAGCCGCAATGAATTAAAACTTTAAAGAAAAGTATCGTATTCAAGTGTATATCACGGTATACACATTTTCATTCGCTAAAATATATTTTTCATCCGGTAAACAGATAGGTAAATGAAGGTCGATGCTAGATCGGATCTTAGACCAATGGTTTAGATATATCTTCAAAATATTATAGACAGACACACACACCCTATTTCATTCAACGCAAAAATTTAGAGGGCTTAATACGCTGAACGTTTCAAAGAATAAATTACTGAGGCTATTCGTATTTGAAGTATGAACGTTAATATTACTTTACTTGAAAGTGATTGGATGTAAATACAGAAAATCGTTTTAATACTCATTTTTACGAATAGAATTTTAAATGTGATCGAAAGCGAAAAATACTGAAGAGGCAATCATCAATTTTAAGGTTTATTTGCATGATTGATGGAATATTTTGAACTGGAAGCCACCTCAATGTTTAAAATTAAACTGAATAGACGTTGTATTACATCAATCAAAGTTAAAATGAATGATAAACCTGAAAACAGTTAGATAAAATACCCATGCACAAAGTGTGGTGGATTTGAAAACAAATCTTTTAAAATAAATGCTACCAAAAATGAATAAATAATAATTGTAACGATATATATATTTATTAACCGAGCGTTTTGACAAGGTGGCTGATTTTATTTTCGTCCGTATGTCTGTTTGTTTGTCAGTACCGGTCTGGAGGGCGTATTTCTCAACCGATTTTCACCAAACTTGGCACAAATGTTCTTTGATTTAAAACTCAACTTTAGTCGAGAGTTCTTGTTGAAAGGAGGAACAATGGGGGCGAAAAGGGGGAAAGTTTGCTGTCGCATTATTCGTGAATAGATCTGGATGATTTTTGGCTGGAACATCTAGGACACGATTCCTAGCAGGTTGTTGTGAAATAAATTATTCTTCGTAAAGTTGGCGTGTCCTATATAAAAAAAGGTGAACTTCGTTATAATGAAATAGATGAAAAAGAAAGGTAGAGGTCTGCTGCAGCGTTTTAATGACGGACCGTCATTTTTTTTTTGGTGATACATCCAGGGCTGTTGAAATAAGACGTTACGATTTTTTTTTTTGATACGATGTTCAAAGTAGCATAAAAAACACCTACTAAGTATACACAAAAACATCATAAAAATCTATCTGAGCAAATATTATTGAAGCTAGATTTTATTTATGTAGGACACGTCACCGGACCGTTCATCTCTCTGGATGTTAAGCTGAAGACTGTCTCAAGAAAGAGAGTCACCATTACAGACAACAAAAATGTTACAATAGTGACCCACAGCTTGATGGGCCTCATCAGATACTTTTTCACACCCCGAGACTGGTAAGGAATTATAAGACTTTATGGCTGGAAACAAAGTTTTCAATAGCCATTCTCAATTCTCAAATTCATTGTTAGAACAAAGTTGTTGAACAAAATGCTATATTTAACTAAAGCCTGCATTCTAGAACAATACTGAGTCCTCAATCTCGATTATTATTAATAATACAAGTGGCCCGTGACATCTGTCCTCTGGACTAGATATAGGTCCAGTTTTAGGACTCTGTATCTTTCTGGAATACGAGTCTTAAATCTCTTTATGTAATGAAATAACTTACCTGTAAAAACTCTTTGCATTAAAAGCAAAGAAGATAAGCTTGATGATCGTATGCGTGAAGAACAGTACTGTGATGGTATTGGCTGTTAGCTCGTTGACCTCATCAGAGTACTGTGCCATGTTGATGGCCATGCAGCCGTAGTTGAGGACGATTAAAAACGCATGGATGCTAGCGTATACCTTACGAAGGAGCGTGGACATGCCAGCATTTTCTATAAAATTATAGATATTGTAACCATCGGTGCTTTGGTGGCTGTGAGAATAGCATAAGACGCGTTTATAGGAGAAATGTTTGCAATGTCTAATTCAATATTTGAAGCAATTGAATTTGAAGGACATGGACATGTCTGTAATTTCTATAAAAATATAGATATTGCAATCATAAGAGCTTTGGTTGGTGTAAGATTAGCATAAATCTGGTCTTTAAAGTATTTTAAAGGGAGAGGATAAAATAATAATATAAAGACATATTTGCACTAACTATAAAGTATTTGAAGTAATTATCGAAATAGCATCCGAAAAGTCAAAGTACAGAAGGTGATTCTAATCGAAAACCATTATCAAAACTTTGCCTGAAGTTCCCCAGGGCATCGGTAACATTATCGGCCAAAATACTAACGCTTTTCGATAATAACATTTTACGATCTTGTTATAATAGGGATAGACGTAAAATGCTCTGGGACACATAACATTATACCCTTTTTATTTATTTTTGGTTGCGCCGATGTGGAAACTGTATTTTTTGACATGGAAACACACTCCTTTTAGATCCGTCTCCCCCTCCGCACTAACCATAGAGTAGGGCTAGCTGTAGCTTCCGTCCGCCATTGTGTGAGATGTGGACGGCCACTCCCGCTTTGAACTAGCCAGCGTAGGGACGGATCGCGAGCGCGTCTCTCAGAAATGAATAATATTTGTTGTATTTTAACCGCCTCATAGACCTTTACCGATCGGATGGTGCCTCTCGTGTGTTCCTCAAGGGATCTAGTGACGCTGACGGCAGCTCCTGAGCAAGGAAGAGAAGATCCGTGTACCGGCTGCGATGAAAAACACGTGGGTCGTGAAGGTTAGTGCATCCTCTCCTAATTTCTCGGGCTGCATTCACTGCCTGGATCGAATCCGCGGCAGCCCGGCCACCTGTCTTGTTTTGTGTGTAAAGTGTCAATAGAACAGTTATCTGCTTCCCCGCAATACAGTCCACTCGCGCACGTTGGCCCACGCGCCACCATTTTTTGGTCCGGATCGAGCCGGATTCTTAGCCGTAGTTCGTATTTTGTTATTATTCTAATGGGAATGAGCGCACCGCACCTAAGTGCCTGGTTATTTTAGTAGAAAACCCCGCATCCAGACACTTAGGCTTAGAATTTGTAGTCCGTTCGCCGCTGGCTCGCATTGTACCTACCTAATACATAAATAGGTTAGGTATCATATCAACGCTTAATCGTAGTTCGCAATTTTCGCATCGCACCTAAGTGCCTGGTTATTTTAGTAGAAAGCCCCGCATCCAGACATTTAGGCTTAGATCTTAGGTATACTCAGACACCCTAGTGCATAGGCACAGTGTAATACCTAACGCATTTGGCTTTGTTTTGTTTTTTTCAATTACGTTGTTCTCGGCTCACGTCGTATTTGCCTAGTACCTGCGTGGGTAGACACGTGGCTGTGCCTACCTCGCTCGCATCTCATCCCAATTCATACGAAAGTATTTTAATTTGAATAGATATTACGCAATACTTAATCTCGGAAATAATAGTTGAATCTAGACAGCGACCATCGCGTAGGTACGACCTTGTTGCTATGCGCGTTTGTTCAAGCGTGCATTCACAGTTGTAAGCACCTACCTACCTACATAGTTAACGCTCGCGCCGCCTCGCTGCTCTGTACCGCTAGGATTAAGTCATTTCATATTTATTGTTTACCGCACTTTAGTTTGAGATTTAATTGTAAACATGTCCCCAAAGGTTGATAAGACCGGTAAGGTTCAATTGAAACTTTTATACGCTAAAAAAGAAATGATTTACTCTCGCGTACAATCGATTTATGATAGTGCACTTAAAACCTCTGATTTGGTCATCAGAGATTCGTTCTTGTGTTCTATAGAAAACTTAGATAGTCTACGCGCGGATTTCGAAACCTTAGTGCATGACATCAACGTTTTAGAGTTGAATTTGGATCCCGATTACTCAGTGAGTTATCAAGCCTTGTCGTCGTTTGACGATTTGTATTGTCGTATCAAGCGCGTCGCGAGGAGTTTGGAGAAGCCGTCTGACCGACCCAACCCCACTCGCGACCGACCTAAGTTGCCACCAATTCAAATACCCGAATTTGATGGTAACATTCGCAATTGGTGTCGATTTATAGATAGTTTTGAGAATACAATAGATAAGAACGATTCGTTGACAGATCACGAAAAATTGCATTATCTTGTTGAAAAATTGACTGGTAAAGCTATAACCGTTTGCGCTGGAATTACGTTTAGTGCCGGGAATTATAATTTAATTTTAAATACTTTGAAAGCTAAGTATGAGGATAAAAGATCGGTAGCTAACGCCTATTTGGATCAGATGTTTGATTTGAAATCTATTACGGCATGTAACGATCAAAACTTAGAGAAATTTCTAGACACTTTCGCGTCAGCTGTTCGCGCTGTGAAGAACCTAAAGATTGATGACCTCTGCGACTTCGTATTTTTGTATATGGGTTTAAGGAAATTAGATTCCGAAACCATTCGTTTGTTTGAGTCGGATCATCGCGGCAATAAAATTCCTAAGTTCGAAGACTTAGAAGGTTTTGTTCGCGAGCATATAAAAATATTACAACGCTCTTCATCGAAACATGAAGGCGCGAAGACAGTTGTTAGTCCCGCGCGCAAAATAGATGCGTCATCGAGGTCACTGAGGTCAACCCATACTTATGTTAATGCCGCACCAGCACGTGTACAATCACCTGTTTGCTCTTTGTGTAGTACTCATCACTCGCAACTGTACAAGTGTCCTGGTTTCCTAAAATTGTCGCCTAGTGATCGTTATAAATTTGTTCGCGCTAATAATCTTTGTTTTAATTGTCTCGGTACTAAACACCGCGTGGGTTTATGTAATAGTGGAAATGGTTGTCGCAAATGTCAAGCGAGACACCACACTTTGCTTCATTTTGAAAATAGTAATGCCGCATCCAAGGTGAGCACAGTTGGTTCGTCGAGCGGTGACGCGAGGCAGCCTGCGCCGCAGCCGCAGCCCGAGCTCGCACGCGCTCCGGCCTGCCCGGGGACCGCTACGAATGACGTCACCTTGTGTTCGTTCTCCGCTAGTGCTGCCCTCACTACGGTTTGTCTTGCGACCGCTCGCGTGGTTATTGTTGATGCATTAGGTAAACCGCACATTGTTCGAGCGCTATTAGATGGCGCTTCGCAAAGTAATTTTATTACTCAAGATTGTTGTCAACGTCTTGGTTTCAATGTTGATAGGCGTTCAACCTACTCAGTGGTGACGGGTTTTGGAGGTTTACGGTCAGCTGTTCATGGCACAGTTAAAACGAGGTTTGGATCTCGTTTTAATAATAAAATTTGGTTTGACATGGATTCGTTCGTTACGGATAAAATAACTGAACAGTTGCCTACCGTCCCAGTTGACACGTCTTTATTAACGAAATTTAAAGACTTGCCTTTAGCTGATGAGACTTACGCTGTTCCTGGAGTCGTCGATATATTGATCGGCGCTTCGATTCTCCCGCACCTCCAGTTATCACGTAAGGTCAAAGGGGGACCGACGTACCCCGCTCCGCACGCCCTGGAAACAGTTCTGGGTTTTGTTATAATTGGTTCCGCACCCGCTTCTATAGATAGTTTTAGTCACTCGACTGCCTCGTTCTGTTGCACCGTCGAGCCGCCACTGGAGTCTACCATCCGCAAGTTTTGGGAGATTGAAGAGGTCAATGTCCCACCAATCCTAAGCCCCGATGACAAGATGGCTGAGGAGATTTATTGTCGCACGACTACTCGTGATGAGCAGGGTCGTTATGTGGTCGCGCTCCCTTTCAAGGGAGATATTTTTTCGCTCGGGGACTCCCGTGCATCCGCTGAAAGACGCTTTCTTTGTTTAGAACGAAAGATGCAGGCGTCTCCAAAGTTAAAGCAAGCCTATGATGAGGTTGTTAACGAATATTTAGATAAAGGTTACATCTCACCTGCGCCTGCGGACACTGACGAGACCCAGCCTTCGTACGTTATCCCGCACCACGGAGTTATTAGAGAAGATAAGCTTACTACTAAACTCCGCGTAGTTCTAGATGGCAGTGCTAAGACTAGCACTTCCGTGTCGCTTAATGACATTTTGTATTGTGGTCAAAATCTTCAAGGTAATTTATTTGACATAATTGTAAATTTTCGTTTATTCGCTGTGGCACTCTCTGCAGATATTCGACAAATGTTTTTGTGCCTTGAAGTGCGCGAACCCGATCGTAGGTTTCAACGATTTTTGTATAGATTTTCACCGCAAGAACCTTTAATGGTTTACGAGTTTAATCGTGTTTGCTTCGGGCTTAAATCTAGCCCTTTTCACGCACTTCGCACCGTCAAGCAGTTGGCCGCTGACGAGGGCGATGCATTTCCTAAAGCGAGAGCCACCATTGAGACTGGCTTATACATGGACGACTTCGTGTATAGTGTAGATAGCGAGGCCGAGGCTGTCGAGACGGCCGCTCAAGTTATAAGTCTCATGAAGGCGGGTCAATTTGATCTCGTGAAATGGACGAGCAACTCGCAAACAGCGTTAGAGTCGATTCCACCGTCGCACCGATTGTCTTCGGTTAAGGAGTTCGATGAAAGTGATACGCACAAGGTGCTTGGTTTAAGCTGGTCGCCCGCATCTGATACGTTTGGTTTGAAAAGTAGTTCGACCCCGCAAACTTGTACTAAACGCATTATCCTGTCGTGTGTGGCACGGATATGGGACGTAATGGGATTCGTAGCTCCTGTCGTTCTGTACGCCAAACTACTTATAAAAGAGCTTTGGCTTTCGAATTGTGATTGGGACGACACCGCGCCCGACAACATTGCTAAGTTGTGGGCTCGCTTTAGAAAAGAACTCTCTGTGCTTGACCAAGTACAAATTCCGCGTTATGTAGGTATATCGCAACATAGTGTTGTTACGGTAGTAGGCTTCGCGGACGCTAGTGAGAGGGCGTATGGAGGAGTAGTCTATTTTCATGTCTCGAATGTAGGTAAGGTTTCAATTAGCCTTATAAGCGCGAAATCGAAGGTCTCTCCCCGTAAGGTCGTCTCTCTGGCACGCCTCGAGCTATGCGCTTTACTATTGTTGGTTAGATTGATCACCTCTATCGCCAATGCTTGTAGTAGTCGCATTAATATTAATAGAATTTTAGCTTTTTCGGACTCAACAGTCGCTTTGTGTTGGGCCCACTCGTCGCCCCATCGTTGGGACACCTTCGTCGCTAATAGAGTGGCAAAAATTCAATCGGAATTAGCGCCAAAAAAATCTCTTTCACGTTGCTGGCACCGACAACCCAGCCGATTGTCTCTCTCGTGGACTGCTTCCTTCGCAAATATTAGATCACCCGTTATGGTTTAGTGGACCGTCCTGGATTCATGCCGCGTTAGATAAGTGGCCAGTTAGTCAATTCAATCCCACTACGGTTTCCGAACCACCCGAGGAAAAGAAGCACTCGCTTGTGGTGTCGGTCCCGCGTGAAGAGTCCCTGGTTTTGTTGTTGGCTAATCGCGTCTCGTCTTGGTCGAGACTGTTGCGTTGTGTTGTTTATGTAGGCCGATTTTTGAGAATTTTATCTACACGCGGTCATATAACCGCCGCTGATTTAGATAAGGCTGAATTGATCATACTTCGCGAATTGCAGAAGTGTTATTTTGCTTCCGAATTTAAAAATTTAGAATTTAACAAACCTTGTAGTCGTTCTTTCCGACACTTGAAACCATTTTTGGAAGATGGACTCATTCGAGTAGGTGGTCGTTTGAGAAATTCAGGTTTAGGATTTGAACAAAGGCACCCAGTAATTCTCCCGCGTAAGGACCACGTATTAGATTTGTTAGTAGATTATCATCACAAGGTGAATTGTCACGCTGGTCCCGATTTGTTAATGTCTATTTTGAGACAGAAATACTGGATAATTTCCGCTCGTAATTTGATTCGCGCTAGAGTACACAGATGTGTACCTTGTTTTAAACTCCGCCCGCGTTTTATCGCGCCTGAAATGGCCGATCATCGCTCTTGTCGTGTTGTTCAATCCGCAAAACCTTTCGTACACACCGGCACAGACTTTGCTGGGCCTTTCAAGGTCACCATTGCTCGTGGTCGTGGCATTCGCTCCACGAAAGCTTATGTTTGTTTGTTCATTTGTATGACAACTCGCGCGGTTCATATAGAGTTGACCGGTGATTTAAGTACGCCAAATTTTATGTCCGCTTTTAAACGTTTTTTGTCGCGTCGGGGTCCGGTTAAGCGCATGTATTCGGACAACGGTACAAACTATGTAGGGGCCCGACGTAGTATTTCGGAATTGCACACATTCTTACGGTCTAAGTACTACCAAAGTGAATTCGCTCACATCTTAGCCGAAAATCGCATTGAATGGTACTTTAACACGCCTGCAGCTAGTCATTTTGGTGGTAATTGGGAAGCGAATATTAAAAGCCTTAAGTCGCATCTGTTTCGCGTCATAGGCGAACAGATTCTCTCGTTCGAGGAGTTGAGTACCGTACTCGCGCAAGTAGAGGCGGTGATGAACACGCGTCCGCTGTGTCGGACTCTATCTAGCGATCCGTCAGAGCCGTTAGCGCTGACGCCAGCTCACTTCTTAAATATGACTCCTTTAAAATATTTGCCCGCAATAGATGTTGATGACGATAGAATACACCTCCTAACTCGTCACGCTCTTTTAGATAAGATGGTCCAATCGTTTTGGAATCGTTGGAGAACCGATTATTTGCACACGCTGCAGTCACGTCAAAAATGGAATACTCCATCCAACCCAATTACTGTAGGTACGGTGGTAGTCCTTATGACTGAGAATGCGCCTCCTTTACATTGGCCTCTAGGAGTAGTAGAGGAAATTTTTCCCGATGCCCGCGGGATAACTCGTGTTGTACGGGTTAAAACTGCAACCGGATCGTATCTGCGCCCGGTTGTTCGCCTCTGCCCTCTGCCTAGCCAGCAGTAGGCACGAGTTCCAATCTATGTTTATATTTTAGTTGTTATTTCGCAAACCTAGATTTAGATTAGACATTAGTTTTGTTCCACATTTTTCGTTTCGAAGGTAACCCTTCAAGCCGGGGGGAATGGTTGCGCCGATGTGGAAACTGTATTTTTTGACATGGAAACACACTCCTTTTAGATCCGTCTCCCCCTCCGCACTAACCATAGAGTAGGGCTAGCTGTAGCTTCCGTCCGCCATTGTGTGAGATGTGGACGGCCACTCCCGCTTTGAACTAGCCAGCGTAGGGACGGATCGCGAGCGCGTCTCTCAGAAATGAATAATATTTGTTGTATTTTAACCGCCTCATAGACCTTTACCGATCGGATGGTGCCTCTCGTGTGTTCCTCAAGGGATCTAGTGACGCTGACGGCAGCTCCTGAGCAAGGAAGAGAAGATCCGTGTACCGGCTGCGATGAAAAACACGTGGGTCGTGAAGGTTAGTGCATCCTCTCCTAATTTCTCGGGCTGCATTCACTGCCTGGATCGAATCCGCGGCAGCCCGGCCACCTGTCTTGTTTTGTGTGTAAAGTGTCAATAGAACAGTTATCTGCTTCCTCGCAATACAGTCCACTCGCGCACGTTGGCCCACGCGCCACCAATTTTGTTTAGCGGAAGGTAGTTCCAATTTTTGTTATCGATATCAACATTCAATTATTTTGTAAGCTCGTATATTGTATTTTTCTTTCATTTCACATTTTTTTTTATTTCAAGCGTTGTTGCTTTCATTTAATACTTGATTTGGTACTTTTAGTATTACTTAGTGGCAATATCACCATCATCATCGTCACATAGTAGATACCCTACTCTTGTCCCAATTATTACTTCGTGGCAATATTAAAGTTTCTAGAAATACCTACGACTGAGATGATATCTAACTAATATTAATTGTGTTACCTGAATGATAGTTAAAGAGGAAATGGCCAGCCCACTGCATCAGCTTGATGTTGGGCATCAAGTCTGACACCAGACCCAGGGTTTTCGGTTTTCCCATCATCTGCGAAAATTCGGTTTTGTTATAATTACCAATTACTCTCTAAGCAATGTGCCTACGTGTTATGCCTTTCTAGATAGTTCGTTATGTAATTTCTTCAACTAAATGAATTTATCAGAAATGATCTAGTTATTCTAACTTAATAAAACAATATTTTGTAACTTTATTCTGGAACTGCAAGTTGTGAATGTATTTTGAAATCAACAGTAAATTGTGACTTATTACGTATTAATTTTAGATTACAAAGTTAAAATCGTGTTACATTCATTGATTTGATTGAAATTAGTTTTATTTTGTTGCGTAATATTCACGTGCACTTTCAACAACTTATTTAAAGATTAATCTTTAAACCACTACGTCATAATTTTAATTTTTACCTTGAGTAATTTATTTTATTTATTCACAATCAGAAAAAGACTTTCAGCAAATCAATATGCCGAAAATATTATTTCCATTTTTCGAAAAAAATTACAGAGACGTGCGTCTTCAACACTCACTGTATAACTTCTGATCGATTTTAAAAAATACAGTGTCATATACGATTCTGCGATGACGTGTACTTTCGAAGTAGTTTTCTTGTCAATACCATGAGAACCAACATCTGCAGCAGCACCCGGCAATTTCTTATTCTTAATTATAAATGAATGTCCGAACGTATTAGTTTCTCCGTAATTATGTTGTTTTCCATCGATTGGCCGATCAATATTTTCAAAGCTGTCAATGTTAGTAAAAGTTTGTTTAAAGTTGTATGTGTTTTATCGTTTGACACTGTTATTTGCTCTTCAGAATATAAATTGCGTATGTGTTTACTGCTAGGTAGTCAATCTTTATGACCTATGTTAGCTGTGCTATTTGTAGTGTCATTTAGATCACCTGATAACTTTAAAGCGTAGCTTACTAATATTACTAAAATGAGTTCCATATTTGCTTTTATGTGGAGGGCTAGACTTAAAAGCTTTTTAATTTTCAATTCAAAATAAGCGGCATAATCTGACGAGTTTTTTCAATTTAATCACTCTCGTGATCATGCCTACAGATTAGCGATTTATTGGAAAGGTATTATATAATTTTAAGATGTATAGCAGGTATAATATTATTAATTATGACATCCAAACTTGCATAGATCATTATACCAAGTTGGGCGACTAGCTAGGAGATCCTTGGAAATCAGTTTCGTATTATGATCAGCCAGCTAGAAAGAGACAGTAGCTTTATCTCCGGGGAATCCATTTATACGAGAAACGCATAGACACGGATACAAAACTTTCCCCCTACCTCGTTTGACCCCAAGCCATCTATATCTGCGGTAGTACTTTATCAAGCATATTATAAGTCTATGATTGTTTGGTTTGAATATTATTCTTTTCGTCCTAGTGTTAATTCCAGTCGCATCCGAAACTTTTACCTCGGAGCCTGGGGTCCGCATTACCATTCTAACTGCGGATTTGATTGAACTTCGTTAATTCTCCTGAAGTGACTGCCATATGACCTCCACAACCCAGTGGCGATATCGAAGCATTGCAGCTAGACCAGTTGTTGAACTTCGTTTAGGGCTAGGGTAGCGGCTGCGTTCGATACCGCCACGCCACAGAGGCATAAGGACACTATAAGAGGTAGAACTCGGCAGTATTTGCGCCCAATTGAGCAGTTCAACTGGGGTTCAACCTCTGCCATACAGAATACCGCGGTTATAATAACTTCGTGTTGTGATCCCAGCGGTAAGTAGGGTAGCCAGAGATCACTGGAGAATTTGTGCTGTCAGTGGGATCACTAAAGGCTTGTCCTGCTTTGTCCTCTACACTGATGTCACAGAAATTCTGTGCTTACAGGGTCGGCAGCGCGAGTGTGGCTTCTCTGGTGTTACACACGTCTATGGGCCACGGTTATCACTATCCATCAGGTGGGCCGTGCGCTTGTCTGCCTACCTAAGTGGTATAAAAAAAAAGATAATGCAATTTTACAGTTTGCTACGACGAAAAACTAGTTGTCGTAGAATTGTCAAATATATGTTAGTTGTATGTTAGTTCTATGTTAGTGCAGTATAATATATTGAGGTGCGGTACAATATAATTTTGGATCTAAAATATAGATTTTATCAAGAACTTCAATCAATAATGAAGTCGCGTGGTTCCCTGCAGAATAGAATTTGGACCAGTCCATCTCTTCCCATGCGGTGTCATACAAGGTGACAAAGGGAAAGGGTTGTTTAGCATCAGACAGATATATATGGCCCAGACTCAACTTCAGATGCGTAGCTTGAGTATAATAGTGCCCGAAAGACGGTAATAGGCTCACTCCGTATTACGTGCGACCGAATTCAATGATTGGTGAAATGTGGGTGTTAACTCACCTCTGCCTAACCCTCCGGAGATGAAAGTATGATTATATATATATGTATTTAATGCCTTATATATTTGGCATGAAAATATATATATATGAACTTAGAATTGTAGTAACTTCATTTTGACGTTCACAGGTGTTACTTCATGACCTAAGCGAATAAAATATTATATTTTTCCTATTATCGATTTCTCACGCGTGTGATAATAATAATAAAACATACCCGTATATATTACGAGACACCTCCCAAGTCAATAAAATGAAAACCTTATATCAATATCAAGAATATCAAGATATCAATTTATAACTCAGATCCATCACTTTCAGGAGAAGGTTCTCGCAAACTAAATTCGGTTTAGTTGCTAATATGAACTGTATTCTGTACTGTCAAGGTACAATTTGTTTTGAACGCCAGTCAAAACTGGACAACGATATTACTTTTGCTACAAATATTAATCTCTCAGAGCAGTATGCAGCGGATTGATGTTTGTTTCAGTGCTACTTACTTAATGTTAATATATTTATTCTGTTACATCAAAAGAAATACCGTGTTTGAACTACATATGGATTTCCTTTTTTTTATACAACTTAGGTGGCAGACAAGCCCACGGCCCACTTGATGGAAAGTGGTTACCGTGACATATGAACATGTGTAACAACAGTGGAGTCACATCTGTGCAGCCGACCCTGTTAGAACAGAGATTTTATGTGCCCTCAGTGAAGAACACAAAACCACGACAAGCCTTTGGTCTTCCCATTGACAACACAAAAACTCTCCAGTGAGCTCTGGCTACCCTACTCACTACCGGGAACACAACACAAGGTTATTAAACCGGGGTATTCTGTAAGGTGGATACTTCCCCAGTCGGACTGCTCAATTCGTACGGGAATACCGTCATACAGAAGAAGGTACAGAAAAGATTTTGGTTCGACTTTGATAAAAGTAGTATGGAGATTTTTTATGCGTCAGAGATCTGTCAATTAGCCTATCACTCTCCACAGATATCCGCTGTAAATTCTCCCAATATGCACCATTGCTACCGATTCTCCACCTTCCGCATACAATCCATCCTAACCACCTTTTTACCCGACTACGGCGAAGCAAATGGAGGGTTATGATTTTGATAGGCTATGTATGAATGTAGGTTCATCTGTTCCCTCATAAACTATTTATTAGAACTGGACAAATTAGGTATCAACAGAAGCGTTTTAGTCATTCGCTGATTATAGGCTATATTACGTGTCACTAAATCTAATGTCCTACGCTAAAAAAAAAAAAGGCCTCCCCTCTATTGGTCATACAGTACTGTGAAAAAAAATTGAGATAAATATGCCATGTTTGGTATCAAATGAAAGGACTTAATTAGCACATTCCAAATATGTATAAATTATAGTTTTTGCTTGCCCCAAAATAACATGAATAAAAAAATGAGTTTAAATTTAAAACCTGACTACTAAAAATCATGCCTTAAAAAGTATTAAATACGATAATATGAAGGATAGCCGTGGTCGTATGCTACTGGCTCTAAAAAACAATACATTCACATTGTCAGTCTATCTGGCTAGAGGACGTCTTGCCTTTCGTTTATCTTCTCGCAGTCTCCAGTCTAAGACTCGTTTACGCCAGCGGCTTACTGAAAACGTATAAAGATCTGGATTTAGTAAGGTTAAGTCGCACTACACTGCGTAATCACGTTGAGTAATACCTGAGATCCTGGTTTAGTTAAACTTGAACCAAATTATTTTCACTGAAGAAATGTATAATTATCAGCTTATATTAAATTAAGGTGGGAACTCCTTTCCTACCTTAACCTAGTAACCTAACCTGACCGTGTGTCAGACTTAGTAGACTTGGGGTGACAACTCTAATTATGGTGTTGTCATAAACGTATTATTATTAGTATCAGTTATTTTATAATTCTCTTATTAAATATTACATCAATAACTGTACCTGACATATGTAGGTAAGTATAAGTAATTTACACGATTTCGAATCAAAAGCTTATTAAATATTAATTTATGATATCTTATCATTTTGATGACTAAATTAAACAATAAAAAGATAAATGTAATATAATGTTAAAAATAAATGATGTAATATGTAATATATATAATAATGTAATATTCATGTAACTATTAGAACGTTATAAAATCGAACCAATTATTTTTATATTACTTTTAGGCTGCCTGTCCACTGAGCTGTGCCTAGCTTCGCCTATGGAAATCTGATAACTCCGCACTGCATTACTTCTTCACTCTGCCCCGCTGCCTAGCTCCGCGTAAATTCACAGGCACAGCCCGCAACTCCGCACCGCATTAGTATCTGACTCCGCTCCGCTACCTAGCTCCGCTCCAATAGACAAGCATTCGTTACATAGGTAATCATTCTTCTTCTTCAACCTAAGGTTATTCCCAGTCGTATTCGAAGTTTTCACCTCGGATTCTGGGGTCTGCTTTACCAGTCTAATTGCGAATTTGGCTGAACTTCAACTTGCTTTCCGTGAAGCAACTGTCATCTGATTTCCGAATACTCAATACTCTCAATACTCAATACATTTATTGCATTCCATAATGTGATACAGATGTCAGATTAAGATGAAGTCATAATTATGGACCCTGTCGGGCACAGCACAATGTTTGGAGAGAATTTACTATTATATAGTTTCATTACAATTTTAATTTCTATCCCAAAAGTTATATCGAAGCATTGAAATTAGCCCAGTGATTGGACTTTTTAGGACTCCAACTACTCGTAGCGACAGCTATAGATGTTCGAATGGCAACCGGGATCGACGGTTTAACGAGCTCTTCGAGACTCGAGACACATTCATTACCACCATGCTACAGATGCTGTGTATGTGATTATTCTATGGAGTGTATAGTATTTTATGGAAACTCTATAGAATAATCCGTTATAAATATTAGTTTAATACGTTTTGACCTGTTTTAGATTTCCTTTGGCCTTGAACCTCAAAAGGATCACAGAATTAAAACCTAACCTCCATCCCCCTTGAGCAAGAATCAGGACATGTCTCGCCATCAAATAAAAAACTACCATCACATGCAAGTTGGCGCCGAGTCAGATGGGAGTAGCAATAATAAGAATATTAAGAATAGAAGAATAAGAAGGGGGTAGGACACGGCGGTATATCCGCCCGATTGAGCAGTCCGACTGGGGAAGTACCTCCGCCCTACAGAATACCGCGGTTATAATAACTTCGTGTTGTGTTCCCAGCGGTGAGTAGGGTAGCCAGAGCTCACTGGCGAATTTGTGCCGTCAGTGGGAAGACTAAAGGCTTGTCCTAATTTGTATTCTACTGACGGCACAGAAACTCTGTACTTACAGGGTTGGCAGCGCGACTGTGACTCCTCTGGTGTTACAGACGTCCATAGGCCACGGTAACTACTTTCCATCAGGTGGGCCGTGTGCTTGTCTGCCAACTAAGTATAAAAAAAAAAAAAGAAATAATAATAAAAAGAATAGAACCAAATTAAGGAATTGAAGAGGAGATCAGAACGGTGAATCCACAGTGAAAGATTTCGAAGCAACCGGTATCATTCGGTGTAGTGTTAAGGTCAACCACTGGAAGGTTATCATTTTGAATCTTATCTGCGGGAGAAAAAGTTCATAATTATTTGAATGCAAAGATGGGCATGGCGGCGCCGTGCGGTGCTGCGAGCTTAATGACAATCATTTCTTGTCACTAACTCCGGCATTTCTTTCAGTGAGAATTGACCCTTATTGGACATAAAACTGTAATTACGTTCAGTATCCTAATCAAAGGCAATCCCGTTCCACCCTCTTGATAAACATTAATTTGCGCCAAAATATAAAGAATAGGCGAATGAACTTTCCAACCCGTAACAAAATAAATATACTAGTATTAGGAAGGGCTATCTGATCTCTGACCCTAAACCAGCACACATCTGCTGTGTAATTTATCACTCGAAGGTGGCACAACTCATGTGAAAAGGTTCTATCTTCGTAAATCAAATGAACTTGCGGTGAGAGTTAAATATTGTGGCGGTTTTTCACTCATGAGATAATTGTTTCTGTGGCGTGAGGGTAAATGTAATGCGGCTGCTATGCACAGGGCGCGGTTTGATGGCTGTTTAGTGCTAATTGATAGATCATGACCTGAATGATTCCGTGCCTTGGAAAGCACATTAAGCCGTCGGTCCCGGTTGCTATTCGAACATCTATGGCGATTGTTACGGGCTATCGGAGTCGGTAGAATTCAATGCGTTTTATTGTATTCATTGTCTTAGTGTTGTAGAAATGATTTCATCCAAGACTTTTATATTGGAGTATTTTCCTTGTTACTTTTCCTGTTTTTAGTTTAGCTTGCACGGTTTCCTGGAAGGGACTGACCACCCTATCCGGAAACGATAGTACATGTTCGTTTCGTCCGTCAGTCAGCAGATACACTTACCTACCTAAAAGGTCTTGGTTAAACACCAAGCAGTTTTTGTTTTCGTGTTAAATCTATAATATGTGCTATGTCTTCTGCACTGACGGCACAAAAATAGAGATTTTTACAGGGTCAGTAGCACGAGTGTAGCTCCTCTGCAATAACACACGCCCATAGACCACGTTAACCACTTTCCATCAGGTGGACCGTGTGTTTGTCTGCCTGTACCTAACAAATTAAGTAAATTATGTTTCGAATGCTGAAACTGGTCAGATTATAAGAAAATTAAAAGTAGGTTATTTTTCTACTATTCAGTTTGGAAGTGAAAAAGGTGCTTGGACATTTGGATACTGACTTGACTTTTTTGAAAAAGGAAAAACCATTAGCTCTCCACACTGTTACCGTTACCGTCTGCACTCACAGAGTGTTAGTGTTTCTTATAGTTTTTTGTTACGGGTGTTTTTGAATGTTTACCAACATATTGAAGCGTCGGTTAGTGGTTAAGGAGTCGAACTTACGATCGAAAGGTCTCGGGTTCGAATCCTGACCATTACTCTACCGACGTGAACCCACTCCTAACACAAGCAATTTAGCTTAACTGGAGGGGTTAAAAGGAATATTAGTAATTTCGGTTCTAATATTTTAATAAAAGTTATTATTATTATTATTATTATACTTCATTTTGGTTATGTACAGATTAACATTTCAGTTAAGTTTTATTCCTCAAGCGAAGCTTCTCAAGGATTGCAATTTTATGAAGAGCTTCCTGTACTCATAAGTACAGGTTAATAAAGTAAAGTAAAAGTAAAGGTTAATAATACAGGTATTTAAGCGGAATACAACAATGCTTAAAAATAAATAAAAATAATGTATTTTTTTTTGTTTCCTGACCAGATATTCGCCTCACTGCCAATCCTGACAGTTTACTGTGACATATACGTGACATACTTGACATAAATCATAAAACTTACTATTTCTGCCGACGTTTTGGATGCGATGCAGCAAATCGCGTTAATCAAATTAAAAGCAGTTAATGGCGAAAAGTTCCGAACCGTTGTATAATTATGAATTCACACCACGATAGTTTAAAAATAACTATAAGTGATTTTGAAGGTTTTAAAGGTTCTTCCTACAGTCCCGGGTCCTTTAAGCGGGGCGTGAAAAAGCATTTGATGAGGCCGTCAAGCTGAGTGTCACCATTGTCACACGGTATGTGTGAGTAATGGTGACCCTCTTTTCTGGGACTTTGCCTTCAGCTTACCATCAGGCAAGGCGAAGTCTAATTGACGTGTCCTATATAAAAAAAAAAAAATCTAAATGTAAGTTTTGTTTTGACCGATCATACGTACATACTAATTTTTTTTGATATAAATCTTCTTAATTCTGCATAAATACGACCAAAGTAATACATGTTTTTTTATTCTTTTATTTTTAACCCCCGACGCAGAAATGACGAGGTGTTATAAGTTTAACGTGTCTGTGTGTGCGTGTGGGTCTGTCTGTGGATTTGTTTTTTTTTTGTTTGAAAGGTATATTAGTCGGGAGTGTTCTTAGCTATGTTTGAAAAAAATATGGTCCAAAATGGCCGCCTCTACAAAATGACGGGGTACATATTTTTATCGTCTCCCTCAATATGGGTATCAAATGAAAGGGTATGACTTGTAGAATACCATACAATATGACAAATTTCAAATCCCAGATGGCCGCCATCACAAAATGGCGAATTACATTTTATTTCACAACTCCCGCAATATGGGTATCAATTCAAAGAGCTTGACGAGTAGATCAATTTAAAAAGTGTAAAATAAAAAAAAGACGTGTGGCACTCGGGGACTGCCGCGGTAAAGCTATTGCATAGCATTTTTTATGAACTTATGCAATTATAGTAAATAATAATATAATTTGAATTTGAATTTGAATCCGAGTCCGAGTCCGAGTCCGAGTCCGAGTCCGAGTCCGAGTCCGAGTCCGAGTCCGAGTCCGAGTCCGAGTCCGAGTCCGAGTCCGAGTCCGAGTCCGAGTCCGAGTCCGAGTCCGAGTCCGAGTCCGAGTCCGAGTCCGAGTCCGAGTCCGAGTCCGAGTCCGAGTCCGAGTCCGAGTCCGAGTCCGAGTCCGAGTCCGAGTCCGAGTCCGAGTCCGAGTCCGATTCCGAGTCCGAGTCCGAGTCCGAGTCCGAGTCCGAGTCCGAATCTGAATCTGAATCTGAATCTGAATCTGAATCTGAATCTGAATCTGAATCTGAATCTGAATCTGAATTTGAATTTGAAAACTCGGAGCAGCTTGGCTCGATTCGTGCGAGCTCGGAGTTGAGGGTGTTAGGTTTTTGTCGTTACGGAGTTTCTGGATTCGGTCCCCACGCTCAAGGCCCGCGATAAAAGCTATGCAATAGCTTAAAATTTAAAAAACCCCCGTTACAAAAAACAACCCCCAAAAAGTCGGAAATAAGTTGTGTTAGTTAGCCCTATAACTTTGATATACTTAGTAATACATATTTGATTCAAGCGTTGTCATTGTCGGGGGTACCTTAATTCGTTACGATAATATGACGTAGTGCTCTACCAGTTAGGGTCCCCCGACATGACAAGACTTGCATCAAAAATATGTATTACTAGTTATATCAAAGTTATAGGTTGTGTTAGTTAGTAACACAACTTATTTTCGATTTTTTGGGGTTTGTTTTTTGTGACGGGGGTTTTATAATTACAGGTTACCGTAATAGAGTAGGCAATCTAACCATACAATTTACTAATAACATATAATAGATAATGCGGTATCTGTGAATTCCCTCAGAGACCAACAAAACAGGTGTTTTCTTCCGACTTCTCATTGTAACTGTTACACGAGTTAATCCCTATTGTACGTTACTTATAACGCGTTGTACCCTGTGCACAATCAGCAACCTTCTAAGCATAGATTAGCAAGGGTTGATGTGACGTAACTACACAGCTTGGGTTTATGCGGATTCATCATGTAGTCCTTTCACCCCAGAGATAAAAGGTCCGACTTAATCACGGTGCGTTCCGTTCGTAAGACCTTTTAAATGAGGATGTCAAAGAATTTTGTGTTATCAGTTCTGATTATGTTACCTGAAGCGATTTAGAACTTTAGCAATAAGAAAATATTTTAACCGATTTCCAAAAAGGGTTCTCAATTAGATTTTTTGATACACAAATAAAATACTGATCGAATTGAGAACCTCCGCTTCCTACACCGATTATTTGATAATCAGCGCTTCATATCACACAAAATGCGGGTATGTGCAGCATCATGCTGAAGTGGCGACATTTTCGGGTCCACACGTCGATATTCTGTATATGTGTGTACTTAATGTTAATATCCCATACATATTAACATATGCATAAATGCTTTTTCTTTCTTTTTGCTATTAGATGAATAAAAATATGTAAATGCAATATAACCTATCTTATAGAACGATTCACAACTTATATGATCTAATTGGACAGTATCCAAACTAATAAATGGTGATTCAGTAGTGAATTCGGTATATAGAAAAGGCATAAATACTTAATCAAAACCAAATCTTCCACACTGTCACGAATGTCGATTTCGATCAAGAAAGCCTTCATTGATTTGAGTGTATCTATGAATACATACATGTACACATACACGCCTTTATCCCTCGAGGGTTAGGCAGAGGTGAATTAACCACCCACAATTCACCAATCATTAAATTCGGTCCTACGTAATAGGAGGATAGCATATTGCCGTCTTCCGGGCACTATTGTTGACTCAAGCCATGCATCTGAGGCTTAGTCTGGACTGTATATATCTATCTGATGTTAAACAGCCCTATCCATTAGTCGCCTTGTACGACACCGCATGGGAAGATTGATCCAAATTTTACTCTGCCGGGAACCACGTCCAAATTCTACTCATCTTCCTACTTCATTTATCATTGTGATTACCCGCATTCTAATACTCTTTAAAAGCAAGTCAAGCTATACTCACTTTAGGTCTAAACACCGCTTTTTAATATCTCATCGAATATTAATATCGTATTATTTCATTCATAACCTTAACACTTTCATACATAACATAAAATAGCGCTTTGTTTGTTACTGAATGGTAAGTAGCAAACTTACTTAAGCAGTATTGTTTCCATTACTTGCTCCCATAAAAGATAATGTGCTACAAACTCGAGCAGCGTTGCTTACAAAGGGGTTTAATGGGTCCAGCTGTAAGATGGTGTGAACATCCTGCGGGATGAAACAACTTCTGTACTTATTATCTGTTCTGTGCTTGTGTTTGTCTGGTGTTATGTAAAGTATTAGGTATTCAAAATTATAATTTGTGCTCCAGATGTTATCTTAATCGAGTTAGCTTGAACATTTTTAGACAAATATAAGAATTGTCTTGATAAATATTCCACAACATTCTATACAACGCTATCTAGACTCTTATTATTTCAGTATGTTTGTTTATTCTAGGTATGTTTATTCGCAAATTGGTTAGAATTTTTGTCTATAACTAGACGATGCCGATGCCTGAAACTCCAGCTCCAACCGTATGGTCGAACTTTTCTTTTCACTTTCTTCATAGGAACTTGGTCCCGGGATAAAAGTGTGTGTAGATAGAGTAAATGAATGATGTTGCAATCATATTTAAACATAGATTTTTGATGACTCCGCTGAAACTATTGAATGAAATAACTAACTATTCAAATTTATTAAGATATAGAAAAAAAATAATCGGTTCAGGCGGAATTCGAGCCCGCGATCTGGTACCTTACAGGGGGATCGTTTTGACCACTAGAGCGGGCGAAAGCTCTGTGGCCTAGTGAAATAATACTATGTATCATGGTTTTAATCAACTAAATATATTTATATTAATTATTATATATTTATTAATTTAGCACCCACTTTCGCCAGTTTATGTTTAGGTCCCAATGTAATAGGTGGCGAGCCTATTGCCATTAACCGGGCACCTCTGCCTACCCCTTCGGGGATATATGTTTTCTTATGTTATGTTTTTATTAATGACCCTCTTTCCTTTAGCTTACCATCAGGCGAGGTGAGGTCAAGTTGGCGTGTCCTACATAAAAAAAAAATAAAAAAAAATTATTAATTTATGATTAAAAACACGAAAAACAACCCGTTTAGCTGCTTATTTATGTACCTATGTGATTTAAACTGTCGCCAAAATAATAAGGTTTGTCCGCAAAACAGAAAATCTGCCGCAAAAATGTGGTCTCAAAGGACGTCCGGAAAGAAATACTTCTTATCATCATCGCAACCTTCTTTTATAATGTATAATTAATTCCTCTGTGATATAATTCCCCTCGCCGGAGTCGGCGAAGGTGATTATGTTGAACTCGAACAGACTAAAAACCTTACGCCGTTTTGGGTCTTTAATAACCGGAGGTGAGATAGCCATTGACATATCTATTGGGCTCCAGCCGATCCAGGGTTTCGAAACGGCCCCTCTGGTAATTGAACCACGGTGTCCCCATCTTATCCCCAGATAGGAGAAGACGCGCTTGCACCCCTGGCTCGTCCTACTTTTGCTAGGGTGACAAGTGGTTCCACCTGTCATCCTCTAGCCCGCGCTCATTTAGGTCGGAGATTTTTGGGTGACCTCTGCCGCCCTAGCCGCCTTCACAAGTCATGGGCGGTGCGAGTCGGGAGTTTCCTCCCGTGTGACCCTCTCCACCACCTCCTATTCGATCATTACTTGCTCACAGAAGGAGGCAATGGCATCCCATAAGCTCGTGCACCCTACCACGCATCACTCTGAACAAGACGCTGAGTGAGACAACTCCAAATTCTATTATCACAAGTAACGTAACCTATATGTTTAGCTGTTGGGCTGTCGTGGCATATTCTACTGACAATAATCACTATACCTATTTGGCGACAGATCTACTATTTTGAGTACTAAGAATATGAAAGTATAAATTCTACAGATACTAAACATTTTTCGCTTATTTATTAATAAAAGGTCCAGAAACTTTGTTCTTTTGTATTCATCTAGTTAACTAAAAACATGAATACTTTTTTTATCTGAGGTTATTGTATTCATAAAGAGCATCATATGACTTTTGTTGAATAATATTTTTAAATTAATATTTTAGACTGTTTGCCTACAAGCAGTCTGTGTATACGAAACCGACTACAAAGGCATCGTTGGGCCCTAGCAGATACAGTCCGCTAAATTGCTAAATTGTGTAACCGCAGAGCACCGTTCTCCCTTTGAATTATTGAGGTCAAACGGCAAATGCTCTGTTGAAAAGGCCAATATTTAGCTACGACTGTTTACGGGTTGCCAATCTCGTGGACCATTATTTTCAAGAAGGTACCTACGGTGAAAAATATTGAATTAGTCGCAATTGTCTTCTTTTCTCGACTCCTTTTTAAAAAGAATTTGTGATAGTGATTTGAACGCTATTTTAAAGCAATAAAAGTTCGTGGGTAATCGGGACCAACTCAAAATATTAACGTACAAGATATTTTGAAATTCAGAATCGATGTGGTTCTTTTTTCTTAGAACATTAGGCACATGATGTGTCATCCAAGTCCGGAAATATGTACCGTGGGCTTTTTTGCACCAAAAATCTATCATATAGTTTTATGAACATTTTATCTACCTACCCTGTGACACTCGGGAGATCGGGAACATTTTATTTGAGGCTTGTAAGGGGGAACAAAGAAACTACACACATATATAAACGCGTAACGCACTATCCGCAGTGGAATAAAAAGAACCTATTGCTCACAGTTATAAGGCAAGATAGAAATGCCTGCATTTACAGTAAATGCACCTGTGTATTACTTACTAAGTGGCGTATGCCGTCACTTCATACAATTTTAGTTTCAAATCGGCCACTGTCTTCTGCAGTCCACTATACCTTCCTATTTATGAGCCATGGTGGTCTCGGTAGATTCCTAAGCCCTTGTTTCACCTAAGTATAAAACATGTATTTTTGGACTCTGTGGTCCCCACACTCGAGGAAAAGACCACATCGAGAGAGATGGCCCTGGGTCGGCCGGAGTGCGAATTTGTGGGGATTTTTCGCCGGTAAAAAAAACATGTATTTGACAAATTGTTATATTTCATAGGCTACAGTGTGAACGCAAATGTGTTTTATAGTTGTTTACTACTTGTTTACAACTTGTTGGCTATACATATTGGTTGCGCCGATAGTAGAATTTGTATTTTTTCGCTCAATGGTAGTAATTCAAATCATTGACACTGAACACACGCTTCCTGTACCCATCTCCCTCCCGCACTACCTTTAAAGTGAGATGGCAATAGTTTCGCCCCGCTCAATTGTCAAAATAGCCGCATATTCACTTCCGCTTTGAACTAGTATGCAATGGCCGGCGGCGCGCGCGACTCTCAGAAATGAATAATGTTTGTTGGATTTTAACCGCTTTCATAGACTTTTACCGATCGGATTGTGCCTCTCGTGTGTCCCTCAAGTGATTTAGTGATGTGGGCAGCAGCTCCTGAGCCAGGAAGAGAAGACCGGTGCATC
This sequence comes from Eilema griseolum, assembly GCA_963662185.1. NCBI lineage: Eukaryota > Metazoa > Arthropoda > Insecta > Lepidoptera > Erebidae > Eilema > Eilema griseolum. The sequence continues at coordinate 8,577,988 of OY759249.1, forward strand.
GGCCCACCCAGCACGTGGCGTAGTAAAGGTTAGTGCATCCTCTCCTAATTTCTCGGGTTGCATTCATTGCCTAAACCACCTCCGCGGCAACCCGATCACCTATCTTGTTTGTTGTGTAAAGTGTCATATGAAACATGTTAACTTCACCCCCCGCAAAATACAGTCCACTAGCTCAGGTGGCATGAGAATCGCGCCACCATTCTTTTTGGTCCTGGTCGAGCCGGATACTTAGTCGTAGTTTCGCATTTTGTTATTATTCTATTGGGAATAAACGCACCGCACCTAAATACCTAGTTATTTTAGTAGAAAACCCCGCATCTAGGCATTTAGGTTTAGATCTTAGGTATACTAGACACCATAGTGCATAGGCACAGTGTAATACCTAACGCATTTGGCTATTTCAATTTCTGGGTTGTCCGTTCGCCGCTGGCTCGCATCGTGTTTACCTGATACCTACATAGGTTAGGTACGTGGTTATACCTCGCTCGCATTTCTCTTATCGTATCGATCCTTAGTCGTAGCTCGCTTTTGTTATTTATTCCACAGGGAATAAACGCACCGCACCTAAATACCTAGTTATTTTAGTAGAAAACCCCGCATCTAGGCATTTAGGTTTAGATCTTAGGTATCCTGACACCCTAGTGCATAGGCACAGTGTAATACCTAACGCATTTGGCTTTGTTTTTATTTGTTTCAATTAAGTTGTCCGTTCGCCGCTAGCTCGCATCGTATTTACCTAATACCTACGTGGGTAGATACGTGGTTATACCTCGCTCGCATTTCATTCAAATTCATACGAAAGTATTTTAATTTGAATAGATATTACGCAGTACTTAATCCCTGAAATAATAGTTGAACCTAGACAGCGATCTAGCTCGCGTAGGTACGATCTTGTTGCTATGCGCGTTTTGTTCAAGCTTGCACGCGCAGTTATAAGTACCTACCTACCTACGGATATCGTTCGCGCCGCGTCGCTGTACTGTAGGTACCGCTAAGATTAAGTCATTTCATTTGTTGTTTACCGCACTTTAGTTTGATATTAGTTGTAAAAATGCCCCCAAAGGTTGGTAGCACCGATGGTAAGGTTCAATTGAAGCTTTTATACGCTAAAAGAGAAATGATTTACTCTCGTGTACAATCGATTTGTGATAATGCACTTAAAACCTCTGATTTGGCTATTAGAGATTCGTTCTTGTGTTCTATAGAAAACTTGGATAGTTTACGCGCGGATTTCGAATCCTTAGTACATGACATCAACGTTTTAGAGTTAAATTTAAATCCCGATTACTCAGTGAGTTATCAGGCCTTGTCGTCGTTTGACGATTTGTATTGTCGTATCAAACGCGTCGCTAGGAGTTTGGAGAAACCGTCTGACCGACCCAATCCCACTCGCGACCGACCTAAGTTGCCACCAATTCAAATACCCGAATTTGATGGTAACATTCGCAATTGGTGTTTATTTATAGATAGTTTTGAGAATACAATAGATAAGAACGATTCGTTGACAGATCACGAAAAATTGCATTATCTCGTTGAAAAATTAACTGGTAAAGCTATAACCGTTTGCGCTGGAATTACGTTTAGTGCAAAAAATTATAATTTAATTTTAAATACTTTGAAAGCTAAGTATGAGGATAAAAGATCGGTAGCTAACGCATATTTGGATCAGATGTTTAACTTGAAACCCATTACGGCATGTAACGATCAAAACTTAGAGAAGTTTCTAGATACTTTCGCATCATCTGTTCGCGCCGTAAAGAACCTAAAGATCGATGACCTCTGCGACTTCTTATTTTTGTATATGGGTTTAAAGAAATTAGATTCCGAAACCATTCGTTTATTTGAGTCGGATCATCGCGGCAATAAAATTCCTAAGTTCGAAGACTTAGAAAGTTTTGTTCGCGAGCATATAAAAATATTGCAACGCTCTTCATCGAAACATGAAGGCGCGAAAGTTGTTAGTTCTGAACGCAAAATAGATGCGTCATCGAAGTCCTGTTTGCTCTTTGTGTAATACTCATCATTCGCAATTGTACAAGTGTCCGGGTTTCCTAAAATTATCGCCTAGTGATCGTTATAAATTTGTTCGCGCTAATAATTTTTGTTTTAATTGTCTCGGTACTAAACACCGCGTTGTTTTATGTAATAGTAGCAATAGTTGTCGCAAATGTCCAGCGAGACACCACACTTTACTTCATTTTGAAAATAGTAATGCCGCATCCAATGTGAGCACAGTTGGTTCGTCGAGCGGTGACACACGGCGGCCTGCGCCACAGCCGCAGCCCGCGCTCGCGCGCGCTCCGGCCCGCCCGGTGACCGCTGCGAATGACGTCACCTTGTGTTCGTTGTCCGCTTGTACTGCGCTCACTTCTGTTGTCCTCGCGACTGCTCGCGTTATTGTTGTCGATGCATTAGGTAAACCGCACATTGTTCGAGCGCTATTAGATGGCGCTTCGCAAAGTAATTTTATTACTCAAGATTGTTGTCAACGTCTTGGTTTCAATGTTAATAAGCGTTCAACCCGCTCAGTGGTGAAGGGTTTTGGAGGCTTACAGTCAGCTGTTCATGGCACCGTTAGAACAAGGTTTGGATCTCGTTTTAATAATAATATTTGGTTTGACATGGATTCGCTCGTTATAGATAAAATAACTGAACAGTTGCCTACCGTCCCGGTTGACACGTCTTTATTAACGAAATTTAAAGACTTGCCTTTAGCAGATGAGACTTACGCTGTTCCTGGAGTCGTCAATATATTTATCGGCGCTTCGATTCTCCCGCACCTCCAGTTATCACGTAAGGTTCAAGGGGGACCGACGTACCCCGCTCCGCACGCACTGGAAACAGTTCTTGGTTTTGTTATAATTGGTTCCGCACCCGTTTCTATAGATAGTTTTAGTCACTCGACTGCCTCGTTCTGTTGCACTGGAGTCTACCATCCGCAAGTTTTGGGAAATTGAAGAGGTCAATGTCCCACCAATCCTAAGCCCTGATGACAAGATGGCTGAGGAGATTTATTGTCGCACGACTACTCGTGATGAGCAGGGTCGTTATGTTGTCGCGCTCCCTTTCAAGGGAGATATTTTTTCGCTCGGTGACTCCCGTGTATCCGCTGAAAAACGTTTTCTTTGTTTAGAACGAAAGATGCAGGCGTCTCCAAAGTTAAAGCAAGCCTATGATGAGGTTGTTAACGAATATTTAGATAAAGGTTACATCTCACCTGCGCCTGCGGACACTGACGAGACCCAGCCTTCGTACATTATCCCGCACCACGGAGTTATTAGAGAAGATAAGCTTACTACTAAACTCCGCGTAGTTTTGGATGGCAGTGCTAAGACTAGCACTTCCGTGTCGCTTAATGACATTTTGTATTGTGGTCAAAATCTTTAAGGTAATTTATTTGACATAATTGTAAATTTTCGCATTAATATTAGTAGAATTTTGGCTTTTTCGGACTCAACAGTCGCTTTGTGTTGGGCCCACTCTTCGCCCCATCGTTGGGACACATTCGTCGCTAATAGAGTGGCAAAAATTCAATCTGAATTAGCGCCACAAAATCTCTTTCACGTTGCTGGCACCGACAACCCAGCCGATTGTCTCTCTCGTGGATTGCTTCCTTCGCAAATTTTAGATCACTCGTTATGATTTAGTGGACCGTCCTGGATTCATGCCGCGTTAGATAGGTGGCCAGTTAGTCAATTCAATCTCACTACGGTTTCCGAACCACCCGAGGAGAAGAAGCACTCGCTTGTTGTATCGGTCCCGCGTGAAGAGTCCCTTATTTTGTTGTTGGCTAATCGCGTCTCGTCTTGGTCGAGACTGTTGCGTTGTGTTGTTTATGTAGGCCGATTTTTGAGAATTTTATCTACGCGCGGTCATATAAAGTTGACCGGTGATTTAAGTACGCAAAAATATTTGCCCGCAATAGATGTTGATGACGATAGAATGCACCTTCTAACTCGTCACGCTCTTTTAGATAAATTAGTCCAATCGTTTTGGAATCGTTGGAGAACCGATTATTTGCACACGCTGCAGTCGCGTCAAAAATGGAATACTCCATCCAACCCAATTACTGTAGGTACGGTGGTAGTCCTTATGACTGGGAATGCGCCTCCTTTGCATTGGCCTCTAGGAGTAGTAGAGGAAGTTTTTCCCGATTCCCGCGGGATAACTCGTGTTGTACGGGTTAAACCGCAACCGGATCGTATCTGCGCCCGGTTGCTCGCCTCTGCCCTCTGCCTGACCAGCAGTAGGCACGAGTTCAAACCTAGGTTTATATTTTAGTTGTTATTTCCCAAACCTAGATTTAGATTAGACTTTAGATTTGTTCCGCATTTTTCGTTTTGAAGGTAACCCTTCAAGCCGGGGGGAATGGTTGCGCCGATAGTAGAATTTGTATTTTTTCGCTCAATGGTAGTAATTCAAATCATTGACACTGAACACACGCTTCCTGTACCCATCTCCCTCCCGCACTACCTTTAAAGTGAGATGGCAATAGTTTCGCCCCGCTCAATTGTCAAAATAGCCGCATATTCACTTCCGCTTTGAACTAGTATGCAATGGCCGGCGGCGCGCGCGACTCTCAGAAATGAATAATGTTTGTTGGATTTTAACCGCTTTCATAGACTTTTACCGATCGGATTGTGCCTCTCGTGTGTCCCTCAAGTGATTTAGTGATGTGGGCAGCAGCTCCTGAGCCAGGAAGAGAAGACCGGTGCATCGGCCCACCCAGCACGTGGCGTAGTAAAGGTTAGTGCATCCTCTCCTAATTTCTCGGGTTGCATTCATTGCCTAAACCACCTCCGCGGCAACCCGATCACCTATCTTGTTTGTTGTGTAAAGTGTCATATGTGGTTGCGCCGATGTAGAAGCTGTATTTTTTGACGCGGAAACACACTCCTTCTAGACCCGTCTCCCCTCCCGCACTAACCATAGTATAGTACTAGACATAGTTTCCGTCCGCCATTTTGTGATATATAGACACTCAGTCCCGCTTTGAACTAGCCAGCGTAAAGGCGGACCGCGAGCGCGTCTCTCAGAAATGAATAATATTTGTTGCATTTTAACCGCTTCATAGACCTTTACCGATCGGATTGTGCCTCTCGTGTGTCCCTCAAGTGATTTAGTGATGTGGACGGCAGCTCCTGAGCAAGGAAGAGAAGATCCGTGTACCGCCTGCGATGAAAACACGTGGTGTCGTGAAGGTTAGTGCATCCTCTCCTAATTTCTCGGGCTGCATTCATTGCCTAGATCACATCCGCGGCAGCCCGGTCACCTGTCTTGTTTGTGTGTAAAGCGTCATTGGAACAGTTATCTACATCCCCGCAATACAGTCCACTACCGCACGTGGCCAATCGCGCCACCATTTTTTTGGTCCTGATCGAACCGGATTTTAGCCGTAGTTCGTAGTTTTGTTATTATTCTAATGGGAATAAGCGCGCCGCACCTAAATGCCTGGTTATTTTAGTAGAAAACCCCGCATCCAGACATTTAGGATTAGATTTGTTGTCCGTTCGCCGCTGGCTCGCATAGTACCTACCTAGTACATACATAGGTTAGGTATCGTATCAACACTTAATCGTAGTTCGCAATTTTCGCACCGCGCCTAAATACCTAGTTATTTTAGTAGAAAACCCCGCATCTAGGCATTTAGGCTTAGATCTTAGGTATACTAGACACCCTAGTGCATAGGCACAGTGTAATACCTAACGCATTTGGCTTTGTTTTATTTTTTTCAATTACGTTGTTCGCTCGCCGCTAGCTCGCATCGTATTTACCTAATACCTACGTGGGTAGACACGTGGTTATACCTACCTACCTGCCGAGTATCGCTCGCGCCGCGTCGCTGCTCTGTACCGCTAAGATTAAGTCATTTCATATTTGTTGTTTACCGCACTTTAGTTTGAGATTTATTTGTAAACATGTCCCCAAAGGTTGATAAGACCGGTAAGGTTCAATTGAAACTTTTATACGCTAAAAAAGAAATGATTTACTCTCGCGTACAATCGATTTATGATAATGCACTTAAAACCTCTGATTTGGCCATTAGAGACTCGTTCTTGTGTTCTATAGAAAACTTAGATAGTCTACGCGCGGATTTCGAAACCTTAGTACATGACATCAACGTTTTAGAGTTGAATTTGGGTCCCGATTACTCAGTGAGTTATCAAGCCTTGTCGTCGTTTGACGATTTGTATTGTCGTATCAAACGCGTCGCTAGGAGTTTGGAGAAACCGGCTGACCTACCCAACCCCACTCGCGACCGACCTAAGTTGCCACCAATTCAAATACCCGAATTTGATGGTAACATTCGCAATTGGTGTCTATTTATAGATAGTTTTGAGAATACAATAGATAAGAACGATTCGTTGACAGATCACGAAAAATTGCATTATCTCGTTGAAAAATTGACTGGTAAAGCTATAACCGTTTGCGCTGGAATTACGTTTAGTGCCGAGAATTATAATTTAATTTTAAATACTTTGAAAGCTAGGTATGAGGATAAAAGATCGGTAGCTAACGCCTATTTAGATCAGATGTTTGATTTGAAATCTATTACGGCATGTAACGATCAAAACTTAGAGAAATTTCTAGATACTTTCGCGTCAGCTGTTCGCGCCGTAAAGAACCTAAAGATCGATGACCTCTGCGACTTCGTATTTTTGTATATGGGTTTAAGGAAATTAGATTCCGAAACCATTCGTTTGTTTGAGTCGGATCATCGCGGCAATAAAATTCCTAAGTTCGAAGACTTAGAAAGTTTTGTTCGCGAGCATATAAAGGTATTGCAACGCTCTTCATCGAAACATGAAGGCGCGAAGATAGTTGTTGATTCTGCACGCAAAGTAGATGCGTCATCGAAGTCGCTGAGGTCAACTCATACTTATGTTAGTACCGCACCAGCACATGTACAATCACCTGTTTGCTCTTTGTGTAGCACTCATCATTCGCAACTGTACAGGTGTCCTGGTTTTCTGAAATTGTCGCCTAGTGATCGTTATAAATTTGTTCGCGCTAATAATTTTTGTTTTAATTGTCTCGGTACTAAACACCGCGTTGTTTTATGTAATAGTAGAAATAGTTGTCGCAAGTGTCAAGCGAGACACCACACTTTACTTCATTTTGAGAATAGTAATGCCGCATCCAATGTGAGCACAGTTGGCTCGTCGAGCGGTGACACACCGCAGCCCGCGCTCGCGCGCGCTCCGGCCCGCCCGGTGACCACGGATGACGTCACCTTGTGTTCGTTCTCCGCTAGTGCTGCACTCACTACTGTGTGTCTTGCGACCGCTCGCGTTGTTATTGTTGATGCATTAGGTAAGCCGCGCATTGTTCGAGCGCTGTTAGATGGCGCTTCGCAAAGTAATTTTATTACTCAAGATTGTTGTCGGCGTCTTGGTTTCAATGTTGATAAGCGTTCAACCCGCTCAGTGGTGAAGGGTTTTGGAAGCTTACAGTCAGCTGTTCGTGGCACCGTTAAAACAAGGTTTAGATCTCGTTTTAATAATAATATTTGGTATGACATGGATTCGCTCGTTATAGATAGAATAGCTGAACAGTTGCCTACCGTCCCGGTTGACACGTCTTTATTAACGAAATTTAAAGACTTGCCTTTAGCAGATGAGACTTACGCTGTTCCTGGAGTCGTCGATATATTGATCGGCGCTTCGATTCTCCCGCACCTCCAGTTATCACGTAAGGTTCAAGGGGGACCGACGTACCCCGCTCCGCACGCACTGGAAACAGTTCTTGGTTTTGTTATAATTGGTTCCGCACCCGCTTCTATAGATAGTTTTAGTCACTCGACTGCTTCGTTCTGTTGCACCGTCGAGCCGCCACTGGAGTCTACCATCCGCAAGTTTTCGCTCGGTGGCTCCCGTGTATCCGCTGAAAAACGCTTTCTTTGTTTGGAACGAAAGATGCAGGCGTCCCCAAAGTCGAAGCGGGCCTATGATGAGGTTGTTAACGAATATTTATATAAAGGTTACATCTCACCTGCGCCTGCGGACACTGGCGGGACCCAGCCTTCGTACATTATCCCGCACCACGGAGTTATTAGAGAAGATAAGCTTACTACTAAAACTCCGCGTAGTTTTGGATGGCAGTGCTAAGACTAGCACTTCCGTGTCGCTTAATGACATTTTGTATTGTGGTCGGAATCTTTAAGGTAATTTATTTGACATAATTGTAAATTTTCGCATTAATATTAGTAGAATTTTAGCTTTAGGACTCAACAGTCGCTTTGTGTTGGGCCCACTCTTCGCCCCATCGTTGGGACACATTCGTCGCTAATAGAGTGGCAAAAATTCAATCTGAATTAGCGCCACATAATCTCTTTCACGTTGCTGGCACCGACAACCCAGCTGATTGTCTCTCTCGTGGATTGCTTCCTTCGCAAATTTTAGATCACCCGTTATGGTTTAGTGGACCGTCCTGGATTCATGCCGCGTTAGATAAGTGGCCAGTTAGTCAATTCAATCCCACTACGGTTTCCGAACCACCCGAGGAGAAGAAGCACTCGCTTGTTGTATCGGTCCCACGTGAAGAGACCCTTATTTTGTTGTTGGCTAATCGCGTCTCGTCTTGGTCGAGACTGTTGCGTTGTGTTGTTTGTTCGCCTCTGCCCTCTGCCTAGCCAGCAGTAGGCACGAGCTCCAATCTAGGTTTATATTTTAGTTGTTATTTCCCAAACCTAGATTTAGATTAGACTTTAGATTTGTTTCGCATTTGTCGTTTCGAAGGTAACCCTTCAAGCCGGGGGGAATGGTTGCGCCGATGTAGAAGCTGTATTTTTTGACGCGGAAACACACTCCTTCTAGACCCGTCTCCCCTCCCGCACTAACCATAGTATAGTACTAGACATAGTTTCCGTCCGCCATTTTGTGATATATAGACACTCAGTCCCGCTTTGAACTAGCCAGCGTAAAGGCGGACCGCGAGCGCGTCTCTCAGAAATGAATAATATTTGTTGCATTTTAACCGCTTCATAGACCTTTACCGATCGGATTGTGCCTCTCGTGTGTCCCTCAAGTGATTTAGTGATGTGGACGGCAGCTCCTGAGCAAGGAAGAGAAGATCCGTGTACCGCCTGCGATGAAAACACGTGGTGTCGTGAAGGTTAGTGCATCCTCTCCTAATTTCTCGGGCTGCATTCATTGCCTAGATCACATCCGCGGCAGCCCGGTCACCTGTCTTGTTTGTGTGTAAAGCGTCATTGGAACAGTTATCTACATCCCCGCAATACAGTCCACTACCGCACGTGGCCAATCGCGCCACCAATATGAAACATGTTAACTTCATCCCCGCAAAATACAGTCCACTAGCTCAGGTGGCATGAGAATCGCGCCACCACATATTATGCGAACGAAGAAGTATCTGAGATACATGTATAAAACAAGTATTCTGTTTTGATTAGTCTTCTACAAGTCTTCAACAAGTTTTGTATCAAACAAGCTTACAACTTGTTTTACAACTTGTTTCGTGGTGAAAACGAGGGTTTAGAGTTAGACTATCTACCGAATTAATATAAGTAAAAATCTGATAAGCTTTAAATGACGCCAAATGTAAAGTTACCGCAGTCAGGTTTTTAATTTCTTTAATAATTATGACTACTGTTTTAATTTGCATTATTTCATTTCATGAGATATAATATAACCTTTTCATCTATCTATTATACTAACATTTCCTACACAGGACAATACGTACAGGTCTTAGATGTCACTCGGACACGGTGCAGAGTATCCGATCAAACCAATCGGTTCGGTGACTCTTGCCTTTGTCGCACCATTAAGGCCTGGAATTCATTACCAGCTACGTGTTTCCCTCTTCCTACAGGCCCGGGTCCTTCAAACGGGGCGTGAAAAAGCATATGATAAGGCAGTCAAGCTGAGAGGCACCATTGTCAAATAGTATATGTAGGTAGTGGTGATCCTCTTTTCTGAGACTTTGCCTTCAGCTCCATCAGGCAAGGCAAAGTCTAATAGACCTATATAAAAAAAGTAAAAAAAAATCTTTTAGCTTTTAGCTTTTAATATGCTAACTAATAATAATAATAATAACCTGGCAACCCTACGTCAGTGTCAAACATTGTAATTTTTGCTCCGTATATTTTTCAAATATTTTGATAGATAAAATGTACCTATTGCATAAAATAAACAGTAAAATTAATCGAAGAAGTATTACTGTAAAAAAGAAAATGTAACATTATTTATTACAATTACGAGAAATGTTGACTAGGGCCAGACGTACAAATGCACGTGGAACAACTCCGGACTCGACGCTAAGCTCCGCCGCGCAGCCTCTATCAGTGGAACCAGCGGCGTCGAGCTCTTCATCGAGCGACGAGTTTTTCTCCCCGCCGACGTCACCAACACCTGTACGTCAGGCGAGGAGAGGCCGGCCACCGACCTGCCTGGGACCCCGAGGCCAACCGACTTCGAATAGGGCCCCCGCTGCCGGTGGTAATGTGCACCGCATGCGATGGACTACTTCAATGAACGAAAACGTCATGCGGGCATATTATGCGGCTACAGAGGGGGGAACTAACCTCAGTGCGTACCGTACTCGAATACTTCCTCTGTTTCAGGCGCTTGAACCTTCCGTCAACACATCGTCACAGCGACTATCGGACCAAGTGCGGGTCATTCAACGCAATCGCATGTTGTATGAAACCGTACTTGAGACTCTACGGCTAGAATGCTTGCGAGATATTTGTGTCACCCCCGCCCCGGCTCCTGCTTCCACACCTGCACCTGTGGTTCAAATAAACGAAGACGCATGTGTTGGGCGGGATGACACACCTATTCCAGTAAGTATTCAGTACAATGAAGAGATTAAGGAGGCTTTGGAATGTGCGATGCGGGAATATCGATCGATGCCCTTATATGTTAGGCCACGTCTGCCTCGGTTGCCTATGCATAGACGAAATTTGGCTCTGGTGAGTGCCCTTGATAAATTATTGTCTAGTTATCTTGAAAATAGTGAAAATCTCGGTGACACTCATTCAATGCTGTATTGTACTGCTGTGGCAGCATGTCGTATGGCAGGTCTTAAATTTCCTATTAAAGAGCCTGTTATACGGCCTAAGTCTGCCATACCAGCATGGCAATGCAGGATTGAACGACGTGTGGCCGAGACAAGGGTGCTCATCGGTAAGCTAATCTGCTTCAGGTCGGGTAATACCCGCCCAAGAGTGATGTGACTCGAGCGTTTGCGGGAACTGGTATCAGTCCCCAAGAATATGCGTCTCAGATCACAGAGCGCATTGACTTCCTGAAGCAGAAAATCTACGCATGGGCAAACCGAATTCGCAGATACAAAAAACGCGCCGATCGATTTACCGTTAATCGCATGTTCCGAAGAGACCAAAGGTGGCTATATAGAAGCTGGGAGCGAACAGATGAAAGTGTGGATGACGTGTGGCGGCCAGATGCTGAAGCCACAAATGCGTTTTGGCGCAGCATCTGGTCGGTGCCCGTTAGCCACATTGAAGGCGATTGGATGCGTGAGGTTAAAAGAGCATGCGAGACCATTCCGAATATGGATGAAATTTCTATCGATGCCATTGATGTAGATTGTGCGGTCCGTCCGCTGTCTAATTGGAAATCTCCAGGACCGGACGGACTGCACAACTTTTGGCTAAAATGGCTACGGAGTTCGCATGTTCTTTTGGCTTCACAATTTCAATCCGCTGTTGAATCTGGGATGCTACCAGCTTTTATGACGATAGGGGTTACCCATCTGCTCCATAAAACAGGTAGTACTTTGGAGCCCAATAATTATAGACCAATTACATGTCTACCAACGGTCTATAAACTTCTTACATCCATTCTGAGAGTCAAAATTAACAATCATATAAATGATAATTCTATTATGTGCGCCTCTCAGAACGGATGTAGGAATGGAGCCCGGGGTACTAAGGAGCTTCTCCTTATTGATATGGCTATTAGCCAACAAGCTCGACGCAATCGTAAAGATCTGGCGGCATGCTGGATAGATTATAAGAAAGCGTTCGATTCTGTGCCACATACATGGCTTTTGAGGGTGCTGGAGTTGTATAAAGTGAATGCAACTCTATGTACCTTCTTAAAGTCATGTATGGAGCAGTGGAGGACAGTTCTTGTCTATCCAGGGTGTCGTCGGACTTTGGGTAGTGGTGAGCCGATAACAATAGAGCGGGGTATTTTTCAAGGGGACAGTTTGAGTCCCCTTTGGTTCTGCTTAGCCCTGAACCCACTCAGCACTTTGTTAGTGAAATCAGGGTTAGGTTATAGGTTACGAAGAGAGGGTAAGACGGTATCCCACCTGCTTTACATGGATGATTTAAAGTTATTCGCCCACACCAATCCTCAATTAACGGCTTTACTGAAAGTAACCGAAGCATTCAGTAACTCTATTAAAATGGGGTTTGGTGTGGACAAATGCGCAGTCGTTCATGTAAAGCGAGGTAGGGTGGTGGAGTCGGAGGGTCTACAACTCTCTGATTCCATTAACCTAAGATCACTCCTCGTAACTGAGACCTACAAGTACTTGGGTATGTCCCAGGCGTTATGCATCAATGAGCCGGCATGAAGCAAATGTTACAGGAACGTTTCTTTGGCCGCCTGAAAAAAGTACTTAACAGTCTTTTGTCAGGTGGTAACAAGGTGCGCGCTTGTAACAGTTGGGTCATACCACTCTTGATGTACTCCTTTGGTATACTCAAGTGGACTCAGACTGAACTCGATACCATTGATAGGAGAGTCCGGACTCAGTTGACTGCATTTCGAATGCATCATCCACGATCGCCAGTCATGAGATTGTACATCCCGCGGAAATGTGGAGGTCGAGGATTTTTAAATATTAAAACTCTACATAATCGCGAGGTGTGCAATCTCAGAGACTATTTTCTTAAGTCTAACGTGGATATGCATCGTGATGTAGTCAACGTAGATACCGGGCTCACCCCGCTCAGTCTGGCTAAGGAGAACTGGCGCGGACCTATAGTAGCTGGTACTGACAGTCGCAGGGAGGTATGGCAGAGTAAGGAGCTACATGGCAGGTTCTATCGGGCCCTCCACAGACCTGAAGTAGACATACTGGCATCCGTGTTCTGGCTACGTTTTGGTGACCTTTTTGGGGAAACTGAAGGTTTTGTATGTGCAATTGCTGACGAAGTTATCAAGACGAATAACTACCGGAAGTATATCATGAGGGATGGCACAAATGACATCTGTCGAGCGTGTCACCAGCCTGGTGAATCCCTCAGGCATATTACTTCCGGTTGTTCTCGTCTTGCTAACGGCGAGTACTTGCATAGGCATAATCAAGTAGCCAGGTTAATCCATCAGCGACTTGCTCTGAAATACAACCTTGTGGAAGTTGAGATGCCGTACTACAGGTATGTTCCTGAGCCAGTTCTTGAAAATAGTCATATCACATTGTACTGGGATCGATCTATCATCACTGATAGGACTGTTGTAGCCAACAAGCCTGACATTGTGGTGATAGACCGATCCGAACGCCGAGCATTGATTGTTGATATCACCATTCCTCATGACGAGAATCTCGTGAAAGCCGAGAAAGATAAACAGGTTAAGTACTTGGACCTGGCCCACGAGGTTGTCGACATGTGGAATGTTGACTCAGCAATCATTGTTCCGATAGTCGTGTCAGTCAATGGACTAATAGCAAAGAGCCTCGACCAACACCTAAAGAGGCTCGGGTTAGATGGTTGGGTCGACGGCCAGATGCAGAAGGCTGTGCTTCTTGATACGGCGCGCATCGTGCGGAAGTTTCTTTCTCTGGAGCCCTAACCACCGATAGCTTGGTCCCTGTACCCGATACCGGTGGAGCACTATTTTTTATATTTTTAAATAGATATTTTTTATATGATGATGGAGGTAGGACACGGCGGTATATCCGCCCGATTGAGCAGTCCGACTGGGGAAGTACCTCCGCCCTACAGAATACCGCGGTTATAATAACTTCGTGTTGTGTTCCCAGCGGTGAGTAGGGTAGCCAGAGCTCACTGGAGAATTTGTGCCGTCAGTGGGAAGACTAAAGGCTTGTCCTGATTTGTCTTCTACTGACGGCACAGAAACTCTGTACTTACAGGGTTGGCAGCGCGACTGTGACTCCTCTGGTGTTACAGACGTCCATAGGCCACGGTAACTACTTTCCATCAGGTGGGCCGTGTGCTTGTCTGTCAACTAAGTGGTATAAAAAAAAAAAAAAAAAAAATGTGTTTAAAAATATAATTTATAAGTTGAATATTAAAATAAAGTAAATAATAATAATATACTAATTTATAATTCAATTCTATGCTATTCATATTTTTCTTTCAACATTTCTTACTAACCATATAACCACGAAGATATTTATAACTCAAAGTGAATATCAAATTAAATATCGTTTTATGAATAAGTATAAAAAGTCTTTAAAGTACTTACTTCTAAAAACGCGTTGTTAAGAAGCCGAGGAAAACCAATAAGGGACTAATTAAATTTTATTCTTCTACTAAACATTTTGTGCGCAAACAATTCTTAGAATTGGTATTTTTTCTCACAATTCCTTTGAACAACATAGTCTATACAATGTTCTTTTAATAAAAAATGTAAAAACTTTTCGAATTGTAGATATTTTTGCCAAAAAAAATAACAAATTTATAACATTATAGGTATTTAAACTATCATGGTTTCATCAAGAAAATATCAAGGATAGCCGTGGTCGTATGTCCTAGAACGTATGTTTTTTGTTAGACTAAGTGGCATGCAACCATGACTATCCTTGATATTTTGTTGTTTAACTCTTTTTAGAGCGTGATTTTTCAGTAGTCGGGTTTGGGGCAATCAGTAGATATAATTTATACATATTTGAAATGTGCAAATTTAGCCCTTTCATTTGATGCCAAATACGACATATTTATCTCAAATTCATTGTTTAATTTAGCACTTTATGATCGCTAGAGAGCGCCACAAAAGATTCAACGACACGTTATATATCTCCTATAAACAGCAGACGACTAAGACGCGTCTAATAATACCTCATTTGTCCAGTTCTAATAAGTGATTGAGTAGCTATGAGGAAACAGATGAACCTACATACATACATACATAGCCTGTCAAAATCATAACCCGCCTTTTGCTTCGCTATAGTCGGGTAAAAACTCTCCATTGAGCGCTGACTAACCTACTCACCGCCGGGAACACAACACGAGGTTATTATACCCGCGGTATTCTGTAGAGCGGAGGTAGGTCCCTAGTTGGACTGTTCAATTAGGATGGGAATAATGTCGTGTCCTAGCTCCGTTGTAACATATTAGTGAGTATTTCTCTAACGAGAAGAAAGCCACTAGACTTTGAAACTAATTGGTTAATTAGCCCACCACAAGACAGAGTTACAACGCTGTTTGCTGTCTAACATATTTTAGAACATCGTATAATGATTCAATTATTATGTATGTTGTACATGTTCTAGAATATGTTATTAATTTACAATGTTTCCCTTACAGTATACATAATATAATGCAAAAACTACTGGAGTGCCTAATTTCAAAGAAATTATAATATTTTTATAACTTAGAATATGAAATATTCGTAGATCATTTCTATAACTCGATTACAGTGGAGAAGCAAAGACAAAAGTCAGATACTCGACACCCACTGTATAGCTACGAAATGCCCCCTGTCTGCTTAATAAGTTGACGAAAGCTCCCGGAGATGATGAGATCCACTCTGGCTACAGAGAGTCCCCCACAGCGAGCGAGAGAGCAAAGATGAGAAGACAAGCATCCAGCTCCGGTAGATTTCATCAGACCAAGCAAAGACTTGCCGCCTGGATTTCATCTCCAGTGGCCAACTTGGAAGTCTTTAAACCGCCTGTGGACCCAAGTTGGCTGCTGCAGAGAAAACATGACAAAAGGGGGCTTTATCGACCTGTCACAAGAGTCCTGCGACTGCGGGGCCCAATATCAGTCCAGGTCGCATTTGCTATCCTGCTCGATGTGCCCCTTCACTTGCACTATCGACGACCTATGTAAAGCAACGGAGAGCGCTGTTGCTGTAGCCAAGTTCTGGTTCAATAAAATTTAAATACAAAACCTTTAGGTATATGCCAGACCTAGCCATTAACTCGAAGAAGAAAAAGAAGTGCTATCCGGTGAATACTGTGAATACCCGGGTGAGGCTATATCAGTGAACTGGTGAGGCATATCAGTGAACTGGTGAGGCATATCAGTGAACTGGTGAGGTATATTATATATGTTGGAGCTTAAGGGAACCTTATTTGCTAACAGGTACACCTGCTGATTAATAATCGAGGCTCCGGCGCAGGTTTGCCACTAATATAATAATTTGGTCATAAAAGTAAAGAGATTCAGTTCCCAAAGTACAAGCTTCGGGTGCTACAAAATTACCGCTTTTGTGTTGATAAATATTCCAGAAAACCATTTTTTTAGTTGTCATTAATTAATTATATAGGTTTTAATTAATTATATAACATGAATAAATAGATTTTCTTTTTAATGTGGTGCACATTAAAAAGAAAATCTATTTATTTTTCTTTCTGAAATTCCATCTTAATCTTTTGCAGAGAAAATTTTATTTTCTACTCGTGTTATCTAACAATAAATGCAATTTCAGGTGCAAAATCAATACAAAAATGCATATTGCATATTGTAGTATGTTAACATAAGAGCTAACAATGGCTTAGAATACATTACGACACTAACACTCAACAAACAGTTCAATCTAACATCTCCGCTTCATCTCGCCAAGACTTCAACCGTGTTACTGAATCGGCGTACAACTTCAAGGAGCGACAAAATCAACATTTGAATTCTACTCTCTCTGTAGATTCTAATGCAAATGTAGATCATGGAGTTTCGAACGAATGAAACTTAAACTTGGAACACGCTACAATGGCTGCCTGAACGATATTGCAAACATCGTGTATTTGCTCTTTCAGTTGTTGCAAAGTTGTTGAATACATATACCAACCAAAATACATAGATTGCTTATTTACGTGACATTCAGCCTATTTTTCCTTGAACACAGTGATTGATTGTTAAACTCCCAGAGCACGATTCAGAATTTAAAAATCCAAGTTATCAGTGAATAGGTGGCCTCCACTTCCTGAGGTTAAGACAGGGAACACTGACTCCCGTAACACAGTTTTTTACAAAACTAGCTCGGGAGCCAGGGATTTTTTCACATGTGTAAATGTATTTCTGTCAATAAACTGTGGGTGTGGGTGGTTAGAATGGGTGCCCACAAAATCCACGAACCAATATGATTGTTAATAGACCATTGTCAATAGTCAAAATTGTGTTTAAAATCGTGTTAAATTTGTATCAAACTTTTGCGGCTCTCGTCAAGGTAAAGTTTGTGAGTAGATAAGCTGGCACAAAATATTCAACAATTACGATATCTTAGCCGAGTCACCAGCAAGTCTTCGAGACCGTCTCAGACATTGCACTTGAATGGACCAATAAACCCCACAGATAAATCTATAGAATTGACTGTCTTTCAATTACTGGACTCCAATTTAAACATAATTCGGAACCGAACCTTATGGCTGGTTCATAGCATTCTATAGAGGCACGCGGGTACAACTTCCCTGCATTCGTTAGCAAAAATTTACACCCCACCTTTACCTTAGGGCAGGGAAGTGTGCAAACTGTCTCCATCTCCTGCAATCGGGTGTTAGCCGAACTTATAGTGTTAGTACTCGTGTCGTAAGACCAGGTTCGTGCGCTGGTACAGGTACTATTTTAATACATATTTATATAAACCTAGACAAATACCGAAAAATGTATAAAGGATCAAAAGCCTGAAGATATTTAATATAGGATCGAATTCGAAGCAAATATTCAAAGAAACTTATCTAATATTGAGAACTATTCGGTATTTTACCTATTAGGTTCAAAATACCCAATAGTTTCAAATAGTTTTAATATCGTTCGATCCCATTTCATTGACCACCAGAAACATATTCTCGAGACAAAAGAAGCTTATGTTCTGGTCGTCGGAGGTCAATGAACGACCTCAACCCTCCATTAGCGCAGTCCCTGGGGGTGACTGGTGGAGCAGCCTGACACCCTGGCAGAAGCAGGCCGCGGCGGCGGCGCGCCTCGCGCGCCTCCCCGTTTCCGGGGACGAGTTCAGGACTCTGTAGTCCCCACACCCGAGGAGACACACCCATCCTTATCAACTATCACATTTTAAAGAATTGACCAAGTATAACCTTCTGAGACTTTGCCTTAACATCATCTCATCATCATTATCTTAGGATATCAGAGCGATCGAACATAACTTATTTTCAAATGGATGAGACCCTATGATTTCTGTAGAATCTTATAATGCTTAGAATACTTGAACGTTTGTGGAGCCTTCTCTTCTGGCACCTAAGCAGGTATCAGGAAAGAAAGGGAACTAAAAATAAGAGCTACCTAATTCACAATAAAATTCCTGATTTTTATACTTATTATGTTTTGTAGAATATTATCATACTCCATGGAAAGTGTGTTATACTTATGATAAGCATAACACACTTTCCATGGAACAGAACTTTTGTCAGACGCTTTAAAGCTCCACAAGAGATAACTGAGCGTTATTAAAGTAACTATTAACAAAGCTATATTTAATTAGAAAGACAAATTGTAGTGATCACACGCTATCAGTGTCGAGGGGTCTTTATAAGCCGATTCCTCGTATATGATATTCACATTTCAAATTTAGAAAAAACTAAATCATAAATTGGTTTATCCGTTCGGGAGCTAAGCTGCCAAAGACAGACAGACACATTTACGAACACAACGTCTAACTTGTAACACCCCATCGTTTTTTGCGTCGGTGGTTAAAAAAACAATCTGTGGTATTGCTCGAGACATATATCATAGACTTAAAATGTGGTAAAAATGTGCTCTGTACTACCAGTACACGTAATTTGAGTGTATTTTGATGATAACACAGGGTGATACTGCGTTGGACGACCTCAAATTCACCAAACAAAGATTACTACAAAACATCGTCGTCTCTGTCTCTGGCACTACTCGTCAGCAGATTGGGATGGGCTGCGCAACTATTTTGCGTCCATCCCGTGGGTTGAACGCTGCTTTGAAGGTAAGAAACCCTCGGATTGTGCTACTGCTGTTGCCGGTGAGATCGGTCTGGGTATGGAATACTATATCCCGTACACTGATGTCACCGGTGCCCGAGGAGTGCGCCCTTGGTTCGGGCGCGAGTGTGCGAGGGCTGTTGATCAAAAGCAGTCCGCGTATCGCGCTTGGGTAAGGGCGCGTGCCACGCACGATCCCAATGTGAGCCACTTCAAGGCGGCGTACAACAGAGCCACAAAGGTCTGCAAGAGGGCTTACGTCAGAGCGGATGTCCTGCGCATTGCGCGGCTTGGTCAAGAGCTAGTGGCACATCCCACGGGCAGCCGTGGATACTGGCGACTGGCCAAAGCCGTGCAGGCCAACTTCTGTCAGCCTTCGCTGCCACCGCTGCGCTACCCTGATGGATCCCTGGCCCATGGGGGGTGCTGGTCGGGTAACCTCCACGTTGGCTTCCTCGTTTCTTCTCCCTCTGGACCATGGTCCTGGGGATCGGAAGCGGGGGGGCTGGTGCACCCTGGACGGCGGTTAATAGACTCCGACTCCAAGGAGGAGGAGCTCTGCTAGCCGTTGACTAATAACCCGGCAACCCAAAGCCCTTTTCAGGGCTAGCTGACCCCATTGCACGAGGGGGTCGTGGGATGGTGGGCCTGCAAGGCCCGCGAGGAGGAATCCCTCCATAGGGAGACCGACAAGCCCTTTTCAGGGCTACTCCAACAGCCCTTCTCAGGGCTAGTTGACCCCATGAAGGGGGGTCGTGGTGCAGCGGACCTGCTAGGTCCGCGAGGTGGGATCCGAGAGGATCAGGTGACGGGTTGGCCCACTGCTCGCGCGGGGGCTAACTGGCATTCGTGCCACCGTCGGAGTTGGGGGGGTTGGCTGCCTGCCCGCGTCGCGTACCCTTCAAGTGATCGACAACGACCTGAGTGCTAGCCACACTCGGGAAGCCGTGATCTTGGAGAACGTGGGGCTTGCCTTAACTGGCCGGCCCGCGACAAGGAAAAGTCTATAAAACCCGACAGCGAAGTCGATTAAAACCTACGGATACCAGGGGACCTCCGTAGTATGTACCCCGCTTCCCGGAATGGCCGTCACCCGGGGAGTGTAATTTGAACGGTTCTACTCGTGGGATAAGTTATGGATAGCAATAATTTAAACCAGAACGTGGAGGAGGAGATGGAGACGGGGGTCGCAAGGCCCCACGGCTCTCTCAATGAGGCGGTAGTAGTGCTGGAGCGGTTGGAGGCCAACGCTCCGAGCACAAGTGTGGGAAGTTCCCGCTCGTCTTCCCCTGGGAGGCTGTGGAGGAAGCGGCTTCCCGAGAAGGAGACTACGGAGGCTTCCAAAAAGCCCCGTGGTCGCCCTGCTGTAGCGGGGGAGTGCGTCAATCTGGCGCAGAGCGGGGCCGAACCAAATGCGGCCACAGAGCGGGAGCTCAAGCTCCGCGCAGTGAAGGAGATGGCGGAGGCCATGCAGCGGCAGCGACAGAGGAATCTCTACCTAAGAGATTCCCCTAGTTCGCAACCTGGACCCAGCCAGCAGTCTCAGGGAGGAGTGACATCCACAGCCTCTGAGCCCCTCAGCGCGGAGCGGCTGACGGGTGCGATCGAGGCGGCGGTGGCGGTGGTGCAAACCGTCGCCACCAAGTCCTCCAACCTAAAGGGGCAGTACGTGCGGGACCTAAAGCTAGCATGTTCCTCCATCTTGGAGAACGTGCGCGTGCTTCGGTCCCGCACGGAATCGGAGGAGGTGGCCCAGCTCCAGACCGAGCTGGCCGCTGTACGGGCCGAGATGCGGGCCTGGCAGCAGCAGGCGCAATCTGCGCCTACCCCGATGAGCCGCGATGAGATCGGTTTTCTCATCGACGCGCGGCTCGCGGGGATCGCGGACCGGCTGTTGCCGGAGACCCGCATCCGTCCGCCTCTCGAGGCGGACAGGAGAAATGCGGCCCGATCTGCCACCCGGCCTGAGCCTCAGCCACAGCTCACCTCTGAGCTCCCGGCTCTACTGCCGTCGCCTCCCCCCCTCCTCTCTGGACAAGGGAGTGAAGCGAAGAGGAGGAAGCCCAAGAAGCAATCGGCTGCTGCTAGGGAGGCGGAAGCTGCCCGCAAGAATCGGGAGCCGCCATCCTCGGCGCCTCCGGCAGCGTCGTCGTCGGCTCCCCTTAGCGGGTGGAATAAGGTCGCGGCACGGCCGAGAGCCTCGAGGCCGGTTCCAGCCCGGGCGGCTACTGCCCCGCCAACGGCTGCGACTCTGGCGACGCCAGCCCCCAGGAAACGGAAACGTGGTGCCCGCAAGCCTCGTAAACTGCGCGTCCCGCGAACTGCTGCGGTGTGCTTAACTCTGCAGCCGGGCGCGCAGGAGCAGGGCATCACGTATCGTGATGTGATGTCCAAGGCTGAAGGGGTCATTGACCTCAAGGCCTTGGGCATCAACGGCCTCCGGTTTCGCACCGCGATTACCGGGGGTCGGATCTTGGAGGTGGCTGGCGACGACAGAGTCCAGAAGGCCGACATCCTCGCTGCCAAGCTCAAGGAGGCACTGGAGGAGGTCCGGGTCGCTAGGCCGGAGAGGTGCGTGGAGCTGCGCATCTCTGGCCTGAGCGACACGGCCTCAAAAGAGAGCGTGGCGGCAGCGCTGGCAGCGGAGGGGGGCTGCTCTGCCGACGTCATCAAGGTGGGCGACATTCATCGCCCATCTGGTCGCCAGGGCACTGCATGGCTGCGGTGCCCGATTGAGGCGGCCAAGCTCCTGACCGACGGCCGACAAATTACAGTCGGATGGTCGGCGGTCAGGCTGACCACCCTAGAGCCGAGGCAGGCGAGGTGCTTCCGCTGCCTGGAGCCGGGGCACGTCGGGGCCAAGTGCACTGCGGGTGTTGACCGCAGTGCGCTGTGCTTCCGATGTGGGCAGGCGGGCCATAAGTCGGCCGCCTGCTCTGCGGAGCCCAATTGCCCCGTCTGTGCGGCGGAGGGGGTGGCGTCGAGTCACGGGCTGGGATCCGGTGACTGCAGGGCGACCTCCCGAAAAAGGGGGGCCCCCCGAAAGAGTATAGTTGCGGGTGGTGGGAATCCTGTCCCCCCCTCCACCCAGCAACGCGAGGAGGAGATGGACACCGCCAAAGGATAATGGATCATCCCATCTCCATACTGCAGGCCAACGTCAACCACTGCGTCATCGCCCAGGACCTTCTGGCCCAGTCCATGGCGCAGTGGCAGACAACAGTGGCAGTAGTCGCCGAGCCGTACTACGTTCGCGACGTCCCGAACTGGGCCGGCGACCAAAGCGGCTTGGTGGCTATCGTCGCCCAGCGGGCGACCCCACCCTTCGACAGAGTGCGAAGGGGCCGTGGGTGCGTACTCGTTGTGCTGGGCGGTGCTGCAGTGGTTGGGGTGTACTGTCCTCCTAGCAGGAGCCTCGCCGAGTTCGAGCAGTTGCTCACGGAGGTCGGGGCTCTGCTGGCGGAAGTGCACCCCACCCCGGCTGTCGTGGCCGGGGATTTCAACGCTCATTCACGGGCGTGGGGATCTCCGGCTATCGATGCCCGGGGGGAGATGATGGTAGAGTGGGCGGTGTCCCAAGGCTTGGTGCTGCTAAACCAGGGGGCGGTCCACACACTTGTGCGGCCGCAGGGTAGCTCGATTGTTGACCTGTCGTTCGCCAGTTCTGCCCTGGCCCGACGCGTCAACGATTGGCGGGTCGTCGAGGGGGTGGAGACCGCGTCGGATCATCGGTACATCCGGTTCGACGTCGTCCCCGCCGCCACGGCGGCTCGAGTGGAATTTGACCGCCCCTTGGTGGGGCAAGGTCCACGGTGGCGCCTCGGCACTCTGGACCGAGAGCTGGCCAAAGAAGCGGCTATCGTCGAGCGATGGGCTACTGTTTACGGTGGCCTGGACGTGGACGCGAGGTGCGAGTGGCTCGTCGGAGCGCTGACTCGCGTCTGCGACGCGGCGATGCAGAGGGCGAGGCCTGTCTCGCCTCGGAGGCGGGTGTACTGGTGGCGTCCCCACCTAGCCGGGCTGCGTACCGCAAGTTACGCGGCCCAGAGGCAGTACACTCGCAGCCGAAGGCGGGCTGTCCGAGACCTCGCCCGGGAGGAGCGACTGCACGCTGCGTACAGGGCCGCCCGTGAGGCCCTGAGTTCGGCGATCAAAGCCGCCAAGGAGGAGTCCTGGAGGGAGTGGCTCGAGAGTCTCGACCGAGACCCTTGGGGGCGCCCGTATAGGGTCGTGAGTCAAAAACTTCGGCCCTGGGCGCCTCCCCTCACCCAAACTCTCGAGCCGAACCTCCTGGACCGAGTGGTCAGTTCTCTCTTCCCGGTGAGGGAAGAGTGGGTCCCGCCGCGGATGGTAGCACCAAGCCAAGTGCCGGCAGACGAAGGGGCAATACCTCCCGTGTCCGAGGCCGAGTTAGGGGCCGCGATCCTGGCGCTCAAGTCCAGGAACCGCGCCCCGGGCCCGGACGGCATCCCGGGGAAGGTGATTGCCACAGTTATGCCGGCACTAGAAGAGGAGACGCTGTCCCTCATGTCGGAGTGTGTGGCGTCGGGGAGGTTCCCGCGACGATGGAAGACCGGCAAGCTCGTGCTTCTCAAGAAGCACGGGCGCCCAGCCGAGTCGCCGTCGGCCTACCGCCCCATCGTTTTGCTCGACGAGATGTGCAAGCTGTTTGAGCGGGTGCTCGCTGCGCGTCTCGTTGGTCACCTTGAGGGGGCGGGGCCCAACCTGAGTGACGGCCAGTTCGGATTCCGTCGCGGGAGGTCGACCCTCGACGCCATATCCCGGCTGCGGGACGGCATCGACGAAGCGGTCGCCGGGAGGGAGGTGTTGTTGGCTGTATCGCTTGATATAGCCAACGCCTTCAACACCCTCCCCTGGGCGACAATTGCGGAGGCGCTGAGGTACCACAATGTCCCGTGGTACCTCAGGCGCATCCTGGCGGACTACTTCGTGGACCGGGTTATCATCTACCCGACCCAACGCGGGGTGGTCCGCCGAACTATGGCGTGCGGCGTTCCGCAGGGGTCGGTCCTTGGGCCGCTTCTGTGGAACGTCGGGTACGATTGGGTCCTGCGCGGTGCTACTCTTCGGGGGGTCGGCGTACTTTGTTACGCCGATGATACCCTAGTTACCGCGCGGGCCCCAACGTTTAGCGACGCCGCCGTTCTCGCCACGGCAGGCGTCGCCCATGTCGTGCGCCGTATCGGGGCGCTGGGACTGAAGGTGGCCCTCGAAAAGTCCGAGGCCCTTTTCTTCTATGGGCCTCGGCGGCCGCCGCCTCGGGATCAAGCGATCGTGGTGGGTGGCACCTCCATCGCTGTCGGGAGCAGCCTGAAATACCTCGGGCTCGTTCTCGACAGTCGGTGGCGTTTCGCGGAGCATTTCCGGCGGCTGGCACCTAAACTGCTAGCGTTTGCCGGAATGCTCTCGCGATTGCTGCCCAACACTGGGGGTCCGGGGTCTGCCTGCCGCCGTCTCTACGACGGTGTGGTGCGCTCCAAGGCGCTCTACGGAGCGCCCATTTGGGAGGAGGCCCTCTGCCGTACGAATGTCGTGCTGCTGCGGCGACCACAGCGCGCCATCGCGCAGAGGGCCGCACGGGCGTATCACACCGTCTCTTATGAGGCGGCGTGTTTGATTGCGGGCAGTATCCCCTGGGATCTCGAGGCTGGCGTCCTTAAGAGGGTCTACGAGGAGGGCGCCCTGATGCGGCGTGTTGCAGGAGGTCGGCCGCTTCCGGAGGAGATCGATCGCTGGAGACAGGAGGCTCGCGATGTTCTCTTCCGGAAGTGGGCCGATAGGCTGGCTGCTGCGACGAGTAGCTTGCTGCTTGTGGGGGCCGTTCGGCCCGTCTTGCGTGAGTGGGTGGAACGGGGTCATGGGGCTCCCACGTATCACCTCACCCAACTTCTCACGGGTCATGGCTGCTTCGCCAAGTACCTGTGGGAGGTGGTGGGGGTGGAAGCGGAGCCCCGGTGCCGAAACTGCACCAGCGGCGACCCCGACACGGCACACCACACTTTGGCCGTGTGTGACGCGTGGGGCGGCCGAAGGGCGGCCCTCACAAGC
Organism: Eilema griseolum; assembly: GCA_963662185.1. Classification (NCBI taxonomy): domain Eukaryota; kingdom Metazoa; phylum Arthropoda; class Insecta; order Lepidoptera; family Erebidae; genus Eilema; species Eilema griseolum. The sequence goes on from OY759249.1 coordinate 8,603,149, forward strand.
ATCATTGGTGTGGACCTCTCGCTGTCGGCCGTAGTTTCAGCTATGGCCGGCAGCGTACAGTGTTGGGCCGCCGTCGCCTCGTTCGCTAGCGAGGTGATGGCGGCAAAGAGAGAGGCCTTGCGGGAACGGGAGCGAGCTGGGCTCACTCTTCCGCCCCGCAGGCCCCCGGCGAGGGGACGCCGGCGAACGCAATTCGCCCGCGTCCCCGAATGAGAGTGGCCACGGGCAGTGGGTCGGGGGACCCGCTGCCCCTATGCTGATGTGGCGGAATGCGCCCCTGTGTGTTCCTGGGGTGCATTCTTGAGGTGAAAAACCCCCACCATTCCGGCCTGACTGCCGGGATGGTGGGGTCTTAAGTAGCGGGCCTACCAAGGGCGCCCCTAGCCGAGTCGCGGTGAGCAGACTATCCCGCGGCTCGGATTAGGCGAAGGAGGAACACCGTGGTGGTTTAGTGGGTAGTCTGGCCTTTGTCCAAGGCCAGGAGTCCCACACGAAGCGAGCCCCCTGCCCCCGCGGGGGGTGAGCGAAGTGCGTAAATGCATTCCACCACGTAAACAAAAAAAAAAAATCCCTGGCCCATGGACCGCAAGAGAAAGCCAATATACTAGTAAATCTCTTTGCGGCCAATTCCCGAGTCGATGATTGCGGTATACAGCCGCCGACACTACCCAATGGCGACCACGTAATGCCTGAAATACGTATCAGGCAATGCGATGTTCGTGCGGTGCTTCAATCACTCGATGTCCGGAAAGCCAGTGGCCCGGATGGTATTCCAGCGGTGGTCTTACAAAAATGTGCAGCGGAGTTGTCTCCGATGCTTACGCGGCTGTACCGACTGTCCTACAGCTCGGGTACAGTGCCTTCGGCTTGGAAAGAGGCGAATGTACAGCCGATCCCCAAGAAGGGGGATCGCTCAGAGCCAGCCAACTATCGACCCATAGCCGTCACCTCAGTGCTGTGCAAGGTCTTCGAGCACATCATTAACAAACAGCTCATGCGTCACCTAGAGGATCACTCCTTAATTAATGACCGGCAATATGGCTTCAGGCCGAAACGGTCAACGGGTGATCTTCTAGCATACGTTACCCATCTTTGGGGTGAGGCTATGGACAAGCACGGCGAGTCACTGGCAATTAGTCTTGATATCGCCAAAGCTTTCGATAGAGTCTGGCACAAATCGCTTCTCTCCAAGCTACCAGCCTTTGGTCTGCCTCCTAGACTGTGCAACTGGATTGCTAGTTTCCTGCGGGAGCGCCGTATCCGCGTCCTCTGTGATGGACGGGCTTCGGAGTTCTTGCAAATAAATGCTGGCGTACCGCAGGGGTCTGTATTATCTCCCACTCTCTTTCTTCTGCATATCAACGACATGCTGTCCACCGGCAGCATACATTGCTATGCAGACGATAGCACCTTACACGGGAGTTATCACGGACAACCTGCGGCCAAACAGTCTGATATCGTGGAAAAAAAGACAGCTTCTTGTCACTGAACTGGACCGGATCTTGAATGACATTTCTCAATGGGGCTCCGAGAACATGGTCGAGTTCAATGCCAAGAAGACGCAGGCTTGTGCGTTCACAGCAAAGGTATCTTCTTTCCTTCCCCTTCCCACTCTTCAGAGCACGCCACTTCCACTGCAGGACAATCTCTATATCCTAGGCATGGATATTCGCTGCAAACTGAATAACAGAAATTACATCGAGAGCATCATCAAAACAGCCTCGCGGAAACTCGGACTCCTAAACAAAGTGAGACTTTTTTTCACGCCGGAGCAGCGGTGTCTTCTCTATAAGACACAAATTCGCTCCTGCGTGGAATACTGCTCGCATCTCTGGGATGGCTCCGCGAAATACCTACTAGATGCTCTCGACAGGTTGCAGCGACGCGCGGTCCGAATTATTGGGAACCCTGAGGTCACGAACACCCTCGAGCCTTTGCAGATGCGTAGAGATATTGCTTCCTTGGCTGTATTTTACCGTCTCTACCACGGTGAGTGTTCTGACGAGCTCTTCCAACTAATCCCACCATCTCCTTTCCTACATAGGACAACACGTGCAGGCCTTAGATGTCACCCTCACACTGTGCAGAATATACGAGCAAGAACCAAGCGGTTCGGAGACTCTTTTCATTGCCGCACCACCAAGACCTGGAATTCATTACCAGCACACGTGTTTCCTTCTTCCTACAGTCCCGGGGCCTTTAAGCGGGGCGTGAAAAAGCATCTGATGAGGCCGCCAAGCTGAGTGCCACCATTGTAGCACTTAAGTGTCTGTAATGGTGACCCTCTTTCCTGAGACTTTGCCTTTAGCTTACCATCAGGCGAGGTGAGGTCAAGTTGGCGTGTCCTATATAAAAAAAAAAAAAAAAAAACAATCCGGGTGCGCCAAAGCCTTGTTTGTCTCGCGATTTAGGTTCAAGATACGTGTCCCAATGTAATTATTATATATATACATATTAACAATTACTACTAGGTATAATAAATATCTTTTATTTTTTTTGTATAGAACACGTCAATTAGACTTCGCCTTGCCTGATGGTAAGCTGAAGGCAAAGTCTCAGAAAAGAGGGTCACCATTACTATCGAATTAATATTTATTCAACTTTAAACAATATATATTCAGTTTAGGTACAAAGTACAGGTATTATTATATACAATTACTATACTTACACTTACCGTGTGACAATGGTGACACTCAGCTTGATGACCTCATCATATGCTTTTTCACGTCCCGCTTAAAGGACCCGGGACTGTAGGAAGAAGGAAACACGTGAGCTGGTAATGAATTCCAGGCCTTAATGGTGCGACAGAGGAAAGAGTCTCCGAACCGCTTGGTTCTTGATTGGATGTTCTGCACCGTGTGCGGAAGACATCTAAGACCTGCACGTGTTGTCTTGTGTAGGAAAGGGGAGGGTGTAGTAAATATTGAAGGATTTTAATTATTTGCAATTAAGGAATGAAATAAAGCCTATTCTATAGCTAACATATAACTTATATGTATAGGATTTCATCAAAACTTAACTAACTCATGATTAAACTTTTCATTAGTGTCTGAAATTAACTGTGATAACACGGGCTATAGTACTACGCTTGGCTTAATGAAGATATTCCCAGGGTGTGTGGTCCAAGAGTAAAAGAAAATGTACAGAAGATAAAGAGAAATGAGGAAGTCTTCTTGAGAAAATTATAGGCTTAACTTTTTAATTGATATGCTTTTTTTTTCACGGGCAGAAGGTAATCTTTTTTGTATATCTTATATTACTTTTTTTTTTTTTTTTTTACGTGCGCAAAATCCCCTCGGATACCTCCGCACCGGAGCCGGTGGAGGAGGTTATGTCGGACACGAACCGACTAAAACGCACGCCGCCTGTGGGTCGTTTTGGTTGCCGAAGGTGAGGTTGGCAGGCATATCCCTCGCACCCCGGCCGACCCAGGGCCATCTCTCACGATCTGGCCCTCTTCTCGGGTGTGTATATCTTATATTACTTATAATATAGGGGATAAGTTGTTTTTTTATCTAGTTTTTTTGTTTAGTTTTTATCACATAGATGCAGTTATTTAAATTTTAAATTGGATTATTCTTTTTACATAGCTTCTGTGGCGAGACGGTAGTGAACGTGACAATGACGTGCAAATATTTGTATGCATGAATATGTATATTTGCGTTATTCTGGTCATGCTTCGGAGAGCATGTTAAGCCAGCGGTTCCATCATCATCATCATACAAACATCTATGGCAGTCGTTACGAGTAGTTGAAGCCTTAAAAATGTCCAAGAACTGGTCTAACTGCAATGTTTCGATATCGCCTTTGGTTTGTGGAGGTCATAAGACAAGGTTAGGTAAAGCGGAGTCTCTGAGGTGTGAAAGCTTCGGATGCGACTGAGATCAACTCTAAGATGAAGAAGAAGATTCGTTTTTATGACTGAATATCAACGTAAATTTAAACCACATTGGTCACGATCACGATTTATATGACTAGTGAAATAACATAACATATACATAAACTCACGCCTATATCTCCAAAGGGGTAGGCAGTGGTGCTAGCACCCACATTTCGCCAGTTTATGTTTAGGTCCCAATGACAAGGTGGCTAGCCCATTGCCACTAACCGGGCACTTATAAACCTGCGATAAATACACACATAACTTCGAAAAGTATCGAAAAGTCATTTGTGTGTGCCATGGTAAAACTTGGGATCGAACCCGAGACCTCATCTCAGCAGTCCATTACCCATACCACTAGACTACTAGTGAAATAACGTACTAGTAAAAATTCCTTTTTAACAAATCCCGGGTTTGAAACCTGGTCATTACACCAACTACGTTTACCAACTCCTAGCAACAAGCAATTTGGTTAGCTGGAGGGGTTAAAGGAAATATTACTAGGTAATATTCTTTTTTTTTATAACACTTAGGTGACAGACAAGCAAACGGCCCACCTGATGGAAAGTGGTACTGGCCTATGGACGTTTGTAACACCAGAGGAGTCACAGTCGCGCTGTCAACCCTGTAAGTACAGAGTTTCTGTGCCATCAGTGTAGAAGACAAAGCAGGACAAGCCTTTAGTCTTCCTACTGACAGCACAAATTCTCCAGTGAGCTCTGGCTACCCTACCTACCCTACCTACCTGCCCTACCCTACCTACTCTATAATAACTTTGTGCTGGTAACACAGCACAAAGTTATTATAGCCGCGGTATTCTGTAGGGCGGAGGTACTTCCCCAGTCGGAACTGCTCAATTGGGCGGAAATAAAGTAAAGAAGAACAGTGAGACGCATAAGTGAATGCCGAATATACGGCAAGCATTGCTTTATTACTGTTTTGAAGAGCGTTTCCTCTCCCGCTGCTTTTGTGACTCGGACCACACGCTTATTAACTTCATATACCCTTGTACCTCAGAATCCTTCAGCTAGCTCTCGTATGTCGCACTCCATACCCAGTCATTATACATAAAACACACATCACCAGCATAGTCTGACCTTCACGTGTTATTTGTCACATCGACTTTAACATTGTCTGGAAACAATAAAAAGGTCTGCATTCGCTGGTTAGGAGGTTATTGTTATTCCTATTAGAACAATATGAAGAGAAAATTAAGTATTATGCTTAAAAATGGTTACGGAAGTTGAATAAGGTTGCATAGTTTATTAATCATGACGTTTGAAAAGGTTCCTGCGGGGTTTAAGGTCTATGATCCTTAAAGAAGTCTTATTTACCAGAATGAAATATAGATGGCGTTGCCTCTGTTAATATTAATAAAAAAAATATAAAACCCGCTTCACAAAAAACAAACCCCAATAAGTTGTGTTAGTTAGCCCTATAACGTTGATATACCTGGTAATATATTGATTCAATTTAAGTTACAATGTCAAAAATTGACTTTGTAATTTAAATACATAATACTAATCATTCGTATTTTATTTTCTTTAGGACCATCTATATATTATTTCCCCAAATTTTGGGAAAAAATTTATACTTGTATAAATATTTTACATATGAAATGTGGCTGAGCGTCAAAATGTTTATAAAAGAATGTTCTTAAATGTCAGTGTAAACCTTTGAGGATGCCGTAAAGCGAAACCAGACAGGTCTAATAACAAATAAAAAAACCTGTGGAAAAGAACCAATGTGTTCTCAATACGTGTAACAACAAATTCCACCAAGTGTTATCAATCAACAGTATAAATACGAATTACGCAGTTAGAAGAAAAGAAAGAAATGCATTTATTTACAGATATCATTGGTAGGTACTTAGTTATAAACAGCATGAGCCGTCACTTCATTTAATTTTAGTTTCATATTATATGCGGTCTTCTGCAGCCCACTGTACTGTGATAGTCAAACTGTAAACTTGGACCATTTACTCATAGACCATTATGACCTAAGTATTTCGGACTATTACGCAATGAAACTGACAGCACAAAGGCTCTAGAACTCGGCAGGGGTGCGAGGGATATGCCTGTCAACCTCACCTTTGGCAACCCAAGCGACCCACAGGCAGCGTGCGTTTTAGTCGGTTCGAGTCCGACCGGGGGGTATCCGTGGGGATTTTGCGCACGTAAAAAAAAGGCTCTAGAACTGGCTTAGCGGTAGAACGTTTGACTGCTACGCAGGAGACGCTGGTTTGATTCCCGCTCAGTGCAATAATTTGTATGCAATGAATATGTACATTTGCATTAATCTGGGTGTTTCAGTGCATATATGTACCTATGTATTTAAAAAAAAAAGTATCTAAGTATGTTAAATCGCATTCTAAATTCCATAATACAAGCTAGTTAAGTTTTGCTTACCATGGGTCTAGATAGCGTTGTGTGGAATGTTGTAGAATATATTTATTTATATTTATAAAACTATAATAGAGTATTGCTTACTTCATAAGACACGCTGAGTATCGTTTTTCCTTAAGTAGGTAAATACTAGCTTTTCTAGGTACCGGTTTGTGTCGGGATGCGAGAGATATACCTCTAGCAACCTATGACCCTCAGACGGCGTGCGTTTTAGTCGGTTCACGTCCGACATAACTTGCCCCATCGGCTTTGATGAGGGCGTATCCGTGGGGATTTATAGCACAATAAAAAAATATTGTAAAAGAGGTTGAAAGGTTTGTAATCAGGCAAGGGTGGGTACACCCAATCCATAGTTACTACATATATGTTATACCCCAAAACAATAATTATTAATAGTACATGCGCAAATTCAATACATTTTACACAATGGTTCTAGTTTTATACATTCAAATATTTGCACTGAAACACAGAAACTCTGTATTACAGGGTTGGCGCGACTGAAATTCCTCTGGTGTTACAAACGTCCATAGGCCACGGTAACCACTTTCCATCAGGTGGGCCGTGTGCTTGTCTGCCACCTAAGTGGTATAAAAAAATCGAACCCGTGGCCTCTGAATCAGCAGTCGAACGCTCTACCGCTGCGCCACAGAGGTCGTCAATCAAAACAAAGACATGAAAAGACACACCGAGCGTGAAAAGAGGACGTGTCTCGTTCGTATACCTGAATTCCATGTGATGTCTCGTGTATGACAAGCACTCGTGCGAGTCGAGGAGCTCGGAATGAGCTTTTATTTCAAAGAGAGCAGAATGCGCGTACTTTCAACTATGTGTATTACTGTTTAGGTATCTGAGAACGTAGCTATCAGCAGTCGTACAAAATTACGTTTTTTGGAAACAGACTGGGGAAGTAATCCTGACACTTAATAATAGGTCGTTATATGAAATTGCCGTATTTTTTTTTTTTAAGAAATTGGAGGAAACCCAATTTTCAGTACTAACAATTTTGCATTTTTTTTAGGAATGACAAATCCAAATTTTATGATTTTTTTGTGTATGAATGAGACAACATTCAGCTAACAAACACTTTTATTATATTTTTGAAAAGTGATAGCTGTGAAAAAGTAATACGACATTTTTCATCCAAATGGATAGCATTTAGGAAGTACTGTTTTTGAATATCGAATTTAATTTATCAAGCGGCCAATAAAAACAAAATTTAATAAAGAGTTGTAAAATCTTGAAATCAACTTTCAAACGAAATATAAATAATGGAAATAGCTATTATATTACAGGAATAACGAGCTCATGAATCTGTAAGAAAATTTCGGCAATTTCATACGTAAAGACCTAATATTTGTGTTATTTCGTAGATGGCGCGAATTCCGTCACTGCTCTGTGCAAGTAGCATAATTGCAGTATAGATCTGAGTGTTTCTATGTATTTATTTACAACAAAAAAGTGGTACTCCGGGAGTACTAATAGAAGTGACAACTTGGTCAATCTTAATAATTTAGATTGATCAAGATTGACCGAGGGCTCACATATGAAAAATGGTGTTGATGACGGTATCGAGAGTTCAATGGATCTTTCCTATTTATTTATTACCTTTTTGATCTGGAATACGCCAATTCAACTTTACCTCGCTTGATGGTAAGCTTAAGGCAAAGACTCAGGAAAGAGAATCACCATTACAGACACTAAGTAATGTTACAATGGTGGCACTCAGCTTGGCGGTATCATCAGATGCTTTTCCACGCCCCGCTTAAAGGTCCCGGGACTGTAGGAAGAAGGAATTACGAATCATGCATATCTGGATTCTAAAACCTTAGTTTGGGTCTATTTGGCACTGTGTAATATCCTAGAATATTTATTTGTCATTTATATGACTAATTCTCATCTCAAACCCACTTCACATAATAATACTGAAATAACAGTAGTCTGTTTGTATGTACTGACCCAATAACCATCCATAAATTGATTAATCCACTGTGAACACTTAATGGCAATTCGTTTATTTTTTGCGGCAAAAGTGGATTGAGAGATAAATATATAGCAGTGAACGTAATGGAAGGTTGGCCCCCGCAGCGCGTAGAATTTCTTGCTCTTTGGAAAGAAATATGGCAAACGAGGCCAATAGAAATATATTAAGAGTTGAAGTGCCTATAAAATATTAATACAACTTTATTATTGTACATACATACTTACATATAATCACGCTTTTATCCCTGGAGGGTTAGGCAGAGGTGAATTAACAACCACATTTCACCATCATTGTATTTGGTCCCACGTAATAGGGGGTGAGCCTATTACCGTTTTCCGGGCACTATTGTTGACTCGAGCAATGCATTTAAAGCTGAGTCTGGACTGTATATATCTGTCTGGTGTTAAACAGCCCTATCCCTTAGTCGCCTTGTACGACACCGCATGGGAAGTGATGAGGTGGCCCAAATTCTACTCTGCCGGGAACCACGCAGCGGTATTATTGTACGACAATCTATTTAATTAGGTAAATAAAATTAGCTTGACAGTGCCATCTAGATTATTTGAACTTTATCTTTTTACAATCCTTGGTTTTTTAAGCGGGGCGTGACAAAGTTTGACAAAGCTGTAAATCAACCTCAAAATCTCCATTTTGAGATTATCAGCATCTGGAATGGTGGTCTATATCATCTGAACTTCACTCTAGCTTGTTCCTATCGAGTTGTTAATAGACGAGCAGAAATATCGAATTTAGAATATTAAATCTAGATAATAGCCACGTGGTTCCCGGCAGAGTAGAATTTGGACCACCCCATCTCTTCCCATGCGGTATCGTACAAGACGACTAAAGGATAGGGCTGTTTAACATCAGACAGATATACACAGCCCAGAATCAGCGTCAGAGGCATGGCTCAAGTCAACAATAGTGCCCGATTACGGCAATAGGCTCACCCCCTATTACGTGGGACCGAATACAATTATTGGTGAAATGTGGGTGTTAATTCACCTATGCCTAACTCTCCGGGGATAAAGGTGTGATGTATGTATGTAAATCTAGATTAATCAGAATATTAAATCTAGATTAATCGGAATATTAATGTGTCATACTTATCTAAGTGCAGTCATTTTACCAAATTATCAATTGTGAATTCGCCATAATATAGGTAGGTATATTTTTTACTTGTAAGAATCTATACTAAAATTATAAAACGGAAGAGTTTGTTTGTTTGAACGCTGTAATGTCAGGAACTACTGGCTCAAATTGAAAAAATATTTTTTAGTTGAAAATTCCGTTTATCAACGAAGGTTTGGAGCTATATATCATCACACTATTACATAAGATAGCGGAGTAGTGATCATAAATGTCAACGATTCCGGCAGATTTTCATACATTATTTTGAAAACTAAAGATATACGAGCTCAAATGGGTAATTATTATAAGGTTTAAAAAAGATTCCGCGGGCGAAGCAGGATCGGGTTAGCAAAATCAGAAAAAAAGAGTAATTTTTTTTTATACCTCTTAGGTGGCAGACACGCACACGGCCCACCTGATGGAAAGTGGTTACTGTGGCCTATGGACGTGTGTAACACCAGAGGAGCCACACTCGCCCTGCCGACCCTGTAAGCACAGAGCAAATATAATAATGCGCACTCTTTTAAGTACTTTGTAAACTCACTACTTTTAACACTCTTAAGTTTGGGGTCCAAGAGCGCGCGCGCTATTCAAAGAAATAGCGAAGCGACTAATCGGCGCTTCCCGTGACCATGGCCTTTACCTCGCTCAAAGAATTAGCATCGCCATTCAGCGTGGTAATGCCGCCAGCCTCTTGGGCACGGTACCAGTAGAGATCGATGGGGAGGAATTTTTCGATGCCTAAAATTACAGTCTCCCTCTTTTTCTCTATTCCATTTTTGTATATATTGTATAGTTAGCATAGTTTTATATAAATTTGTAAGTAATTGTATATTGTAATAGCATATTTAATGTACTCTTAAGTTTTCAAAAAACTTGAAAGTTAACGAAACTCTTAAAAGCAATTTTATTGGAAGTAAAGAAATAGTTTGAAAGTAACGAAATAGTTTCAAAGTAGGTGGTTGAATTTACAACGTGACCACTCACTAAGAGTGGATTGAGTAGAAAAGTCCATTTGCAAAGGAAAAAGCGATTGAGAACCCTGAAATAGAAACTTAAAACCTTTTCTTTGAGATGGTTGTTTTAAAAGAAATTAGGCTTCTTGGCTTTTTAACTTGAATAGTACGTACAAACATATAATCACACCTTTATCCCTGGATATCCCTTTATCCATTTCATCAATAATTATCTTCGGTCCCACGTAATAGGGGGAGAGCATATTGCCGTATTCTGGACACTATTGTTGACTCGAGCCGTGCATCTGAGGCTGAGTCTGGGCTGTATATATCTGTCTAATGATAAACAGCGGAGTAGTATCACATTTTATTAGTTTTAACTGCGTCTTCCACCCGGATCATCAGGGTCCAGACCAACCTCTACACCTACTTCAAGACGGACAAGGTTCTGTCACAGTCTCGTTGCCAGCGAACATATACCAACGTGTCCGACATATAGGTGCATTTTTTTATATAGGGCACGTCAATTAGACTTCGCCTTGCCCGATGGTAAGCTGAAAGCAAAGTCTCAGGATAGTCTCGGCATTACTTACATACACCATGTGACAATGGTGACACTCAGATTGACTGCCTCATCATAAGCTTTTTCAAGCCCCGCTGAAGGACCCGGTACTGTAGGCAGAAGGAAATACGTGAGCTGGTAATGAATTCCAGGCCTTAATGGTTCGACAAAGGAATCAGACTATTCACCATGGTAAAATAGTGCTAAGGGCGCAACATCTCTACGCACCTGCAAAGGTTCTTGGGTGTTCATGACTTCGGGATTCCTAATGATGCGGACTGTACGTCGCTGCAACCTGTCGTGAGCATCTAGTAAGTACTTTGCGAAGCCATCTCAGATATGCGAGCAGTATTCCACGCAGAAGCGAATTTGTGTCTTGTACAGAAGACACTGTTGCTACGGTGTGAAAAAAAAGCATAACCTCCCCAACCGGCTTTCGGAGGGGTTGGAGGGATATACGTGGGCAGTTTGCACATACAAAAAATAGTTCTACCGCAGTTCTATCTCTTTAAGCTGGGATCGATCAGATCAGATGTCAATCGGTCCCATATCATTCGTATAATCCAAACCAAAAGAAGGAGAACACTTAGAACATGATGATGATTTTGCTCTAATGCTTATAACATAGTTGTGTACCGTGTGTGTATAAGTACATATAGTCACTGGTCACCACTAACACGGCCATACCTACACTTACTTTCCAAGACCAAAGTATAAAACTAACACACCGATACAACAGTATCCTTAAGAAGTATTAAAAGATTCCTTTTACGTTTCCTGTCTTGAGACACGTATTAAATTCCATGTCGTATACGTGACAAACATCGTACGATACCAATTTGTTGGCTCCTTTTTTTAAGGAAACCTTGAGCAGTATTGGAGTTAATACGTGCATAGAGCTCTGAGTATTATTTTAACTTACTTTGTCTTAGAAAATACTATTGGTAGTGGAGCTACTTAAGTTTTGATTAAGTTATCGTTAAATTGTAGTTAAGTGATAGTTAAGTAGCAGTTAAGTAAATAAATAAAATTAATATTCTACACAACGTTATCTAGACCCATGGTAAGTATAAATTAAATTAATTTTAAGGAGGTAGGACACGGCGGTATTTCCGCCCGATTGAGCAGTCCGACTGGGGTAGTACCTCCGCCCTACAGAATACCGCGGTTATAATAACTTTGTGTTGTGTTCCCAGCGGTGAGTAGGGTAGCCAGAGCTCACTGGAGAATTTGTGCTGTCAGTGGGAAGACTAAAGGCTTGTCCTGCTTTGTCTTCTGCTGACGGCACAGAAACTCTGTACTTACAGGGTTTGCAGCGCGACTGTGACTCCTCTGGTGTTACAGACGTCCATAGGTCACGGTAACCACTTTCCATCAGGTGGGCCGTGTGCTTGTCTGCCAACTAAGTGGTATAAAAAAAAAAAAGTTTGTTTCGGAACAAGTCCATAGATGGTTAGTACGTACATTTTTCACTTATATGCTATCGTTAGTAAGGTACATATAATTTATGGTTGTGTTGTTTACGGTGTGAACCACCATCCACCTTTTAAATAGGGGGGAGTCCCACCGATTTGATAACGCAGACAGGAAGCTGTTGGCGCTGCTCCTCGTGCGATTCAATAAGGAAGCACAGCGCTTTCTTATTATAGTTGCGAAGTCGAAAGTAAATATAGATTAACTAGCTTGTGTTATGAAAACTAGAATACGGATAAACATACTTAGATACTTTTTTGTAAGCACATTCATATCATACATAGAAACACCCAGACCAATGCAAATATACATGAATATGTATATTTGCATTGGTCTGGGTGTTTCTTTGTTGCATACGAATATTTGCACTGAGCGGGAATCGAACCCGCGTCTCCTACGAAGCAGTCAAACGTTCTACCACTACATCACAGAGGCCAATAAAGTTGTAGTTAAGTTACATCCATAAAATATAACCACCAGTCCTTATAAAAGTTTTTAGGGCTCCAAAGAAAGAAATCTTTATTTGCATGCAACATAGCTTTACAATGGTAATTTTGATTAGTACAACCAACAAACCTCAATAAAATAATTTACGTTCTTGAATATGTTACTCTGCCACAGTCAGGAAAATTCACGTCAGAGCCTCGTTGGTTCTACAACCCATGGGAACTAAGGTACCCTTCGTCCGGGATTAGTCCCTAGATAATAAGTAGCTTTTGTGTTACATATTCCACACTATAATTTATCCGTGTACTAAATGTTTCAGACATTAGAGAGTGATTGAACAACAAGCATACAAACACCCAAAAAAAAATCACATTTATATTTATTAGTAGGAAGTAGGATATGAGAGAATTATTGCAGCAATATCTAGATAACAACAGTCTAGCTACAGACATAAGATATGTGAGATATATTCTATGCAATATGGCAGTCTCTAGTGATGAATTAACCTACAAAATGGCGGCAGATTTAACGAGAAGCAGTATATCAGTGAAATTACCCTAACGGAAATTTGTTACTCCTGTTTACGCCTCAGATGGGCGGAACGTTAGGAACACGTGTCATAAGTACTTGTTTGACTTGATAGGTACATTTTATCTTATGCATAAGGTATGAATGAACGTAAATAACACCACGTTATACGTGGGGCGCACTATAAGTTTCCGGAATGAATATGAAAAAATACTATTAAAGGTACAAAATTAATTTATTGTTTTTCAAAATAATCTCCCTTGGCGTCTATGCACTTTTTCATTCGATCAAACCAGTTTTGAAAACTTTTGTGCCACTCCTCTGTGGTGACCTCTGAAACGTGTTTTTCATACTCCTCGACAGCCTCTTCTGGTGATGAAAATCGTTGGCCGCGTAATTGGTTCTTAATTTTTGGGAACAGATAAAAGTCACAAGGTGCCAGGTCGGGACTGTATGCAGGATGACTCATGAGTTCTACATTTTTCGCCTTCAAAAAGTCGTTTGTCTGTCTGGCCGTGTGAGAACTAGCATTGTCGTGGTGCAGGATGATACGGCGTTTACGGTTATTTTTACGGAGTTCGTCAATAACTTCCGGCAAACAAATGGTCGTGTACCAGTCACTATTCACAGTACGACGATTTTCTAAAGCAACAGTAGCCACGTGTCCAGTTTTATTAAAAAAAGAAGCAATCATCCGCTTAGATGCACTTTTCACGCGCGCCACTTTGGTTGGTTTCGGCTCATCTTGAAAGACCCATACGCTCGATTGCTGCTTTGTTTTGGGATCGTAGCAATAAATCCATGTTTCGTCACCTGTTACTATGTCCCACACCAAATTTGACGCACCTTCGTTGAATCTGGTAAGCATGGCACTGCACCAAGTGACGCGGTCCGTTTTTTGATCCTCGGTCAAGTTATGTGGGATCCACCGCGAGCACAGCTTTCTCACACCCAAATGTTTGTGTAGGATTGATTGTATTTGACTCATGCCTATTTCTAAGGATGCGCGAATTTCATGGTAGGTCACATGCCTGTCTGTTTCAATCATACGGCGCACAGCATCGATGTTTTTGTTGGTCACAGCGGTGGACGGCCGACCATCGCGAGATTCGTCACTGAGATTGATACGACCACGCTTGAATTCTGCAAACCAGCTATAAACAGTCGTCTTGCATGGAGCTTCATCGCCAAAAGCCGAGCGATGCTCTGTTGAGCCGTCAAATTACACTTAAAATCGTAGAAAATCATACTACGAAAATTTTCCCGAGTTAAATCCATGTTGATGCAGACACACAATTTTTTTAATGGCGCCACAAGGTAAAAACAAAAGACAGTCAGATGAAACAAACTGTATTCTACAGCCAAAGAGTTCTATTTTCAAATGTTGTAATATTTTTTTAAATATTGTTTATGTAAGTGGCCAGTTCCGGAAACTTTTAGTGTAACCTATGTATTTATATCATCATCTACCTACATGGAGATTTGTTTTCCTGATTGCATCTGAGGCCAAAGTGCGTATCGCCCATAAGTCTCACCACAGTTTTGACTGTGTCCCGGCTCCATCCCAACCTTTTTTTCTATTTATCTAGGACTCGCCAATTTGACTTCACTTCTCCTGATGGTAAGCTAATGGCAAAAGCTTTTGCGGAAGCGATAGCCTACTGTCCGATTTCCCAACCCGAAAGGATAGTATGCGTCAGCCTCGTTCATTAAACAGTAGGTCAGGTTGATTTGGGATCCTTCTGGGGCGGCCGTTTCATAGTTTAGAACCTGACCTGAGTTGAGAAAAGGCTAGGAGTAGGAGGAAGAGGTAAGATGGATAAGGTGTATCTTACAAAATACTAATCGAAAAGGTCGTAACTAGATGTTACAGCTAATTGCCTTTTTACCCCATTTCCTTACACCGCGTAGGTGGTAGACAGGCACATTACCTACCTGATGGAAAGTGGTTACCATTATTTATGGACGTATGCAACACAGGAGAGTTACACTCGCACTGCCGACCCTGCAACAGAGTTTCTGTGCCATAAATACAAAAGACAAAACAGAACACTACTGATAGCACAAAAACTCTCCAGTGAGCCCTACTAGCTACCTACTATGGATATGAGTGACACAACACGAGGTTATTATGGCCGTGGTTTTCTGTAATGCGGAGGTACTTCCCCAGTCGGACAGCTCAAATGAGTTGGGAATGCCGCCGTATTCTAATATTAACAGATACAATTAAACCTAACTCCCTATACATATTTATAGATGTTTTATCGACATCAAGCTCGGCAGCTAATAACAATCAATACGTCGGCGGCGCCATTGGTCCACGTAAGTGCCTCCATTAGATAGGCAATCTATTATTATAGTGTACGAAACTGTTACAATGTTGAATAACTGATATCGATAACTAAAATAATAGGTACATAACAAATGTTCAAGTATTGAGACAGTTATTGCAATATTTAGGACCTTTTTTATAGGGTGAAAATGCCCTTGGATACTCTCCCTAACCGACTAAGGGGAGTGCTTATATCGGACTCGAACCGACTAAAACCACACGCCGTCTTGGGTCTTCAGGTAACCAGACAATGGCCGGGGAGTGAGATTGCCAAGCTTATATCCTTCATAACCCCGGGTGACCCAGGGCCAACAGTACCTGCTCGTTGTGTTCACACTTCTCTCGTGTAGACTTAAAAAGCGTGGTACACTTATATTTTCTCTGGAAGAAAAATAGTTAAAATTACGCCTTATAACAACAACCATCGGCAATAAAAGTACCGTCGAAATCAGCCTAGCTACTTCAGAGATTACCGTCCCGGAACAGACAAAAAGACAGACAAGAAAAGGTAAGCTACGTTGGAATTCATCCTCACACATTGCGACCTGAGACGGTGCGCACTGTGTATGAAAGAAACTTCATCCCACGCACACTCAAGCTGTGAAATTACCTCCCTGCTGCCGTTTTCCCAAGCGCCTACAATATGGGGTTCTTCAAGAGGGGCATCAGAAGGTTTCTTCATGGTCGGCAGCGCGAGTGTAACGCCCCTGGTGTTGCATACGTCCATAGGCCACGGCAAAAGACAAGCAAAAAACATTACACACGTCTATTCCTCATTGGTTCACCGCGAAAATTCCGTCCAACAACAGACCAAGTGTAGTGTAGGCCTTAATGTCTCGTAAACTAGATTTTCATCTGGTAAAGTCTCTCAAGAGACAAACTCAAGAACTTGCCTAGAATTTTTGGGCAAACTTTATAATGTGTGTTACTCAGGCACTTCAATTAAAACTTAGGAGTTATTACGTCAGCTTTTACTTTAACAGCCAAGCTAAAACTTAACTTTGAAATTATATTAAGTTAAATTAATCCACGCACTTATAGCTTAACGTAAAAATGGTTAATTATGTAATTCCCATGGGAATAATTTCATAAATATTTATACTAATAATACCTGTCACGACTGACGAAATAAATTCGTCAACTCAGACTTCGGCTGGTTTATAAACTTTGACATTCTGACACCAGTTTTAAGCGTTTTATGTTGCAGGCATTCACTAAGCAATTTTACCCGTAAGAGGTACCTACACGATTGGCAAGGAAAATGGCACTGCAATCGAGTTAAAGTATTTTTAATTGATACATTCCTGTAAAAAGCCGTGAACTTAGGCGTTAATAATTATTTTAACAATATCTATAGTTAATATAACTACATTGGCTGAACTGTTTTCCTGACTAAGATATGTGTGAATACTTTGGATGAATTTATTATTAAGATTAGGGTAGCCAGAGCTCACTGGAGAATTTGTGCTGTCAGTGGGAAGACTAAAAGCCTGTTCTGCTTTATCTTCTACACTAACGGTACAGAAACTCTGTGCTTACAGGGTCGGCAGCGCGAGTGTGGCCCTCTGGTGTTACACACGTCCATAGACCACGGTATTCATTTTCCATCGGGTGGGTCGTGTGCTTGCCTGCCACCTAAGAGCTATAAAAAATATAAAAATGGCTGTTGACTTATCGACAATAATACGACTCTTGTGATTATTATGAAATCTATAAAACTCAAATTTGCCGAGCCAGAATTTGATATTATAATAATAAAACTAAAATGGGAAACTACCGACTTGTTACCCGAGGCGACGATTTACTGTAATCGCCACTTCAGCTAAACTAATGTAACAAGTTGAATGAAGTTTTAAAGCATTTAATGCCTATGCTAACTATTCAAATCGATTAAGATAGAATAAAATTAATCGGTTCATGCTAGATTCGAACCCGCGATCTTTCCCGTATAGCACGAAGGACACAACGGTATTTCCGTATAAATTGAGCAGTCCGACTGGGGAAGTAAGCCCTACAGAACACCGCGGCCATAATAACCTCGTGTTGTGTTCTCGGCGGTGACTAGGGTAGCCAGAGCTCACTAGAGAGTTTTTGTGCTGTCAGTGGGAAGACCAAAAGCTTATCATGCTCCATCTTTACACTGACGGCACAGAAACTTTCTATGCTTACACGATAGGCAGCGCGAATGTGGCTCCTTGGTTTTGCACGCGTCCATGAGCCGCGGTATCCACTTTCCCTTAGGTGGGCCGTGTGCTTGTCTGCCAACCAAGTGGTATAAAAAATAGTAGCACATCACTAAACAAAGTTAAGTAAGAAGGATTTCAAAACAAATTTGTTAAGAATTTTTAAGAACTGAAACCTTGCCCAAGGGCTTCAATAATGAGATCATCTCTCACTTTCTTGCCAAGGCCCCGTTAAGAAAAAAATAAATGTTTTTTAGTTCGGGAAGTAAATAAAAAATACTTGAATTATTTTAATGGATACTATCACGCACGATTGAGTTGGTGTGTAGCACTCGAAACATCGGCCTTTGTGTAAATATCATTACACAAAGGCCGAAGTTTCCGCAGGAGCACCGTATCCGCGTCCTCTGTGATGGACGGGCTTCGGAGTTCTTGCAAATAAATGCTGGCGTACCGCAGGGGTCTGTATTATCTCCCACTCTCTTTCTTCTGCATATCAACGACATGCTGTCCACCGGCAGCATACATTGCTATGCAGACGATAGCACCGTACACGGGAGTTATCACGGACAACCTGCGGCCAAACAGTCTGATATCGTGGAAAAAAGACAGCTTCTTGTCACTGAACTGGACCGGATCTTGAATCACATTTCTCAATGGGGCTCCGAGAACATGGTCGAGTTCAATGCCAAGAAGACGCAGGCTTGTGCGTTCACAGCAAAGGTATCTTCTTTCCTTCCCCTTCCCACTCTTCAGAGCACGCCACTTCCACTGCAGGACAATCTCTATATCCTAGGCATGGATATTCGCTGCAAACTGAATAACAGAAATTACATCGAGAGCATCATCAAAACAGCCTCGCGGAAACTCGGACTCCTAAACAAAGTGAGACGTTTTTTCACGCCGGAGCAGCGGTGTCTTCTCTATAAGACACAAATTCGCTCCTGCGTGGAATACTGCTCGCATCTCTGGGATGGCTCCGCGAAATACCTACTAGATGCTCTCGACAGGTTGCAGCGACGCGCGGTCCGAATTATTGGGAACCCTGAGGTCACGAACACCCTCGAGCCTTTGCAGATGCGTAGAGATATTGCTTCCTTGGCTGTATTTTACCGTCTCTACCACGGTGAGTGTTCTGACGAGCTCTTCCAACTAATCCCACCATCTCCTTTCCTACATAGGACAACACGTGCAGGCCTTAGATATCACCCTCACACTGTGCAGAATATACGAGCAAGAACCAAGCGGTTCGGAGACTCTTTTCTTTGCCGCACCACCAAGACCTGGAATTCATTACCAGCACACGTGTTTCCTTCTTCCTACAGTCCCGGGGCCTTTAAGCGGGGCGTGAAAAAGCATCTGATGAGGCCGCCAAGCTGAGTGCCACCATTGTAGCACTTAGTGTCTGTAATGGTGACCCTCTTTCCTGAGACTTTGCCTTTAGCTTACCATCAGGCGAGGTGAGGTCAAGTTGGCGTGTCCTATATAAAAAAAAAAAAAAAAAAAAAAAAAAAAAAGTTTCGAGTGCTTTTCAGCATAATACAATACGTTATAAAGTGTTCTATTTTAACAAAATCGAACAAAAGGTTGCGGGAACGGTATCTGAGAGTTTCATGCGGGCAGAGCTTGTAAGTATTTTTCCGTTTTGTGCCATCCAATAGCAGATTATGTGGCATATGACGAAATTATTATTCCATTCTGTACCACTGATAGCACAAAGAAGAAGACTTTTCCGTTTTGTGTAACATTCATTGACAGTATCTGTGACGTAGCGGTAGTGAACGTGGGCGCTGCGCAGGAAGCGTGGGTTCGATCCCCACTCAATGCAAATATTTGTATGAATAAATATGAATATTTGCATCGTTCTGGTCGTGCCTCAGATAGCAACTTAAGCCGTCGGTCCTGGTTGCCTTACGAATATCTATTGGCAGTCGTTACGGCTAGTTGGAGCCTACAAAATCCAACAATTTGTCTAACTGTAATGCTTCGATACCGCTTTTGGGTTGTGGAGGCCAGACGGCAGTCGCTTCACGGAAAATATCAAAGTTCAGCCAAATCTCCAGTTAGACAGGTAACGCGGACCCCAGACTCCTAAGTGAAAGCTTCGGAGGCGACTGGAATTAACGCTAAACTGAAGAAGTGGCACATCCAGTGGCATAAACCGGAATATCTCTGTGACACAGTGAAAATGTACACTTGTTGGTACTAAAAGTAAGTGAAGTGGGCTTTTAAAGCTGTATATTGTGTAACGAGACTTGAGCTTGCTAAGAGCATTGTACCTTTTTCGCTGCCCCACTACTTGAGTCTAACTGCCAAAGGGCAACACAGTAATGAGAGGGTCGAGTGTCTCTCCTACCCTCGACAAGACTCGCTAAACAAGCTGAGTTAGTGAAATCTCGTTTCAACAATTGTTAAAGTATTTATAAGTAAATAAAAACTGTTTGTTTACAATGAAATGTTTGATTGTTTAAAAGTATTACTCCAAAATCTTTGTTTCTATTTGAAACTTGTATTAAATTAATTAAAAAAAAAGGAAACGGGGCGCATAAGGGACAATAAATGGGGTAAAATAGGAATAAAACAATAAATACATATTTAAGTTTTTAATATTACAATAATACGTATTGATTCATTACTAAATTGGAAAGATGAACTGGATGCCATTGATGGATCAATTTCATCAGCTTGCTTTGCTCTAAGAAGTTTAAGAGATGAAGTTGACCACCTACAGATGGTGTATTTTACATTAGTTGAGTCCAGGTTAAGGTGCAGCATTCAGCTTTGGGGTAATAGCTTTAAATATAACTGTAAAAAGGCTTTTATTTTGTAGAAAAGGGCTATAAGAACAATAGTCCGTATTCCACAATGGGAATCTTGTAGGGAGCATTTTAAAAACCTGTCCATACTAACCGTGTCTTGCCTCTATATATTAATGGTTTTAAGTAATTTTGCAAAACACATAAGGGATTATGAAACGGAAGATGAAAGCACTCGAAGGAACCATTTCAAAGCTACATTGAATCCGAGAATTAACGACGTGATACATCAAGCAATAAAACTATTTAATAGTCTGCCTAGTGCCTTAAAGTTTGATGTCTATAAAACCAATTCCTTTAAGAAAAAGTTAAAGTCTTTGCTGTTGGAAAAGTGTTACTACACAGTGGAAGAATTTGTGGATGATGACTAAAATGTTTTTCTGACTAAATGTAAGGTTGTAGTTAATTGTACCTAAAATTTTATTTTATTTTATTTCATTTTGACGTTATAGTGTATTTTCATTGATTGTATGTATTTATTAGTTAAAATTGACATTTCACTACAAACTATGTTTGTTTAGAAATAAATAAATTGAATTGAATTGAATTGAAGTTTAGCCGATAACTACACCCTATCTTTTTTTTTATAACATTACTGTCCATCCCATGGTTGCCTGAAAGAAATCGCTTCAGCGATAAGGCCGACACCACATTGTACACCAACAGAATTATCAATCTATCTATCTACATTATGTTTATAAATCACAGTGAAAGAAGAAAATTCTGTGGTTTTCCCAAGCGACTGCAATATGGCGTTTTTCAAGAAAGACATCGAAAAGCACAGGGTCGGTAACACCAGTGCAGTGTGACGATACTAGTGTTGCATACGCCCATGGGTCATGGTAACCACTTCCCATTAGGTAGAACTTTTTTATACCGCTTAGGTGGCAGACCGCCGACCCTGTAAGCACAGAGAGTTTCTGTGACGTCATTGTAGAAGACAAAGCAAGACCAGCCTTTAATCTTCCCACTGACAGCACAAGCAGTGAGCAGTGGCAACCCTACTCACCGCTGGAAACACAACACGATTTTGGCCGTGGTATTCTGTAGCGCGGACTGTACTTCCCCAGTCCCCAGTCGGACTGTTGTCAATTGGACGGCAATACCATCGTGTCCTACCTCCTAGTTCATGTTTGTTAGCCATTAGGTGGTATATTTTTTATCAGCATTTAAACAGATTGCGTGATCGCGTCTATAGGTACGATTTTGCTTTGATTGTGGTTCAAGCCTTTACCTTTTCTGTAAAAATCACATCTAAGGGAAAGACATAAGTGTAGGTAATATTAATATCATAATACTTATTTCAACATACGCACAGTTACCTCACAACCAACTATTAACTTTGAATTATTAATAAAGAACAAATTTTAATGACCATTTTGTAAATGTTAGTCACACAAAAACGTTATATGGAAACGATAGGTTTAATTCTGAAATAAAATATTCAGCGTGATGCCATGGTTTATTACAAACGAGCTCTGAATATAAGTGTCGTTTATTACGTTCTTCCAAAACCAATTTTCTTTGAGACAAGACATTTAAATATGTATGTCACAAAATATAAAATGAAGAATGCCTTGCAAATATGACTTGTGTGCCTATTGAAGCACATCAATAGCGTGGGTCCTAAAATTAGTCCGCTGGAATAAAAGTTATAGATTCGACACAATTTCTTTTTTACGTGCGCAAGATCCCCAGATCCGGTGGAAGAGATTATGTCGGACTCGAACCGACCAAAACGCTCGCCGCCTGTGGGTCGTTTTTGGTTGCCGAAGGTGAGGTTGACAGGCATATCCCTCGCACCCCGGCCGACCCAGGGCCCTCTCTTCTCGGGTGTGGGGACCACAGAATCCCCGAAGAGTCGACCACTATATACATAGATGCCCATTTAACCTTAGCGTGAATACCGTTCGCATCCATAGGGCAGGGCAAGGCAAGGCATGGGCTGTTCTCCATTCGACAGTAAGCATACAGACAGAACAGCCATGATAAAATACCCAATTGACAGCAAGAAACTCGCATCCTATTACATGGGACCGAATATCATAGTTGACGTAATATGGGTCAATACACTTCTGCCTACCCCTTCGGGAAATTACAGAATACAGAATGTCCTAGAATTTATAAATAAATTCTATTCATTTAATACTAAAATTTCTACGTTGTTATCCTTGCGCAGCCGGGAACCTCATAAACACGCAATTAATGAATACAAAGTATACCCCGACTCAGACTCACTGTCTATGAATTACACAAGTTACTTCACAACTACATTCTATAGTTTTCGCAACAATAGTAGAGTTGGTTACTAACACTGACCTAGTTTCCACAGCTACTTAAAGTTTCATAAATAAGAAGCAGACATCCTATATATTTTAGTTCGTTTCTAATTTTTCTTCATCCATTATTTTATAGGACATGGAAATATCAACTATTGTAAAAAGATATTACTGGTAAATATTTATGTAGGACAGTTTATTTACATAATACGAACGTATTTTCGAGAAACGTCTTATTGTGTGTCAATACCAATATGGGTATTGAAGCTAGGAACGAGTGCCGATAGGGAATCTTAGGTGAGGAACCCAATCCCGAACACACATACAGAACTGGAAATTGAGTACAAATTATATTAGTTACTTAGAAAGGGTGCTATGACCCTTTTTTGTCTTACGTACGAAAAATCCCCACGGATACTAATATTTTAAGCATAATAACTAAGCGTAATATTGTAACCATCATGGGTTTTTAAAAACCCATAATATAGATCTCTGAGTTTCTTGCTGGTATCTTCTCAATAGAAGTAACTCTAAGGTACGCGTGCCAGCTAAAGAATCATTTCCCAATGGTTTATTTATATCACTTATTATTTATATAATATTTCTTGACATAATTATAAAATTTTGACGTTCATATGTGCCTAAACTGAATAAATAAAATTGGTTCTTTGATTGATTCTATATTAAGAGTATTGTTTGCATGTAGGTAGATATACCTATCCATCGTTCTACATCTGTACGAATACGCGTCCCGATCCCAACGCAATCACACTCAACATGTCACTCATATTTCATTTACGTCATATACGTCACGTCGTTTGGGACGACTGTCAGGGGTGAAGTGGGAGTGCTCTCGTCATGCTCCCGTCAACTTCCGTGTACCTACGTTGTTTTCCAGCTATATATATTTGTGCACGAACTTAGATGGTAAAGAATGTAATGACTTGGTAGTTGTTTTATACTTCTTTTATAGTCTGTGATTGATAGTGCTCTTAAAACGGAAAATATTGAAGATCAGTTGCGACGCAGTAAGATTGGAAAGCTTCGGATAAGACTGAAATTGCTATGGATAGTGATTTTTATAACATGAACTGTATACTGAGCTAACGTTATAGTTGCACTCGTGATGTTTTCCTTTCATTTAGGCATCTTTTTATCACCCGAGGTAGGCCAGATCGAGAGAGATGGCCCTGGGTCGGCCGGGGTGCGTCAGATATGCCTGTAAACCTCACCTTCGGCAACCAAAAACGACCCAAAGACGCCGTGCGTTTTAGTCGGTTCGAGTTTGACATAACCTTTCCCACCGGCTCCGGTTTGGATATTTTTAATATTTAGCACATAGCCAGGAGTTCAATTAAGGTACTAACAAAGACAAAAAACCTTTTCATAGGAAAAGATTAGATGATACCGCCTCTTTTCTTTTGGACTATCCAAACAACTAATGTTTTGTTGCAATGAAAATGGTCCACGTTGTATGCCAACTACTTCAATAAACTGCATAATAAAAGTACTCCTTGTTCACTAGACCTTATAATAAACCGAACATCATGTGTGAGAATACGAGAAGGTAGTGACAGTACAAAAACCTACTAACTAAAAAAACTTTCGAACAAAACATTTTCAACTACACGTTTTCAACGTGAAAAAAGAACAAAGCCACCTTCAAAAGCAGCCATTTCATTTTTGCATAGCGTTGATAAATTGCAACGCTGTATACAGATTTTTCAAGCTACATGATTTGAATACAACGAAAATTCAGGTATATTTTGTAGATGGAGTGTCTTTTGTTCTGCGTTTACTCAAATGGTACACGTTATAGATGCATCGACGAATCCGTGAAATGGCTAAAATCGAAACTGCGGTTGTCACGTTCAATATGCATACTGTTTCATTGCACAGCAAGTTAATTTATGGACGTATCACAGAATTCGTGTCGGAAATCGGAACTACGGCTGTCACTCACAAAAACATACTGTTTATTAGCACAATTAGAAAATATTGAAAAGATGGTGGCGTCATCATTCAGTTCACAGATTTTTTAGAAAAGCTATAAAAAGGATCACACAGTTTATGAATATATATATATATAATATATATAATATGTTTACTTCAAGTAACGGGCAGAGAGAATCATGTCCTTATGTACTTTATTATATTAAATAAACTCGGTTGTATTAAATGTATACTCAATTTTTAGAAACCATATCATGAGTTTCTATTACTGTATTGATACTTAAGCCCCGAAAAGATCGATAATGATATTGCGATCATGAGTTTACCTATAGAGGAAAATTAATTGCTAGTAAATATTAAAGAGGCACAATCCATAAATTTTACAAAGGAGGTAGGACACGGCGGTATATCCGCCCGATTGAGCAGTCCGACTGGGGAAGTACCTCCGCCCTACAGAATACTGCGGTTATAATAACTTCGTGTTATGTTCCCAGCGGTGAGTAGGGTAGCCAGAGCTCACTGGAGAATTTGTGCCGTCAGTGGGAAGACTAAAGGCTTGTCCTGATTTGTCTTCTACTGACGGCACAGAAACTCTGTACTTACAGGGTTGGCAGCGCGACTGTGACTCCTCTGGTGTTACAGATGTCCATAGGCCACGGTAACTACTTTCCATCAGGTGGGCCGTGTGCTTGTCTGCCAACTAAGTGGTATAAAAAATAAAAAATAAAACAAAATATTTAAAAAAAATTGGTAAAGAGTCGTTATCTCTCTACAGCGTAGTCGTTGAAATCGCCTCATATTCACATATTATTTATTTATCTATATTTCATATTTGTATACTATGTAATTATTCATGTAACACACTATTTTATAAATGTTGACAAATTATACCAATACTCACATAAATAATTTAATTCCTGCCTACCCTAAGGTTAGAAAATCACTTTGAGTGACTAAGCCGCCCATTGTGTATTTAACCGTAGCTATAACTATGTCTGTATATCTTTAATAATAATGGTGTGCAATAATAAAATATCTATCTATCTATCTACAACAGATCGACCAGTCCTTATGTAATTATAATATTATTTTCATTACCACTATCGCACACCTATACCAATCTGCTCCGATTTTAGGTACCTCGGTTCACTACTGCAAAGCGATGGAGAATTAGATAGAGGCGTAATGCACTGGATTAACGTTGGTTGGATGAAATGGCGGCAGGTTACAGCAACTACATGTGACTCGCGAATACCCCTACGATTGAAAGGCAAAATTTATAAGAGCATGATCCGGCCTGCCGTTCTATATGGATCGGAGAGTTGGCCCGTAAGGAAATCATTTATCCTGGTTCGGGCATGTAATGCGTAGGGATGAAAGTAATGTCGTAAGGAAGGCACTAACTATGGAAGTGGATGGCTACAAGGGGAGAGGGAGGCCTAAAATGAGGTGGATGGACTGTGTGAATGATGATATGGTTAAGAAGGGAGTGAATGTTGAAGAGACTGCAACTAGAGATGAATGCAAACTACAAGGACTCCTCGCACTAACTATGTCAGTAACTATATAGACTGCTCCAACAAAAACTTCTTACGCATTTATTTTGTTTTGTATAAAGTATTCTTTTAATTTGTTTTTCATATTTTCTTTGGTTATTGAGTTCCTTATAGACTTAGATAGTTGATTGATTAGACATGGTATAATATATTTAATTATATTTATAATATTTATAATATATTTAATTTTTCAAATAGATTGGTGTGTATCTTGGCAGTAATAAATAAATAAATATTCTATGAGAAATAAAGTTCTTCAAACCGATATTCTATCAAATATATTGCAGTGGATGTCGAAATATCGTGGTTTAATGTTCATTGGTTCACGTCTATTAACTGCGTAGTACTTATAGCATATAGAATGCTTTTAGTGTGATGAGATGCGCACATAACCTCACGGGTCCCTAAGTGGAGTAGTACTCCGTAGGCACATACGACTATATTTCCGACTAGAAAAAGGAAAATTTGATGCATGTTCCTACTTTATGCCTTTCAAACACACGCTTATATTTGTTCCAGAATTGGAATAAAACATTGCAACATCGTTTATACGACATCAAACACTGTTCTGCTTACTTTAAGATTCATTTTCGAGAAATAAAGAAATGCTCATACTTCATGTTAGATATGAGTATGGTATAATTTATAAATGTTTTACCCTATTTCTCAATATGTCCTCTACCGCATAAAACAAGAAATTGTAACCAAAAATAACAAAACGCTAAACCCTAATATTATTCTGAACAAAACAATGGGATGTGTTTTGTGTAGGCAAACGTTTCTCATGAAGAAGTCGTATTGAATTATTAGTCAGATTGAACATTTTTGGATATTTTTTGTCAGAGAAGTCGTAATGGCTTCCATATCTGTAGAACGCTATATATTAAGATGATAATGATGCATGTTGTAAAGTTGCGTCATCATGAAAGAAAAGTGTAAGAGTATCTTAGTCAAGTTTTTCACTATCACCAAAGACCTCTTAGGATAGATAAATATAAGTATACTGCCTAGTGTTAATATAAATATAGTCTTTTTATTGCTACTTATTCCTAGAAAGGTCGGCCACCCGAGGAGGGCCAGATTAAGAAAGATGGCTGTCCTCGGGTGGGCTCCGCCACTGCCGGGGTGCGAGGCCGGTCAACCTCACCTTCAACCAAAAACTACCCACAGGCGCCGTACCATTTTAGTCGGTTCGAGTTCAACATAACCTTTTCCACCGGCTCCGGTGAGTGGAATATCCGTGGGGATTTTTCGCACGTAAAAAAAAGGGCTAGCTTGTGAATATTTTAGGATTTGGAATCACGCTCCGCTCTAGCAGCTAACAGAAAGTGGCCGTGACGACAATCTCAATTCGTATTTCGTAATCCAAGATTGATAATTTAAACCGTTTCTTGATTTTACTATTTCAATTAACAATCTATTGATCGGTATGCCGATCCTTTTTTCTAATCGATCTTTCAAAGAATCAAAGAATCAATTTCATTTATTCAGTTTAGGCACATAAAGAGCACATATGAACGTCAAAATTTTACAAATATGTATGTCAAGAAATAATATAAAAATATTAAATAATGTAAAAATAAACCATTGGAAAATGATTCTTTCGCTGGTTCGGTAGATTAGTTCTACTGAGAAGATACCAGCAAGAAACTCAGCGAACTACATTAGAACTAGATTATTTTTCTTTCTTAAATTTGTTTTGGTTTACAATTTATTTTGTGCGAGCAAGCAAGAGACTTATGTTGACCACGCATTAACATCACTAAGGTACTCATCCACTTTATAGTAACCTTTAGGATCTCATCACCTTTAGACATCTTTAGATTGCCGTTTGTACCAAAGTGACAGCTTTTTTTGTTAGAGTGATGGTGGCGAGATAGACATATTGAAATACTGATTCTGTGTCGATCGATTGATGGTCAAAAATCGGGATTTAATATAATCTTAGATTGACAATCGAATATTGGAAACGTCCGTAATGGATCTAATTGAAATTTGGTACAGGGATAGATTGCTATCTGAAATACTACTATTATCGAGGGAATAAGTTTCCATTTCAGGCTAAAGGAATAACATAGACGGCTGAGGTTTCCATGGATCGCAAGAATTACACCAAAATTCCACACAGTTCACTAGTGGATAGTAATTATATACGTACCTAACCTAATATTGTTTCTATCTTTCTATGTATAATGTGTATGTATTTACAAAAAAAAGTATTTAAGTATGTTTATCCGTACTCTAGATTCCATAACACTGGTGCTGCATACGTCCATAGGCCACTGTAACCACTTTCCATCAGGTGGGCCGTGTGCTTGTCTGCAACCAAAGTGGTATAAAAAAAAATATATATTTATGTAATATCTTTTAAATTCCCTTGATACCCAACTCGATAAAATAAATGTAAAAAAAAATTTGGCAATCCTCATTTTAGCACCTAAAAATTAAAATCCATTGTATAGTTTTTGTTAACATTTTACAATTGACAGTTAGTTTCCCCATGACACTCAAGAGAAGAATTCCTTTCATTTGAGACCCCGTTCATCGCAAACCGTCCAGGCGTTATATCTGTAGTGGGGAGTTTAGTGTAGTGTAGTGTAGTGAAGTGGGGTAAAGGACTACTACCTATCATTTTGATCACTGTGACAGTTCACAATTAATATTCTTACTATTTTCCCTTCTTATTAGTATGTGCTATTTACTTCGTATATCTTTCTATTCATGTGTTAAAGTAGTATATTTATTTTACTTTATTTGAACTTCTCTCATATCTTTCTTTCCTTTTGTTTTTTTTAATACACCTTGTTATTAGTTTATTTGCTAACTACACCAAATCTTTTGCTTTATTACACTACTGTCCATCCCAAGGTTGCCTGGAAGAAATCGCTTCCAACGATAAGGCCGCCCATTATACATTAAACTGTATGTATGCTAACTACAAGTTTTTCTGTAATCTATTAGTGTACAATAAAGAATTATCTATCTATCTATCTATCTACTACACACAAACACACATACGCACGTAACACAACCCTTGCTGGACCAGTCGGGCAAAAAGGCCAACATCGTAACCATGATAATTGGAGGAAAACTCAGTTCCTGTAAGCTGCGTGTGACAAATATGTCAAGATTACGCCGGATTTGCGCCGCTGTAAGTTCAACCCAAACAATCGAGCTGAAGTGGGTGCCATTGATGTCGCCTCTTTACACAACACTAGTCCCTGTTTACCCTTCACAAACAATGGAAAATCGTGAGACGTTACCATTAACCACCTTTTCCATCCAAAAAAATCACCCGACATAGTAATATAATATAAGATAAAATCTCTTTATTGGACACCAAGGATACATAAGTACAAAGGATACGTACATGGGACTGTTCAAGTTTTACGTGAGGAAAAAGGAGAGAGGGGGCCTTTGCATTGCTTATTTTTGATGACATGGGGGTGGGGGGATCTCGTAAAGGATTACGCAAGCAGTAGTTATTTATTTTACACACATAATATAGCATGCATTACACATACATTAACCTAAAAAAACAAACATGAAAAGAAATGTGCATACCAATCCCAATGTTTACGTAAGCATGGGGGTTGGAGTTTTGCTTACATTTGCTGACAATGGGAAGGGGGGAGAGGTTGAATAATTGTAATAAATCTGTTCACATAATACTTGAACGAACCCCATGATGAGAGTTGTATGTACAATAGACGGTCTGCAATCTCTTCCAGACATTCAATATATGAACTATAAGGTTTTTTTTCTACGTGCAAAAAATCCCCACGGATACCCCCCCCCCTACCGGAGTCGGTGGGAGAGGTTATGTTGGACTTGAACCTACCAAAATGCACACCGCCTGTGGGTCGTTTTTGGTTGCTGAAGGTGAGGTTAACAGGCATATTCCTCGCACCCCGGCCGACCCAGGGCCATCTCTCTCGATCGAACCTTCCTCGTGTGTGGGGACCACAGAGACCCCAACTCGTCCTCGAAAACTCCACCCATCACCCCCAGGACCGCGCTCATGGGGGGCGCCTGAACTATAAGATAGATAGTTTGCGATGTACACTTCATTGTTACTATTTAATAAATATCTACATACAACTAGCGTTATAGGGCTTTATATTCTTGTAAATATTAGTTTATATCTTATTACATTAGTTTACATATCATTAGGTTATATTGACTATAAACACAAAGGAAAAATAAATATTCTACCAATTAAAATATCTACATATACATAAATAAATCTATATACATTATCCAAATTAAAAAGATACTGAATATACAAATACAGTTCTAAATATTTACAACTAATACGAATACTATATTTAAATGTTGTGCTTTTGTATTGTCTCTTGAGCGATATATAAATATTCCAAGAAAAGGAGACGGGGCGGGTTTACGTTCTTGGGACCCAGGCCAATCTCACATGAAATCGGTGCACCTACTGTCTTTAAAGGTCAGATGGCAGTCGCTTTCCAAAAACCTTATGAGGGTGATGAGGACTTCAAATACGATTAGATTTTTTTTTAAATACCACTATATATATACAGTAAGCTGCATAAATCTGTGTACAGCTTAAGCTTTAAAGCACTATTACATAGGTATAGTTGGAAGAAGAGAAAGAAAGAAAGAAATGTATTTATTTACAGTTAATAATTACATTGAGTCTGGTTAAAAGCCGGGCCGGGCAGCTGACAACCAGTGTATTACTTGAAGACCTGAATCGTCACTACATACAATTTTAGTTTCAAAATGGCAACGATATCTTCTGTAGCCCACGTGTATCCTGCTGACACTTAAAACCGTATTTTATATTTGCAACGATAAAGAACCGATTCACGAAACTCGATCTTTTACGATTCCCTCAGTCATATTTTTTCTACGAAGTCTTTTCTTTTTATATTCCCGGGGCGATTTTATTTTATTCTAATCTGTAAAAATGAAAAAAGCGGGAAATAAAAGAGGCAATAACTCGTAGAGTCGCGGGTGTTAATAACGACGACCATTATAATATGATGGGGTTTATTCCGTTCAGAAAATCTCGAAGTTTTTTTTGCTACTATACTTCGGTCTCGTTATTTGATACAATAAATACACACATAAATTTTCTCGCATATAAATCCCTGAATGGGTAGGTAGAGGAGTATAAACACCGATATTTCACCAACTGTGCTTCCCACTCATATCCGAACCTTTAACTTCAGAGCATGATGTCTACTTTGCCCGTTTAACTATGGATTCGTCCGAACTTCGATATTTATCGTGAAGCGACTGTCATCTAATCTCCATAACCCAAAGGGGTTTTTGAAACATTGCAGTTAGGCCAGTTGTTGGACTTTATAGGACTATAACTACCTGTAACGACGTCCATAGATGGGACCGACGCACACGCTTAACATGCTCTCCGTCAACTGTGCTCATTGGCACATAAGGGCCAGCCTATTGCCGTCAAGCGGCAATGGCTGTATGTTTACTGTCGTATGGATAACATGTGTACCCACCCACCAAAAGAGATGGTGTGGCCTTAGTCTATGCGACGGGGAACCAAAGCAACATCAGGCACCTCTTTGTCTTGCCGTACCATAAAGACTCGGATTCTTTTTAACAACACATCGGAAGTTTTAAGCGGGGAATCGCCACCATTAGAAAGAAAGAAGAAAGAAAGAAAATATGTTTTATTTAGAAAACACAGCGCACATTTTCAGAGGTAATATTAACACACAGCGGAATACATAGGTACAACAATGCTTAAAAATAAATAAAAATAATGTTTTTTTTGTTTCCTGACCGTAGATCAGAAACCTAGCATATTCGTCTCTCTGCCAATCCTGACAGTTTACTGTGACATATACATTACCATCAGGCGATGTGAATACTGTTGCACGTTTTCATGCCAAGTATTTTGTGATTGGACTAATTTTCATTACATCACATTAACGTTAATATAAAAGGTCGTGTCTAAACAGCCTAATGAAGAAGAAAATAATTAAACTGACGAAACACTGCTGTCAATAAAAATTTGTACAACGCTTCCCAAAGAATATTTAGAAATGCGTAAATATTTTATTTTTATATCATAAACCAACGCGTACTCGTATTTTACAGTGTTTCCTTGCCGTTATCTTAGTACAGTTACATTTTATCTAAATTTTTCAGACCCTAAATCAGCATTGATCTTGACGAAGGCCTCAAACACGACGATTTTAAACAAGCTGATCAAAGCCTACATCTTTTATAGGAGAAACTGCCATCTGATCAGGTGGCGAGCCTATTGCCATTAACCGGGCACTTATAAACCTGCGATAAATACACACATAACTTCGAAAAGCATCGAAAAGTCATTGGTGTGTGCCATGGTAAAACCTGGGATCGAACCCGAGTCCTCGTCTCAGCAGTCCATTACCCATACCATTAGGCTATCGTTCTAATAACAAAGTGGCTTGCAAGTAAGACGTTGTCCTACGTGAGCGACAAACGCGACAACTCGACACGTTGCGACGCGGCACTTAAATGTCAAATGGTCACGTTGTGTCGCGTCAATAAGTTATCAGAAGTATGGAAGAATAATAATATGTCACGCAACCGACGCATCACGTCGCGTTGCCGCACTATCGCGCTGGTCGCTCACGTAGGACAAAGGGTAATAACTCTCTATATGTGCGTTTAGTGCTTAGAACAAAATTTTCTTTCTTTTGGTTATTTTAAAACCTCAAAGCTATTTTTTAATGTGTAAGAGTGCTGTTAACATTCTCTTCACTACTGCAGCTAGCTCTTTACAAAGGTTAAGTGTTAGGGTTAGGACTGAGTGACGGAAAATTGCAAAACAAAAAAAAGAATTTTATTGGATAATACGACCTCACTTGTGGGTAAACTAATTTAGAAGTTTTAAAAATAAGGAACAAATAATGCTACAACGGTAGCCCTTAGTATGTCGCGCTCATTGGATTTTAGGAAAAGGAAACACGTGTTTGAATAAAGAATTCCAAGTTAGTGACTGATTCTGGATGGAATTGTTTGTACTGTATGATAGTTACGCCTCAGACCTGAATGTATAGTCCTTAATTGAAAAGGAAAGGTGGGTAATGATTGGAATATTTCATATGTCTTTCCTCTGTCGCACCATTAAGGCCTGGAATTCATTACCACGTGTTTCCTTCTTCCTACAGTCCCGGGTCCTTTAAGCGGGGCGTGAAAAAGCATATGATGAGGCCGTCAAGCTGAGTGTCACCATTGTCACATGGTATGTGTAAGTAATGGTGACCCTCTTTTCTGAGACTTTGCCTTCAGCATACCATCAGACAAGGCGAAGTCTAATTGACGTATTCTATATAAAAAAATGTAAACCAAAATGTATCCACCGAATCTAACAACTTTAACGCTCCAAAACGTTCAAAATATTTCCAAACAGTTTCTTAATTTTGATATTCTGTAAGAAGTCACATTTTAATCTAAGTATTATTATTATATATCTCATCTCACCTGAATAACAAATTACACCACAGATAAAAATAGTTCAGTTGCTGAATCCTGAGTTTCGTTCTTCTAATCAAAATACTCGAATATCGTGATCTTCACGATCCTGTCAATTTATAATTTACTAGCTTTTGCCCGCGGCTCCGCCCGCGTGGATGTTGGTTCCCAGGGTGGACAACCCTTATCACTAAGGGGTATGAAAAATAGATGTTGGCCGATTCTCAGACCTACTCAATATGCTCACAAAATTTCATGAGAATCGGTCAAGCCGTTTCGGAGGAGAACGGGAACGAACATTGTGACACGAATATTATATATATAAGATAATTTTGATATGTTATGGGTGTGCAAAGTAAATCAAGATACTCTTTCTCATGGTGTTTGAAATATCCGGAAACCCGCTATTCTCGTCAGAGGAGTCATATCTTTACTCAGAGTACACTTAAAACGTAAACTGTTAACTTCAGTAGCGTTAAAACCATTCCATTAACACTTTTGTTATGTCATTCCGTACACCATTACGTTTATATCCACAATTCCGCACATTTTCGTACTAACCCCCATTTTATAATAGTGATAATAATAATATTATACAGAGAAAGTACCAATTTTGTGAGTTATAGTAGCCGAGTCACGTTTAAATTTGTTCAATGACTTCCTCTCGGGTGATACTTCGCACAATGGTTAAAGAAGTTGAGTTGTGAATTTTCGTGTTTGTCAGCTGCGACTTTTTTGATGGGGTAAGCAGCGGTGACCGCTTAATCATGGAGAAATTCAGTCATTTCCTCCGGCTGAAAATTGGCCAAATTACAGTTAATCATTGGTCTTGATAAAAAAACAATTGTCAGCTGCCCATACCACGGTGGAAAAAGTGTTAGCAGGTTACCTAAAGTTGTAAAAAAAATTAAAATCGTCAGTCATTTTCTCCTGGCTCAAAATTGGTTAAAATACAGTTAAGCCAATACTTTGAAGGAAAAAAATTGTCAGCTGCCCATACCGCTGTGGAAAATGCTTGCTCTTCAATTCTGCAAGAGTATCTGGAGAGTAAGCAGCCACCACACCGCTGCTAAACAAAAGTCTCGATGCACCCCTTATGTCACCTTCCCTTAATTTGGATTCTACATAATGATAAACAGAATTTTTTCGAAAGTTCGAGAATTTATGCGACAGAAGAAAATATTAACCAATTCAAAAATAGACTGGACAAACACATAAATCAACAAAAACATTGAGTAGTGAAAACAGTGTAGTGAACAACGAGATGCAGGCTGATATCAGTTGTTTCAACTGCTGGCCTGTTCACCAATAATAATTATAATACTAATTAGGCGATTCCTCACATCCACTACACAAACACCCACTACAATTCAAAATGAACCGACTCACTTGGCTTAAGCCCGTGATAGGTTCCACACATACTAGCCGAAAAAGCTGAGAAGTTCAAAATAATAATAATTTAGGATCAAAATATAGGTCGAGAGGCAATTTTCTTTAATTTGTAATGATAGAGATTTCTTAGAAGTCGAGACATGTGATAAATACGCACACATTTATACACACACTATAACACACAAATAGATATATAAAGGAAAGGTTTTTATAGTTTAGAACATTAAAATGAGCTATTTATTCTTTTTATCCTGTTACCTATGGGTCACAGGAACATACCGTCCTTAGTCAAAAGACAGCATATATTGCTTCACTACTATATTTTATACCACTTTATTGGCAGACAACCACACGGCCTACCTAATGGACAGCGGTTACCGTGGCCTATGGATGTATGCAATACCAGAAGCTTCACACTCCCGCAGTCGAACATCTAATGAGATAGAATTGTGAATTTGCTTAGTGCAGCAAAGAAAGTGAGATGTATGGGGTGAATGGTTAATTGACTACGATAGATATTTTCCTCGTTAAATCGTAAAGAAAGGACAGGAAACTGTTGAGGAGGTAACCAGAGCAGTCACGTACTCCTTACTATACGTTCTTTCTTACCGAACTCGTGTGAGCGTACGTGTATGGCATCTCTAACTTGTAGCGAGTTGTGTCGCAAGCTATAAACTTCAAAATGTTATATTTTAAAAAAGAATGGGGTAAGTATTAATATACAAACATACCTAGGTGCACATACCGAGACGAAATTTGTGTTCCCAGCGGTGAGTAGGGTAGCCAGAGCTCACTAGAGAATTTGTGCTGTCAGTGGGAAGACTAAAGGCTTGTCCTGCTTTGTCTTCTACACTGACGGCACAGAAACTCTGTACTTACAGGGTTTGCAGCGCGACTGTGACTCCTCTGGTGTTACAAACTTTCATCGGCCACGGTAACCACTTTCTATCAGGTGGACCGTGTGCTTCTCTGCCACCTAAGTGGTATAAAAAAAATCGGGGAAGTTTTAGAAAAGGCGCAGGTCAGGAGTACCCTAAACCGACGACCATGCATGAAGAATGTAATGAGAGAGAGTAGTATATCAGGATCGTAGCAAATGGAGAGCCGTGACCTCTGCCTACCCCTATGGGAAACAGGCGTGATTTTATGTATGTATGTATAATCACGCCTCTATCCACGGAGGGTTGAATTAACACCCGCATTTCACCAAGGGGATGTATCTATTTCCGTCTTCCGGGCACTATTGATGACTCAAGCCATGCAGCTGAGGCTGAGTCTGGGCTGTCGCCTTGTACGACACTGCATGGAAAGAGATGGGGTGGTCCAAATTCTACTCTGCTCGTATTAAAATGAAATTTATTCATTTAGGTGACCTAGTAATACTCATGAATATCAAGATCAGTGCTTTTATTTACAGTTAGCCTCTCTTGACAAGTGGCAGTATGTTTTTAGAGTACAACAGATTCATTAATGTATGGGGTTTGACGTATGTTGGCGAATGTCATAAACGTCAAAATACGTGTTAATCCCTTACATTCTTCATTTTGTTCCACAATATACCGGCCAAAGAATTAACACTAGTATAAGAGGTCAGGTTCGTTAGACCGGCCAGGGTGCGAGGGATATATGTCAGATAATTTCCTCTCCAGCAACCTGCAGCCTACACAGTCGGCGTGCGTTTTAGTCGGTTCAAGTCCGACATAACCTTCTCACTGGATCCGATCGTGGAGGTATCCGTGGGGATTTTTCGCACAAATAAATAAAAGGGGTGGGGCAGGTTCGCAAGGTTAAGCTTGTCAGTACCTAAAGTAAATAAACTGTAGGTATGTTTTTTTTTAATATAATCCAAGTAAGGACAAATAGATACTTATTGCACATGTCATACAATTTGGCACAGAAATAGATTATTACAGTCCGTCAGCACATTTTTTTATTTACAAAAAAAAAACATGACTAAAATTGACATAATCGGTTGAGCCATGAACGCTACCAAATTTCTATTAATAAATTAATTAATCTTAAGGATTTTCAATCGCAATTTAATGTTTCATATTTTTAGTTTGGATAAACTTTAAAAAGACAATTTCCGTCCAATTGAGCAGTCCGAATGGGGAAGTACCTCTGCCCTACAGAATACCGCAGCCATAATAACTGCGTGTTATGTTTCCAGCGGTGTGTTAGATAGTCAGAGCTCACTAGAGAGTTTGTGCTGTCAGTGGGAAGACTAAAGGCTTATCCTGCTTTATATTCTACACTTATGCCACAGAAACTCTTTGTGCTTACTAGGTCAGCAACGCGACTGTGTTACCGTCCATAGGCAACGGTAACCACTTTCCATCAATCAAAGTGGCATAAAAAAGGCAAATAATAATAAATAAAATAAAATAACAATAAACTAAATAATATTAAATCAATATTTCACTACTCACCCAGTCAAGCTCCAGCAGAAACGCTTTAAGTTCCTAACTCACACTAAATCCATGCTTGGAAGTCAAAGGCGGACACTGCTTAGGATGAGCAAAAAAGTAATCACATTTCTTTCCCCCGAATTCTGAAGGAAAGAATTTAAGTAATTGAATTGTTACTATTGCCTTATCCACCCCACCTTTGCCAAAAAATCGAAGGAAAAGATTGTGAGTCACAACAATGGGGGAGGTATTGAAGGTAGTTTTGTCAACTTCAAAGGTAGTCGATCATTATACATATTTAAAAAAAGCTCTATTTAACAACACACATACAAGAGCAATTTACAGATATATTTCCACTTCCAGTTTCCATTTGAGTAAGTATACTGTAAATTTTCCTTCGATTATTTTTATGAGGAGGTAGGACACGGGGGTATTTCCGCCCAATTGAGCAGTCCGACTAGGGAGGTACCTCCACCCTACAGAATACCGCGGTTATAATAACTTTGTGTTGTGGTCCCAGCGGTGAGTAGGGTAGCCAGAGCTCACTGGAGAATTTGTGCTGTCAGTGGGATGACTAAAGGCTTGTACTGCTTTGTCCTCAACACTGACTGCACAGAAACTCTGTGCTTACACGGTCGGCAGCGCGAGTGTGGCTTCTCTGGTGTTACACACGTCCATAGGCTACGTTAACCACTTTCCACCAGGTAGGCCGTGCGATTGTCTGCCACCTAAGTGGTATAAAAAAAAATATTTATCTTACACTCATACACATATTGTTAGTAAGTACATTAATGTTTCCTTTAAAAGTTAGAAATGGTGGTGTAGATTGCAGCAATGGTTTATGTACGAACCATCTACACGGTCAGCAATCATCTTCAGGAGGAAGTAGCCCTGACCCTGCGCACGAGTCAAACGGCGCGCTTCCGCATCGTAGTATAGAAGCAGTGTATACTAGCAGCCTGCGCAATCATGCCTGACGCGCTGCAGCGCCAGAGCAGTCCTATCAACCTCCGGAATGCGTTATTGTATTGGACCCAGAAGGCCCTCCACGCCTTTTGAGTGTAGTTAGCCCACAGACTGCACGTGTGAAAAGACATACAGTAAGCACTGAAAAGAGTAATTTTAACTTTTGCTGAGCAACGTGGGAATCTGTGGGTTATCATGTTAGTTTGAACAGACAGAGCCCTCCGTTTCCTATCGATATCAGCACTGTCATTCAGGTCAACGGTGACCAGGTGGCCCAGGTACTTAAGTTGATCCACTCGTTCCAGTGCAGCACCACCAAGCCGCACGGGTAGTACACTATCCTGATAGCATACCGCCGGCTCCATAAACAATGTACTGACTTTTCTTAATATTACAAACAAATCCATGAAAAGCTGCATAATGCTTCACACGTGGCGATCTCAACCCACAGGCTGAGGAACTCAGCAGGACCATGTCGTCTGCGTAGTTCAGATTATTGACGTATAATTCATCAATATGACACCCGACAAGCTGGCTGCTGAGCGTCTCAATCAGTGTATTAAAGTAAATATTAAAAAACAATGTGAGGTCCACCCCCCCCCCCCCCCTCACAGACTGACGTCACACTCTAATTTATATTGCTCTGATAAAGCTTCTTCCCATCTCACACTATTGACCTGGTTCCCACGCCAAAAGCGATTTCCATTTCAGCTAAACATTTCTAATAATTTTCCACACTACACTCATACGAGTTAACGTTGTATAATTTAGAGCTCTGGATAGGATTACATCAATTTGGGAATTTGTGCGTAAGTAGTTTAGCTAACTAAACATCTAACCGTAGTAAATACATTTTGTATTCAATCAATAAGCCTCCCAATGGTTGGAGGCTTTAGCCTACTGTATCCACGCCGGCCAGACGGGTTGGTATAGGGTTTTATTTCAAGTTTTCCTTCACTCGCAGTGATATCGTCGTCGTCGTAGTAGCCTCTTACGACACCCTCGGATGAGACGGGATTCTTGTATTCTTTCTCCGTCACCACACAGTATATAATATTAATAATCCATAAGTCAGTTACAACATTAATATTGTTACATATTGAGTGGGAGTTGAGTGTATGTTAGTGTATCTATATGTTGTGTGTGTGTGTGTATGTGTATGTGTGTGTGTAATGTGGATAATAAATCTAAAAATAAAAACTAGATTTTGAAAAATTGATCCGTTTCTATGTAGAAGAGTTTATGGAGACAGTTTTTTATATTTTCCTTTGATTTATGTGCTTGTAAATTGTTTATGAACTCGACATTTCAAATACAACTTTCTAAAACAAAAATCATTATTTATCTTAATAGTCTTCTACAATGTGCGTTTGTAACGTAAATTCCTCTTAAATGGCTGAACCAATTTGGATAGAAAAAATGTTCGTATATAGGTTGAGTTGGTGGTGTTGCTATATATCTACTGCTTTTCCGGGCAGGACAATAAATATATAGTTGGGACCCTCTAACTACATAGTAAAACAACATTCTCATTAAAAACTTATTTTAAGTTTTAAAATGAAAGATATTATTAATAATTCTGTTATTTCATTACAATAATATATTCTCTTTCTGTAATTAATTACTTAAAGAAGCTACTCAAAGGTTCCATTACGATGGTATCGGCTGCAAAGTTTTCTACTTAATTAAATATAATCTTGATAACGTTACAAAGGAAAAGATAACAAAGGATTTTCTTTGAACTACATCTTTGTTATAACGTAGTGTTGCAAGACTAATGACACGTCAGTCAATAAAATTAAATAATTTATTTCTATCAAACGCCACAACGCTAAGTTATAGCCCCTCGTTTACACCTAAGTATAAACATGTATTTAACAAGTTGCAATATGTCACAGGCTAAATTGTGAACGCAAATGTGTTTTGTACTTCTGTTTTATTAGTATTTTTGTATTGTACAAATCGTATCAAATAAAGTTCAGTCAAATTAAGATCTAATCTACACTATGTAATTAACTAACTACTTTAGATATACCATGTTTAATTAAATCTATTATAAAATATTATATACATTAATAAAAAATAAAAATTACTTTCAACTTGTTGGCTGTACATCCTATGTGAACGAAAAAGTATCTGAGAAACATGTATAAAACAAATATTGTATTTTGATTAGTCTTCTACAAGTTGTTTATAAACAAGCTTACAACTTGTTTTACAACTTGTTTCGTAGTGTAAACGAGAGGTAAACAAACTTGTATGAACTAAATAAGTGTCAAATAATTTATTATTACAACCATATTACAAGTAAATATATTTGCACTGAGTGGAATCAAAACATTTAGTACATATAGTAGGCACATACACGTTGCAACATTGCAACTTCTAATCCTAACACTACGAAGTTATTACAGGTAAATAATTATAAATAAATAAATAAGAACGATAAAATTAGATATAATTTTTATCGCTCTTTTACCATTATTAGTTTAATAATCTCAGTTAAATATCCCCATAGTCTTATCTCCGGAGTAATTCACAGGGTAATTTTGTCCATCAACCCGTGCCCGAGCTCCTATCAGATACCATCTCCCCTGTCACTCTCTTCATATCTTCCTAAAGCCTGATTTCAAACTTTGACTAACAAGATTATTTTCATCTCTTTTCATAACGTACTATGAAAAGAGTAATCACCTTGCCATGACAGCTGCATTTTTTTATAGTTGTAAAAATCGACTCGACTCGA
Source organism: Eilema griseolum (assembly GCA_963662185.1). Classification (NCBI taxonomy): domain Eukaryota; kingdom Metazoa; phylum Arthropoda; class Insecta; order Lepidoptera; family Erebidae; genus Eilema; species Eilema griseolum. Next base: position 8,644,616 of record OY759249.1, read on the forward strand.
CTATAAAAAATAACTAATAAATACTTCAAAAAATATTTTGTACATACAAAAATGTACAGTCAGCATTAGTTGTAAACGGTTGTCCTTTTATGCGCCATAAGGCACACCTTTTCACTTACAAGTACCCTTAAAAATAGCCCATGAAAATGAAAATCTTAAAAGCTCCGTAAATAAAGTCTGAGCTTTCGCTATGGTTTCTTATTATGTCTCTAAAGTGACATAAAGCTTCAACAAAAGATATCCAGTTCAGTGAAAATTTTATGGAACAAGATTTAATGCTTAAAAGCTCTGTGGAGGTATCGTGTTACAGAACTTTCAGTCAGTTTGCCTGTTCGACCATAACACAAAAAACAGTATTTCATAAATTGCTAATATTCCCAATATCCATAATCCAAGCTGAATTTTACTCACACGTATTGAGAATTCACTTGTACTTTTCACATTATTTTAATTGTTATTAGACCTAGAGAATCAACCGCGGTAGCCTAGTGGTATGGGTAATGGACTGCTGAGACGAGGTCTCGCGTTCGATCCCAGATTTTACCATGACACATACCTATGACTTCTCATGACACACACCTTTTACATTTGGTTTTACATCGTGTTGGTAGGTTAATGGCTAGGATTTGAACCCCAGACTTATCGATCCCAATCCCAACTTGTCCACTTTCGTTGTTCTACATAAAATAATAGAAAGCTAGTTATTTACCTGTTAAGATTTCCCTATGTAGGGAGCAAATCATTAAAACACAGATTATACACCGGGACACGTATCTTGAACCTAAATCGCGAGATAAACGAGGCCCTAACGTGCGCAATTTTTTTTGTAATAACCTTATCTTAGAAAATTTAAGCTCATCCTCCTCCGTAGCACCCAGTGCTTTCCTCAATAGTCACCGAAGAAAAGTGTACTGCGCGTTTGGAGCACATTAGACCATGGCATGGTACAAAGGATCATCAAGAAATCACGGGATTTTTTCTACTCCTTATAATGAATTTCGGGATTCGAGGCATATCCACTTTATTCTTTCGATGTAATAAATCAGCGTAAATACATAAATAACTCTACCTGTTCATAACACTAGATTTAAAGGATATACAGTCGACTTTTCCAATTATAATATTATTGCAGATCCCAAAAAAAGATCATAAAAACAAACAGTGCAACTGCAATTTATTTTATGTTAAGTAAAGCTTCCTGCTCACCGACCCGAAATAAAATATTAATGTATTCTTTGACACTGGCTGTTCTGTATACCCTTGTGGAGTACGTAGAAAATTGTCTTCCGTGTGATTTCACACTACCAGAATGATCAACCAATTTATTTTCCACTACTCTGGTTTACGTCTGGCTTATATTCATTTTGTTTTTTCTTCGAGCTAAACATAATTTAGTAATAAGTATTTCTCTTTCAAATCACGGGATCAAAAGGTAAATGGTGTCTTTGTACTTGTTTAATAAAATTACGATTTCAATGTAAACGACATTCAAAACGCAATTCAATTAAGGAAGACTTGTAGGATTTCATCTTGAATAGATCTAACGACTTTCTGCCAAGAGTAAATATAACAGAATATTTAATAATGATCTTGTCAACTTCTTTTAACGAGAAATTATTTTGGAACATCTTTACCATCGTCAAAAGACAACTAACTATGAAAAAATACTTATATGACAAAAATGGTCCGGGAGTACCAACATAAATATGAAAACTTAGCCAATATAATTAATTGTTACAATTTGTCAAAAAAAGTGTCTGTACAGTACGGTGTCGCAAGTTCAATAAGTTTGAATAAGACACTTTGTACTTTTCCGCTGCATTTTATTTTCCACCTGACCGGTTTTGTCTCACGGCATTTTCAAAGGTTTGGTAGATAGATAGATTGATAATCCTTTATTTTACACCAATAGATTACAGTAAAACTTCTAGGTAGCATGCATACAGTTTAATGTACATTGGGCGGCATTATGGATGGAAGCGATTTCTTCCAGGCAACCTTGTTTGGCGGTTTTAAAGTTATATTTCAAAATACTACAATAAAGTGCAATATAGCAATACAAGGGTGTAGGTCTGTAGCCGGTTCCACCAAGTGCCATTAATCAACAGTATTAACAATTTCAATAAATTTATCCTACCTCAAAAGAAATTACAATTTCGGCAAAAGAAATTATGTTCACTGAAATAAAAGAAAGATTTAAGTCATAATATTCTACGCGTTCTATGTTGCATAAATTCACAGATTGCGGCTTTCATACCAGTTTCACCATATTATTTTATACTGTCAGAGTCTGTAAATTTCTACCCAAACTATTATTAGTGTGCATTTTATATGTATGACGTACAGGCAAAATATATTATCAGATTTTTTTTATCTACGACACACCAACTATACTTCACCTCGCCTCATGTTAAGCTAAAGGCAAAGTCTCTGGAAATAGGGTCACCATTAAAGACACTAAGTATTGTTTCAATGGTGGCACTCAGCTTGGCGGCCACATTAGATGCTTTTTCACGCCCCGTTTAAAGGACCCGGGACCGGGACTGTAGGAAGAAGGAAACACGTGAGCTGGTAATTAATTTCAGGTCTTTTTGGTGCGGCAAAGAAAAGAGTCTCCGAACCGCTTGATTCTTGCTCGTATATTCTACACCATTCGATTGTAAAACTGTGTCTGAATTCGTCAATGATGTAAACATAATGATAGGACCACTATAGTCAGAATTTTAATTCGATTCCAGATTTGACATTAGCTACTGTCATTTTGTGAAATAATGATACCACATATAATAGTGTAGTGATGAACACAAAAATCGATAAACAACCAGTGTGTGTGCCATCAGTGTGCCAATTAAAGACTAAATTATTGATTTTATTTAAATAAATACATAACTATTCATAATAATTATTTATTAATTAGTAATCGCTGCTCTATATTATAAAAAAATAATATTTTTGTTTTTATATTAAAATCAAAACTTATAATAAAAGAGCCTAGATAGTTTTCAGTATTGGCAACCCGTGCGCGCTCGTGCAGTTATCGCCATTTTGTTTATCGTGTCATTCGGCTTCATTCTCCCAGTCTGACTGCACGAATATCTTATTTCATTGCGAATCGATATTTTGTTATTTTGTTGGGTTTTTGTTAAAGTGTTGTTACGTTGTGTTTGTTGTTACGTTTATAATTTTTTGTGAACTTTGAGTGAATCTATTTGTTTTGGTTTTCCCTCAAAATGGATCCTCAGTCAAGTACATCACAAAAAGACGTGGATGTTTTCATGTCAAGTTTTCAGCTTTCGCTGTTACTGAAAAAGTAATGATCCGCAACGCCTACAAATACGTGAAAAATGAAATTTCTGCGCAATTGGAGGCCTTTGAAGTTGTGGAAGAAAATGAATGTATGAGCAAAGTTGCTGACAGTAGTTGCTGGTAGTGAAGAAGGCTTCCTGGAAGAGGGGCTCATGATTTTTGAAGCAAAGAAAAATTGTGAAGATTACCATGATGAGATGAATGCAGTTTGTTTTGAGGAGTGGTTCGCTGGAGTCTTACCAAAATTAAGACCAATCTCAATTGTGGTGATGGATAATGCACCTTACCACTCCCGAAAGATTGGAAACGGCACCAAAAATGAGCTGGAAAAAAGCTGCCATTCAAGATTGGCTTTTAAATAAAAATATTCATTACGAACCAGGTATGGTTAAAGCTACGCTTTTAGAACTGATTCCACATAACGAGTCTTTTAATAAGTACGCTGTAGACGAAATGGCAGCACAACATGGAATCACGGTTTTAAGACTGCCCCCTTACCATTGCGAGCTAAACCCTATCGAATTGATATGGGCGCAGGTAAAGGGGCATGTAGCTCAAAATAATAAAACCTTCAAATTGACAGACGTGAGAAATTTATTTCAGAAAGGCATTCAAAAAATTACGGCTACCGAATGGTTTAAATGCGTATCCCATGTTGTCAAAGAAGAGGAAAAAATGAGTAGGCTAGATATTTATTTATTTATTTATTTATTTATTTACTAAAGGTACGCTTACAGATTACTGCCATTGCGTGACTAAACATTTGGATACAATCAAATATATTATAAGATCTAGACAGTATTCCAAATATAGCATACACAACATGAAATTACATCTTCACATTCGTCATGCTCATACAAAATATGCAACTAAAAACCTCTTTGAGTAGGTTAAAATAACACACATTGAATACTTAATTAAAAAAAAAAAAAACATAAAAACACAAGTATAAATAAAAATGCTGCTCGAATGTCATGGGCATTGTACACCCACTAAATTTGATATGGCCTTCTTGTACTGGGAGAATCTACCAATGAATATGTCTACGTCCTCAGCCCGATTCAGTTTGTTATATGTGCGGCACATCCTAACGATAGGATTATAGAAGGAGGTGTTGTTTTTGTAAATTCCAATCGAAAATACATTGGGACAGCGCGATCTGTGTCTAGTGTTAATGCAGACCGCAGACAGCAAACCCGGCGCATCGATGGCGGAGTGTATGATTTTGTGAAGGCAAAGGAGATCATACCTTTTACGGCGGGCTTCAAGTGATATCATATTGAACTCAACCAACCCATCACCATAGTGCTGCAGCGATCTACCGTAGTTGAATTTACGGGAAACGTATCTTAAACAGCGCCGCTGTACACTCTCTACGGCATCTATATGAACATCATAGAAAGGGGACCAGATTGGACAGCAGTATTCAAGACCGCTTCGGACCAGGCTAGAGAAAAGAGTCAATACACTTTGCTGCCTTCTAAAATCTCTTGTAGATCTTATGATAAATCCCAAAAGTTTACGGGCTCTATTTATTATATGTAGGTAGTGAGGACGGAAAGTCAGCTGCTCATCAAAAAGTACACCCAAATCTTTAATTACATCCTTTTTCTCTAAAACTTGACCCTCTATTGAATATTCAGAGCTAAGTGTATTCCGCTTCCTAGTAAAAGAGATAAAACAGCACTTTTTCACGTTAAGGCTCATTCTGTTGAACGAGCACCAGTCCGAGATAACTTGCAAATCTTGTTGAAGTGCCATATATTGCCTAGGGTCTCTGACATCAGTGAAAATTTTGATATCGTCGGCGTATAAAAGAGAGGGACAGGATATTTGGCTGACCAGATCATTTATAAAGGTAATAAAAAGAAGCGGGCCCAGATGTGAACCCTGAGGAACTCCTGATGAGACAGATATAGGCGAAGAAGAGTAACCCTTAACAGTAACAAGTTGACTGCGGTTACTTAGGTAAGAAATAATCCACCTTAGCAAAGAGCCATTGATGCCGTAGTGCTCAAGTTTAAGGCCCAGCAGCTGGTGATCCACCCTATCGAAAGCCTATGTTAATTGACAATATCACAGACACATTTATAATAAATGTTACAGAAAGTGACAGCGATAGCGATAACGGCGACAATTTATAAAATAAATTATTACCATAATACATCTATCTGTTTTATTTGTCATGTTCCTTCATGATCACATTTGTTTATTTATCTCACACACAATTATAAAAGAAAAGTCTCAGATCGTTAATTAATCGTCAAAACTAAATTATCGGTTCAGAAATATTTAATTTCCTGATATACTTAGTTTACGAATTATAAACGAGAAGAATCGATCCGGAAACATTCCATTTCCATATCGAATAATTTCGCAACGTCACTATTTAGTACTTGTCATAAAGTTGCAACACTGAAATTGTCAAATTTGGAATCGAAATAAAATTCCGAGTATAATAATAATAATATCATTTTATTGATGGCAACAGGGCCCAATTTGTTAGTAACAATATTTGTCTTACATCTATGGTTAGCAATTTAGCATACAAAATGTCAACAGTTTAAAATTAAATCAGGAAATTATTATCAATTGATATTATATTATTGCATTAGATTAGATGTCAGTTAAAAATTATAATTCCCAAAATTAAAATATTTCAATTATTAATAAATTACGTATCACAGGTTAATACTAAATGCAATAGTCAATAAAATGTCAATTCATAATAAAATATAACTCAAATATAAGTCAAATAATCGACATAAATCAAATCTATAATATTAAGTCAATTAATTAAAGTGACCATGTAGGGTTTCACTCTACTGGTGATATGCTTCATTATGGGTGAGTCGTACCGCGCTGCTATTACTCTCAGAATACTGTTGGAGCTGCCGCGGACACGGCTCAACAATGACGCCGATCTTTTGCGCCAGATGGCATGAAACCCGTCTACTCTCGCCTCAGTAAACATCGCTGACGCACTGCAATAGCGCGGTAACCCCAACAGCACCCTAAAGGCATTGTTATATTGAACTCGCAAGGAGTTCAGCGACTTAAGTGCAAAGTTCACCCACAGACTGCCCGTATAGAGGTTCTGGCAGTATGCCTTAAATAAGGTGATTTTAACCTCTTTGCTATAGCGAGCAACGGGCCAGCATGTTACACCTCACCGCCAACGCCCTGCGTTCCCTATCTATGTCTACATGATCTCTGAGATCCTCGGTAATATAGTGACCAAGATATTTGAAGACACTCACTCTTTTCAATGTAGCACCATATAAAGTTATGGGTGGGACATGAGTAACTTTTTCACCGGGCACCCCAAAGACCATGCATTCACTCTTGCTTACATTATATAACAAACCATGACTTTGCGCATACAACTGACAGGTTTGCAGCAGCTTTCTCAATGAACCAACAGTCGGCGCCAGCAGCACCATGTCGTCTGCGTAACTTAAGTTGTTTACACACACGTTGTCAATATGGCATCCAGTACGCTGACCGCTGAGACCAACAATCAATTCATTGATGTATAGATTAAACAGTTTTGGTGACGTCAGTCCGCCCTGCCTAACCTCGCACTCCAACCTATACTCCTCTGACATACCATCACCCCATCGAACGCTGTTAAGCTGGTTCATATACCAGTATTGAAATAGTCTGACCATGTCATCTGGCATATCCGCCTCTCGCATCTTGGCCCATAACTTATCGTACGATACAAGATCAAAAGCCTTTGATAGGTCCAAGAAACAAGCCATTATAGGTGTTCTCCTGTCCGTGTAATATTATACTGTGTGTTTCAAGCTTAGAATAGCACTTTCAGTCGATAGACCCGACCGAAAGCCGAACTGCGCATCGTGTAAAACTAAATATTCATTTAAGCGTGAGTCTAATAAGCTGTCTAACACTTTAGCCAGTACTGTCGCCAGCGAGATAGGGCGATAGTTGTTTTTATCAGCAATATCACCAGTTTTATTTTTAACTATGGGCACTACAATGGTCCTCATGAGATCATGAGGTAGATAGGAGTGAACTAGACACAATGAATAAAACATCGATAACACTCTAGGTAGGTGAGGTCCCGCATGCTTGAGATGCTCGATGCTGAGACCGTCGTAACCCGGGGACTTCCCACGCTTCATTTTCTTAATTACGGCTGCAACATCTTTAGAAGAAAATCGTATGCCACCCAGTTCACAGTTGGTCTCAGCCTCGATCATCACACGCGACGGTCCCAGAGGAGATTCCACTTTAAAGTGTTGCTGAAACAAATCAGCTATATCCTTAGGCTGTGAACACCCCCCAACAGACACAGGTTTGCCCGGCCCAGAGTCCAGACTTTTTGTGGACTTCCAGAAACTATTGAAGTTATTAGAAGCATGATGAGTTGCTATAATATCCATCCGGATCTGCTCTTGATGGTTTTGACACCATTTAAGCTTCCCTCTGAATACTTTCTGACTTGCCCGCATAGCCTCATAAATCTCACCTGTGATAGGTTTATTGTGAAGAAGCCACGACTGATATCTAAGCCTGGCCTCCCCGTGTGACTCTGCAATATGTCTATTCCAGCCCGTCAACTGGCGCCTTCTTCTACCATGGACTAGCTTATGTGTACACACAGCAGCCTTTGTAAGTATGCCTATTATCTCTGTGTACATTTCGTCAAGCAAGCGCTTGTGACAGACATTGCTACAATGTTTATTATCCGAGCATACATTAAAAGCATGTGGAAAGTGAACACAGCCCAGACGACTGTTACATAAATTAGTGAACATCTCCTTCTGTCCATCATCTCTATTACCCCAAATAACTTTATTACATTTAGGGCTCGGGTCAGACAATTTACAACGCACATAATGAAGGTTACATTTCATAATAACTGGGAAGTGATCAGACCAATAGACTCCGCAAGCCACACGCACGTCAGTCACTGACTGCCAGGCTGATTCGGTTAATACACAATGGTCCAACCAGCTTTTACTGTCATGCGCCTCACTAACGTATGTGTAGCTCTCAGAGGTAACGCCCAATTTTATTACATCTGCACAAATTCAGTTTTGCTCCGAACAAAACTTAAACAGTTCTCTGCCAAATAGTTTACTGGGGTCAGCATTAAAATCTCCTAATATATAAATAGCCTCTAAGTCACTGGCTTCTATCAGTGCATTAATTTCACTTAACACGTCTATAAATTCCACTAAATTATCTATAGAGTTAGTAGGCATGTAAACACTGATAATCATAATAGACTGAGAACTTAGATTAGCTCTAATAGCCGAAAGTCGATCACTATTGCACGGCACTACTGAAACTGACTGAAACATACCTTTACGCCACAGGATACCCACACCACCGTATGGTCTTCCCTGAAACACACCTGTAGAAATATCCACTGCTGATTTTCCTGTGTACTCGTAATCCTTGTGTATTGTCCCTAGAAAAGGTAGATCATACGGGAACAACCAGGTCTCCTGGAGGGCCACTACATCCGCAGACTGACATAGCCAGCGCACATCATCAACTGAGCGTTTAACTGACTTACAGTTAAAGCTCGCAAAAGTAATTGTATTATTTGTAACTGCTTGAGTCATTAAGATGTCAATGTTCATGCGACGCCACATCCCTGGTATACTTCAGCTGTACAAACCGCCTAAAGGATATTCCTTGAGGCCACGTATATTCACTCAAAAACAAACTAAGTTTTGTTTCAGGCACATACAATTTGAATGCATCATAATTTTTTTCTTTTCTCATTTTTATTTTAATAAGTGTGACTTTCTCTTCGGTTTTCTCTTTAATATATTCCACTATATCCTTCTCCTTCGTACCCTTACTCACATTTGATTTAAATACAGGTACTCTGATTTCAGCTGCTTTGAACTTGCCCTCAAAGTCTGAACAGGCCCTTCCTCTCTGTCCTATAAATTTATATTTCATATTCTTCTTTTTATTCACAACAACATTCCAAACATTCTGGTCTCCTACTACTTGTTTTTTATCTCGATCACAACTCGCAGTCACCTTAAGTCATTTATTTTTGGTAGGTATATATAATAACCCTTGGCAGTCAGGTAAAAAGAAAAATTGTGTCGAAATAGGCAGACGTCGTCGGCATTGTTTTAGAAGCCTTTGTAAAAAACAGAATAACACTTTGAGAATAAAAAGACATTTCACATAAACCTAAAGAAATTCAATTCAATTTTTTCCTATACAACAATGTTTGTCGGACTACACAAATGTCGTTTCCTTTGTTGGGTAAGGCTGTAGTCTCCAAACACAATACTTAGTGTTAATATTTTACAAATTTTTTACGAGCAAAATATTCGCACGTAATTGTGGTTTGCATCTCGATAAATGACAAAATATATTTTATATGGACGTTCAAATTGTTATAAAATGAAGTAAAGTATGATATTTGTAGCCCTCAGGATAGAAACAATGACTATATCATGTCATCTTGTTACATAATAAAGCAAAGTATAATGACTGCAACCTCTACTAACAGGCAGACTGTCAACCGTCACACAGGTTAGCAGTCTGCCTGACATAAGAGGTTCAGGACAGAGCGATAAATTTCATGTTTTAAAAATTAGTTTCACACAGGTGAACAATTCAGTTATGCGAAGTGTGACCCATCAAACTCGCGTTGTTTGTATTCTGAGGGCGATCTTCTGATGAGTTTTAATAACATTCTACCACTTTTTTTATTTAGCTTCACCGTGCGTAGAACCGCGGCACGGTATAACAGTGGGTATTTTATACTACCTCTATATTAACCATTATTATAATTACATACATTAAAGAAATCGGACAAACGCTCATCGAGGCGACCGGTGACACTCGTTCCTGGTCCAAAGGCTGGCCATCGCCATCCAACGTGGCAACGCAGCAAGTGTTATGGGCACTTTTGCAGCAGGGAACGATCGGGGGTAGGTTATTTAATTAGTACATGGACTAAGCATTGCTTGTTGTACAATTTTGACATGTTTGATTAATATGACGAATAATAAACTTGTATATACATATATAATAAATTACATACATTTTATAGCTACCTATTATTATTATGTTCGTTTTTTCCATTTAGTAAAATCGCTATCATCGTGACCTATCTTTACTTTCACACCCCAAGGGCTTCCAATATTAGAAAACGTTACGCGAAGAATATTTCTGTGATACAAGGTGAAATTTGACTGAGATGTGCGTACAAGCTCATCTTCTTGTGTCGTTGTGAATGTGATAAATTATATTACCTTTGTGAAAATAAGATCATAAGAAATTAGAACTTATTTTTACAAAGAAGATAATTTTGTGTGATGTACGTATTTAGCACAGGTTAAACAAGTATGGATTTGGTACACGTTGTTGACCGAGCAAGCGAAGCGAGCAAGAGCCTTTGTTTCGACAGGGTGGCCGATTTTGCTTTTGTCCGTATCTATGTCAGTGTTCTGGTCTAGAGGACGCATTTTTTAATCGATTTTCACCATACTTGGCACACATTTTCCTTGATTTAAAACACAACGGAGGTAGGACACGGCGGTATTTCCGCCCGATTGAGCAGTCCGACTGGGGTAGTACCTCCGCCCTACAGAATACCGCGGTTATAATAACTTCGTGTTGTGTTCCCAGCGGTGAGTAGGGTAGCCAGAGCTAGGGCACGCCGTAGTAACGGCGGTAAGACCCATCATGGGGGAGTGGCTAGAGAGGCCACACGGCAGCCTCTCGTACCGTCTGACGCAGATGATCACCGAGCACGGATGCTTCGGAAAGTATCTGCGTCGGATGCAGAAAGAGCCAACGTCCGAGTGCCATCACTGCGACGCGAGCGAGGACTCAGGTCCGCACACGCTCACCGAGTGTCCGGCGTGGGAGACGCCGAGGCGGGAGCTTGTGGCGGCCCTGGGAGTGAGGGTTCTCACGCTCTCCACCTTGCTCGCGGCGATGGTTCGCTGCGCGGATGCGTGGGCGGCCGGCGCCTCCTTCTGCGAGCAAGTAATGCTCGTGAAGGAGGAGGCGGGGCGGGAGCGGCAGCGGGAGCGACGAAGGATCGCTAGACAAGCTGCCCGCGCACGAAGGCAACTCGGGCGTCGGAGGTCGATGAACGACCTCCGCCCCCCATGAGCGCCGGCCTGGGGGTGACAGGTGAAGCCGCCTGTCACCCTGGCAGAAGCAGGCCGCGGCGGCGGCGCGCGTGGCGCGCCTCCCCGTTTCCGGGGACGAGTTGGGGACTCTGTGGTCCCCACACCCGAGAAGAGGGCCAGATCGTGAGAGATGGCCCTGGGTCGGCCGGGGTGCGAGGGATATGCCTGTCAACCTCACCTTCGGCAACCGAAACGACCCACAGGCGGCGTGCGTTTTAGTCGGTTCATGTCCGACATAACCTCCTCCACCGGCTCCGGTGGGGAGGTATCCGTGGGGATTTTGCGCACGTAAAAAAAAAAAAAAAAAAAAAGGGTAGCCAGAGCTCACTGGAGAATTTGTGCTGTCAGTGGGAAGACTAAAGGCTTGTCCTGCTTTGTCTTCTGCTGACGGCACAGAAACTCTGTACTAACAGGGTTGGCAGCGCGACTGTGACTCCTCTGGTGTTACAGACGTCCATAGGTCACGGTAACCACTTTCCATCAGGTGGGCCGTGTGCTTGTCTGCCAACTAAGTGGTATAAAAAAATAAAAAAAAACAACTTTTGTCGAGAGCTTTTTTATAGGAGGAAAAATGGGAGAAAAGTGGGGAACTTTGCTGTTGCATTATTTATGAACAGATCTTGTTGATATTTGATTAGGGTTACCAGAAACATGCGGCAAAAGGTGCTCGTGAGATCTACTGTTCATAGAACTACTAGTATTTAATAAACCATATGTTTTATATTTGACTGAGCAAGCGAAGCGAGTCTCTATTTCGACAAGTAGGCTGATTTTGCTGTCGTCCTTATCTATGTATGGCTGTGTGTGTTTGTAAATTCCGATTTAATCACACGTGTTCTTAGATTTAAAAAACAACTTAGGGAGTAGAGTTATTTTCGATAGGGGAGGAGAATGGGAAGGAAGAAGGAAGGGAGGAAGTTTGCTGTTCCGTTATTCATGATGATTTTTGGCAACATGCAAGTAACATCCAAACATAATGCCAGGTAAAATTCCATCCAGAATTATGACTGGTTGATCCACATGGGACTAATTCATTGTTGTACCATTATGTATGTTTTTGTATATTTCACAACTCATTGTGAATAAATATCGAATAAAATGTAACGTGGGGAGCAGACTTTCGTGAATAATTTCATACTAAAATTGTATAAAGTATCCTTCTATCTCTGTGTATAATGGGTGTTTTTTTAGTTTTGTTAAGAGAGGCTGACGTCATCCATATTTCATTCTGTTAAATTAGACATGGAAATAGGAAACGACGGTATTCCCGTCTCAATTGAGCAGTCCCAGTGGGGAAGTACCTCCACCCTACAGAATACCACGGTTATAATAACCTCGTGTTATGTTCCCGGCAGTGAGTAGGGTAGCCAGAGGTCACTGGAGGATTTTTGTGCTGTCAGTGGGAAGACTAAAGACTTGTCCTGTTTGTTTCTTCTGCACTGACGTCACATAAGCTCTCTGTTCTTACAGGGTCGGTAGCACGGGTGTAGGAGTTTCTATGTATAATATGTATGTATTTACAAAAAAAAAAAAAGTATTTAAGTATGTTTATCCATATTCTAGATTCCATAACACAAGCTAGTTAAACTATGCTTACCATGGGTCTAGATAGCGTTGTGTACAATGTTGTAGAATATTATAGTGTTGTTGCACACGTTCATAGGTCACGGTAACCACTTCCCATAAGGTGTTTGCCACCTAAGTTGTATAAAAAAAAGACTTAGGTACTATAGGAGTTCTGCAGCCCACTGAACATATACCAGATAAAATTTAGTAAAGAGATAGATTGACTGAAATAATAACACCGTCTGTGACTCAAAAGATTCTATTCCCTGATCTGAAAATAGTCCGTGTAATAGTTCAAAGTATAATCTATATCTGTGCCCAAAGTTTATTCAAATACGTTAAGCTGTTCTTTTTTGCATGATTGAACAACAAACACCTACCATTCATCTATTCGAACTTTTGTATTTACGAGTATAATAGTAGTTAGTAAGATCAATTATCTTTTTTATTTTAATAATTTGTTTCTTTTTTTTCTTTTCTTTCTTTGTTTATGTTTTCTTTTTTTTTTGTAATGCACACTTCACATCGCTTACTCTATATGCTTCTCTGCTACTCAAAGGTTTGCTGGGAGAGAACTCATTTTGAGTTAAGCTCGCCTTTGTACATTTTCTTTGATATATTTTATTTATGATCTCTGTACTGTGTGTGTGCAATAAAGAATTAAATAAAATAAAAATAAATAAATCAATTGGGTATTTTCCATTATTTAACATAACATAAACTCAAGCCTGTATCCCCGAAAGGGTAGGCAGAGGTGCTAGCATCCACATTTCGCCAGTTTATGTTTAGGTCCCAATGTAATAGGTGGCGAGCCAATTGTCATTAACCGGGCATTTATAAACCTGCGATAAATACACTCGTAACTTTGAAAAGCATCGAAATCACCGGTTTCGCCTTACGGCATCCTCAAAAATTTTAAATCTTTGAGGATGCCGTAAGGCGAAACCGATCAGGTCTAATAACAAATAAAAAATATAGTGGAAAACCACAAGTGCAATCAATCAACAGTATAAATAGAATAGTAGTAATTTCAGTAAACTTAAACAGTGTTATACACAGGCACAGCTACGGGCAAAAGGTAATTAATAAAAACCAATAAATTAATTGCTAAAATTACAAAAGCAATCTTGCATTAAGGTAACGACTTTAAATTTTCGAGCAAAGACTGTCAGACTGTAACGAGATTATTATCTCTTTGTAGCACCAAATTTAAAACTTCTTAACTCCACCTTAAGCTCTGACAGGATTTGGTAAATTTTAATCAAATCAAATCAATCAAAATAGTTTATTTGCCAGAACATGGTTTTGCTGTGCGAGCGGAGCAACGGTATTAAAATTATTGAGTTTTGAAGAAAGCGATGTAGAAGTAGAAGTAAAAGACCTTACTTATACAAAATTACATAAAACTGTAACGTCAAACGTCTGTACAGTCAGCAACAGATCGATCTTAACCACAGAACAGATAGTACCTAGTACTAGCATCTTAACTAACAAAGTACTCAAAATGATCTTAATACCTTGGTATTCCTCCCTTCCAGTTAACTTAATGTTCTGATATTTGGTACATTCCTTTATCGGACGAAATTTTTTTTATACTACTTAGGTGGCAGACAAGCACACGGCCCACCTGATGGAAAGTGGTTACCATGACCTATGAACGTGTGTAACACCACAACAGTGGACTCACATCCGTGCTGCCGACCCTGTAAGAACAGAGATTTTATGCTGTCAGTGTAGAGGACAAAGCAGGACAAGCCTTTGGTCATCCCACTGACAGCACAAAAACTCTCCAGTAAGCTCTGGCTGCCCTACTCACCGCCGGGAACGCAACACGAAATACAATTTAAATCAGTAAAATATTTGAGTCAAGGTCGTTTTAATGCTGACTGTAGAAAATTTGACTTTACAGCTATATACATTACATAACAGCTTCAATCTATGTTTATTCAGTTTAGGTACATACAATATGCTGTTATAATATACAGATATAATATAACCTTATAAACTTATACAAAACTAACTATACAATATATACAAAAATGAAATACAGCTTCAATATTTTTTTTTATTAGGTAGGGAAAAGTATTTAGTAACTGAAAAGTGAGTTACAAGCTGTACTAACACAGCTACAGCTACAGTGCTGTAAACAACTTAAACATCTATGAAAAAACTCATGAAGATCACATTGCGCTCCCATTTCATTCTACTTGAAATTCCACGAATTATTTATTAAACTTAGATATAATTAGGAAGGATTTAAAAAGTAAAAAAAAATATTTCAGGTAAATTTTACCCATATAAGTTGCGATGTAGGTACATAGTATGTCACATGAAAACTGGGATAAATTTAGATACAGTAATATAATTAATTAAGTAAAATTTTAAAATTTATCCTACACAACGCTATCTAGACCCATGTTAAGCATAGCTTAACTAACTTGTGTTATGGAATCTAGAATGCGGATAAACATACTTAAATACCCTTTTTTTGTAAATACATACATTATCATACACAGAAACACCCAGACCAATGCAAATATACATATTCATGCATACAAATATTTGCACTGAGCGGGAATCGAACAGAGGCCGTCAAATATAACATAGACAGTCAGTCAGTCAATCAAATAATGTCAAATTATTACATGGCCTTTATTTAAATCTCCTTGAATATAATCATCATCACACCTTGAAATAAAGGTAAAATTAGTGCTCAGATATCTGTCCTCAGATAAATCGACATTCAGAACCAATTTGAGTCTCGTTAAATCTAAAGTATTTACATTGTTCCCAATTTTTAGGTTGCTTTTCATAAATCATGGTCACGGGTAGGTACACCGTAACGTTCAATGTAAATATGGTAAAAGATCACCAAATAAATGGGTACAGACTCCATTTAGCTAATAAAAAAACAAAAAAGTAAAAATATTATCTTTGTCAAATATTTCAATAAACTTACGAGAAGGCCATGCTATCATAATAATTACATAATGACTAACTTTGACAATTTGAGTAGAAACATTTTTCGTAACATTCTGCGTTCAGCTAAGTTGGAATTGGGAATACTCAGGTTTGTAATTATTTTTCTTTATTGAAATAAAAAACGAACAAAAATACAACTTAATAACTATAAACACTTTTATTTCTGCTCTCATAATCAGAAAGATTCTACTGAAGTTGTCAAAAGTAACTCGAAGTTTGATTGATTAAAGCCTCGCAGCTCAAAGTCGTTTAGAGATTCTCGTGGCTAAGTTTGGTCATTAACTCAGCCTGTCAGCAATCTTATATCTTCAGTCTTTTTGTATTTTTATTACGACTCGGCATGACAGGGCAGATCACACATTACTAATCTTCATCATTAGGTATGTATTAGTCTGACCACCTATTTTTCAGTCACATTTTTCACAATGTCGGCTATAAGTTACATGTAAAACTTATATTTTGGTACCTGGGATTCTCTCACTTACTTCTTGAATTATCGTCTTTTTTGTGGGAGTTACCGCCGCATTACCTTCTAATCTGGGAGTCCAGAGTCTCCACCGTTTATCGGTAGGTGTACCAAATTACAGGTGAGATTAACTTGGGCTCACAGGATTTTTATGGAGTCACAAAACACCCACACATTACACAAATTCTTGTTCAATCTCAAAACAAACTAGCTAGTTGCTTCTCTATTAAAATTAGGACGATTAACACACTTCTTCTTACTGGTGGTAGAGATTTGACGGCACAAATTTGTCACAAATTTCGACCGGGTTGGTACCACCGTGCAATATTGCGAAAAACCCTTCATAGTAATTCAATTTCGGTTGGATTGCGTTCAGGGATCAGCAAATGCATAGCCGGGTAGGGGTGATGGTGGTCGCAGCACTAGTGGGACCAGTGGGTCTTGGCGTAGTCTAGTGAGGATGGTGCGGGGCGACGCGCCGGTCAGGGAGACCCGTAGAAACGGTGGTGCCGCTGGCCGCCCGCGGTATAGTACAGAGGCCCAACTGGGACTAACCACCCTGGAAGGCTGCCTCACCAGACCGCGCATAATCCCGGTATGGCTCGTCGTGCCGGTTGGTGACCGGAAGTGGGGGCCAGGCGACCATATTCGGGGGGGTACGGGGGCCCTTCCGTACGGCGTGTCGGCTCACGCCATGCCTCATAATCATAGACAAAACCAATATCCCGCACTTTGTCACGCGGTGCTGCGACGACAATCACCTCTTTTTTTCACGCCCTTTTCTCCTTTTCATCATGGCAGCGCATTTAAGAGTATTGGGCAACACAGCGGCTCTACAGACTCCCACAAGCTCGCTATTTGAGGTGGAGTCCACTAACATCTGTGGACTCCATGCGAACCTCAACGCCGTCCACCAACACCTTGAGACGGCGAAACCAGATATGCTCTTTCTCACGGAGACACAAATAGGCCGCCCTGATGACACGACCTACTTGCTTTACCCCGGCTATGTTATCGAGGAAAATTTCCGTGCAAAAGCCGGGGTGTGCGTGTTTGTTAGGGCGGATGTTTGTTGTCGCCGTTTGCGCTGCCTTGAGGACCCATCCTTTTCAACCCTATGGGTACACGTAGACCATGGCTCTACGAGTCAGATCTATGTGTGCCTCTACCGTTCCCATACAGGAGATGCTGAGACAACTCGACTCTTTGAATATCTGAGTCAGGCGGCAGATGATGCGCAGGAACGGTTTCCGAACGCCGAAGTGGTATTTTTGGGGGACTTTAACGCCCACCACGAAACCTGGTTGGGCTCCTCCAAAACAGACCATGCGGGAAGAGCCGCCCATGCATTTGCTCTGGCGCATGGCCTGACCCAATTGGTACACGAGGTCACTAGAATACCAAGAAGGTCGGGCCTAGCACCCTCTCTGCTAGACCTTCTGCTGACGAGTCACCCAGACCTGTACAGTGTTTCGGTACAAGCCGCTTTAGGCAATTCCGACCACTGTCTGGTCTGCTCCAAGGTGCCAATTATAGCGCCTTCAAGACCCGTGCAGGGGAAGCGGCGTCTCTGGCACTACTCGTCAGCAGATTGGGATGGGCTGCGCAACTATTTTGCGTCCATCCCGTGGGTTGAACGCTGCTTTGAAGGTAAGAAACCCTCGGATTGTGCTACTGCTGTTGCCGGTGAGATCGGTCTGGGTATGGAATACTATATTCCTTACACTGATGTCACCGGTGCCCGAGGAGTGCGCCCTTGGTTCGGGCGCGAGTGTGCGAGGGCTGTTGATCAAAAGCAGTCCGCGTATCGCGCTTGGGTAAGGGCGCGTGCCACGCACGATCCCAATGTGAGCCACTTCAAGGCGGCGTACAACAGAGCCACAAAGGTCTGCAAGAGGGCTTACGTCAAAGCGGATGCCCTGCGC
The DNA here is from genome assembly GCA_963662185.1 of Eilema griseolum. Classification (NCBI taxonomy): domain Eukaryota; kingdom Metazoa; phylum Arthropoda; class Insecta; order Lepidoptera; family Erebidae; genus Eilema; species Eilema griseolum. The sequence goes on from OY759249.1 coordinate 8,663,011, forward strand.
ATTGCGCGGCTTGGTCAAGAGCTAGTGGCACATCCCACGGGCAGCCGTGGATACTGGCGACTGGCCAAAGCCGTGCAGGCCAACTTCTGTCAGCCTTCGCTGCCACCGCTGCGCTACCCTGATGGATCCCTGGCCCATGGACCGCAAGAGAAAGCCAATATGCTAGTAAATCTCTTTGCGGCCAATTCCCGAGTCGATGATTGCGGTATACAGCCGCCGACACTACCCAATGGTGACCACGTAATGCCTGAAATACGTATCAGGCAATGCGATGTTCGTGCGGTGCTTCAATCACTCGATGTCCGGAAAGCCAGTGGCCCGGATGGTATTCCAGCGGTGGTCTTACAAAAATGTGCAGCGGAGTTGTCTCCGATGCTTACGCGGCTGTACCGACTGTCCTACAGCTCGGGTACAGTGCCTTCGGCTTGGAAAGAGGCGAATGTACAGCCGATCCCCAAGAAGGGGGATCGCTCAGAGCCAGCCAACTATCGACCCATAGCCATCACCTCAGTGCTGTGCAAGGTCTTCGAGCACATCATTAACAAACAGCTCATGCGTCACCTAGAGGATCACTCCTTAATTAATGACCGGCAATATGGCTTCAGGCCGAAACGGTCAACGGGTGATCTTCTAGCATACGTTACCCATCTTTGGGGTGAGGCTATGGACAAGCACGGCGAGTCACTGGCAATTAGTCTTGATATCGCCAAAGCTTTCGATAGAGTCTGGCACAAATCGCTTCTCTCCAAGCTACCAGCCTTTGGTCTGCCTCCTAGACTGTGCAACTGGATTGCTAGTTTCCTGCAGGAGCGCCGTATCCGCGTCCTCTGTGATGGACGGGCTTCGGAGTTCTTGCAAATAAATGCTGGCGTACCGCAGGGGTCTGTATTATCTCCCACTCTCTTTCTTCTGCATATCAACGACATGCTGTCCACCGGCAGCATACATTGCTATGCAGACGATAGCACCTTACACGGGAGTTATCACGGACAACCTGCGGCCAAACAGTCTGATATCGTGGAAAAAAGACAGCTTCTTGTCACTGAACTGGACCGGATCTTGAATCACATTTCTCAATGGGGCTCCGAGAACATGGTCGAGTTCAATGCCAAGAAGACGCAGGCTTGTGCGTTCACAGCAAAGGTATCTTCTTTCCTTCCCCTTCCCACTCTTCAGAGCACGCCACTTCCACTGCAGGACAATCTCTATATCCTAGGCATGGATATTCGCTGCAAACTGAATAACAGAAATTACATCGAGAGCATCATCAAAACAGCCTCGCGGAAACTCGGACTCTTAAACAAAGTGAGACGTTTTTTCACGCCGGAGCAGCGGTGTCTTCTCTATAAGACACAAATTCGCTCCTGCGTGGAATACTGCTCGCATCTCTGGGATGGCTCCGCGAAATACCTACTAGATGCTCTCGACAGGTTGCAGCGACGCGCGGTCCGAATTATTGGGAACCCTGAGGTCACGAACACCCTCGAGCCTTTGCAGATGCGTAGAGATATTGCTTCCTTGGCTGTATTTTACCGTCTCTACCACGGTGAGTGTTCTGACGAGCTCTTCCAACTAATCCCACCATCTCCTTTCCTACATAGGACAACACGTGCAGGCCTTAGATGTCACCCTCACACTGTGCAGAATATACGAGCAAGAACCAAGCGGTTCGGAGACTCTTTTCTTTGCCGCACCACCAAGACCTGGAATTCATTACCAGCACACGTGTTTCCTTCTTCCTACAGTCCCGGGGCCTTTAAGCGGGGCGTGAAAAAGCATCTGATGAGGCCGCCAAGCTGAGTGCCACCATTGTAGCACTTAGTGTCTGTAATGGTGACCCTCTTTCCTGAGACTTTGCCTTTAGCTTACCATCAGGCGAGGTGAGGTCAAGTTGGCGTGTCCTATATAAAAAAAAACAAAAAAAAAAAAAAAAAAACTTTACACTGCACTTACTTAAAACTGTACATTATTTCTGTTAAATTTTATTTACTGATACACTTGTAAATCTCCAGACAAATTACCTAGTTGCTTTTCTATTAAAATTAGGGTGATTAATAAACTGCATACAGTAGGTACATTACTTACTTTCGCAAACTTTTATTTTCTGTGTAAAAAACCCTGGTAATAATTCCACCAGTAGTATAATAACTGTTATTTTAGAGTCAAATCAATTTAAAACCATTTGATATCTTTGACATCCGATCTATTGCTCGAAGCGGCGGTTTGTAAAAGCTCCTTTCCCTTGAAAAGTGGACGCGAAACACGAGAGCACTGCCTTCTCCACCCCTAATCAGTTGTACATTGCTACCACTTTTTTTAAAATAGGACACGTCAATTAGACTTCGCCTTGCCTGATGGTGAGCTGAAGGCAAAGTCTCAGAAAAGAGCATCACCACTACTTACATACAGTATGTGACAATGGTGACACTCAGCTTGGCGGCCTCATCATATGCTCTATCACGTCCCGCTTAAAGGACCCGTGACTGTAGAAAGAAGGAAACAAGTGAGCTGGTAATCTCTTCGATCTTAATAAGAAGGTATTAAGAAGAGAACAGCGGTTAAAAGGGGGACCAAGTGTTAGAATAATTTTCTGCTTAAGACACCATAAACATGACTATTTTTTTTTATACTTTCTGTGCCGTCACTGTCTACAGTGACGGCACAGAAATTCCTTTCTCTCTCTAGGACAAAGCAGAACAAGCCTTTGTTTATTACGGACATAAGGTTCAAAATTACCCTTTAAATTTACTAAGTAGACTATCTTCCTTCACATTTCACTTAGTTCCTTCGTTGCTATATAAATAACCTTTACAATAATTTTGCTTATAGTTTCCTCTTTCTTCTTGGTACTTACTTTAATACCGAATAGAAAATTCAGTACCGTAAAGTACAATTAGTTTTGCTAAGGAAAAATTTTGTACCGTAAGGGACAATTATCTTTCATAATTTAAGGTTTTATTGAAACCAGTTAGATTGTGTAAATATATCGTATATAGCTTTATAGAGGAAGAAATTCTAAGAATTTTTGTCATAGAGACTATTGAGATAGGAATAGGCATTAAAAAGTTACAGATGAAATAGTAATAAAAAAAATTTACTCTCATGAAAAATCGTGTTTTGTCCGTTACCTTAATTCAAACTTCTTGTGTCGTTATATTAACGCCTTTAAGGGTAGGGAGAGGAGAGGTGTAATCAACACTTACATTCCACCAACAATGATTTTCGGTCTTACTCAATAGGAGGCGAGCTTATTGACGAAAATATAAATATCAATAAATTCTTTGAACTGATTACTTCACATTTCGCAATTTAAATTGGACCATCTCATATTAAATACTCGTTCGGGAAAACCTCGTGCCCAAACGGGATGCCACAAATAACTCGACCCGATAGCATCCGGTACCGGACACATGATTAATTCAACAGCCATCGCACAATTAAAATGATTGTCCGAATTCTGGTTCATTATTGCATGGATTTTGGATTTGACCATTATCGGAAATCAGGAAGCACTTAATTAACCCGGTGGAAAATTGTACATTATGTTTTTATTTATTACAGGGATAAGCTGATTTTAAGTGCTTATAAATTGAAAATTATAAACTAGTTGAAAAGTTAAATAGATTTTATAGTATTATCATAAGCCCCGTTAGGCACTGTCGACTAGTCGCCGGCGATTCAGTCTTTCGGCAACAAAACATAAGCAAATGAGGGGCTGAAATAAACTAATTCCGCGGCGGTGGCGCGCCTCGCGCGCCTCCCCCTTTCCGGGGACGAGTTAGGGACTCTGTAGTCCCCACACCCGAGAAGAGTCGGGTCGGTCGGGGTGCGAGGGACATGCCTGTCAATCTCACCTTCGGCAATCAAAGCGACCCACAGGCGCGGCGGCGTGCATTTTGGTCGGTTCGAGTCCGACATAACCTCTTCCACCGGCTCCGGTGGGGAGGAATCCGTGGGGATTATGCGCACGTAAAAAAAAAACTATTAAACTAATTAAAGTAACAGTTACTTTTAGTAACATTTATTTTGTATACAGGACACGTCAGTTTGACGACACTTCAGTTGGAATTCACCTCACCTGATATAAAGCTGAAGGCAAAGTCATGGGAAAGACACGTAGCATGTTACATCTATGGTACTAAGCTTGACGGTCTCATCAGATGCTTTTTCACGCCCCGCTTAAAGTATCTGGGACTGTAGGAAGAAGGAAACACCTGAACTAGGGAGGAATTCCAGGTCGTAATAGTGCGGCAAAGGAAAGTATCTCTGAACCACTTGTTTTTTTATGGGATGTTCTGCACCGTATGCGGATTCATCTAAGCCATCCACGTGTTGTTCTGTGTAGAAAAGGAGAGAGTGGAACTAAATGGAAAATCTCATCAGAACACTCATGGTAAAATACAGCCAAGGAAACAATAATAACATCTACAACCGCTTGAGGGTGTTTGTTATTTCTTATAGAAAGAAGAAAGAAAGTAAGAAAAATATTTTATTCAAGCCCCACACAGCGGGCACCCCACCAAATACAAACAGTATTATTGTTTAATATTTGTGTTGTTTGCCGTATTAGTTTTTGCGTTTCGGTTGCATACAAAGCAAATAACTTGCAGCCCAGGGCCTATACTCTTACTCATTTTCCTGTATGAGTTTTGTGGGATGACTGCCGTCTTATCCCGGAACTTTGAGAGAAAAGCCGACTCCAAAGCCTGGTTCGTCAAACAGCTGATGAACCAGCTGGCTGATGAAGTTGGCTTGGCCCTGTACAGGACGTATACTCTATACGGGGTACGCTATAATATGCTTCTCTCAAGTCCAATTTTTCACGATTAGAAGATATTTTACCAGAAATTCTTAAATTATAACTAACACGAATATTCTCCGCTCTAACTAATGACAAAGATTTCTTCAAGAAGACCTCCAACACAAAACAAAAAGTTTGACCATTGTAAAAACTTGATTATGTGGCTGAAATGCATGGTCAAAGCTAAAATGGTAGTAGTAGAGTATTTTGAACCCCACATGAAATAGGATCAATAAGAACAAAAACATTTTATGGACATTTAGCATTTTTCTTGCTGACTGTGCGTACACAGTTGTCAAAATCTGTGAATGCAGTTCAAAATATCTCAAAAAGTCAGGAAATGTCGCCTAAGAACATTTTGCGGTAACTACAACGGTACCTGCCCTTACTGCCCTGTTTCAAAAATATATACCCTGTATAGATAGAAGAAGAAGAAAAAAAGCTTTAGAACGAAATTGTTATCGAACTAAGTACAATAGGCCTTATGACTTATCGAACAAACTAAATTATATTTATTCGAATATTTAGAACAAACTAAATTTGAATTTGCAACCAAGACTCCTTAGAAGAGCCACAATTCTTTCAAATCCTCGTTCAAAACAATTCAAGCCATTCCAATTTAATTTCGTACCTCTTGAGTTCAGTTTTAAAAGTACTTTGGAAGCATTTAGGTTAAAACATTTAGACTTAAAAGAGGTCGAGCGAATAAAATGCAAATTTTATGTTTTACGCTTGCCATACCAAAGTCAATACGATTAAATTATGACAAATAATAAAATAGATGAAAGGGTTCTACAGTAAAGAATGAGTATTGTGTCATGGGAGGAATAAAATACCCTTCAATGTTCAAACGAATTGGAAAACAGATCCTCGATCTAACCTTTATTGCCAAGAGTCCATTGTATTGAATTGTTTGGGGACGTGATCCGGTCACTACTCCTCAGACTTGAAAATTCATCCCTGTTTATACTTGTAAAACAGGGTTGAATTTTTGAACCGCAATCGGAGAAAAGTACTTTATATACTTTTTTTTTTTACGTGCTCAAAATCCCCACGGATACCTCCCCACCGGAGCCGGTGGAAGAGGTTATGTCGGACTCGAACCGACTAAAACGCACGCCGCCTATCACTAAAGTTAGCAAGACAAAAAATGCAAAGAAAATAGATTCAAAATATATTTATTCACAACATTGCATGCATCTACTGCCATACAAAACAGGACAAAGCTTAATATCTGTGATTAGCAGAGAAGTTGGACTTGTCTCCGGCTGCTGATGAGGCGGCACCTTCATATTTGCCTGATGAAGCTAGACCGTTAGCCTGTAATGAAGGAATATGAATATTATTTTAATAATGTACTTTAATAGTTGTAGAATTTCAAACTATTTTAAAAGTGTAAATATACATAAGCAAAGAAAATTTTTGAGGACAATTGAAAATAGATCAATCACTTAATTCATTTTGCATTGCTGTTTGTATACCACCCTTTTTGGATATTTTTTTATACCACTTAGGTGGCAGACAAGCACACGGCCCACTTGATGGGAAGTGGTCCGTGGCCTATGGACGTATGCAACACCAGGGGTGTTACACTCGCGCTGCCGACCATGAAGAAACCTTCTGATGCCCCTCTTGAAGAACCCCATATTGTTGGTGCTTGGGAAAACCTTATACTTACAAATGGGATTTGCACAGCAACTGGACTTGCTACTAGATATTTTTGTAAGGTACTAAAAATAGATCTACCTGATAAGCACGATTCACTGTAGCCAAGTAATTGGTCCCTAAAAACCTTTTTCAACCTTAAGTTGCCATGCAACGACCCGCGATTTCACGAATGGTGCGTGCCAGGGCGGTCTACGGGTGTGCTACACGCACGATGGGACTCGTCTGTGATAATGTAGATCCATCGTCTGTGTCAATAAAACCTCGCACCGTAGAACACCAGCTTTAAAGACTATTAAATGTAAAATACCTTCGTCCTTTTCAGTAATTCGAGCTGAGCTTTCTTCACATTTTCGTCTTTTCCGGCCCACGTCGTCCATACTGAAGCCTGAAGGGCTCTGCCGTAGCTGAAGGTCAACCTCCAGGGTGAATACAGCTTGACTTGATTGATGGCGTTCAGGTTTAAAGTCGCTTGCTCCTCGGATTGACCACCGGACAGGAAAACAACACCTGATGGTCGAGGGGTGTGTTTTGTAAATGTCAACATGATACTGTTAAGTTTGCGTAAATGTCTGTTTTAAGAGATTCTATCGCGATTTATTCGCTGGTATTTTTTCTGTATAGCACAGCGCATATAGGTAGTGATGTCAGAGGTATGGGAACATTTTTTTAATATAGGATAGTTAGATTTCGCCTTGCCTGATAGTAAGCTGCAGGCAAAGTCTCAGAAAAGAGGGTCGCCATTACATACTTAAACCATGTTACAATGGTGACACTCAGCTTGACGGCCTTTTCATTTATGCTTTTTCACGTCCCGCTTAAAGGACTGTAGGAAGAAGAAAACACGTGAGCTGGTAATGAATTCCAGGCGTTAATAGTACGACAAAGAAAAGATTTTTCGAACCACTTGGTTCTTGATCGGATATTCTGCACCCTTATGCGGGTGATATCTAAACCCTGCACGTGTAGTCCTGTGTAGGAAAGGGTTTGGATGTAAGGAGCCTGACCAAAACCTTCAGAGCAAAGTCAACCGCAACGGTAAGTCAGTATAACAGCTGATTGATGGACTAATCTCTGGCGCAGTCAGGGTCAGGAGCCACATTCACCACATTCACTCCGATAACAACCATATAAGCCACTTAAAATTAACAGAAAGTGAAAACCGCTTGTGCATACGGGAATTTCATTACAATTATAATGACAGTAGATATCACAGCGAAACGACATACACATCGCGTTAAAGGTGTACAGCTAAACTGATCTGCTCCCAAGAGTATGCCACATGTCTACTCCCATTTGAAATCAATTACCGAAAGATGATTTTACCTGGCATAGCGGCAGGCACAGTTCTGCGCAAAGCTGTAACAGTTGCTAGAGCAATCTCCTGTGGTGTGCTCTTCACAGCGGCTCCTACGCCTGGTGTTACCTGAAATATTAAATTGTTAAGAGTTTTAGCAGGTTAAAGTGGTCACAATAGTCAATCAGTTTCAGTTTTCGAAGTCAGTTCTATTCAGATACAGTTATTAAACCCGCTCACATCTTTTATTTTCTTCTTAGGAGGAGTAATAAGAAAATCGAAGAAAATCGAATCAAAGTCGTACTCACGTCACGTTAAATACTTTATGACCCGGGAGGGGAGCGTTAGTTGTAACTAGGCAAAAACTTCTAGGAACAATACGCTTCTGTGTCAGCGGTGCGACAGTAGGTAACTTCTGCAACACGACTTGCGAGTTTTAGATATCTAGTTTCAGGTTTAAAAATTATTGACAAAGTTCTAATACTAACCATATTTGGTTTCAGCAAAGTGCCTTCTAAGAAGACATGGTGATCATTCAGCGCCTTGTATAGAGTTGCTAATGCAACTTCTGTCACCTTTTGTGCTCTTACGATGTCGTGATTGCCTGGTAAAAGAAAATTATCATTAACATCTCATCTCATCTCATAAACTCACGCCTATATCACCGAAGGGTTAGGTTGGGTTTCACATTTCGCCAGTTTATGTTTAGGTCCCAATGTCATAGGTGGCGAGCCTATTGCCATTAACCAGGCACTTATAAACCTGCGATAAATACACGCATAACTTCGAAAATCATAGAAAAGTCAATGGTATGTGCCAGGGTAAAACCTGGGATCGAACCCGAAACCTCGTCTCAGCAGTCCATTATCCATACCACTAGGCTACCGCGGCTTACCTACCTTTACGCGGTTAATATCTATGTATATATTATTAAGGATAAATTATCAAACTCAAATATAGACTGGTTTTCAAAACGATATGAAATTTTCATTTTGTGTTTGATCCATCTACAAGGGGTAGTAGACAATCGATAAATATAAAGAAATACATTTGAAGCTACATTAATTGGAAGAAAAATAATGAATATATCAATAACAACACCATGGCAACAGCATGAGTAACAGCGTGGTGGAAGTGACCCAGGAGGCGCAGGTTTGATCCCCGTTCGGTGTAAACATATTTTGTACGCATAAATAAGAGTATTTGCATTAGTCTGGTTGTGCCTCGAAGATCACGCTAAGCCGTCCCGGTTGCCATACGATCATCTATGGCAGTCACTACGGGTAGTCGGTGTCTTAAAAAGCCCAACGACTGGTGTAACTGCAATACTTCTTCATCGCCAACTGGTTTAGAAGGTCAGATAGCAGTCGTTTCAAAGAAATTATCAAAGTTCAGCCGCATCTTGGTTAGACTAGAAATCTGACCTCAACTGAGTTCGGAAAAGTCTTAAAGAATGATTAACTGCATAAAGTTTGCCGGACAATACGAGATGATCAATAAGATTACCAATACAAACATCTTTGTTTTGAAGAAGACCTTTGTGTTGAAGAATATTTCACCACAATGTCAACTAAATTCAACTTTCTCAACAGTAACGTTAGAAGTCAGGACCAAGTAAATTACAGTATGATTTTATTACAGTTACATCCTTTGATGAATCTAAGCTGCTCATTTGCCTTCGAGGATGTTGGTATATGTATGTTACTATAGCATTCATATGGTATAATTAACATAACACTACACTATCGAAATTCAATTACACAAATCCATAGTACACACAGTAATCAAACAAGAGTTCATGCAAATCAATAGACGTGTATTAATTATTCTGGCAGCTTCAGTCGATTACTGTGATAAGGAGAAACGTGTCAATTAAAGGATCCATCAATATAATTATTTCGTTTGTCTGATGGAATAATTAGTTTTCACAAAACAGTGAGATAGAGGAAGCAGTAGAGCGTTATTCTGAGTGATGTCGTGTTTCAAACAAACGGTGGATTATAATTGGTTAACACAAAGGAGAGAACTGGCGTTACACTAGACCAACTTAAAATGTGGCTTTTACGAAACCGTGTAGCTACGAAACGGTTTTTAACTCAGAATAAGATTCGATTCTGTTCGAACTAAGTCGACAGCGGCATCCGTGGTGAGAGTAAGGTTTAAATTTCTCGTGCTGTAAATTTAGTGACATCGAGCACAAGTTGATAGTGATCTAAGTTCTTGCTATCGACAATGTGACGTCACTAAATTCACAGCAGGCCAAATTGAAATCTCAAAGCGGATTCAGTTGTCGATTTCGTTCGATCGTTCGAAACGTCCTTACAGCATGTGGCTGCTGTTCAATATTCTTTATTTCAATAATAACATTGTTATATCTTATTCACGTGGATTCTACGTAAACTAAGTTTAACACCGCTTCCTAGGCCCTAGTGGAGAAGAAGCGATGCGACAAATGATCTTAAATAACTCTTCAATGAGCTGATCTACCGGAAGATGATTAATTTTCTTACTAACATTAAAATGAAAAAACCAAAATATACGATTATCACTCACCATCCAACAAAACATCAGGTTCAACAATAGGCACCAGACCCTCACTCTGGCAGATGGACGCGTATCTCGCTAGAACCTGAGCCATGTCATTAAGGGCTTGTGCTGATGGAGTATGGTCTCCGATTTTAAGAGGACAACGCCATTTGGCAAAACGGCAGCCTTGCTTCTTATATTCTGCGCAACGCTTGCCAAGGTCATCTAAACCTATAATCAAAAATCAAACTTTTAAATTAACAGTTAATATCCTTCCAATCGAGAAAATATTTGTAATATTCGGATATTTTCTAGGTATATTTCCTCTATTGTAACTCACAACACCTTCCTGCGATTCTCAGATGCCCGGGTTATTTTTATTTTACCTATAGCAGCCTAAACAAGCCACAAAATATTACAGAATAGGTTAAACTAACCTGGTGTCTCTGGTATTGCAAATTATTAAGAGCAGAGTCATAATTTGTTGGTTACTTTCGCGCTAATATTGTCTCTCGTCTCCAGTTTATATACTACTACGTGACCTAACCTATATGTAAAGGCGAAATCTCGTACTAAAATATATTAAAAATCCAATCACAACCTGTCAAAATTAAATTATATATCAAAAATTGTTTTTTCGTAACGCAATTTTAAATTAAGAACAAATATCGTGATCGTTATCAAGACTTTAATTTTGGAAAAGAATTCACGAGAATGATCGTTTTTGACGTTTATCGACTGTTTAAGATTTTTATTAGGAAAATTAGTTTTCTGTCCCCTAAGTTCATACATAACTTGTCAGAAACTATATACTAGTAGATTATTGTGTACTGTCTTTGAGCATAACTACGAACCTTGTGTGGTAACTTCATCAAGAGACAAGAACAAAGGCACGGCATCTTTATCCAATTTGATGCCCGGTATTATGTTATTCTGCTTCAGTAACTCTGTAAATGGCGTCCCGTCGTCCGTCTTTTGGTATACCGTTTCATCAAATAATATTACTGCTGAAATATGCTCGTTTAACGTCTGTAATATAAAATATTTCACAGGGTGAATACATAGAGATTAACATGATTGATTGCGGCAAAGTAGAATTGGGACCACTCCATCTCTTCCTATGCGGTGTCGTACAAGGTGATTAAGGGATAGGGCTGTTTAACATCAGACAGATATATATAGACTCAGTCTCAGATGCATGGCTCGAGTCAATAATAGTGCTTGGAAGACGGCAATAGGCTTACCCCCAATTACGTGGGACCGAATTCAATGATTGGTGTTAATTTTTGTGTGTTAATTCACCTCTGACTAACTCTCCGGGGATAAAGGCGTGATTATATGTATGTATGTATGTCATACAAAATACGATTGTCTATAAGATACTTACAAAGTGCAAAACTTTGCACTTAGCATGTTTTTCTTCTGGACCACTTAAATATTTTATATTCGAAAATGTTGGTTACAGGACTAGTGTTATATTTAATTAAATTTTGAAGTCATTATGTATGCTAACTTTTCCTATGGATTGAAATAAGAATAGAGCAACATCTAAGATGGGACTGAGCTAGCTAGACACATCCTGGATATTTGAAATTATTCTACACATAGATCTTGGGAGATCGCCGGCACCATCTACCGTTATGCTTATGAAGGGTTGCGAGAGTAAAGTCTAACGGTAAAGTCAACATGTCAATCAAAACAATGAACTCCAACGTGGTACTTTGGTTAGAATTTCTCGTGCGTGGAGCCGCTGGCAACACAGTTTTTAAGGGAAAGGGAGAACGCTTTACAAAACTAAAGCATATTATTTATTTTATTAAATTAATTACAAAACATATACCTACATCCGTCATAAAAATACCACATAAACTCATTAGAGTTTTGCCGTGCATTAGTACCATCTATGTTCAAACAGATTACAATACTATCGATTACAGTAGTATTGATTTAGTCAGAATCGCACTCGTCTTCCCAAAGTGTAATATCAAAAATCAGAAACAAACGAGCTATTATAATCGAATTGAAAGGTGGTTGCAACTGGTTACTATGAGGATGATGATGATTTTAACAGATAATGTAAACGAACCTCAGTGGTAAAAAGAAGTTGTCGGTACCGTCTTCTGTTGTTCTCTGTATTTTCTGCGCCAATCCCTGCTAAGAGCTTGCCAATACCCTCTGGAAAGAAATATATTTTTAAATGACTTCAGACTTGAAACATTAAAACAATGTTGCACTTACGAATTTAGTAGCTGGATAGTCCCAAAGACAGAACCTTGTGTTTAGTTAGACGATTATTAGTACGATAATTAAAAAACTAATTCTTGAGAAGGCAGGTATATATAATAAATATAATAATAAATATAATAGGTATAATAAATAAATAAATATTATATAGAGGTCTTCCCGTTCCAATTGAGTAGTTTGACTGGGGAAGTACCTCCACCCTATAGAATACCACTAAAGACTGAAGGCTAGTCCTGATTGGTTCGGCGCAGAAACTCTTTGTTCTTACAGGGTCAGTAGCGCGGGTAACTCCCCAGAGGATGACTTCATCCTCTCTCGTAACACCCGTCAACAGAGACAGGTTGCTCTACAAATAGTCCTAGAATCCGCACCTTTATCGCGGCGATGGTTCGCTGCGCGGATGCGTGGGCGGCCGGCGCATGCTTTTGCGAGCAAGTAATGCTCGTAAAGGAGATTGTGGAGCGATAACGAATGAGACTCGCAAACCGCGGTGCTCGCGAGCGAAGGCGGCTCGGGCGTCCGAGGTCGCACAATGACCTCCGTCCCCCATGAGCGCAAGGGTTGTCTCATAAGAGACGGTCCTGGGCCGGCCGGGGTGGAGGGATATGTGTCAGACAATCTCACCTCCGGCAACCTGCGGCCCACACAGACGGCGTGCGTTTTAGTCGGTTCAAGTTCGACATAACCTCCTCCACTGGCGTCTTTGGTGGGGATTTTACACACATTAAAAAAAAAGGCGCCTCTTCCTTCGGACGTTTTGTTTCATTTCATAACAAACGATTCCTTATGTGTAAAGAGTATTACATTCGAACAATTTACATAATTAAAGATAACAAAGATAAAATTGTCTTGACCTTAACTTAACAAAATATGGTGTGATACGTAAGCGATTACGAATATTTACGGGTTTTTATATCAACACGTGTATACTGAGTGTAAAATGATAGTTATCGAGATTTTTTTATAAGGTGGCAGAAAAGCAAACAGCTCATCTGATGGGAAGTATTTACCGTGATATATGAACGGGAGCCAACTACAAGGACGTCACACTCTTCCTGCTGACACTGTAAGAATCTTTTAATGTCTTTGAAGAACTCCATATTGTAGTCGCTTGGTAAAATAACAGCAAGATTCTACAGCAGATAGAAAAAATTGAATCAAACCAGGTGGGATTCAAACCCGCGTTCTTTCCCTTACAAGGGGAGCACTCTGACCAATGTGAAGTTCGGTGAACTTTCGCCTGAAACCATCCAAATTCTTCTATACATATATCTGTGTTGCGGCGACGGCAATATTTTTTTTTTCTTTTTATACAGATTGATGGCGCTTGTTACACGTATTGAATAGGCCACTTATTCTTTTCCACAGACAAGTTTAGGTTGTAAACCTTTGAGAGTGGCGTGAGGCGAAACCGGTGAGGTTCAAAAATAAATAAAGGGAATAAATAAATAAATATTCCACGACATTCTACACAATGCTATCTAGTCGGTGAGCATAGCTTAACTAGCCTGTGTTATGGGATCTAGAATGCGGAGAAACATACTTTTTTTAAATACATTTTTTTATTTTTTTATTTCCATATTATTACATTAGTTCATCTCATAGAAGCACCCATAAAACCCGCATAGTTTTATCTTGGGTGTGAACATACATATTATACATAAATAGGTAGAATGTAGGTAGGTACAAGTCTTATTCAATTATTTTTTTCTTAGTTCGAGGATAAATAATTCAAATGTTCTACTCATGCACAATACACATGTCCTATAATCCCGAGTTTTTCAAATATCATCATCATCATGCCGTATTCACTTAGGTGGACCACGAGGTCTGCTCTCCTATACCATCCATCACAATTCGGTTTACTTTGACCTTTACGAGAGCTATCACTACTATACACTAATAGGGAAATCTATACTAGAACCACCACGAACCATTGAGATAATATTTGTCGAAGAAGACTGTACGGAGATATAGTCACTCAATGTAGTCTTTATGGGCATTACCCCAAAAACGTTTGGGTATATTTTGAGGGTAGCACAAGGTAGATGTAATGGTACGGAGGAGCTGCAATCCATCCATCATAGATCAAATAAATCCACGCGCACCAAAGCCTCGTTTCTTTTTTTTTGCACACAAACAGTACAGAGGTCAAACACAAAATAAATATATAAAAATATGTACAAAGGCGAGCCTAACTCAGTATGAGTCCTCTACCAGCAAACCTTTGAGTAGCAGAGAAGCAGTTAAAGTAATAAAGGGATTTCTCCTGCGAGTTGGGGTCAAGATATATGCCGGTAGCTATAATAAATATGATATGAAATCTATTTACCATTTGTCTCATCAACAGCAAGAATACCCTTCCCTGGAGCCACTATAGCCTCGGCTGTGGCCTTCAACTCCGCTTGAAGCGCAGGGTCGGGGTATGAGAAGTACGTAGGCGACATTGTCCTGGAAAATCGAAATATAAAATTAAGTTGGCAGACAGCAGGAATCGTATTAGCGGCCATTGGGGCGAATAAAAATTACAAATCAAAACACTGTGGTCATTGGTACCTAAAGAAGCAGTTTTCAACAAACAGATCAATTAATGGGTTTATTACTTTTAATTAGGAACGTGAACACAGATGTTTGGTACTGGACTTCGATTGCACTACCACAGTCATACCACATACACTGCAAGAAATATAAACTCATGTAATACATAAACTCACGCCTATATCCCCGAAGGGGTAGGCAGAGGTGCTAGCACCCACATTTCGCCAGTTTATGTTTAGGTCCCAATGTAATGGCGAGCCTATTGCCATTAACAGGGCACTTATAAACCTGGGATAAATACACACATAACTTCGAAAAGCATCGGAAAGTCATTGGTGTGTGCCATGGTAAAACCTAGGATCGAACCCGAGACCTCGTCTCAGCAGTCCATACCACTAGGCTACTGCAAGAAATGTTATTAAATTTTAGACTGAATTTCAAAACACTTTAAATCCAAAATTAAACGAAAAGAGTTTCATTACACTTTTTCATTCAATCTGCAGAAAGTCTTTTAATTTTGAAATTTAATAGCATTGCTTTAAAGTCTAAAATTAAATGGATTTTTAGCGGTGTCTGTGGTATGGCTTAAAAATGCTGATCACTACCAGAACCTATAACCAGGTAGGTAGGTACCGTGTTAGTTTTCGGTCGAGCAGAATTGGATCACCCCATCTCTTCAAAAAAGTCTCCTAAAAGGCGATTAAGGGATAGGGGCTGTTTTAGATCTGACAGTAAACATACAGTTCATGATTTAGTACCCGCTTGATGGCAATAGGCTCATTCCCTATGACATGTGACCGAAAATCATAGTTGGTTAAATGGAGGTGTTTTTATCCTATCCCTTCGAGAATTTACTGGCGAGATTAATGTACTTTTTAATATTAGTTTTGTGGAAGCACCGTTTTGAAAGGTACCGTAAATTTATGCCACTCAATGAATTTTTAGTGTCGTCTTTATGTTGTGTCGTTTTTTTATCTAAAAAGAAGAAATAGGTATTTTCAGATTTTAAGGGAGACTATACAGGGTGTATTTTTGAAAAGGGGCAGTAAGGGCAAGTACCTTAACCGTTGCAGTTACAGCAAAACGTTCTTAAAAGACCTTCCCTAACTTTTTGGGACATTTTGAACTGCATTCACAGATTTTGTAAAAAACTTACAGTTAGCAAAAAAATGCAAAAAGTTCAAATTTTTTTTTTTATGCCAGTCGATTCTATTTCATGTGGGGATCAAAAAACTCTATGGGACCATTTTAACTTTCAGTACTAGAAAAGACAGAAATCGCCAAAAACGTTTCCCATACATTTCGTACGGAAATATGATAAATCAACTCGAAACTCATAGGTCAGGTAAAATTTTTAACTATTTTAAATAAAAAAAATCATTTAAACATTTAAGAAATTGGTTTATGTAATAAATTGCTCAAAATGATTTCCATTTTCACGAATACATAAGTCTATCCTTTTTTGCACTGAACGAATGGCGGCTAATAATGTTCTGGGATGAATATTACGTAAAATGGTCATTAATGCATCCTTGAGCTCTTGAACACTGGCGTACGTCGTCTTATACACCTCGTTTTTCACGAAGCCCCATAAAAAAAAATCAAGTGGTGTTAGATCGGGGCTACGAGGTGGCCACTGTGTTGGACCATGTGTACCTATCCACTGTGTACCGAATAGGCGGCTCAAATTGGAACGTGAAAGATGACTGTTATGTGGCGGAGCACCATCTTGTTGAAAATGAACTTTTCGCAATTCCGACAGGGGCCATTCGTCCATCTCATTTTCAAGATGGTGTAAAATGACTTCATTATACATGGCAGAATTCAGTTTCCCTTCATAAAATTCCACCATTATGACTCGATTGGACATTATACCACACCAACAGTTGAATGAGAAGCAAACCTGATTATGACTTGCCGTAACTCTTAGTGAATTTTCTTTGGACCAATAGTGGTGATTTTTTCTGTTGTACATACCGTTATTGGAAAAAATCGTTTCGTCTGACCACAGTATGTAATTTAAAAATTCATGATCTCTGCTTATTTTTCCTCTTAGCCATCTGCAAAAAGTAAGCCTTCGAACATCATCACCCGGATGTAACACTTGAACTATGCGCCCATATCGATGGCACTTGTAGCCGTATTTCTTCCATATCTTTATCACAAGGGAGTGGGATACACCTACTTCAAGGGCGACTTGCCTGGACGATACCTCTGGATATGCTTCGACATAAGTCAGAACCGCAATCTCCGTGTCCATGTCCACACGAGGCTGCCGCTTTCTTTTGAAAGAACCCTGCAATTCCAGGTTTTTCAAAAGATTTGTAATAACCTTTCTTGTTGGCACATGCCGCAACGGATACTTATTGCGGTACCACATTAATGCAGCTCCCGCATTTCGATTATTGACAAAATACGCTTCTAATAAGTCAATTTTTTCACGATTAGAAGACATTTTAGCGAAAATCCTTAATTAATAACTCATACGAAGTTTCTCAGCTGAAACTAAGTATAACACACAGATTTTCGAATCAAATTCGAAATTTGAGGGTAAAAATTCTTTTTATTTACTTTACAGTCAATTCTACCCACTTCCTGGCCATAACAAAAAGTTAGACCATCGTAGAAATTTGTTTCTGTTGCCGAAATGTATGGGAAACGTTTTTGGCGATTTCTGTCTTTCCTAGTACTGAAAGCTAAAATGGTCTCATAGAGTTTTTTGATCCCCACATGAAATAGAATCGATTGGCATAAAAAAAAATTTTTTGGACTTTTTGCATTTTTTTGCCAACTGTAAGTTTTTTACAAAATCTGTGAATTTTGAACTAAATATGTCAAAAAGTTAGGGAAGGTCTTCTAAGAACGTTTTGCTGTAACTGCAACGGTTAAGGTACTTACCCTTACTGCCCCGTTTCAAAAATACACCCTGTATAATAAGTAATAGTATTCTTACGCAGGTTGGCAATAGGCTCGCCACCTATTTCATTGGGACCTAAACATAAACTGGCGAAATGTGGGTGCTAGCACCTCTGCCTACCCCTTCGGGGATATAGGCGTGAGTTTATGCTATGATATTCCTACGATAACATATTAGGTACCTATCTATTTGTAAAACGCTATAATAGCTGAAAGTACCTACTTGTGTTTTTAACTCATGGCGCTTATTTTTATCTCATAAAGTTAAAGGTAAAACTACCTAAGCTATGGAAAAAATTGAAACTCACCGATTTTGAATGTGTGCTGTCTGTTAGCAATCAGTCTTTGAGAGTTATTGAATTAATTTACAATGATAAATTTCTTAATATGTGTAAGGTTGCATGTAGAAAAAATAGTAGGTAAGGGCAATTACTTATTTATTGATATTGTGGATCTATGTTTTTGGAATATGTCCGGAGTATTTTCACATAAAACTTACAAAGTCATTGCTTGGTAACTCCTACATTTTGTTACCATTTAAGGTATTTAAATGTAATCAATGTATTAAATTAAATTAATCATCCAATCTATGAGTGTTTCTGTTACGAGTATAGTCTGTTAACTGAACTAAAACATCCAAAATAACTTATGTCGAATAACGACATCTAGTAGCAGCATTGAGAACTACACTTTACTGTACAGTCCATAGACAAGCTAAAAATGGAGAAGGAATTAGCTATTCTCCAAGATTTCATAACACAGATTTACAGACTGTTTCTATGAAATGAGTGAATAGTTTCCAAATAATAAAGAGGACTTAATTTTATCTTGACTTTACTACAATTTTACCCTGGAAAGTGAAAAAGTAGTTACAGTCTCACTGAATTTGGTAAAAAGATTAAGGTTCACCAGTTATTAGATACAGGGCCGGCAGTCTGTACATGAGATAGCGACCGAATTCGGATGTTAAGTACGTAGCGACGCAAACTAACCGAAATTCCCAAGTCTGTACTTAAAGTTACGATTTTTGTCGGTTATCGTAACGAAATTCGTCGCAAACTTAACAAATTCTCGGATAGTACCTTAATATCATAGACAAGCATAGATTTAGTTACTCTTGCCCTCAGATTCTCTTGTGTAATTTGTTGATATTTTTATTCTATTTGTACAATTATGCTTTATGAATTTGTTATTGTATTTTTTTTGACTGTACAATTTCATCAAACAGAAAAATCTCTCCGCTGAATGATTTTTCACAACACCCTTACCATAGATTATTATATATATAGACCATACATAGACTTTGGCATGGCAAGTTGACACAAGTCACATAAGTGACATAACACACAAAGCAAGAAGCCAAGGAAAAAGAATTGAATATTTTTGGAGATTGTAGGGAAATACGAGAAATATTATGGCTGAAGCGTGTTTAGCATGGGATTAGTTTACTCTAGAACATAGGCGGTAATGCGATGGCGAGTCGCAATGGATTCTGCGCGCTAGTGAAAATTATTTGAATTTGGCTGATGGTGAACACCTATCATTGTATTGCATTACAAAGGCAATGTTTAAAGAACTTGTTGATGAAATAGCGCTATCACTTGAAAGAAAACGCCCTTACGGGCTTTCTGTGGAGTCCTATGTAAGTTTCATTGTATAACTTGTACATCGTTTAACCTATAGTTGGGTTGATTAAAAATTATTATTTATCTAGAAGTACTTCATCTCATTTAATGTATTGTAATTGTATAATTTATGTGTTTTTTATCATTTTAGGTGTGTGACTCTATTCTGCTCATTTTAAATATAAATGCTCGATGGCCAGGAGCTCGGCATGATAGCCATATATATTATATGAAAATTCCCCAGTTCATGCCCCATGAAGACGTCTGTTAATAACGGAGACCACCATGCATGGTTACTTGGTAAGTTTCGAGTCAAATAACTGAACACCCCATGTGTCAATATACTATTACTGCCAGTGGGGCTGCTGTTGACAGTATATAATGACTGTCATACATGTTAACTGCAACCAACGGCTTAAATTATTTATTCATACAAATATTTGCACAGAGCATTTAATACCGCTTCACCACAGAGGCTGTCAATGTGTCAATATAACATATATTATATTTTGATTTAATCCGCAGGTGATGATGGACATCCACTAGAACCATGGCCGATGACCCCAATGAAGAACCAGCCCCTTGGCCTAACGACAAGCAACTATTGGAAGTATACACTGAAGACTGTGTATTACACTGAACTGATACTATGGTGAACATCTGTGGCATGCCACCGCCCCAGAGAATCATTCAGAAACATTATTTTCGATTGTTTTCGCCTTGTCAACTGCAAGTCAACCAAGTGGCCAAAATTATACATCAGCAACACTTCAGAGGTGCCATATTACAAGAATGTGCCGACCCAGTTCTTGAAAATGGTAGATATTGTACAAGTAACCTTGCGAGTACCATAGTAGTACATAATATATATATATACCCCACTGACACACAAATATGTAACTTACATGCAAGACACTACAGTAACGTTCTACAGGTGAAGTAGGAAGTGGTTTCTACTCTTTCATACTTAGATGTGTGCTATGCACTTGCAAATTAGTAACTACTATAATATAAACTAACAATCCCAAACCAATATTCTGCAGGCATTTTCTGCTTTTGATGGAACTAAAGGTTGTATCCATGAGGGTACAGTTTATATCAGAGGAAAATTGTATAATCCTTTTGCTATCTATTATTATTCATTACAAATGCCAACAGCTGTCACTCAAGCTCAAGTGGTGGATCCTTCCAGCAGAGAAGCTGTTAACCGGACAGACGGTTAGCCCTTCTGTACGGGCTTTTGCCATATATAACGACTGCCATAGATGTTAGTATGACAACCGGGGCAGACAATAGGCAGATACACAACCTTTGCAAATAGATGTATTTGATGCATATACATATTTTCACTGAACGGAAATTAAACATTGTCATCAACATCTTTGTGTAGACATACTATACTGATTGCATTGTTACCTCGCAGCTCAGGGTCCGCCTTCGGCTCTTTCTCCTCCACGACGTCAAGCCTACTCGTGCAACCTATATTGTAATCCTATTGCTATCTATTTCTTTTTATTGCAGATGCCAGCCGTTGTTTGTCACTCAACTCAAGCCTGAGGAGAGGATACCCATAGCCGAAGTCACAACAAAATGTTACAAAATGAAGACTGAGAAAATTTTATTGTCTGTAAAGACTTAATAGAAACTCTTTGTATTAAATACTTTGAAGTAATAAATGCACAAGATATGAACTTATATATATTTGTTTTATTTAATTTACCTGTATAGAAATCTACTTACTACCTACTGATAGTCTTTGTATGAACTCTGCAGTAACTTATATTGTGTTAGTTACTAGTCCTACATACATGAACATGACAGTTACAAATAAGCACCCATCAGAATATAATTATCTATTTCATAGCCTTGGGAAGTTATTCAATATGAAATTGAGCAATATAACATACACATTTCACCAAAAGTCTACAAATAATAACTTGAAGCTCAACCAAGTTCACCAAATAAGCATTCACCATCTTATAATTCTATTTTATCATGAAATTGAGCAATATAGCATACATAAATCACCAAAAGTCAACAAATAATAATTTGAACCTCAACCAAATTCAGCAAATAAGTAACCATCATCATATAATTGTATTCAATCATCCATTTCATAACCTTAGAGATTATTAAATATGAAATTGAGCAAAATAACATACACATATCACCAAAAGTCAACAAGTAATAATTTGAACCTCAACCAAATAAGCATCCATCATCTTATAATTGTATTTTATCATCCATTTCATAACCTTAGAGATTATTAAAATGTAAAATTGAACAATAAAACATCATTACCATCTAAATAATAACTTAAAGCTCAACCAAATTCACAAAATAAACATCCATCATCTTATAATTGTATTTTATCATCCATTTCATAACCTTAGAGATTATTAAAATGTAAAATTGAACAATAAAACATCATTATCATTCAAATAATAACTTGAAACTCAACTAAATTCACCAAATTAGCCTCCATTTATAATATATAATACTTATTTCCTCAATGTTGCCCAATTTCATATTTAATATTCTATTAAAAACATCAACAAAATGTGGACAAATAATAACAAATAGTTAACGACGTTAACTACTTTGCGGGCCTTCAAGAATGCTCGCATTCTTTACGACGAAATTTGATAAGAAACCGTCAATTTTTGTTAACTTGGAAGTCGAGACTTGCTAATATTGCCACCTTACCAAATACCGTCGTTAACTCGCACCGATACATGTAGAGACTTGCATCCCCCATACATTATTGCTCGCTTAGTCGCTACCTCAAAATGTACAGACTTGGGTTTGACGCAAACAAACCGAATTTTGTTGTTATCTTTGCTTACGATTTCGTAAGATAAGTATTAACGACGAATGTACAGACTGCCGGCCCAGGCATATGTGTAAAGTCTAAATCTTTACACGTATAATACAAGTCTAGACCATGGGTATAAAATAAGTTTAGTAGGTAAATTAAGTTGGGCGATAAGTATGTAAGTACAATAGGAAATTACTGAGATACCACTACAGTGTAGACGCAGAGCTTGCAAGTATTACCTACTTAGTACTTCTTGACAGTTCTTGACAATAGCCCCCTAAATAGGCTGGACAGTAGGGATGATAATTATTTTAATATCGATATTAATATCGAAATCTATTACATATCGGCAATTCGAACTTTAGGTAAGTATTGTTCAATTTAGAATAGTATTTAAGGTGTTTTGAACTTTAATATTAGATATTACAAACTATTTCTTTTAGTATTAGATAAAGTTTAGGAGAACATTACACATCGATTTAATTGATTTGAATAGTTCATTCATTCTAAATGTTTTAAAACTTTATTCAAGTTGACACATAATAACAAAGTTAGATAAATTAAACCCGCAATGAAAAATGTTTACTAATCATAACTTTGATTTACATTTGCATTTGGTTTTTATAAGAACATATTATTTTTAAAAGTGCAGTATTAAATTATGAAGTTATATCAAATAAATAAAATCGTAGTAATCACCTGTTTTGTCAGCGTACACACAAGAAATAGTGGTTGATAAGAACGCTAATGAATATAATACTGTTATCATATCACTCCTACGTAAAGGCTGATATTTTTATATGCATAATAAAACGAATTAATACGTACAAATTACAGCTCTATTCAAATTATTTTATTATTATACAATAGAATGACTGATCATGGGAAAACTAAGAGCAAAACTATTAATAGGATGAGTTAAGCTCAGCTTGCTTGGGATTTTTGCATCATCCAAGTGGGAAACAAGCATACGGGCTAAATGATGAGATGCAACTTAAGTTGATAAAATTTGTACTAGGTACCTAAGAAATAATTCCTATTAGTATGAACTACTTACTTTATATCTCTATTTGCATGTTAAAGTATATGTACACTTTTAGTTTTAGTTTAGCCGCTAACTACACCATATCTTTTGTTTTTATAACATTACTGTCCATCCCAAGGTAGCCCGGAAGAAATCGCTTCCAGCGAAATGGCCACCCCTTGTACATTGAATTGTATATATGCTAACTACCTACCCTACTATAAATCTGTTGGTGTACAATAAAAAAATATATTATCTGTCTACCTAAGGAAAGAGGCTGCATGTTATGCGAAAGTCCTTGAAACTTGTAGGATGGGTTTTTATTTTAAACGAAGTTTAATAGGTGCAGATCCCATTATATAGGTTTCTATTCAACGTAACCATAGTCTGCAGAAGTGTACCTACCTGGTAAAACAAATCTTTATCTATCCAAACTAGGCATGTGTCTATTAGGGATAAAATAATACCATCGTAAATTCTATTAGGATTCTTATTGTAAAAAACTATAGAAACATACTGTAGATTATTGTTTTCTATGTCCACAATAAATTTATTTCACTGATAAACCATTGACACTGACCTGATAATGAAAAATATTTGTATGAAACGATTATGTAAATCACATAAAGAACATGTCACATGCGAAAATATAAAATTCTTCCGTGGTATTCGATGTTCGACAAAAATATCACTACAGTAAAGTATAATTTATATTTTTTCATATACCTACATTGGTAACAAAATTTACATTACACTAAGAACTTGGTGGGAGTAGGTCAGTGTATAATCTTCAAATGGTTGTGTTCAAAAAAATGGAATATCAATCAGTCTGTTTTTTATATCTGTGCTGCTGTCTCCGTTACCCAGGGTGTTCCGCGTAGTCGTCCCAGGTACAGCACCCTAAGGAAGACAGCATCTTCTATTCTCGTGCGAAAATCCCCATAGTTGTCACCCGCGTAGGCCATGATGGGTCGAGCCTGGCTATATTGAATTCGGAGTAACTCAAACCACACGCCACACACCATCTCGGAGCTATCTCAATCAGCGAGATGTAGGTGACTTTGGATATCCGTTACTCACTCTCCACAGCGTCCTCTAGTAATCAGAGGGGCACGTGGAAAACCTCCAAACAGTCCTCTACAAAGCCGCTCCCGCATCGGCCGTAGTTTGCCGTAATTGCCTAAGTGGCAGCGTCTACTCTACAGGAAAAGAGACCACGCACTCCAAGTAGATAAGGCCTCGATCCTTCGATGACTATGGTCATTTATATGCCAAACCATAAAACAAATTTGGTTTTATGCAATTTGGTATAAATGATAATTCACTATCTATCTTAAATAAAACTTAGAATAATCCTATTTACTCTACGTAAGGTAGGTGCGGTAATAATCATATTCTACCCTCAACCGTTCTAATAAGAACATGCCTGCACAGAATGAATAGATATTATGGATGCCGGCTTACCCACGTTTTATTATCCAGTGTAAACCCGTGTGTTTTTGTCAGAAGAATCCAAACATGGCAATAAATTCAGTTTACACCAGTTTGATATTGACGAATTTTATCGATAAAAATCGTGAATTTGAATAGGGAATAAAAAAATAAAATAATAATTAAAATGTCTGATACCGCAGTTACTAAGTATCAGCTGTTAAAAGGGTTCTTGAATCACGCACTAGATTATAGGAAGTTGTGTGAACAGCTTACACTTAGGAAGGCAAAATTAATTATCACTCTCTGCTATAGTTGAAACACACAGACAGATGCCCTAAGTTATTGAAAGTAACTTGGCACGATTTAAACGAATCATTACACAATTATAATTTAAGTGAAATAATTATGTAACTACGTAACATCTTGTAATAGTAAGTTTAAAAATAGTAGTAATAATAATAGTGAATTAGTTCAGTTCAAATTACTACAAGTAATTTAAACTACGACGTGATTCTGTATTTCTACGAAACCTCGTGAGATAGCTACGTTTTATGGTTTCAATATTTAATTTTAGTGTTGTGGCTATTTTCTCTTTGGTTGTTACACTTTAATCGTATGGAGTTTATCTCTACTCATAATGTTTATGCCAGCAGTGCCAGAATGTAACTTTTGTTATATTTAGCATTACTTTTACCCTCTTATGTTACTGAACTTAAAATGTTGATTGATGTTACTTTTGCCGTATCGCATACGCATACGCAGACAAAGATTTCTTTTTATTTACGATAATGGGAGCGAAAGTAGCCCAGAAAGTGAATAAATAATGATTATGAATGCCCATTTTATATTTTTTACTAACTCTGAATTGTCTGGGAAAAAAAATTGAAATGGCCCTTCATCCTAACCCTAATATTAATAAAAAATACACATTAAAACGATTAATCATTCGTTATCTAAATCGAATATTCTCACAATCAATTTTAGACTACAACTGTCATAATGCACCTAACCGTAAATTATTTCCACTATAATTCTCTAATTTATTCGTATGTTATCAATGGATGTGCAACATATTAAGGTTCATCCACAGCGTACACTTTGAAGCTCAGGGTTCGCTCTCATAATCTTGGAGGTGCCAAATGTACCTTATCTTGTCTTTTGTGGGCCATCTGAACCCTAACTGGTGAACAAATCCGACACCAGTCACTGCACTATTTTCTATCTATTTATAAATTGTTATGTTATGATATATGTTTGTATCAATATCAATAATAAGCAATACTTTAAATCAAAGTGTAAAAGTCAAAAATCATTTATTCTGCATAAACCATTAAATCACCACTTACAAAACTTCAGTATAAAAAGAAATATGAAAGACTAGTCTAGCAATTTTAGCTTTCGCGTACCATCAGTCGAGGTGAAGTCAAGTTGGCGTGTCGAAGACAAAAAAAATACTAATGGACCACCAGTTCGAAACGCAGCCCCGACCTGAGAAAACTCCAGCAAGAAACTCAGTGGGCGTCTTTATGATCTATGTATATACAAACATTTATTAGACTGGTTACTTAGTCTAAATACAAAAATTTACTTGAATAGCATAGTTGAGTGAACAGCTCATATCCAAGCTTGTTTATTATCTAAGTATTCTTCGATTTTATAATAGCTTTTCTGGCACAATTTACTTTTAACTTGGTACATTTTTAAACTTATCCGTAGAGACTATAGGTTTGTAAATCCTTAACTTCATTAGGGAGCTTCTTTTTGAAGTCTACTACTAAACACTAGAAGATTGTTGTTGTGTCTGGTATTCATGTTATGCCTGTCACAAACACTTGACAATTTTGAAAAAAAAATCCTAAGCTAATATTTTTTTCTTTTAAGCATAAAATTATTAAAAGATATTGTTGCTTACACCGCCATCTCACTGCTTAAAGTAGTATTCAAATGTCCATGATAATCCATCGGTTGTAACACACGTCGTCGTCATTTATTGTTGAAACTAGATGGCGCTTTCCGCTGTAGGTAAAGCTGGCGCGCCTTCAATCAGTAGACCTTCAAATGACCTTTTGTATGTGTCCTCTTGTCGACTTATTATTTGACAGTACTACCAACGTAGCAGTTCGGGAGTGTCTGTGTTTTACCGGATAAATATAACAAATAGTAAGTAAAATATTATTAGAAGTAAATTTATTCAAAAAATATCATACTGTATAATAATTTTAATTGCCTTAGTATAAAATGCTTAGAAAGATGTATAATTTCTCTATCGGTTGGTATTGAATAGAAGCTAGAATGTCTAAATATTTAAGTAAAAATGTATCATGACCCTATTTTCTCTATTTTATTAGTAAAAGTCCTCAGCTTCATATTTATACAGGAAATCTAATTGGAAATTTCTTTCTGATGTATGATTGATTAACCTAAGAGACCTTGCATTTTCAGTTAATGTTTTTACAATCCAAAATAGGTAGTATTTAAATTATTAATTTATGTTATTTACTATGATTATTTACATAACCACCTCTAGCAAAATTTAATAAATCGCCAAATATAAATCTATTTTCAGCTAAGCAATCAATGTAAAACTTATGAATGAATAATACCTATTCATAATTATTCATTTCTGTTTAATCTGATAGTCGGTGAATTACTCAAATTGTTAAAATATAAGATTTTAACAATTTGGGTGGTTTCTTCTCTGTGACCTTTCAAGGTCACCTCGGGGTATCTATCTATTGCACATAGTAACATTTTTTAATAAGTATTTGGTGGTAGGTGCGTACGCGTACTCCGCAATTATACAAAAAATAATATAATAAATATTTTACAAAAACATATGAAAAAATCTCAAAGAAAATTAAAAATAAGAATTTGAGAGAAATATCGATATATTAGACCCATAAGACCTCAACCCTATTCCAAAATTTCAATCCAATTATAAAAAATAGATTATGTTTATAAACAACCTCTATGGTCAATTTCTATGGTTCAATTCAAGAATTTCTATTGTTAAAAATGACAATCTGACAGGACAGTTTTAGTTTAAAACAAAAGAATTTATTACGTTTTAAGAAGCCATATTTTATTGAATGTTATGGTGAGTTTTTGATAGAAGATAATTTCATAATGTCGAGTATAATATTTTTGATTTAATTATTTTTTAAGTGTATTTTTTGATAACCTAATTTATAATGGGGGGCAAAGGCAAAGGAAAGAAGAAGAAGGGACCCCCAGAGTCAGGATGGATGCCAGGATTCGGAACGAAGGGTAGGCATTCCTATAATAGTAGCTAATAATGTTTACAAGAGCAAAATAATGCGTAGGTCTTACATAAAAGTATATTATTTTAATGCTACTCTGCTTTGTTTGATCTTGGTTAGTATTAATTGATGAAGTCCTCGAAGACTGGTCTACAATAATGTTTAGAATATCCTATTGAATATAATTCTGTCTACTACACCATTTTCGGCTATTTAATCTCATACATAGCATAGGTAATTATGTATTGGGGTATGAAATTTCAGAAGGGGTATAGGAAAATTAAACAACTAAAATGTGCATGCTTGTATGCATGCCAATAATGGTATATAATCTCAACAAACATGAAATATATAAGACTAGTCCTATGAAGATTATAAAGGTTTTATATCACTCTACTAAGTTGTATTGATGGGAACAAAACTAGAAGAATAATAAATGTTCCTATCGGATCACCTAAAAAGTTGATTCGTTGGGAACAAAAAATAGTTGATTCATTTCAGTTGATTGCTTTAGTTGATCAGTGGAAAACCAGAAAAATACATATAATATTATTCAAGTGATAAGTGATAGCAGATTGAATGAAAAACTATTTTACTTTCCTTATGTAATATACACTGACGGACTCATAAACTGCATCAAAGTAATAGACGACTTTGAAATAAATATTTTAACCAAGTATGCATACTTTCTATGCAGATTTAAATTGAAACCTCTAGATTGGTTCGTGAACTTTAAAACAGCGTAGGGTCATATCTTTAAGTTTAAGTTTATGTACTGGAAAGGACCTTAAGACTTTTATTGAAGAAAAAACAGAAATTTAAGAAAAATTGGTTTAATTAAAAAATTGGTTTTAACAATAGACACAAACTTTATGCAAGGGTTTATTTGTGTTTTAATAAGGTGTATTACCCCCACGTGCCCTTATTACGGATTCTAATCGGTTCCGCATAGATTTTATAAGGGTTTTTAAAAGATCTTGTGGAATATTGTCCCATTCTTCTGAAAGTGCTGTTCTTAGTGCTGCCACTGTCGTGGGCGAAGGGTTTCTCGCATATACAGCTCTTTTTAAATTGTCCCAAACATGCTCGATGGGATTAAGATCCGGGCTGCGTGCTGGCCAATTCATTGTACGTATCCCAACCTCTTCGCAATAATGTTGAACTTGTGCAGCTGCATGCGGCCGGGCATTATCCTGCATTAAAGTAAAATTTTCGCCTATGAATCCCATGTAAGGCACCACGTGATCTTCTAATATCTCTGTTATGTAGCGATGTGCTGTCAAACCCCCTCTATTACCGTTTTGACGGACCATGTCTATGAACACAAGTTCGGTTCGCCCGTTCATCGATATGCCACCCCAGACCATACATGAACCGCCTCCAAAAGGAACACGCTCCTCAATGCAACTTTGAGCATATCGCTCCCCACGTCGACGATAGACTCTTCTGCGACCATCTGCACCATATAAACATGTCCTACACTCGTCCGTGAACAATACAGAGGCCCACTGCTCTTCTGTCCAATTCAGGTGATGACGCGCAAATCTTAAGCGAGCTTGTCTGTGAGCTGTAGACAACTTTGGACCATTTGCTGGTCTAAAAGGGGTGATATCCGCTTCCTTTAACCTTCTTCTTATTGTTCGTGCACACACGTTTACTCCACGCACTTCATTAAGCTCGGTTTTGATGTTAACTGACGTGAGGAAACGATTTCGCAGGGAAGTTATAACAATAAATCGGTCATCACGACCTGTGGTTGCTCGAGTTCTGCCTGTACCACGTCTCCTCCTGTAAGAACCTGTCTCTACAAACCTTCTGTATATTCTAGAAACCGTAGACTGGTTTAAATTTAAATTTCTACCAATCGTTCGTTGATCCAAGCCCTCCCGCACCAATGCTACAATTTGTGCCGCTTGTTCGGACGAAGTATCCATATTATGGTTCAAAAACTCTCGATGTGTTAAAAAACTAACCCAACAATTATGCTGGTAACAATAATTCAATTGACAAAACAAAAAAAATCAATGAGAATCAATTTAAAACTTTGCTATAAATAACACGCAAATCTGATACTACAAGTAAATTTTCTTTCCCGGCTATATTCATTTGTTTTACTGCAGTTCTATTTTTAAATTTAATTTTTTTTTAAGATTAAGAGCCAGTCTTTCCATATTTATATAATTTAATCTAAAAAGTTTGCATACTTATTATAAAAAATCCTTTTAGAGTAAACCTGAACTTTGATGCAGTTTATGAGTCCGTCAGTGTATATTCACACCCTATCTCCTGAATGAGTAGATTAAGGTGTATTAACTCAAATTTCAGTAACACATCTTTGATCCCATGTGAGCCTATTGCCATCATTGTCTATAGGCCATGGTAACCATTTCCCATCAGGTGGGCTGTGTACTTGTTTGCCACCTAAGTGGTATAAAAAAAAGCAGGCAGTTCTGACATTTTAATTTTGGGATTGATGAATCCTAAACCCAGGGTTGAGGGGACTAGTCATTTCCACGGTCTGCTGTAACTCTGGATATTGATATCTCAGCAAATATTAATCACATCATAGGGACCGCTTCAGTTGTTTTCCCATCAACTGATGATCCAAATACCATCAGCCATTTAATGTACATTATCAAGAAATGGCAATTTGTTGGCCGGCTTATAGTAGAACAGAATGACAGATTAATGTATGGAATTTAATATTAACGGCAGTTGTCAACACATGTCATATAATAATATAATCGTCATTCTAGTCTACAATAAACTGGCCAATGAATTGCCACTTGTCTAGATGGGTTGACATGTTCATTTCTATTGACAAAGTGTCATGTAGTCTTTCTATTTGTTTTTTTTTACGCTCTGTAACTATGTGACTACTTAAAACACTGAATTTTTGTTTGTTTTTGTAGTAATCTTCACAGGCATATGTACAGAAGTTTTGTTACATTAATATCAAAAAAAAAATATGAATGAAATATCAGATGAATTATCAATCAATCAATCAGCCCACTGCTGGACATAGGCCTCTCCCAATATGCGCCATTTTCTCCGATCCTCCGCCTTCCGCATCCAGTCTGTTCCAGATGAATTATACTAATAACTAATTCATAGGAGACAATACATAAATTTTTATATTATATATTTCGACTAATTCTCAGATGTGACCAAGACTAATACAGAGATGATGATAAATTTATAATAATTTTAGATTAATCTTTGAAAGTTCCACTTCAGCTGTCAGTTTTTACATCATTGATGGAACCACTTCAAATGTTATTTTTTACATAGATAATCTTGTTTCTTCTTCTCAAACAAATTTGTTGCTAATAGAATTATCAGTAATACTATATTTTGCCCATGACTTACGTCATTATGGATTTCGGTTATCATACACAAAGTAGGTAACAAATTAAAAGTATGTAGCTTTCCTATAGTGTCAGGTTACTTTTTAAAATGTTTCTTAACAATATACAGTTTAGGCCTACAGTGCACTAGCATATATTACTACTGTTATCTGATACGATGGCATGAGGCATAGTTTCATATAAACAGCCTCACTCGTTTTGTGGCTTTTAGAAGGTTACTATTTTTTTGTGATTTTCCTGTTTTAAGAGTTAAGAGTTTTCAACTGAGTATTCAGTTGAAAACTCTTACATTCAACTGGCACATGCAAATGTTAATGATGACTATGCCAAATGAATGACTATGACAGTCATCTAGCATATTCATTCAGCAGGCACACTCATCCAACTCATACATTTATTCCATTACTCTCCCTCAAATGATGACTATGCCAAATGAATGATGATGATGATGCCTTTCATCTGGCATATTCATTTAACAGACAAACTCATCAATCTGGTGCACTCATCCAACTCATACATTGATTCTATTAGAAAGAAAGACAACAACAACTAACCTTAACCTAGTATATCTCACACTGTGTGAACCCAAATAGGGCCCCATCTCAGCATTAAATGCTACGCACACTGAGAGTATGCGCAGCGCTGGTTTTCCGATGGGGCCGCTAGGCAGCGCTGACGCCGCGCTCATACATTTTAAAAATTCCGCGCAAACGTGCCAGCCGCTTCCCTCAAATAGATGAAGTATTTTTTATCTATTTTCATAGCCTTGTAGTATGTGGTATTGAAATCTTACTTACCCTGAATTGTTGTTGTAGCCACTATGAGCACCTACTTCCAATACCCAACCCCCGAGCTGCAAGAGGAGCTGAGGAAAATCGCCCAGGCGATTGTTACTCCGGGCAAGGGAATCCTTGCTGCTGATGAGTCCACTGGTAAGTATTTGGATATTTTTTAACTAAATAAAAACTCTTAGGTGTTTTAAGTCATAATAGGGTGTATTTAAACTTACTGGTCCCACAGCCCTGCCTCAAGAATTCACTCTATATACTTTTTTTATTTTTCGTAAATGTCAGTTTAATTCATCCATTCATTATTAGTATAATGGATTTGAATTTAATATTTAATCCAAAATTTCATTAGTGCTTAATAAAACCCTCAATAGTTTTTCCAAAATTTCGAAGCTTTTGGCCCAAAAAAATGTTAAAGTATCATTTTTTTTGCATAGGTACCATGGGCAAGCGTCTCCAGGACATCGGAGTTGAAAACACGGAGGAGAATCGCCGCAAGTACCGTCAACTACTGTTCAGCACTGACGCTGTAAGTAAAATAATTTCTAGGTAGAAGGGTACTCTGTGGTTCCTACACCCCAGGTGGTCTTGGGTGCAAGGGATACTCCTTAGACGGAGTGCGGTTTTAATCGGTTCGAGTTTGACCTAATCGAGAGGATATCTGTACGATAAAAAGGCACCAATTCTCTAGGCCAGTGTTTCCTAAACTTTTTATGAGTATTCACAGAAAAAATACTTATGTCTTTAAATCATAAACGAGTCTCATTGTTTAGGTACAATACAAGCGTATTGTAAACTTATGGTGCACCCCGCTATTTATTTTCGTGGACTGGTTTCTCGGCATTATTGGGAAATACTGCTGTAGAGAATGATTAGATGAGAAAGATAATACTAGACAGTATATTATTCGACAATAATGTATTCATCTACATTACAAGTATAACAACTAAACGAGTTTCTTATTTCCTGTCTAGACTGTCCATGAAATTTTTCTGCATTAAATGCCAAACTATTATTAATTCTTATTAAGTCCGCTCACTTAGTGTGAAAATTTAAAAAATCATGTCAAATGTCCGTACATCTGACTTAACTCCTGGCTGGCCTTGAGTCCGAAAATTATGTCAGGGTGGCGGCGACGCGATGTGAGCCCTTTATCCTTTCCGGTGAAACCTTTGCGCCACTCCCATATACGCCAGGGTGGATCTTTCACCTTCCGACAAGGTTATGTTTAGTAGTGGTACAACGCTGATAAAAAAGTGCATTCATTAGGTACAGGTTTTCTAAGGGCATACTTAACAAAGAGTTTCGGAGAATTTACCACTAAGTGTGGATCTTAAGAACGTGGATACGTAGTTTGCAAAGCTATATATCAGTATCTATAATGTCACTTCTGCCTCATTTTGAAGCGAGGCACATTTGCCTAATGCCTGGCGTTATTATTTTACGGTTTGATGCGTATAGAAAGTCGTAGCTTGACGAATTAGCGGCGCGTGCGTTGCAATAATGACAAGAGGGGTTTACAACTCTGTATAATTATTATTAATTAGTAAAAATCGGTTTATAAAATAACAAACATATAAAACCTTGTCCATCATTACGTTTTTATTCATGTAAGTCAAATGAGTGTATAATGAATCAAACTTCTTCCTGATTTGACTAGGAAATAGTCGATCAAAGCGGAACTAATGGCAAAACTACCTAATTAGGAAGCTGCTACCGATTTGTTTTATTGAAAAAATTGCAATAGAGTCCCAGAATATGGTTTCCTACATTTGGCGATGTAGTTGAATATCCCCGCTTTGTAAAGGCAATCTACTTTCTCATTTGCAACCTGTTTCCTTACCGAGTATGATTTCTGTACGAGTCGACTAACTGCCATTTAAACCGGTGAGGGCGTGATAGAACCGGTCTTATCCTCTGTCGATACTTTCAGGGTCGCCGGGGGCGTGGCACGACCGGTTTTCGAAGTCTTATCAGAAAAAAATAACTATTCTTGTAATTATCTAGCCAACCAGTATGCACAAGTACAAACAGTAGTTAACGAGGTATCTGACTTCCTTGATAGTAAGCGGCATTTACTTAACCACTGCCTATAAAAAGTAGTTAAAAGAGAATAGAAGAGACTAGCGGGCAGCGGAAATTCGTTTTACCACCTTATGAACGAAATCTCCAGGGCCCTTCAATGCTTAGAAAATGCCTAAATTTCAAGATTTTTTTGTTAGTCCTTTATGAATTTCCAGTAAATCTCAACAGATTCCTATGTAATTAGTAAAATAGTCGTCACTCATATGAGCAGAATCACAACAATTCATGTACTAAGCATATTCTAATTTCGTGTAAATATCGCCGCAAGAAAAAATATCCTAATACACTATTCCAATAAAGTGGCCTTTTTAGACCTCCAGGTATGTATTTTGAAGAAGATAGAGACTCGTACCATTTTCGTGCGGCAATTCCCTCGGATGAATTGATTAAAACTGCACGCCTTCTCGGGTCTCAGATGTCACGGTCTAATGTGGCCCGTGAGACATTTCCCACACCTCCCGGAATAACACTCGTAGGTACATTGACTATCCCTCTCCCCAAAGAGATCTGACGACTCGCTACCAAAAATACGATAGTATACTAATTACATTTGTTGGCATAACCTCTAACGGTCCTTGGAGACGATGCTAACTTTTGAATTGATAGCCTGTATGTACACATCATGCCTGCCTGACTTGGTTTCTACATAATAGCGACTTAGCAAGATTCGAATTGCAACGGTCCAACCCGGACTGGTTTTATGTTGGCCGAACATCGTAATATAGGCATGGCTCTCCAATTCTGAGAAAGATAAATTTTAGTAGTTTTCAGCGGTATATTTCCTGTACTCATATTTATCCATTTTAATGTAATTAGCTCCAACATAATGGCTGATAAGAAAGACTCTTTATCGTTCACTAAAATTTACAGACGTACATATAATCACGCCTTTATCCTTGGAGGGTTCGGCAGAGGTGAATTAACACCCACATTTCACCAATAATTGTATTCGATCCCACGTAATAAGGGATGAGCTTATTGCCTTATTCCAGGCACTACTGTTGACTCGAGCCATGCAACTGAGGCTGAGTCTGTATATATCTGTCTGATGTTAAACAGCCTTTGTCGCCTTATACGACACCGCATGTGAAGAGATGGGGTGGTCCTAATTCTACTCTGCCGGAAACCATGCGGCAATAATAAAATTTTCAGTCTCGACAAATAGAATATCGTATCGATGTCGTCTGGAGAAGTAACTCCATCCTATCGATACTCGTTCTGTGAATAAATGGTTGGCACGCGTGAGTAATACCTAAGCCGGGTACATACCAAGTGATCAGAGGCGAACTGTTGCTATCAGATGAATACGAATGAATGATTGTGGATATCAAGGCGAGAGCGAGTGGGATACGTCTACATCAGCGCACATTTTGGTTCAATAGTTCATGTGGAGTTGTTACCTTGATGTTAACCAGTAATATGTCGAACTTTATTTGAACTTTGTCCAAATGAAACTTATATTATTAAATATCAAATATTTTAATAGGATTAGTACTTCATTATCAACCATTTATCGCGCCTGAACTTCTCATAGCAGTACCAGTAAACAAATATTTATAGTAGATCAATTTACATAAATGTGAATGAAGAGATTGGCTATTGGCTCTTGATTACTTGACTATATTGTGCAATTATAGTTCACTATTGTCATAGATTTAGTCACACGTCTATTTATGTGTCTGCGTAGCAATCTTACGTGGCATTCCTTTCGCACTATTATTGGATGGCGGCCATAGAATTAATTCTCTCTAAATACTGTCCTTATAGTTTAATCGTACTAGGTATATACATAATAGACCATGATAAACTTTCAAAACTAGCTGTTGTTGCCTGCGGTTCCGATTTGAAGAAAATTTGAGAGAAATTTTGACCCTGTTCCTGCTACCCATGGGAACCTATTCCTGGGATAAAAGTAGCCTATGTGTTATGACTATAATCTATTTAAGCCGTTACATAAACTTTCAAACATCTTCACAAATTTTGACATTTATAAATTATGTAGGATAGGGAAAGTAGGAAGTATGTAGGACTATCCATTATTATTAAATCTATTCTGTGACATGCTAAATATTCAAATCGATTAAAATTATCGGTAGATGGCTTCCGCTGTGGCCGTATGACTGATATATGTATGGAAGAATTTGGATGGTTTCAGGTGAAGGATCGGTGGCTCAGGGGTCAGAGCGTTCCCCCTGTAAGGAAAAGATCTCGAGTTCGAAACCCGCCTGGACCGTTGAAATTTTTTCTATCTTAATCGATTTGAAACATGTTGTCAGTAAGAGCCAACTTAAATATTGAGTTCTTGAAAGTGAATGGAGCTAGCTTTCGAAACCTTTACTACGAGGTTTTTTATTTAATATGTTTTGCAGGGATTACATTATATATTTTTTTCCTTCAGGCCCTGTCAGAAAACATCTCTGGTGTGATCCTGTTCCACGAGACTCTCTACCAGAAGGCTGATGATGGCACTCCTCTAGTCTCTTTGCTAGAGAAGCGCGGCATCATCCCTGGCATCAAGGTCGACAGGGGTGTCGTACCTCTCTTTGGAAGCGATGACGAGTGCACCACACAAGGTGAGTCAGTGTTATACGCTTAAAAACGGTAGGACACGGCGGTATTTCCGCCCAATTGAGCAGTCCGACTGGGGAAGTACCTCCGCCTTACAGAATACCGCGATTATAATAACTTCGTGTTGTGTTCCCGGCGGTGAGTAGGGTAGCCAGAGCTCACTGGAGAATTTGTGCTGTCAGTGGGACGACTAAAGGTGGTGGTATAAAAAAAAATAGCTGACTACACATAGTAACATGCTGACCTAAATGCGAGAAAAAGACAGTTAAGTCTTCACAGGCTAATAAATAAAAATATTAATAGTAAAAGCAACGATTCTGTTAAATGGAGAAAATAGGAACTACGGTTGTCACTGTCCATCCAATGCATACTGTTTTATTGATATAGACAATTTAGCATTTCGAGCAAGGGAAGTGGCGGCCTGCTTCAGTTTATGGGATAGTTGTTTTTATTAATATTAGCGAACCCAGATATTCAGTTTGTTTTACTAGAGTCAACGCCAGAGAATAAGTCCCGCGGTCAAACTCTAAACTAAAAATGACACCGTCCTGTCCATCCTGTGTATTGGTTGGCTCAGGCCGAAACAGTACGGCTTAAAGTTGCCAGCCCATTTTTTATGATGTACTAGTGGGAATTATAGTTCCTATCATATCTATTGATTCAGATCTCGTCAAAACATGTACACAATTATATGCACATTACGCGTTTTTTTTTTTGGAGGATAGCATGAGGTACTACGGTGGCGAAGGAGGTGAAACCCACTAATCACATTAAAAAGTGTTTCACTGGGAGGTTCGTAACACGCTCCACAACTGTCTCTTGATACACTTTGGCTGAAGTTTTCACTCCATTAACTCAGTTCTGCATTTCAACTAAGAACTATTACATTCGTATCTGAACAATGAAAGATCTGGTAAAATAAAAAGACGATACTGGCAACATTACATGTTGCGACTGCCACGCCGCGGCCAAGGGATTTATTTTGTGGCACGTGCTCTATAAGATCAGTTTTGTCACACTGATACTGACATTGACAGTTTTACTAGGACAAGGATGTTGTAAAGATTAAGAAACTCTAATAAACCGGTCAAATTCTGGTACACTCCTTCGTTAATAGCTTTATTATGGGATAATGGCGTAATTAATGCACACGGCCATTTATCAAGAATTACATTGAATGTTTAAATTGAAATACATAGAGACAGCCAGCAGATAGAAGTGTATTCTATGTTACACTAAAGCAGTTAGATACCTACAGTAACGAATATGCAACCGAGCACAGATTCTTAGTATGCACTCTCTTAAGTGTGACTGATAGAAGAAGGAAATTAAGAGCAATTTGATATGATTTGATTGGTGTGATACCGAAGTCTTGCTTCTTTGACAAATGTATAAAATGTATCCTGTCTATAATAAAAGCAATATGGTATGATGAAATTTCTCAATCGGTAGATTGAAAACATATTGAAATTTGTGCTGATAGATCGATGACTTAAGGTTAATTTGCTAGTAACAGATTGAAGACTACAAAAAACATCATACTTTTTTCATTCATATTACTTTACATATCACTAGCTCAGAGTGCATCACATGCCTTTTTTGTTATATTTTTGGATTTGTTATATTTATATTTTTTATTTGAAAAATAATGAGTTTGATAATTTCGGTAAAATATGGAACTAAATTTGCAATTTATTTATTTGTGTAAGTATTTGATTTGATAGCCCTTACCTTGAAGAAGGTTATAAGCTATATAAAATCACGCTGCGATCTTTAGGAGCTGAGTACCGCGGTAGATAAGAAACCGGCGCGTGAAATTCCTCTCAAGTAGTATAATTTAAAAAAGTAAACAAATGTATGCCTCTTTACCGAAATAATTGCTAGTTTTTACTACGTGTAGTGTTGCAATATTTTTTAAATAATTTTTAGTGCTTGGTTAATTTTAATTAGCAAATTCAATGAAATTGTAATCGTGAATGAACTTGACTGTCATTATTATGAATGTAACGAACTTGGTGCCAACTCGTCATTGTGCTTATGCTTGCTACACATCCACTAAATGAAGGCGAACGATAGCATACGAATTAGATTCAACGGACTTTACCACATACCTACTACCTCGCGTGGAGGATTCCTACGACTACAACGATGGTGATTACCATCCGAAAGTTGCCTGACAGAAATCGCTTAAAGCGATAAGGCCCCCGTTGTACTGTTTCCGTTGTTGTAGACTTTAGTAATGATGTACAATAAAGTATATAATAATAATAATAATAACGACGACGAATCGCACTCGCTAGCTTTTACGCTCACAGTGAATAGCTTTTTTCACATTCGTTTGCTTGGTGTGTACCCGGTATTAGAGATCTGACGATTTGAAACTTGCGTTGTTATGCAATACAAGAATTTGACATTGATATCGGTCATTTAATCAACAAATAGAACGGGCAAAGGTTACTCTTGACGCATTGTAGAACATTTTATATCGTGTTGAATAAGTTTTGTGACAAATACGTAATCTATACAGATTTCTCGGTACTTTCCTGTAATTTAAAAAAATATTTAAATGAGCTTATTAAATATAAAATTGTAAAAGTTGCGTCTATTCTTATTTTATGATTTTTATTTATTTTTAATCATCCACAACCCAACCTATATTAGTTTTTTTTGTCAATTAAAATTGATGACGTATCAATTGTTTATTTCATATAAGTTTCCTTATAACTACTATTTTGATGTTTAGTAAAAAGTAACTGTTTTAATTAGACAGTCAAATACTCAATTAAAATTATATGGACCGCAATAAATATATATTTTTGCATAATTTAACATAAATGTACTTACTAAACAATTTTATACAATGACTGAATATCAAATACACTTTCTGAGAGGTTTCAAGTTAGCAGGCAAAAAAATCTAATCATAAAAATTCTATTCCATTCCTGTGGAATAGGACATTGCCCGAATGGGATATTGTACGAATGAGTCATGCGACAACGGGACTATGTGCAAGTGGGAGATTCTGCAGCAATTCCGAAATAACATTATCGACCTCATTTAATTTGAGATCATGCTCATAAGATATTATTATGATCACGCTACACTGTTTATAAATACGTACAATAATAAAATGTTATCTTCGAAAGATGTTTCAATTTTCAATAATTGCGTCATTGGTTTGGATGTGACATAAAGCAAATTATCTTTATAAATAAATATGAATGTTGTTAAGCGATAACTCTAGAACAGCTCGACCAAATAAGAAATTTTTTTTTGTATTTTCCTCCCAAGTCTACTGAATGTATTTTTAACGTATCACTGAAACGGGAACAGAATTTTTTCCAAGCGGGCGAACATAATCCAATGTAGGTAATTTTATTGTGGCAACCTCCGTATATACTTATCGAAATTTCGCATCGCTTGACTTTATACTGCGAAGAAATGCTGATCATATCAATATTTAAGTATAATAAACGAACATGAAATGATTTTAGACTCGCTTGTTTGAAAATGATAAGTGCTAATCTAACAAATACCTATGCATAAGACATGTAGCAATATTTCACAATCACTATTTACGGAGTAAACGGTATTCCCCCAATATCGAGTGCAGTTAGCCTGCCAGCAGCGTTATGGCATAGTACTTTCTTTATAAATGCGGGTATTCCCCTGACTCGTTTGTGCTATCGTAATTATCGACAGCCTTTTCTTATAAATACGATTAAATTCAGTAAATCCCTACATGGGGATTAAGTAAATACTTAATAGGTATCTCTGTTCGAGATATTGTGTATTCAAAAATACTGATATCGGCCTTAGCAACAATTACAAGTGGTGACTACTTGCCACACTATCGGTTAATCTTTAAACAATTAGTTGTATTTTTTATTGTTTTTCATGTAGGTACACACTCCTCTTTTTATCATATTTCAGGTCTTGATGACCTCTCCCAGCGTTGCGCCCAGTACAAGAAGGATGGCTGCCACTTCGCCAAGTGGCGTTGCGTGCTCAAAATCGGTCGCTTCACCCCGTCTTACCAGGCAATCATGGAGAATGCTAACGTATTGGCTCGTTATGCCTCTATCTGCCAGAGCCAGCGCATCGTACCTATCGTCGAGCCTGAAGTGCTCCCCGATGGTAAGTGACTTCTTAATACTTTTATTACTGGTACTTTTTAAAACAATCAACTCAACTTTTTAAGTATTCCGTAGACGTAGACAAAATATAAAAACGGAATACCTGACTAGCAATTGCCGGTTTTTTACTATTTACGGAAACATTTTTTTTATATCTATTTATATTTATCATATCATATCTTTACTAGATCTAGAGAGATATCTAGTGTTATTTGTTAAGATTAGGTTTTATTGGAAAACGCTATTATATATATAATATAGCCTCTGTGGCGTATTGGTAATAAACGCAACCGCTACGCAGAAGGCGCTAGTTCGATCCCCGCTCAGTGAAAATATTTGTATGCATGTACATGAGTATTTGCATTGGTCTGAGTGTTTCTTTTTTATAATATGTACTCATGTATTTACAAAATAAAACTATTTAAGTATGTCTATCCGTATTCTCAATTTCATAACACAAGCTAGTTAAGCTATGCTTACCATGGGTCTAGCGTTATGTAAAATGTTGTGGAATACTATCTGCTATAATAAATAATGCATTTAAAATCAATCAATTTAGCCTATCGCAGTATCGCAGTGGCCATATCGTCCGCCTTCTGCATTTCATCTAGTCTAGTCCATCTTAACCACCGTTTTTAGGTAACGACCATCTGGCTGGAGGTGGAGGATATTCCACGTTCTTAAGTTCTCCACTCTAGTACTCGATTACTACAACGGTTATGGGTCCTTCCACAAATGTAGCCAGCCTGCCAGCAAAATTCTCAATACATCTCATTAAGAACCTGCATCCAATTTCAGGTGAACATGACCTTGACCGTGCTCAGAAGGTGACCGAGACGGTCTTAGCTGCCGTATACAAGGCATTGAATGATCATCACGTGTACCTAGAAGGTACCCTGCTTAAACCAAACATGGTGAGTTATATTACCACTATATTTATGTTATCTTAGTACTTAGCGCTAATCTTTTTATTCATAAAATTGAAGCAAGGACACGTGACAATCGATAATATCAGAATGTAATGATTATAACCACATGGTGGTTTGTTAGGAAGGGCTTTAACTAGTGTCAAGCATTCCTGCATGTCCATTAGAACTTTTGTCTGTTTATTTTGATACCACTTGGTGGAATTTATTGTTACACATTGTGAACACAAAATTACAATTTCCACAGTATTTATTATATGTATATATAATTAAGTTTTCAATATATGTTTTGTCTGTTTGTTGAATTATAGGTCGTTTTATGCCTCCATCCTATTAAAGAGGTGTGTTTTCCTCACCCATTTTAGTTGTTTAGTCTCAGATTGTGCAAACT
The DNA here is from genome assembly GCA_963662185.1 of Eilema griseolum. Classification (NCBI taxonomy): domain Eukaryota; kingdom Metazoa; phylum Arthropoda; class Insecta; order Lepidoptera; family Erebidae; genus Eilema; species Eilema griseolum. Next base: position 8,705,421 of record OY759249.1, read on the forward strand.
TTCAGTGTCCACATCTCAGAAAGTCTAAATCCCAGAAAGTCTAAATCCCAGAAAGTCTAAATCCCAGAAAGTCTAAATCTCAGAAAGTCTAAATCTCAGAAAGTCTAAATCTCAGGACATCTAAATCCCAGAACATCTAAATCCTAGAATGTCTAAATCCCAGAATATCTAAATCCCAGAATATCTAAATCCTAGAATGTCTAAATCCCAAAATGTTCAAATCCCAGAATACCGAAATCCTAATATGTCCAAATCCAGAATATCGAAATCCTAATATGTCCAAATCCAGAATGTCCAAGTCCCAAAATGTTCAAATCCCAAAATATCCCAATTACTCCTGCTCGTTTTCAAGAACTCCACAAATAATTCATACGTTTTAGGAAGATGTGCAACCTAGCAAACCTAGAGCTAAACGCTTCATTGACGTATTTCTTAAACAAAGACAAAGACAAACGACCTTTTGAGTAATTTATTGATGTCGTTTATCTAATGCCTTGTGCAGGTGACCGCTGGTATGTCCTGCAAGAAGCAATACACTCCAATGGACATCGGGCGCGCCACCGTCACTGCCTTGCTTAGGACCGTACCTGCTGCAGTTCCCGGTAAGTTATCGGACATACAAGATGGATATTAATTTGTTAAAAACTTCATACATACATACATAAAATGTAAAGATTTGGGAAGGAAACTGGGGACAGAGATTCCCTAATATTCATTCTTACGGTATAAATTCGTAACGTCGTACGTGCGAAATAGTTCTTGCGCCTTCTTAATAGTGCTGTTTCTTAACACATACTGATCTGTTTGACAAAACAACTACTTCCCTCCCTACAGGAGTCACATTCCTCTCTGGCGGTCAGTCCGAGGAAGAGGCCTCGGTCAATCTGAACGCCATCAACAGCGTCGACATGAAGAGGCCGTGGGCACTCACGTTCTCATACGGCCGCGCCCTCCAGGCCTCCGTCCTCCGCGCCTGGGCCGGCAAGCCTGAAAACGTGGTCGCTGGACAGCTTGAGCTTCTGAAGCGTGCTAAGGTGATTATTTGATAGTACTAGGCGCACATGAGTTCGTTAGAGATGTATGTAAGTGACTTTTGAAGATAACTGTTATGGTAGAGAATTGGCGTGTCAAGTTGACATTGTATGCTGTCCGTACTAGCGAAACAGGAGCTACTAAGATTGTAGTATTAAAGCTAGTAGAATGGTCTGGGCCGCAAAGACGTTTAGGGTCTAGCCAATCTCACCTACTAACACCAAGCTCTCAGAATTGAGAGAACATACTCTCAAAAAAACCATATAAGACAAGCCAAAAGGAGGGTTGAGAACTAATCAATAATCCCGTGCGGGAATCTTTTTATAATATTGAACAAGGAAATGTCTGTTAGTCTTAATATGAAGTAAACAATTATCTATAGGTATGGTTTGGTCATAAACTGGGTAAGTATCATTGAGAATCGAACTAAGAAACCCAAATCTACTGATTGGGCAGAATGCATGTGTGTTGTCTTTGTGTCCACTAATTTGTTGTTAATCTTTAATAATAAGGGCCAGTGCATATCGATATAATATACTAATTAACAAATATTAAATAAATTTATCTGTTTTTTGCATGAATGTATTCATTTCAAATGTTTTTACCCCCCTCCTCCCGGAGGTAATATCGAACTCGAATCGACTAAAACCGCTCGCGATCTTGGGTCTTCAGATGCCAGGGTGTGAGATTACCTAAGCTAGACTGCTGACCTAGGGCTATTTCCCTTTTTAATATGGAATGTTTTCGGCCGATGTTCTTTTTACACTTCTATTTACGGTGTGCACTGACTCTTCTATATACATTTTCGTATGTAGCTAATTACAGATCGTGTTAGAATTAGAATTGAATAATTACATATCATTCACAAAGTTACACTATCACGTTAGCTACACATGATACATTTGGTTTTCTAATAAATGTTTTTTTTTTCTTTCTAAATTCTACATTCTACAACGCAACAATACTCCGGCGCATCCAACTAATCACGTGTCAACTCATCTTTACATCAATCACGTGGTCGGCTGATTCTAAATTTGAAAATCTAAATTCGATTGCCAATTGTGACGTCACAGGCTAACGGTCTTGCTAACCAGGGCAAGTACGAGGCTGGTTCTATCCCTTCACTTGCCTCGAACAAATCCAACTTTGTCAAAGCGCATGCTTATTAAAGTTATCTAATGGTTGATATGTATGATCTATCCCTACAAGCGGATAGACATTAAGTCCAGCTTAAGTACTTTGAAATAGACAAAATCTTGGCTAAGAATATTGATACATAAATGTTTTAAATCGATGTTATACTGGGGCCACACTATCGGGAAATGAAGTATTTACTATCGCGAAAAAGGGCGTTTAACGCAGGTACGGATTAAATGACGCGTCAATTTGTCATCGGCATTAGCTTTGCCGTTTGACGTTAGGCGATAAGCGATAATTCGGGCGATGTACATTGAGGTTGACCGTTCAAGTGTGACTACTGTCTTTAAATAACGCAATTGACATCACTTGTTAGTGTGGCCATTCACTAGAATTTTAACGTTATGCTTTTAATTGCCTATTTCAAAGTAAAACTTAATAAATAGCCAAACTATGTCTTATTGCGTAAAATCACGAGCAAAATTTTATTATTTTTGTATTATTTTTTGCATTTTATTCTTTTATGCATTTGTTATTCTACGAATCAAGAGATTTTATTGTCATCAAATGATATGTTTTCGAAATTAAATTTTATGTTGAATTATGTGATATCTATGAAGCATTTATTTTTGTATTCTCAGTTGTTACACATGCATTAATTTTTCATCAAGAATTAGAAACAAACGTAGTATGATTTTTTAAGTTTTGATGAGATTTTCAGTTGTATTGTTGTAAAAATAATCTGCCCCTACTGTTCTATTTTTATCGACCGTATTATTCAATATCAATCCTAATTCTGTTTCTAGAAATATCTAGAAAGTTCTTTGCAATAATACAACTGCAATCTACCAAATTCCGTCTAGTTTAGTCTGCATGTAGTTTTAAAGTAAAATGCTTGCCTCCTAGAAAACCATTCCCATCCAGCTTGTTGTGTGTGCTTATATGTTGAAATAAAAACAGTACTGTACTGCGCTGTGTTTTTTTCACCTTTTTGTGTTTTTACCACATACCTAGTATCATTACCATATAGTATTTGACTGTTTATTAACGTGGTCTGCAAAATGATTCCTTGTCATACTTATAAATAAATAAATAAAATAATGAATGAATAATGATTCCTTGTCATACTTATACAGAAAGCTACTGTTTGAGACGAACTTGTAGCCTCTGTTTCATTTTGAATTCCATTAATTCACGTAATAAATGTACCGAACCCATTTGATGGTCAATTAATACTGCTTCAACTTGAACATGTGTTAGGACATTGCAAAAGCGACCGGCGGAGATCAGTCTTTTGTACAAGAAATGATTGCCAGAAGGCTCGCGTGGCCACGTGATTTATGCGTCTTTTTCTCCCGTAGATAAGATTCAAAATGGTTGGAATTGCTTCAAAAAACCGCTATAGTGAAAACTGATTCTCAAGCCGAGCTCAATTTTTATATTAGGTATATTAGCCTCGATGTATTGAGTGGAAGAGGTTTGGCAGGCAATCGAGTAAATGAGAAGATGTGAATAATCGTTAGGTCAACACTGACCCATATGTGCCACCAGAACAATTGTCAGTGGTTGGGCATTAACGACAACTAAGGCTGGGGGTTCAGATGACAGTCGTTTCCAATATAATCGGAGAAATCAAGCCACATCATATTTCAGCGGACTCCGGGCTTCGAGGTGAAGCCGGGACTAACGTGGGCATAACTTTGAAATTTTGACTAGCATTTTACTTTGTTATATAATGTATGATTCTATACCATACATTATATTGGGGGTATATCAAGACCTGGGCCAATCCAATCTCACTTGCAAGTCGCTACACTTACTTTACTGATTTCCTCTCGAGGTTAGGAAGTCAAACAGCAGACACACCCATAACATCAGGAGGAGAAAGCATAGCAAGCATAAGAGAGTATGATGGTATTATGATGATTGCTTCTTAGGTTGATAACAAAACAAAGTTAGGAAGGGGAAGCAAAGTGGTGGTAAGCTATTGAGTAAATAGAAGATATCTGTAATCAATATTATATCACATACCATAAATATCTTAAAAATCATGCTCTAGATCACAGAGTAATAATAACACCTATATTTCTATGCTGTTACATTAAAAAAACACTACAGAGATATATGTTGCTAATCGTATTTTGTTAGGCGTTCTAAAATAGGAAACGACCCCAGTATTATGTCGGGGATGTCTAGTAACATCGATAATGGCACTAATATCAATTTTTACCATACACATAGATAACACATCCAGTAAACCTTGTTTTGTAATATCTTAGGAAGCAAAAAATCTTGTATTGTTTGCATATAAGACTACTATAATCTGGGCCCAAGCCATCCATACCTACAAGTTTGTACCTGCTTATTGATGTAAGAATCTCTAGTACCCTTTCATCTCAGGGTTGTGAGGTCAGACCAGTCGTTCACGCAAATGCCAAGATAAGGCAGTCGGGAGTGGGAGAACGGACCCGGCTCCCAAAGTGCAAGGTTTGGATGCGACTGTGGTTGACATTCAGTTAATGATAAATTTCTTCTATTCCTTTATTAGTTATATTTTTTTTGGTTTGTATAAGAACCTGCTAAGACAATGTGACCATTGCTTTATACAAAATAGGTAGCTACCTAATAATATGCTGTTTATGCATAATGATCGCCAACTTAATTTGTTATTTCAGAATAATACATAACAAATATTTATTTTTCTTTTCAGGCTAACGGCCAGGCGGGCGTCGGTAAATACGTGGCGGGATCTGTAACAGGTGTGGGAGCCGATGCTGGCCTTTTCGTTGCTAATCACGCATATTAAATGCACAATACAGCATTAATAATCATGTTGCTAGTTCTAGTAAAGTAAATTTCTTTTGGTTATGAGAATGTCAGTAAAGCGCCACAGACTATAAAACCAACCAGTTTGGCTAACGGCTAATGTCATTGAGTACAGCGCCCACTGGTTGCTATACTAACATCTAAGATAGTCTCTTGCTCTTTCGATAGTCATTTTGATAGCTACATTATGATTTTTTATAGCTTTAATAATAATTGAAATTTATTATAAGGCTATAAAGTCTGTGGGTTGGACCTTGAAAATGAAAACAAAAACAAATAATCGAATACTTGGCAGTCTCGAATCTATTTCCTATAGATATTATTCATAATTTTTATCGACGAGAATGTCAGTATTCTAAATTAAAAAGAATGATGCCAACATTCAAACTCAATTGAACACCAAAATGGTGCGAAGTAGATTATTGTCAAGATATTGGTGTAGAAATGAGTGTATTCTTTGAGATTTAGTATTCAGGTATTTTGAAACATTTAGAATGTATTTAAGTATTCTCTTACTATCATAGTGGTTGATAAAGTGTTATCTGAAAAAAAAAACGCGAAAATTCACATCTTATCATAATTTATTATAAAAAATGTTATTAATTTATAATTGATATTTTGATTAGTTCATCATGTAAGTTAATTTTGTATTGTATGATGTATATCTTGAATATCATTTTTAGTTGTAAACTATTTTGATATTTTATGAGTAATAAATTATATTAATATTTCATCATGTAGATTAGTTTGATTTTGTATACCGACAAGACCCTTAGAAGGTGGACTGAAGGCGAAGGTAAGATAAGTTACTTAATCTATCTGCAATGCAATATCTAGGACAATGACCGTAAAATGGGGTGAATAGGTTTCAAGGGATGAATAGAAATAAGAATATAAGAATATAAGAATAATTTATTTCAAAAAAGGTAGGTACAATATAAATTTCTCCTTATAGCAGTCCTGGAGTGTAGGTAAAAGCTAGATGCTATACAATTAAATTATGCTATAAGGAGTGCTTAGGCATTCGTACTAGGTGAACCCTGTATCACGAATGCCCACACCCTCCTATTGATCTGCTGTGCAATTATCCAAGCATACAGCGCCGAGCGCAGCGCCGCGACAGCCCCGACAGAGATTGCCATTGGTCTATCTGCTGTGACGTCGCCCAGTCCGACCAACGGCAACCCCTACCAGGCCGCCGCAACACCGCGCCCAACGCCGCACACCTAGAGAATATGATTATAAGTTGCTTAGTAATAGTTTAGAGATTTTTTCTTTTTAATTACGTACAGTCAATTCATTGCAACAACAATAATGAATTACCAAAATAGTGTAAATGAGTGTGAGCGTGTGAGAAATTATGTGTGAGTGTGTATGTGTGTGTGTGTGTGTGTGTGAGTGAGTGTGTGTGAATGCAATCTATTTCGGTATGAGTAAAAGTGTTTCTGTTTCGTCATATGTCAGAGTTTTGAGCCAACTTTTTACTGCGTGTTCACAGTCGTGCCGGGCAAGTGCAGCAATGTTCAAGTACTTGTTCGCTTCATTGTAAAGTTTGGGACCCAATATCCAAAAATGTCTTTCTGCAGTTGCGGTTCTGTGCCTTTCGGAGGTGAACACATTTAGTCTCCTGCGCAAACCAGTTCTCATGTTCAGTGAGTGAGATGCTGAGGCATGCATGCGTAGGACTGCCCTGAGCACAAAGAGTTGTCTAATGGTAAGGACCTCACAGTCCAAATAAAGGTTTGTTGTCGGATACCTAAAGGGTCTCTTGCACATAACCTTGAGAACAGCTCTTTGTGCTCTCTCCAGTCGAGTCATGCTTGTTTGAAATGTGCCACCCCAGGCGGCAATGCAGTAGCCCATCAGAGATTGCGCAAGAGCGAAGTAAACGTTCTTTAAGGTTGCAAAATCCGCTGACGATCTGAGCTTTTTGAAGACGAATAATAATTTTCGAATTCGCGGAACCATGGTGTCAATGTGTTTATTCCAGCTGAGTGTACTGTCAAGATGTACACCCAGGTATTTAAGATGTGATTTCCTTGGAATGGTGGAACAGTTGCAAGAAATATCTTGCGTGCAGGATTCGTGTACCCTGATGGGGAACAACTCGGTGCTGGGTTGCCCCACTGTTGAACACGAGAATGTTATGTAAGAGGTTTTTTCTACATTTAGGGTAAGAAGACTACAAGATAACCACCTTGATACAGTCCTCAGGCTTTCCTCAGCTAACGCTCGTGCCTGACCCCAGTTCTGGCCGTCAACTAATAGTGTGGTATCATCGGCGTATGTAAATATTTTAGTGTGGGGCAATTCAAGAGCACATAGGCCATTTATATACACTAGGAATAGTGTAGGGCCCAGAACGCTGCCCTGAGGAACTCCGTAGGTGATACGTTGTTCACCGCTCGTGACGTTTCCTATTTTAACACACTGACTTCTTTCAGTCAGGTAGTCACGAAAGATGTCTAGCACTATTCCTCTTATGCCAATTAACTCTAATCTGTCCACAAGAATGGGAATCGAAACCGTGTCGAACGCCTTCGACAGATCTAGAAATATTCCAAGGCACTTCTTGCCAGAGTCAAGTGTCCGAATGATATGATCAGTTAGGTCAGTTACTGCATCCTCTGTTGATCTTCCCTGTCTGAAGCCATACTGGTTACTTGCAAGAATTTTATTTTCGTTTAGGTAGTGAACCAGACGTTTGTTGAGGGCTTTTTCCATGATTTTGGACAATGTGCTGAGCACTGCGATTGGTCTATAGTTCGTGACATTACTCCGATCCCCACTCTTGTAGATCGGATGAATCAGCGCTTTCTTAAAGACACAAGGGAATGTACCCTTTGTGAAGCAAAGGTTTATGATGTGCATTAGGGGAGGGATTAGGAAGGTGCGAGCTTCCTTCAAGAGATTGACAGGGATGCCATCCCACCCAATAGCACATTCGTTTCGTAATCCTAATATAATGGATTCCAGCTCCATTTCGTCTACACTCAACAGACCCATAGAGTTGCCCAGGATGTTCCGCGAGTGGTCATTAACCCTGAAAGGTAGGTTACGGGATCCAGTATCAACACCATTTCTTTGTTGGGCGGTGATATTGTCGGCTAAAGTTTTGCCAATATTAGCAAAAAAATAATTGACATCATCGACTGATGATGAACCACTATTCGATGCTTCTAAAAGCTCAACTGGGGTAGTCTTGTGGTGCTGCAATTGTGCAATTTTTTTAATAGCTTTCCACATAGATTTTGTGTTACCCTTGGCGTTAAGTAGTTCTTCCCTTTCGTAGGCAATTTTTAGGTTTTTCAGGAGATTGTTACAAAAATTACGATACCTCATATAAGTGACCTGACAAATCATGTTGGCAGGGTCTTTTTTGGCTTTCATATGAAGCCTATCACGGTTCCTGATACACCTCAAAAGGCCCGGCGTAATCCACGGCTTTATAGTTTTGGTTCTATGAGTTTTTTTTATAGCCATGCTGTTTGCATTCACTACGGTTGATAGCTGATGGACAAAATGTTCCGCAGCGAGATTTGGGTCATTTGAGGACAGAACCTTGGAAAAATTTAGATCTTTGATGTCATTAAGTGCAGCTTTAACATTAAGTCTAGTGCCATCACGCCCAGCCATGGACTGTTTTGGTGTATACTCTAAGCTTAGCAGTGTGGGACGATGATCGGTTATGTACGCATTCAGTACCATTGCCGATGCTACAGTGGCTTTAGTTTTTAGCATAATGTGATCCAAACACCTCTCCAGTCGTGTGGGAAATCGATGAGCAGGCAGAAGGCCGTGAGCAGCAGTGAGGGCAAGGTACTCTTCGGTAAAAGAGTTATTTTCAGAGGGGTGTATATTAATATTTATGTCCCCTGTTACGACTACAGTTTCATATGCAGAAAGGGTTTCTAACACTGTGTCTAGGCTAGCCAAAAAATTCCCGATTTGATTATATGATGGGGATCGATAAATAGCAACAATTGCTAAATTCTGTTGCCTAAGCACCAGACAGGTACCGTCCACAAACGTAGGTTCCTCACAAATCACCGAGGCCAGTCTAGTAGATACATACACCACCACCCCATCGTTTTGGTTAGAGAAGGTCGATCCATATGCCACGTAGTTATCAAGCATTGGTATGATCGGCACCTTGCTCAACCAGCATTCCGTCAGGACAATGATATCACAGCTGATATCCACCTGCGACAGCAGAATATTAAGCTCGTCGAAGTGGCAGTTCAGGCTACATATATTCATATGAAAAATATTAATTTTTTTTCGATTGCTACTACTAATGTGTTTCGAACACTGGTTAGGGTCGCAGATGTAAGCCTTTGCAATATCAGTGTCATCTATATCACAGCATATTGTGTGCATAGAAGCCATCGATCAAATTGCAGTAATAATAACAATAAACACAACAACAAATACCCGAAGCCAACACCCGCACGGGACATGACATGTGATGATGGGGGAGTTACAAACTGTCCGAAAAGTAGGTTGAGGGACAAGGAGCACTGCTCAATGCATCTAATTGATGAACCCAAGCATCCAGGGAACCTCGGATGAGAGCATCGGAGACCAGTCATGATTTTACTATACTTTTGTGTAGAATAAGTTATGTTGTGTAATGTGTACGTTTTAGTGTGCAGTTGTAAGTTTATCATGTTGTGCAATGCACCAGTGCAATTTTTGTCGTTCGTATTTTCAATATCATTTCGTAATTGATCAAAAATGTTGTACCAATTTTCATAACAAAAATAAATCAATGAATAATTAGGAATATCAAAAATAAATTTATGGAACATGCAATTTGAGAAGTGACTTATAAACTTTTGTGCTATTAGTCATTTTGGTGTCTTTAGTTTGACCAGGTCTTCCTCCGTATCGATGCGAGAATAAGGCTCGCCTTCTTTCTTGCGTAAATAAATTCGTCCTCGCGCAGTCCAGCAGTATTTGAATTCATTTTCAGAGGCAAAGTCTCGCGCCATATAAAATAACTTTCTTGCGTTGAATGTTAGGTTCTCAGTGACAAAGACAGGGAGAGCAGGTCCGGCCAGTTTAAGGTGTTGAGTGTTTAATTTATTACCACCATTTTGCCTGTTATATTTCTTAATAGACTGAAGAAATTTGTCTTTCGTAATAATATTGCTAAAATCAACTACCATCGTTTTGCTGTGGGATTTGGTGTGGATCCTGTAGATATCTCGTATCTCCGTTTGCTGTAATGGTATGTCTAATGTCTTCGCAATGTTTTGGACGGTATTTAGTAGATCATTCTTATTTTCCGAAGGTTTTGCGGGAATGTTTTTGATCTCGATACAGGATTCTCTTTGATTTTTTTCCATCGTCTCGACCCTTTTCTGTAAGCTCTGGATGTAGGCAAGGTTGTTTTTTCTTTCGGTTTCAAGGTGATCGAGTTTGATTTTCATCTCCTCGTATTGTTGGGAGACGAACAACATGCTAGTTTGTATGTCATCAGTTCGGTCTTTAATTAAATTAATTGTTTTCTGTAGAGATTCCAATTTGATGTCCTGCTGTATTTTGAAGTCTGTGAACATTTTCCTTATGTCACTCATAAAATCGGTGCCAGCCCCATTTGAATTGTTCGAATTGTTCGCTGAGGATGCCTCCAGTTTGCGCTTTTTTTTGTTCGTAATAGCGACAGTATTAGTCGGGGTAGGAAGAATATCTCCTGTCGACAAATTGGGCACAGGCTCGGCGCCAGGATTGCAACTTTGCATAGTAGGTGTGGGTGGTGGGGTACGCTTTAAAGGCATCTTGCCGGATTTCGGTTTCTGGCCGTGACCGTTTAGTAGGCAGGCACGGGTTTGTTCCTTGGAATAGTTTGTCAAGGGGCGTGCGACCGTGAGAGGCGATATTAAAATGTTACAATAGCACTTAGCAAATGGTCATTCATCAATTTTCAATATAGTCTATGGTATACACTAGACAATAAATATTGACTGCAGCTACGAACAGTATCGAAACTGTTTTTATTGCATATCGATAGTGCATATAATAAGTATTGCATTAGAACCAATAACCTATTTTTTGGAGAAGTACCTACATATAGTTTTGAGTCGCATATGAACATTTTGAGCAATGAACATCATCGATTGTGACACGATCGTTGGTATTTTGAACGAATGCGAATGAATGTGGTGGATGTGTTACTGCAATGCAAGTGTACCGTACTGTACAGTTGACAAGCAGTATGAAAAGTGACACTTTCGATAGTATACACCTACATGTTTATAATCGGTGAAATTTTTATCGAAACTGGTAGATTCGACTACTTATCATTTTATGAATCGCGAATACATACCTACTACCGAATATGTCATTCTCAATGAAAATGCAGTTAATATTGACACAGTATATCATCGAATCTGCCACTTTCGATGGAATTTGTAGATTCAATAAAATTCAAACTATATATCATCGAAAGCAAAATAATTACAGTTTAAATAGGTACGTTATTAATGCGCAATTCAAAAATTCCATAAAATTCTCTACTAAACAAGGGTATAACTTTTACAGCATCATTAGAATTTACCGTTACCGGTACATAAGTATTTTGCAATTTCGATATTGTTCGTAGTAGCAATCGAAATGGTCCACTAAATTTTGGCTTCAGTACTTAAAGTCTGCTTTACCGAAATGACGACTTTATCAAAATGACCACTTCCTCATAATGACTAGGTACCTACTGCTTTTCACACAATGTCCACTTCATCAAAATGACCACTTTTTCATAATGACTACTGCCTTTTTCAAAATGACCACTATCAAAATTATAAGGCATACTACTAAACAAACAAAAGTAAAATGTATTGAATTGAGGGTATGTAAACGGCTAAACGGAAAGCGAAAAATCTATACTTAGTAGTAGTACCTATATCACTCTTTTAAGGAGGTAGGACACGGCGGTATTTCCGCCCGATTGAGCAGTCTAACTGGGGTAGTACCTCCGCCCTACAGAATACCGCGGCTGTAATAACTTCGTGTTGTGTTCCCAGCGGTGAGTAGGCTAGCCAGAGCTCACTGGAGAATTTGTGCTGTCAGTGGGAAGACTAGACTTGTCCTGCTTTGTCTTCTACTGACGGCACAGAAACTCTATACTTACAGGGTTGGCAGCGCGACTGTGACTCCTCTGGTGTTACAGACGTCCATAGGTAACCACTTTCCATCAGGTGGGCCGTGTGCTTGTCTGCCAACTAAGTGGTATAAAAAAAAGTACCCAGGGTAACCACGACGAACCCCATATTCCTGTTGGTTGCCCCGCCACTATATATAGACCTGTGGATATTTTGTTAAAGTAGACGTTATGGACACATGTCAATTTTGTACAGTAGACATTTTAGACATTTTGATAAAGTAGACTATGTACCTATGCCTAAATTTTCCAGACTTATTCTTTCTTTAAAAAAGCAATAGGTTACCATTATGTCTCTATTTACCCCTTGATCATGATTCATCCCTATTTTACCTTTATTTATTTCCTTATTTTTTAATAATTATAATTACTATGAAATTAAAGACACGTCTGCCGTGACAATTTTGTATTCGTTGACTCCGTAACTAAAGTACCTAGATCTATTTAAATTAACTTTTGAAATACGTTTGTGACTCATACGATATTTTAAAGACTGCTGCTTAAATTTATTTCGATTGGCAATATAATCTACATCTTATTTTATTACAAACTCAGAAATCTACGCTTAAGCTGAACTCAGAAGGACCTGCACAGTGATTAGGCGACATGTTACCAAAAGTCACCTACGAGCTTCAAGATATACTTAAAGTGCAAAGTGCAGAGATACGCACACTTGGTTATAACTTACACAAGAGGCCGGAACTTAATGGCATAGATGTGAAAATACTTACCTAATTGAAATACCTCTTGGCTGGCAGATGTGTTAAAAAAATGTTCGGGAATGGAGTGCCCAATAATTGTGTTTTAAGGTGAAAGTGGATAATTTTTGATCGCTCATGAAGAATGTGATAAGGTTAAGTTTATACTAAGAAAAAGTGTTTCTATCGGAATATGCAATGTATGTATTAAGTACCTACAGCTTCTTCCTGAAATATATTCTTGAAAATTACTGCCTATTAACTGTTGTTTTATTTTATTGATTCAATTACCTACTACTTATTTGGTAGACAAAGACTTTGTGAATTATACACGAGTGGTAAGTGAACGTTCGGTTTAGCAGAAGGAAAATGAAACCTTACAATCGAGAGGCTCTGGGTTCAAGTTCTGGCCATTGCTCTACCGACGTGAACCATCTCCTACCTAACACAAGCAATTTAGCTAAGCTGGAAGAGTAATAATCAGTAAGTAATGTCGGTTGGGTACTAAAATTCATTAAAAAAAAATATGCCCGTTTTGGTACCTTAATTACCTAGCAATTGTGCGACAAATTTCTTTTCAGAATTCTCAATTTTTAAAAAGTATCTACTCTTGTTTTTTTTTAATACAAATCGTAATGTTTTGATGGAAAATTTCTTGATTGTTTTCCATAATAAGTATGCAGATGAACTCTTAATGCTTGATGAACCGTTTAATTGAACGACGCTGTATCTCATCACTAGATAAATAAGGCTAACACACACTTGCGTCGAATTTGGTAGACGGTTTTATTTTTATGAATGTCGAGGATTTATCTGATGCGGTTAGAAAAGAAGCATAGTGTAGGTTAGAAAAGAAGCATAGATAGGTAGTGGTTGCGCCGATGTAGAAACTGTATTTTCTGACGCGGAAACACGCTTCCTATACCCATCTCCCCTCCCGCACTACCTATAGTATAGTACTAGCAATAGTTTTCGCCCGCCAATTGTCACGATAACGCTTATTCAATCCCGCTATGAACTAGCCAGCGTAAAGGCGGACCGCGCGCGCGTCTCTCAGAAATGAATAATATTTGTTGCATTTTAACCGCTTCATAGACCCTTACCGATCGGATTGTGCCTCTCGTGTGTCCCTCAAGTGATTTAGTGATGTGGGCGGCAGCTCCTGAGCAAGGAAGAGAAGATCCGTACACCGGCTGCGATGAAAACACGTGGTGTCGTGAAGGTTAGTGCATCCTCTCCTAATTTCTCGGGTTGCATTCATTGCCTAGATCACATCCGCGGCAACCCGATCACCTGTCTTGTTTGTGTGTAAAGCGTCAATGGAACAGTTAACTTCATCCCCGCATAATACAGTCCACTAGCTCACGTGGCCAATCGCGCCACCATTCTTTGGTCCTTCGAGCCGGATTCTTAGCCGCTAGTTCGCATTTGTTATTATTCTATTGAGAATAAACGCATCGCACCTAAATGCCTGGTTATTTTAGTAGAAAACCCCGCATCTAGACATTTAGGCTTAGAATTTGTTGTCCGTTCGCCGCTGGCTCGCATCGTACCTACCTAATACATACATAGGTTAGGTATCGTATCAACACTTAGTCGTAGTTCGCAATTTTGTTATTATTCTATTGGGAATAAACGCACCGCGCCTAAATACCTAGTTATTTTAGTACAAAACCCCGCATCTAGGCATTTAGGCTTAGATCTTAGGTATACTAGACACCCTAGTGCATAGGCACAGTGTAATACCTAACGCATTCGGCTTTTGTTTTTGTTTGTTTCAATTTTGTTGTCCGTTCGCCGCTGGCTCGCATCGTATTTACCTAATACCTACGTGGGTAGATACGTGGTTGTACCTACCTCGCCCGCATTTCATTCAAATTCATACGAAAGTATTTTAATTTGAATAGATATTACGCAATACTTAATCTCTGAAATAATAGTTGAACCTAGACAGCGGTCTGGCTCGCGTAAGTACGATCTGGCTGTTGCTAGGCGCGTTTTGTTCAAGCGTGCATTCACAGTTGTGAGTACCTACCTACCTGCGGAGTATCGCTCGCGCCGCGTCGCTGCTCTGTACCGCTAAGATTAAGTCATTTCATATTTGTTGTTTACCGCACTTTAGTTTGAGATTTAATTGTAAACATGTCCCCAAAGGTTGATAGGACCGGTAAAGTTCAATTGAAACTTTTATACGCTAAAAAAGAAATGATTTACTCTCGCGTACAATCGATTTGTGATAATGCACTTAAAACCTCTGATTTGGCTATTAGAGATTCGTTCTTGTGTTCTATAGAAAACTTGGATAGTTTGCGCGCGGATTTCGAGTCTGTATTACATGACATCAACGTTTTAGAGTTAAATTTAAATCCCGATTACTCAGTGAGTTATCAGGCCTTGTCGTCGTTTGACGATTTGTATTGTCGTATCAAACGCGTCGCTAGGAGTTTGGAGAAACTGTCTGACCGACCCAACCCCACTCGCGACCGACCTAAGTTGCCACCAATTCAAATACCCGAATTTGATGGTAACATTCGCAATTGGTGTTTGTTTATAGATAGTTTTGAGAATACAATAGATAAGAACGATTCGTTGACAGATCACGAAAAATTGCATTATCTCGTTGAAAAATTGACTGGTAAAGCTATAACCGTTTGCGCTGGAATTACGTTTAGTGCCGAAAATTATAATTTAATTTTAAATACTTTGAAAGCGAAGTATGAGGATAAAAGATCGGTAGCTAACGCATATTTAGATCAGATGTTTGATTTGAAATCCATTACGGCATGTAACGATCAAAACTTAGAGAAATTTCTAGATACTTTCGCATCAGCTGTTCGCGCCGTAAAGAACCTAAAGATCGATGACCTCTGCGACTTCTTATTTTTGTATATGGGTTTAAAGAAATTAGATTCCGAAACCATTCGTTTATTTGAGTCGGATCATCGCGGCAATAAAATTCCTAAGTTCGAAGACTTAGAAAGTTTTGTTCGCGAGCATATAAAAGTATTGCAACGCTCTTCATCGAAACATGAAGGCGCGAAGAAGGTTGTTACTTCTGAACGCAAAATAGATGCCTCATCGAGGTCACTGAGGTCAACTCATACTTATGTTAATACCGCACCAGCACATGTACAATCACCTGTTTGCTCTTTGTGTAATACTCATCATTCGCAACTGTACAAGTGTCCTGGTTTCCTAAAATTGTCGCCTAATGATCGTTATAAATTTGTTCGCGCTAATAGTTTTTGTTTTAATTGTCTCGGTACTAAACACCGCGTTGTTTTATGTAATAGTAGAAATAGTTGTCGCAAATGTCCAGCGAGACACCACACTTTGCTTCATTTTGAGAGTAGTAATGCCGCATCCGATGGGAGCACGGTTGGTTCGTCGAGCGGTGGCACACGGCAGCCTGCGCCGCAGCCGCAGCCCGCGCTCGCGCGCGCTCCGGCCCGCCCGGTGACCGCTGCGAATGACGTCACCTTGTGTTCGTTCTCCGCTAGTGCTGCACTCACTACTGTGTGTCTCGCGACCGCTCGCGTTGTTATTGTTGATGCATTAGGTAAGCCGCGCATTGTTCGAGCGCTGTTAGATGGCGCTTCGCAAAGTAATTTTATTACTCAAGATTGTTGTCAACGTCTTGGTTTCAATGTTAATAAGCGTTCAACCCGCTCAGTGGTGAAGGGTTTTGGAGGCTTACGGTCAGCTGTTCAGGGCACCGTTAAAACAAGGTTTAGATCTCGTTTTAATAATAATATTTGGTTTGACATGGATTCGCTCGTTATAGATAAAATAACTGAACAGTTGCCTACCGTCCCGGTTGACACGTCTTTATTAACGAAATTTAAAGACTTGCCTTTAGCAGATGAGACTTACGCTGTTCCTGGAGTCGTCGATATATTGATCGGCGCTTCGATTCTCCCGCACCTCCAGTTATCACGTAAGATTCAAGGGGGACCGACGTACCCCGCTCCGCACGCACTGGAAACAGTTCTTGGTTTTGTTATAATTGGTTCCGCACCCGCTTCTATAGATAGTTTTAGTCACTCGACTGCTTCGTTCTGTTGCACCGTCGAGCCGCCCCTGGAGTCTACCATCCGCAAGTTTTGTGAAATTGAAGAGGTCAATGTCCCACCTATCCTAAGCCCTGATGACAAGATGGCTGAGGAGATTTGTTGTCGCACGACTACTCGTGATGAGCAGGGTCGTTATGTTGTCGCGCTCCCTTTCAAGGGAGATATTTCGCTCGGTGACTCCCGTGTATCCGCTGAAAAACGCTTTCTTTGTTTAGAACGAAAGATGCAGGCGTCCCCAAAGTCGAAGCGGGCCTGTGATGAGGTTGTTAACGAATATTTAGATAAAGGTTGCATCTCACCTGCGCCTGCGGACACTGGCGGGACCCAGCCTTCGTACATTATTCCGCACCACGGAGTTATTAGAGAAGATAAGCTTACTACTAAAACTCTGCGTAGTTTTGGATGGCAGTGCTAAGACTAGCACTTCCGTGTCGCTTAATGACATTTTGTATTGTGGTCGGAATCTTTAAGGTAATTTATTTGACATAATTGTAAATTTTCGCATTAATATTAGTAGAATTTTAGCTTTTAGGGCTCAACAGTCGCTTTGTGTTGGGCCCACTCTTCGCCCCATCGTTAGGACACATTCGTCGCTAATAGAGTGGCAAAAATTCAATCTGAATTAGCGCCACAAAATCTCTTTCACGTTGCTGGCACCGACAACCCAGCCGATTGTCTCTCTCGTGGATTGCTTCCTTCGCAAATTTTAGATCACCCGTTATGGTTTAGTGGACCGTCCTGGATTCATGCCGCGTTAGATAAGTGGCCAGTTAGTCAATTCAATCCCACTACGGTTTCCGAACCACCCAAGGAGAAGAAGCACTCGCTTGTTGTATCGGTCCCACGTGAAGAGACCCTTATTTTGTTGTTGGCTAATCGCGTCTCGTCTTGGTCGAGACTGTTGCGTTGTGTTGTTTATGTAGGCCGATTTTTGAGAATTTTATCTACGCGCGGTCATATAGTTGACCGGTGATTTAAGTACGCTAAAATATTTGCCCGCAATAGATGTTGATGACGATAGAATGCTCCTTCTAACTCGTCACGCTCTTTTATATAGATTAGTCCAATCGTTTTGGAATCGTTGGAGAACCGATTGTTTGCACACGCTGCAGTCGCGTCAAAAATGGAATACTCCATCTAACCCAATTACTGTAGGTACGGTGGTAGTCCTTATGACTGGGAATGCGCCTCCTTTGCATTGGCCTCTAGGAGTAGTAGAGGAAGTTTTCCCGATTCCCGCGGGATAACTCGTGTTGTACGGGTTAAAACCGCAACCGGATCTTATCTGCGCCCGGTTGTTCGCCTCTGCCCTCTGCCTAGCCAGCAGTAGGCACGAGTTCCAATCTAGGTTTATATTTTAGTTGTTATTTCCCAAACCTAGATTTAGATTAGATTTTAGATTTGTCCCGCATTTTTCGTTTCGAAGGTAACCCTTCAAGCCGGGGGGAATGGTTGCGCCGATGTAGAAACTGTATTTTCTGACGCGGAAACACGCTTCCTATACCCATCTCCCCTCCCGCACTACCTATAGTATAGTACTAGCAATAGTTTTCGCCCGCCAATTGTCACGATAGACGCTTATTCAGTCCCGCTATGAACTAGCCAGCGTAAAGGCGGACCGCGCGCGCGTCTCTCAGAAATGAATAATATTTGTTGCATTTTAACCGCTTCATAGACCCTTACCGATCGGATTGTGCCTCTCGTGTGTCCCTCAAGTGATTTAGTGATGTGGGCGGCAGCTCCTGAGCAAGGAAGAGAAGATCCGTACACCGGCTGCGATGAAAACACGTGGTGTCGTGAAGGTTAGTGCATCCTCTCCTAATTTCTCGGGTTGCATTCATTGCCTAGATCACATCCGCGGCAACCCGATCACCTGTCTTGTTTGTGTGTAAAGCGTCAATGGAACAGTTAACTTCATCCCCGCATAATACAGTCCACTAGCTCACGTGGCCAATCGCGCCACCAGGTAGGGTAAAGGGGAACAGACAATTTTATTGTGAGTAGTTTTTCCACAATATTTTTGTAGAAAATTCTGTTATCAGTTCAGGTTCAGGACAGTACCTAAGATTGCAATAGCTGCAAGCCAAATCCCTTAACTTCAAACTGCAACTTTTATTAGAGTGGCTTTTGTGGAAGTCCAGCACAAATTCGCCAATGTCATGTGTCAGAAAGACAAACTGTCATGTGATAAACATAGGGATAACATAAACGAAGCCAAAGAAAATTTAGGGAGCTCACAGAAAATTTGATAAACGAAATCTGAAATACTTATTGAGAAGTGTGACCATTATGGAATTCGGGGTCCAGAGAAACAATTATTAAAATCGTATCTAGAAAATAGATACATGTTTGTAGAGGTCAGTAACGAAAACTATGAGAAAGTGGACTCTGTCAAAACGAAATGTGTAGAAACTTATAGTCAAAACTTATTAAGATTAAAACAGGTGTTCCGCAAGGTTCAATACTCGGCCCCTTGTTTTTTATTATATTTGTAAACGACCTTATAAGTAGTGTAGTAAATAAGCTACCTGACAACATCAATTTAACTGTTTTTGCTGATGATACTAATGCCATTGTTTCTGCTGATACCCTAAGTGACTTAAACATTTTAACTGCTTGAAAATTAATGCTAAAAAATCGAATGTAATTCTGACACACTACAATGCGGTCTTAACGGAAATCTGTTGGATACGGTCGAGAGTGTTAAGTTCCTGGGGATACAAGTGGACAGCTTTTTAAATAGGAAATGTGAGTTGCTGAATGTGGAGGCTAGTATTCACTCGGCTTGCTATGTGCTAACGGGTTTAAGAGATGTCCTACATCTGGAACAACTTAAGGCTGTTTACTTCGCTTTAGTTGAATCCAAACTACGGTACAGCATTCTGTTCTGGGGAGGAAGTTATGATTATAACATTGAGAACGCCTTTATTGCACAAAAGAGAGCTATAAGAACAATGGTTCGCATAAAACAGCAGAGTCATGTGTGAATTTTTTTTAGGGATTTGAACATATTAACGGTTCCAAGTCTATACATCATGGTTTTGCTGACCTATTTCTCAAAAAATAAGTACGTTTATGAAACTCACGACGAAAGGGTATTACGAGAAAATACTAGAAGAAAGCATATGCCATCCATGATTGTGCCTACATTGAATGTGGTCAAACATGGCTCAAGGTACAATGCAGTAAAATTATTCAATAAGCTGCCTTTGGATATAAGGAGCAGTCTGTACACACCAAATTTTTTATCGAAACTGAAGGCGTTTCTTATAGATAGTTGTTTTTATTCAATAGACGATTTCACAGAGTGACATGTCCAATTAAGAATGTGACAAGTATGCTATTAGTATTTTATTGACGATTTTGATTCATGGGTTTATAATTTTTCACTTTTATTCGGCTTACTGACATTTAATTGTGCTTATTGACATTTAATTTTGACATGTTATTCTAATATGGGTTTTTTGTTTTTGTACTTGTATTGAATTACCCTTTGCATGACATTTTATTTGAGCATGAATGTTTAGAATTTGAATTAGTGACGACTACACTTCAACATTTCAACACAATGTAAACATTGTTCAGAAATAAATAAATAAAAAAAAAAACCCTTAAAACATTGAAGTTTCGTAGATACGTCACTTACCGGTGTATAAGTATTTAATCGCCTTTTCCATAAGGAAAGTTTTGATGAGCTTTTTCAATGAATCCCACCCTCTTCTTTTCTCACATTAATCACGTGCACTTTTCTTTGCCAACACAAATTCACAATCCTGAGCACTTCAGATGGGTACATTTTGCATATTCCTATAAGTAAGTTTCCACGATAGTTCCTACCTTTATTTTATTCTTGTTATCCCCTTTAGATCCTCATGTGTATACCACGCCTAATTTAACCTGTCTATATGTACTTATGTCAAAATATTCCACTCCAGCTCGTTTCAAGTCATTGTCCGCTCTTGTGTAACCTAGAGATTTTCTTTTCATGGCACTAAAGCCGCCGAAACACTGGATTAAGCAGGTTTTGAAGGCACCTCTTATATTTTTACAACCATAGAATACTATACTTTTCTACTTGATGTCTCGTATTGTTATCTTAATCATAACGTTGAAAGCACTAAAAGGGAAGCTAACAATTCATTTGCGGCGCGGATGGAATTAGTTATGAACTTATTTCGAGGCATTCCTTCTTTACTGAAATGATGAGAGCGTGAGTTCTTTATAGTTTAAAATCAAAATTCAGATTGCGAAATGTCAGTGTACCTACCTACTTAATTAAGAAAGAGGATTATCATTTTGAGAGTGCATGATCTGAAGTATCGTATGGACTGGTGAACTCTCTTTACGTACATTATGATTACCTTTAAATTTTAATTAATTAAATACACAAATGCCTCTACCTGCTTACCTGTTCCATGTCGCATGGACATGAAAATCATGATTCAATCGTTTTTGTATTGATCGCGCTGGATCGTGATTTTGATAATCTCCTTGTTTGAGACTTCCCTGGCGAAGTACCACACTCGCATTGACTGATTGTGATTAATTAGATCCTTTAATTAGCTTACGATGGTGCTACTACGGGTGTATGAAACCTTATCGAGCTCTTGGAGGCCCAAGCCAAACTCACTTGCTAGTCAAAACGCCTGCTGAACCACAGACGAGTTTCTGGCGCTAGCTTTCCTTTCAGGGCCGATGGCAGCTACCACAATAATACCTCAATAGCTAATCAGAAATGGGGAGAGGTAGACAAGATTTTGCCATGCGTAATGGTGTCTTATTGCAAGTGGCCAAACGTTACCGTCTCAGGGTAGGGCAAACCTAACGAAGTACGCCCGATACGGATAACCCGACAGCTTCGCTTTGCAATTCTGGAACATTGGCATGGTGACCAAGTTGTAGGATGGACAGCTAATTACTTGTGCACCCGCAAACCGTGTCGCATGTGTGCTCAACTCGAACTCGAATGCAACTTTTGAACTGGTTGCTGATCCACTAGATTATAGATATTCTAACTTCCATGTACAGAAGATAACCACGGAACGAAGACCTGGTAAGTCATTACTCTCTTTTCTCACAGGTCGACTAATTTTCGATACATATCTTTGAAATTAAATATTCAGTACAAGTTTACCCAAAGTCTTATACATTATTTTTGACAATATTTTATGTCAAAGATAATGCATTTAATATAGACCTGCCTAGATTAGCAAGAGTTACTACTCTTGCTTACTCTTGTTACCTACTGGTAATAGCGAGTTCGATAGCATTTCTTTGCAAGATTGTACCTGTCACATTGGTTGGATTACGGTCAAAGGTTCAACGCTTTGTTTTTATTATAGCTATAGCTACGCTGGTTTATTTTAATCAATCTTGACTTTTAGGCAATGGATTTTTTAAAGGATATGTATATTAAGTTTTAGAGAAATTGTATCTAAATTAAGTACCTACTTGTGTTAAAAATGGATTCACATTACGTCGGTAGTGTAAATAGCGGAGGATCCAACCTCTCGTTGGTACCTAAGTCCTACGCCCTGGCCTTTTGTATTTGGGTAACAAACCGTGAAATGTGATTATTTGAATGAAGTAGATATTAATAATACGGGGTCAAGAGGGATCAAGGGGTGAATAGAAATAAATGGTCAAATATGTTTGGCAGTCCTTTACTTTTTATAGGAGGTAGGACACGGCGGTATTTCCGCCCAACTCAGCAGTCCGACTGGGGAAGTACTTCCGCCCTACAGAATACCGCGGCTATAATAACTTCGTGTTGTGTTCCCAGCGGTGAGTAGGGTAGCCAGAGCTCACCGGAGAATTTGTGCTGTCTGTGGGAAGACTAAAGGCTTGTCCTGCTTTGTCTTCTACTGACGGCACAGAAACTCTGTACTTACAGGGTTGGCAGCGCGACTGTGACTCCTCTGGTGTTACAAACGTCCATAGGCCACGGTAACCACTTTCCATCAGGTGGGCCGTGTGCTTGTCTGCCACCTAAGTGGTATAAAAAAAATTTCGCGAAGCGTAGATGTTGCTAAAGTGTTAGATAAAATACTAGTTGAAATTATCTAAAAGGGAAAGATCGTGGGTTCAATTTTTCTATCTTAATTAATTTATCAGAAAGAAATTATTAAAAAAATCTTAAAACCATTTTTTATTCTTATTCACCCCTTGAAACCCAATTCACCTCGTTTACGTTACCTTAAAAAAATGTTTCGTGTACAAAAAGTATTTCTAACAAGTGTTCAGGCTGTTTCAGTCGCTAATCGCTCCATTACAAAAAACAAAAGCAGTCAATCGCGAAAAATCTGACAGTATAATCAAAATGTCGTTGACTTGAACTGCACTAACCCCAATCTGCTACTCCGAGAGAAATAGGTTGAACAAGTCAATAACCTGCTTTGCATTCACTCCGGATTCGGTCCATTTTGAAAAATTCAAGGATATTCTTATAATACCCATGATCGCACGTCTCTGATAATAAGGAGCTTTGCATATGCAAACACTACCCGAAAGGTGAACGAACGGATCCTTATCTAAAATTAATATGTACTTATTGAAGTTACTGTACATCCTAAATCTTGTTCCGTTTTTGTAACGTTGAGTGTAAAATAATTTAAGGGTGTGTGTGCCCTAAAAAATATGTACGTGTTCTGTCAACCACACCTTTTCTATCTTTTTTTTACGTGCGAAAATCCCCACGGATACCCCCCACCGCCGCAGCCGGTGGGAGAGGTTATGTCGGACTCGAACCGATTAAAACACACGACGGCTGTGGGTCGTTTTTGGTTGCCAAAGGTGATGTTAACAGGTATATCCCTCGCACCCCAGCCGACTCAAGACCATCTCTCTCGGTCTTGCCCTCTATTCGGGTGTGGGGACCACAGGGTTCCCAATTCATCCCCGCACACGGAGAGCGCCGCCGCAGCCTGCTTCTGCCAGGGTGATAGGCGGCTCCACCTGTCACCCCCATTCATCGACCTTCGACGCTCGAGTTGCCGCAGTACGCGGGCAGTCGGAGGTCGATGACCTCCGCCCCCCATGAGCGCCGGCCTGGGGGTGACAGGTGGAGCCGCCTGTCACCCTGGCAGAAGCAGGCCGCGGCGGCGGCGCGCCTGGCGCGCCTCCCCGTTTTCCGGGAACGAGTTGGGGACTCTGCAGTCCCCACACACCCGAGGATAGGGCCAGATCGTGAGAGATGGCCCTGAGTCGGCCGGGGTGCGAGGGATATGCCTGTCAACCTCACCTTCGGCAACCAAGACGACCCACAGGCGGCGTGCGTTTCAGTCGGTTCTAGTCCGACAACCTCTCCCACCGGCTCCGGTGGGGAGGTATCCGTGGGGATTTTGCGCACGTAATAAAAAAAAAGGTCAAGCTGGCATCCAAAAAACTTGGAATGCTTATCAGAGCGAAGTAGTACTTCACTGCGGGGTAAAAGTCTTTTTCTCTAGTAAGTCGCAGGTCAGACCTCACATGGAGTATTTTTTTTTTTTTTTTTTTTTAATCTTTATTTATTTAGGAGCTTTTGGCCAAAATAACCATGCCAGCTCCATCGTACCCTAAATTTACATTAGTGAGATTACATAATTGCTTATTATAATTACATAAAACGCTTTAAATATAGGTATATAGGGTATATGCAGCATACCAAGTTATGCAGGCAGTAAGCTACATAACTTAGTATGCTAAGAAGCTATTAAGCTTTCATACACCATTTTATAAACTATAAAGGCAGCTTCAGACAGAGGACTGGCCAGAATACTATTGAAACTCCCAACATCCATTGATCGTATGTTAAGTTCTTCCACTATAGTCGCTCTCAGTTCCCGTGTTCGCACGCACTCCACCAACAGGTGATGTACATCCTCAGGAGTGCCACACTCAGCACAATTTGGACTGGCACTTTTCCCCATAAGATATAAAAACCTATTGAGTGGGGCATGTCCGGAGCGAAGTCTATGAGCTATAATCACATATTTTCTATGGATGTTGGTATTGACAAACCAAGGAATATGGGGAGGTTCACTTTGTATCGTTTTGTACCATATACCTTTATTGAGCGATCGTTCGTTAAAATACTCTTCCCATTCTAATTTATACATAGCCTTATATTTAGACAAGAGCTCAAAATCACTTGATAATATATTAATACTATTTCCTTCAAGTATAGCTTTCTTGGCCAGCCAATCCACCCTCTCATTACCAGGTAGTCCAACATGTGACGGAACCCATTGCAATATCAGTTGAATATCATTGTCCATGAAGTGTAGAATCTGTTTCATAATAACATACGCTATCGCTACACCTCTGTGACCAGAGGCGCATCGAGCTATATGTTGAAGTGCGCACCTGCTGTCAACAAAAACTACACTTCTACTATTATCAGATGTTGCCTGTATATATCCTAGTGCTTCTGATATTGCAACGAGCTCCGCCGTCATTACACATAGGTCACAGTTCATTATTTTATACATATTGCCTTGGTCATTATTAGAATCATAGAAAGCAGCTCCACAAATACCATTTTTTTGGAACCATCTGTATAGACTTTAAGCCAACCGCTGTATTTACTACTAATTTCTCTTAGTACACTACATCTTAAGTAATTTAACTCATAGGAACCCTTACTGCATTTTATTTCGTCTAGATGGTCTCTTATCACATTTTCAATGTTTATATTGGAAACCCACGTGTCCAAGCTAAACATCTCTAAAGGAAAGCTCGACGATATCATTTCATTTTTAGTACAATTGTATACAGTGACAAGTAATGGAAGCTTTTTATTTTGCCAGTATCTTCCGCTACAGTAGCTGGCTAAACTGTTCAATACTTCTATTGTATTACTATTTTTTAAGGATTGAGCTTTCAAACAGTATTTAGTAGCTAAATATTTTCGTCTTAAACTCAGATTAGGGATACACAACTCGCATTCCATACTATGTATAGGCGTAGTACGTATAAAACTACCTATTATCCTTAGCGCCTGATTCTGTACCTTGTCCAATTTAGCCAGGTGAGTATTTGCGCTGTTGGCATATAGAAAACTTGAATAGTCAATTCTTATTCTTATTAGTGCTATATACAGTCTACAAAGATGTTTCGGATGAACGCCCCAAGATGCCCCGGCTAACACTTTTAGTAAGCTTAGAAATCTCTGGGTTTTGTCCCATGTCTCATTGATATGTTTTCCCCATCGTAAGCTGGAGTCCAACCATAAACCGAGGTATTTTATGTTATCTTCTGCCTCTACAGGCCTTCCCTTTATGTTTAAATTAACTTGTTGCCTCCTACGACCCCTACTGAATAGACAAAACTTAGTCTTACTACTAGAAAGTTCCAAGCCCAGGTTGTTTAACAGTACAACAAAACTATCCAATGCAATTTGCATCTCCGTTGCGCCATCCATAAGTGATCTACAACTTGTATACATTACAAAATCATCTGCGTATTGTCCAATCATAACATTGGTAATACTTTGGCACAGCTTATGTGTAGTAACATTAAAGATTAACGGGGAAAGCGGATCACCTTGAGCTATACCCTTTCCTGTCCACCTTGTCAAATAATGAAGACTTCCCCCTTGTTCTATTTTAATTTTGAGGTGCCTTTCTTTTAAGAATTCCCACAAATATTTACAAATTTTCTTTCCTATTTGAATTTCATCCAAGGCGGATATAACTTTGTCTACAGCAACGTTGTTGTATGCATTCTCAATGTCTAAGAAGCAGGCCAGCGTAGGTAGGTTCATCGAAAAGCCCAACTGTATCTGACATACCAATCGTACCAGACTATCCACACAAGACTGTGATCGCCGAAATCCTATAGTATTTCTTGACAAAATGTTATTTTTTTCAACGTACCATTCAATTCGCTTACACAAAAGAGTATGAAACAATTTGCATGTACAAGAAATCAGAGAAATAGGTCTCAATTTGATAGGACCGTTTGATGCTTCTTTACTTTTAGGAATAGGAACTACTTGTATATCGCGCCACTGTGTGGGCACACAACCCATTTCTAAAATTAAATCATATATTTGTAGTAAATATTGTTTCGCTATGTTTGGGAGATTATAGATCATGGAATGGGTAATTTGATCTAACTCTAATCAGTTCTTGTAGTGTGAATTGAGACTCTAATGTTAAGTTCTCCGATTCTACTACCGGCATTACGGGCAACACAAAGTCAGGAGTGAGGCTCCTTATTAAGATATTGATTTGAGATTCAGGGGCAGTAAATCTAGCTGCTCTTTGGCCTTTTATCCACCGCATACGCTTCCACATATCCGAAACAGATCGGGATCCATCAATGTCACTACAAAATTGTCTAAAACCTTCGGTTTTAGCTCGCTTAAGCAGACGGTTGGTTTCTATAATTTGTTTTTTTAATGTATCTAAGTTGTCTGGTATAGGATTCCGCCTAAATCTTGATAACGCTAATCTACGTCGAGCAACTGATTCAGAGAGCTGTAAACTCCAGTAGGGCCTTGGTTTAAAATTAGATAAAGGATTTGAACATATCTTTATGCTTGGGATACTCTTATCCGCGGCAGAATTAATCTTTTCAATAAAAATATCATAATTTATTTGAACACTATTCGAAAAATCCAAAGAGGTAAACGACTCTTCTAAAGCTTGCCTGTATAGTGACCACTTGGCATTCTTGAAATTTCGCATCTTACCTAGGTTCCTATTTATATTAGTATTACAATTTTGAAAAATAATTTTAATAATTATATGATCGCTTCCTAAGTTTTCACTGGTTGTCTTCCAGTCAAAATTAATCGCAATATCCGAAGATGCGAATGTAATATCAGGTGAAGACTCCTGTAATAATCCATTGACTAATTTAATTCGTGTCGAATCACCATTATTTAATGCAATGAAGCCATTATCTAGCGACGAGTCCTTTATATGTATACCCCGTGTGTTATTTTTATATGACCAATTAGTATGATGACCATTAAAGTCTCCTGCAATTAGGGATTTCTGTCTAAATGTACTAAAGAGAGTATCCCAATCTGATTGGCAAGTTCTGACACTAGAAGGACAATATAACTATGTTTTCCAAATATGAACAGTTTAACAACTTTACATGTATAACTTCAATACCTGTATTACTAAGTGTAAACGTAGATGTCTGAACTCTTAGAGAATTATGAGTGATTATTGCTACACCACCATGAGGACTATCTCTATCAATTCTAAAAATATTATAGCCGTTAATACGGGCAACGGAGACGGCTGTGCTTCTCTCACATAAGGGAGACACTCTCTATGTGCTCTCAATCATCCCTAGCAGAGGGTATTATAGAGAGCAGGAAAGGAGCGGGCTGGTGACAGATAGGTACGGCCACCTGTCAATCCAGTATAATCATGTAAGGTCCATCAAAAATCCGTAAAGCTCGATCTATGGTAGGTGCGAGTGATATAACTTATTGGGTAACCTTGCATCCTGGTTATTGAGACCCAAAACGGCGTGCAGTTTGTCGGTTTGCTAACAACCTCTGGTGGTCGGTGGGGGAAGTCCGTGAGGATTTCCGTATGAAAAATAAAAATATGTCGCATATATCGCAGTTTATAGAAGCTTAAAATTAAATTAAACGCTGTTAAAAACGGGTCTGTCAAGTCACGTCGTCCAATTGTTTATTCTGTGGTGAAGTGAATAATTGATAGACCAAGTGGGGAACGTTGTGGGCCTTGTTTGTTGTTGGGTAGGTACACCGACTAGCAAATGAGATTGGTTTTGGGCCCCTTAGGTATTGATAAAGGCTTGTTCATCTTGCCCTACCCAATTTACTAGGAGGTAGGACACGGTGGTATTTTCACCCAATTGAGCAGTCCGACTGGGGAAGTACCTCCACCCTACAGAATACCGCGGCTATAATAACTTCGTGCTGTGTTCTCAGCGGTGAGTAGGGTAGCCAGAGCTCACTGGAGAATTTGTGCTGTTAGTGGGAAGCTTGTCCTGCTTTGTCTTTTAGACTGAGCGCACAGAAACTAGCTTACAGAGTCGGCAGCGCGAGTGTGACTCCTCTGGTGTTACAAACGTCCTTAGGCCACGTCCATCAGATGGGCCGTGTGCTTGTCTGCCACCTAAGTGGTACATAAAAAAATTCTCGAAGCGTAGACGTTGCAGATGTAGTAATAACGCCTTCGCGGGTAGATGCAAAGGTGTGAGTATTTAAAGTAAATGTTATTACGTTGACCTTAACATACATAACATTTGTCCCAGTTCCTTAATTTGTTGTTTTCCTAGTAACATTTCCATTATCATTAATAATAGTTATGTAAAGTCGGCCACCTGCACCACGGGTGATGACGGGTGTGACCTTAATAGGCGCTTTTACCCTTTCTCAATTAACGTGGATTTTCTCCAGTAAATAGGCTTATCGAGTTTGAAGCGGCTTACTGTGTTTCGTGAAAATGATATTTCGTTACTCTGGGATATAGGTATTGTTTGATCACGTTTTCACCAGATTATAAAATCACTAATTTTTGTTGCCCAGAGTAGTGCCTAGGTATGTGAATTTTATATTTCGTTCCGGCACCTAATTTAAGAACTATTACTTTGTACTAGCATTTTTGTACAGTCACGAACTAAAAACAAAATAACCTCCCTCCTTGGTCGCAGACTATTTTTACGATTACATACCTAGTTTTGATTTTACACTAAGTTTAGGTCACGGCGGTATTTCCGCCCAATTGAGCAGACCGATTGTGGAAGTACCTCCGCCCTACTTCTGCAGGGCCATAATAACTTCATGTTGTGTTCCCAGCGGCGAGTAAGGTAACCAGAGCTCACTGGAGAATTTGTGCTGTCAGTGGGAAGACTAAAGGCTTGTCCTGCTTTGTCTTCTACACTTTCGGCACAGAAACTCTGTATTTACAGGGTTGGCAGCGCGATTGTGACTCGTCTGGTGTTATAAACGTCCATAGGCCACGGTAACCACTTTCCATCAGGTGGGCCGTGTGCTTGTCTGCCACCTAAGTGATATAAAAAAAATCCAAAAATTTGGGACAGTAGGTTTCACGATTTCATACATTTCTTACAAATATTCATAAACCAAAAGAAAATAAAGTGTTATGAAAAGTGACTATGTTGTGTGTTGATGACAATGGTCAGATGATCGACGCTCAAAATTTGAAGGAGTTCTGTTCGAGTTCCTATTGACCACTAACATATCGACGGTTGAAAGAGCTTAAATGACTATGACAGTGGACAGGAAAACTTCTGGTGTCATCAAGTGTTTTGATATGCTTTAAGGATTTTTATCTATATTTTTCCAAAAGTCGATGTCGCTTACACTTTTTTGCTTTTCAACCATAGATGTTATGATGAATACTTTTGCATAAAGTAAAACATTATTATATCCCTTCGTAAACAAGAATAAGAATTAAGGTAAGAACTTAACCATTTAAGGGCATTTTCTTTTTGGATATTACTTTTAAGCAGACATAGTAACTTGGTTAACATTAAAGAAAGGTTTGGAAAAGAAAAGGAAAAAAAAACTTAAGGATAAATTCTCACTGAACGAATCAGTCAGAATTTGTTGCTAGAAGGTGGTGTAACCGCAGCCTTTACCTTCTAAAAGATATACGTACTTATTGCGTAACTATTCGTATTTGTTCACAAACACATTTGAGGCTAAATTTCCTCGGGGAAATCCTGTTCTACAACTGAAAGTGACTCAACTGCATTATAGTAATAGGAATAGGTACCTATTCATTGGACAGCAGGAGGGGTGACTCTCTTGGTACATCATCAGGTAGGCCAGTACTTATCTGTCATACAAGTGATATAAAAAATGTTACGTTTATGGCCTTAATCGTGATGACAAAGCATATTATGAATACTACATATTATCATTTTGGCGGTCTTTGAGATTAGTACTGAAGAACAAAATGGATTTGTCTAACTCTAAATCATAGTGCAGAGTCTATTTAATATTAAAATTTAAAAAACTGCCTATTTTTAATTTAATACTAACGCCGCGTGGTTCCCGGCAGAGTAGAATTTGGACCTCCCCATCTCTTCCCATGCGTTGTCATACAAGGCGACTAAGGGATAGGGCTGTTTAATATTCGACGGATATATACCTACAGTCCAGACTCGGCTTCAAACGCATAGTTTAGAGTCAACAATAGTGCCCGGAAAACGTCAATAGGCTCACCCCTATTACGTGGGACCGAATTTCATGTACAAAGTAAATATATACATACATATAATCACGCATTTATCCTCGGAGGGTCAGGCAAATGTGAATTAACGCCTACATTTCACCAATAATTTTATACGGTCCCACGCAATAGAGGGTGAGCCTATTAACGTATTTCGAGCAATAGGCTCACCAATAGTATTTGTTTGTGTACCGATTCTTATACTATTCTAATTTTCTCATTTATTTATTTTAAAATTAAGAATTAACGAAAGATATTTTACACATTAGGTAACAATTATTATATCTTATGGATAAAAAGAGTTTAAAAGAGAGAAAGTCGCGTGTTTTCCCGCAGAGTAGAATTTGGACCATCCCATCTCATCCCATGCGGTGTCGTACTATACGGCTAGGACTGTTTAACATCAGACAGATATATACAGCCTAGACTCAGCCTCAGATTACTCACTCAGACTCAGGCTTGAGTCAACAATAGTGCCTGAAAGACGGCGATAGGCTCACCCCCTATTACGTGGAACCGAAATCAATGATTAGTGAAATGTGGGTGTTAATTCAACTCTGTCTAAACCTCCGGGGATAAAGGCTAATAGAGTGTAACACCCCTACTGTTGCATACGTCCATAGGCCATGGTAACCACTTCCAATCAGGTGGGCCGTGTGCTTGTATACCACCTAAGTGGTATAAAAAAAAAGTATGCAGGTATGTATAAAAAGAGAGATAAAAATGGCAGTTGTACCATTTATCTGTCTAATAATAAGATTAGATAGAGGTAAGATAGAAATTATATTAATACATCGAATAAAAAAAAATAACATCAGTAAAAAATTAATCTAATGAATGAATAACTTGACAAGTCGAAAAGTCCTATTATAAAAGCCAGTAATTTTAGTTTCCCGAACAATAATCTTAGTTACCCGGGGCAATAATTTCAATTTTCAGTTCTAATTTCAGCAGTAAATCTAATTTTACATTCTCTTTCCTTTTTTACCTTGCCTCACTTAATTTAAAAGATAAGCACTTTATCCCGTTTTAGACACAATTGGTTATCTTCCTGTAGTTATAATAAATAGCTGTAAAAGTTGCGTCTGTTCTTTTATCGTTTTTATTAATTTTTAATCATCCACCCAACCTATAATAGTAAAAGATTGAATATAAAATATTATGACATCACAATAACTTACTGTTTCAAACAAGTTACAACTTACCGTTTTGACGTTTAGTAAAAAGTAACTTGTTTGAGTAGTCAGTCAAATACCCAATTCAAAATTTCGTACAGGAAGACTTGTAAATAAGTCTTCCTGTACGAAATTTTCCATGTATCCGAACGACCTTAAAGTTTAGGCCCTTTGACAAGAACACCCATACCACTGTATTCGAAGATCTTTTTACAGAGGAGGTCCAAACTCTTAAGGTCGCACAGGTAAATTAGTCCCTAACCAGGAATATGTATGCCCTCTAACATGACTAGAATCAGCATTTCTCAGTAAATTAAAGTAGGTAGATACCACCTTGTTGTACAGTCCGTGTGTGTATTTTAATAACGATTTCTCTTCATCATTCTAGGGAAATAATGCGGAGTTTCCAAGCACAAACGTATCGACAAGTTTCTGACGCAGAAGTTGGAGATTGAGGAAGTTTTCGTGTTAGGCATTGTGACAGAGGTACGTGATTGCAATACCTATGTTTTGAATCCCAATGTTTTGTACTTACTGCTAACCATTGTTCCTTCCGTGTCATACCATCTTTTACGCATTCCATGCATCTCTTCTTGTCAATAAATAGAACTTTTAACAAAAAATTCACACCAATTTCAAGAAACAAAATATAGGCCTTGAAAAGGGAAATACAACTTAATTTACAGATTTGCTGATTTGTTAGAAGAATAATAAAAATCCGTTCATAAATTAGCTTTGATATCGCGTAACAAACAAAAGTACATAAAAATAAAAACAAATAAAAAGTACTCATCGAATTGAGTCTCCTTTTTTTATCTAGGACTCCCCTCTTGACTTCACCTCGCCTAATGGTAAGCTAAAGGCAAAGTCGCAGGAAAGAAGACACCATTACAGACGCTAAGTAATTTTACAATAGTGGCACTCATCTTGGCGGCCTCATCAGATGCTTTTTCACGGGACTGTAGGAAGAAGGAAACATGTGAGCTGGTTTTTTGAAGTCTCGTAAAAAGGAGGCAGTAGACTACAAAAACTACCTGCCTGTCGACGGTCGGTCTGCCTTTACTGTAGTTACCGACATCCGACATATTATATTTTGTCTCAAGTCGCGAGAGAAAAGAAACTCGTGACGCGCGCTGATTTAATTTAATTTATTTCATGGGTGGTGGATTTGAACTCCTCCGCCACCATAGTACTGTGCTACCGGGTATTTTTTGTGACGTGATTGGGGTCAAGCTATAAGTCTGAAACTATACTAAAGCCCATTGCTCTCGCACAAATTTAAAAATAGGCGTTGCTGCATGCCCGCTTTAAATTTTTTTTATGAGATTACACATTTATCCACATTTTTGATTGTCATAAACTGAAGGTGTTATTGCGTGTTCTAGGCGTTCGTGTTCTAGACGAGAAAAAGGGATAGAAGTTATACACCCTATAACTCCATCTCTCTTCCTCGGTACTCTTGACGATCTGTAGAAAAGTGTAATATTGACATAATTTTGTTTCAGAATGATCGCGGCATAAAGCTCGGATTATGGCTCCATTTCTTACTATATTTTGTTTGTGGAACTATTTACGTTTAATCATTGTTTTTATGGAGATATATACTCGACATTATGATACACACAATGTTTTATTTACAACTATCGGTTACCCGACGCTCTTTCCGCTCTTCGGGTCTCTTCAAGGTCGTCCGATTCTTCACAATACTGCATAATATATAAGTTTGTTCTGAAAAAACAATACCTTGCAAAAGAAGAAATTTCCTAACTAAACAAAAATTATGACGTTTAATTATTTTTAATTCCCAAAGTAAGTCAAAATACTTATAAACAATCAACTTCAATAAAAATCAAAAAAGTTAATCATTCTGGATTAACTTTTTAGATTTTTCATTAAATTCCAAATTCGTGTAAACGCAAATACGAGATAAATACGATATTCTCTCGCACTCCATACATTTGCACTACATGCGACTGGAGTGTGACGACACTTGCAAGTACGATTTGTTATAGTGTTTTCGGGCGGCGCAAAAATTAAATTTTCATAATCAAATATCTATAAAATTTATTTTTGTAAGAATATTTCACTTTAGCAGTTCATTATATTATTATAAAGTGTTCATTATAGGATTTGTCAAATGGCCTATTACCGCAACCCATTAAATTTTATTCTAGGATTAAAAATTAACCTAAATCTTTTTTTTTATACCACTTAGTGGCAGACAAGCACACGGCCCACCTGATGAAAAGTGGTTATCGTGGCCTATGGACGTGTGCAAAACCAAGGGAGTCACATTCACGCTGCCAACCTACAGGGTTGGCAGCGAGTTTCACAGAGCACAGAGAGTTTCTGTGCCGTCAGTGTAAAGATGAAGCAGGATAAGCTTTTGGTCTTCCCACAGACAGCTCAAAATCTCTCTAGTGAGCTCTGGCTACCCTACTCACCGCCGGGAACACAACACTGGCCGCGGTATTCTATAGGGCGGAGGTACTTCCCCAGTCGGACTGTTCAATTGGACGGAAATACCGTGGTGTCCGACCTCCTCGAGTTTTCAAATCTTTTTCCAGATAATAAATCTATCCCTAAAAAAATTCCGTACCTTTAGCCGTTTGATTGACTTACAAAAGCAAAGTTTTCTTAGAGCCTTTCGAAGGGAACGAATACGAACGAGTTTGCCCTAAGTGGGGTAGGGTTTTATGAGGACGTAGGACACGGCGATATAAAAAAAAAAGTTATACTATCGTATACCAGCCTAAACAATATAGGTACCTAGTTATACATTTTTGCATCAGACGAGCGAATGCTCATTCTATCCTACCTGTCCGTCAATTTGGTTTTAGTGAAAACCGTGACATAATTCGTATGTTGTTCTTTCTTTGAAAAGGTTTCGTTTACACTAATTTTCTTGTCTTACTCTAGTTATATGTTCGTTTAGTCTGAATCGCCCTTTAGGTAAACGGTATCGGTATTTTTTCCGAAGGCTCGTCAGTATTCTAACGAGACCCTCCATGTGTTCCCCTGCGATAAGCAAGTAATCTTGATCCTAATTTACTCTTATTTAAAATTACCAGTGACCCCCTTTGTCTGACCTTATATTCTGAGGTTTTATTGAGGGAAGCATCAACACACATATACTCACGCCTTTATCCCCGGAGGTTTAGGCAGAGGTGAATTAACACCCGCATTACACCAATAATTAAATTCGGTCACACGAAATCGAGGTGAGCCTATTATCGTCTTCCGAGCACTATTGTTTACTCAAACCATTCATTTGAGGCCGTGTCTGGGCTGTATATATATCTGTCTGATGTTAAACAGCCCTATCCCTTAGTCGAGTTGTACGACACTGCATGGGAAGAGATGGGGTGGTCCAGTTTCTAATCTGCCGGAATCCACGCGTCAACGTGTCAAGATTTACGAGACTGTAGCTGTTAAAATTAAAGGATACAGTAAATTTAAGCAGATCATGCATTTTGTCGCCTGGTCTGAATTGACCCTAAGCGTTTTTCTATCTACGTGTTTACGAAACAAAAAACAAATGCTTCTTGGTATCCACAGTCTAAAGTTAGTTAATTCTTGTTTTTCTTTTACTAGATACATAGTAAAGAAAAACAGAGTACATAATTTTGCGTTTCTGCTGACCGCTCTTATTCTTGCTTTCCATGATTAGATTATCTTTATCTTTTATGGGAGCAATTGTCTAACTCCCTAACCCCGAGAGAAAGACTCGTTCCACTTTGGACAAAAAACCACACCACCCTCGTTTGGTCGCCAAGATTGGTGGAGCCCAATACACAATTATAACCCTTTTATTAAACTTATAAATAAAATCAACAACACTAAATACGCTAAATTTTAATATTATGATCTTAAAAGCGCCTACAATTTTTATAATAGCAATAATACTGTCGCAACAATGAAGACGCTCGTGTTCAGGCGCTCTAAAACACTTGAGCTCTGATTAGGTCACAGTGACCTCACAACAGTGCGTAGTATGGTGCTTCACACTATTTGTGTTACCCTAATTTCCTGTTACGATGCCCCGAATTAGTGTAATCTATTTTGTGGCTTCGACATACTGCGCAGATTTCTAATAGGTAAGTAAATGTTACTAATGATATTTTATGTGGGTGTTTGGTTAAACTAGGTTTGTTTTGTTTTTCTGTTAGATAGTCGTATTGTAGCTGTATAAAGTTTTATAGATTTAGTTGGGGGGCTGACGTCGACGCAGCGATGAGGCGGACGAAAGTGCCCACTTGACGGCAATAGGCTGGCCCCCTGTGTTATATGGGACCTAAAATCATAGTTGGTACAATGTTAGGCCCCTCGCCCACGGCGACTTTTTGTAGCGATACTGCAGCCGTATCGATACAGTCGCGAAGCGGGCGCTAGCTGTGTGCCCTCGCCCATGGGCTCAGATGCAGTCGCGATGCAAATGTCCTTTAACCCTTTACTTGGCAGGATATTTTTGTTCCGAAAATTATAATTTTTTGAGCATAATTACGATCGATGGGGTCTAAATTAGGGTAGAAAAATAAAATAAAAAATCTAGAAAACTCCCAAATAAGGTTTTTTTAATGTATCTATAAATGCACATTGCTTGGCATAGAACAATCAACTTTTTAATTTGAGTGTATCTTTAGGGATACACTGCCTGGCATCTAATCAATTAAAAATAAACATAAACTAAATTCTTACAAATGTAATTTTTAACACAAAAAAAAAACAATAATGTAAATGAAATAAAACATCTTCCCTGACAAATAAAAAAGTAATGTTAACAGAATTAAATTCTTAGGTATACATGTACTAGGTACTATTACTACTTACAAAAAACATTTTAAATGTTAAATAAAATTACTTAGATAAAAAAATGAGATCAATCAAATTGACTATTATCAATACTTATGACTTAGTATGATAAGCAAAGAAACAATTACGATCTTCTACTAAACAAAGTCTAATGTTACATTTCTGACAGAAAAACTTAGTCTGGCCTTTTGTACACAACTTACATCTTCCTTTAGACGTAAATGTTGGCAAATGACCAAATTGATCATATCGTACTATATCTGGAGGTCTTTCAACAACAGGATTTTTTATTATATGGGCTGGCTGTATATTTTTACAGGAGTGATCGACATTCCTTCCAAGTGTCAGCAAGCTTGTATGAATTTCATACCTGAAACGTTTAAGTGTAAATATTTTTTTTGAATGTTGTCCTTTCGAATCACGTCTATATAAAAGCCAAGCATTATTTACACATATATCCACCATTTGGGAAAAAATAGGCAAGTACCACCGATGACCTCGAAATGGAGTACGATATAAAGCTATAAGCATGTCTGATAAATCTACGCCACCCATATTGGCATTATATGCTTTAATCATTTTTGGACAAGATACTGGAACTTTTCGCCTTGCCTCTTTACTGTATCTCAAAACGGTCTCAATAGGATTTGCGTCGAGAAATGAGCTAGCAACTGTGACACATTTGTTGTCATTCCATTTAACTACGACAACCTTATTCTTATTGCATACTACCTGAGCATGACTTCCTCTGGCTTTCTTCTTTAAAACTTTGTCTGTTGGCAGTACTTTTTCCGCTCCTCGAAGTCTATTTTGCCTTATGGTTCCTAACGAAAGTATACCATATTCTTCTCTGAGATGATGAAGAAGCTCAATAGAGGTAAAAAAATTATCAAAACACACAATCTTGCATGCACGTTGACGAATAGACTTTACTAAGGCTAATACAACTTTGCCACCCAATCCCATACTTTCTTCTTTTTCCGTAAAGGTATGATATCGAAAAGTGTCCTCACCTCCGTACACCAGAAAGTCGTACACTAAACCAGAGATGCCTGCTCGCACAAATATCTTGAATCCCCATTTTTTGGACTTGTTTTTTATATATTGTTTTCGAGTGCCGGCTCTAGTACCTTTATAAGGAACCATCATTTCATCGACACTAAAACGAGATTCTTCATCAAGTTTCAAGCAATTTTCGCGCACTTTTTGAAGTAACGGTCTAACTTTATAAAATCTATCGCCATCGTCATATAAATTATTATTGAAATGTAAATATCGCCTCAATGATTGAAATTTCTTCAAAGTCATAATATCTGCTACTTTATCGTACCGTAATGATTTTGACCAATAATCAGTATACGCCGGCAGCTTTACGATTCCCATCAATAAAATAATTGCTATAAAATCTTTAATATCGTTTTCTGTAAAATTCGATGATGTACCCTTTGATTGTGTGCTATATAAATTAGTTTCTTCAACAATCATAGTTACTAAGTCGTCGGAAAAAAATTGCTTGAAATATTCTATAGGACTCTTTACTCCCTCACTAATAAACTCTGATGCATCTTCGATTTCTACTTTTCCATAAAACTTTTTACGTTTCCAATCAGGTGCAATTCTTTCTATTCTAACTACCCTCCTTCGTGCAACAACTAGCCTCGGCCTGTTTGATCGAGTAACTGCTGAAGGGGACGGTACTGATGAGGTCGAGGCTAATTGTATAGATTGTGACAAAAGTACTTGATGCGGGGAAGGAATTGGCGACTGTGGAATGATCCCAGTTTGAAATTGGTATAGTAATGACTGATGTGGCGATAAAATTGATGGCGAGCAAACAGCAGCGGGGCTGGATTCTTGAAATGATTGAGAAAATGTCATTACCTCATTATCACTATCGGATAACAGGTGTAAATTTTCAAGCGAAGAGGGTAGAGATGGAGGTGACGAGCTGCTATTCGAATGATTTTCTGGCACATAATTTTGTATCTCGTCTTCGGAAGACCCACTGCTATCTATCTCTGATCTGGCTCCAGACTTTGGGACAAGACCCACTAAAAATCGAGATCTATTTTGCTGCTGGATTCTGAGTTGTGATACCTAAAAAACGTTATCGATAATAATCACAAAAAATAAATAACTAAAAACATTTTGAATATCTACACAAAATAAAATTATTTTTGGAAAACGAATAAATATCATGTTAGATACCAAAAAAGGTAATTAATTTTAGATAAAAATAAAAAAATCTTCAATCAATCATTATTGGATAAAATGGCAGTGTATCTTTGTGGATACGTGACAAAAAAGTTTTATTTCGTACCAAACCGGGCCGTGTGCATTTAAAGATACATACGAAAAACCAGTACAATAAAAGTGACTGTAAGGTATATCCATGTACTAAAATAGCATTTCCGTATAGGTAATACTATCATCTTCAGAATAACAGTTACTTACTGAGACAATAACTAAATAAACATATCAAAAACAATAATATTTACCTTACGTTGAGGAGACGCACGCGCACGGTTCGGCATCTTGGCGTCTACTGTCAAAAATAGTGTTGCCAAGAACATCCAGTATATTTTTTTTTGCAATAAATAATATTTATCAAATTAATAAAATAAAATTTTACATGTTTGTGTAATAGTTTACTGTCTAGAATTTTATGAAGATATGTGTGCATAACAATGCACACTGCCAAGAAAAGGGTTAAGCGGGGCGTGAAAAGGCATATGATGAGGCCGTCAAGCCGAGTGTCACCATTGTCACACGGTATGTGTAAGTAATGGTGACCCTCTTTTCTGGGACTTTGCCTTCAGCTTACCATCAGGCAAGGCGAAGTCTAATTGACGTGACCTATATGTATAAAAAAAAATGAAATGAAAATTTACATCTACATATCCCTTAGGACTATCAGGCGTAAATCTATCCACCCTGATCGTTAAAATTTTACTGAAGCGTAGGTATGTAATCTGTATTACTTTCTTTTAAATTTACATAACAGCGGTGAAAAATTAGATCTAGGTAAACTATTTTACTATTGGTTTCCCTTTTCGACATTTTCACCCTTCGCCACAGCTACATAAAGCTATTAATTATACGTGTATTTAGTTAGGTACCCATATTTAATCAATACCACTAGTGTTATAAGGGATAAAACTTTCAGACAGGGTTAGCAACAGCAGTATAAGAAACAGAATAAAACTAACAGACGCACGGAAGAGAACCAGAGTGCTTAAGTGGTGCTGGGCAGGACACATAATAATATGTCGAATGAACAGTAGGTAATCGCTGGACTAAACGCCTAACAGAATGGTTACGGAGGGACAGAAAGAGAAAAAAAGGTAGACCATACAAAAGATGGAGAGACATATTCACCCAAAAATGTGGGTTCAGATGGATGCAAATGGCTCGCGACAGAGAAGCGTGGAAAGGGCTAGGGGAGGCCTACGCCGCAGAGGCGACTACTACTGTTAGTTAGTGTTATTTATTTAGTTTATAAGATTTGCATGTTGTAGAAAATAAAGGCTATTTTATTTTATTTTATTTTTACTAGTGTTATAAATAAATATTACAAATAATTATTTATCGGAACTTCAGAATGTCATATAGAAATATCTGCCTACATATTAACTTTCTACTAACAAGGACCAAAGTTATGTTGGCCCAAAGTTTAATTTTCCTCTGATAGACTGGTGATGTGTGCTATTTTGACCTGAATGCAGACCATCTCGATACATTAGACCGTCTTCGTAAAACTGCATTCGATTCATCTTCAACCATCGTAAATACGCCCACGTGTCTACATTCCGGTCGCAGCTTAATTGGTTAACTATCCGTCCTCCCGTGAGTTGCGTGCACTTACTACTCTTTACAATATTCTCAACTCTCCCACTATCCCCACTTACTTAACTTCATACTTTTAGCTATTATGTTCCAACAATGATAGAAATCTTCGTTCTACTGACAACCGGTTACCGGATGCTCGCATTTCCTTCTCATAGAACTAACTTTTTAGGCTCCTCTTTCTTTGTTGAGACTGTTCGCCTGTGGAACGTACTTCCTCTAGAGATCAGGAAGAGCACGAGCCGCAATGTGTGTCTAGGGTACGACAATTGATCACCACAGAATTGGCAGAATCATCGTCTCAACGATAATGATATTTCTACTCATATTGATATGGGTCTATACATGTATGGTATCTATATTTATGTATTATATTTGTAATATATGTGTATATATTTTATGTATATGTATGACTATTCTGATTTATTTTAAATATGATAAATAGGTAAATGTACTGTTTATGTTTAAGAACCTATACTATACTAAATACCTATACTAAATATAATTAACATATAGGCCTTATAGAAGCAAACGCATCTCTTGTTAATATGCGCCTACCTCGTACTAGCTCTGCACCACCCTATGGTAGACTGGCAGAGAATGCCTACGGCATTAAGTCCGCCAATGTACATCGTGCATAAAGTATAAATAAATAAATAAACTTTTCCAAAAAACTTGTCGTGTTACCCCTCGTTTGCACCAAGAAACAAGTTGTAAACTTGTTTATGAAAAAACGTGTTGAAGACTCGTAGAAGACTAATTAAAACAATACTTTTTTTATACATGTATCTCAGATACTTTTTCATTCACATAGTATAGCCAACAAGCTGTAAACAAATATTAAACACATTTGCGTTCACACTGTAGCCTGTGACATATTGAAACTTGCCAAATACATGTTTTATACTTAGGTAGGTATAAACGAGGGGTTAGCACAACAAACACTTGTTGCACCCACCCCAGTACGCTAGCAGGTGCCTACTAGATAGGTTTGGAATAT
Organism: Eilema griseolum; assembly: GCA_963662185.1. NCBI lineage: Eukaryota > Metazoa > Arthropoda > Insecta > Lepidoptera > Erebidae > Eilema > Eilema griseolum. The sequence continues at coordinate 8,747,356 of OY759249.1, forward strand.
CGGGTATCGATCGGTTCAATAGACCTCCTGCTGTTGTCTGGTGCCCTGGTACTTTCCGAACGCTTCGTCCATTATCGGCGATTGCCAATAACTTTTCGATAGGTTCGATTTAACCGCTCGGTTAACCCCATTAATCATCAATATAGGATTGGAGCGAAGACTTACTGAAGGGTTTGCATCGTAAATATTTAATATTATATGCAAATAGGTATATGAGATATATATATAGAATAAATAGGTACTTTCTTCATATTCCCATGTGTGTGACTTACAATAATTACTTAATTAGGTATAGGTAGCGAATTACACTAATTTAACCATTGAAATTTATTGAGGGTGGGTAGGTAGGACCCAAAATAATTTCAGAAGAAGTTAACTCGTTCTACAGTTCAAACCTCTATAAAAGCATTATATATTCACTATATGAATCAGCTGCTGCATTTTAAGGTTAAAAACTCGTTGAATCGGTTACAAACACAACAATATGGCTCTACGAAACTTACTAACACAAGTAAGCCGTGAGAACGAGCCCACCGCCACCGAACAACGTGGGAACTACATATCCTACCCTATCATGTTCGCCTAGTAACTCTGAAGAAGTTTCTTCCCGAATTTCTCACGCTCATATCCCCCGTTTTCAACAAAACCAAAATAACACCAAACTTACAATATAAACTTTATTCTCATAGTTTTAAGGTTTATATCGCGGCTTTATATACATGTCTTATATCGTTATGAGCCGCAACAGGAAATCATCCGATATTTCTTATAATTTTTTACCTGCATCCTGCTATGCGTACAGTTCTAAGTAATATATATAGAACCTTGCCGCATTAAAAATAGGAATCAATTTGGTATAACACCAGTAGCTTATGAAGGGAGATAGGAATAAGCGTCCCGTTTCGGTCCTTGTCTATAAATTAGTTCATTGACCGGCGAGACTGGTGTATCCGTCGGGAGGGGAAGGAGAACTCGATTGTGGAATGCAGCTACCTGCTCTACACTTCTGATCGCCTGGTACTTTCGGAGGTTTGAGCGCTTCAGCGCTCAATGGCGACAGTGGACTAAAAAAATAGCTTCATCTCCTTTTAAACACGTCCTATCTCTCTCTATTGATCACTTTATACTGTATGGAAACTTTATCCATATCAGATTATTTTAAGATTGTAAAATATTTTTCAGTTTATCAAAAGAATATTTTGTTGATGATATCACAATAAGATTCTTTTATTATTTACAAGATCAAAATTGAATTAATTGTTAAATATACCTATTAATATTATGTAGCTAGTTAGGTTTATAGTTGGTTGTATTTATAAAAACATACTTAGGTAAGTGAATTTGAAACAAGATCTTAGAAACCATACTCATCGCACTCTAGAGACTTTTTTAATTAAAGTTTCCTTCAAGTAACTACTGAAACGGCAAAGAAAACAAAAGAGAGCCACCAATGTCATTCGCATAGATGTTTTTTTATTTAATTAAACGTGGATCAAGAACCTCTAATGCTAACTTTCAAGGAATTTACCAAAAGACTGAATGTCGGTCTCGGTATTTACCTTCCCTTACACTTGATCAAAGGTAAATTGAGATTCTGATTTTGAAGTTAATGTTACGATGATAGTTTTAATAATGCATTTTTTATTTCGCATAATGGATAATGGTGATCCAGTCATTTAAAATGCAGTTCCAAATGATTTCTGTATTCCTAGTAGTAGTAGTTATGTTGAGGGAATTTCACGGTTTTGAACTTTATTAATCCAAGAAAGTTGTTTTAAGTTTTCGACAAAGCTAGATGTTTTAACTTCTTTTTTTATACTTTGAATAATTAATTACTTTATTCAGTTCCATGAAACATATTAGGTTCGGTTAGGTTAGAAGAAATTATGTGTGTCACACGCGGAAAGAGTTTTGAGTTTAATAAAATTGATCTCCTCCCATATGTACATAGTATTATACACTACACCTTCAATTAAGAAAGTAACCTTTAGATGAACAGTCCCATTCTATTAAGTTTGTGATGATTGATGTAGGTACTCAATCACGCTTAAACGGCTGGACGAACCCAAATGAAATAAAATAATATATTACAAATTTTAAAATGCCGACTGCTGTCTAAAAGTTCAAAACAAGTTTGATAGCCGGCGGTCCGTTTGCCCATCATAAACTAAAAGAAACTTGAAAGGCCTGCAAATTCCACCCAGATGGACCCGCTAGCAGTAGTAGCTAGTGTTTAAATATACTGTAGATACGAAGTGTGGCTGAAACTCCCCGCGTTTAGGACTAGGTTCCTAGTAATTTCGAAATAACTGGATCAATATAACTTCAAGATTTAATTAAGTATTGCATGCAAGTGCAATTGAATATTGCAAGGCAGCGATGTATGCAAACGGGGCTAATTAATATTATATATATGGCGTAATTAATTAAATATCCGTAGGGAATTCTATGAAATACTCGTTCGCCACGTGTTTCAAAGGTTTCAAACATTGTTGCTGCAATTAGCTGTTTCTCAAACAGGTATTTGAAGAAAATCTAATTAATTTTACTGCGCAAATTCAATCAAAATCTCTGGAAAATTACTACGTTTTAGGTGACAGACAAGCGCACGGCCCACCTAGAAAGTGGTTACCATAGTGGATGTGTGCCGAGGATTTGGGGCACGGTCCCCGGTGCTGTACTGTACAGACAAATTATCTTGCATACAAACCTCCTAATGATAGCGATTGGAAAAAAACAAGAATTAGTTATCCAAATTGGCGCAATCGTTGCTCGAAGGACACAAGCAGGAGCTGCCTGTCATGGAGATGAATAATTCTGTGGTGGATATAGGTCGCACATGACGTCCTTCGAAGTTCTCTCCCTCAGCGCCTTACCTACAGTTACCGCCCCCATTAACGTTTACACCGTGGCATCTGAAAATTCAAGACATCGTCGTGCGGTTTTAATCGGTTCGATCCAACATAACAGCAACCAGCAGGTCGCCAGGATTTCCAAATGAAACGTAATTGTAACATGCAGGTAATTAATATTAATGCCGATTACGACCGATCCCAGGTAACCAGTAAACGGTAACCAAATATTTGTAATTAAGTTACAGCTTGTAGGTTTCCCACTGGTTGGCCGAGGTCAGCTAGTTAACGGATTTACAAGCGGAGCGATTTCATCCCGCTGCTTATTAGCCAAAATTCATTCATAGTAGGTACTACCTTATAGGTATAAGGAATTAAAAAATTGAGCCGAGGCAGGCAAGAGCGGTTTTCAATTTGTTTTATCAGTACAATATTAAAAGGTTTTTTGAGATTTCGATTCCTGAAGAATTTGTTTAGAGCCTTTAACCATTTTGTAGACGAACAGAAATCAGAAACAATCTTGATGTCAATGTTCGATCTTGAAAATTGTTTCATGAGAATGCCATTTTTGACATTTGGAAGATTGAGACTAAATCGAGTTTGAATTTTTATGACGATAACAAGAGATTTTTATGACGGAAACGAAGCGAAGTAAACGTGTAAACGCAGTTCAGTTTGATTTGTTGTGATTTCTAATTGGTAAAAATTCACATTTAAGGTTTGATTACATTATACATGCCCTTGTCGGCTTTCCTCATAAATAAATGAATATTCTAGGACATTCATGATCCAACACATCGTTTTCTAGAGCCGAACTAGGCATGGCTTAACTAGCTTGTATTATATGTATTATGCATTCTGATGTATATAATTAGGAAAATACTTTTTTAATAAATAAATACATAATTATAACATAGATAAATAGAAATGTTGAGCGATGAAGAGCTTCCTACTGTGGTTTTTCTTGAATATAGGGTTCTTCAAGAAAGGCATGCTGAGTTAGAAGGTTTCGGCGTCGGCAGCATGAGTTTGACAGCCCTGATGTTGTATGTCCACGTCTCAATGGTCTATGCCATGGTAACAATTTTCCATCAGGCGGGCCGTGCCTAACCTAATTGCTATAAAAAACGTTGGTATCCGTAGCTAGATAACTAAATGGTATAAAAAAATTATGCCGATTTACAATTCGCTCGTTTTGGCACTTGAGCCTTACCCAAGAACCAGACAATTCTGAATTAGCTTAATATTGTGAACTTTAATTGCCTGTTACGTAATACACTCGAGAGCAATGAATCCGGGTCACTTAAAGAATGTTAAAAATCTCGGAAACTAAAAATGATAGGTTAATGCAATAAATTGTATTTAATAGACAATGAATATATAATACTCCTTAAATGAAAGTAAAAAAAATATGAGTCACCATACATTTTATTAACACAAAATTACATAAAGAAAAAAACTGCTGATCTCTCCTTAAAACAAAAATAGGAAACATGAAATTTTTGAACTTTATTACGATTTTCTTGAATTTTAATACTTCGTGCCTTCGATTGCCTCCTCGTGCTTCCATTACTGCGTTTACGCGGTTTGGCATGCTGTACACCAAGTTCCTTATACGATTTTGGGGAATATTCTCCCATTCCTCTGTGAGAGCAATTTTGAGCTCACGAAGCGTGATTGGGGGAGGGTTTCGTTGTTTTACGCATCTGCCTAGCTCGTCCCAAGCATGCTCGATCGGGTTGATATCCGGGCTGCGCGCTGGCCACTCCATACGAGTAATGTTCATCTCTTGAAGGTAGTCATTCACAATCCTACCTGTATGAGGTCTGGCATTGTCATGCATAAATATAGCATCCTCACCTAAATTGACCATAAATGGACCAACGTGATCATTGAGGATTTCTTCCACATATCTTACGCTAGTTAAAGAGCCGTTTTCTATGATCACCAGCTCTGTGCGACTTTCAGAAGAAATTCCGGCCCACACAAGTACAGACCCACCACCGTAAGCTACTTTTTCTTCGATGCATGCTTGCTTGAATCTTTCCCCTGGTCTTCGATACACTCTGTGTCTTCCATCGTGCTTGTAGAGCATAAATTTTGATTCGTCGGAGAACATAACTTTTGACCAATCTTCAATACTCCAATTTACGTGGCTCTGGGCATAACTTAGTCTCGAAATACGATGCCCACGCTCCAGTTTAGGGCCGTTTGCAGGTCTAAGGGGTTTTAAGTTAGATTCAGCAAGCCGACGTCTTACTGTCCATGCACTTGGGTTACTTCCTCCGAGGCGTCGAAACTGATTGGTGAGTTCAGTTCCTGTGAGAAAGTGATTTCGAAGCATGGTGTTCACCAAGTATCGGTCTTCTCGTGCTGTGGTACACCTGGTTCTGCCCGTTCCTGGTCTGCGTAGGTTAGAACCAGTTTCTTCGTAACGTCGGAGAACTCTTTGTACTGTTGACAGCGACACACCGACAGTCCTGGCTGTATCGCGCTGACTCCGGCCGGTTTCCAGCATTGTAAGTATTCTGGTGCATTCTTCAGGCGTAAGCGACATAATTTCAGCTTGATTAATGAATATAGAGCACTATCAACATGGTTTATGTACCCACATAAATGACAGATTACAAACAAAAGCAACACCAAATGCTGTAATTTCGTAGTTCCATCTTCGAAAGTGGCCCTTTTTCAAATTTGATTTTTTTATGATATAACTTTACAATAACTAAGAAGTTTTAATACCTTCATTTAAGGAGTATTACATTGTCTATTAAATACAATTTATTGCATTAACCTAGCATTTTTAGTTTCCGAGATTTTTAGGATTCTTTAAGTGACCCGGATTCATTGCTCTCGAGTGTATTTGATGTTATTGTCAATAAATCTACTAGGGTAATTCACAATTACGTTTCGTAGTACCTACCTATTAGGAGGACGCAAAATGGCTGCAAACTGCTGGAGTAAGTACTAACTAATCGAAGAAAATACATACATACATATAATCACGCCTTCATCCCCAGAGGGTTAGGCAGAGGTGATTTAACATCCACATTTCACCAATCATTGATTTCGGTCCCACGTAATATATAGGGGGTGAGCTTATTGCCGCCTTCCTGGCATTACTGTTGACTCAAGCCATGCATCTGAGGCTGCGAGTCTGGGCTGTATATATCTGTCTGATGTTAAAAGCCCTATCCCTCAGTCACCTTGTGCGACACCGCATAGAAAGAGATGGAGTGGTCCACATTCTACTCTACCGGGAACCACGCGGCGGAGAAATATGTTTTTTTTATACCACTTAGAGACTTATGTCTGCCAGTCTGCCACACAAGCACACGGCCCACCATAGGAAGTGGTTACCGTGGCCTATGGACGTATGCAACACCAGGGGTGTCACACTCGCGCAGCTGACCATGAAGAAACCTACTGATGCCCCTCTTGAAGAACCCTATTTTCGAAAAAGACATTACGATTCGTTGGAATCTATTGATTTTGAATAATTTAAATGTATATCGTTATATATACGTACTTTATAATATTTTTTCACATTACAACACGTAAGAGAACTCGTAACAAAATTCTGTAGCAATCCGTCTGGCTAATGTGGAAACAGTACCCAGGCCAAAGCTTCATAAGTCAAAGTCTTTATTGCGTTCATGTGTTGTACAGATTTTACAGACATTTTAGATTTTAACATAAAACCCTACATGAAGACTCCTACCAAGTCCTAACATTGAGAGATAACTATGTCCAGCAGCCTCTCGGACCCTTGACACCACCGTCTTACACCACCGGTGGTGTCAAGGGTATTTTTTAATACCCATTACACTACCAAAGAGCTGCAGCAGCACTGGTGGTGTAAAAGGTATTTTTCAATACCCATTACACTATCAAGAGCTGCAGTCTGACACAAGTAGGGACGTTACATCATTAGATTTATTCTTTGGTTTAGGTATTATCTATTTGAATTGTATGTATCATTACTTTGCCTACAATTAATGACATTTAACTACGCAGTTGAATAAATGCATTAAAACTTTTTGGTTTATGTTTATTTTTAAAGTGAAAAAGGGTGTTTAAAAGCAAATTCTATGAATTTATTTGACAGTGACATAGCTTGAAAATATTTTTTCTGCAACTTAAAACTAAAATGTATAAAAATCCGGCAGAGATAAATATTATTAAATTTCATGGAGGAAATTCCTTACTTCATGGTAAATATAAATATCATAGGCATAAAATATATAAAAATGGTTCTAGTATATGGAGGTGTTCGAAATATAGAGCCATATAATGCCTTGGTACTCTCACTGTCTCCAAGGTAAATATAGACTGTATAATATTCTTTTAATATGTTTCAAGATTATTTTTATAATTCTGTTGTCTTGTTTAACTTATTTTTTGTTCAAGGACAATACTACGATTACGAAACAAAAAGAACACAGTTGTGATCCAGACGTATATAAAAACGAAGTACTAAAAGAAATTTGTGATTTACGGGAGACGGTGGTGACTTCTGATGATCCGGTACCTCGACTATACGAGAAAAAATTTACGATTTAAAAAACAGAGGGCTCAATTTAGTTGCAAACTTACCAAATTATGATGATGTAAAACATTTTTTATATTGTGCGAGAAATAAGGCTTTGGGAATATCTAAGACTACATTTAAAGAAGTCGTTGAAGTAGAAGTGCCACTCAAGTTTCACAACTTTGTTCTAGCGGATTATATCGACGGTGACACTCGAATTTTAGTTTTTTGTAATGAAGAGTCTCGTAATCAAATTTCGAAACTTACTGAATATTTTGGTGACGGTACATTTGCTAGTTGTCCAAGCCCATTCAAACAACTGTATAGTCTCCACGGTGACATGAATAGTACAATGGAAAGAACTAACATTAAACCGTTAATTTTTGCTCTTATGTCAAATCGAAGGGAAAGTAGTTATAATGTGTTATTTAATTTAATAAAATCACAAATACCACAATTTACGCCAAAAAAATTCCACTGTGATTATGAAATAGGGGCGATGAACGCTATTTTGAAATTATTTCCCGAGATTGTAGTCCGGGGATGTTACTATCATTGGACCCGTAATATCTGGAAAAAAGCCAAAACCTTTGGCTGTTCTAAAACTATGTGTGACAGAAGAATTACAGCCATGACAGCGGTTTTACCACTTCTTCCAGCGGATAAAATATTCGAAGGTTTTGAGTACATAAAACAGGAATCAAAATTAAATAGTAATTGTGCAATTGACAATTAAATATATACAAAACTATTGGTTCAAAGTACAAACCACTAATGTACTTAGCGTTTTTGGTGAACGTCATCACACGACCAATGCTTTAGAAGGTTTTCATTCCAAACTCAACAAACTAATAAACAAGAATTCAGTAACAGTCTTGCGTTTACTTAACGTTTTACATAATGTATCTTTTCAATCTTTAAAAACTCCAGCTAAACGAAATAAAAAACAAACCGCAAACGATGACTTTATCTTGCAGATACAAATGCAGTTAGTCAATGATGAGATTACTGTAGAACGGGCATTAGATAAATTACGTTATTAACAAATATGTATTATTATGGTCGCCTTATTATTATTATTAAGTAAAATTAATGAGATTAGTATCCCTCCGGACCCGTGGCACCTCTGGATGATATAGTAATTGATGAGCACTATTAAATCGTCATTATTGATGTCTGCTCATTATTACGATATACCGATTTGATTTATTTAAAGGCTTCCCGAATATTATCAGATGGAAGAAATGGTAAGGCTGCTATTATGCCCACAATTCTTCTTTCAGCCTTTGTTTTTGTGTACTCCAAAGACTTGGCAATGCTTGCAATGCTTCACACTGTCGTGTACTGGAAATTCCTCGGTTTCGTTGAAAGACTTATTTTGTAGTTCTACTAATTTCAAACCGGAAGGAAAAATACTACACCCGAGGAGAGTATTGTCAAGTTGTATGTACTGATTCGATATTAAATGTTGTTCTTAACGTACCTATTTTATTTACAAAGAATACACTACATCTTATGGTGGCACAGCACTATTTGTCGGTAGTGTAATGGGTATTAAAAATACCTTTTACACCACCAGTGCTGCTGCAGCTCTTTGGTAGTGTAATGGGTATTAAAAAATACCCTTGACACCACCGGTGGTGCAAGACGGAGGTTTCAAGGGTCCGACAGGGTCCAGCAGTGGACTGGATTTGCGATAGGCTAATAGATTCACTAGCCGGGCATATAACGACCTGCGCATTCAGTATAATAACGCATTCAGGATGCTGTTGGGGCTATCTCGGAGATGCAGTGCATCAGGAATGTTTGCAGAGGCCCGCACAGACGATTTCTATGCTCTTATTAGAAAGCGTTCGGCGTCTGCCTTGGCACGACTTCACCGCAGCTCCAACAGTCTCCTGAGTGTGTTTAAGGACAGGTGGGACTCCTCCTTGTTGCAGCACTGGATGACACTCCACACGTGTCACAGATAGTGGAATGTTGTTATTCTTATGTATTTATTAGTAACATTAGTTCTTAAGTTAAATTGTTACTAACACTATGGATCGATGGTCTGGCAATAAATGAATTTTAATTTAATTTTTAATTTAATTTAATTTAATCATAATCCAACGAATGGACCCCTGCTTCGTCAATGAGGTTTATGTCGACCTTTAGGGGAGCGACTATCGAAGAAAGAAGAAAGAAAAAGCATTTATTCAAGAACACGCAACGTACAGAGTGACAGGTAAATATATAAACATAATCCCGATTGCAGTCAGCAATAGCTAAAAAATTAATTTGCATAACTTTCATGTTTATATCTCTCTAGCGGTTACCCGCGGCTCTGCTCGCGTGAATGTCGGTTATCGCAACTATATGTATATATACACTATGTCATTCCCCGAGGTATAATCTTTCCCTGTAACAAATTTCATCAAAATTAGTTCTGTGGTTCACACCTGAAAGCGTAACTGAGACTCTTTTCTTTGGCGCACTACCAAGACCTGGAATTCATTACCAGCTCACGTGTTTCCCTCTTCCTACAGTCCTGGGTCCTTTAAGCGGGCCGTTAAAAAGCATCTGATAAGGCCGCCAAGCTGAGTGCCACCATTGTAACATTACTTACTGTCTGTAATGGTGACCCTCTTTCCTGAGACTTTGCCTTTTAGCTTACCATCAGGCGAGATGAGGTCAAGTTGGCGTGTCCTATATAAAAAAAAAAAAAATATTAGCGTGGATTTATATAACATAAACTCACGCCTATATCCCTGAAGGGGTAGGCAGAGGTGCTAGCACCCACAATTCGCCAGTTTATGTTTAGGTCACAATGTTATAGGTGATGAGCCTATTGCTATAAACCGGGCACTTATAAACCTGCGATAATGTGTATTTATCGCAGGTTTATAAGTGCCCGGTATAACTTCGAAAAGCATCGAAAAGTCATTGGTGTGTGCCATGGTAAAACTTGGGATTGAACCCGAGACCTCGTCTCAGCAATCAATTACCCATACCACTAGGCTACCGCGGTCTGTAATACGTATATACGTATTATAGACATAATATTATGTATCTACTAACATATCTAACCTTACATGATCTCTGTAAGCCAACTAGGCACACAAATGGTAGGCAGTTGTATGCCTACCCTCATAATTTGCACATTAATCTATGAGTTATTACCAAGTTTAGGCGGTATCGTGCAAATATTACCAAAGAAAGGATGTTTTAGTGTTTGCCTCACGTTACGTAGTGTAGCCAGAGCTCACTGGAGAATTTGTGCTGTCAGTGGGATGACTAAAGGCTTGTCCTGCTTTGTCCTCTACACTGACGGCACAGAAACTCTGTGCTTACAGGGTTGGCAGCGCGAGTGTGGCTTCTCTGGTGTTACACACGTCCATAGGCCACGGTAACCACTTTCCATCAGGTGGACCGCGCGCTTGTCTGCTACCCAAGTGGTATAAAAAAAATAAAAAAAGTATGCTATTGGAGCCCTACCAAGATCACTAGGTATCAAGCGAACTTCACCTATAAGCTACTGATTGAAGGATGAGTTTCTAGTTCAAGTTTTTTTCCCGAGATTGGGAGTTCAGGTGACAGTCGCTACAGTAAAAACTAAGTTAATCCATCCAAAGGTTGCCTGGAAGAAATTGTGTAAAGCGATAAGGCCGCCCTTTGTACTGCTCTTGTCTTCTCAATTTCTGTAACATGAATATTATAATTGGCGTACAATAAAGAATATAATAAATAATAATAAAATGATTAAGCCACATCTGGAGGAGACAAGAGAGCAGTCCTTGGGTTTCCAAATGACAGTAGAAAACGATCTTGAAGTACTTATGCTGTAGGTGTCATTATTTCGTATGTTTTATGTTTTAATCCGACTGATATTGACAGGCTCTGTGGCGTGGTGGTAGTGAACGCAGCGCAGTGGAGGCGTGGATTCGATCCCCGTTTAGAGCCAATTTTTCTATGCATGAATATTAGGTATTAATTATTTTTTTTTGTTTTTTTTTTTGTTTTTAAAGAGAATATTAGAATCGAAATTACTAATATTTGTTCGAAGTGGGTTGACGTCGGTAGTGTAATGACCAGGATTCGAACCCGGGACCTTTCGATCGTATGGCCTCAGTTTGGCCGTGCCCTGGAGAGCATGTTAAGCTGTCGGTCAATAATATTTTAGTTTAGTCTCTAGACTAGAGAACTAAATCGTGTAAAGGGCGGAAATAAGCCGTTTTAGCTAAGGCTAGATCTTACCGATGAATCTAATCGCGTTCCCTCAATTCACTTAAACGGATTATAGGCGAAGTCCAGTTTACTAAACTATAAAACCAAATTTCACTAATATTCATTCTCTAATTTTTTACTTAAAACCTTAATAAAAAAGAAATGAAAAATTGAAATGTTAAAATAGTACCTATTTAAAAGTATTCAAACCTTTGCTTATGATATGTTATAGGTATATAGCGGTAGTATCGTTGGGCGAGAATTTTCAGAGGCCGCCTGTAATCAATTTACGTGTACACTACGTAACATCTGCTACGTTTTATATCGCCCTAGTATTACAAGTCACATAAACGATTGACTTCGAAACCGAGTTCACCATTGAAACATTCACCAAAATGTAAAATACGAGTTACGAGTTACTGTTGGTAATTTTGCATTGATGGTTAAAAAAAAATTCAATAATAGTTCAAATAAAATGCAGGCAAACAACCTTTTCAGAGGCAATCGAAAATAAGGGTCTTGACGCAGAACGTCACTTTCGCAAAATGTCATCGTGAAAATTTTGGTCACTTTAGCACAATGTCACTTTCGCAAAATTGTCACTTTCTTAGAATGTCACTTTCGTAAAAATGTCACTTTCTTAATATGTCACTTTCTCAAAAATGACACTTTCTTAGAATGTCACTTTTGCAAAAAGATACACCTTACAAAATCTGGTAAGTAATTATTATTATCTTGTTTCTCATTTCCTTATCCCGGGTTTATGTGAGACCCGGACTTTTGGAAGGCATGCATTATAACTTACTAAATACGTATAAGTTCATAAATGTTTATAAGGTTCGTAATAAATTAGACGCCTTGTGTAATTTTCTACGAGTATAATTATATAAAAATCATATACATCTTTAATACTTAATAAGTAAAACTAATATAATATTATCATAACTTATTAAATACTTTTTGACAAGCAATACAAAAAAGTTAAGTGAAAGACAGTAGGAAAATATTTGGGTTTAAAGAAACATTTTGTACAGATTTTTCACTTCTTAAATATTGAAATTGAAATAAAATATTGAAAATTATATATAGGTAGGTATAATAATAGAATAGAAGTATACAACATCATAACTTTTAATTAACTAACAAATAGATTTAATATGTATAATAAAATATTATAATCTACTTATTAACAATTTTCCATACAAATATATCTCGCTGCATTGACTCGTCGAAAAGGTTGAAAATGGGGTGAACCCCGCACTGTATTGGTAACGTATCGACTATCGCCGATAATGGACAACCGATCGGAAAGTACTAGGCGCACAGAAACAATGAAGAGCTCTCCCGAACCGATCAATATTACCAATATCCCGTGCTCTCCCCCATCGTTCACACATAGATATTCGACAGGTGGCCGGTTGCATGCCTACGATTGGTTGTTCGCTTGTGTGCGTATCGGAGCGTATCGGGAATATTCTTGGTGTTGGTGAATCATGAATCTATATCTAATGCATATAAATTTATGTAAAACGTAGACGTGATCTGTTAATTCAAAAATCGAATACATATTTAAATGTACAAATATAGAAACTCCATTTCAAGATTTGATATTTTTATGTTCTTAAGAAAAAAAACTTCCTTTTTCGTTTGCCTCTCCAGCTTAAACCTACCTATTTTTTTTATACTTGAAGTACGCACCTACTTAGTACTGGGTATCGAATTTAAGCTCCCTACCACGACAGTTGCTTCCGCTGTTTCATCGTAAATATAATTCAAGAGGGGCATCAGAAGGTTTCTTAATGGTCGGCAGCGCGAGTGTGACACCCCTGGTGTTGCATACGTCCATAGTCCATGGTAACCGCTTCCCATCAGGCGGGCCGTGTGCTTGTCTGCCAACTAAGTGGTATAAAAAAAAAACAATACTAATATTATAAAGCAGAAGAGTTTGTTAGTTTGTTTTTTTGTTTACTATTGGTTTAATTTCAAAAAATATTTTTGTATTTAATACCCAATCCGTTTATCAACGAAGGTTTTAGGTTATATATTATCACGCTACTGCTTAAGGGAGCGGAGTAGTGATCATAAATGTGAACAAATCCGACAATAATAAATTACAGCCTCAAAGGGGTGATACGAAGTTACAATATGCCATTAGTGAAGCTGGAGTGGATTAGCTAGTATCTAATAAAATACTGAAATGTCATTGGCTTTCATATTATTACTTCGCAGAATTTGAGCCTTAACAGCGACACTATCGCACGGTGTAACAAAGGGTATGGTTTTTTCAAAATCAACGGGTTCGATTCCCAGCTAGGATTAGTGGTTTATCAAAAATCTAATGATGTGGTTTTAAGTTTCATTAAAATCGGGCTCATGACTCCTTTTAGCATTTTCGCTATTCCTTATAGTTTCGGATTTGAACATCCAATTCCTTTTGAATAACCTCATAGCCATTTCTTAAGTGCGCCAAAAGTTTGCACTTTGACAACTACGAAAGTGCAACAAACAAACAGGTAGACAAGACTGACTAACAGATGAAAGCAATCATCACTTCTGAAACAGCTAGATTTCGCTCTATCAGTCAATATTATTGAATTGAATATCATAGGAGGTAGGACCCGACGGTATTTCCGTCCGAATTGAGCAGTCCGACTGGGGAAGTACCGCCACCCTACAGAATACCACGGCTATAATAACCTCGTATTGTGTTCCCGGCGGTGAGTAGGGTAGCCGGAGCTCACTGGAGAGTCTTTGTGCTATCAGTGGTAAGACCAAAAGCTTGTTCTGATTTTGTGTTCTGCACTGAAGGCACTTAAAATCTCTGTTCTAACAGGGTAGGCACCACAGATGTGACTACACTGGTATTACAAACGTGCATAGGCCACGGTAACTACTTTCCATCAGTGTGCTTGTCTGCCACCTAAGTGGTATAAAAAACAGTTGTACGAATTACTCCACTATGGAATGGAATGGAAGGGGGACTCCCTTGTCCGCACTTAGCCTCCCTTTTGGGCCATTGTGCGTGTGGAGTACTGGCTAGAGTAGCCAGCCTAGCTCCGCCCAGAAGCGCAGAAGCTTACTGGGGGCTTCACAGGCTTCGCGGAGCGACCTCACTGTACCGAGGATTTGTGATCGTTGGTAGGCTACTGCCTCACATTCCAGTACTACGTGGGCGGCCGTTTCCTCGGCAGCAAAACATCCCCTGCAAAGGGGACTGTCCGTGACACCAATGGTGTATAGGTGCTTGTGGAGGGGGCTGTGGCCCGTTATAGTCCCCATTATTGTTCTTAGACTTGTTCTGTCTAGTTTTAGGAGACGTTTCGTGAGTCGTTTGTTTACTGATGGCATAACCACTTTTGACTGCTTGCAGTCGGTGGCTTGTGTCCATCTTTGGTTATGTAGTTCCGCGGATCTCTCGCGTGTCCAAGTGCGGAGTTGCGAGAAAGGGATTGGTAGCAATGGTAGCGGGTCATCGACGCTCATACCAGAGCCTCTCTTCGCAAGTTCGTCCGCGGCATCATTGCCGTAGGACCCGCTATGCCCCTTTATCCATTGCAGCGTTACTGCATTTGGGGTGGATAGCCTGTTCAGGGCTGTTTGGCACTCCGCTACTAGTGTGCTGTTGGTCATTTGCTGTTCCAGCGCTTGCAAAACTGCTATGCTGTCGGTTAGGAATCTTATATTTAAGCCCTTCACCTTTAGTTCGCTTATTGCTGTCGCAGCAGTTGTTATGGCAACACATTCGCATTGAAAGATCGAGCTGTGCTTGCCTAGTGGTAGGTGGATGTTCAAGCCAAGGTCTAGGGAGTGTACGCCGGCTCCTGAGCCATTTTTTGTTTTGGAGCCGTCAGTGTATACGCGTACCTCTCCAATACCGGAGTAGTCCTTTTCCTCGGCCTGTTTTGTTATTTGGTATTTTTTGTTCCAGAAATATTGTTTAAAAGTTC
Source organism: Eilema griseolum (assembly GCA_963662185.1). NCBI lineage: Eukaryota > Metazoa > Arthropoda > Insecta > Lepidoptera > Erebidae > Eilema > Eilema griseolum. Next base: position 8,762,892 of record OY759249.1, read on the forward strand.
TATCGCAGGGGGCGGCCATCAGTGGCCGATGTTTTAGGGCTCGTCCAAGGATTGTGGTATGGGGACTGTCGTAATAGTTGCCCCAGAGTCCCAGGTGCCACAACCTAATAGCGTTGATGGTGGCCTCCTGTTGGATGAACAGGTCAAGCGGTACTATGTTGAGGGCAATCTCCATAGCAGCGGTAGGAGTGGTTTTCATGCATCCACAGATTGATGAGCAGGCCAGCCTCTGGAAGGATTTTAGCCTGGCAATCACGGTAGACAGCTCTGTTCGAGTCCACCATACTAAAGCCCCATAGGCTAGCATGGGTCTGATCACTGCTGTGTATAGCCACAGAATTATTTTGGGTGAGAGTCCCCATGTAGTGCCCATCATTCTTTTGCATTGGTAAAAGGCTATTGTGCACCTGTTCAGCTTGTGTTCAAGGTGTTTGTTCCAGAGCAATTTGCTGTCGAGAATAACCCCTAGGTATTTGACTTCTTCCCTAAGTGTTAGTTCGGTTGCAAAGAGTTTTGGGAGCTTGTATGGGCCCAGTACTCTTCGGTTTGTGAACATTATTAGTTCCGTTTTCTGGGGGTTGACCGATAGGTCGTGCTTTTCGCACCAGCTTTCGATTATTTTGAAAGCCTGTCTCATGCGGTTGCATATGGCACTCTCGAACAACCCCGATACCAGGATCGTAATGTCGTCCGCATAGCCTATAGTGAAGAGGTTATTTGCGTTTAGATCCGTTACAAGCTCGTCCACCACCAGGTTCCATAATAGGGGAGAGAGTACTCCTCCTTGTGGACATCCTCTGCTTACGATACCTCGTGTGGTGGAGTTGACTGTAAGTTGCACCGCCCTCTGTTTAAGCATATTGTCGATCCATTCGACAAGCGTTGAAGGCACGTCATGGTCGAGAAGTGATCTGTTGATGCTGTTAAAATTGGTTTTGTCAAAAGCACCTTCAATGTCAATAAATGCGCCAAGAGTAGGTTGTTTTGATTTTAGTGCTCCACCGATTCGGGACACCACATGGTGAAGTGCCGATTCTGTGGATTTGCCTTCGCTGTAGGCATGTTGATTAGGATGTAAAGGTTTGAGTGTTAGTATCTGACTTCTAATCACTCTGTCACCTAATCGTTCGAGTGTTTTTAGTAGAAATGAGGTCAGGCTGATGGGTCTAAATGACTTTGCCTGAGTGTAGTCACTTCTACCTGGTTTGGGGATGAATATTATTTTTACCTCCCGCCATTTCAAGGGTATATAGCGGTGTGCGAGACAACCTTGCAAAAGTTTAACAAGGTAGTCTGCTATTATTGGGCCGCTCCATTTTAGGAGTCCTGGAAATATACCGTCCAAGCCTGCTGCCTTGAAGGGTAGGAAGGTGTTGATTGCCCATAGCAGTTTTTCTTTGTTAATGGTTTCTCGAGCCACCTCCCAGTCTTGGTGACTGGTTGGTCGCTCATTTGTGTCCACCCATGAGTAATCGGTTGCTAGTTTGCATCCAGGGAAGTGGGTAGTTAGTAGTATTTCGCTTGTTTCAGCGTCGTTTTTTGTAAAGGTGTTATCTGGTTTTTTGAGGCACCCAATTGATTGGTCGTGCTCTTTTGAGAGGCAAGCTTGGACCTTGGATGCCTGGTTGCTAGTTTCGATGTTTGTGCAGAAGCGTCTCCAGCACTCTACGCTTCTCCGACGTATTTCTTTTTTATATATTTTTTTTGTGTTTTGGTACATCTCCCAGTCAGTCGGTTCCCTGGTGTTCTTAGCCCTGTTGAAAAGTTTTCTCAACTTGCGTCGTAGCTTCTCAAGGGATAAACACCACCAGTGTCGCCCTTTGCCAACCATTGGTGTGGTGAGGGGGCAGGACTGCTCGTAGCTTGAGATGAGAATTGATGTGATTTCGTTTGTGTAGTAATCTAGGTCGGTAATTTTGAGGTTTTCTGAGGGGTTTTGTAGGTTGTTAAACCTTGCGCTAACTAGACTTACAAATTTTTGTTTGTTTGTCTTGCGTGGCTGCCTACATGGTTTTGGTTTTGGTAGCTCTATGTTTATGCAGAATCGAATCCATCTGTGGTCTGAGCATGAGGCCTCTTCGGACACATGCCACTTGGTGATGGATTTTGCTATTCTGGCTGACGCTAGGGTAAGATCTATTATCGTTTGATGGCGAGTGTTAACGAACGTGGGTTCGGAGCCTTGATTTAATAGGTTAAAGTTGTTTGTGAAAATAAAGTTGAGCATTTCCTCACCTCTTTTGTTGGTGTCTTTGTTACCCCAGAGAGTGTGGTGCGCGTTCGTGTCGACTGCGATGATGATGTCCAGACACTCCCTCTCGCAGTACTCAGCTAATGAGCTGAGTTCCGGCAGGGGTACGTCTTCGTCGCTCGGCAGGTAGGCGGAAGCAAGGACGATGTCTGGCTGATGCTGGTCACTTCTGCTCAACCTGACGGCTGTCAGGTCCCTTGAGCAGAATTGGTTGATTAATAGTGTTGATGAGTGTTTAGGTAGGCAGATGCATGTTCTTGGTTTACTTACGGAAGTATCCAGCAGCAGTTTGCCTCCGGTGTTGTTGAGGCCGCAGACCTTGTTTCCTCTGATCCACGGCTCCTGAATCAGGGCAACGGTCTGCGGGTTTTCTTCCAGCACTCGGCGCAGGGAAGCCGTCGCGGTCTGACTGTGCTGGAGGTTGGCCTGGATTATGTTAGTCCCGTAGCGGGGAGGACGGGAGGTCACCAAGTTCACTCCCTCCTCCCCCCTCGGGAAAGCACTCCTCCTCTGAGCCGAGGAGTGGTGACGGTGGTCCATCTTGCCCCATGTCAGCCAGTTGCTCAGCTGGCTCGGGAGCACCCGTGTCCATCAGAGTCGGCGGCGCCCGCGTCATAGACGTTGACGCCGTCGGCCCGGACGAGACTGCAGTTTCCCGTGCGTCCGGCGGTGACTGTGTTTGGGCAACGTTTTTCTCCGCGTCCCCCTTAGGAACGACGTTCGGCAGCTGCTCCAGGAAAATGACGTAGATGTTTCCCATCAGGTAATACAGTCTACGTTCATTGGCCAAGGCTAGCCTCGCCTCCGCCTCCGGGATGCGGAAGTGAAGGTTTGTTTTTGTGCCATCCTGGTGTTCCTTCGTTGCAGTGCGGTCCCAGGCATTGATGTTGAGGTGCCTGTTTTGCCGAGCTAGGAGCCTTTGCAGGTTTTCGGGGTTGGCAACGCGGCCAGGCACGCTAACCACGCAGGAAATCTTCCTCGGTATTGCCGATTGCGTCCGAACTACAAGGCTGGTGTTGGGTAGTGGCGATTCCATGGCACTTACCGTAGTGACTAGCCACGTCAGCGTGAAGTCGTCCTCGCACCAAGTTTTGAGGACGCCGTCTGAGTGGTGGGGCCGACCACGAAACCGCAGGTCATTTGGGGTGGTAGAGAGGGAGGCATCGAGGTCCGCCAGGAGTTCTTCCCTGAGTTTGCTCTCGATGTTGTCCCTTATAGCCTCTGCCTGTGCCTGTGACAGATCCTGGAATGGTTCTGTCATAACGGCCACACAGAGACTGTTGGCGAGGTAAGTGGCAGCTGCTTCAGCGTACGAGCCAGTGGTCCTGCCGGAGTTTCGAGGCTTTTTGCCCTCTCCTGTTGGGGTCACAGTTTCCTCTGGCCGTGAGCGCTTCGTCGGTCTTACGCTGGTTGATGGTCGTTGTTGTTTCGGTTTAGCGGTGGAGACGGCTGAGCCACCCGTGGAACTTCCAGGGTTAACAGGATGCCTTGCGGCATCTGCTGCGTTCGCTCGTGCTTCTGCTCTCTTGAAGCGTCGTCTTTTGGCCGAGGACATCTTTTTATATGCTGTCGACCAGGTGGGATCGTTGGTGGTGGGTGATTGTATGGCCTCTCTAAGAGAGGTCATATCCATCGCCTCGGGTGTTGTAGATTGTTGACCAGAGGTCGCTGTCACCGGGTTGCGTGAGTTCTGGTGGGCCGATTTACCCCGGGTTATTGGGGTCACACCCTTTGACGCAACCTGTTCGGCTGGGTTTCGGGGTGTGGCGCCTTGCAGCGCATTTTGTCCCGAACCAGACCTCAATGCGAGCGGTGGGACACTACTGGGCCCAGCTTCGGGCATTGGACGGGTTGCTGCCCCTGGCATTTTGCCAGTTGCAGATTTTCCCGTTATGCCCTTTGCTGAGGTGGGGCAGGAGGTGGGTGCTTGTGCAGCAGCCTTCCTGGTATAACTCGGTAGAATGTTTGGGCATGATACTGCTTTTTCAGCAGCAATCATACCCGAGTGAGATGTGGTGGGAAAGGATACTGCTTCTGCAGCAGCGATCTTGATCGATGGTGTTGGTGACGGTGACGATACTGCTTGTGCAGCAGTGATCGTGCCCGAAGGAAGTTTTGGAAGTGCTGCTTTTGCAGCAGCGGTCTTCCTGGTGGTGCTTTTTGAACATGTCTCGGGATCCATGTGTTGTACTAGTAACATTTTCACCTCGGGAGCTCTCCACCCGCCACGGAGCCCTCACGTCGGGGACGTCGCTTGCATTGCAAGTGATCGCCAGAGCTACTCCCTCGGTATAGGTCCCCTGAGTTGAGAAGAGGACGCGACTGCACACAACGAGATGTGACTTGGTTTTCCACAGCATGAGACGGTACTGTTTCCATCCAAGCCACCACGCCATGCCGCCTGCCCTTCCCCAACCCACGAGACCTCGCTTAAGCAGCCCGCTTATGGGATGCCACAGCCGATTGATCACAGAAAGCTACTCTGTGACCTCCCGTGTGAGAGGAAATCCAGACCAAAGTGGCGTGTTGCTTGCAGTGTGCAACTACTCCGGCCCACTGCTCGCTCAACCACCAGGACTCCTTCATCCCCCGGTACGGGTCCCCGCGCACGGCACAAACACGCGGGAGGTCATTGCTATCCACCACCTGCTCTTGTTCGGTGATGGACACGCAGAAACATGACCTCTACATTTCTGCATTGGTGTGCCTGGAGGTTTTTGTTGCGTCTATTTCTTAGGGAATTAGACCAAGAACAGGACGACAACCTCGAGAAGGATAGTCCACCAGACTTGTTTTGAGGATCTACACGACCTGCGCTCTCCCTCAAAACCACGTCACCCTACCCCTCAGAAGGAGGGGGAGGGTAGGTCCGTGTTGATATTTCTGGTACTTATACCGTCATAGAAAGGTCAACACGTTCCCGTCCCAATTACTCCACTAACAATATTAATAACTAGCCTTCCGCCAGCAGTTCAGTCTGCGTGAATCTCTTATCGCAACCGATTGCAATTAAGGAAACGTAAGATTTGAAGTCTGACCAAAACATTTCTAAAGAAAAAACGCATCAAAAATATTTCAGTGGTTTTTGAGTCAACGAATATTTCAACAATTATACAAAAGTAATATCACAGTATTGGAGGAAACCCAATTTTCAGTAATAAACTTTTAGCATTTTTTTTAGGAATGACAAATCCAAATTTTATGACTTAAAAAAAATGAAATTAATCATCAAAATGGATAGCATTTAGAAAGTACTGTTTTTGAAAATCGAATTTAATTTATCAAGCAGCCAATAAAAACCAAATTTAATACAGAGTTGTAAAATCTTGAAATCAACTTTCAAACAAAATATAAATAAAGGAAATAGCTATTAAATTACAGGAATAACGAACTCATGAATCTGTAAGAAAATTTCAACAATTTCATACGTAAGGACCTAATATATAGATAGATAGATGAAGATTACTCAACAAAACGTAACTCGGAATACAATAATATATTTACAGCATCTTAATATTCTGATAAAATCTTAGCACTATTTATCTACCACTGACCTTTACATCTATTAACTAGACCAGACGTGCCAACAACCATTTTCTATTCTGTTGTCTAAATCAACATACCCAACCTTGTTCCGCCAAATCCGTTCCCATTTCTACCCAAATAAATAACCAATTTATTTCTAACGCCGGGTTTCCACGGTGCGATGATTCACGGACGTGGACGTAGACACGGACTCATTTGCAACACAAACGTGTTTGCAGTATCACGGACGAGCCTGTAATTTTTTTTTTTTTTACGTGCGCAAAATCCCCACGGATACCTCCCCACCGGAGCCGGAGAAGGAGGTTATGTCGGACTCGTACCGACTAAAACGCACGCCGCCCGTGGGTCGCTTTGGTTGCCAAAGGTGAGGTTGACAGGCATATCCCTCGCACCCCGGCCGACCCAGGGCCATCTCTCACGATCTGGCCCTCTTCTCGGGTGTGGGGACTACAGAGTCCCCAACTCATCCCCGGAAACGGGGAGGCGTGCCACGCGCGCCACCGCCGCGGCTTGCTTCTGCCAGGGTGAAAGGCGGCTCCACCTGTCACCCCCAGGCCGGCGCTCATGGGAGACGGAGGTCGTTCATCAACCTCCGACGCCCGAGATGCCTTCGTACGCGGGCAGCTTGTCTTGCGATCCTTCGTCGCTCCCGCTACCGCTCCCGCCCCGCCTCCTCCTTCACGAGCATTACTTGCTCGCAGAAGGAGGCGCCGGCCGCCCACGCATCCGCGCAGCGAACCATCGCCGCGAGCAAGGAGGAAAGCGTGAGAACCCTCACTCCCAGGGCCGTCACAAGCTCCCGCCTCGGCGTCTCCCACGCTGGACACTCGGTGAGCGTGTGCGGACCTGAGTCCTCGCAGTCGCAGTGATGGCACTCGGACGTTGGCTCTTTCTGCATCCGACGCAGATACTTTCCGAAGCATCCGTGCTCGGTGATCATCTGCGTCAGACGGTACGAGAGGCTGCCGTGTGGCCTCTCTAGCCACTCCCCCATGATGGGTCTTACCGCCGCTACTACGGCGCGCCCTGCGCCTGGTCGCCCAAGTCGTAACTCCCATTCCGCCACCATTTCCCTGTGGAGCCGGGATCTCACGGCCCGAATTTCTTCGGGCTCGGGATCGTGACCCCGCTCCCGCGCCGCCTTTCGGAACCGGTATAGCGCCGAAAGGGATCTCGCTTCCAGGATCCATGGTGGCGATCCGGCGAGGAGACTCGCCGCGTTGAAAGGTATCGTGCGGTACCCCCTTATGATGCGGCACGCCAACTTCTGCTGCGGACGCTGCAGCAGGGGCATGTGCCGATCACTCAGGGTGTCCGCCCACACGGGACACCCGTACAGGGCCATGGACCGCACGACACCCGCGTAGAGTCTCCTGCAGGAGTCCTCCGGGCCCCTCAGGTTGGGCAGTAGCCGCGCCAGAGCGTTGGCTGTGCCCACCAATTTGGGGCCCAGACTTCGGAAGTGCTTCCCGAAGTCCCACCGGCCGTCGAGCACGAGCCCCAGATATTTCATCTGGGGCTTGATGCCGATGAGAGTGCCTCCCACTGTGAGACTGGAACCAGGTGGTGGCGTGCGCCGAGGTCCATGAAAGAACATGGCCTCGGATTTATGCAAAGCCACCTCAAGGCCCAGCCGCCGGATCCGTTCCACGACTTGAGCAACCGCGGTCGTGGCCCTCAGGGTCGCTTCGCGGTATGTAGCCCCGCTCACCGTCACTAGCGTGTCGTCCGCATAACACGTGACGGCGGCGCCGTCCGCGAGCTCACCGCGAAGCACCCAGTCGTATCCGATGTTCCACAGGAGCGGCCCAAGAACCGATCCCTGTGGAACACCGCATGATATCTCACGCCGACCGACGCCGGACGAGCTTGTAATTGAACATTTTAGGAATTCAACATTTTGGGAATTCGACATTTTGGGAATTTAACACCGCATAACACGTGACGGCGGCGCCGTCCGCGAGCTCACCGCGAAGCACCCAGTCGTATCCGATGTTCCACAGGAGCGGCCCAAGAACCGATCCCTGTGGAACACCGCATGACATCTCACGCCGACAGACGCCGGACGAGCTTGTAATTCAACATTTTAGGAATTCAACATTTTGGGAATTCGACATTTTGGGAATTCGACATTTTGGGAATTTAACATTTTGGGAATTCAATATTGCGGTCCGGAAGCTTTCCACGGTGCATGGTCCATGAAATTGCGCATATGTCTGACAAATCGCGGTACGTGGAAAGCAGCACTAACACAGACATTACCAAACTGTGGGTATAAATATTATTTCTGATCAATATTTCTCGTTTAATGTGTCACTTAACTTAGATATAATCCGATTAAAGCCACAGACGCAACGGTGGCCATGATTTTTTACATTTTGGGAATAGTGGTCATCTTAGTATATTTAGATTTGGATTTAGATTTCGATTTAGATATTTTGGAACCCAGGGCCCCACTCCCAGCCTGTTTTTATACCACTTTTAGGTGGCAGACAAGCACACGGCTCACCGCGGCCTATGGACTTGTGCAACACAAGAAAAGTTACACCGCGCTGCCGACCCTGTAAGCATAGAGAGTTTCTGTGCCGTCAGTGTAAAAGAGAAAGCAGGACAAGTCTTTGGTCTCCCAACTTGCAACACAAAAATTCTCCAGTGAGCTCTGAATACCCTACTCATCGCCGGGAATCCCCTGTAATTCGGTTTGACTTTTACGTAAGCATACTACCATCTGACCCCCAACCACCAGAGGAAAGCATACGCCAGTCTCCTCGATTATTCAGCAGGTATACTGGCTTGCAGGTGAGGTTGGTTTAAGCCCCGAAGATCTTGGTGGCTGAGTCGGATACAACGGATATAGAGTAGTGATAGTTTAGTAGTCAGTTTCATGATAAACAGGTCCTGAGTTCTAATCCTGGCCAGTACCATATGTGTCTAGTACACTATCGACGTGAATCGTGAACTCTTAACACAAGCAATTTAGCTTGGCTAAGATAATATAGCAGCCGAATGGGAATACTAGTGTTTTCGGCTATTAATACAAAAAATCTGTCGTTCGTTATAAAGCTGCAGAGTTTGTTTGTTTGTTTGTTTGTTTGTTTGAACGCGCTAATCTCTGGAACTACTGGTTCGATTTGAATGATTCTTTCAGTGTTGGGTAGTCCATTTATCGAGGAAGGTTTTAGGCTATATATCATCACGCTACTACTTAAGGGAGCGGAGTATTGATAATAAATGTTAACAAATTCGGCAATTTTTCATACATATTTTGAAGACTAAAACATACGGGCTCACAGGGCTTCAAAATACAACAAGCTTCAAAATATATCCCGGGCGAAGCTGGGGTGGGTCAGCTAGTCCTTGATAAACTTAAAAGATGGTCACCCTAAACATATCGATATGCGTTCACAAAATCACAATGTTACCACAGATGGTGTAATATTATTGCCCCACTTTCCAGAGCCTGATCCACCAAAATAGTTCACGGTGAAATAAATTTATGTACCACAAATATCCGAAGGCATTGTTTATTTCCGACTAGACGAGTCAACATTTCATTGTATTTTCAAATACTCATAGCTATTGTTCGAAGAGTTGGGGAATTTGCGATTGGCCCAGATCAACCAGTAATTTTTTCAACGAGATGGAGCTCCAGCCTGTAAAAGCCGTATAGTAAAAGAGATATTTATTCAGCAGTGTGGCGACAATTTTATTGCAACGCATGGTCCTGTGCCTTTCCCAGCGAGATTCCTGGATCTTACACCCTTAGATTAATTTCTCAGGGGGTATGTCAAAAACGAAATTTACAAAGACACATGATCCAATTGATAACTTAAAACGTTCTTTGGAGAATATTCTAAATGGGAAAAAAAACCAATAACGTTGTAATACTGAATGCAGTACAATCCTTAAGGTTTCCAATCCAGCTATGTATTGAAAACAATGGTCTACATTTTGAACAATTAATCAGTTACCTAACGTAAGAAAAAATAAAATATATTTTGTTAAAGATGCGCTCTTTTCTTTAGTTTGCCGTATGTCATTATTTCCCAGAATAAGATCCTTAATAGCAACACTATCGTATGGTGTGATAATATATGGTGAATTTTTTTTTTCAAAATAAATGGGATTGATTTCCAGCTAGGATTGTTAAATTTTCAAAAATCTAATGATGAGGTTTATCTTTTTCTTTTTTGGAAGTCCACGAATAAGATAAACAGAAGGCCGGGCTTACTTGTGAGTGTTAGTGGCATAACTGATCCTGAAAACATAGCTGATATGTTTAAAAGCTATTTCACGGTACAATCTCCCTTGGGTCCATCACGGTCGGGACTTGAAGGTGTGACTCGGGGGCAGGAGCTCAGTGTAAGGTTTACAGCTAAAGACGTTAGAAAAGTTATCACGACCATGATGCGAGGCAAGTCTCCTGGCCACGACGACCTGAGTATCGAGCATCTTAAATATGCTGGCGTCCATCTTCCAAGAGTTCTGGCGATGTTCTATTCTCTATGTATAGGACATTCATATCTACCTCCAGCTATGATGCGGACCGTGGTGGTACCGATTGTGAAAAATAAAACTGGTGATGTAGGCGACGCCAACAACTATAGACCCATCTCTCTAGCTACAATTCTGTCTAAGGTGCTTGACAGTCTGCTTAACACACTGATGAGTGCTTGTCTCGAGATACATGACAATCAATTCGGTTTCAAGTCGGGACTCTCTACTGAGACAGCTATTCTGTGCTTGAAGCAGACTGTTAAGTACTATACCGCTCGTAAAACACCAGTATATGCTTGCTTCCTCGACCTTTCGAAAGCGTTTGACCTGGTTTCCTATGATATCCTTTGGGATAAACTTAGCAACACATTCTGCAAAGCGAATGCATTCATATCCTCAAATACTGGTACAGGAATCAGGAAAACGTAGTTCGATGGGCGGGGACGCTGTCTGAACCATACAGGTTGGAGACTTCACCAACGCTCTTCAACCTTTATGTAAATGCTCTCATCGAGAGGCTGAGCAGCACGTATGTCGGATGTCACGTTGGTGGAGTTTGTGTGAACAACATTAGCTATGCAGACGACATGGTGCTGCTGAGCGCCTCTGTCTGTGGTCTGACTAAGCTGCTCGGCATTTGTGAGGAATATGCTCTCAGTCATGGCCTGGTCTATAACACTAAGAAAAGTGAGTGTATGGTTTTTCGGGCCAGGGGTAGGTGTCCAGATAATATCCCTAGCATAAAATTGAACAATATCTCGCTGAAAGGGGTTGACACCTTCAAATACCTTGGGCATCTGGTAACCTCTGACCTGAAAGACGATACGGATATAGAGCGGGAACGTAGGGCGTTGTCTGTGAGATCAAATATGATAGCTCGCAGGTTTGCGCGGTGCTCGAGGCAAGTAAAAATAACTCTTTTCAGAGCGTATTGCACCAATTTCTACTCTTGCGCCCTGAGGGCTGACTATACTCAGAAGCAGTACAGTGCCCTACGAATTCAATACAACAATGCCTTCAGGGTATTGTTGGGGCTGCCTCGGTACTGCAGTGCGTCGGGGATGTTTGCAGAATCACGGATTGATTGCTTCTATGCAACGATGCGGAAACGGTGCGCATCCCTGGTGCGCAGGGTCCGTGCCAGCTCCAACACCATCCTGAGGATGATGGCTGAGAGGTTTGACTGTCACTACATTAACCATTGCTGTTTGCTTAATGTAGTGAAAATAAAATAAATAATTATATCACATTGGTCGTTGTTGCGCTGTTTTATTGAATTAGATCAAATTTTTTATTTTTTATTTTAATAATGTTCTCATGCATCAAACAATTCTAATAGCATAATTAATTATTATTTTAATTAAATTGCAATTTTTGACATTATATCAGTTACCTACTCCTATTCCTAGTTTGACATTTTTTTTTTTTGACATTTGATAATACCTACTTATACTCCGACATTTGATAATAATATTACGGACTGCAAACAAAGATGCCAATTTTACTAACATAATTTGTAAGAACAATGTTACTAACAAGATATGGACTTCTTTGTTCGAAATAAATGATTTTTTATTATTATTATTAACTTTCATCAAAATCGGGCTAAGGTTTAACATTTTTCGCTAATCGTTTCGGATTTGGCCATCCATTACCTTTTGAAAAATTCTCCCTCTATATAAGGTGATGTTATTTCAAAAACCAGTGCAATAAGTTTAACTTTTATCAAAATGGTCCATTGAAATTTGCATTTACGTAGTACTCTAACCCCACAAGGAAAACAGTTTTGTTTTGTTTTGTTCGACAACGGTAACGACCCATTCAGTAACAATATTCGCGTCAGTTACCATCGACATAATTTTATTCGTGTCACCGTAATACATTAGGTATACTTACTGAACGACCATCTTTGATAACTATCGCTCATTCATAATTATGGAGTACGTGGCTTACTTTCATAAAAATAGACTATTAGTCGTGGTCTGCTTTCGTACCCATGAGGTTTGGGTACATTTTACTATTATTGTATGCCCCAGATCTAAATAGATGATCCTGTTTCATCTACTCCTCTTTTTTTACGTGCGAAAATTCCCCACGGATACCCCCACCACCGGAGCCGGTGAGAAAGTTTATGTCGGATTCGAACCGACTTAAACGCACGATGCTTGTGGGTCGTTTTTGGTTGCCGAAGGTGAGGTTAACAGGCATATCCCTCTCACCCCGGCCGACCCAGGGCCATCTCTCTTGATCTGGCTCTCTTCTAGTCAAGTGTCAATTCGTTGACTTACTTACATATTTTGGAAAAAAAAATGATGAATGTATAGGATTGATACGTATTAATATTAATTAATATATTCTATTATATTCTACAAACGTATTGCCGCTTGTCAAGAGGGGCTGATTAGATTGTCATATACTTACGCTCAGCACATGAGTAAGACACACCTGGCCTCCGATTTTGCTAATTTTACATACATACATATAATCACGCCTTTATCCCCGAAGGGTTAGGTAGTGGTGAAATAACTCCCACAATAATAATACGTAGGACCGAATACAATGATTGGTGAATTTGGTCCACCCCATCTCTTCCCATGCGGTGTGGTACAAGGCGACTAAGGGATAGGGCTGTTTAACATCAGATAGAGACATACAGCCCAAACTCAGCCTCAAATGCGTGGCTTGAGTCGATAATAGTGCCCGGAACACGGCGATAAGCTCAGCCCCTATTTCGTGGGATCGAATACAATTATTGATGAAATTTGGGTGTTAATTCACCTTTGCCTAACCGTCCGGGGATAAAGGTGTGGTTATATGTATGTATGTGACCCCATTTGATACGGACGCTTTATGTTGCGTTTTTACGTCTTTTTAGATTTACTAACTCAAGGATTGAAGCTCGGTAAGTAAATAAAAATGTTTAGGTACTACGATTTGATTAAGTCAAGCATGATCTGAATAAGGGGTATTGGAGAAACTAAAGCAATAAAAGAACCTCTTTTGAGTATGTATTCGCTGAGAATACCTTCTTGTCATAGAATCACTGAGAACTGTTCCAGATCTCCTTTCTATTTTATATCTGAACCGTCAGTATTTTTATAGCCTTACAGATACTTAGATCGCAATAAAACTGTAATAAAAAACTATTTTTTGTGTCATCAGAATGTTGAATAATAATTTTAGATTCATCTTTGAGCGTTATTATGCCGCTTATTCCAAAGATGGATTTATGAGAGTGTGTAAAAATGATGGTGACAAAAATAATGTGTCACTACCAGCACCCTCCAGCCTTTATATACAACTATTACATTCATTTATTACACATCCATTATCTGTATCTTCTTCTAGCTTTTGTAAGTGTGATTAAATTAAACTTATGTGACCGAGCACTGAAATTAAATAAGGAAAACGTCACGGTACCCACAGGACAGGCTTGCCTAGTGTGGGGCCAACGGGAAAAACTATGTAAATGTGAAAATCTTCTTCTGGAAATAAATTATTATTATTTTTTTTTTACCAGACCAGTTAGGGTCATCTTTTTGTCTGAGTTTTTTTATACATCTTAGGTGGCAGATAAGCATACGGCCCACCTGATGGGAAGTGGTTACCGTGGCCTATGGACGTGTTTAATACCAGTGGCGTTACACTCGTGCTGCCAACCCTGCAGAAATCTTGTAATACTCATTTTTTATTAATAATTAATTTTATTTTAAACTTTTTAATTATGATATGACATGTATATATTGATGTAATCTCCTTAAAATTCATTTTATTTTGATACCTTACTTGATAACTTTGAGCAATTTTTTTTTTCGTCTCAAATTTTAGTACCTACCACAAATCCACTGTATAGTTTTTGTTGACATTTTATGTACTCTAAGACACTCAGGAGACGAATAACTTCCATTTGAGACACCACTCATCGAAAGTTGTCTAGCCTTTACGCCTTTAGAGGGGAAGAAAACTACATACATGCATACATACATACGCGCGTAAAACATTACCCTCGCTGACGCACCCAGATATAAAATTTAAGTATGTGTATTCTAGATCCGAAGATAGCCGGTATCCGAAGATAGCGATGTGTAGCATATCGTAGAATATTTATGGAAAGGAGCAACAGAAGAGCTCTGGACTTCGAAGTGCAAGCTTTTGATGCAAACATTTATTTTACCTATTTATTTAATTCTACTTAAATGGGTCACAAATATACAAACAAAATGCGCTTTGATATAATAAAACATTTAATTCTACGTTTAAAAACACAATCTCTAGTTTAAAATGATAAAATATTTCCCCAAGAACTAAATTGAATGCATTTCTGAACGGATAAAGTCTTGTTTCGTTGACATGAGGTATTTTGTGTTTAAATGGTATTATTTAAAATTGAACAATTATTGTGTTTAAAAGGGTAGCTTTAAACGCAAATAACTGTAAATTTTTAAGCTACAAATGTTTAAATTTACATAGTAAAGTGAAGTTTAATGAACTGAGGGCGTTACCCGCATGCAACGTAAACTCTAAGCTAGGGACCTCTGTACTCTCTTCGGTTAGGTACCTACTCAACAGGTAAACAGTCTTGAAGCGACTTTTTATAAAAATACAGATTAAACAAATAAACTATACTAACTAACTGACTCGTGATAGAATTTCGATTTTTAGTACTGAAAATGAGTTTTAAACAGAAAAATATTAATAAACTGAGTTTTGAAATAAAACATATTGAAAAGACACATCAAGATGTTTTCGTTTAGTTAAGTAGGTGCCTAACAGAACAGACAGTGGTCTAAATTAGAAGTGTTGAATTAAATATGTATTTCAGGTTTTATTAACTGTTTATTATGTTATAAAACTATTTTGTTTTAATACCACTTAGGTGGCAGACAAGCACACGGCCCACCTGATGGAAAGTGGTTACCGTAGCCTATGGACGTGTGCAAAACCAAGAGAGTCACACTTGCGCTACCAACCCTGCAAGCATTGAGAGTTTCTGTGCCGTCAGTGTAAAAGACAAAGGAGGACAAGCTTTTTGTCTTCCTACTGACAATGACAGCACAAAAACTCTCCAGTGTGCTCTGGCTGCTCTACAGTGTGCGGCGGCGCCGGGAACACACCACGAGGTTATTATGTACCACAGTATTTATTTATTTATTTAAACTTCATGTACACGGTCCACGGTATTCTGTAGGGCGGAGGCACTTCCCCAATCGGGCTGCTCAATTGGGACGGGAATACCGTCATGTCGTGTCTCCTCGAGGTTCTGGTTAATTACTTGTCCTAGAGCTGACGTGTAGTCTGACTTGTACCTAACAGTAGAAATCTACGGGAATTACCTTGTAAGGTGTCGATCTCACTGAAACCGAGATATAATAAAACAGTTCTTTTTTCAAAATCTTTAGGTTCGATTTGTTGTTTCGAATATTGTTCTTTTTTTAAATCCAATAGTGCTGTTGTAGTGGGTATTACTTCAATAGTTTAGATAGATAAATGTTGGTGAACTGCGGGTACTTGTAATGTTTGGTGTGTGGGCACTGTGGGTAGTTCGATCTCTGGGAGATTGGTAATGCCGCGCGCGTCACGTCTCCTACATTTGAGTATTTTAACGGCTCGTCGCATACAGGCAATTACGCCTTGTGATTACGTGTGTATCGTGATACTTACCTGGAGCAGTTCGTGTCCACCAGCATCTTTCAAGAAAGCAGCGCGCGGTAAGTGAGCTTACTTTATCCGTGTATCGGTGGTTACATGGCCCTTTTTTTTGTTAGTATTATTAAATGTGTTACAATTCTTTTTTCCACGGTTTAGCTTAAGTATACAGGTACAATTTGTTGCGAGATGTTGTGCAATGTTAAGATCTCCTGCATCCTGTAAACTGTATCACAGGATGCAGATGCCATTATCTAGCATAGACAATTTGTATTGATTGTAATAGTGTTCAATCAACACCGGGGGTATTTACACACGTGCGCCTGCTGATTTAGTTTTAGTTTTCATAAAAATCGAGCTCAATATTTAATTAATTCTTTGCTATTCCTCATAGTTAAAATAAATAAATGAAATATACAAATAAATATTCTACAACATTCTATGTAGCGCTATCTGGGCCTAAAACAAGCATAGCTTAACTAGCTTGTGTTATGAGATCTAGAATGTGTATTAACACATTCAGATATTATCAAATAGATAAATATTATATTCATGCATATGTTGCAATGAACGGGAATTGAGCCCGCGTCCCCTGCTTAGCAGTCGAACGATCTACCGCTACGCAGCGGAGGTCGTTGATTAGAGTTTCTGATTTAACTATCCACGCCCAATTCAAAAACAACCAGTGTTTGTATAACAAAATACACAATAATAGAAACATCCCGATAAATTAATACAAATTATGCATGCTCATTAACGGGAATCGAAACCTTGACTTCTGACGTCGTTGGTAGCAATTGTACGCTTCACCACCGCCCACTAAATCTTAGATTGCTCCTTCCCTTTTTCAATTGTTGAAGCTGCAATGACAACGAACTGAAATATAATATTATTTTATATTTGCCATTTAGATCGACCTTCAAAGTATAATTTTGTTAAATAATGTTTTAACGTAATTGCCGTTTTGCGCTACGAGAAAATACAACCTCTCCGCTATGCAATCGGAGAGCTACTAGGAGGAGGTTCGGCAGGATACATGGACAGTATGCATTGATACGAGTTCATTCAACCTTCAGTGATGTATGGGTAGAGACGGCAACAGGTACTCGTAGCATTCGTGGCCGCAACACAACAGGCTTTCAAGGTGTGAGTGCATGCTATCTCTTTCATTTCAGGTAGCCCAATTGAATGTTGAAGATGCTTCCCAAACTGAACTTTATGATAATCCGCATACAGTTAGATATCATTTTGACGTTGCTATCGCACATATCACTCCAACTCATGTTGCCCTAATAATTGAAAAGGGGGCGAAGATAAAGCGAGAGGTGTTTTACAAAAAAAAATCAAAGCCTATTCGATTATTCCATGTTATCAATGAAATACTGCCATCCCTTTCTCCGCCTCCCATGAAAAGACTCCACTTTTACGGAAAAATCTCCCCGCGCCATGAGTTTTGGTACCAGGGGAGCATGAATGTATAGGATATCGATCGAACGCGTTGTGGGTGTTCAAGGAGTGCGGTTTGAAGGAGCGGGGAATGAGAGGCGAACGGCCGCATAATTCGGGAGATCACGTTTACCGTGCAATTTTGTTACCTTAGGCAAAGTAAATTAAGTTGTTAAAAGCTGAGTGCCCTTGAGATTGTTTCAACCGCTAGTAATCCTACCATTATAATTAGTACCTACGACTCATTAGGCCGGGTCTTTTAGTGTTTAACCACGAATTAGTGTTCCTGTGTGTTTTTTGTTGTTGTAGTTTTGACTATCTCCTACATGCTATGAAAACTGAAAAGTAACTTAATAAAGGTGGCTAAAAATTTAAAATGATAATTTTTTTCTTATGTTACAAAACCTAAAAGGATTTTTTGAATATTAATAAATACTTAAGCGTTCACATCGAGCATTTATTATCACACACATATGAAATGGGTATATTTTACTGTCCTTATAGCAATAAGCTGCAATATAGGTAGCAGTATATCAAACTCAATTACTCGTAATTAATTATTTATATCTACTTACAATTATGTATTAAAAAAAATAGTTCCCCACTGGCATTGTGTAGACAAGGGCGCTAATTACAAGCCGTGGTTAGAGTTTAAGGAAGAGGAATTTGCTAGCGATTCGTGCCATATCGAGGAAGGTGATATAAAAAGCCGGTAAAGTGCAAGTTGTACTCATGTATGAAGACTGAACCTGTGTTATTCTGTTTTAAATATTTATTGTTATAGCAACAACAAAAATATTATCATCTGTGAAAATTTCAACTGTCTAACTATTTTGGATTTTGAGATACGGCCTGGTGACGTACAGACGTGTTATAGATTCTTAAAAACAGAAGTTTCACCGCATTAATTGCTAACGCTGACTTAACTTTACAAGATTATACAATTGAGGAATCAAAAGGCTTCCCAGACCTTTTAATTACTCACTCTATAATTTACTACCTGACTCAACTTCACACGGAAAACTTTTAGTTGCCAATAAGTCGTCTCTACCAAAATTACTCGTATTATATAACGTCCGGTCGGAGGGACGGGTCGGGCGTCCCTCCGACCGTCTGATTAACCCGTAAACAAGACTAAGTTTTCTGCTTAATACTTTGCTCCAGGGGATGCAAATATTACCGTAATTTCCCCAGACTATTAGATACATAATCAGTTTTGTTTACCACTAATAGGTATTATATAACAGGTGTTTTGGTAAATATTTTGTGCTTATCGACACAGGAAATAATTCCTTCATAGTGACAAAGTAATTATTTTTCTGAAGAAAGATAGATTATTTTGTTACATGAATAGGCATATATGGTGCGAGTACCCAGTCGTTACGATCGTATATGCACTGTACAGTTCAAACTGATCCATTTTTGTGCGTGTGTGATGAAAACGGGAACAGTTTTTTCAAGCACATCTATTTGTTAGTTGCGATTACAGATTAAACGGTACAGAGCGATTATCATAACGTGAAGTCTCACCCATTATACGCTTTTATGAGAGCGGCTGCTGCCTGGCTTTCTGGCCCCGAGAGGTAATCCTACACCTACTGAAAGTAGCCGAATTGAGCAGTCCGACTGGGGAAGTACCTCCACCCTACAGAATACCACGGCTATAATAACCTCGTGTTGTGGTTCCGGCGGTGAGTCCGGTAGCCAGAGCTCACTGATTTTTTGTTTGATAGAGTTTTTGTGCTGTCAGTGGGAAGACCAAAGGCTTGTCCTGATTTTGTGTTCTGCACTGAAGGCACTTGAAATCTCTGTTTTTACAGGGTCGGCAGCACGGATGTGACTCCACTGGTGTTACACACGTTCATAGGCCACGGTAACCACTTTACATCAGGTGGGCCGTGTGCTTGTCTGCCACCTAAGCTGTATAAAAAATGTAGAAAATAATCACAACATTCAATTTTACTTTTCCACTGTATTTGCTGTTTTTTTTCCACAGTATTTTTCACCTGATCGGTTTATAACTATAAAAACATAAATTTTAATCTACCCACATGTCAAATATTGTACTATTTTAAAATTTTCGTATTCCGGGCACTATTAGTGATTCGAGCCAAGCATCTGAGGCTGATTCTGTGCTGTATATATCTGTCTGAAGTTAAACAGCCCTATCCTTTAGTCGCCTTGTACGACACCGCATGGGAAGAGATGGGGTGGTCCAAATTCTACTCTACCGGGAAACACGCGACTAATATTATTAAAATCACCCTGTTACCAGCATATATACGCCATATTATGACATCAAAATTATGAAACATATAGTCACAGAATAGATAATTGACATAGTTACAGACGTAAACATTAAAGCCTCATAAAGTATCCTATCTAGGGCTATAATGGTGTTAGAACAGCTCGCCCTACATAACGTTTGAAATTACGCGAAAGGGGTATTTTTATTGCCGCAGATTTAGGGCACGCAGGGTTAAACCTTTCTCGTACCTCAATAAAGTATGTAACTAATCATAAAATTATGTTTAAATTCTGTTAGTTCGTCACAGTTTTAGTGGCGAAAGTAGGTTCGGTCTATAGCAAAAAATGTGTTTTTAGGACTGAAATTGTTTTCTCACTATCGCTATATAGATTTTTATTGGTCGAGAAAATATTCTAGTAAGAGGTCAGTGAACTATTTCTCAGCTGTATTTTTAAGATGTAAATTATAAGGAAAAAGCGAGCTTAAATTTACGAGTTTGTTCCTGACCGTATACATACAGCAGCAGCAGCAGACGAAGTGTCGAATCGTCGTCGTCGCCTCTTGTGCCTGTAATAATGATTTGAAACCCGACCGCAGACAGCAACCGCAGACGGCAGCACCATGATCCAGTTAATTCTGAGTATTATTTTCTGTGGAACAAGGTATCTCACATATTGTTATTACTATACTGATGTGCGGTTGGCGGCACTGCGGAAGGTACATACATACATATAATCACGCCTTTATCCCCGGATCATTAGGCAGAAGGGAATTAATACCCACATTTCACCAATCATTGTATTCGGTCCCACGTAATAGGGGGTGAGCCTATTGCCGTATTCTGGGCACTATGGTTGACTCGAGCCATGCATCTGAGGCTGAGTCTGAGCTGTATGTATCTGTCTGATGATAAACAGCCCTATCCCTTAGTCGCCTTGTACAACACCGCATGGGAAGAGATGGGGTGGCCCAAATTGTACTCTGCCGGTAAACCAACTCCCCTAGACAAGTTGCTGTTGTTATATAGGTATATCCGAGAAAATAGGTTTGATATTTCATCCTACGTCCATACTATCAACCACAGCTATTATCTTTTCTCCCTCTACCATTGAGTATGACGTGACATTTGTTTTTTTTATTATTATTTTGGTGTTGTGGTGACTGATTGACATTAATATCCGATATCGGGCGAACACAGCGGTGTCAGCTCCGATATCCGATATCGGATCGGATAGTGGGAAAACGCTCTAAGGCGAGCTCAGGCGAACTCAGGCGAGCTAGAGGCGCGCTATAGACAATGCTGGCAGACGGGGTTGGCTTGGAACCCCTAATGCCCCAATGTCTTGGAAACCCCACCTCTTATTCATGTCATGTGTACCTACATGTGTATGTGTACAAAATAGACATTACATTAATAAAGTATATAAAATTAATGTAATGAAAGAAAAAGATAACATCGCAAAATTAATTTGCTAGAAGTTAATGTGTTTCTTCGTTATGATATCAATTGTTACCAAGAATTATAAGGTTTGGTCTAGAAACTACATGGTAGCTCCAGGAATCTTCCCACGTATAGAATCGTATCCATTATACACTTACAGATAATACTTTTAACTGACATTGAACGTATGTATGTTTTCTTTTTAATAAAAAATAAATATTTTTGAAGTCCACCTTGGTTCTACCTCTATCTTGTAAGTTTTTCGCTATAAGTTATCTCCCCTTTGCTATTTTTGACTTTTTCAAGGTAGTACGTATGTTTTTCAATGGTACTAAACTATTAAGTTGATATATACATACAGTCACGACTCTTTCCCATTGTGGTAGACAAAGACAAGACCATATATTTCCATCAGAGTAGAATTTGGACCACCCCATTTCTTCCCATGCGGTGCCATACAAGGCAACTAAGGCATAGGGCTGTTTAACATCAGACAGGTACAGCCTAGACTCTGCCTCAAATGCAAGGCTCGAGTCAACAATAGTGCCCGGAAAACGACAATAGGTTCACCCCCTATTACGTGGGACTGAATACAATGATAGGTGAAATGTGGGTGTTATTTCACCTCTGCCTAACCCTTTGGGGACAAAGACGTGATTATATGTATGTATGTATGTATGATTCTAGCTTATATCATTCGCTTCTTCTACTTTCATAATTGTTTTCATACATGCTTTTGACAAAGCCTTTTTTTTAAATGCCTTCGAGCTTATTGATATGCTACGTATGTCTAAATCCCTTGCAGGGTTGTCCATTAACCCTCGCTTCATAAGTTTGGTTTGTCAGTCTTCTTTCCTTTCTTCTGATAGAATCCATATATAAAGCATTCTTTTATTATCGTCATCACGTTAGCGTTGCTATCAATTGCATCGCAGGCTTTCAACTCGTAGCCCGGGATCCGGGAACCGGGAATATTGCTAATATAAAGATGGTGAAAGATAGTAAGTCCCATTTCCTACAAAGGTCAGCACGTGCAGGGCTTAACTATCACCCACTATGCAGTATATCCGATCAAGAATTCACCATTAAGGCTTGGTTGCCTGGCCTTAATGATGCGACCACCAATTGTCGCACCATTAAGGCCTGGAATTCATTACCAGCTCACGTGTTAAGTGGGGCGTGAAAAAGCATATATGATGAGGTCGTCAAGCTGAGTGCCACCTTTGCTATATGGTATATGTAAATATTTTCAGCTTACCATGAGGCAAGGCTAATTGACGTGTCCTATTTAAAAAAAAAGTAAGGTCAGATTATCGGTTCTTTAAATATCGTGACGTTGCCGTTAATGGGAACACGCAAATCAATAAACCATTATTAGCTATCGATGTTCATGATCGGAATCGGCTATGGGAGGGTCAAGGGTGATTTGATTAGTCCTAAGTGAATTGATTCTAGCTACTGTTTAATTCACCGTTAAAAATAACCTTCATACACGTGTAAGCTTTCACAGCTTGGTTTTGAAGACGGTTAGATCGGTAAGGCGGACCTCAGATTGCATCAATACATTGGGACCTAAACATAAACGGGCGAAATGTGGGTCCTAGCACCTCTCCCTACCCCTTCGGGGTTATAGGCGTGAGTTTATGTTATGTTATGAGGGTTCCTATAACACGATTCCTATCGGCTAGCCATCCCAATTGGTCGTACCTATGTCGCATGACAAAATAAATTGAGGTACGCACTTTTATCACCGGATTCCTATTTGAAAATATTCACCATTTGCCACTGACTGTAATACACCTAATTTCTTCAATTTAAATCGACAATAAGTGTTAATACACTTCTGTCTACCCTACGAAGATATTTATGTATAACTTGATTACAATGCCAGTAGTTGGTTTTTAGTTTAGCCTTGATGTTGTAAAGTCTACTGTTCCAATTTAATTATGTAACTTACAAAAGAAGAGAAAAAACGCAAGGCTTTGTTCCTAAAGTTAATAAAAAACTTAAATCAGTAAGAAAAATGAAGATTTTACAAAGTAGCTTTCATTTAAGTTTCATTTTGAAACCAAGGCCGTTTTATTTGAATTTTGACACTTCTAGATAATTAATTTCATTATTTATGCAATCAAGGCCCTTTAAGCAATTATGTCCCTATAAAAATTACACAGGGTGTATATAGTGGTAATGTCGACATTTCGATACAACATTTTTGATTTGAAGATTGATGACATATACAGCCAGCAATATAATAATAATATAAATTAAATAATATAAAAGAGCTCACTGGAGGGGTTTTGTGCTGTCAGTGGTAACACCAATAGCTTGTCCTGCTTTGTCCTCTACACTGACGGCACAGAACATCTGTGCTTACAGGGTCGGCAGCGCGAGTGTGCTTCTCTGGTGTTACACACGTCCATAGGCCACGGTAACCACTTTCCATCAGGTGGGCCGTGCGCTTGTCTGCCACCTAAGTGGTATAAAAAAATAATAATTTGTCAATGTTGTTTGGTTACCCGTTAGTTTCAATTCAGTGCTTTTCCACTTGAAGTAAAAAAGGTTTTAATGCCAACGAACCTTTCTTTATTGTATATCCTTGAAGGTCAAACCCAAATGTTAGTAATATACATATCGAAACTCTCATTTCTTCGTAAGTACTACATTAGGCATTGTTTTATGTGTTTTGTTCAAAACATGGCAATTACTAAATGTGTATACATAATGGTTTGTTTGGCAGTTTCGCACACTCAGATTTTCTTTTTTTGGTAATTGAATAAAGAACAATCTAGTAATGACACTTACCTAATCATAATAGTACGTAACTACTTATTATATAGGTGTAACAGATTTATATTGCCTTTATTCATGAAGCTTCCCATTATTTTCGTTTTTTAAATATTAGCTAGACCCTTGAAGTCTTCGACAAAGAACTAAAGATACTGTCATAGCTCGTATAATAAGCAAGCTGAAGTGGTAAGGCTGACCACATCTGTTGAAGGCCATTGGAGGAATTGAGTTTTAGAATGGAGACCACGAGAATGCTAACATAATTTCAAACACCCTCGGGTGACTGACAACCTGAAAAAGGTGGCTGAAACGGACCGGTAACAATGACGTACTTTGAGAGAGGTCTATGTCCAGCTGTGGACCGCGATAGGCCTATTGATAGACCCAGCTAATTAGGAACAGTCTGACTCATCATAACCAGGCGTCACCTCTCATCACTCTCGACACCTACAGTACTATATAATATCTATCTTCTGTCATACTCAATATCTGTAGTACGCTGTCAAAATGATTAACTATCTTCATTCATCTAAACGCTTTTGATCTAATCATTTAAGCCTTATAGTTCTGTGAGCTAATGGTCATTACTTTACACCCACTGACACGAAGTAATGATGTAACCGAAGTAACATATTAATCAATTGTAAATTTGAACTTGCTTACTTCAATGGCTATTGATTCTCGCAATCACTATTAGTAAATAGGCTTTTTCTGTGGGCCATATCGGTGACTTTGATTCTGTTCAAGGACTTAACAAAGAATTATATTCTAAATAACATTAAGATTTCAAATTCCAAATATAAATCGCTCAGAACTTGATGCATCACTATTCTTTATTTGGTTTATTTTGGTTTTTACGGATGTGTGTACCATCTGATCACAACCCTTAGAGTAAGCCAACGAGTCCTTAGTTTCGCTCGCCAAATGACATGTGTACTGGCTGGTAACTAAGGTTGGCTTGGACCCCAACAATCCTGGTTGGGCCACATACATCCCGTTCAACCGCTAGGCCTGCGAGATTAGTGTAAAAATCTATTTGCCTTTTCCTTATACGTTTAGAGAAAGCTCTCTGTACCCATTTCATAATTATGCTCTTTAGATGAACGCTCTTCTAGAACATACTGATGAGTAGTTCATACACTTAGTGGGCCACGCATCAAAGCATTCTTACAAAAACCCGAAAGCAGTGTGGGTAGTATTGAATTTAAATCAGTTCCCCGAACATAGCGTGCTTTCGTTTTTGTCTTGAACTAATTTGAACCATGTTTCTGAGAAAATTTCATATCAACAACATTAATCATGATTTGGCAAATCAGTTATAGCCGGTACCTTTAATTGGGGATTCTTTACCTTTCTTCGATCCTAATTCCTTACATTACTGTAGAGGGCAGCCTAAAAAGATAAAAAGATTTTTGATTGAAAATAATGATTGGCTATCGAAGTTATGGTATTTTAAAGGTTGGTTCAATGATCTTATATTAAAAGGAGACCCCGGGCTCCGAGGTGAAGACCTTGGATGGGACCGGGACTAATGATGATGATGAGACGCAGAGGGTTTCTTTTAAAAAAATAAATAAATATTAGAACCGAAATTGCTAATTGTCCTTTAACCCCTCCAGCTAAACTAAATTGCTTGTGTTAGGAGTGGGTTCACGTCAGTAGTGTAATGTCCAAGATTCGTACCCGGGACCTCTCGATCATAGAACGACTCCTTAACCTTGCTAACCTTAAACTTAACAAGTAGATTAGATACGGAACAGTCATTTGAAATTAGGTGAATTTGCCTGTGATGAGGGGAGATTTGATTTTATAACTGAAGAAGTCCACACTATGTACATGCATATTTGCATATACTATGTCAGGGAATAGATGATGTGGGCGGCCGGCGCCTCCTTCTGCGAGCAAGTAATGCTTGTGAAGGAAGAGGCGGGGCGGGAGCGGCAGCGGGAGCGACGAAGGATCGCAAGACAAGCTGCCCACGTACGAAGGCAACTCGGGCGTCGGAGGTCGGTGAACGACCTCCGCCCCCCATGAGCGCCGGCCTGGGGGTGACAAGTGGAGCCGCCTGTCACCCTGGCAGAAGCAGGCCGCGGCGATGACGCGGCTGGCGCGCCTCCCCGTTTTCGGGGACGAGTTGGGGACTCTGACCCACACCCGAGAAGAGGGCCAGATCGTGAGAGATGGCCCTGGGTCGGCCGGGGTGCGAGGGATATGCCTGTCAACCTCACCTTCGGCAACCAAAGCGAGCACAGGCGGCGTGCGTTTTAGTCGGTTCGAGTCCGACATAACCTCCTCCACCGGCTCCGGTGGGGAGGTATCCGTATGGATTTTGCGCACGTAAAAAAAGAAAAAAGGGAATAGATGATAAAAAGTTTGAAAGATCAGCTATCATGGTGTGGATAATAGTATAATAGTAATTTTATAACGTTTCGGGATTTATCACGATTAAATCATGGAACTTACTATTTTTGCCAACGACGTTTCGGATGCGTTGCAGCACTCGTGGTCACGACTTGACTGAGCGTTGGTGGAAATAATACGTAGTACAGAAAACATGACATAATATGAGATTGACTACATCTAGACGACAAAGAGGCAAATATTCAATGATGTCTCTGTGATCAGCCGTGTAAAAACCGGTAGCGATCACCGTATCGTAACGGCCCACATTGAATATTAACCCTAGACTAGAAAGGTCACGTCTGATGAAGTCAACCTTCAGACCGTCACATGCCGATATCCAGGACTCCGAGAGCTTTCAACTTGAACTATTCAATCATTTCGACTATAAGCCCATTCATATTTTTATGTTAGGCGCATGTCCACTGAGCAGATGACATCTGACAGGAAGTATCTAAGAGAAAGACATGTTGTAGGTACGGGCCTCAAAAACCAGGGATGATAATGATTCATCTAGGGTCATTATTAAATGAACAAAATAATAATATCTTGAAGTTTCTGTAGAAAATAGTAAGCTTTTTAAAATGTCTTCCTATCGTGTAAATGGTTTAGTTTACCTTGTGTGGTGTAAGTGGAACATCACGATCTAACCTGACCCACATAGCTGTTCTCCGACCTACCTTGAAGACTGAAGATAGTTTTATATTACCCTAAGCTCTAAAGTAAATAATAGTTATTACGTTTGATAACTATTCAAGAGTATTGTGTTTGTTAGAAAAATGGCAAAGATTGGAGTTTTCTTGAATAAATTGGTTCCAGTCGAATAATAACTGGGTAAATATTCAAATGAATAATATGCACCATCAAGGTGACTTAGACGTCGGAGGTCGCATATCGACCTACGTTCTCCATGAAAGCAGGTCTTGGAGTAGCAAATGGAGCCACCTGTTACCTTAGCAGAAGCAGGTCGGGGGCAAGATGGGGACACCGTTGTTACCACATACGAGGGGCTCATCTCGAAACTGGAAACGTGTCTGAGGCAGCTGGGGTACGAGGGTTATGTTTCAGGCAATTTTATACCCCAGCTTATTCGTGTGGTGATGGAGAAAGGATACTAGATCACCACGCCATCTCATCCGACGGGTGTCATTAGAGGCGACTAACGTAAATATACGCAGGCAATATCACTGCGAGAGAAGGAAAACTCGAAATATAACCCTACAGCAACCCATCTCGCCAGCGTGGAAACAGTAGGCCAGAGCGTGCCAATACTAGCAGAGGCCTATGTCCAGTATTGGACTGCTATGAGCCCAGCATCCGAAGACCCAAGACGTAGTGTGGTATTAAATGGTTGACGAAAGAAGAAGATACTCTTGGTGCTCAATTAGCATTAAGTAGACCGTATGCTTTTTTGCAACCTTAGTATTACATCAATCGTGTCACAATAGGGTTACTTTAAACGAACACTCTTTATGACGTACCTTTTAAAGTTTTCAAGTCTTGTAAAATGAAGATTTACAACTATTAATAAAGTGAATAACCGCCTGTAGAAATATTAATAGTTTAATTATCTGCCCCTCTAGACAAGTTTGTCGAATGCACTTTCAACGAATTGCACCTTGTCTAGAGGTTCCTTTTGTGGCATCCTGCTAAAATTATGAATATAAATCTTTACAACTTTATAACTTCATTGCGCTCTAGCTCCTCATTTTCACCGAAGTACCTGTAAAACATGTACTCGACTTTACTTGACTGTTGTGTAAGGATAGGTCTTACCCTTATTTTCCTGGATTAGATAACACGGGTAGCCACGAGTAACAGTAGATAAAACGTATATTTATGACTTAACTGGTATTACGCCCGCGCCTAATGCGTGATTTACCGTTTCTATGAAATTCCCGCTTTTTTATACAGAATGCACCAGTTTGACTTCACATCACCTGATGGTAACCTAAAGGCAAAGTCTCAGGCAAGAGGGTCACCATTATAAACACATAGCAAGTTACAATGGTGGCACTCAGCTTGGCGGCCTCATCAGATGCTTAAGACAATGTAATTTATTCCAATACTTGTATTACCCCAATTGTAGTCTTTGGAAAAACCATGGTAAGAGGATTGACCTCATTACATAATGTGTTCATGTGCGTGACATATAAATGGAATTCAAAATTTGATATTTAATTCACGTATCATTGAGGTTTTCCGTATAGTAGAAGAGCCCAGGTAGGACTTTTTGAAGTTAATCGAACAAGTTAAATTATTGTAAGAGAAGATACCTTACATATTGATAAGTACCTTTTTTTTTATACCACTTTGGTGGCAGACGAGCATACGACCCACCCGATGGAAAGTGGTTTTTTTTTTTGTTTACCTGGTGGAATGCATTTACGCACTTCGCTCACCCCCCGCGGGGGCAGGGGGCTCGCTTCGTGTGGGACTCCTGGCCTCGGACAAAGGCCAGACTACCCACTAAACCACCACGGTGTTCCTCCTTCGCCTAATCCGAGCCGCGGGATAGTCTGCTCACCGCGACTCGGCTAGGGGCGCCCTTGGTAGGCCCGCTACTCAAGACCCCACCATCCCGGCAATCAGGCCGGAATGGTGGGGGTTTTTCACCTCAAGAATGCACCCCAGGAACACCGATGGAAAGTGGTTACCGTGGCCTATGGACGTATGCAACACCAGGAATGTTACACTCGCGCTGCCGCCCATACCTCAAGGCAGTATGAGATCTTAAAATAGGGGTGCGCTAAAAATACCGTTCAACGGATTTTTAATTGTACGCGACAGATAAAGATAAACGGAGTTGTTACTAACTAAATAGTGTAAATTGTGATTTTCTGACCACTTTCCATCAATTGGGCGTAACCTAAGAACGTGGAAAGGTAGGAAAGTTCAAAAAAGCGATGTAGGTCTGGGTTTACTCGAGTGCAGTCGGTTTTGATTTATAGTTAAAGCTAATTATATCAGAATAAATGAAAAAAGCGCGGGATGCGGGCTGCTTTAGATCGGTCATTCTGGATGTCTGTGGGAGAGGCCTATGTTCAGCAGTGGACTATGTGTGGCTGACATGATGATGATGATGAATGATGATTTTTTTTTATTAATGTAAAACAGACTTAATTTTTTTTTAAATATAGAACACGTCAATTAGACTTCGCCTTGCCTGATGGTAAGCTGAAGCCAAAGTCCCAGAAAAGAAGGTCACCATTACTTACACATACCGTGTGACAATGGTGACACTCAGCTTGACGGCCTCATCATATACTTTTTCACGCCCCGCTTAAAGGGACCCGGGACTGTAGGAAGAAGGAAACACGTGAGCTGGTAATGAATTCCAGCGGAATGTGCGACAGAGGAAAGAGTCTCCGAACCGCTTGGTTCTTGATAGGATAATTTAATTTATTAATTTTATTTAAATCTTTTATTATCCTATTTATTTATCACATACAAAATAATTAAAACATAAATACACGAAATAAACTCGCGATCATGTCGCGTCAAACAACCCACTCCGCATCGTTTCCTCCGCAGATTTAATGAAACGTCATATATTATCTAAAGTAGTTAGTTACATAGTATAGAATTTTATATTCTAAATAAACAAATGATATAATATTCCAGAATTCTTTCAACCGTTTGAGTGTAAATCAGTAATAAACATCTAAAAATATTCACAAACGTTCACATTTATAATATCAGTAAGATTACAGCTGTGTTAAGTTTGACTGTCTGGAACAACTTTGAAGCTTATAGAATTTGCTAAGAGAATTGATCGTGATTTAAAAGATTATTGCCCTCAAATCGGCGAAGAAAAGAGCCTTCTTAGAAGCAGCTCTCTAGAACATTGAAAGTAGAAACTTGACAAATAAACTAATCTAGAACCCACGCATGCATTAGGTACTAAAGCGTGTGTATAATTGGTTACAGTCTCTGTCATAATGTATGAAGAAGTTCGTAATAGGTTGGTGAATAGCCTTCGTAACACCACGTAGGAGGGTAAAACACATTTAAGATTTGATTCTAAATTTATAATAATTTGTTTTAAGTAGAGCTAGTTGATGTCAATGTACTTGAATAACACCGATTCAGAAGTTTTTGTGTTATAATAAGAATAGATTTCTCCAATAAGTATACATTGTTTTCGGCATATATCTTGATCTGAAGTCGAGACAGGAAAAAATAAAGTTTAAAACTAAAAATTGTTAAACAAGAAAATATTAAGGATAGCCGTGGGCTATCCTTAATATTTTTTTGTTCAACACTTTTTAGAGCGTGATTTTTCAGTAGTTGGGTTTTAGTTTTAAACTTTACCTATTAAATGAGTTTGTAATATCTTTCAAAGTCATAATACATTTATTACAATACAATATGTCAAAACTACTAATCAAATAACCCGCCCCTGATCGCTCCCGGTGCAAAAGTGCCCATAACACTTGCTGCGTTGCCACGTTGGATGGCAATGGACAGCCTTTGGACCAGGAACGACCCGGAACGAATGTCACCGGTCGCCTCGATGAGCCTCTGTCCGATTTCTTTAATAAGGCTTTTAGCTTCCTTGCCCCAACTCCCCAGAGTCTCCACCGCTATTGGCACGAACTGGTACAGCGGTTCCAAGTCGGCGTACTTAAGCCTCTTCCTTGAGCCGGCGTCTTCCGCAGCGGCCGACGCGGAGTGAATGGTGCGACTAAGGTGGCTGGCGGCTACCGTGCTGACATACGTTACGTCCCAAAGTAGACATTTGCTGTTCTTCCAGGGCACCAAAGTCAGTCCGTCCGGCCTCTTACCATCCGACCTGCTCAGACCCGGAGGCTCAAGCACACAGGGGACGTTTGCGGATACAAGGGCCCTGCGGACGATATCGTTTAGAGCGTGGTGTCGCGGAAACCTCCCAGTGCACCGTCGGCAACTCATAGCGTGATGGCCATTTGCTTCCACCGTGGAACCGCAGGTGCATATGTGGGGTTCACACACCTTACAGCCCAGGCGGAAAGCCACCGCCACACGCAGAGAGTCGTCGTCAAGCAGGGTGCCTAGGTGAGGGGACGGCAATGCCTGTAACCACGCTCCAGATTCAGGCTGTGACACAGCCCGCAGTCTAGCCTTATCGGCCCCTGTCACCCCTCTAATAATTGAACTTGGAGTCGCTTCACCCCCACATCATCCCACGCTCGCTGAAGATTCATTGGTCCCTAAACCAATGAATAGACGCGCCCGCATTGAGGGCCGACCAAGCTAACACAGCATCCGACACAAAAGGTATGATCACCCCGTCACCATTAGGATTCAATAAATTAGTAACGAGGCTACCAACCCCATGTGCCGACGCCAGAAAAGCTGGCAGACCGACATCCTGCGCGCAACGCACCCCAAGACCACCACATCGGATTGGTTGAGCCGCCTGACTCCACTGAGTACCATCTAGGGAAACGTTCAGTACTGACTCCACCACCAATTTCAAGGCATCGTCGAAGGACGAAACTTCCTCGGGACAGAGCCAAGTAGGGGTGGTCCGCAGCAAGTATGTGATCTTCGGGAGAGCGAAGCACATGCGCAGTAAGATAATCGCAACGTGCGCGGAAAGGCCTTTCAAACGTTCGTGAGCGACAAGGAGAAGCTGCTTTCGAGCAGTGATGGCCTCAGGAACGGCTGAGAGAAAAATTGGGGATCCTAAAAGGTAGAAGTCAGCCGCAGCAAGTTCTTTTAGGCCAGGGAAAATCGAATTATTTTTTTAATTAATATATTATTAATATATTATTTTGGGGCAAGCAACTGGTATAATTTATACATATTTGAAATGTGCTAATTAAGCCCTTCCAGTTGATTCTCAACACGACATATTTATCTCAAATTTATTTTTAACACAGTACTTAATGACCGCTAGAGGGCGCCACATTAGATTCAGTGACACGTTATATTATAGCCTATAACCAGCGGACGACTAATATGTTTCTAACGATACCTCATTTGTCCAGTTCTAATTAGTGGTTAAGTAGCTATGAGGGAACAGATGAACCACCATACATAAATAAATAAATAAATATTCCACGACATTCTACACAATGCTATCTAGACCCATGGTAAGCATAGCTTAAGTAGCTTGTGTTATGGGATCTAGAATGCGGATAAATATATTTAGATACTTTTTTTGTAAATACGTACATATTATACATAGGCACACCCAGACCAATGTAAATATACATATTCATGCATACAAATATTTGCACTGAGCGGGAAACGAACCCACGCCCCCTGCATAGTACCTAGTCGAATGCTCTACCGCTACGCCACCGAGGTCATACATACATACATAGCCTGTCAAAATCACAACCCTCCTTTTGCTTCGCCGAAGTCGGGTAAAAAGGGCATGACGCTGCCTTAGACGCGATTAATTATGTGTAAACTGCGTTATATGATACTGTCACACACTTTGAACTTTTGACGCTTTGAAATGCAACTTATTTCACCGATTCTATCGCTATTTATTTAATGTTATTTTATTATTTATACTGATACCGCATAAAAAGGCAACAGACAGACAGAGTTACCATTGAACTTATAATACACTCGAGAGCAATGAATCCGGGTCACTTAAAGAATGTTAAAAATCTCGGAAACTAAAAATGATAGGTTAATGCAATAAATTGTATTTAATAGACAATGTAATACTCCTTAAATGAAAGTAAAAAAAATATGAGTCACCATACATTTTATTAACACAAAATTACATAAAGAAAAAAACTGCTGATCTCTCCTTAAAACAAAAATAGGAAACATGAAATTTTTGAACTTTATTACGATTTTCTTGAATTTTAATACTTCGTATTGCCTCCTCGTGCTTCCATTACTGCGTTTACGCGGTTTGGCATGCTGTACACCAAGTTCCTTATACGATTTTGGGGAATATTCTCCCATTCCTCTGTGAGAGCAATTTTGAGCTCACGAAGCGTGATTGGGGGAGGGTTTCGTTGTTTTACGCATCTGCCTAGCTCGTCCCAAGCATGCTCGATCGGGTTGATATCCGGGCTGCGCGCTGGCCACTCCATACGAGTAATGTTCATCTCTTGAAGGTAGTCATTCACAATCCTACCTGTATGAGGTCTGGCATTGTCATGCATAAATATAGCATCCTCACCTAAATTGACCATAAATGGAACAACGTGATCATTGAGGATTTCTTCCACATATCTTACGCTAGTTAAAGAGCCGTTTTCTATGATCACCAGCTCTGTGCGACTTTCAGAAGAAATTCCGGCCCACACAAGTACAGACCCACCACCGTAGGCTACTTTTTCTTCGATGCATGCTTGCTTGAATCTTTCCCCTGGTCTTCGATACACTCTGTGTCTTCCATCGTGCTTGTAGAGCATAAATTTTGATTCGTCGGAGAACATAACTTTTGACCAATCTTCAATACTCCAATTTACGTGGCTCTGGGCATAACTTAGTCTCGAAATACGATGCCCACGCTCCAGTTTAGGGCCGTTTGCAGGTCTAAGGGGTTTTAAGTTAGATTCAGCAAGCCGACGTCTTACTGTCCATGCACTTGGGTTACTTCCTCCGAGGCGTCGAAACTGATTGGTGAGTTCAGTTCCTGTGAGAAAGCGATTTCGAAGCATGGTGTTCACCAAGTATCGGTCTTCTCGTGCTGTGGTACACCTGGTTCTGCCCGTTCCTGGTCTGCGTAGGTTAGAACCAGTTTCTTCGTAACGTCGGAGAACTCTTTGTACTGTTGACAGCGACACACCGACAGTCCTGGCTGTATCGCGCTGACTCCGGCCGGTTTCCAGCATTGTAAGTATTCTGGTGCATTCTTCAGGCGTAAGCAACATAATTTCAGCTTGATTAATGAATATAGAGCACTATCAACATGGTTTATGTACCCACATAAATGACAGATTACAAACAAAAGCAACACCAAATGCTGTAATTTCGTAGTTCCATCTTCGAAAGTGGCCCTTTTTCAAATTTGATTTTTTTATGATATAACTTTACAATAACTAAGAAGTTTTAATACCTTCATTTAAGGAGTATTACATTGTCTATTAAATACAATTTATTGCATTAACCTAGCATTTTTAGTTTCCGAGATTTTTAGGATTCTTTAAGTGACCCGGATTCATTGCTCTCGAGTGTATTAAAAAGATAAGACGAACGGGGATTCTCAACTTCAAATTTGTAAATTCTTAAATCTAATTCTCGTTTCAGTGGAAATTAAAGATTATAGTATTCTCCTTAACTGAAGCACAATTTGAAGCCTCCAAGATTAAACTAAGATATTTCAAATATACCTTTTATTAAATGCGTAAAACATTTCAATAGAAGTTCAAATTTCATGTTTATTACGAATATAGCATATTAGGTTTAAAAATCTTGTACCAGACCATCATCATCAAATAAAGGCATTCAAGCTTTCCATTTCAGGCAAATAAGTAAAATCTGCTATGAAATCCTGTAGGATTGCCTGTAGGATTTGAACCAAGTATTCAAAATGATCTTAATGCCTTGCTTTTCCTGATGATGACTGATTGTTCTGATATTTTTTTTTTATACAACTTAGGTGGCAGACAAGCATACGGCCCACCTGATGAAAAGTGGTTACCATGACTTATGAACGTGTGTAACACCAGTGGCGTCACATCCGTGCTGCCGACCCTGTAAGAACAGAGATTTTGTGCCGTCGGTGTAGAAGACAAGCCTTTGAATGACCAAAGGCTTGTCTTCTACACCGACTGCACATAATCTCTGCTGTCAGTGGGATGACCCACTGACAGCATAAAAACTCTCCAGTGAGCTCTGGCTACCCTACTCACCGACGAGAACACAACACGAAGTTATTATAACCGCGGTATTCTGTAGGGCGGAGGTACTTCCCCAGTCGGTCTGCTCGTCCGCTCGCCAGTCGGATTTAGTACACACCTTTAGTTCATATAATAATACAATTAAAATGAAGAGATAGGGAAAGAAATAAAGAAAAGTCTTTTTATTCTACATAATTCAAGAGTAAAAAACAATACTTAAATACAAAATATTAGAAGAATAATGGCAGTCTCTCAACGTGATGCTATCCGCGTAGTGATTAATAACACCTTCGCTCTGTAGTCAAGATCTTTCTGATGACATAATTATCTCAGTTTTACATATTTATGACAATTATATAAAATAAACTAGCCGACCCGCCCCGGTGTCGCCCGTGGTATGCCTACTTCATAATGTGTTCGCAATTTTTTTGTTAAAGTAAGTTTGAACTCTGTTCACCTAAAATACAGGCATTAGCCTAGTTTAGGAAACATTTTTCGTAGAGAAATATAGTGCAATATAATAGAAGCCTACTTAAATATATATCTCTGTAAACCATGTTTTTGACGCAATAATTTTTTTTTTAAATTTGATTTCCAAATAACGTATGAATTTGCCGCCGAATGAATAACATATGATGCCGCTTGGTGTCCGGCAGATTACAATTTGGACCTCCCCATCTCTTCTCATGCTGTGTCGTACAAGGCGACTAAGGGATAGGGCAGTTTAACATCAAACAGATATATACAGCCCAGACTCCGCATCAGATGCATGGCTTTTTCAACAATAGTGCCCGGAAGATGGCAATAGGTTCACCCCCTATTAAGTGGGACCGAATACAATGTTTGGTGAAATGTGGGTGTTAATTCACCTCTGCCTAACCCTCCGGGGATGAAGGCATGATTATATGTATGTATGTATTTCTCTCGATTAATCTTACCTACTCCAGCAGTTTGCAGCCATTTTGCGTCCTCCTAATAGGTAGGTACTACGAAACGTAATTGTGAATTACCCTAGAAGATTTGTTATATGTATGTTATGTATGAATTAATTGTTAATTAAATTGTAAAGAATACTGCAATAACCTATTTACAAAGTAGTAAATGTTAGTACCTACCTAAATGTTAATGAACTCCACTCCATAGTAATTATTTCAATGTCAAGACCTTTTGATTTAGTTAACTACTCAATAACATAGGACACGTGTAGACTATCAATATCGCAATTTAGTATCATGATTCAATAATATAGGCAGTATCGTATTTGCCTAATATCAATATAATGTCGACTACGGACGACTAAGGGACAGGGCAGTTCTACAGTAAATACAGCCCATGACAAAGTGCCTGTCTGGCGGCAACAGGCTCACCCTTCATTATGTAGGACTGAAAATCATACTTGGCGAAATGTGGGTGTAAATATACCTCTGCCTACCCCTTCGGGAATTTACACTGTGTACTGTGTTACACGTTAATACAGTTGTGACGTGTTGATTTTGGGCCCCACTAAGATCAAGAGGAACCTTGAGGAAAAAGTATGTTCCTAAGAGCGTTTTCTCATTATCCGATCCGATATCTGTGTTGACTCCGATATCTGATAACCGACACAAGTAAAATGTATGAAATATGTATCTGTCTTTCACATTGTCCGGCCCGATATCGGATATGAGAGTTGACACCGCTGTGTTCACCTGATATGATGAGGATATGGTTAATTTTATTAAGTCTATCGAGCAAATGAACGTATTCTTGACATATCGTACCGATTTTATCGGATATATGTGAAAACAGCACATAGTGTCGGCTATCGAATATCGACTGTCGTCGTCCGACACCGATATCGGATCGGATAGTGTCAAAACGGAAACATTTTCCTATGTTTCACATATTCGCTACATCTTACCACTGTGGGCGCCCAAAACCGAAGTGCGAAGTGGAGGAGGAAAAGCCGAAAGTAGGATCCTGAGGACCGAGTTCATCCCAGGGAAATACATCATCATAATGATGACGATGACATCATGTTCGCTACACTATGACATCACAAAATAACAAGAATAGTGACATAATTAAAAAATTTTTTTTGGCCTGTTGCCTGAGACACTGACTTTTTTACAGGTACTTCACTAATTATAATTTCATCACATTTTTAGATTGATAAAAACACGTAGGTATTATTTTTAAAGAATATTAATTCCAGCAAAGCTGAATTGTTTGACTTAGGAGTTGGGTCACGTCGGGTAGTTTTATGCCCAACTTTCGAACACGGGATCTCCAGATCGTAATATTAATAAAGTCGATTTCTTAACCACCAAGCATAAATAAAATTAGCATAAGCATAAAAAGCCATTGAATTTCACTGAGGAAAATTGATTTTACTTCTGAAATTATTTAAAAAAAAATATTATCAACTAACCGAAATACTTAGTACCCACCTTATCTTTTCCAGATTCTACTCTAACTAGGCTAAAAAATGCTTTAGTCATATTTTACCGAAAAAATAAAACGCGAGTAAAACCACGAGGCAGAGCTAGTGCCATCTAATTGTCTTTGAAAGCGTCGATGCCTGATTGATGTTGCATGTAAGAAAATTACAAACTGCGCACGATATTTAAACAATGCAATTGTCATTTTTTCTCATTTCTCATACAATCATATTCATAAGTATATTTATAAAAAACAAGCAACAAGGTCATTTTGTCCTTCAAACATGTTTACAAGCACAGTCCTTTGATTAAAAATGTAAACAATATTTTTTCGCAGTATTTTTTAAGTTCAACAAAACAAAATAATCATAAAAAAGTATAACCATCAAGAAAAAACATCCAAAAAGTATTTCGACCGTGACAGGACTCGAACCTGCAATCTTCGGATCCGAAGTCCGACGCCTTATCCATTAGGCCACACGGTCCTTGTGTACTTCGCCGAAATAGGTCATGAAATCACGCGAGACAAGCCTCCCGCGTATTACGTCACCCCTGACATCACAAGGTCGTTCACCTCAGTTAGCGTTTGTGTTTTCCGATAATATCGTTTTCGTCTATTTCGTGACGTATGAATATACGGAAATAATGCTAATTGTCGCCTATTCAAGGTCATTTTTACGTTTGCGCGAGGTGTTTGATAGCAGAATTATGATTTCATGGTTGTTTGGAAAGCACTGAGTTACTGTAATATTGTATAATTAAGTTTTATAAGTAGGACAAGACTAATTCCATCAAGAATAATAGTTGAAGAAGAATTAAATAGTGTTAAAGTAGATAGACGGACGAACGTAAACAGTGACTTTTTTATACAACTTAAGTGGCAAACAAGCACATGGCCCACCTGATGAAAAGTGGGTACCGTGACCTATGGAAATATGCAACACCAGGGGTATTACACTTGTGCTGCCGACCCTGGACCACCAACAATATCTTCTAATGCGTAATGATTGGGATAGTCTAAATGCGCAAGGATGAGGTTGGGTGTTGCTATGGTGTGCAATGGTAAAAGTCTAGGTATATCTGTGGACTGGCTAATTAATTAATGAAAGCAGATAGCGTTGATCATGAATATTATTTCAAGAGGGAATGCCTCTCAGTTATCAATTGTGAGTCATAGTGCTTTCAAGATATTGTTCTTTCTCAACATGGTTATCTGCTCACTGACCTTTACTTTTAGACTTTTACTTGAAAATTATAAAGAATAGAACAAAATAAAAAAAATTGAACTCAAAACAATTGAAAGCAAATATAAATAAAACAATAATATAATTTATTTTATAGTTGTTTTTATTTATTTATTTTAACTTTTTACACAAATAAACAAAGATTGTACAAAGGCGGACCTATTGCCACAAGCATTATCTACCAGTCAATCTTAGGGTCATGCAGTGATATTTTTATCAAAGGTAAGTGCCTAAAGTGTTGTGGTGAGAGTTTTCCCAGTTTGGTACACAAAATAATTTTAGTGGCCATACAAAAACTGTAATTGAGACTGGTGTCTAAACTGGATACAACAGTTTGTATCTGTACTTCTATCTGTCCGTTTTCAAAAAACTAGTTACAGGCTATTACTTACAGGAACGATAGCTATTACCTTTATCTTCTTTTTTTTATATATCTCCCTTATTTATGTCCGCACTGATTTTAGTATTAAGTATATCAGGTACCTTATGATAGGTACCGTTTCATTTAAACTGTTTATGTATGTGTAGTAAGTATGTATGTGTATGTGTGTATATATACGAGTATATATGTGTATGTGTACATTAACTGTATAATATATCTGAATGTAAATAATGGAATAAAGTAAATCATATACATTATGTACACCGGAAACTGCACACTATGTCTATCTATTTATCTATTTCACTCCATCCCATGGTTGCATGGTAGAAATTGCCTTGTGCAATAAGGCCGCCACTTGTAATGCCACAAAGATGTACCTATTGTATTTTTTCTGTATCCCTTCTTTGTGTACATGCAATAAAGAGATATATTATTTTTATTATTACTTCACCAGGAATCTACACAACCAGTAAACACGAGTAAAACGAGTACAATGTGACTGATTATATGAACAAAAACTAACTACTTTATGGATTAACTATACCTTGCTATTTTGCTATTGTATATGGTAGGAACACGATGTGCCATAATTATATGTAAGATAGAGGGTAATTGTGTATCTTTTTTGCGTGTGGGTACCATCCACTAAAACAGCACGCCACTGTCACGGCTCTCAAATTCCGGTGTATAAGGTGACTTGCATCCTTTTTTTACAGTGCGGAATTACCGTAGGATACCCTCCCGCCGAAGCCAAGCCTAAAACCGCACGCCAATTTGGATTATAAATTGCCTAGGCCTGCCTAAACGTTGCCTTCAACATATCTCTCACGTCCCTGCTGACCCAAGGATGTCGAAATGGTTCCCTCGGATCAGAGACTTTTTTTACGTGCGCAATATCCCCACGTATACTCCCCCCCCCCACCCCACCGGAGCCGGTGACGAGATTATGTCGGACTCTTACCGACCAAAACGCATAACACCTATGGGTCGTTTTTGGTTGCCGAAGGTGAGGTTAACAGGCATATCCCTCGCACCCTGGCCGACCCAGGACCATCTCTCTCAATCTGGCCCTCTCCTCGGGTGTGGGGACCACAGAGTCCCCAACTCGTCAACGGAAATGGGGAGGCGCCGCCGCGGCCCTCGGATGTGAGACTAGTGTGTCCCCATCGTGTACCGGATAGTAATATCAGATTATTCTAGATTCTAATGATCTCGAATATCTCGTTGGTTACGTTGAGGCTACAGACTAAACAATTACATTACAAAACGCTCAGTTTTATTGCGACGCAAATAAATATAGTTATTGGTTTTTTCTTTACGATTACCTCCTCTTTACAGTTTATGTACGAATATAAATACATACCTATTTCAATTATTATAGCATAACATAACATAAACTCACGCCTATATCCCCGAAGGGATAGGCAGAAGTTAGCACCCACATTTCGCCAGTGTATGTTTAGGTCCGAATGTAATAGGTGGCGAGTCTATTGCCATTAACCGGGCACTTATAAACCTGTGATAAATACACACATAACTTTGAAAAGCATCGAAAAGTCATTGGTGTGTGCCATGGTAAAACCTGGGATCGAACCCGACGATCTATCTCAGTAGATCCATTGACCAGATCCATTATGGATCTGGTGAGAGAGTTTTCTCTCAATAGATCCAATTTTGATAGCATGGATCTATTGAAATGTAGTTTTCTCTTTAGATAAGTTTAATTAGAATCACAATTAAAGTATGTATCTACTGGGCGTTTTTGTTGCACTAGATCCAGTCATGTATCTAATATGAACTTCTTATGTTTACTTATTAAAAACTT
Source organism: Eilema griseolum (assembly GCA_963662185.1). Classification (NCBI taxonomy): domain Eukaryota; kingdom Metazoa; phylum Arthropoda; class Insecta; order Lepidoptera; family Erebidae; genus Eilema; species Eilema griseolum. Next base: position 8,803,826 of record OY759249.1, read on the forward strand.
CATTGATAATCGTCTATGACCTCGTGTCATTTTGACATTGCAATATTACTGCATACGCTATTAAAACATAGTTGTAGTCCATGGTTGTAGTTCATTATTTTGTACAATAAGACAAACAAAAATGAGTGATGATGTGATTAAGTTTGTTAAAAGTGGACGTGGAACAGTACTATTATGTGAGGGTTACAGATATCATAAGCATGTTCATAATAAGAATGGCAATAGCCTTTGGCGTTGTGAACATTACAAAAGGTCAAAATTAAATTGTACTGGATCTGTATCTTTAAATTCAGTGAGTACCTAATTTTCTATCTATTTGATAAAATATAGCTACGGAGACCACTTTCCAACAGGTGGACTGTATACCTTTACAGTGGACCTGATGGAAAGTGGTCACGGTATCTTGCGTCTCAGTATCATAAAAATCAACTATCATTATTCTCTGAACCTTTTTCCCAACTTAGTTGGGGTCGGCTTTCCAGTCTAACTGTGATGCGGCTGAACTTCGATATTTTCCGTGAAGCGACTGCCATCTGACCTCCACAACCAGTGGTCCAATGACCAATGGCGATATCGAAGTTCCAAGTTAGACCGGTTGGACTTTTGAGGGCTCCAACTACCCGTAACGACTGCCACAGATGTATGTATGTGTGTGCCATGGCACAACCTGGGATCGAACCCGAGACCTCGTCTCAGCAGTCCATTACCCATACATTTCTGAAAATATATTTTGATTTACACGTTATGCTAGTAGTGTACTTTTTTGTTTTTTATTTACCTACAGTTATTGTTTTAGCATCAGCATATCATAAAACGAAGAGTACACTGCGAAACTTGTGTACCAGATTTCGCGCATAATTGCATTGAAAGTACAATTAGCGATTACTGTGATGAGGCTGCAAAAGGTGAAGAACCTGCTCCTCGCATATTTAAAAGGCACTTGCTCATATAGAAAGCAAAGGATGGCATTTGGCATCCAATCATCCTGTCCCTACTTTCAATCAAAAGAAATCTGGGATATACCGTAAGAAAAACAAATTAGCCCAAGTTCAAAAAACTAAAACAAATAATCCAGATGAGGTAGAAATACCTAAACAGTATGAAGACTTTTTACTTGCAGATTATTTGCATAACGGTATGCGGATAATTGTTTTTAGTTCAAAAGACGCTCGAATGCGTCTAAAACTTCTGACTAATTACTTTATGGATGGAACGTATCAAGCTTGTCCAACTCCTTTTAGTCAGATCTACGTTATTCAAGCAGATATAGGCAGTGACGAGAATAGTTCCAACATAGTGCCATTGGTGTTTGCTTTTATGAGTCATCGAACAACAGAGGCATATATTACCCTGTTTCAGTTAATTAAAGGCCAGATTCCAGACTGGAAGCCCATGAAAGTCACTATTGATTTTGGAAAAGCCGCTATGATGGCACTGTCAAAAATGGATGTAGAGATTCATGGTTGTCACTATCATTTCTGTAATGCCTTGTTTCGTAAAGCGAAGGCTTTAGGTATAAAACGAACTAAAAACAACATGAGGATAATTTCCCTGTGTACTAAACTTGCGTTACTTCCTGAAAATAATATAGAACATGGCTGGAATTATATTAAAAGTGAAGTTTCGCAAAATCGTGACAAGCTAACTGAATTTGTGAACTATTTTCAAAAGTACTGGATGAATGACTGTTACTATAAAATATGGTATGTGTATGGGCTACGCCATCGTACTAATAATAGCATAGAAGGATGGAACCACAACATTAACACAAACATTAACAAAAACGAAGTGCAGTTCTTACAAATATTGCACATTTTAAGTCAAGAATCAACACTGACTTCCCTTAATTGTGACCGTTGGGATAGATTTAAGAAAAGGTCATCCTCTAAACGCCGCAAAATAAGTGTTCAAAATGACGATAGCATTTTATTCGCAAAAATGCAGCTCGTGAATGGCGAAATTACCGTAGGCCATTTTTTAGAAAAACTACGTTAATACCAAATTTAAAATTTTCATTAGCTAGCTTTTTTACTTTCTATCTAGTGAGACTAGACATGATCATTAGATCCAATTCATTTAAAAATATTTTTGAAATTAGATCTATTGGGCAACAAAAATTCTCATTAGATCCTGTTTATAAAACACAGATCAACAAAGAAAAAAAAAATCACTAGATCCATAATTGATATGGTCAATGGATCTACTGAGATTAATAAAAAAAATATATATTTCAGTAGATCCATTCTATCAAAATTGGATCTATTGAGAGAAAACTCTCTCACCAGATCCATAATGGATCTGGCCAATGGATCTACTGAGATAGATCCGAACCCGAGACCTCGTCTCAGCAGTTCATTACCCATACCACTAGGCTACCGCGGTATGATTGTTTCTGGATTTCATACATGCATACACATTATTGACGCCTATATCCCTGGAGGGTTAGGCAGAGGTTAACACGCACATTTCACCAATCATTGAATTCGGTCCCACGCAATAGAGGGTAAGCCTATTGCCGTCTTCCGGGCACTTTTGTTGAATCAAGGCATTCATTTACCTAAGTTGACAAAATAACGCAATCAAATGAATTGTATCGCTGTTAATCACCTCGCACAAGATACGAATAAGGATCAAGCGGTTCGGAGACTCATTCCTTTTCTAGAATTCTAGAATTCCTAACCAGCTCACGAGTTCCTACAGTCCCGGACCCTTTAATCGGGGCGTGAAAAAGCATCTGATGAGGCCATCAAACTGAGTGCCACCATTGTAACATGCTACGTGTCTAAAATAGTGACCCTCTTTCCTGAGACTTTGCCTTTAGTTTACCAACAGGCGAAGTGAAGTCAAATTAGCGCGTCCAATATAAAAAATAAATATATAGGTGCACTGATTTGTATAATAATATATTAGAGATGAAACTGTACGTTAGTATGAGAAAAAAACCGTAACATAATCGCCCGCATTAGTGGAACGTACAACAAAAGAAAACCCCACTCAATAGAGACAAAAACTGTCACTTGTCTATTCACATTTGATGTGTTGATAAGGTTATGATATGACCTAGGAACTGGTATATTAAAGATAATAATATATTCTTACTTCCTACTGTTATTATAAATGTGAAAGTATCTTCTCACGTCTTTGTCCATCATCAAAAAGACGTTTTTTTTTATACCACTTAGGTGGCAGACAAGCGCACGGCCCACCTGATGTAAAGCGGTTACTGTGGCCTATGGACGTGTGTAACACCAAAGAAACCACACTCGCACTGCCTACCCTGTAAGCACAGAGTTTCTGTGCCGTCAGTGTAGAGGACAAAGCAGGACAAGTCTTTAGTCATCCCACTGACAGCACAAATTCTCCAGTAAACTCTGGCTACCCTACTCACCGCTGGGAAACACAACACGAAGTTATTATAACCGCAGTATTCCCCAGTCTGACTGCTCAATTGGGCGGAAATAACGCCGTGTAGATCTACAAGTATCACCACCCCATCTTATCCGAAGGGTGTTTGGTCAGTATGAAAACAGTAGGCCGAAGCCTCCCAGTATTGAGAGAGGCTTAATTCCAGTAGAGAACTGCGATAGGCATGATTGAATTGGATTGTTAAGATGTTTGGATATTTCTGTAGTCATTGTTCAATCATGCTCTGACGGCTGAATGGACATTTCTATTATTAAAATTTTACCTTTATTTTGAGCTTTCTTTAAATATTTTAAAATTAATTTTGAACCTCATGTGAATATTTATTTAAAACATTTGACTGAGTTCAACTCAGGTGCCGTTTCTTTTGATCACTATGCCTGCAATTAGCTCCCAATACTCCAAAAAGTATTGCCTGTACTTTTTGGAGAGTAAAGTTGGTAGATTGCTATTTGTTATTTTTAAACAAATTTTTTGCTCCAGATTAAAACATGCTCTTGCGTGGATGGGACAGTCCACTAGGAGGTGGACGACCGTCTCGTCCACTCCCGGCTCACAGGCGCATGATGGGTCCCCCTTACACGGAAACGGGCCAAGTATTCGGAGAACCCACCATGCCCCGTCAAAAGTTGGGTAGTGGTGCCGGAAATCTCCATGTTTCGGACGATGCTATATGCCACCAGAGCGCAGGGGAAGAAAGACAAAGATTGATTACAGTCTAGAAGAACCTATAGCTTTTTATCCCGGGATTTATCCCATGGATAGCGGGGGCGAGAACATAATTTTACTAGGGCGGAGTTGTGTGCATAGCTAATAATATTTTTTTGTTTATGTTATTTTTAAACTATAGCGATGTGAATTTATAATTATATGACGGTACGGGATTTTCCGCAATTAAATCATGGAACTTCCTATTTCTACCGACGCCGACGTTTCGGATGCGTTGCAGCAACCGTGTTTACACCTGGACTGGCTTTTTTTGTTAACTGTTGTAAACTAGCAAAAACTCTGTACCTAATCATTTCTGGAATATATAATCATCTACTTCTTTGTTGTTTTCCTAACATTACAGTTAAATGATATTATTCACTGTCACATTAAACAGCTTCTCTGTAATCCTGAGTAAAGAAAGACAGAAAGAAACGAGAATTTTCAAAATTCATGAGAATGACTAAAAAGTTTAGCTGTCAAAATTACGTTTTACTGGTGCACTAAATAAATGGCGATAAAATCTATTTGAAAAGTCATATTTTGGCACAAACTTCCGACAATGACACATAACTCAATAAAATAATGTAACATAAATTTTCAAAATGGCGTCGTTACAAAGTTATTTCCTGTGGTTTATGTCATTGGCATGTTATAAACCGATTATTTTAAATTAGGTCAAAAGAGGACCATTTTCATTTTGCATTGAACTCCTTGATATTTTAGATAATATCGCATACCAGTTGCCAGGAGTCCCTATAACCTGATTTCTGCAGGCTTCCCATTAAGTCGCATGGTGTATGACAAAGTCGATCGAGGTGTTGTTTTTTACACCGGCTTTTCTTAAAAATTTTCTCTATCTAATCTTCTAGTGAATACTGTCGCACTGTCTTTAGAAGATTCATCCGGCCATAGAACGCATTGCTATAGTAAAAAAATAGTTATGTAAGTAAGGCTATCTAGATAGATTCCTATAGGGTCGGTAGAACGAGAAACCCTGGTTTTGAATACGTCTGTAGGCACTTTTCACCAGGAAGGCCGTGTATTTGACTGCCATCAATAGAATTTTCTAGAATATGTAAATCTAGATAAAAAATGTTACTCGATTAACACAATGGAAACACAATAAAATTACCAAGCATTCATTGTTTATCTGACAATCTAATAACAACTCGGTACTAGATGCTTCAACAGTGTATAGGCTTCAACAGTCGCGAGAAATGAGTTTCCGCCACCATTGCATGCCATGCATATATGTATATAATATATGTTGTGTGTTGTGTGCCATGGTAAATATATATATATATATATATATTTATTTACCATGGCACACACCTCTGCCTACCCCTACGGGGATATAGGCGTGAGTTTATGTTATGTTATGTACATATTATAGTATAATATATAAAGTGTATATATACACTCGAGAGCAATGAATCCGGGTCACTTAAAGAATCCTAAAAATCTCGGAAACTAAAAATGCTAGGTTAATGCAATAAATTGTATTTAATAGACAATGTAATACTCCTTAAATGAAGGTATTAAAACTTCTTAGTTATTGTAAAGTTATATCATAAAAAAATCAAATTTGAAAAAGGGCCACTTTCGAAGATGGAACTACGAAATTACAGCATTTGGTGTTGCTTTTGTTTGTAATCTGTCATTTATGTGGGTACATAAACCATGTTGATAGTGCTCTATATTCATTAATCAAGCTGAAATTATGTCGCTTACGCCTGAAGAATGCACCAGAATACTTACAATGCTGGAAACCGGCCGGAGTCAGCGCGATACAGCCAGAACTGTCGGTGTGTCGCTGTCAACAGTACAAAGAGTTCTCCGACGTTACGAAGAAACTGGTTTTAACCTACGCAGACCAGGAACGGGCAGAACCAGGTGTACCACAGCACGAGAAGACCGATACTTGGTGAACACCATGCTTCGAAATCGCTTTCTCACAGGAACTGAACTCACCAATCAGTTTCGACGCCTCGGAGGAAGTAACCCAAGTGCATGGACAGTAAGACGTCGGCTTGCTGAATCTAACTTAAAACCCCTTAGACCTGCAAACGGCCCTAAACTGGAGCGTGGGCATCGTATTTCGAGACTAAGTTATGCCCAGAGCCACGTAAATTGGAGTATTGAAGATTGGTCAAAAGTTATGTTCTCCGACGAATCAAAATTTATGCTCTACAAGCACGATGGAAGACACAGAGTGTATCGAAGACCAGGGGAAAGATTCAAGCAAGCATGCATCGAAGAAAAAGTAGCCTACGGTGGTGGGTCTGTACTTGTGTGGGCCGGAATTTCTTCTGAAAGTCGCACAGAGCTGGTGATCATAGAAAACGGCTCTTTAACTAGCGTAAGATATGTGGAAGAAATCCTCAATGATCACGTTGGTCCATTTATGGTCAATTTAGGTGAGGATGCTATATTTATGCATGACAATGCCAGACCTCATACAGGTAGGATTGTGAATGACTACCTTCAAGAGATGAACATTACTCGTATGGAGTGGCCAGCGCGCAGCCCGGATATCAACCCGATCGAGCATGCTTGGGACGAGCTAGGCAGATGCGTAAAACAACGAAACCCTCCCCCAATCACGCTTCGTGAGCTCAAAATTGCTCTCACAGAGGAATGGGAGAATATTCCCCAAAATCGTATAAGGAACTTGGTGTACAGCATGCCAAACCGCGTAAACGCAGTAATGGAAGCACGAGGAGGCAATACGAAGTATTAAAATTCAAGAAAATCGTAATAAAGTTCAAAAATTTCATGTTTCCTATTTTTGTTTTAAGGAGAGATCAGCAGTTTTTTTCTTTATGTAATTTTGTGTTAATAAAATGTATGGTGACTCATATTTTTTTTACTTTCATTTAAGGAGTATTACATTGTCTATTAAATACAATTTATTGCATTAACCTATCATTTTTAGTTTCCGAGATTTTTAACATTCTTTAAGTGACCCGGATTCATTGCTCTCGAGTGTATTTATCTAATAAACCGTTTATTCTAAAAAATATTATTAAGTTAATATAGTACCTACTTGCGTTAAGAGTGGGTTTATGCAATGGCCAGGATTCGGACCTCTCTATCTTAAGGCTGACTCCTAGGTATCACATTGGTTTCCTAGATATCACTTTTGCATATAGTGACTAATGTTGATCAGCATGACATAGAATTTTAAATAAAGCAAAGTGTAGTACGGCGCAAAAAATTGTGCTTTGTCTGCATTTATTTTTACAAATGATATCGTATTGGAAATTCCCAGATTAATTTGTTGCTTGTCATGTGTTTAGTCGAATTAAATAACATATTGTGGCCAAACACTATATTTAGATTTATTAAAAAATATATCTGTTATTGACTAATATTATTTGACATTGAGCCCGAATTGTACTTTTTTTTTCTTTTTTAGTACGCGGACCAACAGATCGTCATCATTTTTGGTAAAATTTCCAAGGCTGTTCAAAATAAGAATATTCGTATCGAATTTTTTTCTTTAAGATTACTAGATTTAATTAAAAGTACAAGAAAAATGCGGCATAGGGTGCTCGCGAGGTTTACTGTTCACATAACTACCAAATATACTATACTATAAATATTACAGATATCCTCGTAGTAAATTTTCAATTTATTTATTTTTTATTTACTTCTTCATACATACATTACCTTTCCAGGATAAACCCAATGCGATAGTGTACACATTTATAAATATAAAATTAAGTATCTACCAGACAATATTTGACAATACAAGACAATACAGAACAATTACAAGACAATACAGGACAATACATGATACTACTAGATAATCTCCAAACAAAAAAAAATAGAATACCATTTTTAAACTATCGCGGTGTGAAATCATAGGTTCACAACGATTCGAGACTTCGCGATTAAAACATGGAAAATTTTTGCCGACGTTTCGGATGCGTTGCAGCATCCGTGGTCACGACGACACTCAGTGAAGTCGATGCTGTACGGATGCTGCAACACTGCTAAGTTGGCAGAAATAGTAAGTTCGTAATATATCGGTTCGGGACCGCGATTGTGAATAGAATACCAGTTTTACAACACACATCTGTAACTTAACGATTTAGGATTAAATCTATTATTAATATCAATAAAGTAACACTGTACTCTAAGTTTCGACTATCTGTAGGTCATGATTGAACATTAACTACGTTTAATAATGAGTCGCAAATCATCGTACAAGTCAGTGTGTACCTCCCAAGGCTTGCTGATAACCCCGAGATTTCCCGGTCACAGGAATATTCCGACTATCAACTTGTTTAGTTCAAGAAATATGTTTCTACTTTAGCTTTGCGATAACACGATTGTATGTGCGAATAGGTGTAAATATTTGTATAATCTTTGCTTTATGGCTTCTTATATATGTTTAAGGAAAAAGAAACAAAAAAATTGCTATCGCATAATTATTTGACAACATTACGAGACTTTTGTCGCTCAAACTGTCAATTCCTTAATACTTATAGTGTTTCAAAGGGGCTACAATATGGGGGTCTTGAAGTCCGTCGCAATTGAGCAGTCCGACTGGTGAAGTACCTCCTCCACCATACAGAATACCACGGGTATTATAACCTCGTATTGTGTTCCCAGCGGTGAGTAGGGTAGCCAGAGCTAACTGGAGAGTTTTTGTGCTGTCAGTGGGAAGACCAAAGGGTTGTTCTGATTTTGTGTTCAGCAATGACGGCTTAGAAAATCTCTGTTCTTACAGGGTCGGCAGCACGTGTGTGACTCCCCTGGTGTTACGTTCATTGGTCACGGTAACCACTTTCCATCAGGTGGGTCGTGTGCTTGTCTGCCATCTAAGTTGTATAAAAAAATAAGTTGACCCGGCAGTACATCAAAATTACATCACAATACATCACTGTCCATTCCAAGGTTGCCTGGAAGAAATCGCTTCCAGTGTTAAGGCCGCCCATTGTACATTAAACTGTATGCATGTTCTACTATTGGTGTACAATAAAGAATTATCTAACTTTCTATCTATCTAAAATTTAAATTCCATTTTTTATTTATTTTTTGTTTTTGTTATTTATTTCACCAATCATTATAAGTAAAAACTTCAGATTAATAATTACTAACTTGTTTGTTAAAAATATTTTCCTTGAGTTATAGCTCTAAACCTACAGCACACTTATTTATTTATTTAAAGATGTAATAAAACTTTAGTGCATCATTCTACGAACAAAACAAAGTAATTTAATTTCAGAATACAGCATTACCAGCGCAAAGATTTAAATGATATTTTTTTTAAGATGGCCATAAATATAAAAGTTTAATTTAATATCAAATATCATACATAAACTGTATAGGCTGGTTGCTAAACTAGTTGCTAACAAAATGCATCGGAAAAACGACGTGAAAAAACGTTGTATGAGTAAGCTAATTTGATATTGGTATTCAAACTATCTTGGTCACTCAAATCAGTATCAGACCGGGAAGAACAATCGGGATATTTACATATATACATATAATCACGCCTTTATCCCTGGAGGGTTAGGCAGAGGTGAATTAACACCCACATTTCACAAATAATTGTATTTGGTCACACGTAATAGGGGGTGATACTATTGCCGTATTCCAGGCACTATTGTTGACTCGAGCCATGCATCTGAGTCTGGGCTGTATACATCTGTCTGATGTTAAACAGCCCTATCCCATAGTCGTCTTGTACGACACTGCATGGGAAGAGATGGGGTGGCCCTAATTCTACTCTGCCGGAAACCACGCGGCATTCGGGATATTTAACATGGTAAATAGCCCGATTATTTTGATACTAAATTGATATTGTTCTTTAAGCTGTCAATGTGTGCATGTCACGGGCTGTATGAATATGTCAATTTATACTGAAAGAAGTAGCCATTTTTCGCCGTATTGATATGAAACTTGCTGCGTCTAGGTACCTATAGACTTTGTATATAGTCTAAGATGTCACCCTTATACCTTAGGTAGGTATAGGGTAAAGTGATACTAAGAGGACGTTAGGGTAAACAAACCTGTTATGGGTACTCCGTGACTTCATAAAATACACTTTATGTTCTAGCTGTTAATGGTGTTTGGGTAATTTATACCCTCACGTGATGTTGCCATTTTCATGTTAGGGTTCCGTACCCAAAGGATAAAAACGTAACCCTATTATTAAAACTCCATTTTCTGCCTGTCTTTCCTGTCACCAGACTGAACTGTGATATTTTAACAGATGATGTATTTCTGTTGCCGTTATAACAACAAAATACTAAACACTCAATTAAATAAATGAATGTGAAATGAATAAAATAAATATTTAATGAGGGCTCTCGCACAACATTTGTACATACATACATACTACAATACATATAATCACGCATTTATCCCCGGAGGGTTAGGCAGAGGTGAATTAACACTCAGATTTCACCAATCAACATTAAATTTGTGATTTTAAATAAATAAAATACGGGGGATAGAAAATGGTATGGAACCTGTATGCATGAGTCCGACTCTTGTCTGGTTTCTTATTTTATCGTCTGTTACATTGTAGTCGCTTTTATTTCAGAATCTTTAAAAAAGTTGTATAAAATGGTTACTACATTTCCTGCCGTAGTTGTCGTTAAGGCAATTAAGGGATAGTGTCTATTTAATAATAAATATTATTATCTATTACATCAATTTTAAGGTACGTGGATAATTTTAACATTTGGCGTTTAACCTGGAATATGTCTAAGAAGAGCGTCTAAGATAGTCTATTTTGAAGATTTTTTTTATCTTTAAATGGAGTTCCCGGTAAAATAGAATTTGGACCATCCCATCTCTTCCCATGCGGTGTCGTACAAGGCGACTAAGGCATAGGGCTGTTTAACATTAGACAGATATATACAGCCCAGACTCAGTCTCAAATGCATGGCTTGAGTCAACAATAGTGCCCGGAAAACGGCAATAGGCTCACCCCCTATTACGTGGGACCGAATTCAGTGATTGGTGAAATGTGGGTGATAAAGGCGTGACTATATGTATATATGTATGTAAATAAGATTTTTTTGTAAAAATAGGGTTATTGTAAAATAGACAAGTTTCTTAATCTCTTGCTTGCTCGTGCAATATGAATTATTGTAAACAAAACCATATTAAAAAAATATAATCTAATTCTAATATGGTTCTCTAAGTTTCTTGCTGGTATCTTCTCAGTAGAATCAACCTACTGAACCACCGAAAGAATCATTTTCCAATAGTTTATCTACTTTATTTAATATTTTTATAATATTTCTTGATATAATTGTAAAATTTTGACGTTCATATGTGCTCTTTATGTGCCTAAACTGAATAAATGAAATTGATTCTTTGATTCTTTAACCAGTCAATGTCAAGTTTAAGTAATGTAAGTTTGTCTGTTGCTTAAAAATGTATTACAATAATGAAAGAGGAGAGATTTACATAAGAAACTATTATTTGCTATGGGACCAAGCGAAGCAAGTTCGTAGACACATTGCGGTCCTCGGGCAGGTTAATAAATAAAAATTTCAAAGTTTACCTTATTTGTTATTAATGTAATGTATATTAATGTATCGTGTGAAACATTACATTGTAATTAAATTGTCATTAATGGTTATAGTTAAAATAAATTTAAATACACAATTATCGCCTATTTTACTACTTGCACGTGCGGAAACCTTTTATCGCGGAAAATTAGTACTCCTTTTATTTTATTTCTGATTTGAATTATTAATTTGAAGAATATTTTAGTCCAAGAAAAACAAAATTCACTGTACCTTGCATAAAAATATTTATAAGTATCCTACGTTCTTTTTCAATTTTATCTGAGTCAGTTTTCAATTGAAACGGTTTAAGCCTTAAATGCTAAATGACAGAGAGCCTGAGTTACTTTCATCTTTCATATGATATTAGTTTCCGATTATTCGCGATTTCCCCCTGCTCTTGACTCCCCCCGAAAATTTATATTGTAATTTAAGAAATTTTAAAGCAATTATTATTTATATCGATTTAAAAGTCACCGAATGAATTGGGTGGACTAATCAAAATACAATGTTTAAAAATGATTGTAGCATCGTTAATGGTTTCTATTAGTTTGTATAATTATCGAAAGATGGCTCTCACCATTGCTCTAAGGGGCTGTCCATTATTCACGTGAGGCTCAACAGGAGGACAGGGGGTTCGGAAAATATCACCAGGGAGAGGTATGGTATAATGTGATTTCTAAATTACGTGCGAAAAAAGTGAATATCCTGTCTTTTTTTTTAAATAACCGTACCAAATAGTACGCGTGATTTTGGCTAGTGGTTATTTGAAACCTTACCCCGTCTCACCATGGGAGAGGGAGGGGGGATTAAAAAAAATCTAAAAAACATCACGTGATTATTGGACAACCACTAAGATGGTTGAAATTGAAAGAATATGAAATGTTCAAGACGGAGATTAGTAGCTCAGTGGTCAGAGCATTTCTCCTGTAAGGGGCTGGTCGCGGGTTCTTAATACCTATCGGTATATTTTTCTTATTATTGTTATATCAATTATTAGTTTTGTTATCGTTGTAAAGTACCTATTACATCATCATCAGCCCTTAACCTTTAGCTCCCGAGCGATAAAACGTATTTTTCCGGTACATTATCTTGCCAATCATGACTACAATAATTTAATTACCTACTCGTGCGGTTTCCATTGTTCAATACGAAGTATAATCAATTAATTTATTTTAATAAATCAACTACAATTTATTTAAAATTGAAACTATTGATGTCATGGTAATTGCAAATATGTTTAACAATTACAGTTAAATATAGATTTCATTCATTTATTCATAACATAACATAACATAAACTCACGCCTATATCCCCGAAGGGGTAGGTTGAGGTGCTAGCACCCACATTTCGCCAGTTTATGTTTTAGGTCCTAATGTAATAGGTGGCGAGCCTATTGCCATTAACCGGGCACTTATAAACCTGCGATAAATACACACATAACTTCGAAAAGCATCGAAAAGTCATTGGTGTGCGCCATGGTTAAACCTGGGATCGAACCCGAGACCTCGTCTCAGCAGTCCATTACCCATACCACTGGGCTACCGCGGTCATTTATTCATTCAGATTAATGCAAGGAGGATGATTGCAAAATATAAGTGATCGCAATTGCTACGTCTCTGTAGCGAAGCAATATTGCATTTGACTACTATGCCAGAAGGTGCGGGTTCGATTTCCTCTTTGTGAAAATATTTATATGCATGAATATCTATGGGTATTGGTCTGGGTGGTGTTGTATTACCCGATAACGCATGAAAAAGCATATGATGAGACCGTCAAGCTGAGTGTCACCATTGACCATCGACCGAATTCAATGATTGGTGAAATGGGGTTGTTAATTTACCTCTGCCTATCCCTCCGGGGATATAGGCGTGATTATATGTATGTATACGGCAATAAGCTCACCCCTTATTACTTGGGACCAATTTCACCAATCGGACCAAACCACCTTGAGCTTGTCTGGAATGCTGTACATTCCAGACAAGCTCAAGTGGCTTATGGTTTACTGTTTAGTATTTACTAGCTGTTGCTCGCGGCTCCACCCGCGTGGATGTCGGTTATCTCTTAGTGTTGAGACAAAGCTATTGAGCATAACAAAAAATCTAAAATAAAAGTAGCCTACGTTACTCCTTATTACATCAACTACCTGCCAATAAAGTCACGACAAAATCGGTCCAGCTATTTCATGGATTAGCTGGAACAAACAGACAGACAGATAGACAGACGGACAAAAATGGTAAAAAATGATATTTTGGTGTATGTACCGTATACCTACTCCTATGTATGTAGTAAAAAATAGTTATTTCATATTTGACAAACAGACACTCTATTTTTTTAATTTATATGTATAGATTAGAAAAAACAATTTATTTATATTTTTATCATCATATTATTATTAATTTGCCCGCGACTTCGCTCGCGTTAAGAAATATTATTATTCACTAGGTATAGTTTTTGTGGCTTTAACTCAATGTAGATGGCGCTAGCATACAGAAATTCGTATATTTTAAACTGAACAGTTTTTAATCTTTCTTAGCGGATGCCTACGTCATAGTAGCTTTATGCATGCAGTCTCAGTCCGATCAGTTTAAAATTGACAAATTTTCTTACAAAATTTTATCCTCTATTTTATCCCCCTGGGGGTAGAACTAATAAAAACCTTTCTTAGCGGATGCCTACGTCATAACATCTACCTGCATGCCAAATTTCAGCCCGATCCGTCCAGTGTTTTGGGCTGTGCGTTGATAGATCACTATGTCAGTCAGTCAGTTACCTAAGAGTTAAATATATTTAGATTTATTTGTGAAATGGTAATAATAAATAAAAAGATAATAAGCTAAAATAAATAATTGCTTTTCTTTAGAATGAAAATCGATCGATCAAGCATGTCAATAAAAAAGTCTGAATATTGAATAGCACAGCACAAACTTTTATTCCTGGAAACTTGCAAACACATTGCCTTAGCTAGTTATTAATAAAATAAAATAGATTTTTTTTATACTGTAGATTGATGACCTTTGAGGATGCCGTAAGGCGATACCGGTCAGGTGTAATAAGCAATAAAGTAATGTGGAAAAGTACAAGTGAGTTATCAATAGGTATGTGTAAAAATTTTATTTTTAAACTTTTGCGGTGTGAATTCATAATTATACTAGGTATCAGGACTTCTCGCGAAATAGTAAGTTCCAAGATATAATTCGCGAGAAGTCCCGATACCTAGTATAATTATGTGTAAAAATTGTTTATTGACGCCAACTTAAGGTACACAAAAGCTAAGATAAATAATTGCTTTTCTTTGGAATGAAAATCGATTAATTTTCATTCTTCGATCGAATTCGATTGAACATAAGGCTGACCCTAAGTAAGCGACGTTTAATTACAATATTTGTGGCCAAATAATGTAATTGGGCAGTATGGCGTAATTAGTCACATGTTCGCGGTGCGTGAGTTAGTTTCAACTTTCAATGTCAACATGTGTGTTTACACTAAATAAATATTATGTAAGGTAAACTTACTGATTACTAGTAAACTCAAAACAAGTTACTAAGAAGAAATCGTACAAGTGAAAATTGTAATTACCGTACTTGATTTTTTATACTCAGTAAGTGAACTGTTTTTCGTGCGGAAATCCTCAAAATATTCTCACTCTCGGACTTAGACTCGAACCGACTAAAACCGCACGTCCTCGGGTCTTAAATGCCGCGATGTAAGGTGGCTCAATAAGGCATTACCCTTGTGTACTAGCTGACCGAAACTTTTATTTTTACGTGCGCAAAATCCCCACGGATACCTCCCCACCGGAGCCTGTGGAAGAGGTTATGTTGGACTCGAACCGACTAAAACGCACGACGCCAGTGGGTCGTTTTGGTTGCCGAAGGTGAGGTTGACAGGCATATTCCTCGCACCCTGGCCGACCCAGGGCCATCTCTCACAATCTGGCCCTCTTCTAGGGTGTGGGGACTACAGAGTCCCCCACTCGTCCCCGGAGACCGAAACCTTGTAAAACAAAAAAATTTAATCATAGTTTAGTGCGAAGTTGACCAAATATTAAAAAAAAAACATTGGAACCAATTTTGGCATAACAATTGGGTTCTTTGTCTTAACAATACTTAATTTACCTTGAAACTCCTTAGAGGGATAGGTCAGTAGTGACGCTACGCTATGACGCAGTAGTTTAGTTGGATGGATGAATGGATGAATATTTGTTTGACAGAATATTTTTTTTTATACCACTTAGGTGACAGAGAAGCACACGGTCCACCTGATGGAAAGTTGTTACCCTGGTCTATAGACGTGTGCAAAACCAAGGGAGTCATACTCGTACTATACAGAAAGTTTCTATGCCGTCAGTGTAAAAGACAACGCAGGACAAGCTTTTGGTCTTCCCACTGACAGCATAATAACTCTCCAGTGAACTCTGGCTACCCTACTCACCGCCGGGAATACAACACGAGGTTATTATGGCCGCGGTATTCTGTAGGGCGGAGGTACTTCCCCAGTCGGAATTTAGATGAAATTTGACACAGCGACAGATTACTTCATCCCACGCACGCTCAAGCTGTGGAATGATCTCCCTGCTGTAATTTTCCCAAGCGACAACAATATGGGGTTCTTCAAGAAGGGCATCAGAAGGTTCTTATAATGTCGGCAGCACGAATGTGGCGCCTTGGTGAAGCATATTTCTCATCAGGGCCTCGATTCTACTAAGTTTATAAAAAAATAAAATTTAAAAAAATCACTGTCTTACCACTATACAGCAAAAAAGCTATTAAGTTTCAGATTTTATTTGTATTGCCACAAAGTTCAAAATTATATAAACAAAAGTCCATTACTTTTTTTATTCGATCTACAAGATGCTGTTTAATTTTAGACTTTAAAAACATGATGGTAAAGTTTATAATTAAATGTCATTTTCTACAGTGCTGCCGTACGACTGTGGCTTTAAAAAAACATTGAATAATAATAATAATAATAATAAAAATATTTATTTAACTCCAATGGTCATTTACAATGTGTTTACAAACAATACTGTGCTAATATATTTTTACATATGTCGATACTGATTCTCAAACTAGACAAAAACCTGTATCTTGAGAAACAGTGCTTCTTTAACTATTTGTGACATTTTAGGACACAGTGATTCTAATTACAGGAGTTTTTCTACAAGGTAAGTTTTCAATCATACAATATATTATAAGTCATTACATTTCCTCCTAAGTAACTTCGTGTTGCGTAATGTAAGCATTATTTATTATAGAATTAGCAGAATCGGGGCCCAGGCCGCCCATAGTACATTAAACTGTACATAAGCTACCTACTTGTTCTACTGTATACAAGTTACCTACTTTTTCTATTGTATACAAGCTACCTACTTGTCCTACTGTAAATCTGTTGGTGTACAATAAAGAATCATCTATCTATCTTTCTATTTAAGTGGCAAGTCAATAAAATAGTCTGAGTATTGAATAGCGCAGTATAAACTTTTATCCTGGGAAATGTGTTTGCAAACACATTGCCTTAGCTAGTTTTTAATAAAATAAAATAAAAATTGTTTATTGACGCCAACTTAAGGTACACAAGTGATGGTCTTAAAACTAAAGCATAAATTGAGGTTTGCGCTCAAGTACTACGCTGGTTTCCAAAGTAAGCTGAAGCTTGTATTTTAGGAATCAGTGCAATTTTTTTGTATACAGCAAAGTATCAATATCTCAATAATATCATTCTGTTATGGAAATCTTATTTCAAATTATTCCAAACACAACAACAGTGAGTCGACATTACCATGTATTGCTTGCATTTCGCCAATTAATCTTGCACGGCGTACATACGAGTACATAGATTTTTTTTAAAATTAAATACATTATTGTACACCATTAAAATCCATCATGATTAAAAACTATGACTAAGGAACTAGTACCTACGATGGGCGGCCTTATCATACATACATATAATCACGCCTTTATCCCCGGAGGGTTAGGCAGAGATAAATTAACACCCACATTTCACCAAAAATTGTATTCGATCCCACATAATAGGGGGTGAGCCTATTGCCATATTCCGTGCACTATTGTAGGCTCGAGCCTCAAGCTGAGCCTGGGCTATGTATATCTGTCTGATGTTAAACAGCCCTATCCCTTAGTCGCTTTGTACGACACCGCATGGGAAGAGATGGGGTGGCCCAAATTCTTCTCTGCCGAGAACCACGCGGCCTTATCACTTGAAGTAATTTCTACCAGGCAATCTTTGGATGGTGATTAAAGTTGTCGGATGAAGTGGCAGTTGATTGACGTACTTTTTAAATATAAATGTAATAAGTAAATACATACATACATATATACATACATACATACATACATGCCACTACATCTACATATGCGTTTTTTTAAACAACTGTGGGTGCATTCTTAAAAAGATTTTGATGAAGGACGTTTTCCAATATTTTAATGTAAACACCTTAATGTTTGACGTAAATGAAAACCCGATTTACACTTTGAAATCTCTTTACATAATCACAACATTTCAAATTGTATTTATGTCCAAGTCCGTGTGTACTTCATCCAAACAAAATGTACACTACGGCTGTGCCGACAGAAGGGAAACAATCTGAATAAAAAATAAAAACTTAAAAAAAAAGCCCGGTCCAGACCAAATGCAAATACCCATATTCAAGCATACAAATATTTGCACTGAGCGGGGATCGAACCTCCTGCGTAGCGGCCGCGTCCACTACCCACACGCCACAGAGGCTGTCAATATTATCTATTAGCATTCAAGGGCAAACTTGACAAGTGTCGTGATAAAAATGACGTTTTGCCCATCCCGTATTCCGACTCTTTTCTCACTGTGTGGTACTAGGCTATCAGAATTATAGAAGAGCTCTTTATCTGGCTACAGATATTTACAACGCAATGATCTTTATTAACAGTGTCATAAGGTTCACGTTTTTATACTTTGCTGATGTAACTATTCTAAAAGTAAGCGGAATCGAGATACTTTTTGTAGAAGCAATAAAGATCACTTTCGGATGTTTATAAAATGTTACATGTTGTAAGATAGAGCTACTACACTGTTCTTCTGCACTCTTAGTACGTAGGTCACATGCTTTCTCGCGAACGTTACATCGGTTACAATCGTGTCTACGTCACGGTTTTGTTACAATATCATTAATAAATTTTATATTTCAAAATGGTAACCTTTATAAAACCTGTGTATTTTTTTTATACCACTTAGGAGGCAGACAAGCGCACGGCCCACCAGATGGACAGTTGTTACCGTGGCTTATGGACGCGTGTATAAAATTATCACGTCACACTTTATAGTCAAATAATTTCCTATCGATGGATGATAAATTTGTTTACGTAGGGTTGGTGTATAGGACCTATCCATTAGGGATTTACCTGTGGTTGAATTTAAAAGTGTTGTTAAAAGTAATTTGTGCCAGAAATGCTATTATAAAATTCAAGAATACTTGGATGATAAATAAGCTTCGAAATGAGCTGTTCGCTCAACTATGCTACTCAAGTAAATTATTGTTTTTAGACTAAGTAGACTTAGTATAAGTTTGTTAGTTGTATTAGACCAAAAACAAATGTACGCTGAGTTTCTTGTCGGAGTCTTCTCAGGTCGGGGCCGCGTTTCGAACCGGTCGGTGGTCCATTTGCTAAACTAAACTAGTCTTTCATATTTTTCTTTGTATTGACGTTCTGTAAGTCTGTTAGGTTATTAACACACGGAATCGCTGACAAACGAACGTCAAGAAATAGATTTGACCGGTAGGTACTAATAGGGTAAGTTAAAATGATTTAGATATATTGTAATTATATTACATACATTTATATTCCTGTCTGGAGGAGTAGATAGAAGTATATTAACACCCACACTTCGCCATCTATGATTTTCGGTCCAACGGCTACGGGGCGAGTCTATTGCCGTGTATGTAGAATAACATGTTTTTTTTTATTTTATTTCTGGAGTATTAATTTTATTATAGCTTTATTAAACAAATCAAGAAATAATTTTTAAATATTAAATACAATAAAAATAAAATAACTATTATACAACTTATAGCTAAGAACAATTAAAATGCGTCGTAGAATTCCTCCGCATCGCATGCCTCTTGTGGTAGCGTTCCCAGAAGACTGGCAGCATTGTCACGTTGTATGGCAATGCTTATTCTCTGTCCTAAAAAGAGGCCAGCCTTCTGGTCACGAGAAGCGTCGACCATTCGCTTCGCAATCTCACGGAAGAGGTTGCGAGCGCTCGGACACCATGACCCCAAAGTCTCGACTCCAAACGGCACAAATTCATAATCTCCGATGAGATTGGAGTATTTGCGCCGCTTGAGAGCCTCTGCAGAAGCAGCAGCAGCACCAGCACAGCCAGCCGTGCTAGTTATATGGGTAGGAGCCATGGTATCAACGCATGTGGCGTCCCACACCAGAGTCCTACCCATCTTCCATGGCATTAACGACATGCCATCCGGTCTCTTGCCATCGTCACGCGCCAAACCGTTTGGTTCTAGTACAGCTTGTACACCGGCGGTGACAAGAGCACGGCGGACTATGTCGTTGAGGCTGGCGTGCCGTGGAATTCACCCAGCGCTCCTGCAGCACGACAGACCATGGTGTCCGAGTCTGTCAACGGCTTCTCCACAACAGCATTGATGCGGAGAAACACACGGCGCACCTAAACGGAGACAAGTTGCGATGCGGAAGGTAGTGTCATCTAACATAGTCCCTACGTTAGATGACGGAAGAGCTTGTAGCCAAAGACCCGATTCCCACACTCCAACCGCCAGTAAACGGGCACGCTCAGCAGCATTGGAACATGTATTTAGTAACCCAACTAAGCTGCAGAGCGGCCCGTCCCACTGACGCTGTGAGAAAAGGTTCCTTGGGAGATCGGTGTTTGGACATGCAATTTTCCAAGCGTTCACTGCATCAGTCTTACACAATACTTCAGAATTAACTAGTGTAGGTGCAAGGATTTTCCTAGTTAATTCTTCCGTACTGTGGACTGAAGACAGGAACGCTGGTAAGCTGACATCTGAAATTTTGCGAATACCGAGCCCGATCGGTCATCCAAGGCCACATTTAAAATTTTGGTGAGGGTATTTTCTATAATTTCATCCATTTTTTCCAAAATTGTTATATGTTTAAAAAATGGCGTCGATCGTAGGGCATGGGTGAATTTTGGAACGAATAGGCAATACCGAAGAATAGTGAAAGCCGAGTGTATATTTAATTTGAGTAGGCGATCCGAAATGTCACTAAAATTTTGAATTTTTTCCTCTATAAATGAGGTGTAGGCATCTTCTAGGATTGGGGACCCGAGGAGACGTAATGAGTCTTTTTCTAAAATTTTGATGGTGGGAGCTACGGAATGGAATTTAGAAATAGTAGAAATTTTGTCCGAAACGTCGTTTAAAAAAATTTCGCAATTTCTGTCATTTAGTTCTAAACCAATTAATCTAAATTCATTTTTAATAAATACCAAATCTTGTAAAACTGTCTCCACATCTCCTCCTAGAGTCCCATCGTCTAGGTACCATACATTAAATTTAGAATTTAACCGCCGAATAATGGGCTGAATGGCTAAACTGAAAATTACCGGTCCAAGAGGGTCTCCTTGTTGACATCCAACAGCTGATTTCAAAAGGTTGTCCTTGTATAATAGTTTGGAGGGGTATCTGTAACATTGCCAAAGAAAATTATAAATTTTGGGTGTTTCTAATTTAGCTTGGTTCAACAAGGTGTCCCTGTTCACCGAGTTGAAAGCATTAATTAAGCATTAAATCATTTTTATTTCTGCAAAACAATTACCTAGCCCCACAAAACCGTGTAATCGGTTTGTCTGCGGGTTCCAGTCTCCGTACATTTACATGGTTGTACTCCGTACAATTTACACGTTATCATAGATAAATCTACACAGAACACATATTCATATTTACCTACATAAACACTACACACAGCCATTACCATATCACCACGATGACAGACTATTGAGGTAGTATATTTATATCTTTCTTTTTCTTTTCTTTGCCATTAGCTTCCGATGCGACTACTCTTGGCAAACTGTTCATCAGGTATGGCAAACGTTTTTCAAGAGTGCTGTCACCATAGTAATTATGTATCCTAGGCACAATAAACCTCCCTGATGTCTTTGAGCGGGTACCGTGGACATTGTTTACCCTTTTGAGGAGACGTTCTTGATTGCCGTGGTTGTTGATAGCTAATAGATATTTATGTTTTAATCTAATAGGTAATACATTACATATTTTAAATAATTTGGTGTAGTCTGTTTTACACTTGTCTTTATTTTTTTATTTTAATTTTAAACATCTTATCTAAACTGACTAATCGCTCAATGTGTGTCTTGAATGTAAGGCCATAGGCAGTCAAGTTTATCGAGGGATGGAGAACTGCCCTTTAATAAAAAAAAAACAGAGAAGCTATAATAAAAACTTGTTAAGAAGACCTTGGTTATACTCAATCAACTGAGGAAAGCGTGCAAACTCAATTTAGTTCGACGGATTTTTAACTCAATTTAATTAAGTAATTAGGTGTGAGTTAATTAAGTATAACTTTACGTTATCTAAGTGTTACGGAATTCTTTCTCTTATCAGTTTCATAGTACGTTACAACTACCTAACCTAAACAGTCATCAACCTTAATCTCCGACCTATCACCTAATTAGGTTGGTTGGTCGTCCCCGTTTCCTAGAAAACGTAATAGATTGGCTCTTATATTAATAGAACAAGTTTTTTTTTTGCGCGATAATTATCTCTACCTATATTTGGGCACGGTGAAGTGTAGAAGTCTGTACCTATTTTCTGTACTTTATTAAACCTACTTTAGCCTGTAGTTAAAAATATTTTTACATTATTACAGTTGTTCTCTTCTGCTAATTATTTATAGATTAAACCGATTATTTCCATCATAGGCTCTGATTAGTTTTGAGTGTTCAAGAAAAAATAAGGGGTATGGCCTCGCAGGCCTGGGGGTGACGGGTGTAGCCGCCTGTCATCCTAGCAGAAGCAGGCCGCGGCGGCGGCTCGGGTCTCTCCGTTTTCGGGGAAGAGTTGAGGACCCTGTGGTCCCCGCACCCGAGAAAGGCCAGATCGAGGGAGATGGCCCTGGGTCAGCCGGGGTGCGAGGGATATGCCTGTCAACTTCATCTTGGGCAACCAACAATGACCCACAGGTGCGTTTTAGTCGGTTCGAGTCCGACATAACCTCTACCACCAGCTCTGGCGAGAATTTTTTCACACATAAAAAGATAGGCGTTAGGTACTATCTGCTTTTCAGACATGTTTCGATCTTTTAGACAGCAGTTGGGTCAATTGCAAGTTGAATTATTGCATTTAAAATTTACACAACACTAACTCCTATTAATACAATACAAACTGTTTAGTAAAAATTGCGTTACAATTTCTGGCTGAGGCGGGCATTAATTTTGAGTTTAAACGGGATGCAATACCAAGACATCTTGTGGCTTAAAGCAGATTGTGGCTTAAATCGATGAGTACCTTTTTCCTCCCGTGGTCTAGCCACGGGAGGAGAATAGGCGACTAAAGGATAGGGCTGTTCTTCATCCGACAGTTAACATACAAACCATGATAAAGTGCCTACTTGATGGCTATACGCTCCTCACTTATTACGTGGAATCAAAAATTAGCATAATGTGGGTTATGTGGGTGTTAATACACTTTTACCTATCCCTTCGGGGATTTACTAGCGTGAATATATGTAGATGTAGGTTCTACTGATGCCAGTATATTTTCAATTAGCACTTTTATTCAGGCCTGGGGGTTACGGGTGAAGCCGCCTGACAACCTAGCAGGAACCCGGGGACGAGTTGGGGACTCTGTAGTCTCCACACCTGAGAAG
This sequence comes from Eilema griseolum, assembly GCA_963662185.1. Lineage (NCBI taxonomy): Eukaryota > Metazoa > Arthropoda > Insecta > Lepidoptera > Erebidae > Eilema > Eilema griseolum. Next base: position 8,827,383 of record OY759249.1, read on the forward strand.
GGCCAGATCGAGATAGATGGCTCTGGCCTGGCCGGGGTACGAGGGATATGCCTGTCAACCTCACCTTAGGCAACCAATTACGACCCACAGGCGCCGTTCGTTTAAGTCGATTCGAGTCCGATATAACCTCTCCCACTGGCTCCGGCGGGGCAAGTTTCCGTGGGGATTTTTCGCGCATTATAAAAGTATCGCATTTATTATTCACGTTCACTCCGCCATTGTCAAGTGTGGCCATTGATACAAGGCGCCCGGTCTGCACTCTGCACTCGTAAATCTCTTCAGACAGACAGACAGACTTGACCCATTTATGATGTAAATGTGTTGTTTATTATTAGACATCGTTGTTTAGCATATTAGATTAGTTCATTGGTTTGTACATTAGTTCGTATCTTTGAAATTACTCACACCCTATCATATAAATAGTAGCAGAAGCTTAGTGGTTTAATATACGACTTGAAGGTCAAATCTCAGGTCTTGAAGGTGCTTCGATATCGCCATTGGTTTGTGGAGGTCAGATCACGCTTCAAAGATAGTATCGAATCAGACTGGTAAAGCGCACCATAAACTCCGAGGTGATAGCTTCGGATGCAACTGAGATTAACACTAGGATGAAGGAGAGTGGTTTAATAAAGGACTTTACCATCGAGATGTCAGGAATTGATTCTGGCGACGTCAACCCACTCTTAATACAAGTAATTCTACTTAGCTAAAGGGATTCGATTTAGAATTTCACTTACTAATATTCTTCATAAACAAAAAAGAGACCTTTCATTTTAGCATGTCGTTTCGGCTTACTTCGTTTTTATCACGCGTTTCTCTGTTGCGCACAACACGTGTGTATATCTTGATATCTTTATAGAGTGGTTAAAATTCTGTACTGACGTGAACCCACTCCTAACACAAGTTACACAACACAAGCTACACACAGAGATGGCCCTGGGTCGGCCGGGGTGCGAGGGATATGCCTGTCAACCTCACCTTCGGCAACCAAAGCGACCTACAGGCAGCGTACGTTTTGGTCGGTTCGAGTCCGACATAACCTCTTCCACCGGCTCCGGTGGGGGGGTATCCGCCGGGATTTTGCGCACGTAAAAAAAAACAAAAACACAAGCTACACAACAATTTAGCTTAGTTAGAGGGGTTAGTAGGGAATATTAGTAATTACGGTTGCTAATATTTTTTTAAAACAGCGCAGAGAACAGTAGCTCCGGAAAAGTAAACCAAACCATACTATTGAAGGAGTACGAGAGCAGACCCTGGACTCCAAAATCTAATCTTTACATATAACGTGATTGGCACTAGGAAGAAGAGAAATCAGCTGTGGCATTTATCATTTCATATAAGATTACAATTTATAACTACGATTGGCAAACTTATTCATCACTAAATGATTGCATACATGAGACAAGATAACCAATGACCACCCTATCTCCGCTTAACCATTTAGCAATGTTATTGAAACCCGCTGTCATCTCACATATCAGTACAGTCGCCCACTAAGCTTTGTACAATCTAATTTTCATATTCTAAAATTTTCATCAAGGGCAATGGCCACTTTCTTTTGCGTACCAAGACATCAATAAAAAATAAAGATATTTAAAAACATTTTCATATTTCTACGGTACTAGCTGTAACCCCTGTATCTCGCGGCCCAAACATAGCCTATGTTAGTCCATCAAAATTGATTAAAAAAAATTCTGATTCAAAATTTCATCAAGATTGATTTCGTGGTTAGGCATGAAAGCATAACAGACAAACAAAGTTATTTCGACATTTATAATAGTTATGTGTTAGTATGGATTACCATTGAACTGTAGCATGAAAAGATTTTTCTTCGCGCCGTCGTTGTATTATCGTGTACATTGTAATTCTTTTTAATCAATAATACTTTGTTACAATGGTGACATTCAACTTGACGGCCTCATTATATTATGATTTTTCACGCCCCGCTTAAAGGACGTGAGATTGTAGGGGGGGGGGGGGGGACTGAAAGGGGAGGGTGGGACTCACTGAAAGAGCTCATCAGACTACATCAGACAGGGCTAATTAGACTCCGCACACGCTCACCGAGTGTCCGGCGTGGGAGACGCCGAGGTGGGAGCTTGTGGCGGCCCTGGGAGTGAGAGTTCTCACGCTCTCCACCTTGCTCGCGGCGATGGTCCGCTGCGCGGATGCGTGGGCGGCCGGCGCCTCCTTTTGCGAGCAAGTAATGCTCGTGAAGGAGGAGGCGGGGCGGGAGCGGCAGCGGGAGCAACGAAGGATCGCAAGCCAAGCTGCCCGCGTACGAAGGCAACTCGGGCGTCAGAGGTCGGTGAACGACCTCCGCCCCCCATGAGCGCTGGCCTGGGGGTGACAGGTGGAGCCGCCTGTCACCCTGGCAGAAGCAGGCCGCGGCGATGGCGCGCCTGGCGCGCCTCCCCGTTTCCGGGGTCGAGTTGGGGACTCTGTAGTCCCCACACCCGACAAGAGGGCCAGATCGTGAGAGATGGCCCTGAGTCGGCCGGGGTGCGAGGGATATGCTTGTCAACCTCATTTTCGGCAACCAAAACGGCCCACAGGCGGCGTGCGTTTTAGTCGGTTCGAGTCCGACATAACCTCCTCCACCGGCTCCGGTGGGTAGGTATCCGTGGGGATTTTGCGCACGTTAAAAAAAAAAAGAAGGGCTAATTAGACTGTAAAGTCGATTTTAACTAAATTCTCTCAAAACCAGCTTATTGGGCCATCATTTACTAGAGTGAAGTAACCTCTGGCATATCCCTCGTGCACCCCGACTGTCCCAGGGCCATGAAAGGCCCAGTCGGGTGTGGGGCTAGGGTGTCCTCATTTTCCTCAGAGAGAGGAGAGTAGCGTGGATCGTACCGCTGACTTGTTACTTCTGCTAGAGTGACAGCGGCTCCACCTGTCACCCCAGCTTATGAATGCCTGGAAAACAGGGACCCACTTACCAGCCTTCGTGGCGTAGCGGTAGTGAATCCCCGCTCAGTGCAAATATTCTATGCATTCATATAGGTATTTGCATTGACCTGGCTGTTTCGGAGAGCACGTTAAGCCGTCAACGTTCCGGTTGCCATACTAACATCTATGGCAGTCGTTATGGGTAGTTGAAGCCCTAAAAAAAGTCCAACCACTGGTCTAACTGCAATGCTTTGATATCGCCTTTGGGTTGTGGAGGTCAGAAGGTAGTCGTTACACGGAAAATATCGAAGTTTAGCCAAATCCGCAGTTGGGCTGTTAAAGTCCTTTCCTATATAGGACAACACGTGCAGGCCTTAGATGTCACCCTCACACTGTGCAGAATATACGAGCAAGAACCAAGCGGTTCCGAGACTCTTTTCTTTGCCGCACTACCAAGACCTGGAACTCATTACCACCACACGTGTTTCCTTCTTCCTACAGTCCCGGGTCCTTTAAGCGGGGCATGAAAAAGATTCTGATGTGGCCGCCAAGCTGAGTGCCGCCATTGTAACATTACTAAGTGTCTGTAATGATGACCCTCTTTCCTGAGACTTTCCCTTTAGCTTACCATTTGAGCGAGGTGAAATCAAGTTGGCGTGTCCTAAAAAAAAGCCGACCTCAGACTCCGAGGTGAAGGCTTCGGATGCAACTGGGATTAATGCTAAGAGGTAGACGAAGAAGAACTTAAGTTTTCCACGAAAACATCTCTTAATTAACCTTGACCGCAAAATCAATCATAACTAATATCCAATATCCACCAAACATTACATTGTCCACCTATTCCCCAATACCGCAAGATATACACGCAAATCCTCCGTCACCTTGACCCAAAAACCTACAAACAATGTCTACATTGTCACACACAATACTATCTTGTTACTGTACCTAATAAGGGTAAGTCTTCTACGAACATAATGGCCGCCAATTTCAGGCACCATAGCGAGTTTAGTTGATAGATACTGTTTATTATGTTGTCCACATATTGTGATAGTAAATTGAAACAATACGGAAATCATTCTCTATGTTAATGCGTGTGACAGTTTACGAGAAATTACATTGCCTGATGGTACACACACACATTTACCATGTTACATTGATGATACTCAGGTTGACGGCCTCATCATATGTTTTTTCACGCCCCGCTTAAAGGACCCGGGACTGAAGGAAGAAGGAAACACGAGAGCTGGTTATAGTTTCAGGCTTTAATGATGCTATAAAGAAAAGAGTCTCCGAACCTCTTGGTTCTTGCTCGTATATTCTACACAGTGTGAGGATGACATCTAAGCCCTGCACGTGTTATCTTGTTTAGGAAAGGAGAGGGTGGGTCTACTTGGAACAGTTCTTCAGAACATTCACCATGGTACAGACTGTAAAATACTGCCAAGGACGCAACATTTCTACGCAATGCTCTGGGGTGTTTGTGGCCTCAGGATTCCCAATAATGCGGAGCGCACGTCGCAACAACCTGTCGAGAACATCTAGTAAGTACTTTGCAAAGTCGTCCTAGAAATGCGAGCAGTATTCCACGCAGGAGCGAATTTGTGTCTTGTTGAGAAGACTTTTTTCTTAGGCATGAAAAAATCTAATTCTAATTCAGGTGAAGTCTAATTGACGTATCCTGTATAAAAATATCATTGCAATTTCTTTTTCTTCTTCTGACATTATGCTGCTTATATTTAGTCGAAGGGTCCCTATTACCGGATTTCTGTCGACTTTCCAATGGGGCATAAGTATCTACATCGAAGTAATATTTTTTTCAACGGTTTTTTTTGGACATTTTCACCCTTCGCCTGTTGAGGTGGATATTTGTGCATTGTGATAATACTACTTTTATCTGAATGTCAAAGTTATCATCATTATTTCAGAAACCACTACTTTTTCCATGTAATTTTTAGTACCCTTGTCAGCATCATTATCAAATTGTATACATTTTTGTATATATATATTTGTATATATGACATTTGTACACTGCTTAACTGCCCTTGCATGATTCCAATGCACAGACTCCATTGTCGCAGGATGACTGTAAGAAATCGTGTCTAGCGATAGGACCGCCGTTAGTACTACCTCATAATTTGTAAAATGTAATATTTTTGCATATATTGTTTATGGTGTACAATAAAGTATACCTATTGTATTGTTTAGTACATACAAGTTGTATGTCATCCCATATGTCGTCAAGTCAGTACTTTTTGAGTCTTCTTCTTCTACCCGGTAGGCGTGGCAATATTCTTTAACCTAAAAGTCCTTTTCAGAAAATTGTGTTAGTAATTTCTGTTCCCACTCATGTAGAATTAGCTTAAAGTGTTCTGACATATTACTTTGATTTAATTGCGATTAACTAAATTCCAAGTTTCTAAGCACTGTTTCTTTTGAAGTTAATATGTTTTCTATTGAAGTTAATATATGTCAAGGTCTCGCAGATTATTATAGGCACAGCATGGTTTTAGTTAGCCATTTTTATTTTCACTCATTATATTTATCACTTCACATCTTTGTCCAGTTTAGGTTAGCAGTGAAAACACCTACCTATCTGCTTCCCACTTCAGGAAATCACACCTTCTTCTCTCTTACCCATCTAAAGTTTTCCGTTTGCATTAACACGGTAGTAATCAATGCTACTCACATACAATTTCCTTACCACAGACAATAATAATACTATCACTACGTAGTTCTATTATAATGATATAAAATGGTTGCGAATATGAACACACCATAAGCTTCACCTTGTTCACCCCTATGCGGTTGAGGTCGATGATGAGTTGTAGTCGATAAAACTGCACGACATCAAGGTTGGGCGTGCTATCACACCGGCGCGTAACTCACAAACTTTTATTTTACTAGACACTTTTTGACTACTACTTACATACCACTTATCCACCACTTGTCTTGATGACGTGTACAAATACAAAAGAAGAGACAACCTGCAACCGCACGGTGTGGCGCAGCAGTACTAAAAATGGCTCCAAATAAAATGGAATAACAGTTAAGTCAAACAATAAGACTTATGCACATAATTTAATGACATACATACATATAATCATGCTTTTTCATTCCCTGAGAGTTAGGCAGAGGTGAATTAAAACTCTCATTTCACCATTCATTGATTTCGGTCCCACGTAATAGGGGGGGGAACCTATTGGCGTCTTCCGAGCACTATTGTTGACTCAAGGCATGCACCTGTGGCTAAATCTGAGCTGTATGTATCTGCCTGATGCTAAGCATATCCCTTAGTCGCGTTGTACGACACCGCATTGGAAGAGATGGGGTGGTCCAAATTCTGCACTGCCGGGAACCACGCATTTAATGACAACTGTGATTACATATACATAATGTTCTAGCTGCTAGATTATCGTATATTGGCAGTTCGGTTACACAAGACTGAGAAAGGACAGCGTTCGGAATTTTTAAAACCCTAAACCATAACAAGAGTGGTAAATGGACATTTCCTCACAGCTGAAAGATACAGAAATACGGGCACTGTGAAAAGAGCAGGTCAATGTCTTTAACAATATTATTTTGCATTGTTGAAGGTAAACCGTACGATTTTAGTCACTCCAAGTCTGACATACCTACCTCATCGTTAGCTCCAAAGCCCGTGGGATTGGGTCCTGGGACACACCGATAAGACAACTTTTTTAACAGAGAATTAGGAAATGAACACTATTCCATTAAATAATTCTCTTCAGTTTTTTTAATCCAATTGTTACCTTTGTGTTGTATGTCACGATACATCACGCTTTGAACGCGCTTACATACAGATACCCCGCCCGCCGGAAATGGTGGGAGAGGTAATGTCGGACTCGAATCGACTAAAAAGTACGGCACCTGTGGGTCGTTTTTGAAGAAGGTGAAGTTGATAGGCATATCCCTCGCACCCCGACCGTCCCAGAGCCATCTCTCTCGATCTGGCCCTCCTCGGGTGTGGGGACCACAAAGTCCCCAACTCGTCCATAACTTGGCCCGCTTCAACCGGATTGACAGGCGACCTCAGGCATACAGGACATCTAGGCATGCGTAATATTAAAAACAAACTCAAATGAGTGTTTAGTTAGAACAATGCACTACGGTGTAACAGGCGCCCATCTCTAGATATAATTCAAACAAAAGCAATGGCATGGGCCTCGTGCTGAGGTTAAAACCCCAACAAGGTTGTAAGTCACCATACAGTCAACTTGTAAAAGCTTTACCTTCGAGAAAATTCCTAATTCATTTTTGCACTTAGCTTTCGGTTTTATATTGGTGTTCCAGCACGAGATGGTACAATTTGATTTTTGAGATTACAAATGTTAAATAAAAGCTTTGATTACTAATAAATAGATTTTTGACCGCACTGAGGCTGCACCACCGCGGTTTTTAACCGTGTGATTACGTGAGTCAAGGAAACTAACACTAGTGACCTCACTTTTCCTCGACCGATTTTAAAGCTACTGAGCGGTTGCACGCGGTTAGTGTAACGAGATTACACTGTATTGCGGCTTTTGTCTTAGGTTTTCCTATTTCGTGCTGATATTCTCACGACGGGAACGTAATACCGGACTCTGTCACTGCCACTGCAGGACAATCTCAATATCCTGGATATGAATGTTCGCTGCAACTTGAATAACAAAAACTGCAACGAGAGTATCATCAAAACAGCATCGCGTAAACTCGGAGACTTTTTTTTTTATACTACTTAGGTGGCAGACAAGCACACGGCCCACCTGATGGAAAGTGGTTACCCTGGCCTATGGACGTATGCAACACCAGGGGTGTTACACTCGCGCTGCCGACCATGAAGAAACCTTCTGATGCCCCTCTTGAAGAACCCCATATTGTAGGTGCTTGGGAAAACCGCAGCAAGGAGGTCATTTCACATCTTAAGTGTGCGTGGGATGAAGTTTCTTTCATACCGCACAGTGCGCACCGTCTTAGTTCGCAATGTGTGAGGATGAATTCCCTGTACTGAACAGAGTAAGACATTTTATCACGCTGGATCAGCGGAGTTTTCTGTAAAAGACACAAATTCGCTCCTGCGTGGAATACTGCTCGCATCTCTGGGATGGCTCAGCAAAGTACTTACTAGATGCTCTCGATGGTTTTCGTTTCGCGGTTTTACTAATGAATATAAGATATTATCACACAAAACTAATTAAACCCTATTACTGACTATAAAGGAATAATAATAAATATTCCTTCAAATGTTCTACCCAGAATTGGTAATTTTCTATTTTGGTCTGAAAAAAAAACCCAACGGATGAGGTGAGTTATGAGAACAACCTACAAAAGTCAAAGTCAAAGTGAAAAATTAAGTATTCTGCATATACCATAAAATTAGCGTTTACAATACGTCAATATAAAAAGAAATAGGAGGTAGGACACGACGGTATTTTTTTTTATTCCCGGCGGTGAGTAGGGTAGCCAGAGCTCACTGTAGGGTTTTTGTGCTGTCAGTGGAAAGAGCAAAAGCTCTTTTACACTGACGGCACAGAAACTCTCAATGCTTGCAGGGTTGGTAGCGCGAGTGTGACTCTCTCGTGGCCTATGGACGCGTGCAAAAACGCGTCCATAGGCCACGGTGACCACTTTTCATCAGGTGGGCCGTGTGCTTGTCTGCCATCTAAGTGGTATAAAAAAAAATAAAAGACTCGACTTGAGAAGACTCCGGCAAGAAACTCAGTGGGCATTTTTACATAATTATACTTCAGTCTTTCTAGAGACACGAAAGAAGAAGGTACGAAATATAATATTAAGGTATCGTTGAACCAACTGAACTGTGTGACAAATTGTTGCGATCTGATCTTCCATGTAACCATATCTACGCTGATATTACGGTATCGGATTCCCGGTTTCCAAGCACTTACACCGCAATATTGCGAAAGGGTTATATCCACTGACCCCTATCGGGTTCGAAGATTCCCGGGAAAGGTCTTTGACCTCCGAAGTTAATCAATTTATCGGTCCATCGATCATCTTCCAAATGTGTTTATCGATTACTGTTTGTAAAGACAATGGGCTTAGTAAAATGAAATTATATTTTAATAATCTTTTTATTGTCTTAGAAAGTGTACAAATACTTCATTTGGTTAAATATTTAACTAAAAGTAAATAATCTTGTAGCGACTTTTTATAAAAACACATATTAAACAAAATAATTTAATGTATTTAACGAACTAACTAGTGGTTCAATTTTAGTTTGTTGTCTTAGTTTCTTAACAAAAAGATTAATAAACTGAGTTTTTTTAAAATTAAACATATAAGAAAGACATCAATATTATTTACCTTTAGTGAAGTACCTAACCGAATGGACTATAGCATCTTCGTTTCATAGTATTTTCGTTTTTTTGTTAAAAAATTTCAACAAACAATAGTGCCCCAGGATTTACTTGGGCAGACCATACTATAAATAAGCATGTTAAGATTGCCTGGAAGAAATCGCTTCCACTGTACATTAAACTGTTTGCATGCTACCTACAAGTTCTACTGTAATCTATTGGTGTATAATAAAGAATTATCTATCTATCTATCTATCTAACCTGTCTCACTATTTTTTTGGGCATGTAGGCATCATATACTGTAAAGAAGAGGGTTAAGTGAGATCTGAATAAATATCTGTCGAGGTCATTAAACACTATTCATTGAACTGCACCCCATCTTACCGTCAGGCGAGGTACAGTCAAATTGGCGAGTTTACTACAAAAAAGACAGTACTACTGTCATATTTTTTTTTTAATGAAAATGAAATAAGTGATCAATATCGATTACTATAGGGAAACTTTAATTGGTTCCGGCGGAAATCGGTACTTATTTTTTTTTTTATATAGGATACGTCAATTGGACTTCGCCTTGCCTGATGGTAAGCTGAAGGTAAAGTCCCAGAAAAGAGGGTCACCATTACTTACACATACCGTGTGACAATGGTGACACTCAGCTTGACGGCCTCATCATACTTATGCTTTTTCACGCCCCGCTTAAAGGACCCGGGACTGTAGGAAGATGGAAACACGTGAGCTGGTAATGAATTCCAGGCCTTAATGGTGCGACAGAGGAAAGAGTCTCCGAACCGCTTGGTCTTCAGTGGTCAGAGCATTCCCCCTGTAAGAGAAAGATCGCGGGTTCGAATCCCGCCTGAACCAATTCAATTTTTCCTATCTTAATCGATTTGTTGTTTCCTTCTTGATCAATATCTTAAGCCGTGTGGTTCCCTTCCCATGCGGTGTCGAATAAGGTGACTAAGGAATAGGGCTGTTTAAAATCAGACAGATATATAAAGTTCAGACTCAGCCTCAGATGCATGGCTTGAGCCAACAATATGGCAATAGGCTCACGCCTTATTACGTGAGACCGAATTCAATTATTGGTGAATTGTTGCACCTCTACCTCACCCTAAGGGGATTAAGGCGTGATTATATTAATCGATGTGAATAACATGCTAAATGCTTTAAAATTTTAAAACTAATAGTAAACAAAATTTCTAATATTCCCTCTAACCTACTGTTAGGGATGGGAGCACTTCAGTAGTATAATGAACAGAATTCAAACCCGGAACCTTTATCGGATCGGACTTACCACTAAGCACTAAGCATCACATGACTTGCCATACTTACTACCATAACTGCCTTGAAGAATATCACATGAACATCAAAGACAGTAGTCATGGATAGTCGGTAGCGTGGAACATTCCAATGACTATCTAGCGATGACTCCGTATCATAATAACCTGGTTTTGTCAACTGTATCGGGAACGTGCACCTAGGCATGACCATCTAACTAAGATTGTTTAGTTCCAATGACATTCTAGGTGTACTACAAGATAAACTGTTTAAACCAAAAATAGAATAAGTAAATATTAAGGATATTTATATTTCGGCAGGGGTGCGAGGGATATGCCTGTCAACCTCACCTTCGGCAACCAAAACGACACACAGGCATTTTGATCGGTTCGTGTCCGACATAACCTCTTCCATCGTCTCCGGTGGATAAGTATCCGTGGGGATTTGTGGGAAAAAATATATTTATATTTTTTTTTTTTTATATATAGGACACGTCAATTGGACTTCGCCTTGCCTGATGGTAAGCTGAAGGCAAAGTCCCAGAAAAGAGGGTCACCATTACTTACACATACCGAGTGACAATGGTGACACTCAGCTTGACGGCCTCATCATATGCTTTTTCACGCCCCGCTTAAAGGACCCGGGACTGTAGGAAGAAGGAAACACGTGAGCTGGTAATGAATTCCAGGCCTTAATGGTGCGACAGAGGAAAGAGTCTCCGAACCGCTTGGTTCTTGATCGGATCTTGATCTTCAATAATGTTAACGAGAATTAATGCCATCATGGTATAGGTACATACATACCTTGGATTTGCCCAACGTTTCGACCAGGGTACACCGACCATGGTCACAGACTGACTGGCTCGGTGGCGTGCACACGGTATGTATGTGCCTATACGATGATCGCGTTAATTCCTGTGAACATTATTGTGTATCATGGAACGAGAAAGTCTATATTTTTATAGGAGGTAGGACACGACGGTATTCCCGTCCCAATTGTATCCTACTGGGGAAGTATCTCCGCCCTAAAGACTACCGCGGCCATAATGTCCCTGTGTTGTGTTCCCGGCGGCGGTGAGTAGGGTAGCCAGAGCGCTCTGGAAAGATTTTGTGCTGTCAGTGGAAAGACCAAAGGCTTGTCCTGCTTTGTGTTCTCACTGAAAGCACAGAAACTCTGCATTCTTATATGGTTGACAGTACGAGTGTGACTCCCCTGGTGTTGCACACAGCGTGTGTATAATGGTGACCTTCTTTCCTATATTAAAAAAGATGTGTGTTAATACACATCTGCCTACCCCTTTGGGGATATACTGGGGAATTCCATGTTAGTTGATTGAATTATTTTTTTAATCTCAGTAATATAGCTATAATATAGATGATAAACTTTGAGATATTTGGTATACCTGTCAAAGTATAATCAAAGTTTACAGAATTTATACCTTAGGCTGAGCGCAGATTAGAGTAACGACAGACTTAAGACATACTATTGCTTTACAAAATAAATGGAGAGGCGCACACTTATAACAAAACGTTTCATAGACAAAGCTGTCTACTACGACAAGGCGACTAGTCTGACTAACAATTGTCGACTTCCCTTTTATATGTATGCGGGCGCGCACATCGAAGACAGATCAGTCTAGCGGCGGGCCCCTCTCCTGTATAAGGCTCCATTAATTTCAATAAATTATCAAAAGTTGTCACTCTCATTCGGAAATACTTGAAAAAGTTTGTAGGGTGGTCCCTTAATTTACTATACAGAGTATAACATTTTCCTTTTATCAGTCTTTCACTATTTATGGGATGCACTCAATATTTACGTCTGCGTAGTCGTTTTGCAAGTGCACGTGTAACTAGGATGCTTAATACAACAATATCTTGGAAGTCCATTTTGATACTGAATAAAATATTGTACAATTGACGCAGACTGTGTTCATGCGATGCGTGTCGTAGATATAACAGTTTCGTCTGAGGTGTGCGACGTGTCGTAGACAGAACAGTTTCGTTTTAATTCTAAGAGAGACTTGTCTATGCGAGGAAAGTTTGTCTTAAAACTGTCGAGACTCCAATCTGCGCTCGGTCTTAGTTAAGTACCTAACCAAAGGGAGTTTTGTATATCTAATATAAGTATAAGCCTGTAAAGGTAAATTAATGACATAAAAAGTCATATTGATTCTAAAAGTAAATAAATTACATCATATATATTTCGAAATATACATATTACTTAACAAAATAAGTACATATGTTATTCACTTGACAACGAAACTGTCTCAAACTTGTTCCTTAGACGACAATACTTTCTAAGTGATTCCTTTTATCTCAGTACTTTGTATTCGAGTAATGTTATGTTAGATAAATTACACGTGTCTGACATAAGACATTTTTCGTCACTAAGGGACGAAAATACTTTTGTTTTTTTTTTGTTACTAAATATGTAGGGAGCCGAATATACACACTTTATAAAATGTGTTTTATTTTTTTAATGGAGCGACAGTCCCTTCCGGCAATTTGATTGGCTTTTATGAGAGCGAACCTCCGTACTCCGAGCCGAAAGGCTACGTGTTTGATTCGTCAATCAGCAGATGAATCTATAGGTTTGTAGGTGATATAATTTCGAGGTAATGTTTAATATATTATATATGCGTGGGTTACAGTAAAATATTGCACTTTATCTTAACAGCGGCATATGTGTTTTTTTAATACAACTAAGGTGGAAGATAAGCACACGGTTCACCTGATGGAAAGTGGTTACCGCGATCTACGAACGTGTGCAACACCAGAGCGTTACACCCATGCTACCGACCCTGTAAGAGCGGAGAGTTTCTGTGCCATCAGTGCAGAAGACATACGGGAATACCGTCGTGCCCTATCTCCTGCTAAAAATCTATGTGTATCGGGCAACGTTTGCAGTAAAGGAATTGGAATGGACTTTACAATAGTTATTTTTGCCACAGCGATAGCTGACGTCCAAGAGTGAATTCTCTCCTGGAAATATGCATACTTTCTGTAGTCCTAATCTGCGCATGAAAATGGAAGTACAAGATTTATTCTGTGGTATAAGACTAATAATTATCATAAAATTGTTGTATATTAATTCCCTATTATTTTGTCCACGTGAATCGTTTGTCGCTCCGCTTTTAACAAGTAAGTGGCCTTAGAAATAAATATTTATATGTTTATGTACAATTATCCGAACCATTGGGTACTGTATTCTGTGTAAATAGTTACGCAAAGTCTAGTTTATTTATTTCGAGAGCGATTGAAAGACTGATGAATGACTGAGGTGATTAATTTATTGCAGAACATGTTCATTTATTTTTATTATCTATATCTGTTTATAGAGATGTCTTGTGAGATTAAAGACATCGAACGTAGAATTTCAAAATATTTTGCAGAGCTATACGTTTAGTTCAAGTGCACCTTGGTGAATCGTATCGATGGCCATGATTCTGGGTAATTTGGTGGATGATTCATTGGGTATAATTAGTTGTAGACTTGTTTCGGGATTGTGAGACAGATGTATAATTAAAGATACACGTGTTCAGTAAGAACAGTTATAGTCGACAAAGGAGCATATTATATGCACCTCTCGGGTCGGCAGTGCGAGTGTAACGCCCCTGGTGTTGCATACGTCCATAGGCCACTGTAACCACTTCCCATCAGGTGTAAAATAAACCCTTTACATATATTTTAAACTTTCACGTTCCATGATATACAATATACCAATATATGAAATACTATAAACGTTAGGCCTCTCGCCATAGGCAGGGAATTCATCCTCAGAAACTTCATTCCACGCACACTCAAGCTGTGGAATGACCTCCCTGCTGAAGTTTTCCCAAGCACCTACAATAAGGGGTTCTTCAAGAGGGGCATCAGAAGGTTCCTTCATGGTCGGCAGCGCGAGTGTTACACCCCTGGTGTTGCATACGTTCATAGGCCACGGTAATCACTTCCCATCACGTGGGCCGCGTGCTTGTCTGCCACCTAAGTAGTATAAAAAAAAACAAAATAAATGAAATAAAATGAAATGAGTGTTCATTTCATTCATTTTGCATGACGTTTTTATTTAAATTTAAAATTACATCTTATTATTCTAAGCATCTGCCAAACTGCACAGCAGTTGGTTGGCAGCTGCACCTCTCGTTGAATACTCGTTTTTTGCAGAGTGAATGTAAAACTCTTTACATTTAATTTTGGACTAAAGCATGTAGAAATGAAGTCTAAAATTTAATACCATTTTTGCAATGTCTGTTGTATGACAATGGATATGCTTTAATAGGATCGAGGCCCTTTTGGTTGTCCATAAAGCACTTCCCTAGCGCCCGGGTTATCCCAGGACTAGCTCCTGTATTCCGCCCCTTCGAATGTGGGAAGCACGGTCCCCATTCGATCTATGTACTAATATTATGCACGTTGTATGACGTAAATTGCGGTAGCCTAGTAGTATGGGTAATGGACTGCTGAGACTAGGTCTCGGGTTCGATCCCAGGTTATACCATGGCACACACCAAAGACTTGTCGATGCTTTTCGAAGTTAGTGTGTATTTATCGCAGGTTTATAAGTGCCCGGTTAATGGCAATAGGCTCGCCATCTATTACATTGGGACCTAAGCACTTCTGCCTACCCCTTCGGGGAATATAAGCGTGAGTTTAAGTTTTGTTGTGACGTAGCTATGGTTGACGCTAAAAACAAAGAAGCAATAGCATTAAAATCCAAGTTTACAATGTCTTCATTATGTAAGTAGAATATACAATATTATCACACTATACGTGTTCCGACTGTATTTGTATTACGGTCATCGCATTAGCCGAAATGTGTCAGTGGAAACTGGGCTTCCTTTGTTGTTTGTCTTTCTGTTTTAGGAATTCGTAGTGTCCTATTTTGAACACTTAAAAAACTGTTAAAGTGTATCGAATGCGTCGAACTACTGAAATAACACCAAACGATATTGAGTTTAATAGTTTTTACCTATATTTAAGTAATCTTTGCCTGTATTCGTGCGATTTATGGTCGCGGAAGAATAATAATGGCTAAGCATCTGGTTTGGCTGATGCTGTAGCTGGTATGGCGGGCTTTAGTCTTCATGAAAACTGCGTATAAGTCAAGATATAGCAGAGTATTTTTTTTTTGTTTTTCCGAATATAAAACCTATATAATAACGTGCGATTTCTTTATCTATAGGTAGCGCGTCAGATATCGTAGATTCGATACCCGTTCAGTGCAAATATTTGTATGCAGGATTTTGTCTATTTGTACTGTGCATTGGTCTGGGTGTTTAAAAGTAGATTTTTTGTACATGCGGAAATTCCCTACGAATGTTCCATCGGCCGGAGTTAGTGGGAGAGGTTGTGTCGGACTCGAACT
Organism: Eilema griseolum; assembly: GCA_963662185.1. Classification (NCBI taxonomy): domain Eukaryota; kingdom Metazoa; phylum Arthropoda; class Insecta; order Lepidoptera; family Erebidae; genus Eilema; species Eilema griseolum. The sequence continues at coordinate 8,843,234 of OY759249.1, forward strand.
GACTTAAACGCACGGTGCTTTTGGGACTTTTTTGGTTGCTGAAGGTGAGGTTGACAGGCATATCCCTATCCCTCGTACCTCGGCCGACCCAGGGCCATCTCTCTAGATCTGGCCCTCCTCGGGTGTGAGAACCACAGCGTCCCCAACTCGTCCCAGGAAACGGGGAGACGCGCAACGCGTGTTGCCGCCGCGGCTCGCTTCTACCAGTGTGACAGGTGGGTCCACCCGTCACCGGGGCGAAGATCATTCATCGACCTAGTTTAAAAGTAGTTGCATCTCATGGTACGCTGTTATCATAGCCTATAATTTTTCGATACATGTTTATTGCTTTAAATAGGTCTTGTTATAATTATAGCGGTTTAAATATTAAAGCTTTTTTAACTCAGTTCCAAGAAACCGCTAAAAATGTATGGCGTATTGCGGAAGTGGGTTGGCCACAATGGTTTATCATCACTGTTATTTTCAATGTTACGTGCTGTTATATGGTGGATTTTATTATATTTGTTAACAGTACAGTACGATAGCGTAACTGTATATAATCTATAGCTTCTAATGCCTCATCATCATCATCATCTACGCTTTGGAGCCCGAGGTGCGCATATTGCTTTTCATTAGTATCTTGACTATATTGTGAGAGACTGTCGTTTGACCGTCCAACTTCAAGTGTAAGAGTCTGGCACAGAGTCTCGTCCGTTATTAAGTAGGTACGCCGATCAGCAGGCGTGGTGGACTGGGACCCAGAAGGTGTTAGTAATTCATAATTCCCCGAAGGGTTAAAAAGAGGTGTATTAACACCCGCATTTCGTCAACTATTTATAACTTTTATTCCTACGTAATAGAGAGCGAGCCTATGAGTGTTTACTTTCTCTACCCACGAAACTGTACCCACGAGTTAAAAAATAAATAATCTTCTACCGCCCCCTTGGGTAGCCAGAACTCACTGAAGAGTTTTTGTGCTGTCAGTGGGACGACCAAAGGCTTGTCCTGCTTTGTCCTCTACACTGACGGCACAAAATCTCTGTTCCTACAGGGTTGGCAGCACGGATGTGACTCCACTGGTGTTACACACGTTCATAGGTCATGGTAACCACTTTCCATCAGGTGGGCCGTGTGCTTGTTTGCCACCTAAGTTGTATAAAAAAAAAACCAATTGCAAAAGTTCATTCCGATTTCAACCCTGACGTATTGTGGCTACGCATTTGTTTATGATGTATTTGAAGTGTTCATCAGTAAAGAAAGTAATAATTTGACGCTTGTTAAAAATAATTATTTTCATCTATTCATTTGTATCTCATTTTAATTTTTTCTGAGACCGCGTGGTTTCCGGTAGAGTAGAATTTGGACAACCCCATCTCTTCCCATGAGGTGTCATACAAGGCGACTAAGAGATAGGGCTGTTTAACATCAAAGAGATATCTCTGCCTCAAATGCATGGCTCGAGTCAACAATAATGCCTGGAAAACTGCAATAGGCTCACCCCTATTACGTGTGATCGAATACAATGATAGGTGAAATGTGGGTGTTAATTCACCTCTGCCTAACCCTTTGGGGTTAAAAGCGTGATTATATGTAATATGTATGTATGCATTTTAATTTTTTACAGTATCTAATGCATTGTCCTTAATGTTAGTGACAGCTGTTGATGTTCATTGAACCCCTGACCTTACGGGTACGCGGCATCAAACAATGTAATTTACTAAACATAAGCATTATTCACACTTATCGCGGCTAATTCTGCAACTGCAAGCTGATCTTGGTTTTATCTTAATGCGTTTCTCTTATAAAGATTAAGAACTGATGAACAGTGCTTCGAGTTATACGCATTATTTTGATGTATGTTTTTATCGCAAAAAGAAACCATATTTTGTCATTAAGAAGTTATTCAGAGTAAGAAGTTGGTTTCCGGTGCAGTAGAATAGGACGACTTCCCCCCCCCCCCGCCTCCCGTCTCTCATCTTCCCGTGCATTATTCCCCCATCTCTTCTCGTGTACCTATTTCGTGAAAGGCGACTAAAGGCTAGGACTGTTTTCCATTAGTTTCTCTATAATCGATTTCATTATCTTCAACATTATAATCCCGATGATTTCACTTGGGGAACCCCTTTACAATGCTTCATTCTTTTCATCATCTCCATAGAGATGTCTTTTCCTGATTTGTTGATTCTGAGGTTAAGGTACCCTCAGAGCTCAGGGTCCGCCTACAGGCTCGTCCTTCTCAACTTCGCACGATCTTGGGCGTTCATGATAGTGAGACTATTCGCACGCATGTCAACCTTCACGACGTCAAGCCAAGACTTCTTGACTCTGCCCCTTCTACCTGAACCCGGGGGGGACGCCATTGTTAGGCATTTGTTACCCACGTAGCTTGGCAGTTGCCCCAAGACGTTGCCGCACCAACGGTGGCGGCTCACTTGCATTTTATCTGTAATGTCACGGACATGAGGACTGCCGCGGATGCGATCTTTATCCATGACTCAACTCATCCATCGCAGCATTTTCATCTCCATGACACGCAACTCCTACTTGTGTCACTTCAGCAGCGGCCATGCCTCACAGTTGTTTAAAAGGACATACCTAATGATCGTCTTATAGACCTGCCCCTTCAACATGACTGGCATTTTAGGATCGCATGTGAAGCCTAAATTATAATATTATTAATATAATTACTTAGCTCTAAATTGTGTATAAATATGTACTGTGTGTTGTGTTTTGCAATAAATGTACGTTCTTTCTTTCTTTCTTTTCTTTCTATTTTCATAAGAGAGACTTCTATCTGACACCTTGACCTCTATAGCAGAAAATATGTATACTGTCTAGCAGATAAGATTTGTTGACTCTAAATATATTTTCATGAAGACTATTGTTACACTGAAATATTACAATTACAATTGCATTAATACAAAGAGTTATGAGCTCACTCAACAGTTATTCAAAGCTTTAAAATTAAACTTGATGTTTGTAAACGTCTTTGGAGGAAGTTTAACAAAAGAGGATATTCCATAATAGTATGAATGAATAATAATACACACACGCTACAACACAGGCCATACACATATACAACACATGTACACAACTAATAGTAAATACTCGGAAATATAGGATGCACGTACCTACAAGATGCAATGATGTAGGTATATACTCGGAATTCTACGAAAGTCCGGCAAGATATCCAGGATGTGTTCAGTTACCTCAGTTGATTAGAGTCCTCTTTATCTTAGCGTTAATCCTAGTTGCATCCGAAGTTTTCAACTCGGAGTCTGGGGTCCACTATACCAGTCAGACTGCGGATTTGGCTGAACTTTGACAGCCAAGGAGTATGGGTAATGGACTGCTGAGACGAGGTGTCGGTTTCGATCCCAGGTTTTACCATGGCACACACCAATGACTTTTCAATGCTTTTCGAAGTTATGTGTGTATTTATCGCAGGTTTATAACTGCCAGATTAATGGCAATAGACTCGCCACCTATGGGACACATTGGGACCTAAACATAAACTGGCGAAATGTGGGTGCTAGCACCTCTGCCTACCCCTTCGGGGATAGAGGCGTAAGTTTATGTTATGTTTGATATTTTTCGTCAAGCGACTGACCACCCAGTTATTGATTATTTTTTAGTCAAACAAATACCCATAGCGATGATGTTCGTATGAAAATCGGGGCTGATGGCTTAACTTGCACTCTGAGGCACTATCAGACTGATGCAAATAGACTTATTCATGCATATAAATATTTGCACCGTTGCACCGTTGCACCGGTTCTCGGACATTGTTCGATTGAAGCCGCCTGAGTAGCTCTAGGTCCGCTGGTGGTGTTTTTTAGCGTGTTGATAATCATATTCGACATGCCACGGAAAAATCACCGGCGGTGCTGTTATTGTTATTATTATCATTATTTAACGAATTTCCTTATATTATGTACATGTGTGATCCGCAATAAAAACGATTTTCTTTCTCTCTTCATTATTTCACTGAACGGAATCAAACCTTCACTTTCTGCGACAATATTAGCGTTCAATATTAAGCATTAAAGTATAATAAGTCTATTAAAATTGGACAATTGATTCCATGCCATTTCTGGGTCATTTGGTGTTGTCAAAGGAAAAGAACGTATTTAGACAGTCAATATTTCGCGACGTCATATCATAAAGACGTAGGTTTTTGACCGATTGCATCCATGGTTTTTACCTTGAAGTAATTGGAATGGTCTTGCCTCTTCCATTTCGCATGGTACTCGCGATCCACACAATCCTTTTAGTAAATATTGATACCTGTTTATTGAAGTGCAACAAACGCTATTGGTCTTTCTATTATATGTTGGACACGCCGTTATATCACGGTAAACACTTTCCATCAAGTGAGCCATGTGTTTGTCTACCACCTAAGTTGCATAAATAATACTACATTCATACTATCTATTTTCTTTATTCTCCGAACTGAAGAATGACAAGGCGGCCAATTCCTGAGGTACAAAGATGTACTTAAGAGACACATGAAGCGATGTGAGCTCAATCCTTCACGGTGGGAGGTAATGGCGGCTGACCGGACGTGGTAAAGGAACACCGTGCGCACCAAAGTGCCTGAGAGGAGGCGGAGAGGAAACGGAGAGAGGGACCCTCCATCTGCGGCCATACATTACAATTACGTCGACAGTCGTACTGAGAAGATAAGCTGAAGGCAAAGTTTCAGAAAAGAGGAATATAATAGAATAGATATTTATTTGCTAGAACATTGTGATAAGGATGATACAAATTATGTTTTATGACTAGGTACATCATGTTATGCCTAAATTGGGCATGCTAATTTTCCTTATTATATAAAGTAATTTGGCGTACAAAATCATACGAAGTCACAAGGAAGCTTATACTTAACATAACATAACATAAACTCACGCCTATATCCCCGAAAGGGTAGGCAGAGGTGCTAACACCCACATTTCGCCAGCTTATACTTATACCACCTAATTACACTTTTATCTATACTCTTTACATGTTATGGATAAAAAGTCTCTAACGGAATAAAAACATTTGTTTAGCAACCAGTCTTCTATCGATTTTGTAAATTTCTTGCACCTGCACGGTAAAGTTTTAATTTCGCTACACTATTGCTTATATATACCATGTTACATTACTGACATTCAGCTTGATCATATGCTTTTTCACGTCCCGCTTAAAGGATCCGGGACGGACTAGGTTGGGAGAGAGCAATATCATAACTAAGACAGAACTATAAACATAGCATCTTACCATCAGGCAAAACAGGATTGCGTCATAGAGGTAACGGACTAATACACTTTTTATCATCAACGCTTGTCGTAATTTCTATTTTAACAATAATTGAACCTCAGGCATCAATCCACAAATTGAAATTGAATATCATTGCGGGTGGCATCGAGTAATTATATTACATCAAAAATCCGACGAATTTAGAGCCTTGCTTTTTTTGGTCGGTTAAAAATAACCGCCACGAGGAAAACGATTGTATTCAAACAGTCACGTGACCGGTGACCGAGATATTGAGACGGAAATACGAAATTAAAAATAAGTCAAATCTAATAAGGGCACAATAAATTCGAGCGCTACCTACCCAATAGGAGCGGGTTCGATCCCCGCTCTGCACAAATATTTGTATGCATGAATATGGGTCAGTGCATATATGCATCGGTCTGATCGTGCATCCGAGAGGACGTTAAGTCATCGGTCCCTTTAACATATAAACATCTATTCTATGGCAGTCGTTACGGGTAGTTAGAGGGTTCCTTTCAAAGGTCTGACTGGCCTATCTACCAAACTTCGATATCACCAAATGGTTGTGGAGGTCAGATGGAAGTCGCTTCATGGAAAATATTTTAACCGCACATTAGGCGTGACAATCGACCCTAAGTTAGGAAAAGATTCAGAGAATGTAAAAATGAGTCCATAAGGGGGTCACAGCAACTTGCCCTACATTTACACAGAAAATACTTCTTTACAATTTTTTTATACCACTTAGGTGGTAGACAAGCACATGTCCCACCTGATGGAAAGGGGCTACCGTGGCCTATGGACGTGTGATACACCAGAGGAGTTTCACACGCGCTGGTTACCCTGTAAGCACAGAGAGTTTCTGTGCCGTCAGGGTATAATACAAAGCAGGATAAGCCTTTGGTTTTCCCACTGGCAGCACAAAATCTCTCCAGTGAGCTCTGGCTATCCTACTCACCGCCGGGAACACAACACGAAGCCGCGGTATTTTGTAGGGCGGAGGTACTCCCTAGTCGGACTGCTTAATTGGATGGAAATACCATTATTCTTGACAATTTACTGTGTGCTTGCTTCCTGTTTTGTGATACTGTTGAATCATAAATATCTATTTAATATTATAATGTGGGTCAAACGACGTATTAATAGTTGTGATATTTAGGTCGACTGATATCACTAAATACATACTTGACACTCATCGTTACCTGGTGTAATTTTGACAAGGATTATTATCCTCTCCATATTCGTGTACAGCAATTATTTTAGTTATAATCGTTCTTAAAAGTTGCTGAACACTAACCAATTTACAAATGTACTTTGAAATAACCACGCATTTTAATGTAAATCTCGTTGATGAAATTTTAATTAAGAAATTTCAATGAAAGTAATCGTTTGTAAAATTATTGATTTATTTAAATGTAAATAATCATTTGTAAAGAGTAATGTATAATCGTTTTATAAACATCAGAGGGCTTTGTCATTTTGATATTTACAATTTATATTTATTAGCAATGATAATGATTATTCATGAAATAATAATAATGATTAATTATTTCTTATTTCAAATATTGATTTATAGATTGTTTACTAACGTCTCGCAGTATAAAGTTCAGAAACATTCAGCATCTAATCACATAATAACTAAGACAGAACTATAAACATAGCAAACTGAATCTTGAATCGTTATCGCGATCAGCTGTTATTATATTATTAGAATAATAATATAAATAAAGAGAGTACAAACAAGTTAGTTTAGTACATGTGAACTGATAATATATCGTTATAATACAGGACTTATCCCACTCACATAGACACTACTGTAACTCGCATACACTAGGATCAACAATCTTTACCAAAATAGTTGTTTCCTTCTTGCTATAGTCCCTGTTCCTTTAATCAGGGTATGAAAAGACATCTGATAATATCGTCAAGCTGGTGGCCATAGTTTAAGGTATCTGAAATGGTGACCATCTTCCCTGAGATTTGCTTTCAGCTTACCATCAGGCGATGTGAAATCATATTGACGTGTCCTCATACTTTGTCATAATATTGTCTACTGTAAAAAGGACTGTTAAACGACTGGCTTTTAAGAATTTGAAAAAAATTTAACAGAGGGGTGTCCTCTAAACGGGACTTAAAAACATCTAATGGTGCCGCCAAACTGAATGACCTCCATTGTAACATGCTATGTATCTGTGATGGTGACCCGATTTCCTGAAACTTTTCCTTTACCGTACCATCAGGCGAGGTGAAGTCAAATTGGCATGCAATTAAAAAAATATAACAAAAACACCCGTATGACCTAATTTTATGACCCATTGCACCTTTATAAAGACAATTGGTGTATTTTCAACGGTTATTAGACTTGCCGGAGATTCCGTTAATTTATAAAATGACGTGTTTGAACTTCAAGTTATCAGCTCCGCAGACACATTCCCTTATCAATTTATTTAAATTTTGTTATATGGCAAAGGATGTTGATACCCACGTATCAGAAGTGCAATATTGATATTGATAACTGTGACATTCAGTTCGTATTTCTCAAAAGCTTTATAATTTTTAGGTGTATTTAGGCTTCAAAATTTTCTTGGCCCGTTCTTCATCTGCTAGGCGGTCAAATTCTCATTAAAATTTATTTATTTTGTGAAACAGGTTCAAAAACAGATGTTATAAAGGTACCAAGTACGATATACCTGCAGATTAATGGACGAAACTCTCGGCTAGATTTCTGAAGCCCGGAGTCTTTTCCTTTCAAGGTTTAGCTTATTATAGCATTAATGGAACCGACATCCGGTTGACCTCCCAACCCATGAGAGAAGAGCCTGTAATAGGAGCCTCCTCCGTTAACCAGCAATTGTACCGACTAGCTCGTTAAATTGGATTAGTCTAGTTATATGTTAGTGGACCCTATATACTCAAAAATGTTTGTACAAGTATTGAATGTAACCGGGAATGGTTCTCTGATAACAATGATGTTTATTTCTAACAATAAATAATAACTTTAGTAATCCTACAGATTACCTACCACGGCCTTAATAACCTCGTGTTGTGTTCCTGGCGGTAAGTAGAGTAGCCAGAGCTCACTGAAGGGTTTTTGTGCTGTCAATGGAAAGACCAAAAGCTTGTCTAGCTTTGTCTTTTACACTGACGGCACAGAAACTCTTTGGGTTGGCAGCGCGAGTGTGAGTCTCTTGGTTTTGTACACGTCCATAGGCCACGGTGAGCACTTTCCTGATGGAAAGACCTGATGGTCAGGCCGTGTGTTTGTTTGCTGTAAGTAGTATAAAAAACTTCGCTGTTAAACTTGACATGAATTTTCTGTATAACATGGCACGATTTCTAATTACCAGGCTACTAGTACAAGCAGATTTGTTTCTTGCGAGGATAACGGCCTCCGCACCTTGATGGAGAACACGTGGGCGGCACATCATGACCTCACAACGACTATCGGTCACGAAGGCCTCAATTATAACTCGAGGCAAGAATTTTAAGAAATGAAATCAAATAATATGAGTAGGCAGTATTCACATCGGTATAGATATAGATAAAGCATCGATTACAGTACTATCTGCCGTAAAATGGAAGTCTGTAAGTACTATTTTACAATCAACAGCATCTGCTGCTTCTGATGGAATGTTTTTGGAACCAACAGTGGAGAGCAGACCTAATGCAAATTAATGTAATGAATTTCGTAGGATGCAATAGCGTCCTTCCTAGATCTCTTCCATATACAGCTCAAGACACTTGTTATATCATGAATGCTGTATATCAATCAATTAATCAATAACCCCGCCGCAGTCCGCTGCTGCACATAGGCCTCCTGAATGTGCGCCATTTTCTCCGATCCTCCGCCTTCCGCATCTAGTCTGCTGCATAATTTATTAAAATATATAAAATTACTGGTACTGTATACAAAATGATATTCTGATGAGTTTCATATACAAGTATACCCATTTTGCGTATGCGTGCATACACATGCACATACACGCAAACATATTTTTCAAGACATGATTGGGAGAAATAATGCAATATTATTCGAATAGACCAATTAATTGATGACGACGCTTTATAGGGTTCACGCAGGTAAATCCTAATAGCTACCTTCTATAGATATAATAGATAAAGGTATGCATATTATGAAACTGATAACGTAACATTTATATTGGCAGATAAAGCTGTAGTTATTGATAACATCTATTTTGGGAATACTGTGTGTATTATTGGACTATATTTTATAAAATATAGGGATTACGTACAAGGTTCTAGATGGCTCTTGACTGAAGATGCTTCTGTAGGAGCATCAAGCATTGAATATTACAGAAAGAGAGAGAGAGAGAGAGAGAGAGAGAGAGAGGCCGAGGCTTCAAGGTCTGTGGTAAGAGCAACATTCAGCATTTCAATGTTTTGAATTCTCGATGGAGGAAAAATTGACTTTGTCAATTAGGTTCAATTAACAAAAACACTTTGGGGCTGGTGAGGTTTGGGCCCGAAGATTTTGGCCCGCCGTTCTCCCAATATTTTGACATATTGTTTTCAGAATAATTATCATTTTATAGGTCAATTTAAGGATTTTGAATTCAGTTTAGACTGTAAATCTAATCTAAATTACAAATAATAAAAATATTACTACAGAATTGGTAGTTCTCATAATAAGTTTTTGTATTGTTTGTTCTTCTTTATTCCGCTAATGTGAACATAAGACACAATACACAAAGAGCAGGAGAGATATGACAACCAGACAGACAGGTAGATAGATGCCGGAGAGGGTTATCGTACGGAACTCTCAAAATAACACAATATTATCTGCGATTATTTTTATAGACATCTGAGTGACCGGTAAGATTAATGACCTGAGCATAGGTCATTTGGTTTATCACCATTATATTAAATTACGGAAAATTGAATATTATCGTATTTTGTAAATAAATATGCTAGTGTTTACATGATCCGATTGCTATCAGACTGCCGCCATATTGGTATAATATCTACTCGTACCACTGTAATTTTTGTTTACCAGCTGTTTTGTAGCCCGTGCAAAAAAATCGGAACAGTACAATAATAAACAAAACTTTATTATTCATTATATTTTTGCATCTGTATTTTTCCAATGTGGCATCAAGGACCAAAAGTTTCAGCACCCGTGTTCTTCATTTCATGGTAATTTTTTCATCTCAACCGCCTTCTAGCCTGGCCTTCCAGCTACCCGCTACAAATATATCGCAGATTTTCGTATATATGACAAACGGGACTGACAGTCAATGTGCTCCTAGGCACGGATGGATGGGCCTCGATGAGTTAAGGATGGTGACCCTACTTAAGTCTGATCTGTCTAGTATTTGCAGAATGGTAAACCATGTATCCTTGTATTACGTCAAACTTTTAATGTTAACTCTTTTACCATGTAGTCGGGAGCCTTTCATGACGTTCAAAATCATCATTACGTTTGCGTTAATCCCAGTTACATCTGAGGCCTTCACCTCAGAATCCAGGGTTCACTTTTCGGCTTTTACGCCTTCATTTCGCATGTTTGATTGCATAGAAATTTTATCTTAATTCCGAGCATCAACAGATGATTTCATGGCCATTGCGTGGCCGAGTGTGTGACCTACTGTCCATGACTAAAGCGTACACTCCACCTACGTGGATAATGACATCATGTTAGCTTTTTGCGGTGATTTGATATAAGCCTTGATCATAGTTAGTAAATTATGTACTTTTGGTACGTTCTGCATCATTACTTGCTACTAACTACCGTCATCGTCCTCAACTCGTTTTATCTCATGGTCTTGCTTGCAATTACGTGGGAATATACAACCTCGAACTTATGATCTCTTTTGTAGGTAAATGTAAACAATATTGACAGACCGGCAAAGTGCTTACCATTTTCTACGTACCGTACCTACTAATTTCTAAAATATAAATAAAATAATTTAACTAACATCAAAAAAATAGTTTAATAGTTAAAGAAAAATTGCAGCTAGTAGACATTACACATACATATGTAAGTAAAATGAACAGAAGTCATTGATGTAAGAAGTTTTTTTTTATATCACTTAGGTGGCAGACAAGCACACGGCCCACCTGATGGAAAGTGGTTACCGTGGCAGATGGACGTATGCAACACCAGGGATGTTACACTCGCGCTGTCGACCAACGACGAAACCTTCTGATGCCCATCTTGAAGAACCCCATATTGTAGGTGCTTGGGAAAACCGCAGCAGGGAGGTCATTCCACAGTTCGAGTGTGCCTGGTATGAAGTTTCTTTCATACCTCACAGTGCGCACCATCTCAGTTCGCAATGTGTGAGAATGAATTCCCTGCCTATGGCGAGAGGTGCGATGATAGAATGTAGCTGTGGGCATCTATCAAATAATACATCTGAGCACAAACCATTGTATAGGCGGTAGAACACACATAGCGAGTTCAGCCAAATCCGCAGTTATACTGGTAATGCGGACCCCAGACTTCGAGGTCGAGCTTCGGGGGCGATGGATTAACTCTAAGATGAAGAAGAAATAGAGAGACAAGGGTTTTATATTAAGTGTTGATAAATAAAAGAACTGTGTGGAGACTATGGGCAGTTGGGGGTCGGACACGAAGAGGTTGATCGCGAAAATTGGCCGCTGCATTCACGACAAAGGCGGTGACTTCCGATCCGGCTCGTTCCTGGGGCAAACGTTGGCTATTGCGATTCAGCGGGGCAACGCGGCCAGCATCATGGGCACCTTTGCGCCGGGAACGATGCGGAGTGGGTTGTTTGACGCGACATGATCGCGAGTTTGTTTCGTGTATTTATGTTTTACAACAACAACAACCCTCCAGGACAACTACCAAAACAAAAAACCTCCAAACTGGACAAATCCTCTAAGAATTGTATAAAAATTGGAACTTATAATGTTAGGTCTCTGTTATCAACACACAGATACTTAGAACTAACCAATGCTCTGAAAAACATAAACTACGACATACTAGGACTCTCAGAAACAAGAAAAATGGGCTGCCACATAGAAGAATATTCAGACCATGTTCTCTGTTATATAGGAGAAACAAAGGGACTGTATGGAGTCGGATTCTTAATAAAAAAGACATGGAAAAATAATATAACTAACTTTACTGGCATTTCGGAGCGTGTAGCTCTATTACAAATGAAATTCGGCAGACTAAACATGTCTATAATCCAGGCATACGCACCCACAGAAAGATCAGATGACACAGAAATACAAAAATTCTACAATGATCTGAAAAAAGCTCACACACTAGCGGACGATAAAATCATAATATTAGGAGACTTCAATGCAAAAATAGGGGTACCCAAAAGAGAAGAAAATCTCGTCACGGGACAGTATGGCCTAGGCCAAAGAAACGAAAGAGGCGAACGACTGCTAGAATATGCATCTGAATATAAACTAGCAATAATGAACAGTTATTTCAAAAAAAGAACCAGCAGAAGATGGACTTGGAAGTCACCAGACGAAACTGTTAAAAACGAAATTGATTACATCTTGACAAACGTCCCAAAGATAGTCCAAAACTATGAAGTTCTCAATAACGTAAAGTTCCGAACAGACCATAGACTAATTAGAGCAACAATCATACTGAGCCAATCGAAAAAAAGTAGAAAAAGTTTTAAACCACTACCAAAAATCCCGAAAACTGAAGAGGAAACAAAACACTACATAGATAGCCTCAAATTGAACCTCGAAAACAAACCAGTAGATACCAGAGACGTACAATCTTACTATGATGCGCTAGAAACAACTATAACAAAGAGTCTGACTAGCCAAAACAATATTAAAAAAGAAAAACGACACAAGATTTTCAGCGAAGAAACAATAGCATTAATTAACAAACGCAGTGAACTAACTATACGAAAGAATAAAGATGTTAACACAAAGAAAGAACTAAGACAATTATATAAGGACACCGGTAAAGCGATCAAAAAAGACTACAGTAAGCACAGACAAAGGATAATAACAGAAAATCTAACCAAATTCAGAAGCACAAAGAGAGCATTTAAAGAGTTAAATTTAAGAAAAACTTGGATACCAAAATTAGATGGCCAACATAAAGAAATTAAAACAAGGCAGGAAATAATACAGCAGGCAACTACTTTCTACCAAGAATTATACAAAAACAAAGATAATACCAGCAAGGAATACAACGAACCACAGTACTGTGATAACACGGAAATAATTGAAGCGATAGGAGAGAAAGATATATACGCCCAGCTAAAACTACTAAAATTAGATAAAAGTCCTGGTCCCGATGGAATAACTAACGAAGCGTTGAAAATAGGAGCACCAGTTTTACTCAGACCTCTCACAGAATTATTCAATCGCATACTAGAAGCCGAAATCGTACCAAGACAATGGTGCACGTCAAACATCATACTATTATATAAAAAAGGAAACCCTGTAGATATCAACAACTATAGACCAATAAGTCTATTGTCAAATATATACAAAATCTTCTCATCTATAATTCTTAAACGCATAACACAAGACATTGAAAATGCACAGCCATTAGAACAAGCTGGCTTTCGCTCTGGGTTTAGTACACTAGATCATATACAGACACTGGAACAAGTTATAGAAAAATACGATGAGTTCAAAAGGCCACTCTATCTAGGTTTTATCGACTACAGTAAAGCATTCGACAGCATAAGCCACAACTCTATATGGAAAGCACTTAAATATCTAAACATAAATTCGAAATATATAAACATTATAAAGTACATATACAACAACAGCACAAGTAATGTCATGCTAGAATCTAGAGGTGGTGCAATTAACATCGAAAGAGGAGTCAGACAGGGGGACCCCCTGTCACCTAAATTGTTTATTGCTGTTTTAGAAGATATTTTTAAAAACGTAGACTGGAAAACTAGAGGCATAAAAATAAACAACAGCTATTTAAGTCATCTCAGATTCGCAGATGACATAGTTATACTGTCTGAAAGAGCAGATGAACTACAAGATATGCTCCGCTCTCTTGCTTTAGCAAGCTCAAAAGTAGGATTAGAGATGAATGCTACAAAAACCAAAATCATGACAAACAGCATAGAACGGCCCATCAACGTAAAAGAAAATCATATCGAGTATGTCAACAGTTACATCTACTTAGGCAAACAAATATCTTTTTTGAAAACGCACAATGAAGATGAAATTGAAAGGCGAACAAACATAGCCTGGAAGAAATTCTGGTCACTCAAAGAAGTCCTAAAAGGAGAATACTCGATAAGCCTTAAGAAAACAGTATTAGACACCTGCATATTGCCCAGTCTACTGTATGGTTGCCAAAGTTGGATATACACGACAAAAGCAAAGCAAAGGATCACAACAACACAAAGAGCTATGGAGAGAAGTATCCTAAACTTAAGAAAAATACAAAAAGTCAGAAGTAATATAATCAGACAAAAAACAAAGATAACAGATGCCCTCACGCAAGCCTTAAAATTGAAATGGCAATGGGCAGGTCACGTATCGAGATACACAGACGAAAGGTGGACAATCAATGCCACGAGGTGGAAAGGGCCAATCGGGAAAAGAAGTGTAGGAAGACCGAGGAGACGATGGGCAGACGATATTACAGATTTAATAGGAAAGGACTGGGAAACTATTGGCAAGGACAGAGACAAGTGGAAAAGACTGGAGGAGGCCTTCACCCGAAGAGGGGTCCATATCCAACAAAACTAACTATTACTAACATTTAGACAGTAAGCAAAATATAACTAACAATAACATACTAACACCAAAATCTAAAATGTACAATAAGGATAAGGAAATAAAGGCTTTTTTATTTTTTATTTTTATTTTATTTTTATTATTTATGTTTTAATTATTTTGTATGTGATAAATGAAGGCAAATGTTTTATAATAACAAAATAATACGTAAAAATAAAAGAAAAAAAGAATACATTTATAATACAGAACAAAAGAAACAGGTAGTGAATGAACTTATAGTGGTATCGATTCCGTTGTAAATCTATACCAATATTATAAAGCTGAAGAGTTTGCTTGTTTGAATGTGCTAATCTCAGGAACTACTGATTCTAATTCAATATTTGTTTTTACGTCAAATAGTCCGTTTATCGACAAAGATTTTAGGTTATAAAACATCACGCTACTACTTAAGAGAGCAAAGCAGTGATCATAAATGTCAACAAATCCGGAAGATTCCCATATTCTCGTATTATTTGAAAACTAAAGACATACGGAAATGCAACATGAGATTATTATGGCCGCGATATTCTGTAGGACGGAAGTACTTCCCTAGTCGGACTCCTCAATTGAGACGGGAATACCGTCGTATCCTACCTCCTGCAGATAATCATAATCGGTATAATATTTTAGTACCTAGAGACCGCGGTAGCCTAGTGGTATGGGTAATGGACTGCTGAGACGTGATCTCGGGTTCGATCCAAGGTTTTACCATGGCACACACCAATGACTTTTCGATGATTTTCGAAGTTATGTGTGTATTTATCCGGTTTATAAGTGCCAGGTTAATAGCAATAAGCTCTGTCTTCCCCCTTCGGGGATATAGGCGTGAGTTTATGTTAATATTTTAGTAAAAATTCACAACAAAATATGTATCAATATTGAATAAAAATGCATCCTAAACTATCTTTTTATAATTAAGCTTATCACGAATACCCGTATCCACTCGACATCGCACATACCAAGGCCGTACCTGCCTATCTGATAAAAATATAACTGGCCACTCATTGTCACAAACACTAATCTATATCCTTTCACTCTAAAATTCTTCAAGTATTGCATCCGGACTACCTTTTACTTACCTTTGGGCTTTGGGCTTCATTTCAACGGCACCGAATCCCATCAGAGCCGATAAGGTAGGTGTATCAAACTTGAATCGACTATAATCACATGGTCTTTCGTCACATTATAACGGCAACGTGCCGGGGCATTTGCATTAGTCCGGATGTTTCCGTGCCTTGGAGAGCACGTTAAGCAATTGGTCTTGGTTTCCATAAGAACATCTATGGAAGTCGTTACAGGTAGTTGAAGACCTAAAAATCTCCGTCAACTAAAAACTAGTCTAATCATATAACTTGATATCGACTATTGGTTGTGGAAGTCAAATGGCTTATGCGGCAACTAAGACTTAAAAAAAATTATCCATTGCCGAGCAGTCACTTCATGGAAAATATCGAAGTGGTGGTAGAGATTTGACGGCACAAATTTGTCACAAATTTCGACCGGGTTGGTACCACCGTGCAATATTGCGAAAAACCCTTCATAGTAATTCAATTTCGGTTGGATTGCGTTCAGGGATCAGCAAATGCATAGCCGGGTAGGGGTGATGGTGGTCGCAGCACTAGTGGGACCAGTGGGTCTTGGCGTAGTCTAGTGAGGATGGTGCGGGGCGACGCGCCGGTCAGGGAGACCCGTAGAAACGGTGGTGCCGCTGGCCGCCCGCGGTATAGTACAGAGGCCCAACTGGGACTAACCACCCTGGAAGGCTGCCTCACCAGACCGCGCATAATCCCGGTATGGCTCGTCGTGCCGGTTGGTGACCGGAAGTGGGGGCCAGGCGACCATATTCGGGGGGGTACGGGGGCCCTTCCGTACGGCGTGTCGGCTCACGCCATGCCTCATAATCATAGACAAAACCAATATCCCGCACTTTGTCACGCGGTGCTGCGACGACAATCACCTCTTTTTTTCACGCCCTTTTCTCCTTTTCATCATGGCAGCGCATTTAAGAGTATTGGGCAACACAGCGGCTCTACAGACTCCCACAAGCTCGCTATTTGAGGTGGAGTCCACTAACATCTGTGGACTCCATGCGAACCTCAACGCCGTCCACCAACACCTTGAGACGGCGAAACCAGATATGCTCTTTCTCACGGAGACACAAATAGGCCGCCCTGATGACACGACCTACTTGCTTTACCCCGGCTATGTTATCGAGGAAAATTTCCGTGCAAAAGCCGGGGTGTGCGTGTTTGTTAGGGCGGATGTTTGTTGTCGCCGTTTGCGCTGCCTTGAGGACCCATCCTTTTCAACCCTATGGGTACACGTAGACCATGGCTCTACGAGTCAGATCTATGTGTGCCTCTACCGTTCCCATACAGGAGATGCTGAGACAACTCGACTCTTTGAATATCTGAGTCAGGCGGCAGATGATGCGCAGGAACGGTTTCCGAACGCCGAAGTGGTATTTTTGGGGGACTTTAACGCCCACCACGAAACCTGGTTGGGCTCCTCCAAAACAGACCATGCGGGAAGAGCCGCCCATGCATTTGCTCTGGCGCATGGCCTGACCCAATTGGTACACGAGGTCACTAGAATACCAAGAAGGTCGGGCCTAGCACCCTCTCTGCTAGACCTTCTGCTGACGAGTCACCCAGACCTGTACAGTGTTTCGGTACAAGCCGCTTTAGGCAATTCCGACCACTGTCTGGTCTGCTCCAAGGTGCCAATTATAGCGCCTTCAAGACCCGTGCAGGGGAAGCGGCGTCTCTGGCACTACTCGTCAGCAGATTGGGATGGGCTGCGCAACTATTTTGCGTCCATCCCGTGGGTTGAACGCTGCTTTGAAGGTAAGAAACCCTCGGATTGTGCTACTGCTGTTGCCGGTGAGATCGGTCTGGGTATGGAATACTATATTCCTTACACTGATGTCACCGGTGCCCGAGGAGTGCGCCCTTGGTTCGGGCGCGAGTGTGCGAGGGCTGTTGATCAAAAGCAGTCCGCGTATCGCGCTTGGGTAAGGGCGCGTGCCACGCACGATCCCAATGTGAGCCACTTCAAGGCGGCGTACAACAGAGCCACAAAGGTCTGCAAGAGGGCTTACGTCAAAGCGGATGCCCTGCGCATTGCGCGGCTTGGTCAAGAGCTAGTGGCACATCCCACGGGCAGCCGTGGATACTGGCGACTGGCCAAAGCCGTGCAGGCCAACTTCTGTCAGCCTTCGCTGCCACCGCTGCGCTACCCTGATGGATCCCTGGCCCATGGACCGCAAGAGAAAGCCAATATGCTAGTAAATCTCTTTGCGGCCAATTCCCGAGTCGATGATTGCGGTATACAGCCGCCGACACTACCCAATGGTGACCACGTAATGCCTGAAATACGTATCAGGCAATGCGATGTTCGTGCGGTGCTTCAATCACTCGATGTCCGGAAAGCCAGTGGCCCGGATGGTATTCCAGCGGTGGTCTTACAAAAATGTGCAGCGGAGTTGTCTCCGATGCTTACGCGGCTGTACCGACTGTCCTACAGCTCGGGTACAGTGCCTTCGGCTTGGAAAGAGGCGAATGTACAGCCGATCCCCAAGAAGGGGGATCGCTCAGAGCCAGCCAACTATCGACCCATAGCCATCACCTCAGTGCTGTGCAAGGTCTTCGAGCACATCATTAACAAACAGCTCATGCGTCACCTAGAGGATCACTCCTTAATTAATGACCGGCAATATGGCTTCAGGCCGAAACGGTCAACGGGTGATCTTCTAGCATACGTTACCCATCTTTGGGGTGAGGCTATGGACAAGCACGGCGAGTCACTGGCAATTAGTCTTGATATCGCCAAAGCTTTCGATAGAGTCTGGCACAAATCGCTTCTCTCCAAGCTACCAGCCTTTGGTCTGCCTCCTAGACTGTGCAACTGGATTGCTAGTTTCCTGCAGGAGCGCCGTATCCGCGTCCTCTGTGATGGACGGGCTTCGGAGTTCTTGCAAATAAATGCTGGCGTACCGCAGGGGTCTGTATTATCTCCCACTCTCTTTCTTCTGCATATCAACGACATGCTGTCCACCGGCAGCATACATTGCTATGCAGACGATAGCACCTTACACGGGAGTTATCACGGACAACCTGCGGCCAAACAGTCTGATATCGTGGAAAAAAGACAGCTTCTTGTCACTGAACTGGACCGGATCTTGAATCACATTTCTCAATGGGGCTCCGAGAACATGGTCGAGTTCAATGCCAAGAAGACGCAGGCTTGTGCGTTCACAGCAAAGGTATCTTCTTTCCTTCCCCTTCCCACTCTTCAGAGCACGCCACTTCCACTGCAGGACAATCTCTATATCCTAGGCATGGATATTCGCTGCAAACTGAATAACAGAAATTACATCGAGAGCATCATCAAAACAGCCTCGCGGAAACTCGGACTCTTAAACAAAGTGAGACGTTTTTTCACGCCGGAGCAGCGGTGTCTTCTCTATAAGACACAAATTCGCTCCTGCGTGGAATACTGCTCGCATCTCTGGGATGGCTCCGCGAAATACCTACTAGATGCTCTCGACAGGTTGCAGCGACGCGCGGTCCGAATTATTGGGAACCCTGAGGTCACGAACACCCTCGAGCCTTTGCAGATGCGTAGAGATATTGCTTCCTTGGCTGTATTTTACCGTCTCTACCACGGTGAGTGTTCTGACGAGCTCTTCCAACTAATCCCACCATCTCCTTTCCTACATAGGACAACACGTGCAGGCCTTAGATGTCACCCTCACACTGTGCAGAATATACGAGCAAGAACCAAGCGGTTCGGAGACTCTTTTCTTTGCCGCACCACCAAGACCTGGAATTCATTACCAGCACACGTGTTTCCTTCTTCCTACAGTCCCGGGGCCTTTAAGCGGGGCGTGAAAAAGCATCTGATGAGGCCGCCAAGCTGAGTGCCACCATTGTAGCACTTAGTGTCTGTAATGGTGACCCTCTTTCCTGAGACTTTGCCTTTAGCTTACCATCAGGCGAGGTGAGGTCAAGTTGGCGTGTCCTATATAAAAAAAAAAAAAAAAAAAAAAAAGTTCAGCCGCATTACAGGTAGACTGGGAAGTTGATCCCAACTGAGTTGGGAAAAGGCTCATCTTTTTTTTATTCCACTTATCTGGAAGACAAGCACGCGTCCCACCTAATGGGAAAAGTGGTTACCGTGGCCTATATACTTGTGTGACACACTCGCGCTTCCGAGTCTGAAGTAACCTTCTAAGCCCTCTTGAAGAACCCCATTTTGTAGGCACTTATGAAACGCATGTAGGCACTATTGAAAACAGCAGCAGGGAGTTCATTCCACAGCTTTAGTGTGCGAGGTATGAAATTTCTTTCGTACCGCACAGTGCGCACCGTCTTAGGTCGCAATGTGTGAGGACGATTTTTTTTTTTTTTCTACTACTTACAAAATAACTAGAAGATTCTCAGTGAGATTTACAGTTCCATTATTATGTAACTATAACACAACTTAATTACTGTTACGTTTACTTAACTCCCATGTGAGTATTGGATATATCATAACCCGAGTTAATATCATTTCGGTGGTTGGGCAACGTTGAACTTATATCATTGAACATAAGTTATGCAATGGAATCTTTTCTCGCAAATGGATATTCCCTTGACAATGCCTATGTGCGTAGTACGTAAAGAGAAGAAAGTTTGTCACATCACTACATACCTAGTATAAAACAAAGTCACTTCCCGCGGTCTGTCTGCTCGTCTGATGGTAAACTGATGGCAAAGTCTCAGAATAAAGAGAGTCACCATTACACGGGAGCGGCAGCGGAACCGACGAAGGATCGCAAGACAAGCTGCCCGCGTACGAAGGCAACTCGGGCGTCTGAGGTCGATGAACGACCTCCGCCCCCCATGAGCGCCGGCCTGGGGGTGACAGGTGAAGCCGCCTGTCACCCTGGCAGAAGCAGGCTGCGGCGGCGGCGCGCGTGGCGCACCTCCCCGTTTCCGGGGACGAGTTGGGGACTCTGTAGTCCCAACACCCGAGAAGAGGGCCAGATCGTGAGAGATGGCCCTGGGTCGGCCGGGGTGCGAGGGATATGCCTGTCAACCTCACCTTCGGCAACCAAAGCGACCCACAGGCGGCGTGCGTTTTAGTCGGTTCGAGTCCGACATAACCTCCTCCACCGGCTCCGGTGGGGAGGTATCCGAGGGGATAATGCGCACGTAAAAAAAAAAAAAGAGTCACCATTACATATATATACCATATTACAATGGTGACATTCAGATTGACGGCCTCATCATATGCTTTTTCACACCCCGCTTAAAAGACCTAGGTCTGTAGGAAGAAGGAAACACGTGAGCTGGTAATGAATTTGAAGCTTTAATGGTGCGACAAAGGAATAAATTCTAGTTGAAAGGTTTATTTAATTAATGACTAATGCCTACACATTAGTCAAAATTTAGTAGGAAGCTAATTCCGATTTAATCAATTTAAGAACCACTGTGAATGAATCATTAACTCTTTACAGAAAACCACCACCGCAATTCCACTCGTTAGTTCTTAACTGTACATAAGTACGTCAAACGTATTACCTAAAATATTTTGTGCGTATAACTAAAAGATCTATTAGTAGGTACGTTACACCCACATGGAACTAAGAACTGAGTAAAATTGACAAGTCATAAATGCGAACTAAGAAACTTGATTAGGTAACATCCTCTAGGGATTCTTACTCAAGAAATTAGTTTAACTTGTTCCTTTAATGAAGGAACTATTTCCATTTTGGGAAAGTAATCAAATTACTTAATCATTAATCCTATGTATTGTGTATTTTATTGAAATAATTTGATTTAAGTATTAATAGACCAGTGTGAAAAGTTTGTAGAGAGGAAAAAATGACAGTATGAGACCTGTTGAAAACGAGAGATACCTTCCATTTTCTAGGGTAGTAAACGTGATAAATAACACCCCTGGTGTTGCATACGTCCATAGGCCACGGTAGCCACTTCCCATCAGGTGGGCCGTGTGCTTGTCTGCCACCTAAGTGGTATAAAAAAAATAACGTGGTCGTACTTACGTAAGCCGAAAATAAAACGAATACATAAATTTTGCAGTCGCTCCATCTTGTTCCAGAGTTCTTCAGTTGCATCCAGAAAGGTGACATCAGCATAGTCTAGGAGAGGAAGGAGAAGAGATTGAGCGAGACAGACTCTAGTTTTAAAAGGAAGGAAATTCTGAAGACGCCTAAGGGAGTGGAAAGTACCAAAAACTCTCCGGCTTACCTCGTTGATATGACCGGTCCATGACAAATTGCAATCGAAGAGAACCCCCAGGTTTTTGGCCACCGTGGAAAATGGTATCAGAGCATTGCTGTAAAAAACAGGAGTTAGAGAGGCATGGTCAAGATTACTGTAAATGTGTCTGCCACCTATAATGACTGCCTGAGATTTAGCAGGATTGACAAGCAGTCCGAAAGATTTTGCCCAAGCACTAATGTTTTTAAGGTCATTATTGATGGCAGTAATGGCCCCACCCACATCATCAGACCTAAAATGACGATACAACTGCAAATCGTCAGCGTAGAGATGATAACTGGAAGAAATAACTTTGGTGATACCATTAATAAAAATTGAGAAAAGTAGAGGAGAGAGGACAGCACCTTGCGGTACACCCGCAGTAAGGTTACGCCAGTCAGAGGACGCCTCATCAGAGCGAACCCGCTGCGAGCGACCCCGAAGATAAGAGTTAAACCAAGCGATTACGGAGGGCGATATATTTAATGAAGAAAGGATGCCCAAGAGAATGTCGAAGTCAACAGAATTGAAGGCACTACTGAAGTCCAGTAGAACCAATACCGTCAGGAGTTTATTCTCCATGGCCAGTCTTATATCATCGGATATTTTAACTAGTGCCGTGACTGTACTATGGCCAGAAAGAAAACCAGATTGTAATGGACTCAGTAGACCATTAGAGGAAAGGTAACAAGATAATTGAATACGCACCGTGTTCTCAAGCACTTTGGAAAGAATCGGAAGGATTGAAATAGGCCTAAACTGGGATAATAAGGATGGATTAGAGGTTTTGGGCAAAGGAATGACTAGTGCTTTCTTCCAGGCCAAAGGAAAAGAGCTATGCTCAAGCGAAAAATTTACTATGTGGGTAATGGCTGGAAGGAGTTCATTTAGAATAGGCAGTAACATTTGCAGCTGAATACCATCATTACCCATTGCTTTGGTCGATATTCTTACAATTTGCTTCCGTACATCGCTCTCCGTAACCGGGTTGAATATAAAAGAGGCACATTCAGGCAGGGGAAGACTGGAGAGATAACTTAGAGTAGATACTTTATCCACATCATCTATCACAGTTGGTGGCGTGGAGAAATGTATATTTAACGTATTGAGGTCGCAATTCAGCGTGTTGTCCCTGGTAGTCTTACCGATACCAAGAGACCTTATAAATTGCCATACCTGAGATGTGTTAGAATTATTAATGGAGTCGTGGATGTGGCGCTTTTTCGCATCTCTACACAGACGACCGCAGCGATTCCGAATAGTTTTATAAGAAGACCAATTATCATCAGATGGATTTCGATTGTAACGTCTTTTGGCTTTGTCCCGTTGAGACATAACACGCTTAATATCGTCTGAGAGCCAAGGGGCGGGTAAATGCTTCACCCTAATCTTTTTCAGTGGGGCATGTTTATTATAAAGACACATAAGAATATTGTTAAGGCTGTCTACTTTAGTGTCAATATCCCCAGAATTGTATACAAGAGAAAAGTCAGCTCCTCTTACATCGGCCCTCAAAATGTCCAGGTCGATATTTTTGAAACTTCGAAGAAGGAAGAATTTAGGTTTAGGTTTAGGCGTGCGAATTTTATAGGAGAGATAAATGAGATCATGATAAGAGAAAGGAGCAGGAAGTTGACCATGAGTAACAACTTTGTCACGGTCCGAAACAATAATGAGGTCTAAAAGAGAAGGAGTACAGTGGGGGGTGCGATGTGTCGCATTTAATGGAAGAATGTGCATGTTTACCGAAGAAACCAGAGACTGGAGTCTCCGACTGCGTGCATCATCCTTTAATAGACACGTGTTGAAGTCACCTAAGATAATCGAGTGCTGGTATAAAGCGGATAGGTTTTCTAACTTAGACTCGAAAGAAGAGAAATAGTCAATTTTCAGGGAAGGACTGTAATAAACCCCCAGAAGACATTTAACGTGATAAAAGTCAACTTCGATAAAAACATGTTCAGTAAAACCAGAGTAGACATTAGGTGACTGATCTATCACTTTGAACGAAATATCCCTGCGCAGGTAGATCCCAACACCGCCGTACCCCCTGCCCACCCTATCATTTCGGATTAACGTATACCCTGGATTGCCAGGGTATACGTTAATCCCCAGTATACATTGGTATACTGTGTGGAAGGAAGTGTAGGTTTAAGAAAGGTTTCCGATATGAGTACAGCATGTATGATGTTGGAGTCGAAAGCCAAAAGTAGATCCGGGTAGTGAGCGTGAACGCTTTGAGCATTAATATGCACTACATTCAAGAACTTGTCTAAAGAACTATAAATAGTTAACAAGTCCTTGCGTAGGCGAACTGCGTCCTTTTCATTATCGCTACATGCACTGGCGTAGTCCTCGTCTGACACTTCAGATGAAGAGCAAGAAATGTAACTATCGTCATAATCAGACATAAATATTATAATACTATATTTAAATAATTAAAAAAATAAAAATATGTATATATATATAAAAATACTAAAATATAAATTCTCATTTTGTTATCCTCAGTGCACTAACGAGTCAAGCAGATACATTTGAATTATATTGTAAGTAACAACTAAACGCACTGACAACTGAAATTGTTTCTAAACGGATCATAAAACGACACAATACAACCTGACACCAATCCGTCACTAACGTCATAAGGACCTAAGGAATTTACTTGGAATGTATTTATTGTGAAATTGTGAAAGAAAGGTTGTAAGAAAATAAAACAAAATAAGTATACAACCAACCGACACCAACTGCATAAAATTTGGAAGATGTTAAATTACGAAGTTAGAGAGAGACAACATAACAAAATTACAACTGACCTCAAATTGCAGTTTCTAAAATAAAAAAAAAAGAGGTTATAAAGTGAAATATACATTATCCGGTGGAATATAAGTCAAGATAGGATAGATATTATAGCTACTTGATATGTTTTCGGGGTCTTCTGTCACTGACGGCGGCTCCACCAGATGCTGTATGGACGACAGGCTGCGAAGTCTTAGATGTTTCGGTCGGCGGCAACTGGGGGGACGGGAATTCCATACATAGTTTGCGCAGTTCCGAGGATGACTCAATTCTACGCCGTACATTGTTAGGAAGTTGTACCACTATTTTCCCGTCAGAAGTCCAACACTGCCTTACCCCAAAGTGCTTGCGGGCATCCATGAAGACGTCGTGGCGGGGTTTGGTTAGGAATTCAGACAGTGTCAATCCTGTACCCTTAAGTCTAGTCTTAGAATTCCAAACCTCACTGCGCAGCAAATATGTCTGGAACCTGATGAGAAGGGGACGGGGCTTCGAAACATTGTTACCCAGGCGATGACAGTTCTCAAGATCTCCGGCTGTGATGTCAGGCAACCGCAATTTTTCTTTTATGGTAGCAATAACCTGATTCACGCCAGTGGCCCCCGACTATTCAGGCAACCCATGAAGCAACAATACCTTCCTTCGGGAAGCCATCTCATGCCGGTCAAGTCCAGATAATAGCAGCTCCATTTGTGTCCTCAACATACCCATGGTTTTCCATATGAGAGCCTTGAAGTCTGTGAAGTCCCGTGAGAGGCCAGCAATCGTTTTATGGGCTGTATCGGTAGCCGCTGCACTCCTTAGGTCTTCATCATATTGAAACATGCGTGACGTAAACATCAATGTTTACAGCTCCTCCATACTATTTGACAGTCTGGTGTAAAGATCCATTGTGTTACTGTGTTATCTGTGCGACAGTAGACTTTATAGGAGACACAGTAAGTTGTTCAGTGCACTAAAGGATATTGAGTACTTTTAGCCACTATTTAGCATTGAAAATTAATTAAAAATATTTTTAAATGTTATTTATTTACAGAGCTGAAATTTTTTGCTGTGTACAGTCTGACTACCCTCAAATTTTCTTCATCTGCGCGGATGCGCGAGTTTCCAGTGCCCCCTTCTGCGAGCAAGTAATGCTCGTGAAGGAGACTGTGGAGCATGAGCGAAAGAGACTCGCGAACCAAGTGGCTCACGAGCGAAGGCAATTCGGGTGTCGGAGGACGCAGAATGACCTCCGTCCCCCATGAGCGCGGACCTGGGGGTGGTAGGTGGAGCCACCTGTTACCCTTGCAGAGGAAGGCTATGACTCCTCATACCCGGGGAAATGATGAGGCCGAGGTGCGAGGGATATGTGTCAGATAATCCTCCGGCAACCTACGGCCTACATAGACGGCGTGCGTTTTAGATGGCTTAAATTCAAAATTACCTCCACCTCCGGATCCGGCGGGGGGAGGGAGACAGCGTGGGAATATTGTGCACAAAAGAGCCTCATCTGTCAATTAACAGGTGTGTACTGGCTTGCCGGGGAGATTGTCTTTTACCGCGAAGATGTTGATCGATTTCTACACACCCACAAAAATTGTGAATTCGGTATTTAGATTAGTGCATAAAACGCGGAGTTACAGGATATTCTGTTATTAATATTAAGAAAATATTGTTTTATATTGCGAACTCTAGCGCTATACTGCTTACATGATAAGCAAGGTGCGGTGGGGGACGCTGTAAAGAAAGAGACAGAAAGACTATTATTAATTGAGAGCGAGCGAGATACCACCGTGGGCGCTGCCGGCTGTATCTCGCTTTTTCTCAGCTAATACTCATTCTTTCTCTTTCTTAACAGTACCGTCTTCCACCACATCGCGCGTTATCGTGGGTACAGCGCTCGCGGTCACACTATATTACTTCTCTAAGTTCCACGTTTTCGTAATAAAATTATTATTTTACATTATGTTCCTTCATCTTTTATTGTTTAACATTTAAGAGTCTTTTGATATTTTGCTTAAAGTAATTTACCCTGATCGTTTTTTCTACAAAGTTCAACGTTCTGTCAATAAGACTGGAAGTCTGTAGCTATCTTTAAAACTTTTGTTATCTTTAGGTGCTTCGCTTATCGCTCTAATTTGATAAATTAGTATTTAATGGTGCTTGTTTCGCTTCGATACACAAGTTAACCCTTATTTATTACATAGTACAATAAAAATTGCGCAGTATTTTTTGCTAAAGGTAGTAGTGTACCTACCTAAATAAAAATATTATATAGATAGACAGATAATTCTTTATTATACACCTATAGATTACAGTAGAACTTGCAGGTAAGCGTGCATACAGTTTAATGTACAATGGGCGGCCTTATCGCTGGATTGGGATGGGCGATTTCTTCCAGGCAACACAGATTTTATAAGTAGAATGGGACAATCCCATCTCTTCCTGTGGGTATCTTAGAGGTGACTAACGGACGGAGGTGTCGTATAGGCTCGCTCCCTTTTCTTTTTTTTTACGTGCACAAAATTCTCACAGATACCTACCCCCCACCGGAGCCGGTAGAAGAGGTTATGTTGGACTCGAACCGACCAAAACGCACGCCGCCTGTGGGTCGTTTTTGGTTGCCGAAGGTGAGGTTAACAGGCATATGCCTCGCACCCCGGAGGTTTGCCCCCTATAACGTGGGATAGAAAATAGTTCACTAAATGTGAGTGTTAATACACCTCTGCCTACCTCTTCGGGAAAGTACCACAACTACTTCCGATATCAACAGGACTCAAGAAACATATGTAATATACACCCGCGTTAACTGAACCTTCCATGACAATAAATGTGTCAATTTTCCACCGATCAGCACGATCAAGGTTGATTGTCGGTTCTAGAACAAAAATAACAAGTTCGTGGTCATTTAATGTTATGGTGTGGTTATATAATAATACATGGTTATGCGTGAATGCACACATGTGGATTATAGTCACTGTAAAATATACACAGCTGTGGAAAATCTTTGGACTTAAGGCGATGACATATCTTAGGTACTTTAAACGGGCGCGTGTAAACAAGAAACGTCTGTTGAGGCTATCAAAGTATTGTGGGGACGTTTTGCGGATTCTGTAGTCCCTACACCCGAGGAGAGGGCCAGATCGAGAGAGATGGCCCTGGGTTGGCCGAGGTGCGAGGGATTTACCTGTCAACCGGCAATCAAAAACGACCCATAGGTGTTGTGCGTTTTAGTCGGTTCGAGTCCGACATAATCTCTCCCATCGGTTCCGGTAGTGGGGGTATCCGCGGGCATATCTCTCACGTAAAAAAAGGCTATCAATGTATGTACCACAGACTCAGATGTTTTTATATTCATTACGTCAATTAACTGACACCCACTGGATGCTAAGAAGATAGCGTGAAGTCTAGAAATACGGGCCACCATTTTAGATGCTGATGAAGAATATGGGATTGCAGCACTTGTGTGTGGATAGGGCGTAGTTCATTAACGTGCTACAAAGAAAGGATAAACCAATCATTTAGTTCTACACGGTAATGTTTGTACATATATGGCACCGCAGGCCAGCACGTGTGTTGTTCTCAACGGGAAGGGAGATGGTAGGATTACTTGAAAGAGCTTATCAGAACCCTTGCCGTGGTAGAGGTATCTGAATATATGGTACCCTAAGGTGAAGTCTAAAAAGACTAGAAAAGATCCGACTAACGGTAAGCTAAACATGTCGGTATTCCCGCCCCATTGAGCAGTTCGACTGGGGAAGTAACTCCAGAATACAGAATACACGGCTATATCAACCACGTGTTGTGTTCCCAGCGGTGAGTGCGTAGTAGCCTGAGCTCATTTGAGAGTTTTTGTGCTGTCAGTGGGAAGGCCAAAGGCTTATCCTGATTGTATCTTCTGCATTAACGGCATAGAAACTCTCTGTTCTTATAGGGTTAGCAGCACGGGTGTGACTCCCTTGGTATTGTATACGTTCATAGGTCACGGTAACCACTTTCGCTCAGGTGGTCCATGTGCTTGTCTGTCACCTAAGTTGTATTAAAAAAAGCTAATTTACCGTTAGGTGACTTTTTTTAAATCAGTCATCGCATTGTGATGAATAATGAACTTTACCGAATTAAATTTCAATGTCAATAATTTATGTCCCCTAATATATTTGTCCAGATTTATCTCAAATAGTACTTCGCCTTAATGCAAGGTAGTATAATTTCTATAATGAAAGGCTTAAGACGATAATCCTATGTTTTGTTTGTTTAGAATTTTCCATATTTATGATATACTGAGGAAGTTTCCGTACATCATATCATAATTATGAAGCTTGATGCAGGCTTATGTAATAAATTACGTTAATGATAAGTAAAGGTTCGAAAGCCTACTGGAGGTTCTATGGAAAAGTCTAGTTTTATTCGTACTTGTTTTATTGTTGATTTGCAAAGAAGTGTATAGGGTTACTGGTAACTCAACGTATAGGTGTTAAAGTAGTTAAAATGTTACAATTTTATTTTTAAACTTTCGCGGTGTGAATTCATAATTATACTAGGTAAATAATTATAATATAAAAATTTCAATAGGGAAGATGGATTCAAGCTATCCGGAATGTGGAATCCAGTGATTAAGATAATAAAACTAAAACCAAAAAATACAGTGCCGTTAAAAACTGACATAGTGAGTGTGGTGTGTCGCCAGCCTAACCGTTCATAATAAGTGTAATGGTGGGTAGGCGCTCAAAAAATGTTCCCCGCATACATCTCGACGCTCGAAGACTAGTCAAGTCGTGACCACGGGTGCTGCAACGCATCCGAAACGTCGGCAGAAATAGTAAGTTCCAAGATATAATTCGCGAGAACTCCCGATACCTAGTATAATTATGTTACAATTTTTGTTTTTTTTTCATTTGATCATTTGACGGTTGAATTCTGGGTTAATAGGACAAAAACTAAAAATGTTAAATGATTAAATAAGGAAATGTAAAAGAATTTAAGAAAAGAAAATAACTCACGCTTTATACCTATTTAGTTAACTAAAATTTCCTGTAATATAAAAACTTAATTTATTCGATAACTGTTGATTTTTAGCCAAACATGTCGGTGAAAATTGTAGCATTTTGGGTCCTGGAATACATAGAATTATCAGTCAATCCGCCCGTAATTGTTTCTGGACGAAACAGAAATGGTGATTTCTGTCGGTTTGAGTCCGATATACTATTACCCACTTCTCCGTTAGCTACGGTGGAGTAAAGCCTGAGGGGGAGGGGGAGGGGCAATAATGATATCGCACATGAAATAATAAAAATAAAGGCACAGGAATATAAGATAAATTAAAATCAAGACAGACAATGCTGTCAGCCTTCTGGGTACGTTAATGGTCAGTGAAGATGCGGAGGAATTTCATGACACATTATGTATGTAATTTTTATTTTTATTTTATTTTAGTGTATTTTAGTAGGTACCTAATAATAGTTTTTAGTTTTAAATTTCATTTAAGTAATATAATCCAGTCTAAATAAAATTTAGACAGACATCGTCATCTTACCGTTGTTCTCGGTAGTGTCTAAGGCTTTCATTTCATAGTCCTGAATCCGTGTACTGTTCCCCTTTCGATCTTTTTCATACAACTTTTATAGCAGTCAATCACACGGTCCACATGATGTAAAGTGGTTACCGTGGCCTATGCAGTCTTGCAACACCACAGGAATCACAGTCCTGCTGCTGACCCTGTTAGAACAGAGTTTCTGTGTCGTCAGTGCAGACAAAGCAGGGAGATAGAAGCCTTTGGTCTTCCTACTGATAGTATAAAAACTCTCCAGTGAGCTCTGACTACCCTACTCACCACCGAAAACACACAACGAGGTAATTATTAGGCCGCGGTATTCTGTAGGACGGAGGTACTTATTCAGTCGGACTGCTTTTTTGGGACTGAAGTACCTCCTTCCTTGGTTCCACTTATACTCTTTTATTGGATCAACTGTCGTCTGACCTCCTAACTTACTTCTCTCAATGAGTAAGTGTCATTTAATGGTTTATAGAACCATTGTTAAGCCAATCCCTATGTCAGCTTATGTCTACCTTTTAATTTTTCCAAAAAGTACTAAAATGCATTTTTTTAAACTTAAAATCAGGTGCAGATGATGATGCAATGATAAATGCAAATGGTACTCATCAGCAACACGATGCATGACCCGGACATCGATTTAATCGTGTTACACGCGCATTTTGTTGCTGATTGAACAGTATGCACCTACAGTTATGTACTAGCTGGTTGCTAGCCAGTTGAATCATGTATCTACTTCTGTTAAGCAGTCTGCACACTGATCGTATAATATTATTATGCACTACAGTGACGAAGAGTAAGGGGGCGTAAAAAAAGTATATGATGAAGCCGTCAAGCTGAGTGTCACCATTGTCACATGGTATATGTAAGTTATGGTGACCCTCTTTTCGGAGACTTTGCCTTCAGCTTACCATCGGGCAAGGCGAAGTCTAATTGACGTGTCCTTGTCCTATATATAAAATAAAGAGTGAAAATTTTCAGAAAGGAAGCAGATGGAAAGCCCTACTTACCCCAACCTAGTTTGTCATGCACCATGCGACCCATTGGAAAGCCGTTAGGAATCGGGTTATAGGGACGCGTCACTGATATACTTCCTGGGTCGATTCAACTAAATCAAAATCACTGTCATACCACAGACTATGTAGAAAATGATATTAAAATTGAGACTTTATTTCTAAAATATTAAAGTCCAATTTTAAATGTAGAGAGTTTCATTACACTTTTCTATTCAGTCTGAAAAAAGCATTTTAATTTTTACTTTGTCGCATTACTTTAAAGTTCAAAATTAAATGGAATTTTTAGCAGTATCTGTGGTATGATATTAAGTTTGCTTTAGCAAAATCGATGCCCGATTACCTTTTTTTGATATTTACGTGCGCATAATCCCCACGGATACCCCCCCACCGGTTATGTGGACCACAGAGTCCCCAACTCGTTCCCGGAAACAGGGAGGCGCGCCAGGCGCGCCGCCGCCGCGCGCATAGAAATCTGATCCCGTAATCCATGGGAAGGTTCCCATCCGTCTGGACGAGTCAGTCAGTCAGCTTCTTCTTTTTAACCGACTATGGTAAATTAAGATAAAAGCCAAATTAAGATATGAGAAAATAAGAAATGAGAAGAGTATTTAATAATGTAATGAAAAAGGTGCAAGAATTTCAATGTAGTGGGAGTTTCTAAAGAAGAAACATCATCATTTAATCGAAACTACTTTCGAAAGAAGAATTTATTTTCTTATTTGGAAACTGGTTTTGAAATGTGGTTTTAATTAAAGGACTTATTTCTGATAAGTAGAAGTGCTCCAAAATCGTGTTCGCAGTTCGCACACAAACTTACCAAAATACATTTATCAAATTAAGCGAGTTAATAAAAGAGAATTTATATCGTATTTTTATAGTTAGCTTCAAATGGTGCGACCAAAGACCTAACCCTTCACATAACCCCTTTCGTCACCTAAACATAAATAAAACCACAGATAACACAAGAATAATTGAATTCTATTTTAGAAGCTTTCATGTTAACTGTTATTTTTATGGCCCGTAATTACATTCATTACATTACTAAAAGTTTTACGTTTAGAAATCCAATAAAGAGCTATCGATTCGTTCGCAATGGACCTCAGTTGAAATAAAGTACTAAAAAACTGACAAATTGAAACAACAGTATCACATCATGACATAAAACTTTAAGGATGTAAGACACGACGGTATTTCCGTCCAATTGAGTAGTCCGACGGGGGAAGAACCTCCGCTCTGCAGAATACTGCGACCGTAATTACTTCGTGTTCTGTTCCCGGCGGTGAGTAGGGTAGCCAGAGCTCACTGGAGGAGAGTGCTGTCAGTGGAAAGAACAAAAGCTTCCTGTTTTGTCTTTTACACTGACGGCATATAAACTCTCAATGTTGCAGGGTTGGCAGCGGGAATATGGCTCTCTGGGTTTTGCACGCGTCCATAGGTCACGGTGACCACATTCCATCAGGTGGGCCGTGGGCTTGTCTGTCACCTAAGTGGTATTAAAAAAATTGCTCTAAGCTAAGAAAAGTGGCTGACTTGATGGTAGAAAGTTGAAAATGAAACGTTAAACGTTGTTGAAAAAAAAATATGCGAGAGGCAAACTGTTTCCCTGTAAAACTATTTATCTTTAACTCCCGATGCAAAAATTTTACGCTTTTTTTCAGATTTTTTGTTTTAAAAGAGATTTTTACTTTATCAAAGTTAAAGGGAACAATTTATTTTAAACTTCTTGGAGGTTGGTTTTTGTGATGGGGATTTTTTAATTAAAGTTTTATTTCAGTAATCAAACTATTTAGCCTAACTGAAGATGGAGTACCATAAGTTTCTATTCTATACTGTACGAATATTTCTATGTATAAATAAAATCTATGTAGGTACAAAAAATTAAGACAAAAAATTATGTTAAGTCTCAGGAGTGTCAAGTAGGAGTGAAAACGATATCGAAAAAGTGTAATGAAAAACTTTCAGTCAAATTTTTATCACTTTGCAATAATTGTTGGAAAATTTCTTGTAACTAGCAAACAAACTAAATATGTTCGCAAAACAGATGTTTGCAAAACGAAAACAAAACAGATAGAATCAGCCGTAACTAATTGTACAAATTCAAGTTCCGTACAGCTGGTCTAATATATACTAAACCATCTTTGAAGAGATATTATTATCTGAGGGTTATGAATACAACAAAAACGATTGAGTGAAAAATTAACCTTCCAATACTTTTATAGCTCAAGTACAGTTTGCATCAGATCGATCTTGACTACCAACGTCCAAAAAATTATCTTATTACCTTGGTTTTCCCCCTTCTTGTTGACTGATTTTTCTTAACCTTTAGTTTGGATAAAAATACCATTTAAATCAATAAGACGTTTTGATTTGGTTTAAATATCTTGGTATAAAGATCATTTTACAGATTTTCCAGTCAAGATCGTCCTGGCGCTGACAGTACTAACGTTTTATATCTAATTCTACTGCAGTATAATATGTTATTTGTACTAATACGTAAAAGTACCAGTTTAACTGCTTTACGCTCTAGTTTTTCTTTTCGAGGTCAATTAAAAAAGCAGTGATGCTAAAAGATTATATGTTATACATGCTCATTGTTGCGAAACTGATAATCATAGTTATTTATCTGCAGAAAGGGTAACTACCTTTAGTTAGTAATTACACGAATCTGTATAGTAAATAAGTGAGTTGCGGTATTTTTCCTTATATATGCACGGTCTATTCGTGCACTGCCCTGTTACTTATGATAATGTAACACACAACCACGGCAATGATATTAATTAACATAATCAGCATGGGGCTTTTTAACGTGCGTAATATCCCCACGGGTACCCCCAACACGGCGTCTGTGGGTCGTTGTTGGTTTCCGAAGGTGAGGTTGACAGGCATATCCCTCGTATCGGGCTGACCCAGCGTCATCTCTCTCGATCTAGCCTTCCTCGGGTGCACCACAGTATCCCCAACTAGTCCCCGATGGCTACCGGGTTTGCACATAGTTAAGTTGTTAAGTTGTTCCATGCTAACCAGGTCAGTCTTAGGATAAGTGACCATTGTCAATACATTTGATCGATCGATCCATACCTCAATGAGCATGTAGATTCCAGAGCTTCCATTTCGCCAATGGGTTAATTTTTTTTTTTAAATTTTTGGTCAAATACACAAAGATTATACAAAGGCGGACTTAATGTCACAGACATTTTCTACCAGTCAACCTTAGGGTGATGCAGAGAAGAGAGGTTATGAAGGTCAGTTGCATCGCTTCAAAAAATCGAACCTAACTGAGTTGGGAAAAGCCTCGTATGATGTTAAGTCATGGTTATTCATATCTTCATAGTTTTCTTTCCTCTAGTTGCAAGAACAATAGAGGAAAATTTTATATGTTTGGCGTCGAAAACGCTTGCTGAAATTCTCATCCGATGAGTTATAGGTACTCGTACTCCTATTCCAGTATTTTTCAACAAAACTGTATGTGATCACATAGCACATAAGCAATCAGTAGTATTCTTTGACGCAGAAAACATTTCGCTTGTATAAATTAGAAAAAAATACGTGGATCTAATTCGAACTCACTGATTTAGATTCATTTATTTGAATTGCACAGGTGATAACAAGATGAATAAATACACTTAAAAATGGTGTTGGTATCATATTCCAGGACGACGCCCTGGACCTCATTCTGCTAAAGCAAAACCATACCATAGACACCTCTAAAATCCATTTAATTTTAGGCTTAATCATGAGCTGTATGCTTACTGTTGAATGGAGAACAGCCCTATCCCTTAGTTGCCTTTTACGAAACCCACAGGAAGAGATAGGGTGGCCCTATTCTACTCCACCGGGAGCCAACACAGCAAGTGTTGGTCAAAAAGTCAACAAACCAATAAAATTTAAGCCCACCCCGGGCTCCGAACTGAAACTTTCGTTCGCAACTGGGACATGGCTTTGTGGCGAATAATTAAAAATACATGACCATCATTCACTAAATTAAACTTAAGAAAAATCTAAATACAACAAGACTTATGCCTTGACCACACGCACCGAGTGGAGTGGCGAGACAGTGTACTCGGCCGATGCCCGGTACATGTGAACAAAGTACTCGACTTTGCATGAGAAGCAGCATCAGATCAAGCTTGACGAACAAAGTAGTCAAAATGATCTTAATGCTTCGGTTTCCCCCTTCCTGTCGCCTGATTGGTCTGATAATTAGTTCCCACCTTACGCTCGGATTTGCTCTTAATACCTTGGCATTAAGATTTGAGACTTTGTGGTCTAGATCGTTGTGATGCTGACATCGCACTCAGCTGAAAGCACCGTCTCCCCATTCCACTCGGTGCGTTTAACAAGACATTAGTGACATAGTGAACTCATTTTGCGTAATAGTAACTTCTAATTTTTTTTAACGTAATTCGGGTACTTTGAGATAACTTACACTTCAAACTATATAACAAGTTTCATCTTTAGTCACCCGCGACAATCGCTGCTAAAAAGTAGCCAAAACATCGGGCTCAGTGTTAATAATAAAATAATCGCGATAGAATCCTTTAAAAGTGAGAGTGAGATTTCTTTTGCATCTGTCAACTAACAACAGTTACTCAAACGTTGGTGAGTGTAAATACCCTTTTAGTTTTAAAGACATTTTGCTGATCCGACACGTATACGAGATTATTTATAGATTCTAATTACATCAGTTAATGTTACTTAATGTACTTTAAGATAGTAAATAATTCATCATCATCTCAGCAATGGCTGCATCTGGGGGTCTGCTGGCTTTTTCTCCTTATGGTTTGACTGGTTTGGTTTTATGGCAGCTGCTACCGTCTGACCTAACAACCCCGAAAGTAAAACCTCAGCCAACCTCAGCCAGAGCTCACTGGAGAATTTGTGCTGTCAGTGGGCTGACTAAAGGTTTGCCCTGCTTTGTCCTCTACACTGACGGCACATGTGCTTACAGGGTCGGCAGCGCGAGTGTGACTTCTCTGGCGTTACACACGTCCATAGGCCACGGTAACCACTTTACATCAGGTGGGCAGTGCGCTTGTCTGCCAGTGGTATAAAAAAAAACCTCGTCTGGCAATCAGCAGGTCTAAGCTTATTGGGTCTGGGGCTGTATATACCTTATGGGTACTGAGCTGTAAAATAATACGACTGTTTAGGAATTCTATTAGTTTATTCTCGAAATTCTGTTCAACCAAGCGCAGTTTACGTAATTTCTCAATCATTGACAGATATATGGAGCTGTCCTAGATACCCAGTTTATTTTTCAAATGTACCATCTCTGACAACAGCTGGGTAGTTTATAAACATTGCAACTGTTACATAGTACAAAGGTATTTAGATCAACACCTCAGTACTGTTGTTTTCCCGCTGTGAAGTGATTGAAGCTTCTATGACAATAATATGGTTTGTACAGCCTTGTACACCTGGGTGAACATCGAGTAATTGTGTTACTATTATAAATTGTCGCACGTAAGCAAAATAGCAACGTAAGCAAAAATTCCCCAACTTATTGAATGACCATACCGCCAAAAATGACTTAAGTAGTATGATATAAGAATTTATACAATGCAATGTGAATATTTGAACATTGGTACTGAATTACGCCACCCTCTCATTTCGTAAACAGGACTACACGTGCAGGGCTTAGATGTCACACTCACACTGTGCACAATACATGAACAAGAACCAAGCGGTTCGAAGACTCTTTTCTTTGCCGCACCACCAAGACCTGGAATTCATTACCAGTACACGTGTTTCCTTCTACAGTCCCGGGTCCTTTAAGTGGAGCGTGAAAAACATCTGATGAGGCCGCCAAGCTGAGTGCCACTATTGTAACATTACTTGGTGTCTGTAATGGTGACCCTCTTTCCTGAGGCTTTGCTTTTAACTTACCATCAGGCGAGGTGAAGTCAAGTTGGCGTGTCCTATATAAAAAAAATCGGTTGAAAGTTGATATAAAGACTCCGGGAGAGAGTTGATTATCCACACTACTTCTCTTACTCTTGATGTGTCTTCTCTTGTCTTTTATAAGAGCGTTTGCTTCTTGATGAACAGACGAGGTTCTAAGATAATCTCTGCTCATCTCAACACTCAGCAGATGTGGTTGACGAAGATTTTATAAGGCGCGGTACACTCTGATCTAAATCTGTATTAATATAATTTTTATTTCGTGAAATTATATCTCAGCTTGTCAAACGATATTACTTTTTAATTTTCTTTGGTGAGGCGTGACCCGAAAAACAATCTTATTTACCTAAGCTACTATTTTAGTTGGTCGGTATTGACAAAGACCTAAAAATTTGATATCTTCCAAAAAGTTCGTGTTTTATCATCCATCATATTCTTTTTAGTCCACTAAAGAATATTGAACTGTCCTAATTTTCTAATCATTCATTTACTGTATTATTTTATTCGTGACACATATTCTAAGCTACTAATACAATAACTATGTGTTTATAATACTAATATAATTATAAACACATAACATAATACACAAATACACACATTTACACACGCAAACAACACACTGCACATACACACACCAACACATTCACTCGCGTGCATTTTATTTTATTTTATTTTTGTATGTAAGAAAATATACTAATGATATAAAATTATTATTATTACCAGCAAAAAACGGTGGAGAATCTATTCATTAATTGATTTTTTTTATGTTTTTTCTGATTATCTTCTTTGATTTTGTATGAATCTCAAACAACAATTTTAGTTTCCTTCCTATTAAGGGCGTGGAGTTGATGGCTGCGCCACAGTGTATACTTATGCAGCTATCATCGACACAATCTGTATTTGTCTGTATTGTGTTTCTTGTGCTCCAATAAAGATTATTATTATTATAAGCTATTGATAATAATTTTACGCTTTTTACATTTTTATTCACCCCTAAGTTGACGAAGCGAAGCCATAGCCTTTTGCGCTCCTGAACTTATTGGCGATATTGTAATTCTATTGTTAGACAGGTGCAAAAGGCATAAAAAGCGCTAAATATCAAGTTCATTGCTTTACACCGTTTGTAATATAACTGCGTAACAATGTTTGAAACCGTAAAAATGTTACAGGTGAAAAAATACCATTGACCTTTCAATTGTAATAATGTTACAATTGTTCAGAATTACAAAAGTGTTTATTTACTTTCTGCCCCTTAGACAAGTGCCAATACCTTTATAGAACATAATAGATTGATCAGTATCAATATTACCAAGCTGGTAACTCTGATCTGTTGAGCTATTTTGCACTGTACTGGTTGTGAACACTAGGGTATATAATAAAACCACAGTATCCTGATCTAATTAGCAAATACTACTCTCTCTCTTATTGACAATTTAGGGTATACTTATACTATGTACGTTAACGTAACCATATCGTCATTCAAATAGACGGTGCAACGCCATCTACCGAGCTTAACCTTCGACTTTTACTACAATTTATTTGATACATTCTTAAACAGTATGGGATTGACATAGATTGACTACTGCCATAAATAAATGTCATAAATTCATTATTCTATTCTCCAATAAGCTGATCAGCAAATTGCCAAAAGACTAGAAGGGAAGCTTTGCACTCAACGACTTTATTCGGCGGTTTTATCCAGGAAAAGCACAGAAAATATGTTTACTGAGGGTCAGGCCTGCCATACAGCCTGTTATATATAAATCGCGAAGGACTTCTTGCGTCTTTACAAACTACCACCCGGCGGCGTCCACTGAATGTAGTGAGATTTTTAATGTTTTCAATGCGTATGTAAGATGTTTTAATCAGTATCATATCAGTAGTCGACGTCAAATTTCATTTAAACGTTAAATGGTGATATTCAAATTAAATATTTCTAGCTGAATTTGTGCGTCCGTTCACTCTTCAATCTTTCTTGCACACTGAATACCTGCGTATACCTACTAAACACTGCATGCACATTCCTGCCTCCATCCGAATGTATGTTTAAATCAATTCCGTATAATGCTCTGCATATATCATAATGATTATAATATTTAAATTACATCCATCTACTATTGAATTAAGATTGGTTCCGTATAACTGAATTAGTTCGTCCGTTCACTCTTAAATCTTTCTTGCACACTGAATATCTCCGTATACGTTCAAAACACTGCATGCACATTCCCGCCTCCATCCAACTGCATGTTGAAATCAATTCCGTATAATGCTCTGCATATATCATAATGATTTAATAACTACATGACATCTATCTACTATTGAATTCAGATTGGTTCCGAATACTGTTTTTGAATTATTGTATCCAGCTTATCAGCCAAGAGGCTTCCATCTATATAAGGGCTTACTTTACAAAATGTGAGTCTAATACCTCAACTCCCTCTTTCCATTGAGCTGGATGAGCCCCTGTCATATGATGAGGTTGTCTCTGCTATCAGGCAGCAACAGAAGCGAGCGGTTGGTATTGACCTTATACCGGGAGAGCTGTTATAATACGGCGGCGGGGAGTTGTAGATGTTGGTTTGGAAACTTTTTGCTCGTATGTGGGAGGAAGAGCGAGTCCCGGATGACTTTAAAGTGTCTCGCATTTGTACCTTTATTTGTATTTTTATTTGGAGGAAGGACATGACGGTATCTCCCGTCCAAAATTGAGCAGTCCGTCTGGGTAAGTACCTCCGCCCTACAGAATACCCCGGTTATAATAACCTTGTGTTGTGTTCCCGGCGGTGAGTAGGGTAGCCAGAGCCCACTGGAGAGGTTCTGTGCTGTCAGTAGGAAGACCAAAGGCTTAAATTGACCCCACTGACTGGTGGGGGCGTGAAATGTTGGCGCGGTGGTCAGGGAGACTCGGTGAAACGGTTATCCGCTGGCCGCCCGCAGGCTGTACGGTTTCCGAACCTGGGGATTACTTAATCTCCGCCTCAGGAGGCTGAACCAGCAGCCTGTGTAAAGTCCCCGGTGCTGTAGCCATGCCGGAGGAGGAGACCGGAGTGGACCTGGCTTCAGTATCTGAGAGGGGACCGGGGGCCCATCCGCCCATCGCGCCAGCCAGTCACACAACCCCAACTTGTCTGTGGGCTCTGGTTGTATGTGGCTGGGGTCTCCTAGGACTGATTTTGCGGGAAGGGCTGCTCACGACTTCGCTCTAACTTATGGGCTCTCTCAACTGGTGCATTCTATCACTAGAACACCAGA
This sequence comes from Eilema griseolum, assembly GCA_963662185.1. Taxonomy (NCBI): domain Eukaryota; kingdom Metazoa; phylum Arthropoda; class Insecta; order Lepidoptera; family Erebidae; genus Eilema; species Eilema griseolum. The sequence goes on from OY759249.1 coordinate 8,883,958, forward strand.
AATTGAGACCCACAGAAGCTCTATACTGGACCTTCTGCTGACTACGCGCCCGGATGAATACCCTTAAGGGTGGAAGCACCTCTCGGTAATTCGGACCACAGCCTCGTCCGGGCGCAAGTGTCACTCGCGCGGCCTGAACCACCGCGGCCACCTCAGTGGTGGCACGTGTGGCACTACAAGTCGGCAGACTGGGACGGACTGCAAGAATTCTTCGCGTCGTACCCGTGGAGGCAGCTTTACTTCTCTTCTGATGATCCAAGCTCCTGTGCAACAGCAGTCGCTGACGCGATTCTAGTGGGTATGGAATGTTACGTCCCCAACCGCTGGGTCGCGACAGGAGCGAGCAAACGCCCGTGGTTTAATAGGCCTTGCAGGGAAGCTAGAGACCGCAAGCAATCTGCATACAAGGCTTGGACCACGGCTCTTGCCAATAAGGATCCGAACATCGCTGAGGTGAAGCGGAAGTTGAATGCTGCTTCAAGGTCCAGTAAAAAGGCAACGTCTAGAGCAAAGTTTGAGTTTTGCTTGCGCGCTACCCATCTGGCAGTCGTGCATTTTGGTCGCTCGCTAAAGCTGCTGAGGGAAACTTCTGCCAGGCTTGCCTTCCGCCGCTGCAAAAATCCGACGGTAGTCTGGCCCATGGCGCTAAGGAGAAGGCCGATCTTTTGGGTAATCTCTTTGCGTCAAACTCGACTATGAACGACGGGAACGCCGAACCACCCATCATCCCCAGCTGTGGTGCTTCGATGACCTAAATTAAAATCACACAACGAGTGGTCCGGCACGAGCTTAAGTCCCTAGATGTTCGGAAGTCGAGTAGGCCGGACGGCATACCGGCGATGGTGCTTAAGCACTGTGCCCCCGAGCTGTGCCCTGTACTTACACGACTTTTCGCACTCTCATACTCCGCAAGGCAGGTCCCGGCTTCGTGGAAGACTGCATTCGTGCACCCTGTACTGAGGTACGGATCTGTCCTGTCACCTTTCTTAGGAAAGGTGACAGGACAGATCCGACCAATTACAGGCCTATCGCTATAACCTCCCTTCTCTCGAAGGTTATGGAGCGTGTTATTAATACACAACTCCTGAGGTACCTTGAAGGAAACGATCTACTGAGCAACCGACAGTACGGTTTTCGCCACCGTCGCTCTACCGGTGACCTTCTTGTGTATCTCACAAACCGGTGGGCGCAAGCCATCGAAAGTCGAGGTGAGGCACTAGCGGTCAGCCTCGATGTAGCGAAGGCCTTCGATCGGGTCTGGCACAAAGGTCTTCTTACGAAGTTGCCATATTATGGACTCCTCGAAGGATTGTGCGAATGGATCTCCAGCTTTTTGTCCAACAGAAGCATCCAAGCCGTCGTCGACGGCAGCTGCTCGGACCGCATGAACATAAACGCTGGTGTCCCACAAGGCTCCGTGTTGTCTCCGACGCTGTTTCTGCTGCATATCAATGACATGCTGTCTGATGGCTCCATTCATTGTTATGCGGGCGACAGTACCGGGGACACGTGTTACACGGGCCGTGCAAATATCCCTCAGTCCGAGGTGGAGAAGAGTCGCGAATAACTTGTGTCTGAAATCGAGACTACTCTCTCTGGAATATCCGATTGGGGACGACTAAACCTAGTCCAAGTCAACCCCACTAAGACACAAGTATGTGTATTCACCGCTAAGAAAACTCCATTCATTGTAGCGCCGCAATTCCTGGGCACACCGCTTACCATCTCCCTGAGTATAGGGATAATTGGTGTCGATATTTCCAGTGACGTCCAATACCGAAGTCATTTGCAGGACAAGATTAACTTGGCATCAAGAAAGCTCGGAGTGCTCAACAGGGCGAAGCAGTATTTCACTGCGGGGCAGCAACTCCTTCTTTATAAAGCACAGGTCCGGCCTCACATGGAGTACTGCTGTCACCTTTTTGCTGGAGCACCTGCATACCAACTTGACCCCTTCGACTCGTTGCAAAGACGGGCATTGAGGCTGGTTGACAATCCCATACTCACAGGTAGAGTGGAACCTCTTAGCCTTAGGAGGGATTTTGCCTCATTGTGTGTGTTCTGCCGCCTATACAATGGTTTGTGCTCAGATGAATTGTTAGACATGATGCCCGTAGCTACATTGTATCATCGCACCTCTCGCCATAGGCAGGGAATTCATCCCCACACATTGCGACCTGAGACGGTGCGCACTGTGCGGTATGAAAGAAACTTCATCCGACGCACACTCAAGCTGTGGAATGACCTCCCTGCTGCGGTTTTCCCAAGTGCCTACAATATGGAGTTCTTCAAGAGGGGCATCAGAAGGTTTCCCTATGGTCGGCAGCGCGAGTGTGACACCCCTGGTGTTGCATACGTCCATAGGCCACGGTAACCGCTTCCCATCAGGTGGGCCGTGTGCTTGTCTGCCAACTAAGTGGTATAAAAAATTAAAAAAAAACCCTCTACAAAAACAAGGGTGACCGTTCCGACTGCAACTCTAACCGCGGTATTTCGCTTTTGTCAGCCCTGGGAAAGGCCTTGGCCAGAGTCCTTTTAAACCGCTTAAAAGCTTTGTCTGAAAAGATACTGCCAGAAACCCAGTTTGGCTTCCGACCTGAACGAACCACCTCTGAAGCAATCTTTTCTGTGCGTCAACTGCAAGAAAATAGCAGAGAACAGGGTCGTCCGCTTTATCTCCGCTGTGTTGACCTGGAGAAGGCATTCGACAGTGTGCCTCGGGAAGCTCTCTGGATGATGCTTGGGAAGCTAGGGTGCACGGAGAAGTTTGTGAGACTTCTTAGACTCCTGCATAACGACATGCAATGCTGCGTCGGTGTCGATGGTGAACAATCAAATTTCTTACTCGTTACCTGTGGGGTGAAACAAGGGTGTGTTCTAGCGCCCACACTGTTCGCCAAGTACTTTGCAGTAATAGTCAGTGATGTTTTACGAACTCTTTCTGAGGGAGTACGCATCCGCTTCCGCACAGATGGCGGAGGATGGTCTTTTCAATTTGGCCAGACTTAAGGCGCGCACTAAGGTCTCCCCATACATTGATTACAGAAATCATGTATGCTTATGCTTTGTGGCAGAATCCCCTGATGGCCTGCAACAGCTAATGTCCAGTTGTCACCAAGCTTGCTGCAAGTTCGGCCTTAAAATCAGTGTCAAGAAGACGGAGGTGATGTCTCTGGACACACATGGTCACGAGACACTGTCTATACAGCTAGGTCAGGACATGCTCAAGCAGGTTGACCAGTTTTGCTATCTGGGGAGCACTATAACATCCAAGTGTGACCTTGATGATGAGATCGGCAGCAGGATCTATGCCGCAGCTGCGATATTTGGGAAGCTGCATTCCAAGGTTTTCTGCTCAAATGACCTTAAGCTGGCCACCAAAATATCTGTTTACATGGCAGTTGTGCTGTCAAACCTCTTATATTCCTCTGAGATGTGGTGTGTGTATCGGCACCACAAACGTACTCTGGATCGTTTCCACCTCAAGTGCCTACAGTCTATCTTTAAAGGATAAGTTGGGCTCGCCTAACTGTAGCTTATGTAACGTCAATCAATTACATTTTGATGAAGTGTGTCCGGAATGAGGCTCAAAGAAAGCAATTATATTGTTACGTGCACAGGGTACAAATAAATGCCGTGTACGCAACGAAGGAATTTATTAGCTCACCACAAACTAGACAATTAAATCACTAGTGCACACAGTACTCTTCAACAGTTCCAGTCGCTCAGTAGTTCACAGTAGTCCACAGTCGTTGCTCAGGTCACAGGTATAATCTTCTTCGGTTGCTTAAGCTCGCTGTGTTTGTTAGCGATCTCAAAGACAGAATGAATGGTGTCGCTATGCGAGCGTGTTCATATACCTCTCAATTAGGAGGGTCGAATCATCTAGAAAATACGCGAGCGATAACTATCCACTCTCTTTTGAAGTTTGCCGCCGTCACTGAACTTTCGAGTTCATTCTCGATATTCACCTATTGTTTTCATTTATTCAAAAGAGTAGGTACTCGTAGGTAGGTTGTGACTTTGTGTTGACAATTCTAGATTTTTCTATGCCAATCGGTAGAGTACCTCGTCACTAACAATGCGTTTTTATTTCTTGAAGATCCGGTTATTAGTTTTCGAGATATCGACGTCTGTCGTAACAATATGGTAACGGTAATAACAATATGGGCCTATGTAACAGTATCCTCGCTAGTCCAACTTCTGAGGAGCCGAAAAAATTGTATTCCTTAGCTAAGATTTGCTGTATAGATCATTGATTGAACACCATGTATTCAACAATTCCAATGAGGGCGACATAGTCACGCTATGACTAAGACCTCAATCCTCAATAACAACTGAAGATTAAAAAAAAACTATCTATAGGTAATAATAGATCAAATAAATAACCATTTTTAAAGCTTTCACTTTGGTGACAAACTTACATCACGGCCCGCACATGCCTGTTTGTTTAAAAACTTCGGCACGCGAGCGCGCTGAAGCCCGCCGCCCGCCCCGCCGTCCCTCGTGAACCCCGAATAGACCCCTCAGACACCGTACCTAGTGCCCGTTTAAGGATATTTAAGAGACGCAAGATTGTTGTCACGAAAACATGATAAAAACTTTACAAATTAAGTACGATATTCAATGGACACATTAAGATCGGTGAACTGAACTCAAAGTATACGTGGTAAAGTATACGCTGAACACTAGTGCCCTCCAAATTTCAGTCGGGCGACGGCCGAACTATATTATACGCTAAAAGGCGTTGTAGTGATGGAATTACGTCCATGCCAATTTTTCGCCCTATCATTCTATTGATCATAAGGAACATTTGGGCTGAAAATGAGGGTCGGTTAATCTTGCGTCCGTATTTCGGACGCACAAAGTCAGTCGGACGCGGCATCATCGGTAAATAACGCCATGTAGGACGCAACATATCCTTCAAGATTTATATATATATATATAGCATATTTAATCTTCAGCGAAGAATTCTCCGTAAAATTGTATCCACAAACATCAAACAGCAGTTCGATGATGATGATTATGGTTTGTTCAATTATTGCAAGATATTACCAGTGCATATTCAAGTCAATAATTTGGTTCTCAAGGAAAACTTTTTTAACCAAGATTTTCGATATAAAATAAACCATCCTGTATGCACTCGGGCGGTGGCTCGAGGAATGTTGTGTGAGCCGAGTGACGCAAAAAACACCTACGGCGAGCGAACGACTGCTTACCTGGTTCCTCGACTAATTAACGCATTACCCCCGGAATTACGCAATATTGATAGCATTGAGCCCTGCAGTGTCAAAATGAGACTCAAATTGCATTTCCTAAAATCACTTGTTTAACATTTTTTTTTAACCGCTGAGGCATTGATTATAAACCGCATAGGTTCTCTTTTGTAAATGCTTATGAATCTTTTTACTGTATGTAATTGTTTAGATGATAAATAAAAAAATAAAAAAAATAAATAACATTTATGGCAGTCGTTATAGGTAGTTACATACAGACATACATATAGTCACACCTTTATCCCCGGAGGGTTAGGCAGAGGTGAATTAAAACACACATTTCACCAATCATTGAATTCGGTCCCACTTAATAGGGGGTGAGCTTAATGCTGTCTAACGGGCAATATTGTTAACTCAAGCCACATATCTGAGGCTGAGTCTGGGCTGTATATATCTGTCTGATGTTAAACAGCCCTATCCCTTAGTCGCCTTGTACGACACCGCATGAGAAGAGATGGGGTGATCCAAATTCTACTCTACCGGGAACCACACAGGTACAGGTAGTTAGAGCGCTGAATAGTCGGAGAATTGGTCTTAATGCAGCACTTCGATTTCACGTTGCCTTCAGCTTACCACCAGGCAAGGCGAAGTCTAATTGACGTGTTCTATATAAAAAAAAAACGTATTATGGAGGTATACGCAACATATTGAATTTCAGACACGTCACAGTTAGATTAAAGTTACCTCAGACTCTGAGCCCTCTGAGGTAAAGGCCTCAGATGCGACCTGAGCCTTGATTCTGCTAAAGCAAAACAACTGTCATACCACGGAGACCACAAAAAATTAAAGTAATGTTGTAAAAGTGTAAAACTAAATGGCTTTTGTAGATTGAATGATAAAGTGTAATGAAACTCTTATCATTTAATTTTCGACTTCATGCAAATACAAATAAAGTCTAAAATTTAATGCTATTTATTTCAGTGCCTGTGGTATGACAGTGGTTTTGCTTTAGCAGAATCGATGTCCTTGACCAACGCAAGAACAATGATGAATTCCTGTTACTACTACTACTGCCAGTGAGGACCGCGCCATTGTCCAGACGGGTGATCCTTCTGCTGTGAGGGTCTTTTCACCCATTTTCCCTATTATATAATATAACATAAACTCACGCCTATATCCCCGAAGGGGTAGGCAGAGGTGTTAGCACCCACATTTCACCAAATTTATGTTTAGGACCCAATGTAATAGGTATCGAGTCTATTGCCATTAACCGGGCACTTATGAACCTGCGATAAATACACACATAACTTCGAAAAGCATCGAAAAGTCATTGGTGTGTGCCATGGTAAAACTTGGGATCGAACCCGAGACCTCGTCTCGGCAGTGAATTACCCATACCACTAGGCTACCGGGGTTCACTGCACTATACTATTATATAGACTGCCATATATGTTTGTATGATAGCCAGGACCGAAGGCTTAACGTGCTTTCTAAGGCATGTTTTACACCCAGACCAAGCAAGGAGGTAGGACACGGCGGTATATCCGCCCGATTGAGCAGTCCGACTGTGGAAGTACCTCCGCCCTACAGAATACCGCGGTTATAATAACTTCGTGTTGTGTTCCCAGCGGTGAGTAGGGTAGCCAGAGCTCACTGGAGAATTTGTGCCGTCAGTGGGAAGACTAGGCAAGGAAGGCTTGTCCTGATTTGTCTTCTACTGACGGCACAGAAACTCTGTACTTACAGGGTTGGCAGCGCGACTGTGACTCCTCTGGTGTTACAGACGTCCATAGGCCACGGTAACTACTTTCCATCAGGTGGGCCGTGTGCTTGTCTGCCAACTAAGTGGTATAAAAAAAATGCATATTATTATATATATATGTGTGTGTTCATGCATACAACTATTTGCACTGAGTAGAACTTGAACTCACGCCCCCTGCGTAGTAGTGGAATGCACTATTGTTATACCACAGAGGATGTCTTGTGACTTCCTGTTACTAGCTAAGATAATGATTATAAAAATATGATATTCCTTTCCTCTAATGGTGTCATGCTGCATTAACTTCCTATTTCGCAGAGGAACTACATTTTTATTACTTATGCAAATTGAACAATCAATTTGCTATTTCATTGTGGCAATTATTATTTCCAGTAAGCAAAGACGGATTACAGTAATAGATCATTTTCATAATCCGGATTTACAGCAGTGTAATGTGATGACACATTCCTTTGTCATCACCATCATCATAGTGTCATTATCATTGCTTCCCGGATGTACTTTTTATTGGTGTATTGACTAACCAAAGAGACTATTGTCTACCTTCCAACTTCGACTGAAAATTCTCCACCAGTTCCAGAACCTCGTCCATTGCTTAACAGGTCCGCTGACTAGCAGATGAAGTTGACGTGTACTTCAAAATAGTTTTTTTTATATCACTTGGTTGCCAGACAAGTACACAGCCCACCTGATGGGAAGTGGTTAACGTGGCTTATGGACATGTGCAGTCACACTCGCGCTGCCAATCCCGTTCTGTGCCATCAGTGTAGAGGACAAAGCAGGACAAGCTTTTGGTCTTCCCACTGACAGCACAAAAACTCTCCAGTGAGCTCTGGCTACCCTACTCACCGCCACGAACACAACACGAGGTTATTATGGCAACATACATTGTAGACCCTTAAAAAGAACGTCCTACAGTAACGGGTACTTTAAGCGGGGCGTGAAAAAGCACATGAGGCTGTCAAGCTGAATGTCACCATTGTAACATGGTATACGTGTGTAATGGTGACCTTCTTTTCTGAGACTTCACTTTCAGTTTACTATCTGGCGATGCGAAGATTAGTAGACGTGTCCAATATAAAAAAAATACTATACTAACTGGTACTAAACTGAACCCTATTCTACTAACTTCAATCAACTAGCCCATCGCAGTCCACTGCTGAACTAGGCCTCTCCCAATGTTGGGAGGCTTTGGCCTACTGTTTCCACGCTGGCCAGACGGGTTGGTACAGGGTTTTATTTCGAGTATTCCTTGTAACGACGCGCTCTGCAAACGTCGTCACACCGGTTTTAATTCTATTTTTGAACGAAAAGTTTCGGAACGCGGAGTGAATGACATTTTGACGTATAGCTGTCAAAGGACCTTTCTTCCTAGCGTTGAGGCTGGATGGTCGATATTCATGGCTTCGTAACTTAATTTCAATAAATCTCATAAAAATGAGAGTATTTTTGCCTAAAGGATAATAGTTTGTGTCTTCACAACTATCCTCTTGTGGAATTATAGTTTATTTCTGGTGAGTTGTCATTTTTTAATAAGATTCACTTTGTTGGAAATTCGCCACGTTCCTAATTTGAAAAATAATTGTTAAAATTCTATTGTTTCAGCTCTTAATCTGAGAATATTATGATTTCTTTTGCTATTGGCATTGTTCCAGCAAATTAAGGCGGTAAGTCGCACCAATTTATAAAAAATTAGGACCTCGTGTTCATATTGGAGTTTGTTCTAATGACATGCAATTTTGTTACAGGTTTCCAAATTGGAACCGCCTTCTTTTCTTTCTCCTTTTTCTCTTTTTGCCGTTGGATCTTTTCTTTGGACCTTTGTCTTCGGTCATATGCATTTCCTTATGGAGGGTTTGGACTTTTCGCCTCAAACCTGGATGTACCGCATGGGCTTAAACTGAAAACTTCGCCTGCTACGAGCTTTCTCGCTGCTGTGTTTACATATACTCGCCGAGGGATGCCGTGAGCTTACTTTAATTATATTTTAAATCTAAACTTCAAAATAACCTAAAAATGCATTGGTGATAAGATCATATTGACATGAGATCATATTGATATAAGATCATATTGACATAAGATCATATTGACATAGGTTCAGATTGACCTAGCTTATAAAACCCTAATTTTAAATTTAAGGTTAGATATACATTAGGAATGTATCCTTGCAACTATTTCTAAATGCACACTGGAGTGGACAATAAAACCTTAAACCTCACCGTTTGGTTTCATTTAGCTCACCTCCGGCAGATTAAAAGTTTCCAATCTCCGCTGATTATCCTAGGCATGTGTATCTCCAAGGCGCCCGAACTTTTATGGTAATGTACTTACAAACCAATTTTATTTCTATTTCTTTTAAATAGGAGATACACAGAGAAAATAAAAACCATTTTTTTATTATTACATCCTTCTCTCGCAGTGATATGGTTTGCGTATGTTTCCATTAGTTGCCTCTTACGACACCCTTCGGATGAGATGGAGTGGTGATACTTGTATTCTTTCTCCGTCACCACCCGGACTACTAACTTATGACATTCATAACAAAAATACTGTCATACCACCTGCACTGCAAATAAATTGCATTGAACATAACATAACATAAACTCACGTCTATATCCCCGAAGGGGTAGGCAAAGGTGCTAGCACCCACATTTCGCCAGTTCATGTTTAGGTCCCAATGTAATAGATGGCGAAGCTATTGCCATTAACCGGGCACTTATAAACCTGCGATAAATACACACATAACTTCGAAAAGCATCGAAAAGTCATTGGTGTGTGCCATGTTAAACCTGGGATTGAACCCGAGACCTCGTCTCAGCAGTCCATTACCCATACCACTAGGCTACCGCGGTTATATTATATATTGCATTGGATTTAAGAATTTATTTACATGCCCTCAAAGTCCAAAATGAAATGGAAAATTAAAATACATTTTTCATTCACTCCACTGCAAATGCCATATAATTTAGGACTTTAACAACATGAAGATAAAGTTTAAATTAAATATCATTGTTGTCAGTGTCCATTACACATTACATTAGCTTGGCTATGATATAAAATTTGCGAAATCGGGACCCTGTCCACTCGTTTCAAAACATAAGCCTATATCTGTATGTATGAGTGCCTAAACTTACCACTCTAAAATAAATCGATTAGGTACCCACTTTTACAAGTGGTGCACTTGGTCAAATTAAGATGTTTCCGTGTGTATTACGCTCATCAAAATTAGTCCAGTATTTTAATGTGTTAACAAAACAATTAAACAGACTTTTATAGTTTTGTAATGGTTAACGTTAAGAAGACACGGCAGAATCAGAACAGATTTAGTAATGTTTCTTAAAACAAACATGCTTACTTATAGGTTATAATAACATGTTGAAAACACCGTATGAAAAAGCTATAAAAAATGTTTTCTTGCATTAACTTCAAAGTAAAGAAAATTGTGTTTAACAGTCGTCTTACTGTTATTTGTTTAAATTTCAATGATTCATTCTGACCAATTAAAGAGCTGTGAATCATTATCCCAAAATGTAATTGATTGTTTGTTTAAGGGGAGTGCATATGAGGCAGAATTGAATGAACGTAAGCGCATAATGTTTCGATGCAAATCATTTTACCGTACACTCATAGGGAGGTATTAGACGGTTTAATGAACGTCCCTGCGACCTGTATATATTTTTTTTTATATCACTTAGGTGGCAAACATGCACACGGTGCTTCTATGGACGTGTGCAACTACAGAGGCGTTACACTCGCTCTGCCGATCCTGAAGAAACCGTCTAATGCCCCGCTTGTTAAACCCCATATAATTAATGATTAAAAGCGATCTATCCCTATCTTGTCTCGGGTCACAATATTGGATCGCGATATTTATTGAGTATTTTAACGCCTAAGGACATTACACTAAATTCTACAATTTAGTCGAATTTTGGTATCAATATTAGTATTATTTTATTCGACTGCGTCAGCGAGGGTAAAGTGTTATACGCGTATGTATGTATGTAGTTTTCTTTGTTCCCCCCTACAGGCATAACGGCTGGACGAATTTCGATGAATGGATCCTGAAATGAAAGATATTCATCTCTCATCATCATGTATGTGGTGGATTTTTTGTGTCTAATGCATGTTACCAAAAAAAATCATTCAAATTTATGAAGTTGGGTATCAAAAAGGCAATTACAAATATGTATATAAGATATCATAAATGAAAAGGTTAAAGTAACATAAACGATTAAAAATTAAAAAAAAACTACTACTGTCTAATAGGACGATACAAATTTGATAGCACGCGATTCTCATTAACTATCATTTGGTTCATAATTGGCAAATGGATGAATGAATGGCAATGAAACTCGTTTCGATCTTATAGGCAGCAGTCGGTTTTTTTTATTTTTAAATCACGAACATTATAAACTGCAAACTATTGAAAAACCGATTACACTATGGGGTTCTTTAAGAAGGGCATTAGGTTTTTAGAGCTACTGTGACGCTCCTGATAAGTTCCGCAGTTAGACCGGGTGATCGGACTTTTTAGGTCTTTTTTGAAAGTATTTAATATGCTAACTATTCAAATTTTAGGACTTTTTTGAAAGTATTTAATATGCTAACTATTCAAATGTTAGGTCTTTTTTGAAAGTATTTAATATGCTAACTATTAAAATTTTAGGTCATTTTTGAAAGTATTTAATATGCTAACTATTAAAATTTTAGGTCATTTTTGAAAGTATTTAATATGCTATTTAAATTTTAGGTCTTTTTTGAAAGTATTTAATATGCTAACTATTAACATTTTAGGTCTTTTTTGAAAGTATTTAATATGCTAACTATTAAAATTTTAGGTCTTTTTTGAAAGTATTTAATATGCTAACTATAAAAAAATTTTAGCGCTACTGTGACGACCCTATTAAGTTCTGCAGTTATACCGAGTGATCGGACTTTTTAGGACTTTTTCGAAAGTATTTAATATGCTAACTATTCAAATCGATTAAGATAGGAAAAAAATTGGATCAGTTGAGGCGGGGTTCCAACCCGCGATCTTTCCCTGAACGCTCAGACCATCAAGCCACCGAACCTTGCCTGAAATCATTAAATCTTTCTATATATCCATATTACGGCGACAGCCTGAACTCATTCAATTGTTTACCTATATTAATCGATTTTCAGGACACTACCCATAACGAAGACGTCCTCTCCAAGGTCTCGAGTATCACCCAATACCGGGCCAATATTGGCCCATACACCATCGCCTAATTAATCCATTTCTTCAGTGTCTACATCATCATCAGTTTCTGACCCTTTTCCCGACTCAGCTGGGGTCGGTTTTCCTGTCTTTGTTGCACCTGAACTTTTATATTCTCCGTGAAGAGAATGGCATCTAACCTCTACAACAAATTGGCGATAACGAGTTCTTCAGTGTATACATACCCTAAATAATTTGGTTTGAATAATTTCGGTTGGTAAAACAATCCAGTTACAATATTTATGACTGTATTCGGTTTAATACAAGATAACGATTGGTTAAATAGCAGATGGCGGGCCAATGCGTGTTATTAAACATTGTCGAGGTCAGGTTTCGGTTTGGTTTATAACATGTGTTATTCTATTTCGGCAACATTCATATTTTAACAGATTTTTTACAAGATAGAACAAATGTTTCATGTTATTCTTGATGTTATGTGATATTGTTAAAAAGCAACCGAAAGCATTCATATTACATAACATAAACTCACACCTATATCCCCGAAGGGGTAGGCAGAGGTGCTAGCACTCACATTTCGCCAGTTTATGTTTAGGTCCCAATATAAAGGTGGCGAGCCTATTGCCATTACCCGGGCACTTTTTTTTTTATACTACTTAGTTGCCAGACAAGCACACGGCCCACCTGGGGGAAGCGGTTACCGTATATGGACGTGTGCAACACCAGAGGAGCCACACTTGCGCTGCCGACCCTGTAAGCACTGAGTTTCTATGTCGTCAGAGTAGAAGACAAAGTTGAAATTGAAGCATGAAATATACCTAATCTTGATAAATCAAAACATCAGTATAATAATAAACAAAATAATTCATCAATAAGAGTTTATTACTGTTGTGTTCCTCCTATATTTCACACGATCATGGAGATCCATGAGAATCGCACCATTGCAACCCACCATGAGAACTAAATACAAAAACTATTAAAATATTTACATGTTCTATGTATCGTTATCACACGGTGTGCATTGTCCTTTTTTAATAATGAGACTGACAGCATTATAACGATTCAAAAGAATATATTTTTTCAACAAAAATACATTACTACCTACTTGTATAAGAAATAAGAATAACTATTTTTTATACCACTTAGGTGGTAGACAAACGCACGGCCCATATGATGGAAAGTGGTTACCGTGGCCTATGGACGTGTGTAACACCAGAGAAACCACACTCGCGCTGCCGACCCTGTAAGCACAGAGTTTCTGTGCCGTCAGTGTAGAGGAAAAAGCAGGACATGCCTTTAGTCATCCCACAGACAGCACAAATTCTCCAGTGAGCTCTGGCTACCCTACTCACCGCTGGGAACACAACTTTACAAAAGTACAGTTGATATAATAATGGCCACGAGTTGCAAGAACTCCGTCCACAATGAGCATAGGCCCCTGGGGGTAACAGGTGGAGCCACCTGTCACCATAGCAGAAGCGGGCCGGAGCGGCAGTGGGATGCGTGCCCCTTCCCACATCCGAGGGGGGTCATCTCGAATCCGGAAATTGTCAGCCTTTTAAATCTTGTTTTTTTTTCGGGTAATTTCAAAAGTGGTAAAATCGATTACAAAGCGGTTTTTACGGCATAGCTAGTGTTACAAGACATAACTGTATTTTTAGACTTTTATTTCAAATAATAACTTTATTTTAAAGATTAAATTTTATAATTTTATCTTTGTAATGATTTATGGTGAAAATTAATTTAAATTTGTTTTCATGACATTTGTGTACTGTATCATATGTGTATTGAATTGTAATAATGATAATAGATGAAATATGAACTTCAATATGTAATGAGTTTTAGATACTTGAAATAAATGAACTTTAATTTGATTTGATTTGATAACTACGCCATTTTGTTTGTTAAGATTTAACGCTAAAAAAATAAAACATAGATGTAAGTCCATGCAGACGAAGTCGCGGGTACAGCTATAGTTTTAAATAATTATATTGGTTTAATGCCAAGAAATAAATTACCATAACAGTACCCGAGTAGCTGCAGTGTACCGTAATTAGTAGGGTTATTAATAAATTTGGCAACTGTTATAATGATTTAATAGAATATCCTTGTAATAGAACACTATAGCACCCATTTTCCATATGTATTTTATTACAGTTTATTATAAGCGATAGTGGTTGTTCTCGATCTATCTCATATCTTGGTCTAAAAACGATAGAAGAAGGTAGTTGGAGCTCACAAAATTCCGCTAGTTTAAGTGAAGTTTAAGGAGGTAGAACACGGCGGTATTGGGCGGTATCCGCCCAATTGAGCAGTCCGACTGGGGAAGTACCTCCGTCCTACAGAATACCGCGGCTATAATTACTTTGTATTGTGTTCCCAGCGGTGAGTAGGGTAGCCAGAGTTCACTGGAGAATTTGTGCTGTCAGTGGAAGACTAAAGGCTTGTCCTGCTTTGTCTTCTACTGACGGCACAGAAACTCTGTACTTACAGGGTTGGCAGCGCGACTGTGACTCCTCTGGTGTTACAAACGTCCATAGGCCACGGTAACCACTTTCCATTACGTGGGCCGTGTGCTTGTCTGCCACCTAAGTGGTATAAAAAAAGCTGCAGAACTTCGGTATCGCCAATTGGTTGTGGAGATCAGATGGCAGTCGCTTCACAGAAAATATTGAAGTTCAGCCGCATCACAGTTAGACTGGAAAGACGACCTCAGAGAGAGAGATCAGGAATTCCTCATTATCTCAGTCGACATCGCAGTCGAGCAAGTTGATACACCGCACATGGTGACCCTCTTTTTCTGAGACTTTGCCTTCAGGTTAACATCAGATGAGGTGACGTCTAATTGACGTGTCCTACAAAAAAAACATACAGTTAGTTAAAAATAACATACAGTACATGACAAAGCGCCCGCTTGACGACAATAAGCTCGCTCCTTATTATGTGAGACCGAAAATCATAGTTGGCGAAATTTGAATGTTATACACCTACCTTTTCGGGGATTCACAGGCTTGTATATGTATGTATAAGTAATTGTAATCGCATAGTTCTTTAGTTAAATGAATGACATAGTGACTTAAGTACTTACCTCGCCATTTGCTACTTCGTCAAATAGGTGTTATGACTATTATCAGTTCAGAACAGTGTGATGCACCGGCAATAATCATTTCTATTAGGTGTACTTTGTACTATCTATTTTACGTTTGGGAAGTCCCGCGTCCAAGACATAAGTAAAGTGCAGCAATTAAATTAGGAGTAGCATATAAAATTGTATTTTCATGATTAGTTAAGTTGTTTCGAGTTTATCACGAACAGACAGATATGGCGGAGGACTATGTCTTGTAATTTATAGGGTTCCGTACCTCAAGAGGAAAAAAACAACCCTTATAGAAGTGATCCCTTCTTGCCCGTCTGTCTGTCTAAACTTTTGTCTCAGGATTGCGTGGTATCGAGTTGAAATTTATATAAAATACTCAAGTCTGCAACACATTGAAGAATCAATCTTCTATGTCAAACTTCAATGTAATCAAAAGATTCCATAAAACGATTTCATGACTCCATCTTCCTTTTTCGACTATTCCATTTGTTTCCACTATTTCAGCAAGCACTCTTGTACATAAATATACACATTTATGTTTTCAGCAAGCACTCTTGTACATAAATGTGTATATTTATGTACAAGAGTGCTTGCTGAAAACATAAATGTGTATATTTATCATTTATGTACAAGAGTGCTTGCTGAAAACATAAATGTGTATATTTATGTACAAGAGTGCTTGCTGAAAAAAAAGAAATTAGTCTCTATTCATTTTCAAATATGGAATAGTCGAAAAAGGAAGATGGAGTCATGAAATCGTTTTATGGAATCTTTTGATTATATTGAAGTTTGACATAGAAGATTGATTCCTCAATGTGTTGCAGACTTGAGTATTTTATATAAATTTCAACTCGATACCACGCAATCCTGAGACAAAAGTTTAGACAGACAGACGGGCAAGAAGTGATCCTATAAGGGTTGTTTTTTTCCTCTTGAGGTACGGAACCCTATAAATTACAAGACATAGTCCTCCGACCTATTTTTTTAATTTGTTGAAATACATGTAGGTATCTATCCAATATTCGAAATTTGAAAATTAGAAGGTCCGTGCGCCATTCCCATGAGCGTCCGGATTTTGTTCGCACATGTACCAAAATACATTAAAAAAAATTCAAGTTTGTACGGAACTCTCAGTGCGCGAGTTCTACTCGCACTTGACCGATTTTTTTATTCCAGCCCCCCTAGAAAAGTGACAATTTTTTGGCCAGCGTTCTGTACAATAGAATCTGAATGTTGTTTTTGCAAGTCTCTGTAACAGTTTGACTGGAAAATCCAGTAGTAGGTACATATTCCAGATTTCTGCAACGCGAGCAAATTAACAACAATATCTAGTTTATATTATTCACGATTCAGTTGCCTCTGTGTCGAATGGCCTCGTGAGCATGCGCGTGGGCAATCACGTGTCGCTGTTGCAGTGATCGATATATCGATGGTATCGACACTCGGTGCAGTATCGAATGTCGCGGAGTTGCAGTTCACCTGCTGATTTATTTGGACTGCATGTGTGTCGTAATATGCCTATCCATTGAGACAAATACTGTTGAGCATTTTTTTGCTTAGAATTTATCTGCGCATTTTTTTTTTTTTAATACTTGGTGTGATTGTGTATCTGCTTATGTGGAATGGAATATTGATTAAATTATAACGTCCCACAGGAACATTTACGAGTGATAAAATACTGCATGGTGGATACATATTGATTAGGGGTAGTTGTTGTGGGTTCAAGCACTTTTATATGCATTTCACACTGTTCTATCATTTGCGATTCAAATCATATATAATTGATAATATTAGATGTCCAGTCCAGTGCCTGTTGTCCTTGACATGAACAAGTAAATGAAGAAATAAGTTAATAAAGTTTTCAGCTTTATTCAAGCATTAATCCGCCTGATGTTAATTGACCCTTAGGGACTGTCCCTTATATCCGTCTGGATGTATACAGTCAAGACCAAAACCTCAGTGGAGTGGGCCCAGCAAAGTGCCTAGTAATTATTTGCGTGAGCCAAATTGATAATACAGATTTTTACATACACACAAAAAAGAACAGTTTTTTATTAATTTTCCATGACAGTCAACAACAAACGGTTGGCTAGCAACGTTATAAATGTCATGTACTGATGACTATAACTATGGTTGTCATCAGCCAGCCTTAACAGTAATCGCCAACCTCAATATTTTTACGTGGAACCGAAATTTGTACAGAGATTGTCAAAATTTGGATGTCCTGAATGTGTCTAACCCTTCTAGGATAAGGCACTATGCTTTACAAACTATGTATGATATTTTGCAAACTGCACGTGAATGAACACGCTATGCTAATCTGTTAATCTCACACGAGCCACTGATTATCTTTGATTAAAAATGGTTAATTAATTTGAACAAATCACCGCTACAAAGCTCCGTTGCGTTATCGCATCCTTATTTAGCAATTAATTACAGCAATATCTAGGGAAATCGACTATCAGTGTAACTCAGTAATGGGCAAAGTACGGCGGGTCAGCTCCGGCCTGAGCAAGTATTTAATCCGGCCCGCCGACGCGACGGTCCTTTAACATGAATAGTATATGGCCTGCGATAATTGTATTTTGGCAGTCCAGAAATATAAAGTAGATTGTATATTACTAAAATAATAGACGAATAGGTAAAGAGACCAGCTACTAGCCGCGTAGTTCATGACTGCGTTGCGGGTCGCGGGGCGCAAAGAACCGTAGTGAAGGGACAAAGATTGACATACCAATTTAGAATACTTTTACCTATTTGCTCGAACACAATAACAAATTCTTAGCCACTCCCGCCTACTGTGGGCTATTCCAGTATATAAATTCTGGCTCTCTTCTCAAATATCTAACAATTTCTGGCTTATAAAAAAGTTTGCCCACCTGGTTCGCCTCGCAGATGCGTGGGCGGCCGGCGCCTCCTTCTGCGAGCAAGTAATGCTCGTGAAGGAGGAGGCGGGACGGGAGCGGCAGCTCAAGCCAAGCTGCCCGCGTACGAAGGCAACTCGGGCGTCGTAGGTTGATGACTGACCTCCGCCCCCCATGAGCGCAGGCCTGGGGGTGACAGGTGGAGCCGCCTGTCACCCTGGCAGAAGCAGGCCGCGGTGGCGACGCCTCTTCATTTCCGAGTACGAGTTGGAGGCTCTGTGGTATCAACACAGGGAGAGGGCCAGATCGAGAGAAATGGCCCTGGGTCAGCCGGGGTGCGAGGGATATTCCTGTTAACCTCACCTTCGGCAACTAAAAACGAGGCACAGGCGTCGTGCATTTTGGTCGGTTCGAGTCCGTCGTAACCTCTCGCACCGGTTCAGTTGGGGGGGTATCCGTGGGGATATTGCACACGTAAAAAAAACAGGGGTAAGGTGGGTAAATTAGTAAAGGTATCCATCCTGTTTATTTGTTATCTTATCAATATCCTCGAAGCTCTAGGTCGTGTTCCAACTAAACGCACAGTTCGCGAACAGTTCAAATATTGACCTATATTCGAACGACACTCGTGCCGGGCACACGACTATTACGAAAACGTGTGGATACTATTACATTGTATGCAAATGTGACGTCATAATGTCATATTATTATTCCACATGTGAGTTATTATATGGGTGTGTCATTGTACTGGTAGTAATAACGCTTTATGAACAAACTGACTGGCCCATACCAACCTCACTTTCAAAACTACACCTGCTATTATGGGACGCTGGCTTTGGTCTTGGTATTCAGTCAGGTAGCAGTATCTGCTTCTACACTTTCTACTATACTTGTACCTGTTGCCGTAGAGCAAGACCATGGCAAGAGACCGCACGGTATAAGGTTGATGCCTTGGAAGATGAGTAGGCTTTCGATATGAGACGCAACTTGCGTCGACAGCCTGGCACCTTTCCATCTTCCAAATACGACGGACTGCACATGTGCTGTTGCTTGCTGCTGCATTAACGGAGACTAATAACATTCTTAAGCCGTTGGGAGTCGAAACGTTGGTCTATGGGATCTAATCGGTGCTTCCCGTGACAATAGGGCTGGCCTTTACCTTGCGCAAAGAATTGGCATCGCCATTCAGCGTGGTAATGGCACCCGCCTTTCGGGCATGGTACCAGTAGATATCGATGGGGAGGAATTTTACGATACCGCAAGTTGCAGTCTCTCCCCTTTTTTTGTTTAATTTTTGTAGATATTATATAGTTCGCATAGTTTTATATAGGTAAATCTTAAAATTAATTGCGTTTATATTCTATCTGTATATTTTAATATTTTTATACCACTTAGTTGGCAGACAAGCACACGGCCCATCTGATGGGAAGTGGTTACCGTGGCCTATGGACTCGTGCAACACCAGGGGCGTCACACTCGCGCTGCCGACCCTGAAGAAACCTCCTAATGCCCCTTTTGACGAACCCCATATTGTAGTCGCATGGGAAGACCGCAGCAGGGAGTTCATTCCACACCTTGAGTGTGCATGTAATTCCAGTAGATTATAACAATACAAGATAATAAATTGAAAGTTGGTATATAAAAATATTATCCAAGTACGAGTACATTTGCTGCTTGTTATACTTTAATTTCAATTTACCATTTTCCATCACGTGTGCCCAATAATTTGACTACTGAAATGTGGGTGTGTACACGCCTCTGTCTATGCCCACGATTACAAGTAACGTACACGCTGTTAGACTACTCTGTTTAATGAATAATTAACTTATCTAAACCTCTCATGACCATTAAAATCTCAGCCGAGGTCTTTAACCTGAGGCCATCACTAATATTGCAAAATCGAGACACAAAAAAAAACACCACGTTGTGTAATTCGAATTCGACACGTGACGTCACATTACACCAACCGTGTAACAGGACTCTTTCACGTTTTCTAAGTAAAACCTCTAATGGTGTCTTCTTTTTAGGCCGAGAGTTCATTATTTTTTTGTATTGTGTGAATTTGAGATGGAAATTCGTAGCGAATATTTTCGGACCAGGTTTGAGTACATTTTGAGTACCATCGTACTTATCTTTTCTATAAATAGAGCTTGAGAAACTATATTTCACATTTATTTATTTTCTATATTACAAAACCTCTACACCTCCTCTCTTCTACTGTCCTCTACTGTATTATCTGTACTGTGTAATGTCCTCTACACTGACGGCACAGAAACTCTGTGCTTACAGGGTCGGCAGCGCGAGTGTGGCTTCTCTGGTGTTACACACGTCCATAGGCCACGGTAACCACTGTTCATCAGGTGGGGCGTGCGCTTGTCTGCCACCTAAACGGTATAAAAAAAATACTTCTCCTGGGTCTTTATTACATTCGGTAGCACAAGTGTGACTCCCCTAGTGTTGCCACACGTCCATACGCCACAGTAACCACTTTTCATCAGGTAGGCCGTATGTTTGCCTGCCACCTAAGTAGTAAAATGCCTTTAAAAAAGTGATATAAGTTATTTTAATGAGATATTTCAATGTAAAGATCGTTTTAATTACGACACTAACTATTCAAATCGATTAAAAATCCCGCCTGAACCGATTCCATTTTTTCTATATTTTAATCGTTTGAAAATTTGTTAGTGTCCAGGTTTAGGGTAACCTGCAATACGCCACCACTAGTGAATACATTTTTACCTACATTTGGTAACATATGTGATTTTAGTGTGTCCAAATCTGACATATTATCTACTTTATGGCAAGCTCCGGTTAGATGGTACCATACGTAAAATGATATTTTATTTCTAACTACAGTAAAGTTTTAAGCAACTTTTGACGGCAACTGTACCTTCGTTCTCTTGATATGTACCCGGCAATACTATTAAAACCCACTTATTTTATATAAATACTACTACCAATGCATTCTACTATATTGTATTTGCTGTAAACAATTAATATTGCAATGTAGTAAAGAATTATGGACTGAAATAGGGTCACGACTCCCGGTCTATTGCGTATCGACTCGGTAAAGAGAGTAATTTGTACCAAACGTGCACACGTGACGTTTGGAATTACATGCGGACAGAATAAATAGGTACCTACGTATTTTTATCAACATGAAAATTTGTCAGTAGACAGTAGTTGGAAAACGTGATTAGGTCCCGTGCATATAATATGATATGTTTAACACAGAAAGGCGAATGAACTAAACATCTATGTACCTTTGAATTTTTTATGTGACCTTGTTTATTCGTTTGGGAATGATTACGAAGAGCTCACTGGAGAGTTTTTGTGCTGTCAGTGGGATGACCAAAGGCTTGTTCCGCTTTGTCCTCTACACTGACGGCACAAAATCTCTGTTCTTACAGGGTCGGCAGCACGGATGTGACTCCACTGGTGTAACAACACACGTTCATAGGTCATGGTAAACACCTTTCATCAGGTGGGCCATGTGCTTGCCTGCCACCTAAGTTGTATAAAAAGATTTTTTGTTGCAGTCCTGCAAAGCATAGACGTTTTGCTTATTAAGGAAACAACAACCCATGAACAACAACGGGATTCAAACCCGCGGTCCGGAAAAAACGGAACCCTTATAGGATCCCTTCGCTGTCCGTCTGGTCGTCTGTCTGTATTAGACATACAAATAGTCGAACAACGAATTAATCTTATAAGATACATCTATACCTAAGATCCGATAAAACAGACAGATCTGTCCAGACCTTTTTCTCACAAATGCGTTAAATATCAAATTGAAATTAATACTACACTATTCAGGTCTATAACATCTTGAAACTGTGTAAAAATCAAACTTATAAGTCAACGCATTCAAAATAAATTACGATTTTTATAGTTTAAGTTACGGAATAAATTATTATTGTCCTGTATAATATCGAAAGGTACGATGGGATTGGCATATCCTTTATGGATAAAAATCCCTAATTAAAATTAAGATTAAAAAAAAAAAATAAAAAAAAAAATAAAAAAAAAAAGTTACGGAACCAACGGTGCTCGAGTCCGAATCGCACTTTACCGGCTTTTTTTCTTTCTTAATCGATTCGAATAGTTAGCATACTAAATGCTTTAAAATTTCTTTCAACAATCTTAAGAGTGGAGTCCATATTTGGGTTTGTTTTCTCAGGAGTGATTGCTGTCTGACCTATCAATCCTGAGAGGAAATTATTTAGCACTGCCTAGCATGTTACGTTACTTGGACACCAAAGGTGTTAGTAGAGACCTTTACAGAATACACCCTTCATTTTAATGTGCGTCAAATCCCCACGAATAGCCCCACCACTGGGGCCGGTAGGGGAGGTTATGTCGGACTTGAACTGACTAAAACGCACGCGGACTTTATGGGCCGCAGTTTGCTGAAGGTGAGCTTATCCGAGACATATGCCTCGCACCCTGGCCGGCCCAAGACCGTCTCTTGTAAGGCCTGTATACACCCTGAGACAGTCGTTGGCTCAAGAACAGTTAAGATAAATTTTAGAAAATGTAAACCTTACGATCATTGTCCACCTGCCCTTGTTCTTATTATTGGGGTCGGCACAATATGTCAATCTTATCCATATCTACTTTTACAGAAAATTTAAAACTCAATACATTATAATAAAGGAAACTGCGTGGTTTCCGGCAGAGTAAAATTTGGACCACCCCATCTCTTCCCATGAGGTGTAGTACAAGGCGACTAAGGGATAGGGCTGTTTAACATCAGACATTTATACAGAACAGACTTTGCCTCAGATGCATAGCTCGAGTCAACAATAGTGCCCGAAAAACGGCAACCGAATATACTGACTGGTGAAATGTGGATGTTAATTCACCTCTACCTAACCCTCTGGGGATAAAGGCGTGATTATATGTACATACATACAACTATTTAAGACCACTTTTATTATTACAGATATACATACGTATGATCTTATTAGTAAAAGTGGTTTGAAAAAGTTTTATTAAATAAATGCTACTAACCTGTCAACGAATATTTAGGTGACTTTTAGATATTATTCTATTGTCATTTTTGTAATTTGACATTTAAAAACAGTAAGTAATTAAAATTGATTAATGTGTGGTGGTAGAAACTTGGTGGCACAAATTTGTCTCAAGTTTCGACCGGGTAGGTACCACCGTGCACTATTGCGAAAAACCCTCCATAGCAATTCAATCTCGGTTGGATTGTGTTCAGGGGTCAGCATGTGCATAGCCGGGCAGAGGTGGTGGTTGTCGCAGCACTAGTGGGACCAGTGGGTCTTGGCGTAGTCTAGTGGGGATGGCGCGGGGCGATGCGCCGAACAGGGAGACCTGTAGAAACGGTGGTGCCGCTGGCCGCCCGCGGTATAGTACAGGGGCCCAACTGGGGTTAACCACCTTGGGAGGCTGCCTCACCAGGCCGCGCATAATCCCGATATGGTTCGTCGTGCCGGTTGGTGACCGGATTTGGGAGCCCGGCGACCATACTCGGGGGGGTACGGGGGCCCTTCCGTTCGGCGCGTCGGCTCTCGCCATGCCTCACATTCATAGATAAAACCAATATCCCGCGCTTTGTCACACGGTGCTGCGGCGGCAATCACTTCTTTTTTTCACGCCTTCTCCCACCCAAACTCATGGCAGCGCAATTTATAGAAAAAGGCAACACAGCGGCTCGTCACACTCCCAAAAGCTTGCTATTTGAGGTGGAGTCCACTAACATCTGTGGGCTCCATGCAAACCTCAACGCCGTCCACCAACACCTAGAGACGGCGAAACCTGCCATGTTTTTTCTAACGGAGACGCAAATACACCGCCCTGACGACACGACCTACTTACTCTACCCTGGCTATGTTCTTGAGGAAAGTTTTCGTGCAAAAGCCGGGGTGTGCGTGTTTGTTAGGGCGGATGTTTGCTGTCGCCGTTTGCGCTGCCTAGAGGACCCATCCTTCTCCGTCCTTTGGGTACACGTAGACCATGGCCCTACGAGTCAGATCTATGTGTGCCTCTACCGTTCCCATACAGGAGATGCTGAGACAACTCGACTCTTTGAATATCTGAGTCAGGCGGCGGATGATGCGCAGGAGCGATTTCCGAATGCCGAAATGGTATTTTTGGGGGATTTTAACGCCCACCACGAGATCTGGTTGGGCTCCTCCAAAACAGACCATGCGGGAAGAGCCGCCCACGCATTTGCTCTGGCGCACGGCCTGACCCAATTGGTGCACGAGGTCACTAGGATACCAAGAAGGTCGGGCCAAGCACCTTCTCTGCTAGACCTTCTGCTGACGAGTGATCCGGACCGGTACAGTGTATCGGTGCGAGCCGCGTTAGGCAACTCTGACCACTGCCTGGTCTGTTCCACGGTGCCTATTATGGCGCCCCCACGACCCGTGCAGGGGAAGCGGCGTCTCTGGCACTACTCGTCAGCGGACTGGGATGGACTTCGTGACTATTTTGCGTCCATCCCGTGGGTTGAGCGCTGCTTTGAAGGTAAGAACCCATCGGATTGTGCTACTGCTGTCGCCGGTGAGATCGGTCTGGGTATGGAATACTATATCTCATACACCGATGTCACCGGTGACCGCGGGGTGCGCCCTTGGTTCGGGCGCGAGTGCGCGGAAGCTGTTGAACAAAAACAGTCTGCGTACCGCGCTTGGGTAAGGGCGCGCGCCACGCGCCATCCCAATCTGGGCCACTTCAAGGCAGCGTACAACAGAGCCACAAAGGTCTGTAGAAGGGCCTATGTCAGAGCGGATGCCCTGCGCATAGCGCGGCTTGGTCAAGAGCTAGTGATGCATCCCACGGGAAGCCGTGGCTACTGGCGACTGGCTAAAGCCGTGCAAGCCAACTTCTGTCAGCCTTCGCTGCCTCCGCTGCGTAACCCTGATGGATCCCTGGCCCATGAGTCGCAAGAGAAGGCAAATCTGCTGGCTAATCTCTTTGCGGCCAACTCCCGAATCGATGATTGTGGTACGCAGCCACCAACACTACCCGACAGTGACCACGCGATGCCTGATATCCATATCAGGCAACGCGATGTCCGTGCAGTGCTGCAATCACTCGATGTCCGGAAAGCCAGTGGTCCGGATGGTATTCCAGCAGTAGTTTTGAAAAAATGTGCAGCGGAGTTGTCTCCAATGCTTACGCGCCTGTACCGGCTATCCTACAGTTCGGGTACAGTGCCTTTGCCTTGGAAAGAGGCGAATGTTCAGCCAATTCCCAAGAAGGGGGATCGCTCGGAGCCAGCCAACTATCGACCCATAGCCGTCACCTCAGTGCTGTGCAAAGTGTTTGAGCACATAATTAACAAACAGCTCATGCGGCACCTAGAGGATCACTCCTTAATTAATGACCGGCAATATGGCTTCAGACCGAAACGGTCAACGGGTGATCTTCTAGCATACGTTACCCATCTTTGGGGTGAGGCTATGGACAAGCACGGCGAGTCACTGGCAATTAGTCTTGACATCGCCAAAGCTTTCGATAGAGTCTGGCACAAATCGCTTCTTTCTAAGCTACCTGCCTTTGGTCTGCCTTCTAGGCTGTGCAACTGGGTTGCTAGCTTCCTGCAGGGGCGCCGTATTCGCGTCCTTTGTGACGGACGAGCTTCAGAGTTTCTGCAGGTTAATGCTGGCGTGCCCCAGGGGTCCGTCTTATCACCCACTCTCTTTCTTCTGCATATCAACGACATGCTGTCTACCGGCAATGTTCATTGTTATGCAGACGATAGCACTTTACATGGGAGTTATCATGGACATCCAGCGGCCAAGCAGTCAGATATCGCAGAGAAAAGGCAGCTTCTTGTCACTGAGCTTGACGGGGTCCTGAATCACATTTCTCAATGGGGCTCTGAGAACCTGGTTGAGTTCAGTGCCAAGAAGACGCAGGCATGTGCGTTTACAGCAAAAGTATCTTCTTTCCTTCCCCTCCCCACTCTTCAGAGCACGCCACTGCCGCTGCAGGACAATCTCAATATCCTAGGTATGGATGTTCGCTGCAACCTAAATAACAAAAACTACATCGAAAGCATCATCAAAACAGCCTCACGAAAACTCGGAGTCCTGAACAGAGTGAGACGATTTTTCACGCCGGAGCAGCGGTGTCTTCTATACAAGACACAAATTCGCTCCTGTGTGGAGTACTGCTCGCATCTCTGGGATGGTTCAGCAAAGTACTTACTAGATGCTCTCGACAGGTTGCAGCGACGTGCGATCCGCATTATTGGGAATCCCGAGATCACGAACACCCTAGAACCTTTACAGCTGCGTAGAGATGTTGCGTCCATGGCTGTATTTTACCGTCTGTACCATGGGGAGTGTTCTGATGAGCTCTTCCAATTAGTCCCACCCTCCCCTTTCCTACACAGGACAACACGTGCAGGTCTTAGATGTCATCCGCACACGGTGCAAAACATCCGATCAAGAACCAAGCGGTTCGGAGACTCTTTCCTCTGTCGCACCATTAAGGCCTGGAATTCATTACCAGCTCACGTGTTTCCTTCTTCCTACAGTCCCGGGTCCTTTAAGCGGGGCGTGAAAAAGCATATGATAAGGCCGTCAAGCTGAGTGTCACCATTGTCACACGGTATGTGTAAGTAATGGTGACCCTTTTTTCTGGGATTTTGCCTTCAGCTTACCATCAGGCAAGGCGAAGTCCAATTGACGTGTCCTATATAAAAAAAAAAAAAAAAAAAAAAAAAAAATGTGCGTGAAAATCATCCTTAAAATATTTTATTGGTATTTATCGATATTTATTGGTTTGTATCTCATTATCAATTCAGCATCTTAACTTTTTTTATTTTTGTCAATGTAAGTATACGTTATAATAGATGTAATTAGTGAATAAATAGTTATGTAGATAAAAGAAAAAATAATGTGTAGTAGCGTGATGTTAAATGTTGTCTATAAATGAACTATTACACCCATACAATTGTCAAAAAAAGTGACGTTTGTAATTTTGATATTTAATTATTAGTAAATTGGTACCTCAACCGCGGTAGCCTATTGATATGGGGAATGGACTACTGAGACGAGGTCTCGGGTTCGATCCCAGGTATTTTGGTGTGTGCCATGGATCCCAGGATGACCAATGACTTTTCGATGCTTTTCGAAGTTATGTGTGTATTTATCGCAGGTTTATAAGTGCTTGGTTAATGGCAATAGGCTACCTATTTATTACATTGGGACCTAAACATAAACTGGTGAAATGTGGGTGCCAGCACCTCTGCCTACCCCTTCGGGGATATAGGCGTGAGTTTATGTTATGATACCTGTACCAATCTGATTGAAATCTGCTACTCAAAATCATCTAAATGATACAATATTGCTAGTCACGTGTTCGCTGACTTTAAAAATGACTGCTACATCATCCTAAGAGCCTTTTACCCACTTCGATATTTTCCATGAAAAGACTGCCATCTGACCTCCACAAGTCACTAGAAGGAGATTACGAAATTCTGCAATTAATAACGAATATCACCAGATCAGAGGACTTAATGTGCTCTCTAAGGCACAGAACAATGACTGTCGCTACATTCTTTTTTTTTTTTTTACTTGCCCACAATCCCCACGGATACCTCCCCACCGGAGCCGGTGGAGGAGGTTATGTCGGACTCGAACCGACTAAAACGCACGCCGCCTGTGGGTCGCTTTGGTTGCCGAAGGTGAGGTTGACAGGCATATCCCTCGCACCCCGGCCGACCCAGGGCCATCTCTCACGATCTGGCCCCCTTCTAGTCTCGCTACATTCTCACTACAAATACACTAATCAAATCGATTAAGAAATAGAAAAAAAAAATTGCAGCATCATTAATTGGTTCCAATAGTTCGTACGAATATCTGTAGATGGTTTCCACCGTCGCCGTAAGACGGATATATATGTAACATAACATAACATAAACTCACGCCTATATCCCCGAAGGGGTTGGCAGAGGTGCTAGCACCCACATTTCGCCAGTTTATGTTTAGGTCCCAATGTAAATAGGTGGCGAGCCCATTGCCATTAACCGGGCACTTATAAACCTGCGATAAATACACACATAACTTCGAAAAGCATCGAAAAGTCATTGGTGTGTGCCATGGTAAAACCTGGGATCGAACCCGAGACCTCGTCTCAGCAGTCCATTACCTATACCACTAGGGAATTGGCATAGGTTCGGGCGAAGGTTCTGTGGCTTAGTGGTGTCAGAGCGTTCTGTAAGGGTAAGATCGAGGGTTCGAATCCCGCCTGAAGCGATTCAATTTTTTCTATTTCTTAATCGATTTGAAAAGTTAACATACTAAATGTTTTTTTATAATTCATTCAATACACTGATTAGCCTTGAAGTTAATAGTAACAGTTAAAATCCTCTCTCACATGGCTCCGGAAGAGACTAATTAGATATAATGTCTAAGAACAATGAACTATAAACACATGGAATTAACATTTTAAAAGAGTTAACTTATAGTACATTATGAGAAGGCCACTTACGAATCGTCCTAAAAGGTCAACGAAGTACCGATCGGTCGCTTACTATAGATCATATTGATTACTGTGTTCAGAGGTAGGGCACAACAGCTTATCAATGAAATTAAATTCGTATTGTCAGGCCCTCGAACATAGTCAGATGTCTGACAAATGCGACCGGCGGGAAGCAGGCACATGCCATAAGAGCGTTTCGAACGATCAAACAAACTCGAAAGCTGAATCATCTGAGATTTCAATTTTGCATGCTGTAAATTTGGTTAGCCGCGTGGTTCCCGGCAGAGTAGCACTTGGACCACCCCATCTCTTCCCGTGCGGTGTCGTACAAGGCGACTAAGAGATAGGGCTGTTTAACATCAGACAGATATATACAGACAAGACTCAACCTAAGATGCATAGCTCGAGTCAACAATAGTGCCTGGATGACGGCACCGGCTCACCCCTCTGTTACGTAAGACCGAATTTAATGATTGGGAAATGTGGATGTTAATTCACCTCTACCTAACCCTCCGGGTGTGTATAAATTTGGTGATATCACGTTGTCGAGCACATAAACGTCACTTTTGTGATAGACGTCATCAAATTTACGGCTTGCGAAATTGAAATCTCACCGCAGATTCAGCTGTCGAGTTCGTCCGATCGTTAAGATAAGATAAGATAAGATAATATTTACTATCAGAATAAACGGGATATTTACCATGTTTCATTATTTTGAGTTTCCGATTGTGTTCCTCCGTGATCATGGTGCCTGCAACAGCGCCGAAATATCGGAAACTTAAAATAATGGAACATGGTAAATATCCCGTTTATTCTGATAATGATGTGAGTGACCATGATAGTTTATATAAGATAATATTAATTTGCAAAAAACATGTGTACATATAATATACATAGTCAAGTGCTTATTATATAGGTCTTAAACTTCGATTGGACACAACATGTTTTACCATTGAGTGGTGTACAAATTATTATTTAACTTTAAGTCATCACATCTACATTATACATCAGTCATCTAGTTACAAACAAAAGTCAATCCTACAGGGTCATGTCCTCGAGAAAATCCTTAATACTATAGTAGCACTTCTCAATCAACGTGTTCGAAATATTCTTACAGCGTGTGCCTGCAGGCCATGAGTCGTGTTTGTCAGAGCTGTGCACGCTGTGCGTGTCCGAGTGCTTGTTTCGTGCAAAAATCTATTTCACGACCTGCAAGACCCACACGTTTTCCACGCATGTTGCATCTGAGGCGGTTTGTCGACTCGTTGATAAGTTTGATATAAGGAAAAGAGTGCGTATGTAGGTGTGTCACCAATAATAATATATCGCTTTTTACAGTAGTAATATAGTCCTTGGCAGTAATTTACCGTCTGTACTATGGTGAATGTTTTGATGAGCTCTTCCAATTCGTCCCACCTTCCTCTTTCCTACACATGACAACACATGCAGGGCTTATATGTCACCCGCAAACGGTGCAGAGTATCCGATCAAGAACCAAGCGGTTCGGAGACTCTTTCCTTTGTCATACCATTGAGGCCTGGAATTCATTACCAGCTCACGTGTTTCCTTCTTTCTACAGTCCCAGGTCCTTTAAGCGATGCGTGAAAAAGCATATGACGAGGCCGTCAAGCTGAGTTGGTGACCCTCTTTTCTGAGACTTTACCTTCAATTTCAGGCGTGACAAATTCTAATTGACGTGTCTTATATAAAAGAGGACTGTTTAACATCATACAGATATACACAGCCCAGACTCAGTCTCAGATGCATGACTCGAGTCAACAATAGTGCCCCGAATACGATAATAGGTTTACCCTCTATTACGTGGGACCGAATACAATTATTAGTGTAATGTGGGTGTTAATTCACCTCTGTCTAACCCTCCGGGATAAAGGCATGATTAAATGTCTGTATGTATTTAAAAAATATAAGGAAATAGTGGCCTGCTGAACAAAGAAAGAAAATATACATTACTGTGTGTGTGTGATGTGTTATGTGTGTGTATTATACTCAATATGAAGTATTAAAGACAACATATACTGATCTCTCCAACCTGAAGTGTTATCAATATGATTGACCTATGTATCGTCTTTAATGAAACAAATAAAGTACCCGTTAGAAACGCAGCAACCTTACATCCCAAATGGAAAATTCCTATTGCAAATCAATATTCAGTCGTACCTATATCACGTTTTTTTTTTAAATAGGCCACTGGAGTTTGGGTATTCGGTTTGATAAATAAATATAAAAATGCGCATAGTTAACACGTTTTTACTTCTTATGATATGAGACCTTGAATTTTGTTTTCATAGCAACTGAAGAGTAGGGGTTCATATTTCATTAATATTATAATAATCGATAAAGATATGTCGGTACAGCTGATAGTTTTTTAATGTTTATCATTTCAGTGTTGAGTCTCATTCGCGTCTTAGGTTATCACCTGAGGTCATGAAAACCCTAGAACCTTTACAGATGCGTAGAGATGTTGCGTCCATGGCTGTATTTTACCGTCTGTACCATGGTGAGTGTTCTGATGAGCTCTTCCAATTAGTCCCACTGGTGGCGCATGGCCACGTGCGGTAGTGGACTGTATTGCGGGAATGTAGCTAACTGTTCCATTGACGCTTTACATACAAAAGACAGGTGGTCGGGTTGCCGCGGGCGTGATCCAAGCAATGAATGCAACCCGAGAAATTAGGAGAGGATGCACTAACCTTCACGACACACGTGTTTTCATCGCAGCCGGTACACGGATCTTCTCTTCCTTGCTCAGGAGCTGCCGTCAGCGTCACTAGATCACTTGAGGAACACACGAGAGGCACAATCCGATCGGTAAAGGTCTATGAAGCGGTAAAAATGTAACAAATATTAATCATTTTTGAGAGACGCGAGCGCGGTCCGTCCTTACGCTGGCTAGTTCAAAGCGAGACTGAGTGTCTAT
Source organism: Eilema griseolum (assembly GCA_963662185.1). Lineage (NCBI taxonomy): Eukaryota > Metazoa > Arthropoda > Insecta > Lepidoptera > Erebidae > Eilema > Eilema griseolum. The sequence goes on from OY759249.1 coordinate 8,915,517, forward strand.
ATCACAAATGGCGGACGGAAGCTATCTAGTACTATTCTATGGTTAGTGCGGGAGGGGAGACGGGTATAGAAAGAGTGTGTTTCCGCGTCAAGAAATACAGCTTCTACATCGGCGCAACCATTCCCCCCGGCTTGAAGGGTTACCTTCGAAACGACAAATGCGAAACAAATCTAAAGTCTAATCTAAATCTAGGTTTGGGAAATAACAACTAAAATATAAACCTAGATTGGAGCTCGTGCCTACCGCTGGCTAGGCAGAGGGCAGAGGCGAACAAACAACACAACGCAACAGTCTCGACCAAGACGAGACGCGATTAGCCAACAACAAAATAAGGGTCTCTTCACGTGGGACCGATACAACAAGCGAGTGCTTCTTCTCCTCGGGTGGTTCGGAAACCGTAGTGGGATTGAATTGACTAACTGGCCACCCATCTAACGCGGCATGAATCCAGGACGGTCCACCAAACCACAACGGGTGATCCAAAATTTGCGAAGGAAGCAATCCACGAGAGAGACAATCGGCTGGGTTGTCGGTGCCAGCAACGTGAAAGAGATTATGTGGCGCCAATTCAGATTGAATTTTTGCCACTCTATTAGCGACGAATGTGTCCCAACGATGGGGCGAAGAGTGGGCCCAACACAAAGCGACTGTTGAGTCCTAAAAGCTAAAATTCTACTAATATTAATGCGAAAATTTACAATTATGTCAAATAAATTACCTTAAAGATTCCGACCACAATACAAAATGTCATTAAGCGACACGGAAGTGCTAGTCTTAGCACTGCCATCCAAAACTACGCGGAGTTTTAGTAGTAAGCTTATCTTCTCTAATAACTCCGCGGTGCGGGATAATGTACGAAGGCTGGGTCCCGCCAGTGTCCGCAGGCGCAGGTGAGATGTAACCTTTATCTAAATATTCGTTAACAACCTCATCATAGGCCCGCTTCGACTTTGGGGACGCCTGCATCTTTCGTTCCAAACAAAGAAAGCGTTTTTCAGCGGATACACGGGAGCCACCGAGTGAAAACTTGCGGATGGTAGACTCCAGTGGCGGCTCGACGGTGCAACAGAACGAAGCAGTCGAGTGACTAAAACTATCTATAGAAGCGGGTGCGGAACCAATTATAACAAAACCAAGAACTGTTTCCAGTGCGTGCGGAGCGGGGTACGTCGGTCCCCCTTGAACCTTACGTGATAACTGGAGGTGCGGGAGAATCGAAGCGCCGATCAATATATCGACGACTCCAGGAACAGCGTAAGTCTCATCTGCTAAAGGCAAGTCTTTAAATTTCGTTAATAAAGACGTGTCAACCGGGACGGTAGGCAACTGTTCAGCTATTCTATCTATAACGAGCGAATCCATGTCATACCAAATATTATTATTAAACGAGATCTAAACCTTGTTTTAACGGTGCCACGAACAGCTGACTGTAAGCTTCCAAAACCCTTCACCACTGAGCGGGTTGAACGCTTATCAACATTGAAACCAAGACGCCGACAACAATCTTGAGTAATAAAATTACTTTGCGAAGCGCCATCTAACAGCGCTCGAACAATGCGCGGCTTACCTAATGCATCAACAATAACAACGCGAGCGGTCGCAAGACACACAGTAGTGAGTGCAGCACTAGCGGAGAACGAACACAAGGTGACGTCATCCGCGGCGGTCACCGGGCGGGCCGGAGCGCGCGCGAGCGCGGGCTGCGGCTGCGGCGCAGGCCGCCGTGTGTCACCGCTCGACGAGCCAACCGTGCTCACATTGGATGCGGCATTACTATTCTCAAAATGAAGCAAAGTGTGGTGTCTCGCTTGACATTTGCGACAACTATTTCTACTATTACATAAAACAACGCGGTGTTTAGTACCGAGACAATTAAAACAAAAATTATTAGCGCGAACTAATTTATAACGATCACTAGGCGACAACTTTAGAAAACCAGGACACCTGTACAGTTGCGAATGATGAGTGCTACACAAAGAGCAAACAGGTGATTGTACATGTGCTGGTGCGGTACTAACATAAGTATGAGTTGACCTCAGTGACTTCGATGACGCATCTACTTTGCGTGCAGAATCAACAACTATCTTCGCGCCTTCATGTTTCGATGAAGAGCGTTGCAATACTTTTATATGCTCGCGAACAAAACTTTCTAAGTCTTCGAACTTAGGAATTTTATTGCCGCGATGATCCGACTCAAACAAACGAATGGTTTCGGAATCTAATTTCCTTAAACCCATATACAAAAATACGAAGTCGCAGAGGTCATCGATCTTTAGGTTCTTTACGGCGCGAACAGCTGACGCGAAAGTATCTAGAAATTTCTCTAAGTTTTGATCGTTACATGCCGTAATAGATTTCAAATCAAACATCTGATCTAAATAGGCGTTAGCTACCGATCTTTTATCCTCATACCTAGCTTTCAAAGTATTTAAAATTAAATTATAATTCTCGGCACTAAACGTAATTCCAGCGCAAACGGTTATAGCTTTACCAGTCAATTTTTCAACGAGATAATGCAATTTTTCGTGATCTGTCAACGAATCGTTCTTATCTATTGTATTCTCAAAACTATCTATAAATAGACACCAATTGCGAATGTTACCATCAAATTCGGGTATTTGAATTGGTGGCAACTTAGGTCGGTCGCGAGTGGGGTTGGGTAGGTCAGCCGGTTTCTCCAAACTCCTAGCGACGCGTTTGATACGACAATACAAATCGTCAAACGACGACAAGGCTTGATAACTCACTGAGTAATCGGGATTCAAATTCAACTCTAAAACGTTGATGTCATGTACTAAGGTTTCGAAATCCGCGCGTAGACTATCTAAGTTTTCTATAGAACACAAGAACGAATCTCTGATGACCAAATCAGAGGTTTTAAGTGCATTATCATAAATCGATTGTACGCGAGAGTAAATCATTTCTTTTTTAGCGTATAAAAGTTTCAATTGAACCTTACCGGTCTTATCAACCTTTGGGGACATGTTTACAATTAAATCTCAAACTAAAGTGCGGTAAACAACAAATATGAAATGACTTAATCCTAGCGGTACAGAGCAGCGAGGCGGCGGGTAGGTATTTACAACTGTGAATGCACGCTTGAACAAACGCGCATAGCAACAAGGTCGTACCTACGCGATGGTCGCTGTCTAGGTTCAACTATTATTTCAGAGATTAAGTATTGCGTAATATCTATTCAAATTAAAATACTTTCGTATGAATTGGAATGAGATGCGAGCGAGGTAGGTACAACCACGTGTCTACCCACGCAGGTATTAGGCAAATACGACGTAATTGAAAAAAAACAAAACAAAGCCAAATGCGTTAGGTATTACACTGTGCCTATGCACTAGGGTGTCTAGTATACCTAAGATCTAAGCCTAAACGCCTAGATGCGGGGTTTTCTACTAAAATAACTAGGTATTTAGGCGCGGTGCGAAAATTGCGAACTACGATTAAGTGTTGATATGATACCTAACCTATGTATGTACCAGGTAGGTACTATGCGAGCCAGCGGCGAACGGACAACAAATTCTAAGCCTAAATGTCTGGATGCGGGGTTTTCTACTAAAATAACCAGGCACTTAGGTGCGGTGCGCTTATTCCCAATAGAATAATAACAAAATACGAACTACGGCTAAGAATCCGGCTCGATCCGGACCAAAAAATGGTGGCGCATGGCCACGTGCGGTAGTGGACTGTATTGCGGGAATGTAGCTAACTGTTCCATTGACGCTTTACACACAAAAGACAGGTGGTCGGGTTGCCGCGGGCGTGATCCAAGCAATGAATGCAACCCGAGAAATTAGGAGAGGATGCACTAACCTTCACGACACACGTGTTTTCATCGCAGCCGGTACACGGATCTTCTCTTCCTTGCTCAGGAGCTGCCGTCAGCGTCACTAGATCACTTGAGGAACACACGAGAGGCACAATCCGATCGGTAAAGGTCTATGAAGCGGTAAAAATGTAACAAATATTAATCATTTTTGAGAGACGCGAGCGCGGTCCGTCCTTACGCTGGCTAGTTCAAAGCGAGACTGAGTGTCTATATCACAAATGGCGGACGGAAGCTATCTAGTACTATTCTATGGTTAGTGCGGGAGGGGAGACGGGTATAGAAAGAGTGTGTTTCCGCGTCAAGAAATACAGCTTCTACATCGGCGCAACCACCCACCCTCCCCTTTCCTACACAGGACAACACGTGCAGGTCTTAGATGTCATCCGCACACGGTGCAGAACATCCGATTAAGAACCAAGCGGTTCGGTGACTCTTTCCTCTGTCGCACCATTAAGGCCTGGAATTCATTACCAGCTCACGTGTTTCCTTCTTCCTACAGTCCCGGGTCCTTTAAGCGGGGCGTGAAAAAGCATGTGAGGAGGCCGTCAAGCTGAGTGTCACCATTGTCACACGGTATGTGTAAGTAATGGTGACCCTCTTTTCTGAGACTTTGCCTTCAGCTTACCATCAGGCAAGGCGAAGTTTAATTGACGTGTTCTATATTAAAAAAAAGAACCTCAGAGTTGGAGGTCTACTTTCCGGTTTTCGTCCTACAGTTCGCATGGTTTTAGGCTTCCCATCCACCATTCCATACAATTAAGCTGTGGAATGAACTCCCTGCCGTGGTTTTTTCAAGCGACTACAATATGGGGTTCTCTAAGAAGGGCATTAGGAGGTTCTTAGAGGGTCGGTGATGCGAGTTTGAACCCTCTAGTGTTGTACACGTTAATAGGCCACGGTAACCACTTTCCATCAGGTGGGTCGAGTGCTTATCTGCCAGATAATTGGTATAAAAACACATTATTTTTATTTATTTATAGTATTCAATGCTTTACGAAGTTATGTGTGTATTTATCGCAGGTTTATAAGTGCCCGGTAAATGGCAATAGGCTCGCCACCTATTAATAACTAAATGACATCTATCTACTATTGAATCAGATTGGTTCCGAATACTGTTTTTGAATTATTGTATCCAGCTTATCAGCCAAGAGGCTCCCATCTATATAATGGCTTATAATGACTCTAGGCACAGATAATATTTTCTAATATGCCAATAAATAATTTTAAAATAGAAGTGAAAAAACTTTAATGACTAAAGGTTATTATAAGGTGGATGAGTTTCTTAATGATGTTAATGCGTGGTCAACATAAGTCTCTTGCTTGCTCGCACAAAATAAATTGTAAACTAAAGCAAATTTAAAAAAGAAAAATAATCTAGTTACGTTGGGACCTAAACATAAACTGGTGAAATGTGGGTGCTAGCACCTCTGCCTACCCCTTCGGGGATATAGGCGTGAGTTTATGTTATGTTATGTTATAGTATTAAAAAAATATTCAAATGCACGAAATCCGTATTAAAAGTTATTTGTTAATATTTTAATATGTTTAACTTAAAAATTCCATCCGCCTCCACTTATCCATCCATAACCAATGTAGATCCATTCCTGTCCATCCGCTTCACATTATAGGTATGTATTGTATGTAAATAATACATTTTTTTTCAAAACCAAGGTCACTATTTAAATTTTTAAGTTAAACATATGAAAATTTTAACAAATAGTTTTGAATACGGATTCGCGGAATTTGAATATTTTTTTACCCGATTGCGGCGAAGCAAAAGGAGGGCTTTAGTTTTGACAGGGTTTTATTTACGTGCGCAAATTCCCCACCGGCTCCGGAGGGAGGCTACTCTCACCGGAGCCGGTGGGGAATTTGAAGTCGGTGGAAGAGGTTATGTGGACTCGAACCGACTAAAACGCACGCCGCTTGTGGGTCGCTTTGGTTACCGAAGGTGAGGTTCACAGGCATATCCCTCGCACCCCGGCTGACGTAGAGGTGTGGGGACTACAGAGTCCCCAACTCGTCCCCGGAAACGGGGAGTCGCGCGAGACGCGTCGCCGCCGCGACCTGCTTCTGCCAAGGTGACAGGTGGCTCCACCTGTTTCCCCCAAGCCTGCGCTCATGGGGGACGGAGGTCGTTCATCGACTTCCGACGCTCGAGTTGCCTTCGTGCGCGGGCAGAGGCTGCCGTGTGGCCTCTCTATCCACTCCCCCATGATGGGTCTTACCGCCATATGTATAAATTATACCTGTCGCTTGCCCCAAAAAATATTAAAAAAAAATAAGTTTAAAACTAAAACCCGACTACTGAAAAATTACGCTCTAAATATTTTGAACAAGAAAATGTCAAAAATAGCTGTGGTCGTATGCCATTTAGTCTAACAATACATTATGGGGAAAAGTGGCGACCACGGCTATGCTTGACTTTTTCTTGTTTAATATTTTAAGAGCGTGATTTTCTAGTAGTCGGGTTTTAGTTTTTATTGAATACTAAGTAAAAATATTGCTTTTTTTTCATACAACTTTGGTGGCACACAAGCACACGGCCCACCTGATGGAAAGTGTTTACCGTGAACTATGAACGTGTACAACACCAGGGGAGTAACACCCGTGCTGCCGAGCCTATAAGAACAGAGATTTCTGTGCCGTCAGTGCAGAAAACACAATCAGGACAAGCGTTTGGTCTTCCCACTGACATTGTGTGTAAAGTTTTTTGTGCAAACTCTCCAATGGGCTCTGTCTACCCTACTTACCACCTGGAACATAACATGAGGTTAATATAACAGTGGTATTCTGTAGGGTGGAGGTACTTTCCCAGTTGGGACGGGAATACCGTCTTGTCTGTTCACAGTTATTGGTATTTGAAGGTATATCAATTCAATCATTCAAACAGGCTTATCCCAGTCCAAAGCTGGACATACGTCTCTCCCTATATTGGGAGGCTTTGGCCTACTCTTTCCACGCGAGCCAGATGGGTTGGTACAGGGATTTATTTCGATTTTTTTTTTCTCGCATTGATATCGTCTGCATTTTTTCGTTAGTAGCCTTCGGATGAGATGGGGTGGTGATACATGGGGTGGTGATACTTATATTCTTTCTCCATCACCACACGGATGAAGGTAAATAATTACAATTAATAAATAATAAATATTCTACAACATTCTACACAACGCTATCTAGACCCATGGTAAGCATAGTTTAACTAGCTTGTGTTATGGAATCTAGAATACGGATAAATATACTTAAATACTTTTTTCTTTTTGTAAATACATACATATTATACATAGAAACATCCAGACCAATGCATATACCCATATTTATGCATACAAATATTTACACTGAGCGGGGATCGAATCCGCGCCTCCTGCGTAGCAGTCGCGTTCACTACCGCTACGCCACAGACGCTGTCAAATTAAGTTCAAGGTTGCCTGGAAGAAATCGCTTCCAGCGATAAGGCCGCCCATTATACATTAAAATGTATGCATGCTAACTACAAGTTTTACTGTAATCTATTGGTGTACAATAAAGAAATATCGATCTATCTATCTATTTAGGTGCATGAGGTCCACCAAGAGTTTCATGGCCTATGTATTTAGTTACTTGGCAGCCAGTTTGCCTGCAGATAATTTTTATTTTAGCAGGCGAACTGACTGGCACCCTTGTATCCCATAACACAGGGAATCCTAGTGTGGGATTTAGGGCTACAACCAATGTATTTAATTGACAGATTTACAAACACTATTATTAATTAAAGGTGTACCTAACGGCTTGCAGCTGAAGTTCGTTGAGTGTTACTTCAAAAAAAAGTAGATGATGAGATTCTATTATAGGCTATCATCGTGAGTTTAGAGAGATGGGGAGTCCATCGCTTGTGTAACAGCTAAGATAAATCAAATTGAAAAGTGCAAGGTGGAATACAGATACGCCCAAGTTTGGATCACATTTTAGGACCCGTTTATAGATGAGGTCTAAATTTTTAAGTCGTACGGGTATGTAACCTTTTTAGGATGCAACCACGATTGGTGTTCAGGTAATGAGGATGACTTAATTTAGTCGATTTTTAAGTTTTAACCGCCCTGAAGGTTAATTCTTTGACAAACAATAGGTACATACGCACTACTGTAATTGTTAATAATTTATTTGAATAAGTTCTATTACGAGTACGTCAGCTGCGAGCGTATGCAAGTACGTCATTATATGTTCGAGTTTGCCCATAAACAATGAACGTTTTATTATATATTATTTTATTTAATATAAAAACGTTTTATCAGATAAGTATGACTTATAAAAGCATTATTATCCTATGTATTTTTTCCTCTCTATTTATAAACTTTAGCTATGCTACATTTGAAGTTTTCCCAAGATATATCCTGATTGTAAGATAGTTTTGCCAACACAGAGTCGCTGGATCTATAAACTTGAAAATTTAGCAGTATTGCTTTCATAGTATAAGCATCCAGAAAGACTTTTTAGAAATTTCACCCCTATGTGATATTATCGGTAGTTTATGCGAATAAATAGTAAATTCGGCTTGTTTCTGAAGCAAAGGATGGCCATCGCGATTCAGCGAGGCAACACCGTCAGCGTCATTGGCACCTTTGCGCCGAGAACGATACTGGGCGTGTTATTTGACGTCACATAATCAGACAAACTTACGAATGCAAATAATGATGTGACATTTGCATGTATTAACATGGATTTGACAGTAAAAATGGTTAAAATATTTAAAAATAGTAAATACATATACAGTCCAGACTCAGCCTCCAATGTATGGCTCGAGTCAACAATAGTGCCAGGAAGACGGCAATAGGCTCACCCCCTATTACGTGATTTGTAAGTGTTAATTCAATTTTGCTTAACCCTCAGGGGATAAAGGCGTGATAAATAAACAAGAAAGAAATATTAACACCAACAATTTTTATTAAAGAATATTAGAACCGAAATTACTAATATTTCCTCTAACCTCTCCAGCTAAGCTAAATTGCTTGTGTTAGGAGTGGGCTCACGTCGGTAGTGGAATACCCAAGATTCGAACCCGGGGCCTTTCGATCCTAAGGCGGACTCCTTAACCACTAAGCTTCCGACGATTGAATTATCTTCGGTCCATTCATAGTTCGGTTACTTTGAGATTATAGGCACACTTCAATTTGACAACTACCATCTCTAGGTCAGTCATCGCCATCACATGTCATCACACCGCGACTATTGCCGAAAAGTAGCCGAAACGTCGGACTAAATGTAAATTATGCAGTAAAAATCGCGATAGAATTCGTTAAAAGAACTGGTTTTATTTCACCCTGCGTTAACAAAGTGAAAGATTAATTTAAATGTGGAAGTTTGTAATTTTTCCAAAGAAAGATTATTAAACAATACATTAGAAGCGCACGCAAAAAAGCCATGTGAAATTTCTTTTTTGGGGTTCATAACTTGAGATAACCTTGACATAACATAACATAAACTCACGCTTATATCCCCGAAGGGGTAGGCAAAGGTGTTAGAACCTACATTTCGCCAGTTTATGTTTAGGTCCCAATGTAATAGGTGGCGAGCCTATTGCCACTAACCGGGCACTTATAAATCTGCGATAAATACACACATAACTTCGAAAAGTATCGAAAAATCATTGGTGTGTACCAAGGTAAAACCTGGGATCGATCCCGAGACCTCGTCTCAGCAGTCCATTACCCATACCACTAGACTACCGCGGTAACCTTGAGGTGTATTATATCGAAGGGAAACCCGATACGGAGTAACGACTTCGTGTGATTTAAAAGGATAGTGTTACATACACGATTTGCTTTATTATGAAACATCAAGGTTGAGTATGCACGTGCTATCTTTTGAAGGCTTCGACATATTCAATCGATAGACTTATCAAATTCCAGCTGGGCAATGACCAGACTTGACCTTTTTTGTAATATCCGTCTTCACTGTGTTTTTTTATTATACCACCTGGTTTGCAGACAAGCACACGGCCCACCTGATGAAAAGTGATAACCGAGGCCTATGGACGTGTGCAACACCAAGAGAGTCACCATCCTGTAAGCACAAGAGTTTCTGTGCCGTCAGTAGAAAAGACAAAGCAGGATAAGCTTTTGGTCTTCCCACTGACAGTACAAAAACTTTCCAGTGAGCTCTAGCTACTGTACTCACCGCCGGGAATAAACACGAGGTTATTATAGCCACGGTATTCTGAAGGGCGGAGGTACTTTCCCAGTCCGACTGCTCAATTGAACGGAAATTAAATCCTTGAATTGTAATTAAAACTGGACTTATATTACTATCTTGACGATCAGAAGACAGTAAGGAGATAAGGGATTATTTTAGTGCAAAGGTAGTCGATAACTTGGAAATTATTAACTGTAACTAGACATTTACCCAAATTTAAATATATGTATTTCATGCATAAGAATCTAACCCACGATCTTAATAGACGAAGCGTGGCTGCGTTGGTAGTTTATTGGTTAAGGCCTCTTGACCTTAAGACTGACTCCTTCCGATGGTCATGATCAATGTTCCGGTCTGAAGTATGAATTCTAGCCATTACATTACCGTTCAATCAAGAACCAAGCTTTCCATTGCCGCACCATTAAGACCTGGAATTCTTTAACAGCTCACGTGTTTCCTTCTTTCTACAGTCCCGGGTCATTTAAGCGGGGCGTGAAAAAGCAGTTGATGAGGTCGTCAAGCTGAGTGCCTCCATTATAACATGCTACGGGTCTGTAATGGTGACTTTGTCTTTAGCTTAACAGCAGGTGAGGTGAAATCAAATTAGCGTGTCTTATTTAAAAAAAAAGCGTGAACCCACGCCAAACACCAGCAATTTAACTTTAGTTTAGCTGGATTGTTAGAGGAAATAATAGTTTTTGGTTAAACGAAAGGGTTAGGGCACTAGTAGTTGCGTTTTTTTTTATAGTATTTACTTATCACCTAACTGCTTAAATAAAGAAACTTTAAAAACAGACCTAGCGGTACAAATTAACAATTTTCATGGTCAACAAAACATTCATTGAACTTTAATCAAGCTAAGATATATTATCTAGTGTAGACAGATACGGAAGGTTTAAGTGTCAAGACCGAAGCGTGACGGAACACGGAATCGTACTCTGTAATTAAAAAACACATTATGTAATTTTCAACTATTGACACGGTGCATTGATTGTCATTGTGAGAAGTAGGAAAACTGCGTCACATGATAATGATTGTGATACATAAAATGACTATTGAGCAATGTTAAAGTACTATTGCTAAAACGTATTTTATTATTTACCGTATTCTTGAAATTTTATTGCTTTTTTTATCTAGGACACGCCAGCTTGACTTCACCTCGCCTGATGGTAAGCTAAAGGCAAAGTCTCAGGAAAGAGAGTCACCATTGCAGACACTAAATGGCAATCAGCTTGGCGGCCTCATAAGATGCTTTTTCACACCTCGCTTAAAGGACCCGGGACTGTAGGAAGAAGGAAACACGTGTGCTGGTAATGAATTCAGGTCTTGGTGGTGCGGCAAAAAAAGAGTCTCCGAACCGCTTGGTTCTTGCTCGTATTTTAAGTAGCCAAAGTCACGTGCAGACTAATACCTTTCTTACATGTGGAAATCCCGATCCCAATAAGGTATTTCGGTTGCATCGCGGCTGACCTTGATCGCGTCGAAATAGCTTACTCGGGTGTGGGTTCTTATCTTGTTAGGGTGACAGACAGCTCAACCTGATACCTCCAGGCCTGCGCTCATAGAGAACAGAGCTCGTTCAGCGACCTCTGACGTCCAAGACGCCTCCGCTGTATAACACACTTTTTACCATAGCCTGACAAATTCGTTGGTGGACACTCCCATGGTCCGCGCGGGTGGTGGGGGACGTAATTATCGATGACCGTTACACACGGTACTAATTACGTTACGAATATGTCTAAAGATATCCCTGTGAAATATCTTACATTGTCTAAATTGATTGATGTTGTTTTTTTATATAACTTGCTTTGGCCAGCGACTTTCATGGCGTGAAGCGTTTAAAAAAACTACTACTACTTGGAAAAAAATTAAAAAATAGGAGCATTGTACATTTGTAAGTAGTTGAAAAAATCTGAGAAATAAAACATTTTATGGTTTGTTTTAATTTTTAATACCAATCTTAAAAAAAAACAGAATAAACATACATCATTTAATCAGAGTCATCACAGTCCATGTCATGTTCCGAACTATCTTCGCTGTCGTAATCCGAACTATCAGAATCATCGTTTAATGTTATTTTTAAACTTTCGCGGTGTGAATTCATAATTATACTAAGTATCGGGACTTCTCGCGAATTATATTTTGGATATCATCGTTTAATGATATAATAAACCTGTCCAACTCATTGTCACATATACGATCGTCGTTGTAGTATTTGTCCTCATTTTTAATTATGTGATCATCGCATTTTTTCCATTTTTCAGCAGTGTAATTATCAAATAAGGTTGCAAGAGCGTCTTTCTTCTGATCTAATGTAGAACTGACATAATTCCTTGCCAAGTCGCCTTTTATATCACCCCATACCATCTCGATTGGATTGAGGTCGGGATGGTATGGAGGTAAACGAAGTACAGTGTGTCCACCCTGATTTAGAATTTCATCCACTGTATATTGTTTTGGTAATGTTTGGCTGTTAATTAAAATAATTAAATCACATTTACGCAACGTTTCGTCAAATGGAACATTATGTTTTGTTAGCCAATCTTGCATTACTTTTTTTGTACAACTCATTGTTGGTTTTTTTTTTCAATTTGTTTACAGTGGTACGCTGCGTTATCCATGAGTATCACAGAATGACTTGGAATATTAGGCAGCAGTTGTTCTTTTAACCATTTTTCGAAATTTTCCGAGTTCATATCTCCGTGATAGTCACCGCTTTTGGAAAGCGCTTTATTTATTATTATTATTATTATATTCTTTATTGTACGCCAATTACAATATTCATATTACAGAAATTGAGAAGACAAGAGCAGTACAAAGGGCGGCCTTATCGCTTACAATTTCTTCCAGGCAACCTAGGCCACAAAGCCATTATTAACGAACCCAGTTCGTCCACCAGCATGTACAATAATTAACCTAAGTCCTTTGCCAATATTTGTCAATATTCCACGTTCATTGGTAGATTGCCAGCAGTTAGACACAGTATGCGATTGATTGACATATGTCTCGTCGAGATAAAATATTGCTCTACCTTCATTTCGATATTTTTTGATAGCTAAAAGATGTACTGTCCTTACCTTAAAGACGTAATGTCAGGGCGCTCGATGAGCAGTTTTCGTTTGGACTGACATTTTTTATATGTAAAACCAAGCCTCCGCTAAGTATTTCTTGAATACTCCCGAGAACAGTCTAATATACCATCTTCCTTTAAATCAGCGTTTATTTTTCTTAAAGTAGGGACCTCTTTCTTAACGGTGTAATATTGTGTTATTTTCCTCCGAATAACACCTTCCGTAAAGTTATCAATTATAATACGTTTCTTTGCAATTTTGTTTTTCTTTGGAGATTTGAAAGTAGTAGCAGTACCATCATTTTCACACAGCAATTTTCCTTGGCGAACAATATTCCTAACTGAAGTATTCGATAAACTTGTTACATTAGCCACTAAGTTTGCCAAATTAACATCGTTTTGATATTCAAACGAAGCTGGACCCTTTGCGATTTTTAAAATAGTTATATACATTGTAAGTAATTTGTTTAGCTTGACGTCCAATAACTTTGCCTATCGGCGGACTCATCTTCATATATTAATATCGTGTGCGTTTTGTGACGTGCGACCGTACTCAATATGTATTGCCGTCAACAGCGACGACGCGCAACTGAATGACGGCTCTGAGAGCCAGCCTCCACCCCGCGCTCGTCTCTTACTCCTCCCGCTGTCTTTCGTCCCCCGCGCCCGCAGACCATGGGAGTGTCACGAACGAGCTTGAGAGAGCCCTAAGTCAGGCTCGTTCCATCGTCTCCTTCTCGAGCGCTATTTGCTCGCAAAAGGAGGCAACGACAGCCTACACACTCGCACTTATCTCAAATTGCGTGACTATAAATATAATAGGCGCGTGGTTCCCGGCAGAGTAGAATTTGGGCCACCCCATATCTTCCCATGCGGTGTCGTACGGCGACTTAGGGATAGGGCTGTTTAATATCCGACAGATATATTCAGCCCAGACTCAGCCTCAGATGCATGGCTCGAGTCAACAATAGTGCCCGAAATACAGGAATAGGCTCACTCCCTGTTACGCACCGAATTCAATGATTGGTGAAATGTAGGTGTTAATTCACCTCTGCCTAACCCTCCGGGGATAAAGGCGTGATTATATGTATGTGTGTATAAATATAAGATAACGATAAAATAATTCAATTCAATTCAATTCAATTCAATTCAATTTATTTATTTAATTAATATCAAAGAATCAAAGAATCAATCCTATTCTATACATTATTATCACATTTATCGATAATTCTATTCTCGCGATCGCGATTCCAATAAATTGTGATCGAATATCAAGTTTAGAACTTGAATATGAGATGATTCTCAAAATATAAAGCCTTGCTATCGAGAGCACGTAAATATTGAGTGTTATTCGAAGCTCCGCTGAGTGCATCAGCCTTCAACTGCCGATATTTTCAAGATATGAATAATATAATACCTGTCTATAGCCTCACCTCAACCTTCACGGACGCGTTTAGAACAGATTTATGAATATTACAGTACTCATTAGATTCCTATCACATTATTTTTTATACCACTTAGGTGGCCGAAAAGCACACGGTCCACCTGATGGAAAGTGGTTGCCGTGGCCTATGGACGTGTGCAACACCCTGAAGACACACTCGCGCTGCCGACTGTTTAAGCAAAGAGTGTTTCTGTACCGTCAGTGTAGATTATTTAGAATTTAGACCTAGTTTTATGTATATAGTTTTGATTATGATTTTTTAGTTTATATTGCAACATCTTCATCATACTTGCTTTCCCGATGGCAAATGTGAATGATATAATTTACGTTTTGGACATTAATTAAGTTTTTATGGTATTGGTTGGAATTATATTTTTTTGACATGAAACCTGACAGCGCTTAGCCCGAGAGGCCATATTATTTTATTTAATTGCATCATATTCAGGGGTACCAAACTAACTAAGTTAGTACTGACTTCTAATAGATCGGTAAATCTGTAAATTCTGTAATTTTTATCTTATCTTTGAGTTATTTTATACTTTTCAGTTTTTGAAGTCAGTTTTTTTAAACGCTAGTTTTTTTTATTTTTTACATTGTGTGTAAGTCCTTGAGCACATTTTTTATTCTTGTACATCAATAACATTAATGTAATAGCATAATAATAGGAAAGAAATATTATTTAAAGACTCTTTTCTTGGCCGAACCACCAAGACCTGGAATTCAGTACTAGTATTGTTTCCTTCTTCCTACAGTCTCGGGTCCTTTAAGCGGGTCGTGAAAAAGCACCTGATGAGGTCGCCAAGCGGAGTGCCACCATTGAAATATTACTTAGTGCAGGGCTCGGATGTCACCCTTACACTGTGCAGAATATACAAGCAAGAACCAAGCGTTTCGGCGTTTCTTTTTTTTGCTGTACCACCTAGACATTCATTTCCTGTTCATGTGTGTTTCCTTCTTCCTACAGTCCCGGGTACTTTAAGCGGGGCGTGATAAAGCATCTGGTGAGGCCGCCAAGCCGAGTGCCACCATTGTAACATTATTTAGTGTCTGTAATAGTGACCCTCTTTTCTGAGAATCTGCCTTTAGTTTACCATCAGGCGAGGTGAAGTTGAGTTGGCGTGTCTTAGATAAAAAAAACATAATAGCAATAATATATCTTACGTTCAGTAAATAATTTTATGCGAGACGCTCAATAATTAAATCATATTTTTTATATTACGTAATAATATATGTATCAAAATCAGTAAAAACTGTAAGTTAATTTTTATTAATATTACGAATAATGAGTTCGTCCTTGTTAATTTTAGTTACTAGCCATAGTTTGAATAAATAATTCGTTTTAATATATTTTTTATAAAGCACAAATTATTTTTATTATGTTAAATATTTATAAAAAAAAACTTTACAATGCTGAATTATAAATAAGTAACTAATAAAAAAACTTGTCATGAAAAGATTTGTGTATTATTTTAGTAGTAAATACAGATTCTCCCATTTCACTTCACTCATGGTATTCCGAGTACAGTCAGCGTCAGAACGATCTTGACTACAAAGTCTCAAAATGATATAAGATAGATTTAACTAATATGATTATACATCAAACAAACTGGTTTGCATAGTGAATAGGCATTATTATGGTGAAGCTTGTGCATGTGGCAAGCCGATAGGACTTCCAAATATACGTAACATAACTTAAACTCACGCCTATATCCCCGAAGGGGTAGAGTGTGTGTGTGTGTGTAAACAATGAAATAAAAATTACGATGTCCGCATGGCATGGCATGCTATCCGAGGCACGGAAATGTCTCATATTGCTAATTATGATATGTTACCCTACTCGGTTATCACGTAACCACGAGTCCATGAACACAAGTCTTTGAAAACGTCTGATGATAATAAGCTTCACCTCTAATACGAAGAAAAAAGACATGGTTGACGAAATCGGAGTGCAAAATAAATCAATAACACCTATCTTTTGAGAATATGATACTCTGTGACGGGCTGGCACACTGTCACAACATACTGAATACATCCCACTACCGTCACGGAGTAGCCCACAGAAATATATTAGGATAGAACAGCTATGTCAGCGGGGAACGCGTGCCACTTTTTTAGAACATTCTTGCCGTTTGAGGCAGAATCTTTCTAATGCTTTTTTATACCACTTGGTTGGCAGGCATGTACACGGCCCATCTTATGGAAACTGGTTACTATGGCCTATGGACGTGTGCAACACCAAGGGAGTCACACTTGCACTGCCAACCCTGTAAGTACAAGAGTTTCTGTGCCGTCAGGGTAAAAGACAAAGCAGGACAAGCTTTTGGTCTTCCCACTGACAACACTAAAACTCTTCAGTGAGCTCTGGCTTCCTTACTCACCGCCGGGAACACAACATGAGATTATTATGGCCGCGATATTCTGTAGGGCGGAGGTTCTTTCCCAGTCGTACTTCTCAAGTGCTTACTCAGTACTGGTAAAAAAATATCTTGAAAATGCCATACTGTACTCTTTCTAACTGTAGAATAGAAATTGAGAAGTGTATTAGAAAAATAAATGCATTTCATTTCTTTCGTGAGTAAAGCACTTGTGAATGGACAGACCAGCTGGGGTTGATATCGCAGTACATATTTTGGGCCATTTTTTTAATTTTTTTTTAATGGTAAGTTATAAGTACTCAAAACCAGCGGGCTTGCATGAAAGGTTTCATTACAGTAGAGGAACCGCGTGAAGTATGTAAGGATAGAGTCGATTACCGGGCTGTGGTATCTAGCTACCCGGAGGGAAATATACGTGAGCATATGTATGTATATATTTATGAGGAAGTCGCGCGGCATGGAGGGGAGCACTGCTTGTGCCCGTTCTATCCTAGTATATGTCTGTGGAGTAGCCCAAAGTTATTTTGGTCACAATATTCGTTCGTCACTCCGGTTATTACCACCAAGGCCTTCACCTTACGTCTTAATATGACCGATGTTGCGAACATAAAACGTACGACGAGAATAATTATGCAGCCAACATGAAACAATAGGTCGGCTTTTGATTAAGAAGATTAAAAAACCTATTCTCCTAATAAAATATATAAAAAATAATAATTTCGATCTGTCAAAATCAAATGGAATTTCAATAACGGGTTTTTTAAACACAATTGATATAAGAAAGAACATTGACACCGTTTTAAACATTAGATCAAGACTTAATTTTGAAAATGGAATTACGAGATTTTGACTTTCTTCTTTCTGATTTCGATTTTCTTCGAAATCGTGATTGTTTTTAACGTTTTCAAGTATTAGATACTTCAGACAAGAAACTCCGGCCGTCGTTGTCAGCCACAGTACTTTCAGTTAGAATTAAACCTAAGGGTTAGGTAGAGTGCATATGATACACTCATATGTACTCATACCAGATATAATTATCGAGCCGAGCTTGACGTCAACGGAAATCGCAAAAGAAAATCTCGAGTAGGTCAAACAACTCTTACTGAAAGATAACCACAGGTAAATGAGTCCTCATCTATACATAGTATATATAAGTAGTATAACTAGTAATCTTACATATGAAGCATGAGTCGTTAGGCAAATATTATAAAACTAAAGGTTTTTGTTTGTTTGTTTGAACGCGCTAATCTCAGAAACTGCTGGTTTGAATTGAAAAAATCTTTTTGTATTGAATAGCTCGTTTATCAGCAAAAGTTTTAGGCTATATATCATTATGCTACTGCTTAAGGGAGCGGAGCAGTGATCATAAATGTTAACAAATCTGGCAATGTTTCATACATTATTTGAAGACTAAAAATTTAATATGGCACGGCCGAAGCTGAGGCACAGATTAATGAATAGTTTGTACGTAAGCTGAGGCGGGTCAGCTAGTTTAAAAATAAACGAAGATTAATCACTACAACAAAAATATTTCATTCATAACAGTGACCAATATGTTTCAACGACTTTCAACAAAAAGATCTCAATTTTAGAAACAATTAGGTATAGGTATTTCTATCATGGTCACTCACATCAGTATCAAAATAAACAGGATATTTACCATGTTTCATTGTTTTGAGTTTCCGATATTCTTCTGTCTGGCATCCAGTGGTCCGTCTTTGCAAAAACTACCAGGAACAAGCCAATACAAAATCGCGAGTGGATACAGTAAGCATCGTGTGTCGTGAACGTGATCGAGATCGGGTTCGAATTTGTAGTGAGAGTGAAACCAATAGTAGTGCAGATACGCGTAGTAAAAGAACTCGAAAGAGGGTAGATCGATATAATTACTCCTAGGAAATATCTTTTCTCTGTTCACCGCCACAACTCCAGTTCCTCCGTGATCATGGTGCTTGCAACAGCGCCGAAATATCGGAAACTCAAAACAATGAAACATGATAAATATCCCGTTTATTTTGATCCTGATAATTAGGTATGTTCCACCTGCCAATTATTTCTAAAGACGATCATAATTTTCGTTTTAATCACCTTTCAAAATAAATATGAGAAAAGAAAGGCACTATGATAGTAAAAGAATGGGGCATTACTCAAGCGCTCGCTATAAAAAACAAAAACAAAAGAATAACGCATCTTCTAGAAACAAATAGTGACCTCATTTCCGCATAGTCCTAATGAGTTTTTTTAGACTCTATTTTAATGAATGAAGTACTATATTCCTTTGTGTTTTTTTTAATGATTAAACGCCAAGACAGTCGTCAGCACGTCACTCTCCAATTACTATTAGTTTTTAAATATTTTTTGGCATTAACGCAAAATGAATGATTTATTTTACAAGCTTTTAGCATTTTACACCAGCGAGTACCCGGGAGTATAGTTACCAGTATATATCTGGTCCCCAAGTTGACCCTGGCACGCGCGGACTGGTTCTATATAATCTGTGATTGGTGTATTTGAGTTCCTCCACAGTCGTAGCACCCCGTGATATCCTCAAACGGCACCCAACCACCATTTACCATTATCTTTTTTTAAAGGAGGTAGGACACGGCGGTATATCCGCCCGATTGAGCAGTCCGACTGGGGAAGTACCTCCGCCCTACAGAATACCGCGGTTATAATAACTTCGTGTTATGTTCCCAGCGGTGAGTAGGGTAGCCAGAGCTCACTGGAGAATTTGTGCCGTCAGTGGGAAGACTAAAGGCTTGTCCTGATTTGTCTTCTACTGACAGCACAGAAACTGTACTTACAGGGTTGGCAGCGCGACTGTGACTCCTCTGGTGTTACAGACGTCCATAGGCCACGGTAACTACTTTCCATCAGGTGGGCCGTGTGCTTGTCTGCCAACTAAGTGGTATAAAAAAAAAAAATCTTCATGATGAGATTTTTTCCTGATTGCGTCTGAGGCCGAGGTGACCTTGGAGCTCTAGGTCCATCTACTGGCTCTTCCTCCTGACGATCTTGGGCGCCCATGGTAGTGAGACCATTTGCACGCACCATCTCCACGACTAATTTAACCTAACCTAACCAGGACTTCTTGGGCCTACCCCTTCTACCTGGACCAAGCGGTGCAGGTTTTTTTATACCACTTTGTTGACAGACAAGCACACGGCCCACCTGATGGAAAGTGGTCACCGTGGCCTATGGAAGTGTGCAACACCAAGGGAGTCGAACTCGCGCTGCCTACTGCAGGATGGGCAGCGCGACGTCACAGCACAGAGTTTCTGTGCCGTCAGTGTAAAAGACAAAGCAGGACAAATTCAAATTCAAATTTTATTTGCATAAAACATGGTGTACATAGATGTTAAAAAAGGTTTACAAAACTGAGCATGCATGTTTTGCCAGTGGTGTACTAGCGCACAAATATTTATTCCTTATTAACTTTGATTAAAAATTCGTCAATGCTATAGAAGCTATGTTCATTTAGCCATTTATATAATTCTTTTTTAAATTTTTTAGTGCTTAGTCCTTTAAGATACATTGGTATTTTATTGTAAATTCGTACACACATAGCAAGGCAACTCTTATTGTATTTGGTGGACTTCGGGATATCACTCAGCACAAGCCTATAGGGATCTCTCCGGCTACGTGAGCTTACACTTTTTGCTACTTTGAATAGATCACTATGTTGCCACACAAACAGACATATCTCATAAATATATAACGATGGCAACGGTAACAGATTGAGTTTTTTAAACAACGGTCGACATGACTCGTCTGGTTTAATTCCACATATAGCCCTAATGCACTTCTTTTGAGCAATAAATGCTTTATTGCAATCTGTACTATTACCCCACACTATAAGGCCATATCGTAATACAGATTCTACGTAAGCACGGTACGATATTATGGAAGTTTTACGGTTAGTGATCAGTTTTATTTGCCTTAAAGCATATACGTATTTATTAATTTTATTTGTTACGCATTCAATTTGAGTCTTCCAGCTCATTTGTTGATCCAACATTATTCCTAAAAATTTTGTCTCCTAGACTTCTTTTATTTTTGGTATATTCAAATCAAAATTAAACTTCTCATTGTAACATTGGTTAAATTGCACGTATACTGATTTGTTAAGATTAATTTTTAAATTATTTATATTTAGGTATTCGATTAGCATGTCAATAGTATTATTTATTTCATCTTCGTGATATTTAATTGCATTTCCTGTTTTTTTGATGTCACAATAATCGAGATGATTGTGATGATGTGATTTAAAATACTGGCAATGTCATTGATATATATCAGAAACAATATAGGGCCTAACACACTCCCTTGAGGAACGCCACATACGTTGTATCGAGAGTCAGATAGATAGTCCACAACATTACAGTTTTTGTCGATTTTTGTGGTTAGAACACGTTGTTGTCTGTTTCTCAGGTATGTTGATAGCCATAGAAGTGCAGGTCCCCGTATACCAATAGCGTCAAGTTTATCTATCAAAATGTCGTGTGAAATGTAGTCAAAGGCCTTAGATAAGTCAAAAAATAAACCCGTAGTCAAATTATTATTATTAATATTAGTCAGCGTTATGTTTATCAAAGAATATATTGCTAGAGTCGTAGATTTTTGCTTTTGAAACCCGTGCTGCTCGATGCCTATTAATTGAAATTTATTACAGTAACTTATTAGCCTCTTGTACATACATTTTTCGAAAATTTTCGAAAGAATTGGAATTAATGTAATTGGGCGATAGTTATTGATGTCGGATTTTTCTCCTTTCTTAAAAATAGGCTTAACTATTGATATCTTTAGCGCATCAGGGAACACTCCAGATAAAAAGGATTGGTTTATTAGATGTGTCAAAACCGTCACTATTTCATCTACAGACGCTTTTATAATTTTGGTGCTAATTTCGTCGTAGCCTTCCGACCTGGTGTTTTTTAATGCCATTATTTCCATTTTTACTTCACTTTCAGTCATTGGCATTAGATACATAGAATTAGCTTGCGTATGTCTTAAGCTTTTGGTTTTTGGTCACATTAACTCACCAGTGAACTCTGGCTACCCTACACGATTATGGCCGCAGTATTCTGTAGGGCGGAGATACTTCCCCAGTCGGGCTGCTCAATTGGACGGAAATACCGTCGTGTCCTACCTCCTCCTAGGCAGCAAGAAGGGATATAGTGGTATGATGCCCACTATTAGTGCATTGGTTACCCACGTAGCCTGGTGGTTGCCGCAAGACTCGGCCGCTCCAGCGAAGGCGGCTCTCTTGCATTTTAATTGCGATGTCACGGACATGAAGGCTGCCGCTGATGCGAGAGTAACTCACGCGAAATTTATACGTTACTCCACACATCCACTGCAGCATTTGTATGCATACATTAAAGAGTACATTTTATGATAAAGATCAAGATATATGCCGGTAACTGTACCGTGACGGGTGTTATATGTCTGGTGCCAGGTTTAGTTTTCAGTACATCTGTGTGTGTCATTGCCGGTCAAAGATCACTTAGTAAAATGTATCCATCATGTCTTGACTGTTGGGTAATAGTCATTAAACATATTGAGAACACACCACAGTCTTCTTCTTCATTTTAGCGATAATCCCAGTCGCATCCTATGCTTTCACCTCACAGTCTGGGGTCCGCTTTACCAGTCTAATTGCAGTTTTTCCACAATATTTTACAGTAATAATACTGTGGAAAAAGTACAAGTGCGTTTTCAATATGTGTAAAATTCCACCAAGTGCCATCAATCAACAGTATAAATAGTTTAATAGTCATTATCTTCTCAAATTTCTGGCTAAAATCTTTGGATACTTGTGATGTTTTTTCTGTAATGTTATTGGTTACATTTATATTTTTGAAGACGGGATTCTTCTGATTTCTGTTAGTTGACTTTTTATTACAGGCCGTCCAACCCTAGAGGAAAGTCTGCGCCAGTCATGTGTTCGTCTATAAGCTTGTGTACCAACTTGTAGGGGTTTCCTTTGATAGCAACATAACATAAACTCATAAACTCACGCCTATATTCCCAAAGGGGTAGGCAGAGGTGCTAGCACCCACATTTCGCCAGTTTATGTTTAGGTCCCAATGTAATAGGTGGCGAGCCTATTACATTGCATATAGCAACAGCCACGGAATAAAGCAAGGAGACAATGAATTTTTCTATGTATGTGTGACGGAGAAAGAATACAAGTACCACCTCCCCTTCTCATCCGAAGGGTATCGTAAGAGGCGACTAACGGAGAAATATGTAGCTGATATCACTAAGATAGAAGGAAAACCTAAAATA
Organism: Eilema griseolum; assembly: GCA_963662185.1. NCBI lineage: Eukaryota > Metazoa > Arthropoda > Insecta > Lepidoptera > Erebidae > Eilema > Eilema griseolum. The sequence goes on from OY759249.1 coordinate 8,938,706, forward strand.
AAACCCTGTACCAAACCGTCTGGCTGGCGTGGAAACAGTATGCCAAAGCCTTGCGATATTAAGAGAGGCCTATGTTCAGCAGTGATTGCGATAGGCTAATTGATTGATTGATTGAATGATAAAGATGGTTTGGGTCATAATATAGAACTGAAAATGAATCGAACCCGCACTCCTTGCATAGCTGCAGTCGCCTTCACTACCGTCACGCCACAGACTCTATCCTTCGGTCCTTATCCCATATTTATTTGGAATCAGCCGGCATAATATACACGTTTTTTCCATTCACCTCTAGTTGCAGTCATTCCTTTCTAGCTCTATCATCTCTCACAGAGTCATCATCTCATCACAGTTCATCCATCTCATCTTAGGTCTTCCTCTCTCCTTGTCCACTTCCATAGTGAACGCCTTCATTACCACATCACTTTCATCCCTACGCATTACAACGTCCGAACCAAGATGTACCTCTACCAACCGGGAGAAAGTAGATTTTTCCTTTTAGAAAAGTGGGGCAAATAAGCAGGGCGAATGCTAAATTAACTGTTAAAAGTTCTTTAAAACTAAATTTAAGAACAAAGATCATCAAAGTGCGTAAATATATTTACTTTTAATGTATTTTAAGCATACATTAACGCCTAAAATAGTTTTTGAATGTGAAACGACAATAGAACGAGTATCACCGGTTGTCTAAGAATTTCCTGTTCAGGCTTCTTGGCACATATTTGTGTTTATTTTTGTTGGCACTTAAAATATTTGTTTTATATTAAATTAAATGACAATATAAGGAAAACTGCTTCGGTAGCGTAGTGGTAGTTATAGTGGCTGTTGTACATAATGTTCTTGGATTCGAATACCGGGTAAGATAAACTGTTAAAAGGCATTTTTGTAAAAATGTGTTTGGAATCTCTTATTGTTTAAAACCTCGGTGGCGTGGTGGTAGTGAACGCGGCTGCTAGGCAGGAGGGGCGGGTTCAGTCCCCGCTCAGTGCAAATATTTGTATGCAAGAATATGAGTATTTATTACTTGCCATACGAATATCTATGGCAGTCGTTGCGATTTTTTTATACCAGTTAGGTGGCAGACAAGCACACGACCCACCTGATGGGAAGTGGTTGCTGTGGAAGCACCAGAGCTGCGGCTAATAGATAGCTCGGCATTCCCGTCGTATTTAGTCGAGTTTGTCGCAAATAAATTACCCAAAAGATCGGTTTTCTCCTTAGCGCCATAGGCCCGACTGTCGTCTGGTTTTTGCAGCCCTTTAGTTAGAGTCTTCAAATGTTTGACTAGTCTAACTACAGAACTTCAATATCTCTAATAGGTTTTAGAGGTTAAATGGCAGTCGATTTACGGAAAGTATCGAAATTCAACCGCATCTTAGACTAGAAAGCCGACCCCAACTGAGTTGAGAAAAGGCTTAGAGAATGATGATGATCTATAAACCTCTTACTTGTAGAAGATGGGGTAAGCAGTCAGCAAGCTCCGAGGTAAAAGCTTCCGATGCAATCGAGAACAAAGATGATGATGAAATGAAGTCTAAACGAACCAAAAAACACCACCTGTGTTTTTTGGTGTGTTGAAATGAATATTCAACATGCCGGTTAGACATTATTGGCGCTGCTATAACAGCAGCTGTTATTTTTCTTTTGTTTGTTACATAACATACATAACATAAACTTACGCCTATATCCCCGAAGGGGTAGGCAGAGGTGCTAGCACCCACATTTCGCCAGTTTATGTTTAGGTCCCAATGTAATAGGTGGCGAGCCTATTGTCATTAACCGGGCACTTATAAACACACACATAACTTCGAAAAGCATCGAAAAGTCATTGGTGTGTGTGTGCCTTGGTAAAACCTGGGATCGAATCCGAGACCTCGTCTCGCAGCAGTCAATTACCCATACCACTAGGCTACCGCGGTTCTTTGTTTATTATTATTTCGAAATTTCTTTTGTTTGTACATGTGTGATCAATCATATAAATAATTTTCTTTTTTTTCTTCTTTCTTCATGAATTAACAAGAACTGTAAAAAATACTATTTTTCATAAATAGGTGATAAGTTATCTGTTTACCATATTTTAACAGACACGTTTACGTGGTCTAGGCGTGAAAAGTAATAGACAGACAGAGTTACTTTCGCTTTTAAAATATTAGTTATGGATCGTCTAAGGTATTTTTCATAGTCAGCTTTTTAATTTTCAACAAGTCTCAACCATAAGTTTGTCATCAAAACAAATAACATATAATTTGATCAGTTTTATGTGCAATGGACTCAACACTAGCATATTAATGTCTACTGCGATTATTCGTAAGAGTCTCTCACAGTTGGGTTTTAATCATAGATTTAGAATAAGCTAGATCTTATGCCCAACTGTCCAATTTTCAGCGCTACCGATGACGTATATCACACAATTATCATACTACTTAATGAAAGAGTGTGTGTGTGTCCAAACGGCTCAACAGATCTGGCTAAAACTTTTCACAAGGATAAATAACAGTCTGAAAATACACATAGACCAAATTTATCCTTGAAGTAAGTTCCTATGACTTGCGGTGCGGCAACGGATCAGTATTCTGCGCGGGCAGAGGCACACACAGAGTTACATCAAACGCAACCTGTCAGCACAATTATATATGTTTAAATTTACTTTAGATTGGTAAAGTTTAAAAGTAGACAAAATTTGCAGCCTGGAAAGGTGCGAATAACTAGTACCTACACTGCACTAGTTTGGTGACAAGTTGGGTCACACGTAAACCGTAAAACATTCTTCTTATCTAGCCTCCTCTAAGTCTGTGGTTTCAAATGTGATTACGTTCATGTCTTGTTTAGTAATCTGGTAAGTATTAATGTCAAATAATGTTCTTGTTTTTATGTGGTTTTACTTAAAATTTCACTCATTAATGAGTATATTTTTAGCATGTTTTCGAGATACAGCAACTAGTAGATGCAAAGTCCGGGTTCAAAAGTAATTATTTTAATCGCTTTTAATATTCATACCACCTATTGCGATGCTTTTAGTGTTCAAGAGAAACAGGATAATGTACCTAAGTACAAAGAACCGTGGAATGAAAGGAGGTTTTGGGCAAACAAACTCCATTAAGCTCTTCAGGATCCAGGTTAGCTAACCACAGCTAGAAGCCAGTACACTTACTGATAGATGGATGAGACTATGACATAGACCTTTTTCTCGAGATTAGGAGGTCAAACGGAGTCGCTCCTACAAGAGTCAATTACGCCAAATAAAGAGAAAGAGTAGGTAAGTGAGTGGGCCTCGGACACCAAGGTGAAAGCTGCAGATGCAATCGGGAACAACCCTAAAATAATGACGATAAAAAAACGCGCTTGGTGAACCCGAAAATTCTGACGTTAGCTACACACGTCCAAGAAATCGAAGTACAGGAAACGATCACCAATCTTAGTTTATTGCCACTTGTAAGCAATCCAGAATATAATTCAGCATGTCATATGTTTTCTCCGTTGCATTCTTGGCTGTCGTATCGTGCAACAGATGCGTCTCATCCAATTCCATATTAGCGTGGCGTTTCGCCAATTTCTTATTTTTTCAAGATTTCCACCTTCCTGAAAAGTGAAGGGGATTTGTCGTGCGAAATAACGATTCAATCAACTTCAGTACGTCAGTGATTTTATAAAAATATGGATTAAGATTAACCATTCACTTTTCAGTGTCACTTTTTTGATTCTTGAAGTGAATTTTTATAAAAAAAATATTTCTACTTTTGTCGCTAATATTACTCAAATGCTTTAAATGTACTTAAAATAATTATTTCCCTAAATATTCTATTATAATATACAATTACTTACAAGTTTATATAAAACTATGCTAACTATACAATATATACAAAAATGGAATAGAGAAAAAAAGGGAGACTGTAATTTTAGGCATCGAAAAATTCCTCCCCATCGATCTCTACTGGTACCGTGCCCAAGAGGCTGGCGGCATTACCACGCTGAATGGCGATGCCAATTCTTTGAGGGAGGTAAAGGCCAGCCTTATGGTCACGGGAAGCGTCGATTAGTCGCTTCGCTATTTCTTTGAGTAGCGCGCGCGCGCTTGGACCCCACGGACCCAACGTTTCGACTCCAAACGGCTCAAAAATATAATTACCAGTTAAATTGGTATATTTGCGCCGTTTGAGAGTCTCCGCTGATGCAGCAGCAGCGCATGCGCAGTCCATCGTACTTGGAAGATGGGAAGGTGCCAGGGTGTCGACGCAAGTTGCATCCCACACCAAAGGCCTACACATCTTCTAAGGCATCAACGACATACCGTCCGGTCTCTTACCATCGTCGCGAGCCAAGCCAACAGGTTCAAGTATAGCTGGCACGCCGGCGGTGACAAGAGCTCGACGGATAATGTCGTTAATGTTTGCATGTCGGGACATGCGGCCTGCGCTCCTGTTGCAAGACAATCCGTGATGTCCAAGGCTATCGACAGCTTCTCCACAGAGACACCGATGCGGAGAAACACACGATGCACCCAAACGAAGGCAAGTCGCAATGCGGAAGGTCGTGTCGTCCAACATTGTTCCAATGTTGGGCGAAGGAAGTGCCTGGAGCCATACACCAGATTCCCATTCACCCACAGCCAATAGACGAGCGCGCTCAGCTCGCTCGCTGGTAGCTGTACTGATTAAATGTTTTTTAACACCAAAACTGAGCGGCTCATCCCATTGCCTTTGGGAAGATGGGTTGGCGGGCATGGCGGCAGTTGGACAAGTCATTTTCCAAGCATTTACAGCTTCGGCCTTACCTGGCACATCCGAATTAATCAGTGAAGAAGATAGAATTTTCCTGACTAATTCTTCAGTGCCATAAACCGACGACAAAAATGCTGGCATACTTACATCTGCAATTTTGCGAACGCTGAGGCTCCCGAGACGAAGTGGAAGGGACGCCTGAAGCCACACTCGATCGTTCAAATTTATATTTAAAATTTTGCATAGAGTGACTTGCAGCACTTTATCCACTTGACCTAAAAGTTCCAAAAATTTAAAAAGTTGAGTTGAGCGCAGAGCATGTGTAAATTTTGGTACGAAAAGACAATGCCGAATAATGGTGAAAGCTGAATGTATATTAATTTGGTACAATCACTCCGAAACATCACAAAAAAAAAATATTTTCTCTTCCACAAAAGACTCGTAAGCATCTTCAAGAATTGGCGACCCAAGGAGGCGGAGAGAACTTTTTTGTAAAACTTTTAAATTTGGAGCCAAAGCATTGAATTTTGAGAGTACATAAAGAAAAAGTTACAGTATGTTTTTAAGGGTGAATTTCTCTGTCCTGTAAAGTACTTTTGCATTCCTGTAAAGTGATTTTTCAGAAGTATCTGTATACGACGATGAAAATGTCTAAAATGTAGTGGTTCCTGATGTTCTGCGGACACCATTTTTTTTTACTTTTAAATCGTCATGAGCTCAATCACGATAAATACACAAATTACCTTAAATAAATACTAAATGTAGATCAAAACTGATATTTTAAACATTGACATGTTTATGCGCGTACGTGACTTGCGCCCAAATTATGTGCATTTCGATCTGGCTGGTTTTAAGTACAAAAAAAGGTCAAAAAGTTAGTTTAATACTGATTTGAAATTCGTAAACTGGTACGAATTTACATGCAGCGGTCAAACCGAACATAACATCAATACTGAAAAACAATTTTTTCAATCAATAATAATATTGAGAGGAAAATTTAAAAGTGATGATATTTCGGTAGGTAATCAAGTTTATAAGAGGAATATAAGTGGGCAAGTCGGTCAGCCTCGATCTCGAAAAACAACATCCATCAAATTGAGTACTTTTTTAAAAAAGGACAGGTAACAAGTAGCCAAATCCGAAGTTCTAGCTTGGCAGTCGTCTTGGTTGTCGCCTAAATTATTACAGAAGGTAGGACACGACGGTATTTTCGTCCAATTGAGCAAATCCGACTGGAGAAGTACAGAATACTGCGGTCATAATAACCTGATGTTGTATTCCCGGCGGTGTGTAAAGTAAAAAGTGAGAAGACCAAAGGCTGGTCCTGATTTGTCTTCTACACTGACGGCACAGAAACTCTCAGTGCTGACAGCGCGAGTGTAACTCCTTTAGTGTTGCACACGTAGCCCATACCACGGTACCCACTTTCTATCAGGTGGGCCGTGTGCTTGACTGCCACATAAATGCTATAAAAAAAGAAGTAAGAAAGCGAACCCCGGGTACCAATGCCCAAGTTTTGAGTACAGCCCGAATTGGTTAACAGTTGTTCTCCATAATGGCTTCTGCAGCGGTATCACCGCAATTTAGCCAATATCAACCAATGTTTATACGACAATGTAACGTTTTTCAAGAAATTCTACCAAGGCCATGTTAACCACGACAGTAAATGTGTTTCCTTATGTCCGCCCCTACAAGATCAAGTGCTTGATCAGGAACATTATTCTGAAATACATCAAGATTGAAACGAAAGAACATCGCTGTCGTAACGTTAGAAGACGGTGGATTAAAATTAGTTAGAAAAGAAGAAAGAAATGACGAAAAACTAGTCTAACTGTAATGTATCGATTCGTACTTACGAAACAGTTTGTCACTCAGAATAGGGTGCCAGAATATTGAATGAATTTTAGAGGATAATAAACAGTTTTTCCGTGATTCCCGAGTTTTAAATATTTTTTAATGTTTCACGATACGTAGGCAACAGGAGGGGGAGGGGGATTTTTGTAGGTAATCTCGAATCAGTAGCCAAATCTGCTTAGATTAAGAACAGATATTTTAGTAAATCATGATTTGAGACTTATTTTTGAATGAATAAGAATAAACTACTTGATATAATTTTTTTTTGATTATGTTAAAGTGAGTAATATAAATGAATTATTCTTATATTTGTTAAGTGATTCGGTAACACCTTTCATCTGATTGTGATAAACGTTGTCACTTACTTTATGCCCTTGTGCCTATAATACAATGAAGGTACCTACCTACAAATTCGTGGCCGACCGCATACAACAGCTGCGGACGACAGCAGCACACAGCATATGTCTGTCTGTCTGTGAAATAGATTTGAATGTGATAATATCGTTTTTACTATTGACACTCGACAAAGGGCCCGCGATTAAACATTTAGGTTATAACAACCTGTAATGGGACTGTAAGGTTAATATAAATAAATAAATCTATCTCTCAGGTATAAGTCCGGCCCTGGCGGGGGAAGTTATACGTGGGGATCTTGCGCACGATAAACGATATGTGTAGCGTAATGATAGAGCAATCATCTGCTCTGCTATGTTCCTAACTGTTTGTAATTGCAAAGTTTTCATAACATTGTACGTTATCGCGCACTGCGTTACACATCAATGTCACTGAACAATATTCAATATTTGTTTCGGATGTTTATTGTTTATTATAACATATTGTCAATTGCAATGGTAATCCGAGGAGATGGCCAGATCGAGAGAAATGGTTATGGGTTGGCCGGGGTGCGAGGGATATGCTTGTTAACCTCACCTTCGGCAACCAAACGACCTGCAGGCGTCGTGTGTTTTAGACGGTTCGAATACGACATAACCTCTCCCACCGGCTCCACCGGGTATCCGTGGGGAATTTCCGCATGTAAAAAAAAACCAACAATTTTTAATTATAATACTAGACAAGCCGCTGCGGCCTCGTCTGTGGCATGTGTCTAATCTAATCTACCCCAATACCAAATTTAATCAAAATCGGTTCTGCGGTTTAGGCGTGCAAGCGTAACATACAGACAGACAAACAAAGTTACTTTCGCATTATTTATAATATAAGTATGGATTTGTAATTAATTCATAATTGTTACTAATATCGGCAGTCAATCAATGTATTGTCAATAACATGTTTCAAAGTCAATAGATGTTCATCAATGTGGAAAATTTCCACATTTCCACGATGCATCCTGTCACTGTTTTAATGGAAAACGCCTATTGTGTATCAACCATTGTCGTTATTGAAAGAGACGTGGTTATTTGTGTTATAATTTGGCAATGAACACGTGCAGAATAATTTTGTATTTTGTACTGGAAGTAGGTAGAGGTTCTTTGACTGTGACTGTCAAAGGAAACGCAACACGAAGGAGTTCTGTATTCTATTGTTTTTTTTACATACATATATATAATCACGCCTTTATCCCCGGAGGGTTAGGCAGAGGTGAATTAACAACCACATTTCACCATTGTATTTGGTATAGGGGGAGAGTCTATTCCCGTTTTCCGAGCACTATTGTTGACTCTACCCATGCATCTGAGGCTGAGTCTGGGCTGTATATATCTGTCTGATGTTAAACAACCCTCCCTCAGTCGCCTTTACGACACCGCATTGGAAGAGATGGGGTGGTCCAAATTCTACTCTGTCGGAAACCACGCAGCAATGTATCAAATCTGTACAACGTACTAAAACTGCACACCGTCTTGGGGTTCCACATGGCAAGGTGTAAGATTGCCTAGGGTATATCCGAATAACATAATTAGCGTATATCGTGTCTTGGGTGACTCAGGACCATCACTGGTTTCGATATAGCCCTCTCGGAATAAATGGACCTCGGTTCCAAAAGTCCAAAAAAATGTTCTCAACAGGGGATACGCTATGAGAATGATGATCAATGATGACGTCATGGAAATTTAAAATTCGAATCAATTAGTGCGGAAGGAGAAAAGGAAGTCGTAAAAGATAATGGCTGGTTGATAATTTTATGAATATGATAACAATGATACCGCAATGGCGGATTATGTCGATTTTAACTAATCGCTATATTGTTATCGTTATTTTAATTTTAAGCTTTTCCTGTTGAATCTTTTTTTTTAATATTTCGATCGTCAATAAGTGCAGTCAATTTGATCATCTAGTTTTATGGTAAGCTAGGCCGCCATTTCAAATGCTGACCCTAAAATAGCGTGTGGCGGTCCCTACCTTAACACCTTTAATAGACGAATTGTACGCCCCGCACAAATAACCCGGGATTGAATGAAGAGTATTATAATAATACATTATATCTATACTAATATAATAAAGCTGAATTGTTTGTTTGTTTAAACCCGTTTATCTCAGAAAATGCTAGTTCTAATAGATAAAATATTATTGCGTTGAATAGGCCGTTTATCTACAAAGGTTTTAAGCTATATATCATCACGCTCCTAGTTATGAGAGCGGAACAGTGATCATAAATGTCAACAAATCCGGCAAATTTCCATATATTATTTGAAAACTTAATAATTATGGCCTCAATGAGGTGATATGAGGTTTCAAAATACATAGATACATACATATAATCACACCTCTATCCCCGGAGGTTAGGCAAAGGTGAATTAACACCCACATTTCACCAATCATTGAATTCGGTCCCACGTAATAGGGGATGATCCTATTGCCGTCTTTCAACATGCCACAGGCAAAACTGGTGTGAGTCAGCTAGTTATCTAATAACTGGCTATTCTGTTATACTGCTGACCACCAAACAGTTTTGGGGCACCATATACCCAAACACTTGTCTTAACATTATCTGGCAATAGAATTAAGTATTTTTGTTCTTTTCGCATCGATTTCGTTGTTTGTAACTGACTGATATTTTTATAAATAAATTTATGGAATCAAAACTGAACATAAATAATTTGACAGAAGGTAAATATGACGTCAGCTAGTGTTATTTATTAATATCAGTGGAATAACTTTTTATTTGTTATGGATTTATTCTATAAATATAACATAATATTGGTAGTACATCCTGTAGCTTGCTTATAAAGTGAATATGAATAACAAAAGTGAGAAGAATTTAACTAGAATAGGTACATGACTGTCCTGTCAAAAACCTGGGGCCTATAATGTTATCGAAATAAGTCTGATAGCAGGTGGTACCCATTTGCTAATCATAAACCGAAACATAATCAATGGGTACCTCCTGCTATCAAACTTATCTTGATCTTTTACACATCAAATGGGTTTATTATTATTTAATAATTAATTTTTCTTTAAACTTTTTATTAATGATATGACATGTTTATATTTTTATTCATAAATAAATAAAATCACGCCTTTATTCCCGGAGGGTTAGGCAGAGGTAAATTATCACCTACATTTCACGTAATGGGAGTAAGCCAATAATTGTCATCTTCCGGGTACTATTGTTGACTTAAGCCATGCATCAGAGGCGACACTGAGTTTGGGCTGTATATATCTGTCTGATGTTAAACAGCCCTATCCCTTACTCACCTTGTACGACACCATATGGGAAGGGATGGGGTGGTCCAAATTGCTGGTCCAAACTGCCGGAAACATTATTATAATCTCCTTTTAATTCTCTTAATTTTGATATCCTACACGATAAAGTTGAATGAACATAAAAAAATCATTTATTTCATTTAATTTACGAAGTTTGTTAGAGAGATTTCATCCTTATAATTGACCCTAACGATCAACAATAAAAGTACAGGGTGCAACTTTTACAGATTTTAGTCGGTTCGATTACCGGGTGCGGCAAGTGAATTTAAAAAAAATCATTTAAAGTTTTCTTTCTTTTAAAAAATAAAGGAAGGTTTTTTTTGAGTAAAATTTTCTATCTACAGTATGAAGGGGAAGTACCCCTTCAGGTGGCATTACAAAATTCCACCCTGTATAATACCTACTATTTCTTTATGGACAGTCGTGTAGCAAACATATTTCAGTGAGTTTCTTTTTAGAATTTAAAAATAAAGTGTGAATAGAATAATCGTATTTTAGTCGATCATAAATCAATCAACCTTTATTGCCCTAACTACATCTATATAAAAAGAGACACGAAATCAATGTCTCTTTCACGAGAGTAATCAATTATAAGGAGGTTAATAGTGATATTTAACATGTGTCTATTTTTATCTCTTTCTGGATAACTAGATCTGGACCATGTTAGTAGTTGGGATGAGAATTAGCTGCATAAAATTTACATTGATAACACTATTTATATGTTTTGAGTGTGTGTCTGTGAAAGTGTGTTTTTTTATCTAGGATACGCCATTTTGACTTTTCCTCGCCTGATGGTAAGCTAAAGGCAAAGTCTCAGGAAAGAGGGTTACCATTACAGACACTAAGTAATATTACAATGGTGGCACTCGGCTTGGCGGCCTTATCAGATGCTTTTTCACGCCCCGCTTAAAGGACCCGGGACTGTAGAAAGAAGGAAACACGTGAGCCGGTAATGAATTCGAGGTCTTGGTGATGCGGCAAAGAAAAGAGTATCTGAACCGTTTAGTACTTACTCGTATATTCTGCACAGTGTGAGGGTGATATCTAAGCCCTGCACGTTTGCCCTGTGTAGGAAAGGAGAGGGTGGGATTAGTTTGCAGAGCTCATCAGAACACTACTCTACCGCTCGTAGAGACGGTAAAATACAGGAAGCAACATCTCTACACATCTGCAAAGGCTCGAGGGTGTTCGTGACCTCAGATTTCCTATTCATTTGTGTAGGGTATGAATGTGAGTATAAGATGCTGTATGTGGCTGTGTCTATTATGAGTATGTTAAGGGACTATTAAGTCGGACGTGGTATATCCTCAAAGGGTGAATCAACATTCGCTGAGCCTTTTCCCAACTCTATTGGGGTCGCCTTTCCAGTCTGTGATGCAGCTGAACTTAGATATTTTCCGTGTAGCAACTGCCATATGACCTTTTCAACCAATTGGCGATAGCAAAATTCTGCGGTTGTCGGACTTTTGTAGGCTGCAACTACCCGTAACGGCTGCCATTTGTTCATATGACAACCGGGACTACCAGCTAAAAGTGCTCTCCGAGGCTAAAAGACCTCGACGATGCACGCCTTGAAGGGTGAATACTAATTAGTAAAAAAAAATATTTATATAATAATAAGGGATAGTCAATGTTATTATAATTATTAAGATTGGAAAAAAATTGAATCAGTTCACGTGGAATTCTAACTGAGGAATGATCTGACCACTGAGCCACCGAACTTTGCCTGAAACAATCAATTTTTTTTTTCCTATTTTTTAATACCTCTTAGGTGGCAGACAAGCACACGGCCCACCTGATGGAAAGTGGTTACCGTGGCCTATGGACGTTTGTAACACCAGAGGAGTTACAGTCGCGATGCCAACCCTGTAAGTACAGAGTTTCTGTGCCGTCAGTGTAGAGGACAAAGCAGGACAAGCCTTTGGTCTTCCCACTGACAGCGCAAATTCTCCAGTGAGCTCTGGCTACCCTACTCACCGCCGGGAACACAACACGAATCTACCTTATTCGATTTGAATAGTTAGCATACTAAATGCTTTAAAATTTCATTCTATAATTTGGGCGGAGTCATCAGATATCAATGTTTAAAAATAATAATAATAAATATTCCACGACATTCTACACAACGCTATCTAGACCCATGGTAAGCATAGCTTAACTAGCTTGTGTTATGGGATCTAGAATGCGGATAAACATACTTAGAAACTTTTTTTTTGTAAATACATACATATTATATATAGAAACACCCAGACCAATGCAAATATACATATTCATGCATACAAATATTTGCACTTAGCGGGAATCGAACCCGCACCCCCAGCATAACAGTCGAATGCTCTACCGCTACGCCACGGAGGTCGTCTATGATTTGTAATATCATTTATTGGTGCCGATAGTTCGCACGAGTATCGGTAGATGGCTCTCACCCGTCGCCGTATATATATAGGAAGATTTGAATTGTTTCAGGTTCAGTGGCTCAGTGGTCAGAGTATTCCCTCTGTAAGGGAAAGATTGCGGGTTTGAATCCCGCCTGGACTGATTCAATTTTTTTCCTGTCTTAACGATTTGAATAGTTGGCATACTAAATGTTTAAAATAAGGAGGTAGGACACGGCGGTATTTCCGCCCAATTGAGCAGTCCGACTGGGGAAGTACCTCCGCCCTACAGAATACCGCGGCTATAATAACTTCGTATTGTGTTCCCAGCGGTGGGTAGGGTAACCAGAGCTCACTGGAGAATTTGCGCTGTCAGTGGGATGACTAGAGGCTCATCCTGCTTTGTCTTCTACACTGACGGCACAGAAACTCTGTACTTAGAGGTTGGCAGCGCGACTGTGACTCGTCTGGTGTTACAAACGTCCATAGGCCACGGTAACTACTATCCATCAGGTGGGCTGTGTGGTTGTCTGCCACCTAAGTGTTATAAAAAAAAATGTTTCAAAATTTTTGGCAAATTATACCTCTGGTAAAGTCGCGGAACGGCGTAAATTAGATCGAATACAAAACACCTGAAGCATATTAATCAAGTTTATTGCTTCTAGATTCTTCAATAGTAAATAATGTTACTTTTTACTACAACCATAAAACACAAAAATAGTTCAACACTACAGTTTAAGAAGATATACGAGATCAATTCTATTACTAATTCTTACTAGATTAATTTTATGACTCATTTTATAGGTATAACCGCGGTAGTCTAGTGATATGGGTAATAGACTGCTGAGACGAGGTCTCGGGTTCGATTCCATGTTTTACCATAGCACACACGAATGACTTTCGATGCTTTTCGAAGTTATGTGTGTATTTATCACAGGTTTATAATAGCCCGGTTAATGGCAATAGACTCTCCACCTATTACATTGGGACCTAAACATAAACTGGCGAAATGTGGGTGCTAGCACCTTTGCCTACCCCTTCGGGGATAGAGGCGTGGGTGTTTGTTATGTTTATAATTTAAAAATACCCTGTTACAATTGTGTTGGTTAGCCCTATAACTTTGATATACCCAGTATTATGATTCTACCGTTATCATATGGTGGGACCCTAACTGGTAAAGCACTCAGTAATATTATCAGAACGATCCAAGGGGATTGAAAAGTTGTAAAAAAATATGTACTCCATCATTTTGTGGCGACGCCCATCTTGGTCTGATTTTTTTCAAACTTAGCTAAGAATATTATCGACTAATATACGTTTCAAACAAAAAACTAAATCCAAATCGGTTCACCCGTTCAGGAGCTACGATACCACAGACAGACAGACGCATACACACACACACACACACTCACACACAAACACGGTAAACTTTTAAACACGGTGGCTTTCAAAAAGGTGCAAACACTAAGTTTAGTAAAATTATAGTTACATAGGTACTAATAATATGTCAATATTATGAATTTATTTGAACTACATTGTTATTTTTAATATTATTATTACCTACGAATTTGTTATTAAAGACATTTTTTTTTATTCGACGACGTTCGTCATTCTTTTTGTCGCTGTTTTTGACATCGGATAAAAACTATAACCCCCCCCCCCCCCCCTTTTCATCTGTAATATACAGTATTAATGTTCGATGAATACAAAATATGAGTTTTGTATTCATCTAAACCCCACTAAATAACTAATATAACCCTGAGCTCTAATTTAGATAAATATTCACATATTTATTTATTTGTTATAACTAACACTTGTGATGTCCCTTTTTGTGTGACCGATAAGGATAAACCCAAATTACTAAGAATACCATGAATACCTCAGTAGTTCCAGAGATTAGCGCGTTCAAACAAACAAATATTAGTATAAGTAGATTAAACCTACTGTCCACCTTGAGGTTGGCAGAATCATCAGTAGGTATGTATATAACCGATGCAAGGAGCCATTTAAATAAAATAATAAGAAGAAGAAGACATCGGACAACATATTATCTATAGTTTATAAGACATCATTGCCTGGTTCTATTTATTTTGTGACAGTACCTTTTAAAAAGTCGTTGCCCCTAAAATTGCACAGATTAGTTCTGATAAATGATCGTAACCCGGAAACTGATCATAACATTCTGTAGTGAATATCACAGATAGCAATCTCAGATAGCCTCCTCATCTCAGATAGCCTACTGATCTCACTACAGATAACCTTGGGATGGACCGTATTGAGTGAAGGGTGACTCGAAGATGTGGTTTTGTGGAGTGTTTTGTTTGTAGATAAGTGCACATAAACATACAGTCTGTGTTTACCATCATTGCATGAGGAAGTATTCGGTTACTGCCTTTTCTGTGTGACAATGGTGCAGAGATTTATTTATTTAACTGCTAACTGAGAACAAATCTCTGGTGAAAATGTATATTCTCTGATAAATATAATGTATTTTCTGTTTATATAATATATTCTATTTTGTATGTAATATATAATAACCAACACGACATTGATTTGTGTTACGTATTTGGGTATAAAATGTTTGCTACACTACTGTACATACAAGTGACCCTCTTTTCTGAGACTTTGCTTACAGCTTACCATTACCTCACCGAAGTCTAATTGACGTGTTCTATATATATTAAAAAAAACAGAGTAGGAACATTTACATAAAAAAAAACAAACATACGGATGGTGTTGGCGCTTGGCAGCGTGCGGTAATGGACTGTATTGCGGGAAGTAGCTAACTGTTCTATTGACGCTTTACACACAAAACAAGACAGGTGGCCGGGCTGCCGCGGATTCGATCCAGGCAGTGAATGCAGCCCGAGAAATTAGGAGAGGATGCACTAACCTTCACGACACACGTGTTTTCATCGCAGCCGGTACACGGATCTTCTCTTCCTTGCTCAGGAGCTGCCGTCAGCATCACTAGATCGCTTGAGGAACACACGAGAGGCACAATCCGATCGGTAAAGGTCTATGAAGCGGTAAAAATGTAACAAATATTAATCATTTTTGAGAGACGCGAGCGCGGCCGTCCTTACGCTGGCTAGTTCAAAGCGAGACTGAGTGTCTATATTTCACAAATGGCGGACGGAAGCTACATCTATGGTTAGTGCGGAAGAGGAGACGGGTATAAAAGGAGTGTGTTTCCGTGTCAAAAATACAGTTTCTACTTCGGCGCAACCATTCCCCCCGGCTTGAAGGGTTACCTTCGAAACGAAAATGTGGAACAAATCTAATGTCTAATCTAAATCTAGGTTTGTGAAATAACAACTAAAATATAAACATAGATTGGAACTCGTGCCTACTGCTGGCTAGGCAGCGGGCAGAGGCGAACAAACAACACAACGCAACAGTCTCGACCAAGACGAGACGCGATTAGCCAACAACAAAATAAGGGTCTCTTCACGTGGGACCGATACAACAAGCGAGTGCTTCTTCTCCTCGGGTGGTTCGGAAACCGTAGTGGGATTGAATTGACTAACTGGCCACCCATCTAACGCGGCATGAATCCAGGACGGTCCACCAAACCACAACGGGTGATCCAAAATTTGCGAAGGAAGCAATCCACGAGAGAGACAATCGGCTGGGTTGTCGGTGCCAGCAACGTGAAAGAGATTATGTGGCGCCAATTCAGATTGAATTTTTGCCACTCTATTAGCGACGAATGTGTCCCAACGATGGGGCGAAGAGTGGGCCCAACACAAAGCGACTGTTGAGTCCGAAAAAGCTAAAATTCTACTAATATTAATGCGACTACTACAAGCATTGGCGATAGAGGTGATCAATCTAACTAACAATAGTAAAGCGCATAGCTCGAGGCGTGCCAGAGAGACGACCTTACGGGGAGAGACCTTTGATTTCGCGCTTATAAGGCTAATTGAAACCTTACCTACATTCGAGACATGAAAGTAGACTACTCCTCCATACGCCCTCTCACTAGCGTCCGCGAAGCCTACTACCGTAACAACACTATGTTGCGATATACCTACATGACGCGGAATTTGTATTTGGTCAAGCACAGAAAGTTCTTTTCTAAAGCGAGCCCACAACTTAGCAATGTTGTCGGGCGCGGTGTCGTCCCAATCACAATTGGAAAGCCAAAGCTCCTTTATAAGTAGTTTGGCGTACAAAACGACAGGAGCTACGAATCCCATTACGTCCCATATCCGTGCCACACACGACAGGATAATGCGTTTAGTACAAGTTTGCGGGGTCGAACTAATTTTCAAACTAAACGTATCAGATGCGGGCGACCAGCTTAAACCAAGCACCTTGTGCGTATCACTTTCATCGAATTCCTTAACCGAAGACAATCGGTGCGACGGTGGAATCGACTCTAACGCAGTTTGCGAGTTGCTCGTCCATTTCACGAGATCAAATTGACCAGCCTTCATGAGACTTATAACTTGAGCGGCCGTCTCGACAGCCTCTGCCTCGCCATCTACACTATACACGAAGTCATCCATGTATAAGCCAGTCTCAATGGTGGCTCTCGCTTTCGGAAATGCATCGCCCTCGTCAGCGGCCAGCTGCTTGACGGTGCGAAGTGCGTGAAAAGGGCTAGATTTAAGCCCGAAGCAAACACGATTAAACTCGTAAACCATTAAAGGTTCTTGCGGTGAAAATCTATACAAAAATCGTTGAAACCTACGATCGGGTTTGCGCACTTCAAGGCACAAAAACATTTGTCGAATATCTGCAGAGAGTGCAACAGCGAATAAGCGAAAATTTACAATTATGTCAAATAAATTACCTTGAAGATTTTGACCACAATACAAAATGTCATTAAGCGACACGGAAGTGCTAGTCTTAGCACTGCCATCTAAAACTACGCGGAGTTTAGTAGTAAGCTTATCTTCTCTAATAACTCCGTGGTGCGGGATAACGTACGA
The DNA here is from genome assembly GCA_963662185.1 of Eilema griseolum. Classification (NCBI taxonomy): domain Eukaryota; kingdom Metazoa; phylum Arthropoda; class Insecta; order Lepidoptera; family Erebidae; genus Eilema; species Eilema griseolum. The sequence continues at coordinate 8,956,253 of OY759249.1, forward strand.
AGGCTGGGTCTCGTCAGTGTCCGCAGGCGCAGGTGAGATGTAACCTTTATCTAAATATTCGTTAACAACCTCATCATAGGCTTGCTTTAACTTTGGAGACGCCTGCATCTTTCGTTCTAAACAAAGAAAGCGTCTTTCAGCGGATGCACGGGAGTCCCCGAGCGAAAAAATATCTCCCTTGAAAGGGAGCGCGACCACATAACGACCCTGCTCATCACGAGTAGTCGTGCGACAATAAATCTCCTCAGCCATCTTGTCATCGGGGCTTAGGATTGGTGGGACATTGACCTCTTCAATCTCCCAAAACTTGCGGATGGTAGACTCCAGTGGCGGCTCGACGGTGCAACAGAACGAGGCAGTCGAGTGACTAAAACTATCTATAGAAGCGGGTGCGGAACCAATTATAACAAAACCCAGAACTGTTTCCAGGGCGTGCGGAGCGGGGTACGTCGGTCCCCCTTTGACCTTACGTGATAACTGGAGGTGCGGGAGAATCGAAGCGCCGATCAATATATCGACGACTCCAGGAACAGCGTAAGTCTCATCTGCTAAAGGCAAGTCTTTAAATTTCGTTAATAAAGACGTGTCAACCGGGACGGTAGGCAACTGTTCAGCTATTCTATCTATAACGAGCGAATCCATGTCAAACCAAATATTATTATTAAAACGAGATCTAAACCTTGTTTTAACGGTGCCACGAACAGCTGACTGTAAGCTTCCAAAACCCTTCACCACTGAGCGGGTTGAACGCTTATCAACATTGAAACCAAGACGCCGACAACAATCTTGAGTAATAAAATTACTTTGCGAAGCGCCATCTAACAGCGCTCGAACAATGCGCGGCTTACCTAATGCATCAACAATAACAACGCGAGCGGTCGCAAGACACACCGTAGTGAGTGCAGCACTAGCGGAGAACGAACACAAGGTGACGTCATCCGCGGCGGTCACCGGGCGGGCCGGAGCGCGCGCGAGCGCGGGCTGCGGCTGCGGCGCAGGCTGCCGTGTGTCACCGCTCGACGAGCCAACCGTGCTCACATTGGATGCGGCATTACTATTCTCAAAATGAAGCAAAGTGTGGTGTCTCGCTTGACATTTGCGACAACTATTTCTACTATTACATAAAACAACGCGGTGTTTAGTACCGAGACAATTAAAACAAAAATTATTAGCGCGAACAAATTTATAACGATCACTAGGCGACAATTTTAGAAAACCAGGACACCTGTACAGTTGCGAATGATGAGTACTACACAAAGAGCAAACAGATGATTGTACACGTGCTGGTGCGGTATTAACATAAGTATGGGTTGACCTCGGTGACCTCGATGAGGCATCTATTTTGCGTTCAGAAGTAACAACCTTCTTCGCGCCTTCATGTTTCGATGAAGAGCGTTGCAATACCTTTATATGCTCGCGAACAAAACTTTCTAAGTCTTCGAACTTAGGAATTTTACTGCCGCGATGATCCGACTCAAACAAACGAATGGTTTCGGAATCTAATTTCTTTAAACCCATATACAAAAATACGAAGTCGCAGAGGTCATCGATCTTCAAGTTCTTTACGGCGCGAACAGCTGACGCGAAAGTATCTAGAAATTTCTCTAAGTTTTGATCGTTACATGCCGTAATAGATTTCAAATCAGACATCTGATCTAAATAGGCGTTAGCTACCGATCTTTTATCCTCATACTTAGCTTTCAAAGTATTTAAAATTAAATTATAATTCCCGGCACTAAACGTAATTCCAGCGCAAGCGGTTATAGCTTTACCAGTCAATTTTTCAACGAGATAATGCAATTTTTCGTGATCTGTCAACGAATCGTTCTTATCTATCGTATTCTCAAAACTATCTATAAATAGACACCAATTGCGAATGTTACCATCAAATTCGGGTATTTGAATTGGTGGCAACTTAGGTCGGTCGCGAGTGGGGTTGGGTAGGTCAGCCGGTTTCTCCAAACTCCTAGCGACGCGTTTGATACGACAATACAAATCGTCAAACGACGACAAGGCTTGATAACTCACTGAGTAATCGGGATCCAAATTCAACTCTAAAACATTGATGTCATGTACTAAGGTTTCGAAATCCGCGCGTAGACTATCTAAGTTTTCTATAGAACACAAGAACGAATCTCTGATGACCAAATCAGAGGTTTTAAGTGCATTATCATAGATCGATTGTACGCGAGAGTAAATCATTTCTTTTTTAGCGTATAAAAGTTTCAATTGAACCTTACCGGTCTTATCAACCTTTGGGGACATGTTTACAATTAAATCTCAAACTAAAGTGCGGTAAATAACAAATATGAAATGACTTAATCTTAGCGGTACAGAGCAGCGAGGCGGCGCGAGCGATAACCGTAGGTAGGTAGGTACTTATGACTGCCAGTGCAAGCTTGAACTAACGCGCATAGCAACAAGGTCGTACCTACGCGATGGTCGCTGTCTAGGTTCAACTATTATTTCAGAGATTAAGTATTGCGTAATATCTATTCAAATTAAAATACTTTCGTATGAATTGGGATGAGATGCGAGCGAGGTAGGTACAGCCACGTGTCCACCCACGCAGGTACTAGGCAAATACGACGCGAGCCGAGAACAACGTAATTGAAAAAAACAAAACAAAGCCAAATGCGTTAGGTATTACACTGTGCCTATGCACTAGGGTGTCTGAGTATACCTAAGATCTAAGCCTAAATGTCTGGATGCGGGGTTTTCTACTAAAATAACCAGGCACTTAGGTGCGATGCGAAAATTGCGAACTACGATTAAGTGTTGATATGATACCTAACCTATTTATGTATTAGGTAGGTACAATGCGAGCCAGCGGCGAACGGACAACAAATCTAATCCTAAGTGTCTGGATGCGGGGTTTTCTACTAAAATAACCAGGCACTTAGGTGCGGTGCGCTCATTCCCATTAGAATAATAACAAAATACGAACTACGGCTAAGAATCCGGCTCGATCCGGACCAAAAATGGTGGCGCTTGGCAGCGTGCGGTAATGGACTGTATTGCGGGAAGTAGCTAACTGTTCTATTGACGCTTTACACACAAAACAAGACAGGTGGCCGGGCTGCCGCGGATTCGATCCAGGCAGTGAATGCAGCCCGAGAAATTAGGAGAGGATGCACTAACCTTCACGACACACGTGTTTTCATCGCAGCCGGTACACGGATCTTCTCTTCCTTGCTCAGGAGCTGCCGTCAGCATCACTAGATCGCTTGAGGAACACACGAGAGGCACAATCCGATCGGTAAAGGTCTATGAAGCGGTAAAAATGTAACAAATATTAATCATTTTTGAGAGACGCGAGCGCGGCCGTCCTTACGCTGGCTAGTTCAAAGCGAGACTGAGTGTCTATATTTCACAAATGGCGGACGGAAGCTACATCTATGGTTAGTGCGGAAGAGGAGACGGGTATAAAAGGAGTGTGTTTCCGTGTCAAAAATACAGTTTCTACTTCGGCGCAACCAGATGGGAAGAGAGCTTCGGTCTTTTACAAACCACAGAAATATCCACCACTCTTTTTTCGTGCAGATATCCCCACCAACCAGCAGACTCTGAATAAAACCGCACAACATTTCAAGTCTTCAAATGAGGAGTACACTCTCTAGTCTAGACTCTAAGACATTTTATCAAATCTATGGCTGGAAGTTCTGCTTGCCTAGTGAATACCGTTAATTATTCCCAAAACTACTGTTCATACACTTACGGTTTATGCAACCCATATGCAAGCACGCATAAATCTATATGCAGTGCATAACACTGCAGACATGCAGACAGATCGCCCACTTCGTTTGACTCACCGCCGTACCTGGATCAATGACCTCTGAATAGGTGATACGATGATGACTAACTATTGTTTGTCTGGCTGATTGATGATACTGTTACCTACTAATCCTTAGAAGTTATGCTTAAAAGCTTATTGTAAGGAAATATACACACTATATCATTTATAAAGAATTTTTGTACCCCGCTAACTGCGTTTTGCGTTTAATATTTTGAGATAATATGTTGTTTATTAATTCAGGAAGTAAGCTATCGCTATTAAATCTGTTAGGCTATTTCAATGTATAAAAGTAATAACACATAAAACAAACACATACATACCTACGCATAGTTTTTTTTTACGTCCGCAAAATCCCCACGGATACCCAACCGGAGCCGGTGGAAGAGGTTATGTCGGACTCGAACCGACCAAAACGCACGCCTCTTTGGGTCGTTTTTGGTTGCCGAAGGTGAGGTTGACAGGCATATACCTCGCACCCCCGGCCGACCCAGGGCCATGTCTCACGCTCTGGCCCTCACCTCGGGTGTGGGAACTACAGAGTCCCCAACTCGTCCCCGGAATTGGGGAGGCGCAAGAGGCACGCCGCCACCACATACGCATGGTACACATTTTCGAAATGTAAATGAAATAGATTATTAAAAAAATAAATACCCGACTGCCGTTTAAAAGATCGAAACATGTTTGATAGCAGGTGGTACATTTGTTAATCATAAACCGAATGATAATTAATGGGTATTTTATTTTATTATTATTCATGGTTTTTTTTTTGATAATACGCATTTAAGCATAAAAATTCCACCGCAGAGTTTTTATTGACATTTTAAGTATAACACGTGTGTGCGAAAAATCCCAGAGATACCCTCCCGCCGGAGCCGGTGAGAGAGGTTATGTCGGACTCGAACTGACTAAAATGCATGGCGCCTGTGGGTCGTTTTTGGCTGCCGAAGGTGAGGTTTACAGGCTATCCTTGTTTCAGACTTGTTGGTATGGTTTGTTTTGGCCCCGAAAAATATGGTAAGACCCCTGACTACTAGTGAATATATAGCCTAAATCTAACTGCGTTGATATCATTACACTTTCAAATTTTACATTTAGTATTTACTGATGACAGTGCCTTTGAAGCTCTTTTTCCCGAAGAAGCGCGACGTATCAATCCAAAAAATAGATATAATTGACTACTCCGACATACATCACGTCTCTATCTCCAAAGGGGTAGACAGAGGTGTATATAACGCATAAGTTTCGCCAGTTAATTCATCTACCCCATGTAAGTGGTGGCGAGCCTATTGCCGTTTGCATGGCTAGATTACAGTAGTCTTAAAAAGTCATGTGTTTCATCTATTCCACTGACGTCATTATTGTAAGTTATAAATATTACGTGGGAAGAGCATTTGTCTGTCGAGATATTAGTCCATTATATTATTTTTCTATTTGGAAGCTATGAGCATTAAAGATGTATTGAAAGCGTTTATTGCTTTTCGAAACTGTAATTCTACATTTAAATAAAGTGACGATTGCGTTATTTAAACATGTTCCAATCTCGTTCAAATTAAAAAAAAATTAAAACTTTTTCAATTCGAATAAAAAGTTTTAATACGTTGACTTTTGAGATGTTGAAAGTGCTTTCCTGTTTTACTTCATTTGTAAGTATATTTCAATGTCTGTGTAGTATTTTTATTAAGAAGTAAAAGCTTTATTATGCTGAGAGTATTTATTAATAGATGACTTTTCAATACGAAACTGGAAATTCAGAATAAGAGAGAGGAAAATTTATTGGAACTCAAAACGGAGTAATGATTGTATTATTTGGAAGAGCAAACAATGGTCATACTCGTAGTTAGATATTACTACTTGAATGCCAGGTTAAAGAGGTCAGGGCCCTCTTTCACGCAACAACTTTTATAGCCTACAATATACTTTGGGTTCTAGGTATAACCCAAGACGGCATGCGGCTTTAGTCGATTTGATGCTGACAAAAGTAACCTCGACTTGCGAGGGGGGTAGGGTAGTATGCGAGGGTATTACTGCATGAAAAAAAGTTTGTAAGGTATATTCTATGTCCCTGGGTTAGTCGAGGTGCGAAAGGGATATGCCAAAGACTCTTCTCTCCCCCCGCCGCCGCTACTATCTTAACCTCGGAGCCCACGGTTCACCGGTTTATTTGCCCTCTATCTACTAAATTCCACTGAAGGGACGGCAGTTCTGGATTTTCCGGGGACGGCTGTCGTCTCAACCCTCACCCCGTAAAACAAGCCAGCACCAGAGCCTCGTACGTTACCCAGTAGGTGCACCAGTTAGCAGGTGAGGGTTTGTTTGAGTCTTGAAGACCTCGGTGGGTCCTCATATTTACACTTTTTTTTTATGTGCGCAAAATCCCCACGGAAACCTCCCCACCGGAGCTGGTGGAAGAGGTTATGTCGGACTCGAACCGACTAAAAGGCACGCCGCCTGTGGGTCGTTTTGGTTGCCGAAGGTGAGGTTGACAGGCATATCCCTCGTACCCCGGCCGACCCAGAGCTATCTCTAACGATCTGGCCCTCTTCTCGGGTGTGGAGACTATGGAAATCGAATCCTAGTCCATGCACAGCAGCCGCACTCATTACCGTCACGTTACCGAGGTTGTCTCTACCCATGACTAATCAATAAGCTGATAAATATTTACACAAAACGCCATTAGATAAACGAGAGAGTTAATGCAATTTTTCTTTCGATTCGGTAAAACTATTTTTAATCGAGGGCATTTTGGTCATTCATTGCGTTATACTTTTAACTCGCTGTGCCCGGCGGCTTCACTGGCGTGAAATAGCTGTTCGGATGAAGGTATCTGACAGTGGCTAGAGGTCCCTAGCCACTGTCAGATACCTTTTTTCTGGCTGGATTCGAGCGGTGTTCGAGTCTGTAAGATCATGTTTTCAAACCGCATGATTTCAAAACTTATGAAAACTGATAAAATCAAAATTTCATAACTTAATTGAAGAGGAATCAAAATATATTTTTATTGTTATTGGTTAGCGAATGTGATCGTATAAGGCGACTAATATAAAAAGCTGTTCTCCATCCAAAAGAGACCTTACACCGTTGACAAAGGTTTTTTTATACAACTTAGGTGGCCAACAAGCATACGGTCCACCTGAAGGAAAGTGGTTACCGTGACCTATGAACGCGTGTAACACCAGGGGAGTCATACCCGTGCTGCCGACCCTGTAAGAACAGAGATTTTCTGTGCCGCCAGTGCAGAACACAAAATCAAGACAAGCCTTTGGACTTCCCACTGACAGCACAAAAACTCTCCAGTGAGCTCTGGCTCTGGTTCACCCGAATCGTGGGAAGGAAAATCATAGTAATTGTTGAAATGTGGGTGTCATGGGGTTCTGCCTACATCTCTGGGGATTATGAGGTTTACAGGCGTGAATATATGAAAGTATAGTAGTGAAGGTCCATTCTACAATACATCTCTTCAAACTTTCGAATTGACAAGGTTGTCATTGATTTCACTATTAAAATAGTATTACTTTTAGATATAGGAGATTAAATGTAGTACCTATTTATAGATTTGAAGTAATTCTCAAAGAAATTTCTTAGAACGTTCAAGGATGAGTTTCATCATAGACTTCACTGCACTTACACTTGGTGTATAATCTCACCACTAGAATAAACGCGTACGTTTGATGGTTGTTTGCGAAGGTGGATGGATTTTTGCCATTTAATTGCGCCAGAACAGAATTATCATACGACGGTATTTCCGTCCAATTGAGCAGTACGACTGGGGAAGTTCCTTCACCCTACAGAATATCGTGGCCATAATAACCTCGTGTTGTGTTCCCGGCGGTGAGTAGAGTCGCCAGAGATCACTGGAGAGTTTTTGTACTGTCAGTGGGAAGACCAAAAGATTGTCCTGCTTTGTCTTTTACACTGATCGTGCAGAAACTCTCAATGCTTGCAGGGTTGGCAACGCAAGTGTGACTCTCTTAGTGTTGCACACGTTAATAGGCCACGGTAACCTGTTTCTATCAGGTGGGTCGTATGCTTGTCTGCCACCTAAGTAGTATAAAAAATACATAAAGAAGTTACTTTACCTACCAAAGCCATAAATACATTATTAGCATTATTTAACAAAATGGTGAATTGCTTTTTTTATTAAACAAAAGGTTCCAATGTTAATTATACTCTCTCATCCGCACTCCGTATATTTTTTCTTTAGAATTATAAAAAAAGTTTTGTTTCTTTTTTTCCAGAATATTAGTAACCGCAATTACTAATCTTATGTTTGTTTGTCTTGTCTATTTGTTTGTGATTATTTCTCGATGGGGCAAATATTATTGATATGGTTTTAATGAGGTTTTTAAGTAGTAAGATTTTGTCATACCCACTTAAAATCGACAGAAAAAATACATACATACATATAATCACGCCTTTATCCCCGGAGAGATAGGTAGGCAGAGGTGAATAAACACCCGCATTTCACCAATCATTGAATTCGTATTCGTGTTCGTAATAGGAAGTGAGCCTATTACCGTCTTCCGGGCACTATTGTTGACTCAATCCGTCCATCTGAGGCTGACTCTTCGCTGTATATATCTGTCTGATGTTAAACAGTCCTATCCCTTAGTTGCCTTGTACGACACATTATGGGAAGAGATAGAGTGGTCCAAATTCTATTCTGCCGGGAACCACATGGCAGTAATAGTACAAAAAAATAGATAGTACAGATAAATAAAATATAAAAGTAAAAATAACAATAGCAGTTGATTGACTAAGTAATGCCGGCAATATGACAACATTCACGCGGGCGGAGCTGCGGGTTTTAATAAACAGTAAGACCTTCAGTAGGTAATCTAGATATTAATTTATTCATAACAAGTCCGTAATAAAAACATTTAAAATTGTTACCTGGGTAAAATAAAAATCCCCAAACCTGACCTTCAACTTTCATTTTACCTACTTCAAACATTTTTAATAAATGACTCACTATGCACAATATCATGTAAAACAATTACCACTTACTTAATAAAACCTTAAATAAATAAGTATTCTAGGACATTAAACAGCAATATTAAGAATTAAACTAAGCTTAGGTAGTAATACTTAGATACGAAACGACTCAGGCGGAATTCGTCTAGTCCCTCCTTTCTTTTGATTTTTTCCTACCTTAATCGACTACGTAATTGCTATTAAATTTCATAAGCTTAGATACATCGCATCGATAATATAATACACAGGCAAATGTATAATATATATTTATGCATTAAAAATATTTACACACAGTGGGAATCGAATCCGTGAGCTCTGACGTAGCAATCCAACATTCCACCGCCTAACAATCGTCGCAAAAGCATTGTCTATCAACATCATTAATCGAATAAGATATTGAAAAAATTGGTTCAGGCGATTGAAGGTTCTGTGGCTTACAAGTCAGAGCGTTCCCCCTGTAAGGGAATATGAATCGATTTTAATAGTGCTGCAAATGCTTTAAAATTTTGAGACCCGGAGTCCGCTCTCATATTCCACCAATCTTTATGGATTAGTTTAACTTAACTTTTACGGGAACGACTGCAGTATGACCCTCGACCACGTGAGGAAAACCTACGCCAGTCTCGTTCGTTAATTAGCAAGTGGCAGCCAGCGTATATGTGACAAATGTATGATTTAACTTATGTGACTGCTGTAAACGTATGCCATAAACATCAAATCCCATACTTTCGTCATTCTTTTCTACTATACGCCGGTTAACGAATTACCCACTCGTCTAGAGGGGCTGGCTACAAGATGTAGATTTGACCTTAAAAATCTGGATGAAATTATGTTTTAAAATAATAGGCAGTAAATCCGAATTGTTTGTACGTAACTGTCAAACACACACGTAGGTTACGGTAACCGGTTATATATGACGTCAAAGATTCGTTCGGTGTCTGAGAAAAAAGTAACCTGAATCTTGCTGTTTTTATGTTGGTCAATAAATCTAAACGTAATGGTTTGCGTTTGTTACTACGACTCGGTGGTTTAGTGACGTAAAGATGCTCTAGCGCAGGCTTTCCTTTCGGGGTCCAAAAACTCTGATAGCAGTAGCTTTTTGACGACATTCCAATCAAAATCTATATGCGGATTCCATACTAAAAAAAAAACTGAAATATTTGATGATGATTGTGTCTTACAGGTCTTAATATCATAATACTAAAGACTTTGTTTGTTTCGTTGTATGCATTAAATAGTCCATTTATTTAGGAAGGCCATATCACGCTACTACTAAAGAGAGCGGAGCAGTAACTATACTCCATTTGGTCAGGTACTTAAATAAATAAATAAAATAAAAAAGCCTTTTATCACCTTCAGAAATGATAGTTTACAAATTTAGTTAGCTTTGTAAGTAATATATAATTTTGCAGACTAATATATAATACTTATATTTTATAGTAGGTACTTAGTGTGTTAGTATATTTTTATAAAAGCGTTTCAAAATAAGTTACCAGATTTCCCTGAATTGCGCTGGTTGTAACCAGTCGCTGTGCGTGCACCCGCTGTGCGTCTAATCTCATCCGCCCATCTGGTGCAAGGTTTTCCTTTCTTTCTTTTGCCCTCTAACTATTCTGTCACTCTTTTTGTCCATCTTTGATCTTGCAGGCATGCTATGTGCCCGGCCCCCTTCCATTTTAAGCTTGTGCCAAGCCATCTGTTGTTTTTGTGATGCTGCGTATTTTTGTGTGCCTTATGTTATTTATTTGTAGGTCAGGTCCTTAACTAAAGGTAAACAATTTTGTGGTGATTTATTATAAAAGACTTATTAAAAAGACACATCAAGATTGTTAAATTTAGTTAAGTGCACCTAACCTGGGGACCCTATGGCCCCGCACCCGAGGAATGCCAGATAGAGATAGATGACCCTGGGTCAGTCGGGGTGCGAGGGATATGCCTGTCAACCTCACCTTCGGCTATCAACAATGACCCACAGTTGCCGTGCGTTTTATTCGGTTCGAGGCCGATCTAACCTCCCCCACCAGCTCCGATGGGCAGGTACCCGTGGGGATATTTTCGCAATTCTGACCGGTTTTCACACTTTAAAAAAAAAAAATTACCTGAATTACCGAAACATTGACCAAAAGAGTTGATACAGGGTTTCCTTCTTTTTCATCCTAGTGCTAATTCCAGTGGCATTCGAAGCTCGTGGTTGTCTGAGGTCCACTTTTTTACTTTTTTATACCACTTAGGTGGCAGACAAGCACACGGCCCATCTGAAGGAAAGTGGTCACTGTGGTCTATGGACACGTGAAAAACTAAGAGAGTCACACTCGTGTTGCCAACCCTGCAAGAATTGAGAGTTTCTGTGCCGTCAGTGTAAAATACAAAGCAGGACAAGCTTTTAGACTTTCCACTGACAGCACAAAAATCTCCAGTGAGCTCTGGCAACCCTACTCACCGCCAGGAACACAACACAAGGTTATTATATTCGCGGTATTCTGTAGGGCGGAGGTACTTTCCCAGTCGGACAGCTCATTTGGACAGAAATACCGTCGTATCCTACCTCCGCGACCTCCGTGTCCTACTCTAACTGCGAGTTTGGCTGATCTTCGATATTTTCCGTGAATCGATTGCCACATGACCACCACAACTCATATCGAAATATTGCACTTAGACCAGTTGCTGGACTTTTTAGGACTCCAACTCCCGTCATCCGGTTTTGTTTCAAAGTTTCATTCGCAGGCGAATTCGGGGAGGACCGGTTAATATGGTATATACGTTGTGCTAACCGGTTACATCATACTGACGTCAAGGATTCATTCGGAGTCTGGGAAAAAAGTAATCTGAATTTTGTTTTTTATGTTGATCCATAAATCTAAACGCGATGGTTTGCGTTTGAACATATGACTCAGAGGTGTTGTGACGTCTGATATTGGGGCTTATCCACTAGTCGAACCGGGATGGGTAATTATTTTTATTTCAAAAGGAAATTGTATTTAGCACGATAGCTATTTGTGTTATCTAAATCTCGATTACCAATTAGTATATCTGTAATGATTTTTTATGGCCTGTTACAAAGTCTTTTTATTTAATTAAGAACCCAGCGGCTATCAATTAATGGTTTGCAATTTTTCCTACTGATATGGTCTCTTTATGGCGGGGCAACTGGTACGTATGTGGTGTAGGTTTGAATCCCACTAAGTGCAAATATTTATATGCATGAATATGTCTTGCCACAGATGCTTGGCTAGAGTCAACAATTATAGTGCCCGGAATACGGCAATAGACTCACTGATTGGTGAAATGTGGGTATATATATACATGGATATACCAACACCAATGTAGACACACATTTATATATATATATATATATATATGTGCCTACATTGGTGTTGGTGTATCCGTGCCTCGGAGAGCACGTTAAACCATTGATCTTGAGACCATAATGAACATCTGTGGCAGTCGTTACAGGTAGTCCTAAGAAGTACGATTATTTTAACTAAAGAACTCTGATATCGTCAATAAGTTGTGGATGTCAGATGGAAGTCGCTTCAAATTTTTTCTATTTCAGATGAGTAATATAGGTACATTGTAAATTCCGGCTCTAATTACTATAAATTGTAATAATTCTTTACGTATTATATTCTTGGAATATTAACGTTAAAACATTTTGACACTAACAACTTGAGATGACGTCATAATTTATGAATTAGTTGATAAAACATCAAAAACAAAGAATGTCTCGAAAATTTTCCTCAAGACATGCTTTAAAATACATACCTAGTACCTCGCAATTAGTTCTTCTATGTCCAAAATATCACTACTAGGAAACTATTTAGAAGAATTTTTACTTTGAGATTGACTTGGTCATTCACATTAATAGTGTAAAACTCGCCGGTAACTTTAACATGGTAAATATCCCGATGATAATATTCGGAAGAAAAATTGTATCACGGTTTTTGGGTGAAGCAGGAGATAATATAAAAACCTTACCTAGATTTTGTATACCACTTAGGTGGCTGACAAGCACACGGTTCACGTGATGGAAAGTGGTTATTGTGGCTTATCGACGTGTGCACACTCGCTCGCACACTAGCTGGCAGAGCTCGTGTGCGAGCGAGTGTGACTACCCTACTCACCACCGGAAACAACACGAGATTATTATGGCCGCAGTATTCTTTAGGACGGAGGTACTTCCCGAGTCGGACTGCTCAATCGGACGGAAATATAGTCGTGTCCTACCTCCATTAAAGTGGCCCAGGGTCAGACGGAGCGAGAATGAAATGCCTTATTGGATAATCCTACACCCTGATAATTGAGACCCGATATCGCATGTGGTTTTAGTCGGTCCGAGTACTGGCGGAGGAGGCAGTCGCACGGGGTGAGGTGACGTTGGCGGTGTCCTTGGACATCTCCAACGCGTTCAACACCTTGCCCTGGAGTTGCATCAGGGAGGCACTCGTGTACCACGGTGTGCCTCTCTACCTCCGACGCATAGTCGGGGCTTACCTGACGGAGAGAGCCGTCATCTACCCAAGTGCGACCGGCGTCGGTCGGCGTGAGATGTCGTGAGTCGTTCCGCAGGGATCTGTTCTAGGGCCACTCCTGTGGAACATCGGATATGACTGGGTGCTTCGCGGTGAGCTCGCGGACGGCGCCGCCGTCACGTGCTATGCGGACGACACGCTAGTGACGGCGAGCGGGGCTACATACCGCGAAGCGACCCTCAGGGCTACAACCGCGGTTGCTCAAGTCGTGGAACGGATCCGGCGGCTGGGCCTTGAGGTTTCTCTGCATAAATCCGCGGCCATGTTCTTTCATGGACCTCGGCGCACGCCACCACCTGGTTCCAGTCTCACGGTGGGAGGCACTCTCATCGGCATCAAGCCCCTGATGAAATATCTGGGGTTCGTGTTCGACGGCCGGTGGGACTTCGAGAAGCACTTCCGAAGTCTGGGCCCCAAATTGGTGGGCACAGCCAACGCTCTGGCGCAGCTACTGCCCAACCTGAGGGGCCCGGAGCACTCCTTTAGGACACTCTACGCGGGTGTCGTGCGATTCATGGCCCTGTACGGGTGTCCCGTGTGGGTGGACACCCTTAGTAACCGGCATATGCCCCTACTGCAGCGTCCGGAGCAGAAGTTGGCGTGCCGCATCATAAGGGGTTACCGCACGATACGTGGGGCGCACTATAAGTTTCCGGAATGAATATGAAAAAATACTATTAAAGGTACAAAATTAATTTATTGTTTTTCAAAATAATCTCCCTTGGCGTCTATGCACTTTTTCATTCGATCAAACCAGTTTTGAAAACTTTTGTGCCACTCCTCTGTGGTGACCTCTGAAACGTGTTTTTCATACTCCTCGACAGCCTCTTCTGGTGATGAAAATCGTTGGCCGCGTAATTGGTTCTTAATTTTTGGGAACAGATAAAAGTCACAAGGTGCCAGGTCGGGACTGTATGCAGGATGACTCATGAGTTCTACATTTTTCGCCTTCAAAAAGTCGTTTGTCTGTCTGGCCGTGTGAGAACTAGCATTGTCGTGGTGCAGGATGATACGGCGTTTACGGTTATTTTTACGGAGTTCGTCAATAACTTCCGGCAAACAAATGGTCGTGTACCAGTCACTATTCACAGTACGACGATTTTCTAAAGCAACAGTAGTCACGTGTCCAGTTTTATTAAAAAAAGAAGCAATCATCCGCTTAGATGCACTTTTCACGCGCGCCACTTTGGTTGGTTTCGGCTCATCTTGAAAGACCCATACGCTCGATTGCTGCTTTGTTTTGGGATCGTAGCAATAAATCCATGTTTCGTCACCTGTTACTATGTCCCACACCACATTTGACGCACCTTCGTTGAATCTGGTAAGCATGGCACTGCACCAAGTGACGCGGTCCGTTTTTTGATCCTCGGTCAAGTTATGTGGGATCCACCGCGAGCACAGCTTTCTCACACCCAAATGTTTGTGTAGGATTGATTGTATTTGACTCATGCCTATTTCTAAGGATGCGCGAATTTCATGGTAGGTCACATGCCTGTCTGTTTCAATCATACGGCGCACAGCATCGATGTTTTTGTTGGTCACAGCGGTGGACGGCCGACCATCGCGAGATTCGTCACTGAGATTGATACGACCACGCTTGAATTCTGCAAACCAGCTATAAACAGTCGTCTTGCATGGAGCTTCATCGCCAAAAGCTGTTTCAAGCCGAGCGATGCTCTGTTGAGCCGTCAAATTACACTTAAAATCGTAGAAAATCATACTTCGAAAATTTTCCCGAGTTAAATCCATGTTGATGCAGACACACAATTTTTTAAATGGCGCCACAAGGTAAAAATAAAAGACAGTCAGATGAAACAAACTGTATTCTACAGCCAAAGAGTTCTATTTTCAAATGTTGTAATAAATTTTTAAATATTGTTTATGTAAGTGGCCAGTTCCGGAAACTTTTAGTGTAACCTATGTATCATTCAACGCGGCGAGTCTCCTCGCCGAATCGCCACCATGTATCCTGGAAGCGAGATCCCTTTCGGCGCTATACCGGTTCTGAAAGGCGGCGCGGGAGCGGGGTCACGATCCCGAGCCCGAAGAAATTCGGAGGTCGATGAACGACCTCCGCCCCCCATGAGCGCAGGCCTGGGGGTGACAGGTGGAGTTGCCTGTCACCCTGGCAGAAGCAGGCCGCGGCGGTGGTGCGCCTGGCGCGCCTCCCCGTCTCCGGGGACGAGTTGGGGACTTTGTACCCCACACACCCGAGAAGGGGGCCACATCATGAGAGATGGCCCTGGGTCAGCCGGGGTGCGAGGGATATGCCTGTCAACCTCACCTTCGGCAACCAAAACGACCCACAGGCGGCGTGCGTTTTAGTCAGTTCGAGTTCGACATAACCTCTTCCACCGGCTCCGGTGAGGAGGTATCCGTGGGGATTTTGATTCCGTAAAAAAAAATAAAGCCGGTTCAAGTACAAAATAACCAGGTACGGTGGCAAACGAGGGTGATACCATATTCTTATATTATATTTGCAAATATGGGTTACATAGATTAAGTAGTGTCACCATATTTCACCTTAATAATCATGCAATTCTTATAATACAACAAGTCTAATTATAATCATTAATTAATACAATAATCTGATCAACATTATTTTTAAACAAGAATATGGCTAAGTCATTACTTTAATACAGCAATTAACTTATTTATAATTCCGACATTTCCACATAAAAGAATAATATTGACAATAGCATAATGATGTCATAACATAATATTTATACAATCAATTTATTATAATACCAGATTACCACCAAGTCAAAGTCAAAAATAATTTATTCTGCATAGACCGTTACATCGGCAGTTACAAAACGTCAATACAAAAAAATTAAGAAATACTGTTTTAGACCACTGTTTCGAAACGACCTGAGAAGCCTCCGGAAAGTAGGCTAGGCAAGAAAGGTACCTATCTATCTGGCACAGCGCAATTTTTTACAGCTGAAAGCCACAATATATTACGCATTATTGCTGGTCTTTCGTAACACCAATGTCATACATAGGATATAAAGTCAAATCATAGGTATGTATGTACGTATACCACGATCGCGGTAATTTCCGTTAACATTATTCTGTATCATGGATCGCGAAAGTTTGATAGTTAGGATACGAATATAAAGGCATTGATACTTGCTGGTAAAAATCAAAACTCAAATAACTGGAAGAAATACCTCATCTTGTATGCGTCATAGTGAATCAAGCAAACATATTTGGAGATCTCCTATCGTTACTTTGAATAAATAATGATGCGGCAAAGTTGCACGGTGTTTTTGTTTTCGTTTTGCGGGTTTAAATGTGGAATAACCCTATTTACCATTTGCAAAATTCACTTGAAAAATTAACTACTACTTTGTTATTTGCGATTCGTTGGTTCTTAGAATAAAATGATGAATGTATGGGTTTATTTATACCACTTAGGTGGCAGACAAGCACATGGCCCACCTGATGGAAAGTGGTTACCGTGGCCTATGGACGTGTGTAACACCAGAGGAGCCACGCCACACTCGCGCTGCCGACCCTGTAAGGACAGACTATTTGTGCCGTTAGTGTATAAGACAAAGTAGGACAAGCCTTTAGTCTTCCCACTGACAGCACAAATTCTCCAGTGAGCTCTGACTACCCTACTCACCGTTGGGAACACAACATGAAGTTATTATGACCGCAGTATTCTGTAGGGCGAAGGCACTTCCCCAGTCGGACTGCTCAATTGGGTGGAAATACCACCGTGTCCTACCTCCTATAATTATTTAATTTTGAGACGTTTATGACATTATGTTGACGAATGTCATAAATGTCAAATCCCATATATATGTCATTCTATTATACAAAACGCCGGCCAACGAATTCCCACTTGACTAGGGGGAAATTAGTAAGTTAGTAAGTTGAAAATAGTTTAATCTATATATATTATAAGTTTAACATCAGACTGATATATACAGCCTAGAATCAGGCTCAAATGCATGACTTGAGTCATCAATAATGCCTGGAAGACCGAATTCAGTGATTGCTGAAATGTGGTTGTTAATTCGCCTCTGCCGGAGGGTTACCTCCGGAGATAAAGGCATGACTATATGTATGTATGTATATTATAAGTAGGTAATTTATATAGCGACAAACCTTTTTGGACTTAATTATGTATAATTATGTATATTATATATGTATAAAGAAAAGTTAATTTTCTTTCAGATTCAGCTCCATCATACCTCATCTAGAGCTTGGTTGTTATTTTGAGTTTTGTTACAAATTTTTTTTCATATATAGAACACGACTTCGCCTTGCCTGATGGCTGAAGGCAAAGTCTCAAAAGAGGGTCACCATTACTTACACATACCATGTGACAATGGTGACACTCGGCTTGACGGCCTCATCATATGCTTTTTCACGCCCCGCTTAAAGGACCCGGGACTGTAGGAAGAAGGAAACACGTGAGGTGGTAATGAATTCTAGATCTTAATGGTGCGACAGAGGAAAGAGTATTTTTATATCTTATATCAGAGTTATTTTATATCATAGCTCATTAGCAGGAATTATAGCACCTATTTCGTGAAAACCGCGTTCATGCAGTTTAACGAGACACAGTGGTTAACTATTATTAACTATCATGAGTCATAAACACAGTTTATTTACAATCTAATCTTGAAGCGATAATGGAGCGTTTAAGGCTTCGGTCCGCGACAGTGGCTTAAATCCCACTCGTTGAAATCGTAAATAATCTTAATAATTAACTTGGGTACTGGGGTCAAGAACTTTATTTCCTCAACGTATGACCAACTTTACCTCTAATGTTAAGTTTTTTTTTTTGCAAAGAGTAACCAAATTAGCTTTCCCTCTAATCCCACCAGCTAAGCTAAATTGATTATATAAATAAATAATTAATATTCTACAAAATTTTGCACATCGCTATCTATACCCATAGGTACTAAACATAGCTTAACTAGCTTGTGTTATAGAATCTAGGATGCAGATAAACTTGCTTAGATACCTTAATTTTAAAAACAAGCATAAAAATACATGCATATTATATATACATATAACATATTCATGCATACAAATATTTGCACTGAGCAGGAATTAAACCCACTCCCCCTGCGTAGCAGTCGAACGTTCTACCGCGACGCCACAGAGGATTGTTAGGTTCACATAGAAGGTCAAATAGTCAGGATTAGAGCCCGGGATCTTATGATCGTAAGGCCTACCACCTATGGGTACCCGTACGTTCAACCCCATAAGGATGCCCGCATTTTAACTTTTTATATATAGAACACGTCAATTAGACGTCGCTTTGCCTGATGGTAAGCTGAAGGTAAAGTCTCAGAAAAGAGGGTCACCATTACTTACACATACCGTGTGACAATGGTGACACTCAGCTTGACGGCCTCATCATATGCTTTTTCACGCCCCGCTTAAAGGACCCGGGACTGTAGGAATTATATACTTTACTGTACGACAATTACAATATTCATGATACAGAAATTGAGAAGACAAGAACAGTATAAAGGGCTGCCTTATCGCTTTACGCAATTTCTTGCAGGCTACCTTTGGATGGAAATGTATGTTGGTTGGAGTATTTGAGCGTTGTTGGTGTTTAATTTAATAGTTATATTCTACACATACTTATATAAGTACATAGTTGTATATACATACTTAAAAATATTTATACTTAATTACTTTTTTACTATAGGTTTTGTAGGAAAAAGAAACGCATGCAGTTGAGGCACAGGCAGCCATTCGTCCATTTGACAGCCACATAGACTGACTCCTTAACCATCTAAAACATCTAAACATAAACATAAACATCTAAAAGTGTAATAGTTAAAAGGTGCTTGATTGTTTGCAAAAAGCAAATTCTATCACACCTTGCCTACTTGTCAGCGTTAAGATTGAATAGCCATATAAATATCAACAAGTTGATAAACGCGAAGCTGGAATCTGTGTGGAATTTGTAAACGCATTAATAAGACAATTAATTAATCATATCGCGATCAATGCTTCATTAGTCTATATTGAAATAGTTTAAGTCTATTGGAATTACAAACAAATTCAATAATACAACAAGTGTTTACTTATTTAGATTCATCATCATTAAAAGAGACTTTTCTCCGAATTAGTTGGGATCAGCTTTCGAGCCAACTGTGATTCGGCTAAACTTCTTTATTTTCCGCGAAGGAACTGCCATCTGATCTCCACAGCCAATTGGCGATATCAAAATTCTGTAGATAGACTAATCGGACGTTTTTGAACTATAAAGAATGTTTCACAGTTTCTTTGACAGTTCAACGGTACAATGGAGATATATAAAAATAACTTATCTATGCATGTAGGTATGTACGTGTAGCTACTAGATCAAAATAATTAAGAAGTAATAATTTATTGTACACCGCAAACCACCTATTCCGACAATACAGTCCATATACTGGTTGTCTGGAAGAGATCACAGACAGCGATAAGACCGCCCATTGTACAATTCTGTACCATTTACTGTCCTTTGTGTATGTATCAAATCCTACACAAAAAAAGAATACATTACATAAAATGGAGCAGTTTCGCAGTATACATACAATTGGTGGCCTTATCGCTTAAGGCAATCTCTTCCAGGCAACCATGGGATGGAGTGAGTCAAAGAGAATATAACCACTAAGTTTTAAGTCTTAAAGGACAAAATAACAATATACAAACATATAACAGAAGACAAAATAAAATGTATTAATATTATCTGTTTATTTTACATAGATTAGGTTAGGTTTAAAGACATTAATTGCTCATAAAAACGTAAAGTTCACTTAAAATGAGATTTACAATAATTTTGAAATTTACAATAATGTTTTCCTCTATTCTGCCTACTTTAAATGATTACATTTGTTGTACATAGTTTTTGAGTTTACTCTTATACACATTCAAATTATCAATATTTTTAATGTTGTTAGGTAGTTTATTATAAAGCTGTGCTCCATCGAATAATATCGTTTTTTTACCATAGTTAGTACGTGGACGAATTAACTGAATATTGTCTCTGTTTCTTAGCAAGTGAATTGATTCCCTCTTAGATAACTGTATATTAGTTTGGATCGAATTAGTTATAATTTTTTTAACTAAAATGCAGGTCGTGTATATGTATAGTTGTTTTATGTTTAGTAATAGATTAACGATTCTGACCCCGGGATTTTATAACTACAGAAAGGTCTAGTCAAGCACACAAATGTTTACACTAAGCGGGAATCGAACTTCTGACGTAACAGTTGAACTTTCCATCTCTACGCCATTAAAAGTTGAAGTTACGTTTTATTTCTTTACCCTATTTAACCTTTTGCTTGTATTTTTAACGACGCTAACCCAAAATAGGAATCAACTTGAGCAAAGTTACCTTTAGCTTTTGTAATATAATTCTAAGTAATTTGCAATGTTTGCTTCTAAAATAAATAAAAGTTACATCAACATAGAAATAATATTGTTTGAAATGAAAAAAGAATATTACGAGAGATCGTAATAAATGAAATATACCCGAAATAACAATGGTGTAATTTAAGTACAGCCGACAAAGGAGATTCGGTTGCACTTTTATTTACAGCTTAATATCAAAAAGTGCGACCATATCTCCTTTGTTAACTGTACATACACAAAGTGATAATTCTATACTCCATGCGGTTAGGTACTTAATTAAATTTAAACAATCTTGATGTGTCTTTTTAATGCGTTTTATTTAAAACTCAACTTAGCAATATTTATTAATTTATTTAATTATTTAAGCTTCATGCACACATGTACACTGGCGAACTTAATGCCATGGGCATTTTCTACCAGTCAACCTTATAGATGGCGCCGAGACTAACAAAGTAGGTGCATTATGATAGATAAGTACGTGATCACCATAACTACATAATAATTGGGTCAGCCGTGCGAGGGATATGCCTGTCAACCTCACCTTCGGCAACCAACAACGACCCACAGGCGGCGTGCGTTTTGGTCAGTTCGAGTCCGACATAACCTCTTCCACCGGCTGCGGTGGAGGGGTATCCGTGGGAATTTTGCGAACGTAAAAAAACTACATAATAATTAAGCTGTAAGGTATTCATAGCTACATCATAGTAAATATCAATATACGCATGTACTTACTCTAGAAACTCATTTTAAATCAGGTCTTAGATGTCATCCGCACACGGTGTAAAACATCCGATCAAGAACCAAGCGGTTCGGAGACTCTTTTCTCTGTCGCACCATTAAGGCCTGGAATTCATTGCCAGCTCACGTGTTTCCTTCTTCCTACAGTCCCGGGTCCTTTAAGCGGGGCGTGAAAAAGCATATGATAAGGCCGTCAAGCTGAGAGTCACCACTGTCACACGGTATGTGTAAGTAATGGTGACCCTCTTTTCTGGGACTTTGCCTTCAGCTTACCATCAGGCAAGGCGAAGTCCAATTGACGTGTCCTATATAAAAAAAAAAAATACAAAAAACCGAAATTGAACCACTAGTTAAGCAGTTAGTTGGCCTAGTTTATTTGTTTAATATGATTGTTTAGTTAAATTACAGATTAATCTCACTAATTAGTAACATATCTTGAAACTCTTCTATGAAAATATACTAATACACTAGATACTATTAAATATTAGTCTACTAAATTATATGTTACTTACGAAACTAACTTTGTAAACTATCATTTTTGAAAGAAATAAAATACTTCATAATTATACGAAGGCGGTTCGGAACTTGGCGCGATGAAATCATGGCACTTAGGTATTATTTCTGCCGACGTTTCGAATGCGTTGCAGCACCCGTGGTTACGACTTGACTTGACACGAGTTAAACCGTTGTATAATTATGAATTCACATCGCGATAGTTTAAAAATAAAATCCTTTTTTATTTTCTTTACATTTTTCAGTAGCTAACCGAATGAAGTATAGTTGTAACCAAAGTTAGGGCATTCGAGCATGGATTTTGGACTTCTACTCTTTATTAGGATTTATCTTTAGCTCCTCTTGTGTTTTATTTACGAGAGTATATACCGTCCGCCCCTCCAACCCTGGGAGTAATGCCTGCATCGTTAATTAGTAGGCGTACAGTGAGCATCAGATTGATCTCAAAAAGATGTAACTGCCTGTACCAGTGGAAGCGTTGTGCTTGGGTTGGATCCTGAAGGTCTCAATGGAGCCCTATTGTGGAATGTAAGAAGCCATTATTCACAGCCCCTGTGGCGTGGTGATTATTCCGGTGTCAACATATTTGTAAAGATTATCAATTAGGACTGTCATATTGTTATGTATCTGTGCCGACATATGCAATCTCGCCAGGACCTCAACCACTACACTATGCCTGAACCAACCGTCTCAAGAAATTGCATAGGCAAACCCGCACGTTACGCTATACTGAGTGAACCAAATTGTGAAGACAGCAAGTACGAGTTGCCGAATCGGCGCCACGTGCAGCGATTGACCCCGTGTCTCCGCCTCGTGCCGCACCGTCAGCAGAATACTGGCGTGATCGTAAATCGATTGCATCAATATGCGAACCGATTTATAATCTTTATTGCAATAACGATTCACTTCTGTACTTGCATCGAACGTGGTCACTTGACTTAATTAGAGTTAGTAGTTAGAATGTAGTTCGCATCATCGAACTCATTCGCTTAGGCTAGTATGGTGTAATGTAGTTCCAAAATCGAGCGCATTCATCTTTAGGCTAGTTAGATTAAATTAAATAAGTTTAATAAATCTCGTTTTAAGTGATTCTAGTTTCCTTCTTGTACCCTCTGGCTGCGGGAAAACGTAATTATATTGTATACTTGTTATTATTTGAATAGTTTGTTTTTGTTTTGAAAATGTAGTAAACAAATATATAAACCGTTTGCGGTGAGTGATGTAAAGGGGGCACGTCAGACTGTCACAGAATAAAAAGGGGGGCAAGGAAAGGAAAGAAAAAGATGTACTCAGAAAGTGTCTTTTTTGCCATTTATATATATTTTATTCCATCACAATTTATTTGATTTAAAATGATTACAAAAATGCTTTATTTATTTTCTTCACTTAAACGATAATAATGTCTGAAGTTCCTACATTATCGATGAGCGATGTTCGTCGATATAAAACTACTTTTTTCACAGATTCATTCGCGACTTATGCGTTTCGGCTGCCAACCAAAACGTCAGGCTAAATAATAATAATAAATAAATCACGATAAAATCAGTTAAATGGATATTTTATGGTCACTTTTTGGAGTATTTTTGTGACCAAGATTACTTTTTTAAATTCTATGCTACAATCAATCAATCAGCCCACTGCAGTCCACTGCTGGACATAGGCCTCTCCCAATGTGCGCCATTTTCTCCGATCCTCTGCCTTTCGCATCCAGTCTGTCCCAGCCACCTTTTTCAGGTTGTCCGTCCATCTGGCTAGGGGGCGTCCTACCTTTCGTTTACCTTCTCGCGGTCTCCACTCTAGGACTCGTTTGCTCCAACGGCCATTGGTCCTTCGGCAAACGTGGCCAGTCTACTGCCATTTCAACTTGCTTATTCTGTGGCCTATGTCGGTAACTTTAGTTCTCTGTCGGATAACCTCGTTCCGAATTCTATCCTTCAGAGAAACTCCAAGCATAGCTCGCTCCATAGCCCGCTGCGCGACTTTCAAGCTATGGACCAGCCCCACGGTAAGTGTCCACGTTTCGGCACCGTAAGTCATAACAGGTAGGATCCACTGTTCAAAGACCTTTGTTTTGATTCTATACAAATAAATAATATTGAAGTGTATGTTTGTAATGTGTCAGATGTCGTTGACAACGAGTGTTCTTATTCCGTTCAACTCCGAAATTTACATACAAACAAAAGACACTTAAGAAAATTTAGATAATAATTGCTATAACAAAGATAATTCGTTTTACATAACGACGTAACATTAGCAGCTCCAGAAGCTCGTTGTGTGCTAACCACAGTTATTGTACAACGGTATTCTGTTACACATACGTCTTAATTGCGTCTGTTATGACCTTAAGAATACTATTTAATTTATAGTTTTGCCAGGTTTGTGTCAAGTGGAAAACTGTTGTCTCTACCTACCCCACTGGGAAAAATGCGTGACTGTATTTATCTATGTGTGTAAAGCTACACCTTTCTAGAGGTACTTACAAAAAATGCTATCTATATTTTTCCTCTTTAGGGTTTCGAATCTCATCAAGAAATAAACGGTTTAGTGCGAATTAGACTCGCGCATGAAAGGTGCCGTACCATTAAGTTATTCTTCTGTTTTTGGTGTTTGTTATTATAGCGGCCATAGAAATCAAATGTTCATTTGACTTAATCAAGACAGTAAATAAATTTATTAGTAAGTATATAATAATGTATTAATTTACCATTTAGCCAGCCAAGCTTTTGTCATATAAATAACCCACTTCGGGTGTTTGGTGCAAAGGAGCCCAAAACACTGGCCACATTTCCGCGGTGAATTGCAATGGCTAGCCTTTGCACCATGTACGATCCGGAGCGAGAGTCACCAGAATACATTTTTTACATACAGATTTAGTTTATAAATTAAAGTAATTACAATAGTACCTACCATTCACATTACACTATCAGTAAAATATTATCATACTATATTTTAATTAGTGATATGGATTAAATACGTTGATTATTCCTAAGATTATCCGCATACCATAATTATAACTAAGTAATTATCTTTTGATAAATGATAAAAAAATTAACGGTCAGTTCCCTCTATTATATAAGTATAATTACATGTGTTAGTTACATACGAGACTATGTGGCGTGGAGTGGGTATGGGTTCGATTCCAGTACAAATATTTGTGGTAACATAACATCATTACATAAATCATCACGCCTATATCCCCGAAGGGGTAGGCAGAGGTGCTAGCACCCACATTTCGCCAGTTTATGTTTTGGTCCCAACGTAATAGGTGGCGAGCCTATTGCCATTAACCGGGCACTTATAAACCTGCATTAATTATCACAATCACATCGAAAAGTCTTTGGTGTGTGCCATGGTAAAACCTGGGATCGAACCCGAGACCTCGTCTCAGCAGTTCATTACCCATACCACTAGACTACCTAGGTTGTAGTAAACATGAATATATCTATTTTCATGGTCTGGGTGTTCCCGTGCCTCGTAGGGCACGTTAAACCGTCGTCGGTTTTGGTTCATCGGAACATTCGGAACATCTATGGCAGTCGCAACCATCAAGCTGAGTGTCACCATTGTCACATGGTATTTTTAAGTAATGGTGACCCTCTTTTCTGAGACTTTGCCTTCAGCTTACCATCAGCTAATTGACGTGTCGTGTTAAAAAAAAGTAAGCCTGGAAGAAATGTACGGCGAAAGCTTCGGATGCAAATGGGATTATACCACCACTTGGTTGACAGACAAGCACACGGCCCACCTGATGGAAAGTGGTTACCGTGGCCTATGGATATGTGCAACACCAAGGGGTCGCACTCGCGCTGCCAACCTTGTAAGTACAGAGTTTCTGTGCCGTTAGTGTAAATGACAAAGCAGGACAAGTTTTTGGTCTTCCCACTGACAGCTCAAAAACTTTCCAGTGAGCTCTGGCTACCCTACTCACCGCCGGAAACACAACACGAGGTTATTATGGCCGCGGTATTCTGTAGGGCGGAGGGACTTCCCCAGTTGGACTGCTCAATTGGACGCAAATACCGTCATATCCTACCCCCTCCTAGGCTAACGCTAGGATGAAGAAGAAATAGGAAAAATGGGTAAATTGGCCCACACAGAAGGGCTACCTGGCCGGCCAACACCCTTGGCAGTTTTTTTTTTCACGTGCGCAAAATACCCACGGATACCTCCCCACCGGAGCCGGTGAAGAGGTTATGTCGGACTCGAACCGACTAAAACGCACGTTGCCTGTGGGTCGCTTTGGTTACCGAAGGTGAGGTTGACAGGCATATCCCTCGCAACCCGGCGGACCTGGGGCCATCTGTCACGATCTGGCCCTCTCCTCGGGTGTGGGGATAACAGAGCCCTCAACTCGTCCCCGGGACGGAGTTCTGCCAGGGTGACAGGCGGCTCCACCTGTCACCTCCAGGTCTGCGCTCATGGGGGGCGGAGGTCGTTCATTGACCTCCGACGCCTGAGTTGCCTTCGTACGGCAGTAATAGTAGTGTATACAAGTAGGTATTTTTAGCGTATACATATATACGTTATCAATTTTAATGAACGATAACATTATCATGAGAATCTTGACCTTGGTTCATTAAATAAACGTTACATAATCTTGTGCTAATACCATATTTATATATGCATACCTATAATATGTACAGTCGGCATCAGATCGCTTTTGTCGATAACAGTTCTCAAAATGATCTTAATTCCTTGGTTTTCCCCCCTTTCTGTTGACAGATTGCTCTGATAATTGATACACACCTTCATGGATAAATAAAAAAAAAAGTTAAAAGTATTATAAAATCCAAGTATACTAGGATGATAAAAAGCTTGGAAATAAGGTGTTCGCTCAACTATGCTACTCAAGTAAATTATTGCATTTAGATTAAAATTAGGAAAAAAAGCCCGCTGAGTTTCTTGCCGGAGTCTTCTTAGGTCGGGGCCACGTATCGAACCGGGGCGGTCCATTTACTAAACAGATTTTCATGTTCCTTTTTATTGACGTTTTGTAAGTGCCGATTTAATGGTCTATGCAGAATAAATGATTTTTGACTTTTGAGCTGGAACAATAATACAATTTAAATCAATAAAACAGTTTGGTTTGCACTTAATACCGGTATTAAGATCATGTTTGGGACTTTGTAGTCAAGATCTTTCTGATGCTGACTATATGGTAGGACACGGCGGTATTTCCGCCCAATTGAGCAGTCCGACTAGGGAAATACCTCCGCCCTACAGAATACCGCGGTTATAATAACTTCGTGTTGTGATCCCAGCGGTGTTTAGGGTAGCCAGAGCTCACTGGAGAATTTGTGCTGTCAGTGGGATGACTAAAGGCTTGTCCTGCTTTGTCCTCTACACTGACTATTGTGTGTGTATCGTGGAATTAAAAAAATAATAAATAAACCGTGTACTAACCGTACACTCACTTAATAATGCATCTACTGAGGGTTTCTCTGCGCTAGATATGGTTGACTAGTAGAGAAACCCCTCACCATATACAGGGACGAGTCGAGGGCTCCGTGGTGTTGCACACGTTTATAGACCACGGTAACCACTTTACATCAGGTGGGCCGTGTACTTGTTTGCCACCTAGGTTGCATAAAAAAATATAAAAGAAAGATGGCCCTGGCATCGCCGGGGTGCGAGAGATGTGCATGCCAACCTTACCTCCGGTAACCAACAACGGCTCACAGACGTAGTGCGATTTAGTCGGTTTGAGTCCGACCTCTCCCACCGGCTGTGGGGTATTTTTTTTACCTATGTAATAGTGCATTTTTAAAATGTAATAAATAAATAAAAACCTACCATTTTATACTAAACACTTCACGAGTTTTCACTAAAGCCACGAAATTTTAAAGGTATCCCAAATATTTAAAATAAACTGCTATTATGCAGCTGTTTCAATATATCAAAATAGCAGGTAAACTACTATTAATACTTGCTGTATGATGAATAAATGCTTAGAAATAGTATGATAGATAGTTTATATAAACAAGTGAATTCTTTCAGAGATTTGTATGGACAAAGTCGTGGACGGCAAGTACTCTGAGTGAGTAGGAGTTAGATTGATTAGCTCTGTTGTTAGTTTAGTCCCCGGCACATATCTTGATCTCAAACACAAAATATGAGAGGAAAGAATTCCAGCTCTTTATCGTTCAACAGATAAGGGGAACGTGCAGGTATAGAAATCAGACGGATCTTTGCACAATAGATGAGAATTTCAGCTATCCAGTCCGACTGAGTAATAACCCTATTAGGAAGAAAAATAGCTGAAAATGTTCTTATTAACTTGGAAAAGGTATCAGAGGAAACCCGCTTTTTTATACCACTTAGTTGGCAGACAAGCACACGGCTCACCTGATGAGAAGCGGTACCGTGGCCTATGGACGTATGCAACACCAGGGGTGTCACACTCGCGTTGCCGACCATGAAGAAACCTTCTGATGCCCCTCTTGAAGATCCCCATTTATACCGCTTACGCAGACCATTCTTAATGCAGTACATTAATTTTAAATTCTTGTATTGTATTGTATGTGTCCTATGTTTGGTGTGCAATAAAGAGTATTATTATTATTATTATTATTATTATTATTATTAAGTAAACAGCTGATACTTTTCCTGCCTAGCCTACGCACCCATGGTGGTAAAAGCTTTGTATCTTGTATTTTAGGCTGTGTCCTCGATAATAGCGGTGAGACGGAAGCGATACCGGTCATTGACTCCATGAAAAATAAATGCCAGCTGTCGCTGTACAGTCAGCATCAGATTGATCTTGACGAACAAAGTTCTCATTATGATCTTAATGCCTTGGTCCCCCCCCCCTTCCTCTTACCTGATTGTTCTGTTATTTGGTACAATTTAAAATCAATGATACAGTTTGATATATACATACATAGGTTAGGCAGAGGTGAATTAACACTCACATTTCACCAATCATTCAATTCGGTCCCATTTAATAGCGGGTAAGCCTATTGCCGTCTTCCGGGCTCTATTGTTGACTTAAGCCATGCATGTGAGGCTGAGTCTGGGCTTTTTTTTTACGTGTGCAAAATCTCCACGATTACCTCCCCACCGGAGCCGGTGGAAGAGGTTATGTCGGACTTGAACCGACTAAAACGCAAGCCACCTGCGGGTCGTTTTGGTTGCCGAAGGTGAGGTTGACAGGCATATCCCTCGCACCCCGGCCGACCCAGGGCCATCTCTCACGATCTGGCCCTCTCCTCGGACCTGGCTGAGTCTGGGCTGTATATATCTGTCTGATCTAAAACAGCCCTATCCCTTAATTGTCTTGCACGACACCGCATGGGAAGAGATGGGGTGGTCCAAATACTACTCTGCCGGGAACCACGCGGCTACAGTTTAATGCACATAATCACGCCTTTATCCCCGTAAGGTTAAGCAGGGGTAAATTAACACCCATATTTCACCAATCATTGTTTTTTGGCCCCACGTAATAGGGGGTGAGCCTATTGCCGTCTTCCGGGCTCTATTGTTGACTTAAACCATGCATCTGAGGCTGAATCTGAGCTGTATATATCTGTCTGATGTAAAACAGTCATATCCCTTAATCGCCTTGTACGATATCTCATGGGAAGAGATGGGGTGGTCCAAATGCTACTCTGCCGGGAACCACGCGGCTGCAGTTTTATTTGCTCTTAAAACCTTAGTATTAAGAACATTTTGTAACTTTGTAGTCAAAATTGTTCTGACGCTGACTGTACCACCATCAACCGCCGCTGTCTAGAATGCGGCCTTACTATTAATATTTTCCATTTGTTTTTGGATCAGAAAGGCAAATGACTCATGATGCAAATTGTTTACAAGTTATTTGATCGGAGAAATCATGAACAACTTTGTTTTTTTAGATTAATGCGCGAACGCATGCGGTATGATTTCCAGGTTTTTTTATAGAAATCGATACATTGAACTTTTTTTAAATACAAACAACTTGAAGTATCGATAGAGGGGCTCATAGCATGGCATGGTAGATTAGCCGATTGCAATGTTGAGCAATACTAAACCAGGTCTGTCTTAGGATGGGACATCAGTCTTGTTTATTTGAGACTTTTTCGCACCTCAGAAAGCACGGTAAACCACCGGTCTCGACTACCATTTTTTTTTTATACAACTAAGGTGGCAGACAAGCACACGGCCCACCTGATGGATAGTGGTTACCGTGACCTATGAACGTGTGTAACACCAGTGGATTACATCCGTGCTGCCGACCCTGTAAAACAGAGATTTTATGTGCCCTCACTGACAGCACAAAAACTCTCCAGTGCGCTCTGGCTACCCTTACTCACCACCGGAAACACAACACGAGGTTATTATAGCCGTGGTATTCTGTAGGGTGAAGGTACTTCCCCAGTCGGACTGCTCAATTCGGACGGGAATACCGTCGTGTCCTACCTCCTAAAAACCATTTACCATATGATCGTCAGTGGCACTCGGTTAGTTGAAGCCTTAAAAATTTTACCAAAATTGCTTACCCTTGGTAAATATTAACACTTCAGGGTTACTTCTTAGGCTCGAGTATCTTTGTTAAGACTTAATTAACCATGTTTAATAAATCGATTTCAATAATTATAGCATACTAAATGCTTTAAAATTTCATTTCAAAAAGATTATTATCAGATTTATGGCACACACCAACGACTTTTCGATGCTTTTCGAAGTTATGTGTTGGTTTATAAGTGCCCAGTTAATGGCAATAGGCTCGCCACCTATTACATTGGGACCTAAACATAAACTGGCAAAATATGGGTGCTAGGTGCTAGCAACTCTGCCTACCCCTTTGGGGATATAGGCGTGAGTTTATGTATGTATGTATGTATGTACACAAATAAGTCGACTTTCCGCTTTATAACATTAATTAATAGATATAGATTTGTGTCACTGTCACAATTGTTATGTCAGTTGATAACGATAGAATTTTCTAGATAATTTCATTAACACAGATATGAGTAATAGTGTAGGTGTGACTGCAATAATTATGTGGGTAGATATTATTTGGCACAATAGGCTATTTTACAAGGTCGTCCGATTCTGCCCAATACTGCTTAATATGTTAGTTTGTTATCATAAATAAATATCTCAGGTTTATAAGTGCCCGGTTAATGGCAATAGGCTCGCCACCTATTACATTGGGACCTAAACATAAACTGGCGAAATGTTGGTGCTCGCACCTCTGCCTACCCCTTCGGGGATATAGGCGTGAGTTTATGTTATGTTATCATAATTTTTTTGCCGCGTGGTTTCCGGCAGAGTAGAATTAGGGCGACCCCATCTCTTCCCATGCGGTGTCGTACAAGGCGACTAAGGGATAGAGCTGTTTAACATCAGACAGTTATATACAGCCCAGACTCAGCCTCAGGTGCATGGCTCGAGTTAACAATAGTGCCCGGAATATGGCAATAGGCTCACCCCCTATTACGTGGGACCGAAAACAATTATTGGTGAAATGTGGATGTTAATGCACCTCTGCCTAACCCTCCAGGGATAAACGCGTGATTATATGTACCTATGTATGTATTTTATCATAAAATATGCTTTGCAAATTAAGATATTGTTTTATGAGACTTTTTATGATTTTTAATTACCAAAGTAAGTCAAAATATAAACAATCAAATTCAGTCCCAAATTACTCAGTACCAACTTTTTAGATTCCTCATTAAATTCAAATTACTTTTATCGTGCACATTATATGTGTAAACGCACTGTAGACCGAAGGAATGCGAAATTCTCTTGCACTCCATACATTTGCACTACTCGCGAATGGCATATGACATCACTTGCAAGTTCGAATTAACATAGAGCATTTTCGGGCGACGCGAAAAGTTGAATTTTGAAAATCAAATATCTGTATTACTTTTTTATTTTTATTTTTTAGCAGTTCATTGTATCATTATAGAGTGGTCATTTTACGATAATAAATTTTTTTTTTTTTTTTATACCACTTAGTTGGCAGACAAGCACACGGCCCACCTGATGGGAAGCGATTACCGTGGCCTATGGACGTATGCAACACCAGAGGTGTCACACTCGCGCTGCCGACCATGAAGAAACCTTCTGATGCCCCTCTTGAAGAACCCCATATTGTAGGCGCTTGGGAAAACCGCAGCAGGGAGGTCATTCCACAGCTTGAGTGTGCGTGGGATGAAGTTTCTTTCATACTGCACAGTGCGTACCGTCTCAGGTCGCAATGTGTGGGGATGAATTCCCTGCCTATGGCGAGAGGTGCGATGATAGAATGTAGCTACGGGCATCATGTCAAACAATTCATCTGAGCACAAACCATTGTATAGGCGGTAGAACACACACAGTGAGGCAAAATCCCTCCTAAGGCTAAGAGGTTCCACTCTACCTGTGAGTATGGGATTGTCAACCAGCCTCAATGCCCGTCTTTGCAACGAGTCGAAGGGGTCAAGCTGGTATGCAGGTGCTCCAGCAAAAAGGTGACAGCAGTACTCCATGTGAGGCCGGACCTGTGCTTTATAAAGAAGGAGTTGCTGCCCCGCAGTGAAATACTGCTTCGCCCTGTTGAGCACTCCGAGCTTTCTTGATGCCAACTTAACCTTGTCCTGCAAATGACTTCGGTATTGGACGTCACTGGAGATATCGACACCAAGGATCCCGATACTCGGGGAGATGGTAAGCGGTGTGCCCAGGAATTGCGGCGCTACAATGAATGGGGTTTTCTTAGCGGTGAATACACATACTTGTGTCTTAGTGGGGTTGAATTGGACTAGGTTTAGTCGTCCCCAATCGGACACTCCAGAGAGAGTAGTCTCGATTTCAGACACAAGTTGTTCGCGACATTTCTCCACTTACCTAAAAATATTATAACTTCCATTTTTTACTTGAATACAATAGTGATTATCATAAGAGACGTCGCTACTACTTCTAGATGTTATTTTTTTAAATTTCAAAGGCGGACCCTGAGCTTCGAGAAAATCTTGACCTCGGATGCAATTAGGCTAAAATGTCTAAATGAAAATGATGATGATGAATATGTTATATACCAATTTGTGTATATTTATATATAAAAATATGTTTTTTTTAATTATTCTTTTATATAGGT
Organism: Eilema griseolum; assembly: GCA_963662185.1. Classification (NCBI taxonomy): domain Eukaryota; kingdom Metazoa; phylum Arthropoda; class Insecta; order Lepidoptera; family Erebidae; genus Eilema; species Eilema griseolum. The sequence goes on from OY759249.1 coordinate 8,989,248, forward strand.
CACGTCAATAAGAGTTACAACCCTATACATTAGTTTTATTATAAGTAAAGCCTTAATTATCAGATCGGCTGGATGGTGTCTAGGATATATTATCAACCGGATGTCACAGAATTTATATGTTCCACTGTATATAAACAAGTCAAAGTAAAATTAAACTTCTAAGATCTGAGTATATACCTAAGTAGTTAATTACTTATAGGTGAAGCTACTAAAACATGTTAATTAAGTAATAATTAATTTTATAATGGTCAAAGGTAACTTTTAAAATAGCAACTAATATATTATTCAACTTTGTCTACTGTGAAAATGAAATATAAACGTAGGTGCAACAGAAAATTCTCCTTAAAGTTTAGAAAATTCAAACCCATATTGAAAGCTTACTTAGATTGCGTTAGTGTGTAAGAGTTATATTATATTTATATATATACTTTATTGTACACATATATATTACATTAATATAAAAAGATGAGATGTAATGTACAAAGGCGAGCTTAACTCAAAGTTGAGTTCTCTTCCAGCAAACCCGGGAGTGCACAGAGGAATTGCAATACGAGAGTAAACAATAAAATTAATATAAGAAGGTATAAAATGTGTATACCCCCGACAATAGGCACAAATATACACATACACATATACACACATATACATACTCACGTATATACATATATACATACATACATACATACATACCTACATACATACATAAATACATACATACATACAAATACATATTATGTATGTCTGCTATTGTTGAGAGAGAAAGTAATCTCTTATACGTCTTTTAAAAATATACAGAGAAGGACTATCGCGTATGGAGTGAGGAAGAGAATTCCACAGTCGTTGTGCAGAACATCCTAGAATATTATTACTATACCCATGGAGCGACATAACACATTCCCCGAAAAAGGTGGGCAATAGTCCTTCGAATATTTAGGTAGAGTGAATGCAGAGGAAGTGTCACTTATCGGACTATTCAATAAATAATATTTTTACCCGACTTCGGCGAAGTCATAGGGGGTTATGATTTTGACCGGCTATATATATATATCTGTATCGGAGCTAAAGCAGCTATGTGTGCCCGACATCAGATATCAATGTCAGTCAGTCAATTAAAAAAAGCAAATACAAGTCATATTCAATAATACAGATTATTAAGGAGACTGTGGTTATATTTTGATTTAACCACAGACTCCTTAGCACCCTGCAAGATGGCAAGCGCAAACAAGGCAGCCAATTCCTGCGGCACAAAGATGTGCTTAAGAGGCACATGAAGCGATGTTAACTCGATCTGTCTAGGTGGGAGGCATTGGCGGCACACAGGTCATATTGGAGGAACACCGTGCACACCAAAGTGCATGAGTTTGAGAGGAGGCGGAGAAGGAGCTCGATGCAAAACGAGACGAGCTCAAGGCTCGTCCACCAGCGGCCATACATTATAATTACGTCGGAGCTGAGGGGTGCTGACTTGTAGCGTATGGGGTCGTACATGCGATTCAAAGATAGACTATGTCAGTCACCTGAGATCACACCAACGAAGCTCTCATTAATCAGAAGCCAGTCGCTGTGGTCGAACTCTGTCGGGAGAGAGAGAGACAGAGAGAGAGATTATGGTAATTTTTTTTAAATCTGTGCTATCGAGTAAATGAATGTATCCTTGACGCTACGGACCAATTTTATCGGATATATGTGAAAATAGCACATGGTGTCGGCTATCGGATATCGACTTTCACCGTCCGACACCGATATCGGGCCGGATAATGTGAAGCGGTATTAGGGACCCTTCACGCAATAATATTGGCGAAATAAATACATACTACCAATATTATAACTCATTGTAGAGTGCGTGCAGTTAGCCTTACGTAAAGGCTTGTTTAATATGAAATAACGAACGTAACAATTCCTAATAGCATCGTGTCGTGGGACAATACCGTTCCATTTCTGCACTTTACCGTGACGTAACCATCTAATAAAATATATCCATACCGATATTATAAATGCTAAAGTAACTATGTCTGTCTGTTATTAAATTAAATTAAAATGTATTTATTTTCAGACCACCGATTCATAGTGTTAGTAACAATTTAACTTAAGTATTTAAACTATCATGGTCACTCACATCAGTATCAAAATAAACGGGATATTTACCATGTTTTATTGTTTTGAGTTGCCGATATTTCGGCGCTATTGCAAGCACCATGATCACGGACAATGAAACATGGTAAATATCCCGTTCATTTTGATGCTGATGAATTTATCTTAAGAACTAATGTTAGTAATAAATACAAATAAATAACAACACTCCACCATCTGTGACACCTGTCACAGATGGAACTGGACGACATTCCACGCGTGTGGAATGTCATCCAGTGTTACAACAAGGGGGAGCCCCACCTTTTTTTTATATAGAACACGTCAATTAGACTTCGCCTTGCCTGATGGTAAGCTGAAGGCAATGTCTCAGAAAAGAGGGTCACCATTACTTACACATACCGTGTGACAATGGTGACACTCAGCTTGACGGCCTCATCATATGCTTTTTCACGCCCCGCTTAAAGGACCCGGGACTGTAGGAAGAAGGAAATAAGTGAGCTGGTAATGAATTCCAGGCTTTAATGGTGCGACAGAGGAAAGAGTCACCGAACCGCTTGGTTCTTGATCGGATATTCTGCACCGTGTGCGGGTGACATCTAAGACCTGCACGTGTTGTCCTGTGTAGGAAAGGGGAGGGTGGGACTAATTGGAAGAGCTCATCAGAACACTCACCATGGTACAGACGGTAAAATACAGTACCTGTCCTTATTCTTCCATTCTTGAACCTGTATTAAAATTGGTATAAAGACTTGCCTTTTATAGCGAAAAAAGGAGTAAAAGTGATTTGAATAGGGGTTAATTTTGATCAAATAGATTAGAACTTAAAAATGAGATAGGCTGTGTCTACACGAGGGGAGCCACGGGCTCAGTTAGTTTATAATATGTAGATGAATTCACAGTTACGTCACTCTCAGCCCTTACTGCTTCCCTGGTACCTAATATCTGAACCGGTTGTGTAATTTTATGTGGCACTTTACTCCATTTATTGGCTGATGGTCTTACGTAAGAATTGATTAAATGTCTAAACTTTTTCTTTTTATTTATTTATTGTTTTTGTTTACAACATTTATTTTTCCAAAATAAATATGTCTAACTATACTCTGTCCATTTCATTATTTTCTCGATGACAGCTCTTGTGGAAACATGAACGAGCGTCTTTTTTACATTATAAATTTGAAAGTGGGAACACTCAATGGCCCACCACAACAAGATAATTTTATAGAATAATTAGTATGCATTATTTTATAAAATTGTCTTGTTGACAAAATCGATAATTATTTCGAATCGAAACGGTACCGTACGCGGGAGTCACTCATTTCAAACTGTCTCAAACTGTCAAAAAGAAAATAAACGCATGGACAGAGTATAGTATTTAACTTCTAACCTTAACTAAGCTAAATTGATTGAATTAGAAATGGGTTCACGTCGGTAATGTCATAGCCAGGATTCGAACCTAGGATCTCTCGATAGTACGGTGTACAACAAAAAGTAAACAGTACAGTTATCTTTAGTATGCTCTTAATGAAAAGCCGTTCAAAATCTGTAGGTTTTCGCCAGAATGGCTGAACAAATCTGGATGAAATTAGATTGCAGATCCATCTGATGCTGACTGTACACATACCTACATAAGTTTCAATGAAACAAAAGACCTATAGGTATTCTGAAACAGATACCGTAAAAGTTTTCAATCTATATTTTTCATACAACAATCACAGCGAAATTACTTAAAAATATTCTATTATCTCATTTATCGTTTTGTAATTCTGACATAACATAATATAAACTCACGCGTATATTTTGAAGGGGTAGGCAGAGGTGCTAGCACCCACATTTCGCCAGTCTATGTTTAGGTCCCAATGTAATAGGTGGCGAGCCTACTGCCATTAACCGGGCACTTATAAACCTGCGATAAATACACACATAACTTCGAAAAGCTGACTATTACACACTTAAGAAAATATTGTTGCAGAAGTGCTATTATTCTGTAAAGGAATATTTATGTGATGAACTGATATAGACAAGTATACCTATTGACATTTTAAGTTATTTATGATAGATTTTTTTTTGACATGTGCTACATACCTATTATTGACTCCCATATTGACATGTATTAATTTTGTATTCTTTAACTTCTTTTTTTATTGACAAAATATTGCACGCCGCAAGGCTAAATATAGTGTTACTTAATTGTAGGAACATAACATCCCATATAAGTACCTGTATTTGCAATTATAAGAAGAAAAATTTTTTTTTTCTTTTTAACTAAAACCCATAGTTCCTGATAACAAACAAACGAACACTTCAGCTTTATATTAAGTATAGATTCGTCAGTAACCCTCCTTTTGCTTTTTGCCGTAGTCGAGTAGTAATAATGGTAACCTCTGTAAGCAGCTTACTGAAATCGGCTAAAATATCACATGTTCGGACACACATGCTACGATTTTCACGTGATTTGTTGTGTAAACTTTGATGTGAATTGTACTATTTTACTTTAAAATATAATTGGCTTTTGTTTTTGCGCAGTGGCGTACATTTTCAGCTCATTCATTTTTCGTGTTTCGAATTTACACTTATAGGTTTCAATTACATAGCGATGTTTCAAAGTTTTGTTTTTTTCGCGGAAAACAAATGTCTGGTTCTTGGGTTTACCCTTCAACCTGGCTCCAGCATGAGGGTTATACTCAAAAAGTATTGGCTTAGCTTTGTATAAATGATCTCACGGTCAGGTATACCCAAGGCTATTCGAACGTTTCTTTTTTTTTGTTTATTTGCCGCACCACCAAGACCTGTAATTCATTACCAGTTCACGTGTTTCCTTCTTTCTACTGACTCCGGTCCTTCAAGCGGAGCGTGAAAAAGCATTTAATGAGGCCGCGAAGCTGAGTGCCACCATTGTAACATTACTTAGTGTCTGTAAGGGTGACCCTCTTTGCTGAGACTTTGCCTATGCTCACCATCAGGCGAGGTGAAGTCAAGTTGGCATGTCCTAGATAAAAAAAGAAGTGGAGGAGAATGAGCGCTTTGATGGCCACATGCATCCTGTAACGGGCCATGAATATTTTTGGCAGGACTACCATCTGACCTACAAACCTCAAGGGAAAACTTTTTGCTAGAGTCTCATCCTTCAATCAACAATTAAACCATTACAAGTGAAATTGGTTTGTGCCTAGAAGATCACTAAAAGTGCAAAGGTTGAAGTCAGAAATAACACAACAAAGCCTTTTTTTTGTTTATCCCGGGCATAGGATCCTGTGGGTCGTGGTAACGGGATCAAATATATATCTGGAACACTTTTAAGCTCGTTACGATATCGGAAGCTGGAGACATAACACTTTTATACGTCGCACAGTGATAGAAAGCTCTTAAAATACCTTTTATAGATCACACGCGCTTTCACAGTGACAACGTAGATGCGTATTTGTATACAGCGTTATGGCCTATGAATAAGGATGAAATATATTTATTGGTATTTTGTCAAGGGATGAAGACAACGTTTTGCTTATGGTATTATTATGATTTGTGTTAAAAAAAATATATAGGATACGTCAATTAGACTTCGCCTTACCTAATGGTAAGCTGACGTGTATTTACACCCACATTTCGCCAACCATTGTTGTCAGTCAAGTGGGCACTTTCTCATGGGCTGTAGGTATGTCGGATAGTGAATTCCTTATCCCTTGGTCGCCTTCTACTAAATCCACGGAAACATATGCGGGACCTTATTCTACTTCACCGAGAACCAACACAATATAAGAGGGAAAAAATAATAATAATACATCTATTGAATTATTTCAATATAAAAATTGTTTGTTTTGTTAGGTTTCAACAACCTTTGAGGATTGTCCTTGCGTCACAGTCCGTTGGAGAAATTTAGAGATTAATATTTATTGTATGATTATACCAAATATTGCCTTTTTGACGTCTGTAGACAGGTGTTATAATATATATGCAATATTCAAATGTAGCACATTCGAAATAAGGAAAATTTCTGATTGTATTATTTATTTACGTAACTTATACTAAACTCGTCCTTATAGCGGTAAACTGATAATTCGATTTATTAGCCGACCACAAACGTAACCCACCTAAAATACCAACCCAATTTTAATAATTGTCAAAACAGGAGACTGGTGCACGGCACCCAATATTTCAACATGTCATACCCAGCTCCCACTTTAAGAGCAGAAAGAGCTTCCTTCAATGTATTGTTTCTTTGGAGGGTCACCTCTAGAGTGTTTGGTACTAGAAGTGACTCACGAAAAATTCAACAACATCCAGCCTGCGGAGGCATATCCCTCACACTTCAGCCGATACGGAGTCATCTTTTTCAAGCAGGTCCTTTTCGGGTGTGGGGATCACGGAATCCCCATCTAATTCTCGGGTATGGGACTTACGGCTCGCAACGCCGCCGTGGCCTGCTTCTATTAGGGTAACAGGCGGCTCACCCCCAGTCACGAATCACTATTATACATACTACTGTTACTGCAAAGAATGCCAGCATATTTTAAACTTTAATAATATGATTTCAAAACCCAAAATTCAATTACATAGATTTCATGACGTTTTCACCACATCGTATTCAATTACATGAATTCATAATATCTCATAATATTATGACCATGCGACGCGAGCGAGGACTCAGGTCCGCACACGCTCACCGAGTGTCCGGCGTGGGAGACGCCGAGGCGGGAGCTTGTGGCGGCCCTGGGAGTGAGGGTTCTCACGCTCTCCACCTTGCTCGCGGCGATGGTTCGCTGCGCGGATGCGTGGGCGGCCGGCGCCTCCTTCTGCGAGCAAGTAATGCTCGTGAAGGAGGAGGCGGGGCGGGAGCGGCAGCGGGAGCGACGAAGGATCGCTAGACAAGCTGCCCGCGCACGAAGGCAACTCGGGCGTCGGAGGTCGATGAACGACCTCCGCCCCCCATGAGCGCCGGCCTGGGGGTGACAGGTGAAGCCGCCTGTCACCCTTGCAGAAGCAGGCCGCGGCGGCGGCGTGCGTGGCGCGCCTCCCCGTTTCCGGGGACGAGTTGGGGACTCTGTGGTCCCCACACCCGAGAAGAGGGCCAGATCGTGAGAGATGGCCCTGGGTCGGCCGGGGTGCGAGGGATATGCCTGTCAATCTCACCTTCGGCAACCGAAACGACCCACAGGCGGCGTGCGTTTTAGTCGGTTCGAGTCCGACATAACCTCCTCCACCGGCTCCGGTGGGGGGGTATCCGTGGGGATTTTGCGCACGTAAAAAAAAAAAAAAAAAAAAAATATTATGACCATTTCACAACAGTCATTCGCCTCTTTCCTTACCATTACTATGAAGAGACAAAAATAGTTACAATAATAATAATAATATGTGTTCGTTTAATTTGTATAAAGTTATACTTATGACTCATTATTGGAGTCACGTTTTGTGTACATTTTCCATAAATATTTAGAGGCGTTCAGTGACAGGTTTATGAGCGAATAAAACATATCCAATTTTGTTCACATGTTATCCTAATACGTTTATAGATAAGAGAAGCTATTTTGGTTTTTAAAAGAGGCTCATTTTTAAAATGTTAGCTTAAAAGTTTCTGTATTGAGTGATAACTATATCGTATCGTAGTGAGTTTGATAAACACGTAGTAGTGGAAATTGGGTTGGTGGCAGACAAACACACGGCTCACCGGATGGAAAGTGGTTACCGTGGCCTATGGACATGTGCAACATTAGTGGAGTTACATTCGCGCTGTCGAGCCTATAAGCACAGAGACTTTCTGTGCCGTCAGTCTAGAAGATAAAGCAGGACAAGCCTTTATTTTCCCACTGACAGCACAAAGTCTCCAGTGAGCCCTGGCTACTGTACTCACCGCCGGGAACACAACACGAGGTTATTATGGCCGCGTTATTATTCTGTAGGGCGGAGGTACTTCCCCAAAGGGACTGCTCAGTTGTACGAAAATAGAATATGATGAGGTTTCTATCAAGCAAATGTATATTCTCGTCTTAATAGACCAATTTACCAACGCATTTGTCTGTCAGACCGCTAATATGCTAAATTTACGAAGGTTAACATGAAGTGGTCAATAAATTCATGATAAGTTCTACGATTAATGGATATTAGTCATCTATTGAGAATTCTGTTTATGCATTAGTCGTTTTGAATGATTTGTTGATATGGAGTTTGTATCAATAATTCGCTGTTAATTAAAGTTCTGTCAAACTCAAAACTCGGTCCCGAGGAGGGCCGAATCGAGAGAGATAACCCTCGGTCGGCCGAGGTGCGATGGCTATGCCTGTTAACCTCACCTTCGGCAACCAAAAATGACACACAGGCGCCGTGCGTTTTAGTAGGTTCGAGTCTGACATAACCTCTCCCACTGGCTCAGGTGTACAGAGTATCTGTGGAGATTTTTCGCACGTAAATAAAAAACTCAAGACGACTAAGCATGGAATTTAACGTATCTAAACTCTTGCGTTCCATGATACATTATAATGTTAATGGGAATTAATGCGATCATGGTATAGGTACATATATAAATTTGATTTACTTGACGTTTCGACCAGGGTACACCATTAGATAGAAAGATAGATAATACTTTATTGTACACCAATACATTTACAGCAGAGACAAGTAGGGCGGCCTTATCGCTGAAAGCGATTTCTTCCAGGCAACCTTGGGATGGACAGTAATGTGACAAGACAAAACATATATGGTGTAGTTATCATATAGAACTAGATAAAATGTGTACTAAAACAAAAAGAAAGAAAGATAAACACCTATAAAGGAAAAAGAACATCTATAAAGGAAAGAACTATCGGCAGTGGTCACAGGCTGACTATACCTATACCATCATCACGTTATTATTTTTTTATACTACTTAGGTGGCAGACATGGCCCACCTGATGGAAAGTGGTTACCGTGACCTATGAACGTGTGTAACACCAGTGAACACATCGGTGTTGCCGACCCTGTAAGAACAGAGATTTTATTTGTCCTCAGTGCATAACACAAAATCCGGACAAGCCTTTGGTCTTCTCACTGACAGCACAAAAACTCTCCAGTGAGCTCTGGCTACCCTACTCACAACATTATTGTACGCCATTTATTATCATTCTGCGTACGGATGATGAAATTGTGGAACATTGTTAAGCTATGGTTTCGTAGCCTACATAACTTATTAGATAGATAACTGTAAACAGTCATTCATACAGCCCGTCTGTATGAATGTTGATTATATGAAATATTGAAGGCAAAACAAGAAACATAAAAAATACACGTTAGCTGACGATTTTCTTTACTCAATGACAGACATAACATAGACAGAAAACAACAGATATTCATATCGGTATTTAAACTATCATGGTCACTAATTTTAGTATTCAAGTTATCGGGATATTCTTTTTTATACCACTTAGGTGGCAGACAAGCGCACGGCCCACCTGATGGAAAGTGGTTACCGTAGCCTATGGACGTGTGTAACACCAGAGAAGCCACACTCGCGCAGCCGACCCTGTAAGCACAGGGTTTCTGTGCCGTCAGTGTAGAGGACAAAGCAGGACAAGCCTTTAGTCATCCCACTGACAGCACAAATGCTCCAGTGAGCTCTGGCTACCCTACTCACTATTTAGGAGCTGTTGCAATGCAAGCACCAGGATCACAGAGGTGTTCCTCCGTGATCATAGTGCATGCAACAGCGTCGAAATGTTGGAACACAGAACAATACAACATGTTAATATTTCGATAACTTTAATACTAAAGAAATTCATATCATTTGCAAAAAAAAGGATTTTAAAAAGGTACAATACAAAAACTCTTTCTTGCACACCAACAAATTATAGTACCTATATAAATAAGTATGTACGTAAATAGTTCAATGTACAATAGGCCGCTTTATACCTACTTAGGATATGTTTTAAATCTAGTTAAGTTATACTTATATCTATTATAATAAAATCCCCATCACAACTGCCAATAAGAATATTTTAACATACATAATATACTCACTGCCATTAATCCTCAAAGGGGTAGGTAGAGGTGTATAACATACATACATACCGTCACGATTTTTTCCCAGTGGAGTAGGCAGAGACAACGTTTTCCACATACCACGATCCTGGCATACATCTTTCGCTTTTTCTACTCTCATAATTATAAAGTCCCACATTTCGTCTACTTCGATTATGGAGTGAGCTTATTGCCGTCAATCGGGCACTTCATCTTCGTCATAGGCTGTATAAGAAAGAAAGAAAGAAAGAGATAAAAATGTGTTATTTTGATTCCCACAATGTGTTTCTTATGTACAATAATTCGTAACACAGGCTAGGTACAACTTTTAACACTGTTAAAACCAAAATAGTTGACTGTCGGATAGAGAATAGCCCTTTCCCTTAGTCGCCTTCTACAACACCCACAGAAAGAGATGGGGTAGCCTTATTGCACTCCACCGGAAACCAACACTTTTTTAAATAAGAGTAAATAACTACCTAATATTTGTGAGGACATTTGAATGCAGAATCTAGCCGAACAACTTCACACGCAACACGAACATATTGTTAAACAACAACATCTCACATATACGTAGCGATAAGTCGGGGGCTTGGCCTGACGTCACTCATTCATTGATAACGCGAACAGTAAATATCGTAGTAAAGATAACACGTAAAGTGCACGATGTGATAAGTGCGTCGTATGTGTGAAATTTTGTGTTTACACATTAATGTCGCAGTACGATTTGTTCTGCATGACGTGAAATGTCCTTGTATTCCAGACAAAATACAGATAAGAACTTGCACACATTGGCATAGAGCTGAAAGTTGATTGGGATCTTAAATACACAATAATATACCCCCATCGATTGGACCTGGGCATTTTTTATATTCAGGGTCCAAGATCAATAATATTGTATTCTCGCATTTTTCTCGTAAACAGTAGTGTTATCGCAAAAGTAGGTTGGGCAAAGTTGTAGATCATGTAATTAATTACTTACTAAATTGGTCTAAAACTTTTTTATAAAAGAAGATGTTGCCATTTTATTTCGTCTACTTTGACTGGATTAATATGTGTATTTAAGATGGAGCTTCGAAGAAAGGAGGTAAATTTTAGGTTTTCGAAGGTAGACTACTTTACGCAGCGTTCAGAGTAAACTTTATTTAAGAAGGAGCTTCGAAGAAAGGAGGAAAATTTTAGCTTTTTGAAGGTAAGCTGCTTTACGCAGCTTTTAAAGTAAACTTATGAATGCGTTACGAAAAATGTGATCGGGTCAAGCGAACGAAAGTTGAAATGGAGATAGTTATAATCAAGAGAAGATAGAAAGAGGGAGAGCTATGTTTCGAAAATCTATAATGGAATGAAAGACAGGTTTTGTCTCGTTCTCTCATACCCAATTAGTTTGTGCATAATTTACTGGAGCAGGTATATGTATAGTCGCTATCAGCTTTACATTCACTGATACTGAACTCGTTAGCCAGACAGAATAGTTTTATCTAAGGTACTAAAAGCTGTTGTATATAAAAAGAATTGTCTATGTGAGGATATATTTATAATTGTGTACCTAGTGAAATTAAAGATTTACCGTACAAGAAATTTATAAAATCGTTAAAGAACTGGTTGCTGAACAGGTGTTTTTATTCTGTTACAGAGTTTTTATCCATAACAAGTAAAGAGTACCTATAGATAAAAATGTGATTAGGTGGTATAAAAAGTATAAGCTTCCTTTTGACTTCGTACCATTTTGTAAGTGTTTAGATAATAAGGAAATTTTGCATGCCCAATTTAGGCAGAACATGATATACCTAGGTCATATGACACAATTTGTAACATCCTTATCACAATGTTCTAGCAAATAAAGATCTATTCTATTCTATTCTAGCCTCCGGAGCCGGTGGAGGAGGTTATGTCGGACTCGAACCGACTAAAACGCACGCCGCCTGTGGGTCGCTTTGGTTGCCGAAGGTGAGGTTGACAGGCATATCCCTCGCACCCCGGCCGACCCAGGGTCATCTCTCACGATCTGGCCCTCTCTGGGTGTCCCACACACCCAGAGAGGGCCAGATCGTGATCGTGAGACTACAGAGTCCCCAACTCGTTCCCGGAAAACAGAGAGGCGCACCAGGCGCACCGCGGCCGCGGCCTGCTTCTGCCAGGGTGACAGGCGGCTCCACCTGTCACCCCCAGGCCGGCGCTCATGGGGGGCGGAGGTCGTTCACCGACCTCCGACGCCCGAGTTGCCTTCGTACGCGGGCAGCTTGGCTTGCGATCCTTCGTCGCTCCCGCTGCCGCTCCCGCCCCGCCTCCTCCTTCACGAGCATTACTTGCTCGCAGAAGGAGGCGCTGGCCGCCCACGCAGCCGCGCAGCGGACCATCGCCGCGAGCAAGGTAGAGAGCGTGAGAACTCTCACTCCCAGGGCCGCCACAAGCTCCCGTCTCGGCGTCTCCCACGCCGTCTATTCTAGCCCTGAATCTTTACATATAACAATAAACAAAAATTTAAAAAGGTTAATTTTCTCCTCAGAATCCTGTAGGACTAGCAGACAATCCGAGATTTAAATTTCCAAAAAATCTCCCTTAGTGAACGTAAGAGACCTCAACTGTAAAAATTTCTTGTTCGTAATCCAATCAAGACTTAACAGACGGACAGCTAAGTCCCGTTTGAACATTTCACTTGTTCCAAGCTTAATCGCTTTGAATAATTAACACTCCAATGTCTTAAGTTTTTTTTATCTAGGACACGCCAACTTGTTTACACCTCGCCTGATGGTAAGCTAAAGGCAAAGTCTCAGGAAAGAGGGTCACCATTACAGACACTAAGTAATGTTACAATGGTGGCACTCAGCTTGGCGGCCTGATCAGATGCTTTTTCACGCCCCGCTTAAATGACCGGAACTGTAGGAAGAAGGAAACACGTATACTGGTAATGAATTCCAGGTCTTGGTGGTGCGGGAAAGAGAAGGTTCTCCAAACAGTCTTGATAAATTAACTCATCAGTCAGTACAAGTAATTATGAATGTATTAAAACGATATGTTTGTTTATAAATATATATATTCTATGGAATAATTTCAGTGTTTATTATTTCTCAAGAATTATAATGAATGATATCTCGGCGTCATTGATCTATTTATACGCAGTGTAAACTCCGTATCAACTACTGCCTCTATGTCAAAAGGTTATCTGACTAGGTTAGTGAATTCGTACTGGCAATATTACGAATTATTAAAAAAATATTTTGCTTACGGAAACACCAGAGGCGTGCGCAAAATTAGCGGAATTATAAAAATTATGATAGATGGACCATGATGATGTTTTACTATTATAGTCTTTGACTTTTAAGCAATTTTGTGCCGTTAAATCCAAATCAATCAATTACTTAGCCCATTAGTAGACTCCCCACTGCTGGACTAGGCCTCTCCTAATGTTGGGAGGCTTTGGCCTACGGTTTCCACGCTGGCCAGACGAGTTGGTACAGGGTTTTTTTGTACAACTGAGGTGGCAGACAAGCACATGGCCCACCTGATGGAATTTCGTTACCGTGACCTATAAACGTGTGCAACAGCATGGGAGTTACACCCGTGCTACCGACCCTGTAAGAACAGAGAGTTTCTGTGTCAGTGTAGAAGAACCAATCAGGACAAGTCTTTGGTATTCCCAAGTTTTCCTTCTTTGGCAGTGATATCGTCTGCGTATTTTCCGTTAGCCGGCTCTTACGACATTCTTCGTATGAGATATAGATAGTTATTATAAAATTATGTAGTAACACAGCCACCACAATGCGGCGTAAAAACTAGCTACTATTTTGATAAACGTATTGACGTATTCTATACTTTTTACTATTTAACATCAGACAGATATATACAGCCCAGACTCAGCTTCAGATGCAGGGCTCGACACACCCCCTATTACGTGGGACCGAATGAAGTTATTGGTGAAATGTGGGTCTTAATTCACCTCTGCCTAACCTTCCAGGGATAAAGTCGTGATTATATGTATGTATGCATGTATGATAGTTTAAAAACAATATCCTCATAAGTTTACTCACACACAGCGCGTATTTTGAGTCGTCTTTTGTGATGCACTTTGTTAGCAAACTGTGCCTTATATAATCAAATACTGAAGAGTTTGTTTGTTTGCATGTGCTTATCAATAGAACTACATATGCGATTTCTAAAATTCTCATTTGGTAGCCCAGCCCTTAAGGCAGGTTATAGGCTACGACTATTATGACCTTTAGAAGTTTACCAATAGGAAAAACAAAGGAAATGACGCGAGCGAATTGCCGCTTGAATAGAACCGAACACGGTAGGTGAAACAGTGAGACACTGCCAGTCTCATAATAAAGTTTTAAATGATAGTTCCCAATGAAATATAGGTCAAACAATGCTATATAGCTAATTCGCAAGCTCAGACGTAGATAATCAATCGATATGCTGAAAATATCAGCAGGTAACCTTCTCAATATAGTTGCCACTGACTGTGGTAGGTAATCGGAACCACTTAGGTACATTTACTCACACTTCCTGGAGCATACGCACTGAGCAGTAGAGGTGTAATATATTTATCAACAGTGTGGTCTATTTAAATTAATCTGTCAGTACGTGATTCATATTTTTTGGCCAGTAGGCTATCCAAATTTGGTCGCTAGTAGCTTCTACAAATAGCCTCGACCAATATATCTTAAGAGACTCGCACAAGGATTTAATAGTCCTCGAAGCGACACGAAATGTGAGGTTTATTTTTGAAAGAAATAAAGAAAGAAAGAGAGAAAAAAGAGAGAGAGAAAGAAAGAAAGTAAGAGAGAGAAATTGATTCCTAGAAAAAAAATCCTCTCTGTATAGCCGTAACCGTACTTTTGTCTCTGTACTCGCTAGCGGAGATTCACTGTGCTTCTTTCATGCTGTTTGTATTATAATATTGTTTATAATAAATGTATTATGACTTTGGGAATTTGTTAATAAACTGTACAATTCATTAACGATTATATAATAGTACCTTTACAACTAAGCATTATTTAATCCCAAGTAAGCAAAGGTTTACTGTGTCTTTTGTAATAAAAGTACAGTAACAAACCAAACCAGTAAAAATAACGTTTTTTTTTTGTATGGTGATGTGAACCTCGCCTAAAGTAATGAACTCTGGTAATCACAAAACTACATACATGAATTATATCATTGATACATGTATTCTAATTCAAAAAATCTTAGTAAATATTTTAGTGTTAATCAACTTATGGTGTTGACCATGTCCTACATAATTTTAAATATACTGATATTAGATTAAATATTTACAGTAGCATATTAAATTTAAATTTCTCCTCCCGATAATTTAATTAAGACAGAAATCTTATAGAGAGAAACGAAGACTGGTGGAATTGACACCCTAGGGGGTGTAGTGATTGATACGGCAACATAATTGCGAAAACGCTGAAAAATTATCGAGACATTTCTGTGAGCTCCTAAACTAGGTCAGCATTAGGGAGCAATCACTTTTCAATCTCAGAAGTATTTCAAGGATAATTGGTGAAATTTGAGGCTTAAGAGGAAAGTTCAAGAAAGTAGAACAATGACGTGATTAAGTGGTGTCTTAACTTGAAAAAAAAATCGCAGAAACGATTATGTTGTTCCTATCATACCGATATTTTTTTTTTTATACCACTTAGTTGTCAGTCAAGCACACGGCCCACCTGATGGAAAGTAGTTACCGTGGCCTATGGACGTCTGTAACACCAGCGGAGTCACAGACGCGCTGCCAACCCTGTAAGTACAGAGTTTCTGTGCCGTCAGTAGAAGACAAATCAGGACAAGCCTTTAGTCTTCCCACTGACGGCACAAATTCTCCAGTGAGCTCTGGCTACCCTACTCACCGCTGGGAACACAACACGAAGTTATTATAACCGCGGTATTCTGTAGGGCGGAGGTACTTCCCCAGTCGGACTGCTCAATCGGGAGGAAATACCGCCGTGTCCTACCTCCTCTAAAATATGTGACTACTGGGACTTTTTCTTCCTGTATTTCCATGGAATATCCTCTTAGACATAAATACTCAAAGTGCTTCATCTTTTTTTCTATACCACTTAGTTGGCAGACAAGCACACGGTCCACCTGATGGGAAGTAGTTACCGTGGCCTATGGACGTATGCAACACCAGGGGCGTTACACTTGCGCTGCCGACCATGAAGAAACCTTCTGATAAGCCTCTCTTGAAGAACCCCATATTGTAAGCGCTTGGGACAACAACAGCAGGGAGGTCATTCCACAGCTTGTGTGCGTGGGATGAAGTATCTTTCATACCGCACAATGCGTGCGAAGAATGTGTGAGGATGAATACCCTGCCTATGGTGAGCTAATCTAAGCCCATTAGTTCCATTATATGGCAGGTAAATTACACTAAAAAACTGAATCAGGAAACGTTGTTTTATGAGTATTTAAAAAAACTATGTAGCCTAACCACGTGAGTCTGTTAATGGCACTTCTTCGTCGTAATATCACAATTACAATTTGAGATTACAATGATCCAATTTGTTTTTATTAGTTAGTTCATCAAAAATTCAATTTAAGTCAATGAATTATTGAATTTTCAGCAAGTGTCGTCTGCAAGAGCTAGTGTCAGTTGGAACTCAGGTCATCGTGATTTCCACATAGGAGGGGTGTAGTCCCACGTTGGCGGGAGGATGTCCTTGATTTGGGTATTACCGCACGAAAAAAGTGGATTCGCTTTTGTACTTTTACCCATTTAGGTCGGTAGATTTCACGACCCATTTAGACGATTACAGAGAACACTCAAGCGTGTAAGTCTTCAAACAGACTGAAGGCATACCAAGAGCGAGTAATATATCTTATAACGTTATTATAGAGCCTTATTATTATTGCGTATATTGGTTGTTATTTAAACATTTTAATATCATTTGTGTAAACATGTTGTATACTTGCAATAATTACGCATATTTCGTGCCATGTTGACAAGATGTACAATGATAAATATCCATGGTGTACACTGTACATCGATATAACATGTCTCTGGAAATTTCCAGTAATCAATTTTCTATAATATAACACCTTGGATATTAAACTGTGACCTTACTACAATATTTCGATATCGCCAAAAGGTTGTAGAGATCAGATGATGCTCGCTTTATGGAAAATACTGAAGCTCAGCCGCGTCGCAGATAGACTGAAAAAGACTGGACCCTGGGCTCCAAGGTTATAACCTAGGATGCGACCGAAATTAACGCATAGTAACTCATAACATAAACTCACGCCTAAATCCCGAAGGGGTAGGCAGAGGTAATAGCACCCACATTTTGCCAGTTTATGTTTAGGTCTCAATGTAATTGGTGGCGAGCCTATTACCATTAACTGGGCACCTATAATACCTGCGATAAATACACACATAATTTCGAAAAGCATCGTAAAGTCATTGGTGTCTGCCATGGTAAAACCTGGAATCGAACTCGAGACCGCGTCTCAGCAGTCCATTACCCATACCACTAGGCTACCGCGATTCCACACTACAACGCATGGTTGATGATTGTAATATTAAACTGGTGACTACAAAGAAAGTTTTTTTACACAAGACTATTGCAAGTTAATCCCCTCCTGGAAATATCCAGCAATCTGTCTATAGATTCTCTTTCAATGTTCGATTGCAAATTTACGACTGGTTTTTTTAGCAATTGAATCGTGGTGATACCTGTTAGGTAATTGAGAACGCAACCATTTAATTATCTTTGTTGGCACTATAGCGAGCCATCATAATTCTTATGTTGGCAACATTGTCTTTTTTTTTCTCTCTTGCATCTAGAGACTTTATATATTGTACACGTGGAAATATTCAATAAATACGTTCGTGCGTTTTACAAAGATAAATCAGTTTAATTTACTCATTTTCTAACTCACAAAATATCAACATGGTAGCAGAGCGTGGTTGATAGAAAATAGTAACAGTAAAACTTCGAAATTGAAAAACCAGGCCACGGCGTGTTCGTCCTTTGTTTTGTCCCGTCATACATTTTTTTGAGGTTACCGGTATAACCTAAGCCGCATCACGTGCTCTGAAAAATGTCTACGTCCAGCAAAGGTCACAATCCGTTTCATATAGACAGACTCGTTGGAAGAGATAATTACGCGAGCTGGAAATTTGCAGTGGAAGCATATTTCAAGTTGGAAGATTTGTGGAGTTGTGTCGAAGGAACTAACAACGATGCCAGAAAGGAAACGAAGGCGAAGTCAAAGCTTATCCTACTGCTCGATCCGATCAATTATGTACATGTTCAGAGTGCTAATACATGTAAAGATGTCTGGAACAGCTTGCAGCAAGCATTCGATGACAGCGGGTTGTATAGGAGAGTTGCCTTACTGAGAGATCTCATCACAACTACATTGGACAGCTCTCGTAATGTAGACGACTATGTGAATAAAATTATGTCGACGGCTCATAAGCTTAGGAATATAAATTTCGATATTGATGATGAATGGCTAGGTACGCTGATGTTGGCTGGCTTGCCAGACACATACAAGCCTATGATAATGGGATTAGAGAGCTCAGGGATCAAGATCAGCGCAGACTCCATAAAAACAAAACTCCTACAGGAAGTTCAATGCTCAGAAAGTACAGCATTCTTCACTAGGAAGATAGTCAGCCATGGGAATCACAGTACAGGAAAGGCCTATAATCAGAAAGGACCCCGGTGTTATAATTGCAATAAGCATGGACATTTTGCCAAGAACTGTCGTGCTCCGAAGAAGAAACATACAGAAAAGAATAATACAGAAGAAAATAAGAGTTTTATTGCAGCTTTTTCAGCTTGTTCACAGACTATGAATCCGGACCTTTGGTATATAGACTCAGGTGCCTCTATGCACATGACCAATAGATGTGATTGGATGTATGATAAAACAAGTCCACCGATACCAACCATAACTGTGGCCAGTAAGACTCCGCTACCTGTGGAAAATATTGGAAAGGTTAATTTATTTCTAAATGGTAATGAACAAAGCAAAATTCAGGTGAGAGATGTTTTATACATACCTAAACTTGCTGTTAATCTCTTATCCGTAAGCGCTATGGTGAAAAGTGGCTGTAAGGTAAACTTCAGAGATAAATGTTGTGATATTTTTGATAATAATAATAAGTTCCTCTGTTCAGCCACATTAGTAAACAACTTGTATCAATTGAACACCCACAGAGAAGTCTTTTCTAACCTATCATGCTCAGATGATTTAAATGATATTGTCCTATGGCATAGACGCATGGGACATCTTAATTTTTCAGACATCTATAAATTACCGGAGTGTGCAGAGGGAGTAAAACTTCATCCTGAGAAAAGTAAAGCATCATTGACATGTACCACTTGCTTAGAAGGTAAACAAACCAGATTGCCTTTCAAAAGCATTGGCTCCAGAGCTACACACCCATTACAGCTCATTCACACAGATTTATGTGGACCGATGGAGCAGACATCACTTGGAGGTATGAAGTATTTCATTACTTTTATTGATGATTTTACAAGAAAAGTGCAGGTTTATTTTTTGAAAGACAAAATGAATATACTTGAAGTGTTCAAAGATTTCAAATACAAAGTTGAGAATGAACTTGGCTCTAAAATAAAAATTGTTCGGTCAGACAATGGAAGAGAATACTGTAACAAAGATTTTGACACTTTCTTGAGTAGGCAAGGAATAGAATATCAAACTAGTATACCATATTCACCCCAACAGAACGGTCTAGCAGAAAGGATGAACAGGACCCTAGTTGAAAGGGCCAAATGTATGTTATTTGATGCTCATTTGTCAAAACAGTTATGGGCAGAAGCATTAGCGACTGCCGCTTACATAGTTAACAGATCACCTACTAAATCACTTGATGGTAAAACTCCAGTAGAGATGTGGTCAGGAAAGAAGCCTAACTTATCAAATGTAAAGATTTTTGGTTCTGAAGTAATGGTCCAAATACCCCAAGAAAAACGTCAATAATGGGATTCTAAATCTAAAAGGTATATATTTGTTGGTTATTGTGAGTCCAGCAAAGGATATCGGTTAATTGATCCTGATACTAATAAAATTATAAAGAGTAGAGATGTGGTATTTTTAGAAAATGTTCAGAAACTTGATCATAACATGTACATATGTAACAGTGAACCTGAAATACAGTTACCTGAGGAACCCGTCAAAGAAGAATCCCAAGGCAGCTCAGATCATTCTTCAAGTGACGAGTATCAATCAGGGGATGATGATGATGACCCATCGTACATACCAGAGGAGTCAGTGGACCTTTCGACACCTCCACGTATTATAAGCTTACGTCCACGTAGAGGTGTTCAGCGTGCAGAAGTGGATGACCATGATGTGAGTTACTTTTGTCCGGTATTTAACTTGAGTGACCCCATTACTGTTGATGAAGCTCTTTCATCCACACATGCTGACCAGTGGAAAAGGGCCATGCAGGAGGAATATGATTCTTTGATAAAGAATAAAACATGGTCATTAGTAGACTTACCATCAGATAAAAGATCTTTGCCATGTAAATGGGTATTTAAAAGTAAAACAAATGATAAAGGTGAAATTGTTCGTTTTAAAGCAAGATTAGTCATTAAAGGGTGTGCCCAGAGAAAATGGAGTGACTATGAGGAGGTCTATGCTCCGGTGGTGAGATATACTTCAGTCAGGTACTTGCTTGCTTTAGCTGCTAAATACGACTTGGAGACGATTCAGATGGATGCTATCAGTGCATTTCTTCAGGGCGATATAGACACTGAAATCTACATGTCACAACCAGAAGGGTATGAAGAAAATGATCAGGTATGTCTCCTACTTAAGTCGATCTATGGACTTAAACAAGCTAGCCGTCAGTGGAACCTGAAATTGAACAATGTTCTACTCAAAATAGGACTGGAAAGATCAAAGATAGATCCTTGCATTTATTATTGTGTGAATGAGTCAAAAATAATATATATCGCTGTTTGGGTAGACGATTTTATGATTTTTACAAATAATAAGAAAACTGCAACAGATATTCAAGAGAAATTGCAACAGGAACTTTGTATGAAATATTTAGGTGAGATACAGCAGTGTATAGGTATGAATATACATAGAAATCGTGAGACAGGAGAAGTCATGTTAGATCAAGAGAAATACATAAACATGATATTAGAGCGATTTGGCATGTCTGAGTGCAAACCTGTTCGCACTCCGATAGAGGTTAATGTTAAATTTGAGAAGAAACCTGAAAATGAAAATAGCATTTTCCCATATAGAGAAGCAGTTGGTTGTCTGATATATTTGGCACAAGTTACACGACCCGACATCACCCATGCTGTGAACAAATTAAGTCAGTACTGTAATGATCCAGGGATACAACACTGGCTTGGAGTAAAGCGGGTCATGAGGTACTTGCAAGGAACTAAAAGTTTGAGACTATGTTACTCCAGAGAAGAATCCAGAGAAATGATTGGATATTGTGACGCAGACTGGGCAAACGACCCACAAGATAGAAGGTCATGCACAGGTTATACATTCATTTTCCAAAATGCATCTATATCTTGGATGTCATGTAAACAACAGACTGTGGCGCTATCCACGGCAGAGGCCGAATATATGGCAATGGCTTCGGCAACCCAGGAGGCTTTGTGGCTACGACAATTGCAGAGTGAGCTCGGTCAAGGTGTGGACAGTGCGTTAATTATCTATAGTGACAATCAAAGCGCAATAAAACTAGCATCAAATGACTGTTATAAGCCTAAAACTAAACATATAGATATAAGATTACATTTCCTCAGAGAAAATATTGTTCAGTCTAAAGTAAAATTTGCATTTGTGAATGGTTGTAACATGGTAGCTGACAATTTAACTAAAGGTGTACCACTTGTAAAACATTTGTATTGTATTAATGAAATGGGATTGCGTTCTAGAGGGAGTGTTAGGTAATTGAGAACGCAACCATTTAATTATCTTTGTTGGCACTATAGCGAGCCATCATAATACTTATGTTGGCAACATTGTCTTTTTTTTCTCTCTTGCATCTAGAGACTTTATATATTGTACACGTGGAAATATTCAATAAATACGTTCGTGCGTTTTACAAAGATAAATCAGTTTAATTTACTCATTTTCTAACTCACAAAATATCAACAATACCAATGTGCCGTATGCCCTAGCAATCTGAAGCTTCTATACCAGAACTACAGACCTTCATCGCACTATTGAAGTTCACGCACCAAAATATTCTCGATGTCAACCATTACGTTGCAACACTTGCAACCAGGCGTGTTCTTCTGGCCCGGTCAGAGTATCCTCACTTTATATCCGAGGAATGCACACCGTTCCTCCACGTCATCTTCATCGTCCTTCCAAACATAGTCGGAGTCGGTTTCAATACATACATACATGTAATCACGCCTTTATCCCTGGAGGGTTAGGCAGAGGTGAGCACCCACATTACAACAATAATTGTATTCAGCCCCACGTAATAGGGGACTACCGTAGGGCTATTACCGTATTCCGGGCACTATTGTTAACTCGAGCCAGCATCTGAAGGCTGAGTCTGGGCTGTATATATCTGCCTGAAGTTAAACAGCCCTATCCCTTAGTCGCCTTGTACGACACCGCATGGGAAGAGATGGGGTGGCCCTAATTCTACTCTGCCGGAAACCACGCGGCTCCGGAAACCACGCGGCGCAGTCGGTCGGTTTTAATCTGACGACGAAATGATCAAACTTAGCACGTCAGATGGCTATAACTTCTTTTCGCCATACGCCCGCGTCAGCACCATGTTCTGTTTCGTGCAAATTATAATAGGTAAATATAACAGCGTATATTGTGGGCTTGAGTCCTGTCAGATTTAGATTTTAAATGAATCCTACACACAATGACTTTCAAAAAGTCAGTGATGCGTGACCGGGCTTGAACTTGAACTGCCGCCAGTGCTGGATGCCAATGGTTAGATCACTCGGCAATCACTGTTTTTAGTTATACCTAAATGAAATAAACACCTCAACAAAGTCTAGGGAACAAGATGACCCCAATGATTTTTTTTCGTGTAAATCTTGTTTTGCAAATAACTGGCAGCAAATAAATAAAAATAGAATAAAGTAGATTACAGAGTTGTTCGAAATTGAAAAATAAATTTAAATAAGTAATGATTTTCGAATATGGAGGGAAAACTTTTAAAAGTGTTTGATTGTGCAGTTTCTCTGAGGCAAAATAAAAATTATTTTTTTTGATTGTAAATAACGTTTATTATCAATAATACGTCTTTTACGTATGGTTTGTGCATTTTTGTGACTGTAGTCATCATGTCACGTCGTCATTTAAGTCGCGAAGAGATGTTAAGGGCTGTTGGTATGCTGCAAGCTGGACGAACTCAACGCGACGTAGCGGATGCTGTCAACACCCAACCAAGCGTAATTTGCAGATTATGGGCACGCTACAGGTCTACAGGGGATGTTGCTGTTGTTGTCACATGGGACGAAATAGGGTTACTACCCCGCGACAAGATCGTTTCTTGCAAAATTCCGCAAGGCGGCAACCCACGTTTACTGCTCGTCAGTTGGTCGCAGGCCTCCAGTCTCAGCATCAAGTGGTTATTAGCGATCAAACTGTCAGAACAAGACTACACGAAGCCAATCTTTATGCTCGCAGACCGCTTAGGGTTCCAGCTCTTCGACGTGGAAATCGAGGTCGTCGCTTATTGTGGGCTAACGCACATTTACAGTGGACCGACCATCAATGGGCACGGGTTCTCTTTTCCGACGAATCTTGCTTCGGTTTTCATCCTGATTCGAGAAGAGTGCGTATATGGCGAGTTCCTGGACGTCGGAGTCGTCTCCAGAATCCGCAAGAAGTTCATCTTTACCAAGGTGGGAACAATCACGGTATGGGCTGGAATTCGCCTTGGTGGAAGGACCGACCTCGTTTGGATACGGGGCAATTTGAATGCAAACCAATACATTCAGGAGGTTATACACCCCATGGTAATCCCTCATCGACAGCAGTTCGGTCAAAATTTTATGTTCATGCAAGATAATGCACGGTCACACACCGCGAGGGTAGTGGTCAATGCGTTAAGCGAGCACAATATGACGACGTTGGAATGGCCTGCTCAGTCTGCCGACCTCAATCCCATAGAGCATGCCTGGGATTTGCTTGGGAGAAGAGCTTTCAATGATTCTTTGGAAAATCTGAACACTGAAGAACAACTTTTTTTACACCTTCGCAGTGTATGGAGCCATATTCCACAGACGATGATTGACAATCTCATACTAAGTATGCCACGCCGTTGTCGAGCTGTTGCTAATGCTTTAGGAGGTCCTACAGATTATTAAAAACGTTTAAAGTACGGTTAATTACTGTATTTCTTACTACCTCGTTATTTTTGTGCCTAATCGTAGAAGGTTGTAATACTCAATATTGGCACTATTGAATTCTTTCTTAAAAAAAAAAATTGGTATGAAAATGTTTTTATTAAAATTAAAAACGGTATAAAAATACCCTTCTATTGATAAAATACACTCACTATTACAAGAAAGGGTTTTTAAATAAAAACTAGAAATGTCCTTGTTCCCTAGACTTTGTTGATGTGTGTATATTGAGAATTTTGCTTGGGCGTTTGAAATTATAACTAATTTACAGGCGCTTGCGGCTTCGCCCGCGTGGATGTCAGTTATTGCGACCAAACACGGTCTAAGTCGGTTCCCAAGCTAGAATCTATCTGCGTGAACTTTATCAGGTTATCTTTAAAAACGCTAACTTTTATCCCTTATTTGAACGCCTTAGATCCCCTTTGCCACGATAACAGGTAGCCTATATTCTACTCAAAGTCTAGTTTATCACGGTATAAGATTTCATCAAGATAGGTTCAGTATTTAGGCATGAAAACGTAGCAGATAGACATAAAGCGTTACATTAGCATTTATAATTTTAGCAAATATGGATGTAGTGCAGTTCTAGTAAACCATGCAGGCTCTGGCACAGATTTTACTCTCAATTTTGGGAGATTAGATCATAGTTACTCCATAAAAACCGAAATATCAATCAAATATAAATATTAGACCTCGTGGTCCAAAGTTCAAACTTTGGACGCAAATGGACCATCGCTATGAGGATGATTACTCTGACAAAAACTTTCCGGACGTCCATTTTTTACATCATACAGGTTTACACTTTTTGGAAGTTATAGAGCTGGTGATACCTAATGATGGTTAGTTTCAATGTTACTAAACTGGTTTTTAGTCTCAAGTGCGATAGGGCATTAATGCAATCGGACTATAATCACTAAATAATCGTTCATTACTTCTTATAAGTTCATTTACTGAGACAAGTTAGGATATATAGGCCAAAGACACTGCAAAAAATGGCTTTAAACTTCAAACAATTTTTCTATGCGCTTAAAGTCTAAAATTAAATAAAAACAGTTTAATTTTGGAGTTTACTGCATTGCTTTGAAGTTAAAATTAAGTGGATTTTATAGCAGTGTCCGTGGAATGACAGTGGTTTGGCTTTTGCAGAATCGAGGCCCTGGTAGAAGGAGTGATCCTTCATAAAGATATTATTACCCCAACGTGACTCGTAGAGCACATTAAGCCGTCGATCGCGATTGCTATACGAACATTATAGGAGGTAGGATACGGCGGTATTTCTGCCCAATTGAGCAGTTCGACTGGGGAAGTACCTTGGCCCTACACAATACCGCGGTTATAATAACTTCGTGATGTGTTCCTAGCGGTGAGTAGGGTAGCCAGAGCTCGCTGAAGAATTTGTGCTGTCAGTGGGATGACTAATGGCTTGTCCTGCACTGCACTACAATGACGGCACAGAAACTCTGTGCTTACAGGGTCGGTAGCGCGAGTGTGCGTCCTCTGGTGGTACCTACATAATCCATAAGCCACGGTAACCACTTTCCATCAGGTGGGCCGTGCGCTTGTCTACCACCTAAGTGGTATAACAAAAATCTATGGCAGTCGTTACTAGTAATTGAACCCCAAAAAATATCGGGAACATACAAACTCAGCATGTTGTCACTTCACGGAAAATATCGAAGTTAGACTGGGAAAAATCGATACCGGACTCCGAGGAGATAGTGTCGGATGCGTCCGCGACAAAACGGAAAATGCTGATGATTCTTGTCACTCATATGGTTAGAACATGGTGGTTTTAAGGTATAGTATCAGTAACATGATTATGATGAAGACATAAGATGAAGTGAAAAACACTCGTGCTGTCAGTGAACTTCTCAGAAAGACACGCTCGTAAAGTGTGTAGTTGATTGGACTTTGTACGTGATTAAACTCGTACAAACAAATTAGTCTTGCATTTGATCTGTAATTATTTAATTTGAATATCAATATACTATATTAGTCACTAAGTATCGTATCCTAAACTAATAGGATACGATACTTAGTGACTAATAGGAATATCCTTTTGTAATACTAGAAATAATGTCCGTTGAGTATTTTGATATCGTTTTTTTAACACATCCTTCGTTATTTCGGAATTTACGTGATTCGTCGATTTGTCATTGTGTTTGGTGTTGAAATTTGTTTTTATTTTCCATTTTCTGTGCAAGCAAAGACCTTAAAGGTTATACGCATCACATGTCACATGTGAATTATGTGGAAGTATTTTCTTTATCAACATCGGGTTAATCACTTTTGCCTCTGAGGCCCGGGGGTCCGCCGTCCGACTTTTATTCCGCCACTTCGCACGGATTACGCTATATTTGTATACTTTAGAGGACAACTTCAAGTCACTTACTTTTTTGTTCGATCGCTAACTTGCAGTTAACATCTTTTTGTTTCTTACACACTGATCCAGATGTTTTTATACCACTTTTTATACCACAACCCACCTGATGTAAAGTGGTTACCGTGGCCTATGGACGTGTGCAATACCAGGGGCGCGGGCGTCATAATCGAGCTACCGACAATAATAGGAACCTTCTAAAGCCCTTTTTGAATTAAGTCACTATGTTAGGAAACTGGTTCTTTCAGTAGCTACCTGTTTTGTTACCTTGTTGTTAGTTACCTTACTTGATATTCCAGTTGTGTAACAATTAGCTGCTCCCGTTGGTGGTTCTACTTTGATTCCCGATCACGCATATCTAATTATTGAAGTGCGTAGAAGTCTGAAGTTAATAAACAATCAAGGCAAACATCGTTAGGAATCAAGAGCTTGTGAAGCCTTCGAGCGATAGGTTTTCGCAATAACGTGACTATACCTAACACGCTCCAAATTTACACGAGACTCGTGCACGGTGGTCAAACTACTTGTAATATAGGGCTGTCACCAGTGACAAAGGGTGGAAGTCGGTGGATAAAAGTTCTTACCTCGATCTAGTGTATCAAAAAACATCTCTTGCCATCTCTATAAATGCAAACCGCCAGATTTGGATTATAGGAACCCCTTGCCACTGTTTTCATATAACATAGCATACAAAAAAGCCTTTTTTTTTACATGCGTGCCCCCTCAAACTCCCCATTCCATGGAGCCAGTGGGATAGGTTATGTCAGACTCGAACCGACTGCAACGCACGGTGTCTGTGGGTCCTTGAGTGTGAAGACCACAGAGTCCCCAACGCGCCGCTACCGTAGCCTTCTTCTGTCAAGCTGACTGGTGGCACTACCCTTCATTCACCCCCAGGCACTTGCGCTCATGGCGTGCTCCGACACTCGACTTGCCTCAGTACGCGGGCAGCGTGGTTTGTGATTCTCTATCGCTCCCGCCCCGCCTTCTTAGCATACTACAGCCTGAAAATCTAGTTTTGGTAAACTTTGGTTAAGTAAATTATATTCTTACCTACTATTTCAAAATACTTATTATTTGCACCTGATATCATTTTTTGCATTTTTTTCATTCGGTATTAATTTTACGTGTGTCAGGTGATGCTTAATAATACATTGTAAAGCCGTTTTCTAAATTTGTTAAATAAAATAATTATTATTTCGAAAAAGAAATTTGCAGTTTTGTTAAAGTGATAAAGCAGTCAGCTTTATCATTTTCTTTCAGCTCAACATAAACATAATATTGATAAATGATAACATAAATATATTGCTATTAAAATATGATTTATAATTTTTTGTTTAGGTAATAAAAATAAAATACTGTGGAAAGTACAAAGTTTCTTATTCAATGTATTTTTTTACTCTGGTATATTCTACCCTCACAACATTAAGCAGATATCTCACGCAGGTCTGGGGGTGACTGGTGGAACCGCCTGTCACCCTGGCAGAAGCAGGCCGCGGCGGCGCTCCTGGCGCGCCTCCCCGTTTTCCGGAGACGAGTTGGGGACTCTGTAGTCCCCCCACAAACCCAAGGAGAGAGACAGATCGTGGGAGATGGCCCTGGGTCGGCCGGGGTGCGAGGGATATGCCTGTCAACCTCACCTTCGGCAACCAAAACGAACCACAGGCGGCGTGTGTTTTAGTCGGTTCAAGTCCGACATAACCTCTTCCACCGGCTCCGGTGGGAAGGTATCCGTGGGGATTTTGCGCACGTAGCAGATATCTCAATGTACCCTATGCTATGGTTAGGTTATGGGTTCTGGATTAATATTATTCCAATTAAGTGTTTGCAAATCCATTTACATATATTTTACATAGAAATACTCAGACCACCAAATGGAAATCACCACGCTAAACAAGTCATTAATCGTCTTGTCATATGAATATGAGTTATTTTAAGACAATTCACAGATCCATAAATAAATACATAGGTATCACATACACGTTCATATAAATAAGCACATTATGTATTAGTTTTTCATCTATACTGTCCACTATGGAATTATAAAGATGAAGAATTCATTTGTTTGTTTGGTTGATTGCGCTAATCCTGCTGCTACCAATAACTAGTTCATTTGTCTAAGGAGGTTGTTACCAAACCTATTTCTGATTCCCAAATAGTTTTTGAAAATTAATAAATTGTTAGGTTATTAAGGTTTAATGGGACGGGTGGAGTCACCTGTCACCCTAGCAGAAGTAGGGTGAAGCGGCGGTGCAATACGCACCTCCCCATACCCAGGGTCTATATAGGAACGGTCCCTACGCGTGAAGGAGACCAGCTCAAAAGAGATTGGCTGGAGTGTTTTTTTATTTTTTTATATAGTAGGACATATATGTTTATATAGGACACGTCAATTAGACTTCGCCTTGCCTAATGGTAAGTTGAAGGCAAAGCTTCAGAAAATAGGGTCACCTTTGCTTACATATACCATGTGACAATGGTGATACTCAGCTTGACGGCCTCATCATATGCTTTTTCACGCCCGCTTAAAGGACCCGGATATGTTACCAGCAATCTCACCTCTAGCAAAATACTGCCCACAGAGGGAGTGCGTTTTAGTAGGTTCAAGTCCCATGTAACTATCGTGGGGATTAATAAGAAAATAATGGCACAGGCGAAGTCGGAACGAGACGGATAGTCTGTTATAATCGAAGGACGAGTATACAATATTATAATGAGAGACGTAATACGATGGTAATGAAGTACACAGGTTTATTCCATCACAACTGTACTGACTGTTATTATCGCATTATTTGTGTCATCATAAAAATGGATGCTGTCGTCTATTTTTATGCTATCATCGTTAAATTAATTGCTGATGTTGGTAGTAATTGCGCTTATAAATAAATAAATATTCTTGTCAACCTCACCTTCGGCAACCAAAGCGACCCACAGGCGGCGTACGTTTTAGTCGGTTCGAGTTCGACATAACCTCTCCCACCGACTCCGGTGGGGAGGTATCCGTGGGGATTTTGCGCACGTAAAATAAAAAAAGACCCATGGTAAGCATAACTTAACTAGCTTGTGTTATGGAATCTAGAATACGGATAAACATACTTAAATACATAGAAACACCCAGACCAATGCAAATACCTATATTCATGCATACAAATATTTGAACCAATCGGGGATCGTACACGCGCCTCCTGCGTAGCAGTCGCTTTCACTACCGCCACGCCACAGATATTATAAAATGGTTACAAAGGAGTACTGTCCCCCAAGACAAGTGGCAATTGGATGATCAGCATATTGTAGAATAGAATGACATGTGCATGGGATTTGGCGATTGTAACGCCCTCGATATTGGATACGTGTATATGCCGTGGTAATCTCTTATCATCAGGTAAGCAGTGTGCTTATTTATAGTATTTATAAAAGAGTGCTCGGTTTTTCTTTGTTTTATTTCTAACCTCTGTGAATTAGGTGGTTAAAACTATCTATACTATATATATCTATACTAATACTAATATATATATAATATTATAAAGAGGAAAGATTTGTATTTTTGTATGTAACGAATAAACTCAAAAAGTACTGGACCGATTTTAATAAAAAATATTTCATTAGAAAGCTACATTCTTCATGAGTAACATAGGCTACTTTTTATCCCGATATTCCCATGGGATCAGGATGTACGCGGGTGAAACCGCGGCGCGGTGCTTGTATTAAATATTTCGCAACTTGTTTAAATATCGTACTCATAATAGGCGTGAAGGTGTTACCTGGGTTAAATACATTGTATACCAATATGTACTTACTAATATGCGCAGTTTTGCTTGTATTTACAAAACAGGTTAACGAATTAATTACTTTTGTATAGGAATTGCCGGCAGTTGAACTGATTATGCTGAAGACATACAGGAAGTTTATTAATACGTTGATTTTTATCATCACATCAGGCTGATATATACAGTCTTGACTCAGTCTCAGATGCATGGCTTGAGTCAACAAATAGTGCCCGGAATACGACTCACCCCTTATTACGTGGGACTGCATAGATGATTAGTGAAATGTGCTTGTTAATTAACTTCTGAAAAACTCTCCAGGGATAAATGTACTTTTTATTCTATTGTCTGTTTCTACACCGACAGTAAAAATACTAAAATATATCATATGACCCATTTAAAAATAAGAGCGGTTTCTACTGTCCTGTAAAATTTTCTACGAAAACAGAAGAAAGAATGAAGTTTTCGCACCAAGAAAACTCCGAATATCCCTACCGGTGAAGGCATAACAGTAGGTGTAAATTTAAATATATAAATAACATATATACATACATAGATTCACGCCTTTATCCCCGGAGGGTTAGGCAGAGGTGAATTAACACCCACATTTCACTAATAATTGCATTCGGTCCTACGTAATAGGGCCAATTAAATAATAATGAGCCAATTGCCGTATTTCGGGCACTATAGTTGACTCGAGCCATGCATCTGAGGTTGAGTCTGTATATATCTGTCTGATGTTAAACAGCTCTATCCCTTAGTCACCTTGTACGACACCGCATGGGAACAGATGGGGTGGTCCAAATTCTACTCTGTCGGGAACCACGCAGAAAATAAATAACAATAAATAAAGACTTTGGCGCAGCTGGGGAGACAAACGTTTCATTTAACACCTGTTTTTAATGAACTGTCATAGTAGTTATTATTGAAGAAGACATCACAAACAACATGACCGCATCTTAATGATTATGTTATTTGATTAAATATTATTGATTATCTTTCCTTTAGTACCTACCTCTTATAATACTAATACTCGTACGAAGTACTTATAACACAGACATCACGAATATATGTAACTAATGCAATAATAATAAACGTTTTAAATAAACGTCGTAAATCGCAAACTCTTAACGCCGAGCCCCGTGGTAACTGTTGCTCCCATCAATAATATTAATAATAATAATAAATAAAATCATTTATTTCGGACCAGGGTCCATAGCGTGTTAGTACCTAACAATAATCTTAATTATTAGTATTATATATAAATTAATAGTATTATTAGTGTTAGTAACAATATAATACTATTAATAGGTATCAAATATTTTTGATAGTTTGAGACCTCCACAATACTAGGACATTACTGTCCTATATTTGTTTTAGCAGTTTACGTGCTGTCTGTTCTATTAGGTATTAAATTTTTGAAAAATTGTTTATTTCTCCGACTTGACAGATAATTATCATCATCTGCTGTTACCTCGATCATCACACATCTTTTCTACTGGAGAAGAACCGTACTGTAATCTATTATTTGGGTATTTCCAAGTTTATTAAGACTCACTCTTATTTTTTCATTAAGTATCGTTATATTTATGTATCGTTAACTGTTGTTACCTCAATATGAGCAACAGATCTTTACAGCTATGAGAAAAAACTGTACTGTAAACTGTAATCTTTTCTTTGATTTCTAGTTCTAAGTTTAGATGAAGTTTAGTGTAAAACCTTTTTTAATTTGGGCTAGCCCATAAGCCGCGTGGTTCCCTGCAGAGTAGAATTTGGACCAACCCATCTCTTCCCATGCGGTGTCGTACGAGGCGACTAAGGGATAGAGCTGTTTAACATCAGACAGATATACACAACCCAGTCTCAGCCTCGAAGTCGAACTGAATATGCTAAAGACATCAGGCACTTTACGAGTATTAATTCGTTTATTTTTTTCATCACATCAGACTGATATGTGTATACAGCCTTGACTCAACCTCAGATGCATGGCTTGAGTCAACAATAGGCAATAGGCTCACTCCCTCTTACATGGGACCGAATTTAATAATTGGTTAAATGTGGGTGCTAATTGATCTCTGCCTAACCCTTCGAGGATATAGGCGTGATTATATGTAGTACTTATTCAGGCACTATGCCAGCATTCTTACGATGAGCATGCGTCGTAAATGGGTAGTACTCGTCTATGTCTTTAAATTTGCTTCTTTTATATTAGCTTAGGGATTTTTTTTATTTACGTGCGCAAAATCCCCACGGATACCTCTCCACCGGAGCCGGTGGAAGAGGTTATGTCGGACTCGAACCGACTAAAACGCACGCCGCCTGTGGGTCGTTTTGGTTGCCGAAGGTGAGGTTGACAGGCATATCCCTCGCACCCCGGCCGACCCAGGGCCATCTCTCACGATCTGGCCACTTCTCGGGTGTGGGGACTACAGAGTCCCCAACTCGTCCCCGAAAAACGGGGAGGCGTGCGAGGCGCGCCACCGCCGCGGCCTGCTTCTGCCAGGGTGACAGGCGGCTCCACCTGTCACCCCCAGGCCTGCGCTCATGGGGGGCGGAGGTTGTTCATCGACCTCCGACATAGGCCTGCGCCCCTGAGCGCAGGCCTGGGGGTGACAATACAGTCGCATCCGAAGCTTTCACCTCGGAGTCTGGGGTCCGCTTTATTAGTTTAACTACAAATTTGGATGAATTCTCTATATTATCCGGCAAGCGACTACCATCTGACCTCCCAAAGGTGATGTCGAAGCATTGCAGCTAGACCAGTTGTTGGACTTTCTAGGGCTTCAACTACCCGTAACGACTGCAATAGATGATGTTCGTATGACAACCGGGACCGACGACCTCCGCCCCCCATGAGCGCCGGCCTGGGGGTGACAGGTGGAGCCGCCTGTCACCCTGGCAGAAGCAGGCCGCGGCGGTGGCGCGCGTGGCGCGCCTCCCCGTTTCCGGGGACGAGTTGGGGACTCTGTAGTCCCCACACCCGAGAAGAGGGCCAGATCGTGAGAGATGGCCCTGGGTCGGCCGGGGTGCGAGGGATATGCCTGTCAACCTCACCTTCGGCAACCAAAACGACCCACAGGCGGCGTGCGTTTTAGTCGGTTCGAGTCCGACATAACCTCCTCCACCGGCTCCGGTGGGGAGGTATCCGTGGGGATTTTGCGCACGTAAAAAAAAAAAAAAAACCGGGACCGACGGCTTACTGTTAGAAAGAAAGAAAGAAAAATGTTTATTGCGACACAGCATACAGTACAAAAAAGAAAAAAAACAGAATGCAAAAAGAGAAAATTAAAAATTAAAATAAAAATACAGTATAATATTTATATACTGTGGCGGGTGAGGTGCCACGTCACTTTGATGCCAAATATGACACTTGACAAGTCAATGTCACATCTGTCAGCAGCAGGACGTGACGTGTCACACAGCTTCGAGGCACGACCAGCCCAATTCATACATATCGTACTCGCGCCTCTTAGGCTGTCTTATGTCTATAAATTTGCTAAACTTTAGTATAGTTTTTTGATATGTTATAAAGTCGATATAATGTATTATTTTATTACCAGCATCGCCGACAGATTTTGTTGCCTAATGTTTTTTTGAAATTAGCCTCGAAATTCTTTCGGTAAGATTCAGAATGAATGGATTATCATATGAATTTTAGATACAACCCCCCCGCCCCCCTCTCCTTCCACCGTGTGCAATAAATTCGTTTCATGGATTTATTGTTCTTCGGTTCAAAACTTTGGGCACATCCAAAGTTAGTAGACGACAAAAGTTGATTAACACTATGATATTTATACATTCGTATTACGAGGATATTAGATTGGAAATACATTTACTCACAGTTGACATATAAGTAGTTTTAGACTCCCTTGAGGACGTGTCGTTTATTATTTTGTGGATTTAATAGCTATGGTGATCAATAAACTAGAATTCGTGAAGCTACTTTTGTCTCTAATTGTACGTTTCAAAATCTTACGCTATCTCACACATAACAATAAACATTTCATCAATAGATACAGTAACATAATATTTGTAATTACACCAGTTAACTATCAGTACTATGAATATACTCCTAATGAAGTTGTACAGTCACCATCGGTACTAGCTTACCACATCCAAGTTACCGCCTACCTTAGCTGTAAGTAGAAATAAAAAAATATTAAATTTGTCTTCTCAAGATTACAACAATAACTACTCTTAAATTTATTTCTTGATTTAATGTAAAGACGAAGACAGAAGAATGTTCAGTGAATGTTTAAGTATTTAATAGAAAATAGGGTAGTTTCTTGAGTCATCGAATTCTTACCAATACTACTTAATGTCTTAGTATTTTATCTATACATATGCATAGTAAACTAAGATATTGCCTAACTAAACTGAAACTATGACTTTTCATTATTTTTAATTCCCAAAATAGGTCTAAATATAAACAATCTAAATAAAGCCAAAGTTACAACTTTTTAGATTCCTTATTAAATTTCAAATCAATCTTATTAAACACTGTATACGTGTAAACGCAACGTAGACTGAGATAAATGCGATATTCTCTTGCACTCCATACATTTTCACTACGCGCCAGTGCGCTGTGACGTCACTACGTGCCACGCTTGCCTGCCAGGCTCGAGAAATTGAATCTTTAAAATCAAATATCTTTTAAAGTATTTTTCAAAAAAAGTTTCATTTTTACAGTTCATTATGTTATTGTAAAATGTACAGTTTACGATAATAAAAGAAATAGGACAAAACTCTAATTTATTTCTTGATTTCAGGTACTTAAAGCGTTTGTAAATTTTTACTAATGTTAGTGTTCAGCGACTTTTTATGGTGACTGTATCAAACGTGATAATGTTGGTATGCAGACAAATAAATGCCTACCATTGTGCTTCAAGTATACACTTATCTTATTTACTTGCATTGGATTACGGCACTCAAAGAAATAGATTATATGAGTTATAATATTTTATATCGTAATATTGACTAATAAAATCTAACTACTTATTATTTTTAGTCACCTCTCTCTTCGAATTCACCTTGAATCACAGTCTTTTATCTATTACCTATTGTACATTGAAGTGCACATAATAGAAAAATTATTACTTTTAATTGCGAACTATAAATTGTCTCATATAAAATCAATGTTTATTTGAAGAAGAACTCTGTGGTGTAGCGGTAGAGCGTTCGACTGTTGAATCAGAGGCCGCCAATTTGATTGCCACTTCGTATAATTTTTTTTATACAACTTAGGTGGCAGACAAGCACACGGCCCACCTGTTGGAAAGTGGTTACCATGACCTATGAACGTGTGTAACACCAGTGGAGTCACATCCGTGCTGCCGACCCTGTAAGAACAGAGATTTTGTGCCGTCAGTGTAGAGGACAAAGCAGGACAAGCCTTTGGTCATCCCACTGACAGCACAAAAACTCTCCGGTGAGCTCTGGCTCTACTCACCGCCGGGAATACAACACGAAGTTATTATAACCGCGGTATTCTGTAGGGCGGATGTACTTCCCCAGTCGGACTGCTCAATTGGGCGGAAATACCGCCATGTCCTACCTCCTCAATGGACAAATGGAAAAATATTTGTATAGTACCGGCGTGATAGGGGGATAGGGAGCGATCGCCCAAGTCGCCTTTGGTGACTTTTTATAACATAATTAAATACATATATCACTCATAAAAAATGTTAAGACCCTCTGCAAGCTAATGACTACCTCTTCGTGCCCCTGATTTTAATATGTAAATCCAGATAGATGCACCAGCCTAAAAATTAGCATATGCTCATGTGAATTGCAGTCTGTTTGAAAAGGTCTCTGGGAACTAACTGTTATACCTACTGTTTCTGCATTAGTTTTACTTTGGTCAAGGAAAACAGATTTTTAAAGATGTGAATTTCCTGGTTTGTAATCGACTCCCAAAAAGGAGGAGGTTCTTAATTTGATCGGTATTTTTTATGTGTATACACCGATTACTCTGAGATTAACCTGATTATGTTTTAGTTCAATACAGATGCCATCTAGTCCCTTCAAAATTTGATAAAGTTTGTAATAGTAGTTTTAATTTTATGAACATTTATATGTGTTTTGACATATATTTATATATATATATATATATTTAGCCGACTTCTTTATGTTCTTCGATATTTCTGTCGTATATGAACCGATTATAAAAATATTTTTGTATTGGGTTTGGTATAACTTATAGATAGTTTACAGAGGAGGTAGGACACGGCGGTATTTCCGCCCAATTGAGCAGTCCGACTGGGGAAGTACCTCCGCCCTACAGAATACTGCGGTTATAATAACTTCATGTTGTGTTCCCAGCGGTGAGTAGGGTAGCCGGAGCACACTGGAGAATTTGTGCTGTCAGTGGGATGACTAAGGGCTACACTGACGGCACAGAGGCTCTGTGCTTACAGGGTCGGCAGCGCGAGTGTGGCTCCTCTGGTGTTGCACACATCCATAGGCCACGGTAACCACTTTCCATCAGGTCGGCCGTGCGCTTGTCTGCCACCTAAGTGGTATAAAAAAAAATAGTTCTACTTTATAAATTAAATGGCTATTGGACCTTGGACTCCGGAGATACACTAGAGAACAAATATTTATATTATTTTTCTTTAAAAATAATATTCAACAAAAGACTTTAAAAGACTTCTTATTTTCAATGAAAATAAAGAACCTTTAAAAAATGTGTTAATTAAAAGAAACTAAAATATTAATAATAAAATATATAATTTTTGACTTCCTTAGGTGGGCGTCACAATATTCATAACGCCGGCACTGTATTGTATGCATAAATATAATACATAAATTAATATCTAGTGTTTTCTTGAGACGGGTCATTAAGGTCAGATACCTCAACCGCTTTAGTTAGAGACGATCCATAACGTTTGAATGAAATTTTAAAGCATTTAGTACCTATGCTAAATATTCAAATCGATCAAGATAGAAAAAAAACATATAATTTTTTCTGTAAATGTACACTGAGATAGCTATATTAAAGTACCTTTCAAAATAATACAAGCTGTTGTATCATCGTAATGGTTCTAAGTTTGTACTTTTGTCACCAGATTATTGGTGAAAGACCCACGTCGCAAGCTCGACGGAGGTGAAGGCAACGCCGAGGAGCACAAGAGGCACCATTTCTTCGAGGTAAGATACATAATGCACTTCATAAACACCAAACAATTGTACATTTTGCTGGGGTAACGTTAGTGCTGTAACAAATACCTGGAAAATTAAAATTAAACCTCCTTATTTTTTACGTGCGCAAATCCCCACGGATACCTCCCCACCGGAGCCGGTGGGAGAGGTTATGTCGGACTCGAACCGACTAAAACGCACGCCGCCTGTGGGTCGTTTTGGTTGCCGAAGGTGAGGTTGACAGGCATATCCCTCGCACACCGACCGACCCAGGGCCATCTCTCACGATCTGGCCCTCTCCTCGGGTGTGTGGGGACTACAGAGTCCCCAACTCATTCCCGGAAAATGGGGAAGTGCGCCAGGCGCGCCGCCGCCGCGGCCTGCTTCTGCCAGGGTGACAAGCGGCTCCACCTGTCACCCCCAGGCCGGAGCAAATTAAACCCCTTTATGACTCTGTGTTCTTGCTGGCTAATGTTTATGCTGATACTTAACTGGGATAACTAAGGAGAGGAGAACAACAGCCGACCAAAGTATTAGTGCGATTGGCAGAGTCACTGATAGACTACTTGAGTACTGTCATGCAAGATCGCTTTCTGCATCTTGACCACCATCGACTTTCCATTAATCCCAAGCCTATCAAGATGGTCTGAGAGGCTCGTTGGGATAAAACCCTTGGCAACTGGTACCATTTCTGTTCGCCATACTCGTCATAGCACAATCAAATTCTGCTGCATTAACAGATTTTGATAAAATAGTACAATAAAAAAAATGGTCATTGATCTGGGTATTTAATATATATATATATATATATATATATATATATATATAAAATAGATTATGTAAATATATAGTTGGGTTGACTAATAAAATTGATTTATAATTTATTTATTAAGTCATTTTCAATTTATATATTAAGTATTAATAGATATGATGTTTGTATTATTTAATTTTTAGTTCTGATTCATGTTTATCTTTATAATTTTTGTTTAAATATTTGTGATTTGTATTATACCTACTCATTGACTGTTTAAGTTCTATTTTTTTATATCTGCTCTATCACATTGGACTTTTCTGTAATGATAGTGTAAGATGTGTGTAATAAATAAATAAAACAAATTAAATATTTACAAAAAATGTCCCTAAGTATGTTTATCCGTATTATAAGTACACAGCCATAAGGACAATAATAAAATAAATAAACTTTCTACGAATTCAAGAGCTGGGATTATCTTTCTATTGTTCATAATATTATTTATTTACTTTATTATTTGTATTACGAATGTCACCACAGGTATTATTATTCTTCACTAGCTGTTGCTTGCAGGTCCACCTTTTCCCGCTTCTATACAGCTACAAAATAGAGCGGTTACCCAAATTAAAAGTGGGTTCACCTCGGTAGGTTAATGGTCAGAAAACTAACACGGGACCTCTCGATCGCAAGGCTGATTCCTTAACCACTTAGCTACTGACGCTATTGCTTATAAAAGTAACTCATCCACTTCTGTAAGTTCTGCTGTTTATGGAAAACAATCTTTTTTTAAATTGTGCGTTAACAAAATCTTCGAGATCCATATCTACAAGTCAATATACATGTTGTTAGATAGATGATGCTTTGTCGCAGGCCTTCCTCTTAATAATAATATTCCACAACATTCTACACAACGCTATATAGACCCATGGTAAGCATAGCTTAACTAGCTTGTGTTATGGGATCTAGATTGCGGATAAACATACTTAGATACTTTTTTTTTTGTAAATACATACACATTATACATAGAAACACCCAGACCAATACAAATATACATATTCATGAATACAAATATTTGCACTGAGCGGGAATCGAACCCACGTCCACTGCATAGCAGTCAAATGCTCTACCGCTTGGCCACGGAGGTCGTCAAATTAATTATTATAATTAATGTTGGAATCCTAGGCGGCAATTACTCCCACAAAAGTCAAAATACGCCAATTTTGGAGTAGAAGAGAGGATCCCGAGTTTTTTTTCCCCTTTGGATTCAACCAGAATGAATGGTGTGATTACGATGATAATGATTCAATTTATTCAAAAATTCAGATCTTTCAGTCATTTTCTCATTTTTTTACTAAATGTAACAAGACTTGGTAGTCGAAGTCCTATCACGCCATCACAGAGTGATAACCATCGTAAAACTGTATTAACGTTTTTGTATAGTTATGTGAACGTATAAATAGGTCTTCTAACATTTAATAACTTATAATTACACTTTGCGGTACCAAGTCATGTTGTGTTATTCACTATATGAACAAAATATTACGGAAAAAGCTAACGAAAGCCTGTGTCAAATATCAGCTTGCAGACGGGGTTACTTAAGAATAAAATATTTTTAGTCAAAGAATCAAAGAATCAATTTCATTTATTCAGTTTAGGCACATAAAGAGCACATATGAACGTCAAAATTTTACAATTATGTATGTCAAGAAATAATATAAAAATATTAAATAATGTAAAAATAAACCATTGGAAAATGATTCTTTCACTGGTTCGGTAGATTAGTTCTACTGAGAAGATAGCAGCAAGAAACTCAGCGAACTACATTAGAACTAGATTCTTTTTTTTTAATTTGTTTTGGTTTACAATTTATTTTGTGCGAGCAAGCAAGAGACTTATGTTGACCACGCATTAACATAATTAAGGTACTCATCCACTTTATAGTAAACCTTTACTCGTTAAAGTTTTTTTCACTTCTATTTTAAATTTATTTATAGGCATATTAATCCCCGGAAGTAGACGGCAAAGGAAGTGTTGTTGGAGTAGAACCGACTAAAACCGCACATCGTCTTACAAATAGTTAACATAGAAGAGAGTACTGGCATTAAATTAGACCAACTTAAAAAAAGACACCCATAGTTATAAAACGGTGTGTCACTCAGAATAATGGACTTGTCAAAACTAAATTTGAACTTTAAAAAAATTTGAATCAGTTCAGCGGGGAATCGAACCCGCAATCTTTACCTTACAAGGGGAACAGTGGTCAGAGTGTTCCCCTTGTTTCATGTCCAAAAAGTGTTTTTTTATACCACTTAAGTGGCAGACAAGCACACGGCCTACCTGATGGAAAGTGGTCACCGTGGCCTATGGACGCGTGCAAAACCAATAGAGTTACACTCGCGCTGCCAACCCTTCAAGCATTAAGATTTTCTGTGCCGTCAGTGTAAAAGACAAAGTAGGACAAGTTTTTGGTCTGACAGCACAAAAACACTCCTGTGAGCTCTGGCTACCCTACTCACCGCCGGGAACACAACACGTATTTTATGTCTTTATGTCATTAAATTATTGAATAACTGGTTTACCTAAGTTTTTATAAGCTAAAACAACGTGGCTAACACGTGCTGCAGAAAACCATTTAACAATTTACTACATCCTATTGTTGTAAATAATCTAGCTTGGATCATTTAATGACTAAAAAAGTAACTATTATTTTTACAAATAAATCTTTTTTTACAAAGTCTTTGTTCGTGAATAGACTAAAGTAAGTACTATTATCTATTCTTTGCTTAAGTACATTATTATGCAGAAATCACGTTGGTGACCAGGTGGTTGCGGGTTGAGTGCCTCGTTAACCGATTTAATGGTTAGTGGTGATGATAGTGATGATGATTTATTGCTCTTGCAAAGGATGAGATTTCTAGTATTGATGGCTTAGACCACTTGTGGTTATAGCTTGTGGCTAGGATATTGAAAGATATCGACGACCTCCGTGGCGGTAGAGCATTCGACTGCTATGCAGGGGGTGCGGGTTCGATTCCCGCTCAGTGCAAATATTTGTTTACATGAATATGTATATTTGCATCGGACTGGGTGTTTCTATGTATAATATGTATGTTTTTCCAAAAAAATAAGTTTCTAAGTATGTTTATCCGCATTCTAGATTCCATAACACAAGCTAGTATGCTTACCATGGGTCTAGATAGCGTTGCGTAGAATGTCGTGAAATATATTTATTTATTTATTTTATATTCCGTGTCTCGTAGAGCACTTTAAGCCGTCGGTCCTGGTAACCATACCAACATCTAATATCTAGAGTCCTGGGTCATTTAAGCGGGGCGTGAAAAAACATATGATGAGGCCGCCAAGCTGAGTGTCTTTTCTGAGACTTTGTCTTCAGCTTAACATCAGTTGAGGTGAAGTCTAATTGAAGTGTATACGACACTAAACAAAAAAAAACCTGATATGACTACTGAACTTCGATATTTCCAATGAGTTGTGGAGGTTAAGTGGCAGTCTTTTAACGAAACGAATCTTTATAATATTGAATTGATCCATTTGCTAAATATTTATCTCGATTGTTATCTCTGACTTTTTGTAAGTTCCGTTTTTATAGTCTACACAGAATAAGTGATTTTTGACTTTGATTTGCAGCAAAAACTACTGTTCCAAATTATCTTATACCCATGAGGTAAAATGATGATACGGGTGTGATTTTTCAAATGTGGTCTATCCGGCAGCGGCAACGCAAGTGTGGAGGATTCTCATACCCGAAGGGAAATCGAATGGAAGAAGATGGCCCTGTGTTGACGGAGTGCCAGATATATATCAATGGCTATCTCACCTCCAGAAACTGAAGATTCAGATGTCTTGAGGTTTTAGTCAGTTTTAGTATGACGAGTCCAAAATATTCATTGGAATTACCGCACTACAACTGTAGCCTATTTAAAAGTGAACAACGCAATACCCTCCACATAATCAGTTACGACAGTTTGATCCCGTATAATGCGATTTATCTGTCAATATTATGGTCATATTTAGGTCAATCGATAAATTATGTGAATTAGTAATACGTTGCAGGGCAACAGTCGCGTTTGAACGACTGTTGCAAGCAAGAATAGGGTGATTCTATTCTTAGCTGGAATCCAGCCGTTGAAAACTGATACTTATCAGCATGTGCTATTTTAAGTTTCAAATAACTGTTAACTGTTGAACACAGTTTGTTAGCTGTTGAGATTTTAATGCTAATTAAGGTGCCCATGGAAAGAAATAAGAATTACAATAAACCTTTGAATTACTTGTGGTTGAATTCTCTGTTGATGATTCAACATCTGTTCTTATAACTTTAATGAAAAAGTAATTATTATGTCTCACGAAGATATCTGGTTCTTAGGTGAGTATACAAATGCATGAGGCAAAAACTTTTAGAGTATTGGAATCTAGTATAGGATAGAGTACTCCCCCGTGGGGGCCCTATCGAAATCAGAGATAGGCCTAGGTCAGCCGGGGGCAAGGTAAACAACCTTGTTCCCCGTCATGGAAAAAAAAGGATAGAATAATCTAACAATCTACGACCGCGGTTTTGAAGTACAGTAAAGAACTGCACTGTCTTTTTGTCCCATTTTTATTAAATATTAATACTTAAAATGCCAATACTGCTATTTCCGAACAGATAGCATTAGTAAAGTAACTAGCTAACCTCTGAGGTCCTAACCAGACAATTAAATCAATTCAGAATTGACAGACAGGGGCA
Source organism: Eilema griseolum (assembly GCA_963662185.1). NCBI lineage: Eukaryota > Metazoa > Arthropoda > Insecta > Lepidoptera > Erebidae > Eilema > Eilema griseolum. The sequence continues at coordinate 9,032,440 of OY759249.1, forward strand.
GCCTTGGAGTTAATCTTTTGCACGCCAATGAAGGCCAGTCAGACATAATTGCAATTTCTTTGAGAAATTACTTCCTAGAAATAAAAAAGTACAAAACAATGTAAGTACTTACCTAATCAACATTTCAATCTTGTTCGTTAGAAATTCTGTGTCCTTTGGCGAAGCGGAAAGCCACTGTTAATTCGATTCCCGCTCATTGTAAAAACTTGGGTGATAGCATGGATATGTATCCATTTTTTAGTGAAAGAGGAACAAACATCAATGCATACATACCTACACCTACACCCGTTCTGACAAACTTGTACGTTGATAATAATATAGGTAGAATAAACAAATTTAATATTTAAATTCTGTCAAAAGAGCGTGAAATCAAGGCAATAACATTGCTATCTCTAACTATATCATTTAATTCTTTTCTTAGCGTGAATCCGAACCGTCGACGTCCATAAAGATACTCAGAATGCTAGTATTATATGGTCAAACTAGGTCAAACAGTATCTCTTATTGTAGTGGATATAGTTATTGATTTAATTTGTTAGATTTTACACTTGTCTTACAAGGCACAATAGACAAATATTGACGAACGATAACGGTTCGAGTCTGTTTCCACACATATGAAAGTAAAGTAAGATTGAAATAATATTACTTTTATGAGATGATAGTAAGGCCTTTGATAATTTTTCTTCAATTTATGTATCTACATATTGCATCAGCAAGAAATACTGCTAAGGAATCATTACCCGTGAAGTACTGAAAACTTCAAGTAATGTAATGTAGACGATATGTATTATAGTTGTACACTTATACGATTTAATTGTACTATTATTCAGTCTGCACTGTTAGCATAATAGGAGCATCCGTATTACTTTCTACTTTTCACTATTATACGTTTTAAATTCTCTTTATTCTGTTATGATCATTGGCGTAATCGCAAACCCAATTCTATTACTTTTCAAAACACATGATCTCAATTAGATTCAAAAGAAAAAGGTTAAAATGTATTTTTAATATTCCGTAGAATCTGTCGAGCTCACAACTCGAATTTACGATCTCGTGAGGTTATTAAATCATATGAAGGACTTATAGTTTGTTTCGTTTTCAATTATGTTTTATAAGTTTTGATATTAAAGACATAATGTTATTGAAATAGAATTGAAAATTGATCGATTTTAACCGATTATATTCCATAATGAAAATATTATCAATCGCCAATTCATTTAAATGTTTACCTGTTACCTCCAGTAAATAAATTGTCGATTGATAATAATTTCCGCGCTACCGAGTCTACTCAAATAAAAATTTAAAAATGTGGACACTGCAACAGTTTAAAAATATATTAACCAATATCAATCAATCTATTAGTCCACCGCAGTCCACTGCTGGACCTCTGACCTCTTCCAATGTGCGGCATTTTTTCCGCTCCTACAATAGGTATATTACCCAAAATACTTCATCTAAATCATCCCATAAATTTGGCTGTTATCGTTAAGTGCTAAACATTTCAATATGGCGTGTACGACCACTTTCTCTATGATTGCATGACTGGAATTCAAATGTAGGTATCAGAGTGGAATATTTTTTTATGATAGAAAGGTCGCGAGTGGCTAAACTGGCTAAATACTATGTTACCAAAGACATTTTAACTAAAACTGGCTGACCTGGCCCTCGATTCTACTAAAGCAAAACCAATGTCAAACCACAGACACTCCAAAAAAATGGCATTAAATTTTAGACTTAATTTCTATAAGCGTAAAGTCCAAAATTAAATGAATAACAATTTCATTGCACTTTTTCATTTAATCGACATAAAGCCTTTTAATTATGGACTTTAAGAGCATAGCTGTAAAGTCTAAAATTAAATGAGTTTTTTAACTCTGTTCGTGGTATGACAGTGGTTTTGCTTTAACAGAATCGAGGCACTGGCAAACGTTGTCCCACGATGTAAATATAAAGAATGACGACATTCTATTAATGCTTAGTGTTGTTTACTATCCTCCTTACTATCAGAACGCATCAGAATCAGAACCTACAATATGGGGTTCTTCAAGAGGGGCATCAGAAGGTTTCTTCGTGGTCGGTAGCTTGAGTGTAACACCCCTGGTGTTGCATACGTCCATAGGCCACGGTAACCACTTCCCATCACCTAAGTGGAATAAAAAAATCGCAAACATTAATTCAGCACAGTAATGCAAAAGAAACAATATGCCACTCTTTCGCTATACTTCAATAAATAGAGCAAAAAAACCCTTTATGTAGGGCTAAAATAAAGGCAATATCGCAAAAAATCGTAATAAAAAAAACGTTGGCCTCTCCCAATGATAGAAGACTTTGGCCTACTGTTTTCATGCTGGCCAGACGGTTTTGCCAAAATATATTAGGGCAAAACGTTATACGTCTTGGAACCTCCCACCAACCAAAGGATAAACAACAAAGAAGCATAAAACAAATGAATTAATTTCAGATATTCATTAACATTTTGGTAATGAATCCGTTTTGGAGTACTACAAGGTAGTAGACTTGGCCCACTATAACTTATTTTATAATTATGTTAATTAAATTATTTGATTTAATTAAAATTAATTATTAAGTATTTGATTGTGTAAACGAGATTGTATACTTTGATAAATACATTATTTGCAATGTTTGACTACATTACTATTACTCTTTTTTTTTTTTTTATTATTATTTATCAGAACCAAACATTAAATACATAGGATTACACAGTAATAGCATCAAAAAACCACTCAGGTTTATACCTGTGCTATTGAGTTGTCGGCACAATTCTACATATATAGGTATACGTACAACAAATTATACAATCGAATTTTACAAACCGAATACAATCCACCAAATTATCTAATTCTTAATAATATATCTATATAATAACAATCTATTTTACGCCTAGGAAATGTTCTTTGAGCTTTTTATGTACATAAGATATTTTGTTATTTTCTCGGACACAAGAGGGTAGGTCATTAAGAAGTCGCGGGACAATATAGCCAGTAGTGCGCTCGCCATATACATTACTCATCATCATCTAGTGTTTTTCTTGGTTACATCCGAGGTATTCATCTAATGCTATCGACTAGATGCTCTCGACAGGTTGCAGCGACGTGCGGTCCGCATCATTGGGAATCCCAAGGTCACGAACACCCTAGAACCTTTACAGATGTAAAGGTTCTAGGCTGTATTTTACCGTCTGTACCATGGTGAGTGTTATGATGAGCTCTTCTAATTAGTCCCACCCTCCCCTTTCCTACACAGGACAATGCGTGCAGGTCTGAGATGTCATTCACACACGATGCAGTACATCCGATCAAGAACCAAGCGGTTCGGTGACTCTTTCCTCTGTCGCATCATTAAGGCCTGGAATTCATTACCAGCTCACTTGTTTCCTTCTTCCTAAAGTCCCGGGTCCTTTAAGCGGGGCGTGAAAAAGCATATGATGAGGCCGTCAAGCTGAGTGTCACCATTGACATACGGTATGTGTAAGTAATGGTGACCCTCTTTTCTGAGACTTTGCCTTCAGCTTACCATCAGGCAAGGCGAAGTCTAATTGACGTGCTTTCTCCTTCTTTAAATTTGGCTTATGCAGCTTTTATGGGAGCGACATTAGTCTGACCTCGCAACTCCAAAAGGAAAGCCTGTGCCAGTTACTAATCAGTCAAGCAATTAGCAGGTGAGATTGCCTTCCATATACCCAATGATATCACACTTTGAAGCTCGGACTCCGCTTATTATTATAGACTGACTTTTATGAGCATGACTGTCGTAAGATCTCTAAAGAAAAGTCTAGTCCTTTCTTTAGCAGGTGTAGCGTCAATTGAAGTTGGATTGGGTTTCAAAGGTGTTGGCAAGGCCCTATAGACTCGTCAATTATGATACATTAATTACTACGATCACCAAGTGCATTCTACCGGCGCCATCGCCTCGTATCACAGTAGGTACAGACAATGCTCATTGTTCAGTTTGTAGAACCGTCTGTTTGTTTTACATAATAATGCGAAAGTAGAATACTTGCAGCTGATAGCATTCACTAATCAAACAAGTGAACTGTTTGACCTCAATACACTTCGTATCAAATAGGTGTGGAATGGAAAAGTTTATTAATTCAATCACCTTCGGTACGGCTATGGTGTTTGGTTGAAAATAATTACTGTACACTCGTTGACCCTTATTTATTATCACTAACTGATGCCCGCAGCATTGCCCATGAGAAATTTTAATCCCGTTCTCGATAACCATGAGTACCATATAAATTATCTATCTCTGCACCAATTCCCGCCAGATCCATTCAGATTCAATGAGAAACATCTTCACAATCTTTCACATTTAAGAAGTAGGATAGGATAGGAAAGGTAGCATTATTCTAGCGTTACCCGTGAGTATCGGAAGTACATATTATCTAATAGATGAGGGTTTAGAGTTATTTTGGCTTTCTTTTTATTAGGCCCGATAGAAGTGTCATCTTCTTGGCCGATTGCGGAATTATTATCTTTCACGACACTAGTTGCCTGAAATTTCAACTTCTGATACGTGTATCTATTTCTTGGATAACCTACTGATTTAATTCAATCATATTTGTGAATACTTTTTAGTCGTTTCATGCCTTTAGTTGAACTTGTAAATTGTCTTTTGTGTAAAATAATATTTCTGCTGAGAATGAATTTCGTCAGAATAATGTTCGCAATGATCTGGTTGCCAATATATACTAGGCCATTATAAAGACTAAAATCTAGCCCCTATTACATTATAAAAGGAAGCTCGTACTAAATAGTTTAACCGTTAATATGTCTGTGTGACTTCCTTACTTCTTTATTGCGTAGTAAATAATGTATAAAAAGTCCTTTTTACGCGATTTACTATTGTTTGTTTCTCTGTTAAGTTCTCAACAGTTAAACAAAAAATAGTTGTAAAGATAAATTATAAAATATTGTTTAAAATGTGTAATATTCTCGTGGCCAAATAAATATGTATTGGCGATAAATGAAAATGGTAATCGCGAACATCAAGGTATGATTCCGAAGGTGACCGCATACGACAACTGCAGACGCGGAGCGTACCATGAAATAGACATGATAATGATAATTTTGTTTATGGTTTTGTTTCATTACGGCTTCTCAATGGCGCCGTTTTTTCGTATCGAAGTTTAACAAGTAATGTATGTGGAGAGACGGCACGTCATCCGACCGCAGATAAACAATCCCGCGATCCGCTCATTTGTCTATAACTCATCACTTTTGTGTTGCATCTCACTGTACCAAGGCTATAACTATCGGTAAATATTATATTATTATATGGTTTGAACAATTATTATGGCGATGAACGTTAAGTAAACGAACTCGTCTGGCCAGCATGTACAGTAGGCTAAACCCTCCCAACATTAGAAGAAGCCTGTGTCCAGCAGTGGATTGCGGTACTAATTGATTAATAGTTATTTTTGTGGACTATATCTACTGCGTTCCTTTCTAGGGTAACCAATTAACCCGGAAAATACAGAGAACGTCGACACCGTATCGGAATAATGGCTAGTCATTGCTGATTCCTATCTTTAATTATGCATTGTAGCTGTGTGTGTTGGACAGAGTCTGTCTGTCTATTGTCATGACAAGTTTACCATATAATCTATCTATTAGGGCCGCGATTAGTACCATTGTCAACAAAAAATTTGACAGTCTCTATGGCGGTGAGTAGGGTAGCCAGAGCTCACTGGAGAATTTGTGCTGTCAGTGGGAAGACTTGTCTTGTCCTGTTTTGTCTTCTACACTGACTGCACAGAAATTCTGTATTTACAGGGTTGGCAGCACGACTGTGACTCCTCTGGTGTTACAAACGCCTATAGGCCACGGTTAACACTTTCCTTCAGGTGGGCCGTGAGATTGTCTGCCACCTCAGTGGTACAAAATATATATATAGTACTTGAAGTCAATGGTTACATACCTATTTAACTAGGTATAAGGAAAAAGACAAAAGTTATAGTAGAAATAGCTATCTAACAGTGTTAGGTATTCCTAAAGGTTGCTTAAATTTGAAACGAGTAAGTATTTATGTAATGTTTAACAGAATTCTTATACGCTGTCATCTGTTTGAGCTGTTGCTTAATCAGGTAACAAATTAAATAACCTTAAGATCTGTGTTAAGCAATGGTATTGTATCAAAAAGAGGTAGATATAAAACTGAAGTTAAAAAATGGTCATTCTTTCACTCATAGCGAGGATTATATCTCATTTAAAGCAAGCACAAGGGAGTCATACACGCGCTGCCCGCCCTGCAAGCACAGGGAATTTCTGTGCCGTCAGTGTAAAAGACAAAGCAGGACAAGTTTGTAGTCATCCTACCGACAGCACAAAAACTCTCCAGTGAGCTCTGGCTACCCTACTCACCACGGGAAACATAACATATATTACGAGACAATCTGTTGAGCAGAAAAATTGTTCAGTACCTAAGGTAAGATTTTTTAATTCACTTTTGGTACGGACGCAAACTAGATAAACGAATTTCTATGTTACTAGCGGCTTGTGGAGTTCAAATGGCTGTTGTTTTACGAAATTTGACCCCTGCATACCGAAAATCTACCATAATCTGACTAAGATTGAAAAATTTTACCCAACTGAACTGAGAAAAGACACGGAGGATGATGAATGCCTAGATTGTGCGTAATTTGTACCAGATATTGAACATTGACATAGTAACAAATTATGACAGCAGCGTACACGCAATTTGCGTACATTTCATATAGTAGGTATAATTAGGGTGACAGGTCACTAGAACACAATGCAACTAAACTTAGCGTTAACGATAAAGTATGATAACGAGGAAACCATGTGTGAGAATTTTGCTAATGTTATATAGCTAATTGTTTATTATATAAATTAAGTGTACCTATGTGATAATATTGTGAATTTAATGTAAGACATGTGTATAGAGCAGGCAAGCCACGGTCAACAATCAAATTAATGACAGGTATAGAATAGCAGAGACAAAAGGAACAGGTTTAAATTAAGCAGATGCAACTACGAAATGCCTCCTGTTCACCGCTAACTGAGCCGCCAAAGCTACATGAGAACCCCTCAACCTACAGACAGTCCCCACAGTGTGCGAGAGAGCAAAGGTAGGAAGGTAAGTATCGAGCTCTTGCACGTGTCAACAAACCAAGCGAAGACCTGCCGCCAAGACGCCATCTCCTGTGACCAACTTCGAAGTCTTTAAACCACCTGAGGATCCAAATTAACCGCTGCAGAGAAAACATGGCAAAACGGGGCTTATCGACCGGTAGTAAAATTCCTGGGATTGCGGATCCAAATCCCAGTCCATGTCACATTTGCTTTCCTACTCGCTGTGCCCCTTCACCTGCACTACCAATGACCTCTGTAGAGTAACGGAGAGCAATTAATGGGCCAACAAAATTTAATTAGCATGGCCATTCAATGACTGGAAGAAGAAGAAGCAGATGACGGTCTATAATTTCTGCGAATGCAAAAGATAAGGACTTTTCTCCATCGGCTATAAACTTTCCCACTAGTAGGCTTGCCTGCATACCAAACATAAATACATCTCTAAGAGATGGGTGTGTCAGTTTAACTATTATATTATAATAAATTTGTATTAGTTGATCTATTTTTTTTTTATATAGGACACGTCAATTAGACTTCGCCTTGCCTGATGGTAAGCTGAAGACAAAGTCCCAGAAAAGAGGGTCACCATTACTTACACATACCGTGTGACAATGGTGACACTCAGCTTGACGGCCTCATCATATGCTTTTTCACGCCCCGCTTAAAGGACCCGGGACTGGAAGAAGGAAAGTTGTCATTAAGATGACATCTTACCCAGGCTTATAGATAGTAATACTGTACGAAGTGTATAGAAGTCCAAGCAAGAGCTAATTTACTGAATCCAGCTTTAAATACTTCTATTTTTTATTATTTTATCTTATTAACACTTCTCTACTGGATGATTATTTTATCTTTTGATCCTATTATTATTCTATCTCTATCTTAATAATACTCTTCTACTTGATTATCATTTAGGTAATTGTTTTATCAACTGCTTTATATATCTTACTCGATCTAGCTGCCATCCAACCCGAATATCAAAGTAAAGGCACATTTAATAACTTTGGATTGAATAACCTAATAGGTAAAAGAGTTGTTTAGGTAGGTACTAGTGTAGAGGTATCACTTGTATTTCATTATTTTATGTGCCAAGGATGATCTACTAGACTTTTTGGTTAACTGTCTATTCTACACGGATTCATTTTAGTAATATTTCAGTCTTTGTTATTCTCTTTCAGTTTTACTTTTCGATACTTACGAATCTTTGAACTATTATACTTACTTAATCCATTATCGGCGTCTGCAGTAGTCTCACCAGCTTCAGATTTATGATGCACGTTCTTTGGATACTTTATTTTGTTCAATACAATGTTTGTGCAGCTGAAGAGTCAGATGCACTTGGTTATTTTTCGCATTGTTAATGGAACATTATTGATAAAGAATGCATTTGTATCTGATATTGCTCATATTTGTATTGACAGGACAACTAGCACAGCATTCAGTTGTTTGTCATTATTTATAGTTGTACATTGTCAGAGAAATTGTTTTAATTGTAATCTTTATTCAACGTGTTATTGCTTTCCATTCTTTGTGATAAGTTTAGTAAAACTGTTTTGCTCTATTATTATTTTTTATAAATTAGATTCAATTTGCTTTATTATTCCGTCAAGATTAAACATAAAGTTTCTAATGTTTTGTAATGAATGCATGAGTCTTACTTCATACTCAACCTTCACATTTCTAATCCATTTACATGTTAATTCTCCGTCGCGGTTTGGTGGTGCACCACGACTATTAGGGTCACAATTGAAACCACATAGTATATTTCACTTCCATTCGTATTTAATGTTCTCTTACACGTATATCAGGTAATAAAAATTGGCTCCGCTTAGCGGAAAGGTACATGGACACAATAAATTAACTTAATACTAAATCAGTCTAACGGTCGCGCCGAGCGCGGTTCGGCTTAGCCTAGTATCACAGATGAGTAGAGCGGTGGGACGCGGGGCGAATCGTACCCGCGGCTGGTAAAGCGCGGGTCACTCGTCCGATGCGGACGATAACTGCGTGCTGCCGCCAGAGCTGAAGGATCCACGGCAGGCACTCGATTCACTTCCAGACGGCACTGACGTGTCAGTGGTCCCGTTACCCGGTGATAAGGTACGCAGGAGCTCCAATGCAGCTCGTGCTCTTTGCCCGTCTGCTGCTGCGGCATTTGCCGCGCCCGATGATCTCTCCCAAGCGCTCTTCTCCGGTAACAATAGCCGACGTGCTTCTCTTTGCACTCGCCGCGATCGCAGCGCGAATAGGAACGGTGAAGCCGCAGACGCCAGTAATAATAGCGCCAACGACGGTGTCCGCGCGCAGTCAGCCAGTCCTGGCACAGCCGCCGAAACAACTGCTGCAACTGCGTGCGGTACATGCAGCATCACTAGGGCTCCGGTTAGGAGGCCAACGCGAGCTGCACGAGATTCTTCTCTATATCTAAATAATGATGCATTTGAAATGCGACATCGTATTGAGGTTATTCTGGATCCAGCTTGAGATGGTTGAGGTGTACGGTGTGGTATAGTAAGTAGTGGCGCCGCTAGTGAAGGTGCCGAGCTCACAGCCGGCAGGCCTTTTCTGAGATCTTCATTAGATTTACCTTCTTTTCGAGAATTGCGTAAACTGGCCACTGAAGGACATCGGATTGGCCTTTCAGGAGGAAGTAGAAATGGACCGAATTTCCGCTCATTTTCCACAGTACAAGAATTTTCAGGAACGTCTATCTTCAGAGTTAGACCCTCTCCTTCTTCAGCAAGATCAGGTAATATTGTCGGAGGCTCATGCAGCTGCAGTGCGCTAGCACCGTGTGCTCGAGCTCTCAGTCCTGAAGAGCGTGCCGCGCGGTAAATTCTTGCGTACATGATGCAGACGATTGCGATTGGTGTAATAACTCCTAATAATAAGTACACTACGTAGTATGATAGTTCGACTCCCTGTAGAGCAGGCTCATACGGGCAGAAGTGGCGCACTAGGGCAATAGCTGCCCGAAATGCTGCAGCACAGGCTGCGGCCAGCCAGGTGCCGGCGCAGAGCGCAGCTGGGCGCCGCTGCAACAGGCGCGTGTGACAGCGCAGTGGGTCCGTAACTGCGTGATGCTGGTCTAATGCGATAAGCATGACCGACAGTAGCGCAGCCAAACTGCAAGCAGCTGCAGCTGCGTCTCCAGCTTCTATCCACGATTCGGCGTCCTCCCTCGCAGTGTGCTCGCCAAACAGCGCGGGCGCGAGTAGGGAGGTTGTCAAAAGATTCGCCGCTAGAAGATTGATGACAAATCTGTAACAATAAAAAAGTCAAATTAGTAAAATGATAATAAAATATTTAATTTCAGTACTGATCCCTCACGATTGTATAACGTTATTAAAACAAGGTTATGACATAAAGGTCGTATACTACAGATTTCATTCCTGAATTAATTGACGTGTCGTTACTACGATAACATGCCGTCGATCAAGTAGTATGAAATATTGTTTGTAAACATTACTATTGCCACGTCATTCCAAATGGTTAACAAAAATAGTAGCCCATGAACCCGACACCGAATGAACAATACCTAAGGTGAGTCAAATAAGCGGGCAAAACAAAACGATTCTGTGGTTGGAATTGATTAGTAACACGCTAAGTACTTACTAAACCCCCAGGTTTACGTAACCTCTCATTTATCCTACCCTGTTGGATTAAACAGATCATTTGCGAGTATCAGTCTTTCCAAAGCCTTGTAGCCGAATGTATAATTTGACCATGCTCTATTCACCTATAATTGCAAACTGTTGCTTCTGTTACTGCGAATAATGATACGTCGTTTGTTTCTCTTATAAAATATGAACTTGTATAGTGTTCACCAGAATTTATTGTTTTGGTTATTCTTTAAATCCCTACCTAAGTATTCATCATCATTGTCATTGGTTCCTTCTATTGCCTTCTAGACGAAGGCAAAATCTTATTCGGCAACAGTTTTATTTATTTTGGCCATGTCACCATTAACGGTAGACTCATCAGTATTCATTCTCAGTAAACGATCATCTTTACTCAATTTGATGACTTCGTCATAACACCATAATATTCTCTACCATGCAATTTTTCAAACAGTTCAAGGGAAGGTCGCTGTCTATTTACAAACATACAAATGCTTACAATAGTACATACACTAAGGTCCAACAAACAATTATCAAGTATTCGGGAAGTAGTTGTACATGCTATTTTTAAATTCTGTATAATTTATTTGTGTTAATTATCTATCGTGTTATTATTAGTTGGACCACAGAGTTTGTAATGGATACTTTGAAGGACTTGCTAAATTGCCAAACTAGCACATGGCATACCTGTTGTTAAACGGTTACTGATGTTTGTAAACTATCACATGGAGTTCTGACATTCCACTCATTTTCAGATATACAACCCTAAACAAGTACAACAAAGTTCAAATGGAAAATTCCATACCCTACCTCCTATAAAATCATAGCCATGATGAAGTAAATATCCGGTAAAGCATTCTATTAGTGGTTTTTCCATATCGGGCTGTAAAAGTACAAACATTTCCTTAGAATAACCATTCTAGTACTTCTATCTTATTGATTGGAATTCTGGTATGAATTTTAGATCCCTCATTATTATTCCATTTGACAACGTTGGTACAAAATTGTTAAACCAGTTGCGGTCTGATTCACTAGAAACTCGATATTAGCATATTAATATTTTTCATCATATCATAACTCAGACAAAAACATGATTGAATTAGTAGAGTTATTGCTTTTTATATTTTATTTCTCTATATAATAAATTTGTGGTTCAATAATTTTATGCTAATATATACAATAAAAGGTAGGCCAAGAAAAGATAGCTAGAATGCACGAAAGAGGATACGACAAGTAAGAGATTGACTGAAGAAATCTCATTTGAGAGGAATGAGATGATGAAGAGGAGAAATAATAAATAGAAATAATGCTGCGTTATTAAAGTAATAAACATTAGCAACAGGTAAAAAAGACTCCGCCATGCTTTCGCATCGCCATCAAAGTAACCTTCAATAGATTCATCTATATTAATCAAACGCCCAGATTGTTCCCATATTTACATGAATGATAAACTGTGCCCTTGCAATATATATAACGCTATGACATTGGCTTCTATAATCTAATACAGTAGAGTCGTTATTTGAAAATCAAATCAATTTTAAAATTCATATATTCTTGCATTTTTTTTTCTTATAGGCGGAATCGTTCTTGAATTGCATACATCTTAGATTAAAGTTGGACTATGTAACCAAGGCTAAGCGTACCTAGAGACAGGTAAAAGCATTGTGATGAATGTATAAAATTATAATTCTAAGACTGACCATGATTGAACTCAAGGCTTCATGCATAAAAACCATGTCAATTAATGTTTGAATCATAAGGGTTGCAAATATATTGATGTGAACGTTTACTTAGTAGCCTATGAGTGAATATTATTATCTTCTGAGATTCTAATTTTTGAATGTAAGATACATTTAAAATATTAGAATCTTAAATTGAAGAAAAATGACATTTTTAATCTCACGACTTTATTAAACTGTATCACCAGTGAGCATATAATTTAATAAATACTGTGAGGTGCATGATATAAATCTAAAGTTTTAGCTGTTAGTAGGCCGTAAAGATAACCATAATAGTTTCTGTCCAAAATAGAGATACCTAAGAACATTTGGCCTATTCGTTTTGAACACAAAAGACAATTATTTACTATGTCGAGGCCAATTACGTATAAAATGTATTCAAAGACATATTTATAAACTCAGTATTGCAATATAAGCAACAAAATGATGCTATAAATGTACTGAAGAAGAAAAAAACGAATTTAGGAAATTACTTCCTGAAATTTATGGTTGTAGAATCTGAAAAGCAAGTTTTGTAGTTCTTAAACGGAACTCAAAATGCACGTGAAAGTAGTGTACGGTTTTAAATTAGTTTGAACAATGAACTTCATAATAATATAAGTATTTGTAATCTATAACAACTTTCCTGTCTTAAGCAAATCTTGTTAGTAACCACTAATGCCGGAAGCTCCGTCTGTAACCACGGCCTTGTAATAGTATGAATATTTAAGAACTTCAACATCGCTTGCAGTTTTGTAATTACAAACCTTCGAGGATGCGCACAAATCTGTGTCAAGTGAAATAATATGAAGTATTTTATTAAGACTATATTTTTTATTACACTATATATTTCTGCTACTTTATTTTGCGAGTAATGACAGCGTTTTCATATTTCGTCATTGTGTACGTAGTAAAGTTTAAATTTGTTTACCTTGTGTGAAGTGAGGTCTTTCATATTGAGGAACTGTTAGCAGGTACAGTCAATAAAAATAAAAACATATTTTACATCGCAAATTTGCCACAAATTTGTAAACACGAAGATGGTTATTTTTAGAGGTCATTTCCTAAAATAAAAACACAAGGCCGGGGAAACCCCACCAGTGCGGTACATTCTAAACCTGTTCTGGTTATTTGCTCATAACACATTGCTATATCACTAAGTACTTAACCGAGTTCACTAATAACTTCGTATGTAATGAACTATTTTATTGTTGCAAAATGCAATCATGAACTACTTGTAGGAGTTGTAGGCAATCTTAAACGTGAATCATAATTGAAATAATTTGGAAAAACACCACATCTATGCAAATCTTGTTTTCAACAGTTATTTCGATAATAAAATAAATGACTTCTGGAAACTTCTCGGCGGCAATGAAGAATTAAATTTAAGAAAACATATTATAGCTTTTTATACGTTAGACATGATCTGAGGTCATTCAGAAATTTGAAATAATCAGCAATTGAAAATAGTTACACAGTTATATCATTTGGCGCGGAATTATGTCGTTTTTCCACAGGAGATGGTAAATTTAGATTTGAAATCGAAATATCGTAGCACAATCGGAAAATGTAATCAACGCTCATCAAACAGCATCCTTTTAGATGTCTATGAGCATTCACACCAGTCGTGCAACTGATTGCTTAAAGACACGGGATATGAAAAAATTGCCATAAAAATCGTTCCACGACCGGTTTATCCTGAGCTGTTGCACCATCGATTTTGATACGAAACGCAGAACAAAGGAAAAGGTACACGGTAAATCTTGTGAATGATATTTATACATATTTCTAATATTAGAAATAACCGTAATTATTATTTGAGTAAGCCGGAAGAAGGATGACATTGTAAAGGAAAAACATATTATGAGAATACTGGAAGCGCTGTGACGTTACAGTCGTTAGTATATCAACAGAGAACATGAAATATATCTGAAAAATAAATTTACCTCAAAATATCGCATTGCGTTATAAACAGAGCGCTGATGCAATGAACTTTTTGAATAAATGTTCTTGGGAACTACTAAATCTAGTTTATGTAATGAACTGTCAACCTTTGGCTGGCGTGGAAGGGATTATTATTATTAATAATATAGCTAACACTGAAGTTATTACTAACGATAAATTTAACAATGAAGTGAAAAATATATTCCATTATACCTGGATACTGACTGATCACTCAATTCATCGTGATTTAATAACATTAAAATTATATTACATTTAAGAACAATGGTTAATTACATTTTAAGTAGTTGGTAATGATGCATTTGAGTAATATAAAGAAATTTAAAACAAAAATTGATGCTGAATACGGATGTGTCCACAAGTCATTCTTTTTTGCACGTGACTTGTCTTAATCGGAAGTATTTAACACCCATTTTGCTAAAGACTGCCCCTAACAACTGCTAATAAACTCATTACCATACCTTTTTGGTTAGAATTAATCAAAAAAAATCCGGTTTGAATATTTAACACAAGCATGATAATATAATAAGAATGTTCATGTATAACGCTTAGGCTTAAAACTTATATCATTTCTGTTTCTTAAAAAATAAATCAAAATCAGTAATTAAAATTATTGATTTTGCATAGTACGTGATTTTACCCTTGTGTAAATCACGGTTCCTTCAACTCGGAGACCGAGGTCCGCTTTTTACAGTCTAACTGCAACGCGGGTGAACTTCAAAATGATCCATGAAGTAACTGCTATCTGACCATTTTGCATGGTATGTAATAATGGTAAAATAAATAAACCACGAATCGTTAAAATTATTCCACACTTTATTAATTATAACGTGAAACTCTGCCCAGTATTAATCAATTAAACCGTTACATTACCCTCAACGATGTTAGTGTCACCTATAAAAGTGGAATCTACCAACCACTTAACTTTATTGGTGGCCTAAGGCAACCCAGCTGAATCTAAAAGTTTATTTATCAACGTATAATCCACAAGTTGACCTACTCTTGAAACTGGTAATCTTTTATTAATGTCTGGTGGTTTTTATTTGATACTGACGTCATTTTAAACTTTTACTACGAATGTTCGCATGGCGGATTATCCAGTCCATTGACTGTGTGAACTAAAAATATTTGTTTATCGGAAAGTTATCGCGAAATTAATTTCCTTCTTGATATTATTCGCAAGATATTTTTATTTGTGAGACTGATTCAAATTGCTTTACTACAAAGCAGTAAATTACAATCTACTTTAGTGTATTACATAGATATAGTGTCTCAGGAAGCGATATAGTTTCTCTCCATTATTTCTGTCATTGGGCTAAATAGTCTTTTATGTTTTCATATAAAACCCTGAAGATGTTAACCATCAACAAGACCTGACACCATAATTACAGTACATATGTAATACCTACGACTATCTTAGGACTAGGAAGCAATTTTTGTAGGTTGCAGCCTACAACATCATTAGTAAACAATGAGACATAAACCTGGCAATTAATAGCACTTGTTTAGATAGATATCTTGTAGGATGTAAGGATTTTCCATTTGTGTGCACGCGAGGAAGACTTAATTAGAATTGACATCAATATTGCTAATTGAAAATTAATTCACAGGAACTTTTACCGTCATCTTTAAATGGCTAGGCTAAATAAGAAAGTCATAACTATTGAACACAAACAAATTACAGCCCACGCTAAACGAACTTAGATTAATCTATATTTAGAATTCATTTAATAAAATTAATACTTGACTTTTTGCTGAAAAAGAAATAAAAAAGATAAAAAAATATATATTTTCGAAAGTTAAAAAAGAGTGTACTTACTTCATCTAATACAAAGATCAAAGTACTCTTTTATTTTTCCTCTTCTACCTTATTTTGTGCCAAGAGTGATTAAACATTTAAAAAAGGTTGTATACTTATTTACTCACACTATTCACTCGAATGCTTGAACAAAATCGAAAAGCTCCATACCATATTTCATAGTATAAAAACTTTTTGTCCAAAAAATAAGCAGGCATGACGTAAGTTCATATAGATGCAATAAATATTATGGGCCCGTACCAACGCTGTCCGAAACCAAAGAGCCAATTAGTTTTAGTATGGTGTCATGAAATGTAATTGACAGCCGTTTTGGTGGTAATATGCCATTATTAAAAGCTGAATGTCGTCGCCTGTAATGGACCAATGGTACCAATATTAAACATAACTTGGCAGCACCACAATAGTCAGAATGGAATCTTTTTATTAATCATGGAATTATTTTGCAATGTTTGTGCTACTATTACAAAAGCTATTGTACTCGTCGATACGTTTAACTGTTACTTTACTAATACTGCACTTAAATTGGAATCCTTTAATACTGTATGTATCTAAAATCAAATATGATTGTGTTATATATTTAGATACAGTGGAGGTGGAGGCTATAACAAAACCTGTTTAGATTCTCGCTTCGCAATTCTAACTAGAAACTGCACTCTCTCTTGCACGAACTGTGTAGGTTAATAAACTTAATATGTAGTAGCATCACGATTTATCGGTATATTAAAATATCTGTTATCAAACTATGTTATTTCATTACTTCTACTCGATTACGGGATTACTCATGTTCGTACGTATGTAAATATTACGTCATTTAAACAAAACTGTTTTACATACTTGATTTAAAGACCGACGTCATTAAATATTTTACTACTAAAAAGCTCTCTTTTAATCGGTTATTTAGATACGATGACTTCATCTTCAGTTTTTAATCAAAATGTATTTAACTAGAGATTATAATCTTACTAACTAAACTAAAGGACTAACAGAATTGTAATACTTATTGTGATTTCGCGTGTCTGGCATTCATTGACAATTAGTTTGTCGCCTGTTACGTATACTATCTTATCTTTTAATGTAAATGTAGCAATAATTGTAATATTAATGAAGTTATATTTTACAACCAACTATTAAGCAGTTTATCGAAGGCTACAGAAAGTTAAACAACTTTTTATACTTGATCTGTATTTTACCGAGCGATAACATTCTTACTAACTGTTCTAGAACTTAGACGTCTTCTCAATCATGTAGACGAATAAAATAGTTTGTTCATTTCATTTATCTTAGTTATTTTTCTAATTGTGAATTATAATATTTTTAACATTTCAAAAAGAGAAAATGCCTATTGTATAGGTTATCATAATATTTCAACGGTATGAACGCAATGATAATATTTGAATCCACATTCAATAACTTTAAACATCTACCACATAACGAGTCCTATATTTTATTCATCTTTGATGACGAAATAAAAATTATTCATGAAATATAAAAAAAAACGTACTCAATGGATCTTTGTTTGATATTAAAGTAGGTATGGAGACAGAATACAAAACGATTTTTAACTTGGTTACGTATCAATGCAAGACGACGTGAGACCTTCAGACCGTTCTACGTTTGAATAATGTAATTTTTTTATTATCTTACCAATACGTCACAAAGGTTAAATTTTAAGTATTATCTTTTTTTTTAATTACACATTTTATTGGAATGTCAGAGGTTATTACACTTACACGTAGAAAGGACAATTTAATATGTATGCTGTAACTGGTGTAACACTTGTTCAAACATTTTTTACTGCAAAAAAAACATATTTAGTTATGTTGTTAGCACCTGTTTACTAGCACGATTATTTACTTTTAGTCACCTGTATGAATGCAGGACAAGTTTAAATGTCAAAATAGTATCTACTGAAGTTAAAGAAATTTCTCTTTAAGTTTTGAAAATTGATCATTATTTAAGAAAGGAGAAAGAATTAAAATGAGAGTATGATCCAACTTCTATCAAAAATAAACCAACAGACTTTATAAATAGAGCAGTAACCATAGCCATGAGCATTAAAAAATAATTGTTAATCAATTACTTGGTACCTTTTGCAATTAGTGTGCAACATATAAATTGCAAAATACGTATTGCAATACTTACTAAAAAGATATAATGTAACGCAACTCTTTCTAGATGTTAGATGTAGATAATATATTATTGTCTTATAAGTATAGACAAGATGTTTTATTCTGTTCGGCAGGCGTGCACGGAACAGCGTGTTGCATATTGATTGTTTCATTCGAAACGACACAGTCCGAAGCTAATTATAAAAGAACTTTTAGATGTTATCTGCGTAATATTGTGTTATATATTGTAAGCAGAATGTTCGTGAGAAAAGCAAATATACTGGGGAATACCATTATGGTTTTCCTCTTACAATTGTCAATTTTTGTTCAAGACATTTTGCTATCTGTATTGTGCTGATCAGTTAAAGGAATAAAATGAGCATAACGTTCAGATTTAATGTTATCTTTTGTATTCATTAAATGATTTTTAATATGATCATCGAATTTTGTAAGTTCGAAAAAACCATCGTTTTTTATACATATTAAAACATATTCAAAATCGGTCATACTAAAATAAACATGTATAAAGTAATGTTACTTGATAATGTTATTGCTTTTCATTAAAATATCACAGATTAAAAATAACAAATATTTTATGGTAATATACTTGTATTCAGCCGGTTTGATTACTATGAATGTGGAATATGAAACAATGTTCTTGAAATTGAAAGGGCTTAGGCTAACCTTCATGGACGCGAATTAATAAAATTGAATTGAGGAAATTATTATATTTCTAAAGTCAGGTTTTTTATGAGAACTAAGAGATTGAATTAACATAATTGAGAGGTGAAAGGAAGTTGGAGTAATG
Organism: Eilema griseolum; assembly: GCA_963662185.1. Classification (NCBI taxonomy): domain Eukaryota; kingdom Metazoa; phylum Arthropoda; class Insecta; order Lepidoptera; family Erebidae; genus Eilema; species Eilema griseolum. Next base: position 9,051,590 of record OY759249.1, read on the forward strand.
TAGTTTATTTAAGTTTAAATAACGACTTCGGTCTTAGAAAACGTAAAACGTTTAGTATTAGAATTGTTCCCACGTCACTAGTAATGGATTTGCATTCTAAAAATAAAAAAATCTAAATTTAAATATTTTAAAATAGAGCGAAAGAAAGAGATTATGACTTCACTCCGTAGCGAAAGATAGATCTAAGCGATATGCAATGCTGTTGGCAAGTGAAGATACAACTATCAAAGACCTACCTCTATACCTCTTTATGTATACTAATTTATAGTTCCCTATGTATATTTACTATTATTTTATTACCCAACGGCTCACTGACTTCTTTTTTTTTGCTATTTAAATCACCACATTAAAAATCTTGTCAATTTTAACTTAGTACGACATTAGTCTCAGACTAGACTAAAGACCAGTTTATCAGTAAAAATCTTTCACGCACTTGAAAACATCAGTTGCCAAGAAGATCATATGAATTCAGACGATCCATATCATTTGAAAATATCATGTCTCATCGACACAATAGGCTGCGCAGGCGACGGAAACGGCTGCCATTGTTAACAACCAATACGACGGTCGATTGAGGATAAAAATCTAAATAAGAACAATTTAGTCTTCTATTGTGCCCAGAATAGTATTGGTGCCAAAATATCACAAAGAAATTATATCTAAAAAAATAACTCTGGAAAGTTTAAAAGACCAAATGTAAATCAGTACCTCACCTTTTGCATGCTCAGTTGTGGAGTTTCCTCATCTTTCTATTTACGAGATGAGGGGACTTTAGTTAATCAAAATAGATTTTTAATTATAATTTTGTAACTTTATGAACTTTGTAACTGGTTTAGTAAAAAGTTACTTATTATTAGCAGAGCAACATTTTATTCTCATCTCTTCAAGGAAAAATGTTTAAACGTCGATTTTAATTAACATTATGTACCTTTAGTGTACAGTTTTCTTTGGTTATGTTTATATTATTTTGTATTCGTTGCAATCACCTTCACCTAGTGGCATGAATACCTTCATAGAAGAGCTCTGACCTAATTCTTAGACAGGGCTGCAACGGCAATTTACGATTTAAGTCGTCAAAACATCAATGTAGGTACTATAGCTATCAGTTCAAACTTAACCTGTACATGAACCGTTTTTCTTATTTATGTAATTATCAATATACTATTGGCTAGTGACAATAATATTACTTCTCAAAAATATTTAATGAATCAGTATAGTTTGTCAATGTTGTAACAGAATCAAAGGTGATCAATGATGGTGAGCTTCTCCATATCCTCAAGTTCCGATTTGTGTGAAATATTAAAGGCAGAGGCAATGATAAGGTTGAAGATTGACTGATTAACGAAATAATGGCATATCAATATCGTTTCGGCTTGTAAAATTCAAATGGCCGGATATATTTGTAGTGAAATTTGATTTAAATAAAATAACATAAATGATGAGAAGCATAAAATTTTAGTAATTGGCATCCCTATTGCGTTAAAAGTGGGTAATGTAAACTTGAATTTTCATTTTTATGTTCGCGAAGCTATTAAAGTAGAAAGTGAAATATTTACTAAATATTCTACTTTTATGACTCTTTTGCACATGTCAAAAGCGATATGTAAACAAAATAGTAAACGTATAAAGAGTGTTTTTATTCTGTTCTTAAAGGCAAAGACATAAAAAAATGAAGTAAATTCTGTTAAGTCATAGAGGTACGAAATTAAATCTATATAATATTTCTATCGATATAAGTTACATTATCACGATAGTCCTGTCGGTGAGTCAGATTTATAATATAATTAATACTATAATGAAAAATCAAGTGAGTACATATTTCAAGGCTACCGCAGTTACCAGCCAATCTATCGGCATCCGTGATCGCAAAACCTGTGGGTTGTAAATCCATTCCTTACGAGATAATTTATCACATCGTTATAGAACAAGACAACATAATTTAATCAAATCACTTTACAATCAAACATATTGAAGATAAAATGTTGAACCGCTCAAATTCGAAAACTAAATTTTACATTCCATACCTCAAACATGATTTTACTGATACAAACGGCATCTTAATCCAGCTAGTTAGCAATGCACATACGATTATTACAACCTTTACTTAACCTGAAAACCACAGTACATGTAAATAGGTCAATGAAAGCCCTCAAGGTAAAGTTAGATCCACCTGAAACTACTTAGAACCTAACACATAGATTGCAGTAATTGTATTGGAATACCCACAGAACACAGAATTTAAAATTAATATACTTAATGAAATAAGGAAAACTGATGACGTGTTCCCATTGAAGTTGCTTAATCCAACTGTAGATTTTTTTATCTTTTCATTATTTTCTGTATAATAATTCTGTGGAGTATCATTATCTTATATTTGGACGGCGGATATATTGCTTTTTTTAATACCAAGTCTTTTTAACCACCAATAAAACTAAAGAGTTTAAAAGCATCATAGTGTCACCCATATCAAGTTATAATTAGTTTGGAAGAAATGTGATTCTGACTTTGGACTTCTTTCCTATGGCCTGGCGTAAAAAGTTTATTATATTTATTTACTCCACTATTGTCTATTGAATGTTTATTGAAATTCCTTCGTCTATCTATATCAATTATATAAGACACAAAAAATTATGGAGTTTTGAATAAAAATGCGATTTATCATTAATATATCTATACACTTTCATTAACATGACATTCAAATGCTATTTAAAGCATTTATAAATAAATTAATAGCTTCCACTTTATCAATAGCATTACCTAAATGATTTTTATGAAGATAAAAAATATAGAATTAAATAAGAAGCAATACAAAAGGTATCTTTTCATTGAACGAGATGCTGAAAAACGGGGAAATAGTGCGCTTGGGAACATACAACGTTGATTTCCGTTATCTATTATTCAATTATAGTTGCTTTGTATCCATTTCATTTCCTGCTAAGTTAACAGTTCTGTTAGGTTCTGTCAGGTACTTGAAAATTGAAATTTATAGCACAAACCATGTGTAGGTACTTAGTTTTGATCTGTTTTGAAAATGTTAAGAGGACTTTATATTTTTATAAAATTGGAGTAAACTCTAAGTGGATACTAAAAACTATTTGAAGTAAAAAGAAAAAATGTTAATCTCAAAGAAGTCATAATATCAAGTTTAAAAACAATTTGTATTTTGTTTACTTATTTGTTAAGTACTGAACGATTTAATAATATTAAACATTTTAATGTATAGCAAACAAACCGACACCGTAGTAACTATTTATTAATCTGTGCCGACACCGTGATACAGTGAAACAATTAAAGTGGATTCTTTCTGAGAATAGCAATCGAACTGTAATTAAAGTGACTGTCGCACTTGAAGAACAATGATGGCCGTTTGTGAAAAAACGTACAATAAGGATGACCAGCATCCGTGACTTCTTCAAGCCAATTATAATGGAGATTAATGAAGAAGTACAATAATTGATTAATCCTTATTACATAGTGAATTTACGAGAACGAATAGAGATAGTTTTATTGAACTGAATACAAATGATTTAGATGCGATCGCAGCTGCCAAATTATTTTGCAATGGCACAACGGTGGCAATGGTAGCAACTGACTAATCCTATTAAGAGTTCAACAACTGCAAACATGATTTGTTGATAGTTTAGAGTTTAATGACTATATTAATTAAAATTGGAATCGTAGTAATTCTTTTTTTTATTTCGCCAACGATATAATTACTTTTTATAGTGCCTAGCGTATTTCTTATTAATTGGTTTGTATCAAAAGAACGTGATGATTTACGAATGTTTCTGCTTATATTAACCTTGCGTGTTATCAATGACATTAATAAGTAATAGTGACTATTTCAGCAACCAAAGGCCTTAAATTATTTTTATCTTTATTTTTAATTTTAATGTTTTCTATGTGTTCAAGAGAGTCAAATTTCAATATATTATATCTGTAAATATAAAACTAATGCATTAATATAAACACTTATCTGATTTAAATCTACGAAAACGTCATAATTGTTTAGCCAACAAGGATTAGACAATATGTTATACTTAAACAGGTCCACTTATTAGATCAAGTAGTAGGAAACAGTTTACATTTACAAATTGCGCAATTATCTGAACTACAAAATTGTTTAATTGCACTAGGCAATGCCAAAGGCTGTATGAAAGCAAAGCTAGAAATAATTGTGAAGTTTAAAGGCCGTATCAACAAAGGCAATGATTTAAAAGGAAATTGGTTTAAGGGCGAAAAGGCCAAGTTCCTGATAAATGCAATTTCATAGGCAAGGCCACTAGTACAGCTCTTAATATTGCATTTTATTATTATATTACGATTGTTTGTAAAGACGGGTCTGTAAAATATCCGATAACAATCGATTTATCGAGCGACACGTGAATGGCTTGATGTCATGCAATCAACCATTCTCGATTTAGCTCTGATTCGTGACTGCAGGGTTCGGCACTCATTACCATCCTCCGTATTTGAATTTAGCAAGGTTTTATAACTTTTGTAGATTGTGTTTACTGTGGGACATTTTGTAATATTGTGACGAGTTACTATAATGGTCGCTTGAAAATGTAAAGTATGAATTAAATTTCGTTAGCTGTATTAAGTTTAGTAGTTTATTTATTTTATTAAAATATTTATTTTCATCTTTCTTTTTAAAATAAAGTCATAATCATAAACCATATTAAGATGACAGGCATATCAAAAATAGTTTATTTTAACAATGGCAGTATGACCGTGAAATCCGTCAAATAATAGCGTGTGCTTATTGTCAGATTAATATTAATGACTGTAATCTTTTAAATGGATTCTTTGGAAATGGATAATATTGATTACCAGCTCCTGCACACATTAATCACGTCAAGCCAGGTGTTTGTGAACTACTCTTTAGACCTATGTACGTAAAGTTTCCTTCGTTAAGTATATTGTTCGATTTCATTCCAGTATGAACATCGATAAAAAAAATATTTACAACTTATACGACGAACAGACGTTTCTGGAGATAAAGGATAAGAAGAGCCGACCCCGATTAAAAGCGAGAGAAGGTCAGACGAAGAATAGAAGATTTATCCAATACAACAATCTAATATTTTGAATTTGAACAGTACTAGTCTTAACAAAACTAATTTTAAAATTTCATAAATGTTTACTATTGGTGATGCTGATGAATCACACCGCGATAAAATCAATATAAACATTTATAATAACAAATGTAATTCCCACAGTCCAATTTATATGCCCACGTAATTAATTTAAATAAGAACATCTAAAAATGTTGCCCACACAACCGTTAAAGTCGATGTTGCCATGAGCAAACATTATACACGTGCTAAATCCTTTGAGTTTCCGTCCGATAAGATATTAATCTCCGTTAATATTACCTATACCTATTGTGTATATATAATACTTTGCAATTAAAAAATGATTTGCATAACAAAGACATTTTCTTTATTTTAACCCAATTTCATTTGTAATACTAAAAGGCGTACCATCCTACCGCTCCATTAAAATAATTTGTGTAAGTTGTCTTTGATATTTCAAGTGGCTTTCAAACTTTTTATCTCACTTTTATGGAGTGATCCAATTATCTTTATACGTGTTTTTTTCTCTATTTACCTCATTTATAATTTGATATTCTTCAATATACTGTATTCTTTTCTGAATATTAATGTATACAAATATATAAATTTATATAAAAGTTATAAAATAAATCATTTTATACGTAAACATACATTCATCACAATAAACTCAGGGATACTTAATTACATGATTGCAATCGGACAAGTTTTGCGATCGTTCTTATATTACAAAGTCATTGTTTCACCTTCATGCATGGATCTATTTCATGCATACCGAAATTCAATGGCACTCAGTCGTTTCCTTCACAAAATCAAAGCATCCTGCTGTTCTAAAATTAAAATGACGTTTTAACTGTTCGATTTATGAAACATCATTCCGTATTCAATGCATACAAATATTTTCAACAATAGTTTGAGAGTCAAATTTTCTAAAGGTATCACTTAAATATTGAATGTCACAAAATTATAAAAATATTAGGTAAAAAAAATACTAACGATCAACGAAAAATGAATTATTTTAGAACAAAAAGAAGGTATGATACATGCAGCATTTAAATGTGCAAGCATTGAAACCGGACATCATGTTATTAATTTATTGAATTTTTCTATCAGTCGTTATCAGTCGTTCGAGTGCCAGAAGTCATTATTTTTCTTAGTTTAAAAGAGTCATAGTACTCTAATATCGATGAAACAAGACAATAGTTGCTTAATAATCTTCATTATAGTACCACAAAGTCAAAAGTCAAATAAATTTGAATTTTAGAACATAGATGGAGTCAGTTCTTTGAACCCGAGATGACATAAATCTATTATTATTTATTGGTTATAAATAACTAATAACATAATATTATTGTGTATTATATATGGTTATGTATTGTTTGTAAATTTAAAATGCAAATTGTGTATAATTTTGCTCGATGGACGTGAAATTTTAAACTTGCAGTCGTGTTGCAAAGAAATTTATAGCCATTCTAAATCTGATCTTTAACCATAAATTTACAACTCTTTTAACCTTGAGATTTGACTAATCAACACTTATGTATAAAGTCATTAAAACACATTCAATTTCTCCTGTTCTTCTACAATTAGTTTTTTAATAAGTTTTAAATTGGATTAAAGGAAAGTTCTAGTTTTTTTTGATGTTCTATTTTCAAATGTTTTAAGAGTCATATTGTTATCTCTAAACGAAAATACTCTGTTGGTAATACTTGTATAATTAGAGACGGAGAAAACGGCGAGAAGATAATTTGGATAGATGGTTTGTTTATGCATAGTCAATCGAATGGTGAACACCCACACCGTTTGAACTTTACTATCAGAGTCATGGCGTCAGAAATTATTGAGCAAATTATAAATACCCTGTCAATGCTCATCGTCCTTAAAAGTCAATGAAACGTTACACTTGTGACGTCAAATCTCTAAATGGCATATTTCGATTGACAGACCATACGAAAATTAATCAATTTTGATCGATTTAAAAATAAACCTTCAAATTTAATCTAAACATTAACTCTATTTTAAGCTAAACAAACTCATATTCGTTCAAAACAACGTGTTTTTCATTTGTTGTTTCAAAATCTACATTAACTTTAGCTGTAAGATTATCTTCGTGCACGATGTCTTTGTTTCTGGCATGTCTATTAACACGTTATTTTTTTAAATGTATTTTTTTTCTACACATACGTTCCCAGTCCCAGATATCACTAAATGAGTTTTAGAACGCACTCATTTAGATAGTGTAAAATGTCTTAGAAAGTTGCTTTAGTCGATAATGTCACTGGTGTTGCTTAACGTCTATGTTATTTATTTGTAGTTTACAGTTTCTTTATTACCTTCATTTGATAAGAAAATTAGTAGCGTTTTCCAGTGATCGTAAATTGTAGCATATTTAAATGGTTAACAGTAATTAATGCGATTTTAGATATATAGAAACCTTTGGACTGCCTTCAGATTGCACTAGTAGTGGTCACAGGCTGATTTTGACCAACCTATAATGACAGCCAATGTTAAATATATCATAGAATATATCATAGAAAACGAAAATTGAAATGTTATAAATAATTAAGTACCTTCAGTTACCTTTCAGCATATTTTTCCACGACTCAATATAAAACAGAAATACTAATCATAATTTTATCAGGCAATAACATACTTTAAATTTATATGGCATACAAAGTTACTCAGCACAATGTAGCATGGTATCTATTAGTAATTTAATGGACCAGACAATGTTTTCTGAATGGCTTAAGAAAATGATAAAAGTGTTTACGCAAATTGATAGCAAGGAAACAAAAAACAAGAAAAAAATCCAATTTCAAATATATCTAGATTGCTACTTTAAAAGTAAACCAGAAAAAAATCAGACTTCGAAAACGAAACTGACTCCTTCTTCAATACCAAGAAATCATTAAGTGTTATATAGGATACTGTGTAATGTAGTGTAGAATATTATGTATATTGTATTGTACCCATTATTATAGATGATTAATATCGAACTTACAACGAATAGTTCCTTCAAGCAGTTATAAGTACACTTGACATAGTTTATATACAAAGTGTAACTAATCCGTCCGGTTTGCACAATGCCAAACATTACCTATCAGTTAATAAGAGAACAATTATTTTTTACAATAGTTTCAAAAATATTTTTTCCAAAAAATTTAAAAAAAGAAGAACTAATACTGTCGAATAATATTCAAATTATTATTACTACATTGACTTCATTCTACACTTCTACACCTTTGATTGGTCTAAATGTAGATGGGCTCTTGGCAACAGATCCAATATCGCGTCATGATACTCACGCGTGTTAAGCTAGACAATAGTAAATTGGACTAGAAAAATTGTGTAACATTTAATTCAACTTTTTTTTTAAATCTCGTATCTTTATTATTTTTGTTTGTATGTGTAGACCAATTTTGATATTTTAGAGATCATGATATTCAGTATGATCGTGTGCTTGTAGAAAACCTTCGTCGAGTTTATATTTATGTGCAAAGTCATGTTAAAAATCATTATTAGTGATAGCAGACTAGCAAAATAAACATTTGTACAAATATTATTTGTTCCAAAGCAAATCGTGCGGATTCTTGACGTCAACCGCAATTAATTACAATTTTCATTGTTTAAATAAGTATAGTGAACTGCCATTGATTTAACATATTTTGTGAACATTACAAGTATTGTCATCGTGGTTTCAAAAGACAAAATTTTTATAAGGTATTTTGAATGATGAATATTTAAAACAAACAAAAACAAAAGAATATTTAAAAAACAGATATCAGTAGAGACGACTATAATTGTCGTATTGCATCTGGCCCCGAATTTTGACATCATAATATGAGGTCAAGTACATACATTTACGAAATATATACATCATGTTAGCACGACTCTTGAAGATTTGCATTTTAATGATTTCTTGAGTTATATGATAATTATGGAATTTTGCAGAAATCATTGCACGTAGACTGACTACAATGGTTCTTTGTATTATTTAATACAGTTGCGCTTTATTTAAGAGTACAGACAAATATTATATTAAATAGATAACTACTAAACCTTGGAATATAAAGTACAACAAAACATTCATTAAATAAAATGAAAAATTTTATGCATAAAATTTACTACATCGTGCAAATCACTGGGTGCGCTGATAATTGCTATCCGTTTTATTAAAAAGTACATCTTTAGGCTAAACTCATACAGTGAAAATTCACTGCTTCGATTTACTATCTGGTGGTTTTTATTCCGCTATTGAATTTTAACTTACACGCACGGTGGATAAAATTCCGCGCAATTTTTATTGCTTTCTAGGAACAAAACGTTCTCTCAATCTATCCATGGTGCTATGTATTTGGTAGCGGAACTATTATTGCACAGTTCTTTTCGCAAGTGCGTCTAAAATTTCCTGCAGGAATAATCACACAGTAAAATGTAGCAGTGCAGGCTTAGCCTTAAATTACATATTAATACACTAGTAAACATAACTAGGTACTAATATTTTATCAATGGAAAGTATACGAAGTAATCGAATAGGTTTCTTCCATTCTGAATTACACTGAAATGAAATAATCGTAATTGCACTTGTCTCACTGTTTGTGTGTACAGCTCTAAGAATATTTGATGTTACGTGCAATTGTTTCACTCAATGACTACTACATAAGTGGTTTGCCAAGCTATTGTTTGTATTCAACTATACCTCTTTTCCAAAAAAATAACAATTACTGATTACTCACAAACTCAATGAGAGAATATCTGTTGTTAAAAAATTATGTAGAATGAAATGCAATAGTTATTGTTTGATATAAAAATATTATTAAGCATATCAATGAACAGATTACCTATTTGAATAAAACTACAGATTCATTGGTTTAATTTTCTGTAGTGATGGCATATTTTAGATCATTGCACATATTGGTATACAGTATCTTATAATTAGTATCTATAAGTAGTTTTACGTAATGATAGAAACTAATTGGTAAATATTGTAAAAAAAACTAACGATACTGATTTAGAAGACACGACACGACAAAAACCTAGAATAATAACTCTGAGGAAATTATATAAAGCATTTTGATAGAAATGCATAAAACAGGCGATACATTCATTCTCTTTGAGCCTTTAGATTGTGTAGCAATCAGACAAATTGCAATACAACATCCAGCTACCGACACTGGTCGCGGTTTACAATTGGTCGGGTAATCACTTGGGGTCAAAATTAAATGAATCATGGTATAACCATGTGAAACGGTTCGCAGAAGATGTTGCTATGGGAAGAGATTAATTGAACTTGTTTAATATATATCCAAGTACCGCACGCAATTATGTCGGCGAGCCACATAATTGGTTAATAAAAAGTAAGATGAAATCATGACAAGCAGTATTTTCATGATGACCGTGGATAATGTCTGAACGATTTGTCCCTTTACGAAAAAAAGGCGCTAAGATATCAAAACTGAAATTAAATTATAATTGCTCAATGATTTTAAATTTAGAAAAAGTATTTAAACCAGGAGTTATATTTTGGGCCCAAATTAATTACAAACAATATATACAGACGAGATATGTGCGAATAGCTGTTGTGTGCAAAGCTTATAAAAAGAGAACAACAAACAGTAAAACCTTTCGTCTTATCAGTGATCACACTGTTACTGGTCCGTGACATCACATCGAATCCGAGGAAAATGTTTTAATGTAATGCATCAGTGTACAGTAAATCGTTTGAAAGAATTACTTGTTTCTATACAAGCTGATCTTTAATGAGTTTCTGTGGTAATGACCATAGTCATTTGGTCCAAGAATTACTCAGTTGACCTATGATGCCCCTTAGGAATTGGGGCTCGTATAATTGTAACGGATCTCTACGTATTATATGGAGTATTGAATGAGAATTACGTTTGATGTACTAAATCTATTGATAAATATGAATTTGTTTCTGTAGATTAATTTAATTTGTCATTAAAATCAAATAATGGTGATAAAATTAATTATTATACCGCCGCACCGTCATCTCGCACAAAATCGTTTATCATTAATGTTTATTTTATGTATATTCATCAAATAAATGATAAAATTTGTATTGATAATTGTCAATATTCAAATAGGAATACTCGTTAATCATCATTTAGGTTAACCTTTAGCCAAAAATGGCTAGATTTGATGGATTATCGTGTAAAACATTTAATTACTATTTATAAAAATCTGATTAATATTTACAGATTTTAATTTCACATCATATTAAACTAAAAGCAGTTAATATATCATCGATGATATCAGGAGTCAGACCATCATCATTACTTATTTGAAAACAATAATTGAATATAAAAATATAGTAAACAGCTATTAACTATAATAACGAAATGATTCAGTTCATACTTTCAGATATAATAAAAAACGAAATCAGGTAATGCACGCCTGAACCTAAGATTTCTTTTTAAGATATTTGATCATTTAATGTCAGAGATTTTTTACTAAATTTGCGAGACAAAGCATTTCTGTCATCGACTTACAAGCTTTCCTTGGACCATTGTTTCCATAGAAATTTTATTGTTTTCATAATTACTGTTCCTTTTTCGTTTTGAAAATTATTTTAATGAAATTTACGGTGCTTTGCAAATACAGTTTTACCACTTTGCTTTATATTTCGTTGGGCATTACATTAACTGATGCATACAAAATATCTCCTATTTTCTATTTGTTGCAATGATTGCTTATCAACTTTACGTTTTATTTTGCTTTCATACGATATTTTGTAGCAAATTTTAAGGCTATATATCTTTGGTGTTATCATGATGCCACAAAAAATTAATGCTTGAATTCTTGCATATATTTGTTGTTTTCTAGACAGACTTGAATATGTTTATAATATTGCTAAGAACTTGAACTGCGCTGCGTCCTTAACCAGAATAATCGTGTTAGTAACGTAATCAGTAAAGTCATTAGGCTTTTGAGACATTCTGATAAGACAATTGCGGCCTTATACGTAATTGTATACAGCATGATGAACAAGTCAACCGAAACTGAAGTTAATTTATTTGTTAGCAAATAATTGGTCTCTAATTAAGTAAAACTATTATGTTTTATTTGACATGACCTGATAAGATAAATTTTAATATATTTGACAGAGTATCCTAACATCATTATAGAATGAAATAAATAAAAAGTATAAAATTCCCGAACTTCACGTTTCTAATTATGATAAGATGTTAGAAGTTTAGCTATATTTATGTCTCTCCAAGCTTTAGGGATTTTACAGAAAATAGAAGATCAGTTTTATGTCGTTTAAAACGTGAGTAGAAACAGTTACAATAACGTTTTATTATACATTTTGAATGGGAAACTGAGCTTCTAGGCTTGACCTTCTGACGAAACATTGCAACTACTCGTGGGAAGCATGTGAGAGAATCTTTTAAGAGTATTGGTTTTAAAATTTCTTAGATTATATTTTGAATGTTTCACTGTTATACTTTGAGCTGTCTCTTTAAGTTTTTAAAATATTTTTAAGGGCTTGTTTCTAATAATGTTTTGATTGTGCGATGTATGCTTTTTGTTTTTATTACCGCATTATCCAATGCGTGAGATTGCAATTTTTTAAAATAAATGTATGATACTATTAAAAGAAAAATGTGGTAACATCTCACACTTTTTAATTTGTTAATAGGTACGTGATAAAATTAAATTTACGTGACAGAATTCTTCTTCATTTCAATCTTGATAAAGTCCGGTTACATTATTAAGTTACATGATTAATCATAATAATATATTTCACGTCTATTCAAGACAAACGTTCTATTACACCTACGATATTATTGTATATTCCATTTTGTAATATGTCAAACAATCCGACTTTACGGTTCATAAATCAAGCATAACGGCAGCAAAATATACGTAAAGAGGTTGAAGGAGGTACCTATACGTTTATACCTGCCTCACCTCTTTGCGTATATTTTGCGACACTTCGTCTAATAATACTGGCCGTTTCTGGCGGTTGGCCCAGGTAAAAGTTTATATGTAACTTCCTTTTTCAAAGTTTTTTTCCGTTTTAAAATTCAAATAATTCGTTTAAGTTCTTTATTTTAAATAATAAACGAATTAGTAAGTTATTTACTTTTTACATCATTCTCCCTATCTGATATGTCATAAATCGATTACTTGTGTTACTTTCGCCAGTAACAGTGATTTTTAATTGATTTTCATAAAAGTTTACGACATCTAAAACTCTCTCTTGTCTTTTGTACAAGTGTTGCTGATAGATGATCACTTGTGAAATATCGGTTTCAAGTAACAAAACATTAATACTTTAACGGTTTCGGATTTTGGGAACACGTTAACCTTGGAATGTGAAGTGGCTCTACATGATATCCTGGTAACATTTCTTAGTAAAACTGAAGTTAACTTAAGTGCTATACTTAGAAAATGTATATTTACAAAAGAACTTGATTAAACTAAGGTTGAACTTACCGATTTGAAATTGTTCTAAGTCCTGGTCGACGGCAAAAGACGAGTAATGCCAACGAATTGGCAGCAGACGACACCAGGAACAGCGCTAGGAGTACAATCTCCTCCACTAGTCGGTCTCTCGCGTCCATCCCTTCCATCAGAGCTTGTCTAGAAGACATGAGAGACTATAGTTCTTCAAACATATCATCACTAACACAACACTAGAACTTGCAACTGAACACTCTCAGTCAAATGTTTTTGTATACTGCAGTTGTTAGTCGCGTAAAGTTTTTGAGAACACGCAGGTCGATTCGGCCGCGTCTTTCTCGCTCGGCTGTCGTGTGACAACTGGCCTGCTTGCCGAGACGGGCGCGCGTGGAGACGCTCCCCCCACTGCCAAGCATCGGTACTTCACTGGCGACACTACAAATAAATCTACAACTAATGTCGGTCAACATCCTGGGTTTTTGTTTTATCGCTTGTGAAATTTTGCATCGTGCGGTTTGTTTTGAATTTTGTTTACTTACCTATAATCGTTCTTGTTTTAAGGTGGATCCGTATTTTTCTAAGACATTTTCTGTGCTAGGTAGGTGTACTTAGGTACTTTATGATCAAAATTAATATTTACTGCTTTACTGGTTAGTTCAAATTATGTAACGCTTCTAAATAAACCAACGCTTCTCCTTTCACAAAATATTTTTAATTAATGTCAGTAATCTTGAAGTTTGACTTCATTTGTCAAATATTCACAACCACCTGTATCATTATTCACATCCACACACTAAAATGTCGTTGTGTTGGAAATGTAAATTTCAATCTGTCTTTTTTTTCAATTCATAATCATTGAACTTTTGCGTTTGGAACAAAAGAATGATTGTGCTAGGACAATAGGCCATCCAAGGTCTGAAGAAGCCAATATAAGGAGCGAAGCGAAGGATAATTAAATTCTGCTGCAAATTGATTGACTTAATGATTGAAACGACTAAGCCAGATAGATCTTGGAATTAGAAAAATAATAAAAGTAGGTACAAGAACGATATTGCGACCGATTCTTGTTAAATGTTTACGGACCGATGTTACGTATTGAGACGTAACTGGTTTTATAAGTTGAGTGGTTAGTGCTATTATATGTACTGCTTTGTTTTTGATCAAGTTTCTCGTAATTTCGAGAGGTGTGAGCAATTTTAAATGAGAAGTTATTCAGAGGTATAAACATAATTTACAATAACGTTGGTCATGGGCTGACATTTCAACCAGTGCAACTTGATTGAAACGCCAGGTTCAAAGGAATTAAAATTGTAGTGAAAGTAAATTACTGGAACATTGTATTATGTATTAGTGTTTCCAGAATCCAGAAAATACTTTCGCATTCCCTTCAAAGCATTCTGTATCTAAATATTTTGTGCCTATCATATCTGAATGGTTGGAGGAGGAGGAAGAACCTAAATTATTGGAAATATCGTACTTATTTCAGAATATTTTTTTGAAGTGCATATCTTTACATTATTTATTTACTTAAACTTTTTCCACAAATACACATTAGGTATTATTAAGGAGGACTTAATGCCTAAGGCATTTTCTAGCAGTCAACCTTAGGGTGAAGCAGAAATATTTTTGTCAAAGTTAGGTGAACGAAGTGTTGTGGCGAGAGTTTGACTCAGTTTGCTACACAAATATTTAATTTTGTGATGGAAATTAATAAAACTTTGTGAAAATTTGTAAAATAATAAAATTTCCATATATACAAACAGCATGAACTACATACACATATAGACTCATTTGAAACTTCTACATTTCATTTGACATATAGTAGGAATCTTTATTAACTCACTAACCGCAGACCTTAGGACAAGCTAAACAGAAGGTAAATCAAAAAAGGTGCTATGGGGGGTTCTTTAAGAAAGACATTCGAAGGTTCTTAAAGACTCGGCAGCACAAGTGTAACGCTCCTTATATCGTAAATGTCAATAACCTGTCAGTAACCGCTTCCTATCAGGAGGTTCAAGTATTTATCTGCCACAGGTATGAAAAGGTTTAACATAAAACAACATTATCCATGATAAAATAACAAAAACCGTTCAGCACTAACGACTTTAAAACTTGATAAGATGCTCCTTAAATTTGTGTGTGAACTAAATTGTGTTGCTGACTGTGCTTATTTGATAATAATGTAGGTTATCAATTGTTTAATTACGTTTAACAATTACTATTTAACAATTTTATATAATTAACATGCAATGAAATGTTGTTGGCCTGAATTGTTAAAGGTCAAATTGGAAGTATTATTTGTTTAAGACAAGGAACAAAATTTTCTGTGGCTTTTTCAGCAGATACTTATAATTTACGAGGATCTTACGTTGACTACCAACTATTTGTTTTTTGATCAGCTCACAATTTACTAAGGGCCAAACACGCACTTGTAGCAGCGTTTCAGGTGCAGGTCAACATGGTGTTTCCAATATTGGATCAGTTGCTGGAAGAGTTAAGAGCTCTAAATAGGGACTGTTTATATCCATTGCTAGTAAAATTGCGATTTAGTTCCATCGTGGCTTACATTAAAATTTACTATTCGCGAATAAACTTCCTTAACCACATCAGCTATTGCTTCATTTTATTTAAAATAAAATAAAGTATCATTCTACACATCACTATCTAGACCCATAGTAAGCATTGCTTAACTAGCTTGTGTTATGGAATCTAGTATACGAATATACATACATAGATAGCTTTTTTATGTAAATACATACATATTGTACATAGAAACACCTAGACTAATATATATACAATTCATTTCAATGAATTCAATTACAATTCATTGCATACAAATATTTTCACTGAGCGTGAATCGAACCCACTCCTCCTGTGTACCAGTCGAACTTTCTACCGCTACACAACAGAGGCCGTCAATTTATAGGCATTGAAGGACCACCAATTCTGACAGACTAGGTTGCTAAACTGTTTATACTTACACATACTCCGGGCTTTTTCTAAGGCGAGTGAGAGCGAAAGCGAGTTGCTCAAAACTTGGGCTTGCCTCGGCAGAACATATTTCCAAAAAGAAAGCATTTTACTTTATTTGCATACAGACACACCATTTGCGCTTCGGGAGGGTGCATTTCGTGCGGATTACACACAAGGAAAAAGAAAAATGAATATGAATCATTCAAGGTGGCGGCAGCGGTGAAGTCCCAGTCTTTTCAAATAGATCCATTCATATAGATACAAAATTGGTGTATTGATTTTCCATCTTCACTTGTTACCTTTAGAAATCTTAGAACACATTTTCTTGAATATGATTTTATGATACACAACATGACACATAAAATTCTCATAATACTTAATATCTTAAGATTTTTTATTATTTTATACATATGTATTTGCAAGCCCATCAGTAACCAATATGAACATAATTACATAACATAACATAAACTCACGCCTATATCCCCGAAGGGGTAGGCAGAGGTACTAGCACCCACATTTCACCAGTTTATGTTTAGGTCCTAATGTAATAGGTGGCGAGTCTATTGCCATTAACCGGGCACTTATAAACTTGCGATAAATATACACATAACTTCGAAAAGCATCGAAATGTCATTGGTGTGTGAAACAAAACCTGAAAAACCTGGTATCGGACCCGAGACCTCGTCTCAGCAGTCCATTACCCATACCACTCGGCTACCGCGATGTGTTGCGTTGGATGGAGAAAGACTGCGTCGGATGGAGAAAGAGCCAACGTCCGAGTGCCATCACTGCGACGCGAGCGAGGACTCAGGGCCGCACACGCTCACCGAGTGTCCGGCGTGGGAGACGCCGAGATGGGAGCTTGTGGCGGCCCTGGGAGTGAGAGTTCTCACGCTCTCCACCTTGCTCGCGGCGATGGTCCGCTGCGCGTATGCGTGGGCGGCCGGCGCCTCCTTCTGCGAGCAAGTAATGCTCGTGAAGGAGGAGGCGGGGCGGGAGCGGCAGCGGGAGCGACGAAGGATCGCAAGCCAAGCTGTCCGCGTACGAAGGCAACTCGGGCGTTGGAGGTCGATGAACGACCTCCGCCCCCCATGAGCGCCGGCCTGGGGGTGACAGGTGAAGCCACCTGTCACCCTGGCAGAAGCAGGCCGCGGCGGTGGCGTGCCTGGCACGCCTCCCCGTTTTCCGGGAACGAGTTGGGGACTCTGTGGTCCCCACACACCCGAGGAGAGGGCCAGATCGTTAGAGATGGCCCTGGGTCGGCCGGGGTGCGAGGGATATGCCTGCCAACCTCACCTTCGGCAACCAAAGCGACCCACAGGCGGCGTGCGTTTTAGTCGGTTTGAGTCCGACATAACCTCCTCCACCGATTCCGGTGGGGAGGTATCCTTGGGGATTTTACGAACATAAAAAAAAAGGCTACCGCGATGGGTATTCATAACTCATTTAGAGTTATGAATATAATTCATGACTCATTTAGTTATGAATATAATTCATGACTCATTTAGAGTTATGAATATAATTCATGACTCATTTATGTAGTAGTAATGTAGTAGGCTTTTCATAGGAGGTAGGCCACGGCGGTATTTCCACCCAATTGAGCAGTCCCACTGGGGAAGTACCTCCGCCCTACAGAATACCGCGGCTATAATAACTTCGTGTTGTGTTTCCAGCGGTGAGTAGGGTAGCCAGAGCTCACTGGAGGATTTGTGCTGTCAGTGGGAAGACTAAAGGCTTGTCCTGCTTTGTCTTCTACACTGACGGCACAGACACTCTGTACTTGCAGGGTTGGCAGCGCGACTGTGACTCCTCTGGTGTTACAAACGTCCATAGGCCACGGTAACTACTTTCCATCAGGTAGGCCGTATGCTTGTCTGCCACCTTAGTGGTAAGAATGGTATGTATTTGAAACGGTAAATTACAAATACACTATAGTCACTAATATTGTTGAAAAGGTACCCTTAAGCTTGATGGTCTTGCTGGTACATGTTAAATTTTAATCTTTCGTAAGCGAGTTGACTGATTGCGAATTCGATGAGTCAATCTAACCCTGCCCTTATTAACTATTCACATTTGTATTAACTCCACCTATTTAAAATAACTTGCATAAACTATATCTTTCTTGAATATCGAGCAATATAAATCAATACAACTAAACGTGGTACGGCTTTATTTAGACACGTTTCCTCAGGAAATAAACCTCTCCTTGGATTGGTCTCTTTAAACAAATAGCAATAGTTTTGCATTTTATAATCAATCAATTAGCCCATTGCATTGCAGGCCTCTTTTAATATTGAGAAGCTTTGGTCTACTGTTTCCACTCTGGTCAGACGAGTTGATACAGGGCTTTATTTAAAGTTTTCCTTCTCTCTCAGTTATAACGTCTGCGTATTTTTCCTGTTAGATGCCTCTTACAACACCCGTTGAATGAGATGGGGTGGTGATACTTGTATTCTTTCTCCGTAACTACGCGGATATTTTGTATTTCAGAAGAGTTGATACAACTGCAGCCGGCTAACAAAAGAGATAATCATGTTTAGAGACTTTTACAACTTAGTCCAACTACGAAACTGGCGAAATCGATTGAGTTTTGATTTCGGATTCCACTTCCAGCCCCCTCTTGTAAATACAAACATATGGTCTGACGTAACGGTACCCAAGTCAACAGTTATTTGTTTGTCATTAGGTTCAATCGTATGTTTGTTTATGTGTCAGTGTCAATCCTCTTAATAAACAAGAACAATTAAACATCCCTTTGATAGAAATGGTTATTTAATCAACTGAATAATAATAATATTGATGGCATCAACTTTTCGCCGGTTGCTATACGAACATCGATGACCGACTTCTATAGCGTCAATTGGTTGTGAAGGTCCTTTGCGGCAAATATCGAAGTTCAGCCGCATTACCGCATCTACAGCCTCCGTGGCGTGGGGGTAGTGCACGCCGCCGCTACGCAGGAGGTGCGTGTTCTATCCACGCTCAGTGTAAATATTTGAGTGCATGAATATAGGTTTTTGCATTGGTCTGGCTGTGCTTCGGAAAGTATGTTAAGCAGTCGGTCCCGATTGTCGTATCTATGGCAGACGTTACGGCTAGTTGGAGCCCTAAAAAAATCCGAACACTATCTGCATTACTTCGATATTGCCTTTGGATTGTGGAGGTCAGAGTGATTTAGCAATAATCCGCAGTTAGGTTGGTAAGGACGAAGAAGAATGATTGCACCAAATTTTATATTTACTACATCTACATATCACTCCAGACATAAGCGTTTAGCATTATTGGAGGCATAGAATGAATCGTTTATTTTGGTTTACATCATCAGAATCTGTTGTGGCATCAGGTCAACCTTGCCGTTTAGCTGGTACGCCTTTTGATTGACAAACTGAGTCTTTTGTTCAAGATTGCGAAGTTAGAAAACAATTGCACCCATAAAAGCTCAAGGACCCAGAACTCAGAAATTCAAGAATCTGATGCAACTGAGAAGCCGCTCAGGAATAGAAGGAGGTATATATTGTGAATACAAACAGCTGTAGTTGGGTTACAATAGTATATAGGCCGTTTCGATTATAAGCACACAGTAACATCTGCCTACACATTCTGCTGCAATGTAATATAGTGCGTTTGAATTTGAACAGTCGATCTTTGGTCAACTTTATCGGGCAAAATATTGTACTATCTGGTCATCGTAAATTTTTATTAGTTTGTACGATCATACTCGTACAAACTAATAAATTATGTTAAAAATTGTATTGATGTTAAAATTCTTCAAGACCTCTATCTTTAATTGTCTGCTTTTGACAAGTAGCTAAGGTTTATATTATAACCCATTGGGTTACTCTATCGGTAAATATAAGTCAAAAAAATATATTCCCGATCCATTATTTTATCATATTTTATTTATGTACATGTATAAGTCCTACAAAGAATAGATTAGGTTTCTACTACCATCACAGCAACAATCAAAAATGATGATTACCGTGATGACAAGATGATGATGGATCTAAAAAAAATTGTAAGGCTTTATAAAATTCACAAAAGTCTGTCGATTACTCCATTGTAGATCATTCCTTTTTATCTTGTTTTGTTTAGATCAATCCCCCTGTCTCGCTCAGGACGAGTCCCTGATTTCACACAAATGTGCCATGGGCATACAACAGGCACGAAAGCTATAGTATGCCCCTAAAATAAAATGTCCGTTAACAGTGATCCATTTATCTTTCTGTTATGACTTCTTTGATTACCGCCTTGAGAGACAGGTAGTTAAAAAAAGGTGACAATAAAAAAATGTACAAAAAACGTCTAAGTTTTTTTTTCTTACAAATGTTGATGTTTTTTTGTTACCATGTAAGTACTTAACGTAATTTCCAATATAAACATGGCCGTGCACGTTGAAGCTGCATGGCAGATGGATCAGCTACATAATTGTTTTGCAAGACTTTTTTATCAATGTCGTACCTCTTGTATTTAAATGGCCCTGAACTTTTTAATTAAGTAGATTGGATTTAATCGTTGCCGACAATTTTATCATTATTTACGAAGTCCAAGGATACGTCTTTAATTTAAAATTTCACACTTTATACCAAGATCTTAAATTTTAACTTACTCTCAGAATATTGTCAGTCTTCGATGGTAACACTGGAGTGCTATAAGGCACAATACTTGGTCCAATCCTATAGCCCATTTTCACGTCAGACTTACTACAAATCTGAGGGATTTGATTTGGTACATATAATATACTGAAGACATGGGTACCTATACTAAACGGCGTGAAAAATCTTCTAATGAAGTCTTCAAACTTCAATCATTCCATTATTTGTATATGTGTAATAGTGACATTTGTTAACATCAGATTATGTGAATTGTGAATAGGTATGAATTCATATTGACGAACTTTACATAAAAAAATTATCAAGCACCTAAAGACGCCATGATATACAAGCATAAATATTTGGGTGAATCCATAGGCTAATTTGCACAGTATTTACTACGGTCGCCCGATGACGTCGCTGGCAAAACAAACTGCAGTACAACAAACATAAACGGAAATGATGTACCCATTGTTAACGTTTTGTTTATTGTTATTAAATCCAACTGTTTTGTAACCCAAGATAGTTCAACAGATTCAATTACTGTTCCAGCTATCAGTACAATTAACTTCAACATTAAAACTTAGTTACGATGCTGAGTGTTGCTGCTCTAGCTTGCAGTCTATTCTGGCTAGAAAAGTTGGTGTTGTCAATTTTCTTCTTAGAGTATACATAAAACTATTTTCTTTTTCAATTTGAACCCCAATTTTGGATGACTTTAACGACGGGGAGTTTTATGTATACTCTAAGATTTTCTTCTTCATTTTGAGCCCCAATTTTTATGACTTTAACGGCAGCGAGCGACATTGAAAGAGGCCTATGTCCAGCAGTGGACTGCGATGGGCTAATTGATCTATTGATTGATTGAACGACGACGATGGGGTATAAGCGAGGAAATACGCTAAAAATGTCGCATTCTTCAATGCTGTTAATAAGTGGAACAAAACATTCCCAGTCGTACGAATGCGGAACCATTCATATTCATAGCTCCTTGGAGCTTAGGACTCCCTTTTCTACATCTCTTTAGAAATCAAAATTATTATCCCTTCAAGGGCTTATTTTGACGCGAGGCTGAGACAAGCCTGCGTGATCGCACACCGCCGGTGGACCAGACTCCGTAGGAGGCGTAGCCGAACCGCAGATACGGAACCCCGAGTGACGGAGCTTCATGAGGGATACAGGGAAGCCAGAGATGCCTTCCGAGCGGAGATTAAGCGGGCGAAAGCCGTGGCTTACAAGGAGCTCATGGAGACGTTGGAGCGGGACCCATGGGGGCGGCCTTACCTTATGGTAAGAGGAAAGCTGCGCCCCCGGGCTCCGCCGTTGACCCAGGTTCTCCAGCCAGCTCTGCTCGACGGAGTGGTGGAGTCCCTGTTCCCGGCACGAGCGGAACATGTTCCGCTGCAGATGACTCCGTCACCTAGGTCGCCTGCGGCGCCCAGTGTGATAGTTGACGACGAAGTCCCCGAGGTCACTTGGGTAGAACTGGAGCTGGCGGTGCGAAGGCTTAGAGCCAAGAAAAGCACCGCCCCGGGATCCGACGGCATTCCAGGCCGCGCGTGGGTCCAAGCTCTGGGAGAGGACGGTCTCGAACCCCGACTGAGAGGGTTCCTCAGCGCATGCATGGAGCGTGGTCAGTTCCCGAAGATGTGGAAGACGGGGAAACTGGTCCTCATCCGAAAGGAGGGTCGCCCGGCGGACGAACCGTCCAGCTACCGGCCCATTGTGTTGCTCGACGAGGTGTGCAAGCTCTTTGAGAGAGTTATTGCGAAGCGCCTCGTCGAGCACCTCTCTGGTAGGGGGCCAGACCTGGCGGATGCCCAATATGGCTTCCGCCGGTGGCGGTCCACCGAGGATGCCATCATGCGCGTGAGGACTTTGGCGGAGGAGGCAGTCGCCCGGGGTGAGGTGACGTTGGCGGTGTCCTTGGACATCTCCAACGCGTTCAACACCTTGCCTTGGAGTTGCATCAGGAAGACACTCGTGTACCACGGTGTGCCTTTCTACCTCCGCCGCATAGTCGGGGCGTACCTGACGGAGAGAGCCGTCATCTACCCAAGTGCGACCGGCGTCATGCGGCGTTCCACAGGGATCGGTTCTTGGGCCGCTCCTGTGGAACATCGGCTACGACTGGGTGCTTCGCGGTGAGCTCGCGGACGGCGCCGCCGTCACGTGCTATGCGGACGACACACTAGTGACGGCGAGCGGGGCTACATACCGCGAAGCGACCCTGAGGGCCACGACCGCGGTTGCTCAAGTCGTGGAACGGATCCGGCGGCTGGGCCTTGAGGTGACTTTGCATAAATCCGAGGCCATGTTCTTTCATCTCGGTGTCCCGTTTGGGCGGACACCCTGAGTGATCGGCACATGCCCCTGTAGTAAGTATCATAAGGGGGTACCGCACGATACTTTTCAACGCGGCGAGTCTCCTCGCCGGATCGCCACCATGGATCCTGGAAGCGAGATCCCTTTCGGCGCTATACCGGTTCCGAAAGGCGGCGCGGGAGCGGGGTCACGATCCCGAGCCCGAAGAAATTCGGGCCGTGAGATCCCGGCTCCACAGGGAAATGGTGGCGGAATGGGAGTTACGACTTGGGCGACCAGGCGCAGGGTGCGCCGTAGTAGCGGCGGTAAGACCCATCATGGGGTAGTGGCTAGAGAGGCCACACGGCAGCCTCTCGTACCGTCTGACGCAGATGATCACCGAGCACGGATGCTTCGGAAAGTATCTGCGTCGGATGGAAAAAGAGCCAACGTCCGAGTGCCATCACTGCGACGCGAGCGAGGACTCAGGTCTGCACACGATCACCGAGTGTCCGGCGTGGGAGACGCCGAGACGGGAGCTTGTGACGGCCCTGGGAGTGAGGGTTCTCACGCTCTCCACCTTGCTCGCGGCGATGGTCCGCTGCGCGGATGCGTGGACGGCTGGCACCTCCTTCTGCGAGCAAGTAATGCTCGTGAAGGAAGAGGCGGGGCGAGACCGGCAGCGGGAGCGACGAAGGATCGCAAGACAAGCTGCCCGCGTACGAAGGCAACTCCGACGTCGGAGGTCGATGAACGACCTCCGCCCCCCATGAGCGCCGGCCTGGGGGTGACAGGTGGAGCCGCCTGTAACCCTGGCAGAAGCAGGCCGCGGCGGTGGCGCACCTGTCGCGCCTCCCCGTTTCCGGGGACGAGTTGGGGACTCTGTAGTCCCCACACCCGAAAAGAGGGCCAGATCGTTAGAGATGGCCCTGGGTCGGCCGGGGTGCGAGGGATATGCCTGTCTACCTCACCTTCGGCAACCAAAACGACCCACAGGCGGCGTGCGTTTTAGTCGGTTCGAGTCCGACATAACCTCCTCCACCGGCTCCGGTGGGGAGGTATCCGTGGGGATTTTGCGCACGTAAAAAAAAAAGAGCTTATTTTGATTTTTATGGTAACTGCAACTGCCATCTGATCTTGAGTGCATTACCGGTACCAGATACTCGTCTATGAAATAGCAGGTGTACCGTACCAGCTTGCAGGTGAGATACAACCTCATCACCACCTATACCTTAATAAATCATGTATTCACTTTAATAGGAAGTCTCCGTCTCTACCATGGTGAGTGTTCTGATGAGCTCTTCCAACTAATCCCACCATCTCCTTTCCTACATAAGACAACACGTGCAGGCCTTAGATGTCACCCTCACACTGTGCAAAGCATCCGAGCAAGAACCAAGCGGTTTGGAGACTCTATTCTTTGCCGCACCACCAAGACCTGGAATTCATTACCAGCACACGTGTTTCCTCCTTCCTACAGTCCCGGGGCCTTTAAGCGGGGCGTGAAAAAGCATCTGATGAGGCCGCCAAGCTGAGTGCTACCATCGTAACACTTAGTGTCTGTAATGGTGACCCTCTTTACTGAGACTTTGCCTTTAGCTTACCATCAGACGAGGTGAGGTCAAATTGGCGTGTCCTATAAAAAAAAATTAAAAAAATAGGAAGTGGTTAATATACGGTTTTACGGTCTTTGTTGAGTTGGGAAAGACGGTAAAAACCTTCAATTGGTAACAGATTTATTCAAGCTATTGTTACCGCTGTGTCGTTATTACCGTATCTTCCGGATAAGAACACCAACCAAAACTACTGCCGTGATATTAGAACGTTCCTTTACAGCTCCCGTGTGGGGTTTATAATTATAATAGCTCAACCAAACGTACTGTAAAAAGCACGCAGGAAACAGCATGAGTGACCAAACAGTTGTACTCGTAGTTAATAATAAGAAATTATAATTTACATTTTAATTAAATATCCTATAGGTATGTATTTATTTAGTTAGGTAGACTAGTGGTATGGGTAAAGGACTACTGAGACGAGGTCTGGGGCACCAATGACTTTTCGATGCTTTTCGAAGTGTGTGTATTTATCGCAGGTTTATAAGTGCCCGGTTAATGGCAATAGGCTCGCCACCTATTACATTGGGACCTAAACATAAACTGGCGAAATGTGGGTGTTAGCACCTCTGCTTACCTCTTCGGGGATATAGGCGTAAGTTTACGTTATATTATGTTATTATTTTTAGAACATCGAACATAGAATCATCGAAATTTCAGGGAAACCCACCAAATACCACTAGAACAGAATGATGACATTATTATACCGTCATAATTCGGTTTGTTGGCAAAAATATCCGTAATTGATGAACATAATAACGTCATGGTTTTGTGTTATTTCCTTTTTTAGTAGGATGTTTGGTTTATAAATAGCTAAGTGAATGTTTGTTGGGTTAACCTTTGAGGTGTGTCAGATCCTCGAGTGGCGGACGTGTTACCGGTTTAATTACGACGTCTCGTTCAGTCACAGATCGCGAATATTGTGTTGAGTACTTAACCATCAATTAGCAAATTGTGTGATTGGGTGAGTGGGGTAGCTAGAGCTCACTGGAGAATTTGTGCTGTCAGTGGGATGACTTGTCCTGCTTTGTCTTCTACACTGACGGCACAGAAACTCTGCGCTTACGGGGTTGGTAGCGCGACTGTGACTCCTCTGGTGTTACACTCGTCCATAGGCCACGGTGACTACTTTCTATCAAGTGTACCGTGTGTTTCTCTAAAATTGCAGTATACTGTTGGATATAAACTTCTTCAAATGTGAGCCATAGCACCCGATGGAGCATCGCCTTGCACATCCAGTTTATCTCAGCTACCTTTTTCAGGTCTTGCGTCCATCAGGCTGTCTGACACAACATGTATAGCCTCTGTAATGAAGCCGTCCTTTGGCAAAATTAAAAGGTAACTCATCTTATAGGTATTTAAACTATCATGGTCACTCACATCAGTATCAACATCGGAAACTCAAAACAATGAAATATGGTAAATATCTCGTTTATATTGATACTGAGGTAAGTCATCATCTTCCAAAATCATCTATAGCTTGTAATTTGGAGTCTGGAGTTCAGTATCTTGTCACGAAGTTTTGTAGCTAGACTGTTCGAACTTGTTTGGGTTCCATCTACCCGTAACGACTGCCATCATGTTCGAATGACCACCGGGACCGACTGCTTGGCGTGCCCTCCGAAGCACGGATACACTCAGACCAATAAATTATACATATTCATGATTACATACATTTGCACTGTGTAGGAATCCTCCCCGTGCTCCCTGTGCAGCAGTCGAAATAAATCACCACGACACAGAAGTCCATAATTAGCATATTTTTATGGGTTAATTCAACAGTCATTAATATCCATAATTAATAATTATACAAAAGTCAAGCATTTTCCTTATTCACCATTTTAAATGTATTAAATAATCAATTTCGTACACTTGTCAGTTTTCCTTAGTTTCACACTGACCTTAATTAATCAGTGAACTGTACAGCTTGTCAATGGAATAGGTACAGTTGGATAGAAAGCAAAAAAAATGATGGTTTAATTTTATGTACCTACCTAATAAAAAATTGAAGCAATTAATATGCTAAATATTCTAATCGACTTAGAATGCCCAAGACGGCTCAGTAGCTCAGTAGTCAGGGCATTCCCCTTCCGGCCTGGGGGTGACAGGTGGAGCCGCTTTCTCACCCTGGCAGAAGCAGGCCGCGGCGGTGGCGCGCCTGGCGCGCCTCCCCGTTTCCGGGGACGAGTTGGGGACTCTGTAGTCCCCACACCCGAGAAGAGGGCCAGATCGTGAGAGTTGGCCCTGGGTCGGCCGGGGTGCGAGGGATATGTCTGTCAACCTCACCTTCGGCAACCAAAACGACCCACAGGCGGCGTGCGTTTTAGTCGGTTCGAGTCCGACATAACTTCCTCCACCGGCTCCGGTGGGGAGGTATCCGTGGGGATTTTGCGCACGTAAAAAAAGGGCATTCCCCTGGTCACGGGTTCAAGTGCTGTCTAACACGTTTTCTTATCTAAATCCAATATTTTATGCTTCAATACTTCATCATCATCTACATGGAGACGTATTTGCATAGATTAGATGACAGAGTAGAATTAGGGCCACCCCATTTCTTCCCATGCGGTGTCGTGCTAGGCGACTGAGGGATAGGACTGTTTAGGGATAGGGCGACTAAGGATTAGCTCTCTTGCATTGGCGACTAAGGATTGGCTTCTGCCTTGGATGCGTGAGTTCCGCACGCATCTTTACGCATATCCGCTACAGCACTTTTATCTCCATGATACGCAGCTCCAGCTTGTGTCGCTTCAGCAGCGGCCATCCTTCACAGCCGTATAAAAGAACAGGCCTAATGATGAACGTCTTATGGATGAACGTCTTATGGACCTGCTCCTTCAACCTGACTGGCATTTTCCACCTCTTGGCCCAAGCCATGCGGCGGCAATTCATGGATTGACGTCGTAATCAATGTCACCAGTAACGTGAAGTACAGATCCTATGTAGTAAACCATAAGCATTAAAATATAAACTAAAATTGTTGTGTAAAATTATGATTAAATAAAAATCTTTATTGTACACAAAAATACACAAATGATAATTTAATTTTATACAAAATAATGTACAATGGGCGGCATTATTGCAAACAACAATCTCTTCCAGGCAACCTTTGAATGGACAGGAGTGTATCGAAATAAAACGTTAGTTTATGGTGTAAAAATACAATCAATTCATAGCCTGCTTAATAACATTACTCAAATGAAATAATAATACAAATACATAAAATAACATAAACTCACGCCTATATCCCCGAAGGGGTAGGCAGAGGTGCTAGCATCCACATTTCGCCAGTTTATGTTTCGGATCCAATTTAATAGGTGGCAAGTCTATTGCAATCAACCATTTATAAACCTGCGATAAATACACACATAACTTCGAAAAGCATCGAATAGTCATTGGTGTGTGCCGTGGTAAAACCTGGGATCGAACGAAAATAATACAAATTCACTACATGGAATACACACTATATCTACATACAATACTTACAATGTCTACATACAATACCTATAAACAACATAATATATTCGTACAGACATGTACAATTATAAAATATTATATAATACACACATAGGGACTCAGATTTCTTATATTGACACATAGTACCTGTTTAGTCTTCAGTTTTTTGAAAGATACCAATGTTTGAGCTCGCCTAATGGAGACAGGAGTGCATTCTTATTATGCATAATAATAATTATTATTATTGTAATTAGCGCCGTCTATACCCAAACTGGTTTTACTTCTTCTGCAACGCGGATAGACTTACTCAGATACATTTTTTGTGCACCAAAGTTACACGAGTACTTTCTTTTTTGTATACCACTGAGGTGGCAAACAAGCTCTTTCTATTATAAAACTATTTAGTTGTCTAGATCTAATTCCAAAGTAAGTATAGCTTCACCAATAGAAAATATGGGTATACATAATTTAGACACTATTTATAAACAGGTAGGTATTCATATATATATAGATAACCAGACCGAAACAAACTATAAACATATTCATGTATACAAATATTTGCACTGAGTGGGCACCAAACCTGCAAACTCTGACGTAGGTGTCGACCGCTCGACCGCCATGACATACAGGTCAGAGTTGTCGACGTCATATTTAGGTACCTACATCTATTAAGCGTAGATAGCTTAGTGGTTAAAGAGTCAGTCTTACGATCGAGAGGTCCCGGATTCGAATCCTTGCTATTACACTACCGACGTGAACCCACTCCTAACACAAATAATGTAGCTTAGCTGGAGGGGATAAACGGAATATTAGTAATTTCAGTTATAAAATTCCTTAAAAAAAGTAATGGATGTTTTAAGATCTTCGATGCCCAAGTAAACCTCACCTGCTAATTGAAAGACGAAGCTCTACCGTAGATTTCCCTCTTGGTGTTAGTAGGTCAGACGGGAGTCCCATGAAAGCCTAAACCAAACTTAAATGAGGAGAATTCGTAAGCGGAGCCCGTAGGCCGAGGTGAAATACTCCAATGCAATCGGTAACAACAAAATTACAATCAGATAATGATGGCAGAAAAATAATAAACTCAAATGACACTTAAAAAGGTATTAGAAAATAAGATAAAATGCTAACACTGTCATCACAGTGTTTCAGATAGTACTTAATGCGGTCATTACTGCAAAATGAAAAAAAAAACGGAACAAAAACCGACAATCAGTTATCATTAATCATTGCAAAGAAAAATAAAAGGTGTACTTAAAGGTATTACGGTAACGCAAAATAATGCAGACGTTTTTTTGTTAATTTTTAGTTTCTTTTATCTGTTTGTTATTATACACATTAATTAACAAAGCCTGTGGACTTCTGTATTGTTTTTTGTTTTTGCAAAAAATATAGCCAAGACATTTTTTTTACTGTATTATTTTTATTTAATGATAATACGCTTGTTTTGCGAAGTCTCACGGATTGAAAAATACAACGGAGATAATTTTAGAAATTAAGATTTCTTTAGTAATGTAAGCCAAACTAAATCACCTGTACTGTATTTAATTTCAAGAATAATTAGTACAGTAAAGAATATTAATTGCATGGACTGAGCTTTATATTCCAATAAGTATAATGCAGTCTGAGACACTGCAATTCTTGTTGAATACATTTTTAGGGTTATGTAAGGATAAATACGGAACCCTCATTGGATCACTTCCGTCAGTTCGTATGTCTCTCTGTCTGTCTGTCTTTTAACACCTTTTTCTCGAAACTGAGAGGATGGATCATGTATAGATCATGTTTAGGTTTACGTAACAAAACTTCATCCCTCAATTCAGTGTTGTACGGAACCCTCAGTACGCGAGTTCAAATCGTACTTGAGCAGTTTTTCTTTAGAACATAAAATACAAAAATATGTAAATTTGATGTAATTATTTGAATACTGGAGCCGCGGGCAACGACTAGTAATGTTATAAAGCTAAAGAGTTAGTTTGTTTGTTTGAACGTGCTTATCTCAGAAACTACTGATTCAAAATGTAAATTTTTGTTGTATTGAATAGTGCGTTTATCGACGAAGGTTTTAAGCTATATATCATCGCGCTACTACTTGACGGAGCGGAACAGTGATCAAAAATGTCAACAAATCCGGCAGATACCCATACATTATTTGAAAACTAAAGAAATACGGACTCAAATAGGTAGATGATATTATAAGGTTTGTAAATATGACATGGGCGAAGTTAGAGTAAGTCAACTAGTTTCGATATAAAAATTGGTATAAAGAAGTACTCCAGTTTACATCTCCCAGCAAATACAGACAGGGTGTCTCAATAAGAATGCACTCGTTCGTTTAAAAATAAAAACAAGTAATTTTTCAGTTAGTTGTGACACTTAATACTTATCTTATATATAAAATTCTCGTGTCACAATGTTCGTTCCCGTACTACTCCGAAATGGCTTGACCGATTCTCATGAAATTTTGTGAGCATATTGAGTAGGTCTGAGAATCGGCCAACATCTATTTTTCATACCCCTTAGTGATAAGGGTTGTCCACCCTGAGAACCGACATCCACGGGGGCGGAGCCGCGGGCAAAAGCTAGTTGCTTTATAAAAATGCATGTTTCAAATATATATGGAATAAAATATCTGGCAACATTATAAATATAAAATAATACTATTTTGAAGTACTTCACAATATTTTTCATCATATTGTTTGCAATCGATTAAAATATTTCAATATTTTGAAACGAAAAATTGAAACTAATTTCACCATTTCTTGCTATAAGCTATGAGTTTATAGCCGACCGCATACAGCAGCAGTAGATGAGATGACATTTTCTAGGTATTTTTAATTTTTAACCGACTTCCAAAAAGGAGGTATTTTTTTCTATGTATGCACACCGATAATCTGATGTTTATGATCTGATTTATGTGATTATTTTACAATGTGATGTTTATAACAGTAATAAATAATATCAATATTATTCTATTCTACGAGTACTAACGAATTTGCCACTTGCCTAGAGCAAGCGTTCGAAAGAATATAAATAAATTGCTCAATTTTGTTATAAAATTATTAGCTAACCCAGCAAACGCAGTTTAGCCACATGAATTATTTCTTGACCAGCTATCGACCGTGGTTGAAAAATATAAAATGCTATCAAAATATAGGGATCGGTGGTAGGGGGGTAAAATTTAGGACTAAATGTATTTTTAATACCACACCATAAACAAATGACAAAAAAATTATATTATAAACAGACATACTCATATACCCTGATTTTTATAGTCATATCGGAGCGTAAGATTTTCTCCACAGTTACGATAGGGAAAACATCTGAAAGATAAATACATGGGCATTATAATTGCTTCTTTTTTTCACCAAAAGCATTTACCTACTATCGAAACTGTTTGTTGTGCTCTCGGCGGTGAGTCGGATAGCCAGAGTTCACTGGAGAGTTTTTGTGCTGTCAGTAGGAAGACCAAAAGCTTGTCCTGCTTTGTCTATTACACTGACGGCACAGAAACTCTCTGTGCTTACAGGGTCGGCAGCGCGAGTGTGACTCCCTTGGTTTGCACACGTCCATAGGCCACAGTAACCGCTTTCCATCCGGTGGGCCGTGTGCTTGTCTGGCACCTTTCACTCTGAAATAACTATAAAACCAGACGATATAGATGATCCGTGTCTACTTGTATGCCGTATCTGAATGCTGATAAAACTGCGAAGCGTTTTGGAATCAAATATCTAAATGTTTGATGTTGATATGATAACCATTTTATTTTATGCATACCATTAAATTGAATTTGATAGGCTGGTTGATTTATTCGGTACTTACAACGTCTTTATCTTCATAAATCGGGGAGATGGGCCTCGTCAGCATTGGGCTGCAACCCGTCTAAGAGAAGGAAAACTCTGAAATCAAAACCGGGGAGATGGGCCTCGTCAGTATTGGTCTGCAACCATCTAGGAGAAGGTCACTCCGAAATAAAACCAACTCTCAGGGAGCATACCCGAGAAAAAACCCCGATCCAAGGTGTTAGCCGACCCGTGCCAAGGATTCGTGACCAGAGGGCAAGCTGGTGTAACGGAGGGTGTCTGTGTTGGCGGTCACAGGACACACTTGAGATTCCGCCTTACCTCCGTAAAGGGCTCTGCGGGGGTGGACCATATTTTCCCTATGACTCGTGGGAACGCAATGATGATTCCAAAAATTTATCATCCGCATGGCGGCGACGCGGTACGCCACCCGTCACGTCTCGTTTCCAGTGGGGGCGAAAAGTGGCTCACGGAGAGCCGTTTTGCTACGTTGAATGTTGGAGGAGGAATGGAAGAAAAAATGAATGATGTTTGTAAGATGATGGATGAAAGAAGGATTGATGTGCTTTGTGTGAATGAGACGAAGAGGAAAGGATGTGACACCACCAAGCACGGACCCTACACCGCGTACTGGTCGGGAGTACCCAATACCGACAGAGCTTGCCAGGGAGTTGGTGTCATCCTATCTGCTAGAATGGCTGAGTGTGTGAATATATTCGAATGTGTGAATGCTAGACTGATGTGGATGAGAATGAAAGTGGGACTCACTCGTATTTTTGTCGTAGGGGTTTATGCTCCTGTAGACTCCGGTACGAATACGTCCCAGGAAGTACAAGAAGAAAGAGAACAGTTTTGGGAGAGTTTAAGAGATGTATTAAGAGAATGTAAGGATAATGAAAGAATAATAATGCTAGGTGATTTTAATGGATGGGTAGGACTGAAACGAGATGGATTTGAAAGGGTTCTTGGCAAGTACGGAGATGAACGAGTGAACGAAAATGGTAAAGGTTTGCTTGAAGTATGTTTGGAATGGAACCTTTGTGTGTCAAACACGATGTTTCGACATAAAAGGATTCATATGTATACAAGAGAAGCGAAGAATGTCAGTAAAAGTATGATTGATTTTGTAATAGTGGATGAAAGATTGAGAAAAAATATTCTAGACGCTAGGGTATATCGCGGTGTGGGTATCCATACAGATCACTTTTTGGTTATGTGCCGTATAAGTGATCTCTTTAAAGGATGGAGACGTAGAAGGCGTGAGCCCATAAGTGTTCTAGAAAGAATAAAAGTAGAAAATTTGCAAGAAGATAAAGTGAGAGAGGAGTATGGAAGCAAATTAACTGAAAGGTTTCATGATCTTGATAGTATTTGTGAGATTGAGGAGTTATGGAAGGTATTCAAAAATGAGATTGTGAGTGTGGCTTCCCAAGTATGTGGTATAAGTAAAAGAAGTAAAGTGCAAAAGGTGAAGCATGCATGGTGGGATAAAGAAGTGCAAAAGTTGGTATGTGAGAAAAAGAAAGCGTGGCTTGACTGGCTCTCAGTCAGAGCTAATGAGAGAATGCAGCAAGCTACAATTGAGAATGTGGATGAAGCGAAAGATAAATATAGAAGACTGAAAGGGATAGTGAAAGGAGTGATTGCTAGAAAGAAAAAGGAACAAAAAGACGTGTTTGATGAAAGGTTATCTGGGGATTTCCAGACGAACATTAAGTTCTTTTGGAAGTCCATTCGTTTAGCCAGAGGAGAAACACAGAGCTCCGAGCTGAACGCTATTAGAGACCAGAATGGAAGTATTGTAAAAGGTGAGGAATGTGTGTTAAAAAGATGGCAGGACTATTTTGAAAGTTTGTTTGAAAGAGAGGATGGTGTACATGCACTAACCTTGGTGATGGATGACTATGTTGATGCTGATAAAAGTGGTATTAGTATGAATGAAGTTGTGAGTGCATTAAGAAGTATGAAAGCTGGTAAAGCAGCGGGATATGATAAGGTGACAGTCGAGATGCTGAAGGCTGGACAGGGCCTTGTAGCAAGTCAGTTGTGCCGCCTTTTCAACATATGTTGGGTTAGCGGTCGTGTACCAAGTGATTGGTGTAAGGCCGTTATAGTTCCACTTTACAAAGGAAAGGGCTCGCATCAAGACTGCAAAAACTACAGGGGCATTAGCCTACTCAGCGTCGTCGGCAAACTGTATGCGAAAGTGTTGATTGAGAGAGTTATGAAAGAAACCGATGAGAAAATATGGGATGCACAAGCGGGTTTTAGAAAGGGAATGGGATGTACGGATCAGGTCTTTTCATTGCGAAGCATAGCCGAGAAATTTTTGGCCAAGAGTCAAAAGGTCTATTGCGCATTTGTGGATTTGGAAAAGGCCTATGACAAAGTGGTGAGGAATGAACTTTGGTCGGTACTGTCTATGTATGGGGTGAGCAGCAACCTTATTCGAGCTGTGAAGTCTCTCTATGAGGACTCCAGAGCTTGCGTGAGGATACATGGGTCATACACTGAATGGTTTAGTATCCAAAAGGGGGTTAGACAGGGATGTGTAGCGTCACCATGGCTGTTTAACTTATTCATGGACAGTTGTTTGCAAGATTTGAAAGATAAAGAATATGGTTTAAAAATGAAGAATTTACTCGTCAAATGTCTTCTTTATGCGGATGATCATCGGCAGATGAGTTGCAGGAGATGGTAACAACTATGCATGAAGCTTTTGAGAGGAAAGGAATGAAAGTGAATGTTAGTAAGACAAAAGTTATGGTTTTTGAAAGAGATGAATGCGTGACAGAGTGTAGGATTTGTATAGATGGAGAAGAAGTGGAACAAGTGAATGAGTTCATATATTTGGGAACATTGTTTACGAGAGATGGAAAGCATGAAGAAGATGTTGAAAGGAGAGTGATGGCTGGAAATAGAGTGAATGGGGCACTACACAACTTTATGAGCAGCCGGAAAGTGTCCGAAAAGGCACGACTGGCTGTACATGGAGGAGTATTGGTGCCGACTCTTATGTATGGTAGTGAAAGTTGGGTGTGGCAGAAAAAGCATCAGAGTAGAGTGAATGCAGTAGAAATGCGTGCGTTGCGAAGTATGTGTGGCTTAACCTTGAAAGATAGAGTGAGAAATAGCGTGATAAGAGAACGATGTGGAGTGATAGAAGATGTAGTGATGAGAATTGAGAGAGGAATGTTGAGATGGTTTGGTCATGTTGAGAGAATGAATGAAAGAAGACTAACGAAACAGGTGTATGAGGCGAGTGTGGATGGTACCGTCGGAAGGGGAAGACCTAGGCGCACATACCTGGACCAAATCGGGGAAGTTTTAGAAAAGGGGCAGGTCAGGAGTACTCTAAACCGACGAGCATGCATGAAGAATGTAATGAGAGTGAATGAAGCGAGAGTAATATGTCAGGATCGTAGCAAATGGAGATCCGTGATCTCTGCCTACCCCTATGGGAGACAGGCGCGATTTTATGTATGTATGTATGTATCTTCATAAAAAAATACTACTACCTATATATATGTCAGAGGGTTTGTGTAGGAGGTAGGCACACGATATTTCCGTTCATTGGTCCGTTCCGTCACGTTCATAGGTCACGGTAACCACTTTCTATCAGGTGGGCCGTGTGCTTGTCTGCCACCTAAGTTGTATAAAACAGACAGAGAGAACTAATAAAAGTTTCAATAAATAAAAAGAATAATTCTTTAAACACTATAAGTGCGATGTCTTTTTTTTTATACCTGGTAGAAAGTGGTTACCATGACTTATGAACGTTTGTAACACCAGTGGAGTCACATCCGTGCTGCTGACCCTGTAAGAACAGAGATTTTGTGCCGTCTGTGTAGAGGACAAAGCAATGTAGGTACTATGTTTAGTTCATAATGCATATAACGTAACATATAACTCATAAACTCACGCCTACATCTCCGAAGGGGTAGGCAGAGGTGCTAGCACCCACATTTCGATAGTTTATGTTTAGGTCCCAATGTAATAGGTGGCGAGCCTATTGCCATTAACCGGGCACTTGTAAACCTGCAATAAATACACACATAACCAGGTAAGACCTGGGGTCGAACCCGTTCATAATGTATTTATTTAAAATTTGAACATTACAGACAGATACTATTTAATTTATTTATATATAGATATAAAACACCGACGGACAAAGTCGTTACCAACACCGAATATAATAGGTATTGCAATAATAAATTAAGACTTATGCGTGGTTCCCGGCGGAGTTGTATTGGGGCCACCCCAACTCTTCCTATGCGGTGTCGTACAAGGCGACTAAGGGATAGGGCTGTTTAACATCAGACCGATATATACAGCCCTGAATGCCTCAGCCTCAGATGCATGGCTTGAGTCCGCAATGGTGCCTGGAATGCGGCAATAGAATCACCCCCTATTGCGTGGGATCGAATACAATTCTTGGTGAAATGTGGGTGTTAGTTCACCTCTGCCTAACCCTCCGGGGATAAAGAGTTGATAATATGTATGTATGTATGTACATACGTATGTATGTATGTATGTATGTATATATGTATGTATGATGTAAGTATGTATGTTTAGTTCATAAAGCATTTATTTAAATTTTTTACACTACAAACAGACACACACAGAAACTATTTAAATTATTTATATATAAATATTGAATACCAGTGGATAAAGTAGTTAGCAACAGCTAATATAATAGGTATTGCAATAATAAATTAAGACTGGGTACTTATGCATAAATTTACAATGCACATAAAATTGCAAGTATTTTATTTGCAAAAATGTTTCTAAATATTACTGGCAATACTGTCACAATAAACGGATTATACTGAAATATAATATTAAACTAATTGCATCCCTCTGTTTTACCAGCAATATCTTGTCTTCTCTGCTAAAGCAAAACTACTGCTATGCTACGGACTCTGCTAAAATTCCATTTAATTTTAGACATTAATGCAATTGGATTAAATGAAACTCTTTTCATTTAATTTTGACCTTTAAAGGTATAGGCATAAAGCCTGAAATTTTATGCCATTTTTTGCAGTGTTTATGATTGTGTGGTGGTTTTGCTTTAGTAGAATCGAGGGCCTGATGGTTATCTTCCCATGTAATGTTTACCGTGTTACTTCCCGGTGGCCTAGAATCGGACCACCCCATTTCTTCCCACGGGTGTCGTAGAAGATGACTAAGGGATAGGGTTGTTCTCCATCCGTCAGAAACATACAGCTCATGACAAAGTGCCTGATTGACGACAATGGCGTCGCCCCCTATTACGTGGGACTGAATGTCATAGATGACGAAACATTGGGTTCAATACACCATAGATTCATAGGCGTGAATATTTGAATGTATGTATATCCTCCTTCTCAAAGAATTGATGTATCAAGTAAACAAATCATTTTCCAAATTGCCCCATTAGTGCCAGAGATAAGCACGTCCAAACAAACAAACTCATTAGCTTTATTATTAGCACAGATACAGATATGAAGATTTTGACTAATATAGATGTAATCTGTACCACGATGACAGAAATTACAGTGGCGGGTAATGTTGCCAACTAAAATAAATTATGGGACTTATTCACGTGCATTCAGAAATGCGTGACAATGCACGTTGCATACATCGTGGCGGGACATACAATGGAGCAGTGACCTCATCACCATCTGCGATTTCCAGTTGCATTTAATGTTTGCCCTTTAGAGCTCGAAGGTCGATTATTGATTTTGACTGGCATATCATCTATCCTCCCCCAAAACTAGGAACGACTGATAACCTTTCAGCGTTGGGAATTTGTGGACAGCCTTTGCCAGAAAGTCGGCTAAGTTGCTGCTATTGGGGCAGAAATTTTGTCGGCAGCGCGAGTGTTGCGAATGTCCATAGGCTACAGTAACCACTTCCCATCAGGTGGGCCGTGTACTAGTCTGCCACCTAAGTGGTACAAAAATAATCCTCTCGTATACTCAACTGGCCTGCGGAGGCGGAAGTGGTTATGTCGAACTCGAATTGACTACAACCGCACACCGTGTCTGGTCGTTAGTTGCAAGGGTGTAGAGTAGCAGCCAACCAGGAAAAACGCTTGATGAATCATTGTGAATAACAGCTACAGTGAGATAATACTCACCCTTTTTCCCCTCCAGGGTAGGCAGAAGGCAGCCTGGCTTCTGCTAACAATAATGGGTAAAACGGGTGTTGCCAACTCAGTTTTTTTTAAAGTCGTTCCTATAACTTAGGTCAAAAAACGTATATTTTATTGTAAACCATTACAACAAATTTAAATGTTTACGTTAAAAGTAGATTTACTCCGGTTGTATTTCGAAAGGAATTTAGACATGCAACATTAAGAGAATTTATGTGGGTGACTAGTGCGCATTCGATAAAATTGTTCGGATAACTTCACTATAGTGTTAATACAGTAAACGGTTTTAGAAATTACTTTTAAATAAAATATAATTCTGATGTCCGCAGCTTTTATTTCCATGGCATACCTACATAAATATAATCACGTCGTCAGTCTTCAGGTACATAATTGTAATTTCTGATCCCGATCAAAAATTACAATTATGTACCAGAATAATTATGGTACCTCAAACAATAATACGACGGTATCTTGAATGCGAGATTATTTATTATATTTATTGTAATGTAGTTTAGGATTCTTAAGATTGCATTATTTACGTCCTATGGACATAAGATCATATTTAAAAAAATTAAAAGATTTTCTGTTAACATTTATACACACATCAACAAAGTCTAGGGAACAAGGACATTTCTAGTTTTTATTTAAAAACCCTTTCTTGTAATAGTGAGTGTTTTATATCAATAGAAGGGTATTTTTATACCGTTTTTAATTTTAATAAAAACATTTTCATACCAATTTTTTTTTTTTAAGAAAGAATTGAATAGTGCCAATATTGAGTATTACAACCTTCTATGATTAGGCACAAAAATAACGAGGTAGTAAGAAATACAGTAATTAACCGTACTTTAAACGTTTTTAATAATCTGTAGGACCTCCTAAAGCATTAGCAACAGCTCGACAACGGCGTGGCATACTTAGTATGAGATTGTCAATCATCGTCTGTGGAATATGGCTCCATACACTGCGAAGGTGTAAAAAAAGTTGTTCTTCAGTGTTCAGATTTTCCAAAGAATCACTGAAAGCTCTTCTCCCAAGCAAATCCCAGGCATGCTCTATGGGATTGAGGTCGGCAGACTGAGCAGGCCATTCCAACGTCGTCATATTGTGCTCGCTTAACGCATTGACCACTACCCTCGCGGTGTGTGACCGTGCATTATCTTGCATGAACATAAAATCTTGACCGAACTGCTGTCGATGAGGGATTACCATGGGGTGTATAACCTCCTGAATGTATTGGTTGGCATTCAAATTGCCCCGTATCCAAACGAGGTCGGTCCTTCCACCAAGGCGAATTCCAGCCCATACCATGATTGTTCCACCTTGGTAAGGATGAACTTCTTGCGGATTCTGGAGACGACTCCGACATCCAGGAACTCGCCATATACGCACTCTTCTCAAATCAGGATGAAAACCGAAGCAAGATTCGTCGGAAAACAGAACCCGTGCCCATTGATGGTCGGTCCACTGTAAATGTGCGTTAGCCCACAATAAGCGACGACCTCGATTTCCACGTCGAAGAGCTGGAACCCTAAGTGGTCTGCGAGCATAAAGATTGGCTTCGTGTAGTCTTGTTCTGACAGTTTGATCGCTAATAACCACTTGATGCTGAGACTGGAGGCCTGCGACCAACTGACGAGCAGTAATCGTGGGTTGCCGCCTTGCGGAATTTTGCAAGAAACGATCTTGTCGCGGGGTAGTAACCCTATTTCGTCCCCTGTGACGTTCGGCAACATCCCCTGTAGACCTGTAGCGTGCCCATAATCTGCAAATTACGCTTGGTTGGGTGTTGACAGCATCCGCTACGTCGCGTTGAGTTCGTCCAGCTTGCAGCATACCAACAGCCCTTAACATCTCTTCGCGACTTAAATGACGACGTGACATGATGACTACAGTCACAAAAATGCACAAACCATACGTAAAAGACGTATTATTGATAATAAACGTTATTTACAATCAAAAAAAATAATTTTTATTTTGCCTCAGAGAAACTGCACAATCAAACACTTTTAAAAGTTTTCCCTCCATATTCGAAAATCATTACTTATTTAAATTTATTTTTAAATTTCGAACAACTCTGTAATCTACTTTATTCTATTTTTATTTATTTGCTGCCAGTTATTTGCAAAACAAGATTTACACGAAAAAAAATAATTGGGGTCATCTTGTTCCCTAGACTTTGTTGAGGTGTTTATATTAAAACTAGCTGACCCAGCAAACGTTGTTATGCCATGTATTTTTATTTCAACAAAAATAACTTATTTACTAATGTAAGTGTGCGCAGGGATTTACTAATAATCGAAAGATAAAAATCGCGATAGAAAAATAGGGGATGATCGTAGAGGGTTGAAAATTTAGGGTTGTATGTATTTTGGTATGTTGTGTCATAAAAATATAAAAACAAAAAATTTTGCCTAAAAAATAAAAAAATAAATTTAGGGGTGGACTACCCTTAACATTTAGGGGGATGAAAAATAGATGTTGGCCGATTCTCAGACCTACTCATTATGCTCACAAAATTTCATGAGAATCGGTCAAGCCGTTTCGGAGGAGTTCAAGTTCGAACACCCTGTCACGAGAATTTTATATATAAGATAGTTTATATTGAGTTTAACAACCGGATCCAGGTGGGACCTACCATCCGATCCGATCCGTGACATGCTCACTCTGCCAGGGAGTAAAAGCCACGGAACGCTACAGTAAGAAGACAATAATAGAGGTTGCAAAAACAACCGGGAACAAGCTAAAACAAAATCGCGAGTGGATACAGTGAGCATCGTATGTCGTGAACGTGATCGAGATCGGGTTCGAGTTTGTAGTGAGAGTGAAACCAATAGTAGTGCAGATACGCGTAGTAAAAGAACTCGAAAGAGGGTAGATCGATATAATTACTCCTAGAAGAAAAAACTTTTTCTGAGTTCACCGCCACTACTCCAGTTCCTCCGTGATCATGGTGCTTGCAACAGCGCCGAAATATCGGAAGCTCAAAATAGTGAAACATGGTAAATATCCCGTTTATTCTGATACTGATGTCAGTGACCATGATAGTTTAAATACCTATAATAATAGAGGTTAACCGCAGGTACAAAAAAGAAACCTAGGAACCCATTGGTGATCTACTAAGTACCTGGTAAAACATACACGTCTATGCACACGTCCATAAGCCACGGTAACCATTTTCCATCAGATGAGCCGTGTGTTTGTCTGCCAACTGAGTGTTATAAAAGGCACTTAGATAGATGAGATTGGAAATGACCAGGGTCGGTAGCGCGAGTGTAACACCCCTGGTGTTGGACACATCCACATGCCACGGTAACCACTTCCCAACAGGTGGGCCGTGTGCTTGTCTGCCACCTAAGTGGTATAAAAGGCACTTAGATAGATGAGATTAGATATGACCAGGGTCGGTAGCGCGAGTGTAACACCCCTGGTGTTGGACACGTCCACATGCCACGGTGACCACTTCCCAACAGGTGGGCCGTGTTCTTGTCTACCACCTAAGTAGTATGAAAAAATAGATCAGATATTACGCTACCGCGGAGATAATTATTATCAAGTTTCAGGCGTTATTAACCTTTCGTTTTTATCTCAACACGGACAATTACAAAACAAATATTTATTGTTACTCATGGTAGCCTGAAGTCTGTAATCTTGTACCCTAGACCCAATTACTTAATACCCATATACCATTAGACAGATTTAGCGACAGATAAGACTAGACACTGGATTATCTCGTAGAAAGAGCTTATAAATACCACGGTCTTCGCTCATGATTTGTGGCAAATGACGCACGAGCATACTGGGTCGAATTTTTATAGTCTGAAAGTTGTATTTTTTTTTATCTAGGACACGCCAACTTGACATCACCTCGCCTGATGGTAAGCTAAAGGCAAAGACTCAGAAAAGAGGGTCACCATTATAGACACTAAGTAATGTTACAATGGTGGCACTCAGCTTGGCTGACTCATCAGATGCTTTCTCACGTCCGCTTAAAGGTTTGTAGTATATTAGATGGGAATTACCAGTTTTGGAGTAGGTACCTGTAGTGATATGGCAATAAATATATTACTGTAGTTCTAAGAATAGAGAACCACGCGAGCACACTTTGCCACATTCTGGTATCCTTAAAATCATCATCATCAACATAGGCCTCTCCCACAGACTTCCTGAATGACCGATCTAAAGCAGCCCGCATCCAGCGCTTCTCGTGTGTACAGACTCGGCGACCTTCATGAGGCCGGCTTCCACGGCCAGGTGGAAGGATGATCCTTAAAATACTGTTCAAAAATAAGATTCGTTCTTATTTTAAAAGAGCCCTGGATGTTTCACCAAGAAATGATGACAATCCGTTCTTCAATAAACGCTACAGTAAACTTTTACCTTTTTTCTAATCTGTATTATTTATAACGAAGTACACATTATAAGGCGTGATTCCTTTTGACATCAACCTGTGAGGAATCATGTCCTTGATATTTCAGCCAAAAATCATCAAGTTCTGTTCATGAATAATGTCCTTCATCGAGACTTGTTCATGAATGAAAACTCCCCCCCTCCCCCCTTTCTTTCCTATCAAAAAAGCCCTCTACAAAAGTTGTCCTTTAAATCAGAAGACATACTAGCCAAGTTTGTTGAAAATCGGTTAAGAAATGCGCCCTCTAGACCGGAACTGACAAACAAACAAATATACGGACAAAAGCAAAATCGGCCACCTTGTCGAAACGGAGCCTCTCGCTTGCTTCGCTTGCTCGGTCAATTAAGACCTATCATCTAACAATTGAATATATTTAACAATTGAAATGCAGGTGATTAAACAACTGTCTAACTACGGAACGCCTTGACACATACAGATACAGATACAGAATGTGGGTTGTGGACTCCAAGATGGTCGGCGCTTCACAGGAACTATCGAAGTTCGACTATTTCATAATTAGACTGAAAACTGATTCCAACTGATTTTGAAAAAGGCTCAGTAGACAATGATAGCCTAGTGTTTCTACAGTGAATCCGATTTCCTT
This sequence comes from Eilema griseolum, assembly GCA_963662185.1. NCBI lineage: Eukaryota > Metazoa > Arthropoda > Insecta > Lepidoptera > Erebidae > Eilema > Eilema griseolum. The sequence goes on from OY759249.1 coordinate 9,094,978, forward strand.
CTTCTAATAATAATGTTACAATTATTCCTTTCAAGAAAGTAGGTCAGGTAGGTGTTAATAGTCTTTAATTAGTACAAACTGTAAATAAATATCTTTCCTTTCTCGACGCCGATACTAATGTTATTGCTCGATTACCATTTCAAAACGATTAAAACGTTTGGTAATTTCGTAGCTGTTTTGGCTACGAAACAGCATCAGCTACGACCTACGCTATAAATGCTACAAATATAATGTAAAAAATGTTTTAATTAATGCTCGCAGACCTAGAATTTTCTCAAATTCTTCCTTAATGAAATGTTTATTTATTAATAATTAGAAATGCCATTCTTGAACTCAGTTCTCAGAAAATTATTTTTAGATACGCTACGATCACGCAAATAGTGAAGCTAATGATTTAAAAATCGCTTAAGAAAGCCAAGGTTTGTTTTATTACCTAGTATAATTTTATTAGTTTCTTTGTGGAGGTATGCCACCCTATTCAGACCTTCAGTGTCCAAACTAACATCACTTGCAAGCCTGTACAACTACTGATTGAGAGACAAGACTCAGGTGCTGGTTTTTCTCTCAGTGCAGAAGTGGGGGTCAAACGGTAGTTTCTTCCATAAAAAAATTAGATAAATATAGAAAGAAGGTAGTTACCCTTCATATATTTGGTTTCCTGGTTATAATGGTAACCTATTTTTTGTTTATGTTCGGAGGCCCCTTCGGGTTTCCTCACTGGAGGTAGAGTTGAGGTAGCTATGTTGGACTTGAACCAACTACAAGTGCACGGTTCGGTTCAGGAAGATATTTAAAACATGCCCTGCATAAAAAGAAATTATTGTATAACTGGATGCGGAAGGAGAAAATAACGCATATTGAGAGAGGCCTATGTCCAGCAATGGACTGCGGTGCCGGCGCCTCCTTCTGCGAGCAAGTAATGCTCGGGCGTCGGAGGTCGATGAACGACTTCCGCCCCCCATGAGCGCCGGCCTGGGGGCGACAGGTGGAGCCGCCTGTCACCCTAGCAGAAGCAGGCCGCGGCGGCGGCGCGCCTGCCGCGCCTCCCCGTTTACCGGGAACGAGTTGGGGACTCTGTAGTCCCCACACACCCGAGAAGAGGGCCAGATCGTGAGAGATGGCCCTGGGTCGGCCGGGGTGCGAGGGATATGCCTGTTAACCTCACCTTCGGCAACCAAAGCGACCCACAGGCGGCGTGCGTTTTAGTCGGTTCGAGTCCGACATAACCTCTCCCAGTGGCTCTGGTGGGGAGGTAATCCTTGGGGATTTTGCACACGTAAAAAAAAAAAAGGACTGCGGTGGGCTAATTAATTGATTTAATTATTATAAAACCAACTTTCTCCAGAAGGCCCCTGGTTGGTAATTACGTGATAGTGTACATTATCTTGTTACTATTCCCACTATCTTTACTTCTTAATCCAAGTGTCTGATAAGCTATGAGCGACAAGTGCTGTGGTCGAATAGTACACAATGATATTGCAATATACTTAAACGGGTTTGTTATCACGATTATTATGATGGTGATCTTAACTGATGAACTGGAAAATATGCATTACCATGTAGGATATTCTTATAATCACGACCTACTTTGGCCATCAATATTGGCTCGAAGCGCTGTTGAGAATCAGCGATCAAGCGCTTCTTTTCTTTGCAACATCATAAGTCTTCGCATTCTTAGCCAGCACACATGTTTCCTTCTGCCTGCAGTTCCATTATTGTAATGTATAATAAGTAAGTCTATAATAGTGAACCTCTTTCCCAAGACTTTACCATCAACGTATTCAATATTTAAAAAAAAAAACTTTGTATGTACTACTTGTGTTTACTTCTGCTAGGGCCGGTCCCGGCCTCGTGGAAGACTGCGTTCGTGCACCCTGTACCTAAGAAAGGTGACAGGACAGATCCGACCAATTACAGGCCTATCGCTATAACCTCCCTTCTCTCGAAGGTTATGGAGCGTGTTATTAATACACAGCTCCTGAGGTACCTTGAAGGAAACGATCTACTGAGCGACCGACAGTACGGTTTTCGCCACCGTCGCTCTACCGGTGACCTTCTTGTGTATCTCACAAACCGGTGGGCGCAAGCCATCGAGAGTCGCGGTGAGGCACTAGCGGTCAGCCTCGATGTAGCGAAGGCCTTCGATCGGGTCTGGCACAAAGGTCTTCTTACGAAGTTGCCATATTATGGACTCCCCGAGGGATTGTGCGAATGGATCTCCAGCTTTTTGTCCAACAGAAGCATCCAAGCCGTCGTCGACGGCAGCTGCTCGGACCGCATGAACATAAACGCTGGTGTCCCACAAGGCTCCGTGTTGTCTCCGACGCTGTTTCTGCTGCATATCAATGACATGCTGTCTGATGGCTCCATTCATTGTTATGCGGACGACAGTACCGGGGACACGTATTACACGGGCCGTGCAAATATCCCTCAGTCCGAGGTGGAGAAGAGTCGCGAACAACTTGTGTCTGAAATCGAGACTACTCTCTCTGGAGTGTCCGATTGGGGTCGACTAAACCTGGTCCAATTCAACCCCACTAAGACACAAGTATGTGTATTCACCGCTAAGAAAACCCCATTCATTGTAGCGCCGCAATTCCTGGGCACACCGCTTACCATCTCCCCGAGTATCGGGATCCTTGGTGTCGATATCTCCAGTGACGTCCAATACCGAAGTCATTTGCAGGACAAGGTTAAGTTGGCATCAAGAAAGCTCGGAGTGCTCAACAGGGCAAAGCGGTATTTCACTGCGGGGCAGCAACTCCTTCTTTATAAAGCACAGGTCCGGCCTCACATGGAGTACTGCTGTCACCTTTTTGCTGGAGCGCCTGCATACCAGCTTGACCCCTTTGACTCGTTGCAAAGACGGGCATTGAGGCTGGTTGACAATCCCATACTCACAGGTAGAGTGGAACCTCTTAGCCTTAGGAGGGATTTTGCCTCACTGTGTGTGTTCTACCGCCTATACAATGGTTTGTGCTCAGATGAATTGTTTGACATGATGCCCGTAGCTACATTCTATCATCGCACCTCTCGCCATAGGCAGGGAATTCATCCCCACACATTGCGACCTGAGACGGTACGCACTGTGCGGTATGAAAGAAACTTCATCCCACGCACACTCAAGCTGTGGAATGACCTCCCTGCTGCGGTTTTCCCAAGCGCCTACAATATGGGGTTCTTCAAGAGGGGCATCAGAAGGTTTCTTCATGGTCGGCAGCGCGAGTGTGACACCCCTGGTGTTGCATACGTCCATAGGCCACGGTAACCGCTTCCCATCAGGTGGGCCGTGTGCTTGTCTGCCAACTAAGTGGTATAAAAAAAAAAAAAAAAAAAAAATTGTTTTGGAATCCCCGATGGTCGGTGCGTCTCATGTAACTTTGCCTAGGTTCATAGGTTATATTAATTTCTCCAACAATATATTGGAAAACGAATGCCGCATTGGGTCCCCCGACATTACAAGGCTTGCATCAAAATATGTGTTACTAGGTATATCAAAGTTCGGCCGGGGTGCGAGGGATATGCCTGTCAACCTCACCTTCGGCAACCAAAGCGACCCACAGGCGGCGTGCGTTTTAGTCGGTTCGAGTCCGACATAACCTCCTCCACCGGCTCCGGTGGGGAGGTATCCGTGGGGATTTTGCGTACGTAAAAAAAAAGGTATATCAAAGTTATAGGACTAACCAAAAAAACTTATTTTTTACTTTTTGGGGGTTGTTTTTTTGTGACGGGGGTTTTTTAGTTTTTTTAAGTATAAAGAAAACGATAGTGACGGAGTAAATTACGGTAAGTTAAATGAAATTAAGTTGAGCTCGATAGCTGTGACGTCACGTGAAACCAGTTGTTTGATAATATATTCCTTTTTCTGTACGGGGAGAGGGGAGGAGGAGGAGAGTGTGTCTTATACAAATCGAAATCGGACAAATCAATGTTGTTGAGAATCTATTGACAAAATAGTTTTGCCTCTAATTATATATTTTTTGTTTGCCTGTAAACATTAATAAATATGTAGGTTGTATTTTTTTTAATAGACTCCAAAACAACCTCTGCCGTCTGACCTCTCAGCACCGTAAGGAAAGCTCAAACGACCAACATCCCACATAAAAAAATATTTAACTATGTAAATAAAACGCACAGGGTTTTATAATATCCGTTGACTCAGGAGAAAAATATTGAGTGCTGAGTTTACAACAACCGGCTCATAAAGTAAAGATATAAAATATGACGAATCTGAACATTCCTCATAATTTTATTATAGATAACATTCATTACCTAAACTAACTTTTAAACATTCGTATATGATATACAATAATGTAGTAATGTTTAAGGGGATTAACACAATCATATTCTTTTACTTGCGCAGAATCCCCACGGATACCCCTCCACCGGAGCCGGTGGAAGAGGTCATGTCGGACTCGAACCGACTAAAACGCACGCCGCTTGTGGGTCGTTTTTGGTTGCCGAAGGTGAGGTTGACAGGCATATCCCTCGCATACATACATACCTTTGATTTGCCTGACGTTTCGACCGATGTAACCTGGATCGTGGATCCTGCCAAAGCAAAACCACCGTCACTGCAAAAAAATATTTAATTTCTAATATTTATAATATTTAATTAAAAGTCTATTAGCAGAGTGAATGATAAAGTGTAATGAAACTGTATTAATTTAATTTTGGACTTTAGATGTATTGCAATAAAGTCTAAAATTTAATGCCTTTGTTTGCAGTATCTGGGTATGACAATGGTTTTGCTTTAGTAAAATCGGGGACCTGGTCACCGCACCGGTCATGCATATTAATTACCTAATTTAAAGATCATAAACATTTAAGAAGGTAGAACACGACGGTATGTCCGTCCAATTGAGCATTCCGACTGGGAAATTACCTCCCCACTGCAGAATACTGCGTCCTCGTGTTGTGTTCCCGGACGTCGGTTAGATGTGCTGTCAGTGGGAAGACCAAATCCTTGTTCTACTTCTTCCACACTGACGGCACAGAAGCTCTCTATGCTTACAGGATCGGCCTCGCGAGTGTGACTCCTTTATTGTTGCGCACATCCATAAGCCACGGTAACCACTTTCCATCAGGTGGGGGAATTATAAAAAAAAAATGTAGTCACAGTTGCATTTCTTCAAGTGAGGGGAGGGGGGTTATACCAGAGCTTCGTCCGGTAGGTGGCAGCTTATAGGTGAGGTTGAGATGGGCCCCAAACATGCCAAGATAAATTGGGCCAATCACACTTAATACAATCACTGGAGGTAGGATACGATGGTGTTTCTGTCCAATTGAGCTGTCCGACTAGGGAAGAATACCGCGGCCATAATAACTTCATATTGTGTTCCCGGCGGTGAGTAAGGTAGCCAGAGCTCACTGCAAAGTTTTGGTACTGTCAGTGGGAAGACCAAAAGCTTGTCCTGCTTTGTCTTTTACACTGACGGCACAGAAACTCTTGGTGCTTACAGTGTAGGCAGCGCGAGTGTGACTCCCTTGATTTTGCACATGTCCATAGGCCACGGTAACCACTTTCCATCCCTGCCACATAAGTGGTATAAAAAAAAATCACTGGTTAAGTGACACACAATCAAATCGTTCTCCTTCTGAGTTCAATAACAGCTTTTGCAGTAAAATCACCGCCATTTTGCCAATGTCAAGTCAGATATAAAAAAAATCTATAAAACGATTGATGGCGGGGCGCCAATGTCAAGTCCAGTCCGATCATATTCATGAAAACGTTTACGATGTCAATGTCAAGCCTATTACTACGCTACGTGTCGGCTTTGAAGTTTGAATATTTCATGGTTTTTTATTAATAATTTGGTTCTATTGAAGAACCGAATTAAACTTTTTACGTACATACATCTCGCCTTTATCCCCGGAGGGCTAGGCAGAGGTGAATTAACACCCACATTTCATCAATAATTGTATTCGGTCCTACGCTATAGAGGGTTTTTTTTATACAATTTAGGTGGCAGACAAGCACACGTCCCACCTGATGGAAAGTGGTTACCGTAACCTATGAACGTGTGTAACACCAGTGGAGTCACATCCGTGCTGCCAACCCTGTAAGAACAGAGATTTTCTGTACCTTCAGTGCAGAATACAAAATCAGGACAAGCCTTTGGTCTTCCTACTGACAGCACAAAAGCTCTACAGTGAGCTCGGGCTACCCTACTCACCGCCGGGAACACAACACGAGGTTATTATAGCCGTGGTATTCTTTAAGATGGAGGTGTTTCCCCAGTCGGACTGCTCAATTCGGACGGGAATACCGTCGTGTCCTACCTCGTATAAGCCTATTGCCGTATTCCGGGCACTATTGTTGACTCGAGTCATGCATCTGAGACTGAGACTGGGCTGTACACATATATACATATCTGCCTGATGTAACACAACCATATCACTTGGTTGTCTTGTGCCTTATATTTATAGGCTTATCCCCTATTACTTGGGACCGAATTCAATAATTGGTGGAATGTAGGTGTTAATTCACCTCTGCCTAACCCTCCATGGATAAAGGCGTGATTATATGTATGTATGTATGTAACTTTATGCACATAATATGTAAAATCTACCAGTTTGAGGTAGGTGCAAGTAGGAGAATAATACTAACAATTCACACATAACTTTGTACACAATCATAATACAGTGAATGGTCACTTCACTCGTAGACCTAGTAAATACTGATTTACTATACGTACCTTACAATATGTATAAAAAGGTAAGAAAGACAGTACTAGACACAAAAGATGCTGTCAAAACTGGGTACCCTACTCACCGCCAGAACAAAAGTATTTAGACAAGGTACCTTAAACGGGTAGTCGAATGTGGGTTCCCGCTGTACCCAACGTCTTTATGTCACAGAAGACAGAAGTGTATCTGTGACATAAAGATGTTGGGTACTGCGGGAACCCCCGCTGTACCCAACGTCTTTATGTCACAGATACAATAAGAACCCTATTTGTTAACTGCTACCTGTAATTTCAACTAACAATATAGTTGGCTTGTTTTAATATATTATGGTTTGGTAATTTTAAAATAACGGCCAAAAGCATAATTAGGGACATACAACAAGTGCTTTACAGAATACAGCGGCCATAATGACCTCGTGTTAGTTGTGTTCCCAACGGTGAGCTCACTGGAGATATTTTGTCTTGTCAATGGGAAGACCAAAGGCTTGTTCTGCTTTATCTTCTACACTGACGGCACAGAAAATCTTTTTGCGAGCATGAGTCTGCACGTGTTGCACAGATCCATAGGCCACGGTAATCAATGTCCATCAGGTAGGCCGTGTGTTTGCCCACCTAAGTGGGATATAAAAAAAATCGTTTTGTAAACCTTTTTAACAACAGCAATGTGAATAATTAGTGATATTCATTGGTAAGAATAGAAGAAAGAACAGACGTGACTAAGTGGTAACCGTAACCAGGAGTCTGCGCAGGAGCCAGACTTTTCTCTAGGGGTTAGGAGGTCATAGCCTCGTGGTTCCCGACAGAGTGCAATCCCCATACGGTGTCGTACAAGGCGACTAAGGGATGGGGCTGTTTAACATCAGACAGATATATACAGCTGAGACTCAGGTTCAGATGCAAGGCTCGAGTCAACAATAGTGCCCAGAAGACGACAATAGGCTCACCCACTATTACTTGGGACAGAATTCAATGATTGGTGAAATGTGGGTGTTAATCCTCCTCTGTCTAACCCTCCGAGAGTAAAGCGTGATTATATGTATGTATAGAAAAGAAAGAAAGAAAATACGTTTATTAAACACACACACAAAAAAATAGTAATGCCATTAATACCATGTGTCAGTGTGGAGTGTGTGTTTAAAAGGCCGCAGTTCAGCTGATGCTACAGATTAGGCACAATCTGCAGCGCTGGTTTTCAACTGTAGCCTAACCATGTATATGTATGTTAGGAGGTCATACGGCGATCAAAAGCTGTGGGTATCTGTAAACTGGTATTACTTTGGACTCCTGGGTTACCTTGTGACATTTAAAATGTTTTCTTTTAACATACAATTATTATCGTCAGTTTTTAGATGTGGAAATGTTATTCCTGTCATTATCTCTTTTATAGGTTTGATGACGATATTGAAAAACATACATTTAATTTGTCCCAAAGTGACCACGCTGTACCTCAGTTTACGGTATCTAAACACACCCTGGGTTTAAGATGATAGTCTCGGATACAACCGGAGACCACCTTAAGACAATGAAGATAAGAGGTAATTAGTTTAGTGAGACGTGCAACTGAATTCGCAACAATAGTGTAAAAATAAAATGTATTTTTAGCGTACCATGTGAAAATAAAACGTATTTTTATGTGCAATATTTGTATTTTCAATTGAACAATTTGCTTTGTTCTAGAGCGATAAGTACGACTAAAATGCAGAGACTAGTGATGTACAGGTTGTGTGCAAATAATGCTGTTAAATATTTTAGAACAGTGACTAGTATAACCTCAAAACATAGGTATTTTTACAGATCAGTCAAAGTGTGCGTGATATATGTCTTTCTTTGCTGTAATCGAGAGATGTGCGAACGTAGAGATAAGTACATACCTGTGTGTGCACATTGTTATGTGTAAACAAGATTAGAAATAAATAACTAACGGTTAATGCATATGAGGGCCCATACCAAGGTATACATAGGAAGTAGGACACGGCGGTTTTTCTGCCCAATTGAGCAGTCCGACTGGGAAAGTACATCCGCCCTACAGAATACCGCAGTTATAATAACTTCGTGTTGTGTTCCCAGTGGTGAGTAGGGTAGCCAGAGCAGGAGAATTTGTGTCAGTAGGATGACTAAAGGCTTGTCCTGCTTTGTCCTCTGCACTGACGGCACAGAGACTTGTGCTTACAGGGTCAGCAGCGCGAGTGTGGCTTCTCTAGTGTTACACACGTCCATAGGCCATGGTAACCACTTTCCATCTGGTGGCCGTGCGCTTGTCTGCCAACTAAGTGGTATAAAAAAAATACCTCCCAACACCCGAAAAGGGCCGTCTTAAAAGAGACGGTCCTGGGCCGGCCGGGGTATGATCAGTGGATACGCACACCTCCCCCGCCGTCGTACCCCGCCCTTTCCTCAAAAGAGATCCATAACACGAGTACTAACTGCTTATAAAGAGTACATGTTGTAATGTGACAGAGGTCATCATACACTTCTAACCAATTGAACCTTCTAGTCGATCAATATGCTAATCACGAAGATGCTCTAGAACAGGCTTACCTCACTGGTTTGGCTTTTCGAATTGCAGTTTTCTCGGACTGACTACCAATAAAAACTTTAAACGTAACTGAGAAATTATTATGCGCATAAGGATGATGATCTAACACATCAGGCTGTGAGCATGGCAGATATCCAACGGTGGTGGGACACTACATGGTGCAATGAAACATGGCAGCATATCGAAGCCAAGGAAATAGTAGCTCGAGGTGTACGTCAGATTGAAAGCATGCGATCGTCTTGGCTAATATCCGCTTCCGCGTCATTTCGTACCGGATTGAGCTATCAGTTTACGTATTCATTGCGTGTCTTAGGTAGTAAGGAACCGCGGTAGCCTAGTGGTATGGGTAAAGGACTGCTGATACGAAGTCTCGGGTTCGATCCCAGTTTTTACCATGGCACACACCAATGACTTTTCGATGCTTTTCGAAGTTATGTGTGTATTTATCGCAGGTTTATAAGTGACCGGTTAATGGCAATAGGCTCGCCCACCTATTACATTGGGACCTAAACATAAACTGGCGAACTGTGGGTGCTAGCACTTCTGCCTACCCCTTCGGGGATATAGACGTGAGTTTATATTATGTTATGTTATGTCTTCTAATACTTCTTGAGATTCTACCTCAAAATAAAGTATCGATAATGTTTTTCTTTTGGCATATCGAACAATAACAAGTTAGTCTTATTAATATTCCCACAGAATTCAATACAGTTGTTTGGATTGAAAGAAATCGCGAAGTACCTCTGCGGCTTAGCGGTAGAAAGTTCGACTGTTTAGACAGATGTTTGAGTGTTTTTATCCCCAATTTAGAAGCCATATGATAAGCTTACTTTAGGTTTAGATTACACTGTGTCATAAATAATTTACAACCCAGAACCATGCACAATCGTCTATTTACCCATTACGTACGAAAAAACAAACAATACATCGTTACTTACCTCATGTCGCTTGCAATTTTGACAGCTGTGATGAGCGCAATGACTTGCGTGACGCCCGTGAGTGACGCAGCGCAACGGCTTGCGTCCGTACCATCGAGCTGTATGACATATCCTGTATAGTTCAGTAAATTAAATTTACCAACAGCCAGGACGCACTACCGTCCGCGTCCCATCCAAAATATGACCAAACTTGTAACAATGAACACTTAAGTTACCGGGCTCTTTTCGTCAATTTTCTTTGGAAAGTACCTGACATTTTGTATAAATCAGCATACGATAGACTTATCGTTGGAGACAATGACTCTGTAAGAGAAAATGGATAAATAAAATAAGCTGCATGGATAACAAGAGTGAGCATGAGAAGTATTCTTACAATATAACATCAAAATGGGTGTGATGATACCCATTTCGATTTTGGGAAAACAATTTTATCATTTTAAATAAGCATGTAATAGAACAAAACTGATAATAGTAATCGTAATTATAATGTAAATTACCATGCTTAAGATTAAAGATAATAATTATGATAGTAACGCTTACAAAAATCGTTAGCAATCGGTAAATTATATAACACACATTGGATTAAATTACATTGAACAAAATTAATTTAAATAAATTAAAATACATTAATCAGTATCAATAAAATTACGTGACGTCATTAATTGCATTGGTCTGGGTGTTTCTATCTATAGCTGGAATCGCTCATGATTCCCCTTTCCTAAGACTTAATTAAAATGGTGCAATAGTATTTTTTTAAAGGTAATCACTTTTTGATCACAGGCACAGTGACATGTACCGGCGATAATTGGCCTACCAATCCCAGGTACGGGTTACGTAGGGTTGCAGCTGACTGTTCTATATGGATTAAAACTATTCCTCTCTCCTTATCTTCTCTCATGAACGCATAAATCAATCTCAAACACTATATTACACATCACTCTTTCACTTACACCCTATACATACACACACACACATACACAAACACACACACATTCTCACTCGCACAACCCGTTCCATAACTTACTTTAATTTTATTTTGTTTTGTCTTTATTCTGTTTATTGTATATTTCTCTGTTGAATTGTGAATGATTATTTTATTGTAATTATGGAGAAGCGAGGTCTCCTGGCACAAGTATCCTTTGCTACTTAAAAGGAGACTTCAGAAAATTAAATTTATGAAGAATGAAGATTATTATTATTATTAAAATGTATGTATTTACAAAACAGTATCCCAATTCCAAAGCATCAGATACTTCTAAATTTCATAACACAAGCGAGTAGAACTATACTTACCATAGGTCTAGACAGCGTTGTGTAGCATGTTGTGAAATATTTAATTAAATCCGTGCATTACATGGGTAACTGATGTTATCACTGTACTTATCGTTGCTATTATTAATTTGTTATGAAGTATAAACTTGGCTACAAATGATTATGAAAAAGTCAAAGACTTCTCTATGTATTTACGAGAATACGTACTAGACTAGCTAGATGTACTCTTAATACATCTACTGAGTCTTCCTCTGCACCGTATCTGGTTGACTGGTAGATAATGCCTACCTTTATACATGTGCATGAAGTTTAATTTTAAAAAATGTATTACAAGCTAGTAGGTATTGGTTTTAGCTTTAGAAGCAAAAGTAGACCTAAGAAAATGTGGATGGATTGCGTGAAACAGGATATGGTTAAGAAAGGAAGTACATGCATACATATAATCACACCTTTATCTACGGAGGGTTAGGCAGAGGTGAGTTAACACTCACATTTCACCTGTTATTGTATTCGGTCCCACGTAATAGGGGGTGAGCCTTTTTCCGGGCACTATTGTTGACTCGAGCCATGTATTTGAAGCAGAGTCTGGGCTGAATATATCTGCCTGATGTTAAACAGCCCTATCCCTTAGTCGCCTTGTATGACACCGCATGGTAAGAGATGACAGCATAGACATATCAATTAAGATATAGACGGATATATTTATAGAAAAATTTGGATGGTTTAGCGCGATGATTCTGTGGCTTAATGGTCAGAGTGTTCCCTCTGTAAGGAAAAGATCGTGAGTTCAAATCCCGCCTGAACAGATTTTTTTTTCTGTATTTTAATCGATTTGAATAGTTGGCATAGTAAATGAATGAATGTAAATGAAAATAATGAAACATGGTAAATATCCCGTTTATTCTGATACTGATGTGAGTGACCATGATAGTTTAAATACCTATATAGCATAGTAAATGGTTTAAAATTTCATTCCATAGACATGTTATGTGACACTACAACTGAAGAGAATGCTCTAAATATTTTCCCAACACAGCTGTGATCGTTTTCCAGTCTGACTGTGAATGCGACAGAATTTTAACATTTTCCGTGAAGCGATTGCCATATAATTCTATTAGCAATTGCCAGTCTCATAGAAAGAAGTTATTGAAAAATAAACTCTGTAGTAGGGCATCATTTTATCAAAGCTGATTATCAAGATGTATATCTTATAAGTGTACATAACTTTTATAGATAAGTTGAACACGAAATATCGAGACGGTTGGCATAGTTTCAGCGCCGTGTCAATGGACTTCGTATTTAGGAGAATAAGTATTTACCTAATGGTTATTAAAATGTCAAGAGCCAGTAACATAATTGATTACAATCGATCGAAGAAAATTGTTTTTGCCTTTTAGTTATTTGTTTCAGTAGTTAAACAATTAACCTAGTTTTATGTCAGACACACATTTCCTCTTGTTACTAAATAATATTATTTTTGTTTTGCATACATACATACATATAATCACGCCTTTATCCCCGGAGGGTTATGCAGAGGTGAATTAACACCCACATTTCATCAATAATTGTATTCGGTCCCACGTAATAGGGGGTAAGCCTATTGCCGTATTCCGGGCACTATTGTTGACTCGAGCCATGCATCTGAGGCTGAGTTTGAACTGTATATATCTGTCTGATGTTAAACAGCCCTATCCCTAAGTCTCCTTGTACTACACTGCATGGGAAGAGATGGGGTGGTCCTAATTCTACTCCACCACCACGCGGCTTTTGTTTTGGAACAGTTTAAATTCCTTTTTAATGGACTTCCAAAAGGAACAAAAAACTCACGCCTATATCCCCGAAGTGGTAGGCAGAGGTACTAGCACCCACATTTCGCCAGTTTATGTTTAGGTCCCAATGGCGAGCCTATTGCCATTAATCGGGCACTTATAAACCTGTGATAAATACACACATAACTTTCGAAAAGCATCGAGAAGTCATTGGTGTGTGCCATGGTAAAACCTGGGATCGAACCCGAGACCTCGTCTCAGCAGTCCACTACCCATACCACTAGGCTACCGCGGTTTTAATTATGCAAAATCACAGATATTATAAATAAGGCATTAAATTTTAGACTTTATTTCTATGTACTTAAGTCCAAAATCAAATGCAACGAGTTTCATTACAACTTTACATTCACTCAGCAAAAATCCTTATAATTTTGGACTTTAATTGCATTGCTCTAAAGTCTAAAATTAAATGGATTTTTTAGCAGTATCTTTAGTACGACAGTGGTTCACGATTCATCGGAATCTTTCATTATGGTCTTTCATGATCTCCACTTCAACGTATATCAGTCCTTCGGCTGTTGTAACCAGCCCATTGCCACTTATACTTACTCTGCGAGCGATTTCAGTAATTTTGGTCCTCTGTCGGTTGACCTAATTACGAATTTTAGCCTTCCAAGGAACCCCAATCATAGCTTGCTGCATAATCACTTACAAGACTCTCAGCCCCACTGTCAGTGTCCACGTTTTGACACCGTATGTCAACTAAATTAACCGATAAGAAGCGTGATAAGAATGCGTAATTTTCTAGGTATTTTCATGAAAATGAACTCCCATAAATTCCAATCAAATGATTTGTCTGATATTTTGATTGCAATGATTCAATGGTATTTGTGGTATTCGGTTACTGATAACTAGTATTACCAGTTTATTCTAGAAGCTGATAAGGAGTTTAACAATGTTTTTACACGAATATTTCAATTAGTAACCACACAGGTTTAAGAATATTATCCTTCCAAAAAGTATGATACTATCCTAATAATATTTCAAATGTGAAGTCGTGATATGTTTGGATGTATGTTATTCATCACTATAAAACGGCTGAACAGTGCCTCTAGACAATTGGCGATTCGTGGGCCGGCCTGTGTGAAATATAATGTTTTATGACACATACGTATGTTGACGACTGTCAAATAGGTACGTCAAATCCCATACTATTCGTTATTCCATTCTACAATACGCCGGCCAACGAATTGGCACATGGCTAGGGAGCTGATCTATATGTTTGTTATAGGGATAGATTAGAATCACCACCACTAGATTATAATCATAACCACGCACCATTAAGTCCTGGAATTCATTACCAGCTCACGTGTTTCCTTCTTCCTACAGTCCCGGCTCCTTTACCATCAGACAAGGCGAAGTATAATTGACGTGTTCTATATAAAAAAAAATCTGGGATGATATATAGGTTACTTTTATCACTGGAATAGGTTCCCACAGATTGCAGGAACGAGACCAGGCCTTCCATTCTACTAAAGCAAATCATACCACAGCACTGTCATACCACAGATATTGTAAAAAGGCATTACATTTTAGACTTTATTTCTATAAACTTAAGTCCAAAATCTCCTTTCCTACATAGGACAACACGTGCAGGCCTTAGATGTCACTCTCACACTGTGCAGAATATACGAGCAAGAACCAAGCGGTTTGGAGACTCTTTTCTTTTCCGCACCACCAAGACCTGGAATTCATTACCAGCACACGTGTTTCCTTCTTCCTACAGTCCCGGGGCCTTTAAGCGGGGCGTGAAAAAGCATCTGATGAGGCCGCTAAGCTGAGTGCCACCATTGTAGCACTTAGTGTCTGTAATGGTGACCCTCTTTCCTGAGACTTTGCCTTTAGCTCACCATCAGGCGAGATGAGGTAAAGTTGGCGTGTCCTATATAAAAAAAAAAATCAAATGCAACGAGTTTCATTCCAACTTTACATTCACTCACCAAAAATCCTTTTAATTTTGGACTTTATGGGCATTGTTCTAAAGTGTAAAATTAAATGGATTTTTAGCAGTATCTTTAGTACGACAGTGGTTTTGCTTTAGCAGAATTGAGGACCAAAATTCTACACAGGCAGTTAGAGGAGGTAGGACACGGCGGTATTTACGCCCAATTGAGCAGTCCGACTGGGGAAGTACCTCCGCCTTACAGAATACCGCGGTTATAATAACTTCGTGTTGTGTTCCCGGCGGTGAGTAGGGTAGCCAGAGCTCACTAGAGAGTTTGTGCTGTCATTGGGATGATTAAATACTTGTCCTGCTTTGTCCTCTACACTGACGGCACAGAGACTCTGTGCTTACAGGGCGACAGCACGAGTGTGGCTTCTCTGGTGTTACACACATCCATAGGCCAGGGTAACGACTTTTCATCAGGTGGGACGTGCGCTTGTCTATAAAACCTAAGTAATATATAAAAAAAAATTATACCTACATCTTTGGAAATAGAAAAAGTCACTAAGTGCCATGTCCCTGTATGTAGGATGATTCATAAGTATTACCTCCAAAAATTTGCTTGACCATCAAGCTCTGTGAAAACTGTTATTATCATGGTGCAAGGTGATACGTTCATTCATTTGAGGTTGTATTTATGAAGTCGATACAGAGTGGTGCATCTATGAACTGTCCATACTAAATTAATAATAGCTTAGCCTACGAGGTTACAACTTAAGCTCGACCGTAACCTAGTTAGGTTAAGGTCGGCTCTAGGGCAAGTCCCCTTAGCCGCTTGGTTCGGTTTGACCCCATCAACCGGTTTTATGACAGTTTTGCGACTTGCGACTAATTACAAATAGGCATTGTATTGAAGACAATACAATACCTATTTTGTACTAGGGTTTTGGAGGTCCCACTAAGTTCTTTGGGGCTGAAGTCCATCCCACCTGTAAGCTGTTACACGAGGCTCTGGCGTAGGTTTTCCATTCGAGGTTGGTTGCTTCCGGTTTTAGCTTTTATTGTATCCGTACAAGCTAAAACAAAAAGGGAGAAGGAGGAAGTTGAGGAAAAAATTCCCAAAACACTATAGATCTTAATTTATTTTTCTAAAATAAAATTAGGATAAGTAACGCCTTATAATACGCCTTATAGCGCCTTATATATATATCTACCAATTTTGCTACCAAATAAACTCCGCCGTTTCAAAGAGTAACCAAGCCCAGACTACTCTAGATTAAAAAAGGCTGTTTTTGGTTAAAACTACTAACACAGACACTTGAATTATATACATTTGTATAGAGGAGGTAGGACACGACGGTATTTCCGTCCAATTGAGCAGTTCGACTGGGGAAGTACCTCCACCCTACAGAATACCGCGGCCATAATAACCTCGTGTTGTGTTCCCAGCGGTGAGTAGGGTAGCAAGAGCTCTCTGGACTCTCTGTCCTGCTTTAACTTTTACACTGACGGCACAGAAACTCTTGTGCTTACAGGGTAGGCAGCACGAATGTGACTCCTTTGGTGTTGCACACGTCTATGAGCCACAGTAACCATTTTCCATCAGGTGGGACGTATCTTATCTGCCAACCAAATGGTATAAAAAATCAAATTAAAACCGGTATTCTATAAAAATCTTTGTTAAATTCCTACGTTCGAACTTTTTCATAACATTTCTTTTGAAAATGACTCAGAAGATTACCATTTGTACCATGTGTTTTATTTTCACTTTGAAGTCAGATTCTTGACCCAATTCCTTACGATATAGTTATAGAATTAATATCAAACATCCATCGATTGTTTTCGTAATCTTTCATTTAAGATTGAAAGTGTTGATGGCCGATATGCGAGTTGTGAGCATTGATAAAAATAGTTAATAATGAAGTATCAATTGATATCTTTGGTAAGGTGAGTCTGCACCAACATTGAACTTGAGATTGTATTGTGATTTGTACTGTACTTGAGATAATAAAACATAAAATAGCTAAAAATCCTTTTATTTATAACACTAGGTACCAAATATCCATTGTAATTTAATAGATATCAAAATAAAATGAAATAAAATCGTTTATATTGAGCATATTATTAATATATCAGAAATCCTTTTTAAAATAGTTTTAATCACGAAAGACTCAATATATCACCAGGATATCTGTATCTATTTATATTATTATATATATTTAGATATAGGATATGTGTATTTATTTTTTCTAAATTACGCGGGGAAAAAAGTGACTATTCGGTTTTTTCTTAAAAAAACTTGTACCAAAAAAAATACGTAATTTTTCTGGTAGTCTGAAGTCTCACCACATATTACCATGGGGAGGAGGGAGGATTAACAATTGATTAATGGATAGCCATTAAAACTGGAACCTTACTTTATTAAGATAGCAACCATTTTATTTCAGAAGGGAGATCTTTATACATTCTATATGGAATTCTTCCAAGATCTATCAACCCCAAATCAACCACACCTGCTAGCTGGCTACGGTACTGGTTCTTCCCGACACCCCGGAAAAACTGAACTAAACAGAACAAGCCGTTGAGTAACAGCTCCAGCTGTGATGAATGTAATAATGATAATATTATATCCCATTATAGTTATTCGGTCTCACGTGATAAAGGACGAGCCTATATAATAATGTTCGCTTTGTACATTGCATAACATTGAGTGAGACGTAAGTAAATATAATTTGTGTTGCGTAAGAGATTTGTATCCAAGATAGCAGGATATAGATCGCGTGACTGAAATTTAATAGATTGAACCTATTTGTTTCTTTTATCCAGATACTTCTGATTTTAGTGTTACTTTCGTTTGACGATAAATCCTTTAATATATATATTTAAATTTATTGAATAGATCCGTTACATATGAGTATTAACTACTTCTACTGTAAGTGCTTACAGGATCGGCAGTGCGAGTGTGGCTCCTCTGGTGTTACACACGTCCATAGGCCACGGTAACCACTTTCCATCAGGTGGGCCGTGTGCCTGTATACCACCTGCCCGTGGTATAAAAAAAAATGCAAAGGCAACTTGTGTGAAATAATTTAATGTGACGTCATAATATATAAAAGTATAATCATTTAATATTTATAGGTTCGGTGGATGATTAAAAACAAATAAACACGTTAAAAGACCACTTTTACCACTGTTTTACCGTTCTTAATTGAATAAGCTCAGTAAAATAATTTTTTTTTTTTTGGTACAGGAAATAACACAATAGGTTTATCTTCTCCATTAGGATTGCTGTCTTAACTCCCAATTCCAAAATCAAAGCTTGCCCCAAAGGCTCGTCGATTAATCAGTAGGGTGTCATCAAAATGGGCCAGAGATCTTTCTATTCGATTTTGAAAGTACTACAATTACACAAATACGAGGCCAAATCGTGAGAGATGGGCCTTGGTCGGCCTAGGTGCGAGGGATTTGCCTGTCAACCTCATCTCCAGCAACCAAGAACGATCCATAGACGGTGTACGTTTTAGTCGTTTCAAGTCTGACAAAACCATCGCGACCGGCTCCGACGTGAAAAGTATCCGTGGGGATTTTGAGTACATAAAAAAGTAAAAGTGTATGAAGATATTTGATGATTGTAGGTATATTTGAATATTTGTTAGGTACTCAACCATGCTCGAATAACTGAACGGTTTTGGCTGGAATTTCATAAAGGGATAGTCCTGAATAACAATAGGCTCCAGTCCAGAATAACTCCGGGAATTCGATCCCATGGGTAGCGGGGGAACATCAACTAATTTTCACGAACAAAATCAGCAGATTGTCAAAGTAAATGTTTCCTTTATTTTCACATGCCAGTTGATGCATTTGATGACGTATTTTTATTTTTGTAGCAGGTAAGCCCCTATGATGTTCGAAAGATTGATTGAATAGCATGTTTTCACCACTGCAGTGATTACTCAAGAGGAGAAACATAGATTCAGGCCTCATAAAGCCGAATGCAAACTTCTTTTGGTTAGGTAGGTATAGTATCTATAAATTTGCCTCATTATCCCATGTAAATCACAGCCTGTCATAGCCTCGTAGGTAAGTCTTTAAAAAAATATTTTACGGAAAATATGTAAAACAGTTGATCCCGGTTATCATTCGACGATTGGCAGTCGTTATGTGGGACAAATGGATGAAATGGCCCACACGGAAGGGATCATCACCTGGAAGATCAATGGTATCCCCACTGGTAATGTTAGTAGCATTTATCTACTTCTACACAAATGATGCATGATTTAACTTTATTTAAACACATCACTTTTGTTTCTGACCTGCTAACAATTTGATCAATAATAACAATCCTTAGGAATGCCCTCTCACCGTCACCTTATCAGCTCACTTCCTACATTCTTTTGAGTATAAGAGTAAAAAAGATAAGGTATACCTAGATAGCAACAGTTCACACTGTCACACGCTATCACCGTGGCCGCCGCGTGCACCAACCAGACAAAAATTTCCATTTAACATGATAGTGGAATGGCTTAACGTCAGCCATTGTTTTTATGTTAATGTGATTGATTGTGTCCAATTCGATATTCTTGATAATATTTTGGTGATAGGACAATGTATTTGAGGTAGAATATAGGAGGCAGGGCACGATTGTGAAGATTATAGATTGTGGAGTAGACCACGCTTTCCCAGCACGAACTTACCCGCTTTATTGCAGAAGCACCATTTTTGATATTCTTAACCACCTTACTTGCGTCCTATTTTCAACACTTTATTCCATAAATCCTCTTTACTATTGTACTGATGCTATTATTTGTGCTAATGTAAAGTTGTTATTAGTAGCACTATCATTAATTCTGTGTTAGTAGACGAAATAATTAATTAGTTTATGTGAAAATCAAAGTTATTCTACAATGATACGTTTCGTTCGACAAATTCGACAGATGCTTTTCAACACCCCGCTTACCGAATTCGGTATTTAAATAAAAATAAGTTTTTTATATTTGGATCGGGAAAAATCTTGAAGAAGTGTTTATCGGAAAAAAGTTTGAAAACTTTGAATTTTTTTTAATTTACTTCTCAGGTGACGCAGACCTGAAATGTGAATATGGAGATACTCCACAGACTATGGTCCACTTGTTAAAATGTTCCATATTCCCATACACAATACACCGGAGGAACTCACGTGTGCCTTCAAGAAAACATAATTTAAGAGTCGAAATGACAGAAGGAGTAGTTTACCTATATAATATTTTTTATACAAACTCCTCAGTAAATCACGAAGACTGTGAACAAACAAGGGGCAGAACTCTTCATGCATTATATGACTACGTTATCATAATCTCTCTTAATGACGGCGATCGATGTAATTCGATAAAGTCAAAAGAAAAACAAAAAATATAACTTTCATATTAGCACATTCAAGGCCGCAGAGTAATATAATAATTTTGATATTTTTATGGAGAAAGTTAACACTTAAATGATTGAGGCGTTAGGCTTAACATGAACGTATCATGAAATTTGTTGAGATTTCTCTCGATTCAATTTAGGCTGAATATGTGTCACATGTGTTTCATAGTATGTATAGCTTGTCCGACATATCGGTCCACAAATTTCGATTTACGTGTAATTTTATTAACCGAGCAAGCGAAACGCGCGAGTCTCCATTTCGACAAGGTGGCCGCTTGCTTTAGGCATCTATGTCTGTTCCGATTTAGAGAGCTTAATTCTTTTTCTATTAACAATTTTCAGTAAATTTGGCGCACATAGAGATTTAGGAGGGAAAATGGGGAGAAAAGGGGAGTTCGTTAAGACTACAGATGAGTAAAAAGGGTAAAAGTTTGTTGTAGCGATTTTTTATCAATGGTGTCCCCACTGGAAGTATAACAGTAGTAGTGTTAACATACTCCTAAACAAACGATGCTTGATTTAGCTTTATTTAGATATTATTGCGATTGTACCATTCATCCAAGCACATCACTTTTGTTTCTGACCTGCTACCAATTTGATCAATAATAACAATACTTTAGGTGATAATAGAGTATAAAAATTCGCTTGGGATTAAGTACGGGTTGTCATTATTTTTGGTGAAATATCCAGGTGAAAGATACGTATCGTTTTGTGTAAATGTTTTTTTAAGGATGCCAGATTTGATTAAGGGTACCAGAGAAAAGTGGCGTAGGGTGCTCATGAGGCCTACTGTTCACAGAACTACTACTTATATTTAGCTACATCATTTATTTTTAGAATTTAATTAAGTATTCATTTTAATAATGTTATGTTTTCATCCCTGTCTTCTTCATCTTAGTCTTAATAATGTGATAGGCAGAAAAACCCCTGTGTACGGTTATCGGTATATGTATAATACCCAATAACACTTTATCTTGATCGAACCTAAATTTCATTCACAGCATTCGTATTTACAACCACACCTATCAAAGACGCTGATATCAAAATTATTGCAACAATCTCTTAATATTTAGCAATTGCTTCTGTAATTATGATTGATAGATAAACAATGTCTTGTAATATAGAGTAATCTAAATAGATCAATATCATACGGATTGATCAATATTTGCAATGTTATTTTTAAAAAGGCATTATGACTCACGAGGCAAGTATATTGTATTCAATCATTTTGCTCCTCCTGTATATATGTATGTACACACAATTTATGTTTTGAATAAACAGGACTCGCCGCTGTTACAAAAGTGCGAAAGTTACAATAATTCCAAGAGTTTCAAAAGTACCTGCAATAGTTGTAAAAGTAGAATATATAAGTGTCGGTGTAAGCGTCGGTGCCTTTATGGTTAAAGAGGTCCCGGGTTCGAATCCTGGTCATTACACTACCAATGTAAACCCACTCCTAGCACAAGCAATTGAGCTTCGTTGGAGCGGTTAGAGGGACCATTAGTTTATTAATATTCTTTGTAAAAATGTACAAAAGTTCCAGAAGTACAACGTCGAACCTTATGCGATTGTTACAAGATAGATTTTCGATTCAGATGCGAGCCAATACACTCCTACTGATTGACGGAATATTTTATAATGCTTCCTCTTGGAGTTGGGGGTCAGATGACACTAACTACCGGGTTATGGAGTAAAGGAATTCAACCCCTGATTACAGGTTTAAATTTTGGATAGAACTGAGATTGGCACTAGATAGATAGATAGATAATTATTTATTGTACACCCATAGATTACAGTAGAACTTGTAGGTAGTATGCATACAGTTTAATGTACAATGGGCAGCCTTATCGCTGGAAGCGATGATGAAGATTTGCCGACTTGTAAAATTAATTTTACTGTTTGATTCTATTAAAATTCAGAACTCAATAGTACAAATATAAGATATAGATAGAAAAACACACTTTTGCATATTATTTGTGTTAATCATCACATCAACGACCGATGTCGAGCGATAACGATAAGTCGATGACGTCACACGTTGTTTTTAGCGTAAAACAATCATAACATGACAGATAGTGAAAAAACACGCTTACGTAAAGCTTTAGAATGTTCTTAATCAGTTATCGGTTTGAAACTGGATAGCCAACGTTTATTCTGTTATCTTTAAGATTAGCACTTACCGATTGCAGATTTTGATAGACTGATTGCGACTGTTATCTGCTACCATTCACTGTCCAATAAAAATCTACTGGTGTCAGTTTTATTCCTAACTAAAGATATAGAAAGAAAGAAAGCATATACTCAAGAACACATAATGTACAAAGGATCAAACAAATACATATAAATATAATAAGGTGGATGCATGCATTGCACATCATGCGCACTTAAATGGGCCACCATCTCAGCATGAATGATACGCACACTAGGGTACTATTAATGGAGTATACAGATTAATTGATTTTGGACTTTAACTTTGAATAGAGGGGATTGGCCCATAAAGCCTAAGCATAAAACAGTAAGTCTGTGTCTGGACAGCCACTGTCATACCAATGATACTGCAAAAAATATTGTTAAATTTTAAACTTTATTGATAGTCAGTGCTCACTAAAAAGTTTTTGTGCAGAAGTGGAAAGACCAAAGGCTTGTTCTGTTTTTTGTTCTGCACTGCATCATAGATATAATCACGCCGTCTGATGTTAAACAGCCTTATTCCTTAGTCGCCTTGTACGACACCGCATGGGAAGAGATGGGGTGGTCCAAAGTCTACTCTGCCAGGAACCACGCTGCTGCTCTGCACTGACGGCTCAGAAACTGTTCTCACAGAGTCGGCAACACAAGTGTAACTCCCCTGATGTTGCATACGTCCAACACGGTAACCACTTTCAATGAGGTGGGCCGTGTACTGGTGTGCCACTAAAATAGTAAAAAAAATTGTAGGTTTAAAATTAAATGAAAGAAGAGTTCGTCACATTTTATCATTCACTAAAGATGTCATGTGATTTTATACCTTAACAGCACAATCGAAAAGTCCAAAATTAAATGGCATTTTTTTAGTGTTTGTGGCATAACAGTTGCACAACCTGTTCATCATGCTGTGTTCCAGCGCGTGTGGTTCGTGATTCACAGCGGCCGCAATCTTTTTTACACTACAGAAAATAATTCCAATGGGCAGATATTTAGATTTCTACATACATTTTAAATATATGAAATAGTATTAGAGATATATGTAGGATTATACTCACGGAAACAACATAGATTAGAATATATAGTTTAGGCTATTTTTGGAATTTGAAATCATATTGATAATAAAACGACAATAGTTAAGAGTATTTTATTGTATAAATATGAATCGTTTCCTATGACATTCAAAATATATAAACGGAATTTTAAAAAAGTGGGAAGGAGAAGGGTATGTCTCGTCTCACGTTTCTCTTCGATCAATGAAATAGTTGGAAATCAGTAGCATGTAGTTTTAGGCTTCTCCATCAGTTCATGCGAAGCTGGCTTCATCAAACCGCGCAACATACAGATGACGTAAGTTTTTCCTGTGCAAAAAAAAAATTTGATTATATCTTATGATGCAAAATAAACTTTAATTCACCTCTGCCTAACCCTCCGGGGATAAAGGCGTGATTATAAGTATATATGTAGGTATGTATAAATAACTTTATTAATAATGTTCTTTCATGCAGTTGATACCAAAAAAGTTAAAGTTAATTGTATTAAATTTTATTCCATAACTCGTATGTCAAATATATATACCAACCCATACAAACCCATACACTGATCAACCTATTCTTCTCTTTTTTATATTTGATCCATCTGCACCCCTCTAGATGGTAAAAAGCTGAGGTGTAATCCAGAAGATACGGACCACAATTTCCGATACTACTAAACTGCCGCGTGATTTCCGGCAAAGTAGAATTTGGGTCACCCCATCTCTTCCCAGGCGGTGTCATACAAGATGACTAAGGGATAAGGCTGTTTAACACCAGACAGATATATACAGCCCAGACTCAGCCTCAGATGTATGGATCAAGTAAACAATAGTGCCCGAAATACAGCAATAGGCTCACTCCCTATTATGTGGGACCGAATACAATAATTGGTGAATACAATTATTGGTGAAATACATACATACATATATACAGTCACGCCTTTTTCCCATTGGGGTATGCAGAGACTAGTGTTTTCCACCTTCCACGCATCCTGGCATACTTCTTTCGCTTCTTCTACTTTGATAATTGTTTTCATACATGCTCGCCGGTTTCGGGTACTCTTGACATGTCCTTTCTTCAAAATGGCTTCGATTTGATTAACATACGTATGTCTACGTCGGCCCTTACCGGGTTGTTCATTCACCATTCAACACTGGTGACATGTGGGTGTTAATTCACCGCTGCCTAACCCTCCGGGGATAAAGGCCAGGTTATATATATATGTATGTATTAAACTTAAAATGATGGCCCCTAGCTTGACGGCCTTGATAGATGCGAATTCCACCGTATGTGGGTGGCACCGCAGGCCAACACCAGTTGACCTGGACAGGTATGGAGAGGGTGGGATCAGTTGAAATATCTCCACAGAATAAACGCCGTATCCATTTTTCAAACGTGTTGTCACTTGTCTACATAAATTTATTAACAGCCAAAATTTAAATTTGTTACATTCAATTTCAATTAAAGTTTCACCTCGTATAATGGCCTACATGGGAAGTTCACTCTTGATATTGTTGGAGGTCAAATTAAAGGTCGTTTATGTTCTGTCTCAGATGTTTGAATGACAAACGTGTGATTAAGAAAACAAACAAAATAAACATTGTTGTTTTGTGTGTGCACGGAATGTGTACGATATATTTAGTTTTATTATTGTTATGACACATAAGAAGGAACAAAACAGTGATTGTCAAAATCGTTGGAACTATAAGGCCCCTCGCCCACGGTGACTTTTTGTATGCGATGTTGTAGCGATGTTGTCGTGCATCCGTATCGATACAGTCGCGATTCAATAGCACGTTAGCATCGCTATTGTAGAGCGTTGCAAATGCGACTAACACGCGTTAGAAGCGATGCTGTTGCGACTAACACGCGTTAGTAGCGATGCTTTTAGTTCAAGTATTAGGTCAGACGGTAGTTCGCTACCGTGAAACATTAAAATAAATCAATAAAAAAATTGATGTAGAACCATTTTTGTAACCTTCAGGCAAGATGAGACAAGTTTAAATATGTTTCAAATTTTGTTTATTACTTTAAGAAAATTTTTGAGGTGAGGTGATTCGATAAATTGAAATGTGTTGACTACCTACTTTTTAAAGCGACTGTATCTATAATAATATTCTAGCTAGAGGTTATTCTACACAACAGTATTTAGACGCAAAGTAAACAGCTTTACTAGCTCGTATAATGGATTTTAGAGTGCGGATATGTATACTTAGAAATAATATTATTTATATCTTATAAATAAAGACAAATAACATGCTTTACAAAGAAAAATCCAGACCAAATATTTGTTAGCACTGATGAGAATCGAATTCGCAACCTCAAACTACTACATCCATACTCATAGGTACAATATTAATTCAATGTGATATACAAATGATTAATTGTCGACGACAAATAACAATTATCTTACTAAGAAACACACAAGCTTAAAGACGAGAGTCCTGATTCTGTATATCATACAAAAATAATATAAATAGATTGTTTGTAGGAATTGAACTTCCTTATACCGAACCATCCATACAGATAGGAGTTGAAGAAATTATCAAGTTTTGGAATGTCTTCATAATCGTAGTGTTATGATTTGACTTTTCTGGGAGTGACTACCGTCTAATATCGGCATATTTGCCATGTATCCGATTTTTCGGCACTGTTGCAAGCGCCATGTTGATGGCATGGATTTCATCGTGATCATGGCGCTTGCAACAATGCCAAAATATCGTAATCTGAAAGCAATACATGGCAAATATCCCGATATCTCTAATAGTATCTGTATCTCTAATCACCGCCAAATGATAGTTTAAACAATTTATCAATATTTTGGTTCATATAGGTATTGATCTATCAATGAGTTAACCAGAAACTAATTGATGACGTTCTAGGTGTCAAGTAAGTAGCTAAGTAGGTAATAAACAAACAAATTGAACGCTATGCGTCTGTAGGTTAATAACTTCAATAACGCAAGGTCGACTGCGCCGGCGCAATGTGGAACGTGCGGTTTTTTTATTCACTCTATCATCGCCTATGATACTTCCGTATGTGGTTGCATAACAAACACTATCGGGTATAAAGGAAATTGTACAGGTATGTTGCAGTAACCTTAAAATAGAAAAAAAAACTAAATATAATTTGTAGAAAACGCCTTTCTCTTGCCGCAAAGCCTTCACTGTAAGAGCTCTGCCTCATTGTGACGCCATGCCATGGCAATGTCGCCGGCTACATATCCAAGTAATTATTTTTGAAATGTATGGTAACTAATTAATTTTGGGACGGCCTAGCGGCCAAATTGTAAGCGTGGTCACGAGCTCCAAATCCCTACCAAGAATTTGGACTCTCTGACGACGTTGCCAGTGTTGCCATTATAATTATGAAATAAATTAAATTATGGCTGCAGCTTACATGTGTAATGTAAGCTAAACCCAACTCACTCAATCGCAAGTCTGCCGGCATTTACCCCTTAGTTAGGTTAGGATAACAAAGAAGTACGAACAAGACGTAAACGAACTGACAGTCGAGACGCTATGGCCAATCTAAATGGCGACCTTCGGATGCCATAAGTACCCATAATCTACAACAGATTTTATAGTGTGATGAGAGCCTTTAACACATAAACCTAATCAGCTTTCGAACGCTATGTGGTTTGCGCACGAACACGAACGATCTATCAGGTCCAAAGATGTTTTTTAAAATAAAGTTAGATTTTTTTTTTGCGATATCTGGATTAAAGTAAATGTAAATGTAAACTTAACTAGATTGCAAATACATACATATTATACACAGATAAACCCAGACCAATGCAAATATTCATATTCATGCATTTAATATTTACACTTTTTTTTACGTGCGCAAAATCCCCACGGACATCTCTCCACCGGAGCCGGTGGGAGGGGTTATGTCGGACCTGAACCGACTAAAACGCACGCCGCCAGTGGGTCGTTTTGGCTGCCGAAGGTGAGGTTGACAGGCATATCCCTCGCACCCCGGCCGACCCAGGGCCATCTCTCACGATCTGACCATCTCCTCGCGTGTGTGGGGGCTACAGAGTCCCCAGATCGTCCCCGGAAATGGGGAGGGTGACAGGCGGCTCCACCAGTCACCCCCAGGCCTGCGCTCATGGGAGGCGGAGGTCGTTCATCGACCTTAATATTTACACTGAGCGGGAATCGAACTTTCGCCCTGCATACGACTGCTATGCAGGGCTAACCACAAATATTTACACCGATCATTACGACTACAGCAAAAAATAGTCTAGTTATTGCCTAATATATTGCGTCAAAAACATAATTCCTTTGTTAACTATATCTTTTACGAGTACGTCACCAAGGCCACTTGAGCAGTAACCGTAACCAATAAGTATTCGATACGACCAAAACATCACACAGCCACGTTTTTCATTTTGCCAGCCTTTTATTCAGTTTAAAGTCTTACTCCGTCAACTATGCTACTCAAGTAAATTTTTGTATTTAGATTAAGTAAATTAGGTGTGTGTTTGTAAATAGACCAAAAAAAAGAAATGCCCGCTTAGTTTCTTATCGGAGTCTTCTCAGGTCCGGGCCGCGTTTCGAACCGGTGGTCCATTTACTAAACTGATATTCATGTTCCTTTTTTGTTGACGTTTTGTAAGTTCCGATGTAATGGTCTATACAGAATAAATGATTTTTGACTTT
The DNA here is from genome assembly GCA_963662185.1 of Eilema griseolum. NCBI lineage: Eukaryota > Metazoa > Arthropoda > Insecta > Lepidoptera > Erebidae > Eilema > Eilema griseolum. The sequence goes on from OY759249.1 coordinate 9,123,412, forward strand.
TGACTTTCTTACCGATTTGATTTTTAAGTCACTTCATATCATCAGTCTCTCGATTATGGACCTTCCTGTAATAGAAATTTAACATATTATTCTACAATCATCGTGCTGGCAAAACTTACTTTACTCTCGCTTTACTTCACATGTACGCCTGTTCACAGTTCACTTTCAAAGTTGATTTTCAGATTTCAATAAATCGTATTTAACACGCTAAGCGCCAAGCATATATGGCCTTGCCACACATTTTGACATGTTTTTTTTTAATGTATATTTCACTATATTTACGGTATATTAACATAATAAAATACACTCCCTCTCGTTTTCAGGTCTTTTTACGGTTTTTCAGAGCGTGTATCATAAATGATACACTGGCCTACCAAATACTTTTGCGATCTTTCAGATCTCCCAGGCCACGTGTAACATTTATGATACACGCTCTGAAAAAATATATTTTCTATATTTTCAAATAATATCGTTAAATTTAGTTACATTTGGGTATATTAAAGTTTATCGGGATATTTACCATGTTGTATTATTTGGAGTTTTCGATATTTCGGCGCTGTTGCAAGCACCATGATCACGGAGGAACTGGAGTATTGGCGGTAAACAATGAAAAAGTTTTGAAGAAGACTTCAGTTTCAGAGAAGACTGTCATGTCCCTGGCAGAAGATCTTTTAGATGCAGGCAGAACTTTATACACTGCTAATTATTATACAAGTGTTCCTCTCGATTTGCGTTTGAGAAAAATGAAAACGCATTTGGTTGGTACATTGAGGTCCAACAGAAAGCATTTACCTAAGGAAGTGATGAATGCGAAACTGAAGAGGGAAGAAATGGCAGCAAAGCAATCTGGAGAAGGAATAGTAGTACTGAATTGGCGTGATAAGAGAGACGTGAAGATGCTTACTACAAAAACATCAGCACTTGAGTTTGTTCCTATCAATAATAGAAGAGCTACGGCATTGACAATGAAACCAAAATGTATAGATGACTACAATAATGGTAAGTCTTCCATAGACCTCAGTGACCAAATGGCAACCTATGGGTCCGCACTTCGCCGTTGTACCAAATGGTACCGCAAACTTGAATTTGAAATAATATGGGGAACAAGTTTAGTAAACGCTCATTTTCTGTACAATGAGTACACAACTAAAAAGAAAATGACCATCACTGAATTTCGTGAACATGTAATTTTGACTTTATTGGAGAGGAATTCTTCAGTAGGCAACCAGGCTAACCTTAGATCTTCGAGACCACGACCACCAGACAAACATCTTCTAATTCAAAAAGTAGTAAATAATAAAAAGGTTCGGGGACGTTGTGTCGAATGTTATAAAAATTTGGCAGAAAAGGAGTTGGAATTGATGGTAAAATGAAAATGGCGCCTCAAATTTATACTATATGCTCAGTTTGTGGAACTTTCATGTGTCGTAACTGTTTCAATGATATTTAAACTATCATGGTCACTGACATCAGTATCAGAATAAACGGGATATTTACCATGTTTCATTATTTTGTCGCAATGCCTGCGCTCACCCAAAGATGGCTCCCCATTGGACAGACCGGGAGTGTACAAGATTGACTGTAGCTGTGGCAGTTCTTATATAGGACAAACAAAAAGAACGGTTACATGCCGAATCAAGGAACACATCAGGGCAGTCAAAAACAATGAACCGCATAAATCTGCAATCGCTCAACATTTATTGGAGTCCGGTACGAACCACTGGATCGAACTACATAACCCTCAGATGCTTTCGACAGAACGCCACTATATACCAAGACTGGTTAGGGAAGCAATTGAAATAAAAAAGTATAAAAATTTCAATCGTGAGGATGGGTTTCAACTGCCGAACGTCTGGCATCCAGTGGTCCGTCTTTGCAAAAACAACCGGGAACAAGCTAAAACAAAATCGCGAGTGGATACAGTGAGCATCGTATGTCGTGAACGTGATCGAGATCGGGTTCGAGTTTGTAGTGAGAGTGAAACCAATAGTAGTGTAGATACGCGTAGTAAAAGAACTCGAAAGAGGGTAGATCGATATAATTACTCCTAGAAGAAAAAACTTTTTCTTAGTTCACCGCCACTACTCCAGTTCCTCCGTGATCATGGTGCTTGCAACAGCGCCGAAATATCGGAAGCTCAAAATAATGAAACATGGTAAATATCCCGTTTATTCTGATACTGATGTTTCAATGATACTCATTGAAACATTACCTTTTTATTTTTGTAATTTTCTATAATAAATATGCAAAAAGCATTGTGTTCTTTTAGAAGTCACCGTCAGATTTCAAGTTTCATATTTTGTCAAGTATACATTATATCCCAGGCCCAAATACACAGTTAGATTGTCACAGGCCAGAGCTTTAATTCCCTTGAAGCAAATGTATGGAAACGTGCGCATTGTTGATACACAATGCTTTGAACACAAACTGTAATGTGTATCATTTTTGATACACACTGCACTAGCAATTTTGCACGTGCAAAAATGATACACTGGCACTTAGCGTGTTAAGCAAAATCACATAATCAATGTGGTGACGGAGAATGAATACAAGATCCATCACCCCATCATTCTCATCCAAAGGGTGTTGTAAGAGTCGACTAACGGAAAAATACGTGGACTAAAGGAAAACTCGAAATAAAACCCTGTACCAAGACGTCTGGTCAGTGTGGAAACAGAAGGCAAAAGCCTCCCAATATTGGAAGAGACTTACACCTAGCAGTGAACTGCCATAGGCTTAATTGATTTGATTTGAAGCAGAGTCATTTAAATTTTAAGTGAATTTTCTGTATAACTGGCATAACATAACAAAAATTAAAAATTAGTTTTCCTGTTTCTTGTTCTTTTGACATTTTAATTTAGGATTTGACTTTTGTTGACAATTGATTATATTAATACTGGTGACTTCTTTTGGATTAATTAAATATCTAATGTATCTATATTTTTGACGATGAATTTCAGATGCTATTAAAGACGATAAATTATTATATTTTATTTCAATTGTGTAAACAAAAGAGGAATAAAATAATGTAATATTTGCATGCCATTACTGGTGATAATACATTGTACTTATTTTATTTTTAGCGACCAACTTATTATGACTGTATTATGCAAATAAATGAATAAATAAACAACATAACATAACATAAACACACGTCTATATCCCCAAAGTGGTAGGCAGAGGTGCTAGCACCCACATTTCTCCAGTTTATATTTAACCTGCTATAAATACACATATAACTTCGAAAAGCATCGAAAAGTCATTGATGTGTGCCATGGTAAAACCTGGTATCGAACCCGAGACCTCGTCTCAGCAGTCCATTACCCATACCACTAGGCTACCGCGGATGTAGTAATGTAAACGTAGTGTAATATAAACATAATATATTTTCTAACGGTACAGTCTCTGTGGCGTGGCGGTAGTGAACGCGACCGCTACGCAGGAGCCCAGGTTCGATCCCCGCTCAGTGCAAATATTTACATGTATGACTATGGGTATATACATTGGTCAGGTCGTGCCATATGAACATCTATGGCAGTCTAACCACAGAACTTTGATATCGTCAATTCGCTGTGGAGGTCAGGTGGCAGTCGCTTCAAAGAAAATATCGAAGTTCAGCCGAAAAGGTTCAGAGAATGGTGATTTTTTCGTACCAGCATATTTCATAATCATAACACAATCCTTGGTAACCATAACACGTGGCGAGAAAGACAAAATATTTCGCAAAGAGCACGCCTTGAGCCACGCTCACGGAAACACGCGGAAATGTATTACTTAAGTACAACCGTGACTTAAGGGTCAGGTTGAACGTTAGTAAACAAACTTCGACAGTAATACATTTAGGTACTACTAGCTGTTGCTCTTTTGCAAAGTCTAATCTAACTCTGTACTTACATTCAATAAAATCTATTTTTGGTTTTGGCGTAAAAGCATAGTTACACACATACACCGCACACGCTCACCGAGTGTCCAGCGTGGGAGACGCCGAGGCGGGAGCTTGTGGCGCCCTGGGAGTGAGGGTTCTCACGCTCTCCACCTTGCTCGCGGCGATGGTCCGCTGCGCGGATGCGTGGGCGGCCGGCGCCTCCTTCTGCGAGCAAGTAATGCTCGTGAAGGAGGAGGCGGGTCAGGAGCGGCAGCGGGAGTGACGACGGATCGCAAGGCAAGCTGCCCGCGTACGAAGGCAACTCGGGCGTCAGAGGTCGATGAACGACCTCCGCCCCCCATGAGCGCCGACCTGGGGGTGACAGGTGGAGCCGCCTGTCACCCTAGCAGAAGCAGGCCACGGCGGCGGCGCGCCTGGCGCGCCTCCCCGTTTACGGGGAATGAGTTGGGGACTCTGCAGTCCCCACACACCCGAGAGAAGAGGGCCAGATCGTGAGAGATGGCCCTGGGTCGGCCGGGGTGCGAGGGATATGCCTGTCAACCTCACCTTCGGCAACCAAAGCGACCCGCAGGCGGCGTGCGTTTTAGTCGGTTCGAGTCCGACATAACCTCTCCCACCAGCTCCGGTGGGGAGGTACCCGTGGGGATTTTGCGCACGTAAAAAAAAAATAAAACGTTACATACATGCAGACATACGCCGTCGTCCCCGAAAGGTTGGGCAGAGGTGAATTAACACCCACATTTCACCAATCATTGTTTTCGGGCCCACGTAATAAGGGGCGAGCATAGTCTACTATTGTTGACTGAAGCCATGCATCTGAGACTGAGTCTGGGCTGTATATATATCTGTCTGATGTTAAACAGCCCTAACCCTCAATCGTCTTGTACGACACCGCATGGGCAGAGATGGGATGGCCCAAATTCAACTCTGCCGGGAATCACGCGGCTATCGTTTACAGCATGTACCTACCAAAAATGCAAATACAAATTATACAGTCAGCGTCAAAAGTAGATGGTGATTGTAAAGATTTCATACTTAAGTATCTTAATGATAAACTAATAATGATGGTAGATCTAAATAACATTTTAAAACATTTTATTCTAAACTACCTCCCCTACCCTGCTCCGCCCGTGGCACATTTTGAAACTTCATATTACGCCTTTGAGCCCGCATTTTTTTAGTCTTCAAATAATATATGGAAAATGGCCGGATTTATTGACATTTATGATCACTGCTCCGCTTCCTTAAGTTGTAGTGTGATGATAAGTCTTAAACCTTGGTAAATAAACGTACTATTCAATACACAATTTTTGAATTCGAACTAGTAGTTCCTGAGATTAGCGCGTTCGAACAAACAAACAAACTCTTCAGCCTTATAATGTTAGTATAGATAAAAAAATAAAAAGTAAAAAATATTTTAATAGGGTCCGTTAAAGATGTAAATAACATTTCCATTTAATTATAAATTACTTTGCCTAAAAAATAATTATGAAATCTGAAGAAGCACTTTGATCTTTCAGCAACGAATTATTTGAGAAAAATGTAAAAAAATATCAGTTTCTTAAAACTGATAACTAGTTCTTATAAAAGTTCTTATAATTGACCAAACTGGAATTGATTATGGTGATGTTTTTTACTTTGACCTGAATGCAGAATAGCTCAACAGATTTGACTGTCTTCTAAACAACTGTGTGTGACCATGTATCTGCTTGTCGGTTGCAACTAAATTGGTTGCCGATTCGTCAGCGTCGGAACCAACGTGTTCTTACCACTCCCTATGCTATATTAACTTGTCCTAATTCTCCCTCTTACCTATTTCCCTATTTTCAATATCTTGGCTCCAATCACGACAAAAATTTGCGTTCAACAAACAACCTCGTCTTGCGCTGTCCTACTCATCGATCCGATTTCATCCAATCTTCCTTTCCTGTACAATCTATATTTCTTTGGAACGAGCCTTCTCTCGAGATCAGAAGGGCCACAAGCCGTTACACATTTAAAATGGGAGTTTGGAAGCTCATGGATAAATTGGAAGAAACTTCATTGCAATTATATCTAAATATGTTTGATTAGATATTATTTTGTCTATGTATATTTTATTTATATATTTATGTATAAATGCATGTATTACTATATATTTTTACCTAGTTACCTTTTATTATGCACATACTTTGTTATTCTTTGCACCAACTATAAGGTTTACTGGTAAGGAATGCCTGTGGCATTAAGTCCACAAATGAAAATAAATATTTAAGTAAATTCAGGAACTTCTTTGCCGCACCATAAAGTCGCACATTTTTTTATCTGCACACATATTTCCTACTATTCCGGTACCTTCAAGCGCGCCATGAAAAAGCATATCATGAGGGAAGTCATATTGACGTGTCCTTTTACTAGCAAATATGAATAAACAGCAAAAAGTTTCCAACTTCGGTACTATAAATATTTTAACTTGCGAAAAATCCCCACGGGTACCTCCCTCGTCGGAGCCGATGGAAGTGGTTATATCCAACTCGAACCGACTAAAACACACGTCGCCTGTGGGTCGTTTTTGGTTTCCAAAGGTGAGGTTGACAGGCATATCCCTCGTACCCCGGCCGACCCAGGGCTATAGCTCGTGATCTGGGCCTCCTCGGGTGTGCGGAAAGAATCCGCAACTCGTCCCCGGAAATGGGGAGGCTCGTAACGCGCACTGCGGCTTACTTCTGCCAGAGTGACAGGCGGCTCCTCCACGCCCAAGCCTGCACTTATAGGAGGCGGAGGTCATTCATCGACCTAACTCCGGTACTATAGCAGTACTAGTATAGTATTTTGCAATTTGTCCGACTCTAATCAAGTTTGACGTGCACTGCACATGCCGCACGACTGTGACTGTACGAGATGTCACAAGAGCACTGTATCACGCGCAAACGCACATGCTCGCAAAGATGTAATCATCACATACATAACATAGCGCTGATGAATATTAATAACTATTAAATGTAAATAAATAAAACTTTATAGCTACAAAGTGATGCGGTGATTATTATTAAATGTAACATGGTATGTGATAGTTACATTTTAATGAGTTGATATGTGAAGTGTGATAATGTCTGATAAAACATCTATTCTTACAGACTGTTCCCAATGCGATTTTTTATACCACTTAGGTGGCAGACAAGTGCACGGCCAACCTGATAGAAAGTGGTTACCGTGGCCTATGGACGTGTGTAACACCATAGAAGCCACACTCGCGCTGCCGACCCTGTACGCACAGAGTGTATGTGCCGTCAGTGTAGAGGACAAAGCAGGACAAGCTTTTAGTCATCCCACTGACAGCACAAATTCTCCAGTGAGCTCTAGCTAACCTACTCACCGCTGGGAACACAACACGAAGTTATTATAACCGCTGTATTCTGTAGGCCGGAGGTACTTCTCCAGTCGGACTGCTCAATGGGGCGGCAATACCTCCGTGTCCTACCTACTATTATTATTTTTTTATCTACGACAGTAGGTCACAGTAGTCAGGTAGACAGTAGGTACGGTAGAGATTTGACGGCACAAATTTGTCACAAATTTCGACCGGGTTGGTACCACCGTGCAATATTGCGAAAAACCCTTCATAGTAATTCAATTTCGGTTGGATTGCGTTCAGGGATCAGCAAATGCATAGCCGGGTAGGGGTGATGGTGGTCGCAGCACTAGTGGGACCAGTGGGTCTTGGCGTAGTCTAGTGAGGATGGTGCGGGGCGACGCGCCGGTCAGGGAGACCCGTAGAAACGGTGGTGCCGCTGGCCGCCCGCGGTATAGTACAGAGGCCCAACTGGGACTAACCACCCTGGAAGGCTGCCTCACCAGACCGCGCATAATCCCGGTATGGCTCGTCGTGCCGGTTGGTGACCGGAAGTGGGGGCCAGGCGACCATATTCGGGGGGGTACGGGGGCCCTTCCGTACGGCGTGTCGGCTCACGCCATGCCTCATAATCATAGACAAAACCAATATCCCGCACTTTGTCACGCGGTGCTGCGACGACAATCACCTCTTTTTTTCACGCCCTTTTCTCCTTTTCATCATGGCAGCGCATTTAAGAGTATTGGGCAACACAGCGGCTCTACAGACTCCCACAAGCTCGCTATTTGAGGTGGAGTCCACTAACATCTGTGGACTCCATGCGAACCTCAACGCCGTCCACCAACACCTTGAGACGGCGAAACCAGATATGCTCTTTCTCACGGAGACACAAATAGGCCGCCCTGATGACACGACCTACTTGCTTTACCCCGGCTATGTTATCGAGGAAAATTTCCGTGCAAAAGCCGGGGTGTGCGTGTTTGTTAGGGCGGATGTTTGTTGTCGCCGTTTGCGCTGCCTTGAGGACCCATCCTTTTCAACCCTATGGGTACACGTAGACCATGGCTCTACGAGTCAGATCTATGTGTGCCTCTACCGTTCCCATACAGGAGATGCTGAGACAACTCGACTCTTTGAATATCTGAGTCAGGCGGCAGATGATGCGCAGGAACGGTTTCCGAACGCCGAAGTGGTATTTTTGGGGGACTTTAACGCCCACCACGAAACCTGGTTGGGCTCCTCCAAAACAGACCATGCGGGAAGAGCCGCCCATGCATTTGCTCTGGCGCATGGCCTGACCCAATTGGTACACGAGGTCACTAGAATACCAAGAAGGTCGGGCCTAGCACCCTCTCTGCTAGACCTTCTGCTGACGAGTCACCCAGACCTGTACAGTGTTTCGGTACAAGCCGCTTTAGGCAATTCCGACCACTGTCTGGTCTGCTCCAAGGTGCCAATTATAGCGCCTTCAAGACCCGTGCAGGGGAAGCGGCGTCTCTGGCACTACTCGTCAGCAGATTGGGATGGGCTGCGCAACTATTTTGCGTCCATCCCGTGGGTTGAACGCTGCTTTGAAGGTAAGAAACCCTCGGATTGTGCTACTGCTGTTGCCGGTGAGATCGGTCTGGGTATGGAATACTATATTCCTTACACTGATGTCACCGGTGCCCGAGGAGTGCGCCCTTGGTTCGGGCGCGAGTGTGCGAGGGCTGTTGATCAAAAGCAGTCCGCGTATCGCGCTTGGGTAAGGGCGCGTGCCACGCACGATCCCAATGTGAGCCACTTCAAGGCGGCGTACAACAGAGCCACAAAGGTCTGCAAGAGGGCTTACGTCAAAGCGGATGCCCTGCGCATTGCGCGGCTTGGTCAAGAGCTAGTGGCACATCCCACGGGCAGCCGTGGATACTGGCGACTGGCCAAAGCCGTGCAGGCCAACTTCTGTCAGCCTTCGCTGCCACCGCTGCGCTACCCTGATGGATCCCTGGCCCATGGACCGCAAGAGAAAGCCAATATGCTAGTAAATCTCTTTGCGGCCAATTCCCGAGTCGATGATTGCGGTATACAGCCGCCGACACTACCCAATGGTGACCACGTAATGCCTGAAATACGTATCAGGCAATGCGATGTTCGTGCGGTGCTTCAATCACTCGATGTCCGGAAAGCCAGTGGCCCGGATGGTATTCCAGCGGTGGTCTTACAAAAATGTGCAGCGGAGTTGTCTCCGATGCTTACGCGGCTGTACCGACTGTCCTACAGCTCGGGTACAGTGCCTTCGGCTTGGAAAGAGGCGAATGTACAGCCGATCCCCAAGAAGGGGGATCGCTCAGAGCCAGCCAACTATCGACCCATAGCCGTCACCTCAGTGCTGTGCAAGGTCTTCGAGCACATCATTAACAAACAGCTCATGCGTCACCTAGAGGATCACTCCTTAATTAATGACCGGCAATATGGCTTCAGGCCGAAACGGTCAACGGGTGATCTTCTAGCATACGTTACCCATCTTTGGGGTGAGGCTATGGACAAGCACGGCGAGTCACTGGCAATTAGTCTTGATATCGCCAAAGCTTTCGATAGAGTCTGGCACAAATCGCTTCTCTCCAAGCTACCAGCCTTTGGTCTGCCTCCTAGACTGTGCAACTGGATTGCTAGTTTCCTGCAGGAGCGCCGTATCCGCGTCCTCTGTGATGGACGGGCTTCGGAGTTCTTGCAAATAAATGCTGGCGTACCGCAGGGGTCTGTATTATCTCCCACTCTCTTTCTTCTGCATATCAACGACATGCTGTCCACCGGCAGCATACATTGCTATGCAGACGATAGCACCTTACACGGGAGTTATCACGGACAACCTGCGGCCAAACAGTCTGATATCGTGGAAAAAAGACAGCTTCTTGTCACTGAACTGGACCGGATCTTGAATCACATTTCTCAATGGGGCTCCGAGAACATGGTCGAGTTCAATGCCAAGAAGACGCAGGCTTGTGCGTTCACAGCAAAGGTATCTTCTTTCCTTCCCCTTCCCACTCTTCAGAGCACGCCACTTCCACTGCAGGACAATCTCTATATCCTAGGCATGGATATTCGCTGCAAACTGAATAACAGAAATTACATCGAGAGCATCATCAAAACAGCCTCGCGGAAACTCGGACTCTTAAACAAAGTGAGACGTTTTTTCACGCCGGAGCAGCGGTGTCTTCTCTATAAGACACAAATTCGCTCCTGCGTGGAATACTGCTCGCATCTCTGGGATGGCTCCGCGAAATACCTACTAGATGCTCTCGACAGGTTGCAGCGACGCGCGGTCCGAATTATTGGGAACCCTGAGGTCACGAACACCCTCGAGCCTTTGCAGATGCGTAGAGATATTGCTTCCTTGGCTGTATTTTACCGTCTCTACCACGGTGAGTGTTCTGACGAGCTCTTCCAACTAATCCCACCATCTCCTTTCCTACATAGGACAACACGTGCAGGCCTTAGATGTCACCCTCACACTGTGCAGAATATACGAGCAAGAACCAAGCGGTTCGGAGACTCTTTTCTTTGCCGCACCACCAAGACCTGGAATTCATTACCAGCACACGTGTTTCCTTCTTCCTACAGTCCCGGGGCCTTTAAGCGGGGCGTGAAAAAGCATCTGATGAGGCCGCCAAGCTGAGTGCCACCATTGTAGCACTTAGTGTCTGTAATGGTGACCCTCTTTCCTGAGACTTTGCCTTTAGCTTACCATCAGGCGAGGTGAGGTCAAGTTGGCGTGTCCTATATAAAAAAAAAAAAAAAAAAAAAATTGAGTTCACCTCGCCTGATGGTAAGCTAAAGGCACTGTCTCAGGAAAGAGGGTCACCATTACAGACATTAAGTAATGTTACAATGGTGGCACTCAGCTTGGCGGCCTCTCAGATGCGTAGAAAGATTCTCCTATTGATTGAGCGTTGGTTGCTACATTGGAGGTCTGGGGTACGATTTCCGGTTAGTGCAAATATTCATATACATGAATATGAATGGCATGAAAAGCTTAATGACAGTAGAAAATGCTCAAGAAGTATGTAAGATTCAAATGGTAGACTACTGCCCCTGCCTACCGCGCAGAGAAATAGATGAGACTTTTTTAAGTAAGAATATGAATACTTGCATTGGTCTGGGTGTTTCTATGTATAATTATCTACTTATGTATCAAAATATTCTCCTTTGCACATTAGATCACTTTGTACCCCAAAGTCCCTACTTTGTATGTTAACATTATCGCGCCTCCCTGTTTCCGGGGACATGTTGGGGACTCTGTGGTCCCCACAGCCGAGAAGAGGGCCAGATCGAGAGAGATGTCCTTGCATCGGCCGGGGTGCGAAGGATATGCCTGTCAACCTCACCTCCGGAAAAAAAGACCCACAGGCGTCGTGTGTTGTAGTTGGTTCGAGTCCGACATAACCTCTCCCAGCGGCTTCAGAAAAATCCCCACGGATACCCCGTAGGGACTTTTCGTAAAAAAAAGGCTAGGTTACGTTCTCAGTATTGTATATATAAGCCGAGGTAAACAGCGAGAAAACCCCATCACAAGATATTTTTTTTATTTACTGGGTTTTGAGTCAAATAATGAATGTTATAACAATGTATGAGTAGAAAAAATAAAAAAAAAGATTATGAATTTAGATCCATTTACTAAAAAAATATATACCTATGTTCATCCACGTTCTAAGACTTATAATACAAGCTAGTTGAGCTGGTTCTCCCTATCCTGGAGGAAAATACTCATGAGCATTGTATGTATGTATGTATGTTTGAATATTTACATTAGTCTGAATGGTTTTATGTATAATATGTATGTATGACCTCCGTGGCGTAGCGGTAGAACATTTGACTGCTATGCAGGGGGCGCGGGTTCGATTCCCGCTCAGTGCAAATATTTGAATGCATGAATATGTATATTTGCATTGGTCTGGGTGTTTCTATGTATAATATGTATGTATTTACAAAAAAAAAAGTATCTAAGTATGTTTATCCGCATTCTAGATCCCATAACACAAGCTAGTTAAGCTATGCTTACCATGGGTTATATTGCGTAATAGCGTTGTGTAGAATGTCGTGGAATATTTATTTATTTATATACAAAAAAAAAAAACGCCTATGTATATTCATCCCCAAACTAGCACTCATAACACAAGCTAGTTAAAGTATGCTTATTTTGAGTCTAGATGACGCTGTGTAAAATGTAAAAAAAGTATACGTGTAATTTTTTTTTTAAATTTCAGGGAAAATTAACTAATTCATTTAATTTTTTGTAGATTTGACCTTGATCGACACAGTATTTTGAATCTATTTTTAAATATTCAAAGTTTCAAATTAAAGGCAGTACCACCACCATACAGAGGTGAATTAATTTTACTTTGTATGGTTTTAGTTAGAGGAACAACGTGATTGAGTGGACACATTCAAAGGCAATTTTGAAAGTGTCTGTTTCCTGTTCTGTAGTATAAAAAACGAGGTTCTGAATACAGTTTTAACGACCTTTTTTGACGACCTCCGTGGCGTAGCGGTAGAGCATTCGACTGCTATGCAGTGGGCGCGGGTTCGATTCCCGCAAATATTTGTATGCATGAATATGTATACTTACATTGGTCTTAGTGTTTCTATGTATAATATGTATGTATTTTAACCGTCTGTACCATGGTGAATGTTCTGATGAGCTCTTCCAATTAGTCCCACCCTCCCCTTTCCTACACAGGACAACACGTGCAGGGCTTAGATGTCACCCACACACGGTGCAGAATGTCCGATGAAGATCCAAGCGGTTCGGTGACTCTTTCCTTTGTCGCACCATTAAGGCCTGGAATTCATTACCTGCTCACGAGTTTCCTTCTTTCTATAGTCACGGGTCCTTTAAGCGGGGCGTGAAAAAGCATATGATTGATGTGTCCTATGTATAAAAAAATAAAAAATATGTATGTAAGCTTACTTCACTCCTCACACTTATTCTTAACAAACAACTTATTGCATTAAGTGAAAATGATTCAGAACAATTTCAACACACAAACACTAACAAGTACCAAACTTGTGACCTTGCTCCGATCATGATTATCTCGATTAGCCGACCAAGTATGCCACAGAATTGTGGTGAGTTGCATGATACCAACCGTGTGAGTTATCACGTGTTTAGTCAAAATCATAACAGTACCTAAAGGCAGCTTTTCACGGTGCTTGATTGTCAGCAATATCACAGAATAGATAATAGTATGCATGCAAATCTACGGTAGAGCCTCTTTCACTTCAGGAGATTGTCTGTAGGTATTGTTATAAATAAAAATACATTTCTATCTTTTTGTTCTGTGCCTCTAAAGTGTCGACTTATATTGTTATTGTATATATATCTTCTTTAACTTAGCGTTAATCCGAGTTGGACGCAACAAAAAGCTTTCACCTCGAATCTGGGGTCCTCTCTCTCATCTTTCTAAATGCGGATTTGGCTAAACTTCGATATTTTCCGTGAAGCGACTGCCATCTGACTTCCAAAACCGAAAATGCTGATATCGAAGCATTGCAGCTAGAACAACTGTCCTCCAAAGCACGACCAGATCAATGCAAATATCTATATTCATGCATACAAATATTTGTACTAAGCGGGGATCGAAGTGTAAAACAAACCAAATAGAGCTGTAAAGAGTAAACTGTTCCTGGACTCCGAAGTGAAACTGTTGGAGGTAATCGGAATATGGGATGAAAATCTTTCACCCACCGTGTAAAGCGCCTTTAATATTACCTATTGGTTAGCTCGAAGTCAACAACAAACTCCCGAGTTTACGCCCTGTGATGAAATGGAACTTAAGGGGTGGGGAAAGATTTCAGTGATTGCAAGCTTGTTAGAACACGTGATCATACTCATCATCATCCTTGCATTAGGGCCGGTCGCATCCAGAAGTCAAAAGTCGCTTATGAAAAATGTCGAAGGTTGCCAATTTCAGATTAGTGGCTGGATATTTATTACTAAATCATGTAATAGTTGACCAGATCCGGGAAAAATTCGTCAAAACGATAGATTACAGACTGAAATAGCACAATTTACCAATTTTCATCTCAAGAATAGGTTCCTATAAGTTGCGGGGACGAGGATATATCATGGGTAACAGCTAATCCTATCTACCAATATTATAAATGTGAACGTTTGTAACATGTTTGTTACTCAATAACTCTCGAACTGCTGAACGGATCTGAAAAGGTAAAGTATCTTTGGTTGCCATAGATAGCGGGAACAGGTAGAGAACTCCACGCAGTGCATTGCCGAGTAACAGCTAGAGCAAACTAGTATTGGGTAAATTATAATAATTGCAATTAAAAAATATTAAATAATACAAACCCCGACTTGCCATTCAAAATATCGATAAAGTAAACGCGACTGATGTTTAAAAAAAGTTCAAGTTTGATAGCCGGTTATACCCTTTTTTTTAGTGCTCAAAATCCCCACGGATACCTCCCCACCGGAGGCGGTGGAGGAGGTTATGTTGGACTCGAACCGACCAAAACGCACGCCGCCTGTGAGTCGCTTTGGTTGCCGAAGGTGAGGTTGACAGGCAAATCCCTCGCACCCCGGCCGACCCAGGGCCATCTCTCACGATCTGGCCCTCTTCTCGGGTGTGGGGACTACAGGGTCCCCAACTCGTCCCCGGAAACGGGGAGGCACGCCAGGCGCGCCACCGCCGCGGCCTGCTTCTGCCAGGGTGACAGGCGGCTCCACCTGTCACCCCGAGGCAGCCAGCTATACCCTATTGTCAATCATAAACTGAAAGAAAAATGTATGGGTACCGCTTGCTGTCAAACTTGTTTTGATCTTTAAGACAGCAGTAAGATTAGTTGCAAGTTTAATTGTACATATACACATACACATATATCACCATTGTCACACAGTATGTGTAAGTAACGGTGACCCTCTTTTTTGGGACTTTGCCTTCAGCTTACCATCAGGCAAGGCGAAGTCTAATTGACGTGTTCTATATAAAAAAAAATTTAAAAAAACATACATACATACATAAAATCACGCCTGTCTCCCATAGGGGTAGGCAGAGATCACGGATCTCCATTTGCTACGATCCTGACATACTACTCTCGCTTCATTCGCTCTCATTAAATTCTTCATGCATGCTGGTCGGTTTAATTGTAATTGAATTTTAATTGCAATCTTATGTCTCATTTGATGATTACCGCATTGGTATACATGACACGTATAGAGAAATACTTGAGGTCATTAGAGAATATGAGGTTGAAGATACTAGGCCATTCTACAGTATGTATGGAATGGCTGCTTCAAAGATTAATAAAGTCAAACTATAAACAACTAAAATACGTTTTTTTCCATCTTGTGTATTTCTAATGCATGAGTTTGTTGTCACTATTTATTAGAAAATATCAAATATCAGTTAACGCCCCACTAAACTGCAATCAGTAATCGATCAAAGAAAAGTAAGATTTTAAGTCAGACCAAGAACTGTGAAACAAAAACTGCATCAAAATTCGTTCAGTAGTTTATGCGTCTATAGCGAACAAACAGATAAGAATATATGTAATATCATTGGATAAGAATTCCAAAAAAATGTATTTTGTGTTCAGTATTGTTTTAGTATTCTATCAAAGTATATTTTTTTAGACATCTCCTATGTCCCTCACATACACTAAGCATGGCTTAACTAGCTTGTTTTATGGAATCTAGAACGCGGATAGTCATACTTAGATATCAGTATCAGAATAAACGGAATATTTACCATGGTTCATTATCGGAAACTCAAAATAAGGAAACATGGTAAATATCCCGTTTATTCTGATACTGATGTCAGTGACCATGATAGTTTAAATACCTATATCATACTTAGATACTTTTTTTGTAAATATATATTCATGCATACAAATGTTTGCACAGAGTGGGAATCAAACCTGCGCCCCTGGCGTAACAGATAAACGTTCTACCGTTACGCCACAGAAGCCAAAAATAATGAAACGGAAATTGAAGTTACTTTCTAAATTTTCCATCGAACTCAACATAAACGATCTTGTTTTGTGCGGATAGAGCAGATTGCTACGTCAGGGATAGCGGGTTCGATGCCCATTCGGTATAAATATTTGTAAGCATAAGTGTCTAACATATTTACGTTGGTGTATGATAAAAAAACAAATTAGGTAAATAGAAAACATATTTAAATTTTGTTTTTTGAACACATAATAAAGGTACACCGGCGCCACAAAGCGCTATATACCTTCTTTTTATAAACTGACAGACAAGCATACGGAACACCTGATGGAAAGTGGTCAGCGTAGCTTATAAAAAAATGCCCGCTGAATAGCATGTTCCTTTTTTACTGACGTTTTGTAAGTACCGATTTAATGGTCTATGCAGAATAAATGATTTTTGACCTTTTGACTCTTATAGACGTGTACAACACCAGGAGGTACACTCATGCCGTGACTCTGTAAGAACAGAGAGTTTCTGTGTTGTCAGCGCAGAAGGCATAGCAGGACGAGCCTTAGGTCTTCCCACTGACAGCACAAAGACTCTCCAGTGAACACTGGCTATCCTACTCACCGACGGGAACACAACACGAGGTTATTATAGCCGTAGTATTCTGTAGGGTGCCTCCACCCTACCTTTTCTTTCCCTTACTTCCTTTACCCCCAAAATGAAATACCGTCGTGTCCTATTATCATCCTATATTCTGTCCTCCGTGATTGTATGGAAATAATTTAATGACATTAAGCCGTGTGCCTGATGGAGTAGAGGGCTATTACACCTCTTTCTGTAGGTGTCGAAGACTCCCCTTCTAACATTCAAGCAAATATCATAGTTGACTACACCTCTGCCTACTCCATCAGGTATTTACACCTATATATATTATGTGTAAGTATGTATTACGTAATATCGCATGCTGACAATAAATGAAAAAAGTAGCAACCACGCCATTATTATATAAATTTGAAATTACTAGTTTAATTTTGAATTTCCCTGCGTCGTAATAAAAATGTCCCAACACGTAATAGGAGGCGTTCCATTTTACACCAAGTGGGCGTTTGTAATATCGAATTGCATATTCGGAATTCATCACACACAACACGCGCGATCGTTTTACAAAAATACCGAATGCATTGCGTATTTTCCACCAAAAAGCTCATAAAAATAATAATGATTAATCAACATAATGTTTGATAATAAAGTACATCTATAATATAATAATAGACACAATGACATTTGTGTTATAGACGCAGTAATGTAATTGTACTGATTTGACGAAAAAAAATTTGTGTGAAATTTATTTTTTTGGTTGCGAATATTTTATATAATAGGATATGACGAATATTCGTATATAAACAAAGATTTAATTGATGAGTATGTTCAAAAATTAAACTGACACTTCAAATAAAACTTATTGTAGGTAAAATAGAAACAGGAATGTATGGAAAAGAAATTTGGTTTATTGACACTTGTACTTTCACACGTTATTTCGATAAGTAATCAGTACCTACATAAAAACTGAGTTGTTGGCGGAATCGTTGGGATCGCCATAGAAGAAAAAAAAAAAAAAAAAAAAAATAGAAACAGGAATGGCGGAATTAATTAGGGATGTTTCCTTTTTTGGTTTGGTTATGTGGAAAACGTATGATTACATTTAAACAATGATATATACTTAGGTATATTCACGCCTGTGAATCTCTGAAAGGACATGCAGAGGGGTATTGATATAAATATCTATGATTTTCGATCCCACATACTAAGGGGTGAGCCAAAAAAACGGAAAAAATCGTTTTACATAATTTTGTTGTCCTATGACCTTTTCACATAGAACTTTCTTGTATCCAGGCCTTTTTTACGTGCGAAAAATCCCCACAGATACTAAACCCTCCTCCCCCACCCGCCGCAGCCGAAGGGAGAGGTTATGTTTAACTCGAAGAGACTAAAACGCACGGCGTCTGTGGGTCGTTTTTCGTTACTGAAGGTGAGTTTGACAGGCATATCCCTCGCACCCAGGCCGACCCAGGTCCATCTCTCTCGATCTGGCCTTCCTCGGACCCATACCCAGGCCTTATAGCAATAATAACAGAACGTTAAAAATAACAGTACTAGCGATTCTGCTCAACAGTTGATAAAACGTGATCGGTGTTGTAACTAAATTATTCTCACGATAACGCACAATAACCGTTAGTCATTCATATACTACAATCCTTATAATTATTGATTTTCATTATTTTTTAGAGATATTTAGAAGTTGAGGCAAGCAATATTTACACTGTTACAGTATCAAAATTCACAGCATTTTAATAGACAATGCCCAAAGATGTGTTGAAATTTTCACCTATCAAATAAAAACGCAATTTATCGGTAGGTACTGCCTCTAAAATTTACTCATATAATTGCATAATTTAAACTATTGTATTTATAATTTGTCACAATCAATAAAAATGAAAGTATGCATTTGGTCACAATACATAATTCAATTCAGTCAATAAAATTAATCAAATAACCCGCCTCTGACCATTCCCGGCGCAAAAGTGCCCATCACACTCGCCGCGTATCCAAGCTGGATTGCGATGACCAGCTTTTGCACTAGGTTATATATCTGATAAAGTTAATTAGAGAGCACTTAGCTCAATCTCAATCAGTTAATTATGTAGTTCAACAGTAAATGTAAGTTTTTAAAGAATTTGTGCTGTCAGTGGGAAGTCTAAAGGCCTGTCCTGCTTTGTCTTCTACACTGACGGCACAGAAACTCTGTATTTACAGGGTTGGCGTGCGACTGTGACTCCTCTGGTGTTACAAACGTCCATAGGCCACGGTAACCACTTTCCATCAGGTGGACCGTGTGCTTGTCTGCCACCTAAGTAGTATAAAAAAAGTGGTAAAAGTGTCGGCCTTGCGATCGTGAGGTCCCAGGTTCTCCTAAAACACATACAAGTTAGTTTGGCTGGACGCGTTACGAGGAATACTAGTTATTTCGGATACCTATTAATATTCTTTTATAAAAAGGAATCAGAACAGTAAGATTCCCGGTGGAGCAGAATATGGCTATCCCATTTCTTCCCGTGGGTGTTGTTGAAGACAAAAAAGGGCGGTTGTCCATCCGACAGTAAACATACAGCCCATGACTAAGTGCCCGCTTGACAGTAATAAGCTCGCCCCCTTAATTACGTGGAACCGATAATCATAGTTGACGAAATATGGGCGTTAATACATCTCTGCCTACCCCTTCGGTGATTCACAGGTATATATAAATATACCTGTGAATATATTCATATAAATATTCCACAAGATTATCTAGACAACTAGACACAACGCTATCTAGACCCATGGTAAGTATAGCCTGTGTTATGGAATCTAGAATTAGGATAAACATAACTAGCTTGTTTTATGGAATCTAGAATGCGAATAAACATACTTAGATACTATTTTTTTTTGTAAATACTCACATACCAATACATATTCATGCATATTTTATCATTAATTAAGTCCGCCAATGTACATCGTGCATAAAGAATAAATAAATATTTGCATTGAGCGGAAATCGAACCCGCGCCTCCTGCGTAGCAGTCGTACGTTCTACCGCTACGCTACAAAGGCCGTCAAAAAATATGAATATGTTTTAGATATTTTTGGTTCACTTGTATCTAGTGAGGCTTATTTCTATTTTATCAATCTTCTTTCGTGCATCCTCTCTATCTAAACATACCTTTTTCTATCTTAGACACTAACATCTTCAAGCAATCTCAACGTTCCCTACTAACTGTATAAAAAACATTTACCTGAATATCTAATATCACATATAGTCACATCCGTGCTGCCGACCCTGTAAGAACAGAGATTTTATATGCCCTCAGTCCAGAGCCTTTGGTCTTCCCACTGACAGCACAAAAACTCTCCAGTGACCTCTGGCTACCCTACTCACCACCGGGAACACAACACGAGGTTATTATAATCGTGGTATTCAGTAGGGTGGAGGTACTTCCCCAGTCGGACTGCTCAGTTCGGACGGGAATACCGTCCTGTCCTATCAAAAAACATGTAATTCCGGGACCGACAAAGAAAACTAGTCACCCTACTTCAGATCAAACTACGCCCAACGGTGATCTTGTTTCACTAAATTATACATAACAAATAAATAAACAGAAGAATACGACATTGAAAATTTTCAAATATATTTTCAGTGGTCTAATTTTGAAACGAAATTTCAAAAAAGAAATTAATATTATTTTACTAAGCAAATGTTATTACACGATAAATGATTATTTAAAGGACAAAATACTAGATGTGAAGTAAATTATAAAATTCAATTATAATTCTGACATTCTTATTAATAGGTAAATATTTGTTATTGACTAATTTAATGTTATTATGTTGCATGAAGGTGATTATTTATTATGTTTAATATGAAAATACTGATATGTATAATTTTGACATGAATTATTTCATCTATTCATAACTCCTAATTAAAAATTGTTAATTTTGTTTTTATTGTCTTAATACGTGACATTATTGCATGCCAATCTGGCTGAAATATGGTGAAACTCTAATGTATTGCTTGTTGTACTTGTACCCATATATCGCAATAAAATAAATTGAATTGAATTGTATTGAAAAAACATATGAATTAAATTCGTGTAGAAA
Source organism: Eilema griseolum (assembly GCA_963662185.1). Lineage (NCBI taxonomy): Eukaryota > Metazoa > Arthropoda > Insecta > Lepidoptera > Erebidae > Eilema > Eilema griseolum. The sequence goes on from OY759249.1 coordinate 9,144,250, forward strand.
GAAAAATGTAAGAAAATTAACTTGTAAAACAAATATTAAAGTCAAACCAACTAACATTGATTTATATTGTTATTAAAGTAACAAATCTATAAAGTCACGGTCCCTTCAATGTTGTTATATTGTGTTATATCGAATTCATATGCAATAAAACAAAGCTCAAATGCATTTTTTCCCCGGTGTAGTAAAATAGGACCACTCCATCTCTTCCCGTGGGCTTCGTAGAAAGTGAGTAAGAAATATGTATGTTCTCCATAGCGACGATTCAAGCTTTCGTAACTTCTGAAATCACGCGTTTTTAAAACGTAATTTTATTGAATTGTTCCCCTAATCAGAAGAGTGAACTTGACTTAGTAAGAGTTCATCGCATCGTGTATGTGGATACACCAATAATCACTTTTCAATGTGTAAAAGATTGATATTACTATCCAGCTCGTGACGCACGTAGAATTTGAACTACTACGTAGTACGTACATATATGTTCAAAAGTACAGTCAGAAGCAAAAATAGCTAAATACTTTTGAATTTTGCTTCTTTGTTTGAGCGTCTCTCTAAATCGTATCCAGAACATGCACATTGAAATTTATTCGTTAGAAAAAGACGGTCTATGACACATAGGGGCATTAGAAGGTTTCTTCAGGGTCAGCAGCGCGAGTGTAACACCCCTGGTGTTGCACACGTCCACGGTAACCACTTCCCATCAGGTGGGCCGTGTACTTGTCTGCCACCAAAGTTGTTTAAAAGAAAAACTTTCATTATTATTTTAAACTTCTCAGCTTTTTCGGCTGGTATGTGTGAACCTATCACGGGCTTAAGCCAAGTGAGTCGGTTCATTTTGAATTGTGGTAGGTGTTTGTGTAGTGGATGTGAGGAATCGCTTAACTATGGAACATGTATCTATAACAACTGATCTCTGCAATGAAATATATACTTTTTTATGTAGACCTAATTCTGTGAGTGATGTGTGTAATGATATTGGAATGAGATCTGTGAATGAGAGAATGATAGGTATAATTTTAACTGTGTGTTGATGCCACATTTGCTGTGTGTGTATTTTTGTATTTTTTCTGTGTATTTTTTCTTTATGTTTTCAGAGTTAGGATTTGAAATATCTATTAAATATGTGATTTTTTCAGCTTTTAGCGTTAGTGTTATATCTGGTCTATTGTTATGTTTATTATTATTATTAAGGGGGCAATTTCCAAAATTAATTCCATTTATTATATGTCTGTCGTTGTTAACTGTATACCAGTAAAATATTTTCCATAGGGATCATGTTCATCGCCATTAAAATGAAAGGTTCAGGTTCTTACAAAGAAAACACCCTTCAGACAACATCCAGCCTGCTGAGAGCCTACCCGGGCATGATCTGAAATGGTTCACCTGAAAGTCTCTAAATAGGTTGAGGACTCAGGTTGGCTGGTGTAGGGCCAAGCGGGTAAATGGAGTTACATAAATCCGGGGGGTGGTGGCCTTGACTGTGGTACACCTCTGCAGTCGATGAACCACCTCCTGGCATGCTCGCTGTGCCCTACACCTGATCAATTGCTGACCTGAATGAAGCGATAGAAGGTGCGGTCAATGTCACCAAGATTTGGGCAGGGCGCATGTAGCTTTTTAAATTGTTGCCATTGACACTACGAAGCCAAAGCCGCGTGTTTTCAGACAGAGTAGAATTTGGACCACCCTATCTCTTCCCATGCGGTGTCATACAAGATGTTCAGAGTATCCTCTATACTTATCGGGCTGTTTAACTTCAGACAGATATATACAGCCCAGACTCAACCTTAGATGCATGGCTTCAGTCAACAATAGTGCCTGGACTACGGCAATTGGCTCACCCCCTACTACGTGGAACCGAATTCAATGATTGGTGAAATGTGGGTATTAATTCACCTCTGCCTAACCCTCCGGGGAGAAAAGCGTGATTGTATGTATGTATGGATGTATGACACGAAGAAGAAGAAAAAGAATAAAATGAGCATAGGTTGCTGTCGTACGTATGACAAACTCCAGGCATCTCTGGGTCCCTGATGACTTTCTCTTTTCAATTAATTATCTTTCCGAAATTAATGGTAATTAATAGTCCTGTACACCCTGACAATTAATTATTACTGAAAACAATGTCTTCATTAAAACAAACTTGAATATAAATCGGAAACAATTTCTTGGAAAAGGTTAATATGACGATAGGAATCAATTACGTAAAATATTTTACCCAAATATATGCGTATTACGTCAGTATTCGACACAATGCGTACGCGCAGCATACAGGCGTCATTATCAATAGAAAAACATACAAAAATGAACCTTAATGTGTATGAAATAATGATGATTTTCAATTGAGATTGGTATTATACATGACAGCCATAATTGCGATACATGAGGGTAATAAAATCAATACGGATGAGATATATATCACTTTACAATTTATGAGACAAATTGTGTTCCGGTCTTTATATAGCTGAAGAGGTAGACAGAGATGTATTGAACATCCACGTTTCGTCAAATAATGCCGGTTCCCACAGAATAATGAATTAACTTATTTCAAATTACTACTAAGGTATTATTAGTGTGCTTCGGTGTGTACGTTCTCACACGGGTAGGAGTTGGAGTCCTAAAACGTCAGACAACTGATCTAACTGCAATACTTCGGTATTCCCAATGGGTTGTGGAGGTCATCACACAGGCACAGTCAAATCGGGCTCCGAAGTGACGGGCTTGGATGAGATCGGGATTAGTGGACTAAGATATTCTTATCAGAAAAACATAATAAAAATATTGCGACCTGAGAATCCAACCGGGAATATCATGCACACCAGTTGCTCTCATTATTCCTGGACCACCAACGAATACGATTCATTTAGTCTTTAATTTAAGAAAACTATGCTTGCGCGTCATAGCTTACGTCATTACAAACTACGAAGATTCATTGTAGATGCTCCAGGTAGACTGATATATTTGATTGTTACGTGAGGGATTTTGACAAGCTCGATTGAACTGACTGATCTGGAGTATCTCTCTATCTCAGGAATCAAATGAGTAACAGTAAGATTTATGGATACATTTTTTGTGGATGTATTTCACAAGATTTGCCAAAATGCTGGAAACCGTACTTTACTTTCTTTCGTTATACGCATCATTTTCTTATGTTAGGTTAGGTGGCAGATAAGCACACGTCCCACCTGATGGAAAGTGGTTACCGTGTGGTCGTGTGTAACACCAAAGGTCGTGTGTAACCCTGTAAGCACAGTTTCTGTGCCGTCAGTATAGAACACAAAGCAGGACAAGCCTTTAGTCTTCCCACTGACAGCACAAACTCTCCAGTGAGCACTGGCTACCCTACTCACCGCTGGGAACACAACACGCAGTTATTATGACCGCGGTATTCTGTAGGTTGTTCGAGATACCTACATGAAATTAAGAACTCTTACGATTCGCACCGAACATGATATTTAACTGTAATTAAGTAATTTATATGATTTATATCTCTTTTGTACGCATGGCAACTGAATGGACATTGACTAATTAATTTCCTTTAAGGGTGTGTTTGTCGGCTCCGTCATCTCCATAAATACCGGTTTGCAAAATGTTGATGAACTATCAGCCGGGGTTCGAGCCGGGAATGAATTAGTTACAAAGTTCTATAATCTGATTATACCGTAACACCTACCAGCTATTATCCAAAAGTTGAGTACTTTCCATACACTTAGTAGACTTCCATACAACCACTGATCCCTTATTTGCTCCCTTGCTCCAGTCCACTTAGAGCAACCAGCCGAATAGTAACTGAGTGAATAGCTATTAGCCTAGTCCACGAATGGCACTTATCAACTTTTTTGGCCAATGCTATTCAGCGTCCCGGCTCAAAATCGAAATTCATGGGGGGGACGGGGGAGGGATGCACACCTAGACCATGCAATACAATAGTTGATTACTTAGTAAATTTAATAAGAAGCCGCGTGATTCCCGGCAGTATAGAATTCGGACCACCCCATCTCTGCCCATGCAATGTCATTCAAGGCGACTAAGGGATGTTTAACATCAGACAGATATATACTGCCAAGACTCAGCCTCAGATGCATGGCTTGAATCAACAATAATGCCCGGAAGACGGAAATAATCTCACCTCCTATTATGTAGGATCAAATTTAAAAATTGGTCTTCTTCTTCATGTCAATGGCAACAATGAAAAAAATTGAAAACTAAATGCGCCCAGCCCAAAATTCAGCGACATGAACCGCACCTTCTGTCGCTTCATTCATGTCAGCAATTGTGCAGGTGTAGGGGCACAGCGGGCTCGACAGGAGGTGGTCCATTGACTGCAGAAGTGCGCCATAATGGTGAACTATGGGTATGAATTCACTTTTGCCTAACGCTCCGTGGTTAAAGGCGTTATTATATGTATGTATGTATTTTATTGATAAAACTTACCAGAGCCTCTATTTAAGTGGCAATACGTTTACAGAATAGAATAGATTGATCATTTTATGGGTTTGGCATAAGATGACGACTACAAAAGCGGCAATATACGTCAATCCTATACATAAACATTCTATTCTACAATATGATAACCAACCAATAGCCATTTATCTAAGGAGGCTATTCAGCTAAACCAAACGAGAAATTTAATCAAACATCTGTGACCAACTTTTTTTTTCGTACAACTGGACTAGTAATATAGATAGTAGTAATTGCGATAAACACCATCTGTAGTAATTGCTATAAATACCATCTGATCAAGACGAAAGGAGATAGCCAAACCATCGAATGTTGACTCGCATCCGGCTGTTTCGTCTGTACTGCCGTAACAGTGCCAAATGAGTGCCATTTCACTGTTATTCGTAAATACCATCTTACTAGTTGAACTTACTAGTATTATAAATTAGAAAGTTTGTATGGATGGATGTTTATTACTCAAACAAGCAAGAACTCAAAGAATCAAAGAAGAATCAAAGATACACATGACAATTTTAAATACCCAATAATAGTCATTCTTATTGTAGAGACATAAGTTTAAAACAACAGTACCTACATACATCCGCTTCCAAGAGTGCTAAAGTATCGGAAACTCAAGTAAATACTTAGACATGATAAACAAATATCCTGGTAATCGTTATTCTTGTTGTACTATTATAAATAGATTTAAAAACTTGTGTGAAACCTTAAATATCTTTATTAAATTCACACCGGTTTTTATGATTATTTATAGGACTAGCTTCTGTGCATGCTATAGAAACGTGCATTTACATATGGGTTGTTTTAAAATAAACACCTAAGTTATAAAAATAGCTAACGGCCAGTGAAAGTCTAATCGAAATTAGTCCAGTCGTTTAGAACAGACAAACATAAAGGCCTAATAGCATTTTCCCAAACCAAGACGCCAACCTCACGATATGTCGTCCACACAAATGGAGTCAAAGTCAAAGTCGAAAATCATTTATTCTGAATAGATTATTATATCGGCAGTTACAAAACGTCAACAAAAAAGGTCATGTTCCTTTTTTGTTGACTTTTATCATTATATCAGTTTAGTAAATGGACCACCGGTTTGAAACGCGGCCCCAACCTGAGAAGACTCCGGCAAGAAACTGCCACATATCTTTTTTTTGGTCTATTTACAAACATACACTTAGTCTACTTAAACTAAATACAAAAAGTTACTTGAGTCGCATAGATGAGCGAACAGCTCATTTACAAGCTTGTTTATCATCCAAGTATTCTAGGATTTTATAAAAGTACTATTGTAGTAAAAACTCTATTATTATGTCTGTTAATATAAACAAAATAAATAGAGATTACTAACTATTTTCATGTCAAATGAATGAATGATGTGAAAGTTAAGATAGATGTGTAGTGTGATGAGAACGGACAAAATTAGGAAAGAGTATATTAGGGGAAGAAAGTGACACTAGCGAATGAAAAAGAGTTACAAGTAATATTGTAAAAAGCATCAAAGTATAAATTTATAGGGTCTAAGAAAAGATAAATTACGTGAAAGAGGAAAGTGAAGTAAAGAAGAGAAGAGTGAGAGAACGATGCGGGTAACTAAAGAAATGACATCTGACAGGAATGTATGAAGGATAATGACATGTTCCACAAGCGCCAAATAATCGGGGTAAGGGATCATCATAGCTGTTTATTTATATAACTGATAGAACAAATAACGTTATGTTACAGAATAGAATTGATAACAAAAAAAAACAGTTTAAAACTACGTATTAATGACGCTGTTTTAAGTCAATGACCTTCGGAATAATCATGAATGTTTAAGGTAATTGCCCTCAACAGAATAAAATCTAAATACAGTATTAGGTACTTTCTTTTCATGCCATTGATGGAAGATGCCCACAGATCTACAAATTGTGGGTGTGCTTTCGAGTCGTATTCTTCATCAAGAACTATCCCTGGTTAAGCTAACTGTAACTAGGTTGACTATAAAAAATTATGACACTTATGTGGCAGACAAGCGTATAATCCAACTGATAGAAAGTGAATTCCATGGCTTTTTGAAAGTCTGCAGCACCAGGCATGTCATAATCCTGCTGCCAACTCATTAGGAACCTTCTACGAATCGATTAAGATATAGAAAAATTAATATGTTCATGCGGGATTCGAACCCGTGATCTTTCCCTTACAGGAGGAACGCTTTGAGCACTTGAGCCACAGAACCTTCGCCCGAAACCATTCAAATTCTTCTAAACATATATCCGTCTTACGGAGACGGTTAAGTGCCATCTACCGACATTCGTACGAATTAACGGAACCAATTAATGTTTCATTCTTTCCTTATTTATATGGAACTCCAACTATTATTAGCTGTATAATTATCTATTATACCTCTGACTGAAGTGTCTACAGCTTCACAAACATACTAGTAAACACAATAAACTTTCTTCTTGAAATTAAGAATAAATCCGAATGCGTCTTACAGATTTTTTTTGTAAAAAAAAACACTTCCTCGACGCAATTCTTTGCGAAGTAATTAATTAAACAGTCGCATTTCAACTGCTGTACCTATAAAAGGCTTTGTCCCTTTTTGCACAGCCTAATTAAGGTCATCGGAGTTACTCGTGCCTACGAGTTGTGACGATTTTTTATCAGAATTATAATTACAAGACAATTGAAGCGTAAACTGAATTTACTTTTTCTGTGGATCTACTATCATTGAATCTTGTTAGCGTAACGTCTAGAGAATTCGATACTAGAATCTGAAGGCCATTAATCCGCCTTTATTTCTTTCTTAGATATTGTAAATACACATATATACATACAAAAAATCACGCCTATCTCCCATAGGGGTAGGTAGAGATCACGGATCTCCATTTGCTATGATCCAGACATACTACTCTCGCTTCATTCACTCTCATTACATTCTTCATGCTCGTCGGTTTAGGGTACTCCTGACCTGTCCCTTTTCTAAAACTACCCCGATTTGGTGCAGGTATGTGCGCCTAGGCCTTTCGTCCCTTCCGACGGTACCATCCACATTCGCCTCATACACCTGTTTCGTTAGTCTTCTTTCATTCATTCTCTCAACATGACCGAACCACTCTACATCGCTCTTTTATCACGCTATTCCTCACTCTATCTCTCAAGGTCACTCCACACATACTTCGCAACGCAAATTTCTTCTGCATTCACTATACAATACTAAACTAAACTGTGTTTAAAGAGGTATATTTTCTAACGTTGTAGGGGGTAATCTCTGGATTTACTAAACCGATTTCGACACTTCTTTTACCAATAGATAAACACATTAATCGTTAGTGTCAAGGCTATTATATCACGCTGCCAGGGAAGGTTAGTAGCGGGAAAGGGATCAATAGACCCACATGGACGGAGACGCGGGCAACAGAACTATTATAAAATTGTTAATTATTTCTGTTGTGTCTGGGCATATAAAAACAATACTTGCATTATATTATATTACACAAAAAGATTTTATTTGGGAAATTCTTGTCTGTTTATTCGCGATGCATGTTAAAAATACTACGAATTTTGATTGGTTTTTTAAGTAGATAGCGGACTCATCACTAACTCTTATTATCACTTAGATGCGTTCATTCATAACATAACACATGGCCCACTGTTTCATTGTTATCTCAGTTCCCAGAGTTTGTCCCACTTTTACCATTGCGTCACATTTTTTAATTGTTGTTTGTGTATCGGTATTTCCGTGTTAGTAGTCTAAGTTTTAAACGTGGCAGCGCAGGTTTGAAGTTCAGAATAACAATGATTGTTACAGCTCAAAAGTAAAGGCGTCGGTGACTGGATTTTTTATCTAAATATAAAGCTTGTTTATTATCTTTTGCATCGATAAACTTATTGTCTTTATTATTAACTCATACAGAGGTATTTTGTACTAGGAACCATTCCTGCTTAACACGAGTGTAGTTTGACTTTTTGTCGATTATGTAATTATGCCTTCCATAAAAGGGTTCTTCCACGGGCCCGGAGGACTCCTGCAGGAGACTCTACGCGGGTGTCGTGCGGTCCATGGCCCTGTACGGGTGTCCCGTGTGGGCGGACACCCTGAGTGATCGGCACATGCTCCTGCTGCAGCGTCCGCAGCGGAAGTTGGCGTGCCGCATCATAAGGGGGTACCGCACGATATCATTCAACGCGGCGAGTCTCCTCGCCGGATCCCCACCATGGATCCTGGAAGCGAGATGCCTTTCGGCGCTATACCGGTTCCGAAGGGCGGCGCGGGAGCGGGGTCACGATCCCGAGCCCGAAGAAATTCGGGCCGTGAGATCCCGGCTCCACAGGGAAATGGTGGCGGAATGGGAGAGACGACTTGGGCAACCAAGCGCAGGGCACGCCGTAGTAACGGCGGTAAGACCCATCATGGGGGAGTGGCTAGAGAGGCCACACGGCAGCCTCTCGTACCGTCTGACGCAGATGATCACCGAGCACGGATGCTTCGGAAAGTATCTGCGTCGGATGCAGAAAGAGCCAACGTCCGAGTGCCATCACTGCGACGCGAGCGAGGACTCAGGTCCGCACACGCTCACCGAGTGTCCGGCGTGGGAGACGCCGAGGCGGGAGCTTGTGGCGGCCCTGGGAGTGAGGGTTCTCACGCTCTCCACCTTGCTCGCGGCGATGGTTCGCTGCGCGGATGCGTGGGCGGCCGGCGCCTCCTTTTGCGAGCAAGTAATGCTCGTGAAGGAGGAGGCGGGGCGGGAGCGGCAGCGGGAGCGACGAAGGATCGCAAGACAAGCTGCCCGCGTACGAAGGCAACTCGGGCGTCGGAGGTCGATGAACGACCTCCGCCCCCCATGAGCGCCGGCCTGGGGGTGACAGGTGAAGCCGCCTGTCACCCTGGCAGAAGCAGGCCGCGGCGGTGGCGCGCGTGGCGCGCCTCCCCGTTTCCGGGGACGAGTTGGGGACTCTGTAGTCCCCACACCCGAGAAGAGGGCCATATCGTAAGAGATGGCCCTGGGTCGGCCGGGGTGCGAGGGATATGCCTGTCAACCTCACCTTCGGCAACCAAAACGACCCACAGGCGGCGTGCGTTTTAGTCGGTTCGAGTCCGACATAACCTCCTCCACCGGCTCCGGTGGGGAGGTATCCGTGGGGATTTTTGCGCACGTAAAATTCTTCCACAACTGGACACGAGAGACTCTTTTGTCCAGTTGAGGAAGTATTTCAAAATTGACATAGCTTTATATTTTTTATACAACTTAGGTGGCAGACAAGCACGGCCCACCTGATGGAAAGTGGTCACCGTGACCTATGAACGCGTGTAACAATAGTGGAGTCACATCCGTGCTGAAGACCCAGTAAGAACAGAGATGATATGTGCCCTCAGTGCAGAACACAAAATCAGGACAAGCTTTGGTCTTCCCACTGACAGCACAAAAACTCTCCTGTGAGCTCTGGCTACCCAACTGACCACCGGGAACACAACACGAGGTTATTATAGCCGTGGTATTCTGTAGGGTATAGATACTTCCCCAATCGGACTGCTCAATTCGGACGGGAATACCGTCGTGTCCTACCTCCTACCTAAACTTTCACATGTACTGTATTCATAGCATTCACAGAATTAAAGAATTAATCAAATTAATTTCATCAATCAAATTAAGCGTCGGTTGTTAAGTGGTTAAAGAGTCGGCCTCACGATCGGGGTCCCGGATTCGAATTCTGGCAATTACACTACCGATGTGAACTCACTCCTAACACAAGCAATTTAGCTTAACTGGAGGGGTTAGAGGGAATATTAGTATTTTCGGTTCTAATATTAATCTAATAAAAAATTACTGGCCTGCCGCGCCTTCCCGTTTTCCGGGGACGAGCAGGGGACTCTGTAGTCCCCACACACCCGAGGAGAGGGCCAGGTCGTGAGAGATGGCCCTGGGTCGGCCGGGGTGCGAGGGATATGCCTGTCAACCTCACCTTCGGCAACCAAAACGCCCCATAGACGGCGTGCGTTTTAGTCGGTTCGAGTCCGACATAACCTCCTTCACCGGCTCCGGTGGGGAGGTATCCGTGGGGAAATTGCGCACGTAAAAAAAATAAACAAAAACTATAGAACTTCTACTCGATATCGCCCATTGCTAGTGGGGGTCAGATGGCAGTCGCTAGACAGAACCTTCCCAACCCTATGAGAGTTGAGAAAAGGCTCAGGGACTGATGATGTTAGTAATTGAATTCTGTACAATATAAATTTGAAGTTTTTTTATACCACCTATGCAACACCAAAGGAGCGCTGCCGACCCTATAAACACAGAGTTTCAATGCCATCAGTGCAGAAGATAAAGCAGAACAAGCCTTTGGTCTACCCAATGACAGCACAAAACTCTCCAGTGAGCTCTGGCTACCCTACTCACCGTCGGGAACACAACGATTCCTGTGGAAAGAAAAGGAACTCTAGTGGAATTAGTTGTGATCTGTCTCTTCAGTACTTTAAAAATAATGCACAGTTTTAACCTAAAGATTACAGCTAACGACCAGACGCTAAAGCTACTTTCGATTCTCGATACATTTTCGACGTACAGTTTTCACAAATAATAGTTGCCCATTATCTAGCTTGAAATATTTACAGTTTTTCGTTTAAACACATCAGGATATTTACAAAATTAGACGTGGATACGTAGATGAGCTATTTTTAGAATGTGTATGTAAATGAGATCTAAATTTAGTTCTGTGAGATTATGCTGCACTTACACATAGACGTTTAGTGCTAATAAATGTCTAAGGCCACGTCTCGACTACACCGGTGGCGGGGCGGATGTATTAGCGAAAGCGTGGTGATTATAGGTTTACTATTGAATATTTCTGGGTCGCCACACAGAGACCACACGCGACAGCCACAAACACCGCCACAAGAAGACACAAATGAGGCTACAAAAGAGTACGTAGTTACTGTTACTTTATTGAACCCATTCGAGAGTAAGTAATCACGCACGTGGCGTGTAAAGGCCATCAGCGTCTTCCGTGTTTATCAAGCCCATAGAAAATGTATGAAAACTAAAGGAAAGTTGCCGGTAGTGGCGTTTTGTGGCTGTCGCGATTGGCCCATTGTGGTGTTCCATAGGCGCTCCGCAATCACTGTAATCTAGAAGGTTTGATTACTACAAGAGTCCGCTCTTGCTCCCGCTACAGCCGATGTCTGGGTACTACCTTATACATATGTGGGGTGATACGAACGTAATCAAAAGTAAATAAAATTCGAAACTCACGGTATTTATTGTAATTAGGTATAGCTGTAATAATAGTACAAAAAACAGATACTGATCTGTAAAAAAATAGGTATTTGAATTAAATGAGGTCGCGAGTATTTTCGCTGCTTAAAAACGGGTGTTCTGCCCGTTGTATATGTATGTTTGGGTATGCCCACTTCTATATATCTCTAAAAAAGTAGCAGAAGTGAATTGATACAGCAAGCCTATTGCGAAGAAATGTACACATTTTTCTAACTTCGTGCTGTTCTTACAAATTGTTGAATAAAAAATCCTAATTGCACTATCCTAATTAAGAATTTTAAAGAGCGGTAAAATCTTATTTTTTCGTTTTTATTCATTTTTAATCATCGACCGAACATACAATAGAAAATGATTTGACTTTAACATAATGTAGAGACTCGAAACGTACTCATAGTACAGTCAGCATCAAATCTATCTTGACTACAAAGTCTCAAAATGATGATTTTTCTGATGAGCTCTTCCAACTAATCCACCCTCTCCTTTCCTGCATAGGACAACACGTGCAGGGCTTAGATGTCACCCTCACACTGTGCAGAATATACGAGCAAGAACCAAGCGGTTCGGAGACTCTTTTTTTTGACGCACCCCCAAGAGCTGGTATTCATTACCAGCACACGTGTTTCCTTCTTCCTACAGTCCCGGGTCCTTTTAGCGGTTCCTGAAAACGCATCTGATGAGGCCGCCAAGCTGTGTGCCACCATTGTAACATTACTTAGTGTCTGTAATGGTGACCCCCTTTCCTGAGACTTTGCATTTAGCTTACCATCAGGCGAGGTGAAGTCAAGTTGGCGTGTCCTAGATAAAAAAAATCTTAATACTAAAGGTATGTACATGAAGTCAAACTGTTTTCATCATCATTCTTTGCAGCCATTTCCCAACTCTGTTGGAGTGGGCTTTCTAGTCTAACTAAGATGCGGATGAACTTCGATATTTTCCGTGAATTTATATTGGAGGAGGTAAGACACGGCGGTATTTCCAATTGAGCAGTCCGACTGGGGAAGTAGCCCTATAGAAACGGCAGCGCGAGTGTGGCTTCTCTGGTGTTACAGACGTCCATAGACCACGGTAACCACTTTCCATCAGGTGACCTGTGCGCTTGTCTGCCACCTAAGTGGTATAAAAAAAATGTCCAGACTAAAAATGTATACCAAATATTCCAACAATCAGTCAACAGGAAGGGGGAAAACCAAGGCATCTTTGTTCATTAAGAACGCTGATTCTGACTGTACAGAGCTAGGTACTACGTCATTGAAATATTTTTAATGTACGCCTTGAAATTGTACTCATATTACGATACGAGACGACGGTCATGTCATGTATCGAAATATGAATCGCAGAGTAAAAATATATGCGGATCTGATATTATAATAGAACTCTGCAAATTCACAATACTGTAGTCTGTACACATGTACAGTTTGAATCAAAAGTCGCTTAACAATTACCAATATATAAAAGATTTCTACATTGAAATTTGATTATAAATATACCTACATACTTGCTAGATATTATCAAAGCGAATGTTTGGATGTTTGTTATTTAACAACGCCAAAACAACTGAACGAATCTGGATGAAATTCAACACAGGGATCGAGTATAATCTGGAATAGCCTGCAGTATAAGTTTTTTGTTTTCTGACATTTACAAAGTATTCATTGTAAAGTATATCGTGTTTTTTAGGTTTTGGATCGGATTGGAGTAACAAGAAAAAGAATATGTGAAACTGCTTTTGATGGTCACTGTACAAATGACTGAGTATTATTTGTGTCTGTACTGCCGACAGAATTATTAGAATCCAATTACCGAATTCTGTTTCAAAACGTTGCAGTATTATAGTTAGTTCTTTGTATTACGTAGTTTTGATACATTACCCAAATAATTATGTTTCTCATGAAATTGAACCCTGAGTGCTGTATTACTATAATCATTAATTCATTTAATAATTCAGCCATTTGAGGTATCCATTGCTAGTGAATAAAACTAAGTATTTATAGGGAATACAAAAAAAAATATTAATACTATTTATTGATTGTTGGATTTTGTACACATATTTTAATTAGTTCATTTTGAGAACACAATTGTACTTTTTCCACAGTATTTTATTAGACCCTGATCGGTTTCGTCTTACGACATTCTCAATGGTTTGAGGAAAACCGGTCAGGTCTGTAAAATACTGTGAAAAAAGTATAATTGTGTTCTCAAAATGTGCAAATAAAAATATGTGGCCAAAGAAATACCAGCGGTATTACAAATGTCATAGGTACTGAACCTGATCTAATTTAGCTCAGAGATAGATAGAGATGAACAATGGATAATGCATGAACTTGCAATAAGATAAATTATATCGATTTAGATAAGAAAATTTTGAATCAGTTTAGGCAGGATTCGAACCCTCTATCTTTCCCTCTCAGAGGGAATGCTCAGGCCACCGAAGCACCGAATCTTGCTTGAAGCCATCCAAATCGTTATATACATATACATATATATATATATAGAGAGACATGGTCTACACTCCCACCGTCGCCGTATATATATATGGGTAGTATTTAATCTTACAACTGTAAATCCACATTTTTCTATCAAAGTATTCGAAATTGCTAACAAAAATACTGAATTGCACACTAAATTTGCCCATCAAATAAATCAAATATACTACACTGTTTGATGTTTGAAGCTACACTATTTTACTAGTTTACTATCTGATAACTTATAGTAAATCTAATTATCCTTTCAGTGCAACGAAACATTTAATCTGTTTTTTTGGAATACGTCACCTATTAAATTTTAAAGAACATGAGTTATTCTAAATAAAACACCAGTTAATCAGTCATGTTTATTAAATTATAGTTCTCAAAAAATCAAATAAGTGTTATCATCATAATCACTAATTATGGCACAACGGTAAGACTACTCAGACTTTTTTAACAAATTAATTAAAATATTAAAAAATATATATTATATTTTTACTGTAAGATTAGGGCAGGTCTTGCTTTTGATGGACGTCCACGTTTTCGCTTTATCCCGATAGGTATGTTTTTAGTTTCTGCAGGTGGTGTGACATATTTTAACCTGATAGCCAGTCCGATAACATGTTTGCAAATGTAGTCTTTAAAAAACTGCGGACAATTACATTCACCAGTTTTCCATTGCTCTTTGTTGATGGGCAATACAACCGTCCAATTCAAATTTCCATCAAAATTACTGATTGCACAGCAAAATGCTAAACTCAAAGTATTAGAAAACACACTACAATTTATACTGATTGAGCACCAACAAACTACTTACTTGCTAATAAAAAAAAATTACCACAAAGACATAAGGCGGGAGCTCCGCTTCGCTTCACTCCCGCCTTAGTCTTCTAACCTAACCTATCTATTTCGGGGTGGGTGGTGATCATTCTGAACTTAATTAGATGTACAATCAGTATTTTTACTGAACGCGTAGTATCTTCTACATGCTCACTAGTTAATTTGCTGTGCAGTTAGTATTTTTGATAAACATTTATAATTTTTGTACTTAAATAAATTTATTTGTATCGCATTATGAGGATAAAAGTAATGTAATATATTGATACGTGATTATTTATTTGATGTGCAATTAATAATATTCCTTACTCGACTCACTCGAGCAAGTTATGTTTATATAATGAACGAAAACAATAATAAATGCACGCGACCATGCGCCGTGTACGACTGTGGAATAACATCACTCGATCTCTCTCACACTCGTGCCGCCGTGCCAGTGTGAAGGAGCGAGCGCGATGCGACTAGCGCGAGCGTTGAGTGCGGTCAAAAGCGCGCCAAATATGTTTTCAACAAAACAGTTGAACAAAGAAAAATATAGTTGGGTTAAAGGGATTTTAGTTCAACAAGTAGCAAATTAGTGTAGTCATTAGATAACCTAAAACATGCATTCTTTGTTATGCAATTTTAGATAATGATTTTAGTAATTCGGTGGTAATATTGGATAATTTAGTGTGCAAATCAGTATTTTTGTTATATGGCGAGTAATTTGGTTTTACAATGCTTATATCTGTGGTTTTAGCAAGATTTTCGTAGTAAAATTAGATAAATAAAGTCGCTAACTTTGATATATTTTAGACATTTTCTTATGCTACACATTTAGTTATACAATTATTTAATTTGATAAACAGTCATTTATTTGATATGCTGGTACATTATTAGTGGATAATTGTTGTTTGCTTAAATTTTAAATAGAGGTGCAATTAAAAATTCCCCTATATATATATATACGGCGACGGTGGGAGTGTAGACCATCTACCGATACTTGTACGAATTATCGGCACCAATGAATGATGTTACAATTTAAACATTGATTTTAAATTTCATTCAAAAGATGGATTACAATATGGAAAAGCATATAGACTAACAAATTATCCACATTTCACATCAGGCAATTTATGAAGACTTTTGCGCGAGAGTTAGAAGTCACGCCCTTTAGATAAGGCCATCTGTCAGTCAATCAATCTCGGTGTAGTAGAAATTGTCATCTCGCCAACTTTGTATCACTACATCGAATATAGCAGACTTGATAGCAGACATTTTTTTATAATCTTGGCACAAAAAACAATAATAACTTTTTGTTACCTTCATTAAAAACCGTCTTGTTAGTGAAACTTTTTAAGCATAGTGTCTTTGAGGTGTTATGTTTCTTAAGAATTAAAATAAGTACCTACAAAGCTTTGTGTCAGTTTCCACACTTTGAAAGATGTTATTTTTAAACTATCGCGGTGTGAATTCATAATTATACAACTGTTCGGGACTTTTAGCGAATTAAATCATGGAACTTACTATTTCTGCGGACGTTTCGGATGCGTTGCAGCACCCGTGGCCACGACTTGATTAGCTTGCTAGCGTCGAGAGGTATGCGGGGAACATTTTTTTGTGCGCCTACCCACCATTACATTTATTATGAACGATTAGGCTGGCGACACACCATACTCACTATTTCAGTTTTTAACAGCACTGTTTATTTTTAGTATCTTTATCACTGGCAGAAATAGTAAGTTCCATGATTTAATCGTGAAAAGTCCCGATAACTTTGATTGATTTTTCAAATTTGAGACAACAGAGTATAAGCATTTTCATAGAACGTGGCGATGCTGCCCAGTCTTCTGGGAACGTTTTCATTATATGCATACGATGCGGAGGAATTTCACGACGCATTTTAGACGGTTTTGATTAAAGTGTTTATTTATTGTTACATAACATAACGTAACATAAACATACATACATATAATCACGCCTTTATCCCCAGAGGGCTAAGCGGAGGTGAATTAACACCCACATTTCACCAATCGTTAAATTCGGTCCCACGTAATAGGGGGTGAGAATATTGATGTCTTCCGGGCACTATTTTTGACTCGAGTCACGCATCTGAGGCAGAGTCTGGGCTGTATATATTTTTCTGATTTTAAGAAGCCCTATCCCTTAGTCGCCTTGTACGATACCTCATGGGAAGAGATGGGGTGGTTCAAATTCTACTCTGCCGTGAACCACGCGGCTTGACGTAACTCGACATAACATAGACTCACGCTTATATCCCCGAAGGGGTAGGCAGAGGTAGCACCCACATTTCGCCAGTTTATGTTTAGGTCCCAATGTAATATGTGGCGAGCATTGAAATGTCATTGGTGTGTGCCATGGTAAAACCTGGGATCGAACCCGAGACCTCGTCTCAGCAGTCCATTACCCATACCACTAGGCTACCGCGGTTATTATTTTTTTATTATTTTTTAATCATCCGCCGAACATATAATAGGAAATGATTTGACTATTAAATATTATGGCGTCACAATAAATTATTTAATACAAGTTGCCTTATAACATACCGTTTTGACGTTTAGTAAAAAGTAACTAATTTGACTAGTCAGTAGAATACCCAATTATGCAATAAGATTAAAACTAGTTGCTACGATCCCAACGGCTATTAGACGTATTAGCCACAAGAATTGGTATTCTAGAACTTTCTTTCAATTAATTCTTACTCACCCTAGATTGCTATGCGGTGATCAGGATTGATTGAACTTAATATTCCACCTCTGTTCATCCCTTGTGTACTCTAAAAAAAATAGATAAATATCAGTTTATAGCGAAGAAAGAAAAATATACAATCAGTCTTTGCAAGTAATCAATCAATTTCGCCCACTTGGGAAACAGAATACACCTATTTAAAACATAATATACATAGTTTAAAATCTCGTAGACCCTTTGGGGATCAAGTTATGAAGCTACACTTTTTAGAAACAATAAGACCGCTGGCCTAAGAGATACTGGATAAGCCTGCTATAGATAGGTTTCTCCTGTTCACTGTAGAACCCGATAAATAGAATAAATTAATATAAACTTGAGATAATAAGGGTAACTATTACAGATCCTAGATTCCACAACATTATATCACATTATATCGAACAGTTTCGGTAAACTGTGATGTATTGTGAAATGCACATTGTAAATTGTACAAAATATAGATACACACGTCAACATTTTTTTTAAATTTTATAATTTTATTGTTGTCTTTAAAATACTAATTGACGTCTCCTGTTAAACAGTCTAGGAGATGAGGATCAATATTATTCCACATATTGATAACTCACTTGTACTTTTCCACATTACTTTATTGCTTATTACACCTGACCGGTTTCGCCTTACGGCATCCTCAAAGGTTTACACTGACATTTAAGAATTTGAATTTTCATAAATGTCAAGTGTCAAGTGCCATCAATCTACAGTATAGATAATATTATTCCAGTTTCGTAATTATTTGAGTACTAAAGTGTAGTTTAAATGGTACCCTAAACACCTGGTACTCAAAACACGAATCTAATCTTAATTTAGGTACCAGACTTCATCAAACTATGTTGTTAAACTATCATCAAATCATATTGTAATGTGTTCACTAGATTGTAACTATGTATTAAATGAATTTTGAATATTTTATTACTTACTTTATTTTCATTTCAACAATAACGGTAGTTCCCCTTTCTCCCACGAAATTCAAAATCTCGAAACAAAGCCATATAAGTAGGTATATTAAACTAGTTAGAAACTTGAGTAATAATCTCATAACGCGTCCACGTGTATACGATGGAGTAGCTTCCAAGTACTATTAGTATTCTTTCTCCGTCCTTCAAACAATACGATTTCAACAAAACAATTGTTGCTCGTAAACAACGTTTCGGTGAATATGATGTAACTCGCGTATTGTGCCACAAGACAGGTAATAAACAGAAGTTTCCACTTCAAAACGTAGTACTAAACACGATTCACAGAATACCGCGGTTATAATAACTTCGTGTTGTGTTCCCAGCGGTGAGTAGGTTAGCCAGAGCTCACTGGAGAATTTGTGCTGTCAGTGGGATGACTAAAGGCTTATCCTGCTTTGTCCTCTACACTGACGGCACAGAAACTGTATGCTTACAGGGTCAGCAGCGTGAGTGTGGCTTCTCTGGTGTTATACACGTTCATAGGCCACGGTAACCACTTTCCATCAGGTGGGCCGTGCGCTTGTCTGCCACCTAAGTGGTATAAAAAAATAAAAAAATACTGAAATAACCTGTATGTAAATGATATATAATGTATTTTGGATGGCTGTAATACTCGTAATAGGTAAGAACGAACGTGCAGTAGATATAGCCATGCAACGATTTGGCTATATCTCATTAGGCAGGGTGCAGTCGATTTGAAGACCAAAATGTTAAGAAAATAGTTCGTGACTTCTTTTACGTGCAACATTAAAACAAATTATTAACCTCTTTTTTATGCCACTTAGGTAACAGACAAGCCCATCTTACCACAACACCAGGGGCGTAACACTCGCGCTGCCGACGATATAGAAAGACTCTAAGTCCTTCTAAAAGCCTTAACTTGTTACATCATCAGATTTAAAAGTCTACTTTATTACACTATTCATGTTTCGGTTTCCTACCATAAAATAGAAATATCTTTGGTAATGAAATATATTGTAAATATATTGTAATAATCTTGGGATAAGGGCAGGAGGATGATGATATATATATATATAATATATAAATTATTCGTCTTCATCCTAACGTTAATCTCGATCGCATCTGAAGTTTTTAACGTATAAGGTCCGTTTTTGAGTCTAACTGCGGATTTGATTGAAATTAAAAAAATAGATCTTTTGTAAAAATGAAAAAAAAGAAAAGAAAAGAAAAAAAGGAAGGATACAGAAAAATACAATAGGTACAGTTTTGTAGCATAATAAGTGGTGGCCTTACTGAACAAGGTAATTTCTACCAGGCAACTGTTCCATATTTTTCATGAAAATAATGTCACATTATTAGACCGCCGCGTGGTTCCCGGCAGAGTAAAATTCGGACCACCCTATCTCTTCCCATGCGGTGTCGTACAAGGCGACTAAGATAGGGCTGTTTAACATCAGACATAAATATACAGCCCAAACTCAGCTTCAGGTACATGGCTCGAGTAAACAATAGTACCCGGAAGACGGCCACAGGCCCACCCCTATTACGTGAGATTCAATGATTGGTGAAATGTGGGTGTTAATTCACCTCTGCATAACCCTTCGGGGATAAAGGCGTGGTTATATGTATGTTTATATTATTAGAGGTATTGCAAAGACAACTAATACTTAAGCTTCTGCTGATATAAATGTACATTCGACATTCCCAAGGGCGCATAGTCACATGTTAAGTGTCCTATAACGACTCGGGTAGACCGTATGTGCCTATATCCTACATAACAAATATAAAGTCAAAGTCAAATTACTAGAACAAAAGCTGAGTTCGCACTCGTTTTACAATGAATAGCAGATTTCCTTGATAATTACGTAACGTTATATAATACACAATTAAATAATATAATTATTATTCAATTCACACAAGTTTGTTTATTTTGAAGGTACCTATTTGTTTATTTAAAGTAATAGCTTATCGCCATGGCATCATACTCGTAGATTTATTAATTACGGTTATCGACAAAAACCTTTTCCGTAAGAAATAGCTATATGGTTTATTACAGTCGTACTTTAACTTAATCCAAAACCTCGTTAATCTCAAATGTAAGCTGTTATACCCCAGGCACACGTATCTTGGACCTAAATCGCGAGACAAACGAGCCCCTGGTGCTCGCAGATAGTGATGTAATATTCTATGATTTAAATAATTGAACTCGTCCACCGCAGTAGCGCCCCGTGCTATTCTCTAAAGTCACCCATGAAACGTGTACTGCTGGTACAGAGAACTTTTTAAGCACATTTTAGGCAGCACCTGATTCTACTAAAGTCATACCGAGGACACTGCTAAAAAAGTAATTTAATTTTAGACTTTAAAGCAATGCGTTTAAAGTCCAAAATTATAAGGCTTTTTGTAGAGTGAATGAAAAAGTGTCATGAAACTCTTTTCATTTAATGGCATTCATTGCAATGTTTGTGGTATGACAGTGGTTTTGCTTAAGTAGACTCTTGAGCCTGTTGATTGACGAACGAGACTTTTGAACAGTCTTACTCTTTTCTCTTGGGTTGAAGAATTCTCTTTGGATGAGCTACAATCATCATCATCACAGATAAATAGATAATTCTTTATTTTACGCCAACAGATTTACAGTAGGACAAGTAGGTAGCATGTATACAGTTCAATGTATAATGGGCGGCTTTATCGCTGAAGCGATTTCTTCCAGGCATCATCACAGTATTAATCACGGTTGCACCCAAGGTTTGCACTGAAACTCAGGGTCCATTTTCCTACATTTTCTATTGATTTGGCTTATAATGGCTTTTACGAGATCGACTACCGTCTACCCAGACAATTCAGAGATCCTATATCAGCAGGTTTACAGCCTTACAGATGAAGTTAACTTGACCTTCATCAAACTTAGTGAGGCCTCATACACTGGAATCACTAGTACCTACAATATCAGCAGTGACGTCGCGTGTTTCGCGTCAAAAGTATTGGGCCCCCCCATCTCTTCCCATGCGGTGGCGTACAGGGCGACTGAGGAATGGGGCTGATATATACAGCCCAGACTCAGCGTCAAATGCGTGGCTTGAGTCAACAATAGTACCCGAAATACGGCTTATAGGTTCACCCCTATTACGTGGGACCGAATACAGTTATTGGTGAAATGTGGGTGTTAATTTACCTTTGCCTAACACTCCGATGATAAAGGTGTGATTATATATATGTTTATTTGTATGGATGTATGTGAATGTATGTATCAGTAATGAAAGCAGTCGAATTCAATATAATCTTAATAATATTCAAATAATATTCTATTGTATTCAAACTAGATAAATTCAATTTTGTACCAGTTTCATTCTGATGTGGTAACCAGTAAGTAGCAGTTATACTGTTTGTTTATACTGTTTAATTAATGTAACAGCTGATTTGCACACAGTTCGATAAATATACTAGGTGGACCCGCGACTTCGTCTATGTGTCACAGCCAGTTCGGAGATTACCCAAAAGGAGTTGACATAAAGATAATGTAATTATGATAATCGTACACCCATAATGCATTCACTAAAAACTTTTATGGTAACACACATACATATACTTTTCCTACCGGGGTAGGCAGAGGCAACCGCTTGCTATCTACTTCTTCCATTTTAACATTACTTCAATTTCGGGTGGAGCCAACTGTCACCCTAGCAGAAATAAGCCGAGACTGCGGTGCAATATGCCCCCTCACCTACCCCACTCCATACCTGGGGCTAGATGGGGACATCATGTTCCCACACCCGAAGAGAGCCAATTCGAAAGAGATTCATCTCTTTCATCATCACCAGGGTGCGAGAGATGTGACTCTGCAAATCCTACCTCCGGCAACCTACGACCGGTGAGCGTTTTAGTCGGTTCAAGTCCAACATTACCACCCCGCCGACTCCGGCTGGGTATCCATGGAGATTTCGCTCACGTTAAAAAGAAAAAAAAACTACAATTTTACTGATCTCTATTTTGTACTGATTAGAAGACTGCGGTCTCATTTCTCGACCTTTGTATCGTTTACTTAACAAGCAAGTGTCTGATTAAAATGCGGTTACCTAAAACCTGGAATTATAAGTAGGACATCACTTCGTATGTAAACAACTTTTACGTAATCATTAGCGTCATCCGATAGTGAGTGCCGCCCACGGTTCACTCTCTCTCTCTCTCTTTTTCCCTCATATATTTATTTAAACTTTCTGCACAAAGATAAAATAATCTTACAGAGGCGGATGCCATGAGCAATGGGAATATTCTCTACAGCATGCTACAGATTGGCTTCTAACAGAATAGGGCCGACATATCTCTTCCCGAGAGTATCATAGAAAGTGACTAAGGGATAGGGTCCATCTGACAATAAATATACAGCCCATGACTGGTAACACCCTATTACGTGGGACCGAAAATCATAATTGATGAAATGTTGTTGTTAATATACCTCTGCCTACCCTTTTGAGCATAATAGTCGTGAATATAATATATATGTATATATCTTGGGTTTATGGGAACGACGCGGTCACCAACAATGATAGGAAAACCTGCTTGAAAGGCTGAACAGATCTGAATGACAATTTATCACAGAGATAGATAGTAGTCTGGAGTAACACCTCTTTACCCCTGGAATAGACACTGGGATCACGGGAACAATAGTTGCTACGCAGACACACTTTTTTATTTTATTTTTTTTACGTGCGCAAAATCCCCGCGGATACTACAGAGTCCCAACTCGACCCCGGAAACGGGGAGGCGCGCGAGACGCGCCGCCGTCGCGGCCTGCTTCTGCCAGGGTGATAGGCAGCTCCATCTGTCACCCCCAGGCCACGCAGACACACTTAATAGAACATAAACAAATTAATATACATACCTTTCTCCTTGTCTATGCCAGTTCTATTGTTCTTATTCTTCGAATTGTTATTTACAACCTTATTTCAGTAAACCTATTTACCCCACTGGTCTTGAAGCACTTCTCAGTATGCGATAGGTTAGACCCGAGGCCATGGTTGAACTAGATTGCTTAGTGCAGAGTAGACGACTTAATAATGCTTCTTGAAAGATCATGTTTCGTCCAAAAATCCATACTTGCCATCTGGATAGTGGTTACCGAGCTTGTTTGCTACTTAAGTAGTGAAAAATAGCTGCTCCTTAATCATGTCACTTCACATTTTTTTCATTAAACTGAGCTTTGAACAATATTTATTATAATCCTCATAGCGATTATCCAGTAGAGTTCAAAGCTTGGAGTAGCTTGAAGGAGTATATCGGATTTTCCAGGGGCAACTGGCGTCTGACTTCTCATCCCCAAGAGCTTATGCCTTGTCGCCTCACGTTCACCGACTTGCAGCTAGATTTTACTTTGGCCTCAAGGAAGATAAAGTCATGTACTACGCATAATATTTTGAATAAAGTTATGTTATGAAATAGAACGGGTTATATTTAAGTCTTTTCGATACTGTACCTACACACAAAACCCACGGACACACATACACACGCACACACTGGTAGTATTATTCCACCTGTGAGCGAACACAGAGTCATTGGTAATCATTCCAAATGGTTTTCACGAACATCGATTAGAATTTAAGTGATATTTAAGCTGGTTTTCATCAACTATTTTAAACACGTTTAATACAATTTAAACTGCGTGTAACACGTAGTTTCATTGCTGAAATCCAGCGTTAGTCAGCTGATTTATTTCAGATCACTGGCTCGTCAGCTTCAAGAGAAATTTTAGAACATAGTGAAATACTCAAGTTAGGTATACTAAGTAGAAAAACAATCGGTAAATATTATACAAAAGCAAAACATGTAATGACGTAATTATGTTGAATTGTTCGAAAATGATCCGCGTTGAATTACAAAAGTTATATCATTCTTATGTAAGCTGAGATGTCACGGGAAACGCCTGTGTACAAACTGTACCTACAAGTTATTTATGTTCAGTTAGCAACCTGGATTTAGATTATAGGATAATATTGTGTTCAGGTAGACCTGTAATTATTTGATATTTTTCTATTTGAATGCTGGTAAAGATTGATAAGATTTGTTTTTAAAAACTATCTCTAACCCTCGAAAGGATCGAAGCATGTTCTTAGTTGTTATAACTACAGAAGAGGCAAAGGGGTAAGACGAACCCGGGCTCCTGGAAGGTCACGGACACAGCGATTAGCAATACTAAGATGGTAATAACGGAATATAATGTCTAGTTAAGTATTTGAAACTAGCTGTTGAATTTTAATCTCGATCCCGACTCATAGGAACATATTCCAGGAATGAAAAAGGTATTTTTTTTTATACCACTTGGTTGGCAGACAAGCACACCTGATGGAAAGTGGTTACCGTGGCCTATGGACGTATGTAACGCAAAGGGAGTCACGCTCGCGCTGCCAACCCTGTAAACACAAGAGTTTCTGTGCCGTCAGTGTAAAAGATAAAGCAGGACAAGCTTTTGGTCTTCCCACTGACAGTACAAAATCTCTCCAGTGAGCTTTGGCTACCCTACTCACCGCCGGAAACACAACACGAGGTTATTATGGCCGTGGTATTCTGTAGGGCGGAGGTACTTCCCCAGTCAGACTGCTCAATTGGTCGGAAATCTGTCGTATAAGTCAAACCAAAAGGAGGCAAAGGGGTAAGTCGAACCCGGGCTCCTGGAAGGTCACGGATACAGCGAGGAGCAATACTAAGATGGGCGATGATGGAATATAATGACCTGGTAATTATTTGATACTAGCTGTTGAGTTTTAATCTCGATCCCAACTCTTAGGAACATATTACAACTATATTACAACTACATGAGCATAGCCATGAGATATGGTCGATGAACGACCTCCGCCCCCCATGAGCGCCGGCCTGGGGGTGACAGGTGGAGCCGCCTGTCACCCTGGCAGAAGCAGGCCGCGGCGGTGGCGGTAAAAAAAAACGTAAATTTATCTCAATTCGTGTATCATACAAGTTTCCACATAACTTACCGTTTTGACGTTCAGTAAATAAAAATTAATTCGACTAGTTAGTAAAACCTATTCTGAATAATAAATATTAATAAATATATAATATTCAATACCTAATTTTAAATCTTCACCAACCATTCCAGGTATAAAAAGTAACATATATACGTACAGAAAAATATATTACACATATATTATTCCAGACTGGTTTATTTGGCATAAAAAGAAAACAAAAATAGCCAACCTGAATGGCAATCAAGGTCATGGATTAAACTATTAACTAATTAACTATTGATAACTAACATAATAATGTTGTTATTTGTATAACACATTAGTTATCTGATAAACCTGACTACTGAACTGCTTATCAGTTGGGAAAACCAAGTAGATATTAAGTAGGCACATGTTGATTACTTGAGCGATGATTTCCTGCTTTTGATACTGCCCGACAGGGGAAGTCCCCTCCACCTTGTATAATAGTTCCATAATACTGTTTAGTGTTTTAGACTTGTAGTGGTTAATATGGTTGACAACGTATTTCACCTATGCGCTTTTCTGTGCTTCGGAGGGCACCCTAAATGTCGACCCCGGCTATTAATAGTCGTTAGGTTAAAAGGGAGACCTATATGGGTGACTTGAACAACTGTCAATGACCACCAAACACATTCTTTTACCGTTACAACTATGCACCTGTAGAATGAACTATTAGTGAAAATTAGACGAGCTCAGACCTTTTGTCCTATACTGTCGAAAGTAGGAGAAAAATAGCTGTGATCGGTGGAGCCACTCATCATCCTAGCAATGCGGGCCTCCCTATATTTAGGAATTAAATAGGGACTCCGTGGTTCCCACGCCCGCAGAGGGCCAGCTCGAAAGACATGGCCCTGGGTCATTCGGGGTGCGTAGGATATGCCTCCGGCGGCAAACCACGGCCCTCAGGCGGCGTGCGTTTTAGTCGTTTCAAGTTCAATATAACCTCCCTGTCGGCTCTGACGGGGAGATGGGGCATCCGTGGTAATTTTTTCACCAATAAAAAAGTAATGTATTGAACATTCTAGATTTTGGTTGGACCCTCCACACCCAAAAAATGTGTGCCCACCTCTCCTGTATGTCAAAAATCTTTGCAAAACGTTGCATATAAAGGTAAAGGACTAAGCTATGGTGAAATGTGGGTATTAATACACCTTTGCCTAGCCCCTCGGGGATTTACAAGCGTATATTTGCTAGACATGCTTTATGATGCATTGGCGTCATGTCCTGTTGTGTAGTAAAGTGTCGTATGGCGTCGCATTTGTTGCATATGCAGAACATCTATTAGTTTCGCATTGTACTAGGTATTTGCAGCGATACCTACTTGTACATTATTTTTAAACTGAACACATTTGACAATATTTTGGGGAGTGTGGTAACCCTATCTTCCCAAGTCAAGTTCAAGCGCCCAAGTCAAGGTCATCTTCAAGTAGGTACAACTACTTATTAATATATGAGACCTTGGCAGGCTTTTCTCTCAGTTTTAGAAGGTTAGACAGCAGTCTCTCCAATGAAACCGTATAAAGCAAAGCAAATTTAAAAGGAGTTGACAGATTCTGGGCACTGAAGTCTAACCCTCAGATGCAACCGGTAATAACCCTAAGATGAGTACAATATTTGGCGATGTATTTCACAATTTTAGTCTCCTTCATTTCTTTGTCTTACTTTCACACCAAGTAACGAGGAAAATACAAACACTTTTCCACAATACAGACCTAATCGCTTAGTAACAGTGAAATTGAATGTAAGTTTCAACTATACAGACATAATACATCAATAATTTATGTGCCATTGTCCTTCCACACGCTAACTGCTTCATACTAAGAAGGTACAGTCACATACAATAGATAAAACATAATGTAATTTATAACATCATTAACACTTACGATGATCATCGCACTTCATGTATCTATTCTTATATCTTACTAACTCCATTATTATATTGTCAAAGGTGACATTTATTTATTACAATGTTAATTTAGATTTATTTGTGGTATTGGCAAGTTACATAGTGATATGGATCGAGATTAAGTCAAAATAAGATGTGACATCTTATCGTTGATGAACGCCACGCCGTTACAAACAGCCCAATCCAACAAAGGAAGTAAAATGCTGTGGGTCAGTCGTACTTTTTATAATTAAAGTGAAAACAACGAAATGGAGTATAAAAAAGCATAATTTAAGGCTGTCTAGATAAGGGCCGTAATTGTAACATTGATCGTGTCTGCAATGGTAACCCTCTTTTCTAAGATTTTGCCTTTTGACGTGTCGCATATACAAAAAAAAAGAATTATGAGAAAATTTGTACGCCGCTATATGGGGCAAAACATGACTGGACTATATATTATATACTATTACTGACCTATTGCATGCTTTTGTATGTACACACATGTTTTGAACAATTTTTTTTTTTTTTTATATAGGACACGTCAATTGGACTTCGCCTT
This sequence comes from Eilema griseolum, assembly GCA_963662185.1. Taxonomy (NCBI): domain Eukaryota; kingdom Metazoa; phylum Arthropoda; class Insecta; order Lepidoptera; family Erebidae; genus Eilema; species Eilema griseolum. Next base: position 9,172,361 of record OY759249.1, read on the forward strand.
GCCTGATGGTAAGCTGAAGGCAAAGTCCCAGAAAAGAGGGTCACCATTACCCACACATACCGTGTGACAATGGTGACACTCAGCTTGACGGCCTCATCATATGCTTTTTCACGCCCCGCTTAAAGGACCTGGGACTGTAGGAAGAAGGAAACACGTGAGCTGGTAATGAATCCTGGAATTCTTTTGAAAATCCTTAATGGTGCGACAGAGGAAAGAGTTAGTTTATTCAACTATTTCAACTAGCTACTAATAGTTTTTGCCTACGGGACACACAAACTGGATTTTATTTCAATTAAAGCTATTACCTGCTATTTATTACCGAAAATAAAACATGTTCATGAATTCCACGTTTTTGTACCTACAGTATAGTAACAGTACATACATAGTACAGTATAGTACAGTATAGTACAGTATAGTACAGTATAGTACAGTATAGTACAGTATAGTACAGTATAGTACAGTATAGTACAGTATAGTACAGTATAGTACAGTATAGTACAGTATAGTACAGTATAGTACAGTATAGTACAGTATAGTACAGTATAGTACAGTATAGTACAGTATAGTACAGTATAGTACAGTATAGTACAGTATAGTACAGTATAGTACAGTATAGTACAGTATAGTACAGTATAGTACAGTATAGTACAGTATAGTACAGTATAGTACAGTATAGTACAGTATAGTACAGTATAGTACAGTATAGTACAGTATAGTACAGTATAGTACAGTATAGTACAGTATAGTACAGTATAGTACAGTATAGTACAGTATAGTACAGTATAGTACAGTATAGTACAGTATAGTACAGTATAGTACAGTATAGTACAGTATAGTACAGTATAGTACAGTATAGTACAGTATAGTACAGTATAGTACAGTATAGTACAGTATAGTACAGTATAGTACAGTATAGTACAGTATAGTACAGTATAGTACAGTATAGTACAGTATAGTACAGTATAGTACAGTATAGTACAGTATAGTACAGTATAGTACAGTATAGTACAGTATAGTACAGTATAGTACAGTATAGTACAGTATAGTACAGTATAGTACAGTATAGTACAGTATAGTACAGTATAGTACAGTATAGTACAGTATAGTACAGTATAGTACAGTATAGTACAGTATAGTACAGTATAGTACAGTATAGTACAGTATAGTACAGTATAGTACAGTATAGTACAGTATAGTACATAATATAAGACAAACTTTCTAGGCACATCACGTACGTAAAAGTCATAAACGGTGTGAGGGATATCCCTGCGAGGGATATGCCTGTCAACTTCACCTTCGGCAACCAAAAACGCCCCACAGGCGTCGTGCGTCTTAGTCGGTTCGAGTCCGATAAAACCTCTCCCACCGGCAGCGAGGAGGTAGTCATTAGGAGGTAGGACACGGCGGTATTTCCGTCCAATTGAGCAGTCCGACTGGGGAAGTACCTCCGCCCTACAGAATACCGCGGTTATAATAACTTTGTGTTGTGTTCCCAGCGGTGAGTAGGGTAGCCAGAGCTCACTGGAAAATTTGTGCTGTCAGTGGGATGACTAATGGCTTGTCCTGCTTTGTCCTCTACACTGACGGCACAGAAACTCTGCGCCTACAGGGGCGGCAGCGCGAGTGTCAAAGAAGAATCAAAGAATCAATTTCATTTATTTAGTTTAGGCACACAAAGAGCACATATGAACGTCAAAATTTAACAATTGGGTATGTCAAGAAATAATATAAAAATATTAAATAATGTACAAATAAACCATTGTAAAATGATTCTTTCGCGTGTGTGCGACTCCTCTGGATGGAGGCTCCTCTGGTGTTACATACATCTATAGGCTACGGTAACCACTTTTCATCAGGTGGGCCGTGCGCTTCTCTGCCACCTAAGTGATATAAAAAAAACCGATGGTCGGGTTATCCGGGGGTATTTTTGCACGTGAGAAAGTAATAAATGGACTGTTTAAGAAAAAAAACAAGTTATAACCATACGAGCTAAAACTATTGTCTCCTACTGTACAATTTCACTTTTCAAACTAAACGATAGTATTGTTGTACTTATGTAGTTTGTTTATACACCTGCAAAGCGGATACCTAGTGCAAACGAATTTCAACTTTAACTTGTCGTTTTACAGTTCAATGGAAACATTTGTAAATTCCATGCAATCGCAGACATTGTTCCAGTGCTTTCATTGTCAATATTGAATTTACTATGAAAACATTCATCAATATTTCAACTGTGGCGTCCTTGAACTTCTTATATCAACTAGCTGCTGATCAAATTTGGAATGTCATAAATTTCATTTAGGTCCAAAGGCTTCGAAACCTTTCTTTTATACCACTTAGGAGGCTGATAAGCACGAGTCCAACCTGATGGAAAGTTGTTATTGTGGCCTGTGGACGTGTGCAACACCAGGGGCGTCACACACGCGCTGCCAACCCTGTAATGACACGAGGAGAGGGCCAGTTCGAGGAGAGGGCCAGATTGTGAGAGCTGGCCCTGGGTCGGCCCATATATGCCTGTCAACATCACCTTCGGCAACCAAAAACGACCCACAAGCGGCGTGCGTTTTAGTCGGTTCGAGTCCGATGGGGTCCGGTGGGGGGGGAGGTATCCGTGGGGATTTTGCGCACGTAAAAAGAAACCCCTGTAACGACCTTCTTGAAGAACCCCATACTGATCATCAGCGTCTGCCTTTGCACCGAGTCGTGTGGCCCAAGCTAGTAACCCGGTACCCCGGCGAAAAGGTGTCAACGGTACTCCATGTGAGGCCCGACCATCGACTTATAGCGAAGAAGCCTTTACTCCTTAGTGAAGTACTGCTTCGCGCTATTTAGCACACCAAGTTTTTTGGATCCCTGCTTAACCTTGTTCTCCAAGTATTGACGGTACTGGATATATCTGAAGATGTCGACACACAGGATTCCAATACTCGCAGAAATAGTGAGTCCAGTGTTCATGAGTTGTGTCATTACAGTAAGTTCTATGTCGTACTATAAAGACTTCGTTTTTATTAGTAACGTACTGTTAACTATTACTAGTATTTGCTCCCCAATATATATTACCTAAATAGTCGCACATGCACCCAGATTACATGACTTCAAATATGTTATCTGAAAAACATACCTGTGAAAAATCACTTTTCCCAATCTTAATCGTAAGAATACTTAGCATACATATTGCTTTAAAATATCATTAGGAATAAAATACAAACGATTAACAAATCGGACAAATTCAATGGAAAAAGTTAAATTGAGAATGTCTTCTTTTGAAATAAAAAATACGACGCCACATAGGCCGTATTGACCTATTTCGTCACTAGTTCGGTTACGTCCGGTTACATAACGCTTGTAACACAATATAATACCTAATAATGTTGTACAATTTAGTTATGACTAACTGAAAACCGCAGAACTCATTAAATTTTTTAATACTTATCATGTCATTAATGTAAAATCGTCACCGTATTCATTGTGATTTCCCTGAGAAGATTCCCTAAGGATCGCAACGCACTTGCTGCAAGCCGTATTGCGGTCAACCAGCCGGAAAAGTATTTTTATATGACACTAGGCTCCACTTATCTCAGGGTCTACTCAACCGATGGCAATCAATCAAACGTAAGATTTTAAGTCTGTTCACGGCCTTCCTAACAAAATAACCGCATCAAAATCCGCTCAGTAGTTTTTGTGTCCATCCTGAACAAACATTTACTATGTATGATATGAGATTGACATGGACATTAGTAGTTTTTTTTTTTTTTTTTTTTTATACCACTTAGTTGGCAGACAAGCACACGGCCCACCTGATGAAAAGTAGTTACCGTGGCCTATGGACGTCTGTAACACCAGAGGAGTCACAGTCGCGCTGCCAACCCTGTAAGTACAGAGTTTCTGTGCCGTCAGTAGAAGACAAATCAGCACAAGCCTTTAGTCTTCCCACTGACGGCACAAATTCTCCAGTGAGCTCTGGCTACCCTACTCACCGCTGGGAACACAACACGAAGTTATTATAACCGCGGTATTCTGTGGGGCGGAGGTACTTCCCCAGTCGGACTGCTCAATCGGGCGGATATACCGCCGTGTCCTACCTCCTACAACTCGCCGGCATATACTATTTTATAAAATAGATACTACATTATAATATATCTATTATTACAAGTATTCCTGTGGGTGTTAGGAGGTCAAACAGCACTCGCTCCTTTAAAAGCCAAGAACATCAAATCAAGGGAAATAAAGAGTAGGAAACTACAAACTTTGGAGACAGTCGGTCCCCCGATTCTGCTATTTTTTTAACCACTGTTAAACTACTGACACTGCAAAAAATGATATAAAACATAACATAAACTCACGCCTATATCCCCAAAGGGGTAGGCAGAGGTGCTAGCACCCATATTTCGCCAGTTTATCTTTAGGTCCCAATGTATTAGGTCCCAATGATATAAAACAATTAGACTTAATTGTCATATCATTAAAGTTCAAAATTAAATGAAAAACATTTCGTTATATCTTTTCATTCACTCTACAAGACGTCATACAATTTTAGACTCCATCAGCATAACAGTAAAATCTAAAATTTAATAGCATTGTTTGCAGTGTCAGTGGTTGACAATGGTTGTATTAAAACATAAAATTAGCAAAATTGTGACCCGGGTCTAACATCGTGATGATGAAGACGATTCGTCACCACTGGTACACAGGGACTTGTTATTAAACAAATCGTTAAGCATGAGCCCTCGGGATTCTGGCTGCGTTTGTCATGCGGTCGCCCCTATCTACAAAACTGCTTATTTTATGCCTACACTGAATGATGAATGTCTGGTGGAATATTTTGCTAAATCACAAATAATTGAATCATAACTTTAGGACTTAATTTCATTGAGGATAAATATTAGTCCAAGAGACAGAAATAGCAGTGTTGATATTCCTTTTTAATCCTATTTATGGAAACGCATACCAAAACAAATGAATATGTACTTAATAAAAATTAAATAAATAAGAAAAATAACTATTTAAACTATTTTGGTCACTCACATTATCACAATCATGGTCAACAATACAACAAAAGTCCCACCCTCCCATTTTCTACACAGGACAACACGTGCAGGTCTTAGATGACATCCGCACACGGTGCAGAACATCCAATCAAGAACCAAGCGGTTCGGAGACTCTTTCCTCTGTCGCACCATTAAGGCCTGTAATTCATTACCAGCTCACGTGTTTCCTTCTTCCTACAGTCCCGGGTCCTTTAAGCGGGGCGTGAAAAAGCATATGATGAGGCCGTCAAGCTGAGTGTCACCATTGTCACACGGTATGTGTAAGTAATGGTGACCCTCTTTTCTGTGACTTTGCCTTCAGCTTACCGTCAGGCAAGGCGAAGTCTAATTGACGTGTCCTATATAAAAAAAAAATAAAAAAATATCCCGATTACTTTGATACTTTGCATAGAATAATAACTCTTTTCTGGGGACCGAACTTACAGCTTTTATTGCTGGTAACGAATTTTAGATGACCAATGGGGTTGGACCCCTTCATAGCTTGCGTTCAATCACAAAGTACAATAATGTTAACGGGAATTAATGCGATCATGGTATAGGCAAATGCATACACACAGATCATAGTATAGGCAAATGCATACCTTTGATTTGCCTGACGTTTCGACCAGGTTACACCAGACGTGGTCACAGGGTACCATGATCGCGTTAATTCCCGAAAACACTTTTGGTTTTTTTTATACCACTTAGGTGGCAGGCAAGCGCACGGCCCACCTGATGAAAGTGGTTACCGTGGCCTATGGACGTGGGTAACACCAGAGGAGCCACACTCGCGCTGCCGACCCTGTAAGCGCAGAGTTTCTGTGCCGTCAGTGTAGAGGACAAAGCAGGACAAGCCATTAGTCATCCCACTGACAGTACAAATTCTTCAGTGAGCTTTGATTGATATCATGATTTGATTGTACATCATGAAAAGCGAAAGTTTAAAAGTTAGAGTCACAAACTTTTCTATAAACTACAGAATATTTTAAATGCAGTTAAAGTCGTAACTAACCCGACTGCTGTCTATAAAATCGAAACCAGTTTGACAGCAGGTGGTACCCATTCATTTTTCTTTCGGTCTATGTTTGAAAATAGAGTTTTATTTCCGTAGACAGCGACAGCCTCCTTCTGCTTCTTTCTCATATAATTCAGGAGCTGCCTCAACAGTCATTAAGACAAGTGGACCCACAAGTGATACTTGCGAATTCTGGCGGTGAGTAGGGTAGCCAGAGCTTAATGGAGAATTCGTGCTGTCAGTTGGAAGACTAAAGGCTTGTCCTGCTTTGTCTTCTACTCAGACAGCACAGAAACTCTGTGCTTACAGGGTCGGCAGCACGAGTGTGGACACACGTGCATAGGCCACGGTAACCACTTTCCATCAGGTGGACCATGTGCTTTTCTGCCACCTCAGTGGTATAATACAAACAACTCACTGGTGGGACCACGGGGATTTTTCCCCGTTACCCCACTGCAATGCAGAGGGGCTACCCGTTGTAACCAACATACGACCTGCTTTTTTATCAATACGTCACCAATTTGCTAACTGTCCTCCTCCGAGCCTTTTCTCACCTCAGTCGAGGTCAATTTTCATTCTAACTACGGTCAAACTTCGATATTTACGTGATGCGGCTGCCATCTAATCTCCACACCCCACTGTCCTTACTCTCACGTATGAATTCTATTAGCCTTAGTCAATGTCCTAGAAACAAAACATGGTAATATACAATCAGAATGCATATTTTGTCCTCTCTGTGTTATCTCGGTACACGGTATCTAATATCAGCTTATCAACAGTCTAGACGATTACCTTGTTATCTCTGTATCGCAAAATTTCGGTATTAACACTGTTAATACCTAATGCTCACTGTAAATAGCTCAAATAGCTTACTGGAGAGTTTGTGCTGTCAGTGGGAAGACTAGATGCTTGTACTGCTTTGTCTTCTACATTGACCGCACACAAACTAGGTGCTTACTGGATCGGCAGCGCGTATGTGACTCCTCTGGTGTTACACACGTCCATAGGCTACGGTAACCACTTTCCATCAGGTGGGCCGTGTGCTTGTCTGCCCCATAAATGGTATAAAAATACTGAAGTTTAGGTACATTAATACTTGGATATGACTCTGTAGTCCCCACACCCGAGAAGAGGGCCAGATCGTTAGAGATGGCCCTGGATCGGCCGGGGTGCGAGGGATATGCCTGTCAACCTCACCTTCGGCAACCAAAACGACCCACAGGCGGCGTGCGTTTTAGTCGGTTCGAGTCCGACATAACCTCCTCCACCGGCTCCAGTGGGGAGATATCCGTGGGGATTTTGCGCACGTAAAAAAAAAAAAGTATTCGGATACTGTAGGTACGAAAGGCCCATTGCCCGCACGCTCAAGCTGTGGAATTATCCAGCTGTGAATTTTCTAAGTGACTATAAGATGGGTATTAAAAAGTTTTTACAGGGTCGGCAACACAAGCGGGATACCGCTGAAGTTGCACACGTCCATAGGCCACAGCGGTCACTTTCCATCAGACTCTCGATTCTACTAAAGCAAAACCTCTGTCAAACATACCACAGACACTGCACAAAATGGTATTAAATTTAGCTAATACGTTTTGCTTACATCCAAAATTATTATTTTTTAATACAACTTAGGTGGTAGACAAGCACACGGCCCACCTGATGGAAAGTGGTTACCAAGACCTATGAACGTGTGTAACACCAGTGGAGTCACATCCGTGCTGCCGGCCCTGTTAAAACAGCGATTTTCTGCCGTCAGTGTAGAGGACAAAGTAGGACAAGCCTTTGGTCATCCCACTGACAGCACAAAAACTCTCCAGTGAGCTCTGGCTACCCTACTCACCACCGGGAACACAACACGAAGTTATTACAACCACGGTATTCTGTAGGGTATTCTGGAGGTACTTCCCCAGTCGGACTGCTCAATTGGGCAGAAATACCGCAAACATGCAAATGCAAAGAGTTTCATTACAATTTTACATTCACTCTGCAAAATGCTTTTTAATTTTGAACTTTAAAGTCATTGATTAAAGTCTAAAATTGAATGTCTTTTTTAGCATTGTTCGTGGTATGGCAGTGGTTTTGCTTTAGCCGAATTGATTCCCAGATGGGCCGTTTTCTTCTCTGTCACCTAAGTGGTTCACCTCTGTCTAAAAGAGTATACTGTAATTCTCTAGTTCGGTGACTAACGGATAGGTATTTATTTATTTATTTATTTATTTAAACTTTTTGCACAAATACACAAAGATTGTACCCAGGGTGCATATACTGCCCTGCGCACTCAATACAACAATGCCTTCAGGATACTGGTGGGGCTGCGCCGCCACTGTAGCGCTTCTGGGATGTTCGCAGAAGCTGGTATTGATAGCTTTGCGGCCATCCTAAGAAACCGCATTGCATCACTGTTAGATCGGGTGCGGGGCAGCTCCAACAGCCTCCTGCAGTGTGTTGCGGCAAGGCTTCACGTGGACAGTGCTATTATGCGGCACTGGACACGTTTCCACCTTGCCAAAGACACACACATTAGTTACAGTTATAAATATGACTGACTAACTGTCTGTTTGTGTACATAATAACTTGCAGTTTTACTAACATAGGATATAAGCTTTATTGTTACTAACATTTTTATGGGCAATGCCTGAAATAAATGATTTTATTTTATTTTATTTTATATTTTATTATGTACAAAGGCAGATTTAATACCACAGGCATTTTCTACCAGTCAACCTTAGGGTGATGCAGAAATATTTATATCAAAGTTGCACGAAGTGTTGTGTTGAGAGATTTTCGCAGTTTGGTACACAAATAATAATTTTATAATTTAAAAATTTAAGGTATGTTCTCTATCCGACAGTAAACATACAGCAGAAGATAAAGTGACTGCTTTGCTGTCATGCGTAGCGGGAATGGTTTACCCCCGTAATAACGTGAAACTGAAAAAATAATAGATGACAAAATATTGGTGTTAATATCTCTGACTACTCTTTCAGGGATTTACAGGCGTCAACACATGTATGCTCAATACTTAGAATAATCCAAATTAATGTAAATACACATATTCACACATAGATGATAAACAAGCTTGGAAATGAGCTGTTCGCTCAACTTTGCTACTATATTTAGACTAAGTAGACGTAGGAAATGTTTTTAAATTTTTTTATACCACTTAGTTAGCAGACAAGCACACGGCCCACCTGATGGAAAGTGGTTACCGTGACCTATGGACGTCTGTAACACCAGAGGAGTCACAGTCGCGCTGCCAACCCTGTAAGTACAGAGTTTCTGTGCCGTCAGTAGAAGACAAAGCAGGACAAGCCTTTAGTCTTCCCACTGACAGCACAAATTCTCCAGTGAGCTCTGGCTACCCTACTCACCGCTGCGAACACAACACGAAGTTATTATAGCCGCGGTATTCTGTAGGGCGGAGGTACTACCCCAGTCGGACTGCTCAATCGGGCGGAAATACCGCCGTGTCCAACCTCCTTGAAAACTCTACTCTCTCTTCTTGCCGAGGTCTTATTAGCCGATGGTCCATTTGCTAAACTGTCTTTCATATTTCTTTCTATATTGACGTTTTGTAAGAGCCGAATTTTTCACTTTGACTTTGACTATGAGAAATCAGCAAACGTAGCAGGCGAAATCGCAGAAATTTGATGCCTCTGTTTCATCAAAGACCTTCAGAGATTATTTATTTCCCTGAAAGTATTAGGTAACTGATACCAAACAAAAAAGGGTAGCCAGAGCTCACCGGAGAATTTGTGCTGTCTGTGGGAAGACTAAAGGCTTGTCCTGCTTTGTCTTCTACTAACGGCACAGAAACTCTGTACCTACTGGGTTGGCAGCGCGACTGTGACTCCTCTGGTGTTACAAACGTCCATAGGCCACGGTAATCACTTTCCATCAGGTGGGCCGTGTGCTTGTCTACCAATTAAGTGGTATAAAAAAAAGTAAAAATCTGAATAATGATAATTAACTTCACGTTCCTGAATCGTAAAAATACAAATAAAGTAGAAGAAAAACGTGAGTCGAGCGAATCACGTGAGTCTAAATCAGACATCAAACGTGCTGGCTTCGATAATATGTATCGAATATCAATTGATCGTAATATTATACATCGATTGGCCTTGTAATAGAAAATCGATCGCCTGAAGACAATTTTGAAATCGATACATGCGCTATATTTGTTATTGCAAATTATTTACATCGTAATTAGATACTGTTTAGGTGTAGAATTTGTTGGGTATTGGATGCGATCAAATTTTTATTTCAAATACCTTGGTGCGGGAGTCCGGCTCGCACTTGACTAACTTTCTTATAAATGTCACTGTTTCGTCGTCTATTTTATTCGTCGTCGTTCACCGTCGTCTATTAAACGGAAATGGTAGCTCTTTTACTCGGTAGCGGGTTTAAAAAACGCATCAAAAATAAAGGCCTCAGTTTAACATTGGTTACAATCAATAGGTACTCGTTTGTGATCAAAAGACATGTTTTAGCTTTTACATGTGTATTGTGAACAGTTCATATATTTTTTTATATTCTTATATTTATGTTTAAAACCCTGTACCTACCATATTTCTGCAAATAAACATATTTCATATTTCATTCCATATTTCATTTCATATTTTCATATTTCATTTCATATTTCATATTTCAAATTTACTGGTACTTACCTGTATTACGTAGATACTATAAAAAAAATCTCCCATATATATACACTAGGAGGGTTAAGAAAATATTGGTGGACCACGATCTAGTACCATTAAAGCAACTGGGATACTACCTACTTAATAGTTACAACCTATGAAATGGAGGAGCGGAGGCTCCTAACACAGGCATTTCTTGCTTAAAAGGAGTCTTCAAATACCATCTGTGTAAACCATGTTTATTGACACAGTAATTTTTTTTTTTTAAATACTGCATAATGAATAATAAGAAACGCTGGTCTAAAATATCGAAAAAGCAGAAGACAATAATGACAATAATATTCAGTAGAAAAAATCTCAACGTCGCCAATGACATGATTATATTTTAAAAAAATCTTGGGAAACGAAGAAAAACGTGGGTAACCCAAATCGTTTCATAAATAGAGTAGGTAGATATAGATTGTAGAGACTTTCGTCTTAGGCTACTTACTTTAGTCAATGACATCTTATATGTTTCACGATGTCAATTCTGCACATATTTTTAATACCACTACATACACAACAGATGGCAGACAAGCACACTACCCACCTGATAGGCAGTGGTTACCGCGTGGCCTATGGACGTGTGCAACACTAGAGGCGTTACACTCACGCTACCGAAGATTACAAATATTGGGAGAGGCCTATGTCCAGCAGTGGACTACAATGGGCTAATTGATGAACCTTACAGAAAAACACACGTTGCACTCACTGACCACCGCTTCATTAAATAGTAGTAGTGCTAGCTTTGAATTTTGGACTGTATAGACGCATATGTGTTTGGAATAAATATTACTTATAATCAATCTTAAATAATTTATTAACCACTGTCATTGAGTAGATACAGACAATGTCTACCCAAAAGAATATATAAAGAATTATGTTGCTGTTTAAAATCAGACAGAAATATACAGCCCAGACTCAAAAAAAAAGAAAAAAGAACAAAAACCTCAGATGCATGGCTTGAGACAACAATAGTGCCCAGAAGACAGCAATATGCTTACCCCCTATTACGTGGGAACCAATTCAATTATTGGTGAAATGTGGATGTTAATTCACCTCTGCCTAACCCTCCGGGGACGGAGGCGTGATTACTTAAATAAGCCGATACTCTCATTTTTCTTTCTTACACAAATCTAAAAGATTTTGCATCAAAAACTCCTCCATTTTTTCGTTCTTCTTCTTCTTCTTCTATCATGTCGAAGGAATAACATTTGTTTGCCCAATGTGCAGCCACCTTGCTAGCGTTCTCAGAGGCACTCATGACTTGTCCGTACTGCAAAACTTATAACACCATTTTTTTTAAATTGAGGATTAGAAAGAAACACATAGATCCTGTCTCCTTATTTTGAATGTAGCATCATCTACTTGTTCTTTCGTCCTACTGTCGCAGGTCCTTTAAGCTAGGCGTGAAACAGCATTCGATGAGGCCATAAAGCTGAGTTACCACCATTGTAACATTATTTATATCTGTAATAGTGACCCTCTTTCCTGAGACGACATTACTATAAAAAAAAGTGGATTTCCCTCATCTGATCGAATTAAATTTCCCACCGTATCATATACACACAAAAGACATATTTAAAGTAAAACCACCTCATAAATATTTATACAATCGTGAGCGTACTACGCATACGTAAAACGAAAACAAAGACTGACTATGTAACTTTCCACTGGGCTATTTGATGAAGCCATTTAAATTACCAACGGACATGGTGTTTCTGAAGGGCAATAGTTGTATTATTCAGTGGTAGTTAAGCAATAATGATGGTGAAACTAAACATATTATTCATTATGTTAGGCCCGTATTCTAAAAATCCTAAATTTTGATTTGCAACCAGATTTTTTTTTTATACCACTTAGGTGGCAGACAAGCACACGACCCTCCTGATGGAAAGTGGTTACCGTGGCCTATGGACGTTTGTAACACCAGAGGAGTCATAGTCGCGCTGCCAACCCTGTAAGTACAGAGTTTCTGTGCCGTCAGTAGAAGACAAAGCAGGACTAGCCTTTAGTCTTCCACTGACAGCACAAATTCTCCAGTGAGCTCTGGCTACCCTACTCACCACTCTACCATACCAGACAAGTGGCATTTCGTTGACCGGTGTATTGTAGAATAGAATGACGAATGTATGGGGTCAACGTTTATGACACGCGTTGACGACGTTCATAGGTACCTATATAGAGGGTCGGGAGCGAAGGAGGGTCGCAAACCAAGCTGCTCGTGTACTGAGGCAACTCGAGCGACAGAGTTCGATGAACACCTCCGCCCCCCATGAGCGCAGGCCTGGGGTTGACAGTTGATAGCGGCGCGCTCAGCTCACCTACTTGTTCCCGGGGACGAGTTGAAAGCTCTGTGGTCACACCCAAGGAAGGCCAAATCGAGAGAGATGACATGCCGTGCGTTTTAGTCGGTTCGAGTCCGACATAACCTCTCCCACTGACTCCGGCGCGGGGGGAGGGGTATCCGTGGGGTTTGTTCGCACGGAAAAAACAAAAGGTGGGAACCTATAAGGGAAAGTTGAAGTTAGATGACAGTTTTAACGTCTTTATGGGAGATTCACAACTGAGCGTTGTTCTGGAATACGTGTATATAACTGCATAAGCTTCTGTCAAGCAAGAACTACTTTGACGATTGATACCTATGTATGTCATGATCGACTTCAAAAATTAGGAGATTCTCAATTCGATCGGTACTCAAGTGTTTTTTGTGTGTTTGTTACACGATTACATACCCTATATATATAATTTGTATAATTTGTTTTTTTTTATCCACCGATAGATACTTCAGAATTTTTCTGGCTGAGTAACCGATATTTCTGCTATATATACTAACGTATATTCGCGTATACTCATTTCTAACCAGCTTTAACCTCTACTTTGATAAGCCAGTCAGTCGGAACAAGCATAATAAATACGGATAGAACGAATTCATGAAAAAGTTCGTTAGACTACATTCGATTCGGTATACTAGCGCAGTCTAACAAACTTTTTCATGAATTCGTTCCACTGTGGTATTTGTGCCTACTGGTACCAGTGTTCCGTATTTACCTACCTATTGCTATAGTACAGTTGCCATTACCAACATACTTATACAATAATGGATCGCAAAATATTGATTTATTAAGTGTAATTTCCAATTAACAATTCTCTCAGAAGTATCCCGACTAGAATGTTTTACTGTCGCGCTGCTGTCATGTATAATCATAATAACTCAGTAACCTACTTAATTACCTACACTAAACCTACAATAAGGAATTAATGACCTAATGTTTGCATGCTCCATATAGTAGAATATGTTGTACCTACTAATTTTAAGACAAGATCTTTGTAACCATATTTGAAGCAAATAAACGTTTGAATTGAATTGAATTGACTGAATTATTACTGTATAAAGTCCTGTTGTTGTGTTTAATAAATATTGTTATTTACTTTCTCGGTACGCTTAACAATGACGTTGTAAATATATTATCTATTACCAAATGCAAATTTAATTTTAATCAGTGATATTAGTATTGTTGATGCAATTCTTAATGGCACTCTTTAGTAGTACTATGTATTCTGAAACTATTAAATATTTTTGACATCAGTATTGCTCTTTAATAGTATTGTGTATTCCACTAAGATTTTTTTTATACCTCTTAGACAAGCACACGGCCCACCTGATGGGAAGTGGTTACCGTGGCCTATGGACGTGTGCAACACCAGGGGCGACACATTCCAATGCCGACCCTGAAGAAGCCTTCTAATGTCCCTTTTGAAGAACCCCATATTGCAGGCGCATGGGAAAACCGCAGCAGGGAGTTCATTCCACAGCTTGAACCTGCGTAGGATAAATTTTCTCAGTCTCACAGTGGGAGGCACTCTCATCGGCATCAAGTCCCAGATGAAATATCTGGGGCTCGTGCTCGACGGCCGGTGGGACTTCGGGAAGCACTTCCGAAGTCTAGGCCCCAAATTGGTGGGCACAGCCAACGCTCTGGCGCGGCTACTGCCTAACCTGAGGGGCCCGGAGGACTCCTGCAGGAGACTCTACGCGGGTGTCGTGCGGTCCATGGCCCTGTACGGGTGTCCCGTGTGGGCGGACACCCTGAATGATCGGCACATGCCCCTGCTGCAGCGTCCGCAGCAGAGGTTGGCGTGCCGCATCATAAGGGGGTACCGCACGATATCCTTCAACGCGGCGAGCCTCCTCGCCGGATCGCCACCATGGATCCTGGAAGCGAGATCCCTTTCGGCGCTATACCGGTTCCGAAAGGCGGCGCGGGAGCGGGGTCACGATCCCGAGCCCGAAGAAATTCGGGCCGTGAGATCCCGGCTCCACAGGGAAATGGTGGCGGAATGGGAGCTACGACTTGGGCGACCAGGCGCAGGGCGCGCCGTAGTAGCGGCGGTAAGACCCATCATGGGGGAGTGGCTAGAGAGGCCACACGGCAGCCTCTCGTACCGTCTGACGCAGATGATCACCGAGCACGGGTGCTTCGGAAAGTATCTGCGTCGGATGGAGAAAGAGCCAACGTCCGAGTGCCATCACTGCGACGCGAGCGAGGACTCAGGTCCGCACACGCTCACCGAGTGTCCGGCGTGGGAGACGCCGAGGCGGGAGCTTGTGGCGGCCCTGGGAGTGAGAGTTCTCACGCTCTCCACCTTGCTCGCGGCGATGGTCCGCTGCGCGGATGCGTGGGCGGCCGGCGCCTCCTTCTGCGAGCAAGTAATGCTCGTGAAGGAGGAGGCGGGGCGGGAGCGGCAGCGGGAGCGACGAAGGATCGCAAGCCAAGCTGCCCGCGTACGAAGGCAACTCGGGCGTCGGAGGTCGATGAACGACCTCCGCCCCCCATGAGCGCCGGCCTGGGGGTGACAGGTGGAGCCACCTGTCACCCTGGCAGAAGCAGGCCACGGCGGTGGCGCGCGTGGCGCGCCTCCCCGTTTCCGGGGACGACTTGGGGACTCTGTAGTCCCCACACCCGAGAAGAGGGCCAGATCGTCAGAGATGGCCCTGGGTCGGCCGGGGTGCGAGGGATATGCCTGTCAACCTCACCTTCGGCAACCAAAGCGACCCACGGGCGGCGTGCGTTTTAGTCGGTTCGAGTCCGACATAACCTCCTTCACCGGCTCCGGTGGGGAGGTATCCGTGGGGATTTTGCGCACGTAAAAAAAAAAAAAAAATAGGATAAATTTTCTTTCATACCGCATAATGCGCACTGTTTCAGGTTGCAATGTGTGGGGGTGAATTCCCTGCCTATTGCGAGCGGTGTAATGATAGAATGTTGCAGATATTTGGGGTTGATCCATATTTATCCCACTAAAACTCATCCCATTCTTTAATCACCCTAAATGCATATTTCATACTCAGCTCACAAATGAGGATCTGGCATAAACTCTCTCGCTCTTAATTTTATATTAGTTTACTTTTCTATGGTGGTACATCAAACTATGATGGTACCCCATCTTAGTTTCCCCGTGCAGCGCAGTAGCAGTAGTAAATTGTCTTTTGTATTATTTTTTTTATTTATCACTTAGGTGGCAGACAAGCACGCGGCCCACCTGATGTGAAGTGGTTACCGACAATGGACGTGTGGAACACCAGGTGAGTTTCACAACCTTATTTTCTATTTAGAACCTTAGCTCGTAAATTAAAGATACTGAAGCTTTCATAGAAAAAAAAGTTATTCATCTTTACACATTCGTCATGATCACACGCGCTATTTGCATACGAAAATTATATATTACCGTGCGAGCTAAAAGGTATCTCATTCGGTACAATCATGCTTTGTATATATTTGTATTTTTATAAAATACCCGACTTTTTTTTATACAACTTAGGTGGCAGACAAGCATACGGCCCCCCTGATGGAAAGTGGTTACCATGTCCTATGAACGTGTGTAACATCAGTGGAGTCACATCCGTGCTGCCGACCCTGTAAGAACAGAGATTTTGTGCCGTCAGTGTAGAGGACAAAGCAGGACAAGCCTTTGGTCATCCCACTGACAGCACAAAAACTCTCCAGTGAGCTCTTTACTCACTGCCGGGAACACAACACGAAGTTATTATAACCGCGGTGTTCTGTAGGGTACTTCCCCAGTCGGACTGCTCAATTGGGCGGAAATACCGCCATGTCCTACCTCCTCTCGTACGTATCATGTATTTTTTGAGGTCATTTTATGTGAGACCGCTTACACAGTCATAATATATCATCCAAACCTGTATTAACCAGTACAGTAAACAGCGGGAAAACCAAACATTAGGAAAGCCATTACTATGATGCGAAACCAAATGCACTTTTTTCCTCCTTTCTGCCGAGCTTGGCCTTTTTGTGTTAAGTAATCGAAACCTTGACATTTTATTTGAATTATCAAAGAAAATGGGAAAATAAAACAGCCACACAAATGATTACAAAGCAGAAGTTACAAATAAAGAAACACCCCTGAGGGGCCACGTACATTTTCCACGGAATTTATAGGTACATATTATCGAACTATCTAATAAATAAAAATGTAGTTGTTACAGTGTCTGTGGTTTAAGTCCTCTAAACGGCAAAAGTATTATTGTAGCAATCGCACTAACCTTAGTTACCTTTACCAACTGGTATCTAATTTAAACAAGTACTTTTACCACTAAAACAGTATATCCAATAAACTTTTTAATTTTACAATCATGTCAAGAAATAATATATAAATATTAAATACAATAAAACTAAAATAACTATACAATATGGGGTTCTTCAAGAGGGGCATCAGAAGGTTTCTTCATGGTCGGCAGCGCGAGTGTGACACCCCTGGTGTTGCATACGTCCATAGGCTACGGTAACCGCTTCCCATCAGGTGGGCCGTGTGCTTGTCTGCCAACTAAGTGGTATAAAAAAAAGCCAGAAGACTAGCACCATTGCCACGTTGTATGGCAATGCTTATTCTAAAAAACAGTAGATTCAAAACTAATATCATATCAGATCAGTATCAAAATAAACAATGAAACATGGTAAATATCCCGTTTATTTTGATACTGATGTGAGTGACCATGATAGTTTAAATACCTATATCATATCAGATGTTGATAAAACTATTAGGGTCAATTCCCACTAATAGTGCCACAGCCGGAATTTATTACGAGAAAGGCTCGCGCAGTCTAGTTTTTCCCTCCTATACCTTCAAATGCCTTAGAACTTATGCTTCTGTAGATAAGATTCAAAATGGTTTGTAATATTTTGCGTCTAAAACCGCTACCGGCCGCTGATGTATGAAAATTGGCCCTTAAAAGCTATTACAATTATATGTACAAACAGCTACTTAACAGGTTCTAAACATTTGCCCATTGAACTAATATCATTAAGTTTATTACCCTAAAATGAGGTTTTTATCATATGTCGGATTATTTATCATTCGAACATAAAAAAACCCACAGACTGGTATTCGTCCACATTAGTATTCAATGATGAGACGTGATGTGTCATCGAAATTTTTGTGTTTTCGAAATGTTGTTATTGCTACCTCTGACGTGTTATTCTACTTGACAACGTAGTGCTTGTTAACAAGTACTTGTAAACGTACGTATTCAAACGTAGTCATAACGTGAGTAGACTGCGGATTTCAATTATTTAACATAGATGATAGACGTGGCTTGAAGTGGCGGTAACTGATACATTTACGTTGTCACCTGACACAGGCTTTTTTTGCTTATATACTTAGTCTGGCCATAAATACTGTTACAATTAAAATAAGAAAGATATTACATTCGAATTTGGAATCTGACATTTTTATACGATTGTTCATTGTGTTTTCTAATTTTGGCGTCAATACATTGTACAATATTTTGCTATATTAAAATGGAGTGGGGTGATAAAGAAAACCGAATCGCTGTGATTGCATTACACAAAGTTGGTATGGAGCCGAATATAATTTTTAAAACTCTCCATACGCTTGTTATTAGTTAAATGTTTGTATACCGGGCTATTAATAGGTACAATGAGACCTCCTCTGTTTGTGACAGAAAAATATCTGGCCGCCCACGTAGTGTTCGTACGAAAAAGGTGGTCAAAGCAGTAAGGGAAAGAATTCGAAGAAATCCTGTCCGAAAGCAAAAGATTTTATCTCGGGAGATGAAGATAGCACACAGAATCATGTCGCGCATTTTAAAAGATGACTTAGGACTTGCAGCCTATAAGAGACGCACTGGTCATGTTTTAACTGATAATTTAAAAAAGAATAGGGTGGTAAAATCGAAGCAACTACTGAAGCGGTACGCAAAGGGAGGTCACAGAAAAATTTTGTTTACGGATGAGAAAATCTTTACAATTGAGCAACATTTTAACAAACAAAATGACCGTATTTATGCTCAAAGCTCTAAGGAAGCTTCCAAATTAGTTGACAGAGTGCAACGTGAGCATTATCCGACTTCAGTGATGGTTTGGTGGGGTGTTAGCTATGAAGGAGTGACTGAGCCATATTTTTGTGAAAAAGGTATCAAAACATCGGCACAAGTGTATCAAGATACCATTCTTGAGAAGGTAGTTAAACCCCTTAACAACACCATGTTCAATAACCAAGTATGGTCCTTCCAACAAGACTCAGCGTCGGGCCATAAAGCTCGGTCCACGCAGTCTTGGTTGGAAGAGAATGTTTCGGACTTCATCAGAGCTGAAGACTGGCTGTCGTCTAGTCCCGATCTTAATCCGCTGGATTATGATTTACGGTCAGTTTTAGAGAGTATGGCTTGCTCTAAACGCCATGATAATTTGGAGTCCCTAAAACAATCCATACGATTGGCAGTGAAGAATTTTCCCATGGAAAGAGTGCGTGCTTCTATTGATAACTAGCCTCAACGTTTAAAGGACTGTGTTGCAGCCAATGAAGACCACTTCGAATAAGCTTTTTATATTTTAAATTGTTTTATATTTATGTATTAAACTAACACACTGTAAAAGTAATAAATATTATTTGCAATAAAAAAAACCTTTTTTCTTCGAAACAATATTTATAGCTAGACTAGGTACATACATACATATAATCACGCCTTTATCCCTGGAGAGTTTGGCTGAGGTGAATTAACACCCACATTTCATCAATAATTGTATTCGGTCCCACGTAATATGGGGTGAGCCTGTGTTTTTTCTAATTTGTGAACTGGTTTATTGAACGTCTTCGGCGGGGTATAAACATTAACGGTGAGTACATCTCACATCTTCGGTTCGCCGACGACATCGTCATAGTAGCGGAATCGTTGGAACAACTGGGCGAAATGCTGCATAGCCTAGATGGAGCTTCTCGACACGTCGGCCTCGGTGTAAACTTGGATAAAACCAAAATTATGTTCAACGAACACGTTGCACCGAGACCGATTGCCATCGAAAGGGCGACACTCGAAGTTGTTCAAAAATATATCTACCTGGGGCAGGTTATCCAGCTCGGTAAAAACAACTTCGAGAAAGAACTAGCCAGAAGGATCCAACTGAGTTGGGCAGCATTTCGCAAACTACGTCGAGTTTTCTCTTCACCCCTACCGCAATGCCTCAAAACAAAGGTCTTTAAACAGTGCGTCCTACCTGTTATGACTTACGGTGCCGAAACGTGGACACTTACAGTGGGACTGGTCCATAGCTTAAAAGTCGCACAGCGGGCTATGGAGCGAGCTATGCTTGGAGTCTCTCTGAAGGATAGAATTCGGAACGAGGTTATCCGACAGAGAACCAAAGTTACCGACATAGGCCACAGAATAAGCAAGTTGAAGTGGCAGTGGGCTGGCCACGTTTGCCGAAGAACCGATGGCCGTTGGAGCAAACGAGTTCTAGAGTGGAGACCGCGAGAAGGTAAACGAAAGGTAGGACGCCCCCTAGCCAGATGGACGGACGACCTGAAAAAGGTGGCTGGGACAGACTGGATGCGGAAGGCGGAGGATCGGAGAAAATGGCGCACATTGGGAGAGGCCTATGTCCAGCAGTGGACTGCGGTGGCCTGATTGATTGATTGATTGAATCATTTATTCTATCATAACTAAAAAGACAGAGGCTCATCGAGGCGACCGGTGACACTCGTTCCGGGTCGTTCCTGGTTCAAACGCTGTCCATCGCCATCCAACGTGGCAACGCAGCAAGTGTTATGGGCACTTTTGCACCGGGAGCGATCAGGGGCGGGTTATTTGATTATAGCTTGACCACAACCGCTGTACCGCGCCTTAGGTATGTGCGCGGCGAGGCGGGGGAGAGTATCGACCATTCCGTTGTGTCAGTCGGCCGCCAACGCTTACGGCGGTAGTTAGTGTCACTTGTAGCGGACTCTGTGTGTCGGATGCACAAGTGATTAGTATTGCAAGATCATTTTTAAGGTAGCCGAGTATTTTAAGAAAAGAAAAGCAAGACAAAGAAAGTTTTGAATTTAAAAGTGATGTAAACATTGCTAAAATTGTAGCGGATGCTACGGGATATTGCGAAAAAACCGTAAGAAATATAGTAAAGATGGGTAATTCATCAACGGAAAATTTGGGCCGATTAAAATTTAATTCTCCAAAAAAACCAAAAGTTATAAAGAAGAAATTTGTTGTTGATGATTTTGATTTAGGAGTTATCAGAAGCAAAATTCATCAGTTTTACGAAATCGAAAAACAAGTTCCAAGAATCCGTAAGTTACTATCAAGTTTGAGAAAAGATGGCATACTGGATTGTGGACGAGAATACCTTAGAAAGCTTTTACACACAATGGGTTATAGTTTCAAAAAATGCAAATCAAAGAGACATCTCCTTATAGAGCAGCCTAACATTACAGAGTGGCGGAAAAAATACCTGACACAAATCCGAAACTACAGAATGTAAAACCGCAACATATATTTCCTCGATGAAACGTTTATAAACGCCACTCATAATGTGAGTAAATGTTGGCAATCATCGTCTGAACCTGGAATTCATGCTGATATTGGGAAAGGACGGCGTTTAGTAATTTTACACGCTGGCTGTCGAAATGGCTTGGTTGATGGTGCATTTACGATATTCAATTCAGACGCTAAGACTGGCGACTATCATGGAGACATGAACGGGTCTACTTTTTACAAGTGGGTGGATGAAAAATTAAAAGATAAGTTGCTGCCGAATTCTGTTGTGGTAATGAATAACGCGTCATACCACAGCGTTCAGGTTGAGAAGAAACCAACCATAGCTAGCCTTAAAATTGAAATGCAGGACTGGTTACGGCGCCACAATGTTGAATTTTCAGAGACCATGACAAAAGCTCAACTGCAACTTCTTATCAATGATACACAAAATGAACTCCTGTACAGAATTGAGGAACTGCTGAAAACCCATGGCCATACTGTTTCCGTTTACCGCCGGACCATCCTGATTGAAATCCCATTGAGTTGGTTTGGGCTGATATTAAAAACAATGTAGCCCAAAACGATATCAATTCTTCACTAGATGAAAAGATAAGCATAATGACCAAATTGTTTTCTGAGTTTACGGCAGAAAAATGGAAGAAATGTGATGATCATGTCCAAAAAAAATGAAAATACTTATTGGGATCGTGATAGTAAATTCGACGATATTATCGACCCTTTCATAATAAATTTGCAGAATGACTCCGACTCCAGTTCCGATGGCGAAACAGAATCTTTGTCAGAATAACATTAAATATCTAAACAAATAAATATTTACAATTAATATGACATTTCATTCAATATGACAATTCCCTATTAAATTTAATAATTAAATACGTACGAGTGGCGTGTAAAGTCAAAACTATTTATTAGGGAATTTTAATAATCTTAGGCTTTACACACTAGTCGTACATTAAAACTGTCAAATGATATCGTAAGATCCGTCCGACAATGTCAATCTCGTGTGAACTCATGCACTTTCTTACCCGTCCCCCGCCTCACCGCACATACCTAGGGCGCGGTACAGCGGTAGCGGTCAAACTATAGTACATGGACTAAGCATGGTTTGTTGAACCATATTGATAATTTTATTGTTGTAATATTATTTGTTTTAAATAAATACATTGATTTATTTGTCATATATGTTAAATAAAATTATAACTTATGTAGAAGACTTTTTAGTTATGATATAACATGTATGTATTTTTGTAATCTTGATTTGACTTGATAAATTTTAATGAATTTTCTTTTTACAATACGCTTTTTAGTCTCAGAAATTACCGTATAGTTTTTGACATTTTATTTATTCTATGACACTCGAGAGATGAAAACTTTTCATTGACTCAACGAAATTCATCCAGCCGTTAGGCCTGTAGAGGACAATTAAAAAAACCACATACATAACATACATTATTATTATTATTATTTAATTATCGGAATACATATTTACCAAAAAAAATTGACTTAATGTACCGCTAAAGCTACTGGAGCTTGTGTGCGCGATACATGCGATTCTCTTCTGTACAAAACATTACAAATCTTATAAATAAATAATCATTACTTACACACATGCATTCATTCATTCACATGTATACATACATATGCGCGAAAAACATTACCCTCGCTGGCGCAGTCGGGTAAAAAATAGCAACTACTATATCCAGTAGTGGATTATAAAAGACTGATTGAAAATAGGTATCAGCAATCACCCTTACTGCAGTCTACTTGCTACATATGAGTATCCACCTTCTGCATTCAGTCGCTAAAGCAGCTGGGATAAGCTAC
Source organism: Eilema griseolum (assembly GCA_963662185.1). Lineage (NCBI taxonomy): Eukaryota > Metazoa > Arthropoda > Insecta > Lepidoptera > Erebidae > Eilema > Eilema griseolum. The sequence goes on from OY759249.1 coordinate 9,195,719, forward strand.
TTTTTCAGATCCTCACCCCGTCTGGCCGTCCTATCTATTGCTGGGCGACTAGTAGTTCTCTAGGACTCGCTTAGGCCATCGGTTCTCTAACAGATTTGTGGTCTGCTTACTGCCACTTTGGTTATTATTCTAATAGACATGTTATATCGTTTAGCTCATTATAGGATGATCTTCAAAGAAACTACAAGTATAGTTCGCTTCATATCCCGCTGCGCTACCTTAATTTGACTTGTATGGTTGTAATTCTCACCGATATATTTTAAGATAAGTATTATTATTTGAAGCCATTTACGTGAATCGTTAAGAATCATTTAAATAAATTTATTTCTATAAACCTTTGGTTGACATTAATGTTTTATTTTTATTCTATTATTGAATACCTAATTACTAACACATGATGCATCTGAAGGTTACATCCAATGACATTATACAGTGTTATGTAAAAGGCTAAAGGCCTGTCCTGCTTTGTCTTCTAAACTGACGGCACAAAGACTCTACTTACAGGGTTGGCAGCGCGACTGTGACTCCTCTGGTGTTACAAACGTCCATAGGCCATGGTAACCACTTTCCATCAGGTGGGCCGTGTGCTTGTCTACCAACTAAGTGGTATAAAAAAACAAAAATATTTGACGTAGTCAGAATCAGATCGATCTTGACTGCAAACTCTCAAAAAGATCTGAAAACCAAGGTATTTAAAGCAAATCAAACTGTTTTATTGATTTAAAGGTAATAAATAAATTTTGGACCAGTAGTTTTAATTTTATCAACATTTATGTGTGTTTTGAAATATATTTTTTTAACCGACTTCTTCTCTTTGTTCTTCGATATTTCTGTCGTTTATGAACTCATTTTAAATTTTCTGATTTAATTTTAGATTGGGTTTGGTATAGCTCATAGATAGTTATATATAAATTTCATGGGTAATGCTCCTCGAAATCAAATAGGAAATGGTAAATGATTGCTTTTTAGCTTGTTTTATGACGATCCTGTGTCACGGTAGGCGTCATTACGGTGGCCAAGGGTGTGCTAGAATAACCAAGTCTTGAACTATGAAGGCAAATTGAAGTTATTGAGAACATTAATTTGAAATTTATGTTCGGCATATTGGACTGTCCACTAAAGGGAAGACAAAATTAATAACATTTTAAAACCACCTATTAGTCAAAAGTAAAAAAAAAACTAAGTTTTTAAAAAACCGACTTCAAAAACTAAAAACTATAAAATAACATAATAAAGATAAGAGAAAAAATTCTGAATTTACAGAGTTACTGATTTTTTGGAAGAAGTCCGTGCCTATTTAATTTGTTGTGCCTTTTTTTTTTTTTTTACGTACGCAAAATCCCCACGGATACCTCCCCACCGGAGCCGGTGGAGGAGGTTATGTCGGACTCGAACCGACTAAAACGCACGCCGCCTGTGGGTCGTTTTGGTTGCCGAAGGTGAGGTTGACAGGCATATCCCTCGCACCCCGGCCGACCCAGGGCCATCTCTCACGATCTGGCCCTCTTCTCGGGTGTGGAATTTGTTGTGCCTGAACTATTATGATGCAATCAATTGAAATAACATAGCTTCCCGGGTTAGGTACCAGCTTCTAACAGATCAATAAATCTTGGTAAATTCAGTCATTTTTCTCTTATCTTAATTATGTTATTCTATAATTTTTAGTCTTTGAAGTCTTTTAAACGTAGTTTTTATTTACTTTTTAGTGACTGTAATAGGTTGTTTTAAATTTTATTAATCTTATCTCCCTTTTCAGTGGGCAGTCCATAATTTTCGATTTAATGTTTTTAGTTTTTGAATTAGGTTTTTGTTAAAATGTTTCTTGAGTACTTTGTCCATCAAGATCAATCAGATGCTGACTGTAGAATACATTATACAACAAAGTTTGAAACGCTATATTGCTTTAATTGTCTCATAGCTTTGGTACGAATGCAATTACAACATTACTAATGATGTAGATATAATCATAACATAACATAAACTCACGCCTATATCCCCGAAGGGGTAGGTAGAGGTGCCAGCACCCACATTTCGCCAGTTTATGTAATAGGTGGCGAGCCTATTGCCATAAATACACACATAACTTCGAAAAGTATCGAAAAATCATTGGTGTGTGCCATGGTAAAACATGGGATTGAACCCGAGACCTCGTCTCAACAGTCCATTACCCATACGACTAGGCTACCCCGATTATATAGATCAATCACCGGTAATAATATCTTGACCACAATCTCGTACAAAAAGTACCTACTGCATACGAGTACGTGCAGATTGCTTTTTTGGGCATATTTGATGGATACAACAGGGTGCGACAGCGGTAGTGAATCTGACATCCAACAATCATAGATTATCCAGCCAGGGTCTCGTTTCTCTCGCGACTTGGAGTCAAATTATATCTAAAAATGTCTAAAAACTCTAAAATGTTTTCAGTTTGTCGATGTCTACTTATTCAGCTCAATATTGCCACTTAAAATTCACCCCGAACATACAGAAATAATGTTAAAGCATTAATATTAAACTGCTTTTTATTATTATACACAAGTTTGCCCTTGACCGTGACACCGGAATATATCAATTGGTAGTTGGGAAAATGTAATACGGTGAGTAAATTTTTGTTTTAGACTACACGATTACGGAGCGACCACTGAGACCGTACCATTATTTTTATATCTTTTTATATAGGTCACGTCAATATGACTCCATTTCGCCTGATGATAAGCTGAAAACAGAGTCTCAGGAAAAAGGATCACCTTTACAGATATCAAAAATGTTACAGTGGTCCTCAGTTTGACGGTCTCATTAGATGCTTTTTTCAGGCTAAGCATAAACGACCTGGAGTTCAATCTATAAATATAAATTACCAGCTATTACGCGAATAAAAATCGAATTAATAACAACATTACAAAATTGCTGTAGGTAGCTGCTATATAGTCACGTCGAGATTTATGGACCTCACTTATTTTACAAATCAAGTGAAATATTTTGTATGAATGCGGTTATTGTACAGTCGTATAAATCTCAGTCATAATCTACAAAAGTCACGTGGTTTCCAGCAGAGTAGAATTTGGGCCACCCCATCTCTTCTCATACGGTGTCGTGAAAGGCGACTAAGGGATAGGGCTGTTTAATATCAAATAGCTAAATACAACTCAGTCTCATCCTCAGATGTATGGCCCGAGTCAACAATAGAACCCATAATACGGCAATAGGCTCACTCCCTACTACGTGGGACTAAATATTTATTAGTGAAATAAGGGTATTAATTTACCTCTGCCTAACCCTACGGTTACCCTATGTATGTATAACCTACAACCCGCTGGTTGACAGACCGCACTTTATTATTATACCTAGTCTAGCCATAAATATTGTTACGAAGAAAAAACATTTTTTTTATTGCAAATAATATTTATTACTTTTACAGTGTGTTAGTTTAATACATAAATATAAAACAATTTAAAATATAAAAAGCTTATTCGAAGTGGTCTCCATTGGCTGCAACACAGTCCTTTAAACGTTGAGGCCAGTTATCAATAGAAGCACGCACTCTCTCCATGGGAAAATTCTTCACTGCCAATCGTATGGATTGTTTTAGGGACACCAAATTATCATGGCGTTTAGAGCAAGCCATACTCTCTAAAACTGACCATAAATCATAATCCAGCGGATTAAGATCGGGACTAGACGAAGGCCAGTCTTCAGCTCTGATGAAGTCCGAAACGTTCACTTCCAACCAAGACTGCGTGGACCTAGCTTTATGACCCGGCGCTGAGTCTTGTTGGAAGGACCATAGGTACTTGGTTATTGAACATGGTGTTGTTAAGGGGTTTAACTACCTTCTCAAGAATGGTATCTTGATACACTTGTGCCGATGTTTTGATACCTTTTTCACAAAAATATGGCTGTCACTCCTTCATAGCTAACACCCCACCAAACCATCACTGAAGTCGGATAATGCCCACGTTGCACTCTGTCGACTAATTGGGAAGCTTCCTTAGAGCTTTGAGCATAAATACGGTCATTTTGTTTGTTAAAATGTTGCTCAATTGTAAAGATTTTCTCATCCGTAAAGAAAATTTTTCTGTGACCTCCCTTTGCGTACCGCTTCAGTAGTTGCTTCGATTTTACCACCCTATTCTTTTTTAAATTATCAGTTAAAAAATGACCAGTGCGTCTCTTATAGGCTGCAAGTCCTAAGTCATCTTTTAAAATGCGCGACATGGTTCTGGGTGCTATCTTCATCTCCCGAGATAAAATCTTTTGCTTTCGGACAGGATTTCTTCGAATTCTTTCCCTTACTGCTTTGACCACCTTTTTCGTACGAACACTACGTGGACGGCCAGATCTTTTTCTGTCACAAACAGATGAGGTCTCATTGTACCTATTAATTGCCCGGTACACAAACATTTGACTAATACCAAGCGTATGGAGAGTTTTGAAAATTACATTCGGCTCCATACCAACTTTGTGTAATGCAATCACAGCGATTCGGTTTTCTTTATCACCCCACTCCATTTTAATATAGCAAAATATTGTACAATGTATTGGCGTCAAAATTAGAAAACACAATGAACAATCGTATAAAATGACAGATTCCAAATTCAAATGTAATATTTATACTGTAGATTGATGGCACTTGGTGGAATTTGTTGTTACACATATTGATAACTCACTTGTACTTTTCCACATTACTTTATTGCTTATTACACCTGACCGGTTTCGCCTTACGGCATCCTCAAAGGTTTATAATGACATTTTTTTTTCTTTTTTTTTTAAATTTCATTATAAACCTTTGAGGATGCCGTAAGGCGAAACCGGTCAGGTGTAATAAGCAATAAAGTAATGTGGAAAAGTACAAGTGAGTTATCAATATGTGTCAAATGTAATATCTTTCTTATTTTAATTGTAACAGTATTTATGGCCAGACTAAGTAATATTTGCTATTGTTCTGTGAGTCTCGTCCAAAGGGTGCGTTCATGATTTGTGAATTGTAAACTAAAAAAACTCGTTACTACTCTTAGGTCAAAGTATCTGTTTCACGAAAGAAAATCATTATGTATTCTGTGGTTACTTGTGTTATTAAAGAGTGCCAGCCTCTTGTGGTAGCGTTCCCAGAAGACTGGTAGCATAGCCACGTTGTATGGCAATGCTTATTTTCTGACTAAAAACAATAAAATTAACACCCTGATGTAGTAAAGAAAAAAAAAGGGATTAATGAATTAGTTATTATACTTTTAATAGAGTACGTCATGTATTGTTTTCAATACCGTACTCGTACCTATCACTTCGTAAAAATCGTATCGATGTCGTGTCGTGCGCACTAAACCAACAGTTATCTAACCCTACACCAGTTTTATCGGCTTGTTCCGGCTAATTTAGAACAGACAGTTGAACAAACTCTCAAACGGCGGGTATCAAATATCTACCTGAGATTGCAGGTGCTTCATTATCTATAAAGTATCATTAAAACATCGATAATTTATTGCAAATCGAATAAACTAGTTCGTCGTGAGTATTAAACTACAGGAGTTACCATGGAAACAGGCTGGTGACACTGTGTGTGTCGTTATTAATAGGAAATTCTTGATACTTGGAATTCAAATTAATGATCTTTCGAAATTAATATGAGCACCGTCTTGTGATAAGCAGATAAGCAGTCACTAGGTGAAACAGACAGACATTTTTTTGAGTTAGCAAAGCAATAAATGTTATAAAAATTCTCAATAAATTACCAAACGACTTCGTACAACGATTTCTTTTTTCTTTGTGTGTTAAATAACTAAAGTTGTTAAATACTAACAACACTTAGGTACTCCAGGAATAAAAACTAGACTATGTGTCAAAGCAAATTAATTAATCTTTCTTTGTACTACTCAGACAGATATAAACAACCCAGACTCAGCCTCAGATGCTTGGTTTGAGTTAACAACATTGCCCGGAAGACGGCAATAGGCGACTCCCTTATTACATGGGATCGAATTCAATGATTGGTGAAATGTAGGTGTTAATTCACCTCTGCCTAACTCTCCAGGGATAAAGGCATGATTATATGTATGTATGTATGTACTAATTTTCGAACAGATCAGTTCACCCGTTTGAGCGTGATTGAGTAACAAACATCAATCGAACCATCGATGGAGGTAGGAGACGACGGTATTTCCGTCTAATTGAGCACTCCGTCTGAGGGAATACCACGGCCATAATAACCCAGTGTTGTGTTCTCAGCAGTGAGTAGGGTAACCAGAGCTCACTGGATAGTTTTTATGCTGTCTGTGGGAAAACCAAAGGTTTGTCCTACATTGTCTTCTATAATGACGGCACCGAAACTTTCTCTGCTGACAGGGTCGGCAGTGCAAGTGTGACTTCCTTGGTGTTCCACACGTCCATAGGCCACGGTAACTGCTTTCCATCACGTGAGTCATGTGCTTGTCTGCCTAGGTGGTATTAAAAAAAACATTCTCACAAACTCACAGAATAACAAAACAGACAATTTGCTTCTCATAAATTCGCCTAACTTTTATACAAGTGCTCTAGACGTTATGTCTACCTAAATATTCTGTCTGGAATATTGACACTGACACATAGAGACTCCTTTACGGGTCAAAGCACGAGTGAACCTGTTGATTCTATCACAATTTTGTAGCTTATAGCCACAGTATTATAAAAAACTAGTAAACCACCCCGGCTTCCTGCGGATTTAATTTGACTTTCGTTTTCCCATGCGGTGTCGTACAAGACGACTAAGGAATAGGGCTGTTTAACATCAGACAGATATATACAGTCTAGACTCAGCCTCAGGTGCATGGCTTGAGTCAACAAGTGTCCGGAAGACGGCAATAGCCTCAGCCCCTATTACGTGGAACCGAATTCAATGATTGTTGAAATGTGTGTGTTAATTCAGGGTTAGGCAGGAGTCTGCCTAACACTCCGGGGATAAAGGCGTGATTATATTATGTATGTATGTTTTCAAAAGCTTATTTATGAATCATAAAAAGAAAAAGCAGACCTGAGGAAAGGTAGGATGACAATGTCAGATATGTGGCAAAGTGACTTGGAACAGGGTGGCTAAAACTGTTAAGCCGGTTATAGCCAAGCTATAAATTTGTTGTCACTGTGTTGCAGAGATTCATTACTATATCTAATTTATTAACCATAATGTATTATAATTGTCATATTGTTTTGTTTTGTTTGTTATTTTTTATTTTTTATTATTATTTTTATTGTATCACTTTTTTTTTTTTACGTGCGCAAAATCCCTACGGATACCTCCCCACCGGAGCCGGTGGAGGAGGTTATGTCGGACTCGAACCGATTAAAACGCACGCCGTCTGTGGGTCGTTTTGGTTGCTGAAGGTGAGGTTGACAGGCATATCCCTCGCACCCCGACCGACCCAGGGCCCTCTCTCACGATCTGGCCCTCTCCTCGGGTGTGGGGACTACAGAGTCCCCAAGTCGTCCCCGGAAACGGGGAGGCGCGCCAGGCGCGCCACCACCACGGCCTGCTTCGGCCAGGGTGACAGGCGGCTCCACCTGTCACCCCCAGTTATTGTATCACTTAATGCACGCTTTTTAATTGTGTCATGCTGAGTACACATGTTTTGGAACTCAATCTGGAAGCTAACCTTAAAATAATATCTTGTAAAATTTTGATTGTTTTCTTTTTCTTTTGTTTATACCACTTAGGTGGCAGACAAGCACACGGCCCACCTGATAGAAAGTGGTTATCGTGGCCTATGGACGTGTGTAACATCAGTTTTCTGTTTTGTGTGCCAAATAAATAAATAAAAAAGAATTAATAAGGCCTTTGCCAAATAAACAAGCATAAATTCGGGACCCTACTAAAGCAAATTCCATATTGTATGGATGAAATAAGATAGAAACGAGTTGGACTCGCACACTGATGGTTCTCTCACTCGCATTTGACACTGCCTCAAAGTCCAGTATTAGAAACGTAGATACAAGTACTGTAAAAAAACATCACCAACAATAGTAAACAAATAAAACTAAAACAAAATGTTCCTGGAGACCAAGAATCGATCAAACTAGAACAACATGCCATAATTTATACTGCAGTTCTATTCCACTAGCTTTTTCCAGCCCTGGCAATCACAAGTTTACGCGTCCCCTGGGTGTGGGCAGAGCAAACAATCGCGCGTAGAGGTGTCATCGACCCGCTTTGCACGTGGACAATGGAAATAGGTATGCCACTATTTAAAAAAAAACTTGTTCGAACTTTGAAAAAATACTTCTATTAGGACTGAATAATACAGAAAAGGCATAAAGCGTCAGGCATATTCGAAACAGAATCGCGAACGCAAAGGCGACAGACAGGCGTGCATGTTGCTTTTTTTTTACGTGCGCAAAATCCCCATGGATACCTCCCCACCGGAGCCGGTGGAGGAGGTTATGTCGCACTCGAACCGACCAAAACGCACGCCGTCTGTGGGTCGTTTTGGTTGCCACTAGCTGACCTGCTCCAGCTTCACCCGTGACATAGTTGGAAACCTCATATCACCCCCTTAAGCCCGATTTTTTTAAATCTTAAAATAATGTATGGAAATCTGCCGGCTTTGTTGTGACATTTATGAGCACTGCTCCGTTCCCTTAAGTAGTAGCGCGATTATATGTAGCTTAAAACCTTTGTGGATAAACAGACTATTCGAATACAAGAAGATTTTTTCAATTCGAACTAGTAGTTTCTGAGATTAACGTGTTCAAAAAACAAAAACAAAATTGACTGGGTACTGCTGGAATAGGTTGGAAACTACTGGGTACGCTAATCTCAGAAACTCTTCAGAAATTCATTGATTCTTTTTTTGTTTTTTGAACACGCTAATCTCAGAAACTATCTACTGGTTCGAAATGAAAAATTCTTCTTTCTTTATAATATTAGAATAAATATACCAAGGTCATGGCTATATTTGAAAAATTGATCGCTTTGCCTTTTTGTCGTCGAACTGCTCCTGAACCAAATCTAAGAACCGTCTTATGACATAAATAATAGAATAGAACTATGTCAATATAGGATTTCTAGTGCATTCTCAGTGACATAATGCAGTGACGTGCAAGATTTTATCGAAGCATCGAGTCAAACAACGGGAATACTACAAGTCATAAATTTACTATAAAATCTAATTTTCTCAGGCACGTGATTACTATTTCATTTTACGACTTCTGTCTATCTGTACTAGAATGTATATCCCAGCCAACGTATATTACGCATTCTCCAAATTTGTTTACAGGAAAGAGATGAAACAGAAAGATATCAATAGCATGGGTGTGAAGAGTACTCACCAATATCTTCAGCGACCTGCCAACTTCATCTGTAAGCTGGTACATCTGTTGATTGACGGACGAGGCCCTGGAGGGGCCCTCCTTATCCTCAAATCAAACTTACAAATCCCTTTAGCCGATTTGGCATGAATTAGAACAAACATAATACATACAATCGTCCTGGAGCTCAATTCTACTAAAAATAAACCGCACTCATACCACGGACACTGCTAAAAATCCATTTAATTTTGGACTTTAAAGCAATGCTGTTAAAGTTCAAAATTAAAAGACTTTTTGCATAGTGAATGAAAAGTGTAATGAAATTTTTTTCAGTCAATTTTGGACTTTGAGCGGATGGAAATAAAGTCTAAAATTTAACGCCATTTTTTTCTGTCTGCGGATTGACAGTTGCTTAGCTTACTGAAGCTAAGCAACTGAATCGAATTTATTTCCATGATACGGTCGAAAGTTTACGCGATTTATTTGGCACTTTTTTTTTTACGTGCGCAAAATCACCACGAATACCTCCCTACCGGGGCCGGTGGAAAAGGTTATGTCGGACTCGAACCGACCAAAACGCACGGCGCCTGTGGGTCGTTCTGGTTGCCGAAGGTGAGGTTGACAGGCATGTCCCTCGCACCCCGGCCGACCCAGTGCCATTTCTCAAGACCTGGCCCTCTCCACGGGTGTGTGGGGACTACAGAGTCCAGCTTGTCCCCGGAAAACGGGGAGGCGCGCCAGACGCGCCACCGCCGCAGCCTGGTTCTGCCAGGGTGACAGGCGGCTCCACTAGTCACCCCCAGGCCTCATGGGCATAGGCTCATGGGGGGATTAAATGGCACTTACACTTCAAACCCTTCTAACTATGTGACAATTAGCATCTTTAGTGATCCCGCGACCATGGCTAAAAGCTAAAAGGTAGCGGAAAGGTGGGCTAAATGTAAACAATGCCAAAATAACGCAATGAATCAGTTAAAAATTGGTTTTATTTCAATATTACGTCACACGGTACGTGTCACGGTCACCATTACGGTGACCCTCTTTTCTGGGACTTTGCCTTCAGCTTACCATCAGGCAAGGCGAAGTCTAATTGACGTGTCCTATATAAAAAAAAATTCATTCCCTATTATTGCTCCGTTTTTTGCTCGAATACAATTCAATATATGAAAAATCTTACAGGTTTGGCAGCGCGAGTGTGATTCTCTTGGTGTTGCACACGTCCATAGGTCACGGTAACCACCTTCCATCAGGTGGGCCGTGTGCTTGTCTGCCAACCAAGTGGTATAAAAAAAATGTCAGGAATATTTGTTCTATAAGTCTCGTGTAGTAGTAGAGATAATTAAATTATTTATATGAAATGAGATAAAGCTGTTTTTTTCTACCAAAGTACTTCCGCACTATAATTGCCAAATTAATGTTTATCCAACAAATTGAATGATCTTGACAGTTAGCCAAAGGAAATACCACTTCTTTCTCAATTTTCACACACTTCAACATTATTTTTCAGTATAAATCATATTTTTGATATCTATATTTATATAATCTATTAGTGCGTCTGTCTGTTATTGTATAACTTCCGAACAGCTAGACCGATTGAGGTTAAAGGCATATACAGTCGTCAAAAAAAAAAGCACGTACTTTTTCATTTAAAGTTATATGTGAAGATGCAACCGTATCCCCAGCCATAGGCAGGGAATTCAATATCACACATTGCGACCTGAGACATATATATAAATAGATAAAATATAGGGATCTTCAAGAGGTGCCCCTCTTGAAGGTTTTTTCAGGGTCGGCAGCGCGAGTGTTACAACCCTGTTGTTGTAAACGTTCATAGACCACGGTAACCACTTCCCATCAGGTGGACCGTATGCTTGTCTGCCACCTAAGTGGTGTAAAAAAAAACTTCTTTTTGGACTGTTCCCATTGGTTTTTGTGTGAAGTAAATGATTCGTAGCCACTATATCGTACTTTATCGTACTTTAACTTCTGGTTATGATATGCTTACAAGTAGAAGAACTATATTCTACCGAGAAGCAACGTAAGCATAACACGAAACAAGTACCTAGTTTCCGGGGTGTACAGAGCCTTACCAAATCCTGAAGTCGGTGTACCTGCTACACAACGAACGTGACTCTTACATAGTCTTTCATCTCAGGGTTGGGAGGTCAGACACCAGTCGCTCCTAAACAAAAAGACTTACCAACCAAGAACTTTGAAACCTCACGTTCCGAAGAGGATATAAAAAGAACAGAAAGTGACCACATAAACCGCGTAACCCACGCTTATCGCACAGTAGGATATTTTCGCCGAACCAAAAGAGGCTTTGTCAGGCTCAGTCATGAGCCTTCTTCCTACTTTCAATACTTCACTTTTCGCTCTTAGCCATTTTTCATAGGCTCCGTTGACCTTAAGGGGCCTGCAACAAAGTGTTTTACTTAAACAACAGTACTTATTCAAGCTTACTTAATTGGACGGCTGAGAAATATTAGTCCTGAAAAAAAACACTGCAAATTGCTTAAGGCCCAAAGTTGCTTCGAAGATTTGGACATAAAATAAAGTGGTATATTTTGGAATAAATTAACTGTGACCCTGTGACCTAAAAAAGTTTAAAGGGAAGAGAATTTCAAATATATTTTTAGGAACAGTATCGCATCGGTTACAATATTTTTAATGAATATTTTTTGGGAATGATAATGAAGAGATGAATGCGTGACAGAGTGTAGGATTTGTATAGATGGAGAAAAAGTGGAACAAGTGAATGAGTTCATATATTTGGGAACATTGTTTACGAGAGATGGAAAGCATGAAGAAGATGTTGAAAGGAGAGTGATGGCTGGAAATAGAGTGAATGGGGCACTACACAACTTTATGAGCAGCCGGAAAGTGTCGGAAAAGGCACGACTGGCTGTACATGGAGGAGTATTGGTGCCGACTCTTATGTATGGTAGTGAAAGTTGGGTGTGGCAGAAAAAAATACATGCTGACATTTAGAATAGATTTTAAAGTATAGTAAAACCACTGTTTTCGTAAAATGGCGAAAATATGACATCAAAGATAATTTAGCTCGAGTTGACATTGCTGAAGGGAAAATGGCGGCCTCTTTCAGTTCACGGAATTGTAAATATTACTCTGTATATATTACGTAATGTAAATTATTCACATGCACATAAATAAACTATTTGTATCTAAACATTATCTTAAATGTACTTAAAAGCTCATAAACACCATTTTGCAATGTGTGCATGATGCATGTGGGTTTTAATTTATTATAAAATATTATAGATTTATCGTGCATTCTATAATAAATTATAGTATGTGCGCGTGTACTAGAGTAGGTTAATATTATACTATGTGCGTGGCTCCAAATGCGTGAATGTAACCTAAATTCACACCTTTGGAGCCGCGCATAACCTAATTCTGTAGGAAATTTCATCAAAATCGATTCGGTGGTTAGGATGTGAAAGCGTACATACAGACACATAGACAGACAGACCGACAGACAGGCATAGTTACTTTCGCACTTATATCATTAAGTATGAAACCATGGATAAATTTATGGCATGAAATTTCAACGAGAATAATATCGATAAAAATGTGACATACGCTGTTCGGATCGCACCGTAAATTTTCTAAGAAAACATTCAGATAATTAGTTTACCCCCGTTTATATTTCCTTTTTAACACCCTCGTACTCACTCAGCACAGACCCTTTCAGGCTTATTGAATTTAATACCGTTGACCTATGCTCCTCTGAATAAGTATGTACGTCCTCTGGTGTGACTCACATGAGAAGACACCTTAAATTAAATCAATCAAAATCAATTCACATTGTGATAGCGAATACCCTGATGGTGATTATAAAAGTACCGATATATTGAAAGTTCCACGCATTCACTTTATCTGTATAAAAGTGTCGAATGTTTCATGAATTATGACATGTATGCGAACCTTGCGATCGACTAGTTGCGGGATAAATTCGAGCACGCGCACTAGCGCTGACCTTGCAGTTGACTAGTCGTATGATAAATCGTAGTAGCTAGTAGTAGTAGTTTTTCAGTAAAAATACCGTATCACAATTCGTTCGGTACTTTTTATGTCCATATCTGATACACAGACAAGAATTAAAAAAGAATGGTGTCCTTTTAGATTACGAGTTAAAAATAGAATTCACAACATTGTAATTAACCATCTATTGTTTTTTTAATGGTAAATCCATTGTAATTACGTCTTCTCACGACATCAATCAATGAACAGACATCACAACATCAGTTCTAAGAATTTTATGATGATAATATGCGGGAATGCGTGCAGAAATGCGCGCTTGGTAGGTGTTTTCCCGGGAAGAGCGCATCACTGTGAAATTATTTATGTAATTTTCGTTCAATATAATACTTAGTATATTCAGTTTCTGTATCGTATTCTAGAACGACACTCAGTCTTGAATCTCGATTTATTTGATGACAGCATGTAGAGTCAAGGCCAGAAAATAAGTCCCGCGGTCAAACTCGGAACTAAAAATGACATCGCCGCCATACTCAGCCATTCTGTGTGTTTTTTTGTTCAGGCCATGACAGTCGGTTTAGAATCGCCAGCACATTTTTTAATGATTAACTAGTGGGATTTATAGTTTATAGTTCCTGTCATGTGTCTTGATCCCAATCATATCCCAACAGGTACGTTCTGTAATGCGCAACTGCGGGCTACCATCGTGTAGGCATTCACACAATGGTGCATAGTGCATAACTGCATATCATTGCTACGCCACGATTCATTTGAAGTATGACAAAAAACCGACAACATCCTGATTGCTCACCACGTAACGAGCCACTGTATGCTAGACTTGTCGTGGTCCATGATAAACCATAGTGTTGTGTAGCTGACGCTATAATTTATATTAATATTATAAAGCTGAAGAGTTTGTTTGTTTGTTGGTTTGAACGCGCAAATCTCAGGAGTACTGGTTCGAATTTAAAATATGATTTGTTGTTGAATAGACCGTTAATCGACAAAGAGTATAGGCTATAAATCATCACGCTACTACTCAAGGGAAGCGAAGTAGTGTCAAGAAATCCGGCAGATTGCCATACATTATTTAAAAACTTAAAAATTACGGTCTCAAAGGGGTGATACCGGGTTTCAAAATATACCCCGGGAGGGAAACTTTGCGGGTTGGCTAGTTAGATAAAAAACAATGGTCTCAGCAACACAATACAAGGAATATTTTACACCCAGCAACTGGTCTTAAACAGAGGCTATTAGTTTATAAGATACATAAAATAACGTTAACTTTAAAACGAAATAGCTCTTTTGTACTAAAAATAAATGTAGATTATGGCCTAGTTATATTAAGAGCAATATTCAACAATAATAATAACAACAAACTTTAAACTTTAAGCTTCTATGGCTGACCCAGTTAAAACATTTGAATTTAAGTAATTGTTATTTAGAATTGTTGATTTTACGCAAATTAATTCCAGAAAGATAATTATAATGACGCAAATGTACGAAGAATTTAGTTTAATTAGTGTTATTAACTGAGACTCGCGGTTCCGCCTACGTGGATGATGGTTATTTCGATTTTTAGTCATATCAGTATCGAAATCAACGGAATATTTACCATGTTTCATAGTTTTGATGGGCTGTTGGGGCAGGCACTATTGCAAGCTCCATGATCACGGAGGAAGTGGAGTAGTGGCGGTGAACAGAGAAAAAGGTTTTTTCTAGGAGTAATTATATCGATCTACCCTCTTTCGAGTTCTTTTACTACGCGTATCTGCACTTTTAGTCATATCACCGGTTTTACTCAACCAATTGCGACCATAACCAAGACGTTCCTAGCATCAAAATCCGTTCATTTGTTAGATTTTGAATCTAACGCGAACATGAGTTTTAAAAAAATGTATTCAAAATCGTTAGCTTAACAGAACCCTACTTTTTTATAATATCATCAATATAATTTACAATTTAACTACAGGTAATTTACAATTTTCCCCGTTTAAAAAGAAAGAAATATATCCCAGTATTGTGTGTATTTGGCAAGGTCGTCCGATTCTCTCCAATATTGCCTAAAATGTTAGTTTATTATCATGAAATATGCTTTGCAAAATAAGATATTGCCTAACTAAACTGCAATTATGACTTTTCATTATTTTTAATTCCCAAAGTAAGTCAAAATATAAACAATCAAATATACTCCCAAATTATAATGTTTTTGCTTCCTCGTTGAAACACAAATTAATTTTATTATGAACTATACACGTATAAACGCAACTTAAACCGAGATAAATGCGAAATTCTCTTGCGCTCCATATATTTACACTATTCGTGACTGGCGTGTGATGTCACTAGCAAGTACGATTTTGTATGGAGCGTTATCGAGCGGCACGTTAAATTGAATTTTCAAAATCAAATAACTTTAAAACTATTTATTGTAAGAATATTTCACTACAGCAGTTCATTATATTATTATAGGGTGGTAATTTTTCGATGATGAAATAAATTAGTTATTTGACTAATTTATTTCATCATCGAAAAATTACCACCTATGATTGCCCCAAAATCGATTTACATTATTGGATAAAACACTTATTATTTTAACTCTCTACAATGTACCTAGTAGTTGGCAATGTCACAACTCAGAACAATTGCATGAAGTAAATAATACATTGTATCGTATGCATTCGTAATATTCATTTCAAAGACGATTACCGCGCCAATTTCAAGAAAGAACCTTAATTTTCTCCTAATTTTTTTCACATAATAGCATAAGTTTAGTAATAATTGGTTTTACGGTTTTGAGACAATGGTGGGCTTACTTATACTGTCATTGTCAATCCTATATTTAATATTCAAGTGATCTGACCTTGACTTCCGAGTAATCACCAAAAATAGAAATTCAATGTTAAAAAAACTTATTTCTATCACTGAAATATAACTACTTTTTAACTGATTCTATCGGGATTTATTGGCTGTCGTTAATGAGTGATATCCGTGTTGCCTTTCTTCTATCATTTCATATTCAATCAATATATCACGTGTTTTTCCTACAAGACTTTTGACTTTTCGATGCTTTTCGAAGTTATGTGTGTATTTATCACAGGTTTATAAGTGCCCGGTTAATGGCAATAGGCTCGCCACCTATTACATTGGGACCTAAACATAAACTGGCGAAATGTGGGTGCTAGCACCTCTGCCTACCACTTCGGGGATATAGGCGTGAGTTTATGTTATGTTATGTTATGTTATGTTTTCCTACAAAGGAAAGTACTATCCCATAAAAATACAGTAAAATTGCCACTTACACGTGGAGAGTTTCTAACAAGAGCTCATGGTATTCGCCATCCTATATTTATGACCCATATAGCAATATTATTGGAAAACTATAACTACGCGTTGTCGGAATGTCGGTTATGTAAGTTTACGGTTAGAAAATTATTCTCGAAGCTTCTTAGAAGTACTAGTAACTGAGTATCGATGACTTTTGCATATTAGACAAGCCGTATAGGATTGACAATGACAGTAAGGCCACCATTGTCTCTAAACCGGAAAACCAATTATTACTAAGCTTATGCTATTATGTGAAAAAAATTAGGAGAAAATTAAGGTTATTTCTTAAAATTGGCGCGGTAAGAACTAAAATTGTGTCAATTTCTATGCGAGGCGGGAATGGATTTTGAATTTCGAATTTGATATAGGCAACATAAACTAAATAAGTAAGTTTATCAATTTGACACCTGCCCGGAAAACATAGCGCGCCTTTTTGTTATTGTCATTTGTATGACGTCTACAAAAAGAACTGTGGCACTTCGGGAGTCTTTCGAGAAATGAAAACTTGGCCATTATAATAATACGTAGAACTTATATAGAGGTGTGAATTGCCACAATTTGTCACCCGACGCGTCGGCAACGGTGCCGCGAGTTCAGTTTTTGCCCGCTTTTTCATATTTTGTGAAAAATGCCCAACGAAATTAAAGAAGTTTTCACTTCCAAAATTGTGCGTTGTTGATGGTTGATTGTTAATCTTTCATGATAACAAATTTTATGTCATCTATGGCCAGTCTAGTAGTAGATATCCCTACTTAGAAGTAATTTTATAAATCTTGCAAATTTTTTTTGTAGTTGTTTATTGTTGTTTTTTTATACAACTTAGTTGGCCCACCTGATAGAAAGTGGTTACTAGGACGAGTTACATCGGTGCTGCCGACCCTGTAAGAACAGGGATTTAATGTGAAAATTCTCCAGTGAGCTCTGGCTACCCTACTCATCACCGGGAACTCAACACGAGTTTATTATAGCCGTGGCATTCTGTAGGGAGGTACTCCCCCAGCCGGACTGCTGAATTCGGACGGGAATACCGTCGTGACCTACCTCCTCATATCATCATCCTCGTTGTTCCTTCCACATGCGTCTCAAAGTTATCGTTTAGTTCGCCAAATGTTGAAATACAGAAGGGTTATAAACCAAAGTATGAACACATGTTTTAGCTTTTCTTAGATAAGCATGCAGTTGGTACGAA
The DNA here is from genome assembly GCA_963662185.1 of Eilema griseolum. Classification (NCBI taxonomy): domain Eukaryota; kingdom Metazoa; phylum Arthropoda; class Insecta; order Lepidoptera; family Erebidae; genus Eilema; species Eilema griseolum. Next base: position 9,213,504 of record OY759249.1, read on the forward strand.
TTTAGAATTTATGCCGGCAGTGGCGGTATGCAGCTGCTAAACATGATTTACGTTAATTATAAGCTAAGTTATACGACTTTATACTTGCCTACTGGTACATACACCCATACACACACAGGTAACAGACCCTCAGTTTTACACATATATCAGATGCTTTTTTCAAGACCGGGGGCGTGTTGGTTACCTCAAGACACCCAATATTGTAGATTGCACGTCGCTACAACCTGTTGACATACATACATATAATCACCCCTTCATCTCCGAAGGGTTAGGCAGAGGTGAATTAACACCCACATTTCACCAATCATTGTTTTCGGCCCCACGTAATAAGGGGTGAGCCGATTGTCGTCTTCCTGGCACTATTATTGACTCGAGCCTTGTATCTATGCAGGAGTCTGAGCTGTATATATATGCCTGATGTTAAATAGCCCTATCCCTCAGTCGCTTTGTACGACACCGTGTGGTAAGAGATGGGGTGGCCCAGCCTCTAATAAGTAAAGGTACTGTGCAGACCCAACCCAGATATGAGATCAGTATTCTACGCAAGAACGAATTTGCATCTCATACAGATATATAGAGAGTAACAACAGAATCAGCCCAATGTCTAAGCGAATAATGAGGGTATTAACTGCAAGATTAACCTTAGACTACATCGCCTTCAATCAGTTCACGCGGCGTTCACCTGGATGAGTCACTCGCATGGAGGTTAATGACTGCAATCCGTCCAGTTTCGTAGCCAAACAGCTGTAATTTGACGTAGCGATCCGAATGAATCTCAAAATACCGTGACCGTACGATTGCACGACACCATAAAATGTTAATAGTAGTTCAAGAAAGTTATATTTGTTTTAAATATTACCTAGAATTATTATACGATTAAATATATCTACTACTAGTCGTATATTCCCGAAGGAGTAGACAGAAATGATAAAGGGCCCACTTTAGACCACTTAATTTACGGGTGCCGGGTAAGTGATATGGAGAATTCCTAACCGATTGTTTTACCATTTTCACCAACTGTGCGTTTATAATATAAATCAAATCAAAGTTCATTTATTTCAAGTATCAGAGACTCATCACATATTGAAGTTCATATTTCATCTATTATCATTATTATAATACAATACACATAAAATACAGTACACAAATGTCATGAAAACAAATTTAAATTAATTTTTACCATAAAGCATTACAAAAATAAAATTATTAAATTGAATTGAATTGAATTAAATCGAAAGAAAGGGTAAACAGAATACCCGACTGCTGTCTAAAACCCATTTGCCAATCATAAACCGAAAGAAAATTAATGGGTACCGCCTGCTATCAAATTTGTTTCGAGCTTTTAGACAACAGTCGGGCTTTTGATAATTTATTTTATTTTAAACTTTTTAGTTATGATATGACATATCTATACTAATATTATAAAGCTGCAGAATTTGTTTGTTTGTTTGTTTGAACGCGCTAATCTCTAGAACTACAGGTCCGATTTGAATGATTCTTTCAGTGTTCGGTAGGCCATTTATCGAGGAAGGTTTTAGGCTATATATCATCACGCTACTACTTAAGGGAGCGGAGCATTGATAATAAATGTTAACAAATCCGGCAAATTTTCCTACATATTTTGAAGACTAAAATATACGGGCTCAAAGGGATATGAAGCTTCAAATTATACCCCGGGCGAAGCTGGGGTGGGTCAGCTAGTATTATATATTTTTGTATTCTCCTTCTAATTCCCTTCATTTTGATGCCCTACGCTATCGCGTCATAAAGCTATCGCTTTGAATGAAAAAACAACACACATTTCAGCATAAAAATTCCACCGCATAGTTTTTGTTGACATTTTATGTACCCTGCATGACATTGTAAGTTTTATGACACTCGGGAGATGAATACCTTTTATTTGAGACCCCACTCATCGAAATCCGTTCTGCCTTAAGGCCTGTAGAGGGGTACAAAGAAAACTACAAACATACATATACACACACATACATACATAATCGCGAAAAACATTACCCTTCTATGGCGCAGTCGGATGAAAAAAATGAGAACGTGAGAGGACCTTTACTGTCTCTCTCATTTCTTCACTGAAAGAAAAAACTGCGTAAACACTCTTGTTGACTGGCGATTCAGCAATGAAAACATAATTTCACTTGCACTAATATAAAAAAAGTAAACTTGCAGTATGTAACGATCCTGTACTGTTCCGTTACAAATGACTATCACGTCTTGAACCAGTGCGTCCCATATCTAATGCCAAGATACACAGGTGGCTCTCAATTATTTACTGCACACCTCTACTAAATACAAACTCTATAGACACAGTAAACCTCTACATATAACGCGGCGTAAACCTATAGCACTTGTTTGACATAATACTATACATACGATAACATTAATTAATAGTTAATAGATGTGCGATACGACGGTATTTCCGTCCAACTGATCTGTCCGACTGGGGAGTTACCTCCACTCCACCAGGCTATAATAAAATCGTATTATGTTCCCGGCAGTAAGTAGAGTAGCCAGAACTCACTGCGGACCATTTGTGCTGTCAGTGGGAAGACCAAAAGCTTGTCCTGCTTTGTCTTCTACACTGACGGCACAGAAACTCTGTGTTTATCAGGTCGGCAGCGCGAGTGTGACTCTTGTGGTGTTGTAACTTCTATAGACTGGTTGTCTGCCATCTGAGTGGTATAAAAAACATGTACACATTGACAGTTTGAGAAGTCAATATTGACATTAGCATACTCACACATACATAACACTTTTGAACCGCCTTTAGAGATATATTTTGTTAGCATTACTATTTCTATGCAGTATATATTCAAAGCTATAGATATTATTGCCTAGACCACTGCGCAGCACTTGGCACGAGTCGCAATAATACATCAAAATCAAACTCTCTCATGTACCTACTTAGGTACTCATGAAACAATGTAAGTAGCTAATTCTAAAATAGAATACACATGTCCGAGTAGTGTCTACGTAATTCATTCAATCCTTGTTTAGCCCACAGCGTAAAATATACTCATTGGGTATTCAAAATAGTCATGAACAACTTAAGATTATTATATAGTCAACTGGAATAGGTACCCCGAGTAGTGACAGATCGTGAAGGATGGCTCTGGGTCGGCCGGGCCGAGAACCTCACCTCCGGCAACCATCAACGACCCACATGCCGTGGGTTTTAGTGGTTCGAGTCCGAAATAACCTCTCCCACCGGCGCCGGCGGGGAGATTTGCGTGGGAATTTTTGCACTTTAAGAAAACTGCAATACGTACTTTTTTTTCATGCGCAACATCCCCGCGGATACCTCCCCACCGGAGCCGGTGGAAGAGGTCATGTCGGACTCGAACCGACTAAAACGCACGTCGCCTGTGGGTCGTTTTTGTTGCTGAAGGTGAGGTTGACAGGCATATCCCTCACACCCCGGCCGACCCAAGGCCATCTCTCACGATCTGTCCCTCTTCTCAAGCAATACGTTCTGAACAAGATAAGACAATTTTATTTGTGTTCTTTTATTTTACATAGATAGGATACTCTCTTGACAGCCTCTGTAGCGCGGCAGGTAATGAACGCTACTTATGAGGCGCATGTTTGATTCCCGATTAGTGCAAATATTTTTAAGCATGAATATAGGTATTTGCATTGGTCTAGTCGTACCTCGGAGAGCACGTTTAGCCGTCCCGGTTGCCATAAGAACATCGATGGCAGTCGTTGCGGGTAGTTGCAGCCCTAATAACAGGAGCCCCAACAACTGATCTAGCTGCAATACTTCGATATCTTCCTTGGGTTGTGGAGGTCAGATGACAGTCGCTTCACTTTAAATATCGAAGATTATCCAAATTCACAGTTAGACTGGTAAAACAGCCCCTATAATCCGAGGTGAAAGTTTCGAATGCAATCGAGTTTCAATAATGATCTTCCCAATGCACTAGCATTTAAAAAATGACGCTGACGTTGATGGCGACTAGCCCGACTGTCTGTGGCGCTTAATATAAATAGTTAGCTTGGCAGACACAAATGATTTCTAGTCATTAATCCGCACAGGTGGAAGATCAACATGATGATTCACGAAAGTATGTAAATACTTAGTAGGTTATACATTGTAACGGACATTTTCTTTGTAGATGAGAGCGCACTTCAATTTTATTTATTTGTAAACATGTTATTTTACTAGTAGTTCTGTGAACAGTAGATCTAGTGAGCATCCATTTCTAGTAAGTACCGTTATCTGGAATCAAAAAAAGAAAAATGATACATACATATAATCACACCTTTATCCCCGGAGGGTTTGGTAGAGGCGAAAATTGATCTCTTATTTTAAACAACCCTGGAAGTTTTACCTTGACGATCCTTTCTTAAAAAATCCAACATCAAATGCCTCCCAACATTGAGTAAGCCCTATGTCCAGCAGTGGAATGCGATGGGTTAATTGATTGATTGATTGATCTTAAATAAACAGCAAACATCCCCCCTTTTTTCTAATCGGAATTTTTTATAGCGAAGTTCACCTTTACGAAGCAGGGTATTTTTTCTCAACAACCTGTGAGGAGTCATGTCCTTGATGTTTCAGCCCAAAATCATCGAGATCCATTCATCGCCCATTTTCCTTCCTGTCAAAAAAGTTTTCGACAAAAGTCGAGTTTTACATCAAAGATCGTGTGCCAAGTTTGGTAAAAATCGGTTAATAAATGCACCCTCTAGATCGGAACTGACAAACAAACTGCCATAAATATGGACAAAATCAAAAACAGCCATTGTCCAAACGGAGACGCTCGCTAGCTTCGCTCGCTTGGTCAATTACTGAATACGAATACAATAGTTTCGAATGAAATTTTAAAGCACTTAGCATCCTAACTATTAAAATAAATTAAGATATGAAAAAAAAATTGAACCCGAAATTCGAGCCCGAGATCTTTCCCTTCACAGGGAATGCTCTGACCACTGAGCCAGCGAACCACACCTGAAGCCATCCAATTCCAATCCAAAGGAATACTAATGTTTTATTTTACATAAATGTTATACACACAAACGCTCAGACGAATGCAAATGGACATATGCATACAAATATTTGCACTGAACGGGAAGTGAATCCGTGACCTCCGCACCAGTGACACGCTCTAGCATCACGCCACAAAGGTCATCATTACATTAGCGCGTACAAACAAACAAATTCTTCAATTCATTTTTATTATGAATTACTTAGTAGGTACTGTTCAAAAATTAGATCAAAGATTTTAAAACATAAATTATTTCTCAAAATTTCGGACGTATAACGGTCACGGCCCAACGTATGACATAAATAAACCCTGAAATATTTCGCGAGGGAATTTCAATATCTTATATAAGTATAGGTCTACTACAAAATATACATACGATGCTACGGACCGAAGTTTCGATGAATTTGTATTAAGAAACGTATTAATCTTGCAATCGGGCCTTACAATTCGTTCGAAGTAAAACGCTGCAGCAAGAATCCGAACTAATTTTATTTTCCTTTATGTTTAGTCCATCAATTGACTACACCTCACTGGACGATAAGAAACTACAACTGAGTTCACAAAGTACGGACTAAAATTCAGGATGATAAAGATATTAATAATGTCCCCTACTTTGACAGTCTCAATAGATATAAAAGAACCCAGAATACTATGAATATGGGAACACGTGCGCGGATTTCACTTCTTATTCGTGCCATAAAGAAATACCATGATACCCAAATCAAAAAAAGTCTTTCGTTTGCACTTCGTATGCGCTCGAAGTTTCGGATATACGTTCAATAGTAGCTCCCCATTTGCCTACGTTAGACAGAACGGCGTCATTGTAGCAGCCGTCGATTTGTGTGGGTGAATGAAAGCGTGAATGACGGACGAGCGTCTTGGGAATCCAAGATATTTCAGATGAAACGGTTCTCATTGAAGTAACTGTTCGTAACCTTACTGTAAGGTAACGTAACCTTAAGGTAGGTCCAGGGAGACATAACTATTTAATTACGTAATGCAAATAGTGATCCAAAGTAAATTACAGTAGTTACGAAAACAGCTATTTATATCACTTAGGTGGTAGACAAACACACGGCCCACCTGATAGGAAGTGTTTACCGTGGCCTATGGACGTATGCAACACTAGGGGCGTTACACTCGTGCTGTCGACCCCAAAGAAACGTTTTAATGGCCTTCTTGAACCCCATACCGTAGTCGCTTAGGAAAATCAGAGCAGGGATTTCATGCCACAGCTTGAGCGTGTGTGGGATGAAGTTCCTTTCATACCGCATTGTGCGCACCATCTCAGGTCACATATAGATACTTACCCACAAATAAATATAGTTAATAGTTTCTTTTTTCCAAGTACATATTAAAACGCTCTTATACTAGACGAGCCTATTGCCGTCAATGAAACATTTCTGAACTCTGTAGTGTTACTTACTGAAAAGATTTGTGACTTTTTACTTGAGCTGGAAATATGTTACATCATTATCGCACGAAAATATGACACATTAGATGGATTATATCATTGATTTTTTTTTTCAAAAACATACGTTAATACATACCTATAATCACACCTTTATCCCCGGAGAGTTAGGTTAGGTTTCAGATATCATTGTATTCGGTTCCACATATTTTTTTTATTTATCTATTTACACTTTATGCACGATGTACATTGACGGACTTAATGCCGTAGGCATTCTCTGCCAGTCTACCATAGGGTGGTGCAGAGCTAGTACGAGGTAGGCGCATATTAACGAGAGATGCGTTTGGTTCTATAAGGACTATAGATTAATATTGGGTGAGCCTATTGCCGTTTTCCGGGCAATATGATGTTATTAGGTATATAATATAATATGATGTTAAACAGCCCTATCCCTTAGTCGTCTTGGACGACAACGCATGGGCAGAGGTGGGTGGTCCAAATTCTACTCTACCGGAGAGCGTTATTGCTGTTGCCCACTTTGGGTCAATAAAATTTAAAAACCAGACCGTTATATGCCAGACCTGAACTGACTGAACGGATTTTGATGCGAATTTTTTTATTAGAAAGGTCTTGGTTAGTTTTAAAATTTTATGTAAGTTAGATTGCGATCAGTTGAATAGAACTGGTGATATGACACAAGCGACATCCATTTAATAAAAGTAATTTGCAGACATATGTGCAGACATTTTTATATGTTTTTAAAGCGTAATTTGGCATGTCTCGGAAAAAGTGCTCCGGTTTTTATTAGACGATATTCATAAAACATATCATTATAATAAAATAAGAAATCTAATTTATGGATAAAAATATGTTAAACTATGTTTGTAAAATAAAATCAAGCTAATTTTTTTTATCTCAAAAGTCACAAATAGCGCGACCGAATAGTTTATCATATTCATCCCCATTTCCGGGGACGAGTTGGGGACTCTGTGGTCCCCACACCCGAGGAGAGTGCCAGATCGAGAGAGATGGCCCTGGGTCGGACAGGGTGCGAGGGATATGCCTGTTAATCTCACCTTCGGCAACCAAAAAACGACCAACAGGTGTCCTGCGTTTTAGTCGGTTCGAGCCCGACATAACCTCTTCCACCGGCTCCGGTGGGGGGTATCTGTGGGGATTTTGCGCACATAAAAAAAAGTTAATCTTATTCAAACCCCTGCCCCCTCAGACAAGTAGTAATTCGATGGCCGTATTTTAGAATAGAATAATGAATATATGGATTCACACGTATTTTGATGTTTATGGCAGTTGTCAACATGTGTCCATCCCAACATTACACTAACATAATTGCCCCCTAAAATCCAACCACACGTTCTGATCGATCACCTGAATCTCGTGGGGGGTGGACACACGGAAACAAATTTACTGGCGTGGCTAACTTGGCTCTGGTAAAATTTCTTGAAAAACTTGACATTGGCGTCTCGCCATTAATAATTTTATAAACTACTACGGGATATTGGCGGAATTGATGCTAAAAGCACAGAGCCATTACCTAATCAAGAATTGAATTACTAACATAATACTATATTCTATAAAGGTATTGCTACTTATTGGACTGACTTGCTTACCAGTAGATGAACTATCAAAATGCCAGTAAATATTCTTCGATGTCTCATATAAATTTAACTAAAGTTGCCACAGGTTTGTTATCTGTAAGGACAATATATTATACAACTAATAAACATATATCTATAATCCAACCAGAAAAAGCATTTTTATTGATTAAAAATAAACATTGAAACTATCAACTTGTGCAAGTTCAATGACACTTTTCATTGTTCGAACCATACTGAAATTTACAATGTCACGAACCGACGGAATCTTAAATTTAATATTCATATTATTTGATTAGAGAGTTGCTAAGACAGTTTTCGCGTTCTTGGGATTTCAACTGATTGAAGAACTAACTAATGAAAATAGAAATTATATTTGAAAAACGATAAAGTAAAATCACAAGTCATATTGACATATCCTATATAAATTTAATTACATTGCCTTTTTGACTGACTAGTCAAATTTGTGACTTTTTACTAAACGTCAATACGGTAAGTTGTAAGGAAGCTTGTATGAAATAATTTATTGTGACATTCTGATTTAATAGTCAAATCATTTACTTTTATATGTTGGGAAGATGACGTAACTTTTACCGCTGTTTTACCATTCTTAATTTAATTAGGACACGGCGGTATTTCCGTCCAATTGAGCAGTCCGACTGGGGAAGTACTTCCGCCCTACAGTATACCGCGGCCATAATAACTCCGTGTTGTGTTCCCTGCGGTGAGTAGGGTAGCCAGAGCTCACTGGACAGTTTATGCTGTCAGTGGGAAGACTAAAGGCTTGCCCTGCTTTGTCTTCTACACTGACGGCACAGAAACTCTGTGCTTACAGGGTCGGCAGCGCGAGTGTGACTCCTCTGGTGTTACACACGTCCATAGACCACGGTAACCACTTTCCATCAGGTGGGCCGTATGCTTGTCTGCCATAATTAAATCTGCCAGAATTATAAAAAAATGAGCCTATTAAATAATTGATTTAAGTACAGGAAAATATCCAATTCTAACAATGTTCAAATTTGAAAATGGAATCAATTACGTTCGAATTTTGACTGGCCATTGTAATTAAAAACATATTATATTATGTCAACCCGTCCCTTCAAGTATCATATATTAATCAAATCGTCCTCAATTGATTTTGCATAGTGTCCACTGGCAGCACGCACAGTGGCCCAAAAAATAAGACTAAGTGAGGACAAAAGAGTCCCTTTCGATTCGTGTACACTGGCAAGTATTTTCCACAATTTCTCGCAAAAGACTGTTTCACAAATACACATCACTAACAATTTGCATATGGAGTAATTGCGATCAGTGAAAATGGTCCTCTACAAGAAATTGCGGAAAATACATGTCAGGGGACCAACAGTGGACACAAAAAAATAGTTATATATTTGACCGTGACAACTATAATTCCGAATATAGCCATTTCACGGAATCGTTGATTCATCTTTAGTTTATAACCATTAATTTATTGCAGAGCGCGGTCTAGAATCCTAATTGCTCGTCTCCATAAACAAGTCTTAGTTAATTAAAGTTGTCGCAACAGGTCAGCCCGACTCGTGTCTGAACTAGTAACCTGTATCTGTTTTTGACCCTGGCAACACCTTTGTTTTATCTTGTTAAGTAGTGATTTATTACACAATTATCTTGAGTGTGACCATAATGATACAATAAATAATTTATTTAAGATAGGAGAAAGCTCATTCCCATACACATAATTTTCGTGACTTCTCGATTGTTAGGCCGATTATTAAAGCACTAAGTTACAGATGCTCACTGAAAACAACTAATATCTATTTTGATTGAGACTCTTAGTATAATTAGGCTATTTAGGTTTTTAAAGATTTAAGATCTATTTTTAACCGACAACGGCGAAGCAAAAAGAGAGTTATGATTTTGACAGACTATGTATGTATTTATGTATGTTTGTATATATGTAGGTTCATATGTTCCCTCTTAACTCCTCAACCACTTATTAGATCTAGACAAATGAGGTATCGTTAGAAGCATCTTAGTCATCCGCTGGTTAAAGGCTATTTAATATAAAACTGAAACTAATGTGGCGCCCTCCAGCGGCCATAAAGTACTGTTTAAAAAAAAAAAATTGTGATAAATATGTTGTTTGATATCAACGGAAAAGACTTAATTAGCACATTTTAAATATATCAATACAAAATTGAGTTTAAAACTGAAACCCGACTGCTGAAAAGCGTGATTTTTAATCAAATGGTATTTATAAAAGTATTAAACAAGAAAATATCAAGGATAGCCGTGGTCATATGCCACTTAGTCTAACAAAACAATACATTGTAGGAAAAAATGGGCTGTATATTATACACAGCCCAGGCTCAGCCCTATCCCTTAGTCGCCCTGTACGACATCGCATGGGAAGAGACGGGGTGGTCCTAATTCTACTCTGCCGGGAACCACATGGTTTTTAGTCCTTCAAAATATTGGTGTGGATTTATAAAATTCGATGACATGACCGTTTAAAAAATAAGGGTAACAATATTTATAAATTCATTTTACATACAATACCGCTATAATTCAAATAAGACACATAATAATATCTACCAAAGATTCTGCAAGCAAGTGTACATAATTTTATATGTTTTATGTAAATTAATATCCTTTTAAAGCTTAAACTCGTTACTAGAGTCAATTTGTTCGTTCACAGTCATTGACATTCATTAACCTTTTGTAGTTTGTGTATTGGAATTAGTAAGTTCTTAGAGTGAGGTTTCTTTGACAGCATTTGTGCCTATATTTGCCCTCAACAGCTTATAGTATTCTTATTTAATTCTTTTTTTATATCTAATGTGTAGGTGCTAGTAACCGCAATAACTAATGTTCCTGATAACCCATCCAGCTAAGCTAAATCGCTTCTGTTTGAAGTGGGTCATCAGTGATGTAATGGCCAAGATTCGACCCAGGAACCTCTCCATCGTGAGACCGACTCGTTCCTTCTTCTTCTTCTTAACCACTTAGCTAGTGAGGACGCATTTATACTTGCGTTTTTTGAGGTGAAAACACATGACAGTATTTTGGATCCAGTAAAAAACTAAACCAAATATTGAAAGGAGTAAGCTCCATATGGCTTTGAATGAAACCGGGTTCGGTGCTCGGATGTATCTCATCATTCGAGCTCTCATGGTTCATAATCAAAGTCAAAGTCAAAAATCATTACAGAATTAATGATTTTTGACTTTTGACAGACCATTAAAGTCAAATTAATAGACATTAAAGTCTTGTTTAGTAAATGGACCACCGATTTGAAACGCGACCCCGACCTGAAAAACCTCCAGCAAGAAACTCCGCTGGCTTTTTGAGTCTATTTTTACAAACATGTTTACAAATAATCCCGACAAAATAAAGATATGTGCTTGCATAAATTCGTATACAACAGAAAATTGGTTTGGGTCTTAAATAAATTGGTGGCTCTGCGTTAATGAATCATACTATGGGAACAGGTAACTTTCATCAGTATCAAAATAATCGGGATATTTACCATGTTTCATAGTTTTAAGTTTCCGATATTTCAGCGCCGTTGCAAGCACCATGATCACGGAGGAATGAAACATGGTAAATATCCCGATTATTTTGATAGGGATGTGAGTGACCATGATAGTTTAAATACAGGTAACTTTATTTATAACAGATATGACTTCTTTCAATTTCAAAATCGGTATACCTCCAAAGTTGTGATTCATCCAAAAAAAGGACACGACCAATTCTGTACATAATTACGTAATAGTATTTTAGTAGTCGGGATAAAGTTGTATATTATACAACTTTGTCCCGACTACTTTTTTTTTTTTTTTTTTTTGAAGAATTACAATAATTCTTACATTATTTTATCTTTGAGCGTCATTTAAAATAAATGCACAAGTGCAATCGATGGGGACGTTTGATATTTCTTTTGTAATGGTATAATTAAGACCCCACTAATTTTATTTAAAATAGTATTAAAAAACTGTAATGAATAAACGTTACTATAAAGTAGATGAGTATCTTGATGATGTAAATCCGTGGTCAATATATTTGTCTTCCTTGCTCGCACAAAATAAATTGTAAATGAAAGTAAATTTAAAAAAGAAATATAATCTAATACTAACATAGTTCTCTGAGTTTCTTGCTTGTATCTTCTCAGTAGAACTAACCTACCGAACCAGCGAAAGAAACATTTTCCAGTGGTTTATTTTTAAATTAATTAATATTTTTATATTATAATTATAAAATTTTGACATGCATATGTGCTCTTAATTTGCCTAAACTGAATAAATGAAATTGATTCTTTGATTTCATCTATTGTTCAGTACTATTTAGATTAAGTTTCACTCAACGCTCGATAGATGGCGTTGACATCTAATTAGATCACGCTATGGTTTCGTTCACACTCATGGTATTTAATGATCAACGACCAATGTATTATTGAACAATATTATTACACCAATTCAGGTGAAGTTTGTGGTTTTATTGCACCCGACCTTCATCACAACCGGACAAGTAGTGTTGTTCCACCGCAAATATCGGCATAAGGCTGATAATTATACATGGTCCTTCGAGCCGGATCGGATACTCCAGACACTTTTTGTACACCTCGTACTAGCAGTGGATCGCTGTGCAACGGTACGAGTAAACGCGCAAGGAAGTGCCGCGTTTTTGGAAGCTGTCTGAAGAACAGTTCCGGTCCCGGCAGCAGTTTAAGAAACAATCACAGAGGGCGCCACCTACACATCAGTTCGAATAGTGAGTGAAGTGCAACTGTGAGTACATTTTATTTGTTTATGTTACGAGGCAAAAGACCTTTCAACCAAAGCAGTTAGAAGTTGACATCTGTTAAGATTGTCACTTTGTGAAGTTTACGAAGTTCGTTTAAATCAAGCAACTTTATTTGAAATTTAAATGTTTGTCAAGATTATTCAAGTGGAAGAATCAATGCAGTTTAGACTTAGAAACATTAAGAGTAGTTTGTAGTGAACTTTAGTATATTAGTGTTAGTGCATGGTAGTTTAGACTTAGAATAATTTATAGAAAACGGGGGAACGGGGAGACTATGCCCGTTTGCCGCCGACAGTAAAACTAAATTGAAAGACTTGTAAAATTTTATAGAATTTTTTGAGACTTTGAAAAATCGCTTTTGAATTGTGTAGTAGTGTGCTTTTTTATGTTTGTTTTTGCCATATTCTGTAGTTACAAAATTTTATGGAATCTATGTTGTAGTTTGATAGACAGTTGTAAAATTTTCGTTGAATCGCTTGGCACTTAAAATAGTCGCTTATCGCTGGACTTAATTTTTATTTAAGGACTCTTTAATAGTTTTCATTTGCAACATTCTATAGCATTGGTAAATTAAAATAGTAGAAGTTATTTGAGCTTTTTTGCTGACCGTAGTAGTCTAATTAATCTAAATTCACAGAGTTATTTTGTTTACTTACGTAACATGGCGGAGTTAACCAAGGTTGTAACTCATTTACGCACTACCATAGAAAAAGGATACACAAATTTTAGAAAGAGTCCGAAGGATAGAATAACTTTAGAATATGTACAAACTAGACAAGAACTCCTTGAAAGTAATTGGACTAAATTTCAGACTAATTACCATAAACTTATTGAGCAAGCTGATAAGGTGGAACCAACTGTGTTGGACTGTTATGATTCCACCGAAGAGGTTTATCTTAATTTCAAAACACTTTTAATGTCGATTTTTAATAAATTGTCACCGTCTAAACAGGCAAAATCAAGTAATGGCCAGTCATCAAAATTTGTAAAGCTAGATAAAATAAGTATCCCGACATTTTCTGGCGAATACAGTGAGTGGACAACATTCAGTGACTTATTCAAATCTTTAGTTCACAAAAATGAATCTCTCGATAATTGCCAAAAATTGCACTATTTAAAAAGTCATCTGACCGGAGAAGCTGCACGAATAATAAGGCACACCCCGGTAAGCGATGCCAATTATGCTCAATGTTGGGCAGCATTAGAGAATCGGTACAATAATAAAAAGCACCTAGCTCATTGCATTTTAAAACGGCTATTTAGCCAAAAACGTTTACATGTCGAGTCAGGGTCTGGTCTCAAGGAGCTTTTTGATACCACCAATGACTGCTTGCATGCGCTCGAGAATTTAAACATTGATGTGTCTACATGGGATGTCATCATTATTGAGATAGTAGCATTCAAACTAGATTTTGAGACTCGCAAACAATGGGAGCTATGTAGTAACCCTTCTGGCGTAAATGAATTGCCTACTCTTGAACAGTTTCAGTCATTCATTGAAACCCGTTTTCGTGCGTTAGAAGCAATAGAGCCTCCTAAGTCATCGGCTCGCCAGAACAAATCACAAGCTCATAATCCAAAGGCAATGTTGGTCGCAAATTTATCGTCGTTGAACTGTGACTTTTGTCATGAATCGCATAAGCTCTGTTACTGTAAACAGTTTGCTAAACAACCCATTAAAAGGAGACGCGACTTTGCATCTAAAAATATGGTTTGTTTCAATTGCTTGGGCAACAATCACTCTGCTTCCGAATGCAAAAAATCAACATCGTGCAAAATCTGTCACAAACGTCACCACTCATTGTTGCACTATAGTGAAGATAACAATGTTAAGGGTGACGGCAATTCTGCACAAGCCTCCGCTGATCAATCAAGCTGCTCAACTAGTCAAACATCCGTCGTTTCATGTCTCTCTACAGGCACAGTCCCTAAACCGCGAAAGGTGTTGTTGGCAACAGCTCTGGTAACAGCTGAGTCCAACTTTGGGCAACATTTAACCATCCGAGCGTTACTCGATCAAGGCTCTCAGGCGTGCTTCATCACAGAAGCTGCAGCACAATTACTTAGGCTGAAACGAATTCCGATCCAAGGTATCATCACTGGTTTAGGTAACGATAGGTCAACCATTGCACGGCATATGGTTCATTTGTCAATCCAGTCACGAACGGATCCAAATTTCAAGCTTAGATTAAATGCATATGTTTTAACAAATATAACATCTTACTTACCCGATTGCAATATAAATATTAGTAATTTTGATTGGCTGAACACTAAAGGCTTATATCTAGCTGACCCAAACTTTAATACACCCAACAAGATAGACATTTTGTTGGGCGCTGACGTTTACAGTCGTATTATACAGGAAGGTATGATGAAGAGCCCGTCAGGTACTCTCATCGCTCAATGCACCACTTTAGGGTGGATCCTGTCTGGTGCGGTTAGTTCTGTAAGCAATCACAAATTAAAATCAAGAAACATTAATGTCATGCATGCACAAATTAAGGAAGATGATATGCTTAAAATGTTTTGGGAAATAGAAGAACAAACAAATAATAAGAAAATACTTACCGCCGAAGAAGAGAAATGTGAAGAGCATTACAAGCGGACTACTAAACGAGATGAAGACGGTAGATATGTAGTCAAGTTACCGTTTCGTGAAGATGACCCTACTTGTAAATACGGCAATTCGCGAGACATAGCTGAAACACGATTAAAATCATTGGAAAAAAGATTAACAAAGAACACACAATTAAAAGAAGAATATAGTAAGGTAATAAATGAATACTTACAACTAGGACATATGAAACCTGTAAATAAAAATGATGCAAAAAGAGAAGAAGCAGTCTATCTCCCACATCACGCTGTGATTCGAGAAGACAAGGCTACTACCAAAGTAAGGGTGGTCTTTAACGCTTCAGAAAGAAACAATAAAGGTATCTCGCTGAATGACACTCTAATGGTCGGACCGACACTACAATCCGATCTTCGGCATACGATCCTCAAATGGCGTCGTCATCCTATCGGCCTCGTGGCAGACGTCATTAAAATGTATCGACAGGTGAAAGTAGCAGATGAGGACAGCATATATCAGCGCATACTCTGGCGAGACAGTCCAGAAATGCCAATACAAGACTACGAACTGCTAACTGTCACGTTTGGTACCGCATCGGCACCATATCAAGCTGTTAGGACCTTACATCAAATTGCATATGATGAAGGACAAAACTTTCCTTTGGCATCAAATAGGGTGTTAAATTCATTTTATGTCGATGATATGATGACAGGTTGTGACAGCGTTGAGGAAGGCACTGAAATTTATATACAAATGACGAAATTACTAGGAAAGGGTGGTTTCGCATTACAAAAATGGAATAGTAATAATCAAGATATGTTAGATGCAATACATAAATTCGAAATAAATAATGTACAATCAAATAATAGAAGCAAAGAAGTAAAGCTACAGAACACAGACATAAAAATAGTAGAGGACAATAGAAAAGAATTCAAGGATGAAAAGAAAATAGAAATAAAAACTGATAATACTCTAAAAATCTTAGGACTTACCTGGAACCGTCACGAAGATGCATTTCAGTATGGTGTGAGTCTTCCTCTGACATCTGCAGTTCCTATTACCAAACGAGCTGTAATTTCTGAAATCGCAAGATTGTTTGACCCATTAGGATGGTTAGCTCCATGCGTAATCGTGGCAAAGGTCTTCATTCAAAAATTGTGGTTAGCCGGTATACAGTGGGACGAAGAAGTCCCTTCCAAATTATGGGAGGAATGGGATACTTACCGACAGGAACTCCCAATAATCACGCAGGTACGGATTCCGCGTTGGGTGGGAATCAAATCGAGAGATAGCGTTGAGTTGCATGGCTTTAGTGACGCCTCCAAGGATGCCTATTCGGCTGTTATTTATCTGCGGAGTATAGACATCAAAGGCCACGTTCATGTATCTCTATTGGTTGCTAAAACAAAAGTTGCCCCCATCAAACAAGTCAGCATCCCGCGTTTGGAGTTGTGTGGAGCAGTGCTGCTGGCTAAATTATTGATAGAAACTGCAGAGGTGTTAAACGTAGCAAAAGACAACTTGACTGCTTGGACTGACTCCACAGTCGTCTTAGCTTGGCTAAACAGTCACCCAAGCAGGTGGAAGACGTTTGTCGCGAATAGGACCTCGGAAATATTAACCACCATGACTTCAGCTCAATGGTTTCACGTTTCTACTAAGGATAATCCAGCAGACTGCGCATCACGAGGATTACTACCAAGCTCATTCGTAAAAAACGAATTGTGGTTTGCAGGACCGCCATTTCTAAAAAACAAACAAATTAACTATAAAAGGCCAAAGGACTTACCACTTCATTTAGAAGAATCTATTAAAACACACGTAGGTGTAGTTCCCAATAGCTCTATCTTGGAAAAATATTTCACTTTACAAAGGCTGCTAAGAGTCGTAGCTTATTGTCGTAGGTTTTTAAATAAAGGTAAAAATGCTCAACCTTATTTACTCAAAAGAGAGTTAGATCAGGCTTTAGAAGTATGTGTTAAGAAAACACAAAGGGAAGCATTTCCAGTAGAGTATGCCCAACTACAAGATAAGGGTGATCTTCAGTCTAAGACAAGCAAGTTAAAATCATTGTGCCCATATCTCGATACACAAGGGCTAATGAGAGTTAGGGGCAGACTTGAAAGTTCCCAGTTGGATGAGCAAACTAAACATCCAATTGTTCTTCCGACCGCTGCGGCCTTGACTAAGCTGATTGTTGCTGAAGCTCACGACAAAACTTTACATGGAGGCCCACAGCTAATGCTAAATTATTTACGCACAGCCTACTGGATAATTGGTGCCAGGAATGTCGTTAAGCATCATATCCAGAGGTGTGTGACATGCGTCGGACAGAGAGCTGAAATTCAAAATCAGTTTATGGGATCTTTGCCCGCCGTAAGATGCACACCCGCAAGACCGTTTCTGCACAGTGGTGTCGATTACGCTGGTCCTGTAAATATCAGAACAACCAAGGGACGCGGACATCATGCTTACAAGGGATATATCTGTCTCTTCGTGTGTATGTGTACTCGCGCCATTCACCTAGAAGTGGTCAGTGACATGAGCTCGCAAGCATTCCTGGCCGCCTTCCGACGATTCGTATCTCGGCGGGGTCACTGTGCCCAATTGTGGAGTGACAATGGGACTACGTTTGTAGGAGCATCAAAAGAGTTGCAACAACTGACCTACTTTCAGTCCACTATAGGTGAACAATTGGAAGCCCACGGTACAGAGTGGCACTTTATTCCCCCACATGGACCTAATTTTGGTGGTATATGGGAAGCGGGTGTAAAATCCACCAAATTTCACCTCAAACGTGTCGTTGGTGAATCAACGTTGACTTATGAGGAACTAAGTACTTTTTTAAACCAAGTCGAAGCATGTTTGAATTCGCGACCAATAAGTATATTGAATAGTACAGAGCCTGGCGAACCGACACCGTTAACTCCGGGACACTTTTTAATTGGCGAACCAATCGTAAGTGTACCTGATTACACGTACGAGGGGTCTAAAGTGAACTGTTTAACTCGGTGGCAATTCATTCAACGAATGCTCCAGTCATTTTGGAAAAGATGGTCTACCGAATACTTATCAAACCTAATGAATCGGTATAAGTGGTCTAATCGAGTTCCCGAACCTAAAGTTGGAGACATTGTCCTCATAAAGGAGGACGACTTGCCGCCAAGTCGTTGGTTATTAGGTCGAGTGGAGTTGAAACATCCCGGTAAGGATGACATCACCCGTGTGGTCACAATTCGCACCAAAACATCACTGTTGAAAAGGCCCACGTCCAAACTCTGTATTCTGCCAGTTGCTGATTAATTGATTTATAATTCTTACAAACTTGTTAAATTGCCTATTTAAAATCAAATTATATACTTGTTAGTTCATATTTTATACATTCATTTACACTGTTAAGTTTGATAAATCATGTCTGGTATTTATGTTTTAAGAGTTTGTTATTGATTTGTCACACAGTTACGAGCTCATAATAATTGTAACATTATCTTTACTGTATATGCAGTGGTATATGAAATTTGATTTGTATTCTGTTGTAATCTAGTTTTATGAAGGACATTTCTGCACTAAATGTCCTTGGTGGGCGGTATGTTCAGTACTATTTAGATTAAGTTTCACTCAACGCTCGATAGATGGCGTTGACATCTAATTAGATCACGCTATGGTTTCGTTCACACTCATGGTATTTAATGATCAACGACCAATGTATTATTGAACAATATTATTACACCAATTCAGGTGAAGTTTGTGGTTTTATTGCACCCGACCTTCATCACAACCGGACAAGTAGTGTTGTTCCACCGCAAATATCGGCATAAGGCTGATAATTATACATCTATTTTAGCTGGATTATTAGTCGAAAGCAGCATAGTTAGAATGCGATTATGTCATATCGGAGTTCGTATAGATTTTTCAAGAGTCTTTCTTCTTTTTTTTTTAAAGAATTTTAGCAAACGCTATTACTAATATTCCCTCTGCAATAGTCGTCTCTACTGCGTAGGCCTCCCTATTCTGTCAGTGAGACTTGACTCTAACTCACGTGCCGATCCACGTTGCGATCAAAACGTTTGTACAAGTAAGTAGATCTCGCACGTTACATTAATTTGTCTTTGTTTACCCGTAGATTGATGCCAATCATGTTATCAGCCAATCTCAAGATCCTATAATTATTATGGGACAATGAAAATTGACTCCTTCGCCACGGAAGAGTAAAAAGCTGTTCAAATGTTTTATACTATTGTTTACCTTTTCAATTGGTTTCCCATATTAAATGTAGTCAATGAATCAATCCCCGGCCGGGGTGCGAGGGATATGCCTGTCAACCTCACCTTCGACAACGAATAACGGCCCTCCCACCGGCTCCGGTGGTGTGGGTATCCATGGGGATTTCTCACACGTAAAAAAAAGTCAATGAATTAATTAGCTTATCGCAGTCCACTGCTGGACTAGGCCTCTCCCAATGTTGGGAGGCTTTGGCCTACTGTTACTACGCTGGCCAGACGGTACAGGTACAGGATATTATTGAATCTAATAAAACATATTAATTCTATTTCTATATCCTGAGAGTAAATTGTTTTAAACAGCTCATAGAAGAAGTTAAATAATATGCGCATTCTAGAACCAATTAATTATACTAACTATATTTACTTTGAGCCTAGGTCGCATGTCCTAAAACATTTCTTTTAATATTTAAAGGTTATTGCTCGCAACACGGTTAATTTCTTTTTTAAAAACTGTGCAAAATTTATATGTACAAATTGAATTGATCTAAAATCGAGTTCAAATATTCCCTAACATACAAACATACATACCAAGCTAATAAAAGCGTGTTAAAAAGACCAACTTAATGCTGGAATACAATATTTTTTTTGAAACTATGTAATACCAATTACAGTTATGTCAAAAATTTAATTAAATAAATAAATAAATAAATAATAAATAAATATTCCACGACATTCTACACAACGCTATCTAGACCCATGGTAAGCGTAGCTTAACTAGCTTGTGTTATGGGATCTAGAATGCGGATAAACATACTTAGATATTTTTTTTTGTAAATACATACATATTATACGTAGAAACACCCAGACCAATGCAAATATACATATTCATGCATACAAATATTTGCACTGAGCGGGAATCGAACCCGCGCCATCTGCATATTTAGGGCTCACAACTTCGAAGTAAAACTGAAAGCACTGACATTTACTTTCTGAAAATTCCCAAATGTGATGATACATTACTTATATTTTACAAGCAGTTATTTTAAACTAAAACATTTGATTTAAGGAGTTATTTTATGAAATGTAAATGACAGTCGGATACTCGTTCTGTAAAGCAGTTCCACTAGAAAAGCACCTCATCCTACTATAAACAACCCTGGAATTTGTATCCACCACTGTGAAACGACTACGGTTTGAGTGAAACTGAAAAATATGTTTTCAGACATAATATGTGATTGAACACATTTTGAAACCGTATTTTATTTCTTTAAAAATTAAATTGGAAAAGTGAAAATGTAAAATTATCTCCCCCTTTTATACTAATTAGATGGCAGACAAACATATGCCCCACCATTGATGGGAAGTAGTTACCATGGCCTATGCTCACGTGCTGTCGACCCTACATTGAAACAAGCTTCTAGTGGCCTGTATTTTTTTTTATACCACTTAGGTGGCAGACAAGCACACGGCCCACCTGATGGAAAGTGGTTACCGTGGCCTATGGACGTTTGTAACACCAGCGGAGTCACAGTCGTGCTGCCAACCCTGTAAATATAGAGTTTCTGTGCCATCAGTGCAGAAGACAAAGCAGGACAAGCCTTTAGTCTTCCCACTGACAGCAAAATTCTCCAGTGAGTTCTGGCTACCCTATTCATCGCTGGGAACACAACACGAAGTTATTATAGCCGCGGTATTCTGTATGGCGGAGGTACTTCCCAAGTCGGACTGCTCAATTGGGCAGAAATACCGCCGTGTCCTACCTCACTAATGTATGTATGAATCCCATATTGCAATCGCTTGGAAAAACCATAATAGGCAGATCAAAACAGAGCATTGTCAAATAGAAGGTATGAAGTATATCATAGGAAAAAGCAAATCAGCTCAAGCGGAACTCGAAGCCGCAATCTATCCCTTACAGGAATGCTCTTACCACTGAGCCGAGCCATCAGACCATGCCAGAAGCTATTAATATTAATACATGATATTAATGAGTAAAGGTTACTATAAAGTGGATGAGCATCTTAATGGTGTTAATGCGTGGTCAACATAAGTCTCTTGCTTGCTCGCACAAAATAAAATGTAAACTAAAGCAAATTTAAAAAAGAAAAATAATCTAGTTCTAATGTAGTTCGCTGAGTTTCTTGCTGGTATCTTCTCAGTAGAACTAACCTACCGAACCAGCGAAAGAATCATTTTCCAATGGTTTATTTTTACATTATTTAATATTTTTATATTATTTATTGACATACCTAATTGTAAAATTTTGACGTTCATATGTGCTCTTTGTGTGCCTAAACTGATTAAATGAAATTGATTCTTTGATTCTTGATTAAAATTTTCCTATACTTTCATCTTGGGGCTACGGTCGAAGCTCGTACCGAACCGATACTCGTACGATCTATCGGAACCAATGAATGATATTACAATAAGTTTAAACATATATTTATGATTACTCTGCCCAAGCAATTAAATGAACTTTTAAAGCACTTTTGTTTTTTTTTTACGTGCGCTAAATCCCCACGGATACCTCCCCACCGGAGCCGGTGGAAGAGGTTATGTCGGACTCGAACCGACTAAAACGCTGGCTTGGGTCGATTTGGTTGCCGAAGGTGAGGTTGACAGGCATATCCCTCGCACCCCGGCCGACCCAGGGCCATCTCTCACGATCTGGACCTCTCCTCGGGTGTGTGGGGACTACAGAATCCCCAACTCGTCCCCGGAAAACGGGGAGGCGCGCCGCCCCGCCGCGGCCCGCCTCTGCCAGGGTGACAGGCGGCTCCACCAGTCACCCCCAAGCCTACGCTCATGGGGGGCGGAATTTTTAAGCACTTAGTATGCTAACTATTCAATTAAACTAAACAACCCTATTGACAAGACTCTTAATAAGAAATTCGTCAATCTATTACTCAAGCGGTTAACAACTAAAATAAATGCACTAAACATGAAATGCGATGACCTTAGTTTTATCTTTTTGACGTTCACATTGCAAGACTACAGAATGTTCAATTTTAGAGGACGGGCCAGACGTAGTAGCCATGAAATTATGTCCAAGCACGGTGGACGATTGGGGGTTCGATGACCGGGAGCGGCTCGTGGAAAACTTGGAGGCTATGTTTTATATCTTGGCAATGACATGTTTAGGGTTTTTTGTGCGCATGTTGAGATGTATGAGTTGCATACGTTAACTGCAAAAGTTTGTTTAATTATTTCCGAGAATGGAGAGCAGTGGCGAATAGTGACAATTTTGAAAAGGGAAGCCGGTGGGAAAGAACTTCTTTTATAGAATGACTAGGGATTTTGTATGGAATTCTGATCGTTTTGAATTCAGATACTGAATTCCATACCGTTCTATATATTATATTTATATTCATATAATTTTATATAGTACTGAATTTCGCGTGTTAGTCACGAGGTTCCCGGCAGAGTAGAATTTCGACCACCTCATCTTTTCCCATGCGGTGTCGCACAAGGCGACTAAGGGATTGGGCTTAACATCAGACAGATATATACAGCCCAGACTCAGCCTCAGATGTATGGCTTGAGTCAATAATAGTGCCCGAAAGAAGGTAATAAGCTCATCCCCTATTACGTGGGACGGAATTCAATGATTGGTGAAATGTGGGTGTTGATTCACCTCTGCATAACCCTCCGGGAATAAAGGCGTGATTATATGTATGTATGTACTGAACTTTCAAATACAAGACAACCGATCAACCGTCGCCAAAAGACGGATATACTATACGAGTTTAGAAAAATTTGGATGGTTGCAGGCGAAGTACCGCTGGCTCAGTGGTCAGAGCGTTCCCCCTGTAAGGGAAAGATTATGGATTCGATTCCCACCTATCTTAATCTATTCAGATATGAATTTTAGATAAAAAAATTATACCATTTGAGTGGCAGACAAACACAACACCCGATGAAAAGTGAGTAAGTAACCGTGGCCAATGGATTATTAATTTCAGTTATATTCAGTTTTTATAATGCATTAACGTGCATATCTAGACTAATATTATAAAGAGGAAAGATTTGTATTTTTGTATGTAACGAATAAACTCAAAAAGTACTGGACCGATTTTAATAATTATTTTTTCATTAAAAAGCTACGTTCTTTTCATCCCGATATTCCCATGAGATCAGGATTTACGCGGGTGAAACCGCGGCGCGGTGCTAGCATTGAAATATAATATCTCTTTCATAGCTTCCTTTTGCAGAGAAAGACGGTAGAGCGATTTCTACCCGATGGTTATAGGAACTCCTCGCTGCTGATGGAGACATAGTAAACTGAGATACTTATTTAGATTATTCGGTCTGGTCACAGAGCTCGTTTGACAGAGAAAATGTTATGATGTTAAGATGTTATATATTATGATGTTATATGATGTAGTATTTTCGCACCATCTACTCAAATACCATTATTGTTATAGCTACTGAAGTACCTACTACAATTATTTTCTTTCAATAAGGTTTATAAATACTGGCCCCAAATAGTAATAAAATATGACTCGTTGAAAATCTGCACGTCGAGCCGTGTGCATATATCTAGAATCTTTGCCGATACGGTTAAAATAGCTTGCACAAAAAAGAAAGAAGTATCACCGATAACTAAATAATAAATAAATAAATAAATATTCCACGACATTTTACACAACGCTATCTAGACCCATGGTAAGCATAGCTTAACTAGCTTGTGTTATGGAATCTAGAATGCGGATGAACATACTTAGATACTTTTTTTTGTAAATATGTACATATTATACATAGAAACACCCAGACCAATGCAAATATACATATTCATGCATACAAATATTGGCACTGAGCGGAAATTGAACCCGTGCCCCCTGAATAGCAGTCAGAGCATTCGACTACCGACCGCTACGCCACAGAGGTCGTCTTCGACGCAATGGTTATGTGGCATTTTACTACTGAGAGTCATACTCTGTTTTGAGTACCTATTCCTACCTCCTTCCCACGGCCCTACCAACCATCTTGGTTATTTTTTACCCGACGATTTTGATAGGCGGGTTATGTATGTCTGTATGTATGTATGTAGATTCATCTGTTCCCTCATAGGTCCTGAACTACTTATTAGAACTAGACAAATGAGGTATCATTAGAAGCGTCTTGGTCGTCTGCTGGTAGGCTATATGATGTATCATTGAATTTAATGTAGCGCCCTCTAGCGGTCATGAAGTACTGGGTTTAAAAAATAAACTTAAGTTAATTATACCGTGTTTGGTATCATCTGAAAGGGCTGTATTAGCACATTACAAATATATTTAAATTATAGCCGTTGCTTGCCGTAGTTTTTAACTAAAACCCGACTACTGAAATATCACTCTTTAAATAGTATTAAACAAGAAAACAGAAGGATACTCGTGGCCGTATGCTACTTAGTCTAACAAAACAATACATTCTAAAAAAAGTGACATACGACCACGGCTATCCTTGATATTTTCTTGTTTAATACTTATTAAAGTGTGGGTTTTAGTTTTAAACTTTTTTTTTGTTCAGATAAAATAGTGTACTTAGTCATTGTAATGTGTTTCTAATTGTAGAACAAAAAAGCCAATTCCTATGTCTGCCACAAATAGAACTTTGAACCGACAATCTATTTGCAGCATGAAACGCGCGATAATCGTAAATCCGATAATAGAAGATAATGTGCACCCTATTCCTGTACCACAATGGCAGTAGCATTGCACACGTGAACTACGTCATGTGCTTCATTGCTCACTGACTTTTACTGTCGGCTTTCAGCTTGTCATCTTCTGTTTGAACATTGTGGAATTCGTTTTGGATGGTTTGGTATTGCAGTTTAAGTGGCTTGCTAATAGCAAATTTCTTGAAATTATATTTTTCTGCGCTTCAATCTAAAGACTAAAGACTTGTTCATTGTGCATTGAATGCACAAAAAATCTTTGTTCTTACAGGGTAGGCAGCGGTGTGACTCCCCTGGTGTTGAACACGTTCATAGGTTACGGTTACCACTTAGGTGGCAGACAAGCACACGGCCCACCTGATGGAATGTGGCTACCATGGCTATGGACGTGTGCAAAACCAAGGGAGTCACACTCGCACTGCCAACCCTGTAAGCACAGAGAGCTTCTGTGCCGTCAGTGTAAAAGAAAAAACAGGACAAGCTTTTGGTCTTCCCAGCTTGACAGCACAAAAACTTTCCAGTGAGCTCTGGTTACCCTACTCACCGCCAAGAACACAACACAAGGTTATTATGGCCGCGGTATTCTATATGGCTACATACTAGGTACTTCCCCAGTCGGACTGCTCAGTTGGACGGAATTCAGTTTTTTAGGGGTAATTTATATGCCTACGCTTGAGTACATAGTCTACAGTTCATAGAGTACAACGGCGTACGTGTTGACGTCACGTCATTGAGGGCACTCGAGGGCAGTTGACACACCACACCCACACACCACGAGGAAATTACTAGTACAGTTTCCAATGACCGTGTTGGTTTGAAAACAAGCATTTATAGTTCGACTGTAAACATTTGTTCGAATGGAAAACAACTGCAAAAATTTACATACACTATATCACTCATATTGGTCTAGTTTTCTACTGGTTTCCGTTTAAATCAAGCTAGTGGAACATAAATATTAAATAAATAAATATTCTATAATAAAAATAAAAAGCACGTTAGATATCAAATGTCACTCTTGGTGTTTTTTTTGTGTATTTTTATTTAAAACTTTATGCACATCTATCGTACAAAGGCGGACTTAATGCCAAAGGCATTATCTGATAGTCTACCTTAGGGTAATGCAGAGATGCATTGTGGTCGGTGCAGGCAGAATAATGAACTATTAACCATAAGGATAATACTCAAATTTGTACACAATAATGATATATATTATATACCACAATGCATGTCTGCATCACCCTAAGATAGACTGTCGGATAATACCTTTAGCATTATGTCCGCTTTCGTACAATTGACTGTGCATAAAGTTTAAAAATTAAAATAAATAAATAAACCTAATAACACCAAGAGTTAAAGTTGATTTAATTAGTGAATTAGTTGTTTTGGTACGATTCAGAACGACTGGCTAGCATATAGTCGAACCAGACTAAAGACATACTATTTTACAATGCGGCAAAAGAAATTGAAATATGTAAACGGGAATTAAAGTTTACATTTCCGTCACATTCAAATTATATGTCAACCTCACCTTCGGCAACCAAAACGACCCACAGGCGGCGTGCGTTTTAGTCGGTTCGAG
Source organism: Eilema griseolum (assembly GCA_963662185.1). NCBI lineage: Eukaryota > Metazoa > Arthropoda > Insecta > Lepidoptera > Erebidae > Eilema > Eilema griseolum. Next base: position 9,240,346 of record OY759249.1, read on the forward strand.
TCCGACATAACCTCCTCCACCGGCTCCGGTGGGGAGGTATCCGTGGGGATTTTGCGCACGTAAAAAAAAAAATAATAATTATACGAGAGTGAATGATGATCCGGACGGAGTGAACAACAGATAAATGGCTCCGTCAGCATGCGTTAGGTGGAATTTGAATATGTTTTTATTTGATTTTGTGGGTTTACTGTATTTCTGGAGTTCAATATAAAATACCAATAAAATAAATAAATAAATAATAAATATTCTAGAACATTCTACACAACGCTGTCTAGACCCATAGTAAGCATAGCTTAAGTAGCTTGTGTTATGGAATCTAGAATACGGAAAAACATATTTAAATACTCTTTTTTGTAAATACATAAATACACAGACCAATACAAATATACATATTCGTGCATATTATTAGGAATTGAACCCGCGCCTCCTGCGTAGCAGTTCGATCGTTCTACCGGTACGCCACAGAGCTTTTGAATACCGCTGTTATAATAACTTCGTGTTGTGTTCCCAGCGGTGAGTAGGGTAGCCAGAGCTCATTGGAGAGTTTGTCTTCTACTGACGGCACAGAAACTCTGTACTTACAGGGTCGGCAGCGCGATTGTGATTCCTCTGGAGTTACAAACGTCCATAGGCCACGGTAACCACTTTCCATCAGGTGGGCAGAGTGCTTGTCGGCCACCTAAGTGGTATAAATAAAAACAGAGGCCGTCAAACATTATGGGACTGACATGCAGCTACAACAAGCCCAATGAAAAATCATTTATCAAATCGATTCGTAATGTACATCGATAATATACATTAGAAAGAAAGAATTAGTCCAGCTCAGTCCACTGCTGGACATGGTTCTGGGTATTATTTCGAGTTTTCCTTCTCTCCTGATGTCGTCTGTGTATTTTTCTGTTAGTCGCCTCTCACGAAACCCATCGGATGAGATCGGTAGATGATACTAGTATTCTTTCTCCTTCACCATTATGGTAGAATACATAAAATATGCTGCTTTTATAAAAGTACTACCTTCTGACCCTTAAATCTGAAAGAAAATCCTATGTCCTTTAAATCACTAGGTCTAACCACTTGTAAGATAGGTTCGCTTGGTTGTGAGGATCTTGATGAGGTTAGTACTCCTTCTTTTCTTACTTAGCCGCATGGTTCCCGGCAAAGTAGAATTTGGGCAACCCCATCTCTTCCCACGCGGTGTTGCACAAGGCGAATATGGGATAGGGCTGTTTAACATCAGACAGATACAAATAGATAGGATACAGCTCAGACTCAGGACCAGATTAGTGGGTCGAGTCAACAATAGTGCCTGGAAAACGGCAATAGTGAGCCCATTACATGGGACCGAATACAATGATTGGTGAAATGTGAGTGTTAATTAACCCTTCGGGGATAAAGGCATGAGTATATGTATATATGTATTTGATTCCAACTGTCTAGAGCTAGAGTAGAACTGACGAAATCAAACCCTTAAGAATATTTACGCCATTGTGAGATCGTTTCCCATATTGACATAACATAAAGACATTGATTTACAGGCATACTTCGACTCGTCTCAACAGTTGACATCACAGCTGAAACCTGCATCGATCACGATCGGAATTTGTAACGATTGTAAGCTAATCGAACGGGAATCAAACATCGATTGATTTATCGTTAAGTCTACGTCTCGATTCACGTGAAGTCCAAATCACGTGTGATGTAAAATAGAATCATAGGACACTTATGGACTCGTGAACTCATACCTTGAAAGGCTTGGAATGGAAATCTACTTATAGATGCTGAACAAATCTCGGGACCGAAAGATTATGTACACTAAATCTGCCACGCGCAGTCGGCATACTGTCGTCTTACTCAGTTTATGTCTTAGTATAGGAGTATTTGTACCCTATACTACTAAACGCGGTAGCCTAGTGGTATGGGTAATGAACTGCTGAGACGAGGTTTCGATCTCAGGTTTTACCATGGCACATACCAATGACTTGTCGATGCTTTTCGAAGTTATGTTTGTATTTATCGCAGGTTTATAAGTGTCCGGTTAATGGCAATAGGCTCGCCACCTATTACATTGGGACCTAAACATAAACTGGCGAAATGGGGGTGCTAGCACCTCTGTCTACCCCTTCGGGGATATAGGCGTGAGTTTATGTTATGTTATGTAATGTATTTGTACCTGATTACGGCGAAGCCAAAGGAGGGTTATGATTTTGACATTATATGTATGTATGTAGGTTCATCTGTTCCCTCATAGCTCCTGAACTACTTTTTAGAACTAGACAAATGAGGTATCATTAGAGTCGTCTTGGTCGTCCGCTGGTTATAGGCTATATAACGTATCACTGAATCTAATGTAGAGCCCTCTTGCGGTCATAAAGTACTGTGTTAAAAATAAACTTGAGATAAATATACCATGTTTGGTATAATCTGAAAGGGCTTAATTAGCACATCACAAATATGTATAAATTATAGGTGTTGATTGCCCCAAAATAATATAAATTAAAAAAAATGAGTTTAAAACTAAAACCCGAGTACTGAAAAAATCACGCTCTAAAAAATATAAAACAAGAAAATATCAAGGATAGGCGTGGTCGTTTACCACTTTTCCCTAGAATGTTTGGTTAGACTTTCTTCTTATTTTTAATAGCCTTGCGTAATTTTGAGTTTAAGTAAAACCATTGTCGACCATACTAAAGGGAAGGGCACTGCTTATCCTTAACACAGGCTACTTGTAGTCTATCTAGGAAAGCAGCTGGCCACTCACTGTATCACTGTTCTGAATAAAGAAATATATTATTATTATTATTATTAGACTAAGTGGCATACGACCACGGCTATCCTTGATATTTTACCCATGCATGTTTTATGTTGCCTTCGATGTTGCAGTCATATTTTGGATAGCAATAATTTAGCCATGCTGGCTCAGAACGTACAAATACTAGCTTAACGTCAATGACATGTGAATCAATGGTCTCACTATCATGGACACCAAATACCGTACGAAGTGGAGGCGTTGAATGCAACGCTAATAAATGAACATGATCCATAAAAAAATCACCACTGTCCACCCCTGATGAATATTGCAAAAAATGCTTTTTTTTTATACAACTTAGGTGGCAGACAAGCATACGGCCCACCTGATGAAAAGTGGTTAACATGACCTATGAACGTGTGTAACACCAGTGGAGTCACATCCGTGCTGCCGACCCTGTAAGAACAGAGATTTCGTGCCGTCAGTGTAGAGGACAAAGCAGGACAAGCCTTTTTTCATTCCACTGACAGTACAAAAACTCTCCAGTGAGCTCTGGCTACCCTACTCACCGCCGGGAACACAACACGAAGTTATTATAGCCGCGGTATTCTGTAGGGCGGAGGTACTTCCCCAGTCGGACTGCTCAATTGGGCGGAAATACCGCCGTGTCCTACCTCCTGCTAAAATAAATGCTATTAAATTTTAGACTACAACTGCATATCGATTAAGATATTAAAAAAAATTAACCGGTTCAGGTGGGATTATCGCGGGAAAGGGAAAGATCACGGGTTCAGGTGGGATTATCGCGGGAATGAGAAAGATCACGGGTTCAGGTGGGATTATCGCGGGAAAGGGAAAGATCACGAGTTCAGGTGGGATTATTGCAGGAAAGGGAAAGATCACGGGTTCAGGTGGGATTATCGCGGGAATGAGAAAGATCACGGGTTCAGGTGGGATTATCGCGGGAAAGGGAAAGATCACGGGTTCAGGTGGGATTATCGCGGGAATGAGAAAGATCACGGGTTCAGGTGGGATTATCGCGGGAAAGGGAAAGATCACGGGTTCAGGTGGGATTATTGCAGGAAAGGGAAAGATCACGGGTTCAGGTGGGATTATCGCGGGAAAGGGAAAGATCACGGGTTCAGGTGGGATTATCGCAGGAAAGGGAAAGATCACGGGTTCAGGTGGGATTATCGCGGGAATGAGAAAGATCACGGGTTCAGGTGGGATTAACGCGGGAAAGGGAAAGATCACGGGTTCAGGTGAGATTATCGCGGGAAAGGGAAAGATCACGGGTTCAGGTGGGATTATCGCGGGAATGGGAAAGATCACGGGTTCAGGTGGGATTATCGCGGGAAAGGGAAAGATCACGGGTTCAGGTGGGATTATCGCGGGAAAGGGAAAGATCACGGGTTCAGGTGGGATTATCGCGGGAATGGGAAAGATCACGGGTTCAGGTGGGATTATCGCGGGAAAGGGAAAGATCACGGGTTCAGGTGGGATTATCGCGGCAAAGGGAAAGATCACGGGTTCAGGTGGGATTATCGCGGGAATGGGAAATATCACGGGTTCAGGTGGGATTATCGCGGGAAAGGGAAAGATCACGGGTTCAGGTGGGATTATCGCGGGAAAGGGAAAGATCACGGGTTCAGGTGGGATTATCGCGGGAAAGGGAAAGATCACGGGTTCAGGTGGGATTATCGCGGGAAAGGGAAAGATCACGGGTTCAGGTGGGATTATCGCGGGAAAGGGAAAGATCACGGGTTCAGGTGGGATTATCGCGGGAAAGGGAAAGATCACGGGTTCAGGTGGGATTATCGCGGGAATGGGAAAGATCACGGGTTCAGGTGGGATTATCGCGGGAAAGGGAAAGATCACGGGTTCAGGTGGGATTATCGCGGCAAAGGGAAAGATCACGGGTTCAGGTGGGATTATCGCGGGAATGGGAAATATCACGGGTTCAGGTGGGATTATCGCGGGAAAGGGAAAGATCACGGGTTCAGGTGGGATTATCGCGGGAAAGGGAAAGATCACGGGTTCAGGTGGGATTATCGCGGGAAAGGGAAAGATCACGGGTTCAGGTGGGATTATCGCGGGAAAGGGAAAGATCACGGGTTCAGGTGGGATTATCGCGGGAAAGGGAAAGATCACGGGTTCAGGTGGGATTATCGCGGGAAAGGGAAAGATCACGGGTTCAGGTGGGATTATCGCGGGAAAGGGAAAGATCACGGGTTCAGGTGGGATTATCGCGGGAATGGGAAAGATCACGGGTTCAGGTGGGATTATGGCGGGAATGGGAAAGATCACGGGTTCGAATCCCGCCGGAACCGATTCTTTTTTTTTTCTATACCTCAATTGGTTTAAAAAGTTAGTATTTAATTTTAATTTGTACGCCATGTAAGTGGCAGGACATAGTGCACCTATATTTATTATTTTAAGATCTTTGTAAAACCTATGTTCCACAATTTAATAAATAATAATAATAATAAATGCTTTAAAATTACATTCAATAGTTTGAGCCCAGTCATCAAAAATCAATGTTTAAAAATGATTGCAACATCATTCATTGGTTCTGATAATTCGTTCGAATGTCGGTAGATGGCTCTTAACCGTCGCCGTGAGACGGATATATGTATAGCAAAATTTGAATGGTTTCAGGCGAAGGTTCTGTTGCTTAGTTGTCAGAGCGTCCCCCCTGTAAAGGAAAGATTGCGGGTTCGAATCCCGCCTGAACCTATTCAATTTTGTCTATTACTTAATAGTTTTAAATAGTTAACATACTAAATGCTTTAAAATTTCATTCAATTGCATATTCATAGTGTTTAAAATAAAATGGTAGCAGAATCTGAGTCCAGGTAAATTTGAGTTATAACTTAATAAACTAGTTTCTCTTGTGCTGCTTGATACTAATAAATTACACATTTGCGTAACAATGACCATATCATCTCAATAACACCTTTCAATCATCTGCAGACAAATAGTTATAGATATTCATGAGCTAAAAACTTGACGTAATATTCATTAAAGTGCGAATACAATGAAATAAATTATAGCTACATGAATACATTATAATAAATGACGTCAAACACTAAAGGAAATGATTATCAGCTGTATTGTTTTAATATATATGGTACACGCTTCAATCATATCAGAGTGTCATTATTCTGATTAATAAATTTCACTATTAATAATCATAATAAATAAGTATTCCACAACATTATATAGACCCATGGTAAGCATAGCTTAACTAGCTTGTGTTATGGAATCTAGAATGCGAAGACTATTTTTTTTGTAAATGCATACATATCATACATAAAAACACCCAGACCAATGCAAATATACATATTTATGTATACAAATATTTGCACTGAGCAGGAATCAAACCCGCGCCTCCTGGGTAGCAGTCGAACGTTTTACCGCTACGCCACAGAGACCGTCAACTATTATATCTCTTCATCTTCTTTCTAGCGTTAATCCTAGTTTCATCCGCTACTTTCACCTCGGATTCTGGGGTCCACTTTACCAATCTAACTGTGGATGTCACTATTATATATTGCTTCTCAATTATAATTCATCAACATCATCATCAATAGCCTATCGCAGCCCATTGCTGGACATTGGCCTCTCCCGATGTTGAGAGGCTGATGTTATATAGCCCTCAGTCGCCTTGTACGACACCACATGGAAAGAGAAGGGGTGGCCCAAATTCTACTGCCGGGAGTCATTTAATGGAACGCGGCAATTATACCCGTACCAAGACATCCGGCTGAAATTTAGTAGTAGTCTGGAGTGATTGTAGGCTACTTTTTATAACTAAAATAGGTTTTCCTGGGCTGTGGGCACATATTCAAAATTCTACTCAGGTGGAGCCTAGTAGAAGAGATGATAGATAGATAGATAGATAGATAGTTCTTTATTAAATTAAACTTGTAGTTAGCATGCATACAGTTTAATGTATATGCTATTTAGGATATCAAATCCTAATTCTACGCTAAAAGCATATTTTAACAACATAAAACCATGCATTTGTTGATCTTCTAAAATATTTGCAGAGATATAAAGCCGGTACCTACCCTCATTTCCACCGAGATGGAGCAGGGCAGGCCATTCACGCTGAAATCGTTACTTGTGCCGTGACACACCTGGCACGTACTCAAATATGCCCAGGCGCATATACTGCTATAATGCGTACGATGGCAGTGGAAAGATGGACAGTTTCGCAATTGCAATTGCAACTGCAGATAGAGTAACTGGAACTCAGATACCTACGAGTTTGTGAAGATGTTTGCTAAGCAATCACGCTCAAATGGCTGAAAAGATTTGATTAAGATTTATAGTGTGGAATAATATCTCTTCAATAAGTTCCCATATAGTATCAGGAGCGAGATCGGAATTCGACTTGATGTTTCGCCATGACTCCGCCCAATTTCCAATGGAAAACGACCTGTTGTACAAACTTGCGAACGGCAGATAGGGATTATAGATATCTCATCGTTATTTCTTAATTTGTATAGTCTGATTTTTTATATTTATTTTATTTTACTATCTACACAACACAGATTACAATTGTGATTATCAAGAAATTAAGACTATACAATCAAAGTCTGAATTGCAATCCAAAAACTTGTGCAAATAGAAAAACCAAGAAGAATTAATTAACACTAAGTACTTAATTGTTAATGATATTAGGTGGATTAGGTGGTCTGAGAAGAATTTTAAACTTTTCAATGGAGAGCTAACTGCCAAAAGACTCATCAATAACCGAGATGAAATATAGTCCCGGCGTCATTTCTAAGACGTAATATGGCTATCCTAGTCAGGATGCACGGTTCAGTTCTGCACATCTATTTATTGCTTCTCAATAAATCACTGTTTAATACCACCGTACTCCGCACACTTAGGGATCATTCTATGTTGCAATGGTGACCTGGTTTCTGAAATATATCTGTTTATTATAATTATAAATAAAACAAATTGAACCTTATACAAATTTTAGAAAATCAAAAGCTCACAAGTTTACTTTAAAAGCACTTAAGATACAGGATAGGAATATTATCATATTTTTTCTATTCAAGGATTTATGTGGTACCAGGATCTTGAAATAAAGAAGAAAGAAATGTGTTTATATATAATCTTACTGCAGTACATTACAGTTGGTTAATTAAAGTTCTTATATATAAAATAAACAAACAAAACCGTCCTTAAAACTATTTCTTTAGTATACCACTTAGGTGGCAGTCAAGCACACTGCCCACCTGATGGTCACCGTGGCCTACGGACGCGTGCAAAACCTAGAGAGTTACACTCGCGCTGCCAACCCTGCAAGTATTGAGAGTTTCTGTGCCGTCAGTGTAAAATACAAAGCAGGACAAGCTTTTAATCTTTCCACTGACAGCACAAAAGCCCTCCAATGAGCTCTAGCTACCCTACTCACTGCCGGGAATACAACACGAGCTTATTATGGCCGTAGTATTCTGTAGGGCGGAGGTACTTCCCCAGTCGGACTGCTCAATTGAACGGAAATACTGTCATGTCCTACCTCCTCTAAGTATATACTCTAAGTATAAATTGTTTTTGTAACAGCAACACTGATCACCATTTCCTAGCCTAGCTGGAGCCATAATTAGAATTCAGAATCTTCGGAACCCAAGTCAAATTTACTAATTGACAGACGAGGCTCCCGTGCAAACTTTCCTCTCGGGGTAAGGAGATTAAATGACAATTACTTAAGTAAAAAGCCGTAAAAACTAAGGTCCATGATAAACATGTTCAAGAGGATTCATAATTATACAACGATTTGGAACTTTTCGCGATTAAATCATGGAACTTACTATTTATGCCGACGTTTCCCGAACCGTTGTTGATGGTTTAAAAATAACATATTCAAGAGGAGTTTTATAGCGAAAAGTGACAAGTGGCCAAGATAGGGACACCGTGGTTTCCACACCAGAGGAAGTCATATCGAAACCGGAGTCAGCTGGAGTGCGAGAAAAATGTCAATGGCAATCTCACGTCCGGCATCCGAAGTCCCAAGACTGGGTACGTTTTCAGTCAACCGGAGTTCGACCACCACCTCAGATGGCCGAAGGGAGTGATATCCATAGAAATTGCCTGACAATAAAATCCTAGTAGGTATTCTTAGTTGGTATTTACAAGATAGAAATTTTATGTACAAACTTCATAAGGTAGGTACATCTACGATTTTACTATCGTATTTGTTTAGGTGTGAGATTTGTTTAAGACAATTCAGGCTTTCTCCAGGAAAATTTATGGACAAATATTCGAATCGTTCGCGCGGGTGACTGACTCCTGATTTACAGAAATTAGGATAGTGGAGAGGAATAAATCCAATTAAAATACTTCAGGCCAATGACTTGATGCCCTTTAGTTGGTAGTTTTTCAGTTCATTGACCTTACATTTGGAAGTAGAAAAACAAGATATTCTAGGATATACTGAACAAGGCAAGCTAAGCGCAGTTTAGTATAACATAGGTTTTATGCGAAATGAAATAAAAAAGCCGGTTAAGTGGGAGTTGGATTCGCGCACCGAGGGTTCTGTAACTTAGGCTACAAAAACCGTAATATATTTTAAATGACTTAGAAGTTTGATTTTTGCATACTTTCAAGACTTAATAGACCTGCGTATGTGGCGTTCAACTTGATACCTCCACAAATTCCTAACAAAAAGATCTGGCCAGACAGACAGACGGACAACAAAAAGTGATTTTATAAGGGTTCCGTTTTTCCTTTTGAGGTACGAAACCCTAAAATAATAATTATACGTGTGTGTTGTATTGTAGGAACATTGATGTGTTAGTTAATAATTTCATGTCATTATGATGACGTACAATTAAAGTACTGCGCTTGATCCTGTATGGAATTGGTTCTTGATAGGAAACTTTCCTTATCTTAATAGAAAAGGCGATGGTGTGACTAATTAGAAGAGCTTATCGGAACACTTACCATTGTATAATACTACTAATTCCCGAGAAGAGGGCCAGATCGTGAGAGATGGCCCTGGGTCGGCCGGGGTGCGAGGGATATGCCTGTCAACCTCACCTTCGGCAACCAAAAACACCCACAGGCGGCGTGCGTTTTGGTTGGTTCGAGTCCGACATAACCTCTTCCACCGGCTCCGGTGGGGAGGTATCCGTGGGGATTTTGCGCACGTAAAAAAAAGTATTTCCATTGCTAATATTCTTTATTATTCTTCTTCATTCTTGCAGTCTGGGGTCCGCATTACTACTCTAACTGCTGAAATTCGATATTCTTCGTGAAGTGACTGCAACTGACCTCCACATCCCAGAGGCAATATCAAAGCACGACAGCTAGACCAGTTATTGGGCCTTTTTAGGGCTCTAACTATGTTCGTTTGGTAACTGACGTGCTTTCCGAGGCACGACCAGACCCATGCAAATATTTGCACTGAACGGAGATCGAACTCGTGCCTCCGGTCTGTATCGCCACGCCAGGTTATCAATACGTATAGTAATAACCTCTTCCACCGGCTCCGGTGGGGAGGCATCCGTGGGGATTTTGCGCACGTAAAAAAAAATACTACTAATTTGTGCAAAATCCCCACGGATACTCCCACCACCGTGGCCGGTGGGGGAGGTTATGTCAGACTTGAACCGACTAAATCGCATGCCGACTGTGTGGGCCGCAGATTGCCGGAGCTGAAATTATCTGAGACGTATCCCTCTCACCCCGGTTGGCCCAGGACCGTCTCTTATGAGACGGTACTCTTCAGGTCTGGGGACCACGGAGTTATATAAGTGTAGGCCTTAGATGTCACCCTCACACTGTGCAGAATATACGAGCAAGAACCAAACGGTTCGGAGACTCTTTTCTTAGCCGCACCACCAAGACCTGGAATTCATTACCAGCACACGTGTTTCCTTCTTCCTACAGTCCCGGGGCCTTAAGCGGGGCGTGAAAAAGCATCTGATGAGGCCGTCAAGCTGAGTGCCACCATTGTAACACTTAGTGTATGTAATGGTGGGTGACCCTATTTCCTGAGACTTTGCGTATAGCTTACCATTAGGCGAGGTGAGGTCAAGTTGGCGTGTCGTATATAAAAAAAACACTTAGATCGGTATTTAAAAGTAATAATTATTTTTTAAAAACAGTAGGCCAAAGCCTGTAGACTTTTTTTAGTCCTTTGTCCAGCATTTGACTGCGATAAGTTAATTGATGATTTTCATACCCATTTATGTCGCATCAACTTTTCCTGCTACTACAATAACTATGAGAATCATACTAGCGATTGTTAGAACAAAAAAAAGATACGCATCCTACAGGTACTAATTTGAGCTGTCATTAAAAAAATACCTAACAATTACTACACGGATGGAAGAAAAGTATGGGAAAACTACAATTACTACAATCAATAAAATTTCCTACTACGATTAGTAATTTCCTGCTCAACCCTGTAATCTTGTATCTGTGTAATGGATTCTATGAACTAGTTTTTTTAGCACTTTACATATAATCACGCCTTTATCCCCGGAGGGTTAGGCAGAGGTGAATTAACACCCACATTTCACCAATCATTGAATTCGGTCCTTCGTAATAAGGGGTGAGCCAATTGCCGTCTTTCGGGTACTATTGTTGACTCAAGCCGTGCATTGAGGCTCAGTCAGGACTGTATATATCTGTCTGATGTTAAAAAGCCATATCCCTTAGTCGCTTCGGACGACACTGCATGGAAAGAGGTGGTCAAAATTACGTATGATTAATTTGAATTTGAATTAAGTCGGTAGTTTAGTGTTTAAGCTCGGCCTTAAGATCGAAAGGTCCTGAGTTCGAATCCTGACCATTACCGATGTGAACCCACTCCTACCACAAGTAATTTAGCTTAGCTGGAGAGGTTAGAGAGAATATTAGTATTTTCATTGCTAGGGCGCGCCGTAGTAGCGGCGGTAAGACCCATCATGGGGGAGTGGCTAGAGAGGCCACATGGCAGCCTCTCGTACCGTCTGACGGAGATGATCACCGAGCATGGGTGCTTCGGGAAGTATCTGCGTCGGATGGAGAAAGAACCAACGTCCGAGTGCCACCACTGCGACGCGAGCGAGGACTCGGGGCCCCACACGCTCACCGAGTGTCCGGCGTGAGAGACGCCGAGACGGGAGCTTGTGGCGGCCCTGGGAGTGAGAGTTCTCACGCTCTCCACCTTGCTCGCGGTGATGGTCCGCTGCGCGTATGTGTAGGCGGCCGGCGCCTCCTTCCGTAAGCAAGAAATGCTCGTGAAGGAGGAGGCGCGGCGGGAGCGGCAGCGGGAGCGGGAGCGATGAAGGATCGCAAGCCAAGCTGCCCGCGTACGAAGGCAACTCGGGCGTCGTAGGTCGATGAACGACCTCCGCCCCCCATGAGCGCAGGTGGCAGGAGCCGCCTGTCACCCTGGCAGAAGCAGGCCGCGGCGGCGGCGTTCCCCGTTTCCGGGAACGAGTTGGGGGCTCTGTAGTCCCCACACCCGAGAAGAGGGCCAGATCGTAAGAGATGGCCCTGGGTCGGCCGGGGTGCGAGGGATGTGCCTGTCAACCTCACCTTCGGCAACCAAAAACGACCCACAGGCGGCGTGCGTTTTGGTTGGTTCCAGTCCGACATAACCTCTACCACCGGCTCCGGTAGGGAGGTATCCGTGGGGATTTTGCGCACGTAAAAAAAAAGTATTTCCATTGCTAATATTCTTTATTATTCTTCTTCATTCTTGCAGTCTGGGGTCCGCATTACTACTCTAACTGTTGAAATTCGATATTCTTCGTGAAGTGACTGCAACTGACCTCCACATCCCAGAGGCAATATCAAAGCACGACAGCTAGACCAGTTATTGGGCCTTTTTAGGGCTCTAACTATGTTCGTTTGGTAACTGACGTGCTTTCCGAGGTACGACCAGACCAATGCAAATATTTGCACTGAACGGAGATCGAACTCGTGCCTCCGGTCTCTACCGCCACGCCAGGTTATCAATACTTATCTATAGTAATATTCTTTATTATTATTGCACTCCTATTCATGGACCAAGCACTAAAAGACATAGGTTTGCACGATTAAAACTATGAAATTAATAATTTTATCTGAAAGGGAAAGTCGTATTATATGTCAGTCAGAACAGAATAATCAGCTATTTACTTTATAGTACAACTTGAAAGATAAAAATTGCTTTCAGCAGGTCTGCTAATCAAACTATTATCGACCAAACTAATTACCGACGTAAATTTCTTTTGTTAAATCCTTGACTTACTTTTTATCTATTAGGTTTAAGTAAAAACCACAATTTACGTTTAAAAAAAAGTGTTTTCGAACGATTCTAAGCCCTAATGAGACAGTTAATGTATCTTCCGTGTTTTTTTTTTTTAATCTATTACCTCTCAAGTTCAAGTTGTCTATTGCCATTATACCGTAAATATAAAAAATATAAGGAAAAGTTAAAAGAAAAAGTTTTTTGTATGATGACAATTAGATGATGGGACGTAAAAACGAACCAAATAGTACCAATTTTACTTTTAAGAACGAACCATCAACAAATACTAATAGGGCCTAGGTATGACTTAGGCTTATGGGTAACATATGAAGCTGTAACACCCGAACAGGAGCAGGCCGGGGCGACGCGGCGCGGTGGCATGATTCGCACCTCACCCTCCCTTTCCGGGGGTAAGATGGGGACAGCGTGGTTCCCACCCCTGAAGAGGCCATCTCGAAACCAAAGATGGCCTTGTCAGCCGGCGTTCGAAGGAAATGTTTTATGGACAACCCGGTAAACTTACACACCAGCATCTGAAAACTCGAGACGAGAGAATTTTGTCTTTGATACCCTTGCTTATTACTCTGAGAAGTTTAAGAATAATATGTTGAAATTTCATTAGGTGTTTAAAAGCAATAATTATATCGTATTATGTTTATGAAAAAAAAATACAAACGGCTTCTTCATTGGCCTCAAGATCAAAACAATGTCCAATATGAACACTACCTTAGCAGTGAGAATTGGGAAAGTTAGTGATAAGTATCCTAATTCTCACTGTGGCCAAGTATATTCTTTTATGCGATCACATTAGCAAAATATTACAAGATGAATAAATGTTCGATGAAATAATTAAAGAGTGAGCATAGTAAAAATATACTCTATTAATTCACAATTATATCTGGCAGTAATGTAGAAAAAAGGCTTTTTATTATAAGTAAGGAATAGATTTCTTATGCTTTTTATTCCTGGATTTTTGTCATAGATTGTGGTAATGAGATCTGAATCAGTGAGAGTCACAACTGGTAAATAATACAACTCTTTAAGTCTTCTTCCTTCATCCTTCCTTTATAAGTTATATATTGTATTATCTGTGGTTCCTTCAATTTATATGTGCAACTGATTTATTCGTTTAAGTGCACTCATGTACCAACGGTGTAAAGTAATATATATTCTTTAATTATAAATCACATATACAAACAATAGCTGCATAGCCTAGATGGAGCTTCTCGACGCGTCGGTCTCGGTGTAAACTTGGATAAAACCAAAATTATGTTCAGCGAGCATGTTGCACCGAGACCGATTGCCATCGAAGGGGCGACGCTCGAAGTTGCTCAAAAATATATCTACCTGGGGCAGGTTATCCAGCTCGGTAAAAACAACTTCGAGAAAGAACTAGCCAGAAGGTTCCAGCTGGGTTGGGCAGCGTTTCGCAAACTACGCCGAGTCTTCTCTTCGCCCTACCGCCTTAAAACAAAAATATTTGAACAGTGCGTCCTTCACGCGTGGACACTTTCAGTGGGGCTGATCCATAGCTTAAAATTTGCACAGCGGGTTTTTTTTTTTTTTTTTTTTTTTTTTTTTTTTTTTATGTAGGACACGCCAACTTGACCTCACCTCGCCTGATGGTAAGCTAAAGGCAAAGTCTCAGGAAAGAGGGTCACCATTACAGACACTAAGTGCTACAATGGTGGCACTCAGCTTGGCGGCCTCATCAGATGCTTTTTCACGCCCCGCTTAAAGGCCCCGGGACTGTAGGAAGAAGGAAACACGTGTGCTGGTAATGAATTCCAGGTCTTGGTGGTGCGGCAAAGAAAAGAGTCTCCGAACCGCTTGGTTCTTGCTCGTATATTCTGCACAGTGTGAGGGTGACATCTAAGGCCTGCACGTGTTGTCCTATGTAGGAAAGGAGATGGTGGGATTAGTTGGAAGAGCTCGTCAGAACACTCACCGTGGTAGAGACGGTAAAATACAGCCAAGGAAGCAATATCTCTACGCATCTGCAAAGGCTCGAGGGTGTTCGTGACCTCAGGGTTCCCAATAATTCGGACCGCGCGTCGCTGCAACCTGTCGAGAGCATCTAGTAGGTATTTCGCGGAGCCATCCCAGAGATGCGAGCAGTATTCCACACAGGAGCGAATTTGTGTCTTATAGAGAAGACACCGCCGCTCCGGCGTGAAAAAACGTCTCACTTTGTTTAGGAGTCCGAGTTTCCGCGAGGCTGTTTTGATGATGCTCTCGATGTAATTTCTGTTATTCAGTTTGCAGCGAATATCCATGCCTAGGATATTGAGATTGTCCTGCAGTGGCAGTGGCGTGCTCTGAAGAGTGGGAAGGGGAAGGAAAGAAGATACCTTTGCTGTGAACGCACAAGCCTGCGTCTTCTTGGCATTGAACTCGACCATGTTCTCAGAGCCCCATTGAGAAATGTGATTCAAGATCCGGTCCAGCTCAGTGACTAGAAGCTGTCTTTTTTCCACGATTTCAGACTGTTTGGCCGCAGGTTGTCCGTGATAACTCCCGTGTAAGGTGCTATCGTCTGCATAGCAATGTATGCTGCCGGTGGACAGCATGTCGTTGATATGCAGAAGAAAGAGAGTGGGAGATAATACAGACCCCTGCGGTACGCCAGCATTTATTTGCAAGAACTCCGAAGCCCGTCCATCACAGAGGACGCGGATACGGCGCTCCCGCAGAAAACTAGCAATCCAGTTGCACAGTCTAGGAGGCAGACCAAAGGCTGGTAGCTTGGAGAGAAGCGATTTGTGCCAGACTCTATCGAAAGCTTTGGCGATATCAAGACTAATTGCCAGTGATTCGCCGTGCTTGTCCATAGCCTCACCCCAAAGATGGGTAACGTATCCTAGAAGATCTCCCGTTGACCGTTTCGGCCTGAAGCCATATTGCCGGTCATTAATTAAGGAGTGATCCTCTAGATGACGCATGAGCTGTTTGTTAATGATGTGCTCGAAGACCTTGCACAGCACTGAGGTGACGGCTATGGGTCGATAGTTGGCTGGCTCTGAGCGATCCCCCTTCTTGGGGATCGGCTGTACATTCGCCTCTTTCCAAGCCGAAGGCACTGTACCCGAGCTGTAGGACAGTCGGTACAGCCGCGTAAGCATCGGAGACAACTCCGCTGCACATTTTTGTAAGACCACCGCTGGAATACCATCCGGGCCACTGGCTTTCCGGACATCGAGTGATTGAAGCACCGCACGGACATCGCATTGCCTGATACGTATTTCAGGCATTACGTGGTCACCATTGGGTAGTGTCGGCGGCTGTATACCGCAATCATCGACTCGGGAATTGGCCGCAAAGAGATTTACTAGCATATTGGCTTTCTCTTGCGGTCCATGGGCCAGGGATCCATCAGGGTAGCGCAGCGGTGGCAGCGAAGGCTGACAGAAGTTGGCCTGCACGGCTTTGGCCAGTCGCCAGTATCCACGGCTGCCCGTGGGATGTGCCACTAGCTCTTGACCAAGCCGTGCAATGCGCAGGGCATCCGCTCTGACGTAAGCCCTCTTGCAGTCCTTTGTGGCTCTGTTGTACGCCGCCTTGAAGTGGCCCACATTGGGATCGTGCGTGGCACGCGCCCTTACCCAAGCGCGATACGCGGACTGCTTTTGGTCAACAGCCCTCGCACATTCGCGCCCGAACCAAGGGCGCACTCCTCGGGCACCGGTGACATCAGTGTATGGGATATAATATTCCATACCCAGACCGATCTCACCGGCAACAGCAGTAGCACAGTCTGAGGGTTTCTTACCTTCAAAGCAGCGTTCAACCCACGGGATGGACGCAAAATAGTTGCGCAGCCCATCCCAATCTGCTGACGAGTAGTGCCAGAGACGCCGCTTCCCCTGCACGGGTCGTGAGGGCGCTATAATTGGTACCTTGGAGCAGACCAGGCAGTGGTCGGAATTGCCTAAAGCGGCTTGTACCGAAACACTGTACAGGTCTGGGTGACTCGTCAGCAGAAGGTCTAGCAGAGAGGGTGCTAGGCCCGACCTTCTTGGCATTCTAGTGACCTCGTGTACCAATTGGGTCAGGCCATGCGCCAGAGCAAATGCATGGGCGGCTCTTCCCGCATGGTCTGTTTTGGCGGAGCCCAACCAGGTTTCGTGGTGGGCGTTAAAGTCCCCCAAAAATACCACTTCGGCGTTCGGAAACCGTTCCTGCGCATCATCTGCCGCCTGACTCAGATATTCAAAGAGTCGAGTTGTCTCAGCATCTCCTGTATGGGAACGGTAGAGGCACACATAGATCTGACTCGTAGAGCCATGGTCTACGTGTACCCATAGGGTTGAAAAGGATGGGTCCTCAAGGCAGCGCAAACGGCGACAACAAACATCCGCCCTAACAAACACGCACACCCCGGCTTTTGCACGGAAATTTTCCTCGATAACATAGCCGGGGTAAAGCAAGTAGGTCGTGTCATCAGGGCGGCCTATTTGTGTCTCCGTGAGGAAGAGCATATCTGGTTTCGCCGTCTCAAGGTGTTGGTGGACGGCGTTGAGGTTCGCATGGAGTCCACAGATGTTAGTGGACTCCACCTCAAATAGCGAGCTTGTGGGAGTCTGAAGAGCCGCTGTGTTGCCCAATACTCTTAAATGCGCTGCCATGATGAAAAGGAGAAAAGGGCGTGAAAAAAGAGGTGATTGTCGTCGCAGCACCGCGTGACAAAGTGCGGGATATTGGTTTTGTCTATGATTATGAGGCATGGCGTGAGCCGACACGCCGCACGGAAGGGCCCCCGTACCCCCCCCGAATATGGTCGCCGGGGCCCCCACTTCCGGTCACCAACCGGCACGACGAGCCATACCGGGATTATGCGCGGTCTGGTGAGGCAGCCTTCCAGGGTGGTTAGTCCCAGTTGGGCCTCTGTACTATACCGCGGGCGGCCAGCGGCACCACCGTTTCTACGGGTCTCCCTGACCGGCGCGTCGCCCCGCACCATCCTCACTAGACTACGCCAAGACCCACTGGTCCCACTAGTGCTGCGACCACCATCACCTCTACCCGGCTATGCATTTGCTGATCCCTGAACGCAATCCAACCGAAATTGAATTACTATGAAGGGTTTTTCGCAATATTGCACGGTGGTACCAACCCGGTCGAAATTTGTGACAAATTTGTGCCGTCAAATCTCTACCACCAGTGAAATGGGTTATGGAGCGAGCTATGCTTGGAGTTTATTATTAGGATAGAATTCGGAACAAGTTTATCCGACAGAGAACTAAAGTTAGCGACATAGGTCACAGAATAAGCAAGTTGAAGTGGCAGTGGGCTGGCTGGTTTGTCGAAGGACCGATGGCCGTTGGAGCAAACGAGTCCTAGAGTGGAGACCGCGAGGAGGTAAACGAAAGAAAGGATGCCCCCTAGCCAGATGGACAGACGACCTGAAAAAGGTGGTTGGGACAGACTGGATGCGGAAGGCGGAGGATCGGAGAAAATGGCGCACATTGGAAGAGGCCTATGTCCAGCAGAGCACTGCGGTGGGCTAATTGATTGATTGATTGATACAAACAATAATAAACAATTAAAATGAAATTACAAGAACTTTTATTTGTGCAACTAAATAAAAGACATTGCTACAGTTTTATACTTAAAATTTACCGTATCATACCTATATCATGAAAACAGATCTTAAACATATACGGTTTAAATATTAGTGCTCCAACCTTAGAACGTTAAAGATAAAACCTTACTTATGTAAAGGGTGCCTCAAAACGTTGGCAATCGTTACACGATTAACAAAATATCTACTCCGAATGAGAACACAATATTGTTCGCGTAAAACAATTTACGTCCCAACACACCACAAAGTTCACGACTTACAGATGAAAGTATTTCAGTTGTGTACGTGTCTGGAAGTTGAATACAAGTTGAAGGGCGTTCACTCACAGAGTTAGTTTAATAAGACATATACTGTTGTTCGTAACATTGTTTTATTTCTATCTTAATGTGCTTTTCCAGCGGGAGCACAGGGCTAATGAATTCCGAGTTGCACCACAGAGAAAACCATAAAGTATTTTTTCCTTTTTTAAGTTATCTGCATTTTTGTTTTTATTTGTGTCTTTTGTTGTAAATCTTTTTGAAATTGTTTGTGTAGGAGACGTCACCGGTTTGGCGCCATCAGAATACAGCGCTGCGCATGCTTAACAGCATGTGCAGCAATTATGCTGAGATGGCAACCTTATTTAGATACGCACAATGGACATCTGTATTAGAATTTAAGGTTAGATTGTAAGTCATTATAAGATATGTTTAATTGTGCGTATTGTAAATAAAACATTTATTCTTTCTTTTTCTTTCTTTCTTTCGTTTTGATACAACTGTCGCATATTGTCGACTAATTTTGTAAATTGAACAACTTTGAAATACAGTTTCATTCATACACACATATAATCAAGACTTTATCCCCAGAGGGTAGGGAGAGGTGAATTAACACCCACATTTCAGCAATAATTGTATTAGGTCCCACGTAATAAGGGTGAGTCTATTGTTGTATTCCGGACACTATTGTTGACTCGAGTCATGCATCTGAGGCTGAGTCTGGACGGTATATCTGTCTGATCTTAAACAGCCCTTTCTCTAAGTCACCTTGTACGACACTGCATAGGAAGAGATGGGGTGGCCCAAATTCTACTGTATCGGAAACCACATTGCTACAGTTTCCTGTAATTAATACTACATAATAATACAGTTACTACTGTTAAAGCACTTTTTTATTGATAATTTGTCATAGTAAAGTGTCAACACGCAAATCGCGGGCAGTTGAAGTGTTGTGATACCCGGTACGATCTAAAGAACATAAAAAATAACAAAAAATCTATTATTTCAAGTCATATTCGATACTTTTGCTTACTAAAGTAATTTATATGTGACGTTCTATGATATTTCTATACCATACAAATACCCTATTTTCCGTGAGGGTAGGTAGAGAAAACCTCTTTCTACTTCTACGTTCCTGGCTATATGTCACTTTCCACTTATACCTTTCACTTCTTCTACTTTCACAGTTGTTTTCATACATACATCATACTTCTTGCATCTCAACCTGACCTTTCCTTAACACGTTCGCGATCTACATGCGTTTATAAAAAAACACATTTCAATCCTCAATTCCTAAACGAGAACGTAAAAAAGATAAAATTAATTTTGACAAGTTTGGAATGTATTTATTGAACTTTGTATAAGATACACAAAGCTTAAGACGCAATTATCTTACTACCTACCTAATAACACCGCAGACTTCGCGCCATCTAAATCGGTATTTCAATACACAGTTTCGAAATCAAGATAATGAGACAGAGCAAGCACACAAAATCCTGCAGTGTGAGTCACGGAACGAAATTAGTACCACAGAAATGCAAATATTGCTTAGGGTGCAACCATACTCTGGTGTTCGATACATTTAGAACGGTTGTAGTATGCTTGGATCGGCATTGTTTCCGAAAATTGTCACAGTTTTGGATCATCATCATCATGTCAGCCACACATAGTCCACTGCTGAACATAGGTCTCTCCCACAGACTTCCAGAATGACCGATCTAAAGCAGCCCGTATCCAGCGCTTCCCGGCGACCTTGATGGGGTCGTCCTTCGACCTGGCCGTTGGGCGTCCTACGCTACGTTTGCCCGTACGCGTACGCGGTCGCCATTCCAGAACTTTTTTTCTCCATCGGCCATCTTTTATTTCTATAGTTTTGGATAGTTTCACTTTATCTTTTAGTTTTAGGGCCCGGCAATATGACTTAAGCTCACCAGATGACTGAAGAAGAAGTCACAAAAATTAAGCAAGCTAAAGAAGTAAATGGATAAAATGGAATGGAAAGAAACGTAGGCACTCTAGAAAGGGTACAAAATGTGGCATACTGCTACGGCATATAATTCTCATCTAGATATGACCGGTCAAACTGCGAAAAGTAAAGGTCTATTACCATGGTTTAATATTGTGTTTCCGTCCGTGTCCTATTCAAGACGAAATCAGAAGTGGTGCTTGCATCTCTACAGATTTGTTTTTCAGTCTTTGCAAAATTTCTAGGAAATTTTATTAAGTATAATTTATTTTATAAAAATAAATGTGGCAGCACCTTTACAATAAAAGAATCAAAAGGTTTTTGCTGATTTAAAAATGAAATATGAATATGGTTTACTCTTAAACTTGATTTAGAGGCGTTGAGCAATCAAAACATTTGAGGATAATCCATTCCAGGATAATCCATTCCAGGATATAAATTCAGTATTGGATTAACTGAACACATAACATAACATAAAAGTTCAATATCGTGAGCCAGAAAGACACCGAGGCCAAACCTGAAGGTCAATCCTTTTAATAAAAGTCCAGTCCAGTTACGATCTAATCTCGTACTCCAAAATGTCAAAAACTATTCAGATTTCAATGAAATGAGAGCCAATTTTTGCAATCACATTTTTTTTTAATTAAGCCGTTTAATTACAATTTCAATGTTCTTTCTTGAATATTATCTCACAAAAGAACAGTTCTTGTCTTCTCGTTTCATTTGATTTTGACCGATTGAGATTGAATTATGAACAGATTTTTCTGATCGTATAAACCTAACATAATCTAAACATAGCTCTTATTTTCTATGAAAAATTTCTGAAATGGTTGCTATTGATAAGATAAAATTGACTCCCAGCGATATCCAATATCAAAATGTTAACGGATCGAGTCCCACCAAGAATTACTGGGCCCTAGCGACCCAAACAAAAATGGTACCGTCGGAAGGGGAAGACCTAGGCGCACATACCTGGACCAACTCGGGGAAGTTTTAGAAAAGGGGCAGGTCAAGAGTACCCTAAACCGACGAGCATGCATGAAGAATGTAATGAGAGTGAATGAAGCGAGAGTAGTATGTCAGGATCGTAGCAAATGGAGATCCGTGATCTCTGCCTACCACTATGGGAAACAGGCGTGATTTTATATATGTAAAAGCTATACTGTTATAGCGTTGCTTCTCGTTAATACAATTGTATTGTTATCTAATTTCCTCAAACTATCTGATTCATTGGTTACAAATGCTTTTTATCAATGCAATGCACCTTCGACAGTGGACTGTCAGACATCATAACACAGATTGAACATCTGTTTCGTGTCAGGCGTCCAAATCACTCTAACTTTGATGCATCACGTTACCAATACGTATTATGTCTGGAAGTAAACATTATTGATAATGTAATGTTCGATATAGACGTTATTCACTTACTTCCGTATCATTTCCTTTGTGAATAAACTTACCTATAAAATGCGCAAATAGATAGTTAAGGTGGTGCACTGAATTTTATAAAAGCTACACCGAGGTATTGCTCGGTATATGAAACTTGGACCTAAAATGTGCTTAACTTTTTTATTTTTTTATTTCTGAAAACATTTATTCTTACAAGTTGTTCCCAATGTGATTTTTTTTATACCACTTAGGTGGCAGACAAGCACACGGCCCACCTGATGGAAATTAGTTACCAAGGCCTATGTACGTGTATATGTAGTATGTACGTGTAAAACCAAGGGAGTCACACTCGCGCTGCCAACCCTGTAAGCACAGAGTTTCCGTGCCGACAGTGTAAAAGACAAAGCAGGACAAGCTTTTGGTCTTCCCACTGACAGTACAAAAACTCTCCAGTGAGCTCTGGCTACCCTACTCACCGCACCGCCGCGATAGTGTTAATTCATCTGCTTAATGTAATAACAAAAAATAGGCTCTATAAGCGCAGACCACGTTTATTGGGTGTGTTAAGAGGAGAGCATGGGGTACATGCGATGAACGAGGAATACATAGGACACAAAAGCAATAATTATAGATTATTTCAAACCAATTCGCGCGTGACAGGCCCTCGTTTGTCTCGCGATTCAGGTCAAAGATATGTATCTCGAGGTATACCACCATCCTGTAAGAAAGCAACTCAATATGGCGATCGCCATTATTATAATTAGATCAATCAATTAACCCATCGCAGTCCCCTGCTGGACGTAGGCGTCTCCCAATAAATAAATAAAATATTCTACAACATTCTTCACAACGCTATCTAGACCCATGGTAAGCATAGCTTAATTAGCTTGTGTTATGAATGAAAGAATGTGGATAGACATACTTAGATACTTTTGTAAATACATACATATACTATACACAGCAACACCCAGACCAATGCAAATATAGAAATGTTGGGATAGTTAGACAGTACCTCGATATTCCTTCAGTTCTATATATACAACTGCCTACTTTAGTAGACTGTTGTATATATAGGGCCCTAAGATCAGGACCCAGGTTACTTTTTTTTATGCAACTTATGTGACAAGCACACGGCCCACGTGATGGAAAGTGTTTACCGTGGCCTATGAACGTGTGCAACAATAAGGGGATCACACTCGTGCTGCCGACCCTGTCAGAATAGGGAGTTTCTGTGCAGTCAGTGTAGAAGACAAAGCAGGACAAGGCTCTGGTCTTCTCACTGACAGCACAAAAGCTCCCCAAAGAGCTCTGGCTATTGTACTCATCGCCGGGAACACGATGCGAGTTTATTATGGCTGCGGTGTTCAGTAGAGCGGATGTAGTTCCCCAGTCGAGTCTGATCAATTGGGACGGGAGTACCGTCGTGTCCTACCTACAAGCCAGTATACTTGCTGATTGACGAACGAGTATTGTCCTGTAATTAAAATAAATTATTTAACTGAAATTATTAAATTAAGAATAGTAAAAGAAGGTACGGTTGTCTCTTCTTATTTTGACGTTTTTAATTTAATTTTAATCATACACCCAACTTATAGTAGTGATTGATTTGACTATTAAATATTATGACGTCATAATAAATTACTTCATACAACTTTCCTTGTAACTTAACGTTTTGACGTTTAGTAAAAGTAACTAATTGTTACTAATTTCCTCCGTTTGGGTGCACCGTGTGTTTCTCCGCATCGGTGTCTCTGTGGAGAAGCTGTCGATAGCCTTGGACATCACGGATTGTCTTGCAACAGGAGCGCAGGCCGCATGTCCCGACATGCAAACATTAACGACATTATCCGTCGAGCTCTTGTCACCGCCGGTGTGCCAGCTATACTTGAACCTGTTTGTTTGGCTCGCGACGATGGTAAGAGACCGGACGGTATGTCGTTGATACCTTGGAAGATGGGTAGGCCTTTGGTGTGGGATGCAACTTGCGTCGACACCCTGGCGCCTTCCCATCTTCCAAGTACGATGGACTGCGCATGCGCTGCTGCTGCATCAGCGGAGACTCTCAAACGGCGCAAATATACCAATTTAACTGGTAATTATATTTTTGAGCCGTTTGGAGTCGAAACGTTGGGTCCGTGGGGTCCAAGCGCGCGCGCACTAATCAAAGAAATAGCGAAGCGACTAATCGACGCTTCCCGTGACCATAAGGCTGGCCTTTACCTCGCTCAAAGAATTGTCATCGCCATTCAGCGTGGTAATGCTGCCAGCCTCTTGGGCACGGTACCAGTAGAGATCGACGGGGAGGAATTTTTCGATGCCTAAAATTACAGTCTCTCTCTTTTTTTCTATTCCATTTTTGTATATATTGTTTACTAATTGTTAATTATACAAGGTATCGGGACTTCTCGTAAATCATATCATGGAACTTACTATTTCTGCCGAAGTTATTATTACGTTATTTACGTTATTATTGTGTATTACGTTATTGTCTTTTCTAGACATAAAGTTGATGGGAAGAACTGATGACTTGGCTCACACTGTCGTATCGTAAACCCACTCACACAGATAGATACCTGCACGCCTCCTCGCATCATCACCCACTTCACTTAAATCCGTAAGTTCGACGCTCATCAAGCGAGCTAATGACCTGTGTGACCCTGAGCACCTACAGCAGGAGTTAGATCATGTTCAGGAGGTGCTAGAAAGCCGCGACGTGCACCAAGGAAGATGCTACCGGGTGTTGACCGCCAATCGGCATATATGCCGTATGTGAAAGGTGCTGTATGGGGCTCTTACCCCGGCGGCAGGCCATCAGTGGTTTCACCATTATAGGCTGAGATATAGGCATTATAGACAAAAACTTCCTCTGATATTTGTACATGACTTAAACATACATATAATATTTTATTTTTATCTTCCAGTTGCAACAGATAAATATCCAATCACGCAAAATAACTTCTAGTAAAACATTAATTCATTTAGAATATATAACTATTGACGCTTGATCCAATAAATTTGAATCGCATCTGAAGTGCTCAAGTGGAATTTCAAATGATTACTTTATAAATAGTCAAGGAAAACTCTCAAATATAAATAGGCTTGGGAATTTACGTACGATACACAAACAAAGACAGTCTCCAGTATGTACCAGATATATATTAAATTAACGGTTTGAAGTATGCACAAGATTAAGAGGAGTAAAAGTTTGCAATCCTCATAAGTCGTCTGCTCAAAACATGGCTCAAAGTCAATCAAAATAAGAGCAATACAGCAGCAAAGGATGTCTTTTTTTTTTAAAAAAAAAGCACTTCAAAATAGAAAGAGGAAGAAAAATCAGTTGACAAATTGCGAGGTAAATAGCATCGACCCCTTCAAGACACTATGACTATGTACTATGATTATATACTTAACGAGGTGATTTTCGCTTTCAGGCTTTCCTCCTCCACTTCACGCAGTCTTTAGTCTTTGGCACTTCAACTACTGCAAATTCAAATTCTTTATTTCTTAGTGCGTTATTATTTGACGTTAAATTCTGCTTACAACTAAGTTTACCACCGCTTCCTAGGCGCTACTGGAGAAGAAACGGCCCAACAAACTCCACTGCGGCATTTCCGAGACATTAATTTAAAATTCTCGGCAGAGTAGACTTAGGACCACCCTATCTCTTCCCATGCGGTGTCGTACAAGGCGACCAAGGGTTATGGCTGTTTAACATCGGACAGATATATACAGCCCAGACTCAGCTTCAGATGCATGATTTGAGTGAACAATTGTGCCCAGAAGACGGCAATAGGCTCACCCCCTATTACGTGGGACCGAATTCAATGATTGGTATGTGGGTGCTAATTCCCCTCTGCCTAACCCTCCGAGGATAAAGGCATGATTATATGTATATATGTATGTAATTTATAATTATAATAGTAATTTCTTAACACTAAATATAGACGAATTGACGTTAGTGTCGTGTCAAGATAATTAAAAAGTATGTACAAAAAACGTAAATAAATAATAAAAATAAAAACTTAATAATTAATTTAAGTAAAGTAAAAAAACAAGTTTCTAGTACAATATTATGTCGTAATTACAGCATAGGAGGGGCCTGTAGCATACTCAAGCCAGACAATTTTGTCCTTCTGGTTTTGAGGAGGTAGGACACGGCGTTGTTTTCGCCCAATTGAGCAGTCCGACTGGGGAAGTACCTCCGCCCTACAGAATACCGCGGTTATAATAACTTCGTGTTGTGTTCCCGGCGGTGAGTAGGGTAGCCAGAGCTCACTGGCGAGTTTTTGTGCTGTCAGTGGGATGACCAAAGGCTTGTCCTGCTTTGTCCTCTACACTGACGGCACAAAATCTCTGTTCTTACAGGGTCGGCAGCACGAATGTGACTCCTCTGGTGTTACACACGTTCATAGGTCATGGTAACCACTTTCCACCAGGTAGGCCGTGTGCTTGTCGGCCACCTAAGTTGTATTAAAAAAATAAATCGTTTGTCCTATAGTATACTTTTTTACATAAGGTGATCTTTAAATGTATATGTTGAGATTTTAAATGTATTGTCAGGCATACTAAAGACCGATTTAAGCAATTTATTATATGAGCGTTAGGAAGAATTTTAAGCTAAAATATAAGTGCAGGTCACTTATATTTTTAACATATAATTATTTTTTAAAATTACATTTAAAGATAACTTTTTAACTATCCCGTTCCATGATATGCAATCAAAATATACCAACCAATATACAAACCAAAGGTATGTATGTACATATACCATGATCTCGTTAAATCCCGTTAGCAAAATTACATTTATAGATTTTCGAAAAATCGCTTGTCATTGATGATTGAACCGACTAAAATCCAAAAGAAATAAAATCTTGTATTTTTTTGCATCAATCGATAGGGCCAATTATAACGATCTAATCTCTCTAATAAACCTGGAAATTAAATTAAAATAAATCCATGAAAAAGATGATTATATTTTTGGTAAGTACAATTCAACTACCGGGTATGGTATTTTAGGAATTCAAAGAATGCAGGTTTGTTTCTTTTTAAAAATAAGAAAATGTTTCCTTTGAGTGGAATTCGCTATCTCTAGTATTTAGAGTACAGCAGGTGAGATCGAAATCTTCCACCCTGGATAACTGCGTCCCGGTATGGTTTAGAGAAGTTTGTCCATAGTAACTTTGGGTCACTTTATACTGCACTTTCATATTACAATATTTTCATTAATGGCTGCTCAATTTCAAAACGACGCCAACTTTACCCAAACGCCTTTCTTAATTTGGGCTTGGGTTCTGTATTAATAGCATTATTCGTCGTAGACTTTTGTAACAAGATATTTTCACAACCTCTTTCAACAAGTATTGACCCACCGACACAATGTTTCAGTTGTGTACTTATAACTTATTTGTGTCGATTCTCGGAAAGGATTTAATTAAAACTTGAAACAAAGTGGCTTATAAATCTTATGACGACAAATAAAATAAAAATATAACGCATAATGACACTTATATAAAGAAAGTACTGTCTGCATCAGATCGATATTGACAAAGTATTCAAAATTATCTTAATGCCTTGGTTTTTCCCCCCTTTAGTAACAGTAATTGTTCTTATATTTGATACACACCTTTAGATCGGGTAATAATAATAATAAATTAAATCAATCTTCTTCTTTATCGTGTCGATGGCAATATTGTGGTATTAAATGTGGGCAGCTTAAAACTCGGCGACCTTTACTGCTACCTCAATTGCTACGTTAAGGTCTCCAGTTGTGCTGGTGTTGGGGCACTACACAACGGGCACGACAATAGGTGATCCATTGTTTGCACTGCGGTCACAGTCCTCACCCACCGCGTCCACTCACAGAAGCTGCAATAAATGATATTAATTTTTAAACTTTATTTCTATACGTTTAAAGTCCAAATATAATGAAAATATTTTCATTATAAGTTTTTAATTTTATTTTTAATCATTTTTAGTTTTGGACTTTAAAAACATTGCCATAAAGTTTAAAATTAAATGAATTTTTAGCAGTATCTGAGGTATGACAGTGGTTTTGCTTTAGCAGATTCGTGGACCAGGTATCCCCATTTAACCCGGATTCCGGATCAATAGAACAGTTTGATTTGCTCTTAATACCTTGGTATTAAGATCATTTTGAGACTTTGTTCTGACGCTGACTGTACGAACATGTGACATGTGAAACGCTGAAACACTCCGCCTTATTGAGGATCTTAAATCTTATGAAATGGCTATTACCAACACGTGTTACCTCGACAGTCAATATTTTCCGTTCAAAGTAAAAAAATAAACGTGAAAGTAATAAAATCTTGAGACATTATGACGCCACCGTTCGCCACAAACAGGGAATTAATATTCATACATTGCAACCGAAAACAGTGCGCACAGTGACGTATGACAGGAACTTCATTCCGTGCAAAAAAATAATGTCCAATAGTATGACAATTGTTGTGACAAATATATACATCCTGATTTTTTAGGCATTTTGGATAAAAAAATTAAACAGAATTTCGTTATAATTTTTTTTTCGCCAACTTACTGCTTCTGGACGATTTTCTTTTGATAATGTAGGTATGGGAATAAGGTACAGGTGAAAGAAATAATGTAAAGAGGTAGAAAAAAAATGTATACAACTTTGTTGGCAGGCAAACACACAAAATTAATACTTCCAGACAATTTAGCTATCGAAACTGTGTCAAAAATCTTTTCATCCGAAAAGACTCGACACAAACAGGTTCAAAAGACTGAAAAATTGATTCACGCGATGTTATAACATTAACTATAGCATAAAATTTAAACACAAATCATATACAAACGTGTACAAATAGCATTGACATATATTTTGCTAATGGCAGCAGTGTGCCCTCTTTAGCAAATGTACAGCAGAGAGCAAACGTACTAAGAATAATATTCTATATTTTTGTTTTGATTAATATGACGTGACCTAATTTTTTAAGGTTATTACTCTCGTAGTTATTTTGCAGTGAATGAGAGGATAAACTGCCGTGAAAATAGCGAATCACTAAACTTTTTGTAATCTAATAGACGATTGTTTCTCACTTATCAGTGAAGACTCTAGATGCAGCTCCAGAAACAGACCCTCAGTGGCAATGTTCTACCGTCCCTAAAGGATAAACATTTTGAAAAGGGAAACCGATAAAAATACTTACCTTGATTTAATTTATCATTTACCATGCGACTCAGTGGGAAGCTGGTAGGAATAGGATTATTGGAACCTCTCGCCACAGCTACCGCCTATAGCCTATATCATGGTAAGAGCTATTCTAATTGATTCCACCCTCTTCCTTCGAGATAAGAAGGAAGAGCCGATACCGATATCATTCAACTATGCAAACCAGTGCTTCGCATACCCTGGTGTGCGAGGCATTCATGCTGAGATAGTGGCCCATTTGGGTGCGCACGATGTGCAGTGAGTGTATTCTTGTTGTGTTGCCTTATTGTGTTTATATATTTGTCTGACTCTCTGTGCGTTGTGTGTTCTTAAATAAATGCTTTTTCTTTCTTTCTTCATTCTTTCTATGCCACGATGCGCCCCGCCGCTATAGTGTGTTTTACAAGAATATTTTTCTTTACACGCCGCCGCTCCGCTGACGTGTCGCGCCTCTCCGCTGCAGTGTGGCGTTGTGCGGTTTGACCTATATGTAGAGAAAAAGGTCTACTAAAGAATTTAACTTGTATGCTAGTCACATACGTACGAGTAAAAACGTTTTTCACATCTGTTTTACCCCAATGATTAGGTAGATAAATGTTATTTAACCCGTGTATGTTTTTGATAATGTCCTGCGATACAAACATATCCTCATCATCACAGCATTAGACACATTTACATCCACAGATTGCACGTCAGAGTCCAGGGTACCTTCTTCTTAATTTAGTTTGTCTTGATTTTTATGGAAGGTTATGCTATCTGACATCACAATGCCGAGACTAAAGGCTGTGCTGTGGAACCCCATCCTATGAATATCTTGGCGAAGCTATCCAGAATAATAGTGTTTTTTTTATTATACTTTATTGCACACACACAGTACAGAGATCATAAATAACTTGAACTAGACTTACTCAAATACACACTGAGATATAGCCACTCGTCTCAGCAGTCCATTACCCATACCACTAGGCTACCACGGTTCGATCCCAGGTTTTACAATGGCACACACCAATGACTTTTCGATGCTTTTCGAAGTTATATGTGTATATATCGCAGGTTTATAAGTGCCCGGTTTATGGCAATAGGCTCGCCACCTATTACATTGGGACCTAAATATAAAGTGGCGAAATGTGGGTGCTAGCACCTCTAAGGCGTAAGTTTATATGTTATGTTATATAGCCACTTGAAAAAGTTAAAAATCTAACTACTTGACCTTTTCTTTATACCACTTAGGACGCAGACAAGCACACGGCCCACCTGATTAAAAAGTGGTTACCGTGGCCTATGGACGTGTGCAAAACGAAGGGAGTCACACTCGCGCTACCTACCCTGTAAGCATGGAAAGTTTCTGTACCGTCAGTGTAAATGACAAAGCAGTACAAGCTTTTGGTTTTCCCACTGACAGCACGAAAGCTCTCCAGTGAGCTCTGGCTACCCTACTCACCGCCGGGAACACAACACGAGGTTATTATGGACGTGGTATTCTGTAGGGCGCAGGTACTTCCCCAGTCGGACTGCTCAATTGGACGGAAATACCGTTGTATCCTACCTCGGTATCGCAACCAACATACCAAAAAAACCATTCATCCGAATTACCTTGAATGATGAGAATTTGAATTACCAGAACACTGTAAAATGCTTAATTAGAAATGATGATAGCAATGTATACCTTTTGTACACCGAACAATAATTTATACTGATAATGCATGAACGAAACAGGCACCCACAGGACAGGCTTGCCTAGTGTGGGGCCACTGGCAATGATTTTGTATCTAAAGTATTTTCGGTAATAAATTATTTATCATTATTATTATTACCTGATTACAACTTTTTGGACGACGATTAAAGAGTTCTAAGATTTCGTAAATATGTTATTTGACCATGCAAGCTTGATTATCCCAGCACCGATCTCGGTCGCATCCAAGACTTGCAGTTTGACGTTTGCGGTCTGTTCCCTACTTTCTCTATTTTGATTTATTTTTCCTAGTATGTGAGTGACTGCCTGTAAACCTGACGAAATTGCAAATAACACCGACCAACCTTACATCTTAGGTATACTTAAGACCAACGAGTAATAAAATAGCTGAAATATAAGATAACCTAAAAATAACAAAGGACTTCTTCCTACATAATGTCCTAAAAATATACGTCCAAATATAGAACCATTATTCTAAAAGAAATATTCTCTAAGACCAGTCATTGACCTTACCTGAGCTGAGCCTTCGATTCCAAAGTGCCAACCGTCGTAATCCCATCGTGTATTTCATAGCAATGGACGTAAATTTATTACATTACTAAGGGGCGAAATATTGGAAACAAATAAAGGACATATTTATATAGTCGTGTCTCGCGGTTTCCTATTTCTCCCAATTCTATTCCGGGAATATATACCTGTTTTCCCAGTCTCAATGCTCGAATCCTAAGGGTAATAGCGTAATTTGACATATGTATTTTAATCACACAACTTTCCACCTCTTTTCTTTACCACACCGTAAAGACTCCTATAATTCCAGATCCTTGAAACCTGAGGGCCACCATTGAGCATTATAGGTATATTGTCACCCTTATTCCTGAAACTTCCTTTTTAGCTTCCATTAAACCAAAATTAGATTTCTTTTCAAAGCTTTCAAAATAAATCTAAAAATACAATTTTTACGCAGCCTCTCAACGTGCCCCAATCAGAATATTTTGCTCCACGTGACCCCACGTGACCGCAAAATGTAGCAACTTTGCACTCGCCGATACTTACACCCTGAGTAGAATATCTAAGATGGAGGTCTCGTGTGTAACCCGAGGCTGCACTTGGTAGACTCAGACAAACGTGATAGGACGATCTTGACATTACAGTGACCCATTTTAAATAATATGATGATAATTGAGTCCTGTTTCATTTTATTCATTTTCTGTTTTATGAAACTTGGATGTACATATTTATTTTTGGAATGAATGTTTAAGTAAGTTACGTAATAAGTAATTGAAATGGAAGACTGAATTTAAATAAAATTTAACGTATGAATAAGCAATTCATTTATCTCAATTGCGAAACTTGAATACAGATTTGTGCGTATGTTTATGTATGAACATGTATGTCATTTATATTGTGTATAATGTATATTTATAATTATTACCTCAGCGTTGTCCGTGTCGCATTGGAGGCTTTCATAACTAAGCTTTTTAAGGCTTGGTTTTCGGCTTTTCCTGTTTCACTTTTTTTTTATACCACTTAGGTGGCAGACAAGCACACGGCCCACCTGATGGGAAGTGGTTACCGTGGCCTATGGACGTATGCAACACCAGAGGTGTTAAGAAACCTTCTGAAGCCCCTCTTGAAGAACCCCATATTGTAGGTGCTTGGGAAAACCGCAGCTGAGAGGTCATTCCACAACTTGAGTGTGCGTGGGATGAAGTTTCTTTCATACCGCGTAGTGCGCACCGTCTCAGTTCGCAATATGTGAGGATAAATTCCCCGCCTATGGCGAGAGGTGCGATGATAGAATGTAGCTGTGGGCATCATGTCAAACAATTCATCTGAGCACAAACCATTGTATAGGCGGTAGAACACACATAGCGTTCGCGTGATCATAGTCGCGAATGTCATTTTCTGCTCCGTCAAGCCCGCACTTCTTAGGTCTACCAGTCCTCCTGTCAGAATCCGCTGGAGATGGCATGGCCACATAATAGATATCATGGGCCATTTTATTACTCATGTGGGCAGGCTATCTCCGCATAACGTGGTGTATATTTTATCTACCTTCCCACGGCCACGAAGACTGTCGTGGATGCGGGTGTCTGATGCGATTCTAACACGTGACTACACACATCCTCCGCAATATATTCATCTCAGTGACACGCAGCTCCTGCTTGTGTCGTTGAAGCACGTTTAAAGCCACGCTTAACAGACTTGTAAAGTACCTACAAGGCTAATAATGATTTTATAGACCTGCCCTTTGATTAGAAATCCATTTTTGTTTGAATGTTTGTTATTCGATAATGTTTTTTTTATACCACTTAGGTAACAGACAAACACACGGCCCACCTGATGGAAAGTGGTTAACGTGGCCCTATAGGCGTGTGCAAAAAAAAGGTAGTCACACTCGCGCTGCCAACCCTTTAAACACAGAGAGTTTCAGTGCCGTTAGTGTAAAAGACAAAGCAGGACAAGATTTTGATCTTCCCACCGACATTATTACTACTATTAAGGTTATTATGGCCGTGGTATTCTATAGGGCGACGGTACTTCCCTAGTCGGACTACTCAATTGGATGGAAATACCGTCGTTTCCTACCTCCTAAAACGTGAAAACTATTAAACTAAAAAAAATATTAATCTAAAAATAAACTATTAAAAATTTGGATGTAATTAATACATAATAATCAAAGTAGCATTTAGATTTATTACTAGTTCTAGACAATTATGAACTCCAAATAAATAAAGACACAGTCTGTAGAAGGTACTTTTTCTCTCTCAGTCCAATAACTAAAAACTTAACGTATTAAAGACATCAGTAACACACTATTTATTTACTGTTTCTAATAATAACACCGCTCAAGATAGCGCTCTCATTGCAGTTTTCAAGTATTCTCCTAATCTTCATGTAATGGGGTCACGTAAAACACGCTCCGTGAGATTGTAAATTTCGTAATACGTAAGAATGAATCTAATTTTATTGGATACTGTTGTTTGATACATTAAAAGGTCAAACATATTTTGAAACTAAACTTCTTAAGAAAGTTTCGTAACCCATTTTGAGGCCATACACTTTTGAAGAAAACTTTTAACGAGTTGAGAGAACTCTTTTGTGTTTTAAAGGTATTGTTTGGAATTATATTTTTGGGTAAATTGTGACACAGATAAAAATATTGGATTGTGAATTATGATTCAAATAGAATAGAATAGAAAAATCGTTATTGTACACTACTACAACAGTACATGTACAGAAAGCATTAGAAATATGTTACAAAGGGTGGCCTTTCATGTGATTTCTTACAGGTAACCTTTATCACAGCAATATCTTATCCTTTTTTTTTTTTTTACGTGCGCTACATCCCCACGGATACCTCCCCACCGGAGCCGGTGGAGGAGGTTATGTCGGACTCGAACCGACTAAAACGCACGCGGCCTGTGGGTCGTTTTGGTTGCCGAAGGTGAGGTTGACAGGCATATCCCTCGCACCCCGGCCGACCCAGGGCCATCTCTCACGATCTGGCCCTCTTCTCGGGTGTGGGGACTACAGAGTCCCCAACTCGACCCCGGAAACGGGGAGGCGCGCCAGGCGCGCCACCGCCGCGGCCTGCTTCTGCCAGGGTGACAGGCGGCTCCACCTATCACCCCCAGGCCGGCGCTCATGGGGGCCGAAGGTCGTTCATCGACCTCCGACCCAATATCTTATACTGTGTATCTTCAGTAAAATGGAAGACAGAACTCAGAACACAAAGAAGTATGGAATTCTCCAATCGAAGTAGGTCATCATCAAGACGGCCTCTGCAGCGGTAGCTGTAGATCGTTCGACTGCTACGCAAGAGGCGCGGGTTCGATTTTCGCTCAATGCAAATATATGTATAGACGAATATATATTTGCATTGGTATGGGTGTTTCTATGTATAATATGTATGTTTTATAAAAAGAAGTAAGTATATTTATCCGCATTCTAGCTTTCATAAAACAAGTTAGTTAAGCTACGCTTACCATGGGTCTAGATAGCGTAGTGTAGAATGTTGTAGAATGTTTATTTATTATTATTTATTTATTATTATCTTGTCTAGTTTCCGTATTGATTATCATTATTGTATTAATTATTTATTAGTGTCAATTTAATTCTATAATTTTACTATAATTATATTACTGGATCTAAATTTTTATAACACCAAATTCATCCCAGTTTTCATGTGACATACTATGTACCTACATCGCTACTTATATGGGTGAAATTTACCTGAAATATATTTATTTTATTTTATTTTTTTAAATACAAATAAACTATTAGATTTTTTTAAAAGGCATTTTGAATTATTGTCTCGCATTTTGGGGCATTTGGGGGAAATGTGAAATATGTCTGGGTAATGCCGAAGTAGTTGAAAATTTCATTTTATGATACATGGACCAAGGTTTGTACTTACAAATATTTACACTAAATGGGAATCGAAGCCGCTATCTCCAAAATAGCAGCAACTCTACCGCCATACCACAAAGGTCATCGCGATAATTTATCTCTTATGTTTATGAACCGTGTAATTATTTTATAAACGACGTACAAGAACACTCTCAGGAAGGTATCCGAGCCAAGATCGTTAATGTGGTTACGTCCTTATAGCTTCTTGGACACGATATAAAACCTGACATTGAATCTCGCTCGTACCTTTAAAGAGGACTACAGAAAATGTTAACCTTTTAAATTTACGAGCTCGATGGTCCCAGGTTCAGTTCTAATGGGTATTTTTTTACATGCGAAAAAATCCCCACAGATACCTCACCGCCGGAGCTGGTGGGAGAAATTATGTCGGACTCGAACCGACTAAAACGCACGACGCCTGTGGGTCATTATTGATGGCCGAAGGTGAGGTTGACAGGCATATCCCTCGCACCCCGTTTGACCCAGGGCCATCTCTCTCGATGTGGCCCTCCTCGGGTACAGATACCATAGGGTGCCCAGCTCGTCCCCGGGAACGAGGAGACGCGTGACGCGCGCTGCCGCCGCGGCGTGCTTCTGCTACGATGACAGGCGGCTCCACCCGTCACCCCCAGGCCTGTGCTCATGGGGGGCGGAGATCATTCATCGACCTTCAACGCCTGAGTTGCCTTCGTACACGGACAGCTTGGCTTGCGATCCTTCATCGCTCCCGCTGCCAGTTCTCATGGGTTTACCCACGTTAGTTCAAAATACGAGCCGAATCTGTAAACAGTTCCGTTTTGAATAAAAACTATAGTAGAACGGGAATACCCAAAATACCCCCATTGTGGTATAATATCCTAGTCTAGAGGAAGACTTCAAGGCTGTACCAAATGATCGAGTCCAAGAAATAATGACAAACTGTTACGTGCTCATTGATGACAGCGCGAGACTAAAAGACAATTGAATAGCGTTTTTTTTCTGAAGCCATTGATCGAGTTTTTTTATACTAAGCTAGTGTAGACGAGCGGTTCCGCCCGCGGGGCTGTTGGTTGTCACAATATTTGGTGAAATTCCAGTTCTACTCTATAAAATTGCAATGCAAAAACGACAAATTTTACTAAAATCTATTCCATAAATAAAAAACATCAAAAGCCCGTTCTATAGATTTTTTTATACAACTTAGGTGGCAGGTACACTACCCATCTGATGGAAAGTGGTTACCGTGACCTATGAACGTGTGCAACACCGGGGGAGTTACACCCCTGCTACCGACCCTGTAAGAACAGAGAGTTTCTGTGCCGTCAGTGCAGAAGAAACAATCAGGACAAGCTTTTAGTCTTCCCACTGACAGCACCAAAACTCTCCAGTGAGCTCTGGCTACCCTACTTACCGCCGAGAACACAACACGAGATTATTATAGACGTAGTATTCTGTAGGGTGGAGGTACTTGCCCAGTCGGACTGCTCAATTGGGATGGGAATACCGTCGTGTCCTACCTCCTGGTACTTGTTTTTGCCATTCATTGCGAATAAACAGAGAAATACAAATTAACTCCAAAAATATTGTTTTTATTCATGATAGTTGATTTAACATAGCCTAGGTTTTTTACTATCTACAATGTACACACACAACAACTACACAACTTTATGATAGATGATGGCTTAACGTGGACTGCGTTCAATTAATAAAATATAATTATGTTTATTAAACCACAATAGATACTAGTAATATTAGTCTGTAAACCTTGGGTTAATTAAAGTGGAAAATCAAACTATCTGGGTGTCAAGTTTGTTTTATTATTATGTCTAGTAGCCGACTACGTGTGAATGATCTACTCAGGAAAATGGCGGATTTTTTTATATCACTTAGGTGGCAGACAAGTACACAGCCCACCTTATGGGAAGTGGTTACCGTAGCCTATGAACGTGTGCAACACCAGCGGCGTCACACTCGCGCTACCGACCCTGACAAAACCTTCTAATGTCCCTTTTGAAGAACCCCATATTATAGGCGCATGGAGAAGCCGCAGTTTTAAAAATATACACCAAGTATAAAAAAATACCAACTTACTATATAAATTATATTATTATTTACCTATATCAATAATAATATTACAAGTTTCTTATTAAATAAGTTTTTTTTTCATAGCGCACTGTCGTGATTTTGGTTGGTGCATAAAATGATGACGAACGTCATCACTTTATGTTGCCATTTTAGAGTACAGACAACGCATCTACAGTTATCATTTAATCAATTAATTTGAAAGATAATAATATAATATTGTTGATAATGTATAGAGTAGGTAATATTAAACGTTAGTATTTTATTGTTTAGTTTTTTACTAGTTAGTAGTTAGGTTATTAGTATTTAAATGACAATGATTAAACCTAAAAAAACAGAATATTAGTTCTGTGCAAAACATACCTTCCAAACGTATTAATGTTTTTATAAATGTTGTCGACATTGAAATTACAATGCTTTCTATATTTAAAGTTATCGCTAAATTCGCAAGGCAATATTCTATGGAAATAGGTGAAGACTGTGAAAAAAAAAACTGGTATAAAACTCACAGCATCTCCTTTTTTAAACATTGTGATTCTAAAAAACAAAGCTTTAAATAATTTAGACACAACGAAGACGCTTTGCATGAACGTAAAATTACAAAAAATTAAAAGTTTGCTATACAAACTTACTCAATATTGTGAATAAAAACATGAATCTACTTAACCTTTCACATGGTCCTTGGTGTCAATTTATGCCTCTTGCTGGAAAGGTCTTATCCACAACAGCGCATAAATAAACACACTCTTCATTACCCCAATCCGTCACCGAAGACATATAACCGTACAGTACTCTATTAAAAAATAACAAAATTAATCATTACGCAAGTTACCCTTATAACGTATTATTATTTGAGATGCGGAAAAATAAATATACTAGTGCACTTTAAAAAATAATAATGTATCTTCCTCGTACGTTCAGATATGTTAAAGATAAAGAATTCCGGGTCAATTGTTTGTTGAAAAATTAAAATCATTAATTGTGGTTTATACGAAAATGTTTATAAAGTTTATTTTATATTTGCTCAAAAGATTACACGTCAAGAGAATTGAGTAAAAAATGTATAGGTTGGCAGATCATTGCTTATTTTATTTTTTTAAGATACGATTGTAGAGATTACTTTTCCTTACCATAAGTATAGGTACATCAAGTGTTCTTCAATTTTTGAAAGCAACTATACTAAAAGTCTTACATCTATTATAAAGAAAAATAAAAGAATGCGCAATACAGTGAAATGATGACAACAGTTGGATAACGGTGTGACAGATCTAAGTTTTTTAAGGCGAAGTCTTCTTTACGTAGGTGGTTGACCACTCCTTAGGCTTAGGAGTAGGCCACGCAACGCAATAAAATATTTGCATTATTTCCTTTTCTACAATCGACACTGTCATTTTAGAGAATTAGTTGGTGTTGATGGATGGTTGAAAAATTGTTAGATAGAAAGATAATTCTTTATTGTACACCAACATATTTACAGTAGGACAAGTAGGTAGCTTGTAAACAGTTCAATGTACAATGGGTGGCCTTATCGCTGGAGCGATTTCTTCCAGGCAACCTTAGGATGGACAGTAATGTTTATTTTATTTTATTTAGTTTATTAGGCACATCAACAGATTATGTATATTACATTTCATACAATGTTAAACATTGTTGTCGTTTATTAGTAAAGATTTTTTTTGTTTTTAGTATTTTTTAATTGCTAAATAATACTATTTTTGTAATAGTGTTTTTATATAACTTAGGTCATAGACAAGCACACGGCCCACCTGATAGAAAGTGGTTACCGTGGCCTATAGGTATGTGCAACATCATTAAAGTCACACTTGTGCTGCCGACTCTGGAAGAACAGAGAGTTTCTGTGCCGTTAGTGCAGAATACAAAGCAGCACAAGCCTTTGGTTTTCCCACTGATAGCACAAAAATTTTCCAGTGAACTCTGGCTATTATAACCGCGGTATTCTGTAGGACGGAGTTGATTCCCCAGTCGGACTGCTCAATTAGGACGGGTTAACCGTCGTGTCCTACCTCCACCTCCTACAGTCAGTTGACTTTAAACGGGTGTACTGAGCAGTTGGCACCACCAGGACCTTAGCGGTCAAGTCAAGCTCACCTACTAGCCGGTACACTAGTTGATTGGCGAATGGGGTTCTGGGCTCCAGCGCAGGTACTCCCCTCGTGGTTGCAAGGTCAGTGGGCAATTACTCCTATAAAGCAAGTCAAAAAGTACAAGTCAAAAAAAAGTTGTATAATTACCTATAAAGGTTGTAAATGCCAAATCAAAAGGAGAAGATGTAAACGGACCCCGGGCTTCCAGAGGAAATTCTCATTTGTTACTGGGATCTCCACTCAGAGAATGATGACTTTGCCTTAATAAGTTCTCGTGCAAATCGTTTATCCATTTGCGTCATAATCATAATATTACAGACTTGTCAATAACAGCTACCTGCTCGGTTGGCTGCAAATCGTAACTAATACTGTTATGGAAATATTGTATTTAGAGGCGCTTCTTGGAAGGGATACTTGACTAAAATACCTTCCAGTGGTGAAAGTAGAAAATTTTCCAAATGAAATCGGTTGGGACATAACTACCTCTTATAAAACAACGATAGCAATTTTTTTTTCCGATACATTCAGGTATAGATACCTAATTCATTATGTAATAGATAAATAATATTTAAAAACCGCGGTAGCCTAGTGGTATGGGTAATGGACTGCTGAGACGAGGTCTCGGTTTCGATCCCAGGTTTTTTCCATGGCACACACCAATGACTTTTCAATGCTTTTCGAAGTTATGGGTGTATTTATAGCAGGTTCATAAGTGCCCGGTTAATGGCAATAGGCTCGCCACCTATTACATTGGGACCTAAACATAAACTGGCAAAATGTGGGTGCTAGCACCTCTGCCTACCCCTTCGGGGATATAGGCGTCAGTTTATGTTATGTTATGTTAAATAATATTTATGGAAGTTTAAATTTAAAGATCTCTACAACGGCTCACCTTTCCAGAACAAGTCAGCAGGGATCGAGTAATATGCTGATTATTACCTTCTCCTGATGATATTTGCGATTTTGACGGTGATTTTACTGATTGCGACTGAAATAGGAGTGGTGTGGTTTAGATGCCTATTGTTTCCCACGTGGAGTACGTTATTCAAGTTTTAGCTTAAATGGATAGGTTAACAAGAATATCTTCGTGTGCGTTTTGAGTTCCTTGTCCCCAGGGGTAAGCCCTGTCGCACTTCGTCTTCTCTTTTACTTCGAACTCCCTCGCATAGTTCTACTTGCTACGACAATTCCTTCGCAGTTTCTGCAGTACGACTGCGGAATTCTCTTCCTCACTTCATACGCGATAGTCCT
The DNA here is from genome assembly GCA_963662185.1 of Eilema griseolum. NCBI lineage: Eukaryota > Metazoa > Arthropoda > Insecta > Lepidoptera > Erebidae > Eilema > Eilema griseolum. The sequence goes on from OY759249.1 coordinate 9,281,243, forward strand.
ACTCTGTATATTTTTAAAAGACGTACAAGAGATTACTTTCTCTCCCAAAAATAGCAGACATACATAATATGTATTTGTATGTATGTATGTACGTGAGTATGTACATGTGTATGTGTATATTTGTGCCTTTTGTCGGGGGGTATACACATTGTATACCTTCTTATATTAATTCTACACTTGTGCACTAGACTTAGTATTGCAATTGCAGTCGTATTGCAATTCCTCTGTGCACTCCCGGGTTTGCTGGAAGAGAAATCAACTTTGAGTTAAGCTCGCCTTTGTACATTACATCTCATCTTTTTATATAAATGTAATTTATGTGTACAATAAAGTATAAAATAAATAAATAAATACTAATCATTTAGATTACTATAAATTTTTCTAAAAGTACTTTTAATTGACAATAAAAAAGGGTTATGACAACGAGATCTACGCCTCCTAATCCATATTAAGACTTATCTTTACTTACACAGACTACCATCTAACCTCTGGAGAAAAGCCTCTACCAAAATCTCTTCTGTTAATCAACAGGTGTGTACCATAAGCAAGTAATTTTGTTTTGTCTTCAAGGGGCCTAAACAGCCCCGCTCCAGACTTCTTTTTTTTTATCAACTCCCGAACTTAACTAGCCTAAATATAACGCAAACCTTCTTGTGCATCTCTAGAGGGTTGTATTTATTTCTGTACTTTCATAATAATATTTAGTCACACTAGAGCAGTGGGCGTCAAACCTTATATTGAAATTTCAGTTACGCCCTGATAACTCTTAGTCATATTCTCGCGTGATCCTCCCAAAGGACTAAATATTGGTCTGACGTAAAAGAAAAAAATATGTATTAATAGGATTTGCTGGTTGTTATCGCCCACAGACTGAGGTCTGGCAACATGCCGCTCAATAATTTTGGATTTTTAATGAAAAAAAAAATCACCAAACTGTGCGGTTTGTGATACTGTGGAAGATGTCCTCCACTTATTGGCGGAATGTGCTAGATATCAGGCTGCTACAGAGGAGCTATTTGAGGAGCTAAACTTATATGATGTAGGTATCTACCAGTAAATATTGTGTACACCTAAATCTGTGGCTGCTTATAGTCCGTTTAAGTTTGTTGTATGTACGTAAAGTACGATGGGATTGGCATGTACATTCGTATAAAAGTCCCCAATAATAAATAAAGAGAAAAAAATGGGATTTGCCATATTTATGCTCCGTCCTATTACTATTAAAAAGTGTTGATGGTTACAAAAATAATCATCTTATACCTGCTTTTTATTCTATACTAAGCTGAAGACTTTTTTGTTTGGTTGGTTGAACGTGCGCTATATTCTTATGATCTTAGAATCTAACCAATATGGTTCACATTGAAAAGTTATTAATCTGTTTAATAGTCCATTTATCGAGGAAGGTTATAGACTATATATCACCGCGCTACTACTCATCAGAGCGGAGCAGTAATCATTAATGTCAACAAATCCACCAGACTCCCACACAATATTTGAAAACCAAAAAAAACGGGCTTAATATGTTTTTTAGTAAGAAGTAGGATACGACGGTATTTCTGTCCAATTGAGCAGTCCGACTGTGGAAGTACCTCCACCCTACAGAATACCGCGGCCATAATAACCTCGTGTTGTGTTCCCGGCGGTAATTAGGGTAGCCAGAGCTCACTGGAGAGTTTTTTTACTGTCAGTGGGAAGACCAAAAGCTTGTCCTGCTTTGTCTTTTACACTGACGGCACACAAACTCTTGTACTTACAGGGTTGGCAGCGCGAGTGTGACTCCCTTGGTGTTGCACATGTCCATAGGCCACGGTAACCATTTTGCATCAGGTGGGTCATGTGCTTGTCTGCCAACCTGGTGGTATATTTTTTTTTTATACAACTTAGGTGGCAGACAAGCACACGGCCCACCTGATGGAAAGTGGTTACCATGACCTATGAACGTGTGTAACACCAGTGGAGTCACATCCGTGCTGCCAACGCTGTAAGAACGGAGATTTTGTGCCGTCAGTGTAGAGGACAAGCCTTTGGTCATCCCACTGACAGCACAAAAACTCTCCAGTGAGCTCTGGCTACCCTACTTACCGCCGGGAACACAACACGAAGTTATTATAACCGCGGTATTCTGTAGGGCGGAGGTACTTCAACAGTCGGACTGCTCAATTGGACGGAAATACCGCCGTATCCTACCTCCTCATAAATGTCATCATGTTTTAAAGAGGGTATCTTAATGATATGTGCCATGGGCGAAGCATTTATTTTATTACTACCGCCTGTAGCAATAAAATAAATGTTATGCATGTGTAAATATAATGGAATCAACTTATGAAACTATAATAATAAATTGTTTTGTTTTTTGTTTGTTTTAAAATATCACTGTATTTTGTAATCACAAACTCATTGGACTCTTTAAATATTTACATTATTACAGATATCGTAGATTGTTTTTTCTTTATCTATATTTACTGTTTTTAAATATTTACTTTTTAAATATTATCGTAGGAAAAGAATCCATAAACATTTTTCCATTTTTACTTTTTATTTCATCTTTTAATAAATCGTGTTTTTAATTACTTTTTAAGTATTGTGGTTTTGTAAATAAAGTTTTCATTTGTATCTTTTACATTTTATAAGAAAATTATTCATAATGCCATAATGTAAAGAATTATGGATTTAGGGCCCTTGTCTTAACTATTCATTGCCGGTAAACATACTCGTACATTTCAATCTTAGTTAACAAAATTTCCAAAAACTGCTTTAGAATATTTAAATTTATACTGCAACAAATATGAAAAGAATTTGCAGATTTTTTGAAAACAGATTGTCATCGCATTGCCGGCCGCGTCTTTCTTTTTGTACATATTACTGGTGGTAGAAACATGGTGGCACAAATTTGTCTCAAGTTTCGAGCGGGTAGGTACCACCGTGCACTATTGCGAAAAACCCTCCATAGCAATTCAATCTCGATTGGATTGTGTTCAGGGGTCAGCAAGTGCATAGCCGGGCAGAGGTGGTGGTTGTCGCAGCACTAGTGGGACCAGTGGGTCTTGGCGTAGTCTAGTGGGGATGGCGCGGGGCGATGCGCCGAACAGGGAGACCTGTAGAAACGGTGGTGCCGCTGGCCGCCCGCGGTATAGTACAGGGGCCCAACTGGGGTTAACCACCTTGGGAGGCTGCCTCACCAGGCCGCGCATAATCCCGATATGGTTCGTCGTGCCGGTTGGTGACCGGAATTGGGAGCCCGGCGACCATACTCGGGGGGGTACGGGGGCCCTTCCGTTCGGCGCGTCGGCTCTCGCCATGCCTCACATTCATAGATAAAACCAATATCCCGCGCTTTGTCACACGGTGCTGCGGCGGGAATCACCTCTTTTTTCACGCCTTCTCCCACCCAAACTCATGGCAGCGCAATTCAAAGAAATAGGCAACACAGCGGCTCGACACACTCCCAAAAGCTTGCTATTTGAGGTGGAGTCCACTAACATCTGTGGGCTCCATGCAAACCTCAACGCCGTCCACCAACACCTAGAGACGGCGAAACCTGCCATGTTTTTTCTAACGGAGACGCAAATACACCGCCCTGACGACACGACCTACTTGCTCTACCCTGGCTATGTTCTTGAGGAAAGTTTTCGTGCAAAAGCCGGGGTGTGCGTGTTTGTTAGGGCGGATGTTTGCTGTCGCCGTTTGCGCTGCCTAGAGGACCCATCCTTCTCCATCCTTTGGGTACACGTAGACCATGGCCCTACGAGTCAGATCTATGTGTGCCTCTACCGTTCCCATACAGGAGATGCTGAGACAACTCGACTCTTTGAATATCTGAGTCAGGCGGCAGATGATGCGCAGGAGCGATTTCCGAATGCCGAAATGGTATTTTTGAGGGATTTTAACGCCCACCACGAGATCTGGTTGGGCTCCTCCAAAACAGACCATGCGGGAAGAGCCGCCCACGCATTTGCTCTGACGCACGGCCTGACCCAATTGGTGCACGAGGTCACTAGGATACCAAGAAGGTCGGGCCTAGCACCTTCTCTGCTAGACCTTCTGCTGACGAGTGATCCGGACCGGTACAGTGTATCGGTGCGAGCCGCTTTAGGCAACTCCGACCACTGCCTGGTCTGTTCCACGGTGCCCATTATAGCGCCCCCACGACCCGTGCAGGGGAAGCGGCGTCTCTGGCACTACTCGTCAGCGGACTGGGATGGACTTCGTGACTATTTTGCGTCCATCCCGTGGGTTGAGCGCTGCTTTGAAGGTAAGAACCCATCGGATTGTGCTACTGCTGTCGCCGGTGAGATCGGTCTGGGTATGGAATACTATATCTCATACACCGATGTCACCGGTGACCGCGGGGTGCGCCCTTGGTTCGGGCGCGAGTGTGCGGAAGCTGTTGAACAAAAACAGTCTGCGTACCGCGCTTGGGTAAGGGCGCGCGCCACGCGCCATCCCAATCTGGGCCACTTCAAGGCGGCGTACAACAGAGCCACAAAGGTCTGCAGAAGGGCCTACGTCAGAGCGGATGCCCTGCGCATAGCGCGGCTTGGTCAAGAGCTAGTGATGCATCCCACGGGAAGCCGTGGCTACTGGCGACTGGCTAAAGCCGTGCAAGCCAACTTCTGTCAGCCTTCGCTGCCTCCGCTGCGTAACCCTGATGGATCCCTGGCCCATGAGCCGCAAGAGAAGGCAAATCTGCTGGCTAATCTCTTTGCGGCCAACTCCCGAATCGATGATTGTGGTACGCAGCCACCAACACTACCCGACAGTGACCACGCGATGCCTGATATCCATATCAGGCAACGCGATGTCCGTACAGTGCTGCAATCACTCGATGTCCGGAAAGCCAGTGGTCCGGATGGTATTCCAGCGGTAGTTTTGAAAAAATGTGCAGCGGAGTTGTCTCCAATGCTTACGCGCCTGTACCGGCTATCCTACAGTTCGGGTACAGTGCCTTTGCCTTGGAAAGACGCGAATGTTCAGCCGATTCCCAAGAAGGGGGATCGCTCGGAGCCAGCCAACTATCGACCCATAGCCGTCACCTCAGTGCTGTGCAAAGTGTTCGAGCACATAATTAACAAACAGCTCATGCGGCACCTAGAGGATCACTCCTTAATTAATGACCGGCAATATGGCTTCAGACCGAAACGGTCAACGGGTGATCTTCTAGCATACGTTACCCATCTTTGGGGTGAGGCTATGGACAAGCACGGCGAGTCACTGGCAATTAGTCTTGACATCGCCAAAGCTTTCGATAGAGTCTGGCACAAATCGCTTCTTTCCAAGCTACCTGCCTTTGGTCTGCCTTCTAGGCTGTGCAACTGGGTTGCTAGCTTCCTGCAGGGGCGCCGTATTCGCGTCCTTTGTGACGGACGAGCTTCGGAGTTTCTGCAGGTTAATGCTGGCGTGCCCCAGGGGTCCGTCCTATCACCCACTCTCTTTCTTCTGCATATCAACGACATGCTGTCTACCGGCAATGTTCATTGTTATGCAGACGATAGCACTTTGCATGGGAGTTATCATGGACATCCTGCGGCCAAGCAGTCGGATATCGCAGAGAAAAGGCAGCTTCTTGTCACTGAGCTTGACGGGATCCTGAATCACATTTCTCAATGGGGCTCTGAGAACCTGGTTGAGTTCAATGCCAAGAAGACGCAGGCATGTGCGTTTACAGCAAAGGTATCTTCTTTCCTTCCCCTCCCCACTCTTCAGAGCACGCCACTGCCACTGCAGGACAATCTCAATATCCTAGGTATGGATGTTCGCTGCAACCTGAATAACAAAAACTACATCGAAAGTATCATCAAAACAGCCTCACGAAAACTCGGAGTCCTGAACAGAGTGAGACGATTTTTCACGCCGGAGCAGCGGTGTCTTCTATACAAGACACAAATTCGCTCCTGTGTGGAGTACTGCTCGCATCTCTGGGATGGTTCAGCAAAGTACTTACTAGATGCTCTCGACAGGTTGCAGCGACGTGCGGTCCGCATCATTGGGAATCCCGAGATCACGAACACCCTAGAACCTTTACAGCTGCGTAGAGATGTAGCGTCCATGGCTGTATTTTACCGTTTGTACCATGGGGAGTGTTCTGATGAGCTCTTCCAATTAGTCCCACCCTCCCCTTTCCTACACAGGACAACGCGTGCAGGTCTTAGATGTCATCCGCACACGGTGCAAAACATCCGATCAAGAACCAAGCGGTTCGGAGACTCTTTCCTCTGTCGCACCATTAGGTCCTCGAATTCATTACCAGCTCACGTGTTTCCTTCTTCCTACAGTCCCGGGTCCTTTAAGCGGGGCGTGAAAAAGCATATGATGAGGCCGTCAAGCTGAGTGTCACCATTGTCACACGGTATGTGTTAGTAATGGTGACCCTCTTTTCTGGGACTTTGCCTTCAGCTTACCATCAGGCAAGGCGAAGTCCAATTGACGTGTCCTATATAAAAAAATATAAAAAAATTACATATAATGTCGGAAACTGAAAACAATGAAACATGGTAGATATCCCGTTTATTTTGATACTAATGGTTAAGGAATTTGAATTATGAACTTTCGTGTTTTTCTATTAGACGGATGACGGAGACGCACAGAATATGATTAGGTTTCCTAGTTGCGACTTTGTTGGTGGGGTAAGCAACGGTGACCACCAAAACATGCAAAAAAATAAAAATACAGTCATACGCTGAAAATTGGCTAAATTACCGCTAAACCAATGTCTTGAAGGAAAAAAACTGTCAGCTACCCATACTGCGATGGAAAATGCGTCAGCTGGTGGCCTAAAATTGTAAAAAAAAAACTTCATTCATTTACTGCCGACTCAAAATTAAAATAATCCAATACCTTGAACCTAAGCCAATACCTTGCCAATAAAACTAAGCCAATACCTTAGATCGATGAATGACCTCTGCCCCCCTTGAGCGCAGGCCTGGGGTTACAGGTGGAGCCGCCTGTCACCCTGGCAGAAGCAGGCAGCGGCGGTGACACGTCCCGCGTACCTCCCCATTTCCAGGGACGAGTTGGGGACTCTGTAGTCCCCACACCCGAGAAGAGGGCCAGATCGTGAGAGATACCCCTGGGTCGGCCGGGGTGCGAGATATATGCCTGTGAACCTCACCCTCGGCAACCAAAAAACGACCCACAGGCGTCGTGCGTTTTAGTCGGTTCGAGTCCGACATAACCTCTTCCACCGGCTCCGGTGGGGAGGTATCCGTGGGGATTTTGCGAACGTAAAAAAAAGCCAATACCTTGAACAAACAACCAACACCGATGATATGGGATGGTCATGTGAATCTGTCGCTGGGGACCATAAGGATTAAGGATCATAGCGTCATATCATATAACCTATATACAGGGTGTATTTTTGAAACGGGGCAGTAAGGGCAAGTACCTTAACCGTTGCAGTTACAGCAAAACGTTCTTAGAAGACCTTCCCTAACTTTTTGACATATTTTGAACTGCATTCACAGATTTTGTAAAAAACTTACAGTTGGCAAAAAAAATGCAAAAAGTCCAAAAATTTTTTTTTTATGCCAATCGATTCTATTTCATGTGGGGATCAAAAAACTCTATGAGACCATTTTAGCTTTCAGTTCTAGGAAAGGCAGAAATCGCCTAAAACGTTTCCCATACATTTCGGCAACAGAAACAAATTTCTACGATGGTCTAACTTTTTGTTATGGCCAGGAAGTGGGTAGAATTGACTGTAAAGTAAATAAAAAGAATTTTTACCCTCTAATTTCGAATTTGATTCGAAAATCTGTGTGTTATACTTAGTTTCAGCTGAGAAACTTCGTATGAGTTATTAATTAAGGATTTTCGCTAAAATGTCTTCTAATCGTGAAAAAATTGACTTATTAGAAGCGTATTTTGTCAATAATCGAAATGCGTATCCGTTGCGGCATGTGCCAACAAGAAAGGTTATTACAAATCTTTTGAAAAACCTGGAATTGCAGGGTTCTTCCAAAAGAAAGCGGCAGCCTCGTGTGGACATGGACACGGAGATTGCGGTTCTGACTTATGTCGAAGCATATCCAGAGGTATCGTCCAGGCAAGTCGCCCTTGAAGTAGGTGTATCCCACTCCCTTGTGATAAAGATATGGAAGAAATACGGCTACAAGTGCTATCGATATGGGCGCATAGTTCAAGTGTTACATCCGGGTGATGATGTTCGAAGGCTTACTTTTTGCAGATGGCTAAGAGGAAAAATAAGCAGAGATCATGAATTTTTAAATTACATACTGTGGTCAGACGAAACGAATTTTTCCAATAACGGTATGTACCTACAACAGAAAAAATCACCACTATTGGTCCAAAGAAAATCCACTAAGAGTTATGGCAAGTCATAATCAGGTTCGCTTCTCATTCAACTGTTGGTGTGGTATAATGTCCAATCGAGTCATAATGGTGGAATTTTATGAAGGGAAACTGAATTCTGCCATGTCATTTTACACCATCTTGAAAATTGGATTGAATTGGACGAATGGCCCCTGTCGGAATTGCGAAAAGTTCATTTTCAACAAGATGGTGCTTCGCCACATAACAGTCACCTTTCACGTTCCAATTTGAGCCGCCTATTCGGTACACAGTGGATAGGTACACATGGTCCAACACAGTGGCCACCTCGTAGCCCCGATCTAACACCACTTGATTTTTTTTTATGGGGCTTCGTGAAAAACGAGGTGTATAAGACGACGTACGCCAGTGTTCAAGAGCTCAAGGATGCATTAATGACCATTTTACGTAATATTCATCCCAGAACATTATTAGCCGCCATTCGTTCAGTGCAAAAAAGGATAGACTTATGTATTCGTGAAAATGGAAATCATTTTGAGCAATTTATTTCATAAACCAATTTCTTAAATGTTTAAATGATTTTTTTTATTTAAAAAAGTTCAAAATTTCACCTGACCTATGAGTTTCGAGTTGATTTACCATATTTCCGTACGAAATGTATGGGAAACGTTTTTGGCGATTTCTGTCTTTTCTAGTACTGAAAGCTAAAATGGTCCAATAGAGTTTTTTGATCCCCACATGAAATAGAATCAAATGGCATAAAAAAAAAATTGGACCTTTTTGCATTTTTTTGCTAACTGTAAGTTTTTTACAAAATCTGTGAATGCAGTTCAAAATGTCCCAAAAAGTTAGGGAAGGTCTTTTAAGAACGTTTTGCTGTAACTGCAACGGTTAAGGTACTTGACCTTACTGCCCCGTTTAAAAAATACACCCTGTATAACCTTCTCCTAAAATTGAGCTATCATATTCAAAAAGATATTTTTAATCACTCAATTTTAGTACCAAGAAAGTTCGTGTTATCTATTAAAGTTTATTTTTAGAAATACTTGTAGATTATGTAACAAGTATCACATTATATAACTAATAAACTAAAACTAAAACGCATTATATATTGGTTGCGCCGATAGTAAAATTTGTATTTTCCCGCTCAATAGTAGTAGTATATCGAATAATTCAAATCATCTCTCAATTGATTGACACTGAACACACGCTTCCTATACCCATCTCCCTCCCGCACTACCTTTAAAGTGAGATAGCAATAGTTTTCGCCCCGCCCAATATCTTCACTTCCGCATCGAACTAGCATCATCAATGGCGGCGGCGCGCGCGACTCTCAGAAATTAATAATATTTGTTGGATTTTAACCGCTTTCATAGACTTTTACCGATCGGATTGTGCCTCTCGTGTCCCTCAAGTGATTTAGTGAAGTGGGCAGCAGCTCCTGAACCAGGAAGAGAAGACCGGTGCACCGGCTCCGACAGCAAGTGGCGTCATAAAGGTTAGTGCATCCTCTCCTACTTTCTTGGGTTGCATTCACTGCCTAAACCACCTCCGCGGCAACCCGATCACCTATCTTGTTTGTTGTGTAAAGTGTCATCTGAAATATTTAGCTTCATCCCCCGCAAAATACAGTCCACTAGCTCACGTGGCGTGAGAATCGCGCCACCATATATGTATTTTTTATTTTAGTGTAGTTTAGTACCTAATAATAGTTTTTAGTTATAAATTTCATTCAAATATTATTATTTATGTATTGTACAAAACTACATACATACATATAATCACGCCTCTATCCCCGAAGGGTTAGGCAGAGGTGAATTAACACACACATTTCACAAATTATTAAATTCCTATTGCCGTCATTTGGGCACTATTGTTGAGCCATGCATCTGAGGCTGAGTCCGGACTGTATATATCTGTCTGATGGTAAACAGCCCTATCCCTTAGTCGTCTTGTACGACACCGCATGGGAAGAGATGGGGTGGTCCAAATTCTTTTCTGCCGGGAACCACTTATACAAAACTAAAGTTATAAACTACAATATTTATAGAGTGAAAAAGAGGGGTCCAAAAGTTCAGGTGTCAAAAAATTCCTCCCTATCAATGTCGACTGGTAACGTGCCCAAGAAGAGTTTGTAGATAAGTTTTAATCGGAATATTATTAATTGCACATCAAATAAATAATCACATATCAATATATTACATTACTTTTATCCTCACAATGCGATACAAATAAATTTAATTAAGTACAAAAATTATAAATGTTTATCAAAAATACTAACTGCACAGCAAATTAACTAGTGCGCATGTAGGAGATACTACGCGTTTAGTAAAAATACTGATTGTACATCTAATTAAGTCCAGAATGATCACCACCCACCCTTTTTTTTATAATAAAGTAAGTAGTTTGTTGGTGCTCAATCAGTATAAATTGTAGTGTGTTTTCTAATACTTTCAGTCTTATTACAAAACACGGACTAACTCTAAAACCAGGTTTAAATCGTCTTTTTTATTACAAAATTTTTATTACAAAAAGGGTTTTATTATTAAACCATGGACTATCTCTGGTCAGTTTAACGTTGGTCTAAAGTGTAAATAACAATAATAATATGTCAAACTTGCCATTTGGAAGTTAGCCGGTTAGCGTCAGATAAATTCGTTTACTTTCTTATATGCCCGTAATGGATATTGACGCAGTTGATCTGATGGATATCGCAGATATTAATATCGTGGAGTCATTGGACATACCACGCTTACCTAACAGACATCGTATTCGAGTAAACCCATGGAAGAAGCTTTTTAGGCAAATTATAGATTTACTAAATGTTTTAAATAACTTGCAATAAATATACTTTAAAGTAGGTATAAAAATTGGGAAAAATTTGATACCTAGTCAGCGCGAACGGAAAAGTTCGTTCCATTTAACGTCCATAGATCTTCCAATATCATAACAATGATTGCTAAATAAAGGCATGATAATGATATTTTATTATAAAATAAAGTATAACTATTATTCATAAAATTTAATTTAATGAAAATGTATTTTCTAAATCTTTTTTTCACCATTTTTAGTAAATATTATTTATTAATGATTTCAGATAAATTTTGTTTTCGGAGGAAACGGAACGTTGTGATTGAATGGTATCATAATGAACGAACAATAGTTTGAATAATCTGTGGTTTTATTTAAGCCAAGGTTTAAATTATGGTACTAAGTAGTCTACGGATTATCAGCTTTTGTAATAAGGAGAAGTTTAAACCATGGTTTTGAGATTAAGCCCAGACTTTATAGTTCGGGTTTAAACCAGACTTAATTCCGTTTTTTGTAATAAGACCGTTGAGTTTAGTATTCTGCTGTGCAATCAGTAATTTTGATGGAAATTTGGATTATTATTTCATAAAAAAAGTATTTTATTTGCGTTTAAATACCACCCGTTTTAATCAAGTAATGATAATGTTAAAAATTCTAAAATCGTATCGTATCGTATGCACATTCGTTATGAAATCTAACTGAGATGTTATGAAAAATACTGGCTTCTCTGGCATCTGGTGGTCATCCCACGCCGGTTGTATAAGCGAGTCGTTTATGTACTCGGTTTATAAAATTCCTGGTATTCATTTTGTAAATAATATGTCTATGTTGACATGAAACCTGCCACTCGTTACATAATAAAATATCTTCATCATAATATTTTCACGAGTTTGTTATGGTTCTGTTAGGATTATTACTTTATTTTTTTATACGACTTAGTTGGCAGACAAGCACACGGCCCACCTGATGGGAAGCGGTTACCGTGGCTTATGGACGTATGCGCACACTCACGCTGCCGACCATGAAGAAACCTTCTGATGCCCCTCTTGAAGAACCCCATATTGTAGGTGCTTGGGAAAACCGCAGCAGGGAGGTCATTCCACAGCTTGAGTGTGCGTGGGATGAAGTTTCTTTCATACCGCACAGTGCACACCGTCTCAGGTCGCAATGTGTGAGGATGAATTCCCTGCCTGTGGCGAGAGGTGCGATGATAGAATGTAGCTACGGATTACTAATTTTCGAGTAACGTAATATAATGTATTTTCATTGGTATATTATTAAAAGAGTAGGTAGTTTTTTTACGTGCAGTATCCCCTCGGGTTCCACCGAGGTGGAATCTCAGTCGCATGACTGGAATTAACGCTAGGATGAAGGAGAAGATGTGTATACAATATTAAATACTTGTTTATGTATATTATGTTTATTGAATGAAGTTTTAAGCATTTAGTATGCTAAAGCCGCGTGGTTCCCGGCAGAGTAGAATTTGGACCACCCCATCTCTTCCCATGCGGTGTCGTACAAGGCGACTAAGGAATAGGGCTGTTTAACATCGGACAGATATATACAGTCCAGACTCAGCCTCAGATGCATGGCTCGAGTCAACAATAGTGCCCGAAATACGGCAATGGGCTCACCCCCTATTACGTGGGACCGAATATAATTATTGGTGAAATGTGGGTGATAATTCACCTCTGCCTAACCCTCCGGGGATAAAGGCGTGATCATATATATGTATGTAGTATGCTGACTATTCAAATGTATAGAAGAATTAAATAGTTTCGGGCGAATGTTCGGTGGCTTAGTGGTCAGTGCGTTCCCCCTATAAAAGAAAGATCACGGGTTCGAATCCCGCCTGGACAGTTTGAATATTTTTCTATATGTGTATTATAAGTAACTATATATATTTACTAACTTATTTAAAAAGTATATTATTTATTATGTTTAAAAATAAGATCGTCGCCGTGACTGGGACCTCTATTTGAGGAGGGATGAAACTGTATTATGCGTTAGTCAAGTAATTTTTTAAACGTATTCTTATTGCATTCTAGAGAAAAAAGATTTTGACGTTTCCGAATCATTTAGGAATGACTGATACATTGAGAGAATACAAACAACGCCCTTTTAAAAATACATTCATTCGAATCATACTTACTTGTGCATATTTAAAAGTAATTTATTATGTCTCCGCTCATCATCAGACCCTCAATTCTACCACACCAAGACCACTTTTTTTTACGTACCAAAAATCCCCACGGATACCCCACCACCGGAGCTGGTGGGAGAGGTTATGTCGGACTCGAACCGACTAAAACGCACGACAAGCAAGACAACTGGCATACCACAGATACTGCAAGAGATGGCATTAAATCTAGATAGATAGATAGATAATTCTTTATTGTACACCAATAGATTACAGTAGAACTTGTAGGTTGCATACAGTTGAATGTACAATGGGCGGCCTTATCTCTGAACGCGATTTCTTCCAAGCAATTTAGGCCTTCTGTAAGATTAAAGTTCAAAATTGCATTTTTTCGTTCACTCTGCAGAAAGCAGAGTTTTTTTTAATTTTGGTCTTTATTGCTTTAAACTACTTCAAAGTCTTACATTAAATGTTCTTTTAGCAGTGCCGACAGTCGTTTTACTTTAGCAGAAAAGACATTATATGCCGGCGACTCGACTGAAGAAGAATAAATATATAATAATAATAAATATTCTACAACGTTCTACACAACACTATCTAGACCCATGGTAAGCATAATTTAACTAGCTTGTGTTATGGAATCTAGAATGCGGATAAACATACTTAGATACTTTTTTTTGTAAATGCATAGGTACATATTATACATAGAAACACCCAGACCAATGCAAATATACATATTTATGTTTACAAATATTTGCAATGAGTGGGAACCGAACCCGCGCCCCCTACGTAGCAGTCGAACGTTCTACCGCTACACCAAGTCCATTACATAAATGGACATTTGTAACTCAGTGACCCTAGGAACGACCCAACAGATCTGGTTATTTCGGCCAAATTCGTTCAGACGTTTGAACGCACTAACAGAAAGAAAGAAAGAAAGAAAGAAATTTTTTATTTTGCTTCTCACAGTGTGTTACTTAAATACTTATGAACTATACTTACAACTAACCTTAACCTAGTATATCTCACACTGTGTGAACCCAAAATAGGGCTCCATCTCAGCATTAAATGCTACGCACACTGAGAGTATGCGCAGCGCTGGTTTTCAGATGGGGCCGCTCATCATCAATCTCAACAATCATTCAAATATTTATACAAAGTTTCACATAAAATTTTTAATATCAGCAAAACTTAAAAAAAAGAATACATTTATAAACATTTGTAAATATAACAAAATAAACAGAATTACATGGTATCAACAAATTTCAATTTTGAGTAATTACAGACTATATCCTGGACAGCATATCAACCCGGAATTTGTCGAAAAATCTATACTGTTGTAGTAATGAATAATAAAAAACATTATACCTACTGTTATTGTATACCAATCAATCTAGGGTTTCTTTCTAACTTCAGTCATCGTGATGGAAGTATATAAACAAAGAAAATCGAACAACACGAAAGATCCTTGCGGTATTCAAAAGCGGAATTGATGAAAGTTCTCCCTCATCAGCTGTTCAAAAGTTACACGGAACTCTTTTAAATAACATTTCAGAATAGTAACAAATAACATTGATGTTAAAATTGAACATAACAGCATGTTTATTTTGCCTTGAAAGAAAAGGCCAACGAAATGTCTATGCAGACGAAATTAAAAATCTAGATTCGTATTTTAGCGTGGTTCCCGACAGAGTAGAATTTGGACCACTCCATCTCTTCCGAGCGGTGTCATACAAGGCGATACATACATATCACGCCTTTATTTCAGGATGGTTTAGCAGAGGTGAATTAACACCTACATTTCACCAATCATTGAATTCGATTCCACGTAATATATGATGAGCATATTGCCGTTTTCTGGGCACTAATTGACTCAAGCCATACATCTGGGGCTGAGTCTGGACTGTATATATGTCTGATATTAAACAGCCCTATCCCTTAGTCGCCTTGTACGACACCGCATGGGAAGAGATGGGGTGGTCCAAATTCTACTCTGTCGGGAACCACATTAAAAGACGAATCTAGATTTTTCATTTCATCTGGATAGACATTTCAATGGACTTTTCCACATTATTTTTAATTTGCTATTGGAACTGACCGGTTTCGCCTTACGGCATCCTCAAAGGTTTACAATGTTGAGGATGCCGTAAGTCGAAACCGGTCAGGTCTAATAACAAATTGGAATGTGGAAAAGTACAAGTGAGTTCTCAATATGTGTAGCATCTATATCTCATCTGCACTGAACTAAATACGTCGGGTACATTAGCTATATTAGTATAGTGTGAAGTAAATCGTACGACAGATCCCATTAATTATGTTTCGTATTACCGTTAGGTAGTAACGTTGTTTATTATCATGCAGGTTGAATTATCATTTGCATAATTTCATTTCATTTATATAATTTATCATCTTTTTATCCGCGGGTCTGTCATGTGATCCCTCTTTCAGCCTAATTATGTGCAATGGTTAGATTTTTTTATATATACCACTTAGGTGACAGACAAGTCCACGGCCCACCTGGTGGAAAGTGTTTACTGTGGCCTATGGACGTGTGTAACACCAGAGAAGCCACACTCGCACTGCCGACCCTGTAAGCACAGAGTTTCTGTGCCGTCAGTGTAGGGGACAAAGCAGTACAAGCCTTTAGTCATCCCACTGACAGCACAAATTCAACAGTGAGCTCTGGCTTCCCTACTCACCGCCGGGAACACAACACGAAGTTATTATAACTGCGATATTCTGTAGGTGAAATGTAGCAAAATAATGGGAGATTCGTCAACAAAACTCGTGCTGTATGAGACATAGACATTAATTTCGGTGTCCATGGAGTTTTTACCCATAAAAAGTATTTATTTCAGGAAACAAAATATTTCATACTGATTATATACATTCATTATAAAATAAATAACCCCGACTGCTGTCTCAAGGATGGAAACTATAATCAGCTCGGCGAACCTTGATCCCTATGACACTGACAGTTATTCCCACGACACAACCTTGTAGTAGCGTCACCGTTATATTATAATCGAATTGGCGGTGTCTAAAAATGATATTTATTAATTTTAGGCAGATATATGCAATTACAATAATATCCCGTTGGAATTATAATAATTATTAACACTTACAAGAAATTATCTCAATCAGACTTTACGTTGACGTCCTGCAAAAGTTACTCCGTTTGGAAGATATCGACTAGTGCGGAAAAGTATCGATAAACAAATATCGAAAATGGAAACGAGTGTACAAAATACATCAATAGAGCACCTACGCTCTTAGTGTCAGATTTATAATCATTTAAGTTGTTTGCGATAATAAAATAAAGGAGATTTAACAAATTAATTGTATATACCTACTCAAATAAAACAAAAGCGGTTTATTTATGATTTTTTAATATACATTAATCTGAATCTGACAATGGTGTCACCGATTGCGTCTCAGACTCGGAATCCGAACTGCAGCTGCTTTCTCCTATGTTTATGATAAACGGCTGGTCTACTATATTGTCGTATCGCACGTCTCGATTCCAATCATCTAAGCATAGCTTTTTCGTCTTTTCAACCACTTTCCTCCAATTGTCCGGAGTCACTTGACTACATGCCTCTTGTAGCAACGTAAGCATTTTATTAGCTGTGAATGGTGGAGTGGTGTTAAGCCTGGCTGCACAACCTGAAACAATAATGGTTTAGATTGAAAATGATGCAAAGTCAAAGAGCGAGATCGGGGTAAGTACATTATAAGTACATAATTTTGTACGTTAAAAGTGTGTAATTGATATAAGCACATGGATAAAAATAAAAATGCAATTTGCTAGTGAAATAAAATAGGTTTAAATAGTACTAGCCGACTAGACAGTCACCAGTGACCTAAATAAAAACATGTTAAAATAAATACAAATCAACCCACCTTTGATCTGCGCCCATATCATTTCGATTGCATTATATTGGCAGTGGTAGGGCGGTAGCCGAATCACGGTGTGCCCTTTTGATTTTGCCATCTCATCCAAGAAATATTTCTTCTTTGTTTGCTGTTTATGAAGGTTCAACAATCTAACTAATTCCTTTTTCAGCATTTGAGTATTAGCTGCCACACCATTGTTTTGCAGCCACTCTATTATTTCGCCTTTATTGTTGTTCGCGGTAGGCGCTTTATTAATTTGCACAGAGTGGTATGGGGCGTTGTCCATTAAAATGTAGTGGGGCTCGTTTAAATTGTCTAATAGTTTTGTGAACCATTTCTTGAAATTCTCAAAATTCATCTCTTCGTGATAATCACTTGTTTTCACGGATTTGAAGGCCCACAAGCAGTTAGGTACAAAACCTTTGGCTGTGCCAGCGTGGCAGATAATCAAACGCTGGCCCTTGCCTTCTGGTGCTTTGGTACAGGATTTCTCTGTGTCGTCTGTCCATGTTTTGGAGACTGAGTGATTGGCGTTGAGCCACGTTTCGTCCAGATAAACCACCTTGTCCCAGTTCTCGATGTTTTTTATTTGTCGTAGAAAATCACACCTCATCAATCCAATGTCCTTCCGCTCCATTATCACTTTTCTTTTGTCACACTTCCCATAACGAAATCCACATTTTTTTATAACTTGTCTGAGAGAAGTGAATCCACCTTTAAATAAATCAGCCGATTTCAGCGACGCTAATAATTTTGTGCAAGTCGGCAGTTCACCTCGAAAATAATAAAATAAGTCAAATAGCAAAAAGCAAAATAGTCACGCAAGCGTACAACAAACTCCCGCGTTTCACTGTTGAGTACAGTTTTTCTCAGTCTTTTCGGCATTTTGAAACACCAACAAACACAAAACAGCAACAATAACAAAAACAGAAAACAACAATAGTAACAAACAAAGGATTCCGTTGACACAAGAAAACACGTGGCGCATACAAGGCGTTAGCACTCGTACTGGCGTAGCGAACTGACAGTACTAGCGTAGTGACAGATCAGATAGTGTTGCTATAACTAAAATTTTAATTCACATTAAAATTATACAGTCCGACCATGTTACCTCTGCATCGGAATATTGGCAACCCCATATACAAATACACGGATACTTGTAAATATAACAAGCATTATAATTATAGTAATGTAGATTATATTTTAAAAACATGTTTATCGATGTGGCTGAATGCAAGTCACGCCTTTGCCTATAAAAAGTTGCGATATATCGACACGACCCGTCACTAGTATGAACTGTCATAGGGATCAAGGTTCGCCGAGCTGATTATAGTTCGGTAGTAGGCGGTACCTACCCATTTACCAATCATAAGTAAATCGAGAATAACAAAGAAACAACAAGAAAATACATACGCGTCGAACACATTACCCTCTCTGGGCTCTCGCAGTCGGGTAAATTATACAAAACAAGCCTATTTTCTTGTTAAGAAATAAATGTGAATTATTCATTGGCTTCAATGTTTCGTGAAATAAGCGTAGCCTATAATTTACTACTTGTTCCAGTTATATTTCAACAATATTTTTTGTATAATATTTGAAATTTCGTAGAAAAGATGACAAAATAAATTATGATCATAACAAACAAATATACTAGCAAATCTACCACGTTCTACGAAATCATTAAGATTTTATCATATCACATTTTTCCTTTAAGGTAAGATTTTAAAAATTTTTTTTAAACCGCTTAGATGGCATACAAGCACACGGCCCACATGGTGGAAAGTGGTGACCGTGACCTATGGACGTTTGTAACACCAGAGAAGTCACAGTCGTGCTGCCAACCCTGTAAGTACAGAGTTTCTGTGCCGTCAGTGTAGAAGACAAAGCAGGACAAGCCTTTAGTCTTCCCACTGATAGCACAAATTCTCCAGTGAGCTCTGGCTACCCTACTCACCGCTGGGAACACAACACGAAGTTATTATAGCCGCGGTATTCTGTATTCTGTATGCTTTATTATTTCCTTCAAGAGCAAGTAGAGGTGTTTTATCACACCCACATTTCGTCAAATATCTTTTTGGCTCTACATTAAACTAGTGAAATACCAAATTACTGCTCTTTCTAATCTGAATCTGATTTTTAAGAATGTGTGAGGTAAGTGGAATTTAAAAATATTAACCTAATGCCTACCATCCTACCAACAACTTAGAGACCCAAATTTAACTTACCTACAAGTCGGTTCACTACGAATATATGGATAAGACTCTGTCGCAGATTTTCTAAAAATCCTTTTTTCTATATAAATAATAGTACTACGCCTTTACCTCTTTGGAAAATGTGGTCTGGTCAATGCAAATCTTTCCATAAGTTATGTCTATTTTTTTTTATATACTACTTAGGTGGCAGACAAGCACACGGCCCACCTGATGGGATTTGGTTACCGTGACCTATGGACGTATACAACACCAGAGGAGTTACACTCGTTCTGCTGACCCTAAAGGAACCTACTAATGCCCTTCTTGAAGAACTCCATTTTGTAGTAGCTTGGAAAAACTGCAGCAGGGAGGTCATTCCACAGGTTGAGCGTGCGTGGGATGAAGTTCCTTTCATACCGCACAGTTCGCACCCTTTCCAGTCGCAATGTGTGAGGATGAATTCCCAGTATATGACGAGTGGTGCGATGGTAGAATGCAGCTGTAGTTACATTTTTTTTTATATCACTTAGGTGGCAGACAAGCGCACGGCCCTCCTGATGGAAAGTGGTTATGGACGTGTGTAACACCAGAGGAACCACACTCGCGCTGCCGACCCTGTAAGCACAGAGTTACATGTCAAAGTTTAGTAAAATTAATTATCTAGGCGTGTTAAAAGGTACGCAACTTTCATTTTAGCTGTTTGCATTGAATTGGAAATCAGTCCTATCTCTTAGCCATCTTGAATGACAACCACGGCAAGAGATGCGGTGGCCTTGATTTTATACATTCAATGTTTTTTGAGACACAAAGATAGTATGACAAACATTCCGTATAGTAAAGACTAAACTTCTAATATCTAAACAGTCATAAATTTAAAAATATATGCCAGCAATAATAGTACGGAAACTTGAAAGGAAAATCACATAGCACCTTGTCCTCAATAATTTTTAAAAATAATTTAATGACATTTTCTAAGAAGCTGTGGCAGATATTAGACATCCTGGCTTGTGACAAGAAGTTTATTTTAATATCTTTATTAGACTTTTGATCGTAAATTAACATTTTGAGAATTACATGGAGTTCGTTATTTGATAATACGACTTTGATTGCGTTAGAGCAATCCAAGCGTGAACACTGAATGGAAAATTACCTTTGCGCTGTAAACATGAAAAGAATAAAACATTGGCATTTCAATTGATTGATTAGGGTAAAACAGGGTATCAACTATCAACATCGCTTCTCAACAGGCGTGAATTCGCTTCTTAATAGCAGCAGATAATATTTAGCCTTTATTGCTGTTAACGGTTACATAGTAGATGCCTACTTAACAAACACTATTTAAGAAAATGTGTGAAATAGAGGTACTAAAACTAATTTTCTTTTTCACTCTTTCTATTTAAACGAAATTCTCAGCATTCAGTTTTCCTCTCTTAGTCTTAACAGCTAGTCTTTCGACAAAGGCCTCTTTTCCATTATTATTATTGTTATATTATTAGCATTGCACTCTTTGGATGTGAGACATGGATGGATAAAGACAGAATGGAGGCGTTCAAAATTTGGTGCTGGAGAGGCATAGAGAGAATAAGCTGGAGAGAAGAAGTGTCCAAAGAAATAAACAAAATCCAGGAAATAATGTCGATATTGAAAATAATAGAGAACCGAAAAGAAAAGTGATTGGTCACCTGATAAGACATGATTAATTTTTAAAAATATCATAGAAGGGAAGGTAGAAGGAAAGAGAAGAAGAGATAGACCAAGAGAAACGGTTATGGCACAGATAAAAGAAAATATACAAGTCGCGTTTTATCAGGAGGTCAAAGGATTGGCGGAAGATAGAGAAGAGTGGCGATTACTCCACCGACAAGAGCACAGTTCTTGAGTTTAAAGGGAGAAGAGAACATAATACTCAAGTATTTAATCTGGGCAGGGAAGCGACCCAACTGTAATCCCGACTACAGATTTCAACCCCAGTGCTTTATTTTAAGTTAAAATAAAATAAATTAAACATTACAAGGAGAAGTTTCAATACATTAAACTGTAGATTACTAAATGTTTTAAATTGTACATTGGATTATTTGATTTTATCATACTAATATTATAAATGTTTGTGAGATATAGGTATTTAAACTATCATGGTTAGGCTCGCCACCTATTACATTGGGACCTAAACATAAACTGGCGAAATGTGGGTGCTAGCACCTCTGCCTACCCCTTCGGGGATATAGGCGTGAGTTTATGTTATGTTATGTTATGGTTACTCACATCAGTATCAAAATAATCGGGATATTCACCATATTGCATTGATCATGGTGCTTGCAACAGCGCTGAAATATCGGCAATTCGAAACAATGCAACATGGTAAATATCCCAATTATTTTGAAACTGATGTTTGTGAAGATGTTTGGATGCTTGTTATTTAATCACGCTCTAACGGATGAACGGATCTGACTTAAAGTCTGGACACATAGGCTACTTTTTCATCCTAGGAATAGGTTCCCATAGGTTGCGTTGCGTTAACATGTCACGCAGGTGCAACTGCGGGCAACAGCTAGTACTTTGTCAAATAGTTGTCTTCAGTTAAATATGTAATTTTAGTTTTAGTACTCCCATTTACCCCACATGACCCTATTAGTATAAGTTTCACAAGATTTATTGATGTAATATCTTGGCAGCTGTGGTCGTTATGCCTAATATCACTCAGAGTCATTCATGCCGTCATTTGTCATCGAGTCAATTACGTTAAATTATGATTTTATCTTTGGATTTTTTTAGGTTATATGTTTAACTTTGATGATAGAGTTTTTTCATAAGCTTTTATTTGATTTCCAATTATTGTATGTTTGTTTGTGTATATCAAATGTTACAAACCGAATTAGAACCACTACCTGACTTGCAAATCATTTTGATTAATTTATTTGCTCCTTTACCAACAATTCTACGAACTGAAGGAGACCACCACTTTCCCTTCAGTAATGTCAAATCATGCAAAATTGTCTTTGACTCGTAGTAAAATAGTATGCATTTGACAGTAAAAATCATATAATAATTCGCCATTTCGTAGATTTACTATAGAGTTATAAAAAAATATATTATCTCTGGCAGAGTGTTTCTATTATGATTGTCACTTACCAATACCAAGAGATATTTTTAAACTATTTAAATAATAAACAAGCAAAACAAATGACAGATTGTTGTTGATTGTGCTGTTCATGTCTTTCTTATATTTTTTAATATACCTACAAAGCTGATACAAGACGGTAATAAATATTCCACGACATACTACACAGCGCTATCTAGACCCATGGTACGCATAGCTTAACTAGCTTGTATTATGGGATCTAGAATGCGGATAAACATACTTAGATACTTTTTTTTTGTAAATACATACATATTATACATAGAAACACCCAGACCAATGCAAATATACATATTCGTGCATACAAATATTTGCACTGAGCGGGAATCGAACCCGCCCCCCCTGCACATCAGTCGAATGCTCTACCGCTACGCCACGGAGATCGTCAAAAGCATTTAAAGCATAGCATTTCAAAACTGACAAAGAAACGTAGGCAGCTAGTAATATCAGCTGACAGGGCCTCTCCCTGTCAGCCAAAGCTAAATCAAAGCACCTAGCCAACACAGACACCCACTTTTATTTATTTATTTATTTAAAATGGTACATCTACAGAATACATATTGTACACTTCTGATTCATAATTTGGATTGCGGTAATTTTTCTAATATGCATCCCTATTACTGACGTACACAACTTGAACATTGAACAGATTAAACAATGATTAAATTATCAACAATAAAAAATAAAAATATATATATATAATATATATACATATATCTATATAACTGTATATATATTAATACAAATATATAACTGTATATATATATATATATATATACAGTTTGAAATTAATCTCACATTTCATCACATCACATCACATTCAATCTCATAGTTCTGTCACCAATAGTAATAGGAAAAATATGGAATTAGATATTCTACTGTCAGTGAACGAGAAAATCGTCTAGATATATTATAGGTGAAAGATGTTGCCTACAAGCTATAGGAATGTCACCTTTGCTGGTACGGTCGTTTTATGTGGTGACCTGGTTAGGGTAATATCTAACCAGTTCCTGTGGGCCCCAGCAGGGGGTCTGAACCCAAGAAGTGCTGAGCTAGCTAGACATCGTAAAAATTACATGTGTGGATAACTTCTAAGTATACAATAGGTAAATAATATTTCCGACAAAGTGTAGGAGCCATACTGCTTCCGATGGGCCCGAGCAGGAGGGATAGATCCAAGAATTGCCGAACTAGCTTGATAGCGTAATAAATGTCATGTGTGGCGATTGTCTCAGTACCCAATGACCGGGCCTGTGAAAAAAAAGAGGACACACTGGCAGTAAGTCTCAGATGCAATCGGGAGCATCACTGCAGAGTGATAAGAAAAAGTGTTAGTAAAATTGGTACCAGTTGAGTCAAAATTCAACTGTAACAATTAATCAATAGCATTATTTACTTACATAGAGCGTTGGTAAGTTAGCATTATCGTGTAAAATAAACCTATTATATATTTTGTAAGTGAGCACATTTAAATAGGAAAAAGCCTATGATCGGGAAGTTACTAACTCTCTCAGATTAGTCACAGCTTCGATGCATTCTTGTCACGTTTAATGGCGGTGGAAACACCAGAAATGAGTCAATTAAATTTCTTCTTCGTCCGAACGTCAATCCCGATTGCATGCAAAAACTGCATCTTAGGGCCCAGGGTCCACTCGCCTACTACAACTTTTAATTATTCGATATATTTTGACTCTTACAGGAGCGTCTCCCGTCAGATGGCAATGGACTTCACGAAAAAGTGCAAATTTTTGCCGCATCACAGTTAGTCTAGAAAGCCGACCCAACTGAGTTGGGAAAAGGCTCAGAGGTATAGAAGCTCTGAAGCGTCGGCAGCATAGTGGTTAAGGGTTCGGCCTTACGATCGAAAGGTACCGGGTTCGATTCCTGGCCATTACACTACCACTAGCTAGTTAGAGGGAATATAAGTAATTTCGGTTCTAATATTTAAAAAAAAAAAAGTATGATGACGGGAACGACTGTCAGACCCCAGACCAAGGTCTTGGTGGAGCCCAATACACCCAAAAGAAACAGGCTTCAAATAAAAAAATAAAAAGAACCGATTGCTGTCTAAAATATTTTAACATTTTTCTTATTCGGTTTGTTATTGGCGAATGGGCCTGCTATCGTTCTTGTTTCAATCTTTTAGATAGCAGTTGGGATTTTTTAATAATTTTATAAACTTTTCAGTTATGAAACATAGTTGTAATCTCCTTCTAATTCCCTTCATTTTGATACCTTACTCGATATTAAAAAATATGACAAATAAATACACCAAAAATCCACACCATAGTTTTTATTTACATTTTATGTACCCTATGACACTCGGGAGATGAATACCTTCTATTTGTGACCCCATTCATCGACATTCGTCTAGAAACATACACAAATACGTGTGTAACATAATACAATACAATACAATAATCTTTATTGTACACCATAAAAAATATTTACGAAAACATTACATTTTACAAATTACGAGGCAGCACAAACAGCGGTCTTCTCGTTAGGCGCGATTAGTTTCTTCTTCGTGGAACAGTCGAATAATAGACTAAAACATTATTTTTTTATTCTTTATTGTCTTAATGAAGACATAAAATACAGTTGCTTTCGGTAAACACAGTTTTCACAGTACAGTTGCATATAGGTCAGGAGCTCGTGTATACTGATTAGACAGGTCAATACACATAAATTGTGACGATTTACTGTTGTATTGCTTTCCATTGTTTGACCGTAAATATTCAATGTGTATACATGTTCTTGTAGACCGCTGCGAACATAATTGTGTACTAAGAACTGCTATAAACCGAGTGGAAGGATTTATTTTTGAACACAAATTATATGGTAAATTAATGGTTTTATGTCGCCCATTAAGACTTCTGGGGCCAAGCCAATCTCACTTGCAAACCAGTATACCTGCTGAATATAAGACGAGGTTCTGGTGTCGACTATCCTCTTGGGGTTGGCATCTAATGATGGTGATGAGTAATGTGTGTGGATAAATAAATTATGAGAAAGTGAGAAATATTTTAGGAAAACTTACTCATATACTTATGTATATGAGTAAGTATTTTAGGAAACTTACAGCTAAAATAACATTAGGTAAATTCAAATAACACAATGAAGGCCATTTACAACATTGGAGGAGGTAGGACACGAAGGTATTACCGTCCCAATTGATCAGTCCGACTGAGAAAGCACCTCCACCCTTCAGAATACCACGGCTATAATAACCTCGTGCTGCATTCTCGGCGGTGAGCAAGGTAGCCAGAGCTCACTGGAGGGTTTTTGTGCTGTCAGTGAGAAGACCAAAGGCTGACGGCACAGAAACTTTAGTCTTACAGGGTCGGCAGCACGGGTGTGACTCCCCTGGTGTTGCACACGTTCATATGTCGCAGAAACCACTTTCCACCACGTGGGTGTGTAATATATAAAATAAAAAAATATTGTTTTTCGTTTTTATTTTATTTTTATTGCACGGGCTTGGAGGAGTGTGAGATTTGGTTAAAGTTTCAACGGAGAAAATCTTATTATTACGTGCGGAAACCCCCTTGACTCACCTCACCGAAGCTAACGACGAAGACTACGTCGAAAACGAGGCAACTGAAACCGCACAAAGTTTCTTGTGTGACCGGGGAATCAGATGTAAAATGGCGTGTCCAGCAATGCCCGTAGTGATAGCAATTAAATTTCGTGGGCTCCCCTTCTATACGTTGCAGGAACTTACCTAAACAGCCATCTACATTGCGCACTTACTTTCTTGCTATGAAAAGTATACGAATATAGTGAAGTCATTCATTTCCTGATCAATTATAGTTGGTTTAGCAGATTGTTTAACTAACAAGTGGGTTTTAATTGGTCATATTAAGAGTTTGTTATAACCAGGGTACACGAGTTGTCGTAAAATGGCCTAGTGTGGGTCGAACTCGTGTACAACAGTTAAATGTCAAGGTACTGGACTTCGGTACGATGACTAAAAGGTAATAAAGCCGTATATTAAATGGGATGGCTTCTATATAAGCGTACATCACTTACTAGCCCATGATTACTCACAAATCGGGGAGATAGTAGTCAAGATCTTGGTACTTACAATCTTGAAAATTATAGCTTTAATAAATGGAGTTGTTTATATTTATCTTGGTACTTCGTATTCCTTTCCTTTTGTACAACTGAAGATGGCATTCACAAATCGCTTCTCAAACTTGACATCCAGCTCGAAGGACCAACCGTACGAGCTATGTTAGCCTTACAGTCAGCTTTTGACTAGATTTTTGCTACGAATTCCAAGTGCCATTGAGACATAATAATATCATGAATTATGATGTCTAGTCTGAAATACTTTTTTTTTTCAAGAATATTAGCAACCGAAATTACTAATATATTCCCTCTAACCCCTCCAGCTAAGCTAAATTGCGTGTTCTAGGAGAATGGGTTCACGTCGGTAGTGTTATGGTCAGGATTCGAAACCGGGACCATTTGATCGTAAGACCGATTCTTTAACCACTAAGCTACCTACTCTTGCACACAAATACGGTGGAGTGACAAAAGATTGGAAACGAGAACGCCATCTGATGGGATAGGTAATCAGTGTAATCACCTTGTTATGAAGTACAATAATTATATCATTTGAGTTTCTTCTCTGAGTAGTTAATGTCACGTGAATCCTTTTGTACTTCAATAAGGATATAATTATGTCTCACAATGTAGCAAAGTACTTATTTTTTCCTCTGCATCGCTATTAATTAATTACGCCCTTCCCACTCCGCTCTACTTCACTGCCACATCTCACCATCCGCAAACCATTTTGTATAATTCGTGGCACATATCTTGATAGCTTAGCGCACACGGAATAGACAGAATTCCTGATTGGTGAGTTTGAGCCCCTGCGCCTCCGTAGAACGTCGTCCTAACCTCAAAAAACAAATACTGCGCGTATAAAGCACATTTTAGTGTCAACATTTATGTCGGTAACTATACAATTCTTCTTATGGATATTTCCATTTAAGTAAAGCATAAAGGAGTCGTTAGCAGAGTTAGAGTAGTCAGTTCTACTCCGTTCCTCTACCGGTCTACGGAACCTAGGCTTGAAACACATTTTGAACACCAATCAATAAATCAACTAGCCCGCCGCAGTCCAATGCTGGACATAGGCCTCTCCCAAAATGCACCATTTCATCTGATCCTCTGCCTTCCACATCCAGTCTGTCCTAGCCACCATGAACACCATATCTGCATAATATGTATAAGTACACCTCTATAAATATGGAAAAACGTTTGCAATATTATACGTCAGTCAATAAACTTAACAACCTAAATAAAACTGCAACTTATTTTTACGAGCGCAAAATCCCCACAGATAGCTCCCCATCGGAGCCGGTGGAAGAGGTTATGTCGGACTCGAACCAACTAAAACGCACGCCTGTGGGTCGTTGTGGTTGCCGAAGGTGAGGTTGGCAGGCATATCCCTCGCACCCCGGCCGAATCAGGGCCTTCTCTCACGATCTGGCCCTCTCCTCGGGTGTGTGGGGACTACAGAGTCCCCAACTCGTCCCCGGAAAACGGGGAGGCGCGCCAGGCGCGCCGCCGCCGCGGCCTGCTTCTGCCAGGGTGACAGGCGGCTCCACCAGTCACCCCCAGGTCTGCGCTCATGGGGAGCGGAGGTCGTTCATCGACCTCCGACGCTCGAGTTGCCTTCGTACGAAACTGATACATGTGGCGTGGCGGTAGTGAACGCGACTGCTACCCAGGAGGCGCGGGTTCGATCCCCGCTCAGTGCAAATATTTGTATGCATGCTATGGGTATTTGCATTGGTCTGGGTGTTATATGTATAATATGTATGTTTTACAAAAAAAAAGTATTTAAGTATGTTTATCCGTATTCTAGGTTCCATAACACAAGCTACTTAAACTATGTTTACCATGGGTGGTTGCGCCGAAGTGGAAACTGTATTTTTGACACGGAAACCCACTCCTTTTATACCCGTCTCCTCTCCCGCACTAATCATAGATATGGCTTCCGTCCGCCATTTGTGAAATATAGACACTCAGTCTCGCTTTGAACTAGCCAGCGTAGGGACGGCCGCGCTCGCGTCTCTCAAAAATGAATAATATTTGTTGTATTTTAACCGCCTAATAGACCTTTACCGATCGGATGGTGCCTCTCGTGTGTTCCTCAAGGGATCTAGTGACGCTGACGGCAGCTCCTGAGCAAGGAAGAGAAGATCCGTGTACCGGCTGCGATGAAAAACACGTGGGTCGTGAAGGTTAGTGCATCCTCTCCTAATTTCTCGGGCTGCATTCACTGCCTGGATCGAATCCGCGGCAGCCCGGCCACCTGTCTTGTTTTGTGTGTAAAGTGTCAATAGAACAGTTATCTGCTTCTCCGCAATACAGTCCACTCGCGCACGTTGGGCCCACGCGCCACCATTTTTGGTCCGGATCGAGCCGGATTCTTAGCCGTAGTTCGTATTTTGTTATTATTCTAATGGGAATGAGCGCACCGCACCTAAGTGCCTGGTTATTTTAGTAGAAAACCCCGCATCCAGACACTTAGGCTTAGAATTTGTTGTCCGTTCGCCGCTGGCTCGCATTGTACCTACCTAATACATAAATAGGTTAGGTATCATATCAACACTTAATCGTAGTTCACAATTTTCGCATCGCACCTAAGTGCCTGGTTATTTTAGTAGAAAACCCCGCATCCAGACATTTAGGCTTAGATCTTAGGTATACTCAGACACCCTAGTGCATAGGCACAGTGTAATACCTAACGCATTTGGCTTTGTTTTGTTTTTTTCAATTACGTTGTTCTCGGCTCACGTCGTATTTGCCTAGTACCTGCGTGGGTAGACACGTGGCTGTGCCTACCTCGCTCGCATCTCATCCCAATTCATACGAAAGTATTTTAATTTGAATAGATATTACGCAATACTTAATCTCGGAAATAATAGTTGAATCTAGACAGCGACCATCGCGCAGGTGCGACCTTGTTGCTATGCGCGTTTGTTCAAGCGTGCATTCACAGTTGTAAGCACCTACCTACCTACATAGTTAACGCTCGCGCCGCCTCGCTGCTCTGTACCGCTAAGATTAAGTCATTTCATATTTGTTGTTTACCTCACTTTAGTTTGAGATTTAATTGTAAACATGTCCCCAAAGGTTGATAGGACCGGTAAGGTTCAATTGAAACTTTTAAACGCTAAAAAAGAAATGATTTACTCTCGCGTACAATCGATTTATGATAATGCACTTAAAACCTCTGATTTGGTCATCAGAGATTCGTTCTTGTGTTCTATAGAAAACTTAGATAGTCTACGCGCGGATTTCGAAACCTTAGTACATGACATCAACGTTTTAGAGTTGAATTTGGATCCCGATTACTCAGTGAGTTATCAAGCCTTGTCGTCGTTTGACGATTTGTATTGTCGTATCAAGCGCGTCGCGAGGAGTTTGGAGAAGCCGTCTGACCGACCCAACCCCACTCGCGACCGACCTAAGTTGCCACCAATTCAAATACCCGAGTTTGATGGTAACATTCGCAATTGGTGTCGATTTATAGATAGTTTTGAGAATACAATAGATAAGAACGATTCGTTGACAGATCACGAAAAATTGCATTATCTCGTTGAAAAATTGACTGGTAAAGCTATAACCGCTTGCGCTGGAATTACGTTTAGTGCCGGGAATTATAATTTAATTTTAAATACTTTGAAAGCTAAGTATGAGGATAAAAGATCGGTAGCTAACGCCTATTTAGATCAGATGTTTGATTTGAAATCTATTACGGCATGTAACGATCAAAACTTAGAGAAATTTCTAGATACTTTCGCGTCAGCTGTTCGCGCCGTAAAGAACCTAAAGATTGATGACCTCTGCGACTTCGTATTTTTGTATATGGGTTTAAGGAAATTAGATTCCGAAACCATTCGTTTGTTTGAGTCGGATCATCGCGGCAATAAAATTCCTAAGTTCGAAGACTTAGAAAGTTTTGTTCGCGAGCATATAAAAGTATTGCAGCGCTCTTCATCGAAACATGAGGGCGCGAAGATAGTTGCTGATTCTGCACGCAAAGTAGATGCGTCATCGAAGTCACTGAGGTCAACTCATACTTATGTTAGTACCGCACCAGCACATGTACAATCACCTGTTTGCTCTTTGTGTAGTACTCATCATTCGCAACTGTACAGGTGTCCTGGTTTTCTAAAGTTGTCGCCTAGTGATCGTTATAAATTTGTTCGCGCTAATAATTTTTGTTTTAATTGTCTCGGTACTAAACACCGCGTTGTTTTATGTAATAGTAGAAATAGTTGTCGCAAATGTCAAGCGAGACACCACACTTTGCTTCATTTTGAGAATAGTAATGCCGCATCCAATGTGAGCACGGTTGGCTCGTCGAGCGGTGACACACGGCGGCCTGCGCCGCAGCCGCAGCCCGCGCTCGCGCGCGCTCCGGCCCGCCCGGTGACCGCCGCGGATGACGTCACCTTGTGTTCGTTCTCCGCTAGTGCTGCACTCACTACTGTGTGTCTTGCGACCGCTCGCGTTGTTATTGTTGATGCATTAGGTAGGCCGCGCATTGTTCGAGCGCTGTTAGATGGCGCTTCGCAAAGTAATTTCATTACTCAAGATTGTTGTCGGCGTCTTGGTTTCAATGTTGATAAGCGTTCAACCCGCTCAGTGGTGAAGGGTTTTGGAAGCTTACAGTCAGCTGTTCGTGGCACCGTTAAAACAAGGTTTAGATCTCGTTTTAATAATAATATTTGGTTTGACATGGATTCGCTCGTTATAGATAGAATAGCTGAACAGTTGCCTACCGTCCCGGTTGACACGTCTTTATTAACGAAATTTAAAGACTTGCCTTTAGCAGATGAGACTTACGCTGTTCCTGGAGTCGTCGATATATTGATCGGCGCTTCGATTCTCCCGCACCTCCAGTTATCACGTAAGGTTCAAGGGGGACCGACGTACCCCGCTCCGCACGCACTGGAAACAGTTCTTGGTTTTGTTATAATTGGTTCCGCACCCGCTTCTATGGATAGTTTTAGTCACTCGACTGCTTCGTTCTGTTGCACCGTCGAGCCGCCACTGGAGTCTACCATCCGCAAGTTTTCGCTCGGTGGCTCCCGTGTATCCGCTGAAAAACGCTTTCTTGGTTTGGAACGAAAGATGCAGGCGTCCCCAAAGTCGAAGCGGGCCTATGATGAGGTTGTTAACGAATATTTAGATAAAGGTTACATCTCACCTGCGCCTGCGGACACTGGCGGGACCCAGCCTTCGTACATTATCCCGCACCGCGGAGTTATTAGAGAAGATAAGCTTACTACTAAAACTCCGTGTAGTTTTGGATGGCAGTGCTAAGACTAGCACTTCCGTGTCGCTTAATGGCATAATTGTAAATTTTCGCATTAATATTAGTAATTTTTAGCTTTTAGGACTCAACAGTCGCTTTGTGTTGGGCCCACTCTTCGCCCCATCGTTGGGACACATTCGTCGCTAATAGAGTGGCAAAAATTCAATCTGAATTGGCGCCACATAATCTCTTTCACGTTGCTGGCACCGACAACCCAGCCGATTGTCTCTCTCGTGGATTGCTTCCTTCGCAAATTTTAGATCACCCGTTATGGTTTAGTGGACCGTCCTGGATTCATGCCGCGTTAGATGGGTGGCCAGTTAGTCAATTCAATCCCACTACGGTTTCCGAACCACCCGAGGAGAAGAAGCACTCGCTTGTTGTATCGGTCCCACGTGAAGAGACCCTTATTTTGTTGTTGGCTAATCGCGTCTCGTCTTGGTCGAGACTGTTGCGTTGTGTTGTTTGTTCGCCTCTGCCCGCTGCCTAGCCAGCAGTAGGCACGAGCTCCAATCTAGGTTTATATTTTAGTTGTTATTTCCCAAACCTAGATTTAGATTAGACTTTAGATTTGTTTCGCATTTGTCGTTTCGAAGGTAACCCTTCAAGCCGGGGGGAATGGTTGCGCCGAAGTGGAAACTGTATTTTTGACACGGAAACCCACTCCTTTTATACCCGTCTCCTCTCCCGCACTAATCATAGATATGGCTTCCGTCCGCCATTTGTGAAATATAGACACTCAGTCTCGCTTTGAACTAGCCAGCGTAGGGACGGCCGCGCTCGCGTCTCTCAAAAATGAATAATATTTGTTGTATTTTAACCGCCTAATAGACCTTTACCGATCGGATGGTGCCTCTCGTGTGTTCCTCAAGGGATCTAGTGACGCTGACGGCAGCTCCTGAGCAAGGAAGAGAAGATCCGTGTACCGGCTGCGATGAAAAACACGTGGGTCGTGAAGGTTAGTGCATCCTCTCCTAATTTCTCGGGCTGCATTCACTGCCTGGATCGAATCCGCGGCAGCCCGGCCACCTGTCTTGTTTTGTGTGTAAAGTGTCAATAGAACAGTTATCTGCTTCTCCGCAATACAGTCCACTCGCGCACGTTGGGCCCACGCGCCACCAATGGGTCTAGATAGCGTTGTGTAGAATGTTGTAGAATATTTATTTATATTATGTAGTCTACTACATGTATCAGTTCTACTCCGTTCCTCTACCGGTCTACGGAACTTAGGCTTGAAACGCATATTGAACACCAATCAATCAATCAATCAACTAGCCCGCCGAAGTCCACTGTTGGACATAGGCCTCTCCCAAAGTGCGCCATTTCATCTGATCCTCTGCCTTCCGCATCCAGTCTGCCCCAGCCCTCTTGAACACAATATCAGCTGCAAATATTGAATTAATGAAAAATGTATAAGTCAATCAATAAACTTAACAGCCTAAATAAAATTACAACTTTAATATTAATTTTGTCTGTAATATTCACTAAAATATTCGTTTCCTCGTTATAGGTATGAATCAAATCTTTCAATGAATGAGGTCCCAGGTGTTACGTCCTATTTTCCCTTATTAATGTCTCATAGTCTGTGGAAACTTCTTGAACATGGTATCTAGTGCAAATACATAACAAAATTATACGTAACGGTTTCATAATGTGGCCCTATTCATTCCGAATTAATTCGTTTAGCGGTTCTCTCCCCAGCTCAGCGACGTTCTATTTTTGAAATAAGGATTTGAATTTCGAATCAATAGGTGTTGACCGTTTTGTGTGCTAAATATGCAGTGGCCAGTATAACTGAATTGACAAACCAATCTCTTTACAATATTTAGTAGATGATAAGTGGATATCGTTCTGTTACTTGTATACATATACAGCAGGATGTTATCGTTTTTCATATTTTAGTCAACAGATCTATTTGCTTATGAAATACAGGAATGGTGATATAAAAAAGATGATTATTATCTAGATATTAAAGCATGTAGCTATTAAAATTAATTCGATTTTATACAGTTGTTGTGTATATAGTGAAGTTATTCATTTTTCTCCTAAAGTTGTCTTTGAAATACCTATTACTTCCGACTAAAATTATAAATGTGAAAATTTGCGAAGATATTTGGATTAGTATCAAAATAAACGGGATATTTACCATGTTTCATTGCTTTGAGTTTCCGATATTTCGACGCTGTTGCAAGCACCATGATCACGGAGGAATATCCCGTTTATTTTGATACTGATGTGAGTGACCAGGATAGTTTAAATACAGTTATTTGGATGTTTATCACAAAACCACGCTCTAACGACTTATTTATCCAGCACACGTCAACTTGACTTCACCTCGCCTGATGGTACGCTAAGGAAAGAGGGGTCATCATTACAGACACTAAGTAATGTTACAATGGTGGCACTCAGCTTGGCGGCCTCAACAGATGCATTTTCACGCCCTGCTTAAAGGACCCGGGACTGTACGAAGAAGGAAACTAGCGGATATTACGGAACTAGCTGATGTTTGGTACAGGAATAAATATGAGACCATTTATATATTAGAACATTGGGACCTAAACATAAACTGGCGAAATGTGGGTGCTAGCACCTCTGCCTACCCCTTCGGGGATATAGGCGTGAGTTTATGTTATGTATGTTATGTTATATGTATATTGTAAATGAATTCTTAAATGACATCAAGGATATAACCCTGCAATGAGCCTATTGTGTTACATAATCATATTTTCAATTAACTTATGAATTTAATTACCTACATCACTTAACACTTCACTTTACATTGACATTAATATATTCAATCAAGTTATTGTTCAATACATTGTTTATCATGGATTAAAACGGGAAAAAATTGTACAGCGTAATACGAATAATGGAATAATTTACATAATTGTTAAATCACCTGAGATGCTCGTGGTTAAGTGGTAACCGAGAAGGTTAACACATTGCAATGTTAAGTAACACTAGACAGGTTGGTCTTAGGATGGATGACCAATGACTCACCAATGTGTTGAACTACTAACGTATAGTAATAGGGTTCTTCAAAAGGGACATTAGAAGAGTTCTTCAGGGTCGGCAGCGCGAGTGTGACGCCACTGGTGTTGCACACGTCCATTGACCACGGTAACCACTTCCCATCAGGTGGGCCGTGTGCTTGTCTGCCACCTAAGTGGTATAAAAAATACTTATAGTAAAAAATTACAGAAGAAAAAATGTTATAATCTTTGTACCCTTTCACGCTCCAACGG
Source organism: Eilema griseolum (assembly GCA_963662185.1). Taxonomy (NCBI): domain Eukaryota; kingdom Metazoa; phylum Arthropoda; class Insecta; order Lepidoptera; family Erebidae; genus Eilema; species Eilema griseolum. Next base: position 9,316,296 of record OY759249.1, read on the forward strand.
CTAAACAGATCTAGCTAAAATATCAGACAGCACGCAAGCGGTGGTTCTTATAAGAAAATTTGGGGCTAATTATGAAAAATGCAAATTGCAGCGAAGTAAGTAATAAGTGGAAAAATTTACAAATTATGTAATTAAAGGAGACGTGGATTTCTGGGCCAAATTGTAATGACTTGAGATATGACTTAAAAAAGCGATATATTTTTCTATTTCAAAATTTAAAAAAAACAGCTCTATTGAACATCAGGAAGACGAGAAATCTTAAAACTAAGTTTATTTGACGAATATGATTCAATATCGATTACAGTGATCGATTCAAACAATATTGTTAATAAAAATACTTTCATCGTAGTATTATTTCAGTCAAAGTGGACAAAACATTATAATAACAATAATACACAATTAAAAAATATATTAACAGCATAATTATAAGAAATTCTGAATTGATTTTCGTTAATCGATTAAAAATTCTCGTGTTTGTCAACTGTATAAGTCGTATTAATCTGTGCTGTGACAACTGACAGCTTCCTGACTTTCAGTCAATCAGTTATTACAATTACGGTTCACAATGATAACTTAAATGATTTTCCCCAGCTTACAGAAAATGAATTAATTCTAATGTATTTAGGGACATATCAGATAAAGCAGGCACGTTCATACTACGGTGAGCATCTAAGAGGTAGTGAAGGCTTCATTATAGAAGTGTGTAGGGTGGTCAGCAGCGGCCTGCTTCGAGAGTTGTCGGCTTCTAATTCTGCATGAATGCTAAGGGGACGCATTCAGGCCAGACATATAAGTCACGAGACGTATTTTGTATACATCTTAGTCGACAACTCTCTACGAGGTAGAGAAGCAATCCTCGGATATCACTGTAACTGTATTGTAGGTAAACGAACTGTAGGCTGCTGCGCACACATAATGTCAATTAAATGGTACCTTGGTTGGGCTAGGCACCAAGGTAATGTAATTTCCCCTGCGCACTTCTTAGACGATATTCTAATTATGAAGACCGCGGTAGCCTAGGAAGACCGCGGTAGCCTAGTGGTATGGGTAATGGACTGCTGAGAATGTGGTCTCGGGTTCGATCCCAGGTTTTACCATGGCACACACCAATGACTTTTCGTGTCCTATATAAAAAAAAAAAAAAAAAAAATTGTCGCAGGTTTATAAGTGCCCGGTTAATGGCAATAGGCTCGCCACCTATTACATTGGGACCTAAACATAAACTGGCGAAACGTAGGTGCTAGCACCTCTGCCTACCCCTTCCGGGATATAGGCGTGAGTTTATGTTATGTTATGTTATGTTATTGAAGAAAAATAAAATATAATAATTATTCAAAAAGTTTTTTTTAACATGACATAAACAATACAAAGTTTTAAATATCTCTAAAATTTATTTGTAAGTTTTCTTACATTGTCCCTGAGTACAATATAAATCTTTTACAATAAAAATAACTACTTTCTATACAAAAAAAAAACATAGAAATGACAGTTCTAAAATGTTAATTTCTTGCATAACATCACTTACTAAATCTCTTATAACTCAGCTCTCTGACGTTCAAAATCTGCAGATTTTTCAGGGATGGTTAAATAATATATAAGCTCTCACTTGACGCCACTCTCAACTTTTTACATTTTGGCCCAAGAATGTATGAAAGCGAATCCATCTCCTTTAAAAAACTTACCGCAATTAACACATCCTTTGTATAAAGGATACTGCATTCGGTTCCAGTACGTAACTAAATGTAAACACTCATAGTGTGTATTTAGAGCGAGACAATTCTAACGCGCCACTTGAAACAGTTTCACGGGCTTTTCGAATTTAGAACGGTGCGGTTGAGCGACACCGTGTTTACTTGGATATTCCACATTTGAATTTCTATTCACCGTTATCTGTACACAGATGCAATTTTTGATCGACTTACATAATGGGGGATCTTGTGTTTTCTTTGGAAACTATAAGTATAAATTAAATATGAGTGATCTGTTTAACTTTCAAATAGTACCTATTGCACCGTTTGAATTTTATATTTATTATGCAAACGAAAGACCATTTCTCATTACGGTTCATTTGTAATTCTGACTGACACACTTACCATTCTGAAAGCAATGTTTAGAAATAAGAAGTTTGTATGTGTATGCCTGTAGACTAGATGAGGAAGGTTGAGGAACCTAAGAAACGGGTGCTATGACGCACATTGGAAGAGTCGTCCAGCTGTAAAATATGCTAATTTGTTTGGTTGATTGATGGCAGTGATTGAGTATTTTGTTTAGTGGGTATATGAGTGATGAGTACTTCTTTAAAAATAGGTACGTACTACATCCGTCTGGCTACATACTTTGTTTTAGCCAAATATGTATTAATAATAATTACATCATTTAGAAATATGGCGGCTTTCAAAAATGTCGCAAACACCAAGTACCTATTAAAAAATATAGCTATTTACTAATAATACGTTAATATAATTAATGTAATTTGAAGTATTTAATGTTAAGTATTATTACGAATGAATTATTAAATATGTTTTTTTATTCGTAGCGAACTTTCGCGTCTCTGATTGGTGCATAACCATCACCATTTTAGACCACAGACAACACATCTACAGTTTATAATATTATGTTTTGTTTCAGCATTTTAAGTATGTTGTCTACTTGAAAAAGCAATATTCTATTTATCGGTGGAATACATCACCAACTACGGTACATGGGCCTGTTCTGGATAATTACTATGTGAAATTTATTTTTATATAGGTAGGTAGAGTGTTATAAAACGTAGTGACGCGTTCTGTTACTACTATATGTTACTAACACGTCAAATACATACATTTTCAAAGCATTTTATTAATCCACAAGAAATTCGGTAGATTGTTTTTTTCACACCACTTGGTTGTAAGACAAGGCCCACCTGAAGGAAAGTGGTTATCGTGACCTATGAACGTGTGCAACACTAAAGGAGTCACACTTGTACTGCCAACCTTGTAAGCATAAGAGCTTCTGTGCAGTTCAGTGTAAAGGACAAAGCTTTTGGTCTTCCCACTCACAGTACAAAAACTCTCCAGTAAGCTCTGGCTACCCTACTCACCGCCGAGAACACAACACGAGGTTATTAAGGCCACGGTATTCTGTGGGGCACAGGTACTTCCCCAGTCGGACTGCTCAATTGGACGGAAATACCATCGTGTCTATCTATGTATCAATGTTGCCTTAAGACTTTTGTAGAAGTGAATTTCAGTTAGATGGAGTCAGACAGCTCCATGTAGCAATAGTGGAACTGGTGCTACGCTATAGCGGTATTCTAGATCTGCTGCCCATAAGCGTGTTCGAAATTCAAAATTAATTCCCCCCTTCCCCCATTAAAGAAGCGTGACACTTGTAAACAGTTTGTCTTGTAGTATATCTACCTACATAGGAGTTGACACATTTTGATCATCTTTAATTATAGTTTTTTATTGTGCTACAAAATTATTAGTGTACGAGTCAGAGCCGCACTTACTGAGTTCAGAAAATATACACACATACACATAATCACGCCTTTATCCCCGAAGGGCTAGGCAGAGGCGAATTAACATCCACACTTCACCAATCTTTGTATTCGGTCCCACGTAATAGGGGGTGAGCCTATTGCCGTATTCCGGGCACTATTGTTGACTCGAGCCGTGCATCTGAGACTGAGTCTGAACTGTATATATCTGTCTGATGTTAAACAGCCCTATCCCTTAGTCGTCCTGTACGATACCGCATGGGTCTTCTCATGCCATCTCTTGATGGGGTGGTCCAAATTCTACACTGCCGAGAACCACGCGGCTATGACAAAAACGAAAAAAAAACAAAATTGAAATGTCTAAGTAGGTATCTGTTTCTAGCCCAATCTGTTTCTAATCGAATGAAACAATATGTAAGCAACATATAATTTTAAACATGTTTTAAACCAAAGTGTGCAAAGCTAATTACAACGATTAACTGCGTAGTAAACTCTAAAAGTACCAACCCATATTTTACTGTTGTTATAATTTATTTATAGTCTGGACCGACTATTATGATGTGTGCGTGCTCCATTTCGCAGAAAATGCAATATCAGTTAGACTAAAGGGAAAAAATTGTTGTTGTCACTTTGACCTAAATGTACAGATTTGACCAACTTCTAAACAACTGTATTAGATTCGTCTTCAACCTCCGCAAGTATGACCATGTATCTGCTTGTCGATCGCAATTAAATTGGTTGCCAATTCGTCAGCGTCGGAACCAACGTGCTCTTACCACTCTCTATGCTATATTAACTACTCCTAATTTCCTCCTAACTCCTTCTCCTAACTCTTTCTTACCTATCCCCCTATTTCCAATATCTTGGCTCCAATCACGACAGAAACTTGCGTTCACCAAACAGCCTCGTCTTGCGTTGTCCTACTCATCGTTCCGATTTCATCCACTCTTACAGCGAGGTCATAATATGTGTGCTCGTTAAAGTTCAGTATATGTTTTCCCGTAACTGATCAATCGCCAGAAGCATCAACAATATTTTTATGCACATTTATTTATCATCGAAAATAGCTCAATGCTTTTTCAAGGGAACTGACAATTTAAGTGTAAAATTTGAGGCTAACCATCATATTTGCGAATTTGATTTTGATGAATAACATGATTAATCATAGCGTTAATAATACAACGGACTAAAAAAGCTATTCAGAATATGATTCGTGTTCCATTTTGGTCTTGTACCAAAATGGAGCACGAATCATATTCTGAATAGCATTCTGAATTAGAACTAAAGTTCGCTACAAACGATTCAACTGTCAGAGTTGGTGATCCGGAAGATCCACGCGATGCATCCTGGGCAACAGAGACGGCAGTGTCTCTCTCTCCGACGGCAACAATTAGGAGCGGTAGCGCGAATAGCTGTCAGCTTTTTGACTGTATTTGTTATCAGATGAAGAACAGGCATAGGCATATCCCTTAGTCACCTTTTACGGAAGAAGTGAGGTAGTGAGGTGGATCCTCTACTCTACTTCCACTAAAAGTTCACGACTATTTTAAAGACAGCATTCAGAACAGAAACAAATGGTGAGTCGTTGTTCTGCCTATCCCAAAAAGACATTACAGGTATGAGGATTTACGTATTTTTTAATTGTCCAATACACTTTAGGTAGCAAAACAAAACCTCTATTTAATTTTGTAAACAAACAAACCTATTTAAGTACGTACCTTATAATTAATGGTATTCTTTCAGCTTTCTCTGAACCAGTGACATCTGTATTAAGACAGGTGTTTATATTTTTCTTGGAATCTATGAATCCTGGTTGTTAGTGTTTGTACTATTGTTTGTACCTTTTTTTTTTTTTTTTTACGTGCGCAAAATCCCCACGGATACCTCCCCACCGGAGCCGGTGGAGGAGGTTATGTCGGACTCGAACCGACTAAAACGCACGCCGCCTGTGGGTCGTTTTGGTTGCCGAAGGTGAGGTTGACAGGCATATCCCTCGCACCCCGGCCGACCCAGGGCCATCTCTCACGATATGGCCCTCTTCTCGGGTTATTGTTTGTACCTAGTACGTACAAAATGAGTTACGATTTCTGTTGTCAATTTGACTGCATCCCGCAAAATTTAATCCTGAAATTAATGTTAAATATCTTTTAATATAAAGTTGTATAAATATGTGTAATTGAAGTAAGGGACTGTTCTGTTAATCTTTCAGTTTCGAATGCTGACCACATCTTCCAAAGGAAAGGAATAACCGTCGAAGCAGATGAGTCCTTGAGTTGAGACCACAAACACAGAAGGTGGGACACCACCCAGATGAATTAAGTTACAACCTGAAATAGAAAGCTGGAGCAAAATGGCGGTGGGAGATGGAGGTTCGGGGGATGTTCAAGCGCCTAATCAAACTGCCACCGCAAAACCACGTTGCTACGTCTACATTTCAAAAAGCTTTATTTTAAACAGTCGGATCTTTAAAGATTTTACACCTAATATCGAACTGTACTGAACACACACCCTGTTGTTTCTCTTTTTTTTTATCTAGGACACGCCAAATTGACTTCAACTCGCCTGATGGTAAACTAAAGACAAAGTCTCAGGACAAAGGGTCTCACCATTACAGATACTAAGTAATGTTACAATGGTGGCACTCAGCTTGGCGACCTCATCAGATGCTTTTTCACGCCCGGCTTAAATGACCCGTGAATGCTCAAGTTAATTGTGCTGATAAACTTGATCATTCACTTGTGATGAGTATTCTTGCGAATGTTACATTACAGAAAAATAAACTTTTAGTGAGTATTCTATTGAGCGTTCTGGCATATCGGACTTGAACCGACCAAAACGCACGCCGTGCTTGGATCATTATTGTTGGTTGCCGTAGGTGAGGTTGGCAAGCATATTCCTCGTACCCCGGCCGACTCAGGGCCATCTCTCTCGATGTGGCCTTTCTCGGGTGTGGGGACCACGGAGTTCCTAACTCGAACCCGTGCATGGGGAGGCGCGTCGCTGCTTCCTGCTTCTGCTAGGGTGACAGGCGGGTCTACACGTATCTCCAGGCCTGCGGTCATGGGGGGCGGAGGTCATTCTGCGACCTCAGACTTTCGAGCTGCAACAGTTCGCGGGCTGTGCAGTTTGCGTTTCTCCTTCTCTGATCGGTTGATGTTAAGTAGTATTAATTTAGGTCACAAAGAAATATTAATGAACATCATGTTTAATACTTTTACAGCCAGATATAGCCAATGTACGCGGCTCCGCCCGTGATGATCATTATCGTGAATTTAGATCATTATCTCCGATTCTACTCCGCCGATTGCGACCAAACTTACGTAGGATTTTAAATCTAACAAAGACTTTTCAAACAAAAATAGTCGCATCAAAATCCGTTCAGTAACATTTGCGTCCAACGCGGCCAAAGAGAAAAGAATATTTTTGTGTTCAGTATCGTTATTATATCACAAAACAAGTCTTTTTTAACACACAAGGGGTAGGCAGAGGTGCTAGCACCCACATTTCGCCAGTTTATGTTTAGGTCCCAATATAATAGGTGGCAAGCTTATTGCCATTAACCGGGCAATTATAAACCTGCGATAAATACACACATAACTTCGAAAAGCATCTAAAAGTCATTGGTGTATGTCATGGTAAAACCTGGGATCGAACCCGAGAACTCGTCTCAGCAGTCCATTACTAATACCACTACTACTTTTTAACATTTTCAGTTCAATGTACAGACTCGACCACTGTACAATAGTATACCTAATAGTACCTATAGGCACAGCTATAGTATATGTAGGTATCTGGCCAGGACAGTAAAGCTAATTGATTGATTGAAGATTTAAGATAGTGTTTAGGTAAAGGTTACTGAACCCAAACGTCTTTGTCTTAATTCTCGTAGGTATGTCTATTAATCTTTTTAGGCAACCGTCGAAGCTCTTTGTTTTTATTGAGTCAGTTTAATGAATTGTGTTTTGAAATTTAATGCTTGTATGTGTACCAAATAAGCGTGTTCGTTTATATGCTATTATAGCAATGTCAATAAATGTATGTAGTTAAAGGTTTTTTACTGAACCATAACTACTCGATCAATCTTTTTATTACTTTTTATACAATATGCCCTACGGTTTCATCCACCGTACCTACTCAGTTAGTTCTACTCATTGTTTCACTTTCACGCAAGGGCATCAGCCCGCCTAGACAAGTGGTAATTTGTTGGCTAGCATAATTGGGTATATGACTGACTAGTCAAATTAGTCATTTTTTATCGAAATGAGCAGTCCGACTGGGAAAGTACCTCCTCCACCCTACAGAATACCACGGCTATAATAACCTCGTGTTGTGTTCCCGGTGGTGAGTAGGGTAGCCAAAGCTCACTGAAGAGTCAGTGGGAAGACCAAAGGCTTGTCCTGATTTTGTGTTCTGCACTGAGGGCACATAAAATCTCTGTTCTTACAGGGTCGGCAGCACGGATGTGACTCCACTGTTGTCACACACGTTCATAGGTCACGGTAACCACTTTACGTCAGGTGGGTCGTGTGTTTGTCTGCCACCTAAGTTGTATAAAAAAAAAACAACGTCACAACGATAAGTTATAAAAAAACTTGAATGAAATAATTTATTGTGACGTCATTATAAATAGGTACATACATACATATAATCACGCCTTTATCCCCGGAGGGTGAAAGAGATGTGAATTAACACCCACATTTTACCAATCATTGATTTCGGTCCCACGTAATAGTGGGTGAGCCTATTGCCGTCTTTGTTGACTCTGTGCCTGACTTGTATCTGTGCCTGAGTTCGAGCTGTATATTTCTGTCTGATGTTAAACAGCCCTACCCTTTAGTCGTTTTGTACGACACCGCATGGGAGGAGACGAGTGGTTCAAATTCTACTCTACCGGGAACCACGCGGCTTTTTCATATGTCATATATTATGTCATTATATTCAATAGTCAAGTCATTTACTGTCATAAGTTGGAGGGATCATTAAAAATAAATAAAAACGATATAATAAGAACCGATGCAACTTTTTATCGCCTTTTTTAACGTTCTTAATTTAATAAACTAAGTTAAATAATTTATTTTAAATGACAAATGTTTGGAATTTGACATTTATGACATACGTTGAGGACTGATGAACTGGAGTGAAGTTTTGCACACAGAAAGATTATCTTAGTCTGGAATACCACTTTAGGTTAATTACTATCCCGAGAGTAAGGACTGTGGGTCACAGCTCGTCGCAGGCACACGATCGATATTTCACGCGGGTGGAGTAAGTGGCAACCGCCAGTCTATTTAGAATAATATATTCTGTCCGTTAGTTTAAAACTGCACCCAGCCTGATCTTAATTCCAAAAGGTAAACGTCACCTTTTTAGAAGCTATGGATTCTAAAATGATGGTCTTTAGTTTGATAGCTTGAAAAATCCTGAGATTATAGGAGGAAGGCAACAATAAAGAAATTCAGCTTTTTTGTTTTATCATCCGACAAAGATATAATACCTTAGTACTGTACTTGCTGTTCTAAGTACTGGATAGGAAGGGAGATAGTGGGATTAATTAAAAGATCTCATCAGAACAATGACCACACGTCAACTATTTTTCAAATTTGGAAAATAAAAAGCAACAAACAACCGTTTAAAATATGTTCGGCACGTGCGAATATCGAGGGCAGACTAATTTGATACAAAGTTTATTCTGGCATCACAGACGGCTACCATCTGCGATAATCGCAATCAAACCTTGAGACTATCCACATGGATATTGACACGAGATTAAGGGATAATATTCGAATCTTCTATAAAGTATAGATGATTTATATTCTTCTACCTTCTACCCGCGGCTCTAATCGCGTGGATGTCGGTTATCGTAACTTTTGGTCATATCTCCAGTTCTACTAAACCGATTGTTTGATTACAGTCGGTTTAGTAGAACTGGAGACACATTACGTAAAATTGTAGGTCGTATCAAGACCTTTCTAACCACTTTTATAACGAAAAAATCATCAAAATCCGGGTAACATTTCTCTAGAGGGGTAGGTTTTGAGTTTGCATAGTTTGGACACTTGTATATTATCTATATTATCCGCGACATTTATGAAAATGTTCTTTGGAATAAGATTGGAACTGGACGATCGCCAATTTGTGACCACTACACTACTATTCATGAATGTTGCTTTGTTACCTAAATTAAAGAAGACATTTGGTTCTGATTTCAAATTAATTGTAAAAAACACGTAGATATTCTGCCGCTTATGCTGTAAAACGGATTAGGCACATGACATATGAAGCTACTGCTAGGCTGGTATACTTTAGTTACTTCTATAGCTTTGGGAATTGAAGACTTAAATCCTCGGCATGCTAGTATATTTTCCTTTTACTTGGAAGTTCAAATAAAATGTTTAGTGCCAATTTTGACCATAATTATTGGTAATTCAACAAATAAAGAGGTTTTATTTCGTTACAAATGTACAACTCTAACTAGGGATTCTGATCCCACGATATTTTAATTGTTTAACATAGTGTATAAGGAAAATATGTAATAAAAATCATTCAGAAATTATATGCAGCTATACATTTCGATTTTTTTTTCAGTCAAAAATAATAGTCAATAAAAGAAAAAAAGAAAAAGCATTTATTCAAGAACACACAACGTACAGAGAATCAGACAAATATATAAACATAATAAGTTAAAATAATTAGGATACACTCACTGCACATCGTGCGCACCCAAATGGGCCACCATCTCAGCATGAATGCTTCACACACCAGGGTATGCGAAGCGCTGGTTTTCAGATGGCACCGCTAGTGGCAATACTTGCTATAAATTTAATGACTTATTTACTTACATAATATTATGAGTATGACATTTATTGATTTAATTTAGCTAAATTCACTGAACTAAAGTCGCACTTACTTTTTTCAATCCACCTTAATAGGCTATAGCGTAACTATCGTCTGAATTCATATAATTATTATTATTAGAGTCTCTGTATTTATCTGGTCCATCATTCATTACTTCTCCAAACGGGTCCTCATAATCTAATGGATCTTCTTGGTAAACTGGTCTAGAACTGTCTTGAAATTCTTCTTGAGAGTAGACTTCATTGCCGAAATTTAAATGATCTTGTAAAGCTCGATATGAATTACTATTAACGGCTATCGGTGGTTTTTTAACGTTATCAGCTTCGAAATTAACCACTTCGTCGTAATTCTCTTCATCATCGTCATCTTCTAAGTCAGCACTTTTCACTTGGATATTTGAAACATCTTCAGCATATTGAGTATGGATATCCTTTGTGTTGTTCACATCTTCAGAATCTTCATCATCAATTGATTCCTCACCTGTTTCATCAGAGTAAACTGGATTATTTTCAGATTCTTCTTCACTATTATATGAACTGTCTTCGTTATTGGAGTCATCACTATTATCGTCACAATCTTCGTCTTCATTGTCATCTATTGATTCATTTTGAACATAGCTATATATGTTAGAACTCGACTGCATTAATTCAGCTTTGGGATTTTGAATGTATGCCTGGTTTTGAACAACGTTACTTTCTTCTGAATCACTTAAATCTTCAGCACTAATATTCTCATCTTCTTCACTTTGATACGTATTGGTTTCACTATTCACAACATTTTCAATGTCTTGCGTATTATCAGAATCATAAATCACCGTCTGAACTGTTACTATAGCATCATACGGAGTACCTGGATTACCCATGAATACAAGTATAACGTATTTATACCCAGGACCACCGTCAACGATATTTGCTTTTAAATCCGTACCAAAATCTATACCGCTTACTCGAACATGGCCTATAGTATTACCATAGCCGATCGCTGGATATCGTATAGCTATTGACCCACCAGGAGCAGATACTCTAATCTGCTCAGAGTTAGTTTTCTCCAATTCTTCGTTCCCAACATCGAGGAGAAAGACGAAGGGATATTTGTGGAACGGACTCGCAGCTACAAGTGCAGACAGGTGACAAACGATAAGTGCAAGTAACATCTCGACCGTTTGGATTGTAATGTTAGGTCATGGTACAATAATCAGATACTTATATAACACCATTTCATGGTTGATACCTTTTTGTTTTTATTCGACCCTGGTTGGAAGCGTAACGAAATCAATGTCAATTGGATTCATGATTATCAGGAAGTTTCTTTCTAACACTTGTGTTGTTGTGTTCCTAGAACGCGTTTTAAGACTAAAATCAATTCCTCTAATAGGAAATAAAATTAGTCTAAGGCCTTGTGTATTATAATTACTTATAATGAATACAAAGTCTAACAAAATCGCTAAAAATAGGTATAAAAAATTCGGTTCCCCTTGGCCGTGGTCCAGGATTGTCTCCTGCCTACAGTAACAAATTAACTACATACATATTTTTATTTGCAACATAACTTTTCGATTTGTTGATACGTTACTTGCAGTTTACTCATATTATTATGGGAGGAACGACAGTATTTCCGTCCAATTGAGCAGTCCGACTGGGGAAGTACCTCCGTCCTACAGAATACCGCGGCCATAATATCCTCGTGTTGTGTTCCCGGAGGTGAGTAGGGTAGCCAGAGCTCACTGGATAGTTATTGTACTGTCAGTGTGAAGGCCAAAAGCTTGTCCTGCTTTGTCTTTTACACTGACGGCACAGAAATTCTTGTGCTTAAATTTTTGGCAGCGCGAGTGCGACTCCCTTGATGTTGTACACGTCTATAGGCCGCGGTAACCACTTTCCATCAGGTGGTTATACCACTTGGTTGCCTTCCAACCAAATGGTATAAAAAAATAACAAAATCAATCTCTTCGGGGTCGGTATCTCTTCAATACATTCTACATAATCCGACGTCATCTCCTCAGTCAGTCCTTTCTTTGCATTTGTTTGTACATAAATAAAAGTGACATCGTGTTATTACTGACGTAAATATTCTTAAATTGGACATTTGAGTAAAGTATTTTGACTAGTTTATTTTGGGCGCAGTGTGAACTGAAAGATATAGCACGTATAGCGAATATTGTAAATTATATATGTGGCGTCATTGACAGTGATTGCCGTTTATTTGTCAGTGAAGTTGTGTCAGGTCTATCCCATTACCTTTTTCAGTAGGGTGCCGTACAAAGCATTTAAATGACGACAGGGCTTCTCTCAATCTGACTGTAAAACAACCCTGTATAAGTTACTGTGTTACAGATTTTATGAGAAGCCTATCGCAAACACAATTGGCGATATTCAAGTGTTGTTAATACCACTTTAGGATGTTATAGGCTGTATCTAATCATCATTGAAATTATATCTAACTAGGACGGTGATTGGGTAGATGTTTTGTTTTCTTTCTGAGCCAAAATGCCGGTGTGAAAGTCTAGCGCAGGCTTCCCTTTCGGGATTGAGGGCAAGACTTTCGCTACTTTAAAAACTAAAGTACCTATTTATCACATTGTGGAAGAGAAGAATGGGAGACATGGAATTTGAGCGCCAAATACAAGCTGTGAATGTGACCGGAATTGGCGCTATAAAGCGACAGTGTTTAAAATCTTGTCGCTGTCCCGTGATTTATGCCACTGTGTTAATAATCAATAGAACAGCGACAGTGCTTGCCAGACGGTCGAGGAGTTCCAGCAAAAGTAAACGGCCTTCATAGAATAGTTTAGCAAAGGAACTTAAAAATAATGAACAAAGTAGTAATCACAGCTTCGCTTTAATTTCAATATGGCTATAAATCATAAAAATATACCATCTTTTGTGTCTAACACTTATCACAACGCTAATTAATAATTTGCGAACGTTATGTAAGATCAAGCTTGAGTATTATTAGAAGAGTTGAACTTGTTAATATCAGTCAAAAACGTGCCCAAAGAGTTTTTCCAAGAATAGTTGCTTCGTAGTCGTAACCGCCTACGTATCGTAAGCGACATACAAATGTGTAAACAGTCTCCTGCCAACATGTCCCGTGAATTATTTTTCGAAAATTATTTCATGTAAGCATGACCACTGTAAACACAGCTAAAAAAATAATTATCTTTATTAATGGAACTCTTAAATTTTGCACTTACTCGCGCACGTTTTTGACATTTACAGTAAATACTTAATTTGATTATTATTTATTTTGTCATAACATAAGTCTTGGCAGATTCTATAAATCTGTCAAGACTACAGATACAAAGATTATATTGTTATTACACACATTACACATTTATTCAAAAATACAACGATCATAATTTTAATATTGTCATGTAATGAAAATTCATTTTATTTTTGATCAGGCTCACATACTTAAAAAGCACCATTTTTTTTTATTCAATTTATTTTTTCCATTATACATTTACTGGGTAGATACTTGTGAGATCTTGCATTACTATTTGATCTACACTTGAAGATATTTAATACGGAGATAAACGGGGTGAATCGAAATGTGAATGAGAGAATAAGTGACAAAATGGCTACTAAAAACCACTTGAGTGTTTCATATCAAGTCGTCTAGTACACAGTGATGGCGCAACTATGATATGAATTATGATGCATACCTTTTTGCTACGGCACAAATTACTTGAACGATTTCCCGCCACAATGGCCAATCGTCCGCTACCACACTCAATGGCGATATCTTGTTGTGGGCCATCATGAGCCATTGTACCTAGGAGCCTTTATAAAGCATCCAATACAGAATGAACATGATAGAACGACATAATTTAATCTTCATAAAGTCAAATGATAATATATACTTAATTAATATTCTTCATCTGTTAACCTCTTATACACTTACTTAAATGCATAGTTGACACAGATATTCGATATCATAATATATGCATGCGGAGATTTAAGGGACTTATGTATTGCACAAAGTACAACACAAATTGTTTAACATCTTTGAGAATTTAATATAGGTACATACCCACAGAATAATAATACATATCTAGAAACCACATCTCGAACAGAAGCCATCCCAAGCTTGTGGTGTAGCATATACATAAGCCAGACATAACAAATTTTATATAAATTAAACAAATAAGTGAGACAGCAAAAATAATATCGCACTTTAGATCGATTTTCGTGACAGCTTCTATGAATTTTAAGTCAAGTTGGAGCCCGGAGTATGGTAGTGTACTGTACGTAGTGTAATTATCGAAAATTGGCTATGCCGAGATCATATTAGAATATCAAATTCATTGAGAATTTAACCTTAAAAAACTTAACTTAGAATTTGTTAAAATTAAAATTACTCACAATATATTAGTTTAAAATTATGTCTGTAGGTATCTACATTGGTAGCAGGTCAGCCTGGATATAATACATCAGCAAGAACTTAACAAAATAGGCACACTTGATGTGTACTTGTACATTTGAGATTATCGTAAAATTGACCTCATTTGTTTATTCTGACTGTTAATCGACGTCTGCGCCCGATCCGCCGAATGTATCAATCGATCTAATTTACTAATTTGCGACGTAGCTTGCTGGCTGATGTCTTTAACAGCTGTCTTACCCAATAATGATGCATTTTGTTGATCTTCCATTTGCTTCAAATCATCTAAAGCTGTATTGATATCACCGCCATTTTGTTTCAAAATTCCCGCGCGCGGTATCATTTCATTATCGTTTGGGACAAGGCCTTCGTTCACAGAGCCTATTTCCGTAGTAGGCGGAATGTAGTCTTTATCATAATTAGTTTGTCCAACGTAGCTTGGCTCACTGGAATACGACAAATTGTCTTTTGCTGCTAGTTTTACACGAAAAAAATTTGTGATGGTACCACACACACCCTGAAAATGAAACAATTATTTTATTAAAAACTATTTTACAAAACTACATCAGAGACCCTATTTTAGACGATAAAACCATGAGCATAATATAGAGCAACCAGGTTCAGTTTCAACAAGGTGCGTATCCGACCACCTATCGTCTTCGTTTTCTCCCCTCCGGCATTAACCACTTCGGCACTTCCCGATTTGATGTTGGCATGGCTGGCCTTGATTTGCTGGTTCTGTATCGGGCCAGCTGCGTGTGTCTTAAGGTGCCAGAACTCCTCATTCGAGATTAGGTTTGATGATTATCATCAATCATCAGATCGTCACATGGTCACATCGTCACAGGTATATTTATGCCAACAATGGTCATTCTTCTGAAAACGAAGTTAACGGTGCTGCCAGTATCTATTAGGACGCTAGAGCCCACACACACGCCCTTTCCCAGCAGGAGGAGATGTATACGTACCTTAAGGCGATTAATTTTTGTTTGAGTTGAATCTAAAATTGTGTTTAATTCTGTAAAACCAGCACTGCCTTCCTTCAAATGATCTTCTAGCATAGCAGTATTCTAGAAAAAAATATAATAAAATATTTACTTAGATAAGTATCTACTATTTCTAAAAATATTCTATTAGGCACTACTTAATACACCAAGATCCCAGTGTTGCCAGACATCATATCTGACTAATACCTATTAAATATGTTAAAAATAGTGTGTAATATTTACGTGATTTTTAATGTACCTACCCTTGTTTACCTGATACCCGAAAATGGGCCACCGTCGAACCCAAGAGAATACAATACTATGCGTCGAACTAGCAGTCCCTTGATTCTGCTAAAGCAAATTCACTGTCATACCGAAGACACTGCTCAAAAATAGCATTATATTTTAGACTTTATGCCTATACGATTAAATTAAAAGAGTTTCATTGCCCTTTTTCTCTGCAAAAAGTTTTTTAATTGTTCGACTTCAGCTGTGTTGGTTTAAAGTCTAAATTAAATGGATTTTTAGCAGTGTCCGTCTGTGATATGACAGTGGTCTTGCGTAAGCAGAATCGAGGCCCAGTATTACCACACATGGGTAAATATGAGGCCCAGGTAGGCTTGCGATCATAACACATACTAACACTACTCAATCGCACAAATTATGTTCCTCAGAAAATACATGATGTCTGGCAGCGTTGGGATCCCGGTATATAATATAATATTATTTAGATGAGACAGTTACAATATCAAAAACGTAAATAGATACCTATATAATTTTAAACACAGATACATGGATAAAGTAAGTTTCAACATTCACTTGTTTATCTTAACATTATTTTTTATGATAAATCGAAGTACCTAATGTCACTTACGAAATTAAAAAACCTTGACCTAATATTTCACAAAACATTATACGACATTCATTTTTGAAATATTTGACATGTTTTGATGATGAATAATAATAATATAAATTATCCTTACCTCCGCAGTTTTTATTTCCACTTCCTCGAATTCCACGACGTCTAAATGTTTATGTTTTGATAAAAAATCTTCTCGGTCTGGCAAGGGCTGACCAAATAATTCAGCCCTTGTACAAGCATCTTCATAAGCTTTTAACGACATGATGTTAGCGAAAATTTAAATTTAGACTTTTAATAAAACCTTAAAACAATAAACTGTTATAGGTATAATATGTGCAGCAAGAATACAATTGGCGCAAGTCAAGTACAGTTTTCGAGGTTACTGCTTTGGTGAAAATATTGATTTTTTTATCAAAGCGCACAGGCTAAAAATTAAACAGTGATAAATGTACTAATATTAAATATACACAAAATATTTCAATAAAGCATCCAATTTTTGAATTTCTAATATAACAATCTCTGAAATAAATTGCAATATAATACTGAAAATTATTTCTACTAGCGCTACGGCTCTACCTGGATTCAAAATAACGCGCCTTTCTTCTTCCAACTATTCTGAATATTGCCACAGAAAAAAATAAACGAAAATAGGTACAGCAGTACAACATTTTGTATAATGCTCTTTTTTTCCCCTTTGATTTATATTTATATTTCTAAAACAAATTAGCGATATAATAACACGATTAAACTAATTGTATAGCAACTACAGTAGCAGTTTTGGAACATTACATTTATTATTGCTTTTTGTACTTAACTCATTATTCGTGAGTAGATACCTAGTTTACCTATGTGAAAAATAAAAATAACTACGAAACCAATATACACTTACTATTAGATAGATAATAAATTTTATAGTAATATTACGATAACGTATCTACTTATAACACGGTAGATGATTGTGTTTTGTCGTGGTTTTGCTTTTGTCTTCAATCAGCTGCTTTAAGGTCAATAACTTTTAGAATGAACTTTTGAAGTACACATCCAAACAGGAATGCATGAAGGAAATAGAGACAGCAGTATTTTTACTCAGGCTTGTAGCCAATTAAAATCCTGCATTTATTGTGACTCTTATTTCATAGGATTAAAGACTATAATGTTATCTCTGCAACTGCCTTGCTATAATTTCCATGTCATCTTTCGGTCGTTAGTAGTTCGTTTCATAAATAAATGATTTTGAAATCATTTACTTCTGTGATATTCAAGTGTACAACGTTTGCTGTAATTCAAAATATACGATTAACATCGGCAGCCATGTCCACCGGTACGTAATCTCAATTATTTTTATATAAAGCTAACCTACTTTCTAACACAAACAAGTTGTGTAGTTTAAAAAAAAGCATTTGCTAAATAGGGAACGTTTACTATTGACTCAATGATATATTATGTATTACACAGTGATTAAGCTACTAGAAAATAATGCTTTCCCTACGTCTGTCACATATTAATAAAGACAGTAATACCTAACTAGAAATTCAGCAGCAAACATACTAAAAAGTTTTTATCTGCATTCGTCTGTAAATGAATAATGAAACCCTAACAAAGATTGCCGTTGAATAAAAAAAAAACACGTCAACATCTTGTCAAGCTGTGAGTCTTTCTATAGAAAATGGTTGAAAATTTTTGTGTGTAATTATGTCTACTAACTCTTCCATCATGAAATGAATATTTTATTCAAGTTACCGGTACCTAATTGCGTATTCAGAAAACTATATCAATGCTATAGCACTAACATAGAACACAGATGTGAGTGTAGTTCCCAAACAATTAGACATGCATGTTCTTTATTTTACAATAGAGTTCCATATCAAAATTCTACATTCATAACTGAATTGATCCTTATGTAATTATTCTACAAAATAACTGATAAGTCTACAAGATATTTAATTCATAATGGAGTCTTAAAAATTCATTACAAATCCTTGAAATGAGATTACAATTTGATTTATTCAAGAAGATACACAGGGGTTTAAATAAAAAAGGATCAAGATTGTATTCTATAACAGACATTACAAAAGGTCACATTTATTTTAATTTCTTATTTAGATTTTTATGCTTTAGAAATTCATGAGAAGAATTAGATATAGGGTCTAAAAGAAAGAAATAAAAAATGTCTTTATAACACATGGAAAATAAACTTACAATTGTTATTTATGTGCATATTATTATTGTTACTATAGCCATTTAATTCCTCTATTAATTGGCTCACAAAAAAACCATCTAAAATCAATCTCATTAAATCAATTATAATTTACAAAATTGTTAATTGTTTAGTATGTTTAATTTTCTCATAACAACATTACTTAAATAGTGATGCATATGGTATTCACCTGTAATTGGTTATGCAATCAGTTAAAGCATCAAGCATATGAAATTTATATGAATTGTATTATTATATATAACTGTTGGTGAATCTAATAAATAAATAAACATGAACCAATCAATATACCATAACAATTTTTACCATGGGCACTCGCTTTCTTTAAGTCTTTTTTTTTCCATATATTTTATACAGTATTGAAACACAGACAATAGCTAGAATCTAAATAATAATTCTATTATAATTATTTTTTACACTGTAAAAATATTTTCCAGGCCCATATTCCAAAGATAGTCCTTAGTTTTGACTTTTTGATGCACCTATTTATTGACAATCTAAAAGAAAATAATACTAAGTATGGCATAGTTATAAATACTATGCAGAAATAATTTGGAACAATAATAGTACAATTTATTTCATCTCCCAGGTATAAAATAGACATCAATGTTGCGTCATAAAAATAATGACTCGCTTTAACGAGGAACAAATTGCGACAATGACTGCATACATGGGACATGTACCTACTTAAATTTTATGATATAATTCTGAAGTTCATGAACTCAACCTTATCCAGCATCCTGAACTCTAATCTTAACCCCATGGTGAATGGAGATCCAAACTCATTAGTAGGTCAGTGTTTGATAAATAAAAAATAAAAATGTTAAACCACTATGTCTGGAGAGTGTGGTAGTCATCCATCTCAGTTCCGATACTAACATCTGTGGCTTTCATATTTCTATTGTAGCATTGTTCATAATTCTTTTACAAAGAGTATGATTTTAAATATCTTTTTTAATCCTTTATATAGTATGAATAACAACTCTATGCTGATGATGATGATCCAAATTCTTGCTACTATGATGATGAATGATGTAACTAGGCATTTAATTTTCGTAGACCAATGCTGGTTCCGGACCCACCATTTGAGAAACGCTGTCCAAGAATATATTTATAACAGAAATTTTAACTTTTTTTTTTTGTTCCAGTTCCCTTAAGCCTGGAAGTTTTAAAGAAGCTTCGCACTAATTTTTACTCTGACCCCAAGAATGAATTGGCACAAAACACTTGCACACGATTCGACCCCTTCGAGGTGGCTATTAGTAGAAGTAAAGCTGACACCAGCCTTCATGTCTACAATATTAAGGTAAGGTACTTCAGATCGAGCCACCTATAAACATATGTTGCTTGCCGATACACATGAACTCAAGATCCCCTCTGAGAACACAAACAAAATTGTATGGTCGTTAAGTTCAGTTCTAACGCCATATATGAAAAAATATCACAACGCATTTGCGCCCATGTGCATAAACATATATGAACGCGAATGTGTTGCGATTTTATGACATATGTGACGTTAGAACTTCTTCTGTCGAGTCGAAAAAGAGTCGGAATATGAGATTTAATTCAACTACGAAACACTAGGTATTGGTAGTGCAATTTGAAGGATCCAGAAATGTATAATCGCAAATCTTTATACAGATCGAATCAGAAGCCAAACCGGTGACTAATCAAGAAAACTCAGGAAGATGTTGGCTGTTCGCAGCTTTGAACGCGATGAGGCTGCCCTTCATGAAGAAGTATTGCATCGAAGAGTTTGAATTTTCACAAAGGTATTGCTTTCTTTTGCCTCGTGGTTCCCGACAGAGTAGAATTTGGACCACCCCATCTTTTCCCATGCGGTGTCGTACAAGGTGATTAAGGGATAGGGCTGTTTAACATACATATATATGCAGCCCAGAATCCGCCTCAGATGAATGGCTCGAGGCAACAATAGTGCCGGTAAAACAGCAATAGGCTCACCCCCTATTACGTGGGACCGACTACAACGACGGTGAAATGTGGGTGTTAATTCGCCTCTGCCTAACCCAGTGGGACACGCCCAGGCAGGTAAACCTATCGTATAAACTACTCCTCCTGCCACACACGAGTAATAATCGATGAATATATATAGAATCCAATTGATTGACAAAAAATACACAAATTGATAACGCACTTGTGCTTTTCCACGATATTTATGATTGAACCTGACCGGTTTCGCCTTACGCCAATCTCAAAGATTTACAATGCCTACTGTCAATATGTATTGTATGTAACAATAAGTTCCAACAAGTGCCATCAATCCACAGGTTTAAAAAATAAAGGATATCTTTATTGCAAACTTATCAATCAAGCTCTAAATATATTTACTTTAGCATGAGTTTTGGCACCAATGCGGAAAAGACATCGAGGCATAGTTATATTTTTATTAAATTTGGTGTCAATTCAAGTTATGTGTACAAATTGTGGAATATCAGATATACAACAATTGTAGGAATATGGTTTATTATTGCGACCTCTGATTTTCCGTAATTATTGCTAAACTCCATAAAACCTCTAGTGAAATTTCACTGCTTTATTGGGATAAGATTTTCGACTAGACCTTAACGGTGTTTATTTGACATTGACTGTGACTAAATGACAAATACCCTGCATAATGCTATAAGACATTGTGATAACTTGAAGCAATCGTCTTGTCCACAGCTATTTGTTCTTCTGGGACAAGATAGAGCGTTCTCATTACTGGTTGAACAACATCGTGGCCACGGCTAAACAAGGAGAACAACTAGAGTCGAGGCTCGTCAACTTCTTACTCAAGGTATTTATTAGTGGACTGTCGACTTATCGCCGGCGACTCGGTTTCTTGGCAACTACTACATAGGCAAGCGACCGCCAACTAAGTACGTAGACACTTATTTGAACTAATAAAAGTAACTAAGCTAGCAGAGGTGGGCCGTGTGCTTGTCTGCCACCTAAAAAAAAATACATACGCCTGATTGTGTGAGCGTTACTAACTGCATCGTTTCCCACTCGGGAACTCTGGCAACAAAAATAAAATAGCAACTTACAGTATTCGTTCATGCTTATGTAGAGTACTTATAGTCAAGAAATATTGTTATTATTGTTTATACTTTCTTACTTACTTTACTTACTTATTGTTTACACAAAAGAATAAAAATAATGCTTTTGTGTCAATACAAGTTCACTTCTGCTTTTGTTCCACTTCATAGTTGTGCTAAGATATTTTTTTTATTTAATAATAACTGGTGTGGAACATGATAAAAGTTTGAGAAACACTGATCTCCAATATTATTATCTGCACTTTGTCACAGTATATATATTCTTTTAATACTATGACATTGTCCTGTCAGTACAGTTGGTAAATATAGTTATAAAACATGATTAAAACTACATGTATTTGCATAGGCAACAGAACTGACAACAATGCAACGTTTTACGCGTCACAGTTGTATGAATTTAAGACTATATTTAGGAATGCGGTTACCTTGCGTTGGTTTTAGTCATCTTAATGTCTGTTATATTAATGAGTTGAACTAGGCCTCTCCTAATGCTGGGAGGCTTTGGCCTATTCTTTCCACATTTTAAGAGGCTAGTCCAGCAGTGGACTGCGATAGGCTAGTTCATTTAATTTGATATTAGTGAGTGGTGTACCACATATTCCCGTCATAATAGATATAATATATTAGTGGTTTCCCGGCAGAGTAGAATTTGGACCACCCCATCTCTTCCCATGCGGTGTCGTACAAAGCGATTTAGGGATAGGGCTGTTAAACATCAGACAGATATATACAAAGCAGACTCAGCCTCAGATGCATGGCTTGAGTGAACAATAGTGCCTGGAAGATGGCAATAGGCTCACCCCCTATTACGTGTGACCGAATTCAAAGATTGGTGAGATGTGGGTGTTAATTCACCTCTGCCTATCCCTCTGGGGATACAGGTGTGAAAATATGTATGTATGTAATATATGAGTTGTATCCGAAGTGCTTCCCTCGGAACCCGAAATCTGCTACTTGTTCTTCTTTTCGATTTTATTTTATTATCGTCAAGCGACTTGACTCTCACCTCCCAATCCCGAAAAGCTACGCTAGAACCTCGTCCGTGAATCAGTAGATGTTCTGACTTACAAGCGAGGTTCGCTTGGCCCCGAATGTTTACTCCAAAGGCTCAACCCATAATTCTGAGCTGATCCACCTCGGCGCGGCGTCACTTGTGGCAAATTTTGAAACTTCAAATCACCCCTTTGAGCCAATTTTTTTTCTGTTGTCACTTACGATCACTGCTCCGCTCCCTCAAGTAGCGTAATGACGTATAGCCTAAAACTTTTGGTGATAAACGGACTACTCAACACTCCGTAGTAAGTAGTCCGTACTAAGTATTTATACCATAATTTACCTACTTTAATTTACATACCCTATGGTTGATATGTATGTACCTATAGAATATTACTTTATAAAATTCTTGTTGATCAATGGAGATCCGTGATCTCTGCCTACCCCTATGGGAGACAGGCGTGATTTTATGTATGTATGTATGTAAAATTCTTGTTCCTGTGTACGATACATTCTCTCTATAATATTACATTCAATAATGCACCTACTGAGTCTTTCTCTACACCGCCTTTGGTTGACTGGTAGAGAATGCCTGTGGCATGCTGCCTATGTACTTGTGCATAAAGTTCAAAATAAATAACATATTTTCAATTCCAACCAGTAATTCCTGAGATTAAGCGCGTTCAAACAAACAAACTCTTCAGCTTTATAAAATCAGTATAGATAGAGTTGATACTAATTCAATATCGGCGTCAAAAAAGAAACTGCGATGGTATGTGGTTTTCAACGTTAAAAATGTTATCGTTATCTATGCAATTTGACCGTGAGATGACCCTATTATACATGACATACCTATACCTTCTGTGGCGTGGCGGTAGAACGTTCGATTGCTAGAGGTCACGGGTTCTATTCTCGGTCAGTACTATGTGCTTGACTAAACCCTTAACTATGAGAAATGAAGAAAAGTAACTTTTAATCCTCATAGAAATAAAACTATTTTGTCGCGATGTACTTGGTATAATATTTCCCCGTGACCATGGCTGCTGAAAAACTACTGAACCCTCGCTGGCTGATTGTCCTGCCTGTGCCTATGACCACGGTCGAATGACTGGTCGAAACGGCAGGCAAACCATAGGTATTATGTATGTACCTATACCATTATCGCCTTAATTCCCGTAAACATTAATGTGTAAAGAAAAGTACTCAAAGGATTTTTGGATAAAAATAGCCCCTACAAAGGTTCTTAATTAGTCACGGTTTTTAATTTTGTACTTCTCTAATTTCAGGATCCTATCAACGATGGTGGGCAATGGGATATGATAGTGAACCTGGTGAACAAATACGGATTGATGCCCAAGAAGTGCTTCCCTGAGTCATTCAGCTCGAGGCGCAGTTTGCACATGAACGCGCTCATTAAAACTAAGGTAATTACTGACTTTTCTATCCTTTTTTTGGGTGATAAAAACTCACATCTTTTCCAAGATGATCACGTTAGTTTTCGCTAACATGCTTGTAATGACGTCACTATACGAATAGATTCTCTTTGTTATTGCAGCTCCGTGAATATGCCAAGGAGCTAAGAGACAAAGTAGCCGCTAAAGAGTCCGATCAAGAAATCCAAGCGACCATCAACAAACAAATAGCTGTCATTTACAATATCGTCGCCACTTGCTTAGGTAATATTTTTTAAACACATGTTCTTTTAAAAAAATAAAGTATGTTTAAAACTCCACTTTTTGGAACCAAGATCTGCTAGGACCAAGATAACTAGTGAGGTCTTTTCCTCAATTTACCTTACCGGGGAGTAATTGATTAGAGACGAGACTCTGGCGCAGCTTTTCTCTTGGGCTTGGAGGGTCGCACGGCAGTCTTTTTCGTCAACCCAACCATACCGTATAAGAGTGAGATTTACACCCCGAATTGATTAGGGACGAGACTGGCGCAGCTTTCCTCTTGGGCTTGGAGGGTCAAACGGCACTCGCTTCTGTCAACCCAACCATACCGTACGAGAATGTGAAAACACTTAAAGGCCGTCAAAATAAAACACTTCGTGAGACTAAATTTATAGGTGGCTGAGACCATAGCCGCCTACCCATTACTGGACACACACCCGTGTCAGTATTAAAAAAAAACTGTGCTAGGGATATGCCATGCGAGAGATATGCCTGTCGAACTCACCCTCGGCAACCAAAGCGACCCCACAGGCGGCGTGCGTTTTAGTCGGTTCGAGTCCGACATAACCTCTTTCACCGGCTCCGGTGGGGGGGTATCCGCGGGGATTTTGCGCACGTAAAAAAAAAGTAATAAAAAAACTGGTAACGGGCATATATTTTAAAGCACTGCGATGACGCTAGCAATAATAATAATCTTTTAAATAAATGTTTTTTTATTGACAGGTACCCCACCAGAAAAATTCACATTCGAATTTTATAATAAAGATAAAAATTATAATACCTTTGGCGCGCTCACTCCTCAGGAGTTCTACAATACGCACGTCAGACCTCTCTTCGATGTTGACAGTAAGGTAAATATCCTTATAACTAATATTATAAATTAGAAATATTTTGAACACTTTTTCGGGTTTCGTGCCTCAAAAGGAAAAAAGCGGAGTCCTTTTTTTTATACCACTTAGGTGGCAGATAAGCACACGGCCCATCTGATGGAAAGTGGTTACCGTGGCCTATTACGTGAGACTGAATTCAATGATTGGTGAAATGTGGATGTTAATTCACCTCTGCCTAACCCTCCGGGGATAAAGGCGTGATTATATCTATATATCATGTGTATGTAAACCAGAAACGTGACAAGCCGAAATAAACAAATATTCTAGAGCATTATACACAACTCTATCTAGCCCCATAGTACGCATAGCTTAACTAGCTTGTGTTATGGAATCCAGAATGCGGATGAACATATTAAAATATCTGATGAGGCCGCCAAACTGATTGCCACCATTGTAACATGCCCTCTTTCCTGCAACTTTGCCTTTAGCTTACCATTAGGCGAGGTGAAGTCAAATTTGCGCGTCCTATATAATTTTTTTTATACCACTTAGGTGGCAGACAAGCACACGGCCTGATGGAATGTGGTTACTGTGGCCTATATACTTTTTTTGTAAATACATGTAATAAATATCATACATAGAAAGATGTTGTCTCTGCCTACTCCAAAAGGAATGAGACGTTATTGTTTGTGTAATATCAGAATTAATATAAATTGAAATACAGTTGGTCTGTAGCCAGTAGTTGTTTTTATAGGAGGTAAGACACGACGGTATTTCCGTACCAATTGAGCATTCCGACTGAGGAAGTACCTCCACCCTACAGAATAACACGGCTATAATAATCTCGGGTTGTGTTCCCGGCGGTGAGTAGGGTAGCCAGAGCTAGAGGGTCGGCAGCACCGGTATGACTCCCCTGGTGTTATACACGTTCATAGGTCACGGTGACCACTTTCCACCAGGTGGGCTGTGTGCTTGTCTGCCACCTGCCACCTACATCAGTACTATATGTCTGGGCACCGCCGCGTGGTTTCCGGCTGAGTAGAATTAGGGCCACCCGATCTCTTCCCATGCGGTGTCGTACAAGGCGACTAAAGGATAGGGCTGTTTAACATAAGACAGATATATACAGCCCAGACTCAGCCTCGGATACTTGCCTCGAGTCAACAATGCTGCCCGGAATACGGCAATAGGCTCACCCCCTATTTCGTGGGACCGAATAGAAATTTGGGTGTTAATTCACCTCTGCCTAACCCTCCAGGGAAAAAGGCGTGATTATATGTATGTCTGGGCAATCGTTCATTGTAATTTTATTTTCTCTCACTCTCTCTTCTCAGAGTTACTGAAGTTGGTGTCATCATTTTGTCCACCTGGTCCCTAACAGTATTTAAAAAAAAAATTGCAGGTGTGCCTGGTATCGGACCCGCGGCAGTCCAACCCGTTCGGTCAGCTGTACACCCTGCAGTGCCTCGGGAACGTGGTCGGCGGCCGCCAGACCGCCTACAACAACCAGCCTATCGAAACGCTCATGAAGTAAGCCTAACTATTACTATACTTACGAATTATTCCCAGTAGTCGCCTCTACCCCTGTCCCCTGGTGTGTCCTTTTTATTGATTCTATATAGCATAACAAATGAAAAAAAAAACTGAAATCTACGGTAAACTACACACACCAAAAAGAGGAAACGAGCAAAACCAGTCAAGTCAAAACGGCCATCATAGCGTGCCGCAACTATACTTACTATTTTCGTAAATAACTACCGTTTAGTTTGGTTAGGTTAGGTATACCAATAAATTGAATTTACAATGTCTATAACAAGACGACAGTACCTTCTACTAATCAGTGACACGATTATAAACGAGTGTCCCAAAAATTTTCTTTTTGGGTAGCCAGTTGCAAAAAATAAATCATCCCGATACTGTCATGGTATTCTGTAAATAAAGTAACACCAAAAAAACTGTAGAAAAGTACGAATACCTATTTCAATATGTGTAACAAGTTCCACATAGCGCCATCAATCTCCAGTACAAACAGTCAGAGACATAAGTAATGCGCGCGCTTTTGTTTTTTTTTTTTTTATTAGTACAGGTACCCACCAGTACTACAGACAATTTGCGTTCTATGAATAGTTATATTATTTATTATGTTCCAAATTCATATCACTTTTCCGCCCGCTAAAAAGTCCTTAAAGCTCTCTTTTCTCAGTTCAGCAAATAGAAAGGATGAAGACGTTCTTACAATCTTGGTTTCAAAACCAACCAAAGGAGTTCATGCAAATTTTTTTTACATCACTTATGTGGCAGGCAAGTATGCCCATCTAATGGGAAGTGTGCAACCTCAGGAGTATCACACTCGTGAAGCCGAGTCTGGAAAAACTTTGTAATGCCCTCTTTAAAGAACTTATATACTTAATTGTAGTTGCTTGAAAAATTAACAGCAGGGAGGTCATTTGACGCTGTTCGTGAATGTTATAGTGTGGTGAAAGCAAGCATAGAGGGTGGTGAAGCCGTTTGGTTCGGCTGTGAAGTGTCGAAGAGGTTCGAGCGGAAGAACGGCCTAGAAGACTTAGACGCGTAAGTATAATTTTGTTTGTCGGTACGTGACTGATTCCATGAAAGCTGTGCGCTTTAACTGCCGCATTGGTGGCTTAGTGGGTAAAAGGCGATTTTTCGGTCGAAACTCCTCGGATTCGAATCCTAGCCAGTACTCTACCGTACCGACGTGAACCCACTCTTTCAAGCAATTTAGTTTAGCTGGAGAGGTTAACAGGAATACTTGTAATGTCTATTACTCGTTCTAGAACATTCTTTTATTTCCAAAAAAATACCTTTATCCGGGTTCGGCTCTCGATCCCGGTTACATTCAAAGTTCGCAATTTTGGAACTGGGATCAGCTCTATCGCTCTCCCTTTTATTGGCTTGTTTTGACTTGAGTGACTGGCGTCTAATCTCCCAATCCTGAGAGCACTAGAGCCTACTTTTTTTAATACCACCTGGTGGGAGACAAGCACACGGCCCACCTGATGGGAAGTGGTTACCGTGGCTTATGGACGTGTGCAACACCAGGGACGTTACACTTGCGCTACCGACCTTGAAGAAACCTAATGCCCCTCTTAAAGAGCCCCTATTGTCCACCCGTCGATTAGCAAGTATACCGGCTTGCAGGTGATGTTAGCTTGGCTCTTTTTTATATATAGGACGCGGCAATTTGCCCTCACCTCGCCTGATGGTGAGCTAAAGGCAAAGTCTCATGAAAGAGGTTCACCATTATAGACTCGTAGCATGTTACAATGGTGGCACTCAACTTGGTGGCCTCATCATCATTCACGTCCCGCTTAAAAGACACGGGATTGTAGGAGGAAGAAAACACGTGAGCTGGTAAAGAAATCCAGGTGCAGCAAAGGAAAGAATCTCCGAACCGCTTGGTTCTTGATCGAATACTCTGCACCGTGTGCGGGTGGTATCTAAAACCTGCACGTGTTGTCCTGTGTAGGAAAGAAGGCGGGAGTAATTGGAAGAGCTTATCAGAACACTATCCATGGTAGGGACGGACAGCCATGAAAGCAACATCTCTGCACATCTACAAAGGCCACACAATAACGTTTATTCGTTAACTGTATTCATTTTAGCCACGATTACCGTCTTGTGTTCAACACGGAGGTGCAAATCGGGCTGCAGAAGGCGGACAGACTGATGTACGGGGACTCGTGTATGACGCACGCTATGCTCTTCACGGCGGTCGGTACTGATGTGAGTACTCAACAATACATATCAACAGAGCTGTTTAAAATTTGTAATAAATGATCAAGAACATGTTATACTTATACGCAGCGACTATAAGTGAAAAAACTTGTTATTGGCTTTCTGTGACCGAGTCCAACGCTATTCATGTTTTTATGCTGTAAGTTTTCCATGTACTAAATAAATAAATAAATAAATAAAGTTATATCTTGGTCCAAAATAATATATATTACACATAATCACGCCTTTATCCCCGGAAGGTCAAGCAAAGGCGAATTAACACATTTCACCAATCATTGAATTCGGTCCCACGTAATAGGGGTGAGCCTATTGCTGTCTTCCGGGCACTATTGTTGACTCAAGCCTCTCTGAGGCTGAGTCTGGGCTGTATATATCTGTCTGATGCTAAGCAGCCCTATCCTTTAGTCGCCTTGTACGACACCGTATAGGAAGAGATCGGGTGGTCCAAATTCTACTCTGCCGGGAACCACGCGGTCAAAAATAAGCATAGCTTGTATTAATTAACAATAGCAGAAATAAAATAAAATGATTATGTACTAGAAAACGGATAAACATACAGTACAACCCGTTTACTTTAAGTTTGGACCTGACGTCTATGTAACGTCATCGACGCCAGGTCCAAATGGTTATCACTAGGCATTTGGTACCCTTAGCACGAAAAACTAACCTAATCGTTTCGTAAACGTTTTTATAGGAGGTAGGACACGGCGGTATATCCATCCAATTGAGCAGTCCGACTGGGGAAGTACCTCCGCCCTACAGAATACCGCGGTTATAATAACTTAATGTTGTGTTCCCAGCGGTGAGTAGGGTAGCCAGAGCTCACTGGAGAATTTGTCCTGTCAGTGGGATGACTAAAAGCTTGTCCTGCTTTGTCCTCCACACTGACGGTACAGAAACTTTGTGCTTACAGGGTCGGCAGCGCGAGTGTGGCTTCTCTGGTGTTACACACGTCCATAGGCCATTGTAACCACTTTCCCTCAGGTGGGCCGTGCGCTTGTCTGCCACCTAAGTGTTCTTTAGGGCGGAGGTACTTCCCCAGTCGGACTGCTCAATTGGACGGATATAACGCCGTGTCCTACCTCCTAGAATTACTACTTGTGATTCTGTATTGGCTTGTTGCTGGTAATTTTTGCAGTCTACTTTAATCTTTCATTATTTATTTCCCCACAGGAGAAAGGCCGCCTGCGTAAGTTCCGAGTAGAAAACTCTTACAGCGACAAGGAGTACGATAAAGGATACCTGCTGCTCACCGAGCCCTGGTTCAGGGAATTTGTTTTCGAAGTAAGTTACCTACCTATACATATTTTAGGCTACTAGCCGTAGCATAATTGATGACACGTCGTTGTTTCCGAATGTGCCTCGCTGTAAGTGAGAAAGGGAGGGAAAAGAATGTCTGGTGGTATAGCACATGTTTACAATTTGTTTGTTTGTCCGCAGGTCGTAGTAGATAAGAAATACGTACCACAAAATGTATTAGAAGTGTTCAAACAAGAGCCTAAATTGTTGCCAGCGTGGGATCCCATGGGTACGCTCGCTTGCCCAATCTGTTCTAAAGAGTAACCCATGAAGACTACTCTACACTAAACCTGCCTGTAAGAGTAAACAGAAAACCTATTATTTTACAGAATAAACAATTTATCCCCACATATTTCTTTTGCACTACAGAAAAAAAATCTGTTTCTAATTTAGAAACAGAATTTCTCACAACGATTTTTGTATTTAATTACTGTTACCGTTATCAAACATGTTTCTGTATACAGGGCTTTGATATATCTAAAAGGGCTGTAGTGTAGACACATAGGAAATTTATTCTGTCATGAAACAGAATTATCCTGTACGGCGGTAACGCTGGAAAAACGTAAAATACTTAGTAAAAGTATAAAATGTACTTTTATGGAATTACGCCGTCAAATACTACTTACTGTATTAGTGCTAGTATAATATTTTTTTATATGTATACATTAATATTACATTTTTGAATATTGTGACAAACAGAATATTTTACAGAATAACATTCAGTTTATGAGTACATGTTAGGTAAGTAACTTGAAAGTATATTTATTTCAAGAATACATTTCACAGATTCTGTAAAAGTTCGAAAAAAAATCTGTAAACTTTCATTTCAAAACAAAATAAAAGCGGGCTCATTTTGTTGCTACAAGCCTCTAGTCTAGAGTCTAGACTGCTAGTGTATGTATAAGGTCGACCATATAAATAAGATGTGACTTTTTATACTATAACATTAAATAGTGTGAATTACTTCTAGATTGCAATGTATTGTACAAATTAACGATACAGTGACATGAAAAAATAATAATTTAATGCTATAGAAAAATAACCCGTCAGTGGTTTCATTGAAAGATCATTTCTGTATGAACTGAATTTTCATAACTATAGATTACTGACATAATTTAGTCATAAAAGTGTTAAAGATAGATAATACTGATAGCAAAATCGCTATTGAACTAAAAAATATACTTTATACGTTTTTTTGATCACGTTTGGACTACAAATTACTCCTATGGGATGACAATTATTATATTCTTCTTTTTCATTTGCATTGATGGTGACAAAACTGCTCATATTATGGATATTATACACCTTAAATATATACATATCGGCATATAATCAAGTCTGTATCCCATGGAGTAGGCAGAGAACTAGTTAATAGTAAATGTACCCACCATTTACAAGTTTGTGTTCAATTTGTTACCAAAACAAAGTGCTATTAAGTATAGAGGTAATGTATTATTATATATTTTTTAATTATTTATTCGCTTCAACAGCACTGGAGGTTGCGAATTTTATTCATTATTCAAATACAATATATTTAATTTCTGGGCATTTAATGTGTTTTATTTTAATCATAAAAATTTGCATGCAAAGCCTGCACTATAGAGCTCGGGGCCTACACTCATTCTCCCCTCCAACGAACGGAAAACGGAACTTAAAAAACGTTAAAATAAACTAGCTCATAGACCACCACCACCTGCTCTAAATGCGCCCCCCCCCAGCCTTGGAAGACTCCGGCATAGCAACTCTTTACTCGTATACCGAATACGCAAAACAACGAAACATGGATAGCTGGTGACTAAGGAGTCAGTGGGGTTCGACCCCTGAATATTGTATTATCGACGTTTTTTTTTTGAACTCCATAAAGAAGTAAGCAAGTATACCTACCCACTTGGAAGTGTCGGCTTGAGTGGACCTACTGTGTAGCTTACTTTTATAATGAAAATCACCTTGTAAAACATCGTGCATGACTTTGCGTAATATGTTAGTTTTATAAATTATAATACTTATCGTATCGTAAACAAGGCAAGGTCAGCGTGGTAACCATTAGTTCAAGTTTTGTTCCATTTCGACCTTCATTGTTCATTTTTCACTCAAAGTGACATATTTGAATATAAAATGAATGACGATTGAATTCATTAATGAAAAGATTCTACAGTATTTGATCGGTTCACTTCTGGCATGTAGTGTCTTTCACTCTCGCTCCGATTGAATTAAAATGAAAAGTCTGAACACTGATTGAACGTTTTCGGGTTTGTCATTTTGTCTCGAGTCATTCCTCGTCTTTGTGTTATATTTCACTGTTCAATAATATCCTTTTCTGTCGTTCGTTAGTGAGTTTGTTATGTTGTGTATAGGTACATCCTAACACCAACTGCAACCACAAAATGCCGCCACCGGCATACGGGATATTGTGGTTGTAGCCGGTGACCCATTGCCAACAGTCGGGAAAGAAAAAAGCAGTTTCAGTTTAACAATATAATTAAACAAAATTGGAACGACAACAAAACAATGCACATAACTATTACAAAAACATATCCATTCATTGCGAGATTTCGATTACTTTCCCATTACTCTTATCACAATCCTTACCCTGTAAAGACTTTCTCTTTAAGGCTCTTAAATATTTTAGTTTTGCCCCCACACCTTGGCACATTCTTATAAGTCTTGTATCGTGTGTGGCATACCCAAACGCTATAACATCTTCAACAATAAGTCGCGCTACAGTAAGATGGCCCTTCTGAGCGTAAGATAACGCTGAGTAAAGACGACTTCTTGCTGCCAAACTGTCATCTCCAAGCATCTTGGAGAGTTTGTACTGTCTTCTTGAAATTCTTCCAGCTTCGTCTGCCTGTAATTTTGTATTAGTTACTTTAAGAAATGATAAATGCTAGAAAGTTTAGTGTACCGTAACCGCTGTACCATGCCTTGGGTATGTGCGCGGCAAGACGGTGGGAGTATCGACCAATCAAACGTCAAATTTGGTCAGTCCACCGCCAACGGTCATGACGGTAGGTATATCTTTTTTTTTATAGGTACCACTTAGGTGGCAGACAAGCACACGGCCCACCTGATGGGAAGTGGTTACCGTGGCCTATGGACGTATGCAACACCACGGGTGTTACACTTACGCTGCCGACCATGAAGAAACCTGATCCCTTCTCAAGATGCCCCAAGAACCCCATATTGTAGGTGCTTGGGAAAACCGCAACAGGGAGGTAATTCCACAGCTTGAGTGTGCGTGGGATGAAATTTTTTTCATACCTCACAGTGCGCACCGTCTCAGTTCGCAATGTGTCTTGCTTGCTCTTGAGTCATGCTCTTTCGTTACCTTACCGCCACGCCGCGCTTTCTAAGTGTGTACTTATAGTGGTCGCGGACATATTAGTCATAATCACAATAAGTAACCACAAGAATATTAAAGGTCAAATCAAACCGCACTAGCCCGACACTGGCGGAGAGAGGCGCGTAGCGACGCGTTTAGAAAAATATTCTTGCCCCTTATATCTTAAGGCATAAAACGCACTGCAGCATACCGGCGCGGCGCTTCGTGGCGTTCCACTGTATATAGATCTTATTCTGCAGATTCCGTATTTATACAGTCATGATCTTAATACAGGCTTAATACTTTTAAATTTAATCGAATTGAACATTCAAAGCAAATCAAACTGTTTTATTGATTTAAATTGTATTAATATCTCAACTAAATGTGTACTAAATCTCAGAACATTCAGTGAACCAGAAGGGGGGGGGACCATTAATGCACTACCTGGCGCATTGGCATACTATACAGTAAAATATTGTTATATAGTATACTTAAACAGAGGCATTTTTGTTAAATACGATTTTTGGTACCACATAATAGGGGATGACCCTATTGACATCATGCGGTACTAATACACCTCTCGCTACCCCTTTGGGGCCTTACAGGTGTGAGTGTATATATATACTTTGTTTTTTTTTTTTATTTAGAATATTAGCAACCAAAATTACTACTAAACTTTACTTACACAGTGGTCAAAATAGTCGCCTAGAGCTGAGTATGCTCCTCCAAGAGTTGATAACCAAGAAAATGCATTTTCTATTTCTACTCTTGTCCATACTAATTTTAGTATTCTTTCATTCCTGTAATTATAAATAATATAGAAGTGCAATGTAATTTTAATATATTATATATATTTGTTCTGGATGTTTCTATGCATATTAATAACTAAGTATTTACAAAAACAAAAATATTTAAGTATGCTAAACTTGTAACTGCATTCTAGAACCCTTAACACAAGCTAATATACAATGGTTACTTTGGTTATAAATAGCCCTGTCTATGATCTAGAATATTATTAAAATTTTACTGAAGTAGGCATTTATTTCAGTTTTACCATGCATAGTCAATTATTTCAGCATCAGGTGGCTCCAGAATCAATTTTAGGAATGCAGTACCATTCAACGGGTATCCGCTTAGCTTATTTAGATACGTCACTACGTTATGCCGGTAGACATTTGAGTTCATACATTCTTTGACAAAAAGCTGTAGAAAAAATGCATTTGTCCTCAGCTTTAGTAACTGTTTAGCCGGTATTTCGTCATCTATTTCAATTTCACAACAATCTCCTATCTTTACTCCTACAGATTTATAGCACTCTTCATTAGGAAATACACTAAAGTCTTCAGAAATGTAAAATATTGTAAATGGGCTCCGAAAAAGACGTATTTTCGTTAACACCTGCATTTCATAGGTTAGTAGGTTTTTGTGTAAGTTCAATTCCTAACAAATATGAATAGATTCACTTTATTGCACAATGATTCCCATTTAATTTATTAAAATACGTAATTTTTTACTTTACACCAAGTCCTAACTCATGAAAGATTTTTATTTTTATCAATGAAATTGAAAATGACAGTGTCACTAAACTTGTTACCTTGTCACTGTCACTTCCTTTTTTTTATAAATATCTTTCTTTTGGAATGGCTACAGGGACTTTGTTCCATCTAATTTATACACACATCAACAAAGTCTAGGGAACAAGGACATTTCTAGTTTTTATTTAAAAACCCTTTCTTGTAATAGTGAGTGTTTTATATCAATAGAAGGGTATTTTTATACCGTTTTTAATTTTAATTTTAATAAAAACATTTTCATACCAATTTTTTTTATTTTTAAGAAAGAATTGAATAGTGCCAATGTTGAGTATTACAACCTTCTATGATTAGGCACAAAAATAACGAGGTAGTAAGAAATACAGTAATTAACCGTACTTTAAATGTTTTTTATAATCTGTAGGACCTCCTAAAGCATTAGCAACAGCTCGACAACGGCGTGGCATACTTAGTATGAGATTGTCAATCATCGTCTGTGGAATATGGCTCCATACACTGCGAAGGTGTAAAAAAAATTGTTCTTCAGTGTTCAGATTTTCCAAAGAATCACTGAAAGCTCTTCTCCCAAGCAAATCCCAGGCATGCTTTATGGGATTGAGGTCGGCAGACTGAGCAGGCCATTCCAACGTCGTCATATTGTGCTCGCTTTACGCATTGACCACTACCCTCGCGGTGTGTGACCGTGCATTATCTTGCATGAACATAAAATCTTGACAGAACTGCTGTCGATGAGGGATTACCATGGGGTGTATAACCTCCTGAATGTATTGGTTTGCATTCAAATTGCCCCGTATCCAAACGAGGTCGGTCCTTCCACCAAGGCGAATTCCAGCCCATACCATGATTGTTCCACCTTGGTAAGGATGAACTTCTTGCGGATTCTGGAGACGACTCCGACGTCCAGGAACTCGCCATATACGCACTCTTCTCGAATCAGGATGAAAACCGAAGTAAGATTAGTCGGAAAACAGAACCCGTGCCCATTGATGGTCGATCCACTGTAAATGTGCGTTAGCCCACAATAAGCGACGACCTCGATTTCCACGTCGAAGAGCTGGAACCCTAAGCGGTCTGCGAGCATAAAGATTGGCTTCGTGTAGTCTTCTTCTGACAGTTTGATCGCTAATAACCACTTGATGCTGAGACTGGAGGCCTACGACCAACTGACGAGCAGTAATCGTGGGGTGCCGCCTTGCGGATTTTTGCAAGAAACGATCTTGTCGTGGGGTAGTAACCCTATTTCGTCCCCTGTGACGTTCGGCAACATCCCCTGTAGACCTGTAGCGTGCCCATAATCTGCAAATTACGCTTGGTTGGGTGTTGACAGCATCCACTACGTCGCGTTGAGTTCGTCCAGCTTGCAGCATACCAACAGCCCTTAACATCTCTTCGCGACTTAAATGACGACGTGACATGATGACTACAGTCACAAAAATACACAAACCATACGTAAAAGACGTATTATTGATAATAAACGTTATTTACAATCAAAAAAAATAATTTTTATTTTGCCTCAGAGAAACTGCACAATCAAACACTTTTAAAAGTTTTCCCTCCATATTCGAAAATCATTACTTATTTAAATTTATTTTTAAATTTCGAACAACTCTGTAATCTACTTTATTCTATTTTTATTTATTTGCTGCCAGTTATTTGCAAAACAAGATTTACACGAAAAAAAATAATTGGGGTCATCTTGTTCCCTAGACTTTGTTGAGGTGTTTATTAAACATATTCAAGAAAGTTTTATCTAATTATAATAATCTTTCATTCTTCTTCTGCCGAGTTCTACCCGTACCCGTATCCAGGGGATCCAGCGAATCCAGTGGCGTGTGAGGTACGTACCTATATACATTTACATATTACGCTTTATCAACACTGAAGGTAATGTGAAATAGTGATTTATAGTAGCAAAGGTAAGCCCAAGAAAAGATGAAAATTCCATCCATCATGAATTATAAATGACAAGGGAGAAAGCATAAGGAGGAGGTAGGACACGGCGGTATTTCCGCCCGATTGAGCAGTCCGACTGGGGTAGTACCTCCGCCCTACAGAATACCGCGGTTATAATAACTTCGTGTTGTGTTCCCAGCGGTGAGTAGGGTAGCCAGAGCTCACTGGAGAATTTGTGCTGTCAGTGGGAAGACTAAAGGCTTGTCCTGCTTTGTCTTCTGCTGACGGCACAGAAACTCTGTACTTACAGGGTTGGCAGCGCGACTGTGACTCCTCTGGTGTTACAGACGTCCATAGGTCACGGTAACCACTTTCCATCAGGTGGGCCGTGTGCTTGTCTGCCAACTAAGTGGTATAAAAAAAAAAAAATAACACACATGGTAACATAGTATGATAAGGCTCTAACAAAGCCAGCAACAGCGTTTCCTTGTTGGAATCCATTACATTTTGTTACCAAGTGTATTGTCAGTCAGTAACAAAATTGATTGAATAGAGTGTATTGTGACATTTGTAACTCACTACAAATCCGTGACGTCTCAGCTGCAGAACCGCAACGTATTTGCCACGCAACCGCGACATCTCCGCTGCGCGAACGCTTCGCCCCGAAACCGCTCGCAAGCCGCTAGTATGATAAGACCCAAATAGTATAGTGATAATAAGAACCTAATTCCACTCAGCCAAGTCGTAGGTAACTGGCTTGTACTACTGTAAGATGGCTGTTTATTGTATCTTTGTATAACTGAAGTAAAACTCCACTCCGCTGAACACGTTTCCAATCGGCCGTTTGTGAACGAAAAAAGCTATGTTTCGAACACAGTATTATTTATCAACGCCTAAAATGACACGACTCCTGTCAGAAAATTGCAGATTCGGCAGCCATTTTGATTTGTTCTGTCCATTGACAGACCGGCGTATGAAGAATTATTTTCATTTAATTCTTCTACATCACAGTTTTAACGCCAAATTTGTGTTGATGAAGTGAAAAGTGTAAAGCACAACATGGCGCGATACGGTCAGAGACCGGAGAATGCTCTCAAACGAGCAAATGGTTAGTACATGATTACCACGTTGCATTTGGAAGAACCTTGTCCATCATATCGCTGGAATTTACGCGTATGATGCTGTTACAAGGCTTTTATACTCTTGGTCTATTGATGTTATGAGTCTAATAATGTATTCTTTGATTGACTGGTATTTCTATCAACCATAATATAGAACAATTCAATACTTTTGCGTAACAACCTTACTATAACCTATTTGATCTACATTTATGAGTGACGTAGACTGGCTGAGTTCTTGAAACTACGTGAAAGTGTCAAAGCGCTTTGTACTGACAGTATTATACCATAACATTCCTTACCCAAATTCATTTACATTAATTTAATATACATGGCAGTAGATATACATAATCAATTATGAAGAAATAGTGCAATATGGTACTTAATGTCCTAGCGCTGCTGTTTTAGATCAATGAATAAATGCAAACTTTGCATTTCTGCCATTGCAAAGGAATCAGTTGAATATCTTATTGATATAATTTTTAAAAAAGGAAGCATCAATTTTGACTCCAGTGCTTTAAAATAAAATATCATTCAGAAAATAGTATAAAAATGGATTATTATTGTGATAGGAATTGAAGGGATTATTCTATCATAAATAAAGCTTATGTTTTATAACTGATATAGACACTAATCATGAAAACCGCTCTTATAAATCCATTTCATGAATAACTTATCTTTACTATCAGTTAACTTTATAATTTGCTTTACTTGTACAATTATGCTGGAAACCTAAGCTATTTGAAAAGCTACCAGAAGTCTGTAATAATTATGTAATTTGCAGATGTTGATTAATTAATTAGTATTAACTATTATTGTAAGCTGTAATAATTGTTATAAGAAGAATGAGAATAATTTATTTGGTGTTAAACATGGCAATGTGGATCTTGCTATATGTTAAAGCACAACATGTTTAGCAGATTGTAGTATGCAAATATTATTAGTAAATATAATTATCAGTTCTTCCATTTACTATGAGTTCAATTACTAAAATTATGGGTGTCACTACAATAATATATAAAACTAAACAGTTTCAATTTTTAATTAGTTTATTTGGACTTATTCATTTTCTACATGTCATGAACTCTTTCACTGTGTAAAAACATTTATCTGTATACACATAAACATTATAAATCTAGCAATACTGATGCGTATATCACAGCCAAAATATCGCTATGACTATGTTAATTCAAAATGAACATAGTCATAGCGATTAAAAGACTGGCCAAGTGCTAGTTGGACTCACTCATAATGGTTCTATACCATTATCTAGGCCCCCTTAAAGTCACGTTTGATTCATGCCCAGTAAATATTATCATGTTTTTTGTATTTGTCCTGCCGCATTTGGTTTCCGGCAGAGTAGAATTAGGGCCACCCCATCTCTTCCCATGCGGTGTCGTACAAGGCGATTAAGGGATAGCGCTGTTTAACAGCAGACAGATATATACAGCCCAGACTCAGCCAGTGATGCATGGCTCGAGGCAACAATAGTGCCCAG
This sequence comes from Eilema griseolum, assembly GCA_963662185.1. NCBI lineage: Eukaryota > Metazoa > Arthropoda > Insecta > Lepidoptera > Erebidae > Eilema > Eilema griseolum. The sequence goes on from OY759249.1 coordinate 9,356,072, forward strand.
AAAACGGCAATAGGCTCACCCCTTATTATGTGGGACTGAATACAATGATGGTGAAATGTGGGTGTTAATTCACCTCTGCCTAACCCTCCAGGGATAAAGGCGTGATAATATGTATGTTTTTATAGTGGTAATAGAAATACATCATAATATGTTGAATTTTCAACTGTAGCTATCATGGTTCATGAGACACAAACTGATGACAGACAGATGGACAGTGGAGAGTTTTTTTACCTTTAGGTATGGAACACTAAAAGAGACCAGTCTGATTTACATAATTCTAACTGCCAAATTTTCCCAACAGAGTTTATGGATCTGGAGAAGCCTGCAAGAGCCTTAGATACCTTGCAAGAAGTTTTCCGTAATAAAAAATGGGCATACAACTGGTCCGAATCAGTGCTGGAACCAATTATGTTCAAGTATTTGGAACTATGTGTGGACTTGCGCAAGTCCCACATAGCCAAGGAGGGCTTGTTCCAGTACAGGAATATGTTCCAGTCTGTGAATGTTGGCTCACTGGAGCAAGTTATCAGGTACTTTATGCACTCACTGTCTCAATTTTAAATAAAACTTTTGTCTGTTGTTACTAGATCTGCCATGTTGCAGTCTTACCCCTCATTGACACCATGAAATAAGTTGTAAACTTGTTTATAAAGAACTTGTTGAAGACTAATCAAAACACAATACTTTTTTTATACATGTATCTCAGATACTTTTTCCTTCACATATAATGTATAGCTAACTAGTTGTAAACAAGTTTAAAACAGATTTATGTTCTCACTGTAGTCATTGTAGCTAGTGACATCTTGCAATTTGTCAAATACATGTTCTATACTTAGGTGTAAACGAGGGGTTAAGAGTGACCACATCTATTACCAATCCTATTATGCTAGTCGCACCTCCCCTATCTAGTGATAAGATGTGTCACTGGTTCACTGGTCATTTCGAAACTAGAGATGGTCCAGGGTCAGTAGGGGCGCGAGAAATTTGTTAGTAATTATCATCTCGTCTCTGATTGTTGACCCAAGACGGCGTGCGGTTTCAATCGGTTCGAGACCGACAATTTAAAAAGAAATCATACATAATAAGTACCAGGTCAAATTCGCCTTGGTGTCATGGATAGGCAAAACAAACAATGCAAATAATTGTGACCAATAGGTAGTTAACCTACCACTGATGACCATTTCACAGAATCTATGTTAATACTCCATTCGGCTAGATCCTAGCCGGCCCTGTGTGTATATGGACCACATGGCTGCATGTGCAACCGCTATGGTTTTATTCAGGGGTGAACATTTGATGAACCAAGCTAAAATAACTAAAAAAAATTAAAGAGTTAAATACTCCAATATTAGCTCGTTCATCCACTCCATCATTTGCGCCGCCGCAGGCGAAATGAACGATTACAACGAATGCAGACGCGCCGATACAGGCTGCAACGGGCACCTACGCGCCGCGCCTTTGTAGTTACCGACTCCCGGATCGGACGGGCGACAAGAGGCAACAATAGGCCTCATCGGACGCGACGGAGCCTGGCGCGGGCTGGCCTGTGATAAAACGGACGGTGGGAACCGTACTTTAATACTCCATTCGGCTAGGTACTTGCCGGCCCGTATTGAGCATTCCCACGGCCTGAGGCGGCCTGTTGCGGCCTGTTCATTGACATTTCAACATGTTAAGTGTTACGGACCGCATGGTTGCATGTGCAGCCGCTATGATGGTGAACATTTAATGAACTAAGCTAAAAGAACTAAAATAAAATTAAAGAGTTAAAAACTCGAATATTAGCTCGTTCGTCCACTCCATCATGTGCGCCGCCGCAGGCGAAATGAACGATGACAACGGACGCAGACGCGCTGATACAGACTGCAACGGGCACCTACGCGCCGCACCTTTGAAGTTACCGACTCCCGGATCGGACGGGCGACAAGAGGCAACAATAGGCCTCATCGGACGCGACGGAGCCTGGCGCGGGCTGGCCTGTGATAAAACGGACAGTGGGAACCGTACTTAGATGTGTTTTTATAAAAAGTCTCTACAAAATAGTTTACCTTCAGTTGAGTACCTAACCGAATAGAGTATACAAATTAATATCATTATTAGGTAAATGTTTTTTTTTTCAACAGAGGTTATCTACGCATGGCAGAAGAGCGCACGGAAGCTGCTCGTGCACAATCCACACAGGCAGTCATCGAGACTGATGACCTGGACAACCTGGCAACACCTGAGAGTATTTTACTCAGTGCGGTGTCTGGGGAGGATGCCCAAGATCGTTCCGATAGAACTATACTTACACCATGGGTAAGCTGGCCATGGAACTTAAAAAAATACCATTTTGTAGTAAAGATTGCAATCTTTATTTGAGGGTCATGTCATTGAATGCACTATTTTTTTTATACCACTTAGGTGGCAGACAAACACGGCCCACCTGATGGAAAGTGATTACCGTGTTCTATGAATGTGTGCAAAACCAACAGAGTCAGACTCACGCTGCCAACCATGTAAGCACAGAGAGTTTCTGTGCTGTCAGTGTAAAAGACAAAGTAGGACAAGCTTTATCTTTTACATAACACGAGGTTATTATGGCCACGGTATTCTGTAGGGCGCCGGTACTTCCCCAGTCAGACTGCTCAATTGATCGGAAATACCACCCTGTCCTACCTCCTTTACTTTGGACCAAGTCATATCATACATACCATTCTAACAAATAAATTATCCAACAGGTTGTATGAAATTGTGGATTCATTTTGGTGCAATTCAGAATTGGTGCCTTCAATGGCATGCCCCATCTATGAAAGCCAAAAACTTTAAAACAATAGATAAATTGAAAATAATTTCATAATATTCTTCTAGGTAAAATTCCTATGGGAGTCCTACTGCCAGTGTCTGGAGCTGCTGCGTACGAACGCGCACGTGGAGACCTTGTACCACGACATAGCGCGCATGGCCTTTCAGTTCTGCCTGAAGTATTCGCGCAAAACTGAGTTCCGGAAGCTCTGCGACAAGCTGAGGAAACATCTTGAAGATATTTGCAAACCAACAGTATGTTTATTTTTTATATTTGCAAACGATTTGTTATGACACAAGCCTATCTATAATCTCATTTTATCATAATTAATTTCGAGAAAGGCTCTAAGGGATTTCAAATAGATGTGGTCCCAAATGACAGCTTCAACATTTAACAGCACCAAATTTTCCTGTTAATTGTCATTGTCACTTGCATCCTTTTGCATTTCAATCCAAAATATGTTTTTTTTTTGTTACTGATGAGACATTTTGCTTACAGGTGCAAACTGGTAATGTGAGCATCTCCAAGCCGGAGACGCAGCAACTAAACTTGGAAACCAGACTGTTTCAATTGGACAGTGCTATACAGATGGAGTTGTGGCAGGTTAGTTATTATTAAAATTAGCAGAATCGGTTCCAAGGTCTTTACTTCTATGTGTAAACATACAGCTTTTATATATAATGTCAGGGTGGGACATGAACTCATGACAAACCACCTAACTAACACAAATTTCTTGAATATCCTCCGATATAATATCCCATGTATACCTATCCCATAGTTGTGCATGGTAGGCCTCGGAGGAACATCATGCATTGGGTGCGACGCGACAGTCTATATCATACATGTATGGTCTGTGTTAATTTACACCTGCACACTTGTTCATTCAGAAAATCATATATTTATATACAATAATGGTGACGGGAATTTACGCGCGTGATCTGAGTCGGACTTTAAACACGGCCAGAGTAACCTGGTCGAAACGTCTGGCTATTCAAAGGTATGTATGTACCTATACCATGATTGTATTCCTGTTAACATTATTGTATACTGTGGAATGCGAGTAAACTTACTTTGTCTTAAGAAAACGAGACGCTCCTATTAAAAATGTATTTATCATCCCAGGAAGCATACAAAGCTATTGAAGATATCCATAACCTGATGAACATGTCTAAGAAAACTCCTGTGGCCAAAACAATGGCCAATTACTACGGCAAGCTGGCTCTAGTCTTCTGGAAGGCTGGCCACTGTCTGTTTCATGCCGCCGCGCTGTTGAAGCTCTTCCAGCTTTCTAGGGAGATGAAGAAGAATATTACTCAGGAGGAATTGCAGAAGTGAGTTCTTGGCTCTTTTTTTTTCATGTTGTTTTGTATCACTTTGAATGTTGGGCAATTGGGTACATCAGGTTCTTTTTATTAAACATCCAAACTTGAATGAAACACAGAACTTAGATGTCATACTTCGTTATTGCAAAATAATTTAGTATAAGGTGTGTAACCATAAATTAGAATGGCAACACTTTGATGTCAAAATACAGAATAAAAGATAAATTTTCAAACATACAAACACAGAGTAAAGTAATACACTGGAAATAGAGGGCCCTCTCGTTAGTTTTAAATGTCAGCTAACTTCATATTGAATCTAGCGCCATCTCTTAGACATATTCCGAGAACTACTGTTATATATATATATACATACCTACAGGTAGGTATAACACAGCTATACCTATATATATACACACCTATATTATGCGTTTATACATACTGCATTGGACATATAAACCAAAACCGTTAAGGCCTGTTCCTCTAGAGTGCTTTATCCATTTTCAAATGTATTATTAATTTTAATGTTAATTCACACTATGATTAATAAGAATCTAAAAGGCTATATTATGTAGCCCTGGAAACTAGTGTAAATCAACAATAATAACAATCCATTAGAAACTGTTAATCATCACTCTAAAAGAAAAGGCCTAAACGATTTTGGTTGACATATGCAATGCGTGCAATATGTATGTATGCATAATACAGGTTTTATTAAATTATAATAAAAAAGATGGTCATTCAATAAAATGAAAAATAGAACTAATTAATTGCAATAATAAAACACTATGATTATTTCATTTTTTATTTTTATTATGTTTATGTTTATTATAGTACATTACAGCATACGTTTTTGTTTCATCATCCCCATCATAACCTATTTTACCGCATAAAATACGATTGATGGAGCGGCACCAACTGTAAATTGTGACGTTTATCACCAAGTCTTCAAACAGTGTTTGAAGACGTTCTTTGTGTTCTGGACAGTCAGATAATAATGCATTGCTAAATATTGAGTTGATTGAATTATTAATTTATCCAGCGATGAACCAAACGTCTTTAAAGCACATAAACTTAACTAATACAGTCTATTTCGCACACAAACTTATTAAATAACGTTTTGTATCGCAGACCAATAAGATCAACCGGCACTTACGTCGATTATCCAAATTCAACTTGAACCCGATAGAAAAGCAGACCACTATGTTTCAATTTCCAATAGAGGAATTCATTGTCTCGATGTACTTGCAACAGAAATAACTTCTTATACTCGCACAAACAAAACACTATCGAATTATTTCAACTTTTATGTAATCTGATTTGAATTTTAAACATAAAATGGCGGTTTGATCTAGTCTTAACTGACATTTAAAGTGAATGACAGCAGTTCTGGTTTATCGACTCAACAATGCAGCGACATCTATGGAGCATTTGAACAAGCATCCATCATTTAGTATAGGAAGACAATTTACAGATGTCGTTTGTAAAACTAATAAACTGCTATGTATGGAAGTTTCCTTGGCCTGCATACAAAGCCTTCCGCTGACTTCACGCTCGCATTGCATACTCTTTCGTCTAAATACTACTAAATATATACACGAAACAACATGCAGTGCATACGTGCACACGTATATACGGACGGCTTAAATTAATCCACCAACGCCTAACAAAACTATTTTGTAATTTAGAATGGCGTGTCGCGTTTTGGTGGCGGTCCTCTCCGTGCCTTTGCCATCTTTGCACCCGGAGTTTGATCGCTTTGTGGAGACTGACAAGAGCCCGGTCGAAAAGGCGCAGCGGCTGGCCGTACTACTTGGCCTAGCCCAACCACCTACCAGGGCAAGCTTGTTGAAAGGTAATTTGATTTAATCTGTCCATATTTGCAGTCAGTAAAATACTAGACAGTTGATTGATTATACGATTTTGTCATGAAGTTATCTACAACTTAGGTGGCAGACAAACACACGACCCACCTGATGGGAAGTGGTTACCGTAGCCTATGGGCGTGTGCAACATCAGGGAAGTCACACTTGTGCTGCTGACCCTGTGAGAACAGATAGTTTCTGTGTCATCAGTGCAGAAGAAAAAGCAGGACACGCCTTTGGTCATCCCACAGACAACTCACTACTCACAGCTTTGTTTTTTTACAATGATTACGACGATAGTCATGGAGAGCCTAGCACACCATGACCACGATAGTACGATCTCACTGTAACCACACAGATGACAGTTACCTCTTTAATTTTACTAGATGACCTCCGAAATAAATCCCATGTGTAACTGTCCCATAGTTGTACATGGTAGGCCTCGGAGGCACATAATACGTTGGGCGAGACGCGACAGTCTGTATCATACGTGTATGGTCTGTGTTAACTTACGCCTGCACACCTGTTCATTCAGAAAGTCATGTACTTATGAATAACTCTTGGGAAATACCACACTTTCTTTCACAGTTGTTTGGTTTTTGTGTGACATTCTCATAAACAGCAATTATAATGAGATGATTAAAAAAATATAGATAATATAAGTATACAAATAATATTTCATTAGTCTTGCTGTATATTAATAAAAAGTGTTACAAGTTTTGGTGAAATTTTGTCATTCATGACCTAATATCAAATTATACTGCTTTGTGTCCCATGAATAGGTTTACATGTGTGGCGGGAACGAGATGAGATTCAGCCCCATGCAGAAGCTATTTATATTGTGTCCATCCTACTACAATTATTTTTTTCACAGATGTTGTTCGCCTAAACGTCGTCGCTCTGGCGACTCCTCAACTGCAGCAACTGTACTCTTGGCTCGAAGTCGAGTTCGACCCACTAACACTCTGCAACAATGTCAAGAGTGTAATCAAGTCCTTGGAGGAAGAGCCCAGTGAGTATACACCAATTGCCGAGTTTAATCTTTTTATGTATGAAAGTATGAAATGAAATGAAAGAAATGGCAATAGGCTCGCCACCTATTACATTGGGACCTAAACATAAACTGGCGAAATGTGGGTGCTAGCACCTCTGCCTATCCCTTCGGGGATATAGGCGTGAGTTTATGTTATGTTATGTTATGTATGAAAGTTTGCACTTTGCAGTTGCAAGGAATGTGTCCGGTTGACGTCATATAATGGCGTATAGTGCATCTTTCATCTCTTTCATATTTTCCATCTATATATTGGAGTCAATCCCTTGTATACAAAGTAGCCAGATATTAATGTCAATCTCTGACATTTATTTGATACATCTACCTTTAATAATAATATTACATTCAATTAATTTAATCATTTATTGATTCTTCTCAAACACAATAATTTACTGTCTTGCATTCACTTTCATCATTCTTGCATTTAATTTCATCTTTCTTGCATTCAATTTCACAAATTGCACTTATAGCACACAATTTAGAGAACCTGTAGTTACTTCTCGTGTTTCATGGAGGTCCTAACTAAAACTAAATTATTTTCTTGCAGATTCCTCTCTCGCCCAATACACCATCGCTCTCAATGACGTCGCTCTCGTGCGTCTGATCCGCCAAGTGGCCCAGTGTTACGCGTGCATTCAATTCTCGAGATTGTTGGAGCTGGCCTCCACAGATGACCTGTTCCATCTGGAGAGACTGTTGGTAGACTGCGTCAGGCATAATGATATGCAAATTCGAGTTGATCATGCTAACAAGTAAGTGTGACATTTTTACAGGGTTATTTTGGTTATTCTGTACTCTGATAAAATAATTTATTATAGTATAAGGTAAGGTAATGATGAGGTTAGATCTTCTTGCCTAGCGGCATACCCATAGGTGCAAAAGTCAATCAGTGTGAGAGCTTCTATAGAATCAGTGTAAATCATACATTCAATTGATGCAATCATTTTTTGATTTCTCTCTAACCCCATAACTTTCATGTTTCTGCGTTCAATTTCACTTTTTTTTTTTTTTTTTTTTTTTTTTTTTTTTTTTTTTTTTTTTATAATATCACAACTGTATATTGTTGTAGTATAAAACAATAATACCAAACATGCAATACTGTTTAACAATTCAAAATATTTCTGGGAATAAAAAATGTCAAGTAAATAAATGTCAAATTGCGATTACAAATTAAAGTATAAAAGAAATACATACAAAAAATAATAAAATATCAAAGTCAACATAGTCAAAGAATGTCAAATTATGATTACAAAATAAAGAATAACAATAATTAATAAAATATCGTTTATATTGAATTGTCATTTAGGAATTCTTTTCTTGTATTCAATTTCACCTTTCTTGAATTTAATTTCAACTTTCTTTCATTCACTTTCATGTTTGTTGCATTCATATAAAGATTCATTTATTTTGACAAAATGCCTCCGAAATAAATCCCATGTATATCTGCCCTATAGTTGTACATGGTAGGCCTCGGAGGAACATAATACGGTGGGTGAGACGCGACAGGCCGCAACACACACGTACGGTCTGTGTTAACATACGCCTGCACAATTTTATTCATAGTAACATCAAAATTATTTCCCTAAGCTGACATGGGAGATGGCCCTGGGTTAGCCAAGGTGCAAGAGATTGCCAATCTCACCTCTGGTAACTAATGACCCAAGACAGCAAGGGCTTTTAAGTATCCATAAATTTTCAAACGTTTTACTTGTCCTGTATGGTGCTGTATATTACATTGACGTGGGTGTTTGTTGACAGATGCGTGCACTTCGGTGTAGAAGCCGGTGGCGGTGAATGGTGTTCCACTGCCGATGAAGCCTGCGGGGGAGCTATACTGCAGGCCACTCCTGCTGAACAGGTCTATATTTTCAGATTCATGATCATAACAGCTTTGTATCCTGTTTACAAAATATGTCTAAACGACATCAATACCTTTATGGTTAAGGAGTCGGCCTAACCGTCTAGATGTCCCGAGTTTGAACACCTAACACAAATAATTTTACTTTTGTTAGAATAGCTTTGATAGAGAAGTTATAGGCAAGACTAGCAACTTTGGTTATTCTAATAAATGACCTCTACATAGCAATTAATATATCTATGTGGTGACAGAGAAAGAATACAAGTTTCAACACCTCATATCATTCGAAGGGACGCATACACAGACAATATCTGTTCACGCATGACTTCCACGGATAGTGAAATACTCCGACGTCAACGGACACTACGTGATATCCAAATATATATATATATAACACTATGTGAAGGAAAGCTTGAAATAAAACCCTGTACCAACTCATTTGGACAGCGTGGAAACAGTAGGCCAACGCCTACCAACATTGGGAGAGGCCAATGTCCAGCAGTGGGCTACGATAAGTTAAGCTTGACATAAAGTTATGTATAACTACAAGAATCTGTACAATAATATGTTTACCTCTTGAATTAGGCAAGTCTGTTTCCCAAGAGGCAATTTTAGCATTGGCATGAGGCAATTTTAGCGTAAGCATGAGGCAATTTTAGCATAGGCATGAGGCAATTTTAGCAAAGGCATGACGCAATTTTAGCATAGGCATGAGGCAATTTTAGCATATGCATGAGGTATTGTTTTCAATAGCGTGTGTTGATCAGGTCCGCGAGCAACTAGTCCGCGCGGCCGAGGTCCTTTCCCGCTGCGCCGCCACGCTGTTCCCCGCCCGCCGGCGCCAAGAGCGCGAGCGGTCCCGTCACGCTATGGTACAGCACTACCATGAACATAAGCACGCAGAACATCACCGCGTACTGCAGAGACACAAGATCATTGAAGAACGTAAGGAGTATATTGAGAGGCTGAATACTGTACGCGAGGAGGAGGAACTCAGGTAATTGCAGTGTTTTTTGTTCTTCTAGCGTGTGTAGGTAGTATAGGTATAGTCAGTGCTAAAATACATACTACAATGATTACACATTCCATAATAAGTACACGAAAAAAAGATACCACAATTAACAAAGTACTTGTTAAATTCCATAATTGTGTTACAAATCTTAGATTTCGACTATAATATAATTATTTGGTATTAGCTATTGTAACTTCTTTTGAATAAGATGTCGCACAAATAAGATTGTGGAATGAGCAAAATACGTACTCGCTCTTATTAGTTTTTGAATAAGGTTACACTTTGACTGCGCAATAGCTTTTGTTGTCTGTCTGTTATACGCACATGTAACCTAGTGAAAGTAATAATATGAGAGTGTACTGTAGGCATCTTTCGTCCCAAAAGTGACCTGGTGATGGTTCAATAAATTCGCCCGTTTGTTCTTTGTTTTGGTCCGTCCGTATAGTGAGTGCATATGCAGTTTATTACTTTTGTTCAAGGTATGTGCTGAACTTACACTTGCATTTGTAACTTCTATCGAATAAAAGTACTTATTAAATTATCATCTGGACCCAGAAATGTTTAGACCCTTTGGAATGTAATAAACCTGCCATCCAAACACTAATGGTTCCGTACCGCGGCACGCAGGCGACAGGAGGAGGTGTCCCGCGCGGCGGCGGCGGCGGAGGCGCGCCGGCTGGAGGCGGAGCGCGAGGAGCGCGAGCGGCGGCGCCAAGAGTCGGAGCTGGCCGCCATGCGCGAGCGCCACCTGCGGGAGCGGCTCGCGCACGTCAGCCAGACCGCGCACGGCCAGAAGATGCTGCAGAAACTGGACGAGGAGGTAATGCCCAACTATATTATGGTTACGCTTTTCATTTTAAAAAATACATGTACTTTGTAAATGAACCAGTTGAAAACCACCGGGTACTCGTGCCCAGCATTATGCTGAACTGGCAGTTCAGCATTTCAGTAGGTTGGTAATAGGCACATTGCAAGGTTATGCTGTACTAGCCAGGACAGTCTTTAGAGGGGTGACCATTATTTACACTTTAAGACCGCTGTGGCTCGTCCTGGTTGCCATATGAAAGTCGATTGAATGTTGAAAGTGAATTGTGGGCACCTAATCTAAATTTTAATCAGAATATCAGCATCCAGGATAAGACTTAATCCCGGGACTGTCCATTTTTAGGAGGAATTCTCTGACAATCGGAGCTAACTGGCCACATCGTAGCAAGTTGAAATTCCCCTTTATGTCTTAAAATGTTTAAGGATTGATGGGATGCTGGATATTGAATTTTCCGACTTATAGAAAAATTAGCATACCAATTGCTCCACATTTTAATTATAACTGAAAATAATCACGTCATGTCATTCCTCCGAAATAAATCCCATGTGTAACTGTCCCATAGTTGTACATGGTAGGCCTCGGAGGCACATAATACGTTGGGCGAGACGCGACAGTCTGTATCATACATGTATGGTCTGTGTTAACTTACGCCTGCACAAATGCCTTCATATACAGAGGCGCGGCAATGTATGATTTATTTCATGTATGGATTAATAACCATATTATTTTTGTTTAAAGGCTCTCAAAAAGATGGACGCTGAAGCTATCAACCAGCGCGAGGCTGAAGTGCTAATGAAGGAACGCCGGGACCTGCAAGCCAAGCTTAAAAATCAAGAGAAGAAGGTGTGTATCTTTTTATAAAGAAACAGTGAAGTCTTGTAATTGCATAAGGCTCAATCAAGATAATGGTATTGTACCACAAGTACGCAGCACTTAAGAAGTACTTACTGAATATTCCAACATTACCAGTTGAGCGCTGGACCACTAGACTTGTTCACTTTTCTTCGCCAGCCTTTTAATGTGAATATTCGTTTATAGGTTGACTATTTCGAACGAGCCAAACGTCTGGAAGAAATTCCTCTACTGCAGAAGAGCTTGGAAGAAAAGCAAGTGCAAGACAAGGCCTTCTGGGAAACACAAGAGAAAGAACGAATTCAACAACTTATTGGTAAGATTGACAAGACAGTAATGTTTATATCTCTCTTACGGTGTAGGCTTCTGATGATTAGAATAGGTCCACCGTATCTCTTCCCGTGGGTGACGTATAAGGAGCTATATTCCACACGATAATGAATATACAGCCCACGATAAAGTACCAACTTGCCGGAAATAATCTCACGCAATTACGTGGGACCAATAATTTCCAACCCAGAGAGAGAGAGCCAGAGACATTATTCTTCTACACTGAGGGCACAGAAAGTCATATTACAAGGTTGGCAGCATGAGTGTAATTCCCCTGATGTTGCACACGCCCATAGGCTACGGTAACCACTTTCCAGTAGGTGGACCGTACACTTGTTTGCCACATAGGTTATTTGAAAAAAAAGTTTTCGACTTAATGACTTGACTTATTCCCGTCGATAGTAATCTACTCATAGAACTTACTTAACTTACTCATAGAATATGCACGCACAATGGCAAAAAAGAGGCTAAGAGCGGACAAAAGTGAAAAGAGTCCCTTTCCATTCCTGCTATGCAATTCTCTAAACTTACAGTGTCGAGCATAGCGCTGCGACGGCCTTGATACAGTTTGTTATTGGTCGGACTGGGTGACGTCACTCGAGATCGACCAATGACAATCTCGATCCAGGCTGTCGCAAACGCTGCGACAGCCTTTATACAGATTGTTATTGGTCGGACTGGGTGACGTCACTCGAGTTCGACCAATGACAAACTCGATCCAGGTTGTCGCAGCGCTGCGACAGACGCTGTTTACGTAGATAATTGCACAGCTGTATAATATTTGAATGTAGATTTTATCAGCACATTTTTCTCATGCGGTGTCGTACAAGGCGACCAAGCGATAGGGCTGTTTAACTTTAGGGAGATATATACAGCTCAGACTTAGTCTCAAATCTATGGCTCTAGTTGAAGGCAATCAATTCAATGATTGGTGAAATGTGCGTGTTAATTCACCTCTGCCTAACCCTCCGGTGATAAAGGCGTGATTATATGTATCTATGTATGTATTTTGAACCGCGGTAGCCTAGTGATATGGGTAATGGACTGCTGAGACGAGGTCTCGGGTTCGATCCCAGGTTTTATTATGGCACACACTAATGACTTTTCAATGCTTTTTAAAGTTATGTGTGTATTTATAAACATAACATAATATTAAGCACCTCTGCCATCCCCGAAGGGGTAGGCAGAGGTGCTGGCACCCACATTTCGCCAGTTTGTTTTTGGGTCCCAATGTATGTGGCGGCGAGTAGTGTGGCGGCGCAATGTAGGTGGCGAGCCTATTGCCATTAACCGGGCACTTGTAAACCTGCGATATCGCATTATCGCAGGTTTATAAATGCCCGGTTAATGTCAATAATCTCGCCACCTATTACGTTAGAACCTAAACATAAACTGACGAAATGTGGGTGCCAGCACCTCTGTCTACACCTTCGGGGATATAGGCGTTAGTTATGTATTCGTCCGGGACGCGGAGTGTGTGCGTAAGGCAGTAACGTGTGTTGTGCGGCGCAGAGGCGCGCACGCGCGACGTGGCGACGGCGGCGCGGCTGGGCCGCATGGCGCCGCACTGCGCCGCCTTCACCGACAAGCTGCGCAACGAGCGCGGCGCCGCGCACACGCAGCGCCTCGCCGCCTTCCGCGACAAACTCAACGCCGAGCGTGAGAAGCGCTTGCTCGAGCGCCGCCAGCAGCGCGTCGAGAAGCGCCGCCAGGAGGTACGCGACCACAAACGACCTGTTTATTACAGCGAGAGACATTTGTCTTCGACCTCAAATGTGCTCTGTAGGCGCATTACGCGTTACTTAGGTGTCTCGCTGTTACGACCTCAAATTCACCAAGCATAGAATATTTGTTCGGTTTAATGCTGACACCGAACACGTGATGTGAGCCCGCTGGCGACGCGATTCAATTAGACAAAAAAGTTAAATTATTCAGTGTACTTTCGGTAACCGTCGCGACCGGGTGCATTCACCTAACATTAACATTTGAACAGTGACATCCTAACACAAAAATCTCATAATTGACATATAATTCAGTTTAACATTCTATCTATCATAAAGTGCAATAATTGTCAGTTTAAAATTAACAATAAAACATTTGTCTTCCATAACTAAAATCTCTTGATTCTAAACCCATTTGCGATCGTATCCCGAACAATATTATAAAACTATACGCGAGCGCTGTGGACTCGTTTGTCTTGCGTTGCGACTCGTTGGCCTAATCCCTCGTTTACACCACGAAACAAGTTCTAAACTTGTGTATAAAAATCTTGTAGAAGACTAATCAAAACTCAATACTTGTTTTATACATTTTTCTCAGATACTTTTTCGTTGACATAGGATGTATAGCCAACAAATTGAAAACAAGTATAAAATACATTTACGTAGCCTGTGACATACTGCAAATTGTCAAATACATGTTTTATACTTAGGTGTAAACGAGGGGTAAAATGTGTCCCAAGGCAGACCTACTGTGACCATACTATAAGTGATAATATAGGAAGAGGACAATCCCCTCTAAGTCGCAGTCTCAAGATAGGCATTGGAACTGTACACTCTATACAGCTGTATAGCTCCATCCCTCTACCTCTGTAGCGCGGCGTTTATAGCACGCACGGTAGACGTAAGAAGTGATTCATAGGACAAAATTCGTGCATAAATTAGTAAATTTTCAGTCTAGTAAATATCGCTCAAGTCGAATTTTAGCAGAGAAAATTGTTGCGATCAAGTTGAAGCCCTATCTCACTGTTTTCTTATAATAACTTAATATAGTTCAATTTGATCCTGGTTACTAATTATTAGTTACTTAACAAGCTACGTTTTGTATGTCTAGTGGTTGGCAGAGAAGCGTCGCTCCGAAGAGCGTGCCGCAGAGGAAGCTAAACGTATCAAGGAGGAGGAAGAGAGAAGGGAGCGTGAGGAACGCGAGAGGAAACAGCAGGAGGAGATGGCAGCCGAGCGTGAGCGCAAGGAGAAAGAAGAGAGGTAGATTTTCTATGACAATATTAAGACGATAGAGTAGTAGTTTAACAGCATATGATATTAAAAAAATCGTTATTTTACCCCAATTTGACATGCATATATTCCTTTTTTTTATATATAGGAGACGCTAACTTGACTTCACCTCGCCTGATGGTAAGCTAAAGGCAAAGTATCAGGAAAGAGGGTCACCATTACAGACACTAAGTAATGGTACAATGGTGGCACTCATCTTGGTAGCCTCATCAGATGCTTTTTCAAGTCCCGCTTAAAGGCCCCGGGACTGTAGGAAGAAGGAAACACGTGTGCTGGTAATGAATTCCAGGTCTTGGTGGTGCGGCAAAGAAAAGAGTCTCTGAACCCCTTGGTTCTTGCTCGTACATTCTTAAATGAGAAATTTTATGAAAAGGGTTATCTTTACATATTATGTAGGTATGTAAAAATATAACTAATCCCTTTAACAGCAGTACACATGATCATTTTTATAACGAATGACACACTAATGACCAAACTAGTAATAGCAATGTAATACCCTTTCAGAGTATTCTTCTCTGGAAACCCTCGCACTCATTACAAAAGCTCAAATAACACATCCATCTCTTACTTACAGAGAACATCAAGAGATGTTGGCCCGCGCAGAAGCCAAGATTCGTGCGAAAGAGGCGGAGATCCAGCGCAAGCTCGAAGACCAGAAGTCTACATCGTCTAGTTGGCGCCGCGGGGACCCCGGCGAGAGGCCTGCCCGGGGGGGAGACGACGGGTGGCGCGCCAAAAATGAACCCAAGGAGGAGAAGAAGAGCGATGTGTGGAGAGCACGTAAGTGGACTCGCTCTTATCACTGTTTGTGCTTTCCCGTTGTCCTACGCGATCTACCTCTTGTACAATGTTCACGCGACACAACGTAGACCACAATAAAGAACAGCTATATTTGATATTCACGGTCACGTTCAACTCACGTAGGACAACGTCGTAGCTATTTATTTATTTTGCTTTATTGGCAAAATGTAATTTGATTATAAAATTAGACACCAACATTATTGACTTATTATGCCACGTTTAATTCTGATTACTTTAGATATATCATGTTTAATTAAATCAATTATAAGATAAACGTTAATAAATAATAATAATAATTAAATAAAACTTAAGTTAAAATGCGTCGTGGAATTCCTCCGCATCGCATGCTTCTTGTGGTAGCGTTCCCAGAAGACTAGCAATCTCCGTGAAGAGATTGCAGGCGCTATAGACATTATAGACTTTATGGACTTATGTTTATCGTTTTTGTTGACAATGACTTAACTGCAAAAAATATTATTTTCACTTTATACGTATAAACTGTAACGACGCGCTCTGCGAACGTCGTCACACCGGTTTTGGTTCTATTTTTGAACGAAAAGTTTCGGAGCGCGGAGTGAATGACATTTTGACGTATCGCTGTCAAAAGCACCTTTCTTCCTATATTGAGACTGGATGGTCGATATTCATGGCTTCGTAACTTAATTTCAATAAATCTCATAAAAATGAGAGTATTTTGGCCTAAAGGATAATAGTTTGTGTCCTCACAACTATCCTCTTGTGGAATTATAGTTTATTTCTGGTGAGTTGTCATTTTTTAATAAGATTCCCTTTGATGGAAATTCGCCACGCTCCTAATTTGAAAAATAATTGTTAAAATTCTATTGTTTCAGCTCTTAATCTGAAAATATTATGATTTCTTTTGCTATTGGCATTGTTCCAGCAAATTAAGGCGGTAAGTCGCGCAAATTTATAGAAAATTAGGACCTCGTGTTCATATATAGGAGTTTGTTCTAATGACATGCAATTTTATTACAGGTTTCCAAATTGGAACCGCCTTTGTCTTTGCCTTTTCTCTTTTCTTTGGACCTTTTTCGGCGTTTCTTTGTCTTCGGTCAACTGCATTTCCTTATGGAGGGTTTGGGCTTTTCACCTCAAACATGGATGTACCGCATGGGCTTAAACTGAAAACTTCGCCTGCTACGAGCTTTCCCGCTGCTGTGTTTACATATACTCGCCGAGGGATGCCGTGAGCTTACTTTAATTATATTTTAAATCTAAACTTCAAAATAACCTAAAAATGCATTGGTGACATAAGATCATTTTGACCTAGCTTATAAAACTCTAATTTTAAATTTAAGGTTAGATATACATTAGGAATGTATCCTTGCAACTATTTCTAAATGCACACTGGAGTGGACAATAAAACCTTAAACCTCACAGTTTGGTTTCATTTAGCTCACCTCCGGAAGATTAAAAGTTTCCAATATCCGCTGATTATCTTAGGCATGTGTATCTCCAAGGCGCCCGAACTTTTATGGTAATGTACTTACAAACCAATTTTATTTATATTTCTTTTAAATAGGAGATTACACACTTACTTCTTTCATTGTCATATGACACATATTTTTTTATTATTACATCTGACGCTTGCGAACCAATTTTTTTTTACTTTGTAATAACACATATCTTTTAATTATTACAATTGGCACTCGCGAACAGGGACATGACAGTGTGCATATATCTTTATTCCTTGTCACCTTTGCATTATTTTTTACTTTATCATGTTAAGAACAGTGTTTTCTTCATGTTTTTTACTGTTACATAACTGTGTATTACAGTAAATCTTTGTTATTTTTTACTTTGCAAAACTAATCATACTACAAGTTAGTACTATTGTTTGTATCTCTCAATTACAGGTGAATGTTTCAATTTGTATAACATGGTTATTGTTATAATTGTTTTATCTTATATAACCTTTGTTTATTACAGGTAAGATTTTCCACTTAGTAATATTATATAATTACTAGTTCTTAACCTTTGTTCACATGTGTGAAAACATAGTAATATTTGAATATTTGCTGTTTACCTTAGGTAAACATAAATAATTTATTTTGTGAATCACTAATGCATTTTTATCTTTATAGGCATTTGACCTAAATAACTTTTGCAACAATAACATTCCATTCTGTGGGTTTGTTTGACTTTTGAGTTTAGCGTTTTGAAATTAATGCAATTGACTTCATTCATAATTTAATTAACTTTAATTAGAAACTTTAATTGATACTTTAATTAGAAACTTATAGTGTATTTAATACAACTTTTTATTAGATTTTCACATCCTTTTATAAATCAAACATGGATAAGGAAATACAGGTCCCGCCTTTGTTTGAGAATATTGTTAATGATGTTCCAGTTGGTACTTCTACTCATGGGTTGCCTCATGTCATGGCTGATTTGTCTGAAGTTGTTGATCCATTTTCGAATAGTCGAGGAGCTGGTGATCATAGTCTGAGAGCCGCATCTTCATTTAATATGATGAATGTTTTATTGAATGATAATTTGAAGAAAAACTTGCCTTCTGTTACTAAGTTGCCTGATTTAAGACGAAGTAAGCTTTTGTATGATGGTAAATCGTGCGTTAGGGAATTTATTACTCAAGTGGAAGAATATTTCTTGTTTAAAAATTTTAATGAATATTTTTTGGTTAGTTCATTCTCTGATCTTTTGTCAGGCACTGCGCTTAAATGGTTTCGTAGTGTTCGTATTCGTATTGCTTCTTGGCAGGATTTGAAGGCTGCGTTGTTGAAACGTTTTGATAGAGTTGAATTTGATTATCATTTGGAACATGAACTCCGTACTCGTAAACAAAAGATAACTGAGTCATTACCAGATTTTATTACAGACATAATGGATATGGCTAGCCGTTTGTCTATGCCTGTTTTTGATGCTACCCTCATAACTATTATTAAACATAACATGTTGAATATTTACACACCTTTTGTGTTTGGTAGAACTATTTCTTCTATCGACGAATTTATTAACCTCAGCAGAGAATTAGAGAATTTTGTGTCAAGAAAGAACTTGAGTGAGAATAAAAGTATTAAAAAAGAAAAATATTCTGCTCAAATTAGTGCTGTTAAATCAGATGATTTAACTTGTTTAAAATGTAAGTCCTCTGGACATTCTTATAAAAATTGCCCTACATTTCCAGGTGTAATTTGTTTTAAATGTCACAAGCTTGGCGTCACTACGAAGAATTGCGAAGTTTGTAATTCAAATACTGTTCAGTCAAAAAACGTATCAGGTCCCATCGAGCCCTAGTTTTTGATAAAACCTCTGGTGACTCGATGTTGAAAAAATTTAGCAGTGCTCCGAATGAAGCCACTTGTAAGAAAGAATTTAATGAATGGTTGGATTATTTGAAAGTTTTCTTTAATAATATCAGGGCTGCTCCTGTTTTGTTTGTTAAACATAAAGACACTAGACCTTATTTAAATTTTAATATTAATAATAAATTTTATTCAGGTTTGTTAGATAGTGGAGCTTGTAGTTGTGTACTCGGTTCTAATATTCATCAAACATTTTTGCAATTAGGTTATAAATTTAAACCTTATAAAGGTAACGCTGTTACTGCTGATGGTTCTGCACACAATGTTATTGGAACTATGGTTTTACCTATCACTTGTGATAACTTAACTAAAAATGTAGATTTTTTGATAATACCTTCTTTTAAACCTTCAATTATTTTGGGATTTGACTTTTGGTTGAAATTTAATCTTGCTAAAGACTTATGGAATAATATTACTTTTGAATATGAATCCACTACTTGTGTAAATGCAGTTACTTCTGTTTCTGAACTTTCTCCTTCTGAGAAACATGAGTTAAATAAATTATTTCACTTTTTAAAATATTTCTTAAGTTTGGAACACCTAAAATTTTTGTTTGTGATAATGGAAGCCAATTTACAGCTAAGCAATTTGTAGATTTTCTAAAAAGTTATAATATTAGTAAAATATTTTATAATACTTTATATACACCTCAAAATAATCCTGTAGAGAGATATAACAAAACAGTCGAAACATGTATTTCTTGTTTTGTTAAAGATGATCATAGAACTTGGTCAAAATATTTGCCTCATGTTCAATTAGCTTTAAATAGTAGTGTGAATCTAGCTACAGATTTCACTCCTAATTTTCTCATGTTCGGTAGAGAACTTATTTTTGATGCTTCATTGCACCGTTTTAGTAATTCTTTTGATAACCTCAATCAACTTGATGTTGTTGATAGGTCTTCATTTGCTTTTTCACTTAAATCACTTAGTGATATTTTTATAAAAGTTCAAGCTTCATTGCTTAAAGCTTATAAGCGTAATGCGCGTTATTATAATATAGGAAGGAAGGTCATTTCTTTTGAAGTGGGAGATATAGTGTGGAGGAGAAGTTTTGTGCAGTCTAATGCGCCTGCATTCTTTTCGGCTAAGTTAGCACCTAAGTTTGTTAAGTGTGAAATAATAGATAAAATTTCCTCTAATGTTTATGTTTTAAAAGACCTTAATAAAAACTATACTGGTCGTTATCATATTAAAGACATAATTAAATATTAAAATTATTCTTGTTTTGACAATGTCTATCTTTGTCTTTGGTACTTTGTTTGAAGTAATGAACCATTAAAAGGTGATGTTTGGTAGGTTTATGGTTCTTGAAAGGAGATGAATGTTAGGAACTTCACAACAATTTATTAATTTCAATTTTAGTTTCCTTCAAAAATAACTTAGGTCATTTTAGGACTTGTTATTGTGTAACTCTACTCCATATTAACAAATTGTTCCACATCAAAAGATCTTATAATTTTTATTTATCTTTGTTGTATAGGATTATTTTCCTGTATATATTTTTATACACTTGTATATTTAATATTGTATATTTTGTACAAATTTATTAATTTAGTTTCTACTCTAATATAGGAGTGAAATTTAATATTCATTTTCTACATTAAATTCACTTGACTTATTTCCACTCACTTAGGGAATGGTAAATTTAAGTTTCTTGAACTTTATTTTTTGTACAGTTCTGAGTTATTTTCTTAGTATTAAGATTCTCGGATTGGACGCATTTTATGCATTTTTTACACACCTTGTTATACCATTTTTTGGGAAACTTGTGTCTTACTGGACTTTACAATTTTTTGTGCTATTGTGTTTCATACACATAGTCACACCTTACGCTTTGCGCACGGGAAGCTGGTGGTGTTGAGCCGGTCGTAATTGTCGTTTTTCTCTTTTTGTACGATTGTGTTTTTATACACATTGTTACATTTTTTATGCTTTGCGCACGGGATGTCGGTGGTGTTGTGCCGGTCGCAAATGTCATACTTTTCTTATGCGGTTGTGCTCAGAAGGTCGGTGGTGTTGTACTGGTCACAATTGTCATATTTTCTTTATATTTTGCTTGTGCTCGGAAGGTTGGTGGTGTTATGCCGATCACAGTGCTTATAAATATATTATTGCGACGCTTTTGTTGTGATTTTGTTTTGACGTTTTGGATGTTGGAATTGGAATTTGAAGTCGGCGGCTTTTCAACCTAACCGACAGTGGGAAAACTTCATTGTTTTTACCGATTTTCTTTCAGATTCGGCAGCGTTGGTGCTTAACCGATATCTTGTTAGTTTCATATTTTTGTTTCAGGAATAGCTGGTATAGAGTCGGTGGCGTAGGAGCTCAACCGCACTTTTGTATTGATGCTAGAAGGCTGGTTAAGATCAAGGATTAGATTCGACGGCGTTGGTTGCCTAATCGATATCTGGAATGGAATTGAGTAGGGTTTGTTTAATTTGTTTTATTGAAGGATTTATTTTCACTTTTGTGTTGAAATAAGTTTTTACTCTTTTCTGAGTTTGGTTCTTTACTTTTCGAGTGTTTTCACATTCTTTGATTTTTAGGAATGCTTTCCCATTCTTTAATTTATAATTATTTCTGCAATACCCAATGCAAGATGCTTTCGCATTGCCTTTTTTGTTTATTGAAAAATGTTGCAAGACATTTTGTCTTTTGAGGTTTTTTGGAATTTTGTTCTGGACTCTCATAATTTTCATTAGAAAAGGAAGTTTCTTTCTTTCTTTTTTCTTTTTGGGGAGGGATGTAATGTAACGACGCGCTCTGCGAACGTCGTCACACCGGTTTTGGTTCTATTTTTGAACGAAAAGTTTCGGAGCGCGGAGTGAATGACATTTTGACGTATCGCTGTCAAAAGCACCTTTCTTCCTATATTGAGACTGGATGGTCGATATTCATGGCTTCGTAACTTAATTTCAATAAATCTCATAAAAATGAGAGTATTTTGGCCTAAAGGATAATAGTTTGTGTCCTCACAACTATCCTCTTGTGGAATTATAGTTTATTTCTGGTGAGTTGTCATTTTTTAATAAGATTCCCTTTGATGGAAATTCGCCACGCTCCTAATTTGAAAAATAATTGTTAAAATTCTATTGTTTCAGCTCTTAATCTGAAAATATTATGATTTCTTTTGCTATTGGCATTGTTCCAGCAAATTAAGGCGGTAAGTCGCGCAAATTTATAGAAAATTAGGACCTCGTGTTCATATATAGGAGTTTGTTCTAATGACATGCAATTTTATTACAGGTTTCCAAATTGGAACCGCCTTTGTCTTTGCCTTTTCTCTTTTCTTTGGACCTTTTTCGGCGTTTCTTTGTCTTCGGTCAACTGCATTTCCTTATGGAGGGTTTGGGCTTTTCACCTCAAACATGGATGTACCGCATGGGCTTAAACTGAAAACTTCGCCTGCTACGAGCTTTCCCGCTGCTGTGTTTACATATACTCGCCGAGGGATGCCGTGAGCTTACTTTAATTATATTTTAAATCTAAACTTCAAAATAACCTAAAAATGCATTGGTGACATAAGATCATTTTGACCTAGCTTATAAAACTCTAATTTTAAATTTAAGGTTAGATATACATTAGGAATGTATCCTTGCAACTATTTCTAAATGCACACTGGAGTGGACAATAAAACCTTAAACCTCACAGTTTGGTTTCATTTAGCTCACCTCCGGAAGATTAAAAGTTTCCAATATCCGCTGATTATCTTAGGCATGTGTATCTCCAAGGCGCCCGAACTTTTATGGTAATGTACTTACAAACCAATTTTATTTATATTTCTTTTAAATAGGAGATTACACACTTACTTCTTTCATTGTCATATGACACATATTTTTTTATTATTACATCTGACGCTTGCGAACCAATTTTTTTTTACTTTGTAATAACACATATCTTTTAATTATTACAAAACTACGCGACCAGTTTTCATTGCTGCTGTACAGCACATCACATCTTTCCATATTTTGCATGAAAGCGAATGGATGTCCCTTTTATCCCGTATGTCTACGTAATTAAAAGCGATACATTTGCGACATAAATATCTGTTCCTATACGACCTATACTTTACAAAAAAAGATGACACACAATAAGACTGATGATTTGGACACTTTGATGTCAAATGATAAAATTGGAAGCATAAAACTCATCTCTATCTTCAAGGTTGCGTTTATATAACTCCAAGAGTCTGTTGCTAAGAAATTCTAATCCTCTGAAAAAAGCACAAAACAATGTAGATCTGAGATCCATTTTCAGGTTACCTTTTACTCCATATTAAATAATTAACTCTCTCCACAGCTGGCCCCCGCGGTCGAGATGGTTCCCGCGACGAACGTCCCCGTTCACCCGAACGTCGAGGCGCAAGGGACGAGAGACCAGCGCCCAGGGAAGACAGGCCAGTGCGCGACGAGAGGCCTCCGCCCCGGGAAGACAGGTACAGTACTTGTACAATACAAGTCAACGGGATTAAGCCATGTATATCTCAATCCGATAATTCGGCACATGAACATGTCAATCTAAAATCAAGACACATATTATTCGCTAGTTCAGGCAAAATCGTCTGTCACTTACTTACTCGTACAGGGAAAACATGGTTCTTTCACCTCACTCACACCATCCTGTGTTGTTAAATCCTGAATACGACCATGTAGATGTCAAAAGTTCGTTCACTTTAGCATGTACCGGCCGCGACGAGACAGTTTTTACACGATCCGTTTATGTGACGTACTGCTGTCAACCGTGGAAGTGGGCTCCATACAGGATTGATTGCCGAACAATGGTAGCCAGCCTCACCAAAGAAACTATGTAGTGAAAACGTGGTCTCAAGCTGATCAAACTCTGCTTAAATGTGTCGTACCATTATAGATTGATCTATTCTATTATAGAGCTTAGTATCATCGGGATATGAATCTTGGACGAAAAATGTGATCTATGTGCACAGTACACCTTTCTTGGGTGTATTTTGAGGATAGCTACAGGACGTAATGCTAAGGCGGTGGGCGAGCTCAAATTCGCCAACCATAGATAATATTACAAAACAATCCACGCGCACCTAGGCCTCGAATTTTCGCGACTTAGGTCCAAGATATGAGTCCCGAAGTATAGTAGTAGTATTTAGTAGCCAGTTTTATTTTCATTACCATTCCAGACGTGACGACCGCTCCCGAGACGAACGGCCGCGGGACGAGCGTCCTCGCGACGAGCGGCCTCGTGAGGACCGCGCCCGGGACGAGCGCGGGCCGCGGGAAGACAGGCCCCGGGACGACGGCGGCGGCGGCTGGCGCTCCAGCAACCGGGAGCCCGACAGGGAGCGGGTGGACCGCGACAGGGAGAGGTCAGTAACAGTGTATAATATGTATTTCAAAAGCTGCAATATGTCACAGACGTGAATGCAAAAGTCCTCGTACAAGTTAGATATCAAACAAGTTGTCTGGCGACGCGCAGAATGACCTCTATGAGCGCAGGTGGTTGACGGTTGGTGCCGCCCGTCACCTTAGCATATGCAGGCTGCCTCCCCATACCCAGGGATTAAATGGGGACTCTGTGGTGGTTCCCACACCCGAAGAGGGCCAGCTGGAAAGAGATGGCTCTGGGTCAGTTGGGGTGCGAAGGATATGTCTCATTTGTCTCGTGATTTACGTCAAGGTACTCGTCCCGAGGAGTATGGTATCCCCTGTATCCCACCCAACCGCTTGGCCCTCATATTCAAATGAGGAGGGCTTGAGCCCTGATTAGCTTAGAACGGGCCCCATGCACCTCATATGTCTAATTAATCTATTTATTGACAGTATCTATTTATTTTTATCTGCTTGTAGTATAAGTTTTTTTCTTGTGTTACAGACCACGCTACGGCGGACGGTCCAGCGGCCCAGAGAGCGGCAGCTGGCGTCGTGGTCCCGCAGACCCACCTCCTTCCTCCGTATGTATATTCATTATATAACATTCAGAACATATATAGTTACCCCAAATACCCTACCTACATTAAATCTCTACTTTTGCAGGAGCGTTCCTCTGCGTGGCGGACTAAAGACGCCCCTCCACGTGGTGACCGTGACGGAGGCGGCGGTGGCTTCCGCGACCGAGACCGCGATCGCGACCGGTTCCCGCCTAGAAGGGATGATCGGTACGTTCATTACATATTTTAATCCTGACTTTCAACACAGATATCCTATATACATCTTTGAGGCTCAAGTTAATCTCTTCTGTAAGTCGGTGATACATGCTAAACAAAAAACCATTAACCCAAACCAAATGCTGAAAGGCTCAGATGCAACCTACGAGAAAATAATGACGCTAAGACAGCAATGATGAACCCAGTACTTGGCTATAGACTATAACATCACGCAATGACCTTTACGAGAAGACAAGGCCAATAAAAGTACGACGGGTTGTACTTTGCACACCTAGTAACCAAAAAACGTGTGCATTAGAACACGCGACTAAAAATGAATAGGCCTGCGTCTACGTGCTACTACGTCTTAGATAAATATGAAACGTAACTGGCTAAGAGAGAAAGAAAACTCTATGTTCACTAACATATATCTCCCTCTCAACTTCCGTTCGCATCACCAGATCTCAATTTTCGTAACGTTCTCGTCACATATTTCACCGGCTTACTCCCCAAGCCAAGCGTGCATATAGAAATTTTGCTCCAACAAAACCTTGTGTTCCAACAGCGACGGTCCCCGCAGAGACGAGCGTGACGGGCCCCGGCGTGACGAGCGTGACGGGCCCAGGCGTGACGAGCGTGACGGGCCGCGCCGAGACGAGCGTGAGCGCGACGGGCCCCGACGCGACGAGCGCGAGCGACGCCCGCCGCCGCGCCGCGACGACAAACGTGAGCACTAAGCACTGCTACTACTTATTTTTACGTGCGAAAGATCCTAGAAGAAATTGCGTAAAGCTATAAGGCCGCTCCTTTGTACTGCCCTTGTCTTCTCAATTTCTGTATCATGAATGTTGTAATTGGCGTACAATAAAGTATATAATAAATAAATAAGATCCCCACGGATACCCCCACCACCGGAGCCGGTGCGAAAGGTTATGTCGGACTCGAACCGACTAAAACGTACGACACCTGTGAATGGTTGCCAAAAGTGAGGTTAACATATCCATCGCATCCCGGCCGACTCAGGGCTATCTCTCTCAATCTGGCTCTCTCCTCAGGCGTGGGGACTACAGAGTCTCCAACTCTTCCCCGGAAATGGGGTGGCGCGCAAGGCGTAACGTCGCCGCGGGAGCACTGATACTACTGTGTCAACTTACCTATCGTTGCGGCACGCTATGATGGCCGTTTTGACATGACTGGTTTTTCTCACTTTCTCTTTTTTGGTGCGCGTAATATTGGACAACGAACTATTAGACGAATAACTAAAGAAAAATATTGCAAGACTGACACTGGAGAAAATAAACTTTACACTTCAAAAAAGAGACGTATCAAAACGGCCATCATAGCGTGCCGCAACTATAGCTGTCCCCTTCGGATGTGGGAATATTATACGTTGAGTACGCAACGTATAATATTCCCACATCCGAAGGGAACAGCTCGAAAGAGATTACCCTGGGTAATGCGAGAGTTATGCCACCGGCAACCTTCGACCCACAGACGACAGCGTGAATTTTAATCGCTTCGAGTCCCACATATGGAGAGCAAATAAAAACCTCTATTCCCAAATTACATGGTCCAATACTCTAACGTGTATGTATGATATATAATATGTGGCCCGATTCCCTGATATTATGGCCTTCTAGACCTAAAACTCCAGCATGTAGTGGGTACCCCGATTCCCAAATGATATAACCCAGTACTTAGATTTTTCGCCATTCGCCATTCTTCGGCTGAGATCAATCTCGTTAAAATCGGTCGAGATCTCGTAAGATTGAGATTGCATTCCCTACATAGACAGGCTGCGAGCACTGGTACCCGCATCTTGGCAGAGAACGAGGTAGAGAAAAAAAGAGCATGAGATGACAGCGAGCTAGATACAGCCGTCAGCGCTCACGGCGGTATCTAGTCATAGTTGATATTCCTATTCCCAGATTATACAGCCCAGTACTCCTTCGTGTAGTTGACAATTCCAATCCCAGACGATATGGCCCCATGGTCCAATACCCAGCCCCCCACATCAGTACATTAACGCTTTTGAAGATTCCAATTAGAAAACGATTTTCAATTATTATATTGTTTCAGCTCGCGACCCTGACGGCGACGATTGGCAAGCGGTTACCAGGCGTTAAATATAGTGCATCGCCATTTGTTACGTTTATTGATACATTTCACTCAATCTTTGTATACATTATGTTTTATTCTGTCTTGAGTTCAGTATGAGACCAGCTGTTTTGCCGCTTGACTTCACTTAGAAGCTTGTGGCATACACACACGGGCGATAGATTTGCTTCAAATATTTGTTATAGTACATTTTTCCGTAAGTAAATTTCAGATATACACATGTTGACTAGGTTAGATACCGCATATACATTTAATAGAGACCTAGTGTGACGTCATGCAAGCCACTTAGTATCTACCGGTACAATTCCGGCATTTATTATGTTGACTTTCCGGTAAGGTTGCACGTAGAGAAACTAGGAAAGATATAGAAGTGGGCTATACTAGTTTAAAAAAAAAAAAAAAAAAAAACGTTTTCGCTATATTATACGATACAAACATCAAAACACGTCTTAACATATAAAATTACATTACTATTAAAAACTTCATAATTATTACTATATATCCATGCTAGGTTTTCTCAATATGACATTACAAACGGATCAGAAAATTGCTCTACATATACTGGGTGGAAATTGAATTACCAGCAATATTGCAATGTGACGTCACAATCGAGTGTGGCGTTATGTATGCACGTAAGAACTTATACTTCTTTGACGTGAATCAAAATGATTAGGGAGACTACCATGCAATGTATATTTAAACTTTTGACCCTAAGTTTTGAATGTGCGTTTCATGGTAGCCCCCTAGTTAAACCCTTTTAAATAATTTCCCTTTTTACAAAATCAAAAGCTGGTTCAGGCATTAAAAAAGATTACTAACCTCTAAACTTAATACACAATTTTCACATACCTACGCTAGAAATAATTACAAGTATTACAATAAAAAAGTAATAGAATATTCTAAATTTATATATTAATTCGATTATGTGATACATCGAAGCGATTAACTTTTGTCGCTCGCTGAAAATCTTCTCAGTTTTTATGCATGTATGAAATCAGTAAGGAAAGAATTTGACGCACGCAGAATATGCCATTTACCAAAGTGGAAGAAGTGTAGTATTTGCCAGGATCCTAGCAAGAAAAGTGTATGCCTACTCCAATGGGAAAAAGTGTGACCATATTATGTATGTTTGTATTTTAAATGTCTCCTTACCCGCCAAAAGAAGTATAGCTTCTAAGTATGAACTTTACTGATATGTGTACATTTCATTGTATGTTATAAGTATTTTCAATATTGCAGTGAATTATTTGCCACCCTGTATGCACAATAAAATTTGACGAATATTTTTTTTTTACGATTAATTTAACGATTAAATTTTAAATCAGTATAAAGCTTACATTATTAATTTAAGATTTAGTAATTTACTTCGTACACGATAGTGCCTAAAATAGTTGTACAATGTGACAATGACTTCTTTATTATACTACCTTCTGGATAAGCTGTTTAGCACACAAAAAATGTATCACGGTTGAGGTTGAGGGTAAGGGAGACACGGAGACTTCATAAATGAGGTGGGAGAAAATGGCTTACACACGACATCAAAATCAGTGGCGACTTCGGGGCAGTAATGGGGAGGACCCTAGATAGTACTGCCATAAAAACAAGTTTGATTACACTGGGACTGTTTGCGGTATCTAGCCTACTCTAAGGCCTACGCTACACTCCACGGAAATGCCGTTACGGATCTTCCGCGACGGAACGCCATTATATTTTGTTGCATATATGATTAAGACGCACAATGCCTCAAAAAGGAGGATAAGTGCGAACAAAGGAGTCCCTTATTTTTAATAACGGGATAAGTAGCTTACAGGGTTGGCAGCGCGAATGTGACTCCCTTGGTGTTGCACGTGTCCATAGGCCACGGTAACCACTTTCCATCAGGAGGGCCGTGTGCTTGTCTGCCAACCAAGTGGTTTTTAAAAAAAGGTGCAACAGGGAAATATGTTAGACTGGAAAATGCGGATCCTGGACTCCGAGGGTAAACATTCGGATGCGACTGGGTTAACGCTAGGACGAAACAGGAGATATGTCTAATGACAGGTTTCCTTTATTTATATATAGGACATGTCAATTAGACTTCACGACACATCGCTTGGGTGAGAGGGTCACCATTAAAAAAAAAATATTTCAAAATTCATTTATTTGCAGAAATGTGGTCATACATGGTGTTCATAGTGCATGGTTTACATACACGTAGCATGTTACAATGGTGGCACTCAGCTTGGCGGCCTCATCAGACGCTTTTCACGCCCAGCTTAAAGGACTCGAGACTGTAGGAAGAAGGAAACACGTGAGCTAACACTACGCGGGATATTGCTCACTGGCGTAGTGTGCGTTCCGACGCTGAAAATACGTCGTATGTGGAGAAGGCCTTAAACAGTAGACTAGACCATCTTCCATTCACAATCAAAGAACACTGCCTAGAACAGTAAATATATTATTCTTGATTTTTATAGCAAAATAATTCAAATACTCTACTGAACTCGTACATTATAAGTGTTATTTGAACAGTTAACGTAGCACTAGTAATCCTTATGTATATGGGGTTAAGGGTCATAATTTATATCTACCTTAAATTGCATGGCCTCCCTATTGTTAGCATTTTGCTTTCGTATAAAAATATCTGATTGATTTATTTACGCAAATAACATGTTTTGGGTCAGTTAGAAATATTATACTAATTCTGGTTTATTCCAAATATACATTTTTCATCAAATTCTGTCTTTTTTATTTAATTATCCTTATCATCTTGACGTAAACTAGAACTTTCTAATTATCTGTGTCAGAAACAGACTGCGTTAGGTTCAATTCGTACTAGCACCAGTCGGAGTGACTCGAAACCAAATTCTTCACAATATGGGTCAATCCTCACTGAAAGAGCAGCGGCCGGCGGCAGCAAGAGGTTTTTAGAAATGATTGCGAGCAGGCCACGTGACGTTTCGCGTCTCGTTTGGCTTCCAATGACTATGATCTGGGTGTATCCCACTATTTTCATGGAAATGCAAAATGGCAAACAGGCGGACAGGCGTTTTATACAAATTAGTAAGTAAGTAAATCATTTATTGCTCGAAACACGGTATGTGTACAATGGTGTTACAAAACCAAATAAGGTTAGACCCATCCCAATATCCCATTATTTCCATTGCGGCAAAAAACAGCTAGTACCCGGAAAAAAAACTAGTATAACCTTATTCCACCTTATCTGTTCATAAGGGCCTGGTAGTTGATGAAAATGAAAAATTATTAGATTTTACGGCAGTAGATAGCTAAAAGTATTAAAAATTCTGAAGTAACTACGTCAAGTGCTGGGGACTTACTGGGGATACTGTTAGCGACGCTCGGCATTTAGTTACTACTTACATAACCGTACGCACATGAGAACACATACATAAAGATATACATCACACAACAATCACATAACGTATAAATACACTACACACGTACATTACACTCCCACATACACAACACGAAGTTACTTAGGAGGAAATGTAATGACTTATAGTATATTGTATGATTGCAAACTTACCTTATAGAAGAACTCCTGTAATTAGAATCACTATGTCCTAAAACGTCACAAATAGTTAAAAGAGCACTGTTTCTCAAGATACAGGTTTTTGCCTAGTTTGAGAATCAGTATCGACATAAATTGTAAAAATATATTAGCACAGCATTGTTTGTAAACATATTGTAAATAACCATTGGAGTCAAATAAATATTTATTATTATATTATAGTTTTATGGCGTTTGTTGCATTTCTATGAAGTATTATTATTTTTATAGACTATGTGTTTAGTAAACCGCGGTACCCTAGTGGTATCGGTAATGGACTACTGAGACGAGGTCTCGGGGTTCGATCCCAGGTTTACCATGACACACACCAATGACTTTTCGATGCTTTTCAAAGTAATGTGTGTATTTATCGTAGGTTTATAAGTGCCCGGTTAATGGCAATAGGCTTACCACCTATTACATTGGGACCTAAACATAAACTGGCGAAATGTGGGTGCTAGCACCTCTGTCTACACCTTCAGGGATATAGGCGTGAGTTTATTAGATGAGAGTTTAGTATATTCATATCCGTAGATAATATTTAAAATGGTTAGTAATATATTGCCTCAAAAACCGCTAACGTCCCGACCCTAAAAAAGCCATTCCATTCATCGTTTCGTTCACCAGTCGCTCGCAGTCGTGCGTATTCAGCAGAATACGCACTAACTTGACTTAGCATGAATTATTTTTCCCTACAATTCGTCGTGTCGTGTGGATGAACATGGCATCTGGTTCGAAAACAACCCTTCTCTCGCATCCCTTCACGAGGCCCTACTCTCGTCCGTCGAGATCAGCGGATGAACCGACTGCATCTAACCTCCACATTCTAAGTAAGTGATGTTAACATAAATAGCTTTAGAATTGAAAAAAAAAACAGTTAACATATTTCATGTCTTAATCTTTACGAACCTTTCTCCATTCAGGAGTTAAAATGATCAAAAATTTAGAATTAAAATTGTTTTGCCGCTGATTCTAGATACTATAATATATATTTATAAAAGCTAAATATCACTCATTGATTAAAACACCTACAAACTTGAAATTTGGCAGGTGGGTTCCTTATACGATGCACACATCGGCTGAGAGCGAATTTTACGAAAAACCAAAACGGGGTAAACGGGTTCTTTTTTTATATCTAGGACACGCAAACTTGACTACGCCTCGCCTGATGTTAAGCTAATGTCAAAGTCTCAGGAAAGAGGGTCACCATTACAGACATTAAGTAATGTTACACGCCTCGCTTAAAGGACCCGGGACTGTAGGAAGAAGGAAACACGTGAGCTGGTAATTAATTCCAGGTCTTGGTGATGCGGCAAAGAGTCTCCGAACCGCTTGGTTCTTGCTCGGATATTCTGCACAGTGTGGGGGTGACATTTAGGTGTCACCCCATACTGTGGCTTAGGCCCTGCACTTGTTGTCCTGTGTAGGAAATGAGAGGGTGGGATGAGTTGCCACGTGTTACACGGGCCGTGCAAATATCCCTCAGTCCGAGGTGGAGAAGAGTCGCGAACAACTTGTGTCTGAAATCGAGACTACTCTCTCTCTGTAGTACCCGATTGGGGACGACTAAACCTAGTCCAATTCAATCCCACTAAGACACAAGTATGTGTATTCACCGCTAAGAAAACCCCATTCATTGTAGCGCCGCAATTCCTGGGCACACCGCTTACCATCTCGAGTATCGGGATCCTTGGTGTCGATATCTCCAGTGAAGTCCAATACCGAAGTCATTTGCAAGACAAGGTTAAGTTGGCATCAAGAAAACTGGGAGTGCTCAACAGAGCGACTTCACTGCGGGGCAGCAACTCCTTCTTTATAAAGCACAGGTCCGGCCTCACATGGAGTACTGCTGTCACCTTTTTGCTGGAGCACCTGCATACCAGCTTGACCCCTTCGACTCGTTGCAAAGACGGGCATTGAGGCTGGTTGACAATCCCATACTCACAGGTTGAGTGGAACCTCTTAGCCTTAGGAGGGATTTTGCCTCACTGTGTGTGTTCTACCGCCTATACAATGGTTTGTGCTCAGTTGAATTGTTTGACATGATACCCGTAGCTACATTGTATCATCGCACCTCTCGCCATAGGCAGGGAATTCATCCCCACACATTGCGACCTGAGACGGTGCGCACTGTGCGGTATGAAAGAAACTTCATCCCACGCACACTCAAGCTGTGGAATGACCTCCCTGCTGCAGTTTTCCCAAGCGCCTACAATATGGGGTTCTTCAAGAGGGGCATCAGAAGGTTTCTTCATGGTCGGCAGCGCGAGTATGACTCCTGGTGTTGCATACGTCCATAGGCCACGGTAACCGCTTCCCATCAGGTGGGCCGAGCGCTTGTTTGCCAACTAAGTGGTATAAAAAATAAAAAGTTGACAGAGCTCATCAGAATACTCACCATTGTAGAGACGGTAAAATACAGCCAAGGATGCAACATCTCTACGCATCTGTATAGGCTCGAGGGTGTTCGTGATCTCAGGATTCCCAATAATGCGAATCGTGCGTCACTGCAATCTGTCGAGAGCATCTAGTACCTAAGTATTTCGCGGAGCCATCCCAGAGGTGCGAGCAGTATTCCACGCAGGAGCGAATTTGTGTCTTATAGAGAAGACACTGCTGTTCTGGCGTGAAAAAACGTCTCACTTTGTTCAGGAGTCCGAGTTTCCGCGACACGTACAAAGTTGAAATTTGGCAGGAAGGTTCCTTTCAGGATGCACACATCCGCTGATAGCGGATTTTTACGAAACTCCCTAAGGGGGGGAAACGGGTTCGCGCGTACGAAGTCGCGGGCGGCCGTTAGTCATGTCATAATAGATAGATAATGGAATTTTACTGACAACACGATTCCAAAAAACTATCTCGAAAGTAAACTGAGCGTAGTCCGAACGGAACTCGAAAACATCATTGTTCTCAACAATGTTGACAGTTTGGCGGTGCGACAGCGTGTTGCTTTCATTTTACATTCCTAATTCGCGTAAAAACTCATTCATATAATGATTTCCTTGGATCAATTAATGCCTTCAAAGAATAAAATTGTCCCAGTTGGAAATAAACAAAGGACTTCAAGTTTTGGACTTCACTAATGAAGGAAAGAAGACTTCACCTCTGAACCGTTAGGCCCACCCGAGGAGAGGGCCAGATCGAGAAAAATGGTCGGCCGGGGTGCGTGGGATGTACATGTTAACCTCACCTTCGCCAACCAAAAACGACCCACAGGCAGCGTGCGTTTTGGTCGGTTCGAGTCCGACATAACCTCCCACCGGCTCCGGTAGGGGGGTGGAGGGGTATCCATGGAGATTTCGCGCACGAAAAAAAAAGCGTTAGGCAGTACTAGATTTTATCCTCTATCTAAAAACCAAATTTTAATTACATACATATATCAATCAATCAATCAATCAGCCCACCGCAGTCCACTGCTGGACATAGGCCTCTCCCAATGTGCGCCATTTTCTCCGATCCTCCGCCTTCCGCATCCAGTCTGTCCCAGCCACCTTTTTCAGGTCGTCCGTCCATCTGGCTAGGGGGCGTCCTACCTTTCGTTTACCTTCTCGCGGTCTCCACTCTAGGACTCGTTTGCTCCAACGGCCATCGGGCCTTCGGCAAACGTGGCCAGCCCACTGCCACTTCAACTTGCTTATTCTGTGGCCTATGTCGGTAACTTTAGTTCTCTGTCGGATAACCTCGTACCGAATTCTATCCTTCAGAGAAACTCCAAGCATAGCTCGCTCCATAGCCCGCTGCGCGACTTTTAAGCTATGGACCAGCCCCACTGTAAGTGTCCACGTTTCGGCACCGTAAGTCATAACAGGTAGGACGCACTGTTCAAAGACCTTTATTTTGAGGCATTGCGGTAGGGGCGAAGAGAAAACTCGACGTAGTTTGCGAAATGCTGCCCAACCCAGTTGGATCCTTCTGGCTAGTTCTTTCTCGAAGTGGTTTTTACCGAGCTGGATAACCTGCCCCAGGTAGATATATTTTTGAACAACTACGAGCGTCGCCCCTTTGATGGCAATCGGTCTTGGTGCAACATGTTCGTTGAACATAATTTTGGTTTTATCCAAGTTTACACCGAGGCCGACGCGTCGAGAAGCTCCATCTAGGCTATGCAGCATTTCGCCCAGTTGTTCCAACGATTCCGCTACTATGACGATGTCGTCGGCGAACCGAAGATGTGAGATGTACTCACCGTTAATGTTTATACCCCGCCCAGTCCAATCCAGAGTTTTGAAGACGTCCTCCAGTGCGTTGGTGAATAGTTTGGGGGATATAACATCTCCCTGTCTCACTCTACGCTGGAGGCTAATAGGTTTCGTCTTCTGGTCTTGGAGCTGGACGGACATTGTGGCAGTGTCATACAAGCATCTCAGCACCTCGATGTATCGCCAATCGACACGACACCGCTGCAGGGCATCCAGAACTGCCCAGGTTTCGATGGAGTCGAAGGCTTTTTCGTAGTCCACAAACGCCATACACAGCGGCTGATTGTATGCTTGGGCCTTTTCTACAATCTACCGAACAGTATGGATGTGGTCCACGGTGCTATAACCTTTTCGAAACCCGGCTTGCTCCGGTGTTTGGAACTCGTCGAGCTTACCCGCAAGACGATTTGTGACGACTCTCGAGAATAGCTTGTAGACATGACTCAGGAGTGAGATGGGCCTGTAGTTCTTCAGCAAGGTCTTGTCTCCTTTTTTGAAGAACAGTATCACCGCACTTCCGCTTCATGCCCTAGGTGTTAGACCTTGTAGGATGACGGAATTAAAGAGGCCTGCTAGCTCTTTCAGGATTGGAGCTCCACCTGCTTTCAGGAGCTCAGTAGTAATTCCGTCATTATTCCCAGAGGGTTAGGCAGAGGTGAATTAACACTCACATTTCACCAATCATTGAATTCGGTCCCACGTAATAGGGGGTTAGCCTATTGCCGTCTTCCAGGCACTATTGTTGACTCAAACTATGTATCTGAGGTTGAGTCTGGGGTGTATATATCTGTCTGATGTTACACAGCCCCCCTTCGGCCGTTAAGGAAACTGAAGTTTGGAAACTGGTTTCCTGAAAGGATTTTTTTATCCTCCTACGTAACTGGTTTAACGAAAGGTTTTTTTTTATCCTCCTACGTAACTGGTTTCCTAAAAATACTTTGTTTGTGTTATTTCAGCCACCTACGAAACTAATTGGACTACAGTAGCCGTTATTGCGCGAATCTCGCACCTAATGAAATATACTGCGCGCCTGCGTGGCGGCGTGTGACGTCATTCGGCGCCGGCCGGGTCGAGTTCAGATAAACAAAAAAAATTTATCGCTTTGTAAGTGGCGAAGACGCTGAAGTGTGATTTTTTGTGACGGTTATGAGTCATTCTTTAAATTCTTATAAGAATATTGTTGATTCTTATTGTGTGATTTATTATATGTGACTGTAAACATTGAGGATCATTGAAAATGTTACTATGTCTACTTTAGGTGTATTTATTTTAAAAAGTAAATCGATAACCTATGTATTTTATAATTTTAAATGGTCTACAGGTTCTAACTACATACGAGTATATCAAAAAATCATATGTAGTAATAAAAAAACATTGTTTTACAGGCCTATGACTAGGACGAAAAATTTGCTGGCGGCGAACCTTTTTTTCGGCAAAATTAAATAATATATCTTGATTTTATCGTCCTACGTAACCTAAAATGATTTATACCACCTGAAAGCTTTATTTATATTGTAACAGATAGTTTCAACATTATTTATATACGTTTTAAAAATATATTAAGAATATATATATTTAAAACTATTAGATTCAATGTAGGTATTTACTTACTTTATTACTTTCGTAACAACAACATGTGACTTAATTGTTTTTATTTGTTCAGTAAAGTTTGAGTATAGGAAATAAATCATATGTACCTATTTTCTACAAGAAACGCTCATTCCAATGATATATCACAATTATTGCACATTGTTCTGTATATTTTACAACAGCGATTGTAAAATAAATCTCGCAATTCACCTAAACAGTTGTTGATGACATCTTACAATGCGTTACGTCTACCACAGACACACATTATTTTTTTAATCGAAATAGCTAGTGTCGGCCTGCAAATCATATTTTTTAGTAAGCAGGATGTATATTTAGTCGAGTAGAAAGACGAATATCCGTATTGTTTCGAGTATTAAAAAGAAATCGATTTATTTATACGAGTGTGTCGCGTCACTCGCGTCGCGCCATGAATAGGGACCGCGGTCCCGGAGGCGCGCTGGGCCGGCAGTCTGTACATTCGTCGTTACTACTTATCTTACGAAATCGTAAGCAAAGTTAACAACAAAATTCGGTTTCTTTGCGTCAAACCCAAGTCTGTACATTTTGAGGTAGCGACTAAGCGAGCAATAATGTATGGGGGATGCAAGTCTCTACATGTATCGGTGCGAGTTAACGACGGTATTTGGTACGGTGGCAATATTAGCAAGTCTCGACTTCCAAGTTAACAAAAATTGTCGGTTTCTTAACAAATTTCGTCGTAAAGAATGCGAGCATTCTTGAAGGCCCGCAAAGTAGTTAACGTCGTTAACTATTTGTTATTATTTGTCCACATTTTGTTGATGTTTTTAATAGAATATTAAATATGAAATTGGGCAACATTGAGGAAATAAGTATTATATATTATAAATGGAGGCTAATTTGGTGAATTTAGTTGAGTTTCAAGTTATTATTTGGATGATAATGATGTTTTATTGTTCAATTTTACATTTTAATAATCTCTAAGGTTATGAAATGGATGATAAAATACAATTATAAGATGATGGATGTTTATTTAGTGAATTTGGTTGAGCTTTAAGTTATTATTTAGATGATAATGATGTTTTATTGTTCAATTTTACATTTTAATAATCTCTAAGGTTATGAAATGGATGATAAAATACAATTATAAGATGATGGATGTTTATTTAGTGAATTTGGTTGAGCTTTAAGTTATTATTTAGATGATAATGATGTTTTATTGTTCAATTTTACATTTTCATAATCTCTAAGGTTATGAAATGGATGACAAAATAGAATTATAAGATGATGGATGGTTATTTGGTTGAGGTTCAAATTATTATTTGTTGACTTTTGGTGATCTATGTATGCTATATTGCTCAATTTCATGATAAAATACAATTATAAGATGGTGGATGCTTATTTGGTGAACTTGGTTGAGCTTCAAGTTATTATTTGTAGACTTTTGGTGAAATGTGTGTTATATTGCAATTTCATATTTAATAACTTCCCAAGGCCATAAAATAGATAATTATATTCTGATGGATGCTTATTAGTAACTGTCATGTTCATGTTTGTAGGACTAGTAACTAACACAATATAAGTTACTGCAGAGTTCATACAAAGATTATCGGTAGGTAGTAAGTAGATTTCTATATAGGTAAATTAAATAAAACATATATATATATATAGGTTCATATCTTGTGCATTTATTACTTCAAAGTACTTAATACAAAGAGTTTCTATTAAGTTTTTACAGACAATAAAATTTTCTCAGTCTTCATTTTGTAACATTTTGTTATGACTTCGGCTATGGGTATCCTCTCCTCAGGCTTGAGTTGAGTGACAAACAACGGCTGGCATCTGCAATGAAAAGAAATAGATAGTTATAGGATTACAATATTTTCATTTCGTTCGCTATTTCATTTGGTTCTATTAAAGACAGTAAATCCCTAAAGAATATTACTTTTGGGAAAGCTATGTTCAGTTTATTGCAATGACAGCTTCTGTGGGATGGGGATATTCAACTAGGTAACCAGCAGGAGGTTTTGAGGTAACAAATGCCTGGCAATGGGGCTCCCACCAGGTCCAGGTAAAGAAAGTAGGCTTGACGTCGTGGAGGAGAAAAAGCCGAACGCGGACCCTGAACTGCGAGGTAACAATGCAATCAGTATAGTATGTCTACACAAAGATGATGATGACAATGTTCAATTTCCGTTCAGTGAAAAAATGTATATAAATCAAATATATCTATTTGCAATGGTTGTGTATCTGCCTATTGTCTGCCCCGGTTGCCATACTAACATCTATGGGAGTCGTTATATATGGCAAAAGCCCGTACAGAAGGGCTAACCATCTGTCTGGTTAACAGCTTCTCTGCTGAAAGGATCCACCACTTGAGCTTGAGTGACAGCTGCTGGCATTTGTAATGAATAATAATAGATAGCAAAAGGATTATACAATTTTCCTCTGATATAAACTGTAGCCTCATGGATACAACCTTTAGTTCCATGAAAATCAGAAAATGCCTGCAGAATGTTGGTTTCGGATTGTTAGTTTATATTATAGTAGTTACTAATTTGCAAGTGCATAGCACACATCTAAGTATGAAAGAGAAGAAACCACTTCCTACTTCACGTAGAACATTACTGTAGTGTCTTGCATGTAAGTTACATATTTGTGTGTCAGTGGGGTATATATATATTATGTACTACTATGGTACTCGCAAGGTTACTTGTACAATAATTACCATTTTCAAGAACTGGGTCGGCACATTCTTGTAATATGGCACCTCTGAAGTGTTGCTGATGTATAATTTTGGCCACTTGGTTGACTTGCAGTTGACAAGGCGAAAACAATCGAAAATAATGTTTCTGAATGATTCTCTGGGGCAGTGGAATGCCACAGATGTCCACCATAGTGTCAGTTCAGTGTAATACACAGTCTTCAGTGTATACTTGTCGTTAGGCCAAGGGGCTGGTTCATCATTGGGGTCATCGGCCATGGTTCTAGTGGATATCCATCATCACCTGTGGATTAAATCAAAATATAATATATGTTATAATTGTTATATTGACACATTGACAGCCTCTGTGGTGTAACGGTATTAAATGCAGCTGCTGCTTTGTGCAAATATTTGTATGAATAAGGGTATTAGCATTGGTTTGGTTGTGCGTCAGAAAAAATGTTAAGCCGTTGGTTGCAGTTAACATGTATGACAGTCATTATATAGGAGAAATAGTCCACACAGAAAGGGTGATCACTCGTCCTGTCAACAGCATCCCCACTGGCAGTAATAGTATATTGACACATGAGGTGTTCAGTTATTTGACTCAAAACTTACCAAGTAACCATGCATGGTGGTCTCCGTTATTAACAAACGTCTTCATGTGGCATGAACTGGGGAATTTTCATATGATATATGTGGCTATATGCAGAGCTCCTGGCCATCGAGCATTTATTTTGAAAACGAGCAGAATAGTGTCACACACCTAAAATGATAAAAAGCACATAAATTATACAATTACAATATATTAAATGAGATGAAGTACTTCTAGATAAATAATAATTTTGAATTAGATAAATGATAAATAATGTACAAGTTATACAATGAAACTTACATAGGACTCCACAGAAAGCCCGCAAGGGCGTTTTCTTTCAAGTGATAGCGCTATTTCATCACCAAGTTCTTTAAACATTGCCTTTGTAATGCGATAAAATGATAGGAATTCACCATCAGCCAAATTCAAATAATTTTCACTAGCGCGCAGAATCCATGCACCTTGCCGTCGCATTACCATTTCCCGCTTCCCGCCTATATTCTAGAGTAAACTAATTACATGCTAAACACGCTTCAGCCATAATATTTCTCGTATTTCCCTACAACTTCCAAAAATATTCAATTCTTTTTCAAGGCTTCTTGGCTTCTTGCTTGTGTGTTATGTCACTTGTGTCAACTTGCCATGTCAGAGTCTATGTTTGGTCTATATATATGTACAATAATCTATGGTAAGGATGTTGTGAAAAATCAATTCTCGGAGAGATTTTTCTGTTTGATGAAATTGTACAGTCAAAAAAGATACAATTACAAATTCATAAAGCATAATTGTACAAACATAATAAAAATGTCAACAAATTACACAGTTAACCAAAGAGAATCTAAGGGTAAGAGTGACAAATTCTATGCTTGTCTATGCTATTAAGGTACTATCCGAGAATTTGTTAAGTTAACGACGAATTTCGGTACGGCAACCGACAAAAATCGTAACTTTTAGTACAGACTTGGGAATTTCGGTTAGTTTGCGTCGCTACGTACTTAACATCCGAATTCGGTCGCTATCTCATGTACAGACTGCCGGCCCAGGGCCGGCAGTCTGTACATTCGTCGTTAATACTTATCTTACGAAATCGTAAGCAAAGATAACAACAAAATTCGGTTTGTTTGCGTCAAACCCAAGTCTGTACATTTTGAGGTAGCGACTAAGCGAGCAATAATGTATGGGGGATGCAAGTCTCTACATGTATCGGTGCGAGTTAACGACGGTATTTGGTACGGTGGCAATATTAGCAAGTCTCGACTTCCAAGTTAACAAAAATTGTCGGTTTCTTAACAAATTTCGTCGTAAAGAATGCGAGCATTCTTGAAGGCCCGCAAAGTAGTTAACGTCGTTAACTATTTGTTATTATTTGTCCACATTTTGTTGATGTTTTTAATAGAATATTAAATATGAAATTGGGCAACATTGAGGAAATAAGTATTATATATTATAAATGGAGGCTAATTTGGTGAATTTAGTTGAGTTTCAAGTTAATAATTGGATGATAATGATGTTTTATTGTTCAATTTTACATTTTAATAATCTCTAAGGTTATGAAATGGATGATAAAATACAATTATAAGATGTTGGATGTTTATTTCGTGAATTTGGTTGAGCTTTAAGTTATTATTTACATGATAATGATGTTTTATTGTTCAATTTTACATTTTAATAATCTTCAAGGTTATGAAATGGATGATAAAATACAATTATAAGATGATGGATGTTTATTTGGTGAATTTGGTTGCGCTTCAAGTTATTATTTGTTAACTTTTGGTGATATGTGTATGTTATATTGTTAAATTTTATGTTTCATAATCTCTAAGGTTATGAAATGGATGACAATATACAATTCTAAGATGATGGATGCTTATTTGGCTGAGGTTCAAATTATTACTTGTTGACTTTTGGTGATAGACTCTAAGGTTATGAAATGGATGATTGAATACAATTATATGATGATGGTTACTTATTTGCTGAATTTGGTTGAGGTTCAAATTATTATTTGTTGACTTTTGGTGATTTATGTATGCTATATTGCTCATGATAAAATACAATTATAAGATGGTGGATGCTTATTTGGTGAACTTGGTTGAGCTTCCAGTTATTATTTGTAGACTTTTGGTGAAATGTGTATGTTATGTTGCTCAATTTCATATTTAATAACTTCCCAAGGCTATGAAATAGATAATTATATTCTGATGGGTGCTTATTTGTGACTGTCAGGTTCATGTATGTAGGACTAGTAACCAACACAATATAAGTTACTGCAGAGTTCATACAAAGACTATCGGTAGGTAGTAAGTAGATTTCTATATAGGTTAACGAGTTTTATTTTATTTATTTATTTATTTCAATTACATTGATTATTACAAATTACATTACTCATTAAGTACACATTTGTCAAATTCAATCAAATCAAATCAAATCAAAAAATCATAGGTAAATTAAATAAAACAAATATATATATAAGTTCATATCTTGTGCATTTATTACTTCAAAGTACTTAATACAAAGAGTTTCTAGTAAGTCTTTACAGACAATAAAATTTTCTCAGTCTTCATTTTGTAACATTTTGTTGTGACTTCGGCTATGGGTATCCTCTCCTCAGGCTTGAGTTGAGTGACAAACAACGGCTGGCATCTGCAATGAAAAGAAATAGATAGTAATAGGATTACAATATAGGTTGCACGAGTAGGCTTGACGTCGTGGAGGAGAAAGAGCCGAAGGCGGACCCTGAGCTGCGAGGTAACAATGCAATCAGTATAGTATGTCTACACAAGGATGTTGATGACAATGTTCAATTTCCGTTCAGTGAAAATATGTACCTATATGCATCAAATACATCTATTTGCAATGGTTGTGTATCTGCCTATTGTCTGCCCCGGTTGCCATACTAACATCTATGGCAGTCGTTATATATGGCAAAAGCCCGTACAGAAGGGCTAACCATCTGTCCGGTTAACAGCTTCTCTGCTGGAAGGATCCACCACTTGAGCTTGAGTGACAGCTGCTAGCATTTGTAATGAATAATAATAGATAGCAAAAGGATTATACAATTTTCCTCTGATATAAACTGTACCCTCATGGATACAACCTTTAGTTCCATCAAAAGCAGAAAATGCCTGCAGAATGTTGGTTTGGGATTGTTAGTTTATATTATAGTAGTTACTAATTTGCAAGTGCATAGCACACATCTAAGTATGAAAGAGAAGAAACCACTTCCTACTTCACCTGTAGAACGTTACTGTAGTGTCTTGCATGTAAGTTACATATTTGTGTGTCAGTGTGGTATATATATATATATATATATATATATATATATATATATAGGTTAAACAATGTAAAAGTTATACAATGAAACTTACATAGGACTCCACAGA
The DNA here is from genome assembly GCA_963662185.1 of Eilema griseolum. Classification (NCBI taxonomy): domain Eukaryota; kingdom Metazoa; phylum Arthropoda; class Insecta; order Lepidoptera; family Erebidae; genus Eilema; species Eilema griseolum. The sequence continues at coordinate 9,399,363 of OY759249.1, forward strand.
AAGCCCGTAAGGGCGTTTTCTTTCAAGTGATAGCGCTATTTCATCAACAAGTTCTTAAAACATTGCCTTTGTAATGCGATACAATGATAGGTGTTCACCATCAGCCAAATTCAAATAATTTTGCGTGCAGAATCCATGCGACTCGCCGTCGCATTACCGCCTATGTTCTAGAGTAAACTAATAACATGCTAAACACGCTTCAGCCATAATATTTCTCGTATTTCCCTACAACCTCCAAAAATATTTAATTGTTTTTCCTTGGCTTCTTACCAAAGAGAATACAATACTACGTAAGAAGAGACGGGACTTCCATAGTGCAAAATAATCTTACGAAATGTCAAATCAGGGCTACCTGAACGTAGCCAACCTAACAACAATAACACATAGGTACAGAGTTGCCAACATAAGGGAAAAATAGAGATGTGCCCTTAATATTATTTGATTTATCGATATCGACTAAATTAGCCGATATCGATAAATAGTGGTCTCTGATTTTTATAATATAATTTTATATTTTCACAAACGCTTTACTCCATTTTTGAACTAAAGTACTGCGTCATACAAGTTATATGTTGAAAATGAATAAGCTATTAAATTCGCAGAGGCAGTACATTTAATTACAAAAACAGAATATAGGCTCATTTGGGCTTTTAAAATGATAAGTTCATAAAATTATTTATTTATTGAAAAACATTATTTTAAAAATATTTAATTTGTTAGTAAAATGTTTTCCGCAAACAAATTTTAGCTCACGGAGTTTCTATATGGGTATATAAGCAAGATCCTCGTTGCCTGTTCTCTTCACCCATTCCTTACACCTAAAAATAAAACATCGATATACTTACAATTATGAAAATACTTCTACCACACTATTTTCCTACAGGTTATTGTTTACAATTATAATTTTCATTGTTAAAAACAATCCCATAAAATCTACAAAACATTGATAATTTGAATAACATACTACTCACTGAAGCTCATCCATAGGAAATCTGGCCATGAAAAACCGTTTTTTGCCGTCCTTTCTTCCAGATTTTAAACCACATATTTCACTCTTTCTATACTTCATTTTAATAAACAATGTATATAACAGTATTTCCTAGAGAACGTCCTTAAAGAATTTATAATAAAATTCAGTTATTATCACAATTATTTCACTAATAAAATAACATTTAAAGAAAAACATTGAAAATAACGATTAGATATTCAAAATACAAAGTGACAGATACATGTCAGACAGATGACATTTAATTAAGGAACGAGCGAGACAGATTAGGAAGTTGAGTGAGACAAATATAGTCGACATTAAAATTCTCCCCCGTTTCATAGTACGTTTATTTTGTACTTAGTTGCGACAGACTGCTTCTTACTTCTGTGTGTTATGTCACTTGTGTCAACTTGCCATGCCAAAGTCTATGTATGGTCTATATATATAATAATCTATGGTAAGGGTGTTGTGAAAAATCATTCAGCGGAGAGATTTTTCTGTTTGATGAAATTGTACAGTCAAAAAAAATACAATTACAAATTCATAAAGCATAATTGTACAAATAGAATAAAAATATCAACAAATTACACAGTTAACCAAAGAGAATCTAAGGGCAAGAGTAACTAAATCTATGCTTGTCTATGCTATTAAGGTACTATCCGAGAATTTGTTAAGTTTGCGACGAATTTCGTTACGATAACCGACAAAAATCGTAACTTTAAGTACAGACTTGGGAATTTCGGTTAGTTTGCGTCGCTACGTACTTAACATCCGAATTCGGTCGCTATCTCATGTACAGACTGCCGGCCCTCTGACTCGGATTAAAGAAAGGGACTGTAGTCCCTTTGCGCGCGATAACGGGTAGTAATTTTACGAGTGTTGTATTAGTAGACTCGTAATAAAACCGTTCTTGTAGTTTATTTAATAAAAACAATTCATTAAATTAAATAACGAAAACAATTTAATCATTTAAAACATAAAATATAACTTTTTTCATACAACATAACACAATTCAATTACCTAAAATAACATTAGAAAAATCAGTTACTTAAAATATAAAAGAACTCTTCAGATGAACTAAAGAAAAATTTCTGGAGTTTTGAAATTAAAATAAAAATGCGTATGGTGAAATAATTTCAATACAGTGGCCCACAGTTATTTGTCCATTTTTCAAATCTGTAATCGCATTATCAATTTCATTATTTATTTCTTGGTAGGGTTTATTTTTGTTGCAGTTAGATCTAAAAATATTCGTTACTTTACTTTCCTTAATCAAAACTTCTAATAAATTGGTTACCGTGATATTTTTCTTGCCAATGTATCTGTTGATACGGCTATGCCATCCTTCCACATTGTTTGTAGTTCTAACCTGCTCCTCACTACAGCAACAAGTTTTCTCAATTACTGTATTGTTTTGCCACTCCTTTTTAAAATAGGTATTGAATTTTTTAATGTCCTCACCAGAAGGCGCCTTTTGCATCACGTACAATACCACTTTTTATGAATTCTCGTGGCAATCGTGCGATTCCGGCACACCGTGATACATGGCGTTTCTTGACGGGGGTTGAAATTTTCAATTTTTTACTTTTTTTAATTAAGCATCTGTTGTAATGGAAATAACAACCTTTGATTTCGATTCTTGGATAAACTTTACGTATTGCTTTCATAGCAGCCTTTTCGAAGTCCATTGTAATTTTAGACGGCCTCCAATCTTTAAAGATCGATTCAAGAAGTCGAAAAACGATTTCATACGTTTTTTGTTTCTTATCAGGGAGAAAGCAATAAATTAATGGAGTAATAGATTTATGTTTCATTAAAACCGTGTATTAAGTATAATTGCTTGAAAACTTTTGGACAGGACTTGAATGTCCCGTCGCCGAATATATGTTTGAAGTCTTTTACTAAGTGCCTGATATTTTTATTACTGAATATGAGAATACGTTTACCATCTTCCTCACTGATGTAATCCGCTAGAAGGAATTTTTCCACAAACTTTTTTGGCACTACTACATCATACGAAGCTGGAAATCGCATTTTAGGTACACCTAGGATTTTATTCCGATTATTAAAAAGTCCTGTTTTTTTGTTTTCATACGGAGGAATTTCGGCCATTAAATGTATACCATCACATTTCAACTTATACACCATTTCATCATATTGTTTTTGAATGGACTCAAAATTTGATCCTGTTGCCTCCTTTAGTTTATCAAGTTCTTTAAAAACTGTATTTTGTGCGTTATTTGGCGAACACTCAAAATGAAAATTAGACTTTACTATTTCATTTTTTCCATTCATTTTTATACTACCATGGCATCCTCGACTGTAATTGCTTCAAAGCCAAAACGTGTTACCGTTTGTATATTTTTATTTTTTTTTATTTTTATATTTATTTATTTACAAGATATCCAACAGCAATTTCAACTTATATAACTAAAACAGTAAATAACACAGTATATGTTGGCCAATAACAGGATATCATAAGTAACATTTTAATTGAACCGTTGAAAACAGTTGTGAACAGATAACTTAGCTAATGATATATGGATTACATTATACATATATATTTATATAAAGCTTTATTTGACATGGAATATAAAATAGAAACAATATCTCAATTCTAAGTAATCTATACAGAAATAATATTAAATAATTTATAAATATTAAATACAATAAAAATAAAATAACTATTATACAACTTATAGCTAAGAACAATTAAAATGCGTCGTAGAATTCCTCCGCATCGCATGCCTCTTGTGGCAGCGTTCCCAGAAGACTGGCAGCATTGCCACGTTGTATGGCAATGCTTATTCTCTGACCTAAAAAGAGGCCAGCCTTCTGGTCACGAGAAGCGTCGACCATACGCTTCGCAATCTCACGGAAGAGGTTGCGAGCGCTCGGACCCCATGACCCCAAAGTCTCGACTCCAAACGGCACAAATTCATAATCTCCGATGAGATTGGAGTATTTGCGCCGCTTGAGAGCCTCTGCAGAAGCAGCAGCAGCTCCAGCACAGCCAGCCGTGCTAGTTATATGGGTAGGAGCCATGGTATCAACGCATGTGGCGTCCCACACCAGAGTCCTACCCATCTTCCATGGCATTAACGACATGCCATCCGGTCTCTTGCCATCGTCACGCGCCAAACCGTTTGGTTCTAGTACAGCTGGTACACCGGCGGTGACAAGAGCACGGCGGATTATGTCATTGAGGCTGGCGTGCCGTGGAATTCGCCCTGCGCTCCTGCAGCACGACAGACCATGGTGTCCGAGTCTGTCAACGGCTTCTCCACAGCGGCATTGATGCGGAGAAACACACGGCGCGCCTAAACGGAGACAAGTTGCGATGCGGAAGGTAGTGTCATCTAACATAGTCCCTACGTTAGATGACGGAAGAGCTTGTAGCCAAAGACCCGATTCCCACACTCCAACCGCCAGTAAACGGGCACGCTCAGCAGCATTGGAACATGTATTTAGTAATTTTTTTCCAACTAAGCTGCAGAGCGGCCCGTCCCACTGACGCTGTGAGAAGAGGTTCCTTGGGAGATCGGTGTTTGGACATGCAATTTTCCAAGCGTTCACTGCATCAGTCTTACACAATACTTCAGAATTAACTAGTGTAGGTGCAAGGATTTTCCTAGTTAATTCTTCGGTACTGTGGACTGAAGACAGGAACGCTGGTAAGCTGACATCTGAAATTTTGCGAATACCGAGCCCACCCAAGCGAATCGGTAGAGTCGCTTGTAGTAAAGCTCGGTCATCCAAGGCCACATTTAAAATTTTGGTGAAGGTATTTTCTATAATTTCGTCCATTTTTTTCAAAATCGTTAAATGTTTAAAAAATGGCGTTGATCGTAGGGCATGGGTGAATTTTGGAACGAATAGGCAATACCGAAGAATAGTGAAAGCCGAGTGTATATTAATTTTGAGTAGGCGATCCGAAATGTCACTAAAAATTTGAATTTTTTCCTCTATAAATGGGGTATAGGCATCTTCTAGGATTGGGGACCCGAGGAGACGTAAAGAGTCTTTTTCTAAAATTTTGATGGTGGGAGCTATGGAATTGAATTTAGAGATAGTAGAAATTTTGTCCGAAACGTCGTTTAAAAAAATCTCGCATTTGCTGTCATTTAGTTCTAAACCAATTAATCTAAATTCATTTTTAATAAATGCCAAATCTTGTAAAACTGTCTCCACATCTCCCCCTAGAGTCCCATCGTCTAGGTACCATACATTAAATTTAGAATTTAACCGCCGAATAATGGGCTGAATAGCTAAACTGAAAATTACCGGTCCAAGAGGGTCTCCTTGTTGACATCCAACAGCTGATTTCAAAAGGTTGTCCTTGTATAATAATTTGGAGGGGTATCTGTAACATTGCCAAAGAAAATTATAAATTTTGGGTGTTTCTAATTTAGCTTGGTTCAACAAGGTGTCTCTGTTCACCGAGTTGAAAGCATTCTTCACATCGACCTTGAGAATGACCTCACCTTTACTGGAGCCAAGGTAGGTTGATAAAGCATGTATGGCAGCCTCACAGCCCCCCTTTGAACCAAAACCAATTTGGAGGGGCTAGAACTTCAAAGATAACTCGGTTTTGTAATATTTACAACAGAGTTTGGCTGCCATACGTCGGTACGTACATCCCACGGCAATAGGACGAATGCCACCATCTGTCTTGCGTAGGGCACACAAATTAGCCCCATACAAAATGTCTGTGATGGCATCATCCACACTACCGGAGAGCATCAAATTCATGAGAGCCGTTAGCTCCTTCAGAAGTGCCTCACCAGCCTCCCCGGTGCTTGGCCCTAAAAGATCTTTTAAATGTTGTGGGGTTAATGCGTCAAGACCTCCGGCAGAGCCACTTCGAAAGGAGACAACGGCTGCCAACACTTCCTTGGCCGTTACGCACAGGCAATCAGGGTCGGGGACAGGTGCCTCAGGAAAGGAAAGGCCACCCGCAGGCGCTGGATGCTTGCTCCGCAGACCAGTAAGGGTCTCAGGAGAGCAGGGCGCCACTACATCGCTACTAAAAAGCAATCTCGATGCCCCACTTATGTCACCATCCCTCAATTTTGATTCAACCAAGTTAAAAATATTGCTTTTCCGAAACGAAGAGTATGTTGGGTTTATATTTTCCGTTATGACGCTACAATTATTTTTAATTTGAGACGTCAATGAATTTGTTGTTGTTCGGTGGGCTGTCCGGTCTGTCCTGTCTGTTCTAATATGTAAAATTTTGTATGGGAAGGTGAGCAGTTGCTCCCAAGCCGTTTTACTATTTTCTCGAAGTACAAGACCTATGCAGTTTGACAAACTTTTCGCAACAATTGGTCTTGCACCGCGAGGAATTCTCTTTAGGATCGAAACAGAGTTTTTTAAGTGAGATAGTCTTTGCCAAAAGGGAATTTCAATAATGTTTTCAGAAACTGTACTTGTAGAGGGTTGAATAACCAGAGGGGGGTTCGGAGATACATGTCGGGGTTTGTGTACTTTTCCGATATGTATCTTCAAACCTCGCTCACTCTTAAAAATACGGGCTTGGGAGCAGTGAGGGCATCGTATCACATTCAATAGCGAAGCAGTAGATATTTATAGTACATATTTATATAATATAAATAAAATGATAAGATCATAAATAAATATTGAAACATACTAAAAAAATAAATAAATAAATAAATAAGTGTTTGTATTAGTTGTAATGATTTAAGTTAACATAAATACTCAATGTTTATTGTTTTTTCGATATTGATTCTATTATCTCTTTTTTGAAGCTTTTTTTAGACCAGTCGTAAATATCTATATTGCTGAAATTGTTGTTATAGTATTTGCTAACTCGTGAGATATATTCATTTCTTTTTTCTGTGATATTTGCGACCCCCATGTAGGGCGGCAACGCTTCCTTTTTTCGTTGATATGAATTCTAGATCCCTCAAATCCATTTTATAAGAATATTTATTTTAAATTAATTAATAACAATAAACATCAAGTCAAACAAAGACATTATCTGTTGACATTTGATGAATGTCAAGTGCATCATAATTATCTGATAAATGACGTTTTTCAAATGGATAACTTGACACCGATACAAAAGAGATTATAGTTGTTATTCAGTTACATAGAAGTATAAAAAAAGCCTTATAAGAAACCAGTTACGTAGGAGGATAAAAAAAACCTTTCAGGAAACCAGTTACGTAGGAGGATAAAAAAATCCTTTCAGGAAACCAGTTTCCAAACTTCAGTTTCCTTAACGGCCGTAGGGCACAGCCCTATCCTTGTACGACACCACATGGGAAGAGATGGGTAGTCCAAATGCTAATATGCCGGGACGCACGCGACTTTTTTAATTTTTTATTAATGTCTTCATAAAATAAAATACTCATAGTTGAAAATAAATAGATCACTTGAAAGGAAAGCAGACTTCACCTCTGTAACTCTAAAGAGTTCGAGGTGTGCTAGTTTTTATCCACAATCTAAAAAACATTTTTTTTTCACTTTGGTCATTATGTTTGATTTGGCTAATCCTGGAAATGCCTTGGCTGACTTATACGTGACTACCGCTCTCCAGGCAATAGGTTCTCCTTGCCTAAGCTTTAGGATTTTGGAAAATTGGCTAGTTTTTACCAGTGAAGTTCCCTTTATTGAGTAAGTATTTAACTAAGTGTAGTTTAACATTACTCAATGAAATTGCTTCGAAGACAACAAAATATGCTAACGCAGTTCGCGTTGATCGTGTTTATATTTTATTGATTCAAAAAGTGCTCTCTTTTTTTTCTTTTTTTCTTTATACCACTTAGTTGGCAGACAAGCACACGGCCCACCTGATGGGAAGCGGTTACCTTGGCCTATAGACGTATGCAACACCAGGGGTGTCACGCTGCTGACCATGAAGAAACCTTCTGATGCCCCTCTTGAATAACCCCATATTGTAGGCGCTTGGGAAAACCGCAGCAGGGAGGTCACAGCTTCTCTTTATTTAACTGTAAGGTTTAATAATATGCCAAAGTGGAAAAACGTCTTCATAATTTAAAAAAAACTTCATTCTAGGCGAGAGTAGTACAAAAAGTAAATTAAATATACATTTAGAAAATTTTGAGGCGTTGACCTATTTCCTTCAGTCAAAATGAAACGCATTCTTTAACACGGTTTAAAATACACCGTACGAAAGTACATACTACCTATTGCCAATTTTTATTAAATGTATTTTATATACTGGGTCACACATTTTTTTAATACCACTTAGATGGCAGGCACGGACGTGGCCCACCTTCTAGAAAGTGGATACCGTGGCCTATGTTTGTTTGTACATTTGTGGCCTGTGTTTGTACATTTGTATCAACAAATACGTTTATAATGAGCTACTATAAGAAAGAAAATAAGAAAGCACGTGCATTTTGAATTTATTTCATGTGTCATTTTAATTTCACTGATGTGGCAATTTTTGGCTTTATAGTTTCGAACACCACACCGGTGAGACCACAGTAAAGACACTACGATGTGATTAATCAACTTGGCGCACAAAATTTTCTTTGTCAGTCAAAATCTCATATCTATGGTGTCGCTAAAATCTTGTACGTTAACATAAAATAGGCGAATTGGCCCCCAGGGGTCTTACACTCATGCTGCTGACCCTGAAGACGACTTACCGTTATCTTCTTCCAAATGGTAATGCCGTTTACATTCAAAACTTATATTTTAAAACCCAAATATGTACTTACTATTCAGGTAATTTATGCACATGTGTAAGAACACAAGTATCGATACCTCATCTCATCAGAGGGGTGTCGTAAGAGGCGACTATCGGAACAATACGCAGACGATATCACTACGAGGGAAGGAAAACTCGAAATAAAACCCTATACCAACCTATCTGGAAAGCGGGGAAACAGTAGGCCAAAGTCTCCCAACATTGGGAGAGGGCTATATCCAGCGATGATCTAAATGATTGCATTGATAATCTGCGCCCGAAGTCTTCAAAGTTACTCACCCTTTTCTTGTGGATTGGTTTATATTGACTTTTACGGGAACGACTGCCGTAACGATAACATATAAAAGTATAGGTAGCTAAACATATATTCAATGTTTAGCTACCTATCTACTTGTCGTTTGTTCGACATGATCGTCCCATGGTGTTTTATAAATGTGTGTACATTCGACAAAGAAGATACGATTGCATCTTTACGTACAACTTTATATGTATGTAGATGCATGCGATGATGCTCCTTATTCAAACCGACCGTACACCAAAACTTGATACAATTCGTTATAATGAAAAAATAAATATTGTAAGTAATAATACCTAGTAGTATTATACGTAAAGGTGAAGATTTTGTTTGTTTGTTTGATCGCGCTTATCTCAGGAACAACTGCTTCGAATTGAAATATTCTTTTTGTATTGAATAGCCCGTTTATCGACGAGGGTCTTAAGCTATATATCATCACGCTACTACTTAAGGGAGCGGAGCAGTGATCATAAATGTCGAAAAATCTGGCAGATTTCTGTACATTATTTTATTGGACTAAAAAATTACGGGTTTAAAGGTATATGAGATTTCAATATAATTATGCCACAGGCGAAGCTGGGGCCGGGTTAGCTAGTGGTTAATAAAGTGAATCAATAATTACAAAATTACCTGCTTCCATAATATACTTGAAGAACAATCAACAAACAAAATAACAATTTGTAATCAGTACGCATACAAATATTGATTACCAGGAATGCATATTTAAATCGGTGGTGACGTCACTGCTTGTCATTTTTGAATCAAACGGAAAAACGCTTGAGCAGTTTGTTAATAGTAAATAAATATCAACCTTATCCCATTCGTTCACTGTTCAAAATAGTATGGAAGAACTGCCGCAGGTTTTTGCATACTATTAGACGCTTTATTTTAATAACATAAGGTTGATATTTAATTATCACTTGACCCTTACCACTTTCGGGATTCTCAATTCGCGATAAATTTCTTTACAAAATTTATGAGTCAGCTGTAAAAGGAAGGTACAGAGGATACTTCTGTATATTGGTCACGTCATTATTTTACTAACCGACTGCGGCGAAGCAAACGGAGGGTTATTATCATGTCATTTAATAAAACGAATGTTAACATAAAATAGCTATAACTTTATTTTAATTTACCTACACTATAAGTATTGCTTTACTGTAGTAAGTATATTTATATTTTTTTTTTTTTTTTCATTATGATGTACTCGTTGTTAAACGATTACTCATACAATTACAATCTAGACCTTGAGGCTAATAAGTAATTTAAATTTAACTTAATTTACTAACACTTACAAGTTAAGAATGTATCCATTGACACTTTTCTTATAGTCTCTATTGAAATTAAAAGACACTTTGTTCTTGTGTTCTTTAAACGTAGCACTCACTGTACTTAGTTACACTGACTTTACTAAAGTAACTCAAAAGGTTTAGTTCTTTTTAGTCTTCTCACTATGTCCGTGGTGTCAAGTAGCTGAATAGCCTCGACGTTCACATGATGAAGAAGCCTTTGTTCGTGTGCTTCAGCGTGTTTCTTTATAACATCAGTTACAAGATCCACTCCAAGGTCTCGGTGGATGTCCTCATTTCTGACGTACCAGGGAGCATTTACTATAGTCCGAAGTACCTTATTTTGGAATCTTTGTATGATTTCAACGTTAGTCCGTCTTGTACATCCCCAAAGTTGAATGCCGTATGTCCATACAGGCATGAGTACTTGCTTGTATAAAAGTACTTTGTTATACACTGACAAGGTGGAATGTCTGCCAAGTAGCCAGTACATATTTTTATAACGTATGTCTAGCGCCTGTCGTTTCTTTTTGACATGAGCCTTCCAGCGAAGTTTTGCATCTAGCGTCATGCCCAAGTATTTTGCCGTATTTTCGTATGGTATTACACGATTATTAATGTATACTGATGTATGTTCAGCTCTTTGGTTTGTGAAATCAATATGTGTCGATTTTGACTCATTTAGTTTGATTTTCCATTTTTTTGTCCAGTCGGTGATGGCATTGACGGCAATTTGTACCTTCTCCACTGCTTCTTTGTGATTGACACCCGTAGCCATGATAGCTGTGTCGTCTGCAAATGTAGCTATGACGCTGTTGTTTGTTTCAGGGATATCGCAGGTATACAATAGGTACAGGATAGGTCCAAGAACACTTCCTTGCGGTACACCAGCTTTTATTTGTTTGATATCTGAGTAAGCATCTTCATGTCTCACTCTAAATGTCCTCTTAGTTAAAAAGGATTCTAAAATGTCCACAAATTGTTTAGGGATCATTTTACCTAATTTATATATAAGACCTCTATGCCATACTTTATCAAATGCCTGAGCTACATCCAGAAATACTGTAGAACAAACTTTCTTTTCTTCTAATGTTTTTTCGATAATATTGGTTATTCTGTGTATTTGGTCTATTGTGGAGTGTTTTTCTCTGAAACCAAATTGGTAGTTAGGAATCAGTTCTTTATCTTCAATAATAACTTTTAAACGCCTGAGTAGTAGTTTTTCGAACAATTTTGCTATAATTGGCAAGAGTGATATGGGTCTGTATGATGTTACTTCATGAGGTGGTTTTCCTGGTTTAGGTATCATGATAACTTCAGCAACTTTCCACATACTAGGCACATGTTTTAATCTAAATGTGGCATTGATGAGTGTTGTAAGCTTTACAATTGCTTTACGTGGGAGATTTTGTAGGAGTTCTCCAGTGATTAGGTCGTATCCCGGTGATTTCCTTTTAGCCAAATTTTTGATCATGTTTTTAACTTCTTTTGGGGTAACAAGTTTTATTTCTAAGTTGTCATACTGCGTCACGTCCAGTGCTATACTTTCAGAGCTTTCCTCGCTGTTCGTTTGAAAAATTTGCTCGAGATGTTCTGCAAATACAGTTGCTTTCTGTTCATTATTTATGGCCCAATTGCCATCTATTTTTTGAATAGGCGAAATGTGAGTGATGGGCTTTTTTAAGCTTTTAGTGGCTTTCCATAGTGAGTAATCAGAAGTGCCATTACTTGATAGTTGACTAAGGTAATTATTTGTTGTCTCGTCGTGAAAATCCTGAATTGCTCTACTTAATCTTTTTGTGAGTTTATTTAGCAGAGTTTTATCAGGTGGATATCTACATTGTTGCCACTTTTGCCTCTGGATTCGCTTTATGGCTATAAGATTTCTAATTTCCACTGGATATCTTTGAGTTGCAACTCTTCTTTTCATTTCAGGTGTATTTCGCCAAGCGCAACGTTGGATGTCCGTAATAAACTTTGCAACTTCGTCATCTACTTGCTGTTTGTCTTTAAGGGATACTTTGAGGTCTATACAGCAGTCTAAATCAAATTGGAAGCTCTCCCAGTCAGTGTATTTGTTCACTAAGGTTGGACTGCTTTCTTTTTGTATTATTGTCTCGCTTAGAGTTAAGATGATGGGTGAATGATCGGAATGCATGTCATAGCCTTCTTCTATATTAAGGTATGCAGCTGATAGATTCTTATAAATAAAGAAGTCTATCAAATCTGGTTTTCTTCCAATATCGGTAGGCCAATAAGTGGGTTTACCCGTTGAAATCACATTGCACTTGATTTCTCTGATAGCACATAGCAATTCCTTACCCTTGGTATTAGTCAGTCTAGACCCCCAAAAAGTGTTCTTTGCGTTAAAATCACCTCCAAATATGAATGTGTTTCCTAGAGCTTTCAGCATATTACTGTACTGCTCTGTTTTCAGCGCATACTTGGGTGGAATATATACAGCTGATATAGTAATATCATGGAGTTTGGTTCGGATTACAACAGCTACAGTTTGTACAAATTGTTCTTCACATTTATGTCTTAAGTAATGGTAGATTCTTTCTTTAATAATGATGGCACTGCCACCACTCGCAGTGTTGTTGGGATGCAGTGCATGATATATGTTATAGCCTTTAATATGAATAAAAGATTCTCATGTAAAGTGAGATTCTGATATGAGGCATACATCAATTTGCTTTGTTGTTAAGACTGCTTGCAACTCGTTTCGATGCTTAAGGAGACCGTTTGCATTCCACGTCATAATTTTTAGTACGTTTTTCATTTTTGGATGTATTGAAAAGGTAATTGTTTGTTCTCAATGTTTCTTAACCTTTGGTCAAAGGAAGTCAACATGCTTAAAATTCTACTAATATTTTCGTCTGTAGTAGTGTTATCAGAATTCGGGGACACCGTTGGCTGTGACAGTGACTGCGTTGCTTTTGTCATTTGCGCAAAAGACACACTACTTGTTACCTTTTTATGAGTAGAACGGGGTGGTTGTTGTCTCTCAGCAGCAGGGGCCGGGATATTAGGCGTAGCTACTTTTCTTTTGGAGGCTTTATTTTTCAATTGCTGTAGTTCTTTAGCTACAATACACCCTCTGTAATTGGCTGGGTGAGGCTCGCCACAGTGCACACATTTAGGTTTTGTAGCTATTGATTTTGTACAGTCCTTGGTGAGGTGTTTGCCAGTGCACTTCACACACCTTGGTTCCTTTGAACAGTATTTTTGGGTATGACCATATGCTTGACACCTTTTGCATTGTGGGATTAATTTAGATGTTTTTAAAGGCTGCACATCTACCTTACAGCCAAGTATGGCCTTAATGTCATAGATGTGGTTAATGTCTTCATCTTTTTGGAATGATAACATAAACATGTTAAGAGGTTCCTTCGTCCTCCAGCTTAGTTTATTGACAGCTTCCTGAATTTTATAGCCTTTAGCATTCAGGTCTTCTACTATTCGGTTTGGCAGACACGACGAGTGCAGGTTTTTGACCATAACTCGTATTGGTCTGTCTTGTTTATTCTCATACGAGTGCCAGAGACAGTTATTTTGCAACAATAATTTCGTTACAGCTCTGTATGAGTCTTCATCCTTGGCGTTTATTTTAACGGTTTCCCCGTTCATCATCTTTACGATGAATGAATCCCCGTTTAGACTGGTCAAAAGAAGGTCGTAGAACTGTTGGTAGTTCCTGATTTTTTCGACTATGATTGGTGGAGGTTGTGGTACCCTTTTTTCTTTTGGTTTCTCGGGTTTTGTGCCATCCTGAGATTCTTTTATGCTTCCTCCTTGTGAAGGAGGAGATAGTGAAATGTCTAATTTCCGTTTCTTCCTACTTTTTTGTCTTACCCACTCTGTTTCTCGGGCAAGTTCCTCATCATCAGTCCCATATTCGACTGCCTCTTGTGGTTTGTTGTTCGTTAATTGTTCCTTCTCTAAAGGAACATTCTTTTGTTCCTGAATCAGTTTCAGCTGTTGTTGAAGTGATTCTATCTGACTACTGAGGTCTTTTACTAGTTTTTGTAGTTCGAGGCGTTCATTCTGTTCCTCTTTGTATCGGGTGTACAACTGATGCTCGAGTTCAGTTTTGAGAACTACTTTGCTTGGTGAACCCATAATTGAGTACAAGTTATAATTTTAAAAACTATAACTTACCATTTGTTTTCACAATTACACATGATTCACTTAAGGCGGTATGTAGGTCATCGCGGCGACTGTGTCGTCAAGACGCGCCGGAATGGGCTGCTGCGTCAACAGTTTTACACGAGCGCGAACTTGTGCAAGAGCGTATATGACGCGACCGTTCTCGTTAGAAGTCAACTGACCACTTATCATGTCATTTAATAAAACGAATGTTAACATAAAATAGCTATAACTTTATTTTAATTTACCTACACTATAAGTATTGCTTTACTGTAGTAAGTATATTTATATAATTAGCTATTATTCACATAACGATTTTACTAAGGAGGTAGGACACGGCGGTATTTCCGCCCAATTGAGCAGTCCGACTGAGGAAGTACCTCCTCCCTACAGAATACCGCGGTTATAATAACTTCGTGTTGTGTTCCCAGCGGTGACTAGGGTAGCCAGAGCTCACTGGAGAATTTGTGCTGTCAGTGGGATGATTAAAGGCTTGTCTGTCCTATACACTGACGGCACAGAAACTGTGCTTACAGGGTCGGCAGCGCGAGTGTGGCTTCTCTGGTGTTACACACGTCCATAGTCCACGGTTCACTTCCATCAGGTGGGCCGTGCAATTGTCGGCCACCTATGTGGTATAAAAAAAACGGTTAATTTTCCATATAAAAACTGTACCTACATAAACAATTTGATGGTAATTGAATACTGTTTGTAACGAAACGGAATGTCGTTTGACAAACGGGATGTCGTTGCATTTAAATCTAATACCTCACCACATGAGTAGAAAAACCGTTCTACTCATGTGACCTCACCGCAGAATTTTGTTGTTAATGTTAATTCGTATAAGTAAAACGATAAAACCTCAATGTCAATATTAGATGAGTAAGTATAGCGTGATTCCTGAAAAAGACAGGTTGAGTGAAATCAGGTATCTCTAAAGCTAGACAAAGGCGTATCTACCCACCATTATAAAACTGCAGGTTAGAAAGGTTAGGAAGGTATGTACTTACTTACCTTTCTGTAGTAACATAAATTGCCTCCTCCCAAGGAGAGGGCCAAATCGTGAGAGATGGCCCTGGGTCGGCCGGGGTGCGAGGGTATACCTGTCAACATCACCTTCGGCAACCAAAACGACCCACAGGCGGCGTGCTTTTTAGTCGATTCGAGTCCGACATAACCTCTTCGATCGGCTCCGGTGGGATTTTGCGCACGAAAATAAAATGCCTCCTCAATAATTGAATACACAAACATTACAGCTTTCTTTGTGAGTCTGAAACGCTCCCTAAAGTCAGTTTCGTCTAATAACTCCACAATAGTTTATTCTTTCCCGATGCACAGGATTCCTACGTGCCGTTGTAAGGCTATCAAAATATTCAACAAACTCATCTTCAAGAGTCTCAAATATCTCCATTGTCGTTATACGTAGACATACCTAGGTTATTTAGTCTAAACACCACGTTGATTTCTCTCTGATAAACGTAAACATTATACAACACGAACGAAAGAAAGAAAGAATGTAAATTAATTTTAAATTTGTAACTGACAACACTAATGTTCAAAATAAATGTGCTATTAGCCACTTTGTCTGAGCCATAATTAATTTATCGTCGACTTTATGTAACACATGGCGCCTATTTGACAGTCGTGAAACGCAACAATAGTGTTTATGCTACCTATAAGTTACCAATAGCTTATTCGCAACATGTGAAGAACTTATCGGTAAATTGTGAAACAGACCCTTAAACTTTTTTTTTGTTACCTATATTATTTTGGGGTAAGCAATAGGTATGATTTATACATATTTGAAATGTGCTAAGTCATTTTTATTTATAAGTACCCAAAGCAGCTGATCGACGCTACGCGTGACCAGAAGGCTGGTTTTTATCTTGCACAGAGGATAAGCATTGCCATTCAACGTGGCAATGCTGCCAGCCTTCTGGGTACGTTACCGGTCGGTGATGATGCGGAGGAATTTCATGTCGCATTATGTACCTATGTAATTTTTATTTTATTTTAGTGTATTTTAGTAGGTACCTACCTAATAATGGTTTTCATTTAAGTATTATTATCTTTATGTCTTAGAATAACCATAAAAATCCTAGATATACCTTAATGTTTTTCGTGATGCCACATTCAAACCGTTTGGTTTTATGGGACTATGTATTAGTTCATAAGATGTACATGTATTTAAATATACATATTTGAAATGTGCTAACTAAGCCATTTTTATTTATAAGTACCATGTCTTTGTATAGAGAACGGGCACTTGGACCCCACGTCCCTAACGTTTCAACCCCAAACGGCTCAAAAACATAATCACCTGTCAGGTTTATGGTTTGATTTATTTAAATTACATTAATACTTCTGCCAGTCTTGCCTTCCGCCGCTGCAAAAATCCGACGATAGTCTGGCCCATGGCGCTAAGGAGAAGGCCGATCTTTTGGGTAGATAATCTCTTTGCGTCAAACTCGACTATGAACGACGGGAACGCCGAACCACCCATCATCCCCAGCTGTGGTGCTTCCATGACCGAAGTTAAAATCACGCAACGGGTGGTCCGGCGCGAGCTTCAGTCCCTAGATGTCCGGAAGTCGAGTGGGCCGGACGGTATACCGGCGATGGTGCTTAAGCACTGTGCCCCCGAGCTGTGCCCTGTACTTACACGCCTTTTCGCACTCTCATACTCCGCGCGGCAGGTCCCAGCCTCGTGGAAGACCGCATTCGTGCACCCTGTACCTAAGAAAGGTGACAGGACAGATCCGACCAATTACAGGCCTATCGCTATAACCTCCCTACTCTCGAAGGTTATGGAGCGTGTCATTAATACACAGCTCCTGAGATACCTTGAAGGAAACGATCTACTGAGCGACCGACAGTACGGCTTTCGCCACCGTCGCTCAACCGGTGACCTTCTTGTGTATCTCACAAACCGGTGGTCGCAAGCCATCGAGAGTCGGGGTGAGGCACTAGCGGTCAGCCTCGATATAGCGAAGGCCTTCGATCGGGTCTGGCACAAAGGTCTTCTTGCGAAGTTGCCGTACTATGGACTCCCTGAGGGACTTTGCGAATGGATCGCCAGCTTTTTGTCCAACAGAAGCATCCAAGCCGTCGTCGACGACAGCTGCTCGGACCGCATTAACATAAACGCTGGTGTCCCACAAGGCTCCGTGTTGTCTCCAACGCTGTTTCTGCTGCATATCAATGACATGCTGTCTGATGGCTCCATTCATTGTTATGCGGACGACAGTACCGGGGACACGTGTTACACGGGCCGTGCAAATATCCCTCAGTCCGAGGTGGAAAAGAGTCGTGAACAACTTGTGTCTGAAATCGAGACTACTCTCTCTGGAGCATCCGATTGGGGACGACTAAACCTAGTCCAATTCAACCCCACTAAGACACAAGTATGTGTATTCACCGCTATGAAAACCCCATTCGTTGTGGCGCCGCAATAACTGGGCACACCGCTTACCATCTCCTCGGACCTCTTAGCCTTAGGAGGGATTTTGCCTCACTGTGTGTGTTCTACCGCCTATACAATGGTTTGTGCTCAGATGAATTGTTTGACATGATGTCCGTAGCTACATTCTATCATCGCACCTCTCACCATAGGCAGGGAATTCATCCCCACACATTGCGACCTGAGCCGGTGCGCACTGTGCGGTAAGAAAGAAACTTCATCCCACGCACACTCAAGCTGTGGAATGACCTCCCTGCCGCGGTTTTCCCAAGCGCCTACAATATGGGGTTCTTCAAGAGGGGCATCAGAAGGTTTCTTCATGGTCGGCAGCACGAGTGTGACACCCCTGGTGTTGCATACGTCCATAGCATAGGCCACGGTAACCGCTTCCCATCAGGTGGGCCGTGTGCTTGTTTGCCAACTTAGTGGTATAAAAAAAAAAAAACATTATGATAGTGAGTCGATAATCGCCTGATAATCAGTATTGTACTTACCAAATATGAGTTCCAACTCTTTACTTGTTAAGTTAGCTTAATAGATAATAATTACATATTATTATGATTTCTTTGTAATACTTAATAATTATTATGTTACTTAGGTACCTAATTTCCGTACCGATGACCTTCTTGGCGTAACATTACGGAAAAGCGTAAGGCTGCTATGTCAGAGGTCGCAGGTTCGATGCCCGCTCATATTTGTATTTATAATTGCATTGGTCTAGCTAGGTGATTCTATCTTTTCTACCGCATTCTAGAATCCATATGGCATCGTACCACTGTGTAACAGTTGAGGTTAAATTAATAAACGGCCTTTGATGGCCCAAAGGGGTTGCAGAGGTATATTAATACCCACATTTCACCAATTATGATTTTCGTTCCCACGTAATATTACCGTCAAGTTGGCGCTTTATCATGGACTGTATGTTTATTCTCGGAAGGTCCCTCAGTCGCCTTCTACGACACCCAAGAGGTCATAAGATGGAGTGGCTCTATTGTAGGGACTCCACTGGAAACTAACACAGTAAGCTGAAGAGACTTCGAGATCAATCACATCAAGTCTTCCATGTCATTTACATTTGAAGTATTATACAAAGCAATTGATACCTATCAAATACTAATAATATCACTTACAAGCACTCTTTTACATCTTTATTCTTTAGTACAAACTAACAATAAATAATATTCAATACTTAACAACCAATAGGCAAACTAAAATCGCGGTCGTTTGAGAAAGTTTATTTTTTTTTACACGGCGCGCTCCAGTCGCCGACCCGCCGCTGCACCGGCCGCATGCGCGTCAATATTAGAAAAAAAAATTCTCTTACGAACCGGTTCGTAATAATTAGCCTAGAACTTAAATTCTTTCGAAGAAAGTAGTGTTTTGTGGATTATTTTAATGTCATACTGAGGATATTTTTGGAGAATATACAAAATGAACGTAAGTATTTCTTACTTTCTCATTGTAGCTATTGTTTGTTTTGTGAGAATTGTCGCACTTGCTCGTTTGCACTGTAGTCTTCACGTCTTTGTCGATATATTATGTGCAATAATTTTTTGTGAGGCCAATGTAATTCTTGTATTTATAATTAAGAACTGTAAGTTAAGAAATAGCTGTTTGATTACGTTATGCCGAATTTACTGATCATTAATTAACGTAAGCCGTGACGGGACGATAGATTTACAAGTTGATTGGGTATTCCTTAAAACACTCAAGTTACAAATCAGAAGGTATCACAGAATAAGTAGGTCAGTATTCTGCCTGCCAGATATAATCGACAATTCGACACTAACAATTAGGGATTATCCATTATTTTCCCTAATCAACCTTATTTAAATACATACATAAAAAAATTCATGCAAAGATGCAAGCTCGTATTTGCATAGAGCGGAAATCGAACCTGGGAATTCCAGTAGCGTAGCACTGGAACGGTGGCGTAGGGGTAGAGTCGCTACGCCACAGAGGTCGTTAACCTCCTATTATTGTGGAAAGTCGATTATTATCCTGCCGAACTTCAGTCACACGGATTAGGGATTATGCAGATTGTCGACCGTGTAAAGAAGACATTGCAACACGTGCAAGGCATTAGCTAAAACATTTCTTTTATATGGGGTTCTTCAAGAGGGGCATCAGAAGGTTTCTTCATGGTCGGCAGCGCGAGTGTGACACCCCTGGTGTTGCATATGTCCATAGGCCACGGTAACCGCTTCCCATCAGGTGGGCCGTGTGCTTGTCTGCCAACTAAGTGGTATAAAAATAATAAAATTAATCACAAGTAGGTACTTACTATAAAAAGTTCGACGAAGTAATCGGTAGGCACACACGATCAATATATCTACAGATTTTTCAGCCAGATGCATGGATTTATCGGTGCAGTTTGAACGGTACAGTGCGATCGGAACCGTGTGGTATATACCAGTGCAACCCTTAACATGCCTACGAAGGGGCTGGCCTCTTTTTTGCACAAAGATTTGCCATTACCATCCAACGGGGCAATCCAGACAACCTTTTGGCCACGTTACCAGTCGACATCGATGGGGAGGAATTTTTCGACGCCTTACTTTTTTAAATATCTCTTTTTAATTCTTGTAAATATTTAAGTTTATTAGTTACATTAATTCCATAAAATGTATTGTAATTCTGTTTACAAATAATATCGAACGTGGTCGACGAAAATCTATCGTTTATCCGGATGACTTCTATCGACAAAGATACAAGATATTAAATCAAATAACAAATAATAGGTTTATCTCTTATTATTAGTTCTGTGGTATTATAATATTAATGAATTCTTTAGCCATTATTAACACTCAAGTGAGTTTTATTTATGGGTAAGCTTTATAAATCTAGTTTATCGCAGTGTGAACATTATGGGTAAGTATTCTTCGTGATGTTTTAACGAGGTAATTACTCATTAAAACATTAATTGTTATTATTGTGTCTATTAGAATACATGTATACGTTTATATCCATATCATAAAACTGTTAAAAATATACGTAATTCTAATACGTTTAAATTTCTAAAGGAATTTAATTTGTTCGGAACAAAAATCTATAGACTTCAATCAATCAATGTGGTTGATTTATTCACCTGCTGTCGCAATTCAGAGACCTCTCACATTGTGCCGTAGCTTCCGATCCTCCACTTTCCGCATCTGCATCATCTGCCCTTTTCAAGTCGTCAGTCCATCTTACTGAAGAGTATCCCCAATCGCAACTTCTAATTGCCAACTCGTGGTGTCCACTCTATGCCTCGTTTGCTCCAACAGCCATTCAGCTTTTTCCAGAAGGGAGGTTTCAGCCAGAGCTAATTCGCTGCCCGATGTCCGTTTATTGTCATCGTTAATGATTTCGGCTTACCCGGGAGCGACTGCCGCTGGCCTACCAGTTCTGAAAGAAAACTACCAAAGCCTTGTCCGTTGTTTAACAGGTACACAGACTAGCAGGTGAAACTGGTTTAGGCATATAAATTCTTGCCCCCGCCGGATGTCGGACTCGAACTAACTAAAACGCACGGCGCCTGCGGGTCGTTTTTGGTTGCCGAAGGTGAGGTTGACAGGCACATCCTTCGCACTCGGGTGTGGGAACCACAGAGTCCCTAACTCCTCCTCGGAAGCGGGGAGGCGCACAACCCGCACCGCCGCCTCTGCATATACACCTTATGGAGATGTGTCAATTTAGTTATTGCGTGACCTATTGCTTCTTCTCTTTCTTCTTCTTTCTTTCTTTCATATATTCACGCCTAGAAATCCCTAAATGGGTAGGCAGAGCTGCATTAACACCCACATTCCGCCAACTATGATTTTCGGTCCCACCCACGTACCTAGTAAGGTACGAACCTCTTGCCGTCAAGCATGCATAAGTTTATTATCGGGTGGAGAACAGACCTGTCCCTTAGTCTTCTTCTACAACACGCGCGGAAAGAGATGGAGTTCATTTGAGACCGGAGTGGTTGTGTGGAGTGGACTCGTGCAAGTAAAATCCCCACGGATACCCAAGCCGGAGCTATTGATAAAGGTTGTAGCACTCGAACCGACTAAAACGTACACTGTCTGTGGGTCGTTCTTGGTTGCCGGAGGTGAGGTTGGCAGGCATATCCCTCACAAGAACCAGTCTTTTATTGAGAGATAAATTATTAGATGCATATCATTGATCTCATTGCAAGAATGTCGAAAAGCGTGCTAAATAATAACCTCGTGTTGTGTTCCCGGCGGTGAGTAGGGTAACCAGAGCTCACTGGAGAGTTTTTGTGCTGTCAGTGGAAAGACCAAAAGCTTGTCCCCTGCTTTGTCTTTTACACTGACGACACAGAAACTCTCAATGCTTGCAGGATTGGCAGCGCGAGTGTGACTCTCTTGGTTTTACAAGCGTCCATAGGCCACAGTGACCACTTTCCAGCAGGTGAGCCGTGTGCTTGTCTGCCACCTAAGTGGTATATATGTTCATGTAGGAGGTAGGATACGGCGGTATTTTCGCCCAATTGAGCAGTCCGTCTATATATGTTCATGTAGGAGGTAGGACACGGCGGTATTTCCGCCCAATTGAGCAGTCCTCCGCCCTACAGAATACCGCGGTTATAATAACTTCGTGTTGTGTTCCCAGCGGTGAGTAGGGTAGCCAGAGCTTACTGGAGAATTTGTGCTGTCAGTGGGATGACTAAAGGCTTGTCCTGCTTTGTTCTCTACACTGACGGCCAGAAACTCTGTGCTTACAGGGTCGGCAGTGCGAGTGTGGCTTCTCTAGTGTTACACAAGTCCATAGGCCACGGTAACCACTTTGCATCAGGTGGGCGCTTGTCTGCCAATTAAGTGGTATAAAAAAAGTATAAATAAAAAAAAAATAGTCGGAAAGCTGACCTGAGCTCCGAGGTGAAGGCCTCCGAACATGTTGATGAATTACTTTATAGATTGATACGATAGATTTACAAATTATGCCGACATACAGACTGCATAAATTATAATACATGTACATTAATTTGCGTTCTGTTTTCACTCACTTTCGCAACTTTCAGATATATTCCACAACAAAGTCAGACATGTTAGTCAAAATTTAAGAATTGCTTTCACAAAATTCGCTTCGTGCTATTCGTATCGAATGAACGTAGTAGAAACATGTTTTGTGCTACATTCTTGCTATCAATAAGAGTTAATAAAACTGAAGTCTGATTGTAACGTTAAATAATAGCATTTTACCCGACTGCCAAGGAAAAGTTATGTTATTCGGTCGTAGGCATCTTGTCAACAAATATGTGCATATTTTGATTCATTGTATGTACAAACACTCAATCAAAAAAAAGGTGAGGTTTTTCACGACGGTATTTCGCGGTGAGTAGGGTTGCCAGGGCTCACTGGAGAGTTTGTGCTGTCAGTGGGAAGATTAATGGCTTGTCCTGCTTTGTCTTCTACACTGACAGCACAGAAACTCTGTGCTTACAGGGTCGCGAGTGTAACTCTTTTGGTGTTACACACGTCCATAGGCTACGGTAACCATTTTCCATCAGGTGGGCCGTGTGCTTGTCTGCCACCTAAGTGGTATAAAAAAAACCTACCTATTAGGCTTATAACAAAAAGAAATTATTTATAAAAGTACAAATTATTGTCTTGAAGTCTTCCAGTCTGTCTATTCTGGTTTATATTACGGAATCCCATAATAATATTAATTATGTTCCTCTGTACCTACATCGTACAATTGCGGACATTCGCGACAGTCGATTCGATGAACCTGTCTTGACCCGAGATGTCGCATTTAGATAGATGTGTGCGTGCGTGCCACTGATCTCTTTATCGTGTAAATAAGGTTTCTGCTATGATCTGCCTTTGGGCATATACAACAAACTGGATGGGTCAGTAACAAAATGGATTTGTTTATTTGTATACAAAATAACACAAAGTAGTCTCTCTCTTCCATTCGATTAATTGACTGAATCTTCCCAAATTTATAGATGCTTTCGTTTCCGTCTCCGCCATCTTAGCATTAACAAAGCCAACAACAGTGTTTCCTCGTCAGAATCAATTTTGTTACTGAGTGTATTGTTAGTATATCGTAGACTCACTTCAAATCCGCGACTCTCTGCAGTGCTATAGCGGCGGAGACGCCACGGAACCGCGGCGTCTCCGCTCCGCCCTGAATCCGCTAGTATGACAAGGCCCGAAGTTGCAACTATACTCGACAGTCTAGTATGTCTTACTACTGTGCCCTGGTGCCCTGGTGGCAGTGGTGACGCAGGGTATGGCTCTATTCTTCTGGGCGCCCACTTCGGCTTCCCCCCCCCCCCCCCCCCCCCAGGGTCGTAACATGATGTTTAAAACTAATATTGGAATCCTTTATGTTTTATATTAATGTACATGAATTATATTAACCAAAACTTTAAATAGTTTCCTTGTGTTTTATTTTACGAAATGAATACAGTGTTGTCAACTAACTAATCTAATTAATATCCGTAATATTACGAATAGGAACCAGTTCTTTGCTATTTAAGTCAAATTGCCTCCGAGTTTGTTTGTTGCTGTAGGACAAAAGGCCGTTGGCCATGCCTTCCTTGTGCGTATGTTTTTGGAATGATCAACAGGTTTTTGACGTGTTTCATTAGTCAACGGACCTTCTAACAATTTAATAAACTTTAATTAGTTCAATTTCAATTTTTGAACGAGTTTTCCAAATACACTTCCTACATTTAGGTTGAGTAACAAAATAAATAAATTCATTTATATTTATTGTTTTGCTGGTTTTCTAGCAAACATAAAAAATAATATTCCTGAAAAGCTTTCGATGCAGTTAATCTGAGGGCCATCATACATAAAATGTTTTTGTATGTGCAATTGTGAACGTCATTCGTGAAATACATAGGTACCTATCTACTGCTTCCTCACTATCGGACGAGGTGAAGTCATATTAATGAACCCTACATAAAAGAAAATTTAAAAATAGCGTTGTAAAACGTGGCTACAATCCAGAGCAGTAGGTAGGTACACAAGATTCCTAAGTTTTTCCGCGCTCCTACTTTAGTCTGCTAATACATTCACATACACCTTGTGGCTATTGACCGGAAACATAAATAATTTTGCCGAATTCTATCGACTGACACATTCTATTGCGATTGAAACGATTCTATTTACGATGGGTAAGAAGGTATTTGTTTATCAATTAATACCACGCGTTATTTCCATGTTTTGCTGTACCACATTACAAGCAAATAAATTAATGAATTTGCATAAATTTAAAAAAAAAACGGTCAAACAATTACATGTATCTCAATTTCTTCTGTTGCGAACGGACAAAAATACATGCATACATACATATTTTCACGCCTTTATCCTCGGAGGGTTAGGCAGAGGTGAAT
This sequence comes from Eilema griseolum, assembly GCA_963662185.1. NCBI lineage: Eukaryota > Metazoa > Arthropoda > Insecta > Lepidoptera > Erebidae > Eilema > Eilema griseolum. Next base: position 9,424,585 of record OY759249.1, read on the forward strand.
TAACACCCACATTTCACTTATCATTGTATTCGGTCCCACGTAATAGGAGGTGAGCCTATTGCCGTATTCCGGGCACTTGTTTACTCGACCCATGCATCTGAGGCTGAGTATGAACCGTACATCTGTCTGAAATTAAGCCGCCCTATCCCTTAGTCGCCTTGTACGACACCACATGGGAAGAGATGGGGTGGCACAAATTCTACTCTGCCAGGAACCACGGACAAAAATACAGAAAATGGTATGCAGCAAGTTATAATCGTATGTCAGATAATACGGCCACATCGTATTATATAAAAACAAGTTGAAATCCGTCATTATCTGCGATTATTGTTTAGAATTACGTCCATGCATGCAATATTTCGTTTACATTTCACCAATTTTATTGTATAAATACGTCATCAGTGTTGATAAAACTCACTTGTAATAATACTTCACACTTTCTGGTTTTGATATTATAATATCGGACAAACTTACAGAAGCGTACTTTTTTGTGCAACGTTTGGCATAATATAATAATGAACTTTGTGGTAAGCTAATAAGTAATATGATCGTTGATTACATCAATATCGTTAGGTCATTTTTTATACAACTTAGGTGGCAGACAAGTACACGGCCCAACTGATGAAAAGTGGTTACCGTGGCCTATGGCTGTGTACAACGTCAGGAGAGTCACAATCGTGCTGCCGCGGTCATCATTTTATTCGCAAGTTTGGGTAACTGCCAGTAACTTACACATATACATATAATCACACCTTTATCCCCAGAGGGTTAAGCAGAGGTGAATTAACAGCCACAATTCACCTATCATTGTATTCGGTCCCACGTAATAGAAGGTGAGCCTATTGCTGTATTCCGGGCACTTGTTTACTCGACCCATGCATCTGAGACTGAGTATGGGCCGTATACATCTGTCTGATATCAAGCCGCCCTATCCCTTAATCGCCTTGTACGACACCGCATGGGAAGAAATGGGGTGGCCCAAATTCCACTCTACCGGGAATCACGCGGCTCCACCAGTACCAAACTTCGGTAAATTCAGCAACATAAAAGATGAGTAGTTGTCTATCGTTGTTTGCATGGGGACCCATGAATAACTTCGGGGGCAAACCACCTCACCTGCTAATTCACGCAGATTGGTTTAATTTATTCTATGGTTAGTGGATTTCAGCTTTTTTGCCGCCGTTTCTTAGCACCTCGTAGATCATCAAGACACCCAAAAGACTCGTAGTTACTGCGTATGCTACTCTATATAATAGAGTATATTTTGACGACGTCATTGAAGTCAAGATATATATCTATAACTATAGCTATCTAATGTTTGTACACACCAGGCCTGACTCCCATTCCCCCACAGCCAGAAGGCGCGCACACTCTGAAACATGGGAAGATATGTGTATTAAGCTATCTCTTACCAGCTTGCAGAGTCTCTGAGAGAAAAGGTTACCATTAATAATAATATAATAACCATTTTGATTAGATATTCTGCCCATATTTACCATAATTTTTGTTACTGGCAATCATTTGCTTTATTTTCACATAAAATGTTCGCACTATGAATACAAATTTTCGATATCATAACGAGAGGGTTTATAACGATTTTGCACGATGTTTCATCAGTAGCGTAGAAACTTCCATTTATCGATAGTCTCGATACGGCAAGCGATTTTTTTCGCTAAACCTAACAATCGATACGAGATCATACCGATCGTTATGTATGTCGAGACTGTAGCCCCAGTTTATAAACATTAGATAGCTATAATACAATGATCGATAGAATATAAAGAATAAAACAACAAACACCGGTGTGTTTTACTCTCTATTTTCTTCCCGGTAACCATGAAACGGCATTATTCTGTTTAGCAATGTGTTGTAATCACAGTTGTAATTTGACTACCTGGAGGATTTCAATTGGTTAACATTGAAGAAAGAATTGGAGTAAAGCTAAACCAACTTAAATGTGTTGGTTATACGAACATGCGTGTTTATTTATGTTATGGTTGGTCAGTTCGCATGAGAGGGCTAACGGCCGTAACCAGTTGTATATCAGCATTTTTTATCAATGTGTACTTGTATCGAATGAATGAATGAAAGTTGGTGGTTCACTCTTACTATTTTGAATTTAGAATCATGTTTAAGTATATTAATGCAGGTATAGAATTACAACTCAAGAACTTATGCAAGCAAACCCAAGAATTATGCGTTATAAATCTCTGAATGTAGGTATATAAGAATAATCTAAATAAAAATATAGAAACAGCACTTAATATACATATATAAACCTGCAGGTTCAGTCGTCAAAGAATTCCTCCACATCGATGTCAACCGGCGGCATTTCCATGTTGAATGACAATACCAATTCTTTGCGCAATGAATAAACCAGCCCTCTGATCACATAGTTCCTATTAAGCGTTTAGAAATGTCTCTAAACAACACGGAGTCCAACCCCATGATCCCGGCCCCTCGACCCCAAACGGCTCAAATATATAATTACCACTTAAATTACTATATTTACGCCGTTTAAGGGTATCTCTGCCGAAGAAGCAGCGCTGGCGCAATCTGCTTAATGTGTTAATTTATCGCAATCGGTCCGAAAATTCATAGAAATTTAGAATTAAATTTAAAATTATTAAATCATTAAGAATCACTTATCCATCACATCTCAGATTTGAACCAAGTATTAAAGTAAAAGAATAAAGTGCAAGTTCTTGGCTTTATGTAGTTAGCCAGATGAGCTTTTTAGCACTTCTCAAGGTCGAGTACTAAATATGTGTTAAGAATATCAGGCATAATTCTATCACCTGGTATAATACACGAACTGACCCTCTCCCCCCCCCCCCCCCTCCTTTTTCTTTTTCACTCGTGGTATATTTAATAACCTAATATCTCCTACTGTAGGTAACCGTCATTTTTCAGTCTTTATATAAAGTATCTGCCGGATTCGTTGATGTTTATGATCACTGCTCCGCTCACTTAAGTAGTAGCGTGATGATATATAGCCTAAAACCTTCGTCGATAAGGGACTATTCAATACATAAAGAATTTTTCAATGCAAACCAGTAGTGCCTGAGATTAGCACGTTCAAATAAACAAACTCTTCAGCTCTATAAGTATAGCATACCATATGTAGCAGGAAATAATTTCGAACTCAGAATGTAACTATAATCGTCATATCACGAATATGTAGATACACCACACCATACTGAATAGGTTTTATTCTTCATTGTAAATAATTTATTTAGAGGCTCGTTACTTCTCAAGGTGAGAATAACATCAATCACACAGTTTGATTTTTAAAGACACTACGGCAGGAGTGTTTGTTAGTACTAATTACTTAGCAGCATGAATACGTTGAGAGGATGGACGGAAGGAGATATACGACCCAGTAAAATCGACTTAGGCGTACGTATGCCCATCAGATTGAGGACATTTTAAAGAATGGCCAGGTCAAGAGTACTCGCCACCAGCGAGCTTGTACGAGAACAAATTGTGTACCTAAGTAGAACAATCGATAGGCATGTCAGGATCGTAACAAATGGAAAGATGTTGTCTCTGCCTACCCCAAAGGGCAAAAGACGTGATTGTATTATCTATGCTAATATTTTAAAGCTGAAGAGTTGTTTGATCGAATGCGCTAATCTCAGGAAGTACTGCTACAAATTGAAAAATATTTTTTGTGTTGCATATCTCGTTTATCGACGAAGGTTATAGGTTATAAATCATCACGCTACTATTGAAAATAGCGCAGCAGTGACCATAAATGTCAACAAATCCAGCAGATTTTCATACCTTACTTGAAAACTAAAGAAATACGGGCTCAAATTGGTGATACATATCTACATACATAGATACAATCACGCCTTTATCCCCGGAGGGTTAGGCAGAGGTGAATTAACACCCACATTTCACCAATCATTGAATTCGGTCCCACGTAATAGGTGGAGAGCCTATTGCCGTCTTCCGGGCACTATTGTTGACTCAAGGCATGCACCCGAGGCTGAGTCTGGGCTGTATACATATATCTGTCTGATGTTAAACAGCCCTATCCCTAAGTCGCCTTGTACGACACCGCATAGGAAGAGATGGGGTGGTCCAAATTCTACTCTGCTGGGAACAACGCCGCGGTATGAGTGTATCAAATTGGTGATAAGAGATATGTCAAAATATGCCGCGGGCGAAGCTGGGCGGCGCGGTTATTGTTTTTCAACGCTCTTTGTAATTTGAACGTTCTTTGCACTGGCAATAAACATGGAATACTTAGAACTTAGGCAATCTGTCACAGAACTAGACTAATAAATTAGTTTCACCGACGATGTGTAAACTATTCAATACGTAACAGGCATTTTATTTGTAAATAAAAGTTGATTATTTAGAAATATTTGTATTACTTATTTCAACATGAAACGTAAATAATGAAACTAGGGTATATAATATAACAGAATATGTAATCGTAGCACGATGTAGACGTGAATCAAAGGATTATTCTAGTGCTTCAGAGTACGACTAAGTACAACCAATCTTTTAATATGAATTTGGTAGCATTTTGGCAAAAACTCGGTAAAAACGACAGGTAAAGGTAAACAACAGTTTATTCTGTATTCTGAGGGCTCTGTATTCTGTATTCTGTGGCGTAGCGGCAGAACGTTCGACTGCTACGCAGGAGATTGGAGGAAAGGTTTCGATTCCCGCTCAGTGCAAATATTTGTATGCACGAATATGTATATTTGCATTGATCTGGGTGTTTCTATGTATGTATGTATTTACAAAAAAAGTATTTAATTTATGTTCATCGGCATTCTAGATTCCATAATACAAGCTAGTTAAGCTATGCTTACCATGGGTCTAGATAGCGTTGTGTAGAATGTTGTAGAATATTTATTACTATAATATTATAATAGGTACCTAACTGTCTAACTATTGGAAGCTAGCCACTGGACACTGCAAGGCATATGTCTCAGATTATCTCACCTCCGGCAACCTGCGACCCACACAGTCCGCGTGCGTTTTAGTCGGTTCAAGTCCGACATAACCTCCCCCACTGGCCCCAGTGGTGGAGGTATCCGTGGGGATCTTGCGCATATTAAAAAAAAGTGCTAATTCAGTCCGCTACGCAGAAGTGAATGCTCTGTGTTAATAACGTAGAGCTATCTACAATATATGTAGTAATTACAGTGGGTTTGTTAATTCAAACTTTACCGCTAAATTGTAATGTACATATACAATTAGTATTGAATTATTTATAAGAATTATATAACGCCGCACAACATGCAACGGAATAGAAACTGTAGGAACTTAATAAGTGATGATGACTGAGTGCGAAAGTACTACTTTATAGGCACTTATTTGTCATCTACATCGAAGGACCGATGGCCGTTGTAGCAAACAAGTCCTAGAGTGGGGACTATTAGAAGGAAAACAAAAGATGGGACGCCCCTTAACTAGATGGACTGACGCCCTGAAAAATGATATGGATACAGACTGGATGTGGAAGGTGGAGGATCGGGAACAATGGCTCACATTCGGAGAGGCCATGTCCAGCAGTGGACTGCAATAGTCAATTAGCTCATCATCATATTAACTTTATACATAATGTTCAACTCTTTGCGGTACGTCGGGAATAAAAAGGAGAGTCTATCTTAGTATATTTCATTTTTGTAGAGCCACTCTTCCTCTTGTTACCGATTTTGTTCAAAATTCAGTCTCGATCTTATCTCAATCTTTTAAAGGTCAAAAATGGTATTCTCGTTACACAATTATCTGAATGTCAGGTATGATCTTAAAATGGTGCGGTTTATTTTTGACCACAATTACGGACTAAGGAAGAGCGAGGTGAACGCTTCATTTTGCACTCATTCATAGCGCAAAATATTAATATACACGAATGATATGATATGAATAGCCTCATTCATTGAACTCTGTTGTATTCATAGGTAGGTAGGTATGCTTTATAAACATATAGATAGGTACTTACTTAACGTAATTTTCTGAAATCTATTACGCATTTGTGAAAAGTGTGGTTGGTGGCAGGTTAAGTATTAAGTTGTGGTTAAATAGTATTCGGCACATCACTGGTAGGAGGTGGCGGTATTTCTGTCGAATTGAGCAGTACTGGGGAAGTACCTCCACCCTACAGAATACCGCGGCCATAATAACCTCGTGATGTGTTTCTAGCGGTAAGCAGGATAGCCAGAGCTCACTGGAAAGTTTTTGTGCTGTCAGTGGAAAGACCAAAAGCTTATCCTGCTTTGTCTTTTACTCAGACAGCACAGAAACTCTTGTGCTTACAGGGTTGGCAGTGCGATTGTGACTCCCTTGGTGTTACACACGTCCATAGGCCACGGTAATCACTTTCCATCAGGTGGGCCGTGTGCTTGTCTGACAACTAAGTGGTATAAAAAAACATCAAAATCTTTGGCAGTCAAGACATCCCCAAATGAAAGACGGTAGGTACGTCTAGATAGGTACCTATAAATATGTATAAAAGATGGTAGTACATCTTCTTATTGGCGGATTAGAGAGCATGCTTTTCTCTGAGAGACAGCAGTAGCCCCGTAAAATGAGTGCTGATGGGGTAGGAATAAAAGAAAATTCTTTTATTCGTGCCCCAGTGTTAAAATGCAGTCTTAAAAAACACAATCAAAAGTATAAACATTCTTCAATTGTATGGAAATAAGCGCTAAAAATATTTTAACTACCATTGCTTCATACATATATGTAGGTAGATAGGTACATAACTGTTAGCACAATACGCGATATTTCAGCACCTGTAATCACAAGGCCGAAGTGGCAGTCTTGAACTCACAACACATTTACACGTGTATATGTTATCTATAGTCCGTGCTAGGCCATAGACTAAACATAATAGTATCACAGCGGTCCAATGCAGAGCCATATGGGTATAATAAAGTTTATTTATACATATATGGGTGTACTAGACCCTGGATTCTAAGGTGAAAACTTCGGATACGACTATGTTTAGGAGGTAGGACACGACGGTATTCCCGTCCCAATTGAGCATTCCGTCTGGGTAAGTACCTCCACCCTACATAATACCACGGGTATAATAACCTCGTGTTATTATTCCTGGCGGTGAGTAGGGTAGCCAGAGCTCACCGGAGAGCGGGAAGACTAAAGGTTTATCCTGAATGTGTCTTCTACAATGACGGCACAGAATCTCTCCGTTCTTACAGGGTCGGCAGCACGGGTGTGACGCCTCTGGTGTTGCAGACGTTCATTGGTCACGGTAACCACTTACTATCAGGTGAACCGTGTGCTTGTCTGCCACCTAAGTTGTGTAAAAAAAAAGTTTAACGCAAGGATAAAGAAGAAAAGTCAATTTTAGAAGTAATTATGGATATTTTATCATTAATTCTGACTTGGTATCAAGGCGATTTCTGTATTTATATTCATGATAAAAACGGACACTTTAGAGAAAAAAAATGAACGTACTCTCACTTAAGTATTTTGTAGTAAAGGGTAAAAGAAAATTCAACGCATTCTTTGCGTGAGTTCAGGATACTCTTATGCTCTTACTGTCTAACCGTACTCAAATCTATCAAAAACCTCCTTTTTAAATCAGCTGGAAGAGTTTCATTAAAAAGCGTATGAGAGCGAGTGGGGAAGTCAGTAGCTCCACCAAGTGTGCTCACATGCCTACATCGAGGCATCATTACGTAAATCTAGTCGCGTACACCCTACGTCGAATAGTGAACCCCTGGGGATTCGTGTACCCCACTTTGAGAAACCCAGATATATAGCGGTGTTATGTTAAAAAAACACATTGTCTTTGCTGTTGGACGTTACCAAGTTTACTCTATGCACGTGTATTACACTTTCTAAAACTTGACCATGGTCCGTGACACACATTGACTACAGATAAACTTGCTATTGTTGTTTTGCCGGACGGTCAAACTCTGCACATAACTATATATTTACATAATAGACTACATTTTTACTAAATGAGGAGGTTAACCATAGAGGATAAACTCGTAGTGAATATACATATTAAAAAGGGTCAAAAAGGGACTTGGTAGCGTGACCAGGCTCCTAATTCCGCTAATTTCATGTCAGGTCAAAGCCACTGTCATGGTACAGAGACTGCAAAAAATGACATTTAAATTTAGATTTCACCCTTATGTTTTTAAAACCTAAAATTAAATTACTTTTTGTAGGGTGAATGAAAAATGTAATAAACTTTTTTCATTTAATTTTGAACTTTAAGGGTATACAGATAAAGTCTAAAATTTAATGCCATTTTCAGCAGTGTCCGTGGTGGGGTCAGAGAGATGACTATGTCCCCATACTGAGGCTCGAGGACCCAAGGCCTTGATTCTACTAAAGCAAAACCACAGTCATACCACAGACACTGCATTAAATTATTAAAGTTTTTGTGCTGTCAGTGGGATGACTAAAGGCTTGTCCTGCTTTGTCCTCTACACTGACGGCATAAAATCTCTGTTCTTACATGGTCGGATGTGACTCCACTGGTGTTACACACGTTCATAGGTCATAGTAACCACTTTACATCAGGTGGGCCGTGTGCTTGTCTGCCAACCAAGTTGTAACAGAAAAAAAATTTTTGGACTTAATTTCTATAGGGTTAAAGTCGAAAATTAATTGAATAGAGTTTCATTCCCTTTTTTTCGCTCAGCGAAAAGTCTTTTAATTTTGTTCTTTAGGACATTGCTTTAAAATCTAAAATTAAATGGATGTTTTAGAAGTCCGTGGTATGACACAGTGGTTTTGCTTTAGCATAATCGAGGCGTACGGTCCTCGAGCCTCAGCATGGGGACATAGTCATATCTCTTAATTTCTCTTTGCCCAATGAAGTCAAAGAGAAAAAAAAACTATTTTTTCTATTGAGTGGTTTTCACTGCTATTGCAGGATCACATTTTTTTTGTCATTTTCTCTCTTACGGGTCTGCCCTTATTTATCTTGTTAGGCCTCGTTTTATGGACTATTAATATACCCATCAACATTTCACCTTGTTTCATCCATGATGTGGTGGCTTGTGGCTTATCTTGTCATCATGAGGTTGAGTTCGTAAAAGTTAGGACATACAAAAAGTGTTAACCATAACTCAGCCCGTTTAAGTTCTGTTATTGTGATACAGAAATATTATTGCTGCAGAGTATGGTTTTATTACCGCCATTTGGTATTGTTAGAAGCCTCTTTAGAGCACTTAAGATCACTTTCACTGATTGTTTATGTAATAGTAGTTAGCCTAGTATTTGTAAAATTTTGTGTAAATCTGTCATAGCCATATCCATCGCCTTAAGCAAAGGCTATTTGACTAGGTTACGATATTGGCTGTTGGCTTTCCTGTCAGAGTTGGGTGGTCAACGGCAGTTGTGTGAACTCTTGTGCCAGACCAAATGAAGAAGTCCATGAAGATTATGAGATAGGACTTTACAGTACCGACATTGGATCCCGTCGAAATTGACACTTGAATGGTGTTTGAATACCTCAATAAATAAGAAAAACACAGGTACTGATAAATAGATACAAACTAGACAGAGCAAATTGAAAATATGTCCTGGCAACACTGTCTACAAGGTCAACCTGTCAAACCTTTCACTTTTCTTTATTCATTGTGTCTATTTTTACCGGACGAGCGATTAAACTCATTACCATTGCATAGTTTCAGATGAGAAACATACAAACGTACAATTAAACATGTAGTAAGGTCGCTCACGCCTTGATCACTTCCGAAAGCAGTCGTGACCGGCATCCCAAATCCGATTTCTATTGTTACTACCTCACTATTGTTAATTCTGCAAGGCGGCAACGTCTTGAAATTGATAGCAGCCCTACAGTCGATTATGTTTTGTTGTGTGTGATTAATTGTTTTGTTTGATATCCTGGTTAAATTATATTTCCTTAGCATTTAGGGAGAAGGAAGTCTGGTCATATTTAGAATCTTACTATTGATAAATTTGAAGGTTTGGATGGATTGATGTTCTGTTATTCAATCACGCCAGGACGAATGAAATTTGCCATAGAGGTATTAAAGTTTAGAATTTAGTTAGCTATTTTTTCATAAATTTCTCAGGATGACCTGATCATGGGAACTGGATAAGTGTTACACGCTGACGGAACCGCAGTCAATAGCTGGCAACACAAAATATTACCGAAATTATTGTGATTGATTGTCAAATACAAAAACTATAGATTGATTGATACTAGATAAACGCTTTGTTGTACACGAAATTAAAATAAATTGAGCAAAATGCATTGCGCTTAATCTAAAAGCGATACAATTGGCGGCTTTACCGCTATATTATATTATCTGTGGCAACAGCAATCTTATAAGAGATTGTAACAAAATTAAACAGGTGAGTGGCCAAGTTAAAGAACGATCTCTGTCGAAGATGGAAACCCGGTTAGGTATATCATAGGCAAAAAATCCAAGAGAACCCTAAATCCCTAACGGGGTACAGTGTAGAAAGGTAATTTCCTCCATCGTTTATCCTACTGTAGCTCAACCGAACCAAAGGTCCTCCAGCACTTAACCTCGAGATTTTTTGTTCATTTCGTTCTAAATTTCACACGCTCTCGTTTTGGACGGAAGACATGGAAGTCTTCTTACTACATATATACTTACTACTACGTTCGGCACCGGTTGCTGTCTACTACTTAGAAAACTTATTTTAAACTTTTAAACCAGAGTATGAATTTATTTTTAGTCATAATCATGGTCGCTGACCAAATGACCGTATAATGTACGCGAAGAAAGCGAAAAGCAAGAGGCATTTCTTGACCTATGGTTCTGTTTTAATAATACACACAGTCAATATTGGTCATCATAAAATTTATGCAGACCAATGATGATAGTGTATATTTTAATATCATAAGTTCATTACCAAGTTAATTTTATTTTCTTTCTTCTACAATAACAACAAATCAATAGTCAGTCAGTTTGGTTGGTGTAATCTAAAATCATAATTTTTAACTTATTTATCAATGTGGAAAGTTATAATATATATTTTCGATTCGACGTGAAAACAATCCATTGTTTTTATACTTAAAAAAACGAATTTGTTAGTCTAGAATTCGAAATTCAAAATATTTTATAATTACGCAACTAATGATGTTGCCATCATTGTAAATAAATAGTGACTCGTGGGAAAAATCACAATTAAGTATCTTCATGGTCTGAAAAATCTGTTACGAAATTTCCACATCACGTAATAATGAACTACATTAATTGTGTCGTCGTAGTAAATCTATCAGATAAGTACAGTGAGCATTTATTTTTTCGTGTTGAAATCCCCACGGATACCATACTCTGGCTAACGGGACAGTAATGTCGAATGCGAACCGACTAAAACAGCACGCCTCGACATCTTGAATGCCGGAGAGTAATGTGGCCTAATGGGGCATATCCCTCGCATCCCGAAAGACTCGGGACCATCGCCGGTTTCAAGATGGTGACCTTGTCTGCATATGACGTTTCGTTCGCCATGTCGAAAGATATCCAAAGTAACTTTATCACAGCTTAGCATTTGGTTATCATTAAGTTACTTCGAATTTTTCGTGCATTTCATGATACCGCAGATTAATCAAAACTTTGCGGACCTCTACAGTAAAAACTAACGTTAATTTTTATTCGTTATGATATTTTCAACCAATGTTTTCAACGGCATTAAGTATAGAAGTTAGGCTTATAAAGCGTACAGTAACGTGGTAATTGCCAATCAAATTGAGGTTAAAATCCGTTTCCCTCCAAAACATAAAGTCAATGATTATGTGACGAAATACTTCCTTTCCTCGTTTCCACATGAGCAGTAAGAGTATGTTATACAAGGAAGCACAAATACCGTATTGAACTGCACTGCCGTGACCAACAGCCATCACTTAATTGTGCAATCGCACTCACTCTAATATTAACCTATTTAAGATCCATTGAATTGCAAAAGTGCATGTGGATTGTTAACAAGCCTTTCAACCGAGCAGTTGACAAATAGGCAGTTTCTCTTTTCAAATGAACAAATGGCTTTGAGGTTTAGCATCGCATCGTTTTAAGCTCTTATGTATTTAAAAAATAGAAGGCTGTGGTACAGAATAAAATAATAGTATTAACTTGAAAGGTTAGTACATCAGCATCACGGAGGAGCCCATCTCGAAACCGGAGATGACCCTTTTTCTACGTGTGAAAAATCCCCACTCACCCCCTCCCACCACCGGAGCCGGTGGGAGAGGTTATGAACTCGAACCGACCAAAACGCACGACGCCTGTGGGTCGTTTTTGGTTGCCCAAGGTGAGGTTAACAGGCATATCTCGCTCACCCCGGCCAACCCAGGATCATCTCTCTCGATTTGGCCCTCTCCTCGGACCACCGAGTACCCAACTCGTCCCGGAAATGGGGAAGCGCGCGAGGTTGACACCGCCGCCGCTGCCTGCTTCTGCCAGGGTGACAGGCGGCTTCACCCGTCACCCCCAGGCCTGGGCTCGTCCTCGTCATCGACCTCCGACGTCCGAGTTGCCGTCGTAAGATGGCCCTAGGTTAACCGGCGAGGGAGGGATTTTTTTTATTATTATTTTTATTTGGAACAATTAACAGTTTTTACATAGTACAATGTAACGACGGATTAAAATGGAAAACTAGAAGTAAAGGGTCCCTAAGTTTTAGGCTAGTTTATTAATTGACTATTAAACTGTCACAAATATCTAAAAAATGTATTCAGTAGGGTTTTAATGGGTTTTAATGCTTCTACAAATGTCAATTTAGAAACGTTATTAGGTAACTCAAATATCTTACCAGCGGATAATTTCCATAACGCCAATAAAACTGTTAAACCGGAACTAGTTTTAGAGCCCATTTTATCGTTTATTTTACCCTACCATTTGCATTTTATGTTGTTAGTTTATTAATTTGATTACAACTTTCTTTTATCATACGTCTTCGTTTTCAACTTTATACTGGTTTCCTTTTATAAATAGTGCCGTTGTTTATGTGGGTGTGTAACGGGTTGCCAAAGCACCATTGTCCTTTAATAGACATTATAATATTCATGGGCGTAAAGAGGGGAGGGAGGGAATGGAAAAGGACTCTTTTATCCGCATTTAGTCTCCCTTTTTGGGCCGTTATGCGAGCTACGCGTCTAGCTCCACCAGCCGAAGCGTGCTGGGGGCTTCACAGACTTCACAGAGCAATCTCCGAGGCCGAGAATCGTTGAGGGACCACTGCTTCGCATTCCAGCATTACGTGGGCGGTTGTTTCCTAGCAGCGAAACACCCCCTGCAAAAGGGGCTGTCCATGACACCGATCGATGGTGTATAGGTGCTTGTCGAGGGGACAGTGACCCGTTATTGTCCCCATAATTGTTCTTAGACTTGTTTTGTCTAATTTTAGAAAACGTTTCGTGACTCGTATTTTTTACCGACGACATGGCCATTTTTGATTGCTTGCAGTTGGCGATTTGTACCCATCTTTGGTTATGTAGTTCCGCAGGTCTCTCGCGTGTTCAGGTGTTGTGAGAAAGGGATCAGTGGGAAGGGGAAGGGATGCCTCTCCCCTTTTGCTTTTTCACAAGAATAATAATGTCTAACTAAACCTATCTACCTTCTGCCCTCATAATATCATATTATCTTTAGGACAAAATACAAATTATACTCCATTTGGTTAGGTAACTAAACGTAAACTATCTTATTGCGTCTTATTGATTGATAAATTAAATTTAATAAACTCAGTTTATTAATATTTTTCTGTTTAGAAACTCATTTTAAAGACTTAAAAGTTAGTTAGTCTAGTTTATTTCTTTAATATGTGTTTATATAAAAATTCGCTGCAAGATTGTTTACCTTTACTTAAGTACCTACCTAACCGAATGGACTATAGATATTTACACAAACGTCACAATTGTTGAGGTCACTAACCTTCAACAACACGTAATCAGCTATGGTGATTTATGCGCCCTTAATGAAACAACTCGTTAGATGTGATTACAGTCATAAACCCATAGGTGATTGAATGTACAATTGAGATATTAATGAAAACTAAATACTTAACTGTTACCAATTTTTCAATTTCTTTACATACACTACCATTTTGGCGTAGAACATTATTTTCATTTGTACACATGGTTCATTAACGAAAGTGTTTCAAAAAATTTGAGGTCGTACCTTGCTATAACACACTAAAAATATTACAAACATCCTAAAATATCTATGTAGGCCGTTTCTCTAGGACAATAACTACACGTTGTAACGTTTTTTTCCCACCGCTAACAATAAAAATTGTGTTACGGAAATTACTTATTAATTACAAAAATCGTTTACACAATTATGTAACTTCCTACGATGGTCTCGTGTTGTACAACTCTATTGCAGTTGCGTGCCAATAGCCTAAACTGTGTTGCCATTACCATACCATTTTTTTTATAAATAAATAACTTAATATACCCAGATATTACCAAACTGATTTTATTACGTAGCGACGCAAAGTCTAGTCTCTACTTTAAGTTAGCGATATTTGTCGGTATCGAAAAACGTCGCAAATATAACGAATTTTCAATCTACGTACAATCGGTGTTGCAACTGTTGATTTTTAAATTTACTGCCTTTTTTTAACCATCTTTCGCTGGCCAGACTCTACCCGCTATCACACATGAAGGGTAAACTGAATAGGTACCAGACAGCTTAGTTATAAATAAAGATTAAATTTCGATTCAATTGACTGTCAAAATCAAATTGAATGTCTAAAATGATCACGATTTCACGATCTTTTAACTTTCGTTTCACTATAGCTATACCTACGAATTAAAAAAGATAGTCATAGTTACACCTTATAGTTATAACATCAGCAGCAGTTAAATTTCAGTAAAAGTCCCGTCGAAATTGAGCCAGCAGTTTCTTTACAATTCCTATTATTGCAACACCATATTCAATTACCAATCTACCCCACATTCATTCACATGTAATTATTACGAAGCGGCTATTACAAACACTCATTTCTATTTTATTTATTTACATGTATAGCTTTAACGTTAATACCTACCTATTAAACTGTTATTTCCTTTAATACCATAAATTACGACTCGCCAAGAAACATTTCTAATGTCGTTAAGCTACGTGCTCCGAAGAGAAATCCTAAATAACAGTTTTCTCACAGAACGACCACAGAACATTTTTTATTTAAAAACTACAATCAGAGGCTTACATACTCGTATTCTTATTTTCTAATCATACCATACCCACTTGCCTAACTACGCTTAGGTAGTGAATCTACTCTCACAATGACTACTACTTACCACTTAGGTGGCAGACAAGCGCACGGCCCACCTGATGGAAAGTGATTATCGTGGCCTATGGACGTGTGTAACACCGGAGAAGCCATACTCGCGCTGCCGACCCTGTAAGCACAGAGTTTCTGTGCCGTCAGTGTAGAGGACAAAGCAGGAAAAGCCTTTAGTCATCCCACTGACAGCACAAAATCTCCAGTGAGCTCTGGCTATCCTACTCACCGCTGGGAACACAACACGAAGTTATTAAAACCACGGTATTCTGCAGGGCCGAGATATTTCCCCAGTCGGACTGCTCAATTGGGCGGAAATACCGCCGTGTCCTACTTCCTCACGATTTAGTTCTGTTATAAATCGTGATTCACGTCTGAGTAGATATCGTTCTATATGGGTCATAAACATTTATGTGCGCTCCGCCAAGATCTTTTGGGATAAAACCAAACTAAGCTCAATCACAGTCTGCACACGGTAGTGTAGGTGTTTGTGTGTTATTAGATAAAAACACAAGAAATGCAATAAACACAATCATTTGAACGAAAACTTCCTTATTTTTATTGATTGATGTACCTACAAAAAATACAAACGTTCCAAAAAGCCTAACTTTCACTCGAGCGTTACTTTCGATTTGATACCATAGCATGCTAAGAATTAAAAAAGTTATTGCACCGTTGGATTTAAAAAAAAAAAACGTGATCGACACTGACCGACCCATTGGTCCGATGAGGATCGTGTCAAAACGGTGGACTTATGATGGCTTCATTAGAAATGAAATAAAAATAATAAACACCAATCGTAGTTTTCACTGTTAATTCGACAATCATTTTCACTTTTAATCCAAGCTTGATTTATTTTCGCTTTTGTAATTTAAAAACTGGTGTTTACTGGTGTGGTGTTTACTGGTGGTAGAAACTTGGTG
The DNA here is from genome assembly GCA_963662185.1 of Eilema griseolum. Classification (NCBI taxonomy): domain Eukaryota; kingdom Metazoa; phylum Arthropoda; class Insecta; order Lepidoptera; family Erebidae; genus Eilema; species Eilema griseolum. Next base: position 9,440,742 of record OY759249.1, read on the forward strand.
GCACAAATTTGTCTCAAGTTTCGACCGGGTAGGTACCACCGTGCACTATTGCGAAAAACCCTCCATAGCAATTCAATCTCGGTTGGATTGTGTTCAGGGGTCAGCAAGTGCATAGCCGGGCAGAGGTGGTGGTTGTCGCAGCACTAGTGGGACCAGTGGGTCTTGGCGTAGTCTAGTGGGGATGGCGCGGGGCGATGCGCCGAACAGGGAGACCTGTAGAAACGGTGGTGCCGCTGGCCGCCCGCGGTATAGTACAGGGGCCCAACTGGGGTTAACCACCTTGGGAGGCTGCCTCACCAGGCCGCGCATAATCCCGATATGGTTCGTCGTGCCGGTTGGTGACCGGAATTGGGAGCCCGGCGACCATACTCGGGGGGGTACGGGGGCCCTTCCGTTCGGCGCGTCGGCTCTCGCCATGCCTCACATTCATAGATAAAACCAATATCCCACGCTTTGTCACATGGTGCTGCGGCGGCAATCACCTCTTTTTTCACGCCTTCTCCCACCCAAACTCATGGCAGCGCAATTAAAGGAAATAGGCAACACAGCGGCTCGACACACTCCCAAAAGCTTGCTATTTGAGGTGGAGTCCACTAACATCTGTGGGCTCCATGCAAACCTCAACGCCGTCCACCAACACCTAGAGACGGCGAAACCTGCCATGTTTTTTCTAACGGAGACGCAAATACACCGCCCTGACGATACGACCTACTTGCTCTACCCTGGCTATGTTCTTGAGGAAAGTTTTCGTGCAAAAGCCGGGGTGTGCGTGTTTGTTAGGGCGGATGTTTGCTGTCGCCGTTTGAGGACCCATCCTTCTCCATCCTTTGGGTACACGTAGACCATGGCCCTACGAGTCAGATCTATGTGTGCCTCTACCGTTCCCATACAGGAGATGCTGAGACAACTCGACTCTTCGAATATCTGAGTCAGGCGGCAGATGATGCGCAGGAGCGATTTCCGAATGCCGAAATGGTGTTTTTGGGGGATTTTAACGCCCACCACGAGATCTGGTTGGGCTCCTCCAAAACAGACCATGCGGGAAGAGCCGCCCACGCGTTTGCTCTGGCGCACGGCCTGACCCAATTGGTGCACGAGGTCACTAGGATACCAAGAAGGTCGGGCCTAGCACCTTCTCTGCTAGACCTTCTGCTGACGAGTGATCCGGACCGGTACAGTGTATCGGTGCGAGCCGCTTTAGGCAACTCCGACCACTGTCTGGTCTGTTCCACGGTGCCCATTATAGCGCCCCCACGACCCGTGCAGGGGAAGCGGCGTCTCTGGCACTACTCGTCAGCGGACTGGGATGGACTTCGTGACTATTTTGCGTCCATCCCGTGGGTTGAGCGCTGCTTTGAAGGTAAGAACCCATCGGATTGTGCTACTGCTGTTGCCGGTGAGATCGGTCTGGGTATGGAATACTATATCTCATACACCGATGTCACCGGTGACCGCGGGGTGCGCCCTTGGTTCGGGCGCGAGTGTGCGGAAGCTGTTGAACAAAAACAGTCTGCGTACCGCGCTTGGGTAAGGGCGCGCGCCACGCGCCATCCCAATCTGGGCCACTTCAAGGCGGCGTACAACAGAGCCACAAAGGTCTGCAGAAGAGCCTACGTCAGAGCGGATGCCCTGCGCATAGCGCGGCTTGGTCAAGAGCTAGTGATGCATCCCACGGGAAGCCGTGGCTACTGGCGACTGGCTAAAGCCGTGCAAGCCAACTTCTGTCAGCCTTCGCTGCCTCCGCTGCGTAACCCTGATGGATCCCTGGCCCATGAGCCGCAAGAGAAGGCAAATCTGCTGGCTAATCTCTTTGCGGCTAACTCCCGAATCGATGATTGTAGTACGCAGCCACCAACACTACCCGACAGTGACCACGCGATGCCTGATATCCATATCAGGCAACGCGATGTCCGTGCAGTGTTGCAATCACTCGATGTCCGGAAAGCCAGTGGTCCGGATGGTATTCCAGCGGTAGTCTTGAAAAAATGTGCAGCGGAGTTGTCTCCAATGCTTACGCGCCTGTACCGGCTATCCTACAGTTCGGGTACAGTGCCTTTGCCTTGGAAAGAGGCGAATGTTCAGCCGATTCCCAAGAAGGGGGATCGCTCGGATCCAGCCAACTATCGACCCATAGCCGTCACCTCAGTGCTGTGCAAAGTGTTCGAGCACATAATCAACAAACAGCTCATGCGGCACCTAGAGGATCACTCCTTAATTAATGACCGGCAATATGGCTTCAGACCGAAACGGTCAACGGGTGATCTTCTAGCATACGTTACCCATCTTTGGGGTGAGGCTATGGACAAGCACGGCGAGTCACTGGCAATTAGTCTTGACATCGCCAAAGCTTTCGATAGAGTCTGGCACAAATCGCTTCTTTCCAAGCTACCTGCCTTTGGTCTGCCTTCTAGGCTGTGCAACTGGGTTGCTAGCTTCCTGCAGGGGCGCCGTATTCGCGTCCTTTGTGACGGACGAGCTTCGGAGTTTCTGCAGGTTAATGCTGGCGTGCCCCAGGGGTCCGTCTTATCACCCACTCTCTTTCTTCTGCATATCAACGACATGCTGTCTACCGGCAATGTTCATTGTTATGCAGACGATAGCACTTTGCATGGGAGTTATCATGGACATCCTGCGGCCAAGCAGTCGGATATCGCGGAGAAAAGGCAGCTTCTTGTCACTGAGCTTGACGGGATCCTGAACCACATTTCTCAATGGGGCTCTGAGAACCTGGTTGAGTTCAATGCCAAGAAGACGCAGGCATGTGCGTTTACAGCAAAAGTATCTTCTTTCCTTCCCCTCCCCACTCTACAGAGCACGCCACTGCCACTGCAGGACAATCTCAATATCCTAGGTATGGATGTTCGCTGCAACCTGAATAACAAAAACTACATCGAGAGTATCATCAAAACAGCCTCACGAAAACTCGGAGTCCTGAACAGAGTGAGACGGTTTTTCACGCCGGAGCAGCGGTGTCTTCTATACAAGACACAAATTCGCTCCTGTGTGGAGTACTGCTCGCATCTCTGGGATGGTTCAGCAAAGTACTTACTAGATGCTCTCGACAGGTTGCAGCGACGTGCGGTCCGCATCATTGGGAATCCCGAGATCACGAACACCCTAGAACCTTTGCAGCTGCGTAGAGATGTTGCGTCCATGGCTGTATTTTACCGTTTGTACCATGGGGAGTGTTCTGATGAGCTCTTCCAATTAGTCCCACCCTCCCCTTTCCTACACAGGACAACGCGTGCAGGTCTTAGATGTCATCCGCACACGGTGCAAAACATCCGATCAAGAACCAAGCGGTTCGGAGACTCTTTCCTCTGTCGCACCATTAAGGCCTGGAATTCATTACCAGCTCACGTGTTTCCTTCTTCCTACAGTCCCGGGTCCTTTAAGCGGGGCGTGAAAAAGCATATGATGAGGCCGTCAAGCTGAGTGTCACCATTGTCACACGGTATGTGTAAGTAATGGTGACCCTCTTTTCTGGGACTTTGCCTTCAGCTTACCATCAGGCAAGGCGAAGTCCAATTGACGTGTCCTATATAAAAAAAAAAAAAAAAAAAAAAAAAAAAAAAATTGGAAACCGAATTTACGCATTTTTTTTTATTCTTCTTAATTACCTTCACTTGATTTATCTATACTAATATTATAAAGCTGCAGAGTTTGTTTGTTTGTTTTTTTGTTTGAACGCGCTAATCTCTGGAACTACTGGTCCGATTTGAATGATTCTTTCAGTGTTGGGTAGTCCATTTATCGAGGAAGGTTTTAGGCTATATATCATCACGCTACTACTTAAGGGAGCGGAGCATTGATAATAAATGTTAACAAATCCAGCAATTTTTCATACATATTTTGAAGACTAAAACATACGGGCTCAAAGGGATATGAAGCTTCAAATTATACCCCGGGCGAAGCTGGGGTGGATCAGCTAGTATTTTATACGAGCGATAACCAACAAAATGGTCACCACTGTTCTCTAATAAATTTATCTAACGTGGGCGATTTACATGGTCCAAGAAAACTAAGGTAAACTAGGTATAGGCCTAACCAATTATCAAATCATCTGTGGTGCTTCAAGTTCAACTAAACTGAGTTTCGAATAATTAAAATTCGAATATGAATTATTGTTAATTTAAATTTGAATTCATTGAATAAAGCGTGGAACGCAATTTAGTATTAATTTGATCTAGGTTACCATCATTGATGATTTTTCTTTTTTTATACCATTTAGGTGGCAGATAAGCACACGGCCCACCCGATGGAAAGTGATTACCGTGGTATATCGATTTGTGCAACACAAGGGGAGTCACACTCGTTTTTTTTTTTCAAGAAATAGCAACTTATAGACCGCGGAGATTGCCTCCACCATATTAGAGGCAGGAACTATAATGGCATTGCAATTGGCTGCACGTTCCTAGGTACAAATGTTGTGTGTCTTATTTTGCTATTTATTTGGTTGTCATTTAAATAGCCTTGTAGGTATTGCATTCATTTTAATTTCTACAAATCTGCATTGCCTTGCTCTCATTACTAGGTGTAAGTAGCTGTATGTACCTATCTATTATATTGTATAATTGTTATGAGACATCTAAGGTAATCAACTAATGTGTATCATAATAATTGTCAGATAAAAGTTCTAATATGTAATCAAGACATGGTTAATATACTTAAAACTTCCATTGAGAACATTATTTATTACGTTTAACAAATTATTCCGTTCATTGATCGAAAATCAACAATAATCATTATTGAAATTTTGAGGCAAACAAGAGCGGTGTGGAAAAAAAAGGTTATTTTTCTTCTTCATTCATCATCTTAGCGTTAATCCCAGTCGCATCCGAAGCCTTTCACTTCGGAGTCTGAGGGTCCGCTTTACCAGTCTAACTGTAGATTTGGCTGAACTTGATATTTTCCGTAAAGCGACTGCCATCTGACCTCCACAACATATAATGACGATATCGAAGCATTGTAGCTAGACCAGTTGGGGGACTCTTTTTTATAGAGTATAGAACTACCCTTTACGACTGCCATAGATGTTTGTATGGCAACCGGGACTGACGGCTTAACGTCCCAGACACGATCAGACCAATGCAAATACCCATTTCGATGCATAAAAATATTTGCACTGAGTGGGGGTGGAACTCGCGCTTTCTGCATAGCGTCCGTGTTCACTATCGCCACGCGCCACAGGGGCAGTGGAAAAAAAAGATTGTTTCTGTCGACGACGGCGACTAGCCCATCGCAGTCCATTGCTGGACTAGGCCTCTCCCAATGTTGGGAGGCTTTGGCCTACTGTTTCCACGCTGGCCAGACGGGTTGGTACAGGGTTTTATTTCAAGTTTTCCTTCTCTCGCAGTGATATCGTCTGCGTATTGTTTCTGTCGAATTAGAGAAAATGTGGACTCTTGTTGCTTCGTCAGGATCGATGTTCGAACATCACTTGAAAACCACTGTTCAAATTCGGCTGAAACTGTGAAGTTGTGCTGTCAGTGTGATGACTAAAGGCTTGTCGTGCTTTGTCCTCTACACTGACGGCACAGAGTCTCTGTGCTTACAGGGTCGCCAGCGCGAGTGTGGCTTCTCTGGTGTTACACACGTCCATAGGCCACGGTAACCACTTTCCATCAGGGCCGTGCGTTTGTTTGCCACCTAAGTTTTATAAAAATAATAATAATAATACACCTAGTAATGTCAGACACTTTCACTGTTAGACTGTTATATCGTTTACTTCTTGTAGGACCAGTAGAACAGGTAGGTACCTACCCAGCCGCATATTACTCACTTTCGCTACTATTATGTTTATTTATCAACAATTTGTTCGTTTTGTAGACTCTTAAATTTGTTCGCGGCAATTTTGGATTGTGGGCGTTTAGTAGTAGGTAGTAGGTAGTTTCACCTTTGTTTAGAACTATTAACTCCCAATTGAAGTATGCTTGCGGTAAAGCCGTTGATGTTTGTTGATCAGCAGGAGTTATCGGATTAGGTGGACTTCTTGGGCTCAGAAAAACTTGTTTTTAGTTTATATATCATTTGGTTGGCAGACAACACAGCACAAAACACAGCCCACCTGATGGAAAGTGGTTACACATGTGCAACACCAAGGGAGTCACAATCGCGCTGCCAACCCGGTAAGCATAAGAGTTTATGTGCCTTCAATGTAAATGACAAAGCAGGATAATAATAAAACTGTCAGTGAAAGCCCGACAAATTGAAGCTTTGTCTTTTGGGACGCATAGACACTTGTCTACAGAAAGGAATTATGTCAAAAATTCGTTTGTTTACATCGTCTACTTTTTGTAGTAATCTGCAACAGTAGTACCTACATTTTGCTTGCTTTTACGTTCGTCAATGTAGGTAAGTTCTTTAATCCTTGAGTCAAAGTAGCGGTTCCTCACATTTCCGAACGGAAAAAAAATCGTATTTAACATGCATACATACATAATATAATGACGCCTTTATCCCCGCGGGGTTTCGGTAACACGTAATAGGGTTTGACCCTATTGCCATATTTTATTTCTGCAATTTGTTTTCATAAATTTTATTAAACCGGCTATCAAAAGAGGTCACCTAACTGTTATTTTGCCCACATTATGTCTCACCGTTTTTTCACTAATTGACTAATGAATTATTTGCGTTTCAATTAATAGATTCGTGATAGCAGAGAACAGTTAGAATTATTGTAAACTTGGAATGTAAACAACTTCTAAAATATACTAATATAAACAGCGGAGTTGCATACAACATCAATTAGGTATTCGGCAAATAACTGCACAACGGTAACGGTGATTAAACATTATTATCGGTTATAAGTCAGCAATCACTAAAACATGCATATCGATTTTTAACTATATTCTTACTTTTATTTTTATCTAACCAGTTTTAGAATTTGGGTAATTACGTTAGATTACTTAAGTAGGCATACGAACGTGGAACGTACGTGTACGGTAGTGTTACGGATATTTAGAGCCCTATAAGTCCGATCAGTCTAACTCCAGCAGTTAGATATCGCCAATTGGTTGTAGAGTTCGGGTAGCAGTCACTTCACGGAAAATATCCGAAAGGACTCCTGGCTTAAGAGGTGACAGCCTCAGATACAACCGAAAACCACGCTGATCACGATGAAAACGTAAATAATGACTATTCCTACGAGAAAATTATAAGTAAAATATTTTAAACTCAAACAATAAAGTTACCTACATTATTCAAATCTTAAGCAAGTAATGATAAATAACCACATCATACAGTCTTGTTATAGCACATCATCTAACTGTTTCCCTATTACATGGTAGCTTAACGTAATGGTAAAATAAATAACATAACAATAGACAGAAAGTGCCGTTTTCTGTCTCCCAAGGTGTTTTCACTTTCATAAGATATTCATTTCACGAAAGCGACAAACACTCGTTAGAATACTAATCGAGTTTGGTCAACCACTAGTGGCATGGACAAGTGGCATCGCGCACAGCTCTATTCCCAGTGGCCTTGGCGTTCCTTATTTAAAAAGGAGGGAAAAAGAAACTTTTCTTAAATATTTTTTGACGAATCTTTTATTTGGGTACCTTTCTTTTGAGTAGAATTTGTTAATGCGTTAATGCATCATCATTGTCGTTCGTATCAATGATAATCCCGGTTACGTCTTCAACTCCAACTTTGGAGTCCTATATGTACATGATGGGTGTATAGGGGCTACAGCATCCTTATGACCCAAGCCAACCTCACCTGCAAATCGGTGGACCTGCGAACGAGACTCTATTGAAGTTTTCCTCTCAGTGGACCTATAAGAATTATAATGATTTATCGGTTCTCTTGACAAGTGGAAACCCCGAATCATCAAAGGGAATGTGGGACGCCCCCCATCAAGATGAACAGACGACCTGTGAGAGGTGGATGGGATGGACTGTAAGTGCAAAGTGCCTTCATTAAAATTCGATGAATCATTTTAATCATAACATTAAATGTGTTCTGCGGTTACCAAATGATATACAACAACAAATTTCATTAGTTAGTCATATTGTACGCCTCTCACGCACCGTTCTTACTAAAAACAATCATTGTTTCAGTATGAAGTGTGGCAACATATTGTGTAAATAAGGCCTTTTAGATAAACATTTTGGTAATATTTATTTTAAATTCGTCTGCAACGCATTTTCTTACAATAGAATGTTACATGTGTTTGCCATGAATTTACGGTAACAGTCGTTGGGTCGTTGGAACATGGGGTCAGTTTCTATATATGGCTTTAACAGAGCGACTGCCGTCACAATGTTGGGAGGCTTTGGTCTACTGTTTCCACACTGGCCAGACGGGACTGACTAAACTCGAAATAAAACCCTGTACAGGGTTTTACTACGAGTTTTCCTTCTCTCGTAGTGATATCGTCTCTCACCCTTCGGATGAGACAGGATAGTGATTCTTGTATTCTTTCTCCGTACAGTACAGAAAGATTATTCCTGTTCCATCAATTGTCCATTGTAGCAATTGACTAGCATGAAACGCATCCAAATATCATCAACAGTTGATACATCACTGAATACATTGAATAATAAACATAATAATAATATAGTAGGCACTCAACCCACAAAGAATGCACCGCGCATACAAATGACCAGTATTCAGGACTGCTTCCAATTCTATAAAGTAGGTTTATGTAACGCTTTGTGATGCGTTGGGCAATGTTTGCAATTGTCATTGGGTACCTATGTGGTTAAAATATAAATGCTAATATGTTTATGATAATTATATATATGCAAGTGAGCACTTTCTCATGTAACATGACAATATAATGTTATATTTGCTCATCGGTGTTCAAAGAAAAAGTGAAAAACAAATATGTATATTGGACAGAGTTGTAAAAACTGTGTTTAAAAACAGATATGAAAAATCGAAATTTTGTTCGAAGTGTTGATTATAGTTAGGTAACTAGGTACTGGTATGACAACCAAGAACAACAATAATAAGAATACAAACAAAGAATACGATGCCACTAAAGCATAGCAACGAGCACTTCAACCCCTCCCAGAAATCCACAAAGAAGAACATAATATAACAACACACAAAACACATCTCCCAATCCGGCCGGTCACCGTGGGAGAAAAAGACCGAAACCCTCCAGAGACAATTACCTCAAATAAGTTGGAACCTACATATGATAATCTATTCTACATTGGAACTTACAACGTAAAAACTTTATCATCACACACTCGCCTTTTAGAACTCATGGAAGCACTGAAAAATATAAAATTCGATATAATTGGCTTATCAGAAATTAGGAGGAGAGGAAACTCTATTCATGAATATGAAAACGTTATCTTTTACTACGTGGGAGAAACCCCAGGCCTTTATGGTGTGGGCTTTCTCGTAAAAAAATACCTCAAAGCACACATCGTGAGTTTTGTTGGCCTGTCAGAACGAGTGGCGATATTGACAATAAATATTAACAATTTCAAAATCAGTTTGATACAAACATATGCCCCAACAGAGGCTGCAAGTGATGAAGATATAGAACGTTTCTACAATACTATAGAAAAAGCTCTGAAAATATCAGAGAACAACACAATAGTCATGGGGGACTTTAATGCCAAGATTGGCCAACCGAAACCAGAAGAAAATATGATTATGAACAAATATGGCTATGGTACAAGAAACGGCAGAGGCGAACGACTAATAGAATTTGCATACGAAAATAAATTGTCAATTATGAATACTTTCTATAAAAAGAAGAACAATCAAAGATGGACATGGCGCTCTCCAGGTGGCTCTACTAAAAATGAAATAGACTTTATTTTAACAAATTTAAAGAACAATGTTCAGAATATACAAACCATCAACCTAAATTACAATACAGACCACAGATTCCTAAGAGCAACATTTTTGATACAGAAACTAAAAATAACAAGAATTAACCACGTTAGCAACCCAAGAAGTTCACTAAAAAATGAAGAGGAAATATCCAGATTTAAACAGTCACTCAGTGAATGCAACGAAGATCTTATGCAATGCCAACAAACCGACTCTGTACAAGAATGCTATGATAAAATAATGAACATTTTAGACACCAACTTGAAGAAAGCTCACATATACAATAGAGACGGAGAGAAAAACAGTGCTATATCTGCCCATACTTCGGAACTAATACAACGCAGAAGAGCCCTACAAAAAACCAAACCAAAAACGCGAGCCATGAAAAATGAATTGAAAGCATTGTATAAACTAGTAAGTAAATACGTTCGAAGAGACTACGCGAATCATCGTAAGAGGACTATTGAAATGCACATTAATTCTACGGGAAGTTTGAAAAAAGCCTACAAGGATCTTCGTTCCCACAAAGTATGGATAGAAGGACTTAACGACGCCCAAAACACAAGGCACGACCGGAAAGGTATACTTAATATAGCAACCAGCTTTTATGAAAATTTGTACAGTGCTCCAGTATGTCAATATGTTAATCAAGAGGAATCAAAATCTGATGATAATGACAAAGAAATAAAACCAGTGGAAGAAACAGAAATTATAATGGGAATTAAAAGGTTAAAAGCAGATAAGAGCCCAGGGCCTGACAGGATAACGAACGAGGCCATAAAAGCGGCAGGTTTCTTCCTGGTAGAACCTTTGACTCATTTATTCAACTTGATATTAAGCTCCTCTACAACACCTACACAGTGGTCAGAATCTGATATAATACTGTTGTTTAAAAAAGGTGATCCACTAAATATTGGCAATTATCGTCCAATTAGCCTCCTTCCTTCTATTTACAAGCTATTTGCTTCGATTATAGAGAAAAGAATCAGTCCTACATTAGAAAAAAGCCAACCAGTCGAACAAGCTGGATTCCGAAGGGGTTTTTTCACTATGGACCACATTCACTCTTTAGAACAGATAATAGAGAAATATCAAGAATTTCAACGCCCTCTCTACATAGGTTTCGTAGATTACCAGAAAGCCTTTGATACAATACTACACTCCGCAATATGGAAAGCTTTAAAATCACAAAATGTGCAGGAAAAGTACGTACAAGTCTTAAAATACTTATGTGAACACAACACTATCAGAGTAAAATTGGAGAGCACAGGACCACCCATCCCCATTGAAAGAGGGGTAAGACAAGGTGACCCCCTGTCACCTCGACTATTTACAGCAGTACTGGAATCGATTATCGGCAAATTAAATTGCGAAAAAACCGGTATATGTATAGAAGACAAATATATCAGCCACCTGAGGTTTGCCGATGACATTGTCCTTCTTTCAGAAGATAGCACCGAGCTGGAATCAATGTTAGCGACATTACAACAAGCAAGCATAGAGGTAGGACTAGAAATGAACCTGTGCAAAACCAAACTCATGACAAATGCCGCACAAAACTCTGTTAGTCTAAACAACACAACGGTAGAATATGTCGAGAACTATATCTATTTAGGAAAACATATTTCCCTCCAAAAACAAAACAATGACTTAGAGGTCGAAAGAAGAATAAAAACGACATGGATGTTTGTTGCTAACGCGGCATGAATCCAGGACGGTCCACCAAACCACAACGGGTGATCCAAAATTTGCGAAGGAAGCAATCCACGAGAGAGACAATCGGCTGGGTTGTCGGTGCCAGCAACGTGAAAGAGATTATGTGGCGCCAATTCAGATTGAATTTTGCCACTCTATTAGCGACGAATGTGTCCCAACGATGGGGCGAAGAGTGGGCCCAACACAAAGCGACTGTTGAGTCCGAAAAAGCTAAAATTCTATTAATATTAATGCGACTACTACAAGCATTGGCGATAGAGGTGATCAATCTAACCAACAATAGTAAAGCGCATAGCTCGAGGCGTGCCAGAGAGACGACCTTACGGGGAGAGACCTTCGATTTCGCGCTTATAAGGCTAATTGAAACCTTACCTACATTCGAGACATGAAAATAGACTACTCCTCCATACGCCCTCTCACTAGCGTCCGCGAAGCCTACTACCGTAACAACACTATGTTGCGATATACCTACATGACGCGGAATTTGTACTTGGTCAAGCACAGAAAGTTCTTTTCTAAAGCGAGCCCACAACTTAGCAATGTTGTCGGGCGCGGTGTCGTCCCAATCACAATTGGAAAGCCAAAGCTCCTTTATAAGTAGTTTGGCGTACAAAACGACAGGAGCTACGAATCCCATTACGTCCCATATCCGTGCCACACACGACAGGATAATGCGTTTAGTACAAGTTTGCGGGGTCGAACTAATTTTCAAACTAAACGTATCAGATGCGGGCGACCAGCTTAAACCAAGCACCTTGTGCGTATCACTTTCATCGAATTCCTTAACCGAAGACAATCGGTGCGACGGTGGAATCGACTCTAACGCAGTTTGCGAGTTGCTCGTCCATTTCACGAGATCAAATTGACCAGCCTTCATGAGACTTATAACTTGAGCGGCCGTCTCGACAGCCTCTGCCTCGCCATCTACACTATACACGAAGTCATCCATGTATAAGCCAGTCTCAATGGTGGCTCTCGCTTTCGGAAATGCATCGCCCTCGTCAGCGGCCAGCTGCTTGACGGTGCGAAGTGCGTGAAAAGGGCTAGATTTAAGCCCGAAGCAAACACGATTAAACTCGTAAACCATTAAAGGTTCTTGCGGTGAAAATCTATACAAAAATCGTTGAAACCTACGATCGGGTTTGCGCACTTCAAGGCACAAAAACATTTGTCGAATATCTGCAGAGAGTGCAACAGCGAATAAGCGAAAATTTACAATTATGTCAAATAAATTACCTTGAAGATTTTGACCACAATACAAAATGTCATTAAGCGACATGTCAGATGCTTCTAAAAATTAAAAGAAAGGTGATGGACTCATGTCTTTTACCAATGTTAACCTACGGCTCTCAGACCTGGAAGTTCACTGCAAGGGTTAAAAATAAAATCAGGTCCTGCCAACGAGGTATGGAAAGAAGTATCACAAAAATTAGAAAACATCAAAAAATACGTCACACTATAATCAGACAAAAGACAGGTGTAACTGATGCTCTCACCTACGCTCTAAAATTAAAATGGAGATGGGCAGGACACATAGCGAGAATGAGCGACGATCGCTGGACAGTCCGCACTACGTCATGGCCAGGCCCAAAGGGTACCCGTAAAAGAGGAAGACCTATAACCAGGTGGGCGGACGACATCACACAAATAGCAGGCAAAGACTGGCTAACTGAAGCCAAAGATCGAGACCACTGGTGTTCTCTGGAGGAGGCCTTCACCCTCACAACATGAGGGGTTCATGCATTTTTTATTTTTTATTTTTTTATTTTTGATTAATGTCATTAATTTTTTCAAACTTTTTTCTTTATTTAGTTTATAACGTTTAATGCAATGTACCTAAGGCATGAAATAAAAGGCTTTTTATTTTTAATTTTTTTATTTATTTATTTAACTAGGTACTACAAAACTTTGTGTGTCTAAGCCTTAGGCCGACCTTACGTACTGAAGCATACCTAATCGTGGGAAACCTTGACAGTCCGATCCATTCTTTATTTAAAAACATGACTGTTTTTTTTAAACAAGAGCTACGGCGCTGCTTCTCACAGTTTTCACCAGGTTTTTACAAAAAACTATCGTTAGGATATATGTTATCTGTACATAGTTACTCTGTCATTAGAAAATTACTAAATAAATCATTCTAACAATATTTCTAAGTGAAACGTCCACAATATAAAATTAACTGAGTACACCAAATAGTAACTTTCGAATTTTTTACAATTCCGTCATTGTTCCATTGGATGGAACCATAACTTTTTTCACAATAAAACATTTTAGAAATGTGTATTTACTGAATGAATTCCTAATCTCTAAAAAATTCTGAGATATTTTCTAGTTCTTTTGATAAAATAACACTTTTTATATTACTTAACTGCGATAAGTAGGCAGGTACGTGTGAATCTGTTCGTCACGTCTTGTTTTCTTAAAGAATTTAACACGTAGCAGAATTTCACGCGGCTTAAGACTTCATTTACCCGCGCTCTTGTTTCCATGTGACACTGCGACTGTTCACAAAGAGAAAATTACAATGACAATTGTGAATGGTAATAGTATTTTTTAATATTTTGTATTTCCCGGTGGCATATGAGGCTTTCACCTCGGATCTCGGAGTCTGCTTATTCTTTCTCTTTTTGGTTTGGCTCACAACCCCATAAATGAAGCCTGTGCCACGTTCGTCAATCAACTAGCTACACAAGAACCTACAGCCAGCGACAGAACGATAAAGTCTCAAAATGATCTTATTACGAAGGTGTTAATAGCAAATCAAACTATTTTATTGTTTTAAATTATAGTATTGTCTCAGAACAAGAAGGTAGGAAAACCAAAGCATTAAGATAGCCGCGTGGTTCCCGTCGGAGTCGAATTTAGGCCATCCCATCTCCTCCCATGCGATGTCGTACAAGGCGACTTAGGGATAGGGCTGTTTAACATCAGACAGATATTATACAGCTCAGACTCAGGCACAGATACAAGTCTCGAGTAAAAAACAGTACCCGGAAGACTCACCCCCTATTGCGTGGAGTCAACAATGATTGGTCAAACGTGGGTGTTAATTCACCCTCCGGGGATAATGGCATGGTTATATGTATGTATTGAGATCATGTTGAAATTTTTTCGTCAAGATCGATCAGATGCACACTGTACGACAGAACGTCATGTTTTGTTCTTGTACTCTCTGATTTATTGCATATCTTAATGTCCGGCTCTACACTCGTGCTTGTGTTGAAGCTGGCAAATTAGCGTCGTTTGAATGATCATTTTTATGCGCTTAAACGCCCGCGCCGGTGCCATAGATTAAATCAACTATCAGAATTTTTCAGATCATACGTAGGTATCCTTGTTTCAGAAAATACTCATAACGCGTGGTTTTAGTTCATTTACTTCCAATTATTGTTTGTTATTATATAATAAACTTAAAAACCCACAAACCAGTTTCGTTTATTGCATTCTGTAGAGTGTAGATAATAATTTATATTTGTGTTAAGTACCTACTTAAGTAAGTATAGATAGTGATTTCCTGTTCTAATTCTCATATATTTTACTTACAGCATATTACAGAACATATGCATTATTGAAATCTACTTGTGGAGTAGAAACTGAGAGTAAAACATCAAACTATAGAGTATTTCAGACAATACTGATTTCTGTTAGTTCTCACGCAGATAAGGTACTGATTTAAAACATGAGAGACGAGCGATCGAGTACACTTTTGTGAACAGAAGTATCAAAAATTGTTTAAATATTTTCTTTAAATTTTAAATTTCTATTTTTTTAAATGACTGCTCTCTAGAACTAGACATAGTCATCTAAACCGAAACTAAATATAGCTTGGAAAATACGTACTCTAGAATACAGAAAGACTTACTTCGGGTTAAAGAGTGCTCTGCACTGCAGGCAAGCCGAAATTTCCGATCTCTGGACTATTTATACTAATACGGAACGTGTCGTCGTGACATCCACGCTAAACATTTTTGTATCCGGATAACGAAGTTCTTATTTGAATGACGAATTAGTTTGAAAACAGGAATTTTAAAAAAAGAAGACGCCAATATCCATTTTCAATCGACATTCGTGAACTATTGCAGTCCATACTCCGTACCAGCCACAAATTGACTGCAAGGCTGCAACTAAATGGTCTAAACATCCGCTATAATCTCACAACTTGTATCACACCAAACAGTTTACAAAAGACCTTGTAATATTACTTTCTCAGGAGAATAAATGTTCAGTTGCATCACCGATAATAGCTTACAGCTACAGCAAAACACATTTGATCCAGTAAATAACATTTTTTGGGTCATGGCGCCGATTCGTCGACTATGGGAAGATTCTAATACAAAGGCTCGTAAAAATAATGTGTTAGTTGCATATTTAATAGCTTGAGTTTCTATTTTCATGGGTACGTGGAACAAAAGAGTGACAGTAAAATTTATTGCTAGGCAGACGTGTACAGGGCATGAGAGGGCCCTGCCAATATCGGCAATATCCTTGATACTTGAGGCTCAAGACTAGCCGCAAGTCGGTACACCTACTGTTTGTTTATCTTTCACGCAAAAACGGCTGAACGGGTCGGTGAAATTCAAGATACACGACGGCATTTCCATATTAATTAAAATAAATGGTGGTGAGGTTGACAGGCATATCCGTTGCACCCGGACCGACCCAGGGCTATCTTTCTCGATCTAGCCCTCTCCTCGGGTGTGGGGTCCCCAACACGTCACCGGATACTGGGAGGCGCGGAAGGCTTCTGCCAGGATGACAGACAGTTCCACCCGTCACCTACAGGCCTGCGCTTATGGGGGCGGAGGTCATTCATCGACCTCCGACACTCGAGTTGCTTCAATACGCGGGCAGCTTGGCTTGCGATCCTCCTTCAATCTTGGATAGCTTAGGAAAATTTGTGTTGTGTATTTGTATGCTTATCTGAACCGTTGACAGCGTGAGATACAAATTGCTAAACAAAAGGACAGCGTCCAGCTATGTTGTATGTAAATATGAACATTTCTAAAGTCATGTAGTCTTTTTACCAATGGTAATCAGAATCTGACGATTGCACGATCTGTGTAACGTTGACTCTCTGCAAGTCAATGTCACGAGTACGAATCACGTAACGGTTTAATTCATGTAGAATAGATATTAATAGTCACGACCAAGGAACGCAAAATGTCATCTTATTGATTAAACACGTTTGCGTAATATCAATGAGTCACAGATAACGCAGCGCTAAAGCCTGTATTCCAAAACAACGCTCATGCACATTAGTATTAAAGCTATCAGGATATTTACCATGTTGTATTGTTCTGAATTTCCGATATTTCGGAGCTATTGCAAGCATCATGATCACGGAGGAACTGGAATATTGGCGGTAAATAGTAAAAATGTTTTTTAGAAGTAAGTCGATCTACCCTCTATCGAGTTCTTTTACTACGCGTATCTGCACTACCACATCACTGGTTTCACTCTCACTACAAGAGTTTGCTCAGGCACATTTTATATTTTCGAACGAGAGAGATTTGACAGTTGAATTTTCACAGTGAGATTTCAATTACGCATGCTCCTAATTTGGTGACGTCATATAAGAGCATGCGCAATTCAAATCTCACCTCGAATTCAACTGTCAAATCTGTTTGATCGTTCGAAACATTCTCACAGCATATGCCTGCTGTTGTGAATCGACTGTCACAATGACATTAGAACTGTCATCTAGAATAGATACAATCTATCCCCAGATTTAGTTATTAATCGAGATTCAAGACTAAGCATCGTTCGGGCCCTCGTTTTCACCTAAGTATAAAAAATTATTTGACAAGTTGCAATATGTCACAGGCTTCAGTGTGAACGCAAAGTGTTTTGAACTTGTTTATAACTTGTTGGCTATATGTACATATTATGTGAACGAAAAAGTATCTGAGACAGTCTCAGTACATGTATTATACAAGTATTATGTTTTGACTAGTCTTCTACAAGTCTTCAACAAATTTACAACTTGTTTTTTGGTGAAAACGAGGGGTTAGATTTATTACCTTTACTACTTTTTTCCAAAAATGTCTTGTACCTCTAAACTAGTATTTCTCATTAACCCCTTTAGCTAAGTAGATTCACGTTCACGTCGATTGTTCAATGACCGGAGTTCGAGCCCGTGAATTTTTGATCGCAAACTGGCCAGTTTCAAAATGTTATTTTTTATATTTGTGGCTATTAGATTATAAAGGTAACCCTTATACACCATCGACCTAAGTACTGCTAGTTAACTCATAAATCAATCATTTTCCAATTTGTGATGTGTTTAATATTACAAAATAACATTTTGAAACGGAAGTTCTAAAATTAAACTGTAAACGTATAATTTTTATAACTTCCGATGATTAATATTACAATAAGATTACAATAAAACTATTTACCATAAAATGAACTGTTATGTCATTAGCTATTTAAATGTCGTTAACCCGCTGTATAAAATTATGCGTCGTAGATTTCTAAACGAAACATTGACCATCATCTTGCGAGTCGCGAATATCATCTGTATTAGGCAGGCATGTTTGTTATTCAAATTCTTGATACCATAGCAAGAATGTAGGTTTTTATGTTAGTAGTTGCGCATAAATATAGCAAAATTTACAACGTGCAACGGTTAATTAATAAGTTTACAAAATAAGTAGTAGCTCTTGCAATGATGACACCGTTCCCACGACTTCCTGTTACCTATTACCGGGATAAATTTTACTTGCCCTATTTCCAGTGCTATTCCAGACTGTACTCTATCTTTGTGCCATCAAATAATCCACCTGTCCGCAAATCATCATTAATATAATATTTAAAAAAGTACTGGGCCTAAAATAGATCCTTGAGGCATGCCTATCCTGACATTACTCTAGACTTGACCCTCTAGGCTCTAGACAACTGACGTTTGTAGGGTATTATATATAGGTTTAACGAATGTATTAAATTAAGATACGTTGGTGACAACTATTATCGTCGTAAACCTCAAAATACTTGTCACTCCTAGCCTCAATGTATAGGAGTACATTCGCATCATTATTATATTTTACAATACGCCGGCCAACGAATCGCCATTTGTCTAGTGGGCAGTGTATTTTACATGTAGCAAGTGGATTAACGCTGCGTCTTTGATACCGTAATGCTATTATTCGTAAAAGAATAGTTTTTAACGCAACTTTCGCCTGCATTTCCTCAACACATTCATCTGAATCTTATTGCTTTAGTTTACCAATTTTTTGCAGTTTTATGTAATATTTTTTTACTAATTAAAGGTTTTATGCAAATTTCTTGTAATTCATAAAGTAATTTGTGCATTACCATACAATAGACAAGTTAAGATGAGTGAATTTGAATATAATTACCCATTTAAAAAGATAATTTCATTTCTGGGTACATTTCCGTAGGTCTATTACGATCTACTCATTTAAATAGAGAGTATATTTTGAATCTGTAGGGGCAAAATAATATTTATTAAAATGACATGGAATATAAAATAGAAACAATATCTCAATATAATCGCTATGTCAAAAATAAATAACGGAAGTACGGAAGACGGCACTCGTACCATATTCTCAATCACACTCGCTGATTAAGGTGCGAGTTCGCAGCCGACCACA
The DNA here is from genome assembly GCA_963662185.1 of Eilema griseolum. Taxonomy (NCBI): domain Eukaryota; kingdom Metazoa; phylum Arthropoda; class Insecta; order Lepidoptera; family Erebidae; genus Eilema; species Eilema griseolum. The sequence continues at coordinate 9,459,869 of OY759249.1, forward strand.
TACAGCAGCAGCAGACGTCATGACGTCAGACGGCAGAATGTCGTCCACACCATTTGTTTCTTGCATTCCTATGAAATACCTAGTTACAAGTTGCGACGACGCATCGTCTGCTGCTGCTGTTATATGCGGTCATGTACTTGCTGTGTCCAACCTTACATAGGTTTAAAGATATTTATTTTCAAAAAGACAATTACATTGCCACTTCCATGAAAACATAATTTACAATAAATGCTATTTGTCGTTGAAAGTAGCCTGTAGACTAGATAAAAAAGAACACCTAGCAGTGAGACTAACAAATTAATAATGATCAGTTATGTACAATGATAATCGTGACTTAAAGATATTGAGAGAGTCACTAGTGTCACTAGAGTCAGTAGAGTAGGTACATCCACATAAATAAAAGAGAAAAAAAGCTGCTGTATGCCGTCGGCTAAGAACTCGCACCTCTAAAGTGGTAGTGCATTTCCTGTAGTACCTAAGGAAGTACGCACTTTTTTATACTACTTAGATGGCAGACAAGCACACCGCCTACCTGATGGGCAGTGGTTACAGTTGCCTATGGACGTATGCAACACCAGGGGTGATACACTCGTGCTGTTTATCCTGATAAAACCTTCTAATGCACTTCTTGAAGAAGGTGATATGATAGTTGCTTGAGAAAACCACTGCAGGGCGTTCATTCCACAGCTGGAGCGTGCGTAGGATAAGTTCCTTTCATTCCACACAGTGCACACCGTTCCTGGTCGCAATGTGTAAGCATAAATTACGTAAAATAGAGGAATTCGCCTATTTTCAAGTCAATCTGTTAACCTATTCCAGTCCACTGTTGGACATAGGGCTCTCCCAATGTGAGCCATTGCTCCCAATCCTCCACCTTCTACGTCCAGTCTGTCTTTTTTTAATCTATACAAATATTATTGTTGTTATATTATAAGTACCTATAGCCCTATAGGTACCCAACGAAGAAGTTACATGAAATAAAATGTTTATCGTACGTAATCATAATCCATAGGCAAAATAATTGAACTCAATGGGGCGTGACGTGAACGGTCCGTAAATATAACCAATTTCTAATTATCCATGGATAGCGAAAGTGTTCTATTATTTATGTAAACCATCTGTGATGTAATATTACATAATAATAAAATTCTAGTAGGATAACAATTGAGTGTGACTAAAGCTCTAATCTATGGTCTATATTTAGATTTAAAAGTAAAAGTTCAGTGACCATAATCTAAAGTAGCGTTGTTCCCGGTAGCATCGAAGTCTTTCATCTCAGAGCCCGGGATCCGCAATACATCTTCTCCTTTTGATTCGACTTATGCGGCCAGAAGCCTCAGTACAGAGACTCAGTCGTCTGAACTCACAAATTCGGAGAAAAGCTGATGCCGAATTCCTCGTTCGTTAATCAGCAGGTGCAGAAGTAGCAAGTATTTATTAATGGCGGCCTTAAGGCTATTAACTACTTAGAACTAAATCAAGGTTTAATTTGCGAGTATGGCTTCAGGCGTGGTTTGGTGGTCAGAGCATTACCCCTGTAAGGGAAAGATCGCGGGTTCGAATTCTGCCTGAACCGATTAAATTTTTCCTATCTTAATTGATTTGAATAGTTAGCATACTAAACGTTTTATTTAATTCAATTGTTTGGGCGGAGTAATCAAAAATCAATGTTTAAAAATGATTGTAGCATCATTCATATGAATGTCGGTAGATGGCTCCCACTGTCGCCCGAAGACGGATATATAGGAGAATTTGAATGACTTCAGGCGTGGTTTGGTAGCTCATTGGTCAGAGCATTCGCCTGAAAGGAAAAGCTCACGGGTTCTAAATCCCCAGAACCGATTCAATCCTGTGTGAATAACAACAACAAATGTGTGAATAACTCATTTCATTTAGAAAATGCGATAACAGTGGTTATATGTTGTATATGTGTATGTGTAATATGTGTACCGAGCCACTTACGTGTATTTCGTGGTAGATGGTAGCATGCCCGTCACACTTGAAAAACTAAGGGAGGAAACGGAGAGGGACATCACCTTAAAGCGTGTTATAGACTATACATTAAACGGGTGGCCCCGAAAGGTAGACGATATATTAAAACCATACTATTTATGTAGGACGCAATTATCTTATGAAGGTGGTTGCGTCATGAGAGGCCACAAGGTTGTTCTACCCATGACTTTATACCAACCCATTTTAAAGGAACTGCATTCGTCGCATTTGGGTATAGTTAAAACCAAGGCCGAGTCTCGGTCAAGGTTTTGGTTTCCAGGGATTGACCAAGCCATAGAATCGACGATAGGTTCGTGTGAGGTTTGTGTCCATCTGCGGCCCTCTCCCCCCCGTGCTCCACTTTCACCTTGGGAATTCCCACCTTATCCGTTTTACAGAGTACACATAGATTTCATGGGCCCAATTAATGGGTGCTATTATCTGGTTGTAGTAGATGCACATATCAAATGGTTAGAGACTTTTAACATGAATACTGCGATATCTTCTACCGCGGTAATAGGGAAACTATGTGAGTTTATGTCAAGGTTTGGCATACCAAAAACCATAGTAAGTGATAATGGCACAGCTTTTTGTTCACGAGAATTTGAACTATTTTGTGTGTCAAATGGGATTTCTCATTTGACGTCACCCGTATATAGCCCGTCCTGTAACGGGCAGGCGGAGAGCTTAGTTAAGGTAGTAAAAAGGGGCCTCAAATCATGTCTGTTATCAAGTAATAACGGTAAGGACGCATCTCTAAAATTATTAAAATATTTGATGAACTACCGCAACTCTGTTCATACGACCACTGGGTCGACCCCAGCCGAGTTGGTGTTTGGTCGAAAGCTAAGGCCGCGATTGGATCTTATTTACCCAAGCTCATCGAAGTCATCACCGCCCTTGTCACCCACCGTAGTTAACCGTGTGAGAAATCAACAGTGTTCGTCAACTAAACATAAAATTAAACCTAATTATATGAAAGTAAATGACATTGTGATGTACAAAAAGTACGTAAATAAAAACAAATATTATTGGTGTAAAGGAGTCATTTTAAAAAGAATAGGAAACGTTTTATATTTAGTGAAAGACATAAATAGTTTAGAAAGTTGTAAAAGACATTTCAATCAGTTGATTATATACAAAGGGGCTAGTAACATGCAATGGGATACTTCAAGTTACGCCAGTCAGCCTGGACCATCTCCTCCGCTTGCAATGCCGTCAACAATGACGTCATCGCTTCCTTCGCCGCCATCGTCGCCAGTGCTTGAACGAGTACCTGCTAACGGGGTCACACGTAGTCCGACGGTTTCTGACGCTGGTATCTGGGAGGCAGAAGTGTCTTCACAGAGTGTCAGAGAGGAGATTCCAGCGAGAGGAAGAAGAGAGGAGATATACGTACCGAACGCCATTCCAGTACCGGAGGATAACGAGGGTGAAGGTTACTCCGCCCAAACAGTACCGGATGAAAGGTCAACTTCATGTCATTCAGACAATACATCGTCAGAGAGGAAGTCAGACTCAGAGAATGAGTTTCAAGAAGCGCAGTCTGAACCCGGAGGCCAGGAACCACCGGGAGATGGCGCCACAGGTCCCACAAAGAGAATGTTACGTAATCGCCCGTTAATTAGTTTTAAAAAATACTTCTAGCTGTTATAATAATAAATACAATTATATATACTTCTAGCTGTTGTAATAATAAATATAATTATAATACCTATGTATCTTAGCGAGTACTTGTACTAAGGGGAGGGGTGTTGTATATGTAAGTAGGTACGCGCGGCGCGTTACTCCCCACCTATCTCGATGTACCGGCTAATGAATAAATAAGTGCATAGTAAGCCAGCGATTGTTTTACTTGTCCCTCTATTCTGCATATATGTACATAACATTATACAAATATGGTATTGCAATAAAAGCAATATATCAATATTAGATACTTATTATTTCACTGTGGGGACACCGGAGGTCTGACGGATGATCCATCCGCGATTTCTGCGGGCCATTTCATCCAGACATTAGAACTTAAGAAATCAATAGTTTTGTAATAAGTAAGATATTGAAGTAGGTACTTTTCACACAGACGCTTGCAGTTGTTGACCCTATATAACGCAATATTATCTTTGTTCCAGGTACTTTGGTGTATATCAGTAGTGGCAGCATTATTTCAATCTGTGAGCGGTCACGGTAGACTCATAGAACCACCTTCCCGCGCGTCCGCTTGGCGCTACGGCTTCGACACACCCCACAACTACAACGACCACGAACTATACTGCGGGGGCTTTTCACGACAATGGCAAAGGAATGAGGGGAAATGTGGCGTCTGCGGCGACCCGTGGGACGCCCCTCGACCAAGGGCCCACGAACTCGGCGGGAGATTCGGCAAGGGTGTCATTGTTAGAAAATACGCCCCTCAAGATACCATCGTAATAAAAGTAGAATTAACAGCCAATCACTTTGGCTTCTTCGAGTTTCGCGTCTGTGAAGAACCGAAAAATACAACCCAGACATGTCTTGATAAGTATGTTCTTGAGCTGGATGATAGAGGTTCAACTAAGTACTATCCAAAAGATGGTAACAAGATTTATGAGATGAAGTATAAATTACCAGCAGGTTTGAATTGTAGCCATTGTGTGATGCAATGGAGATATATTGCTGGTAACAATTGGGGCTCTTGTGGAAATGGGACTGAGGCAGTAGGCTGTGGTCCACAAGAGGAATTCAGGGCGTGCGCTGATATAGCTATTGGAACTCGCTTCGCAACTACGACAAGACGGCCTATTCCTTCATATGTACCACCCAGCAGGAGACCAACAGTACCTACGCCCGAAGAATCTACTGGAAGCTCATGGTATGGTGTCGTGGTCGCAATTGTCACGCTGCTCGTTGCTATCGGAGTTCTAGCGGGCATTTACCTGTATTATTACAGAGGTGGCATGAGGATTAAGAATCTCTTGAAATCTAAAGTTCCACCGCCAGCACCCGTAGCCCCGCCAAGGCATAAGAGAGCATCTCTTTCAAGAGAAATCCCACCGGAGTTAATGCCACCTAAAATGGGGTATATAGCTGATTCGGGCTTCGAGACTGTTGACCTAAGAGCTAAATGAGAGTTGAGGCTGTAGTATAAAGTATAAACTGAAGTACGTACACTGCCGATACTTAGTGATAAATGTCATGTGTGAGTGTGTGAATTTTGTATCGAGTGAAATAAAATGGTGGTTCCATAAATGATTAATTTAATTTTAATTTAGATTAATTTGACGATTGTAAATTATAGAAATATATTTATGTTAAATTAAATGTTACAATTTACGTGGACTATTTTATTTATCTTCATTTTAACACCCATCCCAAAAGGAGAGGGAGAGTTGTAGTTACAAGGGCATTATACCTACTCAGTACACTCGCTAAACATCTTCAGTCCCACGTTAGAAGAAATTGGCGTCAAGTGAGAACTTCTTCTGGCTACGAACTACAAATTTTTTTTTATTAAGGTCTAGTCATTTCTTGCTTTTTTTTATACCACTTGGGAGGCAGACAAGCACACGGCCTACCTGATGGGAAGTGGTTACCGTGGCCTATGGACGTGTGCAACACTAGGGGTCACACTCGCGCTACCAACCCTGAATTTCTTCCTCCTAATGCCCCTTTTGAAGAACCACATGTTGCAGGCGCATGGGAAAACCGTAGCAGGGAGTTCATTCCGCAGCTTGAGTGCGCATGGGATGAAGTTTCTTTCATACCGCACAGTGCGTACCGTCCCAGGTTGCAAAGCCTACGGCGAGCGGTGCTTGTCCCAATAATCAAACTAGAAACCTCAGGCGCATCACTCTCGCTCCAGAACTGCGCAACCAATTCTTCTTAATACTTATCTAATATCATTCTTCTACTTCATCTTAGCGTTAACCCCAGTCGCATCCGAAGCTGTCCCGGAGTCTGGGGTCAGCTTTACCAATCTAACTGCAAATTTGGTTAAACTTCGAAATTTTCTGTGAAGCGAGTGACATCTGACCTCCTCAACCGAAAGACATTATCGAAGCATTGCTGTTATACCAGTTGTTGGATTTTAGGGTTCCAACTACCCATAACGACTGCCATAGCTGTTCGCATAGCAACCGGGACCAACGCAATGGTTCAATGCGCTCTCCGAGGCACAGTCAGAGCCAAACCCAGCTGCATCCTAAGCTTTCAGAGACAGCTCTTATCCCAACCCCGAGAGGAAAGAGCTGTGCCAGAGCCTCGTGCATCATCAATCAGCAGGTGTACCGGGTTGCCGGTGAGTTTGGCATGACAACAAGGTTTTCTCACCCGTAATATTCCTGGTTGACCAGATTGAGGAGGACCCTACTATTGCTGCCAGTGGGGACGCCGTGGACCGAACGGGTGATCAGCCCTTCTGTGTTGGCCAATTCACGATAACGACTCCCGACGATAGATGTTCGTATGATAACGGGGACCAGCTTAACGTGACTCTGTGGCACGGTAACACTCGAACCCATGCTAAAAAACATATTCGTGCATACAAAAATTTGGACTGAACGGGAATCGAAGCCGCGCCCCCTGCCTAGCAGTCGAGAAGCTGATAGTGGCCTACTTTTTATGGTAATAAAAAATAAGAAAAACACATATCGGTATTATGTATTTTGTGGGACATGTTCTATTGAAAAAATGTTTTAAATGCATTGTTGCACACACTTTGTCGGGGACTTACCATGGTCTCGTCACAATTTCTTTTCTGCCAATACTGTATTAATCTTAGGATTTGAGACATATCCACTTTATTCTTTCGCTGTATGAAATCAGTGCACTGTATGTACATAAATAACTCTACCTAATTCCGACCTCTGGTCATCACTTAATGGCTTTGATGTAGGAAAGTAGTAGATAGAGCATCGGAAAAAGTTAAAAAAGGTACCTAGGTCATAGAATAGATTGGATTTTGTGTATTGGAAGAAGTACCCTATATACCGTATACCTAGCAGTGAACTACAGTAGACTATACTAAATAAGCGTCGTCGGTAGCTTATATAGTCTGTTCATTATAGTATAGGATGATCTGCGAGACGACAGCTGTCACTGAGTAAGAACAAGTGATGGGACATTATTGATTAAATCGATCTATTTATGGATTATTAATTCCATACCGTTTTGAAAACAATAAAACCATAAATATTTATTTAAGTATTTATTGACCTATAAAGGTATCAGGATATCATTACCCTCCTACTCGGAATGATCATTGCTAGTGCAATCCTGCAAATTAATAATTAATTCTTGATCGCACATAACATCAAACGAGGCAGCTCCTATCAAACAACATGAGGTCGATACGCCATTTATGTTTTTTGAATATTTATGAGCTGGTGATTAAGATCTTTGAGCAAAATCTTTCAAATCATTGTATTACTCCGGTAAATGAGTGAATATTCCTGTTAAAAGCACTATTTAAGAAAAAGGCAACGTCAAAAGTGCCATAAGACCGTGACATCAAAAGTCGAAATATACATAAATAATTAAAAATACATATAAAAATTATTATCAAGTAATAGGCACTCGACTGCGTCAACACAGTTTGAATACTAGATTCTCCATTTGATAATCAAGTGACTACATCCCTATAATTTTGCGTTTGTGACGTATATCGTATCGTATTTTATCCATAAATCAGTTTACATTATCGTGTACAATACAATACAATATTGTATTATTGATAATGAAAAAGCGAGATGGAATATGTTATGATACGAGGTGTCAATTTAACGTCGTTTCAAAGTTGAAGCGTCGAATTTGCTTTGAACTGTCACGCTAATCATCCTATAATGAACAGACAACAGTGGTTAATAGGCTACTTGACTGAATTTGGAAAACCATTTTAAATGATGCCTTATTACATTATCAACATACTACATTAATATTTCTGTAAAAAAACAATGCATTATGTTTAAAAATCAATGATAAAGTTTAAATTTTCAAGAGTGCGCGAAAAACGCTATTCTTCTTTCATTAGGTACAGTCAGCATCAATCGTATTAATTATTATTAAAGGTTTGTACCAAATGTCAGAACACTCATTTATTCATAAGGATAACATTACACGTCAGGTATATGATTCAATAAATTCGGGTAAAAAAATTCAACGTTGTTATCCTCCCTTCCCTGTTGACTGAGCAGGAAGGGGGGAATAACGTATTTAGATAATTTTAAGTACCTACTTTGCTAGTCAAGATCGATTTGATGCTGACTGTACCTACATATCTATTTATCTCTATATGATATTTATTAGGTATCTTAGTTTTTAATTTAACGTTATTTAATGTCAATAGCTGACAGGCTTGAAATTCAATTGTGAGTAGGATGCCCCAGAAAATTATTATTAATGCTTTTTGCGCTCTTACTTCCTGGAGACTCCATTAAAATTCCTCTGTAAGTAAAACAATAAGACGGAATGATTAAGTTTTTGAACGTGATAACAATACTTCTGCATGTTTTATTTGTAGAGATCGGGGAGATGGGCCTCGTCAGCATTGGGCTGCAACCCGTCTAAGAGAAGGAAAACTCTGAAATCAAAACCGGGGAGATGGGCCTCGTCAGTATTGGTCTGCAACCATCTAGGAGAAAGTCACTCCGAAATAAAACCAACTCTCAGGGAGCATACCCGAGAAAAAACCCCGATCCAAGGTGTTAGCCGACCCGTGCCAAGGATTCGTGACCAGAGGGCAAGCTGGTGTAACGGAGGGTGTCTGTGTTGGCGGTCACAGGACACACTTGAGATTCCGCCTTACCTCCGTAAAGGGCTCTGCGGGGGTGGACCATATTTTCCCTATGACTCGTGGGAACGCAATGATTCCAAAAATTAATCATCCGCATGGCGGCGACGCGGTACGCCACCCGTCACGTCTCGTTTCCAGTGGGGGCGAAAAGTGGCTCACGGAGAGCCGTTTTGCTACGTTGAATGTTGGAGGAGGAATGGAAGAAAAAATGAATGATGTTTGTAAGATGATGGATGAAAGAAGGATTGATGTGCTTTGTGTGAATGAGACGAAGAGGAAAGGATGTGACACCACCAAGCACGGACCCTACACCGCGTACTGGTCGGGAGTACCCAATACCGACAGAGCTTGCCAGGGAGTTGGTGTCATCCTATCTGCTAGAATGGCTGAGTGTGTGAATATATTCGAATGTGTGAATGCTAGACTGATGTGGATGAGAATGAAAGTGGGACTCACTCGTATTTTTGTCGTAGGGGTTTATGCTCCTGTAGACTCCGGTACGAATACGTCCCAGGAAGTACAAGAAGAAAGAGAACAGTTTTGGGAGAGTTTAAGAGATGTATTAAGAGAATGTAAGGATAATGAAAGAATCATAATGCTAGGTGATTTTAATGGATGGGTAGGACTGAAACGAGATGGATTTGAAAGGGTTCTTGGCAAGTACGGAGATGAACGAGTGAACGAAAATGGTAAAGGTTTGCTTGAAGTATGTTTGGAATGGAACCTTTGTGTGTCAAACACGATGTTTCGACACAAAAGGATTCATATGTATACAAGAGAAGCGAAGAATGTCAGTAAATTATGATTGATTTTGTAATAGTGGATGAAAGATTGAGAAAAAATATTCTAGACGCTAGGGTATATCGCGGTGTGGGTATCCATACAGATCACTTTTTGGTTATGTGCCGTATAAGTGATCTCTTTAAAGGATGGAGACGTAGAAGGCGTGAGCCCATAAGTGTTCTAGAAAGAATAAAAGTAGAAAACTTGCAAGAAGATAAAGTGAGAGAGGAGTATGGAAGCAAATTAACTGAAAGGTTTCATGATCTTGATAGTATTTGTGAGATTGAGGAGTTATGGAAGGTATTCAAAGATGAGATTGTGAGTGTGGCTTCCCAAGTATGTGGTATAAGTAAAAGAAGTAAAGTGCAAAAGGTGAAGCATGCATGGTGGGATAAAGAAGTGCAAAAGTTGGTATGTGAGAAAAAGAAAGCGTGGCTTGATTGGCTCTCAGTCAGAGCTAATGAGAGAATGCAGCAAGCTACAATTGAGAATGTGGATGAAGCGAAAGATAAATATAGAAGACTGAAAGGGATAGTGAAAGGAGTGATTGCTAGAAATAAAAAGGAACAAAAAGACGTGTTTGATGAAAGGTTATCTGGGGATTTCCAGACGAACATTAAGTTCTTTTGGAAGTCCATTCGTTTAGCCAGAGGAGAAACACAGAGCTCCGAGCTGAACGCTATTAGAGACCAGAATGGAAGTATTGTAAAAGGTGAGGAATGTGTGTTAAAAAGATGGCAGGACTATTTTGAAAGCTTGTTTGAAAGAGAGGATGGTGTACATGCACTAACCTCGGTGATGGATGACTATGTTGATGCTGATAAAAGTGGTATTAGTATGAATGAAGTTGTGAGTGCATTAAGAAGTATGAAAGCTGGTAAAGCAGCGGGATATGATAAGGTGACAGTCGAGATGCTGAAGGCTGGACAGGGCCTTGTAGCAAGTCAGTTGTGCCGCCTTTTCAACATATGTTGGGTTAGCGGTCGTGTACCAAGTGATTGGTGTAAGGCCGTTATAGTTCCACTTTACAAAGGAAAGGGCTCGCATCAAGACTGCAAAAACTACAGGGGCATTAGCCTACTCAGCGTCGTCGGCAAACTGTATGCGAAAGTGTTGATTGAGAGAGTTATGAAAGAAACCGATGAGAAAATATGGGATGCACAAGCGGGTTTTAGAAAGGGAATGGGATGTACGGATCAGGTCTTTTCATTGCGAAGCATAGCCGAGAAATTTTTGGCCAAGAGTCAAAAGGTCTATTGCGCATTTGTGGATTTGGAAAAGGCCTATGACAAAGTGGTGAGGAATGAACTTTGGTCGGTACTGTCTATGTATGGGGTGAGCAGCAACCTTATTCGAGCTGTGAAGTCTCTCTATGAGGACTCCAGAGCTTGCGTGAGGATACATGGGTCATACACTGAATGGTTTAGTATCCAAAAAGGGGTTAGACAGGGATGTGTAGCGTCACCATGGCTGTTTAACTTATTCATGGACAGTTGTTTGCAAGATTTGAAAGATAAAGAATGTGGTTTAAGAATGAAGAATTTACTCGTCAAATGTCTTCTTTATGCTGATGATCAGGTTTTACTGGCGTCATCGGCAGATGAGTTGCAGGAGATGGTAACAACTATGCATGAAGCTTTTGAGAGGAAAGGAATGAAAGTGAATGTTAGTAAGACAAAAGTTATGGTTTTTGAAAGAGATGAATGTGTGACAGAGTGTAGGATTTGTATAGATGGAGAAAAAGTGGAACAAGTGAATGAGTTCATATATTTGGGAACATTGTTTACGAGAGATGGAAAGCATGAAGAAGATGTTGAAAGGAGAGTGATGGCTGGAAATAGAGTAAATGGGGCACTACACAACTTTATGAGCAGCCGGAAAGTGTCCGAAAAGGCACGACTGGCTGTACATGGAGGAGTATTGGTGCCGACTCTTATGTATGGTAGTGAAAGTTGGGTGTGGCAGAAAAAGCATCAGAGTAGAGTAAATGCAGTAGAAATGCGTGCGTTGCGAAGTATGTGTGGCTTGACCTTGAAAGATAGAGTGAGAAATAGCGTGATAAGAGAACGATGTGGAGTGATAGAAGATGTAGTGATGAGAATTGAGAGAGGAATGTTGAGATGGTTTGGTCATGTTGAGAGAATGAATGAAAGAAGACTAACGAAACAGGTGTATGAGGCGAGTGTGGATGGTACCGTCGGAAGGGGAAGACCTAGGCGCACATACCTGGACCAAATCGGGGAAGTTTTAGAAAAGGGGCAGGTCAGGAGTACTCTAAACCGACGAGCATGCATGAAGAATGTAATGAGAGTGAATGAAGCGAGAGTAATATGTCAGGATCGTAGCAAATGGAGATCCGTGATCTCTGCCTACCCCTATGGGAGACAGGCGTGATTTTATGTATGTATGTATGTATGTTTTATTTGTATACATTTCTTACATAGGTACCTATCTATAATACCTAGATCCGTATGCGCAATATCGAACATTGAACTCCTCACTTAAAGGTCATAGACAAAACACAAAAAGATGTTTGTCATGTAAGTGAAACTAAGTGATAAATATATATAAATAGACTTACTTACTGCTATAAAAATTAACGAAAGACACTCAGAGGTTGATGAAAATATCTATTTTGAAATGTTAAGTTATGTTATGTTGAATTCACATTTGTGATTGGCAACATCAATCATCAATCACAGAATGTCACTTAAACTTGTCACTTGTCAAATTGAATTGACCACAGACAAAAGTCGCAAAACAAACGTGCTGTGAAAAAGCCTGAAAAGTACCGAAAGATAAGTTATTTTTCGAATAAAACTATATAAATGAAAAATGGCTGTGCGACCACAGCATATGCACGATGGTGGTATAGTGGAGCGCCGGTTGCGGCCAATTTACGGTACTATCATTAGTTGAAGCGTAATTATATTTTTCATTCATCCTCCCCAGCAGAGGTATTGTTTGTTTTACATCAAAAATATGTATATTTATGATTCTTTCAGACTGGTTGGATAATGGTAACAATAAAAAGGCTCTCCAGGAAGCCGAAAAAGTGCTTAAAAAGACCCCTTCACTCCATGCAGCCCGTGCTTTGAAGGCACTGGCTCTTTTTAGGTTAGGTAAGGGTTCGGAGGCTCACGTAGTTCTTGATGCTCTGGCTGAAGAGAAACCAAGCGATGACACTACGCTTCAGGCAATGACGATCTCGTACCGAGAATCTCAACAGTGTAAGTAGTTTAATCACTTAAGGAACTAATTAGAATCATAAAAGTAGTAGAAAACTATTTGCTAAAGTACCAAGTACAACCAAGCAGTTTGGTTTATGGTAATTTGGCAGCCTCTCATTAAAGACTCCTCCCGCAGTGCATAAAGTTTGCACCCTGTATGAGGCGGCTGTGAAAGCAGAACCAACCAGTGAAGAACTCCACTCGCATCTGTTTATGTCATATGTGAGAGTAGGAGATTATCGATCACAGCAGAGAGCTGCTATGGCACTATACAAGTTTGCTCCAAAAAATCCTTATTACTTCTGGGCAGTTATGAGTATTATTTTGCAGGTAACTTATTTTTATATTTCTGTTGCTTTATGTTTTATATTTGAGAGCATGCTTAATCAGCTGATATGAAAAATGCATGTATTTATCTAGCAAGCTTGGCTAACTTAAGCCAAGGATTTCATAGCAGACAATTTTTACCAGACTTGACTATGTGCAGAATTAATTTTAAATTATTTATTTATAAGATTCTGCATCTAGAATAACTTCAATGCATGCCACTAAGTCTTATGTTTATAAAAAATCTTCTGAATGAAGTTAAGGCTAATACAAAATGATTATTATTTTAACATACCTACCTGCTTGCAATATTAGAATTTAAAAAAAATATTGTTTGTTTATGTATCTCACAATTTAATAAAGTTTATTTTCTATGACATAGTGCAATGTATACTATGTACAAAGTATAATATTCTACTTGTTAAAGAGAAAACATCAGTTTGTTTTATTTCAGGTCTATTAACCTGCTTTATATACTAAGCTTCATCTATAATTTATGACAAAAACAATGCCTGCTGACATTAAGCTCATTAAGCCTTGTCTCTTATCAATGCATAATTTTTTTAAATGCTATGATTATAACTGTACTATTTTCATTTTACTTTTTTGTTGTACACAATATCTTTCTATTTGCTTTCCTTGCATGTTCTTTTAAAAAACTGTTGATCACAGAAAATATGGTGTTTAAACTCAAAGTTAATTTTAACTAACCAAAATTAGCCATAACAAATTTAAATTTTATTTTTTACCCATAACAAAAAAAAACCATGAAACTGCTTATCTTTGTCAATTGATTATGCCTTTTTGCCATTTTCTGTCTATTGGATAGACTGTTTTGCATAAATTAAATTGTGTTATATAAAAAATAATTAATGTTACCAGGCAAAGACATCAGAAGACAACACAAAACGGGGTATCCTCCTTGCCCTAGCTCAAAGAATGGTAGATAATTTTATAACTGATAATAAAATGGAGGCAGAACAAGAAGCCCGTTTATACATCATGATTCTAGAACTGCAAGAGAAATGGGAAGACATCTTGAAATTTATTGAGAGTCCGTTATACTCGCAGCTAGTACCGGGATCAACGGCACAAGCTTGCATCCCATACTTAAAAAAACTCGGTCTTTGGAAACGTTTAAACCTTATCTGTAAAGAACTGTTATGGGAAAATATTGACCGTTGGGATTATTATGTACCATACTTTGATTCAGTGTTCCACCTGATGAAGGAAGTTGAGGAGGATCCAGAAAGTACTGTTGATAATACTGCAGAAAAGTGCCATGAATTTATTTGTCAATTAGTAGAGAGTATGTCTTCTAGACGGACGTTAAGAGGACCATATTTAGCACGGTTGGAGTTGTGGAAACGGTTAGCTGTTGATGGGGACCCTACTTCTCTCCTCGGCAGTGGTTTGGCACTGTGTGTGCAGTATTTAAGGGTGTTTGCAAATAAATCTTGTGCTGTGCCTGATTTACGACCCTATCTACCTATGATACCGCAAAAGGAGAGAGAAGACAATTGCAGGGATTTCTTGACATGTCTTGGTTTTAACGAGAATAGTGAACTTTATTCGGTGAGTCCTATACTAGCTCTGTACTATACTAGAACGAGTATCTAAATCTGCATTAGTAGGTCCATACCAGATTTGGCAGGGCAGGAAGAGAAACACGAATAGTGAAGGTGAGTGCAGATGCATGTTACAAAAGGACACGTCAAGTCTCAGGGTCTGCTCGGGTTTCTCTCTCTGCCATATAATGGACACGGCACCCGCACGGTGAATTCAACGATAGCTAAGAATTTCGTCTCAAATTCTAATATGAAATCTTATTTAAGATACAGAATATTGGGGGTCCCCTTAGCAGAATTCGCCGGTAATGGCCCTGGGTCTGCTGAGGTTGTGATACATACATACATAGCGAACGTCTATGGCAATCGTGATGGGTAATTGAAGCCCTAAAAAAGTTCAACAATTGATCTAATTGCAATATTGCCATGGGTTGTGCAGGTCAAATTCACGGAAAATATCGAAGTTTAACCGTGACTCTGTTGTACTGGAGCGGAACCTGGACCCCAAGGTGATAGCTTCGGATGCGACCGGTTTTAACGCAAGGATGATGATGAGGATATCTAATGGAAGTTTATCAAAACTTTAAGAGAGCCGCGTGGTTCCCGGCAGAGTAGAATTTGGACCACCCCATCTCTTCCCATGCAGTGTCGTACAAGGCGACCTAGGGATAGGGTTGTTTAACATCAGACAGATATATACAGCCCATACTCAGCCTCAGGTGCATGACTTGAGTCAACAATTGTGCCCAGAAGACGGCAATAGGCTCACCCCCTATTACGTGGGACCGAATTGATTGGTGAAATGTGGGTGTTTCACCTCTGCCTAACCCTCCGGGGATAAAGGCGTGATTATATGTATGTAAGAGAGCTGTTATTTTTAACCTAGTACCTTAGTTCTACAGAATAGTATTTCACAAATGGTGAGTCGAGATTCGAGACCTGGCACTGAGCCACGAAAATAAAATACTGGGTCACAGTATTGTTTTCAATCAATTGTGTATCATAACATAAACTCACGCCTATATCCCCGAAGGGGTAGACAGAGGTGCTAGCACCCACATTTCGCCAGTTTATGTTTAGGTTGCAATGTAAAAGGTGGCGAGCCTATTGCCATTAACCGGGCACTTTTAAACCTGTGATAAATACACACATAACTTCGAAAAGCATTGAAAAGTCATTGGTGTGTTCCATGATAAAACCTGGGATCGAACCCGAGACTCAGCAGTCCATTACCCATACCACTAGGCTACCGCGGCTATATATTGAGTATCACACTCATTAATAATTAAGCTAAATATTCGCTACACTGTTGCATTAGTTCAATGTTTTGCTGCCACGCCGTGTTTGTTTCCAGTGGAGGGTGTAGTAGCAGGCGTTTAACGTATAGGACTGTTTTCCATACGTCAGTAATCGTATAGCACGTGACAAAGTGCCCACTTGTAGAAATTACCCCTCGTTTACACCACGAAGCAAGTTGTAAACTTGTTTATAAAAAACTGGTTGAAGACTTGTAAAAGACTAATCAAAACACAATACTTGTTTTATACATGGATCTCAGATACTTTTTCGTTCACACAGGATGTATAGCCTACAAGTGGTAAACAAGTATAAAATACGTCTATAGCTTTTGACATACGGCAACTTGTCAAATACATGTTTTATACTTAGGTGTAAACGAGGGGTTAGCCTTGATAATATGTGAATATTCAGATGAAAATATTAATAATAATAATAATAATAATCTTTATTTGTGAATATGGTTTTTTACAGTTGTTATAATTACATGGTACTCATGTGCAGGCACAGCATATTCTGCCATTTGTGGCGTACAAATTTAATGGAATGTCAAGTGCAAATTAAAGTACATATTACCTATCAGTTACATGCATATTAAATTATCCAATTATTTAAAAAAAAAAATCATCCTTATTATTTAATGTCAAGAAACAATGTCAAAATCAAAATTAAAAATATTTTGTCAATTATACACATTCATACTAAAAATTACAATTCAAATTATATTCATACCATTAAATCTACATCATGTCAAACATCATAAACTATCATTTAGGAAATCCTCAATATCATAATAACATTTTGTAATTAATAAGTCCTTTAATTCCTTTCTAAATAAATTATAACTTAAGTCCTTCAGTACATTTGGAATTTTATTATAAATTTTAGGAGCTAAACAAAACATACTTTTCCACATAAGTGCTGTTTTGGCACTCCGTATGCGAAGCCTGTTATTTTCTCGTCTGCTACGTTGGACACCATCCGAAAGTCGCGGAAACAAATGAGTGCTTTGTCTAACAAATAAAGCCATTTCCAAAATATATAACGACGGTAGTGTTAGTATTCTATGTCTGATGAAGAACGGTCTACAGCTGTCAGTGAATTTAATTCCAAACATTACCCTTATACATCTCTTTTGCGCCAAAAATACGATCTCCCTGTCAGTAGAGTGACCCCAAAATATTACCCCGTACCTTAATATGGATGCTACAAGGCCATGGTAAGCAGTGAGCAGTGTTTCTGTACTGACTGTCGGGGCAAGTTTGTATAGAGCATATGAGGCACTGCTGATTTTTTTACGTAGCGCTTCGATATGAGCTTTCCAGTTAAGCTTACGATCAACAACAACACCGAGAAATTTTATTTGTTCACACTCGTCAATTATATTATCATGATAATTAATATTTATATTAGATGTCAATACTTTTTTTTGACTAAAGTGCATAATTTTTGTTTTACCAAAATTAATTCTCAAGTTATTATTATCAAGCCACGTAATCATTGAACCCAGAGAGCTATTATTTTCCGATTCATATTGGTCAAGTTCTTTACACTCTATTACTAATGTACTATCGTCGGCAAAAAGTGTCATATGATGGTTTGTTGTTTTAGGAAAGTCGTTTATGTATATTATAAAGAGTAAAGGTCCCAATACACTGCCTTGGGGCACCCCATATGATAGGCCACGTTCCTTAGATAAGTACATTTTTTCAATTTTTGTCTCGGAATCTATTCTTCTAATTGCTACTTTTTGTTTTCTATTACAAATATATGATTCCAGTAGACTTAAGATATTTCCCCTGATACCGTAAGCCTCCAGCTTTGCCAGTAAGATTCCATGATCCACATAGTCGAATGCCTGAGTCATATCGCAATATATAGCTGATACTGGGTTTCTTATGTCCATATTTTTAATAATTACATTTAAGAAATTATATATGGCCATATTTATAGTCTTACCTTTTCTGAAACCAATTTGTTCGTTGCATAAAATATTACTTCTTTCAAAGTAAGAATACAACTTCTGATACATAAATTTTTCAAATATTTTAGACACGACAGAGGTAAGAGCTATTGGTCTATAATTCTGCATTAAATCTTTATTTTCTTTTTTGAACAATGGCGTCACAACTGACATCTTTAATCCATCCGGGAAAACACCATGAGTTATACATAGGTTTAGGATGTGACTTAAATGGTCACATATTAAGTCGCCAGTAAATTTTATGACTCTTGTCGATATTTCATCACTGCCTACGCTGTTAGTATTTTTAAGATTTTTAATAATATTAATGATATCTATTGGTAGACTCGGAGGCATAAACATTGAATTATTTGGACAGTTTAAGTGAGATATGAATTTATTATCTGTCCTTGTTATTGGCACTATTTTATCTATGAAATAATCATTGAATTTATTTGCAATAACCTCTGGTTGAGTAATAGTTAAATTGTCAATTCTAATTTTATTAATTGTATTTTTAGGTAGGTTTATTTTTGAGTTTTGTATTATCTGCCATTAACGTCTGTTTTCGAAGTCTATGAATCCAAAGTTACCCGCACTCGTCCCCCCTACATACAAACCCGGGTCCTTCAAGCGGGGCGTGAAAAAAAAAACATCTGTCAAGACCTTGAAGGGCCGTCATGCTAAGGACTGCAACTGAAATGGCTCACTTTTTAGACTACACCCCAGCTTAATATCAGGTGCAGTTAATTTAATGATCCAAGTATATATAAAAAGTTGTATTTCTTATATGTTTGCCACATTTCTACCACTGATTTACCTACAGGCAATTTACAAAAACGGCATCCGATCTTTGTCACACCACCTTCAACATCTTTTAGACGGACGACATCCAACGCCACGTCTCCTGTCTAACCGCGTGGCGTTTGACCGCCGTGCCGTTACCGGCCGACGAGGCGTTGTCACTGGCGGCAAAGTTGAGAGACCACTACCTGCGATGTTTGAAGCAGGGACTTGTCACGGCAACCATCACGGAGTTCTGTGCGGCTGACTCATATGGGATTTTGGCTGCACATCATTATTTTTACGCGGGTAAGTATTTTTTTGTACTGGTCTAATAATCATGTACTGGATGTGTAGGAGTTGGAAGTTGTATGTAACTCCCTCTTTCAAACCTGCAGAATTACGTGGCATCCAGGGTTTGATGGAATAAAGCACCATCCAAACCCTTAACACATTTTCTTCCAGCTATCAACAAAATTTTTGAACGTTGAGCGACCCGAAGACTTGTCGTTCAATTTGTACATGAACTTAGAATCTTTTGCTGCCAGACCAAAGTGTTCTATTGACTGATATCAATCGAATTTTAAACTGTATTTAAGCAAGCACATTTTTCTTACTCTCAGCTTTGGAACAACAAAGTTCGGCGCCCATCATCGAAGCTCTGTGTCTGTTAGAGCTCGTCCTGCATCACTCGCCTTCCAACTTCCACGCGAAACTGCTACTTGTTAAACTTTATCACTTACTAGGTGAGTATTATATGCTACCTGCATGGTTAGTATACGATCCATTCTATTATCTCATAAAAAAATTATACATGGACATATTGCGCAAGAAATCACAAATAGCACGATTCTTGATAACTTTTCTTTTTTTACAAAATTACTCCACCACGAATCACAAAATCACTTCACCACGAATCAATACATCAGAAAATCACTCCACCACGAATCACTACATCACAAAATCATTCCACCACGAATCACTACATCACAAAATCACTCCACCACTCATCACTACATCACAAAATCACTTCACCACTCATCACTACATCACAAAATCACTCTACCACTCATCACTACATCACAAAATCACTTCACCACTCATCACTACATCACAAAATCACTTCACCACTCATCACTACATCACAAAATCACTCCACCACGAATCACCACAACACTTACCCCGATTTACTTACCTTAGAAAATCACAAATCACTACATAATGAGTAATTTCACCACAAATCACAGACATTTTTTTCTTAATTTGATTGAATTGTGGCGTGTGCGCAGGTAACGCATTAGCGGCGGACAGCGTGTACGTGCGGTTGGAGGTGAAGCATGTGCAGCTCCTGTCACTGGGCTGGCTGCACAGTGCTCGCCTCGCGCCCGCCTGCGCTGCTCCGCGAGCGCTGCAGCTGCTGGCCGACACGCGTGCCTTCCACACACACCACTCCAAGGACGTACGTAGACTTTGCACCAAGATCTGCCCCACCTATAGTGGACCTTTAGCGACTCTGGCTGCACAGAGCGCTGTAGACGCTGGCCGACTCGCGCCCTTGCAAGGACATACGTAGTAACGTTAGTACGGAAAGACGTAGCATTTAGCTACCATGAAATTACTTAAAGTTTGTTTTGGTAGGTAGGGTGTGTCAATACCTTGATTACGTAATACATTCTTTTCATGATATCGATCGCCCGAAACATCACATGTACGCTTAAAATTAAACTTCAGACAGACCGACTAAAGCTTCAACTATAGTCTGGCAAGCTCGTTCGTGACACTCCCATGGCCTGCAGGCGCGGGGGACGAAAGACAGCGGGGGGAGTAAGAGACGAGCGCGGGGTGGAGGCTGGCTCTCAGAGCCGTCATTCAGTTGCGCGTCGTCGCTGTTGACGACAACACATATTGAGTACGGTCGCACGTCACAAAACGCACACGATATTAATATATGAAGATGAGTCCGCCGATAGGCAATGTTATTGGACGTCAAGCTAAACAAATTACTTACAATGTATATAACTATTTTAAAAATCGCAAAGATGATCCAGCTTCGTTTGAATATCAAAACGATGTTAATTTGGCAAACTTAGTGGCTAATGTAACAGGTTTATCGAATACTACAGTTAGGAATATTGTTCGCCAAGGAAAATTGCTGTGTGAAAATGATGGTACACTGCTACTTTCAAATCTCCAAAGAAAAACAAAATTGCAAAGAAACGTATTATAATTGATAACTTTACGGAAGGTGTTATTCGGAGGAAAATAACACAATATTACACTGTTAAGAAAGAGGTCCCTACTTTAAGAAAAATAAACGCTGATTTAAAGGAAGATGGTATATTAGACTGTTCTCGGGAGTATTTAAGAAATACTTTGCGGAGGCTTGGTTTTACATATAAAAAATGCCAGTCCAAACGAAAACTGCTCATCGAGCGCCCTGATATTACGTCTTTAAGGTGGCACTATCTTTTAGCCATCAAAAAATATCGAAATGAAGGTAGAGCAATATTTTATCTCGACGAGACATATGTCAATCAATCGCATACTGTGTCTAACTGCTGGCAATCTACCAATGAACGTGGAATATTGACAAATATTGGCAAAGGACTTAGGTTAATTATTGTACATGCTGGTGGACGAACTGGGTTCGTTAAAAATGGCCTGTTGATATTTAAATCGCATTCCAAAAGCGGTGACTATCACGGAGATATGAACTCGGAAAAATTCGAAAAATGGTTAAAAGAACAACTGCTGCCTAATATTCCAAGTCATTCTGTGATAGTCATGGATAACGCAGCGTACCACTGTAAACAAATTGAAAAAAAAACCAACAATGAGTTGTACAAAAAAGGTAATGCAAGATTGGCTAACAAAACATAATGTTCCATTTGATGAAACGTTGCGTAAATGTGATTTAATTATTTTAATTAACAGCCAAACATTACCAAAACAATATACAGTGGATGAAATTCTAAATCAAGGTGGACACACAGTACTTCGTTTACCTCCATACCATCCCGACCTCAATCCAATCGAGATGGTATGGGGTGATATAAAAGGCGACTTGGCAAGGAATTATGTCAATTCTACATTAGATCAGAAGAAAGACGCTCTTGCAACCTTGTTTGCTAATTACACTGCTGAAAAATGGAAAAAATGCGATGATCACATAATTAAGAATGAGGACAAATACTACAACGACGATCGTATATGTGACAATGAGTTGGACAGGTTTATTATATCATTAAACGATGATTCTGATAGTTCGGATTACGACAGCGAAGATAGTTCGGAACACGACATGGACTGTGATGACTCTGATTAAATGATGTATGTTAATTCTGTTTTTTTTTTTAAGATTGGTATTAAAAATTAAAACAAACCATAAAATGTTTTATTTCTAAAATTAAAACAAACCATAAAATGTTTTATTTCTAAAATTAAAACAAACCATAAAATGTTTTATTTCTCAGATTTTTTCAACTACTTACAAATGTACAATGCTCCTATTTTTTAATTTTTTTCCAAGTAGTAGTAGTTTTTTCAAACGCTTCACGCGATGAAAGTCGCGGGCCAAAGTAAGTTATATAAAAAAACAACATCAATCAATTTAGACAATGTAAGATATTTCACAGGGATATCTTGAGACATATTCGTAACGTAATTAGTACCGTGTGTAACGGTCATCGATAATTACGTCCCTCACCACCCGCGCGGACCATGGGAGTGTCACCAACGAATTTGTCAGGCTATAGTCATACGTAATAAAATAACTGACTTACAAAAGTTTTTTAAAAATCAACTGCGGTAGCCTAGTGTATGGGTAATGGACTGCTGAGACGAGGTCTCGGGTTCGATCCCAGGTTTTACCGTGGCACACACCAATGACTTTTCGATGCTTTTCGAAGTTAGTTAGTAGTTAGTAGTTTAAGGTATCGCAGGTTTATAAGTGCCCGGTTAATGGCAATAGACTATAATAAACTGGCGAAATCACTCCACTGCACCGGCGAAGTGTGGCTAGCACCTCTGCCTACCCCTTCGGGGATATAGGCGTGAGTTTATGGTATGTAAAACTTTTTTGAAAAAAAAGAATTACTAGCGCGTTTTCAATATAGAACAGCGCCATCTACCGAGCAGTGTTAGAACTAAATGTCGTTTCATTGTTTTATATTCGCAGAGCATGGAGTACCTAACGTACGCGTACAAGTACGGAACGTTCGAGAAGCTGGTGGAGCTGGGGGCGTGGGGCGCGCGGCTGGAGGCGTGCGGCTGGGCGGCGGCGGCCGCCCGCGACCGCGCGCTGCTGGCGCTGCTGGCCGGCCCGCCCGCGCCGCTGCACCAGCCCAGCAGGCTGCCTGCCGACCCCACGTGAGTTTACACTCCACAGTACCCAATGATAAGGCGGCGCGGGAGCGAGGGTCACGATCCCGAGCCCGAAGAAATTCGGGCCGTGAGATCCCGGCTCCACAGGGAAATGGTGGCGGAATGGGAGCTACGACTTGGGCGACCAGGCGCAGGGCGCGCCGTAGTAGCGGCGGTAAGACCCATCATGGGGGAGTGGCTAAAGAGGCCACACGACAGCCTCTCGTACCGTCTGACGCAGATGATCACCGAGCACGGGTGCTTCGGAAAGTATCTGCGTCGGATGGAGAAAGAGCCAACGTCCGAGTGCCATCACTGCGACGCGAGCGAGGATTCTGGGCCGTACACACTCACCGAGTGTCCGGCGTGGGAGACGCCGAGGCGGGAGCTTGTGGCGGCCCTGGGAGGGATATGCCTGTCAACCTCACCTTCGGCAACCAAAACGACCCACAGGCGGCGTGCGTTTTAGTCGGTTGGAGTCCGACATAACCTCCCTCACCGGCACCGGTGGAGAAGTATCCGTGGGGATTTAGCACGTAAAAAAAAAAAAGGACCCAATGATAGGTTCTTCTCACATTATGATTTGTATACTCAACAGACGTTTCGCAAAATAGGCTTAAGGCGACGCTATTTCTTAACTTTTTTTTTAATTATGTTTAAACTATCGCGGTGTGAATAATTATACAAGGTATCGGGACTTCTCGCGAATTAAATCATGGAACTTACTATTTCTGCCGACGTTTCGAATGCGTTGCAGCATCCGTGGTCACGACTTGACTAGTCCTCGAGTGTCGAGAGGTATGCGTGGAACATTATTTGAGCGCCTACCCACTTTTTATTTTATTTTACAGAGATAACCGCGACTTAAACGTAATAGTAAACTTCGAACCGCCTCAGTTTGACGATACTGAACTAAAAAGTCGGACTTTTGACCAAGAGATGGCGTACCTAAGACTCAAAGACGCACTGGTATCATCGATCGCCCTCTGCATAGAACTGGCCGACAATAGACCTGTGGAAGAGAAACAGGGGCATTATGAACAGTTGAATGCTTGTGTGGACGCGTTCAGTCAGGCGATGGAGAAATGCAAGCAGATGTATGGGGTAAAGGAACGTATGTGCATAGCGGCGCCTTTCCCTAGTAGAATTATTGGTAAGTGAAGTTTTACTTACATAAAAGATAGCTGAAGTGGATTAGCAATGTTCTCTCTTTCTTTGCTTCGGACCCCGCTATGCCGCGCGCACCTACGGCGCGATACAGTGGTTGCATTCGGTCTAAAAGTGAATTCGGCCTATATGGCAATCTCGGGGTTTACCTAGGCGAAAACTTTTAGTTCATTCCAGTAAAGGAAAACTTTCAAATTTAAAAAAAAAAACAAATTAATATTATCACATTATGTCAGCGTCAATACCGGTCGCTTCCAAGGGCCTCACCTAGCAAACAGGCTGAGGTGGCAGTGCGATGCGTATCCCCACTTCTCGAATGCAATATGGTGACACTCAAACAAGAGGGAGACATCACAAAACTGAAAATGGTTTTGGGTCAGCCGGGGTTCAAGGGATATGTTTGAGACAGATTTACTCCCTGAAATTTGTAAACCCAAAGATACCGACATAGCCACTATAGCCGGATAGCGGGGAGTATCTGAAGGACATCTGCAGGAAAGAAATAGACACTCTTTCCTTTGCCACACCACCAACTCACGTGTTTGCTTCTTCCTACAGTCCCGGGTCCTTTAAGCGCGGAGTGAAAAAGCCCCTAAGTAGATTGCCACCATTGAAACATACTACGTGTCTATAATATTGACCCTCTTTCCTGAGACTTTTCCTTTAGCTTACCATCAGGCGAGGGGAAGTTAAATTGACGTGTGCTATATTAAATAATAGTCTCATCTCGCAGACTCCGGCATTAACCCCTCCACTTCGCATGGTCTCGCGGTTCCCTTTATTTTTGTACAGCTACGTAGTTAACAGGAGCGTGGTGTGGTGTGCAGCGTTCGTGTCGTCGCCGGTGCCGTACCGGGAGCTGTACTGCACGACGCTGCGGCTGGCGGGCGAGCTGGCGCGCGGCCACGTGACGTCGGCGCACGCCGCCTGCGCCCGCGCCGCCGCCCTGCTGCCCGCTGCGCACGCGCCGCTGCGGGCCGCGCTGCCGCCCGGGGGCGCCGCCTGGGGCGTGCGCGACGCGCTGGAGCACCTCTCCAACTATCTAGAGGTGAGGCCTCCACCACCACGGTATACATAGCACATATTGCGAGAGGCCTATGTCCACCAGTGGACTGCAATAAGCTTATTGATTGATTGAGTCGACTATCTGAACCCCGATTCTTACAGGGTCGGCAAGCCCTGGTGTTGCGCTCGTCCATAGGCCACGGTAACCACTTTTAATCAGGTGGGCCGTGTTGTTATCTGCCACCTAAGTTGTATAAAAAAAATTTGCTAATTATCAAGCATTGTCATATCACAGACACTGAAAAAAATGTAATTAGACTTTACTGTAACGTTGTTAGAGTCTAAATAATTGGCGTCTTGTAGAATGAATGAAGAAATGTAATGAACTCCTTTTTATTTAATTTTGAATTTGAATACTATAATCAGGACAGTCTAAAATTCAATGGCATTTTTTTTGTCGAGGTCCTATTGGCATCGACATTTTAGTGTGGTTCCTAGTTGCAGCCAATGCTTCCATTCAGCGGTCGGGGCCCGCGTACTTTTTCTCCTCTTTTTAATTTGTCTCGTACGAAATTTATGGAAGTGGCTGCCGTCTGACTCCTAATCCCGACAAAAAATCTACACCAGAGCCTCATCCCTTCAATCGACAGGTGAGGTTGGCTAGGTGAAACACTTCGTAGGCAACACACGAAAGCCTAACCTACTCAAAATGTGTGAACTAACACTGTATGTAATCTGCTCTTTATTTTTTCTTTTCCAGTTCATAGGCATCATCACTTTCTTACTAGGCGTGTGCAACGAACTAACAGCGCCTTCCAACACGAAGAAATCGAAGAAAAAAATGAACCAGTCGCCCGATGAACTCAAAACATCTCAATTACTGAACAATCTCAACGAAACAGTGCAAAGTTCTATTACATTTGTCGAAAGCTTACTAGACGATTGGCCCAAGTACGAGTTCGATGACCTCGAACAAAGACTATCAAAATTTACTATAAATGAAAAATACCAAAGCCCAGTAGAGAATAAACTAAAACTCGGACGCGACGATATGCTTAATGATGTCAGAAACATACTAAAGAGAAAATCAAAATACCTGAAAACGCTGCTTCAATGATGCCTTCGAACTCGGTGCTTATATGAAATTATTAAGCATTGTTTTTATTATAATAAATATACATATCTTGTACATAGTTTGGTCTTTGCTGTTCGCGTTAGCTACTTTTGTTCTGATAGCAGACCTTAAATTAATGCATATTGTAATATATATTTTAAGAAACGCGATTTTGACATCTTCCTGTGCATAGTCGGATCATGCCGCTTATTGTATTTATACAATAACTACCACGCGCTATCAGTAAAAGCTATACTCCATATGATTAGGTACTTAAGTGAAGATAAATTTTGTTGCGATTTTTTATAAAAACACGTACTAAACAAATAAACTAAGCTAAATAACTGAGTAACTAGTGATTCAATTTCAATTTTTATTCTTTAAAATGAGAATGAATCAAAGAATCAATTTCATTCATTCACTTTATATGTGCATAATATAATTAACTACAATAGCTGTCTATCGGTTTGTTTATATGGCAATTTATTTCCAAGAGTTACATGCAATTCACGAATGATATTTGTACATAAACATGCTTGATAAAAGTCGCTGGCTTTTGCGTTCGATATTACTAACTTAAACGAAATATAATAATGTCAAGAATCAAAGAATTAATTTCATTTATTCAGTTTAGGCACACAAAGAGCACATATGAACGTAAAAATTTTACAATTGTGTCAAGAAATAATGTAAAAATATTAAATAATATAAAAATAAACCCATTGGAAAATGATTCTTTCGCTGGTTCAGTAGGTTAGTTCTACTGAGAAGATACCAGCAAGAAACTCAGAGAACTATATTAGAACAAGATTCTTTCATTTTTAAATTTACTTTAGTTTACAATTTATTTTGAGCAAGCAAGCGACTTATGTTGACCACGCATTTACATCATCAAGATACTCATCTACTTTATAGAGTAAACTTTAGTCAATAAAGTTTTTTTTCAGTTAAAGTGAGCTCTAAACTCAAGAACATTAATAAACTTTTTAAATAAAACTTTTTAAAACAACATAAAGATTGTTTATGTTTCGTTAAGTACCTAACCAAATGGAGTATAACTCGGTTTCATAGACCACATGCAGAGGAAAAGATACTCGCGTTTTTAAATACATTTTTTGTCGAACTATTTCGCACCTTATTCCTTTAGAACGAGGGTTGTTATTTATTTGTTAAAGAAACTAGTGCCTGTTGGTACAAACTGTCGTCTAGACCCAGTCGGACACCCGGCCCCTTTCGTCAGGTTCTCTCTGTTCATAGTTTGATGATTCTCTTGAACAATATAATGATTCGTTTATCGTAAAACGGAGTGAATAGAAATAAATATTCATTAGAAACTTTTAAATATTTTTTTAACAAAATTTTTAATTCTTTTACTAAAGGTAAACAATATTGATGTGTATTTTACGTAGCGGTAGAGCATTCGACTGCTATCAGGGGGCGCGGGTTCGATTCCCGCTCAGTGCAAATATTTGTATTCATGAATATGTATATTTGCATTGATCTGGGTGTTTCTATGTATAATATGTATTTATACAAAAAAAAGTATCTAAGTATGTTTATCCGCATTCTAGATCCCATAACACAAGCTAGTTAAGCTACCATGCTTACCATGGGTCTAGATAGCGTTGTGTAGAATGTCGTGGAATATGTATTTACTATTTATTTTATTAATCATTTTTTGCTTAAAAACTTGAGTTTAAAATTGAAACGCGAATAAAAACTGAAATCGTAGCAGTAATTTAATTGCTTAATATTTGTGTAAAAAATCACATCAAACTTGTTAACCTTTAATTAGATAATTAGTTAAAACGCCACGATTCCTTTGAAATGTGCCTAAAAGCCTAAAGCATCCGCGCCCCGATGGCCAATCATACGCCACTGTTATACCATTGCCCCCTGTACACAATAGCGATGCTAGCCATCGCTATTGTGTGTATTGTGGGCCATCATGGGCCAATGTATTGGGCATTACATTGACAATAATTTCTTTCTATTCACCTCTTTTTACCGCTCTAATGAAGTTTAATCATCTATCGATAACGGAGAAGTTCTAATGTCGACGGAATATTTAAAAAAGTTAGTATAAATAATAATAATTATTAAATGTATTGAATAGAATTACGGAATTGCCTTATAGATAATCGAAATTAGATATAAATAGTGTATAACTTTAAATGCAAGTCATGAATATGAGGAAATATTTCAACGCTTCAATTCTCATGTAATATTATAGTTTACGAAGTTGATCTTCAATCAGGACATCGATTTTGCTAAAGCAAAACCACTGTCATACTGGCATACAGCTACAAAAATAATTTAATTGTGGACTTTAATACAATGGAGTTAAATTCCAAAATTAAAAAGCTTTTTGCAGAGTAAATTTAATTAGTAGAGTAGAGTAAAGTTAATTTTGGACTTTAAGAATATACGCATAAAGTTTAAAATTTAATGCTATTTTTCAACCACTGTTATACCGCAGACACTTCTAAAAAATTAAATTAATTTTAGACTTTAATGCAATAGGGTTAAAGTTCAAAATTAAAGAGCTTTTTGCAGAGTAAAAAAAGTGTAATGTAACTCTTTTCATTTCATTTTGAACTTTATGAGTGTAGAAATAAAGTCTAACATGTAATGGTATTTTTGCAATGTCTGTGGTATTACAGTGGTTTTGCTCTAGTAGAATCGAAAATCTGTTTGTAGATCACTATTTTACAGAATAGCTGGCCAAGTTTATCACATTATTACCAGATAAAGTGTACTCATGGTCAATGCATCAGACTAACACTTATACATTGACCAAGTACCTACACATATATAAGTTACACGAAATTATATTGGTCCTTATGCGTCGATCAAGAAATAAATATCTATTTTCACAAACAATAACAATGCGTTTTCAAAAATGCAGCAATGATCCTATATTAAAACGATGTAGAAATGGTGCGGCTAAATGAAGTTAATTCGCCTGCCTCAACGCCACTTGCGTTGTAATGCGAACGAGTACAAAGTATGATATCTCTCATACAACGGTGTATTTATTGAGATAACATATCTACCTGATTTTAATAGAAGATCATTGATATTCGAACAAAAGTTGCAAAATAATGTTGACAGTTATGAGAACATGATATAACTTCGCGCCAATTTGTGTAAGGAAAAACTAGTCAATTAGAATCGTAAAGCATAATTAATTATTCATTTGACGATACGCTTTAGTTTACACTCGTAGTTATATTATTCTTTTTTAATTCAAATTCAACCGAAATCCAACTTCGAAAAACCGTTCGTTGGTTATTTGTTTAAATTTCGAGTGTACGTTTTATTGATTGGTGTATTTGATACTCCTATATTCGTTTTTGTATATTCAGACCACGAATAACGTATTCATTGGTAGTTTCTACTGCTTCTGTGGTAATCTTGTCCCTTGGAGGATAGCAAAGCCACCTCCTCCTCTCTCGATCCGGTTAATTGGATGTTGGATTACCCAGCCCATTGCCACCAGGCTACAAGGTAAATTCCTTCTCGTAGTTTCCAAAAGTCCACTGCCTGTCTGTAGTCGGTTAGGGTTATGATTTGACCTTTCTAGAATGAATTGCAGATGTTCTGAATTCCTGCCGTTACCGGGATGAATTTTTCTTGTTAGCCTGGAAGAGCTACCGTTTCTCTTCGGTGCCGGTGTGTTAGTCTCATAAAGTTATCTTCCAGACCTAATCTATATATTCTGCAGCTCCGTAACATCCAAGTAAATGAGTGAAAACCTGGCAAATTTTCTCTCTTTTAATCAGAGAAACAAGTCGTTTTAGTTACCCTGTTTGTCCGTGTATCCCTTTATGAACCACTGCCACAACTATTCATAAGGGACACACGAATAAACAGGCAGAATTTAACGAGCAGCAGAAACAGCTGCCCCAGGAAAATTACTTTTTATTTTAATTTTTGTAAATTAATTTTATTTCTTTTTGTTCTTGACCAGACCCACATATCATCACTTACACCACGAAGGTATGTAAAAAATATTCATAAAGCATTCGCGACCATATATATTTATGCCTATCGTCGAGAATTCGTTGCACTGTTTTTTACATACGTGGAGTTAAAACTTAACGATAATATGTCTTGTAAAAACGGTCTCCAGTCTCCGGCCAACAAGAAATATAGGTACACTAGTTTTATAGTCTAATGAATGAACACAAAAAATCACCAAATGCGGTCAAGTAGCATTTTTGTGATACTCCAATAATCGCATTTACAGTTTCATAATAATATACATGAAATGCATTATAACGTATTTAAAAGAACAGTTACCTACTGTGCGCACACGTCCTTGAACTGGTACGGTATGCATATATAATTTCGTTTATAGGTTATTCTTGGTCTGAGGTACAGTCGCCCTCAAAAGTGGCTGAACACTTACTAACGGCCTTACATTGAAATAAATAGTTAAGTAATTGATGTACTATTTTTGCTATCGTCATTAACAATTTTGACATTTTCATTTTTTGTTTATTTATGTATTTTTAGAGCTAAGGTGGACGTAATTTGGAATGTATTAAGTTATTAATACCGATAGCGACCGTACAATAAAGTCAATACAAATTAAATCTAAGCCTAGCTTTGAGTTGCCACTGTCAGCGATAGTAAATGTTCATATTTTAGTTTTAGTTTTTGCTGTTATAAGCACTTATTTTACAATTTAAATTACGTTAGTGTTCATTTTACTGCAATCTGAACAATACAGAGCATTTCAAAAGATGTCTGGAAAAGTATTGTACTAGTTTAAATGTTATCATTTGTACCTAAGAATGAATATTACGATTTTGTATTCAATTATAATTTATACAGCTCATGTTATCCCGTTTTATTTCACATGCTGCACTATCGTAAGTATTCCATATGAACAGAGTGCAAAGGAATATTTAGAAACTTGTTCATATATGAACGCTGCTTTCTCAATTCTGCACTGGTCTATACAAGGAGTCTTTATTCTATCAATATCGGCCCTACCATTAGCCGGGACCAACAGACAAAAATATTTAAACTTTTGAATGAAATTTTAAAGCATTTAATATGCTAACTATTCAAACCGATTAAGATGTAGAAAAAATTATACCGGTTCAGGCAGGATCGAACCCGCGATCTTTCCCTTACAGGGGGAATCCCGCTTGAACCGATTCAGTTTTTTCTGTATCTTAATCGATATTTAAACTTGTTTTAAATGTAATGCACTTAACAGGTAAGCAATTATAAAAAATAAGACAAAACAATCGTATTAAATATTTATTTACAATTCAAATATTGCAGCGATGTGAATACTCAGCCACTGTACAAAAATACCCACGACAATCAAGAATTTTACATCATAACTATACTATAACGGAATGTGAAGGGACTTGGAACACTGTTGGACGACTTTCGGTCAAATTTTCAAATGTAATATGCAGTCACGCACCAGTGCATTGGAATATTTGACTTTATAGGATCGATAAGGAAAGAGCAGCGGTTTTTTGAGACAAAAATACTACAAACTATTTTGAATCGTATCTACGGGAGAGAAAGTTCTTAGTCATTTGAAGGCGCCGCGAGAGTACGAAACTCCCCGCATCAAATCTCAGCCGCTGTTCTTTCAGTGAGTATCGACCCACAAGGAACTACGATACCAATAACGGTAATATTGGTTATTAATAATTGTGCAATGTATATACGCTTAGTAATTTAACGAAAACGCTCAACAAAGACTTGTATTTCATTATTTACGTCATCTCGCAAAATCTAGTGCTTATAATTAACAAAATTGTATACAAGATACTGATATAATAGGTAATACTTGACAGTTGAATCAGACTAATACTCTATCAACTTCTATATAAAAAAAAACGTATTCGATGGCCGACCAGTGAGAGTATGCACAGAGCCTTTTCGATTTACCCGAAGGAGGCCAATTTACTAATAACCGGAGAAGACCCTGGGTCAGCAGTAAGCGAGGCACCCTTACACACCAGCATCTTAAGACGGAGTGCGGTTTTACTAGGTATAAGTCTGAAATAACATTTTAGTCCGAGAATATAATGGTTAATAGTTAATTATTCTGCCGGCACCTACCTCAATGCATCTCTGCATCACCCTAAGGTACACTGTCAGATAGTGCCTTTGGCTTAATGCCAAATGCAAAGGTCCGCCTTTGTACAATAGACTGAGCATAAAGTTTAAAAAAAAAACCATCGCCCCCGTCGGCCGGTGGAAAATTATCAATAGCATTTCTGCACAAAAAAGAAATCAATGGCTAGCCTCGCACTGATTTTACAAGAGATAGACATATTGATTTGAAAACATGTAGGTATTCCAGACTACTCTATACAATCTAAATAATTCTAAATGTCGAAACTAGCAATAACAACAAATAAAATAATAGTTACAATCTACACAATTAACGTAGAATAAAAATTTTCATTGAAAAATAAACAAAAAATCACACTCACACAACACTCACTATACCACTTTATACCATATTTATATCCTCATAGTGATTAAAACCTTTTTATACAAAAGATATTTTCAACACATATTTTTTTTATCTGTGCTCATAAAGCGTCCATTCTCATGGGTACAGGTCCTCTGGTACCTTTAGGAGTAAATCACCAATCTAGTATTCGTATTTTATTATGTCCGTTCATATGATTCAATCCTTCGCCACCACATAATACTAAGCAATACTTCCATTAGACACGACTAAGTAACCAGCTTTCATCCGCTACTGACCATGATTAAGCTAATCGAAAGATACAGCAAGTTTAATAAGTCAAATAACACATACATATAATCACGCCTTTATACCCAAAGAGTTAGGCAAAGGTGAATTAACACCCACATTTCACATATCATTGTATTCGATCCCACGTAATAGGGGGTGTGCCTATTGCCGTTTTCCGGACACTATTGTTGACTATTGACGTTGATAGTTGTGTGGTTTCCGGCAGAGTAGAATTTGGACCACTCCATCTCTTCCCATGCGGTGTCGTACAAGGCGACTAAGGGATAGGACTGTTTAAAATCTGACAAATATTTACAGCCCAGACTCTGCCTCAAATGTATGGCTCGAGTGAAATATTATAGGTATATGTAACTATCGTGGTCACTCACGTCAGTATCAAAATAATCGGGATATTTACCATGTTGTATTGTTTCGAGTTTCAGATACTTTGGCGCTGAAACCAGTGGTAGTGCAGATACCCGTAACTCGAAAGAGGGTAGATCGATATATTTACTCCTAAAAAAACTTTTTCTCTGTTCACCGTCAATACTCAGTTCCTTCGTGATCATGGTGCTTGCAACAGCAACATAAAATATCGGAAACTCGAAACAATACAAGGTGGTAAATATTCAAATTATTTTGATACTGATGAAATATTATAATTAAAATATAATTTCAGACAATTTTTATCAAAGAGCGCAGTTTAAAATGTATCAGAATATTTTTCTGCAATTGTAATATTATTATGATTTCTTCTACACAAAATGATTACTTTATAGGTATCTTATAATGGTGCAGAATATTAAATGAGATACAGATAAAAATAATATAATAATACCGTCAATTTATCGCAAATGATTTTAAAGTATAATAAATAGCTGTTGACGTCGGTTATCGCTACCAAACAGCCAATATCCATTCTCAAAATTTAATCTATTACTGTATCGAATTTTATTAAAATCGGTTCAGTGGTTTATGTGTGAAAGTATAACAGTCAGACAGTTACTTTCGAATTTATAATATTAATATAATATACAACGTGAAGCTCTTGCCCATGAAAAGTCATTCAACTCAACCACCAAAATTCTCAACTTACATCATTGATTAAATATTTTACTTTAAAAAAATGTATTATATTTATCACGATCAATAACAAATTCGCTGGTTACTTACTTATAAACATAAATAACAGAAAAAGAAACAGAAAACATTATGCACCATAGTGACGCAGTGCGTGTTTTTTGACCACACACTATGTATGACTTAGAACTAAATCATAGCCTAGATTCGATACTTTTTACTTATTGATATACACAGTGGTAACAGGCAGTAGGAAAAGGAAACAAAAAACTTAAAATATAATCTATGGCTTACATTCAGCCAGATATTTATAAATTATGTAAATAATAATTATAATAGAACCATTTTTCAAATTACAATGTAAAGTTTGTGTGACAAAAATGGGAAACGAGTGAATTGCTGGCTAAGTACACGTACGACCTCACAGTTTGAACCCTTTTGTTCGATCAGATATCAGATACGACGTTATGTTGGACTCGATAGTTTGGACCCTATTTCAAATACACCCCCATACGACCTGAATAAAGACCTATTTATACATGAGGTCCACACTTTCGAGGTCGTACGGTTACGTAGCCGAATTGTTAAATATTATAATATTTTAAATAGTATCTTTGCTATAGTTAATGTTATACCACAAAGGGTTAGGAAGACTAATGGCCATTGTACCATTTTCAATTAGATTATATTACAAAAACCTGCGACCGACATTACAATTTATGACAAACATTGAATAGGCTATTTGACATTATTTCTTCAGTTTAAAAAAATGACCATTTTATATAATAATATACTGAACTGATAATTTCTTGCGCCGCCGCCCAAAAATATTTCATACGAAATCGTACTTGCGAGTGACGTCAAATACCAATCGCGCGTAGTGCAAATGTATGGAGTGCAATAGAATATCGCATTTATCTCGGTCTATGCGTTTACACATATATTGTTCATAATAAAAGTAATTTGAAATTTAATGAGTAGTTCAAAAGTTAATATATATATTTTGGGAGTGAATTTGATTGTTTATATTTTGACTTACTTTGGGAATAAAAAATAATGAAAAGTTATAGTTTCAGTTTAGTTAGGCAATATATTATTATGCCAGGCATTTTGTTTTCAACAAACTAACATATTAAGCAGTATTGGGAATAATAGGGCGACATTGTCAAATAGCCTATTAAGTTAAACTTTTGCAAATTATTAGTATTTCTTGTACTAGTTTGGACAATTTTACAATACTTTTTCTCACATGGAATGATTTTTTCAGTGTCTCAATTTAAAAGAAGACGTTTTATTATGAAAACCAACTTAATTTTTAAGTGTTTTATTACATTTTTAACGAGATATGTAATTTTAATAATTATGAATCTTATCACCATGTATTATGAAATATTTTACAAGTTACATCTTTACACATTATATACAGTTTACCGATACGATCAAATATTTAGGGGCATGTGATTCAAGATTGTATAATATAGTATTATGAGAAGAACTTTTAAAATACAACCATCCGCCACAGAAAATGGAAATCGCGTCTAGAATAAGGCCCTATTTGTGACTCGGATTTTTCATTTAAATTCAAAAATCAATAGGTCTGGGGCCCCGTGCTATAGAGAATAATTCACCTTTGAAATATATTACAACACTATATTTAAAAAGTAAAGTTACTCAATTTACTCAAAAAGAAAATGCTTTGCGATATTTTTGAGCAGACGCCCAGCCAGATAGACTGATGACCTGCAAAAAGTAACTGAGATAGACTGGATGCGGGAGGTGGAGGACCGGGTGCTCTGACGCAGATTGGTAATTATGCGATGGGTTGATTGATTGAGTAGAAAGACAATGTAAATAAAACTATTAAAAATAATGTTTCGTTAGTTATATGACAAAATGAATAATTGATTTTCAAGTGATTGGTGTTTCAATCTAGATCTGTGTTAATATAAAGTATGTTTATACAAAAAAAAATACCAAGCGAATTGAGAACACCCTCTTTTTTGGAGGTAGGGTAAAAATCGTAATGGTGACAGCTTATTTGGGCAATGATATGATCAATATATAACATATGTGGTGTAATGATCTAGATTTGACTTGTTTATTAATTAAAAAGGAAAACCTCTAAGCTAAGGTATTAAAAAGGCAGAATTAGGCGGTTCGTCAATCAGAAATGGAATGAAACATTGGAAGATATCTGAAGGTATTTATAAATTATAAAGTTAATGTATTTATAAAACAAACTCGATTGGTTTATAATCTACAAACGACCAGAATTCGAGAACAAAATCTATCAATAATTATATTTTATTGGAACTTAAGACTAATTTTAACTGTTTGAAAGAAATTTTAAATTTATTTAATTTTTTTCTATCTTAATTGATTAAGAACTTTTTACTAGATATGCACGTAGGGTATTTTGTTTTGGCTAAGTTGAGCGCATGGCTCGTAGGAAAGGTACCTAATACCATATTTATAATTAAACTTTTAATAGAAAATAATAAAGTTAAGCATTAAATTTTGAGAATATACAAAAGCCATCGAAATATTTAGTTTTTTAATACAAATTATATAAATTTATTTATAAAGGAGTGCATTACGCAGACAGCATACTGATTGGTAATCAACTTTCGCTTTTGTGTATCTTTATATATTTATTGTACCAAATTCAAAATGTAAAATATATTGTTGTTTGTTATAATACGATTCAAATTTACTCACAAACGTGCTTTAAAACAACGACCACAGCGTACGAGACGATAATGATGAGAAAATGTAAAAAGAAAGCAGTTGCTGAAATGCCAACTATCCGAAACATCGGTCCGCAACTTCGAATGTATAGTTGACCCTAATCATGTCACAAAATGAAGGTATTCTGCGCAGTACGCGTTTTTCGATTGTGTTCGAGGATATTACGGGATGCCATGGCGGCGGAGGAACCCATACCAATTCGTGCGCGCCAGTGCCTCCCTTCTTTCGCGACATGGGGTCAAGATAACTTCGTGTTGTGTTCCCGGCGGTGAGTAGGGTAGCCAGAGCTTACTGGAGAGTATGTGTTGTCAGTGGGAAGACCAAAAGCTTGTTCAGCTTTGTCTTTTACACTGACGGCACTGAAACTCTCTGTACTTACAGGGTTGGCAGCCCTTGGTTTTGCACACGTCCATAGGCCACGGTAACCACTTTCCATTTGGTAGGCCGTATGTTTATCTGCCACCCAGCTGGCATAAAAAAAACGTTTCATTGAATTGGATGTACACAGGACTCCCTACAAGAATATAGCTAGTCTTTTCAGGGCTGTGCGGCAGAAATTAGAGGTTTTCTTACGTGCAGAACAAATTATCCTGATAGCCAACGATATTAGTACATTTTTTTCAGAACACAGTATAGTACAAAGGTGCATACAAACAAGAGTAAAGTTAATCACCAAAATTCTACTCCTTATATTACAACGCAGCCTTCAACCTCGTCAATGATAGTACTAGATCTACTTTCCACTATTCGTAGAAAAATACTCTAACTATACAACATTTCGTGCGACATAATCGTGAATTACGTATATTCAGCACAGAAATGTCTATTCACAAGATTTTACGAAAAATCTTCAACACTTACGGTACTACGATCTAGCACAGGACTATACAAACACAATGTATTCCACTGTTATAAGATTTCTGACTACGCGCTCTAACAGTCTTTGAAACGCAGTCACATAAGCGTGACCCCTCGTTTACAACTGCATAAAACATCTATTTGACAAGTTGCAATATGTCACAGGCTAGTGGGAACGCAAAAGTGTTTTATACATGTTTACAATCCTATGTGAACGAAAAAGTATCTGAGATACATGTATAAAACAAGTATTGGGTTTTGATTTGTCTTCTACAAGTTTTGTATCAAATAGGTTTACAACTTGTTTTACAACTTGTTTTACAACTTGTTTTACAACTTGTTATACAACTTGTTTCGTAGTGAAAACGAGGGGTTAGGACGCGTTCTGAACTACAGTTTTGAGCTTTATATAACAAGTTATAGACGGGGAGTCTTTTATATATACACATATAATCACGCCTATATCCCCGGAGGGTTAGCCAGAGGAGAATTAACACTCACATTTCACCAATCATGTATTCTGTCCCACGTAATAGAGGGGGAGGCGGTTGCCATATTACGGGCACTATGGGAAGAGACTTTGTATCATATCTTGTCTTGTATATAGGAAGTAGTATGTCGGAATTTATTTTCTATTGAGTAGAGTCGCCATTCGTCTAATTTTCTCTGGAGATTTCTTAATTTACTTAATGTAAGTCTGGTCAGAGTGCTCAAAAATATTCCATTTCGTGACTAAGACACTTTTAGAGCGGAATTTATCAGAGATACACTGATTGTAATTTATATTAATTTTAGAGAGACACATCAAGATATGTGGATAACTAAATATCATGTTATTAAATTTACTTTGTTTTACTAAAAACAAGTAGTTTTAATACAAAATTGATAATTCGAGGGAAAAATACGATTTCTCCCAAATTGGATTTTAGAAAATTTTATTTTGTCTGGAGATTGGCTTTTAAGAGATGGCAACATAAGTCCTATTCACCAATCTTTCTACTGTCACCGTAATTCAGAACGCGGCCCCAAATTTAGGTCCGAATGCTTCTGTACCATATATATATATATACATAAGAGTTGGAATCCTTCGAATATGAATACTTCAGTGGCAGAAAAAGACTTTTTTGAGATTTTTTTTTGGTCTCAAGCTTGATGTATATTTTTATACAATTAATTCTGAACCAAACTAATATACTTACGATAGCAATCAATAATACATCTAATCACAAATATTTAGAATACAAACATCATATTCGTTATACATGACAAATTTTAATTGATACTTCGAATTTCATCAGATCATTTGACTAACATAAGAAGCAATGGAAATCAAAGTTGTTTAATTGTTATTTACCACCGTTAGTGTACTATTCCAGGATGTTCAACAGACATACATACAAACAATGATCTTGTATTAAAATTAGGTAAGTATATCAATACTATCGCGATGTCAAATTTATATCGCATGGTTTGACAGAGTTAATACTTTGTTCTCTCTCGCACTCACTGGTTAGTACAGTCGCCATCAGTATGAGTTACCAACCACCCTGGCTTTGAAACTATACTTCTAACGTTTTCAATACGACAAATTTATGATATACGTGTCTGCAGTATCACGGACGAGCCTCTTTGCACGGTGCGTAGTCGACGAAACGCGAACGCGTCTGTGAAATCGCGGATCGTGGAAAGTGGCCCTAATAATAAACAAAAATTGAAATATCTTTAATTTGTATTTCAATATCAAGATCAATTATGAATTAATTATTGATCAGTAACTTCTGAAAGCAACTGTACATGTTATTACACTCGTAAAAATAGGCTAATTAGTCTAATTACAAGTGACTGTTTTATCAACCTTATTTAATATAACATCATTGCATAACATTTATTCGACTCTTACCATAGACGAAATTTAACCGCTTTTTTAAAATTAAATATGAATATTGACTACACTATTCACTCCAGTCGTCACTCGCCATTGGTCGTGCGTCCACACACGCAGTTATATCACAAAGCACGCGGTACGAACGTACCAGATGTCACTCGGTCATATTGCACACAGTCTACAACGTATTGAACAGATCCCTCGCGTTATTCTTCGAATAGCGCTTGTAGGAACAGTCGCTGAATCAGCTACCACTGGAAGAGAAATAAAATCCTATGTTATTAATAAGCA
This sequence comes from Eilema griseolum, assembly GCA_963662185.1. Lineage (NCBI taxonomy): Eukaryota > Metazoa > Arthropoda > Insecta > Lepidoptera > Erebidae > Eilema > Eilema griseolum. Next base: position 9,499,835 of record OY759249.1, read on the forward strand.
TATATGTATAACATGACAGACAGACTCAGACTCAACCTCAAATGCATGGCTCGAGTCAACAATAGTGCTCGGAAGACGGTTATTGCTTACTTTCAGCTCAGTTCGATCTGGAGCAGTGGTGGGCAAACTTTTTTTTATGGGGGTGTCAGAAAGTGTAAGATATTTTAGAAGAGGGTCAGAATTTATATACTGGGACACGTGACCACTCCTCGTGAAGGTGGAGGTGGTTAAGAACTTGTTGTAGTGTTCGAGCAAATCGGTAAAAAAATGCAAAATCGGTATGTCAATCCTTGTCCCTTCACCACGCTTCTTTGCGCCCCGCGACCCGCAACACAATCATGAACTACGCGGTTAGTAGCTGGTTTCTTTACCTATTCGTCTATTATTTTAATAATATAGAATCTACTTTTTACTTCTGGACTCATAATATATAATTATCGTGGGTCATATACTATTATGTCTAAGGACCGTGGCGTCGGCAGGCCGGATTAAAAGCTTGCGCGGATCGGAGCTGGCCTGCCAGCCGTACTTTGCCGTCACTGGTCTAAAAAGTGCTATGTTAGAATATCAAAACATTTATCAAAACTATGTGGGATTAATCTGCTGGTCCAGAGCGAGATTGCATGGTTTCTGCCTATATTTGCAAAGTAAAGTACGTGAAAGAGACAGTGAGTAGGTTTTGGAAGAGGAGTGAGAGGACTAGCATACAAGGACAAACGAGGCAACATGGCTTGCCTATCAGTTTAAGTCTACCAAATTGGATTTCCTACGGCGTAGGCTTTTCTCTCAAGTTTTGGTGATCAGACAGCAGTCGCCCTTTTATAAACCAAACTAAAAGCGAGAGGATGAGAGCAAGCGGACTCTTGGCTCCAAGATGAAAGCTTCGAATGCAACTGGGAACTGGGAATATCAACTGGGAACAGCGGTAATATGATGATGAAGATAATGTGTATACAACAGTTACCTTCTGTTAGGCATCGCCCGCCGCCTCGCGGTCTGCCGCTGGTGCTCGAACTCAAAGTCCTCCTCGGTGAGGTTTAGCCGCTGCATGTGGTACATGAGGTACTCCTCGCCGAGCACGCCCTCTGGCGGGTGGCGGAGGACTTCTAGCGTCTCACACAGACCGGATGCTCGCTTGCGGACCTTAGCCGGGCCCAGAGCTCCTGCTAAGATGACAAGGGCTGCTTTGAAGAGGACCTGAAAGGATGAATTAAAACAATATAAATTGTGAGGTCTTTTCTTCCTCTTAGCGTTAATCCCAGTCGCATCCAAGGGTTCACCTCAGAGTCTGGGGTCCATTTTACCAATCTAACTGCGGATTTGACTAAACTTCGGAAGTACCTCCGCCCTACAGAATATCGCGGTTATAATAACTTCGTGTTGTGTTCCCAGCGGTGAGTAAGCCAGAGCTCACTTGAGAATTTGTGTTGTTTGTGGGATGACTAAAGGCTTGTCCTGCTTTGTCCTCTACACTGACGGCACAGAGACTCTGTGCTTACAGGGTCGGCAACGCGAGTGTGGCTTTTCTGGTGTTACACGCGTCCATAGGCCACGGTAACCACTTTCCATCAGGAGGGCCGTGTGTTTGTCTGCCACCTAAGTGGTATAAAAAAAAACTTCAATATTTTCCGTGAAGCGACTGCTATATGACCTCCACAATCCAAAGGCGATATCGAAGCACTGCAACTGGATCAGTTGTTGGGAATTTTTAAGACTCTAACTACCCGTGACGATTGTCATAGATGTTTGTATGGCAACCGGGACCGACGGCTTAACGTGCTCTCCGAGGCACAAACAGACTAATACAAATACCTATATTCATACATACAAATATTCGCACTGAGCAGGGATCGAACCAGCGCCTTCTTCGCAGCGGACGCGTTCACTACCACCACGCCACACAATTTTTGTTCAAGACGTTTGCCGGTATCCGTGCTGCACGTACCTTTACTCCTTCACACAGGAAGCAGTCCCAAACGCGCAGCAGGCTGTCCCAGGGCAGGGTGCGGGTGAGCGCGCACAGGAACCACTCGGTGGCGTAGAGCACCGGCTCGACCTTGTGCTTGACGAGGTGGCGGTGGACGGCCGGCGCCGTGCGGCGCAGCAGCGCGTGCAGGATGTCGCCGTCGCGCTGCAGCACCTGGACACAACGCCACGCACTATCGTCAGAATGTCCATTCATCCATCCATTCAATAATGTAAAATAATATCACTTTAGGGACATCGATGTGGGTTTATCTAACAGAAATATGTATCGTGATCTTCTAATAGCAGTGTATAACGTATAACTGGTAAATGTTCCAATAAATGAATAAATGAATGAATGAATGAATGAGTGAATGAATGAATGAATTAAATAATTAATTAACCAATGAATGAATTAACGTACTATTGAACGATTGAGCGAATGAATTAATGTCACCATTATCTTAACCTAACGAAAGCAGGCCAAGGCGGTGCGGTGCGCCCAAACCTTTCTTTCTTTCAAACCCAGATACTGGGTGGGCCCAGAAAGATTTGGACGCACCGCCCTGACGTGCTTTCGTTAGGGTAAGTTACGACTTCCGGGGCAAAATGGTGACATTGTGGTTCCCACAACCGAAGGGGCCATCTCGAAATCTAAAATGATCCAAAGTCAGCCAACATGCAAAGGAAATACCTTTTTGGGCTACCTTACAGCAAAGCATTAGAGACCCGAAACGGCGCGGCGTGCGATTTTAGTCGGTTCGAATACGACATAGCTATCCTGCTGGACAGCAAGGGGTATACATGGGGATTAGGAAGAAAAGGTTAGTCTTGACTGTCTTGAGTATTGTCCTGGGTCAAATATTTAACTATTAGAAATTACTACTATTTCTATTTATCTCACTATTTTACTCTACACTCACCTCCAATCCAGGGTTGTAATACCCGCTCAGGTACTTGTCGCTGATGCTGACGAGGCACCAGAAGGCTTGAACGGCCGGCATGTGCATGAGGAGGAAAGCAGCTACGGGCGCTTGTGCCTGGAAGTAGCCCACCTTCGGGTTCAGCACCGAATATGCTTTCAGCACTGAGAACAGCTCTTGTTGACTGAAAAAAAGTCAGTCAAGTCAAGTAATTATGTCACAAACCATGGATATCTTTTTCCAGGACAAGTATAGGCAGATACTGGTAGAGCGTGATTGAATAAGAAACATCTTTAGCAATTCACAAATCATACATCTTATGCATATTTTCTTAACCACTGAGTGTCCCTGGTAAAGTACCCATTACTTACAAGATTATTGGTGGGGTATTACTACAAATTGTACGTCATTACAGCCGAGTATTATTTATAATAATATAACTACTAACAAAAAAACTATGCGTAATAAAGACCTCATAATTATTATCAACACAATGGAAGGGAAAAACATAATATTCATTCGTCACAACTCACATGACGCCATTTTAGTGATTACCAAACGAATAAAATATTTCTGAACGAACAGTCCCTGACCACAGATTGTTAAACAGTCATTGGCCAAATGCATAAATTGAAGTACCTACAACATTGTGTAACGGAGGATATAATGTTAATATAGACTACTTTTTTTACTTGCAATCCACCAAAGGTCGACCATTGCGTATGTTTGTCAATCAGACTACGGAGGTTTTAAAGAAACGCTGGATCAGGCGAGGCTAGGCTCGGTCACGTCTCAGGCTCTTACTTCAGAGTCGAGGTCCGCTTTCCAACTTTGAATTCTTCACTTTGTCCGGTCTTGGGCATCCATGGTATTGAGATCATTGGCAGGCATGTGCATATCGTCCTCTACGACTTGCAAGTAACTATTGTTACCCTCCCACCAGGACCCGACAGAGTGGGTGGGGACAGGGTGGCATACCTGACATTTGTTACCCACATCAGCCCACATGACGGTCGCCGCAGAACGTTCATCATCAGCGAATAGCTGCTCTTCTGCATCTTATCCGTAACTAGCTGACCCGCTCTAGGTGACATACATGAATGATTAAGGAACCTCATATCAGCCCTATGAGCCCGTAATTTTTAGTCTTCAAATAATGTAATTTTTAGTCTTCAAATAATGTAATTTTTAGTCTTCAAATAATGTAATTTTTAGTCTTCAAATAATGTAATTTTTAGTCTTCAAATAATGTAATTTTTAGTCTTCAAATAATGTAATTTTTAGTATTCAAGTAATGTATAGAAATCTGTCGGATTTGTTGACATTAATGATCACAGCAACTCTCCGTTAAGTAGTAGCGTGATGTTAGCCTAAAACCTTCGTCAATAAACTGACTATTCAATACAAAAAGAATTTCTCAATTTGAACCAGTAGTTCCCGAGATTATCGCGTTCAAACAAACAAACACACTTTTCAGCTTTATAACATTAGTATAGATGTCACGGACATAAACCAATTACTGAAGATGCATAGCTACTCACCCGATACCTTCTTCCCTAATGAACATTTCGTGGTAAGGAAACTGCCTGTGCAGATCTTTCTTGATGTCATCCATACATTTGGGATCGCCTTGCGCCTGTAGCAATTCCTCGTATTCGTTTGGGTGCTTCTCCAGGAGTAACTGGCCTCCGCATAGATATAACCATGATTTTGGACGCACTGAAGCTGGTATACCTGGAAGTAGACGAAATTAATTAGTTTTTTTTTTTTCGGTTTATGTTTTGCAAAGGGGGTGCCTTCTGCTTTCAAAATTATTTCGGTCTTTTTAGAGCATTGCTTTTTTGCAGGCAGGTTTTTAAAATTTTAATTTTTTTATTTAATAAAAGTACCGATTTAATGCTCGATGCAAAAGAATGACTTTTGAGTTCGAGTGAAATTTGTTTTTTCAGCATTTTGAGAACGAAATGAGAATAATTTCATAACTTGCCCAAATGCTCACAGATTGCAGAAATCTAAATCGGAAATTCAATTACAGTACGTGGGCAAAGTTCCAAGATCAGCAGCACCGGTAATATTTTGATTGGCGATTGCACAGGAGATCAATTAGTCGAAATCTAGAAGAGCTTGCTCAAAATTCCAATATTGAAATAGAATCATCTATTTCTCTTTTATCTTGTTTCTTCAACTAATCATAGTTGAAGAAACAAGATTTGCAGAGTTTATTATCCTTAGAATCTTTTCCCAACTAAGCTGGGGTCAGCTATCAGTCTAACTACGAACTTTACGGCTAATATTAAAGTTCAGCCAACTTTAATATTAGCCGTAAAGCGACTGCCACCTGACCTCAACTGAGTTCTCTAGCTAAACCAAGTCCTTAGAATATTTAGAGCCACAACCACATCTGTTCGTATGGGGGGCACGAAGGGGCTTAATATGTTTAGAACGGCCACCCATCCTAAGAATGGCTACATTATTACTTAACCTAGCATGAGCCAAAATTCTCTCTTACCACCTTACCACGAGCTCCTCATATGATGACTAGTATGTTACTAGTCTACTTGAGTCACCCAAAAGTTCATGGTCAATGGGACCCCTAACCCCAACCTCACGGTTGCAAATCCAATATCATAACACTTAACACAGTTAGTTCTATGAAAACAAACTTATTCCGTTGTAGTTAATTCAATTCTTCCGTTGAAAGGTCGAGATCAATTGGATTCAATTGAACCAAAATTTATTTCCATAATCAGATTCATGGACTGAAAGTATCACTGCGCGTAATTGAAGTTGGTGAAAATTACGTATTTAGTTTGTTCATTAAGGAACCATGTCATTCCTAGAAGAACCGTGATCTGATCTGAGTGCCTCGTCGTCTGACTGATTGCCAGACGACGAGGCTCCGGTGCAGGTGTTCCTGCCGAGATTAGTGGGTTAGACAGCAGCCGCTACGATATAAACCAACATGAGCATGTGGCTTGGTTTTATAAAATGTTAAAGTGTTGGTACAAACCTTTCCGACACCTCTCCCGGACTTTCTTGTAATTCTTGCCCATGAACGCCTCCCAGTTGTTCAGCATACGCAGCCATTTTTGCTCCCGCTTCAGTATTGTGCTCGGTGATACAGTTCTCTTACTGCAACAAACATAATTTGACCATCATTATTTTGTTATTTGTCGCTGATTTTGAGTGGAGACTTGATAATTAATTGCAGTTGTGAGTTATTCGATTGTGATCGCACCGCATGTATTGTGAAGGGGCCCAAAGTCGTGCTTTACGACAGTTAAAAATAATTGAACTATGGCGTGACTTTTTTATTAGCTATGCTTTTGAAAACCGCGCATTCCATCGCATGCCGGGTCCGGGAATCCAATCTAACATAAAGGAAATAAAAAAAAAGATGATGAACATCGCCTCGCGCCTTGGAATTGGTTCCGGTGCGGGTATCGGGCGTACTTTTTTTTTCAGCCAGTCATTCACACATTGAACTATGCGTTTATGAAGCTGGGGCGACTATAAAAAAAAGTTTTTTTAAAATTATAATCTTAATATTTTCTTCAAAAGTTAGCTCGATTAACTTTAGTAATATTTTCATTGTATACTCCATCGTCATATTAGCTCCTGGTTGCTTCCGAAACCTCCACCTCGGCGCTCAAGCACGTTAAGCGAGCATTTCTTGGATCTTTTTCCTGGAGTTTAGAGGCAGCTTGGCCACACATTTATTATCCATATTCGTTTGCATATTGGTAGTACCAGTTAAAATAATTCAAGTCACGTGCGCTACGCTATCATGTTGTGAAGATAACCTACTGATCTGAATTACAAATGTCAGATCTCATGATCATCCCTGACTCCCCTGATAATTGATTTAATGATATCATTTGATATTGTACTAACTATACCAACATGTTACCCTGGCAGAAGCAGGCCGCGGCGGCAGCGCGTCTTGTGCGCCTCCCCATTTCCGGGGAAAAGTTGTGGGACTCTGCGGTCCCCACACCCAAGGAGGAGGAGGTTCGAGGGATATGCCTGTTAACCTCACCATCGGCAACCAAAAACGACCCACAGGCGTCGTGTGTTTTGGTCGGTTCGAGTCCGACATAACCTCTTCCCCCGGCTGCGGTGGGGGGTATCCGTGGGGATTTTGTGCACGTAAAAAAAAGAACTATACCAACATAATATAATACAAAGTCCAAACTATATATGTATTTGCATAGGTAGGTACGATTAGGAGTAGGACATAGACTAGTTTTTACTCCGGAAAATCTCATTTGGTTGCGGAAACCTCATTCTAGAAGTACCCAATATATGTAGAAGTACTCAATAATGTAATTACAGTTATATTATAATAAATAAAAAGCACATTTCTTCTATCGTTGTGACAGATAAAGAAGTAGATTTCTATAGATAGCTATAACAAACATCCTCAGCAACGATCGTGATAAAATGGGATATTTAGTTGCTTTTATGTGCACAATATCCCCACGGATACTCCTCCTGCCAGAGTCGGTGGGAGGGTTATGTCGGACTTAAACCAACTAACCGACTCTGTCTATGGGTCGTTGTTGGTTACCAGAAGCGAGGTGAGGGCACGCATATCCCTCGCACCCCGGCAAATGTTAATAGTATTAATAGCTAGTCGGTAACAGAATCTCCAATAAATAATAGATTAGAATGTTCAACGTGATTTTACACTGGATGGCGTGCCAATCACATGTGAGCTAAGGCATGTGGGTTATTGTTTTGCATATAAGGTATATTTGGGTCGGTAACCTTTCACTATTGTGAACAGTAAATCTAGATCACCATAACTATTGATATCGACTTATTATATTTCTAACTACTCCAATTTACTTCTGAATAATTTCGATGGAGGTTTCAAGACAGCTTACTCATTGTACCAAAGCAAGTTGCCTTAGTACAATAAGTACGTTTCCCTGGACCTACTTCCCGAATGTGTGGGTTACTACTTACTAGTATCTGCTAGTGTTGATCCTGGTGTACAGGAGTTGCAATAGTGGGAATTCAAGTTGCGATTCAAAACAAATCAAGAAGTAAGATAAATCTATAGGTTCAAATTTTTCTAAGATTTTATTTAGTTTGCCCTGCTTGTTCGTGGTTCAAAACTAGTAATTGAAATTTTATCCCCTTCCTGTTAACGCATTGGTACACACCTCTAGTTCAAACGACAATACAATTTCAATCAATAAAACCGTCTAATTTAAAATTACTTATTACAGGTTACCGTTCAATATTCATGAGATATCATGGAATGTAAATATAAATGGGCGATGACTAACTTGGAAGTGATAAACGCATACCATCTGGCAGGCAATGTGTTGTTTGTCGCCTTATTTGTATAAAAAACATTGACCTTCACAAGTCAAATTGATAATGATATTTACGGTTAAAGTTATTGTCAGAATGTTTGAAGGTTATTTTTATATTTGAATATGTTTAAATATTATAAAGTAAATCCTTTTAAGTCTCGTATCGCCTATATACCCTGTGCCACGTATCTTGGACCTAAATCGCGAGACAAACAAGGACCTGGCGCGCGCGGATCGTTTTGTAATAATTTATGATAACTCGGCAATTTGAACTCGTCCACCGCACCGCCGCGCCCGCGCCGTACCACCGTAAAGTGCCGTATTATCACGTGTAAAGACCCTGTGCAATCATCAAAACACAACCAAGAAACGTGTACTGCGTTTATAGAGCACATTTCTAGCATATTTTGGGTCCAAGATATTAAGCCCCAAGTAAAAAATACATACATATAATCACGCCTTTATCCCTGGAGGGTAAGGTAGCGATGAATTAACACCCACATTTCACCAATAATTGTATTCGGTCCCGCGTAATAGGCGGTGAGCCTATTGCTGTTTTCCGGGCACTATCGCCGACTCTAGCCATGCATCTGAGGCTGAGTCAGGGCTGTACATAATATATACCTAATTGTACTAATATTTATAAATCAACAACTTTGTAAAGATGTTTGTTACTAAAGCACACTCAAACGTATGAATGGATAAAAATTCACTGACTAAAATTTCATACAAGGATATATAGATTTATAGAATAATATACAGGCTACTTTTATCCCGGGAACGAGTGATTAACGGGTTGAGAGGCCGGGCGGCAGTTCCAGCAAAAACCAGAAAAAATAGGAAAGCGCACCAAAGTAGGGTAGGCAGGTGTGTATCAACCACCCACATTTTACCAACTAATATAATAACAATAGGATATATGGTTATATTGTACAGTGTGGTTTATGTACCACATTAGTGGGTGATAAAAAAACTTATCACCCACGTCAGACGTTAAAATTCAGGTTGATAACTGATAACGAAACTAGGTCTTGCCATTAAACACGGTGACTGTTTTTTATACCTCAGGTGATCTGCTGTAGAAATAAAAACATTGAATGTCTGTTTGTAATATTGAAATAACAGCTTCTTATAATATAAGTATGAACCCCAGTGAGGCGAAGCCCTAGGGAGTTTCTGTTTGTGAAAAAATAAGTTCATCCCGCTACCAGCAGTAACGATAACGCGACGTAAAAAAAAATACTACTTTAGTACAAGTTGACATTTTCTATACATACATATCAGTAACATGCACACATTGACAGTTTAAATAAAAATATTGACATTAGCAAAGAAGAACAAACTCCTATAGTTACATATTTGATTCCAATTTTAACAGATTCACAAAAATTCTGATAGACATACTCCATAGCAGTTTGGCCTTGAGATATATAAATTGATATATAGAAACATCACTATTATAATTTTACCAATTTAGAGCCTTTCCCATTTTTGTTATATTTTTTTAACTGTGTGCACGTGTAGTTATGTTACAATTCGGTGCGCAATCCAGTGCGGTTCTGTGTTTTATTATTATTGTTTTAAAAATATTATAATGTGTTTTGTATACTTAGTGTGTTTTGTGTGTAATAAATAAAAAAAATAAAAATTTGCGAACACACAAAGCGTATTTCGAGCCGCCATTTGCGATGCATTATATTAGAACTGCTGTATCTATACAGTACCTATATAAAAGATTCACGTGTTACACACGAATGTAACGTGCAGTGACCTTAGTTCGTGAGATGCTCTAATTAATCGCTAGAAACAGTAGAAACCTTGCCATGACTTCACTAATTGTATCTTGAGGTTCTTTTAATGGAAATTCGTCTGGTGTTAGACATGTTAGTACATAAATCATTGTTAGGTAATTAATTAATTCAAATGTCAATTACAAATTACACAATGTCACCTTAATACTGAATAAATAATACGATGTCAAGACTAATCGTAACCCACCCCTGATCGCTCCTGCTACAAAGATACACAGGTGCCCACATCACTTGCCGCGTTTCCACGCTGGATTATGATGACCAGCCTCTGCACCAGGAACGATCCGGAGCGATAGACACCAGTAACCTCTAGGACCTCCAATCGCCATAGTAATAAGTAGAAATCTGTTTGATATGTATGTTCATAACTATTCTTTATCACTTTGTTGGTTACTTTCCGCGTGGTTTCCGGCAGAGTAGAATTTAGGCCACCCCATCTCTCCCTATGCGGTGTCGTACAAAGCGACTAAGGGATAGGGCTGTTTAACATCAGACAGATATATACAGCCCAGACTCAGTCTCAGATGTATGGCACGAGTCAACTATAGTGCCCGGAATACGGCAATAGGCTCACCTCCAATTGCGTGGGACCGATTACAATTTTATTATTGGTGAAATGTGGGTGTTAATTCACCTCTGCCTAACCCTCTGGGAATAAAGGCGTGATTATAAATAAGTATGTTACTTATTTATGAGTAAAACTAATTTAAGAGGTAAATTAGTTGGCCCGTCTGGGTCTCTCCCGCGGCATATCAAATCAAATCAAATCAAATGCATTTATTGTTTGTCACAGGCAGTAGAGGATGTTATTAATTACATAAATAAGTAGGTATCACTGTGGCATATCTGATAAGACGTACAATATGAATATGAATTATAAAATTTTAGAATATAAGGGCTAAGTTTGAGTTCATCGGCAGAATTGGCGAGCGGCTTGCGCGCTACCCATCTGGCAGTCGTGCATTTTGGTCGCTCGCCAAAGCTGCCGAGGGAAACTTCTGCCAGTCTTGCCTTCCACCGCTGCAAAAATCCGATGGTAGTCTGGCCCATGGCGCTAAGGAGAAAGCCGATCTGTTGGGTAATCTCTTTGCGTCAAACTCGACTATGAACGACGGGGACGCCGAACCACCCATAATCCCCAGCTGTGGTGCTTCCATGTCTGAAGTTAAAATCACGCAACGGGCGGTCCGGCGTGAGCTTAAGTCCCTAGATGTTCGGAAGTCGAGTGGGCCGGATGGGATACCGGCGATGGTGCTTAAACACTGCGCCCCCGAGCTGTGCCCTGTACTTACACGCCTTTTTGCACTCTCCTACTCCGCGCGGCAGGTCCCAGCCTCGTGGAAGACCGCATTCGTGCACCCTGTACCTAAGAAAGGCGACAGGACAGATCCGACCAATTACAGGCCTATCGCTATAACCTCCCTACTCTCGAAGGTTATGGAGCGTGTCATTAACACACAGCTCCTGAGATACCTTGAAGGAAACGATCTACTGAGCGACCGACAGTACGGCTTTCGCCACCGTCGCTCAACCGGTGATCTTCTTGTGTATCTCACAAACCGGTGGTCGCAAGCCATCGAGAGTCGGGGTGAGGCACTAGCGGTCAGCCTCGATATAGCAAAGGCCTTCGATCGGGTCTGGCACAAAGGTCTTCTTGCGAAGTTGCCGTACTATGGACTCCCCGAGGGACTATGCGAATGGATCGCCAGCTTTTTGTCCAACAGAAGCATCCAAGCTGTCGTCGACGGCAGCTGCTCGGACCGCATGAACATAAACGCTGGTGTCCCACAAGGCTCCGTGTTGTCTCCGACGCTGTTTCTGCTGCATATCAATGACATGCTGTCTGATGGCTCCATTCATTGTTATGCGGACGACAGTACCGGGGACACGTGTTACACGGGCCGTGCAAATATCCCTCAGTCCGAGGTGGAGAAGAGTCGCGAACAACTTGTGTCTAAAATCGAGACTACTCTCTCTGGAGTATCCGATTGGGGACGACTAAACCTAGTCCAATTCAACCCCACTAAGACACAAGTATGTGTATTCACCGCTAAGAAAACCCCATTCATTGTAGCGCCGCAATTCCTGGGCACACCGCTTACCATCTCCTCGAGTATCGGGATCCTTGGTGTCGATGTCTCCAGCGACGTCCAATACCGAAGTCATTTGCAGGACAAGGTTAAGTTGGCATCAAAAAAACTCGGAGTGCTCAACAGGGCGAAGCAGTACTTCACTGCGGGGCAGCAACTCCTTCTTTATAAGGCATAGGTCCGGCCTCACATGGAGTACTGCTGTCACCTTTTTGCTGGAGCACCTGCATACCAGCTTGACCCCTTCGACTCGTTGTAAAGACGGGCATTGAGGCTGGTTGACAATCCCATACTCACAGGTAGAGTGGAACCTCTTAGCCTTAGGAGGGATTTTGCCTCACTGTGTGTGTTCTACCGCCTATACAATGGTTTGTGCTCAGATGAATTGTTTGACATGATGCCCGTAGCTTCATTCTATCATCGCACCTCTCGCCATAGGCAGGGAATTCATCCCCGCACATTGCGACCTGAGACGGTGCGCACTGTGCGGTATGAAAGAAACTTCATCCCACGCACACTCAAGCTGTGGAATGACCTCCCTGCTGCGGTTTTCCCAAGCGCCTACAATATGGGGTTCTTCAAGAGGGGCATCAGAAGGTTTCTTCATGGTCGGCAGCACGAGTGTGACACCCCTGGTGTTGCATACGTCCATAGGCCACGGTAACCGCTTCCCATCAGGTGGGCCGTGTGCTTGTCTGCCAACTTAGTGGTATAAAAAAAAAAAAAAAAATTGAAAAAATGATTATTTAAGCTACTCGTATTACATTATAATTGGCATTATACCAGTTTAAAAAAATTATCAACAAATGAAATTATAGGTGAATGTCAACATTGTTTCTAGTCATTTACATAGTCGTCAAGCTAATATTAGAATAATAAATATGTCACAGATGTAGTTTTATCAAATTAAATAATATAATAAAAATAACAAAATAAAGCAACTATTTAATATAATATCAAGTCACAGTGCTTCGACCATCCACAAATTCAATAATTAAATCAAATCAGATCATTATTCATTCAAAATCATCATTCAAGTATTCTGTAACATTGTAATATGCTTTTTGCAGTAACACTTTTTTTAATACTGTTTTGAGTTGGTTGCAATTCAACTCCCTCCAATCTCTAGGCAATTTATTATATATTATAGGCGCCATACAAACGATGCTCTTGCGCATGAGTGCCGTCTTCGCTCTGTGCAAGCGAAGCCTGCTATTGTCCCGCCTGTTTCGCGTAACTGTTGCCTCTAAGGTCGGAAATAAATGAGGGTTACTTTTCACAAATATTGCAACCTCTAAAATATATATACTTGGTAGTGTTAAAATGTTGTATTTCTGGAAGTACGTTTTGCAGCTATCTGTAGTTTTTAATTTGAACATTGACCTGATGCATCTCTTTTGAGCCTTAAACACAAGTTCTTTCTCTGTTGCGTTTCCCCAGAAAATAACTCCGTATCGTAACAGAGGTGCAGCTAAACCATGATAGGCTATTATTAGGGCATCTTCATTAATAATACTGGACAGCTTATATAAAGCATAGGCAGAACTAGAAACTCTTTTAGAAAGCTGCTCTTTGTGCGACCTCCAGTTAATCCTATTATCAATTGTTAGCCCAAGAAACTTTGTCGTACTAACATTTTCAATTAAATTATTTTGACATTCTATATCTATTCCATTTGATGTTACCCGTTGGTTAAAATGCATGATTTTAGTTTTCTTTAAGTTAATTTTTAAATTATTAATGTCCAACCATTGTGTTACAGATGTCAATGCACTGTGTATGTCAATTTTATATTTAGTTATGTCGTTATTATCATTAGAAATTGTCAATGTACTATCATCGGCAAACAATGTCATATTATGTCGGGTAGATTTCGGTAAGTCATTAATATAAAGTGTAAAGAGCAATGGTCCAAGTACACTGCCCTGAGGAACGCCGTATACTATATTTCTCTGTTCTGACAGATCTATTTCCTCGCGTTTAGTCATTGTATTTATCCGAGCAACTTCCGTATATTGCTTTCTATTGTTAAGATAAGATTTCATGATATCCAAAACATTACCCCTTACACCATACGCTTCAAGCTTTTTTAGAAGGATGTCATGTTTAACGTAGTCAAACGCTTGCGTCACATCACAGTAGATCGCGCATACAGGTGTTCTTTTATCAACGTTCAACATAACGTCATATAAAAATTCGTAAATTGCCAAATTTATAGTTTTCTTTTCACGAAATCCTTTTTGTTCATCGCACAGTATGTTATTTTTTTCCAGATAATTATATAATTCTTTATGTATATATTTTTCGAATATCTTGGAAGTAATTGGTATCAATGATATTGGTCTATAGTACTCCATTACTTCCTTATCCTCTTTCTTAAATAGTGGCTTAATTATGGATATTTTAAGAGCGTCTGGAAACACCCCATGATAAATACACAAATTAAAAATGTAGCTTAAGTGACCGCAAATTTCACTGGCTACAGCCTTTAAAACTTTAGTAGCAATACCATCATATCCAACACTATTGGTATTTTTTAGAGTCAAGATAATTCTAAGTATATCTTGGGGTAAACAAGGACCCATGAACATTGATTTTTTTCTATTTAATATTAATGAAGTCGTTTCTTGTGTATTGCCTGGTATAGAATTAGGCTGTATTTTATCAATAAAGTAATTATTGAATTCATTTGCAATATGTTTTGGATTTGTAATTACCGTATTATTAATTTTTATTTTATTAATGTAATTTTTTGGTGTATTAAATTTTGACCGATTAATTATTTGCCAAGTTGTTTTAGATTTATTATTGGAGGTTTTGATTTTGTAATTATTTTGTGAACGTTGCGTTAGTAATACAATTTTTTTAAATAACTTTGCATAGGTTTTGTATCGTGTTTTGTTAGTAATATCTGGTTTTAATCTTTGTAACCATAGAAGTTGTCGTTTTTTCTTACTACAGATTTTAACTCCTTTAGAAACCCACTTTGGTTTCTTTATCAAATTAACAATCACTTTACTCTTGGGAAAGTATAGATTATAAAAGAGCATAAACGTTTCTACAAATAAGTTATAGGCCATATTAGGGTCCTCAAGTTGATAAATTTCTGAAAAGCTTAAATTGCAAATGCAATCCTTAAATTTTCTAATATTTATTTGGTTATAGTTACGCTTAAGTGTACAATATTTTTCGATAGCACAAAGTTTACTCACAGGACATTTTAGTAGCTGTGCAGTATGGTCGGAAAGGCCAAAATCCAAGACTTCCGATTTACAAGACTTAACAAAATCATGCGCAAAATTATCAATACACGTTTGACTGGCAATTCTTGTAATTTGGTTTATTGCTAACTTCAGATTGGAGTTAAGTAGAATGCATTCAAACTCCCTTGATTGAATGTTAGACTTTAAAGTGTCTACATTAAAATCTCCGGCAATTATAATATTTTTGTATTTTTTTGCAGTTATATATTTTAAAACAGAATCCAATTTTGTAAAAAACTCGACAAGATTTTTAGCGTTCGGTGTTCTATAAATACACAGAAATAAAATATTATGCTTCACAAGTTCCACCGCGCAACATTCAAATGTTGAGGACAGTGCCATTTTCGATATTTTTGGTAATTCTTTCCATTCATGTCCGTTTCTTACTAAAATACATGAACCGCCTCTTCTAACATTCTCCCTGCTATAGTGAGCAGCCATGCTGTAATTAGGCACGTATAGATGACGTTCATCTCCTTGCATCATAAAGTGTTCAGTAATACAGATAATATCTACATGTTTTCCTTCTTCTAATAATTCATTTAATTTTATCGTAAGAGCGTTCGATTTTCCAACTAGTCCGGCTATATTCTGATGCAATACATATATGTGGTTAGTCATGAAAAAGATCATGATTAGTATCTACTTTCTTGCACACGTAGCTTGATATATGGTATGATTTTATGTCAGAGATCTTCTTAAATAAGTCGTCAAATATGGTCTTCAGTCCAAAATTATTTATTACGCCATTACGTCTCATAAACATAGTGTAGTCGCAAACAAGATTCTTGTTACTGTCCAAAAGGTACGCGTGTTCATGTGTCATTATATCTAGATACAGAAGGTTGCTGAACATTTCTACTCTAGAGTTGTATAGATTATAGTAGTAACCGTATACCCACTTCAAATCGCTCCTATAAGTCGTAATATATACTCGCAATTTATTAATTTTCAAATAACGTATGGAAATCTAACGTATTTGTTGACATTTATGATTACTGCTCCGCTCCCTTGAGCAGTAGCGTGATAATATATAATCGATAAATGGACTGTTCAACACTATAGTTTAATGAGACAAACAAACTCATCAGCTTTATAATATTGGTGCAGATTTGAAATTTTCAGTAGGGCAAGTAAATATAACTTCCCTCGCCAGACGATAAGCTAAAGGTTGAAGTCTCAGGAATTAAGGTCACTATTTTAAATGCCAATCATTCTACAATGATGATATTCAGGTTGACAGCCTCGCAGATGCTCTTTTATGCTTAAAAGAGTTAAAAGACGCGGGATTGTTGGGAAGACGGAAATTAGTGATAATAAAAAATTTCTAGTCTTGACGGTAGGTACGATATTATTCGTATTTCTTTTATATAATTTACTTATTGCGCAACAAAGTGATATTGTGATGACTTTAGTAATTGTAATTACACATTCATTAGCCAAGTCTAATTGCTCGGAATGGGAGCTACGACGACTTAGGCGACCAGGCGCAGGACGCGCCGTAGTAGCGGCGGTAAGACCCATCATGGGGGAGTGGCTAGAGAGGTCACACGGCAGCCTCTCGCAGATGATCACCGAGCACGGATGCTTCGGAAAGTATCTGCGTCGGATGCAGAAAGAGCCAACGCCCGAGTGCCATCACTGCGACGCGAGCGAGGACTCAGGTCCGCACACGCACACCGAGTGTCCGGCGTGGGAGACGCCGAGGCGGGAGCTTGTGGCGGCCCTGGGAGTGAGGGTTCTCACGGTCTCCACCTTGCTCGCGGCGATGGTTCGCTGCGCGGATGCGTGGGCGGCCGGCGCCTCCTTCTGCGAGCAAGTAATGCTCGTGAAGGAGGAGGCGGGGCGGGAGCGGCAGCGAGAGCGACGAAGGATTGCAAGCCAAGCTGCCCGCGTACGAAGGCAACTCGGGCGTCGGAGGTCGATGAACGACCTCCGCCCCCCATGAGCGCCGGCCTGGGGGTGACAGGTGGAGCCACCTGTCACCCTGGCAGAAGCAGGCTGCGGCGGTGGTGCGCCTGACGCGCCTCCCCGTTTCCGGGGACGAGTTGGGGACTCTGTAGTCCCCACACCCGAGAAGAGGGCCAGATCGTGAGAGATGGCCCTGGGTCGGCCGGGGTGCGAGGGATATGCCTGTCAACCTCACCTTCGGCAACCAAAGCGACCCACAGGCGGCGTGCGTTTTAGTCGGTTCGAGTCCGACATAACCTCCTCCACCGGCTCCGGTGGGCAGGTATCCGTGGGGATTTTGCGCACGTAAAAAAAAAAAAAGTCTAATTGCTGGTATTTTTTATTTGTTTTATTTTACAAAACTGAAATCTCATAAAAATGGCTTCTATAAAAACATCAGTATAATTTCAGGAAATAATAAAAATTGCTTGGTTTTGTTATAAATCAAAATGAGGAAACAGAAGTCGGTTAAATTAACGCAATATCACACTTGTCGCACACCAACAAACTAATCAGTGGAGTCTACTATGACGTGCAATAAGCAGTGCGCTGCCGCGATTCAGAAGAAAGGGATAGAGCTATACACGCTGTACAGCTCCGTCTCTCTTCCTCTGGATCCTGTCCTGTCCTACAACACACGCTTATAAGCACGTCATGGTAGGTGTCCTCTCTCTTGCTTGACGAACGAATGTCGTATTTTTGTATCAGTTTGAAGTGGAAATGACTGAACATAATTCACGTAAGTCCCTACTTATATGTTGTAGAGGCAACTTTAAATAAATCAATGTATAGAGGTACAAGAGGTATTCTGTTCACCTCTACCCGTCGGTAGTTTTTGTACTTGAAACAAATTATTCAGCGTTTCCTGTCTACTCATAAATTGTCTCGTGATTCAATGTAAAAATTTAATGACACATACAGTACTACTTTCATTAACCACTATTCGTATTCTGAAAAACAATGCAAATTATGATAGGTGCTGCAATCTCTTAGCAATGATACGATATATGGAGAGCAAGGAAACACATTTTTTGGGGCCCAGTCAACTTCACTTACAAGCCGATATGGCTACGGCTGATTGTCAGACGAGACTTAACTCTCAAAATCTTGGATGTAATTTTACGAATATGTAATACAAATGCGAAAATACTGGACTTATACTAGCTTTAACAGATACGTTAATTTACATGCACACTACACTTCACTATTATGGAAAGAAAAACAAAACTGCGCTGTAAAACCCTAAAATAACACAAAGTTACAAACATAATGCAGTTGAATACGGACTCAATTCGTGTAATAAAAATATTGTAACTACAATGGAGCAAGATTAGTAGCATGATTCAGTTATGCAAAATAATCGAAGGCCGTAACTGAGTTACAACACGGTGCAACGTTCCAAACTCAATAAACACACAGTAAATACACTTTACACTATTCACTATGTAATATGTGTATGTTATTGCCAATTAAAAGTACTTCAACAAAAAATTTTGAATTCTTGATGAAACCTACCTGTACTTAGCGATGTCGCCGTGAAAAAGGGCATCAATCTGAAGGTTTTTTTTTTTTTTTTACTACTTAGGTGGCAGACAAGCACACGGCCCACCTGATGGGAAGTGGTTACCGTGCCTTATGGACGTAAGCAACACCAGGGGCATTACACTCGCGCTGTAAAACGTCGTCATTGTACACCAATGGTAGGCCATCGTTCCCGTGATTTAACCTTCCTTTAGTTTACCATCAGGCGAGGTGATATCATCAGTGATGTTTAAACGAGACAAGGTAACCTTAAAGTTTAGGCACTAGATGCCTTTAAGATTTAAGTATTAAGGGAGATTTTTTTGGAAATATCAACTCTGACGGGGTAAAATAAGAGACCAACACTTGTATTGAATTTACTTTGTTTTAAACGTGAAACACCACACTAATACAAGGTCAAACTAAAATACATGTATTTATGTTAGAATGAAACCTCGAGTTAAAATCACAGTAGTTACCTATAAAATTTACCAATGACAACCTCAAAATACCTCATTAGGTACATTTTTATGGCATGTAACGCAACGGTAACATGTGGCAACGTACAATTACTCCATACATTGTAGGGCCCGGTATGATGGTATTTGGCACATAATTTGTGACAGAATTTTAAGAATCGTGAGTAAGCTACTGGCGCCGCCGGTTGTAATAAATTCTAGCCGAACTCAAATCCAAGATCGACGAATACGGTAATCAATGCGACAGGTATTTAAATCTCTCGTTACCATTGCCGCCAAGAAATGAGCTGTAGATTGAAATACAGAAAGACCTGTATCGCCATGAGTCATATGATCATCATAAAGTCTCGCTTGAGCCTGTGAAATATGCAAAAAAACAGTGTTCAAATTTAAAGATTTAGAGTGGGCAAGACACCTCGAGTCAACAGTCCCAGTGCGTCTCCAAACAGTTGTAATACAGCACCAGAGCATTCTACGCATCTACGTTAGACTATATTCTAACATGACGTTCGATAGTCCAAATAAAATGCCGAATTATGCTGGCTGACGGCTACGAACAACTAGTTTTGTGAGACGAGACTACTTCACATCAGACATTCCCTTAACTAATGATACGTGGTCGGATCCAATTAAAAAGAATGTTCAATGAACATCCTAAAATAATATGCCGATGACAGAACCTTCTCCTTTTTGAAGTGGGTTAAAAATATTAACCAATTTCTATTCATCTAACAAATTTTACTCGAGTGGGTATGGATCATTATTCTGACATCAGATTAGCCTGAGCAAGTTCCTCAAAAAATATATAACATAAAATCAGGGGTTCATTACACCAGCTGTGTGGTCACAGGTCCCGGCGGCAGATAATTCCTGATTATCCAAATCTGCTGGTATATTTATAGTTTGGATGCATGCAAAAAAGAAGGTATCTTGTAATATATTATTTATTCTATTTACGAGTGTAATACTCGCCGGGATATTTACCATGTACACCGTTATCATACCGCTTGTAACAGCGCCGTAATATCGGTTGCTCAACAAAAATAATAAACATGGTAAATATCCCGGAGAGTATTGTGAATGACCATTACAATCTCAAATTTTATTTATTCGATTATGGAGACAGAAACACAAGAAAAAGAAGACCTTACAGATTTGAAGGAGTCACAGATCGTAAGATTTTGAATGGAAACAGGATTATTGGACATTCCAGAGTCTCCCCAGGGGAGGAATATGGGAAATGGGTGGAATAGCCCACACAGAAGGGCAGATACTGTTGGCAGGAAGTTATAGAGTTTGGAATTAGAGAGTTATATGTCAAAAAATTATTACTGGGCTCACCTACACCGTATAAGAAACTCTCGCGCAATTTTTCATGCTTCTGACACAAACTGATTTAGGTTATCCGTCGCCTGTCGTCTGCCACTGACAAAACTGACTGGCTGACTGTCAAAATGTTAGTTTTATCAAGTAGATGTTTCCATACAATTATGTAATCTAATTGTGTTCAGTGTAAGGTCACTTCAAATTTTCTCATAACATCATTACCGTTCACCTCAACTTGGCGACGTAGTATGACATCAAATATGCATGTTATAGCATTGTCGCTTTTTGATTCGAAGTTGACAACAAGATATTAGGTTGTGTATATCTAATATCTCACTAACCGACTTCTAAAAGGAGGAAAGTTCTTAATTCGTTGGAATCTTTTATTATTATTTAATCCATACTCACGTTATAAATATGAAATTAATTCTGTCTGTTACGTTGGACAGATCTTGATGAAAAAAAGGATATAGGCTATGTTTGGACGCAATAATCGACATTCATGCGGGCGGAGCTGCTGGCAACAACTAGTATTACACAAATCAATGTTTGTTTGTTCGTATTTCATTTGGTTATAGAATTTTTTGGTTAAGTCATTATAAAAGAATATTTGGTATTACAGAACACAGTACTTGTTGCACTGCATTTGTTACAGCTAATTAATTCTGAAACTGATTTTATCATCATACACCTAATAACACGGTTTTATAAATTGAGGTTAGGGATCCTCGGTGAAAGAACACTAAGAGGTAATTAAAATATCAAAACACTGTTTGAAATTCTAGGAAAGAGTTGATTCCAAAGATATATCAGAGTAGAGAAAAAGTATATAACCGGGTTATAGCACTTAAGGTTCCAATGTTCATAAATTTTGGGAACAAACTAAGGAACGCTAATATTCCGTTGAGATGGCCAACGGCAGTGGCCTGAAAAAGCGGGCGGCAAGGCAGTCTGAAGAGGCGGCCGACAAGGCAGCCCCAAGAGGCGGCGCAGAGACGCGGCCGAAGAAGGCAGCCGGTGGATGCAGCTGATGAGGCGACTGTAGAAACTGCTTGCAAGAAACATCAAAGAAATAGCTAGTAGTGGTAGTCCGACAGGCGGATGGCGGAGGCAGCCGAGATTCGCGCACTCTCCGCACTCACACGATTACCACAGATAGCACCGTTATTATCAACAGAGAGGATAGAATAATTCATACTCTATTAGCGATTGTAGAGGCTCTGCTATCAAGGATTGCAGCAAACTTCATAAAGAAAACTCTGGATAAATTATTTGAATTGAAATAATTTTAGAATGAACTAGGATTTTCTGGAATTACGCATTAGTCCCCAATTATCTTCAATGGTGCTGCTATTGAAATAAGTGTTCATCATGTGAGAAACTTGAGCATTTACATAGATACTTTGTCCTGGGATCATCAAATACAGGAAGTCAACCGCAAGCTGTTTGCAGCGGCGGGGTCTTTGCGTAATTTGTGAGGCCTACTACCGACTGCTACCAAAATTGCGCTTGTGGAAACTCTGTTGCTCCCATTTCTTGACTACGCCGATGTCAGCTATTTAGATCTCAGTGAAGAGCAACTTGACAAGCTTGAGCGTCTTAAGAATTTTTGTATTAGATTTATATTTGGCTTACGCAAATATGATCACGTGTCCCAATTCCATAACAAAATCAAGTGGCTCCCGATTCGCCTCTGTGGGAATACTCATATTTTTATCTTTATTATACAGGGTACACATATATAAGATTTCGGGGATCATCAGAGAATTTGAGATTAGCAATGCCACGGCACTTTACAAGTATCTTCGCTAAATCTTTCACTCTACAGGCAAAACGTGTATTTAATATAAAAGGAGCATAATCACTGGACTGTTTTAAAAAAGTTAAAGGAACATTATCTACCTTCCCTTGATTTAATATACTTTGTAATTTGTAGTATATAATTCAGATACTAAGTAGTATATATTGTACGGTCACCTAGTTCTAAGCCACATCCTCACAAATTTTCAACCTAATCGGTACAGCCATTCATGGGTTATAAATAGTGTAACTAACACGACTTTCTTTTGTATTTATAGATATGTCTAACAACTAACGCATATGTTTATCGTTAGCTTCCTGTCTAACCTTTATGGTACTTTATTATATACCCATCAAGCACATCTGTGGATATTTCTATGTTGAAATGGTATGGTAATCATACCATATAAAACTTAAAAACGCACAAACGACTACTTCTACTTCAAACTTTACCTAGCACGCCAATATTTAATCAGAGACGGCGAGAACAATAGACGTTTTGGACGTAGCCACGATTCAGCGCAATGTTGTCGCTGCCATTGGCACCAATCATAGCATCATAATATATGATTGTAGCCTACTATGAGATATTGTGCAATCCCGCGGCCGAGAGAAACGAGATGGTTAAGCGACACACTAGGAATATTAAGGCTACCAACAAGACAGATTTCTACAGATTACGGCGAGAGTACTAACCGTAACTACGTAGATTACACTTACGGTCAGGCAATTGCCGCAGCTAGTACATACATATAATCACGCCTTTATCCCCGGCGATTTAGGTTAGGTTAGGTTTCACTAATCATTGAGGGTGAGCCTATTGCCGTATTCATGCCGGGCACTATTGTTGACTCGAGTCATGCATCTGAGCCTGAGTCTGGGCTGTCTGATGTTAAACAGACCTATCCCTTAGTCGCCTTTTACGACACCGAGAGGTGGGGTGGCCAAAATTCTACTCTGCCGGGAGCCACAATGTACCGTGTTTAATGTATGAGACAATTTACACCAATCAGTCACAGTCTGCTGTGTCACTACTCACTAATCACAGTGTTCTTGCTGAACCTAATAATAGAGTAATCTATAGCGTCTCCAATGATCTCGCATGATCACTAATGTCAGCTAATGTTGTGTTTGTTAGTCAGTCTGTGTTAGTGCTCAAATAACTTCACACAATCCTGTAATTTTTTGTCTCATTGTCGACTTTGAAGTCTGCAACATAAGCACAAAAAGCCTGGGAACTTATTATCGTATCAATGTTCAATATAATATAGATTTTCTAGATATTAAACATTTTACTCTCTCACTGACCCATCGGATTCTAGGGGTTCTCATCATATTAAACCGTATTATGTTTCATACTCTGGACCCAGATCGAAAGGGTAGTCTGAAGCTCCATCACTACCAATGAAAATAGCAATTGTAGACTAAAGAACAGACAGGCACAAATATGTAAGTATTCGCGATATTCAAGCTAAAGTAATCATAATCACTTAACCAAATAATTTACAATAGATATGCTGATCTAGTTACAGATCACGATAAAAACATCTTGCAACAATTCGTTTGAACATATTCACGTGCTATTCTCTAGGAGTGCGTGTCTAATCACAGTCAGAGTCAGATTTAAATTGGCTGACGTACTCTTGTGCTGTCATGAACTTATGACTAAACTACCTTTTACGTGCAGAGTCAATTCGAGCATTTCCTTACATTCTATGGGTGAAGCAGACTAGTTTTATCTAAGCCAATTACAGAGTTCGGGGGTTTTAGATACCTCTGAAGTAGGAGATAGGTAAGTGCTTGATTAATCTGGACCATCACAATTTTACATGAGTATAGAAATAACTGGCATACTGTCACCTTCATTTATTAGCTATTTCCTGCCTACGTCAATAATCGTCTGCCTAAAACTGGCGTGTGAATTCCATCAATTTAATTGTTAAAGACTTAATGAAGCAGGCTTTTGTCTCTGTCTACCCCTGAGAGGAAGTCGTGAATATGTACATATACCTGCAGAATCAGATCATAGAAACTAGTTTCTGTTTAGAATTTTTGGCAGAGTACGTCATCGCTATAAGAGGTCGCAAATAGCCTAGAACTCCATGGCCGCTGATCCTCAGTTCGCACAATACTTATAAAAGGCCTACTTTTTATATGTGCATGCATAGATACCCAACGCATCGAGTACATGCACTATGTACTAATGAAGCTATTCAGAATCCTTGCTCCTTTTTGACGTCCCGAAACATTAGAATTCAAAGTCATCCGACCGAATGGTAAAATACTTGCATCTACAAGAACGTTGAACATCCAGAAAGCTGTTTATCTTTACGGTTTCCAAACTCAGTGCTCCTTTGAAAGTGAACCCATCAATGACATCTCTCGATCTCTTAGCACCGGTCATCCGTCAACACTGACGACCAAAACTGTCAGTTACTTTTAGCACATAATACACATTTGGACTTAGTCGACTAACAAAGCGGTCACAGTTCCCGTTTACCACAGTTTTCTGCTCAGAACGTTTCATTTTTATACAGAATAATTAAAAATATTAAGAGACTCACAAACTTACACAGCGCATTAGTCCCGGTTGTATCCAAAGCTTGTACTTCAAAGGCCGGGATCGCTCTTGATTTGATTTATCTTGGATTTGCTACACGAGCGAGAGGAAACCCTACGAAAGAGCCTCACTCGTCAATCAACAGGTTTACCAGTTCAAAGATGACGTTAGCTTCGGCTGCGAAGATCTTTATAAGGCACAAAAACATCCAGGAAAGATAGACTTTTGAGAAAGTTAATAACAAAATAGTAAACATCAAAATTCCATTCGAAACAATGTTTGTAAATAATAATTTTGAAGGTTTCTTTCGCATTGTAACCGACCACGTTCCAAGGCACAACGATGTCACTGACTTACGTCACCGCAAGACATTAGGTAATGACTGGACTATTGCATAAATGGTAGCAAAGTCAAGTACTGTATTGTACCGAGTAATTTCTCTAATACGGTAACGCTCATACCACGTCACACAGAATAGCCTTAGAATACCGGTTTAGAACAAAGAGCAAATATGCACGCAGGTGTTACCACATCATCCTCGAAGCAATTTTCCAGTAGTGTCCAAGGTTTGCAGTTTGGAGACCGGGGTCCATTTATTGTTTGAGTGACTGCCGTTTATCCTCCCAACCCAGAGATGAAAGCCTGCTCCAGAACCTCGTCCGTTGTTTAGTAGGTGCATCGACTAAAAGATGAGGATGACGTGGGCCCCAAAAGTGATGGAAGGAATAGGTTCGCTCTGGCAGGCGTTTTAGGTATCAGATACATTATATCTACTTAGGCCACTGACATATTTATTATACTTATCCCATACGTCACTAATCCCTCCCACACGTCCACCGCATTAAAGTCTATAGTTAACATCAGGATCAACAACAGTGACCCATGAACACACTGAGTAATGATATTCGCTACTCGCACAAAAACGAAGTTTAAGCGACTAGTTAATTTTTTTTTTTTTATTTATTTATTTATTTATTGTATGGAAGACTTACAGCTAATAATACAGAGCAGGTAAATATGCAAATATATTAAAAAATATGTGACAGAGAGCCAGTTACAAGTCTTCGCTTGTAGTGACACTATAAAATACAGATGGATACTGTGAACAAATTAAAAACAAATAACAATTTTAAAAAATATAGAAAACAAAGGGTAACTAATTAAAAATATAAACTAACTAATATACTAACTAACTATAAACTTATTAAACAACTAGTAAACGTAGCAACTTGACTAACTGTTTGGTTTAAAGAAGTCCAGGCTTAGATGCTTCCTAACTGTAGGTACACTTAAAGTAAAAGGATCAATATCGTGCTGCCTACAGACTTGATTAAATTGTCTACTCACTCGCACTATAAAACTATTTTTCCGATAATTCGTTAATGACGATGGTATGCTAAGAGGGGGATTATAACGAAGTAATATAGGGGGTACATTAAAATTAAGTTTCCCTAAAAGAGTAGGACTATCAATTTTATCACTAAGAATTTTTAGTAGAAATATTATATCAGCTATCTGACGACGTATATCAAGCGGCAGAATGTGAAACTTTTTGCAGAGCTGTAAATAGTTTTCAGACTTGTAAGGAATTTTTTGGTGATAGCATAAATATTTAATAAAACGCTTTTGTACGTTTTCTATGCGCTCAATGTATATTCCATAGAACGGACTCCATATTTGGGATGCATATTCCAGGTGACTTCTTACATACGTACAGTATAGTATTTTAAGCGTTTTTGCTTCGGTAAAGCACTTCGAGATGCGCATTACAAAGCCAAGTGATTTAGACGCCTTTTTGATAGCTGTATCGATGTGCTCGTCAAATAGGAGTTTACTGTCGTGATATACACCAAGATCCCGTACACTTGTGCATCTGGAGAGCGAGTGACCCTCTAACATGTAGGTAGTATTTAAAGCGTTGCATTTCCTTGTATATGTAATAATTGAGCATTTCAAGGGATTAAGATCAAGTTTGTTTGCAAGACAATAGCTCTCAAGTCTATTTAAATCTCCTTGAAGTGCAACCATATCCGCCATCGATGATACATAATATGTTAATTGTAATAAAAATAACACTCCACTGTGAACATTATTTGATGACGATGAGAGAAGATGTCCCAGGCAAAGTTAAACTTGCGAGAGATATACCTGTTAACCTCAACTTCGGCAACCAAAAACAACTCACATGCTTCATGCGTTTTAGTCGGTGCGAGTCCGACATAACCTCTCCCATCGGCTCCGGTGGTGGGGGTATCCGTGGGGATTTATCGCACGTAAAAAAAGGCAAAGTTAAACTATCTTGGAGTCTGCAGCGACATTAATCAGAATTTTAAGAGTTTGAAATATATGAAATATAAAATCCACGGATACCGTTCTTCAGGCAAGATTTTACCTTTTTAGAAGTCCCATTTGTCACGCCGTGTCATATTTATGTGCGAACCCCTCTACTTAGTAAGGCCAGTATTGCCACTCTCTAACGAGGTATGTAGTACTAATTGTGAACCACAAAACGAACAAATTCTTACGTTAAGCAAAATCCAAGAGAAATTTGTATAACTATTTGATGCTAATAACGAGATTAAGAGAGTGTGAGGAAAAGTATATTTTCGTTATACTTACTAACCCAACCTTGCTTTTCCGGAATTGCAATTTCTACGTACATTTCTTAGACCTTGTCTAAATGAAATATTTATTGCATGTGTTAAATTTTTATTAGTGCTTAAAGAACAGGGGCTCTCTGGGAGTGCCGATAGAAGTGAAAACTTTGACAATATGTAGATACTTATATCCAGAGATGGCATGAATTGTCACACAATCGGTCACAATTCATTCTTCTATGTTAACCAATTTGACTACTCACGTTACAACTGCATTTCTAAACAGAATAACACCCCTCAAAACGTCATAATTATGTATTACAACAAGTTTGTTAGATTGTATTTAATATATCAATGTAAGTTAGGTCGTTAGTAAAATATTGATTTGATACTAGCACGCAAGACATAAAACACGTAAGTAATTACTCATACATACAGTCCCCCAATAGTTGCTGAACATTAACAATTTGAAAAACGATTTTTAAGTTGCAATATATCAATGATATATGTACTTACCTAAATATGCAAGTATGGTTTTTTCTAATGTTCAAAATATTTTTTTTTATAATACTGGTTTTAGCGGTAATATGTTAAGATTGTTAGGCGACTTTTGATGGCGACTGTACTATAAAATTAACACAATAATGTAAAAAAATCGAGCTGCGTACATGCAGTACACGCGAATATTAATACAATTTTGACATATTAATATAGCATAGTTACCCATTGCCTGAAGTGCATAGTCATGCATATTCAGTAAAATTAAATTTACGTTATGCATTTTTACCTCCCTCTCGTTCTCTAAACTCAAAATACATTTCATTTAAATTATCATTTAATTATTATCAATTCGCACATATAGTCATTTTTTTCGTTTTACGCAATTAAATTTATTGAGTAAACCTAAATGCCAACTGCATGCCGTGTTGTTTGCCTTGATAGCAGTGCCTATTGTTGTTGTTGAGTTGTTGAGTGATGCTGATGGTCAACAATATACAGAATGTTATTTAATAAATAAAATATTCTACGACTGTTTCAAATGTATTTTTTTGTTTGTTTATCCTCTGTGATACGTACCTATTATTCATTCCATTGCCATAAAACTTCAATAAGTTGCGGCGCACATTCCCGATGTTATTCAAAACAATGTAGACCTAAGCAATAAGCATTGTAGCGCGAGCCAGACTTAAGGTATTTATAGGGTTCAGTCCCTCAAGAGTGAAAAAGGGAAGCCTTATAGGTTAACTTATTTGTCCATCTGTCTGTCAATAACTTTTAATCAGGATTGTGTGGAGATCAAGTAGAAATGTCTACTAAATAGTCAGGTCTGCAACATCTAGAAACTGTGAAAATATATGTCCAAAAGTGGACTGCAATAAGCTAATTGATTTAAATAGATTCAATAAGAAGCAATTTCTTCAAAATGTGGGCTAAGTATTTTTGCTGCGAGTGGTGACTATATCAAAAACTAGTAAAATAGTCTAGAAATGAATTTCTGAACGGACCATTGCCTTTTTTTCAGTGCCTAATAAGTAATTTCACCTTTTACTCACGCTCGCAGTGAAAAGCGTTTTTGCTGCGAGTTTTTTCACGCGCACACGCGCACACGCGCACACGCAAACACACACAAACACGCACAAACACGCACACACGCGCACACACGCGCACACACGCGCACACACGCGCACACACGCGCACACACGCGCACACACGCGCACACACGCGCACACACGCGCACACACGCGCACACACGCGCACACACGCGCACACACGCGCACACACGCGCACACACGCGCACACACGCGCACACACGCGCACACACGCGCACACACGCGCACTCACGCGCACTCACGCGCACTCACGCGCACTCACGCGCACTCACGCGCACTCACGCGCACTCACGCGCACTCACGCGCACTCACGCGCACTCACGCGCACTCACGCGCACTCACGCGCACTCACGCGCACACACGCGCACACACGCTCACACACGCTCACACACGCTCACGCTCACGCACACGCACACGCACACGCACACGCACACGCACACGCACACGCACACGCACACGCACACGCACACGCACACGCACACGCACACGCACACGCACACGCACACGCACACGCACACACACACGCACACACACACGCACACGCACACACACACGCACACACACACACACACACACACACAGGTTCACAGCCAATCGCAATGCTCCTTTCTCTAGTTAAATTTACGATATGAATACGATAGTTTTTTTCATTACGATTGCTAGGGATACAGGTTCCACCCAAACTACTAATCCATCCACTCTACTTCTTCTACTCTTTCTCTTGGTTTCACTTATCTCGACTTTTATAGAAGGAACTGCCGTCTAACTTCCCGATAGGAACTGCCAGAGCTTCATCCTTCAGAAAGCAGGTTTACCAGCTTTCAGGGCAAGTTCACTAGGCCCCGAAGGTCTGGAATAGACCCTGTATACATGCAATCTCTCTCTAAACAAGCAGGTGTGTCAAGAAGTTCCCGAAGTTAAAATTCCGTGATTACACTTGAGTTTATAACATTGCATGTATTGCTTAACCGCATTACATAGTGAAGTGAAGCGAATTAAACGAATGATGTCACTACAACTACAACACTGTGTCAAGGGACTTCTTTTGCGAAGAATTTAAAAAAGAATAAGTACTTACTTAAAACATCAGTGTTCGTGTATACCAGAGGGGTTAGGTACCATTGATCTACATACATATTAAAAAAAAAAGTGACTGGCACGAAGGACCATAACGTTTCTTTGAATATCCTTAGATGGGGTTTAGGCTGAATAAAGTCGTAGACCATATCATCGCTTATCAGTAGATGCAGTAGTGGTCAAACGTGAGTCTGTCAATAATACATTCCAGAGCCAAAAGAAAAAAAAACCATTTCGGTATGGTTGTAGTAAACCTAAAGGATAGGGCTGAGGGCACGCCGTAGTAACGGCGGTAAGACCCATCATGGGGGAGTGGCTAGAGAGGCCACACGGCAGCCTCTCGTACCGTCTGACGCAGATGATCACCGAGCACGGATGCTTCGGAAAGTATCTGCGTCGGATGCAGAAAGAGCCAACGTCCGAGTGCCATCACTGCGACGCGAGCGAGGACTCAGGTCCGCACACGCTCACCGAGTGTCCGGCGTGGGAGACGCCGAGGCGGGAGCTTGTGGCGGCCCTGGGAGTGAGGGTTCTCACGCTCTCCACCTTGCTCGCGGCGATGGTTCGCTGCGCGGATGCGTGGGCGGCCGGCGCCTCCTTCTGCGAGCAAGTAATGCTCGTGAAGGAGAAGGCGGGGCGGGAGCGGCAGCGGGAGCGACGAAGGATCGCCAGACAAGCTGCCCGCGCACGAAGGCAACTCGGGCGTCGGAGGTCGATGAACGACCTCCGCCCCCCATGAGCGCCGGCCTGGGGGTGACAGGTGAAGCCGCCTGTCACCCTTGCAGAAGCAGGCCGCGGCGGTGGCGCGCGTGGCGCGCCTCCCCGTTTCCGGGGACGAGTTGGGGACTCTGTGGTCCCCACACCCGAGAAGAGGGCCAGATCGTGAGAGATGGCCCTGGGTCGGCCGGGGTGTGAGGGATATGCCTGTCAACCTCACCTTCGGCAACCAAAACGACCCACAGGCGGCGTGCGTTTTAGTCGGTTCGAGTCCGACATAACCTCCTCCACCGGCTCCGGTGGGGAGGTATCCGTGGGGATTTTGCGCACGTAAAAAAAAAAAAAAAAAAAAAAAAGGATAGGGCTGTTTAACATCAGACAGATATATACAGCCCAGACTCAGCCTCAGATGCATGGCTCGAGTCAACAATAGTGTCCGGAATACGGCAATAGGCTTACCCCCTATTACGTGGGACCGAAAACAGTTATTGGTGAAATGTGGGTGTTAATTCACCTCTGCCTAACCCTCCAGGGATAAAGGCGTGATTATATGTATACATACATATAGTAAACCAACTTCAGTTCCTGACACGTCACCGTCCCATGTGTTGGTGTCTCGCCGTGTTTGTGCAGGTGGCATTGTTATTAATTATTTCAAGGTGGAATGGAATATCAATCGAGGTGTATAGTTACCGCAATCACTCTAAAATTAAGATCCTCCATAAGTCCTCTATATTATGAACAGCTATGACGGTAGCCATACTATTTCATACCTACCTAGGATAAAACACTTCTCAACTACAATATATAATAATTTGGATATCTATACGTATTGAAAATGATATTGTTAAGGTAGTCTATATTATCCTAAATCTCAAAATATAGTCTATTGGGATAGCCCAATAGACTATATTTCGAGATTCAGGAAACACTTGAATTGATGTAATGATCATCTCATAGGATTTTTAGTTATTATACCTTTTTAAACATAACATAAACTCACGCCTATATAGGTACCCGAAGGAGTAGGCGGAGGTGCTAGCACCCACATTTCGCCAGTTTATGTTTAGGTTCCAATGTAATAGGTCGCGAGCCTATTGCCATTAACCGGACACTTATAAACCTGCGATAAATACACACATAATTTCGAAAAGCATCGAAAAGTCATTGGTGTGTGCCATGGTAAAACCTGGGATCGAACCCGAGACATCGTCTCAGCAGTCCATTACCCATACCACTAGGCTACCGCAGTACCTTTTTAAACTACATATAACTATAAAATATTATTTTTAAACTATCGCGGTGTGAATTCATAATTATACAAGGTATCGGGACTTCTCACGAATTAAATCATGGAAATTACTATTTCTGCCGACGTTTCGGATGCGTTGCAGCACCCGTGATCACGACTTGACTTCCGAAACGTCGGCAGAAATAGTAAGTCCCGATACCTTGTATAATTAAGAACTTTAACATAGTCTAGTTCAAGAAGAAGGTATCCTTGTATTCTATAAGTACCTGAAGTGTCAATTAAGTATACCTATAGCCTGATTAACCTGTCTCCTCACACGGGGAGACAAGTTAATGTGGCTATAGGTGAGTAAACCTCATTCATTCTTCTAAACAATTGTCTCATAGCAACGGAGACTACAGTGAAATCAATTCAATTCGGTAACACGCGGCAACATCGCTATGATTCATACAAATTACGATTCAATCAGCTCCTTACTGATGCATGAAGACACACCTCAGCTCAAAAATAAGACCAAAGAGGTGAGCTATAGATATGAATTTAGAATTGCGAGGGATATGCCTGTCAACCTCACCTTCGGCAACCAAAACGATTCACAGGCGGCGTGCGTTTTAGTCGGTTCGAATCCGACATAACCTCCTCCACCGGCTCCGGAGGGGAGGTATACGTAGGGATTTCCGGGAGGATGCACATGTAGCGTACGTACCTCCTAAAGCATCGTATCTTATCATCTATCATCACAACATTAGTCCAAATTGCGTAAGCCCGGGGTCTTCTTCTCATCCCTACTCTTCCACTTAAACCACTTTTTACCGTCTAACACCTCAATGCGAAGAGGAAAACTTAAGCCAGAACCTCGTCCATCAATTAGTAGGAGAATCAATGAGGTTAGCTTGGCCTTCCGAACTCAATAAAAAGTTCAGATTTAGGTAAATCGATTGAGATAGAAAAAAAGAAGTCATCGATTCAGGCGTTTCGAACACGCGATCTTTCCCCTACAGAAGGGATACTCTGAGCACTGAGCCACCGAACCTCGCCTTAAGTAATTCAAATTAAGTAATATATCAGTCTCGCGACGACAGTGGGAGGTACCTACCAATACTCGTACGAACTATAGACATCAATGAATGATTTAAACATCAGCCGACTGCCAAGAAGGGTTATTGATTACTCTGCCCAAACAATTGAACAAAAATTTAAAGCAAAGTATTCAAATCATCAAACACTCAAACTTAACTAACAAACATTATCTAGGCCTTGAAGACTTCCCTCTTCAAAACGTTTAACTTTCACATGCTGGATGTTAGAGTTAGGTACTTGCACATACCATTTCCATGAATTTGTATACTATGATGACCTTGGTCTGTCTCGAGTTCAAGACTTACTTATCAATACAGAAAAAAACGCACAAAATACATCCCAAGGTTAAGCTGCTTTCAAATGCAACCGAATTTGGCATCCGCATGAACAAGAAAAGGAGAGAGACCCATCCCCCCTAAGAAAGAGGCTTTCAATAGTTACTAACACATAGTAAAATGACGTAATTTTCTTGATACAAGGATTAACATCATACATAAACATAAAGTCACGCCTATATCCCCGAAGGGGTAGGCAGAGGTGTTAGCACCCACATTTTGCAAGTTTATGTTTAGGTCCCAATGCAATAGGTGGCGAGCCTTTTACCATTAACCGGGCACTTATAAACCTGCGATAAATACACACATAACTACAAAAAGCATCGAAAAATCATTGGTGTATGCCATGGTAAAATCTGGGATCGAACCCGAGACCTCGTCTCCGCAGTCCATTATCCTTACCACTAGGCTACCGCGTGTGCACAAGGATTAATTATTATGAGAATATTAATTTTAATTTCACCTCTTTTCTTTTAGGTTATATTTGAAATGTTTTGAGAGTCAATAGAGGTAGTAGTAACATGGGGTCACACGAGACCTGAAGAGTGTGTTTCATGATGTCTGGTAGCTATTGGAAAACTAGGCCGGATCTTGAGTATATTGACGAGAGTAATATGCGCGTAGGGCACATGAGACAAGAGACAATTTTCGCGCCAGTGGAGCAGTAAAACGCATCATCTGAACGAGATTTATGACACAGATTACTTTAAGATCGATAGTGATGTGACCCTTGACATTTACCTTTAGACTGTTAGAAATGATATCCAATCACGTCACTTTCGTGTGTGACGCGCGATTGGTGTTATTACGTCACACAAAGCAGTGAGACATCGAAATATTATTAAAATACGAATTCGTGCACTCGTTAGAACTTGGGAATTGTGTAGTTCTCTTGCTGTTTAAGGGAACTGTCTCTGGAATTTATATTTGGCGGTTATAGATCTACCAAACCCTGAGATATACTTACAGACGCTAATAAATAATTTTAATAAAATTAGTAACGATAACCTCTGCTTTATCATGAGGACAGAAACAATAACAAACAGAAGATCCGTGGAGATGTGCTTCGTAGTAAAATCTTAGATATTTTAAAGCATTGCTTCTTTATGAGCAATTTTTCAAAAGACAATTAAAAGTTACGGTGAAACTATATTTCACCGTAACTTTTAACAGATGTTATATGAACTCGAAAAACATCACACTCGTTTATGGACAGTAGAGTGCGGTAATAAGTACTTATAACGTAGCCATAACGATTTTATACACTTGATAGTTATAATGAGTATCTGGAATCTACTTATTAGAAACATTACTGTGATTAAAGCCAGAGATTTAAAAATATATACCCAAATAGGTTTGTCGCAATCTAATGAACGGTGTCGAAACGCACAGTCCCAATACCATTCATTTCAAAGTTTGATACGTTGTCGTGCGCATGCCTAAGCAAGTTTGTGTAAGTGATATTGAATCTTAATGAAATCGAGTATCTGAAAAAATCGTATAATAGTTGTATGTACCTATAATAGCTAACATATTTATTCCGTTATTTTATAAAACATCTAGTTACCAATATTTAACCTGTACCAACTAGTACTGCGTACACTTGGACAAATCTGTTATATAAAAAAGTTGACAAAAAAGTTAATGTCGCTGTCGGCTCTATGGTTCCAAAAATCTTAAAATTACAGTGATGTGATGTTATTTATCAATTCATTTATCATTTGGCTACAGCAAGACGCGGTAAGTGTTGACAATAACTAATTTGTACTTTAATTTACACATTTAATTGAAATTTTGCACATACAAATTTGGAAAATTCAGATATAGACAAACTACTGAACTCTGGAATTACAATTTTTGTTTTGACATTTATAAGTACTTAAATATTTTTTACTTATATGGTTAGTTAAAATTTGATATATTAGACGGTTTTAGAAAGTTTCCACTGTGTAATCAGATTTCATTCGATTTGTAACATAACTAAATGAATATTAGTTAGAATATCACTTGAATTTACTACATAAAATTCATTTAATGAATTACCGATATATTTCAATCAATCAGTTAGCCTATTGCAGTCCACTGCTGGACGTATGCCTCTCCCAATGTGCACTATTTTTACCAAAGCATTAATCGCAAAAAAAATGAAAATATGCCTAGAAAAAATGCGTGATAGAGATACGGCAAGGAAGGGAGATACTGAGGAGAGGACATCAGACGCTAATGTATAGAGGATGAAGTACAGAAATGGTGTCATAATTATGCCGTAGTTTCAATGTCAATCACATTCCCAACTCATACCTTATTATTTGCAGGACTAAAATGAAACTCATTCTCATCCTATCCAGTCTCCTTGCGATTCAAGCAGCAGTTATCCCAGATGAAGCTAATTGCAAGGGCGCTGTAATAAATGGACAGTTCTTTGAAGAAGAAA
Source organism: Eilema griseolum (assembly GCA_963662185.1). Taxonomy (NCBI): domain Eukaryota; kingdom Metazoa; phylum Arthropoda; class Insecta; order Lepidoptera; family Erebidae; genus Eilema; species Eilema griseolum. The sequence goes on from OY759249.1 coordinate 9,535,952, forward strand.
TTCTCAAGCGAGACATCGATAGACCGTACTCTTTGGTAGTGGACTACAGCCCCAACATTCTATACTTCAGTTACAACATCGAAGCAAATGTGGATACATTCAAGTCTGCAAGACTGAATTTGAACACAAAAGAATTCAACAACATAGATAATATCAATAACGGGTTCGCCCAAACTGTGAATCAGTTAACACACGAAGTATACATCGGTGGAAGCGATGGTATTTACAAATACGATTACGGTACCAATAAAGCAGTATTATACGCACAAAAAGGTATCAATATCTGGCATTTATTCTACAAAAATACTCTATATTTCTCAATATTTCCTACACAGTTCTTTTATACGTTAGCAGAGGATGGTAACGCAATGCATTACAAATATCTAGAAGATACGAAGGTAGACCAATTCGCTATTGACAATGAAGACGATATTTTCTTCACTAATGCTACAGGACTATACGAATTGAAGAAAGATTCGAAAAATGCTACTTTGTATGCTGAAAATCTGATATTAAGAAGTTTAACTACAGATAAGAATGGGAATGTTTATGCATGTGTCCAAGATGGCATATATGCTGTGAAAAAATCAGAACAATCTCTACAGAAGATTGTTCCTATTGATGACGCATTCGGACTGGCTTTTGATAACGAAAATAATATAGTGTATGCTGACGCGAATAAGATTGTAAGGCTTAAATTAAACCTGAACAAAAAATGTAACAAGTAGGTGACCAACATTTATATACATTAAAATAAATAGTTATTAGAAGGTTCATGGGTATTTTATATTTTCCTCGTGTTAAACTGTATAGGCGTGATGCATACATATATGAAGTATTTTATCTTAATTTCCTTTTCATTTTCCTCAATAAACATTAAATCATTATTATATATTTGAGTGAATTTTTGAATGGGCGTGGATAATCAAAACCGAAACAACGAGCAATAGCGAGTAATACCAATACCGATAATAAAATAACGGTATGTAACAAGACCTAGGCGCACATACCTGGACCAAATCGGGGAAGTTTTAGAAACTGCTGCCTTACCTTAAACTAACAAGCATGCATGAAGAATGTAATATGAGTAAATGAAGCAAGATTAGTATATCAGGATCGTAGCAAATGAGAGATTCGTGATCTCTGCCTACCCCTATGGGAAACAGGCTTGATTTTATGTAGATATGTATGTAACAACATAAACAAAATAAAACTTATCAAAATCTTACCTACTACAGTAGGACCTTGAGAGACTCGATGATATTAACGTTAGTAATAACGAAAAAAATAATAGGTAGCTATTTAATTTCGGATTCAAAAACAATATTTAATAAAATTAAGGTAAATAAAATTCTTCACAGTTTTTTGTAATCACGTTTTATCGTACTATTAATATAAATGAGAAAATTTGTGATAGAGATTCGATATTTGGATGTGTTATTGAATCACGCTGTAATAGCCCAACGGATCTGGCTGAAATTTGGTACAGGAGTTCTAGGGATAGATTACAGTATTATAGTGGAATAACATATAGGCTTCTTTTATCCCAGGTAAAGGTTCTCATGAATCGCGAGAACGGGTTCAAAATTCAGTTAGTAATTAGTTAGTACATTTAACAACGAAAGGAAACAGGTAATCATTCACAATAAACTCATAGATTAAACGCATTAAAGGGCTATTAAAGAGAAAGTTTCTAATATAAACTATTATTTCATGTCTAATTAGGAAGTGCAAGCCGGAGTGTAAATAGTTTTCCCACGGCTTACTTTGTAACGGTAGTTATTAGTTAAACATGGGAAATGTAAGCTCTTATCACATTACAATCAAACTAAAAACGTACAACTGATTATTTAGTTTTGTCTACTTTTACTGACAATGAATTCTATGTAGTCAAACAGAAAGCAAATTTTGGTAATTTATAAATTGATTTGGATTCGATTGGCTGTCAAAATTAAATTCTAGTACTAATAAAATTCTTAATAAATTAAATGCGGTGGCGTACAAGGCGACTAAGGGATAGGGCTGTTTAATACCAGACAGTCCAGACTCAGCTTTAGATGCATTACTCGAGTCAACAACAGTGCCCGGAAAACGGCAATAGGCTCACCCCCTATTACGTGGGACTGAATTCAATGATTGGTAAAATGTGGGTGTTAATTCACCTCTGCTTAACCATCCGGGGATAAAGGCGTGATTATATGTATGTATGTAAATTTTGCCTCGATCTAATGTAAAAAACGGCCACGACAAAATATAAGATGGAATCGAAACTGAATTTTAACCACTCTAAAAAATTTGCAGATTTGGGTTCATTACTTTTAATTAATCTTGTTCAATATAGGTAGTTGTGTGTGTTTAGCTGCATGCTGAGGCTATCTATCCTTTTTATCCTTTTCTAACTAATAAAAAAAGAGGTTGAGGTTGACGTGATTGAATAATGAATTTTATGAATAAATATGTGTGAAGGTGGATTTAGACCAAACGGGCGAATGCTCATTCTATCCCTTCTTCGTCAAATTCTTTTAGCGTAAACATTGATAGAACATTCGTTTGTTGTTCTTTCTTTGAAAACAAGGTATTGTTTTCAATAAAATATTAAGAAAGAATGCTCGTATTTCTAGCTCTAGCACTATGTTCGTTTGGCCTAAATGCACCTTTAGACGTTAGATTTTTTTTATACCACTTAGGTGGCAGACAAGCGCACGACCCACCTGATGGAAAATGGTTACTGTGGTCTATGGACGTGTGCAACACCAGAGAAGCCACAATCGCGCTGCCGACCCTGTAAGTACAGTCTCTGTGCCGTCAGTGCAGAGGACAAAGCAGGACGATCCTTTAGTCATCCCACTGACAGCACAAATTCTCCAGTGAGCTCTGGCTACCCTACTCACCGCTGGGAACACAACACGAGGTTAGACGAATGATTACGATTCATGTCGATAATTTAGGTAGATTTTGTAATTATTTTAAATACCTAGTTACTTTAGTACTAGCGAAATGTTTAATTACGATGCGCCGATCTCGTGGTCACGGAAATTTAAAGGTAATTATTTGTTGTTTTTCCTAGAAATCGGAAGCATTTAATGATTGAACGAGTAGGATACGTCGCAATTTAAAAGCGAACGCGCGAATTTGCTTACATCTGTCGGCATTGCGATTGGTCGTATTGATCATCATCATCCTCATAGCTATTTCCCAATAACGTCCACTGTTTGCACTTTGAAGTCAAGGGTCCCTTTCTCCGCTTATTGATTTTGATTGATATGTCGCCTTTTCTGAGACCACCTGCCGTCTGACCGCCTAACCCTCGTCTCTTATTTAGTAGGTGCATCGACTAGCAGATGCAGTTGACTTGGGCTTCAAAGTCTGTTTACCCTAGGTCTCTGATATTTAGTAAACAATTGTAGGCAAGGGATATGCCAGCCAACTTCACCTTTGGCAATCAATAACGACTCGCAGGCGGCATGCGTTTAAGTCGGTTCGAGTCCGACATAACCTCTCCCACCCAGCGGGAGGGGTATCCGTGGGGATTTTGCGCACATAAAAAAGTAGATAGATAGATAATACTTTATTGTACACCAATACATTTACAGCTGAGACAAGTAGGTAGATGCATGCATATACAGTTTAATGTACAATGGGCGGCCTTATCGCTGAAGCGATTTCTTCCAGGCAACCTTGGGATGGACTGTAATGTGACAAGACAAAAGATATATTATGGTGTAGTTATCATATAAAACTAAATAAAAGGTGTAACTAAAACAGTAGTAAACAATTGTAAAAGTGCAACAAACGCCTTGTTACTGCGAAATCTATTCTATCTATAAAGTCATGAATAAAACACACACACCAAACGGAACTCGCTAGATGGGTTGCAAATAGGTTCGATATCACGATTCGAGACTCGTGTGTGACTTGAATACGGTGATGCGTTTTCACCATAAGTGTGGATGTAAGACCACCGGCATCAAGTATGTGCAAGTGCACACTTTTTTCAGCTTAACTTTCTTCAACCATCATTATTGGAGACTGTTGCGAGTTATACAACACAGGTATTTAAACGGGACTAATGCCATCCAATTTCATAATGACCTACCTACCTAAAAACCTAGCATATCCTTGCGAATATCATATTTAGATTGAAATATGATATTCGCTACCGACCCTGTAAGCACAGGGACTCTGTGCTTGTCGGTAGCGCGAGTGTGGCTTCTCTGGTGTTACACACGTCCATAGGCCATAGGTTACTTTCCATCAGGTAGGCCGTGCGCTTGTCTGCCACCTAAGTGGTATGAAAAAATAAAAAAATACGGACGACCAGGAATAACGCAAAGATGATAATGATAATATATGTAGATGAAAGTGTTAAATATTTTCAGACTTGTGATCCGATCAGCTTCAACAACGAAACTACCATTTATGAAGTTAATACAAAACTGTGTTTACCTTCTTTCTTCTGGCTACTGTCACAGTGCAGAAATAACATTCTAGATTGTCGTTTTCTTCGTAAATATTACAAAAGGTGTCGCAACACTCGTAAAGTGAACACATAAAATCGTTTGATCATGTTATTATTATCAGAAATGGTTCAAATAATACGCGTCCTCGTTTATAAGCCGGTTCAGTGCTCGATTTATTAGATGTCCATATCTGTAGAATATATGGATCCTCATTTAGCTAGCATAGAAAAGTTCCATACCGGTGAGTAACTGAGGGTATGTATGATTAAACGAACGAATTAAAGAACTTAGCGAGTTATAGCTAGTGCGTAAAAGCAATGAAACTTGGTCGTAAAATACGGAAACATCACGACCAAAAAACTGCTTAGAAACTGATATTTATACTGTTTAGCAGATTACATCCATTGGAATAAGAAATCGATTCAGGTAAAACGCGTAGGAGGCAGGACACGACGGTATTTCCGGCCAATTGAGCAGTCCGACTGGGGAAGTAGGTACCCTCCTATAGAATAACGCCGCCATAATAACTTCGTGTTGTGTTCCCGGCGGTGATAAGGGTAGCCAGAGCTCACTGGAGGGATTTTGTGCTGTCAGTGGAAAGACCAAAAGCTTGTCCTGCTTTGTCTTTTACTTAAAGCTTAGCTTAGCTTGTCACAGAAACTCTCAATGCTTGCAGGGTTGGCAGCGCGAGTGTGACTGTGTGTGACTCTTGGTTTTGCACGCGTCCATAGCCCACGGTGACCACTTTCCATCAGGTGGGCCGTGTGCTTGTCTGCCACCTCAGTGGTATAAAAAAAAACATTTCTTGACTTTACACACGTTGACAGCTGAATAAAAATAGTATCCGACCATATTTAACTTCAACATTTTAAAACAATGTAATTGTTTCACACTTTTGGCATATAATAAAGGTAAATATTACAGTGGTGACTAGGGTTGCCAGGTTGCCAAACCTGGTAGACGGACACACCAAACATTTTGACCGGACATTTGGGTAAAAAGCCCGGATGCCTGGACATTATTGAGGAATTTGTGTCACATATTAATAACATAAACTCACGCCTATATCCCCGAAGGGGTAGGCAGAGGTGCTAGAACCCACATTTCGCCAATTCATGTTTAGGTCCCAATGTAATAGGTGGCTAGCCTATTGCCACTAACCGGGCACTAATAAACCTGCAGTAAATACACACATAACTTCGAAAAGCATCGAAATGTCATTGGTGTGTGCCATGGTAAACAATAACAATTAGGTAAGACAAAATCAAGCTTTTTTTATTAGTACCATGAATATGATTTAATTGTAATGAAATTCTTTGTAAACATTTATTTTTAAATTCTTAAATTCTAATGAAAGGCAAATGGATCTTACACCAAATTCAAATGCGTTATATTGTCGTTTGCGGAATGTAAAAATCCTTACAAAAATTCGAACAAGCCGGACACCGCTTATCTTGGCCGGCCACGCAATCAAAAAGCCTAACTATGTCCGGCTATATCCGGACGCCTGGCAACACTAATGGGGCCCATATTCTAGAAGACACGCTTAAAGAAACACTCTAAATTTGAGTGGACTGACCTCAAATAGCAACGTGTCGACTGGGGAAACTCCCGTATAGAAAATAACAAACAGCATAATTTTGTTATGGGGTGATATAAGCTGTCGCAAAAATAATAGGGTTTAATGAAGAGATCGGCAGATATCTGTATCGGCGATAGGTACACCTTCTTTTTCGTGCGCAAAATCCCCATGGATACCCCCTCCCCCCACCGGAGCCGTTGTGGGAGGTTATGTTGGATTTGAACCAACTAAAACGCACGCCGTCTATGGGCAACCCGTCAGTATCCAGGGTCATCACACTCGAGGAGGGCCGGCTCCCATACCCGAGGAGGGCCACCCTCCTGTCAGCACCTATCCATGTCGGGGCGCACGGTGTCGTATTCTGCGGACAATTAGCGATGTTTGGCGAGAGATCTACCATATTTGGAGGCAGATTTACCATTTTGAGACAAAATCAGGTTGCGGTGGGTACGGCTTGAAACGTAATGAAATATAATGCTATCGATACTAACTCAATACACTAGCAATACTAAACAGTACTATTTGGATATTTTTTAAAACAACATACCTAGACACCTACCATTATCTACTTGTATAAACAATTACTGCTTACTTTGCTAAGTATTTCAGTATTTATCGCTATTGTTCCGTGAGATAAGTCAATACAGAATGCGGTTTTTTACTTATTTCGTTTATTGTTACATACGGGTTTGTTATGTGGTATAAAAAATGCAGTCACAGTTACGACACGCCAACACACAATATCTGGGAAGTTGAGAAATATTGCCGACTTCCTTTCCTTTGCATTTTATTATTGTGCATAGGTGCAGTCAGCGTCGAAAGTAGATGATCATTATCATTATTATCAAAATTATGATTAAAATATTATTAAATTTGTAATAATATTTTAATCATAATTTTGATATTTAGTTATTTAGTTTGATATTGATATTTTGTGCTACTAATTGTGCCTGTCTCGTCAGTCGCCGTGCGGACGAAGCTCGAAGTTAAAGGCAAAGATAGTTAGAGATCCAGACTTCTTTATACTTTCTAAAGTAGGAAGTACACGATACTTCCAAAAAATACCAATTGTATATCTGTCTGTATGGGTACGGACCCATGTACGTTATAAAGTAATAACACGAAAATTATTATATTCGTATACAAGTTGTTTTTTTTTATACAACTTAGGTGGCAGATAAGCACACGGCCCACCTGATGGATATTGGTTACCGTGACCTATGAACGTGTGTAACACCAGGGGAGTCATACCCGTGCTGCCGACCCTGTAAGAATAGAGAGTTTTTATGCCGTGAGTGCTAAAACATAATCAGGACAAGCCTTTGGTTTTCCTACTGACAACACAAAAACACTCCAGTGAGCTCTGGCTACCCTACACACCGCCGGGAACACAACAAGTTGTTATTTTAAGATTACAAACAGAAGAGTTAATTTTAATAAAGAACGTGAAATGAGCAAGTGGAAAGATTTTGGTCTCCGTCTACCCCAATGGTTAAGATTTGTGATTGTGTATGTACCAAAATTGGTAACAATCAATTAATTATTAGCCCACCGCAGTCCAGTGCTGGACATAGGCCACTCCCAATGTGAGTCATTTTATCCGATCCTCTGCCTTCCGCATCCAGTCTGTCTTATTCACCTTTTTCAGGTCGTCCGTCCATCTGGCAATTGGTAACAAACTACAGGAAACTCCAAAGAAGTCTATTAGAGTTTGATTAGAATAGCATTTAGAGCTAAATGTAATTAAATAACATTATCATATCATGGCAAAGGCCGACATACCCGCCGTCGTAGGGCCTTGTACATGGATAGATATGGTAATAAGGTCATCAACTTGTGTTTACATTTAGTAATGTTATACAATTGTACTTAACTAACTTCAATAGGAATGTAACTATGGATATCTTACCTATACATATTTCTCTTGTAGGTACTTAGTCTGTTCTGTTAAAGTATTTAATAGTAGGTATTAATAGTAAAGTATACTGCAATAGTAAATATACATATTTATGATCTCAAGCAGTTAATCAATTAATAATAAATATGAATATATAAAGTTACCGATATAAGTCTCAGAATGAGCAAGTTGAAGTGGCAATGGGCTGGCCAAGTCGAAGGACCGATGGCCGTTGGAGCAAACGAGTCCTAGAGTGGAAACCGCGGGAAGGTAAATGAAAGGTAGTACGCCACATAGCCAGATGGACGGACGACCTGAAAAAGGTGGCTGGGACAGACTGGATGCGGAAGGCTGAGGATCGGAGAAAATGGCGCACATTGGGAGAGGCCTATGTCCAGCAGTGGACTGCAGTGGGCTAATTGATTGATTATATCATAATATTCTACGACATTCTACACATCGCTATCTAGATGCAAAGCAAACAAAGCTTAACTGGTTTTTTTTATGGAATTTAGAATGCACATAAATATACATAATATTTTTTTTTGTAAATACACACAACCTGTTATACATAATAATATTCTATGACCAGGTATTAACAATGTTGACCAAGTATATGGAAATCCATAGCATTCATTACGAGTACTCAGTACGAGAACTCTAAGGGCCCTAAGGCTGAAACCAAACGATCGTATTTCTTTGAGTAGTGAGTCGCACTTCGGTCACTGCATTTAATTTCATAGAAAACTTCTGTTTGTAGACAACTGATTGCTCGTTACCATGTGAATCAAACAGGACATTTATATGGTAAAAACCGAAATTACACAAATTATAACTGAAAAAAGTACGCTCATTTGACTTTTCTTTTTTTCTATTTTTTGTATACAATTTAGGTGGCAGACAAACACACGGCCCACCTGATGGAAAGTGGTCACCGTGGTCTATAGACGTGTGTAACACCAGAGGAGTCACACTCGCGCTGCCAACCCTGTATGCACTGAGTTTCTGTGCCGACAGTGTAGAAGACAAAGCAGGTCAAGCCTTTGGTCTTCCCACCGGCAGCACAAACTCTCCAGTGAGCTTTGGCTACCCTACACACCAGCGGGAACACAACACGAGGTTATTATGACCTTGATAGTCTGCTTCCCAAGTCGGACTGCTAAATTGGGACAGAAATACCGTCGTGTCCTACCTCCGCCAAACTGAAGAATGAAGAAATTGAATAGCATGATCTATTAATCTATTATTAATAATAGTCATTTCAATTTTAGCTAAAATGGTGATTACATGAGAGTAGATGACCTCTAAAATCATAATAACGCTATATTTTCGAAATAACTATTCTGTTTTAATTATAATCACTTATCTTACAGATACATATCTCGCAAAAACAAAAATGAATCACTGTGAATTTTAATGTTACTCTTCACACTATGTTGAATTAAGTAGGTAGGTGCTAGGTACTAATATCTACTAAGTTTCGAAAGGGGTCCATCTCGAAAATGATGATGGCCCAGAGTCCATCTCGGTGAGAAGGAAGTGCCTCATTGGACTACCTTGTACCACTCATTTAAGACTGAGATGGCATGCGGTTCACACCAACACACACACACACAGTTCAGTCCAACATAACCCATCGAATGGTGAGGGTATTTTTTTTTGTTGGGATTTCCACTTGAAAAAAAGAAAAGGTACCAATACCACCTATTAAGTAATCTGTAAGTGTCTGCAGATCTTATCAGGACCCCATACATACACCTAATAAAAAATTATAGTTACAGATGTGTAAAACACACACAACTTGGTATGTGGACCCAATCACCATATTGTGTGATGATGACATATAAAATAATATGGTGATTGGAATTAATTCATGCATCAATGCACATTAATTTTTGATAATATAATTTATTATATTGTTGCCACTCTTCTGGCCTCTGGATATGGGGAATAAGAGGCCTGCTGTGCAGAAAAACTCCAATTCAGGTCAGGTAATTATCGGTTTAAGGCTAAGAGCAAAAAAAAACAGTTGTAGAGACAAATGTCGGGTAGTTATCTCTGCCTACCCCGGAGGGAACTGGCGTGAGCATATGTATGTACTTCTTGTGGTGTTACTAAAATTCCAAATCTATCAGTCAGTCATTACTCAACTCAATAAATAAATGGGTTTGTTTGCACACAAACCCATTTATTTATTAAGCATTATAACAGAAATATATAAAATCTGAGCAAATTTTATGAAGTCATGTATGTTTGTTGTGTAAAACAGGTGTTTTACTGACAAAACTATATGTTAAACTTATTTACTCTATTTCATGACCAAAGATATAATTCTCATGGTTTCTAGAAGGTTGCATATTTTAGTGATTATGAGTTGGACTCAACTTTACATACAAGGCTCTCACCACACAGCTGGACTTGATCAGCCATTTTAGCATAAAAGGGTACGGACAACAGGCTGATCTATGCATAATATAAAAATGAATCACCGAAATCTATGTGCGCACATAACTAAACAACTCCTAACGGGATAATTCTTTTTATTATTATTTAATACACTAGCAGCATAAGCTGATGCATGTATATCACTGCACTTGTGTTTTGCTTATCCAATATTTATCATTCTATTCTATTTTTAAAAACATTCACATTAGGAGCTTTTATCACATTTTCTGGAAAGGAGTTCCACATTTGCATGCATGGTGCAAATGTGGTTCAGCAAGAAGTGATACCTAGGGTTGCTGGCACACCAAGGCTTGCATAGTTTCATTGAGTGACCTCTTAGATGTCTGTTGGAGTTCATTGTGTAGATGTTTTCTATGTTTGATACATTATAATGTTTTGTCAGGATTTTGTATGTTTCAATGAGGTCTCCCCTTTTTCTTCTCTCTTCCAGTGTGGTTAGGTTTGTTTTAAGTTTCTTTTATAGTTAGGACATGTTAATTAGACTTCGCCTTGCCTGATGGTAAGCTGAAGGCAAAGTCTCAGAAAAGAGGGTAAGTCATTGCTTACATATACCATGTGACAATGGTGACACTCATCTTGACAGCCTCATCATAATATGCTTCACGCCCCCTTAAAGGTTTGTAGGACAAGGTTTGTATAAAATCAAATTTTGGTACTATAATTGCACTGGGCTTTAGTTAGGGTGCACAGCTAGTCAATTAAATATAATTGGTAATCTCAAAGAATCTTATTTGTATACTGTCAGTGGTGGTACCACTGGTGGTGGTGTGGTAGAGAAGTGCAGCCAGATTTATGTATCTTATTCATACACAGTATTTTTTATATGCTAAATAAAGAGATAGAGATAATACCTACTACTCAGAATCAGCTTTATAAAATAACATTATTGAATATCCTTTATGAGTCACCTAAATGATAGTAGGGTGACATCAATTGTCAGTTTGTAATGCTTAGCTGAATATTATTCATTTATACATAAAATCACCTATACATATATCCCAAGAAGGATGGTAGAGGTGTTGATACATTAGGAACTCATTTACACAAGGTAAGCCTATTGCTGACAATCAGGCACTTTTTTCCAACTGTATGTTTATGATGGATTAGAGAACAACTTATAAATGGAACATATAAAATATCTAGGTAATGTTTTTGGGCAGTCCTTCCTATTAGAATTATCTATCTATCTCAATGCATTGTGCAAATGTGGTGAGTATGATGGGCACTTTTGTGCTGGGAGCGGTCATGGGCTAGTTTTTTCATTAATTTATTGACTAAAATAGTCTTTTATCTATTATGGATCCAAAACATGAGTAGAAAGGTTTCAATATTGTCAATGTTTATATGTAGAAGACAGGTTAAATAATTTTCTGTGTGTATTACATGTTTCTGAAAAATCAAGATCTGTGTATCATTGTAATAAAATGGATTATTTATCAATCAATAAACTACCGTCAGTAGCTGTAGCAGTGAATGTTGTTGGAATACATTTGTAGATATTATCTAGAAATGTACTTACTTGACAACCTAAATAAACAGGTGCTAGTGTATGATAAACAACAAATTGGGGATAATTCTAAACCTGTTTGGATAAAAGTAAATTAATAAATTAGTCTACTTACGGCTCTGGACTGTACTGAGCACCTCCGAAAAAGCCGTGCCTGTCTGGCTGCGTCGTCACCGAGGAGCATATAGATGTTGTATCGCCCAGATCACTCCTATCTCCTCCTGCACTTTTCACACTTTTTTGCAGCGACATTTTAACAAAAATTCACACTACTATCTTCCACCTGCTACCATCACTCGCACTAAACAATTTCTAGAGCCGACCCCAGAGTGGGCGTACAAATTAATTACAAAACATATAACTGTCCAACACGCCCGTCCCGAATCACATAACTTCACAATACAACTGGTGACGAGAAAAGGCCATTGAGCGCACACTGTGACGGCCGGCACATATCCGAGAAAGGTGATTATGATATACGCGCTTGGAAGAAATACAAAGTATACAAACTATTATTTTTCTTATCAAAACTCAACGTGTGGGTGGGCGACTGTAGTGAATACAAGTACAATTACAATGCACGTCACTTTTAATGTTGTCAAAGCAAAGCAAAGAAACAGTGTTGGTCGTTTTATGATTCAACAGAATCGATTTAAAAATAAGATTATTTCAGCCGAATCAGAACCCTATATGCTGAATTAAATAATGAGTAAAAAATTGTATGTACTTATGTACCAATTTCCAAAAGTTCATTCTCCATTTTTCTAAATAAATATTTAAAAATTTAATTATTTTTAATTGAAGTATTACCATAATTGAAAATCGAAGTTCCATAATTGTGTATTTCGTGGATTTAGTCGATTTGTTTACCAAGAGAGAGTTTACTCTTATATACTCTTTAAGAGAGTTGATGATTTGATATAGGGCAAAGTCGAGTAAATTGTACTGCCTTTTAAATCATACCACCTAAAACTCGATTTCTCATTAAACAAACTTTTTTCAAGACTGGCAATACCAAACTATGCTTTATGTGTCTCCTCCAACTACCCGCCATTTCAACAATTTCTGCAAACAAAAAGTTCTGGTTTAATTTTTTGTTAATTTTCATACTGGTTTGTAAGATCATAACAAGTGATATAGGTACTTAAACTAAAACTACGCAGTCTACATATAATGTAGACTTTTAGTTACTACTACACACGGTACTACAAACTAAAACTAGATTGTTGTGTGACTAGGTTTTGAATTTATGTTGTTGCAAGTACAAATCGTACCCGAATATTATCGTACAAATGCATTTAATTTGATTATTATATATTAATAATTAGCTATATTATTGTGCCCGCTTGGCGGTGAAAGGGTCGCCTCCTATTTCATGGAACCAAAAATCATAATTGGTGAAACGTGGGTATTAATTCACCTCTGCCTACCCCTTAGCGAATTTATAGACGTGCAGGCTATACTAATATTATAAAGATTTATATATTGTATTACTGTATTTTTGCCTGTCACTTTACCCACGCCGCGCCGGTGCAGTGACGTGATGTTTGCCTTCCCTCCTTTCCGGGGTTCGATGGGGACGCTGTAATGGGGTCAAATAAAAACCATAGATGGCTCAGAGCCACTGGACCACTCGATAAGCAAAACACAACGCGTGTGGAGCCACAAGTCAACAGCTAGTACCTAATCCATAACTAAACAAATTCATGTGTTGAGTTTTGACGCGAATACGAAGAAGGGAGTATTGCGCTATTATTTTATTTATAAAAAAAATTCGAGTTTTTATGTATAAAAATGGTGGATTGTTAGACAGAACGTCTTTGACACCGCACACAAGTGTAGGAAAGTGACATATTTTTTATAATAAATTACTTAAAATAAATTGTGACTTTTCATGTTGGTTCCAAAACTCCCTAGGGAGCTTCTAGTACAGTGCCGAAAACTTTACTGAGGCAGCAATCATCTCATTGATCGTCATCATCATCATCAACAATAATTCTATATAACTGATATAATACAACACAAAATTATTATTTGATTATTGATTACTGAAATATATAACTAGATTTAAGTACTTTTGGTCAATAAATGAATGTATTCAAATTACACAAAATAAGACTTGACATAAAGGTCCTAGTTACCATCTTAGACAATAGGTTACCATGTCATAGAATTAAAAAAAAAACGTAGTATCAGGTCAGCTGTCAGTTGGAATTTGAGTTGAGAGGAGTGGATGGGAATTAAATTTATACATAATTTGGGGTTATTATTATACTTAAAGTTGACAGAAATTAATAAAGTATGAATAATTTAAGAAGGCCTTTCACAGTTCCAATTCTATCTAGACTTAGTTCTACCGCTGCCCATGAGTTTGTGAATAGAAATCCTCGTAATTTAGAAAGAATACGAATAGCCCGCAAACCTGATGGATATCATCTTGATAAACCGGGCAGAAACTTCTGGCACAAGTTTGTATACAATAAACTTAGAGTGTAGAATAAATCCAAGCTTGTATTAATTATTATGTACTAATTTAGAAGTGTGTGTGAATTAAGTATATATCATGCACCACTTCTGCTAGTTATTGAGACTGCACTATTTACAAACAAAGATTATTTTCTGTTTTACAACATTCAATAAATAAATTTAATTAACTCATTTCAGGTTAACGTTGATTTCAAGTAACAGAACAGTTACAGCCCAACTTGTCCACTATATCAATGGACCAGTTATTGAAGCAAAAACATCTGAATGGGCTCTGCGTAAACAGCTATACAGCATCAAAGACACCAGTGCATATATTAATTTAGGTAGAGTCTTTGCTCAACGGTGTCTAGAAAGCGGCATCTCGGAGATGTACTGCGATTTAAAACCAGTGGAAGGTGGTAAAGTAGATAGGTTTCTTAAAGAAGTAATTAATGGCGGAATAAAATTGGAAGAGCCAGGTGTTTATAAGAAACCATGTCCATGGGATCAGCACAGACCAGAGAAACCGTGGCAAGTTGCTGAAGAATAAAGTTTATTGTAGATTTATTATGAAAAGTAGTGTAATTTAAAAATAAATGTAATATTATAAGTTATTTAAGTCATTTTGTGGAAGAGGAGCATGCACCAATGTTATGTATGTACTTATTGACATCTAACCTCATCCGCAAACCAGCACCTACCTATGTACAGATGACACAGTGTACTTAAAATATAGGCTCTCCTCTTTAGGCGGGACGTTAGACAGCAGTATCTAACATAAATGTACAATTTAAACAAAATTTTTATAAGATCAAATTCTATGCTCCAAGGTACCGGCTATGGATGCAAACAGATTGGCTCGGATGAAATGATCTTTGTCATCATCTTTATTAGTGTACTTTTTTTTTTCCCCATTGGCACCAAAAGTTTGCACTTTCGTTGGAGCCCTAGTATTTTAATTTTTATACGGCTTCACCAGGAGTGACTGCCACCTAACTTTTCAACCATATGAGGAAAGCCTGCCCCTATATAAAATAAAAAATAAAAATAAATTTATTCTCTCAAATCAATTGAATACAAATATAAAAAACAATGATATAAATTACTTATTAGTATCTTAGTGGTTATACAAATACTGTAATTGTGTGACTGGTGCCTGAACTAGATAGGTACAACAGTTTGATCAGTATTTGTAGGTCACCAGGAATCTATGCAACCAAGGAACGAGTAAAACAAGTACAATTAGACTAATTATTTGAACAAAAACAAACTACATTATGAATTAAGTATACCTTGCTAATTTATAGATTACATTTACCTTGGAACCTCGAGTAAATGCTCTGGTTGATCATAATTTAGATGCTGCAACCAGTTTGTAAGCATTTTTTTGCATTTTTGTTTCTAGATTTAGTATATAGGCTTATGCTTCTACTAGCTCTATTGTAAAGTCTTTGACCCTGGATGTAACATATATTTACAAGACGCAGAGCTGACTTGGACAGCCTTAAACTGTGTACATACTAAGTCAACGAACGATATTCAAAGTTGACTACCGAACATTGTCGTACTGAACTTTCTCCAATTAGTATTTAACAAGGTGGCAGGTGTTAGCAGATGGTACAGTAGAGATAAGGCAAGGAGATGGGCGGGTTCTCCAAGCACCGGCCTGGGGATGACAGTTAGAGCTGCCTGTCACCCTAGCAGAAGCAGGGCAAGGGGTGGGCCTTATCGGCCCAAGATGAGGTCACTCACCATATCCAAGAGTCCATTTATGGATGGCCAGTGATTGATGAACTGTTCTGACCGCCCTAGGCTAATTTAGAAGACGCGTCCCCACCAAATGTTTAACATTTAAAAGAGTAATAGTATACCATTATTAGCAGTTTTGACTTAGTTTACAATTGTGATTTTAATGTGGTTCATACTACCTACAAAAGTGATGTTAATGTGGTTCATACTACCTACAAAAGTGATGTTAATGTGGTTCATAATACCTACAAAAGTGATGTTAATGTGGTTCATACTACCTACAAATGAGATGTTAATTTGGTTCATACTACCTACAAAAGTGATGTTAATGTGGTTCATACTACCTACAAAAGTGACGTTAATGTGGTTCATACTACCTACAAAAGTGATGTTAATGTGGTTCATACTACCTACAAAAGTGATGTTAATGTGGTTCATACTACCTACAAAAGTGATGTTAAAATGGTTCATACTACCTACAAAACATACTACCTACAAAAGTGACGTTAACGTGGTTCATAATAAATAAATAAATAAATAAATAAATATTCCACGACATTCTACACAACGCTATCTAGACCCATGGTAAGCATAGCTTAACTAGCTTGTGTTATGGAATCTAGAATGCGGATAAACATACTTAGATACTTTTTTTTTTTGTAAATACATACATATTATACATAGAAACACCCAGACCAATGCAAATATACATATTCATGCACACAAATATTTGCACTGAGCGGGAATCGAACCCGCGCCCCCTGCATAGCAGTCGAATGCTCTACCGCTACGCCACAGAGGTCGTCAAAATAATAATACCTACAAAAGTGATGTTAATGTGGTTCATACTACCTACAAAACATACTAGTACCTACAAAAGTGACGTTAACGTGGTTCATAATACCTACAAATGTGATGTTAATGTGGTTCATACTACCTACAAAAGTGATGTTAATGTTGTTCATACTACCTACAAAAGTGATGTTAATGTGGTTCATACTACCTACAAAAGTGACGGTAATGTGGTTCATAATACCTACAAAAGTGATGTTAATGTGGTTCATACTACCTACAAAAGTGATGTTAATGTTGTTCATACTACCTACAAAAGTGATGTTAATGTGGTTCATAATACCTACAAAAGTGATGTTAATGTGGTTCATACTACCTACAAAAGTGATGTTAATGTGGTTCATACTACCTACAAAAGTGATGTTAATGTGGTTCATACCACCTACAAAAGTGATGTTAATGTGGTTCATACTACCTACAAAAGTGATGTTAATGTGGTTCATACTACCTACAAAAGTTTTCAGATCGAAATGCAAGCGAAACTATCGTTGTCCTTTAATCTACTCGGTATACTTTTTTTTTTAAAAAGGACACGTTTTGACTTCACCTCGCCTGGTGGTAAGTTGAAGGCAAAGTCGCAGGAAAATGGGTGACCATTACAAAAACGTACCATGTTAACAATGGCGGCACCAACTTGACGGCCTCATCACATGCTTTTTCACTCCCCGCTTAGAGGGCCCGGGGCTGCAGGAAGAAGGAAACACGTGTTCTGGCTAGGAATTCCAGGTCTTAATGGTACGGCAAAGGAAAGAGCCACTGAACCGGTTGGTTCTTGATGCAACCTTAGGGTGGCAAACCATTGTTTATAGCTGCTTTATATTAACACTTTTCAACGTATACAGTCCTAAGTCCTCACTCATGTAACAGTGAAGACACTAGGAAGATGGCTCCTTCGTGATCCGACTAGGGTAATCCCCGAAACACCCATTTCCGGTGATCACTGTGTCATCTGGTATGAGAGGCTTTCGATGCCTCTTCAGCTAGTCCTTGATGGATCTTATCGCGGCTACTACGGCGTGCCCTGTGCGCTCAAGTCGTTACTTTTACTCCACACCATGAACTGGTGGAACTGAAACTACTGAGACTTTTTTTTTATACAACTTAGGTGGCAGACAAGCACACAGCCCACCTGATGGAAAGTGGTTACCGTGACCTATGAACGTATGTAACACCAGTGGAGTCACATCCGTGCTGCCAACCCTGTAAGAACAGCCTTCTTTGCCTTCAGTGCAGAACACAAAATCAGGACAAGCCTTGGGTCTTCCCACTGACAGCACAAAAACTCCAGTGAGCTCTGGCTACCCTACTCACCGCCGGGAACACAACACGAGGTTATAATAGCCGTGGTATTCTGTAAGGTGGAGGTACTTCCCCAGTCGGACTGCTCAATTTGGACGGGAATACCGTCGTGTCTTACCTCCTAACAAAAACTCGAGAAATCAAGGTTTCTCGAGTCTCAGGTTCACATCCCTGCTCCCGCCAGGTGCCATGGTGGGGTTCGCGCAAGGTGACTCGCCGGCTCGAAGGTCGTGCTTTACCCCTTAACGAACCTTTTGACCAGGACTCGTTCTAGTTCCTGCAGCAGCTGCGCCTTAATAACCTACGAGGCCTCTGACCATATACGGCTATAAACTGCATGATCGTACTAACGTAAATTCACCTACAGTTATCGGGCCCGCTTATGGTGGGCTGAAGCAGCACCAACGAAAAGCCAACGGGCTGCGCCCTTCAATTTGGTGCCAAACTTCGGAGATGCTCACCGAAGTCCTATGGGCCATCGACCACGAATCCCAATGTTTCATTTGAAGCTTAATGCCGTTGGGAAAACCTTCCACTATGAGGCTGGTTCCTAGGAACCCATGAAATGACCCATGAAATAACATGGCCTCTGTTTTATACAGAGCCCAGCTGTCACTGTGTGACAGCAATCCCTGTGAAACACCGTACGACATCTCACAGCCGAGGCCGGTCATGGTTGGGTAGATGACGGCTCTCTCTATCAGAGACACCCCAACTATGCGGCATAGGTAGAGATGCACTTCGTGATATACAAGCACTAATGCAACTCCAGGGCAAAGTGTTGAGCGCGTTGGTGATGTCCAGGTACACCGCCAACATTACCTCGCCACTTGCGACCGATTCCCGCACCAGAGTTCTCACACGCATGGTGGCATCCACCGTGGAACCCCTCTGGTGGAAGCGATTTGGGCCATCCGCCAGTTCTGGTCCCACTCAGGAGAGGTCCTAGACGAATCGCTTTACAATAACTCTTTCAAAGAATTTGCACACCTCGTCGAACAATGCTATGGGCCAGTAAGTCCACTGCCACCTTCTTTTGGATAAAGACCAGTTTCCCCGTCTTCCAATATTTGGAAACTGGCCTCGTTCCAGACCTGCGCTGAGAAATTGTTATTGTAGGTATTAATTTCATTTTCAAATTCACCGGAGGGAAATAGGCGTGAGTGTTTGTATTAATTTCTTATTTTTTCTGTTTTCCTTTGTCGCACCATTAAGGAATTCATTACCAACTCGCGTGTTTTCTTCTTCCTACAGGCAAGGGTCCTTTGAGAGGTGTGTGAAAAAGCATTATGTTGAGGCCGTCAAGCTTAGTGTCACCATTGTAACATGGTATATTTAAGTAATGGTGACCCTATTCTCTGGGACTTTGCCTTTAGCATATCATCAAGCGAGGCGAAGTCTAATTGATGTGTTCTAAAAAAAAGCCTAAAAATTCTTAAATGTCAGGTCAGAGAGCAGTGTATATGGGTACACCCATGATAAATAGTATATGCGAAGATACGATTTCAGCGCGCGCCCCTCCGATCCTTGCGTACTAGACTACAGCCTAATTAGCCTAAGGGTGAATCAGACCCTGCCCGATGGCCCAGGGTACCAAGGACTTGCCTTATTGGGTAACCTTACATCTCACCTCATTAACTAAGATGCGTGTGGCACTTACTGCATTTTCGGTCGGTTCGAGTTTTTAGTCCGACAACCACATAATACACATAAGGGTTTCCAAACTAAAAAAATCAAATGAGGTGTTATGAAGATATAAAAACTTATTTCCACAGGTTTTTCCACTCATTACTTAATTTTTAAGCCAGACATAAGTTCTAAAATAGAAAAAGAATTAAGCAATATTAGTTTGTTAGTTTTTCTGTTTTAGAACGTAGAACCATCCGTCATTCTAAAAATTACTTGACAGACCTATGAAATTCAATTTTATACTATCTTTGTTATGTAAGAATTAATTAATGAGAAAAATCTTTTTATTTTTTTATACTCATAAACAGTTAGAAATGTTTGTGTGAAGCTGAATAATTTAGTATGTAATTTAACAAAGAAAGTCAGTTGGTGTCGTTATAAAAATGGCGGAAAGAATGATGGCGTCTATTTCTTTTCACAACACATTGACAGAAATATAGTGATCTCTTTCTAGCTTATAGCAGTTTTCATATAATTCTGGGCACGCGTAGTGATCAATATGTCCACGTGACCTGTCGTCAGTCGCGACTCGCGTAATTGCAAATGCAAAATGTACAGGCTAGAAACGTTTGTGTTACAATGAAATCGTAAATATTTTGTTATTATAAGTTGTAGTGTTGTAGTTTTAAAATGCCTGCGTCTATTGGTGTCAATTTACGCGTAACTGGCCACTGCAGCCAAGGCGGGAGAAAGTATATGGAAGACTTGTTTTCCGTTGCTTATCAACAAACTGAAGACGAAAGGGATTTGGAATATGCTTTTTTCGGTATATATGATGGCCACGGCGGGAGTGAAGCCGCTGCCTTTGCCAAGGAGCATTTGATGGACTCTATAGTGAAGCAGAGACAGTTTTGGTCGGACAACGATGAGGACGTACTGAAAGCAATCAGAAATGGTTACATGTTGACCCACTTGAACATGTGGAAAGAGTTAGGTAAACATCAATGTTACGTTTTATTACAGCCCTAATTCTAAGGTTAAAAGCAGCCGCTACTTTGTCCACCATCAAGGAGAATTCCAAGTACAAAATGTTATGCTTGACCTTGTTGAACTTATTCATATTTTTTCTTGAGTGGTTTGACATTGAGCTAACAGGAGTTTTTCGAATGGTCATTGTCATTTGTCTATGTTGTTGCTTTGTTAGATAATAGCTAGCAGAACAAATTATCTTGTTTTTTTTTGGAGATCCCATTCTCTCAAGTGAAAGCAGTTTTACCAGTTTGGTTTTTAAACTGGCTCTGGTTTCCTTCTACGAAAATTTTAGTAAATTAAGGTCATTATTTTGCAGGCTTTTTGTAATGAAAATGTTCCAATTCCAATAAGACCACTTGCAATAATATTTCATGTTGTAAATGTTTTGAAACTCAAACATACATGTTTGTTTAGCAAGTCTTGTTTTCATGCAATCCTTAAATACGACTAATCATCCTTATGAGCAATGCTTACCCTGTTAAATTTTTGTTTAGGTGTTATTAAGAGGAGTAGATTAGTACAGTGAAGAATACCACTATAAGGTATATTTATAGAATGTTTAAAGTGCTGTTAACATATACCTACACATATTTCTATATAGTCACAATTTGAAAGTGTCATCTGTTTTCTATAACATTGTTTTAAGTGGAATAAAATATGAAAAAAACTTTATCAAACTCGGTAATTTTATTTTAAAGAGAGGAAGGATGAAGATAAACTTTAAAAATTGTATTTACTATTAATCGTTTATCCTGCCATTATATATTATATTTTTTGTTTTATTAGTTCAATAACAATTTCCATCGTGTTTAAATCACACAATTGACATAACATAAATAATGTAAAAAAGTATAAGTAAATGGCTTCATATCTTCATAATAATAATACATGTTATTCTTATGTAAACCAATTGTAATAAAAATAAAAACTGTTTTTTTTTTAATTTTAAATTTTATTTGTTATTCGATCTAATCGGTTTCACCTTTGAGGATGCTGTAAGGCGAAACAGGTCAGGTCTAATAAGAAATAAAAAATTCCACCAAGTGCCGTCAATCAACAGTATAAAAAATAAATTTAGAAGACAATTTTCAAGAGTATAGAGTATTTTATTGCTGCCTAATTAGGTACTATAATTTGAAACAAGCTTAAAATTATAATACCAGTCATTTATTTACATTGCTAAATTGCAATTGTAGTTTGAAATTATATAAATGTTTTCCTCCAAGCTGTAATCCTGCCAAGACCTGAAGGGTAACCAAACCTCAATTAAAAGCTGGTACACCTGCTCATTGAGACATCAGGCTTCGGGATATGCTCAGATTGGAGGTTAGAGCAGTTCTCTGTCCCATTGAAGCTGTATAAGTGGGAAACCTTACATCACTAAGATTATGAGATTATGAGTCAAAATTATACAAATGTGTACTTTTTTTTTCAGAGAAATGGCCAAAAACTGTAACAGGGTTACCAAGCACGGCGGGTACAACCGCAAGCATAGCTTTTATACGTCGTGGAAAAATATATGTTGGACATGTTGGTGATTCGGCTATTGTCCTCGGTTACCAAAAAGATGGTAAGACAATGTTTATTAGGCAGATCTTGTCTAACAAAGTGTTTTGTTGAAAGTGTATAGATGTTGATATATTTCTATTGGCTCAATCTTATTCCTGTCTTACTGCTCTCAGCTGTTAACAATTTTGGAACTGGTTGATATAATTGTGGAAGCTTGTAATTGGCGTGTACTAACGTAAATATTGTGTATATGTGAATGTAGCTGTAAGCTCCCCAAACAAAATAAAATAAACAAACTATCATTACTGATAACAGTTATTAGCTTAAGTCAGGGGTCTGATTCTTTGTAATTTACTTTTTAAAATGTTTTGAAAACAATTATGAATTTAAAACTTATGATGATGTATAGAGCATATATTAACAGATCATACCAGATATGGCATGGTATGTCTCAGCTGACAGTATCAACAAGTTAAAAAACAGACTTGATACTTATTACCATAAACTGGAGAAATAGAAAGAAAGAAAAAGTAAACAGGATATAGTCAGTATCAGTTGTCTATGACTGCATGCCCGCTAACCTACAATAACAAAATTGATTCTTTTTTAATTTTCTTATGTTCACATATCGCACGCTTAATATTACAATGACCGAAATCAAAAAACCTCTTTTTTGGTAAATTGCAAAAAACAATTTACAATTAGAACATGGGTAGTTTATTTTGTTATAAATGCCGCAGGATGATAATTGTAAAGTTCGACTTTGTCGTTTATAATAGTATAATAATCAAAGTTTCAGATGTAGTAATTTTTTTTATTATATGTTATTTATTTTCTATTTTACTGGCTGTAGAAAATGAAATTGTAGTTTTAGGTCTTTTTAATAGTAAACGGTGGGTTATTTGTCTAAAAGTATAGCGACTCAATTTATTTTGTGCCATTTTAATACTAAACACGTATACTTAATGACTGTCTATTTTGTGTGTATAAGTCAAATTATTACTAATAATGATAACAGTTTTTTTCAGTACGGTCTCTTTTAATAGAAAAATATTATCAACATTAAAGAAAAAGTGTATATTACGTCAAAATAAATTAACAATAGGCATTGTTTTTAATATTTTTACTCAATAAAGGCAATAAAAATCACAGCTCCATATTAGTCTTACATCAATATTCAATAAAAAGTGCCACAAAATGTAACATTAGTTTTATAACATATACATTTTAAATCAGTGTTCTAGTTCATGATTTCTGTGATTCCATTGTGTAAGATACATTATAGAATGGAATCATAAAAATCTGAATAAGAAATAGGTATCAGATTCTTAACAATTAAGTCGCGTAAATTTCTCAAAACACTTTAATCTGCAAGTATTATTACATGGTGGTTGGAATTGACGAGCTTTAGTTTATTTTTTGCTATTAATATAAGATTTACCTAAATTCCTTATCTTTTTAGATTGATTTTGTTTCCAGTTTTCCGGTTGTCTAGTGCGTTTTCTACCTTTACTTTTAGTAAGAACTGCTGAATCCGCTGCTGAAGTTGACTCTTGCATTGAATTATGTTGGTTCTCACTTGTTTCTGGAAATGATGGCTCAAGAGTAGTATAATCTTTGTCGTCAGGATTATGATCTGCCACAGGCTAATTCCTGAAGAAAGTGACGCAGATTTAAGCGATCTTAAATCTGCGTCACTTTCTTCAAGATTAATAGGTGAAACGCGATAATCTATAGAAGTCCTTTTACGGCTGCCACTAGCTTCAAAATACGCTGCTGCATTTAAATATTGTTGATTTTCAGGTTTATTTTTAACATTACATAGCATCTGAAAGTAAATTAGATATGTAAATAAAATATAAATACACATAAACATTAAGATAAGGTAGTTAAAAAGATTGAATTAGATTCACTAAAAAAAGTATTACGTTAAAAATACTATAAAATATAAAGAAAGTACTTACCTGGACATCAATACTTGTTTGAAAATTTTTGGGTTTTTCCATCTCATTAGATGCAGTGCCTGCCTGCAAGCAATAATTATTATATATAAAGGAAATTCATAAATTTCTTGTAACCATAGATGGAAGAACCTTCAATTTAATGATTACTATCCTGGTCTACTGGATTTTGAGGAGGACTATAATTATTTTCAGTCTGAATGAAAACAAGAATTTTTCGTGACCTCGGAGACATTTTACAAAAGAAAACGTAAATAAGTCCAAATCCAAAATAAACTGTTAACTATTTAGTTTTAATATGACCCAACTTTGAACACAACAATATTATCATAAATTAAGTTAGCAAAATATGCATTAATATTAACAAAGTACAGACTCTTTACTAAGTAGGACTCTAAAAATATTATCGATTTTTGTAATAAATAGACTTGACACTAAATTGTACGCGAATACAAATAATCTTGAGTTCATTTTTACTAACAAATAGACTGAATTACTACTATGGTTACCAAACATTATTGTTATTTAGTTTTGAATAGACTTAAAACTGAAAACGTTTTATAATTATAAAAGAAGTTTAATATTAAAAAGTTTCATTGCATAAAGGGTCAAGATATTACAATAAATGTGCACAAAACTTACCTTGCATATCACTCTTAAACTAACATTAAAACTAATAAGTCACTTTTAAAATAAACGAGATAGTGTTTAGTTTGTAACGGTTGAACGAACACTGAATGTGTCAGTGTTATGTCAAATGAGGTGATCAAGGTCACGAGTGTGAAAGAGACCGAAATTTTATAAAACCGAGATAACACTACATTTGGTTTAGTTTCTTGACGTCATGTCATAGATGGCGTCTTTATAATCCTGCAAGTGTATGTAACTCATTTTAGACTCATTTTGAATTAGACCACTTTAATACTAAGCGTGCGATATTATGTATCTTTAGAACAACATAGTAAAGATGTTTTTATTACAGGTTGTGACGAGTGGGCTGCTAAACCATTGACATCAGACCACAAACCAGAGTCTACAAATGAAATAGATCGCATCCAAAGATGTGGGGGCAAAGTGGTCTCAAAGGCCGGTGTACCACGTGTGGTATGGAACAGACCTCGCTTGGGACACAAGGGACCAATCAAAAAGAATACCCCGATGGACGAGATACCATTTTTAGCAGTAGCAAGATCGCTAGGTGATCTTTGGAGTTATAATCCTCAGAATGATGAGTTCATAGTTAGTCCCGATCCTGATGTGGGAGTGTTGACTATAGACCCGTCTAAATTTCGGTAAGTGTGCACGTATAACAACTGTTTTCTAAAAATTTTGTTTCATAAAAAAATCCTTATAATTTATTGTTTTCTTGATGTTTAGTAAAAAGTAATTAATTTGACTAAACTGTCAAATAACCATTCTTTCTACCATCTTCAGTTCTTTGCACTCCTTGAGTTCATCCACTCATCTCTTGAATGCCCTCTGTACAAGGCAACAATAAATGCAAGCATCATACAGTGGCATTGCGCATAGTCAGCAGTTTACGCCGATATTGCCATTTCATAACTACATTCATTTAGTATCATTACGACAATCAAACAGTTCAGGTGTACTCACTATTCTATCATTATCAATCATAGCATATCATTTTGGATTAAGTTGAGTCAATATACAGTTGATCTTAACTTCATCTTTTTATTTATCACCTCGGTATGAGTAGCAGCTCGTACACACCCTCCCTCTTTTGAATTTGATGTCTCTTGGGTGCCAATTCCAGATAGCTGACTTGTGTGTTGATGTGTTTACAATTGTTATAAAACACATTATACAATTTCAGGTGTCTTATTTTTGGAACTGATGGCCTATGGAATATGATATCCCCCGAAGGTGCTGTGAGTTTGGTTCAAGAGACAGAGCGTCATAACGAGGCGGCTCTGGTGGGCGGCAGCGGTAACCAGCCGAGAGACTGGCTCAACCCTTCAAAGAGTCTAGTTGATCATGCACTAGAGAGGTATGTTTTGCCTGCACTGATGAAGTACAAATTTTACATATGATTTTAAGTATGTTCGGAATATATATATTAGGCTTTAATTAATTTTATAGGTTTGAATCCAATTTTATATTCTTGTAAATATTAGTTTATATATTTCTATATTATTCTGATACTTAATACACCTACAATAAATACCTAAATAAAATAAAAAAATGGTTTTGGTTAATAAAATGAGCTTGTTCCGAATTCGAAATCAAAATCTATTTTATGTGTTAAATAAATGCTCCATATCATCTATCGAGTTCGTAATTTGAAATATAATTGTTGCAGGTGGTCTAACACCAGGATGCGCGCCGACAACACGTCGGTGGTGACGCTGATGCTGGACCCGCCGGGCCCGCCGCGCGCCACCGTGCTGCGCTCGCGCGGCGGCGCCGCCCGCAGCGCGCCCGCGCCCGCGCCGCCCGCGCCGCGCCCCGCGCCGCCCGCCGACGTGCCGCAGAACGGGCTCACCATCATGACGCGCTACTCCGACGAGCGCGCCGCCGCCGCGCCCGCCGCGCCCGCCGCGCCCACCGCGCCCGCCGCGCCTCTCGCGCCTGCCGCGCCGCTCGCGCCGCCCGCGCCCCTTCCGCCCTGCGCCACACTGGACGCGCGCCTGCCCGCGGCGCCGCCGCCCGCGCCCGCCGGGGACGCCGACCGCGACCATCTCGACGCGGACGCCGACGACGCCATCGTTAACTACGGAAACCCAGCCGAATCCTATTTCATGGCACGGTTGCTTAACCGTTCGCGTGTCGTTAACACGCTGTCGGCCGTCCACGACGAGATCGCCGGCGAGACCCTGCAGCGCGCGGCGTCCGAGCCCCGCGAGCGACCGCCTGCGCCGCTCACCGTTTTACCGGAAGTCGACGTCGACGGGGACGGAGAGTCTGCCTCGGGGGCGCGGCCGCCGCTACCGCCCCGGACGTCCATAGTGGAACCGGGTTCTCCAGCCGCCGAGCAGGTCCACGCCACCACGGACGACGGTGGAATACAAATCAACGAGGTATCCTCCAGCTCCCCGACGGAGTGTCCGCCGCGTCCCCGGGGCCGTCGTCCCCGCGCGGACCCGCGACGGGACCCGCCGCCTGCCGCACCGGACCGCGTGCTCCGGTCCCATCACGAGGTCGAGCCGCCCCAGCGCCCGCAGACGCGTCAGGCCGCCGTCCGCACGCGTCCACCCGCACCTTCGCCTGCGCCGTCCGCCGACCGCGTGGTCATACTCACCAGACGGGCCACACCCGCGTCTACACCGCCGCCGCCGCCGCCGCCTCGCACGGACCGCGCGGCCGCACCGGAGCCGCGGCCGGCGGCGCGCAGGATCACTCCAGCGCCGATCGAGCCGACCCCCGTGGACGAGGAGGCGAAGCGCGGCGGGTCGCGCGCCACTCGCTCCCAGGGAGCGACGGGGCCGGCGGTGACCCCGCTCGCCCAGAAGATCACGCGCAGTATAGGACTGTACGCGCGCGAGTTACGGGGCGCGGCCGCGGCCGCCGCCGCAGCGGCAGGTGCGCGGGCGGGAAACTCGGCGCGCGCCCCGGGGCCGGCGCGGCGGGCCCCGGCGGCGCGCCGCCCGCCCGCGGAGCGCTCGAAGGAGAACCTCGGCGCCGCGAGGGGCCGCGCCCGCGCCCGCGCCGCGCGCGCCGCCTCGCCCACGCTGCCGCCGCCGCGCCCGCGCACGCGCCGCGCGGATAGCGCGCGCGACGAGCCCGAGGTGCACTCCACCACGGGCGAGCCGCCCGCGCCGCCGCCGCCCGACGCGTGCGCCGGCGCGCCCGCGCCGCCCGCGCGTCCACGCGCGCTGCGCTCGCGCAACGACGCGGGGGAGCCCCTGCGGCCGACGCGGGACGCGGGCGCGTGCAAGCGCCCCCGCTGCGAGGACGCCGGCGGGGGCGCCAGTAAGGCGGCGCGACTCGCCCCCGAGCGCTGCGCGCGAGCGCTGGGCAAGCGCGCGACGGGCCCGTGGGCGCCGGCGCTGGCGCTGCGCAACCGCCTGCGGCGCCGGCTGGCCAAGTAGCGCGGGTGGTCGCCGCCGCCCGCCGGCCGCGGGCTGTAGCCGCGGCCGGCGTCGTGGCGGGCTCCAAAGAGGACTGCGACGTATACGGTTGAATTTTTATGTTGTTGTTTTTGATAGTTCCGGCGCGATCGGTCGGTAGATAGTTTCCGTTTAGTTCTGTGACGTTCCGTTCCGTGGGCCCGGGGTCGCGGGCGCCCGACGTCGTGGGCCCCGCGGCCTCCGTCGACGTTAACGTATAGTACAAAGATATTCTATATTTAACGTGTAAGTTTACCGCGTGGACCAGGAGGTTTATTAGCCCTAGTAGATATTTATTTTCTCTATATTTATAGTTGCTATCGTGATGCATTTAACCCTAGGCCAATTGTGAATCTGACTTTCATTGTTGACGTTGAGTCGAGGCTACGTAGTGATTTCCATATAGATATTCTGCCTTATAAAGCAAAAGTACGACATGTATTGTGATTTTATATATATACTTAGGACTGGTTTACGAATAGAGTTTTATCTATGACGCCTTCTCCATCCACGGCTCCGTCGATGTAAAATTGGGAGCCAAAATATCATAACATTTTGACTATTTACGTTCTGTCTAAGCATGCGGCATTTTAGCTTTAGAAGGGCGTATTTTGTGGTGATCCATATTTCACGTTTTTTGTGACATATAAATTGTTAACATGTCGTTTATATACATACAAATATATATATAGTTAATCCATGAGATGCGATATCTACATTATATAGACAGTCTTTATTATATTTTTAACATACATAAAACTATACCATGAGTGCTTTCTCGAAAAATATAACGTTAATTAAGTGTGCTATTCATAATTATTAGAAATGTACAGTCACATTTTGTACAGTGAACACCAAAATTATTTGTTTAAATTGTGCTAATATGTATTTTATATCTTTAAAAACTAGAGTAGTTATCGGAGAAGTTATTCTTTTAGGAAAAGAATTGTTTTTGTACTTCCTAATTAAGCTTTATTGGTTGTAGGACTCCATAGTGAATATTGTTAAACTGTGCCGGAATATTTGACGAGTGACAGGCTCTGCAAGCGGTGGTGTCTCGGCTGACATTGTTAACATATCTTTTATCATGATTATAAAATAGTTCTACAAACGTGAAAATGAAACTCACTATATTATTTTCAGTTAATGTTAAGTTCTTGGTGCATGAACCATTGTTAGTTAATTCATTCTTAGATCTCTCATAGTTATCCAATATAATAAATAATGCCTCACACTATCCACCTCCACTTTAAATTTAACTATTGAAATAATGTGATTATGAGACCATTGATTTATTTATAAACCAAAAAAAGGTTTAGCGTGAATGCAACTTTGTTGACCACTGTAAAATATGAAGCATATTTTTTAACTGAAACATAAGACGATTTGAATAGATGTACCTAAGAATGGACTGAAGAAGTAATATTAAGTTAAAGAGTCCAAGTTATGTACATATTAATAGTATAAATAAATGAAAAAGTATGTAATAATAATGTGCCTCATTTGTTACCGACAACAAATACATAGGTAAAAGTGTTCTTTGATATATTGAGATATGTATTTTTATTGAAAATAAAATTTATGCATTGTAATTTAGCTGTAAAAGAGAATTTAATATAATTTGTTAAGCTAATTGTGTAAAGATTTTAACATATTGACAGTCTGTCGCTTATATTGTGAAATCAAGGAACTGTATAGTTTAGTTAAAATGTGTTTGTTTGAGGACCTGTAAGGGACAGAGTGTCAAGGTCACGAAAGAATTGGTAACAATTTTGTAACTAGGAGGGTAATTATGCCTTGGAGGAGTGTTCGTAACCGGCGGCGGTTACGAACAGGTAAAATGGTAACGATATAGATTGAGATGCTAAAAACAAATTTATTACTATACATAATTGAAAGTAAAAGGATTATTGTAGATTTTATTTTTTGATTTAAATAAAGTTTGTATGAAATAGATTGTGGAATTTTATTTTTTACCTGTATTCTCTGTATTTTAGGGACGATACGTTTAAAAATTAGACAGCCTCAGTGGTGTGGCGGTAGTGAACGCGGCCGCTACTCATGGGCGTGGGTTCGATCCCCGCTCAGTGAAAATATTGGTATTCGTGGTCTGGTCGTGAAGTTAAGCCGTCAGTCTCGGTTGCCATACAAACAACTATGGTAGTTGGGAACCCTAAAAAGTTCTACAACTGGTCTAGCTGCAATGCTTAGATATCGCCTGAGTTGAGGAGGTCTTATGGCAGTCGCTTCACGGAAAATATCTAGAAGTTAAAAGGCATCTTCGACTAGAAAACCGACCCCAACTGAGTTGGGAAAAGGCTCGGAGATTAAGATGACGTTTAAAAATCAGTAGCTTATGTATTTGATTTCTGTAATTGTTTGGCTCATTAGTTCAAAGCTCTTAGATTTTAGTTCTCTAAGAACAGCTACTAAGAGATGCAATATACAGAGTGAATTTTTCACCTCACCTAGGCGTAGATGGCTTTTTTTAATACCACTTAGGTGGCTGACAAGCACACGACACACCTGATGGAAAGTGGTTACCGTGACCTATGGACGCTTGTAGCACCAGAGAAGACAAACTCGCGCTGCCAACTCTGAAGGCACAGTGTTTCTGTGCCGTCAGTGTAGAAGACAAAGCAGGACAACCCTTTAGTCTTCCCACTGACAGCACGAATTCTCCAGTGAGCTCTGGCTACCCTTCTCACCGCTGGGAACACAACACGAAGTTATTATAGCCGCGGACTACACTACTGTCACTAGTGAGTGGCAATGAATTAAAATTACAAAATTGAATAAAAAATAAGCTTTTCCTATATAGCCAGGAATTAAACCCATTGAATTTGAAAAAAAAAGAACACAGACTGTTTTATTTTAGGGAACGAATTCTGGGAAACAACGACACTCAAACGTTTTATTAAACATTCATTTCGGGCCCCGGGCCCAGAGCTCACTGGAGAGATTTTGTGCTGTCCGTGGGTAGACCAAAGGCTTGTCCTAATTGTGTCTTCTGAACTCTCTGTTCTTACAGGGTCGGCAGCACAGGTGTGACTCCCCCTGGTGGTTGCACACGTTCCTAGATCACGGTAACCACTTTCCTTGTGCGTGTCTGCCACCTTAGTTGTATAAATAAAATTAAGACAAACACATGCCTAAATAATAGTAGAAAAATCGAACCCCTAGTTAGTCAGTTAGTCTAGTTTATTTATTTAATATCTGTAACTATAAAAAGTCACTACAAGATTGTTTAGGTACCTTTAGTTATGTACTTAATTAAATGAATTATAGAATAGTACGACTTTTTAAAACTTCAGAAACGACGTTTATGTACTAACTACCTGTGGGCCGTGGCTCCGCCCGCGTGGAATTCGAATTCCGTTCTAGCATTTGTTTTCGTTCGGAAGTTTTTTTTAAAATACCACTTAGGTGGCAGACAAGCACACGGCCCACCTGATGGAATGTGGTTACCGTGGCCTATGGACGTTTGTAACACCAGAGGAGTCACAGTCGCGCTGCCAACCCTGTAAGTACAGAGTTTCTGTGCCGTCAGTGGAAGACAAAGCAGGACAAGACTGTCTTAAACTGACAGCACAAATTCTCCAGTGAGCTCTGGCTGCCCTACTCACCGCTGGGAACACAACACGAAGTTATTATAGCCGCGGTATTCTGTAGGGCGGAGGTACTTCCCCAGTCGGACTGCTCAATTGGGCTGAAATACTGCCGTGTCCTACCTCCTTGCATCCTGGGATACGCACGGTATCCCTATCATACCCCGAAAGGGGAGGACGTGATGGGCAAGGCGGTGGAAGCGGCGAGCCCGCGCCTTGCCTGCTTTCTACTGTGCTCTCTGATCAGAGAGACATTTGGGAAGCCTTGGAACAACCTTCTACAGGGTCACTCTCACCTGTGTGTAAGGTGCTGCCGCCCATGTTGCCCAGCGTACATCGCATTGAGGTTCCGGACTACGTATTCGGATCCCGTTTCCGTTGCGTCTTCTATTCAGCAGACCCTTCTACTTCAGCTGACATACTTCGAAAACTTGTTGCACCCCTTTAACCCATGCCCGTAATTTTATATCTTTCAAATAATGTATGGGAATCTCCCGAATTTATTGACAGTCCCGGGGCCTTTAAGCGGGGTGTGAAAAAGCATCTGATGAGGCCGCCAAACTGTGTGCCACCATTGTAGCACTTAGTGTCTGTAATGGTGACCCTCTTTCCTGAGACTTTGCCTTTAGCTTACCATCAGGCGAGGTGAGGTCAAGTTGGCGTGTCCTATATAAAAAAAAATTGACATTTATAATTCGGTAATATCTTTTGAATAGAACGTCCGATTTCAATGATTCAAAAAGTATTCTTCAATAGATGTACAGAAACCTGCCGGATGTGTTGACATTTATGGTCACTGCTCCGCTACCTTTTGTAGCAGCGTGATATAGTCCACATTTGCCTTTAGTCCTATAGTTATAGTAGTTATATATGCCTATAGTCTATAACCTCTGTCGATAAATGGACTATTCAAAAGTAAAATGTTCAATTCGAACCAGTAGTTCCTGAGATTAGCGCGTACAAACAAACAAACTCTTCAGCTTCATAATATTAGTATAGCTGTATAGAAGAAATATAGATATAGACGGGGAGCCGGTAGGGATAGTATTATCATTAGCGTCACACTCGATTGAAATGGTATTAGGAAATGAAATTATTTATTAGCAATGCAGGAAAAATGGTAAACAAAGGTGTTGATATAAACACCTCAACAAAGTCTAGGGAACAAGATGACCCCAATTATTTTTTTTCGTGTAAATCTTGTTTTGCAAATAACTGGCAGCAAATAAATAAAAATTGAATAAAGTAGATTACAGAGTTGTTCGAAATTTAAAAATAAATTTAAATAAGTAATGATTTTCGAATATGGAGGGAAAACTTTTAAAAGTGTTTGATTGTGCAGTTTCTCTGAGGCAAAATAAAAATTATTTTTTTTGATTGTAAATAACGTTTATTATCAATAATAAGTACGTCTTTTACGTATGGTTTGTGCATTTTTGTGACTGTAGTCATCATGTCACGTCGTCATTTAAGTCGCGAAGAGATGTTAAGGGCTGTTGGTATGCTGCAAGCTGGACGAACTCAACGCGACGTAGCGGATGCTGTCAACACCCAACCAAGCGTAATTTGCAGATTATAGGCACGCTACAGGTCTACAGGGGATGTTGCCTAACGTCACAGGGGACGAAATAGGGTTACTACCCCGCGACAAGATCGTTTCTTGCAAAATTCCGCAAGGCGGCAACCCACGATTACTGCTCGTCAGTTGGTCGCAGGCCTCCAGTCTCAGCATCAAGTGGTTATTAGCGATCAAACTGTCAGAACAAGACTACACGAAGCCAATCTTTATGCTCGCAGACCGCTTAGGGTTCCAGCTCTTCGACGTGGAAATCGAGGTCGTCGCTTATTGTGGGCTAACGCACATTTACAGTGGACCGACCATCAATGGGCACGGGTTCTGTTTTCCGACGAATCTTGCTTCGGTTTTCATCCTGATTCGAGAAGAGTGCGTATATGGCGAGTTCCTGGACGTCGGAGTCGTCTCCAGAATCCACAAGAAGTTCATCCTTACCAAGGTGGAACAATCATGGTATGGGCTGGAATTCGCCTTGGTGGAAGGACCGACCTCGTTTGGATACGGGGCAATTTGAATGCAAACCAATACATTCAGGAGGTTATACACCCCATGGTAATCCCTCATCGACAGCAGTTCGGTCAAGATTTTATGTTCATGCAAGATAATGCACGGTCACACACCGCGAGGGTAGTGGTCAATGCGTTAAGCGAGCACAATATGACGACGTTGGAATGGCCTGCTCAGTCTGCCGACCTCAATCCCATAGAGCATGCCTGGGATTTGCTTGGGAGAAGAGCTTTCAGTGATTCTTTGGAAAATCTGAACACTGAAGAACAACTTTTTTTACACCTTCGCAGTGTATGGAGCCATATTCCACAGACGATGATTGACAATCTCATACTAAGTATGCCACGCCGTTGTCAAGCTGTTGCTAATGCTTTAGGAGGTCCTACAGATTATTAAAAACGTTTAAAGTACGGTTAATTACTGTATTTCTTACTACCTCGTTATTTTTGTGCCTAATCATAGAAGGTTGTAATACTCAATATTGGCACTATTCAATTCTTTCTTAAAAAAAAAATCTTTTTGTTTTTGTTTTTATTAAAATTAAAATTAAAAACGGTATAAAAATACCCTTCTATTGATATAAAACACTCACTATTACAAGAAAGGTTTTTTAAATAAAAACTAGAAATGTCCTTGTTCCCTAGACTTTGTTGATGTGTGTATATTCAATCAATAAGCCTATCGCAGCCCCGTGCTGGACACAGGCCTCTCCGAATGTTGGGAGGTTTTGGCCTACTGTTTCCACGCTAGCCAGACGGGTTGGTACAGGGTTTCATTTCGAGTTTTCCTTCTCTCGCAGTGATATCGTCTGCGTATTTTGCCATTAGTCGCCTCTTACGACACCCTTCGGATGAGACAGGGTAATGATTCTTGTATTCTTTCTCCTACCGTTATGGTGTACAAATATTTAAGTGATTTGACTTATATCTACTGCTATATGTATTTCGGATCTCTCCATAATCTTCGTTTAGGTAATGCAAACAGGCCGAGTATTTTATTTATCTTAAGCTTTTGACCTTTTTAACAGTCTTCAGAACTCCAAACTAAATTCATTTATTTAAAACGTTGAGTGATTTGACTCAGATTTGAAGACCTTATGGATGTTTGGGGGCACACCAAGGCCTTCGGAGCTAAGCTAAACTCTCCTGAAATCAGGTATTGGAGTCACCGTCGGGGTTGGGCAGTCAGACGGCAGTCACTCCCATAAAAGTTATATGAGCCTAACTAAAAAAATTGCAGATGATGAGTAATTAGAATAATAATCTTCCTTTAATAATCGTACCGAACCTTTGTTGTTTGTTGATATTATCTGTGACAGAACAAAATGTTTAAATTGGTACTCTGGGCTGTATCTTTGGAGCGTTGCAGGTAGCTTACCATTAGGTATGGCGCTTGTTTGTTACCCAAGTAATATAAAATAGTGTTAACGCCTAATAATAATGTACCAGTTGCATCTAACAGGATGACATTATGTTAATTTTATTAGGCGCCTTTGTCTACTGAACTAATTGATGTACTTGTCATTCACTCGCCATTATAAATCTGTACAAGAAATCAACTCCGTGTATCATTTCCGAAAATATAATCGCCTACCGGCCCAAAGACCATCACCATTGGTCCTTCGAGCCGGATTAATCAAGAAACCAAGGATTATCGTTATCAGACCTGGAATCTACTGAAAAACGGGAATAACCATTGTTTTTGTGAAGTCCGGTCGGCGTCGCACACGTTGCAATGGAATGTGCATTGGAATGCGCTTGATTCGTAGTGTTGTGAGAATATTTGTTTTATATTTTATAACCCAACACTCTTAAAGGTATAGTTAATCATTATTATTAAGAATTCAACGCAATCAAGGTTAAAAAAAAAGCAATTTCTAACTTTTAGTTAAAGTTGTTAAAGTAATTTATAGATTGTTTTTAGTGTCAGATTTATATATTTGTTAATTTTATTTCGAGATTAGATAAACCGTAATAACGAAGTTATTTGTGAATTTAAGCATATATACTTGTGATTAACTAGTATTGAATTACAGTACATTACGTGTAACTTTAAATCTGTGTAGGTACCTACCTACTTAACGAAAAGTTATAGGTGTAACTTTTAACTGTGTTTTAAAGATTATTTATTTATATCTGATTAGGTTTTTTACTTCTTTAAATATTTACTTACCTGTCATAGTCAATATTAGATAGGTACGTTACGTAAGGTATATAGCTTGCAATAGTAGGTGTATAAGTATTGTGCCATTGTTTTTAGAGTTTGTTATAAATTCCAGGTGATCGCACTTGCTTCCCAAAATGACCACATCAGAGTCGATTAAGGAATTAACTAAGAAAAGAGGCAGCTTTAAAGGTCAATTAACATATTTCAGTAAATATTGTTTGGACTTGAAACTGCCATTGACTGGCATCGTTACTAGGGAATTGCAGTCACGTTTAACTCGGATTGAGGGTTTGTATGACCGATTTGACGAGGTGCAGTTGAAAATTGAGTGCCTAGTTGACGACGATGCTGCCGCACAGGTACAGTTTGACGCTCGTGCGGATTTTGAATCACAGTACCATAAAGCGCTTGCGGTTGCGCATGAGATGTTAGGCATATGTACTGTACCGCCTTCGGAAAGCACTAAGAGTGAAGTAGGTAATCGTCAACTCGTCCAGCTACCAACAATTCAATTACCTAAGTTTAATGGTTCGTACGAGAATTGGATTGAATTTCGAGATACCTTTGCCAGTCTCATACATTCAAATAATGATATGGATGACATTAGTAAATTCCATTATTTACGTACTAGCTTGGAGTCTTCTGCACAGGTGGTAATTCAATCTATAGGATTTTCAGCTTCTAATTACAATGTGGCGTGGCAGTTGTTGTGCGAGCGATTCGATAACAAGAGATTATTATTGCAAAATCATATCGCATCATTGTTTACTATTGACAAGATAGTGAAAGAATCTTTTGTCAGTTTAAAACGTTTAATTGATCATGTTAAAAGAAATTTACAAGCATTAGCTGTTTTAGGAGAACCTGTTGACACTTGGGACTCGCTGTTAATTTACATAATAAGTGGGAAATTAGACCAAAAGACTAACA
Organism: Eilema griseolum; assembly: GCA_963662185.1. Lineage (NCBI taxonomy): Eukaryota > Metazoa > Arthropoda > Insecta > Lepidoptera > Erebidae > Eilema > Eilema griseolum. Next base: position 9,573,215 of record OY759249.1, read on the forward strand.
GGAAGTGGGAAGAGTACAAAGGTCGGTTAAATGATGATAAATTTAATAAGTTTGGTGAATTGATGAACTTCTTGTGTAAACATGCTAACTTTTTAGAAAGTTTAGAACTCGCTCACACTCATCATACACAATCAAATTCCAAGGCCAAGTCTATGGTTTCAATACAGCAGACCACTAATAAATCTAGTTCATCTACTAACACATCAAGTAAAATATTATGTCCCAAATGTAAGGGTGACCATATCTTACCTAGCTGCTCACAGTTTTTAGCGCTTAGTAATGAAGCTCGACTTAAGCTGTTGCCCACATTAAAGGTTTGTTTTAATTGCTTAAAGTCGGGTCATTTTGCAAATAATTGTAGAAAACCTGGTTGTAGTATTTGTAAACGCCGTCACAATAGCCTTGTTCACCTAGCTGAGCATAAACCTGCAGTTATTAGTCATACTCAGAATAATAATGTAGTCTTACCTGAGAATGTACCTTCTGCGTTGCCCACCGCTGGGCATAGTGGTCAAACTTTGGCGGTAAAGGTAACTTCTTCTGAGCAACTCGATGTGCTCTTGTCTACTGCATTAGTAAAGATTTACGATAATAATAATAAAGAACATGTTGTAAGGGCAGTTCTAGATAGTGGTAGTACGTCATGTATAATGACGGAACGTTTATGTTCACAATTAAGTTTAACACCGCATTACATAGATAGGTCAATATTGGGAATCAATAACGTTACTGCATACGTAGGTAAAACTTGTCGGGTTAGTATTAAATCATTGAATGATAACTTTACCTCTGACTTTTATTGTTTTGTTTTACCGTGTATAACTAATGATGTACCCAGTCATGATATTGACATTAGTGATCTTAAAATACCTTCAGATATTTGTTTAGCTGATCCTACATTTTATAAGCCTGCTGCTATTGATATGTTGCTAGGTGCTGATCTCTTTTGGGATTTGTTAGGGTCGCAAAGAATAAAATTGGGTAGTAAAAAACCAATGCTCTTTGAAACAAAGTTAGGTTGGATCATATCAGGACCTGTTTCTGGTAGTCATATTTCATTATTGACAAATAATTCATGGTGTTATTTTGTTAAAACTCCTGACGACTGTGACCCCCCAAAATCTGAATGTGAATCTGATTGTGATTTAACACGATTTTGGCAATTAGAGGAGATTGATTCTTCGTCGTCATTTGTTTACTCACATGAGGAAAAACTCTGTGAGGAACATTTTATTAAAACTACGACTCGTCTTGAGGACGGTCGGTTCTGTGTGAGGATCCCTCTAAAGCGGAGTTCTGCTCTTTTAGGTGATTCACTGACAAGAGCAAATCAATGTTTTCTTTCTCTTGAACGTAGATTGAAAACTAAGCCTGACTTAGGTGAAATGTATCGCAATTTCATGTCAGAATATGAGTCCTTGGGCCATATGTCTGCATGTGAACAACCTATTTCAAGTACAAGTGGATATATTATCCCACATCATGGTGTACGTCGTGATCAGAGCACGACAACCAAGTTAAGGGTTGTTTTTAACGCGAGTAGTCCCACGTCATCAGGAATTTCATTCAATGACCTTCAGATGGTTGGTCCGACTGTTCAGGATGATTTACTGTCAATTTTGCTCCGGTTTCGACAACACAAATACATTTTGTCAGCCGATGTCGAGAAAATGTATAGACAGATTGTTGTTCATCCATCTGATAGGCACTTACAACAAATACTCTGGCGAAATAATGCGGATGAACCCGTAAAGGCGTTTCAGTTAAATACTGTCACGTACGGTACCGCAAGTGCGCCATATCTAGCAACTAGATGTTTAAAACAAATTAGTATGGAATGCAATGATAGTAAAATCACTGAAATCATCGCACATGATTTATATGTCGATGATTTGCTCACTGGTGGGGATGATCTTGCTGAAGTATTATATATACGCAAGCAGGTAACTGCTGCCCTCGCTTCAGCTGGCATGCCATTGAGAAAATGGCAATCCAATGAGCCACAATTGGTGACCGACTGTTCTCGTACGCTTCTTCACTTAAATATGGGATCTCATGAATCCTGCAAGCTTCTCGGTCTTGGCTGGTACGCAGATTCAGATGAACTCTGTTTTCCGATAGGCTTAGTCTTACCAAAAGGTAATAGCAAGCGAGATTTACTGTCGGCCATTGCACGAATATTTGACCCTATCGGTCTACTAGCTCCTGCAGTAGTTAGTATGAAAATATTATTACAAAAATTATGGTTACAAAAACTCTCATGGGATGAACCATTAAGCCCAGAGATTCATAAACATTGGAATGATATTTTAAAAACGTTACCTTTGGTTAATGATATTCGGATTCCTAGATTAGTAGTTTGTAATTCATATAAAGTGGTTCAGTTACATATTTGTACAGACGCGTCTGAGCTCGCGTATGGAGCCTGCGCTTATGTTCGTAGTACCAACGATAACGGAGAAGTTTTGGTTCGCTTGTTGTTGGCTAAGAGTCGTGTTGCGCCTATCAAACCCACAACCATTCCTAGATTGGAGTTGTGTGGGGCGTTAGTAGGCACTCGCCTATATGAAAAGATTAGCAAATCTTTAAGAATGCCCATTAGTGAGGTTTGTTTCTGGACCGACTCCACCATCGTGTTGGGTTGGTTGCAAATGCCACCTTCAAAACTTCAGCCTTTTGTACGTAACCGCGTTGCTGAAGTATTAGATAAGGCAGGCAGTTGCTTGTGGCGACACATCCCAACTCAGCTGAATCCTGCAGACCTACTATCCCGTGGTATGGATATTAGCTCCCTGCAAACTTCAACGTTATGGTGGACTGGTCCCGAATTTCTTAGTCACGAACCCATTCAGGTACCTCCTCAGTTAAAATCTGTGACAATCCTGCCAGAGATCAGGCCCAACGTTTCATTAACCACTGTTACTGATACAATTCAACCAACTGAGTTAATTGATATAAGTCGTTTTTCTAACTATCTCCGATTAATACGTACGGTAGCTTACGTTCTCAAATGGATAGATTGTTGCAAAAAACAGCCAGCACTATCATCCTTTTTGACAGAAACTGAACTGAGACGTGCACAGTATTTAATTATCCGACAATGTCAAAGGGAATCTTTTCCAGAATACAATGTTCTATATAGTAATAAAGAATTACCAAAAAAAAGTTCCTTATTGAAATTTAATATATACTTAGATGAACATAAAATCTTACGCGTAGGCGGCCGACTTGACAATTCCGATTATAATTATAATAAAAAACATCCCATTCTATTACAGTCCTCTCACATTTTTACACATTTATTATTTGAATTTGAGCATCGTAGGCTGATGCATGCTGGTCCTCAGCTGCTCCTCGCTTCTATCAGGGATATTTATTGGCCTATAGGTGGTCGAAGCTTAGCAAGGCATTGCTATCGCAAGTGCGTGCGATGTAGTCGCATGGCAGGCAAAATTGCTACTCCTCTAATGGGAAACTTGCCTCGGCAAAGGGTTTCATCTACCGGTTTTCCATTTGAAAACGTAGGTGTAGATTATGCAGGACCAATCATGTCTGCTACTCGTCAGGGTCGAGGTTGTAGATTGGCAAAGGTATACATCGCGGTTTTTATTTGCTTTAGTACCAAGGCTATCCATCTCGAATTAGTTGGTGACTTGACGAGCAACTTATTTTTAATGGCATTGCATCGGTTTATCTCGCGAAGAGGAAAGCCTATTAACCTCTACTCAGATAACGGCACCTCGTTTGTCGGTGCTTATAATGACTTATCCAATTTTTTAAAGCAAAACTGCAATTCTTTAGGTGAAAGTGTAGCCAACGAAGGCATTAAGTTCCATTTTATTCCGGCTTATAGTCCTCATATGGGCGGTCTCTGGGAAGCAGGTGTCAAATCTACCAAGTACCATTTGCAAAGAGTGTTGGGAAATTGTAATCTGACATATGAAGAGCTCAACACTACTTTGATACAAATTGAAGGAATTTTGAATTCTCGACCGTTGACTCCATTATCTTCTGATCCAGCTGATTGTTCTCCGTTAACGCCAGGTCATTTTATAATTGGACGACCCTTGACATGTTTACCACAGCCAAATTATGAATCTCGTTGCACAAGTAACCTATCCAGATTCCAGCGCATCGAACAGCTCCGTCAACACTTTTGGGCAAGATGGAGCAAGGAGTACATTGCGGAGCTACAACTCAGGGTGAAGTGGCAATCCTGTAAGGACAGTCTTCAGCCGAATACCTTAGTGGTAGTTAAAGAGGATCACCTTCCACCGCTGAAGTGGAAGTTAGGACGGATAGTGGCTGTGCATCCTGGCTCGGATAACATCGCACGGGTAGCGGATATACGGACATCAACAGGAGTTATTCGGCGTTCATTTAGCAAGATTTGCCCCCTTCCAGTCTCTGGGTAAAAACAACGTTTTTACGGCCGCCGGAATGTTAACGCCTAATAATAATGTACCGGTTGCATCTAACAGGATGACATTATGTTAATTTTATTAGGCGCCTTTGTCTACTGAACTAATTGATGTACTTGTCATTCACTCGCCATTATAAATCTGTACAAGAAATCAACTCCGTGTATCATTTCCGAAAATATAATCGCCTACCGGCCCAAAGACCATCACCAAATAGTAAGTCTGAAAAAACAATAAAAAATGGAGATTATTTTTGAGGTACCTAAGTACTTTCCTAGAAAATAAATTAATTTACCAGACCTAGCTTAATTATAATATATTGCTTAAAAATTAAGTAGATAACTCCAAGGTCGAGAAAAGCCCTAAAAATATTAGTTAATAAAATAACTTACGCACGTTGCTAAGCTAAGTTCTCATAATATAATGCTCACTGCGTGTTCAAAATAACTGTTTCTTATTTCAGGTAGCTTTTACGGTACGCAGCGGACTATCAGAGATATTCTGTGTCGGCAGCGGACAATGAATGCGGAAGTTATCGGTCCAGATGCATCGTCCCCTAACATGAATGGCTACCAACCCGCCCTATTTTTATTCGCACCGCTGTCTAACAACGAGCACCCGCTCACCCTACTATTTCAACTCGGCTAGGTTATAGTTTGGGCGCGCGCTCTAGCGTCCTGCCTTGCTCCCTATTGGCCGGTCGTCGTCAGTTACGCGACGAACGTAATAAGTGTCGCATCTATGTATTTACGGCAACAAGATTAAAATGTGACTGTTTGTTATTACTAGTCGTGAAAATAAGAACATTATAAACAAATTTCAATGTGACTATAACGTTTTTTGTTGGTGTATATTCTGCAGTGAGTAAAACGTAGTATTGACAGAAAAAAACGCGGGAATCCGAACCTATCGGCAGTGCAGTGCGTTTAGTTTATCGATCGTGTTGTGTTTGCTACTTACTGCATTGGTGCATTCGAAATAAATGTAGTTGTTTACCTCCCTCTCTCAGCTTTCTCGTGCTTTACTTTGTGGATACGCAGAAACGTTCTATTATTAGCACTAGGGTTAATAGTTATCGATCGCCGATGACAATAAACAACTAGAATCAGGGTTGACAAGTTGACAAAATACGCATGTCGCCGGTTTTCGTAATTTCGATCACGTTCTCAACCGGATCTGAATAAATAAACACTGTTATTAGTATAAAAAAACCATCGAACTCGCATTCCTTATGTGACCTAACAAGCTCTACTAGTTTTTTCGTTACTGTAGTAATAATTCTGGCTATTTATTCTTGGTTATCGTGGTCTATATCGAAATATTTTTTAATGTACAAACCAATATTAACTAGAGAACTTAGGGTACCTTGCATTTTAATTGCAATTACACATGGTCCTTTGGTCCTTGGACATTAGTCGGTAATGTTCATGATCCATATGGCTATAAATTTTCGGACTATTTATTGGGTAAATTTAAGGACTATTAATTGGGTAAATTCCTTTAATTCCATCAATTAAAAACGTCTATCCCAAAGGATTAGGAGTCTTATTTCAATATTCTACGGCTACATTCAGTAGTTAGGTATCTAGCTAGCTATTACAAGAGACTGCACCCGTCATACTAGTTAACGGTCTAAATAACTTAGTTGACGTACTCACATGAAACCTTACACGGGCTTATTATTGCAGACAAAAGATCTGCAGCGAAGAGTAGCTACAATATAAAAGGTTCAGAGGAGCACCCATTACCTATTAAACTATTATATTAGGTATACCTTATTTTATATTTAGATACTAACTTTATTCTAATGATGCAAGCGTCACGTTTTACGGGTAGGTAATTTCTTAAAAAGAAAACTATTCATATTGATTTCCTTTTCAAAACCTAATAACTCATAGGTACTTAACTCATTTATTCATAAAAATATTTTACGTCACATAATACATTTCAGCACATATTTTGTTGATTATTATAGGATCGATCATAATATACACTACAACAAAAGAATAAAAATCAAAATGTCAAGTAAACAGTAGTGTCAGCAATTTATAATCATGATACCTACTTCATTAACACTCACAGTCTATGTCACAATAAAAATAATAATAATTATAAAAAAATACTGTCAGGTTTCGGGTCCAAAAATTCAATTTCCAACAAATCATCATAATACATAAACTTAATTAATGTCTAAAATTAATGTCTTCACATTTAAAAAGGTTTCGAGTCACAGAAATTTAAAAAAAAAACTAATAGAAAAAAAAATAGAAAACTAACACCTGGGTTGGCTATTACAGACGATTCAGTGATATTCTCAGAGCTTTGAAAAGACTTCAATCTTTAATAATATTTTAAATATTCAAAGTACCAATTAATATTGAACGTACTTAGACAGTCACAATTTTTGAGATAAAATAGACATAATATCCACGAGTTGATAACATATGTGAATGATGCATTTAATTATTTGATAGATAACTTAATCTATAGTTATATATTAGGTCAAATAAACAGTGTTGCAGTAAACATTATGTTTCATTACTAGCAAATAAATACGTCTTATATAAGTACCTGCCTAGATATTTAGTATACCTCAGTACACGTATCTTGGATCTAAATCGCGAGACAAATGAGGCCCTGGTGGGCGTGAATTGTTTTGTAATAATCTGATTGGTGAATTTCAGCTCGTCCGCTGCTGTAGCACCCCGTGATATCCTCAAAAGACACTCAAGAAACGTGTACTAGGCGTACCTACAGAGCACATTTTAGGTCCTGTAAATACCATGTTTCCTTATTTCCGATATTTTAAAACGTCCTTATATTTTCTCAATACTAGATTGGCCTCACGGATTAAGTGGTTCCAATTATCGCTTAATCCTCTAGCCCCAATACGAACTGCAGCCCCAGACCTGTCTGTCAATCTGAAGGTATACCAGCTTGCCGGTGAGGTTTGTCTGGCGTCAGCCATGAGTTAAGAGAGATATTTGTAGAGTAGTTAAAACTGTTTGTGTTTATTAAAATTAAACCTATGTATCTTCAATTTTAACTACTCTCTAAAGATATCAAACTGTAGCCATGAACTGTGCAATAGAGAGAACGCTCGACAAAATCGAAGCAAGCCGACCTTGAATTCTCAAGGCTGATTTACACAGGGTTAATTACTGACTCCAAATTCGAAACATGTCAGTGCGGTGCGGTCCCGAATATTGAACAGCGTTTATTGGATTGGAGTCAGTAGGCGCGACGGCACGGTACTGACTCCAAATCAATTCACAGGCTGGCTGACTGAGGCACTGACTTGCCTCAAATTCGGTAAACGACTCTATATAAATTAGCCTTCACTTTTCTTCCCGATAACGCGGCGCCGGTGCCAAATGAAAAACCAAGTACAGTCACTTTCAGAAGTGTTTACTAACGATATTTGCATTTAAATAAGTCAATAAATATTTTTTTATATATTGACGTAACATTTAAGAGTTGAGGTGTTCGATAATTTGAAATATTATCTAATATTTTGTCTTGCGTTTATTTTTTAAAAATATCCAAGTTTTTAACAGGATGTCATTACCTTTTTGTAAGGCTTTACAATACAATGCCTATGGTGATTGCGCCTACTGTGACAGAGACCGACTCATTTCCGTACTTCAAAAAACCAACAAAACCTGCTCAACCTTCCGGTTTACAGTCCATTGAATCACTATTGCGATATTGTTAGTATCATTCACAAATACTATTTAAATGACAATTGAATCGCAATCAAATGTTTGTCGATTAATTCCATGGTTTGTTGTCATTTTCCTATTTTAAGAATATCAAGTCATTGTTTTAGGTTTTTGTTGTTCGTACCTACCGTCTATGTCTATTCAACAATCGTGAATCCGAACTCGGTAACAGGAAAACTGTGATTCGTACCTACTCAAAATTAATTGTGGTAATCTGATATCCTAGGCAATTTCTACATATATTATATTAGACAGCACGTGTTACCCTCTTCTTACAATCCTGGGTCCTCTGTCGAGTCCTTCAAGTTAGGGAGCACCATTTTGGAATCAATAGCATCTGGAATGCTACCCCGTATCTTCTGGTGAATTTTCGAAGAGTCCCAAGCTCTATTTTGATGAAACTTAGATAGATCGATAGATAGATAGATAATTCTTTATTGTACACCAATAGATTACAGTAAAATTTGTAGTGAGCATGCATGCAGTTTAATGTACAATGAGCGGCCTTATCGCTGGAAGCGATTTCTTCCAGGCAACCTTGGGATGGACAGTAGTGTAATAAAGCAAAAGATTTGGTGTAGTTAGCAAATAAAATAGAAACAATGTGTATTAAAAGATACAAAAAGAAAGATAGATATGAGAGAAGTTCAAATAAAGTTAAATAAATACACAACTTTAGCACATAAATAGATATACGAAGTAAATAGTACATAGTAATAAGAAGCATATTAATTGTGAGCTGTCACAGTGTTCACAATGATAGATAGTAGTCCTTTACCATTCTTTTAAATATGTTTAGGGATTTTGCTTGTCTGATACTCAATGGCAATGCGTTCCATAAGCGCACAGCCTTGACAGAGAATGACTTATCAAGAAAATCAGTTGAATGCATTGGCATTCTCAGCCTCAAATTCTCGGATGACCTCAGGCATTTCGTATGTGTGTCATGGAGGAACTGGAATCGTTCTTTGAGATAAGAGGGAGTGATGGGATTAAATAATACATTATATAATAATGTTAGAATATGGGCATTCCTGCGAAGCCGAATTGGGAGCCACTTGAGTTGTTTACGGAAATCTGACACGTGATCATACTTGCGTAAACCAAATATGAATCGTATGCAAAAGTTTTGAAATCGCTCAAGTTCATCTAGTTGCTCCTCTGTGAGATCGGGATAGCTGACATCGGCGTAGTCGATAACAGGAAGAAGAAGCGATTGTGCGAGCGCAGTTTTAGTGGCAATTGGTAGGAAGTTTCGCAGTCTGCGTAAAGCACCCGCTGAAGCGAAAACTTAAAATCTCATCATTAGATTTTTGAAAAACCAATAATCCTAGCTGGGAATCGAACCCGTTGATTTTGAAAAAAAAAAATAAACACAACGTTTATACGATACCTTACGATATACACCCATACGATAGTGTTGCTATTAAGGATCAAATTTTGCGAAGTAATATTTATAATTAAGAAATTAACAAATTTACAAACAAAAATTGTGTCAGGTGGTCATGATTTTTGAATTGGGAGTGAGAATGGGAGCGTGCCTTGTTGTACGTGTGTGCGTGTCAGTGTCAACCGTATGACAACTACAAAAAATGACTAAGTAGTTTCCTGTGATACCAAATTTTTAAGTGACTAAAAATTTGGTATCACGGAAAACTTTACGGAAAAGATTAGAAATCTATAATCCTTTCTTGCGGAAAATAGCTATTTTTCAAAATAATAGGATAAGTAGACCTATCCCTTCTGCAAGTAAATTAGTGGTCATTTACCTATTGGTTGTAGCTTCTTACTATAAAGACACAAATATATCACTGGCTGGAATAAATTTGTGAGCAGTGCTAGGGAGGCTCGATTGCATTATAAAAATTGGCTATGGCAGGGTGCACCAGCCGGTGGTGCATTGTTTGAGGCAATGTGTAGTTCCAGAAAAACTTATAAATCAAAATTAAAATCTGTTCAAAACAATCAACAACAAAATCAACTTGATGTACCCTGTGTATGCTAATGTGCAAAAAGGTCATGTCCATACACTTCTTTTTATAAGAACCGAGACATGCAACATCCTAAGTGACAATAAGCAACGAGCTGTTGAGATCGTCGTTACAAAAAAATTTTGCGAAAGTCAATCTCTTAAAAATTACTTTTTGTTTTTGCTCGATGCAAGAGTCTAGTTTACTCGATTTCTTTCGGTGACGCTTATTATAGAGTACAGTGACAATAATTTCAATAGAGAATGGAGTTTTTGATTATGGGAAATCAATCTGTGCAATATGTATGTAAGAGAGTGAGCAAATTTTTAAGATTTAGAACCTCTGATAGGGCTGTTCCGTAGGGGTAAAGTCACATCGAAGTCAAAAGTTATGTTAAATAAACTTTAGTATGTAACTTAGTTTCGGTAGGTATGTATCAATTATTCGTAGGATATATTATTGCTTTCGTTTTGAATCGAGAGTGTCAATTTTCAGTACAATATTACAATATCCCAACTATCCTCTAAAATCGCAAAAATGACTCAAAAATTTATCGATAGCATATTAGAAGCTGCTGGGAGAGAAAGAGAGAGCAAGATAAACACCAAAAGTATCAAATCTATTTTGAAATTTAAATAAAACCAAGTGACGAAGCGTTTGTCAACATTATAGAATTCTGTTCAGTACAAACCCGTAGAATATCCACTATTTATAACACAGCATGGTGACTCTGCAAATAGAAAACATGGTATGGCAGTTTACCAGCGCCGGTGTTTAGTGCAGGCAGCGTGATTCAAAGATAGATACACTATGTTGAACACATCTCATCATTTTGCCTCATAATCATGTAAATATCCCCCATTCACATACGCAATTAAATGAAAGTAACTACGAACAACGTATTTTTTGTACACATATGCGGTTATTTTATTAGTCGACAGTTCACTACTAATTTCAAATGAACGAAACTGAAAATAAATAAAAATGTGATCTAGATATTCTTTTTTTTTTGAGTGAAATATTATTCAAATTTCGAATTATGTGTATATTTTTTTTGTCAGAATTTAGGAATTTAAACAGCAAATTGTTAAGATTTAAATTAAGAACTGGTGATCTAAGTGACTTTCCAAAGATTTCTGTGATAACAAAAGTGATAAAATAATGTGTTGTGTATGACTGTACCTAACTTTCAACTGTTGTTCGAAACCAAGGAAAAATAATCATGGGTAAGTAAATGTATAAGTGTTCTAGACTTTTATTTATTAAAAAGCGATAACTTGTCTGAAGACTTTTTTAGACGATCAAATGATAGATAAGTTAAAAGAGAAAGAGATATTATACTACAGTGTTCAATTCTTATTAAGTTTACTAAAGCAAACACATAAATATATACCAGTACACCTGCTGATTGAGTTCGGCGGAGGAGACCCAGGTGTAGGCTTTCCTCACAGGGTTAGGGCGTCTGATGTCAGTCGCTTGGAGTATAAATATCAGATGGCAGTTGTTTCACGGAAAATATCGAAGTTCGGGCGAACTGAAATCCAATTCCAACTGATCACTCATTCATTAACATTTGTACGAGGGTCCGCAAGCCAATATCATTTCTCACCTTTTTTTTTTTTTTATACCACTTAGTTGGCAGACAAGCACACGGCCCACCTGATGGAAAGTAGTTACCGTGGCCTATGGACGTCTGTAACACCAGAGGAGTCACAGTCGCGCTGCCAACCCTGTAAGTACAGAGTTTCTGTGCCGTTAGTAGAAGACAAATCAGGACAAGCCTTTAGTCTTCCCACTGACGGCACAAATTCTCCAGTGAGCTCTGGCTACCCTACTCACCGCTGGGAACACAACACGAAGTTATTATAACCGCGGCATTCTGTAGGGCGGAGGTACTTCCCCAGTCGGACTGCTCAATCGGGCGGATATACCGCCGTGTCCTACCTCCCTGCTAAATAATGAACTTCTGACGTAACGTAGTAACTATTTATTAATCTGTGGTTTAACTCTCGGGGTTGCGAAGGTACACAGCAAATTTATAATTATAACTTTACAAAATATATTTCACGAAAAGATAAGTTTTAAATATTTTATTTTGAAAAATAAAATTGAGATTTCTTATCTGTATTTCACATGAGGCAAAACGTAAAAAATCTGTTGACAGTTCGCGTGACGTAACTATAAAAAAATTACTTAGCGTAACGGAAACTTTCGTTGGTCTGGTCTCTTCGTAGATATTATTAATGACGTCACGCGTAGAATGTTCGTCGTGCACTTTTTCCATCAATGTTTTTAAAAATGTCTTTTTTCTAATTAATAAGATTTTAGGAGAAAATGATAAATTGTAACAGGTATTAAATCAATTACCTACTACATCTATTAAGAAAGGTTTCCGAAATTTGTTAAATAGCTACCCAATAGCTCACGTAAATACGGACATAGGTACTATCAATCTACACTAATATTATAAATAAAGAGGAAAGATTTGTACCTATTTTTGTATGTTTGTATGTTTGTAATGAATAGGCTCAAAAAGTACTGGGCCGATTTAAAAAATTCTTTCAACAATAGAATGCTACATTCTTCCAATTTGACATAGACTACATTTCATTTTAAAAGGGATCCTTGGTATAATTTGAACAATGTAACCGAAGGTGTAGAAAAATGAGTCTTAAAATGTCTTTCGTCGAATGCGCTGCCGAAACTATTAGCGAAAGAACAAAATAATGTACAACAATATTGAAGAACATCATAATGTCTACAAAAAACTCCGCGGTAGCATATGTCCAACTATTGTAGTTATGTCACTACAACAACTTTTTTCATTTTAAACATTAATGAAAATGCTAACCAAATTCAAACCATGCTATTTATGTGTTTATATTAATCCTTATCCAAATAAATTATTTTATGGTCAAGACCATTAGACACTGAAATACAGGAGTGGGGTGTCTACCCCGTGCGAAGCCGGGACGGGCTGCTAGTCAATAATAAACTCAAAGGCTCCAAAGTGCAAACTTTGGAATCTACCGGAAAAATCGCTATGTTGTAAACAAAATGTTTGGTACACAATGCATATATGTAGGTACATCATCATCACTGAATCAATCAATTAGTCCATCGCAGTCCACTGCTGGACTAGGCCTCTCCCAATGTTGGGAGGCTTTGGCCTACTGTTTCCACGCAGGCAAGACGGGTTGGTACACGGTTTTTTTTCAAGGTTTCCTTCTCTCGTAGTGATATCGTCTGTGTGTTTTGCCGTTAGTTGCCCTTCAGATGAGATGGGGTAGTGATACTTGTATTCTTTCTCCGTGACTCACTCGTCGGAAATTTTTACGGGAACAGGGTTGTTATCACTCGCCTACCCCCTTACCCCTAATCTAATCGAGTGAGCTGATACACTCCTAGTTCGGGTACTTTCGATATAAGCTTCACTACACCTGCATTCAAATTACGTGCATGTTATGCGTTATTTAGTTCTTAGGACAACATTTTTCTGGTTTCGTACTAGGCATAGCATAACATTTTATGGGTTCTAGAATGCAGAGTAACATACCTACATTGATACTTTATTGTAAATACAATACATATAATCACAAATACATATAATCACGCTTTTATCCCCGAAGGGTTAGGCAGAGGTGAATAACACTCACATTTCACCAATTATTGTTTTCGACCCCACGTAATAGGGGGTGAACCTATTGCCGTCTTCTTAGTACTATTGTTGACTCGAGCCGTGTATCTGTGCCTTAGTCTAAGCTGTGCATATCTGTCTGATGTTAAACAGCCCTATCTCTTAGTCGCCTTGTACGACACCGCATGGGAAGAGATGCCGAGAACCACGCGGTAAATACAATACATACAAATAAACATATCCATGCATAGAAATGGTTGCAAAAAGTGGGAGTTCCTCGAATCCTTAGTTAGTAGTCTAATGCTCTACAACTACGCCACATACATAGATCAAAATCAACAAGATAACGTGTGATCTATTCTATATGGACACCTGTGTTTTGGAAAATTGTAAAAGAGAGAAAGGGATGGGGATGGATGAAAGATATAGGTTGTTTAGCTCCATCTTTCCAAAACTGAACCGTTTTATAAATTGTTCCAATAAGCCTGCAGGGACTATTCTATCTGAGGTATCTAACCCGAGGTCGCGCTCAAAAATCTTTCCTCCCTAGCGAGGTCTTTTACAACTTTACAAAGATACTGCCACTAATCAAATCGCCTCGCCGATTTCCGTGGGAAACTGCCCCTATTAATGTAATTTTTATTACGTGCATAAGGTCGGTAGTAAAAAAGGAATGGTCGGACATAACAGTTAATGCCCTATGGTTCAAGGACGTCGGCTGAGTCATGTGGATTGTCAGCAATCACAATTCATGAGCTGGTTGTGCTGTATGTTAAGTGAGGTGGTATTCTGTAGCGTCGGGACGTTCGCGATGCGATACTGTTTGTGGAAATCACTGAAATCAGACACTAAACATACATGTTAAAGTGCGCGTCTGTCTATCGGGTATATAAATGCTATTTACATCTTTCGGGTAGACTCTACCCTAAAAGGTAGTACTTAGATACCATTGAAGATAAACTCTTAACACAAGCAATTTAGCGTAGTTAGAGAACATTAGTAATTACGGTTTGAATATTCTTTAAAAAAAATCTTTGATAGGGTTTAACCAGTTTTATCCCGTTACGTTGCAGAAAGCCAGAAAAGTGGAGAAGTAGGAGTGCGGGCCGTATACATATACTTATTTTTTTCAACGTTTGCCTCGAGTTTGGATACATGGATGTCTGCCAAAGATATATAATATGACATTAATTTTATTAACTTAAGAATTTGTGATGAGATTAGTGGATAGATATACCTCGAGACACATATCTTGAACCTAAGTCGCGAGACAAACGAGGATGAGGATGAGAAAGAGGATGTTTTGTAATAATCTATGTTTGGTGAATTTCAGCTGGTCCACCGCCGTAGAACCCCGCCGTGGTATCCTCAAAGGACACCCAAGAAACGTGTACTGCGCGTATAGAGCACATTTTAGTTCAAAGATATATTGGAAGACGAACCACTGTCTCGTATAAAGTTTTTGAAACTTACGAAATTAAGTTACCAATCGTTTTGAGTTCGATTAAAACCGAACCGTGCTTCACAGAATATGCCTTTCGACTGGATACGGGTGAAACCCACGTGCTGACCCGAATGTTACGCCGACGTACAGAATCACACCTTTTCGACATTCCCTACTGCCACTATTTTACCTTGTTGTTTTATTTGTTTACTGTACAATGTATAAAATAAGAGCCTTCGTATTTGACAAGGAGCTACACAATCGTATGGTAAACTTGGCTTAGAGCCTTTTCATTCTTTTGGGATTTAAAAAAATTGGTTTCAATTTACATTATAAGAGATTTTATGTTTAAGAGTCCCAGCTTTAGTTTGCTGATTCGCGTTCTCCATTAGATTAATTATATACACGTATATAAAAGAAAATAGTGTGAGTTACACTATTAATAACTCAATATAGGTATTTAAACTATCATGGTCACTGACATCAGTATCAGAATAAACGGGATATTTACCATGTTTCATTATTTTGAGTGTCCGATATTTCGGCGCTGTTGCAAGCACCATGATCACGGAGGAACTGGAGTAGTGGCGGTGAACAAAGAAAAAGTTTTTTCCCTAGGAGTAATTATATCGATCTACCCTCTTTCGAGTTCTTTTACTACGCGTATCTGCACTACTATTGGTTTCACTCTCACTACAAACTCGAACCCGATCTCGATCACGTTCACGACATACGATGCTCACTCTATCCACTCGCGATTTTGTTTTAGCTTGTTCCCGGTTGTTTTTGCAAAGACTATAATATCGGACACTCAAAATAATGAAACATGGTAAATATCCCGTTTATTCTGATACTGATATTAATAACTCAACAACGGCTGTACCGATTTAGCTAAAAATTGGTGGGGACGTAGCTTAGAACCAGGAGACGGACATAGGATACTTTTCATCCCGTCCGGAACGGGATCAGAAATCTTTGCTGGTAGAGCCGCGGGCAACAGTATTTACAAGAGGTCAACAATTAGGCTCAATGTGAGCTCCCGATACTATGTCTAAGGAGGTAGGACACGATGGTATTCCCGTCCGAATTGAGCAGTCCGACTGGGGAAGTACCTCCACCCTACAGAATACCACGGCTATTATAACCTCGTGTTGTGTTCCCGGTGGTGAGTAGGGTAGCCAGAGCTCACTGGAGAGTTTTTGTGCCGTCAGTGGGAAGACCAAAGGCTTGACTCCCGGTGGTGAGTAGGGTAGCCAGAGCTCACTGGAGAGTTTTTGTGCTGTCAGTGGGAAGACCAAAGGCTTGTACTGATTTTGTGTTCTGCGCTGAGGGCACATAAAATCTCTGTTCTTACAGGGTCGGCAGCACGGATGTGACTCCACTGGTGTTACACACGTTCATAGGTCGCGGTAACCACTTTCCATCAGGTGGGCCGTGTGCTTGTCTGCCACCTAAGGTGTATATAAAAAAAACCAATCCATCCCAGCCATCTTTTCCTAGTCCATCTTGCTGCGGGGCGTTCCACCTTACATTTGCCTTCTCACTTTCACTCTAGGATTTGTTTGCTCCATCGCCCATCGGTACTTCGGTAAATGATAACAGAAAGTATTGCTTTCCTGGAATTATTTTTTTCAAAGATAATTGAATAGAGTCACGACCATGACTCACTCACTGACATTATCTGTCATGAACACCTCAACGTATACCACTGACTTGATTGCAACGTCACTCTCGATATGGTGGGCCGGAGAGCTTGTCGATTGTCACACCGTTTTTTTGTTTTGTTTTATTGACAAGGTATTTTTAGTGTCACCCACGTGTCTACACGTATTATTGAGTCGAAATTATCATATTATTTATCCTTTTGTATGGATTACAGAAAAATATATTAGGAGTCATTTGTTATAATTTATTAGGGCTTAAATATTGGGTCAGAGCAGACGTTGCCCTGCTATTTCAAGGTGAAATTTTCTGATCTCGACAATAGCGTGTTACAACTTAGTCTGCGATTTAGAGTGTGGTACGTGATTCGAATCCTGGCCATCACACTAGGTATTAATGAAACCCAGTCCTCACACAGATTTTTTATACTTATATCCATTTTTTTACTACTGGCTTTTGGCCTACTGTTACCACAGTGGCCAGACAGAATTTTGTTTCGAGTTTCCTTCTCTCGCAGTGGTATAGTTTACGTAGTTTGCTGTTAGTCGCAGCCTACGATACCCTTCGAATAAGATGGGGTCACCCATACATTATGATTCATAACATTATATAAGCTCACGCCCATATTCCCGAAGTGGTAGGCAGAGGTGCTAGCGCCCACAATTCGCCAGTTTATGTTTAGGTCCCAATGTAATAGGTGGCGAGCCTATTGCCATTAACCGGGCAGTTAAAAACCTGCGATAAATATATACATAGCATTGAAACGTCATTGGTGTGTGCCATGGTAAAACCTGAGTTCGAACCCGAGACCTCGTCTCAGCAGTCTATTACCCATACCACTAGGCTACCGCGGTTTTATAATTCAATTGTATTAAATACCATCGTTAGTATAACTACTACTATCCTGGCTACTGTACCTAATCTAAGCATCCGAGGAAGCATATCATGTCATCCTAACACCATATCGTATTATATCGCCTTAACTCGGCGTAATCTCCAGCTGATATGAACCAAATCTGATTGATGTTGTATCAGCTTACTCTTTTCGTTGATAAAAATCGTTATTGGCCTGGGGTAATGTCATGTAATATACCTACCTACCGAGGGAGATAAAATCACGTTATTTGAAGGAAAGAGAAAAAGCCTCACAACAAAGCCTCCTAGTTTTTACATACATACATACATATAATCATGCCTCTATCCCCGGAGGGTTAGGCAGAGGTGAATTAACATCCACATTTCACCAATCATTGTATTCGGTTCCATGTAACAGGGGGTGACCTATTGCCGTCTTCCGGGTACTATTGTTGACTCGAGCCAGGCATCTGAGACTGAGTCTGGGCTGTATATATCTGCCTGATGTTAAACAGCCCTATCCTTTAGTCGTCTTGCACGACACTGCATGGGAAATTATTGTGATTCTGCTCACATGAGTGACCATTTCACACATTTTACAGGCATCTATTGAAGTCTACAGGAAATTAAAAAAAGTCACTTGTTTTTAGCGGAATCGCTCAATGTGGCCTTCTTAGATCCGCTGGTGGCACGATTCCATTTACGTCACAGTTTTCACAAATTTCAAATAATTAAATAAAAATAATAAAATAAAAATCATTTATTTCGGACCAGGGTGCCTAGCGTGTTAATAACAATAATTTTAATACTAGTGTTAGTAACAATATAATACTATTAATAGGTATCACATATTTTTGATAGTTTGAGACCTCCACAATACTAGGACACTTTCTACATTGCGTGCAATCGTACCCAGTACCCCAGCATCGGACTGTCTCACCTATCGCACAATACGCAAGAGTGCAACTCGCATTACGTTTCCGGATGATGGCATGGAAGCCATCGACTCTCGCCTCCGCAAACATCCCCGACGCGATACTAAAGCGTGGCAGCCCAACCAGCATCCTGAATGCATTGTTATACTGTACCCGCAGGGCGTTGTATGCCCTCCGCGTATATGCGACCCACAGACTACACGTGTAAAATGTCTGGCAATACGCCCTTTATTATTAACCATTAACCATTAACACCATCCCCATTTTTTCCATCGGCGTCTAATGTGACGTATTTTTAAAACAACTTAATCCTCAATATATAAAAACCTAAGTAGTATGCCCAAAACGGTTTTATTGCAAAAACAGAAGCTCGTGGCGCCTACCTAACGATCAAGGCGGCTTCGTGATGGATGATATAAGCTTCATAAGTGGTAAAAGTCGATGAAAAATGATCTTGTTGTCCTGACCGTACCGAATTGTAAAAGGATAGTACGTCATCACTCATTATCATAAACGTAAGGATACATCGTGGGCAGATTTTTATGTCTCTCGATGAATGAATAGCCTATATTTGTATAAAACCTATAAATATATAGAAATTTGACGTGAATATCAAGTCTTTGAGATGTATTCCAGTGGACATGATGATTGATGGTAATAAAATAGGGATAGGTACACTCGATAGTGTACGGACCCCATTAGGAGAGGTCAAACCAATTTGGCCTGCAAACCCGTGCACGTGTTAATTGACGGACGTAGCTTTTCTAATGGGGCTGGGAGTGGAAGGTCATGCCTCTATGACTTCTATAAAAAGAGCTTCGTAAAAAACTCGAATGCAATCGGGAACAATGCTAAGCTGATTATTTTTAATTTTTTTTTTGTAGGTATATTTCACAGCAAAACCAAAAAATGGTATTGTGCTTAACTTAGTAATACATAACAGTATAAAAAACACATTCTCGTCTTAATTTCGTCTTTCTTGACAACATCAGCTGCCACTGAATCTTTTATCCTGAACACTCAGAACTCGGATTACGGTTATGTACTTCACAGTGACCTTTCCGTTGCTTCAATTTTTCACATATAATGTGAATCTTGAGTGTATTATGACTCGAAATATTATTAGGTATGAATCGAAAGCTGAAGGATCAAGTAATTCGTTACGTTGAATGAGGATGACGGCCAGGAGAGGATGAGAAAGTGTCGCATCTAATAAATAGATAGACTAGCACGTTGACAGTCCAGTCATCATCATAACAGCAGTAAGTCCCGATTGCATCCGAGGCCTCTACCACGAAGCTCCAGTTTTTCCACCTCCACTTCGCCCGATTGACTCGTATGTTAACCTCTATGACATTAAGTCAGGACTTCTTCCAGTAGGTACACACAAAAACAAGTTTTTTTTTATACCACTTAGGTAGCAGACAAGGACACGGCCCACCTGATGGAAAGTGGTTACCAAGGCCTATGGACGTGTGCAAAACCAAGAGAGTCACTCGCGCTGCCAACCTTTAAGCACAGAGAGATTCTGTGCCTTCAGTGTAAAAGACGAAGCAGGACAAGCCTTTGGTCTTCCCACTGACAGCACAAAAACTCTCTAGTGGCCTCTGGCAACCCTACTCACCGCCAGGAACACAACACAAGGTTATTATGGCCGCGATATTATATAGGGCGGAGGTACTTCCCCAGTCGGACTGCTCAATTGGACGGAAATACTGTCGTGTCCTACCTCCTCCTTTAGGACTTTCGTAAAAATTGCTCTCGTCCTTCGAAACCGGCAGCATCCGCAACACTGTGACCGTTGCACGCTTGCATTAGTTTCGAGTTTCGTGGTTATTGATTATCGAATTTTTTTATGAGATTTGTTATTGTTACGTTTGGGAAACCCGGTGCCATGTTAATACTTTATAGAGACGCGAGAGAGTGGCGTATTAGGGCCATTTGCAATTTCTTAATTGCGAGTGCAGCCTACGCAGGGTTCCCACTTCAGTGCTTCAGGTTAAGGACTATTAATATATCGCTTAGTTAGTATTTAAATATTTATTAAATGAAGATTATATATGTATATGCAAACACAGGTATATAAACATTGCAAAAAAACATTACACCCCTTTTTGGGTAGTCGTGTGGGTGACAATGAGTTTTCAGCAGAAGTCTTATACTTTGGAGACGGTCCGTGGTGTGTAGGTTGCGTAGGGGCGTTGTCCTACACCTCTGCATAGTGTAATCGCTGAGCTTAGGTATCAAGAAGCTTTAAAGAATTATATCCTTTACTGTATATTTAAAAAATTCTTACTTTATACTAATATTTAAAAATCCTCTATATCTTTAACTGCATTCCGTAGAAGCTCTCACAGTAACAATCATTTTAGATCTGAATGAAATTGCATCAAATTGCTTCGGGCTCCGCTCTGAAAGCATCGGACGCATAGCATCCCTATCTAGTCTGTGGTCGGGTGTAACCGGGAACAATATTTCAAAAAAATGCCGACGTTGATATGTAAAGAAAAATAAAATAGTAGTCCGTTGCTCTATGGTAATGGAAACCAACTATGACTTTGCTATAAACATATTGCCAAATGTCCCTAGGCTTTTCAAAATAGTAAATATCATTATTAAAATAAAAGTGTTGCACAAAAAGTGTCGCTAATGTCCACACAATTAATCATACGGTCTGTAGGTTCATTTACCACTTTTTGTTTGTTAATTATCCACTCACTAATCTTGCATTAGAAGCCAGCTAGCCTTGAACTTGTTTCGGAACGATATTGTAGCTGTCTGTCACCGGAGTAGGGTCTCCATAAATTTGACTTGAAATTTTTATAAAAGCGCTATGACAATACATATAAGGAAAAAACTGGTCAAGCGCGAGTTAGACTCGCGCACTGACAGTTCCATACAAAACTGAATTGAGGGGTTGAACTTATGCTACATAAACGGCAATATCTTTTTATTTCGTTGACCTAGAAGTTTGACTTTTTTTATAGCTGTGAGAGGTTGTAGACTTCTTCCTACAGTCCCGGGTCCTTTAAGCGGAGCGTGAAAAAGCATCTGATGAGGCCGCCAAGCTGAGTGCCACCATTGTAACATTACTTAGTGTTTGTAATGGTGACCCTCTTTCCTGAGACTTTGCCTTTGGCTTACCATCAGGCGAGGTGAAGTCAAGTTGGCGTGTCCTAGATAAAAAAAAACATATTTATTTGGTAAAAATTTCACTTTTCACCCATCATTCCCTAGAAAAAAGTCCTGAGACTGTACAGCGAAATTATAGTAAAACGGTTCAATTTTTTTCCTTCTCAGGTACCTATGTAATCCTGAAGACTGTAATAAACTATAAACGTTTTTAATAAATATACTGATTTAAGAAACCAAAAAGACTAACACAATAAATTTCAAAATATGTAACTGACTGATGAAGTTTTCTGCTGAAGTCAAAAATTAACCACATCATATCACAGCTCTCCTCTCTAAACGTTATTCGTTATTGGCTATGTATTGTAGGCCTAAGATTAGTGTTACCTACGAAATTTGAATTGCTATGTCCACGTGTAAGAGAACACATGGTAAACATAACATTTAACTTCCCACACGGTATAGATTACATTTAGCGTCGTTATTATTCTGCTAATGTTATGATTAATTGATTCGTTCAATCATTACAATGT
Organism: Eilema griseolum; assembly: GCA_963662185.1. Classification (NCBI taxonomy): domain Eukaryota; kingdom Metazoa; phylum Arthropoda; class Insecta; order Lepidoptera; family Erebidae; genus Eilema; species Eilema griseolum. The sequence goes on from OY759249.1 coordinate 9,595,526, forward strand.
TTGTTCACGTCAAACAGTTACAATAGAAACTAAACCATTACATTTATGATTAAGGTTCAAAATCCTTTGTAAAGGTACAGTCAGGTGTAACTAAATGCCGTAGCTCACGAGCCATTTTACTGCACGCTTTAATTTGTGCAATTTAACTGTATCTTTGGATTGTTATCGTGGCGTGTATGATGACTTGATGACCAACAAATTGCATATAGTTTTAGTTCGCGTTTTTGTTACAGTTAAATAATGTAGACCAGAGTAACGGAGTTTTACAGTTTCATTGGCAGCGTACCAGAAATACTGGTTTAGTTATTGGACCTAGACATAGGTACAAGCAAGAAGCTGTAGCATGAACCTCTTTTGTTTCCTTCTATTAATGGGAGACTGATCGTTTTATGTCTAAAACATGGGATTCTATGTATACTACGGTCTGAAAATATCGTTGGTACGAATAGTGTATTACTTATATTTTTAGAAATAGTTATTTGAACATACATGAGAATAACAAGATTAGACTAATGGTAGATTATTATGTGTATAAATATTTTCTATTCATTATATATATTTTTTCAATCCTACAATACTAATAGTACAATAATTTTGTAGGAGGTAGGACACGACGGTATTCCCGTCTGAATTGAGCAGTCCGACTGGGGAAGTACCTGCACCCTACAGAATACCACGGCTATAATAACCTCGTGTTGTATTCCCGGCGGTGAGTGGCTACCCTGCCAGAGCTCACTGGAGAGTTTTTGTGCTATCAGTGGGAAGACCAAAGGCTTGTCCTGATTTTGTGTTCTGCACTGAAGGCACTTAAAATCTCTGTTCTTACAGGGTCGGCAGCACGGATGTGACTCCATTGGTGTTACATACGTTCATAGGCCACGTTAACTACTTTCCATCAGGTGGGCCGTGTGCTTGTCTGCCACCTAAGTTGTATAAAAAAAAATACATTCTAGTATTTCACCACGAGAAATCTGAAGGCGATACCTTCAGTCGAGGCCATGAAAACACCTCCGCAGATGAATTATGAAATTATAAAATATTTGTACTGTACTCACTGCAAATGTTAGCTAGTGTAGTGCAGCTCTTATACTGAGATAGATGTGGTGAATTTATCAATGACATTGACCGTATTTTTAAATGTTAAATTCGTACATTTTCGCACCATTGTCCATTGCCATTTTTGTCTATTCTAATTGTTATTTAAATTCCCTTCATTTGCTATAGATAGTACTTACTTACTTGTAATCCGTTAAAATAGTAATTTCAAATTGGAGCGATGAAATCAGAATTAATCATATGCGTAGCTCAAGTTCGTATATATAATCAAATATTAATAAATTTGGTGATATTATGATACTCAATAGTTGTAAATCATTCAATTTGTGACACAACACGATGCTCTCCGAGAATTAACTTTACACCTATTTCTTAAATACTTACGAAATTATTCAACAATTTAGTTACGAACAATATTTTGAAATTCTATACTTTTAGGAAGCTTTTGCCCACAAAACGGTAATACCCATTTTGTATCTTAAAAAAATAGTAGTTAGGTATCACCTCTTGTTAAATTGTGTTCAAAAAGCAAGCAGTGGATACACACATGATGTGACTATTAAATCATACCATTGACGTATACCTACAACTTAATGTAACAATAACATTCAGAGATCATGGACGCTAATGGAAATTTAATTTGGCATTTCAAATACATTACACTCTTTGAAATATCGTTATGATAATGTAAAATATCGAGTTTTGATCTCATTTAAGAATAAATCTAGCAATTTTTAAGTTTTAAAAAGTGCAACTGCGATAATTAAAAAAAATCAGTTCTGTATCTCATACCTTATGCGTGTGAGGCGCTGTCGGCATGATCGGTTCTCAATCCGGGCAAACTGAGTCTAGTAACTCCACGCGTACAACGAGCATGGGATGAGATCGGTGGATAGGACGGTGAGGGATATGCTGGATAGCGCAGCGGGCGTAAATTTGGCGAGGCTCAGGGCTGCGACGCAGCCTGAATCGCGGGTATGGTTGCACGCACTGCCGTCACTGACGCACTGACGGCACAGAAACTCTGTATTTACAGGGTTGTGCTACAAACGTCCATAGGCCACAGTAACCACTTTTCATCAGGTGGGCCGTGTGCCTGCCACCTAAGTGGTATAAAAAAAAAACCCGGGCACCTTATTAGACGACGACTCTCTGCGGGTGGCAGTGGCGCTCCGCCTGGGCTGCAAGGTATGTGAATCACACAGATGCATCTCTGCGTCTCCACTTTTTGCAGGTTCAGAATGTGAAAAAGCTACTCCGAACCGGATTTACCCGGTTGATGGCCACATCAGAGCCGACAATGGCGAAGTATACAGGTATACACCAGTGGGCGAGTGCTTACAACACTCACACATTGTTATCCAGGCACCGGTGCCTCGGTACATTGCGCAAATACTTAATACAGTATTGATGACTACATGTGGGTGGGTTTTTCGTGCACGTACATTATCGGCCATGGTGGTGAATCAAAAAAAATGCGTTCTTGCATAATTGCAGCCAGTTGTGCATACTTATGTTTTTTCTTCTTTGAATTTATTGACTGTGGAACTCGCTCTACTTCCATCTAATTTTTAAATCTAACTATGTCCACAGACAAAGTTAATTTTGATTTAATAATTTACCATAACCTTATTTTTGACATTGATATCTTTACTGGTGAGACTATCTAACTCTTTAATTGAAGCAAAAATTCTCCAGTTTATTACATAACATAACATAAACTCACGCCTATATCCCCGAAGGGGTAGACAGAGGTGCTAGCACCCACATTCGCCAGTTTATGTTTAGGTCCCAATGTAATAGGTGGCGAGCCTATTACCATTAACCGGGCACTTGTAAACCTGCGATAAATACACACATAACTTCGAAATGCATCGAAAAGTCATTGGTGTGTGCCATGGTAAAACCTGGGTTCGAACCCGAGACCTCGTCTCAGCAGTCCATTACGCATACCACTAGGCTACCGCGGTTATTTATTCATTAATTATTAGTTAATTATTGGGCTTTTAAGATCGAAATATTATTAATCTATCATTTGACTGGTTAACCATAATAGTAGCATTCCAATGAAATAATTTAGAATGTACTACGAATGAGCTTGCACCAATGAATTGATGGAACTGCCGCCTTTCAATAACATTAAAATAAAACCTTGACCATTGCTCTATCATACTTTATTAAACTTTTGAGTCACTATATTTAACCGCAGCGGCTAACCTCAAAGTATAAAATACATTATACAATAAAATACACTGCAAATATAAGAAAAATACCGCGAATTTGGTCTTATCACACGACACCCACTACCTTGACGCAATCCTCGATTCCGTCGCTCGCATTTAGTTACTAACTCTACACTAGGCAGAGCGCGCGAATCCAAGCCGATTAGAAAAAAAACACGTGACGACCATAGCTATTTGTTTACAACAAATTTAAAAAATAAGCGACTCGTCTTATCAATCACTGTATTGTACATTCTTTTTTTTTATTTTAGTCTGTGTGCATCGCGGATATTAGACGCACGTGTTTCGTTTTTATTCCTAACGGTTTTGTGATTTTAATAACGGTTTTCAGTTCGATTTAATTGATTGAATATCTGTTAAATCGTTTATTAAGCCTGTATTGTGTTTTGTGTTGTGTTTTATGGATTGAAGTGCCCCACAAAGGCACTCAAAGGTTGGTAATTATTACGATATATTAACATACTTGTATGATTATTTATTTATCAGCACTTAGGTATAAGAAAGTTGCTTAAGTGTATATTAGCACAAGTCTAGACTTCAAAAACAGGTCTAATTGCTTATAAAATCTCTCCTAGTAGGTACTCAGGTACTCAAAGTTTTAATGCGGAATAATGATCACGTACCTACTGGCCTACTGATTAAATTATACGACGTTATGGGGGCCCCACCAATATTAACGGGGTCCAACCCGAATTGAAAATGTCTGTCGCAGGGCGTCTTCTCGAGGTTATAGTCAGACGGTAGTCGCTCTCGTTAAAGCCAAGTTGGCCACAAACAACAAGGGGAGAAATCGAAGAAGAGCGTACCCTGGGCTCTAAAGTGTAAGCATTGGATGCAACGGGGATAACCGTTGACATGATAATGGTGGTTTAAATGTGTTTTATTACATTATGAAATACTTATCGTTGTACTAATTAGACAATAAAGATAATGTTAATCTCGAACGTTGACCACCGGGCAAAGCCTAGTGTTTTTTTACGAAACATCACTGTAGAAAAAAATATTCGTATTTTTTATTTTATGTAAAGAGCATTAGTAACTGAAGTTACTAGTATCACAGATAACATAATAATAAAGTTAGTATTCTCGTTAACTTCCTCTAAGCTAAATTGCTCGTGTTAGAAGCGGGTCACCGGTAGTGTAATGGCCCGGATACGAACTTGGGGTCTCTCTATTAACTGGTCTCGGGTTACAAGTCAGGACCGCAGGCGCAGAGATGAATACACACATTTTGCGCCGACCCCAAATAAATTTAAGATAAGGACAGGAGGATAATGACCCGTTCAGCCGGTCGTCTATCCATGTGAAATTTTTCGCATTTACACAGTTAAAAATCCGAAATAATAATAATAAATAAATATTCTACTTACACCATTCTTCACAACGCTATCTAGACCCATGGTAAGGATAGTTTAACTAACTTGTGTTATGGAATCTAGAATGCGTATAAACATACTTAGATACTTTTTTTTTACTTTCAGAGGTCGTCAAATTAAAGCAAAAAACGTGCCTATTGTACGTTAAATATACATACATACATATATCAAATCACGCCTTTATCCCTGGAAGGTTAGGCCGGGGTAAATAACACTCTCATTACACCAATAGTTGTATTTGGTCCCACGTAATAAGGGGTGAGCCTATTGCCGTATTCCGGGCACTATTTCTGACTCGAGCCATGCATCTGAGGCTGAGTCTGGGCTGTATATACCTGTATACATTAAATATCAATCAATCAATTTTAGTCCATTGGTGGACATAAGCCTCTCCCAATGTGGGAAGGCTTTGGCCTACAGTTTCTACGCTGGCCAGATGAGTTGATACAGGGTTTTATTTATACTTTTCTTCTTTCGCAGTGATATCGTATTTTTCCGTTAGTCGATACTTGTTGTAGAATTTGGGCCACCCCATCTATTCTCATGTTGTGTCGTACAAGACGACTTAGGGATAGGGCTGTTTAACATCAGACAGATATATACAGCCCAGACTCAACCTCAGAAGCATGACTTGAAGACGGCAACAGCCTCTCCCCCTATTACATGGGACCGTATTCAATAATTGGTGAAGTGTAGGTGTTAATTCACCTCTGCCTAACCCTCCGGGGATAAAGTCGTGATTATATGTATGTATGTTGTTGATATTTGTATTCTTTCTCCGTCACCACACATATTTAAATATAAGACACGGATATTAAATATAAATAAATTGTATTGTATTTTATAGTAGGTACTTTTATAGTTTGCAATAAAGAGTAGTTATCTTATCTTATCTCATTAAGGAACTAGTTTGCTATGTTAGTTGACGGGTGGGAGCTTCCTTCTTTGTGAAATAACATTTTATTTCGGCGTCACTAATACATTCGTCAAGAAGCGAAATTTTCGTGATGGTGATCAATTGAGGAGGACCGCTTAGGCTTAGATTTGCTTTTAAAAATAGTGACAAAGAATTTTAGTTTTAGTACCCGATATTATTTACATTAAATTAATATCAACTCACTCACTCACTCACTCGGTACGCGATAGCATTTCTTTGAACGTATTCAAGATCAAAGTAGAAGAACTGTTCCTCTCTCAAACTAGATAAATGTGTGTTATTTAATTTTATAGTAATATATGTACTATTATCTATTGTATATTTGTGTAATTGAATTATATAATATGTCTGCTGTATGTATTGTATATGTATAATAATTTTATTCTTAGTATTTATTATATGTATTTTTTCTGCTGTTGTAGGTACACTTGGTTTTTTTATCATTTTTTTTTGCACTTTTTATCCCCAAAGGTTTGCTGGGAGAAAACTCAATATTGAGTTAAGCTGCCTTTGTACACCAAAATGTATTTGTGATTACCTGTTGATGTATTATTTTCTTGTGTACAATAAAGAATTAAAGATCAACTGACGATCTCTTTAGCGAGTGGTAGGCAGTAGTGTTCGACTGTTATGACGGAGACCACCGCGGGTTCGATTGCAGCACATTGCAAATATTGGGTATTTATATTTTATGAATTTACAAAAGAAAATACTCTAGAGAATAAGCATTGTAGGACACATAATACCAGCTTAATATTGGGTCTAGTTAACGCTCGTAGGACATAGAATACTTATTAGTTGCCTTCTGCCTGCTTTTAGCAGCTACGCAAGTGTGGAGAGCTTACTAACGTCAGCAAATAACTAATAACTTTAATAAGGGACGACTAAAGGACCTTGTTTCGTGTATGTAACGAACGTAGACTGTAATAATTTATTTGAACTAATAATAAGCACATTTTGTACTGTTGTTTGACAGCACTTGGTGGAATTTGTTGTGTAAAAAATACTGTGGAAAAAGTACAAGTGTGGTTCCTACTTTGGGATACTTTTACATATTAGACTCACTTACATAAATTGACAAAAATATTCAGTCATCATAATGCGGTGCGTGTACAGGCCCTACCAATTTCTTTGTGGCCCAAATCTATCCCACCTGCTAGTCGCTGCACCTGCTAATCATAGCTAGACGAGGCTCTGGCGCAGGTTATCTTCTCGGGGCTGGGATCCCAAAATTGGTTGGAGGATGACATTCTTGTCAGACGTCATCTCCTCTCTTTTTGAAAACCTGGATTACCTGGTTATAGTGATCAGGTTTTCTGAGGCTAACAAATTCAAATTCAAATTCATTTATTTATTTATGTGGTCCTCTTAAACCCCTCTATATTCATACCTTAATCTCTTTACAATTTGCGATTTGCGAGCATTGTAATGAGAGCGAATGAAGCGAGAGTAGTACGTCAGGATCGTAGCAAATGGAGATCCGTGATCTCTGCCTATCCCTATGGGAGACAGGCGTGATTTTATATATCTATGTACAATTTGCGACCATAGATCGAGAAAATAATTAGTATTCTTCCTCTAAGTTTTGGACTGTATCTGTCGTGGCACTCGTGGTGTTGTAGGGGTAGAGCGTTCGACTGCAAGGTGCGCTTTTCGATTCCCGCTCTGTGCAAATATATTTGTATGCATGAATATGTGTAATTGCATTCGCCTGGGTGTTTCTATGTATAATATGTAGATATGTATTGAAAATATAAAAGGATGTTTATCCGCATTCTAGATGTCATAACACCAGCTAGTTAAGCTATGCTTACTTTTGATCTGGATAGCAGTGCCGACGGGTGAAAATTTTCAAAATTGACTCCAGTGAAAAACAAAAACTTACCTCTATCTAGTTTGTCATGCATCAAGCAAAGGAATCAGGTTATAGGGAACCCTCATCACGGCTGTGTAAACCAGCGTAGACTCTTTCTTTTTCTCTATTCGAATAACAAACATAATTAAAACTATGTAACATTACCTACTACTTACACGACTGAAAACCATTTTTAAGTTTTCACATACATATATAATCATACATATAATCACGCCCTTATCCCCGGAGGGTTAGGCAGAGGTAAAATAACACCCACATTTCACCAATAATTGTATTCTTTCCCACGTAATAGGGGGTGAGCCTATTGACGTATTCCGGGCACTATTGTAGACTCGAAACATGCATCTGAGGCTGAGTCTGGGCTGTATATATCTGTGTGATGTTAAACAGCCCTATAGTTAATAATATTTTTATAAATAGTAATAGTTTTCACATATAAGTAACAAATAGACAATAGACGGTTTCATATACATTCAATACTACTCGTATTGATGACAATTTACAAAAAGAAAAACTTAAGAACAATAAAATTGAGAATGCATATCACCGGGAGAGCCAACTCAAACCAGTTACTACCGACAGTACGTTTATATTTCGCGGGGCTTGTGTTAAATAAGTCTTATAATAACCCCGTTGTGACGACCCAAAATTTTTTCTTTGTACAGAAGTTTATTTCTTAATTTTCAAGTACATTAAGGTGCGCCTTGATCTATACTACAAAACATTCCACCTCTTTCACACGTTATCAATCGTTATCAGTTTACCTCGAATGATACACTCATGTATTTACCTACCTACTTGTGTACAATAGAGTCACTAAACTTTATTCAAGCGGGCTGAACCGCTGGAGTATTACTGCATCGAAGAACAAACTCACAGGTGACCAAAAAGACTCATTGTATTGTTGAAAATATATTGAGACATAATGACACTCATGTAAAAGAGAGAGTGAGAAAGCCCAACTACTGCGTCAATTGTCCATACATATATTTTCGCGCCTGTAAATGACAGAAGGGGTAGGCAGAGAGCACCCACAGTTCGCTAAATATGATTTTTGAATCCACGTAGTAGTAGGCTAGCCTTTTACCGTCAAGCGGCACTTTATCATGGATTTTATGTTTACTGTCAGATGGAGAAATGTATCTGAAAATAAGTAATCTTAAATGAATCGATTTATTGTGAATGCAATACGTATTTTAAATGAATACCTACACATTTTACGTATATCTGCCTGCCTAGACTTTCAAATGCCGCTTCTCTGCAAGAAACCGTAGGTGGCTATACAATACACATTATTTGCATTTTTTCACGATAATTTTAAATTATGTTCGGCTACGGTTACGGAATTTAAAATATATTTGTTTTAATTACTCAATTGTCTTTTTCTTGGTTTACAAATCGCATAGCAAAATGCTAAGGATGACGGCATCCTGGATGAATCCGGCTGCCCATCCCACGAAAGTTTCATTGGTGTTCATCGCAGTCATCGCTGTCATTAATTAAATTATAATGCCGGACTCATGAACTTTTTGTTAGTTTCAAATCAAAACACAAAATATTGTTACTTTAAAACTATCGCGGTGTGAATTCATAATCATATAAAACGGTTATATAACTTTCAGGTAACTGTAAAAAAAACCATCAGTTCAATAAATCGGCAGTAGCAAAACATCTTGAGTCGGGTACCAATCACTGGATTGAGCTTCACCAACCGAAAGTACTCTCCACTGATCGCCACTACTATACACGGATTGTGCGTGAAGCTATTGAAATTAAAAAATATAAAAAAAAAAACAATAGGGAAGATGGATTCAAACTATCCGGGACGTGAAATCCAGTAATTAAGATACTGAAACCAAAATACACTGTGCCGTTAAAAACTGATATAGTGAGTGTGGTGTGTCAGGGTGTGTCGCTAGCCTTACCATTCATTATAAAAGCAATGGAGGGTAGGTGCACAGAAAATATTCTCTGCATACCAGCCAGTCAAGTCGTGACTACGGGTGCTTTTTTTTTATACCACTCGGTTGGCAGACAAGCACACGGCCCACCTGATGGAAACCGGTTACCGTGACCTATGGACGTGTGCTACGCCAAGGGAGTCACACTCGTGCTGCCAACCCTGCCAACCAAGAAGAGTTTCTGTGCCGTCACTGTAAAAGACAAAGCAGGACAAGCTTTTGGTCTTTCCACTATCAGCACAAAATCTCTCCAGTGAGCTCTGGCTACCCTACTCACCACCGGTGCTACAACGCATTCGAAACGTTGGCAAAAATAGGTAGTGCCATGATTTAATCGCGTAAAGTTCTGAACCGTAAATATTATTAAGAACAAAATATTGCTCTGTCGTCCTCGAGATTCTCATAAATATAGATTCATGTCTTTACAAGTCGCAAGTCCAATCAGTACGATATGAATACTTGTCATTATGAATCATAGGTAGTTCACTCGTTTATCGTAGTTAGACCCATACTCATTCACTGTTGTCTACCAATGGTAGTACCTACCTTTTATTCAAGAGGGGCATCAGAAGGTTTCTTCATGGTCGGCAGCGCGAGTGTGACACCCCTGGTGTTGCATACGTCCATAGGCCACGGTAACCGCTTCCCATCAGGTGGGTCGTGTGCTTGTCTGCCAACTAAGTGGTATAAAAAAAAAAAAATTACTGTGCAAAAAATCCCCACGGATCCGGAGCCGGTGCGGGAGATTATGTCGAAATTGAACCGACTAAAACACACACCGAATGAGGGTCATAAGATGCCGGAGGTGAAGTTGCCGGACGCATCTCTCGCACAACGGCCGACCCAGAGCCCGTCTAGTTCCCAGGAATGGGAAGGCGAATAACGCCGCGACCTTCTTCTGTTAGGGTGACAGGCGGTTCTAATCGTCACCCCTAGACCCGCGCTCATGGGGGACGGAAATCATTCTGCGATCTCTGACGCCCGAGTATCCTCCACTCGTCGCAGCAGTCCGACTGGGGAAGTACCTTAATCCTACAGAATACCGCGGTTATAATAACTTCGTGTTGTGTTCCCGGCGGTGAGTAGGATAGCCAGAGCTCACTGGAGAGTTTTTGTGTTGTCAGTGTGACGACCAAAGGCTTGTCCTGCTTTGTCCTCTACACTGACGGCACAAAATCTCTGTTCTTACAGGGTCGGCAGCACGGATGTGACTCCAATGGTGTTACACACGTTCATAGGTCATGGTAACCACTTTCCATCAGGTGGGCCGTGTGCTTGTTTGCCACCTAAGTTGTATAAAAAAAAAGAAATGGTTGTGCGGTTAGCGAGTCTCCTCCGTTCCCGTTCCACGGCCTCCTTCGCGAACATTTCTTGCTCGCAGAAGGCGACAGTCTACGCCTCAATGAAAGTATCAAGAAAACAGTATCATGATTAGCTAAGTACTGGCAGAGTGGCCCGTTCTTGCTTTGTTATCTAATCTTTATCCTCATTATCGGACATTGTATTAAAATTGTACCCTCACCTAGTGACCGTTTTGCGATTTAGGTGCTATCCTTTAATCACGTGTGACTGTGTGACGTGGGGCTCAACAGGGAGGGGTAGGAGTTCGGAAAAAATCACGAAATATCACCGGGGAAGATAGGGGTATAGTGAGATATCACGTGTAATCATTTTTTTTTAATTCCGCTCGAAAATTCCGTTTTTTTATTTTACTTGTACCAAAAAAATTCATGTGATTTAAGATTTGGGAGGGGTAGTCCCAAACCTCGTCATGTATATCACCATGAGGATGAAGGGATTAAAAAATTACTGAAAAGTATCACGTGATTAATGGACAGCTCCTTACTCATTCATAATTGACCATAAAGGCAGGTAAAGCTGAATGGTTGGTCAACGTATACGTCGTACTTTGGAAATAGTCACAGAAGAAAGAGGTTACCTCTTATTAACTGTTACTTAGTGTTGGTGGAATATTGAACACTGATTCCATACATACTAAGTAACAACTTAACTAAAATAAGTAAGCTAAACTTTATGATGTAATGAAGTAATAGCATAAAAACCTATATGGAATAGACTGGATATAGGAGACGGAGGATCTCCCTCGCATACACACTAATGGGAACTTACGATACTCGGGAAGTCCCAAGAAAAATTAAACCGTAATGGAACTCACAACGAAATTATTCAAAACTAATTGGAGAAGATAGAAATAATTATCATAGTTAGGAATAGGAATGAGTGTTATATTAAGATACACTGTCCAGTTCAGCAGTGGGCGGCAATAAATGGGCTAGTTGATTGACATGGGATTAGTTGCAGATTATCACTATGTTTTGAGCTGGTTCATTTGGAACAAAAAGGTGCATGAAAACCGCTTTTGTAAGAAAATAGGAATCCTCCATTTCGTATCTTTAATAATCATTCCAATGAAAATATCTTAAAATCTTATCTAACAAAGATCGGCATTTCGTTGTAACAGTGGCTCAGAAATACTGCTGTATTAATGTTTATTCTAGAGATTTATTTATCTACATCAGAACTGTATATCAAAAATTCTCTTGTAAATATATTGAAAATTAGATAGTTACAGGCGAGAATTAGCTCTACAGAAAATTATGAAACATTTCGGTCCATAGAATCTACAGAAGTGCAACTTAGGCTATTTATATGTATTTTAGAAAAAAAAAGTATCTTAATAGGTATTGGTTAGTAATAGGACATGTCGGTGTTCCCGTCCCAAATGAGCAGTCCGACTGGGGAAGTACCTCCACCCTACTTACCCTAATTATATTATATTATCTGTGACCCTACAGAATACCACGGCTATAATAACCTCTTGTTGTGTTCCCGGCGGTAAGTAGGGTAGCCAGAGTTCCTGGGAGGTATTGGACCCAAAAAGTCCATGCAGACGAAGTCGCAGGCACAGATATTTCAAATATTGGCAATTTATATTTATATGTACATGGTGTACGTGAATGTACTTTGTATCTCAAATGTGATTATATTCAAGACTACGAAATCCACATAACCGTTTCAATACCTATAGGTAATTTGCATATAAAATGTCTCAAAACGGATGTGACGCAATTAAAGGTTATCCTAGTCAGAAGAATGATAAAGGACACCGTGTCCTTAATGTCTTAGAAAGTCAAATAGCAAATACACTACGAGAAGTTACCATTGAAAGATCGATGTTATAATTTAATGTCACTATTTGTTAGTAGCGCGGGAGCTGATATAGATGCTTGACAGGTTTGTTGGATGAATGGCATTCTGTTAGGCGTCGTGTTTTTATTTGTGGTTTTAGAGGTCTGTGTGTTCTGAGTTTAAAGAGTACCAGTTACCCTGGATGATATAATCCTGGATGAAAATTTAGATCTTATGCTTATCATAAAATTGCATTGTCAACAGGACTGATTCAGCTTATTTAACTCCGTAAGATAAGAAGAAGGGGTTTTAATTTTTCTTGAAAGTACCTACACATAAAAGCAGCAAGTGCAAATGCACTGTAAATTGCCAAGATTTTTTTTTTGTTTTTATAGAAAGTCAAGAAGAATTTGCTGTTTGCTGTTTTTTTTATAGCACTTAGGTGGCAGACAAGCATACCTGATGGAATGTGGTTACCGTGGCCTATGGATGTGTGCAACACCAGAGGAGTATGGCCTCTTACTTATGGTGTTACTGAATCTGATTAAACCTAGATAAGTATCGCAAGTTATTATATTATGAATGTTCTTAGTACGTAGTCTTGCATCATGACATTAGTTTAATTATTATCATTGTGTTTAAATGGCTTAATCATTATTTCTATATGAAACTGCACCACCAGTTCTCATCGAAATTCGCAAGTTGTGTAGGCGCAATTCTGTTGCAACGATCTCCGCTCTAGATTTCAAATTCACTTCTTTGTAAAAACAAAAGGCGTTTACTTTTTTGTGAAACTGTGAAGTTAGATATTGTTATCAAATAGGTACTTTTTTTTTATTGTACGCTGACGTATTTTTTGTTCTACTTACATAACGAATGAAGAAAGACAAGGTGTCTGGCATTGGATTGTCATTCATTAATCTTCATTCATGCTGCGATAACAGTTCACACAAGGTCCAATATAACATAGGTATTTTGAGTGAATGAATTTCTTTATTCACAAGCTCAATATTTGTTAGTATTACTAATATAAAATATACATTATTTATTTGTTAACTTTCACAAAATATATAAATTTAATTTCACATTAAACTATTATAATATAAAAATATATGCAATTAAACAAACACTATACAATATATACAAAAATGGAATAGAGAAAAAGAGGGAGACTGCAACTTTAGGCATCGATAAAATTCCTCCCCATCGATCTCTACTGGTATTGGTATTATTATTATTATTATTATGTCTATGTTAGTAAAATGAAAGTAAAAAATAAATAAAAAATATAAATATTTACAAAGGCCAATCCTGCACCATCCCCCCCCCCACTATGGTACAGCAATGGTTTACATGGCGACTGTCTAGTCTTCTCGCGATCATGGTCAGGATGCTGTTACCGCCCCCGCTCATCCTGCGCACCAGGGTTATATTATGTAACAGCTTCTGTATTGCTCGGGACATAGGTATATCTTGGACCTTTGTTCCCGGCAGAGTAGAATTTGGACCACCCCATCTCTTCCCATGTGGTGTCGTACAAGGCGACTAAGGGATAGGGCTGTTTAACATTGGATAGATATATACAGCCCAGACTCAGGCACAGATGCATGGCTCGAGTCAACAATAGTGCCCGAAATACGGCAATACTCTCACCCTCTATTACGTGGGACCGAATATAATTATTGATGAAATGTGGGTGATAATTCACCTCTGCATAACTCTCCGGGGATAAAGGTGTGATTATATGTATGTATGTATGTAACATGTGCTCAAAATGTACTCTGTACGCGCAGTATACTTAGGTATTTTGTTTGTCTTGATGATAGCACAGGGTACTACTGCGGAGGATGAACTCAATTATCACAAAACATTTCGCGCGGGCCAGGGACTCGTATGTGTTGGGGACTCTGTGGTCCTCACACCCGAGAAGAGGGCCAGATCGTAATGGCCTTGGGTCGGCCGGGGTGCGAGGGATATGCCTGTCAACCTCACCTTCGGCAACCAAAAACGACCCACAGGCGGCGTGCGTTTTGGTCGGTTCGAGTGTGATATAAGCTCTTCCGACGGCTCCGGTGGGGGGTATCCGTGGGGATTTTGCGCACGTAAAAAAAAAAGGAGGCTCGTATGTCTCACGATTTACATCTAAGATATGTGAGACAGGTATACGCGGCTTTGACGGCAATTACATACTCTTTAATTCGATATAAAAGTCTTAAAACACCAATCAACGAATTGAATACTATTTTATAGCATTCCTATATAAGGAAGTTTACGTCATGTGTTCCGACTGTGCAGCGTACTAGTGTGTGTCTCGATCGGACGTTTTATTGCTCAACCAAGTCATGCTGTCAGGCAAGATGTGGGTAACTATCCTGTTGCCTCTATTTATGTAATATCATAGTACACATTTATACTTGGCTGTGGTGTCACCACAAAGTTGTGTAAATACAAATTAATATTTTACCAGTGTATGGCAGCTTCGTTGCTTTCGACTGCTACACTTGGCAATTGAATTCCAGCTCAGTGCAAATTATTGTATAAGTACATGATCCATAAATATGTACCTATAGGTATTTCCATGTGCCTACTTTTCGCTACTGGTTGTGTTAGAGTATTCTTTTTCATGCTATATAGGCCACATTTATCGGTCGTCTTTATGCGATATTATAATTTTTCTTTCCTTCTTTCTTCTATATTGTGAGCTGATGAGGGAATGCTTTAGAAAACACCACATTTACTAAAAGTCAAAAGTGTAAAAAGCACTGTGATACAAGATATCATTGTGTACAGTATAGACAAACATACATATAATCACGCCTTTATCCCCAAAGGGTTAGGCAAATGTGAATTAAAACTCACAATTCACCATTCATTATTTTCGGTCCCACGTAAGCCTATTTGGTGAACCTATTGCCGTCTTCCGGGTACTATTGTTGACTCGAGCCTTGTATCTATGCCTGACTCTGAGCTGTATATTGTCTAATGTTAAACAGCCCTTTATGTATATTAGTAGCGAATACTATCTAGTAATATGAAGTTTGAAGATATCTTACCGTTCTATTGGTTCCACGCCTTGTGTCTACATCTACATGTATGTACCTACCTACTGAGCACACTAGACACGAGAAGTCGCGACAATAGTCTAATCTACTTTCGAGGTTACTAATTAGGCAGCCTCGCACTGACACAATGACCTATCGTAGCATTCGTAGCCACACTATCTACCTACTAGTAAGTAGGTAGGTAAGTACTTAAAACAATTGGGTATTTAACTAACCAGTCAAATTAGTTACTTTTCTCTGAACGTCAAAACGGTAAGTTATAAGGAAATTTACATACATATTTATATATATTTAATAGTCAAATCATTTACTATAAAAATTAAATACAATAAAACTAAAATAATTATTACACAACTTATAGCTAAGAACAATTAAAATGCGTCGTGGAATTCCTCCGCATCGCATGCCTCTTGTGGTAGCGTTCCCAGAAGACTGGCAGCATTGCCACGTTGTATGGCAATGCTTATTCTCTGACCTAAAAAGAGGCCAGCCTTCTGGTCACGAGAAGCGTCGACCATACGCTTCGCAATCTCACGGAAGAGGTTGCGAGCGCTCGGACCCCATGACCCTAAAGTATCAACTCCAAACGGCACAAATTCATAGCACAGCTAGCCGTGCTAGTTATATGGGTAGGAGCCATGGTATCAACGCATGTGGCATCCCACACCAGAGTCCTACTCATCTTTCATGGCATTAACGACATGCCATCCGGTTTCTTGCCATCGTCACGCGCCAAACCGTTTGGTTCAAGTACAGCTGGTACACCGGCGGTGACAAGAGCACGGCGGATTATGTCGTTGAGGCTGGCGTGCCGTGGAATTCGCCTAGCGCTCCTGCAGCACGACAGGCCATGGTGTCCGAGTCTGTCAACGGCTTCCACAACGGCATACCTTAACGGAGACAAGTTGCGATGCGGAAGGTAGTTTCATCTAACATAGTCCCTACGTTAGACGACGGAAGAGCTTGTAGCCAAAGACCCGATTCCCACATTCCAACCGCCAGTAAACGGGCATGCTCAGCAGCATTGGAACATGTATTTAGTAATTTTTTTCCAAGTAAGCTGCAAAGCGGCCCGTTCCACGTTCCTAGGGAGATCGGTGTTTGGACATGCAATTTTCCAAGCGTTCACTGCATCAGTCTTACACAATACTTCAGAATTAACTAGTGTAGGTGCAAGGATTTTCCTAGTTAATTCTTCCGTACTGTGGACTGAAGACAGGAACGCTGGTAAGCTTGCGAATACTATAATAAGTTTATAAGATTTTTTTATTTTTGAATTTTTAAATCTTTTCAAAAATGCTTTCAGATATCGCCATAGGATACTGCTAGGTACATACCTACGTTCAAACATATACTTTTAGTATGTGGAAACTGCGTAAACTTGTGTCATCAGATTATTAAAGATAAGATAAGGTTTCAGAGCAAGGTTAGTCTTGATAAGTTACGTCACATACCTATATGTTGTACACACGTGAATTATAAAGAAGGCTCCGCATATTTATACGCCACTCAACTAAACGTTACTGCTGCCTACCCCACTTTTTCATACGAACACGTACAGAATTCGAAGCTTCGAAAATAATAACACATACCTCCTCTATTGTTAGATACATTTAACAGGTGCACATCTGCCTACCTCACTTTTTCACACAAACACACAAAGAATTTGATATTTCGAAAATAATAATACCCGTATCGTATTACTAACTTTATTATTAAGATTTAACAGGTGTACCGATTTCCCGGTACCATACCATGCCCGTCTCGGGAAATTCGGTATATATATAATATATATTCGGTAATAGGTATTGCCGGGGTGGGAAGGAAATGCTTTACTGAGCCACTTTACACCTCGACATTCGAGTCCTGGCGAGACAGTGTGCGGTTTTAGTTGAGTCCGACATAAGTGGAGGGCCCTGCTCACATCCTCAATGATGTCAGGCCTCAAGGCCTAAGCCAACCTCACCTACAAATCAATGCACCTGCTACACAATAGACGAGACTGACTGAGGTTTTCCTCTCACGGCTGCAACTGGGCGGTTCGACGCAGTCAAGCCAGAAAAGCTGAAATTCAATAAAATACGATAAGTAAACTTCAAGGTCCTAAGTGTAAACTTTGGAAGCAACTGGGAAAAGGATAGATGAGGATGATGATGCATATAAAATGATTGCTCGAGACTTTTCGAGGGTCGTACTCTGAAAAACTTCTTTGGATCAATTTAGAGCCTCTCGGTGGATCCTTCTTAACTAAAAGAATAAAAGGCATGTCTTTATGAGATGGGCTCTTCCACGGCCTAACTTTTCTGGGAACATTTTTCGAGGTTCTGTGCTGATTGTAATGTGCGATTGCATTAAAAACCATCTTTAACAACTCAAATGGTCAGCAATCTTTCAATAAGTGCGTCCACTTTCGATGCATATTCATATTAACTATAATTTTATTGTTCTTGTTGAAGCATCACAAATTTTATTCCTAACCATTTTAATATTAAAACAAGCAAAATTTTTTGATAAACTTTTTGAAAATTAAGTATCTAATTACTTTTTTTTTAGAAATTTTTAAAATTCTCAAGTAATTTTCTCTTTTTCTAAGTTGTTCAGGCGACCAGTGTTAAATAAATTGATTATTTTTAGTTTACCGGTTTTCGTTTTTAATTTCCATTGAATGTTATGTAATGTTATTTAATTTTGAAGTAGAGCTCTTGAAGTTACTACTTTAAGTGGTGTTAAATATTCTTTGATGTCATACATATTGCCCTTAAACTAATGCTTGAATGAAGTATAAAATAAATTATATTATGTGTTTCTAGTTAAATTTCCATCACTGTGTGTGTGTGTGTAAGTAATGGTGACCCTCTTTTCTGAGACTTTGCCTTCAGCTTGCCATCAGGCAAGGCGATTGACGTGTTCTATATATATAAAAAAAAACTGTTTATCTTGGATCTAAAATGTGCTCAAAATGTGCTCTGTACACGTTTCTTGGGTGTCTTTTGAGGATAGCACGGGGTGCTACTGCGATGGACGAACTCATCAAGTATTACAACAGATCGATGAATGACCTCCGCTTTCCCTGACCGCAAACCTGGGGGTGACGGGCGGAGCCACCTGTCAACCTGGCAGCAACAGGTCCCAGTTTCCGGGGACGAGCATATCCTACCTCGGGTGTGGGGACCACAGAGTCCCCACACCCGAGGCGAGGGCCAGATCGAGAGAGATGGCCCTGGGTCGGCCGGGGTGTGAGAGATATGCCTATTAACCTCACCTTCGGCAACCAAAAACGACCCAAAGGCGTCGTGCGTTTTAGCTCCGGTGGTGGGGATATTCGTGGGGACTATCCAAAATACGTGTCTTGAGGTATATCAAAGTTAATATAATAAACAAAATACTACGAGCTCAATGTGCAACAAGCGTAGGAAGAAACATTGGGGCACCCCTTAAAAGTTCCTTAAATTACCTACTTGGATATATGATTATGTGCCATAAAAGTGGTAGGTATATAATAATCAATTTGTGGATTGGATTACACATGTCATAAACATCCATACTTACTAATATTGTAAACGTGAAAGTAACGCTGTCTGTCTGTTACACTTTCACGCCTAAATCACTGAATCGAAATTGATGAATGAAATATGGTACAGCGATGGAGTAAAGTGGGGAAAAGGCTACCTTTTACTGCGAAAAAATGGGTTGAAGGAGTCCAAATAAGTGATGTAAGTTTAGAAAGTTCGCCATTTTTAAAGATGCCGCATGGGTCCCGCCATAGTTGAATTTAGACCTCCCCATCTCTTCCCATGCGGTGTCGTACAAGGCCACTAAGGATAGGGCTGTTTATACAGCCCAGACTCAGCCGCAGATGTACGGGGTTTTTTTTTACGTGCGCAAAATCCCCGTGGGTACCCCCCCCCCCCTCCCACCGGAGCAGATGGAAGAGGTTATGTCGGACTCGAACTCACTAAAACGCACGCCGCCTGTGGGTCGCTTTGGTTGCCGAAGGTGAGGTTGACAGGCATATCCCTCGCACCCCGGCCGACCCAGGGTCATCTCTTACGATCTGGCCCTCTTATCGGGTTTGGGGACTACAGAGTCCCCAACTCGTCCCCGGAAAACGGGGAGGCGCGCGAGCCGCAGATGTAATACGGCAATAGGCTCACCCCTTATTACGTGGGACCGAATTCAATGAACCTAACCCTCTGGGGAGAATGGCGTGATTGTATGTATGTATGTATGTATGTTTTTAAGATAACCTGATAAGGTGCACAGATATAATAAAGTCCTATGTCCAGTAGTGAACTGCGATAGGCTAATAAATTGATTGATATTATAAAGCTTAAGACAGGATTTCATAAAGCATATTATGTTTGGCCGCTATAACTGACTTCGACTCAGTGCAAAGACGGGCATTGAGACTGGTCGACAATCCTATTCTCACAGGTGATGTGGAACCTCTCAGCCTCAGGAGGGACTTTGCCTCGCTGTGTGTTTTACCGCCTATACAATGGTTTGTGCTCAGATGAATTGTTTGACATGATGCCCAAAGCTACATTCTATCATCGTACCGCTCACCATAGGCAGGGATTTCATCCTCATACAGTCACACATTCTGTGCGGTACGAAAGAAACTTCATCCCACGCACACTCAAGCTATGGAATGAACTCCCTGATGTGGTTTTATCAAGTGCCTATAATATGGGGTTCTTTAAGAGGGGCATTAGAAGATTTCTACAGGGTCGGCAGCCGGCAGCGCCTGTATAACGCCTCTGGTGTCGCACATATCCATAGGCCACGGTGACCACTTCCCATCAGGTGGGCCGTGTGCTTGTCTGTCACCTAAGTCGCATAAAAAACATCCACGCGGGTGGAGCCGCGAGTCACAGTTAATAAATAATATGTAGGTGCGAATATTTCGCAAGGGTTCGTCGACAGAACAAATTTGTACACCGTCGAAAGGGTGAGTGTGGGTTGCGACCATGCAACTGTGTGGTCTAAGTCATCGACGATCGTTGGCCTTGCTATTTTGTATTTGAGTGATGGAGTGATAGTGTAGGTTGGCATGAACAAATGGTCTTGAAGAACCACCACCGGTTTGCTCCGGGTTATTGCACATACACAGTAAACAATACACTAATCAGTACATACAATAATACGATTTAGACGCAATAAAAAGGATTTACTTTCTTTCTTTGTTTCTTTCTTACATATACAATGTAAGTATAAAGATGAGCTAAATATAGTCTGATTGTTAACAAAACGTTGGGAACCATGTCCCTTAAACTTGGGTGACTCGGGTGTCTTTGTACTATTAAGAACAGTAGGTATTACGACATTTCGAGAAGTAGCCCATAGTAATAGTGTGCTGAGAACACCGTAAGAATTATCCCAAAAAAAAAGTCATCGCTTTTTGGGAAGTCCAAAGGCTTATCCTATTTTGTCTTCTACAGACACTGACGGCACAGAACCTCGTGCTTACAGGGTCAGCAGTCGGTAGTGCGAGTGTTATTTCTCTGGTGTTGCACACGTTCGTAAGCCCACGATAACCACTTCCACATGATCCCCGGTAACTTTATTCGTCTAAAAATCTTATTCATATTTTATTTTTTTATACAGAACACGTCAATTAGACTTCGCCTTGCCTGATGGTAAGCTGAAGGCAAAGTCTCAGAAAAGAGGGTCACCATTACTTACATATACCGTGTGACAATGGTGACACTCAGCTTGACGGCCTCATCATATGCTTTTTACGCCCCGCCTAAAGGACCCGGGACTGTAGGAAGAAGGAAACACGTGAGCTGGTAATGAATTCCAGGCCTTAATGGTGAGACAGAGGAAAGAGTCGCCGAACGGCTTGGTTCTTGATCGGATGTTCGGCACCGTGAGCGGGTGACATCTAAGACCTGCACGTGTTGTCCTGTGTAGGAAAGGGGAGGGTGGGACTAATTGGAAGAGCTCATCAGAACACTCACCATTTACCAAACAATGTGTTTCCTTAGGTTTGAAACGGTACCTATGTACCTATTTATAATAATTTTACACCACAAACGATATTACAAATTCGCACACGCCTCAAATCGCAATGTCATTTCATTATTATGTAGTATAGGTGTTTACCAGCGTTTAAACGTCAGGCAAGTTATTTGTTCAATCAAGATATGAGGCTACACTCAACTCACAATGAAGTTTAAGTACTCCAAACTGAGTATCACGTATTACATTGGTGTAGCTAAAGTTAACGATATATTGCCTTAGTATTTGTAACAAGGAATAAAAAAATTTAGAAGGTGTCTTCGGATGCATATTACATTCTTCTTCCTAACTAAATATTTGATAGATATTAAAAGAAATGCTAAAAATTTCTCCGGTGGTGATTACCTTGTTAAAAAGTTGAAAAATTTGAATACTAAATTCTGGCTACACTAGGCACTAGTGGCAGAAAACACCTAACGCAGGCGGCTTATTTTTATACATTTTACCTAATAAGAACAATATTTATGTTTTCGCTACCTTTTAAAAATAGTGACTTAATTTACCTAAACCTACAATAAAAACTGGCTTGCTATCTTTTGTCCTGAGATAAACTGCAACCCTGGGGGCTACCATGTAACATGTGAAACTTTGACCGGCACGAAACACGAACGAGGGACGTAACTTTAACCATTTTTGTACCATGAAGTCACTTTTTTGGATTTAAGCTGAACCCAAGTGTACAGACACGTACAGTCTTTGGTACCAATTGCGGGATAAATGTGTTCCATGGAGCACGAAATTCCGATCCGCATCCATGGATGAGTCATGGTAGGTCTACTGAGTGTTTTCCATAATGATTTCGAAGGTTGACGTCGGACTAACCCTCAATAGATAAACAAATTAGTGTATCATAGCCAGACTTGGTATTTTTTTTATACAACTGAGGTGGCAAACAAGCATATGCCCCACCTGATGGAAAGTTGTTACCGTGACCTATGAACGTGTGCAACACCAGGGGAGTTACACCCGTGGTACCGACCCTGTAAGAAAAGATTTTCTGTGCCGTTAGTGCAGAAGAAACAATCAGAACAAATGTTTAGTCTTCCCACTGACAGCACAAAAACTCTCCAGTGAGCTCTGGCTACCCTATTCACCGCTGGCAACACAACACGAGGTTATTATAGCCGTGGTATTCTGTAGGGTCTGTATTATTGTCGTGTACTCCTATTGAAATATTTTCTATTATGTGGCTCTTGGAATAGGGAGGTTGCTGAACGGTAATACAAAATACAAAAATAGGACAGCCACATACTCGACACATATTCGTCTGAAATTAGAATTATATGGTAGGTATGGGGTACCACAGGGAAGCGTTCTAGGTCTACCTCTTTTTGTTCTACTTTAATGATCTACAAAAATGTTACAGATCATCAGATGTCTTTATTTCCCGATGACAGCACTGTAATTTTTGACCTTGGAGATTTAAAAGACATCGATAAAATATATATATATATATACATATAATCTCGCCTTTATCCCCGGACACATTTCACCAATCATTAAATTCGGTCCCACCTAACAGGGGGTGAGCCTGTTGCCGTCATCCCGGCACTATTGTTGACTCGAGCCATACATCTGAGGCTGACTCTGGGCTGTATATATCTGTCTGGATGTTAAACAGCCCTATCCTTTAGTCGCCTAGTACGACACCGCATCGAAAATAAAATAAATAATAGCATTATTGACATTGCTGAATGGTTAAATTAAATAATTTAAAAATTAATGTAACAATAACAACATATATAATCTTCCGAAGCAGGAAGGAATGGATTTCTAACATAAGAATTCAATATGACGGACAAGAAATCGATGAGATGAAAACAATTGAATTTGTAGGCTTGCACATTGACAGTCATTTTAAACATACATTGACCACGTATGTACCAAAACGCATCAATTGTCCTACGCACAAATGAGAAAGCATTACTTGCAGCATACCATGGTTAAGTAACTTCTACGATGAGATTTGGTTTAACATTCTGGGGCAATGGTACAAACAATTTTTTTTTTGTACCATTGTTTATAGCACAAAAAAACATGTCTCAGGACAATATGTGGAGTGAAACGTACAGATAGCTGTGTACCATATTTCAAAAAACTAAGACTACCTTTACCATAGTCTGTATATATTATATGTGTATATATAAATCAAAATGTTCATTAAAACTAATATGCACTTGTTTAATATTATATAAGATCAAACGAACTTCTGGAAGTGAAGTTCGATCAATATTATATGAGTCATTTTATTCTTCAGATATAACCATGTAGTCCTTTTAGCCTACAAGGCAGATGTCGCACGTTTTTAAAGAAATCGATAATTCAATCGATTACACTTTCATACTTTTTTTTTTCTTTTACATCGCCACCCTACGGCCACCGCCGCTAGCTGTCATTCTTTAGAGTTAATAAACTTTGATACTGCTGATTGGAGTGGGTGGGTTGCTATATCTTCGAATAAAATGACTCATATAATATTGATCGAACTTCACTTCCAGAAGTTCGTTTGATCTTATATTATATTTCGTCATTTTATTCTTCAGATATAACCATGTAGATGTTTAGAGTATAAGTTAAGTATTGGGTAAGTACCTATGATTTTGTAAATGAAATAAAATATAGGTATACTGTATCAGTAACAAATGTCTGTTTTTATTTATGATTATCATTAGAAAAAACAAAATAACAACTTGTATTGTACCTCTTATAATAACAAAAAGTCTCACAAATGTTCTTAAATTAGGTTCATAATAATAATTTATCACAATTAAGTATCATCGATGTGATCAATCGAGCATACGGTCCTCGCAAAGATACCTTGATCAGTTAAAGGGCGATTGTAGAATCTGGCGAAGGCTGATGACGAATTTGACCAGCCAGCCGTCCTGCTGATCGTATCTACCGAGACACCAGCGAAGGCTGCCGCGGAGGTGGAGGCGTGACGCGTGCTATGCGCCCCAAACACCGTCACGTCCACGCCACTCTCCGCTAGTGTCTGTTGATCCAGCGAGCAATCGTTTGAGAGGTGGCTTTCCTATAGGGCCTCTTAAATGTCAAGAGAAGATTGTCCATACCGGCGGGGCGCAACCCCGCGGTGGCCTCGCGATAGTCGTCGTGTGTTTTCGCTGCACAAATGGCCGGATTACCCACAAAATACGGTAGGAATAGCAGTGGTTGGCTTAACCCAGAGGGAGATTGCCTAATATTTTTTATATTTATAAGGGACAGAGTCTGGACTCGATGCCCGGTGCACAAAGCCAATAAGATAGTAAGCTTTTTAGTTAGCTTTTCTAGCGTAATATTGGTATTAGGGTACCAATTTGATACGTGATGTAAATCCACCTGGGGGTCCCAAGTACACGTATACTTAGGGCGCGAAGGCTTTTTCTTATAAATGCCTTTCAGTAACCGCTTCATTAGTTCATCTGACCCTACGTTATTCCCCAGGAGTAATGTTAGGGCAGATCGGTGGCTATTAATAGTGCCATATGAAGCACCTTTATTAAAGAGATCGACCAAAAAAGTGATAACGGATGCTACGGTAACATAGAAAAAATTTAAATTTTTGTCGTTGCAAAACTGCCACCATAGTTTGTATGTCACGGAATACTGTTTTAGTGTGCTTGCAGATATTGAGGCTAACATCAAATCCAAGGCTACGTCCGAGGTCTCGCGTCTCATGAACGCGAGACTGAGAGCGTCGCGGCCCCCAGGGTAAGGCTGCCGTGCAGCGGGTGCAGTGTCCTGAGACGTGAGCATAGAAGGCCTCTGTTAGGTTTGAAATATATAATTTCCGATCTCAACATTTTCTTGAGAAGAGGAAACCAGCCTTGTCCCGGCCAGTGTGGAAATATCAAAATGCCAGTGGCTTCGTCGTCAAGGATTTTCCTGATACATTTCAAAATTAGGGAGAATGGGGGGAATACGTAGAAGAATTCGTGACGCCAGTCGATAGTAAATGCATCAATCGCATTTGGCGTTGGTGCGTGAAGCGAACAAGTCTAGTTCTGGTTGACCCAAACTATGAACCACTTTATGGAAAGCCCAATCACATAGTTCCCATTCTGTGTCGATATTTATCTTTCGAGATTCCTCGTCAGCTTCTATATTATCGCGT
This sequence comes from Eilema griseolum, assembly GCA_963662185.1. NCBI lineage: Eukaryota > Metazoa > Arthropoda > Insecta > Lepidoptera > Erebidae > Eilema > Eilema griseolum. Next base: position 9,621,328 of record OY759249.1, read on the forward strand.
GTGTTAATATACGACGCGAAGAGGTAAATCTTTCGCTTCTCACACCATTGCCAAATTACCTTTGTTAGGTCGTTGAGGTGTGGAAACTGTACTCCCCCCATTCGGTTGATGTAACTAATCGCTGTTGTGTTGTCTACCCTGAGCAAAATAGAGCAATTAGAAACTTTTTTTGCAAAACATTTCAAAGCCATTAGGATGGCAAGTAACTCCAAGTAATTTATATGGTAAGACGATTCTTCGTCCTTCCACCCTCCATTGGCGCGGTTGCCTTGACAGAAAGCACCCCAGCCCGTCCTGGAGGCGTCTGTGTAAATTTCTAGCTTAAAAAATTCTTGTGGTCGCATAGGGTTGCAAGACGTTAAGTTTTGTTGCCACCACTGCAAGTCGGGTAAAATAGATTGGGGAATATTTATTTTAGCCTCGAAGTTTCCGTGTTCTTGAAGAGCAAGGAACTTATGCTGTTCTAGCGATTTAGTATACAGCCAGCTATACTTATTGGCTGGGCATGCCGCTATTAGAACCCCAATTAGTTGTGAAAAATCTCTAATTGTACATCTGGGCAAACGCATAAAATTTCCGTAATAAATTTGATATGTTATTGACTTTGTGAGGCGGTAGACTAAGGGTTAAATTGACTGTATTGAATAAGAAACCTAAAAAACGACATATTTTTTGTGGTTTCGGTACACTTTTTTCGTAATTAATTATGAACCCTAAACATTCGAGCAATTGACAGGTCTCCTTAACGTTAGTATAACATTCTTCGAGAGTGTCACCTATACAAAGTATGTCATCTAAATATATGACAGACTTATAACCTTTGCTTCTCAAGAACGTAATCACTTCTTTCATCAATTTTGTGAAGACTCTCGGGGCATCGGATAGACCGTAGGGCATGGCATTAAACTCATACTCCGTTTCTTTGAATTCAAAACGTAAATACTTACGATCTTGATGCCGAATAGGTACCAAGAGGTAGGCTTCCTTTAAGTCCACCGTGGCTAAGCAACCGTCTTGTGGTATGAGCTTAGACGCTGTCCTATGGTCCTCCATCTTAAAATGAGTTTTAGTGACAAACTTGTTTAAACCTTTGAGGTTCAAAATAAACCTTTTACCCCCGTTTGGTTTAGGCGCTAAAAAGATTTGAGATAAGAAATCGCCGTCAGTACGATTACAGATTGAAATGGCGCCTAAGTCTAAAAGATTATCTATGGCTAAAGACATGTCCTGCTCGTCACTAGCAGAGAACTGATTACGGGGGGGAAATGGTTGCACTACTTTCTTATCGAATGGTATAGGATATCCATTGGATATCCACTCTAAAATAACCGGATTATCGGTAACATGTAACCAACAGTTATGGCAGAAGCTAATTCTACCAGCATGGAGTACCTTTATTGCTGTTGATTGGTGACACGTTGTTTGGCTTGGCCTGACGATGACTTCGTCTGGGCTGGGGCTGCCAGGAACCTGCCTCGGTTCGCTGGCCCGCCTCTCTTCGCCCCCCCCTTTCCTCCCCTCGAGGAGTAGCGAGGAGGGCCCATCCAGTTTCCCGACGAGCGTGAGCGGCTAGATGACGGCTGGGATTGAGATAAAGAATTCGGCTTGGGCGTTGGGACAGGTTTCTTTATCTGTAAGCCATGTTTTTCGATAATCTTGGAAGCTTTTATTTGGTCTGACAACTTGATGCCGAAAAGCATGTCGTCGCGTTCAACATCTTGAATTACATTCAAGAAGGATTTATCCAGGCCCGGTGTGACGAACTTCTTTCTTGCCTCACCTTCTAAGAAATGGAGGTCGCACAGCAAACGGCAACCGTCACTCATATATTTGATGACTTCCAACCTGTTCGATCCGCCATCTAAAAGTAGACCTAGTCCTTTGTTGATGGCTGTCACACCCAGCTGCTGGACCCCTTCAACCCTTTTGTCGCGCGTTCGGGATGCGTCCGGCACGGCGGCTGATATTTCGGGATTGAGTACAGGTGCTCTCAAAAGAGCACAGTTTTCAGGAACTAAGTACCTACTCCTTGTACAGTTTATCCTTAGTTTCCTTATTCAGCCCCTTGCGTAATATAGGCTGCCAAAGCCGAGCTAGATTCTCGTGAATTTTGGGACCGAACTTCGGTACTTCTGGCGTAGTTTCGCCTAAGGCGGACAGTATTTCGGGATCTAATACGGATATGTCCATGGGTTCACCTGACGTGGTTGAGTCATATGCCGAGTTGTCATTGGGTAGGGCGTCTACCTCCACATCAACTTGAACGACCTCGTTCGTTGTCGGCTCCTCAAAGAAAGCGAAAAATTTGACCGCTTTATTGAGGGTAGGATATAAATAAATCGGGCAAATGTTCCAGAAGGAACATTATGTTTAAACCCCATATGGTTCAAACAGGATAAAATGCCATCGTGATAACCCACGGTTAACCTCCAGGCTCTATTAGCTACCATCGTGACGACCCGCGGTCGACCTCCAGGTGCAAAATACCAATGTGACGACCCACGGTCGACCTCTAGGTAAAAATGAGTACGTACATTCCGTACGCAAATTATTAATTAATCAAGTAATTTACCTGAATTTTGCTCCGAATCTGACGACGAAACAATCCTTCGATGACGTCGCCGTTGTGACTTTTGTTCCAGTCTTTGAATTTTCCGACGATATCGTTCAATTTTATCATCCCGCTTTCTTTTAGGCATGGTAAAAAAAAAAAATTTTGATTTTAAATTAATGTAGGTACGTATTTTTCTTAACTAATATGGCGCGTGCGCACGCTGCCTCGCACGAAAAAAGAATGACAGCTAGCGGCGGTGGCCGTAGGGTGGCGATGTAAAAGAAAAAAAAAAGTATGAAAGTGTAATCGATTGAATTATCGATTTCTTTAAAAACGTGCGACATCTGCCTTGTAGGCTAAAAGGACTACATGGTTATATCTGAAGAATAAAATGACGAAATATAATAGAGAGTCACCGTCGCACTGATAAACTACACTTATTGAGCACTAGGACCACATTTCTTATTTAAGAGCCTTTCTGCAATGGCGCCAAAATTATATAATAAACTTCCAAAGCAAATTCGGAGATGCCCAGACATCTGTCAATTTAAGCGTTCCCTGTTTAACTTTCTTGTTGACAAAACATATTACTCGTCACAACAACACAACCTCAAACGACATTACAATTGGACTGCGTTATGTAAGAACGAATTAAGCGACAAAATCGAAAAAACAAAGTTATGAATGCAGTTCGATTATAGGCATGATAAACAATATGTTCAGTTACTTTTGTGTTCAAAAATTACTCTTATGGCCTTATAATAAGGGGGTGAATTAAGCGACATACTGAAATTTGTTAGAATTTGTGCAAACATTCGTTATGTATTAAAGAATTATGCATCAAAGTAACGGATACAGATAGTTTTTCAAATTGCATAAACGAATGAAATACGCCCACATTGAAGATAATTCGGTTTTGCCTTTTGATTCAACTACTATTAAACCGCAGTATCGAATTAACCACCAAAAATGGTATGTAATTCGTTAATCGTGTCTTAACTAAATTACGGAAGGATGTTTTGTTACTATCATATATGTTGCTATTTGTGAAATTATTTAAAAGCAAACGGTAAAATGGATAGATTTAATAAGAATATTCGTGGTTACCGTTTCATTGCTTCGTTAACAAGCTGTGATGCAATTCAAAGTTATTATCAGTATCAATACAGTAAGATGATGGTGGAAGGTATAGCAGGCAGGGGAGCACAAGAAGTAGGCTCTACTTTACGCAAACATATAACTTTAAATCTAGACTCAAAAGTCAAAGAACTCATCCTGTGGTCAGAGTCCTGTGGTGGCCAGAATCGTAATATTAAGTTAATTAGTTAACTTTACTCCTATTTGCAGTGCTCGAAGAAAATAACAACCTAGGGAAAATTACCCTCCGATTTATGGCTCCTGGGCATAGCTTTTTAGAAAATAATAGCGAGTTTAGTGATATTGAATCAGCCTTAAAAACACATACCCGGCTATATACTCCACAAGACTACATTGATGTGATGACCAGTTGTCGTAAGATAAACAAGTTGATAGCTACTAAAATGGAGAGAATAGACTTTGTAGGAGTTTCTAAAATGTTAAATGATAATGATGAATAAACCTGGTCGGATATTTCTTTCAACCATTCATGGCGATCAAACCCAGGAAGTAAATCTCAATAAAAGACCAAAAAGAGGAACATTACATAACGCATTGGAATTGTCAAGGCATTATGAGCAACTTTGGCCAGAAGGAAAACCAATTTCTCAACCAAAGCTGTATGATATAAAATCCCTCCTTCACCTGATTCCCTCTGGATGCGAGAAAATATTATGAAAATTTACCTGGATCTCGTGATTTAGAAGACGATATAGGTTTTAATGGATCTATTGATTTTGAAGTAGAAGACGAAGAATAAAAAATAAAGTACTGTTAATGAAGAAAAGATAAAAGTTTTAATCGGTTTTTAAATAACTAATTAGAAGTAGAAATTATACATTGTTTTGTTTTAATTTGAGTTAATCTTATTAAAATATTTGGATTTAATCCGAAAGTCTAATTTATTTCATCCGAAACTAATCGCAATAAAGTATTAAGCGACAATTATGTCGTATAGTACGTTATTGATAAATTAAATTGGTCTAAATATGGTTATTATGCATTAACAAATTAAGCGGAAAACTTCCCATAACTCCAATGGTTTATTATATAGCCTTATTTATTTTTAACTAATGTAATCTCATACAGATTTCATATCTTCAGAATAAAAATCATACGCTAAACATAATAAATGTATGCACAGCGACAATTTTAACTTTGAAATCTTTGAAGCTCATTTTCTCAGTTTTGTCTAAGTGGCGCTTAATCGTTTCTTACATAACGCAGTCCAATTTATATTAAATTTTATTTTGTATACTTACCTATTTGATAGTAAATTTATCTATTTACACTTAATGTATTTTAAATCTATGCTAATATTTACAGTAATAAAAAATAATAATTAAATAAAACAAAAGTGAAAAGTTAAATTAAATGATTACTCCTATTTGAAATTTCAACATTTATCATTCACTGACATTCATAATTTCATTTTACTTCAATTAATGTTGTAATATATTCAAATTTTATTTAATATTATAATATGTAATTGAATAGATATTATTCACTATTTAAAAATATATACTCGTAATTATTAGTTTCGTATGTCTTTACATGGAGCATGGAAGAGCATTGTTTAATGTAACAGCTTAGTATCACCTATGTTAAACGCAATAAAATTGATTATGTAGCTTTAAAATTAGTCGTATTCTTCCAATTATATATTTATTTTTCTTATGTGACTACCATTACAGAACTGTTATGATGTTATTATGATGTGTCTATCCAAGTGTTAGCTGTGTATTTTACTTACACTTACTTCCTTATTTTTTTAACACTTTTGAAGAAATTTTCATAATCATTTTTTTAAACAAACTCTTTGGTAGGTATAGATAGAACCTTTCTTTTTCAATATGTTGTTGTTGTTGTGTTGTTTTCAAAATGACGTAGTCTTGGAAACAGTCAAGTTTGAAGTATACTTACTACTCTAAGTATTTACATTGATAAACACATGTAAATACTTAGACTGAGACAATAAATATAATAATTATAAATAAACATATATAAAAGACGAAAGGCAACCTTGAAAGGATGTATTCTAAAGTAGAGAAGATGAAGCTGAGACAATTTGAGTTTATTATGGTAGATACTTATAAATAAATACAATCAATCAAATACTTGTACACACTGATAATTTTCTAGTGATAAGAGGTTTGATGCAATGGTTGTAAAATGTGTTTATGAGTAATGTATGTAATGTATGTACACGTACATACTCGAGTACAGACTAAAATAGCAGTGTTAAAATTTGGAGTATAATAATGTAATACCTGCTATAACTGGCCGGTCAATTGATATTCTAATGACTGAGCTGATAGTTACAAGTACTACAATATCCCCAAACGTTAACGATCCCCATAGAAATCATCTGACCTAAACGAATATTAAGTTGAAGAAAACATTTCCTATAATCTCAAAGCTGTCATTATTCACGTTAAATATATGTACCTAACTAATTTTCTCAAAAAATTGTTTCAGATCGAGGAGGTTATGCAGCAGAGGGCGCCAGGGGTGCCTAGTAACTTTAAACTTCAGTAAGTTTTATATGCGAATCAATTTATGAGACGGCATATTGCATTTAACTAGACTTCTATTCAAACATGTGGTGCCATCTACTGAGCATATGTTGAATTACGTCAGTTAATTATTTACTCTGAGCCGTTCGTAGAGGGCGTTGTTACGACGATACGGAAAGTTATTTTCAACGTAGTAATCTATGGGGATATAGCTCAGTGGTAGAGCATTCGACTGCAGATCGAGAGGTCCCCGGTTCAAACCCGGGTGTCCCCTGATAGTTTCTTTTTATATTTTTATTTCTTTTTGTACTTTTTGCAGACAGCCACACAACTCTAATTCACAAGTATCGCGCAGTAAGAATTTTACGGCGAATTTTTTCAAGACAACTTTTAGCTATCGAAACAAGGCGGTAACGCCTGCTTTCTCTGAAACCGTCGAGAAATCTATCAAAATAGGCAGCGCAGAGACTAAGCCTGTAACCAGAAATAGGCCTAGGACAGGTATGAAAACGGAATAATAAATACATTTAATAATTATTTGAGCATGGTTAGTATTTTAAATGCATTATTAAAATTTTATCACCAGCACCAGATGCGTCTACGAAAGTGAAATCAAAACGAGAACTCGATCGTAAGCCCAATTTGAGGCACATTGATAAGCCTTATAACGAACCTGTAAAGCCCTTAAGGAATAAACCTACGACTCCAGACCCTGGAGGGCCTAACAAAGATACTGTGAAAAAAGACGGAAAAAGTACCAATGTTATATTACAAATTGTAAAGAAATCAGTCAAATCACCAGCTCCTAAAGCTCCTGATAGCGTCTTGCCACCCACTTTGAAACCGAAAAGTGATAGAAACGTAAAACTTACAAAAACTATAAATAATAATGATGTTTGGGCCTGTCCTGATGACATCAAAGTCACCCAGAGGAAAGTAGCTTCATCATTCACAAGGTAAGTTTGTTGCATTTATTTATAAACATGGTTGGAATAAGTATAATGAAGGTTTCATTTCATTCAAAGTACCCGCCAAACTTAAATCAATAATAACCACCATTCAATATTCGATGTTATCTCATGGGCTTAAAGTTAGTATTTCAATGAAACCCACTAACTTGCACGTGACGAAATGTATTTTTTGTTCTATATGCCTATCCCGCTCTAATCGTTTTCACTCTTTCATATTACGTGCGTTAAAAAGGGTGCAAGATATTATCGTTGTTTTCTTCACACTTGTTAAATGTATTCTTTGACGTGTTATACGAACAATGTCGGATGATAGTTCGCCGGTGGTTAAGGTTAAGGTGTCGATGTATTTTGAATTGGTTAGGGTCATAGAAAGAAATAGTGAGTGAGCAACGGGCGACGCGCCGGTTGTTTGAGTCGGCAAGTAGTTCAACAGGCAAGTTAGGCAAGTTTGTTTGGTGCAACGGGCCACGGCTGACGTCCGGTTGGCCGGGTGCTTTTTACGAACTTTTTTTAATCGATGACAAACAAAACGAACTTTTTCAGTTAAATAATGGTGGTTATTATTGTGCTCTAGTGATATGTGGAATCTGTGATCGGAGTTGGATATGTGTATTGGTCGTTTTTTAATCGGAGACTACGCTACGTTAGTGTTCTATGTGAACATTGCTGACAAAAATTGTACTTATTCAAGCGAGTGTCTTATTCTTCCCGCTTTCTCGTGATGGACAATCGGCCACTGTAGCATTCGTTACGTTATTGCCAGATGTTGACTGCTTTCTTCAATAAATATCGTCACTTTGTATTTTTTTATTATCAAGATGAGTCCAAATAACGTTTTACTGAAATTGGTACACACTAACACAATTTTTAGAGACAATGTACCTATTTTCTTGATTAAGTAAAGAAAAATAATAAGAAACTGAATTAAGTATTATGCAACCCACTGTGTTAAGCAATTTCGAATTCGATTGTTCCCTCTGAGACACTTAGCCCGCGAATTAATCTCGTAATTAAAGCTAACAAAGAGGCTACTTTGCATAACCAGCTTACCATCTAATATTGAATTTACGTAGGCTACCTATGTAACAAAAATATTTTTATCACCTAAACAAATATGGCGTCAAATTAACGGGAGGTAGGGTATTCAAAACAGATTAGGTACCTACATAGCAGCCAGATTGTTTTATGATGAAACTGTTCTTATTACATATCAACTCTATAATAATATAGGCCTTTATTATTGACTACCTACCCACATCCGTGTTAAATTAAGTAAAAAAAACCTATATACCTAGGTTACCATTGTTTCGGAGTTCCCTTTTGGAATTATTTGCCCATGTCATGCGCGAATTCATTAAAAATATTTATCATTAAGGTATTTGTATTTTTAAATTTTACAACTTCTATTTCAAACGTTAGATGCATTGGTTAGATGTAGGTATGTAAATCTAACCTTTTTGTCATCATTAAAGATTGTAATTGTAAAACGAAGTATTATTAATTTGAATAAATATTTTCCTGCAAGAGCTACGACGCAGAAACTTAAATTAAAGTAAGACAATAGTATGCCATAAGCGACAATGTCTACACCTACGACCTATGTTTAAACAAGTTGTGTAAAAGAACAGCTGTAACAGCATGTAACACCACATACCGAAGATCTTTGAGCAAAAGATTAAGCTATTGAACAGCAATGAAAAAAAAAATTAACTGCAGTTTTGATACTTACACCCTGAAAATACGGAATCCATTAAAATTAACAGTTAATAAATAGAAACATTTCTAGTACTATTTATTGCGTTGAGAAAATATATTTTAACCATGTCGAACAAAAGAATGTTATTCTAATGCTATTTACTAAGGCACTAATGAACTTTATTTCTTTAATTATTTATTAGATTCACCAGAGCTCACTAGAGAATTTGTGCTATCAGTGGGATGCCTAAAGGCTTGTCCTGCTTTGTCCTCTACACTGACGGCATAAAAACTCTGTGCTTACAGGATCGGCAGCGCGAGTGTGGCTTCTCTGGTGTTACACAGGTTCATAGGCCATGGTAATCACTTTCCATCAGGTGGGCCGTGCGCTTGTCTGCACCTAAGTGGTATAAAAAAAATAAAAAATAAGTACTATTGGTTGAATTAAGGAGAATAACGGCAAATATCAATTACAGGGATCAGAATGCCACTGTGTCGCCTAAAGTGAAAAATCTTAGTTTGTTTTCAAGTTCATCGAACAAGGTCAGCAAATTAGTATCGATAAGATATGATTTTATTTATCGAATATCTTTTGCCCACTATGTTCTATTTATAAATAAAGTAACAACATTGCTTTCGTAATTGCATCTTGTCTTGCATTTAGTGTCCATTTCGAAATAAATATGGTTAGGCAGAAGCATTCATTTTGTCACGAAATAAGGAACACGACCCAGAGACATTTTATTGTTACAGCGACCTAATTTTTTGGATGACCTTTTACATTTTGCGCCTGTGAGTTTCGGGTACCTACGACGCCCACCATATGCCCACGATTACGATCATAAATAAAAGAAACACTTACCCTTTCGATACTGAGTTCCAAAAATACCAAAGAGCTGTGGTAAAGTTGCGAAAACCCTGCATTTGTATTCTCGCACATACTCGGAACAAACTATTTACTTAACCATGCAATGTTTACAAAAGTGATGCTTAAAAGAACCTTGTGTATTGTAAAAGAAACGTCTGTCCGAAATGTATACCTACGTAACACGACAGCTGTTTTTGCAAACTAAAATATATATTCTTTATTAAAAAATATATTCTTCTTACTAACTACTTAAGAGAAACAACACAAACAACATTAATTGCCCTGTTGCTGGACCTTGGAGTTTAAAAAATGAATGAAACTGACTCATTAATCAAGGCGTCTTTGCCTACCATATGGCAGGAAATTGTGTCGATGTGTAGCTGCGTCTAAATTGGGCACTAATGATCTTATGCAACTGCAAAGTATGTTAAGTACACCTAAATTTACAAATTCTTTTTGTCGTTAACGGGCAACTTTTACAACAGAAAGGATAAGGTTAATTACACATACATTAAGACCACAATAGGAAAACGTTCATAATACTTACTTATCATACAAACAACTTGAATGGTACCTACATTGTTATATCGAAACCGTTCCCTCTTTCGTGGAATGACGTTATTGCCTTCGTCAGCTCTCGGCCGCAATCCTGTCTGACCAATAAGGTGTATACGATAACTATTTGCACAAGTGTTTCCTGAAGATTCGACTTTGTGCCTCTTTGAGGCGAAGTCTTTTATAAATTTTGAAATGAAATAATATTTGATAATGGCTAAATTGTTACACTTATTAATTAAGGTTATTCTGTGAATGTCTGGAACTCTACTACTGAATATAATGTCTTACTTTACTTAACATCTAGTTTTTTTAAAGGATTCTTGACTTCTGATGGCTCATCATCGTATCTTTTCAAGAAATTTCGATATAATAAAATCTTCAATATCTTTACTATACCTAGGGAGATTCTACATAATTCTGAAATTGTCTCTCTGTTTTAATCATCGCTTCGATAATAATTCCTAGTTAGTAATAGGATTTCATAATGTTCACGTATGTGTGCACGTAGATATTGTGCATTCGAACAATTGAAATAATGAATGTGTCGGCGTCTTGCAGGCGTCGCATCTACCGTCACAAAATAACATACAGTTACTGCCAATGTGCCCTTCCCACTACTCGCTCATTATATCTGCACTTAGACTCGCGTCGCGACTCTTAAATGTAATTAACATTCGTGCTTGTGGAGCCAGTAACATTTATTGCAAGTATCTTTATCAGAAATCGTTTTCATTCAAATATTTAAAAAGTATGGTCTCTTGAGTTTTTGGAAGCATTAGCAGAAGTATAAGCGTAAAAATAACGTATTAAGTATAAAAATCTAACAAAATAACGAAATTAAATTAATAGGTTAAAGGGTGCAGGAATGTCGAGTAATTTATTAACTTAGTTAATTTTGTATCAATTGGATCCAGTACTCGCTATTCAGTTGTTACTTGCAAACTGGTTCCTCTGCATACCAAGAGAAAGTATCTCAGAAACCTCACTAAGCAATCGCGATTTTCTTTATATTAGAAATAATTGAGCAGTCTCTAGGACTGTATAATTTGGTCTGTTGTTCTGGTGTAGAATTATTATATTATTCAAAAGTGTATGGTTATATAAGATAGTCCTTTTGTTCAGGCTTAAGCAAACTTTTGGCTACATACAACTAGTTCGCTTCATCATCTTCCTTGCGTTAATTCCAATCGCATACGAGGCTTCCGACTCGGAGACCAGAGTCCGCTTTGTTCAGTTCGCCTGTTTCGCTTTATAGAGGATGTTCACAACTACATTATAGAACACTAAAACAGTAATATAGTTTGCTTATCATTGATTTCTATTTAAAACTAGCAACCAAAATTGAAATGAATAACTAAACTTAACTAAAGAAATATTCGTTATTGGAAGTACGTAATAAAAGTGGCATATAGTGTTATCATGTTCAAATTTTAAATTCTCTTCCAATAGTGCCAAAGTCAAAATTAGGACGTTTCATAATTTGTTACATAAAATACATTTTATGGTACTATCTATTCAGAAGCGGAAACAAGTTTAAAGTCTATTAAAATTTATAAATGTATTGAAACTGGCTGGTAAGAAAGCGACCTTTCTGGGTCGTGGTTCACTTACCGGTCGTCAATCTTTCACTAATATTGCAATGCATTTCTGGTGCTAATATATTATTTACCTACCTACTTATTTTACTATTCACACAGTCTAACGAACATTGATTTGTCATTATTTTCATTTGTTTTTCTGTGTAACCTTAGCAATTTTGTTCCTTACCTCGATTTTAATGTATTGTTCTCTAAAATATTTTTAAAACATAGCTCCTAATGCTATTATGAGCTTGTGTCAACCTTGCAGGATATAGTTGTCTGACATTTCCCACGAATCATTGTTCAAAGTGCCTATCATTATAACATTATCTACGAAATCAGTTAACCAGAGAGACTTTTTGGCTTACAATTACGTATTTGGATTGTTGAAGACGTTAACAACTCTATAATCTGTTCATAAATACTCAAAATATATTATTGTATAAATTAATTTTGTATGAAACTGAGATACGGAAACATAAATTTTAATCTATCGATTTTAATTAAGTGCTTATATATTGTGTGCTTATTTTTTTAGATAGCACACATTTGTATTACATGTTATCATGTTCCAGATATAGTCGTTAAACTTGTTTTAGAAACACTATTACACGAAATGAACCAATTATAAATCTAGATTAGTACCTATATCTGTCAGAGACAGATATGCAAAAATATAACACAACACAACACAACATCTAAAGTTCTAAACGATATTTAATTTATGGTATTGGCATACGTTGTATTGGCAGCTTCCATATTGGCGGTAGCGACCTCCCTAGGCCGCTGCGGCCACGGCTGGTCATTCACCCAGCCTAGTATAAGGAATGCTGTTCCACAGAGTATAGATACTGTTTAATGGTTAAAATATTTGAGGTTATGAGGGCTTAAGCTTAGATAAAAAATTTAAAGTTATTTGAAATATTGTTTGAGAGTTTTTTGAAGAAAATTGGGTTATATTTTTTAAATTTATGGATTGTTTGGCTGTCCCTACAATTTCGTATTAGGAACTTTCTTTCTTTCTTTTCTCTCAATATATCAATAATGCTCAGACTTCACTACTACGGTTTTGTGTATTCTTATTTAATTATTTCTCTAGATGTTATTTTAATTTAATAGCTTAATGTTTTTTAACGATCATCCAATAATATTAATATTTTGTAGGTACCCAATCCAATTGAGGTATTCTGACATTCTGTTCACAGGATTCAAAATTAAACCCGTGACTAATCAATAAATATTCAAGTTTATTTGCTTGTTCGATCCGAAAACAGGACGATAGCAAATTACTCATCCTGTTAATCGCGGTTTCTCGCACAGGTCTCAATAAATGGACATTCCAACTGCGACTTCTGAGAACCGCCTCCCAATATAGATGTATTTAAACAGCTTTGAAATTAAATAACCTTGTGCCTTTTGGTGCTACTAACAATTTATTGAATCTGAGAGCACGGTAGTGCCCCCGCCAAGTATATCTAGTCAAATTCTTGACTGCTCTTGTGCATTCTGGTTGTTTTAATGAATCATTCACGCACCTCAACTTCTGAACGGATCTGGAGGTTGACACTGAAAATCGATCGATGTATCGAGATCGGGAGAGGTTCCTGTTTGTTGCGGTAACGGGATAGGCTATATTGTCACGGAAACTGATTCAACTTTTACTTGTTATCTTAATGTAATTGTAATGACAGGGAATTTAGCCATTATCTTATACAAATTTTGTGAAAAGGTGTGTCAGAAATTATCCGTATCGGTCCTATACAAGGTAAACATGGGTACAAGCCTATAAGATACTAATATTTGTTGTTAAAGTACCTTTTGTAATGATATAGAATTGGTATGGTAACACCATTCTCGTGTAATTGAGGCTTTATTAGTCATTTACTTATAAGTCTTTATTACAAAATAGACATTACCTACTAAGTAGTATAACTTACTAACTCAGGCAGGTACTTGTTTTTATGTTTTCGTGTAGCTCGAGACTGAACCGACAATTTTATCTGGTCAATAAACCTTTAACAATAGTGTCTTGACGCTCAAACAGCTTGCAAAACTGGCTTGTTGTATTATCATCGCGAATAAAAAATCATTGCAACATACTGCAGCCATGTTCTGACTATTATCAACTTAAAGTATGGAGTCATTACAGCTATTAGTATGGCATACTAAAAGGCGGTTAACGATGTTCAATTTGTATTAACTTAACAGTAGTTAGACCCAGTTTCAACAAGCAAATCCCTACATCTGTGTACCTGCTTTAAAATTTGACATGTAAGATGAAATTGGCAGAAACGTGTTTAAAGATTTTTGTGGGTTACAATTCTACCATGTCCATTCAAAACATTGCTGCAGTTTCATTTATTAATAAAATAATTACTAAGTTTATATCTATTTTAAATACAACAAATATAACTCCAGAAATCGTCACAACTCAGTTCAAAATCAACGACACGCATAATTCATAGCAAAAACTCTTGATTTTATAATCACTACTAATTTCTATTGATCGCGCAATGCGATATTATTGTCAACAAACCGATTAGCATAATATGTACTACATTCCAACATGATAATGTGGACTGCACTGCAGTGGTATTCTGTAATCATCGAAAAGATAACCACGTAGGGAATAAGTATACAAATTCGAAATGAAGCCCTAATTAGATGGGTATTCATGAATAGGAAACCTTCTGAAGCTTCTTTTTTTTATACCAGTTAGGTGGCAGACAAGCGCACGGCCCACCTGATGGATAGTGGTTACCGTAGCCTATGGACGTGTGTAACATCAGAGAGGCCACACTGGCGCTGCCGACCCTGTTAGCACAGAGTCTCTGTGCCGTCAGTGTAGAGGACAAAGCAGGACAAGCCTTTAGTCATCCCACTGACAGCACAAATTCTCCAGTGAACTCTGGCTACCCTACTCACCGCTGGGAACACAACACGAAGTTATGATAACCGCGGTATTCTGTAGGGCGGAGATACTTCCACAGTCGGACTGCTCAATTGGGCGGGGAAATACCGCCGTGTCCTACCTTCTTGGGTTGATGGGAAGTTTGTTTCCAATAAAAACGATATACTCAATGCAGTTGGCAACCAGACCATGTCTTGTTTACCCATCGCCTAATAAGACACTTACCACACTGTTCGATAGGCTTTAAGCAGCTTTAAGTATTCGCCGGAGGTGCGGAGAAAGCGCATTCTTTTCTACACCTTGGTATTGGATTGGATGTACGGACTCGAGTATAATAATTATACCTAATATATATGTTATGGTATAGACGTAAAGTAAAAGTGCTTTGCGTTTCTATGGATTGAATCTTCAAGACGAAGATTCGACTTACTACAACAATGATCTCTTTTAAGAACGTCATCATAAAATGCATGCTCGATACAACAGCCTTCTTTATTTTATTCTGTCCTTGTAAGGATCGCTCTAGCTTCTAAAACCCGTTTTAAAAATAATGGTAAAGGACTACTACTTATCATTTTGGACACTGCGATAGCTCAGTATTTTCC
Organism: Eilema griseolum; assembly: GCA_963662185.1. Lineage (NCBI taxonomy): Eukaryota > Metazoa > Arthropoda > Insecta > Lepidoptera > Erebidae > Eilema > Eilema griseolum. Next base: position 9,636,723 of record OY759249.1, read on the forward strand.
CTTCTTATTAGTATGTACTATCTACTTTGTATATCTATTTATGTCCTAAAGTTGTATATTGGAACTTCTCTCTAAATCTTTCTTTCTCTTTGTTTTTAATAGTTAGCCAATAAACTAGAAAAAAGGTGTTGTTTCTAGATTATTTGCTAACTACACCAAATCTTTTGCTTCTATCACATCACTGTCCATTCCAAGGTTGCCTGAAAGAGCTCGCTTCCAGCGATAAGGCCGCCCCTTGTATATTAAACTGTATGCATGCTACCTACAAATTCTACAGAAATCTATTGGAGTACAATAAAGAATTATCTATTTACCTATCTATAAGAAAACTGACACTTGAGGGTCTGCATCAAGCTCTATTTCTCTCAATTTCTATCTATATTCTACATTAACTAAGTCTATGGTGTCTCCGGTCAGCGTCCAGTAGCCTTATTATCATTTACAAGCCTTCAAGCGTTTCAGACGCGTAGATTTTAATAGATCTTAAAAGGAACGAATTGGAAATGTCTGTTATTACACTTCTAACTTACTAACACGTTATAATAAGTTTAAAAATAGGGGAACGAAATGGAGCATTGATTCAATTTGACATTTGTTCAAAAAATACCTCCAATAATCAGAGTTAGAGAAAACAGGAAATTCGTAATCCTTAAAATACCTAATATACCGGATTCGGTAAGTAGTTACATCGTATATCTACATTTATTATGCAGTCTACTTTCGGTTTATCATTAATTGATATCATTCTTGTTGACAAGGCGGCCATTGCATAATGTAATCGTTGTGGACGGTCAAACTACGTCTGTCCAAGTGAGTTTCCTCGTTATCTCTTTAGTCGAGAAATCCGATGCCTTAGACTCCTTAGAGTAACGAACTCTAATGTTCTACAGACCACTCTATAGGTATAGGTATCTACAGTGTACAGTGTACAGTGGCTAGGGCTGTATACTACTTAGTATTTACATATAAATATGAGCTATTGACTGGTTTTTTTACATGCGGAAAATCCCCAAGGATTACCCCCAACATAGTAGCCGGTGGGAGAGGTTATGTCGGACTCGAACCGATTAAAACGCACGACGCCTGTGGGTCGTTTTGGAAGACATGTTATCCAATAACTATACTTTCAATGCTAAAAAATTATTTAAGAGGAAATTAATACATAAATCATACTTACATAAAACCTAGTCACGCGTCTCAACATTCGAGGGTCAGACGGTAGTCGTTCAGTATTAGCCAAGATAAACCAAATTTTCGTAGGAAGTGAGGGAGAACAGACTCCGGGCACAGATTAATAAATAGTTATACGGGCATAGAATAGATAATAGTATATAGGTATTTAAACTATCATGGTCACTGACATCAGTATCAGAACAAACGGGATATTTACCATGTTACTCCTAGGAAAAAACTTTTTCTTTGTTCACCGCCACTAGGTACTCCAGTTCCTCCGTGATCATGGTGCTTGCAACAGCGCCGAAATATCGGAAACTCAAAATAATGAAACATGGTAGATAATAGTATACTATAAATCTACCTACAAGTATGAATGTAACCGTAATTGGTGCTCGGATGATCAAAATTATGGTATTCAAATAACCAGTAATATCTGGGGACCAAACTTTCCCTTCAATCTCAATTCCAAACCGTGATTGTCCAATGAACCAGATACATGAAAGTCTGAAAAAAAAAAACTAATTAACATGAATGCTTAATAAAACTCTCACTTTTGTCATAATTATGATAATAATCGTGTGATATTTGTGTAAAGAACAATACTCCATTTGTTTATAGGCTAGACTAGATAATGACGGACATACGTTGCAACACCTCATACATTAAATAAATAATAGGACTTAGTTGGAAGTCTATGCAAGTGGTGTCATCATTAATATCCAGCCCCAATTCTGTAATGAGAAAAGACGCACAGGCGAAGTTACTGCATTATTTTCTGTTTGTATCTACGTAGAACTAAGCACCGAGAAAGAAAATGTACCTAATATTTTTTTTTTACGTGCGCAAAATCCCCACGGATACCTCCCCACCGGAGCCGGTGGAGGAGGTTATGTCGGACTCGAACCGACTAAAACGCACGCCGCCTGTGGGTCGTTTTGGTTGCCGAAGGTGAGGTTGACAGGCATATCCCTCGCACCCCGGCCGACCCAGGGTCATCTCTACCGATCTGGCCCTCTCCTCGGGTAATGTACCTAATATTGATAATATTTACAGCAAATTAAGGCCTGGAATTAATTACCAGCTCACGTTTTTCCTTCTTCCTACAGTCCCGGGTCCTTTAAGCGGGGCGTGAAAAAGCATATGATGAGGCCGTCAAGCTGAGTGTCACCATTGTCACATAGTATAATGTAAGTAATGGTGACACTCTTTTCTGAGACTTTGCTTTCAGCTTACCATCAGGCAAGACAAAATCTAATTGATGTGTCCTATATAAAAAAAATAGTTTGAACAGGTTACAGCTAGGCAAAGGCAAACCTGTCTTGATTATTTTCTGTGAGACCACTGGCAATGTTATTTTCGATACTTTGTTAAAAAATAAATTTGGTAAATATATATGATATATCAAATACTTACTTGCTATGCCCGCGAATGTCCCAAAATTGTGCATACGTACCTCTAATGGTTCCAGGGTTTTTGACAGTTTTTTTGCTATGGTTTGCGGATATCGCTATAGGTACTGTTCTAGTTAAAAAAAAAAACATGCTAAAATTGTATTTTGACAACATGATTATACGGGAAACAAAGTAAGTAAAACAAATTGGATTGCGGAACATTAAATTCAGTTACAAACGGGATATCATGAGAAACTAAAAAAGCTAGCTTATTCTTAAATCTGAACTTACTCAATTGGCTTAAGTTATACCGCATAACCATCAATATGGCAGTAATCAAGGTCTTGAAACAATAACTTTATGATGACGCAGGCGCGGCAGGCGTCATTTTGCTGATGTTATCAAATTATGACTGCCGACTTATCGTAAAATATCGTAATCTACATAACATACGGCAAAACTAAACTTTTTATTTATACCTATTATAAATAATATACCTAGTAATATAAGTGGTAATTACATATTTGAGCCGTTTGGGGTCGAGACGCTGGGATCATGGGGTCCAAGTGCCCGTCTTTTGTTTCGTGAAATTTCAAAACGTTTTATTGACGCTACCCGTGACCAGAGGGCTGGTTTATTCCTTGCGCAAAGGATTGGTATTGCCATTCAACGTGGCAATGCCGACAGCCTTCTGGCCACCCTCCCGCTTGAAGTCGATGGGGAAGAATTCTTTGACGCCTGAACCTGCAAGATTGTATAGGGATATTCAGTTTTTCTTTTTTTAAATACTTTTATTTAGATAACTTCCGTGTACTATTAATATTGTTAAAATAAAGAATGAACTGTCAGACGAATACAAATCGAAAATGGTGTAAGCATGAGTATAAGTAGAACCTATTTATGTATTTTGAAACTGCTCGCGTGGTGGAAGTTAGAGGTATCATACTTGCAATCGAGAGGCCACTGGTTCCACACCGATCCTTGATCTGTCGACCCGCATAATTTTTTTTTAATGTTTCATTTTTATGAAGAGCTCTCGCGGGACCAAGAAATTAAAAACATGGCAAAATTGTTAACTAAAGAACTAATGGTTTCTAAGATAGTTCTCTTTTATTTATTGTTAACAATGTTCCCAAATTGTCCCAATTAAAAGAAAACACAAAAGTAAATTCAAAACTGTGAACTGCATATTGGAAATTAATTATTAAGTAGGTATGATAACGTATGACGTAGGACAGTGCTAATGACGATGTCAGTTTTCGAAACATAATACCTACTGACAAAAAATGTACGGACAATAAGCAGAGCACGTCAGTCCTTCAGTCATAGACGTCAATTGGCCTAAACACATTTATAATCAATACTTATGACTCTTAAATCGGCTACCGCGTCCGTTGCAGTAGGCACACCATTCACATATAAATTGGCATACATTTACGAACACACACACACACACACACACACGGGCAACAACATGCACGTTAGCCATACATTTACATACACGTCGTGGCATGTTTCAATTGAATTAAGTGAAGTAAATTGGCGTGGACTAGCCCAAGCTTGTGGTATTCGGCTATGGGTGCGTAGCGTTGTTAAATATGGATATCTTTTGCTATAGCTTTAATATTTAACACTGGAATTTGTGATAAATAAAACAGTTACTTGCATCATCATCATCGTCATATAATCACACCTTTATTTTCGGAGGGTTAGGCAGAGGTGAATAACACCCATATTTTACCAATCATTGTATTCGGTCCCACGTAATAGGGGGTGAGCCTATTGCCGTATTACGGCCACTATTATTGACTCGAGGCATCCATGTGAGACTGAGTCTAGGCTGTATATATCTGTCTGATGTTAAACAGCCCTATCCCTAAGTCGCCTTGTACGACACCGTAACGCAAGAGATGGGTTGGCCCAAATTGTACTCTGCTGGAAGAGTATCTATATAGGATGATATAGGGTCTATCTCTGTACTAAGTAAGGGTAATGAACTCTTCTTCCCTACGAGAGTTACTTGTTATACTCGTAATCTCAAAGCTACTGAAATGTGGATATTTTTAAGCTGAAATGCTTGATCGCGAATATTATACTTATTTTAAAAACATTGTTGTATAATTTCCCAGCGATAGGTAGGTACAGTTATTATTAATTCATAATGATAACTAACCTGTAACAAATCATCTATGTATGATGCAAAAGGCACCTACTTATTTCAAATAGAAGTTTGAAACCAAATCAATTAAATAGCTGCTACTGAATGTGCAATAAAACAAAGGGCTGGCCGGCCCCTATCTATTTGCATGCAGAGGAGCATGGCGCGAGAGGGGAGACACAGGGTGACGGGGAGGACTGATCATGCCCTGCCCCCGATCACCGGGATTATAGGATAAGTGGCGTTCGTGGGGGGTAATTGTGTTTAAATGTGAGCTTATTGCGTTGGAGAATTCCTTTCTTAGAGTATCACGAGTATGCGTCATATAGTTTGAAGCGGAGTTAAATTTATGTTATTATTATGATTTATTTACCATAAACGCGCAGATTAGTCATCAAAGACAGCACTTTGAAAAGAGAAAAAAACTAAAAATTGTTACAATTGAATATAATAATCTTCATAAAAATATGAATATTGAATATCGGTATGTCATTGACCAAATGAACCAAACACGAAAATGTCCCAGACTCAACTAACTAAATCGGATGTTAGTAAAATACCTTTAGTAACCAGTTATCAGGCATACGCAATTGATTGATGACTCCCAAGTCCCGTTTCCGGGGACGAGTTGTAGACTCTGTGGTCCCCACGCCCCAGGAAATGGCCAGATCGAGAGAGATGGCCCTTTTAACCTCACCTTTGGCAACCAAAATCGACCCACAAGGGTCATGCGTTCCAGTCGGTTTGAGTCCGACATAACCTCTCCCACCGGCTCCGGTGGTGAGGGTATCCGTGGGAATTTTCCGCACGTCACTCCCAAGTCACCTAAAGCTAAGTATTACTGTGAATGGGTAAAACAGAGCCTGGTATCGTATTAAACTGTAATATCTACCACATCGACATTTAGTAATCTGATTACATTACAAGTGTATCATCAAATGAAATCACAGCATACTAAATTATTAAATAATTAGTTCTCATTACATCGCTGTTACGCGCATGCCTCGAATATCATTTGTAATCCCCTCATGTATTATGTAGGTACGCGACTGTTTATCTCTGCGTGCTATGCAATTCAGATTAGTTGAGTCAGCATCTCATGGGGCAGCATATAACGACGGGGAGACACTAACATTCTAGAACCATTAATTCTACGCCTTGTAAAGTAAAATTTCTTGTAGATAGATAGATAGATAGATAGATAATTCTTTATTGCACACCAAAAGATTACAGAAATACTTGTAGTTAGCATGCATACAGTTTAATGTACAATGGGCGGCCTTATCGCTGGAAGCGATTTCTTCCAGGCAACCTTGGGATGAACAGTAGTGTAATAAAGCAAAAGATTTGGTGTAGTTAGCAAATAAACTAGAAACAAGGTGTATTAAAAAAAAAAACAAAAAGAAAGAATGATATGAGAGAAGTTCAAATAAAGTAAAATAAATATACAACTTTAGCACATAAATAGATATACGAAGTAAATAGTATATACTAATAAGAAGGGAAAATAGTAAGCATATTAATTGTGAGTTGTCACTCATCGTTTATTTCTTGATCGATAACACTTTTTGTAATTTAAAAAATCATTCGAGGGTTTTCATCTCGGGGGATTTGCCCACGGATCCTACTCTCCCGCTGGAGCCGATCGGAGAGGTTATTTCGTATTGAACCTACTAAAACCCACGGCGCCTGTGGGTCGTTTCTGGTTGCCAAAGGTGAGATTGACAGACATATCCTTCGCACCCCGGCCGCCTAGGGACATCTCCCTCGATCTGGCTCTCCTCGGGTGTGGAGTCTGGGGTTTGCTTTCTCCTTTTGATTTGACTTGTACGGTCTATGGAAGCGCAGCAACTGCCGTCTCAATCCTGAGAGAAAAGCCTGCATTAGAACCTCCGTCAATGAGGTATATCAGCCTGCAGGTAAGGTAGGCACCAAAAAAGCCACATATTTGTAGTACAAAAACAGTTAAAAAATCTGAGATATTTTATATAGCTTCTATCTCGACCTTGATGACTACATAGTAAACGACCCGTGTGGGATGATATTATGCTAATAGCTATAATCTTTGTCGCCATATCGGTATTGGAATTTACAATACAATTTTATAATCACTACATAATACAATACTCATTTTGGATTAGATTCCAAGTGAGAATACTTATAAAGTATATCAGTGCTCCATTATATATATATATGGAGTAATGCTTTTGCAACAACGCCGTTATCTATATTACTTTGATTAATTACAATATTTATCAGATACGCGTATGTAGATAAAGTAGGTTCCTTATCGAGTTTGATTAGTGATAGTTTCCTTCTCAGATACCGTCATCTGTCTCAAGGCGGGTAGCGCGGGAGCATTGAGTTTTTTTTTTGTAGTCTAAAAACGTGTCAAATGATTTCCGGCATCGAGTTATACAGCTTACAGAGCTGTGAGAAATAAAGTTCAAAATCCTTTAATTACTTTTTAAGACACTTGCTTTTAAAAGTCACTCAACGAACAATACACTAATTGAATTCCGATCATGCTACAGAAACACACAGTGAAATAACGAAATGAAACCGAACTTATTCGAATAGTGATACGAAAACGAAAAATGCTATAAAATTCAAGATGATGAAGTTCAAATCATTGTTCCGTAGAGGGCCAAGCCAAGGGAAACAGGAGTCCACCTTAAAGGGTGCTCCTTCGGTTTCCAGCCTCGACTCAAAGCACCACAAGGTTGCACCAGCTCGAGACAAGGCGTTGAAAATCTTTGGGTCGAAGGAGAAGCTCCATAAAGCACATAAGAAGAAGGACTTAGGGAATAACAATGCGGTCTTAGAAGACCCTGAGTTGAGAGAGGTTTTAGGGGAATATGAAGATGGGCAAGTCAGAGCGCATGATTATGGCAGTGCTGAAGAACTGGGAGGGTCGGTAGACGGGTGCGGGTCGCAGGAGTGCGTTAGTTTGCCCGTCACTCTGAATGCCGATCACATGCCGGGCTTCCAGGAAGTGGACCTCAGGCCTCGAGTACCATCTGAGGTATGTATTGTTCTGTTCTAACTGTTTTAGTTACTTGTTTTGAATACTAACAAAGTGAATGACGAATGATCAGCTGTGTATATAGTAATTATTTTCTAAACAAAATAAATAGGCGTCGGTTTTAAAAGGTAACAAGCAACAAGTATACTAGCTTATTGAGGTCTATATCAAGTAAGAAAATATCCAGGCTCTCGATTCCCTCCACTTAAACAAAACCACTGTCATACCAAACACAGCAAAAATAGCATTAAATTTTGTACTTTATTTCTACATTCTTAAAGTTCAAATTTAAATGAAAAGAGTTTCATAACACTTTTCATTCACTCTGCAAAAAGCGTATTAATTTTGGACTGTAACTGCATCGCTTTAAAGTCTAATATTAAGTGTCCGTGGTATGACTGGTTTTGCTTTAGCAGAATCGAAGTCCAAAGCTTTCAATCGTTCCGGTCTTATCCGAAACCGTGTCGGGTGTGAAAAAGGCCGCCAAGCTGAGTGCAACCATTGTAACACTTAGTGTCTGTAATGGTGACCCTTCTTTCCTGAGACTTTGCCTTTAGCTTACCATCAGGCGAGGTGAGGTCAAGTTGGCGTGTCCTATATTAAAAAAAAAACAAACCTTCACCCCGAAGTCCGGTACTTGCTTTATCCAGTCTAAACCGGGACTCGTCTGAATTTGGATATATGCCGTGAAGCGATTGCCATCTGACGTCCACAACCCATTGGACATACCGAAGTATGACAGTTAGTCCAGTTGTCGTACTTTTTAGAGCTCCAACTACTTGAAACGACTGTTCTGGATGTTCTTCTGACAACCGGGACCAATGATTTAAAGTCATTCGAGGCAATCTTTCAATCTGCAAAATATCTAAGTACCACCACAGATAATATAATTCTTATGTACCACTTAAAATGATAGTGAATAAGGATATTAAGCTGACAATTTAGATAAGGACTTACTTTACCTAATACTTGTAAATGAATAGCTGTAAATATTTCATACATATTTTTAAGGGGTAGCCAGAGGTGCTAGCACCCACATTTCGTCAGTTTTATGTTTAGGTCCCAATGTAATAGGAGCATATTGCCATTAACCGGGCACTTATAAACCTGCGATAAATACACACATAACTTCATACACAATATCACACAGATACAAGATCCTATTGTATTACTATTGAAGTATTGAAGTGTGCAAACCCGCTATTCATTATAGGAAACGTCTGCTTCACTGAAAATACAACACAATACAATAACCTTGATATTAATGTTTGTAGTGCAATACAAACAAATAACGAAACATCCACGTGTCACGATGTTGTGAATTATAAACTGTATAACTGTTTGCTGTCACCCTTCTTGTTAACGTTACCTTTTAAAAACCGAACCTGACAGCTAAAGCACATAACTTTATAATGTAGACTAGCTGTTGCCCACAGCTCCGCCCGCAGGGTTTTTAGTTATCGCGTCAAAAAATATTTCTTAAGGTCTAATCTGCCCCTATACCAAACTTCATCAAAATCGGTTCACCAGAGTTCCTTTTGTATTTATAATATTAGTATGGATATAAATACCTACTATTATGACAAAGCCTAATATTATGAAAAATTTTAGCTCTCACGGTCAATGAGGAAAGACAGAAAGGAAGATATTATCTCCAAATCGAATATCGGTGCAGTTTGAAGGTGCAGCGCTATCGTAACGATTTCTCATAGCGTGTGTGGTGCCATCCATTAGCAAACTATCAATGACAATAAAATCTTTGAATGAGACATTCTCGTTCAAATTTAATATTATAATTTAATTAGTGATTGTTTATAAAATGGCTGGAACAGTAATTACAGAGTATAATTACAATATTCCATTAGAGATTCAAATGAGGTGCCACCGTTACGGTAGGGGTGTTGTGCCTTGAAAACAACTTTCGGGGCCCAGGGGGATTTACTGTACGTTATAAACTATTCGTTGATGTATAATGAGGGGTCCTCACTATCCCCAAACGGTATACGCTTAATTGCATATTTTTTAACAAATTTCGGAAATCTATCTTAAGATGTAGAAATATATTTAATACCTACTTTAATTCATAATTTGCCCGTAAAACCTTATTAATTAGAAAAATCACATTTTCACTTTGTTAGCTTAAAAAGTGTGTGAAAATCGGTCAATCACGTGACATTCTGCGCGTGACGTCATTAAATAATATCTACGACCAACCAACGAAACTTCCGTTACGCTAAGTATAATTACGTCACGCGAACTGTTTACACATTTTTTGCGTTGTACCTTTTTTCGTGTAAAATACAGATAAAAATCTCAATATCTTTTTGTAAAAATAAAATAATTTATTAATCTTTTTGTGAAATACATTTTGTAAGTATAGTTATTATTTACGCATAAGCTATCATGTTCAATACATTTCATATGTTTTTGTAATAGTTGTCAAACACCCAATTCTCAATAATTCAATAATCTCAATTTCAACTATCGAACTAATGATGTCTCAATGACAAGGTGAATGTTATATTTTTAAACTTAGATACGCATAACCCTCCTTTGACTTCACCGTAATCGGGTAAAAATCAATAACCCTCTAGTCTGTCAGACAGTATCGAAATATCAGACTTGGCCTCAGATTAGGTTACATTGTAAATATTTATTATTATGTTTGCCTTAGGCGATCCGCTACTTTGTGCATGCATATGCACTGGTGCTCGCTGTATTTGTACGAACCAGGCACCCACTACCCACGGGGCAAAGGACGGTCTTGTATCTAGGATATTTGGATTTGGTTTGCTTAAATAATAATATATTTCTTAAAATGTTTAGGCGTCATTGGTATCTGGAGTTCGGGAGATCGCGTCGCTGCGACGGGAGCTAGAAGCCAGTACAATGGAGCGAGCGCAGCTGCAAGCGAGAGTTGATGAACTGCTGGAGAAAGCGTCTGAAGCCGAACGGCTCAGGGCTGAACTCGAAAGATTAAAGGTAAGGCTTTCAAACGCCGCTTCCTCAGATAACGATTTATGATAATAAGATTAGGAAACATGTAATGCATCGAAGAGAAAGATACGAAAGAGGAACATTTTCTTCAAGGTTCTTCTGATGAGAATTACTTAGTTACAAACGATAATCATTAACATCATCATAATTATCACAATCACAATCACAATCACAATATAGTCTAAAATCACAAACGATGCTAAACTATATAAGGTTTCTTAAACATCATTACTATTCAAATAGGAAAGTTGGTAGACATCATGTTATATGAACTTTTCATTACTTCTATGAACAGGAAAAAATCATGTGGAAGTGATTACGTGACCTGCTTAGGAAGAAAATCGATTTTGTTGTAACCAGTACATAATTTTCTGTTTCCAGAGTGTTGAAGTGGACCGTGAAGCGGCCCTGGAGCGCCTGGCTGACGAGAACGGTGCGTTGCGCGCGCGGCTTCGCGGCGTCGCGCACTCACCGCTCTCCGACAGCGAGAAGCGGCAATTGTTGCTCGCGCCCGCGCCACGCCGCATGCACTCGTCCGCACCGGCGTCGATTGCTCTTGCGCACAATGTACGTACTATCAGAGACTTTATATGTCTCTCTGTCTGTAGTCTCAGCATGCCGAGAAGAGTTGTGTCTCTTGAGCAGTGAAAGAGTGGACATAGCAAGACCGGAAACAGTACGATCAGTGTGGTGTGAAGGGAACTTCATCGCACGCCCGCTCAATGCTGTGGTGTTTCCAAGTGATTATAATATGGGGATTTAGAAGAATTTGGATGAATTCGGGCGAAGGTTCGGTGGTTTGGTGGCCGGAGCGTTCCTCCTATAGGGGAAAGATCGCAGGTTTGAATCCCGCATGGATCGTTCCAATTTTTTCTATCTTAATCGATTTTATAATATGGGGCTTTTCAATGAAGGGATTCGAAGATTGCTATAGAACCGGCAGCACAAGTGTAACGCCCCTGGGGTTGCACTTGTCCATAGGCTACGATAACCACTTTCCATCAGGTGTGCCGTGTGCCACCTAAGTGGTATATAAAAAAACTGCTAGGTTTTTCTGTTGATTAGAACTACTCAGCACAAATATTTAGAGGTTTTCTCTATTAATTTACAGGGCGAAGGAGACAGTGGGGACGCTAGTACGCCGGAATGGGATAAACACTCGTCGTCGTCACTCAGTGAGGTGTCTGTCGCGTGTCTGCAGGATCGCATACTGCAGATGGAGGAACACCATTATAGGTAAATATCCCAAGGTCAATGTTGACACAATATATTTGTAATGACGACTGTATATGGCCTAAGTAAGCCAACTTGCAAGACACGAATGGAACGGAATGGGACTCCCTTGTCCGCACTTAGCCTCCTTTATGGACCATTGTGCGTGCAGAGTATTGGCTAGAGTAGCCAGCCTAGCTCCGCCCAGAAGCGCAGAAGCTTACTGGGGGTTTCACAGGCTTCACGGAGCGACCTCACTGTACCGAGGATTTGTGATCGTTGATAGGCTACTGCCTCGCATTCCAGTATTACGTGGGTGGCCGTATCCTCGGCAACAAAATATTCCCTGCAAATGGGACTGTCCGTGACACCAATAGTGTATAGGTGCTTGTGGAGGGGGCAGTGGCCCGTTATAATCCCCATTATTGTTCTTAGACTTGTTCTGTCTAGTTTTAGGAGACGTTTCGTGAGTCGTTTATTTACCGATGGCATAGCCACTTTTGACTGCCTGCACTTTTGACTTGTAAGACACTATACATGAAATACTATCAGAACATTGACAACCGTCACTGCGTAAACGTAATCGTTAATGTGTCCGATATGTCTCAAAGCGAGGGAAGTCGGTGGCAATTAGTGGCCTCTCGCTCAGTACATTACTTTTGGACATAAAAAGTGTTCACATTAAAACTTTAGGTGTTCTGATCATTGCGGGTATATGCGTCTTTGGGGTTCCACCAAAATTTGCTGGACCCTAACCAACCTTATCTGTTTATCGATGCGCCTGCTGATTAAGGAACGAGGATCTGGCGCAGGCTTTCTTCACAGAATTGTCAGTAGTGCCCATCGATGTGCCCTATATAGTGCCCCCAACCACCTCTTTGTGTCATTATATAAACAGTAAAATATCTTCCTTCCACAGTACAAGTGAAGAGTTGCAAGCCACGCTAGCAGAGCTGGCAGACCTGCAGTCGCAACTGGCAGACGCTCACGCCGATAACGAGAGACTGGCCGACGAGAAGCAAGTGCTGCTCGAGTCGCTCTGTCGGCAGACTGAGAAGCTTGAAGATAGTCGCACTAAGGTATCTTTCGGGATTGGGGGACGGCCATAAATCAGGCAGACGGTCGTAAATGTGATACATAACACAAATTAGTTTTAATAGAATTTATTTTCGTGTAGTGTAGTGATGACATCAAATCTGTAGGCCTAGTTTACTTATATCTAAAACAGAAATAATATGTTTTAGGTGGACACACTTCAAGAGCTTCTACTTAGAGAAGGCGTGGAGCCCGAGATACTTGTGTCCGGGGATCCTGACCAACAACTGCTGGCTGTGCTTAAGGTGAGCAAACTCGTCTATCTTATCAATCTTACATTCACCGAGGGCAGATGGGGACACCTTGCATGGTTCCCACAACAAAGGGGGTCACCTCAAAGCCGTAAATGGCCAACGGGCCAATCGGAGTGCAAGGGAAATGCCTTAGTGAGTTACTTTTGTCTCCAGCTTATGAGACTCGAGACGACGTCCAGTTTAAAAAAAAATCGTTTTACATTAATCCTGGATTTTGTTTTCACAACTGACATATTCCTTATTATTTCAGAGCTTCCAGGTGTCTCAAGAAGAACGAAGGCACCTGCTAACGAAACAGGAACAGTTGGAGAATGAGTTGAGTCAGACCAAGACAGCGCTAGAGGAAAAAACCAAAGAGAATGAAATGCTTGCCGAGAGAATACGGTAGGATTGATTGATCTTATACCATGGTTAATATATCCAAACTTACATTATACGCATGCTTAGTCACTAACTACTACTGAGGCTGGGAGGTGAGATGCCAGCTGCTTCATGTGTACGAAAAAACCAAGCAACATAATATTTAAGCGGAATTCGGGCTCCGAGGAGGAGTCCTATGCGACCGGGATGCTAAACTGATGGTTTTTCATTATATAGGACACGACAATCAGACTTCGCCTTGCCTGATGGTAAGCTTGAGTCAAAAAGGGGGTCACCATTACCTACATATACCATGTGAGTCATGTGACAATGATGACACTCAACTTGACCGACTCATCATATACTTTTTCTCGCCCCGCTTGCTATATCGTCTTGAGTCCTATATGTTTAAGTCTAATTTCAGTATTATTTTGAAATCACATAAGTAATACTGAAAATACGGTAATAATCTAAAGACACAGCTAGAAATATAGGTTTTGACTTTGGATACACAACACAATATCAACCTATGTACGGCGCCGTAGGAAAGCGCAGTGCGTCGGGGGACGAGGTAAAGAAAGAGACAGAAAGAACATGAGTCGAGAGCGAGCGAGAAACCGTCGTGAGTGTTAGCGGCGGAGTGACTAATCGGATGGTCGATACTCTCGCAGCACACTTGCCCAAAGCGTGTTACATCGGTTACGGTCTATCTACAAATATATTATTATATATATCGTACTTAAAATGAAGTTTGTGTGGTGACGGAGATGAATTTAAATATTTATTTTTTCAAAATAGAATTGAGATTTTTATGTGTATTTAACACGAGGCAAAAAATCTGTTGATAATTCGAGTGACGTAACTATAATTTTTTTACATAGCGTAACGTAAACTTTCGTTGGTCTCTTCGTAGATATAATTTAATGACGTCACGCGCATAATGTCACGTGACCTAACTTTTTTCGCCCACTTTTTAAGGTCACAAAGTTAAAATGTGTTTTTTTTTTCTAATTAATAATAAGGTTTTACGGTAAAATGATGAATTGTAACAGATATGTTTTCGAAATTTGTCAAATGGGGCCGTTCAAGTATTACGTAAGTACTAAAGGGGGGAGGGGCGGGGGGACTTTGCGTTGCTTTATTTTTAATGACATGGGGGGTGGGAGGGTCTAGATAATGATTACGTAAGCAGTATAACACGCATAATATAACATGCATTTCCCATTCATTACTCTAAAAAAAACAAACATCAAAAGAAATATGCATATAGGTACCAATGTTTACGTAAGCATTTTTAGAGCTATGCTTACTTTTGGTGACAAGGGGGAGGGGGGTTAAATAATTGTAATAAATCTACTTACATAATTCTTGAACAGCCCCAATACCCAATTGATTGAACATAGAAACTGCTTTTGAATGAAAACTTTAAAGCGTTTAGTATGCTAACTTTTCATGTCGATTACGATATAGAAATAATTGAATCGGTTAAAGCGATTCAGTGGTCAGAGCGTTCGTATAAGGAGTAAGGAAAAAATTGCGGGTTCGAATCCCGTGTGAACCGATTCAATAGGAACTCCTGTTTGAAGTACTGTAACGTTGTTCCCTCAGCGCGTTGGAAGCCAGCGAGGAGCGGGCGGAGGGCGAGCGCGCGCGCTGGGCGCTGGAGGCGGAGTCCGCGCGCGAGCAGGCCGCCACCCGCCAGCACCAGATCGCCACGCTCAGCGACCTGCTGGACGCCGCCAAGGCTAAGGTAACGTTAGTAAGTGGCCCGCTTGTATAACACTCACCAGCGTTTTTTTTTTACGTAGTGGAATGCATTTACGCACTTCGCTCACCCCCCGCGGAGGCAGGAGGCTTGCTTCCTTGCCTCGGACAAAGGCCAGACTACCCATTAAACCACCACGGTGTTCCTCCTTCGCATAATCCGAGCCGCGGGATAGTCTGCTCACCGCGACTCGGCTAGGGGCGCCCTTGGTAGGCCCGCTACTCAAGTCCCCACCATCCCGGCAATCAGGCCGGAATGGTGGGGGCTTTTCACCTCAAGAATGCACCCCAGGAACACACGGGGGCGCATTCACCCACTGCCCGTGACCACTCTCATTCGGGGACGCGGGCGAATTGCGTTCGCCGGCGTCCCCTCGCCGGGGGCCTGCGGGGCAGAAGTATGAGCCCAGCTCGCTCCCGCTCCCGTAGTGCCTCTCTCTTCGCTCCTCGCTAGCGAACAAGGCGACGGCAGCCCAACACTTTTCGCTGCCGGCCATAGCTGAAACTACGGCCGACAGCGAGAGGTCCACACCAATGATGCTTGTTAGGGCTGCTATTTGGCCGCCCCACGCGTCACACACGGCCAAAGTGTGGTGTGCCGTATCGGCGTCGCCGCTGGTGCAGTTTCGGTCTTGACAAACAGACGGACAACGAAGTGATCATATAAGGGATCCGAATTTTTCCTCCTGAGGTATGCAACCTTAAAAATGTGAATTGACCTTATTCTAAACCCATGCGTGTGTGGTTCAGCTGGAGGAGCGTGCGGGCGCGGCGGCGGGTGCGGCGGAGGCGGAAGCGGCGGCGGCCGCGGCGCGGCGGGACGCGGACGCGGCGGCGGCGCGCGCGCTGGCGCTGGCCGAGCGGCTTGCGCACGCGCAGCGACAACTCGACAAGGCGCACTTCGACGCGCGCAAGCTGCACGACGACGCGCTGGTGTGTGCCTAAACCTACTGCCGCGTAATTTGTCTAGACAATGTCTACTGAAGTGCCTTGAAACATCACTATATTTTTATTTAAACTTTTTGCACAAATGTAAAATAAGTATACAAAAACGGACTTATGTTACTTACTTCCTGTGGTATAATAATAATAATTCATTTATTTTCCAGATAATTAAAATCTATTTTTTGTTAGTAAATATTTAAATCTATGTTAGTATTTATATATCACAAAAGATTGGTGCATTTTATAGACGTGCCTTAATATGTGGCACTCATAGCCCCTGTCCACAAGTACACTGAGCATACTGTTGCCACTGCCGCGCATTCCATACAGCATCGACGTCTTTTTTTTTTCGCCACAACGCTGCGAAACCATCGGTACGTGCGTGAGCGAATATAGCCGATGCACTACAGAAGCGCGGCAGCCTCAACAGCGCTCTGAAAGCTTTATTGTATTGTATACGTAGGGCTATAAGGGAGCGCTAGGTATAGCTGACCCACATCGCACTCGAGTACAGGGATGTGCAGTACGCCTTAGAAAGCATTACTTTTACACTGTCCGTGCACCGAGCGAACCTGCGGGCCAGCATATTCGTCCTTACTGCCAATGCCCTACGTTCCCGCTCAATATCTGCATCGTCCCTGAGGTCGTGAGTAACATAGTGTCCAAGATATTTGAAGGTATCAACCTGACGAAGTGGTACTCCACACATAGTCACCTCCGGTATGATATCCGGACGCTTGGTGCCCACGGCCCCAAAGACCATGAATTCGGACTTTTTGGTTTTGTATACCAGCCCATGTTTATCCGCATACTTCTCACATATGACAAGTAGCTTTCTTAATGCACGAATAAGAAAGATCTATGACAGAATATGGGTTTATTTTAGTCGATTCTATTTTGAGACACGTATAAGAAAGATCTCGTGACAGAATATGTGTTTATTTTAGTCGATTCTGTTTTACAGATAGACGCATCTTTTCAAGCTCTTGTCGAGGTAGTATAGGGCAAACATAGAGAGGAGGTGCAGTAATTAGATTTCACAGTGACAGAACGCGTGATACTTTGTAAGCTCAAAGTCAGTTACCTAGACCGCCTTCTTTCTGTGTTAACTTGTGCTTTCACGTGTTAAAAAGGGCTATTACGAAAAATATTGCCTAATAATTAGAAAAAATCCTAATTGGGAATTATCTCACAGGTTTATTGCCCGTCTTATTACCTAAATCAATTATTTTCAGGTATCTCGAAATAATGCGAAGTCTACGATATCGGAGCTAGAATTCCAGATCGAGCAGCTGAGACAGGAGAAGAGCGCGATGCAGGGCGAGATGAAGACCTTACAGGACAACGTAGAGGATCTACAAATACAGGTAAATACATTCACATTCTAAGTTCCCACTGATATTGTTAATGATTTTGTTCTTAAATGTTAAAATAACACGTCTCAACCATTAAAAAAAGGATGATATTTTATCGACTAGCTGTTATCTTCCTCTCAATTTTCGTTCACATCACCCGATCACACTTTTGTCACGCATTCAAGGTGAATGTGTGACACTTTTCGAGTCATGCGTGCGTAAAGAAGTTTTACTTCAAAAATTGATTAAAAACATTTAATCATAGCACATTTTAAATATAATTAATAAATTAAAAAATATCAATATTAAAACATACACAACACACAAAATAAATTCGCGATTATGTCGCGTCGAACAACCCATTCTACATCGTTCCCGGCCATTTGCCCATGATGCTGGTCGCGTTGCCTCGCTGAATCACAATGGCCATCCTTTCCCCCCGGGAACCAGCCGGAGCGGGAGTCACCGCCTTGGTCGTGGAATTAATAAATTGTAAAAACATAATTGCATGGAAACTCCATCTATTCTCAGACATTTATTTATTAGGATTTAACTACCTCTTTTACGCCAATCCCCTCGGATACCAAACAACCCCCGTAGTTGAACTAAAACCGCCCACTATCTGGTGATGCCAGGATGTTAGGCTGCCTAGGGCATATTATCCCTGGCACCCCCACTGACCCTGGGTCGCCAACGATTTTAAGATGCCTCCCCACATCTTCGGGTGGATTTAACTACCTAAGTGATGAATAGAGAAGAAAATCATCAATAAAGAATTATCTCTCTATCTATCCATCTAAATATTTTTAGGTACAAGGGGCGTCAGATGAGAAGTTATCACTAATGTCACGAGCGGGCGAGGCGCTGGCGCGCGTGGCCGACCTGGAGCGGCAGCTGCAGGAGGCGCGGGGCCGCCACGCGCAGCTCGCCAGGGACAGGGAGCGGGACGTAAGTACGCACACCGAATATACATATAAAAGCGCGACTTACACAGATAGACCGACAAACAAGGTAAATAATAATTGCTTATTATCTATTAATCGAAAAGCTACTATTTTAACGTTACAAACAAAAATCCCGGCAGAGTAGAATTTGGGCCACATCATCTCTTTACATGCGGTGATGTACAAGGCGACTAAAGAATAGGGCTGTTTAACATCAGCCAGATATATACAGCCCAGACTCAGCCTCAAGTGTCTCGAGTCAACAATAGTGCCCAAAGTCGGCAATATGTTCACCTTCTAATACGTGGAGCCGAATTCAATGATTGGTGAAATGTAGGTATTAATTCACCTCTGCCTAACCCTCCGGGAATAAAGGCGTGATTATATGTATCAATGTATGTTGTCATGATGTTAGTTTAAATTAGAGAATCACGGTGAACAGTTGCCTCCTCTTTGTGTTTGCCCTGTGACAATTTTTCTTTCACGAACTTCTGCAGCCCACTGTTCGTACTAGTTCTCGTCCCAATTGAGCAGTCCGACTGGGGAAATACCTCTACCTTACAGAATACTACGACTATAACCTCGTGCTGTGTTCCCGGCGGTGAATAGGGTAGCCAGAGTTCACTGGAGAATTCTTGTGCTGTCAGTGGGAAGACTTGTTTCTTCTACACTGACGGCACAGAAACTATCTGTTCTTACAGGGTCGGAAGCACGGATGTAACTCCCCTGGTATTGCACACGCACACGTTCATAGGTCACAGTAACCACTTTCCATCAGGTGGGTTGTGTGCTTGTTTGCCACCTAAATTATATAAAAAAACGCATAAAGCAACTGTTTTACTTACAGGAAACCGAATGGAAACAATTCCAAAGCGATCTGTTGATGACGGTGCGCGTCGCCAACGATTTCAAAACTGAGGCGCAAAGAGAATTGGAACGACTCGTCTCGGAGAACAAAATCGCAAGAGACCGTATAAGGCTGCTGGAGGATCAGCTGCACTCGCTCAAGGGTAAGTGAGAGAAAGAGAAGGAATATTTACGTAGACTCTGTCGGTCTTTTGAGTTTACATTACAGTGAAAACGTTCTGCAGATTTTTTTAAATATAAAATCTTTATTTAGTTTGTACGGCAGTGGGTTCATCAATATTGATGAAATATGGGTGTGCATTGACCAGTGACTAACCCTTCTGATATAACAGGCGTGATTATATGTATGTATTTGATAGCAACTGTGTATTTATAGTTTAATGTATTTTGATATTATTCAAAAACATCACTTCAACTTAATTAATGTGTCTTTTTTATTACTGATATTCGATTATCTAATTTCTGGAACAAATTAATTATAGTGCATCTTGAATAAATCTTCAAATATTTGTTTTACACATTTTGTTGCTAATTATCCCTCTTCAATGATGTGGTAACAGTATTTTATTCCATAAAATCGCAAGTTAGAACATCGCATGTGTATGACAGGTAGATTTGAGAGTAGTTTGAAAATATGGTAACATTTATTTATATTTGCTTTGCATTTCGCAACATGAAGCACAAATAAGAAAGTATTGTTTGAAATAAAACTTCATTGTTTGGTAGCATTTGAATAAAAATACTGGCAGTGTAATCAGCATACAAATTAAATTTATAATTGCATGTAAACAAACCAAAAGATAAAATAAAAATAATAAATTTTTGGTCCGTCTACAGAATTAACAAGCATTCTCATGCACTAATTCTGTGTACAAAGCTTTCAATATTAGATGTATCATACCGACTAACATAATATAGTGAAATACCATCAATGTCTAATCAAAATTTGATGTACAACGCAGGTATTGACAGGTCAGAATCTGTGGAAAGCGTTAAATCAGATGATAACAAAGAATTTAAACAATCTGACTCCTTGGACTCGCAAATTGATGATTTAAGCTCTGTAAATGTATTTAAAAATATAAGAACTAGATATTTATCTAGAGTGCACAATGTCACAGATAATCTAGTAAAAGATAGCATTATCAACCAAGCATTCTTCAAGTCAAACAGTGTTCCTGAACTATTGACTGACTTGGATAAGCCAACGCTATTTAAGATTGAGATTGAAGACGTTACTACAGGTAAAACTCACGACGACGAAACTCAAGTAACCTCAGGTCAGAGATCAACAGAAGAACATCCTAGTAGAGTCTTAGCCCAAGATGTCTTACCTCCTTTTGAAGGCAAGGAGTTAAAAAGACAAAATGCAATCGACTTGGACGATGCCAAAGATCCTCCTGTAGATTACCCTGATAATCTGATTGATCTGGATACTAGTCGTAGGTTAATTAAATCCGAATCTACTTTTTCTTCTAATTCTAAAGAACATACTATGCTTAATAACAATTTATCTGGAATATACAAAGGCAAACCAAAGGCTATTAGTATGGATAATTTAAATACAAATAAAGAATACAAAGATGCATTAAAGGAGGCTACAAGTATAGAGTTTCTTGGTGTTATAAATGAAAGTGAAGCATCCCTTTTTACAGAAGGTTCAGACAGTGTTTTCATGTCTCCTATTGAGAAAAATAACAATAAAGTAGAAAAGATATTTGAAGCAAATAATAATGAAATCAAAGATGGTATTCCTGTGGTAAAAGCGGAGGAAATTCTACCTTTTCCTTACCCTGAAGATATTAAGAAAACTCATATTAATTTAAAAGAAACTATTCAAACAGAATCAAGAAGTATGAATGATAATGTAGAAAAACAATTTAAAAAAGTCAATGAAGAATTAAAACTTACTTTCAAAGCGGCAATTGAAAGAATTATTGGGAACAACAGACTTAAGAAAACGAATGTACTAAAAACGTCACAGAAAAGTGAAAATATTGACAATAATGTAGAATCAATTTCCACAGACGTTACAGATAATGCTAATGACAATATACTCCCATCTAGTCTTAAAAATATCCCAAAAGTTGAGCTTAAAGAAGATACTAAACCTTTAGTATTAAGTGTCAAAAAAAAAGACGAAAATGAAAATAGCTTCTCTGAATTACCAATTATTCAATGTAGCAGAGATGAAAGTGGAAGTTTGTCTCCACAAATTATAGATGAAAATATACCAACCCCACTGAATGCAGACGTGACAATAGATGATAGTGTTAGTTACCATTTAAAAATAAACACACCTGATGTTGATGATAGACCAAAGATATTCGCAACGCAAACCAGACTTAATCATAATAATCATAATACTGTAAATCATATGAAACCTTTTGTGGCTCCTATCAAGATAATTCATCCTAATACTACACAAGCACCTGCAATAATTTTAAGTCCAGTACTAATACAACCTGTATTATTAAAACCAATGATTAAGCAAGATCAACCAGTAAAAGAACTTAAGCAAGAGGCTAAAAAGGCAACAGTTTATTATAATGATATTGATCAGGTGACCAAAGCAGACAGCAATAGTGAAAATAGAGTAACTGAAATATCTAAGAATGGTGACAGTTATAAAAAGAAGGGGTTATACCAAAAGAATGCGAAAGTGAAAGCCCTTCCTTTCTTATCGTGGAAAAATGTTGGATCTTATGAAGGCGCATCCGAGTTCAAAACGCCGTCTCCTAGTAAAAATATAGCTATGCCTTTAGAAGCTCCGAAACAGGACGTGAAACTTTTTAAATCATCTACTAAATTTCTGGACACAACCAAAACCGTTGTAAAGTCGCCAGATCCACCAGGAAAATTGACTAAATCGCCTCAATTTTTGATCGACAATCAATATTATCAGCCAATGGAAAATGTCCCTTTTGTAATAAATGCAGCAACAACTACAAGAAACCTGCAGCCAGTACAAAATATCAAAGAAGATGTATCTTTAAGTAATACAAATCCATTCATTACGTCACCTTCAATTCCATTTAGAAATGATTCTGAACAGGAGAACGTGTATGAAGAAATAGGACCTGTAATATCAGAACTGATACCGAAACAAAAAAATATAGCAGATGACGAAAAAATTTCTAACCAAATTCAGAATCCCACAGAAGAATTTGCTGCAGTGACGCGAGAAGACCTCTTAGTAGTGCCTAGACGAGCCAAGAGACCTAAAAATGATAACAGGTTATCAAAATCACAATCTGTAGACTTCGAATCAAAATCTGATGACTTTACTGATAGTACTGCAGTACTGAAAGAAATGGCTAGCATTACCAAATCTGTGATAACCCTGTCCAGGGCTCCTAGTGCAAAAGACATACCAAAGAAACCAACTGGTGCTATAGGCGAGATTGTGGAAAATTTGGACAAAAAATCTTCTGAGCATAAAGAATTGTCCTATAGAAAATTTTCTTTACAACCTCAGCAGAAATCTCCTAGCGTTGAAACAAATACGGGGTCATTGCCAAGACAAATGCCGTATTGGAAGACTCAGGAGCATAAGCGATTGTCGCATCCCCTCCGGTCGTTGAACGATTCGCCGCCGCGTCGACCGCTACGTAAGTGACGCTTTTGTGAAGGAGAGCTAAACGTCCGCGTGTGAAAATGTAAATAACTGTATAAATGTATGGAAACATTATAATATCGTGTGATGTGTGTCTCATCAGGTGACGGCAGCACGGTGGTGGATCTATGTTGTTTTGTGTGTTTTTGTAAGCTTTTGAACGCTCCTCTCATTTCATAACCATTTGAAGTAGTTTCACACATAGCAGCGTTGCAGCTATAAATCTGTTGTCTCTTTTCCTCTTGACATTTTCAAAATAAGACAGAAGAGGTACGAAGGAAAGGCGTTCAAAAACTTAATTTGTGATTGTATTTCACTTTAGGTTCTTTGGTCGTTTCATTAAAACCATGTACACGAAATACACCTTTTAAACAATCCATGGGATAGAGAATATCATAAAAATAAATGATCATGTCGGTTAAGGTGTCAAAGAAGAACAAAATTCATTAAACTCACTGTTTCAGCATGTTTCTTTATTTGACAGCACTTTCTTGAATGGTGTTGGGTAAATTGATAAGAAATCTAAAATATAGAGAAAGTTTATTTCAAAAATATCAAATCGTAATTACTTTTTAAAGTTAGGAGTGTCCCACGTTCCTGACACATCAGCTTAGATGATAACATAAATAACCTGTATATTGTTTTGACAGCAATACCTCCACGGACTGAAGAAACGCCTCCGCCTCCACCGTTGCTCACCAGCGCGTCTCTACAGGACATAATGGCGACGGCAGCATCACATAGAAGAACCAAAGGTGAGAATTAATGCCAATAATAAGAATTCAGACAAAAGAGTTCACATACTCGTAACATTTAAATAAGTAGCGATCCTCTAGTAGCAAATATAAGGCGCAATCTAGCTTGCACTGCACATTTGTCTCCAATAATTTTGAATCGACACTGATAAACCCAAAATTAACTCATGTCCCGCCAAAATCTCCTAACGTAAACTGGGGATTACTTTCTGACAACTGGGCAACTTTAAGACAATCGCCAAAATGATTATCGTCACTTTTTTCAGAAGTGGGAAGTACTATTCCTATAGTCTGTTTCTAACGTTTCTTTTTATAGCACTTAGGTGGCAGACAAGCACACGCTTACCTGCTGTTTTGAATTTTAAATTGTCTCAAAGTTACCTAATTGTCACAAAAGTAATCCCAACTATGACTTTTAAATGTAGTCTATACAGTTAACTGCTCACACATAATTGCCAGGTGAAATATTACTTACGCAAAATCGTATCCCTAACTATACTTTTATATCTATTCCAGGAGTAAGTCGTCAAGACTCCCGTTTGTCAGTGAAGTCGCTCATAGAGAGCATAGAGAACGCGGCCAAGGCAGCTAAACAACAATCGCCGGCGACTACGCCTGTTGGAGAATGGCCTCAAGTAAATATCTGATGATAGCATAAAATATGCGATAATTACACTTACATAAGACATATTTTATTTTTAGGTGAAGCATTTCTCAGCTTACAAAAATTATGATTGAGGTGTTATACGATTCGGGATGAATTTTGATAAAAATAAAGAAGTACTGTAAAAAGTAGTGTACACTTTGTACTTACTTTGAAGCTGAGCAAAACCAAAAATATCAGAAACACTCGGGTGGGCGCGTGATAGGATTTGACAGGGAGGCAACCTCCTAAATAGTTTGTGTAAATTAATATAGTACTTATAGCTTTAATACACTATCGTGTTCGTCTTCAGCAAACCACGGTCGGCGTGACCACCACAAGTACAGTAAACAACATAAAGAACGGTATAGCCGATACGACTGCGCCCACCAACGGCATCGCCGCCGCCAGCTACTCCAAACCGCCTCCCTCTAGAGGCACCAGACCCTCGCCCATCAGCACAGGTCAGTTGATTACTATGTTTAGCTGCTTATTAGATATAAAATTTATTTTAACAGATTGTATAGTGATGTTTTGATACTTCTCGTTTAAGATGGAAGTGAAGTGAAAATAAAATTTTGGTACTTTTTCCGTAATTCCGGTTGCTTTTCAGCACGTATGGTCACGAGTTCCCATGACCATTCCTGTTGAGGATTAATATTCATGGTGGTTTACACTCTATTGCCTTTCAATCGCTAAGTCTGTTAAAACTTATAGTATGTTAGTATATCAAATATTTCAGCAACTTGACCAAATCTGTTTTAGAATGTTTACTAACACACAAATGTTAGAAATGTTAAGATATACAAATATAAACAGCAGATGGCTTCTTACGACCTAGGCTATTTCAAAATTCAGTTTCAATCTAATCTCAATCTCCCAAATGTCAAAAACGGTAATCTCGTTAAAGGTGGATTTAGACCAGACGAGTGAATGCTCATTCTATCCCCTTTTAGTGTAAACAGTAATAGAATATTTTGTTCGTTGTTCTTTCTTTGAAAACAAGGTTTCGTTTTCACTAAATTATTAGGAAATAATGCTCTTGTTGTAGCTCTATTCTCTGAATGCACCTTTATACAATTCGAATATCAAACATTGACCTCGTGATTGTTTTTTACAATTGAAAGATTGAGATTAGTATTTTTTTTATGAGAAGTGGCTCTCAGGCTTAACAATATTGCTATAACAAGTAACTAAGTAACAACCTATTTTAGAGTCTACCAATATCTAACGAACAATTGCTATTTACGCATTTATACTAACCGACCGTTCGGTTTATGTAAACATTGTTTAACGGATTTGGCCAAAGGAATAATAAGGTCTTCTAATAAAAGACCTTTTAATTTCAAATTGCCTGTAACATGTCATTTGTAAAACGTTCTGTTATCATTATTTTTATATTTCGAATGAATTTATAGTTCACAATTGCTTATGTAATATATAAATGCATGTTAAAATAACTAGCAAGCACAATAAAAGTACACTATCTAATATTTTTACTTAATATAACAATTATTTGTACATGTTCAGTTTCTACTTGTTCTTTACTATTATCTTGAAAGTTGAGTAGTAAACAGTATGTATATCATATTCAAAGTAGTTAATAGTATTTTGAAACGTATTTTTACTTTGATCACCCCCATAGCTAGGGACTTATTGACAAGCATACGTATCTGATAAGTTTAAAAAGTAGGTATCTACTGCTGGTTTTAATCACCATTTTGAACAATTGTTGTAGACCTACCCGAATACATATTAGGCACATAAAATGAGAAATACTAAACTACTAACGTCTTCTTCTATACTTGAGTATCCACTGTATAACTGGTTCTAAGTACAGTGGTATAAAGTGGTTACATCCGAAGTTGTGGCACAAAACCCCACATGAACCCCGAAACAAGAATTTAGTCATAAATAATATTTGTGTCTAGCTATTTTTTTTTTTATTTATTTGTGAGGTTTAACTAGATAATCCTTATTGCAACATCTCTCCTAATGAACAACAAAAAGGAATATATGACATTTAGATGCATATATGAACAAAATAATTTAATCCAGGTCCGAGTCAGGTCCTTAACTACTCTCTTTCTCATGTTATTATAAGATTTTGACTAAAAGCGAGTGCCCGAACATATCCTGTCTCCAATACCGGCTACATAATCGCATGAGTCGTCGCTTGTTCTTTCCAGCATGGCCGCATGAGCGAGGCGCGTAGCCGACTCGACCCCTTGCCTCTAACTAATACCGCTATACTCTTACTGTTGTGTGCGTCGATACTAATTTATTCAGCTGCGGCTATTACATGCATGCATGCCAACGGTAGTTTTATTTTACCTTTGTCTTTATCGACTTTTGGAGATTTTTGTTTCAATTCTAGCAGTGAGTGTGCGCTTTTCTGGGCCTACTACAGTCTTAGCAGAAAGGTGAATTAGTGTTCCATTTCAATTTTTTCCTCGAAATCGTCTCGCATGGAATAAGTATGGGTACAATGTGTTGAAATTTGATGGAGATCGGTTTTAAAATAGACTAACTGACATATCACAATTTTATATACCTAGCTATATTAAGAATTATTATCAAAAAGGAACTAGCATAAATTTGAATCCATTATATTCACCGTTCTGATAAGATATACAATAATGAACAGAAAATCTTTTAATTTTATACTCTGAAGATGGGTCTTATCTTACCTTTTGCATTTATGAAAATCAGTAAACAACATCTTGACCTATGTAAAAAGGTGCAATTGTGCATGTTTTTATAATATATGTACCTACTTATTGGAATGTTAGGTAGGTACTAGTAGTAGCAACTGCATGTTTCTCTGCAGAAATAATAACTCTAACAAGTTTTATGAATCTATTTATTTACATTTGATTTGGTGCTGGTGTCAGCTACAACAGACAGACTAGTTTATACAATATATAAAGAGGGTTTATACACTCGAACCTCTGCGGTAACGGTTCTATAATGTGTAACATGTTCGTATACAATCTTGGGAATCGGTTACACTTGCATTGTTTGTGTCTACTATGAAATATTCCCATATTATACAACTGTATATGGCAATATTTCGCGCATTTACACACCGTACACGGATCTGTGATAAGTAAATTTAGAACACTTTGAAATGATAATAGTAAATTGAAATCTTAAGTTGCTGATACATCTGAACATTCACTTGTAACAGAATATCGAGCATTTGCCGTTTTTAAATTTGTCGAACTGAACAGCGAACCGAGGCAAACATCGCTAGCATGATCTTTGTAGCGAATGCCAATTTACTGCTCTCGCGATCGAAAATTCACTGATAAGCTTTTTTTATTTTCCTGTAATGTAACATTCTCATGAATGCTCATGACAAATGAATATTTAAGTTTATCAGCATCTTAAAGTTGTCTGAAAAACTTGGCAACGAATTAAAAGAAGTTTGTTCTAGTCTAGTTTGTCTAGTGATCACAAATTCGTTGCGTGTATGTATCGCTTGCGTTGACTGTGTCTAACGTACGTTGGCTGGGGGGGCAGAGCCGGCGGCGGGCGGCAACATCCCGGACGAGCAGCGAGCCCTGCAATCACTGCAGCAGAAGGCTATGGAGTCCTTCGTCAGGAGGAACAGCTATGGCGATATATGTGAGTACCGTGTTGGACTGCGGCGGCAATACTGTTCAGCTTGTCATTAAGTTATAATTTGTGACTCGTCCTGTGTTATGTGAAGTAACTGGCGGTGAGTAGGGTTGCCAGAGCTCATTGGAGGGTTTTTGTGCTGTCAGTGGCAAGACCAAAAGCTTATCCTACTTTGTCTTTTACACTGACGGCACAGACACTCTCAATGCTTGTAGGGTTGGCAACGCGAGTGTGACTCTTGGTTTTGCACGCGTCCATAAGCCACGGTGACCAATTTCCATCAGGTCGGGCCGGGTGCTTGTCTGGTGTGGTATAAAATAAATTTGAATGAAATTAAAATTCGACTTTTAATCATTATTGAATGTAACTTAATATGTTGTTAGACGTTACAGCAGGTTGGTAGGTTGTAATTTTTGAGATTTTATATCAACTGTAGTTGGTACAAAGTACGAACGCAGTTTCGCGACAGCAAATATGTTAACTAACTTAACCACAAATCATTATTAAAACAAATAGCCGACATTGCGCATTACTGCTGTTTTCTTCATTAATTATCTTTTATTTTCTACAAGAACACTTTACTAAAAACTTACTCAGTCCAAAATGATCTTTATACTGCCCAGTTTTTAGTAACTATTTAAATTTTCCTATTTAAGTACTAAAATATGATACAACTTAACTTTACCACTGACTGAGCGTGACGCGGATTTCTTTTTTACAGTTGCAATTAAGAGAAGCTATCTTCATAGGGTTACTTAAACCTACATGTTTGTTTGCATGTCAATGTTACACAACTAATGTCTACACCAAAGGCATAGGGGACATTTCTTTCAGATACTTCTAGAAAATTGTGTTGAAGGTCACGGTCGCGGTCGCGAAGTCAGCGACGAGCGGCGCGGCAGCGGTAGCGACGCGACAAGCGTGTAAGAGAGAGAGAGAGAGAGAGAGAGAGAGAATAAATTCTCTTTAATTTGCCGCCACCGCGCCCTTCGCCGCTGAGTTTACGACTGCTGCCTAAAAATCGAGAATGACATTTTTCATAAAAATGGTCTACAAAGTTAGATAAAGATAAATTTATTGGTAGACATATGTGTACAGATGTTACAAAAAATATTACAAGGCATTGCGAATTTCAACATGTTCTGTCATTTCAGTCAGTTTTATAGGAATCCATTAGGTATATGTAAAATCATTGTCTGCTTTCGTTTTACAATGATTTTTTATATTTTTACTCTGATCTACACTCAGCACAATGGCATGTTTAACTATATTAACTACAAATTATGATTAAAACAATATTTAATGTTTAGGTGAGCGAAAAGATCCATTAAATACGTTGCAATTGAAGAATGGGGGCTCGAAACGAAATGCGCTGCTGAAGTGGTGTCAGCAGAAGACCCTGGGCTACAACAACATAGATATTACTAACTTTAGGTAAGTTAACTGTAAAATTTATAATTTTATTGTTTGGGGTTTGGGTTTTTGACTGACCAGTAAACTTTGTTACTTTTTACTAAACGTCAAAACGGTGAGTTTCAAGGCATCTTGTATGAAATAAATTATTGTGACGTCATTATATTCAATAGTCAAATCTTTTCCTTTTATAGGTTCGGTGAACCAGACCTATTATAGTTCGGTGGACCGGACCTATAATAGGAAATCATTTTCCTATTAAATATTATGACGTCACAATAAATTATTTCTTACAAGTATCCTTGGAACTTCCGATTTGACGTTTTGTAAAAAGTTATTAATTTGACTAGTCAGTCAAGTACCCAATTTTTTTTTATACCACTTAGGTGGCAGACAAATACACGCCCCACCTGATGGGAAGTGGTCACCGTGGCCTATGGACGTGTGCAACACCAATTCCAAAGAAATGCTTAAATTGGAGTCTTTGGGGCTATGGAGACACACCGGTACAGTTATCACCTGCTAATTAAAGAACGAGGCCTTGCCGCAGGCATTCTTCTTGAGATTTAGGCAGCAGTCGCTCCAATATAAGCTGTTTAACGCCGATCCAAAGGTATCCTCCTTTAAATAGTAAGTAAACCCCGGGATCCAAGCTGAAAGCCTAAAATTCAATCGGGAACAAGGCAAAGATTAAAATGATGGTATCTGTATGACCAAAACTAATAGCTTGCTGAGTTTCTTGTGAGAACCTTCACGGGGACTACCGGTGGTTCATTTGTTCAACAATGGTCGGCAGCGCGAGTGTAACGCCCCTGGTGTTATATACGTCCATATGCCACGGTAACCACTTCCCATCAGGTGGGCCGTGTGCTTGTCTGCCACCTAAGTGGTATAAACAAAATTAAGTGGTATAACAATAGTGGTGGCGCAATTCTCGCCACGTGAGCTAGTGGACTGTATTTCACGGGGGGTGAAGTTAACTGTTCCATTGACGCTTAACACAACAAACAAGACAGGTGATCGGGTTGCCGCGGATGTGGTTTAGGCAATGAATGCAACCCGAGAAATTAGGAGAGGATGCACTAACCTTTACGGGGCCACGTGCTGGCTGGGCCGCCGGTGCACCGATCTTCTCTTCCTGGCTCAGGAGTTGCCGCCCACATCACTAAATCACTTGAGGGACACACGAGGCACAATCCGATCGGCAAAGGTCCATGAAAGCGGTTAAAATCCAACAAACATTATTAATTTCTGAGAGACGCGCGCGCCGCCGCCATTGCGCTGGCTAGTTCAAAGCGGAAGTGAATATACGTCTATTTTTGACAATTGAGCGGTGCGGAAACTATTGCTATCTCACTTTAAAAGGTAGCGCGGTAGGGAGATGGGTACAGGAAGCGTGTGTTTCCGCGCCAATGACTTGAATTAATACTATTGAGCAAAGAAAATACAAATTCTACCATCGGCGCAACCATTCCCCCCGGCTTGAAGGGTTACCTTCAAAACGAAAAATGCGGAACAAATCTAAAGTCTAATCTAAATCTAGGTTTGGGAAATAACAACTAAAATATAAACCTAGGTTTGAACTCGTGCCTACTGCTGGCTAGGCAGAGGGCAGAGGGGAACAACCGGGCGCAGATACGATCCGGTTGCGGTTTAACCCGTACAACACGAGTTATCCCGCGGGAATCGGGAAAACTTCCTCTACTACTCCTAGAGGCCAATGTAAAGGAGGCGCACTCCCAGTCATAAGGACTACCACCGTACCTACAGTAATTGCAAACAATCGGTTCTCCAACGATTCCAAAACGATTGGACTAATCTATCTAAAAGAGCGTGACGAATTAGAAGGTGCATTCTATCGTCATCAACATCTATTGCGGGCAAATATTTTGCGTACTTAAATCACCGGTCAACTCTATATGACCGCGCGTAGATAAAATTCTCAAAATCGGCCTACATAAACAACACAACGCAA
Source organism: Eilema griseolum (assembly GCA_963662185.1). Classification (NCBI taxonomy): domain Eukaryota; kingdom Metazoa; phylum Arthropoda; class Insecta; order Lepidoptera; family Erebidae; genus Eilema; species Eilema griseolum. The sequence goes on from OY759249.1 coordinate 9,668,292, forward strand.
CAGTCTCGACCAAGACGAGACGCGATTAGCCAACAACAAAATAAGGGACTCTTCACGCGGGACCGACACAACAAGCGAGTGCTTCTTCTCCTCGGGTGGTTCGGAAACCGTAGTGGGATTGTATTGACTAACTGGCCACTTATCTAACGCGGCATGAATCCAGGACGGTCCACTAAACCATAACGGGTGATCTAAAATTTGCGAAGGAAGCAATCCACGATTGAGACAATCGGCTGGGTTGTCGGTGCCAGCAACGTGAAAGAGATTATGTGGCGCTAATTCAGATTGAATTTTTGCCACTCTATTAGCGACGAATGTGTCCCAACGATGGGGCGAAGAGTGGGCCCAACACAAAGCGACTGTTGAGTCAGAAAAAGCTAAAATTCTACTAATATTAATGCGAAAATTTACAATTATGTCAAATAAATTACCTTAAAGATTTTGACCACAATACAAAATGTCATTAAGCGACACGGAAGTGCTAGTCTTAGCACTGCCATCCAAAACTACGCGGAGTTTAGTAGTAAGCTTATCTTCTCCAATAACTCCGTGGTGCGGGACAACGTACGAAGGCTGGGTCCCGCCAGTGTCCGCAGGCGCAGGTGAGATGCAACCTTTATCTAAATATTCGTTAACAACCTCATCACAGGCCCGCTTCAACTTTGGAGACGCCTGCATCTTTCGTTCTAAACAAAGAAAGCGTTTTTCTGCGGATACACGGGAGTCACCGAGCGAAAAAATATCTCCCTTGAAAGGGAGCGCGACAACATAACGACCCTGCTCATCACGAGTAGTCGTGCGACAACAAATCTCCTCAGCCATCTTGTCATCAGGGCTTAGGATAGGTGGGACATTGACCTCTTCAATTTCCCAAACGTTGCGGATGGTAGACTCCAGTGGCGGCTCGACGGTGCAACAGAACGAAGCAGTCGAGTGACTAAAAATATCTATACAAGCGGGTGCGGAACCAATTATAACAAAACCAAGAACTGTTTCCAGTGCGTGCGGAGCGGGGTACGTCGGTCCCCCTTGAACCTTACGTGATAACTGGAGGTGCGGGAGAATCGAAGCGCCGATCAATATATCGACGACTCCAGGAACAGCGTAAGTCTCATCTGCTAAAGGCAAGTCTTTAAATTTCGTTAATAAAGACGTGTCAACCGGGACGGTAGGCAACTGTTCAGTTATTTTATCTATAACGAGCGAATCCATGTTATACCAAATTTTATTATTAAAACGAGATCTAAACCTTGTTTTAACGGTGCCATGAACAGCTGACTGTAAGCTCCAAAACCCTTCACCACTGAGCGGGTTGAACGCTTATTAACATTGAAACCAAGACGTTGACAACAATCTTGAGTAATAAAATTACTTTGCGAAGCGCCATCTAATAGCGCTCGAACAATGTGCGGTTTACCTAATGCATCAACAATAATAACGCGAGCGGTCGCGAGGACCACAGTAGTGAGCGCATCACTAGCGGACAACGAACACAAGGCGACGCCATTCGCAGCGGTCTCCGGGCGGGCCGGAGCGCGCGCGAGCGCGGGCTGCGGCTGTGGCGCAGGCGCCACCGACACGGGCGACCTATGCGACGGTGTGCCACCGCTCGACGAACCAACTGTGCTCACATTGGATGTGGCATTACTATTTTCAAAATGGAGCAAAGTGTGGTGTCTCGCTGAACATTTGCGACAACTATTTCTACTATTACATAAAACAACGCGGTGTTTAGTACCGAGACAATTAAAACAAAAATTATTAGCGCGAACAAATTTATAACGATCATTAGGCGATAATTTTAGGAAACCCGGACACTTGTACAATTGCGAATGATGAGTATTACACAAAGAGCAAACAGGTGATTGTACATGTGCTGGTGCGGTATTAACATAAGTATGAGTTGACCTCAGTGACCTCGATGAGGCATCTATTTTGAGTTCCGAACTAACAACTTTTTTCGCGCCTTCGTGTTTCGATGAAGAGCGTTGCAATATTTTTATATGCTCGCGAACAAAACTTTCTAAGTCTTCGAACTTAGGAATTTTATTGCCGCGATGATCCGACTCAAATAAACGAATGGTTTCGGAATCTAATTTCTTTAAACCCATATACAAAAATAAGAAGTCGCAGAGGTCATCGATCTTTAGGTTCTTTACGGCGCGAACAGATGATGCGAAAGTATCTAGAAACTTCTCTAAGTTTTGATCGTTACATGCCGTAATGGGTTTCAAGTCAAACATCTGATCCAAATATGCGTTAGCTACCGCTCTTTTATCCTCATACTTAGCTTTCAAAGTATTTAAAATTAAATTATAATTTTCGGCACTAAACGTAATTCCAGCGCAAACGGTTATAGCTTTACCAGTCAATTTTTCAACGAGATAATGCAATTTTTCGTGATCTGTCAACGAAACGTTCTTATCTATTGTATTCTCAAAACTATCTATAAATAAACCCCAATTGCGAATGTTACCATCAAATTCGGGTATTTGAATTGGTGGCAACTTAGGTCGGTCGCGAGTGGGATTGGGTCGGTCAGACGGTTTCTCCAAACTCCTAGCGACGCGTTTGATACGACAATACAAATCGTCAAACGACGACAAGGCCTCATAACTCACTGAGTTAATCGGGATTTAAATTTAACTCTAAAACGTTGATGTCATGTACTAAGGTTTCGAAATCCGCGCGTAGACTATCCAAGTTTTCTATAGAACACAAGAACGAATCTCTAATAGCCAAATCAGAGGTTTTAAGTGCATTATCACAAATCGATTGTACACGAGAGTAAATCATTTCTCTTTTAGCGTATAAAAGTTTCAGTTGAACTTTACTATCGGTACTACCAACCTTTGGGGGCATGTTTACAATTAAATATCAAACTAAAGTGCGGTAAACAACAAATGAAATGACTTAATCTTAGCGGTACCTACAGTACAGCGACACGGCGCGAGCGATATTCCGTAGGTAGGTAGGTACTTATAACTGCCAGTGCAAGCTTGAACTAACGCGCATAGCAACAAGATCGTACCTACGCGATGGTCGCTGTCTAGGTTCAACTATTATTTCAGGGATTAAGTATTGCGTAATATCTATTCAAATTAAAATACTTTCGTATGAATTTGAATGAAATGCGAGCGAGGTATTGGTCACGTATCTGCCCACGTAGGTATTAGGTAAATACGATGCGATCTAGCGGCGAACGGACAACTTAATTGAAACAAATAAAAACAAAAGCCAAATGCGTTAGGTATTACACTGTGCCTATGCACTAGGGTGTCTAGGATACCTAAGATCTAAACCTAGCCTGCCTAGATGCGGGGTTTTCTACTAAAATAACTAGGTATTTAGGTGCGGTGCGTTTATTCTCAATAGAATAATAACAAATGCCAAACTACGACCAAGGATTGATACGATAAGAGGAATGCGAGCGAGGTATAGCTGTGTACCTACCGTATTAGGTAAATACGATGCGAGCTAGCGGTGAACGGACAACTTAGAGATTGAAACAAATAAAAACAAAAGCCAAATGCGTTAGGTATTACACTGTGCCTATGCACTAGGGTGTCTAGGATACCTAAGATCTAAACCTAAATTCCTAGATGCGGGGTTCTCTACTAAAATAACTAGGTATTTAGTTGCGGTGCGTTTATTCTCAATAGAATAATAACAAATGCGATTACACGTACCTAACCTATGTATGTATTAGGTAGATACGATGCGAGCCAGCGGCGAACGGACAACAAAATCTAAACCTAATGCCTAGATGCGGGGTTTTCTACTAAAATAACTAGGTATTTAGGTGCGGTGCGTTTATTCTCAATAGAATAATAACAAACTACGAACTACGGCTAAGGATCCGGCTCGATCAGGACCAAAAAGAATGGAAGCGCAATTCTCGCCACGTGAGCTAGTGGACTGTATTTCGCGGGGGGTGAAGTTAACTGTTCCATTGACGCTTTACACAACAAACAAGACAGGTGATCGGGTTGCCGCGGATGTGGTCTAGGCAATGAATGCAACCCGAGAAATTAGGAGAGGATGCACTAACCTTCACGGGGCCACGTGCCATCGCAGCCGGTGCACCGATCTTCTCTTCCTGGCTCAGGAGCTGCCGCCCACATCACTAAATCACTTGAGGGGCACACGAGAGGCACAATCCGATCGGCAAAGGTCCATGAAAGCGGTTAAAATCCAACAAACATTATTAATTTCTGAGAGACGCGCGCGCCGCCGTCATTGCGCTGGCTAGTTCAAAGCGGAAGTGAATATACGTCTATTTTTGACAATTGAGCGGTGCGGAAACTATTGCTATCTCACTTTAAAAGGTAGCGCGGTAGGGAGATGGGTACAGGAAGCGTGTGTTTCCGCGCCAATGACTTGAATTAATACTATTGAGCAAAGAAAATACAAATTCTACCATCGGCGCAACCAAATAGTTTTATTCTTTTTGACGTTTTAATGTCTTATACATTATAGCTGACCCACCCCAGCTTCGCCCGGGGTATATTTTGAAGCTTCATATACCTTTGAGCCCGTATGTTTTAGTCTTCAAAATATGTATGAAAAATTGCCGGATTTGTTAACATTTATTATCAATGCTCCGCTCCCTTAAGTAGTAGCGTGATGATATATAGCCTAAAACCTTCCTCGATAAATGGACTACCCAACACTGAAAGAATCATTCTAATCGGACCAGTAGTTCCAGAGATTAGCGCGTTCAAACAAACAAACAAACAAACTCTGCGGCTTTATAATATTAGTATAGATAATCAATTTTTGTCTTTGACTCTAGATTTTACTTGTAACATCCAAAACTTGTGTGTAACAGTTCGTCGTGGAACGATGGGCTAGCCCTGTGTGCCTTACTGCACTCATACCTGGGCGATGGGCGCGTGCCCTACTCGACGCTGACGCCGCACGATAAGCGTACCAACTTCTCTGTGGCCTTCGCAGCCGCTGAGTCAGTGGGCATACCCACCACTTTGGTTAGTATACTTTTGATGATTAAATTATTTAATTAGATACAGCACCATATCAACTCACGTCATTGGTATATGGGGCTCCACTGTAATGATAAGATGATGATGATCTACTGGTGTCTATGGAGGTTTATTACATTCTAGAACCCATATTACATGTTAATTAGTTCTAGATAGAGGAAGTTTGGTTGTGGCACAAATTTCTTTATTTATATTTATTTACTTTATTATTAAATTAACAAAATAACTTAAGCTTAAATTGATAAAGGTGTAAAAGATGGCATCTGCAGCCGAAATAGGACAGGCCTGGATCTCGACTTACAGCGTCAATCTCCACCGAAAACATTAATATGTACTCGTATTACCATTTTGCGTGCGGGCGTGTACACCAATGTATAAATGTAGATGGAGAGATTTAGGAGCAGAGGAAGGGCCAGAATTTTTGTGAAAGAGAATATTGCAAAGAAGGGAGTCACTGAAGAAATGACATGTTGTGTCTCCTCCAGATAATTAAGACAGGCATATAGATGATGAGTATATTGTAGATTAGAATAATTAATAGATATTGTTACAAATTGACATTTTATTATAATTCTTATTGACTTATTATTGTGTGGGTACTATAGACATTAAAAGTCTATGACAGACATTTGTTATCTTTAATCTATGGTTATATTGTTTGACATGACATATAATATATACGACTTTACATTTGATTTTTTGATTCTTTCTATCAATCTATGGTGATATTTTATATTGTTTTAAGTTGATAAGTTAATTATTTTGATTATACTACTTGATTACTTAGGTTAATTTGTACACCATAGCGCACTTAACATAATTTTAAGACCATTGTAACCAACCTATGATCCACGAAATAAATGAATTATGACTAGAATAAAACTTCACGTATATTTATTATTTTTATGTCGCAGAACATTCAAGATATGATCCAGCAGGAGCGTCCCGACTGGCAGCAAGTGATGGCGTACGTCACCAGTATTTACAAACATTTTGAAACATAGTGCTCAAATACCAACCATGTTACCAAGTAATAGGACAGCTATTTGGATAACCATTGGTATAATCAGACCAGATATTAGTTGTTGAAATACAAAAGGTTATACGACTGAAGGAATTGACATGAAAATCGCTTGTTTCCAAGTGTATATGATGTCTTTTAGGATATTTTCACTTTGAAGATCTGGTGTTAGACTCTTTTGCGTTTTAAGCGTCGATATGTAGATTATAATAAATATCTACGAGAAGTAGGTATTATTATGAATCAATCCCCAAGTATACCATTTCAAATTTTAAATATACCTATTTCATTATAATAACTTTTTCAAATTAGTATTATAGCTATATTTTTTGTACACTTTGAACTATAATCACTAGAAACATTGCAATTAGCTACTTTACGATATTTAAACAATAGATATATAAATTGTATTATACTATCTATACATTATTCGAAATTATTTAACAATTCGAGCAACAAAAAGGTTGTAACTACATTCCTAAAACGGCTTGTAATTTTTGAGCTGGCAATATTTTTGGTAGTTTCGGGAACAATGCTCTGTAGGCCTCTATAGAACTGACAATAGGGTAAGATTTTTCACCTTTCAAGATGTCAGTATTTCCAATATTATAGAAGGTCATTGATAAACTTTTAAGGTTAAAATATTGTAACTTTTAATTACTACATTTGGCAATGGAAACGCAGCAATTGTGGTCACGGATTTGAATTCTAATCGAATCCCATTTGCTTGATGTTTAAATACTAGCTTTTTCTAAAAGTAAATGTAAGTCAGTTGAAAATGACTGGAGCGAAGACCAAGTACTATTAATGAGTGATAAAAAAATGCCTTAAATATGAATGAGCCGTCTTTCCAAAACAAAGACTGATATGTTAGATTGGTAGGTGGATAACAACATGATAGGATACGAGTATGACCGCATTAGAAATTGTGTATGTAACTTGACCAAAAACATTTAGCAACTTTCGTAGAATTTATGATTTTTTACTTGGTCACACTAACAGATAACTGCCGTTGTAATTTAAAAACTTTTTCTTGGTTATAAAGATCATTATGCATGCAGTTGATTAAGGTTATAGCATGTGCTTTACCATGATTACCTAAAAGAAAATTAGTTATGTAATATTGCTAAAATTATATTCTCACAATAACTCTAAAATTCTAGTACCTACGGTATTGAAAGTGTAACCATATGGTATTCAATTATGGGTTTCTGAGTATTTATTTTTCCTACACTTTTTTTTAAAATAAATGTTCGCTTTCGACCAATCGTAATGATCTTTTTTTCTAAAGTATTTATATTTATAATAACCAAGACAAAATATTCTAAGAACAGCAGCTACGTGCAGCTAGTCATATTTGAACAGGTTGTGATACTAAGATTTCAGCAATTTGGCTTTCATATATTTTCGATATAATCTCGTTATTTGTAGAACCATTATTCTGCTTCTGTTATAAGAGCAGTATTTCAATTAATTCGTCAATTGTGTTGCAAAACACTCGTTCTTATGATATGCTGTTTAAAACTAAAAACTAGCAACGATAGTGTCTTTTCATAGAATATAAAGTCAAGAGGAATTGTTCTAAACCCCGTTAAACTAGAAAGTAGTGTAGCCAAATTCTGACATATTATGACCAATCACGTTACACGAAACTGTGACACAATTGGGCATAATTTTTGATGGAATACCAGCCTAAAGTTAAGTGGCAGACGGTAGCTAATCGCAAGGCAAGTAATGTTGAACATATCTACAGTATTTTGGCACACCAACGATAGCTAGAGGGGTCCTTCTTCTTGATTTCATAACTCGTGATTACTTCTTTGATCCATTTAAGATACGGATAGCTTTTAAACTTTGTGTGAAGTATAACGCTATTATTAAGAGCTAGGCTTCGACCAATATAATAGGAATGAGGGTCCGCCTGCGTAGGTTAAAAGTGCATTTATGGAATTGAAACACCTTATAACTGTAGTGATGCTAACAATATAACTTATTCTAAAATATAATCTATTTATGTACCAAGTATTTATCAAGTAACAAGTATGTAATGCCAAAAATATATTAACCTTTCTCAATATTATCGCGAACATCTCAGAATATCTATGTATTTTTAGATTTATGGCAACACCATCCCAATATTTGTTGATATAATTTACCATTCTTTTAATTGACTATAGTTGCGGCACGCTATGATAGCCGTTTTGACACGACTGGTTTTGCTCGATTTTTTGGTGCGCTTAATATTGTACAACGAACTGTTAGACGAATAACTAAAGAAAAATATGGCGAGACTGGCACCAAAAAAATAAACTTCACACACCAAAAAAAAGAAAACGAGCAAAACCAGTTGTGTTATAAAAACCATCATAGCGTGCCGCAACTTTCGAGTTTAAGATTATCTTTGGTTGATATTTATCTAGTCCGTAATTTTATTTTAGATAGCAACCCCCGCATCCTTATCCGAAAGACATAACTATTTACAACTGTAATCTTAGCATGTCGGGGCAGACTCGTGTCTCTTTGATCAATAAAATAGCAATAATCTCTGTCACGTTACAGATATCGGAATATTTACTATTGTTTTGACTTTTCGCTAGCGCCATGATCATGGAGGAACGGAAGTAATAATGGTTAACCGTGAAAGAGTTTTAGGAGAACATAAATATCGATCTCTTTCGAGTTGTTTTGCTACGCATAACAGCACTACCAATGGTTTCACTACAAACTCGAACTCGATCGCGTTCACAAAACACGATGCTAACTGTGCTGATTGCCACATAACCATTATATTTATCGAAGAGAAACGAGAGACACTAATCGTCCCTGGTATGCCAAGGCTGCGGGTATAGAGACTCGAAAGTCTCCAGACCGTGATCTCGATATGCGGCAGGCAACGATATGCCGAGATCTCGGTCAGCTTGTAAATCGCCAATAAAAAAAATTTAATTAATAACGACTGTGTACAAAAAACGTTCTTTTTTTAATAAAACTACCAGTAAAATGATACATTTCATGACGTTGCCCCAATGGTATTTAACAGAACTATCGATTGAACAAGATGATGAGTTTATGTTATGTTTAATGCGTCTTATATTTGAACGAGGCTATAATCGATGTGTTGATTAGGGATTTGTGTTTTCGATTGATATTAGTGCATAAACTGTACTGTACTTAACTGTGTTTACGTTAGATGATGAAAAATCTTCGTTTCTGTCCATATATTTTCTGACAGCACACCTTGCCAATACGTTGAACAAACTACTGCAAATTTATTGAAAGAAATGTCGAATTCATCGTACTAAAACTAACAAAAGTCACCTTGAGTCTTACATTCTTAACATGGCGAGAAATTCGAGTCTCTCAGTCTCGCCCAATGAAATAGGTTAAAAAAACTGAGTAATTTCATTGGTCAATGGCAAGGGTTAGACAATCAATAAATATAGCGAACCAATAACGTGATATCGGATTCAATAAACAACGTTTGTTGGAATTTCTGTCCGTGCACAAACGCACAGAGCGTTTGTGCACGCTAATCTCAGAATCGGCTGAACCGATTTAATTGTGGTTTTCACTAGTTGATTGTGGTAGGCTTTACTTAACATTTAGTGTTTGTTTTATTGAAATCGCGATCGCGAGTATTGCGATATTTATTGACAGTCTACTCCCTGTCAATGAGACTCGACAGACACGAGTGTCATACCATAAGGGCTTTACAAGTCTCGAAAATATTACGTAGTAGGTCAGAAAAGCGATTTGATTATATTCTCTGATGATGTTTTAATAAATATTTGTGATATAATTTGTACTGTAGAATCGCGTGTATTTCCGAATATCTTTTAGTTTATTGTTTGTTGTGTTATGTACTAGGTATGGGATGTATGTATTACTTTAGAAATAATTTAATCAGCACACACGTGTTACATTTCCGACTTGGTTGTTGATGATTAGTTGTTTAATTATTATTACATATTTTGAGATAATTGTATTTTTGTAAATATAGCTTTTAAATAAAGTTCCTGATTTATTATAACTCGTTTTTTTATTATAATTTGCTGTTCATGGCTGACGTACCTAAACCGAGTGAGGGGAGATGAAGTGTGAATGAAGCCTTGACAGGTGAAATTGTGAATGAGGCCTTATGTATATTAGTGACGTACTAAAAAGTGGAGTTTATAAAGCTGTCTTATCCTCATTTTGGTCAAACTTAATAACAATAATAATAATACATACGAAAGAAACTCTCACCTGTCTATTTGTATGTTACGCTTTCACGCTTTAACCGCTGTGCCGATTTTGATGAAATTTGGAATAGGAGTAAATTAGACCTTGAGAAAGGACAATATGGCTATGTTTGTCGCGATAACCGACATCCATGCAGGCAGAACTGCGGCCTACAGCTGGTATTTACATATAGTGACAATGATTTTTTATCTATACGTACCTCAATTACGTTCACCATCATCTTAATTACATACTAAACAGTACTTAGAACATTATTAAAACAGCGGTATTTTAAAAATATTTATTATAATGTATTCACACAAATAATAATTATTAAACTATCACTTGTATTGTAGATTACTAATATCTATGTATGAATTAATTAATAATTGTAATTTTATAGCACCATTGATAACGATGTTGCCCATAACTCCTATTACTTACATTTATCAATAAGTATAGTTAGTTAAGCTTATATTTAAATAGATAAAAATCACGAACATAATCTTGTTTACTTAAAGTAACGCTAGATTTCACTTACAATAAAAAGCTTTATATATTTCGAGATAGCTTAAGTGTATCTTTTGTTAACAAACTCACAGTTTAGGCCGGCCGCAGTGTTAACCAGTGCCACCAATCACCCGCGCAATGCAACGGACGATTGTATTTAATAACATACACACAATAATTATGAATAAAGCAGTACAATATGTTATATGGTAACTAAAAATAGCATATGAGATGTTTCTAAGGACATCTGCACAACCTCGTGGTCTGATCGCGGTCAGTGTTAATAATTTACCACTCGAGAACTCCGGGAATGTATTTGTCAATAAGCTTTTCATAATAAGGCCATAGAGCTTCTATGTCAGGGATACCAGCACTCTTCGTATAAAGATCATATTTGCTGAAACAAAAGAAATTAATAAAAATATTGCACTAGATATAGGTACCCTAAACGGAAATCAAACCCGCAACCTATTATTTGGCAGTCAAACTCTGTATCGTAATTATCGCTGTACTTGTACATACATGGTCTTTACTTACCCTATCAATAGCTAGCCACCCATACCACTAATTTCAACATTAATATTAAGTTAACTTTTGTAAGATAAGTCTTTCTTTAGGGGTCCTGCCTTTTCGCCAAAAATCGTTAACACGATTATCACTTGCCAACCAACGTTACGCCAATTTTTCACTTTGACGACTAACGATTGTCAAATTTAATGTTTGTAAGACAACGTTTCATTTGGTAGAATTATTGTTAAGCTGATTATTGTAATGACAAAATACGTTTGGGGCATTTATCTTTTGCCAATTTATTTATTAGGCCAGACAACTTTTAGACGAATAACAGAATCGGTTAGGTTAGGTTAGTATTATGATAAACAATTTTTTTTACATTTTTACATACATTTACATAACAAACAATAAACAACAACATGAATATTATGCCAACTAAAACATTCGCTACTTGAAAGTTGGCATTTTGAAAAGTGTCATTCTAAAAGGTTGACCAAACGTAAAATTGGCAACTGAGAAGTTGGGTAATAAAAACAAAATGAAATCACAAGTTGGCAAATGATTATTCTGCGAAATATAATTCTGGGAAACGTTAGTTGGCAAGTGATAATCGGGCAAACGATTTTGGGCGAAAAAGCAGAGATCCATTTCTTTAACAAACGAAAGGCGTATGCCAGAATCGTAGCAGGTAGCAATACGAAAGACATTGTCCCTGCCTACGCCTATAGGAATAGGCGCGACCTTACGAAATGCGTATGAATATAATTTAATTATGTAGATACTTACTTAAACTCCAATACGTGTTTGTGTATATCTTCGTCACCTTTCTTGAGCAAGTGTTTGTAGTCGCCACCAGCGTGCCAGGGGTAGAACGAGTGGTATCTGCACAGATAAAATAATATATTAGGTATAAAGTTCAAAAGAACGGCGTATAGTGGCGATTACGAGTGTAAACAGGACACACATAGGTACATGGCCGCACGGTGAATATATGTACAACCTCGTGGTTCCCTCGCGGTCAGTGTTAATAATTTACCACTCGAGAACTCCGGGAATGTATTTGTCAATAAGCTTTTGACCCATGTTACATACATAAATGGCCGCACGGTGAATAGGATCCACTCTTTCAAAGTTCGCATTTTTCTTTATCTAGGGACAAAATATCAGCTCTGAATTATAAATGTGAGCGCAAGAAATGTTATCCCTTATGTACATTCGAGTATTTATTCATCCATAGCACTTTGAAATCCTGTAACCGCACGCCAATTTGGTTTATGCTATCTTTTATGGAGGTAACTACTGCCGTTCGACTCCCTAACCCCAAAATTAAAACCTCGACAGTCAATTTGTAAGTATCAAGCTTTCCTCTACTAATCTTTGTTATATGACCACATACAGTAGATATTAAGTTGTGTAATATGACAGTCTAATGAGTCTAGGTCGACGAATGAGCACAGGCCTGGGGGTGACGGGTGGAGCCCCCTGTCACCCTGGCAGGAGGAGGCCGCGGCGGCGGAGCGCCTTGCTACTCTCTGTTTCCGAGGACGAGTTGGGGACTGTGGTCCCCACATCCGAGGAGAGGGCCAGATCGAGAGAGATGGCCCTGGGTCGGCCGGGATGCGAGGGATATGCCTGTTAACCTCACCTTCGGCAACCAAATACGACCCACAGGCGTCGTGCGTTTTAGTCGGTTCGACTCCGACTTAACCTCTCCCACCGGCTCCGGTGGTGGGGGTACCGAGTGCATTTTTCACAGTTAAAAAAAATCTAAAGTCTAAGGATATTGCAAGTAGAAGCTAAATATATTCAGTTTAGCACCTTAGTGTTCAGCTGTCTCATTCATAGGTAGGTATCTAATATTTTACATACGAATGAGATGTATTTATCACACAAAAACAATATTGGTAGATACCTAGATGTAATGCATTAGATTTTTACCTGATCATGTAGAGTCCCTTCTTAGGGAACTTAGCCTTGTTGTGCTTGAGCACTCTGTACAGATATTCATCGTGACCCCAAGACATCATGAGGTTCTCCAGCCCACAGTTCGGCTCGTACATGCCGTTTTCTGTGCTGAAAATATAAATTAATAAATTTTACAATACATACCTATTAAGTTTCTACATGTCAACCATTTATCAACTAAGGTTTTGGGATGGCCCTCTCAGTTGTGAGAAGCATGATGTCTCCAACGAACTTCAGAAAGAGGGGACAGTGCAAACATCACCCCTACGCGCTGCGAAGTCTTTAGAGAGACAGGCGGCCGCACCTGTCACTCCCACTGCGCCTGGAAAACCAGCCCGCCTCTTACCTGCTCTCTGCCAGCCATTGATAGGGCCACTAGCGCCCCGGCCGGAATTTGCCATAAGCGGCGAACCCGAATAAATTATCTCCATAAGTTATTAAAGTTGGAAATAATCTATCGCTATCTATAATAAATAATTTATCGCTTGAACTTAAGTATGTTAGTGACGTATTCACATATTAATTCAATTAAGTTTGTACGTCAACATGCGAATTAAAGATAACAAAATGTTTTGTTTACACTATTTACGCATATAATAATAACAATATTAAATAATAACATTTAGTACTTAAGTAGATTCATATTTTGATGGAACAGAAACAGACGATAAATTGTCTATTAAAGAAATTAAATTATTAGGTAAGTATTATTAGTAATTATTAGATACTTTAAAGAAATCCAAACAGTCAACAAACAAATAGAAAAGAACTTATAACACCCTTCATTTCTTGTAGGTGGTTCAAAAGAGGTAACCTCTCTCGAATTTTATCTTGTAAGCAAAAAGCATATTCAGTAACTAAAATATTTCAAAAATAAATGTATTTTTACTTGTATTTAGGGTTATAAGTGTCTGGATTTTCTTTGTAGCTGTCATCCCCGTATACAATAGACTTGCCCCACTTGCATCCAACCGGGAACGTGTCTCCCACCACACACCACTGCGGTTCATTGTAGAAAGCCATAACCTGCGGAAATAAATTGGTTTGTGGTAAACTGCATAGTAACCTATTCCAAATTCGGAAGAGGTCGGTCTTTCAGTCTCACTCAGAAACAGCCGGGTTTCGATATTTTTCGTGAAGCAACTAAAAAAATATATCAGAATTATGTGTCTACAACTATATAAGATATTATGGATGTACCTAGTGTACAAGTTTATAGAGTAATTCGTGGTTTTGAATTAAAATTTAAAGCATTTAGTATGCCTAAGTATTCAAAAACTATTAAGATATGCCCTCCAAAACCCACTGACAACATCGAAGTTCAGCAAACACCTAGTTAGAGTTGGGTACTCATTGAACTTTTTAGTGCTCTAACTATCCACAACAACTGCCATATGTTCTTAAGAAAACAGGGACTTATTTTTTGTTCATATACAAAATCCCCACGGAAATTCCCCTCCCCTCTCCGAAGCAAACGGGAGAGGTAAGACTTGAACCGACTTAAACGCACGGCGTCAGTGGGTCGTTGTTGGTTGGCAGCATATCCCTCACTGGGAACAGGGACCGATGTCTACGATGAGACTCTTAACGGCTGTAATGTGTTAAGATGGTCACCCATCCAATGAGTGACTGCTAGTATTGCTTAAACTTGCAATGTGCTAGCCTATTCGCTTATCACTAAACTATACGAGACCCTCGTCTTTAATATTGTCTACAGATAAACATTTTACTGAACTGTATAGATGACCCTTACCTTCCCAAGATCATGAATTAATCCGATCAAATGGAACCAGTCCTCGTCGGGATGGTCCTCCCGGATCCTCTCGGCGGTCTGGAAGGCGTGTACGATGTTGGGCAGGTCTGTGTCAGGGTCAGACTCGTCCACCAAATCGTTCAGCTTGATCAGAGCGTCTTTCACGTTCATTTTAAAGTGATCGAACTTCAGCCAGTCGTCCATACGCCCTGAAAGATAATACTTAACTAGTAGTTTCGAATGATTTTAATGAATAGAATAAGATTCCCTTTTAACTAATCATATAGTATGTTATTATTGTAATTCCCGATTGCATCCTCATTAATGGCAAGAGTTGCTACGCGAGCAGCTGCCGTCCGGGAAACCCCGAGAACTAGGTAAGTCTGCTTGAGTCTCATCCTAAGATAGGCTAGTGTACCAGTTAGTACGTGAGGCCTGAGTTCGACAGTCTTTAGAACCTCATATAGTACTATGCTATATAAATAATATAAAGCTATTAACTAGGTAACTGATGTTATTGAAAAATTCTTACCTTTAACGAAATCTACAGTCATCTTAGTATGCATCTCGTAGTAAGTCCTCCGCACGCGCTCCTTGATGGGATCGCTCTCATCCACAGTGTAATCACGGAATGCTTCCACTGGCTTCCCATCGTATACTTTCTCTGGACGCAGCAGGAGAGAGGGGTCGATGATGGAGACTGGAGAATCCTGGAGAATTCTCATTTTTCAGTGATATTTTTACACTAACTGAGAGGCAGTTCATATGTCTCTCTTTAGTGCACTCATCTATATAATGTCATGAACCACGTGAGTCGTGATCTATTCTGGGTTTCTTAAGTGGTGTCTCGATTGAGCGTCCACCAAGCTATCTTCTAGCTCTAATGGTCGATTTCCCGCACGATTTAGATTTGTTACTCCATGTAAGCAGTCTACAGACTGTTGCTGCATTTTATTTTATTTTACTTTTTTTTTTTATTTGGAAGACTAATTATTGCAAAGAAGAATAAGTTATGTGCACGGAAATAAAATTTTAATTTTTTTTTTCTTACTTTTAAAAATTGAGGTGTATATTCCTCTATTTACAGTCACCAATAGAAGTAGTTAACATATTTATAATTATTTATTAAATATAATCCTTTTAAATAAGTAACATTCTACGACTTCGGTGTTAATATCGTTTTGGGCATATGTTAGTGTACCTACCTATCTATTTAGTAACTTTCGTGTCTACGAAAATTGGCGTTTTTTAGATTCTATGATTCGGCTACCCATATTTATGTGTTAAATATTTCGATTTCAATGATTTTTTTTTATTCTCAATTTTTGCTGACCAAAAATTGATATACATCCTACTCCCTACAAAGGCACGTAATTAAAAAATTATTATTCACCTGACTCACGATTGCAAATTGACTAAATATTCCGTTAATGCGAATAGTATATAAATTATTGTGCATTAGAACTATTTATTTTACTAACAATATCAAACTAATAAAATATATATAGATATTATAGATAATTATTGATTTAAATGCTGATCAGGGATTTACAACTGACAATTACATTAGGAACCAATGATATCAATACAAATCAATTTTTTTCTAATTTTGTTGTTTATATTTTAAAGCAAAACATTAAATTACTTGCAAAAATAAAATAAATTCACTACACGGTCTCACTTTTTTACGCACAATAAAATCTATTAAGTATCAACGCGTTTCTAATATTTTATACTATCTCCGAAATGCTGAAAAGCAGACGAAACGTCAACATATTTTTTAAATGCACTTCTTAATTATAACTTATTGACAAGCACTCACTGGTTTTGGCTTCATGTTGATCTGATTAGAAGAGCGGCGACTTGCGATCAAGATCCAAGATGTAATGTGTGCTGAAAACGCCGGGCTGTTCTTAAATGCCAAAGATAAGAGATGCTGAAGGGTCAGGGGCGATTGAACAAAATAACTACATAGTATTTTATACACCATAGTGGTAAACGCTTATCTATAGCTTTTTATCTATCTAAATTATAAAGAGAAAACATTTGATATATTTTGTTTTGTATGTTCGTTTGTGTTGCGTTAACCCAAAAATACTGAGACTTTTTGTAACATGGTTTTTTTTTTATTTATCGTGGTTGCAGTTGCAGCGACTGCAGAAAAAGCCACGGCTTACGAATGTAAGATTTATTTTGATTTTTTTATTTAATAGATAATAATAGCTAATGTTGGTAAAAATAATCACTCTCAATTAAGTCGTTTGACCGATTGCGTTGAAAATAATAAAATATTTTCGTGGAATTTTCATATCTCTTCTGCTGACAATTTCTCCTTTTAATTTCGCCCAGATTTGCCAATATTAGTAGTCGAGACGAGTCTTTTGGTTGACTATAATCATCTCAGACCTTGTCTTATTATATTACCCTCTTCTGACCTTATCCTTGCAACGACTTAGTAATGGCTTCCTTTTATTATATCGTCCGTAATTGTGCAGTGGCAATCACGGCAGCCGCTGTATAAGTGGTATACCGGAACAGTAGCAATATATCGTCAGGGACATATCTGAGTGAGGTTTTTTCTCTGCACACTACTCAGTGGGTACAAACGTTTTAAGGGAGTGGACCAAGAATCACTCCCTGAGGTACACCTCACGAAACAAGAATGAAGTAGAATTTTGACACCCATCTGTATAGACAGTTACAAGAAGACACATATTGTTGCTGGTGAAGTACTCTGCAGTCAACTATTCTTATTTTTTATACCACTTAGTTGGCAGACAAGCACACGGCCCACCTGATGGAAAGTGGTTACCGTGACCTATGGACGTCTGTAACACCAGAGGAGTCACAGTCGCGCTGCCAACCCTGTAAGTACAGAGTTTCTGTGCCGTCAGCAGAAGACAAAGCAGGACAAGCCTTTAGTCTTCCCACTGACAGCACAAATTCTCCAGTGAGCTCTGGCTACCCTACTCACCGCTGGGAACACAACACGAAGTTATTATAACCGCGGTATTCTGTAGGGCGGAGGTACTACCCCAGTCGGACTGCTCAATCGGGCGGAAATACCGCCGTGTCCTACCTCCTAGTTCAATCGTTTATTCCTGGTTTTGGTTGTAGACAGGTAGGTTCCCATCTATTCAAAAAAATACTCCTTATTAAATAAACTAATAGTGTTACCCGTGTCATCTTGTTGCAGGTCCTATGTCGCACTCGTTGAGGTGCAGGCAATGAAAGTCTTGATCTGAAGTAGTTACTTATTAACTATAACATAAATAAAAATAATTTTAATATTTTCATAAGGTTTAAGCAACATCTTTTTATCGATACCTGACTTACACTACTTGTAGTACTTGTAGTACATGTATTAATTAAAATGATCCGTGTGGTGACGGAGAAAGAATACAAGAATTACTACCGCGTCTCATCCGAAGGTTTTGTAAGAGGCGACTTACGGCAAAATACGCAGACGATATCACTGCGAGAGAAGGAAAACTCAAAATAAAACCCTGTAGCAACCCGTCTGGTCACCGTGGCAACATTAGGCCAAAGCCTCCCAATATTGGGAAAGGCCTATGTCTAGCAATGGACTGCAATAGGTTTATTGATATTGATTGTAAAAATTAAGAAACTCACCACGTCGTTATCGCCTATTTCGTCTTTCGCTAATTCACTAATACTTATCACCCGTGCACTTCTTCTAATCGCCATAAGACGACTGTCTAGTCTGTGTTCTTTTCTTGCCTTTAGCCATCCGATAGCATGGAGTCATTCACTTTTTTTATTTAGGATCACATAAAATTAACTGCTACAGCAGTTACAGAGCCTTATTCAAAAATGTCCTTCCTACATATTTGTAAAATTTCAACATATTTTTATCATCCACAACAAAGCAATCAGGGTCTTAAGAATTTCTACGGAACTGGTATCAACAGTCCATTCATTATAAGGTAGGGTAAAAAACAATAGCCTTTTGTTGGGGGCAGGAATTACCTGAGCCGCTTTGTCGTACGTAGTGCATTAGGAAGATAAGTAAATAAGTGAATGAAATTTGTGAGCAATTATTGGTAGTAATGCTAATTTTTCCTAAAATTTGAAAGATTCTTATTTTATTTTATTTTATTTTATTTCATTTGGGGAGCTTACAGCTACATTCACATATACACAACATTTAGGTTAGTACACGCCAATTACAAGCTTCCACAATTATATCAACCAGTTATATAAAACAAAATTGTTAACAGCTGAGAGCAATAAGACAGGAATAAGATTGAGTCAATAGAAATATCAACATCTATAAACTTTCAACAAAACACTTCGTTAGACAAGATCTGTCAGAATGTTTACCGGTATTAAAGAGATTCTAAGATTCTAAGAGCTACTTTTAGATATATTGGATATATTTTACTGGTTAGATATAAAAATGTACCTAAAACTCATGTCTCAGATATCGTCGGCGTTTTTCATTTACCTGCGTGCCTATTAAGGGTTAAATTTTAAATGGGACAATCGTTACCTTTGCAAAAGAAGTTTAAAATTCAATAGATATATTCATACTTTAGTAGCTCCCAGAAAGGTTGATGCTTTACTCGGGTTATGAAATATTTTTTACAATTTTACCGTGCGAAACCGGGTGCCAGTAGACCACATAGTACACAAGTATAATAATTACCTAATGATTTGTTAAATAAATATACATAATTGCAAATACTTAGTATTCTTTACCGCGAAATGAATTCAGCTACAGTATACATCATGTATTCAAATCACTACAAGGGGCCCTTGTTAATACTAATTTATATGCCAATTATTTTTAAAATGGTATCATTGTAATTTCTTCAAGTCACGATGCGAATGGGGTGAACTATTCCAGTATAGGTCATTGTAGATAAGTGAGATCTTCAATTAAGAGATCAGTGTCGTAATTAAATGAGGGGTTATCAGAGGGGTCGACCCCGTGTTGATATTATTGTTCGTTCATATGTACTAAACTTGTTTTGATCTTATTTTAATAATACGTTAGGGGCCGCTCATTAATTATGTAAGAAGAAGGAGAAGGGTAGTATGTAAGAACTATTTTAGGGTTTTAGGGGGTTTAGGGGTTATGGGAACCCCTAAGGGTTCCCATAACCCCTAAACCCCCTAAAACCCTTGACTTCTGCTCTTCCTTCGGCTTGACCCGTAAAGGTGCCGGATGAAAGACGGTGGCATGTAGCCGAGATGCGAATCTTGAGATGAATATGTGATGTGACAAAAATGGATAAGGTTAGGAATTACCTAATATATTAGAGAAAGTTTGAAAGTAGCCCTAATCAAGAAAAAGCTACCATGCATTCGTTTGTCCTGGTTCGGACATGTAACGCGTAGGGATGAAAGTAATGTCGTAAGAAAGGCACTAACTATGGAAGTGGATGGCTACAAGGGGAGAGGGAGGCCTAATATGAAGTGAACTGTGTGAAAGATAATATGCTTAAGAAGGGAGTGAATTTTCAGATAACTGCAACTAAAGATGAATGGACAAAGCACACATGTTGCGCCGACCCCAAATAAACTTGTGATAAGGCCAGGAGGATGATATTTAATGGGCTTTAAGCCCCATACCTAAGGTTGAAGAAATTTAACATTGGTAAGAATAAGAAAGCATAATATTTGTTGAGCTCCTATTAGATGGGGACGCCGTAGTACCACACCCTAGAAGCCTTCTATGGCTCCGGGTCAGTCATGGTGTTCGAGGGATATGACAAAGGCTACCTCACCCCCGGCAACTGATGGCCAAAGGCGGCCGTGCGGTTTTAGTCGGTCCGAGTCCGACTTAACCACCCCCACCGGCTCTGGCGGGGTGGTATCCGAGGGTATTACCGCACGTTAAAAAACAACAAAAAGCTTCAATTACTCCCACCCACCTCCTTTTCACGAAAGATTTTACCTATAGCTTCAAAGTTACATACTTTGATAACACAGAAGTTGTAAGATTTTGAAAATGGTATTATTCAGTATTTATTAACAATTTTCACATTGTGTTTAAACAAACAAACACATACATTGCATATACAAAAATATACCTCAAATAAAAAAGGTACAATAATAATAGTACTCGTATCTAGTTTAGATAATTTAAGTACAATAAAAATGATAAATAAATAAATAGATATCGTAGGTTATTTAAATCGAAACTGTCTTTAAACTTTCGATAATTTAAAAAATTAACCATATCCGGTAAAAAGGGCGGGAACTCTATTTTCCAGAATATGGTTATGTTTCATTCAATGTTTAATCCCATCTAGCCTTCCATTGGGATTCTTACGTAATTTATGAATGACCCCTTATGCAGCTTATGCGGCACGAGATTGTGATAAGGGGCTATTTTAAAATGAATGGGAGTGTGTATGAGACTTACTGGAGTATCTACTTATACTCATAAATATTATTAATCCTCAAAACAATGTATACACATACACATATAAGAAATATGATAATGTTTATGTGTTCGTAGTGTTTATGTGGATTGTCTACCGCTTAATAAATATTTTCAACCAATATTTAGCAGTGAAAACTTTTATTTGGCCGTCTATTATTTTAAATATCTTTGTAACACTAATTGATAGCTGTAAGTTTTCCTACTATGAAAAAAAAAAAAAAACCTATCGAAAATATCGGAAAATATCATAGTTCAGCCAAATCCGCAGTAAGGCTAGTAAAACAGACTCCAGACTCCGAGGTGAAAGCATCCGAGCAACTGAGATTAACGCTCAGATGAAGAAGATGAGAAAAATCTAAAATAAGGATAGTTAAAGAATTGTGAATAGTGATAACAAAAGTGAGTTGTTAATTATAGACTTATAGACAATATGTTAAATTGTACATTACTGCTATATGTCAGTATTCTCTAAAAACTCCCCACTTATAACTCAAAGTACCTACCATTTTTTAATGTGCGCAAAATCCGCATGGATACCCCCACCACTGACGCCGCTGGGGGAGGTTATGTCCGACTTGAACAGACTAAAACGCACGCCGACTGTGTGGGCCGCAGGTTGCCGGACATATCCTTCGCACTCCGGCCGGCACCTACCCTTAAACCCTCGAAGATTCAAGTCATAGTGATTCTCTAAGACAAAAAAGATCCTCTGACAAGGCTAGATGACTAAATCTTAGTCCAACGATGAACGTTTGGATGTCAGTTATGGATTAACCATAGTTTATGCCCTTTCTCAAGCCACAGTGTATCTCCATACCAAGTTTCATCAAAATCGATTCTGCTGTTTAGACGTCTAATGTCAGAGTTACATTTGCAATCATGTTATTAGTATAGATTATGGATGAAATAATATAGAACGTTGTAGAAATAGCTCAAGTATTTTTGTAAAACAATATTTTATTTAACATTTTATTAGGTAAATATAGCCATTTGTAATATACAATAACAAAATATAAAATAATATGGATTAGAATTCGCATACTCCAGGGATGTACTTGTCAATGAGCTTCTCATAGTATGGCCACAGAGCTTCGATGTCAGGTACCGTCGTACTTTTTGTGTACAGGTCGTATTTGCTGGAAAAAATAAGTATGATAGAGCGAAAAGTAAATCGCAAAATAACTTTATTTTTAGCTCAGTGATTTAAGGGTCGATCAAGAGGTCCCCAGTTTTGAATCCTGGCCGTTACATTAGACGGTAAGAGGTAAGACACGACGATATTTCTGTCCCAATTGAGCAGTCCGACTGGGGAAGCACCTCCGCCCTACAAAATACCACGGCCATAATAACTCACTGGAGAATTTGTGCTGTCAGTGGAAGACTAAAGGCCTGTCCTGCTTTGTCTTCCACTGACGGCACAGAAACTCTGTATTTACAGGGTTGGCAGCGCGACTGTAACTCCTTTGGTGTTACAAACGTCCATAGGCCACGGTAACCACTTTCCATCAGGTGGGCCGTGTGCTTGTCTGCCACCTAAGTGGTATAAAAAAAAACTTCGTGCAGTATTCCCGGCGGTGAGTAGGATAGCCAGAGCTCACTGGAGAGTTTTTGTGCTGTCGGTGGGGAGAACCAAAGGCTTGCCCTGCTTTGTCTTCTGTACTGACGGCACAGAAACGCTCTGTGCTCTTACAGCGTCGGCAGCATGAATGTGACTCCCTTGATGTTGCACACGCCCATAGGCCACGGTAACCACTTTCCATCACGTAGCCGTGTACTTGTCTGGCATCTAAGTTGTATAAAACATATAATAAAAAGGACGTACAAGCTCAAGAAACGAATCACTTGTTGAAAGATAATTAGAAAATTAAAAGTAAATCGTTACTAAATACTCACTTAAACTCCAGTACCCATTTTAGAATTTGCTCATCTTTTTCGTTGGTGAGATGGCGGTAGTCACCGCCCGCGTGCCATGGATAGAACGAGTGATATCTATGACAATATCGATGGAATTTATTAGAAAAATAATTAAGTGGGCTTTAAACAGAGGATAGTAGAGGATTTAAGTTATTTTTGGCGACAAAATTATTATTTTGCTGAAAACCCTATGCAGTGTCAAGCGACGGCGACGGGCCCTTACGTTTGTGCATTATCACAAATAACCTAATAGGTACGAAGAGATTGGCAGAAAGCTCGACCATATCTCTATTAATGCTTTTTTAACATAATATAACATAAACTCACGCCTATATCACCGATGGGGTAAGCAGAGGTGCTAGCACCCACATTTCGCCAGTTTATGTTTAGGTCCCAATGTAATAGGTGACGAGCCTATTGCCATTAACCGGGCACTTATAAACCTGCGATAAATACACACATAACTTCGAAAAGCATCGAAAAGTCATTGGTATGTGCCATGGTAAACCTGGAAATGACCCAAGACCTCGTCTCAGCAGTCCATTACCCATACCACTAGGCTACCGCGTTTATTACATTGTTGTAATTCAAATGCTCGAGTGGATTGTGAATTTGTGAGTGATGACTGCACTAGATATGAATGCACGAATGGTGCAGCAGTAATAATAATCTTTTTATTCTTCATAAATTTACAAAATTAATACAATTTCTGAGGTCTCCTTTTAAGTAGCAAAGGATACTTGTGCCAGCAGTACAGGTGGTTCGATCTGAACAAGTACATATTTGTAACATAACATGACATAAACTCACGCCTATATCTCCGAAGGGGTAGGCACCCACATTTCGCCAGTTTATGTTTAGGTCCCAATGGTGGCGAGCCTATTGCCATTAACCGGGCACTTATAAACCTGCGATTAATACACACATAACTTCGAAAAGCATCGAAAAGTCATTGGTGTGTGCTTGGGATCGAACCCGAGACCTCGTCTCAGCAGTCCATTACCCATACCACTAGGCTACCGCGGCCATTATTCACAGGTATGAATATAGAAATTTAGTTTAGTACCTGATCATATACAATCCCTTTTCAGGGATGGTGGATTTGTTGTGCTTAAGAAACTGGTAGAAGTATTCGTCGTGGCTCCAGGAGATCAGCAGGTTATCCAATCCGCAGTTAGGCTCGTACATGCCGTACTTCGTGCTGCATTGTAAAAAAAGTTAAGAGAAAGAAATCTCAAGAAGAAAGGTCATCATAGTTAGATGCCAACAATGAACAATGCTAAAATCTTCGCCCATAGTTTCTTAGCATCGAGGTCATCTTACAATACCGGATGTATTGTAAGAAAACGGGAATATATTATGTGGGAAAGTAAAAAAAATCAAAAAATAGGCTATTTGACAAGGTCGTCCAATTCTTTCCAATGCTGCTTAATGTTAGTTTTTTTTTTTAAACTTGCCTTGCAAAATAATATGTTGCCGAACTAAACTTAAACTACTGAATTATTACACTCTATACATTTACACTACACGAGACTGGTGTGTGACGTCACTTGCAAGTACAATTTTATATGGAGCTATTCTGGGAGGTGCGAGAAATTGTATTTTCAAAATCAAATAATATCTACAAACATACATAAACTCACACCTATATCACCGAAGGGGTAGGCAGAGGTGCTAGCACCCACATTTCGCCAGTTTATGTTTTAGGTCCCAATGTAATAGGTGGCGAGCCTATTGCCATTGACCGGGCACTTATAAACCTGCGATAAATACACACATAACTTCGAAAAACATCGAAAAGTCATTGGTGTGTGCCATGGTAAAATCTGGGATCGAACCCGAGACTTTCAATTCAATTTATTTATTTGTGGATTGTGTACAGTTCTTATTCTAGGTTACATTAAAGTGCGCTATGTCCTACCATGGAATATGGTGTACAAATTAAATTTACATTACCATTCATACAAATATTGATTACTTTACAATGTCATACGAGAGAATTATCATTGAGGAATTCGTCAATAGTACAGTAAGCCAATCTGCTAAAGTTTTTATTAGCTTACACCTAAATACGGTATCATTTTCTAATCGGATCTTCGCAGGTATCTTGTTTGCCTCGCAAAATAATATGTTGCCGAACTAAACTGAAACTACTGACTTACTTGCACCCTATACATTTGCACTACACGAGACTGGTGTGTGACGTCACTTGCAAGTACGCTTTTATATGGAGCGTTTCTGGGCGGTGCGAGAAATTGTATTTTCGAAACAAATAATATCTACATACATACATAAACTCACATCTATATCACCGAAGGGGTAGGTAGAGGTGCTAGCACCCACATTTCGCCAGTTTATGTTTTAGGTCCCAATGTGGCGAGCTTATTGCCATTAACTGGGCATTTATAAACCTGTGATAAATACACACATAACTTCGATAAGTATCGAAAAGTTATTGGTGTGTGCCATGGTAAAACCTGGGTTTGAACCCGAGATCTCGTCTCAGCAGTCCATTACCCATACTACT
This sequence comes from Eilema griseolum, assembly GCA_963662185.1. Taxonomy (NCBI): domain Eukaryota; kingdom Metazoa; phylum Arthropoda; class Insecta; order Lepidoptera; family Erebidae; genus Eilema; species Eilema griseolum. The sequence goes on from OY759249.1 coordinate 9,694,134, forward strand.
AGGCTACCGCGGATATTATAGGTACAACAAAACAATATTGTAAAAAAAATAATATCTATACAACAAAAAAAGTTTTTTGCAGTTCATTATATTATTATAAAGTGGTAATTTCTAGAGAGTAAAAAAACTAAAGTAAAGATCACTGCTTTGTTTTTACACAGTTAAACTTGTTCAGCAACTTACTTATACTTAGGGTTGTAAGTGTCAGGGTTGTCCTTGAAGCTTTCGGGTCCATATACGATTGAATCGGCCCACTTGCACCCCACAGGAAAGGTGTCTCCTACCACGCACCATTGCGGCTCGTCATAGAACGCCATTATCTGATTATGAAAGATTTTTAAAGTTTTCTTTGCTATGGCGAAGACTTTTCTTCTGCTATATATTTATATATTTATGTACTAAAATCTAAATCAAGAAATTGGCTCTCGAAACTTTGTGTGATTACTTGGTATCAGAAAATATGTGTAGGAAAATATAAGTGAGCAATTCTCTAAAATTCAATTGCATAGTATTCTCAATTGTGAATAATTAACCCGCCGTAGCCGTGCCGTAGCCGTAATCGTACTCGAACCGACTAAAACGCACGGCGCCTGTAGGTCATTATTTGTTGCCGAAGCTGAGGTTGACTGGCACTCTCGCACCCTCGCATCCCTCGCACCCCGGCTGACCCAGGCCCATCTCCCTCGATCTGGCCCTCCTCTGGGAAATCAATGCATGGACATTGATATCAATTTTTGAAATCTTACCACATCGATATATTCAGCACATTGATTGCAGTAATCAGCTGACTTTAGGAAGTCAATGACTGTGAGTGTTTCGTAGGTAAGTTTCATGAGCCGACACGTGCGTATCATGCTTCGAGAGTCGAGAGGCTCCGAATTCCGGATTTGCCACTCCGTGGTTGTGTTAGCATACAAAAAGTAATAACTGAATAATTAACATATCATATTTTTTAATTATTTTCAGGCATAGTAACCGATACTGATTAACTCCACAAAGTTCCGAGAGTTCATTCTGTTATACCTTATACAGTGATCGAATGGTTTGAAGATCAAAACGATCAGATATTTTGGTAGCGACTACCTTAAGGCCAAACATAAGATAGAAAGAAAACCCTGTGGGCTCCAAAGGAAACAGGATCGTTGTAAAGATGATTTAATGGGTTTGACGCTTTTTTTGTTTCATAATTGCGTATTAAACACTATTTTACTGCAGAATTTTTTTGGAGGAAATTTCGACTAACCCAATCCGATTATACAATACTAGCTGAACCGCCTAAGCTTGACATCTATGGTCTATGGTTACTGCTCCGTTCCCTTGAGTAGTAGCGTGATAATATTTAGCTTATAACTCGATAAACTGGCTATACAAAGTTCGAACAAGTAGTTCCTGAGATAACCAAACAAACACACTCTTCAGCTTTAGCTGTAAAATGTTTACCTAGTAGCTACCTACCTTGCCTAAGTCGTGCAGAAGACCTGTCAGATGGAACCAGTCCTCGTCTGGATGGTCCTCTCGAATCCTCTCGGCGGTCTGGAAGGCGTGCACGATGTTGGGCAGGTCTGTGTCAGGATCAGACTCGTCCACTAACTCGTTCAACTTGATCAAAGCTTCTTTTATTGTCATCTTGCAAGTGTTGAACTTTAACCATTTTTCACGCTTTGCTGCGGAAGAGAAAGTAATGTACCATTTGAATACTCATGATTGGAGCATCCTGTACCTACCCTTATATCGAGTCTCGTGACTTCGTGAGTCTGTAATCACAGGCATACCTCTACACCATACATATGCCTGTGTTCATAGGCATAACTCTTTACCATAAGACATTTTGATAGTGATAGTGAAACCTATATTTGTGGATGAAGGTGTACCCCAGGAAGATCTTCAGCGCTCAAACCAATCTCACGTGTGAGCTGGTATACCAGCTGATAAGGCTCTGGCGAAGACTTTTCTTCTGCTATAGAAGAGTATAGGAGAGCGGATCCCAGTCCCCAGTCCCCCCAGATCCCAGTTAGCGCTGCGATGACACTGATTACCTATGCTTATGTAATGCAATGATGCTAGGATTTTAGGATTTGTGCTCAGCTCAATTTTGCATACTTACTACTTGTGCAGATTAAGTCCCAACAAGGGCAAAGATATCAAAGTAAACCAACTACTAAAGGACCCGAAAATCTTGAAAACATATCCACAAATCAAATTAGTGTATTGAGTGAGATCCCACGTAAAGATATATCTTAAGGGCCTTCTCGAATAAATACCTCACAGTCATATAGATTATGATGAGATAAGATTGTCTTTTTTAGCTGTCGTTAAAAAACAACTTGAGGATTACTTTGAAGACCAAAGTGTCAACGAATTATCTCGCTTTAGTAAGCTGCCTCGTGTCCAAACAAACAATATGAGTACTATTATGATGCTTCGTAGATTACTATGAATATTTATTATTGATACAAGTACCTATTTACCTAATGATAAAATAGATTCTCTCATACTAAGAATTATAATATATTTTCTGTGTTCATACATATATATATTCACGCCTGTAAATCCTTGAAGGGGTAGGCGAAGGTGAAAACATTTCGCCAAGTATGATTTTCAGTCCCACGTAAGAGCGCGGGAGGGAGAGGGTCTATTGCCGTCTTCAAAAATCCCATCATATTAGGTACCTAATTAGAGGAACCAAAGGACACCATCATCTATCATCTTTGCTTAACGGTTAAAGATGGGGCGGCCTTATGATCGCGAGGCCGCTCCGTTAGTTGATATTAATAGTAATTATATTTTTAAAGAGGTAAACATAAGGTAGGACGCCCCCTAGGCAGATGGACGGACGACCTGAAAAAGGTGGCTGGGAAAGACTGGATGCGGAAGGCAAGATGATCGGATATAATGGCGCACATTGGGAGAGGCCTGTGTCCAGCAGTGGACTGCAGTGGGCTGATTGATTGATTTTTTGTCTTATATGTCTGTCTTGTCCTGACTAACTAATCCAACTGGCATCAACTGGGGACAGATCAACGGGGGACAGTTGAAAACCAGCGCTGGGTACGTCGTGCCCAGCACTATGCTGAACTGGTCCCATTCTTGGTGTTCTTGGTGGTGGTGTAACTATACTTTGATTGAGAAGAAACTCTTACCTTTAACAAGATCGACTGTAACATTCGTATGCATATCATAGTAGGTCTTCCGCACCCTCGCCTTGATGGGGTCGGACTCGTCGACGGTGTAATCGCGGAAGGCATCTATCGGCTTGTCGTTGAACGTTGGCTCCGGACGCAGCAGCTGCGAGGGGTCAAGCAACACTACACCGCCTTTATTCTGCAATTTAACACCAGAGTTGAATACCTGTTGTGGTATCATTCATCTACTGCGTTTAGGATTTTTTTTTATACCACTTAGGTGGTAGATAAGCGCACGGCCCACCTGATAGAAAGTGGTTACCGTGGCCTATCGACGGGTGTAACACCAGAGAAGCCACACTCGTGCTGCCGACCCTGTAAGCACAGAGTTTCTGTGCCGTCAGTGTAGAGGACAAAGCTGGACAAGCCTTTAGTCATCCCACTGACAGCACAAATTCTCCAGTGAGCTCTGGCTACCCTACTCACCGCTGGGAACACAACACGAAGTTATTATAACCGCGGTATATACCGCAGTCGGACTGCTCAATTGGGCGGAAATACCGCCGTGTCCTACCTCCTGGATAAAATAGTTTTTACGCGTTTCGCAAAATCGGTTGTCTATTGTGTGTTCTTATGTCGGACTTGAACTGACTTAAACCGCATGCCCCACCGGTCGCTAGCCGATATTTGCCGTGATCGACAGCGTCGAGCCCAAAAGAGAGAGTGCAGTCTCCATTGCCGGGATGCACCGCGTAGCAGTATCGGACCACACACCCCTAGAACGTACTACCTATCTCCTTGAATATTACTATATATTTGTCAAACCAGGCGCAATTAGGAAATGGCGAATATAGCATGCACATGTGTTAGAAGATAGTCAACGTCATCTGGCCCTCGATTACGCTAATTTTATGTCATGTAATAGCGATGGTGAGTGCTCTGATGAGCTCTTCCAATTAGTCCTACCCTCCCCTTTCCTACACAGGACAACACGTGCAGGTCTTAAATGTCACCCGCACACGGTGCAGAATATCCGATCAAGAATAATAATAATAAATATTTCACGACATTCTACACAACGCTCTCTAGACCCATGGTAAGCATAGCTTAACTAGCTTGTGTTATGGGATCTAAAATGCGGATAAACATACTTAGATACTTTTTTTTGTACATACAGACATAATATTATACATAGAAACACCCAGACCAATGCAAATATACATATTCATGCATACAAATATTTGCACTGAGCGGGAATCGAAACCGCGCCCCCTGCATAACAGTCGAATGCTCTACCGCTATGCCACAGAGGTAGTCACCAAGCGGTTCGGTGACTCTTTCCTCTGTCGCACCATGACCTGGAATTCATTACCAGCTTACGTGTTTCCTTCATCCTACAGTCCCGGATCCTTTAAGCGAGGCGTGAAAAAGCATAGATCAAGCTGAGTGTCACCATTGTCACATGGTATGTGTAAGTAATGGTGACCCTCTTTTTTGAGACTTTGCCTTCAGCTTACCATTAGGCAATGCGAAGTCTAATTGACGTGATCTATATAATTTTTTTAATATTTATGGGTATTCTCTGCAGTGGTTTTGTTATGACCATAAACTTAGTAGAATCGGATTTTATCGCTCATCGACTTTTAATGGTGGATTCGCCGGTCACTCACCTCTTTCAAGGAGTTGCCAGAACAGTGCAAGCAGGTAACACATCCTTTTTTTATATACTATTTAGGTGGCATACAAGCTCACGCCCAACCTAATGAGAAGTGTTTACCGTGGCCTATGGACGTGTGCAAAATCAGGGGCGTTACACTCGCGTTGCCGACTCTGAAGAAACCTTCTAATGCCCCTCTTGAAGAACCCTATATTGTAGGTACTTGAACATAGACGTGAACATGCACTTTCAAGACTATGCATTATGCATAACAATCAAGTATCTATGTATTGTATCGGAACAGTACTATTTAATGTCAATAGGTATATTTACTCCGTCACGTCGAAGCAGATATTGTTATGAAGGAGTGGACCTAGACCTGCTCCTGGGGAACACCTTACAACTCAAGGAAAAAAACGTATGTTTTTATAATACGAAAAAGGTGCCTATTATAGAAAAAAAACATGTTCTAGGGATAGCTGTATATGGCGTCTAGAAATTACTCGACTACAAACAGCTTACACTAACAATCATCATCTGTCTGTCTGGGCTCTTATCATTTCTTTTTCCAAATCATTCTCCTCTATACATCTGTTCGATGTAATCTTCTTAGTCACTTCCTTATTTGACATCTGACATGTAATCCATCTATATTTTCTTTGTCCCCTAAAATACAACCGATCGACCACCTGAATCTCGTGGGCGGTGGACACACGGAAACAAATTTACTGGCGTGGCGACCGTGGCTCTGGTAAAATTTATTGAAAACCTTGACATTGGCGTCTCGCCATCAATAATTTTATAAACTACTAAGGGACATTGGCGGAATTGATGCTAAAAGCACAGTGCCATTAATCAAGAATTGAATTAGGTCGATGAACGACCTCCGCCCCCCATGAACACAGGCCTGGGGGTGACTGGTAGAGCCGCCTGTCACCCTGGCAGAAGCAGGTCGCGGCGGCGGCGCGCCTGACGCGCCTTCCCGTTTTCCGAGACGAGTAGACTCTGTTGTCCCCGCACACCCGAGGAGAGGGCCCGATCGTGAGAGATGGCCCTGGGTTGGACGGGGTGCAAGGGATATTCCTGTCAACGTCACCTTCAGCAACCAAAACGACCCACAGGCGGCGTGTGTTTTAGTCGGTTCGAGTCCGACATAACCTCTTCCACCGGCTCCGGTGGGGAGGTGGGGATTTTGCGCACGTAAAAAAAAAATCAAGAATTGAATTGAATTGATTTCTTTATCCAACTCCACATCCGCATTTCTTTCTTATGATATATGCAAATAAAGTTAAAACTTTATATAATATTAATAATATGTATTACCTGTGCCATTTTGTTGCAGCTCCTATGTCTCCCTCCTCTCACTCGAGGTGTGAGCGATGGAAATCGTGAGAAAACGATTTATAATAATTCGCCACTACTGGAGTAGTCGCTATCTGCTGTGGGCTTAACCATAAGATAAAGGTAATACTTTAATAGATACTTTAATAGATGAGTTATCTCGTGTTTTGATGCAGTCATGCAATACCTACCTACCTACCTACTCTAGTTTTAAAACTGTAATCACTATAAAAATGTTACAATTAAATAAGTAATTACTTATCTATTTTTCATTTTACTTTATATGTATTTCTCTTTCTAATTCTTCTTTTTAATTTTAATACACCTTGTACCTATCTAGTTTATTTGCTAAATAGGTATCTAGGTAATTATTTTGTTTTTATCACATTACTATCCATCCCAAGGTTGTCTGGAAGAAATCTTTTGCAGTGATAAGGCCGCCCATTGTACCTACATTAAACTTTACACCTAGGTATATGTTACCTACTAATTCTACCGTAAATCTATTGGTGTACAATAAAGAATCATTTCCCTATTTATTTTTAAACTTTATGCATAGGTAGTCTATTGTACAAAGGCGGACTCATCTATCTAAGTAACCACCATCGTGATGGGCATCTTTTTTTTCTACGTGCGCAAAATCCATAACATAAGCCCCCCCTCTCCCCCCCAGAGCCGGTGGGAGAGGCTATGTCGGACTCCAACCGACCAAAACGCACGGCGTCTCACACTCGGTGAGCGTTTGCAGCCTCGAGTTCTCGCTCGCGTCTCAGTGATAGCACTCGGACGTTGGCTCTTTCTCCATCCGACGCAGATATTTATTTATTTATTTATTATATACTTTATTGTACACCATTAATAAATATCATTACAAAGCCTATAACAAGGAATCAGTACAATGGGCGGCCTTATCGCTTTAAGCAATTTCTGCCAGGCAACCTTTGGATGGTGATTAAAGTTGTAGGAATAGGGGGTAGTTGTTTGGCGTACTTTTACAATACAAATATAATAAGTAAGTACATACATACTGTAGGTTTATGTATATAAATACATATAATAAAGTAATCCTATCGAATACATACCTACAAATAACAAATATAATATACATAAATATAATACATACCTATACAATATATATCAGACAATAACTTGATATAGTAAGCATGGTGTATAAGAGCAATTTCACAGTGACAAGTTATTTAAATTCCGAGCTTTTCTTATTTTTATTTTTTTTATATAGGACACGTCAATTGGACTTCGCCTTGCCTGATGGTAAGCTGAAGGCAAAGTCCCAGAAAAGAGGGTCACCATTACTTAAACATACCGTGTGACAATGGTGACACTCAGCTTGACGGCCTTATCATATGCTTTTTCACGCCCCGCTTAAAGGACCCGGGACTGTAGGAAGAAGGAAACACGTGAGCTGGTAATGAATTCCAGGCCTTAATGGTGCGACAGAGGAAAGAGTCTCCGAACCGCTTGGTTCTTGATCGGATGTTTTGCACCGTGTGCGGATGACATCTAAGACCTGCACGCGTTGTCCTGTGTAGGAAAGGGGAGGGTGGGACTAATTGAAAGAGCTCATCAGAACACTCCCCATGGTACAGACGGTAAAATACAGCCATGGACGCAACATCTCTACGCAGCTGTAAAGGTTCTAGGGTGTTCGTGATCTCGGGATTCCCAATGATGCGGACCACACGTCGCTGCAACCTGTCGAGAGCATCTAGTAAGTACTTTGCTGAACCATCCCAGAGATGCGAGCAGTACTCCACACAGGAGCGAATTTGTGTCTTGTATAGAAGACACCGCTGCTCCGGCGTGAAAAATCGTCTCACTCTGTTCAGGACTCCGAGTTTTCGTGAGGCTGTTTTGATGATGCTTTCTATGTAGTTTTTGTTATTCAGGTTGCAGCGAATATCCATACCTAGGATATTGAGATTGTCCTGCAGTGGCAGTGGCGTGCTCTGAAGAGTGGGGAGGGGAAGGAAAGAAGATACTTTTGCTGTAAACGCACATGCCTGCGTCTTCTTGGCATTGAACTCAACCAGGTTCTCAGAGCCCCATTGAGAAATGTGATTCAGGATCCCGTCAAGCTCAGTGACAAGAAGCTGCCTTTTCTCTGCGATATTTGACTGCTTGGCCGCAGGATATCCATGATAACTCCCATGTAAAGTGCTATCGTCTGCATAACAATGAACATTGCCGGTAGACAGCATGTCGTTGATATGCAGAATCTTCTTTTCAGAATTCTTATGTCTACTGGTAGCTTATTCCACAGACGGCTTGCCGTAACTGTGAAGGATTTGACGGCAACCTTAACCTTAAGTTTTCTGATAACCTTAGATGTCTCGACTCAAAACGTCCCTTAAGGTAAGACGGAGTTGTAGGTTTGAATAATATGTTGTACAGCAAAGAAAGAATGTGAGCATTTCGGCGAAGTCGAATGGGTAGCCACTTAAGGTCAGTTCGAAACTGCGAAACATGATCATATTTGCGTTAACCAAATATAAATCTTATACAGACGTTTTGGAGGCGCTCAAGTTTATCCAGCTGGCTTTCGGTTAAATCAAGATAACTAACGTCCGCATAATCAAGAATGGGGAGTAACAATGCGTTCGCAAGCGAAATTTTGGTTGCAATAGGAAGGAAGTATTGCAACTTTCGTAGTGATCCCATTGACGCAAACATCCTACGGCTCACCTCCTGGAGTTGCAGGTCCCAAGAAAGATTGGAATCTATATAGGTATATGCCGAGGTTCCTGACTTTATCAGTAATTGGTACTACTGTGCCATCAAATACAACTGGTGGAAGCTGCGAAGCAACTACTTTTGCCCTAGTGAAAGAGCTGCCTACAAAGGCCACCTGGGTCTTCGCAGGGTTGACTTTAAGGCCATAGGTTTTACTCCAAGCAGCTATACGAGCCAAATCTTCGTTGACCATCTCCACAGCCTTCGCCAACTGCGTGTGTGGCGCCTGTGAATATATTTGCAGATCGTCGGCATAAAGGTGGTAATAACAATGAAGACGATTCGAGATAGAATTGATAAAAATTGTGAAGAGTAAAGGAGATAGAACGCCACCCTGGGGTACGCCAACGGAGGTATTACACCAACTAGACAAAGTATTTTCATTACGTATACGTTGCCGGCGACCACACAGGTAACTGCGATGCCAATCAGTCACCATCGGAGATATGTTAAGAGAGTGCAATAGGCCTAGCAAAACATCAAAATCAACCGTATTGAAGCCTCCCGCTCTCCCTGCCACTCCTGATGTCATCGGTAATGTTGACTAAGGCTGTAACAGTGCTGTGCCCAGGACGAAAACCTGATTGAAAGGGGTTAAGGATGTTATTTTTAGCAATGAATGCACTAATTTGGTTGTGACCGAGCCGTTCAAGGAATGCCGTTTTGAGAGGAATGGGAGTATGGATATGGGACGATAGTCTGTGAAAGATTGTGGTTTATGTTTTTTAGGTAAAGGAACTATTACACTATCTTTCCATGTGGTTGGGAAAGAGCAGCTGGATATGGAATAATTAAAGATGTAGCTTATGATAGGAAGGAGTTCATCAAGTATGGGAAGGATCATGTTGCGGCTAATACTGTCATCGCCAATTGCATTTGATGTGATTGCCATTATGCTCTTCTTAACATCACAAGCAGTGAAAAGATTAAAGACGCAAGGTGAATATAGATACTGCCCGAAGCACCCGTGCTCGGTGATCATCTGCGTCAGACGGTACGAAAGGCTGTCGTGTGGCCTCTCTAGCCACTCCCCCATGATGGGTCTTGCCGCCCGCTACTACGGCGCGCCCTTACTACGGCATCTTTGCGCAGGGTGCGGTGAAGGGCGGGTAATAGACAATTATTTGGAATAATATTATTTAGTTATAATTTACATTTGCTTTTATTGTTATTAAATAGATAACTCTTGTTTTCTTGCTCAGATATTAATACCCGTACACCGACCATCTCGACCGTCAACCGAAGATAGTCCTGGGTCAGCCGGGGTGCAAAGAAAGTGCCCATGGGCGTCTGAAAAGCCAAGACGACGTGCTGTTTTAGTAGCTTAAAGTGTAACATTACTAACTTCGCCGGGTGGTGAAGAATATCCAAGGAAATTTCCGCACGAAAAAAAGGTACCTAAATACCTATGGATAAACCGGTACTATCTTGATATTTCTGTCAAAGGTAATCACACTCAATGATCTGTTATTAAGAAAAGTATTTGTACGCAATTCGACAAATATACTTAAGTACTCACTTGATAAATCCACTTCAATGTGCAGTATATCTTCTCAACCTTTCAAAAGAAAGTACCGCCACACTTAGGATTTGGCAATAAATCGCTTAGCACGTTTCAAGGTGGTTTGAATAATTTTCTGATAAGGGTCTGTCCATTAATGTGAGACTCAACAGGTTTGGGTAGGTGGGGAGGTGTAGCTGAAACCTCACCACGTATCACCATGAGGGAGGGAGAGTTAAAAAAATACTTAAAAAAATCATGTGATTAATGTGATGTCCAATCATTTGACAAAAAACAAATTTTCATTCACAAAATAACGTTAGACAAAATTATACTTAAACTATTCATTAGACAAATTATTTACCAGAAAAAATATTGTTATGTCAAAACATCATTTCATATAAGGAATTATTTTTAAAAACATGTAGTAGGCAAAACAACGTAAGTACCTATAGCATAAATAACATTTAACAAAAGGTTATCAACTGAATTAAAATAGGCTAGGCTAGGTTAGGTTTGGTTGAACTGCGGCCAGAACCGAATTCTACTTATTTCGGTTAGTTTAGGCAGTGTTTTTTTTTATTTTTTTTAAAGTTATCTTCTATCATTTTGTAAAAACATCAATTTGACTAACGAACCAAGTTAGTCAAATAAACATTATTATAATAATATTTTGACTAGTGAAATATTTGCGAAGTAAAACATTTGCGGAACCTGTATTTTGGTCAAATAATATGTTTTAGAAATGAAAGTTTGTCAAATGATTAGTTTATCTAACGTTGTTTTTAAAATAATAATTTGTCTTACGTTTTTTATCAAACAAAAGTAAACCGATTAATGTAAGGCCCCTAACGGAGCAAACGATACCTGATGCTTGTTCTTGTAAACGGTCACCTTTTCGATCATCTTTAAAAATATCTTAATCTAGCTGATGTCCGCGGCTTGCCCGCGTGGACTTATGATCCCGTCCCCGCAGCCCATGGGAGCTTATTCCCGCCGGAGGGGTGCTGACTTGTAGCGTATGTATGGCCGTACATGCGCTTCAAAGATAGGCTATGTCAGTCACCTGAGAGCACCAACGAAGTTCACATTAATCAGAAGCCAGTCGCTGTGGACTAACTCAGTCGGGAGAGCAGTAATAATAGTAGATTTAAGACTACATTCTGTTCTTTAAATGGGCGTATCCAAAGAATATAGTCTGAATTCAAACTTCAAAGCATTTTCATTAAAAACTTTGTACTAAGACTTCTAAGACGGGCTAAAAATGGCTAAAGTTACTTAAAGAGGTAATAAAATAAAACAGTGCGCGTTTTCTTAAGAAACTATATTTAATTTTAACTACTAAGTACATCTATATTATTATACAAAAACGTACACACATACGCATACATACACAAAAATAATATATTATACATACATATTGCTTGTCTTGATAGGAATAATTATAAAAAGCCGGGATAACCATACTCTTATTAAAAAAAACATTGATTTGTTTATACTTTTAAGCATAGACTAGCAATTTTTGTCGAATCATTACAACTCAACTGTATGATATTAATCAGTCCCATTATGATACAGATATAATAATTATAATCAATTCTAAGTACTGCATTCGGTTAGATACTTAACTTAACGTTAATTATGAGAGAGTAAGAGACTTTTTAATAAGATTTTATTTAAAACTCAGTTTATTAATATTTTACTGTTTCAAAATTCATTTTAACGGATAAAAACTGAAATTAAACCACTAGTTACTCAGTTAGTTAGACTAGTTTATTTGTTTTATATGAGTTTTATAAAAAGTCGCTACAAAATCTTTACCGAATGGAGTATAGTCGGTTCCATACGATATGGATATCATCATTTCAATGTTAACCGGCATTTTTTTGTCGTAGGTGGCATAACGTGCAAGTATTGTAACAATACGACCAACCAAAAAACCAACTGATCAAACAATGACTTATTTTTTCGTGCGATAAATCCCCACGGATACCCGGAGCCGGTGGCAGAGGTTATGTCAGACTCGAACCGACTAAAACGCATGACGTCTGTGGGTCGTTTTTGGTTGCCAGGCATATCCCTCGCACCCCTGTCAGTGACTAAACAATGAGCAATATATATCTGTGGAAGATGTGGACCACAAAGTCTCGTAGCATTTTGTAAAACTTATACAATACTAATTTCTCTTAGTATTCAAACGTAGTCAGTCACTCACACACTCAGGTTTAAATTTCACCATCCTTCATTAATTTTAGTAATAATATTCACATGTATAACTTTATGCCAAATATCTTACTCTCGATGCACGCAATACGCCTATAAAGAGTACACAATAATTTGAAGTTAAATACGAATATTAATTTTATTTTATTATATATTTTAAACAAGCATTTTATATAAGTTTAAAGTACAATTTTTGTAACTTATGCGATTTCAGAATTACCAGTATAAAAAAAAATTGTACTACGTAATACATTATGAATGTTGGAATATTCTTTTTATATTGAGAGAAACTCATAACTTTGGATAAGATGTTAAGTAACAGAAAAACTTTTTACTATAATAATAAAATGCAAAGTTGACGACAGAAATCATAACTCAATATTTTTTCATAACAAATTATTGATCCTAATTAAAAGAACAACGATATTATTTAGCTAAATATTTCACATTAATAGTATAATTTAATATTTCAATTCGCCTATAAAGTTGTACAAAGTATGAATTTTATGTTAATTCACATGGACAAGGAATTAAGTATACATAGCCTCACATGCACCTGGTGTTTATTTCCTTGGCCGTGTGTACAGTGTATCATTTATTTTATTTTGTAACATAATTTTAATAAGTCCTTTATTATTGCCATATTTATATCTAACTAGCTGTAGCCCGCGTCTCCGTCCTTGTGGATGTCGGTTATCGCTACAAAACCTAGCCTATGTACTTTCTCAAGGTTTAATCTACCCCTATACCAAATTTCATCAAAATCGGTTCAGCGGTTTAGGTGTGAAAGCGTAACATACAGACAGACAGAGTTACTTCCACATTTATATTAGGATGCATTTTAGGGTGCGGAGGCAAGAATATAATATCTTGTTGCAAAAAAAACGATTTTAAGTCAATTATTTTTTATATCAAACCATTATCGGAAGGGTATGCTCTTCAAAAACCGACGTAAGTCGACCTTAGCCGAAACCAAAAACCGAGAACTATAATAACCAACTTTAAAAAGGACGAGGTTATGTTCGTCTGTATCTAAGATATAGTTATTTAAACTATCATGGTCTCTCACATTAGTATTAAAGTTATCTTCATTAATATTAAACGCAGAACAATACAACAATACAAATATACCGATAACTTTGATACTAATGTATCTAAGATATTTTTTATTGATACAATCAGATGAGACACACAGACTATGGGTGCTTACACATGTACAACGGAAAAGCTAATGAGCGTTTTTATGCCATTTTGGTGGCAGACAAGCACAATGACGGAAAGTGGTGGACATGTGAACTCCGGGGTAGTCACACTCGCGCTGCCTACCCTGTAAGCTTGGAGAGTTTTTGTACCGTCAGTGCAGAAGACAAAATAGGACAAGCCTTTGGTCTTCCCACTGACAGCACAAAATCTCTCCAGTGATCTCTGGCTACCCTACTCACCGCCGGGAATAAAACACAAGGTTATCATGGCCGCGGTATTCTGTAGGGCGGACGTACTTCCCCAGTCGGACTGCTCAATTGGATGGAAATACTGTCCTGTTTAGCGTATGACTAAAAATATTTTCTTAAATTTGTGTTAGTTTTCAATGTGGTCTCTATAATATTTACCTATTAACAACTTTTAAAATATGGTATGAAACACTATAATATTTATTCTATATTATAACTATTTAATCATAGATAAAACATTTGAGCCGGACCTACGTAATTTTAAGAAAGCTACAATATTTTTAAGCACACTAGGTCGAAGCTGGGTTCTTCACAGCTTTACAGATTCATCATCATCTTTCTGAGCGTTTTCTAAACTCATTTGGTGTTTGCTAAAATAGGGTATATTATTCGGTAATAAATAATATATGTATAAAATGCTTGACGGCGCCTTGGTGTTTCGAGAGTCAAGAAACGTCAAAAGGGACATGACAGTTGACAAGTGTTAGTTTGAAAGGCGCGTTCTGACGTTTCTTCACTCTGACGCAACTCCGGACTCTTTTGTACGCAGAGGCAAAGAGAAGAGAATCCATTTGCATCTCGCGAAGACAAGACGTGTTCGGTGGAGTGTCATTGCAATATAATTGTATAGTGATTATATTAACGGCTATATTTCGCTGAAATAATAATTTAATTTCGAATAACATCTAAACACGTGGTTTTAATTTCTCCTAGCCCGTCTACCCACATTCGCTCAGCATTCACAGATGGATCAAATAAACAAGGATGTGCCTTTATCAGAAGTGGGATGTGAAGGGCTTACTTCTGAGGAGAATACTCGTACCAGATCGTCAGTGCCGGCACCGGAACAAAGCCTGTCGCAACAGATGGAGTTGTTTTTATCCCGAATGATGGCTTTATCGCAGCCGCAACCTTCGAGCAGCGCGTCTATCCAGTTGATTGAGTTCGATCCTGATAACAACGAAGCAGACATCGAAGGTTGGTGCAACGTAACCGAAATCGTAATCAACGACCGTAAGTTGAGCGGGGCAGACCTACTTTTGTTACTTACACGTGCACTTAAAGGCCGAGCTAGTACCTGTTTAACACGACTACAAGCAGCGCAGCTGACATGGCCTCAAATAAAGGAACTATTGCTCGCCAAGTTTGCCAAACCTATGACGCCTCAAGATTATTTCGATGAAATTCTACATTTCCAAGTTGGTGCTAAAGA
Organism: Eilema griseolum; assembly: GCA_963662185.1. Taxonomy (NCBI): domain Eukaryota; kingdom Metazoa; phylum Arthropoda; class Insecta; order Lepidoptera; family Erebidae; genus Eilema; species Eilema griseolum. Next base: position 9,709,393 of record OY759249.1, read on the forward strand.
AACCGCGAGTGAGGCAGCCATACGCCTTTGGAACATCATCGGACGTATACCGCGGATGGAAATGCCTGAAGACATAACCACGGGATTCGTATCGTCAGTTTTGTGCCAGAAAGATGGAATGATTCGTCGTGAGCTCCACTCTCACAACCCGACCACTAGATCTCAACTTCTGCGAATTCTCAACGGTATATCGCTGAAACGGAAGCACGAGGGCAGTGATAACCACGATCCGGATGTTAAGAAGACCCGATTTAATGAATGGCGCTTCACGGGAACATGTCATCGCTGCGGTGTTTCGGGTCACAAAGCGATAGACTGCCGCAAGCGAAAAGAAGAACCTGCTGCTTCGGACAAGACGCGTCCCCAAAGTTCCAGAGCCGCTGCTAGACCAATCACCTGCTTCATGTGTGGACGACCAGGACACGTGGCGTCGGCGTGTCCAGATCGAGCGGGCAGCAGCGGAGCAGCGGTGGTCAAAGAGGTCAATGTGTGTGAACGCAAGGCGTCGAGCAGCACGTTGACTACATCATCCGGTGAGCCAGTTTCCTTTCTTTTTGATAGTGGATCTGCTTGTTCTTTAGTAACGAATAGCTACGCGGATAAGTTTCCTGGCACTGCGCAGTGTGAATTAGTGTATCTGACGGGCATCGGTAGCGGTGATGTAGAATGTGTTTCCCAGGTCATTAGTCCCATCAACGTTCAAGGCCTTTCGCTCTCAGTATTGTTTCACATAGTACCTGATGGCACTATTGCTGAACCGGTAATAATAGGTAGGGATATATTAGAGGGGAACGTGCACGTACATAGATGGTGGGCTTTCTTACAAGCGTACGATTTTGATATAGTCCATAAACAGGGTATTAGCATGAGCCATGCCGACTATTTATCTAGAAATCCCATTTTGGAGCCCATATCCAGTGCGCAAGGAATTAATGACGCCAGTGACTCAAGTAAGAGGAACAAGGAAGTTCATTTTATAGAGTTACATCAGGGTTGGCTGGCCGTAGAGCAAAAGCGCGATAGCGAAATATGTGACCTTATCAGCAAACACGAAAACAACGAGTTGCCAGAAGCGATTGCACACACGTATGACGTGCGAAGAGGTATACTGTATAGGAAAATTGACCGCAATAGAACCAGCTCGTGGTTACCGATTGTTCCTAGATCCCTCACATGGACACTTATAAATCATGTCCATTCAGAAATTATGCACCTCGGGGCAGATAAGACACTCGACAAAATATATGAGCAGTACTGGTTCCCACAAATGTCCAAGCAGGTGCGTAAATTTGTAGATTCATGCATAGTATGCAAAGCTTCAAAAGGATCCTCAGGGGCACAGCAAGTTCGACTTCATCCGATACCCAAAGTGTCCGCACCCTGGCATACAATACATATAGACATCACGGGCAAACTAAGTGGTAAGAGTGATAGGAAAGAATATGCATCCGTAATTATCGATGCGTTCACTAAATATGTTCTCTTAGAGTACACACCTTCCCTCGATGCTGCAAGCGCAATCCAATGCCTCAAAAAAGCAGTTTGCTTATTTGGCGCACCAAAGCGCATTATAGCGGACCAGGGTAGATGCTATATTAGTGCAAATTTCAAACAATTTTGTAGCGAACATAGTATAGAGCTTCACCTTATCGCCACTGGCTCTAGCAGAGCTAACGGTCAAGTTGAGAGGATAATGCGCACCTTAAAATGCCTGCTGACAATAGTAGAAAATGACCCAAACAGAACGTGGCGAGATGAACTCCCCAAAGTCCAGCTCGCGTTGAATAGCACCAGATCCAGAGTAACGGGTTACTCTCCCACAGAACTAATGTTCGGTATACGGGCACAATCATTAGGGATATCATCCTTATCCGTGCACGAAGAACCTGAGCCCCGTTTAGATTTAGATACTATACGGCATAACGCTTCTGAAAATATCAAAAAGACAGCTTCAGCGGAAGAAAAACGCTTTAACCGGGGTAAAGCAAAAGTGAGGCCATTTAGTGTAGGTGACTATGTCTTTATCAAAAGCAGTGAACGTAACCAGACTAAACTACAGCGAAAGTTCAAAGGTCCTTTTACTATAGTCAAGGTATTAGATCACGATAGATATGAGCTGCGAGACATTGATGGGACTAACCGAACCTATAAATACGCCCATGAAAACTTACGTGCAGTGCCCGGGGGCATCAGTGGGCTAATAGAAGTAGCTACTTCCTTAACTCATAATGCAGAAGGGGCCGAGACGGCGGCAGTCCATAGTCTTGAGAAGGGAATGGCAACATCTGATGATGATAGTGATACTGTGTCGGTATCTAGTTTAAACACTTTGACTGCCGGCTCTGACACCCTCTCTGCTTCCGAACATGAAGAATAGTAAATGGTGAGTGTATAATAGTGCGTAAATCCTGCTCTTCTGCCAACATCAGATCTAGAGTTCATGGTATTGTTTCGGCTGTTGGGTGCGGTGTAGTTGGCCAAGTGGGCTGGCCTAAACCGGGTCGATGCCCATGACCAGACTATGTTGTCTTATGTGGTGTATGGTGTAGTTGATCGACTGGGCTGGCCTAAATCGGGTCGATGCCCAGGGTCAGATCACTACATCTTGAGTGTGAGCTGAGTGGCAAGGTACTGGTCTGGAACTGGCCTATGGGGGTCGACGTTTCGGATCAGTGAATTGCAGCAGCTGTGTGTGATTTTCGTGACTGGCGGAAGGGGCGCTGACTGGTTGTCCGGTCCATCTCACCATGTGACTTGGTGAGCTGGTCGAAGGGACGCCTGAGGTCCGTCCATTGTGTGTAGTTAAAGTGAGAGATGAGAACTCGGATCTGTTTAAACAGGTGACGTAACTGAGTAGCTGGTCAGGGATGGGCGAGCAGGCCTTGTAGTGGACTACAGTGGTATTCTGTTTTTGCAGGTAACACGGGGCGTACGCTGTCGCACGAGGACGTGCGAATGTCAGTCCGGCCGTGACGGCGCCTTGGTGTTTCGAGAGTCAAGAAACGTCAAAAGGGACATGACAGTTGACAAGTGTTAGTTTGAAAGGCGCGTTCTGACGTTTCTTCACTCTGACGCAACTCCGGACTCTTTTGTACGCAGAGGCAAAGAGAAGAGAATCCATTTGCATCTCGCGAAGACAAGACGTGTTCGGTGGAGTGTCATTGCAATATAATTGTATAGTGATTATATTAACGGCTATATTTCGCTGAAATAATAATTTAATTTCGAATAACATCTAAACACGTGGTTTTAATTTCTCCTCGCCCGTCTACCCACATTCGCTCAGCATTCACAGATGGATCAAATAAACAAGGATGTGCCTTTATGCTTTATATGTTTGAACACCAACATTGACCACTGTCACAACGCCATGATTCACTTCAAAAAGCTTCACTTAAAAATAAAAATAAATTTATGATGCAATAAATATCTTTGCATGTGTATTAGATTTATTTCAAGAACTTTCTTTAACAGCCTGATCAACCTGACAACTTTCCAGACGACCAAGGACATAAGTAATACAATACATCTTATCTCTTTGACGGCTTCTGTGGCGGAGCGGTATTACGTTCGACTGCTACGCAGGCGGGGGTTCGATTCCCACTCAGAGCAAATATTTGTATGCATGAATATGTATATTTGCATTGGTCTAGGTGTTTCTATGTATAATATGTATGTATTTACAAAAAAAAAGTATCTAAGTATGTTTATCCGCATTCCAGATTCCATAACACAAGCTAGTTAAGTTATGCTTACCATGGGTCTAGATAGCGTTGTGTAGAATGTTGTGGAATATTAATTTATTTATCTCTTCTTCCTCTTAACATTAATCTCCCTCGGAGTCTGCTTTACCAGTCTAACTGCAGATTTTGCTAAAATTCGATATTTTCTGTGAAGCGACTGTCATCTGACCTCCGCAACCCAAAGTAGATAATCACGCATTGCAGCAAGACCAGTTGTTGAACTTTTTAGGGCTCCAACTGCCCGTAATGACTGTCATAGATGTTGGTATGGCAAACGGGACCGACGGCTTAACATGCTCTCCAAGGCACAACCAGACCAATGCATATACCCATATTCATGCATACAAATATTTGCACTGAGCGGGGATCGAACCCGCGCCTCCTGCTTAGTGTCCGCGTTCAATACCGCCACGCCACGGAGGCTCATTACATCAATACATCTTATTTACTCAAATGTGAAGGTGTATACTTATATTCTTTGCAGAGTGTCTACATACCTAAACTATTAAAATATTGTGTCTAAAATAAAATGACGTAAGTCCGACTATGAAATCCGTAAGTATTAGTACTACGTTCCATGCTCTTGTTATTCACAATATTATGATTTAACAGATTATTAATAACGTTAATGTTATAATAAAATAACAATATTATCAGCTATTCTACAATGTACGAGGCTAAGGAAATGAGGTTATCTTTACCAGAAATCTCCAAGTAATAATAAAACAAGATTAAAAGGGTTTTTAAAAACTTCCTGATTAGTTCAGTGTCTTGTAACCTTACCCCTCTCCCCCCACCTTGTACTTAATTGGTGGGGGTTTCTTTGTAACTGACTGCAATAATTCTAAGTGGAAATAGAAAAGTATGATCAACAATATAATTAGCTAGTTAAAAAACAACACAATGTACAATGGGTGGCCTTACCGCTAAGCGCGGTCTCTTCTAAGTATGGAAATAGTGGAAAGAATTAACGTATTTACGTGATAATAGTCCAATTGATAGGACCACGGATAGTTTGATTTGTCCACAGTCCCATTGACAGGACCACAGGCAAAAAAAATTGCTTTTGAACCAGTAGGACTCAACGATTGGCCCACGAGCAAATTATTGCAATTAAAATAATTTCATAAGTATTAAAACTACTTATCCGAGTATATAATTCATATAAAATATATATTTAAGGCAAATCCACTCACACGCACATATACAATTAAATCTAGTTCGTTGGAAATTTATATTACTATCTACTAATATGGATGATTTTTTGATATCCACCAGTGGATACTGTTTATAACCATTAATTATAAAAGCTTCCGCTGCCTTATGCGTTTGCACACTGCAGGCTGTTTTGAGTATATACATAGATTAGCGTAGAGCTTGTACAAGCTCAAATGACACGTTCTGCCACTTCCCTTATGCACACAAACAAAATTATTAAAAACAATTATTTTCAGATCAGCGCTCTAGTACAAACACAACATACAGCACATTTGGATTTATCACGCGACTAGTCGACCGCAAGGTCAACAATCGTTTTTACAGAGATGATAAAAATGTGGCACGATGTGTCAATTCAATTTAAACAAGCTATATGTATTTTTGCACGAAATTTGCCCAAAACAGGTGCCCGTATGTGTGCAGTTGTGCGCACACATAAGGTAACGGAAGTCCTAACCATAGCTTTTAATTATAAATGTATAAGTATCTTAATGATGAGGATGGTGCAGTGGTAAGTACGTCGCCAACTGCCTCTGTGTCAGGCATGTCGAGTTCGACTCCCATATTGAACAATAACTTTGTTTCGAGGCTAACATATACATAATTAACTATAATTTCTACTTTATAGCGAATTTGACCATCTATATACATATCAAGATAGAAGCACATATTCGCAAACCAATGTAACTTGGGTAGGCTACGTTCGCGAACTAAAAACTTGATCTGATTTTACATACCCACAAAAAATAGTATAATTGTTACAATATTTGAAGCTAAGGCATTTTACTTTTTGTACTTTTTTGCTAAAAAATGGTCAATTACTTGAAAGGCTAATAACTTACTAGATATTACACCTGTCAAGAAATAATAGATTACATCGTAAGAGCTGATAGAGTTGGGGATATACGTGTAACCAAACATTGAGCATTCTCCGTTTTTAAATTTTGTGGAACTGAACAACAAATCGAGCCTAGCATAGAGACAAGCATAGCTCCGAACATTTTCATGACCTATGAACGCTCGATAGAATGCTCGCTAAAACACTCTTGTTTATTTTTCTGTATTGTATCATTCGCAAGAATGCTTATTACAAGCGAATGCTCAAGTTTATGAACAACTTTTAGGTTAAGTACTCTTACAGTAACATTTTGAAATCAGTAGTGATGTGACTCTTCAAATCAAACTACACTTCAACACTTGTTCAAAAAAACATACTAAAATTACTAATCGTCTTTACTAGCTGAAGATTTAGAGTCCCCTTCACTGTCACTAGACCACTCCCCTTCACTATACTCTCTATCTGTCTTCCTCTTAACTCTTACCAATTCCTCGTCTGAAGACTCGTGCCTTGGGAAACTGTGAGGCGTATCTTCCACGTCTTGTAACCCCAATTCTTTAGTAGGGGAAGATGTTCTCAGTTCTTTCAAAGTGCTGGTAAGATCGATGTTCATAGGTAAAGGAGGATCGTCCTCGTCAGTTCCATTCTCTCGTCTTCTCTTTCTCTTATTTTTGGAACTGTGTTTTCTGTCCTTCTTTCGTTTTTTCTTTTTTGAACTAGAACAATTTGAGAAGATGATAAATAACTCTTTTTACTCAGTTACCGTGGATTACTAAATAACTTTGTATCAAGATGCAGTTGGGATGCTTACCTGTCATAATCCGAATCCTCATTTTCATCGCTGGATCTGTAAAATCACATTATTTTGTTAAATATCGCTTATAAACAAACACAATTATATACAGGCACTGAATGGCATTAGCCGCGTGGTTCCCGGCATAGTAGAATTTGGGCCACCCTAAAGATGACGGTTTGTCTTAAAAAACGACAATGTTTAATGTCATTCATTCATACATACATACCTATAATCACGCCTTTTTCTGCGGAGGGTTAGGCAAAGGTGTATTTACAACAACAATATAACACCAATCATTGAATTAATAGGGGGTGAGCCTATTACCGTATTCTGGGCACTATTTTTTTATTTTTTATTTATCCATCGTTAAAGTATTTCTCGACTAGTAATGTTAATTCTATTTTTTGATGTTTGGGATAATTTTGCAGAAATCAAAACGTCTTTAAATTTCTCTTTGATATTGTGTGGGACTATTCGTTTTAGAATCCTTAGTTGCAATGTGTATATTTGGTCAAGATGGGTTTGTATGTTCTACCATAACTCGATAGTCCATATGATATTATAGATTCTGCCAGAGATTTATAGAGAAGTAGGAGTATTTGATAGGGTACTTTACATTTAATTATTAAAAACTTAGCTAGAATTATTCTTAGTGGTTACACACTTGGTTTATGTGTTCCTTCCAGTTAGGTGGTTATCAATTAATAATCCTAAATACATTTGTTTGTCAACATGTTCTATGCAATCACAGTCACAGGAAATGGTTAGATAGTCTTGATTATTATTAGTATGTAGGCATTCGTGAGAATGTGCCGTAATTTTAGGTGTAAAAGTGCTTCTATTTTGACTGGAACTAATATACTTCACTTTGTTTTTTTTTGCATTTAATACGAGACCAGCATCGTGCGACCATTTTAAAAGCATATCGAAGTCCTTTTGAAGATGATTTTGGGCTTCAATTACATTTGGACCCGCAGAGACTAAGCAGGTATCGTCTGCAAATTGGTAAATGTCACAATTTTTGATAATGTTCTCTAAGCTATTGACATATGTCAGGTAATGAAGAGGTCCAAGTACAGAGCCTTGGGCAGTGCCACCCGTTACCAAGATATTTTGACTAAACGCGTCACCGACTTTAACTATAAACCTTCTATCCTTGAGATAGTCTTCACACCACGTCAAAATGTTTCCTCTAATCCCGCTGTCCGAGAGACAATCTATTAGTCTAGTATGTTTGAGCATATCAAATGCCTTACTGTAGTCTATAAATACGACGAGAACGTGATGTTTTTTATCAAGATGGTTATATATACTATCAGTGAAAGCTGTGAGCAGTTGTGTAGTACTTTTGTGAGGCTGGAAGCCGTATTGTTTATTAGATAAAATATTCTTTTTATTATAGAAGTCATAGACTTGTTTGCATATATATTTTTCAGCAATTTTGTCAATGGTGGGCAAGATAGTTATCGGTCTATAATTGTCATAGTCCGTACGGCTCCCTTTTTTATGAATAGGTCTTATAATTCCGGTTTTTAGTATAGAGGGGTATTTGCCATTTTTTATACATAGGTTAATTAAATTACAAATTGTCAAAGTGATCTTATTAATCTGTTTAATGTTTATAGCCTTAATGCCGTCAATACCAGGAGCTTTATTATTATTTAAAGTCATTATAATTTTGCTAATTGATTGTGGCTCAGCTGGTTTGAAGTGCATTGTTACGGTAGCGGTGGTTCGATAGTCTGCTTTTCTAAGTAATGGTAATGAGCATTTTGGGATTATTTCCTTTACATTATTTACAAAGGTTCGTGCGAAGTAATTAGTTTATGACAAGTGTTTTGGGTATTTTTAAAAGCATTGATAATAGTGTCATGGACTTTTTATTTCGTCCAGTTTTTCGGTTCAAAATTTGCCAGAGATTTTTTGTACTAAACATATTTGATAAAATATCAGATTTAATGTTGTTGTTTTTGGCCTTTTTGATTTGTGTATTTGCATCATGCAAATACAAACATTTCTCGCTCTGTTGTAGTTTTGTTTTAAAATTATATTATGAGGGTCTTTTATCCATATTTTATATAATTTATCTTTGTACTCACAGGCTGTGATTATTTTCCGATTAATCCATATATTATTACAGCGGGAGGTTGTATTTTTCACCTTGACCTCATATTTTGATTCCTCATAGCACTGTTTGAATCTTTTATATATGTTGATGCGAGGCATGCAGCTGAGGCTGAGTCTGTGCTGTATATATCTGTCTGATGTTAAACAGCCCTATCCCTTAGTCGCCTTGTGCGACACCGCATGGGTAGAGATGGGGTGGACCAAATTCTACTCAGTCTGGAACCACGCGGCGGAAATTCAATCTACACATTAAACAGATATTGGACAAACTTACTTGTACTTTCTCCGTTTACTCTTTCTATGTGATCTATCATTTCCATCTTCGTAATCTGGAAATACAAACAAGACATTAAAAATTAAATGCATAAATTATAATAGTATGTATATGCTTGAGTACGAATATTCGACCTCCGTGGCGTAGCGGTAAAGCATTCGACTGCTATGCATGGGGCGCGGGTTCGATTCCCGCTCAGTGCAAATATTTGTATGCATGAATATGTATATTTGCATTTGTCTGGGTGTTTCTATGTATAATATTTATGTATTTACAAAAAAAAAGTATCTAAGTATGTTTATCCGCATTCTAGATCCCATAACATAAGCTAGTTAAGCTATGCTTACCATGGGTCTCTCTTTCTCTTTTTTTTTTTTTTTTTACGTGCGCAAAGTCCCCACGGATACCTCCCCACCGGAGCCGGTGGAGGAGGTTATGTCGGACACGAACCGACTATAACGCACGCCGCCTGTGGGTCGTTTTGGTTGCCGAAGGTGAGGTTGACAGGCATATCCCTCGCACCCCGGCCGACCCAGGGCCATCTCTCACGATCTGGCCCTCTTCTCGGGTGTGGGGACTACAGAGTCCCCAACTCGTCCCCGGAAACGGGGAGGCGCGCCACGCGCGCCACCGCCGCGGCCTGCTTCTGCCAGGGTGACAGGCGGCTTCACCTGTCACCCCCAGGCCGGCGCTCATGGGGGCGGAGGTCGTTCATCGACCTCCGACGCCCGAGTTGCCTTCGTACGCGGGCAGCTTGTCTTGCGATCCTTCGTCGCTCCCGCTGCCGCTCCCGCCCCGCCTCCTCCTTCACGAGCATTACTTGCTCGCATGCTTACCATGGGTCTAGATAGCGATGTGTAGAATGTCGTGGAATATTTATTTTATTTATTTATATTATTATATAATATATTCAGCTACCGAACCTCGTCTTTCGCGGTGACGTCTCCTCTCACGTCTACGCCTCTTCTCTTCCTCCTCTGCTTTTTTCTTCCTCAGCGACTCCAGTGTATCCACCTTTGAAATATTTCAAATATTTTACTCATTTATTTAGATTATTTTAGAAATTTACAAAATTTCTGTTATAATTTTCGCATAAGATTTATTTTAGAGAGAGCAGCCAGTTGGTGACGTGGGAGACATGCCAGTGGTACCCCGTCTTTGGCAATTTATGATCCAAGACGGCGGGCGGATTAAGTCGGTTCGAGTCCGACATAACCACCTCCGCCGGCACCTTGAGGGTATTTCCGCACACGCAATTAAAATAAGCCCGGCTGGTGAGGTGCAACCTGTTCGGCTCCTCGCTAAAAGCACAGGATTAGGAACGTGAGCAAACACAAAACACTAAGGCCCTCCTTAACAGTATTGGACGAGTGTGGATACTTGTGTGCCAGATCATGAGAGATGGCCCTGGGTCGGCCAGGGTGCGAGGGATATGCCTGTTAACCTCACCTTCGGCAACCAAAAACAACCTACAAGCGGCGTGCGTTTTGGTCGGATCGAGTCCGACATAACCTCTTCCACCGGCTCCGGTGGGGGATATCCGTGGGGGTTTTGCGCACAAAAAAAGTGTGGATACTTGTGACATGAACCTGGAGAATATTATATCATTTCAGGATTATTAGAATCAGTTAGTAAATTACTCAAGGCAATATCTACCATAGCGCTAGCCAGAGAGGAGGTAGGCAGCTGCGCGGCGGAGGGATCAACGCCGACTTTCTTGAGGAACTCGGCGGCACGGCGACGACGCTCTTGCTGTTTAGCACGCTCAGCTTCCGTCTCTTCGACTGTAGATTTAATAAAGCTTGTTAAACTGACCCTATATTATAAATATATAATTGTATGTGGTCCCACTAAGACCCGCAGTACATACATACATACATATAATCACGCCTTTATCCCCGAAGGGTTAGGCAAAGGTGAATTAACACCCACATTTTCTCAATAATTGTATTCGGTCCCACGTAATAGGGGGTGAGCATATTGCCGTCTTCCGGGCACAATTGTTGACTCGAGCCTTGTATCTGTGCCTGAGTCTGAGCTGTATATATCTGTCTGATGTTAAACAGCCCTTTCCCTTAGTCGCCTTGTACGAAAACGCATGGGAAGAGAGTCTTGTGTGTTTTCCTCCCGGGGTTGGGAGGTCAGACAGCAATCCCTCCCATAAAAGTAAAATCTAAACGAAGAGAAGAAGGAAGCAGACTCCGGGCAAATGGCTTCCGATGCAAACAAGAACCATGCTAAGAGGATGATTTTAACTCTATGTTATAAAGGGGTTTGGGTAAAGTTGGTGTCATTTTGAAATTGAGCAGCCATTAATGAAAATAGTATAATATGGAAGAACAGTATAAAGTCAGCCTGTGACCAAGGGAGGCATATCCTGGGGGTGACAGGCGGTGTCACCCTGGCAGAAGCAGGCCGCGGCGGTGGCGCGCGTGGCGCGCCTCCCCGTTTCCGGGGACGAGTTGGGGACTCTGTAGTCCCCACACCCGAGAAGAGGGCCAGATTGTGAGAGATGGCCCTGGGTCGGCCGGGGTGCGAGAGATATGCCTGTCAACCTCACCTTCGGCAACCAAAGCGACCCACAGGCGGCGTGCGTTTTAGTCGGTTCGAGTCCGACATAACCTCCTCCACCGGCTCCGGTGGGGAGGTATCCGTGGGGATTTTGCGCACGTAAAAAAAAAAAAAAAGGGAGGCATATCTTGGTAGAAGCGTCAAGCAAACCCATGGTATGTATGTACTATAACATTATCGCGTCAATTCCCGTTAACATTATTGTATAACAGTATAAAGTGACCAGAGCGACATAGTCATGTTGTGGCTAAGCTCCGTAAATAAAGATTTTAAAAAAAAAGTATAAAGTGACCAAAAGTTACTACGGACAAACTTTTCCAAACCATATCGGGACGTAGCTATACAGGGTGGAATATTTCGACCATCCTTGTAGGGAAAGTATTCTAAATACTGGAGATAGTGAATTCGGGAAAATATTCTAAATACTGGAGATTCCACTAAAAGCAACATTCCCTTATTTTTAAAAAGAAACCAAACTGTATTCAGAAATTTCCGTAAACGCTACACCCAGTAGTTCAACACCCACGCCACTAGTCCATACATAGTTACCCAATCCCCTTTAAATAAAATAAAAACTTTACATCTAACACCTTCCGATTCCAACGGGACTTCTCCCGATTATAATTCATAGGAAAGGTTAGTACCAATTACCTCCAAATCTTCACATAGTTTGGTATTTTCATTGCTCTTAAAACTCACCTTTAGTATCCGACTGGTCTCCAGTCAAATCAATCAAATCATCAGAATTATCCTCCAATGAAATAACTTCGTTCTCCAACTCATCCTTGGTGTATTTAGGTTTCCTGCTATCTCTTTCCGCGTCCCTTTCCCTCTTCTTTTCTCTCTCCAAACTCCTACGCTCATTGCGTCTTATCTCCCTACTACTACTATGTGACTTAGATCTGTACTCCTTTCTCTTGTGTTCTCTGTGTTTCTTCTTTTCTCTTTTATGAGGACTTACTCTATCTTTCTTTTCAGTAAAACTTTCTTTTGTTTCTTGTGTAATCTCTTTGATTTCTCTAATTTCTTGTTTGGGAGGTTTTTCTAAAATAATGGGAGCTTTCTCTTCTATTTTCGGGGCTTTAGGGATTTCTATTTTAACCTCTGGTATTACCGGTATTGTTTTTATTGGAGGTTTTATTATTACTGGTACAGCCAGTTCGATATTTTTAACTGCGGGTATATCATTATTTTGTTGATTTTCTATTTTGTATACAATCACCGGTGGCATAAGATTCATAGGTACTGTTTGTATCTCTTTGGGAGTGTCTTTATGTTCTTCCTGCTTTTCAGTTTGTTTTTCATTCTGTTTTTCTGAGTCATCTTCGGAGCTTGATTCGTAAGGTAAGGCTGGTTTCGGCAGGATAGGATCTGGTTCCTTAAGTTTCTTGATTGAGAATGATACAGGTGCTGTGGTGGATGAAAAAAAACATTATCTTGAGATACTTTGAAATAGCAAACAATATGGTATGTAAAAATTTCAAGTTTTGTTACATTGCTTCGTTATTCAGTAACAATGCACATCATCCTTAATATTTTTTGCCACAATTTTTTAATTGAATAATTTTACAAGAGCTACACCTAGGTGTTGGCAGGGTTGGTGTACTAACTAGCAGAAGAGGTTAGGTTAATTTTAAGCTGGTCGGTGCACCTACTAAACAATGGACGAATGAATTAAAGGTTTCTCTAGGTCAAGCAGCTTCTTTCATAGAAATCGGTAAACCAATTAGTTATTTTTGATTGGTTTGTTGACGTTTTTTTGTTTGAACCAGACACCAGGCTTCAAAGTTTAGCGCTATGGGAAATCGCTAGGCGAATGATAATCATAACAAAGACCGTTGAATACCACCTACCTGAAGACTTCCTTTTCTTCTCTTTCCCATTAACGGTCGCACCTCTCTTCTGCTGCATAAGTTTTTTATAATAAGCATGGTACACATTATCAGGTTCCAAAAACGTAAAACGAGGATCGTTCTTAGCGCGCACGATGTCAGCGAACTCGTCGCCATTTCGTGCGACGTACGACGCCATTTTGTCAACAACTATTTGAACGTCATCAGGTGGTGTAGCGATGGGAGGTTCCTTGCTGTCAGTGGATGAACTGTCGTCGAAATCTATTGAAGAGAATTAAAGTCATTGTAATAATTTTAGCTATCGAAATGCGAGTGCTTCATTTGTAAAATAGATGCTCAGAAATGGAATTTTCATTACATTGCTTTTAAGTAAATAAAATACATAAGACAAAATAGTCTCTGTTAAATAGAATCTTGTGCATTGCTGTAAAACGTACGAGGAGACGACACGTCATCTAACTGCACATAATGATCCATAGAAATAAAAGAAAACTATCAGTTCCGCAAACCGCTCATTTGTCTGAAACTATATATTTACATTTTATTTTCACACACATTGCTTGTTAAACTTGAATACAGATAAACGGCGCCATTGGGAAGCAGCAATGTATTTAAACTATAAACAAAATTATCATATTACAATTTATTTCATGGTACGCTGCTGTGCAACACTGCTGCGTGCTGCAGAGTTCGGAATCAGTTGCCTGAAAGAAATCGCTTTCAGCGATAAGGCCACCCATTGTACATTCAACTGTATATACATGATACTTGTCTCTGCTTTACATCTATTGGTGTACAATAAAGTATTATCTATCTATCTATCTATCATACCTTTAATTGGCCCCTACTATTGTAGTTTGTAATGTGCACAGACAAAGACTAAGTGATAAAAATAAATTCAGTGTCCGTCTTGACAACAAATACGCGTAATCCGGATCACGCCCTACGATAACACAGCGTGCCAGGGCACGAGATAAAGAAAGACCATGAATCGAGAGCGAGGGACCATTTAAAGGAGGTAGGACACGACGGTATTTCCGTCCCATTTGAGCAGTTGCGACTGGAGAAGTACCTCCACCCTACTGAATACCACGGAATAACCTCGTGTTGTGTTCCCGGGTGTCAAGAGGTCACTGGAGTTTTATTGCTATCAGTGGGAAGACCAAAGGCTAGTCCTGATTTTGTGTTCTGCACTGAACGCACAGAAAATCTCTGTTCTTGCAGCACGGGTGTGACTCCACTGGTGTTACACACGTTCATAGGTCATGGTAACCACTTTCCATCAGGTGGTCCGTGTGCTTGTCTGCCACCTAAGTTGCATAAAAAAAAGAAATACCGCCGTGATTGGTCGATTCTACTCCCCGTCTCGCCGCGCACATACCTAAGGCACGGTACAGTAGTTACGGTCGGTATGTAATAGAAAAGTAAACATACCAGAAGAGTCGGAATCCGAGTCAGTATTATAATTCTTCATGAGACTGAGCCCAGTTGACTTGAGGGGGGCAGGGTTCTGTTGCCTCTGCTTCTCTTGTTCTTGTGCCAAATATTGGTGATAGTAAGCAGCATACTGTTGGGTATAGTTTTGATTAGACGCTTGAACTGGTTGGACGGTAGGATCCACTGAAAAAAAAATTGAAAATTATTATTTTTCTTGGTCTTTTTCTTCATGCTAGCGTCAATCCCGGTTGCGTCCAAAGTGTGTATTAAAAATATACCTATATAGGAAACTAAGGAGTTAAATATACAGAAAACGCATAAAACAACAAATAGGCATGAAAAAGGCGTGGCACAGATAAAGCTCATACGCAATTATGCTTTGAGTATGCCTTACGCATTTTTAATATTAATTCACACGCTAAGGCCCACTTTAACGTGTGTCCCAGCTTTATTAAATAAGATTTGTACAATACATAAGTAATTTAAATGAAATTTAAAACTAAAAATTATTATTCACCTAATAATAATTTAAATATTCAGAATTTTTTCAGTTTTTTTTTGTCCATAACAAAAGATACGAATGCACAAGGCGGAGTTTAGGTGCGTCTGATTCACGAAACATAGTGAATACAAAAGACCCGATTCGCATATTGTCCTATTCGCAAAACGTCCGATTTTTATAACGTCCAAATGTCGGAGACAGTGAAGAGTATATTGCAAAAATCTCACCATGGTTTCCGTCAGCCCCCCGCGTGTACATGACCGGAGCTCTATATATCTGCGCTGTGTGGCGCGGCGGCTCAGTTCCCGGGGGCGGCACGTCTCCATGTGTTTCCCCCTCCCCCTCGCCATCCCCTTCGCCCCGCATCTTACTGATCAACATCGTGTAGTCACAGTCCGCTGATGGCTTGTAGTGGATGCTTGGAATTGCTGGTGCCTGGGACATAATACTTTTATAAGAAAACTACTTTGGTAAAGAAGGTAGGTATAATTTAATAATAAACAAGCTAAATTTCCTATTCAATTAATTAAGATTGGAAAAAATTATATGCTCAGATGGGTCTTGAACCTGCGATGAGGCCTTTATAGATGGAATGCTTTGACTATTGAATTAAAATGTGAAAAGTCAACATTGTCAATGTTCCCTTACCTTACTGACAAGAATTTTTGTCCAAGTTCAAGTTCAAGTTATATCCTAGTTTTAATTTATTTTTATTGCATAAAAATTAAGCGTAAACAATGTTTTTTGTGTATTAATCACAATTGGTCATTGGAGCAAACAAGTCCTAGAGTGAAGACCGCAATAAAGCAAACGGAAGGTAGAACATACCCTAGCCAGATGGATGGACAACCTGAAAAAGGTGGTTGGGGCAGACTGGATGCAGAAGCAGAGGATAGGGTAAAATGGCGCACGTTGAGTGTGATACTTACAGATTCAATAATGGTTGATGCTAAACTCGGATGTAAATATTCTTCTGGTTCATGTGGTTTTTCTTTCTCTGTAATATAATTTATTGTTTTTGTTACAATTACATTTGTTTTTTAAAAAGGTAACTAGTTAGTAATAGTACATTTTAAAGGTCTTTTCTTTCAATAATGATCGCAGTTGTTAAAAACTACATTGAGTCAGTCAGTCTTTTACATGTGTTTAAGGGGCTTAACCCTTTGCAATCTATGTAATGTATTTATTTATTTTGAACTATTAAGCTCAGGAACAAGGCAATAACGATTTATTGATCACTAAAAAGCTGGGCCTACCTTCAATCACCTCCACTTTTTTCTCAGGCCACTTTCCACCCTTCACTAATGCAATTAGGGCATTATAATAAGGGTGTAGATTTGAATCCTTCGCCAGGAACTGAAACTGTGGGTTGTCATGCTGCTTCGCTTTTATAAGGATTT
Organism: Eilema griseolum; assembly: GCA_963662185.1. Lineage (NCBI taxonomy): Eukaryota > Metazoa > Arthropoda > Insecta > Lepidoptera > Erebidae > Eilema > Eilema griseolum. The sequence goes on from OY759249.1 coordinate 9,726,152, forward strand.
CCATCTGAGCACCCTGTGTGGCTATGAATGTGGCCGTTTTTTCTATTATTGCATTGAGTTTTAAGCTTTCAGGCTGCAATTAAATAGAAAATGTTATGATTTTAATATGCGATGCATTAACATAGGTTATAAACCAGTGGCAGTAACCGAATGGAGTATAGTTAGTGGTATTAGAGAAGTCAGACACAAAACAAGTAAAATAGCATGCTGCGTAATACCAGAGGCATTAAGCTCGTGCTGCTGTGAGCTCTAACATTGCAGTTATGCATTCTTCTTACAGATATTGATTGAGGTCAAAAGTTAGAGGCCGTCTGCTGCCTTGTAATGTGGAGGAAATTTCGTGCAAATAATTTGGAAAAAGTTGTGCTAAAATTAACACATTTTCTCGACGCATCATCTGCTGCATCATGTTTATTAACTTACAAATTCAATGTCAATAGGTAGCAGAGCTTTGAATGCTGGTGGTGGTATAAACGGTTCATCTACTTCAACTGGTTGTGAAACCGGTGAAGGCTCAGCTGGTGCGTCATAGTTGAATCCTACTTGTCCGTAGCCCGCTGCATGAAGACGCTTCAGCTCTTCCTCTAAAGATAAAAATTAGACAATTGAGAATTTATTTTACTAATGATATGATGAGATGCTTATGTAAATAAAGGATGATGATGTGATGATGTCATGTGGACAAGACAATTAAAAAGACTCAAAACAAGATGTCATCATTAAAAATCAATCAAATATTTTCTTGAAAACATTTAGTAACCTTTGTACATTTCTTCTTCGTCCTCATCTGTGTGCAGCGCACGGTATCTCTCCTCATCACATAGCTGTTCAACATCCTGCTGGTCTTTACTAAGTTCCACTCGCCAATCATATCCTCCGGGTGGAGCCTCAAGCCTTGACAGGTCGTGAAGAGCGCCCCTTGCGTCATACCTAGCCAAATATTATCATAAATTAACTCATGACTAAACATTGGAAACAAGCTAGCGTTTTAGCGCACCAACAGTTGGGGACCTATATTACAATTAGACACATAACGGAATAGTATATTTTGTTTAAAAATAATGGATTTGTTCAAATATAATAGATCCATACAAATCATGGAGATTAGATATTGTAATGTTACTGTACATATGTTAATTACCTAATAAAAATGCAGTTTTACTTATTTCTTAAACATTGAATATACAAATGAATCATTTATCTAAATATATTTGAAGGTAAATATGTCTGAAATTAATTTTAATGTGGTCCTTTTGGTGTAATATTAGTAAAAGCCAATTATTCTCATAAAAAACATTGATAATTTTGAAGATGTATGTCATTCCGAAATTCCTATTTAATGTTTAATACTAACCAAATTATAAAGTAAAAAGTACTTGTAAAAACAGAACAATTAGTACTCAGTGTCGTGGGTGCACACTCAGATACATCATCAGTTCTTTTTTTTTAATTACAAATTCCTGGTTCTTATAGAGATTGACATAAGTATACATACTCAATTGAACCATTGCAGGTTATACATACCACCGGCGGTTGTCACCATAACATTAACACGACGCCGAGTGAACTCGCAGCACCCGAAGCTCGTACTGCCCGGTCACCTTACTTCTTAAAACATTCTCTGCGAAATACTTAAAGGTCTTCCGAAAATTTAGTTTTTCAGTTATACAACTATCTTTTGTAGGTTTATAGCGCCACAGTTAGCAGTCTTATAGTAAAAAACTGATCGAACCTGTCGATTTTCAATGTTTCATCCCCCATCCACGGAATGAGGTGTTTGCCTTGATCAATATGTAGGGCTTTATCATCGTCTCTGAACAATTTGCACGAGTAGCCGAACACGAAAAGATCTTCTTTCTTCTCCTTGTATTCACTCTTTCTTAATATACCGGACTCACTTTGACCTCCAGTCCACTTTAGAGACATTTTAGACTAAAAACAGAACTTATAAAATCATGAAGCTAAGTAAATCACCCATGCCAAATCTCACAAATTCACCATGATGGCATGACGTTAGTGAGTTAGGATCGTTCAGAAATATTTATAATGACAGCTTACAGACAGGGGTTTCGTTGAAAAACTGAAAACAAAACAATATCACTTGATCCTTTTGCCTATACTATAAAGCGTTCTAATTTTTTTAACATTTCTGTGTATTATACTTATGCAGATATAACCAAAAGCAGATTGATGTTTTCTTTAATCGGTTGATCACGTATACAAAACGACTTGAAAAAAAATCGATGAAGATCAGCATCGAAATTTCGAAATATCTTCAGCGTGTATCTTCTGCCTCTCAGCTTTACAACACCTATCGATGTAGTCAATTGACGAACTAAATGTACAAAAAATCCTTTCTTTTTCAAGTGGAAATCTCCACTGATGCCCCCCGTTGGTCAGCGGGTTATGTCTCACACAAACCAAAGAAATCCCCACGCGCTTCGTCTCTTAATTACCAGGGTGAAAGGATATCCGAGGCATTTCTTTCCCACCCTAGGTCGATTCTAAGCCATCTACAGTTTTATGATGGTCCTTGAGTGCGGGAAGCCAGCACGGTGTCCTTCTAAAAATCGCAAGGGTGTGCCCGTTGCACCGCCTTTAGAGGATTGTGCAACCTCTGGATTCCGTTTTCAGTTAGGCTTTTATGGCTTATGTGCGAGTAACTGTCATCTTGACCTCCCAACTCCAAGAGGAAAATCTGCACTAGAGCCACGTTCGTCAACTAGTAGATTTACCGGCTTGCAGGTGAGATTGATTTGGCACCAAAGATTTTGGTGAAGAAGGAGCCTCTTTCACTGCTAGGTAGTGAACCAACTTTTGGTGTTAAAATTTCAATAGAGGAGGAACCACTTTTTGTTGGTTTTCCATTAATACTTAACGTTCAAATGAGTTAGACTAACAAATAAGATTATTTTGCAAATATATACAATAAACCACAAAGAACGCCATTTTTCCTAAAAAAAAACTAAACAATGGCAACTGGACAGGCGACGGGCGATACAACTAGATGCAATACTGCCAAATTAAAGACGTCAGAGGTAACGCAATAACACCTTCCCGATGAGTACATTAGATTTGGTCGAACTATATACGTTTCAAAAGGCATATGGCGGACGTTTTATATATTTTTGCATCGAAAACTGATAAAATCTTTTAGTTATGAGTATCTTGTGACCGCTAGAGCGTATTTGTTAAAAATTAGATGATAAACGTTAGTTTTAATGTGTATATAAGTCTATTATACCTAGAGTCTTATAAATATTGATAGTATTTTCGTGCGTGGACGTTTTGATCCGTATTGTTGAAAAACGAAAAGTCTGTGATATAAACAATATACATAGGTGATAGATTAATTTCCTGAACAATTTTGTATATATTGTAAAGTTGTTATAGAATTTTAGCGAAGGTAATATATCGCGAGAAGACTGAGTAACTGAGTGGAGGAATTGCGAGCTATGTCAGCTGTGAACCTATTGTCTTCTTTGAGGGAGAAACCGACCGATGAAAACCCGAATGATGGCTCGAACCCTGAAGGTAAGTACTTTACATTATTACCTATAAGAACTTTATCTTTATACCTTCAATAACTTGATTACCTTGTGTCGATACGCTGTTTATGCAGTTTTCAAAACATTGACCCTAATTTCTTGTGATTTCTAGTTCCATTGATATGTTTTGCTCACAACATATTATATTTCAATAACTAGAGTAACTAACTATCGTTGCAGGCTTTCATCAAGTCTTGTTTATTGCAAGTTCTAATCAGATTCTGTTTATTTTTATGTTGGTTATTACTAGAACAACATCTTTCCAGAGAGGTACTGTTTCATCTTTCCAGTGTGAAAATTTAGTTCCAATGTAATAGGATGGTCTGGTATCTGAAAGAAAAAGGTACTTTATTGATAAATAAAATGTATACTATGACATGACATTTCAAATTAGACAAGATAATCACATTAGAACAGTAAACATACTCAAATTGAATTCTGTAATTACATAAATGTGTATTGCAAATTTTTATGATAATTAATAACAATTTCTCTTACAATTAATGTTTACATTTTTGTTCAGAAGGTTGTGTAATGTCTGTTTCATTTGTTTCATAAATTGATGTTTAATAATATGGTCCGATCCTTATGACAACTGTTTCTTATTGTTGTTGAAATTTAATTGCCAACTGGCATAGCTAATAACTTTATGGGAATTTTAACTTCATTATTAACTTTTTTTTAATGTTCTTTTTTTATATTTAGAGGCACAGAACTTGTTTATTTCATGGGCTAATTGGCTTGCAAGTGCCAAAGCAGTATACTCTTGAATTTATGTAAAATTTTGGTATGGTACAACATACAAAATAAAAACTAAATTCTGACATATCACCATCAAATCCTACCTTCTCACAAAGCATGTATGCTGACAATACAGCTTCAGATCTACGTCTTAGGGAGCAACCTATTAAGGACAGTGACTTTACAACTAATGACTGTTTATCTCACACTGAAGATATCTTGCCCAAGTCCTATTTGAAATATGTTTTATTGAAGATGCACTGTTCTGTGCTGGCTGAGAAACTTCTAGGCACCCCTAAAGCACAGACTGCCATCCTGCCAATAGGCTACTGTCTACTAATGTGTATCACAAACTTTTCCTCTCTCCAAACATTGTGCTGTGCCCTGTAGGGCCATAATTGTAACAATAATTTTAACCTGAACAACTGTACTACATTATGGAACCCAATAAATGTATTGAGTATTAAAACACACTAAGAAATGCCTGGCACGCATTGCAGTGACTTTTAACATGTTTTTTATGGTTCCATGGATTGAACCCATAGTGTAAAAACATAACCATATTAACTCAGACTCTTTTGTCTATCTGTGTTCTCAGTCTGTATCTACTAGTTGTAGTCTGTATGTACTATGATGGCTAGACAGTTGAAATTTTCATGATTTCTGTTACCTCTATAAAATTATATTTAAGGGGGCTCCCATATAACAAACAAGAGCTTTTGCTGTTTGTGTTGAAATAAACATACATATATACATATAATCACGTATTTATCCCCGAGGGTTAGGCAGAGGTGAATTAACACCCACATTTCATCAATCATTGAATTCAGTCCCACGTAATAGGGGGTGAGCCTATTGCCGTCTTCCGGGCACTATTGTTGACTCGAGCAATGCATCAAAAGCTGAGTCTGGACTGTATATACACACATCAACAAAGTCTAGGGAACAAGGACATTTCTAGTTTTTATTTAAAAACCCTTTCTTGTAATAGTGAGTGTTTTATATCAATAGAAGGGTATTTTTATACCGTTTTTAATTTTAATTTTAATAAAAACATTCTCATATCAATTTTTTTTTTTTTTAAGAAAGAATTGAATAGTGCCAATATTGAGTATTACAACCTTCTATGATTAGGCACAAAAATAACGAGGTAGTAAGAAATACAGTAATTAACCGTACTTTAAACGTTTTTAATAATCTGTAGGACCTCCTAAAGCATTAGCAAAAGCTCGACAACGGCGTGGCATACTTAGTATGAGATTGTCAATCATCGTCTGTGAAATATGGCTCCATACACTGCGAAGGTGTAAAAAAAGTTGTTCTTCAGTGTTCAGATTTTCCAAAGAATCACTGAAAGCTCTTCTCCCAAGCAAATCCCAGGCATGCTCTATGGGATTGAGGTCGGCAGACTGAGCAGGCCTTTCCAACGTCGTAATATTGTGCTCGCTTAACGCATTGACCACTACCCTCGCGGTGTGTGACCGTGCATTATCTTGCATGAACATAAAATCTTGACCGAACTGCTGTCGATGAGGGATTACCATGGGGTGTATAACCTCCTGAATGTATTGGTTTGCATTCAAATTGCCCCGTATCCAAACGAGGTCGGTCCTTCCACCAAGGCGAATTCCAGCCCATACCATGATTGTTCCACCTTGGTAAGGATGAACTTCTTGCGGATTCTGGAGACGACTCCGACGTCCAGGAACTCGCCATATACGCACTCTTCTCGAATCAGGATGAAAACCGAAGCGAGATTCGTCGGAAAACAGAACCCGTGCCCATTGATGGTCGGTCCACTGTAAATGTGCGTTAGCCCACAATAAGCGACGACCTCGATTTCCACGTCGAAGAGCTGGACCCCTAAGCGGTCTGCGAGCATGAAGATTGGCTTCGTGTAGTCTTCTCCTGACAGTTTGATCGCTAATAACCATTTGATGCTGAAACTGGAGGCCTGCGACCAACTGACGAGCAGTAATCGTGGGTTGCCGCCTTGCGGAATTTTGCAAGAAACGATCTTGTCGCGGGGTAGTAACCCTATTTCGTCCCCTGTGACGTTCGGCAACATTCCCTGTAGACCTGTAGCGCGCCCATAATCTGCAAATTACGCTTGGTTGGGTGTTGACAGCATCCGCTACGTCGCGTTGAGTTCGTCCAGCTTGTAGCATATCAACAGCCCTTAACATCTCTTCGCGACTTAAATGACGACGTGACATGATGACTACAGTCACAAAAATGCACAAACCATACGTAAAAGACGTATTATTGATAATAAACGTTATTTACAATCAAAAAAAATAATTTTTATTTTGCCTCAGAGAAACTGCACAATCAAACACTTTTCAAAGTTTTCCCTCCATATTCGAAAATCATTACTTATTTAAATTTATTTTTAAATTTCGAACAACTCTGTAATCTACTTTATTCTATTTTTATTTATTTGCTGCCAGTTATTTGCAAAACAAGATTTACACGAAAAAAAATAATTGGGGTCATCTTGTTCCCTAGACTTTGTAGAGGTGTTTATTATCTGTCTGGTGTTAAACAGCCCTATCCCTTAGTCACCTTGTACGACACCGCATGGGAAGTGATGGGGTGGCTCCAATTCTACTCTACCGGGAACCACGCGGCATTTTGCGACATGTTGAAATAAAAACAAAATGAATTACATAAACTGGCGAAATGTGGGTGCTAGTATCTCTGCCTACCCCTTCGGGGATATAGACGTGAGTTTATGTTATGTTATGATGAATTAAGGGAAGCCCTATAAATAATGATATGGAACCCTTTGTGTACAACCTTCACGGTCACATCTAGTAATAATAAATGAAATATTCTACATTTTAAACTGCGGTATCTAGACCCTACTAAGCATAGCTTAACTAGCTTGTGTTATGTTATCTTTTTTTTTTTTTTTTTTTTTACGTGCGCAAAATCCCCACGGATACCTCCCCACCGGAGCCGGTGGAGGAGGTTATGTCGGACTCGAACCGACTAAAGCGCACGCCGCCTGTGGGTCGTTTTGGTTGCCGAAGGTGAGGTTGACAGGCATATCCCTCGCACCCCGGCCGACCCAGGGCCATCTCTCACGATCTGGCCCTCGTCTCGGGTGTGGGGACTACAGAGTCCCCAACTCGACCCCGGAAACGGGGAGGCGCGCTAGGCGCGCCACCGCCGCGGCCTGCTTCTGCCAGGGTAACAGGCGGCTCCACCTGTCACCCCCAGGCCGGCGCTCATGGGGGGCGGAGGTCGTTCATCGACCTCCGACGCCCGAGTTGCCTTCGTACGCGGGCAGCTTGGCTTGCGATCCTTCGTCGCTCCCGCTGCCGCTCCCGCCCCGCCTCCTCCTTCACGAGCATTACTTGCTCGCAGAAGGAGGCGCCGGCCGCCCACGCATCCGCGCAGCGGACCATCGCCGCGAGCAAGGTGGAGAGCGTGAGAACTCTTGTGTTATGTTATCTAGAATGCGGATAAACATACCTAGATACTTTTTTTCTTGTAAATACATAGAAACACCCAGACCACTGCAAATATACGTATTCATGCAAATATTTGCACTGAACGGGATCAAACCCGCGCCCCCCTGCTTAGCAGTGATGTCGTCTACATATATTTCCGTTAGTCGCCTTTTACAATACCCGTCGGATGAGAAGGGGTGGTGATACTTGTATTCTTTCTCTGTCACCACACAGATACAAAGAAGTTTTTATCTTACACCAATCTCATTATATAATTATTAATATTACAAAACAATGTACCTAAGTAACAACAGTAGCGTCGTGTTTTTTTTTTGCTACATTTGTGGTTCGAGCGCCAATATAGCAGTTCGAGTTTCGGTCTCATCTTCCCTTCCACAATTTGGTTTATTTTGACTTTTACGTCAGTGACTGCCGTCTGATCCCCCATGAAGCCTGCGCCTCGTCAGTCAAACATCAGATGCACACGCTGAGTCTTAGGCCCCAAGGAATTTGTCTTCTTTTTCAAATAAAGAATGTTTCAGTAAAAAAAAAATAAGCTTATGACAATTGGTTAGAACCAAAGAAAGGAGGGCGGTGAATCGGGACCTATGCTCCCGAACCTCCGCCTAGTGGGAGAGGCCTAGCTACCAGCAGTCGATGGCAATATGCTAATTGATTCATTAATTGAATAAAAAATAATAGGTTTTATTGGTAACAAGCTAATAAGGTATAATTCCGAAGCCGACTGTATCTGACAACTACCTACGCATGGAGCATATACATTACTTGTTAATAATTCGATACGTTTAAAGGGAACCATTGAGAAGCCGCATTGAACTACGTGCATCTGCTACATGTCTCGGCAGTTGTCGTATACGGTCGACTTTGGAAACGTACCTTAACGTACCGCTTTGTAAATGCAAATAAATGCTTCACTTTAGCATAATAATCATTAAAAGATTGCACCCATAGCGTAAAATGCGTTGGTAGGTATAACGTTGAACAATCAAGGAATAATAAAAACTGTACACCTTGCAATACAAAGCACCGTTCGGATCGACTGTACAGTTTCGAGACTTTTTACTCTTTTATTTATGTATACAATGTCGAACACAAAGCTATACCTACCTACCTACATATTATAGGAACATGAATTGCATTACCAGGGGTTATAAATCTGATTGTCCATTCTCTCGCGTAGTATGGTCCCCTTTATTGCAAAATTTCACTGTCCATTAGGGTGGGATTTGTATACATTAACATATGCGCGACCTTCAACAGTTCATCTATACTATAATATTATAAAACTGAAGTTTGTTTGTTTGGTTGAACAAATCTCAGGACATGGTTTTAAATTGAAGAAATATTTTATCTATTGAAATGTCTGTTCATTGAAGAAGGTTATAGGCTAATATATCATCACGCTACTACTCAAGGGAGCCGAGTAATAATTATAAATGTCAACAAACTGGCAGATTCTCATACGATATTTTTCCATTATTTATTTATAAATTTCGGTCATATGAAAAGGGCAAGTGAAGAAGCATTTGCGTCGGAGGTCGATGAACGACCTCCGCCCTCCATGAGCGCCGGCCTGGGGGTGACAGGTGGAGCCGCCTGTCACCCTGGCAGAAGCAGGCCGCGGCGGCGGAGCGCCTGGCGGGCCTCCCCATTTTCCGGGAACGAGTTGGGGACCCGAGAAGAGGGCCAGATCGTGAGAGATGGCCCTGGGTCGGCCGGGGTGCGAGGGATATGCCTGTCAACCTCACCTTCGGCAACCAAAACGACCCACAGGCGGCTTGCGTTTTAGTCGGTTCGAGTCCGACATAACCTCTCCCACCGGCTCCGGTGGGGTATACGTGGGGATTTTGCGCACGTAAAAAAATTAAGAATTATATATATTAAAAGTTAAGAAAGCATTTTGATGAAGCGGTCAATCATTGTAACATGGTGTATGTTTATAATGGTGACCTTCGTTCCTGGAACTGCCTTCAGCTTACCATCAAGCGGGATGAAGTCTAATTGACGTGTCCTATATAAAAAATAAAAGTGGCTTAAAGGGACTAATTATAAATGTAATGTTGCCTGCGCCCCCACAGCTCCACTCACGGTGTGGTAATCCTCTCTCCTCGAGACATACAGGACTACAAGAACGTATAACCGTAACTGATAATATAGGTTATTAGTGCCTAACTTTGAGTGAATCAAATCAAGAAAAAATACATTTTCGATATCAAGTTTAGCAGTATTTCTGGGGGTAGTTTAAAAAAAACAAAAAATATGTGGGTAGATAGTTCATTAATTTCATTATATAGGGACTTTAAAGTTTATTTGTTTTCAGCGCACCAAGCATAATCCTTTACCATAGTAATATGAGCACATGCAGGAAATAAAAACGAATAAATGTGTTTTTAACTATTACAGAATCAAAGCTACTAAACCTATAATTCCATCAAAATCTGTGAAGTAGTTGCACTAGAGGCATGTATCCCACACATACTGTATCACGAGTAACCACCGTACCGGACATAGCTTGTAGATTATATTACCGAGCAAATAACGAAAATCTCCCCTGAAACTTAAAAATATATTAAAATACCTAATTCATCTAATACACAATTAAAAGGCTAGAAAATGTCCGCTACGTAAATAATTTGGTGCGTGATTCAGTCCAATATCCACGCCATGAATTGTATTTGCTTTAAATGAAAATTAAAGCGGCTTATAGTGTGAGTAGGACTCGTGCACGAATTTAGTTTTTTTTTTAAATATACATACATATAATCACGCCTATCTCCGGAGGGTTAGACAGAGGTGAATAAACACCCACATTTCACCATTTATCAAATTCGGTCCCACGTAGTAGGGGGTGAGCCAATTGCCGTATTCCGGGCACTATTGTTGACTCGAGCCAAGTCACCTCGCCTGATGGTAAGCTATTTAGTTATTAAATAATAACATAACATAAACTCACGCCTATGTATCCCCGAAGGGGTAGGCAGAGGAGCTAGCACCCACATTTCGCCAGTTTATGTTTAGGTCCCAATGTAATAAGTGGCGAGCCTATTGCCATTAACCGGACACTTATAAACCTGCGGTAAATACACACATAACTTCGAAAAGCATCGAAAAGTCATTGGTGTGTGCCATGGTAAAACCAGGGATCGAACCCGAGATCTCGTCTCAGCAGTCCATTACCCATACCACTAGGCTACCGCGTTATTTACCGTTTTATTACCGGTGTACCGGTTTATTGTGAAAACATTTAATAACTAAATAGCTTACCATCAGGATAAATAGCTCACATTATTTGTTGTTTTAGCGACAACGGAAATACATCATCTGTGGAGATTTCAACTGTCTGGCTGTCATGGTTCATGCATTTAAAATCCAGCCTGGTGACAGACAGACAGACGAATAATGGAGTTTTAAAAATAGGATTCCGTTACGGAACCCGTACGTAACCCTAAAAATAGTAAAGGAAATGTTTACATTGTTTACTCTTTTGCAGCAGCAATTACTAGTCAATCAATTAAAGTGTTTATATGTTCAGAACATGCTACTATTGGCCATTTTGGTACTATTTAACTGTTGCCCGCGGCTCTGCTCGTATGGATGACAACAGCCATGTCTGTAAGGATTAAATTAAATCTCGGTCTAGTTAATCTCTGTACCAAATAGGTTCAGTGGTTTACACGTGTAACCGTAACAGACAGACAAACAGAGTCAACCTCGCATTTCTAGATGTGTATGTTTATCTACATTCTAGAACCCATATTACAGTCCTTACTTTGTATTCTTAAATAATTTCTAGACCAGTAACTTTTATCACTGCGAAATATAAAACACGTTAAGATAAATCTTTACAAAGATAAAAAAAAGTTTTTATGGTTGATCCGTAACGAAGGGATTGCGAAAGACGACACGACCCCTACTCTGCCGTTGCCCTAAACATTAACATGCAGGGGAGAAATTTGCGGGGGATATGAAGGTCGACGGTGGACCATTGTATGCATAAAGTCTGCAAAATAATGATCGTATTATTTGGCATGATTTAAATTGGTAAGCATAACTTAACCAGCATATGGAGTAGTCTAGAATGCGTATAATAAAACATACTTAGATACTTTTTTTTTCGTAAATGCGGTTTTTCTTTTTATATAGTACACGTCAATTGGACTTCGCCTTGCCTGATGGTAAGCTGAAGGCAAAGTCCCAGAAAAGAGGGTCACCATTACTTACACATCAGCTTGACGGCCTCATCATATGCTTTTTCACGCCCCGCTTAAAGTACCCGGGACTGTAGGAAGAAGGCAACATGTGAGCTGGTAATGAATTATACACAGAAATATTATATTATACACAGAAACTCATTTATCATCAATCCTTGCATTATTTCCGTTCGCATCCGAATCTTTCACCTGGGGAGTCTGGGATCCGCTTAAATGTTATGTGGTTTGGTTTTTTCGGATATATCGGAAGCTACTACAGTCTGACCTCTCAGTCTGAGGCCTGAGGGCATATATATATATATAGTGAGATGAGAAGTATTCGTGATTTTTTCGAACCTCCTTCCCCCTGTTGAGCCTCACTTGAATAATCGAGAGCTCAAAGCTGTCACCCATCCAAATGGTAACCGTAGCTTAACCTACTGATCGTTGACTGAACAGTGAACGCACCTGACCACTAGCGCTTCTTCGTTATGAATGTGCAATCATTTTGAATGACCAAGTTGTGCAATCGGCCGTCTCCAATATGTAGGTATGCTTAGTATGCTTTGTTCTACTACTGCAGTAGTACATATTTAAATTATATTTTCGCACTAGCTGTAGCCTGCGACTCCGTCTGTGTTAAATATTATTAACTCCGTTACTGAAGGTCGCAGGGTTTTTTCATTCCGAAAAAGTAGCATTGGTGCTATTCTAGATTATAATCTATCTAGATATGTACCAACTTTTTTTATCCAGACCCGTTCAGTCGTTTTTGCGTTAAGAGTAACAACAAAGGTAGATAGCATGCCCATTAGTCGTCAGACGGGCACTGAGTATTAGGCAGCAGGGAGATCATATCCTTAAGTGTTACAACTTTCCCAGGAAGATAAGAGACTGGTCAATTCTATGTGTTTGTCTTGTTTCCGGGTCAGCACATAAACAATAACAAATACATTTTAAAATAAATAAACTCTATACATTATCTGAAGTATCTAAAGTATATTATGTATAATTGATATTATGTAGTATCATATTAAGTGTTTAGAATATCTAACTAATCTATACTACTTACATATCATTGTTAAGTGTTCGTATCTGTACATTGGAGATATTAGGAGGTAGGACACGACGGTATTCCCGTCCGAATTGAGCAATCCGACTGGGGAAGTACCTCCACCCTACAGAATACCACGGCTATAATAACCTCGTTGTGTTCCCGGCGGTGAGTAGGGTAGCCAGAGCTCACTGGAGAGTTTTTGTGCTGTCAGTGGGAAGACCAAAAGCTTGTCCTCATTTTGTGTTCTGCACTGAAGGCACTTAAAATCTCTGTTCTTACAGGGTCGGCAGCACGGATATGACTCCACTGGTGTTACACACGTTCATAGGCCACGGTAACCACTTTCCATAAGGTGGGCCGTGTGCTTGTCTGTCACCTAAGTTGTATAAAATAAAAACTTGGTTTTGTTATATTAACGACTAGCTGACCCACCCCAGCTTCGCCCGGGGTATATTTTGAAGCTTCATATCCCTTTGAGCCCGTATGTTTTAGTCTTTAAAATATGTATCAAAAATTGCCAGCTTTGTTAACATTTATTATCAATGCTCCGCTCCCTTAAGTAGTAGCGTGATGATATATAGCCTAAAACCTTCCTCGATAAATGGACTACCCAACACTGAAAGAATCATTCAAATCGGAACAGTAGTTCCAGAGATTAGCGCGTTCAAACAAACAAACAAACAAACTCTGCAGCTTTATAATTATATTAACGATACTGAACAATTTTTTTTATTTTAATTTCTTGTCTGTATGTTGGCGATGGACGCAAACTACTGAACGGATTTTGATAGTGTTTTCTTAGGAAACTTGGTCAGGCTTAAAATCGTTAGATCGCAATATGTTGAAATGCTGTAAAAACCAACATCCACGCGTGCGTAACCGCGAGCATATACTAGTAAATTATATTGTCGGGATCCCGAGATAAATTTAATCTTAATTCGTGATTTATTGTCTCATTTCTGTGAATTCACCGTGCTAACCGCATTGCAGTCGTTTTGCAGGATATTCCGCCGCTTTGCTTACATCGATATGGCTTGCCTGTGGTATGGCGATGACTAGAGAAGGCATACAAACAAAGCTCATTATTTTCTACGAAATATTCTTAATTCTTTGTATTTATGTTCTTGAGTTGGTAGAAATTAATTTAGTATTTATCGCCATGAGAGGCGTGACAATAATATATCAATCAATTAGCCTATCGCATGTCTACTGCTGGATATAGGCCTCTCCCAATGTGCTCCCGATTTATTACTATACAGCAGCGGTAGGCAACCTTTTAGCACATATGGACCGCATTTTTTTATACAACTTAGGTGGCAGACAAGCACACGGCCCACCTGATGGAAAGTGGTTACCTATGAACATGTGACAACAGTGGAGTCTCCCCCTTGGAGTCAGTGGGGTTAGTCGTGTCGTACTCGAATCGAAATTGCCCCCGGAAATGTCACATCCTCGACCTGCATCTGCTGAGATGTCAGGTGACTGCACCAGTCGCTGTACTGGATGGATAATTATAATTGCAATTTGAAATAAATAGTTTTAGAAAAACACCCGATACTTCGGGTATTATTCACAAAGTTTTGCATTACTTTTAGTTTTGAGTCGGTCATTATAATTATTTCTAAAATATTGAGGGTAGTTTAACTACAAACGCCTAGTGGTCACCGAGTCGAACTAGTCTTTGAGACGAGTTCGTGTGCTAGTGTCGTCCCCGGTAATTAGCGAACATTCGAATTTCCCAGTGTCTTGACCAAGTCGTGTTTAGTGCAACCGTCTCTCTGACGATTATTTTTAATTTTATTTCAACTAAGTGTTAAGTTCTTTGTGTGTTTTATATATATATATACAATCGTTATTCATTTATTTTATCACTAGGTAGTTAGTAAGGTTAAGTTCTTTTAGACGCCATTTTGTTGACGCGTCACTCGTGTAGTTGATATGGTCAGTAAGGAGACTGTGACGCCGGTTGGCGTAGTTATTAAGACAAATCGACGTAGGAGACGTAGGGCTGGTAGCCGAGCTGCGAAGAGACGTGCGCGTAAGAACTCTGCAGCAGCTGCTATCGTCGCGGCCGGTCTATCCCCCGAGAAAATTAATTCACCGGCCAAGTGCGCCGTGCATGCGTTTCTGCTTAGGTATCAGAGTGCAATGAGGAAGATACCGACTCAGTTGCCGCCGAAAGTTCACGCAGGCCCACCTACGAAGAGAGTCAAGCGTGTATCTTGGCGTAAGTGATATTTATATTGGCATATATTTTTTACAAACATCAAAATGGAGGTTATGTAACGTGGCACGTACACAAGGGGAGAGGATAGGGGGTATGAAAGCGTTAGAGTATTTGTTTAGTTGTTACTTGTCACGGCTACTCACTATAGAATCGAACTGCAAAACGATTTATTTACTAAAGCACTACTCATAACAGAAAAATAATTTGATAAGCGCCTGAAATTTGCTCACATCGTGTTTTGTTAATTTTGTTGTGTAGCTCAATCCTAACATATAAAACAAAGAAACTCTCATATTATCGTTTTGGTGCATTGCAAATTCGTGTTAGAGGCACAATAGGTTACCTTCATACCAACAAGTAGCATTGCTTTCATATGCACGCATGTGCGTTATGCACGATTTGTGCAGATAGCACCGCGTGGTACCTACCATAGACAATATACATACACATATAAATATACATGTTGGATGTAAAAGGTTGCGAACTTGATACATGCCAGATTTCCACGGCGCGCGGTTTCACGGTACGTGGTTCGCGAAATCGCGTCTGAAAAACCTCGCACAATGGAAACCCGGCCTTACAATGCTGCGCGCAAACCAGCTCACTCAACACTGCTCTGTAGACTCGTATCACTCGAGTGTCTTTAACCAATGAACCGCACCATCCCGTTTCGTATCTGGAACAAAGCAAGGCTGACATGTCACCATTATTATATGACGGAAACAATTCCACGTTAACCAAATCTTTCCTATGTTTTGGAATTCTTTACCAACGAATGTTGCAGCGTGCCTGGGTTCTTTAAGTGGGCCATTAAAAGCATATTTCGAGACTGTCTAGTTGAGAATCACCAGTTACACATTTTTGCCATCTGAAAGGTGGCCTTCGTTCTTTAGAGTTCGTTCTTAGCATGTAACAGGGCGAAGTCATTTTGACGGTACTAAATAATTATAAGAAAACGTGATAATTTTTTTACCAGTTCATTGGTAGAAGACACGGGCCTCGGCAAGCTACATTTATTGGGTCTTTAACAGCTTTTAAGCTGTAGCAACAATGGAGATGATGCAGTTTGATATAGCGTACCTATTTGCAAGGTTTAAATAAATACAAGCACACCGTTTCAATACAATAAACCGGTTTATGTACAAGTCATTTAAAAAAATCGGTTTTCGTTATACCTTCTGCGAAGTCTGCATTTCAGCATACATTAATTAGATCTTCAATAATTATATGAATTGAGTGTAATATTGCGTGTGAATTGTAAGACAAAAATAATTTATCAGCTGTTGTTATTGTTCCAAAATGTTATCAACGTATTACATTCGCGTTTCAAGATATACATTATCGTATTATGAGTTTCAACAAGTACTGAGATTGTGGAATGTTATTATATTGTCAGTGGCGTTGAATGCGAACCTTCGTTTTTACTTGATATATGCAGAAATAGAATTAAGTTAAACTAAACATTGCAATTATCATAAAAAATATCATTCACTTGAACATGATAAATTCTTTCTTTTATTCTTTCGGTGTAAAGATCTAAAGCCAGAAAAACGAACTGAAGCAGACTGCTCATTAGTCTATAAGATCTTGTCTAGAATTACCTATTGGTAACCCCATTTCTTTGTAATTGCTATTTTTCAGTTTGCGAGGGAATTGTATGAATGGTCCGAATTTTTTTATAGCATTTTAAAGAAAATTCATCGTTACAATTCTACTGAGTTTAGTCAGTTGCATCTGTTCCTATTAGTCTAGCAACCAGATTAATAAAAAGCGTAACAAATGTTATTTGTGATTGACAATAACTCGTGGAGTCCCGCGTCAGCCTTGGACTCACAAATTTCCGTCTTACTACTTGCATTCATTAGATAATTGCACTGGTTATTTATGTACAGTGAAATCTGTCGCTGTTAGACACTGAATAAATATAGACTGTCGTCTATTTGGGTACTGGTGGTGCTAAGATCGCTTACCAGGTGAACACAGACAGTCTGGCTCTCTCCCAAAGTCTTTCTCTGGATTGTATAATATGTTAAATGTTGCTCGCAATCCTGCCCATGTGGAGGTACTGAAGTCGTTAAGTTTTCAAATTCTTTTACGCATTTTTTGTATTTTTTCTACTCTCCATATTATTTGCGCAGGCCTCAAAGGTATAAATAAACCTTTGAAGCTTCTTAGAACAAAATCGACACCTGACTTATAGGTTTAAGTCTTTTTCGAGTTACCGCGTGACGCAATCAAGGGATACAGGCATTCATTTTTAAATATTATTATATATGTAAATTACACTCACTACAGAAATTCAACATTTCGTATACTTGTATTGAATCAGTCTTTTTGTCCATCAGACTATTTAAACATTAACGGACATCAAAAAAGCAATAACAATAATAGTTACGGCCCCTTTTTTAATTCTTTTGCAGCAGCTTGTTAAACAGAAATGTCTGTAAGTTATTATCGAGTCTTTGTTTGATTGTCCGTATGCATCGCTATATCATTGATACGATTGCGATGCAAGTTGAGCGCATTGTGGTGCGCAAAAATACCTTTATATTTGATGCGTAATCTGGATCAGGGGTCAATAGTTTTTTTAAACAGGATTTTTTTAAATACGCTTACATCTAGTACAAACAGATCAATTTTACTGGCCATGCTTAGTTTGGGTTTAGAGTATTCTTTTTATCATTTCTTCGTTTTATCAAAAAGAAAATACAGATGGATGTAGAAATAATATCGTGTGGCTATTAACTTTTGTGATTTTTGTTTGCAAGATAAAAGAAAAACTTAAAATACTTTTGCGGGGGTTTAACACTTTATCAAAATAATGTACATCGATAATATATTATCACTAAGTTATTGGCATGTTATCTTTTGAGCATTTTAGATATTGCAGGGTACTGAATGTACACTTACAATTTTTTTAATAATTGTAAGTGTACATTTTAATAATTTATAATTTGAAGTATTAGATAAATAAATAAATTAATTCGGTAAAGATTGTAATAAATACTAGATAAAGATTCTAATAATTCGAAAAAAAAAATACTAGATATTTTGAAATTAGGCCTTAAAGTATTAGCCTCCAACCATCTTAGCACTTTCTATATTTTTTTTATCGCCGTCGTGTGTCATAAATAACCAGTCGTAGCTACTAGTTTCGCGGGTGAAATCAGATGTCTAGCTATAGGCAGTTAGGCACCCGTGTGGTTTCATTACACTGGCTCAATTAGCATAACGAATAATTGGTAATCCTACTGTCGAATGCGGATATTGTGAATACGCAGTGTACACAACTGCATGTTTTGTACGTGTAGTTAAGTAGGCATATTAAGCAAAAAGTACAGTAGCCGATATTATTTTCAAAGTAATCATGTTTCTTAGGCATTCATATTTTAGTTATTAATTGTTTATTGTAAATGTTATTAACATTGTGGTTACCTTATTTTTCCTGTCGCCTCCAGGCCTGCGCTCAGAAAATCAACCCGCTCCTTGTCGGCTCTCCACTGTGTCCTCTGTATTTTTTGACACCACTTAGGTGGCAGACAAGGACACGGCTCACCTGATGGAAAGTGGTTACCTGGCCTATGAACGTGTGCAAAACAAAGGACGGTACAGAGGAACACTTAAAAACCTTTTGAGCAGCTCAGGGCCGCTCCCTCAGTCCTCGGCCGGAATATGTCGTAGGGGTTACTATCTGTCCTGAGGGACAGATAGTGCTACCGTATTCGTTGTCCAGGGTGTACCACAGGTTGTCTAGGTTGGTGTTAGTCTCTCATAGAAACCTCGATTGTTTTAGGTGACGACGGTATATCGAGCGGAGGTGGAGGAGGAGACCCGGCAGTGCTCGCTGTGGGACCTGCGCGCAAACCGCTAACATATACGCGCGATGAGCTCATGCGTCTGCGCAACTCACCACTCGTCAAGCGGAATCTTGAGAACGCGTTTGCTGGATGTGAGGCGCTTGCGCTGTAAGTTTGCCTTTATATCAAGGTTTTTCAGTCTGCAGTATTTATATCAAGAATTTTAAACGTATCATAGGTTAAAATTCTTCTCGCTGAAGCTGGCAATTATTTTTACTCGACAACGGCGCAAACAATAAGCTGATATCCTTTGAACCTATGAGTGTCCTAAGTTATTGTGTTTATTACTGTAGGTTTTATAATAAGTAATTAGATTTTTTGTGACACGCTAGGCAACACGACAGTTCATGATACAACAACATGAATCAGTACCTAAACCTAATCTTGACCCTAAAAAATATACCAACGAGAGAAGCCACTTTATCAGCAACTGTCATATTGGCATTAACCTAACATAGCGACTCGGTGCACTTGCCTCAAGATCTGATGCAGGCTTTCGTCTCGGGGTTGGAAGGTTGAACGGCATTCGTTCCTGTAAGAACTAAATGGATGGAAGAGAGGAAAGTGGATACCAAGCTCCGACTGCTAAGTAGTGAAGATGATTAACAGAATCCACCTTTAGTAGTTGCAGTTGCAGGATTGTTACTTGTATCAATTCTTTCGTTCATAAAAATTTATATGATAAAGTTATTATGGCCGTACTAAAAGTATCCTTTATACCTATTAAGGGATATGAAATGTACTTTAATATGAAGAATAATGTCATGTCTGTTATTGACCAAGAATATAGCGGTGGCACAGCGAAAGCACACCGTCAGTATTGACGTTAATTGTATTGTCTTACCTACATAAAAAAATGCCAATTCTATATATTCTGAACTACGGGGTTTCGGGGTTACGGGGTGATAACTACGACGAACGTAGTGTACGGACAAACCTTTCTGGTTTTTGTTACACTACTAAGGCATTAGACCCAATGTATAAGATAGAAAAAATTTAAACGGTCCAGGTGAGATTCAAACCGGTGATCTTTCCATTACAGGGGAACGCTCTGAGCACTAAGCCACCGAACCTTCGCCTGAAACCATCCAAATTTTTGTATACATATATCCGTCTCACGGCGACGGTTCAGTGGCTTAGTGATCAGACCGTTCCCCCTGTAAGGGAAAGATCGCGGGTTCGAATCCCGCCTGATCGTTACAATTTTTTTCATCTTAATAATAGTTAGCATGCTTAAAATTTCAATTTTAGAGGGTTGTTTAGACTTGCTTTACTTTTTTTACAATAAAACATGTCGATTGTGCGGGTAATTGTGTATTGTGTTATTACAGTGTGCTGAAGAGACGTTCTGATTCGCCCAATGATGACGATCGAGGTGCGAGAGGAGATGCAGCTACTGAAAACCATAAGGTACATATTTCTAGTCCTTTTACAGTTAAGATAACCTTGACATAAAACCAATAAATGAGTTCTTTGTATAGTACTAGATAAACTGTTTAAAACAAAAAATGTATCGCGATTCCGAGGCTGAAGCTGTAATATACGGGACACAGAGCTGCTCAGGAACAGAGACGACATTGCCTCTCTTGCAGGGAAGATGCTTACTACCTATGACCAATTTCAGCCAAGACGGGAGTGACCCTATAGAGTTGTAGAGATACGATGGAAGGTTTTTAAAGTGCCCCTTTTATTAGCAAAGGACGCACCTTACACCTCGGTACGGTCGGTTGAAACCTCAAGACTTTACGCTGTTTTAGTCAATTCGAGTCCATTATAGCTATTTCCTCTGGTGGCCGGCGTGGATGGTATCCGTGGGGATTCCAGCATGAAAAAAAAGATTTTTTTAGCACTTACGTGGAAGGAGGTAGGAGTTAGGGTACTGGACACAAAGAATAGAAAATGAATTTTGGGGCCTATCTCTGTAGACAAAATAAAGTACGCACGCTATGCGTATTTTATTTTGTTATTATTTTATTTTAAAATTTCGGAAAACTTACAGCTAATTGTAACAATAGCAAGGTCAATAACATAATTATTTAAGTACATACGTACATTTGACAAAGAAGTATTCTTATATACTTTACAAGATTAAGTTGAGACAGAAGAGAAACTGTAAAGAAATTTTATTCATTGCTTAAATTCTCACAGAATTTTCTTCAGTTTCACAGTTCTAGTTGTAAACTGGTCTACGTATTGCAGTATTATTTGTATAACATCAACAAAATGTTCCACGTACTTATTTAATAGTATAGCCCAATACCAAGCCATACTAACTTTGTTCCGTTAGCTAGTAATATACATTAAAATACTAATATCATCCTGTACTAGGGTGTGTACGGTCGCGACCGAGACCGCGAGCGTCGCTCTGCCGATCCCCGTGAGCGTGTGCGCAAGGAGAGCGAACCGAGCGGAGGCGGCATCGTGTTATCCCCGCAGCGGAGGTCCTTTACCTCCGGCTGCGGGGCGCCCGCTGCCGCACCGCAGCCTGCGCCGCCTCCGCACCTCGCCCGCACCCGCCCGGAGTCACCGCTGGCGCCGCCCGCCGCTGCACCGACTGCGCAACACCAACCACACCCGCCTAAGCCTGAACAAGGTATGTTCCTTTGTTCTAATCAGGTTTTTTATTTTTTTATACCACTTAGGTGGCAGACAACCGCACGGCCCACCTGATGGAAAGTGGTCACCGTGGTCTATGGACGTGTGTAACACCAGAGAAGCCACTCTCGCGCTGACGACCCTGTAAGCTCAGAGTTTCTGTGCCGTCAGTGTAGAGGACAAAGCAGGACAAGCCTTTAGTCATCCCACTGACAGCACAAATTCTCCAGTGTGCTCTGGCTACCCTACTCACCGCTGGGAACACAACACGAAGTTATTATAACCGCGGTATTCTGTAGGGGGGAGGTACTTCCCCAGTCGGACTGCTCAATTGGGCGGGAATACCGCCGTGTCCTACCTCCTACCAGTACCTACCTGATCAGTAGTATTGCTCGGGACATATATCTTGAACCTAAATGTTGAGATAAACGAGCCCCTGATGCGCGCGAATTGTAATGATCTATGCTTGTTAAAATAAATAAATTTTAGTTCGTCCATCCCAGTAGCATCCAGTGATATTCTCAAAAGAAGTCCAAAGTACGTGTACTGCACGTATAGATCACATTTTAGGTCCAAGATATATGTCCCGAGCAATAGTGGAGGTGTACAGGGCCCAACCAACATCCTTAAGACCCGAGTCCACAATTCTCTTGGAAATTGGTGCGACTGGTTAAACAACCGACGAGTCTCTTGCACAAGCTGTTCTTTATGGTTGAGAGGTCATTGCTGAAATACTCCACATACCAATAAAAACAAAAACTGACACCGGTCACCAAAAAGCTAACTTCGGACGCAACTGGAAAATCACTGAGGAAGTAATCAACAGAGGGTCTTCGGAGTTCTATTAACATCTTTCACCTGCCAACTACACCTGTCGATCAATGGACGAGATTTCGGCACAAGCTGGCGATCGTTCCCGTAATAGCCAAAATAAGCAAATGGAATAGAGGACCCTGGGTTCCGAGGTGAAAGCCTGCAACAAAAAAAGATGATGGAATGATAATCAGAATCTACCTTTGATGGTATCTTTCATTGGTTACTTCAATTCAATGGTTACATTGGTTACGGATAATTCGTACGAATGTCGGTAGATGGCACTTAACCGTCGCCGTAAGACGGATATATCCGTAGAAGAATTTGGATGATTTGGTGAAGGTTCTGGGGCTTAGTGTTCAGAGCGTTCCTGTAAGAGAAAGATCGCGATTCGATCCCGCCTGAACCGGTTCAATTTTTTCTATATCTTAATCGATTTGAATAGTTAGTATACTAAATGTTTTATAATTTCATTCAATAGTATTTATACTTGGTTATAAAAAAATATATATAAAAATTATTTGGCCGTACTAAAAGTATCCTTTATTTCAATTAAAGGATATGAAATGTACTATAACATAATATTAAGTACCTATTGATATTATAATTTGGCCTAGAATATAGTGGTAGTAACAGGTGATGCACGCCATGAGTATTAGCGCTCATTGTAAGCTCTTACCTACATTTTAAATAAATACTTCTGTACCTATGTGTCGGACTAAACACTGCTTAAACAGCTGTACCGATTTTAGTGAGATTTCACGTGTGTTTCAAAACACAATCACATTCGGATAGGTAAATTAATATTCTACTATATAGTACACAGCTACATTTAGAGCCAAAGTAATATTAACAAGCTTCTAATACAAGTTCTAAAATGTTAAACACACGAATTTTCTTTTGTTTTTCTCTTATAAATAAAAATGGACCTTGCTAAGAGCACGTATGTCGAGAACAGCTGGAAATTTTCTTTTTCAAATGTTCCAAAAGTTCCACGGAAGGTTTTAGGTTAAAAAAACGTTCCCATGGGTAACAGAACCGGAAACAGAATTTTACGCGCGTGAAGCCGCGAACTGGTAATTATATAATTATACTAATGATCCATGTTCCACAATTCCAAGTTTGACCGAATATAAATATTACAGGAGGTCGCCGCATCGGTTCGGGCCGTATTATGGTCCGCGACACTCCGAACAGCACGTGGGAGGAGGGCGAGTACCGCGGCGCGGAGCCCTACCGACCTCCCCGCGAGAGGGAGCGCGAACATACCGAGCGGCGTCCCAATAACAACGACAGGTATGACATATTACTATTTTTTTTTGCTTTTCAACGACGAGGGCGATCTTTTAACGAACCTTAGTTCATTGAGATAAAATTATTACTAATGAAGCTTTTGACAACATCACAGCATTTAGTTCTATTGACCGTGGTTTTGATTTGATAATCCTACCAACCAGTATGATGAACGATCATTCGGGTCTCGTTTTCCTTTTTGGAAACGTGGGGAACAACGGTACCTAAAACCTCGTCTCTCGAGGCCATCAAACTGCAAACCACTATTTAGCTTTTTCACAGCTTATTTAAAGATTTGAATTGCTGCAATATAAATACTGCTATATAAATAATAACTTGTATTACGACAATGGAGGTACTACTGCTTTGTATCAGGTTCGACCGGCGCTCGTTCACCCGAGACTCCTACTCCTCTGACATCAAGAGGGAAAGGGACGACCGATTCATCCACGAGAAGATGCGTGACAGGTAATACTTTAAGTTCTGTTTAAGTTCATTCTATAGTATTTTGATACAAAAATGTTGCTGATATTTTATTTAGTATTCATCTTATCTTATTTTGTATTTTATCTTTCATTTTAGAGAGGACAACCGTAGATCTGGTGGTCGCTTCTCTCAACGACGCCTTGAGAAAGAAGACGAACCCGAATGGTAAGCATAGTTTATATTAATAAGGACACCTGGGATATTTACACATTCTTACAGGCTACGGAGAGGTGAATTATACACACATTCCGACAGCCATATTTCTTGATCACACATAATAAACTTTATGACCCTCACTTTTGGGATTATAAAGAAACATAAGCCACAAGTCACATTTGAGAAAATTTCAATTCAATTCATTTATTTATTTGCTTGTAATGTGGTACAACAAAAATATAGTAATCAAGCACATTTCGCCATAAAGTTAGCATGCAAACACAGATTAATAGGAATACATTGCATTGTCCATTGTCCTTTTTCTTTTTTTTTAACGTGCGAAAAATTCCCACGGGTACCCCTCCTCGTCGGAGCCGGTGGGAGAGGTCTCTCGATCTGGCCCTCCTTGGATGAGAGAATTGTCCTTGCTTACCTACTTAGTTTCAAAGAATTAGACAAATTCAAAAGTGTTCGAGTAGATGTTGGTTGCCGGAGGTGTGGTTGGCAGGCATATACCTCACACCCTGACCGACCCAGGGCCATCTCTCTCGATCTGGCCCTCCTTGGATGAGAGAATTGTCCTTGCCCACTAGCAGATTACCTACTTAGTTTCAAAGAATTAGACAAATTCAAAAGTGTTCGAGTAAAACTATGTGAAAACATTGAACTAATACGCTTCATAATATATTTGATTGTGTAGGTTTAGTGGAGGACCGACATCTCAGTTGGAGACGATCGAGCTGCGCGGTTTCGACGAGCCAACCAAGAAGAATGGCAACGCGAACAATAAAGAGACTGAAGTACGTACACATTACCATAACTTTATTTCCAGGCCACACGGCAAAATATGCTATAGCAAAATATAATATTCTAAGACAAAGTTACTTGAGATTCGAAGTATGTCTTGTGCGCTTTTTCACATAACAAAGTGGTTTCAATACTAATTGTTTATTGTATCACTTAACAATATATGTATACTTAATATGAGCCTAATTGCTTAACTTAATTATACCTAGTCACAAGACCTTGACCTATAAGTATTGAGTACTATCGCGACGTCGGGCTTGAGCACAGAACTTACGAAGGCTGGCCGCCTGTGCGTGCCGCTATAGTCACCATCACGCCAGTCGCGGTTGCATCCAACGCTGGAGCTTCGGATACCGAGCTACGCTCTTTACTTTACGATAGCTACTACCGCCTGACCTTACTACTTCAGACCTTACAGTTAATCATTAGGTGTACCCTTACAGGCTTTTTTTTATATAGAACACTCCAATTTTACTTCACGTCGCCTGATGGTAAGCTAAAGGCAAAGACAGACACGTAGCATGGTACAACAGTGGCATTCAACTTGGCGGCGTCATTAGATGCTTTTTCACGCCCCGCTTTAAGGACCCGGGACCGTAGGAAGAAGGAAACACGTTATCTGGTAGAGAATTCTTGGTATAATAGAAGTTTTCGATCTTTCTTCGTCTTTAATGTGTGACGTGAGGAATCCACAGTTTAATTAAAAATTAAAACGAATGTTTCTATGTATAGAAATGGAACAATGGCGGGTCGCGGTCACCGGCGAGCGAGAGATGGCGCGAGACGTCTTCGCCCGTCACACAAAATAACAACGATTCCAATTCTAGCAATGTGAGTTTACTTTATTTTTTCTACTAAACAAGTACAAGAAATCATCACGATTTTACTACTTTTTTTTATACAACTTAGGTGGCAGACAAGCACACGGTCCACCATTAGGTTACCAAGGCCTATGGACACCAGGGGAGTCACACTTTTGCTGCCGACTCTATAAGAACAGTTTCTGTGCCGTCAGTGTAGAAGACAAAGCAAGACAAGCCTTAGATTTTCTTACATCTGCACAAAAACTCTGTAGTGAGCTCTGGCTACACTACTCCTCATCATTTTAGTTTGACTTATATTAAAAATCAACGGCATTATCTCCTGAGTCTATCAACAGATGTACCTATGGGTGAGGTGGCCTTGGATTTCAAAAACCTTGGTGGGTTATTTTTGTAAATATGTAACTAAACTAAGTACATGATACTTAGTTTAGTTAGGTTGTTGTAATAAATCTTTCATATATTGTTTGTCTATGGATTATGTTTTTAGTCTATGAAGTTGTCATTCATATTGACTTAGATGAAAACCTTTAATAAAAGATTATATTTTCATAATAATTTACATAATAGTAGAATTAGTGAAACAGCTTTAATGTTAAAGAACATTGTAAAACGTGTAAAACTAAATGTTGGAAATAAAATATATATATTTTTTTTATACCACTTAGGTGGCAGACAAGCTCACGGCCCACCTGATGGAAAGTGGTTACCGTGGCCTATGGACGTTTGTAACACCAGAGGAGTCACAGTCGCGCTGCCAATCCTGAAAGCACAGAGTTTCTGTGCCCTCAGTAAAGACAAAGCAGGACAAGCCTTTTAGTCTTCCACTGACAGCACAAACTCTCCAGTGAGCTCTGGCTACCCTACTCACCGCTGGGAACACAACACGAAGTTATTATAGCCGCGGTATTCTGTAGGGCGGAGGTACTTCCCCAGTCTACCAGTTTACAGAGCATCACATTTTGGTTTGACTGTTCACACTAATAAACCCATTATAAATATATCCAACTTTTTACTTATAGGATAAGGATTCCGGTGTGGAGTCGAAGAGCGAGGAGGTCACGCAGAACAACGAACAAGCAGAATTTAATCTCGACGAGTTTCTCAAGTTTGACTCCATACCTGATGTTCTTACCGTACGTACTCCACTCCATAACTAAACATGAATAAAAAAATAATATTCCACGACATTATACACAACGCTATCTAGACATGGTAGCTTGTGTTATGGGATCTAGAATGCGAATAAAAATACTTAGATACTTTTTTTTTGTAAAGACATACATATTATACATAGAAACACCCAGACCAATGCTAATATACATATTCATGCATACAAATATTTGCACTGAGCGGAAGTCGAACCCGCGCCCCCTGCATAACAGTCGAATGCTCCACCGCCACGCCACGTAGATCGTCGTCGTCGTTTGTGAACAAACCCTTTTCAAAAATCATCATTATTCTCTGAGCCTTTTCACCGATTTATTTGGGTCGGCTTTATCTGTCATTCGGCTGAACTACTATATTTTCTGTGAAGCAATGACCACAATCCTTTTCAAAAATAAATATGAAAGCATCACAAATACTTGACAAATAGCTTCTTGCCGATTTATGTATCCAGGATTATGTAGGTACAAAAATATTTTTAAAGTATAACATTTTCATATCTTTCCCGACTCTCTTTTTTTTTATAACCCTTAGATGACAGATAAGTACACGGCGCACCTGATGGAAAGTGGTTACCGTGGCCTATGGACGTGTGCAAAACCAAGGGAGTCACACTTGCGCTGCCAACCCTATAAGCACAGAGAGTTTCTGTACCGTCAGTGTAAAAGACAGAACAAGCTTTTGGTCTTCCCACTGACTTTCTACATAAATACTTAGGTATATATATAATACCGATTTATTTATAGACTCAATTACTGTGCTTGGTGCTTACTTTTTAGCTTTTATTATTGTTTACTCAGTACGTTTATATGCACTACTAAAAATGTATTTGTATGTATTGATAGAACGGCGGGGGTGAATCAGAAGGTGGGAGCAGGTTCAGCCGCTGGTTCCGGCGAGAGAGTCCCACCAACGACGCTAAGCATTACGAACGACTGTTGCACAACATGGTCGATGGTGAGAATACTGTACTATTAATAATAATAATAAATTATTATAATATACATGTCGCTGCCTTATACATGATATTCACGAGGGCGCCCGCACTTCATTTTTACGCATATTTCGTGCAAATTGCAAGTATTTAGCTCCATATTAATTATATGAAACGGGCAGTTGCTTACATGCCACACACATAAGAGGCAGCAAATGTCCTACGACGAGAATTTGAGATTACAGATCCCTACTAATATGAGCGGTCAAAACTATGCCAAAAATTACGGAAACTGTTTGAAAGTAAATTAACCATAGAATCACTTAAAAGATTATGAAGATTTTTTTTATTTATGACACGCCAATTTGACTTCACGCTTCAGCTTGGCGGCCTCATCAGATACTTTTTCATGCCCCGCTTAAAGAACCCGGGAAGAAGGAAACACGTGAGCTGGTAATGAATTCCAGATCTTGGTAGTACGGCAACGAAAAGTGTCTCCGAACCTCTTGATTCTTGCTCGTATATTCTGCACAGTGTGAGGGTGACATATTAGCCCTGCACGTGTTGTCCTATATAGGAAAGGAGAGGGTGGGATTAGTTGGAACAGCTCATCAGAATACTCTCCATGGTAGAGACGGTAAAAACAGCCAAGGAAGCATCTCTACGCATCTGCAATGGTTAAGTTTTTCGATATCAGTTATCATTATTACATTTGCCCACAGACTTGGACAACAGCCGGTCGGAAGCTAGCCCAGCGGCGGGCATGGGCGTGGGAGTGGGCGTGGGCGGCGGCGAGTCGCACGTGTTCGCCCCCATCTCGCCCGCGGCCCGTCCGCCCTTCCCACCGCACCCCACCTCTCTGTTCGACCTGCTGCTAAGGGCTAATGCCAATAGTCATGATAATAGACCTGGTAACCACACTTCTTCGTACTAGCGTTAATACTCGTCGTACCAGAGACCTTGGCGTCTGGGGTCAGCTTAAATATGATGTGACTTTGTTTTTTTTTCAACTATATTGGCCGCGATTGTCGGGTCTGACCTCCCAGCTCGAGTTGTAGTAGTGTGTCCAGCATTGAGAGAGTTGTTTACGTCGCCTAGGTAACTTAACGAGTCTGTCGTTTATCGGATCAAATCACGGGCAGACGAACTCGCATCATTGTTCGATCAATCTTTTTATTGGTTACTCGGTTGTCTGTAAATTATAAATACATACAGTACAGTGATGCCTTTATCCCTATCGGAAAATAATAATAATAAATATTCTACAACATTCTACACACACTATTTAGATCCTTATATATGTAATTGAAAATTAAAACTAAAACTATTATTAGATAGCTACTAAAATACACTAAAATAAAATAAACATAAAAATTACATACATAATGCGTCATGAAATTCCTATATATAATTCCTATGTATATTTCCTGATCTGTATTATATATGTATAATACAGATCATGGCAACCATAGCTTAACTAGCTTGTATTATGAAATCTAGAAAGCAGATTAATACATACGTACATACATATAATCACGCCTTTATCCCTGGAGGGTTAGGCATAGGTGAATTAACACCCACATTTCACTAATAATTGTATTCGGTCACACGTAATAGGGGGTGAGCCAATTGCCGTATTCCGGGCACTATTGTCGAGCCATGCATCTGAGGCTGAGTCTGGGCTGTATATATCTGTACGGACACCGCATGGGAAGAGATGGGGTGGCCCTAGTTCTACTCTACCGAAAACCACGTGTACACACATACTTAAATACTTTTTTTTGTAAATGCATACATAGAAACACCCAGACCAATACAAATATACATATTCATGCATACACATTTTCCACTGAGCGGCAATCGAACCCGCGCCCGCTGCCTAGCAACCGAACGTCCTACCGCTACGCCACAGAGACCGTCAACTGTACAGTGCATATGCGAGAAATTAAAAACATTTATTCAAGTAGTTTGCCGGCACCAGTGCTAACGTATCACAATCGCTGTGTTGCAGAAGTGAACCACGTGGGCGGCGGCAAGGTCCACAGCCTGGAGGAGCTGGAGGCGCGGCTGCGGCCGCAGCACTCGCACGCGCCTCCGCACCACAACGTACCTGATCATGATCTCACCGCCTTCAAACGTCTTGTGAGTGTGCCGTACCATACCATACCATATTATGAGGATGAAAATTCCTTACCTGGTTGTGAACTACTTTCCTTTTCTAACGATATTGAACTGGAACGCTGTACGCTTATGGTGTATTTAGACCAAACGAGCGAATAGTCATTCTATCCCCTCTATGTCAAACTCTTTTAGTGTAAACAGAGATAGAACATTCGTTTGTTGTTCTTTCTTTGAAACCAAAGTTTCGTTTGCACTAAAATATTAAGAAAGAACCCTCTTGTTCTAGCTCTAGCTCTATGTTCGTTTGGTCTGAATGCACCTTTACACATCTACAATCCCCGGTCCAAGCATCTGGAATGTTGACCACATTATTTTTTAATTGAAGCCTGCTTTGTCTTCTACACTGATGGCACAGAAACTCTCTATTCTTACAGCCGACAGCTCGAGTGCGATTCCTCTGGTGTTGCACACGTCCATAGGTCACGATGACCACTTTCCATCAGGTGGTCTGTGGGCTTGTCTGCCACCTAAGTGGTATATAAAATAAAATTGCACCTCAGTTTATCATCAATCGGGGTGCAGTCAAATTGATACACCAAATTAAGATATTAATTTATTTATTAATGGACGAATAAGATAACCATGACAACATCTCTATTCCATACGACCTGGGAACTGCACTGGATATCTTAACCACTACGACATCACAGCAGTCACTTATGAATAATTGTATGTTGTTCCGCAGTTGGCGCAAGTGTCTGGCGGACACGCCGTGGCGGCGGCAACCGAACCGCCACCGAGGCACCCTCCGCCTCAACCACAGCCGATGAGCCTTCTGCAGGTATGTGCGAACTAAGTAAAACCATCATCATTCGAGTGTCAATTTCAGTTGGATCCTAAAAAAACTTTAATGAATAAAGGTTATGATAAAGTAGATAAGTATCTTGAAGATGTAAATGCGTGAACAACCTAAGTCTCTTGCTTGCTCGCACAACCTTTAAATTATTGTAAACAAAACCATATTAAAAAAGAAATCTAGTTCCGAAATAGTTTTCTGAGTTTCTTGCTGGTATCTTCTCAGCAGATCTTACATACTGAACCAGCGAAGATTCATTTTTCAATGGTTTATTTATTTATTACTTATTACTTTTATAATATTTCTTGGCATAATTGTAAAATTTTGACGTTCAATATGTGCTCTTTATGTGCCTAAACTGAATAAATGAAATTTATTCTTTGATTATTAGCCAAACCTTGCACCATGGTACCCTGGGTCCATTCTCCTTCTTTCTGTTTTTTTATTTAGTTTATCTTAGCTATTATAGTAGCCACTACCGTATGATACGTCTGACCTAATACCGAGTCTAACGTCTGATTTGTATTACCTAACTGCGAGAGGAGACAACTATCTGATCTGGCCGATCTAACCACAAGAAGAAAATCTGTGGAACAGCCTTGTCCGTCAGTTAATTAGCCAGTGTACAGTCTGCAACGTCTGACCTAACCCTGATAGAAGTTGCCGTCTCATCCGTCTGTCCTAACTACGAAAGGAAACTATCGTCAAATCCGTCCGACCTAACCACAAGAGGAAAGTCTGCGGCATAGCGTTGTCCGTCAGTCAGCCAGCAGGTACCAGTGCAGGAGGTGATTTCATTAGTGAAAATTCTATCAACTAAACTATGGTCTAATGTTTGTCAATGAATTATAGTAAATGTGGATCCAGTCAAAATATAACAACCAAGTTAATCAATAGCTTCATTTTTCGTCTTCCAATAACCAGTAATCGTTCGCAGATGTTAAACAAAAGTATGGAGCAGCAACAGAAAGCGCAGCAGCAGCAGCAGCAACAGCAACAACAACAACAGCAGCAGCAGCAGCAGCAACAACAACAACAACAACAACAACAGCAGCAGCAGCAACAGCAACATCAGCAGCAACAGCAGCCGCACATACCACAGGAGCTCCTATACAAGCTCCTGCAAGTGCAGGTAAATATTGCATGCCGGGTGTTATAATGACCGACAATCTACTTGAAAAAATAATAAATAACCATCACACATACTAATAATATTGTAAAGGCGAAAGTATGCCTGTCTGTTATATATACACACATAAGGCACTGCCGATGCCGAGTGACGGCCTGTGGCGTAGCGGTAGAACATTCGACTGCTTCGAACCAGGAGGCGCGGATTAGATTCCCGTTCAGTGCAAATATTTGTATACAGGAATATGTATTGTTACGTGCACGGGGTACAATTAAATGCCGTTTATTCAACGAAGATATTTATTAGCACGCCACAAACTAGACAATTAAATCACTAGTACACACAGTACTCTTTAACAGTTCCAGTTGCTCAGAAGTTCACAGTAGTCCACAGTCGTTGCTCAGGTCGCAGGTAGAATCCTCTTAAGTCGCTTAAGTTCGCTGTGTTCGTTATCGGTCTCAAAGACAGAATGAATGGTGTCGCTATGCGAGCGTGTTTTTATGCCACTCAATTAGGAGGGTCGAATCATCTAGAAAATACGCAAGCGATAACTACCTACCTACTCCTGTGATCCTTTTGTTTGCCGCCGTCGCTTGATATTTACCTATTCTTTTTATTTAAAAGAGTAGGTACTCGTAGGTAGGTTGTGACTTTGTGTTGACGATTCTAGATTTTTCTATGCCAATCGGTAGAGTACCTCGTCACTAACAATGCGTTTTTATTTCTTGAAGATTCGATTACTAGTTTTCGAGATATCGACATCCGTCCTAACAGTATATTTCAATTGGTCTGGGTGTTTCTATGTATGATGTGTATGTATTTACAAAAAAGTACCTAAGTATGTTTATCCGCATTCTAGATTCCATAACATAAACTAGTTAAGTTATGTTTACCATGGGTCTAGATAGCGTTGTGTGGAATGTTGTGATTGTGGAATATTTTTGTGAAACTTTGTTCAGATATAGAGCCTTGGAGGACAGACTATAAACCAATCACAGGCTCATACGTCTCGCACTATTAGTTGATCAGTACTTATTTGGGTTTTTTGGTTGATATTTTTTTTATACCACTTAAGTGGCTGACAACCACACGGCCCACCTGATGGAAAGTGGTTACCGTGGCCTATGGACGCGTGCAAAACCAAGAGAGTCACACTCGCGCTGCCAACCCTGCAAGCATTGAGTTTCTGTGCCGTCAGTGTAAAAGGCAAAGCAAAATCTCTAGGTTGAGCTCTTGGTCTTTCCACTGACAGCACCGAAGCCGGGAACACAATACGATGTTATCATCGCCGCGGTATTCTGTAGGAGGGAGGTACTTCCCCAGTCGGACTACTCAATTGGACGGAAATACCGCCGTGTCCTACCTACTTGTAAAATGCACGTGTGCGAACTTTCCCCGATACCGTCGACTTTTATTCAAGATGTTTGCCGGTATCTGTACCGGTGTAGCGATTCTTTGTGTGGTACTCATTTTATTGTTTTGTGTGCAGCAGCAGCAACAGGCTCAGGGCGAGGTGAGCGGCATGGCGCCGGCCGAACGAGACCTGCTGCAGCGACCCGAGGCGCAGGCTATTGTTCGAGGTCAGTACTCGGAGTGACCCTACTGCCCTAGGGCCTTTACTTGTAATTACTTGCTAAGACCCGTGTGCTAGAACGATAGTCAGTCATAAATTTCGACTTGAGACCAGTTCTAAGCATAGATCGAATGAACATAAATCACCTGAGCGTTCATCTAACAACTAACTAATCACAAGTTGAGTTTATAATAAGAATAATAAATATAATATAAGAATAAGAAATGTAAATATAAGAATAGCGGTGGAGACTCTTTGTAGCTGGGGCAAGGAATCTAAAAGCCTTATTAAAGAAATCAGACAGAGGCTCATCGAGGCGACCGGTGACACTCTTTCCAGGTCATTACTGGTCCAAAGGCTGGCCATCGTCATCCAATTTGGCAAGTGTTATGGGCATTATTACACCGGGGGCTATCAGGGGCGGGTTATTTGATTAGTACATTGCTTGTTGTACAATTTTGACATTTTGTATTAATATTACGAATAAAAGTTGAGTTCTAGAAATGTAAAACATTTATTTTTAATTCAAATATAGAAGCATTGTCCTTATTTGTGTCATGTCTTCATATACAGGACTGAAAACAGGCGAGATTACAGTACAGCATTTAATGCAACAACTGAACAACCCTGGATTGCAGAGCCGTCACCGCGAAGTACTTCTCACCATACTGCGATTACATCAGCATAAGAGACAGGTAGGACATCACAGTAGAAACTGTGTAGTGTATTATGTTCGTACCTTTACCATACCATTGTTAGGATACCCTTAGTGTTAAGGTGGTGATAGATTTCAGCATTCACTTGTAACAGATCAGAGAGAATTCGCTGTTTTTTTTTTAATTTGTCGAAATG
Source organism: Eilema griseolum (assembly GCA_963662185.1). NCBI lineage: Eukaryota > Metazoa > Arthropoda > Insecta > Lepidoptera > Erebidae > Eilema > Eilema griseolum. The sequence goes on from OY759249.1 coordinate 9,760,854, forward strand.
AACAAACAAGCATGGAGCCAAACATAGCTACGAACATTTTCATAATCTTTGTAGTGATTGTTCATTGACTACTTCGCAAATGTAGTCTGTTCGCGAGAATGTTCGCCGGAACGCTCGATAAGAAGCTTTATTTTCTGTGATGTAAATATATCTAAAGTACTCAACATAAGTGAATGTTCAAGTTTATCACGCATTCAGGTTCAGCGAAGATATAAATAGTCTCGCGAATCTAACCGTCACTCCAAAATCCAAATTATATTACTATTTCCTCCTTTTAGTTTGTCTATCTACCTTCGCAGCCCCGAGGAAAAAGCTACTTGATTGAATGCCTCCGTTTTGTGAACAGCCTAGGTGTCCAACTAACTGGCTGCGTCATATACATAACTGTTGAAGAAACAACGCTATTTACCGACGTTGTCCCCTACTCTAAGATTGTGCAGTAATATGTGGTGTTCGTACAGATGGGCGAGTCCCCCCTGCCGGGCGTGGGCGCCCACCTGGTCGTACCGCCGCACCACCAGCCACTCCGGCTGTCCCCCTTGCCGCACCAAGGTAACGTCACCTACCGGTGTTACTTATTATACACCAATTTAACACTAAACACTTCATTATTTTTCCCTCAACACTTACGATAATTTCATTTTAAACTACGTACATAACTTTTTACCGACTTCGCTTGTTCTGTTACATTTTTTTACAAACTTCAGTAGTTTTCAAATGCATATAAAAATTTAAATGTTTTTTTGTGGCATGGTAAATAAATAAAATAACACTGATTATTATCAAATTATGTCTTGAAAGTGTTGAATTTATAATGATAATTATTCGAAATTCACGATGGGTATGTATAAAATAACCCCTCGTTTATACCACGAAACAAGTTGTAAAATCGTTTATTAAAAATTTGATGCAGACTTGTACAAGACTAATCAAAACACAATATTTGTTTTATATATGGATCTCAGATAGTTTTTCGTTCACATAGTATGTATAGCCAACAAGTTGTAAACAAGTATAAAACACATTTGCGTTCACACTGTAGCCTGTGACGTATTGCAACTTGTCAAATACATGTTTTATACTTAGGTGTAAATGAGGTGGTAAGTATCAGAATAAACGGGATATTTACCATGTTTCACTATTTTGAGCTTCCGATATTTCGGCGCTGTTGCAAGCACCATGATCACGGAGGAACTGGAGTAGTGGCGGTGAACTAAGAAGAAGTTTTTTCTTCTAGGAGTAATTATATCGATCTACCCTCTTTCGAGTTCTTTTACTACGCGTATCTGCACTACTATTGGTTTCACTCTCACTACAAACTCGAACTCGATCTCGATCACGTTCACGACATAAGATGCTCACTGTATCCACTCGCGATTTTGTTTTAGCTTGTTCCCGGTTGTTTTTACAAAGACGGACCATGGTAAATATCCCGTTTATTCTGATACTGATGTCAGTGACCATGATAGTTTAAATACCTATATGAGGTGGTAAGGTTTACAGCTATTGACTTGCACTACTGAATCCTAGGTGGCATGGAGCACTTAATTGTAATATACTTGCTATTACATTTACTACGCTAAATTATGCTTTTATAGCGAAAAGGAGCTGAATGGGGTTTCGTTTCAGGGCCCTATTATAGTGAAAGTTAAAACTGCAACATTGTATTTTTGAACAATGTATATTCCTAGGCATCGAATCTGTAAATTAACAAAAGAAAAAACATTCTAACACTATGTGGCACAACAATTTTTTTTTTTCTCTAACTAAAGCACAATGCATCTCTTAAATGTATTTGGACTAATATATCACTTGTTAATACCGGACGCAGCTTTCTGTGTGTCGCCTATAATGGCCACCAGTCCCAACACACTCGCAGTACATCATCCAGGTAGTATATTTTTTACACCTATTCTTTTAAACAACGTTCACATAAGCTAATAGCACAGCAATCGGAAAGGAACATTTTTTTAGTTGTAAGTTAAATATCCCAGAATCGTTTGGAAAACCATCCCAATGCGCTTGCTGCTGGGTTAACACCCCAGAGTTACGACAAAAGGCTAAAAGGAATGGATATACTTATGCTGCAAATTGCTCCTAGCTGACCTATCCAGCCTAATGAGTAAATATCTCCACTCTAAAAAATGTAACCAGCTATCAACAAATCTGATTATAGTTAAGAGACTGACCACAGTTAAAACAAATAAAAAGAAATAATTCTATAGATATCTTAAAATTAAGTAAATAAATAAATATTCTACAACATTCCACAACATTCCACACAACTCTATCTAGACCTATGATAAGCATAGCTTAACTAGCTTGTGTTATGGAATCAAGAATGCGGATAAACATACTTAGGTACTATTTTTTTGTAAATACATACAGAATATACGTAGAAACACCCAGACCATCGCAAATATACATATTTATGTGTACAAATATTTGCACTGAGCAGGAATCGAACCCGCGCATCCTGAGTGGCAGTCGAACGTTCTACCGCTATGCCACAGAGGTCGTCAGTAAATTTACTTTGTCTGGTGGCCTTTCACACTCAAACGGTTGAAACAATTTAGTAAAATTTTGCTATACTGCAGTCTACTACTAGACATAGGACTCTTCCAATGTGCACTATTGCCGTAGAGATTTATAAATAGCAATATCCTGCTAAAGTTATAAAGTACATACAGGTTTGACCATCCCTATCCCTTAGTCGCCTTGTACAACACCGCATGGAAAGTGATGGGGTGGTCTATATTCTACTCTGCCGGGAACCACGTGATTTATAAACAGATTATATTCCCATAAACATATTCCCATATACGTATGTATATGCATATAAGCACGCCTTTATCCCCGGAGGGTTAGGCAAAGGTCAATTAACACCCACATTTCACCATCATTGTATTCGATCCCACGTAATCCTATTGCCGTCTTCCGGACACTATTTAAAAGGACGTAGCAGCTAGTTCTAATAATATTTTATATATCTGTTGCATATTGCTTAATGTTAATTGTGGCCTCATCTGAAAACCAGCGCTGTGCATACCCAACGAAGGGTGTGCGCAGCTTTCAATGCTGAGATGGGGCCCTATTTGGGCTCGCATAGTGTTGCACCCGTAGTTAAATTTTAATGTACTGTTTTTTTTGATTTTTCTTTAATTTTTGTTTTTTTTTTATTTGATGTACCTACCTGTTAACTGTAGTAATGCCTGTTTGTATTTGGTGGGGTGCCCGCTGTGTGGGGGCCTGAATAAAATATTTTTCTTTCTTCTTCGTATATTTACTTCATCAGGTGGACCATGAACTTGTCTATCACCCAAGTGATATAAAAAGAATGATACAAGTTTAAACCGCCGAAATAGGTCCCAATCGTACATCACGTGTACAACGTCGTCAATGTTCATTGATGGGCTTGACCTTGCAGGCGTGCCGTCCCGCATCCCGTCCCCGCGCGAGCTAGCGGCGCACACGCAGTCGATCATGCAGAACGCGCTCATCAAGAAGAAGCTCGAGGAGCAGCGCGAGAACTACCGCCGCAGGCAGGAGATGCAGCAGCCCAAGCAGTCCACGCCTATCTCGTTTACACCCACATCGGTGAGTCCTCCCTCGAGACTTTTTTTTTATAAGTCACATTTTTAAATGCGGAAATATACCTATGGATTAACTTTATACTCCTATCCTGTTAATCAGCTAACCGCTAACGTCTGATTGTGATCAGGTATTACGTAAGATGACAGCGGAGAAGGAAGCTGATGCACCCAGTTCGAAGCAGCAGCAGTGGACGCAGCCGCCCAAGGTGCCGCAGGGTAGACCCATCGTTAAGGTAAGCTGTTGCAGACTAATAATCTCATTATTAATCTGATTCTTAGGTTATCAAAAGGTTCTTACAGGGTCGGTGGTGCGAGTGTTACGCCCCTATTGTTGCACACGTTCATAGGCCACGGTAACCACTTTCCATCAGGTGGGACGTGTGCTGGTCGGCCTAAGTGGTATAAAGAAAAAAATTATCTTTATATTAGTGTTGTCCTGGTTTCATCTGAGACCTTCACTATGCAAATAATATAATAACAACAAATGTTCTCATTAATGTTACTTGTTATAAGAACTAATATTGTTTGTAATTTCAGGGTAATCAAAGCGGCACCGCGCCTACGATCGGCTACGCAACACCCACAGAGTATCAACAGCATTATATCAATCAGCAGCAGGTAAGAGAAAAATACAATAATTAAAAAAAAAAAATTATGTTAGAGCCTAATAAAATATATTAGAAGAAGTTTGAGAGTAACACCAATCACGGAAAAGTTACGAGGAAATCATTTGTCCTGGTTCGGACATGTAATGCGTAGGGATGAAAGTAATGTCGTAAGGAAGGCATTAACTATGGAAGTGGACGGCTACAAGGGGAGAGGGAGACCTAAAATGAGGTGGATGGACTGTGCGAATGATGATATGGTTAAGAATGACTGCAACTAGTGATGAATGGAAAAATAACACATGTTGTGCCGACCCCAAATAAACTTAGGATAAGGACAGGATGACGACTATAACATTTTCGTTAAGCAATTTAAATTACTTGGCTTGATAACAATTTGGGAAAATCTGAAAATGATCATCAGCTTTTCATAGCGATATTTCATATAATATCAAAATTTGCACTTGGGTGAGACGCTATCGGATCTGATCTAAAGGAAAGCTTGCTCTACTGGAGCGCCGTTCGTTTTTAGCAGGAGCACCGAATTTAAAATGAGGTTGACTTGGAACTACAACCGCCGCAAAGTTGTTATTGTTGATAGAGTCTTCTATAGCCAAGGCCCAAACATTTTTAATGTACTATAGAGAACAGCAGTGCCCCAAAGCTGCTAATATTTGTTATAATAAAACGCATTGTCTGCAAACAATATGTCATTTAATTTTAGAATTTACTTTTATGCTTTTAGAGTCTAAAATTGAATGGCATCTCGTAGAGTGGATGAGAAGATGTAATGAACTATTATTCATTTAAAAATATGTTGGAATTTATGCCTGTACAAAAGTCTACAATTTAATTACATGTTTTGCAATGTCAGTGTTATAACATAAAATTAGCGGAATCGGGGGTCTGGTTCTGTGTATTCTATCTAGCTTATCCTTTAGCTTACCATTGGGCGAGGTGAAGTCTATTTGAAGTATCCTAAAAAAAACATGGCTAGTAAATAAATATACACTCGCATGTCAAGGAACACAAAAAAGGGTTTTTACTCTCCCGAATAAAGCTGCTTAGAACTGAAAATCTTGTACAGTCGGCAAAGGAAAAGTGTGACCGCATCTTCTTTGTCGACTGTACCTTATTTGTATTAAATCAAAGAATTCAAATAGGCGGGCACTAGATAAAATGAAAAAAAAAAACTAGTATATTAGACATTTTGATTGTTAAGTCGATAATGTTTATTTACAGCAAATGCTCGGCGCTGTTCGTCCCTTTCCACACCCCCAGCAAAGACAACCGGTACCCAATTCGGTAAGATTTTATCTATAAAATCTCTGTTACTGAATTAGGACTCTGCCAATTAAGTACTATAAAAAAAAACAAAGAAGGTGTCCCATTTTGTATATCATGAAGATATTTAACCAACAAACAGCCTTCTTATTCTATGTTGTACTGTAGCTATAAATGCTTTTGGAATCCCTTTTTTTATACCACTTAGGTGGCAGACAAGCGCACAGCCCACCTGATGGAAAGTGGTTACCGTGGTCTATAGACGTGTGTAACACCAGAGAAGCAACACTCGTGCTGCCGACCATGTAAACACAGAGTTTCTGTGCCGTCAGTGTAGAGGACAAAGCAAGTCAAGCCTTTAGTCATCCCACTGACAGCACAAACTCTCCAGTGAGCTCTGGCTACCCTACTCACCGCTGGGAACACAATACGAAGTTATTATAACCGCGGTATTCTGTAGGGCGGAGGTACTTCCCCAGACGGACTGCTCAATTGGGCGGAAATACCGCCGTGTCCTACTTCCTCAAAATCCCTTTCTTGACACTGGAATTATATAAAATCTGTTGCACTCTAAAGTAATCCTACGGTCTATTTAAGATAATCTAAGGTAACGGTAATTCTGAGAATTTGCCTTCAGCTTACTATCGGGCAAGGCGAAGTCCAATTGACGTATCCTATATATGTATGTATAAATATAAAAAAACACTGCTAGTAACTAAAAATACACTCGAATGTCAAGGAACACAAAAAAGAGTTTTTTATGCTCCCGAATGAAGCTGCTTGGAACTGAAAATCTTGTACAGTCGGCAATGAAAAAGTGTGACCGCATCTTCTTTGTCGACTGTACCTTATTTGTATTAAATCAATACCTAATGTGTGTCGTGTCTGATGAATTTTCTTGATTATATTACCACTAAGTAAAATTTGACTTCGACTAACAAATCCTTTATTTCTCTCGGTACCATTTTATTTACATTTAACTATTGTTAGGATCTTTTAAATTGCTTTTTTTTATTTTCCAGTATAATAACATGAACAACATGGCCCGCGGCATGGCTAGCAGCACCTCCCTGCACAAACTGCTCATCCAGTCGCATCAAAGGACTCTCAATGGTATGCACACCTTGTTTCTCTCTTAGTAGGGCGCAGTGGCCAAGGGTGCAATTTTTAAAAAAGGAAATCCTTAGATACCTTTACACTCATGCACCATGAGCCATGTGCCCCATTGGGAAGTCGGCATGAATCGGGTTACAGGGACCTTCGCCACTAGTAGGGCGATCTCACATGTATAACTTTTTGGAATACCTAATTCTAGCAAGACTTAAATGTAACAGTTAATGTACTTACTAAAGTCTAAAACAAATTTAGCAAGTTGTGTAAGTGCCGGCAAATATCTTGAACAAAAATCGGAAAGTTCGCGCCTGGGAACGAACCAATAAAAGGACTGATCAACTAATGACCCTTTAAGTCCGTGATTGGTTTATTATATTCTATAATTGGGTTAGTGGCACGCCTCAAGGTGTTCCAGCCTTGGAGTGCTACCGTTTCTCTTGCTGGTCATCATCCTGACCGATATGGCAGAGTCTTTACCAAGACATATCCACTGCTACAAAAAATTCATAAACTGTGAACACGATAGCTCCTTTCGACTTTTCTACACTACATCACCGCTCTTCAGAGTGTCACGCAGATAAACTCTTTCCCAACTCCGTATATCCAAATCCAGAAGCAACGATATCTTCCTCAATGAAAAGTAAAGAGGTAAATTTCAATTGCCCACAATGCCCTCAGAGGAAATTTTCTAGCTCTCTTAGTAAACGTAGCCAGATTGTAAACTGATGAAATATTTTGAACGCACTAAGTCTTTCCAATATAAGGTAAATTTCATTTTCTTTTTGTATTGTGCTATAAAAAATTCAGTGCTCAATTTACAATCTTACACCGGCTTTCCACGGTGCGAGATTTCACGGACGCGTACACACAAACGTGTCTGCACTACCACAGACCCCATTCCATGGTGTAGTCCGTGCTGACAAACACGTCCGTGAAATCGCTAGCCGTGGAAAGGAGGCTTTAAGATTTCCCCCATATCGGTTGATAAATTGTGAACGCTCAAGTGATTGGTTAATGGGACCAGTGACTCGTGTTTGTGTCCGTAGACTTACCAATCAAATGGGCTGCAGTCAACCTGTGACCACGGCCAGTGTAAGCTGGTCGGGACGTCAGGCAGGACCAAGGTATGTACATACCTATACCATGATTGCATTGTTTCCCATAAATATTATTGTGTTTCATGGAATGTTTTTGCACATCATCAGTTTACTATCTGGTTAGGTTTAGTATGAAATAGGAACACCTTAGTTGTGGAGGTCCAGTTAGTTTAGGAAGTACAGATGGCCGAGGAAATAAGTATACACCGTGACATACAACTTCATATGTAAAAGTGTATACTTATTTCCTTTGCCGTGAAATAGGTACGCGAATGCACCACTCCAGTGTGAAGTACCGCCAGCTTATTTGGCAAGTGGAGACTGTTGGTTCGCCTTTTTCCTGTATGGAAACCTCATGGAAGTACAATCCTGTCATTTCTTTGTGGAGGAGAGAAGATGCTGAGTGCCACCATTGTAACATTACTTATTGTCTGTAATGGTGACTATCTTTCCTGAGACTTTGCCTTTAGCTTACCATCAGGCGAGGTGAAGTTAAGTTGGCGTGTCCAAGAAAAAAAAAAATGGGCTTTCTTTTCTCGAGACGTGCTCGAAGACACGACACGGGCGTGCCGCCTACCCTGGCCCATTAATAATCGTTGTAAGACGAATATATGTATAGAAAAATTTGGATGGTTTCGGGCGAAGGTTTAGTGGTCAGAGCGTTCCCCCTGTAAATTAAAGATAGCGGGTTCGAATCCCACCTGAACGGATAAAAATTTTTCTATATCTTAATCGAAGTGAAGAATCGTTCATGGGGTTTAGCTCACACAAAATATATCGCTGGTCTGCTGGGAGAAATTTGTTTGTAGAATTAAGCCTATAGACCTATGTACCAATTTTCGTGAAAATTGGTACTTTGGTATTGCTCAATTCTGCTACCTAAAGGAAACCTAAACTATAAATTACTACTAAATAAAATTAAACTTAAAATATAACTAAATTAAATTAAAAAATATATATTACAAATAACAAAATGACTGTTGAAATTGATGACTTAATTATATAATTAATTATAGACACAAATTGTAATTTGAATGGTAGTAAAATAAATGGCTTTTTTATTTATTTTTAATGTACCAATTTTCAACGTCCAATATATGTTATGGGCTTAGAGCAAGCTCTCACAAACTTTCAGCTTTTATAAAATGACGAAGGTCTGGCGTTCATTATGTTTATTTTGTGTGTGCATAAATCTTAAATAAAAAAGAATTTCATTTTAGTTTTTTATTGTGTATACACATATAAATGTAAATAGCATACATTTTAGTGTTTCTTTACAATACAACATTTATGACAGTACAATTTCTATGAATTATTTGTAAACAAATGTTTCATTATTTTTACATAACATTAACATATTACATAATACAGTGAGGGTTCTTGACTTCAAGCAATAAAATTAAATTACAATATAATACACAATTGTATGAACTGTTTTTAAAATACAATATTTTTATGCATGTTTACCTAAATTTTCAAACATCTTTGCAGTCACCAATAAAAGTGGGAGTATGTCAACCCTAGTATAAAACCATAAACGGTGTAATAAATACAGAGTTATTTAAATTTTGACGGTCTAAATCTATACTACATTCGATTAGGTAAAGGTAATTTTGTAGCGACTTTTTATAAAAACATTAAAAAACTAGGCTAACTAACTGACTAACTCGTGTTATTTTTAAACTTACGCGGTGTGAATTCATAATTATACTAGGTATCGGGACTTCTCGCGAATTATATCTTGGAACTTACTATTTTTGTCGACGTTTCGGATGCGTTGCAGCACCCGTGGTCACGACTTGACTAGTCTTCGAGCGTCGAGATGTATGCGGGGAACATTTTTTGAGCGCCTACCCACCTTTACACTTATTACGAAGTTCCACGATATAATTCGCGAGAAGTCTCGATACCTAGTATAATTATGACTAACTAGTGGTTAAATTTCGGTTTATAGTCAAATGAGTTTCTAAACAGAAAAATGTTAAGAAACTTAATTTTTAAATAGAAACATTAACTCAGATCAAGATTGTTTACCTAACTGAATGGAGTATAGAGTAGATCATCCTAGCTTGGTTGATGACTGCACCCACATGTAATAATGTGCTATCGTAACTCAGAGATGGGCGGCGCCGGCGGAGGCTCGGGCGGCGGCGACAACCAGCTGGCGCGCTGGTTCTCGCCCGAGCTGCTGGCCCGCGCGTCGGCCGGCAAGCTGCCGTCCGTGCACGTGCCCAACGCGCTGTCCCTCGAGGACCTGGAGCGGCACCACCAGCCGTCCGCGCCCGTGCACAACTGAGCCGACCCCGCCGCCCCTCCGCCGCCCCTCGGCCCCCCCTCGGCCCCCCCACGCAGACTATTCTACAACTCGGTGCACTTGCGAAACGTTTCTTCCCTATGTGCAGTCTACTGTTAGTGAATTGTGAGTGCCAGTGCGATTCGGACGTTCGGCTTTGGAGTGATTATGTTGAGCTCGCCGAGTGACGCCGCGAGCGATTATTAATAGTGGACTATAGATTGACTAGAATGTCGTCGGTTTCCGTGCCCGGTCATAGTTCAGTAGTGACGCTTGGCGGTGTTAGCGTACTATATTTTAGCATCCCTCCTCCGGGTAGGTTTTTGAACGAGACTCGAAATTGTCGGTGAAATCGCGCAGTCGGTACAAGGATTGAAAAGTTTACAGATATATAAGGATTTTTTGTCTTGAAGGCTCATATAATTTAGTCGTGCCCTTAATTCCTGTTATAGCAATAATTATATTGTCGACTCCATTTAAGATAACGTAGTATTAATCTAACCTTTATATAGGATGGAACGTAAAAAGCAATAATTTAATGTACAGGAGGACAAAATTCTATTGTGAACATATTGTGTAAGCAAGATAGCATTGTTCGAATTTAGTCAACAAAGGTTTGACTTCAAAAGCTTAATCTAGTTTCGATCTTGTCAAAAAAGGTTTGACTTCAAAAGCTTAATCTAGTTTCGATCTTGTCAAAAAGGTTTGACTTCAAAAGCTTAATCTAGTTTCGATCTTGTCAAAAAAGGTTTGACTTCAAAAGCTTAATCTAGTTTCGATCTTGTCAAAAAAGGTTTGACTTCAAAAGCTTAATCTAGTTTCGATCTTGTCAAAAAAGGTTTGACTTCAAAAGCTTAATCTAGTTTCGATCTTGTCAAACTGTCTATAATTTGTTTATTTAAAAGAGAGACAGTGCGTAATTATAAAATCAATGTAAAATATAGAAATGTAACGTTTACAAAAATATTAACCTTAGACATCGAAATTCACGAATATCCCGCGACGTATATCAAAATCTAAGAAATAGATTCTAAGACTGCACGTAGTATGTTTTACTTTACTACTTGTGACCATAACCATGTTCAAAGACAAATACTCCTGTGTACGTAACATCTTGATGTGCAAAAAGTATGACTAAAATGAACAAGAAATATTAAACATGTAAAAGGTAGCAGCTGATGGAGGGTGACCATTTTGATGTATTAATTTTTGTAGATTGTATGGACTTACGAATTGTCATTATTTTATCCCGCTGTCAGCTCCCTTCTGACGTACCTTTGACCTTAACAGTGGAGTTGTCTCCTGGCACCATGGCATCATGGTTTGTGCACTGTGCGCTGAACCCAAGAAATAACACGACCAAATTAAAATATCTTGCAGTTTAGTGATTTGTTCGGTGTTTCTTGGTTTCCGCGTTTGGTCAGTTGAGATTGTAAGTTGTCTGGATGAGTTTGTGTGCGAGCATGTGTGTGTGAATGCTTGTATCTGAGGTTGTGTTCGTAAGCATTTTTGTTACTATGTCGTTTACGTGAGGAGAAGGATTTTCGTTGATAAAAAATAGAAATATGTCTTATATCCTGTTGTCGAGACAGGAGGAATAGACTAGGCGACCTTTTTAGTTCCGAATCGCGGTTTCATTTTGTAATACGATTTTGGAATTTGGCACAAGTGTAGTGTATGTGTGGACATTTGTGTTGTAAATTCTTAAATATATTTTTTTATGAATTTTACGATTCGCGCGTGATTTTAGCGATTCTTTTTTCATCATTGAGACCTGAGCTAGTTGCATGTCAATTATAATTTTGGATAGAGCAGTAGGAACGTATGCAGGTTTGGTACTCAACATTAGCCAATGAGCCTGTGTACATCCATCACAAATGTAGAGTATTACCGTCCAAAAAAGCGTGAATCAATGTCTTTGTTCGAAACTCAAGCAATTACACCACATAATATATCGCCTTATGCCTTTTAATTCAAGAATAAAACCTAACGTAGACCAGCCCTGTATGTTCAGAACGGACAAAATGTCAAAAGTTTACAAATATGTTACAGGATAGATAAGAGTTTTTATTTATCAAGTCTGTTATCTATGAAATATTATAGTTGAAGTTAGTTCGTCCAACTGAACTGCTCATACTGGTCGAATAGCGCAGGTTTCAAGCATTTTGATGACATTTTGTGACGGATTTGAAGGTATAATACTCTAATCATGAATTCATTTTTATTTGTGAGCTATCGGGCCCCGAGCTGCGCATGAGATGCGCCGCTCGAGGCGCCGAACGTACCCAGTTGTGGTTTAGTGGCGAAATTTCAGTTAAACGGATTGTGAGCCGCGAACTGTGCGCCGGCGACGCTTACTTGTAACAACACGAGAATGTCTGTAAGCTTTAAATTATTGATTAAAGAAAAAAATTGAAAGTTTTTATGATTGTTTTATTACTCTTTATTCACACAGCTGGCGGTTGGAACTCTATCATTGGATTGCAGCAGATGTCTTAACACACTGTTCTAACAGACAAACAAAAAGGTACTTGGCAAATTTACATACTATAATTGCAAATTTGAAATGTTTGTTCACGATGTACGCAAATACTATTGAACGGATATAGGTGAAAAAAGGAAAGAAAGGTCATAATCTGAACATAAAGAAAGGTTCAGGTAGAAAGGTCTAACCGGAGATAGAAAGACCCACACGAGCGGAGCCGTGGGCGGAAGGCTAGTATAGTTTAATAATGCTTTAAGGTATCTATGCATGCAGTGTTCTTATAATATGGACGGCATTTTGCGATCAGAAATCCTGGTATAACAATGTTGGTATTGTTGATTGAAGGACCAAGCAGACCGGAACTGAATAGAAAAGACGGCGACTTGCATGTTGCTCAACTCGACCAGGTCCTGGAGTATTTAGGTACATAAGAGACACTATTGCCTTGAAATTAGCACGAGTGTTTTTCACATAACATCCTTGCCCGCATTCAAATGGAGGTACTCGTCTTCCATGTTTCCACAATTTCACATGATTTTTTTTTTCTAATAGTCCTTCCATACACGTGTACAATTCGAGGCAAGGCAGATATTCTCCAAATCTTGTACGATTATTACAAGGAATACGCGCCCTAAACGTCACAAATTTCGAGGTAATGGTGCCTTGTATTGAACACCGAAAGGTAAATATGCGTCCTGGAAAGTCCCATCTCCCAATATTGCCCCAAGAGCCTGTTGCACCTCCGAGTTAAGATTTCAAAAGGGTAAAGAAATAGTGCCTGGATATTTTACTTTGTCTTAAGAACCTCATTGGCATTTGCGGGCATATCCCTTCTGATGCACAGCACTTTTTTTTTACTAACTCTAAGGTTGGTATGTTAATAAATAATTAAACAAGTAAAACGCAAACAACTGTATTGTAATCTTTATTTATTTTTTTAATAAACTGTAGTAGTTACACTTCAAGTATGTTGAAAATTCACTTACATCACGTACAGCCGCCCACAGAAGTTTTGCAACACTACGAAAATGACTGGAGGGAGAGGCACGTTACATTGAAATACATAAAAAAATATAATGCGGTGTAGGTACATTACAAAAAATACATAATAGGTTAATATATTCTTCAGAGGATTCCATGTGAGATTTCATTTCACCAAGAAGTTTAACTAAGTTTTTACGTTTTACAAAACTAAATTTAGTCAAATTTATTAACGCACTTATCTTTTAATTCATATCATTTCCGTAATCAGCCATTAGAAGACCAAATTGCGAATACTAGCGTTAATACATATTGTGTTCTTATCAAATGGTACAAGCTATAGTTGACCTTCATATCAGTTAGATTTAGTGGGCCTGAACTATGTGATGACCCTGACATGGTTTACGGAAACGCAGTGACACCTCGTGCACACCCAGGTTGTGGCATTACTTACCATTAGGTGGGCTACAGCCGCAATTGGCACTAAAAATAAAGCTACCTGTGGGTTAGGTAGTATTAAACTTAAATTTCGACAAAACTAAAAGAAAAAAAACAAAATATGAGATGGAAGTTGTTCACAAAAGTCCGAAGGCGCTGAAAAACAATCTTGTTCCCACAATAATCAAGGACCCAGACAGAACTATGTGGCACTTGTTATAAATAAAAAAACAATCGGAGAAAATATATAATGAAAGGAACGCGCCCAAAACACTAACAGTTAGACTTGAATCTATACAAAAAATTATGCTGAAGAGTTTGTTTGTTGAATGCCATAATCTCTGGAACTACATGTGCAGATATGATATTTTTGTCGAAGGTTATGGGCTATATAAACATCACGCTACGACAGTTGGGAGCCGGACGTATGAACGATGCGACGCGGTGGAATAGAAACGAATTCGATGAGTAAAACCGGGGAACTCTGCTAGTAACCCATTTACAATAATCGTGCTCCGTGTGCTCGAAGTTATATCGATATAAATTATTATAGTAGTGTTTACACTACTAGCACAGATAATATAATATAATTCTTCTACTAGTATAGTTGCAGATTATTTACGAAGCAAATATAAAAAAAATACAAAACAAAGAATTAAAATGCAATTAGAAAAAATGGTAGAAAACCTCAAATGTGTAGAAAAACATTAAGTATTAATAGCAACTACGAACTCAAAATACATATAATTCATTAACTTATCATTATCACCAAAATACTGTCATAATTAAACCTATTATTATTCGTAATTGTGAAGTTACTAAAAATAAAGCACTAAGTAAATACGTTCTCCGTAACAACTGGCGACCGGCACTGAGCAATAGATCCGACTGAGAGCTCTGAGAGCGCCGAATACAGACTGGTACTGGTACACGTCATTATTAACTGAGGGTGGCCGAGGAGTGAAGACTGAGGGGGCGAGGCACCGTTATCGAACAAACAACTTTCGTAACCAACAGCGCATGCGTCGCGTGATATTGAGCGTTGTGCCGAGCGGAGTGCGCGAGTCAAAGCGAACTCCCGGATCGCAGCGAAAATAGCCTTGTTGTAATGAGTGAAGCTGACGCGTTGTATAATGTAGGCAGACATCAAAAATACTGCGTATATCGACAGATACCGACATACGAATTATATATTTTACTTTGTCATTCAGTCGAGAAGAGCGCAAACATCGCATTAGTTTGTTACCTACATGAAACATTCGTAAAATACGAATAAGCAGATTGATTAATTAAGTCAAACAATGAATAGGTTCTCAGGTTCAAGACTTTTGTATTATATATGCCACTAGTCAGT
This sequence comes from Eilema griseolum, assembly GCA_963662185.1. Lineage (NCBI taxonomy): Eukaryota > Metazoa > Arthropoda > Insecta > Lepidoptera > Erebidae > Eilema > Eilema griseolum. The sequence continues at coordinate 9,776,097 of OY759249.1, forward strand.
AGTATGTTACTGGTCGCCGTAGCTAGGGACTACCTACCTACCTACTTATATTTACGGCCTCGACTTTGTCTTCCAATACCTACTTTCCCAAAATAAATAATGAATAAGTTACGTACACCTCATAACATCAGCTTTCAGCTACCTGCAGTAAAAATCTCGTCAAACTCGGCACAGACATAAAGAGCATCATTTTAACTTTCACCTACCAACCCAGAGATCTCACAATATCTAGCAGGCGGGGTGAAGGCTCTTTCCTCTTTGGATTAAAATTAAACTCCAATATCACATTTTACTTAATTAATTTCATCGAGTTTAGTTGATAATATTCACTAGTGAAATCGCAAATGCGTATTGCTGTACGATAATTAATAAATAATAAGCAATACGTTATCAGCAAGACGATTACCTACGGCTTTCGTGCACTGTTATCAAGGTACCTACCTCTAACAGCCACAATAAATACTCAGAAGAATACAGTGCCTTTTTATACGACTTAGGTGGCGGAAAAACAGGGCCCACCTGATAGAAAGTGGTTACCGTGGCCTATGGGCGCGTGTAACATCAGGGGAGTCACACTCGTGATCACGACCCTGTAAGAACAGGGTATCCGTGATGTCAGGGCATAAGACAAATCAGGACAAGCCTTTGGTCTTCCCAATGACCATGACAGTACAAAAACTCTCCAGTGAGCGCTGGCTGCTTTGCTCACCGCTGGGAACACTTCACGAGGTTATTTGAGGCTACCTACCAGCCACAATAAATGCCTACTCAGGAAAAGACTACCTCGCATTTCCGTAATTGTATGTAAGCAGGGTTGGGTAGTATTTGAATTACTCGTCTTTAAAATACAAAAACATATTTTGTATTTGTACCTATTTTAAATACTTCCTTAAAATGTAATTTGTAATTAGTATTTTAAATACCTGAGGTCGAGGTATTTTGTAATTATTATTACAAATACTTAAGGCTTCAAAATACATTTTAACAAAATACATTTAAAGTAGAACTAGTGAAGATGACGCACGGCTGCCTCTTTTACCGTTGCCTCTAGTCGCGTCTTTTAAGGTAGCTTCAGATACTCTTAAAGATACGACACGAGGAACGTTTTGCTACATAAACGAGAATTTACTTGACGAGGCACATTCGAGGCCCTATAGCACCCATCGTAAATGAAATCGATGTAACCGAGGAAACTTGAGTGAAACTAGAGCGGTCGGTTAGTAGACTAAAGGCCAAGAAAACCGCTCCGGGATCCGACATCGTTCCAGTCCAAGTGCGAGTTCTAGCTCTAGGCAACGACAACGCTCTTGAGCCCCGACTAGAAGGGTTTCTCAGCGAATGTCTGGAGAGGGGTTAGTTCCAGAAGTTATGGAAGATGGGGGAAGCGGGTCCTCATCTGAAAGGCCGGCGGATTCGCCGTCCGCCTACCGGTCTGTAGTGTTGCTCGACGAGATGTGCAAGCTCTTTGAAAGAGTTATTAAATAGTCCCTCATCGAGCACTTCTCTAGAGTAGGGGCACTCCACCATCAATGCCATCTTGCACATGAAGACTGCAGTCGCCCGAGGCGAGGTGATGTTTGCGGTGTCCTTGATGATACAAAAAACAGAGGCTATATTCTTTCATGGGCCTCGGCGCACGCCAAAAGCAGGAACCAGCCTCAAAGTGGGATGCAATCCCGTCGGCATCAATCCTCTTATGTAATACTTGGGGTTCGTGTTCGTGCTCGATGGCCGACTGGACTTCGGTGAGCTTTTCTGAAGACTGGTCCAGAAACTGAAGGTCACCACTGGCGCTTTGGCAGCTGCTTAACTTGAGAGAGCCGGATGATTCCTACAGAAGACTCTACGGGGGAATTGTTCGGTCCATGGCCTTATACGGGTGCTCAATCTGGGTGGGCGGAGACCCTGAAGGCCAGTATTGCGCAACCGTAGCGGGTGATGACTAACAGGGTCTTCAGGGGGTAACACCCAGCGGCGGTGAGACCCATCATAGAGAACCGGCTAGAGAGCCCGCACGAGGGCCTCTCGTACGCAGGTGATCTGGAATGGGCATGAGTGTTTCGAGAATTACATGCTCAGTCAACTTCCGACGATCTTTAGAAGGAGCCTATGCTTGAGTCATAGTCATGCAAACAAGAACTCAGGACTGCACTCGCTGATCGAGTGCTCAGCATGAGAAATGTCGAGACGGGCCCTCGTGGCGACCCTAGGGCTCTCCCCTCCTATGAGTCCTCTCGCTCAGCGCATTGCTCACGGACGAAGGTGCGCAACGCAAGCGCGTGAGCTGCCGCCGTCTTCTTTTGCGAAGAAGGAGGCGGGGGAGCGTTCTCCATGGGCTCGAGCCTGGATACTAGTTGAGCCGCCTGCAGAAGCACACGTGCGTCCGTTCCTCAATCTGGGGCAAGATAGCCATAGATGTTCACATGGACGGACGGAGACACCAGATCAAGGCAAATAGCATACCTACATAAAAATATTTGCACTGAGCGAGACTACCGCCAATCGCCCCTGCCTTGGGCAGATTTTCTGAAAATATCAAGATTGTGACCCCTCAAATTTCAGGCTGCGAGCGTACCTCGTCGTCCTTAAGACCTTAAAAGTGACTGTAGCTTAGTGGTTAAAGAATCGACTGTACGATCGACGTTTTATACCACTTAGGTTGCAGACAAGCACACGGCCCACCTGGTGAGAAGTGGTTACCGTGGCCTATGGACGCTTGTAACACCAGAGGAGTCACACGCGCGCTGTCAACCCTGTAAGTAGTCTAGTAGTGGGTTTCTGTGCCGTAAGTGTAGAAAACAAAGCAGGACAAGCCTTTGGTCTTCCCACTGACAGCACAAATTCTCCAGTGAGCTCTGGCTACACTACTCACCGCTGCGAACCACGACACGAAGTTATTATGGCCGCGGTATTTTGTAGGGCGGAGGTACTTCCCCAGTCGGACTGCTCAATTGGGCGGAAATACCGCCGTGTCCTACCTCCTTATAATATATATATATATATATATTTTATAAAATTTAGTTTAGTTGGAGGGGTTAGAAGGAATATTAGTAATTTCTTTTGCTAATATTCTCTAAAAAGAAAAAGAAAAAAGGCTAACAGACGAAGTATACAGAAGAAGTATTTAGTAATTTGTATTTCAATTATTACAAACAGCTAAAATACTGTATGTTATGTTTCAAATAGGTACCTTTCTTAAAAATATTTAGTTTTTTGTTTTTTAATTACTTGCGGTTACAGTATTTCGTAATTTGTATTTCAATTACAGTAAAGTATGTATTTTGCCCAGCCCTGTATGTGAGTAGAGAATGTAGAGATTATTCTATTTATGCTGCATGCATGCTTCACCGTCCGCATATTTCACACTCCACATGCAGAGAGGCTAAAGTGGAAGTTAATCTAAATTGTCGGGCGGATTTTCATAATTTTATAAACTGTTGACTGTAATATTAAAATTATAAATACATTTTAGTACTGTTCTTGTTAAAAAACACTTATTTTAAAAGAAATTCTGTATAATAACTGGCATAATAAAGGAGTACATAGCTGGACTACGATATGCTAATTGAATGATAACGAGTAACTAGGGGTAATTGTATTTTAGACTTCGATTTACCTATACTATTATAAATTATATACTATTGTAAAAATATCTTTCAAATCGTTATGCAGCACTTTTATCATTGTGAGAAACATTTTTGCTATCAATGTGAGTAGTAGGTACGGATATTATCAAATGTTAAGTAGGTACACAGGTACGTACTTACGCCTTGTTTGTTACCAAATTGGAACATAAATTCCATTTACAATATTTTATTGTTCAACCCATGTTCCACCAATAACTTCTATGTGTTAGGTAGATTAGTCGTACGGAACAAAAAAATGTTATCGAGAAAGAACACTATTGGACAACCAACAATGAGCAACCTTTTGTCACTGTCATACAAGTAAGATGACGTCATTACAAAATAGGCACTCTGTGCTGATAAGTGTATACTGTATAGATAGTGTAGGCGTATGTACAGATAGGTGTTAAAATTCATCAACTTGAGTACTTACTCATTGGCGCTCATAATTTTATTGTTCTGGGTGGGCTTGTTATTTTTGTTATTTCGGTTTTTTCGGGAGCGACTGCCGCTGACCTCTCAACTCCCAGACCAAAGCCTGCGCTAGAGACTTTTCGTCGCTTAGTAGATGCAGCGACTAGTAGGTGAGAATTACTTGGGCTCCAGAATTGGTAGAGCCCTGTGGACCCGAGGTTTTCTGCTTATGTATGTATGTTCAATGGGCCTTCTCACTAGATATGTACTTATTTGTTTCCTACATTACAATTACAAGCAAATGTACATAGTTAATAGGTATATAATTACTATTATTAGCCATCTTTATTTTCTATTTAAGTAGTCTGGCAGGTCATTACGTTTTACTGGCTCGCGCTCGGTTATGAATAAGTACATGTCGAAGTAATGTACCTACAGAGTCATATTTTCCTTCCTTTTAGAAATCTAAGCGATTGTATTATTTGTCGTCTCAAAGTTAGTAGGTTCTGCTTGTAACTAGGGCTTTAGATTTTGATACTAATTGTTTTGTAATTTTTTTCTCACCCTTTTGTAAGTAGGTAACATATACCTACTTACCTTTTCATTCATTTACAAATTATTTATTGCGTTTGAAATCTTCAGACAAATTTAACATTTAGTACCTATTTTGTTTACTATTTTAGCTAAAATGGTCAATAACTTGGAATGTGGTAAGCTAATAACGATATGGCGACTGTACATACCTTAGTTTATCTAAGTATCTGTTATTGGAATAAGTAGGTACATACTAGGTATCCAGAACAGACGCCGGATCGGAATTGGTGAACCGATAAGATAGACATTAGGTAGGTCCAATCTATTTTGAAAAGATTATCCCATCTAGGTCAGTAAACACGTAGGTATATACTAGCGTATGTATGTTTCCTATTTAAATCCACTAAATATAAATCAATATAAATATTCACTATATTATCCGATAAACATATTGTCTTATGTCATTTTCACTGGTAGATATCAAAAACTAAATTATTCTTGTCCATCTGCCATCGAGGAATTTGACATTTTGTTCGTGTCACGTTACTGCGCAGTTCTAATAGCTGCGGTGTTTTATAAAATTTTATCAGACTGGCCGGCAAACAAAAGCAATACCATAAAAACCTCGCGAATACTTCAGTCTAGAACTATCCGTGTACACAGAGAGAGTTAAACCACTGACTGGTAGCAAAGATGGAATTTTACAAGACGTGGCGGCAGTGAGAGACGGAAAAATAAGACAACTGACAGAGCCCACAAACGCGCGACCCGTGCAGTCGTGTCTCGACAACGGCTGCTCACCGCCGAATGAATTCAACGAAGTATTCAATCCCATACCGTTGGCGGAGCCCTAGTCGGCGCGGTGGGGCGTGGGTCGCTGTCCTTGTATTGCTACTTCTGAGTATTGACGCGCTTGCAGTCGCCGTCCGCGCCCGACAGAAACGAACAAAGAGCAAGAGCACAGGATTTCTACACCGAGTCAAGTTACCTAATGCATTTGGCATTTATACTAAAATGCACGTTACCTGAAGGAGTGCACGTTAAAGAAGTTTAGGATTATTGATATTTTGTTAAATTACAAAGGTTAGTGAATTTGAATACCTACGTAATTTAGCCAGACACGCGCTGTGTTATTAACACATGCATGATGGCGTCGTGAACATTTCGTGATAAATTTTTAGGAGTTATGTGGGGCAGTGTATGATTAGAGGTTTCGCGAAGTGAACTACCTATCTTAAAAAGATCTACGAAAATTAGTGGATACTTAAACAGATGAAATACCTAACGCCTTACACATTTTCCATAGTCCGATTACGAACATCGAACTTCCATGTAAGTAGGTTGATTGAGCCGTGCATTCCATATGCTTACAGAAATGTAACCAGTAATAGGTAAATATTTAGTGACATCAGATTAAAATTATGTAGTCATTCAATGTACCTATGTAGTTATTTTTTTTGATATTCAATAGCTGCTCAAGCGGATCAAGATTGGCCGTCGGTTGTTAAGTAAAATGTCTCGGAGAAAAAGGTACGTGCCCGGTAAAATTAATGTTGATAATATTAAATAATGTAGTTAAATAGAACAGGCATATCAATCATAAAATCATAATCATGCATAATATTAAATAATGCACTACGACTTCGCTCGTCGGACGGACGTGACATAATATCTACCTACAATGAACCTGCAACATCATATCCGTTCCCGTATCATTTATAATATTATGAAATGGTTTACTTTGTGATTGAATTGTATTACTTAAACTACTTTTAAATATAAATTAAAAAAAAACGGGTATAAATTAAATCATCAGTTGAAATAAATTCTATTTATAATACACGATCACATTGACTTTAGAATACAAACAAAACAAGGCAAGGCAATGCGCCAGGACGCCATTTTGTTTCGTTCATTTCGAGCAGAGACATGGTACGAACGTGACGCTATAATACGTTGCTGACATACCGACGGCTGCAGTTGCAGAGAATATTATGTTCACGTTGAAGAAAATAGTGTATTAGTGTTGTTATTACCTAGTATTATTACAGATTAAGAATAAAAGTCTCTTCAGCTAGCATTTTGAATCTTGTGTGCAATGTATTGAAGGTAGGTAATAAGAATAACTCTATTTGTAATAACAGTGTAGTTGGTAGTAAGAAGTATAATACATTATTTGTTTAAACGTTTGATCTTTCGATACATTTACTTTTCCTTTAAATGGCACAGATTATCTATATATGTAGCCTACCTAGGTTATGAACGATTGAGTTATTTAGGTATTCGGCTAAAATGACGATAATTGCCATGTCATTCTCAGTATTTTTTAAATGTATTAGAAATAACTTGACGTGCGTTTTATAGTGGGATGGGATGGGAATCAATAAAATGCATCATGTGGACACTCCGTTGTTTTTACAACTTTCTGTATTGCCAACCTTCTACAATACTTTACCATTTCGGCATTTTTTTTACCAATTGTGGTATAATTTTGTGTTGCCAATATTGAATTCATCTGCCTACCATTTTATGGTGAAATCTGAAATGTCTAACGAAATGTAAAACTTTGAAGTTTCTTGATTCTTTTAATTTTGAATAATTTTGTGCTAATTTATATTCGGGTACGTATTTGCTGAGTGTTGAGTAGTAAGTAGGTATTATTTGTGTTATATTCACCTAGTTGAGTGCACTATTAGCGCGGAAACAAAAAACACTACGCATGAAGCTTTGTATGTAACCAGACACTCTGGTAACATTGACTATTGAAGCTAAGTGCCAAAGGGGTACCTAGGTAAGTACATCATTGTTTTATTGCGATGAATAATAGAAGAACGAGTATTATTTATGTGTGTGTACTTGTAAAAATTGTGTTGTGATCTTGTATTTTCTCTTCTAAGAAAGAAAATAATCACTAACTTTTTATTTCAAATTACCTAAATAATCGGTATCCGTATTTACTAAGTAATGAGTGTAGATAGTCATTTAGTGAGACTATGTCAGTGTAAGTTTGCAGTTGGCTATATTCTCTTTTTCTCCCCCCTATCTTCTCATTCTAGAAACTCTTTTATTTTTCTGCTGAATTATGCAGTGGTTTCATTACTCGTGAAAGTAGGCATACGTAGCTATGTACCTATTACGTAAATATGATAATATGTTATTGTAATACCTACCTGTATACATACATCTCGTTAGCGGATCGTAGACCTTAGTAGGTAAGTGTAGTTATATTGTTTTGTTTAAAAAACACGTTTATTAGTAAATTGGATCAATCTGTTGATATGGGTGGCTATAGTTCATAATAATAGTATTCGCCTAGTATATACCTAGTACGCAGTTAGCTCAACTCTATTGCCCCGTAATTTGTACTTATTACATAGGTACTATGGTTTAACATAGTATTTTTTTTTAATAAATGTACTAGCTAATAGGTAAATATTACTAGAGATGGTTTTGTGATTGAAGTCTCTCACTATACGGGTGTTCGATTGCTTTTCTCTTGACTCATCAATACATTGTTTGTTTTGGTGGATTCGCTTTGACGAAACTTGTTTTTAAAACACAGATTTGTTACATAATGGAACCTGATTCTTACCGTTTTGGCTGCATATATCTAGTCGCCTTTATTGACTGGATGCCTCCGGGTCTGGGTATAGGCGAGGACATGATAAAGTCTAAATACACTCTATATCACTGACGTGTTACCGAGAGAGATTGTTTGCCCGAAGAACTGAAGCCCACTAGCCACCGGCAGGATTTGGCCACCATTGTCGACGTCACAGCTTTTTGAGGTGACGGATTCTGAACTCGAAGTAAGAGCATCAGGTGCGATGAGGCGAACAAAGATGATCATAATATCAGCTACTGAGGTGTCCAGATTCAATTTGGAAACATTCGAGATATAGCGATGCAGCGCGCTGCCTCCCTCGGGTCTAAATTTTTTTAGGGTCGACAGAACGAGTTTAACGCCCCTGGTGTTGCATACGTCTATAGGCCACGGTAACCAGTTCCCATCAGGTGTGCCGTGGGCTTGTTTGCCACCTAAGTGGTATAAAAATCTCGTTCCATCAGGGCATTTTAGCCACCGTTCGTGTCGGTCACCGGTTGAGAATGGTTGATAATGGTTGATGAGTCCGTCACCGTATCCGTAAAACAGATCGAACCTGCTTGCTACTTCACTGTACCTACTCTCTGATGGGAGAAACGACTAAAGAGGTCGAGTAACTCAAAATATGGCCTGTTTCTTTGACAGAATTGGGTTGATATCGATTAAGACAGAAAAAAGTGTAACGACTCCAACGGGACTCTAACCCGCGACTAGTCACTTACAGAGGGAATACTCTGACATCTTGAGCTACTGAGTCACGCATTGAATGCTCCAGATTCTCCTAAATAACCATAGTTGCATGTATTAATTACTTTAAAAGTTCTTTTAAAATTGGGTTGGTATCAATATCATAAATCTTTACTAATCTTGCAGTGGGTACAGGATCGACAAAAACAATCTTGTAGTTTGGTGATAATCGACTTCTCAAGATTAGTGATTCATTCCACTAGGGTAACTGACGTAACTGTATACGCTTTTACAACAGCGATGAAATCGATCATGATGCAGATGTACGATCATGGCAAAATTGTGTTCCGAGAATACCATTTTTGACACGTGGGCAGTTGAGATTAGATCGATATAAAATACTGAACAAATTTTTGTATATGAGAATTGACTCTCTGAGGCAGACTTTCTCAGTACGTATAGACCAGCTCGACCAAGGAATTAGGGTTAATAGGGAAATAGGGTTGTACCCTATTAAATAAACCTTTTCCATCAGGGCGCTAATTCTGGTTGCAGCTAAAGCTTGCACATTGAGCTTATCCTCTCTGCTACTCCTTTTTATTATGTAGTCGGTTTATTTTGGATTAAGGGGGCGACTGTTCCTAACCCTCAACCCCAAGAGGAAAGCCTGTGCCAAGTCTCGTCCATTAAACAGCAATTGGACTCTCTTAAAGGGCCCTGAAGATCATACTGGATTTCATATATACCTACCCATTTGAGCCATATCGAAGATAATGAGTACTATACTGTATTTGTTGGTGATGAGACTGCTAGAAATTTCCTAACTTGACTTCTTCCATTTCTCTCCCCTTTCCCAGTTGCAAGTAGCATCATCGAAAATCACTTCTGGTAGTTCTGGTATTGCAAGAGCTCATGATAATCATTATTGTCCCGATTATATCCAAAGCTCGCACATTGAAATTTAGGATCTGCGCTTTTACCCATTCTCTTGGCTTACCTTGGCCTTTACGGGAGGAGATGTTGGTTTGCCTTCACTTGAGCAGTCACAAACACTTTCTTCTAGCAGGTAAGGTTGGCTTGAGTCCCAAAGATGTAAGTGGAGCTCTACACACCAAAGCACGCGTACTGTAACCGTGGCGTGGTAAATATCTACCTGATAGGTACTTGTTTGCTACGTTATTAGTGTAGAAAATTTGAATCTGAACCTTTTCAAAATTAAACCGCTGATCTTGTTAATTAACTTTGGCGATACGTAGGTATTTTCCATTATTAATTGATTTTACCGCTTCTGAAATTGCGTGCGTAAGCTAATTTTATTAACATCTGGGTAGTTACTTTGGAAAAATGTTCGTTTTGGTGTTGTGTTTATTTAGATAAAGTGGTCATTATATAAGAAAACATATACTAATCATTTTAAATTCAGTTATTTTTGAAAAGTAGCCACATTGAGAAATCTACTATATTATTATCTATCATTTTGTATCTTATCCTCGGTCGCCTAATCGTGGTTTTTCGAACGATATGTAGCGAGTAGCGAGTCACTACTTGCTAAAGTTACTTATATATGTGACAGATTTATTTTAATTTATTATGTATTAATTAATCCCTAGCAGCGTTTTGTTATTATTATTATAAATGTATTAAAATAATCCAGCGCCTACTCCAGACCCGGACATCGTTGTAATTGGATTGTGCGAATCAGCGACATGATCATCGCATGATCTTGCATGATTACAAACATTTTAGCACACGCTGTACGTCAATGACGACTCTATTCGACAGTAGTATCTATGTATAATCGCGAATTTCTACAAGTAAAATTAGCGTAATTGATATGATCGCGTAATCGTTTTTTATTAGGATGACGCCTACATCTTAGCATTCTAAATTTTACAGTAAATTTAGTCGTGAGTATGACTTTCTCATTCATTAAACCTTTCTTAACAGCTTGCTGGTTTCAAAAGCACTCCATTTTTTTTAAATTGCCAATTTGATGTACTATTCCCGCTTTTTTAACCACATGCCTTGTTCATTGAAAATGACAGCTGCAGCTAGTTCCGTTGGGGGAACTTTATAGGCGGACAGTTTGTATACGGAGTCTTTGTGTGTCACTTTCGCAAGTTTTATTTGTTTATAGTTGCTTTTTATTTACTTATATTTAACTCCGTTTTAAGTTTTCATTATTAAAATATTCTAAACAAAAATTGATTTCGAATGTTTAACCTAACTGGTGTTCATCCATCTTTAATTTTTTTATTGAACTCATTTTATTGTTTCTTATACTCGTTTCACTAGATAAAATGATCATATTAATATATCGGAAAGATGTTTAATATTTTCTTGATTACGGATCCGTACCACAGCCATACATACAAACCATACATAATAAACCGTCAAACAGTACTCCGTATCCTGTGGGTGGTAGACCTTGCGGTTACTGGTTAGTCCTGTCTTATCTGTCCAGTACGTTATGTTTTTTCACTGGGAGTGTATGGTGATGGTCGTCTCATATGTACTACAGTACTCTACACTACAGTACCCAACTTTTTTAAATTTGTTAGTGTTACTGTTGAACAACTGGATTCGAGACAGATGCCCACTAACCATCTTGTCTCCGGATTACCCGCTGTCCTACGAAAGCGACATGTAGCGGCGAGACTCTATGAGAACATATAATGCTACTAATGTCACGTGACATGTTCATTCTACTGATAATCGCTACAACGTAAGCCACAATAAATAACAAGGACTACCTATAATATTTTGCTTCACGTCAAATCGCACACCGTTGCCGCGTTTGCCGTTCGTCTAGGCTAGGACAACGCCTTACCCTGGACAGAAAACTACCGAATGTTTAGCGTGGTTTCAATCTTTTCAGTTATTCGGATTGGTTGTTGCTATATTCGTATACGAAGTATACGTAGCATATACAGCAAAGCATTCATTAGTAATAAAATCCGTCTTGATATCTTAAAGGCTTACCATGTCTTTAAGTGTTCGTGTTGCGAGCGAAAGAAACATAGAGCTATACAATATATATCTCGCATCAACCAAAACAACAGCTTTCACGTCATCTTAAGCCCTTTGAAGTCTAACATATTTATGCAGATTTCATCGTAACTACAGACGACTACAGTCTACAGTGTTATTCTCACTATATCTCTCTATACCCTCTCACTACCATTAAAACCAAAATGAAGCAAAAAAGAGAAGTGTGGAATCCTGGGTTTCAAAAATACTAGTTAAAATATTACCAAACACGTGCATTCGATGCAATTGTGATTGGTGCTCGGCTTTACTGTTCGATTGGCCCACCATCTTGACGTCAGCTAACTTTAATAGACTATTTTATATGGGGCACTATTTGTTTTTGGAAAAAAGGCTATAATAACAAGGAGTTTTTGAAATTTTTATACGTACTTCTGCAGACGTAACATTTTGTTTGGAAGATTGACATTCATAGCGACACTAAACTATTTTATTTAATTAAGAACGGGAAATGAATGCGAACGTTATCGTTTGATACATGATAGATAAACTGAAGAAGTACCCGTAAACCACTTAATAATGGAAACAAGCATCGCTCGTCGATCACGTACAAGTCAAGTTAGACAAAAGAATTACGTAATCGATCATAACAAACGGAGAACAAGCCTATAAGTAAATGTCAGTCAATAACCATTCGCGTTGTGAATTATGCTGAATTCTTCACAGCATTGTGGCGTTACCTGTGGGACAACTCTTCATGAATTTATATTCCGTATAGTTATCGTATAATCCCTGAGGACACTCGTTCATTCCCAATATGAATATCATTTGGAAAATCCTTCCTTAGTGGCAGTTGGAACATAAAAGGCATCAACTGCCAAAACTTAAGTTAGAAGCCCCAGTGGTTAGGCTCTGCGCAAATAAATCGATCACTCACAACGAGCCATTATGTATGTAAGTATAGATTGTTTAATAATACTGGACTATGCGACTGTGCGATTTAAATAAGTGACAAATTCAATACATCGAATGCCTACTAAGGTAATTGTACTACCCACTTCAGCCTGCCATAACGCATGCGTCAAGCCGATGTTCCATGAAGCTGGGTCAATAAGCTTGCAGCTGTCAGTACCCTACATATTTCTTATGTACCATTTGTGGTATGTACTGTAATTAATAGATAGAATTTGCTTTAATATCGGAGTAGCATTAAAGCTTTTTAAGGAAATACGTGATTTCAAGGATATGATTTGAGTGAAGGTATTATAAGAAACGTGAACATTCATGTATTATGAACGTGTGATAAAGCAATAAGCAAAATGAGACCGGAATCGTGGTCACAAGTATGGTGTAGAGTGGCAGTGTCATGGATGTAGGTGTAAACCTTCAGTCAATGATCAACAATGCTTTATTTGTGTATTAAGTGTTTTTCCATCATCAACATATGTGTTTTCACTGCTTGTTGACCCTTGGTGTGTATTTTTTTCAGCCTATAAATGTGCTATGTCCGATTTAGGCGTTAATAAAAATATTTCTTTTATTAACAGTGCTTTGAAACGGCAGAATCGTCTAAATGTTTGTGTATAGACCTTTTCTAGGATTTGTGCGACGGAAATACTGTTTTATATGCTTCCTGATTTTCATGAGCCGCACCCAGTTATGAGCTCTGACTGGACATTTTTTCTCTTTTGGTCATCTTGCCTGTCACGGCATCATATTTATTAGAGATTTTCATCGACAATACATAATTACTCTTTTGTTTCTTTGATGGTGTGCATCATTATCAAACAGCAAGCATAAATTATTTTCACTCTTCTGTGGATTTCTCAGTTAGTATGGACACTTCTTGGTTTTCCTTTCTTCTCCATTTTAAAATATGGGTAATGGTGAAGAGTGCAGTTTTGTACTCAGAAAATTAGTCTAATCAATAATTATTGATATAGATTGCTATATATATATATATATATATATATATATATATATATATATATACAGGGTGTATTTTTGAAACAGGGCAGTAAGGGCAACTACCTTAACCGTTCTTAGAAGACCTTCCCTAACTTTTTGACATAGTTTGAACTGCACTCACAGATTTTGTAAAAAACTTACAGTTGGCAAAAAAAATGCAAAAAGTCCAAAAATTTTTTTTTATGCCAATCGATTCTATTTCATGTGGGGATCAAAAAACTCTATGAGACCATTTTAGCTTTCAGTACTAGGAAAGACAGAAATCGCCAAAAACGTTTCCCATACATTTCGGCAACAGAAACAAATTTCTACGATGGTCTAACTTTTTGTTATGGCCAGGAAGTGGGTAGAATTGACTGTAAAGTAAATAAAAAGAATTTTTACCCTCAAATTTCGAATTTGATTCGAAAATCTGTGTGTTATACTTAGTTTCAGCTGAGAAACTTCGTATGAGTTATTAATTATGGATTTTCGCTAAAATGTCTTCTAATCGTGAAAAAATTGACTTATTAGAAGCGTATTTTGTCAATAATCGAAATGCGGGAGCTGCATTAGTGTGGTACCGCAATAAGTATCCATTGCGGCATGTGCCAACAAGAAAGGTTGTTACAAATGTTTTGAAAAACCTAGAATTGCAGGGTTCTTTCAAAAGAAAGCGGCAGCCTCGTGTGGACATGGACACGGAGATTGCGGTTCTGACTTTCCAGGCAAGTCGCCCTTGAAGTAGGTGTATCCCACTCCCTTGTGATAAAGATATTGAAGAAATACGGCTACAAGTGCTATCGATATGGGCGCATAGTTCAAGTGTTACATCCGGGTGATGATGTTCGAAGGCTTACTTTTTGCAGATGGCTAAGAGGAAAAATAAGCAGAGATTATGAATTTTTAAATTACATACTGTGGTCAGACGAAACGAATTTTTCCAATAACGGTATGTACAACAGAAAAAATCACCACTATTGGTTCAAAGAAAATCCACTAAGAGTTACGGCAAGTCATAATCAGGTTCGCTTCTCATTCAACTGTTGGTGTGGTATAATGTCCAATCGAGTCATAATGGTGGAATTTTATGAAGGGAAACTGAATTCTGCCATGTATAATGAAGTCATTTTACACCATCTTGAAAACGAGATGGACGAATGGCCCCTGTCGGAATTGCGAAAAGTTCATTTTCAACAAGATGGTGCTCCGCCACATAACAGTCACCTTTCACGTTCCAATTTGAGCCGCCTATTCGGAACACAGTGAATAGGTACACATGGTCCAACACAGTGGCCACCTCGTAGCCCCGATCTAATACCACTCGATTTTTTTTATGGGGCTTCGTGAAAAACGAGGTGTATAAGACGACGTACGCCAGTGTTCAAGAGCTCAAGGATGCATTAATGACCATTTTACGTAATATTCATCCCAGAACATTATTAGCCGCCATTCGTTCAGTGCAAAAAAGGATAGACTTATGAATTCGTGAAAATGGAAATCATTTTGAGCAATTTATTTAATAACCAATTTCTTAAATGTTTAAATGATTTTTTTTATTTAAAAAAGTTCAAAATTTTACCTGACCTATGAGTTTCGAGTTGATTTATCATATTTCCGTATGAAATGTATGGGAAACGTTTTTGGCGATTTCTGTCTTTTCTAGTACTGAAAGCTAAAATGGGCCCATAGAGTTTTTTGATCCCCACATGAAATAGAATCGATTGGCATAAAAAAAATAATTTTGAACTTTTTGCATTTTTTTTGCTAACTGTAAGTTTTTTACAAAATCTGTGAATGCAGTTCAAAATGTCCCAAAAAGTTAGGGAAGGTCTTTTAAGAACGTTTTGCTGTAACTGCAACGGTTAAGGTACTTGCCCTTACTGCCCCGTTTCAAAAATACACCCTGTATATTGCTTATCTATTTTTCGTGTAGCTGAATGGATATGTTTCGTATTTTTTAATTTGCGACGAATATTGTGTTCAAAATTGTAGTTGGATAAGTTTGTAAGTGTATTTTTATAGTCGTCAAGTTTAAGTGGTATCATCTCAGAACACCACCTTCACAAAAGGACAACCCAACGCATATTGTCAACTTCTCGAAGTGCGAACTTCACGGAATGTCAACTACTCAAAATGGCAAATTCTCAAAAGACAAGAAATGATGATAAACGAAGTTCGCATTCTGATATCTGACATTTCAAATGTCTCGAATGTATACTTATTATAATCTTCTTATAAGTCACTAATATTCTGGATACAATTGAAAAACACAGGTCGGTACTTTTATTTTAGCACAATATGATTTCTATAAAACATTATCATAATAAAATATTATTATACCTCTACTTCATTCAGTTTGGTACTTAAGGTAAAAAAATTGTGGCCACTTTTTATAAAAGCACATATTAAACTAATAAACTAGGCTAACTATTGGTTTGATTTTGGTTTGTAGTCTATACAATCAGTTTCTAAACAGAAAAGTAGTATTATGAGTTATCCAAGCTCCGAAGCCGCCCAAAAACTATGTCACCTGATTACAATAGTTCAGCAATGATTCCCTTTAATAAGTGTACTACCTAGACTGTAACAAATAATGTAAGACTGTTTACTAGGAATTAAGGTACGATGGGGTTGGCATATCCTTACTGGATGAAAACCCCAAAATAAATAAAGATTAAAAAAAAAAACAAGTATTTATGACTGTATTTTTTAAATAAAACAAACTAAAAAGATACATCAAGATTGTTTATATGTAAGCTTGGGATTTGTTTAATATTTACATAATCTACACGGAAGTCATCTAAATTAAAATATATATTAAAAAACCAGAATATATATCTAAATGATCATGCAGGTTCAGGCGTCAAATGATTCCTTCCCATCGATGTCAACCGGGAAGGTGGCCAGAAGGCTGGCGGCATTGCCACGTTGAATGGTAATACCAATCCTTTGCGCAAGGAATAAACCCTATAATAATAACTAATTTTAATAACTAACCGAATGAAGTATAGTTACATTACGTCTCATTAGCAAACGATCAGCTTAAGTTTCTTTAGACACGCAAAATTTTTCGTTGCATTCAAATATAAAGAGGATAACGAAACAAATAGAGCATTTCGTGATCGCTGTTTAGTGGATCATCTGAAATGTTATTTTACAGCTCTCTAATACATATTTGCTATATTTAGTCAAATAAAATTGCCTGTGTAGCCTAATGGTATGGGTAATGGACTGCTGAGACGTATGTCTCGGGATCGATCCCAGGTTTTACCGTGGCACACACCTATGACTTTTCGATGCTTTTCAATGTGTGTATTTATCGGAGGATTATAAGTGCCCGGTTAATGGCAATAGGCTCGCCACCTAAACATATTGGGACCTAAACATAAACTGGCGAAATGTGGGTGCTAGCTCTGCCTACCCCTTCGGGGAATATAGGCGTGAGTTTATGTGTAAAATAATAGCATTTCATCCAGTCAAAATACCCGATAATAGTTACGTTCTTATTTACAATGTTAAATTGGCAGTAACAGTGTTATATTTAATAATAATTTTGAACTTTTTAATAATAATTTTGAAGTTGTGGCTCGAAAAAATATACATGCTTTTGAGCAAAATGATTAGGGGTAAAGCGGGTTCATCATTAAAGTTAAATTTGCTAATTTAACTTTAATTTCTGTAAAATATTTTTTTATACCACTTAGGTGGCAGACAAGCACACGGCCCACCTAATGGAAAGTTGTTACCGTGGCCTATGTTCGTGTGCAACATCAGAGGAGTCACACTCGTACGAGTTTTTTATTATTCACCAAGACACAGTCCGCGTGAAATTATAGTTTTCTCAATCCCAATTCTCATGAGTCACATTAACGGTATAAAATGTAGCATATATTATAAAGCTCAAGTGCCACCAATAATGTCCCACATATTAATGAAAGAGTTTTCATTATCAGTGCATTCATCAACCTATCCAATGCAAACAAACAGACGTAGCATAATAACGTTCAAGTATAATGTGGCCACATATTAATGAAAGAGTTTTCATTATCTGTGCATACAGCAACCTATCAATATGCAAACAAACCAATAACAAACCAAATCTTTCTCATTTCTAAAATTTGTAAAGATATGATTTCCATACGATCTAACCACATATCACAAAATCTAAAAAAAATAAATGGATAGTAAAAGACATTGACATGTGACTGATATCTTAAAATCATTGTTAATTTTAAATATTTCATAGTAAATATAGTCAACCAATCTCATCGTACGTATCTCATCGTCTCATCAGCCGTATTAGGCACCCCATACGGTCAAAACGGGTGATTTTAATAGTTTCGTTTGTATTTTCTTTGTTAACCAATGGTTGAAGAAAATGTTTACATTTATGATTGATGCTATAGTTTATAGTTTATTAGATACCGAATCGTGAAATGGAAAAAATGAAGATGACTATGTTGATATTTTTCTTTTTATTTCAAAACCAACCATAGCTTACACGTTTTGGGCACCAAAATCTGATTAATGTTATCGTTGCAAACTTTGTGGTATACAATATTGAAGTGTCAGTTTTCGAAAACAAAAGCGTATTTTCTTACTTTCAGCCTTCAAGATGGAATCAAAGTACGACTGCAAGTTCGAGGAGATGAAAAAATACATTCCATTTCTGGAGGATATGATTACTAGACTGGAATCTTCAAGTACGCAGTCTTCGAACCCTCGACAGGCTCAGCTTGATAAAATTCGCTCATTGAGAGATCTGCTTTCGAACAAAAAAAAGAGGCAAGAATCTAAAATAAAAGACATAACTTTATTGATTGTATTGTTCGTGCTATATTAGTTTGAGCTTGTTGGCGCATGATATCTTGGGATTCGATTCTCAAGTTACTCATTTTTTATTAGGTGTTTGTGTTATAAAATTTTCGTTAGTAGCAATAAATCAGGCCCTCGATTCTACTAAAGCAAAACCACTGTCATACCACAGACTGCAAACAATAATATTTTGCTTAGGTCTAAAATTAAATGTAAAGGGTTTAATTACAATTTTACATTCACTCTGCAAAAAGCCTTTTAATTTAGAATTTGAGCACTGTTTTAAAGTCTAAAATTAAATGTATTTTAAGGAGTGTTCGTGGGATGACACTGGTGTTGCTTTAGTAGAAAAGAGGCCCAAGTAACGTGTCCGGTCCAAGTCGTGACGTGGACACAAACTTATATAGATAAAATGTGGATGCCCATCCCTTTGTAACATTGGATTTATAACAATTTTCAAAATAAATGTATCATTATTATTATTACATATTGTATATTTTTTTAGAATGAAAATGGAAAACTTACTGAAATGTGAGCAGGTTTTGATTAATTTATACGCAAAAGTCGAACAGGTTAGTTTTTGAATGTTTTTGTAAGTGTCAAAGTAGGTGTTTTAGTTGATATAGAGATTTATTATATTTTTTTATTTACAGCGAGACAAAAAAACAATAGGCTCTGGATTTTCTATTGAAACACCTACGGCAAAAGAAAAATCAGAGTTGGAAGCCGTAAGAAATAAACTTAAAACTGTCGTTAAACGACAGGAAAATCTTGAAGATACGTTGCCCGAGATCTTGCCGCGGTGTGAAGTTAATGACGAGCATACTTCGGGTACTAAAGAACCAGCACTATTTCAAAGGCGGCCTAATCAGCAATCTGGCCAAACTAGCAAAAAAGAAACAGAGGATAGCTTGACTTCACCGTCAAATTCCGCTTCTAAGCGAAATTATACACGGGTTTTGGTATCCCCGGAATCTAGCACACGACACCCACGTTGGTCTCCATCTGAGACGACGGTAGAAAAGCCATTATTTAGCAGACGATCTCCTCGTAAATCACCAAGACGGAATTCTCCATCTTATTATAAGAAAGAAAGAAAGAAATCCAAAGACAAGCAATCACGAAAACAAAGAGATTTAAACATTACGCTGAATGTTCCCGAAGAAAGTTTAAACTCTTTAAACACTAAAGATATACTATCAAGAATTATTCATTGCAGTGATGGCGATGTTGATATTGATACATTGCGAGAGCTGAGAAAACAAATACTCGGAGAGTTGCAAAAAACAGGGGCTAAGGATGACATATCTGATTTAATATTAAAATCCTACAATAAAAGTATCGACAAGACCAAAACAAAGAGACATACAAAGAAAGAAGAAATAGAAGAAGGTGAATTATCTGACAGTGAAAGTGAAGCCATTGAAAGCATTTACGGCAGTTTAGTTGTTAAAGAGCCAGGCCAGTCTAACACATCTTCAGATAAAGACACTCAACCCCGTAAAATCCAAATATGTCTTGTTATTAATTCCGACAATAAATCGGAAGAGAAAGTTAGTGACTTACCAAAACAAGGCAGCACTGATTTTGCAGAATTGGAAATGTACGAAAAAGAAGATAACAAAGAAATAAAAGTCAATATAGAAGAAGACTGTAGTAAAGCAAATGATGACAAGAAGACATGTGAGGCTTCTAAGGAAGATTGTAATAATTCAGCATCTCAAAAAACTACGAATGATCAAGTTAGTTCTGCTCAGGATATTGCCATAAAATCATTAAAACAATATGTCTGCATACCTGAGAACAACAGTACATCCACGACAGAAAAAAATACACCTGCTTCAAACGATTGTGAAATATCTACCGTCAAAGAGACAACTCAATTCAAAGCAAACTTCTATAAACCGTTAACAGAACCAAGTAATTTAGAACTTTCGAAATCTGTCGAGAATAAAGACACTGGTTGTGTTCAAGTTGGAACTGATACCAACATAAAATCTACTACTGATATTTTTAATATAGAGAGCACTTTAAAACAAATGGAAACGTCACCAGAAATACCTTTATTACACGAACGCACTATTGATAAACAACCACCAAATAATACGTTGTCAGAAATTGATATTCTCCAAGCTCTCAAAAAAGAAATATTAAGTGAAATAACTGTGCCAGGTACAGAGAGTACCACACCACCTCTACATCAACCGAAAGTAATGAAAGTTGCTAACGCTCAAGCTAATCAAATATTACCTAAGAAAAGAATATCTATTGAAAAATATAAAGAGAAAAGTGTGACATCATTACAACCACATTTAAATCAAGTGTCTTACAAAGAAGAACAAATGAAAAAAACCAGTTTAAAATTGACAGACAAGGAATGTGAAAGATTTTTCAATGTTCCTACGATTTCTTTTGAAGAGGAGGATGAAAGTTTGGATGAAAATGATGATGGAGACATACAAGCTAGCGATGTCTACGGCGATCTCGCTCCTAAATCACCTGACAGTGAAGATTTCGATAACGCTAATTCGAAGCCGCCTGTAATAATACCAGTGGATCCGATTAAGAATGTGCCAACAAATAATAAAGTTGATGTAGATATGAGAGCACTACCACTCGCGTCTCCCAATAACACTGCAACACCTAAAATGTTCAATAGCACATGTACTTCTTCTAATAACGCGCTATCTACGGATAAAATTAAAACTGATATCAAAATTGATCAGGGTAACAGCCAAAATAGGCCCATATTGGTGGATCCTCGTGTTAGACGGGATCCAAATCAAAACATCAGCACCCAAAGCCCCAATCCGCATACAAGTAATCTTGAGAGGACGCCAAGGCAAATGTTTGCTGGTGTTTCATCAAATTCTACATCGAATTCAATTATGACTCCAAATTCTCGTAGTTACGAAATGACACCTATTCACCAGTCATTTGAAACAGATCAAACCAGTCGCAAGCACGTTTACGTTCCTACAAGCTGGGACAGAGAAAAATCCGTGTCTAAAGATCCTTGGGAAAATACTGATACAAATGGTGATCGAAAATCACGCATTGATGACCCAAAAGAATCTTGTTGGAATCCCCAAAAAGATATTTCTCAAAATTCGAGATTTAATGATTCCTTTAATAGTGACAAATACGTTAATAGGTACGTGCCTGAAATGACTGTTGTATCAACTCAGTCTTATACTAGAAAAGAAGCACCAATGACGCCTGTACCCTCATTTGGGCGCACTGATTGTCCGTCTACGCCAAGCCATCCTTTCGGAAGAGTGGAATGCCCTTCTACACCAAGTCATCCTTTTGGAAGGTTGGAATGCCCTCCAACGCCAAGTCATCCTTTTGGGAGATACGACTGCCCACCAACACCAAATCATCCGTTTGGGAGATTGGAATGCCCGCCGACACCGAATCATCCTTTTGGGAGATTGGAGTGCCCTCCGACGCCAAATCATTCTTTCGGGCGATTAGAATGTCCTTCGACACCATCTCATCCATTTGGAAGAATGGATTGCCCACCTACCCCTAGTCATCCTTTTGGCCGATCAGACTGTCCCTCCACACCTAGCCACCCCTTTGGGAGATCTGAAGGTCCGCCACCTCTTATGCTCGGTGTGGTTGACTGCCCAAAACCACCCAGTAATTCATTTATTGGACTTGATGGCCCATCGACACCTACACCATTATTTGGCAGAAAAGAATGTACATCATCCCAAACACAAAAACATTCTTTCGGACGATCAGAACCATTAAAAAGCCAATATGGTCGAACTGATTTTAATACTCAAAATTATACTAAGGATCCAAGACTTAACAGAAAATTGGACACCGAACCAAAATTACAATATGATGAAAAAGATCGGTCTTACTACAAGGATCAGGATCGCTACCGTAGTAGTTCTTACTCATCCCAAAAATACAGTGGGTCAAGTAGCTATCGACATTACGACCGAGACTTAGGTACTAGTAGAAATAATAAGTACAGGTACTTCGCTCCTGATCAAAGTGGCAGACAATATAATAAAGATCAAGAGAGACGAGATCATGTTGCAGACCGGTTAGTACCAAAGGATCGTGAAAGCAATGCTACTTATTATAGGGATCGTTCATATGATACCAATGCTAGGCGCTACGAAGAGGTTGGGACAAGACGTGAATACCGGGAGAAAAGTATTGGACGAAGTATTCGTCCGGATGAGTGCCGGTCCTCGCTAAGATCACCTAATGCTAGTAAAAATAACTCTATAGAACCTGAACATAATACATTATCCGTAAAATCGAATACTGGACGATCATTCACTATAGATACAAGTATCAATGCTACATTCCAAAAAATTATAGATAGTGCCAATGAAATGCAAGGATTTGTCAACAGTTTTGATATGAGAAGACAAAGAGCTTCTAGCGTAGGACGGTCTTTAGCTCACGAGTCTAGCGTGGATCAGGTATCGACTCAGCCTTCGAACTCATATGAGAAGAAAAAAGAAGCATTTCAACGAGCTTCTAGTGTTGGGAGAGAACTTGTTGATTCTAACAAAGACAAAAGGAGCTTCCAAGAGATAAAGGCCGATTTTAAGTCGTGCATATTTTCTGGGAGTGAAATTTGTACCGATAAGAATAGTGAAGCTAGAAATAATGATAAACATAAAACAACCGCAGAGCATAGTGTTAATAATAAAAAATATGTTTATGAAAAACAGAGAGATGGGCAACGCAGGTCGGAATCTGTGAAGCCTTCTTATTCTCCCAGAATGAATTATAGAGATCCAAGAATGCGAAAACTAACTAAAGATAAAATAGATAGATCCAATTCAGAAAGATATGGCCGTAAGAGTGGTATTGTTTATTCAAATGATAATATTGTTACGGGATCTATTATGGCATCTGGTTATGGGGTTAAAAACTATAAGATTCCGAAAATAAAACGACCAAAAGAGGAAAATGAAGACAGTTCGGAGAAATCTGATATCTGTAAAAATGACGATAAAGAGAAGCGCGTGATAAAGGACAGTGACAATATAACAGAGAAAGAATGTAGCAAAGAAAAATTGAATGCCAATGAGCAAAGAGGAAAAGTTAATAGTAAAGATATACCATCACATAACGTATCTGGAACTGCCAAAGATGCGAGTAAGAAAGTCAATGAAAGTGTAGATACAGGTGTCTGCACTGAAAGGAGGCGAACAAGATCTAGCATGAAGAGTATAGAAGAAGCTGATACAGATGTGATAGGAAAAGTGAGAAAAAGCAAAAAAGTAATTTATGACTCCGATTCAGATGATGCTCTAAACATAAATAGCGAAAGTATGAACATAGAAAGAAAAGATGGAGACACAGAAGATTCAGACCAAAAAGACATAGATCTTAAAAACAAAGATGTAGACTTAAAAGATAAAAGCGTAGATTCTAAAAACAAAATATCTAAAATATGCAAGGATATAAATACAAAAACTGAAGATACGACGAAAGAAATATTAAATCCTAAAATTA
The DNA here is from genome assembly GCA_963662185.1 of Eilema griseolum. NCBI lineage: Eukaryota > Metazoa > Arthropoda > Insecta > Lepidoptera > Erebidae > Eilema > Eilema griseolum. The sequence continues at coordinate 9,800,211 of OY759249.1, forward strand.
AACTAACCGACCATGTAAGCCCAATCAAAGCTAAGATAAACAAGAATCTAAACTCTACTGATCTGGGTTCCAAATTTGGAATAGACGAACTAGAAATGTTTTCCGATAATATTGTGTCAGATCCAGTCCTCGATAATATCACTGCTTTAATTGCCGATCTTGATAATGACCTCAGTTCTTCTAGAAGTGATTTAGGTCATAACTTCACAAAAGAAATATCTTTAGAAAATATGATGCAAAACATATCCAGTCCAGAGAAGGACAATTTAATGGACAATGATGATAACTCTTCAAAATTGCTTGAAGAAATTGATAAAATTTCAAAAGATAAAGTGGAAGTCCCTAGTGATGACCAGATTAAGAGCAATTCACCAGTTTCACTTGGTTTGGAAACTAATATGGGATTGAACAAACAAGATTTAACCAAAAATAGTAAAGATGAACATTGCTTGAAAAATATGTCTGGAAATCTACCTACACAAAGTGATGCGCTACTTAATGAAGAAAAAAGTAGTGTTACCAAGCATCCTTCTTTGGTAATGTCTATTAATGAAGATATTGATTCAACCACTGAAGTTAGCAGGAACGAAAAACCTATTGAAGATAAGTCCAAGTTAGATGAACAAAATATTGATGCCTGTTCTACGCCAGACAGTACGATTAATACCGATGATGCTTTACTTAAATTAACTAATGATGAAGGTTTACCCGGCAATACTAATGAAGTAACATCTACTGAAATAATTGAGGGTAAACCTTGTTCTACTAAAGAAATGCCCCCTGCCTTAGATTCTATCGGGAGTTTATTATCTATATTACAAGATAAATCTAAAATAAAAGAGTTACTACTTATGCTTGGTGATCAATCAAGTGACAATGAAAAAATCAAGAAAAAATTAGAAAAATTGAGTGAAATAGTGTCAGATGACGAAGAGAGTTGTGACGTACCAACATCTAAATTAGACCAAACAGATGTAGATAAAGTTGACGTTTCTGAAATGCCACATGTAGATGTAGACAAGACGGAGAAAATCGATGAAATGAAAATGGAAGCTACAGACAATGAGTCGCAGAGTAAAGACAGTAGTCTGAGTATAGACAGCAATCAAAATAGCTCGAAAATAGATGAGGATGCAAAGACTTCAGACATTGAGGATGAGGTACAAAAAACAGACGAACGAAACATCGAAACTAAATCTAAAAAGAAACCAGGCAAGAAAACTAAATATATGAAAAAAGCAAAGGGTAAAGTTAAAAAAGGTGCCACTGTTGCAGTAAAACGAATTACTCGAGCAACTGCAGCAGATACTAAGCCAAAGGTAAAAAAGCCGCCTCGCGAGCTAATGAAATTACAAGAAGATATCAAAGAAATGTTCATAAGAGATGAGGTGTTGAGTGCTACTGGCATAAGAATGTGTCGTTTGGCTAAACTGGTAGATGAAAAAACCTCACCTACGAAAGAAGAACAAATTCTGCCTGAAGTCGAACCAGTGGTTGTTTTACAGAAGTTCACAGACACAATGGATAAAAATTGTGATCCTGAAAAAATTAAAAAGAAAAAAACGGGACCAAAGATTAAAGTTAAAGTTTCTTCTAATAGTGTTCCTGAATTAGCAATGCAAGATAAAACGTCAATATCTTTAAAACATAAACCCGGACCTAAATCAAAGACAAAAACTAAAAAAGATTCTGATCCATACACATTTGAATCAGATTCGTTTAGTGATACCATTATAGAAAAAACTAGCGAAGCTGGGTCCAGCAGCGACACAGACTCTGAAAGCGATTCTCTTGCGTCTTCTAAAAGTTTCGGCAGCACTGAACTATTAGCTGACATAAAGAAAAAAACTAAACGCAGACGACGGGGATGGCAGGCCGGAGTAATTAAGACAAAGACTAAAAAGAAGAAAATAGAACAGAAAATCTCAGATATTATACCAGCTGATACCCTTGAAGATAATCTACCTGAAAATGTATCCATATTAGATACAAACTGTTTTACAGATCGGAACTATTGTTTCCGGAAAAATCTGATTTCTTATTCTTGTCGATTGTGTAAATATACTGGTACTGACATTGTACTTCACTATAGGAATCAACACCCACATGTTGTGATCCCATTATCACGAATGCCTCCTGAGGTTGCCAAAGAGGCTATTGAGCAATGCCAAGAAATAAACTTCCAAGCGATCAGCAATATACCCTCAGATAAATACATATGCACGTTTTGTTATAAAGAATTCACTAATAGTAAATCAGTTTTAGAAACATTCTTTTGGCATATAGTAAGTACGCACACAGGCGAATACAAGCAACACTGCTCTCAATGTGATAAAGTGAATGAATGCCCATTCAATTTAGATATTCCACCCCCTCCAAAAGATGTTAAAGGGCAATTAATTGGCTTCATTTGTAAAAAATGCAACTTCACTCAGATTTCTCTAGAAAATCTTAAAACACACATCATTTTGCACCACAACGATGAACAGACAGCTGTTTATAGAATAAATTTATCAATTATGACTAAAAAGTCTATTAACTCTTTATTACGACGCAGTGAATCTGATCAAGCAGTATTACAAACGAGTACTCGTCGTAGTTTAGACCATTCTATGTCTGATTTAAGTGAGAATACAGAGCGCGACAACAATGAGGGAGTTAAAACTCGAACGTCAGCAAGAAAAGCAAATATACCTATTTTACCGCCTATTCAATCTAAGATCACCTTTGAAGCAGATGATAATGTTAGTGAAGTATCGGATATAGTAAGTGAATCTGGCGAAGGGAGTATAAAAATAGAAAGAACGGATTCAGAAAATGCTGATGCAATGTCTAATAGCGAAGAATGTTTAGCAACTGATGTTAGTGAAACTGACAGGGTTTCAGAAGCAGAAGATCAGTTACCCCTTGCAGATCTTGCCTTGCCTTCGAGCGATATAATGAACTGTCCACATTTTAAAATAAACATTACTAAGTCCGGTGCGAAGGAATATTTCTGTTGCATCAATGGCAACTATCATTTTAAAACGACCCTTTTAATTTCTATGAAAAAACATGTAAAATCCAAGCATTCTGAACCCTGGGAAGGTTATTGCTTCGTATGTAAAGTGATTGTGACACCACAAGGTGTGCACCGTTTTAGTGATTGCTTACAACATTATCTTGACAAACACATGGATAATTTTCCGATTTTCGAAGAAGAGCTGCCTGCTGCTACTATTGCATCTCCAGCAGAGAATACGTCGGTTGCAAAACCTTATATTAATGTTCGACCTCTTTCCGAGTTAATAACTAGAACAGCTGATACTGATGCCCAAAAGGAGGTAGTTACTCCAGTAATACAGAGCGTTATGAGTCTTGGAACCTCAACCATAGAAATTCCTCAGCTGAGCCCTACATATACAGCGCTTTTCCAAGAAAAACAAGTGGAACCGAAAGCATTGAAATACGAAGAACATCAGGCCGAAGTTTTATCAAAGAAGTATTATTTAGTGGTCCAAGAAATGATGGTGCCGAATAAACTGATAAAAATTTTCAAGTGTGCGGGTGTTTATTGTAAATACGCTACTGACTCTACCGAAGAAGCTTTGGCCCATGCGACTACGCATCAACGGATAGGCGGCACTGACGCATTGAACTGCTGTTATTGTGATTTCGATTCAGCGGGGAATGCTGTTGATCTAGTGATGCATTTGTTCAAGAGTCACGGGAATTGCCGGTATTGCTGCGAACACTGCTTCTATAGGGCTGCATCGAGTCAGGCGGTGGGGGCGCATTCTTCGAAGGTGCATGGGAAACCACCCGTCCCTGGCAGTGTGTTGCGTACAGCAACAGTCTCATCGCTTCCCGTCGCTAAAGTGAATATACTGACCCGCCAAGAAGCCGTATCTTACTACGTTTGTGGCCACAGTGAGTATTTAGATAAAGTGAGTATTTTCAGATTAATTTGTTTATTCTATGTAATAAACGTACTTTATTTGAATTTCAGGCGAACATGGCGAGGCTTGCAAGTTTCGTACATATACACCAGACAAGTTATGTGAACATTTGATTCAAAGACACGCCGCTGCGTCTGCGCATCCATGCAACGTATGTTGAAATAAAAGGAGGGATATAATAACCCTTACTATATAGCTTACATACTTAACCAATAAATTATTTGCTGTGTATTGCCTAAGTTATAAAATTATTCTACAACTGTGCGCTGTTTATCACTTTACCGTTTGTACAGACTATATTATATCGCTACGAAAATATCACGCAAACGCGATTACTAAGCACATACGTATGCCACCGTAGTCACCATGACAATAGTGGCATATGTTAGCATTATATTTATGTGGCTCGCTATAAGCCAATGCTTATACTACATCTAGAGTACTTGCTTATCTCACCAAGCTTTAAAACACATATTTGTACATTATAGATAGATAACATTTACTGAAGAGCTTAAGTACTCATACATAATGTTATGTATTTTTACAGTTATGCCCCGTACAGATTTCAACAGCTACAGAATTAGTTCAACATATGAAGATACATGGATTGAAGCTGTACCAATGTACTTGGTGCGTTCACGGTGCCGATAACGAGAGTGAGATGCTGACTCACGTGTCTTCATTGCACCCAGACAAGCAACCACAGGCTTACATACGAATTATTACTAACAAGGTATGCATTTCGGTAAAAACGTAGTAATCTAACTTAGATATTGTTATCTATATTATAATAAGACTCAGAGATAAAAAAAAAACAATATATTTCAGTAAATTAGCAAGGTACTTATCTATAAAAATGCTAGATCACTTTTAGAATTAGGTTTTGTTTATTTGTAGCTCAGAGTCTTGAGGCTGACAGCTGTATCCCTATCACGAAATAACACTATTCAATCACAGAAAAACTGTCTGATTGAACAGATTTCTTATTGACATATTGATTGATTGATTGATTGCTAGTACATTCCAATCACCTACCGATCACCAGCTAGAATCACCTACCGATCTCCATAGCTTCTAAATCCTCAATTAATATTATTTCAATGTAAAGATAGATTGTATAACACACGGAAATATTTAATTAATATTAAAATTAATGTTAAACCAGGTAACTTTATAGTACATCAAAGTAGAGTAGATCAATGATTCTTTATATTTGCTAAGCAAATAATCTTCCAAAAAAATAGCCAGTTATTGCACTTAGTAATTTATGATTCCCATAGGAGGTAGGACACGGCGGTATATCCGCCCGATTGAGCAGTCCGACTGAGGAAGTACCTCCGCCCTACAGAATACCGCGGTTATAATAACTTCGTGTTGTGTTCCCAGCGGTGAGTAGGGTAGCCAGAGCTCACTGGAGAATTTGTGCCGTCAGTGGGAAGACTAAAGGCTTGTCCTGATTTGTCTTCTACTGACGGCACAGAAACTCTGTACTTACAGGGTGGGCAGCGCGACTGTGACTCCTCTGGTGTTACAGACGTCCATAGGCCACGGTAACTACTTTCCATCAGGTGGGCCGTGTGCTTGTCTGCCAACTAAGTGGTATAAAAAAAAAAATGATTAACACGTTTTAATTTTACATGAGAATACAGTCTACCCGAGTGATTTAATGATTTATTTATTGAACTGGTCATTAAAAATACGATTTTATTCATTTCAGGATGGATCTAACGCATTAAGAGTTCTGCCACTAGCCTTCTTAACTAAGCACAAAGTTCCAGTAAAAGACGTGATCCCATGTACTACCAAGGATAATCCAGTCCGCGAAGCGGAGCGATCTACCGAAATGGAAGCACTCATTGGACCCTTTGTGGCTGATCCTATGGAGCCACTAGTAACAAGTCCCGCCGATCCTCTTGTAGAAACCACAGAGACCCCAATACAAACATCAGAAATACCTGAAGAGTTAATAGAACCGCCTGAAGACATTAAACCCGTGTTGAATGTTCAACAGCCTGAACCGACTACACAAGTACCCCAACAAGTTCCACCACAGGATCTGCCATCAACTGTCACTGTTCCACCTCCAACGGTTTCTCCTCTAACTCCTTCACTATTGAATCCTTTACCTGTTTCGGTACCTACCGTAAAAAAAGAACCCTCTGAAACAATTTTCACTGACATTGTTGTCTTGGATAGTGATGAGGAAGAAACACCCAATGCTGACGTGCCCTCAGTTATCGACGTTCCCTCAGTCATCGACGTTTCTGACGACGAGGTGTCGACAAGTTCAAAGAAAGATACATCTAAAATTATTCCATTGCTCAACTTATTGACGTGTCCGCAATGTAAACAAAATTATAAGAACATGGGTGGCTTTAGAAAACATTTGGTTAGTTGCATTATAGATCCTAATCGTACTTTCCAGTGCCCTCATTGTACGTATGTCGCTGAGAATTTAGATAAAATCACTTGGCATTACGTGGCGGATCACACAAAGAAAAGTACCTACGAATGTGGTTTATGTGGTGCACTTTTAGTCAGTGAAACTTTCGCTAAGAAACATATGAAAGCGTCTCATAAACAAACAAGCATTATGTTCTCTAAGAACAAAGAAGCGGGAACATCTCATTTCACAGTAACTCCTAAGGAATCGCCGCCAAAGGAGAAAATACTACCAAAAAGGAAGTTGAGTGGCCCAAAGACCGATCCGATTCCGGCTAAACGTAGATTTGAACCACAAGAAATTAACCAGCTACCCATAACACCGATTCTAGACCAATTGGTGTACTGTTCAAGATGCGAATTTAGTACAAAAGTGCGCTTGAATATGGTTAGGCATCTACAATTGCACGCTGAGCAGCAGCCGGTACCTCAGACCGCGCCTGTCAACCCCGTACCACATCTAGAGAGCAATGAAAAGCACTTCGATAAAATGGTTAACCTAGCATCGAGTTCTGTAGTCAATAGAACACCAGATAAGACTCGTCAAGAGCATACATCCTCTGTGACTCTACTGATACCCCCGGAAGCGGCTGCACGATATCCTAAGTATGTGTCGGAACGACAAAGGCACACTTGCGGTGCGAAGGGTTGCTCCTACATTTCAGTCGATGAAGCTATGTTGCGACGTCACTGGGAAGCTCTTCACTCAGGGTCGAGCGATTTCCACTGCGTTCACTGTCCTCCCCATCAACATCTTGATACGTCAAAGCCTTTAACAGCCCTTCGTATCGTATCTCATTTGAAAATGCACGATTCTACGCTGTACGCTTGCTCCTCCTGTTCTTACTACCACTTCAAACGAGAAGCTGCTGAGAAGCATGTGGCCGACACTCATGAAAATGGGCGAGTATTGGTCGTAAGAGAAGAGCATACTGCCCCCGTCTCACCGGCGCCCGCGCAGAGCACTAGTGCGCCCACTATGGATTTGAAGCCGTGGCAATGTGGCTTGTGCAAGTTTAAGAGCATGCTACGCCCGGAGGTCGTAGAGCACTGTTCTAGATTCCACCAGTCGAAAATGCAATTTAAGTGTGCATATTGTCCGTTCAGGACGTCGGCTATAGAAAATATTAGTAAACACCAAACTAATTCTCATGCGGGGAGATCTGAGGAAGTTTTCTATTATTACTACAGGGTAGGTTCCATACCTGACGATAATGATGGTACGCCGGTGTGGGTGAAACAACGGAAGAAGATACTCGTTGCGCACGATATAGCTTCAGAGCCTGAAGTGAAAATCGAAGCCCCTGTGTCACCGGCTACGAAGTCTGCAACACCAATAGTAGTCCCAGCTGCTCCTCTGCCCGTGGACCTTAACTTGGTAAAGAAAGAAGTGAATGAACCGACTGGTATGGAGCCCTCCAACGCTATGGAGGATTTGTGTAACCAGTTTGGGCAGTTTTCCGAGCCAAATGGAATTAAATACAAGTGTCCCTTGTGTGCAGTGGTCATGGAGGAGACTAGAGAATTAATGCAGTCACACTTGTACGAAGAGTTGAATTATAGAAAGTGAGTATAAAATAAATGTAATTTATATTTACACATATAGTATAATTAACTACAATAGCTGTCTATCGGTTTGTTTATATGGCAATTTATTTCCAAGAGTTACATGCAATTCACGAATGATATTTGTAAGTGATTTTGCGTTCGATATTACTAACTTAAACGAAATATAATAATGTCAAGAATCAAAGAATCAAAGAATCAATTTCAATTATTCAGTTTAGGCACACAAAGAGCACATATGAACGTTAAAATTTTACAATTATGTATGTCAAGAAATAATATAAAAATATTAAATAATGTAAAAATAAACCATTGGAAAATGATTCTTTCGCTGGTTCGGTAGATTAGTTCTACTGAGAAGATACCAGCAAGAAACTCAGCGGAGTACATTAGAACTAGATTATTTTTCTTTTTTAAATTTGCTTTAGTTTACCATTTATTTTGTGCGAGCAAGCAAGAGACTTATGTTGACCACGCATTAACATCATTGAGGTACTCATCCACTTTATAGTAAACCTTTACTCATTAAAGTTTTTTTCACTTCTTTTTTAAATTTATTTATTGGCATATTAATCAAGTCTTGAGGAATTTTATTAAATATTTTTATGCAGCTGCCTACAAATGAATCACCGACCTTGTGAAGCCTAAGTTTTGGTACAACTAGTTTATCTTTATTTCTCGTATTTAAATTGTGTAAGTACATCAGATAGTTTTTCGAAAATATTTAGGTTTTTTCGTACATATAAGATATTTTCATAAATGTATTGAGAAGTTCTATTAACTAATATATCCGCGTACTAATATTACATTACTTCAATTCCTTTCACCATTATCTTTCAGATGGAGCTGTGGCCTTTGTTCATATAAGGCGTTCCACAAGGCGGGGCTCACAGACCACATGACGTCTGAACATCGCAGGCAATACGACCATATCGAGCTACCTACGAACGTCAACATTGAGACATGGGTGGCCGGCGTGCTTGACCACCAGGCTTCCATCATAGATAAACGGAAAGAGAACTTGCAAAAGCAAAGAATCGTCTACACTAAACCCGGACTTACCGAAAGTGCCGTTTCAAAGGAGACTGCTGTCAAATACCCTGAAAAGGATTTAGAGCAAGCTTTTGGGGCCTTCGGCTTGCCGGACCACACAATGTTTAAGTGTCCTAAGTGTATGTTCTTATCTAAGAATGAAACAGCATTCAGAGATCATTTAGAGATGGAATTAAATAAAATAAGGTGAGCGGTTGTCATATTATTTAGAACTTGCTGCTGCTTGCGGCTCCGCCCACGTGGATGTCGGTTAGCGCGACCAAACATAGCCTTCTATCTCATGCTCCAATATAGGTTATTTTAATAAATGACGAAGTAGGAGAAGGCTAGACACGACGGTGTTTTCGTCCAATTGAGCAGTCCGAATGGGGAAGTACCTCCGCCCTACAGAGTGTACCGCGACCATAATAACCAAAAGCTTATCCTGCTTTGTCTTATACACTGACGGCACAGAAACTCTTGTGCTTACAGGGTTGGCAGCGCGATTGTGACTCCCTTAGTGTTGCACACGTCCATAGGCCACGGTAACCACTTTCCATTAGGAGGCCGTGTGCTTGTCTGCCACCTAAGTGGTATAAAAAAATATCTAAAACGTACTTTCATACAAACTTTCATCCTCTATTTTTACCCCATTTTTCCAAGATGGAAAGGTAGTCAATAGGTATCCTTTCCCAAGCTAGCTAGCCCATTTCTATGCCAAATTTCATTAAGATCGGTTCAGGGGTTTAGGCGTGAAATCGTAACAGATAGACGATAGAGAAATATTAATTATTTGTATAAACAAATAATGGTTTTCTATTTTTGTGAAGAGCTGGTAAACCGATATTACAAGTATTCCCTCCAGCCAACTTAATGCCGCCGCATGGTTCCCGGCAGAGTAGAATTTGGGCCACCCCATCTCTTCCCATGTGGTGTCGTACAAGGCGACTAAGAGATAGTGCTGTTTAACATCGGACATATAAATACAGCCCAGACTCAGCCTCAGATGCATGGCTCGAGTCAACAATAGTTCCCGAAATACGGCAATAGGCTCACCCCCTATTACATGGGACCGAATACAACTATTGGTGAAATGTGGGCGATAATTCACCTCTGCCTAACCCTCCGGGGATAAAGGCGTGATTATATGTATGTATGTAACTTAATCCGTTGTATAGAGCCTTTTACAGAGCCAGGAGTAGGTTCACGTCAGTAGTGTAAAGACCAGTATTCGAACCCAGGACCTCTCGATTGTAAGCCTTAACCTTTAAGCTAACTTCTTAAAACAAGAAACATTTCACTAATATAACTCTAAAATTTCAGATGGTGTTGCACTATTTGCCAAGAGAACTTCCAGACTCACCATGAAGCTCGATTGCACTCCAAGGCACACGATGGCCCGTCATGGCCCAAAGAAGCTATACGAGATCCCGCAATGCGAGCGACATGGGTTTCCACCGCTATAGAGAAACAGAAAAATGTTATTGAAATTCCACCTTCATCTTTACCTCAAACTCCTGAGAATCCACAGGCTCCCAGCATTGATAAACATACAGAGAATTTGGACACTCAAAATAGTAGTAATGATAATCCAGGGCCTTCCATCGAAGGTGTTGTTGCAAAGGAGACTGCTGCCATATACCCTGAAAAGGATTTAGAACAAGCGTTTGGCGCTTTTGGTACGTCTAAAGGCGTGATGTTTGCTTGTCCTAAATGTGATTTCCAGTCTAAGACTGAAACTGCATTCAGAGATCATCTAGAGATGGAACTGAATAAAATAAGGTAAGTTATTTAATACATAACTGTCATAATACATAATATTCATAATACACTAGCTGTACCCTGCCGTACGGCCGGGGGGTGACAGGTGGAGCCGCCGGGGTGCGAGGGATATGCCTGAAAACCTCACCTTCGGCAACCAAAACGACCCACAGGCGGCGTGCGTTTTAGTCGGTTCGAGTCCGACATAACCTCCTCCACCGGCTCCGGTGGGGAGGTATCCGTGGGGATTTTGCGCACGTAAAAAAAAAAAAGCTGTACCCTGCCACGCTTCGCTGTGATTGAATGGTTGCGAAATGAGAAACAAAACAAAGAATACATGTCATATAAGTTTAATTTTGCAAACTGTTTTTTCGTGGTCGTGGATATGCGACTGATGCAAAAATTAGATAAAAACAATCCTTGATGCGGATTTATATATCATGCTAAAATTTCAGCTCGATCGGTGCAGAACTTTTCGAGTTTTTGAAGCGTACACAAACCAACATAACATTTTTATATATGACACATAATTTAATATATGACACATAATAATAGGGTAGTTCCCTGAATCATCATATTCTTACCAATACTACTTAATATCTTAGTATTTTATCTAAAAATATGCATAGTAAAATAAGATATTGCCTAACTAAACTGAAACTATGATTTTTCATTATTTTTAATTCCCAAAGTAATTAATATAAATAATCAAATTCGGTCCCGATGTTTTATTCTTATTCTTAATTCTTTATTGCACACAAACAGTACAGAGGTCAAACACAAAATAAATATATAAGAAATATGTACAAAGGCGAGCTTAACTCAGTATGAGTTCTCTACCAGCAAACCTTTGAGTAGCAGAGAAGCAGTTAAAGTAATAAAGGGACGTGAAGTGTACATTAATTTTCAGATAAAAGAAGGGTACCTACTGTAATAATTAAAAAATATGTGTTATTACAAAGAAAAAAAAAATTGGTTCGCAAGCGTCAGATGTAATAATAAAAAAATATGTGTCATATGACAATGAAAGAAAGTAAGTGTGTAATCTCCTATTTAAAAGAAATATAAATAAAATTGGTTTGTAAGTACATTACCATAAAAGTTCGGGCGCCTTGGAGATACACATGCCTAAGATAATCAGCGGATATTGGAAACTTTTAATCTTCCGGAGGTGAGCTAAATGAAACCAAACTGTGAGGTTTAAGGTTTTATTGTCCACTCCAGTGTGCATTTAGAAATAGTTGCAAGGATACATTCCTAATGTATATCTAACCTTAAATTTAAAATTAGATTTTTATAAGCTATGTCTATATTATCCTACGTCAATATGATTCTATGTCACCAATGCACTTTTAGGTCATTTTGAAGTTTAGATTTAAAATATAATTAAAGTAAGCTCACGGCATCCCTCGGCGAGTATATGTAAACACAGCAGCGAGAAAGCTCGTAGCAGGCGAAGTTTTCAGTTTAAGCCCATGCGGTACATCCATGTTTGAGGTGAAAAGTCCAAACCCTCCATAAGGAAATGCAGATGACCGAAGACAAAGGAACGCCGAAAAAGGTCCAAAGAAAAGAGAAAAGGCCAAGACAAAGGGCAAAGGCGGTTCCAATTTGGAAACCTGTAATAAAATTGCATGTCATTAGAACAACTCCTATATATGAACACGAGGTCCTAATTTTCTATAAATTTGCGCGACTTACCGCCTTAATTTGCTGGAACAATGCCAATAGCAAAAGAAATCATAATATTTTCAGATTAAGAGCTGGCAGATTAAGAGCCTGGAATTCATTACCAGCTCACGTGTTTCCTTCTTCCTACAGTCCCGGGTCCTTTAAGCGGGGCGTGAAAAAGCATATGATAAGGCCGTCAAGCTGAGTGTCACCATTGTCACACGGTATGTGTATGTAATGGTGACCCTCTTTTCTGGGATTTTGCCTTCAGCTTACCATCAGGCAAGGCGAAGTCCAATTGACGTGTCCTATATAAAAAAAAAAAAAAAAAAAAAAAACAATAGAATTTTAACAATTATTTTTCAAATTAGGAGCGTGGCGAATTTCCATCAAAGGGAATCCCATTAAAAAATGACAACTCACCAGAAATAAACTATAATTCCACAAGAGGATAGTTGTGAGGACACAAACTATTATCCTTTAGGCCAAAATAATCTCATTTTTATGAGATTTATTGAAATTAAGTTACGAAGCCATGAATATCGACCATTCCGTCTCAATATAGGAAAAAAGGTGCTTTTGACAGCGATACGTCAAAATGTCATTCACCCCGCGCTCCGAAACCTTTCGTTCAAAAATAGAATTAAAACAGGTGTGACGACGTTCGCAGAGCGCGTCGTTACATTACATCCCTCCCCAAAAAGAAAAAAAGAAAGAAGGAAACTTCCTTTTCTAATGAAAATTATGAGAGTCCAGAACAAAATTCCAAAAAACCTCAAAAGACAAAATGTCTTGCAACATTTTTCAATAAACAAAAAGGGCAATGCGAAAGCATCTTGCATTGGGTATTGCAGAAATAATTATAAATTAAAGAATGGGAAAGCATTCCTAAAAATCAAAGAATGTGAAAACACTCGAAAAGTAAAGAACCAAACTCAGAAAAGAGTAAAAACTTATTTCAACACAAAAGTGAAAATAAATCCTTCAATAAAACAAATTAAACAATCCCTACTCAATTCCATTCCAGATATCGATTAGGCAACCAACGCCGTCGAATCTAATCCTTGATCTTAACCAGCCTTCTAGCATCAATACAAAAGTGCGGTTGAGCTCCTACGCCACCGACTCTATACCAGCTATTCCTGAAACAAAAATATGAAACTAACAAGATATCGGTTAAGCACCAACGCTGCCGAATCTGAAAGAAAATCGGTAAAAACAATGAAGTTTTCCCACTGTCGGTTAGGTTGAAAAGCCGCCGACTTCAAATTCCTATTCCAACATCCAAAACGTCAAAACAAAATCACAACAAAAGTGTCGTAATAATATATTTATAAGCATTGTGATCGGCATAACACCACCAACTTTCCGAGCACAAGCAAAATATAAAGAAAATATGACAATTGTGACCAGTACAACACCACTGACTTTCTGAGCACAACCGCATAAGAAAAGTATGACATTTGCGACCGGCACAACACCACCGACATCCCGTGCGCAAAGCATAAAAAATGTAACAATGTGTATAAAAACACAATCGTACAAAAAGAGAAAAACGACATTTACGACCGGCTCAACACCACCAGCTTCCCGTGCGCAAAGCGTAAGGTGTGACTATGTGTATGAAACACAATAGCACAAAAAATTGTAAAGTCCAGTAAGACACAAGTTTCCCAAAAAATGGTATAACAAGGTGTGTAAAAAATGCATAAAATGCGTCCAATCCGAGAATCTTAATACTAAGAAAATAACCCAGAACTGTACAAAAATAAAGTTCAAGAAACTTAATTTTCCATTCCCTAAGTGAGTGGAAATAAGTCAAGTGAATTTAATGTAGAAAATGAATATTAAATTTCACTCCTATATTAGAGTAGAAACTAAATTCCTAAATTTGTACAAAATATACAATATTAAATATACAAGTGTATAAAAATATATACAGGAAAATAATCCTATACAACAAAGATAAATAAAAATATAAGATCTTTTGATGTGGAACAATTTGTTAATATGGAGTAGAGTTACACAATAACAAGTCCTAAAATGACCTAAGTTATTTTTGAAGGAAACTAAAATTGAAATTAATAAATTGTTGTGAAGTTCCTAACATACATCTCCTTTCAACACCCCTCAACCTTTCAAACATCACCTCATAGTGGGGTCATACTTCAAACAAAGTACCAAAGACAAAGATAGACATTGTCAAAACAAGAATAATTTTAATATTTAATTATGTCTTTAATATGATAACGACCAGTATAGTTTTTATTAAGGTCTTTTAAAACATAAACATTAGAAGAAATTTTATCTATTATTTCACACTTAACAAACTTAGGTGCTAACTTAGCCGAAAAGAATGCAGGAGCATTAGACTGCACAAAACTTCTCCTCCACACTATATCTCCCACTTCAAAAGAAATGACCTTCCTTCCTATATTATAATAACGCGCATTACGCTTATAAGCTTTAAGCAATGAAGCTTGAACTTTTATAAAAATATCACTAAGTGATTTAAGTGAAAAAGCAAATGAAGACCTATCAACAACATCAAGTTGATTGAGGTTATCAAAAGAATTACTAAAACGGTGCAATGAAGCATCAAAAATAAGTTCTCTACCGAACATGAGAAAATTAGGAGTGAAATCTGTAGCTAGATTCACACTACTATTTAAAGCTAATTGAACATGAGGCAAATATTTTGACCAAGTTCTATGATCATCTTTAACAAAACAAGAAATACATGTTTCGACTGTTTTGTTATATCTCTCTACAGGATTATTTTGAGGTGTATATAAAGTATTACAAAATATTTTACTAATATTATAACTTTTTAGAAAATCTACAAATTGCTTAGCTGTAAATTGGCTTCCATTATCACAAACAAAAATTTTATGTTTAACTAAATGAGTAAGACCTAAGCCTCTCTTTTCATAAGAAATATTTTCAAAAAGTGAAATAATTTTATTTAACTCGTGTTTCTCAGAAGGAGAAAGTTCAGAAACAGAAGTAACTGCATTTACACAAGTAGTGGATTCATATTCAAAAGTAATATTATTCCATAAGTCTTTAGCAAGATTAAATTTCAACCAAAAGTCAAATCCCAAAATAATTGAAGGTTTAAAAGAAGGTATTATCAAAAAATCTACATTTTTAGTTAAGTTATCACAAGTGATAGGTAAAACCATAGTTCCAACAACATTGTGTGCAGAACCATCAGCAGTAACAGCGTTACCTTTATAAGGTTTAAATTTATAACCTAATTGCAAAAATGTTTGATGAATATTAGAACCGAGTACACAACTACAAGCTCCACTATCTAACAAACCTGAATAAAATTTATTATTAATATTAAAATTTAAATAAGGTCTAGTGTCTTTATGTTTAACAAACAAAACAGGAGCAGCCCTGATATTATTAAAGAAAACTTTCAAATAATCCAACCATTCATTAAATTCTTTCTTACAAGTGGCTTCATTCGGAGCATTGCTAAATTTTTTCAACATCGAGTCACCAGAGGTTTTAACAAAAACTAGGGCTCGATGGGACCTGATACGTTTTTTGACTGAACAGTATTTGAATTACAAACTTCGCAATTCTTCGTAGTGACGCCAAGCTTGTGACATTTAAAACAAATTACACCTGGAAATGTAGGGCAATTTTTATAAGAATGTCCAGAGGACTTACATTTTAAACAAGTTAAATCATCTGATTTAACAGCACTAATTTGAGCAGAATATTTTTCTTTTTTAATACTTTTATTCTCACTCAAGTTCTTTCTTGACACAAAATTCTCTAATTCTCTGCTGAGGTTAATAAATTCGTCGATAGAAGAAATAGTTCTACCAAACACAAAAGGTGTATAAATATTCAACATGTTATGTTTAATAATAGTTATGAGGGTAGCATCAAAAACAGGCATAGACAAACGGCTAGCCATATCCATTATGTCTGTAATAAAATCTGGTAATGACTCAGTTATCTTTTGTTTACGAGTACGGAGTTCCTGTTCCAAATGATAATCAAATTCAACTCTATCAAAACGTTTCAACAACGCAGCCTTCAAATCCTGCCAAGAAGCAATACGAATACGAACACTACGAAACCATTTAAGCGCAGTGCCTGACAAAAGATCAGAGAATGAACTAACCAAAAAATATTCATTAAAATTTTTAAACAAGAAATATTCTTCCACTTGAGTAATAAATTCCCTAACGCACGATTTACCATCATACAAAAGCTTACTTCGTTTTAAATCAGGCAACTTAGTAACAGAAGGCAAGTTTTTCTTCAAATTATCATTCAATAAAACATTCATCATATTAAATGAAGATGCGGCTCTCAGACTATGATCACCAGCTTCAGACAAATCAGCCATGACATGAGGCATCTCATGAGTAGAAGTACCAACTGGAACATCATTAACTAGAATATTCTCAAACAAAGGCGGGACCTGTATTTCCTTATCCATGTTTGATTTATAAAAGGATGTGAAAATCTAATAAAAAGTTGTATTAAATACACTATAAGTTTCTAATTAAAGTATCAATTAAAGTTTCTAATTAAAGTTAATTAAATTATGAATGAAGTTAATTGCATTGATAGCAAAACGCTAAACTCAAAAGTCAAACAAACTCATAGAATGGAATGTTATTGTTGCAAAAGTTATTTAGGTCAAATGCCTATAAAGATAAAAATGCATTAGTGATTCACAAAATAAATTATTTATGTCTACTTAAGGTAAACAGCAAATATTCAAATATTACTATGTTTTCACACATGTGAATAAAGGTTAAGAACTAGTAATTATATAATATTACTAAGTGGAAAATCTTACCTGTAATAAACAAAAGCTATATAAGATAAAACAAGTATAACAATAACCATGTTATACAAATTGAAACATTCACCTGTAATTGAGAGATACAAACAATAGTACTAACTTGTAGTATGATTAGTTTTGCAAAGTAAACAATAACAAAGATTCACTGTAATACACAGTTATGTAACAGTAAAATACATGAAGAAAACACTGTTCTTAACATGTTAAAGTAAAAAATAATGCAAAGGTGACAAGGAATAAAGATATATGCACACTGTCATGTCCCTGTTCGCGAGTGCCAATTGTAATAATTAAAAAATATGTGTTATTACAAAGAAAAAAAAAATTGGTTCGCAAGCGTCAGATGTAATAATAAAAAAATATGTGTCATATGACAATGAAAGAAAGTAAGTGTGTAATCTCCTATTTAAAAGAAATATAAATAAAATTGGTTTGTAAGTACATTACCATAAAAGTTCGGGCGCCTTGGAGATACACATGCCTAAGATAATCAGCGGATATTGGAAACTTTTAATCTTCCGGAGGTGAGCTAAATGAAACCAAACTGTGAGGTTTAAGGTTTTATTGTCCACTCCAGTGTGCATTTAGAAATAGTTGCAAGGATACATTCCTAATGTATATCTAACCTTAAATTTAAAATTAGATTTTTATAAGCTATGTCTATATTATCCTACGTCAATATGATTCTATGTCACCAATGCACTTTTAGGTCATTTTGAAGTTTAGATTTAAAATATAATTAAAGTAAGCTCACGGCATCCCTCGGCGAGTATATGTAAACACAGCAGCGAGAAAGCTCGTAGCAGGCGAAGTTTTCAGTTTAAGCCCATGCGGTACATCCATGTTTGAGGTGAAAAGTCCAAACCCTCCATAAGGAAATGCAGATGACCGAAGACAAAGGAACGCCGAAAAAGGTCCAAAGAAAAGAGAAAAGGCCAAGACAAAGGGCAAAGGCGGTTCCAATTTGGAAACCTGTAATAAAATTGCATGTCATTAGAACAACTCCTATATATGAACACGAGGTCCTAATTTTCTATAAATTTGCGCGACTTACCGCCTTAATTTGCTGGAACAATGCCAATAGCAAAAGAAATCATAATATTTTCAGATTAAGAGCTGAAACAATAGAATTTTAACAATTATTTTTCAAATTAGGAGCGTGGCGAATTTCCATCAAAGGGAATCCCATTAAAAAATGACAACTCACCAGAAATAAACTATAATTCCACAAGAGGATAGTTGTGAGGACACAAACTATTATCCTTTAGGCCAAAATAATCTCATTTTTATGAGATTTATTGAAATTAAGTTACGAAGCCATGAATATCGACCATTCCGTCTCAATATAGGAAAAAAGGTGCTTTTGACAGCGATACGTCAAAATGTCATTCACCCCGCGCTCCGAAACCTTTCGTTCAAAAATAGAATTAAAACAGGTGTGACGACGTTCGCAGAGCGCGTCGTTACACTACCTAAACAAGTACATATATATATACACATAAACATATATACACAGCATACATATTACACCTACATAGACACATAAATATATTCAAACTACATTACTGTGATAGGAAATGTTCCCTTGTTCTTCTCCTAAAGACGTCCATTATTTTTTTTGATTGTAAATAACGTTTATTATCAATAATACGTCTTTTACGTATGGTTTGTTCATTTTTATGACTGTAGTCATCATGTCACGTCGTCATTTAAGTCGCGAAGAGATGTTAAGGGCTGTTGCTATGCTGCAAGCTGGACGAACTCAACGCGACGTAGCGGATGCTGTCAACACCCAACCAAGCGTAATTTGCAGATTATGGGCACGCTACAGGTCTACAGGGGATGTTGCCGAACGTCACAGGGGACGAAATAGGGTTACTACCCCGCGACAAGATCGTTTCTTGCAAAATTCCGCAAGGCGGCAACCCACGATTACTGCTCGTCAGTTGGTCGCAGGCCTCCAGTCTCAGCATCAAGTGGTTATTAGGGATCAAACTGTCAGAAGAAGACTACACGAAGCCAATCTTTATGCTCGCAGACCGCTTAGGGTTCCAGCTCTTCGACGTGGAAATCGAGGTCGTCGCTTATTGTGGGCTAACGCACTTTTACAGTGGACCGACCATCAATGGGCACGGGTTCTGTTTTCCGACGAAACTTGCTTCGGTTTTCATCCTGATTCGAGAAGAGTGCGTATATGGCGAGTTCCTGGACGTCGGAGTCGTCTCCAGAATCCGCAAGAAGTTCATCCTTACCAAGGTGGAACAATCATGGTATGGGCTGGAATTCGCCTTGGTGGAAGGACCGACCTCGTTTGGATACGGGGCAATTTGAATGCAAACCAATACATTCAGGAGGTTATACACCCCATGGTAATCCCTCATCGACAGCAGTTCGGTCAAGATTTTATGTTCATGCAAGATAATGCACGGTCACACACCGCGAGGGTAGTGGTCAATGCGTTAAGCGAGCACAATATGACGACGTTGGAATGGCCTGCTCAGTCTGCCGACCTCAATCCCATAGAGCATGCCTGGGATTTGCTTGGGAGAAGAGCTTTCAGTGATTCTTTGGAAAATCTGAACACTGAAGAACAACTTTTTTTACACCTTCGCAGTGTATGGAGCCATATTCCACAGACGATGATTGACAATCTCATACTAAGTATGCCACGCCGTTGTCGAGCTGTTGCTAATGCTTTAGGAGGTCCTACAGATTATTAAAAACGTTTAAAGTACGGTTAATTACTGTATTTCTTACTACCTCGTTATTTTTGTGCCTAATCATAGAAGGTTGTAATACTCAATATTGGCACTATTCAATTCGTTCTTAAAAAAAAAAATTTGGTATGAAAATGTTTTTATTAAAATTAAAATCGGTATAAAAATACCCTTCTATTGA
This sequence comes from Eilema griseolum, assembly GCA_963662185.1. Classification (NCBI taxonomy): domain Eukaryota; kingdom Metazoa; phylum Arthropoda; class Insecta; order Lepidoptera; family Erebidae; genus Eilema; species Eilema griseolum. The sequence goes on from OY759249.1 coordinate 9,820,359, forward strand.
TATAAAACACTCACTATTACAAGAAAGGGTTTTTAAATAAAAACTAGAAATGTCCTTGTTCCCTAGACTTTGTTGATGTGTGTATTTAAAAATATATATGTGAATTTGCCGTAGTTGTTGACATTATATACTGCTCCACTCCCTTAAGTAGTAGCGTGATAATATATAAGATAAGATATTCTTTATTGTACACCATAAAAGTGTTATAAGAAAACAATTTAACAATAATTAGAATGCACAATGGGTGGCCTTATCTTCGTGGGTACTTATCTCCGCAACTATGGGCTAGTGACGGAGGCCTGATATTGGAAAGAATCAGACGAACTTGTCAAATAGCCTATTGTCACAAACATAGAATGTTAACGACTTTTACCAACTAAAATTAGACACATTCTCATTAATTTAACTATAAAATTTCAGATGGTGTTGTACCCATTGCCCAGAGAACTTCCAGACGTACCATGAAGCTAGATTCCATGGTAAGGGCCATGAAGGTCCGACATGGCCCAGAGAAGCTATAAGAGATCCCGTAATGCGAGCCACGTGGGTTTCTACCACTATAGACAAACAGAAGAAAGTTATTCAAAATACGCCCACCACTTCATCCTTGCCTCCGACCCCTGAGAAGTTTGTTCCAGAAAGTGATAACTCCCTACTCGTGGTCCGCTACGAGAGGAAAATACCCACTCCTGATCAAGTAAACGTGAGGCGAAAACGAGCAATTTCTGATAGCGACGAAGAGAAACTTGTTATAGACGAACCAGCTAAAAAGAAAGAAAAGCACTGCCCACATTGCGATTATAAAAGTATGTACAGTGTCAAAGTTCATATGCTGACACACTTTGGACTCAAACCTTATTCGTGCTCTTACTGTACTTTCGATAGCTACACCAAAAAGGCTGTTGGGAAACATATAGAACAAACGCACAGCGACAAACCTGTTAGGGTGAAAACTACAGAATTACCTTCAGAAGCGAAAAAGCCAGACGATATTACATTGACGTGTTTAGTCTGTGAAAAGCCCGTTCGAGAGTCTGACATTCACACACATTTACACAACAATGTGAAACCTGAGTTATCGCAAAGTTTAATCGTCCAGAAATGCGAAATATGTTCGACCTTGTGTCGCGATTCTGCATCTTTAACTGAACATCAGGAAAAAACACACCCTGGGGAGCCGATACAATATTCATTATACACTCTCGGCAATGACACGTACATATGCTTGTATTGCGACAGCAAATTTAAATACTTAAAAGATTATAGAGCGCATCACATGGCTGCCCATCCTGCTTTACGATTTACTGTTACATCGTCTGCTACCTCTGGCAGTGAAACTGGTGGCGTGAGTCCCGTTGTGTTCAAAAGATGTGCAAGAAAATCAACGACGAAACTTCCAAACTCTGTTGCTAAAAAATCTACAACAAAACTACCGTACAGTGTGCCGGACCCTTCCTACGAGGAATATTCGTATTATGGGACACGACCTCCACCGCTGGACCAATACAGTAATGTGACTACACTAATGTCATTCTGCAATAGGATGATGCCGTTTTCTCTAAAACAATTAAGTGAACATCTCAATATTGAACCGCAAGTATTAGTGACGGATATAAAAAACTCCAGTGATTTGAAATTTAACCTTTAAACGGTTAAGTTAATAGCGTACAAAGTGTTCTGAACGATCAATGTCAATAGCTTAAGATGTTAAAGTATTTCGTCATTTTTGTAAAAAAATAAGTGTTATGTCTAAGGATTGCTCAGCAATCTCGTATTGGAAACTTGTCGTCTAAAAAGATAAAGGTAAAATAGACAGATATTACTGTTTCAGATATTATATTATTTGTTCACTATCATTTGTTAGTTGTGTATCAAGTATATATGAGGGGTATAGAATCAAATGCAGCTAAGAGCACAACCTTTAAATTCTGACAAATTGAAAAAAACATTCTGTCCATATAAATATTCATATTTTCCTATCTGTTTGAACATTAAACAGTTTATTAAAATGCAATTTTTATTTAACGTAAGTATTATATCAATAGGTTAAGAGATGAGACCGCAATCTAAATAAAATGAATTACATAAGCTGCTTTTGATTCTAATTCATTTTATAAGATGTATTTGTTCCTGACAATTCATCACCTAGCTGTTTTTGATACCAACCGACAATGACATTGACATTTGCTGCGAACCTTAGTGATGTGCTAAAGTATCTTCGTCAATATAGCTCTTTGAATTTTATTATTTTCGACGTTTTAGGGACTTGGACGTTATAAGAAGTTTACACCCTTATTTATACGATCGATGTTTTTTGTCTGTTTGATCATAACATGGATAAATATGATTAAAACACATGTGTATTTTATCAGTTTATTTTATTTTTATAGTAGTAAGTATGCGAAAATTATAAGACCAAGGACCTGTTTAATAATTAGACTTATTTGTGAAAATCAGACAAACAGGTCAGAATTTTTTAAACCACTAATAAAGGCGGTTCTTCGTGAGGTTCACAGGAGAGTTCATCTTCACGATCTTCTTCATTTTCATCTAAAGACTCAGTGGTAAGAATATTCGTATAATATTCAAGGCTAGGCAATGTCTTCCAGTCGTTTCCAAAGTGCTTTTGCAAGAGTTTGTTGACGTCTTCCAGTTTTGCTGATTTCACATTAATGAGACCAGGGTTGATTATTGTAGGATTTATGTCTGAGATGTTCTTATTCTTTTTGCATACATTTTGGAACGTGCTTAGGTCTGCTTTATAATAAAGTTCCCCTCTAATCAAGGCATTACCAAGTCGCTTTGATCGTTTGATTATGAATCTTTTAGAAAGAGTTACTTTGAATGGAAGACTGCCGGGTGCTTTCATTGCGGACTGAACTGCTTTTCGCCAATCGAAAACTTCAATAGTATTTAAATTTGTGACAGTTGCGTGGTTTTTCATTACTTCAGTATACTCTTCAGGGTCTATAACAACTTCCATTTTTCTCAACTCTTTTTCTATGTTGCCAAAAACCCGATCAGCTGGCATAAAAGAATGCCCTGTTACGGGAAAAATAAGTTCTATGATTTTGATATTTGGTTTCGACAACAACCACTTAGATAACATCCCAAGCATTGTCGTATTTTTATTTTGACCCACGCAACCGTCGGCTATTAAGCGGATACGCGTGATATTGGTCAAGTCCGTTTTATTTAAGTGATGAAATACCACCGACGCTATTTCATTTGATCCTTTACAGTGAACGTCTTCTGTCCAAATATAGCAAAACACGTTGTTTTTATTCAAAGGATCCTTTGAGCTACCTTCAACCACAGTTGCATTGTATAAATACAATTGCCTGCTGTAATAACAAATTTGATCTGGAACCTTAGGGAGTGGAAGGTTTTTTTGACAATCAAATGAGAATGTTTTCATGCCTTCCTGTTTTTCCTTGAGAAAAGTATAAAATGCGTTAGCTCGGAGGCGATGGACTCTTTGTTGTATCCTCAGATCGTTTCGCTTTGATTCGTCCTTTTCAATTTTAAATCGCTCAGCAAAATTCAAACAGGTAGAACACACATCGGTACGTGGATTGCCGAAGCCGAGGTTATAATTCTCGTTAAATATTTGACGAAAGTATGACCTTTTTATAGCCGTGTGTGCAGTTTCCGCAATGAACATTTTATACAGCTTGTTTATATTTAGCGTACTTGGCAAATATCGTCTGGCGGAGCTGCTACCACGGCAATAGTGGCTGTCTGAACATTTTAAAGAATTGATGTATGCTTGAATTACATCTTTCTTCCATTCGTATAAATGAGTTTTATGGTTCCCTCCTCGTCTCTCAACAGGCCCAGTTCCATCACGAAAAAAGTTTGCAATGACATACTGTACTCGGTATTTTGTTATGTTCAAACACCGCAAAAACGTATTTTGACAGACAGGAATAAGTTTTTTGTTGGCATAAATATGATATTTTATTGTGAACTCACGTCCTTTTCTTGATGTGTTTACTTTGCGTCGTTTTACAGATAGACCATTGCAACATTTTAAGATAATAGCGTCTTGCGATAATTTGTCAGTGTTTTTATAAAATAATTTATGAAAATGCAATAAGTCCTGCATTTTAAGCATCTTGCACTTCAATCTTTTCTCATGGTTACAGGTGGGTCGCCGTGGCAAATCTTGTGATGAATATCTGAAAGGAGATAGTAAATTGTATTATTTTTAGCACCTATTGTAGAAAATTTATCAAAAAACTACTGTGACGCATTCGTCACGGAAGTTGTTGATACACAGTGTGCGTCCCTATAAAGTGTAGTATATGTGAAAAGGGGGGCTAAAATAACCTAAAATTGTTCGACAGAAAAAAAAAATATTTAAGTATAAAAATAATGAATTAAAATAACTGCAGAATTGAATGAATGCAAATTAAATTACACTGTCATTAAATTAAAAGGAAGATAGAAATTAAAAATAAATTAGATGTTAAAAGTAAAAATATCGTGATGGCTCATATGTAACATGCGGGCCATCACTAAACTTACCGCTCCTTTTTCTTTAGATTACGCTTCCAAGCCTCTGGGTTTTTTCCTTTTTTTCGCGCAGTTTTCGATGTCACAGGAGTAACGTTTACTTCCATTATAATTATGGAACACAATTTTTCTTACTAACTTCAGAAAAACACTCAAATCTTATTTAAAATCAAGTAAATCTGCAGCACTTCTAGTACGACGAACACCATATACGGCATATTAGTTTCTACGCCATCGCCTCGCTGTGATTGGTCGATTCCGATTTGAGCTGTCTTTGATGTTTACATGCCGTTTTTTAGCTAGCTCTGATCCCAATGGAGATTTATAAACTGGTTTTTGTATTATTTTAAGCTAAGTTTGATTCAAAATTATAAGTTGAGTTCATAGACAATTGACAGACGTTTATTTTTGCATTCATAGTTCAGATTTAAAAAAAGATGCAACGAGCTGCTTTTGATTCTATACCCCTCATATGTGTATTGTATATCATTATAATCCAGAGTATATAAATATAGCCTCACAAGTTTGTACCAGATACTTTCATTGTTCACGTGGGTGAGAGGTTTGTGGGAGTGTCTTGTACGCATTTGTCAGGTTAAACAACATAAAGAATTATTTTTGAGACCAATTTTTAATCTAAATAACTTGTTATATATAAGTAATATTTGATTGTTTTACCTAAACCTATTTAAAATTAGGTAGTGGAAGCACTTCACGGGCCATTTTTTGCCTGTGATTTTGTTTAGTATGAATATCTGTGATTTATAATACATTCTTGTAAGATTTACATAAGCTAGTTGTATTTAATAATATGTTAGTTAGTATTTTGAGCATTTATATCGATTTAAGTGGTCATGTTCCTTTGTTTTGTCAACCTTGGCTATGGACTGAGCCATTTCGTAGTTTTGCTATATACATAATTTCATATCATGGAGACTTAAAAATCTCATGACGGTAGCTCTCAATGTTTCATGTTCTGACTGAGATTTTTCTCCAACTTGTCATATATATTTGCACAGTAATGATTCAATTCTTAGAGTTTTTTATTGTTCTAATTGTACTATGCGACTTTCTTTACAATATTTTAATATACCTATACCTATTTGGAGAAGGTAAAGCCATATTTTGGAGTGAAAGAAGACTGATATGACATCGGTATGGGAGCAAAAGTGATTTTTAAAAAAGTTTATAATAACGATTAATTGTTTGTGATTATATACTTAATGTATACTAAGTTCTTGATTACTTAAATATGGTTTAAACTGATTTTAAATTTAAAAAAAGGATTAAGTGCTAAAATAAGCTAATTGTGATCTGAGACGGTGCACACTGTGCGGTATGAAAGAAACTTCATCCCACGCACACTCAAGCTGTGGAATGACCTCCCGCTGCGGTTTTCCCAAGCACCTACAATATGGGGTTCTTCAAAAGGGGCATCAGAAGGTTTCTTTATGGCCGACAGCGCGAGTGTAACACCCCTGGTGTTGCATACGTCCATAGGCCACGGTAACCACTTCCCATCAGATGGGCCGTGTGCTTGTCTGCTACCTAAATGGTATAAAAAAACAATAGCTACAGGAAAGTTTCTATTAAAATTTAGTCGATATGTCGCTAAATTCAATTTTACAAGCTTTGCTTTATTTGTATTTTCGTTCATTATCTCAAAACAATTTTGTAAACTTTTGAGGGTACGTCGGAGAACTTGATGTTCAACGCACTCATGAACAATCAAATCACGAACCATGCTTATGCGGTCGCCGTGAATGGCGTTCCTAAACCTACACCCACGCATAGTATTGAGCTGGGTAGTATATACAGATAAGTAGATCTAAGTGAAATCGAATCATAAATGGTTTCACATCACTCATAACACTTTTAAATTATTGAATCTGATTATGAATGCCTCATTCGCAAACTAATACCGTGGTAAAGTAAGTTCCATGTCAGTCTATAAATGTTCCGTTCTAAAAAAATATTTCATTCTCAGGTCCCATTCACTCAGGAAACATTCATATTGTATGGAGCAGCTGATATTTTTTTTAGGACATTGGGCGAATGGGATATTGTGTGCGAATGGGACAGAATGAATGGGACAGTCTACAAATGGGACTGTACGAATGGAACAGTACGAATAGGACTGTCTACGAATGGGACAGTCTATGAATGGGAAGTTGTGCGTCAGATCCAACTAATTGTGTGATATCCATTCCGCCAAGGTGTAATGCTCTTTTGAACATAGTGCTGGTAAACTGATTGTTGCACATAAGTTTAATATTGTGATTGTATTGTAATGTTCTCAACTCATAATACTTAATTTGATTCGCTGGGATTTAAGCTTGGCGTTTGTGATTGTCTTTATTAGATTTGAAGGAATGTTTAGTTGCCAAATATTTTCTTTGAAACATAATAAAGGATTTTTTAAAATATTTTTTCTTTAATACCCTTGCTTTTTAATTATAAATAATCTTTAAGCAGCGTAGGTATGCAAAAGGATAAAAATATATATACAAGGAAGAGCACAATTTTATTTAAAAAAGATCTTTATTGTACACAAAGAATACAGAACAAACTGTTTGTTCTGTACAAAACATAGTACTCTGATATTGTACATTAAGGTGTTTGCAAGTAAATATTAATTTAGGAACATAAAAAATGTACTAAATTTTCATGTAGTACTTCATTGGGCATAGTTTTACATGGGACAGGAATTCCGTGAAGGTTTTTAAAAACTACGCCATCTTTGTCTTCATGGCCATCCGGTGCGTTGAGCGAACAGATGCGGCGGACTACGAGCCGACGCGTGCGATCAATCGCTCTATGAATTGCAGTGGTAGTCGTCCCAATTAAAATATTTGTAAAAGGTATTTAATATGTGAAGAATTGGGAGCTAATCGCCGGTGCCGTACCGGGGGGTAGTTACTTTCCAAGTCCTAAAAAAATGAAAGCCCTATTAACTTTTTTTTTCTATTCTGACACAGTAAAAAAAAAAAACAAAACCACGAATACATTTCACTACTATAGGTACATAAAAGTAAGAAGTCTTGATATCACATCTTGCGTCGCCCAAAGCTTTTCGTGCTGTCTGTGTTGCCAGCTACCAAAAGACAGTGACAGGTATACGGACGCACATAATGTTTTTCGAGTCTACTCCCCTGTCATCAGTTACAACGAATTCAACGGTAACTGTTACCTGAAAAAGAAATTAAAAGTTAGTAGGTTTAAGTTATGGAACCTTTGAAGGTATGATTCCGAACTCTGCAACACGCAACTGTGTTGCGCAGTTCGTGGTGATGTGTTATTGTTTATTCATTCATTGCATGCATCAGTGCTGCGCAACACTGCTGCGTAGCTCGGAATGTAATTTCATAAATATCAGTATCAGAATAAACGGGATATTTACCATGTTTCACTATTTTGAGCTTCCGATATTTCGGCGCTGTTGCAAGCACCATGATCACGGAGGAACTGGAGTAGTGGCGGTGAACTAAGAAAAAGTTTTTTCTTCTAGGAGTAATTATATCGATCTACCCTCTTTCGAGTTCTTTTACTACGCGTATCTGCACTACTATTGGTTTCACTCTCACTACAAACTCGAACCCGATCTCGATCACGTTCACGACATACGATGCTCACTGTATCCACTCGCGATTTTGTTTTAGCTTGTTCCCGGTTGTTTTTGCAAAGACGGACCACTGGATGACCGGGAACAAGCTAAAACAAAATCGCGAGTGGATACAGTGAGCATCGTATGTCGTGAACGTGATCGAGATCGGGTTCGAGTTTGTAGTGAGAGTGAAACCAATAGTAGTGCAGATACGCGTAGTAAAAGAACTCGAAAGAGGGTAGATCGATATAATTACTCCTAGAAGAAAAAACTTTTTCTTAGTTCACCGCCACTACTCCAGTTCCTCCGTGATCATGGTGCTTGCAACAGCGCCGAAATATCGGAAGCTCAAAATAGTGAAACATGGTAAATATCCCGTTTATTCTGATACTGATGTCAGTGACCATGATAGTTTAAATATTCATAAATATCGTTGGATCTTTGTTATATTAATAATCATAAACAATACTAAATGAAATTGAAAAACTAAAGTACTAAAATAAATAAATAAAAAAACTCATGGAGATTAATTGTCTCGTAGGGATTATTCAATAGAAAAATTAAAATATTATAAATCCTCGTGGTCAAATCAGTTTTACTGAAAAAAATCCCTGTTTCCCAATAGTACTACCACGTACTCCTACCAGTAGTACTACTGGGAATATTCTTCCCATTAGACTTACCGGTAAATCTCAACTCTAGATCTAATCATAAACTAGACTAACCTTCTTATTGAACTTGAATCTACGACCTAAGATAAAACATAAATGTGATTGACAGCTCATAACATAATTTGAAATAGCATTAAAATATAAAGTCACAATTAATAAAATTATTAGCCTAAAAATGTGTAATATTATTAATATAATAAAAATATATAATAAAAGCCGCGTGGTTCCTGGCAGAGTAGAATTTGGACCACCCCATCTCTTCCCATGCGGATAATGTTTGCGTGTTCGTACAAGGCAACTAAGGGATAGGGCTGGTTAACATCAGACAGATATATACAGCCCAGACTCAGCCATTATTAAATTGTATCATACCATTCAAATACAATAAAATTTCGTTTGATTTATCTGTAACATTACTAGGTCTATATCTTATAACAGTAATAGTGTCGGGAAAAAAATGTAACATGCAAGTCTTACTATCGGTAGGTCTAATGGGAAGAATATTCCCAGTAGTACTACTGGTAGGACTACGTGGTAGTACTACTGGGAAACGACGAAAATATTGACCACGAGGAAGAACCGGATTATTCAATAGATTCTTGTATAGAACCGCGGTAGCTAAGTGGTATGGGTAATGGACTGCTGAGACGAGGTCCCGGGTTCGATCCCAGGTTTAACCATGACACGCACCAATGACTTTTCGATGCTTTTCGAAGTTGTGTGTATTTATCACAGGTTTATAAGTGCCCGGTTAATGGCTATACGCTCGCCACCTATTACATTGGGACCTAAACATAAACTGGCGAAATGTGGGTGCTAGCACCTCTGCCTACCCTTTCGGGGATATAGGCGTGAGTTTATGTTTCTTGTATACGGACTGATATTGATGAATACTACTCGATGTTAGCATTTAACTCCTTATATCCTTCCATCGAGTCCTACCCTTATCGGGTTGCTTCTCTTTTGATATCTCTGTTGCACACTTTCACATAGGTACAGTGCAGAAGCTTCGACTTCTTACAACTATTGTACCTACTATAGTATATAGTCAGTCTACAGTTGCTTGATATCTCCTATGTGGAGTTAAAATCGAAGCTACCAGTGGAAAAAAACCACCGCGACCCGTTCAACCACCAACAATTTTCTCCCTACAGAATACCGCGGATATAATAGCTTCGTGTTGTGTTCCAGCTGTGAGTAGGGTAGCCAGAGCTCATTGGAGAATTTGTGCTGTCAGTGGGATGACTAAAGGCTTGTCCTGCTTTGTCCTCTACACTGACGGCTTACAGGGTCGGCGACGATGTGCTTACAGGGTCGGCAGTGCGAGTGTGGCTTCTCTTGTGTTACACACGTCCATAGGCGACGGTAACCACTTTCCATCAGGTGGACCGTGCGCTTGTCTGACACCTAAATGGTATAAAAAAGGGAAATTTCTGTTTACCCGTACACCCACTGCATAACGGGGGGAAAAGCATCGATATCAACAACAAAAGTAAAACCATTAATGTAGATACTACTGCCCAATAAAACTGAAAAGGTTTATCGGATAATAACAGCAGCTGTTCCCGAATTTAATCCAAAAATTGTACATGTTGATTTCGATTTCGCTATGCACTTAAAAAAATATTTCCTAATATTATAATCTATCGGCGTAATTGCCATTTTACACAGAGAGTCTATGGAAGAAGGAAGAAAAAAATAGACGCGAGTCTCGACAAATTTACGACGCATCGTGGGCTTATGTTGGAACTTTTTATTTGTGTATTTTTTTTTTTTATATTTTTAAAATTTTATTTATCACATACAAAATAATTAAAACATAAATACACGAAACAAACTCGCGATCATGTCGCGTTAAACAACCCACTCCGCATCGTTCCCGGCGCAAAGGTGCCCATGATGTTGGCCGCGTTGCCCCGCTGAATCGCAATAGCCAACCTTTGCCCCAGGAACGAGCCGGATCGGAAGTCACCGCCATGGTCGTGGATGCGGCGGCCAATTTCCGCGATCAATCTCTTCGTGTCCGTCGTGTCTTTGTGTAATTGAATCAGTATATATGTAATTTTTATTTACCATTTTTGTTTTTGCACTTTTAATCCCCCATAGGTTTGCTGGAAGAAAACTCAATATTGAGTTAAGCTCGCCTTTGTACACCAAGATGTATTTGTGATTGTCTGTTGATGTTTTATTTTCTTGTGTACAATAAAGAATTAAAGAAAGAACTTGCCTTTGTTACTCAATGACATGGTATCTGAAAGCTGGAGTTACATTAATGAATAATATCATGAAATTAATGATAATAAAGTTAATGCTTTTATTCAATATTTTGCCAAATTTTATTTAAAAGAAAAATGTGTCTAGGAATGGTGCGTGTATAACAGACGACATAGAACTAATAGTTTGCGAAAGCTGGAACGCCGGCATTATTAAAACAGTTTCTCACTTTTTCTTTCCAACGATATGCCAATACCAAAAGACCAAAAGACGGTATTATGTAGGTAGGTATGCATTTAAAAATATAAACTTACTGGAGGAGTGAAAATGGGTATTCTCATTCTTAGTGTGTACTGAAGTACTTCTCCGGCGAGGACCGGACAGTAGCTATTGCTGAGGAAGTTGCACGTGACTGCGTCCGCCTCTAGATCCCACGGTGTCATCCCGGGAAGTCCCGGCACCGCGGCGAAGGCTAAAGACCTCATGCTGTGCATTAAGTAAGCTGTAAGAAGATAACATTTAGGTAATTTTTTTTAAAATTCCTTCTCTATCTTCTTCATCCTGCCATTTATCCGGTCGCATGCAAAGCTTTAACGTCGGAGTCCGGAGTCAGTTTTTTTCCTTCTGCGGGTTTGGATGAACTTCGATATTTTTCGTGAAGTGACTGCCATCTGACCTCCACAAACCATTGGCGATATCGAAGCATTGCAGTTGAACCTTTTTTCAACTAACCATAACAATTTTTTTTGGTTTTTTGTTGTGTTGCATACGTCCATAGCCCTCGGTAACCACTTCCCATCAGGTGGGCCGTGTGCTTGTCTGCTACCTAAGTGGTATAAAACAAAAACTGCTACCATAGATATTATATACCATATATATATATATATATATAGATTCGTATGGCAACTGGGACCGACGACGGTTTAACGTGCTGTCCGAGGCACGACCAGACCAGACCAGACCAATGCAATAGCCATTACATGCATACAAATATTTACAGTGAGTGAGAATCTAAACCGCCACGCCACGCCGCAGAGGCTGTCATTATTTTACATAACATAACATAAACTCACGCCTGTATCCCCGAATGCTAGCACCTCTGCCTACCCCAGGCAGAGGTGCTAGCCCCTACATTTCGCCAGTTTATGTTTAGGTCCCAATGTATTAGGTGGCGAGCCTATTGCCATTAACCGGGCACTTATAAACCTGCGATAAATACACACATAACTTCGAAAAGCATCGAAAAGTCATTGGTGTGTGCCATGGTAAAACCTGGGATCGAACCCGAGACCTCGTCTCAGCAGTCCATTACCCATACCACTAGGCTACCGCATCATCATTTTAAGTCTCTTTATTACCAATTTTTTGGATTTTCTAATGCTTCTGAATTTTATCCACATGTCCTTCCTGAGGGCACAGTGTAGAGCAGTCAAGAGGCGAGCTGGTTTTCCAAGTGCAGGCCAGGGGGGCCCCTCTCTCAATGTGAGGGAAACGTTGCTGTCTACTGCCGACTACGATTGAGGCATTAGTGGCACTCGGAAGCTTTTCACGTATCCCTTTAGTAATTGGGACCCGAGACGGAGCTGTTTAGTCGGTACGTGACCTATAAAACACTTCCAGCGGAGGTGTATCAATTGGAGTACCGCACGAATAAAAATTAATTATGTGTATAGAGAATATTGAGTGATACTAACGTGCTCTGAAGATGAGATTAATGACAGCGAAGTCCCCGCGCCGCACCCTGCATGGCGGGACAGTGCACCCGTCGACATAGGTATTGTATGGCAGTTCCCCTTCCTCCTCAGTACCTGGTAAAATAAAACAAAGTTTTTTTTTTCATATAAGAATCACCAATTTGTCTTCACCTTTTCTTATATAGTACACGTCAATTAGACTGAAGACTGATGGTAAATTAAAGGCATAGTCTCAGGAAAGAGTGTCAACATAACAGACACGTAGCATGTTACAATGGTGGCATTCAGCTTAACGACCGCATCAGATGCCTTTAGGACTTCCCGCTTAAAGAATCCAGGATTGTAGGAAGAAGGAAACACATAAGCTGGTAAGGAATTCCAGGTCTTAGGTTAAAGGAAAGATTTTCCGAACCGTTTGGTTCTTGATCGGATACTCTGCACTGTGTGCACGTGACATTTAAGCCCTGCATGTGTTGTGTGTAGGAAAGGAGAGGATGGGAGAGGAGGCGAGAGTAAATTGTGCAATATTATCTTCTAAATAGTTAATGGTAAATCGCACTCCGTAGTGTGAAAGGCCGCCCGTCTAAAGTATACACCTCGCAGCCAGGACCATCTTTGCGTTCGAGATGGTCTCCTCATCTATGGAAATCATGGTTTCCTCATCTTTTCTTCGGAAAGGGGGGTGTGCATTGCACCACACTGCCCTGACCTGTTTCTGCTTAGTTGACAGGCGGTTCTGCCTGTCATCACTAAGCACTCATGGAGGACAGAGGTCGTTGAGCAGCCTATAATCTAATTAATTAACCGTTCTATAAAATATAAAAAAAATTAGGACAATGTCTCTTACTCACAGTGACTTACTGGCGTGGATTCTGCCTTGACTAGCGCTACGACCGCACACAATATCACCCAACGCAACATTTTTAGATTGACTGACCAAATTATTAGTGATTAGGGTGATTAAGACTCTTGCGATTAAGTATTATCAATAGATAATGGTGTTGGCTAATCAGACTTATGTGTTAAGGCCCAGTTCTATTTCATCCTCGTCTGAGGTCCGGTTAATGTTTCCATTGGTAGAGTACCATATTATATTATATTATTTTACTGTATCACTATTGTACCTACCCATTTTCACAATAAACTGATTTGATTTGATCTGTGTTCCCCCGCATGCATTTTTAAACGAATAGGTACTACCGAGGTTCAATATCAGTTCACACCCTATATTATGTTCAAAATTCAATCTCAATCGCCAGTATTTCCCATTACTATATTATCTGCCGCGTGGTTTCCGGGAGAGTAGAATTAGGACCACCCCATCTCTTCCCATGCGGTGTCGTACAAGGCGACTTAGGGATGAGTCTGTTTAACCTCAGACAGATGTATACAGCTCAGACTCAGGCACAGATACAAGGCTCGAGTCAACAATTGTGCCCGGAAGACGGCAATCGGCTCACTCCCTATTACGTATAACCGAAAACAATGATTGGTGAAATGTGGGTGTTAATTTACCTCTGCCTAAGCCTTTGAGGATGGAGGCGTGATTAAATGTATGTATGAATGTATGTATGTATGTACCACTAAGAGGGCAACCAAGTTCTATATTTGCAAGCAACTAAGGGATTTTCAATTGAATATTTCCATGTTTGTACAAATTTAGTACAAAATGGAAATAAAATTATACATACCCAGGATCATATATAATATATGTATATGTTCCTGTGTATGATTTTTACACTATATTATTATTGACATTTAAAGAACAAGATTGAAATGGGGGAACATTTTATTTATTCTGTGACATTGGGAACATATATAGTTTTTGATAGCGTAAAAGAGTAATAAATATGAACCCATTTTTTTAACTTTTATATCCTCTTTGGTCCTAGGTATAATTTTATTTCCATTTTGTACTAAATTCGTACAAACACGGAAATATTAAATTGACAACCCCTTAGTTTGGAAATATAGATCCACGATGATCGCTTTTTTCAATAGCCACGCTTGTTAGCCATCTTAGTGGTATCATAAAATATAAACAAAAGTTATCTAAAAATTTCAAAAGACTCATACGTTTATCTGTACCGTAACACACGTGTTGTGATTAGGGTAACTCCTATCAGCTATATTGTGCACCTGCGCGATGGAGTAACATGACGCATCAAATAAGTAGGGCCTCGATTTTGCTAAACCAAAACCACTGTCATATCACGTAAAAAAATCGTTTAGTTTTAGACTATAAAGCGATGCTCTTAAAGTTCAAAATTAGCTAACTTCTATTAAGTAAAATGTAACTATTAAGTTCCACTATTATATAATAATAAAACATAACATAAACTCACGCCTATATCCCCGAAGAGGTAGGCAGAGGTGCTAGCACTCACATTTCGCCAGTTTATGATGAGGTCCCAATAGGTGGCGAACTTATTGCCATTAACCGGCCACTTATAAACCTGCGATAAATACACACATAACTTCGAAAAGCATCGAAAAGTCCCTGGTGTGTGCCATGGTAAAACCTGGGATCGAACCCGAGACCTCGTCTCAGCAGTCCATTACCCATACCACTAGGCTACCGCGGTTGTGGTACCGCCCTGATTTTGATACTTTGTACCTACACTTATCAAGGTTGGAAGGTTAGACAGAAGTCACTGCCAAAAAAATCATATAATCCAAACCAAAAATAGGAAAAGAAGAAAGTGAAGTTCCCTGGTGGATGCGACCACGAACAACTTTAAGATAGCACTAAGTTAAAGTAAAACCAACGATTCCGTGTAATGGCGAAAATAGGAACTATGATTTTTACCGTGATATGCAATGCATATCTACTATTTTGTTGCTTTGATATCAAAGACAATTTAGCACGATTTGTGTTTATTGAAGGGAAAGTGTCGGTCTTCTTCAGTTCACGGGATTATTGGTTTTATCACTTTCCATTAGGTGGGCCGTGTGCTTGTCTGCCACCTAAGTTATATAATATAGAATAATAAAACGGTAGTCAGTTTCGCAATCCATACTTAAAGTTCGCCCCTGATCACTCGCTGACATTTTAGATTTAGAATGTTAAAATCAGAGTGGTGGCGCGATTCTCATGCCACCTGAGCTAGTGGACTGTATTTCGCGGGGGTGAAGCTAACATGTTTCATATGACACTTTACACAACAAACAAGATAGGTGATCGGGTTGCCGCGGAGGTGGTTTAGGCATTGAATGCAACCCGAGAAATTAGGAGAGGATGCACTAACCTTTACTACGCCACGTGCTGGCTGGGCCGTTGCACCGGTCTTCTCTTCCTGGCTCAGGAGCTGCTGCCCACATCACTAAATCACTTGAGGGACACACGAGAGGCACAATCCGATCGGTAAAGGTCTATGAAAGCGGTTAAAATCCAACAAACATTATTAATTTCTGAGAGTCGCGCGCGCCGCCGGCCATTGTTTATTAGTTCAAAAGCGGAAGTCAATATGCGTCTATTTTGACAATTGAGCGGTGCGAAAACTATTGCTATCTCACTTTAAAAGGTAGCGCGGGAGGGAGATGGGTACAGGAAGCGTGTGTTTCAGTGTCAATGACTTGAATTACTACTATTGAGCAAAAAAAATACAAATTCTACCATCGACGCAACCATTCCCCCCGGCTTGAAGGGTTACCTTCAAACGAAAAATGCGGAACAAATCTAAAGTCTAATCTAAATCTAGGTTTGGGAAATAACAACTAAAATATAAACCTAGGTTTGAACTCGTGCCTACTGCTGGTTAGGCAGAGGGCAGAGGCGAACAACCGGGCGCAGATACGATCCGGTTGCGGTTTTAACCCGTACAACACGAGTTATCCCGCGGGAATCGGGAAAAACTTCCTCTACTACTCCTAGAGGCCAATGTAAAGGAGGCGCATTCCCAGTCATAAGGACTACCACCGTACCTACAGTAATTGGGTTAGATGGAGTATTCCATTTTTGACGCGACTGCAGCGTGTGCAAACAATCGGTTCTCCAACGATTCCAAAACGATTGGACTAATCTATCCAAAAGAGCGTGACGAGTTAGAAGGTGCATTCTATCGTCATCAACATCTATTGCGGGCAAATATTTTAGCGTACTTAAATCACCGGTCAACTCTATATGACCGCGCGTAGATAAAATTCTCAAAAATCGGCCTACATAAACAACACAACGCAACAGTCTCGACCAAGACGAGACGCGATTAGCCAACAACAAAATAAGGGACTCTTCACGCGGGACCGATACAACAAGCGAGTGCTTCTTCTCCTCGTGTGATTCGGAAACCGTAGTGGGATTGTATTGACTAACTGGCCACTTATCTAACGCGGCATGAATCCAGGACGGTCCACTAAACCATAACGGGTGATCTAAAATTTGCGAAGGAAGCAATCCACGAGAGAGACAATCGGCTGGGTTGTCGGTGCCAGCAACGTGAAAGAGATTTTGTGGCGCTAATTCAGATTGAATTTTTGCCACTCTATTAGCGACGAATGTGTCCCAACGATGGGGCGAAGAGTGGGCCCAACACAAAGCGACTGTTGAGTCCGAAAAAGCTAAAATTCTACTAATATTAATGCGAAAATTTACAATTATGTCAAATAAATTACCTTAAAGATTTTGACCACAATACAAAATGTCATTAAGCGACACGGAAGTGCTAGTCTTAGCACTGCCATCCAAAACTACGCGGAGTTTAGTAGTAAGCTTATCTTCTCTAATAACTCCGTATTGCGGGATAATGTACGAAGGCTGGGTCCCGCCAGTGTCCGCAGGCGCAGGTGAGATGCAACCTTTATCTAAATATTCGTTAACAACCTCATCACAGGCCCGCTTCAACTTTGGAGACGCCTGCATCTTTCGTTCTAAACAAAGAAAGCGTTTTTCAGCGGATACACGGGAGTCACCGAGCGAAAAAATATCTCCCTTGAAAGGGAGCGCGACAACATAACGACCCTGATCATCACGAGTAGTCGTGCGACAACAAATCTCCTCAGCCATCTTGTCATCAGGGCTTAGGATAGGTGGGACATTGACCTCTTCAATTTCCCAAAACTTGCGGATGGTAGACTCCAGTGGCGGCTCGACGGTGCAACAGAACGAAGCAGTCGAGTGACTAAAACTATCTATAGAAGCGGGTGCGGAACCAATTATAACAAAACCTAGAACTGTTTCCAGTGCGTGCGGAGCGGGGTACGTCGGTCCCCCTTGAACCTTACGTGATAACTGGAGGTGCGGGAGAATCGAAGCGCCGATCAATATATCGACGACTCCAGGAACAGCGTAAGTCTCATCTGCTAAAGGCAAGTCTTTAAATTTCGTTAATATAGACGTGTCAACCGGGACGGTAGGCAACTGTTCAGTTATTTTATCTATAACGAGCGAATCCATGTCAAACCAAATATTATTATTAAAACGAGATCCAAACCTTGTTTTAACGGTGCCATGAACAGCTGACTGTAAACCTCCAAAACCCTTCACCACTGAGCGGGTTGAACGCTTATCAACATTGAAACCAAGACGTTGACAACAATCTTGAGTAATAAAATTACTTTGCGAAGCGCCATCTAATAGCGCTCGAACAATGTGCGGTTTACCTAATGCATCGACAACAATAACGCGAGCAGTCGCGAGGACAACAGTAGTGAGCGTAGTACTAGCGGACAACGAACACAAGGTGACGTCATTCGCAGCGGTCACCGGGCGGGCCGGAGCGCGCGCGAGCGCGGGCTGCGGCTGTGACGCAGGCCGCCGTGTGTCACCGCTCGACGAACCAACTGTGCTCACATTGGATGCGGCATTACTATTTTCAAAATGAAGTAAAGTATGGTGTCTCACTTGATATTTGCGACAACTATTGCTACTATTACATAAAACAACGCGGTGTTTAGTACCGAGACAATTAAAACAAAAATTATTAGCGCGAACAAATTTATAACGATCATTAGGCGATAATTTTAGGAAACCCGGACACTTGTACAATTGCGAATGATGAGTATTACACAAAGAGCAAACAGGTGATTGTACATGTGCTGGTGCGGTATTAACATAAGTATGAGTTGACCTCAGTGACCTCGATGACGCATCTATTTTGCGTTCCGAACTAACAACTTTCTTCGCGCCTTCATGTTTCGATGAAGAGCGTTGCAATATTTTTATATGCTCGCGAACAAAACTTTCTAAGTCTTAACTTAGGAATTTGATTGCCGCGGTGATCCGACTCAAATAAACGAATGGTTTCGGGATCTAATTTCTTTAAACCCATATACAAAAATAAGAAGTCGCAGAGGTCATCGATCTTTAGGTTCTTTACGGCGCGAACAGATGATGCGAAAGTATCTAGAAACTTCTCTAAGTTTTGATCGTTACATGCCGTAATAGATTTCAAATCAAACATCTGATCCAAATATGCGTTAGCTACCGATCTTTTATCCTCATACTTAGCTTTCAAAGTATTTAAAATTAAATTATAATTTTCGGCACTAAACGTAATTCCAGCGCAAACGGTTATAGCTTTACCAGTTAATTTTTCAACGAGATAATGCAATTTTTCGTGATCTGTCAACGAATCGTTCTTATCTATTGTATTCTCAAAACTATCTATAAATAAACACCAATTGCGAATGTTACCATCAAATTCGGGTATTTGAATTGGTGGCAACTTAGGTCGGTCGCGAGTGGGATTGGGTCGGTCAGACGGTTTCTCCAAACTCCTAGCGACGCGTTTGATACGACAATACAAATCGTCAAACGACGACAAGGCCTGATAACTCACTGAGTAATCGGGATTTAAATTTAACTCTAAAACGTTGATGTCATGTACTAAGGATTCGAAATCCGCGCGTAAACTATCCAAGTTTTCTATAGAACACAAGAACGAATCTCTAATAGCCAAATCAGAGGTTTTAAGTGCATTATCACAAATCGATTGTACACGAGAGTAAATCATTTCTCTTTTAGCGTATAAAAGTTTCAGTTGAACTTTACTATCGGTACTACCACCCTTTGGGGGCATTTTTACAACTAATATCAAACTAAAGTGCGGTAAACAACAAATGAAATGACTTAATCTTAGCGGTACCTACAGTACAGCGACGCGGCGCGAACGATATCCGTAGGTAGGTAGGTACTTATAACTGCGAGTGCCAGCTTGAACAAAACACGCATAGCAACAAGATCGTACCTACGCGAGCTAGATCGCTGTCTAGGTTCAACTATTATTTCAGGGATTAAGTATTGCGTAATATCTATTCAAATTAAAATACTTTCGTATGAATTTGAATGAAATGCGAGCGAGGAATAACCACGTATCTACCCACGTAGGTATTAGGTAAATACGATGCGAGCTAGCGGCGAACGGACAACTTAATTGAAACAAATAAAAACAAAAGCCAAATGCGTTAGGTATTACACGGTGCCTATGCACTAGGGTGTCAGGATACCTAAGATCTAAACCTAAATGCCTAGATGCGGGGTTTTCTACTAAAATAACTAGGTATTTAGGTGCGGTGCGTTTATTCCCTGTGGAATAAATAACAAAAGCGAGACTACGACTAAGTATCGATACGATAAGAGAAATGCGAGCGAGGTATAACCACGTACCTACCTATGTATGTATTAGGTAAACACGATGCGAACCAGCGGCGAACGGACAACCCAGAAATTGAAATAGCCAAATGCGTTAGGTATTACACTGTGCCTATGCACTAGGGTGTCTAGTATACCTAAGATCTAAACCTAAATGCCTAGATGCGGGGTTTTCTACTAAAATAACTAGGTATTTAGGTGCGGTGCGTTTATTCCCAATAGAATAATAACAAAATACGAAACTACGACTAAGTATCCGGCTCGACCAGGACCAAAAAGAATGGTGGCGCGATTCTCATGCCACCTGTGCTAGTGGACTGTATTTCGCGGGGGTGAAGCTAACATGTTTCATATGACACTTTACACAACAAACAAGATAGGTGATCGGGTTGCCGCGGAGGTGGTTTAGGCATTGAATGCAACCCGAGAAATTAGGAGAGGATGCACTAACCTTTACTACGCCACGTGCTGGCTGGGCCGTTGCACCGGTCTTCTCTTCCTGGCTCAGGAGCTGCTGCCCACATCACTAAATCACTTGAGGGACACACGAGAGGCACAATCCGATCGGTAAAGGTCTATGAATGCGGTTAAAATCCAACAAACATTATTAATTTCTGAGAGTCGCGCGCGCCACCGGCCATTGTTTATTAGTTCAAAAGCGGAAATCAATATGCGTCTATTTTGACAATTGAGCGGTGCGAAAACTATTGCTATCTCACTTTAAAAGGTAGCGCGGGAGGGAGATGGGTACAGGAAGCGTGTGTTTCAGTGTCAATGACTTGAATTACTACTATTGAGCAAAAAAAATACAAATTCTACCATCGGCGCAACCACAGAGAATTAAAAAAAAAAACAATTTGCGTTCAAACACTGCATCCAAAATGGTTTGAGAAGTTCAGGAATGGTAAGTAATTAGGAAACTTCACAGTCAAGTTGTGTGTGAAACTGTTTGGTGCAATTTGAAACGCGCCTCACTAAATCACTCGAGTTTTAATTGGTTTTTAACAGTAGTCTCTGCCTACCCCACTGGGAAAAAGGCGTGGCTGTATGTATGTTTAATTGGCATTATGTTTTCTGAATAAACTCGTACGTGTGACTTTCAGTTGTTTTATTGGACATGTCAATATGACTTCACCTCGCCTGATGGTAAGCTGATAGTAAAGGTTCAGGTACGAGGGTCACAATTACAGACACCAAGCATGTTATAATTGTAGTCCTCAGCTTGGCGGCTTCAACAGATGCTTCTTCACGCCCTGCTTAAAGGACCTGGGACTATGGGAAGATCAATCAGCCCACCACAGTCCACTGCTGAACATAGGCCTCTCCCAATGTGCGCCATTTTGTCCGGTCCTCTACCTTCCGCATCTAGACCGTCCCAGTCACCCTTTTCAGGTCGTCAGTCCATCTGACTATGGGGTGTCCTCCCTTCCGTTTGCCTTCTCGCAGTCTCCACTCTAGGACTCGTTTACTCCAACGCCATCGGTCAGCCCACTGCGACTTCAGCTTGCTTATTCTGCGAGTTATGTCGGTAACTTTATTTATAGGAAGAAAGAAACACAAAATATTGAACTAAAAAGAGATACCTACTGGGCTAATAAACCTCCAAGGAAAGTGCTAACAATATTCTTTTCAATATTCTTTCCAGACAGGATCAAAACTAGACATAAAAACAGTTTTAAATAAAGTCATACTTGAAGTTAGACAGTCTTTTTGTCACATAAGTTATGTAGAGAGCTTCAATTTATACTGACAGCTAGAACTGGCTTGAGTTCAGAACTTAATAATTGATTTACAAGTGTTGCCGGCCAGTTGATGCAGCTGATTTCACACTTAAGTTGAGTAGTATGCAGAGGTTCAGACAGTTAGGTAATTTTGTTGTAAGTTTGATGCGATTGAGAATAATTTGTTCTATTAATCATTCACTTATTGGTAAGTGTTAGTGACGAACGGTGAACATGTGACAAGGAGAGCCGTCAAATTGAAATCTTTCCTCGATCTAATTTGTCAGGCACGATACGACCTATTGAAAAGTCGCCAGGATTCTGGTTATAGGGACTTCTCACTACTTTTAGGTATATCCACCGGCAGTGTTCATTGTTATGCATACGATAGCACCTTACATGGGAGTTATCATGGACATCCTGCGGCCAAGCAGTCAGATATCGCAGAGAAAAGGCAGCTTCTTGTCAATGAGCTTGACAGGATCCTGAATCACATTTCTCAATGGGGCTCTGAGAACCTGGTTGAGTTCAATGCCAAGAAGACGCAGGCATGTGCGTTTACAGCAAAAGTATCTTCTTTCCTTCCCCTCCCCACTCTTCAGAGCACGCCACTGCCACTGCAGGACAATCTCAATATCCTAGGTATGGATGTTCGCTGCAACCTGAATAACAAAAATTACATCGAAAGTATCATCAAAACAGCCTCACGAAAACTCGGAGTCCTGAACAGAGTGAGACGATTTTTCACGCCGGAGCAGCGGTGTCTTCTATACAAGACACAAATTCGCTCCTGTGTGGAATACTGCTCGCATCTCTGGAATGGTTCAGCAAAGTACCTACTAGATGCTCTCGACAGGTTGCTGCGACGTGCGATCCGCATCATTGGGAATCTCGAGGACACGAACACCCTAGAACCTTTACAGATGCGTAGAGATGTTGCGTCCATGACTGTATTTTACCGTATGTACTATGGTGAGTGTTTTGATGAGCTCTTCCAATTAGTCCCACCCTCCCCTTTCCTACATAGAACAACACGTGCAGGTCTTAGGTGTCACCCGTACACGGTGCAGAACATCCGATCCAAGCGGTTCGGTGACTCTTTCCTCTGTCGCACCATTAAGGCCTGGAATTCATTTCCAGCTCACGTGTTTCCTTCTTCCTACAGTCCCGGGTCCTTGAAGCGGGGCGTGAAAAAGCATATGATGAGGCCGTCAAGCTGAGTGTCACCATTGTCACATGGTATGTGTAAGTAATGGTGACCCTCTATTCTGAGACTTTGCCTTCAGCTTGCCATCAGGCAGGGCGAAGTCTAATTGACGTGTTCTATATAAAAAAATAACCGAGTCTTCTGGGAACGCTACCACAAGAGGCATGCGATGTGGAGGAATTCCACGACCCATTTTAATTGTCCTTAGCTATAAGTTGTATAATAGTTATTTTAGTTTTATTGTATTTAATATTTATATATTATTTCTTGACATGATTGTAAAAGTAATAAGTTTATTGAATAAAGTTGTATCTAGTATTATAGATGGGTTATGCTGAAGTACCAATTTAAAACCTCAATTAAGTTAGGAAAAATTTAATCGGTTCAGACGGGTTTCTAATCCGCGATCTTTCCTTTACAGGGGCAATGCTCTGACTACTGAGTCACCACATGAATGTCGGTAGGTGGGTCCCAACGTCGGTCGGCCGAAGACGGATATATAGGAAAATTTGGATGACTTCAGACGTGGATCGGTGGCTCAGTGGTCAGACCATTCCTCCTGTAAGGGAAGGATGGCGGGTTCGTAGCCTGCCTGCATCGATTAAATTTTTCCTATCTTATAGATTTGAATAGTTAACACACCGAATGCTTTAAAATTTCATTCAATTTATCACGTCTCTTTGTGTTTGAATGTATTGTAGCCCCACTAAGATCTTGGGGTCTGATCCAACCTTAGGTACCTGCTAGCTGTTTTTTTTTTTTATATAGGACACGTCAATTGGACTTCGCCTTGCCTGATGGTAAGCTGAAGGCAAAGTTCCAGAAAAGAGGGTCACCATTACTTACACATACCGTGTTACATTTGCTTATTATAGATGAGTCTCTTGCAATGGCTTTGCTCTTCATTTCGGGTGGTCAGATGACAGGATGATAAACAAGCTTGGAAATGAGCTGTTCGCTCAACTATGCTACTCAAGCAAATTTTTGTATTTCGATTATGTACATTTAGTGTATGTTTGTAAATAGACCAAAAAAAATGCCCACCCAGTTTCTTGCCGGAGTCTTCTCAGGTCGGGGCCGCGTTTCGAACCGGTGGTCCATTTACTAAACTGGTTTTCATGTTTTCTTTTTTAATGACGTTTTGTAAGTTCCGATTTAATGGCCTATGCAGAATAAATGATTTTAGACTTTGACTTTGACAGGACAGCAAATGTGGAAAGGCTGAGGAAGACTAGGAGAGCGGACCTGATTCCAAAAGTGCAAGCTTGGCGTGCAAGGTTCCAATGTGACAGACATAATATAAATACCGGACAAAAACTATCTTGTAGTTTGTGATAGTCGACTCCACAAGACACCGAGGCGGGAGCTTGTGGCGGCCCTGGGAGTGAGGGTTCTCACGCTCTCCTTGCTCACGGCGATGGTCCGCTGCGCGGATGCGTGGGCGGCCGGGCGCCTCCTTCTGCGAGCAAGTAATACTCGTGAAGGAGGAGGCGGGGCGGGAGCGACGACGGATCGCAAGCCAAGCTGCCCGCGTACGAAGGCAACTCGGGCGTCGGAGGTCGATGAACGACCTCCGCCCCCCATGAGCGCCGGCCTGGGGGTGACAGGTGGAGCCGCCTGTCACCCTAGCAGAAGCAGGCCGCGGCGGCGGCGCTGGCGCGCCTCCCCGTTTACCGGGAACGAGTTGGGGACTCTGTAGTCCCCACACACCCGAGTCCGAGGCCTGATCGTGAGAGATGGCCCTGGGTCGACATAACCTCTTCCACCGGCTCCGGTGGGGAGGTATCCGTGGGGATTTTGCGCACGTAAAAAAAATGAAAAAAATGTCGACTCCACAAGATAAGTAATTAATTAATTTAATGATCTATAAAGAATAAATGATTTCAGAATGTCGTTTTAATGACGATAATGGATAAGAACAATGAATAGAAAGTTTAACAGATAGGATTTACGTTTAAAGAATACCTACCTTTATCGTTTGCAATCTTTTCCCGGCAATCGCAGGCTGGATTAGAATGCTTTACGTATCGTACAGGTGGTGTACTTATTCAATATTATATGTAGATCTAAATATAGGTAATATATGACGTGTTTTTTTGTACTTTGTATTCATTACTCATGTATTTTTTAATAGTACAAGCGGTGGTGGCGCGGCAGTGGTCTTACTAATCTAATCTCTCCAAATTTTGACAAGGAGAGATAACTTCCGACTGTCTTAAAGACTCTCAAGTACAGATAATATTTAGCTTCAGCGAGTGAAACTGCGGGCAATAGACAATGAATAGCCGCTTGGTTCCCCCTGAGTAGAATTTGGGCCACCCCATCTCTTCCCATGCGGTGTCGCACAAGGCGAAAGAAATAGGGCTGTTTAATATCAGACAGATATATACAGCTCAGATTCAGGCACAGGTACTTGTCAGGCTTGAGTCAACAATAGTGCCTGGAAGACGGCAATAGGCTAACCCTCTATTACGTGGGACCGAAAACAATGATTGGTGAGATTTTGGGTGAAAGTTCACCTCTTTAACCCTTCGGGGATAAAGGCGTGATTATATATGTATGTATATAATGTATGTAATAAAGTGCTTGTACAAGAATTACGTACATTATATTGTGTAGTACGGTATCGCAGGGTTAAGTGTAATCTGTATGATCTCTTGGCGTCGCTAGTGGTCGTACTCAACTCTATAGTGCCTGAACGTGATGTAACGAGCGTAGGGTTAACCGTAGTTTTTATACTATCTCTATCTCACCTATATGTTTTTTTAAATAAGCCCGGCTCTTTACCGCGGTAGCCTAGTGGTATGGGTAACGGACTGCAGAGACGAGGTCTCTGGTTAGATCCCAGGTTTTACCATGGCACACACCAATGATATTTCGATGCTTTTCGAAGTTATGTGTGTATTTATCGCAGGTTTATAAATGCCCGGACAATAGGCTCGCCACCTATTACATTGGGACCTGAACATAAACTGGCGAAATGTGGGTGCTAGCACCTCTGCCTACCCCTTCGGGGATATAGGCGTGAGTTTATGTTATGTTATAGTGGAGTAGGTAGAGAAAACATCTTTTCACTTGCTACGCCATACACGACTTTTGTTTATTAAATTGTCATAATAGTCTTGTTATTTAATACATGCACAGCAGCCACGAACCTATTACACATCACTTACATGCCTTCTGCGACCCCATGGCAAGAGATAAGGTGGCTCTATAAGACCCCACTGGGGACTAACCCAGCGATCACAAATTGACGGGTTAGTTCTGACGGCACAGAAACTCTGTGCTTACAAAGTCGGCAGCGCGAGTGTGGCTTCTCTGGTGTTACACACGTCCATAGTTCATAACCCATCTATCAGGAGGGCCGTGCGCTTGTCCGCTATAAAAAATAAGTCTGGCATAATAAAAAAAAATCGGTTTATTTCGTCTCTCAAAAATAAAAATCTTGATGTAACCTTACCGCCATTTTCATTAAACACAAATAGCTGTAGCTAAAAACACTATTTAGTTATGTATTTTTTCTCCCCTAGCCTCATTATTTCTAAGTATATTGCGGCGGGCTTTTAGTCTAACCAGTTTCTGTTTTGGTAGAATATTTGTGCTATCAGACGATTGTCATTTAACCCGCGCAAGACAAAGGGATAACGACTATTGTCAATTCATTTGAGGGTTCTTAGACACCCCACATACTGGCTGTTATTAGTTTTGAAAGAGGCTTGGATTGTGCGCTAAATTGTTGAGATCGACTGAGTCTTTTCGCAATCAATTTGTACATGTTAGATATCGTGGTTTTGGTAGTAATGGACTCCAGGGTCAATTCAACTTCAACTGTAAGCCTGCTAATTAACAAACGAGGCTCTGGTGCAGGCTTTCCTTCGGGCATTGGTTGATGATAATGATGGTTTTGTCTCTCTGTATGTATCTATTTCCTAAAATATAAATGAGAGGTCTTAATTATTTTTTTAAAATTGGTTCACAAATGACGAAGCATTCGATGAATAGCTCCATTCGTTTTTTTTAAATTGGCTGGAAATAAATAAACAAGACACCTTCAAACAAAAAAAAATCCTATTTTTTAATTTGGAAGGAAATAAAAACTACAAATGACCTTAAAACCAGTAGGTTTGAAAAAATAAAGTATTTACTGTACTTCTTATATTTACTTACTTGTGTATTTACTTACTATATTTTGAGATTTCTTGAACATTTTCGTGTTCCGCTAAATGTGGCTGAGCGGCATGTGTATTTCGTGAAACTTAACCCTATAAACACGAAATAAACACCTCAACAAAGTCTAGGGAACAAGATGACCCCAATTTTTTTTTTCGTGTAAATCTTGTTTTGCAAATAACTGGCAGCAAATAAATAAAAATAGAATAAAGTAGATTACAGAGTTGTTTGAAATTTAAAAATAAATTTAAATAAGTAATGATTTTCGAATATGGAGGGAAAACTTTTAAAAGTGTTTGATTGTGCAGTTTCTCTGAGGCAAAATAAAAATTATTTTCTTTGATTGTAAATAACGTTTATTATCAATAATACGTCTTTTACGTATGGTTTGTGCATTTTTGTGACTGTAGTCATCATGTCACGTCGTCATTTAAGTCGCGAAGAGATGTTAAGGGCTGTTGGTATGCTGCAAGCTGGACGAACTCAACGCGATGTAGCGGATGCTGTCAACACCCAACCAAGCGTAATTTGCAGATTATGGGCACGCCACAGGTCTACAGGGGGTGTTGCCGAACGTCACAGGGGACGAAATAGGGTTACTACCCCGCGACAAGATCGTTTCTTGCAAAATTCCGCAAGGCGGCAACCCACGATTACTGCTCGTCAGTTGGTCGCAGGCCTCCAGTCTCAGCATCAAGTGGTTATTAGCGATCAAACTGTCAGGAGGAGACTACACGAAGCCAATCTTCATGCTCGCAGACCGCTTAGGGTTCCAGCTCTTCGACTTGGAAATCGAGGTCGTCGCTTATTGTGGGCTAACGCACATTTACAGTGGACCGACCATCAATGGGCACGGGTTCTGTTTTCCGACGAATCTCTCTTTGGTTTTCATCCTGATTCGAGAAGAGTGCGTATATGGCGAGTTCCTGGACGTCGGAATCGTCTCCAGAATCCGCAAGAAGTTCATCCTTACCAAGGTGGAACAATCATGGTATGGGCTGGAATTCGCCTTGGTGGAAGGACCGACCTCGTTTGGATACGGGGCAATTTGAATGCAAACCAATACATTCAGGAGGTTATACACCCCATGGTAATCCCTCATCGACAGCAGTTCGGTCAAGATTTTATGTTCATGCAAGATAATGCACGGTCACACACCGCGAGGGTAGTGGTCAATGCGTTAAGCGAGCACAATATTACGACGTTGGAATGGCCTGCTCAGTCTGCCGACCTCAATCCCATAGAGCATGCCTGGGATTTGCTTGGGAGAAGAGCTTTCAGTGATTCTTTGAAAAATCTGAACACTGAAGAACAACTTTTTTTACACCTTCGCAGTGTATGGAGCCATATTCCACAGACGATGATTGACAATCTCATACTAAGTATGCCACGCCGTTGTCGAGCTGTTGCTAATGCTTTAGGAGGTCCTACAGATTATTAAAAACGTTTAAAGTACGGTTAATTACTGTATTTCTTACTACCTCGTTATTTTTGTGCCTAATCATAGACGGTTGTAATACTCAATATTGGCACTATTCAATCCTTCCTTAAAAAAAAAATTTTTGGTATGAGAATGTTTTTATTAAAATTAAAACGGTATAAAAATACCCTTCTATTGATATAAAACACTCACTATTACAAGAAAGGGTTTTTAAATAAAAACTAGAAATGTCCTTGTTCCCTAGACTTTGTTGATGTGTGTATATTAAAACAAATAAAATTAAAATAAATAGTTTTATTCGTGCAATGTTATATCAGACAATTCGCTTCTTAGTCTTCATTTTTAAGTTTGATAGCCCTGATGACGTCGGTCTTGTTATCTGGCATATCAATCATAATTTACAGTTTCGATATGGCAGAGCGGTTGCCACAGGAATATTGATAACAGGGATGTAGCCATGTTGCTGTTATAGTCAGCTAGCTTTAGCCTCTTTTGTGTTGTTGAGATATTGTGATAAAAGTTTTTCGTGAAGAATATGACACTGTATAATCTTCCAACGTCCTTTTAAAATTTAAACTACTAATTTTATGAATTCGAAAGTTTTTTATGGATGAATGTAAAGAAAACAAATAAATAAATGGACCAATCCCTCGAATAAATACAGAACAGTGATTTAAAGGAGGTAGGTATGTCTTACAACAAAACCTTGTGGTATCTTTTCCTTCTTCTTTCACATGAACTTTTAGAGCATTATGAAATACTGGCAATATTAGCGACAAAATTCAAATATGTGATTGCAGTTCATTCTATACATTGCTCGAAATATTTTGCAACCAACTGTGTAGTTGTGTCACAATAACTACACCCAACATAAGTAGGTATAGCATGCAATATGTATCCATGTATGTTTTAGGTATTAGGATATGAAGAATATTATTATTCATTGTAAATTAAGGTTGCCATTAAATATTTTAAAAATAAACAATCTCATAAACCCGGTGGCGTTGTGAGGGTTGGGTCAAATGACTCGGTATGTTTTAATTTGCTAATAGTTTTCTACGCACGCAACATCATCGCTCTTCTTAGTGGCTGGGGTTCATTAAATACTTTTAAGTTTATATTGTTTACAAGTAAATAATTGAATTTGACCTCGCTTGTAAATATTTGTCAAAGGTTAATGTGTACACTTGACAAGCTGTTTAAAAAACTTGTGTCGTGGTTTGGAATGAACATGGAATGAAGATAGCGCCTACAGACATTTTGAATTTCTGTATGTATACTTCGGAGCCGCTTCTATGTTTATACGGGACACGTCAATTGGACTTCGCCTCGCCTGTTGGTAAGCTTAAGGCGAAGTCTCAGAAAAGAGGGCCACCATTTCTTACATATTATTGTATTTTTTTGCAAATGTACAAGTGACTTGTAATTCTGGAAATGTACAAGTGACTTTATTTTTAAACTTTCGCGGTGTGAATTCATAATTATACTAAGTATCGGGACTTCTCGCGAATTATATTTTGGAACTTACTATTTCTGCCGACGTTTCGGATGCGTTGCAGCACCCGTGGTCACGACTTGACTTTACAACAGCAACGCATCCGAAACGTCGGCAGAAATAGTAAGTTCCAAAATATAATTCGCGAGAAGTCCCGATACTTAGTATAATTACAAGTGACTTATTCAATATGTTATATGTTTTTTCGATATGTTATTGTCAATATATTATTGCTTTTTTATAAATCTTTCTTTCTTGTATGTCGGCTTTTCCGGAAGCGACTGCCATTTGACTTCCCAACCTCTAGAGGAAAAGTTGCAACAGAAGCTTGTCTATTGTTTAGCAGGTGCATCGACCAGCAGTTGAATTAGGTTTGGGTCCTAAAAACACGGTGATAAGTCAGTAATTAGGGCTCTGCATGCCCACCGAACCTCTACAAATTCGTAACATGATTTGCCTTCATTCAAATAAAACCAACGACTAAAATTATCATTAAATACTTTTTAATAAATAAAATGCCGAAATTACTAGCATTGCCGCTAACCCCTCCAACTAAGTTACATTGAATATGTTAGGAGTAGCCAGGGTTCGAACTCGGGACCTCTCAATCGTAAGGACGACTTACCACTAAGAATATAAAATTCCAATTACTATGTAACACTTCGTCAAGCAGACTTAACATATCGAGCCATTAAATCACACATTTTGTTATTATCTCCACTTTATTCCAGTTCTATTCAACGTCCTTTCACCTGAATTCGAATAATGCTACCAATTTCCCGGTACTTGGGCCAGATTTGGGATAAGAAGCACCTTTTACTTTGAAATATCGTTGGATCGCGGCCCAAGAAACAGCTCCTTTAAACGAGGATTGTCAAAAGCGAAAGCATGTCGGGAAAGCCTTTTGAAATGATGCTGAAAGTTTTTCGTGGTTTTATGGCGCCCAATAGGGAAAATTAAGATTGTGAGTTATGTTATTATGTGTATATGAGTATACCTACATGTAATAATAGGCTATTGAATTATATAGTTAGACATTTTATAAGTTTTTAAACTGATGTCCGACATCAGTTGGTTAACTAGAATTAAATGAAATAGAAAAGTATTACTCTTACTACAGTTGGTTCTGAAATGTTTTTGAATTTAAACGATTCATTACTACTTTTCCCCTTTCGTCTTCACGCCCCTAAACAGTGTACCGTAAGTTTTTGTAAACAATTGGTCTAGCGATAAAGAAGTCTTCAGATTAAAAAGAGTTAATTCAGTTCAGTCCAGCTCGTTCGTCCAGAACCAGTCACTACGTCCCTATACGATACTTGAAGGATTTGAACGAAGCTTGGCACAAAGTTTGATTTTTTTATACCACTTAGGTGGCAGACAAGCACACGGCCCACCTGATGGGAAGAGGTTACCGAGGCCTATGGACGTAAGCAACATTAGGGGTGTTACTCAGGTGGAGCCGCCTGTCACCCTGGCAGAAGCAGGCCGCGGCGGTGGCGCGCCTGGCGCGCCTACCCGTTTTCCGGGAACGAGTTGGGGACTCTGTAGTTCCCACACACTCGAGGAGAGGGACTCGTGAGAGATGGCCCTTGGTCGGCCGGGGTGCGAGGGATATGCCTGTCAACCTCACCTTCGGCAACCAAAACGACCCACAGGCGGCGTGCGTTTTAGTCGGTTCGAGTCCGACATAACCTCCTCCACCGGCTGCGGTGGGGAGGTATCCGTGGGGATTTTGCGCACGTAAAAAAAAGGACTGTTACATTCGCGCTGCCGACCACGAAGAAACCTTCTGATGCCCCTCTTGATTATGGTTTGGAATATCATATTGACTACTTTTTAACTCAGGGATTGATTGCTGTGGCACTCAAAAACGGGACCAGTATATCACGCAGATAGATTTAAGAGAGTTAACGTATATTTCCCCTAAGTTCCCTTTAAGTTCGAGGTGAAAACATCGGATGCGATTGCAATGAACGCTAGGAAGAAGGAAGGATGTATGTTCATAATAAAAAGTTTTGGCAACAACGGACGAGTGTTTATTTATTTCAAATCTGTTAAACAGTTAAACGCTACTTGTAAAAACATGCGTGTAACTTTGTACTCACAACTGCCTAAAAAACACGATTCCATTTACTTGTTTAAAAAAAAACCAGTTAGAGCGAAAAGCCTTGTGCGAGCGACATGTATTTTCCATTTGACGGTTTAAAACCTAAGCTGGTGGCGCCATCTATTTCGGTAACAGGTTCATTCATCACGCTCAAGCCGGTAGACCGCAACCGTCGCCATTTTGGAACGGTTCATATTCAAATAGGTGAAGCCTATTTCTAGTTGCAGTTAGCAAAATGATTAAATGGAAACCTCATTGGGTTATTGCTAGTTAAGTTACCAGACAGTTTACTCATGGTTTCTGATTTCTTTATCTATTTAGATAACTACCTACCTACCCACATATTGTTCATTGTCATTGGTGAAATATTACCTATAATCTAAATAAAAACCAAGACAGGGCCAAGACAAAGTTGCCCGACAAGCCGTAACGTTCTCGCGGTGGCTTTCCTTTCGGGGTTGGAAGGTTATCGGCACAGTGGCTTCAATAAAAGACAAATCTAAAGTAAGAGCGGTAAGGTAAGCGGACCCCGGGCTGAGGTAAAAACCTAAAGTAACTGGGAACCACATTATTTTTTTTATTTATTTATTTGGACAACCAGTAGTTGTTACATTAACACTTATATCTAAAACTTGCAACCATAATATAAAGTTTAATGCACAACATTTTAAGCTGTCACAGCATGCAATTAGTAACACTGGTATGAAAAAAATAAACAATACTCAACACAAATGGAAAAGTATACAAGTAAGAAAAGTTTAGTAAACATGTTTCATATATCTATGAGCTAAATTAATTTAATTTCTACTACTAGCCCTAAGCAACTCCATAACATACTTTTTGAAAAGTGGTAGCGTATCGGTGAATAAATCCACATTCCCACACATTTCATTGTATATCTTCGACAAACGGGATATGGTTGAATGTTGTTTTAAGTTAGTTCTAGTCAACGGCTGATGAAACAATCCTATGTTAACTTGAGCACGTCTGGGCACGCGACGTGGTACCCTAAGACCGAACGAATTCAAGAGCATCGAACTGTCGAATTCATTTCTAACCACCTTAAATAGGAATACCATGTCATGTAGTTGTCGCTGTATTGATAGGCTATCCATTTCACTATATGAAGGCAACACCCTATGTAACTAATGATGATAATTATATATTATTTGATTCGTGATTACAGTTAAAAAGATGTGTCGACGTCTGTCAGTTATCGCTTATTAAAGGCTCAATATTTCAGATCGCGTTCAGAACCATGTGTGTTTAATGGATACATTCGTTAATCGGTAATCACGTAAACTGATGAGCCGCCATATTGGCGAGTGACAGCTGACCGCGGTCGCGGATGGATGCGTTCGCAAATTTACACGCGGATGACGCACTCTGATTCGAATGGAAATGACATGATGAATATAACGGGTGGCAGCCTTGATAGTTAAATGTATTTAAAATACGAATACGAAACGTTTATCAACATAATGTCATTCAATTCTTGTTCCTTTTCCGTAAGTATAATCTATTCTACTCAATTCATATGCTAAAGGTTTTAAGTTCTAATTTTTTAAATATAGCATTACATAAATTGTGTGGTTTTCACTTTTGTTGGCTATGTTACTTCTGCCGTAACAAGAATCTGTCATAACCAGAATCTGTCCAAACCAGAATCTGTCCTAAGACGAATGAGGGCTAAATTTCAGCCAGACCCATACAGCCGTTTGACCGATAGGATAGGATAGTATCTAGGAAGTAGGGTGTAAAGTTTTAAAGTTAGTGCCCTGCCTCATTACAACGCCATGGCGATAGATATGCTGATAGCTAGCTACGTATACAAGCAGTTAATATTTATATGTATGATACCTAACTCACTTGGCGACAGCTTGGCAACCATACATTTCAATATTAACTTGTTCTGTAGGAGGTAGGACACGACGGCATTCCCGTCCCAATTGAATAGTTCTACTGGGGAAGTACCTCCGTCCTAAAGAATACCGCGGCAATAATAACCTCGTGTTGTGTTCCCGGCGGTGAGTAGGGTATCCAGAACTCACTGGAGAATTTGTGTGCTGTCAGTGGGTCTTTTCACAGGGTCGACAGCTCGAGTATGACTGACGAGTGTAGTGTTGCACACGTCCATAAGCCACGGTAAACACTTTCCATAAGGAGGGCCTTGTGCTCGTCTACCTATTAAGTTGACAAAAAAAAATCACCTGGAAACGTAGCTGGTGACGACGCCAGCGGCGCTTGCTTGACTACTTCTGGCATCCATAGGTCGCCAAGTCGAGTGGCCATGGCGTCTTGACAGTCAGTTTACATCATGTTCGTACTTCTTTATTCGACTGCGTGAGCGAGGTGCAGTTTATACGTAGATTTTTTAGTGGTAACTTTGGCAACGTCGACAAGTCGCCAAAGTGTCCAGAAGCCACGCAGGGAGTTGTAACTCGTGGCCACGCTTCTAACTTATCAATGTTTAAAAATGGAAGGTTCGGTGGCTTAGTGGTCAGAGTGTTCCCCACTGTAAGCGAAAGATCGCGGGTTCAAATCCCGCCTGGATTGTTTTAATTTTTACTACCTGAATCGAAGTAAGTCGGCGACGGCCTCGTAATGAGGTAACTCTTAAGTTGGTAAGTAACTTGAAACTAAAGCTAATATCAATGTCTATTGCATAAGTAGGTAGGTATATACCTACGTCAACAATATTTTAAAGCTCTCTAGCACATTTGTGCTTGCAACCATTCGTGTGTCACTAAAATATAAATACATATGTTCAATCGTCAGCCATATTGGCAAGTGACGGCCGACCAACAATGAATGGCTGGGTTTGCAAATTTCCAAATGGATGGCAAATCTCGTGGCGCGGACAACCAGCGAGTGATTCAGCAATAAAATTGGAGCACAATACCTACATGTGGATTGTGGTGACATAATAAAAGTATACTTAAATACATTGTCCTACAATCTGTGTTTGTAACATTTTGGTGCGCTTACATTTGAGGAAGATAGGGTAGAATTAGATATTTTAGTGTCCCCACCCAACGATGTATATGTAACGGTTAGGCAGTAGGAGGGTTAGGCAGAGGTGAACTAACACCCAAATTTCGCCAATCATTACATCAGACAGATATATACAGCCCAGACTCAGCCTCAGATGAATGGCTTGAATCAACAATAGTGCCCGAAAGATGGCAATAGACTCACCCCTATTACGTGGGACGGAATTCAATTATTGGTGAAATATGGGTGTTAATTCACCTCTGCCTAACACTTCGATGATAAAAGCGTTCAAAATTAAATAAAAAGAGTTTCATTACACTTAATCATTCACTCTGCAAAAAGTCTTTTAATTATGGACTTTAACTTAATTGATTCGTTCGCGGTATGCCCGTGGTTTTACTTTGTCAGAACCGAGGCTCAGTATTGCCACATATAGGTAAAAAATATGCGATGACAGAGACAGGAATACTGGAATAGCACAATAGTTTTTTATCCTCCGAATAGGTTTCTGTTAGCGCAGTAACTAGTTCAAAATAAAGAGAATTAAATTGAAAATTAAAGTTATTATGCGGTAACATTCAAACAGCGTAGTTTACAAAACTGTGGTTCAACAAATTTGGATTCGCGTCGAAACTTTTCTGCAGTTGAAAATAAAATTTCACAAAACAGTCCCAGTTCCGAATAAACATACCTTTTTAGCTGTTGAACTTTTGTAAAAAAAAAAACAACAGACGCAGAGAAAGTTTCGCGTTTATGTTCTCCGCCATAGCCAGGAATTAGTTTGATTCGGGGAATATATCTACCTAATCTTTTTTCACATGGCAACCAAAAAGTTAGACGATTACTATTATGTAATTCCTTTTTTTATACCACTTAGGTGGCAGACAAGCACACGGGCCACTTGATGCAAAGTGGTTACCGTGGCCTATGGAAGTGTGTAACACCAGAGAATCGACCCTGTAAGCACAGAGTTTCTGTGCCGTCAGTGTAGAGGACAAAGCAGGACAAGCCTTTAGTCATCCCACTGACAGCACAAATTCTCTAGTGAGATTTAAATTAATTAAAAAAATTAAATTAAAATTAAAAACTATTTATTGTCACCAATATACATTTTGGAAGGTACAATTTTTATCTTAAAAGTAGTCTTGAATAAATGTATGGACAGAGTATACTGATGCTGCCCTCCAAGCTAAGCATAGCTTGTATTTTGGGAGGCAGTGTTCAGTCGTGGAATATGACACGTTTTACTTATTTATACAAGAATACATAATTGCATGGCCGTCGTTGTATCGTTTGGAGCAATAATGTACGTTAAGGGAGAAGAAGGTTATGTGTAGAGTGAGTTTGTGGTAAGTTATGTGTCGATGTTTTGTTGTGAATGTGTTTGTTGTGTATGTGTTTGGTGTGTGTGAGTGTGTGTCTGTGTGTGTGTGTGTGTGTGTGTGTGTGTGAGTGTGTGTGTCTGTGTGTGAGTGGGATTGTATGTGTAAGTGAGCTCGTGTGTTATAGATATTGTCAAGTGAAAGAGACTATTTTAAAAATGTTAACAGATCTTCCGTTTTGTGGTAGTCCAGTTGCTGAAGCCATGCTTCAACTTTGCTTTTTAATTTATATTTATTCAGCCCAACAATATTCATAACCCTATTTATATGATTGTATAGTTTAACACTTATGCTATTGTATTTCCCTCTGGCGAATGTCGTTCTGCATCGCATACGAGTGCATACTGAAGCCTTACTGCGTCTTTTAGGGTCTGGCACTGTGAGGGACCGGTGTCTCCTAAGGATGGTTTTGAGCACAAAAAGCTGGCGCACTGTCAGAACCTTGCATTCCGTGTAAAGATTAGTTGTAGCGTATCTATATGGTTTCTTTGACATAACTTTTAGGACTGCTCTTTGTGCTCGCTCCAAACCAATCAGGAGTGTCTTACCGGCCCCTCCCCAGACTGTAATACAGTATTGAATAATTGATTGACATAGAGAAATATATACTAATCTGATTTTGTCTGGCGGGGCACAATGCCTAAGGGATTTAAAAACTCCGATTAGTCGCCTAACTCTGGAAGTAACTGATTCGACATGCTTATCCCATCTCAATCTACTATCCAAGTATACTCCCAGATATTTTACATGTTCAGAGCGCGTTATTTCTTGGCATGTACAGGGGTCGCCCAGAGAGGAACACGTATGGGCTTTTATAGAAAAACCTTGTGGCGGGGATGTAATCTTCCTAATGGAGAAAGCGACATATTGAGTTTTTTGGATGTTAAGTGACAATAGGTTGTTGTTGAGCCAGCACATGATGATTGAGAGGGAGTATTCAGCATTGGACCTGACCGCATTCCAACTAGGCTTTTTATTTAGCTTTTTATTTAGTTTAACTTGTTTTGTTTTTTTTTTATAAAGGACACGTCAATAAGTCTGCCTCGCCTGATGGTAAGCTGAAGGCAAAGTCTCAGAACAGAGGGTCACCATTATATACATTTACCGTGTTACAATGGTGCCACTCAGCTTGACGGCCTCGCTATATAGTTTTTCACGCCCCTCTTATAGGACCATGTTTAGAGTTTTTTTTTTATACCACTAAGTTGGCAGACAAGCACACGGCCCACCTGATGGGAAGCGGTTACCGTGGCCTATGGACGTATGCAACACCAGGGGTGTCACACTCGTGCTGCCGACCATGAAGAAACCTTCTGATGCCCCTCTTGAAGAACCCCATATTGTAGGCGCTTGGGAAAACCGCAGCAGGGAGGTCATTCCACAGCTTGAGTGTGCGTGGGATGAAGTTTCTTTCATACCGCACAGTGCGCACCGTCTCAGGTCGCAATGTGTGGGGATGAATTCCCTGCCTATGGCGAGAGGTGCGATGATAGAATGTAGCTACGGGCATCATGTCAAACAATTCATCTGAGCACAAACCATAGAGTGATTTTTTTAAATGAAACTACTTTTAACAAATTTAATCTGTATTTGTTTCGTGTCATTAACACCGATCGATTCCACATTTCGGTTGATTTATGTATGATTTGAGATTGACATGGTCATTCAAATGGTCACGGGGAGATGTACATACATACATATAATCACGTCTTAATCCCCGGAGGGTTAGGCAGAGGTGAATTAACACCCACATTTCACCAATCGTTGAATTCGGTACCATGTAATAAGGGGGAGCCTATTGTCATCTTCCGGGCAATATTGTGGACTCAACACATGCATCTGAGGCTGAGTCTGGGCTGTATATATCTGTCTGATGTTAAACAGTCCTATCCCTTAGTAGCCTTGTACGACACCGCATGGGAAGAGATGGGGTGGCCCAAATTCTACTCTGCCGGGAACCACAGGAAGATGTATGGTATTAATAATAAAATAGCACTAAATAAATCCCGATAGAATCTGTTATAATTGTTTAACTCTATTGTATAATGCTATGTGCATAGAATTATGTGTATTTGTGGGTAACTACAGTTGGTATACTAGAAGCATTAGTGGATGTGTACGGCTGGGGTGCGAGGGATGTATATGCCTGTTAACCTCACCTCCGACATCCATCAACGACCCATGATAGACGGCGTGCGTTTTAGTCGGTTCGAGTCTGACATAACCTCACCCACCGGCTTGGTGGAGAGGAGAGGGAGGAGCAGTTATACGTGAGGATTCTGCGCACATAATAAAGTAGTGGATATGTGGGAGAGAGATCCACAAAAATACGAATAAAACAGTACAGGTTTTTAATAAAAGCCGGGGATTCTAATAAACAGGAAAGCTGTGAATTTTTTATTGCTGACTAGCTCTTGGCCTTCACAAATCTCTCTAAACCAAACTAAAATTGCGGTCAAAAGAGCCTTAAATCAATTTACAGGGATTATAAATCACAAAGGCGAACTAAAGGGTCTTCGCGACCCCTGGCTCCAGCAATGTCACGATATGCCTTCTGCAAGCAACTTCAACATATAATTTTTTTGATTTAAACCTTTTTGTGTAAGTTACTTACGGGCTATATTTCTCCAGATTTCTGATAATGTTGTCATAGTCATACATAACATACATAAACTCACGCCTATATACCCGAAGGGGTAGGCAGAGGTGCTAGCACCCACTTTTCGCTAGATTATGTTTAGGTCCCAATGTAATAGTTGGCGAGCCTATTGCCATTAACGAGCACTTATAAACCTGCGATAAATACACACATAACTTCGAAAAGTATTGAAAAGTCATTGGTGTGTGCCATGGTAAAACCTGGGATCGAACCCGAGACCTCGTCTCAGCAGTCCATTACCCATACCACTAGGCTACCGCGGTTATAATGCGTCACAGTAAAAATTGGAAAATACCGGATGATTTTTTAGTCGTTTCGGATAAAATGCATGCTGAGAGAGTTATAGCAATATATTTTAAATCATTTAAATATTTGTACACCATAATGTTTGGATGTAAATGGGCCATAGTAAAATAGGTATACCTTTTTCATTCTTTCTATTCGAAAAGTGGCACTTTGTTTCTCTATAAGCGGGAGCAAAATAGCTCTTTTCTGTTAAACTGTGCCTATACTGAATAAATAAAATTGACTCTTTGATAGATAATAGTACTGCTTTCATTAATATCTATCTAATTGTCTCATTATTAAAATTGGCAATGAAACTGCTATAGTAGCTGTATATAGATCCCCCTCGTATAAAAATGTGGGCAATTTCCTACAAACACTAGACAATATTTTGCAGAGTTTGTCAACATTTAGGACTATTTCCATCATCGGCGACATCAATATAAATAT
Source organism: Eilema griseolum (assembly GCA_963662185.1). NCBI lineage: Eukaryota > Metazoa > Arthropoda > Insecta > Lepidoptera > Erebidae > Eilema > Eilema griseolum. The sequence goes on from OY759249.1 coordinate 9,860,559, forward strand.
CTGCACAGACATAGTTTTTACTGCACAGACCGATTATTTAAATCTCTGTGCCTTTCATGGGCTCTGGCCGGCTCATACACAGCCTACGAGACATGGCAAGACATGCCTTGATCACGTGATGCTCAAAACTAAAACTGCCGCGATTACCTTAGTTATACAATCTACAATCACGGATCATCAGGCTGTTCTACTGTGTCTGAAATATAATGTAAGAAGAAACTATTCTTACACTTGTTCTAACAAAATAAATAAAGAACAGTTGCACGCGGAGTTACAAAGAATAAACTGGGATCCAATATATGCCTCATCTAATGCCAATAGTTCTATGGATTTTTTTATAAGTGCTGTACAACAAGCAATAAATAATAACTCAGTGACTGTCAAATTATCAAGGCGTCATAAAATTATTAAGCCGTGGGTCACACCTGGACTGCTGCGTTGCTTGAGGCATAGGGATAAACTCCATAAAATAGCAAGGCAGTTTCCTGATAATGAAATACATTCATTAACCTATAAGAGGTACAGAAACTTCTGCAAAAATTTAATGAAAAAACTAAAAATAAATTATGAGACGGACCTTTTAAAAAAAGCTGGTAGGGACAATAAAAAAATTTGGGGTGCTATTAAGAGCATCACAAACACTATAAAAGTTAGAGACACGGCAACGGAAATAATTAACAGAGCTTGCCCTAAACAATCAGTCGATGATGCAAATGAGTTTTTTGCCACAATTGGCAAAACTCTGGCACAAAAAACTCTAACTTGTGAAAATCACCTGCATTCCTATGATCTCTCATTGCAGTCAAATCGGTCATTGCATTCCTTCGTGCTGTTGGACACTGATGAGGCAGAAGTGGAGCGCCTGATCCTAGACCTCAAAAATGTATGCTCAGTGGGATGGGACTCTATACCTAATAGCCTCCTAAAGGAAAACAGAGAGGCGTTAGTTCCAATTCTAACATACATTTTCAACTTCTGTTTGCACGAAGGTATTTTCCCTACAGTGCTCAAAAAATCTGTAATAATTCCGATACATAAATCCGGTGATAAACAGCTTGTCAATAATTACAGGCCGATCTCTATTCTCCCATCGGTCTCAAAGCTCTTGGAACGCATCATTTGTGGCAGACTGACTAATTATTTAAATAAAAAGAAACTTCTCTCAGATAATCAGTTTGGTTTCAGATCAGGTAAAGCCACCGGTGATGCGGTTCACGAACTTACAGACTATATTGTAAGGAATATTGACAATGGTAAAAAATCTTTAGCCATATTCCTAGACCTTGCCAAAGCCTTTGATACGGTTTCAGTGCCGCTACTGATTGATAAATTGGACAAGCTGGGGATCAGGGGAAATCAGCTGAAATTAGTTAAGGACTACCTCTCCAATCGTTCTCAGTGCACGAGGATTGATCGTTGGATTAGTGATGACTTACCTATAGAGTATGGTGTGCCACAGGGCAGCATACTTGGGCCAACTCTTTTTTTAATATATCTTAACGACCTCTGTGACCTTAAAATAAAGGACGGGAAAATTATTTCCTATGCAGATGATACAGTACTCTGTTTCTCTGCCGATAGCTGGGATGAAGTATACAATATAGCACAAGCGGGTTTTGATAGGGTGTGTCACTGGTTACAGAGAAATAATTTGACATTAAATACGGAGAAAACTATGTACATCCCTTTTTCCATGCGTAATACCATACTACCTGCCCCACCACACTCCTTGTTCGCTCATGTATGCTGTAACTCAAATAAGTGCCAATGTCCCTCTCTAACAGCTGCGAATGTTGTTAAGTATCTGGGCGTTATGATAGATCACCAGCTTTCGTTTAGAGATCATATAAACTTAATTGCATCACGGTTAAGAAGGTTGATATACATATTTAAAAATCTAAGGCATATAGCAAATTCAAAATTAATTAGAGAAGTTTATTTGGCTCTCGGGCAATCCATAGTGGGATATTGCATTACGGTCTGGGGAGGTGCATCAAAAACCATCCTTAAACCTCTCGAAGTAGCTCAAAGAGCTGTTCTCAAGGTAAGCACTTTTCGCCCTTTTTTGTACCCTACATATCTTCTATATCAGTCTTGTGAGGTCCTTTCAGTTCGCCAGTTGTTCATTGTACTTACCATTCAGAAGCAACACTCAAGTTTCACTTTTGATCAGAACGTCATAAATTCAAAACGGCGCAAGGCTATAGTTTTTACAAATAGGCTAAAATTTAAACACGAATTTGTAAATAAATATTTTCCCTTCTTAGGCCCTTATCTATATAATAAAATCAGCAAAACGTTTAACATAAATGGTTTAAATGCTAGGCAATGCAAGATGAAGATTACTGAATACATTGGTAAATTTAATTATGATGAAACTGAACACTATATTACTGTACCCAAATGAAACTACTCACTAAACCGCCTGCACACTCACACACAAACGAAGACACACACACTCAAACACACACACCTACACGTTACAAGGGGAGGCTTTTGATTTAATATTGTTTTAATTTTGATTAAATTTTGATTTTAATTGATTTGTTTTTGTTTTGGATTTGTTTGGATTTTGTTTTTGTGATGTTTTATTTGGTTTTGATTTAATTTAATCTGGATTGAATTTTGAATTGAACAGTTATAACTAATTATTATATTTGTTAATAGAATTTTATCATAAGTATTTTTTGATGGTATTGCAGTTGATTAAGGAACAAAATTCTTAAAATCTTTTGGTAGATATTGGTAGACTACTTAAAATGAATAAAATTATAAGGTAACCAAACCAACTGCTATACCATATTATATGATTGTTATTCAATGTTTGGATATGTATTATGTATTGTATAAATGAGCTGTAGTCTGAAATACGGATATTAAGTTATCTAGTTCAGACACAGATGTTCTATGGAATGAGATATTTGATTGAATATGATAAATGTGTAATGTGTAATATCCTCATAGTGTTATCTCAGCGTTAAAAGTTGACAAGTTTGAGTCCAAGGGCCGGAAGAAAAAAGAGTAACTAAAAAAAGGTTGCCTGGAAGAAATCGCTTCAGCAATAAGGCCGCCCATTGTACATTAAACTGAATATGCATGTTACCTACTTGTCTCAGCTTTATATGTATTGGTGTACAATAAAGTATTATCTATCTATTTATCTTACTATCTATGATTGTTACTTCCAATAAATCCGAACCAAGCGGTTCGGAGACTCTTTTCTTTGCCGCACCACCTGGAATTCATTACCAGCACACGTGTTTCCTTCTTCCTACAGTCCCGGGGCCTTTAAGCGGGGCGTGAAAAAGCATCTGATGAGGCCGCCAAGCTGAGTGCCACCATTGTAGCACTTAGTGTCTGTAATGGATAGAATAGAATAGATAAAGTGCAATCTTATTGCGCGTAAAAAAGCGCGCCGCTGTATATACCGTCGACTGAGCAGTACCTATACTTATTATATATCTCTAGCCTGTATATATCTTTAGCCTGAAGATATATCTTAATTAAATGGACGCCCCTCTTTTATTGTCAACGTCCTTTCTTATCTAATCGTGGGAAAGATTACCTCTCTAGACGAGTGATTCGTTATACCGCAATACGATTGTTCTTAGATATCGTGCCCACTGGCAGTTTCGACTTTTTATCTCATTCTCTCTTGCAAATGACAAGGCGCGAATGACAAAGTCAAAAAATAATTTATTCTGTATAGTCCCATGTTTGTCCATTAAAATAGAACTTATAAAATTTCTATAAATTGGAACTAGACTAATTTAGCTCATGAATGTAACAATATATATGTCACAGTTTACTAGCAAAATCAGTTTATCCATTAACCGCCTAGCTGTTCGTAACGTAACGTAATCGTAACGTCTATTACTACGTTTAACAAACTCACTGGCTAATACTTAGGCCATTCGTACGGCCAGCGCGATATAAGACAGAAAGTTAGTGATAGGTTTGTTACAATTAGCCCATGGCAGTCCACTGCTGGACATAGGCCTCTCCGCATCCAGTCTGTACCAGCCACCTTTTTCAGGTCGTCCGTCCATCTGGCTAGGGAGCGTCCTACCTTATATAAGTGATAGGATTATTAAGAAAGTTATTATATACTAGCTGTAGTCCACGGCTCCACCTGAGTGGAATTTTTATCCTGTAAACTTTTTCGTGCGGAAATTGCCTCTTTCACGGCCCACGGGTGTGGTTGTGTCCCACTCGAACCCATTAAAACGGCCAGCCATCATCTCAGGTTTCCTATTGCCTATAGGTTATCCTGTACTCGTTTGCGTTCCGTTGCATTTTACCATTAGAAAGCTGCATTATCACTGACAAATATAGGCTCTTTTATATTTGCAAAACAATTTGGTATCCTTACTAAAACTCCAATAATGCAATTCAAGGTGTAAAAAATAGACCTAAAAATGCCTTACACTTTCCTGTTTCCTTGCAGAATAGAATTTGGACCATCCCATCGCTTCCCATGCGGTGTCGTACAAGGCGACTAAGGAATAGGGCTGTTTAATATCAAACAGATATATACAGCCCAAACAGCCTCGGATGCGTGGTTCGAGTCAACTATAGTGTCCGGAATACGGCAATAAGCTCCGAATACAATTATTCGTGAAATGTGGGTGTTAATTCACCTCTGCCTAACAATCTGGGAATAAAGGTTTTTTTTAGGATTTTGGTTATGTAGGTATGAATGTAAAATGTCTTAGCGCACCGTGTTCTATCAATGCCGTCTAACTTCCCTAATGTAAACAAAAAAGAAATTACATAGTACATGCTCTCAAATGTATTCATGTATTACATGTGCAAACATTCTAAGCCACGCATGTTAACAAGTTTAAAATCCGCTTACATTTCGTATTGTTTGACAGTGCTTGTCTCGTTTTTGTCCTAAAGCTATTGTCTGTAATGTTTTGTAAAATACGCTCCGATGTTGGCAGCTTTTTGTGCCTCGTATGAACTATTAAACAATGGGATTAAACTTTAGACTGCTTTTTACATGACAATAAATGTGTTTATTTTGTTTTCATTGCGAGCAATGAATAAGAGTTTTTAATATGTAATAATAATAATAATAATAATAATACTCTTTATTGCACACCAAACATAGGACACATACAATGGATACATACATTCTAGATAGTTGTACAATGGGCGGTCTTATCGCAATCTGCGATCTCTTCCAGACAACCAGTGTATGGACTATGCTGCCAGTAATCCGGGTAGTTTGCGGTGTACACTAAATTTTAACTAATTAACATTTGTATCTAGTAAAGCATTTAAAGAACAGAAGTGAAGAAGAATAAGAGATTATATTATTTAATGAAATAAATACCTACTTATATATACAGATACATAAATACATACCTAAAATATATAGGTACCATATATAAACATACATATACCATAGTTACATATATACATACCAATGTTAAATATATACCATATAAGTGAATTACACACAAATAACACCAATTACATAATATACAGCTACTAGAAGTAGAAAAGGAAAAAAAAAACATAAAGCAAAGAGTGAACATACATAACAACTCATAACGCTAGGTAGTGCTCCCTTACCAGTCTCTGAAATGTTGACAGTGACTGTGCTCGTCTAATGTTTACAGGCAACGCGTTCCACAATCTTGCAGCTTGAACTGTGAAAGATTTATCGCAGAAGCTTGTAGAATGCGTCACAATTGGCAGGGTTAAGTTTTCCGTGGATCTTAAGAGTCTGGAATTATTATCGCACAGAAATCTAAATCGTTTTTTTAAATAGAGAGGAGTAGTCGGGTTAAATAAAATATTAAAAAGAAGAGAGAGAATATGAGTATTCTGGCGAAGGCGGATTGGTAACCACTTGAGTTTTTTACGAAATTCAGAAACATGATCATATTTGCGCAAGCCAAAAATGAATCGTACACAGAAGTTGTATGTATTGCTCCGTGCGGCGACGGAGCTGTCTCCGTCACGAATACAAGTATCACTACCCCATCACATCCGAAGGATATCGTAAAAGGCGACTAACGGAATAATACGCAGACGACATCACTGTGAGAGAAGGAAAACTCGAAATAAAACCGTTTACCAACTCGTCTGGCTAGCGCGGTAACAGTATGCCAAAGTCTCCCACCATTATTAGAGGCGCATGCTGTTAGAGTCTAAAATTTAATGGCATCTGTGCACTGTGCGGTATGAAAGAAACTTCATCCCACGCACACTCAAGCTGTGCAATGACCTCCCTGCTGCGGTTTTCCCAAGCGCCTACAATATGGGGTTCTTCAAGAGGGGCATCAGAAGGTTTCTTCATGGTCGGCAGCGCGAGTGTGACACCCCTGGTGTTGCATACGTCCATAGGCCACGGTAACCGCTTCCCATCAGGTGGGCCGTGTGCTTGTCTGCCAACTAAGTGGTATAAAAAAAAAAAGTTGTGATGTACTCTTTTTCATTTGGAATTTAAGCCTATATTTTTTTTATACCACTTAGGTGGCAGACAAGCACACGGCCCACGTGATGGACAGCGGTTACCGTGGCTTATGAACGTGTGCAAAACAAAGGGACTCGTGCTGCCAACCGTGTAAGCACAGAGAGTGTATGTGTCGTCAGTGTTAAAAGACAAAACAGGACAAGCTTTTGGTTTTCCCACTGACAGCACGAAACCTCTCCAGTGAGCTCTATGCCTTTAGCAATAAAGTTCAAAATTTAATATAACTTTTTGCAGTATCAGTGGTGTAACAGTAGTTTTGCAATGACATAAAATTAGCAGAATCGGGGGCCAGCTAGTAATTCCCAAGCAATAAAGTAAAGTTTGTCTTGGGAATATCAAATTTGACGTTTTGTAAGTGCCGATTTAATGGTCTATATAGAATAAATGATTTTTGACGTCTTTGTGATTTATAGTTACCGGTATATATTTTGAACACAGGTCGCAAGACAAACAAGCCCTTTGCGCGTGGATTGGTTTGATATGATATGTAATCTTTGATTGGTGGATTTGCGCTCTTCTGCCACCGTAGCACTCCGTGCTAACTTCAAATGATACCCATAAAACACGTACCTACTGTGCATAAATAATAATATACTTTACAGGACTGACAATGAACAAAAAAAAGTAAAATAAAAAAGGAAAAAAAAAACTAAACGGAAAATAATAGTTACCTACATAGCTGTAACCCAGGGGCAGTAGAGTAATACCGAAACCCGTCTAGCGCGTGACCACGTCTTTATAAGGCGGCATACACGGCCTGGTTGCGTGTTGAGATGCCAGTCAACCCCACCTTCGGCAAACAACAACGACCCACAGGCGTCAAGCGCTTTGGTCCCGACATAACCGCTCAACCGGCTCTGGCATATCCGTGAGGATTTTTCGCACGTAAAAAAGAAAGGTGGCATACCAGTGAATATCAAGTTAATTGTAGTCTCGCAGAACGCTTTAAATTCAATCAATTGAGTTCAACCAGTGTCCATTTTATTCAATTGATTTTCACAACATGGATGGCTAGGGAAATGATTGTATTAAAGAACTTAAATACTTACGATAAAAAATTAAACTCGAGTGGCGGGCTGCGCCATGATACATTACGAGTAGTATTAGTCCAGTCATTATAGTAAGTTCACCTCGAAATTCGAGATACCCAGCTGTAAGTCTGTAAATACTTGTATATTGACTCCCTAAAAGTTGTCTCAAAACCTACATATAGTAGGGTGTAAGCAACTATTAAATTTCAAATCGGTTTTTTGCGCTTTTTTGGAAATATCTCATTTCCTATGGGTTCTTGCTATTTGTATTTACTATTAATATTGTAGACTACAAAATTCTCTACAAATTTTGTTTAATTTTTTTTTTATACGGTGAACCGTTTTCGAGATAGAGGGCGGAGTTGACATTTATGACCACTGCTTTGCTCCCTTCAATAGTAGCGTGATGATATATAGCCTAAATCCATCGGCGATAAACGGACTATTCAACACAAAAAGAAGTTTTCAGTTCGAACTAGTAGTTCCTGAGAGTAGCGCGTTCAAACAAACGAACTCTTCACCTTTCTAAAATATAGATTACACCACTGCCATTACGTTTTACTTCCGTAAAATTTCCGTTTTTAATGCCAAGTACAACGTTTTCACTGTATGTTAGCTGTCGATCTTATCCTACTAATATTAAAATTGTGAAGATGTTTGTATGTTTGTTATACAATCACGCTTTAACTGCAAGAATTTGGCTGAAATTTGGTAAGTATAGGGATATATTGCTGGAAAGGTAATTCCACGGAGGCGAAGCTGCGGGCAACAGCTAGTAAAAATAACATACGATGATAGCAATTTCTCTTAGCGTGTGCCACTAGTTAGATTCGCCTTGACTAGCCATGTTAGCACAACGGCAAAGGTGGTAGAAGCTCGGAATCTCGAAAAAAAAAAAATTAGTAGTTCAGTCGCAAAAGTTAACAAACACATCGAAAATATAGCCTAGCCACATTTTAGGCTACGTACCTGTACGACCTTAAAAGTTTGAATTCTACACAAACACCTGTTTGACCTTGTTTTAAGACGCATTTATAAAAGAGGTCCAAGCTTTGAGGTCGTATTACAAGTACAAATTTGAATAACAAATTGCACAACGAAGTCTGGTATCACCTTAAAAGATGCTATTTTCCCCGCTTCGTTTCTTGCTAGAAGTATTTACAGAGAACAGACTTTTGTAGCAGTTAGTTTGAAGTATTAAAATACGTCATCTTGGGTGAAATTTACAAAAGTTCGCAGCATTGTGTTGGCACATTTCTAACAATATTGTGCGCTCGTATGACGTATTTTTATTCGTATTTCAACAACAATGCATTGTCAGTGACGGCGGACTTTTCCGGGGCGTCTTTACACCGAACTGAGGTTTATTATTTCACAGATAACATAATATTATGTGTAGTTTAAGTATCTAGGCACTTATAAGGCCAAGGGCATAGCTGTGGCTAAAACGCTCCTCGTGGCAGAAGAATGGATGGTTCCATATCTGAAGATGGATCTGACCCGAGCACATGGTCTACCTGATGGAAAGTGGTTACCGTGGCCTATGGGCGTGTGTAACACCAGAGGACTCACACTCGTACTGCCGGCTCTGTAAGAACAGAGAGATTCTGTGCCTTCAGTTCAGAAGACAAAGCAGAAAAAATCTTTGGTCTTCCTATAGACAGCATATAAAATCTTCAATGACTGCTGTGACACAACACGAGGTTATTATAGCCGCAGAATTACTATCGGGTGAAGGCACTTCCCCAGTCGGACTGCTCAATTGGTCCCAATGAATTGGTAATGGCATGGAATGGAAAGGGACTCTTTTGTCCGCACTTAGCCTCCTTTTCGGACCATTGTGTGTGTAGAGTACTGGTTAGAGTGACCAGCCTAGCTCCGCCCAGAAACGCAGAAGTTTACTGGGGGCTTCACAGGTCACAGGCTTCGCTGAACGACCTCACCACCTCGCATTCCAGTATTACGAGGGCGGCTGTTTCCTCAGCAACTAAACACCCCCTGCAAAGGGGACCGTCCGTAACTCCGATGGTGTATCGGACAGCCCTCTTTGCAGGAGTTATTTTGGGACGGGAATAACTCCTCTTATAGATGTTTATTCGGTGTAACATATAACCACTCCATATCCCAATAAACAAGCTGCATGTACACAAAAAGGGACACATTTTACTGTATCGGACACGAACAAGTCTGTGTGGGGCTGCGTGATATCGGGCTGCGAATTTAACTGGACACTGAACAGGGAGCTCAAAATGTAGCTTTTTAAAATTTTAAAGGAGTTAGGACACGGCGGTATTTCCGCCCAATTGAGCAGTCCGACTGGGGAAGTACCTCCGCCCTGCAGAATACCGCGGTTATAATAATAATAATAATAATAATAAATAATAAATCATTTATTTCAGGCAATAATAGAAAAGTTACAGGATGTTAAAAACTTATTCTACGGCCCATAAATATATACCTTAAAACTAAAAATACATATAATATATCTTAACCTAAAACACACGTAATGACGTCGACGTGTCACGGGACGGGGTGTCGCGTGTCGGCAGGCGTCCTCGGAAGCGCCGAAACTTCACCCCCGTCGGCCAAAAGTCAGGACGCAGGATGGTAGCGGTGTGGCTGTTTGGAACTCGCACCACAAAAGAGTTGAAGCTCACGTTGTGACGAGAGTCCAGCTTCTCCACCCTTAAGCCCATCCCGGTTTTCTTTTGGAGATAGTTCGCGACGTCTACGATCTTCACGCTGTGATGTACACGAGATACGTAGACCATCGTCGAAGGGACCTCTGCGCGGAACTGCTGCTCAATGCTCCTCGCTGCAGTACCACACTGGTTCTTGCGGGAGGACTTCTTCTTCTTCTTCTCAACAACTTTGAAGTCCTCCACATCACAAGGCTCCTTCCCCGGCGCCTTGACGGATGCAGTGTTGCATTGAATGACACTACACTGCCGTCTCTTTGTGGGTACGGCTGTAGGGGTGCTGGCCGTAACAGCTGCGTAGTCACGTGGCTGAGGAACTTGCAACGTGATATTCGGCCTCTTCACGGACGATGAAGGGGCAGCGGGGGCGGCGGGGCGCGCGATCGTGTTCGCGGCACGCTCCTCGGCCATCGGCGACTCAGGCGAATCAAATTTTGCTGACTTCGTGTTGTGTTCCCAGCGGTGAGTAGGGTGGCCAGAGCTCATTGGAGAATTTGTGCTGTCAGTGGGATGACTAAAGGCTTGTCCTGCTTTGTCCTCTACACTGACGGCACAGAATCTCTGTGCTTACAGGGTCGGCAGCGCGAGTGTGACTTCTCTGGTGTTACACACGTCCATAGGCCACGGTAACCACTTTCCATCAGGTGGGCCGTGTGCTTGTCTGCCACCTAAGTGGTATAAAAAAAAATGAATGATGCCCCTCTTGAAGAACCCTATATTGTAGGTGCATGCGATAACCGCAGCAGGGATGTCATTCCACAGCTTCTTCTTAAACCTTTATTGATATATTAGAAGTAAGTATTATAATTCTGTGTCTTTGTTGCGATGACTAAAAATTACAGAATCAAAGTAACAAGGAATTTAATGTGCAGCGAAATATATTTTGAATTATACACAATGTCCCGTGTTCATTGCTGTCCGAGTACCTACCTACCGCACAATTTTCACAGCGCTTTGATTATGTTTGAAGAGGAGCGCACAAATTGCCACGTAATAACCCCTCCTGAACCTCAAACCAGGGGCGTGCACCGTGTACCGATAAATGTGGTGTGTATTTGTCTTTATTTTATTCGGGGAATTGCTTATCATATCCTAACATAATGAAAAAGGTACATAGGTACGACTTTTAGAATATTTATAAGACAAATAATTTGTTAATTGGAAATATGTTCCCGACATAAATTATGATATCTAAGTATGTCTATGACTAGACTGGCTACGAATTTAAAAAATAGTATCCTGAAAATCACACCGACCTCTAGCTTTTTGGTGCTGTCACACAGGTGACAGTACAAAAAGGCGCGCTATTCTGTGTTCTATCCGGAATTCAAAATTTATTCCTACACGCTACATCACCTTCGAAAGTGACACAATTTTTGCAACGCCATACGACGCAAAAAAAAATGAGTATGTATTGACGTAAAATAAGAATTAGGTATGTGTAGGTAAAATAGTTACTATTATTATTAAACGCCAAAACGATACGAAAAAAGGTAAACTGTGAAATAAACAATTTATAACGTCATAATTATTGATTGTTAAATAATTGCTATATTAGTTTGGATGGATGATTAAAAACAAATTAAAAGGATGATAAAAGAACAGATGCAACTTTTAACGCATTTTATCATTTTTAATTTAATGAGCTCACTTAAACAATTAATTTTAAATACAAGAAAGTAGCCAACTGAGTGCGTTATCTCTAAACCACATGTTGTAAACCTATAAGATGATAGTCTCATTATTGTAGTAGCCTGTAGTGCAGTCTGTGTATAACGTCGATAGACAGAATATCGTTCGGGAGAGCACAAAGGCTTGGGGCACCGCTGTTTATTTCCATACAGTCTGGAGTACTACCATGAAACGTACATCCGAAACTTCGAACTAGCATAAAATACGAACGAAACTACTTTTTATCCCAGGAATAATCACGGGATTGGGCTCAAAATTCCACATAGCCGGAAACGTGAACTTCAGCTAATGTGTCATATTTGTAATCATTTTACAAATTACAAGCACAACATGTAATATTTATATAACGAATGAGGTGAAGTATATATTTATTCGTGTCGTGACGGAGAAAGAATTCAAATGTCACCACCCCATCTCACCAGAACGGGGTCGTAACAGGCGACTAACGCTAAAGAAGAACGCAGTAATAATACGCAGACGATATCCAGGGTTGGGCAGTATTTTAATTACAGTACAGCAGTATTTTATTTCAATTATGTATTTTAATTACAAGTAATTAAAATACATAATTGAAATAAAAATACGTATTTGGTATTTGTATTTCAAGTAGGTACTTCCTTAAAATGTAATTTTGTAATTAGTATTTTAAATACCTGACGTCGAGGTGTTTTCTAATTAGTATTTCAAATACTTGTGTCTTTAAAATACATTTTAACATAAAATATTTAACCTTCAGTTAGAAAGTAGCACTAGTGAAGAACATAGTGTACTGCAGTCTCTTGTACCGGCTGACGCAGGTTATCATTGGGCACGGGTGCCTCGGGAATTTCCTTGATTGATGTTATGATTTATTTCAGAAAAAAATAGACTTTAAAGATACTTAAATGAAATTTAAAACTAAAAACTATTATTAGGTACCTACTAAAATACACAAAAATAAAATAAAAATAAAAATTACATACATAATGTGTCATGAAATTCCTCCGCATCATCAACGACCGGTAATGTACCCAGCCTGGCAGCATTGCCACGTTTATTGATTGATTAATTGCTTTCAATCAATCAATCAATCAATCAATCAATCAATCAGCCCACTGCAGTCCACTGCTGGACATAGGCCTCTCCCAATTTGCGCCATTTTCTCCGATCCTCCGCCTTCCGCATCCAGTCTGTCCCAGCCACCTTTTTCAGGTCGTCAGTCCATCTGACTAGGGGGCGTCCTACCTTTCGTTTACCTTCTCGCGGTCTCCACTCTAGGACTCGTTTGCTCCAACGGCCATCGGTCCTTCGGCAAACGTGGCCAGCCCACTGCCACTTTAACTTGCTTATTCTGTGGCCTATGTCGGTAACTTTGGTTCTCTGTCGAAGAACCTCGTTCCGAATTTTATCCTTCAGAGAAACTCCAAGCATAGCTCGCTCCATAGCCCGCTGCGCGACTTTTAAGCTATGGACCAGCCCCACTGTAGGTGTCCACGTTTCGGCACCGTAAGTCATAACAGGTAGGACGCACTGTTCAAAGACCTTTGTTTTGAGGCATTGCGGTTGGGGTGAAGAGAAAACTGGACGTAGTTTGCGAAATGCTGCCCAACCCAGTTGGATCCTTCTGGCTAGTTCTTTCTCGAAGTTGTTTTTACCGAGCTGGATAACCTGCCCCAGGTAGGTATATTTTTGAACAACTTCGAGTGTCGCCCCTTCGATGGCAATCGGTCTCGGTGCAACATGTTCGTTGAACATAATTTTGGTTTTATCCAAGTTTACACCGAGGCCGACGCGTCGAGAAGCTCCATCTAGGCTATGCAGCATTTCGCCCAGTTGTTCCATCGATTCCGTTACTATGACGATGTCGTCGGCGAACCGAAGATGTGAGATGTACTCACCGTTAATGTTTATACCCCGCCCAGTCCAATCCAGAGTTTTGAAGACGTCCTCCAACGCGTTGGTAAATAGTTTGGGGGATATAACATCTCCCTGTCTCACTCCACGTTAGAGGCTAATAGGTTTCGTCTTCTGGTCTTGGACCTGGACGGACATTGTGGCAGTGTCATACAAGCATCTCAGCACCTCGATGTATCGCCAATCGACACGACACCGCTGTAGGGCATCAAGAACTGCCCAGGTTTCGATGGTGTCGAAGGCTTTTTCGTAGTCCACAAACGCCATACATAGCGGCTGATTGTATTCTTGGGCCTTTTCTACAATCTGCCGAACAGTATGGATGTGGTCCACGGTGCTATAACCTTTTCGAAACCCGGCTTGCTCCGGTGGTTGGAACTCGTCGAGCTTACCCGCAAGACGATTTGTGACGATTCTCGAGAACAGCTTGTAGACATGACTCAGGAGTGAGATGGGCCTGTAGTTCTTCAGCAAGGTCTTATCTCCTTTTTTGAAGAACAGTATCACCGCACTCCCGCTCCATGCCCTAGGTGTAAGTGTTCTTCCTACAAGGATGACGGAATTAAAGAGGCTTGCTAGCTCTTTCAGGATTGGAGTTCCGCCTGCTTTCAGGAGCTCAGTAGTAATACCGTCATCACCTGGGCACCTGTTGTTTTTCAGTTGTCTGAGAGCCGCCTCCAACTCGCACTGCTCGATATCGGGTATCTTCTCGGTGTAATGGCGCGTGAGTGGGGCTCTGTGGTCTTCATCGCTGTGTCCCGTAGGTTTACTCGTCCGTGATGCATATAGCTGTCCATAGAACTTTTCGATCTCATCGAGAATCTCGAACCTTGAGGCAGTCATTTTACCATCCGCAGTTTTAAGTTTCGTCAGATGGGGCCTCCCCAACTGCTGAGCGAACACTTTCGACCCCCTATTTCGCTCAATCGCCTCCTGGACGATATGGGTGTTGTAGCGTCGGAGGTCGCGCCTAATCAGCTTTTTAATTTGTCGGTTTAAGGCTCTCTCATCTGACGAAGACGACGGTGTGGATGACTTCTCACGTCTCTTTCTCATAAGTTCGGGAGTCTCAGGAGAGAGCTTGGACTCTCGCTGTTTGCGTTTCCCGGGAAAGAACTTTCGAGACACTTCCTGTAATGTTTTGACCACTGTGTCGGTTTTCTCGTCAATGTCGTTTGTGGTTTCCAGTGTTGCGAAACGATTTTGAAGTTCCAATTGGAACTTTTCGGACCCTAGAGTGACTTGGTGTGGCGTAGGTCGGAGAGTAGACCGTATCATTCGGAATCTTTCAGCCTTGATGTTGATATTTAGAGAGCCTCGGACAAGTCCGTGATCGCTTCCGGTTTTAAACTTGTTGATCACAGAGACGTCTCTAAATATGTGCTTACTGTCCGTTATCAAAAAGTCTATCTCGTTTCTTATCACAGAGTCCCGACGTTGCCAAGTCCACTTCCTGTGGGGTTTTTTCTTAAAGAAACTATTCATTAAGAAGAGCCCCTGCGCCTCGAGGAAGTTGACTAGCATTTGTCCCCTGTGATTTCTGCACCCCACTCCATAAGGTCCGATTTTCGTCTCACCGCGTTCTTGTATTCCCACTTTAGCATTGAAGTCCCCCACAACAACGTTGTAAGTGGCCTTGGCGGTGTGATTCATTACCTTAGCAATATCTTCATATACGGCTCGGCACTTTCGTCGGGGTGAAGCGAGGTCGGCGCATATACCTGTATCACCTTCAGCGAACGACTGTTCGTGATTTTTACGATAAGGTACGCTACCCTGTTCGACACACTACCGATTTCAACAACGCTGCTAATGAGGTAATTTTTTACCAGAAAACCGACACCTCCCTGGGAGAGCTATTCACCTTCACTGAAGTAGAACAGGTCGCCTGACTCAGTGGTTGTCGTGTCCTCCCCCTGTTTTCGGATCTCGGACAACCCTAATATATGCCAATTTATGCGACCTAGTTCTACCTCTAGTTCCGCGAGGTGCCTGTCCAGACGAAGTGTACTGCAATTGTACGTTGCCAGTAGTAGTCGCCGGTTTCGGTAGCCTCCCGTAGCCTGGAGATTCTTCGCACCCCCCGTCCCGCCGTTACCCGAACCGCTACCTTGGCTGGGAATAGCGGGACCGCCGGGAACTGGGGGCCTTTTGTTGTGGCGTCTATTCATTTGGGAGGGTTTAGCCTACTATTGCCACGCTGGCCAGACGGGTTGGTGGGGTGGTTCGGTTTGTTCTCGAGTTTTCCTTCTCTCAGGTCTTTCTGACCTCGGCAGAATATTGGCCAGGAGCCGCAACTCCTCCCCTAAATTTAGGGGAATAGTTGCCGCTTCTGTTGCCCAGCGTGCACCGCGTGGAGGTTTTCTAGCCCGCACACCTTTCAATCATTGATTAATTTCTTGCGGGATATATTGGTTATATAGTTTCATGGTATCGATTGCACGAAATATCGGTCCGAACTTCGGACGTACGTTATATTTAGTAGGTCTACAGAACGATCGCTATATGCGCCCATCTACAATATATCACCAGACCAAAAGCTAGCTTCCATTTACACAATCCCTCAGGCAGTCTGTACAATGACAATTTCGATGGAAGACCTCTGTGCCGAACTTTATGGCAGGCCTTCGCTACTTCTAGTGGTACCCTTGTGCTTGGCTTGTGTTGCCTGATTTTGAAATGTTGTTTGATTGTTTGCTTGAGATTTGGCTGAAATTTTGATTTGGTTCTTGGATAGATTGTGGTTGGGAGACACAAAGGCTGGTATAATTAACCCTTGGTAATGGGGACGGGAACAGAATTCCATACAAGTGGAGCCGCGGGCAACATCTAGTGATTCAATATTCCTTTGAATATTAGCTCCTCGTACTCCTACTTTAGGTAGACTTGACAGAGCACGTCTATTCGTCTAAGGGCTTTCAATTTTAATAGAAACATCGAAATAACCTTACACGCTTGTTCAGTTTTTTTTATACCTCTTAGGTAGCAGACAAGCGCACGGCCCACCTGATGGAAAGTAGTTACCGTGGCCTATGGACGTGTGTAACACCAGAGAAGCCACACTCGCGCTGCCGACCCTGTAAGCACAGAGTTTCTGTGCCGTCAGTATAGAGGACAAAGCAGGACAAGCCATCCCACTTACAGCACAAATTCTCCAGTGAGCTCTGGCTACCCTACTCACCGCTGGGAACACAACACGAAGTTATTATAACCGCAGTATTCTGTTTCATTTATACTAAATAGTTCAGTCAGTTTCATTTATACTAAACCATACCTTTATATTTATTTGTTTATCTGAAAGTCTGTCTGTCACCTTTTCTCGCCTAGACCAGGTCCTCGATCCCGCTTAAGCAAAACCAGTCATACTACGGACCCTGCTAAAAAGTTCATTTTATTTCAGACTTTAAAGCAATACCTGTAAGGTTCAAAATTAAAAGGTCCTTTGCAGATTTAATGAAAAAGTGTAATGTTGAATTTTGAACTTTAACATTATAAGGATAAAGTCTAAAATGTATTGCCCTTTTTAAAGTTTCTATAGTATGACAGTGGTTTTGCTTTAGTCGAGGGCCAGGAGATAACTAATGTTCTGGAGGTTGTGTAGAGAACCTTACTATGCTCACCTGCGACACCTGTGAGCCAGTGTCCTGCTTCGTCTTTTACACTGACGGCACAGAAACTCTCTGTGCTTACAGGCTTGGCAGCGCGAGTATCACTCCTTTGGTTTTGCACACGTCAATAGGCCACGGTAACCACTTTCCATCGGTGGGCCGTCTACTTGTCTGCCACCTAAGTGGTATAAAAAAAAATGTACACCTGCTGATTGGCGGACAAGGCTCAGGAGCAAATTATCCTCTAAGATATACTGTTGGAAGTTTATGTGTACGTTATCACTCATTGATATAAAACCACATTTTAGCGGATTCTATCACTACTGAGTCAAGTCACTCCGCGACCATTGCTGCTGAAAAGTAGCAGAAACATTTTGTTTATACTACTTAGTAGGTAGACAAGCACACGGCCCACCTGATGGAAAGTGGTTATCGTGGACGTTTGTAACACCAGAGGAGTAACAGTCGCGCTGCCAACCCTGTAAGTACAGAGTTTCTGTGCCGTCAGTAGAAGACAAAGCAGGAACAAGCCTTTAGTCTTCCCACTGACCGCATAAATTCTCCAGTGAGCTCTGGCTACCTACTCACCGCTGGGAACACAACATAAAAGTTATTTTAGCCTATGATCCTACCGTTGTACGAAGGAACAAGAATCTCTGATGTAACTCTTCTTCTCAGTGTTGCTCAGGGTGGGATTGACTGTCCTGGGATTCTCTCTGAAATTAAGCTAAGAGTGCCAGTCAAAAGAAAACGCAAGAATTTCTTATTGTGCAGGCCTCCGTGTCGCACCAATTTTAGAGTGAATAGCTTTCTGCCTAGAATTATTAGTGAATTTAACAAATTGAATGTGGTAGTAACCTGGATCTTTTTAATACCGGTAAACATTCTGCCAGATCTTGTCTAACGAAGTGTTTTGTTGGAAGTCTTTAGATGTTAATATTTCTATTGGCTCAATCTTATTCCTGGCTTATTGCTCTCAGCTGTTAACAATTTTGTTTTATGTAACTGGTTGATATAATTGTGGAAGCTTGTAATTGGCGTGTACTAACCTAAATGTTGTGTATCTGTGAATGTAGCTGTAAGCTCTCCAAACAAAATAAAATAAAATAAATAGCCGCGGTATTCTGTAGGGCGGAGGTACTGCCCCAGTCGGACTGCTCAATTGGGCGGAAATACCGCCGTGTCACATTACGCTAAATGATTACATTTCGCCACATACAATACAATTGCCAAAACAAAAGCCAGCTCTCATTTACGCCATCTCTCAAGCAATCTGTACGATGACATTTTCAAATTCGATCGTGATTTATTTGGTATAAATAAATCTGTTAAAAAATGGTTTTATTTCAATATCCTCTTGTAGTTAGGGAAATTATGAAAGAGAATGGACTGAAGCTACTTTTCATAAACCGTAAGTATACTCAACGAGGTGTTAAATAAAAATATGAATGAAGACCATTTAATATTTCTACCTGTAAATACGCAGGCGATATCGCAAAGACTCCTTTAATCTCTTTCCATTTAAAGCAATGTTGTTTTCCTTGTTTACGGCAATTTCACAGTACAGAAAATTGCCTATTTTCAGATTCCCCGTAAAAATATATAACTTAAAATTACCTGCTGAATTTGTAAAAAAAAGATGGCCGGATTCGTCGTTCTTGTTAGCTATCTAATAAAGTTTGCTTAACTGTTCTTTATTCACAATAGATATTATGTTCACTACGGTCTGTGGCCTGGCGAGTGCTGCGTCAGGAGTTGTGGGTTCGATTTCAGTGTGTCTAAAAAGGCTACATTGAGCGAATCCGTCAAAAACGAGTAACTTTATGAATTACCATACTTCCTCGATCGATTCCTATAAAATTCGTAAAATTGCCATTCATCCTGAGCAGAATTACATCAGTTAGTTTGCCAAGCAGATTCTGATTTTGTGTAAACGTTGCCGCATCACAAAAACAAAGACTGGTTTTTTTTGTAAGTACTATTTTTACAAATTAAGTTAGTTAGTTTGTAGGATGTGTGTTATAAAAACCATAAAACGATGAAATATCAATTACCCGCCATAGAATTATCGGAAATAAAATTATAAGAATGAAATCAAAGTATGAGAGTTACCATTATCTGTTAGCTTTATCAGCTTGGCTTTAGTTAATACTAAAGCTAAGCTGCTCAAGCTAAAATTGTTATAATTTGTTATCTGTGATATACTCTCGTGCTTAACATTGAATCACTCTTTTTTCGCTAGATGGTGCTATGGCCCAGCTCATATGAATAACGTTTAAGTTTTTGTCTTTTATACCACTTAGGTGGCAGACAAGCGCACGGCCCACCTGATGGGAAGTAGTTACCGAGGCCTATGGACGTGTGTAACACCAGAGAAGTCACACTCGCGCTGCCGACCCTGTAAGCACAGAGTTTCTGTGCCGTCAGTGTAGAGGACAAAGCAGGACAAGCCTTTAGTCATCCCACTGACAGCACAAATTCTCCAGTGAGCTCTATAAGTTATGTAATTATAATTTATTTGCGGATAAAACATAATTCAAAATGTTTTTTTCTTTCTATAACTCACTCATATTATTAGCCTAATACGATTACATGTAAACGGCTTTTTTAGATCTACAGAACAGTGCAATATATTTATATTAGAATCAAAGAGTTCTAGATGTATGTAGGACCTTCTACTACATAGGTTACACTAAAAGTTTCCGGAACTGGCCACTTACATAAACAATATTTAAAAATTTATTACAACATTTGAAAATAGAACTCTTTGGCTGTAGAATACAGTTTGTTTCATCTGACTGTCTTTTGTTTTTATCTTGTGGCGCCATTTAAAAAATTGTGTGTCTGCATCAACATGGATTTAACTCGGGAAAATTTTCGTAGTATGATTTTCTACGATTTTAAGTGTAATTTGACGGCTCAACAGAGCATCGCTCGGCTTGAAACAGCTTTTGGCGATGAAGCTCCATGCAAGACGACTGTTTATAGCTGGTTTGCAGAATTCAAGCGTGGTCGTATCAATCTCAGTGACGAATCTCGCGATGGTCGGCCGTCCACCGCTGTGACCAACAAAAACATCGATGCTGTGCGCCGTATGATTGAAACAGACAGGCATGTGACCTACCATGAAATTCGCGCATCCTTAGAAATAGGCATGAGTCAAATACAATCAATCCTACACAAACATTTGGGTGTGAGAAAGCTGTGCTCGCGGTGGATCCCACATAACTTGACCGAGGATCAAAAAACGGACCGCGTCACTTGGTGCAGTGCTATGCTTACCAGATTCAAATTTGGTGTGGGACATAGTAACAGGTGACGAAACATGGATTTATTGCTACGATCCCAAAACAAAGCAGCAATCGAGCGTATGGGTCTTTCAAGATGAGCCGAAACCAACCAAAGTGGCGCGCGTGAAAAGTGCATCTAAGCGGATGATTGCTTCTTTTTTTAATAAAACTGGACACGTGGCTACTGTTGCTTTAGAAAATCGTCGTACTGTGAATAGTGACTGGTACACGACCATTTTTTTGCCGGAAGTTATTGACGAACTCCGTAAAAATAACCGTAAACGCCGTATCATCCAGCACCACGACAATGCTAGTTCTCACACGGCCAGACAGACAAACGACTTTTTGAAGGCGAAAAATGTAGAACTCATAAGTCATCCTGCATACAGTCCCGACCTGGCACCTTGTGACTTTTATCTGTTCCCAAAAATTAAGAACCAATTACGCGGCCAACGATTTTCATCACCAGAAGAGGCTGTCGAGGAGTATGAAAAACACGTTTCAGAGGTCACCACAGAGGAGTGGCACAAAAGTTTTCAAAACTGGTTTGATCGAATGAAAAAGTGCATAGACGCCAAGGGAGATTATTTTGAAAAACAATAAATTAATTTTGTACCTTTAATAGTATTTTTTCATATTCATTCCGGAAACTTATAGTGCGCCCCACGTATACATAGACAAGCTATTTAGAGCAAAAACTGTGGCGATTTTTTTCACAACAAAAAGTGCTCTATACGCACAGTACAAGTGTTGGGTTGGGTGACTTTTGAGGCTAGCACGGGGAGCTAGGTATTGCGGTGAACGAGCTCAAATGCACCAATCATTAATTATTACAAAACAATCCGCGGGCGCAGGGGCTGGTTTGTCTCGCGATCTAAGTCCAAGATACGTGTCCCTAAGTATTTATCATATATGCCTGTATGTTTGACAGCCACAAAAGGTTGTGATCTTTCACGGTACCAAATTTTCGCGTTATATTGTCATTGGCCGAAACGACTTATTCAACTGACCAATTGCAAGAAATCTACCGGTCATGTTTCAATTTTGAACCCAATTCGATCCTCATAAATTCAGCATCTATCTAAAGCTGTGTGCACACTGCAGCTATCTAGTACACATCTCCAGAAACCGACCATTACTCGCAGGTAACGGCGTGGTTTCACTTCCAGTACCGAATTAAGATAGTACTCATGCACCATGCAGTAGCTCCAAGCTCTTGTAGTAACGAATGAGGTGAAGTAGCCACCTACTTTTTGGACGCTTTGAGAATTTGTAAAAGAATTTTATGTTAGCAGATGTTTGGTATTTCGAATTATTTCAAATTCAATTTTAAAAATTGTATGTGCTATCTGGGACTGAAATAGCTGATGATCTTTTTTTTATATAGGCCACATCAATTAGACTTCACTTTGCCTGAAAAGAGGGTTACCATTACTTACATATACTATGTGACAATTGTGACACTCAGCTTGATGCCTCATCATATGCTTTATCACGCCCCGCTTAAAGGACTCGGGACTGTAGGAATAAGGAAACACGTGAGCTGGTAATGAATTTTGAGGCCCTAATTGTGCGACAAAGGAAAGAGTCACCGAACCGCTTGGTTCTTGATCGGATACTCTGCACCGTGTGCAGAAGATGGAAGTTTTTTTTTTGAACGGCGATACAAATAACCTAGGGTACGATTTTTGAAACAATTTTAATAACATTAAAATCGATACTAATGTCTATCAGGAATCCTTTAGTTGCCAATCTCAATAGTTATTTGTAGGAACGGTTTTCAAACTACTGTCAAGTTTTTTCCATCTGAGCTTTAAGGGCTTGAACGTGCCGAAGTACGGCCGCGAAGTGCGATAAAATAATATCTTTATAGGTAAAGATTTTATAGTCCACTGCGAGAGAAGGAAAACTCGTAATAAAACTCTTTTTTTACGTGCGATAATGCCCCACGAATATCTTCTCGATGGAGCCGGTGGGAGAGGTTATGTCGGACTCGAACCGACTAAAACGCACGGAGCCTGTGGGTCATTGTTGGTTGCCGAAGGTGAGGTTGATTGGCATATCACTCGCACCCAGGGATGGCGCTGAACCAGGATCATCTTTCTCGATCTGGTCTTCGTCGGGTGTGAGTACCACAGAGTCCCCAACTCGTCTCTGGAGACGGGGAGATGCACAACACTCGCTGCTGCCGCAGTCTGTTTCTGCTAGGGTGACAGGCGGCTCAACCCATCACCCACAGGCTTGCACTCATGGGGGAGGTCATTCATCAACCTCCAACGCACGAGTTGCCTCCGTACGTAATTTAATTTCGCAACAGTTATTTACCGGCACAATTTCCAATTTCTTTGGAATTTCTTTACCTAAACATTTCTGTTTTCATGTCCTATTTCAATTATTTACAAGTTGAGAGTAGGTAAGTACTCGTCATGCATTTTATAAAAACAATTATGAACGCAGAAGCGAAAAGCATATACCAGGGTCGTAGCAAGTGGAGGGATCTTATATCTGTAAATCCCAATGAGAAAAGTGGGAGGACCAAAAGCTTGTCCTGCTTTGTCTTTTACATTGACGGGACAGAAACTCTTGTGTTTAAAGGGTTGGCAGCGCGACTGTGACTCCCTTGGCGTTGCGCACGTCCATAGGCCGCGGTAACCACTTTCCATCAGGTGGGCCGTGTGCTTGTCTGCCAACCAAGTGGTATAAAAAAAAAGTTATTTCGTTTTCGGTTCAAAACGTCTCTAAAATCAAGCTGTATTTTGTACCTATATTTGAAACATTTTGGCCGGGGGATCCGAGCGCCCACAATCTCTTCAGGGAGATTGCGAAGCGTATGGTCAACGCTTCTCGTGACCAGAGGGCTGGCCTCTTCTTAGGTCAGAGAATAAGCATTGTCATACAACGTGGCAATGTTGCCAGTCTTCTGGGAACGCTGCCACAAGAGGCATGCGATGCGGAGGAATTCCACGACTCATTTTAACTTTTGTTTATCGAATTATTATTTTTTACTAATGTAAATATTAGCATAAATTTAATCATTTAAAATTAAATTAAATTTAGATTTTACTAAAAAAAGGAACACATGTACAATTATATTGATGAAAACAATGTACACAAATGTTTAAACGTTTTATTGATTCATATTGACAAATTAATATTGATTGTAGCCACATATATAGATGAATCATTACAATTAGATTTTAGTGACATGAAATGTGTTCATTTTAATTAACAATCTTCATTAATATTGAACAATGATGAATAAATGAAAGCTTGTATTAATATACAACACTACATCAACCTAATTATATGAATATATTTATCGATACTGCTTACAAATTTGATTATTTTCCTGTTACTTATTTTTTTTTGTCATTTAGGTGGTAAACGAGTATACCCACCTGTTGAAATTTGGTTTTCGTGGCCATTTGCCCTTCTTGAAGAACCCCAAGGACACCTCTATTAAGTATTTAATTTAGTTTATAACTCTAAACTGATTAGTGAGATAAAGTTTTCTTTCTTTTAATTTCTCTCAGATTACCTAAATTCTTTTGAAATTACGTAATACTTCTTGCTATTATTTATACCACAGAGTTAAATTTCGTATAATCTTTTTTTTTCAATTCGAAATGAGTGTTCAATTCGTTTATCTAAGTTTTATATAAAGGAAAAAATATTTTAAATAAGACTTGCTATAATTCTGTTATAGAGAAAATTTGTTGAAAAGATTTTTATAGCAAATTAGGACGTTTTAAATCAATTTTTTAACATCACTGGTGATAGAAGTTAAAATAATCTTGCTAGGCATCCTAGAATGATAACTGTCATGAACCAATATGTACCCGAACGGTAGATTCACATCTAGACCGGCCTCTTCTAAGCTATTGTTGTCTCCTTCTGGCCTGTATACAGCAGGAGAAGTTTGCACTTCTTGATCTCTTTTCGTATTTTCTGGTGAAGTTTCTAAGTTCTGTATAGTGATTGAGTCCTAGAAAGCATAATAAAAAGCATTAGGTAAGTATTAAGTAGTTAGGGATTAAAAGACAATGACTTTCCACCAGGGCGGGGATTCCATTAATTTTATATCATGTTAAAACCATTGTCATACCACGGATATTGCAAAAATTGACATTTGATTTTAGACTTTACCTTCATCGTCTAAAATTAAATAACACATTAATAACATAAACTGAATAAAAAATATAATGAACCTTTTTTCATTTATTTTTAAACTTAACGCTAAAATCAATTAAGTTTAAAATTTAATGGCATTTTTTGCCGCGTCACCGGTATGACAATGTTAATCGTGGCTCAGACTGACTGAAAAATTAGTATGGCGAAAGACCGTTAACTTATTATGGCTGTCATACAGATGACAATACAAAAAGGTATGTTATGTCTATTCAGATAGGTGTTTAAATTCATATACTGATTTATATAGATTCTGCGTCTCATTCCAAATTCAAACTTCCAAATTCAGTCCCGCATTACTGTAATATAATTTTTGTTCTAAACACCTAGTACTATACTAGTAGGGGATGGATATAATCTATAATATATATTTTAAATATCGAATTAGGAATAACAGAAAGTTAATTAAAGTAAATTATATAAAGACAGTAAATTAATAAAAGAAAATACTAACGAGTTTTAAAAAAATTAAAGGAATTTTATTGGGATATTTTTTGTGAGGATTGAGGTGTAAGTGAATGGAGCTTCACCAAGTTTTTCGGAGGTTAAGTTACTCTGCAAGTCGGGTATTCCTTTCCTTTCCCTGCTGATCCTTCTTTTAATTTACGAATAAGGCTCTGACGAGAGCTCTCGGGCTTGGGAGGTTACAAAGTTTTCGCGGCTATAAAAGTTAACTTACCTGAAAGATGGATTGCTGCAGCTTTTGATGCAACAGACATTGGCGCTTGAATTATGTTCTATTATTTAAACAATAATGTGTGTCAACTCACCTCTACCTGTTCAGAAGTGCTATCATCACGATTGTTGGAAAGTGTTTCAGATCTCGATTCGACGTTGGAACAATTTTCGATATTGGTAGAAGTGCTTTCGACAGATGACCTACTCGGTAGACTGCAGTAGATGTTATTAATTGCACAGTCGATATTGACTTTGGTTTTCTTTCTTGCAGAATATGATGTATCTGAAATAGAGATATTTTTACCAACTTTTTATTGGATTTATTTACCAGCATCTACGACCCAAAGTCGTGAGACAAACGAGGCCATGGTGCGCGAGTATTGGTTTGATATAATCTGTGATTGGTGAAAAAGCATCTGATGAGGCCGCCAAACTGAGTGCCACCATTGTAACACTTAGTGTAATCTGTAATGGTGACCCTCTTTCCTGAGACTTTGCCTTTAGCTTACCATCAGGCGAGGTGAAGTCAAGTTGGTGTGTCCGTTATAAAAAAAAGAGTGGCGACTAATGGCAAAATACGCAGACGATATCACTTCCAGCCTCCCCACATTGGGAGAGGCCTATGTCCAGCAGTGGACTGTGATGGGCTAATTGTTTGTTTGTTTGTTTGTTTGTATGGTGGATTTGATGTCCTCCGCCGCTTTAGCACCCTGCGCTACCCTCAAAAGACACCCTAAAACACGTAGTGCGCATCTTAGAAGATAGGACACGATGGTATTCTGAATTGAGCAGTCCGACTGGATATCTACGTCCTACAGAATACCGCGGCCATAATAACCTCGTGTTGTGTTCCCGGCGGGGGGTAGGGTAGCCAGAGCTCACTGGAGAGTTTTTGTGCTGTCAGTAGGAAAATCAAAGGCTTGCCCTGCTTTATCTTCTGCACTGACGACACAGAAAGTCTCTGTTCTTACAGGGTCGGCAGCACGAGTGTGACTGCCCTGATGTTGCACACGCATGGCCACAGTAACCCCTTTCAATCAGGTGGGCCGTGTGCTTGTCTGTCATTAAGTTGTATAAAAAAGAGCACATCTTGTGACGTCACTGGGGTCAAATTAATTGAACATATATGCCCTTCAAACGTCTGCTTCTCAGTCAAGTACGATACAAAAGAACAGAAGAATAACTAAAAAAAAAAGATAAACTTTTTTAAAAGTACGTTTAAAAAACCAAAAAGTATGACTGCCTGCCAAATCTGAAAATTGGCACGTTTATTATATTTTTTGGTTCATTGTTTCCGGTTCCGTCACATGGAAAAACAGCTGATGCGGTATTATTAGATATTCTTTTATCAGTGAGTGCGCAAATTTCAGAAAAGCAGAGTACAGTCAGTAACAAAAATCGTTGAAGTTAAAACAAAGTCCACTGTAACAGCTAAGGGTTGCTGGATGTCTCGCCAAGATAAGCTAAAGTTGTAGAGTCACGTTTTGTTAATTTAGGACCTTGGTGTAGGTACATCATATCTGATAATTTTTTAATAAAGTTAAATTTTATTTCAAACACGACTACTATTTATTACCTGACTACGGCAAAGCTAAAGGAGGGTTATGATTTTGACAGGCTATATATCGATGGTCATACGTTGACAACACGTTACAATTTGTCAAATTTATGACAAAAAAGTAAGATTTTTTGGGAATTATATTATTCACTCAAGGTGGTACCAATACTATTTTTCTAAATAGTCTGTGGTGTATTCGACGCAACACGTATGCGCGATCAGCAAAATGAATTTTGGCGCTAATAATAACTTTGTAATTTTACGCAAATTACTTTAAGTATTTTATGAGATAAGACAAAATAGTGTATGAAATTGCACATAGTTTGTATTAAGGACCTTTAATAATAAAGGTTCTTAGCAGCACTAAATTGTTGCATTAGCAACAGTTTCATTAGCTACTATTATATAGTACCTACTAAGATAAAAAGTACGATTAGTAAATGTATTGTTATCAAAATTATAATGATCGGCTTTTAATGGCAATTTTGTTTATTAAATACGTACAAGTTGTTGAAATTATGTATTTAAATACGAAGTTGCATAAAATGTGTAAGCCGTAGGTATATTAATTTATTTGTACTATATACTGAACATGATCTTTTTTGTATCGAAACTTTTTTAAGAACAAAGCAACTCAGCCACAAAATTAAAAAAAAAATCTCTCGTGAATAGTAGCGAGGATGTGCTTAATTGCGGTGAAATTAGAGGCAATTTATGAGTGTGTTGAAAAAAAAAATTTATACTAGCTAATTAATTTATACTCTGCTGTATCTATCTTTCATAACATATTTTTAATGTAGTCACAGTGAATGGAATATTTACCAAACTAATAATATTATGCTTAATATTTTCTAGAATATCTATTTATTATTATTTATTAAATATTCTCTGGTGGCGCAATTCTCGCCACGTGAGCTAGTGGACTGTATTTTGCGGGGGATGAAGCTAAACGTTTCATATGACACTTTACACAACAAACAAGATAGATGATCGGGTTGCCGCGGAGGTGGTTTAGGCAGTGAATGCAACCCAAGAAAGTAGGAGAGGATGCACTAACCTTTATGACGCCACGTGCTGTCGGAGCCGGTGCACCGGTCTTCTCTTCCTGGCTCAGGAGCTGCTGCCCACATCACTAAATCACTTGAGGGACACACGAGAGGCACAATCCGATCAGTAAAGGTCTATGAAAGCGGTTAAAATCCAACAAATATTATTCTTTTCTGAGAGTCGCGCGCGCCGCCGCCATTGCTGCATGCTAGTTCAATACGGAAGACAAGATGCGGCCATTTCAACCATTGGTCGGCGCGAAAACTATTGCTATCTCACTTTAAAGGTAGTGCGGGAGGGAGATGGGTACAGGAAGCGTGTGTTCAGTGTCAATGATTTGAATTACTACTATTGAGCGAAAAAAATACAAATTCTACTATCGGCGCAACCATTCCCCCCGGCTTGAAGGGTTACCTTCAAAACGAAAAATGCGGAACAAATCTAAAGTCTAATCTAAATCTAGGTTTGGGAAATAACAACTAAAATATAAACCTAGGTTTGAACTCGTGCCTACTGCTGGTTAGGCAGAGGGCAGAGGCGAACAACCGGGCGCAGATACGATCCGGTTGCGGTTTTAACCCGTACAACACGAGTTATCCCGCGGGAATCGGGAAAAACTTCCTCTACTACTCCTAGAGGCCAATGTAAAGGAGGCGCATTCCCAGTCATAAGGACTACCACCGTACCTACAGTAATTGGGTTAGATGGAGTATTCCATTTTTGACGCGACTGCAGCGTGTGCAAATAATCGGTTCTCCAACGATTCCAAAACGATTGGACTAATTTATCTAAAAGAGCGTGACGAGTTAGAAGGTGCATTCTATCGTCATCAACATCTATTGCGGGCAAATATTTTAGCGTACTTAAATCACCGGTCAACTCTATATGAACCGCGCGAGTTGTCATACAAATGAATCAAACAAACATAAGCTTTCGTGGAGCGAATGCCACGACCACGAACAATAGTGACTTTGAAAGGCCCAGCAAAGTCTGTGCCGGTGTGTACGAAAGGTTTTGCGGATTGAACAACACGACAAGAGCGATGATCGGCCATTTCAGGCGCGATAAAACGCGGGCGGAGTTTAAAACAAGGTACATATCTGTGTACTCTAGCGCGAATCAAATTACGAGCGGAAATTATCCAGTATTTCTGTCTCAAAATAGACATTAACAAATCGGGACCAGCGTGACAATTCACCTTATGATGATAATCTACTAACAAATCTAATACGTGGTCCTTACGCGGGAGAACTACTGGATGCCTTTGTTCAAATCCTAAACTTGAATTTCTCAAACTACCACCTACTCGAAGTGGTGAAGGGTTTTGGAGGTTTACAGTCAGCTGTTCATGGCACCGTTAAAACAAGGTTTGGATCTCGTTTTAATAATAATATTTGGTTTTACATGGATTCGCTCGTTATAGATAAAATAACTGAACAGTTGCCTACCGTCCCGGTTGACACGTCTTTATTAACGAAATTTAAAGACTTGCCTTTAGCAGATGAGACTTACGCTGTTCCTGGAGTCGTCGATATATTGATCGGCGCTTCGATTCTCCCGCACCTCCAGTTATCACGTAAGGTTCAAGGGGGACCGACGTACCCCGCTCCGCACGCACTGGAAACAGTTCTTGGTTTTGTTATAATTGGTTCCGCACCCGCTTCTATAGATAGTTTTAGTCACTCGACTGCTTCGTTCTGTTGCACCGTCGAGCCGCCACTGGAGTCTGGGAATGCGCCTCCTTTACATTGGCCTCTAGGAGTAGTAGAGGAAGTTTTTCCCGATTCCCGCGGGATAACTCGTGTTGTACGGGTTAAAACCGCAACCGGATCGTATCTGCGCCCGGTTGTTCGCCTCTGCCCTCTGCCTAACCAGCAGTAGGCACGAGTTCAAACCTAGGTTTATATTTTAGTTGTTATTTCCCAAACCTAGATTTAGATTAGACTTTAGATTTGTTCCGCATTTTTCGTTTTGAAGGTAACCCTTCAAGCCGGGGGGAATGGTTGCGCCGATAGTAGAATTTGTATTTTTTTCGCTCAATAGTAGTAATTCAAATCATTGACACTGAACACACGCTTCCTGTACCCATCTCCCTCCCGCACTACCTTTAAAGTGAGATAGCAATAGTTTTCGCGCCGACCAATGGTTGAAATGGCCGCATCTTGTCTTCCGTATTGAACTAGCATGCAGCAATGGCGGCGGCGCGCGCGACTCTCAGAAAAGAATAATATTTGTTGGATTTTAACCGCTTTCATAGACCTTTACTGATCGGATTGTGCCTCTCGTGTGTCCCTCAAGTGATTTAGTGATGTGGGCAGCAGCTCCTGAGCCAGGAAGAGAAGACCGGTGCACCAGCTCCGACAGCACGTGGCGTCATAAAGGTTAGTGCATCCTCTCCTACTTTCTTGGGTTACATTCACTGCCTAAACCACCTCCGCGGCAACCCGATCATCTATCTTGTTTGTTGTGTAAAGTGTCATATGAAACGTTTAGCTTCATCCCCCGCAAAATACAGTCCACTAGCTCACGTGGCGAGAATTGCGCCACCAGAGAATATTTAATAAATAATAATAAATAGATATTCTAGAAAATATTAAGCATAATATTATTAGTTTGGTAAATATTCCATTCACTGTGACTACATTAAAAATATGTTATGAAAGATAGATACAGCAGAGTATAAATTAATTAGCTAGTATAAAATATTTTTTTCAACACACTCATAAATTGCCTCTAATTTCACCGCAATTAAGCACATCCTCGCTACTATTCACGAGAGATTTTTTTTTTAATTTTGTGGCTGAGTTGCTTTGTTCTTAAAAAAGTTTCGATACAAAAAAGATCATGTTCAGTATATAGTACAAATAAATTAATATACCTACGGCTTACACATTTTATGCAACTTCGTATTTAAATACATAATTTCAACAACTTGTACGTATTTAATAAACAAAATTGCCATTAAAAGCCGATCATTATAATTTTGATAACAATACATTTACTAATCGTACTTTTTATCTTAGTAGGTACTATATAATAGCAGCTAATGAAACTGTTGCTAATGCAACAATTTAGTGCTGCTAAGAACCTTTATTATTAAAGGTCCTTAATACAAACTATGTGCAATTTCATACACTATTTTGTCTTATCTCATAAAATACTTAAAGTAATTTGCGTAAAATTACAAAGTTATTATTAGCGCCAAAATTCATTTTGCTGATCGCGCATACGTGTTGCGTCGAATACACCACAGACTATTTAGAAAAATAGTATTGGTACCACCTTGAGTGAATAATATAATTCCCAAAAAATCTTACTTTTTTGTCATAAATTTGACAAATTGTAACGTGTTGTCAACGTATGACCATCGATATGTATTATGTATGTAGGTTCATCTGTTCCCTCATAGCTCCTGAACTACTTATTAGAACTGGACAAATAAGGTATCATTAGAAGTGTCTTGGTCATCCGCTGGTTATAGGCTATATGATACGTCATATGTCACTAAATCGAATGTAGCGCCCTCTAGCGATCATATAGTAGTATGTTAAAAAATTAACTTGAGATAAATATACTGTGTTTGGTATCATCCGAAAGGGCTTAATTAGCACATTACAAATATGTATAAATTATAGCCATTGCTTGCCCTAAAATAATGTAAATAAAAAATAAGTTTAAAACTGAAATCCGACTATTGAAGAATGGCGCTTCAAAAAGTTTTAAACAAGGAAATATCAAGAATAGCTGTGGTCGTTGGCAACTTAGTCTAACAAAACTAAACATTTTGATAAAAGCGGCATACGATTACGGCTATCCTTCATATTTTCTTGTTTAATTCTTTTTAAAACGTTATTTTTCAGTAGTCAGATTTTAGTTTTAAACTTATTTTTTTAAATTAAAATTATTCAAAGTAGTGGTCGTTGGTCAAAATAAAACTATAGCGTATTATATCGCGAATTATTTGATGTTATTTTATTATTAGCACTGAATACGAAACGAGACATGTCGGGACAGTAAATTAATTCCTACCAAATAAATTACCATACAATTTATTTCAATTCATATTATTTCCACAAACTACCGACAATGTAGTGATCCTAAAATCAGTTTTACTAATTTAAGCATTTTACTACCAATTTCATATGTCAATAGGGCTCTATTCAAACTTAACTTGACTTAATAAATGAGGGAGTGGTGAAAAAATATGCACTCCCGTCATTTTATGGCGGCGGCCATCTTGGACCGATGTTTTTTTTTAAACATAACTAAGAACACTTCCGACTAATATATCTTTCCAACAAAAAAAACTAAATCCAAATCAGTTCATCAGTTCAGGAGCAATGACATCACAGCCAGACACACACACACACACACACACACACATACACATACACAGACACGTCAAACTTATATAACACCCCGTCGTATTTGCATCAAAGGTTCGTTTGATTGCTCAGATGTTTTTTTTTTAAATATGAATTTGCTAACTGTACATCATTAAAGGACAAAGTAACAAGGAAAATGACAGTTCTGCCTCATTAGACTTACGAACGTCAGGTGTGTCGCGGAATCTGTGGGTGCTTATCACTGATTTCTTCCTTCTGTCTTTGTTGTGAACGTCTTTCATGTCGATTTACTTGTGTTTGTGACAAGATCAGTTGTCGGGACTCTATTCTGCTAAAGTATAATCACTGTCATATCACAGACAACTAAAAGCACAAGCATTGTTTTCCGAGTTGAGAGGTCAGACGGGACTCGAAAACGGGTGAAGTAAGTGGACATCACAGAAGAGGAACCTCTCTTATTATTAACTATCTGACCCGCCGCGCCGTACCGACTGAGCCCGTAGCAGTAGCGTGATGATATATAGTCTATAACCTTCGTCGATAAACGGTCTATTCAGTACAAAAAAAAACAATTAGAACCAGTTCTGAGATAAGCGCGTTCAAACAAACAAACTCTTCAGCTTTAAAATATGAGTATAGATTCTATGGGTCGGCCTAAGATCTCATTGGCAATTACAATATGATTACAATCTGACTATTTTTCAAACTTTTATATTATTAATCTGTGAACAATAGTGTGGGTTATTTGTTCATTAATTAATAACTAATTTTTGTAATATTTTAAAATGTAACTGTTTTTTTGTTCCATATAAATAAAAAAGAAACTAGGCGTACGTTAATCAGATTGAGCACTTTTTAAGGCAAGACCAGAAATTCAATTCTTTTAATAAAAAAAAACTGACACTGAATTTTTAACTTCTATTTATAAGGACAATCGTCCCTTCAGGTCAAGAGTACGTACCCGAAACCGGCGAAGGCAGGAGCGAAAGGTGTATGTCAGGATCGTAGCTAGTGGAAAGATCTCTGCCTACCTAATTGGCATAAAGGCGCGGACGTGATTGTACGTATAAAATAAATGAGTTTTATTATTTACCAAAATTGTGTTCGACTTGATGCCTGGCTTGTTCAGGAGTTGCTGCATAATCTGAGAAATCGTAGCTACTAGAGGATCGTAAATCTGAAAACGATCGAATTTGAATTAACACAAGTTTGCACTATTATTATCAAGGAGGACAGAATATGAATTATAACCGTCAAAATTCTAGTACCCCAGTTGCACCTAAAGCTGGTATTTTGGAGCCCAGAATCCGCTCTCTAACTCCCTATTTTAAATAATAAACATCTGTAGACACGACTGTCATGTAACCCTCCCAACCCCGACAAAAAGCTGCACCCATGTTTCGTCCGTTGTTTACCAGGTTCGCCTACTAGCAAACAAAATGTCGGGGGTCCATCAGAGGACACCCATATATTTTAATTTATAGAATAATTTAAATTGAACAATGAGATTGAACAATTATGACTTATTACTTTAATAAGGCATAATCTTACTGTTGCTGAGTCTTCTCTTCCGATGGAGCATATTTTCATCCAACGTTTTAATATCTGTAACAAAACAATATTATTATAAAACCGAAAGCAACTCTGTCCGTCTGTTATGCTTTCACGCCTAATCCACTGAACCGATATTGATGAAATTTTGTACAGAGTTCTTGAGAAAGGACAAGCTATGTTTGGTCACACTTACCTTCAAACAGCTTGCAAAGACCTATTTTGTACAGCTTGGCAGCTCCGCTGATGAGGGTTGCTGATGTCTTCAACGACAGTCTTCTATCTAGCTCATAATCATCACTGCATATCCACTTGTCAATACTCCGACTGTCAAAGCAAATGCGATTAGGTCCTTCATTTTGCAGAGGCGCATATTTCTTTCAAGAATGAGATTAAAAAGCAACTAATATACTAACTAATCAAATCTATTAAGATAACAAGAGGAAGGACACGATGGTTTTTCCATCCGATTGAGCAGTCCGACTGGGGAAGTACTTCCGACCTATAGAAAACCGCGCCTGTAATAACCTCGGATTGTGTTCCCGGCGGTGAGTACGGTAGCCAGAGTTCACTGGAGAGTTTCTGTACGGTCAGTGAGAAGACCAAGGCTTGTCCTGTTTTGTCTTCTGCACTGACGGCACAGAAACTGTCTCTGCTTACAGGGTCGGCAGCGCTAGTGTAACTCCCCTGGTGTTGCTCACGTCCATAGGTCACGGTAACCGGTGGGCCATCAGGTGGGCCGTATGCTTGTCTGCCACCTAAGCGGTATAAAAAAAGATAGGAAAAAGTGAAACGACTCAGACGGCATTTGAACCTGCAACCAGTCCCTTACAGGGGGAATGTTCTGTCACCCCAAGATGGGTTGTACATAGGTTACACTAAAAGTTTCCGGAACTGGCCACTTACATAAACAATATTTAAAAATTTATTACAACATTTGAAAATAGAACTCTTTGGCTGTAGAATACAGTTTGTTTCATCTGACTGTCTTTTGTTTTTACCTTGTGGCGCCATTTAAAAAATTGTGTGTCTGCATCAACATGGATTTAACTCGGGAAAATTTTCGTAGTATGATTTTCTACGATTTTAAGTGTAATTTGACGGCTCAACAGAGCATCGCTCGGCTTGAAACAGCTTTTGGCGATGAAGCTCCATGCAAGACGACTGTTTATAGCTGGTTTGCAGAATTCAAGCGTGGTCGTATCAATCTCAGTGACGAATCTCGCGATGGTCGGCCGTCCACCGCTGTGACCAACAAAAACATCGATGCTGTGCGCCGTATGATTGAAACAGACAGGCATGTGACCTACCATGAAATTCGCGCGTCCTTAGAAATAGGCATGAGTCAAATACAATCAATCCTACACAAACATTTGGGTGTGAGAAAGCTGTGCTCGCGGTGGATCCCACATAACTTGACCGAGTATCAAAAAACGGACCGCGTCACTTGGTGCAGTGCCATACTTACCAGATTCAACGAAGGTGCGTCAAATTTGGTGTGGGACATAGTAACAGGTGACGAAACATGGATTTATTGCTACGATCCCAAAACAAAGCAGCAATCGAGCGTATGGGTCTTTCAAGATGAGCCGAAACCAACCAAAGTGGCGCGCGTGAAAAGTGCATCTAAGCGGATGATTGCTTCTTTTTTTAATAAAACTGGACACGTGGCTACTGTTGCTTTAGAAAATCGTCGTACTGTGAATAGTGACTGGTACACGACCATTTGTTTGCCGGAAGTTATTGACGAACTCCGTAAAAATAACCGTAAACGCCGTATCATCCTGCACCACGACAATGCTAGTTCTCACACGGCCAGACAGACAAACGACTTTTTGAAGGCGAAAAATGTAGAACTCATGAGTCATCCTGCATACAGTCCCGACCTGGCACCTTGTGACTTTTATCTGTTCCCAAAAATTAAGAACCAATTACGCGGCCAACGATTTTCATCACCAGAAGAGGCTGTCGAGGAGTATGAAAAACACGTTTCAGAGGTCACCACAGAGGAGTGGCACAAAAGTTTTCAAAACTGGTTTGATCGAATGAAAAAGTGCATAGACGCCAAGGGAGATTATTTTGAAAAACAATAAATTAATTTTGTACCTTTAATAGTATTTTTTCATATTCATTCCGGAAACTTATAGTGCGCCCCACGTATGTATAGGAGAATTTGGAGCACTCAAGTCATGACTCAGTAGCTTAGTGACCAGAGCATTCTCCTTGTAAGGGACTGGATGCGGGTTCAAGTCAAGCCCGAGTCGTTTCTCCTTAATCGAATTCCTTCTAGGACCTGACAACACCTATATATTCGAATTTTAAATAGATATGTGAGATGTAGTTTTATTGTGTTTTGCTATAAAGTACACTTGAAATCATCGCAGCGGTAATATTCACCATTAATATAAAATGTTTTGTAGGTACTTAACTTTATTACTATACACTACTTCATTCTCATAATAATAATCTTTGTTTTGTATTAATCATAACATAACATAAACTCACGCCTATATCCCCGAAGGGGTAGGCAGAGGTGCTAGCACCCACATTTCGCCAGTTTATGTTTAGGTCCCAATGTAATAGGTGTCGAGCCTATTGCCATTATCTGGGCACTTATAAACCTGCGATAAATACACACATAACTTCGAAAAGTCATTGGTGTGTGTCATGGTAAATCCTGGAAAACCCATCAAAAAAAGTAAGTATTAAAAATGAAAAATAACGCACCATATTTCTGGCAGATTACATTCTTCATCGTCTTTTTCATTCCTTAAATCATAAGCGGCTTTCCACACTACTTCTAACAGACCATCAGTACCTAGATTTCTAATGGGAAACATGATTAAGTACTAATATTTCTTTCAGCTATCTAATAGTAATTTATATTTTTTTTGAAAATATAATGAGAAGCTACCCTACTACTTGTTGAATAATAATGAGTATTTTTTTACGAATAAAAGTACATATCGTAGGTATACAAGAATAAATTGATTCGGCCTAGTTTTATTTCTACGAAAAAAAAACTTCCATTTTTGAATTTTATTTCATGTTTTTAAAAAAGAATAATTATGAAAAAGAGTATCGAATTATAAAAATATCATTGATGATATGAATTTGGAAGCATGTATTTGAAATTTAAAGTTTAAATTAATTTAAGGTTTTTGGCATACCAAACCTAGCTCCAAAGCTACTTAGGCTCTTAGGCTGCCTGTGTATGTAGGTACACCTCTAGAATAAATGAAAACATAATATTGCGCAAGTATATTTGCCAAATAAATTTCATAAAATGAAATGTAGAAACTAAACTGAGTTTCCACATTTTAGGTAAACAGGTTTATTTTCGCTAGTAAAATGTAGTCATATCCTTTACAGCGCAATTTAAATATAGAATTTATGGATGCACTTTGTTTCAATATTATTTTTAAATATATTTTTTTAGCAAACAGCGGGGTCTCTATCAAAATACTTTGGTGTAATTGTATCTTAGAATTTGTACCAGTCTTTGTGTAAAACGTTCATGCATATTCTATAATAACTGTGCTAAAATGTAACTGTGCACTTTTATTGCTTCAGCTTCGTGCATTTATTATACTTGCAGTGTGTGCACTTGAAATGGTTAATCTTACACCGTATAATGACTTCTCTTCTCAATGAATGAATGAATGAAGCAATAATAAGCCACGCAGGGCCGTCTTTAAACTATTTGAGGCCCTGGGCACATTAGGATCATGGGGCCCCTAGGACCTTGAGAAAACACTATTTAGTTACAATAGATAAAGAAAGACAAACAAGGTTCTAAATTTATTTTTATTTAGTTACTAACTATAAAAAAATAGGAAATATAAAAAATAATCTACAAAAGTAACTCGCTTAACATAAAATCCTTAGATTAATTCTATGTTGATTGCAAAGATACCCTTCTAGATTTAAGATAAGCAAAATCGTTAATCACATCTTCAAAATCTATGGTATTGAGAATATCACATTCTATAGACATCAGCGACAAACTAGTTAATCTCTCTTGAAGCATTGTACTTCTTAATTCATTTTTTATTCGTTTCAATTTGGAGAAGGAGCGTTCTCCGCTGCAGTTAGTTACCATCATACTTAAAAATATTCCCAATGCAATTTCTACGTTAGGAAATGTGTCTTCAATTTTGTTTTGCTTTAATAGATTATATACTTCCTGTACACTGTTAGATGCTTCATTTTCACTCTGAACATTTTTTAAGTATTCTTTTAAATGTTGACATTCTATTTCTAACTCTTTTTCATTTACATCTTCGTGATAGATTTGAGAAAATTCTTTGCATCCTTGTCGTATCTCTTCGGAATTCAGAGTTTTTAAGTGAAAAAATAAACTAAAACGTTGACTGACGGTCTCATATGAACTTTGTCGCTGTTTTAGATGAACACTCAAGGTATCGATTATTGGGAGAAAGGTTTCTACGTTGAATCGCTCTTTTCCATTCAATTGGACTGATGGCGCAGAGCCATCAAAAAAAATCAGCCGTGAGCTTCTACGTCTTGTTCTTTGAGATAGATCTTTGTAGTCAGATTCTGGGTTATTTTCTTTGGCAGATGATTCGAAGTTATCAAATTTATCCCTGAGGTTAGTAATAAAATCATAAAGTGAAGTCAACAAATTGGTTGCAACGTCCAGTGTTATTGTTTCTTTCTGAAGATAATTACTTGTTTTGTCTATTCTTTCCAATATGGTGCTCCAGATTTCCGTCAGTATAATAAATTCTAGATTTCCCATTTTTCTAGACAGACTAAGGGCTTCGTCTCTTGTTTCTCGTGCCTTTTCAGTATCGTTTGCGATGGTGATTAAAGCTTCTAATATTCTTTTATAACCCCCATGCAAAGCACTTACTGCATCAGCTCGGGCTGACCATCTGGTTTGTGAAAGACTCTTAACAACTTTTTTTGAACCTAAATGTTCTGTTAATATATTCCATCTGTGGGTAGAGCCCGAAAAAAAGTTGTACACTTTCTGAACTATTTCAAAAAACTGTGATGCCTCCGGTACACACCCAGCAGCATGGACACCTACCAAGTTTAGTGAATGTCCTGCACATGGTATAAAGGTGGCAAATTCACATTTTTCCTTGATTCTTGTTTGTAGACCACTATACTTTCCCGACATATTTGAAGCATTGTCGTAGCTTTGTCCTCTGCAATCTTTTATGGGAATATCATGTATCTCTAAAAAATTTAAGATGGTCTCCGCTAAATACTTAGATTTATGCTCTTTAATAGGTATAAATTTCAAAAACCTTTCAACAGGAACACAGTCTTTTACGTATCGAATGATGAAAGTTAGCTGGTCAATATGAGACAGATCGGGCGTACTGTCAACGCTTATGGAAAAATATTTTGCTGATTTAACTTCATTTATAATTTTTTTTAGAACCTGTTTTCCCATTACTTCAATAAACTCATTACAGATATTTGCTGATAAATAAGAAATGTTACCCTTTCCAGGATTCCCAAATTTTTTTAAGTGATCTGCAAGAAATGGATCAAATTCACTCAATAATTCCACACAACCCAAATAATTTCCATTGTTTGGAGATCCTAGGATTTCATTGTCGCCGCGAAATGGAAGCCCTCTCGATGCTAAAAATTTTACAACAGCTACAATCCGTTTAAGTACGTTTCTCCAGTAATCCACTTCCTTTTGATGTTGAGATAATAACTCTATATCTACTCTACCAACCGCTTTACTTCGTGCCAGATAAGTCATCATAGATTGCTTATGCGCTGGGCTATTTTCATGTGTTAAAATTATGTGATTAATATGCTTCCAATCATTACATCCATTCCGAGAGCAAAGATTAACATCAGTTGGGTTAAATAAGCAGCATGAAAAACAAAATACAGAGCATTTGGAAGGCGAATACAGCAACCATTTTCTTTCGACGCTTTCATTGTTCTTTAATTTGCGAATAAATAATGCTTTGTTGAAATATCTCGTCACTAATTTATTACCATCTTTGTAGGTTCTGGATGCCTCGGAAAAGTCAGAATCTTTATTTTGAAAATATACTGGTCCCTTACGAATTAAAATTTCGCGATTTATTTCAACAAACTTTTCGTGAAAATAATCGGCGGGATCGTGCGATATTAATTCTTCTGTGTTGGAAAACTGCTGTTCAATTGACACAGTTGGAGTTGTCGGTTTTAGTGAAGTTACTGAAGTCGTTGCACTTTCGTCGTAGGAATAGTCGCTTTCTGATTCAATCTCTTTTTCAAAATTGGAACATGAAGGTTTAGAAATTCCCGCAATTTGTAATTGAGCTGAGTCATCATGTGGAACATTTATGAGTTGATTGCTACTTACAGAAGTTTCTCCAGTAGTAGTAGTAAAATATGATGTTAATTTTGGTAACTTTTCAATTACTTCTTTCTGATGTAGAGCTTTTTTCCTTTTTTCAGATCCACTAGGATATGACCGTTTCGACATTTTATATTATAATTCAGTATTTAATTAATTTTATAACGAAAATATTCGCTAACACAAAACAGACAAACGACGATTTAATCAAACAATACTATTTTTTTGTCAGAGCTCAAGCACAGTCAGTAACAAACTAACAACTACAAACAAAACAAACGCCACAACATCGCAGACAAATACTTGAAGGGAATTCCCGTTCGTCAAGTCAAACGACGATCGGGAGTCGGGAATTCCCCTTTTTTGTCTTTGGTATTACGAATGACGTTCGAATAGGTTTCTTAAAGACATAAACCTCACCGCATCAAATAATTCTTCTTTTTTTAATTTAATAATTTTTCTTTTAATTGTATTCTTATACTTACATATACCTAGGTATTTAAATTAACCTAAATATACTAATATCGGAAAAACTCATTTTTGAGAAAGAGTGGAGTACTTATACCCTGTTTATTTATTAGTTTGATCTTTCTTTTTGACGGATGTCAAATCTGAAATCGATATAACTTTGCAACGACGAACAATATTTTCTTATTTTAATAATATTAAAAATTGATAATAATCATAAGAATAGACACACAACATAAGAGTACCTGTTAAGGACTCAAGCATTTTCCGAAAGTCTTAAGTGGTTTTTATTGCTTCGAAGTAAAATTTAAATAGAAAAACTGAAAACAATGGTACCTACCCAATGTTTTTATGTCTAGTGCAATAAAATTGATTGACGAATGAATTTATTTATTTTGAATAGTTTAAAACATACATACAGCCACATATTTAGCCAACACATTTTTTACACCAATAGATATTTTCTGTTTCCCATCACTGACCCATCTGTCAAAAAGTTCAAGCTATGTTGTACAAGGTATAGCTATCCGCATGCGGCAAACTAAAGCTAATATAATAAGCGTAGGTATTGTAGTAAGTCATTATCATCAGATTTTTCAAAATTAATGTTTTTCGGTAATACCTAAATATCGGTTATCATTTGGTAATCTGGCAGGAACTAGGGGCCCCATTCGATCGCGGGGCCCTGGGCACGTGCCCATAGTGCCCAGTGGGGAAGAGGGGCCTGAAGCCACGAATCCTGGGTGAGGCGGGAATTAATTTTAATTTTCAAATTCGGAACGGGAGAACAGAATAAATAATATACAGGAGGCAGAAACTCGAAAAATGAGTTGACGTATTTTGAAATCTATCTGTATAGCCATAGTGCACTTTTTTGTAATAACCTCAGTATGAGTTGAACCCGTTTATGAAACTGTAGCAACCGATTTTACCCGGGCTCTCATTCTTCTTTTTGATGTGGCAAATCAAATACTGGGTGTATTTGATTATTATGACTTATACTGTACTGTACTAAGTACATACTGCTAAATCTGCTACACTTTGGCGTTTTTCAAGAAGTATATATTTTAGAAGGATTTTACAGTACAAACATCGTAAAGAGAGAGATTGTTCGCCACCAAAGTATTAGAATTGTATTATATTATCTGTGGTAGTAGGTATAAATTGAAAATGTATCTTTATCAATCAATCAATCAATTATCCCACCGCTATC
The DNA here is from genome assembly GCA_963662185.1 of Eilema griseolum. Classification (NCBI taxonomy): domain Eukaryota; kingdom Metazoa; phylum Arthropoda; class Insecta; order Lepidoptera; family Erebidae; genus Eilema; species Eilema griseolum. Next base: position 9,902,651 of record OY759249.1, read on the forward strand.
CACTGCTGGACATATGCCTCTCCCAATGTGCGCCATTATATCCGATCCTCTCCCTTCCGTAACTTTATAATGTATTTTTATATTAAATTTATAGAACGTTATTGTTCTGTATTACATTACGTTGTAAATGCAGTCCTGACAGCTTTCTCAGTAGGGGATAATTCACACGTGGTCTGTAGTATATTTTTATGGCCAGAGTAAAAATAAAATTGTCCAGCATCCAATAGCTCCGAGCTTACATTTTACTTATTAAGTTTATGTCTTTGCATGAACACGTGCAGCTATATCTTCTGCTATCACATAACCACAGACGATAGAATATTTACAAGGCACTTTTTACCCGACTACGTAGGCGATGGTAATGTGTTACACGTGTATGTACGTATGCATGTAGTTTTCTTTGTTCCCCTCTATAGACCTAATGACTAGTAATTTCGATGAATGGGGTCTTAAATGAAAGGTATTCATATCCTGAATGTCATAGGTTACATATAATGTCAACAAAAACTGTGGTGTGGATTTTTGTTGTTAAAATGCGTGTTCTCAATTTTTTTAATTATTCAATATTATGTGTATATATATGTGATCATAACTAAATAGATTAAAATGAAATAAATCATTAAAAAAGAATCCGAATGCTGTCTATAAGATCAAAACAAATTTAGATAGCGGGTGGTACCCATTAATTCGATGACAACCTCCGTGGCGTAGCGGTAGAGCATTCGACTGCTATGCAGGGGGCGCGGGTTCGATTCCCGCTCAGTGCAAATATTTGTATGCATGAATATGTATATTTGCATTGGTCTGGGTGTTTCTATGTATAATATGTATGTATTTACAAAAAAAAAAAAAAAAAAGTACCTAAGTATGTTTATCCGCATTCTAGATCCCATAACACAAGCTAGTTAAGCTATGCTTACCATGGGTCTAGATAGCGTTGTGTAGAATATCGTGAAATATTTAAATATTTATTTATTTAATTTTATTTCGGCTTAAGATTGGCAAATGGGTACAACTGGCTATCCAACGTGTTTCGATCTTTTTGACAACAGAATAGATTTTTTATTATTTACTATACACAAAAGTTTGTTATGAAAGAACCCATTAAGATGTTTAGGACTCAAGCCAAGCTCACCTGCAGAGTGACTAACGACGCAGGATTTCCTCCCAGAGCTGGGAGGTCAGACACTTCAGAAAGCAGTCACTTCCGTAAAAGCCGAGATAAACCAATCTTGGTATACCTCGGGACACATATCTTGAACCTAAATCGACAGAGAAGTGAGCCCCTGACTCGCGCGGATTGTTTTGTATTATGAGCTATGCTTGGTGAATTTGAACTCTTCCACCGCCATTGCACCCCGTGCTTTCCTCAAAACACACCCAAGAAAGGTTAACTGCGCGTATTAGCACATTTTAAGTCCAAGATATATGCCCCGAGCAGTATGTTGAAAGAAAGAGTTGGAGATGACGCTAAGTCTTATAATGTAACCGGGAACAACGGCGACGTCAAGATGATGTATTTCCGATTTAGTCTACGAATGTCATGATTTCCCATTAAGATTATTACTTTAAACTGTTGGAGTTTTGGATATCAAATAATTTGTTTTTGGGACATATAACTTAACACTAACTGGAGCTAATTCTCATGTTCCCAGCGTACACAGTGGCCAGTGCTGAGCACAACGGTGCATTACCTATAATTGTTGAGTTCACAAAACAGATATATACAGCCCAGACTCAGTCTCAGATGCATGGCTTGAGTCAACAATAGTGCCTGGAAGACGGCAATAGCCTCACCCCCTATTGCGTGGGACCGAATTCAATGATTGGTGAAATGTGGGTGGTAATTCACCTCTGTCTAACCCTCCGGGGATAAAGGCGTGAATTGTATGTATGTATGTTATACTATAATGAAAATAAAGAACATTGAACTGCCTCCTGTCAAACACTAGTTACGGTACCGTCGCGTCGTATAAAGGTTCCGCTGTACGGATTTGACAGTATAATTGTTTAAAGGTATAATGCCGAACTCTGCAGCACGCAGCAGTGTTGCACAGCACCACGTACCATAAAATTGCCTTGAATATGATAATTTAGTTTGTTATTTTAATTCATTGCGGCTTCTCAATGGCACCATTTATCCGTCCTCAAGTTTAACAAGTAGTGTATTTGAAAAATAAATGTAAAGTTTTAAACAAATAGCGGATTGTGGAACTGAGTTTCTTTTATTTCTAAGGACCATTTATGTGAGGACGGATGAAGTGTCAGTTCTTCGCATACATTACTTGTTAAACTTAGATACAGATAAATGGCGATATCGAGAAGCCGCAATGAATTAGAATAATAAACAAAACTATCATATTCATGTTTATTTCATGGTACGTGGTGCAACACTGCTGCATGCTGCAGAGTTCTGAATAATACGTTAAAATTAAACACACAATATAGCAGTATATTTATTAGTTGTATTTGGCCATACACAATAAGAAGATTCATTGTGTTAAGAGCTCTTTTGTTTAGCCTCTTCTTGGAGGTACACGCTCAATTGTTTGACAAATAGCTTGTTTTACGGTTATTTTGTTACAGACCGTGACAATGGACAAGTTTGTGTAATCACTTGTTAGTAATTGTACAAATTATATTAAATAGAACACATTGTTATAGTAAAACTGTGAATGTTTTGTTTCACAGTTGAAAAGAACTGCGTGATGAAATTACGTATGTTAAGTATAGTTAGCATCAGATTAATATTGACGAATAAAGTACTCAAAATGATCTTATTGCCTTGGTTTTCCCCCTTCCTATTGACTAATAGTTCTGATCACCCTTAACTCGAACAGTAATACAATTTAAATCAATAAAACAGTTTGATTTACTCTTAATACCTTGGTATTAAGATCATTTTGAGACTTTGTAGTCAAGATCGTTCTGACGCTGACTGTACCTAACTACTTTTTTTTTTTTTTTTTTTTTTTTTTATATAGGACACGTCAATTGGACTTCGCCTTGCCTGATGGTAAGCTGAAGGCAAAGTCCCAGAAAAGAGGGTCACCATTACTTACACATACCGTGTGACAATGGTGACACTCAGCTTGACGGCCTCATCATATGCTTTTTCACGCCCCGCTTAAAGGACCCGGGACTGTAGGAAGAAGGAAACACGTGAGCTGGTAATGAATTCCAGGCCTTAATGGTGCGACAGAGGAAAGAGTCTCCGAACCGCTTGGTTCTTGATCGGATGTTTTGCACCGTGTGCGGATGACATCTAAGACCTGCACGCGTTGTCCTGTATAGGAAAGGGGAGGGTGGGACTAATTGGAAGAGCTCATCAGAACACTCCCCATGGTACAAACGGTAAAATACAGCCATGGACGCAACATCTCTACGCAGCTGCAAAGGTTCTAGGGTGTTCGTGATCTCGGGATTCCCAATGATGCGGACCGCACGTCGCTGCAACCTGTCGAGAGCATCTAGTAAGTACTTTGCTGAACCATCCCAGAGATGCGAGCAGTACTCCACACAGGAGCGAATTTGTGTCTTGTATAGAAGACACCGCTGCTCCGGCGTAAAAAACCGTCTCACTCTGTTCAGGACTCCGAGTTTTCTTGAGGCTGTTTTGATGATACTCTCGATGTAGTTTTTGTTATTCAGGTTGCAGCGAACATCCATACCTAGGATATTGAGATTGTCCTGCAGTGGCAGTGGCGTGCTCTGTAGAGTGGGGAGGGGAAGGAAAGAAGATACTTTTGCTGTAAACGCACATGCCTGCGTCTTCTTGGCATTGAACTCAACCAGGTTCTCAGAGCCCCATTGAGAAATGTGGTTCAGGATCCCGTCAAGCTCAGTGACAAGAAGCTGCCTTTTCTCCGCGATATCCGACTGCTTGGCCGCAGGATGTCCATGATAACTCCCATGCAAAGTGCTATCGTCTGCATAACAATGAACATTGCCGGTAGACAGCATGTCGTTGATATGCAGAAGAAAGAGAGTGGGTGATAAGACGGACCCCTGGGGCACGCCAGCATTAACCTGCAGAAACTCCGAAGCTCGTCCGTCACAAAGGACGCGAATACGGCGCCCCTGCAGGAAGCTAGCAACCCAGTTGCACAGCCTAGAAGGCAGACCAAAGGCAGGTAGCTTGGAAAGAAGCGATTTGTGCCAGACTCTATCGAAAGCTTTGGCGATGTCAAGACTAATTGCCAGTGACTCGCCGTGCTTGTCCATAGCCTCACCCCAAAGATGGGTAACGTATGCTAGAAGATCACCCGTTGACCGTTTCGGTCTGAAGCCATATTGCCGGTCATTAATTAAGGAGTGATCCTCTAGGTGCCGCATGAGCTGTTTGTTGATTATGTGCTCGAACACTTTGCACAGCACTGAGGTGACGGCTATGGGTCGATAGTTGGCTGGCTCCGAGCGATCCCCCTTTTTGGGAATCGGCTGAACATTCGCCTCTTTCCAAGGCAAAGGCACTGTACCCGAACTGTAGGATAGCCGGTACAGGCGCGTAAGCATTGGAGACAACTCCGCTGCACATTTTTTCAAGACTACCGCTGGAATACCATCCGGACCACTGGCTTTCCGGACATCGAGTGATTGTAGCACTGCACGGACATCGCGTTGCCTGATATGGATATCAGGCATCGCGTGGTCACTGTCGGGTAGTGTTGGTGGCTGCGTACCACAATCATCGATTCGGGAGTTGGCCGCAAAGAGATTAGCCAGCAGATTTGCCTTCTCTTGCGGCTCATGGGCCAGGGATCCATCAGGGTTACGCAGCGGAGGCAGCGAAGGCTGACAGAAGTTGGCTTGCACGGCTTTAGCCAGTCGCCAGTAGCCACGGCTTCCCGTGGGATGCATCACTAGCTCTTGACCAAGCCGCGCTATGCGCAGGGCATCCGCTCTGACGTAGGCTCTTCTGCAGACCTTTGTGGCTCTGTTGTACGCCGCCTTGAAGTGGCCCAGATTGGGATGGCGCGTGGCGCGCGCCCTTACCCAAGCGCGGTACGCAGACTGTTTTTGTTCAACAGCTTCCGCACACTCGCGCCCGAACCAAGGGCGCACCCCGCGGTCACCGGTGACATCGGTGTATGAGATATAGTATTCCATACCCAGACCGATCTCACCGGCAACAGCAGTAGCACAATCCGATGGGTTCTTACCTTCAAAGCAGCGCTCAACCCACGGGATGGACGCAAAATAGTCACGAAGTCCATCCCAGTCCGCTGACGAGTAGTGCCAGAGACGCCGCTTCCCCTGCACGGGTCGTGGGGGCGCTATAATGGGCACCGTGGAACAGACCAGACAGTGGTCGGAGTTGCCTAAAGCGGCTCGCACCGATACACTGTACCGGTCCGGATCACTCGTCAGCAGAAGGTCTAGCAGAGAAGGTGCTAGGCCCGACCTTCTTGGTATCCTAGTGACCTCGTGCACCAATTGGGTCAGGCCGTGCGCCAGAGCAAACGCGTGGGCGGCTCTTCCCGCATGGTCTGTTTTGGAGGAGCCCAACCAGATCTCGTGGTGGGCGTTAAAATCCCCCAAAAACACCATTTCGGCATTCGGAAATCGCTCCTGCGCATCATCTGCCGCCTGACTCAGATATTCGAAGAGTCGAGTTGTCTCAGCATCTCCTGTATGGGAACGGTAGAGGCACACATAGATCTGACTCGTAGGGCCATGGTCTACGTGTACCCAAAGGATGGAGAAGGATGGGTCCTCTAGGCAGCGCAAACGGCGACAGCAAACATCCGCCCTAACAAACACGCACACCCCGGCTTTTGCACGAAAACTTTCCTCAAGAACATAGCCAGGGTAGAGCAAGTAGGTCGTATCGTCAGGGCGGTGTATTTGCGTCTCCGTTAGAAAAAACATGGCAGGTTTCGCCGTCTCTAGGTGTTGGTGGACGGCGTTGAGGTTTGCATGGAGCCCACAGATGTTAGTGGACTCCACCTCAAATAGCAAGCTTTTGGGAGTGTGTCGAGCCGCTGTGTTGCCTATTTCCTTTAATTGCGCTGCCATGAGTTTGGGTGGGAGAAGGCGTGAAAAAAAGAGGTGATTGCCGCCGCAGCACCGTGTGACAAAGCGCGGGATATTGGTTTTATCTATGAATGTGAGGTATGGCGAGAGCCGACGCGCCGAACGGAAGGGCCCCCGTACCCCCCCGAGTATGGTCGCCGGGCTCCCAATTCCGGTCACCAACCGGCACGACGAACCATATCGGGATTATGCGCGGCCTGGTGAGGCAGCCTCCCAAGGTGGTTAACCCCAGTTGGGCCCCTATACTATACCGCGGGCGGCCAGCGGCACCACCGTTTCTACAGGTCTCCCTGTTCGGCGCATCGCCCCGCGCCATCCCCACTAGACTACGCCAAGACCCACTGGTCCCACTAGTGCTGCGACAACCACCACCTCTGCCCGGCTATGCACTTGCTGACCCCTGAACACAATCCAACCGAGATTGAATTGCTATGGAGGGTTTTTCGCAATAGTGCACGGTGGTACCTACCCGGTCGAAACTTGAGACAAATTTGTGCCACCAAGTTTCTACCACCACTACTTATTTTTTTCGTAATTTGCTACTTTGGATACACTTAATTTTAAATTGAGAAGGCAAGTTTTTGACACTAAAAATATGTTCTATAATCAACGCCAGAAGATAAGTCCAGCGGTCAAAGTCGGAACTAAAAATGACATCGCCGCCATTCACAGCTTAATTAAAGTTAATACATTAAGGTTTTAAAATAAATAAATACATTCCGTACCCAAAAGGAAAAACAGAACGATATTACTAAGACTTCACTGTTCGTCTGTCTGTCTGACTACTATACTGCTACTATAACAATGAATACTCCCATGCGGCTACAATATGGGGTTCTTCAAGAGGGGCATCAGCATTTTTAAAAGGGCTCTCACACAACAAACTTGATTTTAAGGTGGGCTAGTAATGTTACGTAACCCTTCTTTTTGTTATGGAACTCTTCTTTTTGATACGGAACTCTTCTTTTTGATACGGAACCCTTCTTTTTGATACGGAACCCTTCTTTTTGATACGGAACCCTTCTTTTTTATACGGCACCCTTCTTTTTGATACGGAACCCTTCTTTTTGATACGGAACCCTTCTTTTTTATACGGCACCCTTCTTTTTGATACGGAACCCTTCTTTTGTGACGGTACCGTTATTCAACTATTTATGTGTCGTGTATTAAAAGGAAACTTTCAGTTTTCCTTTGCAATTCTGTACGTACATTTTCGTTTTAGCCGCCAGTCACAGGTGGACCGAAGAATTGGACGTCCGAAGCTGTCAGCATTTTTGTTAACACGACACGAAACTACTCAAACATTGGCAAATTGAAAAAGTTACAAGGACTCGACAAATCGAATTTATTTATTTTGGTTTATCAGATCTATAAGAATCGACTTGTGAAAATTATCAATAAAAATCTGTAGGTATAAACAATTATGTAAAGTAGTACCTAGAAGAAGTGAAAGGTATAAAATATTGTAGTCTGCTTAACTCAATGGAAAAGAGGCAAGATGAGGTTCAATTTAGAAATATAATATTACTATTGACAGTAAATGTCTCGTTGGCGCTTTGGTAGCATTTGAATTTTTGATATTTTACTGTTAGGAACCTTCAACAATAGCACAACAGTCTGGAACAAATGCACATACGTAGTACAGCCTAGTATATTAGAATTTCCCATTACCACTAATGACGTCACGTCGCGTCGAAAAGAGGCATTTTAGCTTAATTGAAAGTTCAACTGGCAACCCTGTTAATCTTTCTGCAGGAGAATGAAAATAGGTCATGTTCAGTGGTTTACCGTTGTCGTCTGTATAGAAACAAAACTTTTACATAGCATAATGGCATAATCATATATTCTATGCATTGACTTTCATGATATACTGCTTTTTTAACTTTAGTTGTTTAGAACAAAAAACAATTGTCACATTTATATTTTGAATATCGAATTTGCAACAGTTGATAATAAATTTTGACTCCTAGTTGTGTGTCTATGTTATCTGTAGCATTTATTTTATCTATATACTTAGTTCATTCTCATCTATCTATACAAAACACTTTTCATTGATCTATAAAAAATGAGAATGAAAATGAAAAATATTTTATTGTCAATAAAAGTACAGTTTTTTAAATATGATACAAAAAAATAAAATTGAAGTGTATAAGTCCTATTTGTAACGTTAAAATAATACTTTTTTAATTAATGTATATGAACGCATACTCGAACTTATAATAAAACAGCTTTTTTATATTCTCTTTTTTTTATTTTTTGTCTGTCTGTATTTATGTTTGTTTTGATTTTTTTGCTGGGCCGATTTTGACGTTTTACTGTAGATAGCTGATTTTATAAGGTGGATTTTGGGCTTCATTTATTTTCAAAACTTATTAAGTAGAGTATCAGACAAGCAAAATCCCTAAACATATTTAAAATAATGGTAAAGGACTACCTACTACCTATCATTGTGAACACTGTGACAGCTCACAATTAATATGCTCACTATTTTCCCTTCTTATTACTATGTACTATTTACTTCGTATATCTATTTATGTGCTAAAGTTGTATATTTATTTTACTTTATTTGAACTTCTCTCATATCTATCTTTCTTTTTGTATTTTTTAATACACCTTGTTTCTAGTTTATTTGCTAACTACACCAAATCTTTTGCTTTATTACATTACTGCCCATCCCAAGGTTGCCTGGAAGAAATCGCTTTCAGCGATAAGGCCGCCCATTGTACATTAAACTGTATGCATGCTAACTACAAATTTTACTGTAATCTATTGGTGTACAATAAAGAATTATCTATCTATCTATCTATCTAAGTAGAGTTACGCGCCAAAATTCACATCTTAGTTCATCTGTCGCAGCACAGCTTGTCTTTAATAAATATATTGTAGACGATTAATTACATTAATTATTTTATAATTTCCTTTCCTTCTCGTTAATCTTCGGTTCTCGTATAGTCTCCTCTAACGAGAAGCATACAAAGTTGGCAACATTTATATTTATATTGTTGAAATGGAAGTAGGTACTGTAATTACGGTGATCAATCCTGTTGTCAAATGCTGCTCATCCGGCACCACAATCTTATCACGAGTCGTTCACCCCGACCGCGACCACTCTGATATTAGGGTGTCTAGAGATTGAATTATTCTATTGTGCGATTTGGTATAGAATAGTTTGATGTTTAGGGATAGTGATGGAAGAATAAAGTGCAGTTTAATATACCACTCAGGTGGCAGACAAGCACACGGCCCACCTAATTCAAAGTGGTTACCATGGCCTATGGATGTATTCAATACCAGGGGGCTACACTCGTGCTGCCGACCCTGAAGAAACCTTCTAATGCCCTTCTCGAAGAAGTATTTTAGTTGATTGGGAACGCAATAGGCTCGCCACCTATTACACTGGGACCTAAACTGGCGAAATGTGGGTGCTAGCACCTCTGCCTACCCCTTCGGGGATATAGGCGTGAGTTTATGTATATATGTTATGCATATCAAAGAGTTCATTCCACAGCATGAGTGTTACTTATTTAATTTTGTACCTTTTTTTCAAATTCAAATTCAAATAGATTAATTTGCTAGAACATGGTGTAGAAGTGTTATAATAACATAGTGTAGTTCGCTCATATTCTGCTCATATATATAGGACATTTAGACTTCGCCTTGCCTGATGGTAAGCTGAAGGCAGTCTTTGAAAACAGGGTCACTATTACTTACATATCCTACTATGTGACAATGATGTATTTATGAATTTATGGTGATAAATGTAAATTAACGTTACTTAATTATCTGAGGATGAATATAAATGAAAAGATTAAACTTTTTTTAATTAATTAATATATACGTGATTTTACAAATTCATAGTTTGGATGTACTTAATGGATTATTGCTTCAAAATTGTGTCAGAACTGCTTAACCTATCTATATAAAATATGTCACAGATGTAAAGTATATTCCGGAATAGTAAAAATAAACCTTGTATCTAAATAAATAAATATTCCACGACATTCTACACAGCGCTATCTAGACCCATGGTGAGCTTAGCTTTAACTAGCTTGTGTTATGGGATCTAGAATGCGGATAAACATACTTAGAAATATTTTTTTTGTAAATATATACATATGTTTTTTGTTTGATATTTGATGTTTTTTGTTTAATATTTGTGATTTATATTGTACCTAATCATTGGCTGTTTGTGTTTGTGTTCTATTTTTTTTAATTTTTATGTCCACACTATCGCATTGGACTTTTCTGTAATGCTAGTGTAAGATGTGTGTAGTAAATAAATAAATAAATAAAACATATTATACATAGAAACACCCAGACCAATGCAAATATACATCATGCATACAAATATTTGCATTGAGCGGAAATCGAACCCACGCCCCTGAATAGGTTCCTGTCAGTCGAGGGGTACGGGATCATTATTGAAACGAGTGGTACCTCAATCAACAGCTACTCATAGAACAGAGTGACCGGAAGGTATTGACAATAACAGTGTTTAAAAATTTCACAGAGAAAAATCTAAGCTATATAGGTATTATGAACTACAGCAAAACAATCGCGCGGTTTCTCTCGCGCGAGTGTGAAAGGGTACGTTTCCAGACGGAAATTCGGCAGAGAGCGAGTATCTCGTATCTCATACCTCCCCCGTGTGCTCTACCGGGAGGACGTGCCGTGTCGGGTGCTACGCGCGTCTGTTAGTGACTGTGATTTGTGAACGAAATGTAAGTTGTCATTTTATATTTTCACTCTTTTCTTAATTTGATTTTTGACAGATTCTTAATAAGTTTAAGCGGGAAACATGTTAACTTTGAAGTTGTATAAAAATATTTCGAAATAAAATTATGTTTTAGAATTGATAGCTATACTTTATTTATATTTATTTTTAGATTTGTTTGGGGAAAAATAATTATTTACGTTAAGTTTACAGTCACTGTTATTTGAATATTGTTTTGACTGTTTGTGATAATTCTTAGTTTATTTTTTATTTACCACAGATAAAATAATGTTTTAGTGAGAATGTATAATTCCTTACATACATATTTATCCCAAGATAGTGAGAGTCCTCACACTATCTTGGGATATATCTGTGAATAAATACATTTTATTTGTAACTAGGTACCTACTTACCTATAAATATTTAGACACTGACAAGTTATTCTGATTGTGATTTATAGCGTGAATAAACTTATCTGACTGGCTTTACACTCCTAGATGACGTTCTGATAGTAATGTATGAAGTTTGAGAGTGCTTTCTAACCGACTTCAAAAAAAGGAGGAGGTTTTCAATTCAATCGCCATTTTTTGTATATTTCCTATATACAAAAATTGAAAACCTCCTCCTTTTCATAGCTATTAAAAGAGTTGGTGAGTTTAATGCGTATTATGAACAGTAAAATAAATTTGAATGTAACTTAATTCGCAGTTTAAAATTAAAGCTCTCCCGTTCAGATTTTTGAGAGAAATTTGAATTGGTTCGTGTTAAAAACTATTATTATAATTAAAGGAGAGTGTAAAAATAATTCCAGTAAGGTAAAGGCACCAATGGCGGCCACTTGAAGAACAAATCAAACTTCACTCTGCAAAATTATATTTATTTTTTAAAGAATGGTCGTTAGGTCCTTATTTAACTTTTAGAACAACATTTACATATTAACTTTTGTGGATAAAATATTTAAAAGCTAACATATTTTTACTTAAAATATAATTATTATACACTTAGTCGTAAGAACTATTATTTAAAACTGCTAGAAAATCTAGCCAAAAAACCTAGGCAATGATCTAAGTAGGTCCACAACTTACATATTTATAACACCCATACTATAATTGGTAATAATCATTATTAATAAATAAAAAATCACATCTATTAAAAGTCAGTATTCTTAACACAAATCTTAAGAAACAACCGTCGCCAAGTCAAACTTTGCTTACGACAGTATTGTGAATTTTTTAACATGCCTTATAGATGCCATTAGGCGTCTTTTAAACCGACAGTCGTGTAAAAAATTATAGCAGATTTTCTTAAAATTAAGGGTTTTTTTTTAAAGTGTCCAACTATTGGGTTAGTAGTGTCCACTATTGGTGCTTTTACCTTATTTGTTTTCACCTGTTTTTATCTCAGCAAACACTAAAACTATTAATAGAGTTAATAATTCTAAAATATTATACTTATAATACAGCACATTTTGTCAGAGTCCCACATTAAAAAAAAAACAGTGTTGAATATTGAACGATTACAATTTCCGCAAAAAAGAGTGAATGACATTGAAGCAATAACGTTCTGTTATCTATCAAACAGACAAAACAGTAAATTTTATTTTGTCATAACACCAACTGACTGATAAATAACATATTTATGTATTTATCTAATATTGTTTAGGTACTTATACCACGTCAGTTAACGATATATGAATTGATTTCGACGTAAATTGTAATACAATCATACCTACGAAAATTTCTATAAGTATTGGCTATTAGAACAAAAACTTTTATCCAATCCATGCACTTTGCACTTCGAAGTCCGCTCTCTTATTTCTTTATTTGGGTTATCTTGGTTTTACGGATGCGACTTTTATCAAACCTCCCTACCCCAAGAGGAAACCAGTGACGTAACCTCGATCGTCAATCATTGCTGATTGAGTGTCTATAGGTGCAGGTGAGATTGGGTTACGCTTCGTGTATCTTGGTGAAGCGCCCGTACGTTATTCTCATAAAAATAAATCTTCTATAGCATCTTATTGTGGATATCTGTGTTAAATTTATAAGTAAGTACTATTAATGGTAAAGTTGTTTTGTGTGTACCTACATTGGCGATATCTGAAAAAATATAGCGTAATGTTAGATTAGCGGTACTTTTTTAAAATTCTGGTCTGTTTGCGGTGAATACACTACTGTACGGATTTTAACGCGGCTTTTTCGTTTTTTCAGAAAGGTGGTGGATAGTCAACTTTAAAATTTTCCGTATGTTTGATAGCAATTTTTTTTCTTTTAAAGAATATTAGAAATGAAATTACTAATATTCCCACTAACCCCTCCAGCTAAGCTAAATTACTTGTGTTAGAAGTGGGTTCACGTCGGTAGTGTAATGGCCAGGATTCGAACCAGGGACCTCTCGATCGTAAGGCCGACTCTTTAACCACTAAGCTACCGACGCTTATTGGTTGAGTAGAACCGGAAATACGACCGAAACTTGCGAAAATCGATATCCACGCGAGTGAACCCGTGGACATAAACTAGTTCTATAAAAAATCCTTTTATAAACCACTCGGTTTTAGCGCTAAGTAAACATGTCCCATATACGTGATCTGCTTCTATTTTAGAGGAAAGTCGATGTTTTGGAATAAATTTATAGATACATTAGGCTTTCATGCTTAATGAACTGAACGTGAGGTACCTACTTAATAAAATAAATCTCAGAGTTACCTTCATAAAAATAGAAAATGAATAAAATATTCATTTCTCATCCCACGGTACGTTAATTTAGTTTGTTGGTATGTTCTCCATCCTACAGTAAAGAAAGTGCCTGCCTGACGGCAATAAGCTCAGGGGGCGAGCACGTAGGAGCGAAAATAAAGTTGGCGCAATGTAAATGTTAATACACCTCAGTCTTCACCTTCGAAGATATACAGGCGTTTAATTTTCTCCATCAAAATTTGGGTAGTGTGGTTTAAAATAATCTAAAAACTAATCGCGTCGCTTTATGAATCGTAACACAAAAAGAATGAATTATTTATTAAAAAAAAAAAACAACAATGCATTGAAAATCAATATTTACACGTATAGTCCAGGTTTTGCATCTATTTTCATTTGCCTATATCTCAAAATTAATTAGGTTTATTTAGGTACGATATACATATACAATACAAAAAAAAGAAACTAAAACTTGAATAAATTATTACATAAATTAACGCTGCTAATGTATATATGACATCCGAAAAGGTCCATTTTGTATCACATCAAGTGCCTCCATAATTTTACAAGTCGGGGACTCACGGGGGCGCCAGATTTTGATATTGTGTAGAGGTGTTACTAAATTGCAAATTTTGTTTTTCCAAGTAGCCAATTTAAAAATTCAAATCGGTGTCGAAAGCGAAATTTTCTTTCAAAATATCATTACTTTGAACTAAGGAACACAAACGTGACAAAATTTTATTTAGAATTTTAGTATTAAGGTTGTTTATAAAAGTGGTAAGAGCAGATTGTTTTCTTGTTTACCGCAAAAACGGTTATTCTGTTCTGCTTATATTATATTCTGTTTTCACAAGTTATGAGTTTTAGTTGAATGTTCGTAAACTGAATATTTGTGAGGTCATGTCTGTTATCGCGAATATCTTCGATTAATATTACATAACCCAAGCATTATTTTTTAAAATCTTTGTGATACAGCTACTATTCTAGATATTACTTGCTTTTGAAACTTGAAGATTCAATGGCTTTTACGTTGTGGTTGCACCGATAAATATCTTTCAGATGGAGACACAATAAGAAAATTATTTACCGGTGCGCGGTAGAATCACTTTTTAGTTGGCACGTGTGCTAAAGTATAACCTTTTTAGTTACGGGACGCATTCAGCGGAATTCCAGCGAAACCTTTATGCCGGTGTGTTTTCGACAACTACGAATAATGAGTTGCGGGTTCTTTGAAATACTTTGTTAAATGCTGGCAGGTTTTTACGAAAAATCCGTTATTATGTTGCATTCGGTATGTTTCTTTGTAGGAATTGTAGATGATCGGTGCGATAGGAATTTTTAATAATAATATCACCTTATTTTTAAACTTTCGCGGTGTGAATTCATAATTATACTAGGTATCGGGACTTCTCGCGAATGATATCTTGGAACTTACTATTTCTGCCGACGACGTTTCGGATGCGTTGCACCGATACAGTCGTGACCACGGGTGCTGCAACGCATCCGAAACGTCGGCAGAAATAGTAAGTTCCAAGATGTAATTCGCGAGAAGTCCCGATACCTAGTATAGGTATAATTATGAATATCACCTTAAATGACTTTTAACAAATAATGGAAAATGAAATCATTTCTTTTTACAAAATGCTCAGTAGGTAGGTACAGTCAGTTATCTATAAACCTATACATATAAATAAAATTGAAGCGTCTGCTTGTAATATTGAAATAACCGCTTTTTACTACATGAATATGAGTATATATACTGTACATACACCAAAATATCATTTTTTTACATTTTTAGTCTGCCTGTCTGTTTGTTCCGACTAATCTCTAGAATAGCTGTACCGATTTTAACGGGACTTTCACTGGCGGATAGCTGATGTAACAAGATAGGACATCCTGGGACTTTTTTCCCGCGGGAATTAGCCGAATATAGGTTTAGAACCAACGACTACATTATTGTAGGATGTATGTAAAAGAGAAAATCAGAAATTAGGAAATATTCTAGAGATAACTGATTATCTCTAGAATCTATCTAATCTAGAAAATCTGAGAATTTATAATATATCTGATGAAGGCTAATTTTCAAAATAAAAATGTATTCAAATTACAGTCGCGATCTGTCAAAATGAAATGAAATATCGAAAACGGTTTGTTTCAAATACAATTTTCAACAGAGAATATTGACGTCGTGTTCGTTTTAAAAATGAAATTAGACTTAATTTTGAAAAAAAAAAAAATATTATCAAGAGAATTGAAATCAATGAGAGAGAAATGAATCTTATATCGTTTTTATTAGAAGACTTGAAATTCTGTTAAAATCAGGAGAGTACACTAACTTTTTTAAATAGCAAAAACAAAGACAAACATTTTCTAGTGCTGTTTCGTGAAAAGCTTAACGCTTGTTAGACAGCCAATGTAGCACTTTGCCGGCGAGCTCAAGCGTTAAATAAATTTAAAGATAAACAACAGAATATTCAGACAAATTTTATTTGAGGAAGAACTCCAAATATTATTTGAACTACGGTTTGTCAAGTTCCCTGTTGTGTGCTTTGTCTTCCTCTTAGCGTTAAATACCAGTCGCATCCGAAATTTTCACCTCTGAGTCTGGGGTCTGCTTTATCAGTCTAACTGAGGATTTGACTAAACTTCGATATTTCCCGTGAAGCGACTGCTATCTGACCTCCACAACCCAAAGGCGATATCGAAGCATTGCTGCTATACCAGTTGCTGAACTTTTAGGGGTCCAACTACTCATAACGACAGCCATAAATATTGGTATGGCAACCGATGGCTTAACGTACTCTCCGAGGCACGCTCAGACTTTCATATATACAAATAGTTGTAGTGAGCGGGGATCGAACCTGTACGCCACGGAGGTTGTCTGTGCTTTATCTAACTTATGGCAATGTAACGTGTTATAGAGTGAGAACTGTATGCTAATTTCCTTTCGTCGTTTAATTTAATTTCTATAACATAAAAATAATTTACTACACACACAGCCCTGTCTAAACTAAAAAATTCTTATTTTTTTAAATGTTTATGCTTGTACTAAGTAACTCATGGCACTAATGATAGATTCGAGCTGACATCGCTTGAAGTTACTGCCATCTCAAAGAATTTTTTATTAAATATTTTAACTATAATGGTCAACGGGATATTAACCATGTTTCATTGTTTTGAGTTTTCGATATTTCGGCGCTGTTGCAAGCACCATGATCACGGAGGAACTCCTTCGTTTATTTTGATACTGATGAATTTATTAAAATTTATTTACAATATAATAAATAATTTAACAATTCTTTTTGGTATAGGTATATTTTATAGTTAGCATAGTTTTGTTTTAATTTTATAAGTAATTGCATATATTTTTTCATTTAATAATAGTTTGTTTTTTATGAGTTAATGAAAATGACTAGTTCATTGGCAATCCACTACTTAATATAGGTTTCCACAATATGCATAGTGGAACCCGATCCTTCGCCTTTCGCACCCAGTTACTGATGCGATAGGCAACTATCTTCACTCTAGGACTTGTTTGCTTCTGGAATTAGATCGTTAAAATTAATTTTTGGCAATTAACTATTTCAATTTTACTGTGAGTAAGTAAATTTGCCCCAATGCCGTACTATTGTTTATTCTGTGGCCAATGTCACAAGATCG
Organism: Eilema griseolum; assembly: GCA_963662185.1. NCBI lineage: Eukaryota > Metazoa > Arthropoda > Insecta > Lepidoptera > Erebidae > Eilema > Eilema griseolum. The sequence goes on from OY759249.1 coordinate 9,919,754, forward strand.
TTAATTAAATTTTATGATTATAAGAGATATTAAAATGCTTTATTTAAAACATTGATTGAACATTTTCCATATTTCTAAATTTTATTTCTCATGGATTGTCTTAACCTACTAGTGCTACCAGTTAAGACTAAAATAATGGAGAGTTGGGTCGCGGATCTGGGCCGTTCTGTGTTCAGGCAGATGTTTAGTATTTTTAGGTAAAATATTAATTAGAAAATCAAATCAATCTGTCCTGTATGCTGACGGAGAAAAAATACAAATATACAAATCACCACCTAATCTCATTCGACGTGTGTCGTAAGAGGCAACTAACGGAAGAATACGCAGACGATATCAATGCGAGAGAACGAAATAAAACCCTGTACCAACCCGTCTAGCCAGCGTGGAAACAGTAGGCCAAAACCTGCCAACATTGGGAGAGGCCTATGACCAGTAGTGGACTGTCACGGGCTAATTTGAGATCCAAATCTCAATCAATCAATTAGCAAAATCAAAATATCAAAAAAGGTAAAAGTGCCAAAAAGTGCCTGATAGGTCATTAAGAGGGACCTGATTATATTAACTCATGTGACATTTTGATTCTGTTTTCGCAACCATATGTACAAATTTCCAGGCTAAAAAGTAGCCTTTGTGTTATAGAGCGCAATCTATCACAGTTCCAAATTTCAGCCTAATCCGTTCTGCCGTAATACAATGTTAAAGAAAAATACATTATAACAATTGAGTGAACTACTACGTTCACTCAATAATTATAATGTATTACATTACATATAATCACGCTTTTATCCCCGGAGGGATAGGCAGAGGTGAATTAACACCAACATTTCACCAATCATTGAATTCGGTCCCACGTCATAGGTACGGGGTGAGCCTATTGCCGTTTTCCGTTCACTATTGTTGACTAAAGCCATGCGCGTAAGGCTGAGTCTGGGCTGTATATATCTGTCTGATGTTAAATAGCCCTATACTTTAGTCGACTTGTTCGACACCGCATGGTAAGAGATGGGGTGGTCTAAATTCTACTCTGCCCACACCAATGTGCACGAAATAATATTAATTATGTTATGAATGTGTATAAATCATGTGCAATTTTATTTGAAAGATCGTACGTATATAAAATATAAGAGACAAAAAAAGTAATTTCAAAACTAATATAAAGATTTTAGCATTAGCATCTTAACCAATCATAGTCTGTAAATGGTTTGGTTGGTTTACGGACAAAATAACTGTCAGTATAAAGTTACATTTTGAGGTGCTAATGAAAATAGACACCGACAGAATAACGTCTGCTTGTAAACGTAAAATTTATATTATTTCATTTCGGTAAAGCGAAAATGAAAACGAAAGAAACGTTTACTTAGATGTAGGGTTAAAATCTTATTAAATGTTTATCTTCTTTACATAGACGAGCGAATGCTCATTCTATCCCCATCCGTCAAATTACTTTTACTGTATAAAGTGACGGATTCTGTCAGAACATTTGGTTGTTGTTTTTACTTTGAAAACAAGGTTTCATTTTCACTAAAATATTAAAAAAGAATGCTCTTGTTCTAGCTCTATGTTCGTTTAGTCTAAATGCACCTTTAAAGATATATATATTATTGAGAGGCGCTACGGCCTAATAAAAGACCACAATAGATCACGAATTAGCTGTCATTTCATGAAATTACAAAAAGTGCACTACGAGTATTCACAGTGCATAGTTATATTCGAACCAACAATTCCGCGAATTGACACAAAACGACCTGATCAATCGACATGATCTTTGTAACCACATTTAAGCAAATAAATGAATTTGAATTTGAAGGAAGGATGGCGCCGCCCGTCCCTTCAATGTTGTCAAATCGTGCCATATTAACCTGGATGTACAATAAAATAGCATGTATTTGTCTTCTCGCGGATTCGTTCGTATATTCGTATAATTATAGGTTAACCTAATAATTATAGGTACCGATAGGTGTCAAAATTCATTAAATAATTAAATATATTTATCTGCATCTCGTTCTATATTCGAAATTATAAATTCATCCAGATTTACCCTAGCCCTATGACACGGCGGTACTAGAGGTATTTCCGCCTAATTGAGCAGTCCGCCTGGGGACCTCTGCCCTACAGAATACCGCGGTTATACATAATAACTTTGTGTTGTGTTTCCAGCGGTGAGTAGGGTAGCCAGAGCTCACTGGAGAATTTGTGTTGTCAGTGGAATGACTAAAGACTTGTCCTGCTTTGTCCTCTACACTAACGGCACAGAAACTCTGTGCTTCCAGGGTCGGCAGCGCGAGTGTGGCTTCTCTGGTGTTACACACGTCCATATGCCACGATAACCACTTTCCATCAGGTGGGCCGTGCGCTTGTCTGCCACCTAAGTGGTATAAAAAAATGACATTGTCATAAAAATATAAAGAAGTTATTGATCTCAATAAGAGTACATCTCTTTCTGATTTTATAGCAACTTAGACGATGATCTCAATTAATTAAGTGATAAATTAATAAATGATGTGTCCAAGCAGCCCCAAGAGGTCCCGAGAGCCTTTTACTTTCCCTCGATTTATCAACTTTAACGATGGGAACAGTAAAGGATTAACCTCAACCGATTTCAAAAGGGATTATAAATTAAACTTATTTTTAGAATGGACTTCACCGATGAATATAAATGCGGTAATAGGTGCAATTTAAACTACATTATTAAAATAAATTATATTATGTTATGATAAATGTTATGTTATGTTAGACAAGAGAATCTATTCTGTTGAGACTTCTACCAACTTATTCGGGGTTCAAGTCAACAGGCCAACACACGAAGTCAAAACACTTTTACTTGCTGATGAAGTAGGCTGCTAGGTAGTGTTGGCAGATTAACAGATGTAGCTTTGTTTTTGGCAGGCTTTTCACTAAATGGTGGGGTAAGACGGTATTCAATCCTGTAAAAGCCAAAATAAACCAAATATCATGGGTCAGATGGCGGCCTCCTGGTAGGTGAGCCTACGACACCACCGGAATAACTGCTTCAAATATCCCGAAAGTGGAAAACTCCGCATGGTTCCCGGCAGAGTAAAATTTGGATCACTCCATCTCTTCGCATACGGTGTCGTACAAGACGACAAAGGGATAGGGCTGTTTTTTATCAGACAGATATAGACTCAGCCTCAGATGCATGGCTTGAGTCAACAATAGTGCCCGGAAGACGGCAATTGGCTCACCCCCTATTACGTGGGACCGAATTCAATGATTGGTGAAATATGGGTATTATATCACCTCTGCCTAGCCCTTTTTTTTTATACCACTTAGTTGGCAGACATGTACACGGCCCACCTGATGGAAAGTAGTTACCGTGGCCTGTGGCCTATAGACGTCTGTAACACCAGAGGAGTCACAGTCGCGCTGCCAACCCTGTAAGTACAGCGTTTCTGTGCCGTCAGTAGAAGACAAATCAGGAAAAGCCTTTAGTCTTCCCACTGACGGCACAAACTCTCCAGTGAGCTCTGGCTACCCTACTCACCGCTGGGAACACAACACGAAGTTATTATAACCGCGGTATTCTGTAGGGCGGAGGTACTTCTCCAGTTGGACTGCTCAATCGGGCGGAAATGCCGCCGTGTCCTACCACCTCTAAAAGCCCTCCGGGGATAGAGACGTGATTACATGTATGTATGTATTGTCGCGCTGAAAATAAGAATAATACGTACTCTATGTTGTCTCCTTTTTGCTAAGAAAGGAAGTGGATTTTTTATATACGTTCTAGACAAACTATCGACCCTTGACCGTGAAATATATTTGAAGCATAAAATTGTATTACGATAAAATTAGTTCCGATATACAGGACTATTTTTATATACGCCGTACATAGGGTGTACTTGAATCGTGTAACGGAAGAAGTAGAATGATATCTCTGAAGTGTGTCTGTAAGGCTATTACAGTGTTGTTAACAATGTGATTTCTTGATTGAAAGTCTGTGAGCGTAAACATTTCGAGTAGATTGCTACTACGCTTCAAGTTTTTAGGCACTGAGGGGTTGAATGATACCTACCTCTTCATTAATTAGCATTATACCCGCGATTAATAGGCCCCTAGCTGTGCCCCTAGTCTGCCCATCACTATACTAATAGTCATGACCTAGACAAGTGGTACGTCGTTAGGAGAATAGAATAGAAAAAACTATATATAGGATTGATATTACGTTTACGACTGTGAAAAAAGTGTAAAAACCTCCGTCATAAAAAAATCCTCTAAAAAGTAGAAAATAAATTGTGTTGGTTAGCCTTTAACTATAATATATCCAGTAATATTTTGATTCAAGCGAGAACGCTTAAATCACTCCGTGCAATTATCGAAACGATCTAAGAGAACCTAAGATCGTTTCGATAATTTAATCGAATAATATACAAATATATTTAAACAAAAAAAAAAAACTAAATCCAAATCGGTTCATCCGTTCAGGAGTTACGATGCCACAGACAGACACACACACAGACACGTCAAACTTATAACACCCCACCACTTTTGCATCGGGGATTAAAAAAAGAAAAACTGAATGAAAAAGTTGGCTGGGACAGATTCGATGCGAAAGGCAGTGGGCCGGGCGAAATGGCGCACTTTAGAGAGGTCCATATCCAGCAGTGGACAGCGGTGGGCTGATTGATTGATTGATTCGATTACGACTATCATAAACTTAATAATATGCCTATCCCATAGGTACATTGATTATTCAATTATTCTACTAACAATGTGTCACTTGTCTGGAGGAGCAGGGAGTAAAACCTGTCCATCGTATGGTAGACAGAGAGGATACCTACAGTCACGACTACGACTTCTATTCAATTAGATAAACTGTTTATAAAATTGTGTATTGTATTGTAATGCATTGTGTGCATAGTTCCTGGATGTAGTATTGTCAAATAATTAAAATACTTCGCATAAAGTGACGAACAGCAACAAAAAGAGCTTATTAAACAGCACAAGTTATCCAATTCTCAACTCTATGACACGTATTTTGAAAATGAAGGACGTCCGCGTCTTTAGATTTATGATCCAACCACAATCCAAAACGACGTTGAATCATTCAAGAGGCAACAAAACCATTCAGGTCTAAACAAAACCATGAATAGACAGCTAATTCACGAACAACGGGGCCGTTTGATATAACCGAACAATTATTTAAAAAGGACACAGACACAACGCTGTAGGAAGTGCCTAGTCATCGCCAAGAAAGGGATGAAAAAACCTTACACTTTATGTCATTGTCACCTTTGTTTGTTGGTTTGTCCATTGTTCTGCCGCCATTGTGTTGGCTTTCTAGAAAAATGAGACCGCTTTTTGACTTTTGTTTACAGTTTAGTTTTGTAGTTCGTGAAGTATTATGCCTGGAGTTGGGCATAACGAGGTTTCTTGTTCGAATTTGTGACTGCTCTGAGTGCCTAGTGTGAGATTTGTCTCACATTCAACGTTGAAGAGTAATCTGTGATTTGTATCACATTGAACTCGCACTGGACACTCTGTTATGGAAATAATATTGCTGCTCTGTAGATTCATTATGATTGCGGTGCTCCGAATTTTTCACCTTAGAGTTAGGTGTCAGATTTAATTCTTCATTTATTTAGAAGATGGGATGAGAGAGAAAGGAAGTAAAAAGCATAACATAACATAAACTCACGCCTACATCCCCGACGGGGTAGGCAGAGGTGCTAGCACCCACATTTCGCCATACGACCTCATAATTTGGACTTCATCTATAACTATTTATACTATACATAATATAAATACTATATATAATACTTTTGGACTGTTTGTACTTTCAAACTTGGATTTTGCCTATATTTTGGCGCCCAATGGACCTTCGTGTTCCGTTCGACCTTATTTTCACCTTCGAAATAACGAATAAAAACTAATTTTGTTGGATGTAACCCCGATCGGTGCTCGAATGAAGTCGAAGATTCATGATTCAATTCAATAATAATTAGTTAGACTTCTATTATGCAGTCTGGTTTCCTTGACCTCATGTCTGTGCGTCATAACAATGGAAGCATCGAGTATGATATTACAATTAGGGTGCGTATTCACTGAGTGGCGGAAACGTATAGAATCGACCAGTCAAAGGGATAATTGGAGAGGAGACGTGTGTTATAATCAGTGTGGTCGATCGATTTTCCGCATCATTCCGCTCTACTCCGCACGTCTTAGCTACAATGGAAAGTAAGCTTTACACAGAAATTGCGTCTCGATATATTGATCGAGACGGTACGATATACACTTGCTGTCGCATACGTTTTTCATTATCATCATTTCATTAAACTGACCTATCCTGGCTTGATACAGAAAAAAATTGTAAAAAAAACTACAGATAATTATCTAATGCTCTGCGTCCGGGGCCAATAATTCTTATGGCCATGAATTCCACGCAAGTGCAAGCAAGTTAAGTGCATAAAATACGAACAAACGGCCACTGACTTTTATATTATCGTCGATATAGATATTGGTGACTATAATATTTATCGATAATATTTAATTACTTTTACCGCGTTCTAAAAATATTGCCTGGGCTCAAGTCAACCTCGTCGCTGGAATAGAATGAGACTCCTTTGTCCGCATTTAACCTCCCTTTAGAGACATTGTACGTGCAGAGTTACTGGATAGAGCAGAGAGCCTAGCTTCGCCCAGAAACGCAGAAGCTTACTGAGGACTTTACAGGTTTCGCGGCGCGACCTCACTGTGCTGAGAATTTGTGATCGTTGGGGGGCTACTGCCTCGCATTCCAGTATTAAGTGGTCGGCCATTTCCTCGGCAACTAAGCATCCCTTGCAGACCGGGATGTCCGTTATACAGATGGTGTACATGGTGCTTGTTGAGGGGGCCTATAGGTATATAGGTCCGTTATTGTCCCCATAACAGTTTTTAGGCTTATTCTGTCTAAGTTTACGAGACGTCTCGTGAGCCGTTTGTTTACTAACGGCATGGCCATTTTTAATTGCCTGTTGTCGGTGGATTATGTCCATCTTTGATTGGGTAGTTCCGTAGATAACTCACGTGTCCAGGTGCGGAACTGTGAAAAAGGGATCGGTAGTAATGGTAGCGGGCCAGCAAAGGTCATACCGGAGCCCCTTCTTGCGACTTCGTTTGCGGCATCTTTGCCGTAGGACCCACTGTGCTCTTTTATCCTCTGTTTGGTAGTATCTATTATTTGGTGATTTAGCGCTTTTAGAACGGCTGTTCTGTCGTTTAGGAGTCTTATGTGTAAGCTCTTCACTTCAGTTCGCAGATTGCCATCGACGCCGTTGTTATGGCAACACGTGCTAAACAATGGCTTGATGAGGCTTTCCTTTCAGGGTTATAACAGCTATGTAGGTTTTCCACTAGCGACTGTCGTTTGATCTGCCAGCCCTGAGAGGAAAGCCTGCACTACAGTCCGATGAAGAAGGTGAGAGAGCGATTTGAAAATGTTGGTGGATTCGCGTACATGCAGAGGTCAATATTCTCAGTACATTTAGATGATTAATTCGTACTTTATGCGCAGTTCATTCTATAAAAACACGGGCCTCTTCACAATAATAGCTATAATTACAAATACTTACAGATTAATGAACACATGATAATGTCCTATAAATAAACTGAACGTTTATTGAACTTGCCAATACATATCTATACCACAGAATTAATAATAATGCCTACCTATACTCCATTTGATTAGTACTTAACTAAAGCTTAACAATCTTGTTGCGATTTTTTATAAAAACATATGTTAAACAAATTAATACGTAAACTAAGCTGACTAACTAGTAGTATGATTTGGTTTGCAGTCTTTAAAATTAGTTTCCAAACAGAAAAAAGCAATAAACTGAAATTTTAAATAAAAAATATTAAAAAGTCACATCGTTACGTTTTACCTAACCAAATGAAGTATAATTGATACTGTACAAGCAGCATATAATACAAACGTAAATATAAAAACACTGATCGTATCTATCTGGTACTCTTGCTGATGAACTGAGGTTCGTTTCACCTTATGACAGAGATTATGATTGACATTAAGTCATTAAGAACTAAGTGGTTCAGCGAATCATCACTTTGCCGCAACATAAAGACCTGGAATTCTTTATCAGCTCACGGGTTTCCTTCTTCCTACAGTCCCGGGTCCTTTAAGCAAGGCTTGGTAAAGCATATGATGAGGCCGTTTAGCCAAGGACTACCATTGTAATACTGTTGGTGTGTGTACTGAAAATTATTTTTCCTTAGACTATGCGTTATTATAGAATATGCGTATTCAGTTTACCACCAAATGTGGTCATATTAGCATGGCCTAAAATGTATAAATAGTCGCTCCCGTAAAAGCCAAACACTCAAAGAGTTCAAAGAAAGGGAGAAGTAGAAGAGAAGACCTAGGCAGCCCATAATTATTCTGTGTCCCGGAAAAATATAAGCTTTGCAACCAGTACCATTACTCTGGTGGTGGTGACGAAGAGTATTATTAACTTTTGAGTTGTCATTTGCACCAATTACAATGTATTTTCTGCCAATTAAAACCTGTTATTTTTAAACTATCGCGGTGTAAACTCTTAATTTTATCAGTATCACAATAAACGGGATATTTACCAAGCCAAAACAAAATCCCGAGTGGATACAGTAAGCATCGGGTGTCGTGAACGTGATCGAGATCGGGTTCGAGTTTGTAGTGAGAGTGAAACCAGTGGTAGTGCAGATACGCGTAGTAAAAGAACTCGAAAGAGGGTAGATCGATATAAATACTCCTAGGAAAAAACTTTTTCTCTGTTCACCGCCACTACTCCATTTCCTCCGTGATCATGGTGCTTGCAACAGCGTCGAAATATCGGAAACTCAAAACAATGAAACATGGTAAATATCCCGTTTATTGTGATACTGGTGTGAGTGACCATGATAGTTTAAATATCTTAATTTTATTGCGGTTCGGGACAAACTTACTTTTGCTGACGTTTCGGAAGCGTTGCAGCACCCGTAGTCATGACTTGACTGCAACGCATCCGAAACATCGCCGTCGCGATCGCCCCGAACCGTAATAAAATTATGAGTCAAAATCTGTTTCAGTTTGTTGCCAATAGCACAGTTTAACGAAGTCAACAAGCCACCACTTCAAGTGACAGAGTGTTTCTATATTTAGTTTAAAGCCACTAGTCCCATTCCGTCACGAGAAGTGGGCGCGTTCAGATTTTCTGACACTTAACCTTTATAACGTTTAGTGCTAGCTTAACTTAAGTGTGGATTAATCTGAAACATTTTGTGAGGTTAGTGCGGGTTGTCAATAGCTGTGGAGACTTTATGCAGCATTTACTTACCAAAAAACAAACTCAAAGAAGTAGAAAATAAACTGTGCCTTTTAACTTTGATAAACCTAGTAATATGGTGCCAGTTGCCATATCGGACCTGGTATAGGAGAACTCGTAAAGCACTTCGTCATATTATCGGAACTGTCCAAGGTCCGCATTTTTATTTTTATTTTTTATTTTATACAACTTAGGTGGCAGACAAGCACACGGCCCGCCTGATAGAAAGTGGTTACAGTGACCTATAATAAATGTGTGCAACACTTGCAACGCCAGCGGAGTCACACCCGTGCTACCGACCATGTAGGAACGGAGAGTTTCTGTGCCGTCTTTAATCTTCACCTTGACTGCACAAAACTCTCCAGTGAACTGGCTACCCTTCTCACCGCCGGGAATACAACACGAGGTTATTATAGCCGTGGTGTTCTGTAGGGTGGCGGTACATACTTCGGACTGCTCAATTGGGACGGGAATATCTTGACACAAAATAAGCATTTTTTGTAATTTTATTGAATATCCGTACTGACATGTAGCTTGCCTGCCATCTAACTGATTTAAAAAAGCATAATTAATTTGACTCATATTCTTCCCAAGATCATCATAGCAGTAAAACAAAATAAATAAAACTATTTTTTTTTTTCTGAATGTTTCCAAAATATTTATTAAATAGTCAATTATTATCAACGTGACATGAATAATTGCAACAGACTTTAGAATTGTATTATGCTGATGGTAAAACTTCCACAAAAGAACTCTTCAAGATCATAAGTCTTTTAAGAACCCATTTTTAAAGAAAAATGACAGTTAAGTAACAAGAAAATCTTCTCGAGTTGACAGTTAAAAATTATTTCGACTATTAACATCTAAACAGCCTTAATTATACTTATTTTGAGAGGTGAAGAAAAATGAAAACAGAGATACGGGCGTAACAGGCCATTTAAAAAGTTAAAAATGTAGTCAGATTTATTTTTAAATGTCGTCATTATAACATTTATAACTGACATTACATTCCTTATTTTATACACTGATGGTGAAACATACCAAAATAAGATTTGCTTAGGTTACACGTTTAGATCGTTTCAGTTTCGGCAGTATCTGTACATGTAAACTACCTTCTAACTTAACTATGGTATCAAATCATTTAGTTACCAATTATTTATACAAAATAAGATAAGATACAATCACAGATCATAACAGATCACATCAAATATTCATAAATTAGATACAATGAAACTAAAGAACTATTGTAAACTACCCATATGTGAAAAATGGTCAAATATTATAGTATTTAGAAATATAACTTTATAAACGCCAATACAAACCTTTGATAATGCCGTGAGGTGAAACAGGACAGGTGGTAATAAAAAATAGTGGAAAAGTAGAACAGTGTTATATTCAATATCTACAATTTCAATACTTTCAAAACTTATTTAGGATATTAATATCTAATATTGTTCATTCCTGTGGAAAGTTCAGGTAACAAAGTATTTATAATAAACTAGAGGTAGTCCACGGCTCCGTTCGCGTCGTACAAACATAGCCTTTCCCAAGATCTAAATCTATCTCTGAACCAAATTTCATCAAAATCGGTTCAGTGGTTTAAGCGTGAAAGCGTAACAGACAGAAAAAGTTACTTTCGCATTTGTTATATTAGTATGGATACCCTTCTTTTTAACGTGCGGAAAATCCCCACGGATACCCCCACCACCGGAGTCGGTGAGAGAGGCTATGTCGGACTCGAACCGACTAAAACGCACGACGCCTGTCGTTGCCGAAGGTGAGGTGAGGTTAACAGGCATATCCCTTGCACCCTAGCCGACCCAGAGCCTCCTCTCTTGAAGTATGGATAACCTTAAATAACAGCGCAATGATCTGTCAAAAGTTTTTAATCAATCTATAGACTTATTTCGAGTTTTGAGTCCACACGTATTCTATACCGGTATAATATATAAATAGGTAATTGAAATTAAAAATGAGCTATTTCATTTAGATATATTGACTTGGGTTAATGACACTCACCACATTAAATTGTCACCAGCGTTCTCTCAACAAAAGCGCGGTCACGTTATAGGTCAATATAGTATCTGATAATTTCTCGTCATTCGGGAATCTAACTGGGGTATCGGGGGTAAGGGTTAAATGAAGTGGGCCATATTTTATCTATGTTGTAACGTATTGACTGTTTGAGCTTTATATTTGAATGACATTTAAATGAAGCCATTTTTAACGGATTGTAGTGCAATAAAATTTATTTGGTAGTATTTAGATTTAGCCCGACGTTTCGGCTACTTTTCAGCAGCCATGGTTTTTTTTTTTAAGGAATATTAGAACCGAAATTACTAATGTTCTCTCTAAACTCTATAGCTAAGCTAAATTGATGAGTCAGGAGTGGGTTCACGTCGGTAGTGTTGGCGAGGACTCCAACCCAAAACCTTTCGATTGTAAGGCCGACTGCTTAGACACTAAGCTACCGACGCTTCTATTGCGAGGCAACTAAAGACGGTAGCTGTCAAATATTTCAGTTAGTGATATTCTCATAAACTTCAGATGAGTTGAGCTGTTCACTCAACTATGCTACTCAAGTAAATTTTTGTATTTAGATTAAGTAGACTAAGTGTATGTTTGTAAATAGACCAAAAAAAAGAAATGACCGCTGAGTTTCTTGCCGGAGTCTTCTTAGGACGGGGCCGCGTTTCGAACGGTGGTCCATTTAGTAAACTGATATTCATGTTCCTTTTTTGTTGACGTTTTGTAAGTTCTGATAATGGTCTATACAGAATAAATGATTTTTGATATTGACTTTGAAAAGCAGGTATCATGTTGAATGATATATATGTGAAATCAGATGGGATTCTGAGACACAAGTGCTCGCCGAAGTACCTTCCTACCAGTACGACCTCAAATTTTGGACCCTATTACAACAACACCTGTACGATCACAATTTTAAGATCATTTTTTATTACGTGCAAGAAATCCCCACGGATAGTTCCCCGCCGGAGAGGGAGAGGTTATATCGGACTGGAACTGACTAAAGTGCACGGTGCCTGTTGGTTGCCGAAGGTGAGGTTGTCAAGATCCTTTTATAAATGATATCCAAGCTTTGAGGTCGTACAGGTACATCAAACGTCGGTACGTAACCGCCGAAGTGACTTGTATTAGGGAGTCAATTATTGAATACCTACACAGATTTGTGATGGCATTATCCGAGAGGTCTGAACCCAATTCTAACACAAGTTATTAAGCGGAAGTATCGGGTATTTGGTATTGCCGTTCAATTGAGCAGTCCGACTGGGGAAGTACCTACACCCTACAGAATACGCGGCCATAAAAACCTCGTGTTGTGTTCCCGGCGGTGAGTAGGGTAGCCAGAGCTCACTGGAGAGTTTTGTACTATCAGTGGGAACCAAAAGCTTGTCCAGCTTTGTCTTTTACACTGACGGCACAGAAACTCTTGTGTTTACCGGGTTGGCAGCGCGATTGTGAGTTTCCATCAGGTAGGCCGTATGCTTGTCTGCTAACCAAGAGGTATAAAAAAGATAAGCTTAGATTGGTTTTCAATTTTAAATCGTACCGAAGTATGGTACAATTTGAATTAATGCTATTGAAATTGGTGCGTTCAACGGCATACCCCTTCAAATAAACCGTTCGGAAATATCAAATACGTTCCAATACACGTATTGTTTGTTTAAGCGAACGTGTACGAAGAATTGGTACAATATTTGGACGACAGAATTGCTTCATTACTTTTTCACAAGTCTAAACACGAATGATGAAAATGGTAGGTAATTGCATTTATTATTGCTGTTTCGGTCTTGGTTTGTTTTGTATTTTGTGTTATACGCTTATAGAATAAATAATGGATGTAATGCGGAGATAGCTTGGTGGTTAAGGAGTCGGGTTAACGATTGTGAAGTCCTAGGTTCGATTTTGGCAGATACTTTACCAATTACCTACGTGGATTTCATAAGCAATTTAGTTTAGTTGGACGGGGAGTGGATGATGGGAATACGTACTATTAATTTCTTCTCTTCACTACTGGGCATTTCTTAAAAAAAAAAAAAGACTAATAAGAGGTTTTAGTTGAAAATGGTGCCAACATATAAGGATTATCTGACCTAAATTAAATAAAAAAAAGCGAGGAGAGGGCCAGATCGAGAGAGATGGCCGGGTTGCGAGGGATATGCCTGTTAACCTCAACTTCGGTAACCAAAAACGACCCACAGGGGTCGTGCGTTTTAGTCAGTCCAAGTCCGACATAACCTCTCCCACCGGCTCTGGTAGGGGGATTCTTCGCACGTAAAAAAAGAGGGGTTAAGCGGACTGCAGGCTCCTAAGTGTAAATTTTAGAAGTAACCGAAACTAACGGTATTTTGATGATGCTGATGATAACTTTCCAATTACTCGACTGGTGCACGTGTAGTTCTGATCAACCCTAGTGAACTAGACTTCTATCTGTTTAACCAATGAAATATCATTTTCATCACGCGACATAGTATTCCACAATTTCATTGGTCGAAATAACTTTGAGTAGCGTAAGTGCCGCACTACAGCCACAATGGGTGTAGTTAGACGAGTTTCTTGGATAAAATGGTTCATAGGTATAACTCGGTACACATATCTTGAACTTCGCGAGACAAACGAGCCCCTCGCGCGCGGATTGTTGTGAGCCGTGTGGTTTCCGGCAGAGTAGAATTTGGACAACCTTGTCTCTTCCCATGCGGTGTCGTACAAGGCGACTAAGGAATAAGACTGTTACAGCCCAGACTCAGCCAGAGATGCATGGTTCGAAGAAACAATAGTGCCCAGAAAACGGCAATAGGCTCACCCCCTATTACGTGGGACCGAATACGATGACGGTGAAATGTGGGTGTTAATTCACCTCTGCCTAACCCTCCGGGGATAAAGGCGTGATTATATGTATGTATGTATGTATTTATGAGCCTGTGTACTGCCGTAATACACCGTGCTATCATCAAAAGACACCCAAGAAACGTGTTCTGCGCGTATAGAGAATATTTTAGGTCCAAGACATATGTCCCTAGCAATAGTCAAATGAGTTTCGTGGATAAGACGCTTTATAGGTATAATATAACAGTGCTCTAGATCCCACAGGGAACATAACCTTGTCGTGATTGAACTGCGGTACAGTTAGCATATTAACGTTTAGAGACTGGCCCTTTTGTGGTTAAAACATGTGATATCAGGTGTGTAATCTCATCAGATGCACAAGTAGACCACTTTCTGAATTAACCCTGATTAACTGACCGTATTGCGGTTGTAGTGTTCCAATTATAGGTTGAGAATATGCCATACTGCTTTTAATGAAGTGACAAATGCTTTATTATGTCATAGTTTTCTCGTGCAGTCATTGGAAATCCTGAGGTCATGAACATCCTCGAGCCTTTGTATTTTACCGTCTCTACCATGGTGAGTGTTCTGATGAGCTCTTCCAACTAATCCCACCCTCTCCTTTCCTACATAGGACAACACGTGCAGGGCTTAAATATCACCCTCACACTGTGCGGAATATACGAGCAAGAACCAAGCGGTCCGGAGACTCTTTTTTTTGCCGCACCACCAAGACCTGGAATTCATTACCAGCACACGGGTTTTCTTCTTCCTACAGTCATGATAAAGCATCTGATGAGGCCGCCAAGCTGAGTGCCACCATAGTAACATTACTTAGTGTCTGTATTGGTGATCCCCTTTCCTGAGACTTTGTCTTTAGCTTACCATCAGGTGTCAAGTTAGCGAGTACCTACTAGATAAAAAAAAAAACTCCAACCTAAAGAATACCGCGGCCATAACAAACTCGTGTTGTGTTCCCGTCGGTGAGTAGGGTAGAGTACACTGGGGAGTTTTTGTCCTGTCAGTGATACGATCAAAGGTTTACCCTATCCATCTGTTTCATATGCTTTTAACCTAGACTTTAATCACAACTTTGATTTTAAATACATATATTCTATAGATACCTATATCCAATATCTTGGCCCCAATCACGGTAGAAACTTGCACAAATAGCCTCGTCTTGCGCTGTCCTACTCACCGTTCCGATTTCATCCAATCTTCCTTTCCTGTACAATCTAAATTTCTTTGGAACGAGCTACCTCTTGGGATCAGGAGTTACACGTTTAAAATGGGAGTTCGGAAGCTCATGCTGGATAAATTGGAAGAAATTTCATTGTAATTATATTAAAATATGTATGGTTAGGTACTATTATGTGTATGTATGTTTTATTTATATAAATTTATGTATGAATACCTTACAGATTATTTATTATGTAGTTGTAGAGATTACCTAGTTAATAATAAAAATAATCTTTATTTGTGAATATGGTTTTTTTACAGTTGTTATAATTACATGGTATCTACTCATGTGCAGGCACAGCATATTCTGCCATTTGTGGCGTACAAATTTAATGGTATGTCAAGTGTAAATTAAAGTACATATTACCTATCAGTTACATGCATATTAAATTATCATATTATTTTTAAAAAAATCATCCTTATTATTTAATGTCAAGAAAGAATATCAAAATTAAAATCAAAATATTTTGTCAAATTATACACATTACCTTTCATAATGCATCTACTTTGTTATTTTCTGCACCACCTTATAGGTTGACTAGTAGAATATGCCTGTGGCATTAAGTCCGCCTGTGTACATATGTGCATGAAGCTAATTAAATAAATATTCACGTCTGTATATCCCCCAAAGGGTATTCAGAGGTGTATTAAGATCCACTGTGATCAGTGGAATATACGAAGTTTGCGAGGTCGACCTCGGCCTGCCTGCCCACTTACACGTATACCTACCTAACGTACTAGGTCTGTCCTAGCCTCCTAGTGTGTCACTTACTTAACCAGTCTCAAAACAAAATTAAATTTGGCACTTTACTGATTTTATTTTTATCATTTAAACCTTCGCCCAGATTTGGTGTGCCACTTTTTTGTGTTTAAAACTTATCTATATTCTTCTTACACATACAAGAATGATTACATTACATTCTTGTGTGTGTGTTAGTAAGAAGACGTTGTCGATGTATGAAAACGTTCATACCTCCATACCGCACCATAGAAACCGCATATTCGATTATTACACACTCCACAGCCTTGTTATAAAGGAACCGCCAAGTCAAGATGGCGGAGCGTTGAAACTTATAATTTCATAATACGTAAAGTTATGCAAAATTAATATGCACTAATAAGCTGTACGTTAGATACACACGAGTTTATGGTTTTTTTTATACCACTTAAGTGGCAGACAGGCACACGTCCATAGGCCATAGACTATGAACGTGTGTAACATGAGAGGAACCACACTTGCGCTGCCGACCCTGTAAGCACAGAGTTTCTTTTTACTGACAGCACGAATTCCCTAGTGAGCTCTGGCTACCCTACTCACCGCTGGGAACACTTATATGTGCAAGCGACAAAGAAGATACGGTATCACCTTTACATACAACCTTATACGAAAACGTGTGTACTTACTAAGTATGGGTAAAGTTGCATATGAAGGTTGTATATTTATGTATCTAACTATAGTGAGAATAAAGTACATACATGCTCATTATATTATTTTTTTTACCCCCGACGCAAAAACGAAGTAGTGTTATAAGTTTGACGTGTCTGTGTGTGTGTGTCTGTCTGTGGCATCGTAGCTCGTGAACGAATGAACCGATTTGAATTGTTTTTTTTTTGTTTGAAAGGTATATCAATCAGGAGTGTTCTTAGCTATGTTGCTATGATGTTATTCAAGCGTTGTAATGTCGGGGAACCTTGAATCGTTTCGATTATATGATGGAGTGCTTTACAAGTAATCGTCCTCCGACATGACAATGCTTGAAACAAAATATTACTAGGTATTTCAAAGTTATAGTGCTAACCAACACAATTTAATTTCAACTTTTTGGAAAAAGATTCTTGTGACGGGTTTCTTTTATTTATTCAATATCTTCGTCACATAAAAATCCTTGGAGATGCTTTGCCGCAGTCAGTGCCGGTCCATACCCTCCATCCATACAGTGACGAAGAAAATTCCGGCAAAGATGTAGGACATTCTACACGACGCCATTTGGCGTCCTTTAAGTCAATAGTCAAGTAAAACACATACTTTTCTTAAAAAAATAAAAAAGTTTCTTTACGAAATTATCTAACGACCCCGCTCACTGGAGGGTATTTGTGCTGTCAGTGGAAAGACGAAAAGCTTGTCCGGCTTTGTCTTTTGACACTGACGGCACAGAAACTCTCAATGCTTGCAGAGTTGGCAGCGCGAGTGTGACTCTCTTGGTTTTGCACGTGTGCATAGATCACGGTGACCACTATCCATCAGGTGGGCCGTGTGCTTGTCTGCCACCTAAGTGGTATAAAAAAATCTACTATTAGTGTCTACTATTAGTGCTTTCACCTAAAGAAATAAACCAGTCAGTACTCGTAAACGCATTTTAAAGACAAACAATTCAAAATTATACAAACTAAATGTAAAATTGTCTACTCTTGACGAATTTTGTTGATGTTGATAGCCGAAATTAGGTATTTACGTTGTCAACGTGAACAGAGAGCATCATTTAAGGGATCAGGTGGGGAAAGTCACCTCACATCAAACATTTCACGGACATTACGAACTGTACGTGAAAAGTATAGGGACATTAATACGTTTGTTCTTTTCTGTAACTTTATTTGTTGTGTGACAGATTTTCTGTGAGTACAAAAAGGAATTATTTTTTACATACACACATGTTAAGCCTGTAAATCGCCGAAGGGTTATGCAGAAGTATATTACTAATTACCACATACCTTTTGTCAATCACCATATCATCATATTTATATAAATGTTCGACCCTTTTCGCGATTTAATCATGGAACGTAATATTTTTTGCCGAAGTTTCGGATGCGTTGCAGCACCCGTGGTCACGACTGAAGTTGAAGTCGTGATCACGGGTGCTGCAGCTATTCCCGAACCGTTATATAATTATGAATTCACACCACGACAGTTTAAAAATAACATTACCATGTCATTATCTTAGTGTCGGCCTATGTTTTTAAAAACAGATTATTAAATAGTTACTATGTACGCAGAGACAATTTGCAAGTACAGTTGAAAAAGGATATATGGTTGCACCTTTATATACAAGTGCAACCGTATCTTCTTTGTCGACTGAAAGAAATATGTAAATATACAGAAATAAGTATACATCTTTTCCCATGTAAAGATGTATGTCTACTTATTTCTTTGGCCGATTAATAAATAGTTACTACGTACGCAGCGACAATTTGCAAGTTGACAAAGGATATATGGTTGCACATTTATATACAAGTGCAACCGTATCTTCTTTGTCGACTGTAAACAGGAAAGAAATATGTAAATATACACTTTTACATGCACATACACCTTCCCATGTAAAGATGTATACTTATTTCTTTGGCCACGTGTACATTAATAAAAAAAACTTTTACTTAAAAGCTTTGTCCGTTTCTACCATCAGTACAGTGTAGTATTTCCTCAAAACTCCTTGGAAAGAAGGATAGGGGCTAATGGACAAGTGACACCTTCGATAGATTGATTTATAGATGAAGTACAGGCAGAATTAGGCTGGACCGTTATAGATGTGTAACCTTGTAAAGCTTTGTGTGCATGTTACTCACTCGTGCTGAAACAACTGAACGAATCTGTTTAAAATTTGGTACATGGGTAGATTAACGTCTGGAGCAACACATAGGCTTTCTTTTATCCCGACAATGGGTTCCCTTGAGTTGCGGGAACGGTATCAAAATTCATAATTATATAACGGTTCGGGATTCAATCATAGAACTTACTATATTTGCCGACGTTTCAGATGCGTTGCAACATTAGTGGTCACGATTTGACTGGCTTGCGAGCGTCAAGAGGTATGCGGAGAACATTTTGAGTGCGCCTACCATCCATTATTTTTATAATGAATGGTAAGGTGGTGACACATCTCACTCACTTTTTTGGTTTCAGTGTCTTAATCTGTGTCTCCGGGACGTTCAAATATATTTATGACATTCTTATTTTTTTTTTAACTTCAATAACTTCACGAACAATCCTGATTAGTAGTGGCAATCAGTGAAAAATACTTTGGGTTGGTGAAACTCAATCCAGTGATTGGTACCCGACTCAAGATGTTCTGCTACTGCCGATTTATTTAATTGACGGTTTTTAACAGATGTGATATGTTCTCTGACTCTCTCTACAATGGTTTGCTTGGTTTGGCCTATGTAGGAACAACATTGTAAATATGTTTGTCACACTCAAACGGATGAACGGATCTGGATAAAAATGGATACAGATATAGATTATAGTGATCAGTATTTCATACGGTACCTATTCCAATGGTATCATTTTATATACACATTAGTGGTACTTCTACAGCTAGTTTCTATATAGCGGAAAGGACGTACCTATATGTTATAAGGAAACAGTAAGCAATTACGGTTACTTTTATTGCTGTGTTTCCGTTTATTTTCGCAGCCACAATTAACTAGCAACCCTTTGAGAGGAACTGTGTCGGTTATGGCATCGTATTTTAGATCTGTAACCGGAGGCCACTTTGATTTTGTGAAGAGAATAGTGCTATAATGATACAACAAATGGGTACAGGGTATCAGTCCCTGGTTTTACCCGTGCAACTCGAGATTTCGTTGGAATATCGGGATTAAAATTAGCATATGTTACTTCTGAATGATCAATCAATTAGCCTTTCGATGTCAACTGCTGGACATAGGCTCTCCTCTCCTAATGTTGAAAGGCTTTGGCCTACTGTTTACACCCTGGCTAGATGGGTTGGTACAGGTATTTATTTCGAGATTTTTCTTCTCTCGCAGTGATATCAGCTGCGTATTTGTCAGTTAGAAGCCTCTTACGACACCCTTCGGATGAGATGGGGTGGTGATACTTGTATTCTTTCTCCGTCACTACACGTATCTGAATGAAATTTCTTTCTAATAGTGAATGAATTATTAAAATCGGTTCATTATATATAAGGTGATGGTGCAATGCGCGGATGCGTGGGCTGCCACCTCCTCCTTCTGCGAGCAAGTAATGTTCGTAAAGGAGGCGGCGGAGCGCAAATGGAGGAGATTCGCTAACCGCACAGCCCATAACCAGTGGAGCCCCCCCCCACCCCCCCCACCCCCCATATCCGGGGACTAGGGGACCAGGTCGAAAGAAATGGCTCCTCCAGCAACTTACGATACTCAGACGGCGTGCGTTTTAGTCAGCTCAAGTCCGATATAACTTCCAACACCGGCTCCGACGAGGGAGGTATTCGTGGGGTTTTTTCGCATTATAAAAAAGGTGATACGAAATTCGATTGTAAACTTAATTGAATATGGTCATTTTTAATTTATTGGGAAATCCAGTGCGATCGTGCGAGTGTTGTTTTTTGATATTCTGACATTTTAATTATACTGTCAGTCTTGAGATTAAAAGAATTCAATATCTTAGTTTTATTTATATAAAAAATTACATCAGTCGTTTTGTTTACAGGTGTGCAAGGCTGTTAGGAAAATAGAAAAATTGACATGTTGAGCTGTCATTTTTTAGCTATTTTATTAGATTACAAAACGTTAACTTGAAATGTTATGATGACTTAAAAGAAATAGTACTCAAGACGTGACGATATAGCATTCGGTTCGATTCCCATTCATGGTAAAAAATATGTGCAGTCACTAAATAATAACATTATTTTTCACATTTCAGAACCCTGTTGTATCATTCTTCTTACACATAATCTGCTCTGCACACAAGCTCTGTATAAATAATTAAAATAATACCAAATAAAAATATTCAATTGCGCCTAAATAACTGTACGGTTCTAGCTGACAGGGGTTTGGGTAAAGTTGGTGTCGATTTGAAATTGAGCAGCCATTAATGAAAATAATATAATATGAAAGAGCAGTATAAAGTGACCAAAAGTTACTGTTGACAAACTTCTCTAAACCATAGCGGGACGTAGCTATACAGTGTGGAATTTTTAAACTGTCCTGCAGAGAAAGTACTCTAAATTTTATTTTATTATATTTGGAAAACTTACAGCTAGTGTATAGTTCATAGTCTTAAATAATAATGAAGGTCATCAAACACATTAACAAGGAAAAAAGTACAGTAGGTAGACAAAATTAAATATCTATTTTCGAATAAAACCACTACAGATTGTTATTTTATAATCACAACACCCTGATCCCTTATACTTGGTGAGTAGGGTAGCCAGAGCTCTCTGGAGAATTTGTGTTGTCAGTGGGTAGAATAAAGGCTTGTCCTGCTTTGTCTTTTACACTGACGGCACAGAAAGTTTGTGCTTACAGGGTCGGCAGCGCGAGTGTGGCTCCTCTGGTGTTACACACGTCCATAGGCCACGGTAACCACTTTCCATCAGGTGGGCCGTGTGCTGGTCTGCCACCTAAGTGGTATAAAAAAAATCATTATATCAGATATATAATATTTGTAGATTAGGTACAGAATCAGAATTCAGTACTAACTCGCACGTATATCTAAAATAGTTCAAAATTCCAAACGTGTCTGTTACAAATCTGTTCAACTACGGAACCCGTCCAATCTCGGCTTGACCACTTTTTATATAGGTGCTTACACTTAAGCCGGTTAAATGAGCTTCAGCTGTATTTGTGCACGGCTTACGGAAAATATATAGCCTATGGACACCCGTAAGTGTGGCTTTCTCACAAAACCTTATGTTATTACAACTGGCAATACAATTTAATAGTTCTTTTTGTTACAAAAAAAGTAATCGAATGTGTTTTTGTGTCGGCTTACTCCATTCTGTGTTTAAAGATGAACATATCCAGGAGGTAGGACACGGCGGTATTTCCGCCCAATTGAGCAGTCCGACTGGGGAAGTACCTCCATCCTACAGAATACTGCGGCATAATAACTACGTGTTGTGTTCCCAGCGGTGAGTAGGGTAGCCAGAGCTCACTGGAGAATTTGTGCTGTCAGTTGGAAGACTAAAGGCCTTTATTTTACGTGCGCAAAATCCCCACGGATACCTCCCCACCGGAGCCGGTGGAGGAGGTTATGTCGGACACGAACCGACTAAAACGCACGCCGCCTGTGGGTTGCTTTGGTTGCCGAACGTGAGGTTGACAGGCATATCCCTCGCACCCCGGCCGACCCAGGGCTATCTCTCACGATCTGGCCCTCTTCTCGGGTGTGGGGACGCCAGGCGCGCCACCACCGCGGCCTGCTTCTGCCAGGGTGACAGGCGGCTCCACCTGTCACCCCCAGGCCGGCGCTCATAGGGGGCGGAGGTCGTTCATCGACCTCCGACGCCCGAGTTGCCTTCGTACGCGGGCAGCTTGTCTTGCGATCCTTCGTCGCTCTCGCTGAAGCTCCCGCCCCGCCTCCTCCTTCACGAGCATTACTTGCTCGTAAAAGGAGGCGCCGGCAAGGTGGAGAGCGTGAGAACCCTCACTCCCAGGGCCGCCACAAGCTCCCGCCTCGGCGTCTCCCACGCTGGACACTCGGTGAGCGTGTGCGGACCTGAGTCCTCGCTCGCGTCGCAGTGATGACACTCGGAGACTAAAGGCCTGTCCTGCTTTGTCTTCTACACTGATGGCATAGAAAGTCTGGGTTTGCAGGGTCGGCAGCGCGAGTGTGACTCCTCTGGTGTTACACACGTCCATAGGCCATGGTAACCACTTTCCATCAGGTGGGCCGTGTGCTTGTCGGCCACCTAAGTCGAATAAAAAAAACATTTTATACTTTAAGGTTAATTTTGTAAGAGTTAACTCAAATCAGTATAAATAATTAAATATCAACCTTATTCTATTAAGACAAAGTTGAAAATTATAAGCAACTGTTTTTTGGATAGGATTTAATGCTGCATACTATTTTCGGCCTTGTCATCTTAAAATGAATTTATGATTTCAATTGACTCTGCCCAGCCATGTTAATTGGAATCCTGAAAATTGAAATGATATTAAAGGCATTTTTTTCTAGTTCACTAGTAAACACGGACCATTTGACTAAACTAAATTACTAATGTAAGAAGCGGGTTACTTCGGTTGTAGTGATTCAGGATTGAACCTACAGCCTATCAATTGCAAGTCTAAACTTAACTCTTAAGCCAAAATATACTGGTGTTTCGAATCTTTTTCCTTATTTTTTTAAGTACCGCATCAATCATGAGTGCTTCAGAGATTAACGCCACAGACCGTGTGGTGTTAATCCATATTGTTCAGCCGATTGACCCATAAATAACGTTATAAGTAGAGTATCTACCCAGAACATAACGGTCGTAACACACATGCTACTTTAAGCGTCGGTATTTTGCGATTTAGGCGGAATAAGTTGAGTTCAACCAGTGAAAAATTATCTAACTTAACTGATTTTAAACTATTTACTCAAGAAACTCAATAAATTATGCCAATGCATTCCAAATTAAATTTAATTAAATGCATTTCACCTATGAAATTCAGCTATAATGAATCTGTCAAACTTGCATGCGTTTTGGCGATAATATACCGTTTAATGTACGGAGTGTAAAATCCAGATGATCTCTTAATAATATTATTATGACCAATAATATCAAGAAAGAAAGAACTATTTATTAAACACACACACTTACACAAAACAGCAACGTGATTGCTGAAAATTTTCAAAAGTTAGTATACAAACGCGTTGTGAATTTTGTTGAATCACAAAATTATGGTAATATAGTGGTATTGCTAGGCATTGCCTCTTGGTTTTCTATTTTTTTGCTTAGTGACTATGTTGAGCAATAAAAAAGTGACAATTATGATCGTTTGTATAACTTGCCTGATAATGTATTTGATCACACCATTGGCCTGCCGGGAAACTATGATGAAAAAGTGTCTCGTGTTGTTTAGCCTTAAAGTATTACCTCATCAGCCTTTTGTTAAGGGGACGATCGCGTGTGTGCTTAATGTATATCGTTTAATTGATACCCATACTTAACAACACCTCGTAAAGGGCTAGTACCTACGTGTTGCTTATCTTTATGACTTAAAGGAAATGGATACGTTGTAGGTAATACATATTACAAATGCTGGATTGTTTAGCTTCAGAATAGATGTTCAATTTGTACTTTTCTGCGTCTCCTTCTACGAGCAATTAATGCTTGTGAAGGAGGACTACGGGCGGGGTCGGGAGCGGCAGCGGGAGCGAAGGAGAATCACAATCCACGCTGCCCGCGAGGCAACTCGAGCGTCTGAGGTCACAAAATGACCTCCCCCCCATGAGCGCAGGCCTGAGGGTGACGGGTGGAGCCGCAGGAGCAGTCCGCGGAGGGGTTACGCCTTCTCATATCGGGGTCGAGTTAGGGACTCCGTGGTCCCCACACCCAAACAGACCCAGATCGAGAGACCCTGGGTCGACCGGGGTGTGAGGAATAACCTCACCTCCGGCAACCAACAACAACGCACAGACGGTGTGCGTTTTATTCGGTTCAAGTTCGACATAACGGAGTGTGTCCGTGAGTATTCTGCGCACCAAAAAAAAAATTACTTTTCTATAACGCGCACAGCATTTGTCAGGTCAGCTTAGTATTATTTCTATAAGTATTATTTATAGGCCCTTTGGGCAAACATTCTTCTATCTGGACCCGTCCTAGATAGTTTGAATTCTTGTATTACAGCCACGAGGGAGCGATTGATAGTTTATTGATTACTGGTTACATACATAGAAGATATTCAAATGGACGCATAAAGATAAGCATTACGGTAGATACCAATCGGTGGAGTTATTTAAAAGTCTACCTGAGCATCTAAGGGACCTCATATACGAGTATAACACACACATGTTCAAGTCTCAATTAAAAGCAATCTTGTTGGACAAATGTCTTTATAGTATAGTTGAACTCTAGATGATTCTGTTATGGTATATTGTAGGTTTCAATTTTATAGTTTTTTCTGTCATGGACTTTTACTTAATTGAATTATTTTGAATCAAATTAGTTGACATTCTTGATGACATTCTTCAAATCAAATTATCTACCTACTTGCATGACATTTTGTATTTAATTCTTAGGTATTTATTTTTCTGAAGTGTAACATTTTGTGCAAGTTGTATTATTATTTATTTAAAATTCTGTAGTAAATTGTATGTGTAGTAAAATAGGTTAACTTTTTTCAAACACGATGTAAATTGCTCATGAAATAAATAAATCATTTTTTTTTTATATATAGAACACGTCAATTATCCTTCGCCTTGCCTGATAGCAAGCTGAAGGCAAAGTCTCAGAAAAGAGGGTCACCATTACTTACACATACCATGTGACATTGGTGACACTCAGCTTGACGGCCTCATCATAATTATGCTTTTTCACTCCCCGCTTAAAGGACCCGGGACTGTAGTAAATCAAATCAAATGCACAAATTGTTTAACTATAGTGGACATTATGCGTATTGCTAAAGACTGGAATGCACTGCCCGAGTCTAAGTTTCCAAAAAACTTTTATTTGTGATTCTAGAGTGAACTAATTCAAGTAAGCGTGCTTCACTATCAACCACAAAATCACTTACCAACAGGCCATAAAATCCATGAAACGCTAAGCATAACATAACATAACGTCACGCCTATATCCCCGAAGTTGTATTCAGAGGTGCTAGCTCCCACATTTCGCCAGTTTATGTTTAGGTCCCAATGTAATAGGTGGCGAGCCTATTGCCATTAACGGGGCACTTATAAACCTGCGATAAATACACACATAACTTCGAAAAGCATCGAAAATCGCTAGGCATTTGTCAATATTAAGTGTTGGCCCGAGCTTTAATTGACGATGATGCTAGTTCCAATATTTTTGTTCAATAAAGAATGTGAAGTTTTCAATTCAAAAATAGAACAAACAATGCAATATTACCACAAACTATATGTTAACATTTCGATAAACCCTTATAATATAACCGAAACAATAACGCACCAAGCTCCCATATTCAAGCCAATACCATCGATATTGCATTGGATTATCGTGATTACAGAGAAAATACTCGATAATCGCGACCTCGTGAGATATTGCCTTTCGGATTCAATCTATTCAATCGATGCGTATTGTTTTGGTTCTCGTTTAAATGGGATTCGAAAGAGGAATGTCATTTTCATTATGGCCAGCACTGCGTATATAATTATAATACGAGATTCGAATATGTGCAAGCATTCTCATATTCGACTTCTCACTTTCGTAATACTCGTGATTCGAACTATGATAAACATAAAACATAAACTTACGCCTATATCCCCGAAGGGGTAGGCAGAGGTGCTAGCACCCACATTTCGCCAGTTTATGTTTAGGTCCCAATAAACTAACTATGATAACGACAATATACCAAGTAACACCGCTGCACCACCAAGACCTGGAATTCATTAACAGCACACGTGTTTCCTCCTTCCTACAATCCCGGGTCCTTTAAGCGGGGCGTGAAAAAGCATCTGATGAGGCCGCCAAGCTAAGTGCCACCATTGTAACATTACTTAGTGTCTGTAATGGTGACCCTCTTTCCTGAGACTTTGCCTTTAGCTTACCATCAGGCGAGGTGTAGTCAAGTTGGCGTGTCCTAGATAAAAAAAGTAAATACAAACTTTTCTTTTCACAGTAAAATCGTTTGAAATATAGTCGCCATCATTTATTGTAAACCGGCAGCACTCTATTAATAAAGCTGTTAATTTGAAAGCATGCGCGATTTGAAAAAAAAATGCATCAGTATCAAAATAAACGGGATATTTACCATGTTTCATTGTTTTCAGTTTCCTATTACTCCTAGGAATAACTTTTTCTCTGTTCACCGCCACTACTCCAGTTCCTCCGTGCTCATGATGCTTGCAACAGCGCCGAAATATCGGAAACTCAAAACAGTGAAACATGGTAAATATCCCGTTTATTTTGATACTGATGGGAGTGACCATGATAGTTTAAATAAAAAAAATGCATTTGATAACCCTACGCGAAGATTAACAGGTATAATATTTTTTTATACCACTTAGGTGACAGACAAGGACACGGCCCACCTGATATAAAGTAATAATAATAATAATAATAATAATAATAATAATAATAATAATAATACCACGTACCCCATTCTCCCGAGGAATAGGATTTATTCCCCCTCACCTTGTGTGCTTGCCTTTAATGGCCGGCCATGAGTGGAGTTGCAAGAGCAGAACCTATGCTCCAGGTTGGAAGTGTAAAATGTCATAACGCCGGGGGCACGCTGACTGGTATACCGGGAACTTGCACCCCGCAGACTCACCTCTCGACAACCTTAGCCGCTCAACGGATGTTGCTCCATGGCCGCACTATATGTGGCTATTTTAATGGGGCCCATGCAATGAGTTGGCAAGTCACCACCTGCCTTTTTACAATTTTGAGACTTATTGTCACGGCAGGCGTCCGTTCTCCCCCCATAGCCCATTCACCAGTCCATCCAATTCTCAATCCCATAGCCCATAATTTAGTTTACATCGCGGCCACAGCACCGCACAACAATAGTCTCTGCACCTGGCGGGGACCATCTCCCGGTGTATCATATTGTGCGCTCGGGGATGATATCCGCCATGTGCATGTGTATTCCTAGCATATTAAATTCTCATAAAAGGGCCTCTTCGTCTTGGCTTCGGCCCGACGCACGCCTTCCAAAGACCCGGGACTCCATAGTCCCGAGAGTCAAGGTACTGAGAAACAATAATAATAATAATAATAATAATAATTTATTTTCGTTAACAATAAGTTACAGTTTAAATGTACAGTGATCGACGTCACCTTTTAAGCAAAATTTGCCTGTGTCAGGTGACATCGCTCTTCCATATCTACTAGTTATTAATTAGAGTTACATGTAGCTGTAAACAAACTATCACAAATAAATGCAAACATGTACTATCTAGGTATTATGTAGATACAAGTGCTTTACTTTAGAGCTAATTACAACTATATTATTTGGTGGCGCTTGGCAACGTGCGGTAATGGACTGTATTGCGGGAAGTAGCTAACTGTTCCATTGACGCTTTACACACAAAAGACAGGTGGTCGGGTTGCCGCGGGCGTGATCCAAGCAATGAATGCAACCCGAGAAATTAGGAGAGGATGCACTAACCTTCACGACACACGTGTTTCATCGCAGCCGGTACACGGATCTTCTCTTCCTTGCTCAGGAGCTGCCGTCAGCGTCACTAGATCACTTGAGGAACACACGAGAGGCACAATCCGATCGGTAAAGGTCTATGAAGCGGTAAAAATGTAACAAATATTAATCATTTTTGAGAGACGCGAGCGCGGTCCGTCATTACGCTGGCTAGTTCAAAGCGAGACTCAGTGTCTATATTTCACAAATGGCGGACGGAAGCCATATCTATGGTTAGTGCGGGAGAGGAGACGGGTATAAAAGGAGTGTGTTTCCGTGTCAAAATACAGTTTCTACACCGGCGCAACCATTCCCCCCGGCTTGAAGGGTTACCTTCGAAACGACAAATGCGAAACAAATCTAAAGTCTAATCTAAATCTAGGTTTGGGAAATAACAACTAAAATATAAACCTAGATTGGAGCTCGTGCCTACCGCTGGCTAGGCAGAGGGCAGAGGCGAACAAACAACACAACGCAACAGTCTCGACCAAGACGAGACGCGATTAGCCAACAACAAAATAAGGGTCTCTTCACGTGGGACCGATACAACAAGCGAGTGCTTCTTCTCCTCGGGTGGTTCGGAAACCGTAGTGGGATTGAATTGACTAACTGGCCACTTATCTAACGCGGCATGAATCCAGGACGGTCCACTAAACCATAACGGGTGATCTAAAATTTGCGAAGGAAGCAATCCACGAGAGAGACACCCGGCTGGGTTGTCGGTGCCAGCAACGTGAAAGAGATTATGTGGCGCCAATTCAGATTGAATTTTTGCCACTCTATTAGCGACGAATGTGTCCCAACGATGGGGCGAAGAGTGGGCCCAACACAAAGCGACTGTTGAGTCCTAAAAGCTAAAATTCTACTAATATTAATGCGAAAATTTACAATTATGTCAAATAAATTACCTTAAAGATTCCGACCACAATACAAAATGTCATTAAGCGACACGGAAGTGCTAGTCTTAGCACTGCCATCCAAAACTACGCGGAGTTTTAGTAGTAAGCTTATCTTCTCTAATAACTCCGCGGTGCGGGATAATGTACGAAGGCTGGGTCCCGCCAGTGTCCGCAGGCGCAGGTGAGATGTAACCTTTATCTAAATATTCGTTAACAACCTCATCATAGGCCCGCTTCGACTTTGGGGACGCCTGCATCTTTCGTTCCAAACAAAGAAAGCGTTTTTCAGCGGATACACGGGAGCCACCGAGTGAAAACTTGCGGATGGTAGACTCCAGTGGCGGCTCGACGGTGCAACAGAACGAAGCAGTCGAGTGACTAAAACTATCTATAGAAGCGGGTGCGGAACCAATTATAACAAAACCAAGAACTGTTTCCAGTGCGTGCGGAGCGGGGTACGTCGGTCCCCCTTGAACCTTACGTGATAACTGGAGGTGCGGGAGAATCGAAGCGCCGATCAATATATCGACGACTCCAGGAACAGCGTAAGTCTCATCTGCTAAAGGCAAGTCTTTAAATTTCGTTAATAAAGACGTGTCAACCGGGACGGTAGGCAACTGTTCAGCTATTCTATCTATAACGAGCGAATCCATGTCAAACCAAATATTATTATTAAAACGAGATCTAAACCTTGTTTTAACGGTGCCACGAACAGCTGACTGTAAGCTTCCAAAACCCTTCACCACTGAGCGGGTTGAACGCTTATCAACATTGAAACCAAGACGCCGACAACAATCTTGAGTAATAAAATTACTTTGCGAAGCGCCATCTAACAGCGCTCGAACAATGCGCGGCTTACCTAATGCATCAACAATAACAACGCGAGCGGTCGCAAGACACACAGTAGTGAGTGCAGCACTAGCGGAGAACGAACACAAGGTGACGTCATCCGCGGCGGTCACCGGGCGGGCCGGAGCGCGCGCGAGCGCGGGCTGCGGCTGCGGCGCAGGCTGCCGTGTGTCACCGCTCGACGAGCCAACCGTGCTCACATTGGATGCGGCATTACTATTCTCAAAATGAAGCAAAGTGTGGTGTCTCGCTTGACATTTGCGACAACTATTTCTACTATTACATAAAACAACGCGGTGTTTAGTACCGAGACAATTAAAACAAAAATTATTAGCGCGAACAAATTTATAACGATCACTAGGCGACAATTTTAGAAAACCAGGACACCTGTACAGTTGCGAATGATGAGTGCTACACAAAGAGCAAACAGGTGACTGTACACGTGCTGGTGCGGTACTAACATAAGTATGAGTTGACCTCAGTGACTTCGATGACGCATCTACTTTGCGTGCAGAATCAACAACTATCTTCGCGCCTTCATGTTTCGATGAAGAGCGCTGCAATACTTTTATATGCTCGCGAACAAAACTTTCTAAGTCTTCGAACTTAGGAATTTTATTGCCGCGATGATCCGACTCAAACAAACGAATGGTTTCGGAATCTAATTTCCTTAAACCCATATACAAAAATACGAAGTCGCAGAGGTCATCAATCTTTAGGTTCTTTACGGCGCGAACAGCTGACGCGAAAGTATCTAGAAATTTCTCTAAGTTTTGATCGTTACATGCCGCAATAGATTTCAAATCAAACATCTGATCTAAATAGGCGTTAGCTACCGATCTTTTATCCTCATACCTAGCTTTCAAAGTATTTAAAATTAAATTATAATTCTCGGCACTAAACGTAATTCCAGCGCAAACGGTTATAGCTTTACCAGTCAATTTTTCAACGAGATAATGCAACTTTTCGTGATCTGTCAACGAATCGTTCTTATCTATTGTATTCTCAAAACTATCTATAAATAGACACCAATTGCGAATGTTACCATCAAACTCGGGTATTTGAATTGGTGGCAACTTAGGTCGGTCGCGAGTGGGGTTGGGTAGGTCAGCCGGCTTCTCCAAACTCCTAGCGACGCGTTTGATACGACAATACAAATCGTCAAACGACGACAAGGCTTGATAACTCACTGAGTAATCGGGATTCAAATTCAACTCTAAAACGTTGATGTCATGTACTAAGGTTTCGAAATCCGCGCGTAGACTATCTAAGTTTTCTATAGAACACAAGAACGAATCTCTGATGACCAAATCAGAGGTTTTAAGTGCATTATCATAAATCGATTGTACGCGAGAGTAAATCATTTCTTTTTTAGCGTATAAAAGTTTCAATTGAACCTTACCGGTCTTATCAACCTTTGGGGACATGTTTACAATTAAATCTCAAACTAAAGTGCGGTAAACAACAAATATGAAATGACTTAATCTTAGCGGTACAGAGCAGCGAGGCGGCGCGAGCGATAACCGTAGGTAGGTAGGTACTTATAACTGCCAGTGCAAGCTTGAACTAACGCGCATAGCAACAAGATCGTACCTACGCGATGGTCGCTGTCTAGGTTCAACTATTATTTCAGAGATTAAGTATTGCGTAATATCTATTCAAATTAAAATACTTTCGTATGAATTGGGATGAGATGCGAGCGAGGTAGGTACAGCCACGTGTCTACCCACGCAGGTACTAGGCAAATACGACGCGAGCCGAGAACAACGTAATTGAAAAAAACAAAACAAAGCCAAATGCGTTAGGTATTACACTGTGCCTATGCACTAGGGTGTCTAGTATACCTAAGATCTAAGCCTAAATGTCTGGATGCGGGGTTTTCTACTAAAATAACCAGGCACTTAGGTGCGGTGCGAAAATTGTGAACTACGATTAAGTGTTGATATGATACCTAACCTATTTATGTATTAGGTAGGTACAATGCGAGCCAGCGGCGAACGGACAACAAATTCTAAGCCTAAATGTCTGGATGCGGGGTTTTCTACTAAAATAACCAGGCACTTAGGTGCGATGCGCTTATTCCCATTAGAATAATAACAAAATACGAACTACGGCTAAGAATCCGGCTCGATCCGGACCAAAAATGGTGGCGCTTGGCAACGTGCGGTAATGGACTGTATTGCGGGAAGTAGCTAACTGTTCCATTGACGCTTTACACACAAAAGACAGGTGGTCGGGTTGCCGCGGGCGTGATCCAAGCAATGAATGCAACCCGAGAAATTAGGAGAGGATGCACTAACCTTCACGACACACGTGTTTCATCGCAGCCGGTACACGGATCTTCTCTTCCTTGCTCAGGAGCTGCCGTCAGCGTCACTAGATCACTTGAGGAACACACGAGAGGCACAATCCGATCGGTAAAGGTCTATGAAGCGGTAAAAATGTAACAAATATTAATCATTTTTGAGAGACGCGAGCGCGGTCCGTCATTACGCTGGCTAGTTCAAAGCGAGACTCAGTGTCTATATTTCACAAATGGCGGACGGAAGCCATATCTATGGTTAGTGCGGGAGAGGAGACGGGTATAAAAGGAGTGTGTTTCCGTGTCAAAATACAGTTTCTACACCGGCGCAACCATTATTGTTAATTTATATGTGTAAATTTGTGTGTATGTATGTTTGTGTGTGCGTGTGTGTTGTGTGTGTGTGTGTGTGTGTGTGTGTGCGTGTGTGTGTGTGTGCGTGTGTGTGTGTGTGTGGGTGTGTGTGTGTGTGTATGTGTGTGTGTATGTGTATGTGTCTGTTTATGTGTATGTGTGTTTCAACTATCATGTGATAATAAAGTCTCAGTTTCTTCATAATCAAGTGGTATTACGTACTTTGTTACTAAAAATTTGCAATCATGCAATGTTTTGTCATAGATCTGCAGCAGTTTATTAATTTTATTATATAAGAAATTTGAACGACTGATAAATTGTTTGTCAGCAAAGGAGGTTCTAGTTTTGGTAATAGAAATGACATGTTTTCTTCTGGCACGCATTTTATCGGGTTCATAAGGAGTACTTTTATGTTTTTTCAAAATTGTGAATAGTATGTACAATTTTCTAACGGATAAGACTTGACTGAGGGCATATAGACTGTTTGTTGGGAATCTCCTACGTTTGAAGTACATGACCTTTAATAGAGCACGTTGAGCGCGTTCAACCTGTATCATTTTCGTTTTATTGGCACCTCCCCACACAGGGATACAGTAAGTTAGAAT
Organism: Eilema griseolum; assembly: GCA_963662185.1. Lineage (NCBI taxonomy): Eukaryota > Metazoa > Arthropoda > Insecta > Lepidoptera > Erebidae > Eilema > Eilema griseolum. Next base: position 9,953,166 of record OY759249.1, read on the forward strand.
AGATTGCGCTAATGCCATATAGGTTTCCTTCAATATATTTCTCGAGGAGTCATGATCAATCTGCTTGCCAGCTGGTAGTACGTGTCTTAGAGTCTTGAATACCCAAATTAATTTTCGAATTCTGGTGGAGATTAATTCAATATGTGAATGCCAGGAAAGCCGCTGATCAATCACGACACCAAGGTATTTTATTTTCTCAATTTTATCTAATGCCGGGCAATCACATTCAACACTCTGTGCAAGAAATTCACAACGGTGAAGTCGGAGTTTGAAATCTTCATTAGGTTGTGTATGATTTTGGATACTGTAGCAAATGTATTTAGTTTTGGAAGTGTTCAGAGTAAGCAAATTATTTTTTAACCAATTCGATATGATGTTTATGCCACGCTCAGCATCCTCCTTCACCGAAGCCCAACTCTTTGCAGTGAAGACGACAGCCGTATCATCCGCATAGGAAAAAATGTGCGCATTGCTAATTTTGAGATTACACAGTTCGTTGATATAAATTAGAAAGAGTGTGGGTCCCAGTACACTTCCTTGTGGCACACCGAATGATACACTGGCGTCCCCACTACAATACTGACCGAGTTTCACCCTTTGTGTTCTACCTGAGAGATAATTTTTAAGAAGGGAGAGCGCAGTACCTCTGATACCGTATAGCTCTAATTTATGAACCAGTATAGGGATAGATACAGTATCGAATGCTTTTTGGAGGTCAATAAATACTGATAAACACTTATTCCCCTCATCAACCTTACTAGCCACAAGTTGACTGAGAGCGGTTACTGCGTCTTCTGTGGATTTACCATGTCTGAAGCCAAACTGTGACTCAGATAGAAGTTGGTATTTGTCAAAGTAATTTATCAGTCTGGAGTTTATAAGTCTCTCAAGAATCTTAGAAATGGCTGGTAGAACAGAGATTGGCCTATAGTTACCAACTTCATCTCTAATTCCACTCTTATACACTGGTGTAATGATGGACTTTTTTAGCAGAGCTGGAAAAACCCCTTGTTGAAAACAGAGGTTAGCGAGGTGAGTAATTATGGGTACAATTATATACCGCGCTAGTTTCAAAAAAGATACGGGGATGTTATCCCAGCCCGCCGCACTATCAGATCTCAAGCTCATTAGAGTATTATCGACTTCTTTTGTATCAGTTTCTAAGAGGACGAAAGAGTTAGTCTCTGTACAGAAGAATTGCTGGTTATTTCATTGGCAATGTCGCATGGATGTATACATTTTGCAAGCTGTTCTCCTATATTTGAGAAATATTTATTTATGTAATTAGCAGATTCTATTGGATTATCCTTGAGGTTAATTAATTCTATATTATCATCATATGTTTTATTACTATGAGTAATGTTCTTTATATTTTTCCACAGCAGTTTATTGTTATTTAATGATTTAGTAATTAAGTCCCTTTCGTATTTACGTTTCAGCTTTTTAATTAAATTATTACAATAATTTCTGTATCTGGTGTAAGTTATTTTTAAGATTTCATTTTGACTGTCTGCACGTAGTTGTTTTTGTAATCTATTTCTGTTTTTGATACATCGTAAAATTCCAGGTGTTATCCAAGGCTTGAGTGTACGTTGATTTTTAGGTATTTGGTTGTATACTGTATTACATTGCATAGTTTCAGTGAGTTCTTCTATTAGACGGTAAATTATAATATTAGGATCATTACAGAGCAGTAGTTCATTAAGTTTCTTCTGTTGTAAATGTTTAAGGGCCTTATCATAATCTAATTTTTTCCTTGTTATGTTTACAGGTTTTTTAGTTTTAGATTTAGATAATGAAAGGAGGATTGAGAAATGATCGGTTGTAGTAGTTTTAAGAACTGCAATGAAAGCAGACCTGTTATTTTTGCTGAACTTCATCATGAAATGATCGAGGCAGTTTTTGCCTCTGGTCGGTAAGGTATGACCCGCAACAATACCGTATCCGGAGAGTGAATTTAAATAGTTTATTCTGTTGTTGTACTCGTGAATCGGCTCTATAAGTTTTGGTGAGATATTAATATTAATGTCACCAGTGATTATGATGTTATTTCGTGAAGTTATAGTGTCCAAATGTGTACAGAGTGAGTCTATAAAACCATCGGCATTTTTTTGAGATGGAGAGCGGTATATGCCAAGTATTGTCTTACCAAGTACTTCCAGTTGTAAACCAGAAGCACCTGTTAGAGTAATTTCACTAGCTTTAGGCGCTAATGATTTTTTAGCATAGGCAACTACTCCGTCATTCTGGTTCAGCTGTAATGCTGTACAGTATGAATTATAGTTATCAATTTGTGGTATTGGTTTATTAAAGTCAAGTCTACATTCAGTTAGCACTAGAACATCAACTTCTACTGGCAGATTTGATAGTGTCAGTAAAAAATCATCAAAGTTTTTATAAATACTGCAAATGTTCTGAGAGATTACAGTAAGGTCCCTTTTATCAATTATCTTATAAGAAGAGAGCTCAGAGCACTCGCACTCTATTGCATGGGCAATTTCAGTGCTGTCTATCACGTCCATATTGTAGAGTGTGTCACCCATTTACAATTCTTAATAATAGTATGTTCGTCATAACATGCTCAGAGCTCAAGTGAGACATTTAGTCAATGTGCCTTTTTGACTTTATGTATGTATATATTATAGTATAGGTTGGTTTGGTGTAATAATATTTATTGACATTATTTAGGAAATACCAGTGTAGACATTTCAAGGGTAATTCATATGAAGGACTATTTTGTTTGAATTTGTGTGTTTTTGTACATAGTTGTATATGTATGAGGTAGTTGTAGGTGTTTACATATATATTCTTTATAAGTATATTCAAAATAGGTAATATGCAAGTCGTAACATATTTAAAGTTTGAGATCCTATTTAAATGTCTCTTCAGTTTCACTTAGTATTCATTAAGTTTATATTGAAAGTACCAGCTTAAAGATTCAATAATTAACTGATGTGAAGGAGTATTTTGTATGAGTTTATGTGTATTTGTTGTATTATTATGTGCTTGTAAATGTGTGAGATAAGTGTAGATGTTTGTATAAGTATGTTTGATATAAGTGAAGTATTTATCTATGTTGTGGCATGTAGCGAGTCGGACAATAGAGAAAACATATATTAAGCCCAGTGATAAGGACTTTTTAAAAAAATCAATGAAATAATTATGTAAAGGTGGCTTATGTCTTATCAGTGTTCACAGTGGCCTATGAACGCGTGCAAAACCAAGAGAGTCACACTCGTGCTGCCAACCCTGCAAGCATTGAGAGTTTCTGTGCTGTCAGTGTAAAAGTATCGGATAACATCACACGGTCCTTATGAGTCGGGTATTAAAAAGTAATTGACAGACAACTTATATATTGATTGACGCAACAAACCTTGATAGGAATGATTCAAGTAATTTCAAGTTAAATAAAAGCTTTTAAAAAGACAGAGTCTGGCGGGTGAAACAGCAGGGCACAGCTAGTGCCGAATAAACTATAAAGACTAGATAATTCCGAAGTTAATAAGGTATAAAACATAAATAAAGCTAGTGCAGCCTAACCATTATAAACAGGAACCTAGAACCCGTAAAAACAAAGCGATTGAACGTCTAAACAACACCTATTGCATGGATTATTATTAAGCTGAGTTCTATACAAGCTTATCTATCTTCCTAAAAGGCAACAATACGTCTCTATCTTCCTCATTCCTTATACGTGAAAATCTGAGTCATGCTAACGTGCGATTAGAAATGAATTATCACTCATCTTAAGGAAAACATTGTGAGGAATTCGTGCAAACCTGAGAGTGCGATATTATGTTGTAGTTTAGACTGGGATGGACTATGGCCTACATCCCTAAGTGTGTAATCTGTACTAATAATATAATCTATACTAATATTATATTGAGGAAAGATTTGTATTTTTGTATGTAACGAATAAACTCAAAAAGTACTGAACCGATTTTAATAATAATTTTTTCATTAGAAAGCTACATTCTTCGTGAGTAACATAGGCTACTTTTTATCCCGATATTCCCATGGGATCAGGATTTACGCGGGTGAAACCGCGGCGCGGTGCTAGTAATATATAATAATATTATAAAGAGGAAAGATTTGTATTTTTGTATGTCACGAATAAACTCAAAAAGTACTGGACCGATTTTAATAATCATTTTTTCATTAGAAAGCTACATTCTTCGTGAGTAACATAGGCTACTTTTTATCCCGATATTCCCATGGGATCAGGATTTACGCGGATGAAACCGCGGCGCGGTGCTATTATAAATATTTCACGCCATTTTACACAGTGATGTTACGAGAATTAACGAGATCATGGTATGAATGTATCTATCGCCTTCACTTCGGAGTTCGGGATCCGATACCTGTGTAATCTATAGATGAAGTCAATACTGTGATGATGGAGATGGAGGAAGAAGGAATTGTTATTTAGGTGTTGACTTCTTGTATGGTTTACCACACAAAAGCCATTCAAACACACTTAAATAAGTCCATCGGAAAGAAAAAATATTGTCAAAACCTAACACAAGCACCATTAATATTTAACTGTACCAGTTAATTTGATACGATTTGAATGAATTGTTCCTTTTAATACTTTCTATGCTAATCTATTGCTAATCTTCTACTAATAATGCCATATACTTTATTTGTATGTTACATACATACTTCTACAGTTTGCAATAGTGCAGCCGAAAAAGAAGAGACAGTCGCACTTTTTCATAAAAAGTGTACGTATATAATATACTTTACTTTTTTTTTCTACGACTTAAGTGGCCGACAAGCACACGGCCCACCTGATGGGAAGTGATTACCGTGGCCTATGGATGTGTGCGACACCAGAGGCGTTACATAGGCGCTGCCAACCCTGTAGAAACCTTCTAATGCTCGTCTTGAATAACCCCATATTGTAGGCACTTGGGAAAACCGCAGCAGAGAGTTCATTCCATAGCTTGAGTGTGCATGCGTGCTTTCTTTCGTACCGCACAGTACGCACCGTCTCAGGTCGCAATGTGTGAGGATGAATTCCCTGCCTATGACGAGTGGTGCGTTAATTCCCGTAAACATTATTGTGTATCATGGAATGCGAAACTATTTATACTGTAGATTGATGGCATAAGCGATTATAAGCCTTTGAGGATGCCGTAAGGCGAAACCGGTTAGGTGTAATAAGCAATAAAGTAATGTGGAAAAGTACAAATGAGTTATCAATATGGAATGCGAAAGTTTAAAAGTTAATTTCAAACAGTGGTATCTAGACCCAAACTAAGCATAGCTTAGCTAGCTTATTTTGTAGGACCTAGAAAGCGAATACATGCATACTTAGATACATTTTTTTTTGTAAATACATATATAGGTATTATACACAGAAATACCCAGGAATCTCGCCACAGAGGCCGTCAAGATGTTCTTTTATTAGGACATTAGACTATTGCGTATACAGTGAAGAGTAGGCCACAATATTCTCATATTAGGAAAGTAAACTACGGGTTGCAAACATCACGGTTGAACAAACAAACACTACCGCTATCCGCAGGAACCACGCAATATTTGGGATACAGCCTACATAATTATTATGGCCCAGGTACGTCGGGGACGACTTGAAAGAAAAATACAGAAAGACAGACAGACTAAATGTTTAAATTATTGTTTATATTTTTTTTTATAACACTTAGATGGCAGATAAGCACACGGCCCACCTGATGGAAAGTGGTTACCGTGGCCTATGGACGTTTGTAACACCAGAGGAGTCACAGTCGCGGTGCCGACCTTGTAAATACAGAGTTTCTGTGCCGTCACGGCCGTGATGTTATATAACATAACATCATAACATAAACTCACGCCTATATCCCCGAAGGGGTAGCCAGAGGCTAGCACCCACATTTCGCCAGTTTATGTTTAGGTCCCAATGTAATAGGTGGCGAGCCTATTGCCATTAACCGCGCACTTATAAACCTGCGATAAATATATGTACACACATAACTTCGAAAAGCTTCGAAAAGTCATTAGTGCGTGGCATGGTAAAACCTGGGATCGAACCCGAGACCTAGTCTCAGCAGTCCATTACCCAACCCACTAGGCTACCGCGGAGAAAACTATATTTGCAATGCAATAATTAAAATGCTGTTATTTATGTAGGAATAAACAGACATCTCAATTTTATTAATTCGTTAATAAAATTAATTATCTATATTTCTATTTCCTTGTGCGTTAATCATAGTTAATGAAACTAATAACAAAAACAATACATTGTATTAGATTAATCAGAGTTCGTGTCAACGTTCAACCTCTGCTCGATAAAGCTCGAAAGACCAACGACTGGCGGCTGTGATATCTCGATTTTATGACGCGAAGACTGACGCATACGCAGTGTACAGTCAACTTCTGATCTATCTTAATGAACAAAGAACTACTAAATCAGTAAAACTGTTCCGCTTTAGGAGGGACATTGCTTCGCTGTATGTATTCTACCGCCTATGCAACGGTTTGTGAGCAGATGAGTTGTTTGATATGATGCCCATAGCAACTTTTATAAACGTACCGCTCGCCATAGGCAGGGAATTCATCCCCACACATTGCAATCTGAGACGGTACGCACTGTGCGGTATGAAAGAAACTTCATCCCACGCACAATCAAGCCGTGGCATTAATTCCCTGCTGCGGTTTTTCATATGGGGTTCTTCAAAGAAGGTTTCTTCAGGGTCGGCAGCGCGAGTGTGATGCCCCTAGATGTTGCACACGTCCATAGGCCACGGTATCCACTTCCCATCACTTCCCATCACGGTGGACCGTGTGCTTGTCTGCCCACCTATGTGGTATAAAAAAAAGATACTTTGTGTTAAAGCCATGGTTGACTTAAGAACCTAAGCATATTTTTTTACTAGAGTTTAATTACATTACTTGTCACTAGATGGCGTTGTTTGGTTGCGCCTATTATTTCTGAATCGCGCTAGCGAGATCGCGCCGCAGTCTATTTAAGTTTGAAGTGAAATTCAGTTCATTATAAATCTTTACCTACCCTAACGCTTACGTGTTTCTTTTTTGATTCCTTACTCCTTCCCTACTACCCCGGACCACCCAGAGGTTCCTTGTACAAACCGTACATGGTCCTTCAGAGCCGGATTTCCGGAAGGTCAATTCCAGAACTTAAATATTTGAGTTACCCATCCCGTAAAACCTCAATACTGGTGGATCGCCTTTAAGAGGTCAACAGTCAGCTTGTGTGTTGGGCTGACTGTGGTGGAGGCTGTGGCCGAAACTTTTTGGTCCTGTGCTGTGTGACGGTGCCGACTGGCGTACAAGACAGGCGAGCAAGAAAGGTGATCAAGCGGGCGAGCAATAGCGGCGGCGGAGCGGAGCCCCCTGCGTCCCGCGGGGGTGTCGAGCTGTGCTGTGCTGTGGTTGCGGGCGGAGCGGCAAGTTCAACCCGAGCGGGGGAACCAAGGAGGTGCGGGGATATGGAAAGTGAGTGAGTGAAGAGTTCAACTGTGAGTACACTTTCATTACCTTTCAAGAGTGCATTCATCACAATTTAGTGCAATTTCATACCGATCTAAAAGTGCAATTTCGTTACTTGATCAAGATTTATTACGTGTGTGCAAAATTTAAGCCGATTTGAACTTTAAATTTAGTACTTCAAAAAACTTAAATTAGTTTATCGTAAAGTTGTTTCGGACTTAGAATAATTTGTGATAAAACTAAGACTTAGAATAATTTGTGATAAAACTAAGACTTAGAATAATTTGTGATAAAACTAAGACTTAGAATAATTTGTGATAAAAATAAGACTTAGAATAATTTGTAATAAAAGTAATCTACGGGGAACCTATGCCCGATTTTGGTCCGAATTCAATTCACGTTTAAAACACTTGTAAAATTTTCAACTTTTCATTGTTTGAGGTACTTCAACTTTGTACATATTTACAAAGTATTTGTTTGAGATCGGTCATTTAAATTGTTAATATGGATGCTCTTTGTAAAACACAGAACAGCTTGTATTCAAGCATTCAGCGAGCAATGGTTAATTTTAGAAAATCTCCCAAAGAGAGACTTACACAAGAATACATAGAAATTAGAATAGAAACTCTAGAGAATGATTGGAAATTGATACGTAAAAATCATGGGAAAATTGTTGAGCTCGCTGATCCTGATACTTTACAAGAGCTGCCATATATGAAAGGTGATGTATATGGGAATACGGAGGAATTATATTTCGATTACAAAGCTTTAATGAGAATCAAATTGAATGAAATAATAAAAGTCAATAAGCCTCCAATAAAAAATGAGTCAGGCTCATCCGTAAAACTACCCCAAATAGTAATTCCTAAATTTTCGGGAAACTACCAGGAGTGGCCTACGTTTCGGGATTTATTCATCTCATTGATTCATAGGAACGAGGCTTTAGATAATGTACAAAAATTGCAATACTTGAAGGGACAGGTTACGGATGAGGCAGACCGATTGTTGCGACAATATCAGATCACTGAAGCAAATTATACTGTGTGCTGGGATTTGTTAGAAAAGCGCTTTAATAACAAGAAATACCTCGGTGGTTGTATCATGAATAGGTTGTTTAGTATGCGTCGCTTAACCACAGAATCGGGTAACGGCTTGAAACAATTATACGACACAACTAACGATTGTTTAAATGCAATGACAAATCTTGGGGTTGACGTCAGTACGTGGGATGTTCTCATTATCCACATGCTAACTTTCAAATTAGACCCAATGACGCGCAGAGAATGGGAATTGAAGATTCAGAACGATCCTTCAGTAGAGTTCCCGACTTATGCTCAATTTAAAGAATTTATAGAAGGACGTTATAGAGCTCTAGAAAATCTAGAACGAAAAGGTTCGGCACACAACGATAACAATTCATCCAATCGACACCAGGCAAAGGTACATTTAGCAACCGATGACGAGACAGTGCTCTGTGAGTTTTGTTCGGAAGTTCACAAGCTCTGTTATTGTAAGAAGTTTGCCAAGTTAAGTGTAGACAAACGTCAGGAGTTTGTCACCCAGAACAAAATGTGCTTCAATTGTCTGGGCGGGAATCACATGATAAGGCAATGCGAAAAAAAAAACCACATGTCGTATTTGCAAAAAACGACATCACTCTTTGCTACATCCAAAACCAAATGAGAATGTTCATGGAGCTAAAGGTAAGCAAGGCAACCCACCACTATCGAATGATGGTTCCAAAGCAGGAGGTTCAGGCGATTCTCCTAAAACAGAAAACGTGACTGCATGTCTATCTACAGGGCAGCACTTAGAACAAAGACAAGTTTTACTAGCCACGGCGCTAGTAAATGCTGAGTCGAGATCAGGCGACTTCAAGATCGTCCGAGCTTTATTAGATCAGGGCTCACAGGCATCTTTCATCACCGAAGACGCGGCACAACTGTTGAGGCTAAAAAGACATCCAGCAAGAGGATTAATATCGGGATTAGGCAGTGACAAGACAATTCAGTCTAAAGGTATGGTCGCCATGTTAGTTCAATCACGAGCCGATCCCAATATCACTCTAAAGATTCAAGCATATGTATTGAAGAGCATAACTTCATATCTTCCAAATAGGAAGGTAAAACCAACCGATTGGTTAGAGATCAAAAATATTCCACTCGCAGATCCACAGTTCTATTCACCCAACAAAATCGATCTTTTGTTAGGCGCAGAAGTCTATAGTCAGATTTTAAGGGATGGCGTGAAACGATCTCCATCACAAAAACTGATCGCACAAAATACTTCCTTTGGGTGGATCGTTTCCGGTCTTGTAAAGTCAGATCAAGGTCCCAGATCAATAACGGTTATGCATACTCACGTTTTCGAGGATGACCTTCTTCGAAAATTTTGGGAAATTGAGGAACCGTCGGTATCCTTGGAGAAGATGTTTACCGAGGAAGAACGGCGATGTGAAGAATTGTTCAAAGCCACTACTCAGCGTGATGCAAGTGGACGTTATGTTATCAGACTCCCATTTCGAGAGACTGAACCGCCGTGTGTGGGTGGTTCCCGAGACATCGCGTTGAAAAGATTCAAGGGGCTGGAAAGAAAGTTCAAACGAGATACTGATCTCAAACATAAGTATACAGAGGTTATAAAAGAGTATCAGCAATTAAATCACATGAAGCCTGTGGAAAAAGAAGACAAAAAGAAGGAAGTTGCGGTGTACTTACCTCATCACGCCGTAGTCAGAGAGGACAAAACTACCACCAAGGTGCGAGTAGTTTTCGATGCTTCCTGCAAGAACAACAAGGGAGTATCGTTAAACGATACGCTGATGATTGGACCGACGCTACAACCCGAGTTGAGACACACGATTTTAAGATGGCGGGTTCATCCAATTGGGTTAGTAGCCGATATAATAAAAATGTATCGCCAAATTCGCGTAGCTGAAGATGATCAGTCCTTCCAAAGGGTTGTTTGGAGGGATCATCCTGGAGAAGAGATCAAAGACTACGAACTCCTCACAGTGACTTTCGGTACAGCTTCAGCGCCTTATCAGGCAGTTAGAGCGTTGCAACAGGTAGCTTACGACGAAGGAGATCAATACCTGCTTGCAAAGGAACGAGTCTTGGACGCGTTCTATATGGACGACTTACTTACCGGTTGTCAGACTGTCAAAGAAGGCGTGGAAGTACACCAACAGATGTGTGAGATGCTGAAAAAAGGAGGTTTCGAGCTTCAAAAATGGAATAGCAACGATAAATACCTGCTAAAGATGATCACTGAAAACAAAGAAGAGGAGAAAGACAGAGAGATCAAACTAGATGAAACAATAAAGATTCTAGGACTTACCTGGAAGCTGGATCACGACGAGATGAAGTACACGGTGAAGCTGCCACCCTCGACGACTGGACCTGAAACTAAAAGGAGTGTCATATCAGAGATTGCACGACTATTTGATCCTTTAGGGTGGATAGCGCCTGTCGTGATACTAGCAAAGATCTTCATCCAGAAATTGTGGCTATCGGGTATAGGATGGGACGAAGAAGTTCCGGAAGAACTTTTAAGAGAGTGGAAAACTTACCATTCGGATCTTGTTCAGCTGTCGGACTGTAAAATCCCCAGGTGGTTGCACACGAGGAACGATGATGCGGTGGTTGAACTGCATGGATTTCCAGACGCCTCGAAGCTGGCCTACGCAGCAGTAGTTTACACGCGCGTTGTCTCAAAGAACGGTGAAGTTCACGTGGCACTACTTACAGCTAAGACAAAGGTGGCACCAATAAAACAACGGAGCATTCCCAGGTTGGAATTGTGTGGTGCATCCATTCTCACACAATTGTTGGGGGAAATGGCTGCCGTCCTGAAAATCCCAAAAGATCACGTTCATGCATGGACCGACTCAACTATCGTATTAGCTTGGCTCAACAAACACCCCAGCCATTGGAAGACTTTTGTGGCCAATCGCGTCTCGGACATACTGAGCCATTTAGATGCGTGTCAGTGGGCACATGTATCCACAAAGGATAACCCAGCGGACAGCGCTTCGCGTGGAGTTCAGCCATCAAACCTAACTGATAACACGTTGTGGTTCACTGGGCCAAAGTTTCTAAAAGAGTCAACCATTGTATACAGCAAGCCAAAGGAGTTGAAAACAGATTTAGAACAATCTCCCTTAAAGGCACACGTGGGTGCTGTGGAGACAGACTCATCAGATCAATGGTGGAGTAGATATTCGTCACTTCGCAAGCTGCTGAAAGTGGTTGCGTACTGCAGACGCTTTCTGCATTATAAGAAGAACACGCCTCAGCCAAGGCATCTCAAGATGGTTGAAATCCAGGATGCATTAACCTGCTGCATAAAAAGATGTCAAAGCGAAGAATTTGGCACTGAGATAGGTGAATTGCAGGAAAGGAATTGCGTGCAATTCAAGAACAGCAAAATTAAGTCACTGACACCTTACCTAGACGCAAAGGGTGTGTTGAGAGTTGGAGGACGGCTTGATGCCGCTCAGCTAAATGAAAATACAAAGCATCCAATTGTGATGCCCCACAACTCTCATCTGACGCATTTGTTGGTGGCAGATGCGCATGACAAGACTTTGCATGGTGGGCCACAGCTCATGATGTGCTATTTGCGTACTACGTACTGGATCTTAGGGGTAAAGGGCCTAGTAAGGCAGTACGTACGCAAATGTGTGGTATGTGCAAAGTGTCGTGCTGAGGTTAAAAACCAGTTTATGGGCTCATTACCATCAGTTCGAGTCACACCAGCCAGACCTTTTCTAAATACTGGTGTTGACTACGCGGGACCCATAAATATTAGAATGACAAAAGGCCGCGGCCACAAATCATACAAGGGGTATATCTGTCTTTTCGTATGTATGGTCACGCGAGCCATTCATCTCGAAGTCGTAAGTGACATGACGACTCAGGGATTCATTGCTGCGTTCCGTCGTTTTGTGGCAAGACGAGGCCATTGTGCACATATTTGGAGCGATAATGGCACAAATTTTGTGGGTGCGGCAAAGGAACTCAAAGAATTAGCGAACATTCAACAGTCCATTGTAGAAAACCTGGAAATGGGTGGGACAGAGTGGCATTTCATACCCCCCCACTCCCCAAATTTTGGTGGGCTGTGGGAAGCGGGCGTCAAGTCCACCAAATATCATATCAAAAGAGTAGTCGGAGATTCAACGCTAACCTTCGAGGAAATGACCACGTTCCTTAGTCAGGTAGAGGCTTGCCTGAATTCAAGGCCTATGATGGTAGTGAACACTGAAGATCCGGGTGAGCCGGAGCCTTTGACTCCGGGACATTTTTTGATCGGAGAACCGTTAGTGGTAGTACCTGGGACAAGCTACGAGGCGAATAATGTTAGTACACTTACTCGTTGGCAAATGGTACAGAAGATGGTTCAAGGTTTCTGGCGACGATGGTCGCAAGAGTACTTAACTAGTCTGTTACATCGGTACAAATGGGCGTACAAAACACCAGAACCGAATGTCGGTGATTTGGTCTTAATTAAAGAAGACGACTTACCTCCAAGCCGGTGGATGCTGGGCCGTGTAGTAGACAAACATGCGGGTTCTGATGGCATCACGCGGGTAGTCACAGTCAAAACCAAAGGTTCTGTGGTTAAAAGACCGACTTCAAAGCTGTGTATATTACCAGTAAATGACTGATTATGTGATTTAGAATTAAGTCCTAAACTTTATTTTGTTAAATTGCTATAGAGTTTTTGGAGTTGTATTTACGGTTTGTTGTTGTATTTATAGAATATTTACAGTTATTTACATTTTCACAATTTATATTTACATAGTTTGTAGAGTTCAGACTTGATCTGACTTGTCTTTTCGATTGACTAGTCGATATTTATGTTCAAGTTTTCTTAGACTTATAAGTGGTTCTTTTTTGATCATTTGGATTTGTTTCCTTTAAAGTTAAGGACATAGTTTTTCAATATGTCCTTGGCGGGCGGTATGTTAAAGCCATGGTTGACTTAAGAACCTAAGCATATTTTTTTACTAGAGTTTAATTACATTACTTGTCACTAGATGGCGTTGTTTGGTTGCGCCTATTATTTCTGAATCGCGCTAGCGAGATCGCGCCGCAGTCTATTTAAGTTTGAAGTGAAATTCAGTTCATTATAAATCTTTACCTACCCTAACGCTTACGTGTTTCTTTTTTGATTCCTTACTCCTTCCCTACTACCCCGGACCACCCAGAGGTTCCTTGTACAAACCGTACACTTTGTATTAAGATCATTTCGAGACTTTGTAGTCAGGTTCGTTCTAACGCTGACTGTACTGCAGCTTTATCTTTTTTTTTAATAAAAAGAATATTAGAACCGAACCTTCCTAACGCCTCCAACTAAGCTAAATTGCTTGCGCTAGAAGTGGGTTCATGTTGGTAGTGTAATGGTCAGGGTTCGAACCCGGGACCTCTCGATCGTTAGGCCGACTTCTTAACCACTAAGCTACCGACGCTTTTATTTGAAATAAGAGCTGTATTATAATACTTATAGAGGATTTTTAAATATTTTTTTAATAAATCTTACTCATCCTTAGTATTTTATAAATCTAAAAATTTGTGAAGATGTTTGGATGTTTGTTATTCAATCACGCTCTTACAAATTAATGGATCTGGCTGGAATTTGGGACAGATATAGATTAAGTTTAGGTATAATATATAGCTTTTTAACCCTGGTTATTCTTGGTCGATGAGTTGCAAGAACTGTTGGTCAACAATTCTTTAAATCTTCTTTTTTTTCTTCAGAAGGGGTAAACTTCCTATTCCTTTCTTCCATGCAATCGTTTATTCTTTATCTTATCTCCTCAGGGGAAGTGGGTACAACAACGAATTACCTCTGATGAAGAAGAATACAAATAATAATAAAAAGCCGCGTGGTTCCCGTCAGAGTAGAATTTGGACCACCCCATCTCTTCCTATGCGTTGTCATACAAGGCGACTAAAGGATATGGCTGTTTAACATCAGACATATATATAACCCAGACTCAGCCTCAAATGCATGGCTTCATACAACAATAGTGCCCGGAAAACGGCAATAGGCTCACTCTCTAATACGTGGGACCGAATTCAATGATTGGTGAAATGTAGGCGTTAATTCACCTCTGCATAACCTTCCGGGGGTAAAGGCGTGATTATATGTATGAATGTAAAAAATGGTTTATTGACTCAAAAAATATACGGTACACAAATAATGGTCTTAAAACTAAGGCATAAATTGAGATTCGCACTTAAGTAATACGCTGGTTCCCTAAGTTGAAGCTTGTATTTTGGGATACAGTAGTATTTATGTGAAAAATTTTGTATTTTTGTCAACTAGGATTACAAACAACTACTTACTGCTATTCTATAACTACTCATTCTTCGTTGAATTAATGAAACTGGTGTAATGAAAAAAAATACGTCCAATCAAAGTGTTCTCACTTAAACGTCGTCGTGTCTGAATAACGTCGACAGTTTTATTAGGGTCCGTCCCCATTAGTCGGAGTCTCTGTCGCCGCAGTTAATGACCACCTTTATATCCCCATTCATCTTAAATTATACTGTTTTATAGTCTTCTATAAGCCACTTAAATTACTTACGTATGCAAGTAATTAAAAATGTGACTGCTGTAAAAAAGTTATTTGATTCTACGCTAGAATAAATAAAAAAGTCGTGAGTGTTTGAAGAAGGAAAGTCTTAATAACTTTTAAACTATAGCGTTTCATGATATATAATATTGTTAACGGGAATTAACGCGATCACGGTATAGCTTTTTTTTTATACCACTTGGTTGGCAGACAAGCACACGGCCCACCTGATGGAAAGTGGTTACCGTGGCCTACCGTGGCTCTGGCTACCCTGCTCACCGCCGGAAACACAGCACGAGGTTATTATGGCCGCGGTATTCTGTAGGTACATACATACTCGTAGCTTTTGTTTGCCTGACATTTCGACCAGGTTCCACCGGCCGTGGTTACAGGCTGACTGGCTCTGCAGTGCACTCCCGCCGCCTTCGAGCTCGTGACGTAGAAGGTTCTTCCTCTACCCGCACATTCTCGATATTTTTTATATTTTCGTTTTCGATATGTACCGTCACTGCTGCTGCACCGCACTACTGAGTCAGTCAGCCAGTGATTACGACCGGTGTAACCTGGTCGATTCGAAAAAAAGGTATGTATGTACCTATACTATGATCGGCGTTAGTTTTAAGTCTTACCACCATGGATGTCCAAGACCATATACAAATTTGAGGAGAAATTTGAATTGATGATTTATTTATTTCATGAACAATTTACATTGGGTTTGAAAAAATTTAACCTATAAATTTACTACACAATTTTAAATAAATTATAGAACTTTTTTACCTACGCATGCACAAAATGTTACACTTTAGAAAAATAAATAAGAATTAAATACAAAATGTCATGCAAGTAGGTAGATAATTTGATTTGAAGAATGTCAACTAATTTAATTCAAATTAATACAATTAACTAAAAGTCAATGTCAGAAAAAATTGTAGTAAAATTTACACCAGCATACAACATACCATAGCAGAATCATCTATAGTTCTAATGCCCGAGCTCTGGCTTGACCTCGACCTGGGTGCAATTAGTAACATACGTCTCCATGATAATAATAAGTAAAGAATTTGAAGGCTTTATGAGAGGAAAGAGGTGCCGAACCGCGTGGCCATGGATAAAATTGAAATCTTCGTATTTCCGTTCAATTGAGCTGTCTGACTAGGGAACCCTATAGAATACCGCTGCCATAATAACTTCGTGGTGTGTTCCCAGCGGTGAGTAGGGTTGCCAGAGCTCACTGAAGAGTTTGTTCTGTCAGTGGGAAGACTAAAGGCTTGTCCTGCTTTGTCTTCTTCCATCAGGTGGGCCGTGTGCTAATCTGCCACCTAAGTGGTATAAGAAAAAAGCTGAAGATGTCAATTAATGCAAATGTCCTTTATTACTTTCTTCTCTTCAATTATATGTTGATTAGTTCATCCACCAGGATATGTGGTTACGCAACAGAAAGTTCTTAAGAAAGTCGTAGAAGCTGATTGCAGCGCCACCTAGCGCTAAGCCGTGAGTTCCCCTTTTCTTTAAATAGGTAAACAACCCTCTCCTGCTAATGTGATTTTAAATGATTGATGGCGACGAAGAAGCGTTAATGACATTACCAAGTTCATATTCTGTCTCCTCAGTTAACTTTCTTATTCAATTTCATCGTATTTATTTAATTTAGCCTCGGGGTGGGGAGAGGTCACACGACAGTCACTTAAATAAAAGTCGAATAAGTTATACCAAAAAGTAGAGGAGTTAAGAACCAACTTGGAAAGAAGATTTCACGCGCAGAACAAGCCAAACTCTTTGTTTTCAGCTTCAAAATATATATAAATATACCTCTTACCTAGTACGCACATACATAGTTGAATACTTATACATCTATAAATATACCCACAGAATGTGTTAACCCTCTTATACGCACGTCAAACAGTAGTTATAGATAATATCCGTGCACTGTCTGTGAGACCAAACGCGCTGTTCCCTTTTTCGGATTGACTAAGTTTAAGTAGAACACGGTGAAGTCGTCATATTAAACTTGGTTTAGTTGTAAATAAATAAATATTCTACACAATGCTATTTAGACCCATACTAAGCATAGATTAACAATGCGATTAGAAAGAAAGAAAAAACATTTATTAAGATTTCGCACACATTGACATAATTTACAGTATTTAGCTTTATTATGTATGTACATTTATATTTATGTGTGTGACCCTCAAAAGGTCGCCATCTCAGCATAGATATTGTACATCTAATATTAATATGATGTAAAGCGCTGATCTTCTGATGGCACCTTTACATTAGACATATTCAAGCGTACAGATATGTCACAGAGGTCAAGGAGGCTAGTTCTTTCTCCTATTTTAAACAACTGGTATTCCATCGACTACTCACATTAAACTTACTTTCAAACAGAATATAGTATTCTTGTATTGCTTCTTATAATGGAGATAGCTATAGAATTGAACAACATTCAATAAATATATTATGTAAAAATTATGAGAAAGCCACCCTAATACATTGTTAGCTAGAGGGGTTCATTCTGAAAAAGTAATTTCTCTATTTGTAAAAGAATATCGCTCGCGCAGCATTGTCTAGGAGGAAACCGGGAAAAATATTCGTGTTTCGAAAACTTCTTTGAAGCTGATCACGAATCATGCTGGCGTTTTGTGATTCTTAATTATAGCAGTTACCAATCAGAATCAGAATCAGAATCAGAATCATTTATTTCGCTAAACATGGGTACAAAATATGGTGTTAGTAGGTAATTGTGATGTTCAGGCCATGTTTTACCATTTTGGTGTGCAAAAAGTATTAGTCGACGGTTACTTATATTAAAAAAAGATAAAACTTATTCATATTATCATGCGAGACCAATCTGTTAATAAACTTTTATTTCGAACATATTCATAATTATTTAATCACCATCTAAACTTAGTCAAACCAAGAATCACAAACCCCGGCGTTTTGTGATTTTTGCTATTTTCATTTCATTTTTCATTACACAAACAAGGCAAAAACAATATTGTAGGTCTTAAAGACCAATGCGCGGGTATGCGAGGGTTAACCGAGGGAAATACCTTAGATTTACATACAAATCATATGCACGCCCTTTAATTACTTTTAAAAGTTATAATTAATAAATTATCCCTCGGCTTTGGGGGTTTAAAGGGATAATTGCTTGCAAATTAAGTAACGGGGTAAACAATTTTAAATATTTTAATACTCGTGTTAAACTTTGCTTTGAATGTGTCAATTTCAATACTTTTTTTCGTTAAAAAATTCGAAATAACTTACTTATTAATTTATAAATTTGGCTGCAATTCTAGAATAATAATAATGTCGGTAGCTCCCCGCGTACGAAGGCAACTCGGGTGTCGGAGGTCGATGAACGACCTCCGCCCCCCATGAGCGCCGGCCTGGGGGTGACAGGTGGAGCCGCCTGTCACCCTGGCAGAAGCAGGCCGCGGCGGTGGCGCGCGTGGCGCGCCTCCCCTTTTCCGGGGACGAGTTGGGGACTCTGTCGTCCCCACACCCGAGAAGAGGGCCAGATCGTGAGAGATGGCCCTGGGTCGGCCGGGGTGCGAGGGATATGCCTGTCAACCTCACCTTCGGCAACCAAAGCGACCCACAGGCGGCGTGCGTTTTAGTCGGTTCGAGTCCGACATAACCTCCTCCACTGGCTCCGGTGGGGAGGTATCCGTGGGGATTTTGCGCACGTAAAAAAAAAAAAATGTCGGTAGCTCAGTGGTCAAGGGGTCGGCCTTACGATCGAGAGGTCCCGGATTCGAACACTGGCCATTGCACTACCGACGTGAAGCCACTCCTAACACAAGCAATTTAGCTTAAATGCAGGTGTTAAAGGGAATATTAGTAATTTCGGTTCTAATAATCTTACAAAAAGAAACTTCACCTGAATGATTTTGTTCTACGAGTATGTACTGTATAGGTAATACTAAAATAATGGTGAAATAATCACAGCCGCAGTCGGTGACTTCTCTCTTCCTTTCGGTTATTACTTATTCGTTTAATCTTGACTTTTACGTGAACAACTGCTATCTAATCGGCATTCCTATTGGATTTTGGAGCCGGAGCTCCATCTCATTCAATCAGCAGCTATGTATAACGACTTGCTAGCTGTGTGTTACAAACGTCCATAGGCCACAGTAACCACTTTCCATCAGGTGGGCCGTGTGCATGTCTGCCACCTAAGTGCTATAAAAAATAATATTTCGACCGACGCGTTATATCAATTCTGTTTTATAATGAGCATTAGCACTGAATTACTCGCGTGACGTGATCGCGGGTTTGTCCCCGTTCAGTGCAAATATGTCTTTGTGCACTCTTTCTTTATGAGGCACAGGTTCGGCTCCATATGGAGTACTGCTGTCACCTCTTTGCCGGAGCGCCTGCACACCAGCTTGACCCCCTCGTCTCGAGCCAAAAACGGGCGTTGAGGCTGGTTGACAAATCCATATTCGCAGGCGATGTGGAACCTCTCAGCCTTAGGAGGAACTTTGCCTCGCTGTGTGTGTTCTACCGCCTATACAATGGTTTGTGGTCAGATTAATTGTTTGACAATAATGCCCACAGCTACATTCTATTATCGCACTGCTCGCCATAATCAGGGAATTCATCCTCACACATTGCAACCTGAGATGGTGCGCACTGTGCGGTACGAAAGAAACTTCATCCTACGCACACTTAAGCTGAGAATGACCTCCCTGCTGCAGTTTCCCAAGCGCCTACAATATGGGGTTCTTCAAGTGAGGCATCTGAAGGTTTCTTCATGGTCGGCAACTCGAGTATAACGAACCTTGGTGTTGCATAGGCCACGGTAACCACTTCCCATCAGGTGGGCCGTGTGCTTGTCTGGAACCTAAGTAGTATATGCACTTATATGCACTTATATAAGTATGTATAAATTATTAAATTGTTTGTTATAAACGCCAACAACTCCCAAATACTCCAACCAACATACCTTTCCATCCAAAGGTAGCCTGGAAGAAATTGTATAAAGCGATAAGGCCGCCCTTTGTACTGCTCTTGTCTTCTCAATTTCTGTAATATGAATATTGTAATTGGCGTACAATAAAGAATAAAATAAATAAATAGTTGCTAATACAAGTAATAGGCTCTTCTGTATTTAGGTAGTAGATTACATTAAATAAAATATGCTATTATAATATACAATTACTTACAAATTTATATAAAACTATGCTAACTATACAATATATACAAAAATGGGATAGAGAAAAAGAGGGAGACTGTAATTTTAGGCATCGAAAAATTCCTCCCCATCGATCTCTACTGGTACCGTGCCCAAGAGGCTGGCGGCAGTACCACGCTGAATGGCGATGCCAATTCTTTGAGCGAGGTAAAGGCCAGCCTTGTGGTCACGGGAAGCGTCGATTAGTCAAAATACTTTATACGTACAGGTCAATGTATACAGTATTTCCAAAAAAAATCATCTAAGTAAGTTTATTCCCACTCTAGAACCATATAGTTTCGGTCTAGATAACACTGCGTAGTTTGTTCCACAATTTAGTATTAGTAATATAATATCACCACTTTCCGGTCTGATTCAATGACCATCTCAAGTAACCCAACTGTAAGATTCGCGTACACGACTCTCATCACGCGAGTCCTAAATAGGTCGCACTCAGTGTAACATGTACTTGTATAGAGCCTACTTCCTTCCCTAATACGGAACACCGTCGTAGCATTCATGAAAGTCAGCTCCACTGTATGTAGTGCGTATAGCAAATTGTACTCGTTACTGAAGGACTGCGCAGCTCGGTTTTAGGGTTCCGTATTTACTTTTCTAGGTAAAGAATGTGGTATAAAAATCTTTCTTTGTGCTTTTCTCTTTCTTTCTTTTGTTTTAGTACACCTTTTATTTAGTTTTATATGATAACTACACCATATATCTTTTGTTTTGTCACGTAACTATTCATCCCAAAGTTGTCTGGAAGAAATTGCCGTCCATTGTACATTAAACTGTATATGTATGCTACCTACTTGTCTCAGCAGTAAATGTATTGGTGTACAAAATCTATCTATAAAACGATAGTAACTTAAAACTAACTAAAAAGGCATGTATTCTGATTGGATTTAGATTTATTGTTTGTTTTAACTCACGCCTAACCTATGTGAGAGAGAGAGAAATAAATAATTATAAATCCATACTTAATATGTCTGTACTTTTTTTTTATCTGGGACACGCCAATTTGACTTCACCTCGCCTGATGGTAAGCTAAAGGCAAAGTGTCGGGAAAGAGGGTCGCCATTCTGAAATGGTAACCATCTCTCCCGACACTTTGCCTGTACACTAAGTAATGTTACAGTGGTGGCACTCAGCTTGGCGGTCTCATCAGATGCTTATTCACGCCCCGCTTTAAGGACCCGGGACTGTAACTGCCACCGATTTTAATGAATTTTGGTATAGGTATAGATTAGACTTTGAAAAAGGACGTAGGCTATGTTTGGTCGCGACAACCGATATCCACCAGGGCGGTGCCACGGGCAAAAGCTAGTTATGGATATATAAATAAATATTCTAAGACGAACTGTATGGCATATTAACATGCTTGAAATATTAGTTTCTGAAATGTAGAAAAAAATTAATATATCATTTTGCATAGGTCTGGGTATTTCCGTGCCTCGGAGAGGACGTTATATATAGTTGGACCTCTAAATATTCCGGCAACTGGTCTAACTGCAACACTTCAATATCGAGGAGGTCAGATAGCAGTCGCGTTACGGGTAACACCGAAGATCAGCCGCGTGCACTTAGACTAGAAAAATCGGACTCCGGACTCCGAGGTGGATGGCGGATACGACGGACAGATTGATGTAATTACGATGAATGCAGAAAGCATATTTAAATACGTTTTCTTTATAAGTGGACCCATTTCTTTCCTTTATTCTTCTTTTCATTATATTTCGTTACATTCCCCCTATGGGAATGTAAAGTAATGTCCACGATTGCTCGTCTTTTAACACCAAATAAATATCGATTAAATCCATTGAATATTTTTTTCAATGTGCAATTTTCCCGTAAACTCTCAACAATGGAACATAAAATTACCACTTTACTTCCTATATTCAAACACATTCACCCATAAAACTAGCCACAATCAATAAGGACACATCTCGCGTCATCTAATTTTAACTTCGTATCATGAGGCAACTCCCTTGCCAGTCATATGTTACTAAGATTGTGTTCCAAGCCGGAGGTCCTCGGGGGGCAGAGATTAAAGCATTATATCGTATACGAACTGTGTCACTGGCCCACATAGATAAATATATTGTGTATGAATAGAGAAAATCAGTAAGCTAAATCATGTTTGGATGAGCTCACTGGAGAATTTGTGCCGTCAGTGGGAAGACTAAAGGCTTGTCCTGATTCTGAAATTTCGATCCCGTATTCCACACCATAATCTTTCTACGAATTTTTAACTAGATCTGTTCAGCCGTTAGAGCATGTTAGAGCATCTTCACAAAGTTTAATTTTTTTATACAACTTAGGTGAAAGAAAAGTCACCTGATGGAAAGTGGTTACCGTGGCCTATGGGCGTGTGCAACATCAGGGAAGGTACACTCGTGCTGTCGACTCTGTAAGAACAGATAGTTTCTGTGCCGTCAGTGCAGAGGACAAAGCAGGGCAAGCCTTTGGTTTTCCTACTGACAGCACAAAAAACTCTGCAGTGAGCTCTGGCTATGCAGCCGGGAACACAACACGAGGTTATTATGGCCGCGGTATTCTGTTGGGCGGAGGTAATTCCTCAGTCGGACTGCTCAATTAATACTGAAATACCGCCGTGCCCAAAATTAGTTTCAAATTTATAATTTTAGTAGGATATTAGGATATGTAGGTAATGGTATTTTAATTTTACCTATTGTACGTAGGCATTTAGAATGCGGATAAACATAATTAGATACATTTATTTTTGTAAATACGTACGTATTATACTTAGTAACACCCAGATCCATGCAAATATACACATTCATGCATACAAATATTTTCATTAAGCGGGAATCGAACCCGCGCCCCCGCTGTGTGTGTGTGTGTGTACTAAATATCAGAATAATCAGTCAACAGGAAGAGGGGAGATTAATAAATAGTCACTACCACATACGTCAAATCTCATACATTCATGATGCTATGCTGCAATACGCTCTTAGTCATGCTCATTAATTTTACAGTTGAATTTAATCCTACTTGCAATGCTCGATGACCATAGATATCAAATTCCCGCCATTTGTAACTAATTCTCTTTAGAGTTTTAGAGTTGTTGGAATAGTTTAGTCAATTAAAATAATAGAATTGAGTGGGGATTACAATGGTTTGGTAGGAGTTTCTAGTTGATTTCAATAGCTAGGGATGAAATTTCAAACCCATGAAACCCATGGTTTTATTTTGATTCTTGATTACACACATGTATTTTGTATTTTACTGCCTCGGATCAACAGTTCAACCGCGTGAAAACTACTTAATCCCGTTTTATCGATTCATAGCAAAGTATTCCAGTCACTCAATTTTATTCTACTAAAGCAAAACCACTGTTAGGTAGGTTTTTTGCGGCCATAATAACCTCGTGTTGTGTTCCCGGTGGTGAGTAGGGTAGCCAGAGCTTACTGGAGAATTTTTGTGCTGTCAGTGGGAAGACCAAAAGCTTGTTCTGCTTTGTCTTTTACACTGACTGCACAGAAACTCTTGTGCTAACAGGGTTGGCAGACAAGCACACGGCCCACCTGATGGAAAGTGGTTACCGTGGCCTATGGTTGTGTGCAGCACCAAGGGAGTCACACTCGCGGTGCCAACCCTGTAAGCACAAGAGTTTCTGTGCCGTCAATGTAAAATACAAAGCAGGACAAGACTTTGATCTCCCCACTGACAGTATATAAACTCTCCAGTGAGCTCTGCCTACCCTACTCACCGCCGGGAACACAACACGAGGTTATTATAGCCGCGGTATTCTATAGGATGGAGGTACTTCACCAGTCGGACTGCTCAGTTAGACGGAAATACCGTCTTGTCCTACTTCCTTACTTAATGAATTGTAATTACTTAGCATATCAAGATCAGCTGGTGTCTTAACTTAAATTTAAGTTGAAGTTTCAGTTTCCTTCAGTGATGTTTAGTCTAAGATATGTAATGGGAGCGGTGGTTAATGGTTATATCAAATAGAAGTAGATATAACATCGTCTTCTTAATCTGAGCCTTTTCTCAACTAAGCTGGACTTCGATTCTGCTAAAGCAAAACCACTGTCACATCACGAAAACTGCTAAAAAATAAGTCCTAAATCTAAAGGCTTTTTTCCTAAAATGTAAAATTGTAAAGAAACTCTTTGCATTTAATTTTGGTCTCAAGCACACATATATATATATATATATATGTATATATATATATATATAAAGTTTAAAAAAGCCTAGTGGTATGGGTAATGGACTGCTGAGACGAGGCCTCGGGTTCGATCCCAGCTTTTACCATGGCACACACCAATGACTTTTCGATGCTTTTCGAAGTTTTGTGTATTTATCGCAGGTTTATAAGTGCCCGGTTAATGTCAATAGGCTCGCCACCTATTCTGCTCGCACCTCGCGCCTACCCCTTCGGGAATATAGGCGTGAGTTTATGTTTTGTTATGTTATGTAAAATTTAATGCCTTTTTCGCAATGTTGTGGTATGACAGTGGATTTGCTTTAGTAGAATCGAAGGCCTGGTAGACGACTCCCGTATGGCAAACGTCCCAAACGAGTGTCAATACAACACACGAAACAAAAAAGGCAGTCTATCTACCTTCATTTCGGATTCCGCATACCTACTTATGCATATGTTAAAAATAAAAGCAAGTCTTTTAATTAAATGTTTCAAAAACCTTCACAATCTTAACATTTGTACCACATAAAGCCACACCGGAAACTCATGTTTGATTAATAATTCAGTAGGGACGGTACACCCTACGTATATAGGTACATATGCGGTACCAACATAACGGAATAAACTTCTTGGCGGTAACTTATTTTGTTATCGTTCAAAAACAGTACAATATGTGGAGTAAACTTAGCGGTTAAAAGCCTAAGTATTTTCAGATGAAAACGTCTGAATAAGTATTCAATTAATTCTGAGAGTTTTTACTGAAGGTTGTTGAAGTGTGTGATATATATGTAACGATTTATTAGATACAGAAATGATTGAAATAGTATTAGGTACTTAATGTTTGTAAAATGGGCAATAAAACATGATTATAATAAAAAAAGAAAAATTATAAATATTGTAGGTCATTCTGTACTGCACTATCTTTAAACCCATAGTAAGGATAGGTTAACTAGCTTGTGTTATAGGTTCTAAAATGGGGATAAATATACTAGATCGTTATAATACTTACATACTTATTTAAACAGAAACTTTTTTGAAAGATACTATCTAATTCTAATGTCATAATATTAACACTAACACTAGCGGTTTTTCCAATATGGGGTTCTTCAAGAGGGGCAGGACGAGTATCTTACCCCTGGTGATACACACGTCCATAGTTCACGGTAGCCACTTTCGACCAGGAGGGCCGTGTGCTTGTCTGTCACCTAAGTGGTATGTAAAAAAAACACAATAGTTGGAATGTTTCATGACAATTTTCATCCAACAGAGTGCAGACAAAATAAAATATAAAAAAACTTTTTAAATATAAAAAAGGGCAATACGAGTCGCTCGATTAACGAGTGGCACAAACAATTGAACCGACAATCGAGACAAACAATCGCAGAATTTTATTCAAATAGCGAACAGATTCCAGTTTCATGTCAACATGAAGTGCAGTACTGAAATAAACCGAAACTTTTAAAAGCTTTTCGGTTTTGTATTTTTTATTTAACTGCCCAAAGGGAAGTATTAATGTTTTCATGGATCTGAATAGATAATAAAGCATGTAAGAATGCTTATATACTTATTAATTATATACAGCACCTTGAGTGACACATGACATTTTTGAGTTCAGTATGTAACAAAGTCCCTTTTCCAACGTATGAAAAAAGCCATGGACTAGTTTTTTCGGTTTTGTGAAAAATACCGCAACATACATACAGAATACCGTGGTTATAATAACTTCGTGTTGTGTTCCCGCCGGTGAGTATGGTAGCCAGAGCTCACTGGAGAGTTTTTGTGCTGTCAGTGGGATGATCAAAGGCTTGTCCTGCTTTGTCCTCTACACTGACGGCACAAAATCTCTGTTCTTACAGGGTCGGCAGCGCGGATGTGACTCCACTGGTGTTACACACGTTCATAGGTCATGGTAACCACTTTCCATCAGGTGGGCCGTATGCTTGTCTGCCACCTAAGTTGTAAAAAAAAAAATGATTGTCGACAGGGCCGACTTTTTTCTTTGTTGATGCTATTTAGCTCAGGAATGCCCGCCTCTGTGATATCCATTTATTGATACTAAAACTTTAATGAACTAGTTTGACAGGACTAATATAATTTTGACATTTAGAACATTGAGATTACATAGATACTGAATTTTGACCAGGTTTATTATACGACAACTGTCCTATGATCAAAATCTTGACTTATAACTATTTTGTTTTTGCCTGTCTACCAAGATCGATAAGGTAAGTAAGATATTTTATGGAGATACATTTCAGTCCAGGCAAATTAATAAAGCTTTTATAATAACAGAATAACTTACAATGACACCAACGCTACACTATCTTACGCGTATCATCCTAATTTACATTATTTAGCAGCTAGCAACGCTATTACAAAGTCAAATGATTAATACCGTGGGTCTCACATTACAAATATATTCGTTAAGCCCTCTAATAAAACTTAAATGTTTATGTTCGGTCTTTAGGATTTGGGTTCACGCACTGGGCTGTTCCTGGCGGTCTCCTGAGGGTTACCTAGTTTGTTCATTAAATGTACTGATTTGTGTGATTTGGTTCAAATAAACCTAAGGTATTTATATTTACCATACCTATTTATTTTTACAACGGTCAAACACATTATAGAATAGATAGCTAAGAGCATGCTAGGAGTAAACAAATAATAAAATTGAATGATGGTTACGTCAAGGCTGTGAAATTATTAAGGTATTTAGTGTTAAGTATTTTCAAACTGAATCGGTCCGTAGGTAGTATCATTTCATGCCGGTCATCACCACTAAGGTGGCAGACAAGTACTCGACCCTCCTGATATAGGTAAAAAAAGCAGACGCCTTTATCAAGACTTTGTCTAACAATTTTACATGACAACCTATGCGGGTATTATCGTAATATTAATAAAGAAATACTCTTTACCTTTTCTTAGCTGTTTTTAAAACATCGTTATTTAATAAGTAGAAAAGCTCTAATCGCATCAATTTAATAGTAATTACGTTTTATCGATCTCAATAAATTCCTTTTAATTTGTACTTAAAACAAATTTTATGTCGCATTAAACATTTTTTATGGTATTCGTTTAAATACAAGACCGTGGCAAAACGCAAATCAAATTGGTTATAAACAGAATGGTTATAGCCCGCGGCTCTGCCCGCGTGGAATACTAATCCCGTTCTCGCGACCCTCAAAGCGCTCAAGAACCCCTGAGGGTTGCGAGAACGATGGGCACAGATAACATAATATCAAAAGTAGTCTATGTGCTATTTCAGGCTATACATTTATTTTTGAACTAAATTTTATCTAGACCTGTTAAACCATTCTGACGTGATTAATAAATATAGTATAATATTATAAATATTTAATTAAATATTTACGAGGAGGTAGGACACGGCGGTATTTCCGCCCAATTGAGCAGTCCGACTGGGGAAGTACCTCCGCCCTACTGAATACCGCGGCTATAATAACTTCGTGTTGTGTTTCCAGCGGTGAGTAGGGTAGCCAGAGCTCACTGGAGAATTTGTGCTGTCAGTGGGAAGACAAAAGGCTTGTCCTGCTTTGTCTTCTACTGACGGTACAGAAACTCTGTACTTACAGGGTTGGCAGCGCGACTGTGACTCCTCTGGTGTTAGAAACGTCCATAGGCCACGGTGACCACTTTCCATCAGGTGGGCCGTGTGCTTGTCTGCCAACTAAGTGGTATAAAAAATATATATAAAAAAAGAAATATATAAGTAGGTACTTAAGTACAATAAGTGTATAACTAAGTATGAAAAGTTTGGACTGTAGCCATACAAATTCCACTAGTTAACAATAACAATAAGAGAATTCGTAATAGGCTTCACGAACTTTTATTACTTTATGTTATAAAATACCTGAGAATCAACACAAAGATTACTTAGCGCGTTCCTTTAAAGTTGAAGCCCTTATCTATCACATCAGTCAACAGTTAAAAAACTAGTTGGTTAACTTAAGGGCAACGACCTCGCTCCTGTGTCTTTGCTTATAAAAAAAGTTATTGTCATTATGGTATTTGTGTTGTTAAGTTGGTAGAGAATTGTGGTTTAAAAATCTTTTTTAAAAAACGAAGTGTTTGTAGAAGGACTGACTGGTGTTTAGTTTTTTAGTTTGTTCATTATCATTTGTACTTACCACAGACGTATAAAGACAACGTCTGTGGTAAGTAGGTACCTATGTAGGGGTATTTTTTTACTTTGAATTTTTATAGCAATAGTGTCTATGTGGCTCTGTTGGTCAAAGCATTTAAGGGAATGGTTGCAGGTCCCGGGTTGAAGTCCCATCTTGAATGTTGAATGTTCCCATCTTTAATATTCGAAAACATTTTATACAATGCTAACTAGACTCAAAGTGAGCAAAGTTAAACAACTAGCATTATGGGTTCTCGACTGTGGATAAACCTACTTCGATAGCATTGATCAATACAAACAGAACTATCCATACTAATACAATGTATGTTAAGTATTCTAAAGTGTATGTTAAAGTGTATTCTTAGAGTATACTAGTTTTATGTATACTCTAAGAGTGCATTATTGTTAAAATCATGTTATTATGATAACTATGTACTTCATAACAGTAAAGTAATAAAAAAAATGCTGTAATGAAGTAGGGTTTATTACTTAAAAAATGGCTGTAGTAACTGAATCGCTATTTCGCAAAGGATTACGCAAGCCTCTTTAGCTCAGTGGTAGAGCACTGGTCTCGTAAACCAGGGGTCGTGAGTTCAAACCTCACAGGAGGCAAGGTGCTCTTTTTGAGATTTTTCTTTTTATGATTAATTTTTTTATGTATGTTCCAGAATTATTACTATTATTAGATTATTATTATGATAACATAAATTATTATTATTTTATTGAAATAACTTATACCGCTTGATTTACAGTTGTTTCAAAATGTAAATGTTAGGATATTATTCAGTTTTAATTTATTTTTTTAAAATTAAAATTAATATTAGTTAAAACGTGTATATAAACAAGACATAAAAAAGTCTTGGGTTTTGTTAAATTAATAATATGTACCTACCCTATTGACCTAAAGGAAGATGTTCTACAAAAATAATAATAATAATTTATTGATGGCAACTAGGCCCAATTTACCAACTAGTAACAATTTTTTAATATATCTCATGTTAGTAACAACGTCATACATATATATATACAAACAGTCACGCGTTTTTCCTAGTGGGGTAGGCAGAGACTACTGTTTTCCACTTGCCACGATTCTGGCATATCTCTTTCGCTTCTTCTACTTTCGCAATTGTTTTCATACATGCTTGCCGGTTTCGGGTACTCTTGACATGTCCTTTCTTCAAAATTACTTCGATTTGATGGACATACGTAGATATGTCTGATGATGGCTACGTTATAATAATATTCAATAGATCATCAATCATTATATCATTATGTCATTGTATGAGAGTTGAATAACAATGATTCTAAACATATATTTTTTTGAAATTTTTGATTTTTTGTCTGTTTGTCCGCGATGGTCGCAAAATCTGTTTAGACGATGATGCGGTTTTTGTATTAGAAAGGTCTGTGACTTTAAAATTTGTCGTATGTTTGACTTCAATTAATTACACTTATGAACAAAAGTTGCTATAAGTGACATCGGCGGTTAAAACCGCAGGTATCAGCTAGTTAGAAAATATTAAGTAGTTGAAGGTACAGGGCAGGGCCACATAGGACCTTCGAGCACCTTTGAAGTTCAAACCAACCTCATCTGCTAGTCCGCGTACCTGCTGAACAACGGACGAGGTTCTGTCCACTTTTTTTCAAGGGGTTGGGAGGTCTGACGGCAGTCTTACTAGTAAAAGCACAATCAAAAATAATAAGCGGATCCCGGGCTTCAAAGTGCAATCAATCACTACCTACTTATTTTTATAAATTAGCTGTGGGGCTGCAAGCAACGCAACTGCTAGTAACAAAACAAACAATATTAATATATTTACATATTAGGAAAGATTTGTGTAATCATTTGAATAAAAAAAGTTAAACCTTAGGTACTGATTACATATCAAGTTAAAAAAAAATACGGTTACCATTAAAGTTTAACAAAAGAAAAAGTTCAATAAAAAGTAAAAAAGAAGTTACTCACCCAGACGCAATTCTAACGAAATTTATTTTTTTGTTTCAGAACTGGCCGTTCGTTCGCAGAAATTTTGAATTCGGAATGACACATTCAAATATTTAGAGGTGTAGGTACTAACTTACTACATTAAAAAAAGTTGCGAGTGCTTTAATTGATTTAACAGCTGAATTTTTTGTAATTATTATCAAAATGCTTCGATATTGGTTGTGTTTCGCGAGTGCAGTGTGTCTGGCGGGGTATTGCGGTGCTAATTACTGTAGGGACGCCAACCTATGTTGTCCGGGCCGTGACAGTGCCTGTGTGGTGCAAAAAGCCCACCAGAATGCCATAATAGAAGACTTGACTGACAAGCCTTGTTACTGCGATCATGCTTGCTTGAAGCTCGGCGATTGCTGCCCTGATTTCCGGGAAACTTGTGGAGGTAAGTTTCTTAATGTCTACTCAATATCTAACATATAGCAGATCAAGTAGGTATTCTTACTTAAGTAGGGATAAAGAACACCTTCCAAGTAGGTACGTATTATTTTATTGAATCCTACCTATATTATCAAATAATTACAAATCAGAGAATAAAGACAGGAAATTTTTTATTAGAATTTTCTTTTTGCTTTAACTTCTTCACATTATAGGAGTTTTGTATTATTTTAAAAATAATACTACGGTAATCAATCAATCAGTTAAATAAAATAATATTTAAATGGCAGAGAATATATACATAATTGTGTAAGTTTGATGATTTTCTACGAAACCCAATAGCTGTTGTCGTTTCTGTGAGGAAAGAAAGAAAGAAAGAAAAGAAAGTCGTTTTTATTGCGCACAACACACGTACATAATATATAAAATAAAATTCAAAATACGTATTGGTAATACACATTAAAAAAATTAACAATAATAGCATTTCAACACAATAAAAAAATCACCACCAGCGGATCTGCAGCTATTCAGGTGGCGAACAATTTTTAACAAAAAAAAAATACATATATTTTAAATAACAATTATTCTAAAAGTGGAATTAATCGATATATATTATGTACCTAATATTCCTCCGAGGATATATTATTGGCACGTGCCTATAACAGGTAGGTAGACAGGAAGTCTTACATTTTACACAAAGTATAATGATATAATACAATTTTGAAGATGATCCTCTTCAAAGGTGAAATGAACTGACGTGTTACATTGTCAGTAATAAAATGCCGAAGGTAAAATTATAATGATGTTCAGCGAACTCGTTCAAAATCGACTTCGTTAGATGAGTAAGAAATTGAAATGGCACCAAACCGAGCAAACACATTGGAATACGCACATAATCGAAGGCTTTGCCTGAACCCATACAAGTAATGAATTATTTCAGATGTACGTGACATGTATGAAATATTGTAATTTGAATGCCGAATGAAATTTCGGGATTGGTGTTAATGTATTTTTGGTAAAAGGAATTTTATATCTGGGAGTTTTATGAATAGAAAGCAAGACTGCTTTATCTATATGCTGGTGCCATCTACTGATTGATGCTCGACAAGTCGTAGGTTCGAATCCAGGCCCTACAGTACCAACGTGAATTCAGTCCTAACACAAGCAATGCAGTCCCAACCCATTCTAAGCTCAGCTGGAATTATTAGCGAAACGCCGCACCGCTCACCATAGGCAGGGAATTCACTCTCACACATTGAGACCTAAGACAGTACGTACTATGCGGTACGAAAAAATCTTCATCCCATCACACTCAAGATGTGGAATGAAATTCCTGCTGCGGTTTTCCAAAGCGCCTACAATATAGGATTCTTCAAGATTTCTTCAGGGTCGGCAGCGCGAGTGTAACGCTCCTGATGTTGCACACGTCCATAGGGCACGGTAACCACTTCCCATCAGGAGGACCGTGTGCCAACTAAGTGGTTTTTAAAGTTATTGTAATTTCCATTATTAAGATTAAGATTCTTCTTCTTCATCTTAGAGTTAATCCCAGTCGCATCTGAAGCTTTGACCTCGGAGTCTGGCGTCTGCTTTACCAGAGTTACGGCGGATTTGGCTGAACCGATATTTTCCGTGAAGCGGTTGCCATCAGATCTTCACAACTCAAAGTTGATATTGAAGCTGCAGGTGTCCTGTAATATGCATTACTAACATTATTTTCTTAAACAAAACTGCTCTGAAGCAGACTTGACAGGTTTAGGTAATTTTTAACTTTCGCGGTGTGAATACATAATTATACTAGGTATCGGGACTTCTCTCGAATTATATCTTGGAACTTACTATTTCTGCCGACGTTTCAGATGCATTGCAGCACCCGTGGTCACGACTTGACTGTATAGTCAAGTCCCGATACCTAGTATAATTGACGGGTTTATGTCAAGTGGCAGTCACTCTAACGAAATACTAACTTTTAAACTATCGCGTTCCATGACATACAATAATGATCGCGCTCTAATAAAAGCCTTAAAAGCAAAATTTAAATGAGAAAGTGGAGGCGCACCTCGGAACTGTCATCTGGAATTCAATCTGTCCTCAGATCCAGTTATAAATCGAGGTTCTGGACTGAGTATCCTGATAGAATACTGACCTATTATAATTAGGGATATCCACAAAATGCCAATTTAATGCCGAAGAAAATGAACCAGTAATATTCACCAAAATAAGTTAATTATTGCAACCCCAGCGCCATGTTGGGACCACAGATTAAAAATTAATCATTGGGATATTTCGCGTAATTGGATCTGAATAAGGGAATGAGGGGATTAAGGGAGGTTTAAAAGGTTCTCGGCGAGCGTCAATTTATTTTTGTGTTTCAATTGTGGCTGGAATTCAATATTTTTGGTCTGAGTGAGTTTCGGTTGTAAATCTCTACCTACTTATTTTCCTAATGGTATTTTTCATTGTAGGTAATGCTTTAAATTGTACCCTTTCGATAACTAGCCTTGTCTTACTAGCTGTTGCCCGCAGGCTCACCCGCGTGGACTTGACTGATCACGTTCCCGCAACAAAGAATCAAAGAATCAATTTCATTTATACAGTTTATTTTATTTTATTTTTATTTTATTTTATTTTTTATTTTTCGGAAAACTTACAGCTAATATACATATATACAAAAGTAAATATGTAGTATGAAAAGGCCACTTAAAAGTTTTCACATATAAACAAGATAATTAGTATTAGATTAGTAAACAGCAACAGCAAATAAGAACATAATACAGCGAAACAAAGACAAAGGCACACAAAGAGCACATATCAACGTCAAAATTTTACAATTATGTGAAGAATATTACAAAGAAATAAATATTATCACTGCGACGCGAGCGAGGACTCGGGGCCGCACACGCTTACCGAGTGTCCGGCGTGGGAGACGCCGAGACGGGAGCTGGTGGCGACCCTGGGAGTGAGAGTTCTCACGCTCACCACCTTGCTCGCGGCGATGGTCCGCTGCGCGGATGCGTGGGCAGCCGGCGCCTCCTTCTGCGAGCAACTAATGCTCGTGTAGGAGGAGGCGAGGCGGGAGCGGCAGCGGGAGCGACGAAGGATCGCAAGCCAAGCTGCCCGCGTACAAAGGCAACTCGGGCGTCAGAGGTCGATGAATGACCTCCGCCCCCCATGAGCGCAGGCCTGGGGTGACCGGTGGTACCGCCTGTCACCCTGGCAGAAGCAGGCCGCGGCGTCGGCGCGCCTCGCGGCTGCCCGACATAACCTCTTCCACCGTAATCAGTGTGGATTTTGCGCACGTAAAAAATAATAATACATAAATATTAAATAATGTAAAAATAAATCATTGGAAAATGATTCTTTCGCTGGTTCGGTAGATTAGTTCTACTGAGAATATACCAGCAAGAAACTCAGAGAACTGTACTAGAACTAGATTATCTTACTTTTTAAAATTTGCTTTAGTTTACAATTTATTTTGTGCGAGCATTGCAAGAGACTTATGTTGACCACGCATTTACATCATCAAGATACTCATCTACTTTATAGTAACCCATAGGAATTCGGTAGCACGAGTGCAGGATCAGCGGCATGAGTATCAACCCCTGGAGTTGCATACGTCCATAGGCCACGGTAACCACTTCCTTAGACCACTTAGATGTGGCTTGTGATTGTCTGCCACTTTAGTGGTATAAAAATTCCCGGGATAGTGGGATAAAGGAATGTTATGTGTTATTTCAAACTGTGATCTATCTGTGTGCCAAATGTCAGCCATATCCGTCCAGTAGTTACATTCATACATAATATAACATACATATAATCACGTCTCTATACCCGGAGGGTTAGGGAGAGGTGAATTAACGCTCACATTTTACCAATTATTGAATTTGGTCCTACATAATGGGGGGTGAGCCTATTGCCTTCTTCAGGGCACTATTGTTGACTCGAGTCATGTATCTGAGGCTGTATATATTTGTCTGATGTTAAACAGTCCTAGTAGTTAAAGCGTGATTGATTGAGTATCGGTAGCTATAGGTTTCCTTCCCATTTAAAGGTCCCGGAATAGAATCCTGGCGAATTCTACTCCCCACGTGAACCACATAATTAGCTTAGGTGGAACTGTTAGAGGTAATATGAGTAATTTCATTCAATTTCTTTCAATCAATCAATCAATTAAGCCTATCGCAGTCTACTTCTGGACCTAGGCGGCTCCCAATATAATTATTTTTAAAAAGAAAATGTCAGTTATCCAAATTAACAGTGTTGTATCAGTTGAACACACACTTAAACAAAACCCTACAAATTCAACACGAGAAAGAACCAAGCTTGTTAAAACAAGGTACATTTAATATCTTGCCGAGGTACGAGCTAATCCTTGCGTAATACAGTCTGAGCCCTGCACCGCGATCCCCCTTCACCCTCCTCCCACTTCCTCCTCAGAGGGCGCGACTCTCTTGTATAAATCCTCGTCGTTTGCATACACCGGTATTATGACGCCTGAGTTAAGGGTATTCTGAAAAAAAAGTTAGTACACTTGCGCCTGAAAATTTTACAAAAGTAAACATTTTCGTTCTTTTATTTTGTGTTGACCGTTTAACAATTTTTTGTGTATTTACTATTTGAATGTGCAACGCTCAAAAGGTACTACTGTTACACTGTTATACTGTTTTGCAAGTCATAGGATGCATTTAACGTCAACGTTATTGAAACAGTAGCCTATGTTACAATAACGTTGACGTTAACGTGACGAGATAATCTAAAAGACAACAATTTTAAATACACAGTCACACCTAGCACCCACATTCCTATATTAGGTCCGAAGTTCCGAACCCAGCTAACATAAAATATATCACTGTCACTTGCAATCCACTTCGAAATCCACGCTTTTAACATGATTAAAATGAAAACACACACATTCGTAGCAATCAATTTTATTTACTTAAAACACTTTTTTCCTCAACTGTACAGTCGCAACGACAAATTGAAATAGGAGTAGGTACGCGAGATTACATTTTAATAACGTTTTTAATATTTGTACTCGATTGTATTTAGATTTTGCAGTGTATGACTAAATTTTTAGATATTAACTAGTAGGTATCATGTTCAGATGTATCTGTCCAGACAGTATCTGTGTGGTGACAGAGAAAGAATACAAGTATCACCACCCCTTCTCATCAGAAGAGTGTCGTAAAGGCGACAAACGGAAAAATACGCAGACGGTATCACTGCGAGAGAAGGAAAACTTGATATAACACCCTGTACCAACCCGTCTGGCCAGTGTGGAAACAGTAGGCCTAAGTCTCCCTACAATGGGAGAGGCCTAGTCCAGCAGTGGACTGTGATGGACTAGTTTATTGATTGATCGTGTCCAGTGTTTAACTAATTGAATTATAAAACCTTCACATAAGATAAAAATACGTATATGGTACACGAGCTAGCTGTTGTAGTTGGCTTGGAGCCCCAAAATCTTGGTATGGCCTTCTTATTATCTGAAAATTCTGTAACATATGTAAATTCTATGCAATCTGAAGTCGTGAAAATCATGTGAAACCCTTGTGAAAGTAAATTCTAAAACTAAATCCGAGTCTTTAGTGACATAATAGGCCATAGCGCACTGTATGACATATTTATAATATAAATGGTGGCACTTTCGACATTATTTGGTGGTCTTTCGACATATCTACATTTTTTTTTGTCCCGTACATCTAGTATATTTGGCAGTAGGGTATAATTACATTGAAGTCATTGGTACACACAGACATAATTCAGTATGCGTATAATTCAGCTGCCAAAAAAGTGAGCTTGGCCTCAAGCAACAAAATGTGTTTCAAAAGTTCAGAAGTTATTTATACAATTCTTCAAACATGCCGTATTTTATGTTTGGCCTTTGTTTGTTCTTCCCTTAACCATGGAATTGTTCCAAATTATGCGTGGTTTTACTGTACTGCTGCCGCAAAACCACATACCGGTGGGAAATTCCTTCTTCCTACAGTCCCGGGTCCTTTAAACGGGGCGTGAAAAAGCATATGATGAGGCCGTCAAGTTGAGTGTCACCATTGTCACTTGTCACACGGTATGTGTAAGTAATGGTGACACTCTTTTCTGAGACTTTGCCTTCAGCTTACCATCAGACAAGGCGAAGTCTAATTGACGTGTTCTATATATAAAAAAAAGAGAATCATGCTATATATTTATGTAAATGAAGTTCGTAGATAAAAAAAAAACTTCACGGCTTTGAATTGTTTCAAATATGAATTACCGTCATTATTATCTATCATTTTGGCAGGGATCTCTGCATACGAAGGTTTCACCTCGGAGTTTTCCTTCTCTATCCATTTTCATTTGGTTTATTTTGTCAATGTGAGAGAAACATAGATAATTCAGAGGTTCGTAAACTAAATAAAACATTACTATCTTCACAAACGTACTTTGACCGTTTTGCTACTCACTGTCAATAAAAAAAATTCCAAGCGAATTGAGAGTCTTCTACATTTGGAAGTCGGTTAACTATTTACCTAATAATAAGGTCTCTAAACTTTGAAATAGAACTATTTTTATCGGATTCCATCGCGATTTATTTGAAGTCTTTTATTATTTACACAGATTTCAAACGACAATTTAGTTGCTTTTCAGCCGCGTCTTGTCGCCTAGTGTTCGCGTCGTCAGGATCGATCTAAATAATAAATACCACCCAGTAAATCGCGATAGAATCAGATATAAATAGTTTAATTTCATCGAAACATGGGTTTACGATAGTAGCCTATCCAAAATCGAAGACATAGCAAATGATCTACGAGATGAAAATTTGAGGACCTCTGATCTACATAAACATTAACAGAAGTCTATGAGATGAGATATATTCGTGAAGATATTTAATTTCCATTATTCGTTTGTACATACATGAAAATAATTACGCTTTTATCCTCAGAGGGTAAGGTAGAGGTGAATTAACACCCACTTTTATTATATATTCTGTCCCACTTAATAGAGGGTGAACATTTTGCTGTATTTCGGGCAATATTGTTGGCTCGAGTCATGCACCCGAGGCTGAGTCTGGGCTGTATATGTCTGTCTGATGTTAAAAAGCCTTATCCCTTTGTCACTTTGTACGACATCGCGTGGGAAGAGACGGGGTAGCCCGAATTCTACTCTGCCAGGAACCACGCAGCACATCCGTTTGTATGTTTTAAATAACTAAAAAAGATATGATATGAAAAATCACTGTCTCTTTTATGAAACAACCACTGAAATATGACAGTCATTAGTATTCTTTTTTAAAATGTTTCATATATGTTCTAAAGTAATTGATTTATTATGTAAATGTAGCGATGTTATTTTTTAATTACTTTACTGCCCAGCGTGGTACTAGAGGGGTGTGAAACATGGGCTTTTGGACTGTTGAAGCAATATATTTGTGTACATTTATGGTTATTGTCCGTGTTAAATGTAATGAAAAAAATATACAAAAGCGTACGTGTTTTGTGTCACAATGCCGATAAATAACCGATGATTTATTAAATGGCCGTGCTCCTCGTAATATTAGTCTGTTCTAAATTCATTTCCATTCCAATCGAAAATAAAAAATTTATAATACTTAGGTGGCAGACAAGCACGCGGCTCACCAGATGGGAAGTGGTTACCGTGGCCTATGGACTTGTGCAACAACAGTGGCGTCACACTCGCGCTGCCGACCCTGAAGAAACCTCCTAATGCCCCTTTTGAAGAATCCCATATTGTAGGCGCATGAGAAAACCGCAGCAGGGTGTTCATTCCACAGCTTGAGTGTGCGTGGGATGAATCTACCAAATCTACGAAAAGTCAAAATCACGGTTTCCAAGATAATGGGGTTCTTCAAGAAGGGCATTAGGGGGTTCTTTCAAGGTCGGCGGCGCGAGTATGACGCCCCTGGTGTTGCATATGTCCATAGGCCACGGTAACCACTTTTCATCAGGTGGGCTGTGTGCTTGTCTGCCACCTAAGTGGTATAAAAAAATAGTGTCTCGAGAATACCTTTTTTGACATTTGAGAGCTTGAAACCAAGATCTTTCTCTCTTTTATACTGTTCCCGTTTCGTTGTTTTTCAGGCACCTATTCCCAGGATTATAATGTACCTACCTACCTAGTCTGTCTCTTAATCCTGATCATACTCTGTCTGTCTGCACTTGTGTAATTTTATGACTAACAACAAATTTGCAAACAGTATAATTTGAAACGTATGATAACATACTAAGATGTCCAACAAGCTCACCCGGCTGAAGCTACATATACCTACCTAACTAAAAGGACAGGTGGTCAGTCCTTCATAAAGTACTGAACTTTCATAAAGTGTTGCCAAAGTTTTATGAAACTTTACCCAATATTTTAAAAGGAAAACTCTACCAATTCTCTTCGGTTTATCTTAACTGGTAACATTTTACGTTCGGACGTTCAAATACTCTGCGGTCGGTACCAAAAAGGGTTAAGCTAAAGAATGTTGAAAGGGAAATAAATCACGATAAAGTTGAGTCGAATAAGTTTTATTTCTCGGGAAATGTTCGGAAAATGTTGTTCTTTGCGTTATACTGGTACTAGAATGGAGGTATATTATATTCTGCGGGATCGGAGTAGGTACTTTTAGAGGTTTTAGAGAGGATAAGGGGGCTACCGTGAAAAATATGTACGAAACTTCAAATAGGTACTCACGAAATAGGAATGAAAGACTTTATTATTAGCTGTTGAGAATAAAAACGATATGTCACAGTTTCTGGGTGAGGCGAGATTATATGGTGAGGTTATTTAATTGAATTGTATGCCTATTTGCTATTTTAAGGCTGTGAGTAGGGTAGCCAGAGCTCACTGGAGAATTTGTGCTGTCAGTTGGATGACTAAAGGCTTGTACTGCTTTGTCCTCTACAATGACGGCACAGAGTCTCTGTGGTTACAGGATCGGCAGCGCGAGTGTGGCGTCTCTGGTGTTACACACGTCCATAGGCCACGGTAACCATTTTCCATCAGGTGGGCCGTGTGCTTGTCTGCCACCTAAGTGGTATAAAAAAAATTCTACGGACTTATCTTCGCTTCTATATACGACATGCTTTTCTCGCTACGTTGACCGGACACAGCACATCATGGAATATCGTCTTTTAAAAAAGGTACTCTCTCTCTTCCTCTATACCTATATCAACATCTTTAGACATGGCGTAGTATCTGATAAGCCAAGCACATAACGTGAGCACGTAAGACCTGGCTCCCGAACGCTGTCCCGAATACATTACATATATACGCTTATGGCAATGATGAATAAGGGATACGAAGGTACAACAAGTACGGTGTACATACTGTCGATAAGGATAAACATGAATAACAACGTTCTTGCTATTCACGAGCTATTCGTATGTACCTACGTTCCTATCTTGTTTTCTCCCCCCTAGACTATTTGTATTTCCTTGGCATTGTAAAATAGGAAGATGTATTTACAAGATTGAGACATATTTTGACGTTTAAAATAATCGTTAACGTATATCATCGTAAACATAGAAATACGTTTCAATTTTATGTCTTTCATTACTTTTACCACTTGGTTGGCAGACAAGCACACGTCCCACCTGATGGAAAGTGGTTACCGTGGCCTATGGACGTGTGCATCACCAAGGGAGTCAGAATCGCGCTGTCAACTCTGTAAGCACAATAGTTTCTGTGCCGTCAGTGTAAAAGAAAAAAAAGGACAGACTTTTGGTCTTCCCACTGACAGTACAAAAACTCTACAGTGAGCTCTGGCTACCCTACTCACCGCCGGGAACACAACACGAGGTTATTATGGCCGCGGTTTTCCGTAGGGTAGAGGTACTTCCGCAGTCGAACTGCTCAATTGGACGGAAATCTCTACCATGTTGAGTGTTCTGATGAGCTCTTCCAACTAATCCCACCATCTCCTTTCCTACATAGGACAACACGTGCAGGCCTTAGATGAAACCCTCACACTGTGCAGAATATACGAGTAAGAACCAACACTTAGTGTCTGTAATGGTGACCCCCTTTCCTGCGACTTTGCTTTTAGCTTACCATCAGGCGAGGTGAGGTCAAGTTGGCGTGTCCTATATAAAAAAAACCCGTCGTGTCTTACCTCTCTCTGAAAATTAAATTTATATTTTAGGATCGATGATGTCAGGTAATTTTGAAAATGCAGAAGACTTAAAACTAAAGTAAAGGGATACATATTTATTTAAATTTTTAAATTACAGACGTATTCTGTACTAACGTGTACTTACGTCCTTAAAAAGGTTACGTTCTTTTTTTTTAGTTTTAGGGTTTTTACATTTTAATCCTTAGGGCGATAAGGATTCCCTAAACAATTTATGTTACAAATCGTAAGATAGCAAAGGATTCATATAAACACGGTGTAAGATTTTAACCTTATCTGACGGAGAAGTACTTTAAATACTGAACAAGATAGCGAATTTCACTCAAACTAAACGAATTATTTTGTTTAAAAAGAAACAGAACTGCATTCGTACATTTTCGAAAACTTGCTTGCCACATCCGGTAATCGATTTGACTAATGCAATTATTGAACGCAGTTTTGTTTCTGTCCAAAAATAAAGCAATATTTCCTTTGAGTAAAATTCGCTATCTCCGGTATTTAGAGTACCTACTTCCCCTGCAGGTAATGTCAAAACCTTCCACCCTGTATAGTGTGCTTTAAACAATAATTTTATCACATATTCGAACTCAAAACAGAAAATTTACAACACTCAATATAAACAGAGCCCATCGTGAATCCCTCAACAGCATTGCTATTTTCATGCATATCCTTCGGTAAATGATCGGATGTTGATTTAGGCGGATTTATTTATGGCTGCCCTGGGCGGGGACCGGGGACTGTCATGGGTACAAAAATTCCATTACAGTGGTCCTTCCATTACTTTGATGGAAGTATTTCACTGGGTTGGCACTTTGACACCGCATAGCAAATTACTATAGAAGTGAAATCACTTGAGTGGTAGGTAATACTTATGATCAAGTGACAGTCAGCAATATCTTACAGATAAAACTGCCCGAAGTCTCGTATTAGTTCAATGGGCTTGCAAAAATATTTTGAACGCTTGTTTCGTGAAATTGTACGTATTTTTTTCTGCGAAATTAGCTAGCTTCTTCTAAAATTAAAGTTGAATGGAGACTTTTTGCACACACAGGTGAGTATTTCAGTGAATTTTATGAACGTAAATTTTCATAAAATCTTATTCTAGAACACAATCCTTACCTACATGTAATTTCATTTTTTTTTACTTACAATTAGAAATAGTTACCCACAAGTTAAGATTCAAGACTGATAAATATTACACAACATTCTACATAACGCTATCTAGACCCATGGTAAGCATGGGTTAACTAGTTTCATAATCTAGAGTACGGATAAACATTACATCGATTCAATTACGAGGATCGAACCCACGACACCTGCGTAGCGGTCGCGTTCACTATTGCCACGCCACAGAAAGTTTTTTGGCAATTCAGTGTTGTTAACAAGGTTGAAATTGAAACTACATAGTACAGGTAGTTTAGAGTAGGTACACATTACCCAACGCTTTGCCCAACCGTTTACAAACGATTATAAGTTTGCCCGTGTGCTTGAGAACACTTCATGTCAAATTATAAGTCGACACGAACTTTCTACTGACTTGAAGACAGTTAAGGCTTGTTTAGGACTTTGCGTTTCTGCTTATCTATTTGTTTATTTGAACGCGCTAATCTCGGGTAACTAGGTTAGTACTATGATTCATTTTCTTTTTGTATTTGATAACCTAGTTCTGTAGGAATGTTGTAGGTTATATAACATCGCGCTACGACTCTTAGCAGTCGAGTAATACTTAACAGAAAAGAAGTGATGGGCGAGCAATAAGACCTACCAAGTAGATAACAAAACATTACATCGGCAGCGGGTGAAACCTTGGAGCTAGTTTTCTAACAAAACCATGGTGTTCTCAATATTAGCTTCGGAGCTACGGTAGCAATGGCAGTCCATTTTTGAATTTATTTATTTTTAATTTATTTATTTATTTAATCACACGTAACAGATTACAACCAATAAGAAATACAATAATAATACAAAGCAATAGGATCAGAGTCCAGGTTGCATTCCACAAGAACGCGTGTACAAATGAGTTAAGATGAAGGAGTTTCTAACAATAACACATATAAGGCTAGTTTACAATTTTATATTTTTGACACATTAGACATGATGGAGTTCCTAACTACGGTTGGTTTAAAAGTTGTTTTACCGTTCTAACAAATAAAGTCAGCTTAGGTACAAAAATATCGAAGGCTGGATTATCCCTGGCGATTTCGTTGCACTGACGAGCCATCCGAACTATGGGGTTGTAAAACAAAGTAAATTAAATTATTAAATTACTGAATGATAGATATTGGGTCGGGTTTTAAAGATTAGGTAAATCTTCTCGTATACTTGCTTTGCCCGTTGTGGTCAACTGTAGCTGACTGTATTGCTCGGGACATATGCCTTGAACCTAAAATGTGCAGTCCACGTTTTTTGGGTGTCTTTTGAAGATAGGGCCGGGTGCTACAGCAGAGGACGAGCTCAAATTCACCAAGCATAGATTATTACAAAACAATCCGTCCGTGCCGGGGCCTCGTTTGTGTCGGGATTTAGGTCCAAGATACGTGTCGCGGGGTATATCTATAGTGTCTGAGCATGTGACCAAAATACGTGTTCCCTAATGAAAAAATGTGTTGCTTTTTAAGATTGGCACTACCATCAGGCGCTCTAAAATTCCAAATTCATTCAAATTCAGTGAACTTAAACTGAAATATTGCTAAGAATTTCATTCCAGTCATGCGTATAATGCAAACCGGACACAAAATTCGGTATTCCCAGATGTTCACTTTCATTATTAATGATTGGCATTACGCCTGTTAATCCAGGGTTAATTTCCGACGGAAACAGCTCAAAAATTATTCGAATTTACTTTGTAATAAATAAACCTATGTAAAATATGACTAGTAGTGGAATTTTCAGTAAAAGTTGATTAATGAAAAGTAACACTTCTTCGTAAGACAGTGATGACAAGTAA
The DNA here is from genome assembly GCA_963662185.1 of Eilema griseolum. NCBI lineage: Eukaryota > Metazoa > Arthropoda > Insecta > Lepidoptera > Erebidae > Eilema > Eilema griseolum. Next base: position 9,997,138 of record OY759249.1, read on the forward strand.
TCCACTCCTAACACAAGCAATTTAGCTTAGCTCGAGGAATTAGAGGGAATATTAGTAATTTCGGTTCCAGTTATGAAATTTGGAATTTTTAATTTCATGATTGTCAGTTTTGGAATAAAGTTTTTCGTATAGGTATTTAAACTATCATGGTCACTGACATCAGTGGGTATAATGGGTTTCAACTGCCGAACGTCTGGCATCCAGTGGTCCGTCTTTGCAAAAACAACCGGGAACAAGCTAAAACAAAATCGCGTGTGGATACAGTGAGCATCGTATGTCGTGAATGTGATCGAAATCGGGTTCGAGTTTGTAGTGAGAGTGAAACCAATAGTAGTGCAGATACGCGTAGTAAAAGAACTCGAAAGAGGGTAGATCGATATAATTACTCCTAGAAGAAAAAACTTTCTCTTTGTTCACCGCCACTACTCCAGTTCCTCCGTGATCATGGTGCTTGCAACAGCGCCGAAATATCGGAAACTCAAAATAATGAAACATGGTAAATATCCCGTTTATTCTGATACTGAAAGTTTTTCGTATTTACGTAGTGTACATACGTGCATAGCACATGTAGGTAAGTAGTATGTTGCAGAATCACTAATGACTCCATACAAGCTCTACAACTTCATCAAGCCGAACATTGTTCAATGCGAAGATTTATTGGGCGAGATAACGAACTGCTTTACCGTGGAACAAGGAACATTGCAAGTTTGTGATTTATTGCCACAGTATATTAAGTTTAATAAGCTGCAATAACCAACTCACTAGGTGGGATGTTTCTCGCGTACTCGTTTACATATAAGCACTGATTTTGGCTGTTTTTTTTTTTTTTTTTTTCGTTACGTGCGCAAAATCCCCACGGATATCTCCCCACCGGAGCCGGTGGAGGAGGTTATGTCGGACTCGAACCGACTAAAACGCACACCGCCTGTGGGTCGTTTCGGTTGCCGAAGGTGAGGTTGACAGGCATATCCCTCGCACCCCGGCCGACCCAGGGCCATCTCTCACGATCTGGCCCTCTTCTCGGGTGTGGGGACCACAGAGTCCCCAACTCGTCCCCAGAAACGGGGAGGCGCGCCACGCGCGCCGCCGCCGCGGCCTGCTTCTGCAAGGGTGACAGGCGGCTTCACCTGTCACCCCCAGGCCGGCGCTCATGGGGGGCGGAGGTCGTTCATCGACCTCCGACGCCCGAGTTGCCTTCGTGCGCGGGCAGCTTGTCTAGCGATCCTTCGTCGCTCCCGCTGCCGCTCCCGTCCCGCCTCCTCCTTCACGAGCATTACTTGCTCGCAGAAGGAGGCGCCGGCCGCCCACGCATCCGCGCAGCGAACCATCGCCGCGAGCAAGGTGGAGAGCGTGAGAACCCTCACTCCCAGGGCCGCCACAAGCTCCCGCCTCGGCGTCTCCCACGCCGGACACTCGGTGAGCGTGTGCAGACCTGAGTCCTCGCTCGCGTCGCAGTGATGGCACTCGGACGTTGGCTCTTTCTGCATCCGACGCAGATACTTTCCGAAGCATCCGTGCTCGGTGATCATCTGCGTCAGACGGTACGAGAGGCTGCCGTGTGGCCTCTCTAGCCACTCCCCCATGATGGGTCTTACCGCCGTTACTACGGCGTGCCCTAATTTTGGCTATGTTGGGTATGCCGCAGACTAGAGGTTTTAATCGAATGAAATTTTAAAGCATTTAGTATGCAAACTATTCAAATTGATGAAGATAGAAATAAAAGGCGGTATTGGAAACCGCGATCTTCCCCTTATAGGGGGAATGCCTGAACCAATAAAAAAAAAAAATCATAATCGATTTGAATGGAGGTCTTAAGTTGCTAACGGTTTAAAATTAAAAATGGAACAACAAAGCAGGTCCTCGATTCTGCTAAAGCAAAATATGTTCTCTCAACCTCGGAGGCAAAGCCAGCACTAGAACTTCATCCATGAGACTTCTGGTGTATCAGCTTGCAGCTTCTTCAATAATGGCATTAGAAGGATTCTCTGTGGAATGAATTAATACCAGGGGTGTCCACTGACCACGGTAATCACTTTCAATCAGGTGGGACGTATGCTTGTCCACCAAAGTGGTATAAAATAAAATAAGGTTCGCTAGACCACGTAGGTCTTAGTAAGGAGTTTGTTCATACCTACTCTGAAAACGGGTCTGGAAACGACGTAGTCAGAGGTCATGGATTCCACTCTCGTTCTCTACAAATATTTGTATGTGACTACTAATGTACATTGGTACTTCTGTGATGTTTAGTATGTACAAAAAAATACATATAAGTATGTTTGTTTATATGTATTGTAGAACCCATACACAAGCTATTTAAGCTATGCCTACTGTGGAACTAGCTAGATCTGTGTAGAAAATTTAAAAATAAAGTGGATTTATAAGTCGTTATGGTATTAGGCAGGTAACCTGCAGGTTAAAATTTCTTATTTATTCCGCGACACGTTTAAAAAATGCGTTAAAAGGCTTTGTACATAAAACAATTTCCTTGGCAATTTTTCTCCTTCCATCCTTTAATTCGTCGGTATAAAAACTCGTCTCATAAACACAACCTTTCTTGTACCTATGTAAAGCGGTACAATTTTAGTGATGGAGGTATTTCTTTAAGAAAGACTTGTACTGTGTAAAATATTTTTACGAGGTGTGTTAAAATAAAGAGTAGGTAAGCCTGTTTGCAGGTATTATAATGATATAAGAGACAATATAACATGTCACGCTTAGCAAAGAAATATGATTACTTTAAAGGCAGACAGTTGCGTATGTGCGTGTTATTGCTATAAAAAATGTTGTAGGCGTCAATATAAATATGAATGTTATCTCAGGTACTTTGATGTTCGTTTTATGGGTGCGTACCATTTTCACGATAGTAATAATATTTTTTACAATGTGTCGTTGTATATGAAATCTGTATTTTATTAGCGCATTTGATAAATGTATAAGTGAAACTTTCTTTTTAACACAGAAAATACATCACGATAAATGTATCAGGAGTATCACTTTTGCTTCCATCATGTATCTTTTTGTTTCTTTTGTCTGGATTGTTTGATTTTTTTTTGGTGAGGAGAAATTAACAAAGAAAATAATTTTTTTACGTAGGTATAGGTAAACGTGTTCCAAAATATGTGTTTCATTAATTTGAAAAATATGTAGATAATCTTTTTTCCTTGTTTTTATCTTATTTTAATACTGGCTGAAAAAATAATGTAATACGAGTAGAAACTAGAATGATTAAACTTACCGGTATAATGTGAAATGAAAGCCGGTTGAAATGTGAAATAAAACCCAGTTGAAAGAAAAATAACATCCAATGGTAGCAAAAGGTAGGTTTAGGTTATACCTATAGGTAGAAAGTGGAATGACAAAGTTTTCTCATTTTTTTCAATAATTTTTTTTTGGAATTTGGTTTGAAAATTATCACAGATATCATAGTTATTTAGAAATAGAAATATGACGTAGGTCAAAATAAAAAAGTATTGTAAAGTAAAAACCATCAAAATCGTATTGTAGGTTTTTGTATGAACTTTCAAACAAAGGAACTGATAGTACCTAAATACCTAAGGGTTTATAGTTTACTAACTGTACCAATGTATTTGTATCCACAGATAAATACTTTATCAAATGTTTCCAAACAGAATTGTTATAAATAGAGCCCAATCATGCCAAATAGAAATCGCAAGTTCATTGATACTCGAGGCGACTATCTGCTCCTTTGTTTGGTATTCCAATAAACTGTACCAATTTTGTCAAAGGATCCAATACAATTACGTTTTCATTGAGGATACTTACTTACTATTTTAAAAAGTTGGTACAATCATTATATTTCTATCCTCATTTCTTGGGTTTTTCATTTCGTCTTTCTTCGTTGCAATTTATTTACATGATTAAAGTAAAGACCCGTTGCGGTTTCCCTCTGAAACAATCGTTATAAAGTTGTAAAATTCGATTGCAGCGCCTACAGGGTCTAAATTGTATGTGCAATATGTGCATACAAATATTATTTACGCTTAGTGGTAATGGACCGGCCCGCCACTCTTTGACTTCAGCCAGGACATATTCAGTAGAAGTCTAAGGCTTTGTTATAGGATGGTACCTATAAAAATAACAAAACATAGTGCGATAGTTTTGCGGTTAAAATTAGTTATTAGCTAATTTACGTAGTATACATACATACATATAATCACGCCTTTATCCCCGGTGGGTTAGGCAGAGGTGAATTAACACCCACATTTCATCAATCATTGAATTCAGTCCCACGTAATAGGGGGGAGACTATTTCCGTCATCCAGGCACTATTTTTACTCAAACCATGCATCTAGTCTGTATATATGTCTGATGTTAAAAAGCCCTATCCCTTAGTCGCCTTGTACGGCACCGGATGGAAAGAGATGGGGTGGTCCAAATTCTACCCTGCCGCGGCGGTAGTATATATAATAAGTCCATAAGTCTCTTAGCGATGTCGTCTTCCGGGCGCTATTGTTGACTCGCGCAATGCATCTAAAGCTGAGTCTGTTACACAGCCCTATCCCTAAGTCGCCTTGTACGACACCGCATGGAAAGTGATGGGGTGTCCCAAATTCTACTCTGCCGCGGCGGTAGACGTATGTAGTATACCTTCTTACCTAAATAAATTATTCTATGTTCTACAAGGATTCTCTTTGACAAACACACCTCTTTGAAGTGAAAACTTTTTAGGAGTGTTGACCACTTTTTTGTGAAGTTAAATACTTATTACTTTTTATACACATTGTTTTCACTTCTGCCAGCATTTTCGGCGGCAATTTCTTTTTGTGAATAATAATAGTCTTGAGGTGATACGTGAAGTGACTTTAGCCACCTACGCGGTAAAAGTCTTGAGGCTAATAGATAAGCAGGCAGTACTGCAGACGGCCTGTTTGTAAGTCCTGGACGAGAACATAGGAGGACGGCGGCGACCGGCCCTATTCTCGGCGCCGCGAGCGCGTACCAACCTCTTACAGGTACCGCCACTGACGCATACGTAGCCTGTGCTCAACGCTTTGTTTTCATGTTCGCGGAGTGAGTTCACGGAGGCCCTGTTTACTAAATTATTTTTAAATAGTTCAAGTTAGTGTTTTCATATAAGTTTCCCTCTACTATTGAATTAGATATCCTGTTATGTTGGTTGTAAGTATGTCAATAAATATCGAAACACTCCGAGCAGACCAATACATTACATATTCATGCTTACAAATATTTCCACTGAGCGGTCATCCAACTCACGAGCTCTTAGCAACCGCTATGCTACAGAGGATTTAGGTCTTCTCAATTTCCAAGATTGTCAATAATGTCAATAGACGAAGAATTTCTTTAGAACTTCGCTAACATATTAGTGCCACATCAATATCTTACAAGATCTTACAACTGTCTGATCCAATATTTATTCCATTGGCTTCCACATTGAAAATAAACTTGTAGTCTAACTCTAAATAAAATATTCTGTTTTCGTTTTCAATCAACATAGTTATTGGAAGGTTGTCTCGGCTAGACTCTGTACAGTGGGTATCTATTTACATTTATAGCATTTCCTTTGAGTTCAATTGCAGTGCCGTTTGGTTTGCTATTTCTGCATTCTTATTGGGTTGGTACCTACTTATTGAAGGAGTTACAATTTACAGTTCAATGCACCCTTCTGTAACAAATTAAATTATTCTAGGATTTAGTATTTGAACGTTTGAAACGGTTATCTATACATACATACATACATATAATCACGCCTTTATCTCCGGAGGGTTAGGCAGTTAGGCAGAGGTGAATTAACACCCACATTTCACCAATCATTGAATTAGGTCCCACGTAATAGGAGGTAAGCCTATTTTTTTTTTACACAACTTAGGTGGTAGAAGCGCACGGCCCACCTGATGGAAAGTGGTTACCGTGGGCTATGGACGTGTGTAACACCAGAGAAGCCATACTCACGCTGCCGACCCTATAAGCACAGAGTCTCTGCGCCGTCAGTGCAGAGGACAAGTCTTTAGTCATCCCACTGACAGCACAAATTCTCCTGTGAGGTCTGGCTACCCTACTCACCGCTGGGAACACAACACGAAGTTATTATATCCGCGGTATTCTTTAGGGCGGAGGTACTTCCCCAGTCGGACTGCTCAATTGGGCGGAAATACCGCCGTGTCCTACCTCCTGTATGTAGGGCGGAGGTACTTCCCCAGACTATTGTTGACTCGACCCATGCATCTGAGGCTGAGTCTGGGCTGAATATATCTATCTGATATTAAACAGCCCTATCCCTTAGTCGCCTTGTACGACACCGCATGTGAAGAGATGGGGTTGTCCAAATTCTACTACAACGGATAAACTATGAGAACAATTTCAAAAATTCTTTTGTCAATAAAAATCTATATTTGATAACACCGAGTAACTTAAGGTATTTAATTTTGTCATCACGCTACTATTATAGCCTCCCGACATTGGGAGTGTCCAGCAGTGGACAGCGATTGGCTAGGCCGCATTGGAAGAGATGGGGTGGCCCTAATTCTACTCTGCCGGAAACCACGCGGCACGGGTATCTGTGTGTTGAAATAATAAGTACCTAATTAAATGACAATAGTAGGTTGTTTGACAAGAGAGTAAAGTATTATTTTTACTGCGAGGGTGCTACTTTTAATCACGAGCGAAGCGAAAGATTCTAACGTAGACTCCTGAGGGCAGCGAGGGATTCAAATTACATCGCCCAAGGGGAAAAATAATTTGATTTCGAGTCAGGTACTCTACTTATCCTCTCATTTCTATGAGACAATTGATATGTACCTATTGATTACCTACTTAAAAGAACAGAGACATAATTATTGAATAAAACACTTGAACGTTTCCAGTTTTCTTCTTATTTTTAAAAATAAAGTAAAGCTATAAAGCTATAGAAAAGTATAAACGCCTAATTCAATATGTGTAACAGGTTTCACCAAGCACCGTCAATCTTCAGTATAAGCAGCCAGAGTATTAAATATTCAAAAAGACAAAGAAATCAAATCTCAATTTGATAGATAGATAGATAAATAGAATTCTTTATTGTACACCAATAGATTACAGTACAACTTGTGGGTAGCATGCATACAGTTTAATGTACAATGGGCGGCCTTATCGCTGGAAGCGATTTCTACCAGGCAACCTTGGGATGGACAGTAATGTAATAAAGCAAAAGATTTAGTGTAGTTAGCAAATAAACTCGAAACAAGGTGTAATAATAGGTAATGTTTATGAAAATAATGTAAATGTATAGTTTTAGACATATGGAGGATTGCTGGACTGATTTTCTTTTATTTCTATGGACCATTTATCTGTGGTCGAATGATGTGTCGTCTCTTCACATATATCATGGTACGGTCTGCGTCTGCTGCTGCTGTCTGCGGTTGGCATCGGAATCATACCTTAAACGTACAGAATCACTCATATTCTCATTCGTTTTATATGTCGGTATGTATAAAGTAATAAATATTACCTACCCGCATACTCTGAAACTTTTATTCCACAGTTCAAAAGAACGTTAGCCAGTCGACCAATTCAAATCGCTTGTGAACACAATACTAGCCAAGATTAGACGCTGTCCGGTAAAAGGGATCTTTGAACTGAATACAGAATTTTATTCTAAGTCCCGGCAGGTATTTCATGGAATCAATCGCCGTCGTGACTTTCTCGAGATATTTCTCGAAAATTTTCGAACGTTCTCGAATTGTTGGAAAAGTTTCGAGTTCAAAGTTTCGCTTTGTAGCGTGGAAAAGCGAAAAGAGAACGGGAAAATCTTTTAGAGGTGGTAGTGGCAACATGTTTGAAAGCTTTAGTAGTTTAATACGTTTCAAGAAGTTATAATATAAAATGGAGTATCTAATTGAGTTATAGACTAGTAAAAATTTATTATAGTTGCGTCCTGTTAAGTTTAGTGGATTGTGTGTCCACCGCCATCTAGATAAGTTAAGTAGAACTTCTTCGGAACTAATGAGCCTGCATCGCGCAATAAACGTTATTATAAAAAATAGTTGGTACAATAAATGATATTGAGATCTGTTTTTTCCAAGAATCAAGCGATATCCATAATCAATTATAGTTATAACGCAAAGCTTTAGCTATATAAAAAATAGACGTAAATCTATACTTACCTGAAAATAGATATCGATCTATTAAACTCAATTATTGGAATTCTAATATCGTATTAAAGTTATCGGGATATTTACCATGCTGTATTGTTCCGAGTTTCCGATATTTCGGCGCTGTTGCAAGCACCATGATCAAGGAGGAACTGGACTACGGTTTTCCCAAGCGCCTACAATATGGGGTTCTTCAAGAGGGGCATCAGAAGGTTTCTTCATGGTCGGTAGTGCGAGTGTGACACCCATGGTGTTGCATACGTCCATAGGCCACGGTAACCGCTTCCCATCAGGTGGGCCGTGTGCTTGTCTGCCAACTAAGTGGTATAAAAAAAAAAAGTATTGGCGGTGAACACTGAAAAAGTTTTTTAGGAGTAAATATATCGATCTACCCTCTTTCAAAACTCAGAACAATACAACATGGTAAATATCCCCACAACTTTAATGCTAATGTGACTATGATAGTTTAAATATCTATATCCTAATATCTGTTTACGAAACACTCGCAGAGGTGAACCTTTCTGTAGAACAGTTCGACAATTTGACTTGCTGTAGACTTCTTTCAATGTTCTCGCTCGCTTTTGATTCACTACCACGAAATGTTTCCGCTGTTGCATTATATCAAAGAGCTCATAGGGTTGGCGAGAGCAAAGCCAGGAGGTATTGCAAAAAAGTGAGCTTTGAGTCTGAAGTGCTTCATGCTATGAAGACTAATTTCAATGCCGTATGACCGAGCTTCAGGAGATTAAAAATAGAGTCTGGCCAACGAAAGATGAACAGATCATTTATTCAAAGCTATTATAATATGGCAACAGTTTTTTCCTGTTGGTATTTTATAGTCTGCGAAAACTTCTTGATACTCAGATAATGTTATTATTTATGGATAAATCTCGAAGTGAATTGATGCCCAATTATTAGAAATGAATTATTAAGTATTCAGTATTCAGTATTTTATAGTATGTAATTTCCCTATAATTGTTTTTTAAATATGGGGTATAGAGTTGGATTTTCATATGGGTAAACTTTAAAGGTCCAAAGGATTTATGAGTAATGAATATTTAAAAAAAGTACCTATGTAATGTAGAGTTCAAACTTGTCACTTTTTTCGGTAACACAAGTCTGCTGGCGTTATACTGCATAAACACTTTCTTTTCTTAATTTTTTTGTAAGGACTTTTTTTATTTACTTACTTTATACAAAAAGTACAATAAACACATGTCGTTAGTTCATGAATGACCTTGAGAAGATGCAGCTACCGGCTTTCTTTCGTTATTCCAGCTTATCGAGGAGCGACTGCCATTGGACCTCCCAACTCCGAGATTAAAGCCTGCGTCTGAGCATCATTCATGAATCAGTCGGCTTACAGGTGTAGTGGCCTTAGGCCCCGAAGATCTTGATGCGACTCGTAGTAATCCTGTCAACACCGTTACGCGGTAATGACAGGATTACCTACAGCATAAATACAAAATGGTTCAAGTTTTGTCGAATTTCTTCTCAAAAAGAATTTTTTCCGAAACCACATCCACCCACATCTCACCCGAAAAACATATCATTCATATCTTTCGCACTATTAACTCCAGTCAGTTACAACGGCAGAATTATTATTATATTCATTCAGTTCTACAGTTCCCAATAATTGACGGAAAATGTAATGTACTGGATAATCCCAGAAAATTACGGAATAATGGCCGATTCGAAAAGGGTTTGGAGGATCCAATCAATAAAACGGGACATTTTAGACACAGATGTATTTAATCACGCGATTCTTCCCCTGGCGTGGGCAGTGATTTTACATACCTCCTAAGTGACCTCTACTGTAATAAACTCGTTCATGTAAACCAGCTATTTATCATGATTGTGATTGTCTCCTTTCAAAACATCCTTTTTATACCACTTAACTGACAGAAATACAAGGCCCATCTCATAGAAATTACTATCTGGACGTGTGCTATACGCGGAGCTTCACACTCGTGCTGCTGACTTTGTAGGAACTTTCTTGAAAAATCCATATTGGAACACCTTGGAACACCACCGTCACCAAACTAAGAAACTATTTCAGAATACTTCTAGGTCCAACTAGCGCGTGCGACAAGGCGTACTCATTTTTTTAACAAATGCATTTCTTTGTTTCTCTATCATGGGCACCACTTGAAGAAACTCTGGGTTAAGGTCACCTCAATGTAAAGAATTATACGTCACAAGCATGTCTGCTTGTCTACGTTTTTTAAAACTATACAGACAATAGGATCACGATGTCGCCCCTCAAGAGAATTATAAGTTTTATCATATCCTACTTGTCATTCAATGGTAAATTTTATTCTTTCTTGCATCACCCCACATAAGGTACATGACATTCAAAACACATTGTTTCAATGTATAAATTACTGGTACAATGTTAAACACTTTCGCTGTAGAAAGATTAGGGGTTGAACAATATACGAAAATATTAATTTTAAAAGACCATTGTCGTATTAACAATTCAAATATTATCCTTTGTTGTCGTACCTACTTACAAGACAACGCTTTTGTTCTTTTTTTTTCATTTTTTGTTCTTTGATCCTATTCATATTGTTTTCTTTGAGTTCTCTTTTTGAAAATTTGTTTGTCTCTTTTACTTTTTAAAAAGTTCATGAGATTACAATAATAGTAGTTTATACATTTTTATAAGATTACATTTTATATATCTGTGGATAGGTGCCTATATAATTTTTTATTATTTAAATAGTGTGAAGTGTGATCACTATCATGTCACTAGTGTTGTATTAGTTATTCTGTGATAGCGATTTAATATAACTAGTGCCACGAATCTATTAATTTTATATCATAATAAATCCTACATACATAATGGCAATAGACTCGCCACCTATTACATTGCGACCTAAACATAAACTGGCGAAATGTGGGTGCTAGCACCTCTGCCTACCCCTTCGAGGATATAGGTGTGAGATTATGTTATGTTATGTTTATAATAAATCCATCGCCATACTACTGACACTTCAAACAATGCCATTCAATTTTAGACTTTACTGTAATTTTTTTTTTATACAACTTAGGTGGCAGGCAAGCACACGGCCCACCTGATGGAAAGTGGTTACCATGACCTATGAACGTATGTAACACCAGTGGAGTCACATCCGTGCTGCCGACCCTGTAAGAACAGAGATTTTGTGCCGTCAGTGTAGAGGACAAAGCACAAAAACTCTCCAGTGAGCTCTGGCTACCCTACTCACCGCCGGGAACACAACACGAAGTTATTATAACCGCGGTATTCTGTAGGGCGGAGGTACTTCCCCAGTCGGACTGCTCAATTGGGCGGAAATATCGCCGTGTCCTACCTCCTCAAAAAATGTAAATGTACGTCTATGTAAAATGTAACTCTAATGTTGTTAGAGTCTAAAATTAAATGGCATATTGTAGAGTGAATGAGAGAAAGAAAGAAAGAAGAGACTTTCATTTTATTTTGGCCTATATGAAAAAGTCTTAAATTTAATGCATTTTTGTCTTTTGTTATGACATAAACCTAGCAGAATCGGGGGTCTGGACTGTTTGCATTAATTTCTCTGTAAGCAGTTTATACCCCGTTAAGTCAGAGCCAACTCCAGTTTCAATATGGCCTCTCGTATTGTAATAGGGTACCTGGGTGAGTTAAGATTGAATTTTGATTAATGTACTAATTTTGGAAATCGAATTGTACAGTACAGTGCAAGACTACCTTAAAATCGTCTGAAAATATCATAATTAAGCCCTTTCAGTTTTTTAACGGTTTTTTTTAAATATAATTTATTATATTCTTTATTGACCGCTAATTACAATATTCATGTTACAGAAATTGAGATACAGTTGATACCAAACACAACATTTTCATCTCAAATTTATTTTTTAACATAGTATTTTATGACCACTAGAGGGTACCACATTCAATTCAGTGATACGTTATATAGCCGGACGACTAAGATGCTTCTAACGATACCTCATTTATCCAGTTCAGATTAGTAGTTGAGGAGCTATGAGGGAACAGATGAGCCTACATACATACATGGCCTGTATAAATCATAACCGTCCTTTTGCTTCGCTGTAGTCGGATAAAAATGAAATATACCACTAATATTTGTATATATAAATGTTTTATATGTTGTTATATTACCACTTTCATCGTGTATCTCTACACGAGAGAGGTCTTTATACGGAATGTACGGGTCATGTAATGCAATGGCACTCATTTGTTTTGAGTAGAGGGATCAGTGTAAATGGCGTCGAGTGCTTTTTAATGTTAGGAGAGGATTGTAAGTTGTGACGGTCACATTTAAAGGAAGTACGGGTGGGTTAGTTGTGAGACGCCCTCGGAGATGATGAAAATGAAATTTTATTATGAGTATATTTTAGGGATGTCTACTTGCAAAGGAACTGGCTAGTGATACTGGCTGTAATGTAACATTCGTAGTTGTATAAAGCGGGAATCATTTTTTCCCGGTTAGGACAAAACTTTATGAATTTAAATAAAATAAGTATTTTTTATACTACTTAGATAAGCCCACGGCCACGGCCCATCTGATCGAAAGTGCGACACCAAGAGTTTGACACACGTGCTGCCGACCCTGTAAGAGCAGAGTTTCTGTATTGTTAGTGGAGAAGACAAAACAAGACAAGCCTTTGGTCTTCCCACTGACAGCACAAAACCTCTATAGTGAGTTCTGGCTATCATACTCACCAGGAGGACAACACGAGGTTATTATGGCCGCAGTATTCTGTAGGTTACTCTATGTAGGTTTTATTTGAATTATGTTATTTGCGCATAAGATTATTCGACCATATAAAGTGCAATATGTATACGTATATTTTTTTAATAAACATTTGACTTTACAAAACTTTAACTTTAATAAACGTTACTCGGTTACAATAATGAAAGTGTTATTAAATGTAAGTTGTCAATTTGATTAGTAATATCTTGTAGTACTTACATGTAAAATGACGTTTCTAAGTTGATACAGCATCGCGGATTCCTCTGAGTTAGTTATCGAGCTTATACAGCTTTGTTATGGTGCCTCCGGCCGGGGTGCGAGGGATATGCCTGTCAACCTCACCTTCGGCAACCAAAGCGACCCACAGGCGGCGTGCGTTTTAGTCGGTTCGAGTCCGACATAACCTCCTCCACCGGCTCCGGTGGGGAGGTATCCGTGGGGATTTTGCGCAAAAAAAGTTATGGTGCCTATAGCGACACACCAAACACGCTTTGTAAGTTTTTAACGGCACTGTGTTTTTGGGTTTCAGTATTTTAATCACTGGATTCCACGTCCCGCATAGTTTGAAATAAGGAAGACCTTATTAAAATTTTTATATTTTTTATTTTAATAGCTTCATGCACAATCCGTGACGATTAGTTGAGATGACTTTGGGTTCATTATACTCATAATTAATCTAGATAATAAAACTTATAATTGATCTTGACGCTTCTGTGGCGTAGACCTAGAACGTCCCACTGCTACGCAGGAAGCGCGGGTTCGATTCCCGCTCAGTGCAAATATTTATATGGGTGTTTCTATGTATGATATGTATGTATTTACGAAAAAAAAATAGTATGTAAGTATGTTTATCTGCATTCTAGATTCCATAACACAAGCTAGTAAAGCTATGCTTACCATGGGTCTAGATAGCGTTGTGTGGAATCTTGTGGAATATTTATATATTAGTAGGAGGTAGGACACGGCGGTATTTCCGCCCAATTGAGCAGTCCGACTGGGGAAGTACCTCCGCCCTACAGAATACCGCGGTTATAATAACTTTGTGTTGTGTTCCCGGTGGTGAGTAGGGTGGCCAGAGCTCACTGGAGAGTTTTTGTGCTGTCAGTGGGATGACCAAAGGCTTGACCTGCTTTGTCCTCTACACTGACGGCACAAAATCTCTGTTCTTATAGGGTCGGCAGCACGGATGTGACTCCACTGGTGTTACACACGTTCATAGGTCATGGTAACCACTTTTCATCAGGTGAACCGTGTGCTTGTCTGCCACCTAAGTTGTATAAAAAAAAATATATTTTATATTTATCTGGTTGTAAATTATAGTTATTTATCCCGGGACTTGTTTTCTGACGGTCATGGGTACAGTATAAGCAAATGCTTATACTGTACTGTACCCATGACCGTAAGGAGCGGAGCCGTGGACAACAGCTAATGAATACAAATTTTACATATTTAAAGTCTATGATAACGTCATAATCAAGAATTAAAAAGAAAATTCGGTAGAAATTTTGATCCTGTTACATGATCCCTTGTCACAGGCATGTACAGTCATAAATAAAAGTAGCTTAACACAATCCAATCTACTAAGTACTTAAGCGGTAAAACCTTTCGGAAAAACAGAAAACGGAATTAATTAACGCTGTCCTTTGAGGATCACAATAATCCTTAGACATTTATTGTTTACTGAAACATGTAATATATATATGAGGAAGAGTTGTATATTTTTTAGTGATAGACAACTTTTGATGCTGATTGTACCTCATAATCATCATCTCAGCGTGAATTAGACTCCTTTATCTAACCATTAAGGCTGGAATTCATTACCAGCTCACGTGTTTTCTTCTTCCTGCAGTCCCGGGTCCTTTAAGTGGGGCGTGAAAAAGCATCTGATGTGGCCGTCTAACTGAGTGCCACCATTGTAACAAGCTATGTGTATGTAATGGTGACCCTATTTCCTGAGACTTTACTTTTAGCATACCATCAGGTGAGATGAATTCAAATTACAAAAACAATACACTAGTAGCTATGCTTTGCATTTAAAGCTTGCACATTTGACCTCGGGGTTAGCTCTCTCAGTCGTCCTCTCCTTTATTTTAACGGGCATGACATCGTCTGACCTCCCAACCCTGACAAGATTGCCTTGTCCTGCAGTTAGCAGGTGCATTGCAAGTGAGGTTAACCTAGGCCTTGAAGATCTTAATAATATCTATACTGCTTTTGTGCACCTATTTAAATATTTTTCTTTTAACTCTAAAATTATCATGGTTGCCTGGTAGAGATTGCCTTTTGCAATAAAGCCGCCACAAAAATGTACCTAGTGTATTTTTTCTGTATCCATTCTTTGTGAATACAATAAAGAGATATATTATTATTATTAATCACTGATTCATTGTATGCATAATAATTTATCCTTTATTAAGTGAACTTGAGCTATAAGTACTCGTCTCCCCGCTCAGTATAATTATTCAAGTTAATTGAAGTTTTGTAGGGATCCCAATTTGGAGGGTCTCCCGCTACCAAAAGATATATGCCGCTTTGGACCTCATTTTGTTGCCAAATGAAAAACCGCTTGAGATATTAAGTGGATGTATGGCAACATTTGTTACTGACACGAACTCATTTCTTGTTCGGAATAAAATGAGAAAATATTGTCGTGTATTTTGAATTGCTATGAAACGCTTTTTTGTAAAATTTTCTTTACTTATTTTGATTTATAAAGATACATATAATCATGCCTATATCCCTGGAGGATTAGGTAGAGGTGAATTAACACCCACATTTCACCAATCATTGAATTCGGACCCTCGTAATAGGGGGTGAGCCTATTGCCATCTTCCGGGCACTGTTTTTGACCCAAGCCATTCATCTGTGGCTGAGTCTGGACTGTATATATTTGTCCGATGTTAAACAGCCCTATGCCTTAGTCGTCTTGTATGACACCGCATGGGAAAAGATGGGGTGGCCAAAATTCTACTCGCCTGGGAACCACGTGGCTAAAGATAAATTTGATTGGATTTTATATATTAATGTTATTGAAGTTGAATACACGAGGAACATCTGTAACATAGTTTCGATCCTCAATGAGCAGGTAGGTGTACCGTACCATCTTGAGGTTGAGATAGGATTTGTCCCTAAAATCCTAAAGAAAACCGCATTAATTAACACTGTCCTTGGAGAAATATAATCATTCTTAGGAAATTATTATAAGGATGTTAGGTAATGTTTTTGTAATAAGTAACTTTTGCTGCTGACCGTACCTCAATATACCGAACCTTGAATATGCACTAATTTTTATTGTAGATTTTATTTTACAGTTTTTCACAGTAAAAACTAAAAACCTAAATAACTTCAGAATTCATAAATAATACCAAATGATATTTAAAACTAGAAACTATTATTAGGTACTAGAATAAACTAAAATAAAAAATAATAATGTGTCATGAAATTCCTCCGCGTCATCACCGACCGGTAACGTTCCCAGAAGGCTGGCAGCATAGCCACATTGAATGGCAATGCTTATACTCTGTACAAGACAATAACCAGCCTTCTAATCACGCGTAGCGTCGATCAGCCGCTTAGAATGATTTTACTTTAATTAATTCATTGTTGTATCTGCTTAAACATCGTGGTATTTAGCTCTTGACAAAGCAAGATTAATACTAAGACATAAAGCCGAAACAACTCGGCAAATTAAAAGGCTTTATACGTAATACAAACGAGGGGCGAACTGCGGGATGATTGTTAATGTTTCTTAATATATTTGTAAGGTCTGCGGTTTGGTGAATGATCACCGCATCATAGTGGATGCTTGCAATATCGGAAATACAAATAAAACCAGCCAAGTGCTAGTCGGACTCATGTTAAAAGAGTTCCGTACCTTTATCTGCATGGACATGCTGTAAGAACGTTTCGAACGACCGAACAAACTGGTTAGCTGAATCTGCGGTGAGATTTCAATTTAATATGCTATCATAGTGGCAACAGTAATACATCATCTGCGAAATTTTCAACTGTTTAGCTATTATGGTTCACGAGATACAGCCGTGACAGACAAACAGGGTTTTTTTTTATACCACTTAGAAGGCAGACAAGCGCACGGCCCACCTGATGGAAAGTGGTTACTGTGGCCTATGGACGTGTGTAACACCAGATGAAGCCACACTTGCGCTGCCGACCCTGTAAGCACAGAGTTTCTGTGCCGTCAGTGTAGAAGACAAAGCAGGACAAGCCTTTAGCCATTCTACTGAGAGCACAAATTCTACAGTGAGCTCTGGCTACCCTACTCACCGCTGAGAATACAACATGAAGTTATTATAACCGCGGTATTCTGTAGGGTGGAGGTACTTCCCCAGTCGGACTGCTCAGTTGGGCGGAAATACCGCCGTGTCCTACTGTAGGTAGATGGGCACTGGAGTTTTAGTAATAGGTTTACGTTTTTACCTTAAGGGCCTTAAGAGGGCCTCTTCCTACAGTTCCGGGTCCTTAAAGCGGGGCGTAAAAAAGCATCTGATGAGACCGTCAAGCTGAGTGCCACCATTGTCACATTACTTAGTGTCTGTAAGGGTGACCCTCTTTCCTGAGACTTTGCCTTTAGCTTACCATCAGGCGAGGTGAAGTCAAGTTGATGTGTCCTAGTTAAAAAAAAGAGTAAAGCCTGCACTATACCCGTAGTCTCGTCCTTCAACCAAGTGCTGTACTGGGTTGCAGGTGAGTTTAAATCGGAAATACTAACCCCTCCAACTAAACTAAAATGCTTGTATCACGTGTGAGTTCATGTCGGTAATGTGAAGACCAGGATTTAAACCCAGGATCTCTCATACATAAGAATAACTCCTTAGCCAATCAGCTACACACCCTCGTTAAATATTAAAGTTAATAAACAAAACACCGTAAGCACTAAAAAGTTATTACCGGGGCAACTCAACTAATTTGAATAGAACCATGAAATAAATTGATGCGATTCAATATTGGTGCGTTAAATACCTCAGTTAATCTCGAGATCAAAACGAATCAAACCAAAAGACATCACTTATTTACATTGCTAATTGTCAGTGTCGTCTAAATGCAATCTTCCATTCAGATCCTCTGATTGTGTTCCCGTTGTATAAATGTAGATTGTAATTAAGCACGTGGATTGATGGTTAATTATTTAGTTTGGTTTCTTGTTTCAAGTCTTACTCGCTTTTGTGAAATGTCGGTGTATTTAAGACCGTTATTTGCAAGACGTATTTATAACACAATTTTGTTTGGAGTTTCTGAATTATGTATGTTGTTGTAACGAGTTCTTGAATTAGTGGTTTTTGATGGGCTGTTGTCATTATAAATAATATATAATAGATGGGTATTGTTATTTGTTTCTGTATTTCTTATTTCTCCAATTTGCTTTTGATTGATTTCGATAGCATTCACTGGGACTCTTCGATTATCGTTTATTGGCGTTTTTGTCGATCACTACTGTTGGTCCTGGACCAAGGTCAAGATTTACGGCAGTGAGGAGACTAGAGAGTAATTTATGTGTCATTCCACTGTTCTCCCTTTTCTTTTGACCAAAAAGTGGTAGGTAATTTAAAAATGATTTCTCGAGCACTAAGTATGAAGAAGTCGGCAGCGCGAGTGTGACGCCTTTGGTGTTGCACACGTCCATAGGCCACGGTAACCACTTCCCATCAGGTGGGCCGTGTGCTTGTCTGCCACCAGTGCCACCTAAGTGGTATAAAAAAATAGATGTGCACCGGATTATCACCTCAGTCGTAGTAAAAAGATATATTATTCAATTTTTAAATTTATCATTTTAAATCAGTCTAACAATATTACAACATTTAGTTCTGCTTGAGAATGTTCTATCTAGAATTGAGAAACTAGTTTTGTTAAATAAATTTATGTAGTTCTGAGAATGTCTCAATGACGTCACCGTTGTTTTACAAAGTTTGTAAGGAATTTGAAAATATATAGATGAAGATATTCCTTTAAGTAAATACTACGTACCAGTATTTAACTGACGAAACTTATCAGCGTTACTCAGCAGCGAATAGTAATTCTCAAATTGAATATTCATTAATCTTTGAAAGGAATACTCATATTCCAGAGAAATTTTGTCGTAATTGATCAAATAGCCACATTTCTATGTTTACTGTGCTTTAATATGCTGGTACGACTATCGTGGGAATAGTTAAATTTACTAATGTAGGTTAACTACATACACGAGGTAAAATGTTTAATTAAAAAAAACATCTTGGTGCCCTAGGGTAGGAGGTAAAGTACATAATCGTACAGAGTTAATGTTGAATAAAACATCAAAATGTGTCTAAGTAAAGACCAGCATCTCTAAGAAGTACAGTGATCGACAAAAGTACCGTAACTCATACTAATTTATTGATCATAATATTGTTAAACCGATCATAAAATAATTAACAAAACACAAAATATGCCTATTAAAATTAAATATTACTGTACGCGCATGCATTTCACTGTAAAAAGTATTTTGTTCCATCATTGCCCCTCTTGTCTATTAGTCCCTAAAATATACTGGCAACCCTGCCATGCCAAAATCCTGGAGGTCCAACCCAGACTCATCTACATGTCGGTGCACCTGCTAAATAAAACAGCCTCTGGTGCATGCTTTCCTCTCAGGTTTGGGATTTCAGAAGACAATTACTACCGAAAAAGCTGACATTCCTACCAAAAACATTAAACAGTCTTAGCTTCAAAGCTTGAATGCAATCGGAAAATCGCTATGATGGAAGATTTCTCTGATATATCATTGGTCGAAGAGACTTAAATTTAACATCAAGATTCAAGATTCATTTATATGCATAAACTCGGGTTACATGTATGTTGTTACAATATAATTGATGATGGAAAATTTATTTTAAACAAATTATAAGTTATGTTATATCACAGTTAAGAAAATTTAATTACAAATTACAAAAACATTAAACATATTCAATAGCATAAATAGATCAAATGTTATTCTTTATTTATAAGAATGTTGTTAAAGATGTAACTATGAATGGCTCACATACGACATGCCAAACTGAGCCTATAAGTGTAAACACATTATAAAATTACTCATGGACACAGACACAATATTGCACAGTATTAAGTGTATCAAAATGATCTAAAGTGCTTGAATATCTCAATATTAATTACTGTAATTGAATAGGACATTGATTCGACGTAATTAACACTGTCCCCTAGTGTCCTCAATGGATTAGTTTGGATTGCATCAATGGGTTTGTGTTTCGCGATAGCATTATATGGTGCTCGAGCTACGTTAGATAACATTAATGTGGACAAGCTTATAGAATTGAGTGTTGGCAATCTCACTGAGACACGTATTGTAAATGTTGGAGTGACTCTTCGTATTGTTAGTCTCATCAGATGAAAGTCTATTGGGGTTTGTAACGCGATTATCAGACGTGTTACTTACACATGTTTTTTTTATTGTTGTTGTGTTATAATATTGTATAGTTTAGGAATTTCAACATGTTATTAAATAAAACTCTGCCTCATTAAGTTCTCATGTCGATATTTAATTTATTATTTGATAAGGTTCTGGAGAACACCACTTCCAATTTCGAGCAAAATCCAAACAATCCCTTCGAAATAATATAGATGTGAGTAAATTAGGAATATTATCTAGTATATTGTCGTCTTTAAACCTTTTATTTTCATTAAAGAATATTAGCAACCGTAATTACTAATATTCCTTCTAACCAGTACAACTAAGCTAAATTGCTTGTGCTAGGGGCGGGTTCACGTTGGTAGTGTAATGGCCAGGATTCGAAACCGAGATCTCTCGATCGTAATTTCAGTGATCGCTGTAGTTTATTCGGTGGCGGTAGTGAACGCGGCCGCTACGCAGGAAGGTTCGATCTCCGCTCAGTACCTACAAATATTTGTATGCATGAATATGGGTATTTGCATTGGTCTGGTATTGCCTCGGAGAGCTTTATGCCATCGGTCCCAGTTGAAATACGAACATCTATGGCAATCGTTACGAGTAGGTAGTTCGGGTCCTAAAATAGTTCAACAACTTATCTAACTGCAATACTTTGATGTCGACTTTGGATAGTCGATCAAATGGCAGTCGCTTCATAGAAAATATCGAAGTTCAGCCAAATCCACAGTTACCCTGAAAAAGCGGAACCCAGACTCAGAGGTGAAAGCTTTAGATGTGACACGAATTAACGTTAAAATGAAGAAGTAGATGTTAAACAATGAATTCAGTTGATAGTGTTACGTGCACGGGGTACAATTAAATGTCATTTACTCAACGAAGAGATTTATTAGCTCACCACAAACTAGACAACTAAATCACTAGTACACACAGTACTCTTCAACAGTTCCAGTCGCTCAGTAGTTCACAGTAGTCCACAGTCGTTGCTCAGGTCGCAGGTATAATCTTCTTCAGTCGCTTAAGTTAGCTGTGTTCGCTTTCGGTCTCAAAGACAGAATGAATCGTGTCGCTATGCGAGCGTGTTTTTATACCTCTCAATTAGGAGAGTCGAATTATCTAGAAAATTCGCGAGCGATAAATATCTATTCTTTGAAGTTCGCCGCCGTCGCTGACCTTTCGAGTTCATTCTCGATATTTACCTATTGTTTGTTTTTATTCAAAAGATTGTAGGTATTCTTAGGTAGGTTGTGACTATGTGTTGACGATTCTAGATTTTTCTATGCCATTCGGTAGAGTACCTCGTCACTAACAATGCGTTTTTATTTCTTGAAGATTCGGTTATTAGTTTCGAGATATCGACGTCTGTCATAACAATATTAATTTCTAATGAACGATAATATCAGTCTGTGGCTACCAGACCAATTCACACACCGCATACTGTATGATGTTGTTGATATATTTAATTATTTCGAATTACAAATTACGTGCACGAAATTCAACAAATGTTACAAAACACAACATGCTATGTGTAGCTGTATAGGTATGTTAATCAGCATAGAGAATTTATGTAGGATTCCTTACGAGCAGTGAAAAGATCAACTGATCTTGTAGAATAATAATATTCACAGAGATATCTACTTACTGTTAAGAATTATGGATGGATAATAATATATTATTTAACTCTGGTACCCTAATCACAAGTTTAATCTTAATTTGGGTATCAGACTTCATCAAACTTGTTGTTAAAATGTCATTAAATTGTATTGTAATACGTTCAATAAATTTGACCATGGAATAAATCAATTTTGAATTTGATTTTTATAATATTATAAACTTCGATAGCGCATTGTAATAGTGTCGTTATAATTTTGTTGTATCCACTGGTGTGTGAGGCGATTTCATTTTTTATACTATAAGGTCGATTAATCGAACAGAACATTCCGTTCTTTCAGATTAATTATTTGTTTCATCACGGATGATACACTCATACAACTGATTGTATCTTAGGCTTTCTGCACAGAATTTGGAATCCGATATGCACTATGTATGTTTCTAAGGCAAAATTCATTAGTTATAATTTAGGGTACACCGCAAACTACCCTGATTACTGGCGGCATAGTCCATACACTGGTTGTTTGGAAGAGATCGCAGATTGCGATAAGACAGTCCATTGTACAACTATCTAGAATGTATGTATCCATTGTATGTGTCCTATGTTTGGTGTGCAATAAAGAGTATTATTATTATTATTAATTCATCCCAAATTCAGATCGCCCTGTTTAGTAACAAAATATATATTGTCCGTCTCCTCATCAATTACGAAACTTCACTAATGGAGTTAAAACTCAGATTAACTGTTTTCCTTTCATTTCCGACAGTTTGCTTTGGTTCACTGATCAAACATCGGTTTCCCCTAACTTAGTTTAACTTGTAATCAACCGATCGTGTCTGATAAAAAATCAATTGAAAATACCTTCACATAAAATTGTTGAAAGCAATTTGCACCTTAAATCTATATGCATTAAATTTTATTTTGTAATTTCGGGCTACAATAGTTCAAAATCTGTAGATACGGGACAAATTTATCATTATTGCTAAAATCTAATAAAATAATGAAGTACCTATTTATGGGGTCAGAGGTCGTCGACACTCAATACGTGAAAGCGGCGATCAAAGTTTATATCACAGGTATTCGAGTTCCTATAGATATATCTGTCCCTTTTCCCAACTCAGCTGGGGTCGGTTTTCAGTCTTTTTTTTAATACAACTTAGGTGGCAGACAAGCACACGGCCCACCCGATGGAAAGTGGTTACCATGACCTATGAACGTGTGTAGCACCAGTGGAGTCACATCCGTGCTGCCGACCCTATAAGAACAGAGATTTTATGCCGTCAGTGTAGAGGACAAAGCAGGACAAGCCTTTGGTCATCCCGCTGACAGCACAAGAACTCTCTAGTGAGCTCTGGCTACCCTACTCACCGCCGGGAACACAACACGAAGTTATTATAACCGCGGTATTCTGTAGGGCGGAGGTACTTCTCCAGTCGGACTGCTCAATTGGGCGGAAATACCGCCGTGTCCAAAACGTATAAATTTCAATATTTTCCTTGAAGCGACCAGCCTGACCTCCACAACTCACCCGTGATATGGAAGTTGTGTAGTTGAACCTTAAAAGTAAATGTCTGTTAGTAGCCAATCAACATTTGTGCGGCTTATTACCAATTCACCCTTCAACCGATTCCTTCCGAAATGTACAGCAAATTTCCTCTAAAATCTGTGGATACACACCACAAGTCCGAAAAAGACCGGTAAGTCACCGAGTCACCATCCGTCCTAATTACAACGGCTCTTAGCCGTGGTCTAACTTTTCACTCGGACTTCTAGATACAAGTTTGCTCTTTAATGCACTTTGCAATGAAACGGAAGTCCTGGCTAAATTTGAGGACGTTGCTTTACTTTAGTTGTTAAGTTGTGCAGTGAGGATATTTCATATACAATATCCAAGTTTTCATTTGGCTCGTGGAAGCTCAGAAAGAAGAGCCGTGTGACGAACGAACTGGTCCCCTAAAATTCACCCCCAGAATAAAAGTTGTAGATCAGAAGAACACTATCAACGACCTATGGGTTAAATATATAATAAATGTTTTGTATTCACTCCATTTTCTAATCTCCAACTCAACTATTAGCGGTCTTTTTCAAAGATCGTTTATAAGTTATTGCTTATTTATATAAAACTTTATGCACAGGATAAATATACAATGGCGGACTTAATTAATTAAAAAGCATTATCGATCTACCTCAGGATGATGCAGAGATAAATTGAAGTAGTTACTCTAATGATTTTAATATAGGTACAGTTAGTGTCAGCACAATCTTCACTACAATCTCTCAAAATGATCTTAATACCAAGGTATTAAGAGTAAATGAAACTGTTTTATTGATTTACATTGTATTACTGCCCGAACTCAAGGTTGACAAGGAGGTAGGACACGGCGGTATTTCCGCCCAATTGAGCAGTTCGACTGGGGAAGTACCTCCGCCCTACAGATTACCGCGGCTATAATAACTTCGTGTTGTGTTCCCAGCGGTGAGTAGGGTACCCAGAGCTCACTGGACAATTTGTGCTGTCAGTGGAAGACTATAGGCTTGTCCTGTTTTGTCTTCTACTGACGGCACAGAAACTCTGTACTTACAGGGTTGGCAGCGCGACTGTGACTCCTCTGGTGTTACAAACGTCCATAGGCCACGGTAACCACTTTCCATCAGGTGGTCCGTGTGCTTGTCTGCCATCTAAGTGGTATAAAAAAAAGGTGTGTACCAAATATCTGAATAATGAGTCAACAGGAAGGGGGGGAAATCAAGGCACTAAGATCATTTTGAGTACTTTGTTCGTCAAAATCGATCAGATGCTGCCTGTACAGAAACTGAGACATCACAAATGCACCCAGGTATCTTCCATCTCCTGTAGATGTCAATAAATTTAGCATCGGTTGCCGCGTACGTACTCTACACAGATGATAAATGGTCTCTTAAGGCCATTTTATAGGCCATTACCTCGCTAGGAGCTCGTGTTCGAACATTCTCAGGCGACGTAACGACATTTTTGAATATATCACTTATTTAATATTGTAGAATTGTTTCCCAGTGAGAAATCTCCGAAGTGATTTATAAGGCAATGGCCTGGAGCAAATGATGTGGCAAATTGGTACTTTGGATTTGAGTACAGTGTTGTATTAGGTCATTTACGGTTTAGTGATTTCAAAAGCCGTTTAAATAACGTAATTTGAAAAATGGAGGCGATGAAGTGGATATATTATGTTGTAGCTGTATTTTAAAAGTAGCAGTCTACGTTAGCTACGGTAGGTAGACTATAAATAGAGAGTTCTGAGGCTGACCCGGTGAATTGAACCCGGGACCTTTAGGTGTTTCACTAGATTTCTACTATAGATACTATAGACACATTAACAATCAACGTAGAGTAGCCCTACTTAGAGAGCTGTTCAATACCTAAATGAGTTTTTGAAAAAGAATCCAAATGCGGACTTATTCCATGATGGGCCAAGTGTCATTGGTACGAGTGTCACGAAATATTTCTGCAATTTATAGCACCCACTGTATGCCTAAAATTATTATAATTGATGTATTTCATTTTATAATATTGAAGTTTTGAATAGTTAGAGGAATGTGCCATTTAATTATCTAATTAATATAATCTATGTAATGTATAGTATGATGTAATTTTTTTGTAACTGACAGCATATAAACGGCTTGGGTCAAACTGTAAGAATATATTGCGAATAATGAATGAATAAATGAATAAAAAAGTGAATCGGTAATTTATTTTTGCCTGCTCCATTATCACTTATTGACTATACAAATTTGAAAATCAAGTAACTTTACTATCACTATCATATAACATTACGAAATCTCCTCACGGATTCCAATGCCGGAGCCGGTTTAGAGGTTATACCGGACTCGAGCCAACTAAAACGCATGGCGTCTGTGTGTCATTGTTGGTTGCCGGAGGTGAGTAACATACTAGTAGTGGCCCGCGGATGCAACCGCCGTACTTGGTTTTTATCGACCAGCCGCTCGCCCATCACGCTTTTCATATTGCTTGGCTCTGATAGTCATAGCGTGATATTAAATAGCCTAGTACCTTCCACAAAAACCGGGTTATCAAATGAAAAAAAAAACAAGTCAAATGGAACGGTTAGTTCCAAGTAGCAGTGCCTTCAATCAAACACACAAAATTCTCCTCAGCTTTATTCATTAGTCTAGATTTCTTTTTGACTGAAAGCTACTAGTATTTTATATTATTGTCTGTATTATCTATACATACACTTAGGTGGCAGACAAGCACACGGCCCACCTGATGGGAAGTGGTTACCATGGCCTATGGACGTATGCAACACCAGGGGAGTTACACTCGCGCTGTCGACCATAAATGTATCTGAGATCGAGAGACAGAGAGAGAGTGTTTATGATCACAATATTAAAGTACAAGCCATGTTTTTTTTTTGTTGCCATCGCGGTGTAAACGTGGAATTGCTGCTATATGCCCATATATTTGTATAACGGAGGACTTTGCGAACACTCCTAAAACGCAATCCAGTTAAGCACTACACTCGCGAAAAACAGGACTTGAGCGTAGAAGTGCCGTTGATTCGTTAGAAGAAGGAGAATAAAAAATAGTGTGGTTGATGGTTATATACCTTTAAAACAGCATATAGCGTATCAATATTCAATACACCTCTTCTTCGAGAATATAAAATCGTGTATTATTGTGCTCCCGCAAATTGAACCTTTATTTGACGCTAATTTGACTTTTGCTATACACATATTACATTATAACATTGGCAGTAATTGGAATCGGTCCTCGAATTGGACATTGTATTGACTTCCCATGACTTCCGACCAATAAAATATGATAACGTTGACATTAATGATCGCTGTCTGATCGGTTACGTAGTATTATTTATATTCTGTGGCAGTACACTGTTTTCATGAGATGGTATGAGTGAAGTGGCCCTGTTTTCGTGAAGTGGTATCATCTTAACTAAGCATTCAGTTATAGATATAAGTGATAATAAATACCGAAGTAGGCGATTAATGTGGGTAAGAATTGAAGGAACGAGAACAATAAACAGCGAAGCAAATACATTAAAAAAATTCGGCGTACCGGTGAGTCTCAATCATAATTGGGATTAAGCCACTATGTCTCATCAAAACTATTATACCTACTACCAAAGAACATGAACCCACTCCTTTTTTATAGTGAGGGAATCTGACAAAATTTAAAAAACAAGTAAGTACATGACTTTTTATTAAACAAAATGTATTACAGTGTACAACAATACCTTGACGATAATAATACCACAATATTATAGACGGATAATTATATATTTGACATTATGCTTAAATACCTGCTGACATTAAAACTAACAACTGAATAATTTATTGTTTGACATTATGCCTGTAATATTGACATTGAAAATAAAATGATAAGAAAATCGAATATTTAAATAATTTTGAATATAATATAATTTTGAAACACTATGCTTGTAAAGATAATGACATTAAAATTTGCACGCTCTATGCTGTATTCACTAGCTTTTAAGATCTATAATGTAACCATATTCGAAGCAAATAAAGGAATTGAATTGAATTGAATCCCCTCAGAGAGTCCCGCCAGCTCCCCCCGTTATGTCACACTTGAACAGACTAAAACCGCACGCCGTCTTAGGTCATCATTTGCCGAGGATAAGGTTGCCAACCTACTCCTAACACAACTAACTCAACTTATCGAATATTAGTAACTTAGGGAATATTAGTAATTTCGGTTTAAGTATTTACACCTCGTTTTTTTTAAATAATATTTCTTTAAAAAACGAGCTGTTTAATACTTCCGTTCTTATTTTAATTCTTTTTACTCCAGCATGACATGCGTCCTATGATATTTTCGGATACGTTCACACAGAACGTAAAATAAACTAACTTGACTAATTTGTTAACTACCCTCATAACGTATACATGTTTGTATAAAGTATAATATTAAATCATGCACCGTGAGTAACCACCTTTACAAATCTGTAAATAGCGTACAGGTAACAGGAATTCATACACCAGCGTATATTTTCACGTGACCACACGTAACAAATGTGTTTCAGTCCTTATTTATAGCGGCCCGGGTAATTCAGCAGTTTGAGGAAAAGGGCACGACTGGATCGAATGGAGCCTGTAGAATGGAATTTATGAGTTAACTTGTGTTGTAATGTTGGGTATTTTTGCTTTATGTCGTCATGTTTAGTATTTTAGATATTCCAGTGACGTTTTAGACATACATAAATACATTTAAACAATTACGCCTTTATCCCCGGAGGGGTAGGCAGAGGTGAATTAACACTCACAATTCACTAATCATTGTAATCGGTCCCACGTAATAGAGGGTGCGTCTATTGCCATCTTCCAAGCACTATTATTGACTCGAACCATGTATCTGAACTGACCTTGTGTAGCTCTGTCTGATGTTAAACTGCCCTATCCCTTTGTCGCCTTGTACGACACCGCATTTATGGTCGGCAGCGCGAGTGTGACACCCCTGGTGTTGCATACGTCCATAGGCCACGGTAACCGCTTCCCATCAGGTGGGCCGTGTGCTTGTCTGCCAACTAAGTGGTATAAAAAAATAAATAAATGGGGTGGCCCAAATTCTATTCTACCGGGAACCACGTGACGTTTTTATGGTTTTGCACGTATTCAAATTGAATGAGCTAAGTTTATTTTGAGATATCATGTTAATTACTATACCTGCAGGGTATCACTTGCTAGAGTAAAATCCCAAATTTATATGGTCGCTAGAATAATCTAGATTCAAGAACGATTTCTTGGGATCTAATATATCATAGTTATTTAAAATATTACGTCATATACTCACGGGTTCCTATATAAAATTCCGGAAAACTAAATCTATTTTTACACATGTACCGGTAACTATGTGTGAAAATTAGATTTTGATACCTTCGCAAGGGAGGTCTGTAATATTTAATATACATATTTTATTATAGGATCGTGTGAGATGGACACACGATCCCTTTGTGTGACAAAGGCCTATAATTGGATCTTCTATAACTCCCATTTTGTTTTTTCTTTTATACTGTGTGCAGTCCATCTTTCCTGGAATTTTCATGATGATTGCTAATCCCTCAGATATACCTACGTGAGCAGTATTCCTTGAAAAGTTACCCCGTTTTATCTCTCATTAGTAATAATGAGAGATAAAAAGGGGTAACTTTTTGCAATTGAAATTTTGAAGCCGGATTTAATCAGCAGTGAGTTGAAGGAGTTAAAATTATTATGGATCATCTTGAATATTACGCTAGAGAAATTTTAAGGGGGTGGGGCGGGGAGGGGCATATTTCAAATCAGCATTTGCTGCACATATAGAAAATACTGCTTTAGTACCCTACATTTACGCTATAAATGACACCTCTTGTCGAGAAGCATTTTTCTTGGCAATTTGCTGTGTGCGCCGTAAATACTGCTTTGGTTTATGGTCACAGTTCTAGTGTATTTCACAGTGTGTAAAATACCTAGTTTTCCATATTTTTCCACTTCCAAACTAAACTATCACCTAAGGAAAGAGTTTAGTTTGAATTGCTTGCCTCTTATAAATATAATCTTATCAGAATTTGAACAGTTGGGTCCCAGGTACTAAGTAATTATTCCTGTCTTACGACACTCTTGGGAATAACATGGCGGTCCTGTTAGCTAATGGGGTCATTAAAACGTAACCATTAATAACATCATGTTTGTATGGCTATGCTTGTATTACAAGATGAATATTCATATAATATCACACCTCCCATAATTTACGGAGAGGGGACAAGTTAGCCTCGGTGAGGTGGGTGACAGTTAGCCGGAGAATCAGCGCAATTGGCAGAGAAACCGTTGGACTATTCGGACATTGTCAAGAATACCGCTTTCCGCATCCTATTCATTGCCAAATTGCCAGTAAACCCGAGTCTCCAAAGATAGACGTAGAGGTTAGGTTAGGACGTGGGATGAAACCATTGGATGACATAACAACTGAGAGTATTTCGGTGGATCCGGCGAAGTATAAAGTATTTTGGTTATTCTTCATTCGACTGTACGCTCAGGACAATGTGGACATTTGACGCCAATGTACTCGTAGCAAAGTGGACTCTGGACTCCCAAGCGTTTTGTTTTGTATACAATCATAATTGGCTTTTGGGTGCAGAAGAGTGTAGTATTGTTTCAATGTAATCTCTCCCGGCGATTTATACTGGCTGTTGAAGAATCTTCTGTGTAACAGTTTTGAGCGAAGAAATGACAGATTAATCCTAACCTAACTACCTAAGTAATAAACATTCCTTTTTCTTGCTCCCAGTAATCGACTGCGTGGTCTCCGGCTGGGGTCCGTGGTCATCTTGCGACACGACCTGCGGGTCTGGCAGCATGGAACGCAGCAGACAAGTGGTGCAAGCGCCCGCTCATGGTGGAAGACACTGCCCATCTCTTGTACAGCGCAGAGCCTGTCAGGAGCATCGAGGATGTCCTGAAGACAGCGATGTTCCATTAAGAGGTAAGAAAACGTCATCATTTTCACCTACAGTTTTTGACTAGTGGTGATGTTGAGAAAGACAATAATGGAGGAAATTTAGGAAAAGCACGTTAAAATATCTGAACGTAACTGGAATAATTTATCTCATAAGGATAACATATTCCGTAGATAGTAATAATGTACTATATCATAGACGTATGGTATATTATAAAACTGGCTGATGCCCAGGGTTTCACACCCGCTTGGGATTCTGTTCCTGTTCCCGTTCACCCGCGTGAAATGCTGTTCCTGTTCCTGTGACTTTTTTACATACAATCATTCCGTGGAAGTTCTGGAACATACGAAATGAAATTTGCCGAATCAACAGAGAATTTTTCGCTTATTAACATCCATTTTTGTTTATATATCAGATTAGATTCGTCATCCAACGTGGCAACGCAGCAAGTGTTATGAGCACTTTTGCACCGGGAGCGATCAGGGGCGGGTTATTTGATTAGTACATGGACTAAGCATTGCTTGTTGTATAATTTTAACATATTGTATTAATTTGATGAATAAAAGAAGTTATTTTATTTTATCAGATTAGATTATATCTAAATGTTATATTCTCACAGATGAAACTGCGATGATCTTGCCTGGTGGATTGTCAGTGAGCCGGCACTCCAATGACACGGTGGATATCCGCAAAAACTTGCGGCTTCGGAACCCAGACGATCCTGAGTCCAATTCACATAGAGAGTAAGTTTTCATTCGTTTTGTATGGGAAAACCCCTTACTTTGATGTTGATGTTGAGAGTATCAGGTGTTTGGGAACCCAATAAAATCTTCGAGACTTGACCAAACCTCATTTGTACACTTTGTGTAACTACAACTCATTGACGGACGGGGCTTTTTTTAACCAATTGGATGTGAATATCGAATCTCTTTTTTATATAGGACACGCTCACCTCACCTCTTCTCGTCTCTCTCAACTCATCGAGCGAAATACATACTGTTTCTGTGTTAACTTACTCATGTTTTAAAAGTATTTTAATATTGTAGCAATGTCCCATGACAAATATGTTAAAATATGAACCGTTTGACTTACTTATATAAGAACGAAAATAATATTTACAAAATATAAATGTCAAATGCATAGAAGGTCCCAACAATCTGCTACTGAAATATTGTTTTAAACTGGTGATTTTAATAATACAAATTCAGAAACAATTAATAATACAAATTCAGAAACAATTGGGTAGTTTCATTTAGTTAAATGTATTTATCTCTATATCTCTCATAGCATTTTTCCAGTTACGTTTCAAGTTTGTAATTTTGAGCCCACCGTCCGTTTTGTCGCGTTTTTGATTTGTCAAGTTGGTTTTTCCGGACACCTTCCGTGTAACCTCTTAATGCCGATAGAAAAGTTCTTTGTTTAATAGGTAGGCAATCCGACTAGCAGGTGAGTTTAGATTGAGTCTCGAAGATATGGCCCCTATGCTGCCCACGAAAAATTTAGAGAGATAAATAATTACACGCGAGAACACCGGAAGTCAACGTGTATAATGAAAACAATTATGAAAGTAGATAAAACTAAAGTTGTATGCTAGTGGAAACATGTGACCTATCCCACTGGGAAACTGTATGGTGATAATGGTGACTGCTTTTCGTCTGAGGGTGACTGTATGTATGTATAAATTATGGATATGTACCTATTTCAATTTACAAACATTTCCACAACGAAATGGATTCTCTTGTTTTGCTAAAACCTAATTTCCTTTACCAAACCATTTGAAATCAAAGCTAATACAATTTTTGTTCAATAAATAATGTCCAAAAGAGATTTATTTCTCTATGTCTCATTCCCACATTGTATTGTCCAGGTACTGTGCGCAATTCGAAGTGACCAAAGTATCAAAAGCTTGCCACACGGATTCCGACTATAAAGCATTGAGAGAAGGTATGTATTTAATTTTATATTTTCAGTAGAAGAAAATTGAAACTGGAAAATCAATTTAGCATTTTCACAGGTATAAAGGACTTATTTTTTGTTACTTGAACGTTCTCTAAGGCAAAGCTGCTAACTACTACGTCCGTTAATTCTTTGTCGATCGTTACGTCTTTCCTTTTCCTTGCTATCCCGGGTTGGCTGCGAGGGGTATGCCCGAGACGGCCGTGCGGTTTTGGCCGACCAAAACCGCACGGCCGTCTCGGGCATACCCATACTACAACTACCTAACACATACATACATACTGGAACCGATTCCAGTTCGACATAATCATCTTCTGGCTCTGGGTACCCGTTTGGTCTTGCGCACGTTAACAAATAATTATTTTAAGTGGGCCTTGAAAAAGGATATGTGCAGGTCATCAAGATAGGGACCACTGGGTTAAGATCATTAGCATCTGAGATGGTGAACCGTATTTTCTGGACTTCATCTTGTTTCCCATCATTCATTGGGATGAAATCAATTTACGGACTGAGTACAGATAATATAAGAAAGATTTGCAAGTGATTAGCATGGATAACCCCTTTTCAAAGAACTGTTAGAATCCAACATGCAGCCTATATAGAAATAACACTGGTTACTTAGTAGATCTGTGATCTTACCTATATTCCAATATAGTGCAGCTCTTTTTGCTACTAAATAGTATACTTTGGCTTCTCTTGCAATGAAAAACATTGAGGAATTTAGAAATTGATTAAAATAGGAAAAAATTTGAGCCAGTTACGGTACTGTCACCGAAAGACGCATATTTGCACGCAGATTTGGATGGTTTCAGGCGATGTTCGATGGCTCAGTGGGCAGAGCATATCTTCCCCCTGTAAGGAAAAGATAGCGGGTTCGAATCCCACCTGAACTGATTCAAGTTATTCGATTAGTAATGCTTTAAAATTTCATTCAATAATTTCTAGATTAAATTAATTCTGTGGCTACCAGAGTATTTCTGGGGAAGTAATATGCCAAAAAGACAGACAGTATTGTAAATTGTTATATAAAAGATGTTGTAAATTACGAATGAGTTTTATTAACTCCATACCTTGCCTGTTAAACGTCGGCGTCGGAAATCTGAAAGCTTATTACAAAATACTTTGGTTTTCAATCTTCAAGTCAAACTGTCTGGCTTTTCCATTAATACAAATTCCAGCTAGACAGCTATTTGTATGAATCGTCATCGGTTGAAATTGTAAATGAATTTAGAACTCAACGGAAAGAAACAATCAGGACGCGATTATTTGCCTATAAAAAGACGGTCCCTATCTAGACGGTCTTGACAGATGCTTTTTCATGCTCTGCTTAAAGGAATTCTGGTTTGTACCAAAGTATTGTTTGAGATTTGTAATTAAAAAGAGAGGAAAACAAAACAATTAAAAGAACCAATTTTATTTTTAAAATAAAAATTGAATTTAGAATTCTACCTCCAAATGGTCAGTACCAACCAGTAATAATTCATACTATGCCATACTTAATATTATAAATTCGAAAGTAACTGTCTGTCTGTCTGTCTGTTACACACACGCTTTAACCACTGAACCGATTTTGATGAAATTTGGCATAGTGGTAGATTCCTTCAGAAAGGACATAGGCTAGGTTTGGTCGTGATAACCTACATCTACTTGTGTGGAGCCGCGGGCAACAGCTAGTAGGCATACAGGGTGAATTTTTCAAAAGGGCTTGGATGACCAAATCCGAAACTATAAAGAATAGGGAAAAATGCTCAAAGAAGTCACGACATACTTAAATATATTATAACTTGATATCATTACTTCGCAGAATTTAATCCTTAACAGCGACACTATCGTGTGGTACACCACCATAAAGGTGTGCTTTTTTTCAAAATCATGCTAGAATTATTGTTTTTTCAAAAATCTAATGATGAGGTTTTAAGTCAGTCAAAATCGGGCTCGTGAATCCTTTGAGCATTTTTCGATAAAAAAAATTATATATCCCTTTGGTGGCAGACAAGCGCACGGCCCACCTGATGGAAAGTGGTTAGCGTGGCCTATGGATGTGTGTAACACCAGAGAAGCCACACTCGCGCTGCCGACCCTGTAAGCACAGTAAGTAAGCTGCCGTCAGTGTAGAGGACAAAGCAGGACAAGCCTTTAGTCATCCCACTGACAGCACAAATTCTCCAGTGAGCTCTGGCTACCCTACTCACTGCTGGGAACATAACACGAAGTTATTATAACCGCGGTATTCTGTAGGGCGGAGGTACTTCCCCAGTCGGACTGCTCAATTGGGTGGAAATACCGCCGTGTCCAACCTCCTACAAAATTTCTTATAGTTTCTAATTTGGCCAACCAAGCCCTTTTGAAAAATTCACCGTGTACACATACAATGTAGATAACATTACGAAAGCTGCAGCTGTTGCCACAGATACTATGAATCTGGTATAGGTTAAAAAAACAGCTTTTTACTTTATAAATCATTCACGATACCACATTTCTCTTTTTTCGACTCGTGTTTTTTCTACCATGTACTCATCAATTTCATCCACCAACCGAGTCTCCCCGTTATTGAGTGTAGCGCTCGCCCTTTGCGTCGGCACTCCGTAAGTCTAATTAATTATGTTACTTTTATGACTTATTACCTGTTTCCATTCTACCAGGTAACACGGTATGCGTACTCTGCGAGACGGCGGCTCTCCGACGCGATTTAAAGTGGCGTTGCAGTGGCCATGGAGTTGCCGGACACGCAACTAGATTCTACGCGTTGGTTGCTCCGCATTGCCATGGTAAATGGGTGAAAGCGCCACAAAACCCGGACAAGAGAAGTAATTGCTGCGCTAATCCTGACTTTATATTTGTTTAAAACGACAGTTTGATGGTTAAGAAATGTCTTTGGACTTAGTTTGACATTAAAATGACGTCATATTTGTTGAAATCGAAATGAGTAGTCGCTACAATTCTTGAGTAAAAGTGTCATATTATTTTAGCTCTGATGTAGTGTAAAACATCTTTGTACTAATTTATTGCAATTCTTTGCATAATTAAATTGAATGAAACCCAAATTAGTTCACATTACCTAACATAAATATGGGCATTTTCTTAAATATATAATGACATATAAGCTCAAGTTTGCGGCAGCTATAATAAATATAGTTTATTGAATTAAGTTTCAAGACCAAACGCGGTTTCTAGAATCCCTTGCAATTGTTACATTTTGACAAAATAATTAAGTTATTAATACATCCATAATTCTTCTTTCAATGTAGATTTTATAGTCATCTATTATTTAGGTTGTAGGTACCTACTTTTTGTTTTAGAAATTCTGGCTATATCACTATTTTTGTAATCAATAATAATGTACTTAAAGCATTTGTCGATGACTTGAATAATTAACGATTGTTTTTCGTAAATAACGTTTGACGGAATACTGTGCAAACGGGACTACGCTGGTTGAATTTAAATAAACTTGTAAATAAATACCTACATTTAATAAGCAATCTCAGTAAAAGTACAGCTAGTTTAATATTAAGTAACTACTTGTTCTGAAGGTTGGTATTACCTACCACAAACTTTTATTTGACTGGCAATATTAATATGATAGTTTATGAAGGTTGGAATTTGAAAGTTGAATTAGAACCACTTCTCTTTAAAAATAAATCTTATGAAGTTGAATTTTTCTGTGTTGGGTAAGCTCAAAATTTCGATAAATTAAAATATTATTATTTAGGTATTTGTTTTTGTACATATGTTTTCGAATTTGTACTTAACAAATCTTCCTGTCGGTCTTTTATAAAGAAATACGACAAAAATAGCTCTCAAGACTTTCAGTCAGGCAGAAAAAAATATTTACCCGCCATTTTAACGAAATCATTTTACGCCAGTCTGTTGCACCGAGTAGTTCTATTTTCAATGTTTCTTATTTTCAGAGTTGCCAGCAAAGAGCACTTAGGTATACTAAATAGCAGATGCAATCATATTATAGTACCTAACCAATTTCTAACAGTACTTTAAATTTAATGCATGTCTACATTTTTTGTTACTTTTGCAAGGCGCAATGCCAAATGTAGTGACACTATTGAAATTAACATGTACTGATTTTTGACCTACATTTGCAAAATAAATAAAAATATGAATTAAACGTATACTAAGTTTTAAGACCTTCGGCATTTTCGCAATCTTACATTTTAAACTTAGATATAATTTTGATAATACCTAATTATAATTAGTACGTGAAGACATATCTTATACGACATATGTAAATAATAATGTTAAATAAACTCATTACAGAAGTGACGCCATTTTCTTTTTATTTCAACCGGATCCCTGACGTAGGGTGTTGACCCTGATGATCACGGACCCTACAGTGATCATCAGTTAATTTCAGTTGAAAGCCAATAAATATGCTGAACGACCGACGAGGATTTGTAACTTTTCTCTCTAGAGGTCAAATAGCAGTCGCTCCCATAACAGCCGTGCCCGCAAGCCAAATGAAAAGGAGAAGAAGTGAGCGGACCCTGGGTTACGAGATATCGGGTTACATCGGGTACAACACTGAGATGAATGATGGTGGTGTAGCGATAGCACCCAATATGACTACTATATCTGTATAAAGTCCCAGGTTCGATTCCCGGTTCAAAAATTCTAAGTAGCAAAACGACCGATAGTCGGCGATAAGCCTGCTATCTGACATGGGACCGAAAACGAAGCGTGGGTATTGACACTTTCCTGCATATCTCTTTAGCGATAGTAATAAAGCCTGCGTGAAGAATAAAAGAAATACATCTCCCTTATGGGGAGCTTGCCTTGACACGGGTTCGACACGACCAAGCCACCCTATCACAATTGCATCTAAAATTGAATAGGGCAGGTCACACTACTACTGCACAATAGTAGGTAAGTATGTAAGTGGAGGGAGGTATTAGAGTGTCTAGAGGTGATTTTATGAATTTCGCCTTATATACTAACTATAACTGTAGTTCTTACTACAAAATATTTGATAAAAAAATATACTCTAAAACAATAAAATTTTAAGCTTTATATATTTATAAGCTTTTCTTGGCTATTCAATTTCATTTTTTATATATAAAAACTCTTTTATATTCATTCTTAAAATTCATGAGCCTATATAGCTCGCACGTTTAAGTATTCTCTCAATGTTTTCTGCCTACTCCCCCAATCACGAGTATTAATTATGTATGTATAGTCACGTCCTGAGGTCTAACAGGGTGCACTGAACCGCACAAGTGTGTACGTGAAGTAAAATATGATTGTGCCTATCGGACTTCAAAATGAGCCTTATGGACTCGGAATACACAATAAGTAGGGGAATAGAAATATATCCCATGCGGTGTCGTACAAGGCGACTAAGGGATAGGGCTGTTTAACATCATACAGATAAATACAGCCCAGATTCAGACTCATTGCTCGAGTCAACAATAGTGCCCAGAATACGGCAATAGACTCACCCCCTATTACGTGGGACCTAATACAATGATTAGTGAATTGTGGGTGTTAATTCACTTTTGCTAACCCTCCAGGGATAAAGGCGAAGTTATATGTATGTATGTATAGAAATATAAAGAAAATACCTATTCCGTTTTTAGTGTTTGAAATAATAATAATAATAACGCCTGTAAAACAGTATACACCGGGTCTAAAGAGGTAACTTTATTGGAATCGAATTTGGATAATATTTTGTCATGCAGCGATATTTAGATCATTATTTTTTTTTTAATATAAATTATACTAACATAGACATAAGTAATGCTAACAAATATTGAGCCTTTGTTGCTTATAAATAAAGAAAAATAAAAAATTATACGTAATTAGAATCTGCTAATTAAATGAATTGTTATAATTCTGCTCATATGAGTGACAAATTTACGAATTTTATAGGTATCTATTGAGATCTACTTCATAAAAAGTTATTCTTTATTAATAGAGTCATTCAATGTGGCCTTTGTAGACTTGCTGGAGTCGCAGGTACAGGTATCCCCACATTTCACCAACTATGATTTTCGGTCGAATATTGGCCAGGCTATTGCCATAAAAGTGGGTACTTTGCCATGGAATGGAGAGTGTAAGATAAATTGCTAAAAATCTAAATAGTATTTATTATCAAGCTGAAATATGGACGCTCTGCCAATATACATGTAAATTTTCCTGAGACAAGAACAATTGTGTTTGGGCGACCATCAACCGCCAAGCGTACTACGACTTCCAGGGAATGCGACGACAATCAAATTTGGTTGTGAATAAAGCTTGGACAACTTTATTGTAGTACTACAGGTTTTACTACAGCAGTTAACGGTTGTTTTATTTATACAAGACCTGGTAAAATAAATTCCTTCACCACACAGCGTAAGGGTCTTTTATTACCCCTAAAATGCTATTTGACATAGTATCGAAGGTTCTTCCAGAATAAGCTCAATGGGTTTTAGTAGAGGTAAGCAGTTTCGATGGCTAATTCTTGCAGCACTAAATCGTGTACTTTGTTAACTGTAGATTTGAATTGGTATAAATATAAAAGCTAGAGAATTTACTAAAAATGGAAACGAAAAGGAAAAATGACAAGAACTCTAGCACCTTCAAATCACATGATGTGCTTATACAAAGGTAAAGCAAAGGCTTAAGTTCTTTTAGGTGCCAAAAAACATGAGTTTTAATTCTATAAAATTTACGACAAGACGGACAGATAGCGCGAAATCATGTAAAAAAAAAGGAGTAGCTGGGTAGTAAGATACACACTGACATAACATAACATAACATAAACTCAAGCCTATATTTCCGAAGGGGTAGGCAGAGGTGAAGCACCCACATTTCACCAGTTTACGTTTAGGTCCCAATGTTCTAATAGGTGGCGAGCCTATTGCCATTAACCGGGCACTTATAGTCTTAACCTTACACCTGCGATAAATACCCACATAACTTAGAAAAGCATCGAAAAGTCATTGGTGTGTGCCATGGTAAAACCTGGGATCGAACCCGAGACCTCGTCTCAGCAGTCCATTACCTATAGCACTAGGCTACCGTGGTCATTTTAGATTCTTAATCATTTTGGGATAAGGCTGGCGGTTGATGTATAATAAATATTACAATTTAAAATAAGTATTATTAAGAATTTAAGATAGGAAAATCAATTCTATAAGTAATATTATTGTACGTTTTAAAGCCAGATTAATATATCCCACTCTTGATCTACGTACTGCTATACATCAGTCTGCAAACGTAAATGTACATAGATATTTACTTATCACAGAGCCTTGCATATTGTAACTATACTCGTTAGCGATTTGTAAACGACGATAGTAGTTGTGTTGTAGATGTCTATGGAAAGGCACTGTTTGTATCGTTGAATCAAAGACTGGTTTATTTGCACCTTTGCAAGGAATACTAAGTGCGGCTTTGTTTGCACTTAGAGAGCCCAGAGCCTGGAGACGTTCACCTCAAAGGATTATAGTCAAAAGCTTTGCTTTACGAACGTTTCTTAGTAGATGTACTCGTATTCAAATGAACAACCACAAACAAACTAGGCAATAAGTGCGTAGGTACTGTAGATTGTGATTGTAATGCCGCTTTACACTTCTTGCTATTGACTAATATAGACAATACATAAGACCGTCCGTCCGTTGTACTATTGTGAACTTTATGGATATTTATTTTGTGTTGATTATCGGTGTACAATAAAGTTATATTCATCATTCATTCATTAATATAGTTCCAACTTGCTTTAGAGATAGTCATAATATCCAAATATATAGTTAATGGAGGTACGTTGTAAAAATATTGCGAGCTTTATAGGTTAAAGAGTCGCGGGTTTGAATCCTCGCCATTTCACTATCGATGTGAAGTCACTCTTAGCACAAAGAATTTGTCTTAGCTGGAGGAAAGAGGAATAGATACTATTCGTTCCTTAAAAAAGAAATATTTGATACTAGAGCGACGAAATAGGTGAAACGAAACGAAAAGTCCATTCTATGAGGTGTAACAAAATTAACTCTCGCAACTCTGGGGGGTTAATCAGTAATGCTTCTAACTATGCCCGAAAAAAATATATGATAATTTTACATTTACTCTTTCATATTACGCTCCTGTACATGTTAACACTACCGCGGGGCCGTGGGTCGGAATACCTGGCCTCCCGAGTCGCGACGCGCGCATCTATACATGAAACTTACCTACCCACCGGTTATTGACCTCCAAAAGTCAGCTGCTCAATGAAACCCATGAGTTGGACATAGGGATGTGGTACGGTTAACAGAGGCATTGATGTCAATTTTTGCAATCTTTGTAACTGAATTTTATGGAATTAGGTCACCCATTTTCTTTTTCCTACACATATTTTCCGATACCAAGTAAACACACTAAGTTATTTTGTTATACGTACATAATATAAGTAGTTCGTCAGATAAATCATAAAAGTCATTTGAACTCCTTTTTTCAAATTGGCGGTCGAAGAACAAGGGTTACAATCCCACAAACTTGTATTTAACTTTAAACTGAACCCCTCTTGATATCTAAATAAGAAAATATTATCCGCGTACTAGAAATATTATTAATGCTCATGGTGAAGTACCATAAGATAAGACGATCAACACACTATACCCAATCAAAACAGATTTGAATTGTGTTTTTGACAACTATTACAAAAAATATGAAATAAATTCGTAAATAATAATTATACAAAATGAATTTCATAAAAAGACGAATTTTAAATATTTTATTTTTACAAAATAGAGTTGAGAATTTTTATCCGTATTTCACAAGAGACAAAACGCAAAAAAATTGTGTAAGGGTTCGCGTGACGTAACTATAATTTTTTTATTTGCCGTTACGGAAACTTTCGATGGTTGGTCTCATCGAAGATATTATTTAATGACGTCACGCGCAGAATGTCACGTGAGTCAGTCACGTCAATAAATTTTCACGCAATTTTTAAGTTACCAAAATGAAAATGTGTTATTTTCTAATTAATAAGGTTTTGCGAGAAAATACGGAATTGTAATACTTAGGTATTAAATAAATGTCTACCTCGTTTAAGATTACATTTGCTGTAAAGGTTTCCAAAATTTCTCAAATAACCAATTGGTAAATATATTTACCTCAGTTTCCGAAACAATTACTCAAGGAAATTATTACCTTACAAGGTTTACCTATGTAGATGGATCTGAAGGGTAACCTGGTCAAACTATGACTTGAATAGAATTAAGGACTGTGGTCTCACCCTAAATGTGATTGTGTTAAATGGTTATTAATGATGCGAGCATATGGCAATGGCATGCTGATGTATTAATACAAATTGCTTATAATTTAACTATGTTACCAGTAATTTACAATTACAAGCCGCAAGCACTTGTGTTGCCATGCTATTGTAAATTGTAATACTTAGGTGATATTAATATTCATCTATTTTGAATGGCAAAACTGATATCTAGTTTCCTATACAATATAACAATGGAAATACTATATAAGTACCAATTTAAGGAAACTCTCAAAGCGAAGACCAAGAGACAAGTGGATTCCTTACGTATTTGAGGAAACAAATGGGACCACGGTACGAATTTGTCGAGGCCAGTGGGTTCGTGCCCTAAAAATCTATGGCTAGCAGATTGACGCGGGGTGAGCAAAAAGGTAAAATCTCTCAAAACACCTTGTGTTCACCTGGAGGGCTGTAACAAGTGCCAAAGGGTGTTTAAGAAGGTTGTAAATCAATTTTTCATATACATATGGATATCACTGTAAATCAGAGATTTTAACCTTTTAACAGCAAGTAGTGTAAAGCTTTGGTTCTGATCATTAGAATCTTAGACTGCATTTCATTATAGAAAATCCGTTTTAATAAACTGAATCGTTGGGGGTATAGTGTTTTTATTTAATTCACTTCACATAGTCATAGTTTATTATGATAATTAAATTATTGATTAATGATTTCGCATAAAACCTAAAAAGAGGCGCTACCGAAATTTAAATAAATATTTAGAGTTGATATTCGCCCTTATTCTTCTCATTTATTTTATTTATTTTCGGTATATTCCTTCCAGCAGACTGAATAATAATGACTTCAATTTCCGACTAGACACTAGATCTAAATAAGCTTTGTTTAATCTCCGGGTAAACAATATATAGACATAAAATACTAGGCAGGGGAATTGACAAAAGTCAATTTCTCTCCTGTCCGGCAACAACAGCTTGTACCCAAAAAGGTACACAGACTAATATTGTTTACAATATTACTGTATTTCCGGAAATATGACCGAATATGGGTGATTTGGTCAAATATAGACACAATGCTGGAATAATCCAAGCGTTTATATTGTAAGAGACGACAAAACTAACTTATTAAAAAAATCTGATCTCTACGAGTAGAATTATTTGCCTTAAAGTAATAAATAATATTTTTGCTTAAACTAAAATTATTTTTATGTTTCTTGTATACGACATTATAATTAATCATAGTAAATAATTGTAAAAGTTATACAAGGTATCGGGACTTTTATCTATCGCAAATTAAATCATGGAACATACTATTTCTGCCGACGTTTCGGATGCGTTGCAGCACCCGTGGTCACAACTTGACTAGTCTTCGAGCGTCGAGAGGTATGCGGGGAACATTTTTTGAGCGCCTACCCACCATTACACTTATTATGAACGGTTATGCTGGCGACACACCACACTCACTATGTCAGATTTTAACGGTACTGTGTTTTTTTGGTTTTAGTATCTTAATCCATTTTTTGTACCACTGAGGTGGCAAACAAGCGCACGGCCCACCTGTTGGAAAGTGGTTACCGTGGCCTATTGTCGTGTGTAACATCAGAGACACACTCGCGCTGCCAACCCTGTTTCTGTGCCGTCAGTGTAGAGGACACAGCAGGACAAGCCTTTAGTCATCCCACTGTTAGCACAAATTCTCCAGTGAGGTCTGGCTATCCATCTTCCCTATTGAAATGTTTATATTTTTTTATTTCAATGGCTTCACGCACAATCCGTGAATAGTAGTGGTGATCAGTGAAGAGGACTTTGGGTTGATGAAGCTCAATCCAGTGATTGGTACCCGACTCAAGATGTTCTGTGACTGCCGATTTGTTAAACTGACGGTTTTTCACAGCTGCTATATGTTCTCTGACTCTCTCTGCAATGGTTCGCTTGGTCTGGCCTATGTAGGAACTACCGCAGCTGCAATTCACTTTATAAACACCCGGTGTTTGTAGAGGTATGACGTCCTTCGATGTTCGCACGTATTTCGCTACTTTGGCGAATGGTTTAAAAATCATCTTGATGGAAAATTTCCGTAAGCAAGATCCGATTTTGTTCGTTACACCTTTCACATACGGCATATATGCCGGATGGCGGTCAACACCCGGCAGCATCTTTCTCGGTGCACGTCACGGCTTTCTAGCACTCGTACCATACCTGTTCACCTCAAGAACCTCCTGAACATGATTTAAGTCCTGCTCAGGATCACACAGGTCATTAGCTCGGTTGATGAGCGTCGAACTTACGGATTTTACGTGAAGTGGGTGATGATGGAGGAGGCGTGCAGGTATCTGTCTGTGTCTGTGATACCTTGTATAATTATGAATTCATACCGCGATAGTTTAAAGATAACAATTGTAAAAGTATTGTTAAAAAAATTCGTTATCCTGTGCATATAACAATTCTTTGAAAAATTGACAATTTTTATAAGTCTGAGCCTTATCTTGAACCTGTACCTTGCCTGAATAACCGAGTATCTCATCCTGGATGATCCTGGCTATGTGACTTTTCTAATTTAAATTCATAGAAAAGGTTAGCTTTAACATTAATTCTGTTAAAACATCCTTTTTTTATGTGTATACCAACCACCGGTACATTCAAAGCTGTATTTGTAATAAAAGTAATCACTATATTCGAACAAATAGTAATCAACAAAGTGGTACAATTATACGTTGAACTGATCTGCACTGGCCGGTATTTGCGGTGAAGTTGCATTCAAATAAAATACGAACTACGATGTAGCTTGTAATTAGCCGACAGGCAATACACTAGAGCTGTTATATGCTCAGGGATTTTCTGCTCTCTTCAAGTTAATCCGCAAGTAGTCGCGTATCTATTTACATTAGATGAATCAAATCAAATCAAATATATCTTTATTGTCTGGTACACAAAGAAAGAACACATTATATTATATGCTCTATATTAGCGGCCTCATCGCACAAGGCAATTTTTTCAAAGAGAAGAACAAAGTTTTGATCATATAGGGGCAGTTTCTAACAATCGTTTTTTTTATTGTGGTCCATACCATACCAGACCATAAGGCCATAATTTATGATAGATATTTATAAGACTATTTATAAGTTATGTATCTATCATGACTTACAATATAATATATACTACATAGATAATTAATAGTGCAACAGTATCTTAAATCAGGTACCTGAATAT
Source organism: Eilema griseolum (assembly GCA_963662185.1). Lineage (NCBI taxonomy): Eukaryota > Metazoa > Arthropoda > Insecta > Lepidoptera > Erebidae > Eilema > Eilema griseolum. The sequence continues at coordinate 10,041,822 of OY759249.1, forward strand.
GCATATATTATTATTTATTATTATTATTGGGGAACAGGCCAGCAGTTGAAACAACTGATATCAGCCTGCATCTCATTGTTCACTACACTGTTTTCACTACTCAATGATTTTGTTGATATACTTACATAAAAATACTAAAAACAGCAAAGACATGAATGAGGGTGATATAAAAATAGAAGGTGAAAGACAGTGGCAATCGCTCTTGCAAGTAGTAGTAAGTACCATTTTTTGAAGACAGGCAGAGATTGTGCACGTCTAATGGTAACGGGTAAGGCATTCCACAATCGGATAGCTTGAACTATCCGATTGTGGAATGCGAATTTATCCATGAATATCGTGGAGTGCGCTGGCATTCACAACCTCAGATTCTCTAACGATCTCAAGACCCGAGAATGCGACTCGCGAAGGAATTCGAAGCGATCTTTTAGATAGATGGGAGTGAGAGGATGATATAGAATACTATACAGTAGATAAAGAATATGAGCATTCCAGCGCAGGCGTATATGTAACCACTTGAGCTGGAGACAGAAAGTCAACAGTCGCGCTTGAGTCGAAAAGACCGAGATTAATAAAGATAGTTTTATAGGATAGGAAATTGGAGAGAGACTAGTGTGGGCCACTATAACATACTATAAGGGATTGTGTATTAGGCTGCCATCTTGATGACTCTATGCTCCAGATTTTGCTCAGGATCACTGGTCGAAACACAATGCCAATGGTTTCCTAGGGATGCCAATAAATTGCCAATGACTGTGTGAAGCTTAGGAGTGTAAACCGGAAAGCGGACCCCGCGCTTCAAGGTACCTCAGATGCAACTGGAACTTGACAACTAAATGATAATGTTGATGACGACAACAGTCACTCCCATTAACGCCAAATCAAAGGAAGGAGCATTACTAGCTGACCACGTGTTTAAAAGTCGAAGGTTTGGATCTAATTAAAATTGATGTTTATATGAAAAATAAGTGTTTAGTGTAAGCTCAGAGGCCAAATCAACTGTACTACAATGAAAATTAGTTAGAACTTAATTATTAGAAAGAAACTTATTTTTAATGCACAGGTAAATGGTATATGCAATCCTGTATAACTCGCAATTACACGAATTGTTTTTGTATATCGTGCCAGGCATAAGCCAGCAATATATTGAGACAATATTGCGGTAACATTCACTGGGAGCTAATGAATGGTTACGGGAGTTTTATGGCAGAATATGGCACTACGTATTTTTTAATTTATATCAAACAACGTTCAAAGAAAATAAAACAATTTTTAATGAATTTTAACGCGATGTTTTAGTATTATTATCGTCGAATTATACGAAGTAAATCGCGATAGGATCAGTTAAAAAGTGGTAAAAGTGGTTTTTCAAATTTTGCAGAAAGTTTAGTTAGTGTAGTTTAGCAGTTACCCATTCAATATAAACATAAAAAACCATAAACTCACGCCTATATCCCCGAAGGGGTAAGCAGAAGTACTAGCACCCATAATTCGCCAGTTTATGTTTAGATCCTATTGTCATTAACCGGACACTTATAAACCTGCGATAAAATTCTACGCCAATAGCAAATTATAGATAGATAGATCATTTTTCATTGTATACACCAACAGATTTACAGATTTCATTGTATACACCAACAGATTTACAGATTTCATTGTATACACCAACAGATTTCTTTTTTTTACGTTTCTTTCTTATTTCCGTATAATTTTGAACGTCTAGGTGACTTTGTTTGTACTCATCACTCTCATCACATACTTACTAATGCCAAATGGACTGGAATGGACTCAGGTAGGTGCAGAATCATGAACTATTTAACCGTGAGGATAATACTCAAATTGTTACACAATAATGATGTAATGATATATGCATTATATATATACACTATAATACATACGCTATTTAAATACTCATTTTACACATACTTGGATAATATATACTTAGACATATTCAAGCATAGATACACAATCATAAAATGTAATATTCAATTTTTATCCATTATGACGACAAGTGTCCACTGTAGAGCTGACTTACTTTGTACTTGAACGTAGCACTGGTGGTCATCCTAATTTCTAGAGGAAGCGTATTCCAGAGGAGGATAGCTTGCATGAAGAAAGAAGAATGAACTAGATTGTTAGCTGATCGGAGATTTTTGTTATGATGAAAGCCGAGTATCTGAACATGAGTTGAAAAATGAGTGGAAACATTATGGGTGCTTAATATTGTATGGATCATCGTCACCGCAAGTAAGCTGCGGCGCTGACGAATCTGCAGCCATCCCAACTCTGAGCGATGAGCTGAGACGTGATCATATTTTCCTAAGGTTGAAGATGTCATTGTCATTGTCTCTACGTTGTGATTTTAAGTTTCATAATATTAACTACCAATAACCTTATTTTGAAATGAAACATCATTATAGAAGTATTGTTTTCAACCAAAATTTTTATGTTACACAGTAATTTACAGAACAGAATTTCAAAACAGCACCACAATTTTACAGTGAATCCAGTGAATGAAAAATAATGAGGTAATTGTCGTGTTTATGAGCGGGGAAGGAACAAAACGAGCTGTTCGGACAAAGCTATTTGTTATGGCAACCACCGAGAACACAACAGGCTTCTAATAAAAGCCCCTGATTGCTTCAATATTTCTCATTTGATGCGCTTTCATCCGCAGGTAAGGGTTAAGCTTATTCAATTAATTATTTAGTTATCATCTGGGTATTCTGGGTATTTTCGTGCCTCAGAGAGCACTTTAACCTGTCGGTCCTGGTTGTCATTGTTGTCATGTCAGAACGAACCTTTATGGCACTCGTTATGAGTAGTTGGAGCTCTAAAAACTATAATTACTGGTCTAACTGCAATACTTTGATGTCTCCAATGAGTTGCGGCATGAAAGAAACTTCATCCCACGCACACTCAAGCTGTGGAATGACCTCCCTGCTGCGGTTTTCCGAAGCACCTACAATATGGGGTTCTTCAAGAGGGGCATCAGAAGGTTTCTTCGTCGTCGGCGGCGCGAGTGTAACACCCTTGGTGTTGCATACGTCCATAGGCCACGGTGACCACTTCCCATTAGGTGGGCTGTGTGCTTGTCTGCTACCTAACCTAAGTAGTATAAACAAAAAAAAGATGGAAGTCACTTCAGATAATAAAATATCGAAGTTAAAAATTCAGCCATCCTCAGTCAGCCTGAAAAAATCGGATTCCAAGATAAAAGCTTGGGATGCCAACGGAATTATATTATAAATTTTCCTAGAACTTCAAAAATGTTGCATTAGTTAGTTATTTTAGAAATATACAAAAGTTTGATGAAATATTTCCAAAAGTACAAAAGATATAATATGTAGTTCCGAAACTTCACTAAATCTCGAATCAAAATTAAACAAGGAATTAAACCACCCCAGTGGCCCCAGTGAGCAACGCGGACTCAATTTTAATTATGTAGAGATGAAGGTCTGTTGCAATTCCAGTCTCGTCGCGGGACAGACTGGTCAAAAGCGGTCGTGTGGAATGTAGAATTCAGTGTTTCAAATAGCAGGGTCATAATAAAATTATTGTGGTATATTATGTATAGGTATGTTCTTGTTTCGACTGGCGATGAAGATATTCGAGAATCAACATTCTTATGTTGATTCTTTTTTTTATACCACTTAGGTGGCAGACAAACTCACGGCCCACCTGATGGAAAGTGGTTACCGTGGCCTATGGACGTGTGTAACACCAGAGAAGCCACACACGCGCTGCCAACCTTGTAAGCACAGAGTTTCTGTGCCATCAGTGTAGAGGACAAAGCTGGACAGGCCTTTAGTCATCCCACTGACAGCATAAATTCTCCAGTGAGCTCTGGCTACCCTACTCACCGCTGGGAACACATCACGTAGTTATTATAACCGCGGTATTCTGTAGGGCGGAGGGAGGTACTTCCACAGTCGGACTGCTCAATTATGCGGAATTAACTCAGTATCCTACCTCCTATTAAATTCTAAACCTCTGAAGTCCAAAATTAAATGAAAAGAGTTTTCGTTCACTCTGCAAAAAGCCTTATAATTTTGAACTTTAACATAGCATTGCTTCAAAGTATTAAATAAAATGTTTTTTTTTAGCATTGTCTGTGGTATAACAGTGGTTTCACCTTAGCAGAATCGAGACCCTGGTAATAAATTCTTTATTGTATATCAATAGATTTACAGTGGGACAAGTAGGTAGCATGTATACGGTTCACTGGGCTGTTCACTGGGCCGCCATATTGCAGTAGCTGGGTTGGTCAGAACACTACGAATCCAGTCCTGTTTTGGATGTTCACGATTTCCGATGTTTTTTTAAAAAAAAAATTATATAGAACACGTCAATTAGACTTCGCCTTGCCTGATGGTAAGCTGAAGGCAAAGTCTCAGAAAAGAGGGTCACCATTACTTACACATACCATGTGACAATGGTGACACTCAGCTTGACGGCCTCATCATATGCTTTTTCACGCCGCGCTTAAAGGACCCGGACCTGTAGGAAGAAGGAAACACGTGAGCTGGTAATGAATTTTAGGCCTTAATGGTGCGACAGAGGAAAGAGTTGGTTCGTTGATCGGATATTCTGCACCGTGAGCGGGTGACATCTAAGACCTGCACGTGTTGTCCTGTGTAGGAAAGGGGAAGGTGGGAAATTTACGGTAAGTAATGCTTTTAAAATCCTGAAATGTACCAAATAGCTATCCCAATAACCTAACAAAGGAAGACTGAATATTAAGATGTGTGAAAACACTATCGTGTTCGCAATTCTTCCCTACCGTTTTTTTGTTGAAGCTTTTATTCGTCAGACAGTGAGGCAAAGGGAGCATGACTAACAGCATTTGGAACTATTTGGTATTATGAAGTATTCATGCCCAAATATTTGGCATATTATTGGTGTGATGTAAAGAATATAATAGAAACTATATACTATACTGTAAAGGGGTATCTAATTTTGCATATTGAGAAAGAAGAATAATGGTTTGTATGGTAATAACGGACATAACGTGTCCTTCTGTAAATCTATTGATGTACAATTTTTTTTATCTAGGACACGCCAATTTGACTTTGCCTCTCCTGATGATAAGCTAAAGGCAAAGTCTCAGGAAAGAGGGTCACCATTACACCATGACACGTAGTATGTTGCAATAGTGGCCGTTGGTGGTAATAAGATCTATGGCCGGTGACTGAATCTTACTGTATTTCCAAAATAAGGCATTTTGGTTGACAAACGTTGGTACTAAAATGAGTTACCAGTTCATTACTACTTCTACCCGACTGCGCCAGCGAGGATAATGTTTTACGCACGTATGTATATATGTATGTGGCTTTTCTTTGTTCCTTTCTAGATATCTAACGGCTGGACGGATTTCGATGAGTGGAGTCTTAAATGAAAGGTATTCATCTCCCGAGTGTCATAGAGTATATAAAGTGTCAATTAAAATTTTACGAATTTTGAAAGAAAGAAAGAAAGAAAATACGTTTATTAAACACACACAAAAAAAAAAAAAAATAGTAATGCCATTAATAACAGGTGTCAGTGTGAAGTGTGTTTAAAAGGCCGCAGTTCAGCTGATGCTACAGATTAGGCACAATCTGCAGCGCTGGTTTTCGACTGTAGCCTAACCAAACCAGGTAGCTTACTGTATGTTTGCCATCATTCCTATTAAAAGAAAAAAAAAACAAAAAACAAAGTACATTCTACACGTACCCGTACTGTACATACACACAACATGTACTAGGTATAAACAATACACACATTATGCTCACACGCCCTCCTTTAATTAATTTTTTTTAAGCCCCGAGTATTATACAAACAAAAATAAAAGAATATAAATAAAAAACAAACAAGCAAGTACATAGTCACAATCACAATGTAAATAGCACATCCCCCACTATTTCCCTATTGCCTTTCTAACAAATTGTATACCAAGAGAATCATACAACAGAAACAAAATAAAACATAAATACAAAAAAGAAAATAAAATGTAACACGCAACAAAACAACAGCAAGCATTATTAGCACCCCAGGGCGACCCGCAACCGTATTGACTGAGTATATACTAAGCCTATTATCGACTGGATTTCTGGACACTGAGAAGGATATTTATGTACCTTACGCGAAAACCATTGACTCCGGCAAGCCTTCTCAGTGGCGGAGGAATATTATTCCATATCTTACTTGCACGATATCTGAAACCACCCTGAAATGCCGCAGTTCTATGTTTCGGTACATGAAGGTTCATGCGCGATGCCCTTGTCATATACCGACTGCTTTCATTGAGCCATTTCAGTTTCGAGTACAGGTAGAAAGGTTTGCCTGTCTTTATAATTCCAAAAAGAACAGTGGCCAGGTGTAACTCCCTCCTATACTTCATTTTGAGCTTGTTGTGATTGTTCAGATATGGTGTCACATGGCTTCTTGGTGGTATATTATAACAAAAGCGCGCGCACGCATTTTGCACCCTCTGAATCAAATTTTCTGTTTTCACCAACAATCGAGGGCCGTAGACTACGTCCAGGTAATTGAATTTGGATAGTACCAAGGTGTCGACTAGTCTCTCTCGAAGTTCAACACTGAGGTAGCTTCGTATTCTGTATAGCAGCTTCAGTCTATAAAAACAGTTCCTCACGTTATTAGCTATATGACGCTCGAACCTCAGTCTCTCATCCATCAACAGTCCCAAATTCCTGGCCTCATACACACGCTGAATAGGGACGTTATCAACATAAATTACTGGTTGTTGATTATTGACCTGAGTAATTTGATATTTGGAGCCAAGTATTAAATACTTGGTCTTGTTTGCATTCAATACGAGTGTATTCTGACGGGCCCAACGACAAATATTATACAGATCCTCGTTTACCTTCACCATGGCTTCCTGTAGTTCATTAACTTTGAAGGAGAAGTAGATTTGGACGTCGTCGGCGTATATATGGAATTGACAGTGTTTTATGACCTGAACAATATCAGCACTATAGAGGATAAACAGCAAGGGCCCCAAAACTGACCCCTGTGGCACACCTCTGCCTACCTTATCTACAGTAGAACGCAGTGTGGATCCATCACTTTGTTGGGTTTCCACAAACTGTGTCCGGCCACTTAAATATGAATGAAACCACTGTATTGTATCGCTGTCAAACCCATAATACGCCAACTTGGAGAGCAAGAGGGCAACGTTAAGTCCGTCGAAAGCCCTAGAAAAGGCTGCTGAAATGTGATTTGACAAAAAAGCCGGACAAGTGCGAGCACCGAGGATCCCGTAACTTTACCTACATAAACCGTAATATATTTTGAATGCGTTGTTTTAGAAGTTTGATTTTTGCACAGTTTCAAGACGTTATAGACCTAAGTATGTGGTATGAATTTCAACGTGATACCTCTACGCATTCCTGAGACAAAGGGTTGACAGACAGGCAAACAGACAGACAGAAGTAATCCTATTAGTGGTCATTTTTTTTCCTTTTGAGCTACGGGACCCCAAAAATTACTCAAACTTATCGAGTAGGATATCAAAATGAAAGGAATCAGGGGTACCTACTCTGCAGAGAACAATTAATTTTATTATTATCGACTAACTAACGCAGGTTAGAGGTCGGGCGTGACCCCAACTAAATACCGGTACCTGCTTATTTATGAATATTGAATTTCATATTCTTGAATTTTGGGTAACATTCTTGGGTAATCCCAGAATTCGAGATTGTTATAAACCAAGACGTTTTATGACATGCCTCGTTTTGCAAGAGTATACATGTAGGCTGTAGTAACTATTTGCTTTGTTGAGTATCAACTATACAATTTGATATAACTATAACAAATAGTTTTTTTATACCACTTAGGTGGCAGACAAGCACACGGCCCACCTGATGGAAAGTGGTCACCGTGGTCTATGGACGCGTGCAAAACCAAGAGAGTCACACTCGCGCAGTTTCTGTGCCGTCAGTGTAAAAGACAAACCAGGACAAGCCTTTGGTCTTTCCACTGACAGCAAAAAACCCTCCAGTAAGCTCTGGCTACCCTACTCACTGAATTTATAAACTTTGATTTCAGAGATTGGAGGAAGGACATGACGGTATCTCCCGTCCAAAATTGAGCAGTCCGTCTGGGTAAGTACCTCCGCCCTACAGAATACCCCGGTTATAATAACCTTGTGTTGTGTTCCCGGCGGTGAGTAGGGTAGCCAGAGCTCACTGGAGAGGTTCTGTGCTGTCAGTAGGAAGACCAAAGGCTTAAATTGACCCCACTGACTGGTGGGGGCGTGAAATGTTGGCGTGGTGGTCAGGGAGACCCGGTGAAACGGTTATCCGCTGGCCGCCCGCAGGCTGTACGGTTCCCGAACCTGGGGATTACTTAATCTCCGCCCCAGGAGGCTGAACCAGCAGCCTGTGTAAAGTTCCCGGTGCTGTAGCCATGCCGGAGGAGGAGACCGGAGTGGACCTGGCTTCAGTATCTGGGAGGGGACCGGGGGCCCTTCCGCCCATCGCGCCAGCCAGTCACACAACCCCAACTTGTCTGTGGGGTAGGACGCCTTGCTTTGTCTTCTACACTGGAGGCACAGAATCTCTTTTTACCTTCTCCCCCCCCTCCCCCCATCTCAAACATGAAAACCAGAAAAGGCAAGAGAACCGTTACCACAGCGGCACCATCATCCACAGTGAATGTGGATTTCTGCAACATCAGGGGCCTACACTCCAACCTTAACGCGGTCCATCTCCACTTGGAGACCGCGCAGCCTACCTTGCTTTTTCTGACGGAGACGCAAATATCATGCCCGGCCGATACAGCCTACCTAATGTACCCCGGGTACAAACTCGAGCATAGCTTTATGAGTCGCGCCGGGGTATGCTTGTACGTCCGGGATGATATTTGCTGCCGCCGTCTCCATGGTCTTGAGGATAGGGACCTGTCAACTTTATGGGTACGCATAGATCACGGTGGCCACACCCGTATCTATGCGTGCCTTTACAGGTCCCATAGCGGTGACCTGGGCACGGCTCAATTGTTTCAGCATCTGCAGCGGTCGGCGGACAGCGTAATTGAGCAGTACCCCACTGCGGAATTAGTATTCTTGGGGGACTTCAACGCCCACCACGTGGAGTGGCTGGGGTCTCCTAGGACTGATTTTGCGGGAAGGGCTGCTCACGACTTCGCTCTAACTTATGGGCTCTCTCAACTGGTGCATTCTATCACTAGAACACCAGAAATTGAGACCCACAGAAGCTCTATACTGGACCTTCTGCTGACTACGCGCCCGGATGAATACTCCATAAGGGTGGAAGCACCTCTCGGTAATTCGGACCACAGCCTCGTCCGGGCGCAAGTGACACTCGCGCGGCCTGAACCACCGCGGCCACCTCAGTGGCGGCATGTGTGGCACTACAAGTCGGCAGACTGGGATGGACTGCGAGAATTCTTCGCGTCGTACCCGTGGAGGCAGCTTTGCTTCTCTTCTGATGATCCAAGCTCCTGTGCAACAGCAGTCGCTGACGCGATTCTAGTGGGTATGGAATGTTACATCCCCAACCGCTGGGTCGCGACAGGAGCGAGCAAACGCCCGTGGTTTAATAGGCCCTGCAGGGAAGCTAGAGACCGCAAGCAATCTGCATACAGGGCTTGGACCACGGCTCTTGCCAATAAGGATCCGAACATCGCTGAAGTGAAGCGGAAGTTGAATGCTGCCTCAAGGTCCAGTAAAAAGGCAACGTCTAGTGCGAAGTTTGAGTTCATCGGCAGAATTGGCGAGCGGCTTGCGCGCTACCCATCTGGCAGTCGTGCATTTTGGTCGCTTGCTAAAGCTGCTGAGGGAAACTTCTGCCAGTCTTGCCTTCCGCCGCTGCAAAAATCCGACGGTAGTCTGGCCCATGGCGCTAAGGAGAAGGCCAATCTTTTGGGTAATCTCTTTGCGTCAAACTCGACTATGAACGACGGGAACGCCGAACCACCCATCATCCCCAGCTGTGGTGCTTCGATGACCGAAATTAAAATCACACAACGGGTGGTCCGGCGCGAGCTTAAGTCCCTAGATGTTCGGAAGTCGAGTGGGCCGGACGGTATACCGGCGATGGTGCTTAAGCACTGTGCCCCCGAGCTGTGCCCTGTACTTACACGCCTTTTCGCACTCTCATACTCCGCGAGGCAGGTCCCGGCCTCGTGGAAGACTGCGTTCGTGCACCCTGTACCTAAGAAAGGTGACAGGACAGATCCGACCAATTACAGGCCTATCGCTATAACCTCCCTTCTCTCGAAGGTTATGGAGCGTGTTATTAATACACAGCTCCTGAGGTACCTTGAAGGAAACGATCTACTGAGCGACCGACAGTACGGTTTTCGCCACCGTCGCTCTACCGGTGACCTTCTTGTGTATCTCACAAACCGGTGGGCGCAAGCCATCGAGAGTCGCGGTGAGGCACTAGCGGTCAGCCTCGATGTAGCGAAGGCCTTCGATCGGGTCTGGCACAAAGGTCTTCTTACGAAGTTGCCATATTATGGACTCCCCGAGGGATTGTGCGAATGGATCTCCAGCTTTTTGTCCAACAGAAGCATCCAAGCCGTCGTCGACGGCAGCTGCTCGGACCGCATGAACATAAACGCTGGTGTCCCACAAGGCTCCGTGTTGTCTCCGACGCTGTTTCTGCTGCATATCAATGACATGCTGTCTGATGGCTCCATTCATTGTTATGCGGACGACAGTACCGGGGACACGTGTTACACGGGCCGTGCAAACATCCCTCAGTCCGAGGTGGAGAAGAGTCGCGAACAACTTGTGTCTGAAATCGAGACTACTCTCTCTGGAGTGTCCGATTGGGGTCGACTAAACCTGGTCCAATTCAACCCCACTAAGACACAAGTATGTGTATTCACCGCTAAGAAAACCCCATTCATTGTAGCGCCGCAATTCCTGGGCACACCGCTTACCATCTCCCCGAGTATCGGGATCCTTGGTGTCGATATCTCCAGTGACGTCCAATACCGAAGTCATTTGCAGGACAAGGTTAAGTTGGCATCAAGAAAGCTCGGAGTGCTCAACAGGGCAAAGCGGTATTTCACTGCGGGGCAGCAACTCCTTCTTTATAAAGCACAGGTCCGGCCTCACATGGAGTACTGCTGTCACCTTTTTGCTGGAGCGCCTGCATACCAGCTTGACCCCTTCGACTCGTTGCAAAGACGGGCATTGAGGCTGGTTGACAATCCCATACTCACAGGTAGAGTGGAACCTCTTAGCCTTAGGAGGGATTTTGCCTCACTGTGTGTGTTCTACCGCCTATACAATGGTTTGTGCTCAGATGAATTGTTTGACATGATGCCCGTAGCTACATTCTATCATCGCACCTCTCGCCATAGGCAGGGAATTCATCCCCACACATTGCGACCTGAGACGGTACGCACTGTGCGGTATGAAAGAAACTTCATCCCACGCACACTCAAGCTGTGGAATGACCTCCCTGCTGCGGTTTTCCCAAGCGCCTACAATATGGGGTTCTTCAAGAGGGGCATCAGAAGGTTTCTTCATGGTCGGCAGCGCGAGTGTGACACCCCTGGTGTTGCATACGTCCATAGGCCACGGTAACCGCTTCCCATCAGGTGGGCCGTGTGCTTGTCTGCCAACTAAGTGGTATAAAAAAAAAAAAAAAAATAACCATGTTTGTTTGATAAATTTAAACCTTTATAATTGACACTATCGATTGATGTTGTAAAAATACAGAATGTCATTTATTCGAATTTTAGTTGATTCCATTTCTGGGTGTGGTAAGCGAGTTTTAGAAAATCATTGAATGCAGTCATGTTTCTTGTTAAAATTAAAGCAATGTCCACTACCAGCTAGTCCACTGCTGGACTAGGCCTCTCCCAATGTCGAGTGCCTATTACTTGAAAATTATTTTTATATGCATTTTTACTTATTTATGTATATTTCGACTTTTGACGTCACGGTCTTATGGCACTTTGGACGTTGCCTTTTTCTTAAATAGTGCTTTTAATAGGAATATTCATTCATTTACCGGAGTAATAGATACAATGATTTGAAAGATTTTGCTCAAAGATCTTACCTAATCAAAATCAAATCAATCAACTAGCCCATCGCAGTCCACTGTTGGACTAGGCCTCTCCCAATGTTGGGAGGCTTTGGCCTACTGTTTCCACACTGGCCTGACGGGTTGGTACAGGGTTTTATTTCGAGTTTTCCTTCTCTCGTAGTGATATGGTTTGTGTATGTTTCCGTTTGTCGCCTTTGAATAAGATCAGTTAAATAATTAATTTTAATTACAAGAAAATACCTAATTATATTTCACTGGCACAATAATTAAGGATGGAGACTATCAGGATTTTCGGCAACCAATTCAACCGCACCAGAAAGCTGGTATTCCTGCTGATTTCATGGACGAGTCTCTGTCCTCTTAGGGTTGAGGGATCAAACAGTAGATGCTATCGTAAATAAATTGTTTTCACATGCATGCGTTTGATCCCTGGAGGGTTAGGCAGAGGTGAATAACACCCACATTTCACCAATCATTGAATCCGGTCCCACGTAATAAGGGGTAAGCCTATTGCAGTCTTCTAGGCACTATTGTTGACTTATGCCATGCATCTGAGGCTGAGTCTGTGCTGTATATATATATATATCTGTCTGATATTAAACAGCCCTCACAAAACATTTTCAGAAGTATTCAGTATATCGCTGCTTATAGTTGAGTAAGTGAAAGAAAGCGGGTAAACTTTTAGGTCGATGCGTTCAGTTTGTGCTGGGAAATACATGCCTGAAATACTAATTTAGATAGACAAATAATTCTTTATCGTACACCAACAAACAAAATTAACAGTATAGAGAAAATAGTGGTATGACGGTTCGGGAATATTACGATTTTTGCCGACGTTTCGGAGGCGTTGCAGGACTTGCGAGTATCGAGAGGTATGCGGAGAACATTTTTTGTGCGTCTACCCTCCAGTACTTTTATAATAAATGGTAAGGCTGGCGACACACCTCACTCACTATAATTTTAACAGCAGTGTGTTTTTTGGTTTCAGTATCTTAATCATAGGATTTCACGTTCCGGATGGTTCGAATATAACCCGAACCGTTATATACCGCGATAGATTAAAAATAATAACAGTTGTATGTGTGTACAGTGAGCCTTATTGCTTATGGCAATTCTTATCCGTGTTGAAGTAACATCCACGTGCCAACTTTTGTTTCTAAATTTAAAACAATTTAGTATTATTATAGGTACCTATGTCAGGTCTATAAGTCAATTGTCACATCCAGAAGCCGACCATCACAATGAATTCATATATTTACTGCACGTATATACTGCCAAACAATATTGATTTATGCCGCACAGTTGATACGCCCTGTTATTTGTTACCTACGGGTCGCGGTCCTTTTTGAGGCGGTGAGCATATATCATCGTAATGCACGGTACAGACAGGTAATGTTGTAGATCCTATTGTACGGTAAAACAAATGTTTGTTTCAAAGTTTTGGCATACCAGCTGTTACCTGCGGGGATAAAATTATAGACTGTAATTATGTATGTATCTACAGAACTACACAACCAAAGAAGCACACAATCCACTGACTTCAGGCATATAAAAATTGCCATGCCGTCGGTAAACTAATGGCTCACGAGACGTCTTCTAAACTTAGACAGAATAAGTCTAAGAACTGTTATGGGGACAATCACGGGCCACTCGGTGTAACGGACAGCCCCGACAGGAACAGACAGACAGGAAACGGTTACCCACGTAATAGCTTCCCAACGATCACAAATCCTCGGCACAGTATGGTCACTCCGCGAAGTCTGTGAAGTCCCCAGCAAGCTTCTGTGTATCTGGGCCGAGCTAGGCTGGCTGCTCTAGTCAGTAACTCTGCATGCATAATGATCCAAAAAGGGAGGCTAGGTTTAAGGCGGACAAAGGAGTCCCAATACAATTCAATTCTTGTACGAAATTTCAGTCTAAAAAAAGTTCCGTACAAAGTTGTATTGAGGGACGAACTAACTATATCCTCTTAATGCATTGACCTAGAAGTTTAATTTTTCACAGGTGTAATAGGTTGAAGGCTAGGTCGATGAACCACCTCCGCCCCCCATGGGCGCAGACCTGGGGGTGACAGGTAAAGCCGCCTGTAACCCTGGCAGAAGCAGGCCGCGGCGGCGGCGCGCCTAGCGCGCCTCCCCGTTTCCGGGGACGAGTTAGGGACTCTGTAGTCCCCACACCCGAGAAGAGGGCCAGATCGTAAGGGATGGCCCTGGGTCGGCCGGGGTGCGAGGGATATGCCTGTCAACCTCACCTTCGGCAACCAAAGCGACCCACAGACGGCGTGCGTTTTAGTCGGTTCGAGCCCGACATAACCTCTTCCACCGGCTCCGGTGGGGAAGAAAAAAAAAAGAAAAGGTTGAAGGCTTGTGTTTTTGGTATAAATCTCAACTTTATCCGTCTACACATTCCTGAGAAAAAGGTCTAGATTAACAGACAGACGGACAAAAAATGGAATCTTTTTTCCTTTTGAGGTACGGAACCCTAAAACGGCTTTATTATATTATTGCCGATATGAATAAGCCTTGCCGTGTGGTACCGGCAGAGTAGAATTACAGCCACCCCATCTCTTCCCATGCGGTGTCGTACAAGGCGACTAAGGGATAGGGCTGTTTAACATCAGACAGATGTATGTATACAGCCCAGACTCAGCCTCAGATGCATGGCTCGAGTCAACAATAGTGCCCGGAATACGGCTATAGGCTCACTTCCTATTAAGTGGGACCAATACAATTATTGGTGAAATGTGGGTGTTTATTAACCTCTGCCTAACCCTCCAGGGATATAAGCCCTCAAGAATACTTAATGGAACGGTATTTAATATTCATATTTTACAGTATTCTGAAATGCTAAAACTTTGTGCTAGAATCTCTTTTGAATTCTGTGAACAAGAAAAATCGTTGGACGCTTTTAGTTTTTAAGTGGTTTGAGTGCACAGAAGTTTTGTGAATATGCATGTGTAAAGTGACTTCCATTGCTGACTGTATAAATATTAGTAAAAGGTATGAAAAGGGGTAAATTTTGTTTTCCCTAGAATGTATTATTTTGTAGGACTAAGTGGTATACGACTATGGCTATCCTTGATTTTTCTTGTTTAATACTTTTCATAGCGTGATTTTTCAGTAGTCGGGTTTTAGTTTTAAACTTTTTTATTTATATTATTTTAGGGCGAGGAATCGGTATAATTTATGCATATTGAAATATGCTAATTAAGCCCTTTCAGTTGATACTAAACACGACATATTTATCTCAAATTTATATTTTTATTCAGTACTCAGTGACACGTTATATAGCTTTTTTTTATAGAGCCGGTGGAGGAGGTTATTTCGGACTCGAACTGACTAAAACGCACGCCGCCTGTGGGTCGTTTTGGTTGCCGAAGGTAAGGTTGACAGGCATATCCCTTGCACCCCAGCCGACCCAGGGCCATCTCTCACGATCTGGCCCTCTTCTCGGGTGTGGGGACTACAGAGTCCCCAACACGTCCCCGGAAACGGGGAGGCGAGCCAGGCACGCCACTGCCGCGGCCTGCTTCTGCCAGGATGACAGGTGGCTCCACCTGTCACCCCCAGGCCTGCGCTCATGGGGGGCGGAGGTCGTTCATCGACCTCCGACGCCCGAGTTGCCATCGTACTCTGGTAGCTTGGCTTGCGATCCTTCGTCGCACCCGATGCCACTCCCGCCCCGCCTCCTCCTTCACGAGCATTACTTGCTCGCAGAAGGAGGCGCCGGCCGCCCATGTATCCGCGCAGCGGACCATCGCCGCGAGCAAGGTGGAGAGCGTGAGAACTCTCACTCCCAGGGCCGCCACAAGCTCTCGTCTCGGCGTCTCCCACGCTGGACACTCGGTGAGCGTGTGCGGCCCTGAGTCCTCGCTCGCGCCGCAGTGATGGCACTCGGACATTGGCTCTTTCTCCATCCGACGCTGATACTTCCCGAAGCACCCGTGCTCGGTTATCATCTGCGTCAGATGGTACGAGAGGCTGCCGTGTAGCCTCTCTAGCCACTCCCCCATGATGGGTCTTACCGCTGCTACTACGGCGCGCCCTGCGCCTGGTCACCCAAGTTGTAGCTCCTATTCCGCCACCATTTCCCTGTGGAGCCGGGATCACACGGTCCAAATTTCTTCGGGCTCGACTTTATATGGCCTATAACCAGCGGACTAAGATGCTTCTAACGATACCTCATTTGGCCAGTTCTAATAAGTGGTTGAGAAGCTATGAGGGAACAGATGAACCTACATACATACATAGCCTGTCCAAATCATAACACTCCTTTTGCTTCGTCGTAGTCGGGTAAAAATTATGACGAGTATTGTAATTTCAAGTATTAATAATTGACTGTATGACTCAATACGGTTAGCAAAGAAAAGGTTAAGACTGATTGATGACTCTCCGTTGAGAGCCTCAGTTTCGTGGCGGTAGTGAATGCAGCCGCTATGCAAGAGGCGCGGGTTCGATCCCCGCTCTGTGCAAATATTTGTATGCATGAATATGGGTATTTGCATTGGTCTGGTCGTGTCTCGGAAAGCACGTTAAGCAGTCGGTCCCGGATGCCATACCCATGTCTATGGCAGTTGGAACCTTAAAAAGTCCAACAGCTGGTCTAGCTGCAATGCTTCGATATCGTCTGTGGGTTGTGGAGGTCAGATGGCAGTCGCTTCACGGAAATTATTGAAGTTTAGCAATAACCGCAGTTTTCGAGGAGGTAGGACACGACGGTATTCCCGTCCGAATTGAGCAGTCCGACTGGGGAAGTACCTCCACCCTACAGAATACCACGGCTATAATAACCTCGTGTTGTGTGCCCGGTGGTGAGTAGGGTAGTCAGAGCTCACTGGAGAGTTTTTGTGCTGTCAGTGGGAAGACCAAATAAGGCTTGTCCTGATTTTGTGTTCTGCACTGAGAGCACATAAAATCTCTGTACTTACTGGGCCGACAACACGGATGTCGCTCTACTGGTGTTACACATGTCATAGGTCACGGTAACCACTTTTCATCAGGTGGGCCGGTGGTGATATGCCTGTCAACCTCACCTTCGGCAACCAAAGCGACCCACAGGCGGCGTGCGTTTTAGTCGGTTCGAGTCCGACATAACCTCCTCCATCGGCTCCGGTGGGGAGGTATCCGTGGGGATTTCGGGCACGTAAAAAAAAAAACTCAAAGGTGACTGACTGACTGACTGACATAGTGATCTATCAACGCACAGCCCAAACCACTAGACGGATCGGGCTGAAATTTGGCATGCAGGTAGATGTTATGACGTAGGCATCTGCTAAGAAAGGATTTTGATTAAGTCTACCCCCAAGGGGATAAAATAGGGGATGACAGTTTGTTTGAAACTTAGTCAATTTTAAACCGATCGGGCTGAGACTTTGTACACATAAAGCTACTATGACGTAGGCATCCCCTAAGAAAGAATTTTGAGATGCAAGTTATATAAGACTAGCTGTTGCCCGCGACTCAGCCCGCGTAGATGTTGGTTATCGCTTTATGTTGAGTCAACGCTATTGAACATAATTTTTTTTCTAAAATAAAAGTAGCCTACGTTACTCCTTATTACATCAGGTAGCCAATAAAAGTCCCGTCAAAATCAGTCCAGCCATTTCAGATATTAGCCGGAACAATCAGACAGACAGACAGTCTTTATTTGCAGGTAGCTGATGTAATAAAGAGTAACGTAGGCTACTTTTATTTTAGATTTTTTTTATGCTCAATAGTGTTGACTCTACACTAAGCGATAATATTACTTTAGCTGTAAACCAATGGGTTCTTTTGTTTCGCCTGTTACGGTTCGGAATGTAATGTCTTTCAATAACATATGGGTATAGGTACAGTCAGCCTCAGATCCCTCTTAACCAGCTAAATGCTCCCCCTTCCTGTTCACTGATTGTTCTGGTTCACACCCTTAGTTCCTACTGTAATACAATTTAAATCAAATGCAATAGTTAAGTATATAATATCATTCTCACCGAGTGTCCGGCGTGGTAGACGCTGAAACGGGAGCGTCTATGGTTCGCTACAGGCATGCGTGGTCTGCTGGTGCCTCCTTCTGCGAGCAAGTAAAACTCGTGAAGGAGACGACGGAGCGGGAGCGAAGGAGACTCGCAAACCGTGAACAAAGGTGACTCAGGCGTCAGAGGTCACAAAATGTCCTCCGTCCCCCATGAGCGCGGCCCTGGGAGTGACGGGTGGAGTTGCCTGTCATCCTAGCAGAAACAGGCCTGAGTGGCGGCGCGCAATTTCCCCATTCCCGGGGACGAGATGGGGACTCCGTGGTCCCTACACGCAAAGAGGGCCGTCTTAAAGTGACGGTCCTGGGCCGGCCGGGGTGCGAGGGATATGTCCTAGATAATCTTACCTCCAGCAACCTGCGGCCCACACAGTAGGCGTGCGTTTTAGTCGGTTCAAGTTCGACAATATCCGTGAGGGTATTGCGCACAAAAAAAAAGAAATAAAGTCAATATCTATATGATGTTGACTGTACTATTATTTGAATAATTAGTGTATATTACACATTGATAAAGTGGTTCTTTTAAAACCCAGTGTGACTCAGAAATTTTCATTGTCTATATTCGTATGCTTGTGAACATAACTAACATTGACAATTTAGCAGCATTGTTGGAGCGATGAAATTTTTAGGTAAGAGATATTTTATTTATATTTAAGTTATATTGTTTCAGAATATTCATTCTACGATATACATTATAATAATGAATATAGTAGAATGAATTAATATTTATTGAATGTCACAAAACCTGAATTTCATTCAGAAATTAATATCTATCAGCACCTTATTAGTGCCAGTTGACGAGTTACAACTGCTTAAATAGTTATTACTTAAACGGGTTAAGAGGACATGTTCAATCAACCTCAATCTACATCATCATCTTAGCGTTGTACCCAGTTACATCAAATTTCACCTTGGAGTTCGGGGTCCGTTTTTGGGTTCCCTCCTTTTGGTTCATACGAATTTATAAAAGTGCCTTTGTAATTTAGTTTTTGCATTCCACTTTCCACATTCGAAATTAATTCCCGCTACAACTATGAGCCGTGACTCAATTTTGGTTCTAAACAATTGCTCTAATAGTAGTATCCATATATAAGTCTTCTGCGATTTCTTTGGGTCGTCATCCTGTGGTGTAAAGAAATGCAAACCAGCCCCATTAGACAAGTGGCAATACGTTGGTGTTGCATACATACGTATATTCACCTTTACGCAGATTCACGGGTTAGGTAGAGGTACATTAATATCCACATTTCACCAATCATTTAATTCGGTCCCACCTAATAGGGGGTGAGCCTATTGCCGTCTTCCGGGCACTATTGTTGACTCAAGCCAATCATCTGAGGCTGAGTACGTACTGTATTTATCTGTCTGATGTAAAACACCCCTATCCCTTAGTCGCCATATACGACATCGCGTAGGAAGAGATGGTGTGGTCCAAATTCTAGTTACAAACATATACCATGTTACTAAGGTGACACCCCAGGCCTCATCATACGGTTCTTTGCGCCCCGTTTAAAGGACCCGGAACTGTAGGAAGAAGGAAACACGTGAGCTGGTAATTCCAGGCACTGAATGGTGCGACAAAGGAAAGAGTCTCCAAACCACTTGGTTCTTGAACGGATATTGAGGTTTATGAAATCGTCAACGTATGTCAATCCTGTACATTAGTCAGTATATTCTATTCTACGAATGTATTACTGCTTGTCTAGAGGGGCACCCCAATAATCAAAATGGACACACATATACTTGTAGCAGTAGCTCTCCTCTAGTTTAGATGAGAACCATATCATCTTCACACACACTAAATATATCAAGTATGATAAAATATTCTAGTGTTCCTGAGTCAGTAAAAACTAAACTACTCCAATTGAAAATATTCTTTTTAGGTTACAGTGTGCTGCTGCTGAGTTTTATCCTGACTTTTTGGTTCTCCCTAGTCGTCAAGTGTCTAGGACAAAGGACATACGAGACATATCCACCTGATATAGATGAAATACTCCGCACAGAACCTCCAATCGGCACGCCTCTAAGTTTCGTGCACAATAACGACACCACTGACATCCCTGGCTAATTGCCATTTTAAATTAAACAGCTACTTGACAAATGGCAATGTAAATAAATTGGATAAACTCTTGGACGTTTCCTTTATTGGTAAATACTTGAAACGGTAAGTATTTCCAGTTTAAATTTGAACTTTAACTTGCAGATGTTAAGAACTGTCACTTTCTGTACTTTGAAAGAGTATCGCCTCGTTCAATTAATTACAGCAGGCGGCGCGTGTCTCTCACGCATTTTTCGACAGGGGAAAGAAAATTTGACCTACTTGGAAGGAAAGTGTAGCTCGAAATTCTTGCTAAGACGTAAGTAGATAGACCCTCTTTTCCAAATGCAGAAACTATAGATTTTGAAATAAAAATTAAAAATTTCTAACATTCCTTCTGAATCTCACCTGAACCTGATTTTTTACCATTTAGCAGGATACAGCTGTACCTACGTTTCTATAACTTGAGTTTAGTTCATTAACGGACCAAATATGAAAAAAATGCGTGATGGTCGATTGGCCCTATGGGCCTGTCCTACATCTCGATATAGGAAGACCCGAGACGGGGGGCGATTTTAATCGCCTTTAACATGACCACCCCCGAATGCCGAAAAAAAAACATACATACCGTTCGTTACCTAAATATATTTTAACACACATAAAAGTAGTGAACACATTTAAATTCTAACATACAAATTGTTGTCTGAAAGATATGGAACTTGTTTCTGGTAATGAACCATTATGCCACTTTTTTTTTTTTTTTTTTTACGTGCGCAAAATCCCCACGGATACCTCCCCACCGGAGCCGGTGGAGGAGGTTATGTCGGACTCGAACCGACTAAAACGCACGCCGCCTGTGGGTCGTTTCGGTTGCCGAAGGTGAGGTTGACAGGCATATCCCTCGCACCCCGGCCGACCCAGGGCCATCTCTCACGATCTGGCCCTCTTCTCGGGTGTGGGGACCACAGAGTCCCCAACTCGTCCCCGGAAACGGGGAGGCGCGCCACGCGCGCCGCCGCCGCGGCCTGCTTCTGCAAGGGTGACAGGCGGCTTCACCTGTCACCCCCAGGCCGGCGCTCATGGGGGGCGGAGGTCGTTCATCGACCTCCGACGCCCGAGTTGCCTTCGTGCGCGGGCAGCTTGTCTAGCGATCCTTCGTCGCTCCCGCTGCCGCTCCCGCCCCGCCTCCTCCTTCACGAGCATTACTTGCTCGCAGAAGGAGGCGCCGGCCGCCCACGCATCCGCGCAGCGAACCATCGCCGCGAGCAAGGTGGAGTGCGTGAGAACCCTCACTCCCAGGGCCGCCACAAGCTCCCGCCTCGGCGTCTCCCACGCCGGACACTCGGTGAGCGTGTGCGGACCTGAGTCCTCGCTCGCGTCGCAGTGATGGCACTCGGACGTTGGCTCTTTCTGCATCCGACGCAGATACTTTCCGAAGCATCCGTGCTCGGTGATCATCTGCGTCAGACGGTACGAGAGGCTGCCGTGTGGCCTCTCTAGCCACTCCCCCATGATGGGTCTTACCGCCGTTACTACGGCGTGCCCTACCATTATGCCACTTTACACAATTGGTAGCAGTATTTTAAGTTAGTTTAGTAATTACAATTGTTTTAGATTACAAGATTATCTACTTACCTATAACCGTTGAAGTAATCAAATTGGACTACCACGTTTATTTATTTTATTTATTTATTTAAACTTTTTGCACAAATTCACAAAGACAAGGTTTTTTGGAAGAGGTAGGACACGACGGTATTCCCGTCCGAATTGAGCAATCCGACTGGGGAAGTACCTCCAACCTACAGAATACCACGGCTATAATTACACCGCGTTGTGTTTCCGGCGGTGAGTAGGGTAGCCAGAGCTCACTGGAGAGTTTTTGTGCTGTCAGCGGGAAGACTAAAGGCTTGTCCTGATTTTGTGTTCTGCACTGAAGACACATAAAATCTCTTACAAGGTCGGCAGCACGGATGTGACTCACGTTCATAGGTCACGGTAACCACTTTCCATCAGGTGGGTCGTGTGCTTATCTGCTACCTGAGTTGTATAAAAAAAAAGATTGTACAGCGGATTTAATGCCACAGGCATTTTCTACCAGTCAACCTGAGGGTGATGCCGAGATATTTATATCAAAGGTAGGTGCACGAAGAGCTGTGGTGAGAGTTATTCCCAATTTGGTACACAAATAATATAATACCATTGTATCACCATAGCATGTGACTACGGCCGGTGTAACCTGGACGAAACATCAGGCAAACCATATCTGTAAGAACCTATACCATGATCGCATTAATTTCTGTGAACATTTTTGTATATCATGGAACGCGATAGTTTAAAAGTTAAACCTTCTTTTCTTATCATCAGCCAGGTTGAACACTTTTGCCGGCATACATGTGTGCGTGCTTGATGCATTATTAATTAAAAGATATTAATAGCATTATTAAAAGAAGACTGTAGGAATATTTTAATAAAATAGAATTAAATGAAAAGATGAAGGTGACAAGTCCACGCGGACGGTTTAGTGATTAATGGTTTTAATTCAGAGTACGTCGGTATGGCAGATTAAAATCAGATGAGGTGGAGCTCTGGAAACAACGGTTACATTTACATGCTAATTACGATTCACATACATATATAAAACAACGTCTTTGACCCTGGTGGCGATAGGGAATTAACACACATATTTCGCTAATCAATGTATTCGGTCCCACGTAATGGGGGTAAACCTATTGCCGTTTTTCGGGCACTATTGTTGACTCGAGCCATGCATCTGAGATGGAGTCTGGAATGTATATACCTGTCTTATCATGGTTTATGAAAAGAATAAATTGCGGTGCTTGATCTGAATATCCACACGGTACACTCTGGGCAACGGAGACGGCAGCTCTTTATTATACATTAAAAAATATCGAAGTGACATCAAAGTTATTATAAGATCACTTCGTTGACCGTCTGTCTGTCAAGACGTTTTTCTCAAGATTGTCTGGAGGTATAAAGTTGGAATTCATATCACATATAACGTCTATAACGTCTTGAAACTGAGCTTGAAACTTCTAAATCAACGCATTCAAAATATATTACCGACTCGCACTTGACCGTCAAGGTTGCCTGGAAGAAATCGCTTCCAGCGATAATTCCGCCCATTGCACATTAAACTGTATGCATGCATGTACAATAAAGAATTATCTATCCATCTATCTTTATTTAATGAATTATCAGAATATAGGGTTACAAAATAGACAACCTAATCTTTTTTAATTTGTGGTTTCATCATCATAATTATGTTTAGCGTTCCAGTTCGGTTCTAATATTCTTTAGAAAGAAAGGCTCACACCTTAAAATCCTAGGTTTTCTTGTATTTCCGATGGTGGAGGTAAGACACGGCGGTATTTCCGCCCAATCGAGCAGTCCGACTGGGGAAGTACCTCCGCCCTACAGAATATATAATAACTTATAATAATAACTTCGTGTTGTGTTCCCAGCGGTGAGTAAGGTAGCCAGAGCTCACTGAAGAATTTGTACCGTTAGTGGGAAGACTAAAGGCTTGTCCTGCTTTGTCATCTACACTGACGTCACAGAAACTTGTAAAAAAATTACTTTTATAGATTGTATGCGCAAACTCAATTTCTGTATCGCGTATTTCATGGCTCACGGATCAGTGCCCACGTCAAAACCTGATTTCAATCCGATTACTCGCTTTGATCTGAGGCCAATATTTCATGCCGTTTCGCCCCTTCGTATCTACTGATTCAAAATATTAATCACAGAACTTAAAAATTGGTGTATTCATTTCGAAGCTGCCTACTTGGCAGTTATTAAAAAGTTGAGATTCGTTTCAATACAGATGAATACCTATTGAATTTCATAAAGATCTTCAGGGTTGTCACCTATAAATTGAAGAACGAGGTTCTGGTGCAGAATTTTCTTTTTAGTTTTTAGTTGGCCAAACGGTAGCTGCTCACATAATTGCAAAAAAAGAATATGGAGGCGAAGAGCCAGGGTATCAAACGGCAAGTTTTGGATGCGACAGGAGTTGGTATCTGGATGAAGAAGAGCTCACGTTCAATATAGATGGGAAGTTCGAGATTCTATAACCTTAGAAAAATCGAATGAGGGTTTAGGAGTACTGGTCGGCTAAAAGATTTTTTTAAAGAATTGAATAGTGCCACTGTAGATATTATCTTTCCATTATTCATTTTGTGTCATATTTTTATTGTGTGTATAGCATATTAACATATTCTTTAAAAATGAGGAAATAATAAAATTTGGTAGGAAAAAGGCAACATTCAGAAAAGAAACCCACGCTAGCGGATCTTCAGTCAACATTCAGCGATTGGTAAAATAATGGAGGCAAATAAAAATAGGTAATAAAACTATCGCATTATCATTAATAAAGTATATATAATTGTTATTTAACATTTCACCATTATATTTCGAACAATAATTCACATTCACCCTTGTTACGCTACGAACAATAAATTACTATCTACTTAAAAACAATTTGTTCGAATGCCTACCTATAAATAAGAACTCCCGTTTCAAATATTCCCCTCCGCTTAATCACTTAAGTTACTTAATAAGTTAAGCCTATT
Organism: Eilema griseolum; assembly: GCA_963662185.1. Classification (NCBI taxonomy): domain Eukaryota; kingdom Metazoa; phylum Arthropoda; class Insecta; order Lepidoptera; family Erebidae; genus Eilema; species Eilema griseolum. Next base: position 10,066,496 of record OY759249.1, read on the forward strand.
TCTCCAATGATAAACCCTTTAAATTTATACTTAGTGAATATTTTGTTTGGTACTGGTGTCTTTTTGACAAACTTAAACCTACTTAATATAAAAACTAAGTAAATTACATTAAAATACGGCCATTTATATAATAATAATTTATATTTTAATACAAAATTCTAAATTAACTAAATCAGTGTCCCTGTGATCCCTATTAAAAACTAAATACACAATACAAATTAAGAAATAACAAATATAAATTATCAAATAATCAATAACAAATCCAAAAAATAATAATGACTTCTATGGATAGTAGATAAGTTGTTTAGAAAAAAAATGTCGCAGTCCCTGAGTGAGGAGCGAATGAACTAAGTATTCGAAATGGGATGGAAAAACTAGTGAAAAGAGTCAATGATATTTGACATTTATCCATATAGAATCCTTTTTAAACGACTTCCCAAAAAGAGAAATTGGAATATTCGAAGTAAAATTAGCATTCATCGCTATGTATGTTCCTTGATTTCTCCGTTATTACTGAACCGAATTTGAAAATTCACAATTACACATGTTTTGGTGTTTAGTCCTATCGCGATACATTTTTATTTTCTACAGTCTGTCTTACGTCTAATAGAGTATACATAAAAGTCAATCTAGCAAATATATAACTTATACTTCGACTTCCCTTTGCGTCTCCACAATCCTAGTGACAATATTTTCGGTAGCCTTACCCTTCTGTTCTTCACAATCAGCTAAAACCCTATTAATAATATTGGCACAATCCTTATTCTCAATGATACTAACATGGTTGCCTTCTAAGAAATGAATTGTAACTTCATTCGTAGTATATTTATCAAGACCATAGTTCTCTTCTACGACAACGTACGGAGGGTTCTCCTTTGGTCGTAGAAGAATGATAGGAGATTGGAGTTTCTTGAATGTTTTAGGATCAAAGTTGAGAACTGTTCTCAGTCTGTCGAATGATGCTGATGCGATATCAGCAATGAATTTGTCTGAGTACTTATGTTGGATTGGTGTCATTTTAATGGCCAATGCAACTCTTTCTTCATATGATTCTAATTCGCTGAGTTGTTCTAGAAGACCTTTGGATATATCGTTGTTGGGTGCAATGGTATCGACGACGTGACAAAGTAAGTTATTTTGTAGTTGGGTCTCGTTTTTGAAGCTGATTGTCATGGTTAGTAGAGAGTAGAGGAAGTCTGGACCGCCATCCAAACAGAATACTGTTCCGTTGAAACCTGTGAAAATGTAAGATTTTTATTTATTTATAATAACAGTTACTTTGGTATTTCTAGTAGCTCTAATAATTGCTGGTGCTTGATAGAAGATTACTTAGACAACCCTTACTTGGGAGAGTTTTAACAGCGTCAAGCACTGGGACTAATATAATAATAAGATAGAACTGTAACTTACCTTCACTTTCAAGTTTCGACGCTAGCTCTAAAATGGGCAGAGAACCGAAACTGTATCCCAACAACCAGAATGGAGCGCCAGGTGCCAACCTTGAGATCACCGTCTGGAATAAAATAGGAATATTATTTTTTTCACCTCAGGTGCGTGAAAACTCGAAACAATATCATCATGCTGAGAGCGAGAGTAACAGTGATTAGAATTTCGAACTTCACAAATGGGCGATGTTTCAGATCATTGAAGAGTGACAAAACCAACTGCCTAAGCAGTTGGTTTTGTTTTTCTTACCTATAACCTTTTCTCTTGTCACACTGGTCAAGGTGAAAGTATGTCTATGTTTCACACTACACCTTTACGACACCTTTGTTTTATATCTTACAACTTACACATTTGAATCAGTCACTGTGCTCAGGTCTAGGTATAGAGTCACTAACCATAGAAATACTTGTGGGTCAGTTCTATTACTTTTACTAGTTCATGATTAAGCTAAAGTTTTGTGTATAACAACTTGGTAAACAAACTTAAGTCCTAGAATATTTCTTTATTCTCACCTGGTGCAGCCTCTCCACCATCTGCTCCATATTCTCGTTCTTGTGCTCCACTCCGAGCTGCAGCACGCACACCTTGATCTTCAGCCTGCGACACAAGGGCTCCAGCACCGCCGCAGAGCCCTCCAGACCGGGTAGCATGAACATCACTCGCTCCATCACATGGATTGCTTCATCGCCCTGAGAATGAAAATTTTTGATTAAAAACAAATTGAGATATTTGTGCACATTTTAGATATTAGTGAATATATCAGATACTAGTCATATTGAATTAACATCCACACTGTTTTACATTGAATATTAACTAATATAAATATATGTCAAATTCTACCTTGTCGAAGAAACTTTCATGATCCCTTAACATTCGTTTGTCCAAAACGTCAACAAAAATATGTTTCGACAGACCAAAAAAGGAAAGTTCATTAGGAAATCTAAATATTTTTTGTATAAAACTCACCTCAACTCCATCGCTAACCATGGTAGGCATGTAGATAAGTGGTTCAGAGACCAGGTGCTCTTCACCGAAGTTCCTCATGAGCACCCTGAGACCCGCCGCTCCCTCAGCGTTGGTGGGACGAGATGCGGCTGTGGATGCCGCTGCTTCACGTTCTGCGGTCAGCTCTACTAATCTGGTAAAGAAATCAAAAAAATATCTATCATACTCTGAACTTTAACTAAACTCCGTCAAGGTCAGGTTTCTAACGATAAAACGATCGATCTTTTGTACATGCTGTGACAGGACTGCTGCTAAATCAGATTTTTTACCATTGAAGAAAATCTACCCAAAAAAATTTAAAAACACAGCAGATTAAAATTTACAATTTGGGAAGTATATTTTGAATTTAAAATGGACGCAATTTAACACTGAGCTGCAAATATGAATGGTTCTCATTGTGTTACGGCTGTTAATAAATTTACTAAATTACATCCTTTTATATTAATTACCTTCCTGTTCGGTACAAGTTTTCCACTTCAGGCTGAATGGTAGCTAGGTCATTAAATAGTTAATTATAGTGCTTCTCAATTAGTATTGTGAAGTTTCAAATCTATTGGGTATTCTTAGAACCCTGGTTGATTCCAGGTAGTTTTAATTTCTTGGTTGTTGGTGAGAAATAAATCATTTATTATTATTTATTATTATATTATTATTACTATAAATGCTGCTTTTGACGATAGTGATTAGGGTTGCTAGGGTTTTTTTACGCAGACTCATTAGTATAGTATTGTACACAGTACTGTCACAGTATTGTATAGTATACATTCCTCATTATTTATCTATAAGAACGATGGTCCAGTGATAGGTATGCTAAAATTTGTCCCTGTCATAAAAGTATTATATTCAATCCCTTGGAGGGAGACCAGAAATAATGTTGTTATTTTAATAATGTCTTAGTCAGATCCTCAAGGGATTGCAAAGAATGACTGAGTGTTACCTCGCAAAGGTAAGTGTCCTAATATCCTGCGCCGTGAGGAAGATCTCAAACTCTCTCTCCAGCGTCTGCTTGATCTCCACCGCCATCATACTGTCCATTCCCAACTCGGCCAGGGACACTTGTTGGGAAACTGTCTTCAGGTCCTTAATGGCTGTTGGAAAACAATCATTTTAAGATCCTATAGTTAAAATTCAGTTTTGAAGGGATAATATAACCATATGACCTTGAAAACTCTAAATTTGATATCATCAAACTTAAACTGTAATTTTTTGAATTTATGTTTGAAATATTTTGGGTTAGCTACTCAACTTTACAAATCTTCCTACTAATATTATGAAATTTGAAAGTTTGTGAAAATGTCTATATATTTGTAATTATTGTATCATGTGTTGGAGTCGTTGTATAGAATTACTTCCTGAATTAATAACTTAGCATAACATAAACTCACGCCTACATTCCCGACGGGGTAGGCAGAGGTGCTAGCACCCACATTTATGTTTAGGTCCCAATGGTGGTATGGGTAATGGACTGCTGAGACGAGGTCTCGGGTTCGATCCCAGGTTTTATCATGGCACACACCAATAACTTTTTGATGCTTTTCGAAGTTATGTGTGTATTTATCGCAGGCTTATAAGTGCCCGGTTAATGGCAATAGTCTCGCCACCTATTACATAGGGACCTAAACATAAACTGGCGAAATGTGGGTGCTAGTACCTCTGCCTACCCCTTCGGGAATATAGGCGTGAGTTTATTTTATGTTATGTTGTATAAGAAAGATTATTAAAACTCAATTTATATTAAGTAAAACCATAAACAACTGTGTATATCATAATGAAATTGAATCATTAACGATAATATACAGTTATATCAGAAAGCAAGCCATTAGAGTACCCCTGGCTAACTCATGTGTGGCTAATACAATAATATATTTGACTTTAATGTTTCGTTATTCATATCGTTTTGGTTCGACCACCTTCTTGGCTGTATGTGTGTTATGATTTGCTTTGAAACCTTTGATTACCTGCAAAATATTTTATGTATATGTAGGTATTTGCATCAGTCTGAGTATCTCGCTCCTATAGTTACATATAAACTTAGTTGCCCTGACTAAACGATTCATCATCACAGAATCTAAATATTATTTAGTCATGTAAAGCCGTGGGACCTAACTAGCGTATAATGAGTATGTGTTTTTAGATTTGGGGTTTAATTACGGGATCAAAATTAATAAAAAAAAAAAATTTTTGTCACTTATCACGCGTAAACTTGTAGATACAGTCAGTATCAGATCGATCTTGAAGAAAAAAACACTCAAAATGATCTAAGTAATGCCTTGATTTTCTCCCCCTTCCTGTTGATTGTTCGGATATTTGGTAAAGTACGCACCAAGAAATAAGTCCCTTGACCACGGTGTGGCAGTCACAAAATGTAATGTTACTAGTATCGTCTTTACCAAATCTTTCATTATTCAGATACGAATGTAATAATAGTTCTTAGTTGAACTGCTCAACTTAAGAAGTTAAAAGAGTGAAAACTTCAGCCAAAGTGTATCAAGAGACAGTCTTTGAGCGAGTTGTTAAAACCGCCCAGTAATACACTTTTTAATGTGATTAGTGGGTTTGAGCTCATTCACCGCTGAAGTACCTCATGTTATCCTCCAAAAAAACGCGTACTGTGCAAGATTGAGATCAATAGATATGACAGGAAAGATAATTCCTACTAGTACATCATAAAAAATGTGCTGGCAACTCTAAACCGTACTGTCACAGCCTGAACTATCAACGCATAGTAAGGCTGAGCATGCGGTGTCATTTTTAGTTCCGAATTTGACAGCTAGACTTATTTTCTGGCGTGTACTCTACACACCTGTAGTTTGGAAAATAATACAGTTTAAATCAATAAAAGACTTTGATATGCTTTAAATACTTTGGTATTTTGATCATTTTGAGACTTGGTAGTCAAGATTCTGACGCTGATTGTACATGTTGTTATTTTAGTTTATTTTAGTTTTAGTTTTTAGTTTGCCCGTTTGTTTGAAATAATATCATCTGTACAATAGCTATTTAAAATTACGCATTATTCATGGCCCATTAGTCTTGTATGAACTAGTACTCAAAGATCATCTCACCCATAATCTGCGCCACAGCATCCACAATGTTACCACAGCCGGATCCACCAGCCTTCTTCTCAGCCACCACCATGGAGGAGACGACCGGTGCGTCCTGCTTCATGAACTTGTCCAGAGAGAATAGACAGGAGGAGATCCTCTGTTGGAGGGTACCACCAATCTCTAGTTGGACGTCTTCGTCTTGCATATCGGCTACGAGACCGACCTATAAGGAATAGAACAGTCTAAGAATTAGTCTATTGCAGCCCACTGCTGGATATTTTCCCAATGCACGCCATACCACCCGATCTTCCGTTTTGCGCATCTAGTCCTTCTCAACCCTCGTTTACATGTCATACGTGTATCTTGGATATAAAATATTATGAGACTTTTTTAAATATAGGACACGTCAATTAGACTTCGCCTCGTCTTTACCTTCAGCTTACCATCAAGCTGAAGGCAAAGTCTCAGAAAAGAGGATCACCATTACATACATATACCATGTTACAAAGGTGACACTCAGCTTGACTCAGCCTCATCATATCCTTTTATACCCCACTTATAGGACCCGGGACTGTAGGAAGAAAGAAACACGTGAGCTGGTAATGAATTCCAGGCTTTAATAGTGCGACAAATGAAGTCTCCGAAATGCTTCATTCTTGAACGGATATTCTGCACCGTATGTGGGTGATATCTAAGCACTGCACGTGTAGTCTTGTGTAAGAAAGTAGACGGTGGGACTAATTGGAAAATCTTTTTATAATGGTCACCTTTATTGGTGTCTCCTCTTGACTTCACGTCGCCTGATTGTCAGGTAAAGGGTCACCATCATAAATGCTAATAATGCTACAATAGTGGACCTTAGGTTGACGGCTTTGTCAGATACCGTTTCGCAACCCATTTAAAAGATCCGGGGCTGGATGACTGGGTGACTAACTGAAGGGGAACTTATCTTTATCTGAGTGACAGTCTGGGCTACCATCAAAACGTGCACTTTGGATCCACGGGTATCTTTGCCACTGCTCTTTCCCGAAATTTGGTTCAGTTGACTTTTACTGTAGCGACATTCACCTAACGTTTCAAGCTCTGGAAGAAAAGCTTCTTCCAGAACCTCACCTGTCAATCAGCAGAAAGTTGGCTTGGATTCCGAAGATCTAATAGAGCTACATGTACTTGTATGGGTACAGATACTTTTCCATTTATTCCTAAAAAGTAATACTGTCATCAACTTACATCACCAACAGCTCCCCACTGGATAGCGAGGGCGGGTAATCCGAGCTGGTGTCTCCATTCGCAGATTCTCTCCATCACAGAGTTCGACAGACCATAGTTCGTCTGACCGGCGTTACCACGGCCACAAGATACTGATGAGAAGACTACGAAATCCCTAAAATGAAAATTAATTTATAGTTCATAGTTATTTTCTACGAGCCTACTGCGACAGACAGATATAAGCTATTAAAAAAAAAACAATAATAAGTTCTAATCTAATTAAAGTAGAAAAAATGCAAATCGAAATTCTGCTACACATTGTGACGCGATCAGCATGTGACTGAACTAAGATTAAATTGAGATTAAACTACAATGATACCAATACGGAATAAGTTTATCTATTTGTTATAGCGAATGTATTATTATTACAATGCAATTGAAAATGAAAACTAAAACTATTATTAGATAGCTACTAAAATACACTAAAATAAAATAAACATAAAAATTACGGAATTGTATTTTTTATGAGCACAATATACCTATTATTCAATTCATTTCAATTAATTCAATTCAATTCACTCTCACATCAACCACTTATCGTTCTGTGATGGCTCAAAATTACGGGAACGTATCTAAAAAACTTAGGAGAGAGTCTCATAAATCCCGAGAGAAAATTTTATATATATAGGTACATACCTCAATGCTGGGCAATATTTCCTAGAAAGTTTATCCAAATGCATCGTCGCCAAAGCCTTAGGTCCGTACGAGCTTTGGAACGTCTCAGGAGTCTGGTTTTGGAAGACTGAGTCTTTAAGGACCACAGCAAGATTGAATATGGCTTCAACTGGACCCATGGCCACCGCCATTTTCAGCATTTGTTCGCAACCAGCTTCAGTTGTGATGTCGTGAGTTGAGATTTGAACATCAGCTCCGTAAGAAGCCCAAGACCTGATAGGAAAAGTAATAACAATGTTTTAACAGTTTGTTATAGTGTAGCGATAGACCGTTCGATAAGTCAGAAGTTCACGACTTGCATTTTGGCCGTAATAGAGACAATATAATTTTCAACTCTCCAACATGCAAAGGGTAACATGCAAAGGCCCTTTTGCTCAAGTCAAAGCTCGGAATAAAATGCGATTTTACGCAAACTTCATCTGAGGCTTTTACCTTAGATCCTTAATTCTGAAGTTTTCCCCTTCCTTTTGATTTGGCTAAATCAACTTTTTTTTTTGCGACTACCGTCTTTTTTTACATTACACATCAATATGACTCACCTCGCCTGGGGCTCGATTCTGACAAATCAAAATCACTGTCATACCACTGCAAAAGACCTAATTAATTTTAGACTTGAAGGCAATGAAGTCCTAAATTAAAAAGCTTTATGCAGAGTCAGTGAAAAAGTGTAACAAAACTCTTTCTATTCAATTTTGAACTTTAAGCGTATAGAAATAAAGTCTAAAATTTAATGCCATTTTTTGCAGTGTCTGTGCAAGGACAGTGGTTTTACTTTAATAGAATTGAAGGCCTGATTGTAAGCTGTAGTTAAAGTCTCAGGAAAGTGGGTCATTATAAGAGACACCAACAATGTTACATTGTACTTTCCAAGTTTGAGAGGAAAACACCGGGTATCCGATATAACTGCTGATTAAAGGCTGGCGCGGGGCTTTGAAAATGGTGGAGGTAGGACACGGCGGTATTTCCGCCCGATTGAGCAGTCCGACTGGGGTAGTACCTCCGCCCTACAGAATACCACGGCTATAATAACTTCGTGTTGTATTCCCAGCGGTGAGTAGGGCAGCCAGAGCTAACTGGAGAATTTGTGCTGTCAGTGGGAAGACTAAAGGCTTGTCCTGCTTTGTCTTCTACTGACGGCACAGAAACTCTGTACTTACAGGGTTGGCAGCGCGACTGTGACTTCTCTGGTGTTACAGACGTCCATAGGTCACGGTAACCACTTTCCATCAGGTGGGCCGTGTGCTTGTCTGCCAACTAAGTGGTATAAAAAAAATAACAAACGCAGTAAAAATAGATTCTGGTTTATCAACATACCTAAGTCTGGAAGACTGGTAGCCGTTGGTGACTCCTCTGCGAGAGGTGAGAAGAACCTTGCGGCCTCCTCTCATGATCAGCCAATCGGCTAACTCTAGACCGAATCCTCCCAGACCTCCTACTACGATGTACACCTTATCTTCGTCACAATTGTACCTGTTAAGAATGAAATTATTGATTAGATTCTAAAAATAAATTAAGTTTACTATAGTTTCAAATAAATTATATTCATGAGTGATATTCAGAAGTACAAAAGACTTGTACTGCCGCGTATCATCTGCTCCATATAAATCCATTCAACATATTTATTCATTTACTTGTTTGTGGTGATACTGAACATGAACCCAGCGGGATTTATGGCAAAGAACTTAAATTACTAAAGAACTACCGATCCTGCATCGCACTATTTAAGTGCGCAACGTCAATGTTTGGGTCAAGTAAGCCAAATAAGCTTCTGTTGGTCATTGTTTAGCTGGTTTTCTACAGGATACTTCTATTCTGCTGGTTTCATCTAGTTAGATAAAATATAAACTCCAAGGATATATGAAAAGTGAAGAACACCAACCAGAGCAACAAAGGGCATAATCCAAACCCAAAGATCAAACCCCTAATTTTGGGGTCTCGACCTTTGAGAGGAAAGGGTAGGCGCAGATTTCCTTCGACGTGTCGAAGTGTGTTTGTTAGACGCGATCCACAATTACCTTGTCTATAGTAAGTTTATTAGTTTATAGTAGGACACGGCGGTATTTCCGCCCAATTGAGCAGTCCAACTGGGGAAGTACCTCCGCCCTACAGAATACCGCGGCTATAATAACTTCGTGTTGTGTTCCCAGCGGTGAGTAGGGTAGCCAGAGCTCACTGGAGAATTTGTGCTGTCAATGGGAAGGCTAAAGGCTTGCCCTGCTTTGTCTTCTACACTGACGGCACAGAAACTCTATACTTACAGGGTTGGCAGCGCGACTGTGACTCTTCTGGTGTTACAAACGTCCATAGGCCACGGTAACCACTTTCCATCGGGTGGGCCGTGTGCTTGTCTGCCACCTAAGTGGTATAAAAAAAAAGTTTATAGTGACAATTCATTACAATAATGATGTTACACTCAGAAGTTACCTCGGTACAGCATCTACTTCTAAGTTCTTGGGCAGCACGCGACGGTGGCTGCGTTCCTCTTCACGGATCTTGACAATGACCTGCATCAATTCACGCGATTTGAGAAATAACTCGAGAGTTTGCTACTTTATAAGTCTAAATTTTTGAAATGTAGTTCTTAATCAAATCTAATTTGAAAACCTAATAATATAAAAATCTATTTCATAGGATAATTACAATACCTAATAATATTATTATTTTTATAAAATGTGAAAATAATTCACTCACTGTATGTTACGCTTCACGTCTAAACCGCCAGACTGACTTTGGAAAAAATAGTACAGGGATAGACTCGGTCTCAGGAAAAAAAGAAAAAAAATCGACCTTAGAAGGCTATGTTTAGTCGTGATAACCAACAGCCATGGATGAATATTACAATAAGTATAATAAGAACATTTTAATAATAATTATTATTATTTTAAACTTCTCAGCTTTTTCGGGCTTAAGCCAAGTGAGGCGGTTCATATTGAATTGTGGTGGGTGTTTGTGTAGTGGATGTGAGGAATCGCCTAACTATGGAACATGTATCTATTTATATTATTTAAATGTTTGTCAAGTCTATTTTTGAAACCAAAAAGACAAATAAGAAAATTATAATAAGCTAGTTTATTTAATTTTCTTCCAATTTCGATGCTTGTTCCAAGATGTTTAATTTTCCCTGGGACTTTCCGAGTGTCATTATGATCTTCGTGGGTGACTACAGTTGATCCTAGTGTACAGTTAGGTACAGGTGGAAGGAATTATCCCCTATAAATCGCCCTTATTTATAACATGCTCTGGGAACATATTATGCTTCTAAACTTAGACCTTACCTTGCCAATATGTTTGCCCGCGGCCATGTAACGGAATGCCGCTTCAACTTCGTTCTTTTGGAATGTGCAATAAGTGAGTGGTCGCACTGCACCAGACTCGATACCAGACAGCAAGAGTTCTTGCAAACGCTGTAAAAAATAATCATAATGTAATATATTATATGACGACCTCCGTGGCGTAGCGGTAGAGCATTCGACTGCTATGCAGGGGGCGTGTGTTCGATTCCCGCTCAGTGAAAATATTTGTATGCACGAATATGTATATTTGCATAGGCCTGGGTGTTTCTATGTATAATATGTATATATTTACAAAAAAAAAGTATCTAAGTACGTTTATCCGCATTGTAGATCCCATAACACAAGCTAGTTAAGCTATGCTTACCATGGGTCTTAATATCGCGTAGCGCATAGCGTTGTGTAGAATGTCGTGGTATATTTATTTATTTATTATATTGCATTGGTGATAAAAGAGGTGTATGACAAGAAATTCATAATTTTTGACATGCAACTCATTTACCACTTTTTATACAACTTAGGTGGCAGATAAGCACACGAGCACGACCCACCTGATAGGAAGTGGTTTTTTTATAAATACACACATATTATACATAGAAACACCCAGACCAATGCAAATACCCATATTCACGCATAGAAATATTTGCACTGAGCTACGCCACAGAGGCATTGTCATACCATAAACACAGCAAATAATGCCATTTAATTTTAGAATTTAGTTCGCTATTAGAGTCTAAAATTAAATGGCACCTTGTCGAGTAAATAAAAAGATGTAATTGAACTCTTTTACAAAATTTCACTGTGTGATTTTGGTATGATATAAAATTAGCAGAATCGGGGCGGGATTACGCTGTGATCAAGATGATGAATTAAAAAGTAATAGTAATTGCAAACCTGACCCTCATTTTTACTAAAGCAAAACTACTATCATATCTACTCGTACAACAGACATTGCCAAAAATAGCATTCAATTTTAGACATTATTTCTTTACCCATGAAGTTCAAAATTAAATGGATTTTGAGCTTTTTTGTTAAGTCTAATATTACATGGATTTTTTAACAGTAGTATGACTGCGGTACCCTAGTTGTATGGGTAATGGACTGCTGAGATGAGGTCTCGGGTTCGATCCCAGGTTTTACCATGGCACACACCAATGACTTTTCGATGCGTTTCGAAGTTATGTGTGTATTTATCGCAGGTTTATATAGTAATGGCTCACCACCTATTACATTGGGACCTAAACATAAACTGGCGAAATATGGGTGCTAGCACCTCTGCCCCTTCGGGGATATAGGGTGAGTTTATGTTTTGTATGTATGTATGTATGTATGTATGTATGTTATGTATGACAATGGTTTTGCTTTAGCAGAATCAAGGCCCTGATAAAGCTCTCCAAATATGTTTTCCGTGAGACTTATCAACGCTATTTAACTTAACAAAACCATATATAAATATAAAGTATTTAAAAATGGAGCTACTAACCGTTCTAAAAGTAAAGCTCTGGTCGAAGATGTAATCCAACATAATGCCATGGAAGGAAGTCTCCTTCAAGAAGAAGTACATGCCAATGGGGGTGTTGTTATTGATGTCGAACTTGCCGATCTCGAAGAAACGCCCTCTGTACGCGAGACAACGTACTGAGGCTTGTAATTTCTCATCTGATAAAGAGTTGAGTACCATGTCGACACCCCTACCATTGGTTTCGCGTCTGATCATGTCTTCGAAGGAGGCATCACGAGAGTTGCCGATGTGGCTATCTGTAATTAATATAATGTTATCAATTCATGATCAATTTAATAGTAACAGTAAAATCAGTCTCATAATACTAGCAACTTTTAGCTCATATAATTGACGTGGTTAAAGTTATTCTGGCATTATTTTTTTGTAACTAGATCGTGTTTTATCAGAACTAACAACTCCTCTACAATACGCCAGCCAACTAATTTCCACTTGTCTAGACGGGCAGTTCTGTTACGCCAAAACTCAAAATTCACTGTTCAACAATTCTAAATACGTGGGTGCTTTCAGAAGCTACAAAGGGCATTCAATGTAGGCACTTTAAATAGCACCAATTTAAATAAACTGTCGCTTTCAGAAGTTGCTGTACAGTAACAAGTTTACCAACCATCTTTAAATTGGAAATTGGCCAATAAAAATAAATTAATGTTCCTATTAAATAAGATAGTAAAAGTAAGACATATAAAAAGGAACATCAAACCTTTAAGTTGAGGGAACAACTTCTTGATGAATGCCCTCTTTTCAGCTGTACCAACGGTTGTGAATATTTCACAGTTGTAGTGCAAGGCTACGTTAATGGCGGCTTGTCCCACGCCACCTGAGCCGGCGTGGATGAGGATGGACTCTCCACGTTGCATTTGTCCTACCATGACCTGTGGAAAGTAATTATACATACAACGTCTGTCTGTCTATTGTTACAGATTCGATGACATTTTCTGTACCTAGTATGTTTTCTTTGGAGTGTGTTTGATTTCTATCGAAAGGCTCTAGGTGGAAGGGATACATTTCAACTGAACTCTGGCTGAAAATTTGCTGTTTGAATGCAGTCAGATAGCAATCTTACTAAGACTGCAATCTAATTCTATGTGCAGTTGGAGTGCAGCTCAAGTACATTTGTCAAATCTCATAATAACATTCATACTGCAGTTGGAAAGACTATACTTCAACTACAATAGGGAGAGTTGGTATGCTGTTTTATTGCAACTGAACTAAAAACTTAAAATCGGATTGCTATTGTAATGCAGTCCTAGATCCACCTAGGTCTACGGAACCAATGAAGATTAGGTTACGAAAGTATAACCTAACCTACCTTATATTTTTTCTATATAACAATGGATGTTGTTAAGCATATCGACCGATTCGGCACAAGTAAAGGTTCCACGGAATGTTTAAAACAAAATCAGTAACGGGAATTGAACACCATGCGGGCGAAACCACGGGCATGAGAGCATCAAATATAACAAAAATAAACTTACCATAGCGTAATATACAGTTCCGTATGCCACAGGGATGGTGGCAGCCTCCTCAAAAGTCCACTCATCAGGAATAGCCCACATCAGAGCTCTGTCTCCTTTGACCACGTTCGCCATACCAGCGTTGCGGATCATACCCATAACACGAGAACCACTGGGAAAAAAAATGAAGGGTTGTTTATTTTCCTTTAGTCTAGAATCCACTACCACGATTCTCTAGTGGAGCAAACGGCACTATAGGTTTTACAGTGATTGTGAATCGGTCCAGTGGATCCAATGACACATGTAACAGTCAGGATATATTGTTTTAGTAAAGATTTAGATAATAGCACTCAATGAGGATGAGGATTTTGGATCCGCTTTCTATATAAAGAGTAGTGTTTGTCCTACCTACTTGTCCTATCCACTTGTCCTACTGTAAATCTGTTGGTGTACCATAAAGAATTATCTATCTATCTATCTATTTAGTTAATTATTTCTGCCTTCTGCCAAAAATGTGATGTGATCAGCATGTAACTTGACAATATCTCTAGCTATACAAAAAGTGTTGTTCGGGTCTCTTTGGGGTTGGGTGCGACTGCTGGGCACCAAATTAACCAATCATGGATTATATTAAGCTAATCACGGGCGCACGGGCTCGTGTCATTGGTTTATCAGTCCTTTTATTGGTATCGAAAGAGAAACGAGAGAAGTATTCACAACTAAGTATTTAAAACATAGAAGTAACTTACTTGGGCGTTTTGCCGACAACCTCGAATCCTTGTACACACTCTTGCGCAATACGGCCGCGGGCGACAGCATCTACTGTAACACGTCCTGTTGCCGTCATGATGTCACGGAAGTTCAGCGCAGCGCAGTACACCTGGTTTATTAATAAGAATTAGTATTTAGATAAAAATACGGTCAGTTTAAAGTGAGCAAGTTTTACTATTAGGTTCAATTTGTTCAGCTAGCTCAATATGCAAATCGATTGAGTAGGCAGAGTTGATAGATCCACATTTCGTCAGTAATACTTTTGGTCCTGTTCCACATAATGTCATGCACCTCACCAGCAAGCTGGTACACCCGCTTCTTAATGGACGTGTTGCAGATACTTCAGTAAGTTAAATTGAAAGAAAAAGCAAATACCAAACCAGGGTTCCAAAGAGTAAGCTTTGGAAGCAACCAGTTACATAATAAAAAGTAGGATGCCTCCCTAGTCAGATGGACTAGAAACCTGAAAATGGTGGCTAGGATAGACAGGATGCGAAAGGTGGAGGTTCGGAAGCAATAGCGCATATTGGGAGCGGCATATATCCAGCGTTGGACAGCAGTAGGCTAATTGATTGATTGTACTTACATGTACGACGATACTATTTGGATCCTTGAACACCTGGTTAGGTCTGATGGGTCCTTCGAGCCAGCTGAGCGTAGACAGATCTCCGATAGTTGTCGTATTGACAAATGCGTGATTAGCACGAACTGTGCTCAAATCGCCCAGGAGGAGATGGCGGTAGGTACCCCATTGGCCCTGTAAATAAATTCAGTAATATAATAGGTACAATGGTAAATAAAAGTTCTTTCAAAAGCAAAAGTGCAGTAGTGGTAGTTATATACTGATATCCTAAAAATATGTAGAGACACATATTTTTCTTGAGACTGTAAACTGCTAAACGAACATTGTTCTTTTATACTCTACAACTACAAGAAACAAGAACTGCAAGAAGCCTACAATAAGGGGTTCGTTAAGAGGGGCTTTGGTTTTCTTTAGGGTCGTGTGCTTGTCTGCCACCTAAGTGATATTAAAAAAAATATTTATGAGAGTTTTGGGGTATACTAACTGGTTGCGCCGATGGTAGAATCTGTATTTTCTGACGCGGAAACACACGCCTCCTGTACCCATCTCCCCTCCCGCACTACCTCTAAGTGAAAGATAGCAATAGTTTTCGCCCGCCAATTGTGAAAATAGACGCTTATTTAGTCCCGCTTTGAACTAGCCAGCGCAATGGCGGCGGCGCTCGCGTCTCTCAGAAATGAATAATATTTGTTGTATTTTAACCGCTTTCATAGACCTTTACCGATCGGATTGTGCCTCTCGTGTGTCCCTCAAGTGATTTAGTGATGTGGACAGCAGCTCCTGAGCCAGGAAGAGAAGATCGGTGCAACGGCCCAGCCAGCAAATGACAAAACAGCACGTGGCGTAGTAAAGGTTAGTGCATCCTCTCCTAATTTCTCGGGTTGCATTCAATGCCTAATCACATCCGCGGCAACCCGATCACCTGTCTTGTTTGTGTGTAAAGCGTCAATGGAACAGTTAACTTCATCCCCGCATAATACAGTCCACTAGCTCACGTGGCCAATCGCGCCAACATTCTTTTTGGTCCTTCGAGCCGGATCCTTGGCCGTTGTTCGTAGTTTGTTGTTATTCTATTGGGAATAAACGCACCGCACCTGGATCTTCATCCCCGCATAATACAGTCCACTAGCTCACGTGGCCAATCGCGCCAACATTCTCTTTGGTCCTGATCGAACCGGATCCTTGGCCGTAGTTCGTAGTTTGTTGTTATTCTATTGGGAATAAACGCACCGCACCTGGATGCCTGGTTATTTTAGTAGAAAACCCCGCATCTAGGCATTTAGGCTTAGAATTTTGTTGTCCGTTCGCCGCTGGCTCGCATCGTACCTACCTAATACATACATAGGTTAGGTATCGTATCGACACTTAGTCGTAGTTTCGCAATTTTGTTATTATTCTATTGGGAATAAACGCACCGCGCCTAAATACCTAGTTATTTTAGTAGAAAACCCCGCATCTAGGCGTTTAGGTTAGATCTTAGGTATACTAGACACCCTAGTGCATAGGCACAGTGTAATACCTAACGCACTTGGCTTTGTTTTTATTTGTTTCAATTTCTAAGTTGTCCGTCCGCCGCTAGCTCGCATCGTATTTACCTAATACGGTAGGTACACAGCTATACCTCGCTCGCATTCCTCTTATCGTATCAATCCTTGGTCGTAGTTTGGCATTTGTTATTATTCTATTGAGAATAAACGCACCGCACCTGAATGCCTAGTTATTTTAGTAGAAAACCCCGCATCTAGGCAGGCTAGGTTTAGATCTTAGGTATCCTAGACACCCTAGTGCATAGGCACAGTGTAATACCTAACGCATTTGGCTTTTGTTTTTATTTGTTTCAATCTCTAAGTTGTCCGTTCACCGCTAGCTCGCATCGTATTTACCTAATACGGTAGGTACACAGTTGTACCTCGCTCGCATTTCATTCAAATTCATACGAAAATATTTTAATTTGAATAGATATTACGCAATACTTAATCCCTGAAATAATAGTTGAACCTAGACAGCGACCATCGCGTAGGTACGATCTTGTTGCTATGCGCGTTAGCTCAAGCTTGCACTGGCAGTTATAAGTACCTACCTACCTACGGGATATCGTTCGCGCCGCGTCGCTGTACTATACCGCTAAGATTAAGTCATCTCATTTGTTGTTTACCGCACTTTAGTTTGATATTTAATTGTAAACATGCCCCCAAAGGTTGGTAGTACCGATAGTAAAGTTCAACTGAAACTTTGATACGCTAAAAGAGAAATGATTTTCTCTCGCGTACAATCGATTTGTGATAATGCACTTAAAACCTCTGATTTGGCCATTAGAGATTCGTTCTTGTGTTCTATAGAAAACTTAGATAGTCTACGCGCGGATTTCGAAACCTTAGTACATGACATCAACGTTTTAGAGTTGAATTTAAATCCCGATTACTCAGTGAGTTATCAAGCCTTGTCGTCGTTTGACGATTTGTATTGTCGTATCAAACGCGTCGCTAGGAGTTTGGAGAAACCGTCTGACCGACCCAATCCCACTCGCGACCGACCTAAGTTGCCACCAATTCAAATACCCGAATTTGATGGTAACATTCGCAATTGGGGTTTATTTATAGATAGTTTTGAGAATACAATAGATAAGAACGTTTCGTTGACAGATCACGAAAAATTGCATTATCTCGTTGAAAAATTAACTGGTAAAGCTGTAACCGTTTGCGCTGGAATTACGTTTAGTGCCGAAAATTATAGTTTAATTTTAAATACTTTGAAAGCTAAGTATGAGGATAAAAGATCGGTAGCTAACGCATATTTGGATCAGATGTTTGATTTGAAATCCATTACGGCATGTAATGATCAAAACTTAGAGAAATTTCTAGATACTTTCGCATCATCTGTTCGCGCCGTAAAGAACCTAAAGATCGATGACCTCTGCGACTTCTTATTTTTGTATATGGGTTTAAAGAAATTAGATTCCGAAACCATTCGTTTATTTGAGTCGGATCATCGCGGCAATAAAATTCCTAAGTTCGAAGACTTAGAAAGTTTTGTTCGCGAGCATATAAAAGTATTGCAACGCTCTTCATCAAAACATGAAGGCGCGAAGAAGGTTGTTACTTCTGAACGCAAAATAGATGCCTCATCGAGGTCACTGAGGTCAACTCATACTTATGTTAATACCGCACCAGCACATGTACAATCACCTGTTTGCTCTTTGTGTAATACTCATCATTCGCAATTGTACAAGTGTCCTGGTTTCCTAAAATTGTCGCCTAGTGATCGTTATAAATTTGTTCGCGCTAATAATTTTTGTTTTAATTGTCTCGGTACTAAACACCGCGTTGTTTTATGTAATAGTAGAAATGGTTGTCGCAAATGTCAAGCGAGACACCACACTTTACTTCATTTTGAGAATAGTAATGCCGCATCCAATGTGAGCACAGTTGGCTCGTCGAGCGGTGACACACGGCAGCCTGCGCCGCAGCCGCAGCCCGCGCTCGCGCGCGCTCCGGCCCGCCCGGTGACCGCTGCGAGTGACGTCACCTTGTGTTCGGTCTCAGATAGTGATGCGCTCACTACTGTGGTCCTCGCGACCGCTCGCGTCATTATTGTTGATGCATTAGGTAAACCGCACATTGTTCGAGCGCTATTAGATGGCGCTTCGCAAAGTAATTTTATTACTCAAGATTGTTGTCAACGTCTTGGTTTCAATGTTAATAAGCGTTCGACCCGCTCAGTGGTGAAGGGTTTTGGAGGTTTACAGTCAGCTGTTCATGGTACCGTTAAAACAAGGTTTGGATCTCGTTTTAATAATAATATTTGGTATGACATGGATTCGCTCGTTATAGATAAAATAACTGAACAGTTGCCTACCGTCCCGGTTGACACGTCTTTATTAACGAAATTTAAAGACTTGCCTTTAGCAGATGAGACTTACGCTGTTCCTGGAGTCGTCGATATATTGATCGGCGCTTCGATTCTCCCGCACCTCCAGTTATCACGTAAGGTTCAAGGGGGACCGACGTACCCCGCCCCGCACGCCCTGGAAACAGTTCTAGGTTTTGTTATAATTGGTTCCGCACCCGCTTCTACAGATAGTTTTAGTCACTCGACTGCTTCGTTCTGTTGCACCGTCGAGCCGCCACTGGAGTCTACCATCCGCAAGTTTTGGGAAATTGAAGAGGTCAATGTCCCACCTATCCTAAGCCCTGATGACAAGATGGCTGAGGAGATTTATTGTCGCACGACTACTCGTGATGAGCAGGGTCGTTGTGTTGTCGCGCTCCCTTTCAAGGGAGATATTTTTTCGCTCGGTGACTCCCGTGTATTCGCTGAAAAACGCTTTCTTTGTTTAGAACGAAAGATGCAGGCGTCTCCAAAGTTGAAGCGGGCCTGTGATGAGGTTGTTAACGAATATTTAGATAAAGGTTGCATCTCACCTGCGCCTGCGGACACTGGCGGGATCCAGCCTTCGTACATTATCCCGCACCACGGAGTTATTAGAGAAGATAAGCTTACTACTAAACTCCGCGTAGTTTTGGACGGCAGTGCTAAGACTAGCACTTCCGTGTCGCTTAATGACATTTTGTATTGTGGTCAAAATCTTTAAGGTAATTTATTTGACATAATTGTAAATTTTCGCATTAATATTAGTAGAATTTTAGCTTTTTCGGACTCAACAGTCGCTTTGTGTTGGGCCCACTCTTCGCCCCATCGTTGGGACACATTCGTCGCTAATAGAGTGGCAAAAATTCAATCTGAATTAGCGCCACAAAATCTCTTTCACGTTGCTGGCACCGACAACCCAGCCGATTGTCTCTCTCGTGGATTGCTTCCTTCGCAAATTTTAGATCACCCGTTATGGTTTAGTGGACCGTCCTGGATTCATGCCGCGTTAGATAAGTGGCCAGTTAGTCAATACAATCCCACTACGGTTTCCGAACCACCCGAGGAGAAGAAGCACTCGCTTGTTGTGTCGGTCTCGCGTGAAGAGTCCCTTATTTGTTGTTGGCTAATCGCGTCTCGTCTTGGTCGAGACTATTGCGTTGTGTTGTTTATGTGGGCCGATCTTGAGAATTTTATCTACGCGCGGTCATATAGAGTTGACCGGTGATTTAAGTACGCAAAATATTTGCCCGCAATAGATGTTGATGACGATAGAATGCACCTTCTGACTCGTCACGCTCTTTTAGATAGATTAGTCCAATCGTTTTGGAATCGTTGGAGAACCGCAACCGGATCGTATCTGCGCCCGGTTGTTCGCCTCTGCCCTCTGCCTGACCAGCAGTAGGCACGAGTTCAAACCTAGGTTTATATTTTAGTTGTTATTTCCCAAACCTAGATTTAGATTAGACTTTAGATTTGTCCCGCATTTTTCGTTTCGAAGGTAACCCTTCAAGCCGGGGGGAATGGTTGCGCCGATGGTAGAATCTGTATTTTCTGACGCGGAAACACACGCCTCCTGTACCCATCTCCCCTCCCGCACTACCTCTAAGTGAAAGATAGCAATAGTTTTCGCCCGCCAATTGTGAAAATAGACGCTTATTTAGTCCCGCTTTGAACTAGCCAGCGCAATGGCGGCGGCGCTCGCGTCTCTCAGAAATGAATAATATTTGTTGTATTTTAACCGCTTTCATAGACCTTTACCGATCGGATTGTGCCTCTCGTGTGTCCCTCAAGTGATTTAGTGATGTGGACAGCAGCTCCTGAGCCAGGAAGAGAAGATCGGTGCAACGACCCAGCCAGCAAATGACAAAACAGCACGTGGCGTAGTAAAGGTTAGTGCATCCTCTCCTAATTTCTCGGGTTGCATTCAATGCCTAATCACATCCGCGGCAACCCGATCACCTGTCTTGTTTGTGTGTAAAGCGTCAATGGAACAGTTAACTTCACCCCCGCGAAATACAGTCCACTAGCTCACGTGGCGAGAATCGCGCCAACACTAACCCTCTAAGACACACGGGGCCAAGCCAACCTCACTAATTGCTGATTGATGAACTGACTTGAGAGGTCAGACGGTAGTCACGTCTATAATAGTCGCATAATTCAAATCTAAAGGAGCAGGAGTAATTTAAGACTTACAGGACAGTCATGAATGAAACTAAAACGCTAAAATGATGCTGATAGTCCTTTGATATTTTTAAAATATAAATAACAGAATTACCATCGAAGTTTTTTTTTTCACTCACTGAAAGAGTCAACTCATATCCCGTGTCTACAATACATATTAGCAGTATTCAAAAAGTAAACTCGTTTCCAATTTTCTTCTACAATATTTTTCTCATAGAGCGTACATGAAAAATGTGAGCGTATGTCTAGATTTCAATATGCGATTACGAATATTTACGTAAATCTTCTTTAACATAATATTAATAAAGCGTTGATAGCTTAGTGACTAAGGAGTCGGTCTTCCGATTGATAAGTTCTAGGTTCTAATCCTGACCATTAAACTGCTGACGTGAACCTACTCTTAACACAAGCAATTTGGATTTAGCTTACTAATATTAATCCTTAAAAAGAATACTTACATTCTGGTAAACGTTCAAGGCCAAATCTTTATCCAATTGCTCTTCATAGAACTCCAAATCAGGGTTGAATGGGGGAGCAGACGCATCAGCAATCAGAAGACCACATACGACTTCACCGCCCGGTTCTCTCCTCAAACAGTTCACTAACCCTAGAAGACCATTGATAGGCTCATCTTGACTGTACAGAACCACTTTCTGGCCTTCTTTGAGTTCCTCCTTGACTTTGTCGATCCAGGCGTAGGTCTGGTCAGCAGCAACTATTCTGACGAACTTGGCTGGTCTTGCTCCAACGCGCTTTCTGAAGAGTACTACGTATTCGAAACCAGTGTCGTGTATGCTGATGATGTCATACTTTCCAGAATATTCTTTAGGATCTGGACGATCCTTTTCGCGACTGATTATGAAGCATTTTTCTTTGAGGGTTGCGATTGCTTGTTGAAGGATCTATTAAGTAAAGAATTAATATAAGTTAAATGTACAAAATGATATTGAGAAAAAATACAAATGATAAAGATAAGAACGAAAAAGTACTTAAAGAAATTGAGTAAAAGTGGTAAAATTGAACAAATCGAGAAAAAATGGGTATAAATATATAGGTATAGTAAATTTTAGTAAAATTAATTCGACCCCTGAACTTTATGAGCTCTCTTTTAAATACTTAGGATATTTTGGTTTATTATGTTAAAAAAGAAGAATCAATTGTAAAAGAAGAATTAAGTAAAATTTATGTATACTTACATCAGGCCTACCCAATAGATTGGCACCAATGAATACTGTAGCATTACTCTCGCCTTGCAATTTCTTGTTCTCCACAGTAATATGAGAAGGCATTTCAATAGGTTCTTCAGATATCAACATTAATTCTGTCTGTACCAACGGTTGGTCTCCAAGAATATCTCCAACTATCTCCAAGAAAGGCTTATGATCATTCTTTTTGTATTCCTCATCAGCTAACTCGATACACTTGACTTTGTAGCTTTGAATATTTTCACCGACTAGTTGGACGGCTGTGCGAAGTATATCTTCAACCTTGGTAGAAAGAACAGTTACTGTTGTTTTAAATTGACTTGAAATATTACAAATTTATTACCGAAGAATGTTTGCTCAGATTATGCTTACCTTCATCTTAGGCTTGGCCAAGTGGGGAACGAATACATTCTTCTCAAGTACTGGTACTCCTTGAGGCAACCTCTTTGTGATAGGTGTGGCATGAAGTCCACGAATCTCTACACCTCCAGCCCTGAGTTAAATAACCATATTTAATACTTCTAAACGTTCCTTTAAAAGGACATTTAAATCTAGAATATAATCAACACGTGGAAATGAAATTCCAATGGTCGCATAAAATATTAAATATTTTTTGATCAGGTTATGTGTTGTCAATTGATATTTAACAACTGACTAATATTCCCATTATTAAGTCCCTGAAAAACATACATTGCCATCTTGTCACGCATCTACCTTCGAAATGTACAAACACAAAGAATTGCATTAATAAGGACATCATCATAATCTTCAATTATTATAAACTGCAATACTAAAATTACATTTTAATATTAGATACAAACTAAATTACCTAACCCCTAGTTCATATTAGCTAAACTATACTTAGCATATAGCATAGCCTTAAATACAATTTTATGAGTTAAACCTACACAATTTAAGGTTTCACCTTAAAATATTATCTCACTAAAAGCTACTAAAACAGTCTATTCTTCAACCTTTCTAAACTTTAAATTCAACACGTAATTCTAATAAATCGGTTGGTATCGCTGCGGTGCTCGCAACACTCAATCTAAACTAAAATAAAAGCGAAAGTTTAACGAGTATTAATTTCAATCAACACCTGTTTAATGGAGGCTCTGTGTAAACTGTATTACAATTAAATTCTGATATGATGTATTATAACTCAACTCTGATATGATATCTGATATTATTTAATCGCTTTGGCCGCAATTTTGTGATTATGATATGGCCAGAACTTGAATAGATGCTCTGTTAATCTAGACAAGTAGTAATTCGTTGACCGGCGTTTTGTACAATAGAATGACAAATGTATATGTCTAGGGAGCCTCCCTAGACATATACATTTGTCATTCTATTCAACGATACCGCGATATAACGATAGCATTGCTATAGTTATTATTATGTAAGAATTTAAAAAGCAAACAACATCTAATTCAGGCATATTGATCTTATAAACAATCTCCGTGACCACGGCTGCTGAAAAACTACTGAGTTCCGTGTACATACCAAATAAATCTCGACGGAAGTTAAAATATGTAGTTTTATTTCAATGTGTCGCTTACGACAATATTATATCATACTGTGATTATTTTGTATAGGCATCCCTGCACAAAGTCATCACGGTATGATATAATAAGGTACAGTATTAATATCTATAAGTTTCCCAAGGTTAGATGCCCACAGCTACACTCTATCATCGCACTACTCGCCATAGGCAGGGAATTCATCCTCACATATTGCAACCTGAGACTGTGCGGTATGAAAGAAACTTCATCCCACGCACGCTCAAGCTGTGGAATAAACCATCTGCTGCGGTTTTCCTAAGCGACTATTATATGCGGTTCTTCAAGAAGGGCATTAGAAGGTTTCTTCAGAGTTGGCAGCACAAGTGTAAAGCCTCTGGTGTTACAAACGTCCATAGGCCACGGTAACCACTGCCCATCAGGTGGCTTGCTTGTCTGCCACCTAAGTGGAATAAAAAAAACAAAGATCTCCAGAAATAAACAAATATCTCACCTGATAACATCAACATTCGGATATACACGAATCTCGAACGAGTTCTTCGTAGAGTCAGGGTTCATTTTCGAAATTGCGTTGTAATGCATAGTGGCATCTATAGAGAGCTTCTCAATCCTGGTTGGGACGAAAAGACCCCTGGTGTCTTGTCCGATGATCTTCATTTGCAGCATGCAGTCCATGAAAGTGACCCAGTTGTTCACCCAGGAGAGACGACCGCGGGTTCCGTCGATATTGCAGCCGAGGATTCCTCGGAAGAGACCACTGTGAATAGTGTGAATAGTGGGTTGTAAGCAATATTAAATTACGATTGGATAAAGTTGCTTCTGAAACTAGTAATATAAATAAAAAGGAAGAAAATGACTGAAACTAAAGTAAAGAAAAAACGAGAATGAAAGCAAAAGTAAGAAAAAAAAATACAGAAGTGTTCAGACTTTAGAAATGCTTTAAAATAAAAATATAATAAGTTAGTAACCAAGGGGTACGAAAATAGAAAATATACGTACCCTGTGATTAAAACTTGATGACAAACACTTTCAATATAATTTATTTATTCACTTTAACAACAATTTAGTCTAAAATAACGATTATTTACTTAATAAAAATTAGAAATGAACTCACACGCTCCACACGCGTCAGCGGCGACAAACCAACGAGTTTTAATCTTTTTTTTTTAAATCGAAATGAAGCAATATCGACTTGTGATCATATTTGAATCATGAAATATTATATAGACTTTAGAATAGATAGAGAAAAAGTTATAAAATCCCACGGGTTAAAAAGAAATAAACGTATTTACGGAGTGTCGCGATATCGATGTTCATGGTACTACAGTACCAAGTAGCAATTGCCGTAGAGCGTGTTTTTGGTACTACAGTACCAAATAGCAATTTAAAGGCTAATTAAAGAGAATTTAGTATCGTTTAAAACATTTAAATCTTATCTACGTGCAGAGAATATTTCATTCATCATTCCACTAATTTCAGTCAACTTTCACTACTTCTAGTTCTCTTTTGTTTTGTAGAATCTAAATTAGTAGGTATATTTTTAATAATTATCTGTTTAGGTGTTATAGCTACATGGAGCTACTATACCTGTATTGATATCCTCTGAGGCGAAGTTCTTTGTAGAAGTCCTTTGTAAGCAAGTGCTTGACATTAGGGCCGGTGGTTTCTGGTAAGTTCGGCAGCACTCGGTAGTCTTGGCTAACATTCTTCTTGGCATAGATGCGTCCTGTCACAATTGAGGTGCCACTTTCTACAATCTACGGAAAGAAATATTAGCTTAATAAGGCAGAAGACATGAGCACCAGTATTTTCTTATTGTAAAATTGTATGTTGTTAGAAGAAATCTTTAATATTCAATTGATAAATGTTGAATTCTGATGTCGTTCCTGCAATCAATGTGAACCTATTTCAGGTATAAAAATTAGTGGAAGGTTATTCCACACTATAGTTCTCGAAGAAAGTCTCATTTCAATCAGATTCATTTAGCAATTGAAAGTGGGTAACAAACATCCAAATATCTAAACAAAATTCACATTTTTAATTAGGATATGATAGAGTTTTATATCTAATTTCGGTTATTGTTAGGTATTGGCGACCACACACGCTCTCCCAATAATTAAGTTTTGAAAAGAGAAGTATTTATGATTTGCTTTTTACCTCAAAGTTACCACTGCCTTTCTGGATCATAATAATGAACTCGAGGTTTCCTTCTTTGGGAATATTGGTGGCTCGTTGGAAGCGAACGTTCTCGAATACGACTGATACCTCAGTGTATAATTCTCCCATCATCATGCCAAGTGTCTCCCAAACTAGTACAAGATAGCCAGTTGCAGGGTACAAGTTGCGACCTGACAAAGGAAAAAAATTTTAAGAATTTTTGGTTTTTGAGAAACTTTTTTTTTATTTTTATTGATTAGTTTCGTAATACCTAATTTGCAACGACAATTGCAGTTTAGGAAATCCAACCAAATTCCTTTGAACTGTACAAAGTTTTTTAATACATATATATACACAAAAAAAACACATAAAATTTATACAAAACTATACTAACTATACAATTCAATACTAATTTCTTTGAATTAAATATTCTATAAAAGCTTATTTCTTTAAAAAGCACATTTTCTATAATTGAGAGAATTCTAGTAACATAATATACACTCGTCCATTTTTCTTTGAGCAATCAATATTGCTGGATTAGACTGTTTAAAAAGTAAAGATATACATACTAGCGGCCCGCCCCGTCACACTCGTGAAAAAGTTTCTTGATTCTCCCTTAGGTATGATAATTTCAAAAATTCTACCTATTCACAAAGTCATGCTTACAACATAAAGCACCAACTACATACTGACATGTTTTGCGCTGATGAATCAATCAGTTCGAAAGAATATTTTAAACTTACTGTCAACAACGTGTCCGGCCAAGTATTCGCTGTCTTCGTCCACAATGGACATTCTGACGGTTCTTTCACCTGACTTCATTTTTTCTTGAGCCTTGTAGGATGTTACATACCTGAAAGAAAAGGTACATTTAGACTCTGTATTTTTTCTCTTATGATTTACTCGTGGTTGTCTGCGTCTCTGCCCGCGTATTACATTAGTCCAGATCCCATCCAGTTGGGAATCTTTTGTAAGGATAAAAGTAGCCTAGATCTTATTTCCAATTTTGATCTATTCCTATATACAACTTCAGTCTAATCCATTCAACCGTTTAAGCGGGATTGAGTTGACAAACATCCAAACTTCTTCACAATCTTTCATATTTATAAATATAAATAGGACATGGAGACTTATTGGATTCGTATTATTCCTTCCAACATTCTAAACTATGATCAATTTTTCATCCGATCCAAACATCGATCTATACCTTTTATGTCAGATCATTTGACGTGCATAACGTACTATATTTTCTCCAGAACATAAACCATAACATAATCCATATTAATTCCCCATATTTTGTCCCCGCAATGCACCAAACTAATCCATCACTGGAAAAATGAAACAGGGCACAGTTCTCTTTGAAAAATGCCTTCGCTAACGTCGCTATATTGAAGTCAATGTACAAAGTGGACGCGATAGATCACACCGGACGATTTGTTTGTGGTGACTTGAATGATGGCCTGCAATTAATATAGTACGCTCTTTATTGCAGCCCAAGTTTGAGAGCGTTAAGTGCCTGAAATGCTAGTTTGTGCTGAAGTTCTGGTGAAGTGTTTTAGTGAATATATTATTACTACTTATGCGTCAGGGTCGTCATCAGAGGTTGCTGAATGGAACAAATTGACAAACAATCTTTGTATTAAAATATACCAGTAAAATATTGATGCATAGTATTTTTTTTCATCAGCACATACAATTATACTATTTTTTTAATCATCAAAAGAACAATAACAAAAAAAACAAAAACAAAACTATAAAAATGTTCTGGTTTGATGTAGCTCACATTTTGACATAGACTTAGAATTTAACAAAAAATATTTTTAATCATCTTTGAAGATTTGAAACGTTATTTGAAAATATTTATATTCTGAATTTATGTCCGAGTGAAGCTGGGGCCCGAGTCGCTAGTTAAATAATATAAAAATGAATTCTTACCAATCTTCACTGTGTTCCCATTCAACTAAATGAGAGATCATTGGTGTACCTAACGAAACCGGGAATGGAACGGTCGGGTAAATGTTGGCCAAATGTGGGTTTAGACCAGACTCGTACAACCTGTGGCAATAAAAGAATATTTATTTACACTTAACATTTAATTACCAGAAGAGGTAGGTTAAAAAAAATACCTGTTTTAAAATCCTCATTTCCTAATAAAACTCCAAAGCATATTGAATGTTCAGGATAATCACCAATTCACCTACAGGCACCAGTAATAATGTGCGATGGTTATGAATGACACTTTTCGTAACCATTCAAATAAGTAAGCAAAATATAGACACTAAAACTTACTTTCCGAAAGCAGTGAATAGCACTTGAACGTTGTCCTTATGATTTCTTTGAGTGAGTGAGATGTTGATGACATCTTTATTCAGAGAGCGACGCAGAATGGCTTGGAGAAGACCGTGAGGCGCGATTTCGATGGTGATGGCATTTTGCTGAATCAGTCGCGATGTTTCTTCGAAGTATACTGGGCTCTGTTGAAAAATAATTAAGTTTTAATGATCTTCTAAGTTAGCTGTCTTCTTTAAAATTGGAAATAGGGGATAAAAAGGGACCTCATCAAGGATATTGGGGTCCTGTAAGCCAGGGCCCCGATTATTGCGAGGGACATGCCTGTCAACCTCACCTTCGGCAACCAACAACGACTCACAAGCGTTTTAGTCGATTCGAGTCCGACATAACCTCTACCACCGGCTCCGGCGGGGGGATATCTGTAGGGATTTTATGGGGCTGCTAAACCTGCTGATTGACGGACGAAGATCCGGTACAGGTTATCCATTTAGGGTTGGAGGGCACTATAGCAGTTGCTCTCATAAAAACCGTATAGGTCAAACTAAAAGGATGAGAAGAAATAATCGCATGGCGAGTTCGTGGCAAAGGAATAACGCTTGGACGATGATGAATGAAATCGATAATGAAACTGACATTAGAACGAAAAGTCAAGTGGGCTTAGGTCCATCTAAACGGAACTTACCAACAGGTTATTAGTATGATATTCAGCAGAAGATAGTTCAGCCTTTGCGTCCTTCCATTGGTGTTGTTGAACAGATGTAGACACCCAGCGCTCTGAGCGAGGTTTCGGTGACACGATCACTTGCTTCAGGTATTTCAGTAGAGTTGGGCCTATGGAAATGTGTAATTTGTAATTTCTATTACTGCAATTTCATCGATGGTAAAAGCTTTACAACTTTTTGTAGAAAAAGACTGATTTCATTGGCAATTCAAATATACAGTTGTTGTTGACTTTATCTGTGTCACGAAGTTCTTCATGACAATTTGAAATTTAGCTCCTTATCCGTTCAAATCACATAAGGTTACGGAAATGCCTAATGAAATTTGGGTTTTGTCTATCGCGTTGACGTTATGGCTTTAAAAAATCTATTCTTATTTTTATTACAATATTACATTGCAGGTTTACATTGCAGGATTTTATAGTGACACTTTTTTATTTATTAAGGTACATTAACGGTATACATATTATACTTTTCCAAAATAGTATGCATCCGTGTAATATTCCAATATGCATACCACCATACTTTAAAGAAGCGAATAGAAAATATTACAGGGAATAATTGATTAAACTATTTTATATTCTTCAGAGAAAATCAATGTTCCTGGTAATAAGACCAAATGCTAGACTTACCAGCTTCAGCAATATAACGCGAATGATACGCAATATTGGAGCAAGCAACCTCTTTGGCGAAGATGCCCTGCTCGGTCAGCTTGCTAACGAAGTTCTTCATGACGTCAGCGGGACCCGAGATGGTGCTAGACTCAGGGCCGTTGTGGCAGGCCACTTCGATTTCCGGTGGGCACATTGATTTGATCTGAGTGGCAATAAACAATCGTAACTTAGTTAGGTCTAAATTATAGTTGCTATTTTACGGATGTATGTAAAAGTTATTTCTTTGGTTGTTGGTAGTACACCATAGTTATTCTTTTACATGCCTACTTTTGTCATTACAATTCGTATTGCTCCTCTATGATTCCTAAAAGGTTCGCGGGGAGAAAATTTATAACGAATGAAGCTTGCGTTTGTATACCGATGTTATTGATACTCAGCGCTAATTGGAAATAATATCACAAATTGAAAAAATACACTTGGAATTGCTTCAATTATTTTCTACTAATCATCTTTTGTATTTTCTTTTACTTTATATACATAATGTATTTACCTGGCTGTAACCAAGACCGACGGCAGCCATGGATCCCTTAATGAAAGATGTTTCAATGGACGCCAAACCTCTGCTGTAAGCGGACAGAATAGTCTCTTCAGCGGTGAAGCAACCATCGGCGTAAGCACAGCCCAGTTCACCAACACTGTGACCTAAATGAAAAAGGATTTTATCTTTAAGGTTATGCGAAATAAATATATAAAATAAAATATGCGAATACTGTGAGAATGTATTGCCAAGAAATCAAACCTAGTAATAAGGCAAATAAAACTAATCTAATGTGAAAGAGAAAATGTTGAAACATGATAATGAAAAAAAAACTTCTAGATGGAATTAATAGTTAATTGGTATAAAATATGCTTTAGAAGAGAGTTAAAGTCACATCGATACTTAATAGCGATATTGAGTATCATTTTATGGTGAATACGCACCGCCGAAATTCCGTTAGATTCTAAGCACTCGTAGAACGTTGAAATTCTTAAGGGCTCTCTAGTACTTAATGCGTTCTCGTGATCTACTATTGTACATTTCATATAACACTTTTGAACACTTTTTTAAAACTTCTACAATAAATTGAATAAAGAAACTAATATCCAGATCAATAAGATAAGATAAAAAATTAATCTAGAAAACTAATATATAATAAATAGACTTACCAATGATGTAATCGGGCTCAATCCCAATAGTCTTGAGCACATCGGTAAGACCGACCTGCACAGCTGCGATTCCAATGAAAGAGTTTAGGATATTGTCATAGATAGCAGGGTTAGGGTCCGTGATGATCTTCGTTAAATTGATGCCTTTTGGTTCAAGGGCTTTATGGCACCTAGAGGAAAGAAGACACGTTATTTGAATGTGAATTATTAGTATCCAAAGAGAAATTCTTCCAGTTGATAAAATAAGGTCCCAAGTGTGATTTCAATACCGTCGGGGTGCGAGGGATGTGTCTCAGATAATCTCACCTCTGGCAACCTGCAGCCCCCACTTAAACGGCGTGCGTTTTAGTCGGTTCAAGTCCGACATAACCTCCCCCACCGGCGTCGTTAATAGGGGTATCAGTGGAGGTATTGCGCACATTAAAAAAAGTGTGATTTCAATTCCATAGTTCAAGCGATTGCCATGCAGAAGGCGAGACGATTGCTATGTGTTCATTGCAAACGTTTGCATGCATGAACAAGTCTGTTTGCATTGATCTGGGTATTTCTGTGCCTCAGACAATCGGTCGCGCTTGTCAAATAAACTTCTACCTAGGGTAGTTGTTACGGGTAGTTGGAGCCCTTAGAAGTCTGATGAGTCTAACTACGTACACAACTTCAATATCGCCAATATTTGTGGAAGTCAGATGGCGCTTCACGGATAATATCGAAGTTCAGCCGCATCACTGTTAGACTGGAAAGCCGACCGCAACTGAGTTGAGAAAAGAGAGAATGATGATTGGGTGTTGACTTACTTTTCAATCGCAGCTGCAAATACTGGTATTCTCATAAGCTCCTTGCCCATACCAGCCCATTGGGATCCCATGCCGGAATACACAAACCAGACTGGGCGCTTGATTCCGGAGAAGTATTCGATCTCACGTGCTATGGATACAGCTTTGTTCTTCGTGGATTCTGGAATAGCATTAAAGATGAAGTTCTGGAGTTATTTTTCAAGGAATACTCATTATCACTGAGGAATTGATATCTGACAGAAAGGTATGGCCTCCTGTCAGATTTTCTCTGTCACTCCCTTTTTTGCCATATCCTCTTTTACGCAATCCATTCATCTTTTCTTGGGCTCCTCTGATCCTAAACCCCCTTTTAAAAAGTACTATTAATCGAAATTACTAGTATTCCCGCTAACCCCTCCAGGCTAGCGAAATTGTTTATGTCAGGAGTGGGTTCAAATCAGTAGTACAGTTGCCCTGATTCGAACTCGTGATTTCTCGATCGCAAAGCTGACTCTTCAATTACTCGGTAACTTAGTAATTGAAGAGTCAACTCTGCGATTTTTATTTTCTATCCTCTGGCATAAACTTCGTCGATATATTGATTCAATTAAACTTTTCAAAATTTCACAATTGCCTTCGCATAAGTCTGCGTGCAACTTGTGAAGACTTTAGTTCGACTCCCAGTTGAAGTATTAAATTGAAGTTTTCTGATCTCAGTAACGTATGGAGTTTTGAATCGTGCTCATTATTGTAGCTTCCGATACACTCTCTATTGTATGAGATATTTTTATACTACATCCATACATACATACTTTTGTATGTAAATATGGGTGTAATAATACCACTGCTTACTTTTTCGGGGGTATTCAGGTTTGAGTATATAATAACGAACGTTTATTATAACAAAATCTCAAGACGGGAAAGTTTTGGTGTTTTAGAGAAAAAGCGAAGGTATGTTGTTATTAAAAATCTTCTCAGGCTCATAATAAGAATCTTCGCAGCTCAAAGGTGAATTTGGTGCTGTACTAAACATTTTTTGTCCATAAAATATTTAATTAAGAATACATGGACCAACATTATGGCAGCTGTTGTTGATTCGATTCTCATATTCCGCATCTTTGAGCCTTATAAAATATCCACATTGCTATCGTGAATAATTAGCTTTTAACACCAGAAATTTGGCAGATTTGGAGGTATTAACAAGAAAAACGACTAATATTAGGCGTTTAAAAATAGTCATATTATATTGCACCTATCTGGCAAATCTAAAATACGTTTCCA
Organism: Eilema griseolum; assembly: GCA_963662185.1. Taxonomy (NCBI): domain Eukaryota; kingdom Metazoa; phylum Arthropoda; class Insecta; order Lepidoptera; family Erebidae; genus Eilema; species Eilema griseolum. The sequence continues at coordinate 10,099,376 of OY759249.1, forward strand.
ATAAAATGGTTATAGCTTTTAATATAGTCATTATACATTCCTGACTCTAGGCTCATGCCTTGAGTCAGGCTCTAGCCTTTGAATGAAATCATAAAATTTGATTGCCTCTCAATCATTTAAGAACTGACGTGGTCAAATGTACTTTTCATAAAAATGGGGACTTCGCAACACCCTGCTAAACCTCAGGGCACGTATTTTGGACCTCAATCACGAGACACACAATCCGCGAAAACCACGTGCCACGCGCGGATTGTTTTGTTATAATCTATTTTTGGTGATTTATAGCTCATCCACTGCCATAGCACCCCGTACTATCCTTAAAAGACACACAAGAAATGTGTACTGCGCGTATAGATCACATTTTTAGCTCATTTCAGGTTCAAGATATATATATCCCATGCAATAACTCCAAATAAGGTAAATGTACAGTATTAATATAAATACTTTTTATAAAGGTCCATACCTAAAAGTGTATATCCTCTTACTACATGTCCTTGGATATCTTCATCATGAATGGAGTGCCATAATCTAATAAGCTCGACATCTACCGTCCTTGACTCTAAGTCATTCAAGATCTTGGCCACGGCTGATTCAGTACGTCCTGACGCGCAGACCAGACGAGGTAGGTCGTCGAATGGTTTGCCGTTGTTGACCTATATGAAAAAAAAAGAGTTTTTTATTACAAACAGTTACATAAGTCAAAGATATTAACAAATATTTTGTTAATATCTTTGACTTATGTACCTACCTAATAGTTGTATAATCATATTAAATTTTTCTAAGTATTATAAAAATTGCACTGATGCTGGCCTTGAAACGAACTCCAATTAGTAAAACAAACTTATGCCTTGATGACACGCATCTAGTGGAGTGGCGAGATAGTGCATTTAGCTGATGCTCGGTACGTGTGAGTAGTTTGCACGTACATCGCACTCGGCCGAAAGCACTGTCTCGCCCTTACACACAGTGCGTTTGATCAAGGCATTAAAATATTTGGATAATTACCACCCACGTAGCTTAGCACGTGCATCATCCAATTTTGTTTTTTTTATTAAGTAATCAATGCTAATCGATAATACTAACAAATCAAAAACAATCCAAATTAGTTGAAATGCAGGCAGGATACAATTGAGTGAAAGAATGTTACGAGATAGGAGTTTAGTTGAAGTGAATGTATTAACACTCAAAATTGTATAACCGATATTACCGACGTCGACATTAGGCGAAGCGTCGGCAAAAACAGTAAGTTCCAAAAATATAAAAAATTTATCGCGAAAAGTCCTGAAACCACTGCACAATTCGAATGTACTATCATTCTCAGTAAACATATCTTTAGAGTACTTTAATGAAATTTTAAATCAATCAGTATATGTCTTAACTATTCAAATTGATTTAGATTGGATCCATTTTGGATGTTCATGACGAAAGTTGAACTCGCGACCAGTCCCTAACTGGGGTCAGTTTGGGCAGTTGGTCAGAGTATTCCCCCTGTAAGAGACTGGTCACGGGCACAAATCCCGTCTAGAGCATTTACTTTTTCCAGCCAAATCCATCTTCAAAGTAGAACATTGTACAAAAGTTGCCCATTGATCGCGTAAACTTGTGCATGGTTGAATTCCATTTTCAACTTTTGTATGAATGGATTTGATTTGCATAAAATTGCTTAAAATTATAAGTTGCAATGTACAGTATAATTGAATATTACTAAACTAAATTTGGAGTTTCGTAAATACTGAACAAAATTTTGAGTGATGTAATCAATGAAGCGGAAACCAAATCTGTTGTAACTTTTGTAAAAGTTTAACAAACTCTAAGATGAAATGGAGACTTTCATAATTGACGTACTTAATTGTTCTAGCTTCAAAGTGAAATTGACTTGAAATGTATCTGATTATATTATTGGCTAAATACTATTCAACATAAATCATTTGATAATGAATACCTTTTATTTTATACTTTGTGCAGAAAAATAAAATAAGAACAGGATTCCTTCCTCACAAAATTTTAACAGAATTACAGTGCAGATTTACAAGAGATATTTGATTTAAAAAAGTTGAAAGCAGTGAATGTTCAATCAACAGATGTAACATTAATACTTTAGGTTAAACAAATAATCTTTTAGTATTTTATTTACAGTTTTGAAATGAAAATATCATAAATACTAACTAAAACAAATATTACCAACAAAACAATACTGTAGAAATAAAACTAATTTTCCACAATTTCAGTTCAATAAATAAATAATCCCTTTTTCATAATAGCTTCTAGAAACCGTAACTATTAGATCATCCAAATCAAATGAAATTCACAAAAACTTAAGAATCGAAGCTGTAAAAAACCTTTCTTACCTTATCCCTAGCAACATTCTTCAACAAGACGTGAGCATTGGCACCTCCGAAGCCAAAACTGTTGATACCAGACATGCCTCTATTCCACGGCTGTTTGTCAGTGACCACCTGTAGTCTACCTTCGGCTAAAGCTGCTACGCCCTCACGAGGAACTTTATAGTTTAGATTAGGAGGCAAGAAGCCGGTGGTGTAAGCAATGCAAAGCTGAAAAAGAAGTATCACATAAAAATCTATACCAGATTCCTATATTTTTTTGTTATGTTCATGCAGCTAACTGCTTTGATTACATGGTATTTCATTGCATGTGATTATAAGGTCTTAAGGTCGATTTCTGCACCAAATACAGTGATATTAGATGTTTCTGGTAGGAAATGTTAACTAGTAGTATAGTGTCTATTAACATGTTCAGTAGATATATCCGATGGGACTAAATCTATGGTGTTGAAAATAAGTTTTCTTTAAAATAAACGTTATTTATTTCAATATAAAATTAGCTGTTTACCATCAAAATAAATTCTGCAAGTATAGGATAACCCTTAATAAATTACAAACATTCAATCCTCCTGAGAACTTTGGCGGAGGGTTTCAATCTATCTCAGAAAATTGTCTCAACATAATTAAAGTTATCTGACATGCGAAAAGTTAGACGATAATGTATGTTTCTTGTGTCAGTTTGATATAAGTATCCCTTATATCCTATTTACTCATATGATGATTGTGTTACACTCATGTGTAGTGTAATATATATTGAAATGATAAGATATACAGATTGTAATTTGATGACATGGCTCCTCTTCAAAACTTAAAATTAATTTTCCTATTGTAAGATATTTTCATCTTCTTCCAATGGTTGCTATTCAAACGTGGATTTCTTACTTCAGATAATCAACACGACGAATTAAATGCGACATTATTTCATCCTAAAACTGTAGTTTTTAATATAGTCATAAGGTTGTAGGCCGCATCCCAAGGGAGCTTATTCCCCGGATAAATAGTAGTCTATGTAGAATTGCAGAACGTATTTAATTTATTTTATTCCTGAATCAAATTTCAGACAGATCCGTTCAGCCGTTAAAGCGTGATTGCATAACAAACAGTCAAATTTGTAATATTAAGATTGTATCAGTTCAACATCACTCACCTTTGCAATAGAGCACAGACCAGAGGCAGGTTCACTGTGTCCCAAATTAGATTTGATAGAACCAATCATAAGAGGATCGGAGCGGCCGGTGCAGAAGATATCATCAATGGCCAATAACTCTTCAGGATCTCCTACCTTCGTACCTTAACATCAAACAGTTTTATATTAATTGAAATCTGCAATTGGCAACCGCTTTAACTCATTACTTTTGCTATTCCAATTTAGTTCAGCTTTTATGTTTATTTTTATCAAAGCTTCTCGAAAAGGATCAACATTTGTTTTTGAAACTCGATTCTCAGACACAAAATAGAAAATTCAGCGAATTTTTACAATTCCGACTACAAAGCAGTATAAAATGAATTGTGAGTGATTTCAGATGGAATTTCTTCTATGATGTATTGAAATTCTTTGAATTCAATATGAAGGTATATTTCACTTTGTGAAGAAGGCCTTTTCACAATATCTTCATTTTCTATCATAATGGTAATTAATATCTTATTTTATACTTTACGTACGGCGATGTCTTTCAATGAAGGTAATTATTTTATTGAACTAATTAAGAGAATTAGGTATCGTCGGCTGAATATAAAAGCCATAAATGAAAAGTCGATTTCTCTTTGAAGAGCTCATAAAATCTTTAATTTTCATTTCGGGCATTAAAAGACGATAATGGGCAATTCGAATTTTATACAATGTATTGGAGGTTTTATAGATAAATTGGATTATTTAGAAATTATGTAGTATCGTTTTTCTTTAGTTGCCATTGATAAGCGAGGTTAGATTAAAGTTTCATCAAAATTATCTAAAAAGATTTATCTTTCTTTAAAATTTGCTTCTTTCTCTCTCTCTTACTCTCTCTTTTTATCAAATAACAATCGCATGTACACGAAGATTATATCACCCCTATAGAAAACTATTAAAACACTTCTATTTTTTGTATTACTTCATTGTCAATTGAATAGGTACAAGCGTCAGGTACCTAAGAATGTACTAGCTAACGATTGTATATCTTCAGGTAGCAAAAACTTGTTACCGTATGTGGTCCCATTCCTAATTTCAGCTTAATTGGAGAATGTAACAAAATATCAGTAGGTATCTAGGATTTTTGCTAATGATAAAAAATAGCTATATGGAGCCTTACACAGGGCAGCCTCGGGGCAATTTTGGTAGCAATGAAAATTGTCTAAAAGCTTGAAAAACTTTGCTTTTATATTTTAGAGTTATAACACTTATAACCGTGGGACACTTGTGTCGTAAAATATTTTTATTTTTACAGAGTGATGTTTTATGTTAATACCTATAATGCCAACGTCTTATAACGCGATTCTTAGATACTGTCAGTACATTTTTATTACTTGGTAACACCTGTATCGAAGTATTTGAATTGTAAAGCATAATAATAATCATGTATCCGTCTTGCTAAGCTATTTATATGGGGAGTAAAAGTATATTTCGAGGTCGTCAAACTGAGTACCGCCATTTTGAAAATTACACCATTGTCTGAAATAGTGACCTTTATATTACAATACTTCACTAAAGCTTAATATTAGACAAGGTTTAGTCAAAATGATATTAAAAATAAGAACATTATAACTTTCATTATTATTTACTTGCCACTTTAGCGAGTAGCAACGGTGGCAAGATTTTATTTTAAATATAATTAGCACAAAAATATTAGACAGTCGTGGATTCGAGTCCAGTCCATAAAATTGAAATTAACAATTACAAATGCCAAATTAATTTATAGGATTTGGCCAATTAGATTTGGTCAAGTCACGAATGTTGGATCTTTTTAAATGGTTTTCAACTCACAAGTTGCGAAAACTGGAAATAAATTCCTTACAGTACTTAAACAAAAAAGTAAGCTTTATTATTCATTAAGCATATTCTTATAATATATATTCAATAATATTTTTATTTAGCACCTTCTCCTACGGTATAAAATTGATTATAGAACAGCACTTAATTTCAAAATTCCGGCCTCTTAATAGCCCATTATGAAGGAATTGACTACATTTTAGGGGCCCGCTATCCTTGATCACGCAATTTGTCTTTGATTTTCCAGAAACTATAAAAAAATATTAGGGCGTATGCAGGGACTATTATAGTGGATAGCTGAGTGATTAATGTTATTGTGCCCCAAATATTCTTTTGTTTGCCCAACGGTACGTGGGCTGGCTTTGTCACGATGAAAGATGACGCTGCGTCGGTTGCAATTTCCTTTTAAGACTTATGTGGAAAGAAAAATCCTGGCAAAAAATGGTTTTATATCAACTAGTATTATATTGATATAAAACCATTTTTGCCAGTGAAATTGGCTATTCAGCTGATTTTAATGAGCCGTTATAAACGTGTCTTCGCTTCGTAAGTCTTATACCATTCTATGAACACAAAATAATCGATTAAAATATAGAAAAAATTGAATTGGTTCAGGCGGGATCCAAACCCACGATTTTTCGTTTACAGGGGGAACGCTCTGACCACTGAGCGACCGCACCTTTCCCCGAAACCAACCAAATTCTTCTAGCCATTCTGATTCTGAAATTCTGAAACATGTTTCTTCTGAAAATGTTTGAAAATTTCATTGAACAAAATAATCGCCTAAAATAGATGTTTATTTTTTTTATTTATTTGTTTTTTATTTGTAAGATATTGTATAAAAGCTGTTACAAAGTTGGTTGTACATAATATTATGTTGTCTTCAGCGTACAAATATTGAAAGGTAGTAATACATATTTAAATAATAATGTTCCAGTCACAATAGCAGTACATGTCATAGTGGGAGTGTCTAGTGCGTCATTATCTTTGCCTAGTGACAGTTATGAGTTCTGAAATTGACATTATTCTGTTTATTTTGTATGTATTTTTTTTGTACCTCTTAGGTGGCAGACAAGCACACGGCTCACCTGAAGGAAAGTGGTTACCGTGATCTATGAACGTGTGTACCACCAGAGAAGCCACACTCGCGCTGCCGACTCTGTAAGCACAGAGTCTCTGTGCCGTCAGTGTAGAGAACAAAGCAGGACAAGCCTTTAGACATCCCACTGACAGCACAAATTCTCCAGTGAGCTCTGTTTTTGCTTCTGTACTTTTTGTGAAGAATATAAATACTATTTTTCTTCTTTCTTGCTTTCTGAAACCTCTCCATCTATCATTAAATATAACTAACCCGGTCTAACGAAGTTCCACTATTGTACTAGTCTTAAGCACTTGGAAGATATACCTTCGAGGGTTGAGGAAGTCTCTTCTCAATGGTATATACCTATGTCCTTTGACCTCATTAAACCCTATTCACATAAGTGTACAACGGACAAATAATGATTATTTTATGTCTGCGACACTTTCTTTGAAAACATTTTTTACTTTTGTTTGAAATTAAGTTATATTTTTGTGTATTATACTTTGTGTCATTAATAATAGCTCAAGTTGAAGGGGAAAGAATCTTTTAATTTTATGTTGGACTTTAACTACGCTACGAAAGTTTTCCTATCTAGTTTTTCATTTTCCTTTCGTAAGTTTTCGCTTTGCAGTTGCTGATTTAATTTACTATTCTTTATTGAATGAAAGCGTTAAAAAAAGAAATTGTGTGATGCATAGATGTGTAGATAAAGATGCTATACATCAGTTTTTATGACTTCCGTTGACAATAGCTAGCTGATTAATGTCAATTTTATTTCGATGAAATACCTTACAAATAATGTGAATGCCTTTGTTTTTTATACGAACGTAAAATACATCGTCTAAAGCATAGGTAATTTAGAAATAATGCAATCTCAATGCAATACAAACTCAATAATACGTGGGAAAGACTTCAATGATTGGTAAAATGTGGGTGTTACATTCAGCTCTACCAGGGATAAAGGCTTTTTTTTTTGTATTCCTGGAAGTAAGTTCTGCAGCTATCAGTAGTTTTCAGTTTAAACATTGATCTAATGCATCTCTTTTGTGCCTTGAACACGACTTCTTTATTTGTTGAGTTACCCCAGAAAATAACGTATCGTAACAGAGGTGCAGCTAAACCATGGTAGGTTATTATTAGGGCATCTTTATTAACAATTGATTATATGTATGTATGTATACATTATTTTCATCTTTTCGGTACGTAATAAAAAAATACAAAATTAATAATTATAGACCATTTTGCCATCGAAGTGCCCAAAATTTTTCGCTCTGAAACTACTATGAAGTGAGTCGGTATAGAGCTACAAAAATTTGATACGAACTCTCAAAAATTTTGTGGAAATTCTTTTAGTACCGTTATAACATTGGACATTAACATGAATAATTTTGAGAATAGTTCTGTACCTGTGCCGTGAGCCTCGACGAACTCCAAACTGTTCGGTGGAATGGAGCACTCCTCGTAGAACTCGCTGAGAAGAAGCTTCTGGATATTTCCAGCTGGATAAGTAATACCTTGCTCTTTGTACCCATCGCAGTTGGTCTTAGCGTGGAGAAGTTGTGCGTATACCCTAAGGAAAACCAATGAAAAAGACATGGATAACGTTTTTTTTATATTTATATTGACATGTACCATTCTTCACAATTTTAATGACTTTTTTTTTTCATTTTATGTTTTGACATTATTTTTGTGACTAATATTTAGAATTTCAAATGACTTATAGGACGTGTGCTGAACTAATGTTATTTAATGATTGTATTCGTAATGATGTGTAATTAAATGTTTGCATGCCATAAAATGGTAAATGTGCCGCACAAAACTATTGGACCTGACATCTTTGTAACCACATTTAAGCAAATAAATGAATTTGAATTTGAAAAAAAAAAAATTTTTTTTTTCACAACCTATAGAATTAACTTATAATGGTTTGAATTTCTGTATTATAATCATTTTATTTGCATAGCGTAGCGTTACGTAGCGCGGTAGAGCATTTAACTGCTACGTCGTAGGTCGAGGTTTGGTGCCCGCTCAGTGCAAAAATTGGCGTCCATGAATGTCTAGTTGCTCTGGGTGTGTATGGATAATAAATATTTATTCTAATTTTAGCCGAACTACTATTTACTTAGGGTCTAAATTGTTCTGTGTAGAATATCTATTTAATGTTACCTTCTGCTGTCTTTGGCTTTCTGAAGGAAGACAACCACTATGGCTTCTGATCTCGCGTAACCATTGGCGCTGTTGTCAAAACTCTTACAACTGCCATCCGGCGATAGTACTCCCAATCTGCGAAAATAATCTTAGATATAGTATCACTTGTGTCACACCTACCTCGTTGGACTACCAGGCACTGGTAACACCACTGGGCATAATCACTCAGTCCGTTGTTTTCAACATTTACTTTTTAACTAGCTATTCGTATCCGACTAACAGAATAATACGCAGACGATATCACTGCGTGAGAAGGAAAACTTGAAATAAAACCCTGTACCAACCCGTCTGGCCATCGTGGATACAGTAGGCCAAAGCTTCCCAACATTAGGAGAGGCCTAGTCCAGCAGTAGATTGCGATGGGCTAGTTGTTTTATTCGTATCCGTCACCATCCTTTTTATAGTGCAGAAATCCCCACGAACTCTCCGTCGGAGCCAGCTGGGGGTGGTTATGTCGGACTCAAACCGACTAAAACCGCACGCCCGTCTTGAGTTACTAATTGCCGAAGGCGAGGTTGCCTCTGATATATCCCTCGCGCCCTGGCTGTGCCAGGGTCATCGAAGGTTACCTACCTAGAGAACTGTAGGGATACGTAAGGATGAAGACACAAGTTGGATCCTCCAACAATAGCAGCATCACAGTGGCCGTCACGGATAGCTCTGAAGGCGTGTTCAAGAGCGTAGAGGGAGCTGGAGCAAGCTGAGTCCACAGTGTAGGAAGGTCCAGTGACGCCCAACCAGTAAGAGATACGGTTGGCCAACATAGCGCGAGAGCATCTGTGGAATAATAATAATAAAATTAATAATTGATAAACATTGATAATAATTGTCAATTAATGTTTTTTTTTATCTAACTGTACTTTATACGCAGGTTCTCCACAGACTTGATCGACATCCTCTGTGGCGTTCGATTATTGCTCGGTGTAAGCATTTGTATGCATGAATATGAATATTTGCATTGGTCTGGGTGTTTATGTAAAATAGGTATGTATTTACAAATAAATAAATAAATATTTCTAAATACGTTTATCTGTATTCTAGAACCCATAACACTCAAGCTATTTAAGTTATGCTTACTTTGGAACTAAATAGCGTTGTGTAAAGTCCTGTCCTAAAATATTAAAAAACATAATAACTGCCATACATATATTCATCCATTCTAAGTGTACAAACTACTCAACAAACTGTTTCAGCTCTCGTCACATTTTAATTTTAATTAATCTCATAATTTCGGTAAATTTCTTACTCCATAACTCCATATTACCTAGTGATGTCATCGTAATTGTTCCATGCTAATTAAAAATAAATGTACATCTATTTTTGCATTCTTATTCTAAAACCAAATAGAACCTTTTCTATAAGAGCGTATTCAGCATCTCACCAAACTCCGCGTGGTTCCCGGCGGTGTAGCATTTGGACCACTCTTCCCGTGCTAATAGTTTGGTAGTACTAAAACTCATGGTAGAATTCAACTCATTAATAATGTCAAACTAACAGATGCTCTAAAGCTCTAAATAACATCGCAAACTTGCCAGTCTATGTCGTTTTACTACCCGAACAGACGTGTGGCAGTACCCCCATTAAGTACTTTGTTGCAATCTCAGCTAATGCCCAACTTAACTGCATGATAAGGGTAAATTCAAATGAAGCGGAAAAATGCTTGAACATCTTTGAATTATATTTAAACATCAATCTTTTTCCATTACTTCACAGGTTTGGAACCCATTATACGCTTGCTATTCTAATGAGATTGAGATGATCCAAAGGAAATTTATCAGATATTTAGGGTTTAAATTCAAACTGTCCCACCTAGCCGACCTCACCTATCAGCAGCGCTGTGTTAATCTACATATCCTACCGTTGTACGAAAGAAGAAGAATCTCTGATGTAACTCTTCTTCTCAGTGTTGCTCAGGGTGGGATTGACTGTCCTGGGCTTCTCTCTGAAATTAAGCTAAGAGTGCCAGTCAAAAGATTACGCAAGAATTTCTTATTGTGCAAGCCTCCGTGTCGCACCAATTTTAGAGTGAATAGCTTTCTGCCTAGAATTATTAGTGAATTTAACCAATTGAATGTCGACAGTAACCTGGATCTCTTTAATACCGGTAAACATTCTGCCAGATCTTGTCTAACGAAGTGTTTTGTTGAAAGTTTATAGATGTTGATATTTCTATTGACTCAATCTTATTCCTGTCTTATTGCTCTCAGCTGTTTTATATAACTGGTTGATATAATTGTGGAAGCTTGTAATTGGCGTGTACTAACCTAAATGTTGTCTATATGTGAATGTAGCTGTAAGCTCCCCAAATGAAATAAAACAAAACAAAACAAAATAAGACTAAATTTGAAACAGTAAGCAGTTATTTTTCAGCCTTGTCTAAATGGGATAAGTTTGATATTTAACTAATACTTAGTCAGTGCTTCAACATTTTTAACCCGATTTAAATTGACCCTAAAGCTCTTTTCAATGTGGTTATATATGGCGTTCATAAATAGGAGATCATAAAGTCGCGACTGGATAGATAATTCCTAGGAAACTGGTCGTATATTCTAAACTGAAGCATTAATAGGTTATGGTTTTATTGGTTGAATGCACTACGTAAGAATATCAATGTATGGTTTTAGATTAACATGGTCATTCATATTAAAAGGATAAAAATCGCCGGGATATTTACCATGTTTATTGTAGTTTCCGAGTTCTCGGAAAATACAATAAGCATGATAAATACCCCGGCGAGTTTTATACATGAGAATATCAACCGTTATTTTTATACAACTTAGTTGGCAAACAAGGACATGGCTCACCTGACGGATAGCGGTTACCGTGGCCTATGTACGTGTGTAACATCAAGGGAGTTACACCCGTGCTACCGACCCTGTAAGAACAGAGAGTTTCTGTGCCGTCAGTGTAGAAGAAACAATCAGGACAAGCCTTCAGTCTTCCCACTGACAGCACAAAATCTCTATTCTTTTTATTCATTCAAAAAGGTTATTCTGAATGGTGGAATTAGGAAGAAAATCTCATTATAATTCTAGTGCTATTATCTTGATCATCTTTGCGTTAGTCTCGGTTGCGTCTTCACTTCGGAATCCGGGATCCGATGCCAGTGTAATCTATAGATGAAGTCAATACTGGGATGATGAAGATGGAATAAGAAGAAGGAGATGATATTTAGGTGTTGGGTTCTTGTATGGTTTACCATACAAAACTCATTTAAACACACTTAATAAGTCATCCTAGTGGTATGGGTAATGGACTGCTGAGACGAGGTCTCGGTTTCGATCTCAGGTTTTACCATGACACACACCAATGAATTATCGATTCTTTTCGAAGTTATGTGTGTATTTATCGCAGGTTTATAAGTGCCCGGTTAATAGCAGTAGGCTCGCCACCTATTACATTGGGACCTAAACGTAAACTGGCGAAATGTGGGTGCTAGCACCTCTGCCTACCCCTTCGGGGATATAGGCGTGAGTTTATGTTATGTTATGTTTAATAAATAAAGAAAGAAAGTTCTCCAAACCTAACACAAGTACCATTAATATACAATTATACCCGTTTATTCGATATGATTAGAATAAATTAAAATAATAATAATAATACTGTATTTACTCTTTTAATACTTTCTATTGTTAATTCGACTAATTATTCCGTCTACTTTATACTTATGTTACATACATTTTTCTACAGTTTCGCATTAGTACATACATAAATACATATAATCACGCCTTTATCCCCGGAGGGCAGAGGTGAATTAACACCCACATTTCACCAACAATTTTATTCGGTCCCACGTCATAGGAGGTGAGCCTATTGCCATATATCGGGCAGTATTGTTGACTCAAAACATACATCTGAGACGGAATCTGGGTCGATATATCTATCTGATGTTAAACAGCCATATCCCTTAGTCGCCTTGTACGACACCGCAAAGGAAGAGATGGGGTGGTCCAAATTCTACTCTGCCGGGAACCACACGGCGTATTGCAATAGTACAGTCGACAAAGAAGATACGGTCACACTTTTTCATATTAAGTTGTACGTATACATATAATTGTAAGTGCTACGGTATCTCCTTCGTTGACTTTACATGTTATGTAGATCTCAGCTCATTTTAAATTCAAACGTTTACATTTTACAACCTTACAATGCAACAATAACTACGGTAAGTTTTAAACGCTTCACCAACATTGTGCACAATTGTAAAATAATGAACGCTAAATGCAGTGGAAGCGCGAACTCGCTTGTAATGGCTTTAGCTGCTATTGTAGTGAGAAGGACTTAATATTAAACTGCCCGGTCGAAATTATGAAGATATTCTGTTAAGTTAGCATCTAAATTACTTACTTTATTTTGTTGTCAAAATAGTTATGTTTAATTCAGCGGCATTAGTCTGAGTTTCAAACACAGGTTACATGGAAGATAGAACTGGCGTAAATCTAGAGCAACTTATATGTTTTGGCTTTTGCCACTCAGAATAGGGAACCAGATGTTTATTACAAATCCTACGAGGTTTTTGTATCGTTTAATATCAAGATCAGGATCAATACAACACCCAGTGAAGGTCTATACCTGACTGAGTCACAAGTCCTAATCACTGTTTTTCTTTCATAGTTTTTAACCTACACATTACTAAAAGTTTTATTGAATTCTGTTTAACAATTCTAAAAAAAGAGTAACAAACATAGCTACAGCTATAATATGTACTGTTATAGTAATTTGACGGCCTCGGCGTAGTGGTAGAAAGTTTGACTGCTACGACCGAGGCACGGGTTCGATTCCCGCTCAGTGCAAATATTTGTATGTTTGAATAAATATATATTTCCATTGGTCTAGGCGTTTCTATGTATGATGTGGATGTACGAGTATTTACAAAAAAATAGTACCTAAATATGTTTATCCACCTTCTAGATTCGATAACACAAGCTAGTTAAGCTATACTTACCATGGGTCTAGATAGCGTTGTGTGGAATGTTTTGGAATACTTAATTCACAATTCAAACTTAAACTTACCCAGTAATACCGAAACCGTTGACCTGCATCTTCTCGTAGAACCATGTTTTCTCGGACTCTGAGAAGCAAGCTCCCACGAACACGCCAGTCTTTGTGTCCCGAAGTTCTTTAGGATTTACACCTGTAAATAAAATTAATTTGCTATATAGAAAGGCCTTGTCTGTCCAAATGTTCATTGTTATGGTCTTATTAGATAATTTCATCTGTTTTATTGAAAATTGTAGTTAGTTTATACCAGGGTTATCACTATACCTATATTATTTGTGGCATTAAGCATGATATATCTATCAAAACTAATATCTAAGAGGAAATCAATTCATTTGCTAAGAAACAGAGACAATATTCAGTTAATTCGTCCACTTACTAACTATGGTAAGAAAACGATATTATTCGATAAAGCACAGCTTTATAATAAACTACATAGCAACATTAAAAATATTGATAATTTGAATGTGTATAGGGTAAACTCAAAAACTATGTACGACAAATGTAATCACTTAAAGTAGGCAGAATAGAGGAAAACATTTATTGTAAATTTCTAAATTATTGTAAATCTCATTTTAAGTGAATTTTATGTTTTTATAAGAAATAAATGTCTTTAAACCTAAACCTATCTGTCTGTCTTAAATTATTTGAAACTGGCGTTAGTGCATTCTCTTCTACACATGTTTATTTATTTGATTTCTTTATTTAAAATTTTTGCACAACTACACATTAATTGTACAAAGGTGAACTTACTGACATAGGCATTTTTTATCAGTCAACCTTAGCGTGAAGCAGATATATATAAGTCAAAGGTAGGTTGCACGTAGAGTTGTGGTGAGAGTTGGACCCAGTTTGGTACACAAATAATAAATTTTATAATAGAGATTAATAAAAGTTTATGAAAATTACTAAAAATAATAATATATCCATATATATAAATATGTATAAACATCATAAGCTACATACAAATAAAGAGCAATATAAACATAAATATATTTAAAAAAAAAATTATCAGATGATATCTCACTCTTTTCTTTGTTATATCCTCTTTTCCGTAACCTATCTTATTAGCGTCGAGTCAAGTAAGAATCTCTAATACCTTTTTTTTAAAGTGCCCAAAATGCCCACGGATAACCCCACCACCAAGGCCGGTGGGGGAGGTTATGTCGGACTTCAACCGACTAAAACCTGTGCCTGTGCCGTCCTATGAGACGGCCCTCTTCGGAGAATCTCTAATACCATTGGAAACGTTTTGAAAGATTTCAACGTCAAAACGATACGCAGATTCATGAAAGGTGAGCAGAAGAGGCGATCCTCTCTCTCTACTACATACTACATACATAAATGCTCCTTACATACTTAAAGTAGTTTAATTTCGCTAAGAATTCGATTTAGCCTATTGTATTGACGAAAGAGATGCCTAAAAATATCCTGAGGGTATTAAGTTATTCAAATGCATAATACATTATTATGTGTTTAACTGACGCAATACTTGCCGTATAATAACTATATATGAGGAACTATCTATAGCACATAACAAAGAGTTTTGAATACAATTGATATAAATGTTTTGCATTTTAACCTTTAATAAGCATTGAACTCGCACGATTTATTCATTTATCAGCCATTATTTAGGTATTTATTGCAAATACAATTGGGTAGGTATTTTCCGATAGTCAAATACATTGTTTAATTGTTTTTTTTTATATCACTTAGTTGTCAGACAAGCACACGGCCCACCTGATGAAAAGTAGTTACCGTGGCCTATGGACGTTTGTAACACCAGAGGAGTCACAGTCGCGCTGCCAACCCTGTAAGTAGAGTTTCTGTGCCGTCAGTGTAGAAGACAAAGCAGGACAAGCCTTTAGTCTTCCCACTGACAGCACAAATTCTCCAGTGAGCTCTAGCTACCCTACTCATCGCTGGGAACACAACACGAAGCTATTATAGCCGCGGTATTCTGTAGGGCTGAGGTACTTCCCCAGTCGGACTGCACAATAGGGCGGAAATATCGCCGTGTCCTACGTCCTAATGTTTAATAATGTGTTTCATAAATAAATAATCCTAGTGTTTAATAAATAAAAAATACTAGAATACCTATCAGGCACAAAACTTCTTTTGGGCTTCATCAATATCTTTGGTACACACAGTAAGCGTACCGACTTCTTCTTTATCCTAGTGTTAATCCCAGTCACATCAGAAGCTTTCACCTCGAATTCTGGGTTCCGCTTTACCAATCTAACTGCGAATTTGGCTGAACTTCGATTTTTCCGTGAAGCTACCTCCACAACCCAAAGCCGATATCGAAGTATTGCAGTTAGATCAGTTGTTGGACATTTTAGGCTCCAACTATCCGTAACGACTGCCATAGATGTTCGTATGACGGCTTAATGTGCTCTCTGCAGCACGACCATACCATACCATAACATACCATACCAATGCAAGTATCATATTCATGCATATAATTACTGGATTGCACCCGCGCCTCCTGCGTAGCGCCCGCAATCACTACGCAACAGAGGCTGCTCGACAAGCAAGCTTACCGACTGACGATGAGGAAAACCTGTGTCTGAGCACAAGCTATCCTTGAAGTCAAGGCGGCTATATCGAGAGAGATGACCCTGGGTATGAGGGATATGCCTGTCAATCTCACCTTCGGCAACCAAAAACGACCCACAGGCACCGTACAGTTTAGTCGGTTCGAGTCCAACAAAACCTCTCCCACCAGCTCGATAAGCTGGGTATCGGTGAGGATTTTTCACACATAAAAAAGGCGGTCAGATAACATTCGCACCCTTTAAGCCAAGATAGATTTATCTCATGATCAAGTAGTAAGAAAGCAGACCTTTCGCTCATAAAGCTGGCTTTCGATGCCACCAGAATCGGTTCTTGGAAGATGAATAATAAAATACAATAAAACGTAATTTTGTGCTACAATTGATAACGACCTAAAAACGTTTTCCATATAAAATAAAAATAAGATATCAATAAATATCAAATAACAAATAAACAAGATATACTTAGATATCATATTTGGATTGACAGTTGATCTTTTCCATTTGACGGTTCCCTGGATCGAGTATCGTTATTCCATAAAAGGTATAAAATCGAATACATTATTATCGTATCAGGCTGTTGAATTATTCAAAAGCACTTTCAGGCCATAAATCTTATATTAACCAATATAAAAAGAGGTTATATTAATATTTGATTAAATTAACGCCATTATATGATTTTGATTAATGAGCAAGGATATGGGATCGGGATAGCCTCATACAACCCATACCTCTTTTGGTACAATTCTTTTTAAATTATCTATCAAGGGTCAAGAGGTGGAGTCAGGAGTGTGCAAGACACGTGTAAACAGGCAGACAAAGATTTACTTCGAAATCTAGCAGAACATGTCCTAATCAAATTGATGATTTATATAAAAAAAATGGCGGACTTGAAGCATTCATTACTATCATAACCAGAAGGCTTGCAAGAAAATTTAATGTTAGTTGTGAAATCTCATGAAATGTGTATAGACAGAAACAAACACAGGTATGGAGAATCTAAGAATCTAAATCTCCGTATGGAGAATTAAGCTAGAATATAGATGTATGAACGATATTAAGAAGTATGTACATACATTTTAAAAATACCTATCAAATTTCAATGAATTGCGTCCAGACTATCAGTTCAATTAATGAATACCTTAATATAATAGAATATGTAATTAGAATATAATTTAAAAAAATTGTCATTAAATATAAAAAAGCATCTTTTAAAATGATTAAAATCGAGAACATCTTCTTCAAAAGTTATATCAGTCAAGTTCTCAACAAACCTCAAATACCACTCGAATACTAAGGAGAGCTACGTGATCCAGTCCACTTCTCAACTTTTATTATCAAATGAACAAATTTGAATTCTGCGGCTTGTCGCAAAGGCAATATTGAGTTATAATTACTCTGTGGGATGGAACTTTTAATGGATCCAAAGATAACGGGACGTCCTTTCGTATCCGATTCGAAAATGTAGTAAAGTGTTTCTATTGTAGACAACACTTTTAGTCGACGCGACGCGGCGGTAGAATTGTTAAACAAATTGTATTTACAGCGACTAACGCGATTATAAAATATGTACATACGGTATTGTATGTACGTAAATACGAACACGGCCAGTGTAACTTGGTCTAAATGTCAGACAGTTCAAAGGAATATATTATTTATAGTTTTATCGTGAATATAAATTAATTTATGTTATGTTATGTTATGAACGGTGAAGGATAAAAGTTATAATTGAACTATTTTCCATGGGTATGTATATTGCTTCGATATTACTTTGAAGGTTAGGCAAGACCATAAAATTAAATTGCAAAAAATATTAATATCGGTTCACTGAACTGTTAAAAACTAACTACATCGGAAGGCTGAACAGCTAAAAACACAATATCGAAAGATTGAAATGCAAAACAAATTGCATCAAACTATGTCCAAAAACTGAACTCAAAAAGTAATACATTCTGATGTATTACTTTTTTAGTTCAGTTTCTAAACTCAACAGCTAACCACACAACATCGAAATATTGAAACGCAAATAAAACACTATGCCTCAAAATATACATCGAAATATTAAACTGCAACAAGAGTTTATTGCGACAGGATGGAACAAAACCCTCTTATCTACTTGTAAGGTTAGCAGTAGTTACATATAGGTCTTTCCAGAAAAAGGTGTATATAAAACTGTTGCTGCTTTAAAAGAATGCTTTTTTAAAAGAATTCGTATGAAGGAAAATTCTCCAATATAATTCGCAATGTTAAAAAAATATAGTAGAATATCATTTTCAAACAAGTCTAACTTTAGCACCACCAAAAGAATTAAAAACTACGTTTAAAATGGCACCACAATGATACAATAAGTGAGTCTCTACTTTTTTATTTTACCAAGGAATAAATTTGAATTATCGAGTAAGTAAACATGATTTTTTCATTTATGCCTTTTAGGAGGAACCATTTTGAAAGGAACATTAAAAGAACTCTTATCGTTCACAGACAATTCTGTATAAAGGAATGAAAAGAAATGGATAACGATCTTGTTATTATGGACATTGAGATACTGAAGCATGAATTAAGACTAGGTTTGTTATGAAAAATGCCTTTGAATTACGTTCATATTTCCTTAAGTGTCGACTAAACAAGACTTGTTTAGTCAACATCAATGTCTAACTAAATAAGCAATATTATCATATTCGATGATATTTGCCAACAATTAGGTAACAATGTACTTCATGTAAATAAGTGGATGTTTGTAATATATTAATCAGGTATCTATACATTTCAGGAAACCACAGTTTAGTTGTCTAGTGTTGTTATTGAAAATAGATATGTATTTGGATTCAAAATCAAAATAGATTTCTTAAATACACTAGTTGCGAAAATATTTTATATTTCTGGTGAAGTTTAAAACCTATAAAATATTAAGGTATTACACATGAAATGACCTTATAGCTAATGATGGACACCAGTTTCTTGAAGTCGTAAAACATAATTAGGTATTTTGAGGTTAGAAATTCTTGTGTAGAATGTCCTAGGATATCCTAAGATAAATATAGGAATAAGAACAGCCTTCGTTTGAGAATAGCTGTCTAATTGTGATTAAAGTTTATATTGAAGTTTGGTAGCTAATTGAAACTAACTTAGAGAGCTTGAGACGAGTTGCCATCGACGTGTTTTCAAATTATGAGGGAAGCGAAAGATGACATAAATTATACCTAGGTAACTATAATTTTCCTTACCGTTCCCGTAAGCCGTATGTTTGTTTTGTTTGGTCCTAGTAATGTCAGTACTAAATACAATAAAATTCTACTTTTTTACAAAAAATATTTGACCTATTTTGGCACACAGTTGGTTGTGTACTTATGTGCCAAAAATTGGGCCAAAGTGGTTAGAAAATTTTGATTTATGTTTATATAGATTTCTTCTGTTCCAATACAATGGAACTGGGTGGATCTATTTAAAAAACGGAATACATTTATCATTTATTCTTCAAACATGGCCTTGAACCAAAAATGTATAAAATCAATACTGCTGTCACAGAAAAAAGCTAATTTGTTTCTTAAACAGTTTTCTGATGTTCCTATTCTAAAGAAACAGACTGTGTATACAATTAAAAAACAAAATAAAGTATATACTTATTATGTTAAAAACCTATACACACCACCAGAAACTCTTCCTGCTTCCACAATAATAGTTGAAACCCACTTAAACATCAAAGCATTTCATTTCATTTCCTGTAGTGTGACCCTCATTACTGGCAAATCTTTTCTATATAAGACAAAACATCCTGTAAGGTGATTGTAAGCTTATTTTGGTTGACGTAGGTACTATCCAACTTCCCGTTTCATGTAATTTGGAACTAATTACAGGAAGATACGACATGTTACTTTGAGATAGGCTTATGTTTTACTCACGTAATATTGAACTAATGCTCTTATGAGCCAAGTTACGTAATTTAAAAAAAATGTTAAATGAATTTACACAATAAGGCGCCTGTAGCTATAATAGAGAAGACAGTAATATAACTGTAATGAGTTTACAGAACTCAATATGTTAATGCTATTGATGTTAATAACTCGACCTAGTAAATGGAACTAAAACTCTAGTTAGCTTCTATATCTTGTATTCTTTATTTGAAGAGATGTCGTGCTTTGATACGACAAAGAATAAATATTAATTTATTTCTGCATAATAAATTCCACAAAAACGGCGGTTTCAACAATGAAGAAAACGGGAAAAGTAAATAAAGTATCTACACATAAATGGCTATGATTTTACTGGAAAGTTCTCAGTGCACAATAAAGAGGTATCTAAGGAATGAAAATGTCCAAAGCCTGCAGCAATTAGGCGCCCAGTAAGTTGAGCATCTATCCAATGCCAAGTTCCGTTCCTTGATTTTCAACTGAGATTCGCATAAGTGAACAAAACGAAAGCAAAAAAGCTAATTTATGCTAGAAAGATCTAGGCTCTGTTGAACATGCTACTTATTTCCTACCTCCTATAGAGTAACTTGTGCCTAAAATGGAATATTCTGTTCCAAGAGAATTCTAATTACAATAAAAATTAGCAAGTTAATACCAATTACAGATAGGTAGAAATCGTAAAGTTCATGATCTATTATTATTCCTTTTCATCGTCTTTCGATCAGAATGTTGGCCATAAAACTCACAGTAGGTTTTATCATCAAAAACCCGAGCAATCAAAAGGTTGGAAATTGCTCCCTTTACGAATTTAATTCATCCAAGTGCTTTCGACACGCGGTATAGACAAATTGG
Source organism: Eilema griseolum (assembly GCA_963662185.1). NCBI lineage: Eukaryota > Metazoa > Arthropoda > Insecta > Lepidoptera > Erebidae > Eilema > Eilema griseolum. The sequence continues at coordinate 10,120,285 of OY759249.1, forward strand.
CCTCATTACCCACAAAGAAAGGAAGCCTCATCGATTGAAATAGGTATTGTAGGTATTAAATAGTGGATAGTTTTACACCGACGCGAACGGAACGAAATATATAAAAGTAAATGTTCAGACTATACTTTAATATTTGTTACTTCCGCGTAATTTTTTTAACTATTTAGGAAATGACTATTATCTGTTCATACTAAACCGTATTTTGCCAGTTTCACAAACGTAAAAGTGGTGAACAATAAATTAAACATTTTTACGTTTGTGAAACTGATGAAACATTAATATTAAAATTAATTTATGATACTTAATGGATGTATTTTCATGGGCAGTTGACAATATTTTAAAGAAAAAAAGAAAAACTTTACTGAACAAAATCATATTTTTCACTAAATTTAGCTACGCAGGAGGCGCGAGTGTGATTCCTGCTCAGTGTAAATATTTGTATGCATGAATATGTACATTTACATTGGTCGGTGTTTTTATGTATAGTATATAATGTGTTTTTACAAAAAAAAAGGTATCTAAATATGTTTATCCGCATTGTAGATTCGATAACACAAGCTAGTTAAGCTATGCTATGGGTCTAGATAGCGTCTATAGCATTTATTTAGTAAAATCATTATTTACTTCAATCGGGGTGATATAATATTGCTACAAATAGAAAAGTTTGGATAATGTTTGTAAACAACATAAAAAAAATGAATTGTGGAAAATCAATATTACACTTCGGTGTCACAGGAGGTACTTGAAAGATAACCAGAATCAATGTTACTGATTGCGAATAAAGAGGGGGACCCAAAATGTAACGTTTTCCGAACGAATGATCACCCCAAGACACTGGCCTTTAATCTTAACTTACTGTATATTGGATTTCATATCACACTCTACAGTGTATGCCATCTTATAGCAGATTTTTTTCTCTAACAAATTGGTTTGTATTTATTATTTTCCATGACCAAGAATGGTACCAGTAAAACGTTTTAGGAGCGTATGGAATATTACCCTGAGGCGAATTTGTGTCATTTAAAAACATTTTCAGTACAAGCTTTTAGAAGTGTAGGTCTGTTTATAGATAAAAATGTTATTTCTTTAATTTGTTTACGTCTCAAATAATTCAATGGAGTTTCATTTTCATTTTAGTGAAAAAATAATATTCATCTTCTTATCCTCTCAATATCTAGATTATTTAATTCTAACTTAGTTTACAAGCTTTTTTTTGAGTATAATAGACATGTATTGCAGATTATCTCTGAGTCAAATTTCACCCAGATCCATCCAATGTATTCATTGATTATTGATGCAGAATTTGCACAAAAGCATCAAATCCTGTGGTTTTGTCTTTGTCTGTTGTAGACTGAATTTTATTCTTAATTATATTCATTTCGTGAAAGGTCAAACTTGAGTTTAGATGTTTAGTCCTTTAGTCATTTTTTCACAGGTCATATCTAGCCTAAGTAATGCAAGAAAGCATCGGAAACAAATGAGCATAGTTATTTATTTTTTATACAACTTAGGTGGCAGACAAGCACACGGCCCACCTGATGGAAAGTGGTTATCGTGACCTATGAACGTGTGTAACACCAGTGGAGTCACATCCGTGCTGCCGACCTTGTAACAACAGAGATTTTCTGTGCCTTCAGTGCAGAACACAAAATTAGGACAAGTTTTTGGTCTTCCCACTGACAGCACAATAACTCTCCAGTGAGCTCTCTGGCTACCCTACTTACCGCCGGGAACACAACACGAGGTTATTATAGCGGTGGTATTCTGAAGGGTGGAGGTACTTCCCCAGTCGGACTGCTCAATTCGGACGGGGATACCGTCCTGTCCTACCTCCTCCAAGTTATGTTTTACTGTGAGTGATAACTTTAAATTACGAACTAGCAAAGAAGTATTTGAGTGATTATAATATATATAGACTACTGCTAAAAAACTCATAAAAATTTGCCCTCTTGTGGAGCACAGCTTTTCACCTCGAGTACGAAAAGAAGTTTATAAGATATAGGTAAAAAGGCAAGTCAGTTTTTATAATAATTGTCATAAAAAGTGGCGAATCGGGCAGTGGTGAGCTGGATGACGAATCGTCTTTTTTCAGTACCGAGTAATTTGAAAAGGTGGTGTTTGAAATTTGAATTATTAACTCAAAATTTGCCTTTCCTGTCTAAAAACTTGCAGCAAAATAGAAAATGGCCCGAGAAATGCCCGAGCAATAGTTACCTTTTCGCACAGGAGAGGTGAAAAACACTATTTAAACTGCTACTTACCAGCATCAATTACAGCTTCATATGCCTTCTCGAGCAAGATTCTACACATAGGATCCATAGTGTGCGCTTGTTTGTAATGCACGCCGAAGAATGATGCATCGAATTTGTTGACATAGTTGATCTTGCCTGTTCGCTGGGGGATTTCAGGATGAGCGAGTTTCCAACGACGGGCATCCCCGGAGATTAAGTCGACCTGAGTCAATACGGAGGTTATAAGTCCAGTACACAACATAACTTAAAATGGTCTTTTGAATTGTTTTGTTGAAAGTATAATCCCTAGAGAAATTGGCGGAGGTGCTACGATGTACATATTTCGCAAATATTATTTTTTTGGTCTAACAGAGCCTACTACGTCTACTAGTTATGTTTCAAGATTCCGTACCTACTGCTATTGACAATTTCTGAATACTGTCTGACCGCACGCAAATATAAGCACATACTTTGACACGGGTCACGAAAAGATTTTAGTTACTTATTAGTTGAGTTCTAATTTTGTTTTTGTTTTCATGACTGTATGAAGGAAGCATGTAGATGTATTGGGTATAGTGAGAGTGTCTACAATGAGGAAAATCTCAAATTTTGATGATAATTGCTGGTAATCCTATCCTTTACTTACTCCTTAACCCGAGCCCCTAGCAACAGAATTCCATGATGGTACGACAGAATATGTTGTTTTAATCGATCCGATCTGTGTGTGTGTGTGTGTGTAGTGATTAACCCACCGTGTGCTTCTAAAAAAATACCCAAACAGCTCATCGTAGCCATAGGTGTATATATTGGACTTGAACCAACTAAAACTAGATGTGCTTTAAAGATAAAAGCATTGAGAACCTGATCAGACTTGACTACTATGTACTTACCTTATTAAAAAGATTTTCTTGGAGATGCACGACAGAATCGGAATCTGGGAAGTAACCAGATACTCCGGAGATGAGAACTTCATCACCAGGTGGAGGATGAGATAGGCGGTGTCCTGATGTCAGTCTATCCTCTGCTACTGTTGTCGGCGCCATCTTTAACAAAAGTATATATTATTAATTATTATTTAAATTTGAATCCAACGGTAATACAGAAAACCCTGAAATGAAAGCTTTTATGACGTTACGTATAGTACGCACAGTCGCCATCCGTATTAACTTGAAGCATTTAAGATGCTGATCATCTTAGCTCTAAAACTTCATATAAAATAATAAGCAAAACTCGAAATATTTCAAGATACGTAATTACAGTTTGTTTCACGTCATATGACCCTAACCCCGAAAAGAAAGCATGTGTCAGTTATCTATTCTGTGGTTTTGGTCCAATCCGGTCCGGTCCCTGGACTCAGAGGTGAAGGCCTCGGATGTAATCGAATCTTACGCGAGAATGATGATGGATGACCAGGCCACGATTCTGCTAATTTTATATCATAGCAAAACCACTGTTATACCGAGGAATTTATATTATATTTTAGACTTTATGTATTAAGGCTTAAAGTTCTACATTAAATGAAAAAGAGTTCATTACATCTTTTCATTCACAAGATGATTTTTCATTTTAGACTATAACAGCATAACAGTAGTCTCAAATTAAATGGCATTGTTTGCAGTGTCAGTGGTATGAATTAACTTGGTTCCCTAGGACCCAAGCTACTCTTACCTAGAGCCACGTGATTCCCGGCAGAGTAGATTTTGGAACACCCCATCTCTTCCCATGCGGTGTCGTACAAGGCGACTAAGGGATAGGGCTGTGTGTGTAACATCAGAGTGATATATACAGCCCAGATTCAGCCACACATGCATGGCTTGAGTCAACAATAGTGCCGGGAAGATGGTAATAGGCTCACCCCTTATTACGTGGGATGGAATTCAATGATTGGTGAAATGTGGGTGTTAATTCACCTTTGCCTAATGTGTGTGTCCCTAGGACCTTGATGAAGTAAAGCATATTAAAACCATTTGAATTTTAAATTAACTCAGAAATAAACTGCTTTACTTGAAAAAACATTTGGGGAAGTAATACCATTCAGTTAAGTAACTCCTGTTATTGTATAACCATTATGTATTCATGGTCGTCGTTTTAAAGTGACAATGGCAGGTAACCCCACCTGATCCTTTATATCTGCATAATAAATTACCTATTATTCGACTCAATGCATTTTAATACCACTTTAAATGTATATTGAAATGAAAATTTAGTAATGAATCCGTTTCGTAGAATTTAAATTGGGTGTATAAAACTATTATGAATTTTGTATTAAACCAAATTTTTATATCTATCTATTAATTCGGTCATCGGGGACGATTATATCGGATGCAAATGGACTAAAACGCACGCCGTCATTGACCGAGGTCTCAAGTTACTAAATAATACATTTATCACGCACCCCGGCTGATCCTGAGCCATCTACAGTTTTGAGATTGCCTCATACTATCCCAAAAAGAGGATGCATTGAGGTCTGCTTCTACTAGACTAGAGTGACAAGCGGTGACCGGGGTAACCAGTCCGCCTTTGTCTACTCTCAACTGTGCCTCCGAGCAGTCCTCTACAATCGGCAGCGTCTCCATAGAGTTACAGGTCCTATCGTCTCCATTGCTCTGTGTGTGTACCGCGTAGAGATTCTGAACCAAGAACCCCCTGCACGCATACCAAAGTGCATTTTATTCATAGTGCTATATGGTAATAACCGCGGTAGCCTAGTGGTATGGGTAATGGACTGATCGCTGGTTTATAAGTGCCCGGTTAATGGCAATAGGCTCGCCACCTATTATATTGGAACCTAAACATGAATTGGCCAAATGTGGGTGCTAGCACCTCTGCCTACCCCTTCGGGGATATAGGCGTGAGTTTATGTTGTTATGTTATATTATCTTACGCTAAAGGGGTCAAGTCTCTATAAGTCTGTATTGAGATGAAGATGTCAACAAACATTTTTTCTGTTATCATTTCTTTCTACAGCCATATTATTCCTTAGTCGCTAAAATGAAACCCATAGAAGGAAAAGCTTTTTGAATTAGATAACATAATAAGGATCGTGTGTGTCCTATCTAAACCTGTTAGCATGTGATGACATGATTGATGGTGAGCCCAATATTCTACATAAGTACGTGTAGTGTAGAGATGTGCCTTCTTTCCACTTGAACCCCCCGCTTGAATCCCCTGGGGGTCCATGGACACTCACTATTACACTTGGACCCCCTTGGTGGTTCCTGGATACTCGGTGTTACTTGTAGACCCCCTTAACATGAAATGGAGGTCATAGAGTACGTAAATCGCTACAGGTGTTCGTTGTTCTAATTTTTCAATTAGGTGTAATTCATCGTAAAACAAATTATTTGAGGTTATTTAGAAAATACACACATCAACAAAGTCTAGGGAACAAGGACATTTCTAGTTTTTATTTAAAAACCCTTTCTTGTAATAGTGAGTGTTTTATATCAATAGAAGGGTATTTTTATACCGTTTTTAATTTTACATACATACATAAAATCACGCCTGTCTCCCATAGGGGTAGGCAGAGATCACGGATCTCCATTTGCTACGATCCTGACATATTACTCTCGCTTCATAATAAAAACATTTTCATACCAAAATTTTTTTTTTTAAGAAAATATTGAATAGTGCCAATATTGAGTATTACAACCTTATATGATTAGGCACAAAAATAACGAGGTAGTAAGAAATACAGTAATTAACCGTACTTTAAACGTTTTTAATAATCTGTAGGACCTACTAAAGCATTAGCAACAGCTCGACAACGGCGTGGCATACTTAGTATGAGATTGTCAATCATCGTCTGTGGAATATGGCTCCATACACTGCGAAGGTGTAAAAAAAGTTGTTCTTCAGTGTTCAGATTTTCCAAAGAATCACTGAAAGCTCTTCTCCCAAGCAAATCCCAGGCATGCTCTATGGGATTGAGGTCGGCAGACTGAGCAGGCCATTCCAACGTCGTCATATTGTGCTCGCTTAACGCATTGACCACTACCCTCGCGGTGTGTGACCGTGCATTATCTTGCATGAACATAAAATCTTGACCGAACTGCTGTCGATGAGGGATTACCATGGGGTGTATAACCTCCTGAATGTATTGGTTTGCATTCAAATTGCCCCGTATCCAAACGAGGTCGGTCCTTCCACCAAGGCGAATTCCAGCCCATACCATGATTGTTCCACCTTGGTAAGGATGAACTTCTTGCGGATTCTGGAGACGACTCCGACGTCCAGGAACTCGCCATATACGCACTCTTCTCGAATCAGGATGAAAACCGAAGCAAGATTCGTCGGAAAACAGAACCCGTGCCCATTGATGGTCGGTCCACTGTAAATGTGCGTTAGCCCACAATAAGCGACGACCTCGATTTCCACGTCGAAGAGCTGGAACCCTAAGCGGTCTGCGAGCATAAAGATTGGCTTCGTGTAGTCTTGTTCTGACAGTTTGATCGCTAATAACCACTTGATGCTGAGACTGGAGGCCTGCGACCAACTGACGAGCAGTAATCGTGGGTTGTCGCCTTGCGGAATTTTGCAAGAAACGATCTTGTCGCGGGGTAGTAACCCTATTTCGTCCCCTGTGACGTTCGGCAACATCCCCTGTAGACCTTTAGCGTGCCCATAATCTGCAAATTACGCTTGGTTGGGTGTTGACAGCATCCGCTAGGTCGCGTTGAGTTCGTCCAGCTTGCAGTATACCAACAGCCCTTAACATCTCTTCGCGACTTAAATGACGACGTGACATGATGACTACAGTCACAAAAATGCACAAACCATACGTAAAAGACGTATTATTGATAATAAACGTTATTTACAATCAAAAAAAATAATTTTTATTTTGCCTCAGAGAAACTGCACAATCAAACACTTTTAAAAGTTTTCCCTCCATATTCGAAAATCATTACTTATTTAAATTTATTTTTAAGTTTCGAACAACTCTGTAATCTACTTTATTCTATTTTTATTTATTTGCCGCCAGTTATTTGCAAAACAAGATTTACACGAAAAAAAATAATTGGGGTCATCTTGTTCCCTAGACTTTGTTGAGGTGTTTATTTTGTATGTATAATATTGTAGAACAATAGGTAGATTATAATGTATCTATTGCTTCTCCGTATTTGTTTACTCTGCTATTATAATTGTTTTCATAATACCATAAGAAATTTTATTTTTGTTGTTATTTGTGTCTCGAGAAATGAATTTATTTTATTAAGATCATACATACATATAGATACACGACTTTCTCTTTCAAGAGTAGATTTTAAACCCTCCAAAATAGAGGATTTGTTGTGCTGAAGTTCGAGTGGGTGGTTAGGACGGAGGACGTAAAAACAGGTAATAGTAGTACTATAAAGTGGATGAGCATCTTAATGATGTTAATGCGTGGTCAACATAAGTCTCTTGCTTACTCGCACAAAATAAATTATAAACTAAATCAAATTTAAAAAACAAAAATAATCTAGTTCGCTGAGTTTCTTGCTGGTATCTTCTCAGTAGAACTAACCTACCGAACCAGCGAAAGAATCATTTTCCAATGGTTTATTATTACATTATTTAATATTTTTATATTATTTCTTGACCTGCCCAATTGTAAAATTTTGACGTTCATATGTGTTCTTTGTGTGCCTAAACTGAATAAATGAAATTGATTCTTTGATTCTTTGAGTTACGGCTATTTCACACTGGGGTAGGCATAAATTACATGTTTCCACTTGCTACAATACACCTATCAGTTCATCTACTTCATGCTTGCTAGTCGTGGAATAATAATGAATAAACATACTTATTATACACTTACGTTAATATAGTATTTAAATTACAATTAACACATGAAATACCAGACCAATTTTCAAAGCTTATGCAAATAAGAATGTATTGACCTTATGTCAATGTGCGCTGAATATATTTTACGTTGGGTTTTAATTAATACCTATATATATTTTAATTCGTTCAAAAATATTTAGATTATTACTACGTATTTTCTTGTTGTTTTGTTAGAAATGAAATAAATAATTAATTCTATAATAATTGAAAGTAAATATTTATTGAATGGTTTTGGTATATATTTCTAATCTTTCTTCTATTATTACTATTATACAATTGTAAATAGGCAATGTTTTTTCGCGATGGACTCAAAAATTACTCAACAGATTTTGATATGACATTTTTTGTTTGAAAGGTCTTAGTCAGACTTATAATCTTACGTATATTTTATTGCAATTAGTTAAGTAAAACGGATATATGAGATCCAAGCGGCCGCAAGGCTAGTACATACACATACATATATACATACATTCATATTATCACGCCTTTATTCTTAGAGGGTTAAACAGAGGTGACTTAACACCCACATTTCACCAATAATTGTATTCCGTCCCACGTAATAGGGGGTGAGCCTATCGCCGTATCCCGGGCACTATTCTTGACTCGAGCCATGCATCTGAGGCTGAGTCTGGGCTGTATATATTTGTCTAATGTTAAACAGCCCTATCCCTTAGTCGTTTTGGACTCCACGGACCCAACATTTTGACTTCAAACGGCACAATAATAAAATTACCAGTTAAATTGGTATATTTGCGCCGTTTGAGAGTCTCCGCCGATGCAGTAGCAGCTCATGCGTACGTGGAAAGTGGGAAGGCACCAGGGTGTCGTCGCAAGTTGCATCCCACACCAAAGGCATCTTCCAAGGCATCAACGACATATCGTCTGGTCTCTTGCCATCGTCCTGTACCAAGCCAACAGGTTCAATATAGCTGGCACGCCGGCGGTGACAAGAACCTGACAGATGATGTCGTTAATATTAGTATGTCGGGATAAAGGGGCCTGCGCTTCTGCTGCAAGATACTCCGTGATATTCAAGGCTATCAATTGCTTCTTCACAGAGACATCGATGCGGAGAAACACACGGTGCACGCAAACGTAGGCAAGTTGCGAATGTTTTTTTATCTTTATAGCACTAAGGTGGCAGACAAGCACACGGCCCACCTGATGGAAAGTGGTTACCGTGGTCTATGGACGTTTGTAACACCAGAGGAGTCACAGTCGCGCTGCCAACCCTGTAAGTACAGGGTTTCTGTGCCATCAGCGTAGAAGAAAAAGCAGGACAAGCCTTTAGTCTTCACACTGACAGCACAAATTCTCCAGTGAGCTCTGGCTACCCTACAATTTTACAATGCGGAAGATCGTATGTGTGTGTAACCTTTGCTTAATAATTGACCTTTTAATTCAATTGAATGAAATTTTAAAGCATTTAGTATGCTGACTATTCAAATCGATTAAGATAGGGTCAGAGCAATCCTCTTGTAAGGGAAACATCGCGGGTACGAATCCCTCCGGAATTGAATCTTAATCGACTTTTAATTCAAAACTGTTTTAATAGCATTCATTATAAATTATAAATTGGTTGGTATAGACATTTCAAATTAGGAAATGTGCATTTAAATGAATATATATGTACGTCATTTGAAAAGTCACCTTAAAATTCTGTAATAGTGACGCAATCGGCATAATTCGGCGTTCATCCCGGAGATATTGAAAGCTTACACTTTTGACTCTGCTATTCTACTCTTTCTCTAGATTTAGCTTATGTTGGCTTTACGGAGTAGTTGCTGAAACATCAGCCTGCGCCATTGTGTAAGTAAACAGGTGTTGCAGTTTGGTTTTTAGGTGATGTTGCTGGTGGAGAGGTCTTACACCTACGAATGGAAAACAAAACTAAGGAAACTTGTTTCGTTGAATGAGATGGCTCATAGCGTCCAAATGAGAAATCAACACCGATTTACTGAAAAACGCATAATTATACTAATTCTTACATGTACAAGTAGTATTTGTACAAGTATCACGTGTACAAGTAGCATTGTACTTACACTTTCTCCCAAAATACAAGCTGCGAGGGTCAATCCTCATAATAAAAATCTGTTCATAAATGTTCATTTAGGAGCAAATATCTGAAATGAGCACGACATCAATGAAAATGATGTTGGTTGGAAAACAGCTTTTGACATTTTGAAAGATTGATATCGGATCAAGACTGGATTTTCATCATGAAATAGGTACGTGAATTAGCCTCTGGTGTTAGTAACCACATAGGCGGCCGGGACGCGAGGGATATGCCTGCCAACATTGCCCCCGGCAACTAAACACGACCCACAGATGCCGTACGTTTTAGTCGGTTCGAGTATTGCATAACCTATCCCACTGGCTGGGGGGTATACATATTACAAACTAAAGACATTAAATACTTAGACCATATATGTATAGGTAGTAGTCAAATCTGTAAATGTAGATCATCTTTTAGGCAACCTCTGCGGCGAGGTATTGCGATCGACTGCTTTTCAGAAACGATTTTTTACAAATAATATTCGTAGACTTCATCGTTCATCCAAAACGTAACCGATGTTCTCAGTATTGAACCTAATACAGAGCCCTATCAAACACCGTAGACATTACTGAACAGGGTAGATTATAGTTCTCTCTACTCCGAGACGTACTCACAACCCTCTGTCGGGCCTTTACGTTGATAACATCCATTGCAGAGGGCCCTCTACGGTAGCCAAACTGGGCATCCACTGAGTCCAACCTCACTATCGACAAGGTTTTTAGATAAGGCGGTTTTTAAGTTCAACCCAAAATAGTCATATGTCATTATTCCACCTCATCATCATCATCATCATGTCAGCCACACATAGTCCACTGCTGAACATAGGCCTCTCCCACAGACTTCCAGAATTACCGATCTAAAGCAGCCCGCATCCAGCGCTTCCCGGTGACATTATTATTTCGCCTAACAATATAATATTAAGTAATTAAGCAGAAGATCATTGTATTAAGAACGACTTAAGAAAATCACTTGAACGAAAAAATAATGAGGACCCATTTTTTTTATACCACTTAGGTTGGCAGACAGGCGCACGGCCCACCTGATAGAAAGTGGTTACCGTGGCCTATGGACGTGTGCAACACCAGTGGAGTCACATCCGTGCTGCCGACCCTGTAAGAACAGAGATTTTGTGCCGTTAGTGTAGAGGACAAAGCAGGACAAGCCTTTAGTCATCCCACTGACAGCACAAATTCTTCAGTGAGCTCTGGCTACCCTACTCACCACTGGGAACACAACACGAAGTTATTATAACCGTGGTATTCTGTAGGGTGTTGACAGATAACAAAGTTATAGATAAGAGTCTGGCCGTAGCAATATTAAGACTAAATAGGTCGATCGATTTCTCTTTGGTCTTTTACATCTTTTTAGTACTAGGTGTGAATGTTACATAACATAAACTCACGCCTATATCCCCGAAGGAGTAGGCAGAGGTGCTAGCACCCATATATCACCAGTTTATGTTTATAGGTCCCAATGTAATGGGTGGCGAGCCTATTGCCATTAACCGGGCACTTAAAAACCTGTGATAAATACACACATAACTTCGAAAAGCATCGAAAATTAATTGGTGTGTGCCATGATAAAACCTGGGATCGAACCCGAGAGCTCGTCTCAGCTGTCCATTACCCATACCACTAGGCTACCACGGTATATTATTATTTAACAATCATTTATTTAATTATTATTTTATTATATTCTTTATTGTACGCCAATTACAATATTCATGTTACAGAAATATCAGAAGACAAGAGCAGTGCAAAGGGCGGCCTTATCGCTTTACACAATTTCTTCCATATAACTTTAAAACACAATTAGAGGTTATTAATATTTCCTATTGTATTCAAATATTTGGATCAGTTTATATTTGGAAATGTATTTAAATTATGAACCACGCAATAACTCAAAACTTTTTGCCATTTTACATTACCAGAATTAGACTTGCCACTTTCACATCACTATATAGTGCTTAAAACAAGTATGAAAACACTCACCTTTTTAAATATCCTATTTAGATATTTCAATATTTAAAATCACTTTTGGACGGATCTTGGTTCGTGGACCCGGGCAGCCGACAACCACTCGATTGGACTCTGTGTCGAAAGCAACGTTGTATATAAAACGAATAATTAAAAAATATTTTATTCACAGGGTGTTTGGGTATTGTTCATTTAATTCATGCGCATACGTTTCGTTGGAAATATTCTTGTTAAAGTTCAAGTATTTCTACAAAATTGTTGTGTAACTTAAGGAATTGAATAGACTTGGGTTTCTAGGATGGAGATCCCGTAATATATTTTACTTGTACTCTGGAGGACCTTATGAGCGCCTCTGAAACGCAATCCAGGTAGCGGTACACTGGGAAACAGAATTTGAGAAGAAGTACCGTCGATCCGACAGAAGAAATTTATCATAGCTACATAAATATAATTGAGAAGGTAGGACACGACGGTATTCCCGTCTGAATTGAGCAGTCCGACTGGGGAAGTACCTCCACCCTACAGAATACCACGGCTATAATCTCGTGTTGTGTTCCCGGTGGTGAGTATGGTAGCCAGAGCTCACTGGAGAGCTTTTGTGCTGTCAGTTGGAAGACCAAAGGCTTGTCCTGATTTTGTATTCTGCACAGAGGGCACACAAAAATCTGTTCTTACAAGGTCGGTAGCACGGATGTGATCCACTGGTGTTACACGCGTTCATAAGGTACGGTAACCACTTTCCATTAGGTGAGCCGTATGCTTGTCTGCCACCTAAGTTGTATAAAAAAAATATATTTTTAGTCAATACGATTTTAAAAAGGTTATGTGATGAAGTTTTTACCACATACTTTTTAAAATTGTCATAAATTCGGAAGGTGGATCATGAACTCCAAGATAAAAGCATTCGTATGCGACCAGGAATAACGCGAAATGATGATGATTCATCGTCATATAGAGGCATCATGTTACTTTCTTCTTCCTGATCATTTTTTCAAACTTGTTCTAAATGTAGGTATTGTTATTAAAAATTGTAAGCAAAAGATACAGCTTCAGTATTTATTTAATATACTAAATGAAAAATATTATGATCTTATTAACTCCCGCGTTATCGTACATCTTCATTTTAGTTACTTTTTTTAAATAAAATTCAATTATATCAAATCTCGGCTATCATTTAGAACTTTGTCTAATACTATTTTGAAGTTTAATCTAAGTAAATATTTCATTTTATGTTCAACATAAAATGTAGATGAACGAATATTACGCAATGCCGGTTATATTACAGAATTTTGTATATTTACATACTTATGGTTCCCGGCAGAGCAAAATTTGAACCACCCCATATCTTTCCATGCGGTGTCGTACAAGGCGACTAAGGGATAGGGCTGTTTGACATCAGATACAGCCCGGCCAATAGTGCCTGGAAGACAGCAATAACCTCACCCCCTATTACGTGCGACTGAATTCAATGATTGGTGAAATGTGGGTGTTAATTTACCTCTGCCTAACCCTCCGGGGATAAAGGCGTAATTATATGTATGTATACACATACTTATATATCCCTCACGCCTATTTCCCCCCAAGGGGCAAACAGAGAAAAAGTCCACTATCATGTTCAATCCTTACATCCTCCATGGCTTTCTCTAACTTTCGGCGGAACTACCAGAAAGCTGTTTATTATCTTGCACAGAAGATAACCATTGTGGCAATGCTGCCAGCCTTCTGGGAACGTTACCGGGCGGTGATGATGCGGAGGAATTTCCTAACGCATTATGTCAGTATTTTTTATAATGAAACTCGTCCGTTATTTATCATTTGAAGTCGCCTTGAGCCCTGAAAATGTCCTAATCCAAATCATTTCCTAAACTAGTATGTATTTTACAATCTTTTCCTAAAATACAAACTCATTATTTTGTTGAAACTCAAACTAGTATACTTATCGATGATCGATGTTCCGATCTACATATTATGTTTGGAATAAGATACGTGACTTTGAGAATATTTAACAGGATTTATGAAACTTGGGACAAACTTGAGAGTTTATCAAAGTTTCCTGCGTTTAATCCTTTGTTATTATGATCGGTAAGTACATACATACATATATACATAATATAATCACGCCTACGAGGTGAATTAACACCCACATTTCACCAATCATTGAAATTGGTCCCGCATATTTGGGGGTCCTATTGACGTCTACCGGGCACTATTAAGAACTCAAGGCATGCATCTGAGACTGAGACCAGGCTGTATATATCTGTCTGATGTTAAACAGTCCTATCCCTTAGTCGCCTTGTACGACACCGCATGGAAAGAGCCCGTCCTAATTCCACTCTGCTGGAAACCACGCGTCTGCTCGGTGATCGGTAAGTACTTAAGATACGTATAGAGCAGTTTTGCCATATACCATTTTCTTTTCTAAATTATAAGCATTTTATATAAAAATAAATTATTATGAAATAAAAAAAACCTGACTGACTTTTACACAACACGCATTTTAAAACCAAAATTCCACGCATAGTTTTTATTCTTTTTAACATAACATAACATAAACTATACATATATCTTTCATTTAAGACCCAGTTCATTGAAATCCGTTTAGCCGTTAGGTCTGTAGAAGAGAAAGTTTGCTAGGAGGTAGGACACGGCCAGAGCCAGAGGCCAGAGCTCACTGGAGAATTGTGCTGTCAGTGGAAGACTATAGGCTTGTCCTGCTTTGTCTTCTACTGACGGCACAGAAACTCTGTACTTACAGGGTTGGCAGCGCGACTGTGACTCCTCTGGTATTACATGCGTCCATAGGCCACGGTATCCACTTTCCATCAGGTGGGCCGTGTGCTTGTCTGCCAACTAAGTGATATAAAAAAAAGAAAGCAAAGAAAACTACATACATACATTCATACATATGCGCGTAAAACATTATCGTCCCTGGTGCATATGGGCAAAAACTAGCAAACCCCGCAAACGTTGTTTCACATACATACATATAATCACGCCTGTATTGCCGGAATGTTAGGCAGTGGTGAATTAACACCCACATTTTATATTAACACATAAAAATGAAGACTTAATCTTTGTACTTCGAGTTGAATTTACGTTTTAGAAGGTAAGTTAATTTTGTTCACTTGAGATCTTATACCAATCTACTAAGAGCATTTTCACATTTACTTAAATTATTTTGTGAAAATCTATTGGCGGTATTGAATTATTTAGTGCTTTCATTTTTGATGCAGATACCATCTGCCTGATTAAAAAAAAATACATTGGTACAAGTGTGCTTGAAAAAATCTATATTATCCTATCCTACATACGTATCGGTATATTGGTTCGAATGGAACGGTATAATATAGGTATATAAACTACTCGTGTCATGGTCACTCATGGTATTAAAGCTATCGGGATATTTACTTGTCTGCCGTCACCTAAGTGGTATAAAAAATAAATTCGCACTTAATTTTCACTAAGAGTTTTACACACGTCCATAGGCCACGGTAACCACTTTCCATCAGGTGGGCCAGGGCGTTTTCCTTCAAGGTATTGGGTTAACTGTATTTTAGCCAATTTTGAGCCGAGAGGAAATGAGTGATGATTTGAATTTTTTTCCTCCGCGGTATGAGCAGCAGACAATTTTTTCCCTTCAATACATTGGCTTAACTATAATTTAGCCAAGTTTCAGCCGGGAGGAAATGAAACGTTAGTCTATTGCAATAGATAGCAATATATTGCAATAGACAAAACAAGTTAGTCTATTGCAGTCCACAGAATAGGCCTCTCCTAATGAGCGCCACAGTACTCGATCCTCTGCCTTCCGCAGCCAGTATATCCCAGCCAGCGAGTTATAAATTTTGACACATCTTTTTTACGTGCGAAAAAAAACGCAATGGATACCTCCCTGCCGGAGCTGGTGGGAGAGATTATATCGGACTCGACTAAAACGCACGGTACCTGTGGGTCATTGTTGGTTGCCGAAGGTGAGGTTGACAGGTATATCCCTCGCACCATCGCTGACCCAGGGCCATCTCACTCGATCTGGCCCCAGCTCTTCCCGTGAAACGATCTCCGATGCTCGAGTTGCCTTCGTACGTCGGCAGCTTGGCTTGCGATCCTTCGTCGCTCCCGCTGCCGCTCCCGACCCGCCTCCTCCGTCACGAGCATTATTTGCTCGCAGAAGAAGGCGCCGGCCGCCCACGTATCCAAGCAGCGAACTTATCTGTATTAGGCATAGCTACAAAAGTGGGCAGATTGTACTTCGCGATAAAAAAAAATCCTATTAGTCTAGAAGTACTTGGTCCTATCTTTTTAAGATCAAGCAGTCCATTTCTTCAAGTCAATCTTATCAGTATGCTGAAATACACTTCACAGATATATACAGCTCAGATAGTCAGACAGACACAGACACAAGGTTCGAGTCCAATAGTGCCCGGAAGACGGCAATAGACTCACCCCCTATTACGTGGGGCCGAAAACTATGATTAGTAAAATGTGGGTGTTACTTCACTTCTGTCTAACCCTTCGGGGATAATGGCGTGATTATATGTATGTATTTTAATACTAACTCATTATTGTATATTTATTTGTAGAAACTATTAATTAAATGTTTTGTTCGTAAATTTGTAAACACTCTGTATACTTGTGGCGTCGTTAGACAAACGTCACGTTGTAGTTCAATTTAAAAATGGACGTTTTGTAAAACTTTAATTTCATCAAAGAATAATCCGTGAGTAGTAGTCATTCTCATTGTTTTACAATAGTTTTAAATTTTCTGCGCACTCCAACGCAGTATCTCTTGTACCTTTAAATGATGGATGTGAATTGACTTCTGTCTACTTCTTCGGGGATATATCTACAGGAGCGAGTATACTTATATGTGTGACTATAATCCAACGTGTTTTTGTCATCACCTGTCAGTGTGTCTGTTGCTGATTACGCGATGATGAGATGAAACCTTACATTTTTTGTGTAGAATTCAAGTTTAATGGGCATCTTACTACGCATATTTTCTTGTTTGATCTTGGCTTCCTGACGCTATTATTACTCCTGCAGTATTTCCTAAAGTAATCGAATCTATTGTGAACTATTTGTTTACGCTGTTTGGAGTTCAGACATTTTTAGAGTCATAAAAGCTCAGAAATATTGAGATGTGCATGTGATGCGAGACAGTGCGCAGTTCTAATTGACCATGCATAACATAACATTAACTCACGCCTATATCCAGGTAGGCAGAGGTGCTAGCACCCACATTTCCCCAGTTTATGTTTAGGTCCCAATGTAAAGGTGGCAACGAGCCTATTGCTATTAACCGGGCACTTATAAACCTGCGATAAATACACACATAACTTCGAAAAGCATCGAAAAGTCATTGGTGTGTGCCATGGTAAACCTGGGATCGAACCCGAGACCTCGTATCAGCAGTCCATTACCCATACCACTAGGCTATCGCGATTTGACCAAGCAAATTTGACCGACCAATGTGGGTGAAAACGCTAATATTTTTGCAATAAGCGTTATTGTCCTTAATTGTCCACCGGAACCCATAGACCACTTAATTGCACAACTAGGTGTGCTGTCGGGGCATACTTTTGCGTAGATACCTGGTTTCAGAAATTTTGTCAGGAAAATTCAACAATGTCGGATTTTGTTCTCTGCCCGTGCAGTTACGGCATATTATCATAGTGTCTTTGTTTGTTAATTAGACGTTTTCAGTTGGTATAGAAGCATCCCCTGACCCACGTCATTAGAATTATCATATGTTATGTTATGAGTCGGTGCCCCGGTAATGTAAAACTAGAATAAAACTTAAGTTTGTTAAATCAATATGAACGGAAGACTCGTTATATACTAGATTTAAAATTATCCCAGATTTGAGATTTTAGTAGATAGATCATATTATTAGGGTTTATGAAGATCTTTGGGTTCCTAGCCAATCTCAACTCCTAGGGTACCTACCTAGGGCTTTAGTGCAGACATTTTCCGAGATTGGGGTGTCAGACGGCAATCACTCTCGCAAAACTAAGACTGTTTGATTAAATAATGGAGTTGTAAGAGACTGAACCTCGGGTTCGAAAGTGCAAGGTTGGACGCAACCATGTTAACCAATGGAGTGTTAAGTATATAATTATTATTTTGTAAACAATTTCTGAATGGAAGAAAACCGTTTATAGAGAATATTTTTGAATGCAAATTATGTAATGATACCTTTTGTTTGCTTACTCGATGTTTTAATCAACATCACTAACTACGATCGTGTTATTCACTCATAATTGTTACTACGCTTAACTTATTGGCCAATTTTGAGCCGGGAGGAAATTACTGAATTTTCCACCTAAGTATGGGTGGCTGACAATTTTTTTCCTTCATGGTATTAGATTGACTGTATTTTAACCCATTTTGAGCTGGGAGGAAATGACTGACAATTTTTAAATTACATATTACTTTAGGTCACTAGCTGACGCATTTTCCACCGCGGTATGGGCAATTGACAATTTTTTTCCTTCAAGGTATTGGGTTAACTGTATTTTAGCCAATTAGAATTAAAATAAGTTATTATATATAAATAGTATATATATTATTATACATAAATACTATAACGAGATGAGTGATTTTGGTATCCAAAGCTGGCTCTGGTGCGGAGCCGTTCTGGGCGTCGTCCTTCCAGAGCCTCGATTCCACTAAAGTAATACCACTGCCTTACCACGGACACTGCTGACCTTTTTTTTTAATGTGCGAAAAATCCCCACGCATATCCACATCACCGAAGCCGGTGGGAGAGGTTATGTTGGACTCGAACCGACTAAAACGCACGACGCCTGTGGGTCGTTTTGGGTTGCGAAGGTGAGGTTAACAGGCATATCCCTCACACCCCGGCTGACCCAGTGGTAACATGAACCTGACAACTGGGTAAAGTCAGACTTCAGGTAACCTGAAATTATAAACTCCAAAAAAATAAAAACACAACAATTTAATTAACAACTTATTAATTATTAAATTGAAAAGTTTATCCCGAATTACCCACTCAGACTTAATTTCATTAAAGTAATGAGTACACTCATCACAAAAATTTGTTAAAATAATCATATTAAAAGTTGTTTATTAATTATTCATGTTTGAAATAAGTTTCTATAAAGATCTTACAGACATTTAAATATGTCTATTAGTAGTCTTAAGCAGACAGAAGAACGAAAGACTTAAGAGTTAAATTAATTCTTGATGTGAATCGTTATCACTGTCTGAAGTTTATGCATCACTGGAGAATTTGTGCTGTCAGTGGGATGACTAAGGGCTTGTCCTGCTTTGTCTTCTACACTGACGTCACAGAAACGCGAGTGTGGATCATCTGGTGTTACACACGTACATAAGCCACGGTAACCACTTTCAATAAGGGGGCCGTGTGCTTGTCTGCCACCTATGTGGTATAAAAAACACTCATTGATAAAAAAAAACATGAAGAATGAACAAGCGCTGTTTAACTAAAAAGCCGGTGTTATGCATACATTAGTTGAGGCAGGCTACTACTGCTTCTCCACAGTCTCAGTACAAGTAGATGTTACCTCAAAACGAAAAATTCTTACGATACAAGATACAAAGGCCATTGAATAAAAAGCTTATAATATTATTATTCAAGCTTTCAAGTTTAATATATTCGGCTACAAGCATTTGTTAGTCTAGTATTGAAAATGATACACGTGCGATATGCAGTAAACAGTTTGTACCTAAATCATAGCTTTAAATTATTTTGAGTTATGCAAATGAACACGATATTGCGCAATGTATTACATGGCCTCTTTCCCTCCCAGGGGAGACGCTGCCGTCTACGGTAAATACAATTAATACCAGCTTTACAACAATAAAATCTGTA
This sequence comes from Eilema griseolum, assembly GCA_963662185.1. Lineage (NCBI taxonomy): Eukaryota > Metazoa > Arthropoda > Insecta > Lepidoptera > Erebidae > Eilema > Eilema griseolum. The sequence continues at coordinate 10,140,229 of OY759249.1, forward strand.
TGTCTGTCTGTCAAGGACCATTTTCTCAAGAACGTGTGAAGATGTCATGTTGAAATTAATATCAAAAGAGAAGGCCGCTGGTGTGGACGCGACATGCTTCGACACCCTTACGCCTTCCCATCTTTCAACTACGACGGATTGCGCTTGTGCTGCTGCGGCATCTGTGGAGACCCTCAAACGGCGAAAATATGATAATAAAACCAAGACTTATATTTTTGAGCCGTTTTGGGTCAGAACGCTAGGTTTATGGGGTCTGAGCGCACGGTCGCTTTACAAAGAAATAGCAAAACGACTGGTTGATACTTCGCGTGACCAAAGGGCTGGCCTCTTTTTTACATAACGGATTGGCATTGCCATCCAACAGGGCAATGCCGTCAGTCTTTTGGGTACATTTTCAGTCGATATCGAAAGGTAGAAATTTTTTGAGGCCTGAACCTTTGGTATCCTTTTTTTTTTTATTTATTTTTTTTTTTTTTTTTATATATAGGACACGTCAATTGGACTTCGCCTTGCCTGATGGTAAGCTGAAGGCAAAATCCCAGAAAAGAGGGTCACCATTACTTACACATACCGTGTGACAATGGTGACACTCAGCTTGACGGCCTTATCATATGCTTTTTCACGCCCCGCTTAAAGGACCCGGGACTGTAGGAAGAAGGAAACACGTGAGCTGGTAATGAATTCCAGGCCTTAATGGTGCGACAGAGGAAAGAGTCTCCGAACCGCTTGGTTCTTGATCGGATGTTTTGCACCGTGTGCGGATGACATCTAAGACCTGCACGCGTTGTCCTGTGTAGGAAAGGGGAGGGTAGGACTAATTGGAAGAGCTCATCAGAACACTCCCCATGGTACAGACGGTAAAATACAGCCATGGACGCAACATCTCTACGCAGCTGTAAAGGTTCTAGGGTCTTCGTGATCCCGGGATTCCCAATGATGCGGACCACACGTCGCTGCAACCTGTCGAGAGCATCTAGTAAGTACTTTGCTGAACCATCCCAGAGATGCGAGCAGTACTCCACACAGGAGCGAATTTGTGTCTTGTATAGAAGACACCGCTGCTCCGGCGTGAAAAATCGTCTCACTCTGTTCAGGACTCCGAGTTTTCGTGAGGCTGTTTTGATGATGCTTTCGATGTAGTTTTTGTTATTCAAGTTGCAGCGAACATCCATACCTAGGATATTGAGATTGTCCTGCAGCGGCAGTGGCGTGCTCTGAAGAGTGGGGAGGGGAAGGAAAGAAGATACTTTTGCTGTAAACGCACTTGCCTGTGTCTTCTTGGCATTGAACTCAACCAGGTTCTCAGAGCCCCATTGAGAAATGTGATTCAGGACCCCGTCAAGCTCAGTGACAAGAAGCTGCCTTTATAACTCCCATGTAAAGTGCTATCGTCTGCATAACAATGAACATTGCCGGTAGACAGCATGTCGTTGATATGCAGAAGAAAGAGAGTGGGTGATAAGACGGACCCCTGGGGCACGCCAGCATTAACCTGCAGAAACTCCGAAGCTCGTCCGTCACAAAGGACGCGAATACGGCGCCCCTGCAGAAAGCTAGCAACCCAGTTGCACAGCCTAGAAGGCAGACCAAAGGCAGGTAGCTTAGAAAGAAGCGATTTGTGCCAGACTCTATCGAAAGCTTTGGCGATGTCAAGACTAATTGCCAGTGACTCACCGTGCTTGTCCATAGCCTCACCCCAAAGATGGGTAACGTATGCCAGAAGATCACCCGTTGACCGTTTCGGTCTGAAACCATATTGCCGGTCATTAATTAAGGAGTGATCCTCTAGGTGCCGCATGAGCTGTTTGTTAATTATGTGCTCGAACACTTTGCACAGCACTGAGGTGACGGCTATGGGTCGATAGTTGGCTGGCTCCGAGCGATCCCCCTTCTTGGGAATCGGCTGAACATTCGCCTCTTTCCAAGGCAAAGGCACTGTACCCGAACTGTAGGATAGCCGGTACAGGCGCGTAAGCATTGGAGACAACTCCGCTGCACATTTTTTCAAAACTACCGCTGGAATACCATCCGGACCACTGGCTTTCCGGACATCGAGTGATTGCAGCACTGCACGGACATCGCGTTGCCTGATATGGATATCAGGCATCGCGTGGTCACTGTCGGGTAGTGTTGGTGGCTGCGTACCACAATCATCGATTCGGGAGTTGGCCGCAAAGAGATTAGCCAGCAGATTTGCCTTCTCTTGCGGCTCATGAGCCAGGGATCTATCAGAGTTACGCAGCGGAGGCAGCGAAGGCTGACAGAAGTTGGCTTGCACGGCTTTAGCCAGTCGCCAGTAGCCACGACTTCCCGTGGGATGCATCACTAGCTCTTGACCAAGCCGCGCTATGCGCAGGGCATCCGCTCTGACATAGGCCCTTCTACAGACCTTTGTGGCTCTGTTGTACGCCGCCTTGAAGTGGCCCAGATTGGGATGGCGCGTGGCGCGCGCCCTTACCCAAGTGCGGTACGCAGACTGTTTTTGTTCAACAGCTTCCGCGCACTCGCGCCCGAACCAAGGGCGCACCCCGCGGTCACCGGTGACATCGGTGTATGAGATATAGTATTCCATACCCAGACCGATCTCACCGGCGACAGCAGTAGCACAATCCGATGGGTTCTTACCTTCAAAGCAGCGCTCAACCCACGGGATGGACGCAAAATAGTCACGAAGTCCATCCCAGTCCGCTGACGAGTAGTGCCAGAGACGCCGCTTCCCCTGCATGGGTCGTGGGGGCGCTATAATAGGCACTGTGGAACAGACCAGGCAGTGGTCAGAGTTGCCTAAAGCGGCTCGCACCGATACACTGTACCGGTCCGGATCACTCGTCAGCAGAAGGTCTAGCAGAGAAGGTGCTTGGCCCGACCTTCTTGGTATCCTAGTGACCTCGTGCACCAATTGGGTCAGGCCGTGCGCCAGAGCAAATGCGTGGGCGGCTCTTCCCGCATGGTCTGTTTTGGAGGAGCCCAACCAGATCTCGTGGTGAGCGTTAAAATCCCCCAAAAATACCATTTCGGCATTCGGAAATCGCTCCTGCGCATCATCTGCCGCCTGACTCAGATATTCAAAGAGTCGAGTTGTCTCAGCATCTCCTGTATGGGAACGGTAGAGGCACACATAGATCTGACTCGTAGGGCCATGGTCTACGTGTACCCAAAGGACGGAGAAGGATAGGTCCTCTAGGCAGCGCAAACGGCGAAAGCAAACATCCGCCCTAACAAACACGCACACCCCTGCTTTTGCACGAAAACTTTCCTCAAGAACATAGCCAGGGTAGAGCAAGTAGGTCGTGTCATCAGGGCGGTGTATTTGCGTCTCCGTTAGAAAAAACATGGCAGGTTTCGCCGTCTCTAGGTGTTGGTGGACGGCGTTGAGGTTTGCATGGAGCCCACAGATGTTAGTGAACTCCACCTCAAATAGCAAGTTTTTGGGAGTGTGACGAGCCGCTTTGTTGCCTTTTTCTGTAAATTGCGCTGCCATGAGTTTGGGTGGGAGAAGGCGTGAAAAAAGAAGTGATTGCCGCCGCAGCACCGTGTGACAAAGCGCGGGATATTGGTTTTATCTATGAATGTGAGGCATGGCGAGAGCCGACGCGCCGAACGGAAGGGCCCCGTACCCCCCTGAGTATGGTCGCCGGGCTCCCAAATCCGGTCACCAACCGGCACGATGAACCATATCGGGATTATGCGCGGCCTGGTGAGGCAGCCTCCCAAGGTGGTTAACCCCAGTTGGGCCCCTGTACTATACCGCGGGCGGCCAGCGGCACCACCGTTTCTACAGGTCTCCCTGTTCGGCGCATCGCCCCGCGCCATCCCCACTAGACTACGCCAAGACCCACTGGTCCCACTAGTGCTGCGACAACCACCACCTCTGCCCGGCTATGCACATGCTGACCCCTGAACACAATCCAACCGAGATTGAATTGCTATGGAGGGTTTTTCGCAATAGTGCACGGTGGTACCTACCCGGTCGAAACTTGAGACAAATTTGTGCCACCAAGTTTCTACCACCAGTAAACCATATATATATATATATATATATATATATATATATACCATCCTATTTTATATTCTTGTAAATATTAGTTTATATCTTTCTACAATAACAAAATGGATCATTGTAATATAAATAAATGAATAATATTAACAAAAAATACTAAGATCTATTTAAATGCAAACGTTGGAGTCCCGAGTAACAATTACGTACGGTTACGAACAATAAAAAATATTAAAAGATTTGGCGTTTCTAAAAAAGGAATTTAGTTCAATCGGCCTAGAACTAAATCCCACCAAATGTGAAATTTTTCTCAGTGATCAAATTGACAATCTTTCGGTACTCTCAAAATTCAATGCTTTGGCTCCAAATTTAAAAGTTTTACAAATAAGTTCTCTCCGCCTCCTTGGGTCGCCAATTCTTGAAGATGCTTACGAGTCTTTTGTGGAAGAGAAAATATTTTTTTTTTGTGATGTTTCGGAGCGATTGTAACAAATTAATGTACATTCAGCTTTCACCATTATTCGGCATTGTCTTTTCGTACCAAAATTTACACATACCCTGCGTTCAACTCAACTTTTTAAATTTTTGGAACTTTTAGGTCAAGTGGATAGAGAGCTGCAAGATACTCTATGCAAAATTTTAAATATAAATTTGAACGATCGAGTGTGGCTTCAGGCGTCCCTTCCAGTTCGTCTCGGGGGCCTCGGCGTTCGCAAAATTGCAGATGTAAGTATGCCAGCATTTTTGTCGTCGGTCTATGGCACTGAAGAATTAGTCAGGAAAATTCTATCTCCTTCACTGATTAATTCGGATGTGCCAGGTAAGGCCGAAGCTGTAAATTCTTGGAAAATGACTTGTCCAACTGCCGCCATGCTCGCCAACCCATCTTCCCAAAGGCAATGGGATGAGCCGCTCACTATTGGTGTTAAAAAACATTTAATCAGTACAGCTACCAGCGCTGCTGAGCGCGCTTGCCTATTGGCTGTGGGTGAATGGGAATCTGGTGTATGGCTCCAGGCACTTCCTTCGCCCAACATTGGAACAATGTTGGACGACACGACCTTCCGCATTGCGACTTGCCTACGTTTGGGTGCACCGTGTGTTTCTCCGCATCGGTGTCTCTGTGGAGAAGCTGTCGATAGCCTTGGACATCACGGATTGTCTTGCAGCAGGAACGCAGGCCGCATGTCCCGACATGCAAACATTAACGACATTATCCGTCGAGCTCTTGTCACCGCCGGCGTGCCAGCTATACTTGAACCTGTTGGCTTGGCTCGCGACGATGGTAAGAGACCGGACGGCATGTCGTTGATGCCTTGGAAGATGGCTAGGCCTTTGGTGTGGGATGCAACCTGGGTCGACACCCTGGCGCCTTCCCATCTTCCAAGTACGATGGACTGCGCATGCGCTGCTGCTGCATCAGCGGAGACTCTCAAACGGCGCAAATATACCAATTTAACTGGTAAATATAATTTTGAGCCGTTTGGAGTCGAAACGTTGGGTCCGTGGGGTCCAAGCGCGCGCGCGCTATTCAAAGAAATAGCGAAGCGACTAATCGTCCATAAGGCTGGCCTTTACCTCGCTCAAAGAATTGCCATCGCCATTCAGCGTGGTAAAGCCGCCAGCCTCTTGGGCACGGTACCAGTAGAGATCGATGGGGAGGAATTTTACGATGCCTAAAATTACAGTCTCCCTCTTTTTCTCTATCCCATTTTTGTATATATTGTATAGTTAGCATAGTTTTATATAAATTTGTAAGTAACTGTATATTATAATAGCATATTTTATTTAATGTAATCAATATAACTTATATAACGCCACTGATTAATAAAGTTTTTTGCTTGTCAAGTAAAAAAAATTAAAAAATATTAATTTTGATTGTAGCTGATGTTCCTAAATAATAATGTCATTAAATAAAAATAATGTCATGTAAGGAACAATAATGTTACCAGTATACCTACATAATTAGATCTGTTAACCGAATAAATATTTGCCTCGAGCGGAAATTGAACTTCGTAACCTTTAACTCAAATGGTAGTCTGTTACCTCACTGGTTGGTCGATGAACTTTCCAATGGTTCATTTACAATTTATACATTGAATCGATAGCAAATTGAAAACTCTTGAAAACTTTTGATAATATTCCAAACGGTAGGGACTCTTTCAGATCTTTTATTTGCTATCCACTACTATCCGCTGAAATTAATCCCATTTTTACATTTTCATTTTTACAGAACGATTCCAACCTGCTTCTGATAGGTAGATAGGATGTGTGGGTTCTCTCTCTTAATATAAAAAGGCATATTATAGGACAGATGATTACCATAAAGACAAAAATGTCGGACTTGAGCATGAAGCAAGTCCCTCCTAAAATACTGTAATTACTGTAATATTGTTTGTAGTAGGAATGCGACCTTTTTTACCAATTTTAACTTAGGTTAATTATTTTACTATACGGTATTTTATATACTTTTAATTATCTTGACACGATAGAAATGTACATTCGTCCATATTTAGCCTTAAGAAATCACTTTTTAATTGACGTCTCGAGAATGCCGTAGCATGAATATGACAATTTGCATTAGTCTGCTCGTGCCTCGGCACACGTTAAGAAATCGGTCTCGGTTATACCAACATCTTTGGCAGTCGTTATATAAGGGAAATCACCAGTCCGGTCAACGGTGTCCCCACTAGAAGAACTAAACTTACCTTTAAGAAACCATTGATCATTTTGTATACCCTACTCATGAAATGATGTGTAGATACTCAAAAGTGTATTATGAAACAAACCTATTAACATATTTGCCTCCGCGGTCCGCCCCTTCAATGTCAAGTTTAGATATCAGGCCATACGGCGTCTGAGAGTGTTTAATTAAACGTGTTAAATGAATGAAAATAGGTGGGTAGCGTATTTGTGTATACGGACTTGGTGAGAAAAACGCTGCGATTAGGAGGAATTTATCAATCCGTGTGGTGACGGAGAAAGAATACAAGTATCACCACCCCATCTCATCCGAAGGGTGTCGTAAGAGGCGACTAACGGGATAATACGCAGACGATGTCACTGCGAGAGAAGGAAAACTTGAAATAAAACCCTGTACCAACCCGTCTGGCCAGCGTGGAAACAGTAGGCCAAAGCCTCCTAACATTGGGAGAGGCCTAGTCCAGCAGTGGACTGCGATGGGCTAGTTGTTTGTTGTTGTATCAACCCTACTGGGAGAAAAGAAGTCTACATACTGCAGATAGCAAAATTTTCACTCAAAGAAAACATTCCTTTATTTTTAAAAGCATTGAAAGATTCTTGGAAACTCTATAGTCAAACTTTTCACCCTGTAAGTAAAGTTTGTACGGTTTACTTAATAATTCTCTACATTTTAGGGACGATCCTACAAGAGTGTACACTCTCGGAGTGCCAATTTAGGTTATGCTCCGGTCACGGGACTATCATTCCGGCGTTTGCACTAAACAATCTTTAATCGCAGATAATTCAGAATGAAGAATACGCCTCTGTATTATCTGTTTCTAAATATTCAGAAGGCAGAGGAAGGGGAAGGAATTCAAGGGGAAGGAATAAGTTGAAATTGGTAAATTCTCAGTGCAATGATTTAGTGGGAATTGTGGTCCACGCGGGTTCCTGAATCTTATATTGACATCATCCGAGACATGTACTAAGTTCCAATTCCACGGTCCGGACCTCTCTTCCTGACACGAAAACCTTCTCATCACTATCGGATACACCAAGAAGCATATAAAAAACACTTTATTATTTTTTTCCGGACCACGCACCTCGATCCCGTTCCCGCTTAACCTTCTGTTTAGCTGACCCTCCCTGGTTTCGGTCGTAATACACCTCAAACTCCAGTAATTAAATCGTTTTCAAATAATGTACGGGAATCTACCGCAGTTATTGACAATTATAACATCGTAATATCTTTTGAATGGAACGTCTGATTTCGATAATTTAAAAAATAATCAACAGAGACTGAAACATTCTTGAAAACAAAATACAACATGGTTTGATTTTGATCAGTATTTCTATCAGCCACGCTGATTTCGATAGCTTTCAAGTTGTTCATTATGAGTATATGATTTGAATAGCAATTATTATCTACATTAAATGGAAAACGTATCTAAAGTATTATTGGATAAGGAATAACAGATGTAATTGGTAAAATAGCTTTGAAATTGACACGTTATTTCTTTTTAAATTGTAAAAGATAAAAATGATTACTGTGGGTTATCCTGAAGAGATTGCGACTTTATTGTGGACCTTTTTAAGTCACACTTTTTATAATACATTATTTTGTTCTATCATTAATAGTTTTTGCACCGTACGCGATATAAGGACTTTTTAAAGGCATTTTTTACACCTTAGGTTACATTAATGGTGTTTTTTTGAAGTTGAAGTTGAAGATATAGTTTATGTTAGTCAGTTAAAATGTAGCTTTCAAATATTAAAAGATTTTTTGAAATCAGTCCAGTAGTTTTAGAGTTTCTTCAATACATACAAAAATACAAATCTTTCCTCTTTATATTATTATTATTATTATTTACTTTCTTTTAATATTCAACTTATAAATTATATTTTTAAACACATATAAAAAACATATATTTAAAAATATAAAAAATAGTGCTCCACCGGTATCGGGTACAGGGACCAAGCTACCGGTGGTTAGGGCTCCAGAGAAAGAAACTTCCGCACGATGCGCGCCGTATCAAGAAACACAGCCTTCTGCATCTGGCCCTTGACCCAACCATCTAACCCGAGCCTCTTTAGGTGTTGGTCGAGGCTCTGTGCTATTAGTCCATTGACTGACACGACTATCGGAACAATGATTGCTGAGTCAACATTCCACATGTCGACAACCTCGTGGGCTAAGTCCAAGTACTTAACCTGTTTATCTTTCTCGGCTTTCACGAGATTTTCGTCATGAGGAATGGTGATATCAACAATCAATGCTCGGCGTTCGGATCGGTCTAATGTCAGGCTTGTTGGCTACAACAGTCCTATCAGTGATAATAGATCGATCCCAGTACAATGTGATATGACTATTTTCAAGAACTGGCTCAGGAACATACCTGTAGTACGGCATCTCAACTTCCACAAGGTTGTATTTCAGAGCAAGTCGCTGATGGATTATCCTGGCTACTTGATTATGCCTATGCAAGTACTCGCCGTTAGCAAGACGAGAACAACCGGAAGTAATATGCCTGAGGGATTCACTAGGCTGGTGACACGCTCGACAGACGTCAATTGTGCAATCCCTCATGATATACTTCCGGTAGTTATTCGTCTTGATAACTTCGTCAGCAATTGCGCAGACAAACCTTCAGTTTCCCCAAAAAGGTCACCAAAACGTAGCCAGGACACGGATGCCAGTATGTCTACTTCAGGCCTGTGGAGGGCCCGATAGAACCTGCCATGTAGCTCCTTACTCTGCCATACCTCCCTGCGGCTGTCAGTACCAGCTACTATAGGTCTGCGCCAGTTCTCCTTAGCCAGACTGAGCGGGGTGAGCATATCCACGTTAGACTTAAGAAAATAGTCTCTGAGATTGCACACCTCGCGATTATGTAGAGTTTTATTTTTAACACATTTCCGCGGGATGTACAATCTCATGACTGACGACTGTGGATGATGCATTCGAAATGCAGTCAACTGAGTCCGGACTCTCCTATCAATGGTATCGAGTTCAGTCTAAGTCCACTTGAGTATACCAAAGGAGTACATCAAGAGTGGTATGACCCAACTGTTACAAGCGCGCACCTTGTTACCACCTGACAAAAGACTGTTAAGTACTTTTTTCAGGCGGCCAAAGAAACGTTCCTGTAACATTTGCTTCATGCCGGCCTCATTGATGCATAACGCCTGGGACATACCCAAGTACTTGTAGGTCTCAGTTACGAGGAGTGATCTTAGGTTAATGGAATCAGAGAGTTGTAGACCCTCCGACTCCACCACCCTACCTCGCTTTACATGAACGACTGCGCATTTGTCCACACCAAACCTCATTTTAATAGAGTTACTGAATGCTTTGGTTACTTTCAGTAAAGCCATTAATTGAGGATTGGTGTGGGCGAATAACTTTAAATCATTCATGTAAAGCAGGTGGGATACCATCTTACCCTCTCTTCGTAACCTATAACCTAACCCTGATTTCACTAACAAAGTGCTGAGTGGGTTCAGGGCTAAGCAGAACCAAAGGGGACTCAAACTGTCCCCTTGAAAAATACCCCGCTCTATATTGTTATCGGCTCACCACTACCCAAAATCTGACGACACCATGGATAGACAAGAACTGTCCTCCACTGCTCCATACATGACTTTAAGAAGGTACATAGAGTTGCATTCACTTTATACAACTCCAGCACCCTCAAAAGCCATGTATGTGGCACAGAATCGAACGCTTTCTTATAATCTATCCAGCATGCCACCAGATCTTTACGATTGCGTCGAGCTTGTTGGCTAATAGCCATATCAATAAGGAGAAGCTCCTTAGTACCCCGGGCTCCATCCCTACATCCGTTCTAAGAGGCGTACATAATAGAATTCATTTATATGATTGTTAATTTTGACTCTCAGAATGGATGTAAGAAGTTTATAGACCGTTGGTAGACATGTAATTAAAGATAAAGATAAAGATAATTTTAATTGGTCTATAATTATTGGGCTCCAAAGTACTACCTGTTTTATGGAGCAGATGGGTAACCGATCGGCGCTTTTTTTGTATTTGCGAATTCGGTTTGCCCATGCGTAGATTTTCTGCTTCAGGAAGTCAATGCGCTCTGTGATCCGAGACGCATATTCTTGGGGACTGATACCAGTTCCCGCAAACGCTCGGGTCACATAGCGCATCACTCTTGGGCGGGTATTACCCGACCTAAAGCAGATTAGCTTACCGATGAGCACCCTTGTCTCGGCCACACGTCGTTTAATCCTGCATTGCCATGCTGGTATGGCACTGGTATGACTTAGGCCGTATAACAGGCTCTTTAATAGGAAATATAAGACCTGCCATACGACATGCTGCCACAGCAGTACAATACAGCATTGAATGAGTGTCACCGAGATTTTCACTATTTTCAAGATAACTAGACAATAATTTATCAAGGGCACTCACCAGAGCCAAATTTCGTCTATGCATAGGCAACCGAGGCAGACGTGGCCTAACATTTAAGGGCATCGATCAATATTCCCGCATCGCACATTCCAAAGCCTCCTTAATCTCTTCATTGTACTGAATACTTACTGGAATAGGTGTGTCATCCCGCCCAACACATGCATCTTCGTTTATTTGAACCACAGGTGCAGGTGTGGAAGCAGGAGCCGGGGCGGGGGTGACACAAATATCTTGCAAGCATTCTAGCCGTAGAGTCTCAAGTACGGTTTCATTCAACATGCGATTGCGTTGAATGACCCGCACTTGGTCCGATAGTCGCTGTGAAGATGTGTTGACGGAAGGTTCAAGCGCCTGAAACAGAGGAAGTATTCGAGAACGGTACGCACTGAGGTTAGTTCCCCCCTCTGTAGCCGCATAATATGCCCGCACGACGTTTTCGTTCATTGAAGTAGTCCATCGCATGCGGTGCACATTACCACCGGCAGCGGGGGCCCTATTCGAAGCCGGTTGGCCTCGGGATCCCAGGCAGGTCGGTGGCCGGCCTCTCCTCGCCTGACGTACTGGTGTTGGTGACGTCGGCGGGGAGAAAAACTCGTCTCTCGATGAAGAGCTCGACGCCGCTAGTTCCACTGATAGAGGCTGCGCGGCGGAACTTAGCGTCGAGTCCGGAGTTGTTCCACGTGCATTTGTACGTCTGGCCCTAGTCAACATTTCTCGTAATTGTAATAAATAATGTTACATTTTCTTTTTTACAGTAATAATAATAATAATAAAACATTGTAATTTTTGCTCCATATATTTTTCAAATATTTTGATAGATAAAATGTACCTATTCTATCCTAAACAGTAAAATGAATCGAAGAAGCATTACTGTGGATGCGGCGGCCAATTTCCGCGATCAACATCTTCGTTTCCGACCCCCAACTGCCCATAGTCTCCACCGCAATGGGCACAAAATAATATTGTGGCTCCATTGCGGCGTATTTCGCCCTTTTTTTGCTCGCGGCGTCCTCAGCCGCCGCCGCCGGGGCACCGAGCGATGGTGCGACCAAGATGCGTGGCCGCAACTGTGCTGACGCATTTGGCGTCCCACACCAAGCACCTGCCCTTTTTTCCACGACTATCATTATATCAGATACTAAAATATAATTATAATAGTATAATTTGTATTGTCTGCTCAGGCGGTGACTACTAACAGAGTTAAAAAAAATCGTTTCGGATATTAAGCATTATCGGGTGTTCGCTGCCTATGTAAGTAGCTATGTATGTACTACTTGCCAGTAAGTAATATTATAAAATAGATACAATTAAGCAAAAAAATTGCAGTACTAAATAGCCTGATGGTTACTGAACCATCAGGCTATTTAGTACTGCAATTTTTTTGCTTATTTGTATCTATTTTTCAATTTTATATGTGTAAGAATGATCCGTTATTAAATACGATATTTTTTTTTTCTTTCATTTTAAAATCTATATGCTGTCATTATTAATAATGAAGTTGTTTACTTGTTTAACAAAATATATAATTGTATAGGTATGTGGAACATTCTACATATTTCGTACAATGGTAATTAAGTAATTATTCACTTGCCGTGACCTCTGCATACCAAAATGTTTACCTAAAACTAGTGAACAGTCCTCGCTTCACTTTGTTATCAAAGTTTTATAATGTGTATTTTTAAGATTTAATTCAATTTTAAAGCAATTATAATTTTTCCTATAGATTTACATCGGAAAAACTCTCTAGAGCTCTCTTGCAAGCCTCTGTTTTAGAGGCTTACAAGAAGAATGCACTGACGAAATGAGCTACTTTTTGCAGCCGATTGAGCAGTCCGACTGGGGTAGTATCTCCGCCCTACAGAATACCGCGGTTATAATAACTTCGTGTTGTGTTCCCAGCGGTGAGTAGGGTAGCCATAGCTCGCTGGAGAATTTGTGCTGTCAGTGGGAAGACTAAAGGCTTGTCCTGCTTTGTCTTCTGCTGACGGCTCCGAAACTCTGTACTTACAGGGTTGGCAGCGCGACTGTGACTCCTCTGGTGTTACAGACGTCCATAGGTCACGGTAACCACTTTCCATCAGGTGGGCCGTGTACTTGTCTGCCAACAAAGTGGTATAAAAAAAAAAAAAAAAAAAAAAAACAGGATCACCAGTACTTACTTATACCATGTGAGAATGGTGACACTCAGCTTGACGGCCTCATCATATGCTTTTTCACGCCCCGCATAAAGGAACCGGGACTGTAAGGAGGAAACACGTGAGCTGGTAATGAATTCCAGGCCTTAATGGTGCGACAAAGGAAAGAATCACCGAACCGTTTAGTTCTTGATTGGATATTCTGCATCATGTGCAGGTGACATCTAAGACCTGTACGTGTTGTCCTGCGTAGCAAAGTTGAGGGTAGGACTAATTGGAAGAGCTCATCAGAATATTCACCATGGTACACAACATGGTAAAATATTGCTAAAGACGCAACATCTAAACATCCTGGAGCGACTCTGGAGTTATCTACCGATAGCCTTACGAACTGTATAGCAGAGTTTCGAGATGTGTTCCAGGTTCGCATGCATTATAAACAAAAAACCAAATTAGCAGAAAAGAAACGCGGCGTCTATAACTATCAGTGCGTAGTTTTCTTTACCGCCTATATAGCATTTTACCTTCATCTTAGCAACGTCCTGTATTCAGTAGGAATTTATGGTTCTTCATAAACGCTGACACCTTGCATTTACACCTGAATTCTGAACGATAATGTCCTAATACGAGTATGTCTATATGGTGAATAACCGCCATTTTGAAAAGCAATTTTGTTAAACAGTTATTATATTAGTTAACTTTTAGCCGTGGCTTGGTTGCGTATTAAACTTTAAAATTACCGTTATAAATATATACCACTTACTACGATACTGACATACTAAATTGACTTTCCACTCTAACTGTGATGCGGCTGAAATTCGATATTTTTCGTGAAGCGACTATCATCTGAGCTTCACAACCAATTCCACTCCAAGATAAGTAGAAATTTAATTAAGTTTTGAAATTTTTCACATTTTGTAAGCTTTTCAAGTGTGGATGCCGATCATCGCGACCAAACATACTCAATATGCTTTCCCAAGCTCTGTTCGGTGTCTCTCTCTTTGTTCCAAATTTCATCAAAATCGAATCAGTAGTTTAAGCTTGAAACCATAAAAGACAGACCGACAAACAGCAGCCTGAATGATAAGTGCTGCTGTGTAAAGCACAGATATTCTTTATCTAATTTAGACACAGATGTTTTATTGCCGCGTAGTTTCTGGCAGAGTAGAATTTGGACTACCCCATCGCTTCAAGGCGACTTAGGGATAGGGTTCATATACAGCCCAGAGCCCTCAGGCATGGCTAGAGTCAACAATAGTGCCTGGGAAACGGCTATAGGCTCACCCCCTGTTACGTGGGACCAAATAAAATAATTGGTGAAATGTGGTTATTATTTCACCTATGCCTACCTCTGGGTATAAGGGCGTGATTATATGTTTATATATCTTTTGTTGAACGTCGTATTGAATGATAATTAAAGCCTATAACATTTTTACAACCCCACAGAATGACGCTACAAAACGTAAGCAATTAAAGTGAACATTAATTACAAGTCATTAATTAGCCCCCAGCAACCGAATGGTGTAATGGAATTATCGGAAAAAGTCGAAAAGTGGCATCGCCGAACAAAACTAACGTCTGCCAGCTGGTAATGAGCAGACGAGGGAAGGAGCTACGAATTACGTGAAATAAAATATTGAGCAGTCCGACTGGGGAAGTACTTCCGCCTTACAGAATACCGTGGCTATAATAACTTCGTGTTGTGTTCCCAGCGGTGAGTAGAGTAGCCAAAGCTCACTGGAGAATTTGTGCTGTCAGTGGAAGACTAAAGGCTTGTCCTGCTTTGTCTTCTACTGACGGCACAGAAACTCTGTACTTACAGGGTTGGCAGAGCGACTGTGACTCCTCTGGTGTTACAAACGTGAGTGAGTCTTTTGAACGGAAATACTAAAGTTATTCAGTGATCAAACCGACGTGACTTCACAATGAAATACGGTTACAGTTGCAATATCGAAGTCACAGTTGCACGTTACGACACGGTATCACTTCAGCTGTCAAACGGCTGCCAAAGGGGATTGCTTTCATAAAATAGATCGTGACCAATCGTGGCCAATTTCTGTACGTGACTTTTTAGTTTGTCATTAAATTTGTGCATTTTTATTAATCGACTTCAAAAAGAGGATCTGAATGTTTTGTGTTTGTTACGCAATTTTTTTTATATTCCACAACATACAGCTTAACTAGCTTGTGTTATGGAATCTATAATGCAGATAAACATATTTAGATACTTTTATTTTGTAAATACATACATATATCATACATAGAAACACCCAGAACAATGCAAATACATAGAAACTCTGTGCTTACAGGGTTGCCAGCGCGAGTTCGACTCCCTTGGTGTTGCACACGTCCATAGACCACGGTAACCACTTTCCATTAGGTGGGCCGTGTGTTTATCTGTCAATCAATATGTATATATTATATATATACATATTCATGCATACAAATATTTACACTGAGCGGGAATTGACCCGCGCTTCCTGTGTAGCAGTCGATTATTCTACCACTATGCCACAGAGTGTACGCCAGAGAGACGTCAATTACACTGTCGATTACAGGCGCTGATCTTATTATATGTTCCTGAACTTCCACGGAATGTTTTTAAAAGAATACTTCGTAGACGAAGCCGCTGCCCGCCGCATCAGCTAGTAATATACTTATCTATAATATAATTTCAACTTTAAGCGTCAAAATTCGATGTAAACTAGAAGGGTTGCCAGACCAGAAAGCTGGCGGCATTGCCAAACTGAATGGCAATGCCGATTGTCTGTAAAATGGAAAATACGTTAAGCCCAACCACACTCATTATATAAATACACCAACATTTACAGAGAAAATGTTACAATTCCATTTTGAAAATAGAACGTCCATTTTCTTCTTACTCCTTCCTGCCTCCGCTCTAAGTGGCGACGTAAAATATTAGCAGTCGTTGACTCGGCTTCTCCATTGAACTAATTCAGTTTCTCACTGCCATCCCGTAAACACGCTCCTCGCTAACCAACAATTTGTAATTGTAACATACTACCTACTGTGTCGTGTTTAAGATAAGACTTCAGAAAATGTCCGACTATACTTTATATGTGGGTTGAGAACGTACGTGCAAAGGGTATAATATTTTCGATGTTTTTGTTACGTATATACGTTTCTTTGATATCAATAATGGTAGGTAGATACTGTGTAATGTAATTGAGCGTATGGGGAACTCACCAAGAATGCTTTTTAAAGGTCGATATTCTGGTGAATGTTTTTCGCTAGGAGAAAAGCATTCACAACACGGTCGTTTCCAAGAGCCAGGCAAATTCAAATCAATATAAAGAGAAAGAAAGCGACCTCGGACTCAAAACTACAAGTTTTAGATAGGTCTAGTTGTACCTATACTATAACGCTGTGATGACGACAATTTGATATAAACAATGATATATTATAATAATAGATACGTCATTAGAATTAAATTAAAATTAAATAATATATATAACCAAGTGGCTGTACTACCCATTGTGCATTAAACTGTAACTTTAATTATGTCTGTAAATATTTTATAATATTGGTGTACAATAAAGAATTATCTATCTATTTATCTATCTATCTATCTATCTATCTATCTATCTACAAGGAATACTTATGAGGCACTGAACAGTGAAAACATAGATTTAAAACTAATGGGAAAAGTACCAACGTGTCAGATATTTATATTTGTTTATTGTATATAACATGTTGATCTATTAAAACATTATTTGATAGTACAAAACACACATTGTTCTATGTATGAAATGTATAAATTTCAACTATTATTTCTACTAAAAACTAATCAGAAACAATAATGAATAATTAAAATAAAACTAAAAGAACTATTATAGAACTTATAGCTAAAAAAATAATTAAAATAGGTATTGAACTACTTCAATAACTTTCTACGGTATTATAATCGACATAATCTGCTTCAAGTGCAGCAGTGGTGGCAAAGAAACGCAGCCAAAATTAATGGAATGCTTTAGCTAGTAATGTTAGCAATTCATTCGAGTATCGGGGGATTGGTGGATTCTATTTGAATCAATCCAAATTCTCTCCAAATCTATTTCATTGGAAATACTTATTCAAATTCACAACAGCAGAAGCTAAACCAATGATCGACTGGATAAAATTACCAAAAATACCAAATGAAAAATAAAATTCATTTCAGTTATTATTAGATCAATAAACCAACTTTCATAATCTAGGTAAATACTATCCTAACTTAAAGTCACGTGGTTTCTGGTAGAGTAGAATTTGGGCCACCCTGTCTCTTCCCATACGGTGTCGTACAAGGCGACTAAGCAATAGGGCTGATTAACATCATCATCATCATCATGACAGATATATACGCCTTAGACTCAGGCACCGATACAAGGCTCGAGTCAACAATAGTGACCGGAAGACGGCAATAGGCTCAAGGCCGTAAGCAAGGGCCCGAAAACAATGATTGATGAAATGTGGGTATTAATTCACCTCTGCCTAACCCTTTGCGAATAAAGGCGTGATTATAGACGTATGTTTAGAGTAAGACTACCACGCAAGAATAGCCAAATGAATCTAAATGTAGACAGATAATAATCTGTAATAGCACTTTTCTTGTGGATCGCGGGTATGGGATCGACATTTTTTTATACAACTTGGTGGCAGACAATCTCTCGGCCCACCTGATTAAAAGTGGTTATCGTGACCTATGAACGTGTGCAACACCAGGGGAGTTACACAAGTGCTACCGACCCTGTAAGAACAGAGAGTTTCTGTGTCGTCAGTGCAGAAGAAACAATCAGAACAAGCCTTTAGTCTTCTCACTGACAGCACATAAACATTCCAGTGAGCTCTGGTTCCCCTACTCACCGCTGGGAACACAACACAAGGTTATTATAGCCGTGGTATTCTGTAGGGTGGAGGTACTTCACTAGTCGGACTGCTCAATTCGGACGGGAATATAATAGAGTCTCTATGTTTGCGGAACTGAGATATTCTTAATTCTATGGGAGCCGTATAAGTGCCTCACACCAAAGCAGCATTTACTGCGCACAAAGCAAATTGCCAAGAAAAATCTCCCCTAAATCGTAATTTGGTGTCATCGTAGTAAACAAAGAAGATTGTAGCCACGTTGCCACAACAAATTACTAAGGCGCTTCTACCGAGATTCCAACTTAGCTTGTGATTGATTAAACCACAGCAGTATATCAATCCGAGCTCGTTAATGATGGCGCACACTTGTCGCCGTGTGTGCGGTGTCTTTTACTCGACGGCATTCAAGTAGCGTGCCTTTCGAAATACAGACACTACCTCTGGTTTTCGAACGACAAAGTTTCAGACAAAAGACGTACCTAAAAGGGTCTGCTGGTATTAAACCGTGACATAATAGGTGCTAGTACTGCACGGGTTTATTCACTTTAAATAACTTATTATTATGAAGAGGCACAGCGGGATTTCTCTTACGAGGTGCTGGATAGCCTACTAGCTGATGCCCGCAGCTCCTCTCATGTAGAATTCTGATTACGATCACGCTACCAATCGGAACCTATTCCAGAAATAAAAATAAGTCTATACGTTATTACTGACAAACTATCTCTTTACTAAATTTTACCAGATCGGTTCAGCCGTTTGAGTATTATTGAGTAATAAACATCCAAAAATATTCACCAATTTTCACATTTTTGATTATTGCTAATAATTCTACATGAATTAACTTTCAAAATAACTAGAATTCTGGAAAATATCAAAGTTCAGCCAAATCCGCAGTTAGACTGGTAAAGCGGACCCCAGACTCCGAAGTAAAAGCTTCGGAGTCTGGGATCCGCTTTCTGGACGTGATTAAAGAATTCTGGAAGTGATCAAATTTGAAAATCAAAATTCCATTACATTCACAATCATAATATTCAAATGCAAAGCGTTACTATAATTTCTACGGAGCTCAGCGTTGTTAAGTAAACCCATGGCGAATTTAAGGAGAAATGGTTCTCCATAAATTTACCGTGGGCTTAAACATAATTAAGGTATAACTAACGGCTCGTCCCGGCTTCATACAGGAAAGTTTCGTATTTTACTTCCTCAATGGTGAAATTTACAAAAATTCTGTCGCAAGATGCTCTTGATTTTTGAAAATCACTGCTTTGATCAAAAAGAAACAAGTTTATAGCATTTTAGACTCCGCATTTGTTTCTTTAATTATCCTGGACTTTAATTGTTCGGTACCTAAAATTACTAGTACATTAGTAGTAACTGAATTTACTAATATTTCCCTTAATCCCTCTAGCTAAGATGGAGACAAGTATAGTACAAATCCACATTGGTAGTGTAATGGCTAGGGTCGAACCTGGAAGCTTTCGATCATAAGGCTGACTTCTTAACAATTAAGTTACCTACAACGCGACATTTGAATTTCGGTTGAAATTTCCACACTGACGAATTAGAACGGGAACAAAATTCCAGGCGGGTGAATTCGCGGGTAACAGCTAGTATATATCAATTTTACTTAAGAAATCCAACTTTAGTTAATTATGTGCCGTAATTTAGGATCAAGTCTTATGTGTTTAAAGGGACACATCGCATTTTGTAACACCATAAACTTCATATCACTCAGATGCGTAGTGTACAGAAGTGATAACAAGAAACATTCGAACGAAAATGCTTAAGGGTCTAAAATTAGTGATGTGACGTCATGAACCCACATTGCGAACATTACTTTGACCCTTAAGTAACAATTCGAGCTATTTCAGATTACAGAGGAGGGTCGAGTTACTCGACCCTCCGTTATGTCTACTATTTTGATGTCTCTATTCGAGTACAGCGTTGGTATAAAGATTACTACTAACTCTGGTTTTGTTTACATACACTTAACAGAATATACAGATAATCTTACGAATATATTCAGTAACTGCGGTAGCCTAGTGGTATGGGTAATGGACTGCTGAGACGAGGTTTTGGGTTCGATCTCAGGTTTTACCATGGCACACACCAATCACTTTTCGATGCTTTTCAAAGTTATATGTGTATTTATCGCAGGTTTATAAGTGTCCGCTTAATGACAATAATAGGCTTGCCACCTATTACATTGGGATCTAAACATAAACAGGCGAAACGAGGGCGTTAGCACCTCTGCTTACCCCTTCGGGGATATATCCGTTGCTTTAAATATAACTTATAGTATTAGCACAAACCTTTGTGGTTTATTAATACTACTAAACTGCTATTTATGTTCTACGTATTATGTAACTTGTTAAATAAATTTAAGAAAATGAATTAAAATAACATACATACATACATATATATAATCACGCCTTTATCCCCGAAGGCAGAGGTGAATTAACACCCACATTTCTTGTATTCGGTCCCACGTAATAGGGGTGAGCCTATTGCCGTTTGCATGGCACTATTGTTGACTTGAGCCTTGTATCTATGCCTGGGTCTGAGCTGTATATATCTGCCCTATATTTTTCTATGTAGGTATAACATCTAAATAGCAAATGCACCAAATTTATCTACATTATGCAGTAAATGATTCTTGACATCTCTTATCAAGAAGATTTTTTCTTGGAAAGTTACTGTGAACGCAGCAAATGCTTCTTTGATATGTAGCCCCTTAAAGGTATGATTCCGAAGGCGGCCGCATATGATAACTGAAGACGGGGAAAGTATCGTGATGAAATAGACTTTATAAAATATGATATTTTTTTAATGGTTTTAATTCATTGCGGCTTCTCTATAGTGCCATTTAATCTGTATGGAAGTTAAACAAGTTATGTATCTGAAGAGACACACGTCATCCGAACTCACAAACATTCCATAGAAATAAAAGGAACTCAAACCTGTAATCCGCCCATTTTTCTTAGATGTCATCCGCACACGGTGCAAAACATCCGTTCAAGAACCAAGCGGTTCGGAGACTCTTTCCTCTGTCGCACCATTAAGGCCTGGAATTCTATACCAGCTCACGTGTTTCCTTCTTCCTACAGTCCCGGGTCCTTTAAGCGGGGCGTGAAAAAGCATATGATGAGGCCGTCAGGCTGAGTGTCACCATTGTCACATGGTATGTGTAAGTAATGGTGACCCTCTTTTCTGGGACTTTGCCTTCAGCTTACCATCAGGCAAGGCGAAGTCCAATTGACGTGTACTATATATAAAAAATAAATAAAAAAATAACCATAATTTGTATATTTTCACATACATTACTTCTTAAACTTCAATACGCATAAACGGCACCCTTGAGAAGTCACAATGAATTAAAAACAATAAATGAAATAATCATATTCAAGTGTATTTACGTTGTCAGTTGTCGTATTTTTTTTTTATACCACTTAGTTGGCAGACAAGCTCACGGCTTACCTGATGGGAAGCGGTTACCGTGGCCTATGGACGTATGCAACACCAGGGGTGTCACACTCGTGCTGCCGACCATGAAGAAACCTTCTGATGCCCCTCTTGAAGAACCCCATATTTCAGGCGCTTGGGAATTATACCTTAAGTCTGTTCATCCGCATTGTAGAACTCATATTTAGTTAGGCTAGTTACGTGAAGCCGTGAAATTTACAAGTACATCCTTCTAAGCCGAGCCCAGGAAATAACAAGATGTAATTTCATGTAATATTGTCTGAAGCCGCCAATTCATAATTAGTTATGTTGCTCACGTTCACTAGTAACACACACGATTGGTGACAGCGGCAAATTGAAAAAGTTTGTCCATCTGTCCATCCCTTAGTTAAGGCTCTAATCTTACGTGACACCTTCGTGAGATGTGGGGTTTACTATTAATCATAAAGTTCTGTAGAATAAACCACTGACTATACTATGAATTTATTGCAGTTTCAGAACGAAAGATTTTGGGCAAAATATTTCTAGACTGTGCGAAACTATGCCCGAAATCTTCCACTCCGAAACGTCTATAAAATCAGCATGTATAAACATAGAGTTTAGCGGTATAGAGTTCCACTGCTAAGTCGGAGGTTGCGGGTTTGAATCCTGTTCCTCCGCGTTCTAGAACCCATAACATTAGCTAGTTCAGCTTTAGGTCTATATAACGTTGTGTAAAATGTACTAGAATAGATAATAGCGATAATAATATGAGAAGAATGTGGTTTCTTCTTGAGGGCATGTTTTTTTTATACCACTTAGGTGGCAGACTAGCACACGGCCCACCTGATGGAAAGTGGTCACCATGGCCTATGGACGTGTGTCTTCCCACTGACAGCACAAACTCTCCAGTAAGCTCTGGATACTCACCGCTGGGAATACAACACGAAGTTATTATGTCCGCGGTATTCTGTAGGGCGGAGTACTTCCCCAGTCGGACTGCTCAATTGGACGAAAAACCGCCGTATCCTACATCCTTATACGAGGCAGTATGGGGTTAGTTAACTATTTTTGATTTGGTTTGTGCGCCTTTCGCCCAAGGGGAACGTCTACATCAAACAAGATGTGCATGTACTTACAATAAATAAAAACTTTAAAAAAATCTAAACAAGAAAATAACAAGGATAGCCATGGTCGTATGCGACTTTGCCTTAAATGTATTGTTTTGTAGACTAAGTGGAATACAACCACAGCTATCCTTGATGATTTAAAGAACTTTTCGCACATACATACAGTCACGCGTTTTTCCCAGTGGGGTAAGCAGAGACTATAATTTTCCACTTGCTACAATCCTGGCATACATCATTCGCTTCTTCTACTTTCATACATGCTCGCCGGTTTCGGGTACTGACATGTCATTTCTTTAAAATGCCTTCTGCTAATTGACATACGAATATCAAGGTCGACACCTATCTGGTTGTCCATTCACCCTCGCTTCGTAAATTTGTTTCATCAACTTTGGTACAATGCAGCTCAGAAACAGTAAATAAAAGGTGGGTTTAGCTAATTCGACCGAACGTCACACGCCTTGTTCCGCGGCGTGGTCTACGTAAATGGATCGGATTAATGTTGCCGCCGCCTTTCGTGAGGCATCTAGCCCCTACTAGCTAATTGGTTTAAAGTTGCCGCAAAAGTTGGCACATTGCAGTGGTTTGTGTTGTAAACTACAAATACTATACTATAAAAGGAGGTAGGACACAGCGGTATTTCAACCCAATTGAGAAGTCCTACTACGGAAGTAATTATAATAATAATAACGTCTTTATTGTACACCAATTACACATTACACTAGAGTATGTGATACAAGTTCCGTGGCACGTACAGATGGCGGCCTTATCGTTCTGCGGCAATTTCTTACAGGCAACCATAGGATGGAGATAAGAAAATAGGAGAAGAATATTTTAGGGCAGTTAGGTTAGGTTAGGTTAGGTTACCTCCGCCCTACAGAATACCGTGGCCATAATAACTTCGTGTTGTGTTCCCAGTGGTGTGTAGGGTAGCCAGAGTTCACTGGAGAATTTGTGCTGTCAGTGGGAAGACTAAAGGCTTTGTCTTCTACACTGACGGCACAGAAACTCTGTCCTTACAGGGTCGGCAGTGCGAGTGTGGATCCTCTGGTGTTACGCACGTCCGTAGGGCACGGTAACCACTTTCTATCAGGTGGGCCGTGTGCTTGTCTGCCACCTAAGTGGTATAAAAAAATGCCGATCCCATACCTGCGATCCACAAGAACAGTTCTTTTACAGACTATTTATTATCTGCATGTCTACATTCAGATTCATTTGGCTATTCGTGCGTGATAGTGTTATTCTAAATATACGTCTATACATTTCAACGAGAAGTAGTTTTTTTTTAATATTATCAGAATAAGGTTGAAAAAATTGATAGTTGACAGGACCGGATTCGCCCTATATTTTAATTAATTAAATTCTAGAATATATTACTCAGCGCTATTAAATGGATGGAGTAGCTTGAGATATGAGTTTTAGAATGCGTTTAATGCCTTTTTGTCAGGGTGTACCTTCCGTATACCTGTTCACATTATTAAATCTTGACATTAATGTACACAAGACTTTGCCTCTCATTGGATTGCAATTCCTCTGTGCACTTCCGGGTTTGCTGAAAGAGATCTCAACATTGAGTTAAGCTCGCCTTAGTACGTAACATTACACTTCCTTGCATTATATGCCTTGTTAGTGTACAATAAAGAACAAATTTAAAAAATGTACTACTATTTGTACTGACTGACTGATTTCTTCATCATAACATCAATAGCGTGAAAAAATCAATAGGATTTATTATCAATAATAATAATAAATCAATAGCTGTCCATTAAGCACTAAATGTATCTAATACACGAGATTCATGAGGTATAGGGTTCGATTTATATAGCTCACTAGCACCACGCCGCGGTTTCACCCGCGTAAATCCTGATCCCATGGGAATATCGGGATAAAAAGTAGCCTATGTTACTCACAAAGAATGTAGCTTTCAAATGAAAAAAGAATTATTAAAATCGGTCCAGTACTTTTTGAGTTTATTCGTTACATACAAAAATACAAGTCTTTCCTCTTTATAATAATATATATAAATAGTACAGATAAACACCTTCCACTCGTACTATCTAAAATATTAATTCGCAGCTCATTCCTGAACCCGAAGTGACCCCAATCACCTTAAATTTCTAGTTTAAGCTTTATGAAATTATTGTTACTAACTCTTATATAGTTATATATAATAGTAATTGTTGCCCGGTGCTTCGTCCACATGGAATATTAGACGTGTTCTCATATAGACATATTCGCAAACTCATATTTAAAATTCATAGAAATGGCAATAAAGGTTCTAAGGTCCTCACAGTAATCAACAGTATAATAGTGATGCTGCTTCTTTGTTATATGACACAAAACTCGCATGCTTATCAATTCGCTTATGTAAAATAATATTACATTGCGGTCATTGATGTGGGTTGTGCTTTTACCTAACAGAGATATGTACTGTAAACTTTTAATATCATTGTATAACGCATAACTGTTAAATGTTCCAATAAATAAATAAAGGACCTACCGAAACATTCACGATATTTTTTATTTATTTTTTATTTATTTATTCATTCATAACAACTTTTACATTGTGTTGAATTATATTAATAATAATAATAATAATATAATATATTAATAGTGTAAAACTTGCAAGGATATTTACCATGTTTATTATTGTCTCTGAGTAACCGACATTTCGGCGCTGTTACAAGCGCGATGATCACGGTATACTGACTGGTGTAGTTGTTATTAGGCAGACCATATCGGTCTACTCTCTTCTGCACTCGTTTGTCACGCGCATCGCCCCTACTACTGTCAGCGTTCTCACGATATAGAAGAATAGTAACATTGACGCTATGTCCGGCCGTGATTAAATATGCACATTCATCCTGTGTATTGCATGCAGCCCCGCCCAATGAAGTACTATTTCTACAATTCACAGATCCCTGCATTTAAATAAGTCTATGTGATATGAATACTATAATTCCCTGTGCCAAATTGCATATAGATCTGTACATACATTCTGGCCTCCGATTCTGTTCATTTTGTCATAGCAAAATCACTGTTTTACCACTGACACTGCAAAAATGACAGTTCATTTTAGACGTTACCCACATGTTGTTAAAGTCTAAAATCAAATGGCATCTTGTAGAGTGAATGAAAAATGAAATGAACATTTATTCATTTAACTTTGAACTTTAAGATTATATATATATAAAGTCTAAAATTCAATGGCATTTTTGCAATATCAGTGGTATGACATTGGTTTTGTTATGACAAATTTAGTAGAAATGTGAAAAGTAGTGCTAAAAGGGTCCGCTAAGATCTTATGAACTCAAGCCAACCATGTACACCTGCTGAACAAAGGACAAGGCTCTGTCGAAGGTACCCTGTTTGGAGATTGGAGGTCATACGATCTCACAATATATTTATCATTGACCAAATTAGCCAATTCTATGAACATGAGAATCCCTGGATTGCAGCTGCGCTGTAGTTCCTACATAGGCCAGACCAAGCGAACCATTGCAGAGAGAGTCAGAGAACATATCGCAGCTGTGAAAAACCGTCAGTTTAATAAATCGGTAGTAGCAGAACATCTTGAGTCAGGTACCAATAACATGATTGACCTTCATCAACCCAAAGTCCTCTCCACTGATCGCCTTTACTATTCACGGATTGTGCGTGAAGCCATTGAAATCAAAAAATATAAAAATTTCAATAGGGAAGATGGATTCAAACTATCCGGAACATGGAATCCAGTGATTAAGATACTAAAACCAAAAAACACAGTGCCGTTAAAAACTGACATAGTGAGTGTGGTGTGTCGCCAGAGTAACCGTTCATAATAAGTGTAATGGTGGGTAGGCGCTCAAAAAATGTTCCCCGCATATCTCTCGACGCTCGAAGACTAGTCAAGTCGTGACCACGGGACCACGGATGATATAATTCGCGAGAAGTCCCGATACCTTGTATAATCATGAGAATCCCTTTTATTAACGTGCGGAAATCCACTAGTATACGGGGGTGGTTATGTAGAACTCGAACCTCGTCTTGGGCCATCAGTGTGAGTGAGGTAGCCTCTGGTATATCCCTCGCGAACATGGTGACCCCGGGCTCCGAGGCAACCGGAACAGATAATGAATTAAAACATTAAAACAACTAAAATGTTATAAAAATTATAATAGGTACCTACCTACTGCCTACATCAAGATTATTTTTTTCAATCATATTCCTTTAGTCCCGAGCAGGGAATTCAACGTAAACGAAATAGTTATGTTGTAATACAAAGCAAATTCGATTCCCGAATATGCTCGATTGATTTCCCTAATGGTAACAATAACAATCTGCTGGAATATCAAGCCTCAAGAGACATGTTTAATTACAAGGAGCCCTGCAGGTACCCTGTATAAATAAAAATGAAAACCTTTATACCAAACAATAAGACTTTTTTTACGTTTCGAACTCAGGTTTTAGTCGAACTTTTGAGCGCTCCAACTACTCGTAACGATTGCTATAGATGTTCGTATCGTAACCGGGACAGACGGCTTAACGTACTTTCCGTATGTACATATATATAATCATGCCTTTATCCCCGGAGAGTTAAGCAGAGGTGAATTAACACCCACATTTCAACAATAATTGTGTTCAGTTCCACGTAATAGGGGGTGAGCCTTTTGCCATATTCCGGGCAATATTATTGACTCGATCCATGCATCTGAGGCTGAGGCTGGGCAGTATATATCTGTCTGACGTTAAACATCCCTATCCCTTAGTCGCCTTTGTACGACACCGCATGGGAAGAGATGGGGTGGCCCAAATTCTACACTGTCAGAAACCACGCACAGGAATAACCAAACCAATACAAATAGATATATTCATGCACACAAATATTTGCATCAAGCGGGAATCGAACTTGTATATCAGCCACTACCAAGTCCACTACCGTCACGCCATAAAGGCTGTATCATCCTTTACCCAATGTCCCAGCTACCGTTAGATATTATCTAGTAGGGGACTACCGGGAATAATTCTAGATACATATATTGATAACTCACTTGCACTTTTCCACATTACTTTATTACTTATTACACCTGACCGGTTTCGCCTTACGGCATCCTCAAAGGTTTATAATGACATTTAAGAACATTCCTATTAGAAACATTGCGAAACTCAAACATATTACACATGTGGGTAGTTGTAAAATTATGTATACCAGTATAATTTTCTCATCATTTTCTGACAATGTAATACACATAAGCTCTAGACACCCATTGAGTCACAAACACGCGGCCTTCCACTCAATGGTGCACCGTTTATTGTCGATTTCAATGTCGCAGTCGGACTTTGAGGAGGAACTATCAGTGACCAAATTAATAGCTACTAATAATGGATTTCTATCCCAACTGACAGATGGTATAATGGCACGTAAAAGATCCAGGGCTGTCATAAGCCTTGCATACAAAAAATCTATGACCCCGGAGACAGACAAGAAGCGATGGGCTCGAATACCGTTCATCGGTCATATTTCTTACAAATGCGCTAGACTCTTATCCGAATGCAAAGCTGCTTTTTATACCACACACAACATTCAAAAGTTAATATGTAATAATAAAGATGTCACTCCCATTGATCAAAAAAGTGGTTTATATGAATTAACATGTTCCACCTGTAATAAAAAATATATTGGCCAAACAGGACGATCTTTTGAAACTAGGGTCGCTGAACATGTTAGATGCTGGAAACTTAAAAAAACCGATTCAAATTTTGCAGAACACCTCCTTAATGAAAACCACTAGAAGGGACTACTGGGAATAATTCGTTTTATTCAATAACAATATTTATATAGGATATTTTATTATGAATAGTACTTACAGTTGCTGTTTACTAGGTGACTCAAGCTCACGTGGAAAACGTTTACCTACACAATATTGTGAGTTTACCTTTGTAGTTTATACAGAGCACGTATATATTGCCTTTGTGAGATGAATTCCCTATTCATATTGACGGCGTGTCCCACAGAGAGATGCAATATTTTATGTTTGATGCCACATATCCTTGCTAGGAGCATAGAATACAAACTATTACTTTTTACTAGAGCAGCTACGCTCTCGGTTTTTAAAATGCATTTGTAGAAACAGATCCACATAATTATCATCGCTGACATTCCCGTGACAATGTTATTCGATACGACGGGAACAATGTTAGTGCTTAATGAAATAACATAAAATAAATCGCAACAGAATCTCCTAAAATTTTATTTCATTGAATATAAAAAAAAATTATACCACTTAGGTGGCAGACAAGCACACAGCCCACCTGATGGAAAGTGGTTACCGTGGCCTATTGACGTGTGTAACACCAGAGAAGCCACACTCGCGATGCCGACGTCAATTAAAATTAGTTGAAGTTAGAGTTTATTTTCCGGTACTAACTTTTATTATTGTCAAACGTGACTTAAATAATTTTGAATTTCAGTATAAAAGTAAACATACTTACTTTGTGTGTATTTAAATACTTTGTGTCGAGAAATAATCCCCCGCTAAACACTGAATTAATTTTTCTGTGTTAAAATTTAATATCCCCGACACAAGAAATACATTCAAAAATGAAAAAAGTAAACGTGTATTTGAGATTCAAACGCCGTGTCGGGGGATACCTAACTGGTAACGGACTCTGTCATTTTTTTATATATAGGACACGTCAATTAGACTTCACTTCGCCTGATGGAAAACCGAAGCCTATCATAATGGTCCTTGGAATTAAACACTTAATTTTTGTACTATTTATTTTCACTAGTACAAATTAAATTCTGCAGTGTACAGTTTAGATTTTAAACATACAAACAAGAACCAAACGTCTCGAACTGATCATTTTTGGTACACACGGTACACGGTATATTGCGGTGAATTTTCCCCTTTCTAGAAAAATAACCGTATAATTTTAGCCATGATAACAAAATACCGTTTCAGTAAAGACACAAACAATATCCTTTTAGTTCACCTTCGCACAGGTAAAACTAGTCTAAGGCAAAAGTTCGCTCGGACTATAAAACTTGTACACATAATCTTTCAATAACTACTTCGTCTTGAATGGCGTTAATGAATCGTACTTGTAGTCATTCGAAAAGGCGCCGCCCACACTCAATATTCGTTTGTATACCGGCTCCTTAAGAAGTCGGTTGATATTTAAGATTGTAGTACGTAAATACAGTCACTGTAGCAATAAAATGTGCCACTGAAAAAGAAATATTTTAGTTGTACCTCTCCTAGTAAACAACGTGTAATAATATGGTTTGTCATTTACATATTTTGAATGTTCAATTGCTTCTTTGGTATTGCAAACTTAGCACGGAATGGTAGGAGACGACGGTATTTCCGTCCAATTGAGCAGTCCGACTGGGGAAGTATCTCCGCCCTACAGAAACCGCGGACATAATAACCTCTTCTTATGTTCACTGAAGAGTTTTGTGCTGTCAATGGGATGACCAAAAGCTTGTCCTACTTTGTCTTTTACACTGACGGCACAGAAACTCTCTGTGCTTACAGGGTTGGCATAGCAAGTGTGACTCCCTTGGTTTTGCACGCGCCCATAGGCCACGGAAGCCACTTTCCATCAGATGGGCCGTGTGATTGACTGCCACCTAAGTTGTATAAAAAAAGCTCTACTGTCATCGTGTCCACGGAATGAGGATATTATTTATACCACTTAGGTGGCACACAAGCACACGGCCTACCTGATGGGAAATGGCTACCGTGACCTATGGACTCGTGCAACACCAGAAGCGTCATACTCGTGCTGCCGACCCTGAAGAAACCTCCTAATGCCCCTTTTGAAGAACCCCATATTGTTGTAGGCGCATGGGAAGACCGCAGCACGGAGTTCATTCCACAACTTGACTGTGCGTGGGATGAAGTTTCTTTCATACCGCACAGTGCGTACCGTCTCAGGTTGCAATGTGTGGGGATGAACTCCCTGCCTACGGCGAGCGGCGCGATGATAGAATGTTGCTGTGGGCATCATGTCAAACAGTTCATCTGAGCAAAAACCGTAGTACAGGCGGTAGAACACACACAGCGAAGAAAAGTCCCTCCTAAAGCGGAGAGGTTCCACATCACCTGCGAATATGGGATTGTCAACCAGCCTCAACGCCCGTCTTTGCACCGAGTCGAATGGGTCAAGCTGGTAAGCAGGCGCTCCAGCAAAAAAAGGACAGCAGTACTTCATGTGAGGCCGGACCTGTGCTTGTAAAGAAGGTTTCTCTGCCCCGCAGTGAAGTACTACCTCGCCCTGTTGAGCACACCAAGTTTCTTTGATGCCAACTTAACCCTGTCCTCCAAATGACTGCGGTACTGGACATCGCTGGAGATGTCGACAGCAAGGATCCCGATACTCGAGGTAATGGTAAGCGGTGTGCCCAGGAATAGCGGCGCCACAATAAATGGGATTTTCTTAGCAGTGAATACACACACTTGTGTCTTAGTGAGGTTGAATTGGACTAGGTTTAGCCGTCCCCAATCGGACGTGGGACCGAATTCAATGATTGGTGAAATTAGGATGTAACTTCTTGGGTCTACCCCTCCTACCGGGGTATAAACATTCAAAGCTTTTCTTCTATTGTAGTGGATAGCACATCAACATAGCTTTTTCCGTTTTGTACTAGGCAATTATTAAATTAAATTATTTACCTGATCCCAAGAGAGTTGTTATGCCAACAACACATCCAAGACTCAGAAGTACATTATGTTTGGCCGCTTGATCAATAATTATGTGCACATCTGTGTAAATGATTGAATACAATTGAATTTGATTGAATTGAATTGAATACAGTTGGCTAATTTTACTTAAAAGAGAAAGAAACAAAACTGCATAAATGTTTTTCGAAAAGTCACTAGACTAACCCGGAACATAACATCCTGTATTTTTATAGTATCAAACGATAGGGTAAAACATAAGCATCAAATTTCTCTAACAAACATGATAAATTAAATGAAAGGAAGTCCATCAAATCTTAATTTATAAATTCAATACTAACAGACTCAGCCCTTGTACTCAAGGAAAGTTAAAAGATTTGATGGCTGATTTGATTAACATTAGTATTAAATGATTGAACTTTATGATTGAACTTTGTTTCCGGGGTTCGATTTTTTTCATCCTGTATAATTAATTTCAATATCCCACCTTTTTCCACGACCAGAAGTGACAAATGAATCTTGATACATGCAAGCACGAATATATAGACACACATAAACACTGACATAAAAATGTGGACCTGAAAGAAATCACAAATCAAATCAAACATTAAGGTTTACTACTAACTACGCGGCAATTGATTTTTATAGACATTACTAGCTTTCCCACCCGGCTTCGCCCGTTGCATAATTTGAAACCTCATATCACTACTATGGGCCCGTAATTTTTTAATCTTCAAATATTTGTATGCATGAATATTTATATTTGCATTGGTCTGGGTGTTATACATATACATAATATGTATGTATTTACAAAAAAAAAGCATCTAAGTATGTTTATCCGCACTCTAGATACCATAACACAAGCTAGTTAAGCTATGCTTACCATGGGTCTAGATAGCGTTGTGTAGAATGTTGTGGAATATTTATTTATTAATTTATGATTTGACGACCTCCGTGGCGTAGCGGTAGAGTATTCGACTGCTATGCAGGGGGCGCGGGTTCGATTCCCGCTCAGTGCAAATATTTGTATGCATGAATATGTATATTTGCATTGGTCTGGGTGTTTCTATGTATAATATGTATTTACAAAAAAAAGTATCTAAGTATGTTTATCCGCATTCTAGATCTCATAACACAAGCTAGTTAGGCTATGCTTACCATGGGTCTAGATAGCGTTGTGTAGAATGTTATGGAATATTTATTTATTTATTAATGTATGGAAATCTGCCGGATAGGCTGACATTTTATGATCACTGCACGGCTTTAAGTAGTAGCGTGACAATATGTAGCTTAAAACCTTTTTCGATAAACGGACTAGTTAATACAAAAAAAAGAGCCTTTGCAGATGCGTAAAGGTGTTGCAGTATTTTACCGCCTGTACCATAGTGAATGTTCTGATGAGCTCTTCCAATTAGTCCCACCCTCCCCTTTCCTACACAGGACAACACGTGCAGGGCTTAGATGTCACCCACACACGGTGAAGAGTATCCGATCAGAACCAAGCGGTTCGGTGACTCTTTCCTTTGTCGTACCATTAATGCCTGAAATTCATTACCAGCTTACGTGTCTCATTCTTCCTACAGTCCCGGGTTAAGCGGGGCGTGAAAAAGCATATGATGAGGCCGTCAAGCTGAGTGTCACCATTGTCACATGATATATGTAAATAATGGTGACCCTCTTTTCTGAGACTTTGCCTTCAGCTTGTCATAAGGCAAGGCGAAGTATTATTGACGTGTCCTAGATAAACAAAAAACATTTTTCAAATCAAATATATCACGATATAAAATTACGAAACATAAAACAACTAGGTACACATAAACACGACCTGCATTTTAGTTTTAAAAATTACAACAAATTCGATCCAAACTAATATACAGTTATCTAAGAGAGAATCAATTCACTTGCTAAGAAACAGAAACAATATTCAGTTAATTCGTCCACGTACTAACTATGGTAAAAAAACGATATTATTCGATGGAGCACAGCTTTATAATAAACTACCTAACAACTTTAAAAATATTGATAATTTGAATGTGTTTAAGGGTAAACTCAAAAACTATGTACAACAAATGTAATCATTTAAAGTAGACAGGATAGAGGAAGACATTTATTGTAAATTTCTAAATTATTGTAAATCTCATTTTAAGTGAACTTTATGTTTTTATGAGAAATAAATTTCTTTAAACCTAAACCTAATTGGAACCAGTAGTCCTAAGATTAGCACGTTCAAACAAACATACTCTTCAGCTTTATAATACTAGTAACATAACATAACATAAATTTACACCTTTATCCTCGAAGGGGTAGGCAGAGGTGCTAGTAATACTAGTATAGATTATAATTATCACATTACTGATACTTACTCGTATTGGTTTTTGCCTCTCCAACATTAAAGCATATAATAATACAAATGCAGTTACTATTAAATAGACACAGCCGAAAACTGTTAAATCACTAATTACTGCAAAAAAAACGTTCTGAGTTAGTATTATAATCGAAGCCATCAATTCAATCAATTAGCCTATGATAGTCCAGTACTGGACAAATGCCTCTCCCAACGTGCCTCATTGCAGGACGCGGGGGCGGCGCGCCTGGCGCGCCTCCCCGTTTTCCGGGGACGAGTTGGGGACTCTGTAGTCATCACACACCCGAGGAGAGGGCCAGATCGTGAGAGATGGCCCTGGGTCGGCCGGGGTGCGAGGGATATGCCTGTCAACCTCACCTTCGGCAACCAAAACGACCCGCAAGCGGCGTGCGTTTTAATCGGTTCGAGTCCGACATAACCTCTTCCACCGGCTCTGGTGGGGAGGTATCCGTGGGGATTTTGCGCACGTAAAAAAAAACGTGCCTCATTGCTCCCGATCCTCCGTCTACCTCATCCATACCTTCCAAGTCATATGGCAAGGAGTCAATGTAGTTTAGGTGTAACGTATTAGGGCTAAGGTTAGATCCCCCCTTAATCTCATATTAGAATAGTTGTAGTAGTAAAAATCCGGGTGATAAAAAGAAAACAAGTATCACCACTCCATCTCATCTGACAGGTGTCGTATGAGGCGACTAATGAAAAAAATACGCAGACGATAAGAGAACGAAATCGAAATGAAACCTTGTATCAACCCATCTGGCCAGCGTGTGAACAGTAGGCCCAAGCCTACCAAAATTGGAAGAGGGCTATGTCCTGCAGTGGAGTGGATAAAAAAACGTATCAGAATTTAGTGATTGTTTTACTTTAAACGACAAACAAACATGAGGAGGTAGGACACGGCGGTATCTCCGCCCAATTGAGCAGTCCGACTGGGGAAGTACCTCCGCCCTACAGAATACCGCGGTTATAATAACTTCGTGTTGTGTTCCCGGCGGTGAGTAGGGTAGCCAGAGCTCACTGGAGAGTTTTTGTGCTGTCCACGGGGATGACCAAAGGCTTGTCCTGCTTTGTCCTCTACACTGACGGCACAAAATCTCTGTTCTTACAGGGTCGGCAGCACGGATGTGACTCCACTTATGTTACACACGTTCATAACGTAACCACTTTCCATCAGGTGGGCCATGTGCTTGTCTGCCACCTAAGTTGTATTAAAAAAAAAATTGCCTCCCCGCAGGGATGACAAAGAACCCGAACATGTTGGTCATTTGAGTCAGTTATTGATATCATCTGCGGATTTAAAAAGGTCACAATGAGTGATTCTTCTAAAATCGAGTAACTTTCTGAATATCCAGTAGATCTCAATACATTCATATGAACTCGTGAAATAGTCACTCACATGAGCATAATTACAACAATTCATTAATTAAGCAGCTTATTTCGAGTAAATATTGCCTCATGACTAAATACTATACTAATACAAAACATAACATAACAAACTCACGCATATATCCCCGAAGGGGTAGGCAGAGGTGCTATCACCCACATTTCGCCAGTTTATGTTTAGGTCCCAATGTAAAAGGTGGCGGGCCTATTGCCATTAACCGGTCACTTATAAACCTGCGATAAATACACACATAACTTCGAAAAGCATCGAAAAGTCATTGGTGTGTGCCATGGTTAACCTGGGATCGAACCCGAAACCTCGTCTCAGCAGTTCATTACCCATACCACTAGGCTTCCGATTACGATTCCAATAAAACGGCATTTTTACTCTTGCTGACCTTTCAAGATGTTATCGCTCCATATTTATATGAGAGCGTCCTTTGTTTTTCTCATTTTCCATGATTTTATAATCACACTTACATATCACCACTTGCAATATTCTTATAACTAGGCATTCGCTCGATATCATCATCTGTCTGCGCTTAATAATCTGCCCTACTTTCCTATCAGACTTCATCTCCTCAGTTACTCCTTTCTTTTCCATGTTTCGCTTTACAAAATACCGTCATTCGTCATTCCTTATTTTATTTTTTTAGTCATCAAATATCTACCATGATATTAGATCGATATAATTGAAGTTAAACTTACAGCAGGAATTTTCCGTATTAAACAACGAATCATAGTCACGGGTGTGAAGGCCAATATATATCAACAGACAAAGGCCAATAAGGACTTCACACAAGCCGATGAGGACAGATACAGGCCAGAGCTTCTTCACCAGCCCCGGCTTACGAGTATTCCAAAATAAAGTTGATAATGCACTAATACTCGGAGTGCTCGGATTGTGCTCTTGTGGAACTTTATTTACCAGATAATCTGGTACATATTTGAGCAAATTTTGAAGGATAAACTTATTGAATTCAATTTCTGGTAAATTTTGCATGTTGGTATTGTATTGCCTATCAGTAAATGCTAATAAATTTGGAATACAGGAAACCTGCTAATTCCACCATGGAATTAAAAGAGTCCTGTGAGGTAAATCCGGAGAAATCTTAAATCTACATGTAAATCAATGGTTTACATGACACCTGCGTGACATAGCTTTTGTCATTAAAAATGTCATAGACATCCAAGTCATAGAAGGAACCAAAGATAATTTCTATCAGAGGAATATACTTTTTTACAATAATGTGTTATTTTGTGGTGGAGAAAGAATACAAGTATCACATCACCATCTCATCTGAAGGGTGTCATAAGAAGAGACTAACGGAAAAATATGCAGACGATATTACTGCGAGAGAAAGAAAGCTCGAAATAAAACCCTGTACAAACCCGTCAGGCCAAAGTGTAAATAGTAGGGTAAAGCCTCCCAACATTGGGACATGGAACATGTCCAACAGTGGACTGTGATGGGTAAATAGATTATAGTTACATAATACATACATATAATCACGCCAGGGTTAGGCAGAAGTAAATTAACACCCACATTATATATCTGACGACCTCCGTGGCGTAGCGGTAGAGCATTCGACTGCTATGCAGGGGGCGCGGGTTCGATTCCCGCTCAGTGCAAATATTTGTATGCATGAATATGTATATTTGCATTGGCCTGTGTGTTTCTATGTATAGTATGTATGTATATACAAAAAAAGCATCTAAGTATGTTTATCCACATTCTAGATCCCATAACACAAGCTAGTTAAGCTATGCTTACCATGAGTCTAGATAGCGTTGTGTAGAATGTCGTGGAATATTTTATTTATTATTTATATTTAATTCTATTATTATATAAATGATAATAAAAAATAAAACTAAAACTACATATAGCTGAACGTTAAAATGCGTCGTGTAATTCTTCCGCATCGGATGCCTCTTGTGGTAACGTTTCCAGAAGACTGGCTGCATTGCTCTGACCTAAAAAGAGGCCGGTCTTCTGGTCACCATACGCTTCACAATCTCCCTGAAGGATTGCGGGTGATTACATAACTTATTTTTATTTAGGCATGATATATAGCTGCAATTTTTTTTGGGTATTCAGTAAACACTACTAGAGGGGATATGGAGCCCCATCAATAGCTTCGTACAACCGCACCTGCAAGTCAGTATACTTGCTAATTAACGAATGAAATTTAGGTGCAGACTTTCCTTTCGGGGTGGGAGCTCAGTAGGGGCCTGACGGCAGCAGTGCTTGCAAAAACCAATATTAATAAACTAATGGAATAAATAGGCTGCATGATGCAGCTTTAGGTATATTTGTACTCGGATGATAAAACGAGTAAAGCTTAATTTTGTATTATTTTCGCATAAGCCGATATCACAAAAATAATCTGGTCACAATCACATCGGTATTCGATAAGTCAATGCGGTTTTATTTCAAACATTAACATTTTATTTTTAATTAAAATATAATGAACCGAACTTTGTAAAATGAAACCATCGCTCCCAAGAGAGGTTCGATCTAAAATAATTTTTAACAATTCTTTTTTGATGATCTAAATTGTGACAAAGTTAGAAGTAACATTGTAAGACCACTTAAGCCCGTCTCCAAAAATGTTATATATATATTTTTTTTATACCACTTCGTTGGCAGACAAGCACACGGCCCACCTGATGGAAAGTGGTTACCGTGACCTATGGACGTCTGTAACACCAGAGGAGTCACAGTCGCGCTGCCAACCCTGTAAGTACAGAGTTTCTGTGCCGTCAGTAGAAGACAAAGCAGGACAAGCCCACTGACAGCACAAATTCTCCAGTGTTAGTCTCAATATTCCTTGCTTTCGAAGATAGTTTTGAAGGGTAAATTTACTTTACTTCTTAGCGAAGTTAATATAGTTATACATACGTTGCCGCGTATTTCCCGGCATTGCCACGTGGTTTCCAGCAGAGTTGAATTCGGGCCACCCCATGTCTTCCCATGCGGTGTCGTACAAGACGACTAAAGGATAGGGCTGTTTAACATCAGGCAGATATATACAGCCTAGACTCAGCCTCAGAAGCATGGCTCGAGTCAACAATAGTGCCCGGATTACGGCAACAGGCTCACCCCCTATTACGTGGGACCGAATACAATTATTGGTGAAATGTGTGGATCCCTGATATGTGTGGTATCCATGGAGGGGTGTTAATTCACCTCAGCCCAGAGGTGAAATAACACCCCTCCAGGGATAAAGGTGTGTATGTATGTATGCACATAAGTAGTTGCGACATGACCATTACTAGTAAATGATTGATCCATTGTAGTGAATGTGGTGATAGGAATGGTCTGCCTAGACCCTGTGTTGCAAAAACAAGAGCTGTATCCCCGAAACACACTGTAGAGCTATAAAATGCGCCCTGTTCGCTTAAAAAGCCGCCGAAGCTTCATGAGTGAAGAGAGCAAAGGTGAGAAGACAAGCATCTAGCTCCGGTAGGTTTCATCAGATCAAGCGAAGACCTGCCGCCTGGATCCCATCTCCAGTGGTCAACTTGGAAGTCTTTAAACCATTTGCGGACACAAGCTGGTAGCTGCTAAGAAACCATGGCAAATTGGGGCTTTATCAACCGGTCGCAAGAGTCCTGCGATTGCAGGGCCCAAACCTACTCCATGTCGCATTTGCGCCCCTTTACTTGCACTACCAATAGCCTATGTAGAGCAACGGAGAGCGCTTTTGCTGTAGTCAAGTTTTGGGTCAATAAAATTTAAATTCCAGTCCATTATATGCCAAACCTAGCCATTGACTCGAAGAAGACCACATTACGACACGGCGGTCTAAGCATTACCTTCCAATGAAAACGTTGTGGATTCTAACCCTGGACAATATATCAGCGATGGATACTAATTTTAGCAAAACACGATTGCGCAAAGACATTCAGGTAAATTAGAAAAAACAGCCTCCGTGGCGTGACAGTAGTGAACGCGATCGCTACGAAGGAGGCGTGATCCCCGCTCTAAATATTTGTATGCATCAATATGGGTATTTGCATTGGTCTGGTCTGGTCTGAACCATACCGGTCCCAGTTCCCGGTTGTCATACGAACTTTTATGGGAGTCATTATGGGTAGTTCGAGCTCTAAAAAGTCTATCAACTGGTCTAACTGCAATATTTCGATATCGCCATTGGGTTGTGGAGGTCAGGTGGCAGTCGCTTCACGGAAAATATCGAAATTCAGCCAAATCCGTAGTTAGACTAGAAAAAGAGGACCAGAGACTCCAAACTAAAAGCTTCGGATGTCACTGGGATGAAGAGAAGATACTGGTAAATTATAAAATAATGTTTTTGCCACGCAATGACATGTTGCTCTGTTTTCGTCAACGTAGCACTACTTTCTGACTGAGAAACCTGAGACAAACAAACATATGAAAACTGATAAAGTAATTATAAAGATGGTTGCGCAGGTTATCAGCTGCGCTCCAGAAGAATGTTAACAACCCAATAACTCACTGTTTACGAAAGTAAAGGTAAGGTATTTAATGGTTATTGATGAATATAATGATGGTATTTTTTCTATATAAACTTTACACATACTATAATAAAACAGCCAGAAGACAGGCTAGAGAAAAACGTGTGGAGAAAGACGAGACTGGTTAGCTGAGGTCGTATTGACGTGGTCATAAAAAGAAAAATATTAGCAACAGGTTAACTGGCAACAATGAGTCGCTGATTTGCTTAGATTTTTATGGAATTGCTGGTACCCACAGAGGACATATACAGGCAGAGTATGTGAGTGAAAGGAGAGAGTGGAACCAATGTGAAGAAGTCATCAGAACACTCGTCGTGGTATTGCCAACCTACGTGGTGGAGTGGTAGAGCTTGCAACTGCTATGCAGGGGGCGGGGGCACTATTCCCGCTCAGTGCAAATATTTGTGTGCATTGGTCTGGGTATTTCTATGTATAATATGTATGTATTTACTAAAAAAAAGTATCACATTACACAAGCTAATAAAACTATGCCTACTTTGGTTCTAGATAGAGTTGTGTAGAATATCGTGGAATACTGAATTATTTTATTTATTTATATGTGGTAAAACATTGGACAGAAACGAATACGTCCTCATATAATCATGAAAGGTTCGTATTATGTCAGCGGAGTTCGTTCTGCTAATTTGCATTAGTCTATCTACAGCACAATAAACACCAGAACTATTAAGTCCCGCGTCGAAACTGCACAGAACTAACTCGAGTTGAGCTTCAAACTTACAGTTAGATACCTACAACTAATTATCAGCCGCTACCTGTTCTATATACCTAACAACTTTGGCTGGCGCAATTCAGCAACTTTTTGATAGCATGACTAAGTAAAAGTTACTAAAATATGGTTAAGAAAGAATACCGTTTTCATTCTTACTAAATTAATTTCAATAGCTATCTATCATAATACGATATTACTGATTATTATTATTATATGATATTATATTAGGTATGTAATATATATGTATTCCTTTTTTAAAAACTACCAACTGGATTTTGTAGAAATTATAAAGCAATCAAATTTAATATCAAATTAATTCATTTGACCGACTATTCATTTGACAAGTTTTCTAATAACTTGCCGTTTATATAATTTTATTTAAACAGTAAGTTATTAGAAAACTTGCATGAAATACATTATTGTGACGTCATAACATTAAATAGTCAAATCATTTTCTATTACAGGTTGGGTAATATTAAAAATTTATAAAAACAATAAAACCAGAACCGACGTTACTATTACCGCTCTTTTACATTCTTAATTTATTAAATCAATCAATTAGCCCACACAGTCTGCTTTACAACAGTACTAGCCCCACGTGAAATTTTGATATTGTTCCCGCTACCCATGGGAGCTATTATTCCCGAGAAAAAAGCAGCATATGAGTAATTCCATATTATAACATATCCCTGTTCCAAATTTCCGCCAAATCCGTTCAGCCGCCTGCTTCTTTATTACCCGTCTACGGTGAAGGAAAAGGAGGGTTATGATTTCGACAGGCCATGTATGTAAGTATGTATGTAGGTTCATTTGTTCCCTCATAGCTCCTCAGCCACTTATTAGAACTGAACAAATGAGATATCGTTAGAAGCGCCTTAGTGGTCCGGTATGATGTGTCACTGAATCTAATGTGGTGCCCTCTAACGGTCATTTTTATTTTGTCTCCACGACTATGTGTTGCACACGTCTATAAGCCACGGTAACCACTTCCCATCAGGTGGGCCGTGTGCATGTGCTTGCCACCTAAGTGGAAAAAAGCCATCCCTCAATCTTCAACGCCGCATTATGACCCGAGGAGGGCCAGATCGCGAGAGATGGCCCTGGGTCAATCGGGGTGCGAGGGATATGCCTGTCAACCTCACCTTCGGCAACCAAAACGACCCACAGGCGGCGTGCGTTTTAGTCGTTTCGAGTCCGATATAACCTCTCCCACCGCCTCCGGCGAGGGGGAATCCATGGGGATTCTTTCGCATGGAAAAAGTTTATTGCTCTCGGCGTACGTAAACAAAAATATACTATAACTGATAGCTGTACATACATTCATACATTTAATCACACCTGTAAGTCCCGGAGTCGGCAGATGTATATGAACACCCACATGAATCACGAACACCCTAGAACCTTTACAGATGCGTAGAGATGTTGCGTCCATGACTGTATTTTACCGTCTGTACCATGGGGAGTGTTCTGATGAGCTCTTCCAATTAGTCCCACCCTCCCCTTTCCTACACCGGACAACACGTGCAGGTCTTAGATGTCATCCGCACACGGTGCAAAACATCCGATCAAGAACCAAGCGGTTCGAAGACTCTTTCCTCTGTCGCACCATTAAGGCCTGGAATTCATTACCAGCTCACGTGTTTCCTTCTTCCTATAGTCCCGGGTCCTTTAAGCGGGGCGTGAAAAAGCATATGATGAGGCCGTCAAGCTGAGTGTCACCATTGTCACACGGCATGTGTAAGTAATGGTGACCCTCTTTTCTGGGACTTTGCCTTCAGCTTACCATCAGGCAAGGCGAAGTCCAATTGACGTGTCCTATATAAAAAAATAAAAATAAAAAAAAAAAATATGAGCTGTCAGATGGAGAGAGATCAAGAGATCCATTTTTATTGCCTTGTATCACATAATTTCTTATTTTGTTACGGGAAACGATCCTTCAATCTTCAAGGCCGCGCATTAGAACTGCGTGTATTGCTCTCGGCGTACGTAAACACAAAGATACTATAACTGATAGCTTTAGGGCACGTTAAATTGAATAACACTCGAGTTGCCATAATCTGTTCTTTTATGTATCACATATTGACATTGCAGAATTGAGTTGCCTTTTTTATTTAAGGCTATATTTTGGTTTGGAAGAGCGTTATGCTCTTCGATCAATATGCAATAGAGTTTTATATTAAACTAAGATTACAAATTATTATTTCCAAAAGCTAAAAGGGTTATATGTTCCTTAAGAAAGTGAGTGGTATTAAGTGTCTCAAAGGAATGAGTTTAGGCTGGTATCTTACTGCTCCAAAAACATAAATAAATATTCTACAACATTCCACACAACGCTATCTAGACCCATGGTAAGCATAGCTTGTGTTATGGAATCTAGAATGCGGATAAATATACTTAAATACTTTTTTATGTAACAAACATACATATTTTACATTCTATTTTTTTATGCCACTTAGGTAGCAAACAAGCGCACGGCCCACCTGATGGAAAGTGGTTACCGTGGCCTATGGATGTATGTAACACCAGAGAAGCCACACTCGCGCTGCCGACCCTGTAAGCATAGAGTTTCTGTGCCGTCAATGTAGATGACAAAGCAGGACAAGCCATTAGTCATCCCACTGATAGCACAAATTCTCCAGTACACCCATATGTATACCCAGACCAAAGCAAATATACATATTCATGCATACAAATATTTGCACTGAGTGGGAATTGAACCCGAGTCCCCTGCGTAGCAGTCGAACATTCTACCGCTTTGCCACAGAGGCCGAAAAAATCTAAACACTAGGTATGTTTAAATTTATTGTAACACCATTCACTGTTTCCGCCAGTTTATATTTACTCTAGATGACTCCAACATCGCCCTCAAAACGTATATCATACTGAAAAAGAGAATTTTGTTTATCCAGGCATTGTCCAAACAGCTCAGTTCCTCAGAGTATCCCTTCTAGAATGTAATGAGGTCGATTTAAGTCCTGTTTTGGATGTAACTTCTGCATTGTGTCGTACTCTACCGCAATAAAGCGTGCAAGATTAATTCAAAGCTTCATTTCATACTTACCAACTTGATCTATCTAGCACCAGTACGTCTCAATGAAATATTACGTAGTGCTCAGGTATAAGGCCTCATTCTGCTTCGATGATGAGCTGGATGCGGTAACCAAAACGTATTGAATGTTGACGGTTCATAAACTGGTGTCTCAAACAAAGTCTAACTATTATTTTTATATATAACATATCCATATACATATATATAAGCGCGCAAAGCTTCAAAGAAATAGAGAAGCGACTAATCGACGCTTCACGTGACCATAAGGCTGGCCTTTACCTCGCTCAAATAATTGGCATCGCCATTCAGCGTGGCAATGCCGCCAGCCTTTTGGACACGGTACCAGTAGAGCTCGATGGGGAAGAATTTTTCGAAGCCTCAAATTGCAGTCTCCCTCTTTTTTTCCATTTCATTTTTGTATAGTTATATTGTATAGTT
The DNA here is from genome assembly GCA_963662185.1 of Eilema griseolum. Taxonomy (NCBI): domain Eukaryota; kingdom Metazoa; phylum Arthropoda; class Insecta; order Lepidoptera; family Erebidae; genus Eilema; species Eilema griseolum. The sequence continues at coordinate 10,184,046 of OY759249.1, forward strand.
AGCATAGTTTTGTATAAATTTTATAAGTAATTGCAGTATTATTTTATATATATTATAACTGAAGTGTATAAATCAATAATTGTAAGAATATTTTGAAATTAACATACATAAACTCATAAACTCACGCCTTTATCCCCGAAGGGGTAGGCAGTAATTGTTGAAGTTGAAATTTACATGAGAGAGAAAATCTTCTTAAGGATAAATTAATGCATATTGAAAGATGCAATGGTTAACGGCATGGAACCCAATGACGTCACAAAATGTCAATATGCTTAAGGATAGCATGGGTGTTACGGCGACAAAGGCGCTCAAAGTTTTTTTTTGCGAGTTGGGGAATATGCCTGGAACTATGTATTGGCGAGACCTTTGGAAAATACAGCTCATTTTTCCATTGAGAAGGCCAATGCCAGTGGGATAATTATTAATATATCCCCTTAGAAGATGGCAGCTGGCACTCTTGACATAGCTTCATGTGAATAGGTATAATCAATGATGTATTAAGTATTAATAGATACGTCATACAGGAACATCGCGGGTTTTCAGAAATAGCGCAAAACACTTAGTCTAAAATAATTATAGGTTACACTCGCGTGAAAAAAATAAAATAAATATATATATGAATAAATAATACGTCATTATTAATAATTTATATGAATTATGTATAAAATTATTATTTAGATTAAACTTTAGATTAAACCAAGTCGGTTGGTGTTTGGCTAGTGAATATGAGGTGAATCGCCTTACTAATTTATTATTAATGACTGTATTTTTGTTTGCGTAGCACACTGTCGCATCTCTGATTCGTAATGCGTAAATTGAAAACGTTCGTCATTGTTTTTTGTCACCATTTCTTTTTTTATTATACCACTTGGTTGACAGACAAACACACGGCCCACCTGATGGAAAGTAATTACCGTGGATTATGGACGTGTGCAACACCAAGGGAGTCTAACTTGCGCTGCTAACCCTGTAAGCACAAGGGTTTCTGTGCCGTTAGTGTAAAAAACAAAGTAGGATAAGATTTTGATCTTCTCACTGGCAGCACAAAAACTCTCCAGTGAGCTCTAGCTACCCTACTGACTGCCGGGAACACAGGTTATTATGGCCGCGGTATTCTTTTTTTTTATAAAGAACACGTCAATTAGACTTCGCCTTGCCTGATAGTAAGCTGAAGGCAAAGTCTCAGAAAAGAGGGTCACCATTAGTTACACATATCATGTGACAATGGTGACAGCTTGACGGCCTCATCATATATGCTTTTTCAAGCCCCGCTTAAAGGACTTGGGACTGTAGGAAGAAGGAAACACGTGAGCTGGTAATTAATTCCAGGCCTTAATGGTGCGACAGAGGAAAGTCAGTCAGAAAAGGAAGAGGAAAGGAAGTCAGCGAACCGCTTGGTTCTTGATCGGATGTTCTGCACCGTGTGCGGGTGACATCTAAGACCTGCACGTGTTGTCCTGTGTAGGAAAGGGGAGATTCTGTAGTGCGGAGGTACTTCCCCAGTCGAACTGCTCAATTGGACGGAAATACCGTCGTGTATATATATAGTTCATCATTGGGTATACCTATAAGTTATATTATGAACATATTAAATTGAAAGTGAAAGGGAAGGTAAGTAATACATAAAATGGCTACGAATGAGAGCCACAGTCTCATTGACAGTAACTACAGATATTTTATATTTATACATTCTCTAAAATTTAATATTTTCACAGGCTGCTTACAACTGTGGAACACAACAGTGTCGTCAGTAGATGTTTAACAAAAATAAACTTATTATTTTCAGTATAAATACCTATATATTCTGTAGTAATGTTTCTGCTTTTAAACCTAAATTTTCTGCATAAATAATATATTTTATGTTAATTACACTCTGCCGAATAAACAACATGATAAAATGCATACAATGTAATACTATATTACATTGTATGCATTATATCGTGTTCTTTTCCTTGGCGATTATTTTCAACGTTGTTTTATAAATAAAATTTTCAAGCAAATTTTTAACAACCTGGTAATTTATCGCTCGGACCCAAGTTTTGTTAACTAAAAGTTGAAACTCTTCTTACCAGTTAATCAGGTCATGGATTGCCTCTGCACGATGAGTAAGGCGGGGACACTAACTGTCCTACTACTTTCGATGGGCTGCTCGGTTTGGACGGTAGATACCGTAGTGTCCCACCTCCGTAAATTAAATGCTCCATGAATTAGCTCTCTTCAACACATGTAACTTTATAAGTTAATAAGAATATATTAAAATTCTCCGGTAATAAAATGGATGGTTAGCCTATAAAAGAACAAGAGAATCATCGTGTTTGTTGGTCAACTTTTTGAAAATGAAAGAACAGGAGTTGGTGGCGCAATTCTCGCCACGTGAGCTAGTGGACTGTATTTTTGCGGGGGCGTGAAGCTAACATGTTTCATATGACACTTTACACAACAAACAAGATAGGTGATCGGGTTGCCGCGGAGGTGGTTTAGGCATTGAATGCAACCCAAGAAATTAGGAGAGGATGCACTAACCTTTATGACGCCACGTGCTGTCGGGGCCGGTGCACCGGTCTTCTCTTCCTGGCTCAGGAGCTGCTGCCCACATCACTAAATCACTTGAGGGACACACGAGAGGCACAATCCGATCGGTAAAGGTCTATGAAAGCGGTTAAAATCCAACAAACATTATTAATTTCTGAGAGTCGCGCGCGCCGCTGCCATTGCTGATTCTAGTTCAAAGCGGGAGTGAAGATGCGTCCATTTTGACAATTGAGCGGGGCGAAAACTATTGCTATCTCACTTTAAAGGCAGTGCGGGAGGGAGATGGGTATAGGAGGCGTGTGTTGTGTCAAACAATTTTGAGACGATTTGAATTTACTACTATTGAGCGAAAAAATACAAATTCTACTACCGGCGCAACCAGGAGTATTTACAAGTAAGGAGAGAGATGGAAAATTCGAAATAAAACCTTGTACCAACCCGTCTGGCCAGGGTGGAAACAGTAGGCCAAAGGCTCCTAATATTGGGAGAGGACTGCTATACTGTCCAGCAGTGGACTGCGATAGTCCACAACTGGACAGGCTTCAGGTTGATTGATTGATTTATAAGTAAAATTAAACACCGAGTTTCTTTTACATAGAGTATAATTATACTCGCTCTATGCTTTTTTTATTAGGAATTACTAAGTATATAGATAGTCGAATATAATTATATTATCTATTCTCAAATTACCTGCCATTGTCATAACTACCATGAAACGTAGGTATATCCAAAACTTCAGCCACACAAAACACGGACGAAAAATGCATTCACTCTCCATGTACTCACGGCCAAAACTTCTAGCTGCACAGGTTTACTTCTTAATATTAGTGGCCCTGTCCATTCATCTCTTTTGTCGCATAAACCCCGAAGTTACTTAAAATTTCTTTCGGTAGGGTTAACTGTACGTACGTAACAAACGACTTAGGTTAAAAGTTTGGACCTCATCTATTAAAGTGGAAGTCTAAAATGGAGGTCGTGTGGATGTTTATTGTCATAGGGCCCAAACTTTGAGGTCGTACAGGTACGAAGCCACTTTGACCCAATTAGAAATAATATAATAATATTAAATTTATTGGATCTATAACTATACATACTTAAGTATAATAGAAAGTAGCTCTTAACATTTACTAATCGGCGGTTTTACACAATCATGTTAAAACATAATTAAGCAATTTTATTATTAAACCCTGTCTCTTATACTAGGGGATCTTGTGTCATAACAGATGGTGTAAATTGAGGGATAAATAATGTAGGTACTTCGGATGTAGCTACGTCACATGATAAGCCTTCATGTTATATGATTTTAAGACGTTTCGTCTCTTGTCAAATCACTCTTACATATTTTCACACTTAACTAATCATAAATCTATATGGTCCATGATCCAGGGCAGAAACTTGGCAACGTCAGTGAAAATGATGTAGTGTTTCGAGTCACAATGGGAATCCACCTGGCTGGTCACAGACACAGACACCACGCCTCGAAGATACCAAGAGTTGTCCTTCTTCAACACCATGCCGCCACCGCTATCACCGTTGCATAACCCATTTTCTGAATACAAAAACATATTTAAAAGATAAGGTATATAATATAGGTTGCATCTAGAAACCGCTCGATCAAATCCTGAAGGAGTATTGGAGAATTTTATCGGTGCGTGGTTAATTTTTTGTAGACGGCGTGTAATGTTTTATATCGTGATGCAGGATCTTGAAAGTAATTCAGCTCGTGTTTCCTAGATGGCGCGATTCGCAATATAATCTATTAATATTTGACAATAAACAGTAATCAATTCTACATTTGTATATGATATCTGTGTAGGTATAGCTATTGCATGCACTACAATTAATTGGTGAGTTAGAATTAAAGCATCTGTGGAGCTATTAAGTGCATTTCTTTCATAATCGGTTGGTTAAAATCTGGTTATATAATATTGATGATGATGAAGTGTATAAAAAGACTTACCATCCTTATACCGTGCACAGTACGTGTGAGCTGAAGAAAATCTCTCGTAGAAGTTGTAAGAGCTCATGCAGGTCTCTTGGTCTACTATTGGCATCTCCAGCAGGTTCAACTCTGCTTGTGTTATACCTGAAGACTCGACACCCCAGCTCACCACCTGCAATATTGATATAAGTTAAATATATAATCTTACTTATATGTTCAAGTGTGTACGGTATTTCCGCCCAATTGAGCAGTCCGACTGGGGAAATACGTCCGCCCTACAGAATACCGCGGTTAATAACTTGATGTTGTGTTCCCAGCAGTGAGTAGGGTAGCCAGAGCTCACTGGAGAATTTGTGCTGTCAGTGGGATGACTAAAGTCTTGTTCTGCTTTCTCCTCTACACTGACGGCACAGAAACTCTGTGCTTACAGGGTCGGTAGCGCGAGTGTGGCTTCTCTGATGTTACACACGTCCTAAGGCCACGGTAACCACTTTCCATCAGGTGGGCCAAAAAAGATATTTAATATTCAATCACGCTCTAATGGCTCAACGAATCTGGCTGCAATTTGACACAAGGATAAAGCGTGAAATAAAATATAGGATTTTATCCCGGGATGGCCATGGCCTGTGGGAACAGGTCAAAATTCCACAGAGGCAGTGCCGGGGCAACAGTTACTCTACCTATTAATAAATATAATTTATTGCCATGCGCTCCGAAAACTACTAAAGTAAATTCGTTTTCGGTCGGGAGTCTTCTCAGGTCGGGGCCCCGTTTCGAACCGGTGGTCCATTTACTAAACTGATTTTCATGATCCTTTTTGTTTACGTTTTGTAAGTGCCGATATAATGGTCTATACAGAATAAATGACTTTTATCTTTGACTTTGACGGTTTCATTTAATCTACTTATCTACTGAAATTCGAATCATCGATATATTTCAATCGAATCGCAAGCCGTACAAATACGAATAATAAAATTAATATCGAATAACATTCCATCTCCTTCGTGTTTGCCCACAAACTCGTCTGGGTCTAAGGTCTCCTGCAATGTCAATTTGTTAACTTACTGGCAGCTATTAGTTTGTGGTTGGTTCTATATTGGTTTAACTAATAATACTTTGAAAGGTATACTTAATACTAGTCTACTAAAATTTAATAAACGTTATCTTCTGTCTAGTTTTAAGACAGCACTCGACAAGTTTTAATAGAATAAATGTTGCGGTTAGCAAACTATGTTATATAAATACTCAATTGTTGATTGATTAAATCATAGACTTTAAGGTATTATTTGAAGGATACTACAAGGTGGGGAAGGAAAACGGTAAACAACAAGAAAGGGACGAAGATGTATGATCCGCTTTTGGCAGCCAATCTAACATAAATATTATGTGTATTCATATAGGCTATTTTAGGTTAAGGATTCCCATGTGATAGACCTCCACAACTCTCTGGCCATATCGGAGTTCTGTAGTTAGACCAAATGTTGGGCTATTTAGGACTCCAACTATCCGTAACCATTTTCATAGATGTCCATTATGGCATATGGTTATAAGGCATTATGATATGGTTCCGACGAACTCACCGTCACCACGGTAGTCTTCTACTACTGACAGTGTAGGCCAGCCTCATATAATACGTACACACACACACACACACACACACACATAAATACATACTTTTTTACGTAGGTACCAGTTTGCATCCACGATGAACGAAGGATGTAATTGGTTTATAGTCATTTTTCTCTATTCTATATACTATTGTTTTCATTTATGATATGTTTACTTAATTGAAATGCTTCTTTGACGAGGTACTTGCTGGCATGTACAAAGACTCATGAACACCGAACTAATATGTATTAATTAATTGTATAATATTTGTTGATTGTGATAGGTTTCAGGAACCCTGGTATCCTAAACACAAGTTTAATCTTAATTTGGGTACCAGACTTCATCAAAATATGCTGTTAAACTATCATCAAATCGTATTGTAATGTGTTCACTAGATTGTAACTATGGATTAAATGAATTTTGTATTTTTTTGAATTTGAATAATGAGTATGATTTCTTTTTTCAACATTCCACAGAACGCTATCTAGATCTATGGAAAGCATAGTTTAATTAGCTTGTGTTATAAAATTCAGAATCCAGAACCAGAAAAAAAGAATATTTATACGCATTTGTTATGATTTAAGAATGGTATTTGCACTGGTCTTGTCGTTTCTCGTACGTTAAGCCGTCGGTCCCGGATGCTGTACCAACATCTTTGGCAGTCGTTGGAGCCCTAAAAAGTTCATCAACTAGTCAAACTGCTTGATATCGTCTTTGGGTGGTGGAGGTCATATGGTAATAGCTTCACAGATTTTTTTTTTTTTTTTATATATATAGGACACGTCAATTGGACTTCGCCTTGCCTGATGGTAAGCTGAAGGCAAAGTCCCAGAAAAGAGGGTCACCATTACTTACACATACCGTGTGACAATGGTGACACTCAGCTTGACGGCCTTATCATATGATTTTTCACGCCCCGCTTAAAGGACCCGGGACTGTAGGAAGAAGGAAACACGTGAGCTGGTAATGAATTCCAGGCTTTAATGGTGCGACAGAGGAAAGAGTCTCCGAACCGCTTGGTTCTTGATCGGATGTTTTGCATCGTGTGCGGATGACATCTAAGACCTGCACGCGTTGTCCTGTCTAGGAAAGGGGAGGGTGGGACTAATTGGAAGAGCTCATCAGAACACTCCCCATGGTACAAACGGTAAAATATATCGAAGGTTAGCCAAATCCGCAGTTAGAATGGTAAAGCGGACCTCAGACTCCGAGGTGAAAGATGCGACTGGAAGATAGAATCTGGAATATAACAACCGTGCACATTAACGTACATTATTAATGTATATTTTTTGCTTAGGTAGGTATGTAATTAATTGGTTTGTTTACTTGTTGTCCATTTTGGTAGGTGACCTTAAAATAACATACAACGTTGTTATGATTTATTTTCATCTTAATATTATTTTACCCGACTACTGCGAAGCAAAAGGAGGGTTATGATTTTGACAGGCTATGCATGTATGTATGTATGCATGTATGTATGCATGTATGTATGCATGTATGTATGCATGTATGTATGCATGTATGTATGCATGTATGTATGCATGTATGTATGCATGTATGTATGCATGTATGTATGCATGTATGTATGCATGTATGTATGCATGTATGTATGCATGTATGTATGCATGTATGTATGCATGTATGTATGCATGTATGTATGCATGTATGTATGCATGTATGTATGCATGTATGTATGCATGTATGTATGCATGTATGTATGCATGTATGTATGCATGTATGTATGCATGTATGTATGCATGTATGTATGCATGTATGTATGCATGAATGTATGTAGGTTCATCTGTTCCCTCATAGCTCCTCAACCACTTTTAGAACTGGATAAATGAGGTATCATAAAAAGCGTTTTAGTCGTCCGCTGGTTATAGGCTATATAATGTGTCACTGAATCCATTGTGGCTCCCTCTAGCGGCCATAATGTACTGTGTTAAAAAATAAATTTGTGATAAATATGTCGTGTTTGGTATCGAATAAAAAGGCTTAATTAGCACATTTTATATGTGTGTATATATATCCTTAATATTTTCTTGTTTAATACTTTTGATAGCGTGATTTTCCAGTAGTCGGGTTTTAGTTTTAAACTTAATTCTTTATTGTATAATTTTGCTATCGGTAAACCTCTAAGGGCCAGCCTTTCAGCTTCGCTTTTAAGTCGCAAGCTTTCCTCTCTAAGTTGGGAGGTCAGGAGGTAACGTTACTAACTTCTGACCTCCTCCTTCCTGACCTGTCTTTTGTAAAATTCAACCAAAACCAAATTATAGAAAGGAGGGATAGGAGAGCGTACCCCAGACTGAGCAGTCCAAGCTTGGGGAGCAATGGAGTTGGTGTGGAGAAAAAGGGGAATATATTAACAGGATCAATATGGATTAATGAGCAGATCAATCGAACTTACAGCTCCAGTCCTGCCAACAATGGTGTTCAGACTGATCTCGTCCTCAGGCCAGAGACAAGCTGGCCTCACCCACGGAGTGAACTTGGCATAATCTCGAAGCTCTAAAATAGCCAGGTCTCTACTGAAAGTAGTCGAATTGTAGCTAGGATGAACTGATATTTTATTGACCTGAAAAAAATACAAGAATTTTGATTACAGCATTTTCTTTATTTTACCTATAGTTTTATTAGACTTGGTAGAGGTAGGTACTCTGCAAGTTACAATTGGTAAATTTTGATATAACTTACTCCATGCATACATGTAAGAAATATAATCACGCCTTTATACCCGGAGCATTAGGCAGAGGTAAATTATTTATTTATTTATTTATTAATACCCACATTTCACCAGTCATTGAATTCGGTTCCACGTAATAGGGGGGTGAGCATATTGCCGTCTTCCGGGCACTATTGGTGACTTGAGCCATGCATCTGAGTCTGAGCTGTATATATCTGTCTGATGTTAAACAAGATCCCTTAATCGCCTTGTACGACACCGCATGGGAAGCGATGGGGTGGTCCAAATTCTAATATGCCGGGAACCACGCGGTTAACTGATTTTGGTCAGAATATAATTGAATAATATAATGAATAACAAAAGTAAAGAAAAGAAATATAAATCTTAAACTAAAACAACCAAGTACAAATTCAAAAATTCCAAAGTCAAATAACTTTTGACCCAAATTAAATTGAGTACATTTTGTAATCACAATGAATTTCGGAATGTGTAAGGGATCGACGAAGCGGTTTCAACTGAAATTAGCAATGTACACGACCCAAGTTCTCACAATCAATTAAGCTTACCGCTTTTGAACCTGTTTTGAGAGTCAAACTCAAAGACAAAGGGTGCTAATCCAGTTTAGCATGAATCTGATTGGCAGTGATAGTTCCGTCAGAACGTTCTTTGTTCACGGAGGTTCACGGTAAATAAATCAAAAGTTTTGGTAAGGTATGATAAAATCGATTAAGATAAAAAAAAATTAAATGGTCCGGGTGGGATTTGAACCCGCGATCTTTCCCTTACAGGGGGAACGCTCTGACCACTAAACCGCCGAACCTTCGCCTGAAACCATTCAAATTCTTCTATACATATATCCGTCTTACGGCGACGGTAGGAGCCATCTACCGACATTCGTACGAATATCGGATATCGGAACCAATAAATAATGTTGCAATCATTTTTAAACATTGATTTTTGATGACTCCGCTTAAACTATTTGACTGAAATTTTAAGAATTTAGTATGCTAACTATTTAAAATTGATTAAAGTATTCAATCAAAAGTATGGCAAAATTTTAACATCTTGATCTGCTATACTTTGATGTAACGATTTTAGATATGCTGTTGGGGATGTAAATTATACAATCTGAAATTATTCGTTAAATAAAGCTAATATTTAAAAGGTATACGGAGCTCCACCAAAACCTTTGTGACCGAGACCTTTGCGGTTAACTCAGCTGCATGCGAAGTACTCCAACTGATTGACAGACGACGTTCTGGTGCAAGAGTTTGACTTAAGGATTTCGCGCGGGGTTACAGAATCAGACAGCGGTCGCTATAGTAAAAATCAGGCAAAAATAGTAGGTTGCTTTATGACCACTTAAGACCCTGTCTTGCACTCTGATAAGTATGAATTGCAATATACAAAATATACTTACAAACATAACCTGCACCCCTTCAACAGAGGTCCTGAGGTTGAACTTGCCCAGGTAGACCGTGAGCGTGAGCTGGTTGACAAGCCGCATAGACTTCCTCCTTGTGACGCAGTGCGCAGCCGTGACTATATGACGATGGGATACGAGAGTACCTCCACAGATGTATTTAAAGTGTACAGTCTGAAAAAATTAATACATGCAGAAGTGAATGAACACCCACATTTCACTAATCAATGAATTCGGTCCCACGCAATAGGGGGTGAGCCCATTACCGTCTTCCGAGCACTAATCCTGACTCTGAGCCTCTGTTTGAGCTGTATATATCTGTCTGATGCAAGACATCTCTATTCTTTAGTCACCTTGTCAAAATGTCACCGCATGAGATGAGATGGGGTGGCTCAAATGCTACTCGAGACTGGAGACCGCGAATCAGCAAAAGTTAGGTGAGACTGGACGTACTCGGACTAGATGAAATAACCTTAAAGTAGATAGCTGGGATAGACTAAATAGGATGCGGTAACGCATATTGGGATAGGTGAAATAGTAGTAATAGGATTGATGCGAAAATAATCAGTATAACATGAATTTCTTTGAAAAAGAAATTTCATCGTTATATTCACAGTGAAATTCAGCCCCAGTAGATAGATTTATACCGATAACCCAGAAAAGTCGAAAACAGTTATGTAAATTTCGAAATTCACCTGTTGCTGATATATAGCTGCCTGCCAGGGCCACTGTCCCTCCGATGTTGAAGAACCAAAGGGTAAAACCGGGGGCGGTTTCTTTATCACCTGGCCACAAGTCTCCTGAAACAAAAATTATCAATTCAATATAAAAATTTATACCACTAATAATAGAACTGAATTTTGTTTGAACTAGGGAACTACCAGTTTCCATAGAAAAAAATTGAAAACCCATTTCTAGGTTTTATTTTCACTATGAGGCAAAATGAAAATAATGTTGTAAAAAAGGTTAAAAATAAAAGTATGAGAGTGCTTTAGCAGTAGATGTAGGACTAGAAACGATGAATGGATTGTGTGAAAGAGGATATAGCAAAGTAGGGAGTGACTGAGATAATGACATCGGACAGGAATGTATGAAGGAGAATGAAATATTGCACGGACCCCAAATAGTTGAGTCAAGGGCAGGTTTAGAAGAAGAACCTATTTCTCAGGCAAAGTTGTGTGACTAGTTTCGTTACGAAATTAGATTACGTATATAGATGACTATTGAGTCGCACTGTTGTTTTATGCTAAACATTGGTGCTATGAAAACTTGTTTGAAATTATGACTATATACTTTTGTTGAAAGAATGAGAATAAGAAGAAGAAAAGAAAGAAAGAAGAAAAAAGAAATGATTAAAACTGTAAATAAGCAAAAAAAATAGAAGCGAATGCTTTTGCATCATTCTTTTGCCATTCTTTATTTTTAGTAAGTTCTGTTTATATTTACTAACTACAGAAAAAAACCCTAATGTAAACCGTCATACGAGTTTATAATAAGATTCAAATAATCTTGATTTTAAGCATAAACCGGACAGTTGTCTGGTATCTTTAATACAGGCTACTATGTATCCTAGCTAAGGTACCAGTTGCGAACTTTTTATGTATAAAAAAACTGTTGAACATGTCCAAGCTACTTGCTTACTTGCTTAGCTAATGTTATACCTACGACATAATCTGGGCACTTTTGTAGTAGAAACTGTACACGTCGACTTGGACGTGACTAGATTTTTACTTGTTTTGTTTGTCTCATTTTATTAATGTAATAAAATTATGTTATAAATTTCACTATAACTTTACTAAAATGCAGACAGTATACATATATCTGCCTGGTTTGAGAAAAAGAGTCATATGACCCGAACATTGCCATACTGATTCTTGTTTCATTTTATCGTCAGGTAACATAAGTTAATTGGGTATACCATGTAAACAAAACTATTTTGTGTCAATTCTGTGTCCATTTTGTGTCAATTCTGTGTCAATAAAGGTTATTATTATTAAAGTTTTTATGGATTGTGTCTTTAATTTTATAGAGTTATAATTTTTTTCAATCTAAATTGATTTGTATTTTAACTGTCTGATGCAGAAAAGCTTGTGGCGGTACATGTATCAAGCTCCATCTGGTGAAGTAAACTGAGCTTGTACAATACTGCTAATCCTGCATCGTGATATAATAATTAGCGTTTTTGTTCAAATAATTGGCCGCGTGGTTCCCGGCAGAGTAGAATTTGGGCCACCCCATCTCTTCCCATGCGGTGTCGTACAAGGCGACTAAGGGATAGGGCTGTTTAACATCAGACAGATATAAACAGCCCAGACTCAGCCTCAGATGCGGGGCTCGAGTCTACTATAGTGTCCGATATACGGCAATAGGCTCACCACCTATTACGTGGGACCGAATACAGTTATTGGTGAAAAAAATGTGGTAACAACCACATTTTTTTCACTAATAACTGTCACCTCTGCCTAACCCTCCGGGGATAAAGGCGTGATTTTATGTATGTATGTATGTTCAAATAATTAGTCACATTGTACTTGTTTTACACGTGTTTACTGGTTGCGTCGATTCCTGGTGACCTATTCATACAGATACAAACTATTGTACCTAGTTTAGGCACCAGTCTCACAATTACAGTTTTTGTATAACCACTAAGAAATAAGTTATAATTTTGTTTTGTTTATATTTATATTCAATTGTTTTGAGAGAATACATTTATTTTAATTAATTAGTTATTTATTATTACTTAATCACCTTGTATGATACTCTCCGGAACAGTTGGGTAGCTTTAATATGTCTGCTACGCTGGGAACCACAGTTTAGTCATTTAACTTCAGTTTCTTCCTGGGTATTTGTACGCCACTTAGCATCCCCCAATAGTGCAATTAGTTTAGTTGTTAATAAGTCCCCTAATAATGACGTATTAAGCTCTAGTTCTTTATCTTTTATCCTCAATCTTCAATCTCCTATCACAAAGCTACCCATTCTCAATACCCACCGTTGTCAGCTTCAATTCCTGCACTAAAAGCTTCAAACTTGATTGCCTAGGCTGCCTTACCAATGTAAAATGTCTGAAGTATAATTATGTGCAAAAAATATATACGTAATCTCTAACTAGGTTTTGGGATTAACTGTAATTGATTAATAACTACTTTGTTTCAAAATGTAACAAATAACATGTTAGATAAGTGATTAAGTAACTTTTATTGATTTTGTTAATTCTCAATGTTGTTCTTAAAATGGTTCTACAAAAGCAATATCCAATTAAGTTACAATACTATTCTCAAAGTTAGCTAATTTAAATGAAATGAAGTACAATATTTTCAAAAACAGATTCAATACAAAACGCTTAGCAAATAAATAATTTAGAATAACTGTTTTACTTGTTGAATATTCGTTTATAAATAATATTTTATTGACGCATTTTCAATAAAAAAATGAACACAGAAATTTTGCATGAGATTACCATATCCAATCCAATAATTTTAATTGATATAAGAAAATCTATACCTAATTTTGAATGTTTTATATATGTAAGTGGGTCGTCGAATCAAATATCTTTGCATTTGATTCAGTGACCCACCGAATCAAATGCATTGACAATCAAAATCAGAATCAATCAGATAATAACTTTAATTTCAATATTATAACAATTAATCCTTCTGTGATTAAATATTCATCAAATTTATTGTTATGTCAATTGAAGGCTTACGTACCTCTGGTTTGAAATTCGGAATATAGATCGGTAAACCGACAAAGGCATATTTTTCATCTTCTTCTTGATCTCTGCAATGAACACAATGTTTTTAATCTTCACAACCAGTTATAGATGTAGATCTTGAATTGAATTAAGTTGACATTTTGCTACAAACATTGTTGACTTTTTTTACGTTGCTGAAGATGGTTTTAAGATTTTCTTTGTTCCAAATTCAATTGCTAGATCTAGACCTTTATGAAAATATGAAGTTATTTTTTTCATATTTAATCAGTAAATTAGCTGCTACAGTTTCCACGCTGGCCAGACGGGTTAGTACAGGGTTATAATTCGAGTTTCCTTCTCTCGCAGTGATGTCTCCTAAGTAGTTTTTCGTTAGTCGTCTCTTACACCCTTCGGATGAGATGGGTTGGTGATAGGGTGGTGATAGTAGTTTTCATATTAATTGAGTGTTATTACAATTTAAGATCTAATGGAAGATTTTGTTACATTATTAGTGTCAACGATACAATTTTTGATTATTAGATTAGCTGAATCAAGTCAAATGTGTAAATTGGTTATGATTTTATTAGTGTTCAAATGCTTACTCTATTACGGTAGCTGGTTGTGGCACTGGATTCATTTCATGTTGATGCAATGGTAATTGGATATGCACATTTAAGTCCATACTATCGTCGTTTGGCTGAGCTCTGAAGAAAAACATAGTAGATATAACAAAGTCTTACAATATTAGTGCATTTTATTTAAATACATTTTTATTTAATAGGACACTTGTACTTTTCCACAATATTTTATTTCTAACGCGGCCTTTCACCTCATTCCACTAAAAGCCACCGATCAACAGCATATTTTGATTTGGGGACTCAATAGTCCCCACATCCGAGGAGAGGGCCAGATCGTGAGAGATGGCCCTGGTCGGCCGGGGTGCGAGGGATATGCCTGTCAACCTCACCTTCGACAACCAAAACGACCTACAGGCGGCGTATGTTTTTGTCGGTTCGAGTATATAACCTGTTCCACTAGCTCCAGTGGTGCGCAAGCACGTAATAAAAAAAGTTTATTTTGATTTTCAACGTTACGTTAATAGTTAGTTCTAAAGAGATACTTACGATTGTGAGTCTGTAGATCCATAGCTTAATTGAGATGGCACATTTGACCATGGAATAGTACTTGTGGGCTTAGATACAGGTTTCACCTGTTGCTTTATAGTTTCTTCCCGTCTCTCATCATTAAAATTCTGTTCAACATTAACGCCTTGAATTGGAACTGTTTCCACGGGTTTTCTTTGTTGGTTGTTTGTAGGAACTTGTATGTTAACGGTTATCGTTTTTTTCTGGGATGAGTCAGGTATAGTATACTGTTTTACCGGCAAATAAGCCTGTTGGAAGTAGTTGTCTCGTGTACCTGAATTCTGTTCATTATTGCCTACATTAGACTGACCATAATTTTGAAATTTATCGTCAGTTTTGATCTGTATGTTAGGACTCACTGTGGCACTATATGTTTCAGACGTCGATGGATAAGAAACTGTAGACCAAGTTTTCACTGTAGTTGTTTGCAGACTATTTAATTGATTATTTTGATTAGGTCGCAATTGTTGATAGTTTATTTTTCCTGAATTAATTGCTTGCGTTTTATTTACAGGTGTCAAAAGTAAATTATTATTCACCTTGGTGCCTCCAAGATTATCTTGTGTGCAGTTTTCAGATGAAGGCGATTTATGAATTAATGCATGTTGATAGACAGTTGGTTTTATTTGCGGCCACGTTTGAGATACAGTTTGTGGTCGTCCAACAACTGGAGTGGATTGAGCTTTGTTTTCACCTTTTACCGGCGCACTGGTTGTTTGTTGACGAATTTCTGTTTTATTTTCAGGCCACCATTGATTTCCAGAAACCGATTGAGTTTTGTTTTTTATTTGCAGATTATGAGTTGAATTATCCTTTTTTACTATTCCTGTAGTTGCTTGTATGTAGTAATTAGGTTTCGAAGTAGTCGTTTGTTTGTTTTGGACATTTGTCTGTGAGTTACCGTAATATTTGTCTTTTATAACTCCATTTACAGCTTGCATCATCGAAGTCATTATATCAGTATTCTTAACAGGTACACCTTTATTTATATTATGATTATCAAGTTTTGAAATTGTGTCATTATCGTCAGATTTAGAATCATGACATATTTCTCGACCATTAAATAAAATAGACTGCAGTTCTGGTTTATTCTCTTCACTATATTGGATGAAAAATCGTACAATTTTAGGCTCTCCGGGGAATATTTTTAATTCATCGTTTATTATTTTAAAATTAAGGTTGTCTTTAGTGCTTACGTCACCTATCCAGTTCTGAAAGAAATTAATAAATGCAATTATTTTTATACTTTTACTAATTATTTTCTGTCTAACATAGTAATGGAGATGCTTATGGCATGTTATTTCCGTCAACAATTCAAATGTTGTCAACCTACGTCCTGCTCTTCAGTATATTCAAATAGTAAAGTCTGTAATACTTCTTCCTACCCTGCATCGTTAGTCAGCGGTACAGAAGTAATCGCAATAGACTCAGTCCTACGATATAGAAGCAATGCTTTAACCAAACATATTATCTTCTTCCTACAATCTCGAGTACATTAAAAGGAGTGTGAAAAAGCATCTATCAAGGCTGCCTAGGTAAGGACTATCATTCTAGGCACAGTATCAATACCTTGCAGTCAGTAGTTATAGTTGTGGTTAAAATACTCTAACAGACTCTAAAATTTCAAATCACTTACACCAAGTATATCAGCCTTGCGATTCAAAATCACATTTAGCCACACCGCATGGAGAGTGACATCTGTGGATAGTTTGATGACACCATACCACCTCTTTGACAACGGCTGGTCATTCATTCCTAGAGCTTCGTAGGTAAACACGTCAGGACATGGTGAAGGTGGTATGTCATAGTCTGTAGTCTGACAAGATACTGTCAGAGCGATGGTTATCAGTGAACATATATGTCTGATCTGGAACAGATTGAAAATATTGTGAAGAGTGGATTATTGCCTTTTTTTGTAGTTTGATTGTTGAGTAATTACGGCCTCTGTGGCGTAGTGGTAATACGTTCAACTCCTACGCAGGAGACGCGGGTTCGATACCCGCCCAGGGCAAATATTAAATTATTATAAGTAAAAAGTACATTTGGAAAAAAAAAATCTAAGTATGTTTATCCGCATTCTAGATTCCATAACACAAGCTAGTTAAGCTATGCTTAGTATGGTATGGTCTAGAACAGTAATGTCTAAATAGTATGGTCTAGATAGCGTTATGTAGAATGTTGTAGAATAGTATATTACGATACGAGTGTGTAAATTGAGAGTGTGATAACCCCTGAGGCGCCTTTGCGACCCGAGCCAAAAGGCGAAGGCCTTAAAACAGCTGGAGACGGCAATCATCAATACACACGTGTATCATACACGTCTTTCAACACACTTGCAAATAAAATAACACAAAAAAGCATTTTATTTACTCTTATATGCACTGAAACGTAAACATTAAAAATCAAAAACAACTTTAATGACATTGTTAACGCAGGGAATATCAAAATAAATTTAAAAAATTACTCTAACTATTTGTCCATTTTTTCTATTCTGTGGTAGATCGACACAACCTGTATTTACTATTTTTTTGTGTGTGTGTGTTTAATAAACGTATTTTCTTTTTGTCTTTCTTTCTGTGCAATACGTATGTGCGAGCAAGAAATGGATTGTGACGCTAAAAATAACTTTGTTATTTTACGCAGTTCTTATACTGTAGGTACATGTATTAATACTAAGTATTACATGTATAGAAAAGGTAGCAAAAGCAGTAACATCGGTAGGTACACACCAATAGATAACATAATGCGTGACAAACTAGACCGAAATAAAAAAAAAACCACCGGCTTTTTAAAAAGAAATCTCTCTTAGCCACTGCCTATAGCAGTGGCAAAGGGAAAAAAAGCTATAAGTTCCACGCACTTCGTGAGGAATATGGTTAAAAGAAAAAAAAATCTTTCTTGTTACTACTCATTACCCTTGTGGTAATCCCGGTTGCATCCAAGGCCTTCATTCCGGAGTGCGGGGTCAGCGTACTCTTATTACTACATATCATCATCATCATTCTCTGAGCCCTTTTCCAACTCGGGGTCGGCTTTTTAGTCTAACTAGATGATGAACTTCGATATTTTCCGTGTATCTGACTTCCACAACCAATTTACGATATCGAAGTTTTGTAGTTAGACTACAGAACTACAGACTACAGAATATTATGAATTAAATAGTTTGACTAAATAAATGTTACATAATCACTGCAGAATGACTGACCGAATTTGGATAAAATTTAGCTCAGCGATAGATCATATTATTTTATGGCGTAGGACATAAAGATATTCATATTTGAATTTGTTAAAAGACTTGTATTTTTATATTTATCTTCCTTTTCGACAGTTTTATTATTGTAATACTAGAAAAACTGCAGTGTGTATAAAGGGACACAGAAACCCCGACAGTTGGTGCAAGGATCGTTGATCGTGAGTCGACTATTTATATTTAGAATTTATAAACCGGTATCAATACCGGTTGACTAGGTTCAACAATAATATAATAAATATTTTTATTATATCGTCGAATATTGCATGTAAATTATTACAGGATATCACATAACAAACCGGTTTATCACTAAATATATAATATCATTACTATCACTTTACACCACTCTATCACAAAATTTATTATCTATTAAACATAAATATATCACAATTAACTTACCATTTTATTTTTTTATTAAATAATTAAAATTTGCGACACTAAACATTTATTTTATAAGGCGAACGTCTCATACGCACGGTTTTACCCAAATGCAAAGGAAAATTCTTAAGCTAGATGTGGGGGCAACATAGCAGGTAAACACTAGTGAGTGAAAGAGATGAATATATAAATTGTGGTTTATGTTCGCAGCTTTAGCAAAACCAGTTACGCGGACACTAGCTGTTATTGATGTAAAATCGTATGATTGTTTTTTTTTATAATTTTATTGATGAGTCTATCATATTGTACACGGTATAATTCTACCAAACTAGATACTAAGAAGTTATTTTTTTTAATTCTATGAACTATAGGTATATTATTACTACAATACCATAGGCATATTTTATTCTTACCACTTAGCCCATCTGATTGGCAATACCAGGGGCGACACACTCGTGTTGACGGCCCTGTAAAAACTTCTGATGCCCTTTGCTTACTATTTCTCCTCGTTTTGGTTTGAGTTATACGACTTTTTTGACAGAGACTGCCGTTTCACAACCCAACCCCGAGAGAAAAGCTTTGCCTCATCAGTTAACCAGCAAATGTACCGGATTTCAGAAATTGATACTGCCACATAATTCTTAGTTCCACTAATATTCAAATGGCTTCTAAATCGTGATATTAATAACATCCATACTTCTATACTAGTATTAAACATGCGAAAGTAACTCTGTCTTTCTGTCTGTCTGTAAAACTTTCACACCTAAACTACTGAACCGTTTGTGATGAAATTTGGTATGGAGGTAGATTAGACCTTGAAGATGGACAGGCTATATTTGGTCGCGATAACCGACATCCGCGTAGGCGGAGCTGCGGGCTACAACTAGTCATATCATATTTGTATATCAAGGTTCAGGGTTCATTGACGCAAAATTGAATTACGGTACCTACACACAAAAAACCAGCACAAAACGTTTTGGTACCTATATATCATGGTCCAAAAAAATATAATCCATATTACTTTCGTGAGAAGTATTTACATATGAATAAAGATACGGTTATAATTACGGTATATTCACACGATGACCTCTGTGGCTGCTACGTCGAGGTTGCGAGTTCGATTCCCGCTCAGTGAAAATTATAATTTTAACCCCCAACGCGAAAATGACGGGGTGTTACAAGTTTGACGTGTCTGTGTATGTGTCTGTGGTATATAACTCCTGAACGGAAATACCGATTTCGATTTAGTGTTTTTGTTTAAAAGGGATTTTAGTCGAAAGTGTTCTTAGCTATGTTTAAAAAAAATCGGTCCAAGATGGCTCCCGCCACAAAATTACAAAGTGTATAATTTTCACAACTCCCTCAATATGAGTATTAAATAAAAGGGTTTGACTAGTAAAATAGCATACTTTGATAAACCTAGTAATATTTTTATTGAAGCGTTGGCATGACGGGGGGAACTGGGATCGTTCCGATAATATGACGGAGTGTTTTACCAGACCCCCTTACCAGGTCCCCCCGCTTGAATAAAAATATTAGGTACTATTGTAGGTTTATTAAAAATAAAGGGTAGAATTAATTTTCAACTTTTTGTAGGTTCCTTTTTAATACGGGGGTTTTTAAATGTTTAATTTATTTTTAAATATGAATATGTCTATACATAATCCTCTTGATATTATTATCTTAAATACCTAGCAGTCATGTCTATACACTGGAGATATGAAAATAATACTTGGGTTATGTTATATTAACTATTTAGGAGGTAGGACACGGCGGTATTTCCGTCCAATTGAGCAGTCCGACTGGGAAAGTACCTCCGCCCTACAGAATACCGCGGCTATAATAACCTTGTGTTGTGTTTCCTGCGGTTAGTAGGGTAGCCAGAGCTCAAAGGAGAGATTTTGTACTATCAGTGGGAAGATCAAAGCTTGTCCTGTTTATCGTTTACAGTGACAGCACAGAAACTCTTGTTTAAAGGGTTGTCAGCGCGAGTGTGACTCCCTTGGCGTTCACGTCCATAGGCCACGGTAACCGCTTTCCATCAGGTGAGCCATTGTCTGTTGGTCTGTCTGTTTATTCATAATGGACGCAAAAACTACAGAACGGAATGTGGTGTTTTTAAAGGTAAAAATATGGTAGCATACATTATCTACATATTTACTAACAATATCGTCATAAACGGAATTTTTCCATTAGGTTTTCCACACCAATTAGGTTTGTTATTCCACCGAAAAACCACCAAAAATACACATATAATAACCACATTATCGATTCTCCATAGTCAATGTACATAATTCACTATAAGTAATTAAAAGAGCTGCATGATTCATATTATAGAAGCCCCGACGATGATAAATGTCCAATTATGTACTATTACTCAAGATAAATACGGGATTATGCAGATACTTATTATTTAAAAATAACTCTAAGAATTAAATCTGATCACTATCTATAATCGGCTAAAATTGCCATATTTAATCAAAAAACTGACTCTGCAAACTGTTTTGTACGTCATTTAGTTGAAAATGTGCAGCATTTGTACTGTGAAGCGACTGTCATCTGACCTCGACAACCCATTGCCAATATCGATGTTCTCTAATTAGACCAATTATCGGACTATTTAGGATTCTAACAAGTTCTACTACCAGTAACGACTGCCACGTAACCAGGAACGACGCGACGGCTTAATGTGCTCCTTAGAGGTATAAGAATGATCACCCATCTTAAAACCTATTTGGTTAGTGTTGCTTAACCTTGCAATAAGCTACAGAATACTGCGGCCATAATAACTTCGTGTTGTGTTCCCAGCGGTGAGTAGGGTAGCCAGAGCTCACTGGAGAATTTGTACTGTCAGTGGGAAGACTAAAGGCTTGTCCTGCTTTATCTTCTACAATGACGGCACAGAATCTCTGTACTTACAGGGTTGGCAACGCGAGTGTCGCTCCTCTGGTGTTACACACGTCCATAGGCCACGGTAACCACTTTCCATGAGGTGGGCCGTGTGCTTGTCTGCCACCTAAGTGGTATAAAAAAATAACCTAAATCATTAACTCTACATAATCAATTTACTAATGTGTGATAATTATTGTGACAAAAATGTTCCAGATTTTGCAGGTATAGTTCAAGAAACAGTTCATTATGCTCTATCTTTAAGTGCCTTGTTGGAGCAGTCAAACGACCTTGGCAAAACAAATAATACTACAGGAACCCTCATTCCTTATTTTACAGGAATGGTCCTAAAACCAGAAAAAATATTAAAAATACGTTTCATCATTTATAATTTGTAAATCTTTATTATTATAAATTGTAATGAATTAATGGAAGACATAAACAAATTATTGCCCAATGCAATCTTAACTGCAAGTCTGCACTTCTAGATTTATGTTTGTATGCTCTGGCACCCAAATTTCCTCACTTGGTTGGATATTCCGATGACAGTTGCTCGAACACAACAGACAGTCATACAGTCGTACAAAGAAATCATGGAAAAAAGGAGTAGGAGACTATGCCCCGGACTCCATGATACAAACTTCAGGTGCAACTGGCATTGACACTTGTGTGAAGAATACATGATATTAGTCAAATATACGAGCTACATACCAACATACAAGCTTTAATATATTCCTGAGGGGGCCATGTGGCCCTGGGACAGTCAGGTGCAAGAGAAATGCCTTAACTGAAGACCTTAGACGGTGAGCGATTTTAACCTCCCCCGCCGGCCGGAGGGGATCCACGATGGGATGACCCGGCCGGGATGCGAGAGATATAATTCACGTTCGTCCTTCGAACTTCAGACTGACATATTCTCCCGAGCCGGTGGGGTATCCGTGGGAATTTTTCGCACAATACAAAAGGGGGATTCATGAAATATCCGCACGAGAATAAGTATTTATATTAAGGTAACTATACCTATAAATACCGAATAAAATATAATTACTGAACCGTAAAAGTATAACTGACGTCAACAAGGACCTTAAAATTAAACCTACGTCAAAACATAACTGACAGTGCATCAAGAACATGTTTACCTAATTTAGACCGCGACAGTACATATCTTGATTAGAACCCTGGCCGTATATATTTGACCTTTTAAATTTGTTATAAGCGAAGGGAGTAAAGGGACTAATGTAGGGGTTTATTGCTTAAAATTGTTCTACCCACTGTTTAATTTTAAAACTTGTTTGGAAACTATATTAAATTAAAATAATGAGGGTAAATAGTGTTTGGTAAACTGATTTAGAATAGTTTAAAAGGTTTGTTGTGGGTGGTACTATGTATTATCTTTATTATTTTAAATGTTAAAGAGGATGTATGTGTCTTTCCACCTAACTGGGACGGAAAAGTTAATATTTTGCTTCTCATTCCACCAATGTAATGTAAATAATCGAAACCATAAATATTATCGGAGATATACCTTAATGTTTTTCCTGATCCCACAGTCAACCCGTCTATTAGGTTATGTGGGACTATGTATTAATTCATAAGATGTACATGTACCTACTTATAAATAAATAAATAAATTAAAAAGTGGCAATCATTTACCATCTGTTATGAGGAAATTTAGCGTGGAAACGAGACAGATCATCTAAAATAACACAATGGCTGCTATTCATCCCAAGAATTGGTTCCTGTGCATCGTGGGAAAGGGACCAATATTTCCATCAATGTGATCTTTTATTATTTAACCTATTTTTATAGTGAATTTGATTCATTAAGTAGACAATTATAACATCCGATACAACTCGATTTAGCCAGATAAGAAACTTGATCCCAATAGCTTTAATACTAATGTGAGTGACCATGACAGTGCAAATACCTATATTAAAAAACTTGACGTAGGAAAAGGTAGATAACCTATTTATGTTGTTTATAACGTACCTAACAGTAAAGAAAATGATTGTAAAATCCATTCTAATACTAATGACTGGTGCCATCAATAAAGTATTTTAGTAAAATTTCCATAATTTTCGCTTCAGAGAATTAGAAATGTATTAGTAAATGAATTATCAAACAAATTATGAGAATAAAATTTGGAAATGCCCCAGTTATTTTCTCTCTAATATATTAAAAACTTTGGAAACACGCCACATGACTATGTAGACAATACAATAAATCATCATTCTTGCTTGATATCGTAATGTCTTCAATGGAAAACTTAAAGTATACTGAACTGCAACTCTATTTTTAAACTTGCTCATAAGACGTTGTACTCTGTGACTAATAAGTAATTCTTTTAGAAACCCGTTTCATAGTGATCTTGTTAAGAATATTAAATGTTGATTATTTGTTTCTACGTAATGTGGGGTGCTTTGGGATTCCCATTTTAAATGTTGTGGTATTGGTCTATCTTATCTGCATCACAGGAGCATCGTTTATAGTACTTATTATTTTTATCATTAAGTAATATTTTTGATTCTTCTTCATCTTAGCATTGATTCCAGTCTTTTTTTTATACCACTTAAGTGGCAGTCAAGTACACGGCCCACCTGATGGAAAGTAGTTACCGTGGCCTATGGATGTTTGTAACACCAGAGGAGTCACATTTTCGCTGCCAACCCTTTAAGTACAGCGTTTCTGTGCCAACAGTGGAGAAGACAAAGCAGGTCAAGCCTTTAGTATTCCCACTGAAAGCAAAAATTCTCCAGTGAGCTCTGGCTACCCTACTCACCGCCGAGAACATAACACGAGGTTATTATAGCCGCGGTATTCTGTAGGGCGGAGGTACTTCCCCAGTCGGTACTGCTCAATTGGGCGGAATTAGCGGAACTTCGATATTTTCCATGAAGCGATTGCTATCTTGACCTTCACAACGCAATGGCGATAGACAGTTGGTGGACTTTTTAGAGCTCCAACTATCCGTAACGACGGCCATAGATGTCCGTATGGTAATATTTTGATAATTTATAACTATTGAATGAAATTTTAATATGAATATATTAGAGGAAGTTTGGGAGTAGCACCAATCATAGAAAAGCTACGAGGAAATCGTTTGTCCTGGTTCGGGCATTTAATTTTTAGAGAATGCACTCACAAAAGAAATAAAAACGTATACTGTTCTAAAATTTATGCTGGCTTCGTAAACAAAACTTCAGTTATAATATTGAGACTTCGGCAAGAAACCCGGTGAACAGATTTGATTCATTTATTATTTTACGAATGATAAGATAAAAATAAATACATATAAGGACAGTACAAGGTAGTGGATTGTACAATAGGCGGTCTTATCGCGGTCTGCGAATTAGAAATAAAACAATATGTCCTTTTATCGCTACATGTACTTACACTACTGAACACTTATAGGACGTAGGACACGACGGTATTTCCGTCCAATTGAGCAGTCCGACTGGGGAAATACCTTCGCCCTACAGAATACCGCGGCCATAATAACCTCGTGTTGTGTTCCTGGCGGTGAATAGGGTAGCCAGAGCACACTGGAGAGTTTTTGTGCAATCATAGAAAAGCTACGAGGAAATCGTTTGTCCTGGTTCGGGCATGTAATGCGTAGGGATGAAAGTAATGTCGTAAGGAAGGTACTAACTATGGAAGTGGATGGCTACAAGGGGAGAGGGAGGCCTTAAATGCGGTGGATGGACTGTGTGAAAGATGACATGGTTAAGAAGGGAGTGAATGTTGAAATGACTGCAACTAGAGATGAATGGAAAAGGAACACATGTTGCGCCGACCCCAAATAATCTTGGGATAAGGGCAGGAGGATGATGATGATGAATGAAATTTTAGAGCATTTAGTATGCTAACTATTCAGATCGATTAAGATATAGATAAAATTGAATCGGTTCAGGCGGGATTCGAACCCGCGATCTTTACCTTAACAGGGAACGCTCTGACCAATAAGCCACAGAACCTTCACCCGAAACCATCAAAATTCTTCTATACATATATCCGTCTTACGGAGACGGTTCAGAGCCATCTACCGATATTCGTACGAATTATTTATACCTATTCTCCAGGCTATACAAGACAAGGCAGGAGATGGTAACAACTATGCATGAACCTTTTGAGATGAAAGGAATGAAAGTGAATGTTAGTAAGACAAAAGTTATGGTTTTTGAAAGAGATGAATGCGTGACAGAGTGTAGGATTTCTATAGATGGAGAAAAAGTGGAACAAGTGAATGAGTTCATATATTTGGGAACATTGTTTACGAGAGATGGAAAGCATGAAGAAGATGTTGAAAGGAGAGTGATAGCTGGAAATAGAGTGAATGGGGCACTACACGACTTTATGAGCAGCCGGAAAGTGTCCGAAAAGGCACGACTGGCTGTACATGGTGGAGTATTAGTGCCGACTCTTATGTATGGTAGTGAAAGTTGGGTGTGGCAGAAAAAGCATCAGAGTAGAGTGAATGCAGTAGAAATGCGTGCGTTGCGAAGTATGTGTGGCTTGACCCTGAAAGATAGAGTGAGAAATAGCGTGATAAGAGAACGATGTGGAGTGATAGAAGATGTAGTGATGAGAATTGAGAGAGGAATGTTGAGATGGTTTGGTCATGTTGAGAGAATGAATCAAAGAAGACTAACGAAACAGGTGTATAAGGCGAGTGTGGATAGTACCGTCGGAAGGGGAAGACCTAGGCGCACATACCTGGACCAAATCGGTGAAGTTTTAAAAAAGGGGCAGGTCAGGAGTACTCTAAACCGACGAGCATGCATGAAGAATATAATGAGAGTGAATGAAGCGAGAGTAGTCTGTCAGGATCGTAGCAAGTGGAGATCCGTGATCTCTGCCTACCCCTATGGGAAACAGGCGTGATTTTATGTATGTATGTATGTATACAAGACCCTACCGACATCTATATCATTCTTCTACCTGCACTGAAAGGCCTGGTCTACTATCGTATTAGACGCTCCCGGCAAAATAGACATACCAACAAAAACAATAATTGATCATCAGAATTCGGTGATCTGTGTGCTCCAAATTTTACAGAAGTACATACTTCGATATGTGCCGTGAAGCGACCTCTATCTGACCTCCACAACCAATTTTCGATATGGAAGTTCTGTAGACTAGCTGTCGGATTTTATAGGACTCCAACCGTAATGACTGCCGAAGATGTTCATATGGCAACCGGACCGGAATGCCCTGGATTGACTTGGACGCCAAACTTCGCTCGTGTTCCATATTACGCCATCTAGCAGAGTTTTGATGTACTACTAAGTTAAATATCAATAATACCACTTGGTCAAAGATATTCAAGATGGCAGTAATAGTATTAGATTGTAAGATAAACTTACGATATTAAATTATAAGATTAGGATACGGCAATAGGTTCACCCCTATAACGTTGGGCCGTAAACAATGATTGGTAAACTGTGGGTGTTAATTCACCTCTCTGTATGTATTTATGTACATACATACATATAATCATGCTTTTATCCCCGGAGGGTTAGGCAGAGGCGAATTAACACCTACATTTCACCAATCATTGAATTCAGTCCCACGTAATAGGGGGTGAGCCTATTGCCGTCTTCCGGGCACTATTGTTGACTCGAGCAATGAATCTAAAGCTGAATCTGGACTGTATATCTGTCTGGTATTAGACAACCCTATCCCTTAGTCGCATTGTACGACACCGCATGGGAAGTGATTCACACCATAACTACCCCAAATTCTACTTTGCAGGGAACCACGCGGCGGTATGTATGTATGTATGTTTAAACTTATTTTTACCAGACTACCTACAATATTTATTATATTTATTTATTTAAGCTTTTTGCACAAACAGACAGAATGTACAAAGGCGGACTTAATGCCAAAGGCATTTTCTACCAGTCAACCTTAGGGTGATGCAGAGATATTAAAAGTAGGTGCTCGAAGTGTTGTAGTGATAGTTTTCTCAGTTAGGTACTAAATAATATTTTTTATAATAAAAATTTAATTAAATAATAAAAAATAAATAAATAGTTATATATCCATATATAAATATATACAAACATCATAAACTACATACACATATAGACCAATATATACATAAATATATGCATAAAAATAAAAAGAACATATATATATATATATATATATATATATATATATATATATATATATATATATATATATATGTATATATAAGAACATATAACAGTATATACTCTTAGGTTATTAAACTTTCAAATTATTGACTCTCCATCACTCGATGGTCTCTGTAACGCAGTGGTAGTGCGTTCGACTACTAGCTACGTAAGGGGCCGTGGGTTCGATTCCCGCACAGTACAAATATTTTGACGTATGAGTACGTATATTTGCATTGGTCTGGGTGTTTCTATGTACAATAGTTTATATTATTTACGAAAAAAAATCTCTAAGTATGTTTATCCGCATTCGAGATTCCATAACACAAGTTAGTAAAGTTATGTTTACATCGGGTCTAAATTAGCGTTGTGTAGAATGACGTAGAATACTTTTTTACTTATCATGCAAGTTTTATCGACCAAATATTAATGCAATAATCCGAACAAAACTATATATTACTTCAGTCAATTAATTAACTTACCGCATAAACACAGGCCTCTCTAAAATATGTCTTCAAACACCATAATAGTTTTTCAGTGAATTACTACAGGTGCAATATTCAATTTTCAGTTACATTGGATCGCTTTACCAATCACATTACGCCGCAATCAGGCAGAATGCAGTGCTGGGGAATTGGAATGATACTTAGGAAGCCCATGCGTTATTGTATGATAGGACATTTCAATTTAAATCATTAAAGTTGATAGCGTGATGAATACAAAAATAAGGGAGTGGTATTGTAATTTTTAGAGAATGCATTCACAAAAGAAATAAAAACGTATACTGTTCTAAAATTTATGCTGACTTCGTAAACAAAACTTCAGTTATAATGTTGAGACTTCGGCAAGAAACCCGGTGAACAGATTTGATTAATTTATTATTTTATTAATAATAAAGATAAAGATAAATACATATAAGGACAGTACAAGGTAGTGGATTGTACAATAGGCGGTCTTATCGCGGTCTGCGAATTAGAAATAAAACAATATGTCCTTTTATCACTACATGTACTTACATTACTGAACACTTATAGGACGTAGGACACGACGGTATTTCCGTCCAACTGAGTAGTCCGACTGGGGATGTACCTCCGCCCTACAGAATACCGCGGCCATAATAACCTCGTGTTGTATTCCTGGCGGTGAGTAGGGTAGCCAGAGCTCACTGGAGTGTTTTTGTGCTGTCAGTGGAAAGACCAAAAGCTTGTACTGCTTTGTCATTTACACTGACGGCACAGATACTCTCAAAGCTTGCACGGTTGGCAGCGCGAGTGTGACTCTCCTCCGGCCTATGGACGCGTGCATAACCAGCACGCGTCCATAGACCACGGTGGCCCTTTTCCATCAGGTGGGCCGTGTGCTTGTCTGCCACCTAAGTGGAATAAAAAAACGCTTTATTTATTTACAATCATCTAATTTCACTAAATTGAATTGCTGTTTTATTTTTTAACTGAGACTGTCCTTGTAATACAAAAAATGTAGTGCTACTACTGATCACAGGTAGAACAAAGGTTCAACTCTTACCCACTGTTTACCTGCAGACCGTTTTGCTGACGCAGATTACCAATGTTTGTTCCTCTCTATTGACATAGACAAGTACATTCTGCCTTATAGAATTTGTATTTCAGCGTACCTACCATATTTTGAAGACTAAGGAAGACTGAAGCATAATGCCTCTTTTTAGGGTACATAATATATTTACAACTGCAAATTCCCTTTATTTTTAAGTGCGCAAAATCCCCACGTATACCCCCCCTCCCACCGGACCCGGTGGAAGAGATTATGTTGGACTCGAACCGATCAAAACGCACGCCGCCTGTGGGTCGTTTTTGATTGCCGAAGGTGAGGTTGACAGGCATATCCCTCGCACCCCGGCCGACCCAGGACAATCTCTCACGATCTGGCTCTCTCCTCGGGTGCCTGTAAATCCCCTAAGGGGTAGGCAGAGGTAACACTCACATTTTGTCAACTATGATTTTCAGTCCATCAAGTGGGCACTTTATCATGGACTGTGTGTTTACTGTCGGATGGAAAGCAGCCCTTAGTCACCTTTTATGACACCCATGGGAAGAGATGAAGTGGGCCTATTCGACTCCGGGGAACAACATGATATTAGGTTTAATGAATTTATTTCTCCAAAGACTTACATGTCACTTGTTCACAAACAATAATGATTAATACACTATGTATTAACTAGATATTTTAAAGGCAATTAAAATCTACTAAGTACTGTTAAATGAAATTATTGATTGATAACATTATAATTTGATTTGACTTACTTTTATTGACATGTATTTGATTGACTTTTTTTTAATACTTATTAATTGACATTTATTTGAGTTATTTAACTATACAAATTGTGTATTTTACTTTGAATATTGATATAACTGACAAATTGTGTGGATTGTTGTATTTAATATTTGGTAATGTCTATGTGTTTGTAAATTGTGTACGCCAGAACCGGCAGAATATGTGATCCGACACTATGTGTGTAATTTAAACATCATTTTTTGTACCATATTCTACAAATAAAGAACTTTGACAAAAAAAAAAGCATTTAATGTACCAACTAATCATATCCATTAAGATAGAAAAAAAGTTAATCGGTCCAGGCGGGATTATATACCACACATATATGGATAAAGAAATGTTGATAGTTTCAGGCGAAGGTTTAGTGGTTTAGTGGTCAGAGCGTTCCCCCTGTAAGGGAAAGATCGCAGGTTCAAAACCCACCTGGACGGATTCAATTTTTTCTATCTTTATCTACTAAGTACTGCTGAAGACATACAACTTATTTTATACACATACATATTATTTTATATTCTATCATAATAACAAAAAAAGCTACAGAACCCTAACCACGATCGGAAACAAAACGCGCCACCACCCTGTGTCTGCTTCAGCAAAGGTGACAGTTGGACCCAACCAAATAATTTAAAGTAAATTACTCTTTAAGGTAGGTACTCTTTACAGGTCCTAAGGCTTTAATTCGTTGAAGACAACAGAACCTTGAACCTCAAACAGCAAGTGTAGACAACACCTAGACCTTGACATATAAACACAATCGCCTGAATTCGTGTATTGCAGAGTAGTGAACCTGTATCACTAGATCAACATTACCTGGTTCAGGCCTGGGGGTGACTGGTGGAGCCGCCTGTCACCCTGGCAGAAGCAGGCCGCGGCGGCGGCGCACCTTCCCGTTTTCCGGGGACCTTCTGGGGACTCTGTAGTCCCCACACACCCGAGGAGAGGGCCAGATCGTGAGAGATGGCCCTGAGTCGGCCGGGGTGCGAGGGATATGCCTGTCAACCTCACCTTCGGCTACCAAAACTACCCACAGGCGGCGTGCGTTTTAGTCGGTTCGAGTCCCACATCTCTCTTCCACCGGCTCCGGTGGGGTGGTATCCGTGGGGATTTTGCGCACGTAAAAAAAAAAAGGTCAACATTACCTAGATAGGTACCCTTCGATTTTCAGAAATATGTTTTATATGTAGGTAGTTACGTAAGCGTCATTGTCGTAGGAAAATACCCACTCCTTGTGGGTATTTTTCTACGGCAATGACCTTCCTTTTCCTACTAGTACTAGTATTCATCTGATTTTGCGCATACGCATTCTTCAACATGTTACAGGTTAGTGACTTCTATAACTAGAGAGAGCAGAAAAGCACACGGCCCACCTGATGGAAAGTGGTCACCGTGGCCTATGGACGCGTGCAAAACCGAGAGTCACACTCGCGCTGCCAACCCTGCAAGCATTGAGAGTTTCTGTACCGTCAGTGTAAAAGACAAAGCAGGACAAGCTTTTGGTATTTCCACTGACAGCACAAAAGCCCTCCAGTGAGCTCTGGCAACCCTAGTCACCGCCGGGAACACAACACAAGGTTATTATGGCCGCGCTATTTTGTAGGGTGGAGTTACTTCCCCAGTAGGACTGCTCAATTGGACGGCAATACCGCCGTGTCCTACTTCCTACAAAGATTAAAATGATTCTAAGATTACTGTGTTCTAAGAATATAAATCCTTTTTCCTACAGTCCCGGGTCCTTTAAGTGGGGCGTGATATTATGAAGTCATCAAGCTGAGAGACATTATTGTTACATCGTAGGTGTTTGTAACTGTGACCCATTTTTCAGAGACTTAGTCTTCAGCTTAGTAGTATACAAAAATTTAAAAAATTTAAACAATGCATAAACAATTTAACTTTTTCTGAAATTTATGAAACTGAGGACCCCAATATAGCTTACAGCGTATTTATAGAAACCTTTATGCTCTTCTATGATCTATATTTTCCAAAGTGCAAATTTACTATAAATCTAATAAAAAAACCAAAGTGGATTTCAAAGGGTATTAAAATTTGTAGTAAAAAAAAAAGACAACTTCTCTGGAGACAACGCTCAAAACCAAATATAATTAACATAATGCAATATAAAAATTACTCATAATTATTTAGAAAAATTATACTATTAACACAACGATCACAAAATAATTATAAAATCAAAACCTCAAATAATAAATTTAAGACGACCTGGCAAATTATTAATCAATCAAAATTTAATATACCTAAAAATTACATTCATAAAATACAATGCAATAATACCGTAGTTACAGACGCAAAGCAGATAGCAAATGAATTCAATAATTACTTCATTGAAAAAATACAGCCTATTGCCCTTGCAGAGAGTTCAATATCTACAACAGCACTGATTCAAAATAAAAAGAATTCAATTTTTATGGCTCCCTGTATACCCCAGGATATAATAAGAATCATCTTGAGCTTGAAAAATACCAATAGTGTCGGGTATGACGGTATTTCTACCAAAGTTGTAAAAGCTGTAGCTAGTGAAATATGTGGTCACTTGAGCTACATTCTTAATATGTGTATATATTAAGGCATATTTCCAGACGCCCTTAAAATATCTATAATAAAGCCACTATTCAAGAAAGATGATAGGGAAGTTATGGAGTACTATAGACCAATTTCGCTGATACCTATTATTGCAAAAATTTTCGAAAAATATATACACAGAGCATTGTATAACTATTTGGAAAAAAATGATATACTATGCAATGAACAAAAAGGATTTCGTGAGAAGAAAACCATTAATTTGGCAATCTATGAGTTTCTGTATGATGTAATGTTAAACGTCGATAAAAGAACACCTGTATGCGCAATCTACTGCGACATGACGCAAGCGTTTGACTATGTTAAACATGATAATCTTCTCAAAAAACTTGATGCATATGGTGTAAGAGGTAATGTATTAGAGCTGTTAAAATCTTATCTAAATAACAGGAAACAGTACACTGAGATCGCTAGAATAAATACAGTAACTAGACATGAAGAAATTCATCAGTCAGAACAGAGAAATGTCATTTATGGTGTCCCGCAGGGCAGTGTACTGGGCCCATTGCTCTTTACACTCTATATAAATGACTTACCGAAATCTACCCGACATCATATGACATTATTTGCAGATGACAGTACTTTGACAATTTCTAATGATAATAATGACTTAATTAAATATAAAACTGACATAAATAACACATTGACATCTATTATTCAATGGTTGGACATTAATAATTTAAAAATTAACTTAAATAAAACTAAAATTATGCATTTTAAGCAACGTGTAACATCTAATAGCATAGATATAGAATATCAGAATAATATTATTGAGAATGTTAGTACGACAAAGTTTCTCGGGTTAACAATTGATGAACAGGTTAACTGGAAATCACACATAGATCAGCTCTGTAAGAGAATTTGTAGTTCTGCCTATGCCTTACATAAGCTGTCCAGCATTGTTAATAAAGATGCCCTAATAATAGCCTACCATGGTTTAGCTGCACCTCTGTTACGATACGGAGTTATTTTCTGGGGTAACTCAACAAATAAAGAAGTTGTGTTCAAGGCACAAAAGAGATGCATTAGATCAATGTTTAAACTAAAAACTACTGATAGCTGCAGAACTTACTTCCAGGAATATAAAATCTTAACACTACCAAGCATGTATATTTTTGAAGTAGCAATGTTTGTGAAATGTAATCCTCATCTGTTTCCGACCTTGGAAGCAGCGGTTCCGCGAAACAGGCGGGACAATAGCAGGCTTTAGCATTATATGTATGGCGCCTATAATATTTAATAAATTGCCTAGGGATTGGAAGGAGATGAGTGACAACGCATTTAAAATAGCTTTGAAAAAGTTCTTACTACAGAGAGCATACTATAAAGTTTCAGATTTCTTAAATGATAACTTGTGACATAAGAATTAATTAGACAACATTATTATTATTGATTGATAACATAATTTGATTTGACTTACTTTTATTGACATTATATTTGATTGACATTTTTTTTTTTAATACTTTTTAATTGACATTTTATTTGAGTTATTTAACTATATTTGTGCTTTGATATAACTGACATATTGTGTGTATTTGCTATTTGGTAATGTTTATGTTATGTAAATTTTGTACGCCAGAACTGGCAGAATATGTGATCGGACACTATGTGTATAATTTAAACATCATTTTTTGTACCATATTCTACAAATAAAGAACTTTGACTTTGACTTTGACTTTGACTTTAACATCAGGCGAGTGAAATTAAACTGATGAGTCCTATATAAAAAAGAAGACCAATACATAATTTCTGAAAGCAATATAGAATGCTACGTTTACTAAATGGCTATGACTTCCTCGGTGATACTTTGGTAACAAGTATGACTGCTGTATCTTCAAAGCGACACGACGGTATTTCCGTCCAATTGAGCAGTCCTACTGGGGAAGTACCTTCGCCCTACAGAATACCGCAGCCATAACAATCTCGTGTTATGTTCCCGGCGGTGAATAGGGTAGCCAGAGCTCACTGGAGAGTTTTTGTGCTGTCAGTGGTAAGAAAAAAGACTTGCCTGCTTTGTCGTTTACACTGACGGCACAGAAACTCTCTGTGCTTACAGGGTCGGCAGGCGCGAGTCGTAACTCATCTGGTGTTGCACACGTCGATAGGCCACGGTAACCACTTTCCATCAGGCGGGCTGTGTGCTTGTCTACCCCTAAATGGTATAAAAATCCGACCCCTTGAAAATAACTAACCAAGTGTGGATATTAAGTACAACCCTGGCTACCTCTTTAGCAACATATATAGTTCAGTAAATAAACTCACGTATATATAGTAAAACAGGGTATACATACATACATACATACATATAATACCTTTATCCCCGAAGGTTTAGGCAGATGTGAATTAACACCCACATTCCTCCAATAATTGTATTCGGCCCCACGTAGCAGAGGGTGAGCCTATTGCCGCATGTGATGCGGAGGAATTCCACGACGTATTTTAACTTTTGTTTTTTTTAATTATTACTTTTTATTAATGTAAATATTAGCATAGATTTAAAATATATTAGGTGTAAATGCTTACGTTATCAACATACATATTATTTTATATTCTATCATAATAACAAAAAGCTACTGAACATCAAACACGAGCGGAAGCAAAACGCGCCGCCACTCTGTGTCTGCTTTAGCAAAGGGGACAGTAAGCCCCAACCAAACAATTTAAAGTAAATTACTCCAGAGGCCCAAAAGAAGGTGTACTCTTGACAGGTCCTAAGGCTTTAATTCGTTGAAGACAACAGACCCTTGAACCTCAAACGGCAAGTGTAGACAACACCAAAGTAGCAAAGTGTACCTACAATAGGAGGTAGGACACGGCGGTATTTCCGCCCAATTAAGCAGTCCGACTAGGGAATTTGTGCTGTCCGCCCTACAGAATACCGCGGTTAAAATAACTTCATGTTGTTTTCTCAGCGGTGAGTAGGGTAGCCAGAGCTCACTGGAGAATTTGTGCAGTCAGTGGGGTGACTAAAGGCTTGTCCTGCTTTGTCTTGTGCAAACTGTGCTTACAGGGTCGGCAGCGCGAGTGTGGCTTCTCTGGTGTTGCACACGTCTATAGGCCACGGTAACCACTTTCCATCAGGTGGGCCGTGCGCTTGTCTGCCACCTAAGTGGTAGGTATAAAAAAAAACACCTAGACCTTGACATATAAATACAATCGCTTGAATTCGCGTATTGCAGGGCAGTGAACCTGTATCACTAGATCAACATTACCCAGGTAGGTACCCTTCGATTTTCAGAAATATGTTTTATAAGTAGGTAGTTACGTAAGGGTCATTGTCGTAGGAAAATACCCACTACTTTTTTTTTTTTTTACGTGCGCAAAATCCCCACGGATACCTCCCCACCGGAGCCGGTGGAGGAGGTTATGTCGGACTCGAACCAACTAAAACGCACGCCGCCTGTGGGTCGCTTCGGTTGCCGAAGGTGAGGTTGACAGGCATATCCCTTGCACCCCGGCCGACCCAGGGCCATCTCTCACGATCTGGCCCTCGTCTCGGGTGTGGGGACTACAGAGTCCCCAACTCGACCCCGGAAACGGGGAGGCGTGCTAGGCGCGCCACCGCCGCGGCCTGCTTCTGCCAGGGTAACAGGCGGCTCCACCTGTCACCCCCAGGCCGGTCCCACTCCTGGGTATTGTCTTCCGACAATGACCTTCCTTTTCCTACTAGTACTAGTATTCACCTGATTTTGCGCATACGCATTCTTTAACATGTTACAGGTTAGTGACCTCTATAACTAGATTTCTTTTATACCACTTAAGTGGCAGACAAGCACACGGCCCACCTGATGGAAAATGGTCACCGTGACCTATGGACGCGTGCAAAAAAAATAGAGTCATACTCGCGCTGCCAACCCTGCAAACATTGAGAGTTTCTGTACCGTCAGTGTAAAAGACAAAGCAGGACAAGCTTTTGGTATTTCCACTGACAGCACAAAAGCCCTCCAGTGAGCTCTGGCAACCCTAGTCACCACTTGGAACACAACACAAGGTTATTATGGCCGCGCTATTTTGTAGGGTGGAGTTACTTCCCCAGTAGGACTGCTCAATTGGACGGCAATACCGCCGTGTCCTACTTCCTACAAAGATTATAATGATTCTAAGATTACTGTGTTCTAAGAATATAAATCCTTCTTCCTACAGTCCCGGGTCCTTTAAGTGGGGCGTGATATTATGAAGTCATCAAGCTGAGAGACATTATTGTTACATCGTAGGTGTTTGTAACTGTGACCCATTTTTCAGAGACTTAGTCTTCAGCTTAACATCAGGCGAGTGAAATTAAACTGATGAGTCCTATATAAAAAAGAAGACCAATACATAATTTCTGAAAGCAATATAGAATGCTACGTTTACTAAATGGCTATGACTTCCTCGGTGATACTTTGGTAACAAGTATGACTGCTGTATCTTCAAAGCGACACGACGGTATTTCCGTCCAATTGAGCAGTCCTACTGGGGAAGTACCTTCGCCCTACAGAATACCGCGGCCATAACAACCTCGTGTTGTGTTCGCAGCGGTGAGTAGGCTAGCTGGAGCTCACTGGAGATATTTTGTGCTATCAGTGGTAAGAACAAAAACTTGCCTGCTTTGTCGTTTACACTGACGGCACAGAAACTCTCTGTGCTTACAGGGTCGGCAGGCGTGTTTCGTAACTCATCTGGTGTTGCACAAGTCGATAGGCCACGGTAACCACTTTCTATCAGGCGGGCTGTGTGCTTGTCTATCCCTAAATGGTATAAAAAACCGACCCCTTTAAAATAACTAACCAAGTGTGGATATTAAGTACACCCCTGGCTACCTCTTTAGCAAGATATATAGTTCAGTAATTAAACTCACGTATATATAGTAAAACAGGGTATACATACATACATACATGCATATAATACCTTTATCCTCGAAGGTTTAGGCAGATGTGAATTAACACCCACATTTCTCCAATAATTGTATTCGGCCCCACGTAGCAGAGGGTGAGCCTATTGCCGTATTCCGAGCACTATTGTTGACTCGAGCTATTCATCAGAGGCTGCCTGGGCTGTATATATCTGTCTGATGTTAAACAGCCCTATCCCTTAGACGACTTTTACGGTAAGACAAACGTATATTACTCAAAATATATACCCTCTTTACAGTTAGCAATCTTTTTAATAGGGGCCGTACCTATTACCGTCTCCGAGACACGTTTTCAGATTGCAGAATGCTTCTCAGAATACTAATTTTATTAAAACGTCATTATGAGCTTACGAATCGTTAAGCTAAAAGTTTGTCTATAATAAGAGTGCAGGAATTATTTAAATTAGACTAATTACTATTTGCAATGTTTACAACTGATACCTAAGTATGACTACAAATTGGAAATACGGTCAATCAATTACAATACTGATTGATTGATAAAAAGGTCGGTCAAGTGCAAGTTCCACTCGCGCACCCAGGGTTCCGTAACTTAAGCTATATTAACCGTAATATATTTTAATACGTTGACTTATAAGTTTAATCAAGTATCAAGACATTATAGACCTTTTTTGTTTTACGTGCGCAAAATCCCCTCGGATACCTCCCCACCGGAGCCGATGGGAGAGGTTATGTCGGACTCGAACCGACTAAAACGCACGCCGCCTGCGGGTCGCTTTGGTTGCCGAAGGTGAGGTTGACAGGCATATCCCTCGCACCCCGGCCGACCCAGGGCCATCTCTCACGATCTGGCCCTCTTCTCTCGGGTGTGTGGGGACTACAGAGTCCCCAACTCGTTCCCGGTAAACGGGCGCGCCGCCGCCGCGGCTTGCTTCTGCTAGGGTGACAGGCGGCTCCACCTGTCACCCCCAGGCCGGCGCTCATGGGGGGCTGAGGTCGTTCATCGACCTCCGACGCCCGAGTTGCCTTCGTACGCGGGCAGCTTGGCTTGCGATCCGTCGTCGCTCCCGCTGCCGCGCCCGCCCCGCCTCCTCCTTCACGAGCATTACTTGCTCGCAGAAGGAGGCGCCGGCCGCAGACATTATAGACCTGTGTATGTGGTATTAATTTCAACACGATCTAACGGCACAGAAACTCTCTATACTTACAGGGTCGGCATGCAGCGCGAATGTGACTCCTCTGGTGTTGTACACGTCGATAGGCCACGGTTACCACTTTCTATCAGGTGAGCCGTGAGCTTCTATGCCACATAAGTGGTATAAAAAACAGAACTCGCAACAGTATCAATCACAATGTTCATGAATAGATATATATATATATATTTGGGAGAAATAAAACAAAGAAAAAAGAAGAAGACGTACAGAGAATCAGACGAACATATAAACATAATAAGGTAACATAATTAGGATACACTCACTGCACATCGTGCGCACCCAAATGGGCGAGCATCTCAGCATGAATGCCCCGCACACCAGGGTATGCAAAATGCTAAAAACTTGGAAGTTAGAATTTCGTAAGGCCAGCTGTGAGATTAAAGCTGTTCCATGCCATGTTCTGTACCCGAATGTAGGTAACATAAAATATTTACGGACTCACAGATAAATGTTCCGCCCTGGTAGATTTTTTGATAAATCCGTCAAGCGTAGTTCAATGTTATTTATTTATTTATTTTTATAGAGAAGTACAGGCTTTTACCGTTCAACATTCGTAGTAGCACATCGTTGCAATGGTCTCGACGAAAACTAACTTATATAGTACGTTAGTATGTTATAGGTCTACCAGAAACTCATTTTTTTTAATCCACTTAGGTGGCAGACAAGCACACGGCCTACGTTATGGAAAGAGGTTACCGTGGTCTATGTGCAAAACCAAGGGAGTCACGCTGCCAACCCTGTAAGCACAAAGAGTTTCTGTGCCGTCAGTGTAGAAGACAAAGAAGAACAAGTATTTTGTTGTCTCTCTGACATTAAAGAAAGAAAGAAAGAAAGAAAGAAAGAAAGAAAGAAAGAAAGAGAGAGAGAGAGAGAGAGAGAGAGAGAGAGAGAGAAAGAAAGAAAGAAAGAAAGAAAATATTTTATTTGCGACCACACACAATGCATGATGGATACATTATTCTAAGTATTTTATTAATTAATTTACTTTACATTATGCGAGCCCCTTATCACTTTACGCAAATATCACCCAAGGGGATGATTTTTAAAAATAATTATGAATTTAAATTGCACCGTTAATGTCATCATGTCAAATTCGACCAGCACATAGATATACAACTACTACTTTATTTATTCTGAACTCGTACCCATTGGTGACACTTTTGATCCATTGAAGCTCTCTCCCTGAACGACACCGCAAAATATTTACCTATAAATAGCTTTATCTATAAGGACATTTGTATGATTACATGAAAAATAAGAAAATACAGTGTACTGAAGTTTAATTATTTATTTCCCAACTGCCCAAAGTTAGGGCCACGTGTAATTCTGATTCCGTTTCCACATACCTTGTAAACTATACCAGGCTTTTAAAATTAGCCTCTGTGTGATTATCGTACCAAATTTCGGGTAGATCCGTTCAGCAGTTTAAGCGTGAATACGTAATAAACATCTTAACTTCAAAACATCTTCACAGCTTTCAACTTTCACATAAGGTAGGGGATATATTCAATTCAATTCTTGATTAATGGCTCTGTGCTTTTAGTATCAATTCCACCAATGTCCCGGAGTAGTTTATAAAATTATTAATGGCGAGACGCCAATGTCAAGTTTTTCAAGAAATTTTACCAGAACCACGTTAGCCACGCCAGTAAATTTGTTTCCGTGTGTCCACCCCCCACGAGATTCAGGTGGTCGATCAGGACGTGTGGTTGGATTTTAGGGGGCTAGGGGTTTTTTTTTTCTCCTTTTTGGCAAGTAATAGATATATGCCAATGTCAAGTAATATAGTAGTAGCAATATAAGTAGGTATATATATAAATAAATGTCTTTAGAATTAATAATGTCGAGACGCCAAAGTCAAGTTTTTCAAGTTACAGTCCTCAGTAAAGTTGTGGGGACTTTACTAGAGGCTCCCTAGGGAGGTTTGGAACCAACACGAAAAGTCACAATTCACTGTAATTTGCCACTCTCCACACTTGTGTGCGTTGTTAAAGATATTATATCTAAAAATCCACCATTTTTATACATAAAATCTCGAAATCACATCAATTTTGGATAGTAAAAAAATACCGCGATGCGCCATTCTTCATGTTGGCGCCAAAAACTCGGGCTAGGGGTTATATATAAACTCTTTAAAGATAGATGACAAAGAGCACAAAAACAGACAACGTCACTGTCAATTTGATTTATTTATATTTATTTTGAATCATGACGAAAAGCACTACAGAAGATTACGTAAAATCAAGTGACAGACCGAGAAGCAGTCGGAGCATCAAGAGTGCAAGAACTGGCAGCAGCGTTGCCTTTCATGTTTGTATATATCCATAATATTTTGGGAAGGAAAGGAGGTAGGGAACGACGGTATTGCCGTCTGAATTGAGCAGTCCGACTGGGGAAGTACCTCTACCCTACAGAATACCACGGCTATAATAACCTCGTGTTGTGTTCCCGGTGGTGAGTAGAGTAGTCAGAGCTCACTGGAGAGTTTTTGTGCTGTCTGTGGGAAGACCAAAGGCTTGTCCTGATTTTGTGTTCTGCACTGAGGGCACATAAAATCTCTGTTCTTACAGGGTCGGCAGCACCGATGTGACTCCACTGGTGTTACATACGTTCATAGGTCACGGTAGCCACTTTCCATGAGGTGGGCCGTGCGCTTGTCTGCTGCCTAAGTTGTATAAAAAAAGGTACAATTTTCGCCAGCTATATGAACAGATGTCCTGAAAAATGTAGCTGAGAGAGATTCGATGCGAAAGGTAACGATACCGGTACTATGGCGCGCATTGAGAAAGTCGTAAGTCCAACAGTCCAGCTGTGCAATTATCTAAGCTCACAGCGTTGAGCACAGCGCTGCGACAGCCTTGATACGAATTTTCATTTATCGGACTGGGTGACGTCACTGGAGATCGACCAATGACTATCTCTGTCATTGTTGTTGTTGTAATTGTTGTTCGAGAATTGCACAGCAGAAATTATGGACATTCCATTTGCTAGGCAAAATATCATCTGCAATATACCTAGGTATAGTTCTCACCAACATATCTTGACCTCAAGTCGTGGGAGAAACGAGGCCCTGGTGCGCGCATATTGGTTTACTATAATATCAATTAATCAATTAGCCCACCGCAGTCCACTGCTGCACTTATGCCTCTCCCAATGTGCGCCATTTTCTCCGATCCTCCACCTTCCGCATCCAGTCTGTCCCAGCCACCTTTTTCAGTTCGTCCGTCCATCTGGCTAGGTGGCGTCTTACCTTTGGTTTACCTTCTTGCGGTCTCCACTTTAGGACTCGTTTGCTCCAACGGCCATCGATGCTTCGACAAACGTGGCCAGCTCACTGCCACTTCAACTTGCTTATTCTGTGACCTAGGTCGGTAACTTTAGTTCTCTGTCGGATAACCTCGTTCCGAATTCTATACTTCAGAGAAACTCCAAGCATAACTTGCTCCATAGCCCGCTGCGCGACTTTTAAGCTGTAGACCAGCCCCACTGTAAGTGTCCACGTTTCGGCACTGTAAGTCATAACTGGTAGGACGCACTGTTCAAAGACCTTTGCTTTAAGGCATATAATATTTAATAATAATAATAAAATATTTATTTAAGTAACTGGGACTCATTGTGTTAGTAACAATGATGGCTTAATGGTGTGATGGATTCGAGCCCCTTCTTTCCCGTAGCACCCTATGCTAACCTCAAAAAGACACCCAGAAATATGCGTTCTGCGCATAATGAGTGCATTTTGTAACAACACTGAGATCACGATATACGCCGTTAACTGTATATTGTATATAAAAATATAGGGAACTAGCACCGCGCCGCTGTTTCACCCGCGTAAATCCTGAGCCCATGGGAATATCGGGATATAAAGTAGCCTATGTTACTCACGAAGAATGTAGCTTTCTAATGACAAAAGAGTTATTGAAATCGGTCCAGTACCTTTTGAGTTTATTCGTTACATACAAAAATACAAATCTGTCCTCTTTATAATATTATATAGTATGGATAGAAACGCAGTTTCTTAGCCCAAACAAAGTACAGACTTTGGATGTATAAAAACGGTTCGGAAACTCTTTCTTTAAGGCCTGATATTGATTAACTGTCGTGTTTCCCTTTTCCTGCAGTCCCGGGTTCTTTAAACGGAGCATGAAAAAGCATACTAAGAGGCCGTCAAGCTGAGTGTCACCATTGCAACATGGTATAGGCATGTAATGGTGACCCTTTTTTCTGAGACTTTGTCTTCAACTTACCATCGGGTGAGGCGAAGTCTAATTTACGTATATAAAAAATAGCCGCCTGGTTCCCGGCAGAGTTGCATTTGAACCACCATCTCTTCCCATGTGGTGTCGTACAAGGCGCCTAAGGGATAGGGCAGTTTAACATCAGACAGATATATACAGCCAAGACTCAGCCTCAGAAGAATGGCTTGAGTCTACAATTGTGCCCGGAAGACGGCAAATTACGTGTGACTGAATTTAATGATTGGTGAAATATGGGTGTTAATTCACCTCTACCTAACCCTCCGAGGTTATATGCGTGATTATATGTACGTATGTATTAAATGACGCTTGAATAAAGAGACTACATGCTGATGATTTATTGATATGATCGTATTAATGAAACGTAATTATGTCTTTCATTCTGTAATTACAAGTAATTACGTTCTAATTCAAAGTACTACTTATAAATAATACCTACATGAAAAGGTCACACAACCGAGGTATGACGCAAACTGCGAAATAAGAACGTTTATGCGATTACAGCGCGAACTTTTTTAATTTACTTTAGAACTCTTTACTAAATATTACCGTCTGGTGAATAGTGCACGATAGTGACTGCGAAGAGTTCGAATATAAATTGCTATTCAGCTCTTACAGTTTTAAATACACGGCTTTAGCATTTTCGCACTATTAAGGCCTGGAATTCATTACCAGCTCACGTGTTTCCTTCTTCCTACAGTCCCGGGTCCTTTAAGTGCGGCGTGAAAAAGCATATGGATGAGGCCGTCAAGCTGAGTGTCACCATTGTCACACGGTATGTGTAAGTAATGGTGACCCTCTTTTCTGAGAGTTTGCCTTCAGCTTACCATCAGGCAAGGCGAAGTCTAATTGACGTGTTCTATATAAAAAAAAAAGAAAATATTGTGGAAATTTTATAAAGACATTGGGACGTAAAAGAAACCGAAATCAACAAATGAAATTTATCCGACTGTAAAAGGAATATAATGTAAATCTGTTTGCACGCTTCCTAGCTGAAAAGTGCCTAAGATAGATCTAGTTTCCATGTAACACTTACAGTAGTTGCATTAAAATTTAGAAACATACATACGTGACATACATACATATAATCACGCCTTAATCTCCGGATGGATATGCAGAGGTGAATTAACACCCACATTTCAACAATCATTGAATTCG
Source organism: Eilema griseolum (assembly GCA_963662185.1). NCBI lineage: Eukaryota > Metazoa > Arthropoda > Insecta > Lepidoptera > Erebidae > Eilema > Eilema griseolum. Next base: position 10,228,106 of record OY759249.1, read on the forward strand.
GTCCCACGTAATAGGGGGTGAGCCCATTGCAGTCTTCCGGGCGCTAGTGTTGTCTCGAGACAAGCATCTGAGGCTGAGTCTGGGCTGTATATATCTGCCTGATATTAAACAACCCTATCGCTTAGTTGCCTTATACAACACCTCATGGGAAGAGATGTGGAGGTCAAATTTCTAATTCAATTTAATTTTTTATTAAAAAAAGAAAAATATTTACATAGAGGTATTCCTGGAAGCGCTATGATTTTGAGGCACACCTAATGAGGCGCTCCTTTTTTATTCTTCGGAACGCACCTTTTATTAGCGCTCCCGATAACAATTAAAAATATTAAAATTTTATTCCTTGAAGCGCACCCACGTTTAAAAATAGGGAAGAGCATGAAGTAAGCGTAATAAATTATATCGATGATTTTTAAAAACTCATTTGTGCATCATCATCGAAGTTGCATAACCAAAAGTACGAAATTGACGAAAAATTAATGTACACGGAAGTTATCTAAAATATAAAATATAATAAAAAAAAAACAATAATCAATTTACAATGTGATACTTAGAATTTTACTAGATAATAGTCTTAGAATTTAATCACTACATGTCCCAAAACATAAACATAAAATGTATAAAAATTGGAAGAAACCTATGTATTGCACTCCATACATAGGTTTCTCCAATCCACTGATTATAATAGGCTAATTAATTGATGTAGTTCACATAATTGAAAGAATGAAAAATACTAATAGGTCCCTCTACACTTTGTGGTCCACAAGCCTGGATGTCACTTCGAGAGCTGCTGTGGCATCTGCAATCTATTCCCGGGGGTGCTCCTGATAGCGTTCTCACAAGTCCTGGTTGGGTCTATACTGCTAACGTTAATCCTGTCACATGGACAAGCGTATGATGAAATGCATAAGACACCAACCACACAGTGTAAGTATAACAATTAATTTGTATAAGTACTCTCTCTCTACTAATTTCAAGTTGAGACTCTTGACTATTGTTCTAAAATACGGACTTTGTTATATACACTGGGCTGCAGAAGTCTGTGGACAGCTTAACATATACTTAGGTATAATCCTTTCAGTACCTCCCGTACATGATAAAAAAATCGCCAAAGTAATACTTCCAGACCATTATGCTATCGAAGCTATGTCCAAAATCTTCTTTGCCGAAAGGAGTATAAAATCAGGATGTACTTACGTAATGTTAAGAAAACTAAACACACATAGAAGGACAGAGAGAAATGGAACAATGCATATATTCAAAGTTAATACATTTTTTTTTTAATCTTAATTTTAATTTTAATTTAAATTAATCCATAAAGTAGTTAATACATTGGGTTACCAGTGTATTATCCGCATCTTACTTACTAGATGACGTCATTTCATACAATTTTAGTTTCAAATTGTCCGTGGACTTCCACAGCGCACTGTACGTCTTGCAATATCCCTATTAGGATGTAACCCGCCCAGTCTGGGTAGAGGATCCCCTTTGTATTCATTATTTTGGATATCATTGCCGCTTTTATATAACATGAATTGCTTTCCAGTCATCAGTGGGGCCACAGGAATTGTACTAAGTGGCATTACGGGGGCAGGTGTATTGCTCATCGTAGTGGCTTTGACGGAAAACTGCAGAGCTATGCTGGTAAGTATTACAACAAGGTTATTTTTAACTTCAAGGCTATTACTTCTATTGATCGGTTGTCTGGAAGAAATTCTTCTCTTCATCCTATCGTTAATACCAGTCGCATCCTAAGCTTCCACCTTTGAATCTGGGGTCCACTTCATTAGTTTTACTGCGGATTTGGTTGAACTTCGATATTTTCCGTGAAGCGATTGCCATCTGACCGCCACAACCATGTTTTAGGAGGAGTCCAAATGAGCAGTCCGACTGGGGAAGTACCTCCGCCCTAGAGAATGCCGCGGCCATAATAACCTCGTGTTGTGTTCCCGGCGGTGAGTAGGATAGCTCACTGGACAGTTTTTGTGCTGTCAGTGCTTGTCCTGCTTTGTCTTTAAGACTGACGGCACAGAAACTCTATGCTTACAGGGTTGGCAGCGGGAGTGCGGACTCCCTTGATGTTGCACACGTCCATAGGCCACGGTAACCACTGTCCATCAGGTGGGCCGTGTGCTTGTCTGGCAACCAAGTGGTATAAAAAAAATGAAAAATTTAAAAAAAACAACCCAATGCTGACATAGAAGCATAGCAGTTAGTCCAGTTGTTGAATTTTGCAGGAATCTAACTGCCTGTACCGACAGCCATAGAAGATCGTATGGCATCAGGGAGCGACAACTTAATAATTAACATGCTCTCCGATTAGACCAGACCAATGCAAATATTCATACACAAATATTTGCACTGAGCTGGGATCAAACCCGCGCGTTCACTACCGCCACGCCACTAAGGCTTTTTAACTTCAAGGCTGGGTTGTTCCGCATACATACCACGAGAACTCATATCATTCTTAAATCATACCTAATGCGTATTCCTTACCCATACCATTCTAAATTCATACTTTTATCCTCGTTTTGAATGTTTTCCTGTTAGAGATTGCCACTGTGCTATTCGGCCGCCAATTGTACATATATACCCACATGATACTATTCCCACCTCCTTCCCATGGCCCTACCAACCATCTTGGTTATAACGGGCCGAATCTTGGGAGATGCGCACCCTACTGGCGTCTGCTCTCTTTCAGGCGCGCATTTCTTGACTCCCTACAAATTATTTTATGTGCCTCACCATTTTCGCTCTCTCCCCTTTCTGGGGCAGCACGCCACACTAACAGGCTTCGTCGCCGTTAGAGACCTCACGAGCTTTGCGCCTCTCGTGCCAAACTCGCGCAAAGCTCCGCAGCCGTCCGAAGTTTTGGGGTGTACCTACAAGGTCCGAGTAATACATAGGCCCAGCCTCCGATCTTACATCTTACCCACATGATACATATAATATCAAGAACACACTTGCACTTTTCCACAGTATCAGGAAAAAACGCAAATGTACTCTCAATATATAAATTCCACCAAATGCTATCAATCAACAAGTGCTATAAATAGCCCACACAATAGGTTGTTTATGTCAAACTCATGATGTTCTACATCATCATTTTATCTAATATTATAGTTGGCTGTCTTTATTTTTTGACAGCCTCTGTGGCGTGGTGGTAGTGAACGCGACTGCTACGCAGGAGGTGCGGGTTTGATCCCCGCTCAGTGCAAATATTTGTATGCATGAATATGTGTATTTGCATTGGTCTGGGTGTTTCTATGTATAATATGCATGTATTTACAAAAAAAAAAAGTATTTAAGTATGTTTATCCGTATTCTAGATTCCATAACACAAGCTAGTTAATCTATGCTTACCATGGGTCTAGATAGCGTTGTGTAGAATGTTGTAGAATATCTTTGCTATCTCTCTTACGATATTCTACACAGTGTTATCTAGATCCATCGCACTCCTAACTTGTGCTATTGGTTTTCTCAAATGCGGTTCAAAAATATTCTTAATATATTTTCTTTTGTAAATACATATTAAATATATTATTTTGTGAATACACCCAGCCCAATGCAATTTTCCAATTAAACCTAAGTGGTAGTAATCTGTGTGGTGACGGAGTAAGAATACAAGAATCACTACCCCATCTCATCCGAAGGGTGTCATAAGAGGCGACTAACGGCAAAAAACGCAGACGATATCACTGCGAGAGAAGGAAAACTCGAAATAAAACCCTGTACCAACCCGTCTAGCCAGCTTGAAAACAGTAGGCCTCCCAACATTGGAAGAGGCCTGTGTTCAACAGTGAACTGCGATAGACTTATTGATTGAATGCTACGCCACGGTAAATTCGGTAATTGACAAATTTCGGAAGCCTACCTTAAAGATGTAGAAATGTATTTAATGCCTGTTGCAATTCATTATTTTCCTGTAAAACCTTATTAATTATAAAAACATTATTCACTTTGTTGACTTAAAAAGTGCGCGAAAAACGGTCGGTCACGTCACGTAACATTCTGCGCGTGACGTCATTAAATAATATCTCAACCATTGAAAGTTTCCGTTACATACGCTGAGTAAAATTTTTATAGTTACATCGCCCGAACCGTGAACAGATTTTTTTGCGGTTTGACTCATGTGAAACACATTTAAAAAATCTCAATTTTGTTTTGTAAAAACAAAATTCTTCTTTTTGTGAACCGCGGTAGCCTAATGGTATGTCTCGGGTTCGATCCCAGGTTTTACCATGGCACACACCAATGACTTTTCCATGCTTTTCGAAGTTATGTGTATTTATCGAAGGTTTATAAGTGCCCGGTTAATGGCAATAGGCTCGCCACTTCCATTGGGACCTAAACATAAACTGGTGAAATGTGGGTGCTAGCACCTCTGCCTTCCCCTTCGGGGATATAGGCGTGAGTTTATGTTATGTTTATGTAATTTTGTAAAGTTATCATTTACGTATAACTTATCATAATATCCAATACATATCATATCTTTTTGTAATAGTTGTCAAATACCCAATTGTATTTGTTAAGAAGATGTATTGTTTTTTCTTTTTTCAGAGGATCTGTATCTATTTATCTCGAAGAATAAAACACATTAAACTTGTTTATTTTTTTTACATCGCAGGTCTACCTGCTAGTGGCCACTATAGTGTGGATATGCCTCGTGTCATTAGCTATGACTAAAATTGGACGAGCTTGCATCCGGTTCAAAGACGGTAAGCATAAAAATCATCATCATGATCATCATGTCAGCCACACATAGTCCACTGCTGAACATAGGCAATGGGCGGGACACATAGCACGCAGAACAGATGTCCGATGGAGCAAAAAAGTTCTGGAATGGCGACCGCGTACGGGGAAACGTAGCGTAGGACGCCCAACGGTCAGATGGAAGGACGATCTCATGAAGGTCGGCGGGAAGCGCTGGATGCGGGCTGCTTTAGATCGGTCATTCTGGCTTTCGTGTGAAATCAGATCTAGACTGCATAGTATAATGTGTTTAATGATTGAAAATGCACAATAAAAAGTGAATATTCTACGTCACACAGCGTATGTGTTGTCCTTAGCCTATGTGATATTCCAGAGAATAATATAATATAAAGACCGCGGTAGCCTAGTGGTATGGGTAATGGACTACTGAAACGAGGTCTCGGGTTCGATCCAAGGTTTTACCATGGCACAACCAATGACTTTTCGATGCTTTTCGAAGTTATGTGCCCGGTTAATGGCAATAGGCTCGCCACCTATTGCATTGGGACCTAAAGATAAACTGGCGAAATGTGGGGTGTGTGTAATCTGTGAAACATTAATATTATATTTTAATTAAAAGCAACGTGTACTGCTATCCCGGGCTACTAGAATTTCCCTCAGGGTAGACGTAAATACTTCACTAAACAATCTGAAACTCTTAAGCAGTAGTTACTTAAACGTAAAATTAACTTAATTACACAAATAACTCGCAAATTGGATCATAGTTTTCTGTTATCTCTGCATAGTGAAATAGGGGCGAAGAGCAACATTCTGTAGGAATTTCTATTTATTTTATATCTACTATTATAAAATTATTAATTTATTCATGTCTATATATTGTTGGAGACATCAGGCAATTCCAATTATACTTATGGAAAAAACGTCAGGCAATGCCAAGATATGTATGTACGTACTTTTACCATAATCAACTTAAATAATTTTCATATAATTATATTTGCGTTCATAATCGCTCGCCGCGTGGTTCCCGGCGGAGTAGAATTTGGACCACTCCATCTCTTCCCATGCGGTGTCATACAAGGCGACTAAGGGATAGGGCTGTTTATCATCAGACAGATTTATACAGCCCAGACTTGACTTGACTTGAGTCAACAATAGTGCCCGGAAGACGGTATTAGGCTTATTTATTTATTTATTACATACTTTATTGTACACCATAAACAAATATCATTACAAAGTCTATAAAAAGGAATCAGTTCAATGGGCGGCCTTATCGCTTTCAGCGATTTCTGGCAAGCAACCTTTGGATGGTGATTAAAGTTGTCCATTGATTGCAGAGGTGCACCGCATTCACAGACCTCTTCTCCCGCGTCCAGGTATCCCCATTTAACCCGGTTTGCCCAGCCAACTCGGGACCTCAGTCTATTTAGGAATTTCCAGGTCGCCCATTACAGGTCATACCCTGGAGGTAGGATTTGGGCAGGCCGGATGTAATTTAAGAAGGCAGAGTTTTCTGTAAGCCACCTCTGAGCTCACTTTTGGGTTAGCCCACCACGACAGCTGTGCATCTCAGAAAACTCTTTCTACTCTTAAGACATGAGTTAGGCACGTCATGTCGATATAGTGGGTTTTGTAACAGTACCTATAAACATAGTGCCCAGAGGCAATAGGCTCACCCCTATATTTGGGATCGAATACAATTATCGGTGAAATGTGGGTGTTAATTCACCTCTGTCTAATCCTCCAGAGATAAAGGCGTGATTATATGTATGTATGTATGTATAAACATCTCCCTACACGAAGGTTCATAAAAAGTAATAAAATAATAAATATGTACCAATACAAACGGCTCCTTCTTAAATCGATCTAACATTATTACTACAACCATTCAATATAAAATTACCAAACCCCACAAAACGATACATTTCATTACATACACAAGAACATTATGTTCCTACTTTAATTCATAAACATTTTTCTTATCGGCACAATTTTGTGTACCTTCATATTTCCCTAGGCTCTTCCAAGAAACCTTCCATTTAGATAAAGGTAAACACACACGGTACGTTCGGTTATCATTAGGTGATTGGTAAATTAGGGTATTTTTTTACGTGCGCAAAATCGCACTTAAAAAAAAGATCGTTCATCGACCTCCGACGCCCGAGTTGCCTTCGTACGCGGGCAGCTTGGCTTGCGATCCTTCGTCACTCCCGCTGCCGCTCCCGCCCCGCCTCCTCCTTCACGAGCATTACTTGCTCGCAGAAGGAGCCGCCACAAGCTCCCGTCTCAGCGTCTCTCACGCCGGACACTCGGTGAGCGTGTGCGGCCCTGAGTCCTCTCTCGCGTCGCAGTGATGGCACTCGGATGTTGGCTCTTTCTCCATCCGACGCAGATACTTTCCGAAGCACCCGCGCTCGGTGATCATCTGCGTCAAACGGTACGAGAGGCTGCCGTGTGGCCTTTCTAGCCAGGTAAATTAGGGTTGAATTCTCATAAACTTTCTTCATTCCTTGAATTCACTTGGCTCCTACTATATGCGCTGATAGATAAATAAACAATAAGTGATTCATTCACCTTTCCAGACTTTCTTTATTCATGTGTTTAAATCCCCACCACCGAAACCAGTGGGGGAGGTTATGACGGACTTGAACCGACTAAAACGCACATCGACTGTGTGGGCCGCAGGCTACCAGAGGTGAGATTATCTGAGACATAGCCCCCGCACTCCGTCCGGCCCTGGACAGTCTCTTATGAGACGGCCCTCTTCGGGAACTCACCTTTCCAGCCTCCCAGCCATAAAAAAACAAATATGACATAATTTTTGCTCTAGTCTGTCGAGTAGTACACCTACATAGAAGTCACTTTAACTAAAAATTGACGAATAATATGGCGGATTGCATTATCATGACAGATGACATTAAACGAAACAAGAAGAAGCTAAACTGGATTCACGTCGCTAGTGGACAAGAATCAAACACGTTGGGTCCTCTCGACCGAAAAACCAACTCCATTTTTGTCCTGTTCATTTCCAAATAACCTATCAATAGAGGTTATACAAAAGTGGTGCAGTGTCAATTCACTCTCAACGAATCAATAGTCTCATTTAGCACCACCCCAATCGAATAAATTGAATGTACCGAATGCAGCTACGTTCCAAAGTAGTCCATTTACATAAACTTTGAATGTTTTAGGCATAACATTGATACTTTCTGTATTGGTTTCCAATATGTAACCGAGTTTACTTGCTTGCGTGGAATAAATGGGCATTCTCCAGATGTAAATAGAACGATGTCGTACAAAACAGACACGGTGCTTGTAAAAATGTATTTAGGAATGTGTATTTTATTGTATGCTGGAATATATCTACGAGGAATATATAACGTATGTAATGAATGTAAGAATCTAATAAAATGCTGGCGTCTGACTGGTGTCTTCTTTTGTTATACATGTCACTTAGGAAATTCTTTCTACCATTTAGGCTAGTTTTATTTTGCTATCTAGAGTTCTTACTCGATGTAAAGTAACATACATAACATAAACTCACGCCTATATCCCCGAAGGGGTAGGCAGAGGTGATAGCACCCACATTTCGCCAGTTTATGTTTAGGTTCCAATGTAATAGGTGACGAGCCTATTGCAACTAACCGAGCACTTATAAACCTGCGATAAATACACACATAACTTCGAAAAGCATCGAAAAGTCATTGGTGTGTGCCATGGTAAACCTGGGATCGAAACCGAGACCTCGTCTCAGCAGTCCATTACCCCTACCACTAGGTAAAGTCACAACGAATAAAAATAATTTGCCCCACAAATTATTCTTTGAAAGTATGCACCTATTTCTTTTCGGATTTGTAATGTCTATTTAGTATATATACCCTTAGTATCACCAGGGATAAGAAGGTAGGACATGACTTGTAGGAAGTAGGACACGACGGTATTTCCGTCCAATTGAGCAGTTCGACAGGGGAAGCACCTCCACCCTAGAATACCGCTGGCCATAATAACCTCGTGTTGTGTTCCCGGCGCGGTGAGTAGGGTAGCCAGAGCTCATTGGAGAGTTTTTGTGCTGTCAGTGGGAAGACCAAAAGCTTTGTCTTTTGGCATAGAAACTCCCTATGCTTATAGGGTTGGCTCCCTTGGTTTTGCACACGTCTATAGGCCACCGTAACCACTTTCCATCAGGTGCGCCGTGTGCTTGTCTACCGCCTAAGTGGTATAAAAAATTAAAAAAGTATTCACGTGTTTACACCCTGAAGGGACAGTTTGGGTATAACTAACGCAACGGTACTGTAATAATTTGGTAAATATTATCGTTTCGTATAAATTCTTTTTAAAATTCGAATTCCTTTTTTTTCAGCTCCAAAAATCAAAGATGAAAATCACAGGAGTGCGAACTTGGCTTGTGTGACTGGACTATTTACATTCCTTGGAGCTGGTACGTTACATTTCACTTGCTTCATAACTTTATATTTTAGACACAGAATACTCAATAACAATCGCTGTATATAGACACCTTTCAATTGCAGCACCATTAAGACTTAGAATTCATTACCAGCTCACGTGTTTCCTTCTTCCGACAGTCCCGGGTCCTTTAAGCAGGGTGTGAAAGAGCACCTGATGAGGGCATCAAACTGAGTGCTACCATTGTAACATGCTCCATGTCTATAATGGTGACCCTCTTTACTTTAGCTTACCATCAGGCGAGGTGAAGTCAAATTCTTATGTGCAATATAAAAATGTAAAAAAAGCAGGGAATGTGTAACCATATTCTATTAAATTAATTATAAAATAACGCCTAGGGCACCATCAGATACACTCCATGCAATGTAAACATACCACAGCAGAATAATAACACTCCAATTTTAAATATTACACACCTATCACTGTTTTGTAGTGACAACATAGTGTGCCTACTACACTAAGAAACAAATCGTTTAGAGATACTAATATCTAAGCTTACCCTTTCAACTAAGGCATAACAAATAATACCTACTTATATCAAGAATAGGAGTAGTTACCACTAAATTTAAATTGCTTGCCTGAGCTGTCTTGAGAACTGTTATCTAAGTGTGTTCAAATCGTATGTGAAATAGGATTTTCTAAGCAAGAGTGCACTTTGTAGACCGCAGCATCACTTCACAGCGTTCGTTACCCCTTATTTACGCTTAGGGATTACCGAAACGGCTCATAAATTTTGAAACCTCATCTGTACATCTTCTATACGAATAAATAAGATTGAAATGTCTGTCTATAATGTTAAAATACCAATTTTTGAGATGAAAACTTCTTTAGACACGTTTTTTTTTAATAGAAAACTATTGAACTCGCTGCACTTTTGCCGAGACCTCTTTTGACAAATTGTGTCAATGGGAAGGTACAGGCAAAACTAATCTCAAATGGCGGCACCTTCTCTGGTGCTTGTCTTAGAGTCTATAATCCTGTGTTTCTTACATCAGACTGTCAGAGGTGCTTTTCAATATTGTTGTTGACATTTGCATTGAGACATTTGCATTATATAATGTGTAATTTATCAATAAAAATGTGCTTCTGCATGACGTGGCGAAATTATAAGAGTTGAAGAAGAGAAATGCTTACCTACATAAAAATAATCTGGATTGTAATGGTCGCTACATATTCTATCAGACGAATTTGGTATCCAGTTTTTGATGTGCAGAGCTTTAATCTTATAGCGTCTTTTCTTGTCAGTAGGGAAACAACTTTCTTGCGTCATGTTTTATTCTACAGAAAACTTTTCCTTTATTTACTTGAAAATTTGCATGAAAATTGACAGCAATACAACACCAGCGATAATCCGCTACCCGTCGGGATAAATAATTAGTGTATCTCCTCATTTACCGAGTTTGACAATTCACATGTGACAGGTCTATACAAGTATCTATAAAATATAGCAGGCCGCGGCGGCGGCGCGCCTGGCGCGCCTCCCCGTTTCCGGAGACTCTGCAGTCCCCACACACCCGAGAAGAGGGCCAGATCGTGAGAGATGGCCCTGGGTCGGTCGGGGTGCGAGGGATATGCCTGTCAACCTCACCTTCGGCAAGCAAAACGACCCACAGGCGGCGTGCGTTTTAGTCGTTTCGAGTCCGACATAACTTCTTCCACCGGCTCCGGTGGAGAGGTATCCGTGGGGATTTTGAGCACGTAAAAAAAAATTATCTATAAAATATTGACCAAACAAAAAATAGAATGTCGCGAAATATTTATTTTACTTCTGTCTGTACTCCCGAAGTGCCACGGTGTTTAGGGTTCCATAATTTTTATAAATACATATGAATATGTGTACGACTGATGTGACAGCCTCCGTGGTAGCGAACGCGACGACTACGCAGGAGGCCCGGGTTCGATTCCCGCTCAGTGCAAATATTTGTATACATGAATGAATATAGATATTTGCATTGTTCTGGTCATGCCTCGAAGCACGTTAAGCCGTCTGTCCCGGTTGCCATACTAACGTCTATGGCAGTCGTTACAGGCAGTTCGAGCCCTAAAAAGTTCGACAACTGGTCTAGCTGCAATGCTTCGCTTTTGGGTTATGGAGGTCGTAGAAGGCAGTCGCTTCGCAGAATCCAAAGCCAAATCTGCCGTTAAAGCAGACCCCAGACTCCGAGATGAAATCTTCGGATACAATTGGAATAAACGCAAAGAGAAAGAAGAAGATGAATATGTATATAACACTTTAAACAAGAAAACAATTTCGGAAAGAATACAGTCATTGAAACTTTATCACTGAAATGATGATTAATTTTAGTGTAATATAGAGTCAAAGACTGTCTTGAATTGATCTCTTAAAATATTATTTTACGATTTCATTGATGCATGCAATTCTTTCATACCTTTTTTTTTTTTTACGTGCGCAAAATCCCCACGGATACCTGCCCACCGGAGCCGGTGGAGGGGGTTATGTCGGACTCGAACCGACTAAAACGCACGCCGCCTGTGGGTCGTTTTGGTTGCCGAAGGTGAGGTTGACAGGCATATCCCTCGCACCCCGGCCGACCCAGGGCCATCTCTAACGATCTGGCCCTCTTCTCGGGTGTGGGGACTACAGAGTCCCAACTCGTCCCCGGAAACGGGGAGGCGTGCCAGTCGCGCCACTGCCGCGGCCTGCTTCTGCCAGGGTGACAGGCGGCTCCACCTGTCACCCCCACAATTCTTTCCTACCTAAACAGTCGTAATTTTTTTGTTTCAGTATTTTACTTCTTCTCCATTGTGGTGGTATTCAGTTTCTACCACTTCCGATATGTTCGGCGAGCGATCCTTCTGCATGAAAATGAATGTGAATAATATCAGCCTCGGCAAACTTCTTCATGACCCATCTCGGCTTTCGGCCTTGGTAATTTATCGCCGAACTCACGATAAAGCTTTCAAAATTAATTTTATTAAAATGGGATTTTTATAATGCTCTTTCATTTTATGGCTATTATAAAACAAATTGAATTACGCTGTGTTATTTATTATTCGGCATGACCATAGACATTAATGGCGTATTACATTTTTATTACATTGTATTACATTGAGGTAGGTACTCTTCAAAATATTTAGCCTAATAGAATTTTCTTTATATTATTTTTAAGGGCTTAGTTTATTTATTATCTTCACCACATGCGATGGCGTGGATATAATTGAAATCACTTATGTAAGACCAACATCTGGAAAGTAATTATTTGGATATATACAAGAATATTCAAGGTTAATGATGAAGTAAGATCTAGTGCAGGTTTTCCTCTTGGAGTTGAAGAATAGACGACACTTTTTCCCGTAGAAATCAAGGCATATTTACACAATATTAAATGGATCGAATAGTTGAAAAAAGTTCATTGGGCTCACAGTTAGTTTGAAAAACAACGAAACGTTGACAAAACTGCCGTAACATCAATCTCTGTAAGTACTTCGACGGACAATATGGCGTCGAATGTAGGCAGACATTAATCAGAACCTAATCAACTGTCTTCTTAATTTGGGCTGAACACGCGAGCCCGGGATAAACACGAATTCTTTGTTGATTTCCCTGAAATTAAGTTCCTTTTTATGTTTCTTCAAATAAGGTTACAGGAGTCGAATTTTATGGAACCAGCCTGTCCTAATTACAAGGACGTGATACTGACTTAAAAACAGTGTACAAGAGTTTTTATTGCCAACTTCTTTTCTCATAAGTTAAGTCTTGAGAAACTGAATAGCAACGATATAAAATACCCAAAAATGTCCAAGCTAAGCTAGCAAAGTATCTGAATAGAGGTCCGATTATACAAACGTGTGATTTCAAAACTAATAATAATTTATATTTCTTTATCTAAGTAATTGAAAACGCATTGTCGGTAGCTTAGTGGTTAAGAAGTCGGCCTTACGATCGAGAGGTCCCGGGTTCGGTTCCTGGCCATTACACTACCGACTAGTTGGTCTGGTTTCTATGCATTTATATAAAATAGTTTTCCTTCCGTAGCTAGCAACACATCGGCTGCAGCGCAGCACAGCTAATGCTAACCTAACCCAACCTACCGAACCAGTGAAAGAATCATTTTCCACTGGTTTATTTATATATCATTTAACATTTTTAAACTCACGCCTATATCCCCGAAGGGGTAGCAGAGGTGCTAGCACCCACATTATATTTTCATAATATTTCTTAACATAATTGTAACATTTTTTATGTGCTCTTTATGTTCCTAAACTGAATAAATGAAATTGATTCTTTGATTTTTTTTGATAGATATTATTTTGTTTTATTGGCAGTTCACACCGAATAGGATAGGAAAAGTATTTTTAAGTTTTTCTTTCCAATCGAATTGAGATCGCACGTTTCGAAAACGTGTTATAACTGAATTGCACCCAAGATCCTAAATTAAAACGTATTTTCCTTGGTCCACTAATACAAATCTTATATCGTATGTCGTTTGCTATAAATCACAATAGGGACCACCGACAAAGATTTGTGACCGGCCTACGGACTCCGACCCTTATAATCCGCTTTTCTTTTATTGATAAACGTGCTATTATTATCCGATTTTTACTTGATTTTCTTTATAAAAGGACTTTTGTAGACATGATTTTCAGGTGAAGGCGTTTTCTATCTAATCAATTATGTACATACATACGTACATATGATCACACCTTTATCCCCGAAGGGTTAGGCAGAGGTGAATTAACACCCACATTTCACCAATCATTGAATTCGGTCCCACGTAATAGGGGGCGAGCCTATTGCCGTATTACGGGCACTATAATTGACTCGAGTCATGCATCTGAGACTGGGTCTGGGCTGTATAGTATATATCTGTCTGTATGCCTTAGTCGCCTTGTACGACACCGCACGGGAAGAGATGGGGTGGCCCAAATTCTACTCTGTCGGGAACCACGCGGCAATTATGTGATGGTAATTATTATTCGTTAGTTAACCATCATATGTTTAGCATTGGCGAGGAGCACCTATAACCTGATTCCTGCCGGCTTCCCTTTACAGAGATGTTAGAGATGTTTTTTGACAAACCAGATCCAGGTTAAGAAGTATTTTTCGCCGGCTTCCCTTTAAATATTTTTTACTGAATTGATTAAGTAAATAGTTAGTAACCGCGTGGTGACGGAGAAAGAATACAAGTATCACCACCCCATCTTATTCCAAGGGCGTCGGCCAGGGTGCGAAGGATATGCCTGTCAATCTCACCTTCGGCAACCAAAAACCCAAAAACGACCCATAGGCGCCGTACGTTTTAGTCGGTTCGAGTCCGACATAATCTCTCCCACCGGCTTTGGTGGGGGAGGGGGAGGGGGGGGGGGGGGAGATCCGTTGGAATTTAATGCACGTAAAAAAGGGCGTCGTAAAAGGCAACTAATGGAAAAATACGCATTCCATATCATTGCGAGATAAGGTAAATTCTAAACAAGATCGAGGTTAAAAAGCCTGCCAGCATCCCTTTTGAATTTTTTTTCCCTTCACCACTGAATTGATTAGGTACCTACCTATATAGTAGTTATTCTAGTAGGTATATTGTATTAATGTTATTATAGTTAATAAATATTACATACATTCATACATACATATAATCACGCCTTTATCCCCAGATTTATTGCCGCGTGGTTTCCGGCAGAGTAGAATTTGGGCCACCCCATCTACTCCCATGCGGTGTCGTACTTACAAGGCTACTAAGGGATAGGGCTGTTTAATATCAGACAGATATATACAGCTCAGACTCAGGCACAGATACAAGGCTTGAGTCAACAATAGTGCCCGGAAGACGGCAATAGGCTATTACGTGGGACCGAATTCTATGATTGGTGAAATGTGGGTGTTAATTCACCTCTGCCTAACCCTCTGGGGATAAAGGCGTGATATGTTTATCACCAGAGGGTTAGGCAGAGGTATTACAGGTATTATAAGGAATAATTATGGACTGCTGAGACGAGGTCTCGGGTTCGATCCCAGGTTTCACCATGGCACACACCAATGACTTTTCTATGCTTTTCGAAGTTATGTGTGTATTTATCGCAGGTTTATAAGTGCCCGGTTAATGGCAATAGGCTCGCCACCTATTACATTGGGACCTAAACATAAACTGGCGAAAT
Source organism: Eilema griseolum (assembly GCA_963662185.1). Classification (NCBI taxonomy): domain Eukaryota; kingdom Metazoa; phylum Arthropoda; class Insecta; order Lepidoptera; family Erebidae; genus Eilema; species Eilema griseolum. The sequence goes on from OY759249.1 coordinate 10,243,391, forward strand.
GTGGGTGCAACAATGTAGTCCATAATTACATAACATAACATAAACTCACGCTTATATCCGCGAAGGGGTAGGCAGAGGTCCTAGCACCCACATTTAGCCAGTTTATGTTTAGGTCCCAATGTAATAGGTGGCGAGCCTATTGCCATTAACCGAGCACTTATAAGCCTGCGATAAATACACACATAACTTCGAAAAGCATCGAAAAGTCATTGGTGTGTACCATGGTAAAACCTGGGATCGAATCCGAGACCTCGTCTCAGCAGTCAGTCCCATACCACTAGGCTATTTATTATTTATATTATATTAAATAAATAAATAAAAATAAAGTATAGGTACTGCTATATACGTGAGTGCCTTGAACCGCACAAAGATCGCCTCCAAGCCGCTTTCCTTTCGAAGTTGACGTGTCGTACGCAGTCACACCCATAAAAACCATACTCTGAGGAGAAGAAGTAAGCCAATACCGGACTCCAAAGTGAAAACCTTAGAGGTACCCAGAAACAACGCTAAATATTGATAACATATTACTTATTATATGAACATGTTTTTTATTTTTATCTAAAAAGATATAAAATCAATATAATATTCGCAACATTTTCCATAAAAATAAAAAACTTATATCACCTGATAAACCATAAAAATGTTATCGATATTATTCAATGGAAACTATTGCTATAAAAGTTGGGTGGCCGACAACATGTGTTGATACCCTAATCTGACTTTATGACGTCATAACAATGACGCCTTCACACGATTCAAAAGTTCGCGTAGCAGATTGTTGTGACGGATTTATGTGGTTTATTACTGTTAATAGAAGTAGTTCTAGTCCTAAACGATGAATTAGGACTAAGGGCGAATTCACTTAGGTATACCCAGGGTTATACAGTATTTGCCGATATGTCAAACAGTATAGGTATTTAAACTATCATGGTCACTGACATCAGTATCAGAATAAACGGGATATTTACCATGTTTCATTATCCGTCATTTCATTATCAGTTCCTCCGTGATCATGGTGCTTGCAACAGCGCCGAAATATCGGAAACTCAAAATAATGAAACATGCTAAATATCCCGTTTATTCTGATACTGATGTCAAACAGTGGTAATTTAGTATGTTTTTTAAATTTAGGCCATCAAATTGACTGTATCCCATATGATGCTAAGCAGGAGTGGCAGTCCAAAGAAATAGTAGGCCACAGTGACCACTTTCTATCAGGTGGTGGGTCGTGTGCTTGTCTGCTACGTGAGTTGTATAAAAAAATAATAGTCGCCATTACAGATGCTGTCTCTGGAATTACGTTTTCTACTTGCACGGCCTCGACAGATGTTTTTTCATGCTTAGAGAACCCGGGACTGTAGGAAGAAAGAAAACTATTTGTGCTGGTAAAGAATTCGGACGAAGACTTTGGGGCGACAAAGAAAGTTTAGGAAGATATGAAAACCATATAGGTTTATATATAGAGGTTTTTTTATACAACTTAGGTGGCAGAAAAGCACACGGCCCACCTGATGGAAAGTGGTTACCATGACCTATGAACGTGTGTAACACCAGTGGAGTCACATCCGTGCTGCCGACCCTGTAAGAACAGAGATTTTGTGCCGTCAGTGTAGAGGACAAAGCAGGACAAGCCTTTGTTCATCCCACTGACAGCACAAAAACTCTCCAGTGAGCTCTGGCTACCCTACTCACCGCCGGGAACACTACACGAAGTTATTATAACCGTATTCTGTAGGGCGAAGGTACTTCCCCAGTCGGACTACTCAGTTGGGCGGAAATACCGCCGTGTCCTACCTACCTACATACCTACATACTATACAAAAATTGGATGGCTACAGGCATTCTTTTTTTTTACATGTGCAAAATCCCCTCAGGCGGGATTCAAACCCGCGATCTTCCCCTTACAGGGGAACGCTCTGACCACTGAGCCACCGAACCTTCGCCTGAAAACATCCATTTTTTTGTAAAAAGGAAAACTTAAAAACAATACTTTCGATATATTTATTTAAAAACCATAAAATTGAGAACACAGATCACCTAGAGAATCAACTCAAACCAGTAACCACGACAGTACCTACGTTTGTATTTCACAGGACTGGTATTAAATAAGTCTAATTCCGGAAATGCAGACGTTCTGTTCTTTTTTTTTTCCTCTCTTTATTGAAAGGGCTTTGTCGCTAGAGCGATTATGTTGCCCATATTGATAACAAGTATACAAGTTCTATTCTGTGTTTATGTATGTCGTTTGTTGGCACCCCGTCTGAAGGTCCTCACACATTGCGACCTGAAACGGTGTGCACTGTGTGGTACGAAAGAATCTTCATCCCACGCACACACAAGCTGTGGAATGAACTCCCTGCTGAGGTTCGCCCAAAGGCTCCTTCACCTTCACCAAAAGGCCTACAATATGGGGTTCTTCAAGATGGGCATTAGAAGGTTTCTTCAGAGTCAGTAGCGCGAGTGTAATGCCCCTGACACATTCATTACCACAGTAAACACTTCCCATCAGGTAGGCCGTATGCTTATCTGCCACCTAAGTGGTATAAAAAAAGGTAAACTGGGATGCAGTCCAAAGAATGGTAACTGCCATCACAGATACCCACTGTTTCCATAACAACGGTCACTACTATTATATAACATATCGACTTAATAAAATATTTTTGTTGAAGTTAATGACACCTTTTTAATGACAAGCACACGACCCACCTGATGGAAAGTGGTCACCGTGGCCTATGGATGTGCGCGAAACCAAAATAGTCACACTCGCGATACAAACCCTGCAAGCATTGAGAATATCTTTGCCATCAGTGTAAAAGACTAAGCAGGACAAGCTTTTGGTCTTTCCACTGACAGAACAAAAACCCTGCAATGAGCTCTGGCTACCCTACTCACCACCGAGAACACAACACGAAGTTATTATGACCGCGGTTTTCTGTAAGGCGGAGGTACTTCCCCAGTCGGACTGCTCAATTGTACGGAAATACCGTCGTGTCCTACCTCCTAAAATGATTACACCTGATTCAAACGTGATAACCCAATACTTTCATCAGGGGAAATACACCCTAATGAGGCTACACTGTTACTATGAACCTATCATTACTGATTCCTATTAATAGTGAATTACGTTATCATACTGTCGTCATTATTATTACGATAATTAATGATATCACCATACAGTCATATAGTTAGTTTTAAACGGTGTTAGGCAAAATGATTGAGAATGTTTACTTGATACATTTTTGTCTTTTTTAGTTTCGCAATAAAGATCAGAGGGTACGCAACAGTGTTTATCTGCAATATATTATATTTATATGCAACCGCTACATAAAATGATAATATGCAGTAACTATAGAAATAAAAACGGACTGAAGAAACATAACATAACATAAACTCACGCCTATATCCCTGAAGGATTTCGCCAGTTCATGTTTAGGTCCCAATGTAATAGGTGGCGAGCCTATTACCATTAACCGGGCACTTATAAATCTGCGGTAAATACACACATAACTTCGAAAAGCATCAAAAAGTCATTGGTGTGTGCCATGGTAAAACCTGGAATCGAACCCGAGACCTCGTGTCAGCAGTCCATTACCCATACATAGATTATAGAACTAAAAACTTTGAAATGTCGTGACGTCAGAATAACGCACGAATTTGGACGCATGGGGTTGACGATGACGCGAGATCCATGATCCCGTCCTCGTCAACTGATGGCCCAAAAAAATTAATTATATATTATATTAATTATTAAATTTTAGATTTTAAAGCTACGCTCTTAAAGGCCAAACTTCAAAGTATTTTTACAGAGCGAATGAAAAAGTGTAATGAAACTCATTTCATTTTAGACATTTTTTGCAGTGTCTGTGGTCTGTGGTAAAGTAAAACACCAGCACGGTGGTTTTATTTTACTAAAATCGGGGGCCTGACAGAGCTATGGCACAGAGTTCCCTCACAAGGTTAGGAAACCTGCGTCAGAGCCTCGTCCGATGCATAGCAGGTGCATCGACTTAAAGGCCAAAAGGCCAAGCCCCCACGCTTTATTTCGGTGATAGTCATATTTCCCCAGTAGCTACCCTGGGAGAGACAAAGAAATGTTGATAGAGGCCGTAGCTCCCCTGGGGGAGACAAAAAAAATGTTGATAAAGGCCGTAGCTCCCCTGGGGGAGACAAAGGCATGTTGATAGAGGTCGTAGCTTCCCTGGAGAAGATAGTCTTCGCTTCCTTTTTTAATAATGTATGGTGGTTGAACGATATTACATAAACTAAGGACTGTAACATCTGGTATGCGGTCACTTAAATAAGTTCATATAATTTAACCGCGAAGGATTGAACCGGATTCTAAAGTTAGGGATTTATTACAGATGCTAAACTTTATTGGTACGTGACCTAGGCCTAATTCAGGTTCACCCACACAGATGGAATTAATAGTACTGACATGTTGCTCCAGTACACAATCCATGGACAAGTGCCATTATCTATTCTGTGCTACATGTAAATACGCACTGAATTCCCTTGTCATAATGAAGGAATGATAAATAAAATATTTGATGTAGGATTTTTAGCAAACGGTGTGTACTTTCGAGGAGGTTAGAAATATATTACGGTTTCAATGTGTTAAATAGCATGCAAAGTGTGATTCAGTAGCGCCACGTTTTCAAAGCTCGTGATTTGAATTCGATTACGAAGGAAATCGTTGTAAAAAAGTTTGTAATTCCGTATGATGATTAAAAAATGAGACAAATGTTTTATTTAAAATTTGAATCTTACAGACAACGTTAAAGGCTGCTAAATGGTATTTATACATTTTTTTATTTATTGTTCAAATCATTACATAAATACATTCATTTAACTTAAACCACCCGCTTAAACCAGAATGGTTTTTATGCGAGCCTGCCGACTAAACAACATAAGTAGTTAGTCAAAACAATTATCCAAATGGTCGAGAAAATGGTCTTATAAATAAACTTTTATAACAATAAACTTTTTATAAAGGGTTTCTTTGTTATATATTTTTGCACCATTTGTTCTGATAAGCTATTTAAAATTTCGAGCAGTATAATATATAGACAAGTTCTAGTTTTATCATATTATATTTCTTTACATGTGGCAACTGCCTTAAATTACTGTTTCATTTGTGTGCTCGAAGCTGATCTACATTTGTACTACATTCATCAAGTATTTATTTATTTATTCTATACTCCTCAATGGATAAAATCAAATAATACCAGGTTCTGTTTAGTATTTGTTGAAAAGTTTACAGTGCTCTGAAAGTTTGTAATATATGTACAAATATTTTTTATACATATTGATAACTCACTTGTACTTTTCCACATTACTTTATTGCTTATTACACCAGGTTTATAATGACATGTGTAACAACAAATTCCACCAAGTACCATCAATCTACAGTATTAGTATTTTTTATGCTGACTGTACGAATGATTATGCGAACACCATTAATATATTATGCGACGGCACGTTTACCGGGTACGAAGCATACTTTATTAACCATAATGGGTTAATTATCCATACCGTATAAACGTTTATGTTATTTCAAATTTATAGAAGGGAAAACAAGTAGGGTTTCCTCTTTAGTTAATTATTTAAAAACATCCGGACCATTTATTTTTATTTGAAATTAAAATACCAGAATATACTAATAACTGTTGCTCCCTGATCCACTAGCGTTGAAAGATTGTTATTCTTCTTCTTCTTCACCATTCTTGCGTTTCCAGTTACACAAGAATCTTATTATTCTTCTTCTTCATCATTTTTGCATTAATCCCAGTCGCATCCGAAATTTTCACCAACGTTCGCTTTTCCACATACACAAGAATATTTTTATTCTTCTTCTTCTTCATTCTTGCGTTAATCCCAGTCGCATCCGAAACTTATTTTATTTATTTTATTTTATTTTCTACACAACACAGATTACAATTGTGATTATCATGAAATTAAGATTATACAATCAAAGTCTGAATTGCAATCCAAAATCTTGTGCAAATAGAAAAACCAAGAAGAATTAATTAACACTAAGTACTTAATAATTATTCAAAGGAATATATATTTATCGCAATTGGTTAGTAACATAGTTGGGCTTGGGTGTGGAATACCTAGAGGACACTCTTGAGTGAATTAACATGTGTTGCGATTTTAGGGAATATATCAAGTTCCGAGTTATTTTTTGCCATATCATTATACTGACGGGCCATCCTGACCAGGGGGTTATAGAAAGATATGTTGTTTTTATAACCTGTAAGGCAAAAAAATTTGAATGATTAGATCTGCGTGCGCTGTGTCTGGTGTTGAAAGTTATTTGGGAGAGCAAGTAAGGGGTATCCAGTTTCGAGTGAATTATTTTATAAAGATGAACTGAATCAAGATATATGCGACGGGTTTCCAACTATTGAACATTATATTTTATGAGCCTGCTTTTGTAATTAAGATTTGTGCGACCTAACTGTTGACGGTAGCATAAGACTCGATAAGGTCGTTAATGAAAATAATGAACAAAAGGGGTCCCACATGGGACCCTTGTGATACCCCGGAAGTCACTGTAGTTGGAGATGAAAAAAAGCCTTTTATAGCAACCAACTGACTCTTTTTACTGGGATACGAGGTTAACCAGCGATGTAAGCTACCATGGATGCCATAAGAAGCGAGTTTCATGCAGAGAATTTTGTGATTGACTCTATCGAACGCCTTTCAAAAGTCCGTATAGATACAGTCAACCTGCCCGCCTTTGGCAAAACTTTTGCAAAGGTAATCCTTATATATTAAAAGGTTTGAAACTGTGGATCGGCCTCTGACAAAACCATGTTTCTTATCAGAGATAAAAGGTTTAAAATGGTTGTAAAGATGATCTTAAGTCAAAGACTCAAACAGCTTACCCAGACAACGCGATATGCTGATAGGTCTATAATTTTCACAGCGGGACTTGGCTCTATTCTTGAAGATCGGTATTATATGGACTGTTTTCCATAGCCTAGGAAAGACTCCACAAGGTAGTGATTTATTAAATATGATATATAGCGGAATGCTCAGCTCTTTACCACATTGTCTTATAAATGATGGGAGGAGCTGATCCGGCCCTGCGCCCTTACCAGAATCAAGCTGTTTAATCTTGGTAAGTACTTCACTTTCGGATATAAAAATTTGCCTGAGTGAGTTGGATGTTCTATTTTCAACTAATTGCTGAATGGTATCAGATGGCACTGATGAAGATTTTGTACTATTCAAATCGCTAGTTTCACATGAAATATAAATAAATACATGGGAACAAAATAACTTAGGTGTTAACTGTGCGATTCGTTGATTGCTATTCGTTGAACTTTCACCGACGTTCGCTTTTCCACGTACACAAGAATCTTATTCTTCTTCTTTATCATCATTCTTGCGTTAATCCCAGTCGCATCTGTAACCTTCACCGACGTTCGCTTTTCCACGTACACAAGAATCATATTCTTCTTCTTTATCATCATTCTTGCGTTAATCCCAGTCACATCCGAAACTTTCATCGACGTCCGCTTTTCCACGTACACAAGAATCTTATTATTCTTCTTCTTCATCATTCTTGCGTTAATCCCAGTCGCATCCGAAACTTTCACTGACGTCCGCTTTTCCACGTACACAAGAATCTTATTATTCTTCTTCTTCATCATTCTTGTGTTAATCCCAGTGGCATCCGAAACTTTCACCGACGTTCGCTTTTCCACGTACACAAGAATCTTATTCTTCTTCTTTATCGTCATTCTTGTGTAAATCCCAGTCGCATCTGTAACTTTCACCGACGTCCGCTTTTCCACGTACACAAGAATCTTATTCTTCTTCTTTATCATCATTCTTGCGTTAATCCCAGTCGCATCCGAAACTTTCGCTGACGTCCGCTTTTCCACGTACACAAGAATCTTATTATTCTTCTTCATCATCATCCTGGCGTTAATCCCAGTCACATCCGAAACTTTCATCGATATCCTCTTTTCCATATACACGAGAATTTTATTCTCAATTTAATTTTCTGTATCTATTCTTGTACCAAATTTCAACCAGATCCGTTTAGCCATTCTGGCGTGATTGAGTAACAAACGTCAACTATTATTCCTAAATTGGGTTCGCACGAGGTGCGGTAACAGAACCGTGGGCAGCAGTAAGTTGATAATATTAGTAGAATGCTTCTTATTCAGGGGCATTTCTATATCGTTTTTGGCAAAATAAAATTATTGAAAAGTAAAAAACCCAACTGCTGTCTAAAAGATAGAAACAAGTTTGATAGTAGGCGGTACCCATTTGCCAATTATAAACCGAAAGAAAATGAATACCGCCTGCTGTCAAACTTATTTCAATCTTTCACAGAAACAGTCGGGATATATATTTTTTAATAATTTATAATAGCCCGGTTAATGGCAATAGGCCCGCCACCTATTACATTGGTATTATTATGATATCTATATCTATACTAATATTATAAATTCAATTCATTTATTTCTGAATAGTCCATATTGATTGTTAGTAATATATGTCTTAATATATGTTAGGAAAGATTTGTATTTTTGTACGTATTGAATAAACTCAGAAACTCCTATACGGATTTCAAAAATTCTTTTACTATTAGAAAGCTAGATTATCACTGACTATATATTATATTATCATAGGCTATATTAAATTTAAAAAAAATAGGGATCCTTTCTAAAACTTCAATAATGTAACCCAAGGTATAAAAAATACCTAACAAAGGCTTTATAATCGCGTGCGCCGCGAAAGCTATTAATGATGGTTGAATGAAATTTCAAAGCATTTCGTATGCTAACCGTACCGGTAACATTCTCATATACATGCGTTCACATTTTCATTTATATAACCTTAACAAAACCCGAACCCTTAAGTTCTTTACTCACCCCTATGACAAGTAGGTATCGATCACTACTTGTCAAGACATGTGATTTCTTAGACGATTGCTGTCTTCAAACGATAAGGTTTAGAAACGTCAGGAGGCAATTCATCAAATACGACAGCTAAAACGCACGACAAATTACTTCCGAATGTTACCAGCTTATATACATACATATTTATATAGTTACATTGAATGTAGAATGCTAAAAATGTTTGCTAGGCATTTTTATACCCCTTAGGTGGCAGACAAAAACACGGCGCACCTGATGGAAAGTGGTTACCGTGGCCTATGGACGTTTCCAAAACCAAGAGAGTTACACTCGCGCTGCCAACCCTGTAAGCATTAAGAGTTTCTGTGCCGTCAGTGCATATTTGGAGTTTCTTCGAAGGATAAGGTCTGTGGTCATCCGACAAAGACCTAAAGTTACCGACATAGCTCGCGACATACACAAGCTGGCGATGGTCTAACCACGGCTCCTGAAGAACTGATGGCCAGTAGAGCAAACAAAAGAGAACTATAATGAAGAAGGCAGCTGGAATAGACTCAGTGCGTAAGGTAGAGAATTATGCGCAGTACACATTGAAATTCTCTTAAGAGGTTCAATGTATTTGAATGAAAACCACACATAAGATTGGCTACCGTTTAACTAGTGTCTGCTTTCTACATAGGGTGGTAAACGGTCAGTTTAAATGAAACGAACTGCTCGGAATAATCTCTTTCTCCGTCCCTCATGGCTATCCCAGGCGGTCGCCTGGGACTATCGGTTGATAGTTAAACTTTTTTACACACCATTATGTAGAACAAACCTCGGTATGCAATCGCCTTTGACTCGAATTTGCTGCAACTGCAATGACAGGGTCAGCGAAAGCGATGATCTCGACATTTTTAACATTCGCTTAACCGATTTGAAATCAAAATTACTACATAGTTGTGTTTCTTGAAAATTTCGTATTTTATTTGTTGTCGCCATTACAATTTTACAATCTGTTTACTACAGACTGGCACTAGCACTGCTGATCGTAGTTAATGCATTGTTTTGCCTCACTGTTCTGATATTTTTGTGAATGTTATGTGTACACCGTAATTGTTATATGTATCGGAGACTTCACCAATAATTGAATGTTGTGTGAATTGTGTAATACATGTAATGTGGTTGTACTTATTTAATAAATAAATAAACTACTTCATATAATTATCAACCCCAGCTGTGAAAATGTAATTCTTGTCTCGGCATATACTTGGCATGGCTGGCTGTGCTGGTGCTGCTGCTACTTCCGCAGAGGCTTTCAAGCAGTGCCAATCTCATCGAAGTTTATGAATTTGTGCTATTTGGAGTCGAAACTTTGGGGTCATAGGGTCCGAGCGCCCGCAATCCCAGACGGCTGGCCTTTTCTTAGTTCAGAGAATAAGCAATGCCATACAACGTGATAATGCTGCCAGTCTTCTGGGAATGCAACGCAATGCATGCAGAGGCATGCGGATTTGGAGGAATTCCACGATGCATTTTAATTATTTCTTAGCTATAAGTTGCATAATAGTTCTTTAAGTTTTATTTTAATTGTTTAATAATTATATTGATTGATAGGTACATGTAAATAAATAAATAAATTCTTGTCTCGTTACTCTTAGTTAATATATACACTATGCATGTGAATAGGTATGTATTAATGAAATTGGATTGACATAATATTTTTTTGTAAGATATAGCGTAAAAGTGGAAACAATAAGGAACTTAAAGTAAACCTAAAAATGATCAGTAATGATATGTTATGAAAATGTTGCTGATAGAAGGTATGAATTACACAGAGGCAAGAGGCAGGAGGCATAAGGTGAATTTAAGGCTTGGCATGAACGCTTGAGTTTTTTTTATACTACTTAGGTGGCAGACAAGCACACGGCCCACCTGATGGAAAGTGGTTACCGTGGCCTATAGACGTTTGTAACACCAGAGGAGTAAAGTAAAGTATTCATTCTAAATGTACGAAAGTGATACTTCGTAACTGAAACATTACACTGGTAACGCCTGTTGGACACATGCCTCTTCGATACTAGCAGGCGAAACTGGAATAATATCCAAGAAGCATACTACGTCTTCTCGCCTCACGTTCACCTAAACCTCGCCATTTTTGTACAATCCATGCCTAAGCTACTACACCACGATAAGCTCATGCGCCCGCTTTTGTTGTTGTTGTTGATTTTCCATGATAGATCTCAGTGTTTTATCTTTATCCTCCTTAAAATATAGTTGGACAGCGTCTGCCACTGTATTCGTCTTGGCCATATAATATTCACATCCTTCAAATTTTCCGTTGTAATAAAAGTTTCCTGCAAGATACAAAAAAGCGACATTTGAAATATGTATATTTATATAAAGGTACTGCAACATGTTAAACGGAGGTGAAATAATGATTCTCAGTTATTTCAGTAACGATTTAATATCACAAAATGTGTTGAGAGTACTTGGTCAAATTAAACCGTGATCAAACCTCATCATTCCTACAAATACTAATTATAAACGTGTAAGTTTATCAATTAAACACGTTCAAATGGTAAACAAACAAAAAAATGTTTAATTGTCTTAGATAATTAATGTTACAATAAAAGTCTTAGAACTAGGCGTATCAATATCAAACAATAGATACTGTTAAAGCCTGTGTGTTGGGAGACAGTACTCTATCGGTGTCTATCACATACAATGCTTGTTGCTGTCTTGTGATACGTGTATCAGATACATACATTACAGGTAAGATAAACAATTGCTTTTCTAAACTTTTTAACATATAACCACTTATTGAAAGTGCAGTTAACACCTATGAAACTTACAAACGAGCGACAGGTGTGTCACCGTGGGAAGGTGACTAGACGCGTCCCTTCTTTTATTAAAATGCAGAAAACGATCAGTCAAATAAGTAGAAAAAATTATATAAAGTTAACTCGTACCATGTTTGTTTTTTCTTCCTGAACTGTCTTCACGGGATTTAATCAAACAATTCTGGAAACGAATTTCACATAAACTCGGAAAGTTTACCAGTCCATATCTTCTATGTTGGGCACACACCAGGTCAGCAGAAGACCTGTTAAAATAGCGTTGAAAATGATATGAATCTATAACAATTATATAGGATACTGATAAAGCATGAGATGCAAGCTGTAGATATCGAATGAAGACGCTTGACGCTAGAAAGAAGCAAAATGAGAATAAAAGATGAGGCAGACGACAGTCGCTTCGCGGAATATATCAAAATTCAGCCACACCTCAGTTAGACTGGAAAAGCGGACCTCAGAAGGTGAAGATCTCGTCTTTAATCAGGAGTAACGCAAGGTTGATGATGATGTCAAAGTGAGGGTAGGTTAATAAAATGATATACATACACCACTGCAAGGCACTCGTCGTGAGCATTGTGACACAATTGTTCGGAGGGTGTTATCTTACTTTTCTTTCCATTCCTCATTGAAACCATTTTTGAGTATGCAACTTTATGTTCATCTAATTCTTCTATGTAGAAAATACCTGGAGGGGCTTCAGTAACCATGATAAGCGCTGAAGTTACAAAGAAACTCACTGCAAATAAAACGTGAATCTATATATCATCATCTGCCTGCCTTTGTCTCAATTATTAGGGTTGATACAACATAAAATTTTCTATTTCATAAATTCCTATCAGATGTCATTTACTCAATCACTCCCTTCTTTGTCATACCTTCTTTCTGGTCTAATTTTTATTCATACAGTTTTGATTCTCCAAATATCTCACACGATATTTAAATATATTTTAAAATTATGTTGCTAATCTTAAACATAATTTTAGGATATTGTATTCTGTTATGTTCAAATATTTGTTTCATATTTTTAATATCCTCAGACATAAGGCATCGGTTACACTAGAGTTCTTAAGACAGATTCGTGATGCGACAGAGAAAAGGAAACAAGATAAACATGGCACATTATTTATGTCGGGTTAGATGCTCTGGCTGTGACTCTGGTGTGGCAAGTGGACTCTCAATTAAATCTGGTTCTGTAGTCTATACCGTATAACCTTGCCGACAAATCGACAGTCAATATCCATAGACTGTTGTATTGCGATTGCTGTTGAAATGCGTGATGTCATCACTAGTGGACATCTGTCTACCCTTGCCCTCTCTCAATCTGTGGTTGGTCAGACTAAAATAATAACATAGACGGAACGCATAGAACTCGCGAGTGAAGCCGCGTAAAGTAATGCTAAACTCGTATCAATTCGCTACCCGAGGAGAGCCAGATCGATAGAGATGTCCCTGGGTCAGCCGGGGTGCGAGGGCTATGCCTGTCAAACTCATCTTTGGCAACCAACAATGACCCATAGGCTCAGTGCGTATTAATTGGTTCGAGTCCGACATAATCTCTCCCACCAGCTCCGGCGGAGAGGTATCCGTGGGGATTTTTCGAACGTAAAAAACAAGTACCAATTCACTCGCACTCGTTTCAATATACAACGATTACGAACAAAATGATATGAAATGAACAAAATTCTTTTAGTCTGAGCTGCCCCTCTAAACAAGAGGCAATACATTGGCCGGCGTATTGTAGAATAGAATGGTAAATGTATATAGCTTATGACTACACTAATAACCCATGGGTTATTATTGTTAATCAATCAATCAATCAGCCCACCGCAGTCCACTGTTGGACATAGGCCTCTCCCAATGTGCGCCATTTTGCTCCGATCCTGCGCCTTCCGCATCCAGTCTGTCCCAGCCACCTTTTTCAGGTCGTCCGTCCAACTAGCTAGGGGGTGTCCTACCTTTCGTTTACCTTCTCGCGGTCTCCACTCTAGGACTCGTTTGCTCCAACGGCCATCGGTCCTTCGACAAACGTGGCCGACGAACTTATTTTTATTAAGACAATTAAAAACATTTCCATCCAAAGGTGGCCTGAATGAGATCGCTTGTATCGCTTATGAGCGATAAGGCCGCCATTTGTACATTTTTCATAATGTTGTCCGTACATGTACTGTAATGTGTTGGTGTACAATAAAGATTATCTTATCTTATCTTAAATGTATGGGATTTGACATTTATGTCTAAGTGGACGACTGTACCGCGGTAGCCAAGTGGTACGTGTAATGGACTGCTGTGACGAGGTCTCGGGTTCGATCCCAGGTTTCACCATGGCACACATCAATGACTTTTCTATGCTTTTCGAAGTTATGTGTGTATTTATCGCAGGTTTATAAGTGCCCGGTTAATGGCATTAGGTTCGCCACCTATTATCTACATTGGGACCTAAACATAAACTGGCGAAATGTGGGTGGTAGCACCTATGTCTACCCCTTCGGGGATATAGGCGTGAGTTTATGTTATGGACGACTGTCATTTTATACCAAATCCCGCATATTTGCCATTCTATTCCATAATGTGCCGGCCAACGAACCACCACTGAAGTTATTTAAGAAAGTTATGGTACTAATGGAGCTATATTAATAAGCAGAAATGTATCGACTACGTGGCGAAATTATTGACTCAAAAAAGTAATATTACGAGGCATAACGAGGCATGTATGTATTTAAAAAATGTTTCAAAATTCTCTAGAGTTTGTGACCGGCATAAAATAAATACCAGACACAAAAACAATCTTGTAGTCTGTGGTAGTCGACTTGAAAAAATTAGTCATTAATTCCAGGGCAACTGTATACGTTTTTTTAACAAGCTCCCTAATGAAATTGGGGAGTTGCCTGTGTATAAATTTAATAATATTGTTAAAAGTAAATTGTGTCAGAAAGGCTGTAATAAAATCCAAGAATCCTTGTACCTATGATAAACAAGCTTGGAAATGAGCTGTTCGCTCAACTATGCTACTCAAGTAAATTTTTGTATTTAGATTAAGTAGACTAAGTAAGTGTTTGTAAATAGACCAAAAAAAAGAAATGCCCGCTGAGTTTCTTGCCGTAGTCTTCTCAGATCGGGGCCGCGTTTCGAACCGGTGGTCCATTTACTAAACTGATATTCATGTTCCTTTTTTGTAGTCGTTTTGTTAGTACCGATATAATGGTCTATACAGAATAAATGATTTTTGACTTTGACTTTGACTAACGTTACTCTTAAGTCACGAATATATTAAACTTTTACTATTTCGAACATTTGCCTTAAACAATTTTACTTACACATTTGTAAATAAATAAGCCATAGTTGTTTATAATAAAAATGAGTACTACCGTTCAGCACGCCAAAGAATATGAACAGGTAAACATTCGCCATGGTCGTACTCTCACTAACTAATACATGATTAGTCTAGAACCAGATCTAATTAACAATGATTGTTGATTGGACGATAATTAATGTCATTACATTCGATTATTGAAAAAGATTATTAGTTCCCATTGATTAGATAGTTGCTCACTCACTAAGACCTTCGGTGTAGAGACCTCACTTAGATCTTAGGTGTAGAGACCTCACTAAGATCTTCGTGGTAGTCTATCCGCAATTTCCCTGGTTCTCGATAATCCCAGAAAAGTTTTGTTTTATGATAGTGTGGTGTGATTTACGGGCGGAATCCTGAATGGGGGAATTGCGACTAACCCGGTCTTCAGAGCACAAGTCCAAAAGAATGTCTGCGAGTCTCGTCCTTTAAACAGCAAGTCTACAACTTAGATGGCAGACAAGCACACGGCCCACCTGATGGAAAGTGACCTATGAACGTGTGTAACACCAGTGGAGTCACATCCGTGCTGCCAACCCTGTAAGAACAGAGATTTTATGTGCCCTCAGTGCAGAACACAAAATCGGGACAAGCCTTAGGTCTTCCCACTGACAGCACAAAAACTCTCCAGTAATCTCTTGCTACCCTACTCACCACCGGGAACACAACACGAGGTTATTATAGCCATGGTATTCTGTAGGGTGGAGGTACTTCCCCAGTCGGACTGCTCGATTCGGACGGGAATTCCGTCGTGTCCTACCTCCTACAAACTATATTTGCTTACCTGTTCATTTTTGAACAATGCTCAATATACGAAGTCTCTATAATTTATATAGTTACGTCAAGATCATGTATTTTTTTGTATAAATTGCGTTTTTAGGATGAGACAGTGTGGACACCTAATGTCTCTAAACCTATGAAAGTGGCCAGGATAAATTATGATTTGATACTCCGTCTTGACTATTTCAATTAGAAGAATGTTGCTTTGATTACAAGCAAGACCTTTACTTTTAACTAAATGCTATCGTTGCTTGCAACTAACAAGAATTTTCATCTCAACAATATTGCCTGTTCAACTGAAGCAAAGAGGTCTAACGTTATCTGCCTATAACAGTGATGTACCGGCCGTTTATCGATATTACCAACATCGTTGGAGAACAAAAGACGTCAAATTTATGTTCAGACATCGATTTCTTAACCGACTTAAAACTTTCCCTAAAAACAACTTTTTGGGAAAAAAATTGATTTTGGGGTAAATTTAGGGACGAAGTGTATAGGGAAAAGAAATTATTGGCAAAATTATTGCCTAAAGTTGTATTTTTGGTAAATATAACATTAAAGCGGGATTCCTGGTAATAATAATATTTCAAAAGAGTGTACTGTACTTATATAAACTCTAGTAAGCTATAATCTCATTTCTCTAACGTAAAAATATAATAGAAAGGCATGAGTTAATACTTGTATACCATACCATCATCATTCTCCTAGCGACACGATGATTGTAAAAACTGTGAATCTTATTTAATATAGAAGACGATGGCAAGAGATCGGATGGTATGTCATTAATACCACGTAAAATGGGTAGGGCTCTGGTGTGGGACGTAATATGCGTCGACACCATTGTCGTGTGCGTTATGTATTTTTTCAATCGTTCTTCAGGGTCCTCTTCCTCGAGAGGAAATAAAGAATCCTTATATGACCACTACGTTGTCCATTTTATCTGTATGTTTGTTGATTGAAATGTGTGAGATCGTTTTATTTAAGTCATTTTGATAATGAGAGTCAATACGTCATGGTATACATACATACATATAATCACGCCTTTATCACCGGAGGGTTAGGCAGATGAGAATTAACACCCAGATTTCACCAAACATTAAATTCCGTCCCATGTAAGAGGGTGTGAGCTTATTGCCGTCTTCCGGGCACTATTGCTGACTCAAGCCATTCCGCTGAGGCTGAATCTGGATATACCTGTCTGATGTTAAACAGCCCTATCACTTAGTCGCCTTGTATGACACCGCATGGGAAGAGATGGGATGGTCCAAATTCTACACTGCCGGGAACCATGGGAATCATGGTCTAGTGCCACCCAAAATCGTTTTTTTATTACCCTTACTAGGTTTTCAAATTGCACAGGCAAGCTACACTTGGGAGTGGCTATCTACAGTTAATGTTCTTGATTACTAGCCCCGCAAGTTGATGTTGCGACGGAACCTTGTCAAAATAACAGCTACGTGACGTCATCCGCTGCATAAAATGACAGATAGCAAAAAAAATGGCAATTAAAAGTAAATTTAGAGCTAGGGTTATGGGTTTGAATGTATTTTATATTTTTTTAGTACATTGCACATTTTTTTTAAACATATATACGACTTAGGTGGCAGACAAGCACACGGCCCACCTGATGGGAAGTTGTTACCGTGGCCTATGTATGTGTGCGACACCAGGGCGTTACACAAGTGCTGCCGACCCTGTGGAAACCTTCTAAGGCCCCTCGTGAAGAACCCCATATTGTAGGCACTTGGGAAAACTGCAGCAGGGAATTCATTCCACAGCTTGAGTGTGCGAGGGATAAAGTTTCTTTCGTACCGAACAGTGCGCACCGTCTCCGATCGTAATGTGTGAGATTGAATTCCCTGCCTATGGCGAGAGGTGCGATGATAGAATGTAGCTGTAGGCATCATGTCAAACAATTCATCTGAGCCCAAACCATTGTATAGGCGGTAAAACACACACAGCGAGACGAAGCGGCGAAGTCCCTACTGAGGCTGAGAGGTTCCACATCACCTGCAAGAATAGGATTACATAACGAGTAACTTGAATGAAGTGTCATGAAAATATGGATAAATTCTTCGTATATCTCGCTATATCTATGTGTACGTTACGTTCTAATCAGGTCTGAGGGTCCAATTTGTGTGAATACTGATTCCGTTGTGGAATTAATCTACATGGGTTAAGGGACCGTAATAATTTTTATTACCAAAAATAAAAGTGGATTTATCCTTACGTTAGCATAAATTGCATATAAAGAACCCAATTAGATTACCTTTTAGAATTATTACAAACCCTATAATTATTTTATTTTATTAAATGTATTAGTCATTATGTGAGGGTCAACCCTAAGGATCCATACACATAAAACATAACATAAACTCACGCCTATATCCTCGAAGGGGTAGACAGAGGTGTTAGTACCCACATCTTGCCAGTTTATGTTTAGGTCCCAATGTAATAGGTGCTGAGTGTATTGCCTTTAACCGGGCGCTTATAAACCTGCGATAAATACACACATAACTTCGAAAAGCATCGAAAAGTCATTGGTGTGTGCCATGGTAAAACCTGGGATCGAACCCGAAACCTCGTCTTAGCAGTCCATTACCCATACCACTAGGCTATCGCTGTCTCTCATATACACCAAACGAGAGAATATTCATTCTATACCCTATACGTCAAATTCTAGTAGTGTAAAAAGAGACAGAACATTCCTTCTGCGTCAAATTCTACTAGTGTAAACAGAGACAGAATGCTCTATGAAAGTTTGGTCTAAATCCACCTTCAGCCATTTTTTTTATGTTGATCATATCATGCGTCCGTTATCATACCTCTTTTAAACTACTAGGTTTATTTATGAAAGCGAGGAAAATCTCCATACAGTCGATACTTTAACGAATCGGTTACATCACTAAACCAATGTCGCTAATCTTCCATCGACAGACTAAGATGGATAGAAAGTATCTGATCAGACCGATTAGTAGTCGAATAACACAACAACGGATCGAAGAACAATATTCCTTAATGCTTTGAGTTTAAAACACAATATGCCTTGTGCAGATAATCCAAAAGTTCGTTACTGGAATTGCAGTAAATATATAAACGTCTGCTCTATCGTTTCAAGATAGAACTGAATTTTGCCTGTCACGAACTCAATGAACAAGCTTATCTCGTGATACAATTTTATAAAAACCCATCCAGTATACAATGGACTAAGGCTTTTAAACAAAGTCTTGGCGAATTAGTTAATACTCTAGATCAAGATAAATGGTTAATCGGTATACTTGCTTTCAGCGTTGATTTTATAGGTTTAAAACTAAGACCTCTAAGCTGAAGTTTATATTCGTTTAAAGAAAAATTAGAACTGATAAAGCTTTTTAATTTCATAATAGTCCTATAGACATTAGCTATAAAGTCTTAAAACATCGAAACTGAAATAATTTTCTTAAGACAAATAGTTTTTAACATATCTGATTTTGAAGAATAGTACCCGGAAGACGGCAATAGGCTCAACCCCTATTACGTGGGACCGAAAATAATGATTGGTGAAATGTGGGTGTTAAATCACCTTGCCTAACCTTTAGGGGTTAAAGGCGTCATTATTTATGTTTGTATGAAATAATAACTTTGTACTTTAGTTTTAGGATTGCAATTCTTTCCTAGTAAGTAATCCACGTACGAGTTCTAAGGCTGTAGCGACGACACGGCAACGAGACGACAACGGTTACATCTCCAGCGTTATCCCAGTCCACGTAATGTGTTTTAGTTACACCATGTAATATTCATACAAACTGCATGTACAAAGAAACTCTCATGCTAAAATTTCACTTTATTTTTTACTGTGTTGTTTTATACCAACTACTTAGGTACCTAAAATATTCACTTAGTAATGTTTATAAACGTGAAGTTTTAAGATTTCTGTCTGTTCGTCGTCGTTTCCGTATCTACAAGTAAACAATAAAATAGTATGCATAAATTACACCAATGCATTATTTTAACGTTTTTACCCCGTGGAATTCCCCCAGCTGAGAGCATGACGAAGCAGGTAGGTCCAAAACTGTAATGTATCTGATACCAGACCTGGTGGCGACTCGTAGTGACTCAGAATACAATGCCTGCTCACCACCTTTGAGAATTAATTAAGATTGGATAAATTTAAATGCTCAGAAAGTACAGTCAGCATCAAATCTAGGTTGACTAGCAATGTACTCAAAATAATCTTAATACCAAAATCCAAATTTATATTAGCTGTCACAAAGCTCAAATAGTTGTAAGCATCCAGAGTGGTCAAAACATCTTAACAATCAATTCTCCATAATAATGTAAGACAACAATGTTCATCAATACCAATATATGTACTAGCCAGGTCGCTCAATGGTATCTAAGCGAGCAGAGTATTCAAAATTATCTTTACATAATGTCATTTGATGACATTTGTATCCATATAAATGTAACATCATGGAAAAATAATTTTGACACGGCTCGCATTTAAAATTGAAATTTTGGTAATTATATTATTTTGAGTACTTTACTAGTCAACATCGATCTGATGCTGACTGCACCATCGTACGACTATCAGTAAATGGATCATATATGCCACTAAGTCTAACAAAACAAAATATTCTAGGGAAAAGTGGCATACGACCACGGCTATCCTTTATATTTTCTTGTTTAATACTTTTTCAGTGGTCGGGTTTTAGTTTTATTCCAATTCTAATCGATTTAATACCAAACAACCGCGGTAGCCTAGTGGTATGGGTAATGGACTACTGAAACGAGGTCTCGGGTTCGATCCCAATTTTTACCATGGCACACACCAATGACTTTTCGATGCTTTTCGAAGTTATGTGTGTATTTATCGCAGGTTTATAAGTGCCCGGTTAATGGCAATAGGCTCGCCACCTATTACATTGGGACCTAAACATAAACTGGCGAAATGTGGGTACTAGCAACTCTGCCTACCCCTTCGGGGATATAGGCGTGAGTTTATGTTATGTTATGTTCTAATCGATTTAAATAGTTAGCATATTTCTTGCTTTAAAATTTCGCCTTTGAGAATATCTGCAACCTACAGCTCAAGTCACTACTGTGCTTAGGTGCAGTAAAATATACAACTTAAGTACCTTTGGGAACAACCAAAAAAGCCGGTCTAGTGCCAGTCGGTCTCTCGCATCGAAAGTTCCGTGGCTTTAGCTTAGGTAGCTTGGAGGCCAGAAGAGTTGCTCCCGGGATAGTCGTTAACGGCTCATCCGAAAGAACATGCGTACCCCGCGCTCTCAAGTAAGTATTTACATACGTTGGACGCACTAGGACATGACTATAAGGACGATGACCATGCTAAATCTCACGACTTGATTGTAATTAAGTTGCTTGCGTGGATGAATTAATGTCAAATAAACCGTACCGTTACGTAAACCGTAATATATCTTGAATGCGATGACTTTGAGTATCAAGACGTTTTAGACCTGAGTATGTGATATGAATTTCAATTTTATACCTCCACCCATTTCTGAGAAAAAGAATCTTGACAGACAAACGTACAGACGGACAACGAAGTGATAGGATCACTTCGTTTGCACAGGGTTCCGTTATTTTCCTTTTCAGGTACGGTACCGTAATAATGCATGACGCTCTTTTTGGGTTTTTAGAGATAACCCTACAAAATTGAAGTTCGAAATCTATTTCAAATTATTGACCGAGTAACAAACAACGTTTCGACAAGATCTGCCGGTCTTTAAAGCACATTTCTTAACCGATTTTACCAAATTTGGTACACGTATTTATTACTTTTTGGTTCTTGTTGAAAAAGAGGGTGCTCGCGTGGTTTACGCTACACTTCATAGAACTCCCGAGGAAGGCCAGATCGAGAGAGATGGCTCTGGGTCGGCCGGGGTGCGAGGGATATGCCTGTCATCCTCACCTTCGGCAACTAACAACGACCCACAGGCGTCGTGCGTTTTAGTCGGTTCGAGTCCGACATAACCTCTCCCACCGGCTCCCGTGGGGATTTTTCGCTTGAATAACTGTTCATAGAACTGCTAACCACTACGAAATCAGCACTTTGATGCTTAGATAGGTAATAATTACAGTAGGTATTCATCCCACTGAGGTAGTAATATTATCATCAATGATTCATGCTCACAGAGTGTCAGACAGTACAATTTGCAGAATATAGCAAGCCCATTTCAGATTTCAACTGTTAACTGCTGATTCCGAATCGACAGAGCGTTCTCGCGTAATATATAGGCTTAAGGCTGCCTGCAGACAAGGCAACTTATACATTTTATTTCCGTCCAAATGCGACTTCATTTTGAAACTATTTTACATTTTGTAAGAGATTTTGTTTCAAGATGTTGCAATTACAGGCAGGAGATTACTTTACCAACTGAGCTGGATACGAACTAGATGTGATGAAATTCTCGATGTTGTAGATGTCTTCAAGGATTCAGACCAGAAGTTATTTTTGCAAACATTCGCACAGAGTATTTACCGTGCAAAAAGTTTATGATGTTGAAGTGGTTAGGTATTAAGATTTTTGTACCTAGACCACTTGCTGTCTATACGCGTAGCGAGTATACCAGAGGTAGTAATAATATGCAATTACAACTGCATTGGTTTTATTGCGAGTGATGAAAACATAACAGTTGTAATTGTATATTATTACTACATCTGGAATACTCGCTACGCGAACAGTCAATACCCGCTCAGTGCAAATATTTGTATGTATGTATATTTGCATTAGTCGGGGTGTTTCTATGTATGATATGTATATAATTACAATAAAAAGTATCTGAGTATGTACATCCGCATTCTAGATTCCATAACACAAGCTAGTTAAGGTATGCTTACTATAGGTCTAGACAGCGTTGCCTAGAATGTTTTAGAATATTTGTACAATCCATTAAGCCAAAGGCGTATTGTTCGGCCGATGCAATTGACTTAGGCTCCGAAAATCTTAGTAGACACTCATAAAGTCTCCTGGATCTGAACTTAACCACACTGGAGCAGAGAAGGAGGAGACACTTAAGAGGCCACTCAATAAAACTTAATAAACCTCAGTGTGTCAGCAACCCTAAGGTATCACTTTCTACCAAACCGGGTGGTGCAATCGTGGAACTCCCTGCCAGAAACAGGAATAAGTAACATTTTTAAAATAGATTGGACAGTTATTCAACGCATCAGCTTTTAGCTGTTAGTGTATCAAACAATAACAATAATAATTATAATTATTATTTAGTCGAAGCTACTCAACAGTGCCACATGTGCGGTAATCCTAATTTCGCAAAGTGTATTGACAAATTAGCAATAATTTATTGGTAGCAAAGCGAGTTCAGCACAAATGGTTGAGGTAAGGTATATATATTGAGCCACTTTATCCATTTATATGAATATTAAATAGTGAAGTACTGTCGAGGACTGAAAAGTAGGCAATTACGGATCAAGGGGAATTTGAAGACTGTGAAACGCAGTGGAGCACTTGAGAAGCACGAGTGAGGTAATTACCATTTCCTCTAAGACTTGTATACCTGTAAGTACAATCGCCCTCAAAAGGCTTTCGGTTACCATAGAAAGTACGATATTCAGGATGGAATTATTGACTTCGGTCTCGTGTCACCCTGAATGGGGGACGAGTTGGGGACTCCGAGGTCCCCACATCCGAGGAGGGCCAGATCGAGTGAGATGGCCTTTATTTTAAAAGGAATATTAGTAACCGAAATTACTAATATACCCTTTAATCCTTGCACCTAAGCTAAATTGCTTGTGTTAGGAGTGGATTCACGTCGGCAGAGTAATGTCCAGATTTCGAACACGGTACCTCTTGATCGCAAGGCCGACCCCTTAACCGTTTAGCTACCGACGCTTAATTTAATTTGATTTTTCGCGTAAACTTCCAACAGTATCTTATAAAGCTTATCAAAAAGTGTTCATATATTTTATCAGCCTAATATGTTCAACCTGAATCAAAATAATTCATAGTCATATCTCAATCGGTAATTCAAAAACGGCAAGCTATAAAGGTCTATATATAAACACCCCAGTCCATATCAGCCCTTCATTCAACCCTGCTAATGTGCGCTCCCACAGGGAACGTCACCTGTCCGCCTAATCACGGTCTTGTCACTCCCGGCACCTTTCAACCTATTTCCATCCGTTGCCATGACAACCGGCATTCATTTACCCCGTTACCTCATATCCCGTGCTTTGTTTCAATATGCTATTCAGTCGTCATTTCAAATTTTCAAATGCATTTTACTGCAAAATGGTTTTTATTTAAGAATGGTGATGCCTTTTTAACCGTATTCAAACTTCTTTGTGTATTGAATAATACTTGTTTAATGATTATTACATCAATAAAATCAACTTATTACCTAGTCAGTGCCCGGTATATGGTAATAGACTCACCCCCTAATACGTGGGATTGAATTGAATTGGTGAAATGTGGCTATTAATTCACCTCTGTCTAGCACTCCGAGGATCTAGGTGATTATATTTCTTTATTTTATTTTATTACAAAACACATACACTAATACATTCGTCATAAAAAGGGGACGAGCAAATTCTTTTAATAATAATAATAATATTCTACAACATTTTACACAACGCTATCTAGACCCACGGTAAGCATAGTTAAACTAGCTTGTGTTATGGAATCTAGAATACGGATAAACATACTTAAATACTTTTTTTTTTTGTAAATACGTACATATTATATATAGAAACACCCAGGCCAATGCAAATACCCATAGTCATGCATACAAATATTTGCACTGAGCGGGGATCGAACCCGCGCCTCCTGCGTAGCAGTCGCGTTCACTACCACCATGCCACAGAGGCTGTCAAATAAAGTTTTATAAATTTACTCTCGGGCAATACCGGCCGTAATGACTGTATGATAAATATGTCATTGAGTCTTCAACAATGTTCTGCATGCAATGAAATTGTAATCAGTTAATGTATGTTTAATACATGTATTGGTATTTCCCATTGCGATACTATTTACCGAGGTGCAATTAACTGACTTGCATAATAACTATATTCGAAGAAATAATATATCATCATGCAATCTTTGGATGCAACCAGATTAGCGTTCGTATCCAAAACTTGCATTTGGGAGCCCCGGGTACGCTTTTTTACTCCTCCATTCCTTATGAATAGGTTTGACCCAGATTTTACGGGAGCAACTGCTCAGAAACTCCAAAAGGAAAGCTTGCATCACCGGCTTGTCCGTGAACCAGTAGGCGAGGTTCACACGACTTCATCTCGTAAAAAAGTGACCTATTGACGGAAATAGGTTCGCCCACTATCACGTAGCACCTGAATCTTATTTAGCTAATTGCGGGTGTTAAAACACTTCTGCCTACCTACCGTTTTAGATAGTTTAACATAATACGTTTGAAAATAATCTTCTATTTACGGAACTCGGTTATCTCCATTTTACAAGTTCCGTAAGAGTTCAGATGATCATTAATAACATGTTTGCGTGTGCGCACCCTCACTTAAAATCATATTTACAGCGAATGAATCAACATACATTCATCTCTTTCACTCATCAAACATATGCATGTTTTATCTCATTCTCTCTTCACAGGCTATCGTAAACTTGACCTCTAAGATATAGTTGCTATGATTTTCTTTTGTCATTCTTGTAGTCACCTTTGCGAGTGGCGCTCGTCGCCAATTGATAAAAAAACAGTTTTTGTGTGTGAACATACATTAGACGTTTTAAATGACTAGGAAAGTTCCTTTAAAAATGGTAAGAATTGTGGAAAAAATTGTTGTGTTGTGTTGATTATAATTGTGCAATTATGTTATTCCGTGTAATTAATTCGTATAGGAAGTTTTTTAAGTGTTGTGAGCGAATGTCAGCCGTATGTGGTGAACAAAATGGTTGAAGACCGGTTCGTGATGCGTTCGATGGACGTCAACTTTTGATAAATTCGCAAGTAGTCTTTGTTATCAAGGGTATTTCAAAGGAAGCTGTTGCTATACAGCATTAAAATCATATTTTGAGACAGCTTTAACTGTACTTTTGCTTGTTTTACTTTTTTTAAGCTAAATCGGAGGCATGACGAGTGAGAACCTACCTGAAAAAATCTACCAAAAACAATACAATATTTCAAAGTTTTACGTATTTTTGTTGGAAATAATCATGTGATTTGTAATAATTGTGTGTAAACATCAAATGAAACCGATTTAGGTTTATAAAAAGTTACAAATTATTTTAAATAAGTCAAGAATTCATGAACATTCGTAGTGACTGTAAATTTGTCGTAACAGGATAAATTAACAAAATATTTGTGGGAGAATAGAACCCTACAGCTTAGTGGTTGAGGAGTCGACTTTACGGTCAAGAGGTCATATGTTAAAGTCCTGGGTATTACACTACCGTCGTAAAACTACTTCTAACACTAGGAATTTAGCTTACCTGGATGGGGTAATACCAGAATTTTAAATATCATTTTCTATAAAAAAAACACAATCAAATCAATTTACCTGTTAAACTTGGTAATGAAAAACTAAACAGTTTCGTGTTAAACTTGGTAAAACTAAATAATAAATTGGTAGATATGTATTCCACTTCTACGATTCAAACACAGATTTTTTTAAACTTATGAATCATAAATATGATTAAAGATCGCTTTTTATGTTTTAGTACGTTAATTACCTTTTTTATATTGTTCGTGTTCTTTCATTAATTCTATTTTGGCATATTTGTGCATATCTATCAAACCGCGTGGTTTCCGGCTGAGTAAAATTTGGACGACTAAGGGATACGGCAGTTTAATATCAGATAGATATATACAGCCCAGAGTCCGCCTCAGATGCATGGCTCAAGTCAACAATAGTGTCCAGATTACGGCAATAGGCTCACCTACATTACGTGGGACCGAATACAATTATTGGTAAAATGTGGGTGTTAATTCACTTCTGCCTAACACTCCGGGGATAAAGACGTGATTATATGTATGACTATTACTGTCATCATTATCTTAGCGTAGTTCCTGGTAGCAGCCCATGGTCTGCTTACTCCTTCTTCATCTCTTCCTTTCTTTTTTTAATTTACTTTTTGCTTATATGATTATTATGGAAGTGACAGTCGTGTGGCACGTGAGCCTGGTCTGTCTGTTAATCAGTAGGCCCTCGACTCTGCTAATTTTATATCATAGCAAAATCACTGTTATACCACCGACCGAAATTTAGACATTATCATTATGGGCTTAAAGTCCATAATTAAATGAAAAAGAGTTCATTTTATATTTTCATTCACTCGACAAGATGCTATTCAATTTTAGAACCTAACTGCATGATGGTAAACTCTAAAATGAAATGGCATTGTTTGCAGTGTTAGTGGTATGACAATTGACTTTATCATGACATAACATCAGCAGAATCTGGGCCCTACTGAGGTTGACTGGGCCCCATTGACCTATATCCTATTTGTATAGTACAGGCTTACCTTGTGTTATACAGGGTGTGTTATATAAATAGAATGTAGGTTAAATACTGTTCCAGTTCTATAATAAAACACGGTCAATATGCTACGATCCTGATATACTACTCTCGCTTCACGCATTACATTCTTTATGCATACTCATCGGTTTTGGGTACTCCTGACCTACCCCTTTTCTAAAACTTCCCCGATTTGGTGCAGGTAGGTGCGCCTAGGTCTTCCCCTTCCGACGGTACCATCCACACTCGCCCCATACACCTGTTTCGTTAGTCTTCTTCCATTCATTCTCTCAACATGACCGAACCATCTCAATGTTTATTTAATTGTTAAGTTTTATTCCATTCTAAAACAAGATAACAGTGTGGGTAAATACATAGCAATTAATGGAATACCAAGAATAGGTATAATGAGTAATTAAATTTTCAACATATAATAATAATAGAAATATCAATGACATTAGATATACCTATTATAAACAAAAGCTAGATATAGCACCATGCGGCAGCTGTTGAGGACAAATTCGGAAAATTATTTTAGTTTTTGCACTTTAAGCAGAACTTACAACAGATAGCTATCTCTTTCTGTATCATATACTCCGTATTATCTATCCTATTCAGAATAGTAAACTATGATTGTTAATTTATCATACAGGTAAAAACAATAACAAATGAACACCTATCAGTATGAACACATTCACATATTAAGTACTATTTTCATAAAGTGTTTCTCAGTATATCTGTTGCTGAGATTTCTTGCAGCCATCTGGTTAAACCAGTCAGTAAATTGAAAGAACCGGTAACCAATCAAATAACTGGACTGATAGTTAGGTAATTGAACAAAAAACAATCAACGTACTAAAACAACTTGATGTAGGTATCGAAATCATTTTTAAGGGGTCTTACTTATATGGGTTATTTAGAAAACAAAGAATAGTCTGTTCATAAGTAAAATGCCGCGTGGTTGCCGGCAGAGTAGAATTTGGACCACCCCATCTCTTCCCATGCGGTATCGTACAATGCGACTAAGGGATAGGACTGATTAACATCAGACAGATTTATACAGCCCAGACCCAGTCTCAGATGCATTGTTTTAGTTAACAATAGTACCTACCCGGAAGACGGCATTACGTGGGACCGAATTCAATGATTGGTGAAATGTGGGTGTTAATTCACCTCTACCTAACCCTCCGGGGATAAAGGCGTGACTATATGTATGTGTGTGTAAGTAAAATAACATTTAAGTAAGGTTTCGAACGAAATCGTTTCCGAAGACCTTCTTATTATATTAGGTAGGTGCATCTAGTGACAGATGAATACGACAGACTTTTTTTAATCTAAATACATATAAATATAACATAACATAAACTCACGCCTTTATCCCCGAAGGGGTAGGCAGAGATGCTAGCACCAACATTTCGCCAACAATAAATATAAATAATTTATAAACATTACTTACCAAATTTCACGAAATGCAAAGTATGTAATACGAGTTATCTTGTTTGCATCCCTCATTACTGTGTTGTGCATGCTTAAAATTTATATACAGGTATACAATCAATCTTTTTATGGTCATTTCTAATCCAGGTGGACAGATACTTGAGCAGGTTTTAAGTGGTAGTTAAATATCAACCTTAGTCCATTAAAACAAAGTTTAAAATAGTATGCAACAACGCACTACATTCTTACCATACTAATGCATAAATCTTAGCACACAATTTTCAGCTTAGTCCAAATGGACTAAGGATGTTATTTTATTAACATAAAAAAGTGCTCGATTATTTTTCCGCCGGGTCTGAATTGACCCTTACTCTTTTATACTTAACGCTCCTCAATAAGTTCAATCCGACAAAAAACAGTTTCATTCCGAATACTACGTAGTTAAAATCAGATAACATGGCTACCTTTACGTAATTCATTAAATCTTTGATGAATACATAAAAACAGCTTGGGCCTTTTCAACCGTCACAATAGCTGCTTATGAGTTTTGCAACCGTAAAAAACTACCACTAATTTCGGTAACAAGTAAATACAATGATTTTTAGTATTGTAAATCACTGTATTTACATCTCGATATCGAGAATTTGTTCTGAATATTCTATTTTTGATAACTGTTCTCGAAGTTAGCAAGGATACTTCGAATTTAACAAGGATATCAAATCAATGTCATCATCACATTTTCTTAAAAATGAATCTGGTTACATCAGAAGATTTAAATCTTGAACAGAACAAACTTGTATGTGCATGCACTGCATGTCTTCCAGTGAAATTCACGAACCTTCCAGTGAAATCCGTGATGCTTCCAGTGAAATACGTAAACCTTCTAGTGAATGTGAATGATTTCACAAATCTCTATCTGCACATTACATTGTTTCTGATTGTGTACATTCAGTTACTTTGTATGTATCTTTCCTGCTAATACTATAATTAACAGGAAAACCATTAAGTCGACATGAACAGGTTAAGACATCTAGCCTTTTTGTTGTCTTACAAACTTATTACTGTCCAATTTATTTACTTCATGTAACTATCCAAAATATCAACATGATATACCTACTGACGTTAAAAAATTAAAGCACTTTTTGAGACAGTAAATTTCAATTTCTTCTGTTTCTAAAACCAAAAAACTAAAAATGGAATAAATAATTATATAACTATCTGAAAACATAATCTGAATACCTGATTATGTTTTCATGAATCTTCACAAGTTAAAAAAAAAGATGAATCGAAGCTACACTCCGTTTTTGTGTTAAGCTTAATTATATACTTAACAGACAATCTGCTGCAAAAATTTGATGAGTCAAGTAGAATAGGTTTTACTGTCACAGCTGTTCGCCTGTGAAATGAACTGCCAGTGCGACATTAGTTAAGTTTAAAGGAATTTGTCTAACGTATCACGTGTAAAATAGTCTATCATCCGCAATAATATTTATGGGAATTAACGCGATCATGGTGTAGGTAGATACGTACCTTCCTTTTTTTTTTTTTTCGTGCGCAAAATCCCCACGGATACCTCCCCACCGGGGCAGGTGGAGGAGGTTATGTCGGACTCGAACCGACTAAAACGCACGCCGCCTGTGGGTCGCTTTGGTTGCCGAAGGTGAGGTTGACAGGCATATCACACATACATACCTTTGATTTGCTTGACGTGATCGTATTAATTCCCGTAAATATTATTGTGTATCATGGAACGCGAAAGTTTAAAAGTTAGTCTATCATCATTTATCTGTTTCAGTATATAAATATTTATGTATATATTTTTAAGCAAGTATAACGTCAACAACTATTAAATATCAAAATCGCGTAAAGCGATAAGGCCGCCCTTTGTACTCCTCTTGTCTCCTTAATTTCTGTATTATAAATATTGTAAATTGGCGTACAATAAAGTAAATAAAGCCGTGTGGTTCTCGGCAGAGCAGAATTTGGACCACCCCATCTCTTCCCATGCGGTGTCGTACAAGGCGACTAAAGGATAAGGCTGTTTAACATCAGACAGGTAATATACAGCCCAGACTCAGCCTCAGATGGCTTGAGTAAACAATAGTGTCCAGAAGACCGCCATAGGCTCACCCGCTATTACATGGTACCGAATTCAATGCTTGGTTAAATGTGGGTGTTAATTCACCTCTGCCTAACCCTGCGGGGATAAAGTGATTATATGTATGTATGTATAAAGTATATATAAATAAATTAATAGGTACCTACATTGAATACTAACACAAAACTTCAAATAAAATACTATTGCAAATCCCAATGAATTATCATAATCATCATTCTCATAAAGATAGCTTCAAAATGGCACTATTCTTGTAAAAATACTCATTTCATGTAATGATGTGGTAAAGCTAGAATCCCTAAATATGTCAATTTTTGAGTACTTTCCTGTAAATAAAATATTTAACATAGCTTATAAAAGTAAAATGGTAAATGAACGATAAAAGTGGCGTCTATTCTTTCTTATTTTATCGTTGTTATACTTATATTTTAAATCATAATCACTCACCCAACCTTTAATAGCAAATTCTTTGACGATTAAAAACTATGACGTCATAATTGTTTATTTCAGACAGGTTTTCTTCATAACTTAAGTACTGTTTTGACGTTTAATAAGAAGTAACTAATTTGACTAGACCATTAAATACCCAATTGCATCGAATGTGTTCTAGTTTTCTGCTCAAGCCATTCGTTTCTACGTGTTCAAATTTGAAATAGCAAAGACCTTTTGTGTCGGAACTTATTCTAGAAGGCGGTTGCGAAAAAGGTTTAATTTGGCCCTCGGAGATGAAACAAGGATTTATGTTTAGTTGGGTGTTCAGGAAATATAGGGCCGCAGGTCAAAATTACGTACATTTGCCTCTCTTCGGGGAATATATGTGAAATATTGCCAACGCATGCGTAGTTGTACAATCACTATTGCTCAGCATTAGCTTACCACATTCCAAGTTATAGTTATAAACCTTCTATAAAAATTCTAAGACAAATTATACTCATAAATTATTTTATTTAACTATTTGAACATGTGGTGAATGTCCTACTGTCTGATAACCAATAGAGAATAAATATTGACGATTTTGAAATGACATAGGTCTTATTTAGGATGCGTGCAAGGACATTTTTCTCTCTTATTTTGTTTTTTGTTTTCAGTTTTTTGCATCTATAGTAATTATGTATTTAAATTAATTGTAATTTTGACATCTTTTGGGATTTTTTCTTTGGACATGTAAATTTGATGCATTAATTATTTTATTTTATTTTTGTCGGTCTCTTTAAATATGTATTTACATAATGTTTGAATGATTTTATATTGTTTTATTAGTTTTGTTAAGATTTTCAGTACAATGTAACATTGTTTGAGAAATAAATGAATATGAATATGAATATGAATAATCTCATCATCATATCAACGTTAACCCTGGAGCCCATTATGCATTCTGCAGCTCCTTCTTTGCATTATTTTGTTGGGTTGGGAACACGGGTTGTGAAGGTAATCTAAAATTCATTTTAGACATACATTTATTGCTTTTGATCAACATGGTTGATTCTCAAAGTACATCATCATCAATCACCGTTATGCCCAGATTGTATTCGAGACCTTCACCTCATTTCTTCGCCGTAATTCTCATAAGTATTATCCTTAAAATCGCTTGCCCTTCAGATACATTTAAAACGGTGTAACAAAAAAATATGGCGATTCCGTAAACAGAATTATAAGCTCGTCGTATGGAGTTGTTCATCGTATAACGGTTCCATCTCAGTGAGTTCATATCTCTCTGTATATCTTTGAGGATAACGGCTTAGCACCTTTATAAATGCAGGAATGTTTATTAAGAATTGATTTTGAAGTGAAAACTTTTTTAGGAGTGTTGGATATTTTTCGATTCCAGACCACATAAAATTAGTTGTTATAGATATATTTATTGATATATAATGAAGTTGTTGTGGAAAATTGACAATTAAATAGAAATTAACTGTCATTAAGACCAGATTGAAATAAGATACTTCGAAAGTTAAAACGGGTTTTATTTCCGAAGAATACCATTTACCATAACATCTATTACATTATAATGCATTGTTTGTATAACAGTTTCTTAGAAATAATGTGCCATACAATTCATTTTTATATCCTCTACCTTTTTTATTTAAAATAAATTTGAACAGAAAAAACTTATATGTGCATACACTGCATGTTTTCCAGTGAAATTCGTGAATCTTCCAGTGAATGTTAATGATTAAAATAAATAATCTTATTAAAAAATAACAATTACAACAAAAATCAAACAATTTGGTGCGAAAACCTGTGAAATAAAACGCATTCAGACAATTTTTCTTTCATCGTAAACGACTTCAAGAGCATCGAAAATCCCGTTAAAGTTCTGCACTAGTTCTCTAATCTCTAATTTCGATATAGTGCCAAACATCGTCGGCCGGCATTTCCATTCTTAAACATAAAGCACTGGTGGTAGAAACTTGGTGGCACAAATTTGTCTCAAGTTTCGACCGGGTAGGTACCACCGTGCACTATTGCGAAAAACCCTCCATAGCAATTCAATCTCGGTTGGATTGTGTTCAGGGGTCAGGAAGTGCATAGCCGGGCAGAGGTGGTGGTTGTCGCAGCACTAGTGGGACCAGTGGGTCTTGGCGTAGTCTAGTGGGGATGGCGCGGGGCGATGCGCCGAACAGGGAGACCTGTAGAAACGGTGGTGCCGCTGGCCGCCCGCGGTATAGTACAGGGGCCCAACTGGGGTTAACCACCTTGGGAGGCTGCCTCACCAGGCCGCGCATAATCCCGATATGGTTCGTCGTGCCGGTTGGTGACCGGAATTGGGAGCCCGGCGACCATACTCGGGGGGGTACGGGGGCCCTTCCGTTCGGCGCGTCGGCTCTCGCCATGCCTCACATTCATAGATAAAACCAATATCCCGCGCTTTGTCACACGGTGCTGCGGCGGCAATCACCTCTTTTTTCACGCCTTCTCCCACCCAAACTCATGGCAGCGCAATTCAAGGAAATAGGCAACACAGCGGCTCGACATACTCCCAAAAGCTTGCTATTTGAGGTGGAGTCCACTAACATCTGTGGGCTCCATGCAAACCTCAACGCCGTCCACCAACACCTAGAGACGGCGAAACCTGCCATGTTTTTTCTAACGGAGACGCAAATACACCGCCCTGACGACACGACCTACTTGCTCTACCCTGGCTATGTACTTGAGGAAAGTTTTCGTGCAAAAGCCGGGGTGTGCGTGTTTGTTAGGGCGGATGTTTGCTGTCGCCGTTTGCGCTGCCTAGAGGACCCATCCTTCTCCATCCTTTGGGTACACGTAGACCATGGCCCTACGAGTCAGATCTATGTGTGCCTCTACCGTTCCCATACAGGAGATGCTGAGACAACTCGACTCTTTGAATATCTGAGTCAGGCGGCAGATGATGCGCAGGAGCGATTTCCGAATGCCGAAATGGTGTTTTTGGGGGATTTTAACGCCCACCACGAGATCTGGTTGGGCTCCTCCAAAACAGACCATGCGGGAAGAGCCGCCCACGCGTTTGCTCTGGCGCACGGCCTGACCCAATTGGTGCACGAGGTCACTAGGATACCAAGAAGGTCGGGCCTAGCACCTTCTCTGCTAGACCTTCTGCTGACGAGTGATCCGGACCGGTACAGTGTATCGGTGCGAGCCGCTTTAGGCAACTCCGACCACTGTCTGGTCTGTTCCACGGTGCCCATTATAGCGCCCCCACGACCCGTGCAGGGGAAGCGGCGTCTCTGGCACTACTCGTCAGCGGACTGGGATGGACTTCGTGACTATTTTGCGTCCATCCCGTGGGTTGAGCGCTGCTTTGAAGGTAAGAACCCATCGGATTGTGCTACTGCTGTCGCCGGTGAGATCGGTCTGGGTATGGAATACTATATCTCATACACCGATGTCACCGGTGACCGCGGGGTGCGCCCTTGGTTCGGGCGCGAGTGTGCGGAAGCTGTTGAACAAAAACAGTCTGCGTACCGCGCTTGGGTAAGGGCGCGCGCCACGCGCCATCCCAATCTGGGCCACTTCAAGGCGGCGTACAACAGAGCCACAAAGGTCTGCAGAAGGGCCTACGTCAGAGCGGATGCCCTGCGCATAGCGCGGCTTGGTCAAGAGCTAGTGATGCATCCCACGGGAAGCCGTGGCTACTGGCGACTGGCTAAAGCCGTGCAAGCCAACTTCTGTCAGCCTTCGCTGCCTCCGCTGCGTAACCCTGATGGATCCCTGGCCCATGAGCCGCAAGAGAAGGCAAATCTGCTGGCTAATCTCTTTGCGGCCAACTCCCGAATCGATGATTGTGGTACGCAGCCACCAACACTACCCGACAGTGACCACGCGATGCCTGATATCCATATCAGGCAACGCGATGTCCGTGCAGTGCTGCAATCACTCGATGTCCGGAAAGCCAGTGGTCCGGATGGTATTCCAGCGGTAGTCTTGAAAAAATGTGCAGCGGAGTTGTCTCCAATGCTTACGCGCCTGTACCGGCTATCCTACAGTTCGGGTACAGTGCCTTTGCCTTGGAAAGAGGCGAATGTTCAGCCGATTCCCAAGAAGGGGGATCGCTCGGAGCCAGCCAACTATCGACCCATAGCCGTCACCTCAGTGCTGTGCAAAGTGTTCGAGCACATAATCAACAAACAGCTCATGCGGCACCTAGAGGATCACTCCTTAATTAATGACCGGCAATATGGCTTCAGACCGAAACGGTCAACGGGTGATCTTCTAGCATACGTTACCCATCTTTGGGGTGAGGCTATGGACAAGCACGGCGAGTCACTGGCAATTAGTCTTGACATCGCCAAAGCTTTCGATAGAGTCTGGCACAAATCGCTTCTTTCCAAGCTACCTGCCTTTGGTCTGCCTTCTAGGCTGTGCAACTGGGTTGCTAGCTTCCTGCAGGGGCGCCGTATTCGCGTCCTTTGTGACGGACGAGCTTCGGAGTTTCTGCAGGTTAATGCTGGCGTTGTCCCGGGGGTCCGTCTTATCACCCACTCTCTTTCTTCTGCATATCAACGACATGCTGTCTACCGGCAATGTTCATTGTTATGCAGACGATAGCACTTTGCATGGGAGTTATCATGGACATCCTGCGGCCAAGCAGTCGGATATCGCGGAGAAAAGGCAGCTTCTTGTCACTGAGCTTGACGGGATCCTGAATCACATTTCTCAATGGGGCTCTGAGAACCTGGTTGAGTTCAATGCCAAGAAGACGCAGGCATGTGCGTTTACAGCAAAAGTATCTTCTTTCCTTCCCCTCCCCACTCTTCAGAGCACGCCACTGCCACTGCAGGACAATCTCAATATCCTAGGTATGGATGTTCGCTGCAACCTGAATAACAAAAACTACATCGAAAGTATCATCAAAACAGCCTCACGAAAACTCGGAGTCCTGAACAGAGTGAGACGGTTTTTCACGCCGGAGCAGCGGTGTCTTCTATACAAGACACAAATTCGCTCCTGTGTGGAGTACTGCTCGCATCTCTGGGATGGTTCAGCAAAGTACTTACTAGATGCTCTCGACAGGTTGCAGCGACGTGCGGTCCGCATCATTGGGAATCCCGAGATCACGAACACCCTAGAACCTTTACAGCTGCGTAGAGATGTTGCGTCCATGGCTGTATTTTACCGTTTGTACCATGGGGAGTGTTCTGATGAGCTCTTCCAATTAGTCCCACCCTCCCCTTTCCTACACAGGACAACGCGTGCAGGTCTTAGATGTCATCCGCACACGGTGCAAAACATCCGATCAAGAACCAAGCGGTTCGGAGACTCTTTCCTCTGTCGCACCATTAAGGCCTGGAATTCATTACCATCTCACGTGTTTCCTTCTTCCAACAGTCCCGGGTCCTTTAAGCGGGGCGTGAAAAAGCATATGATGAGGCCGTCAAGCTGAGTGTCACCATTGTCACACGGTATGTGTAAGTAATGGTGACCCTCTTTTCTGTGACTTTGCCTTCAGCTTACCATCAGGCAAGGCGAAGTCCAATTGACGTGTCCTATATAAAAAAAAAAATAAAAAAAAAAAAAATTATTAGTTCCGTTTGGTGTTTATTTGGCACCAACTTCGAATTTTCGAATATCTTATTATTATTTTGAATTTTTGTTAAGAATGCAAGTTTTTTGAAAGTATTTGTGTATCAGTTTAAATAATGTAACCAGTTTAAGAAAGTTTCTTAAAATATAATCTGCATTTTTCATAGATTGAATATAATAAAATCATATAAATAACATTAACTTTCTCATATAAATGTCGTCTAAGTTTTTGATAGCTTGAGCAGTTTGAAAGCAAAAGGAAAAAAGTGATCTTGAAATCAGGATCCGAGGTTTTCACCTCCGGGAACAATGTCGAGATGATGATGATAATATCTTCAGTAGAGGTTTTAAGCAAACACTCCGTCATTACTCCTTCCCAGACAACAACGCGTGCAGGTCTTTGATGTCAGAGATCTGATCAAGAACCATGCGGTTCGGAAACTTTCCTTTGCCGCACTACTAAGACCTGGAATATTTTACGAGCTCACGTGTTTCCTTCTTTCTACAGTCCCAGGGTCTTTAAGCGGGGCGTGAAAAAGCACCTGATGAGGCCGCCAAGCTGAGCCCCTCCATTGTAGCAGACGTGTCTATAATTTGTGACCGTCTTACCGGAGACTTGTCCTTTAGCTTCAGGCATCAGGCGAAGAAAATGACGCATAAAGTCAACATGGCGCGTCTAAATAAAAAAAGTTGTATTACCACGACATAATATATATTTTCTCCTTAACCACATTACTCTTAACGAAGGTACTTTATACATTCGTTAACATGAATATACATCACATTACTTGCTCAATGGGCATGTTTCCGTTATAAATTTAATTACAAAGTCAATTTCTATGAATTATAACGAGAATTGCTTTGGTTATTGGAATACCGTACTTACCTACTTATTACTCGTAAGACATCCTTCAGTTTTGTCATTTGAACTATATGGTGTAAAGATTATATTATTTCAATAAAATATATATACAGTTTAAGCTAAATTTTACATTTTATGTCTCATTGTGTTTCCTGGTAGGGTTGTTCCGTGTTCATACCACTAAAACTCACACCGTTTCGAAATTTATTCAGTCATACCGATTTTTATTCCCCATTGATTAAGAGCATATTTATTTATTTGCAGATTTTTATCTCAGGCCATGGATCTCATATAGGTAGAAGGTAGGTAGAAGAATATTCCCCATAGATAAATTTTTGAAAAAGGAAAATGCATGCTTTGCGTGCTTGCGTTCCCGTTATATTCATTCTTGTCCAGACACAATAAAATTACCCTAAGTGACATTATCATTTTTATGTATGATATTATGGTGCCTTCTCATCCGTCGTAAATTAAATTTTATTGAAATCCAGCCTTAATCCACGTTAAGAACCACATTTCTATCTAAAAACGATTAAGTTAGAAAAAATTTAAACTGTCCAGGCGGGATTCGAACCCGCAATCTTTCCCTTTTTTTATACACCTTAGGTGGCAGACAAGCACACGGCCCACCTGATGGAAAGTGGTTATCGTGACCTATGAACGTGTGTAACACCAGTGGAGTCACGTCCGTGCTGCCGACCCTGTAAGAACAGAGATTTTATGTGCCCTTGAACGCTCTAACCACTAAGCCACCACCACTAGATGATTTCAGTCAAAGGTTTTGTCTAAAATCATCTACTACAAAGATGTTCAAAATCAAATCCTCATTTATTAATTTACCCCCAACCAAGTGAACAGGTCCAATGTGTCACATAAATACCAGTTACTTTTCACCCACCCGCCGTGAAACAGAACTGCTTTATATATGTCCGTAGGTCCCACGGTACGGCACCTTATCATGACCTCCATATGTCTCATGTCATCGTCTAAATGGAATTGGAAGACAAACTGTAAGATGTTTCACGTGCATTACCTACTTACTTTGTCTACTGAGCTGGGAATTTATGAATGTATGAATTTATTGTGATTTTTTGCGAGGAACCTTAATACTATTTCTGAAATAAATGTAGTCTAAAATGCATCTTTAAATCCTGTGTCAATCGGTCCAGACTTTTTTTTTATACCACTTAGTTGGCAGAGACAAGCCCTGATGCCGTGTGGCCCACCTGATGTAAAGTAATAAAAACCAAGATAGTCACACTCGCGCTGCCAACCCTGCAAGCATTGAGAGTTTCTGTGCCGTCAATGTAAAAGACAAAGCAGAACAAGCTTTTGGTCTTTCCACCGACAGCACAGAAACCCATCAGTAATAATAATATAATAATAATAATAAACTTCATTGATATAAAAATACATTTTTACTTACATAAATAATGAATGGAACCTCCTTTTAAGCAAATAAAAGTCTGTGTCAGGAGACTCTGCTCTTCTACTACATAAATTTTGGCTTAAGCTCTGCTCACCGCCGGGAACACAACACGAGGTTATTATGGCCGCGGTATTCTGTAGGGCGGAGGTACTGACCCAGTCGGACTGCTCAATTGGACGGAAATACCGTCATTTCCTACCTCTTACCAAAACCTATTTCAGGTATTAGCAAGGTCAAACAGGCACAAAGAGAGACAGACAACCATTTAAAAAGAAAAGT
This sequence comes from Eilema griseolum, assembly GCA_963662185.1. Taxonomy (NCBI): domain Eukaryota; kingdom Metazoa; phylum Arthropoda; class Insecta; order Lepidoptera; family Erebidae; genus Eilema; species Eilema griseolum. The sequence continues at coordinate 10,282,807 of OY759249.1, forward strand.
TAAGAATAATTTAATTATATAATTCTAAAGATTTTATGACATCATGAAACACAGGTTGGTTTTGTTTCAACAATATTGAATACCGAAGCTATTCTAATAGAATTGAAATCAGCCGTTTTGAAAACATGGAGGAAAGCCATGTTTTATGATAAGTAACATTAGGAATTCGCTTAAAATATCGTCTAAACAAATAATTTACCACCATTTTGTATTCAAGTCTCCCTATATCCGTGATTGTGTCTAACACCTGCAGAGAGAATTCTAAATTACCTTGGATGTTCTTACCGTGTGAGTCAAATCCCTTTCACCCTTTCCTCAGCTGCGACACACATCTGCATAATAAGGAGTATTAAGTAAAGATTATAATGTGACGTAATCTACATCTTCCAACATAAACTCTGAGAAGCGATTACCTTATTGAATTCGTAATAGATACTTGTAAAGATGCGACCAGACCATCAGGCGATGCGAAGTCTAATAGACGTGTCCTATATTAAAAAAAAAAAATTCCTAACGTTGACTGTATTAAAAATAAATAGAAAAAGTTAACAAATATATGGGCAGTTGAAATATTATCAATGATATACAGCCGCGAGGTTCCCGGCAGAGATTTTGGACCACCCCATATCTTCCCATGCATTGTCGTACAAGGCGACTAAGGGTTAGGGCTGTTTAACATCACATAGATATATACACTATACAGCTGAGACTCAGCCTTAGAGACATGGCTTGAGTCAACAATAGTGCCCGGAAGACGGCAATAGGGTCACCCCCTATTACGTGGGGCTGAATTAAATTATCGGTGAAATGTGGGTGTTAATTCACCTCTGCCTAACTCTCGGGACAAAGGCGTGATTATATGTATGTATGCATGTATATACAGTAATTAGAACCCTATATATAATATATAAAGGAAAATTAGAGGGGAAACACGAAGGATAACAATTAAACACGGAATAGCACCTATACTAATTTTTTTTAAGCATTGCGTTAGATATCAATCGGTGGAGTTGTTTAACGGGCTGCCTAATCATCTGAGGGATATCATATTTAGCACACATAGGTTCAAATCTCAGTTAAAAGCATTCTTGTTGGACAAATGCTTTTTATAACTGACTGACTAACTGACCTATATGCAATACCATGCAAATATAATTCAAATACTAATAATTATATTATATCATGCTATTTTAATTATTAGGTAATTCAAATCGTAATTGTGTAATTAAAATCAATTTATCTATTTGCATGCATGCTTTTAATATAATTTTAATGTTTTAAATTAATTAATGTTTATTTATAACTGGCTTAACAAATGAGTTGAACTTATCTATTTAAATACTAAGTACAAAATAATTAAAACATAAATACACGAAACAAACTCGCGAACATGTCGCGTCAAACAACCCACTCGCGATCAACCTTGTTTTAAATTGTATGACATGTTTTTTTTTATATGATTCTTGATTATTTTTGTATTTTAAATTGTATGACATTTTTTTATTTATATAATTCTTGATTATTTTAGTATTTTAAATTTTATGACATTTTTATTTCTATAAATTGTTAATTATTTTTTGTGTGATTAATTGTATGAAATATCAAACACAATGTAATATTGTTCATTGAATAAATAAATCTAATCAAATCAAATTAACACGATTTCACAAGGACTCAACTAAAAACACGTCTTAAGAGGAAAAGTGTAATAACAGGAAATAACTTTCTCTAAATACTGGAGATAGTAAATTTTACTCAAATGAAACATAATTATATTGATTTTAAAGTAAGACAAATCTACATTCAAATATTATCTAGAACTTGCTTGCCACTTGTAATCGAACCGGCGTAAAGTCCGTAAAATAACATTCCATACTTTAATAGCATTAATCTCTCTCATAAACATCACTACATTCTATACTATTAAACATATAATAGCCATAATGACAGATTTCGAAAAACTACTCCACGATGTTACCACGTATCTAATTATTCAAAAAATAAACATCTGCAAATAAATATACTTAGTTTACAAGGAAAAATAATCTAATTAAAAATATATTTTAAATTTGGCTTAAAAACGTTAGAATAGTAATGGCGTCTGTCTATGACGTCACGCTTTTGTAAATGGCGTAAAATTATCGTATTTGTGTGGTATTTGGAATAAAATGATCGTACATATAAGGCAATTATCGTACGATGTCAACGATATAGGTACCGAATGTCAAAATAACATTTACTGTACTTTCGTACGTGCTTCTGATTGGTGTTTGACCTAATATGACAGATTGTTATGATTTATGAATAGAATAATATGTGTAATTTAAAAATAGTATTTTTTAAATATTAATTTCAGTGGTTCTTGGCGACTGTCATCATGCCTATTGTGAAGTAACTATGTCTGTACATTGAAGATATTTAAACAAAAACCTTGGATTATATAAAGGATAATCAAACAAAAAATATTTTTTTCTCGAATTCTAGTCTGTTTGCTTGTTTATTCGTGATGAAACGCATAAACTACTGATCGGATTGTGTCTTGGTCAAACTTAAAATCTTACTTTTATTTGATCGCAATTAGTTGCATTGAACTTGAGATATAAGCAAAATGCGCGTAAACCTAAATGCACGCGGTATAGGCTATTAGGAAGTCTAAGAAAACTAATAAATTCAACAGGACACAATAAAGGATTTTACTCAAATGTTAAAAGCACGGTTTAAAAAACTCTACCCAGTACGCAATGAAATAATAATATGGTACTTAAAAAAACTAAATATCTTACAAGCTACATAAAAAAGAAATTGTTAATGAGTTAAAAATTATACTGTTTTTAAGAGTAGGCATTGTGCACACTGCCGGCACCGATAATACAAAATAGCACTCAATATCTTTGATTTTAGAATTGCAATTGTCTTCGGTGCCATGATACCTACCTGGGTGTTTCCCCACGGTAAATATAGAAATATTTCTAACAAACCAGTACTTACAATACCTGTGTATCAAATGCTACGTACTATTATTGACAGCTAGTGCCGTGCAACCAGTTGTGTGGTTTAAAAGATTTATGGGCACAGTACCCCTAGCACAAAAAAATATCGATATCTAATCGTAAACTTAACGAGAGAACGGAGCATTGCGATTGGCTGCCTGCCTACTGTGAACCTGAGTGTGGAAACCGGCAATTTGTAATTCTCTCGTTACGTTTACGATAGTTTTTCGTGTCAGGGGTACTGAACACAGGACGAATTTGTAGGTTATTGTTTTATCAGTTCACTGCTGGATATAGGCCTCTCCCTACCTTGGGAGGCTTTGGCCTACTGTTTCCAAGCTGGCCAGACTTATTGGTACAGTGTTTTATTTCGAGATTTCCTTCTCTTCCAGTGAGATCGTCTGCGTATTTTTCTGTTGGTCACCTCTTACGACATCCTTCGTAAGAGATGGGGGTGATGATATTTGTATTATTTCTCCGTCACCACACGGATTATTGTTTTATACTACATACTTACTAGCTGACCCAGCGAATTTCGTACCGCCATTTTTATTTTTGACTTGCCCGCGACCTCGCCCATTTAATTCAGATCCCGTTTGCACTGTACCTTTTGTTTTTTTTTTCGTTTTTTCTGTTATACAAACCTTATTCTGATAAAACGAAAGCAATAATATCTAAATTATCCAATTTGATGCTGTCGTTTAGAAGTTATGCGCGTATCTACATTTTTTTATACCAATTAGGTGGTAGACAAGCACAAGGTCCACCTGATGGGAAGTGATTATCGTGGCCTATGGACGTATGCAGCATCAGGGGCGTTACACTCACGCTGCCGACCCTGAAGAAACCTTCTAATGCCCTCTTGAAGTACCCCATATTTTAGGCACGTGGGAAAACTGCAGCACGGACTATTTCACAGCGTGTGTGGGATATTTCTTTCATACTTTTGGGTTTTTTTATTTTTATTTATAGATATAGATAGATGTAAAAAATTAAAGATATTTTAATTGGAGTTTCCGTTGGAATTCCCTTGCAAATAATGCCCATGTAAAAGAAAAAAGTAAATAAGCCTAATTTGTATAATTCAAGTACATACCCACTTGTAAGTTCAAGTGCCTTCTGCCGTGAGATATATTTAGAAAACTAGTTCGTGCTACTAGCCGTTCTATGGACAAGGCAAGCGTTCAAGACAAGCTAATTATTGGATGATGGCAACTATAATAGCATATTCTTTCTACACCGTCGTGTAGTTAATTGAGTGGGTAATTCTGCATCCATTCTATACTGGTAAATTATACTTTTTTTAAAGGATATTTTTTTTTATACCACTTAGTTGGCAGATAAGCACACGGCCCACCTGATGGAAAGTGGTTACCGTGGCCTATGGACGTGTGTAACACCAGAGGAGTCACAGTCGCGCTGCCAACCCTGTAGTACAGAGTTTCTGTGCCGTCAGTGTAGAAGACAAAGCAGGACAAACCTTTAGTCTTCCCACTGACAGCACAAATTCTCCAGTGAGCTCTGGCTACCCTACTCACCGCTGGGAACACAGCACGAAGTTATTATAGCCGCCGGTATTCTGTGGGACAGAGGTATTTCCCCAGTCGGACTACTCAATTGGGTGAAAATACCGCCGTGTCTTACCTCCTTAGTAACCGCCATTGCGAATGTTATTGTTATATATATATTTTTATAACATAACATAAACTCACGCCTATATCCCCGAAGGGGTAGGCAGAGGTGCTAGCACCCACATTTCGCTAGTTTATGTTAAGGTCCCAATGAGTGGTCCCAAGGTGACGAGCCTATTGCCATTAACCGGTCACTTATAAACCTGCGATAAATACACACGTAACTTCGAAAAGCATCGAAAAGTCATTGGTGTGTGCCATGGTACCTGGGATCGAACCCGAGACCTCGTCTTAGCAGTCCATTACCCATACTACTAGACTACCGCGGTACTACTGTACTGTATATTACTATGCTAATTATATTAAAATATAATATATATGTTTTAATATAATTACGGCATTGCTAATATTCCCCCTAGCTGAATAGATCAGTTAAAAAAATCGCTAGTTTTTTTTAAGGACTTTTTTTTTGTGCGCGAAATCCCCACGGATAACAGCCGGAGTCGGTGGGGGAGTTTACGTCGGACTTGAACTGACTAAAACGCACACCGTTTATGCGTCGTTGTTAGTTGCCGGAGTTGAGGTTTCACGTCGGTAGTATATCTAATGCCTAGGATTCCAAGCTGGGGCCTCTAGATCGTAAGGCCGATTCCTTAACCAACCACTTGGAGCCGATCTTCTTGGGGTACGGTACAGGAGTCATTGTAAACCAAATATTGGATAGATAAAGTAGGAGCCGCGTGGTTCCCGGCGGAGTAGACCACCCCATCTCTTCCCATGCGGTGTCGTACAAGGCAACTAAGGGATAAGGCTGTTTAACATCAAACAGATATATACAGCCCAGTCTCAGCCGGATAGTGCGTCAATAGTGAACGGAAGACGGCAATATTCTCATCCCCTATTTCGTGAGACCGGTTTCAATGTTTGGTGAAATGTAGGTGTTAATTCACCTACCTAACCCTCCAGGGATAGCGGCGTGATTATATGTATGTATGTAAAATAGGAGTACGAAATAACTGTATTGTAGTGAACTCAAGATGGAATCGAAAATATTTTAGTAACAATAATGATAACGGGAATTAGGTTACACAGCCTGTGACCACGGCCGGTGTAACCTAGTCGTAACGTCAGACAAACCAAAGGTCTGTATGTACCTATACCATGATCGCTTTAATTCCCGTTAACATTATTGTAGGTATGTTACAGAATCGCCTTTAAAAGTTATTATTCTAGTAACAAAACAAAAAATCTATGCGAGAACCCATAATCGTAATATTAAGACATAGCAAAATTAAAGTTCAGCGTTGTAATAAATTTTCGACTAACATTTTTGCAGTAAAAACTCACTCAAATGAAATGTACGCCATGCAGCAAGTAATTAAATTTCGACTTTATCTTCGTAAACTGCTCGCTGAAAAGCGAATGCCGTAAAAACCAAGCAAAAACTTCGTTTACTGACACCAGTGTACATCTATCAATGTATCCGAGTTTTTTCACTGCACTCGACTCTGTAAAATTCACACCACAAAATTATATTTCAACACGAAACATTCTCGTATTACATAAAGATTATAATGTCTACAGTTCCTTTAAAGTTTTACTGTTCTTTTACCCCCTTTTTTTGATCATCCTTGCGTTATTCCTAGTCGCATCCGTGATCATCACCTTGAAGTCCGAGGTTACTTTACTTACTATCCAGAGAATAAGTTCCTGTAGGTCAACAAAACGGAATCAGATTTTCACGCGAATGAAGTAGTAGACTCCATCCGTATCATAATAATAATAAGCGGTTAAACAATGCTTCCATAATCCCAATAGTACTCTCAACTACAGAGGTTATCCCTACTCAATTACACCAATCAATCAAGAACCTAGACCAACCTTGCTCCATTTATAAGATCTTGCAGAAAGCAGTCATACTTTTTTTTTTTTTTTACGTGCGCAAAATCCCCACGGATACCTCCCCACCGGAGCCGGTGGAGGAGGTTATGTCGGACTCGAACCGACTAAAACGCACGCCGCCTGTGGGTCGTTTTGGTTGCCGAAGGTGAGGTTGACAGGCATATCCCTCGCACCCCGGCCGACCCAGGGCCATCTCTCACGATATGGCCCTCTTCTCGGGTGTGGGGACTACAGAGTCCCCAACTCGTCCCCGGAAACGGGGAGGCGCGCCACGTGCGCCACGGCCGCGGCCTGCTTCTGCCAGGGTGACAGGCGGCTTCACCTGTCACCCCCAGGCCGGCGCTCATGGGGGGCGGGGGTCGTTCATCGACCTCCGACGCCCGAGTTGCCTTCGTACGCGGGCAGCTTGTCTTGCGATCCTTCGTCGCTCCCGCTGCCGCTCCCGCCCCGCCTCCTCCTTCACGAGCATTACTTGCTCGCAAAAGGAGGCGCCGGCCGCCCACGCATCCGCGCAGCGAACCATCGCCGCGAGCAAGGTGGAGAGCGTGAGAACCCTCACTCCCAGGGCCGCCACAAGCTCCCGCCTCGGCGTCTCCCACGCCGGACACTCAGTGAGCGTGTGCGGACCTGAGTCCTCGCTCGCGTCGCAGTGATGGCACTCGGACGTTGGCTCTTTCTGCATCCGACGCAGATACTTTCCGAAGCATCCGTGCTCGGTGATCATCTGCGTCAGTCGGTACGAGAGGCTGCCGTGTGGCCTCTCTAGCCACTCCCCCATGATGGGTCTTACCGCCGTTACTACGGCGTGCCCTGAGCAGTCATACTTAACATCTGCCGAATAGTCAGTTTTAGACAACGACAGTACAACAAACACGCACTCACTCACACAGCAGCTTAATATCGAATAGATAACCGCACTAATAGGTAAGCACTTGGCTTAGGCCCGTGTTTTCCTAAAAATCCCGGCAGTAGCCGAGTTTCTGAAAAGAATAAAAACAAAATAATAAAAATAAATACTCTTTATTGCACACCAAACATAGGATACATACGATGGCTACATACATGTTAGATTGTTGTACAATGGGCGGTCTTATCGCGGTCTGCGATCTCTTCCAGACAACCAGTGTATGGACTACACTCCCAGTAATCAGAGTAGTTTGCGGTGTATACTAAATTATTTAATAATTGTATCTAGAATAGCATTAAGAGATTATCAGGAGGTAGGACACGGCGGTATTTCCGCCCAATTGAACAGTCCGACTGGGGAAGTACCTCCGCCCTACAGAATACCGCGGTTATAATAAATTCGTGTTGTGTTCCCAGCGGTGAGTAAGGTAGCCAGAGCTCACTGGAGAATTTGTGTTGTCAGTGGGATGACTAAAGGCTTGTTCTGCTTTGTCCTCTACATTGACGGCACAGAAACTCTGTGATTACAGGGTCGACAGCGCGAGTGTGGCTTCTCTGGTGTTACACACGTCCATAGACCACGGTAACCACTTTCTATCAGGTGGGCCGTGCGCTTGTCTGCCACCATAGTAGTATAAAAAAAGAAAATAGAAGTGAAGATCATATTAGTTAATGCGTTAGCCATTTCATCCTTTATTATCTTTCCTAATTGCTTTTTTGTCCACAGATTGCAACTCTATTTATCTTAGCAGCGCTATCAGTGCCGAGCTTTGAACAAAACACAGATTCTGTGCCCTTATCGCCATGTCCAAATGTGTTCCAATACGAGCCGCTCAACTCCGAGAATGCTGGACCGGCCAGCCGATGGTATGGTGTTGTCAGCCTCTCCACAGATAACACCCTCCATTCGTTGTGGCTGAACATCGTTCTGGATAGGAAGGCTGATATACTGGGGGTAAGTAACAATTATTCTTCTTCATTCTAGCGTTAATCCTATTCGCTTTCACTTCGTATAACAAAATTGATAAAGAAACACTATCTTTGTGACTTTGTCATGTGGACGCAGGAATATACTCGCTGTGTTGTATAGGAATATATGTTGAATACTTATATGTAATAATAATAATAATAATAATAATGTTTATTTCTCACCAAAACGTTTACATAACAAATCTCAAATAAAATACAGTAGAACGTAATTAATAAATTAGTACAAGGATCAATCAGAATTATGGCGGGCTGGCACCTGAACTAGGAGAATCCTGTGTCTCAGGCTACCAACCCTCCACCCCTGGCCAGAATCTAATATAATTTATAAATGAAGATGTGTGAAAATACGTGTGGGTGTGGGTGTGGGTGTGTGTATGTATGTGCGTGTGTGTGTGTGTGTGCGTGTGTGCGTGTGTGTGTGTGTGTGTGTGTGTGTGTGTGTGTGTGTATGTGTGTGTGTGTGTGTGTTTTATGTATACATATGTTCGTGGATGTGTACGTATATGTTTTGTTTGTCTTTGGGTGTGCATTGAGTACCTATGTGTGAGTGTGTGTTGCGTCTGAGTGAGGGTTAGGCGTTTACGGCTGCATGTATACCGTATGTGTAAGTATGCGAATGTGCATCTGGATATGTAAGGATTCAAGTTCCTAGTGGTTTTTGCTTTATACTCGTAGAATTTTTTCTGTGCTAAGGTAATCATGGGCCATTAGATATTTTTTAAGTATAGATTTTAACCTAAACTTAGGCATTTTGTAGATTTGGTTCGAATCATTAACGAACCGATAAATGAAAGGGCCCATGTAATACAGTTGACGTCGAGCGAACATTGTGTTGAAGGAGGGAACAGGTGTTCGAATTCTTCTTTTACTCAGTGAGATCTTAGATGGATCGATAGATTTATGGTGACGTAGGACTGTACAGTAGATGTATAATTGGCGAACTGTGAGGAAACGCGATTCTTCATAAAGTTTTTGAGTGGGATATTTCCTGGTCTTATGGAACATGACTTTGATGACTGCGCGTTGGGCTCTTTCCAGCTCAAGCAGATGAGTTGGAGCAGCTCCACCCCAAATAGGGCAGCAGTAAGACAGAACGCATTGGCAAAGGGCATAGTATATGCTGGTTATGAGATTGCAGTCCGCAGCTTCGCGTAGGTTTTTAAAAATTGGAAGTAATTTACGTACTCTTTTGCTAAGTGACGATATATGCGGTTTCCAATTTAAATGGCAATCTATGATAATTCCCAGGTATTTATGGGTATCGGTCTGGGCAATGGGAATGCAGTCACAGTAGCCACTATTTTCGAGTTTGCATTGGGAAGTATGAGCTGTAATAGAAAAATTTGACATTGAACTTGTTGCTTCCGTTATTCTAAAACAAATATATTTTGTTTTAGTTACGTTAATAGTTAGTAAATGCTCATCAAGCCAAAGGCTAACTCGTTTGAGGCCCATTTCAGCAGACACTTGGACCTGTGGCCATGTTTTCCCACGGCATATCAATACGGTATCATCTGCAAAAGCCAGTAATTCCGCGTTATCTATTTGAAGTTTACAGAGGCTATTAACGTAAGCTAAAAATAGCGTTGGACCGAGGGTACTACCCTGCGGAATTCCGTACGTAACCGGAAAGCTCGTGCTATAAGTGTTTTCTACTTTAACCACCTGACTTCTTCCATCCAAATAGTCTCGGAGCCACTCCAGAACCGTACCTCTTATGCCCATGTATTCCAGAGTGCGCAATAAAATTGGTATTGAAACGGTATCGAATGCCTTCTGGAGGTTCAAAAATATGGCAACACATTTTTCACCCTTGTCTACTGCCTTTGTAACGATATCCGAGAGCCTAGCTACCGCATCCTCAGTATTTCTACCCGAGCGGAAACCGTATTGGGTACTTGCTAGAATGTTTTTGCTTTCGAGGAATTTAATTAGACGAGTGTTAACTACTTTTTCCATTATTTTACTAATTGCACTCAGTAGCGATATGGGCCTGTAGTTAGCAATTGTCTCTGCGTCACCACTCTTAAACACAGGCACCACAGCTGCTTCTTTGAAAATTGCTGGGAAAATCCCAGTGGTAAGGCTAAGATTACACAGATGAGCAATCATGGTGCATAAAATCGTCCGAGAGTTTTTTAGTACAATATTTTGAATGTTATCCATACCTGGAGCACTGCTATTCTTTAGGCTCATGATAATTTTATTAATTTCAATGTGATCTGTTGGGTCTAGAAACATAGAACTAACATTGCCTGACGGAGTATTTTTTTCTGCTAAGCGCAGTTCAGTAGTACCATTTCTTATTAAGATGTCTGTAGCTAGTTCTCTACCAATCGAGGTAAAGTATCGATTAACCATATTAAGTGATTCACAGGGTGAATCCGGCACTAGTTCAAGTAGATTAGATGCTCTGGAGTGATTTTTCTTAATATTACACAATTCTTTCACAGTATCCCAAGTCCCTTTATTATTTTTGAAATGTTTGTTAAATTTGTCCTTATAATAGTTATTTTTTAGATTTTTAGCTAATGAGTTACAAGTATTGCGATAGTTTAGGTACTGCGTTTTTATTTCGGCGTTGTCAGGATTCAGTTTTGAGATACTGTGAAGTTTATCCCTAGTCTTAAAACATTTGATAACACCTATTGTAATCCATGGTTTTAATGGTCGTTGACGATTAGCAAAAGAAGCTGTGTGTGAGTTTTGGGTTATAAGAGTCTGGAGCGTATTTATTAGTATTTCCGCGGCCAAGTTCGGGTCTGTAATTTTTAGAAAGGATGTCCAGTCTTTTGATTTTATAGCTTCAGTCAGAGCGGTATAATTTATTTTTGTTCTAGTTAGGTTTTTGTGAATGGTTGGTTTTGATGAGGGTGCACTATCATAGGTCAAGAACGTGGGATAATGGTCTGTGATATCTGTTTCAAGTACAAAACATTGATGGTCGCCCTCTAGCTTGCACATGAAGTGGTCTAAGCAGGTATGACCATGCGTGGGGATGTCAACGCCTTGATGTAAGCCATGGGAACCAATGATTTCCAGATAATCTCTAACGTCGGTATTATTGGTATCTAAGGTGTCGATGTTTATGTCTCCGGTTAGTATGATATGCCGCGATTTGGTATTGGTTAACAACGTGTCCAAAGCATCAAGGAATATTTTAGGATTTTTGAAACAGAAAGGGCGATATATACCTATTACTGTCAAGTTGCCTATTTTGGCCGTCAAGCAATTGGCCTCATCTAAGTCAACTTCTTGTACAGATGCTTTAATATTCACGTTCAAATACATGATCACTCCATCATTCTGGTTAAAGCTATGCTTACTGAAGTACATAGAGAAACCATCAATTTGAGAGGGATTCGAGTTTTCATTACACCAACATTCTGTCAGGACGATGATATCTATATTCGTTTTTAACCTTGTGATATATATTAGAAAGCTGTCTAAATTTTTATTTATACTTCTTATGTTGAATGAAATTATGTTTAATCTATTTGAATTATCAAACTTGTGCGCTAAATGGTTGGGGTCTACAATTAATTTACATGGAATTTTGCAACACTTGTCAAATTCGTCAAATAATTGTCTGTTGTCCATTATTAGTTTTAAAAAGTGTGAGTGTGCTATTTATGTTGTTTGAAATTGAGTGGAATAAACTTATTTTTCGGCTGAAATACCATACAACATTAAAATAAATTTCAATAATTATAAAAAATGTATAGGCAAAATATGAATTCCAATGATAAGGTGTTGGACAATTGGTGCAGCTACTAGTAGTTATTGAGTTGCGTTGAGGTCTTTTGATTGAGTGGTTAGGTTGTAATTTGTTTATTTTGGAATAAATGTTGCCTAATTGTGTGGTTGTAAATTTTGTAAGTATGTAAGTTGAAGTGAAGTTGGATTGTGTTTTGATTGAGTGATAATTGTGTATATGGGCGCTATGGGCGAATGTGTAGATATTAGATGTACAAAATAAGAGTATGCTTACAAAAAGGAATATTAGTCATTTGTTTCTTAGCTGTTGTAGTTGAACTTCGCTCTTTACTAGGATGTGTGGTTCCCCTTCTTCCTTCCGCAAGTAGACCAGTCCGTTTGAGGTCCAGCAGTATTTGTAACCCATAGATTTGCGGAGCTCACGTGCAAGGTAGTATAACCGAGAAGCTTGAGGAGTCAAGTGGTCGGCTAAATATATTTCGGTTTTGGGGTCATCTAATCCCAAGTGCGTCGAATTTAATTGCTCTGTTTTGTATCGTCTTGATTCGAGGTTTTGTTTTTTCGCTGCCATCAGAACTTGTCCTTTAAGTAAAGTTGACGAGAATTCAACTATTACAGACGTGGTGGACTGCCCAGGTTTAGTAGGTACTCTATATACATCGCGTAATTCAGTGGTATCTATCTTGACACCCAAACTGGTAGTAAGTTTTTTAATCATGTCGAAAATCTTTCCTTTTGGTTCATTTTCCTGCTTTGGCACATTCCTGATCTGGATACTGTATTTGCGGGAGGCCCTCTCCATAGCTTCGCATTTTTCCTCAATTTTTAAGATCTGGGACACAAGTTGTTGTCGCTCCTCCTTCAGTTTTGCTATAGTGGACTGAACTTCATCTAGCTTGGCGGTGGCAAACTCGATAGAATGTTCTATGTCGAGATTCTTTTTTTGTATGTTGTCATTTTGGGTCTTAATCTCAGTGATGTATTTCTCCAAGACGTCCAGGCGTGAGTTCTGTTGACCTTGGAGGATACTCAGCATCTCCTGTAGTTCTTCACGAATTATTGTTCTAATATTTGCTCCTTCCGACCCTGATTCATCTAAAGTGATTCGTCGGCGCTTCGTATCTCTTTGGGTAATGTGAGTGAACTCTTCTGTAGGGGACACGTAGGCCGTTATCTTGTCCACATCAGAATCTGACACGCTATGGGATTTGCTTAATGGAGGCGAACGTGCCAAGTTAGGCATATTGAACTGTTTTATTACGGCAAACGCCAAGTCTGACGTATGTACAGTCGGTCGCTGTGTCCTGGTGACTCACGTGCGTAGCGTAGCTCGCTGTATATTGTATCAGTAGTAGACCACCCTCTTCAAAATCTCCCACAATTTGATCAACCTTTTTTTGCTCTGGCAATTTTAACACTTTGTTGAGTACGGAATGAAGTGATTACTGATGACAGGTGACAATTCATATATGACGTCTGGTGACAGTTGACAATCCAACTGACATATGATGACAGATGACTTTGACATATAAAGTGTAATGACAGATGACAGTCTTCTGTGTCACAAAGTGAAAGTGAAGTTCTCCAACTACCGCTTGTTTCAACAGTTGCTATCTCACTCACCCCAATACTCCGCGTTCTCTGCTTTGTTATGCGCGCCTGGTACTTCACTCAAATATTTCACTGTTTAATTAGCGAATAAAATGCATTTATTTAATTTTAAAATTTAAAATCTTGTACGTGCACACGTCAGGTCACTTTCGTGGTCCGGGGGGAGAGCTATGTCTAATATGTGTGTATGTATGTTTATGTAAATATTATAGAAATGTGTGTACTTAGGTATATGTAAGATATTATTAAATTACTAGCTGACCCGGCAAACGTAGTTTTGCCATATAATGTTAAGGGTGGGATTACCCTTAACATTTAGGGGGATGTAAAATAGATGTTGTCCGATTCTCAGACCTACCCAATATGCTCACAAAATTTCATGAGAATCGGTCAAGCCGTTTCGGAGGAGTTTAACCACAAACACCGCGACACGAGAATTTTATATATAAGATATAATAAATTTATTTATGTTATATATATGTAGCTCATGACTACACTAATAACTACCCATGGGTTAGTATTGTTAAGACAATTAAAAACATTTCCATCCAAAGGTTGCCTGGAAGAGATGGCTTGTAAGCGATAAGTCCGCCATTTGTACATTTCTCGTAATATTGTCCGTACATGTACTGTAATGTGTTGGTGTACAATAAAGATTATCTTATCTTATCTTATCTTCGTAGTCCAGGGCCCGTAAAGACTGTCATAGATGTTCGTATCGTAAGAAAATATTAAATAGATATAATATTAAAGGTATTTTTTAAGATTCTACAAAAACTTATATTTGCCCTCAAGATTCTCAATGGGTACTTAATTCATTTTTTGTTAATAACAAGGTTATGCTAGTATCGAAAAAAAGAAACAGTAGTAGTTACATCTATTACAAACATCTTAATTTAGATAATTAACTCGATAGGTTGGCCACTAGAGTTCATCCACGTATGTATGTCATTAATAATGTTATAATTGTCTTGCATTGGCTTCAAAATTACTGCAGCAGTTTTTTATTATGACTGACAAACATACGTCAACAGTTTTCTATCTAAATCTATAAGAAAAGTTAGCATATCAATTACTTAAAAAATCCTTAATATCGCCTATATCTTATTGTATGATCAAACTCATCTATGTTTCTTTTTAGAACTGGATTGGTGACGTAACCACCACAGATAACATCGACTTCAAAATTGAAAATGCTACGATGAAAATCAACCCCGGGCCAGCAACACCCATGCGTTTCTTCGTGCAGTATAGCGCCATCAACCCAACACCCAGACTCCGGGCTATTCGGCTGAACGGCAGGGAAATCTGTAACGCTGATAAACCACAACCGGCTATTGATAGACCAGATCTGGAATCTAACAGACCGTCATATGTCAAACAACCTGATTCGAGTATATCAAGGCCTTCATTGAGACCTGAAGTTTTCGAGACAAGACCTGTAGAAGGTAGGCCTACATATGAAACAGTAGGCCCGGTTTATGTAAGGCCAAATAATCCTCTACCTATTGCTCCAAGCCTGTAAGTACAAAGATTGTTTATTTTTTTCATTTGGCGATATTTAATTGTCACTAGATGTTAGACTTCGCCTTTGTGGAATTTTGGTCCCGTTCCCTCAACCCAATCAATCAATTAGCCCACCGCAGTCCATTGCTGGACATAGGCCTCTCCCAATGTGCGCCATTTTCTCCGATCCTCCGCCTTCCGCATCCAGTCCGTCCCGGCCACCTTTTTCAGGTCGTCCATCTGTCCTTTCGTTTACATTCTCAACCTTCAACCCAACACCACCTATTCCTGGGATTAAAAGTAGCATATATGTTATTCTAGACTTTAATCTAACTCTGTACAAAATTTCAACCAGATCCGCATATAGTGTTGCCATGTGTTGGAAACGTGTTGACTAATGGACGAGGCACTGGCGATTTCCTCTCAGCGTTAACAAGTCAAATGACAGTCACTCCTGTCAAAAGTAAGATAAACCAATGAGAGCGGAACTGTGGAACCTATCTTTGGGTACAATAAAATACTGGAGAGGCAAAAGAAAAATTCCCAGTGGATGACCCTTGTTAAAGAAATAGGATGGCCTTCTTAGGAAAAATCCTAGATCGTTAACGTAAGAGTAATGATGGATGGGCCACTTAGGGAAAATCTGCAACTAACAAGGTGTCTCGAAAGAAAAACTGAAATTTAATGGGGTTCATAAACACACCATTAAAAAAATATCAAAAGTACCCGTCGATTGGACTTCTTTTATTTTTTATACAAGGTTTTTTTAACATACAGATTTTCCGCATTTTTCTCGTAAATAGCAAATGTTATCGCAGAAGTATGTCAGGCAAATTTTTCGATTCTATGTGAATTTATGCAATCTTACCATTTTACTTCATTTATTTTTTGTTTATAATTGCAACCATATGAATATATTGTAAATTACAATTATTGTACAAAATACAGTACTATTTCAGCTATATATTTGATATTTTTTGCTTGGATTTATTAACTCAAGTTGATCATTGTAATGATTATCAAAAAAGATAATTTAAACATGAATTACTAACAGGTTTTTGTTTCTTGTGTAATAAATGAAGTACATTTAGGTCACCTTATAATATTATGATCATTTTTAAGCAATGAATTATGTGTTTAAACACTACACTAGCTGTAGGTACGGGTTATAAACTTAGTTTCGCGAAAAACCTAATCGAGTGTCTCATTTATTTTATTTAGTTAATTTCTGTGATCCATTCCAAATTAAAAATACTTTATTGCCGTCTCACCCAGATACCCTGTCTTAACAAGTCTTCTAAACATCTTGTCTTAGTACAAATATTGAAGTTTGTTATGAACATTTTTAAGAGATTCTTGTTCAGTTTACTTCAGATTTTCTACAAAAACAAGCAGAAAACGGAATAAAACCTATTCAAAGCTACTCTTACCTCATCTTTAATATTGAATTTAAAAAGTCAGCGCAGCGTCTCTGTATTTTTCAAGGAGTAAGCTATGAAAAAGGACAAGCTTAGTTTTATCCCCCAAGGATTTTCTTGGACATAGGATATTGTTTTTTTATGCTACTTAAATATCAAGCTACTGCCCGAACGTGGCGGTAATTTATGTAGGTACATTATGGTAATGTGAGAGGACCACTGTCTATTCGATGGGGATAGATATTTCATATTACCTACTAACTAAAACATCACGAGTTTATATGTCAATTCTCTTCAGAATATACAGGTTGTTATTATAAAATCAATCAAACAAATAGGCACAATCCTTCGGTACCAGCATAGTAGACAAAGAATAAATGAAGTCCTTTTTATAGGTACTATGAAGTACCATAAGCTAGTAAGCTTAGTACATAATTAAGTTACCAACCGCCTTAATTTTAAAAAAATATGTTCAGTTTGTCCTCTAAACATTACAATCATACCTAATTATACATCTATATCTTTACTTTTTATAGTTGTAAATTGGAAACGTTAGTTCGCCATGGACGCAAATGCTACAGAATGTATTTAGATGCAGTTCTGTTAGAAAGGTCTTGGTCAGACTTAAAATATTACACTTCTTTGATTGCAATCGGTTGAGCAGAACTAAAGATAAGAGATACACGCGAGCGGAGCTGCAAAAAAATCTACCAAAAGTAAGGTTATAGTTCTGACCAAGACCAATACTTTTCTAATATATAAAACCGCATCCATTTCTATTTAGTAGTTTTTGCGGACATCGCGAAACAGACAAGGATTCCAAATAATGTATTTATAGGTCGTACCGTTCTTTTTTTGTATCTCCAATGTAGGTTTGAAGGTACAAACACAAGTAGTTATCATAGTATAGATACAACAGTTTTCTTAATTTTGATTACATTACATGAATTAACTTATCATTTAAATATCTAAATTCACTAATTAAGACTATCATTATATATACATTACTAAAAAAACTTAAAACTACATGGAACTAAAAGTTAAAATGCATCGTGGAATTCCTCCACATCTTATGCCTCTCGTAGTAGCGTTCTCAGGAGACCGGCAGCATTGCCACGTTGTATGGCAATGCTTATTCTCTGACCTAAGAAAAGGCCTTCTAGTCACGAGAAGCGACAACCATATGCTTCACAATCTCCCTGAAGAGATACTATAGTACCTACCTTCTTGAATCAATTGTTTCGACTTTCCGTAAATCCTTTTCGTCATTTAAAATTGACGAGGAAAATTATAATCACAAACATAAACCGCATACCACACGATAGCTACTAAAATTGCTTACCTATATAATGAGTGAGTAATGAGCAATTGATTACGACACTCGTTACTATCATCTGTGGTACAGAATATTCTGCTCTGTCTGCAAATTAGATTGTTCCTTCTGGATGATTAATATGTTTTGTCGTAAAGAAAGCAATTAACTGTAGTCAGAATTTCTTTCTATATTTCATTTGGATGAAAGAATCTGGTTATGGAGTTTTGACGACGGGCTAATTGATTGATTGATCCACAACCAATGTGCGATATCGAAGTTGCCTAGAACTTTACATGTCGTCGAATAAGTAACGTTCTGATCCTACACAGTTCATATATTTATGAATTTATTTTTTCAATAGCTCCGGCGGTGATCCTTCACAACAAGTGATCCCATCACGGCCGCGGCCCAATAATGGGTATCAAGCAACTCCAAGTCCAAACCGTGGCACTACTAGGAGGCCAACTCAGGAGGATGTAAGGTAAATGTTCGTTATTTCATGTATAGTGGGCAGCAGAAGTCCGTGAACAGCTTAAGCTCTAAATCGTTTGAATACCTGAGTCTAATTTAACAAAATTAAATATAGGTAGCGTTATCTCTGTAAACTAGACTAAAAAGTACCAATTACATACATTTAGAGGAAGTGAAAGAAAGGATGAAATACGTTTATTTATTATTTTTTTATTTATTTATCATTTATTTCAAGCACATTGTACATGCCATAATACACTCATATAGATATTGTTGGTTAGTAGGTACATTAATAATTCTTTTTAAAAGTTACTACTGGACGGCGTAGACCGCAACAATGGTTTATGTACGGACAATCTACCCGGTCAGCAATCATCTTCAGGATGGAGTTGGAACTCGCCCTGATCCTGCGCATGAATGAGGCGGCGCGCTTCCGCATCGTAGTATAGAAGCAGTCTACTCTTGCCTGTGCAAATATGCCTGATGTGCTGCAGCGCCAGGGCAGTTCCATCAAACTCCTTAATGCGTTATTGTCTTAGACCCGGAGGGCCCCGCACGCCTTTTGAGTGTAGTTAGCCCACAGACTGCACGTGTAAAAAGACATACAGTAGGCTCTGAAAAGAGTAATTTTAGCTTGTTATGAGCAACGTGCAAATCTGCAAATTCTGTGTGTTATTCTCAGTACCTGCCAGTGTATTACTCACTAGCGTGTGGAGTGTAGAGAGTGTGTGGACTCATACAGTTTTAATTACCAATAAAATTATCCATGGACTTCTGCAGCTTTACTGTGTACTGAAAGCGATTACTGCAGTATATTAATAGTGGGTACACCATCAGCCTGCACTTCCATGTACCCACCAATATTTTGTAGTATTACTCGTTGGGACAAAACATGTTGCATCCAGTAACAGCTGTGACACGTTGGGATTTTTTTTCCGAACTAGTAACAGTGTTACTCGTTTGGGTGTTACGGGAATGTAAATATACCACCTGGGTTAAGTCACATTTTTTTGTTGTTATATCATATTTAAGTTATTTATTTATACTGTTGATTGATGGCACTTGGTGGAATTTGTTGTTACACATATTGAGAACTCACTTGTGCTTTTCCACATTATTTTTATGCGTTATTAGACCTGACTGGTTTCTCTTTACGGCATCCTCAAAGGTTTTCATTTTTATTACAGTAACGACGATGACCACGACTACTTCGAAGGTGGCCAACCTACTTTCATAATACCAAGTAACCCAGGACCTACTAACCCTAACCGTTCTTCTGGTGAGGTGAGTTCTTTTCTGTTACTAATACTCATTGCTTCTACCAAGAACAACTTCTGACAAATATTTTATTTTTTTGCGGAAATGAGATCAACCACTCTAAATAAGTGTCAAATGGCAATATGTTTCTAGAATAGAATAAATTAATCAATGTATGGGTCTGACATATTTTGACGACTTTCATAAACGTCAAAATGCGTATCAGTAGTCTATTCCCATACACATAAAGGCGATACTTCTAAAGCAAAGTATTTACGAGTTAACGTGATATTTTATTGCCAGATTCTTTTCTTGTGGGCTTTACTTAATAAATTAGCAGTTATCATTAATACATAGTACATATGTCAATGAACTATGTGAATTACATGAGTAACTATTTTTGATTTTGATATAACATTATTTTCTGCGACATTTTACACAACAAAGGAAAGGAATGAAAGTGAATGTTTGTAAGACTGATGTAAGATGTAAGAAGATTGCCGTGTGGTTCCCAGCAGAGCAGAATTTGAACCACCCCATCTCTTCCCTTGCGGTGTCGTACAAGGCGACTAAGGGATATGGCTGTTTAACATCAGACAGATATATACAGCCCAGACTCAGCCTGAGATGCATGGCTTGAGTCAACAATAGAGCCCGGAAAACGGCAATAGGCTCACCCCCTATTACGTGGGACCGAATACAATGATTGGTGAATAGTGGGTGTTAATTCATCTCTGCCTAACCCACCGGGAATAAAGGCGTGATTATATGTATGTAGTTCAACTTTAGGTACCTACTCCGTTTGGTTAGGTAGATACTTGACTACTTGACTAAAGGTAAATAATCTTGATGTATCTTTTAAAACGTACTTTTTATTTAAAAACCCAGTTTATTAATCTTGTTAGAATAAAATCTAAGTTTAAAAATAAAACGCGATTAAAACCGAAGTTCTACCACTAGTTTAAAAAGTAGGTAGTTTATTTGTTTCAAACGTATGTGTTTGTGTACCTGATTTGATTTGATTGTGTTCCCATCGCTGAGTAGGGTAGCCAGAGCTCACTGGAGAATTTGTGCTGTCAGTGGGAGACTAAAGGCTTGTCCTGCTTTGTCTTCTACACTGACGGCACAGACGACCTCCGTGGCGTAGCGGTAGAGCATTCGACTGCTATGCAGGGGGCGCGGGTTCGATTCCCGCTCAGTGCAAATATTTGTATGCATGAATATGTATATTTGCATTGGTCTGGGTGTTTATATATATAATATGTATGTATTTACAAAAAAAAAGTATCTAAGTATGTTTATCCGCATTCTAGATGCCATAACACAAGCTAGTTAAGCTATGCTTACCATGGGTCTAGATAGCATTGTGTAGAATGTCGTGGAATATTATTATTATTAATCTCTGTACTTACGGGGTTGGCAGCGCGACTGTGACTCCTCTGGTGTTACAAACGTCCATAGGCCACGGTAACCACTTTCCATCATATAGGTCGTGTGCTTGTCTGCCACCTAAGTGGTATAAAAAAAAGGCACATCAAGATGATTTCCTTTAGTTAGTACCTAACTAGAACTAAGGAGATCTAGAAATGCGACAGCCACTGTGGCGTGGCGGAAATCAATGCGATCGCTACGCTGAAGACGCATCGCAAGACAAGCTGCCCGCGTACGAAGGCAACTCGGACGTCGGAGGTCGGTGAACGACCTCCGCCCCCCATGAGCGCCGGCCTGGGGGTGACAGGTGGAGCCGCCTGTCACCCTGGCAGAAGCAGGCCGCGGCGATGGCGCACCTGGCGCGCCTCCCCGTTTCCGGGGACGAGTTGGGGACTCTGTAGTCCCCACACCCGAGAAGAGGGCCAGATCGTTAGAGATGGCCCTGGGTCGGCCGGGGTGCGAGGGATATGCCTGTCAACCTCACCTTCGGCAACCAAAACGACCCACAGGCGGCGTGCGTTTTAGTCGGCTCGAGTCCGACACAACCTCCTCCACCGGCTCCGGTGGGGAGGTATCCGTGGGGATTTTGCGCACGTAAAAAAAAACAAAAAAACGCTGAAGACGCAGGTTCGATCTCCGCTCAGTTCAAATATTTGTATGCAGGAGTAATGGACATTTGGTCTGGTCGTACCTTGGAGAACACGTAAAGCCGTTGGTCCCGGTTGCCATGCCAACATCTATGGCAGTCGGTACGGGTTGTTGGAGCCCTAAGAAGTCCAGCAACTGGTCTAACTGCAATGCTTCCATATCACCTTTGGGTTATAGAGGTCATATGGCAGTGGCTTTAAGGAAAATATCGAAGTTCAGCCTAACCCGCAGTTCGATTGGTAAAGCGGGCCCCATACCCCAGTTGTGAAAGCTTCGGATGTGAATTTTATTAACACTAAGATAAAGAAGAAGGAAATCTAAAAATGTAGATAAACATACCTACTTATATTTTTTTTTTTATAAACTATGTAATCTTTTTGGAGGAGGTAGGATACGACGGTATTTCCGTCCAATGGAGAAGTCCGACTGGAGAAGTACCTCCACCCTACAGAATAGCGCAGCCATAACAATCTCGTGTTGTGTTCCCGGCGGTGAATAGGCTAGCCAGAGCTAAACTGGAGAGTTTTTGTGCTATCAGTGGAAAGACCAAAAGCTTGTATTGCTTTGTCTTTTACACTAACGGTACAGAAACTCTCAATGCTTGCATGGTTGGCAGCGCGAGTGTGACTTTTGGTTTAGCACGCGTCCATAGGCCACGGTGACACCTATCCATCAAGTGGCATAAAAAAAATCTCTGAAAATAAAGATTATAAAAGCTCAAAAATGTCATTATCCATAACGGAATGCCACCTCATGGTGAATCAACATTAACAATAACCAGTATTCTCTAATTACGGTAAATACCTACTTATTGAAAACAACGACCTTCGAGTCTCCAGTTCACTCTGATTGTAGTAAAGCGTGGACGTTTTAAACTTGTTTTTGTTCTAGAATGTCAATTAATAAACGGATATGAAAACAAGTTACAGACGCACGTGCTTTGTCTGAATTTGTGATAAACATTCAAGGGAAAGGTAGTGCCACACGGTTGCTACTCGGCGCAAGTTCGATTACCGCTTATTGCAATTTTTTTTATACCACTTAGGTGGCAGACAAGCTTACGGCCCACCTAATGGAAAGTATTACCGTGGCCTATATGTTTAACACCAGAGGAGTCACACTCGCGCTGCCGACCCTATAAGCACAGAGCTTCTGTGCCGTCAATGTAGAAGCCTTATTCTCCCCACTGACAGTACAAACTCTCTAGTGTGCTCTGGCTACTCTACTCCCCGTGGGAACACAACACAAAGTTATTACGTCCGCAGTATTCTGTAGGGCGGAGGTAGGAAGAAATATTTGTATGAATAAAAATCAAAATGTTTATTTGTATTGAGCTGGGTATTTATGTGCCTCGGAGAGCACGTTAACCCGCGTCAGTCCCGGTTGTCATACAAACATCTATGGCAGTCGTTCCAAGAGCTCTGGCTACTCTAGTCACCGCCGCCGGGAACACAACACGAGGTTATTATAGCCGCGGTATTCTGCAGGGCGGTATTCCCCAGTCGGACCGCTAAATTGGGACGGACTCCTATTTTTTATTTTAAACTGTATTTCCTGGTATATTAGCGCGATCAACCAAACAAACAAACTCTTCACCTTTACAATATTGATAATAGTTATATATGTGAGTTCGGAATCTATAAAATGTTACACACAAATTATTCTAAATTTTATTCACAATATGAATTTGACTAATCCAAAGATCGTAATGTAACCAAATTTTCTAAAATATCATTTAATAAAATTATGACAATATCTAAATCAAAACGTAATTAATCAAAACAGACTACTAGTTTGTATGAACTTTTGCCTTTTGTAAATGATGTTTAGTCTAAATAACTAGTTAATTAATAGTCTGATATTATTAATAATATTGTACATTTTCCTCCTTGGCAGGTATCTATGTACGACTTTGATATTCATTTTTAAATAACGTTTACAGTAATGTAACTTAATGTCGGAATTCAAAATAAATCAAATGTTTAAAATATTATTTAAATATAACCAAAGTGACCCTATTATTTGTATAAAATAGACGTGTACATTAATTACTAATAAATAAATAGAACGTAGGGAAATAATTAGATAAAATTACTACTGACATAACTTTAGGTACTTCATGCCATTATTTCAACTTATTATACAAAATAGTAAGCATAATAAGTACATAATTCTTCAAATGGAAAATATATTGTTTATCTATAATAAATATGTATTCTTATTATCATTTTATATTTATATAATTGTATAGTTATCAAAATCGAAAGGAATTATTTCAAAATCGATTTTAGTTCTTGTACTTTCAAAATTTTCGTAACAAAACATATTTTTTTTTTAGAATGGTTGTAAATAATTTATGGATTAGCCTTGAAATCACTTTCACTACCCATAACAACTTCTGGTTTTCTCTAGAACAAAACAGGAAACGGATCCATAAAACGTGTTTTAGGCTTTGTCTCTGCCTGAATGCTTGAACAAAAATAAATGTACTTACTTAGTTCCAAAGGAATGCGACATATTTGAAAGATAAAATATGTAATTATACATTTTGATTTTTTTGCAAAGGTCAAATAATTCTTAATTCTGTGCTATTACATTATTAATGTATCACTACGTTTACCGTAATGAGTTGAATTGTTTTTATAACAATTCTTATAATTCTGAAAAGCATTTTAGTTGAAAAGTTTGTTTTATTTAAAATTGAATACAATTTATTTTTTAAATATTAAACTATAACTAGATAGCGTGATAAACTAATATAGACAAGAAGTTAAAAGAAGATTCAAAAGTTTTAACAATAAATATAAAATAAATAAATAAATATTCTACAACATTCTACACAGCGCTATCAAGACCCATAGTACGCATAGCTTAACTAACTTGTGTTATGGAATCTAGCATGCGGATAAACATACTTAGATACTTTTTTGTAAGTATATACATATTATATATAAGAACATCCAGACCAATACATATTCGTGCATACAAATATTTGCACTGCGCGGGAATCGAACCCGCGCCTCCCGCGTAGCAGTCAAACGTACTAACGCTACGCCACACAGGACAAATCAATTATTATATATATACTAGCTGACCCAGCAAACGTTGTTATGCCATGTATTTTTATTTCAACAAAAATAACTTATTTACTAATGTAAGTGTGCGGGGATTTACTAATAATCGAAAGATAAAAATCGCGATAGAAAAATAGGAGATGATAGTAGAGGGTTGAAAATTTAGGGTTGTATGTATTTTTGTATGCTGTGTCATAAAAAAATTAAAAACAAAAAATTTTGCCTAAAAAATAAAAAATAAAATTTAGGGGTGGACTACCCTTAACACTTAGGGGGATGAAAAATAGATGTTGGCCGATTCTCAGATCTACTCAATATGCTCACAAAATTTCATGAGAATCGGTCGAGCCATTTCGGAGGAGTTCAAGTTCGAACACCGTGACACGAGAATTTTATATATAAGATATATATATATATGTAATAATAATAATAAATATTCTACAACATTCTACACAACGCTATCTAGACCCATGGTAAGCATATCATAAATTATTCATACAAGCTTCCTTACACGCTACCGTTTTGACGTTTAGTAAAAAGTAAATAATTTGACTAATCAGTGAAATACCTAATTTAGTAAACCTGTTTAGAAACGTCATGTAAAGCCCCGTCTATTCTAGGTTATACGAATCGAAATCCGGTTCAAATTATATTTTTGTTATAAAATCTACATTTGTATACTTTTGAGGAAACTTATTGTAGGTCCGGTTACCGGCATATATCTTGACCCTAAGTAGCAAGAGAAATGGGGTCCTGACGTGCGCGGATTGATTTGATATAATCTGTGACTGCTTCTCCAACTACAGCGGGTCTATAAAGGTCACATTCAGCGATACTGCTTAAAACTTGTAACTTTGTGAATTTCCATGAGATATCAATAGATTCCTATATGTAATCAGTAAAGTGGTAAATGATATGAGCAGAATTGCAACAGCCGCGTGGTTCCCGGCAGAGTAGAATTTGTACCACCCCATCTCTTCCTACGCGGTGTTGTAAAAGGCGACTAAGCGATAGGGCTGTTTAACATCAGAAAGATATATACAGCCCAGACTCAGCCTCAGATGCATGGCTCAAGTCTATAATAGAACCTAGAATATGGCAATAGGCTCACCCCCTATTACGTGGGACCGAATACAATTATTAGTGAAATGTGGGTGTTAATTCACCTCTGCCTAACCCTCCGGGGATAAAGGCGTGATTATATGTATGTACTCGTATGATTAGATGTATGTCCTTTACTGAGCAGATTCTAATTTCGTGTTTATATCGCTGCAGGACAAAATATTATCCTAATGCGATTCCCATAAAGTGGCCTTTTTAGAAGGTCTTATCTCTTGAACCGCGATAACAAGACATTTTTTTTTACGTGCGAATAATTCTCACGGATACCTTGCTCAGCTGGAGCCGGTAGGAGAGGTTATGTCGGACTCGAACCGACTCAAACGCACGGCGCCTGTGGGTCGTTTTTGTTTGCCGACGGTGAGGTTGACAGGCATATCCCTCGCATCCCGGCCGACTCAGGGCCATCTCTCTAGATCTTGCCCTCTTCGGGTGTGAGAACCATAGAGTCCCCAACTCGTCCCCGGAAACGGGGAAGCGCGGAACGCGCGCCCCTTACGCGGCCTACTTCTGCCAGGGTGACAGGCGGCTCCGTGTCACTCCCAGGCCTGCGCTCATGGAGAGCGGAGGTCATTCATCGACCCGGTAGCTAGACAGTTGAAATTTTCAGATCATCAGATATTTGCCGCTACAACGATAAATACAAAAAGAGAAAATAATGTTATGGTACGGAACCCTTCTTACGCGAGTCCGACTCGTACTTGGCTGGTTATGTATTACCAATATGATTACTTATTTTCAGAAAAGCCCAGATCGTCAACTATTTTGTGAGATTATGAAGTTCTTGGCTTTTAACCTACTATTTTAATAATAAGTACTTAGTTAGATTGCACGAACTCCGCAATACTTATATATTACTGTACATTGCTGTAGTTAGTTTACTCTGCAATATAATATACTGTACATTGTAGTTTAATTTCACTATGTAGTTAACTTTAGCAATATAGTGTAAGTAAAATTGTATCATGCACTTTAATCTATTTTCTTCATTGACTATTTAAAATGGAAACATTTCAAAACGAGGCAGTTATAATCTACTCTCTATAACAATCGAATCGTATTGTATAATAATAATAATAATGTATAAAGAAACTAATAAAAACTAGATTAGCAAGATAAAAACCCACTGTACAGATTTTATTTTTAGTATCTGGCATACTACTAACTACATATATCTAATTGCATTTTTTTACATTATATTGTACAATTTTCAGTCGATGGTGATGATAATGCAAAAAAGACTATGTAACGGACTGTCAATGTTTACAAACATTGTGATTAGTCAATGACGTTTATGAAGACAATGACTAATTCCTTATAGTTAGTCATTCTACGCACTACACACAGATTCACGTACTACTTAGTATTTCATTTGTATGTACTAATTTCACTGACCACTAAGTCCGTTGTGACTATAAAACTTTGCACTTATTACACCAGATTACTTTGTTAATATAGAATGTATATTTTATTATATAGAGTACTTTATTTTTTGTTTCTGTAATTTCAGGCCCAATGTGGTCAGGTGGTATTAAATAATCCAGTTCCTCTGGTGGTGAACGGTCGTCCCACTTTGGAGGGTCAGTGGCCGTGGCAGATTGCACTCTACCAGACGCAGGTGAGAGTACGTTCCTTTAACAAATATTTGGCTTCCTAAGGACAAAGGTATCTATTTCTTCGCTAAGCTTGGTATAAGTATGGCTATTTGTTACATTTTAGCACTCTGCAAGTCTGATTTGTATTTATAAATATGGTTATTTGTTACATTTTAGCACTATGCAAGTCTGATATGTATTTACAAGTATGGTTATTTGTTACATTTTAGCACTATGCAAGTCTGATATGTATTATAATTATAAGTATCTATGGTCATTTGTTACATTTTAGCACTATGCAAGTCTGATATGTATTTATAAGAATCTATGGTTATTTGTTACGTTTTAGCACCATGCAAGTCTGACATAATAGTAGGTATTTATATGGCTTTTTTCACTTTGCTCACACTCATAGTATAGTTAGATATTAGATAATTAATTAGTAGTTAGTTAGTAATTTAAAGATAGTCTGAAGAAACCATCAAATTACCATTTGCCTGAAGTTTCCATCCTGACATGCGATGCGACACTATTCCTTTCCCATAGCATGCTAGGATAATGACATGAAATCTTTTGCTTTTACTTTTTATTTAAACTAGCTTAAGTACAAATAATTTTTGTACGATGAAGGCTATATCTTAAAAATAACATGCCACTGCTATAGCTGTCTCAGTAAATGAAGAGCTGAGAAGGGAATTACTGACTACTCCACCAAGGGCGACCTGGGGTGTTGTTTCACGTCTGATCTTGTGATCTTCAGCAAATATACCCTACAGTACTCAGTGATTGTATTCTAAATAAACCCAACTGTTACACAAAACATAACAAGGTGATATTTATGAATCTTCAATTTCAGACGATAGACAACAAGTACCTGTGCGGTGGTACACTCGTAAGCCATCGACATGTCATCACGGCAGCGCACTGCGTCACCAGGAAGAAGTCGAGAAGCAAGGTGGACCCGAACACGCTGACTGTCTACCTCGGGAAGCATAATCTAAGAACCTCTGTCGTCGGGGTGCAGATTAGATTTGTAAGTATTGCTTTTTCCTTAGTACGTCATAAAGTTTCCAATTGTTTATATCAATTGAATAGTAAAATCAACAATTCCGGCGACTGAAGGAGATTACCACTTTCCCTTATATACCGTCAAATCGTGCTAAATTGTCTTTGATTGTAATAAAACAGTACGCATTTGACAATGGCCACTGTAGTTCCTATTTTCGCCATTTTTTATTTTAAATTTTTATACCACTTAGGTGGCAGACAAGCACACGGCCCACCCGATGGAAAGTGGTTACCGTGGTCTATGGACGTGAGTAACTGGTGTTACACACGTCCATAGGCCACGGTGAGGAGCAACACTCGCGCTGCCGACTCTATTCATTTACGGCATTGTTAGTTTTATTTCAATATCCCATAGACGTTAGACATACGAGTACTTTTTTTTTCGCGTTTCCTCATGGATATCTACCAACTCCGGCGCATACTCTTAACAAAATTTTAACATTTTAAAATGTCATCTTTGTAACTTATACGTAATAATTGTACTAAATGGATATTGGAGATGTCGTTATTTTGCTTTCAACAGTCAGTTCAATATTTTTTTATACCACTTAGGTGGCCGACAAGCACACGGCCCACCTGCTGGAAATTGGTTATCGTGGCCTATGGACGTGTGCAAAATCAGGGGAGTCACACTCGCGCTGCTAACCCTGTAAGCACAGAGAGTTTCTGTGCCGTCAGTGTAAAAGTGGAAGCAGGTCAAGGTTTAGATCTTCCCACTGACAGCACCTAAACTTTCTAGTGAGCTCTGGTTACCCTACTCACCGCACCAGGAACACAACACGAGGTTATTATGGCCGCGTTATTCTGTAGGGCGGAGGTACTTCCCCAGTCGGACTGCTGAACGGACGAAAGTACCGTCGTGTCTTACTTCCTCTTTAATTATACTTTTGACAATTAAATGTTGTGTGATGTGCCTAATTATGCCCCAATATTACTTATTTGATTTCATATAACAATCGATTTTATTTATGAAGAAGTTTCAATCGATTAGGTTAGACAAGCACTCATGTCCAGTTATTTTCGTAATTTTGGTACTAACAATAACAATAATGACTTACATAAATACTTACATAATTACATTGTGTAATTACAATGTTGGTTAAATAATCGAATACAGTAAATTCATGATAAACTACGCTGACCTTTGATATTTTCAATTTAGTCGTGTCGGGGGACAACCGAAGGCCCTTCAATCAAATCGGCGTTAAAATGAATCAGCGCCCTTTGTCACAACGGACGTTGAATATCAGAATAGGATCACAAGCCGACAAGTTTAATTAACTGATTGTACCAACTTTGCCTGAATTCGAGGCTATTCCTCAATTTACGAGAGTGATCGAGTATTCGGGTATTCCTTTGATAAAACCACGTTGACTCGTTGGTATGTATTGTTAGACTTGCATGAGATATGACGCGGTACTCTCCACGTTTTTATCTCCGATAAATGAACTGACAAACAGGAAAAGTAAGGACTTTTCGATAAATCTCTGTTTAATAGTGTAAAGAATTGGGGTGAAATGGTTTACTGATGTAGGTTACTGAATAATATATAACATAAACTCACACCTATATCCCCAAAGGGGTAGGCAGAGGTGCTAGCACCCACATTTCGCCAGTTTATGTTTAGGTCCCAATGTAATAGGCGGCGAGCCTATTGCCATTAACCGGGCACTTATAAACCTGCGATAAATAACACATCGAAAAGTCATTGGTGTGTGCCATGGTAAAACCTGGGATCGAACCCGAGATCTCGTCTCTGCAGTCCATTACCCATACCACTAGGCTACCGCAGTCAATAATATCTAATAATATTTTAGAATCTAGAATATATTATACAACGGGCATCGAACCCGCAACCTCCGACAAAGCAAGCAAACACTAACACCATGCTATGGAGGTAGTTCGTATAAAATCACCAGAAACAATGTATGTTTTGCTATTTCTGTGGTGTTTTAAACGTACCTCTTTCTCTTTAAATGGTAATTTTTATATCATTTCCTCGTGGTATCACAATCAAATTACTCATAGCAATTTCTATTTTCTTCAACGTAATCTGTCTAGTTAAATGTAAATAAAATAATATCTAGGTACTTTAAATATAAAATATACACGTAGGTAATCTTAAATATATCAAGATTTATGGAGATATAAAATTATAATCAATTCGTTCGAGGTTTACGATATAATAATGGGATGATCGAGGAACTCGTAGCGTATAAGTAGATTTTCAATCAAAGAATCAATTTCATTTATTCAGCTTAGGCACACAAGGATCACATATGAACGAAATTTTACAATTATGTTAAAAATAATATACTGTGGGTGCTTTACGCTAAATAAATTCCTTTTACTGTGAAAATTATCGTCTTTCATCATCAAGCTTCCCTCAACACCCCAACACATATTAAATAATGTAAAAATAAACCATTGGAAAATGATTCTTTCGCTGGTTCGGTAGGTTATTTTAGTTTGTAAGGAGGTACGACACGGCGGTATTTCCGCCTAATTGAGCAGTCCGACTGGGGAAGTACCTCCACCCTACAGAATACCGCGGCTATATTAACTTCGTGTTGTGTTCCCAGCAATGAGTAGGGTAGCCAGAGCTCACTGGAGAATTTGTGCTATCAGTGGGAAGACTAAAGGCTTATCCTGATTTCTCTTCTACACTGACGGCACAGAAACTCTGTATTTACAGGGTTGGCAGCACGACTGTGACTCCTCTGGTGTTACAAATGTCCATAGGCCACGGCAACCACTTTCCATCAGGTGGGCCGTGTGTTAGTCTGCCACCTAATTGGTATAAAAAAAAAATCTACTGAGAAGAAGAAACTCAGAGAACTATATTAGAACTAAATTATCTTTCTTTTCTAAATTTGCTTTAGTTTACAATTTATTTTGTACAAGCAAGCAATAGATGTTGACCACGCATTTACATCATCAAGATACTCATCTACTTCATAGTAACTTTTATTTATTAAAGTTTTTTTAACTTCTATTTTAAATTTATTTAGTGGCATCTTAATCAAATCCTGAAGACTTCGAAATCAGAGGCTATACCTCAATCATCAGTGAATTATCCCAATTCATAATATACGTTACATATAGTCACGTTTCTTTTCCATTGGGTTAGGTAGAGGCAATATCTTGCTACGATCCTGGAAGGATTACTATCAAATCTATTACTAATCGCTAATCATTTCCAGGTAGAGGACATCATCGTGCACCCTTCGTACAACGCCTCCACCTACAGCCGAGACGCCGCCATCTTGGTACTCCGGGAACCAGTCACGTATACCGACTGGGTGCGGCCTGCCTGCCTTTGGCCCGAAGACCAGATCGACATTCAAAACGTCATCGGACAAAAGGGTTCGGTATGTATTAGACTAGACTAAAAATAAAAGTAGTGAATATAAGCTGTCTTTACTAACATTACAAAGCTGAAGAGTTTGTTCGTTTTTTGAACGCGCTAATCTCAGGAACAACTACTTTGAATTGAAAAATTCATTTTGTATTGAATAGTCCGTTTAACGACGAAGGTTTTAGGCTATATATAATCACGCTACTACTTAAGAGAGCGGAGCAGTAATCATAAATGTCAACAAATCCGGTAGATTTCCGTACATTATTTGAAGACCAAAAAATTAAGGGCTTATAGAGGTGATATGACGTTTCTAAATATGCCAGGAGCGAAGCAAGACTGCGTCAGCTAGTATGTTTAGAAAGAGATAAATTGAATAAAATTGGAAAAAGTGAATTCTCAGACGGAACTTGAACCCGCGACTAGCCCCTTACAGTGGGAACGCTCTGACCATTGAGCTTCTGAGCCACGCCTTGAGCATTCGTAATTTCCTGTACAACTATCTTGGGGTGACGTTGGGTGGCTCCCACCACCCATTCGTTTAGCATACTAATTGCTTTAAAATTCCTGTCGATAAAGGTATAAGTCCGTGATGTTGTAGTTGTGAGTTTGAGTTTTGAGTTATGTCACATTTTGGTCTAAGTACAATCGCTGGCACTATTACTTTCACATATGTTATGCAAGCTTAAAAAGTCCTGGGTCAGACGGGGTGCATGGAATATGCCTCCGGCATTCTATGACACTCAGACGTCGTGCATTTTGTCGGTCGATATTACTCCCCCACCGGCTCCGGGAGGAGGGGTATACGTGTTGATTTATCACACAATAAAATAAAGTTAAAAATTTACTCAAAATTATTTTAGTTTCCCACTAAAGTATCAAATAAGCATTGCGATTGAACAGATTACAATTTCTTTTATGCTATTTGTAGAGAAGAAATAAAATATTGTTTCGGACCGTGACAAAGTTGTTACTCATGGTCAACTTCCTGCTCCTTTCTCTTATCATGATCTCATTTATCTCTCCTATAAAATTCGCACGCCTAAACCTAAACCTAAATTCTTCCTTCTTCGAAGTTTCAAAAATATCGACCTGGACATTTTGAGGGCCGATGTAAGAGGAGCTGACTTTTCTCTTGTATACAATTCTGGGGATATTGACACTAAAGTAGACAGCCTTAACAATATTCTTATGTGTCTTTATAATAAACATGCCCACTGAAAAAGATTAGGGTGAAGCATTTACCCGCCCCTTGGCTCTCAGACGATATTAAGCGTGTTATGTCTCAACGGGACAAAGCCAAAAGACGTTACAATCGAAATCCATCTGATGATAATTGGTCTTCTTATAAAATTATTCGGAATCGCTGCGGTCGTCTGTGTAGAGATGCGAAAAAGTGCCACATCCACGACTCCATTAATAATTCTAACACATCTCAGGTATGGCAATTTCTAAGGTCTCTTGGTATCGGTAAGACTACCAGGGACAACACGCTGAATTGCGACCTCAATACGTTAAATATACATTTCTCCACGCCACCAACTGTGATAGATGATGTGGATAAAGTATCTACTCTAAGTTATCTCTCCAGTCTTCCCCTGCCTGAATGTGCCTCTTTTATATTCAACCCGGTTGCGGAGAGCGATGTACGGAAGCAAATTGTAAGAATATCGACCAAAGCAATGGGTAATGATGGTATTCAGCTGCAAATGTTACTGCCTATTCTAAATGAATTCCTTCCAGCCATTACCCACATAGTAAATTTTTCGCTTGAGCATAGCTCTTTTCCTTTGGCCTGGAAGAAAGCACTAGTCATTCCTTTGCCCAAAACCTCTAATCCATCCTTATTATCCCAGTTTAGGCCTATTTCAATCCTTCCGATTCTTTCCAAAGTGCTTGAGAACACGGTGCGTATTCAATTATCTTGTTACCTTTCCTCTAATGGTCTACTGAGTCCATTACAATCTGGTTTTCTTTCTGGCCATAGTACAGTCACGGCACTTGTCAAAATATCCGATGATATAAGACTGGCCATGGAGAATAAACTCCTGACGGTATTGGTTCTACTGGACTTCAGTAGTGCCTTCAATTCTGTTGACTTCGACATCCTCTTGGGCATCCTTTCTTCATTAAATATATCGTCCTCCGTAATCGCTTGGTTTAACTCTTATCTTCGGGGTCGCTCGCAGCGGGTTCGCTCTGATGAGGCGTCCTCTGACTGGCGTAACCTTACTGCGGGTGTACCGCAAGGTGCTGTCCTCTCTCCTCTACTTTTCTCAATTTTTATTAATGCTATCACCAAAGTTATTTCTTCCAGTTATCATCTCTACGCAGACGATTTGCAGTTGTATCGTCATTTTAGGTCTGATGATGTGGGTGGGGCCATTACTGCCATCAATAATGACCTTAAAAACATTAGTGCTTGGGCAAAATCTTTCGGACTGCTTGTCAATCCTGCTAAATCTCAGGCAGTCATTATAGGTGGCAGACACATTTACAGTAATCTTGACCATGCCTCTCTAACTCCTGTTTTTTACAACAATACTCTGATACCATTTTCCACGGTCGCCAAAAACCTGGGGGTTCTGTTCGATTGCAATTTGTCATGGACCAGTCATATCAACGAGGTAAGCCGGAGAGTTTTTGGTACTTTCCACTCCCTTAGGCGTCTTCAGAATTTCCTTCCTTTTAAAACCAGAGTCTGTCTCGCTCAATCTCTTCTCCTTCCTCTCCTAGACTATGCTGATGTCACCTTTCTGGATGCAACTGAAGAACTCTGGAACAAGATGGAGCGACTGCAAAATTTATGTATTCGTTTTATTTTCGGCCTACGTAAGTACGACCACGTTTCGGAGTTCAGAAGGCAACTGAAATGGTTACCAATTCGGCGGCGTCGAGATGTTCACATTCTTTCCCTTCTCTTTTCTATTCTTCACAACCCTCATTCTCCTTCATATCTTCGTGAGCGTTTTGAGTTCCTTGTACCCAGGGGTAAGCCCTGTCGCACTTCGTCTTCTCTTTTACTTCGAACTCCCTCGCATAGTTCGACTTGCTACGACAATTCCTTCACAGTTTCTGCAGTACGACTGTGGAATTCTCTTCCTCACTCCATACGCGATAGTCCTTCTCTGAATATTTTTAAAAGACGTATAAGAGATTACTTTCTCTCTCAACAATAGCAGACATACATGATATGTATTTGTATGTATGTATGTATGTTTATTTATGTATTTATTTATGTATTTATGTATTTATGTATGTATGTAGGTATGTATGTATGTATGTATATATGTATGTATGTACGTGAGTGTATGTGTATATATGTGTATGTGTATATTTGTGCCTATTGTCGGGGGTATACACATTTTATACCTTCTTATATTAATTTTACACTTGTGCACTAGACTTAGCCTCTCGTATTGCAATTCCCGGGTTTGCTGGAAGAGAACTCAACTTTTGAGTTAAGCTCGCCTTTGTACATTACATCTCATCTTGTTATATTAATGTAATATATGTGTGTACAATAAAGTATAAATAAATAAATAAATAAATAAACTATTGCCCCCGGCTCCGCCGGTATGGATTTCTGATCCCGTTCCCGCTGCTGACCATCCTTTATAGTGTGATGATATGCGATGATATGCCACGGAAAGGGAAGAACTGAACTAAATGGCGCACATTGGTCAAACAATTTTGAAAAATTGAGTCACTAAACCCAGATATTACCCCATACAACGCGGTAAAAATTCACCAACTTTGCCTCTTTATAATAATAGTATATATCTTTATAATACTGTTCATTCCTAACAGAACATCACCTTACTTCTTGTCACTGTAGGTCCCTATCCAATACTACAACGTGCACTTACCCCGCCATAAATGGCACACGAAATTAGCGAATTGTTAGCCAGCCAATTACGCTCGAACAAAAGTGCGGTTGCAGCACAGAGTTTAAAAAGTGCACAGGTTGCACGTATACAGACTGCGTTGTTAGCTAGACTGATCAATTCTCTTTGTGCAGTGATTAATAGACCAAACTACTGAGTTTATCTGTATTGCGGACTTGGCAAATTTTTTGGTAGATTAAAGTTTAAGTCTATAAATTAATTACCGTGCAAATAAAAACTGTGTTCAGTTTCGGATTTAATTCTGTCTTCAATCATTCTACAACCTTGTATATAGGTATAGTTATCGTCTTTATAATCAATTAGCTTATCGTAGTTCACTGCTGGACATGGGCCTCTCTCACTGTTGGCAGGCCTACTGTCCGTTTAAATCCTTTGTTAAATCTTTGAAAATAAAATAAAAGCATTTTAAGTTGCAATACTAAACACTAACCATATCAGTTCAGTCACGTCATATAGTGAGAGTTCTTCTAAGGAGAAGAGTTTGATAATATCAGTAAAGTGTTTTTCATCATCATCGTCATCTTTGCGTTAGTCCCGGTCGCAGCTAAAGCCCGCACCTCGGAGTCTGGGATCCGTGTAATATGTCGGAGCAATGCGTTTTTGAGTAACAAAACTAACAAACTTTCACATTTATGATATTAGTGGGATACTCACCCGAGGAGGGGCAGATCGAGAGAGATGGCTCTGGGTCGGCCGGGGTGCGAGGGATATGCCGTCAACCTCACCTTCGGCAACCAAGAACGACCCACAGGCGTCAAACGTTTTAGTTGGTTCGAGTCCAATACAGCCTCTCCCACCGGCTCCGGCGGGGGAGTATACATAGGGATTTGCCGCACGTAAAGAAAAACGTGAGATTTTTCTATTTCACTTGCTTTTGTAGCGTGACGGTAGTGAACGCGCCCGCTACGCAGGAGGCGCGGGTTTGATCCTCGCTCAGTGCAAATATTTGTATGCATGAATATGGATATTTGTACTGGTCTGATCGTGCTCTCCAAACTTCGTCTCCTCCCGGTGGCCATACGAACATTTCTGGCAGTCGCTACGGGTAGTTGAAGCCCTAAAAAGTTCTACAACTGGTCTAACGATAATGCTTCGACATCGCCTTTGGGTTGTGAGAGGTTATAATATGGCAGTCGCTTTACGGAAAATATCGAGGTTTAGCCAAACAACTGGGAAAAGCCTCGGCGAAATATTCGGATGCGACCCGGATTAACGCTAGGATAATGAACATTAGTGAGATACCTACTTCGATTTCACGTGTTCACTACAGTTATATACTCTTGACGAATAATTTAAATTCCTCTTCCAGGTTGTCGGTTGGGGTTTCGATGCCACAGGGGTAGCGACTGAGGAGTTAGGCTTAGTTGAGATGCCTGTAGTCGACGAGGTCACGTGCCTACGTTCCTACAATGAATTCTTCATACGATTCACATCGGAGTACACCTACTGCGCTGGATATCGAGATGGTAAGATCAACTGCTTTTTCAATTCAATTCAATTCAATTCAATTCATTTATTTGCTTCGAATATGGTTACATTATAGGTCTTAAAAGCTAGTGAATACAGTATATTCTGCCCTGTAGAGCGTGCAAATTTTAATGTCATTATTTTACAAGCATAGTGTTTCAAAATTTTATTACATTCAAAATTATTAACATATTTTATTCACTCATCGTGAGGACGGTGGGCAGTGCAGTCTGTCACCCGGTTAATGAATGTGGTAACAAACTACACAGCGTGTCCTCACCAAGATTTTTGAGTATCTACAGGGATAAGTTTATCTGTTCGTTTTTTGTTTAAGTATTTGTTTTTTTTTTGACAGTTCGCTTTTAATTGATTTTATTTTCTTACTTGACATTTTTTATATTATTTAGACTCGTATAATTGTTTAATTTTTTTTTTTTTACAAAGACATTGTCACATTTGTACGCCGCCATATATACGGCTAAACATGTTGGACATAATAAAATTGTTGACCTAACATCTTACATGCACATGTATGTATAACACATGTTTAAACAAATAAATATGATTTGATTTGTAATCATAATATTAAGAAAATGTAGCATGAGGTTTCTGATACAGCACGGTATATTTTTGAAGAGAAACACGCAGAAAAAAGCAAGCTTCACTGGGAGAGGGGGTAAGCTGGTGAATGCGACTGGCTACCTTACGCGAATGTTAAGAACGTTCGCGAACGGTTATATATGGCCAGTAGTACGTATTAGACTAAATATGATAATTCCCATGTGCCACCTCTTTGAAGTAAAAACTTTTAAGGCGCATTGAGCGCTTTTATTAATTTTTTATAAAGACTTTTATCACTTCTGTCGGCATTTCTGGAATGCCAAATTATTAGAAAAAAAATACAAGAATAATAATAACATCATAGATAAGAAAGCCGTCAAACTTTTAAAGATGGGTGAGAAATAATAAATACTAATCTGGGTAATAAATATAAAATTGATTCCAGGAGACGGCAAAGTACGAACCGGCACTAGGAAAAGTATGTTCAGATCATTTTGAACTAAATATTAGTAGTTGTTAGTGGTAGCATTAGAATCTAGCACATTTGCTTTGGGTTAACTTGCTTTCACAACGATTCGCTTTGAACACCAACGACAGTCTCCAAACATTCATATAACTAACGTTTCCTTTGGCCAAACTTACGGACTGAAAATAGGTACCATTATTTTACAAAAAGATATTGGTATCATTTGATATTGTTCTGAACAAGTACAAAGGAAATGTTCAATCATTACTTACCAAATCATTACCTTTTTTCCATTACCAGTGACTTAGGTAATGTTACTAAAAGGATCACTGCTTTTCTGAAGGATGTAGGAAATTATGGCAAATATTGGGTTCTCACCAATCATGCTAATACATGTGGTGATTTAGCAAAATACTCATGTTTTGAATCTAACATTTTGGTCTAATTGTTTATGTGTGATAATGGTGATTTTAATGATAGTAGTTTTAAATGAACTAGGTATATACTATGTAAAACCTCCCAAAACAGGAGCCTATACACATAAATCTGTTTTTTTTTAAGTTTCTTGCATTTCCGCCATTGAATAAACATTGTGAAAAACAATGGTAAAGGTGCAGGAAACAAAACACAAATCGTGAATTTCGAAATTTGAATTTCAAAATCATCTATCATGTTACCAACTTTATTTAAAAAAATTAAAAAGTGATCTAGGATTGTTATTATAAAAGGTTAACTTAGAAAAAATGCTCATTAACATTTTGTAAATAACCTAGCTACGAATTAATTCGAAGTTGGAATCGTATAACTTGAAAATTCATTTTCTCTGTGTAGGTATTTTAAAAAGTATTTAGGTACCTATACTTAATTAACAATATGTAATACTTAACAATCTAGGATATAATATAAAAATAATATATTAATTATACATAGCTAAATAATCAGGTAATAGTTTTAAGTGATATCAAATGTAGATATGCAAACGAGCAAAGAAATTCAAATGTAACCTCATCAAAAAACAGAACACTCATCGTGAACTCTGCCTCAAGTCAAGTCCTGCAGGAACTTGACTTGAGGCAGAGTTTACTATGTCGGTCGTCACCTCGGAGTCCGCCAAAACATAAAATACTAACTGAATTCATATTTTATAGGTACATCAGTATGCAATGGTGACAGTGGAGGCGGCATGGTGTTCAAGAATGCCGGAACCTGGTACCTCAGAGGTTTAGTCTCGCTATCAGTGGCTAGGCAGAACGAGTACAGATGCGATCCTTCACA
Source organism: Eilema griseolum (assembly GCA_963662185.1). Classification (NCBI taxonomy): domain Eukaryota; kingdom Metazoa; phylum Arthropoda; class Insecta; order Lepidoptera; family Erebidae; genus Eilema; species Eilema griseolum. The sequence goes on from OY759249.1 coordinate 10,322,491, forward strand.
CTACGTCATATTCACTGATTTAGCCAAGTTCTTGCCCTGGATCAAGCAAAACGTGAACGATTTTTGATGTTGTGATTGTGATGAAGAATAATTTAGTTGATAATAGAAATAACTGATATCTGTTTTATTTCTATCCTGAGTAACCTGGTTGTAACGAATTGTGTGATCTTAAGTAGAAGAAATATCCACGTAATACATATCATATCATTATTCTTGTGCCAATAATGTTGTAATACAATCAATTATGTTATGAGAAACCATGAAGAAAATATAGTACAGTTACACAACTTTTCCATTTATATAATAAATTAATAGTCTACTAAGGAATGCCAAGCAATTTAGTGGCCATTTTAATAGAGCAGCCATTTTGATAGCGCAGCCATTTTGATAGAGCAGCCATTTTAATAAAGCAGCTATTTTGATAGAACAGTAATTTTGATAGGGCAGCCATTTTGTTTTATTATTAGAAAACCAGGTTTAAGTTCATCCTGTAATGTTAATTAAATAACCAAGTAAAGTCACAACAGGCATATATTTATTAACTTACTAGTTAGTTACCTACTCACTTATTTATACACACGAAGGAGTAAGTTAAATATGTGATATAATATCCACAATTAGCCAATCATCTAACTATCCACCGAATAGGTGCCTATTTCTTTATAGATTCTAAGATAACTGTTGAATAAATAACAGTCCTATCCACTACAAGTTATTTTGTATGACTCCCACGTGAAGAGATAGAGTGGCCTTTCGATAAGTAGGTACCTACTTATCTAGGTACTAAACCTTTTAGTGTCAAAGGAAATTATGTACCTACCTGGTAAGTACGACTTCCTCATCATCTGCTTGCCCCCATCCCAACTGTCCTCCACATGGCATTCTCTTCTATATCTTTTTGTCAAACGTCGTTTCCTCAAATTACTCCTTTCCTTCCTATGTCCTCTTTCACGTAAATCATTCTTCTTCATAGTTTCATGTCAGACTACACAGTCTGCTATCACTACAGGGAACTGGGTAGTCTGACATGAAACTTCCCTGTACTGTAGTGACAGGGGACTGGGTAGTCTGACATGAAACTTCCCTGTAGTGACAGTGGACTGGGTAGTCTGACTTGAAACTTCCCTGTAGTGACAGGGGACTGGGTAGTCCAAATAATTCGACATCGTCTTGCAATACGTTTGTCAGACTACCACAAGGTACACTGTAATTGTACCTATACATTAATTGTGAAATGAAATTAAATGATATTATTATACGTTAAATGTAAAATCTGGTTTTTATACTTATTTGTTATCTTCAAACTATTTATTTAAAACTATCTGCAATTCATAAAAAAGTACTTCTTTATAATTATGCTTTATTTCAGCATTGAGCTGGCCATGGCATTTAGGTGATATTGTTAGTTGTAAGTTATTCTTGCCAGCGTGAGAAATATTTAAATTAGTTGTTTATATTTTTGTAAAACGTAGGAATTAGGTAGCTACTTAATTTTAATTATGTATGGTTATATTGTGATATGATATCCACTTATTGACAAAACCGTGAATTAAATGGTTCTTTTGCATTTTTTTATTAATATTTATGGACTGATTGTTGTATACAACAAGATTATTGAGGAATTAGATTGTTATACACAATTTGGATAATTTTATTTTACCTGCTCATAATTATCCGAGCGCTAATTCCGGTTTAGCGTAAAACTTACGTTTTAGAGGCTGAGACCCGTTTTCCTACTCCTCCTTTTATTCTGGAATTTCGTGAATCTTGGCTTTTACGGGTATGACTACCATCTGACTCAACAACCTCAAGAGTTTCTACTTTAATACCCTTTACTGATAAAACGATATTATTATCATACGATAAGAATATCATTTTATTAGATGGTTTTAGTCGAAAATGATCTTATTGCCGGCGGGCTTGAAGTTCGCGAAGTATGTTTTTGTTATACAACTTATGTGTCAGACAAGCACACGGCCCACATGATGGAAAGTGGTTACCGTGACCTATGAACGTGTGCAACATCAAGGGGGTCACCCGTACTGCCGACCCTGTAAGAACAGAGAGTTTCTGTATCGTCAGTGCAGAAGCAAAGGCTGCTTCTGCACTGACGGCACAAAAACTCTCCAGTGAGCTCTGGCTACCCTACTCACACGAATGTGAAGATAGAAGCACGCGGCGGACCTCTGCCTGTCCCGGAAGGCAATAGATGAAGCATATGCATGTATGTATGAACTTGCGAATTCCAGACAAAATCCTTCAAAATCAAAATTTACATATTCACAAGGTAGGTAAGTAATATTTATATATGTATAGAGGTTTAGAGAAAAAAATCTGGCAATGAAACTGCTACTTTCAATTGCCAGTAACTTAATTGTAATACATAACTACTAATGCTATAACTACATTTTCTGATAATTTAACAATATTTACATCAGTACAGCCTTTTTTTATACCAGTCAGGTGGCAGACAAGCATACGGCCCATCTGATGGGTAAAGGTTACAGTGGCGTGGTGGTATCGTTCGTGGGATGAAGTTTCTTTCATGCGCACCGTCTCAGGTCGCAATATATTCGTGGGAAATATATTTTGGCGTTTAAAATTCATTCTTGCACAGTTGTAGGAGGTAGGACACGGCGGTATATCCGCCCGATTGAGCAGTCCGACTGGGGAAGTACCTCCGCCCTACAGAATACCGCGGTTATAATAACTTCGTGTTATGTTCCCAGCGGTGAGTAGGGTAGCCAGAGCTCACTGGAGAATTTGTGCCGTCAGTGGGAAGACTAAAGGCTTGTCCTGATTTGTCTTCTACTGACGGCACAGAAACTCTGTACTTACAGGGTTGGCAGCGCGACTGTGACTCCTCTGGTGTTACAGACGTCCATAGGCCACGGTAACTACTTTCCATCAGGTGGGCCGTGTGCTTGTCTGCCAACTAAGTGGTATAAAAAAATAAAAATAAAAAAGTTAAACTGAAATTAAACTACTGACACCGTAACATATAATAATAAATAAATAAATATTCTACAACATTCTACACAACGCTATCTAGACCCATGGTAAGCATAGTTTAACTAGCTTGTGTTATGGAATCTAGAATACGGATAAACATACTTAAATACTTTTTTTTTTATAAATACATACATAATTAGATATATTGAAAAATAATGGGACTGCACATCCCATCCCGCTCCCATAAACGCCACAGCGCTGCGTCAGTTAGGGCAGTCATATAAATATCGTTTACAGTTCGGCCTTCCTGACTCCTGTGTCCTCGTAGGAGTATATAAATGACGTACCGATTCTAACGGACAAACAGACAAAACCACAAATACACATAGGTAAATTGCTGTAGCAAGATCATACATCCCTGTGCAAACGAAAAAGTAAATATTTACCTGTCGATCGTAAGTATGACATATCGTAGCCACTAGGCCACAAAAATGGCAAGATGGATGACACAGAGATAGATGAATTAGCTCATAGGTACCTAATATCTTGGAATTGGTTCCTGTAATTCGTAGGAATGAGATCAAACACGGGCGGACCCATGGAAAACAACCAATACATTTACAAAAAAGTTTAGAATCTATTATAAACGCTATTCTCAGGACGTAACTCTACGTAGTAATTGTTTTAATATTTGTAACAAAAAAATGAATAAATTACACGTTAATAAGACTATTAGAATAATGTGACTAATAAAAAATGTAATTAATATTTCTTACGATTCGTATTTTAGTGCTTACCTACTGTACAAAATTTATACACTATATTATTATAAGACGTGAGGCCCAGCATACTCCTAGACCGATCGCAGCGCTAGTATCTCAAATAACTTAAACATGTATGCGGATAATAATATTTCATAAATGCTATGGTGTACCTCTAGATTGCCTGATTTCGTAGTAGACAAAAAGTCAGCAAAATATTGTTGCCATGATTTTTTGTCATTCTCGCAAACTGTTTCGCGAGAGACGCTCGTCATATTTTCAAACTATTGTCTTAGAACATACCTGTAAATGTTTTTTACATATCCAGGACAGTTTGCTTCAAAATGGTGAGAATTGTGATAAAAACTGCTTGTTGTGTTCGATATCATTGTGCAATTAAGTGTTATCAGTTGATATCGGAAAGTTTGTTGTGTTTTTGTGGTGAACAAAATTGTCAAGGACCGGTTTGTGATGCGATGGAGTCGACTTTTAACTATTTTTATTATTTAATTTGCAACTCTTTATTTATTTATTTTACACTTTATTGTACACCAAGTAAGCAAAGAGTACATGATACTTAAAAAAATAATAATAACGAAACTGTAGGGCGGGCCTTATCGCTTTCAGCGATTTCTTTCAGGCAACCTTTGGATGGTAATTATAGCTGCAGGATTGAGTGGTAGCTATATAAAGGATACCTCAAGAGAGTTTATTGCACTAGAGCTGGGCACTTAACAATTGAAAACGTAATTAGAGACAGTTTTACTGTTAGTTCATCTAAATTGTAAGCACATTGTGTTTATACAAAATCTGTTAGATACTTTTCACCGACACCGGAGAAAATTAAAAACTAAACAAAGCGCAATACCTACTCTAGAAGTGAAATATATAGAAGTTAAGTGAAATATATTTCCGCCCAATTGAGCAGTCCGACTGGGGAAGTACCTCCGCCCTACAGAATACCGCGGCTATAATAACTTCTTGTAATTCCCATCGGTGAGTAGGGTAGCCAGAGCTCACTGGAGAATTTGTGCTGTCACTGGGATGACTAAAGGCTTGTCCTGCTTTGTCCTCTACACTGACGGCACAAAATCCTTCTTACTTCTTCCTACTTTTTCTCAACTAAGCATGACTTCAAGCTTGCATAGTTCAGGTTTCGTAGCGAACTTCAGTCTCGGCTGAATTGAGGGGTAACCTGGTGAATGCGTTTCCTACGTCAACGTTACGAACGTTCGCGAACGGTTCTATAGAATTTTTTAAGGTGTATACGGCCATTAGTATCTACCTTTTTGATAAATTGAACAGATTCGAGAAGGTAGGACACGACGGTATTCCCACCCGAATTGAGCAGTCCGACTGGGGTAGTACCTCCACCCTACAGAATACCACGGCTATAATAACCTCGTGTTGTGTTCCCGGTGGTGAGTTGGGTAGCCAGAGCTCACTTTTTCTTTATCACAGATTTTATGCTGTCAGTGGGAAGACCAAAGAGGGCACATAAAATCTCTGTTCTAACAGGGTCGGCAGCACGGATGTGACTACACACGTTCATAGGTCACAGTAACCACTTTCCATGAGGTGAGCCGTGTGCTTGTCTGCCACCTAAGTTGTATTAAAAAATCGTTTTTTATATAATACTAGCCGACGTCGTATATTTAAAAACTTCGTTGTGCCCGTAAGTCTTCAAATCTCATCTCTCTCATCAAATCGTCTAGACTCTAAACTCTAGACGACTTCGAGTCGAGACAGACCAATCGTGCGGGGTGAGCGGAATGGCGGGGGAGGAAGGGCCGTACCGAGTAGCCATACATTTTACTCGGTACTAACATGTGCTGAGTATTCAGGGCTGTCTCACTTCTTTTTTCTTCCGACACCCTCTGTGGCGTGGCGGTAGTGAACGCGACTGCTATGCTCGACTGCTACGCAGGAGGCGCGGGTTCGATCCTCGCTCAGTGCAAATATTTGTATGCATGAATATGGGTATTTGCATTGGTCTGGGTATCTGCATTGGTTTCTATGTGTAATATGTATGTATTTACAAAAACAAAGTATTTAAGTATATTCATCCGTATTCTAGATTCCATAACACAAGCTAGTTAAGCTACCATGGGTCTAAATAGCGTTGTGTGGAATGTAGTAGAATCTTTTTTTTATATTTATTTATAATCACATTTTTTATTTCATTGTATTTTTATTGACTCGTTTTGTTATTTAAAATGGTATTTTTTTTCGATTTCGATTACGGGTACATTATTCATGATCAAAGATGGCGTACTCGAATTCAATAAAATCAATATGGGTATGGTTGGGGTTTTCAAGGTTGCTGATTTGAAGATTTTCGAAAAAATCAATCAAGCATCAATCTTAAGATCCTAGCCATAGGTAGGCGATTTCCGCCAAAAAAGTTGAAAGATTTGTTGACATTTATGATTACTGCTCCGCTTCCTTTAATTGTAGCATGGTGATATATAGCCTATAACCTTCGTCGATGAACGGGGCTATTCAAGACAAGACAAAAATATGTTTTTCAATGTGAAAGAGATTAGTAGTAGTGGTAAACAAACAAACAAACTCTTCAGCTTTATAACAGTATAAATAGGGTCAGGATAAATAGGGAGGATTTATATATATTTACTAGCGGACCCGACAGACGTTGTCCTGTACACACGTCTTTAATTTCATACTAATTGTAAATCTAAACCATTCTCGAATCTCCACGAACACACACAAAAAATTTCATCAAAATCGGTCCAGTCGTTTAGGAGGAGTTCAGTCACATACACACGCACACAAGAAATATATATATTAAGATATATTACACATAGTGGAAAAATAAGTAGGGCCCTGGAAGGAAACTAGCTTAAATTCTGAAGTTGGCTAGTTTTACTATTCCTGTATTTTTAAAAAGAAACAAAACTGTATCTCAGATTTTCGAAAAGTCACTTGGCTCATCCGTGACTCAAACCAACTGAAATCCGAAAAAATAACATCCTATATTTTTATAGCATCAATCGATAGGTAAATCATAAAGATAAACAAACATGGTAAATTAAATTAAAGGAAATCCCTGAAAACCAAAACCAAAATGTAGTTTATCAAAATAAAGTGCTTTAACTCAAAGATTTATCAGATATCATAATCAACAATAAAATTCCACATTTAAATTACTTGTTTTTTTTTTATGCGGATATTCCCCTAGCGGCTGCATCTGAAAACCAGCGCTGCACATACTGTTTTTTTTTTAGTTTGTGTAGCATTCAATGCTGCGATGTGGCCCTATTTGGGTTCGCGCAATGTGTTTTACCGGTCAATAAGCCCACTGCAATCCACTGCTGGACATAGGCCTCTCCCAATGTGCGCCATTTTTGTTTTATTATGTAACCTAATGTCACATTTAATTGTATTTATTACATAACATTATGATTACATACCTTAAATAAAATATTTTTCTTTCTTTATTTTTTCTAATCAGTGGGTATTTATGTCGGACTCAAAGCAACTCAAACCGCACGCCATCTTAGGTTAGTTAAAAAGTTTCAATTAACGGGTTATAAGAGGATTCTTCCCCATCTCCGTTGCACAGAGTGTGGAGCGGTGTACCGCATAGAGGTTCCTGACCAGGCACCCCAATTTACTTGTACCTCATGTAGTTACCCAATAAAGTTACATTCCCAACTTTGAACAAAGTTCATTCATTTAATACTCATTTTAATAAAAAAAAAATGGCGTCATAAAGTATTTGTTGTCTCATTGAGTAGAAGTGCTGAGTCTGTTGGCATTTAATTTAGAGGTTAAGATTTTATGGACTTATTTTCATTTAATTTACCATGTTTGTTAGAGAGATTTGATTCTTATGATTTACCCCTATCGATTGATTATATAAAAATATGAGATTATTTCTTTCTGATTTTAGTTGGCTCGAGTCCCGGGTGAGCCAAGCGACTTTTCGAAAATTTTGGATGCAGTTATGTTTTTTTTTAATAAAGGCATGTTTTCTTTAGGTAGAATTAGCCAACTTAAGGATTTAAGGTAGTTTCCCTCCAGTACCCGACTTATTTTTCCACCCTGTATATATATATATATATATATATAAGAGGGCGTTACACTTAGCAATTTCAAGTATTTTGTATGATTTAATCATTCTTTAAACTTAATACAAGACATTTTAATAATTATAAAGATAATTATGTTAAACATACCTATGAACGATACAACAAAAATTTAATGAAATGAAATGAATACACTAATGTTTGAAAAATATAACTATATAGGTATAGACATGTACAAAAAGGTGACCCAATAAGGCATTTCTCTCGCCATCTCCGTTGCACAGAGTGTGGAGCGGTGTCCCGCATAGCCATTTAGCTGCTGTACAACGAAAGTAAGGTTCTCAACGTACGACAGTTGTATATTTTGAAATCGTTCCTCATAGTACACCGGGTTGTCATCAATTCTGCAGATTATGACAATCTACTCAGACGTAGAGTATTCAGACTTTACCTTGCCGAAAACTAATACAACATTTGCTAGACGCTTTGCCCCGTATATCGACCATCACATCTACAATCAAGTTGCAAGACACTGCAACATTGAAAGGTGCACGGTGAGACAAGCAAAAAAAGAGGTAGCAAAATGGCTTACCACAATGTCATATGAAGCCACTGAAATACTTTTGCTAAATTAACTTTTTTTTTTACATGCGCAAAATCCCCACGGATACCTGCCCACCGGAGCCGGTGGAGGAGGTTATGTCGGACTCGAACCGACTAAAACGCACGCCGCCTGTGGGTCGCTTTGGTTGCCGAAGGTGAGGTTGACAGGCATATCCCTCGCACCCCGGCCGACCCAGGGGCATCTCTCATGATCTGGCCCTCTTCTCGGGTGTGGGGACTACAAAGTCCCCAACTCGTCCCCGGAAACCACCTGTCACCCCCAGGCCGGCGCTCATGGGGGGCGGAGGTCGTTCATCGACCTCCGACGCCCGAGTTGCCTTCGTACGCGGGCAGCTTGTCTTGCGATCCTTCGTCGCTCCCGCTGCCGCTCCCGCCTCTCCTCCTCCTTCACGAGCATTACTTGCTCGCAGAAGGAGGCGCCGGCCGCCCACGCATCCGCGCAGCGAACCATCGCCGCGAGCAAGGTGGAGAGCGTGAGAACACTCACTCCCAGGGCCGCCACAAGCTCCCGCCTCGGCGTCTCCCACGCCGGACACTCGGTGAGCGTGTGCGGACCTGAGTCCTCACTCGCGTCGCAGTGATGGCACTCGGACGTTGGCTCTATCTGCATCCGACGCAGATACTTTCCGAAGCATCCGTGCTCGGTGATCATCTGCGTCAGACGGTACGAGAGGCTGCCGTGTGGCCTCTCTAGCCACTCCCCCATGATGGGTCTTACCGCCGCTACTACGGCGTGCCCTAAATTAACTTGTTATGACTTGCATTAAAACGTATTCTTTAATATTATATATTCATATATATATAGGTAGGTATATATTCACACAAACACGCGCACGCATATACACACGCACGCACACACACAAGTACACACAGATACACACGCTCACAAACACCAAATGTTCCAGATAATCTTATAAGAGTAATAATGTCGACCAAGCAAATGTAACTTGTGTAATCGTAAGAGGCACCCACAGGACAGGCTTGCCTAGTGTGGGGCCAACGGACACTGCTAAAAACTGTACTCTTATTGAAATAAAATAATTTCTTTTTTTTTTATTTCATGTACAATTTCTCGAATTTATATCAAACTTAACTTTGCAATCATAATTTTTTATTTACCAAATCATGTACACAAATGTCAACATGATTTGTTGACATTTATGATCACTGCTCCGCTCCCTTGAGTAATAGCGTGATGACATATAGCAACACACAAAAAAATCAATTCAAACCAGAAGTTCCTGAGATTAACACGTTCAAACAAACAAACACTTCAGCCTTATAATGTAATATACTGGGTGGCGCAAAAGTAAAGACCCTATTTGGTTCGGCTATAACATTTTTTCTAAATTAGAAAACTAGATTTAGGTTTTTTTAAATGTATATTTGTACCATTAAATTTCGTACCATTAGGATTTAAAGATGATGTCTTTTAAATGGTGACCTCCAGAGTTGATACACATTTGAGCCCTATTTATGACATTTTGCATAACTTGCCGTGACACTTCCTGCGATATGTTCGTTATTTCTTGACGAATGTTTTCTTTTAGAGCTGCGAGAGTCTGTGGCTTGTTCACATACACCCGAGATTTCAAAAAACCCCAAAGAAAGAAGTCTGGACTGGTCAGATCGGGTGATCTTGCAGGCCAAGGCAAATCGCCAAAACGAGAGATAACTCGGCCTGGAAAAGCGTCCCTCACTAAGTCCATAGTGTCGCGCGCTGTGTGTGCCGTAGCGCCGTCTTGTTGAAACCAGATGTGCTCCAGCCCCAATTCGTCCAAACTGGGTATCAAAAACTCACGTAACATGGTTCTGTAGCGTTCTCCAGTGACAGTTATCGCATTGCCTCCAGCGTCTTCGAAAAAATAGGGTCCGATCACTCTGTCAACACAGATGCCACACCATACAGTAACTTTTAGTGGGTGTAGAGGTGTTTCTTGAATAATGCGCGGATTATCAGTGCCCCAGAACCGAGTATTCTGCTTATTGACATGCCCTGAGAGATGGAAATGCGCTTCGTCACTCATAACCAATTTTGAAGGAAAATCATCCTCTTCAAGGTTGAGGTTTATGACGCGCTGGCAGTAATCTAGACGAGCTCGGTGGTCAGCAGGCAGCAGCTGATGAGTCATTTGAGTTTTATACGGGAACATCTTTAAGTCTTTCACCAAAATACGCTGCAGGGTCCGTCTGGAAATGCCCAATTGCGTGGCACGTCGCCTCGTTGATGTTTCTGGACACTCTTCCACATCTTCGCGCACAGCATCGATATTTTCAGCTGAACGGCCTGTTCTTGGTCTCCCAGACTTAGGTCTATCCAATGTTGAGCCAGTTGCTTCAAGGCGTGTGGCAAAGCGTCGAATTGTGCGACCAATCGGTGCCGGACGGTGGGGAAATCGTCGACGAAATTCACGTTGTGTTCTTATCACTGATGAATTATTCCGTAAGAACATTGACACAATTATTCCACATTCTTGGGGAGTAAAACGGTCCATGTTTATTTTCAGTGTATTTTACATTTGTTCACTACACAATTTTCAACAACAGAATGACAGAAAATGTCATATAAAAAAAATAAAGGTATTTTCTTTAGTGCCACTACTTTTGCGCCACCCAGTACCTAATGAAATAATAAATTCCGAAGTGAAGAATAAGCTCAGCTAATAATAAACCACGTTTTACCAAAGCTCCCTCTTGTCTGTGACTTTGCCTTTAGCTTAGATACCATCAGGCGAGGAGAAGTCAAGTTGGCGTGTCCTCTAAAAAAAAGCTTGAGTTAAGTCAATGTACGTATTATGCGATTCAAACAAGCTTCTAGCTAATCTAGTCTAGTCTTAGTATTATATAGGAGGTAGAACACGGCGGTATTTCTGCCCAATTGAGCAGTCCGACTGGGGAAGTACCTCCGCCGTACAGAATACCGCGGTTATAATAACTTCGTGTCGTGTTCCCAGCGGTGAGTAGGGTAGCCAGAGCTCACTGAAGAATTTGTGCTATCAGTGGGATTACTAAAGGCTTGTCCTGCTTTGTCCTCTACACTGACGGCACAGAGACTCTGTGCTTACAGGGTCGGCAGCGCGAGTGTGGTTTCTCTGGTGTTACACACGTCCATAGACCACGGTAACCACTTTCCATCAGGTGGGCCGTGTGCTTGTCTGCCAACTAAGTGGTATAAAAAAGTATATCTGTGGAGTAGCGGTTGAACTTTTGACTGCTACGAAGGGAGCCCAGGTTTGATTCCCGCTCAGTGCTAACGTCTATATATTTGAATATGAATATTTGCATTGGTCTAGTTCGACAGCCTCTGTGGCGTGGTGGTAGTGAACGCGACTGCTACGCAGGAGGCGCGGGTTCGATCCCCGCTCAGTGCAAATATTTGTATGCATGAATATGGGTATTTGCATTGGTCTGGGTGTTTCTATGTATAATATTTGTATGTATTTACAAAAAAAAAAGTATTTAAGTATGTTTATCCGTATTCTAGATTCCATAACATAAGCTAGTTAAACTATGCTTATCATGGATTTAGATAGCGTTGTGTAGAATGTTGTAGAATATATTATTATTATTATATACATAATATGTATGAATTGACAAAAAAAAAGTATCTAAAATATATTTATCCGCATTCTAAAATCCATAACACAAAGCTATTTGTTTGGATTGTTGTAAAATATTGCCGCATGGTTCCCGGCTGAGTAGAATTTGGACCACCCCATCTCTTCCCATGCGGTGTCGTACAAGGCGACTAAGGGATAGGGCTGTTTAACATCAGACAGATACATACAGCCCAGTCTCAGCCTCAGATGCAAGGCTCGAGTCAACTATAGTGCCCGGAATACGGCAATAGGCTCACCCCCTACCAAATACAATTATTGGTGAAACGTGGGTGTAAATTCACCTCTGCCAAACCTTCTGGGGATAAAGGCGTGATTATATGTATGTATGTATTTTCTTAGTCTACTTATTTCTCAACAGATTGCCACTCTATTCGTCTTGGTTGCGTTATCAGTGCCGAGCTATGAACAAGACGCAGAGCCTGCAGCCATATCGCCTTGTCCCGGAGTGTTCCAATACGACCCGACTCCTTCAGAAGAGAGTCCAGTGGAAAAAAGATGGTACGGCATCATCAAGTTAGCACCACGTGTTACAATTCAGTCGTTAACGCTGCATATCATTCTGGACAGTAAGGCTGATATAATTGGTGTGAGTTTGGTTCACTTATTATACTGGACACTGTATACTACATAACATACCATAAACTCAAGCCTATATCCCCGAATGTATCTAATAATGTAATGGACTGCTGAGACGAGGGCCCGGATTCGATTCCAGGTTTTAACATGGCACACACCAATGACTTTTCGATGCTTTTCGAAGTTATATGTGTATTTATCGCAGGTTTATAAGTGTCCGGTTAATGGCAATAGGCTCGCCACCTATTACATTGGGACATAAACATAAAATGGCGAATCGTGTGTGCTAGCACCTCTGCCTATCCCTTCGGGGATATAGGCGTGAGTTTATGTTATAAAACATAATAAAGGTGAGGTTGGCAGGCATATTCCTCGCACTACGGCTAACCCAGGGCCGTCTCTCTCAATCTGGCCCGCCTCGAGGTCTGACCCTCCTCGTTGCTTAACCTTCCAATAATTAAACAACAAATGTATTATTCTTCTTCATCATACCGTTAATCCCAGTTCCATCCGAAGCTCTCACCTCGCAGTCTGGGGTCCGTTTCACCAGCACATTGTATTAATCATCACTGAACAATTTATTTTTTAGAACTGGTTAGGTGAAACCAGTACCAAAGACAACATCGACTTCAAAATCGATAATAAAACCATCGTGATCGAGCAGGGCGCTCCAACCACCATACGTTTCTTCGTACAGTACAGCCCGCTAGTCCTGGCACCCAAGATTAAAATCATTCTGATGAACGATATTGAAATTTGCAACGCTGATAGACCACAACCGGCTATTGAAGAAATTGAACAATCTTTTGTTGAGCAACCTGTTACCAGAGAACCAAGGCCGTCGCTAGCAGAAATTATGCAGAGGTGGCCGATAAAACAAAAGCATAATTATAATCAAGTAGTTCCAATGAAATCTAGTAATCTTCTATCTACTGATGAGTACCTGTGAGTACCTACTAAGCATATTTTATAAAACAACCTCTAACGCTCAAACTAATTAACTGTCACACATTGCGGCGGCAGCGCGCCTCACGCGCCACCCCATTTCCGGGGACGAGTTGGGGACTTTGTGGTCCCCACACCCGAGGCGAGGGCCAAATCCAAAGAAATGGCCCTGAGTCGGCCGGGGTGCGAGGGATATGCCTGTTAACCTCACCTTCGGCAACCAAAAACGAACCACAGGCGTCGTGCGTTTTGGTCGGTTCGAGTCCGACATAACCTCTCCCACCGGCTCCGGTCATCCGTGGTGATTTTGCGCACGTAAAAAAAAACTATCACACATTAAAGGCAATCATCGACAATACAATTATTGCATACATCTCTGCCTGGTTTCGGTGATTTACAAGCGTGAATAAATGTATTTATGTATATAATTATGTGCTATAATATCACCAGTCGCTTTTTAGGGTTTTGTACCCCAAAAGGAAAAAAACCCAAACCTTATAGGATCACTTCGTTGTTCGTCTGTCAAGACCTTTTTCTCAGGAATGCTTGCAGGTATCAAGTTGAAATTCATACCGCATACTCAGGTCTATAACGTCATGAAACTGTGCAATAATTAAACTTCTAAGTCAACGCACACACATAATCACGCCTTTATCCCCGGAGGGTTAGGCAGAGGTGAATTAACACTTACATTTCACCAATCATCGCATTCGGTCCCACGTAATAGGGGGTGAGCCTATTGTGGTTTTCCGGGTACTATTGTTGACTCGAGCCATGCATATAAGGCTGAGGCTGGGCTGTATATCTGTTTGATGTTAAACAGCCCTATCCCTTAGTCACCTTGTACGACACCGTATGGGAAGAGAAGGGGTAATCTAAATTCTACTCTGCCGTGAACTACGCTGAAAGTCAACGCATTCAAAATATATTACCTACAGTTTATGTAGCTTAAGTTAGAGAACCCTCGGTGCGCGATTCAATTCGCACTTGACCGGTTTCTTCTTCGTTCATTCTTCCTCTCAACCAAAGATTAAAAAATATTGGATATTTGTAATAATTTCCGTTTTTTTATAATATAATTTGTAATATACAGTAATTTTCCCGTCCATTGCGCCCAAACAGAGAAGAATTCCAAAAAACCTTTTGTGCTCAGTATCGTTAATAGAACAAACCCAAGTTTTTTTTAAATACCTTCAATGTACTGATACGACCACTTTACGATATTATATAGGTAATTATTTAACATTTTTTAAAGCAACCGTGATGCTTCTTCGCAGTCGGCCAGCAGTGGTCGGCAGTGGCCAGAACGGTTCAATGATGGATATCGAGTTAATCAAAACCCGTGCCGCAGTGACACAGAAACTCTACAAGTGTATCAAAGGTATTGTTTTATACCTTGAATATAATTTAATAAATGTACGATGGTGATTACAATTGTATCTTGATGGGACAGACGTACGAACGTATTATTATAAATGTGAAAATTTGAGAAGATGTTCGTTATTCAAACATGCTCAAACGGTTGGATGAATCAACCGTCCTAGGACAAGTGGTAATTCGTTAGCCGTCATTTCTTTTTTATCCCATAGGTGGTAGATAAGCTCTCGGCCCACCTGGTTATCGCGGCCTATGGACGTGTGCAACGCCAGAGGAGTCATACTCGTGCTGCCAATCCTGTAAGCACAGAGAGTTTCTGTGCCGTCAGTTCATTGTGAAATAGTATGATGAATAATATGATGCATGTATGGTATTACTATTTATTTATTTATACATCATACATAAACTCACGCCTATATCCCCAAAGGGGTAGGTAGAGGTGCTAGCACCCACATTTCGGCTGTTTATGTTCAGATCCCAATGTAATAAGTGGCGAGCCCATTGCCTTAACCGGGCATTTATAAACCTGCGATAAATATCCACATAACTTCGAAAAGTATCAAAAAGTCATTGGTGTGTGCCATGGTATAACCTGGGATCGAACCCGAGACCTCGTCTCAGCAGTCCATTGCTCATACTACTAGGCTACTAATTTATAATTATATTCTATGTAGGTATTATACAAATGTATTACAATTGTTCTAGAAGGGTTAGCTAAAATTTGTTACACGGATAAATTATAACAAAATATATTTATTTTACACTTTATTGTATATCATGTAAGTAAAGAATACATGATTAAAAAGTAAACAAATATGGAAACAGTACAAAGGGCGGCCTTATCCCTTTAAGCGATTTCTTCCAGGCAACGTTTGTATAGTTAGCCAGCTTCGCCTGGAGTTACAGGGAACAGAGGATTGAAACTCCAGGTGGGTGGAGCCGCGGGTTAAGATATACAGTTAAGTTAAGTTTTACTGACTATTACTGTAAGACTTTTCTTTGTAATATCTTTTTTGTTACAGTCCTGGCATTGACGATGATTACTTCGACGGTGGCCCGCCTTCTATCAAAACACCTTGTAATGAACAGACATATTCTAAACGCTATCCCAGACAAGTAAGTATATTTCTGCCCAAGTAAGTGAAAGAAAGAAGAAAGAAAGAAAATCGTTTTTATTGCGGATCACAAATGCACATGCACATACAACATAAAAATAAATAACAACAGCACTGTCGATATTGTCTCCCCAGCATGCCGAATATTCACTTCAACACACCAAAAAAAACATCACGTGCTCCTGTTCCCGGCAGAGTAGAATTTGGATCACCCCATCTCTTCCCATGCGGTGTCGAACAAGGCGACTTAGGGATAGGGCTGTTTAACATCAGACAGATATATACAGTCTAGACTCAGCCTCAGATGCATAACTTGAGTCAACAATAGTGCCCGGCATACCGCAATAGGGTCACCCCCTTATTTCGTAGGATCGAATTCAATGATTGGTGAAATCACCTCTGCCTTAACCTTCCGAGGATGAAGGCGTGATTTTATGTATGTATATATATTTCTTTTACTAAAAAAACTATTTGTCAAGAACTACTAGACAAGTGGCAATACCTTGGACAGTGAGATTATAGAATAGAATGACAAATGTATAGGATTTGACTTACGGGAAAGTCGACCCGCCTTTTAAATCGTACCACCAATCGTACCATCGTATTATGGCAACACCAAACTATACTTTAGCGTCACCTCCAACTACCCACCATTTTAAGTTGACATCTACCGAGAATTGTGTATGGGAGCGAAAAAAAACAGTTTTCGGTGGAATTTGCTGTGAATTTTCATTCTGGTTTATAAGGTCATAACACGTGATATAGGTAAACTAAAACTACGCAGTTTAAGTTATATTACTACAAATTTAATGTATATTTTTGTCCCGTTGCGTGGTGAAACTAGGTTTTTAAGCTATGTCGTTGCATTTTATTAATTCAAAAATACGTTACCCGACTATTTTCAAACAAATCAATTTAATTTAATTATTACTTATAAATAATTAGCTATATTTTAGTGACCGCTCGACGGCAATAGGCTCGCTCCCTATTACGTAGGACTGAAAGTTATAGTTGGTGAAATGTGGTAATATGTGTTAATAGACCTCTGTCTACACCTTCGAGGACTTACAGGCATGGGTATGTGGATGTGTAGGCTTTATTTTTGTTTCTGGTAAAGGAAACTAAACGCACTCAAGACTGATCCGAAATAAGCTTTTTTGTGTAGTATTTTACTGTCTGGTACAATTTAAATTATTATGGTACAATTGAAACGACTAGTCTGCTAAACTGTACCGGTGGGGCAGACCTCTGCAAAATGTTCATTTTATCCAACGTAGAGGCAGGACATTGATCTTTTGTCATAAATTCAAGACAATAAACTTTATTTTAAATGACTAACTTTATAAGTCCTTTTATAAACGAAATATTCGAGTCCAAGTCAAAATGGTCCAATATATATTCGACTCTCCCATATAAGACATTCGTCAACGCGTTTGTCATTCTATTCTATAATACGCCGGCCAACGAATGGCAAATTGTCTAGAGGGAACTGAAAAAACACTAAAATAATCGTTTTGTGAACAATAACAGGCCTTAGACTACTTGATACACACTGTAGAAAAATATAAAATATAAGTAAATATTTATTACCATGAAGCACAATATGACCATTCTTTGCATTAACATTGACAGTTGACCTTGCATTATGCTGTCAATTTTAATGCCATGTAGGCATTGATTTACAAAAAATGTACATCGATGCATAGGTATGCCTGAGCTCTCCGCATTGTTCGCGTTCCAAGTGTCTCTTAAAACTTCATTAAAACTATAATTATATTATAATTGTATGCTCTACAACTGTAATAATAAATGCAAATATAATTTAATATTTTGACAGCGAGATGTTTACAAAAAACCCGTTTTCGTGACCTTTGACCCTGAATAACTTATTGTACGGATACAAGATCTTATTAATTGTTTAGCCAAGTTTCAAACTTAATTAAATTATGTAATTGTTCATACAAATATTAACCTTTTTATCTTTGTACCAAGATTCACTCAGGGTCGCTTGAAGATGAATTATGTTTCCGGCAGAGTAGAATTAGGGCCTCTTCCCATGCGGTGTCGTACAAGGCGACTAAGGGATAGGGCTGTTTGACATCAGACAGATATATACAGCCCAGACTCAGCCTCAGATGCATGGCTCGAGTCAACAATAGTGCCCGGAATACGGCAATAGGCTCGCCCCCTATTACGTGGGACCGAATACAATTATTGGTGAAATGTGGATGTTAATTCACCTTTGCCTAATCGTCCAGGGATAAAGGCGTGATTATATGTAAGGTGCATTGGGGTATTTCCGACTGAAATTTCTATGAGATGACTGAAGATCTGCAGTTCGAATAAATATTCTAAGTAGTTTTGCATTTACTGCCGTTATTTTTACATCAATCAATACGTTATGAACGTACTTACGATAATTATATATTAAATACTTGAATATATAAATAAGAATTTAAAATATCGCATTAGAAGTATCTGTTCATAAATTGCTGAAACAAGGTAAATTACGAAATACCTTGGGGTAATTGCGAAATCATTCAAAATTCAGTTTTATTGCAGTTTGAAAGAAGGTTTACATTGCTTTTTCGATCGTTATTACCCCATAATCAAAAGATCGGCCACTATGTAAGTAGTTTGTCTATTCTCGATTCTTGTGACTTTATATTTCGTAATAACCCCAAGAAACTATAACGGTTCTCAACATTTTCGTTAAGTATTTAGCATGAAAAATATACTAATAAATAAGCGAAATAGGTTATGGGCTGGAGCGAAATGCAGACAAGTCGAAAGTTGGATCATTATAAGTGGAGAAATGTAAAATTAAAATACATATGAGTAAAATCAGTCTTTTATTATTAAGTAACAATTTTCTTTTAAGAAGCAGCTGTTTGATATAAAATAAAATAAAATAATAATAAAACACATTGACCACATTAAGATCTTAATGTAGTCAATGTGTTTACTATATTGTGCACTCCATTTTTTACCTTTTCAATAGCTAGAGCTAAATCTTGCGGTGTATATGTTTTACTTTTTGTTCTTATGTAAGTCCGGGGCATGATAACTCTGCAAAATATATTATTGTTTTTAATAGTGGTAGGTATAAGTATGTATAATTAGTCCAAGTAGGATCAGGTAATGGTATGTACATGCTCAGCCTAAAACGGATTAACTATGCAACAAGGCCAAATATGGAATATGCATGTATTTTTTTAATATTGTTAAAAAAAAAATTCATACTTTTTTTTTAAATCATGCATATTTCGTATTAAGGGGAGGGGTTCAGGGTATTGGGGGTACACTGCAGCTGATACTGCATGAGACCGCTAGTTTTAAATATTTTTATGTTTTCATGCATAAAACCAGCTATATTTATGACAAATTTTAGCTCATTTACAATCAGACAAGTGATAAGTAGGTAAGCGATCGTACTTAATATTTGACTTACCTACTAACTTGAATTAATTATTTGAAAAGTAAAAAGTTTTACGTTGATTGAGAATCACTGTCCATTACTATGAAAAAACGATGTGGGGTTATTGCGAAACTATTTTATGTCGTAATAAACCCATTGGGGTATTTCCGTTTTACATTTTTAAAAAGGATTAAGATGTAGAGTCCCAATTACAAACACGTAAAAGCCGATAATCTATTATAAAAACAAACAACTATTTAAATAACTTACCAGAATTCCAAGATAATGAAGTTGGGGTTATTACGAATCACTAGAATTGGCGCGAAAACTTCTTGCTCCAGAAAACTTGTCGCGACGCACGTAATGTCAACTCTAGCAACGCACGATGACTGGTGGCGGCGAGAACAATAAATTGGACGTCTAGACAAATGTTGCTAGTAGAAAAATATCGCCGCGATTAGTAGATTTTTTTATCTTTCGGAATATACCCGTTTACGGAATTACCCCAATGCACCTTATGTATGTAGTTATATAGATTATTAAATTTTTGACTAAAACGTACCTGGTGATAGTTTTAGGGACCACTAAACCAATTGTGGCCACCATACCTTACCTTAGGGTCTGCGTAGACAGAGAGAAGCGCAACGGAGAGGATTTTATGAAGACACTTGAAAATCAACTGTAACGTTGAATGAAATTTAAAAGCATTTACTGAACATATCCGTTTTGCGGCGTCAGTGAGAGCCTCGTACTCGTATCGGAACCAATGAATGATATTGTAGTCATTATTAAACATTGATTTTTGAGTACTCCTCCCAAACAAATGAATACAATTTTTAAACATTTAGTATGCTAACTAATTTAATGAACTAAGATAGGAAAAAATTTAATCGGTTCAAGCGAGATTCAACTTTAACGTTATTGAAATGAAGTTCTTGAACCTGAAAAAATCCTATGCGTCATCGAAGTTACGCGAGAAGTCCATGCATACGCTATTAGTCAGAAAATGCCAGAGACCGCTCGAGTACCTATTATTCCTCTCTGTCTGCGCCGACCCTTAGTTACTAACAATCCACAGATCCAATATATCTACAAATACATTTTACTTTATAATTTCAGGACCAGTGTGGCGTGGTGGCTCTGAAGAGTATTCCTCTGATCATCAACGGCGCTCCTACTATGGAGGGTCAGTGGCCCTGGCAGATTGCTCTCTATCAGTCGATGGTAAGAATACGCTCTCTTAAGAGGGGTTCACATGTCGATGTTCGATGTGTGGCTAGTCTCTTCACAAATCAATTCACCAAGCTACATACCCTTTTACACAGACTTACACGGGTGACGAAAGCCGCACAATATTTGCCGCGCGGCAAAAATCGACTCGTGAAATCCGCGTAAACGTCAATCCCAACTGTAAGTGTAGCGATGGGCAACTATTTCTTGGAGCAAAATCATAAAAACTAATAAAACTGAGCAAGCCTCAAAGGTGTTTGTTGGTTGGCCATATAAAAATACTTTTTTTTATACCACTTAGGTGGCAGACAAGCGCACGGCCCACTTGATGGAAAGTGGTTACCGTGGCCTATGGACGTGTGTAACACCAGAGAAGCCACACTCGCGCTGCCGACCCTGTAAGCACAGAGTTTCTCTGCCGTCGTGTCGTGTAGAGGACAAAGCAGGACATGCCTTTAGTCATCCCACTGACAGCACAAATTCTCCAGTGAGCTCTGTTTACCCTACTCACCGCTGGGAACACAACACGAAGTTATTATTACCGCGGTATTCTGTAGGGCGGAGGTACTTCCCCAGACGGACTGCTGAAATACCGCCGTCTACGTCCTAGCTACTCCTAGATAGATCTGAAGATAGATCTGAAGATTACGCGAATGTCGTTTAATTTTGTTATTTCCTCACCTATCTTGACATAAAAGTGACGTCGTGTCAAATATTATTTTAACAAAATGTAAAAGCTAGGTACAAGTGATATCTGTATCTTATGAAGTAGACATTCGTGACACAACCGTTCAAAGGCTTGAGAAATGTCCAGAAATGCAGCTGTGCAATTTTTTTTGTTCATAAGCAGTATTAATTTCATTGACGAGTGGGTGGACCTGTTCAATAGTTCCCTGAGCCGCACGAAATCCAAATTGGTGTGAGGGGATTATTTGTGATTTATTAATTTCTGGCAAGAGTTAGCCAGAATACCAAATAAACCACGATAGACTCCGTTAAAAAAAAGTTTACAACTAAAACCCGACTACTAAAAAATCACGTTTTTAAAAGTATAAAACAAGAAAATATCAATGATAACCGTGGTCGTATGCCACTTTTCCCTAGAATGTATTATTTTATTATTTGTAGACTATAACGATAGGAAGACCAAGATGTTTCTAATGATATCAAAATCCTAACCCTCCTTTTGCTTTGCCGTAGTCGGGTAAAAAAGTGGTAGACTAAGATTATATTTAAAATATAATTATGAATCTTTAATTTCAGGGGATAAACTATGTGTACCGATGTGGCGGTTCACTTGTGAGTCTCCGACATGTTATCACGGCAGCACATTGCGTCACTAGGATGAGCCCTGGAGGTTTCCAGGCATTCAACCCGTCTACGCTCTTCGTCATTCTTGGAAAGCACAATTTAAGGACCTCTGTCAATGGGGTGCATCGATATGTAAGTGATGATACCGGAAACAAACGTAACACTTTGTATTTTGATCCACATTGTGTCTTAGGTGCTATATCATTTTGGCTAAGGGATTTTATCACGATTTGTTTAGTAGCCATAATTAATTTGAATACAGCCCTGTGGCGTGGCAGTAGTGAACGCGGTCACTACGCAAGACGCGCGGGTTCGATCCCCGCTCCGTACAAATATTTGTAAGCATGAATATGAGTATTTGTATTGGACTACCCTCGGAAAGCACATTCAGCTGTCGGTCTCGGTTGTCATGCGAACATCTATGGCAATTGTTACGGGTAGTTGGATTGTGGAGGTCAAATGGCAGTCGCTTCACAAAAAATATCGAAGTTCAATCAATTCCGGAGTTAGACTAGTAAAGCGGACCCCAGACTCCGAAGACAAAGCTTCGGATACGGAAGATGAAGAAGAATACATCTGAATAGTACCAAATAAATCGTGATAGAATGATATTCACGTAAATTTCCGACAGAATTTAAGTAAATTTCAGGTATCAAAGGTCACCGTGTACCCTAACTACAATAAAGCACTGTGGAGTACAGAAGAGTCCACTTTCAGCCGAGACCTTGCCATTGTAGAACTCCGGGAACCAGTTACATACTCCGACGTAGTACGCCCTGTCTGCCTTTGGCCCGAAAACCAGGTCGATATTCAAAGCGTCATCGGAAAGAGAGGTTCGGTATGTACAAAGAAATAGATTAGAACATACATGATTCCCGTAGTGAAATAATTAAACACATCTAACCAAAACCATTAAACCAGAGTAATGCATAGCAAGATTTTTAAGAAAAAATCATGAAACGATTTTCAAATCTCGAATATGTACTTGTCTTATTAGATAGGCAATTTGTAGCATAGAACAGAATACATTGATCAATGTATGAAATTGATAACGTTGACTATCATAAACGTCAAAATACGTGTCAATCTTATACCTATATATTCAACATTCTACTTTACAGTACGCGGCAAACTAATTTCCACTTGTCTAGGTTTTTTACGGGAACGTGAAATTGGCGAATTGTTAGCCAATTAACAACTTGAGCACGAACGAATTGCTGTAGCAGCACTGAATTTCAAGTGCACCGATATATATATATATAGCATAGGCTGCCTAGATTAGAGTATTATTAACCAAGTTTTAAGTAATACTTAATTTTCTGTGTTCCTAACTCCATCGGTTCCGATAATTTTCTGATTCTTCATGCAGTGAAGAGCTTTCAGGACTTCAGTACACGCAAATTATATTGAACAGAGAAATATTGAAATAATTTTCATTCTGATCTCACCCTTATAAAACAGGAGTGCCACAAGGATCTATTCTTGGTCCACGTTTTTTTTCTTTTCTGTTGCGCAAGTATAAATGATGGTATCACATAATGTAGATGATGCATAATTACCTACTTTAAAGCAGGTTGATTCTGGAAATAGAAACACAAACCGTCTTAACACTTATGGAGACAGTCATCAAGACGAGAGTTATTGAGATACGAAAAACAAATTACTGATATGTCTACTGCTCGTACTTGATAATTATATTTGTCATATAGAAGAAATTTCAATTATCTATCTCAGGTTGTGGGCTGGGGTGTCGACGGCTCAGGTGAAGCGACAGAAGAACTAAAATTAGCTGAGATTCCGGTAGTTGATGAGTTGACTTGCGTCAAGTCAAACGAATTCTTCCGAAGATTTGCATCTTCCTACACTTACTGCGCTGGTTCTCGTAGAGGTAAGAACATCTGCCATTCTTTTCAGCCACTGCAAGCATCTACAAACTTATGTACTGTGATGTCTAATCACCATCTAATTCATGGATCTCCTTGAATTCCAAAACCTCTAATGTCCTTGTATATTATGCTATAGTAACTTCACAAACTTAAAAGTTGTTAAAAAGTTTAAACATATTCATCGCTCTATTTATCCGAGCACCAATTTAGATTACATACAAAGCTTGCACTTTGAACCCCCAGGGCTAAGGCTTCCTTAACAATTTAGAAGGTTTTATGACCCCCATTGGAGCCTCAAGAGTCCAGCTCTAATCAAAGTTAATCAATTTTTTTTTATTGATTTATATAAAATATACAATTATGTTATGCACTAGTAGTGTAACAAAAACCAGAAATATTTGTTCGTACACTACGATCGTCACATTGTTGTTGTATTAGAACATAATAACATTTAATACATAATAATATTTAATCATCAAATTAAGTACGTCTTACATATAGTGTATATGTAATAAGTCACTACAAATTCGCAGAACAAAGTGTCTCATATCGTTATGATGTAATAACATAGTATTTTCTTTTTGTACCGCGGTGCGAATAAAACATTTTTTTTCTGTAGTTTATAATTTTATCCACGATTGTTTTTTAAAGTTACACTATAAAACTAGTTGGTTACCGCTACGTGTTAAGCTACATACAAACAGGATGTGTACTGCACAGAAAATACTGTTTTTTTTTTAATATATTATATATGGTTCGTATAGGGTTTTATTTCGAGATTTTCTTCTCTTGTAGTGATATCGTCTGCTTCTTTTTCCATTAGTCGACTCTTACGACACCCTTCGGATGAGATGAGATAGTGATACTTGTATACTATACGACACCAGAGATAACACCAAGCAAACAGACGAACATTTTTAAACATTATATTTGCAAAATAACACTAACGAACTTGATATTTTATAGGTTCATCAGTATGCGTTGGAGACAGCGGCAGCGGTATGGTGTTTCAAAGGTCTGGAATCTGGTACCTCAGAGGTTTAGTCTCGGTGGCAGTGGCTAGCCATGAAAAGTACCGATGCGACCCCACTCACTACACAGTATTCACAGATTTAGCCAAATTCTTGCCCTGGATCAAGCAAAATATTTATGATTTGTAATGCCGTCAATATAACTATAAGTACAGAATAATTTGATTGAGATTGTAAATACTTATTACATCTATTTTGTTTATATTGTTCTTTTCTTACTTAAAGCCCGACGTGAAAACGACGGGGTGTTATAAGTTTTATATGTGTCTGTCTTATCGTAGCTCCCAAACGAATGCACCAAAATTGATAGAACTTTGTTTGTTTGAAAAGTGAATTAGTCGGCAGTGTTCTTATCTATGTTGGATGAAAATTGATCCAAGATGACAGCCACCACAAAATATCGGATCGCATATATTTATACAATTCCTTCAATACAGGGATCAAATGCTTCAATTACGATAATAAAAAGATGGGGTCAGTTGTAATGATACAAAGTAACACTTACTTTACTTAAACGTAATCTCCTATTTAAAAGAAATAAAAACAAAATTGGTTTGTAAGTACATTACCATAAAAGTTCGGGCGCCTTGGAGATACACATGCCTAGGATAATCAGCGGATATTGGAAACTTTTAATCTTCCGGTGGTGAGCTAAATGAAACCAAACTGTGAGGTTTAAGGTTTTATTGTCCACTCCAGTGTTGAAGGCTTCACTAGTAGAATACTATAATACAAACAAATTTCAACTCAAGAAGGCCGCCACCACAAAATGGATAAAAATAATTGAAAGTAGGTGAAGTGAATTATACATGTATACATTTTTCCATTCAATAATTTATTATAGAACACTAGCTCACCCAGCAAACGTTGCTATGCCATGTATTTTTATTTCTACAAAAATAACTTATTTACTAATGTAAGTGTGCGGGGGTTTACTAATAATCGAAAGATAAAAATCGCGATAGAAAAATAGGGGATGATCGTAGAGGGTTGAAAATTCAGGGTTGTATGTATTTTTTAATGATGTATAATGAAAAGCAATGAAAATATGAAAAAAAATCTATAAATTAAAAAAGAAATTTAGGGGAGGACTACCCTCATCGTTTAGGGGAATGAAAATAGATGTTGTCCGATTCTCAGACCTACCCAATATGCTCACAAAATTTCATGAGAATCGGTCAAGCCGTTTCGTAGGAGTTTAACCACAAACACCGCGACACGAGAATTTTATATATAAGATTAAATTAATTTCTTTGTATACCTGCATCAATTGCATATTCGCATGTTTGATGGACCGTCGTAATTTCCGGTGCTGGGCCGACATCATCATCGATCTTTTAGCAAATATGGTCAGCCAACTTGTTTATTCTATAAGCTATGTTGAAAACTTTAGTTCTTTGTCGGATAATCTTGTTAGGCATCGTATCCTTCCATGAAATCAATTCTACCGCTGCGTGACTTTTTGGTGGCGGACTATAACTTTTTCAATGAGAAAAATGCACCAAATAGAAATGTTTCGATTTCATACGAGTGAAAATGTAGGTCCTTTGGAAACTTCATCCCTGTAGAAGGAGGCCCTAGGCACGAGCCCCATGTTCCCTTATGGTAAAGACGGTCCAATTGAGCAGTCCGACTGGGGAAGTACCTCCACCCTACAGAATACCGCGGTCATAAAAACTTCGTGTTGTGTTCCCAGCGGTGAGTAGGGTAGCTCAAGTCAGTGGGAAGACTAAAAGCTTGTAATGCTTTGTCTTCTACACTGACGGCACAGAAAATCTGTGCTTACAGGATCGACAGCGCGAGTGTGGCTCCTCTGGTGTTACACACGTCCATAGGCCACGGTAACCACTTTCCATCAGGTGGGCCGTGTGCTTGTCTGCCACCTAAGTGGTATAAAAAAATAAAATAGACGGCATTGAATATGGGTATCAAATCAAAGGGCTTGACTAGTAGATCAATTTAAAAAGTATGACTTAAAAATTAAATTGACAATTTACAAAGGCCCAGTCACAAAAAAACTACCAAACAGTAGAAAATAAAATGTGTACGTTACACCCTTTGACCTTTAACTTTGGTCTTAAAAAAAAGTACAAATCCTAGGTAGACTATTCCACAGCTATCTAAGTAATAATGGAAATGCTGACTCTAGCAATGGAAGTCTATATAATTTTACAGAGTAATACCCGAACATAAAAATATAAACGTCCTAATAGAGCACCTCCTTCGTTTTCTAATTCGATTAAAAATAGGGTTTGTGTTTGTGCTAAGATCTTTTACAAGGTTTGTGAAATTATTCTCAAAAACAGAATAGTTCACACCGTGACTACAGGACTATTTTGAAAGCGTTAAAACGAACCTCTAAAATATTCAATATCGGATCGATAATTTTTACTGGAGCTAGAATACTATCATGTAAGCGACACGTCTTTTAAGCGGGACGTGAAAAAGCATATGAGGCCGTCAAGCTGAGTGTCACCATTTTCACATGGCATGTGTAGTAGGTGACCCTCTTTTCTGAGACTTTGCCTTCAGCTTACCATCAGATAAGGCGAAGTCTAATTGACGTGTTCTACATAAAAAAAAGAGGAAAAACTCAGATATTGCCGATATTTTTAACATGTTGTCCAACTCAACAGTGGATATTATTTATGTATGTGCTGGTGGCCCCCTCTGAGCCTACCTTCGCGTGATGTGCTCTATTTTTAAATAATTGCACTACCCAAGGTAGTCTCAGGTGACGAGACCCTAGCCAGATGGACTGACGACCTGAAAAAGGTGGCTGGGACAGACTGGATGCGGAAGGCGGAGGATCGGAGAAAATGGCGCACATTGGGAGAGGCATATGTGCAGCAGTGGACTGCAGTGGGCTGATTGATTTGATTTTTTTGATGCTAGTGCTGCACTCTGGCAACTCAAATGACACAATATCAATATACATACAACCAGCTGCGACAGTGACGATTGTTTTTATCTTTTTCTTGCACCGATAGATGGCACTGCCATTTAGATGACATAAGATTTTTTCGAGTATACTCCTGGGCGTAGTCAGAACCAGGACCGGTAGTAGAAGTAGTTATATTATATTTTTATATAACTGACTGAATTGGCTGTGGACTGGACACATTTATTTGTCGCAGAATCAATGGTCCTTAGAGCAGTTAAGTCCTAGAGTTAAGACCACGAGATGGCAAACGCCAGGTGAGATGCCCCCAGTCAGATAGACTTACGACCCGAAAAAGATGGATGCGGAAGGCGGAGGATCGGGAGAATGGGCTCACATTGGGATAGGCCTATGTTCTGCAGTAGACTGCGATAGGCTAAGAATTGATTGATATATATAACATATTCTACCACAATTACTGGTGGTAGAAACTTGGTGGCACAAATTTGTCTCAAGTTTCGACCGGGTAGGTACCACCGTGCACTATTGCGAAAAACCCTCCATAGCAATTCAATCTCGGTTGGATTGTGTTCAGGGGTCAGCATGTGCATAGCCGGGCAGAGGTGGTGGTTGTCGCAGCACTAGTGGGACCAGTGGGTCTTGGCGTAGTCTAGTGGGGATGGCGCGGGGCGATGCGCCGAACAGGGAGACCTGTAGAAACGGTGGTGCCGCTGGCCGCCCGCGGTATAGTACAGGGGCCCAACTGGGGTTAACCACCTTGGGAGGCTGCCTCACCAGGCCGCGCATAATCCATAAAATGGTTCGTCGTGCCGGTTGGTGACCGGATTTGGGAGCCCGGCGACCATACTCGGGGGGGTACGGGGGCCCTTCCGTTCGGCGCGTCGGCTCTCGCCATGCCTCACATTCATAGATAAAACCAATATCCCGCGCTTTGTCACACGGTGCTGCGGCGGCAATCACTTCTTTTTTCACGCCTTCTCCCACCCAAACTCATGGCAGCGCAATTTACAGAAAAAGGCAACACAGCGGCTCGTCACACTCCCAAAAGCTTGCTATTTGAGGTGGAGTCCACTAACATCTGTGGGCTCCATGCAAACCTCAACGCCGTCCACCAACACCTAGAGACGGCGAAACCTGCCATGTTTTTTCTAACGGAGACGCAAATACACCGCCCTGACGACACGACCTACTTGCTCTACCCTGGCTATGTTCTTGAGGAAAGTTTTCGTGCAAAAGCCGGGGTGTGCGTGTTTGTTAGGGCGGATGTTTGCTGTCGCCGTTTGCGCTGCCTAGAGGACCCATCCTTCTCCGTCCTTTGGGTACATGTAGACCATGGCCCTACGAGTCAGATCTATGTGTGCCTCTACCGTTCCCATACAGGAGATGCTGAGACAACTCGACTCTTTGAATATCTGAGTCAGGCGGCAGATGATGCGCAGGAGCGATTTCCGAATGCCGAAATGGTATTTTTGGGGGATTTTAACGCCCACTACGAGATCTGGTTGGGCTCCTCCAAAACAGACCATGCGGGAAGAGCCGCCCACGCATTTGCTCTGGCGCACGGCCTGACCCAATTGGTGCACGAGGTCACTAGGATACCAAGAAGGTCGGGCCAAGCACCTTCTCTGCTAGACCTTCTGCTGACGAGTGATCCGGACCGGTACAGTGTACCGGTGCGAGCCGCTTTAGGCAACTCTGACCACTGCCTGGTCTGTTCCACGGTGCCTATTATAGCGCCCCCACGACCCATGCAGGGGAAGCGGCGTCTCTGGCACTACTCGTCAGCGGACTGGGATGGACTTCGTGACTATTTTGCGTCCATCCCGTGGGTTGAGCGCTGCTTTGAAGGTAAGAACCCATCGGATTGTGCTACTGCTGTCGCCGGTGAGATCGGTCTGGGTATGGAATACTATATCTCATACACCGATGTCACCGGTGACCGCGGGGTGCGCCCTTGGTTCGGGCGCGAGTGCGCGGAAGCTGTTGAACAAAAACAGTCTGCGTACCGCGCTTGGGTAAGGGCGCGCGCCACGCGCCATCCCAATCTGGGCCACTTCAAGGCGGCGTACAACAGAGCCACAAAGGTCTGTAGAAGGGCCTATGTCAGAGCGGATGCCCTGCGCATAGCGCGGCTTGGTCAAGAGCTAGTGATGCATCCCACGGGAAGCCGTGGCTACTGGCGACTGGCTAAAACCGTGCAAGCCAACTTCTGTCAGCCTTCGCTGCCTCCGCTGCGTAACCCTGATGGATCCCTGGCCCATGAGCCGCAAGAGAAGGCAAATCTGCTGGCTAATCTCTTTGCGGCCAACTCCCGAATCGATGATTGTGGTACGCAGCCACCAACACTACCCGACAGTGACCACGCGATGCCTGATATCCATATCAGGCAACGCGATGTCCGTGCAGTGCTGCAATCACTCGATGTCCGGAAAGCCAGTGGTCCGGATGGTATTCCAGCGGTAGTTTTGAAAAAATGTGCAGCGGAGTTGTCTCCAATGCTTACGCGCCTGTACCGGCTATCCTACAGTTCGGGTACAGTGCCTTTGCCTTGGAAAGAGGCGAATGTTCAGCCGATTCCCAAGAAGGGGGATCGCTCGGAGCCAGCCAACTATCGACCCATAGCCGTCACCTCAGTGCTGTGCAAAGTGTTCGAGCACATAATTAACAAACAGCTCATGCGGCACCTAGAGGATCACTCCTTAATTAATGACCGGCAATATGGCTTCAGACCGAAACGGTCAACGGGTGATCTTCTAGCATACGTTACCCATCTTTGGGGTGAGGCTATGGACAAGCACGGTGAGTCACTGGCAATTAGTCTTGACATCGCCAAAGCTTTCGATAGAGTCTGGCACAAATCGCTTCTTTCTAAGCTACCTGCCTTTGGTCTGCCTTCTAGGCTGTGCAACTGGGTTGCTAGCTTCCTGCAGGGGCGCCGTATTCGCGTCCTTTGTGACGGACGAGCTTCGGAGTTTCTGCAGGTTAATGCTGGCGTGCCCCAGGGGTCCGTCTTATCACCCACTCTCTTTCTTCTGCATATCAACGACATGCTGTCTACCGGCAATGTTCATTGTTATGCAGACGATAGCACTTTACATGGGAGTTATCATGGACATCCAGCGGCCAAGCAGTCAAATATCGCAGAGAAAAGGCAGCTTCTTGTCACTGAGCTTGACGGGGTCCTGAATCACATTTCTCAATGGGGCTCTGAGAACCTGGTTGAGTTCAATGCCAAGAAGACGCAGGCATGTGCGTTTACAGCAAAAGTATCTTCTTTCCTTCCCCTCCCCACTCTTCAGAGCACGCCACTGCCACTGCAGGACAATCTCAATATCCTAGGTATGGATGTTCGCTGCAACCTGAATAACAAAAACTACATCGAAAGCATCATCAAAACAGCCTCACGAAAACTCGGAGTCCTGAACAGAGTGAGACGATTTTTCACGCCGGAGCAGCGGTGTCTTCTATACAAGACACAAATTCGCTCCTGTGTGGAGTACTGCTCGCATCTCTGGGATGGTTCAGTAAAGTACTTACTAGATGCTCTCGACAGGTTGCAGCGACGTGCGGTCCGCATCATTGGGAATCCCGAGATCACGAACACCCTAGAACCTTTACAGCTGCGTAGAGATGTTGCGTCCATGGCTGTATTTTACCGTCTGTACCATGGGGAGTGTTCTGATGAGCTCTTCCAATTAGTCCCACCCTCCCCTTTCCTACACAGGACAACGCGTGCAGGTCTTAGATGTCATCCGCACACGGTGCAAAACATCCGATCAAGAACCAAGCGGTTCGGAGACTCTTTCCTCTGTCGCACCATTAAGGCCTGGAATTCATTACCAGCTCACGTGTTTCCTTCTTCCTACAGTCCCGGGTCCTTTAAGCGGGGCGTGAAAAAGCATATGATAAGGCCGTCAAGCTGAGTGTCACCATTGTCACACGGTATGTGTAAGTAATGGTGACCCTCTTTTCTGGGATTTTGCCTTCAGCTTACCATCAGGCAAGGCGAAGTCCAATTGACGTGTCCTATATAAAAAAAAAAAAAAAAACTAGGTTTAGTAAAATCAATATTTCTGTGAACTGAAGGTCACTTTCCTTTTAAGAATGTCAAATCGTGCTAAATTGTGTTTGATTTACATAAGCATTTGACGGAGACAACCACTACACATAAGCATTTCACGGAATCGTCAGTTTTACTCACAGATGGTTTTACTCTTAGGTTGTACACAGTAGTAGTCTGACAAGTAGATAATATATAGGAGGTATACCTAGTCTAGCCATAAATATTGTTACGAAGAAAAAACATTATTTTTTCTTGCAAATAATATTTATTACTTTTACAGTGTGTTAGTTTAATACAGATATAATAATTTTATTTTCTATATTATTTACATATTTTATTCTAAGTAATCTATACAGAAATAATTTATAAATATTAAATACAATAAAAATAAAATAACTATTATACAACTTATAGCTAAGAACAATTAAAATGCGTCGTAGAATTCCTCCGCATCGCATGCCTCTTGTGGCAGCGTTCCCAGAAGACTGGCAGCATTGCCACGTTGTATGGCAATGCTTATTCTCTGACCTAAAAAGAGGCCAGCCTTCTGGTCACGAGAAGCGTCGACCATACGCTTCGCAATCTCACGGAAGAGGTTGCGAGCGCTCGGACCCCATGACCCCAAAGTCTCGACTCCAAACGGCACAAATTCATAATCTCCGATGAGATTGGAGTATTTGCGCCGCTTGAGAGCCTCTGCAGAAGCAGCAGCAGCTCCAGCACAGCCAGCCGTGCTAGTTATATGGGTAGGAGCCATGGTATCAACGCATGTGGCGTCCCACACCAGAGTCCTACCCATCTTCCATGGCATTAACGACATGCCATCCGGTCTCTTGCCATCGTCACGCGCCAAACCGTTTGGTTCTAGTACAGCTGGTACACCGGCGGTGACAAGAGCACGGCGGATTATGTCATTGAGGCTGGCGTGCCGTGGAATTCGCCCTGCGCTCCTGCAGCACGACAGACCATGGTGTCCGAGTCTGTCAACGGCTTCTCCACAACGGCATTGATGCGGAGAAACACACGGCGCACCTAAACGGAGACAAGTTGCGATGCGGAAGGTAGTATCATCTAATATAGTCCCTACGTTAGATGACGGAAGAGCTTGTAGCCAAAGACCCGATTCCCACACTCCAACCGCCAGTAAACGGGCACGCTCAGCAGCGTTGGAACATGTATTTAGTAATTTTTTTCCAACTAAGCTGCAGAGCGGCCCGTCCCACTGACGCTGTGAGAAGAGGTTCCTTGGGAGATCGGTGTTTGGACATGCAATTTTCCAAGCGTTCACTGCATCAGTCTTACACAATACTTCAGAATTAACTAGTGTAGGTGCAAGGATTTTCCTAGTTAATTCTTCGGTACTGTGGACTGAAGACAGGAACGCTGGTAAGCTGACATCTGAAATTTTGCGAATACCGAGCCCACCCAAGCGAATCGGTAGAGTCGCTTGTAGTAAAGCTCGGTCATCCAAGGCCACATTTAAAATTTTGGTGAGGGTATTTTCTATAATTTCGTCCATTTTTTTCAAAATTGTTAAATGTTTAAAAAATGGCGTTGATCTTAGGGCATGGGTGAATTTTGGAACGAATAGGCAATACCGAAGAATAGTGAAAGCCGAGTGTATATTAATTTTGAGTAGGCGATCCGAAATGTCACTAAAATTTTGAATTTTTTCCTCTATAAATGAGGTATAGGCATCTTCTAGGATTGGGGACCCGAGGAGACGTAAAGAGTCTTTTTCTAAAATTTTGATGGTGGGAGCTATGGAATTGAATTTAGAGATAGTAGAAATTTTGTCCGAAACGTCGTTTAAAAAAATCTCGCATTTGCTGTCATTTAGTTCTAAACCGATTAATCTAAATTCATTTTTAATAAATGCCAAATCTTGTAAAACTGTCTCCACATCTCCCCCTAGAGTCCCATCGTCTAGGTACCATACATTAAATTTAGAATTTAACCGCTAAACACACAAACCGTTTAATACATAAATATAAAACCATTTAAAATATAAAAAGCTTATTCGAAGTGGTCTCCATTGGCTGCAACACAGTCCTTTAAACGTTGAGGCCAGTTATCAATAGAAGCACGCACTCTTTCCATGGGAAAATTCTTCACTGCCAATGGATTGTTTTAGGGACTCCAAATTATCATGGGGTTTAGAGCAAGCCATACTCTCTAAAACTGACCATAAATCATAACCCAGCGGATTAAGATCGGGACTAGACGACGGCCAGTCTTCAGCTCTGATGAAGTCCGAAACCTTCACTACCAACCAAGACTGCGTGGACCGAGCTTTATGACCCGGCGCTGAGTCTTGTTGGAAGGACCATACTTGGTTATTGAACATGGTGTTGTTAAGGGGTTTAACTACCTTCTCAAGAATGGTATCTTGATACACTTGTGCCGATGTTTTGATACCTTTTTCACTAAAATATGGCTCAGTCACTCCTTCATAGCTAACACCCCACCAAACCATCACTGAAGTCGGATAATGCCCACGTTGCACTCTGTCGACTAATTGGGAAGCTTCCTTAGAGCTTTGAGCATAAATACGGTCATTTTGTTTGTTAAAATGTTGCTCAATTGTAAAGATTTTCTCATCCGTAAACAAATTTTTTCTGTGACCTCCCTTTGCGTACCGCTTCAGTAGTTGCTTCGATTTTACCACCCTATTCTTTTTTTTTTTATCAGTTAAAAAATGACCAGTGCGTCTCTTATAGGCTGCAAGTCCTAAGTCATCTTTTAAAATGCGCGACATGGTTCTGGGTGCTATCTTCATCTCCCGAGATAAATTCTTTTGCTTTCGGACAGGATTTCTTCGAATTCTTTCCCTTACTGCTTTGACCACCTTTTTCGTACGAATACTACGTGGACGGCCAGATCTTTTTCTGTCACAAACAGAGGAGGTCTCATTGTACCTATTAATAGCCCGGTACACAAACATTTGACTAATACCAAGCGTATAGAGAGTTTTAAAAATTACATTCGGCTCCATACCAACTTTGTGTAATGCAATCACAGCGGTTCGGTTTTCTTTATCACCCCACTCCATTTTAATATAGCAAAATATTGTACAATGTATTGGCGCCAAAATTAGAAAACACAATGAACAATCGTATAAAAATGACAGATTCCAAATTCAAATGTAATATCTTTCTTATTTTAATTGTAACAGTATTTATGGCCTGACTAAGTATATGGTTTAAAATAGATGCAGGTGCACGCACTGTTATAGTCGCGATCATCCAATAATACAGGCTGCACGAACTAGTTTTCTAAATATAACACAGAAGAAGGTGCTTGAACTTCAAGTCCTTGTTCAAGTAAAGGTTTATTTACTTTTCTTCTTCGCGTATGTACCTAATGCGTATTATTTTGCAAAAACGCAATGGCTCCAATTAAGTAGATATCTTCATATTTACTAATTGAACGTCATTGACAACAAAATTATTAAGGAATTAAATTTGCATTATACCAAAACAAGCCTTTATTCTCTTATTCGATCTCTTTTTTACACGCTTTTATGTAAGAAAATCTTGGATGCTTAATTTGACCCACTTCTCGGTCTTCGATTACGATGAAATTTTGCACAAGCTCTGAGTTCTGATGACAATACATGACTATTTAAGAAACGTCTTTACAAATCTAATATGGAGGCATCCCCAAGATGGCGGACTGGCTGTTTGAAATCCACTCCCATGATATGGGTATCAAATGAAAGTGTTTGCTGTCAGGAATACGAAAAAAAATAGTCACGTGACTTAAATCCAACATGGTGGACATCCAAGATGGCGGATTGGGTATTTGAAATGCAGTCCTATTAGAGACGAGAAGAGATTTACTTTATTTGAACTTCACTCATATCTTTCTTTCTCTTTGTTTTTTTTTTAATACACCTTGTTTCTAGTTTATTTGCTAACTACACCAAATCTTTAGCTTTATTACACTACTGTCCATCCCAAGGTTGCCTGGAAGATATCGCTTCCAGCGATAAGGCCGCCCATTGTACATTACTATTAATTTACTACTAACCACACCTAACATCGACATATACCATGATTCTCGGAATAGATTTAAAATTAAAATATTTAGTGCCCTTCGAGCCTCCAAGAATAACAATATTGTCACCACTTAATTAAAGTAGATAGTATACCTATTCAGTATAAAAAATAAGTTATGGTAGGTATGTAATTCATTTACTATCTCTGCTAAACTCACGCATAACTGTCATTTGTCTAATCAATTCTCTGTGCTAATATAGGTTTCTTTTTTTCTTTTCTCTTCAATATTGTAATATTACGCATGTTGGTTTATCCGTAATTGGCAAATGTATCAGCCACATTACTCGCTAAACATATCTTATAAACGATTTGTAATACATTTGCTGTGGAAAACCTATTAAATAAATAAATAAATAAATTACTACTAAGACTAAAAAGTATAAAATAAAAATTATAGTTTAAAAAACACGCTTTTAGCACGCACTAAAAATTACAAAATAATTCGGACATTCAGTTTGATTGAGATTTCAGTTCGTGATGAATGATAAATATTCATGTAATCTATATCTACTCTTTTTGGACAAAACGCTCCACGTTTTCTTTCATAATAAATCATAGTAAATATTCATTGATGATGATTACCTAGTTATAACCATTTCGCATAGGTAATTATTTATCGTTCATCACGAACTGAAATTGTTTATATTTACCTGCGATCTAATGAAGATTTGGCAAAGGAAAATCTCTAGAGTCATCAAACTAAATGTCGGAATTATTTTGTAAATTTTAGTGCGTGCTAAAAGCGTGTTTTTTAGTTTTTAAACTATTATTTTAATTTTCATCATCCCGGTTGCATCCAAAACTTTTAGATCCATACATACATATGCTCATGCCTATTTCCCTCTGGGGTATGCAGAGACAGCAGCCCGTTAAGTGAAATTAAAAATTAATAAGTACTTTTAAATTTATTTAACACTTTGAAGCCCGCGGTCCGCTTGATTCAGGTCCAGTTCCGGGTTCCACAAATCGTTTCGTTTAGATTGTCTGAGCCCACAACCCCAAGAGTAAGTCTACGCCAAAGCCTCATGCATCAGTGGATAGGTGAGTTCCGATCAGGCCCGGTTAGTTTTCTAGTCTAATGTGACTGGCCTGTCTCCTTATGGAATGCAAACAACGCTATCAAATAATATACCCCGGGACATATATCTTGGACCTAAAATATGGTCTATACGGGTTTGACCGAAAAGAAATTACCAAATTATCACTTCCCAAAAAATCTATAAATAAACTAGCTGTATCCTGTCACACTTCGCTGTGGCACATTGTGATTGAATGGTTGCGAAATGAGAAACAAAACAAAGTGGTCCACAACTGATAGTTAGTAAAACTGTTTTTTCGTGGTCGCGGATATGTGACTGATGCAAAAATTAGATAAAAACAATCCTTGATGCGGATTATATATCATGCTAAAATTTCCGCTCGATCAGTTCAGAACTTTTGTGAGTTTTTTAAACGTACACAAACCAACAAAACATTTTTATATATATGTAGATAGATATTTATAACACAAACGTTAAACAATAACTTGTTTACTAACTTTGTGATACCATTGTTTCAATTGGAATAACACATTTTCCGCAAAATAAATAAATATTTGGAACTGTTTTGGAGTTAGACCGAATAAATGGTTATAAAAAAATAACCACGAAAAAAATTGCCTTCCAACCTAACCTATCCAAGTTGGGATGCGCAGTAGGTATTCGATTTGGAACCGTTTCGGTGCACCATCGAAATTGGCAAATTGGAGCCTTAAATATATGCCTATATTACAATAAAATTACTTTATTGAATATTGTAATACCCAAAAATTCAAATTTTTTGTCATAGCAAAATAAATCGTTTGACTAACCTTCATTGTCTAAAGATTGTTTGCTGTAATTAATCGTTTGATTACTGATCAAATGCCATAATGATATTATCCTAAGTAATATTCTGCCAAAAAAAAGACGTAAAGAATAAGTGCATTCTAAAATTATTCCAAATTATTGCATTGGTATAAAAAATGTATCCAAAATTTTTTAGGGTAGAGAAATTTTACCAAAATGTTTTCGGCTAACGTTCGATACTATACGCAACAACCTACGCGTTACCTGAGTGTCTTGATCAAAGCACAGCTCAATATGGATTGGACGAACTCAAATTAAACAAGCATAGGTAAAATTATTTATTTAATATTTATATAATGTACACGGAAGTTATCTAAATTAAAATATATAAAAAAGAACCAGAATATACCGAGTCTAGCCATAAATATTGTTACGAAGAAAAAACATTTTTTTTTATTGCAAATAATATTTATTACTTTTACAGTGTGTTAGTTTAATACATAAATATAAAACAATTTAAAATATAAAAAGCTTATTCGAAGTGGTCTACATTGGCTGCAACACAGTCCTTTAAACGTTGAGGCCAGTTATCAATAGAAGCACGCACTCTTTCCATGGGAAAATTCTTCACTGCCAATCGTATGGATTGTTTTAGGGACTCCAAATTATAATGGCGTTTAGAGCAAGCCATACTCTCTAAAACTGACCATAAATCATAATCCAGCGGATTAAGATCGGGACTAGACGACGGCCAGTCTTCAGCTCTGATGAAGTCTGAAACGTTCACTTCCAACCAAGACTGCGTGGACCGAGCTTTATGACCCGGCGCTGAGTCTTGTTGGAAGGACCATACTTAGTTATTGAACAAGGTGTTGTTAAGGGGTTTAACTACCTTCTCAAGAATGGTATCTTGATACACTTGTGCCGATGTCTTGATACCTTTTTCACAAAAATATGGCTCAGTCACTCCTTTATAGCTAACACCCCACCAAACCATCACTGAAGTCGGATAATGCCCACGTTGCACTCTGTCGACTAATTGGGAAGCTTACTTAGAGCTTTGAACATAAATACGGTCAATTTGTTTGTTAAAATGTTGCTCAATTGTAAAGATTTTCTCATCCGTAAACAAATTTTTTCTGTGACCTCCCTTTGCGTACCGCTTCAGTAGTTGCTTCGATTTTACCACCCTATTCTTTTTTAAATTATCAGTTAAAAATGACCAGTGCGTCTCTTATAGGCTGCAAGTCCTAAGTCATCTTTTGAAATGCGCGACATGGTTTAGGGTGCTATCTTCATCTCCCGAGATCTTTTGCTTTCGGACAGGATTTCTTCGAATTCTTTCCCTTACTGCTTTGACTACCTTTTTCGTACGAGCACTACGTGGACGGCCAGATCTTTTTCTGTCACAAACAGAGGAGGTCTCATTGTACCTATTAATAGCCCGGTACACAAACATTTTTTTTATTATTTTTTTTTTTTTTTTTTTTTTTATTTTTTTTTTACGTGCGCAAAATCCCCACGGATACCTCCCCACCGGAGCCGGTGGAGGAGGCTATGTCGGACTCGAACCGACTAAAACGCACGCCGCCTGTGGGTCGTTTCGGTTGCCGAAGGTGAGGTTGACAGGCATATCCCTCGCACCCCGGCCGACCCAGGGCCATCTCTCACGATCTGGCCCTCTTCTCGGGTGTGGGGACCACAGAGTCCCCAACTTGTCCCCGGAAACGGGGAGGCGCGCCACGCGCGCCGCCGCCGCGGCCTGCTTCTGCAAGGGTGACAGGCGGCTTCACCTGTCACCCCCAGGCCGGCGCTCATGGGGGGCGGAGGTCGTTCATCGACCTCCGACGCCCGAGTTGCCTTCGTGCGCGGGCAGCTTGTCTAGCGATCCTTCGTCGCTCCCGCTGCCGCTCCCGCCCCGCCTCCTCCTTCACGAGCATTACTTGCTCGCAGAAGGAGGCGCCGGCCGCCCACGCCGGTACACAAACATTTGACTAATACCAAGCGTATGGAGAGTTTAAAAATTACATTCGGCTCCACACCAACTTTGTGTAAAGCAATCACAGCGATTTGGTTTTCTTTATCACCCTACTCCATTTTAATATAGCAAAATATTATACAATGTATTGGCGCCAAAATTAGAAAACACAATGAACAATCGTATAAAAATGACAGATTCCAAATTCAAATGTAATATCTTTCTTATTTTAATTGAAACAGCATTTATGGTCAGACTAAGTATACCAGCATAGGTTATTATCCGCGCGCGTCAGGGCTTCGATCGTCTCGCAGTTTAGGTTTAACATATATGTCCCGAGGTATGCCAAGATTTTTTATTATTCTCACAAACTGCTTTGCAAAGAGCTCTCGTCATTCTCGTTAGCTCTTTCGCGAGGGTCGCTCGCTATCCATTTATTGTAAGATAATTTGTGAACATATAAACGTAATAACTACTTATTTAAATGTTCAATAATGGCTAGAAAAGTTCTTTTAAAAATGGTGAGAAAAAGCTTTTGATATAATTTTATTGATCGGTTTTGTTATTGTGTGTAAATAACTCATACAGGAAGTTCCTAGTGGGCGAATGTCATTCGTAAGTAGTTGATACGAGTTGATGGTTGAGAACCGGTTCGTGATGCTATGGAGCCAGCTTGCTGCTGCTTCATTTGCAAAAAATTTTACTTACCAAGGATATTTGGACGGCGCGGCGTCTGTAGGTTAGCGGTAGAGCCTTCAACCGCTACGCAGGGGGTGCGGATTCGATTACCGGTCAATACAAATATTTGTATTCATGAATATGTATATTTATATGTCTCAGCGTTTCTATGTATCCAAGTTAGTTTATCAGCATTCTAGAAGCCATAACACGAGCTAGTTAAGCTATGCTTACTTTGGACATAATATATGTGAAATAAATACCTACTTAGTTTTTATACGCCTCTCCCAACCTTGGAAAGCTTTGGCCTACTATTTCCGCGCTGGCCAGACGGGTTGGTACAAGGTTTTATTTCGAGTTTTCCTTCTCTCGCAGTGATATAGTCTGCGTGCTTTGGCGTTAGTCGCCACTTACGACACCAGTCGGATAAGCCATCCCATGAGATCAAGTATCACCACCCTATGGTGATGTTACTTGTATTCTTGCTTCGTCACCACACGGATTAGTAGGCCACAGCCACATTGGGCGTGGCCTACTAATCCTAATGGTCCAGCAGTGGACTCCGAAGGGCTCATTGATTAAATTGATTGAGTTACTTTTTATACATATGCCTTGGATCTAGATCAGTGGTGGGCAAACTTTCTTAATGGGAGAGCCTGAAAGTTTAAGAAATTACTGAGTAGGATCTCCCCCCCTCTTCTCCCCAACCCACTTTGCGGGGTTGGTTATCTGGGACTCGAGCAAACTAAAATATCTCTCGCCGAACCGAACCGGTTACCGAAGAGGGCCAGCTCGTAAGAGATCGGGGTTCTCTTTTAAACTGGCCCTCTTCGGTTGTGGGGACTTTTATTCGAGCTGGCCCGCGAGTCGTACTTTGCCCATCACTG
Source organism: Eilema griseolum (assembly GCA_963662185.1). NCBI lineage: Eukaryota > Metazoa > Arthropoda > Insecta > Lepidoptera > Erebidae > Eilema > Eilema griseolum. The sequence goes on from OY759249.1 coordinate 10,363,781, forward strand.
ATCTAGATAGTGCTGCCATAGGGCATTATACATATATTTTAATTCTAATACTTTTTTCGCCACAGATTTTCATTTTAGTCGTCCTAATTGCGCTATCTGTGCCGAGCTTTGAGCAAGACGAAGAGTCTTATCCAATGTCGCCTTGTCCCGGCGTGTTCCAATACGAAAAGTCTACCTCGGAACATGTTGGACCGGAAAGACGATGGTACGGTATCATCAACCTACCAATAGATGTTACTCTCCATTCATTGCGCATGAATATTATTCTGGATCGTAAAGCTGATATAATTGGGGTAATTTTAGTTCACTTTACCGATTAAATATTAAGAAAGTTAATTTAATTTTTTAATAAAAAAAATTAAATTTTAATTTTTCACCCGTAATATTTCCCTGTGTTGTTATTTGTAGAATTGGTTAGGTGTGGTGACCAGCAGAGATAACATTGACTTCAGAATCGAAAATACAACTATTGAAATTAATCCGGGAGCGGAAGCTACCATGCATTTCTTCGTGCAGTACAGCCCTCTTATCACTGCACCCAGGATAAGGATTATTCGCCTGAATGGCAGAGATATCTGCAACGCTGATAAACTAAGGTAAATGTTATATATTTCGGCATTTTAACACTCTTACAACACCATATAACAAGACAGTTTAGGAGGTAGGACACGGCGGTATTTCCGCCCAATTGAGCAGTCCGACTGGGGAACTACCTCCGCCCTATACAATACCTACAGAATACTGCGGCTATAATAACTTCGTGTTGTGTTCCCAGCGGTAAGTAGGGTAGCCAGAGCTCACCGGAGAATTTGTGCTGTCAGTGGGAAGACTAAAGGCTTGTCCTGCTTTGTCTTCTACACTGATGGTACAGAAACTCAGTACTTACAGGGTTGGCAGCGCGACTATGACTCCTCTGGTGTTACAAACGTCCATAGGCCACGGTAACTACTTTCCATCAGGTGGGCCGTGTGCTTGTCTGCCACCTTAGTGGTATAAGAAAAAAACAGCCTGTGGTGTGGCGGTAGTTAACGCGACTTCTACGCGGTGTGCGCGGGTTCGATTCCCGTTCAGTGCAAATATTTGTATGCCTAAATATGGCATTTGCATTGATCTGATCGTGGCTCGGAGAGCTCGTTAAGCCTCCTGGTTGCAATACGAACATCTATGGCTGTTCGTTACGGGTAATTGGAGCCCTATAAGTCCAACAACTGGTGTAACTGTAATACTAAGATATCGCCGATGGATTGCTGAGGGCAGATGGCAGTCGCTTCATGGAATATATCGAAGATCAGCTAAACCCGCAGGTAGACTAAGAAAAGCGGATCCCGTACTCCGAGGTGCAAAAGCTTCAGATGAATTGAAGCAGAAGAACACCTTACAACAAAATTTCTTTGAAAGCTCAAGTGTGATGAATATTGATATTTTGACAGTTTTTCTGTTTGCCGTGCATGTTCGGGATCCTCAATGCGGGAAAGTAATAATAACCGTATGTTCGACTGTTAAGATACATATTAGTTTGCAGCGATCATCGGTACGCAGGTAGGATCATATTTTTTTCCAGGCAGCCATCAGTCTTCTGTCCTAACTATATAGGTAATCTGTGCCACTCACTTCCACTACACAATTACTTATGTCTACAAGATATCTTACATAACAATGTGATGTTATTTTATTGTTTCATGGTTCACCACAGACGGTACCTAAATGTGTAGTTTAAGTCAAGTGGAGTTGATAATTTATTCAACAAATTTTCAGGGTTAGGTCATTTTTTTTTTGTTTTTATAGTTCTGGTGACCTCCCCTCTCAACAGACACCTCCAACAATACTTCCAGGACAAATTAAACCCAACGATGTTACCGACCAGGTAAGTTCAATTCTAAGATTATTCGCTTCTGCTAAGAAAAATCCTAATGACTAATGACAGTGGTTCTGTGAACAGTAGGTAGACCTCGCGAGAACGCTTTGCCACATTTTTCTGTTACTCTTAATAAAACCTGGTATTCTTAAAAAAAAAAAAAATTATAAAACAAAACGATACCTATGTATTTTCTTATTCGTATTAGGAAGTGAATCTTTCACCAAAAAAATAATGACGACCCGCTCAAACTTCTCTTCTTTTATTCTTTAATTCTTTATTGTACACAAGAAAATAATACATCAACAGACAATCACAAATACATCTTGGAGTACAAAGGCGAGCTTAACTCAATATTGAGTTTTCTCTCAGCAACCCTTTGGGGGATTATCATATCATCAATTTTTCCCATTTTTTCTTATGTTTTCTTAAACAAAATTCACCTTTACGAAGCATGATTTTTTTACAACCTGTGAGGAATAATCATAATCTTTGAGCCAAAAATATCAAAATCCGCTCATAAATATCATGACACCAAACTTTCCCCCTTTTCTCCCCATTTTTGCCCCACTACGGCGAAGTCAAAGAAGTCTACATACATACATAGCCTGTTAAAATCATAACCCTTCAGACATACATAGCCTGTCAAAATCATAACCCTTCTTTGATTTCGCCGTAGTGGGGCAAAAATGGGGAGAAAAGGGGGAAAGTTTGGTGTCATGATATTTATCTGTTCCTCATAATACTATATGATACTAATTAGAAATGGACAAATCAGGTATCATTAGAAGCGTTTTGGTCGTCCGCTGGTTATAGGCTATATGACTTGTCACTGATTCTAATGTAGCGCCTTTAACGGTCATAAAGTACTGTGTAAAAAAAAATTGATTGAAAAAATTGATTGATTTGATGAGTACATTTCAAATATATATAAATTATAGCTGTTGCTTGCCCCAAAATCTAAATAAAAAATAATTAAAAAATGAAAACCTGACTACTGAAAAATCATGTTCTAAAAAGAATTAATCAAGAACATATCAAGGATAGCCGTAGTCGTTGTATACGACTTACTCTTACAAAACAATATATTTTAGGGAAAAACCACGGTTATCCTTGATATTTTCTTGTTTAGTTCTTTTAAGAACACGATTTTTCAGTTTTTTTTATACCACTTTGGTGACGGACAAACACACGGCCCACCTGAGGGAGAGTGGTTATGGAAGTGTGCAACACCAAGGGAATCACACTCGCGCTCCCAACCCTGTAAGCAGACTTTCTGTGTCGTCAGTGTAAAAGACAAAGCAGCGCAAGCTTTTGATCTTCCCACTGACAGCACAAAAGCTCTCCAGTGAGCTCTGGCTACCCAACTCATCACCCAGAGCATAACACGAGGTTATTATGGCCGCGGTATTCTATAGGGCGGAGGTACTTCTCCAGTTGGACTTCTCAATTGGACGGAAATACCATCGTGTCCTACCTCCTCCCGACATTAGTTGGGTTTTAGTTTTTTCAAACTTAATCCGTGCAATCAAAAAAGGTCTCGACAAAAGTTAAGTTTTACATCAAAGGAAATAACATGTGCCCCAAGTTTGGTGAAAATCAGTTAAAGAAATATGCCCTTTAGACCAGCACTGATAAACATACTGACATAGATACGGACAATAGCAAAATCACCAGGTCACCTAGTCGGAACGGAGACTCACACTCGCTTGGCTCGCTAAGTCAATGAATAAATTCGAATGTATTGCCATTGCCTACAATATGGGGTTCTTCAAAAGGGGCATCAGGTTTCTTCAAACTTCATCCCTTGCACACTCAAGCTGTGGAATGACCTCCCTGCTGCGGTTTTCCCAAGCACCTACAATATGGGGTTCTTCAAGAGGGGCAACAGAAGGTTTCTTCGTGGTCGGCAGCGCGAGTGTGACACTCCTGGTGTTGAATACGTCCATAGGCCACGGTAACCGCTTCCCATCAGGTGGGCCCTGTGTTTTTATGCCAACTAAGTGGTATAAAAAAATATATATATAATTCTATATGGCTAAAGTCATAGTTATGGCAACAGCGGAAAGTAGCAGAGAATATGCTGCAGTTAATCTCTATCTCAAGCGTGAGGACAAACACTTGTAGGAACACCATGAAAATACTGCGGCATTCATATTTTACTTCTATTTTTTTATGATTTCAGGTACAGTGCGGTAAGGTACTACAAGCCCCTGTTCCTCTGATAATAAATGGCGTTTCGACTTCGGAGGGTCAGTGGCCGTGGCAGATTGCTCTCTACCACACAATGGTGAGAATATACGATAAACTTACCAAAACCAACTTGGACATCTATTAAAGAATTAGTTTCCAAGACTAGATATGCCTCCAAACCACATCCAATATCAGTCCCAGCAGGCCCATGGTGGCGATGTATCGTGTTTTCGCGTGCGCATCTCTATGGGAGATTTTGATCCCCAACATATCAGGGCCGCCAATGTTGGTGAGCGGGGCCGACAGGGGTCTCTGGGATATCTTTTCTACACCAGATTCTCTAGCCACACGGCTGATGTGGGTCCTACATGCCCACCTCATCACTAGCTTTGTAAGTAAAACCCAACGCAAAATTAAAGAACAGAATTTTTGGGCTAACCTAACTGGACCATTTATGGACTATGTATCTTGATTTATATGAATATTTTGTTGCCCGGCATGAATTCTGTTAGTTCCATATAACAACCTATAGATAGTATTTGATCAAAGATGTTTCTTTTTCTTAGTTTTTCCAGTTGGTGTTATAAATGCTTTCCATTATTGTAACACGCAACTAGCGGGTGGACAGACTGCAATTATTCTTGTACACACAAACACCATTAATGGTTGATTTAAATAGTACCTACCTAATGATGATAGCTTTTTATCTACCGGAAGCTTAAACGTTAGCGCAGTAAGTCACCGGTCCCCGTCACTCGCAGACACTCTTCGGTCTCAACTTTTGGATGTCCCGAGGAATTTCAATGTAGTGTACATAAATGCTCAAAGCATTCCTGCTCATTTCCCGGTTACGCTGGCGACCTTTGACTGTGAAAATATTCACGCTATTGTGGTCACTGAGTCTTGGTTAAAACCCAGTTTTCCAACTATTTCTAACACTCTGCCAGGTTTTCAACTTATCAGGAATGATCGTACGAGTAACACCGGTGATGGTTACGGTGGTGTGACTGTGACCAAAACCTGCGGTCTCAAATTTCTTTCGTTGTTGTTGGTGTCTCACCACCACTACGGCGCATTGCAGAATCTTGTAATCTATCCATTCTTCCTCTGAAAGCCACTCACCACTTTCCTAACAGTATCCCGTATCTTCTCGACCTGGTCTTAATTTTTTCACCCCATCGTCTAGCTAAACATGGCCAGTATAATGCTGACACTTTCTCTTATCATGACTTAATCTATCTTTCTTACCGAATCCGACCGCCCAAACCAAAACCTAAAATAATATTACAACGCAATTTCAACGCCAATAATTCAAAAAATCTCCATGAGGATGTTGTCAAGATAGACTGGGGCACTCTTTTAATGTCAAATTGTGTTGATACTAAAGTAAATATCTTAACATCTAAAATATCACAACTTTTTGACATACACGCACCCATGCGAGCAATCAAGTTAAACCATTTACCTGTACCCTGGCTTACCCAGGATGTTAAAGCTGCAGCTAAGACCAGGTATAAGTTTCATTCCACACAAGTGAATTAGGATAAATATGTGACCATTAGAAACCACTACAACAAGGTATGTAGGAATGCGCAACGCCAACACATTCATACTTCGGTTGAGAACGGAGATCCAGCTAAAATCTGGAAATATATTAGGAGTTGTAAAATCACGTTCAGATTCTATTCCTAAAGACTTCAATATAAATTCACTCCACGTACACTTTTCTGCTTCACCCAATTTTGATGGGCCTATAAAAGCAAATACATTACAACATCTTTCATCTATTTCAACACCTAAATACTTACCCACCTTTTAGCTTCGATCAATTGAGCGCGTGTGATGTTAAAAAGAGCATAGTAGCAATTTCATGCAATGCTGTGGGAACGATTGTGTATTCAACTATTCTTGATGAGACCGTGCACATTCTCTGCCATATCTTTAATCCCTCATTATCCTGCGGCATTTTTCCGTCTGCATAGAAAGATGCTCAAATAATTCCTTTACCGAAGAAATCTAAGCCATGCTCTTTTACTGATTACCGTCTGATATCCATCCTTCCATTCCTTTCCAAAGCCTTTGAGCGACTCGTTCATACACAACTTAGTTCTTTTTCTGAATAAAAATGAACTACTCAACCCATTTCAATCTGGTATCCGACGCAGACACAGTACCGCCACAGCATTGGTTAAGATAACTGATGATATAAGGGAAGGGCATGGATAGTGGTGGACTTACTTTATTATCTTTACTTGATTTCAGTAAAGCTTTTAATACTGTAGATTTCTTCATCCTGCTTGGTATACTCAGCTCTATTAACATATCTCCAACGGCTATTGAATGGTTTCGTAGTTACCTATTCGGTATTTATACTATCAACATGAATCTGGTTGCATATTTCCGAATGGAGTAAAAATTATGGACTGACGGTGAGTCCAACAAAAACACAAATAATTGTAGTAGGTGGTCAGCAGTTGATTTCTAAAATCAACTGGTCACAATTTGCAGGACCTATTTTACCAATTAACACTAATATAAAAAATCTGGGTATCTATATTGACAATACCCTCTCCTGGAGACATAAACTACGAGAAACAAGTCGGAGACTTTTGCATCAGCAGGGGCTTTGCGTCGGTTACGAAATTTCCTTCCAACTTCTACTAAAATTTTGCTTGCTGAATCTCTTCTTCTTCCTGTGCTAGATTACGCCGATGTCAGCTATCCTTATCTCACTGAGGAGCAACTTGATAAGCTTGAGCGTCTTCAAAATGTTTGCATTAGATTCATATTCGGCTTACGTAAATATGATCACGTTTCTGAATTCCGTAACAGACTCAAGTGGCTCCCAATTCGTCTTCGCAGGTATGCTAATATTTTAGCATTATTATATAACGTTCTCTTTAATCCATCTACTCCCGCTTCTCTCAAAGAACGTTTTACATTTCTCAATGACACACACGAGATCCTTGAGGCCGTCTAGAAACCTGACGCTGGGATTGCCAGCGCTTTCTACTGCTTACTATGGCAAATCTTTTACTGTGAAGGCCATTGGCCTATGGAATGTATTGCCAGTAAATAGTAAAGAAGCACAATCCATAAATATTTAAAAAAAAATGGTAAAGAGCCATCATCTCTCTACAGCGTAGTCGTTGAAATCTTCTCATATACGCATATTATTTATTTATATATATTTCATATTTGTATACTATGTAATAATTATTCATGTAACACACTATTTTATAAATGTTGACAAATTACACCAACACTCACTTTTATACTTTAATTCCTGTCCATCCTAAGGTTGCCTGGAAGAAATCACTTTTAGTGATAGGCCGCCCATTGTGTATTTAACTGTAACTTTAATTATATTTGTATATCTTTTATAATATTGGTGTGCAATAAAGAGTTATCTATCTATCTATCTTGAATTTCAGGGACTAAGCATCATGTTCCAGTGTGGTGGAACACTAGTAAGTCACCAACACGTTATCACGGCTGCTCACTGCGTCATCAAGAGAAAATCTGGAGTTAAAGTGAAACCTGAAACATTAACAGTATATCTCGGCAAGCATAATCTAAGAACCTCTGTCCTCGGGACGCAGATAAGACCTGTAAGTAATCTTATTACCTACTTGTGTGTACAGTCACAATCTTTCAGGTCTTTAAATATTCTCAAAGTGTATCTTGATTCTGCTTGCCTGTACCCTAAATGTACCCCAGTATCCAAGGATATAATAATAGCAAGGCATAATTTTCAGGTATCGGAAGTCATCATACATCCTGACTTCAACAAAGCCAGAATTTACAGTCGAGACCTCGCGATTCTGGTACTCCAGGAATCTGTAACATACACCAACTGGGTGAGGCCTGCGTGCCTTTGGCCTGAAAAACTGGTCGACATCATAAACGTCGTCGGACGGAGAGGTTCGGTAAGTGCCGATGGCGCCGCAGCCCCTCAAAACAAAGTGGCAATACGTTTGTAGAATAAAAGTCGTTTCTTAAAAATGCAAATTGCCGAAAAAGTACGGACTTCATTGAGTCGCGAGAGGTACCTATAGAAAGGTCTCGTCAGCAGCCAGACGGTGGTGCAATCGGTTAGGTAAAGTTAGGTTACTCAGTGTTATATTTTCAAAATGGAACAATACGATTGTTTCTTATTGATCTTACACATATTGATAACTCAATTTTATTATTTTCCATATCACTTATTATTTATTACACCTGACCGATTTCGCCTTACCTACTGCATCCTCAAAGGTTTACAATGACATTTAAGGACATTCCTTTACAAACATTGCGACACTCAACATATTTCCCATGTGGGTAGTGTAAAAGTAAGTATACCAGTATAAACTTTTTCCCAAAATTCGGGGAAACAATATATAGATGGTCCTAAAGATATTTTAAATTTATGAATAATTACTATTATGTATTTAGGTTGTAATGTCAATGAAATAATTATATAAAATTTTAAGAAATACTTATAAATGTTGAAATAATAATATCGGATTGAAAAATTAAATAATGTCAAATGTGAATAATATCAGATGAAAGTTAATAATATCAAATTATACTAAATTAAGAGATTAAACAAAATAAAGTGAAATAAATAGTTATGTAGATGTCATCATTATTGCAATAGATGTGAAGGACTTAAATCCATTTAATATAGTTATCAGTTGTGTACCTAACGACAAATTCCACAAAGTTCCATCAATCTTATTGTTAAATAATTTAACTTAAACAAGTTTACCACTACTTCCAAGGCGCTGTTCAGCGCAACAAATTCCGTAGGGATTTTTGCATGTAAAAAAATACCTACGAATTGTCACTTGGCAGAAAAGATAAGAGGTGAAGTTAAACAAAACACAAAAATAAAATAATATCTTTAGATCTCAACACAGTAAATAGTTTAATCCCGCACACGCACTTAAAAAATAATGAAAATATCTATTTCAGGTCGTCGGCTGGGGTATAGATAGAACAGGCGAATCGTCCGAAGAGTTAAACTTAGCTGAGATGCCGGTGGTCGACGAATTAACTTGTATACATTCCAACAGAGAATTTTTCACACAATTTCTATCAAATTACACCTACTGCGCTGGGTATCGTAATGGTGAGAACATCAAAATCATGAATGAATCATCTATTTTTTATACAAATAAGGTGGTAGACAAGCACACGGTCCACCTGATGGAAAGTAGTTACCATGGTTTCTGGACGTGTGTAGAAGACAAGGCAGGACAAGCCTATGGCCTTCCAACTGACAGCACAAAAACTCTCCAGTAAGCTCTGGGTACCTTACTCACCGCCGGGAACACAACACGAGGTTATTATGGCCGCGGTATTCTGTAGGGCGTAAGTACTTCCCCAATCTACCGTCGCGGTCGTGTCCTACCTCCTGCAATCTGTCAACAAAATCTGTCACATGCACTTACAAAATGCTTTTTAGTAGCTTCAGGAAGGTGCAATGATACGAGATTATTGTTACTGTTACATACGTGCATACGAAACATGAACACAAGTCGGATCCATGTTCAGATTTCTTTAGCTTAGTGGTTAAGGAGCCAGCCTTACGAACGAGAGGTCCCGGGTTCTAATCCTGGCCATTACACTACCGACATGAATACACTCCTTAGAGAGTTAACCAAACGAAACGAAAATTTCTCGATATGTTGCAGGTACATCGGTATGCCTCGGCGACAGCGGAGGCGGCATGGTGTTCAAGGTTGCCGGAATATGGTACCTCAGGGGTTTAGTCTCGCTATCAGTGGTTGGACAAGGAAAGTACCGATGCGATCCCATGCAGTACGTTGTATTCACAGATTTAGCCCAATTCTTGCCCTGGATCAAGCAAAATATTAACTATTTCTAATAATGTGTTGTGTTGCACACGCCCATCGGTCGCGGTAACCACTTCCATCAATATTGAAAATAAAAATTATTTACCAACATCAATTTTATTTCTGTTACCGATTTTGGTTTACTATGCAGGCACTAAGATCCTACATACATTATACTTATAGTGTGTTTTTCTATTATTAATGTGTGGATTTTTAATCAAAAATGTAATGTAATTAGAAGAGACAACTCACATAGGTGCCTACATAATCCCTATTTAGAAGTCTAAAGCTCGGTCTACACGGCAGCGATTTAAATCGACAGCAACTCACCGGCGACGTAAGATCAGCAGTAGCGTATGGACATGATTAGAAGTTATTTATATTCACGTTCACGTGCTAATTTTGACTTCTCTAGTCGATTGTAGACGCTACCGTGTGGACCGAGCTTTACAATTTTTGAAAATATGGTGAAGGGTCTAATATAATTAAGTAAATAAAACAAAACAAGTGTTATAACATTTATAATGTTATACATATAGAAGAAATGTGTAGAAATAAACAAACTCAATGTAACGTAATAATAAAACAATTATAGTTACAAAAAAAAATACACAAATGTACAAAAAAATTTACGTCACATTAGAGAAAATTATAAATACATAAGATACCACTTTCCATTATTCAATGCGACCTCACTTAGATAAATTGCAATTTGAAACTATTAGCAACAATATTTAATTTTTACAAATAACTATTTTATACTTACATCATATTAAAAAATATGCATTTAAGATAATATTACTCAATCATACGGACATGCCCAGTACATTCGGAATGAAATCTTACTACTACGAAAATTATCACCTTTATATTTATTTCAACATCAGCGGGGGCAATGCCTTCTTGGGCCACCGAACAACCATGGTCTTTGAGACCCGAGACGGCGTGCGTGTTTAGTAGGTTTGCATCCGACAACCACCCCGCTGGAGGAGACGGGGTATACGTGTGGATTTTCTAACGAAAAAAGTTACCGACAATGCCAGAGTGCTATGATGTAACGAAAGCACTGTGAAGATTTCTCACTTCCCTCATTTCGCACTGAACCATTATAATGTTCCGTTCAGGAAAAAGAGTTTGGTTTCGCTGAATTATTCTGTGAGAAAGACCTAATAGAGAGATAGAATGAGAAGGGAACGAGTTAAGAAGGGGACAAGACCGATCAAAACAATCTCTGGGGTTTTAAAAAGCGCAAGCCTGATGGTCAACTTCATCCAACAGAAGCAAACGAGAGAACAGTGCGTCGTGTTATGTATATGCCCCTTCGAATTCTTGCTCCTTTTTGAACTGGAGGAGAGATTGCACTTGTTTTCAGAACGTCGATCATCGTTCGACGCTTCGTAACGTAATAGCAGTTATGATAACATCATGACCACCGAGGTTATTTATGCAGAGGTCCTGAGAAATACTCGCTAAGTATAACCCCGACGTTTAGAAAAAAACAACAAGTCGCATTGAATAAGTTGAAAGCACAAAATATGACTAAGTGAAATTAAATTATGAATGTTATTATATTTATAACAAAATAAACCAAAAATTCAAACTAAAACCAAATGTTGTCACTCACCAAAAAATAGGAGAAAACTAAATAAATCTCTTCAAACAAATTCTTGAGAAGAGTTATTGAAAAAAAATTTAAACTACTTTTTTATATTTAAGTGGCAACATTTTGAGAAATAGTATTGATATAACATTGACAGAACATTGAGCATAACATTTATTTTAAAGAATATTATGTTATTGTTTACTTACTAATGATATTATTCTATTTGAAGACAAATTGGACAAATGTTTGTAGTTTTCTAAAATGTTGCCATATAAAAAATCAACAATTGTATATTGTACAATAAAATTGTACTAATACAACTACCTGAAGTAAATATAGGAATACCTATATCAAGAACTTCACACGCCCTAGGAACCACCCTAAGAGGACTAAAAAACTTCATTAGTTTTCACAAAATAAAATACACAACTATACTCTTTACATAATTATTTACAAATAGTTACTGCTGCACAGTCCATACAATAATGAAAACATTCGTCACTCAAAATAAACTGTAATCTTATCATTACTGGCAAGGATCACCAAGTGTAAAAGCTTTCCTATACATATATAGGTTTTGCAGGTAAATAAACCGTGAACAAAAACATAAAAATAACTTAACCTAGCAGATATCACCATCGAACATAGCGGGCACAATCGTTAACCATCATTTATGGTACAACTACAGTAACATTACATACATGTCCTTCTGTACTCATTCATTTCAAACCACAGAATATAAAATCTAGACGGTAAATTCGTTTGGATTTTATAATTCGCGGTTATAAAAGTTTTGAATCTCTGAGTTTGGTGTACTAATAATTACTCGAATAACAGAACGAAGAAATACTATATAGTATTTGTGTGGCCGACTGTACTGTCAACTCACATACTGTATTTTATTTTTAGAAGACTGTTTTTGGTAAGATTTGAGATTAACATGATCATTCACTTTAATAGTGTAACACTCACTCCGATATTTACCATGTAACACTCGGTGAGTGTTACACTATTACTGTTTTGGTAATATTAAATGCGTTTCTTTAGTTTCTGGCGTTTTGACGATATATTGTATGGACCATGCACAAAGGCATATTACTCTAACGTCACAGTAGCTTAAAAACAGCACACACTATATACAGAGCTCTGAGATCAAAATCACAACTTGCACGCTTGACGGACATTCTTAACCACACGATATTTCATTGTACTTGTGAGAGACTTCTAGCTACCGTACATACAAAGACCCTTTGGTTTACAGACAAACAGATCAAAATATTACTCCTAGCGAGACAGTAATCTGTTCGCGAGTATAACTGTCTCTCACATCACATCATTTTTAACCTATAAAACAAGGCGTACAAAATATGGATCTCAATTGTGACACTACATGCCATTGGGTATCATATTACCAATATGGCGATGGCCCATTCCTGCACCGCTGACCTTTATAACGTTCTTCATTGCCAAAGTTTGGAGCCCATGGGAGATTTCTACCCCTGTTCGAACGGGGATTTACCTTGGTAGGATAATTGGGGTAGACTCGATTGTTCACGCATACTCCGGGTCGACATCCGTTCCGAGGTGTGGTAGGGTGACTGCCGGGTAAAGGGGGTGAGGAATACCTCTCCCACGGATCGGTGACCATACAATTACCGCAAGCCCACGCGTAATCGCCTGCGAATTCAATTGACAATTATAGAAAGAAAATAATGGTGAAAATATTAAAAGAATCGCAATTCATTTGTAATATTTTTATTTTATACATCACTATTTATCGTTTGGCCAGAGTTTGGAAGAATACTTTAGCATTTTTCGTTCGAACCTTACTCTTTACGTACAATTTAATACAATCACAAAATACTATACTGCTTTAAAAAGTAATATTACTTTTGTAGATTATTAATCATTGCATCTCTATAGCATGCCTTTTCGTTTCGTCAAATATAAATAGATAAGTGCTAGTACTGTAATATTATAAACCCTTATTATTTTTATGTATGTATATTAATATATGCAAAGGATAATCTAAAGAACATATTATATTTGACAATGTTAAATTTCTACGTAAAATATGCAATATAAGAAAAACAAACTAAATGTACGTTTCAGTAATTGGTTAAAATTAAATTAGCACTACTCGATACAAAAATTATTTAAAAATATATAATTTATAGTTCAAATATTTTCAAACTTTTAACATTAAATATGTAATCGAATAAAAAAAAATTGGTACTGGTAAAGCATCTGCATTATTAGTACCTAACCAAATCATAGCCATGTGAATGCATGAAGATAGACAGAGTCTTGATAGAAACAGTGGTAAAGGCCCGATTTTACACCAATATGAAAAACTGAAACCACAAATTGTCTATTTTGCTCTTTCTAAAATACAATTTCTTCGAAATTTCCGATTTTTAAGTCATAGATTGACAGATAACTTACTATGATAATTAAATTTTGGAATCGATTTATGTCTTTATTTTTAAAATACAATCAAGCTAAATACCACTTCAATAATATTGACCAAATATTTTTTTTTTAAAGTCAAATACATTAATAAATATTTCTTGACCGAAAGTAAATTTTTGGTCATAAGTAATTTAACATTATGTGATACGTAATGAAATGCTGTACCCTTATTTTACACTTTCAGGTTTATTGTATACTAAATATAAAGTTAAAGATACACTTAACTAACACACACTAACACACTGTATAATAATTGATAACTTTTACAATTAGTATAACAGTTATTATTGTATGATTAAATAATTAATTATTCATTATTAAATTATTAATAATGAATTTTTTTTAATTCAATTATGAAACATAAAAAGTGAACAAGCTAAATAATACCGCAGTTATTAGGGGTTAGCTACTAAATTAAAAATACATCAAGTCTTTCGAAAATTAATGTTAATATAAACGAACTCTATTTCTTAATTTTCAACCCATTTATTTTATTAAATAATTGTTCTTAATAAAATAAATTTCATTTTAATTAGATAAGTTATCTATAATTAGATAAGTTATGTATATAGCTAAATGATGATGTTCCAGGGTGACAAATGTTAAAACTACAATCACAAAGTATATAACAATATCAAGTTTTTATAATTTCTACATAACAACTTTTATATTTAAAAATATTACTAGTATGCTTTTACAGATTAATGGAAAGGAATAATAAATTGCTATTTAATAATATTTATCCACCAGTTACTATTAAGCTTTCTATATTATTTATAATTCAGATTATTATCAGTCGCATTTTAAAACAGAAGCAGAATAGAAATTCTTCTTAAAAACATATATTTAGCAGTTATAGACAGGAATATCAGGTCAAAGTGCACTCTGTGTGTCAATTCTACGATCACATTCTTAATGTTTACACTTATCTTAACTATGTAAATCGGGTGCTATCCTTAAGACAGTAATAGGTTCTCAGAACATTACAATTTTAAAAGCATATTATTCATTCAACCATATCAATTATTATCAATTATTAATTTATATCAATAATGAATTTAGAAAAAAGAAAATTAAATATAACTAGCTTTTGCCCGCGACTTCATCCACTTTACATTCAAAATATATTAAGATGCACTTCACGTTTTTTTTTTTTCGAGTGACTGACTAATACTGATTAATACTTACTTATTATTGATTTATGGCAACCTTTATAATTACCAATCATACTTAAGCACAGACAAAATTACGTTTAGCTGCCATTTGCGTTTTGTACCATTTTATAGCGACGTGTATTCTCTTTAACATTTTATGTCACGTCACACAAACTCGGTCCAACGGGATGAAGGTCGAACGGAATGAAAAGTATTCTATATCTGTCTCCTGGTTCTAAGCTAAATCCCCACCAATTTTCAGCCAAATCAGTACAGCCATTCTTGAGTTATAAATAGTGTACCTAACACGATTTACTTTTATATGTATGTAGGTTCATCTGTTTCCTTATAACTCCTCAACCACTGATTAGAACTGAACAAATGAGGTATTGTTCAAAGCATTTTAATCGTCCGCTGGT
Source organism: Eilema griseolum (assembly GCA_963662185.1). Taxonomy (NCBI): domain Eukaryota; kingdom Metazoa; phylum Arthropoda; class Insecta; order Lepidoptera; family Erebidae; genus Eilema; species Eilema griseolum. The sequence continues at coordinate 10,379,320 of OY759249.1, forward strand.
TATAGGCTATATTATTATAACGTCTCACTGAATCTAATGTGGTGCCCTTTAGCGATCATATAGTACTGTGTTAAAAATAATTTTGTGATAAATTCAACCATAACCCTTTATAATCCATTCAACCTTTTCTTTAACACCAGCTTTACATGGTATGAGGATTCACGGTCTAAATGAATAGGACACGGACACACGTACTGTGACAAATGTATCTGCACTATCACAGATTAGCCTCACTCTACGGTGCATAGATCGCGATTTAACGAAAATCGTGGAACGTGAAAAGGCGGCTTAAGAATAGCACCCGACTTTACGAACGTTTTTAAATATAACTTTTAACAAGTTTAACATTTTCAAACAGGAGACTTCGTAAACCACGATAGTACATCACTTAGAAATTACGCATTATTTAGGCACAATTCACATTTGGAAAACTATTTCTAGCATACTAAACTACTTTTCCATGTTCAGTGAGGAATTATTAAAATCTTTAAGCAAAACATTTAATATTTTCGTAGGTATAAATGGTTAAATGATATAAATAGATAACAATAAGTAGTTGCTAAACCTACATTAATTACAGTGATAATAATAAAAAATGTCAATTTCTTATCTCTTAGCTGTTTTTTTTTCTCATTTATTCCTCGATAATTCTCCAATGATGGTGGGTACTACAATGTTTTTTTTTATAACAAAACAAATAAAATAAAAAAATCTTATGACCAAGGTTTTAATATTATTTTAAGCATGACCAAAAATAACAAGACTAAACAAAAAAATCGTTGCATCCTAAACAAACCTAAGCCCTATTAAAATCCACACTGAACTCGAGTAACTAAACAGATTCTTTACACTTATAATCGTTATCCTAAAAAGGGCTGAAAAATTATGTGATGGGTATCTAGGTGCGCCTACATATAGTTTGTCTAACTGCTTTAATTGACCAAGAAATATATTTTTATACATATCATTAGCTATCACATAATCCTACAAGAAACTTATATGAGCAAATTGATATTTATTACACTTTTTATTTCAATGAAGTTTCAAGTTCTCTTGGGAGATCTACAAAAAAATTGCAGTGTTAAATATTCGCTGTTTTTTTACACTTAAGTATAAAACCATTGTGGATATTCTGATTTTTCAAGTCACCCGCTTTCATTGTCATTTCACAGCAGACTAATGGTCATATTAAATAAGTCGGAAAAGTGCTCGGGCAATTTCACGTGTTAATAAAAAACATCTTTATTTAAATAACACAACGCTGAAAATTGTATGCAACAAGTCGCCACAGTAATATCATAATAGTACATGCTATTGTCAGCCTTGTCTAAACGGAATAACATTGATATTTAAATAACACTGATAAAGTGCTCGAGCTTTTTTCCACCAGAGCTGTGCAATGATACAAGTCCCGATATCCATCACATTTTAGTATAGGAACGTCCGTAAACTCCGAAATATCTACTGAACATACGAATCACCGCTGCATATTGTCAATGTAATTATCTCTGTCATAAAGAACGTATTTAAAGGTATGGCAGAGTTATTTTATAATACTCAACCTTAGGAATAGGGAACTGAGAATTCAGGTAGTTTAGAAAATATGTTAATATCTGCGTAAGTATTTTTAGTGGAATATAGAGATACATCCAAAATCGGCTCACTCAAATTAACGTTTCAGAACATTTTTTTCAAAATAAAATTTTATACATAGTAATTAACAAAAGTCGTTTTAATGATATCCAGAAAAAGTGTATTTAATCTATAACTTTGTAAAGATTATCGAACTTGACATCGATAATAATTTTTATGACACCAAAACATAATCTAGAAAAATAAATTCGGTCGTAGTTCGCTAAATACTTAGTTATGGTAATCAACGATAAAGCACAATGAATAAAATAAACCAACCTATCGTTCTTTATGACTAGAGTCTTAAAACGAAACTAACATTAATGTTATTAAATAATTAACTATAAGAACTACTGCAACGTATAAACAATATAATGGAAAGTTAAAATAAATAAGGTAATGAAATGACGTTAAAATAAACACCTTTATTAAAGAAGTAAATCGTATGTAAATAAAATAATTAAAATAAGTAACCTTAATGTACACTCTGCACTATTAATTTGAAATTAATACGATAGTTAATTGCTTTGAACTAAAAGATATATCATTATAACGTCATATAAACTCAAAATAATAATAATTAAAACGATGTATTTATCTTGATATTTTTATAGCAAAAAACATACATATAATCTAAATTACAAACAAATAATATATCCGATCTATATTACAGTCCAAACGCATAATATATCCAAATGCATAATATATCTGATCATTACAATCACATGTTTTATTGGATGCTAATCAAAAAGCTTGCATTTATACAAACAACTAGCTACAACGCTGTTTAACAGACAATAATTTTATTTCTATTGAGCACATTATATGTATTCATAAGCCAATTAATTATAACACTGGTTTTACACAAAGTTTCATTTTGAATATAAGTATTTTTATAGATCATTGCAATTTATTATTTTTATAAGAAACTCTTTTTAAATTGTCGATTGATCGTTATATTTTCTGCCAAATATGATGTATTTTTTGTTCTTTATAATATAAACATATGACAGTTTTTTTTTTATTTATTATATATAATCATTTTTATTTCAACCACGTCGTGTATAACCAACATTACAATTCATAACATAGAGCATAAAATTAATAAATTGACATTTGCACAACTTATGTTAATTAAATGATTTCGTTATATTTCAGACATTTAGTAGATAATTATTCTGTAAATCTAATTCAACAATATAGTTACAAAACATTAAAAAGGAAGAAAATTAGTGAAATACCTACCACAGGTTAAAATGGCAACACTATGGGCAATATAAATAACTGGAACATTTTTGGTGTATGTGTTCGCGAGCCATTACATTAAACCATAATAAGCAATACCTTTATATAAATTGGCCAAGCAAAAAAAATATTGGTGTCAACTTTGTTGTACTTTTTTTGGTCAAAACTAAAATCTCCAAAATTATCTCCTTTTGCTTGTTTTATCTTTTTGCATTTCGCAATCTTGCATTTTGATCTTTTTGAAACTCTACAATGTCATTACACCTTGCACCTGATTACAACTTAAATGGCTTAACAAGCACACAGCCCACCTGTTGAAAAGTTATTACAGTGGCCTATGGGCGTGTGCAACATCAGAGGAGTCACACTCGTGCTGCCGACCTCGTAAGAACAGAGTTTCTATGCCGTCAGTGCAGAAGACAAAGCAGGGCAAGCCTTTGGTCTTCCCACTGACAGCACAAAAACTCTCCAATGAGCTCTGGCTACCCTACTCACCACCAGCAACACAACGCGAGGTTATTATGGCCGCGGTATTCTGTAGGGCTGAGGTACTTCCCCAATCCCATAGCTCAATTGGGACGGGAATACCGTCGTGTCCTACCTCCTTTAGTGTAGTTTTTGTCTATTTCGTGTACAAACCGAAACTGAATTGGCTTTGAAGTTAACAATTTAGAAATAACAAAACTGAGTAGTTTCCTGTAGATAAAATCCATTATTTAACTGAGCTTATTAAATTATGAATGAGCGGTAAAAAATATGTTTGTTCTTATTTTATCGTTTTATTTATTTTAATCGTCCACCCATAACAACAATAAATTTATTTGACAATTAAAAGTACAACAGAATAAACACCATTGTTTCTATTTTCAAGTAAATGCCTAGTTGTATATTAAACAAAAATATGTTAACGTTCCAAAGCCTATATATATTACAATGTGATACTATTGGGAATACATAGAGAATACACTGAGTCATCTAATCTACAAGTTTTGAGAGGACCTTTATACCCTATAACATGATAATTGTTCAGTGAATAATTCTTTATCAATCGTATAAGAAAACGGATACAGACCGACCGCCCTCTCCTCTCAGCGGCTCACGGCGTCACACTCGCTCTCAGCTCTTTTCGACGTCATTCCGCGCCACACCGCACTTATATCTTTAATATAGTATTTTCAAAATGGTAATTTCTGCAATACAAATTAGACTAATTCCCTGTTTAAGAATAAATCCTAGATACGAATGAAGCAAACGGGTAATTATTGATGTAACCTATCAAGCGGACTATCCCTTACAGAAAGTCCCTAGTTCTAGTCTATTTAGCTAAAATTTTACTTTTCGTCGTTCGTAGTAAAACAACTGAGAGTGAGAGTCAGTGAAATATAATTGTATTCTTACCAATGTTATAGTGCATAAGGCCCCAGAGTATTTGTGTTGAGACAAGGTCCCTAAGTTACATCAATTTTATTTCTCATTAATAACATTACGCATTTTATATACATATAAGGTGATTTCATTCAGATTAAGTAACATGTTGTATAACTTATGCTATATAACACTTCCACGTTATTTAACATTGCTATATAACATGATATTATATAACATGTTTTATTAACGCATATCGTCCACACTAATAAAACATGTTATATAACTTTGTTTTATAACATGTTTTGTTATATAGTCTGGAAGACTTTTAGGTTCAAATATAATTACTTATTATCTTGAACAGTTTCAGATTGCGAAATATCTTAATATTGAAATGACTAATTACAACAATTGACAATAGATCGTTAGACGTTAACATAAAAACTGAAAGTAAACAACTTTTTTCAATCAAAGACAATTTTTACTTAACCATATCTTTTTTATTCCACAGTTAACCTAATTTTGACTCAGTCGTGGCCAGTTCTAAGCGAACAACTCTGTCCGATACATATTACGATCTGGTAACAAACATCATTCTTTTACCTGCAACATTACTCGTCGCCAAACGTCATAGGAGAATATTTTTTTCTATATCTTAGAATAAATAAGAAGCATGGGATTTTAACAATGGAGGGGAAATTACACGCAAATTAATAAACCACACTTTACCAAATATGTTTTTGTGGGATTTTTGAGTGCTAACAATAAAAATGCTGTCAAATTTTTCTAACGATAGTTATTTATACAATTATAAAGTTTTAAATATTTATAGTACTATCTGATGCCCGTGACGTCGTCTGCATGGGCTTTAATTAGTTTTTTTACAGGCACCCATAATAGGAAAAGAGACCTTGACCAAAGGTTCATTCTATTAATGAAATCTCAGAAATATCGGAAACAAAGAACAATACAAGATGGTTAATATCCTGATAACTTTAATATTAATAGAATCTGTTCAAAATTCAGTCTTGATCGAATCTCAACCAACAACAAAATTAAAACCATCACGATGTCATTCACATAAACTCATGCCTATATCCCCGAAGGGATAGGTAGAGGTGCTAGCACCCACATTTGGCCAGTTTATATTTAGGTCCTATTCGTCAGTTTATATTTAGGTCCTATTCGCCAGTATACATTTAGGTGGCGAGGCTATTGACATTAACCGGGCACTTATAAACCTGCGATAAATACACACATAACTTCTTAAAAGTCCTATACCACTAGGCTACCGCGATGTCATTCACTTGAGTATAAAACATGTATTTGATAAGTTGCAATATGTCACATGCCTCAGTGTGAACGCAAATGTGTTATAAACTATACACACATACATAAATATACATACAATGTGAACAAAAAAGTATCTGTGAGTCTCAATACATGTATAAAACAAGTATTGTGCTTTGACTAGTCTTCTACAAGTCTTTTAACAAGTTTTGTATCAGACAAGTTTACAACTTGTTTGTTGATGAAAATGAGGGTTTAGATCTTGAAAGTTATTACGATAGTACCGTTTTTGACATTTGGGAGATTGAGATCATCTGACTGTTCTACAGACTGAATTTTGAACAGAGATTTTTATTATGCTAATTGACCCTCAGGTTAAAACTTCTTTTATGTAAGAGTTAGAGGCTGTTATTTTAATATTATTCTAACAGAAACTAGACATTATTCTAACAGCGTTCCGTAACTTAAGCTTCATAAACCGTAATATATTTTGAATGCGTTGACTTAGAACTTCGATTTTTGTACAGTTTCAAGACGATATCGACCTGAGTACGTGGTATGAATTTCAACTTAATACCTTCACGCATTCCTGAGAAAAAAGTCTTAACAGACAGACGGACAAGGAAGGGATCATATAGAGGTACCATTTTTTTTCGTTTTCATACGGTACCCTAAAAATAGTATTAACGATTATTATTCAACAAACCAGCATAGTGAGAAATAAATGTGTTGTACTTGCAATGCATAAAAAATGTATACCTTTTGTTATTGAATAAATAAAAAAGTTAACTATAACAATCCGATCACTCAAAAATGCCCACAAACACACAAAACGTAGGACAATCACTATATTACACTACCAAAATTAAAAGTCCGTCCGTATTTATATCCTGGTATCGGATAAACGGAACTTTTTACAGTAAAGCCCTTTTCAAAACGGACGATGGTGACTCATATAAGAGGGCTGGTTATAATAGTCGCGGCGTAGGTAGCGATTAGAGAAACCACTGAACATTCCATAGTTTGTCGTGTAATCCGGTCGGCTGTGCAGCATATCTAGTTGGTCGAGGCTGTGGTGACGTTGTGGCACCATTGGAACTGTTCCGTTAGCAGCGTGAATAGTACCAACATAGTTTAGACATAATAATACATTCTTATAAATAGTATGAAATATATTGACAATCATTGGTGTAACTAAAAAGGGAAAGATACGTTCTCTTGACAATAGGAACTCCTAAACTAAACATTATAAACCTAATTTGGGATCATTTGTTTTGTCTTAAACCCTTTATTGCTACATGATATCCAAATACTAAAGATGCGAGATGGAATATGTTCATAAGAAGTTCTGAACGAAGCAAGATAGACCCGTAGAGTTAACACATTTTTTTCAGTTTAAAACAATATTATATAATATATGACACGTACGTATATACGTCCTCGTACGCTTGTGAGATTGGAAGGCTAGCTTTACAAGTGTATGAGTCCGTGAAGTAAATAAAACAAACAAATCTGTGAACTGAAGAAGGCCGTCTACTACACGGTCAAATCGTGCTTGATTGTTTGTGAAAACAATATGACAGCCCCGATTTAAGCCACATCACAGATTTTTTTTCTTCTTCTATACTTCTCAGCTGAATTCTCAGTAACAGTTAAACTATGGTAAAGTAATAAAATCTATTTCACTACTTACTTCTGGGATCCTCACCTCGGTTATGATGGAACCCCGCGGCCCATCCTGCGTAGTACGCCGCTTTCTGCTTGCCATGCTCTTCGGCCACCTAGAACACCCAAGTGAACATATTAAGTGCATATGTATATTAAAAATTATGTACTATAAAATATAACTCGTTTGAAATGCCGTGGATCTCAACAGTCATAGCTTTTGTTGGATGAGTAGCGATGATGTACACACATCAACAAAGTCTAGGGAACAAGGACATTTCTAGTTTTTATTTAAAAACCCTTTCTTGTAATAGTAAGTGTTTTATATCAATAGAAGGGTATTTTTATACCGTTTTTAATTTTAATTTTAATAAAAACATTTTCATACCAATTTTTTTTTTTTTTAAGAAAGAATTGAATAGTGCCAATATTGAGTATTACAACCTTCTATGATTAGGCACAAAAATAACGAGGTAGTAAGAAATACAGTAATTAACCGTACTTTAAACGTTTTTAATAATCTGTAGGACCTCCTAAAGCATTAGCAACAGCTCGACAACGGCGTGGCATACTTAGTATGAGATTGTCAATCATCGTCTGTGGAATATGGCTCCATACACTGCGAAGGTGTAAAAAAAGTTGTTCTTCAGTGTTCAGATTTTCCAAAGAATTACTGAAAGCTCTTCTCCCAAGCAAATCCCAGGCATGCTCTATGGGATTGAGGTCGGCAGACTGAGCAGGCCATTCCAACGTCGTCATATTGTGCTCGCTTAACGCATTGACCACTACCCTCGCGGCGTGTGACCGTGCATTATCTTGCATGAACATAAAATCTTGACCGAACTGCTGTCGATGAGGGATTACCATGGGGTGTATAACCTCCTGAATGTATTGGTTTGCATTCAAATTGCCCCGTATCCAAACGAGGTCGGTCCTTCCACCAAGGCGAATTCCAGCCCATACCATGATTGTTCCACCTTGGTAAGGATGAACTTCTTGCGGATTCTGGAGACGACTCCGACGTCCAGGAACTCGCCATATACGCACTCTTCTCGAATCAGGATGAAAACCGAAGCAAGATTCGTCGGAAAACAGAACCCGTGCCCATTGATGGTCGGTCCACTGTAAATGTGCGTTAGCCCACAATAAGCGACGACCTCGATTTCCACGTCGAAGAGCTGGAACCCTAAGCGGTCTGCGAGCATAAAGCTTGGCTTCGTGTAGTCTTGTTCTGACAGTTTGATCGCTAATAACCACTTGATGCTGAGACTGGAGGCCTGCGACCAACTGACGAGCAGTAATCGTGGGTTGCCGCCTTGCGGAATTTTGCAAGAAACGATCTTGTCGCGGGGTAGTAACCCTATTTCGTCCCCTGTGACGTTCGGCAACATCCCCCGTAGACCTGTAGCGTGCCCATAATCTGCAAATTACGCTTGGTTGGGTGTTGACAGCATCCGCTACGTCGCGTTGAGTTCGTCCAGCTTGCAGCATACCAACAGCCCTTAACATCTCTTCGCGACTTAAATGACGACGTGACATGATGACTACAGTCACAAAAATGCACAAACCATACGTAAAAGACGTATTATTGATAATAAACGTTATTTAAAATCAAAAAAAATAATTTTTATTTTGCCTCAGAGAAACTGCACAATCAAACACTTTTAAAAGTTTTCCCTCCATATTCGAAAATCATTACTTATTTAAATTTATTTTTAAATTTCGAACAACTCTGTAATCTACTTTATTCTATTTTTATTTATTTGCTGCCAGTTATTTGCAAAACAAGATTTACACGAAAAAAAATAATTGGGGTCATCTTGTTCCCTAGACTTTGTTGAGGTGTTTAGTTTGAGTACGTTGGTAAAACAATATAGAGGCGCTGTCGTTTTGTAATCGCCTCAAATTGTATTCTCATATCTAATATAAAGGAAGAAAAAAATGCAATCAACGTTGGTTTGTATTACACACATCAACAAAGTCTAGGGAACAAGGACATTTCTAGTTTTTATTTAAAAACCCTTACTTGTAATAGTGAGTGTTTTATATCAATAGAAGGGTATTTTTATACCGTTTTTAATTTTAATTTTAATAAAAACATTTTCATACCAAATTTTTTTTTTTTTAAGAAAGAATTGAATAGTGCCAATATTGAATATTACAACCTTCTATGATTAGGCACAAAAATAACGAAGTAGTAAGAAATACAGTAATTAACCGTACTTTAAACGTTTTTAATAATCTGTAGGACCTCCTAAAGCATTAGCAACAGCTCGACAACGGCGTGGCATACTTAGTATGAGATTGTCAATCATCGTCTGTGGAATATGGCTCCATACACTGCGAAGGTGTAAAAAAAGTTGTTCTTCAGTGTTCAGATTTTCCAAAGCATCACTGAAAGCTCTTCTCCCAAGCAAATCCCAGGCATGCTCTATGGGATTGAGGTCGGCAGACTGAGCAGGCCATTCCAACGTCGTCATATTGTGCTCGCTTAACGCATTGACCACTACCCTCGCGGTGTGTGACCGTGCATTATCTTGCATGAACATAAAATCTTGACCGAACTGCTGTCGATGAGGGATTACCATGGGGTGTATAATCTCCTGAATGTATTGGTTTGCATTTAAATTGCCCCGTATCCAAACGAGGTCGGTCCTTCCACCAAGGCGAATTCCAGCCCATACCATGATTGTTCCACCTTGGTAAGGATGAACTTCTTGCGGATTCTGGAGACGACTCCGACGTTCAGGAACTCGCCATATACGCACTCTTCTCGAATCAGGATGAAAACCGAAGCAAGATTCGTCGGAAAACCGAACCCGTGCCCATTGATGGTCGGTCCACTGTAAATGTGCGTTAGCCCACAATAAGCGACGACCTCGATTTCCACGTCGAAGAGCTGGAACCCTAAGCGGTCTGCGAGCATAAAGATTGGCTTCGTGTAGTCTTCTTCTGACAGTTTGATCGCTAATAACCACTTGATGCTGAGACTGGAGGCCTGCGACCAACTGACGAGCAGTAATCGTGGGTTGCCGCCTTGCGGAATTTTGCAAGAAACGATCTTGTCGCGGGGTAGTAACCCTATTTCGTCCCCTGTGACGTTCGGCAACATCCCCTGTAGACCTGTAGCGTGCCCATAATCTGCAAATTACGCTTGGTTGGGTGTTGACAGCATCCGCTACGTCGCGTTGAGTTCGTCCAGCTTGCAGCATACCAACAGCCCTTAACATCTCTTCGCGACTTAAATGACGACGTGACATGATGACTACAGTCACAAAAATGCACAAACCATACGTAAAAGACGTATTATTGATAATAAACGTTATTTACAATAAAAAAAAATATTTTTTATTTTGCCTCAGAGAAACTGCACAATCAAACACTTTTAAAAGTTTTCCCTCCATATTCGAAAATCATTACTTATTTAAATTTATTTTTAAATTTCGAACAACTCTGTAATCTACTTTATTCTATTTTTATTTATTTGCTGCCAGTTATTTGCAAAACAAGATTTACACGAAAAAAAAAAATTGGGGTCATCTTGTTCCCTAGACTTTGTTGAGGTGTTTATTTATAAGTCATTTTGGTCTAAATTGGGCTTTGGTAGTTTTGCCTTCCATACTTACTTTACTATTGAATTTTAAAGCTGCCTTTCCACGGTCCGCGATTTTACGGATATGTGCGTGATTTCGCGGACTACGCATCGTGGAATGGGCCTTCCTATGATATTGCAAATACGTTTATCATACTAAAAGCGTCCGCGTCCGCTTCTGTAAAACCTTGTATAGCGGAAACGAGGCGTTCCATGTCAATACCTTACTCGTAATATAAAAATATGACAGTATCGGGTTAGTTTTGATAATTTTACGACACGATATAACTGTGAGATTCACAGATATTCGAACGAGTTATAAGCAAAATTATTTTAATACAACCAGACATATAAAGAAATCACATTCCACTACCGAATTATTATTTTATAAAATAACGTGCTCCGCAGTCATACTTGCAGTAAATTTACTGTAAAGGCAACCATGGTTACGAACGAATGGGATATTTATATGTGAGTATTGAAGGACAGATTTTTTTTTATACAACTTAGGTGGCAGGCAAGCACACGGCCCACCTGATGGAAAGTGGTTACCATGACCTATGAACGTGTGTAACACCAGTGGAGTCACATCCGTGCTGCCGACCCTGTAAGAACAGAGATTTTGTGCCGTCAGTGTAGAGGACAAAGCAGGACAAGCCTTTGGTCATCCCACTGACAGCACAAAAACTCTCCAGTGAGCTCTGGCTACCCTACTCACCGCCGGGAATACAACACGAAGTTATTATAACCGTGGTATTCTGTAGGGCGGAGGTACTTCCCCCGCTCGGACTGCTCAATTGGGCGGCAATACCGCCGTGTCCTACCTCCTCAACAGATGCTTACTAGAGGCCTGTAAATCGGCCATCTTGTTGGTAACTTTACATCTGCACGAACCATAATATCCAATACATAAAGATATTTAATAAAAACAACTACTAGAGCCCGTTTCGTAATTATAAACCACTAAAAGCTTTATAATTAAAAACTACTAAAAAAATAATTCGGCACGTACACAGTACAAATTAAAAAGAAAATGCGTGAAAAATCCAACTAAATCATAGTGAGCCGAGACTTTTCGAGCTTTCCAACTAGAGACACAGGGTTGTCTTTCTAAATAAACCGCGAATAATCGCGTGCACAGAAATGCGACACTGTGCCCCCAGCGGGAAGAGCCGTCGCACCATTGTGTCACTGTGGAGGCGGAGGCGACTGTTGGTTCGCGTCACGGACGTGCTCCGCCTGTATACCGCGTCGCTCCCGGTCGGCTGTCGAACAACATATTAGAAGAATTTAGACCCGACCCCAGCCAATTGAACATGCGTACCCCGACATGCGTGTCAGATGTAGAAGAGAATAGTCTTGAAATTTAATATAGGTACTGTTTAGGAAGTCTATAATAGATTATAAACATATGAGATATCGTTTGGATAGGTTACATAAATGGATTATAAACAGTAGAAGTTCTATCAGTTTTACAAACTAAATACAAATGATAATAGTACATCAACGATAGACAGCATATCAACTAATCCAGTACATCATTTAATCGAATTGGAACTTAAAATAACACTTATTAGTTAGTGCACAACAGGTACCACATACCTTAACGCTTAGTGGCTCAGTGCCGCCCTCAGGTATCACATTGTTTAATGCCGCAATTGCCTCCTGGGCCTCCTCGCGCTTATCAAACCTATAAAAATAACAATTTAACATTATTTTTGGATATAATTGTAAAATTATGACGTTCATTATGCTTTTTATGTGTCTAAACTGAATAAATGAAAATGTTTCTTTGATAAAAGAGGAGAATATGGGAAAATGGCATAAAACATAAATAACACTATGGTAACCTAAAAAACTGAAATACGATAGGCTAATTGATTGAATCTAAAAAAGTTATTATCAATATTGATTGAGTAGGTATAAATATTCCGTCTAATCCTTTGAAATTATTTTTATAACAATTTGAAATCAGTGTATTTTTTTTTTACACTATAGCAGGCATCATTTGAAAACCAGTCATTTAAGGTGGGACAATGACCGTTACCTAACAAACTTACTTACTTAGATATTTAAACTATCATGGTCACCCAGTCAGTATTAAATTTATCGGAATTTTTACCATGTTGTATTTTCTGAGGATCCGATATTTATATAAACTTTTTCACCGCAAATACTCCAGTTCCTTCGTGATCATGGTGCTTGCAACAGCGCCGAAATATCGGAAACTCCGAACAATACTACAGTGAATATCCCGATAACTTTAATACTAATACTTACTTAAGTACATTTATTGCAAATAAATCTTTGTTAAATACTCTACAACATAGATATTATAATAGGGACACCCAGATCAATGCAATAGACATATTCATGCATACAAATATTATACACCGAGTGGGAATCAAATACTGCTCTGTCGTCGCAATCAAACACTCTACCGCCAGCTCACGTAGGGTGCACTAAATTCATTGCGTTCAAATTTAAGTAGGTAGATAATAAGACCAGTCTCAGTCTCAAATGCATGGCTTGAGTCATCAATAGTGCCCGGAAGACGGCAATAGGCCCACCCCCTATTACGTGGGGCCGAATTCAGTGATAAGTGAAATGTGGGTGCTAATTCACCTCTGCCTAACCCTCCAGAGATAAAGGCATAAATTTATGTATAATAAGACCACGAGGACCAAAACAATAGTAAAAAATACCACAACAAAAATGGGGTGGGCTGCTAACGTAAAATAATAACCAAACTAAACCCTGCTTTGTGTTTATTTCATTTAAAAGAACAATGCTATCTCTAGCCGGTACCTGCATTTGTATTTTGTTCTTTAAAAGATTCAACAATAATAGGCTAATATCCCTCCGCGCTTGCCAATAGTGCGAAGACCATCTGTGGCCAAAAGACAGCTGTGCCGTTAAGATAATCACTTTTTTAAACAATTGTAGTCGTAAAACAATAAATAAAAGTTACACTTTTGTTGTAACGAAGACAATTTCGTGATGTCACGGCGCGAAACGTACTGCGAGGTAACTTTAAAGACCTAAATGGTATGAAAGGTTTTTAGGAGGTAGGACACGGCGGTATTTCCGTCCAATTGAGCAGTCCGACTGAGGAAGTACCTCCGCCCTACAGAATACCGCCATAATAACTTCGTATTGTGTTCCCAGCGGTGAGTAGGGTAGCCAGAGCTCGCTTGAGAGTCTGTGCTGTCAGTGGGAAGACTAAAGGATTGCTCTGCTTTGTCTACACTAACGGCACAGAACCTCTGTGCTTACATGGTCGGCAACGCAAGTGTGACTCCTCTGGTGTTACACACGTCCATAGGCCACGGTAACCACTTTCCATCAGGTGGGTCGAATCGTGTGCTTGTCTGCCACCTAAGTGGTATATAAAAATAAAATAAAAAGATCAAGGCAGGGGAAAGTCGATGTTAAAACAGATTCGATGAGCGGGTGTCGAGGTAGTCCTTCAAAATTCCAGTTGGTTTCCTATGATGCTTGGCTAAAATCACCGGGACCTCGATTCTATTAAAGCAGAACCATTGTCATACCATAGACACTGATAAAAATTTAATTTAATAAAACTTTTATTAATAGACTACGGAAATAAAGTTACAAGTCCAAAATTAAAACACTTATTGCAGAGTAAATAAAACAACTTTTTCATTTAATTTTGATCAGCTTAATTTTAATTATGAACTAGCAATAAAGTCCTGGACCTGTTTGATCAGACACAGTGGTAGCGATGGCAATGTTCAGAATATTATTTGGTAAACATAAAGTAGGCATTGCACTGTGGGGCTAGTGAGTCCATATTGTTCCTCTGCACCCATAATAATTCAATACAACCATCAGTAACAAAATAAACGGGATATTTACCATGTTTCATTGTTTTGAGTTTCCGATATTGACCATAAGTGATTAACCATGATAGTTTAAATATCTATAATTCAATACAATTTTTTTATATCCTTATTTCTCAAAATAGTACATTAGAATTATATCTTTTTGTCGTCAAAATGTTTTATTATTAAGAGTACTGTCCCTCTGTATCTGCGTATCAGTTCCTCGGTTACCTGGGGGTTTTTACGGCAGTCAAGTTCACCTGAACAAAGTTAATATACTGTAACGACGCGCTCTGCGAACGTCGTCACACCGGTTTTAATTCTATTTTTGAACGAAGGGTTCCGGAGCGCGGAGTGAATGACATTTTGACGTATCGCTGTCAAAAGCACCTTTCTTCCTATATTGAGACTGGATGGTCGATATTCATGGCTTCGTAACTTAATTTCAATAAATCTCATAAAAATGAGAGTATTTTGGCCTAAAGGATAATAGTTTGTGTCTTCGCAACTATCCTCTTGTGGAATTATAGTTTATTTCTGGTGAGTTGTCATTTTTTAATAAGATTCCCTTTGATGGAAATTCGCCACGCTCCTAATTTGAAAAATAATTGTTAAAATTCTATTGTTTCAGCTCTTAATCTGAAAATATTATGATTTCTTTTGCTATTGGCATTGTTCCAGCAAATTAAGGCGGTAAGTCGCGCAAATTTATAGAAAATTAGGACCTCGTGTTCATATATAGGAGTTTGTTCTAATGACATGCAATTTTGTTACAGGTTTCCAATTGGAACCGCCTTTGTCTTTGCCTTTTTCTTTTTCCTTTGGACTTTTTCTTTGGACCTTTGTCTTCGGTCATCTGCATTTCCTTATGGAAGGTTTGGACTTTTCGCCTCAAACCTGGATGTACCGCATGGGCTTAAACTGAAAACTTCGCCTGCTACGAGCTTTCCCGCTGCTGTGTTTACATATACTCGCCGAGGGATGCCGTGAGCTTACTTTAATTATATTTTAAATCTAAACTTCAAAATAACCTAAAAGTGCATTGGTGACATAGAATCATATTGACGTAGGATAATATGGACATAGCTTATAAAAATCTAATTTTAAATTTAAGGTTAGTTATACATTAGGAATGTATCCTTACATCTATTTCTGAATGCACACTGGAGTGGACAATAAAACCTTAAACCTCACAGTTTGGTTTCATTTAGCTCACCTCCGGAAGATTTAAAGTTTCCAATATCCGCTGATTATCTTAGGCATGTGTATCTCCAAGGCGCCCGAACTTTTATGGTAATGTACTTACAAACCAATTTTATTTATATTTCTTTTAAATAGGAGATTACACACTTACTTCTTTCATTGTCATATGACACATATTTTTTTATTATTACAATTGGCACTCGCGAACAGGGACATGACAGTGTGCATATATCTTTATTCCTTGTCACCTTTGCATTATTTTTTACCTTATCATGTTAAGAACAGTGTTTTCTTCATGTATTTTACTGTTACATAACTGTGTATTTCAGTAAATCTTTGTTATTGTTTACTTTGCAAAACTAATCATACTACAAGTTAGTACTATTGTTTGTATCTCTCAATTACAGGTGAATGTTTCAATTTGTATAACATGGTTATTGTTATAACTGTTTTATCTTATATAACCTTTGTTTATTACAGGTAAGATTTTCCACTTAGTAATATTATATAATTACTAGTTCTTAACCTTTATTCACATGTGTGAAATCATAGTAATATTTGAATATTTGCTGTTTACCTTAAGTAGACATAAATAATTTATTTTGTGAATCACTAATGCATTTTTATCTTTATAGGCATTTGACCTAAATAATTTTTGCAACAATAACATTCCATTCTATGAGTTTGTTTGACTTTTGAGTTTAGCGTTTTGCTATCAATGCAATTAACTTCATTCATAATTTAATTAACTTTAATTAGAAACTTTAATTGATACTTTAATTAGAAACTTATAGTGTATTTAATACAACTTTTTATTAGATTTTCACATCCTTTTATAAATCAAACATGGATAAGGAAATACAGGTCCCGCCTTTGTTTGAGAATATTGTTAATGATGTTCCAGTTGGTACTTCTACTCATGAGATGCCTCATGTCATGGCTGATTTATCTGAAGTTGTTGATCCATTTTCGAATAGTCGAGGAGCTGGTGATCATAGTCTGAGAGCCGCATCTTCATTTAATATGATGAATGTTTTATTGAATGATAATTTGAGGAAAAACTTGCCTTCTGTTACTAAGTTGCCTGATTTAAAACGAAGTAAGCTTTTGTATGATGGTAAATCGTGCGTTAGGGAATTTATTACTCAAGTGGAAGAATATTTCTTGTTTAAAAATTTTAATGAATATTTTTTGGTTAGTTCATTCTCTGATCTTTTGTCAGGCACTGCGCTTAAATGGTTTCGTAGTGTTCGTATTCGTATTGCTTCTTGGCAGGATTTGAAGGCTGCGTTGTTGAAACGTTTTGATAGAGTTGAATTTGATTATCATTTGGAACATGAACTCCGTACTCGTAAACAAAAGATAACTGAGTCATTACCAGATTTTATTACAGACATAATGGATATGGCTAGCCGTTTGTCTATGCCTGTTTTTGATGCTACCCTCATAACTATTATTAAACATAACATGTTGAATATTTACACACCTTTTGTGTTTGGTAGAACTATTTCTTCTATCGACGAATTTATTAACCTCAGCAGAGAATTAGAGAATTTTGTGTCAAGAAAGAACTTGAGTGAGAATAAAAGTATTAAAAAAGAAAAATATTCTGCTCAAATTAGTGCTGTTAAATCAGATGATTTAACTTGTTTAAAATGTAAGTCCTCTGGACATTCTTATAAAAATTGCCCTACATTTCCAGGTGTAATTTGTTTTAAATGTCACAAGCTTGGCGTCACTACGAGGAATTGCGAAGTTTGTAATTCAAATACTGTTCAGTCAAAAAACGTATCAGGTCCCATCGAGCCCTAGTTTTTGATAAAACTTCTGGTGACTCGATGTTGAAAAAATTTAGCAATGCTCCGAATGAAGCCACTTGTAAGAAAGAATTTAATGAATGGTTGGATTATTTGAAAGTTTTCTTTAATAATATCAGGGCTGCTCCTGTTTTGTTTGTTGAACATAAAGACACTAGACCTTATTTAAAATTTAATATTAATAATAAATTTTATTCAGGTTTGTTAGATAGTGGAGCTTGTAGTTGTGTACTCGGTTCTAATATTCATCAAACATTTTTGCAATTAGGTTATAAATTTAAACCTTATAAAGGTAACGCTGTTACTGCTGATGGTTCTGCACACAATGTTATTGGAACTATGGTTTTACCTATCACTTGTGATAACTTAACTAAAAATGTAGATTTTTTGATAATACCTTCTTTTAAACCTTCAATTATTTTGGGATTTGACTTTTGGTTGAAATTTAATCTTGCTAAAGACTTATGGAATAATATTACTTTTGAATATGAATCCACTACTTGTGTAAATGCAGTTACTTCTGTTTCTGAACTTTCTCCTTCTGAGAAACATGAGTTAAATAAAATTATTTCACTTTTTGAAAATATTTCTTATGAAAAGAGAGGCTTAGGTCTTACTCATTTAGTTAAACATAAAATTAATGTTACTGGTGAACCTTTTAAACAACGTTATTGGCCCCTTAGTCCTGCTAAACAAAAAGAACTTTATGATGAAGTGGAAGTTTTATTAAAGGAAAATATAAAAATTTCAAAGTTGAAAGTGATACTTTGTATAGATTTTGTAAAGATAAATATAATCCTAATAATCGTTTAAATTGGAAAATTGTCATACCTAAAGAACACATCTTAGACACTATTAAATCTAATCATGATGATGTTAATTCAGGACATTTAGGAATTCATAAAACTTTAAATAAATTAAAAATACATTATTTTTGGAAAGGTATGTTTATTGATGTTCAAAAATACATTTCTTCTTGTGACACTTGTAAAGCTTATAAATCTTCTACTAATCCACCTCATGGAATTATGGTTAATCCTAAGAAAGTTGATAAACCAATGTTAATGCTTTCTATTGATATTATTGGAACTCTTCCAAAAGCTTATTCTGGCCATAAGTATATACTTTCAATCATAGATGTTTTTACAAAATATTGTTGGATATTTCCTATGACTAGTGCTACCACTAAAGTAATTTGTAGGATACTTGAAAAAGAAATATTTCTTAAGTTTGGAACACCTAAAATTTTTGTTTGTGATAATGGAAGCCAATTTACAGCTAAGCAATTTGTAGATTTTCTAAAAAGTTATAATATTAGTAAAATATTTTATAATACTTTATATACACCTCAAAATAATCCTGTAGAGAGATATAACAAAACAGTCGAAACATGTATTTCTTGTTTTGTTAAAGATGATCATAGAACTTGGTCAAAATATTTGCCTCATGTTCAATTAGCTTTAAATAGTAGTGTGAATCTAGCTACAGATTTCACTCCTAATTTTCTCATGTTCGGTAGAGAACTTATTTTTGATGCTTCATTGCACCGTTTTAGTAATTCTTTTGATAACCTCAATCAACTTGATGTTGTTGATAGGTCTTCATTTGCTTTTTCACTTAAATCACTTAGTGATATTTTTATAAAAGTTCAAGCTTCATTGCTTAAAGCTTATAAGCGTAATGCGCGTTATTATAATATAGGAAGGAAGGTCATTTCTTTTGAAGTGGGAGATATAGTGTGGAGGAGAAGTTTTGTGCAGTCTAATGCTCCTGCATTCTTTTCGGCTAAGTTAGCACCTAAGTTTGTTAAGTGTGAAATAATAGATAAAATTTCCTCTAATGTTTATGTTTTAAAAGACCTTAACAAAAACTATACTGGTCGTTATCATATTAAAGACATAATTAAATATTAAAATTATTCTTGTTTTGACAATGTCTATCTTTGTCTTTGGTACTTTGTTTGAAGTATAATCCCATTGTAAGGTGATGTTTGTGAGGCTAAGGGATTTTGAAAGGAGATGTATGTTAGGAACTTCACAACAATTTATTAATTTCAATTTTAGTTTCCTTCAAAAATAACTTAGGTCATTTTAGGACTTGTTATTGTGTAACTCTACTCCATATTAACAAATTGTTCCACATCAAAAGATCTTAAATTTTTATTTATCTTTGTTGTATAGGATTATTTTCCTGTATATATTTTTATACACTTGTATATTTAATATTGTATATTTTGTACAAATTTAGGAATTTAGTTTCTACTCTAATATAGGAGTGAAATTTAATATTCATTTTCTACATTAAATTCGCTTGACTTATTTCCACTCACTTAGGGAATGGAAAATTAAGTTTCTTGAACTTTATTTTTGTACAGTTCTGGGTTATTTTCTTAGTATTAAGATTCTCGGATTGGACGCATTTTATGCATTTTTTACACACCTTGTTATACCATTTTTTGGGAAACTTGTGTCTTACTGGACTTTACAATTTTTTGTGCTATTGTGTTTCATACACATAGTCACACCTTACGCTTTGCGCACGGGAAGCTGGTGGTGTTGTGCCGGTCGCAAATGTCATACTTTTCTTATGCGGTTGTGCTCAGAAAGTCAGTGGTGTTGTACTGGTCACAATTGTCATATTTTCTTTATATTTTGCTTGTGCTCGGAAAGTTGGTGGTGTTATGCCGATCACAATGCTTATAAATATATTATTACGACACTTTTGTCGTGATTTTGTTTTGACGTTTTAGATGTTGGAATAGGAATTTGAAGTCGGCGGCTTTTCAACCTAACCGACAGTGGGAAAACTTCATTGTTTTTACCGATTTTCTTTCAGATTCGGCAGCGTTGGTGCTTAACCGATATCTTGTTAGTTTCATATTTTTGTTTCAGGAATAGCTGGTATAGAGTCGGTGGCGTAGGAGCTCAACCGCACTTTTGTATTGATGCTAGAAGGCTGGTTAAGATCAAGGATTAGATTCGACGGCGTTGGTTGCCTAATCGATATCTGGAATGGAATTGAGTAGGGATTGTTTAATTTGTTTTATTGAAGGATTTATTTTCACTTTTGTGTTGAAATAAGTTTTTACTCTTTTCTGAGTTTGGTTCTTTACTTTTCGAGTGTTTTCACATTCTTTGATTTTTAGGAATGCTTTCCCATTCTTTAATTTATAATTATTTCTGCAATACCCATTGCAAGATGCTTTCGCATTGCCTTTTTGTTTATTGAAAAATGTTGCAAGACATTTTGTCTTTTGAGGTTTTTTGGAATTTTGTTCTGGACTCTCATAATTTTCATTAGAAAAGGAAGTTTCTTTCTTTCTTTTTTCTTTTTGGGGAGGGATGTAATGTAACGACGCGCTCTGCGAACGTCGTCACACCGGTTTTAATTCTATTTTTGAACGAAGGGTTCCGGAGCGCGGAGTGAATGACATTTTGACGTATCGCTGTCAAAAGCACCTTTCTTCCTATATTGAGACTGGATGGTCGATATTCATGGCTTCGTAACTTAATTTCAATAAATCTCATAAAAATGAGAGTATTTTGGCCTAAAGGATAATAGTTTGTGTCTTCGCAACTATCCTCTTGTGGAATTATAGTTTATTTCTGGTGAGTTGTCATTTTTTAATAAGATTCCCTTTGATGGAAATTCGCCACGCTCCTAATTTGAAAAATAATTGTTAAAATTCTATTGTTTCAGCTCTTAATCTGAAAATATTATGATTTCTTTTGCTATTGGCATTGTTCCAGCAAATTAAGGCGGTAAGTCGCGCAAATTTATAGAAAATTAGGACCTCGTGTTCATATATAGGAGTTTGTTCTAATGACATGCAATTTTATTACAGGTTTCCAAATTGGAACCGCCTTTGTCTTTGCCTTTTCTCTTTTCTTTGGACCTTTTTCGGCGTTCCTTTGTCTTCGGTCATCTGCATTTCCTTATGGAGGGTTTGGACTTTTCACCTCAAACATGGATGTACCGCATGGGCTTAAACTGAAAACTTCGCCTGCTACGAGCTTTCCCGCTGCTGTGTTTACATATACTCGCCGAGGGATGCCGTGAGCTTACTTTAATTATATTTTAAATCTAAACTTCAAAATAACCTAAAAGTGCATTGGTGACATAGAATCATATTGACATAAGATCATTTTGACCTAGCTTATAAAACTCTAATTTTAAATTTAAGGTTAGATATACATTAGGAATGTATCCTTGCAACTATTTCTAAATGCACACTGGAGTGGACAATAAAACCTTAAACCTCACAGTTTGGTTTCATTTAGCTCACCTCCGGAAGATTAAAAGTTTCCAATATCCGCTGATTATCTTAGGCATGTGTATCTCCAAGGCGCCCGAACTTTTATGGTAATGTACTTACAAACCAATTTTATTTATATTTCTTTTAAATAGGAGATTACACACTTACTTCTTTCATTGTCATATGACACATATTTTTTTTATTATTACATCTGACGCTTGCGAACCAATTTTTTTTCTTTGTAATAACATCATATATTTTTATTATTACAATACGACTATGCGTCTTTCCCGGCAGATTATAATTTGGACCACCCCATCTCTTCCCGTGCGGGGTCGAACAAGGCGACTTAGGGATAGGGCTGTTTAACATCAGACAGCTATATACAGCCTTGACTCAGCCTCAGATGCATGGCTCGAGTAAACAATAGTGCGGCAATAGACTCACCCTCTATTACGTGGGACCGAATTCGATGATTGGTGAAATGTGGGTGTTATTCACCTCTGCCTAACCCTCCGGGGATAAAGGCGTGACAGTATGCGTATGTGTGTCTTTAGAACACTGACCTGACAAATGCGACTCCCCTGGGCGTTCCGTTGCTTTTATCCCTCAATATGTGCTTCTGCACTATCCGGCCGTACTTGCCGAATATGGTCTCCAGCTGATCTTCTGTAATGGCGCGCGGGAGATTCGTCACATACAAGTTTGTTTCTTTTATGTCATCGCCTGATGGACGGGCGTATGATACCTGTATAATAAACAAATAAAAATTATACATTACACGTAATGTATCCTTAGATCATATAGTGTATAGACACAGTGTTGCTAACAGAATGCGTAGCAAAAAAGACGGCATGAAATAAATACGCGTTATTTGTGAGTTAGATAATGTTAATATTGTTCTTTTTTTTATACCACTTAGGTGGCAGACAAGCACACAGCCCACCTGATGGAAAGTGGTTACCGAGGCCTATGGACGTTTGTAACACCAGAGGAGTCACAGTCGCGCTGTCGACCCTGTAAGTACAGAGTTTCTGAGCCGTCAGTGTAAAAGGCAAAGCAGGACAAGCCTTTAGTCTTACCACTGACAGCACAAATTCTCCAGTGAGCTCTGGCTACCCTACTCACCGCTGGGAACACAACACAGATTATAGCCGCGGTATTCTGTAAGGCGGAGGTAATTCCCCAGTCGGACTGCTCAATTATTCTTTCAATTGTGTGCATTATATTTGACCACTTGTACTTAAGCAGTAGCTATTTTTTATTCCGCATTAGGATGACACTGCATATATTGTAATCTACGTAATCGAAAACACCAATTTTAAATTAATTAATTTTATTTGTCATTTTGATTTACCTCACTAAATAATAATTAAATATTCTTTACACATTGTAGTGACCGTAAGCGGACCTAGTGACTTGGGTTTGAAACTGGGGGGTTAGATAAAGTATTTTCTGTATTGTTTACTGTCTTGTCGGCACCTTTTGTAGTTCTTTAAAAGGTGATGCGGGTCATTTGTTGCTTTCACTAACTAAAAACTACATCATTTTTCATACAATAGAGTAACAAAAGGTTTCATACGAAACTTTAGACAAAATTTCATAAAAAGATAATGGATTTTGATATCTGTATAGTGGTACATACAAGTACAAATAACATCGATAAGTACTCTATTGTGTGTAAGGATGGCCAAAAACAATAACATTGTATAAAACACAATAAAATTGGTGTAAAACTTCTCAGGTATAATTCTAGTTAGTTGAATAAATAAGTAGTTGTGTTTTAATTTTTAAATGTTGTCTTTTTCTTATTTGGAACGTTTTAAATAAGATAGAAAAGGACTTAAAATAAGTTCATACCTTTAAACGTTTATTTCTCAGTTGGTATCCATTAAAAGTATCGATGGCTCTGGTAGCATCCTCCTCCCGCGTGAAGTTCACAAAGCCGAACCCGTAGCTGTATCCAGTCTGAAATTATTCAGAAGCGGAATTATTGACATGAACTTTGAAATACTATTTACTGTACGCAGTGGGTTTGCAATAGGATAATATAATAATACGTGAAATTATGAAGGAGATGATTATAATGTATGAAAGAGAAGGACATGTTGCGCCAACCCATCGACCACACACCGCTGTGTGGTCGATGCGCCAACCCCACAAATGTCTCTTAAGGGTCAATTCCCATTGAAAGAGCAGCGGCCGACAGCGGGTTTATGAGGCACAATATTACAAAGCATTTTGAATCTTATCTACGGGAGAAAAAGTTTACAATCATTTGAAGGCAAAGAAAGGGCAGCGCTGAGCTGGACAGGCTGCGCAAGCTTCCTCGCAATAATTTATTTTCTAGTACCCAACAAATTCTGGCTGCCGTCGGCCGCTATAGGGCTTTCCCATCTGGTAAAATAAAAAAATAGTACCCTGTATATTAATACAAAAAATTCACAAACCTTAAAGTCCTTCATAACCCGACAACTTTCAATCGGCCCAATGGTCATAAACATCGCGTACAGGTCCTTTTCAGTCATTGTCTGTGGTAGATAGTTGACTATGAGGTTGGTTTTACAGGAGTCGCCTCCTCCTGCGGAGGATATGCCGCCTCCCTCCGACATACTGCCCCAGCACCGCGCGCCAGCTCCGGCGCGCCCTCTATACTGTTGCTGAATTTGCTAGAATTTACAGACATACACTAAATATTAATGTTTAAATGGGAAAATTTGTCAAGATGTTTGGATGTGTATGACTCAATCACGTACAAACGGCTGAATGAATCTGGCTGAAATTTACTATAGGGATACATGTGATTGTCTGATCATAATTTTAATTTTTGTGATAGAGAAATAGGAGAATAGGATTAAATATGTTTTTATAAATTCGATATTGCTTACAGAATCATCCGTATTATTTTTTTCAATTTTATTAAATTGATTAAGAAAATAAAAAATAATATATAAGAATAAGGAAATAAAAATATATAAACGGTGGATATCAGACGAAATATGACGTCATTATACGTAACTTTCGGCTTACTCGTAGCGTAGCGTTTCAATGTAGGTACTTACGTGACGTCAGAAAAGTGCGCCAAGATGGCGAGCGTTTAAACCTAACCATCTTTTGTGTGCTATTTTTAAACATTATTTTTATACGTACTATACTTTGTTCGTATTCTATATGTGATTGACATGCAAACAGTTTATATCCATCTACCTAGCTAGTACCTGCTTCTAACCGTTTTTAACAAACACGTTCCATTTACTTGTAAGTAACACTAAAAATTCAATATGATAAAACCATTTGAAACTGATTTGTTGGTTGGTTTTGAAAGGCGACGAAATCAGTAGTATGCAAATTAAATAAGCCTGTACTGTACTGTGTACTGTTTTCATTAACCTATAAATCAATTCCAGCGATACAATATATGCCGACATAAGCTAAAGTCTTCTTCATCAGAAATACAAGGCCCTCGGGCTACAAAAACGGATGCAACAAGGAATAATGGAGAAGAAACTTGAGAATCAGCAGCCTCAATATAACTGTAAGACTCTTCGTCTCTAGAGTATAGAAAGTTAATTGCAATTTCTCTCTCTCCTGATCCCCGGAGTTAGGTCAAATAGATTTAAATAATGTAACTGAAGTCGAAAATTAAAGGTAGGTACATAATACAAATAATGATTCTAAAAATAGTAAAGGTTACGTAAATTTTTACATCGCCCCAGTCACCCGAAAACGCTTGGCCAGTATCGCACCGTAAATCTTATCGTGTACCACGGCACGCCAAGAAAGTAGTTATAAAATGCGCAAGCCTAGTGTAGAACTAAACTAGTAAAATTTCAATACGAACCACATTCATGTGAAATTCGATAAAAAACGTTGCCATGGATGAAATTAAATACTAAAATGGCTATCATTATCATTAACTTTCAAAAAGGTAGTTTAGTTATCGTTTGAGTATCAGAATTGCGCATTGGAAACCACGCAGTATAACAATAACGTGGTCAGCCTCTTAACACCAGCAGATTAGTTAGATGGGTTCTCGAGAACGTTATCACTACTAATGTGCTTAATGGAGATGAAGAGGTATAGCATCAGCAAAAATCTTAGGTATGTTTTAAATACACACACAATTACGTGATGTATAGTGCTTTCAAAAATCTAGTGATGCACCCTGAATGAAAGCAATGTCTAACGGCTCAAACATCGCTGCCCCAATGTTTTTGATTGCTTGTTTCCCCATGTCCTGTGAGCACATCGGAAGTACGCTAAACCCTCGCTGTTTTTCTTCTTCGCTATGCCTTTAGATCCCTTCGAAGCAGTGAACATAGTCTGCCAACTCTCCAACAGAACGATATTCGCAGTCTACTGCCAGGAAGAAATGCTCTATAAAACATCGCCTAACGCGATTTGGTGCATACTGATGAACCCGTAATAATGACAGGTAACGGAGCAAAAACAAACACTCTACGAGGTTGCGAATAAGCAACTCTTTAATAAAGATAGTGGTGACCAAGGACTGCCGAAGACGACTGGTAACTCCATCGTGTGGTTTTAGTCAAATACGACATAGTGGAGTTGTACAATATCCCAAATTAGAAAGAGGCAAGAAATACCTTTCTTTCCTCTTTCTTTCTTTACCTTTCTTTCATTTCATTTCAAAAACAGCGCACATTACTATTTATATGTTACAATAGGTATATACACGAGCAGTCTCTATGGCTGCGTTTTAGCCTTGTATAAATTTGAAAACGCGGTAGCGTGTTAATCGAGCAGTTTCGTGGAGAAAAGGGGGTATCAAAGCTGAGTTAAATAATTTAATCGTTAAAGGTATTATAAGTATGTACCCTATGCATACTACACATACAATATATTTAAATGGAGCGATATATACATTTTTTTATTAACCATAGGTATATTATTACCTACATAACCTACATTTGTGGCAAGTTAATACTCTGAAGAGCTAGAACGATGCATTAACACCTACACTTTAGAGGCATCTTCTAACTGCGAATAATTTAATATTGGCCTTATTACTCTATATTGCCACACATTCTTACAGATTTCATGAACAAGTGTAATATAATCATTTAAAGGGAGAATAGACCGCTAGATCATAGTGGACACAAAAAGATATACGTGGCGCTGCGTAACAATCCATTGTGACAGATGCTCCAATTCGACTTTATTACATGCTTCCCGAATCATAAGATGAGGTTACAATTTCATTGTATATTAAGTAAATAATACCGCAGCATAAACGACAGATTTATTATTTACAAACTACTTTTAACGAATCCTGCAATTGGATATTTATACATTATCTTGAAAGAAAGCCCCTCTAGACTCAATAATCTCTAGTCTATAGCAAAATCAGCGAATAGAAGTGTATGAGGACGTCTCGACAGATCAACTTATGGAGAGTTATCGAATCTTCCACTCCCCACCATCTTGAAATTTAATAACTCATCTGGGATTCGCACCCTCGATCAAACTTACTTAGATCAATATAACTAAAGTAAAAGAAACGCTGGTCAAGGTTGCAAAGGAAATTCAACTTCAACAATTGAAACCGCCCACACAAGCCGCCCTCCAATAATGAAGTTTTACAAATCGCACGGAAAGCTGTTTAAACAAAGCCCAAAAATGAAATCGGGTGCCTTTCTGGCGAATGAAAAATAAAATGAAGCACACAAACAACCTTTTGCCACGGTCACATTTAAGCTCGTTATAGCAAAAAATTGTGCTCTTTGTATAGAAGATACATATTCATCAGCCAGCAGTACCGCTCCGTATCAATTTAAAACAAACAAACAAGTGCCACCAAAGTTCACAATCAAACGAAAACCAAGCAATACGTACGGCCGTGACCCAAAAACCCGTATACAGTATGTTACTACTAGATTAACTCACTCGATTTACACCTGCATTAAACTTCCATATTACAAGTAATAAATGATTATTCTGAAATTTTAGGTTATTCCTGTTTAAGCATTTACTACTTGTAGTAAAACTAGGAAGTTGTAACAACACTAAATTGTACGATTTTTTTTATCAATTTTATTTTCCCGATTGGTTACGTACAATTTTGGTACTGTAAACGTTTTTTAAAGGTTACCCCACAAATTTTACAAGTTAATTGTCTGAGCGTGTACTTACATTCTTATCAATAACTATAAATTGTGGATCTTCAGACTTCCTTCACATACGATTTCTTTTCTAACAAATTCTGTTAGTTGAAGTATCACAATAATCAACTTGTCTTGAATGTGAAGCTTTAAAAAGAGCCAGCGTATGTTCCTCTCTCTCTCTCTCTCTCGTGCAATCTCCCTAATGCGGTTAGCGACAAGTAGCATAAAATCTTGCCATATACTGTCATTTATATGTGGACTTCTACAATCTTTCCTTACAAACTATCTTGTTCCCTGGCCAACCACGTTAGTTAATGTATCATTATTTTGTCTTGAATGTGACACTTAAAAATGAGACCGCAATATGCTCCTTTCTTTCTTGTGCAATCTCCTTATTACATACTACACTGACGTAGTGCCGCCGTCATAGCGTATAACATCGTTATCAATAGATGAAATTTGTGGATTTATACAATCTTCCTTTACAAATAATTTATTTTTCTCTTTCTTCATAAACTATTTTGGATGGTTTGGTGTATCATAAAATTCATAAAAATACATATTTTGTCTTCAATCTGATGCTTTAATAAAATAGACGACGAATACTTTCCTCTCTTTCTTGTGCAGTTTCTAATTCTATAATGTGGATATAAACAACTAGCGTGTACCATGCTGTCTAACGTGGTCATCATACTACACAAAATATTTAACTCTTATTATCCTGATTACCCAATTGTTGGTTTATGTTATACATAAATATTTTGTCTCGAATGTAACTCCTTAGAAAGAGTAAGTGAATACTTTTCTCTCTGTCTTGTGCAGTTTCTACAATGGGTTGAACTAGCGTGGTTATTATGCCGTCGACAGTCGTCATCTTACTTCTCAAAATATTTAAATTCTTATTTTCTTGACTATCCAATTGTTGGTTTATATTATAATGGTTTATATATAACTCAAAAAAAACATTTTGTTTCAAATATAACGCATTAGAAAGAGAAAGCGAATACTTTCTTCTCTTTCTCGTGCAATCTCTACCGACGAAGATCTGTGAACGTCAAGCCATTTAGCGTCGTTAACTTAGTTTGGATCTCAAGTTCATTGAGTACGCACGTATCCGCACGCGCTTGCTAATTCCTGATACACCTAACCGAGTGAAAGAACGATAAGGACGTTAGTGCTCATTGTTTTACTTATATTCTCCAGTTCGTTTAGTGTATAATGTTGTGTTATTCCGATCCCGTTTACTAATCAGGCATTGGATTGCCTGCATTTGGCAGTTTTATTGGAAGATAACAACTAAGTAAGCATATTTCCTATTCTTATTATGTGCATATATTTGGCAGCGGCATAGGTATATGTCATCCTCACACACATACCACCATAATTTAAATATGTGATTTAATCTTTTTTCAGAACTCATTAACTTTTTTACTCATAAGATATTATCGCTAAGACGCCCAGGTTTGGTAACAATTTTTATATTTATAACAGGCTTAAAAGGACATCCTCCTTTTTTTGCAGTCGGGCATTTTTAGAATGTAAAATGGGTATGTAAACTGGATAACGTCTAGCGCCGTCTATTTTGTTTTAACTACTCGTCAACACAAAATGTCGTCGCTGTTTTAGCATGGCTAACTCGCTGAAGCAACGTGCTTTTCTGAGGAAGGCCTCGTTCGTTATTATGGCCCTCCAGCTGAAGCCGACTATAGTCCTCAAGTAAACGTATGTGGAATGTGTTCTTTTTGCGCTCTTGATTTGTGTAAGTTTCTTAAGCGTACAACAATGTGCTTACAACTCAGGTCTAATATACAAGGATTTTGGTGATATTGGAGAGTTTATTCTTCCTTCTAACACGCACAAAAAGTTTTCCCAATGTTGTTCAGGCTTTGCCAATTTATTCAAATCATTATGATTCAAGTATTCAAACAAATTACGAACACATCTTTCAACGCCATCTCGTTCAGATTCCAAGGAAACGGTATGCTAAAATCAATACCATCAACGCACCCTCACAAGAGATAGTTTCATATACCGCCCTTTTTTTTACAACGCAATCCATATAGAAAAGCCTTTACCAAATAAATACCAATTTGCAACCAAATTACTAGTGGTTTTCGAGATTATGAGTGCTTATAATAAATACGAGAAAGCAATTTTTCTCTTTATTAGCATTAGATTAGATTGTTTTTTTTTCTCATATTCTGATATCTCTAAGTATATTCTGATCATAGTACTGGCCACAAATATGATAAAAGGTCCCGCATTCGATGACATGTTCAACCTACAAAAGTTACTTTAGATATGTAGGATGGATATATTTTAATATTTTGCCGGACAAACAAAACCAATCACGCCTATGAATAAAGTTATAAAAAGGAAGAAAATTTGCATGACAATAAATTAAGAAACCATTATTCTATCATTTATTTTCTTATTAATTATTTTTTTTATAATATAATGAACGCGACTGCTGTCTAAAACATCGAAATAAGTTTGATAGCAGGCGGTACCCATTTGCCAATCATAAACCGAAAGAAAATCGATCGAAAATCGATACCACCTGCTATCAAACTTATTTCGATGTTTAAGACAGCAGTTGGGTCTTGTTTATTATTTAATAATTAATTTCATTTTAAATAAACTCAGTTGTAACACCATATAGTTTTTATTGACATTTTATGTACCCTATGACACTGAACAAATTTCATTGGAGACCCCGTTTATTGAAATCTGTCCAGCCGTTAGTCCTGTAGCCGGGAACAAAGAAAACTAAATACATTACTGGGTGTATTTTGGAACGGGGCATTAAGGGCAGGTACATTAACCGTTGTAGTTACAGGAAATTGTTCTTAGGGGACCTTCCCTAACTTTTTGAGATATTTTCAACTACATTCACAGATTTTGGCAAAATCTTACAGTCAGCAAGAAAAATGACAAAAGTTCAAAAAAATAATTTTGTCCCATCAATCCTATTTCATGTGGGGATCAAAAGACTAAGGGCCCATTTTGGGCTAAAAACGTAACTAAAAACTAGTTTTACCTAGAAATTTCGAATGTTTCCTGTAACTATAATGGTTCAGGTACCTTCACTGCCCCATTTAAAAATACATGGACACAGGATATATACATACATACAAGCGTAATACATTATCCTCGCTGACGCAGTCAAGTAAAAGTTAGAATACTAAATAATTGCTTAAAAATATCAATATTGTAGTTTTTTTTTTTTACAATGAGGATTTTAATAACTATTGTTTGGAAGAAGGAAACTCTGATCCTTTGATTTCTAATTCAGTTTGGTTGTTTTTCTTTTTACTTTTTTTGACTATTCCTAGTGTTAGGCTTGGTTACCCTACATCTTGCTCTAGCGTTTGGTGTCGACAAGCGCGCTGGCATGTTTCCAATGTAAAATGGAACTTGCCTCTTTGCTAAAGCGTTAGTTACGGAGCTCATTAATAATGGATTGTTAAGAGCGTCATTACGAAGGTTTTTTGAATAAGTATGATGTTTAAACTACAATAATAAAACAACTAAATAACAACAAAAACAACAATAAAAAAGTATGGAACCCGAATACCTACTTTTTACAAGTTAGGTATTATAACATTAGCTATCTGCAGGAAAAACCCTGTCAAATTTGACCCAGCCACTTCAGAGATCATACAAAATAAACAGACACAAATAAAACATCTACCATGGCTTCCCTTTGCAGAAGCAGGCAAGAATCAGGTTATACAGAGCGCTTGAAACTGCCCTAAACAATTAGAGAGTCTAAGATGCTAATACAGATATAGTTGCAATAAATTAGGACAAAATCCAGACGAAAAATATTTAATTTAATTTTTATTCTTTTTTGCACACAATCAGTATAGAGGTAAAACACAAAAAAAAAAAGAAATATGTACAAAGGCGAGCTTAACTCAATATGAGTTCTATCGCAGCAAACCTTTGAGTAGCAGAGAAGCAGTTATATTAATAAGGAAATGTGAGGTGTACATTAAATTTCAGATAAAACATTTCTTTGTAATGTACCAAAATTATTTATTATTTGTTTGAATATACATAACTATCACTTACCCAGTTATAAACTCGTACAGAATTATTACGTGCAAACTTATAGTTATTTAAAAATAATTCTATACCTTTCTAATTACAAGAATAAGAAATGAAACAAGAGCAAATTGAAATAAAGTGAACAATGAAAAATTTGAGTTTACACACTTGAAACAAACAACAAAAACTGTTATTTTTCAAACTAATAACCTACTAGATTGGTTTGTCAATCTATATGGTTTTGATATTCCAAACACAATTTGGTTATTAACCTCGGTATGAAAAAAAACTCCTAGTTTTAAAATTAAAATAGTTTTATATGTACAGACAGTTCAAAGTCACAAATATGTGAATTATTCCACTGGTCAGTGTATTCCTAATAATATAAATATACATAGAAAAAATTCTAAAGTTATCTGTAATATTAGAACCTGAACATATCAACATGTTGCCTACAGACACCTAAACAGAACCAAAGAAAAAAATAAAAGGCATAGAGTGCTGTTGAGGTCAAAGGTTCATAATAATCTAGTTCAAATATAGTTCCCTGAGTTTCTTGCTGGTATCTTCTCAGTAGAACTAACCTACCGAACCAGCGAAAGAATCATTTTCCAATAGTTTATTTTTATATTATTTCTTGACATACCTACCTATTTGTAAAATTTTGACGTTTTTATGTGCTCTTTGTGTGCCTAAACTGAATAAATGAAATTGATTCTTTGATTCCTTGAATATGTGAGAATGATGAGGCCGAAATGAAGATCAATAACATTAATTTATATCATAACTCTCTCATAAGCACTGCCATTTATTTTAAATGTATATAACAAGTGCTTTGCCATAGTGCGGTAATGAAGTTTTAATTATTATTATTATTATTATTATTATTAAAATTATGGACGAGCAGCATGTTTAATGCATGTAATCTTAAGCAAAGTAGTTAAATAAAAAAAATATTGTTTTAAATCTATTGTCATTGTAAAATTAGGCCTTCAATCTCACCAAAAAATATAAAAATATGATTACATGTCATCATCAAAATAACATTTTGATTATTTTATGTGTGACTGTAATTCCTTGTAATTTTGTAATCTCTTCATTTGTTCTTTCCATCTGGAAAGTCGTTGTGCAGTGTTTAGTGTGTGTATTAGTATGCAGACTTATCACGAGTCAGGTTAAATGGCTATAGGCTCATCATAATACAAATCTATCAATCTTTATCAATGTTGCCCATAATACATTGAATATAAGTTATAACACCATAGTATATGCATACATATATTCTGGGATACAGTGCTCGGTTCAAATGAAAATCAACAATTATTTATGAAAAATTACTTACATTTTCGAGAGAATTGAAACTCCTGTCCCAGCTGCTGACAGGAGTCCCTCCAAATAAATAACCAGGATATCTGTCACACATTTATTACACTTACGAACCACTTTATCCAAACAAATAACACTAACTTTTCTTATTATATTGAGCAATTTAATTTTTATAACTTCATTTTTAACTTGAATGTGTTAATTCCTATATTTGGTAAAATTATCTTGTACCTGGAAAATAGAATAAAAATATTGTTTCAATATACTTAATTACACTCTAATTGCATTTTGCATGTCAAAGGCTGTCGAACTTACATACAACTAAAGGTCAATATATGCTTCTAATAATGTCAATGACCAAAAAGCCTTACATTTAGGAAGTTCTACTAATATCATAGGCTATAGCTTACATTCATAAGTCACTTTCTTCTTAGTAAATATTTAATTAGAACTTGTAGCTACGTAAGATCCATTAATGAGCACTACCTACGCTTTATTATTAAGAAATAATATAGAAAAATCGTTTTTAATCGGAATGTATAAGATGAAAATAATTTGAGAATCCTTACAAGGATCGTACCTATGATGCACCCAGCCAATAAATAAGTATACAAAAGCAGTGGCCCTTTATGTAAGTATTCCAGGGTTCAATCTAATATTGCTGAAATTATTATAAAATTAGTGAAAAACAATAGAAAATAACAAATTATTTACTAATCCATTTTTGACAGCGTGGTAAGTTGTAATTAATGTTTGGAAACATATCACGGTTTACAGTAATTCTAAAAATACTTACGTTTGTTTGTTGGAAAAACGTTAATTTCCTTTTTCACTAGAAAGCTAAGACTCTTATTGGGTATTTTTTCTGAAAAATTATGAATACCGTGACAAACGCAGCCAACGGATCTGTAATTAACTCCATTCGTTCATATTCAAATTCATTCATTCGTACAATGCATTAAACAACCACAGAAAAAAAATTATTATTGTATGAATACTTTACAGAACTGTTCACAATAAATTTGTAGTATGTATTTAAGTACTGTAATTGTAATAATTAGGTGATTTTTGATAAATGATAGACTCTGGCCAATGAAAGATAAACAAATTATTTATCAAAACTTTTAATAGGCAACAATATTTTTATGTCAGTTAGTATTTGAGAGTCTTCGAAAACTTCTTGATACCTAAATGAGTATTAAGAAGTTAAAATTATAATTTGAATACTGCCATATTCTATGATTAGTAAATTATTAATTTTAAATAACAATCCAACATTTTATAGTAACTGGCCAATAATTACTTTTAAATATGGGGCATTGAGTCCGATGTTCACTTAACTTAAAAGGGCCCCCTTTAAAGAGTACTTGATTTTTTATATTACTCATGAATATCTTACAAAAATTGTTACTACACGTACACGTCATTTTTACATTCACTAACGCCCACCACATGGAGTGGCTGGGCTCTTATATATTACTATACTCTTTGCTGGGGTCTCCTAGGACTGATTTTGCGGGAAGGGCTGCTCACGACTTCGCTCTGACCTATGGGTTCTCTCAACTGGTGCATTCTATCACTAGAACACTAGAAATTGAGACCCACAGAAGCTCTATACTGGACCTTCTGCTGACTACGCGCCCGGGTGAATACTCCATAAGGGTGGAAGCACCTCTCAGTAATTAGACCACAGCCTCGTCCGGGCGCAAGTGATACTCGCGCGGCCTGAACCACCGCGGCCACCTCAGTGGCGGCACGTGTGGCACTACAAGTCAGCAGACTGGGACGGACTGCGAGAATTCTTCGTGTCGTACCCGTGGAGGCAGCTTTGCTTCACTTCTGATTATCCAAGCTCCTGTGCAACAGCAATCGTTGACGCGATTCTAGTGGGTATGGAATGCTACATCCCCAACCGCTGGGTCGCGACAGAAGCGAGCAAACGACCGTGATTTAATAGGCTTTGCAGGGAAGCTAGAGACCGCAAGCAATCTGCATACAAGACTTGGACCACGGCTCTTGCCAATAAGGATCCGAACATCGCTGAAATGAAGCGGAAGTTGAATGCTGCTTCAAGGTCTAGTAAAAAGGCAACGTCTAGGGCAAAGTTTGAGTTCATCGGCAGAATTGGCGAACGGCTTGCGCGCTACCTATCTGGCAGTCGTGCATTTTGGTCGCTCGCTAAAGCTGCCGAGGGAAACTTCTGCCAGTCTTGCCTTCCGCCGCTGCAAAAATCCGATGGTAATCTGGCCCGTGGCGCTAAGGAGAAGGCCGATCTTTTGAGTAATCTCTTTGCGTCAAACTCGACTATGAACAACGGGAACGCCGAACCACCCATCATCCCCCAGCTGTGGTGCTTCGATGACCGAAGTTAAAATCACGCAACGGGTAGTCCGGCGCGAGCTTAAGTCCCTAGATGTTCGGAAGTCGAGTGGGCCGGCAGGTATACTGGCGATGGTGCTTAAGCACTGAGCCCTGTACTTTCACGCCTATTCGCACTCTCATACTTCGCGAGGTTGGTCCCGGCCTCGTGGAAAACTGCATTCGTGCACCCTGTACAAAATAAAGGTGACAGGACAGATCCGACCAATTACAGGCCTATCGCTATAACCTCCCTTCTCTCGAAGGTTATGGAGCGTGTTATTAATACATAGCTCCTGAGGTACCTTGAAGGAAACGATCTACTGAGCGACCGACAGTACGGCTTTCGCCACCGTCGCTCTACTGGTGACCTTCTTGTGTATCTCACAAACTGGTGGGCGCAAGCCATCGAGAATCGGGGTGAGGCACTAGCGGTCAGCCTCGATATAGCGAAGGCCTTCGATCGGGTCTGGCACAAAGGTCTTCTTACGAAGTTGCCAAATTATGGACTCCCCGTGGGATTGTGCGAATGGATCTCCAGCTTTTTGTCAAACAGAAGCATCCAAGCCGTCGTAGACGGCAGCTGCTTGGACCGCATGAACATAAACGCTGGTATCCCACAAGGCTCCGTGATGTCTCCGACGCTGTTTCTGCTGCATATCAATGACATGCTGTCTGATGGCTCCATTCATTGCTATGCGGACGACAGTACCGGAGACACGTGTTACACGGGCCGTGCAAATATCCCTCAGTCCAAGGTGGAGAAGAGTCGCGAATAACTTGTGTCTGAAATCGAGACTACTCTTTCTGGAGTATCCGATTTGGGACGACTAAACCTAGTCCAATTCAACCCCACTAAGACACAAGTATGTGTATTCACCGCTAAGAAAACCCCATTCATTGTAGCGCCGCAATTCCTGGGCACACCGCTTATCATCTCCTCGAGTATCGGGATCCTTGGTGTCGATATCTCCAGCGACGTCCAATACCGAAGTCATTTGCAAGACAAGGTTAAGTTGGCATCATGAAATCTCAGAGTGCTCAACAGGGCGAAGCAGTACTTCACTGCGGGGCAGCAACTCCTTCTTTATAAAGCACAGGTCCGGCCTCGCATATAGTACTGCTGTCACCTTTTTGCTGGAGCACCTGCATACCAGCTTGACCCCTTCGACTCGTTGCAAAGACGGGCATTGAGGCTGGTTGACAATCCCATACTCACAGGTAGAGTGGAACCTCTTAGCCTTATGAGGGATAGATGAATTCTTTGACATGATGCCCGTAGCTACATTCTATCATCGCACCTCTCGCCATAGGCAGGGAATTCATCCCCACACATTGCGACCTGAGACGGTACCTTGTTCAATTTTGGTCTTAGACTGTATATATTATTAACTTAGACTTTTATAATATTTATTATCACAAAACATTTAAAAAATAACTAAAATAAATAGCTATCTTGCCCCAATCCCATCAAGTCCATCCCAAACTTTTAAAGTGACTCATTTAACATTTTGCATACTCTAGCAGTTGCCTCGCAATGGTTTCAAATCTAAAAGGAGCAATAAGTAGATTGGGTTCAGATTTTTAAGGGCTAATAAGTCCTTGCAAAAATGCGATAAAAACCTTACAAAACGTAAAGTAGTTCTTTTTAAGGATATACATACATACATACATAAAATCACACCTGTTTCCCATAGGGATAGGCAGAGATCACGGATCTCCATTTGCCACGATCCTGACATACTACTCTCGCTTCATTGACTATCATTACATTCTTCA
This sequence comes from Eilema griseolum, assembly GCA_963662185.1. Taxonomy (NCBI): domain Eukaryota; kingdom Metazoa; phylum Arthropoda; class Insecta; order Lepidoptera; family Erebidae; genus Eilema; species Eilema griseolum. Next base: position 10,416,870 of record OY759249.1, read on the forward strand.
TGCATCCTCTTTTATGGATGTTTCCTTAGATTTTAGCTTGGGGTATGATTTGACTCATATAATTTAAGGAGATGGTAACATTTATAGTACACATAATTTGGCTCAAAAGCTCTAGTAGCCATTCTTAAAATTCCTACCAAAAAAAATAGCAAACCCCCGCGCGGCCCGCCGCCCTCGCCCGTCCATCGTCCGACGGCCATTTTGTTATTTAGGTTGTTTTTCAGGCAAGTGGCGAGTTATATGGTAATTCCATAAAATATATAGAAAATAGCTGATATTGTGTTATTTCCCATATTGTGAACGATCTTTGTGAAGAAATGTATTGTATTTAGGCGCAGTATAAAAGGTTTTAGCGATTTGTAGGTAAGTTCTGTGAAAGTCTATGCTGGCGGCTAGTCTACAGTGGCGTCATAATTGGGACGAATCCATGATTATTTGCTCTTTTCGTTTGATTCGTTCAATAATATTGTTAAAAATTAAATGTGCTTAATTATCTTATACAATTAAATACTAGGTTACACAATATGTCTTGAAGGCAGTGAAACGTACTCGATTTTTCTGATTCTTGACAATTGATTGACGATAGCGTGGTGTTTAACTTGTGAATGAATTACATGTAATAGGTCTTTGTGGGTTTTCTTTGTGTCATTGCTTCCAATATAGCTTTAGTAATCACAAAGTATGTTAATTTTAATATAATATGAGATATATTAGGGTTAATCTCCATCAAACCCAATATAACATTTAGAATCAGATGTTATGTACACATTCTACATCTCAAAGTGAGTAAACATTGGTATAACATTCTTTCTGAGGCGTAATAAAATTTCCCATTTTAATTTGTAATTGTTTGGCTGGGGCAGTAGTACCAAGTTATAAATTGACACTCTTTGTGCAGTGAACTGGGCACATTATACTGCTATTTATGTACCTCCAGTTTAAAATACAAAGAATAATTGTAAAATAAAATTGGATATTCATGAATCTGTACACAAAACCAAATTCCGTACGAATTCTAGATGTAGAAAAGATCACATAAAATATAGCTTGAAAACACTAGTCTTCTCTTTTTGCATTTACAACTTTAATGTTCTCTCTTGGGGCTAATAAAACTTCAGAAGTAATTTACTCAAGTTGTATGATAAATATGAGTTGAACGCATTTAGTTAAATGTTTGTCGTACCTACAGTTTGCTAACAATTACTCACACTTATAAATGTTATAATAATTTCATCAACATTGTGAGGATGTATTTTCATGGTTGCATTAGAGGTCAAGGTCAACAGTGTTTGTAATGGTGACCCTCTTTCCTGAGACTTTGCCGTTAGCTTACAATCAGGCGAGGTGAAGTCAAGTTGGTGTGTCCTAGATAAAAAAACTTGGAACTCGTGATCCCCCTTCTGACTTTAATCTGAAAATCATTTAATCTTCCTACTAACCCACCTTGTTCAACTCAGTTCATTGTAGTGTTAGCTTGTCCTGGTTATTGCACCTAAATTTGAACTCGTAAGACTACAGTAGAGTCCGTTTATAATGACATTGAAAGGAATTGACAAACACGTCATAATAAGCGGACGTCATACAAAGCGTTATGTGAAATGAAAAACCTTTTTTATGTAAATATGTATGTACATACTTAAGTATTTTAATACAGAAACATAGTACATAACCAGTACATAACCATACATATGTATATGTACATATTACCTAAATCAAAATCAAAATTGTACGTAATCAGCACATTATTATAATAACACATACTAGTGTATTTTTACTATAAATTGTAATCTGTAATTTTTGTCTGCTTTTGTTTTTCATTGTATTGTATTGTACTATTGTAAAACGAGCCACGTGCTGAACGTCATCGGGAATCGACGAATATTACCGAAGGTGTAAAGAATCGTGTCAGTCATTATAACCGCATTATAAGCGACATGTCACTGTAAGGGAAGTCATTATATCCGACTTTTTATAAAGAATTTTATATGACAACCAAACTTTGTAGTGCAATTCGTCATAATAACCGGTTGGTCAATATAGGCGGAGTCATAATAAACGGATTCTACTGTATATATTAAATTACTGAAACTTTTTTTTTATTATAAATTTAATTGTATTATTATATAAACAATACAAAATGAAAACTAAAACGACATAAAGCTGAACATTCAAATGCATCGTGGATTTTCTCCACATTGCATACCTCTTGTGGTAGTATTTCCAGTAGCCTGGTAGCATAGCCACATTGTAAGACAGTGCTTATTCTCTGACCTAAAAAGAGGCCAGCATTCTGTTCACGAGAAGCGTTGACCATACACTTTGCTTGTGTGCGACACATGCGATTCTCACTTCAGTACAAAACATTACAAATCTTATAAATAAATAAAAAAGGAAAAATTATAATCATCGTAAACAAAACACCTACACAGTTTACAATTCAGCAGTCAAAGTCGTACCTACAATTCTGCTAAAAGATAAGACTTATGAATTGAGAGATTGTTATGCACTCTATTAATATGAAGCATGCTTTTTCAGTTTGTTTTGAAACTGTTATTTTAATTTTCAGTTAATTTTTCATAAGTATGTAATATGTAAGAAGATATGAGTGAGTTATTAACATATACTTTTTCTATTGTTAATAGGTACTAAGATAGTGAGCCATCATGAGTGTCATCATTCGACTGCAAAACTTGCCATGGTCTGCAAATGCCCTGGACATTAGGAATTTCTTTCGGGGCCTCTCTATCCCAGAAGGAGGTGTTCACATCGTAGGCGGCGAGCTTGGAGATGCTTTCATTGCGTTCAGGTAGCTATATGCAACATTTAAATTTACACATTATCTGGTAATATTTTCCTTGAACCTATTTCTTTGAAAATATACCACGACTTGACCTTATATAAGAAATATTATTAAGTGGTTAGTTTTAAGTGTTGTTAATTACTTTATAAATAATAAATGGATCACAGAGTTATGGTGTTAATACCCCATATAAATGTTTTAACTAGCTGCTGTGAAGGCGTATGAGTTAAGTAACACCCACAAAAACCTATCATGAAATTCCTACAGGGTCAGCAGCACGAGTGTGAAACCCCTGGTATTGCACACATCCACAGGTCACGGTAACCACTTTCTATCAGGTGGGCCGTGCGCTTGCATGCCACCTAAGTGGCTTAAAACGACACCTACATTTTTGATTTTATTAAAATCTGAACAATTTTTTGCAAAATTTGTGCGATTCTACATAAAAAATTCTTTTTTTTTATTTAATTAATAATATTATTCAGTTGTTGGTATCCAGTAGCAGTAGTTTTCGTATTTATTTTAAGTTCTATAACTATAAATCAATAAAATAAGTTCTAGTCAGCTATGTGGTAAGTTCGATTTTACTAGATTAAGGCATCCAATGTATCCAAAAGCTCAATTTTTAGTCAGTGTTATGCAAAAGCAAACAATTTTTTGTTTTTACTATACATAACAACATTGTTTACAACTCCGGGCACAGGCACCCACAAGTTTGCTAGGCAACAACAATAATAGTGAATTTTATCTAGCTCAATTTGAAAAATCATTGAAGAACTGTACTTTAGTGAAGAAGGTATTTGCTAAAATTAATTTCATAATTATACAACGGTTCGGTAACCGCGGTAGCCTAGTGGTACGGGTAATGGATTGCTGAGACGAGGTCTCGGGTTCGATTCCAGGTTTTACCATGGCACACACCAATGACTTTTCGATGCTTTTCGAAGTTATGTGTGTATTTATCGCAGGTTTATAAGTGCCCGGTTAATGGCAATAGGCTCGCCACCTATTACATTGGGACATAAACTGGCGAAATGTGGGTGTAGCACCTCTGCCTACCCCTTCGCGGATATAGGCGTGAGTTTATGTTATGTTATGGTTCGGTACTTTTCGCGATTAAATCATGAAACTTTCTGCCGACGTTTCGGATGCGTTGCAGCACCCGTGGTCACGACTTGACTAGTCCCGAACCGTTGTATAATTATAAATTCACACCGCGATAGTTTAAAAATAAAATTAATTTAATGACGAAAGGTGATTTCTAAGTTTGGTATGACCTCTAAAAACCTTATAGTAGGCAGGTATAATATACAAAAAAACGGGCAGTTTTACTACAGCAATAGAGCAGCTGTAAAAGAGGTAATTTATCTATTTTTATATATTTATTTATGCATTTATTTGCATAATGTAGTCATAATAAGTTGGTCACTAAAAATAAAATAAGTACAATGTATTATCAGCAGTAATGGCATGCAAATATTAGGTACATTATTCTTTTCGTATAAAGACGGTTAAAGGTCAATTCCAATTTAAAGAACAGCGGCCAGAATTCTTTACGAAAACGCCGCGCTGCCCCTCCTTCATGTGTGAACTACTCTTGCGGAAATGGTTCATAATGTTTTGTAATAATTTAACCCAAAAAACCGCTGCTAGCCGCTGCTGTTTCAGTAGGAATTGACCATAAGAAGGTAGGGCGAGTTAACAATGAAAATAGACACATGCTATAGGAAACCCAAGGGACAGATACGTAAAAGGTCAGATGTTAAGTTATACCGACACGACCAAATATTATTGGTATTATATTGGTTATTAGACCAAATAGGTCATATAGGTTACTTTGACTAAGGGGAGCGCGAGGGTGGAGGATATGGAAAGTGGTCACTTTGAAAAATGAAGAGTGACGAACTTAAATCATTTAAGTTTGTCACTCTTCATTTTTTACAGAATAAGTCTAGGTTCATAAATCCAATACATAAAAATTTATGAAGCAGGAATCTGTTTGCTAGCTGATCACTACTGGTCACTCCTACTTGGTCTGGCGCAGAATTACCAGTTTTCATTTTATAAAAACTTTTAAATTACAACCAATATTCATTATGCTAAGTGGTTATTCTGCGTCTGAACCTTTACATCTATAGGCGATAGTATGTACTATACCACCAGTATCTAAATAGGGAAGGTGAGTTTTAAATGCAGGTAGAAAAGATTAAAAATTAGGCACCTACTTGATGAACTTTCTGTTAAATGAAAAACCAAAAATTATTATTACTCAAACATTCCGTCGGGAGTAGAAAAATATTTTAATCATGCTATCTATGACGCTGGTGAATAAGATTTCGCGGATACCAGATTTCAAGCGGGACTCCAATGAATGACTCCACATCGCCACTACTTCATGCTAGCAGTGCTAAAAAATACTATTCCTCATATGGCAAAGTTACAAGATACAGTGAAAATGGCGCTTTTTACAATTAGGCAATTGCTGTTTCAACAAGCTGAGAAGACGTGAGATGACATACGATAAAAACTTAAGATGACTATTGTAGGCGAGCAGAATCTTACCTTCCTTGTTAACAATTTCATTCAAATAGTACGCTCTGATGTTTCGATTTTAATACAACTAAAATAGCACAACGCAATTGAAAAGTGGCTTGTGTGAAATTGAATGAAAATGCGATGAACAGTAGTAATACACCTAGAGGTCTGTCTATCAGCAATGAACGCCAAAAGTTCATTTTGCTCCGAAGTTGCTCTCGACTTTCATCCTTTTTACTAATCGCTGTTTTGAAGGTGGTCCTGTGAATAATACGAACTATCAATGGAATGACTTTTAGGATCAACCCCTTAACGCAGCAACTAGTTTCTTTTTTTAATTTACTGTGGAGACATGAGAGGACATCTGAAAGAAGATTGGCATAGTATTTTAGTCTTTAACTATACCTACCTTATTCAGATGCAGTGACCAAAAACATGTCTTGATCACTGGTACGACATATTCCTTGGATATTACAAAATACTAGTTACTCGGAGAACAAATACAGAACTTGGCTTTTTGTGCAGTAAGTGTTGTGTTATGCTGGATGCTGGCGCGTCTGACGGTCTTTGCAACACTTTTTTGAGACAGCTCGATCATCTTGTTAATGATTTTAAGGCGTGAGACGTAAGGCATAATCAAATTAAAACCGAGAGATAAACCATCACAACTGAGAAGTAACATACATAATTGTTCACGCCTGTAAATCCTCGATGTTATGTTGATACACCTCTACCTACCCTAGGTAGAGGTGTATCAACCTAAAATTTTGACAACTATGCGAAAATCATAGTCCTACGTAGTGGAGCGAGCCTATTGCCGTCAAGGGGGCACTTTATCATGAGCTAAATGTTTACTGTAAGATGGAGATTATGTCATGGTCATGGATCATGAATCACAATCTGTTGTGATGGCTTCTCTCTCGTATGATTATCACCATAACATGTATGAAACGAAACGACGACAAAAACACCATACGGCGCGACGTAAAAATGTAAATATGGCTGTAGTATATACAGTAGGTACCTTAGTTGAGAATTATGAAGATAATGTTCGTGCAGTGTTATATTGACGAAACTCGTCGATTGGATAACATAATAGAAAAATAACTGGTAAACAAAATGGCTGAATCTGGAAATGATATTGCGATACTACACTATTTCCTGGATCTTTAATCGATAGATACTTACTTAAATCGTTCATATTTGTGCACATAAAGTAATAGGTTAGGGGGTAATTTAAACAGCAAATGTACCAAAGCATCAAAATTACCTATATGCGCAAGCAAATGTTTCTTGACACCTCTTGTCAAGAACCATTTTTCTTGACAATTTGCTGTGTGCGCAGCAAATGCGGCTTTGGTGCCCTACATTTATGCAAGAAATGCTTCTTGACATCTTTTGTCAAGAATCATTTTACTTGGAAATTTGCTATGTGTGCAGTAAATGCTGATTTAGTGCCCTACATTTATGCAACAAATGTTTCTTGACGACTCAAGAAGTTTTTTTAGGCAATATATCATCGATTATAATAGGAAAAATAATTGAATTAGTTCAGGCGGGATTTGAACCCGTGATCTTTCCCTTACAGGGGGAATGCTCTGACCACTAAGCCACCGAACCTCTCCTGAAATCATCCAAATCTTCCTATATATTATAAGCGTCTTACGGCGACGATGGTCCATCGACGGTTAATCGATTTGAATAGCATACTAAATGAGAAACAAATTTCATTCATAAAAAATTGCTTACATGTCTGACTCTGCTTCAAAATTGACGTACTTAACTATTTTGATAAATTTTAAAATCCCTCAGGGTAAAGTTGGTCTGAGAACAAGTAGATCTAATTTTAAACCGGAACATGCTTACACCAGAATTTTGTTGATTCTATATTTTCATATTAACTGCTCATACAACGACACGAAGTTAATCGCGCGTGACATTATTAGGGTTACTTTAATTGTTATGGGTAATGTTTTGATTTACACATCGATAACAACCCGTGAAACGTAATTCAGATATAACGATATTAGCTACCGCTGGAGGCGATACCAATCTATATATAAATACTAAGCTATATATTCCACCGAGTCTTAGTATAGATTTCTATGGCTACTATGATACATAGGTACTAAAATACCAGGCTATACTATCCAGATAGCAGTGACGATATTTACTTAGACTTTACCAGTAAGAATATCGCATACCTACTTGATCGCTTCTCACAGCAGTAACGAATATCGCTTATTTCTGAATAGGACTTGAAGGCGGGTAACTTTCTTCAACATTCTAATATATCAACGCTACGACTACCATGTACTTCTGCTGAGCAGCCTCCAGACTTCGATTTAGACACTATCTTTTAATTCTTGTTTTTGTTCGATCAGTAAGTAAGTAGGGAATTCTAATTTGTGTAGATATTGTTGCCGAAAAGAAATTGAAGACCTAGCTTATTTTTTTCGTCGAATTCACATTCACTTTAATGTGTTGTACCTATAAGTAGCTACTCGGTATTCACGTATACTACGTTGGCAACAGAGTTAATACAATATCTTTAGATGCGTTCTGTAGTTAAGCTGGGATTCCAGCAAAGACTTTCCAGCAAATGCAAGTCACATTTGTGGCCCAGTTTGATGAAATTAGAAACGAATGCTGTCGAACTGTTAGATTAGTTCATATCTTGCGATTATGTTGATTTCATTCAATAACTGGGCGTACTTGATTGGTTTCCTGGCTGACGACTATTCAGCCATTATTTAGGGGTACTATAAATAAGAGCACAATACTAAGGCTATTTTAAAAATAAGAACAAATTATGTTTTAAATATCTACGGATTCACACCGTCGCACTCACGCTTCCATATTTCAAAGTGTTCATACGATATTTCTATATTCAGCTTATTTAACCAAGTACCGAAATTAATCTAATATCTACCGAATCATTATGGAAATACAGTCGTACCTTTAGGTTACACCAAACGTCCCTAAGTCATCAACCAATACTATATATAAAGGGTATGAACAAATATTGAGATGTTGTTTTTGTTTTCGAAATATTTGCGTGCATATGTAAGTACATAAACTCGTGAAACGTACTGAGTCATCGCTACAGTTTTCAGCTTGCTGTAGGAAGCAGCGGTGAAACCGGAAAGTCGAGTACCTTTGTACTATTCACACAAACACGTAAAACACCTTATTTCTGACCTTAAACATTGTTAATGTTGTTTATAATTAATCTAAGGTTTAATGTGGAAAATAGTCTCGTTGTTATTGAATCCGTTCGCGTCATTCATCCCATGAGAGCATGGGGCTACCTAACAATATAAGGTATCATTATACAACCCCTGGAACATTACTTTAGGAAGTTTGGAAACAATACAACTAAGCCGACATTGCATTGATAAAAATAACTCACAAATGTTTTGGGGCAACTAAAACTCCTAAAGATTGATGAAGTATTTACCAACGTGGACTTTAGCCAACCAAAAGTAGCTTTTCCACTAAGTTAAATGTACATGAAACCTATCTAAATTACAAAATAGTGCTGAATGAAGTAAAATAGTTAAATTCCCAAAATTCGAAATTATCAGTGAACACTTCCTCTTCACACCGACTATTTGCTTATATTATGAACAAGACACACAGTCATAATTATTTTTAAAGAGTGCTTTCAGTTTCTCAAATACTTATGCTAATTAAAGTTCGGGAGAGCACTGCCAAAGTCTTCATGCTCATCACGCACCAAGGAACGCATGCATCGAGGAACTTCTAAACACCGATTAAATCTGATTAATCTGGAATAGGTACATATTAGCGTTTATTAAGTACTTGACTCAATACAGACCAGACAAGACATCTACCTTCTGTAGGCTACAAATGTTATTCGAGCTGAATATACTTTGTAGAGGACCCATACCCGTGGATATTTGGTTGCAGCCACCAACTGCTGATCGACAGCGCCTCGGTGATAAATCGTTTGTATTTAGCCTAAGATCTGATCGGAAATTATAGTAATAGGCAAACGTAAGGCACCTACCATTAAATACAATATGACTTCTGTGAGTAAGATGTGTAGATTATGTACTCCAAATTGATATTTTTATGGATATCCATTATTTGTCTCATTCATGTTGACAACTTACAAACAGATTAGTCAGATCTGTGGTGTCACCATGAAGTCTTAAAACAGTTCAATAATTGAACGTCTGCCATTTACTAAATGCATAAATGATGTTATAATCCCATATATATGATTACAAAGTTACATTTGCAGTTGTTAGTATGACAGAAGTTCAATTATTTACCGGTTTTAAGCGTTCATTGTACGAGCTCTGATATCAACGAAGAGAGTAGCTACTCACATATTTCCATGTTTGTACCATTTAATTACGTATTTATTGCATTACACACATTACACTCGATAGTGGCTTCCGGAGAGTTACAGGACTACGTGTTGCAAATTATTTAATCTCATTCTTTCATTTCAGTGCAACTCTTGTCAATGAACTTTTAAATGAATTAATATGATAGGTTTTCTTTATATTATTTTTGTTGTCATCTTTACTGCGATCCACGCGATTAGGACCTACCTGGCGGCAAACAGACCATAATAATTATGTTGACTCCCTGGCAGCTAAAAAGAAAAATAATAGGAATGTTAAGTAGATAACTGACCTCAAAGTCACAACTAACGACTGACTCTTGCCGTGCCGCCTGGACTCTAGGCCATATTGGCCCTGTATATTCGAAACGCTAAAATCGTGTGTAGGTGTAATCGTAACTTGGGTTATTTTAGAGGATCACCTCCGCTGAGAGCACGAGGCTGACGTGGTTACGTGCATGTCCAACCAACCAAATATCCGATATCAGGACTATTGCTGCCAATGGCAAGTCTACCCGACGGCCTAGTACTTAAAATGAAATCAGAGTCTACAGCTCCAGCCTTCTGCTTATATATGCGCCATCTTCTGTGCGCTTGTTATTTAACAATTAGGTGATCTCTATCAACTTGCTCTCTACATTAAGGAGTTTTTCTTAGCAGCACCTATGGTCCCCGTTCCTATCAAGGTCGATTCTGAATCCTTTCAACTGCGAGTAACCGCTGACCAACTATTTTACAGATGGGATAACCGCCAGCCCAACTTAGGACGATCTTCATGGAGATTTTCTCTCGGCACCTTTTCTGTTCGTTCTTTTACTGTTTTTTTCTTGTTACGACTTGATCAGGCAGAGGTCTGTCATACCATGTTAACTGCAAACTGCTTAAAAAGAAGATAATACTGCCCGTCTCCACCATTTCTCCGCTGAGTCTTTTGTTAGACGCGCCACGAGAAAGACGCGCGAATAAATCATGCATACCAGAACGTAAATCACTCTTGCCTTGGAAAGAGTTTTCTTAATAGAAAGCAGCATCGATTTGCTCCAAATAAGAGACAGCATATCACTTCCATTACCTATGGTGTACCACGTAGAGGGTTTACCCAAAATGTTGCTCGCCTGAATTAGCACCTAATTAACCTTATCCAGTACCTAATGTGGCATTTTTAGCTATAGTGTATATCATCATTTTCAATACGGCTATATGGGTATAACTTAAGTATTTTTTACTGTACTAAAATCTCAGTAAACATGTTTCTAGAGGTGTAGCACCTTATCTGCACAACTTGTCTGGACAACCTTATCTGCAAACTGACGCCACTATATACCAGTACGATATGATCATTCTCTGGAGCATGCCCTCTTGGGAGTTGGGGTTCAGACGGCAACAGTAACCACATGATGCAGTGGAGAAGTAGGAGATCCGATTCCGGATCCAAAGCGTAAGCTCTGGAGGTAACCGGGTTTGGTGCTCGAATGATGATCTTGTCTTGGGAACTTACCTACTGGTTATTTGTTTTATCTTTCTAAGTGTAAGTTATATACCTGTACGATATGATCATTCTCTGGAGCATGCCCTCTTGGTAGTTGGGGGTCAGACGGCAACAGTAACCACATGATGCAGTGGAGAAGTAGGAGATCCGATTCCGGATCCAAAGCGTAAGCTCTGGAGGTAACCGGGTTTGGTGCTCGAATGATGATCTTGTATTGGGTACTTACTTACTGGTTATTTGTTATTCCTTTCTAAGTCTATGTTACATCAATATACTTGGTAAATTGGTAGGAAAAATTATATGCCAACGGGCACTTGGATAGACTATGCACATACACATAAGCAAAAATTGTCTGCTTATATGTATGAATAGAGAAAAAGAAATAGTCTTAACGAACATGAGACATTTACGCAATCACAGCCAGCTGAAATAACAGGTGCACAATTGAATTTTTGCTGGTCATTCATTCCAATGAATTTATTGGAATAAATAAAAACGTAGATATTTTTGTAGGTTCCAATGGCGCCAAGTTTATCTTGGCGAAACCTAAAATCTAGTTTTAAGTATCTTCGAACATCGAAACAAAGGTGAAATTGTAGATGGTAGGAATCATACCTAAATGCATGCACAAGAAGATTGAATAATAAGTTAAAATTATAATTTAATAACTTAAGGAAACTTTACACGGGTTTCTTATTTGCTGGAAAATTATTTTTGTTAAGGTTCCTTTCGATTAGTCTAATAGTTGGAAGTAAATAAAATATTATATTTGTTTAAGGCTACGTTTGTTAGTCCATATCTGGTTTGACTGGAACGCGACAGACTAAAAGCTAACTAAAGAGCTAGAACTACTGGCTATCGACCTTTGTTATCAGACCCTAGCGCTGCTTAAATGGATCGAGTGTTCATCGGTGAAACCGCTCAACGGTCTCTGTGACACTATGAGAGTGTTAACTCTTTTTTTTAAACTGCAATAAAATTGAGAATATATTTAGTCGAAGTAAGAATAGGGATGTAGCACTTCACAACCCTTTTCTGTTAAGTGATGAGCGCCAAAGGCCGACGGTAAGGAAGTGGGAACCGACAGACTTCTCCAGTCTCATTGTTTACCGTACTAACCAGTTGCCTGGAGGCATAAATTTACTTTATTCCTTGAACCCTGGATTCGTGACAGCGTGTAGGACACCCAACCATTCTTGTACCTACCTACACACCTGAGAAATTGATGATATTACTTACAAGAAAATTTTCAAACATAGAATAGTAGAAAAATCAACATACATATCAAATTCCTGCAGTTTCGTAGATCGGTCGTCCGGGCATAGCACTTACTTTTCTTCAAGTCTTGCTTCTCGTATTCACTCAGAGTAGCCGTTATTAGATTTACCTATTATAAATTGTACCTACATATTACCTACCTACGTTTATGCACGGAATACAATATATATAGCCCACTGGGAAGGCTTTTTAGCCATGTAATACGGTTGGTTTCGAAAATATGTAAGACGCGGAAAGTGACGAGGTCTGTGTGTGGCCGAATTATTGAAAAACCGCCTTGTCGACCTCCTCGTGGAAGTGAGGCCAGTTTTTGCGAGCTATCAATTTGTTGATGCGATAAATGTGCGTGTGGACCTTGGTGAAGGGAGCAGCGGCTTGGTGCGAGACGGTGCTGACGGCTTTGAAATTTACTTTCTTGAGGTGGGGTGCACTAGATTTGGCAGTGTGAAGGTGTGAAGTCAACAGAAATGGCAAAACCTCTGTTTCTTTCTTGGGGCTCACGCTGCTTCTGGGTCTGCACCTCGGAAGTCTGGGGTTCGCTCTACCAGTCTAATTGGAGATTTTGCTGACCTTCGATATTTTCCGTGAAACGACTGCCATCTGACCTCCACAACCCAATTTCAGTTAGACCAGCCGTTGAACTTATTTAGGGCTTCCAACTACCCGTAAGGCCGCGTTTCCACATTCTGACGCGGAGCTGGGCTGAGAGGAGCGGTGAAAAGTGGTCAGTGTTTCCACTGAAGCGGAGCGGAGCATACTTTTGGAATCGCGCATTTTTGTGCTCAATTAGGTACACTCAATCTCTCGGAAAGAGCATACGTTATGTTGTCGTTTAAAAAGAAAAAAGCAATCTTATATCTTTCTATACTTGACGACGAAGATTGAAGAAGACGCTGTCCTCCGCACCGCACCGCCGTCCCCCGCACTGCACCACCCCGCTGTCCTCCGCTCCGCACTCCAATGCTCGTAGTCCTCCGCACCGCATCGCCTCACTGTACTTTAATTCTAAATATCTGCTCAGCTCTGCTCCACCCCGCTCGTGTTGTTTCCATTGAAGCGGAGCGGAGATTTATAGAGCATAGCGATTGGTCAATTCGTGCACCACCAAGCTTCTCTCCGCCCCGCTCCGACTCAGGGGAAATCCGGCCTAACGACTGCTATAGATGTTCGTATGGCTACCGGGACCAACGGCTTACACGTTCTCCGATGCACGACCAGACAATTGCAAATACCAATATTCATGCATACAAATATTTGCACTGATCGGGGATTAAACTCGCGCCTCCTGTATAGTGACTACGTTCACTACACCATGCCACAGAGGCTGTCTGCTTCTATCGAGGTGCGCCTGTGGGAGTGATCCAAGATTTGGTTTGTTTGGTTTCTCTGATTGGCATAGGCTGCAGCAAAAAAAATAAGGCGGGAAAAGTTCATCGTTACTAAATTCTTCACACGGCTAAGGCGTAGGCAACCGTATCCTGAGAAAGGCAAAAGCGACTCTTCGAAGCTGCTTCTTTTACGCTTTCTTCTGTTCGTCCAATATTGCATTAATGACCAAAAACAAAACACGTGTAGGTACGTGTACCTAGATATAAGTAAATCCACTTCACAATACAGGTTGAAATGATTATATTGTAATGATGGTAATGTAATCTTTATATTTTTTTTTACGTGCGCAAAATCCCCACGGATACGGAGGTTATGTCGGACTCGAACCGACTAAAACGCACGCCGCCTATGGGTCGCTTTGGTTGCCGAAGGTGAGGTTGACAGGCATATCCCTCGCACCCCGGCCGACCCAGGGCCATCTCTCACGATCTGGCCCTCTTCTCGGGTGTGGGGACTACAGATTCCCCAACTCGTCCCCGGAAACGAGGAGGCGCGCCACCGCCGCGGCCTGCTTTTGCCAGGGTGACAGGCGGCTTCACCTGTCACCCCCAGGCCGACGCTCATGGGGGGCGGAGGTCGTTCATCGACCTCCAACGCCCGAGTTGCCTTCGTACGCGGGCAGCTTGTCGTGTGATCCTTCGTCGCTCCCGCTGCCGCTCCCGCCCCGCCTCCTCCTTCACGAGCATCACTTGCTCGCAGAAGGAGGCGCCGGCCGCCCACGCATCCGCGCAGCGAACCATCGCCGCGAGCAAGGTGGAGAGCGTGAGAACTCTCACTCCCAGGGCCGCCACAAGCTCCCGTCTCGGCGTTTGCCACGCCGGACACTAGGTGAGCGTGTGCGGCCCTGAGTCCTCCCTCGCGTCGCAGTGATGGTACTCGGACGTTGGCTCTTTCTCCATCCAACGCAGATACTTCCCGAAGCACCCGTGCTCGGTGATCATCTGCGTCAGACGCCTCTCTAGCCTCTCGGCCTCTCTAGCCACTCCCCCATGATGGGTCTTACCGCCGCTACTACGGCGCGCCCTGCGCCTGGTCGCCCAAGTCGTATATCCCATTCCGCCACCATTTCCCTGTGGAGCCGGGATCTCACGGCCCGAATTTCTTCGGGCTCGGGATCGTGACCCCGCTCCCGCGCCGCCTTTCGGAACCGGGATGTAATCTTTATATTTATGTATGTGTGGTAGGTAGGTTAGGTACTTTTTATTATTCAAAGTTTATCGTAATTTGTGTATTATGATTATATATTTACAATACCTATCATTACGTATCTATATTTATCTATGGAATTTGAAACCATGAAAAGCCGCTGCCAGGGAGTTCATACTTATCTTTGGCCGTTTTGATCGTAAATCTACTAAGCCATAACTAACCGTCGTCCCTACCAAAAACAAGTCTGGCCACTGACTTCTCTAAATAAGACCTCAAGGGCTCACAGACCACACTACGGTGAAGCTGCATACTTCGACCTATTCACAGAATGGCAAGGAACTTCTGATTAAATGTACACCCCAATCCCCGGTAATCCTTATTATGTAGAACCCGGAAAACGTTGCTTTAGTAGACTCATGTAATTCATTAGCCTTTAGCCTTTATGGGACTCGAGATCATCTGAAAAAAATCCACTTCTGATCCACGGTTACACTGATTGGTTACACTGATGTAACAACGAAGCAACCTACCTATAATCGGTAGTTACACTGATGTAACAGCGGAGCATACCTATGATATTCATGCATCAGTATAACTACCGATCATAGAAGAGGGCCAGATCGTGAGAGATGGCCGAGGTGCGAGGGATATGCCTGTCAACCTCACCTTCGGCAACCAAAACGACCCACAGGCGGCGTGCGTTTTAGTCGGTTCGAGTCCGACATAACCTCCTCCACCGGCTCCGGTGGGGAGGTACCCGTGGGGATTTTGCGCACGTAAAAATAAAGGTATGATCCGTTTTTACATCAGTGTAACCATGGGTAAGAAGGAAAAAAATCAAGTTCTAGCTATCCATTTTCTATCAATTTAATCTTTTTTCAGCCTTTCCTATTTTTACGTATTGTCCTTTGCTCGAAAATTTACATAATCTTTCGGATCATTTATCTTGGGGAGTAAAAGATATTATCAATTCAATCAGGTATGAATGAATGTAAAGTAACCTTCACCAGCTTAACATCAAGCGAGCTAAGCCACATTGACGTTACCATTATAAAGTCCAAGGTTTGGAAGCAACCGGGATCGGGATTAACGCGGTGAAGATTATGATACAGTTCCACTTATTTATTAATTATTTATTATTCACGTACCTATTGATGTCGCCACGTGCTATGACGGGGGCCGCTTCACGCCCACAGCCCATAAACAGAAAAGAAAAAAAAGCTACGAGACGCCGCGCCAGACGCTACGCGTGACGTCTCGCGTCTCTATAAACGAGGCTTACGCCTCTTCGCCACTGGGTCTACCTACGTACATGCTCTCTACAGGAGCTCACAGTCACAGTAATCTAACTATTACCGTGATACAGTTAAAAAACACTATTTAGGTAGATAGGGACTTGATGTTCCATTTTGCGGGTCTACAGGTGAGTAACTACATACACTGTTGTTACAAGCGTTTATAGACCGCTTGCTACCAGGTGGACTGTAGGTATATGCTTGCAAGTAGGACCTAATTTTGATGTAAAATTTCTCGCGATAGTCAGGATTTTGGCTGCCACAGCAAAGATAGAGCACGACATATTAGTAGACTTCCAACACTTAGTGCACACGAAGTCTGCAATTACTATGACTTGTTTTTGTACGAAACCGTGGATTAAGTAGGTACTTAGTTCTAACCTTCATTAATTTTTGCAGCTTTTTAAGCTAGTTAAATGACATGCCCTTTTCTAGATAAATGGTTATCACTGTACCTATAGTATCCAAAAAGTTTTTAAATTGAGTTCGGGTTTGTAGTGTCTGCACTTCTATCTCTAACTCTTGACAGCTGTTGACTATTTCGGAATTGAAAAGACCAGAAAACCCACATTGTGTCCGTTTACCGTCAGTCGGTAACATAGGGAAGTTTGCCAGTAACCGTGACATTCCTTAGAACGCCCGTAAATGATGGCCACGTCGTGATATGCTTTTAGGGCTTTGCCACTAGCTACACTCCCTCTCAATGAGAGGTGCGCAGAACACGTTGCACATTATTTGCAATGTCAAGTAGCGTCTACTGCATCAAAAGTTACAGAATGAATAGTTGACTAGAAACCATGGATAAATCCATTATCCATGGTCCAGAATAGGAGTATGTGGAATTGCTTTAAGTTGGTGGTAGAACTGTTAGGGGAGAACTGACGTTCTCCCGTCCCACAGAAAACGCACCAGAAGTCACTACCGATAGCTCCACGAGTGTTAAGGTTGCTCATCGACTAGGCAGCAGTAGACGGTGACATGGGACTTTCCTCGCGTGCTCCTCTGACTAGGAAGGCACGCCGCATGCCCACCGCGGCGAGATTGCCAGCTGAACGACAGGCTGTCATGAGCTGCCTGGTTTCTTGAGGGATTTCTAGGTTCATTCAGGTTCGCGGCTATGAGGGGTGGTTGTGGTTTTATTCGGTCCGATTTAGACATCTAAGGATATAAGTGTACATACAACTTTATATGAAAGGTGCATGGGTACTTATATCCTTTGTTAACTGTACAAGTATAATCTTGATCTTCTGTTGGTTTAGTGGTGTTGATCCAATGACTGTTGTACTTATTTAAAAAAATCTAAGCCTTTGGCTTGACAAGTCGAAAGTATTTTCAGCCCTAACCAAATATATCCTAAATCTAGCTAATAAATGTTAAGTAAAGCTTAACAAACGTACAATTGTTGTCAAACCACTCTGCATTGCTGCGCGACTTTAAATCGTGAACTATCCCTCACCATCAGTGTCCACAATCCGATATCGTAAGTAGTTCACACTGGTGGTACAGAAGAGAAACCTTCCGTTCGTGAATGTTTGATTCGCGGGTGTACGTACCGATCAGAATTTTTTACAGGATGATAGTATATACCTTTAATAAAATTTAGTGTAGGTACATACCTCTTTTCTCTTTTAATAAAAAGTATTAAAATAGGTACATCCGCGATCCAAACGTTTAGACCGCGAGAATACCTACCGATTATTTCCGTTATAAGTGAGTGGGGGGGGGAAGAGTGAACAGTTTTTTGATGAATTGAGTAGTCTTGAATTTGAACCCTTTTAGAACAATAAACTGACTGTTAAAAATGTAAATGTAGTACCTAAGTGAAGAGCAAAGAGCATTTATTTCCTTATATGAATACCATATAAGGAAATAAATACTCTTTGGTCTTCAATGAAATCCTGTTAAGGTTACCCTAAAATTAAAATAATGTATGCTAAGATGTAGGTATGACATGAAAAAAACAGGAAAACGATCAAAGGATAGCGGGGTAAGATCGACATAGTTTGAAAAATCGTTCCAATATATTTTATAAACCGACTGCAATGTCAAAATTACATAAATTATCGAATTTAGAACTAGTTATACGTTATATTTATATATTTCAATCTTACCCCGGCGAGGGAACATTGTACAATTTGAGAACATCTGACCTTTAGTATTACCATTACCTGTAATGGGATAACATTTAGGGTAAACTTTTATATGTTCATCTGACCCCGTAAATTTCGTTTCTTACCCAAATTAAATTTACTTTCCCATTACACTATCGGTAGTGACACGAGTATACAAGAATTTGCCCGTGACACTACTAGGGTCACAGTAGTGACACGGGAAAAGGTTTCCCTGGACACGTCTGATAATTATTTTATCTTGATACCTATATCGTAACTACAAAAAAAATTGAGATAGATATTTTCAGCGTGTAAATTTACATCATTTATTATTTATTTAAATAAGCTTGATGCTCAATAGAAGATAATTGGTCAATTTCGTTTCAATAATTTTTTTAACTTCAGTAGCACTTCAGTACTCAGTAGTGTTGTAGGGCTAGGACCAACTACAAAACTTCCACGATGTTTGAAGTTGATTTATCATCTAACTAACTAAAAAGGTTATAAAATTAACGCTTTTGGACGAATGAATAGTGAATCTTAAAATGAATTGCAATATTATCAAAGTCGTGATGAGGTCGAAATTGCTGGTAATTATATACTAGGTTGATCTTTCGTTAAAGTGCGTACAAATTAAGCGCGGCAGCCGCGCGAGCCAGTGCTCGACTAAAGTTGAAGTTCCTTAATCCCAAAAAAGGAGAATGGGCAAAATGTATGAGCTTTGGTCCACCTACTCAACACCAACGCCATCTATGTCAAAAAATAGAGAATATTTTAGTGAATCAATAATCAATCGTCAAAAAGAGCTAGGAGCTGGCATTATTAAAAAAAAAAAAGAAAGCAATAGGTAAAAATAAGACGCCGGTGACTAATTAATAATGTTATATTTGTAGTATTACATGATACTAGTATCTATAATTACATTATTCATGTGCGCGGCAGGCGGTACAACAGCTTCCTGATGTCGTGCCCAGCATAAATACCACAAGATGGATATGACATGTGCACATGTCCCAATTGTTCGACGTCCAGTCAAACACGTACAGTAATAATACTTGAAAGCGTCTCTTCCTTCAATCTCGGTGTTTACTAGCACGTACGAGTAGTGTTGCTTGGCTCTTGAATGACGTGACTGTATTCGTCCTCGCAGTAAAAAACTTCTCTCTCCCACTTCGATGTCATATTCATTGATATCATTGAGTTCATTGTCTCTGTATAATTCGATCATATACAATCGGCAAAAAAAAAAAATGTTCGGCACAGTAAGAACTGGCTATCTTAATGTGATATGTTCCTAACGCGATTAGAATTAGATGTTCTTCTTCTAATCGAGGAACGTCTTCAAAATCAGGAAGATTTGCTGCCATACTGGTAAATATAACACGTTGCCTATTTAAGGTTTTTTGTATGACATATTCTGCCAAATGATTTTCAAAATGAATCCTTTCATTAATAATTGTCATTATCGCGTCGGCACACGCATTGTCACGAATAGGCAGGTGAAATGCATTAATCAATGCTGCAGCAATCCGAAAATGTTGGAACATATGCGGAACAGATCTATTGAAGTTGTCAATCCGTAAATACTTGAAGTCACGTTTGAACCTTCCGTTTACTACTTCCACTACCCATCTTACAATTGTAACCAAACGAGACTTATTTGCTTGGTCTGTGGATAGCTGCGTACTGCTTCTATCCTTGCTGGGTGGCATGTGTGCATCGTAACCGCATGCTTCAAAATCAGGTAAAGCGTCTCTGAAGCCGCGATCCAAAATAAATACGTCATTCGCAGAATAAAACCAATGAAAAGCACTGTCATGATCATTTAAAATATTGCTCATGATAGTGGAATCTGATGTAGTGGCTTTTTTTTTTTTTACGTGCGCAAAATCCCCACGTATACCTCCCCACCGGAGCCGGTGGAGGAGGTTATGTCGGACACGAACCGACTAAAACGCACGCCGCCTGTGGGTCGTTTTGGTTGCCGAAGGTGAGGTTGACAGGCATATCCCTCGCACCCCGGCCGACCCAGGGCCATCTCTCACGATCTGGCCCTCTTCTCGGGTGTGGGGACTACAGAGTCCCCAACTCGTCCCCGGGAACGGGGAGGCGCGCTACCTCCGCGGCCTGCTTCTGCCAGGGTGACAGGCGGCTTCACCTGTCACCCCCAGGCCGGCGCTCATGGGGGGCGGAGGTCGTTCATCGACCTCCGACGCCCGAGTTGCCTTCGTACGCGGGCAGCTTGTCTTGCGATCCTTCGTCGCTCCCGCTGCCGCTCCCGCCCCGCCTCCTCCTTCACGAGCATTACTTGCTCGCAGAAGGAGGCGCCGGCCGCCCACGCATCCGCGCAGCGAACCATCGCCGCGAGCAAGGTGGAGAGTGTGAGAACCCTCACTCCCAGGGCCGCCACAAGCTCCCGCCTCGGTGATGTAGTGGCTGCATAAGGGCCTGTTACATCGATAATATAGCCATTGCTACATACAATGAGAAACGGCTTCAGCAAATTCCTGTACTTATGCAGACTGTAACTACGTCTTTGAAAAAGAAAATTACTACTTTTCTGGATGTAAATGTACGTCCCGTCACAAATCGATATTAGTTTCGAATTATTCTCGTCTCCGAAAAAGGCATTTGGTATCAACAAATTCTTGCTAAGCGCTTCGTTTCTGCTTATGTGGTCAACTCCCAGGTGAGATGGCACGAAGTCTGCCAGTAAGCATTCTCTCGCCATCACTAAGTAGCGTTCGAATGTTCGGCGAGATATTTTTAAAAGTGATGCTAGGCGTACGTTAGGTTCGCCTGTCCAAAGTTTCATTAAGTATCCACCTAGAACAACATTCGCTGCGTTCGACTGCTGTCGTAGTGATGGAGTTTGTTCGAGTACCGAATTGAATTCGGCGATCGTGAGTCCCGTCCAGTGTCGCAACTCATTTTCATCGACTGTTTGCAATTCAAAATCAAAAAAAGTCGATGGATTCTCCAAAGCTGTTCTATAAATCGAAATTATATCCAATATATGGTCTTGATTAAAATCATGAGAAACGTTGCCGTTTAGCAACTGGTCCCAATCGTGTGCCGTTATGTGTTCACTACAAACACGTGCACTTGTAGGTATGTAGAAATTGTAATATGACAACATGTGAGCTTTAATGCTATTGGGTATGCGAAGTCGTGCCTGGTTTGAACAATAATTAAATATGCAATGGCTAGCCGTATTAGATGCTCTAGCGAGATTTCGTTGAATATCTGGTATAGCTGGTGGAACGGGGATATCATCATCTTCGTTGGCAGCTCCAATAGCCAGTTGTGCTCGCTCGGCAGTGTTAATTCGTTGCCAACATCGAAGGCACGTAAACGTAAACGCATCGATAAAGAAAGCATAGGGCAGGCGGGGCGGGGCGGGGCGGGGTGTGAGGTGTGCGGAGATAAGGGTTTTGTACCTGCGCTTGCATCGGTAATTCAAAACAACCCCACTCCTTATCCTCTCCAACGCAAAAACCCGACGAACTATAGAACATTCGATGTAAATTCTATTTAAATTAAAATAAAGTCTGGTCCAGTTATACGAGGAACCCCATGAGTTACACATTAGCTGTCATACAAAAAAATGAAGCTCAAGTAATGTCCTTTTCATTTACACATCGCTTGTCAGTGTTGAGTAGGTAGACCGAATTGCCCATTCTCCTTTAGATGATCGCGTCTGCCGCGCGCAATAGGATATCCGACTCGAATATACGAATGCCCTGTGCATAGCGCGGCTTGGTCAACAGCTAGTGGCGCATCCCACGGGCAGCTGTGGCTACTGGCGACTGGCTAAAGCCGTCCAAGCCAACTTCTGCCAGCCTTCGCTGCCTCCGCTGCGTAACCCTGATGGAGCCCTGGCCCATGAGACGCAAGAGAAGGCAAATCTGCTGCTGTGCAAGATTTTCGAGCACATCGTAAACAAACAGCTTATGCGTCATCTGGAGGATCACTCCTTAATTAATGACCGGATGGTTTCAGGCCGAAACGGTCAACGGGTAATCTTCTAACGTACGTTACCAAACTTTGAAGGTAAGGTTATGGACAAACACGGCGAGTTCGATAGAGTTTGGCACAAATCGCTTCTTTCCAAGCTTTCCTTTGGTCTGCCTCCTAGGCTGTAGAACTGGGTTGCTAGCTTCCTGCAGGGGCGCTGTATTCGCGTCCTTTGTGACGGACGAGCTTCGGAGTTTCTGCAGGTAAATGCAGGCGAGTCGCGGGGGTCCGTCTTCTGCATACTGCATTTTAGTATTGGGATCATTGGTGTCGATATCTCCAGTGACGTCCAATACCGAAGTCATTTGCAAGACAAGGTTAAGTTGGCATCAAGAAAACTCGGAGTGCTCAACAGGGCGAAGCAGTACTTCACAGCGGGGCAGCAACTCCTTTATAAAGCACAGGTCTGGCCTCACATGGAGTACTGCTGTCACCTTTTTGCTGGAGCACCTGCATACCAGCTTGACCCCTTCGACTCGGTGCAGAGACGGGCATTGAGGCTGGCTGACAATCCCATAATCACAGGTAGAGTAGAACCTCTTAGCCTTAGGAGGGATTTCGCCTCACTGTGTAATGACTGTCACTGCCTTATTTTCATATATTTCGCGAGCCAATTCACCTAAACTAAAAACCATTCAAACCGACAACGAGCAGTTCGTCGCTCAGGAATTTGGAGTGAGGCTACCGCGCGAGCCAAACGCGTCTACACATCACGCGGCGGATGTTTGAAGGTTTGCCGCACATAGTTAACGCGGCTTAAGGGTATTGTCTCGCGATTGACGCATAGCGAACCCTGGGAGGGTCTGTAGGTATATAACACCTACCTACACGAGAGAATATCATTCATCCATTTCATTTAGGTATTAATCAAATTATATAGCGTACCTATTTTGGTTGACTTCACCGTGCGCCTACGGACCATTGATAGGTTCCACAGTTTTTACTACCAATTGCCACCAGGGAGTGATATACTTGATGACTGCAGGCCTTTAATCAAATGGCATACGGGTTCAGGGTAGTGTTACTCGGAATACAATGACTGCTAGTTTAGACAAACTACCACAACTGACGGCAACTTGTAGATATATGATGAATGCGTAGTAAATACCAGTGGAGAGGAAGAAACTTTTCATATAGGAAACCATTTTCACTGGTTTCCTATATGAAACCAGTGAAAATGGTTTTGCTCTAAAAACTTGCCTGCATTTTTTTTTATACAACTTAGGTAGCAGACAAGCACACGGCCCACCTGATGGAAAGTGGTTACCGTGACCTTTGAACGTGTGTAACACCAGTGGAGTCACATCCGTGCTGCCGACCCTGTAAGAACATAGATTTTATGTTCCCTCAGTGCAGAACACAAAATTAGGACAAGCCTTTGGTCTTCCCATTGACAGCACAAAAACTCTCCAGTGAGCTCTGCCTACCCTACTCACCGCCGGGAACAAAATACGAGGTTATTATAGCCGTGGTATTCTGTAGGGTGGAGGTACTTCACCAGTCGGACTGCTCAATTGGGACGAGAATACCGTCGTGTCCTACCTCCTCCATCTAGTTAGTTATGCACCATGCGACGAAAAGCCGGTAGGAATCGGCTTACCCCTCGCCACGTGCAAATACTACGTCTATGAATATGTATAACGCATCGCATCCATCACGAGGAGGATCACTGGTGTGTTCACGCAGCCACTACCCTGAAACTAAGTAATTGCGATAATTGTAATTAGCCTAATAAGTTACTAGATATAGGTACTCCATTCAGTAAGGTACTTAAATAAGAGTAAACAATCTTGTAGCGACTTTTTATTACCTTCAACTTATAGTAAGCAAATAAACTAGACTGACTACGAACTAATAGTTCAATTTCGTATTATAGTCTGAGTTTCTAAACGGAAACATTTATATTGAATTTTTTTAAATTATTTCCATTAAAAAGGCGTCAAGATTATTTACGTTTAGTTAAGTACTTACCTAGCTACTTAGCCGAATTGAGAATAACTACTGCATAACTAATTTATTAGCGGTTCCACGTATTCACTTCGTTTTATTCGTATTTGGAAACTTACTTTTTGAATTAATATATATAATATAATATTACAACAATTATTATCAATATGGTTCAACAAACAATGCTTAGTTCATGTCGCTGCTTCGCTCCCGGTGCAAAAGTGCCCATAACACTTGCTGCGTTGCCACGTTGGATGACGATGGACAGCCTTTGGACCAGGAACGACCCGGAACGAGTCCCAAACGGAAGAAATCGGACAGAGGCTCATAAAGGCGGCCGGTGACCGCCTCTATGAGCCTCTGTCCGATTTCTTTACTTTTTATATATTCTTAAACCCAAGTTACATAAAATTGACTTACCTAGAAAATTGAAATCCGATTTTACCATTGCAAAACACATGAAACTCACCCGTCGTACCGTATGCACCATTGACCTGCACCATCAATGGTGCAGATGAGACTAATTAGTTTCGTTTGCACCATCAATGGTGCAAACGAAACCGTCGATTAGGTATGGTCTCATCTGCACCATTGAGATGACATTATAAGGTGCTATCAATGCGGTTGTATATATAGATATTTTAACAAAGTATTTCCTCTGCTTGTTCTAATAAGTAGTGTTGACATTGACAAGGTAACTATTGTTTTAATTCTGTCATTTCATGTCAATAATATATAATTCTATAAATATATACTTATAACCACCTACAACTGTGTTGTTGGCGGATTCGTTGGTACTGCCATAAAAAAAAAAAAATTGAACTAATTACCTCAAATTATATAAAACAATGAGCGAATTGATTTTTGTTGCAGAAAGTCGAGGTAGACTTCTGTTGTTCGAAGGGTATCAGTACCATTTTCACACCAAATTAGCCTTAGGAGGGATTTTGCCTCACTGTGTGTGTTCTACCGCCTATACAATGGTTTGTGCTCAGATGAATTGTTTGACATGATGCCCGTAGCTACATTCTATCATCGCACCTCTCGCCATAGGCAGGGAATTCATCCCCACACATTGCGACCGTACGATGGACGGGGACAAGGAAAGTATGGTGAGGTAGTTGTATCAATATTAATGGTGCAAATGAAACTAATTAGTCACATCTGCACCATTGATGGTGCAGGTCAATGGTGCATACGGTACGACGGGGAAACTCATTGGGGAACTACCTACTAAAACTTGATACCTAACGCTGTTTCATTTTGAATGATCTCGGTTCGTGTCTTAGAATTGATTTTCTAGTGATATCTGCTCTTTAGTATCGAACGGTTATGACTTGCTGTTTTTAGAAATGTTAGTGATAGGTAGATAGGTAAATATGAGAAACTAGCTAGATATTAGGAACGGCTGTGCGTAGTCTTTAAGTTAGTCACGACATTGAGTTTTATAAATATATATTATATATACATATTTAGAAAACTTAAGTACAATACGAATTCTTATAAGGTAAAGTAAACCTAGGCCAATGAACTAGCATATAAAAAACCCATCATAGCCTAAGGTAAGCGTCATCATCATGAGGTTATACGTTTAGTATGTACTTTGAACAATGTTATAGAATGATAGAGCCCGCACAGTTTTTTTAAGTCCTCTACCCAAGCACGAAAAACTATCGTATCGTAAACGAATCGAGAGAATGGAAAATTATGATTGGCCGTCTTCACCCACAAACAGGTTCACAGGAGATAGGCGGCCAATCGCAATGCTCCGCTCTCTCTCGATATGATTACGATAGCTTTTCGTGCTTGGGGTACTGAAGACTTAATTTTTACCGTGCCACAAGGTGCTATTTTCAATAAAGCATTTTGAGTCTTCTCAGGTCGGGGCCGCGTTTCGAACCGGTGGTCCATTTACTAAACTGATATTCATGTTCCTTTTTTGTTGACTTTCTGTAAGTGCCGTTATAATGGTCTATACAGAATAAATGATTTTTGACTTTGACCGAAGTTCGAATTTGCGACTGCCCACTCATACGTCCGTACCCCTAGCACGAAAAACTATCGTTATCGTATCGAGAGAATGGAGCATTGTGATTGGTCGGCTTCAGACACACACAGGTCCACAGTAGGCAGGCGGCCAATCGCAATGCTTCGTTCTCTCGTTACGTTTACGATACGATTATCTACTATAGTTTTTTGTGCTACGGACACCGAAGTCGTAAATTCTAGAGCACCACCTTAGTATTTCTCTATTGTTTCTTGCGACACATCATTCGGCGTGTGCAATTAAGTTGAAAAATGTAGGTATAATAGCATAGGTTGGTACTGACTGTGGATGCACGCAATATTGCAGATTATAACTTATCGATTATGAAAGTTACTGCTCGGTACAACAACTTAATAAGATATCAAACGACTGGAGAATTAGGTCGTCCGCTGCGTTGAGCTAATGCCTGATACACCATAGCGGGACGTCTGTGTGGTGATGCTGTTCTGTACCTTTTGTTTTTTTTTTACGTGCGCAAAATCCCCACGGATACCTCCCCACAGGAGCCGGTGGAGGAGGTTATGTCGGACTCGAACCGACTAAAACGCACGCCGCCTGTGGGTCGCTTTGGTTGCCGAAGGTGAGGTTGACAGGCATATCCCTCGCATCTGTTCTGTACCTTTACGTATAGCAACACTGAGATAAGTGGGTTGTCCGCCCACAGCGACGCGAAGTACTTCCGCGCCGGGTGTCGTTCAACGCAACAGACGACCTTATAAACTCGTGTATAATCCATTTCTCATACGACAATATCACAATTGCACAAAATGTTTATTTGTCATTAACATCTGTTCCAAACTTCACCATAGCGGTGGGTATAAATCTCATAGGTACTACTCTGAGCTCGTGGGTTCGATTCCCGCTCACTACTTACTTATATTTGCATTGGTTTAGGTATTTTTGTGCTGATATACTATAAAATGTACGTGTGTGTTCATACTAAAAATATAAGGGCTATTAAATTATTAATTGCACATGTCCTATATTAAAAAAAATATTCTGTCTTCATTCACTAAAATCTATTCACTAGAATCATTCATAATAGACTCATAAGGTATGCTTAGTTTGAGTCTAGGTAGTGTTAAGTATGTAGTGTCCTAGTCGCCTGCAATAAATGTAGCTTGACACATTTTAATTGTTAGTACAATTTCTGTGGTATAGGTACTTTACATACTAGCCTTTATAAATATCTACCAAGGGGTAGGCAGAGGTGCATTAACACCTGCATTTCAACTGTTTGCGATCTCAGGTAGGTAGAGGACGATTCTATCACTTTACCTCCTATTACTGAGAATCTTCTAAAATAGATGAGCACAATGGCATTTCGTGTCTGTGCATGCCCTTTGGGCCCTTACCCAATGTGTGGCAATAGACGCTCTTGATAAGTACCTACTTACTAACTTAATAATTAGGCAAATTGTATACTAGCTGACCCACCCTAGCCTGTGGTATATTTTCAAACCTCTTAATCCTCGTATGACCTATTTGAGCTCTTATTTCTTTTTACTTTTCGAATAATGTGACATTTATGATCACTGCTCCGCTCCCCTAAGTAATAGCGTGATGATATATTATAGTCTAAAACCTTCGTCGATAAACGGACTATTCAACACAAAAAATATTTTTCAATTCGAACCAGTAGTTCTTGAGATGGGATTAGGGTATTAGCGCGTTCAAACAAACTCTTCAGCTTTATAATATTACTAGCTGACCCGGTAAACGATGTTCTGCCATATAATGTTAGCTACCCTTAACATTTAGGGGGATGAAAAATAGATGTTGTCCGATTCTCAGACCTACCCAATATACTCACAAAGTTTCATGAGAATAGGTCAAGCCGTTTCGGAGGAATTTAACCACAAACACCGCGACACGAGAATTTTATATATTAGAAGTATAGATTATGTGATGTGAGACTACGGAACCCATCAATATTTTCTGGATCCAGCCCTACCTCACCTGCTATTCGGAACACTTACTAACTGTCAAAGCTCTGGTGGAGACTTTCCTTTTAGGGTTGGCAGGTCTGACATCAGTCGCTACCTTAAAAGCCAATGTAAGCTAAATGAATCTAACGCTGTGATGAATTGATGACAGAAATGTACCTATTGGGATAGAACGACTATAAACCGTTCACCTGCATAAATAAATACTCACGATAGATAAGAAATGCGTGAGCTATTTTTCAAATTTACTTCTTCAATTTTACTCTACATTGTAAATAGCACAATATGGCATATTCAAGGTATTTTTAACGATATTACAAGCTAGTCTTGAGGTAATGAGTATGCTTTCTAACGTTACTCAGGAATTGAGTAAAAAGTTGCCACGCGTTTACCACTCACATGGTCGTTCTGTCCTAATTATATTTGTGGGGTACGTACTAATACTGCAGTTACTCAGTTTTATACGAATGAAAATGTACATACTGAATACTGCTGCACTTTTAGGTTATAAAGTTTACGATCCGGTGACACCGAGTAGAGGTACAGTCAACGATAAAACTAGCCCAGCGCACACCGCTGCCGCGCTGGAAGCGCGGCGAAGATCATTTTAAGACATCAATTTAAAATTAAACTAATGACCTTGGCATACGGTCGAAACTACAGTAGCGCGCATGCTCTTGTAGCCGCTTCTGGCGCAGAGTGCGAATTTATTCTTGATATGCAGTTTTCGAGCTTATTTCAAGGTTGCTAAAGTTTAAATTAAATTGATGTCTTAAAATGCTCTTCGCCGCGCTTCCAGCGGTGTGCACTGGGCCTTAGACCTCTCTCACATAGGTGCGTTAATATCGGTTCATAATATCGAACGCATTAATGCGATAATGCGGCAAAATTCCTTACATAACTCCCAGTGCCGTTATTATCGCAACAGCGTGCGTTTGTCCTAATATATAACGTATAGTTGCTGGCATATATCATGACCCAAAGTCGCGAGAGAAACGAGGTCTTGACCCGGCTCGGTTTGATATAATCTACATTGGTGGATTCGCTGTAGCACCGCGTGCTATCGTCAAACACTATCCAAAAACGCGTATGAAAACAGATGTCGCAATAACGTGTTCGCTATTATCAACCGATATTAACGCGCCTGTGTACAAAAACTGTTTAGCCTCCCTTTAACAGTTTTGTAAATATTTTAGTATCCAGCAAATTTTTTGTCGTTGACTATAGGCCTTTATTCTCAGGTCTTCCCTTTCCCAATTTTGCACATGGTACATTTTTCACATTCCCAGATGTCTACGTTTTTGTACATTTCCAGATCATCACAGTACCGAATATTCACCTGCTTATAAATAAAGGTTCTAGAGTTTAGTTTTGGAATATTAGGTACTAAATACAAATGTAATCGCGAGCCCCAGTTGTCAAGCATTAAGCTTAAGTATTCATATATTGTTTCTTTTGTTACAGCACGGACGAAGATGCGCGTCAAGCGATGATGCTCGATTGCGGCAAAGTCAAAGAAGTGCAAGTCAAACTGCTGCTCAGCTCTCGCTCGGAGATGCACAAGGTGATAGAAGCGGCGCGGCAGAGTGTACCGCTGCTCAGTCTTGCCGCACCTGCGCCCGTAGTCGTCACCACGGCACCAGTTCCTGTCGCTGTGCCCGCACCCGCTACCATCACCGTCCAACAACAACTCGTGCCGACACTAACCCCCTTCTCAGCCGCCCTCGGCAACAATCCCCTCTCTAGTTTCGGTATACCCGGCATCGGTAACCCCCAGGAGATTCCACAGCCCGCGGTTATCGAACCCCCGGCACCATTGATTAGCCCATCAGCTAACAACTCTAACGGTGAAGACGATAAAGAAGATGATAAGATGGAAAGAAAGCGCAGTAGGGAAAAAGATAGGCGCCGTTCGAGAACGCGATCCAGATCACGAGATCGAGAGAGGAAAGATCGCAAAAGACACGGCCGCGATAGATCTCGCTCTCGAGAAAGACGTCGCCGTGACCGCAGTCGCAGCAGAGATCGCCGTGACCGGAAACGAGATAGAAAAGACCGCAGTCGTTCTAGAGACCGATCGCCGTCCAGGCGTTCTCGCGATCGAAGACCCGACCGTATCGTGTCTGGGTCGCATGAAAACAGTGTCGATATTCAAGACTTACCCAGTGCACCTGCGCCACCTAATTTCCCAAATATGAATCAAAATGCAATGCCACAAATGCAGCAAATGTTGCAAAACAATGTCATGCAAAACGGACCCATGGGTCGCAGTGACTCTCCGATGAACCGTTTTAATGATCCTTCTATAACTGAAGCCTTTAATAAGTTGCAAGAACTCGGCAAAAAACGTAATCCTAATGCATTCCAAGGAGAACAGAATGGGAACGGCGGCGGCAGGATGCCGAATCCTACGCCACGCGGTGGCATATCCCGGGGTGGAGGTAACTTCCGTCGTGAAGGGCGCACCTCAAGGTTCGAGAATAATGACCAACAACGAGACTGCTGCGTCGCTATAAGGAATGCACCGAACCACACGAGTTACGGCGATGTCCGTCGTTTCTTCCCTTTTTTGATAGACAAACATGGCATCAAAATGATCAACGACAGTATGGGTCGTCGAACCGGCAACATTTACGTTCGATTCTGTGAATCTCGCTCCAAACAGATAGCTTTACAAAGGAAGAGCAACGAACTGAAAGGTGCAGAAGTACTCGTGGAATCTCTAGACGATAGTGTGTACGAGACAGCAATAGACTCTTTTCTTCCTTATCGTGAAGATAATGACGATGAGGATTCAATCCTCGCCATCACGGACCCGGAGCCCACCCCTCAGATACCCCTTACTGTTATCAAATTGGCAGACCTGCCAAATTT
Organism: Eilema griseolum; assembly: GCA_963662185.1. NCBI lineage: Eukaryota > Metazoa > Arthropoda > Insecta > Lepidoptera > Erebidae > Eilema > Eilema griseolum. Next base: position 10,448,125 of record OY759249.1, read on the forward strand.
TGTTAAAGAACATGACATTATCAAAACTTTCAGTGATTTTTCGTTACTTTCAATCATGCTTAATGATTGTCGACTCACCAGAACCAAAACTGCTTATGTGCAATTCGTTAAACCTGAAGATGCAAGATTAGCGCTCGAGAGAAAGGATCGGTATATGTTCGGAAGAAGAGTGGCCACTGTAACTTGTATATCTATCGCAGAATATGAAAAAGAAAAACTAGCACAAAATGAGAAGTCGCAGGAACCAGAAAAGTTTGCACCACAGATAGAGACCCCGCCAGAAGTGGCGCCGCCCCGCGACCCTCGACAGCGGCGCCAGCAATTGGATAGTGGACCCGGTAAAGGAGGTAACGGCTCTCTTCAGGCGCAGCCGCAAGGAGCACCGTTCTTTTCGCCCCCGTTTGCTCAGACACAAGGTTTCCCAGGTCAATTTCCCGGACCACAATTCGGAGGGTACCCTGGTCCAGGGAATGCACCAATGGATCCTCGTACGGCTGCATCGAATTGGGCTAATAGGCCTCAATTTCCAAATCAAATTGACTCGATGCCGAACACTAACGTTATCTCCACTGACTTGGATAATGAGCCTCTCGATTGTGTGCTGATGAAAGGCTTGCCGCGAGACGCCACTGATAGAACTATCGTAACTTTCTTAACAGATACGGGTGCTGTACCCGCTCGCATACATTTAATGCTAGATACAAACGGAATGCCTTCAGGAGACTGTTTCTGCGAATTTAGGTCAACTCAGGAGGCCAGGATGGCTCATACCAAACACGGTAAAAACCTCGAGGGCTGTCGAGTTACTATAGATTTAGTACCGCGAAGCGTGGTCGAGGAAGCTCTAGAGGGACCTAAACTGCCGCAGGATGGTATCCTAGGAGGTGGTCCTCTGATTCCTCAACAGATGCAGCAACAGTTCTTTGATACCAGTCCTATGCGCGGAGGATTCCGAGGCGGATTCAGAGGTCGAGGTGGTTTTGACAGAGGAGGCTTCGATCGAGGAGGTTACAATCGCGGCAGTTTCGAGGGCCGTGGTGGTAGCAGTTACAGAGGTCGGGGTAATTTCAACGACAGAGGTCGCGGATTCGATCGCGGTCGTGGCCGCGGGCGTGGCTTCGGTCGCGGTGGTGTCGGTGGCGGCTTTAACGATAATGGTCGCAATGACGATGACCAAGATCCAGCGCTCGATGATTTCGGAGCCCCAGGGTGCGTGGTATCAATGGAGAACGTGCCATTCCGCGCCTCTATCGATGATATATTAAATTTCTTCGCCGAATTTGAGCTGACACAAGACGACGTGATACGCCGATACAACGAGCGCGGGCAGGCGACAGGCGACGCGCGAGTCGCTTTCCGTACACCCTTCGACGCACAACGCGCAGTCAAAACGCGCCACATGGACATAATTCACGACCGGCGGGTTAGTCTCTGTGTGCTTTAACATATCAGTGCGCCACCTTTGACAGTTTTTCTGTTTAATATACTTTATATTATAACATAGTGCATAGTGCTAGGACACCTGTAAGTGCCTGCTCACTGTGTGAGTAGGTAAGTCGACACTAGATAATGAGACTAATGGCCTGTTATTTGTTGCAATTGTGGTTGCATAGTTATATTTGTTAGATAAGCTTAGGACAATGTAATTAAATAAAAAAGAGACATTTAATGAAATTCTGAGTTTTATTTCTCGAACGCGACACTGGTTTACTGAAGTATACAATATAATTATTTGCGTACAAAAGAGAGCGCTATACGATGAAAATTGTATCCAAGCGGAGCGATCAAACAATAAATATAATATCTTTTAATGTTAAACATAGGTAATATCTGCATATATCAGCATCCTTTTGACTAGAACTTCGTTTTAAAACTAAAGTTCGTTCAAGTATCGCTCTGCGTGGACACAAATTATAATTTATAATACCCATACAGTAGATGCGCACTCAACACATTTACAACATATACTTACATGTATTCATTACATAAAATATTCGAAACACCATTGGTAAGTAAATCAAATTCTACTTTATATTACCTATATTCGTATTACAATAAACAATAAAAGCTAATAATACAACTAAAGTATATTCATCTCTGTTTTCTGAATGTTCTCCTTTTATACCTAATTATTGAAGGAGGTAATCCATGTAACGAGGCATTCAAACAATTTAGATAGGTACCTATACCTATATTAAAATAGTAATGTTAGAAGTGGAAGAAATCATAGTAAGAATTAAAAAATGCGGGACAAGAGATCATCCTGACGATTAATTTACATAACATTTATTAAATAATAACACCAAAATTTTATTAACAATTTAATATTATTCGATATACTTAACGTATTCATACAATTGAGATTCAGGATGATAAAAACATAACCCTCCTTTGGCTTTCGGGTAGAAATTATTAACTGCGCGGAACCCGGGGCCCGTCTCTCAAGTTAGGTAGGATCTCTTATGCGTACACGTCCCAATCTCAAAGTAAATTAGTTTCAGATTCAATTAAAATAATATTAGCCGTTCAGCTGTGTTCCAAACTTCTAGGTATGTGTTTAAAAGTTGTGGTAAAAATTTACATATCTATCTAAGGCTTCCTTCTTTAAATAGCCGTTCCCTATAACTAATAGTTTCTAAACAAAAAAGAATACCGTTGTATTTCTAAACGTTTATTCACCAATACATACATACGTAATGACGTACATTACAACTCCAGTTTGTAGTTTAAAATTAAAGTTATTGTGATGCGTAGCTATTCACTCGTAGGTGACAAGATGACACAACTTTATACGCAAATTTATAAAAAAATATTAGTTTAGAATGTTTAAGTTTGATACGTGTACAGTCGCCTCCAAAATTAACTTAATCTTTTCCTAGTTATCATGTTAGTTCTTAAACCTTTCATTAAATAATAAACAACCCCTGAAATAAGTACTATCGGAAGCTTATACGAATATCACTCATTGAAATAAAACCACTTTTTAAAACAATCCTATCGCCATTTATTTGTATTTATTTACACTTGGCCCGATGTTTCAGGAGTCATGGTCTGGTCGGTTTTTTTTAACTATTGAATGCGACTGTACCAGTCGATAGGTGTGATGTAAACATCATAAAGTTAGAACCAGTCATCTTTCGATTGTTGCATACAATGTTCTAAAAATATAGATTATTTTTACACCGCTTCGAAGTTCTTTTTTTTAGGAAATGAAGATTAAAAAGATATAATAATAATAAGTAATATAATTATTAGCACTACCCTCGGTTTCTCATAAATTTGTCAAACTAATGTCAATTCTAATAAATACTGAACGCTCATTGGTTGAACGTGATCGTTGATGAACAACATTCAATGAGCTGCTGAACGCGTTCATCGAACGTTGTTCATCAAATTTTTGATGTGTTACTTGGTACGAGTCTGACAAACGTACAAGTTATCGCGAATTAGTATTGCTATTTAATGAATAATTAACCATAAGTTCAATTAGTCGAAATTAATAACATCAAAATACGATATACGATGACAAACATCTCCTAATTCGAATCGAAACTCATTTATCCTTTGATATATTTTGATCGTGATATCTCAAGATGTCAGATTAATATTATTAATTTCGAAAGTAAGTTCTTTGGCGTGAATAAAATAAAATATTGTAATCTGTATTGTGTCAATACTGCTACGTCTTCGCGTTGCAGACAGCAATATTTAATCTTAAAAGTACATCGTGCATTAGCCAATGTGCATAATAAACTTAAACCCAAATTTAACTAATAAAACTTCGAAATTACCTAATATAACTTATAATAAGACGACCTGTGTCATCTTTCGACATAAGTGACCCGCACTTGATACAGCTTAGCATGTTTTTTAGAATGTCCATGCTTCAATGAAACCATAAGGGTTTCATCATTCAGGATCATTTAGTTATAAGAAATGTTTTGCAAATTTAATACCTATGCGAAAATATCTGTTTCATTAAAACGTTACAAATACATAATTGTGCAACGGTTCGGAACTATCGAGATTAAGAGGGTAGGCGCACAAAAAATTTTCTTCGCATACCTCTCGACGCTCGCAAGCCAGTCAACTCGTAACCACGGATGCTGCAACGCATCCTAAACGTCGGCAAAAATAGTAAGTTCCATGATTTAATCGCGAAAAGTTCCGAATCATTGTACAATTATGAATTTACACCGCGATAGTATAAAAATAACGTTACAAGTAATAATATGATGGAAGGCAAATAATTAACGCGATCCATACACGACAGCGTAAGTTGTCTTAATTTCTATAAAAACATGGGATTAATTAATATAAACATGAGGAAAAATTTATTGGCAGATAATTTTATTTAAAAAATAATTCAACGGTGGAGTTACATATAAATACTTAAATAACTATAATATTACTTAAATAAATATTACTTATTCATAGATATTTAAATATTGGAATATTTGAGGAAGCATATATTTCTTTAAATTCAATATCGCATTGGAAATTAAGATTGTTAACATGTTGTGTATAAATACAACCGAGCGCATTAACTTGGCACCTCCCACCTTGCCTTCGGCAGCATTTCTTATGAACATTTATTAAAGAAACTAACTGAGGCCCGCGTGGCGTTCTGATCCTGTGCCCGCTATGGGAACCTAATCGAGGGATAAATATGCGTTATCTGTCTCAGCACCAAATTGTGATTAAGTAACACACTCAATCATCTTCGCAAATTGATCAAGATATAGAAAAAAATGAATGGGTTCAAGCGGGATTCGAGCCCGATTTGGATAGTTGGTATACTAAATGCTTTGAAATTTCATTCGACATTTTCACAAACTTTCACATTTATTAAAAATAGCGTTAGGCTTGTGGAGGGGTGCACGAGGGATATGCTAGAGGCTACCTCACCCCGGCAACAGATGGCCCAAGACGGCCATGCGGTCTTATTTGGTTCGAGCCCGACATAACCACCCTGCTGGCCTCGACGGGGGGCATCCGAGTGGATTGCCGCACGTTAAAAAAAGGCCTGTAGAGAAAATTACATACGGTCCTTTTACATATTTTTTTCCGCCTAATGTTTGAGTAAATTTCTAACAAATAACCATGATATTAAATGATGCTACGTTTTCTTATAGGATTTCAAAGAGATGCCAAGTCAAATCGTTGGGCAAATAGTTTGTTATTAGATAGGTCACATTTATATAAATTTTAAATATACATAAAAAATATATTATTAGCAATACAAGACACAGGTCTCAACGAATGGAGTTACATTATCTTAATCTATAAACACATTTATGCTTATGCTGTATATAAATAGGTACAGTAAAGTTTCAAAAATGTAGTTCAATATATTATTATATATAGGCAACCAACATCGTATTTATTATAGTAGGAGTATAAAAATAAAGACGTAAGCCCATATATTACAACATGTAAGTAAATTATATATGTATTCTTTGTAGAGGAGATTAATTTAAAAATAATACATATTGGTACCGATTCTGTTGCGCTCTCTCTCTCTCCCTCGGTTGACCTCTACAATTTTATTATTTTAATTTTGCAACTTCATTATATTTGACAACAGATTAAAAATGGAACTAAATCCTTTCAAAGAGGAATAATAATCTGACTGAGATCGGCTTGCTTCGATTTTGTAAAGCGTATGTTTACAGCTTATCTTTATAGAGTAGTTAAAACCGAAACAGTAGTTTTAATATTTTATAAATACAAACTGTTTAGAATAGTCCATGAAGGATTCAAAATATCAGCCGACGCTAGCCGTTTTAAGCTGTACATTCACGTGTCTTCCCAAGATGCCACATCATAAGCAGGGATAGTGCTAAAAATATTTTTACCAATTTTTAGAGTAGTGTAGAGTTTTGTAGCAACAGAATCGGCATTTTTTATTATCATGTAGTTTTGGAATGCTTATAATGAAGATTCGGTATTATCATCATATCATCATTCATATATATAACAATAAAAATATGTTCATCTACAATGGCTTGTGATTCTTCCGCTTAACTGTAATATCTATTCAATTAACTCGTTTCATTCACACATAGGTATCGAAAATATACAATGTGAAAATATCTGTTCCAACTATATGGTCCCCGATAGAAAACATGGGCCAAATATTATGAGGCTAATGTTTCAACAATTTTATAATCTATCCAATGAACATTTACCATATTAACTGTAAAGCTAGTCGAGGGTTTAAATGAAACATATGTCACAGTCAACTAGCGTCATCAGCCCTCTAATTAACCGTTCAGCCTGTGAAATAAACAGCGTAGCGTTTGTTACAACATTTAATAAATTGGCTGGTCCATTCGTCCATTCGTACGATGAGGACCACCAAGAAATAAGACATCGTGATAGGTTTATTGATAAAAGCAGCTCAATTTGATTTCGATAGGTTAGGTTAGAAGGCTAATGCGTATTAGCTTTCATGATGACATTAGGTTAGTAACTAAGTATGTATATGTACTATGATGATGTCATCATCAATAACTGCATGGCGAACGCTACTCGCATAAAATAATAAGCAACATCCAATTGTAAACATTTTTAAATAAAAAATAAAAGATTATTTTTATAACCATGCAGAACCAAGTGATTTGTCGAGCGCGAGGGATATGCCTCAGATAATCTTACCTCCGGCCCACACAGTCAGCATGCGTTTTAGTTGGTTCAAGTCCGACATAACCTCCCGCAATGGCCCCAGTTATGGGGGTATTCGTGGGGATTTTGCGTACATTAAAAAAAAAGAGATTTGCCGAGCTTATTGATCAAATGGCTAAATATTATTCAGGCAGTTATTGAATGGCGCCGTTTAGTTTACAGCCTAGGCGGTTAATTGAACGGCTGATTGAGCTAGTTGGTTGCAACATACACATAGAATATATAGCGAATTTTCCAATCCTCTAATCGTAAAATGATTTGATGGCCCACAACTAACGTTATTACCTTCTAAACCTGCTAAACGTTGACTTATAAAACAAATTCGAAACGAACTTTGGTCCGTCTAACTGTAGTTATACAATACTTACACTACACATTGAGCTTAGTCTACATTTATTAACATTCTCTTTAAAATTATATATAAGTATACACTTTTTAATATAAAGTATGAAAAAGTGTATACTTATATCTTTTGTCGACTGTACATTCAGTTAGTTCCTTTTGATTTGTACGTCGTCGCGTCGCGAAGCAGAGTGAGATCGGCTTCGTTCGGTTTTGTGTCTCTTTATCGCACATCCAACTGACAGAGCAATGCCTATACAGAGTAGTTGAAACCGTTAATGTTAAAAAGTATTAAAACTGAAACTTTGGTTTCAACTACTCTATAAAGATGCCAAGTTAAAGTAATACGACAGAGATAGAGAAGTTATCTCACTCTTTTTCCCAACGTACGCTATCAAAAGTTAGGTAAAGTAATATTAACAATCTCTTATAGCAGTATCAAATATATTCGAGTCTATCTAAACGATAACTTTAACTTCTTTATATTGATTGAGGTAGTCAGCCCGCGGGTGTCGTAGAAGACGAGAAAGGGATAGAGTTGTTCTTCCCGCTTCATGGGAGGAGGCTGGTCCTCTATCACGTGGAATCAAATATCATAACAAAATGTGGGTGTTAATACACTTCTGCCTATCTTCGCGGATTAGCAGACGTGACTATATGTATGTTTGAAACGATTTTGGTAGACGTGTTAACAATATTTGCAGTATAGATATGCCGTCAACTGGGCACTTTGCTTGGATTTTCCATACTGTTTTTTTTTACAAAATGATCCAATAATACTTTGTCCGGGAATCAATACAGGGGCATCTAGCACAGTAGTAGCATTTTATAATGCAATACAACTTTTATAATATAATCTCAAATTCTATATAATCCTATCATGGTCACTCACACTAGTACTAAAGTTATCGTGATATTTACAATGTTGTATTGTACAGAGTTTCCGATATTTCGCTACTGTTGCAAGCTCCATGATTACGGAAGAATACAACACGGTACATATTTCGATAACTTTAAAAATATTAAAACCTATACTAAAAGATTTTAATTAAGACACAAATAACTTGAAATCTCGTTAATAAGCTTTCACACTTTTGTGTGTGCATGAGAAAACGTTGCGCGAACCTGCGATAGATTGCAGCGCAAATGCTCCCTTTATGATAATAATTATTGGTTAATAGTATAGTAACCCTTAAGGCATTTGTACAAGGTTTATTTTACTTTCTATACAATAAATGTTAACGGGAATTAACGCTATCATGACATTCATTCATTAATACCATACGGGAAGATGGGTTTAAATTATCGGTAATAATTAAATATACAACCTCGCTTTTCTACGCAGTCGGATAGACACCAGACAGATTTCTTACTGAATAGGGACTCTGTGATTGTGGTATGTGACGGTACATGGCGAAAACAAAATATAAAAAATATCGAAAATGTGCGGGTAGAGGAAGAACCTTCTACATCACGACTTCGAGCTCGTGCCAGTCAGCCTGTAACCACGGCCGGTGCAACTTGGTCGAAACGTCAGGCAAACCAAAGGTATGTGTGTACCTATACCATGATCGCTTTAATTTCCATTAATATTATTGTGTATCGTGGAACGCAGTAGTTTAAAAGTTAATATTTTACTAACTTTTAACAAAAAAAAACATAAATTTTTAATACTATAGAATGTTCGGTTATATAACAAGGTACAACGCATACACACCATATCTGGTGAACACTGATAACGTAGGTAACCGCTTTTCATTAGCCAGTTCAATGTAGTTATTTAAAGATAATAATATAATTATTTTATTATTATATTCGAGAACATAATTACACAGCGTCATCTAAACCCAAAGTAGAATGCGGAGTACATAAGTACACTAAACAATACACAAATACTTTAATGTTGTATTAAGTGAAAAGGGTTCAATACAATTCCTAAAGACTTCCCTTTATACATATAAGACGGAAGCAAATGTGATAATCGATTACAGGTTTTTTTGAGACTGGATTTCAACGGTGAATTCGACCACGTTTTGTTCGATTTAAACGGAGTTAGCACACTTTATTCACTGAAATAATTAATTCATAAATTTAAACTCAGTTTAAAACAAACAGGTGCTATATATAATCAAATAACTCGTATATACAGGGACTACCAAGAAACAACCGAAAATGGAACAGACGTTAGATTTGAATATAAAGGTACCATGAAGTCACTTTCCTTACGGTAGGGTCCAAAGTGTCACATACCGTCACTGGATCCGATTTCGAAATAATTCCATGGAACCAATTGCCAGAAACTTCGATCTGCAACTGTGGATAACAAGTTGATAATGACAAGTGACGATAAAAGGTGTGATATTAGTGGCGGTGTGACTAACAAGAAAAAAAATCCTGATAGTCACACTGGTGTGGTAACCTGGTGCGACCACGAGTCCGGAGGGGATATTTCATGATAGGCATACTAGTACCCGCCTCCTATTCCCACTTCAAACGTGACACCTTACATTTCATATCTCTTGCCGTTTCTGTATAATTCACGCCGTACCCGGTTTTTGATTTGGCACATCGCGTCCGAAACGAAAAGTCCAGTTAAGATCGGCTTTCTTCAGTTCTGTAGAACGTTCTCTCTATCATACAACTTGATATCTGTTAAAAGTAGTTAATACCGAATATACGTGTAGGAAGAAAGGTATGGTCATTTTGGTGATATACATACTGTTTTTAACTACTCTATAAAGTTGTTAAATTGTCAGTTTTATGTGCAATAGTGACAGTCATTTATGGAATTCTCACTCTTTTTCCAGATGTGTCAAATCGTAAACAATCGTTGGGAAAAGCCTCGGAAGATGACGATGAACTTACGCGTATTTCCAGTTGACAAAGAGAGGGTAGGCAGAGACAACATCTTTCCACTTTGCTATGATCCGGTGCCGAAAGATCCGGTGAGACTTCCACAGTTCTGCTCCTTTTAATTTCCTCTACCGGCAGAGACGCCAGAGTGTCACCATTAGTGTTAAATCCCTCCAGTACATGTTGGTGTTTGTTTGCAACCTTAGTAGTTATAAATGTCATTATTGATTTTCACGTAATAAATAAGTCATACAATATCGGTATCGGAAGAGTCTATTTAGAATGGCTTCCCCTATCGGCATTTATAACTGTTTTTAATCGATTTCAAATAAAGGACACAACTCTATGGATTTTTTGATTTATGGATTCTAATATGAAAAAGCATATACTCCAAAACGGGATCCGAACCCGTGAAAATATCATACCTGGAGATAGGTCTGTCGACTGCGTATCAGTGCCCCTTCTGCTTGATTTAATATCATATTTATCGATACAATACGTTACAATTTATCAACGAATCAATATGTGCTCCCAATTGTTACCGTGCATAGGTAGAAATATGCCCATCCCTAGTCTCAAGAACCTTTCTTGGTTGCCATTTTGAGAGTTATGTCTTCGCTGCTTTGAAAAAATATACTCCGAGCCATGGTCTAAGTAATAGAATTGAAGTCAGTAGTACAGATTCATCAGATTTTATTTACTCTCGCATTCTTTAAGTTATAAAACAGATCTGTGATATTGATGATCCTGCAGTAGTACTATCAGTGGACCTACCATAACGTACCAGAAGTTTTCGTTTAAAGAACGAGAGAGATAGAGCTATATACCCTATATAGCTTCATCACTCTTTATAGCTCGGTAAACGAACGCTTATAGCCCGTCATGGTAAACTAGATTTAAAACTAAAACAAAAAGTCAATACATTATAATGTAAATAGTATAATAATATAAATAGCCACATTATAATGTATTAAATTATTAAAAAAAATCAATAATAACTTATTCAAGTCATGTCAACACTAGCCACCAACGCATTCTTGATGTCAGTGCTTTAGCACTCGCTGTTATGACGTTGCCCTTGTATCCAGCAGAGTATTATTATGAAGCAATATATAGCCAAACCATAAGTCGATTAAAGAAAAAGAAGAACATTTTTGGAGATTATCTTGGAAAGTCATATTAACCTTAAGAATCAATTACACAGAAAAGGCGACCTAAAGGCGAGTTAGAGGCACACAAGAAGCGTGCAAGAGACAGACGGCCTGTGTATCATCATATCGTATCCTTGCTTTAAACTCTCCTCAACTTTTCTCTACAATTCATGTCTTACGTATGCTGTGATGATGCAGTCTGGGTTTCCGTGGTGGGCGAATGCTGGTTGCAGTATGTAACCGCTTATTTTGGTAACATTAGCTTTACTAGTGCTGAAGAAACTTCTCGAAGTTTGAATTCTTCGTGTACAAAATAGATGACAGCTGTTGTGAGATTGTTGCTAAGAATTGACGATGTTAATCCTATGTGTCCCTGAAAATAAAATTTATAATTGTTAAAATATTTTCTTGCTTGCATTATCCATATTTCTATACTAATATTATAAATGCAAAAGTAACACTATCTGTCCGAGATTAAACCTTGGGGAAGGACCATAGGCTATGTTTGGTCGCGATAACCCCCATCCACGCAAGCGGAGCCGCGAGCAACAGCTAGTATAGTATAATGCTAGTCTAATCCTACTTGCTACTGTTATAAACGCGAACTTGGGTAACAGCTAGCCCATTTTTTTTAATGCAACTTAGGTGGCAGACAAGCACACGGTCCACCTGATGGATAGTGGTTACCGTGACTTATGAACGTGCAGGCCCCTCTTCCCCACTGGGCACTATGGGCACGTGCCCAGGGCCCCGCGATCGAATGGGGCCCCCTAGTTTCTGCCAGATTACCAAATGATAACCGATATTTAGGTATTACCGAAAAACATTACTTTTGAAAAATCTGATGATAATGACTTACCACAATACCTACGCTTATTATATTAGCTTTAGTTTGCCGCATGCGGATAGCTATACCTTGTACAACATAGCTTGAACTTTTTGACAGATGGGTCAGTGATGGGAAACAGAAAATATCTATTGGTGTAAAAAATGTGTTGGCTAAATATGTGGCTGTATGTATGTTTTAAACTATTCAAAATAAATAAATTCATTCGTCAATCAATTTTATTGCACTAGACATAAAAACATTGGGTAGGTACCATTGTTTTCAGTTTTTCTATTTAAATTTTACTTCGAAGCAATAAAAACCACTTAAGACTTTCGGAAAATGCTTGAGTCCTTAACAGGTACTCTTATGTTGTGTGTCTATTCTTATGATTATTATCAATTTTTAATATTATTAAAATAAGAAAATATTGTTCGTCGTTGCAAAGTTATGTCGATTTCAGATTTGACATCCGTCAAAAAGAAAGATCAAACTAATAAATAAACAGGGTATAAGTACTCCACTCTCTCTCAAAAATGAGTTTTTCCGATATTAGTATATTTAGGTTAATTTAAATACCTATATGTAAGTATAAGAATACAATTAAAAGAAAAAATATTAAATTAAAAAAGAAGAATTATTTGATGCGGTGTGGTTTATGTCTTTAAGAAACCTATTCGAACGTCATTCGTAATACCAAAGACAAAAAAGGGGAATTCCCGACTCCCGATCGTCGTTTGACTTGACGAACGGGAATTCCCTTCAAGTATTTGTCTGCGATGTTGTGGCGTTTGTTTTGTTTGTAGTTGTTAGTTTGTTACTGACTGTGCTTGAGCTCTGACAAAAAAATAGTATTGTTTGATTAAATCGTCGTTTGTCTGTTTTGTGTTAGCGAATATTTTCGTTATAAAATTAATTAAATACTGAATTATAATATAAAATGTCGAAACGGTCATATCCTAGTGGATCTGAAAAAAGGAAAAAAGCTCTACATCAGAAAGAAGTAATTGAAAAGTTACCAAAATTAACATCATATTTTACTACTACTACTGGAGAAACTTCTGTAAGTAGCAATCAACTCATAAATGTTCCACATGATGACTCAGCTCAATTACAAATTGCGGGAATTTCTAAACCTTCATGTTCCAATTTTGAAAAAGAGATTGAATCAGAAAGCGACTATTCCTACGACGAAAGTGCAACGACTTCAGTAACTTCACTAAAACCGACAACTCCAACTGTGTCAATTGAACAGCAGTTTTCCAACACAGAAGAATTAATATCGCACGATCCCGCCGATTATTTTCACGAAAAGTTTGTTGAAATAAATCGCGAAATTTTAATTCGTAAGGGACCAGTATATTTTCAAAATAAAGATTCTGTCTTTTCCGAGGCATCCAGAACCTACAAAGATGGTAATAAATTAGTGACGAGATATTTCAACTAAGCATTATTTATTCGCAAATTAAAGAACAATGAAAGCGTCGAAAGAAAATGGTTGCTGTATTCGCCTTCCAAATGCTCTGTATTTTGTTTTTCATGCTGCTTATTTAACCCAACTGATGTTAATCTTTGCTCTCGGAATGGATGTAATGATTGGAAGCATATTAATCACATAATTTTAACACATGAAAATAGCCCAGCGCGTAAGCAATCTATGATGACTTATCTGGCACGAAGTAAAGCGATTGGTAGAGTAGATATAGAGTTATTATCTCAACATCAAAAGGAAGTGGATTACTGGAGAAACGTACTTAAACGGATTGTAGCTGTTGTAAAATTTTTGGCATCGAGAGGGCTTCCATTTCGCGGCGACAATGAAATCCTAGGATCTCCAAACAATGGAAATTATTTGGGTTGTGTGGAATTATTGAGTGAATTTGATCCATTTCTTGCAGATCACTTAAAAAAATTTGGGAATCCTGGAAAGGGTAACATTTCTTATTTATCAGCAAATATCTGTAATGAGTTTATTGAAGTAATGGGAAAACAGGTTCTAAAAAAAATTATAAATGAAGTTAAATCAGCAAAATATTTTTCCATAAGCGTTGACAGTACGCCCGATCTGTCTCTTATTGACCAGCTAACTTTCATCATTCGATACGTAAAAGACTGTGTTCCTGTTGAAAGGTTTTTGAAATTTATACCTATTAAAGAGCATAAATCTAAGTATTTAGCGGAGACCATCTTAAATTTTTTAGAGATACATGATATTCCCATAAAAGATTGCAGAGGACAAAGCTATGACAATGCTTCAAATATGTCGGGAAAGTATAGTGGTCTACAAACAAGAATCAAGGAAAAATGTGAATTTGCCACCTTTATACCATGTGCAGGACATTCACTAAACTTGGTAGGTGTCCATGCTGCTGGGTGTGTACCGGAGGCATCACAGTTTTTTGAAATAGTTCAGAAAGTGTACAACTTTTTTTCGGGCTCTACCCACAGATGGAATATATTAACAGAACATTTAGGTTCAAAAAAAGTTGTTAAGAGTCTTTCACAAACCAGATGGTCAGCCCGAGCTGATGCAGTAAGTGCTTTGCATGGGGGTTATAAAAGAATATTAGAAGCTTTAATCACCATCGCAAACGATACTGAAAAGGCACGAGAAACAAGAGACGAAGCCCTTAGTCTGTCTAGAAAAATGGGAAATCTAGAATTTATTATACTGACGGAAATCTGGAGCACCATATTGGAAAGAATAGACAAAACAAGTAATTATCTTCAGAAAGAAACAATAACACTGGACATTGCAACCAATTTGTTGACTTCACTTTATGATTTTATTACTAACCTCAGGGATAAATTTGATAACTTCGAATCATCTGCCAAAGAAAATAACCCAGAATCTGACTACAAAGATCTATCTCAAAGAACAAGACGTAGAAGCTCACGGCTGATTTTTTTTGATGGCTCTACGCCATCAGTCCAATTGAATGGAAAAGAGCGATTCAACGTAGAAACCTTTCTCCCAATAATCGATACCTTGAGTGTTCATCTAAAACAGCGACAAAGTTCATATGAGACCGTCAGTCAACGTTTTAGTTTAATTTTTCACTTAAAAACTCTGAATTCCGAAGAGATACGACAAGGATGCAAAGAATTTTCTCAAATCTATCACGAAGATGTAAATGAAAAAGAGTTAGAAATAGAATGTCAACATTTAAAAGAATACTTAAAAAATGTTCAGAGTGAAAATGAAGCATCTAACAGTGTACAGGAAGTATATAATCTATTAAAGCAAAACAAAATTGAAGACACATTTCCTAACGTAGAAATTGCATTGAGAATATTTTAAGTATGATGGTAACTAACTGCAGCGGAGAACGCTCCTTCTCCAAATTGAAACGAATAATGGAACGAAACGAATAACGTGGATTTTTTTTTTATTTCATGTTTTTTTTTTATGTGTTGTGTAAGTGTGTATGTGTGTGTATAATAAACGGATCTTTCTTTCTTTCTTTCTTTCTAAAAAATGAATTAAGAAGTACAATGCTTCAAGAGAGATTAACTAGTTTGTCGCTGATGTCCATAGAATGTGATATTCTCAATACCATAGATTTTGAAGATGTGATTAACGATTTTGCTCATCTTAAATCTAGAAGGGTACCTTTGCAATCAACATAGAATTAATCTAAGGATTTTATGTTAAGCGAGTTACTTTTGTAGATAATTTTTTATATTTCCTATTTTTTTATAGTTAGTAACTAAATAAAAATAAATTTAGAACCTTGTTTGTCTTTCTTTATCTATTGTAACTAAATAGTGTTTTCTCAAGGTCCTAGGGGCCCCATGATCCTAATGTGCCCAGGGCCTCAAATAGTTTAAAGACGGCCCTGTGAACGTGTGTAACACCAGTGGAGTCACATCGGTGCTGCCGACCCTGTAAGAACAGAGATTTTATGTGCCCTCAGTGCAAAAAGCAAAATCAGGACAAGCCTTTGGTCTTCCCATTGACAGCACAAAACCTCTCCAGTGGGCTCTGGCTACCCTAATCATTACCGGGAACACAACACGAGGTTATTATAGCCGTGGTATTCTGTAGGGTGGAGGTACTTCCCCAGTCGGACTGCTCAATTCGGACGGAAACACCGTCTTGTCCTATTAATATACGTACAACACTATCACTAGACCATTATATCTTTCGATACGATATTGATACACCTTTACCTTTTACTTTCGTGTTTTAAACCGTTTACAAAAAAAATGTATTTACTAATTATTAATAAGTAAGTAACTTTAGTACTTTTTTTTGTATAAATACTTACTTTCGACTCTTTAGCCGGGTGGGCGAACAGTGGTTGGAGTTATGCGGACTGTCGCTCAGCTCAGAACTAGAGCTCCTTATGTCGCCGTCCATCTGAAATTCGTAATAACTCAGTAGTTTGTTAAAAAAAAAAAAGAATTGATTCAGTTGTATTTTTAAAAAGTATCAAGAAGAACGCCATTCGACGCATTGCTTATTACAACATATTTCGACTTGGATTGCGCAGGTTTATCTATATTTCATAAAAAAAAAGAAGTAATTAGAACGAACTTGAATGGTTTTTCATTGCTACATAATAAATCTATTCTATCTACAAATATTGAGATAAAAGATATAATTAGAAAAAGTAGTGGAATCTTGCTTCTCTCGCGGATAACCGCGGATACAGATATCCGCGGTTACGGATATCTCGCACATCACTAGTATAGAACGCAATACCTGTCCGGCCTGCAGCGCGGTGCGCGCGATCTGCAGGATGAGCCACGTCCACACCACGTGCAGCACCAGCAGCAGGCACAGCAGCGAGTTGAAGATGTAGTACGCGGGGAACAGCGGCAGCAGCATCGGCGCGCGGATCGACGTGCTGCGGGGGGGGGGGGGGGGGGCTTATAGTTAGCGGCAAACTTCGTGAACAAACCTCAAAAAGTTCGCACATGTGTACAACTGGCCAACAAAAAGACCAATAACTGATTTACCAATGATCTGATTGATTGAACTTGATTAGAGTTCTTTCGACATACCGCGTTTGCATGGGGCGGAACGATGAAAGTGTTTGTAGTAATAAAGAGAGCTAAAAACGCTTTGCGTAGACTTAGTACATTGTCACGAACCTTGCCGACCACTATACTATACAAGTCATAAGATAAACAAGTAACCAAGTAACCCATAAACTTCAAATTAACCAAATCACTACACGACTCAGAACTACAAATACAGTGTCTCGAGTACAGTGCTAAAACATTTCACTCCGTGCCTAGGCTTGTTGTTCTTCCACCATTAGACTGGACGCCAGTGTTTATTACCGGCCTAGGTCAATCAAGCCACTGCTAGACATAGGCCTCTCACAATGTTGGGAGGCTTTGGTCTACTGGTTCCACAATGGCCAGACGGGTTGGTATCTTGGTATAGAGTTTTCGTTCTCTCGCAGTGATATCATCTACGTATTTTTCCGTTACTCGCCTCTTGCGACACCCGTCAGATGTTTGTATTCTTTTTCCGTTACCACATGGAAATACAGAAGGTCTATGTGAAGGCATAGGTGTCTAATTCACTGGCGGATTTCATTTCATCTACAAACAATACATATAATCACACCTTTATCCCCGGAGGGTTAGACAGAGGTGAAATAACACCCACATTTCACCAATCATTGTATTCAGACCCACGTAATAGCGGGTGAGCCTATTGCCACATTCCGGGCGCTTTTGGTGACTCGAGCTATGCATCTGAGACTGAGTCAGGGCTGTATATATTTGTCTGATTTTAAACAGCCCCTGCCTTAGTTGCTTTGTCCAACACCGCTTGCGAAGAGATGGGGTGGTCCAAATTCTACTGTGCTGGGAACAACGCGGCAAACAAAAATAGCCTTATTTATATAGAAAAATTATAGACAATTTCATTCGCTCTCGATTAGCAGAGCAAAAAGTGCTAAAACGGACGATGTAAATTACCTCCATATAATGTAGAAGGGGTATATGCCGACGCGCGTGGCGATCCACACCACGATCAGCATCAGGAACAGGGCGTCGCACAGCTTCTGGTATTTCGCGTACTTCGACGCCTTCACAGCCTGAAACATCACAATATAATATTATCTACCTGTTGGAATTCTTACTATTACTTTAGTTATTTTTGTGCTTAGGTAGACCTATAATAATTCCGAGTCGAACTCGTGTGCAAAGGACTTCGTAGTATTATCTATCATCCCTTACAAGCGTCAGTAAATTAGGGTAGTCGGGTACAAAACTTAGTCATTAAACTAACGGCGTGAACCCACCCCTAACACAAGCAATTTAACTTAACTGGAGGGGTTAGACGAAATATTAGTAATATTCTTTAAAAACAGACAGAGGGATCATATACGGGCTCCGTATTTTTCTCTTTAGGTACGGAACCCCAAATCACGTTGTTTTTATATTTATGTACATATAATCACGCATTTATCCCCGGAGGGTTAGGCAGCGGTGAATTAACACCCATATTTCACCAATCTGCACTTTAAACATTGAACCAATCAGAAAATACCGCGGTAGCCCAGTGGTATGGGTAATGGACTGCTGAGACGAGGCCTCGGGTTCGATCCCAGGTTTTACCATGGCACACACCAATGACTTTTCGAAGTTATGTGTGTATTTATCGCAGGTTTATAAGTGCCCGGTTAATGGCGATTGGCTCGCCACCTATTACGTTGGGACCTAAACATAAACTGCCGAAATGGGGTGTTAGCACCTCTGCCTACCCCTTCGGGGATATAGGCGTGAGTGTATGTTATGTTATTTCACCAATCATTGAATTCGGTCCCACGTAATAAGGGGTGAGCCTATTGCCGTCTTCCGGGCACTATTCTTGACTCAAGTCATGCACCTGAGGCTGACTATGGGCTGTATTTTGTTTTATGGGAGTCCCTTGAATATTTGCTGTTACAGTGGCAACAGAAACACAAATCTGTGATAATTTCAACTCTCTCTAGTATTCCACGCGGTTAGAGCTGCGGGTAAAAGTTAGTATAATATAAAGTGTATTCATTTCATATAGGTCACTAGTCAAATACATAACAACCAATTGTTCTCAAAAGCAATGTTGTAATAATGAAAAATAATTCTTTGTTTAATTGTCATAGAGTTTATAAATTTAAAATAACAGTTGAATTATACATCTTCTGTATAATCAAGATTCCTATGGTGACTCAAATTCTTACGAATGTACGCATAACAGTATCATTTATCGTTCATTTAAAGTTATATATATATATATTCCACGGTGATAGATTTTGCGGACCCGCGGGTCAGTACGTTACGACGCACCGTGACAAAATTCGTCTTTAGAAACGCAGACAGGTCTAGTTTGTAGCGGTGTGCCGGAGCCACAGCTTCGAAATAGAACAACACAAACCGTGGAAAGCAACTGATGCACGATGCGTGGCTGTCTGTGTACCACTATTATGTGTGATAAAATCTGTAGAATCGTGCACCTTGGAAAGCTGCTTTAAAGGTAAACAAACTTAAGAGCCCTGGCAACAAGCAGGGACAAAGGCAGTCTCACCTGCTAGGCAGGCTTTACCTGGAGTAGGCAGGTTAATTGTCATGAATAACGCAACTGGAAAATCGCTCGGAGAATAATGAAGCTTACCTCAACAAATATGTCTGCGCAATCGTGCAGTAGTAGCACAAGCGTACCGATCCGGTGCAGGTTGCACACCCAGCTGAGGGACAGCAGCAGAATCGTGGCGATATGGTGAACGAACATCTGCCAGAAGTCTTTACGGCGCACGTCCGTGAACTGTGACAGGGTGAGCGACCAGTAGAAAGCTGCTGATATCATGTAGTACCACCATACATCGTTTGTTAATCCCTGAAATAAATGAAACAATATTCTAAAGAATACGATATAAATCAAAGAGGAGAAATTGTGCTAGTGTGGAACTAGTGTCGCCTATTTCTAACATGTTATGACGAATTACGTCACACAAAACAATCCTATTATTATCGTAGATCGTTTCCGGTAGCATCCGAGGCTTACATTCAAGATCCTTGAGGTCGTCAGTAACATTGCAATTGTACCTCTCATTCCACATTATTTTATGACAAGTCCTTCACGGTCCAGGCTGTACAGTTGTAGAATGCGCTGCCTGACGATTGACTGGCCATTTTGATAAAAATATATAAGCACATTATTTGAGTTTTTTGTAACCTATCATGTAGTCTTGATTAAGTACGAACTTGATGTGTGTATATCTTGTATATTAAGTATATGTGTATTTATGTTTATATTTATATGTTAAATACTATAGGAATTGAATGTGAGTATGTACTTAGATCTATGTAAAATACAACTAAAGTTTATAATATATTTATGTCCATCCAAAGGATGCCTGCCAGAGATCGCTTGTAGCGATAAGGCTACCATTTGTTAATGTTTCATTCGTCCATGTACCTACTGTAATTTACAATAAAGATTTATCTTATCTTACATTTTAGAGCTGGGTGTCAGTTTAGGTCCTCTCCTCATCTTTATTTGGCTACAGCTTTAGGTACAGTTTTATAGGAGCGCAACGCCTGCGCCAGAGATGAGGTTTGCTAGGGCCCCAGTGATATTGTGGAGCCCCAAAACATTTAAAATAATGCAGTGATGGCGAAAATCTTTGAGAATGAACTCACATTCACTGTACTCAATATTTTATTTGTTAGTATTTACAAGATGCCCACTTAACTCAGCACGCCATTCGCACATTCTCATAATAATAATGATACGGACTTTAGTTTAAACCTTTAAACTGTGATGATTGTACAAAATACTGTATTGGTACGTGAAAAGATTATTTTAATAGCTATATATATTTATGTCTTTCGTTAGTAAATTACTTTACGACATAAGGAAGACTCAAGGAAGAAATTTCAATGAATATAAAAATAAGGATATAAATAAGTTTCCGATACTAGTATACCTTATCAACGTATCGTTTCCGCTACAATACTATAGTATTTATCGACGTAAAACGTACTTACAATAAATTTCTAGAAACAATAGGCTTGTTTTTGTTATCACGGATATCTTTATATGAGCATGAAATGGCAACGAACCTCAATCAATGAATAATGTTCTTATATGTACGTCCTTGCGTTTTATAATTATACGATAGGCGATAATGAGAAGATCGTATGGTTTGCTAAATTTGATGGGACGCTTGAGCGCTGTAATGTAACTGTGAAAGTAACACCTTGATGCAATACCTGAAATGGAAGCTAAATACTTTCACTTCGTACGACGTCATTACCCGAAAATTTAGCGTTGCCTGTCTCTCACAAACGTTGAGACAAGATAGATACTTCAGAATATAATAAAATGTGCCTAACTTTCCGGTTTGTACAGTTGGTGGACTAATCGCGATGTGCTTTCTTCCAACCATTGAATGGAAAATGATATGATTCTCTCGTAAAAGTCAACTGAACAATATTATAGAATGGAGAAAGTAAAGAAAGCACCAGAATACAGGCATTGAATGCAACAAGAATTAGCATCATCGGGTGAAGTATATAGAATTTCATAAGTGCCAAAGTAGACTTAAAGAGGGTGAACAATAATAATTTTGATGTTTTTGTTTTGTTGATGGCTTAATTAAGAACTCTGATTAACATATATGACAAGACGTTTTTTCTTAGTTACCATTAAAAACACAACATTATGATAATACGAGTATCTAGTTAGTCTACGAGTACCTAGAGTCATTATATCAGTCATGGTCAAGTTAGAATTCTTATAATAACAAAGCTCGTACTTACATAACATAAACTCACGCCTATATCTCCGAAGGGGTAGGCAGAGGTGCTAGCACTCACATTTCGCCAGTTTATGTTTAGGTCACTATGTAATAGGTGGCGAGCCTATTGCCATTAACCGGACACTTATAAACCTGCGATAAATACACACATAACTTCGAAAAGCATCGATAAGTCATTGGTGTGTGTGTGGTAAACCTGGGATCGAACCCGAGACCTCGTCTCAGCAGTCCATTACCCATACCACTAGGCTACCGCGCACTAGGCTCGTGCTTACATCTACAAATAATACTGTCAAAGGCGTCGCTTGTATGAGTTGTATAACATTGGAAATCACCTATTTAGCGAAATTATTTAACATTTCTAAATGCAGAGATACATTTCGAAACATATTTTCTCTCCTTAAGTTTACCTTGCCACCGAAGCTATGCTACTAAAGCTCTGCCATTAAACTATGTGACCCTTTCCACTGTGTTATGCTATATAGCTTAGCGAGTAAAATGTGATATGATTTTTTTTTTATGCCATTTAGGTGGCAGACAAGCACACGGCCCACCTGATGGGAAGTGGTTACCGTGGCCTATGGACTCGTGCAACACCAGGAGCGTCACACTCGCGCTGCCGACCCTAAGACACACACACACACAGCACACACATTCTCCAACAAATGTTCAAAATTCGAATATATTCTTATAGACATCCGCAGCACACATCCATCTTCATATCTTTCTATGTATAAACATAGCTTAGCTGAATTCCTTTCCACCAGTGCCATGATACACAAATAGATAGATAGATAATTCTTTATTGTACACCAACAGATTTACAGTAGGACAAGTAGGTACGACCTCCGACCCCCATGAGCGCCGGCCTGGGGGTGACAGGTGGAGCCGCCTGTCACCCTGGCAGAAGCAGGTCGCGGCGGTGGCGCGCCTGGCGCGCCTCCCCGTTTCCGGGGTCGAGTTGGGGACTCTGTAGTCCCCACACCCGAGACGAGGGCCAGATCGCGAGAGATGGCCCTGGGTCGGCCGGGGTGCGAGGGATATGCCTGTCAACCTCACCTTCGGCAACCAAAACGACCCACAGGCGGCGTGCGTTGTAGTCGGTTCGAGTCCGACATAACCTCCTCCACCGGCTCCGGTGGGGAGGTATCCGTGGGGATTTTGCGCACGTAAAAAAAAAAAAAATAGGACAAGTAGGTAGCATGTATGTTCAATGTACAATGGGCGGTCTTATCGCTGAAGCGATTTGTTCCAGGCAACCTTGGTATGGACAGTAACACAACACATGAACAGTAAGACAGTGTGGACCAACGAAAATGATTAGTAAAAATCAAACGCATCCATATCAACGTATCATAACACATCTCCGGTGGAAAGGCAGCCAAACGATCACATTAGTATGACAATTATCTAAATTTGCATACGAATTTTGAACGTAAATAAAATATTACATTTGTATTGTTCACGGTGTTTTGCCAGTAATCACTTGTATTTTCTGAAT
This sequence comes from Eilema griseolum, assembly GCA_963662185.1. Taxonomy (NCBI): domain Eukaryota; kingdom Metazoa; phylum Arthropoda; class Insecta; order Lepidoptera; family Erebidae; genus Eilema; species Eilema griseolum. The sequence continues at coordinate 10,471,252 of OY759249.1, forward strand.
GTATATTTCGTATTCTCTCAGCATTTTGAATAACAATACATGATATTGAGAAGTACTAAATCCGTTTGACTATTGTGCGCCCGCGTCCTTGACTACGACTTGAGCTGCAGCGGAGATGCGATGATGTGGAGGGTAGTGGTGCACTGGTTCACGATATTGGATCGCGATATTTATTGACCGTCTGATTACGTCCATACAATACACATACATATGTATGAAGCGATTGGCCACCTTGCTGTTACCGTCAACAATAGAGTGGTGTGAAAATTACAAATGAAAACAAAGGCAACTAATATTATTATGGTGAGAAGGTCGATACGTAAACTAAGTGCACGTATGACGGCAGTTGCCCCCCCCCCCCCCCTTATAATATGGGGCTGAAAATCATCGTTGGCAAAATGTGGGTGTTAATACACCTCTGCCTATCCCTTCTGGGATTTTCAGGCGTTCAATTTACAAGAAACAACATTTATATCGTGATAGTTTTTAACATTAGATCGAGACAAAATATATTTTTTTAGATAGATAGATAATACTTTATTGTACACCAATACATTTACAGCTCAGACAAGTAGGTAACATGCATATACAGTTTAATGTACAATGGGCGGCCTTATCGCTGAAGCGATTTCTTCCAGGCAACCTTGGGATGGACAGTATTGTGACAAGACAAATAATATATGATGTAGTTATCACTTTTTATTTTTATTGTGAGAATTGGCTATTTAACTGACGAGTCAAATTAGCTACTTTTTACTAAACGTCAAAACGGTATAAGGAAACTTGTATGAAATAATTTATTGTGACGTCATAATATATAATTGTCAATTACGTTGGGTGGATGTTTAAAAATAAATAAAAACGATAAAATAAGAACAGACGCAACTTCTACTATTTTACTTATCATTCTTAATTTATTAAACTCAGTTGAATAATTTATTTTAACTACAGGGAAATACCCAATTGTCCCTATTTTCATTGAAATCGTGATCATTTTTGACATTTTGAAGATGAGATTAGATCGATATTGAATTTTGAATCATATTATTACAAAAATTGGCCTTCTAAGCAATAATTATCAATTTACCTGATGAGGGTATCCAATGTAACACTGGTCGATATCCCACAGCCATTCTTTGTCCCACAGAGTGTACCAGCCGAAGGCGAAATTGCAAACGTAGAAGCAGACCTTCCAAGCGTTTTCACTGAACTTCACCAGCGTTGAGGGCTTGTCTTGTGCACGTCGCAGGCGGAACCAGCGCTCTACCTCGCGCACAGACAGGTCCAATTTCTTGGCCAGGAGTTGTGGCTGAAAGAAAATATAACCTATGATCATTTATTTTCACTTTTTATTTTTATACCATTTAGGTGGGAGACAAAGATACACTCGCGCTGCGACCCTGTAAGCAAAGAGTTTCTGTGCCGTCAGTGTAGAAGACAAAACAAGACAAGCCTTTCCTTTTCTTCCCACTCACAGCACAAATTCTCCGTGAGCTCTGGCTACCCTACTCACCGTTAGGAACTTAACATGAATGGCCGCGGTATTCTGTAAGATAAGATAATGTTGTCCGTACATGTAATGTGTTGGACATTACATGTACGGACAACATTATGAAAAATGTACAATTCTGTAGGGCGGAGGTCACTAGCCTTAAAGTAATATTCTGGGGTATTATTCTGTTCGGAAACGAAGTCTTATCACAGTCGGATTGCGAGTGGTTGGTGGTATTCAGATCAATTAGTTAACAACATTAGTTAAAAACTATGCCAGTTAATACAAACGGGTATGATTACACTTTACAGTTTTTATGGAGGTAGAACACGACGGTATTCCCTTCCCAATTGACCAGTCTGACTAGGGAAGTAACTCCACCCTACAGAATACCACAGCTATAATAACCTCGTGTTGTGTTCCCGGCGGTAAGTAGGGTAGCCAGAGCTCACTGGAGATTTTGTGCTGTTAGTGGGAAGACCAAACAAAGGCTTATACTGATTATGTCTTCTGCAGTGATGGCACAGAAACTCTGTTCTTAAAGGGTTTGCCGCACGGGTGTGACTCCCTCGCTGTTGCACACATTCATAGGTCCCGTTAACCACTTTCCATCAAGTGGGCCACATTTATAATAATAGCACTGTGATATAAGAAAAATATACATATATACGAATTGGTAAGTCGAAGAAATTAACACCCACATTTCGTCAATCATCTCCTTCAGTCCCACGTAATGGAATACGACCCAATTGTAGTAAACTTAGCTAATAAAATACTCGGACAATTCTATTATAATTCAAATTGTATCTTATCAAGTTATTCTTATGACAAGTTGACAGTTGACACAATTTACATTCTATATATAAATATTTGTGGTTTGATATCATTATTTTCAAAATAGTATGCTCAACCCGCAATCAAACCCGAAATAAGTTAAATACAAGCACATAATCAGTTCACTCTCTAGTTATCACAAGTAGCGTCTACACACGTTTATTTGATAATGATGTTTGCACGTCTCTTAAGCCACTTGACTGCAATCATATTAATTGCTCCAAATATCACTGAATAAACACGGAACAGTTCTGTCTCATTTACAAATCTAGGCTACCTACTTCAAAATTCATAAGATCAGGTATTTTTTTCTCATTTTCTTGTACAAGAACATTAAAGAATCACAAAATTTCACAGCTATAGCTATGTATCAATGGCGAGGGATTGCTATAACCCAATGCCTACCAGCTTGCTCTGCAAAGGCTAGGCTAAAATTGTATGATTGAAATTCAGTAAGTACCTATATATATAAATATTCTGAAATCACAACTCCCACAATTCCATATAAAATTACTATGGTTGTTCTATAAGAGGGTTCTTTTTCACCGACTTCCCTTTTGAAAATGTTCACCCATCGCCACTGTTGTGTATTTAGCAACACATCAAAGAAGTAACAACCGAAAAGCGGACTACGGACTCCGTGGTAAGGGCCTCAGTTGCAACCAGAATTAACACAATTATAATTATGATGATGATGATCAATCATCAATAGCTAGAGGATTAAGTTTGCGTCATGTCGATGCTATGTCTAGGTTGATTAATGTTCCTAAATATTTTCATGAAGGACTTTCCTATTTGAATTTTCATCCCTCGACTTCTCTACTCCAACTAACAGTAGGCTCAGATGTTGGAGGCCCAGGAGAACCTCACTTAATAGCGGAAAAAGGAATCAAACAGGGCGTTCTTTTAATTAGCTGTACGCATAATAAACACATGCTAAAACGTTTTGTGCATATGAATGGAATATCGATCATGTATCGGTGACGCGTCGCCTATGTGTAGTCGTTCGATGATGGACTAGGCTATGAAGAATTCGGTTATACCACTCCAAGGCACACTTCCTAAAGTTATCAAGAGTCTTTTAGATATATTGTATTTGTTACGGAACGTGAAGAGCATGGATGGATCCAAGTATTTATCTAGACTAAATATTGGGAGATATCAATAAATTATAGATAACTTTTGTTTGTCAGAGGACCTCAGAAATATATATCAGTACTTTATATCTTTCCGTATTACAAATTACAATAATTTTCAGACTGTTCTAAATCAACCAAATGGAACCAAACACAAACCCTACTGGATGTTTGTGTAAATGAAAGAGTAACAAACGCTCTTTCATGCAGAACGGATGAACAGATCTATATGAAATTTGGCACACCGATAGATTACAGTCTAAAATAACATATAGTTTACTGCAGGCACGGGGTCAGTATTTGACGTAGGCGGAACCACGAGCAATAACTAGTTTAAAATACGTTACCTGTTTAATTTTCGGTTGCGCTCTATATATCCTCTCAAGTTTGGAATTATCGGGCGCTCGTCGGGGCTTTGTGTTTGTGATGCCTAAATATAACCCAAATGGTGCAATCACGAATCTGAAAATAAAATTGTGTTAAGTCAGCCGCAATAAAAACGCTCTACAGTTATGTTCAACTGTAAAATACTTTTGAAATATGAAATGCCTCACATCCGTTTAAAAAGTCACTAGAGCTGCATAAGAAGGGTGGATGAGGAAGGTTTGGTTTGATTGAGGACATCTCAATAAAAGTTAAGCTCGGCTTTGTACACCAAAATGTAATTGTGATTAACTGTTAATATATTATTTTTCTGTGTACAATAAAGAATTAAAGAGAACCTGAATTCTGGAGAATTCTGGCATTAGACAGTTCCCTACAACTGGCAAGAAAACAAAAGTGTGAAGTCCAACAACACCCAATTCGGCAGGTTTCATCAGACCACAAGAAAACCTACCACCCGGACCTAATGTGTCTGCGGTCTGCTAGGAGTCATTAAATCGCTTGCGGACGGAAATGTTGGACTATATTGACCAGTCGCTAGTTCCCTGCGAACGGGGAGCCCAATTCCAGTTTATACCGCTGAAAAATTGGCCCTCGATTTTACTAAAGCAAAACCACTATCACAGATACCGCAAAAAAATGGCATTAGGTTTTAGACTTTACTTCAACACAGGTAATTTTGAAAATGAAATAAAAAACGACTTTCATTCACTCTGCAAAAAGCCTATTAATTTTGAACTTTAACCGCATTGCTGTGAAGTCTAAATGGATTTTAAGCAGTGACCCTGGTATGACAGTGGTTTTGCTTTAGTAGAATCGAAGAGATTCCCATGGGTTCCGGGAACGTGAACAAAATTCCTACCTCCTAGAAATTCGTCCATAATAAAATTAACAAAATTGACATCTTTGAACGTTTGTTATTAAGCTTCTTTTGTAAAGAGATTATACGTCAATACAAATACGTAGTGGCATTGTAAGTTTTGTTCTATTATGTAAGTTTGGTTGTCGTGTACAAATTAAATAACATGTCATTTTATGCGTTTGACATTGACAGTACGAACGTAAACAAAGTATTATTTATTTTAAGTATATTTACCTAATAGTTACAACATAGTTATAATCTCTCACGCTCAGATTGTACGGAGAGCAAAAAGTCTTCTTTGTAAATATTGTACCTAAGTAATATGGCATGAAAGTAAAACGTCCGAAATTAAAATACTTAGTACTGTGTTCATGAAGCATATTGACTGCAGTGTGTTGCTTTACGGTTTCATATAAAAGCTCAAATTGGACTCGGTCACCTGCGCCGATGCGGGCGACCGTGCTTGTGCAGTCGCTGCAACAACAATCATCTTGCAAGATGTTGTGAGAGATATGCTACTAGCGACAAGTGCGCATTGCAACTAGTCGCAAAATGCATTGAGGGCTTTATTTGCCAATATTACAGATATTGTTTATGTTGCAATGAATTTAATTAACTACTATCCATTTTTAATTTCTGATTTGGACTTTTCAATATTGCGATGATCTGTACTAGACACATTATCTGTTTGAAATAATGACTACAACATCCGTTAACTTTACATTTTAACTAGCCAGTACAAAATCAATATCTCGCTTACACGTGCGTGATAATTCGAAGTATTTGTCGGTAACATTAACTTATGTGCTCATTAGGACATACTGTACTGTCTGTCCAAGGATGTATAATCATAAATAAGACCACTGAAAGCTTATTTTTCCCTTCAATATTCATTTTCCTTGGCAATCTGTTTATAGAAAAACAACACCCCGTAGTTTTTTGCTTCGGTGATTATTAATAATTCATTTTCTTGTCTATCTGGTTCTTTAGTTTTGAATCATTTCAGGATACTATATTACCTCAGTCTGGCGAATGTTAGGCGGTCAGAGTCTTGCAGCCAGAAGGCGAGGAATTTATATGGTCGTTTAATATTATTTGATATTTCCTGCTATGGGAATATATTTCATGTTATATATGTATAGTTCAACTATCAGGTACCGATGTACCAATGATCAGTCCAAGCACAAAGGTGTGTGTAACCCCTCGTTTTCACCTGAGTATTCAGTGTGAACGAAATTGTGTCTTATACTTGTTTACAACTTGTTGGCCGGCCATACATACTATATGAACCAATAAGTATCTGAGACAGTATCAATACATGTATAAAACAAGTATCTTGTTTTGATTAGTCTTCTACAAGCCTTCAACAAGTTTATTAAGTGTCAAAAAAGTTTACAACTTGTTTCGTGGTGAAAATGAGGGGTACGTATGTGTTTGTGTAAGTTATGACTTATGACTGCATTCTATATTGTTATTTACAGTTTCCGTATCAGAGGCAAATAGTTGAAGATATCCTTATCTACTTATAAGAAATATTTATCTTGTGACAAGTGTAAGATATAAGTAGACACTTCGTTAACTTTACAGTTTACAGTGAAAAAATGCTTGTGATAAGAAATTTAACATTCTGATACTCTATTATTGGTTGAGTATTGTAAAAGAAAATGCCAAGTGTCCTTTCATATAGGAGTAAGAAATAACTATAATACAATCGATTTTAACATACTTACTTTAATTATTTTTTCAGAGTCTTGCTTTTGATCTTGCTTCATTGTAACAATCGTAAAAAAAACATAACCCTAATTAGCAGTCGGGTAAAAAGAAAGGTTACGTAAAATGGTTTTTCAAAATTACTTACCTATTTATTACTTAGTTGGTTACCGGCAGAGTAGAATTTGTGCCACCTCATCTCTTCCCATGCGGTTTCGTACAAGGCGACTAAGAGATAGGGCTGTTTAACATCAGACAGATATATACAGCCCAGACTAGGCCTCAGATGCATAGCTCGAGTCAACAATAGTGCCCGGAATACGTCAATAGGCTCACCTCCTATTACGTGGGACCGAATACAATTTTTGGTGAAATGTGGGTGTTAATTCACCTCTGCCTAACCCTCCAGGGATAATATTATTTTAGACTCGGTAACTGATGCGCGTGCACAGTAGATATTACCGTAATGCATATCAACAAAGATTGCGATGGTATGGATATCCACTGAATGGAGGCCACGCGTCTGCCAAGACATATAGTGATTGTGGCTATTTGGTTGGCTAGTACGTGGACATGCGTAAACAATTTTAAGTTTTTCATGAAGTTTGTCGATTACTATACGCTGTTGAGCAAAGTTGCTTTCTGAAGTCAAAGATTGCTATATTGCGTTTCAAGGACTGGACAATGCTTCAAATGGTAGCATTGGAGATCAGACCCAAAGAATGGGATAAATTGGCTGAAGATCCCATTGAGTGGAAGTAGAGAAAATGTTGGTTCCAATTTCTTACCGAAAACATGAGAATTTTTTTATAAAACTTAGGTGGGTGACAAGCACACAGCCCACCTGTTCGAAAGTGGTTACCGTGACTTATAAACGTGAGCAATATCAGAAGAGTCACACCTGCGCTTCCAACCCTGTAAGAGCAGCAGTTCCTGTGCAGTAAGTGCAGAAGATATAAAACTCTCTAGTGAGCTCTGGCTACCCTACTCACCGCCGGGAACAGAACACGAGATTATTATAGCCGTGGTATTCTGTAGGGCGAAGGCACTTCTCCTGTCGGACTGCTCAATTGGGACGGGAATACCGTCGTGTCCTATATCCTTCAGAAAATCTTGCCGAGACACATGAGCATGAGGATCACCTCATACTACATATTTAATAAAAGACCCTCAGATAGACCATGTGAAAGCTGTCTTATCGAAGTTTGCGATTTCGGCAATATAACCTCAGTTTGCATGCCAATCTTACAACGCTAATGTTGCTCTGGTATAGGACTATAGAGACATTCTGAAGTCTGCCACAAGGATGCTGTTTAAATCACCTACTTAAAATGCAAAGGACAGGCCTTTGCATCTTAAATAGATGATACTATTTGTACTCATACTATTACAATTAATTGTTAAGTAAGTATAGTACTCATACCTTTTATGTAGAATATAATCCTATCTACTTTTAAAGCACAGAACTCAAGTGCATACTAAATAAGTGTATTGATTAGATGTAACAAATTCAAATCGCTATGTATGAAACCACAGGATCTTTATAGCACATATCAACACCCTCTGCACAGTCACAGTATCGAAACTGCAGTTGATCAACTGCACGACTAAGTTGGTCAAATGTAGTTACGATACTATAGTATTATGTTGAAGGTATTGCTACGTAGAAATCTATTAAGATTAGAGATTAAAAGATTATTACTAAAATGCTTACAATATGACTTTGCTAATGCTTAAGAATGTATTAGGAGGACCCAATCGAAAGACGTGCGTTAAGTTGGTCAAATGCAGTTACGATATTTTACGTAGGTAGTGTTGAAATGTCACAATGGAATGAAATTTATCGCGAAGACAATTATATGTGCATCAGAATGACTTGTAGAATATCATTTTAATATTACCTATACAGGTATTTCGCCTTGTCAACTATGACCTTACGTCAAAGATTCTTTTTTGTAAGATATCTCGTAAAAAGGATCGCACATTAAAGCTAAATACTTATTACGATTAACGATCGTTTGTTTATTTAGGAGGTCAATGTCATTGCTATCAGGCCAATGCTGTACATTTGGGTCGTTATCTCATTGTAACATTAGACATTTTTATCTTCATATAATGAGCGAGACCATTTAATAATTATTTTTTACAGACATTCACAATACAATGCTATTGGCTGTCTGGGCACAACTGTGTTTATGACCTCTACTTCACCCAAGCACTATTTTCTAAAGTTAAACCTTGGATATAACTTATCCAAGGTTTAACTTTAGAGTTTGAGGTTCGCTCTCTTATTCCTCATTTCCAAAATTTGGTGACTGCCCTCAGACCTCGAGAGGAAAGACTGCGTCAGAACTTTCGTCCGTCAATCAGCAAATGGCTTTCTTTACCAATACACTTATTTTCTTTTTACTTCAAGGATCCTTTAAGTGGACATATAAAAGCATTTGAGGAGGCCGTCAAACCATCATACTTAGTAACATTATTAGTAGCTATAACGGTGATTTTCATGCCTGAGACTTTACCATTGACCTGACGTCACCAAGGTGAAGTCGTATTAACGTGTCTTACAAAAAAAATGTAGAGTTTGTGAATTGTTCAGAGGCAATCTGTATAAATTACCGTTGTGGTTGAGATATCTATAGAAACGCCATTATCTTACACGTGTATTCTTCTAACGTTACAACTGTTACGAGTTACGACGATCCACTTCAGATATATTCTGAATAAAAAATTACGATTAATTCATATGGGAACCTTGGCCGACTTTTGGTCTTATAAAAACAGTATAAAAATAGTCAATAGATATAATTAAAGTGTTGTGGGCTGGTATATATTGTTCTCAGTCGAATGTAGGGCAAGCCTGTTACGACCGTAATTGCTTCCCTAGACTTGTAAGTGCGATAGTCTGATACTTCGGACTTTACGGGACATGTGAGAGAAATCAGGCTTTCTTTTGAAACATTGAGAAATCATGTGGGGAAGTGCTTTTATAATACAGAAAACTGTAACTTAGTGTTGTTTTTCTTTTCACTTGTCCAAAAAAGTGTGCGTGTGCGTGTGTCCCAAACAGTGCGATTGAGAACACCATCAAAAATAAAAATAATAAAATTCAGCACGTGATAAAATTAAAGAATAGACCAGAACTAAAAATAAATATATACTCTAACACAATTGGATACACATTGGATTATAAGAGCATGCCAGCACAAGACATATTTGTGAACAATGACGACCTCCGTGGCGTAGCGGTAGAGCATTCGACAGCCATGCAGGGGGCGCGGGTTCGATTCCCGCTCAGTGCAAATATTTGTATGCATGAATATGTTATATTTGCATTGGTCTGGGTGTTTCTATGTATGATATGTATGTATTCACAAAAAAAAAAAGTATTTAAGTATGTTTATCCGCATTCTAGATCCCATAACACAAGCTAGTTAAGCTATGCTTACCATGGGTCTAGATAGCGTTGTGTAGAATGTCGTGGAATATTTATTTATTTATCCAAGGGAAGTATAATAAAAAAATGTGGATTTTCTTTTTAACCAATAAAGTGGGCAGCAAGCATACAATCTACTCTAGTGATGTAGTTAAGTAGCCTAAAGTTAGATAAGCAGGTAAATTTTTTAAGTTTTATTTAACATTTTAATCAACTTGCATGCTTTTAATCACCTGGCCTTGACCACTGACACGAATATCCTGAATATTTTTCTGAACTTTTGAATATTTTTCTGAATCTACTATAGTGTATGATTGATGAAGCCACGTGGTTTCCGGCAGAGGAGAATTTGGATCACTCCATCTTTTCCCATGCGTTGTCGTACAAGGCGACTAAGGAATAGAGCTTTATAACATCAGACAGATATATTATATACCTACAGTCCAGACTCCGCCTCAGATGCATAGCTCGAGTCAACAATAGTGCCCGGAAAACGACTATGGACTCACCCCCTATTACGTGGGACCGAATTCAATGATAGGTGTAATATGGGTGTTCATTCATCTCTGCCTAAACCTCCGGGGATATGTAAGATTCTAGTAGTATAAGCCTAACGTGCAAAATCTAACATCTAGGAATTTGTGCCTGTTCGAGATTCCTATCAACTTATAATATTATCCGTTTCATACTATTGATAGACTATACATAATAAAAGTAGTCTGATAAATTATCTTTGAGATAAGGCTTCCTATCTATATCTACAGCATATCATCTGTTAATAACCGGTTTGACATTCAATATCTACATCATGGTACTTAAGTATTTAAGATAGCAGGAGAAAAATATGTACTTACCTACCAAAGAAACAACAATTTGTAAAATCTTATGGGGTCAGACTGACCGGCCAGGCACACGTTTGGTTCATTTTAAAGAATATTCATCTATGTAATTCATTCTATAGAATGGCGTTAGGTTTCCGGTTGCCATGCGAACATCTATGGCAGTCGTTAAGGGTAGTTTGAGGCCAAAAACTGGCCTAACTGCAATGCTTCAATATCGTCTTTGGGTTATGAGGATCAGATATAGCAGTCGCTTAATGGAAAATATAGAAGTTCAGCCAAATCCGCAGTTAGGTTGCTAAAGCGGACCACATACTCGAAAGTGAAAGCTCCGTTTATAAAAAATAAATGTAATAGAAAATTATTGCAGCTCAGTCAGCGCCGATTGCACAAACTGGTAAAATAAAATAACGTCACTCTAAAAACACATCGCAAAAAGAAGCAGTTGAGTGGACCCAGGGCTTCAAACTACAAAGTGCAAGCATTGGATATAGCCGTTATTGGATAGAGCTCACTGGAGAATTTGTGCTGTCAGTGGAAGACTTTAGGCTTGTCCTGCTTTGTCTTCTACTGGCACAGAAACTCTGTACTTACAGGGTTGGCAGCGCGGCTGTGACTCCTCTGGTGTTACAAACGTCCATAGGCCACGGTAACCACTTTCCATCAGGTGGGCCGTGTGCTTTTCTGCCACCTAAGTGGAATAAAAAAAAAGCCGAGATTGGCGCTTGGTTGATGATTATACGATTTGATCCATCTAGGATTTATATCCATGCAGAGATTGCCTGTATAAAGATAAGCAATAAAGCCGCTATTTGTACATAATATATATAATTATGTTAATTGTGTTTGCCGTATATTTTGATTCGTGTACAGAGTTTATTTCTATTCTAATCTATTCTAAAGTTCACTAGTTAGTCCTGAATCGTATTTTTATCGCCTTTGAATAAATAATGTTATATGGCTTCACGAATAAAGCAAAAGCAGCATTTCAAATTAATCAGAGAAGCCATACGTGTTTACTCCTTAATATACTACTTATGTATTTGTAACGAGTAGCGAAAATCTTTGCTATTTTAGACGTTTTCAGGTGTTTGTATATAGGAGCTAAATATATCCGGCTCGAAGGACCAATTAAAATAGGCAACCAGGGGGAATGCTCTGTCAACTATCATAATCAATGAATAATGCTTTACCTGTAAGGATCTCGTCACTGGTTTAAGTCCGGTTGAACACTTTATCCAACCTTAATCTATTAGACTTAGCATACTTATGCTTTAAAATTTTATAAAATAGACACTTATCGGTTAGCTGGATATGGTACCACGCGAGCGGAACCGCAGTTATAGGTTAATAAGCATCAAGCATCAAACAAAAATAAATCTCAGTTACAATGTCCACCCACATTTAATTGTGGTACATTAACACTATATCAGTTGTTGACACAGGTTAATAAGGACATAAGCAGTCAACTCAATTCGATTGCGCCAATCGACTCACACCGATTATTCATGTAGGTAGCCATAACAATAAATATTAATAGTTAATAACTGTCATTAAGATGTATCACACTATCTAAAATATTGTGGTAGGTTGAACTTTAGAATGACGATTGTTCAATTTGCAATAAACATCAGAAATATTAATTTTAATCGGAGAAAGTCAACATTCAGGACGAGGTTCTGGCCACAGTAAATGCTTTACTGTTCTCAGGTGCAAGCTTTCCATTCGGCATTGGGAGATCAGACGGCCGTCGCTCTTGTTTAAGTAGAAAAAGTAGGAGAGTGAATCCCAGGCTCCTAATAATTCGGCCGCCGAATATTCGGCACAAAGATGTACTTGTCGAGCGCGTAAAGGATAATACAACAAGTCGCGACCTGTCACACTCGTGCGGGCTTAAAAACTAAATTGTAATGATGATGAATCTAGTAGTACCGACGGAGATTCTTCTCCACTTCGTAAAAAGTAAACTTGAATAACAATGATAAGACATTTGAAATACACGACAATTTCTGGAACCGCTTTGAGGAAGTCGCTACAGGTAATGTGCGAAATGATAATACTGAGGAGAAAGTGGAGAAGAATACTGTGGCAAATGAGATGGATTTTTATTTGAAAACAATTCGTCTTGATCGGAAAGCTGATCCTTACAAGTGGTGGTCAGCAAACGAAAAACAATACCCAAACCTCTCGAAATTTGCTAAAGTTTATCTTTCTTCTCCAGGAAGTAGCGTGTATAGTGAGAGGTTGTTATCTGAAGCTGGTATCATTTATCAGACGAAAAGCGTAATCGTTTGCTACCATCAAATGCTGAAAAGCTTGTTTTTATCCATCACAATTTACCACTGATGAATTTTACTTATTAAAGTATTGTAATTTGGTAATAAATACAAATCTTGAGTACTATGATGTCTTTTTTGTCCATGATTTGGTATTCGAATAGCACCTATTATTCGGCCGAATACCGTTTACTTAAAAAAGTGGCCGAATAGGCCGAACACCGAAAAGTAGCCGAATATTCGTGGCATCTCTACTTTAAACCATACACACAGGAAAAAAGTACAAACACGTATTATTTTTCCTTCATACAAGTCTGACAGCAATATGCTGCATAAACACATGTTTTTTCTTTATTTTTAAGGACTTCATACAAAAAAACAATAATCTAAAACCCGACTACTGCAAAATCAAAAAATTTGTTTCTGGTAGGTTATTTTCCTCCTGTAACATAATTAATACAGGGATTTACCAGTGCCAGACAGGTATGATATGTATTATCATTTCCGGTTGTGGTATGTACTAAGCTTGGTATTTTCCCGTTTCAAATGAAATATGAATAAATATTGATCTGAGGAAAATATATTGTTATAGGAAGGCAAAATATAAATAAATTAATTGTACAACTTAAGCCCGTTTTCCAGAACAACGCTCAGTTGTGTATCGATTCTCACAATGGCATTAGACCTGCCATCTAGAATACAATCTGTCCTCAGATCTAGTTATAAATAGAGATTCTGGACTGAGTAGGTCGTAGAAGACCTAAGTGTACATTCATACAGCAATTCGTATTACTGGCTCGCTTTTTATATGGTTCTTATTCTGTGATGACTGATATAGTTGTATGTATGAGTTTATTTTAGATCTACATATCACAAGACATCCAGATCTAATAAAAATAATTTGTCATCCAACAAAATATTCGAACCCGCGACTTCAAGATTGCAAGCCAGGCTTAAACACCAGGCTGCCGCAGGCAACCAGATGAAATATTCTTTTGGCAGTGGTTTGTGATAAACTTTATGAAAAGGAAAGCTGGGGAATGACTTATAAATTTGTGATAATAATGATCTCGTTTATTTGAGATTTTTTACGCGATAGTAAGCTTTTTGCGCTATTTAACACAAAGCTCACAATCGCTCATACATATTAAGCCAAGAAGAACAGAGAAAGTTGCACCTCCCCTTCAACAAACATTCACAAACGTCAATATATTATGGAATCAAATGATCGTTTCAAAAAGTTAGTTTTTTAATTAGTAGGTTCATTGGGATATCGAAATGAGTCGTGATTCTTTATTTTTAGTATAAACCACAGTAAAGTCGTAAGGAAGGCATCAACTATGGATTTTGATGGAAGTAGGACACGACGGTATTTCCGTCTAATTGAGCAGTCCGACTGGGGAAGTACCTCCGCCCTACAGAATACCGCGGCCATAATAACCTTGTGTTGTGTTCCCAGCGGTGAGTAGGGTAGCCAGAACTCACTGGAGAGTTTTTGTGTCAGTAGGAAGATCAAAGCCTTGTCCTGCTTTGTCTTCTACACTGACGGCACAGAAACTCTTTGCTTAAAGGTTCCGCAGCGCGAGTGTAACTCCCCTGGAGTTGAACACGTCTGTTGGTCACAGTATCCACTTTCCTTCAGGTGAGCCGTGTGCTAGTCTGCCACGTAAGTGGTACAAAAAAAAGCGGATGGCTACAAGGAAGACCTAAGAGGAGATGGATGGACTGCGTGAAAGATTATATGGTTAGGAAGTGAATGTTGACATAACTGCGACCCGCAGTTATCTGAACACTAAAATTCACGTAGCCCGATTGATCCAACCATACGGTCGAATCACGTGGCCAGGACGGACCAGAGATAAAATATAGGATAAGGGCACGAGGACTATGAAACAGCGGACGGTTATTCTCCATCCGATAGTAAACATACAGCCCACAACAAAATGCCCACTTGACGGCAATATGCTCACCCCCTATTATGTGGAATCGAAAAGCTACAGCCGTAATAAATGATAACATCGGACTTACAGAGCTACATATATTCCTATAATCTAATCTCAGAAGTCAGACATAGACAAATTTGCGAAGACGCGTGACGGGTCTGTTATCTTATCACCCGTGTGCTATGAGCCCTAATATAGTAAGTACTAAGTTCGTGAAGCTTGTACAATGAACGCAAACACTGACTGGGAATCGATTTTAGGTTTAAAAGAGGTCAGTTTTTTAAAGTAGCCAGACGGAATGGTCTAGTCTAGACAAATATCAACACCACTTCTGTGGTGGGTGAACTGCTTTCTTGGATAAGTACTTATTCTTCGTATTAGCATTCCCCCCCCCCCCCCCCCCCCCCCCCAAATATATTATTGTTCTTCGGTTCAACATACTTTGAGATATTAATCTTCTTCCTCGTAGCGTTAACCTTCGCATCCGAAGTTTTCACCTCCGAATCTGGTGTCCGCTTTACCAACAGCGAATTTGGCTAAACTTCCATTTTTTCCATGAAGCGACTGCTATCTGACCCCTACAACCCAAAGGCGATATCGAAGCTATGCAGCTAGACCAGCTGTTGAACTATTTAAAGCTCCAACTACCCCTAAGCCCTACCATAGATGTTGGTATGGTAAACGGAACCGACGGACTTACGTGCTCTCCGAGGCACGACCAGACAAATGCCTATATTTATTCATGCATACAAATATGTGCATTGAGCGGGGATCGAACTCGTGCCTCCTACGTAGCGGCCTCGTTCACTACCGGCACACTACGGAGGCTGTCTACTTTGAGATGTTACAGTATTTCTCAAAATGTATGTAATTTTCGAATAGTTTACAGCTTTATTATGTGGATGCAAGGTGAATTTTACACTAAACAGGGTAAAGTATTTTTAATTACATATATTGAGGATGCCGTAAGGCGAAACCGGTCAGGTGTAATAAGCAATAAAGCAATGTGGAAAAGTACAAGTGAGTTATCAATATGTGTAACAACAAATTCCACCAAGTGCCATCAATCTACAGTATAAATATTTTTAATTGTTTTTGTCATACACATAATTGAAATCAAACATGTACCTATAACTCGTTCAGGACATTACGAAGTTATTCTGTAATATTTCATTGCGAGTTCGCTTATTATGTCATTACTATCGCTTGTTAACGAGGTTAATAAAACCTCCACCATTTTACATCAATTAATTTCGATGCGGGTTCTAAGACAATTTTAACTTTCTCTCGGATTATTACAAATTAACACTCACTAATGAATACAATAATCATAGGAAATGATATTCAAAAGTTAAGTTTAGTATCTGAGGCCTTCATCTCGGAGCCCGGAGTCAACTAACTCCAGCTCTTCCTTTTGGTTTAGCTTATACGGCGTTAATGACAAAGAGAAACCTGCATTAGAGCCTTGTCCGTTGATCGGCAGGTGTACCAGCTAGCAATTGTGTATTTGTTAAATTTCGGAAACCCATCTTAAAAGATGTAGAAATGTATTTAATACCTGTTGTAATTCATCATTTTCCCGTAAATCCTTATTAATTAGAAAAAAAAAACACATTTTCACATTGTTAGCTTAAAAAGTTCGCGAAAAACGATAATATTTACGAAGAGCCTAACCAACGAACGTTTCCGTTACGCTAAGTTAAATTTTTATAGTTACGTCATGCGAACTGTCAACAATTTTTTTGCGTTTTGCTTCAAGTAAAATACAGATAAAAATCTCAATTTTATTACCTACCTTTAAATTATTTTTTCGTGAAATACATTTTGTATAGTTTTTATTTACGTATAAGCTATCATATCTAAAGTAGGGACAAGATAATAGGTCACTTTTGACAGATGTCAGTTTTATATTCATAGTGAGGTGACCTGCTTAAAAACATCGATTAAATGAATGAATCGAATGAATCGATACAGACTTGAAACATATGTGAATTTTAAAAATGATCATGCGAATCCCTGTCCCATTATTATTTTTTCTTTCATAAATTAAAGGAGCAAAATAAGACAAGTACCTATGTAATTTAACAAAAAAATTGCTTTTATTCACTTGAACTATCGGAACTGCTATCTTCATCACTGCTGTCAGCACTCAGAGATATTATTAATTCATTTTCAATAATATTGTCTATTCTCACATCTCGTTCAAAATCTTGTAAAATTATTTTCTTTGTCTTCTCCACGACTTTTCGCCAGTCTTCTGTAGTGACTTCTGCACATGCAGTTTGTAGCAGAGTCATCATTTTAGCAGTACTGAAGGGTGGTTCAGTATCGTTCCGCGCTGCATGACCCTTTATTTGTGCCCAAATAAGCTCGATGGCGTTATACTGGCAATGGTAGGGAGGCAATCGAATAACTTCGTGTCCATGCTCTAGGGCTAGTTCTTCGATTACATAGCGGAGCTTGGACGGCTTAGTTGCTTTTACCAGATTTAACAACTCAACTTTTAATAAAGTTGGACTTGCCTCCACACCATTTCTTACCAGCCACGAGACAATTTCTTGCTTTTTATTTGCTTGAGTTGGTGGTTTATCAACTTGTACAGAATGATACGGAGCATTGTCCATTAAAATTTTCGATGGGTTTTCTAAGCTGACTAGCAGCTTCTCAAACCACTTTTTAAAAACATCAAAGTTCATTTCCTTATGGTAATCTGTTGTAGTTTTAGAGGCGAATGCGTGGAGGCAGTCTGGAATAAAACCTTGAGAAGCTGATCCCGCGTGACATATAATAAGTCGGGCTCCTTTTCCCGATGGAACTTTTGAGGTGGAGGCCGCTGTATCATCGGTCCATGTCCGCGCAACCGTATGGTTCGCATTCAACCATGTTTCGTCAATAAACACGACATTGTCCCAATCCGTAATTTTATTTACCTGACGTAAGAATGTTATTCTCTTCAAAATAATATCGTAGCGTTCTAGCAGGATTTTCCGCTTGTCGGATTTTTTAAATCTAAAGCCAATCGATTTCAAAACCTTTGATAGAGACGATTTGCCTCCAAAAAATAAGCCTGCGCCTTTTAACGAACTCAATAGCTTTTCCCGTGTAGGATATTCTTTTCTCGAGTAATATCCATAAATGTGGTTGCGAATTGCAGCAGCATCAAAATTATCAACATCAACAATTTTCTTGTCCCTCTTTCGTTTTTTCGGTGTACGTAAAGTATTATCTTCTGAGCCTGATGGTCCGTATTTCTCTTTCAGAATTTGAGTTACTGTCTTCTTCCCTATTCCCAATGCTTCGGCAACGCGTTCTCTCGGTGGTTTCAATGGTAAAAGAGGCCCATCGTTAACTGATTCACGTCCAAAATAATTGTACAATTTCAGCACTAGTTCGCGAGATTGACTGTTTAGAGTTTTCCCCCGTTTCGCCATAGTAAGACTGTAATGTTTTTCTTGTTTAATAATCGTTAAGCAATCGGAGTCCAATTTATAGCCAGGTAAACGTAGTCAGTAAGATCAGTTCAATGAAAAAGCCGGATCAGAAGAAAATAACAGAGAGCACACCAAAAACGCACAGTCACTTCGCACAACAACAAAAGACTGCGTCATCATCATGTTATGGCGACATGACATGCGTCATCGACAGGCACTGGTGTTGCCAGCAACATCCACCTAAATTGCACCCAACCTCAATGACCTTTCTATTTAGTTATTTTTTTTGTATTTTTATAGTTAAAAGAATAATAAATATGTATAATTAGGTTTTATTATAATCACAACGTGGTTATAAATTTATGGTGATTTTTCTTCACAAGTAAT
Source organism: Eilema griseolum (assembly GCA_963662185.1). Taxonomy (NCBI): domain Eukaryota; kingdom Metazoa; phylum Arthropoda; class Insecta; order Lepidoptera; family Erebidae; genus Eilema; species Eilema griseolum. The sequence continues at coordinate 10,489,982 of OY759249.1, forward strand.
CATTGCATTCGATTCAACTTACAATCCTATCAGCTTTCGATTTTTAGAGTAACATCCCCAGTGTTTAAAAAGAAAAAGGGTTGACTGACGCAACATTGTAACGACGTTCAGTTCTTTAGATCAGAAATTGTTTATTATGTTTAGAATGGTTTATTAGTGAAAGCAAATCGTAAAATTACTCGTATCGGTCATTATTACAATAAATATGTAAACGTAATTGAAAAAAGTTAAGCAATTGTGCAGTTCTTATTTTATGCCCGCCGTTACAAGGTTACGTTGTTGAATTTTGATGAAATGTCAAAAGTGACCTATTATCTTGTCCCTACTTTAATACATTTCATATAGTTTTGTAATAGTTGTCAAATACCCATTTGCATGTAAGCTTGGCCTAAAATGTTAACCAGACCCAATAAAATATCATCATAAGTCATATACAAATAAGTATGCAAGCATCTAAGGCACTGTCAGATGACAGCCCTCACGGCTGGGCGGTCAAAATGTCCGCGGCACACCCTCATTATTACCCTCTTTAGGTTGAATTTTGCCCACATAAGCCCGTCAGGTGACGTGACCTATTTGCGGATAAATTGTGACTTTATTGGAGTACTGATAAGCGCCTCGTATGCCCAGCGCGAAGAGGACAGTTCGACCTCAAACAATTTACATAAATCAATTACTGAGGCTTTGAAAAAATAAAAGATTTTAAAGCAACTGAAACCGACGAAAGTTCTTTTAATGATAATTAAATGAAATTTTAAAGCATTTAGTATGCTAATTATGCAAATCAATTAAGAAAGGAAAAATCGGTTCCGACAGTTCGTACGAGTATCGGTATGGCTCCCAACGTCGCTGCAATACGGATATATAGGAAGATTTAGATAGATTCAGGTGAGGTTTGGTGGTTTAGCAGTCTGAGCATTTCCACTGTAAAGGATGGATGACAGGTTCTAATCCTGCCTGAACAGATTCAATTTTTTTCCTCTCTTAAAATTGGTCTTGATAGTAGAAGCTCATGAGGTGTGGATGGAAGCATATGGCAGGATATATCGTCTCCTTTTTACCATGGAGGGAAGCAAGCCTTTGTAAGGAAACAAAAATATTTAAAGGAACCCCATGTAAGTTGGATGAATCAAACTCTGAAATCGCTTTAGTGTCCTCACAGTGAAATAAAAAGAGCCGTGGAGGGTAAAAGCGTAAGTGAGTGGCTTTCGGTATACTATAAAGGTAGATTATCAGCTAATACTTAATGTCAAGCATATTTTAATAATGAAGATAGTAAAGTTTGCAATCAATCTAAACATACTGTATAACATAATTATATTGTCAACTTATGTAATGAATGATAGCTATATCAATATGATAAGCAATATATTTAGTTATTAATATAAGATAAGAGATAGGGACAGTCACTCGAGTAAGAGTAAAAGAAGAATGTAGGTCATGAGAATTTCGCAGATAGGAGATTTTTTTTATACAACTTAGGTGGCAGACAAGCACACGGCCCACCGGCTGGAAAGTGGTTATCATGACCTATGAACGTGTGTAACACCAGTGGAATCACATCCGTGCTGCCAACCCTGTAAGAACAGAGATTTTGTGCCGTCAGTGTAGAGGACAAAGCAGGACAAGCCTTTGGTCATCCCACTGACAGCACAAAAACTCTCCAGTGAGCTCTGGTTGCCCTACTCACCGCCAGGAACACAACACGAAGTTATTATAACCGCGGTATTCTGTAGGGCGGAGGTACTTCCCCAGTCGGACTGCTCAATTGGGCGGAAATACCGCCGTGTCCTACCTCCTAGGATATTAAAAAAAACAACCAAATGCCATCATTGTGTTTCAATTCACTGGGTTTCTCCAAATTACAGCCAGTGCAAATTCATTTCGAAATGTAAACAAAAGAAAGACAGTGATATATTTCATTTGTTTATTTTCCCAAATGATTTAGCATTCACTGGGTAACAATTTGGAAACTAAAATGCGTATTGTGACTTATGACAATGAAACTAAGATTCATTTTTGTTAATGATACTACACTAATCTCAATTATCACCTACAAAATATTCAAATTATGTATGAGAACTGCAGTGAGAGAAATGTAAAATAATCAATTCTATTGTTGACAGTCCCAGAGAGGTAACATTCTCTAGAAGTTATGTATTCTTAAAACGGAATTGAATAAATTTATATAATAACATTATATTCATCTCTATTAACTTGCAACATAAGTAAACAATTTGCAATAATAATAATAGACAATTATGTTTTCATGTTAGTATCAATTTATCAACAATTTTATTATTATTATTTATTTCATTAATAAAAATCCATTTAGCTAAATTGAGATTTCATATTTTACTCAATAATAAATGGTTAATTAATGCAGTTTAAATTAAAATTTAATGGTTCCTTTTAAAAATTCAAGTAATTTTATTTTAGAACTTTGTTAACTTAATTAAAAATAGTGGGACACAATGTAGCTGGCCTGTAGGCCACCTACATCGTGTCTCACTATTTAAGTTTTACTATAAAAATATTTATTAATGTTCTACAATAAAAATAGTTTCAACATACACTTAAAATTTTTAGTTTTTTGTGTACATAGACTCAGGCACACATTTACAATCGAGACATGTGAGAGCTTACTTGCATCTATAACTTTTTTGGCTGTATGAGGTCATGCAGGAAGTCATACAGAATAAGTAGAAATTATATATGTACACCTACTTCAATTACAACAACTGTGACTCAACTGACAACAGGTGTTCCTACATTCCACAACTGAACACAAGAGGATTTATGTTATCATCACTTAATACCATAGATCAATGTTATCTAACACTGTATGAATACTTTCTTTTAATCCAAGGTAATCAGATTGTAGGTTGGAAAAGCAATACTATTTTGTTTTATTATATTCTACTAGAGTAAAATATAAATGAACACAAAATTGTTTGATTCCAATTAGGTAGAAGCACTGAATACTTATTACAGAGTTTTTTTTACTATTTATAACAAAATGCCGAAGTATCAATACATAACAAAATTATTATTTTTACGTCGAGACATGGCTATTGAGATAATTTCTTAATAGACATATTCAAGCTATGTACTTTCACGAAAATTTAGAAAAGATCGTGAGTCAATATTGCCCCGTTACACATTCAAACCACTCACGCGATGTACCGACGGATAGGTTATCACCCTGTGTTTTTTACATCACCAAACATTGTTATAACAAGATAATTATAGTCGCTTACCTCTCCAACAAGATGCGCAGCAACATAAACACCAATGCTAACGGTATAGGATAGAAAACGTGCGTGTAGTCCGTGTAAACCACCGCCTTATCGGGTCCAGGAGTGAGGTCTGCCCATGTTGTATTTGGAGGCAACCACACATTTTCACTCCAAAATGTATCCAGGAAAGATCGCAACATTTTTAACACTAAGATTTAGACGTAATTGCAATTTAATAATAATTATTTACAATAATGTGTGAATAGGTGAGTACGAGAGAAACCGAGCACCCCACGGCTTCATTGACTAAATGTGACAGCTTTATTATAATGTTGCCAGATGTAGTTTTAAAATTACCAACCTATGTTACTTATTTTTTATACTTACAAAACATTTTTAATAAGTAATAACATACCCATAACTTACATACATTTCACCTGACCCATGTCAGGTGTAGTTAAATGTAAGTGTAATCACTACCATAGCGACACAGGTAATAAATGGTCCCGTAAAAAACCCTATGATCCGATTACAGTACTTTCAATTTATTTCATATCAAAAGTAATGAGACCAAAACATGAAATAAATAATTGTCATGGAGATATACTTAAACTTATACGACGTTCAAGGAAGTAAAAAGGCGACTCTCCATTAGTTTGAAGTACCTATATATACAATTATATTATTATTATTATTATTATTAGTGTCACGAACAACGGACCGGACTTTTTGACATCGCTACAAGACCGTGTTAGTACAACCTGTGATGTGTTCGATACCAATAATTACGCGAGCGCTGGGCGAAATGACTTGCAAGGCGCAGGGTGTGAACTTGCAGGGAAGAACCGAAACACACAGGGTCACGCTTCACGAAACGACCCACTCCTCATCCCGTGTCTGTATCTGTGTTCATCTGAGTGTCAACAACACCCGTCTTATATGCAACGTAGACGTCTCCTAGTCACGTGGACAATAGCGTTATCAATACCGAAAATCTTTTGAAAAGACCGACTTCCGATGGATAGCCTCGTGGCATGTAACTTTGATCCGTGACAGTACACAAACCAGCGTCCACGCTGGAGATGGACAGTACATCGTAACAACTTACATTGTCCTGCCGTTCGTTCCGCGTTCGGCATTTTCTTTGAGTGTTCGGATTGGATAGAGCCGTAACTGCAGCCTGTGACAATTGTTCGCGTAACAAATCGGATCGGTTCGGTAAAATTGTTACTAGTGTGGACTCACCATAATTTTTCATAAAATACAAAATTCACAACTCGCGATAATAAGTCCCATGTAAGCTGACATTTTCATAGATTTACATGTCTCAAATTACATGTTATTTTTATTGACTGCGTAATAATTGCATATTTGCTAGGTCAGGACCGCTTTTTGCAGTTTGCACCAATAAAAAGGAATTTTCCTAAGTTATGGGTAAAATATTATTACAGGCAGCACTCATTTTTGAAGTTACCACAGATAAATAGTGCCGCTTATTAGCTAAATACTTTTTTTAGGTTTTAGATTTAGTATTATTCTTTAAATTAAGAATGTCTATGCCACCCTGTGTGTGATGCAAATGGATGCAATGCAAGAAGGTTGCGCCCTGTAATCGAAAGGGGTGTGTTGCCGATTTAACCGACAAAAAGGAGAAAGGTTGTCAATTCATCGGAAGCTGTCTTTTTGGCAGTTCTTTACCTGACATCAAAAAAGGAGGAGCTTAGGTATTCGTAAAGATAGGTACTGAGATTCATTGCTATGTACCTACCTATGTTACCAGATTTCTCCTGATATTTGTGAAACCATTTACAAAATCTGTTTTTATTTGAAAGAGTATACCTACCGCCTAGGTGGTCTCATTGCCACCAATAGGATTTGATTATGAGATACCAAGAAAATCGAGAGAAAAACTAAATTTTTATAGAATTTGTTATGTTAATCACGATTATATTTACTTCTTGTGGAATTCATTTGTTGATATTGTTGAGCTGATGGTAATGGTAGACACAAATACTCAACAATTAGGAGTTAGGAGATAATTCTTGATATATTTACGGCTCTGACCCATGACTAAGCGCGTGCGTAAATGTGTCAAACTACTGAAAGGCATAAATATGTATAGTAATATTATGGATTAGCGCTCCAATCTAACATGCAAACTCTTTAGCTTTGTAGTAGTAGAAGTTTTATTTTATATATATAGAACACGTCAATTAGACTTCGCCTTGCCTGATGGTAAGCTGAAGGCAAAGTCTCAGAAAAGAGGGTCACCATTACTTACACATACCTACCATGTGACAATGGTGACACTCAGCCTGACGGCCTCATCATATGCTTTTTCACGCCCCGCTTAAAGGACCCGGGACTATAGGAAGAAGGAAACACATGAGCTGGTAATGAATTCCAGGCCTTAATGGTACGACAGAGGAAAGAGTTACCGAACCGCTTGGTTCTTGATCGGATGTTCTGCACCGTGTGTGGGTGACATCTAAGACCTGCACGTGTTGTCCTGTGTAAGAAAAAGGAAGAGTGGGACTAATTGGAAGAGCTCATCAGAACACTCACCATGGTACAGACGGTAAAATACAGCCATGGACGCAACATCTCTACCCATCTGTAAAGGTTAGAACCTTTACAGATGGGTAGAGATGTTGTACGTGACCTCGGGATTCCCAATGATGCGGACCGCACGTCACTGAACCTATCGAGAGCATCTAGTAAGTACTTTGCTGAACCATCCCAGAGATGCGAGCAGTATTCCACACAGGAGCGAATTTGTATCTTGTATAGAAGACACCGCTGCTCCGGCGTGAAAAATCGTCTAACTCTGTTCAGGACTTCGAGTTTACGCGAGGCTGTTTTGATAATACTTTCGATGTAATTTTTGTTATTCAGGTTGCAGCGAACATCCATACCTGTCCTGCAGTGGCAGCGGCGTGCTCTGAAGAGTGGGGAGGGGAAGAAAAGAAGACTCTTTTGCTGTAAACGCACATGCCTGCGTCTTCTTGGCATTGAACTCGATGAGGTTCTCAGAGCCCCATTGAGAAATGTGATTCAAGATCCCGTCAAGCTCAGTGACAAGAAGCTGCCTTTTCACTGCGATATCTGACTGCTTGGCCGCAGGATGTCCATGATAACTTCCATGTAAGGTGCTATCGTCTGCATAACAATGAACACTGCCGGACAGCATGTCGTTGATATGCAGAAGAAAGAGAGTGGGTGATAATACGGACCCCTGAGGGGCCAGCATTTACCTGCAGAAACTCCGAAGCTCGTCCGTCACAAAGGACGCGAATACGGCGCCTCTGCAGGAAGCTAGCAACCCAGTTGCACAGCCTAGGAGGCAGACCAAAGGCTGGTAGCTTGGAAAAAAGCGATTTGTGCCAGACTCTATCCAAAGCTTTGGCTTTGCCGTGCTTGTCCATAGCCTCACCCCAAAGATGGCTATGCTAGAAGATGACCCGTTGTCCTTTTTGGCCTGAAGCCATATTGTCGGTCATTAATTAAGGAGTGATTCTCTAGGTGACGCATGAGCTGTTTGTTACTTATGTGTTCGAAGACTTTGCACAGCACTGAGGTGACGGCTATGGGTCGATAGTAGGCTGGCTCTAACTGCTCTGAGCGATCCCCCTTCTTGGAGATCGGCTGAACATTCGCCTCTTTCCAAGCCAAAGGCACTGTACTCGAGCTGAAGGACAGCCGGTACAGTCGCGTAAGCATTGGAGACAACTCCGCTGCACATCTTTGTAAAACCACCGGTGGAATACCATCCGGACCACTGGCTTTCCGAACATCGAGTGATTGCAGCACTGCATGGACATGCGTTGCCTGATGGATTTATATATCTGGATGTAGGTATACCTAAATATTCTATACATTGTATGAAAATAAATCCTGTTTGAAAATTAAAGGCTGTTTAATATCAGACAGATATCACAGATATATACCAACAGCTCAGACCCAGGCTCAGGTGCGTGACTCAAGTCAACAATATTACCCGGAAGACGGAAATATGATCACACCCTATTACGTGGGACCGAATATGTATCTACAGTGATTGGTGAAATGGTGAAATGTGAATTTTAAGTCATCTCTGCTTATCCCTCCAGGGATAAAGGCGTGATTATATGTATGTATGTATGTAAGTAAAATTACAAACCAACACAGTAACGGTACAATAGATAAAAAAACACTAGGTTTCACTAGGTATTCAAAATTTTGTTATATTTAGTTCGTTAAGGTACAGTAACAATAGAATTAGACAGTTTATGCACAATCGCCCAGCAGTCCTTGACCGACTCTATAGTAAACAAATTACCATATTAGGTAAATGAAGTACTTAGATACTTAAATTTTTGTTTTCTTTTTCTATACGAACACGTCAATATGACTTTACCTCGCCTGATGGTACCTAAACTAAAGGTAAAGAAGTGAAGAGATCGGGATTGAAGGAAACCGTTAGATACCACAGTCACAAGCACTAACATACAATAAATGAAAGTATGTGGGATGTAATACAATAATGGTGAAATGTGGGTGTTAATTCACCTCTGCCTAACCCTCTGGGGATAAGAACGTGATTGTATGAATGATCTTCAGTTTGGCGGCCTTGCTAGATGGTTTTGAAGCAACGATAATTAATTTTTTTAGGGAAAAGGAAATCGGAAGTTGGTAAATAATACCACAGATAACATAATACTAGAAGGTATGGCAAAGAAAAAATAAAAAATAATACCTGCATATATCCATAAAACTTGCAAAATGAATACGGAGATTTTTCGAATAAAGTACATCGTCGGCGGACCACACTCGAATACATCATGTTACAAAAAGCTGGTGATAAGTTTAATAGTAAATTTAATGTCAGGCGTTACGAAACCATTGCCATTACTTTTCTGCCTTACTTTACTTATCTTTGTTCATAAATATATTTTTAAACCATAAATATGCTATAACTTTAGTAAAATATGAAATAAATATTTAAACTGCCAAGTTGATCCCGCACAGTTTATACTCGCTTACGATTTCGTGCTCTCTTGTCGGTCTGAGTTCGATTCCCGGTCGTTTTGTAGAAGATTTTTTTAAGAATGTACTGACGTGAGTACATGTCCACTTACAAAATTATTTTTGAGGAAAATTAACACTAATCGAAGTTATGTGAAGATTTTGATACTTAATAATATATGATTTTTATTATTATGCAATGAAATTCAAATACCAACTGTAGATGTTTTTTTTGAGATTAGGTTTTTATTTTTTATACCAAATATGTGGGCCACTTAGGTAGCACTAGGTGGTGACAAGCACACGGCCCACCTGATGGGAAGTGGTTACCGTGGCCTATGGACGTATGCAGCATCAGGGGTGTTACACTCGCGCTGCCGACCATGAAGTAACCTTCTGATACCCAAGAAGAAGTAACATTCTTATAAAAATAATTTTATTGAAGAACTCCACATTGTAGGTGCTTGGGAAAACCGCAGCAGGGAGGTCTTTGTTTTTATATAGCTATGTATTGAAGTTTCTTTCATACCGCACAGTGTGCACCGTCTCAGGTCGCAATGTGTGAGGTACCAAGGTAGGTACCAAGATCCGAGTGCATACAGCGAGTTTTAGGCGTGACAAGGACCATCGGCGTACGTACCCCTTTTTTTATTGTGCGCAAACGTACCCAGTTTTCATTAAAGGATGGGGCAAGCGTACCACTTGCATCCTACCTAGGTATGCCCATGACACAGCCGCTGAAAATTTGAAAGCGACGACAATTCGTAACTGACGGTGAACAAGCGTGGAGACAGCACGCCACGTGGTCGTCTTTTCGGTTTCGCTAGCCGGCGAACTAAAGCGACGTGCCAAAAAGGAATGCAAAGTAAAATGGCGTATCGCACTGTTTGCTAAAAGGCTTAAACTCGCCTTACAATGTTATCTTACTTCTATTTAAGTTTTGCAGTCTCGACTGGCGCGGCAGATTCGTTTAATTAGCTTTGATGATCGACCAATGAAATCGCAGAAAACTCTATCGCGTGATCAAAATAACGCAAGAGACTCAAAATGACAGGTGGCACATAGTTCCCGGCTTTGGATTTGATTCGTCGCGGGAGGAAGAATGAGAAGGCGATTAAAATCTGCTTGTTTCGGTTGTGTATGGAGCATTCTCTGTCACACGTATGCAGCTTGATATATTTTTTGAGTTGCTAGCACCCGATATGTACTATGTATACTTTAAAGGTACAAAATTATAAATCCGAAGTGTGATAAAGAGGACGCTCTACCTACAAAACAGAAGCAAGTTGATCTTAACCGAATTCTCACTCCGTCTCACCCTTTCCAACGTGCCAAATCGGAAGGCCGGGTACTGTACTTGATTTGCTCGTGGGTAAGTGGTAAAAAAAGAAAAAATAAATTCATATAATTTTATTGTTTTATCGCATACAAAAGAGACTATTTTGCAAATTAACTCCTGTTAACGCACTCTGGTCTCGCATCCATCCCAACTCTTATATTATCTGTACACGACTTTGGTGTCATTTACAATAATGCACTTTTTATAAATAAAATTAAACAATTCTACAAAAATCTGTCACAGGTGCCGTATTTCAATTATAATAATAATTTTTGATAGAATTAAATTGTTGTTAAGGTGGATAAATAACAATTAATTTATCAATAACATTTGTACAATGTTAAATCCAGAGCTTTATATGTGGTTATGTACAACGGCAATCATTTAAAATTTGTTTAATTTTAGTGGCACTATCAATAGGTGCAAACATCAACATGTCCGATTCCTGGTTAGAATTATTGATTTTGCAAAAATCCAATGATGAAGTGTCATTCAAAAATCCAGTATTAGTTTTCATCAAAATCGGACCCGAAGCGCTTTGGAATACCTTTCGCTATTCCTCATGGTTTCGGATTTGGCCATCAACGGTCACTTAAAAAAATCATTCTGTATATTGTTGGTCTATTTTTTTTTATCTGTGAACTGCTTGAAATATGACATCTATGACGACTATGAGAACAAAACAAAACAAAACAAATATGTAGGTACTATACACTATAACAACAATCATAAAATACGCATATAATATAAAGAAAAGTGATTTTTAAAAATTAAAACATTGTGACAAATACTAGTGAACACAAATACATACAAAATCTTTTTTTTTTTAACATACAGTTGATAATTATTTTTCACGTTTTCATATTTCGTTTCTAAATATGTTCTAGATAACAATTACTTTTAAAATATAGTGAAAGGCACCAAAATATCCTTATAATCAATCATTTGTACATAGTTATGATTGTGTGGATCTTAGTTCCACATTACATGCGAGAGACAGTAAGGGAAGGTGCATTGTTGAAGCGGTTTTGTTTTCTTTAAGGTTGAGAACATTACACTCTAACGGGTCAATGTTACCCCATATTAATTTTAGGTTCAAAGAACTTTTATGAAACTGTAGTCTTTAAAAATATTAGACACCCAGCTGTGTCATTTATTTTGTGCGGGTAGCAACTAACAATATTGGTTAGATTGGAAATGTTTAAAAAATATCTTAAAAGCAAAGATATAAAAAAAAACAATACTGGTAATAGATAGGTAAACACTTCAGCTATACCTAGCAAGCAATAACATAGAATGGAATGTTTTTAGTTGTGTTAGAGCTTATATGTAGAGTTATAAGCTATAAGATAATTATAATCATTTTATTGATTATAATGGCCGTTCGAGATTCCTACTGGAAAAATTGTATTTATACAATTGTATTTGTATTTATATAATTGTAGAATATAATATATAACGTTAACGAAAGCAGGAAAATTCTTAACATCACTGAAGTAGGTAATTTAATCACAGCTTGATATACATAGGGATTGTTCACAAAAAGAAGCACATAAGCTATCTAAGTAAATCACGCTTTATACAATGCTAACACTTGAAGCTGAAGATAATATATAATACAATAAGTCAACCGGGAAACACGGGAAAAGAGCGGATTGTATAAATTAGGTAAATGTTTGATGTGTTGTATAAAACATCAGTCTTTTGTCACATCATATGCCGCTCAAGGCAAGCCCTACATTTCAGTCAGTTCCTTTTTATACAGCTATGCATTGGAAAACGAAAAGCGAGATTACAAACATGAATACGTCGGAAAAAGAAGAATTATTAGAGGAAATACTTTCCCTTTCCAATATTATCTTTGTTTTTTTCTGATTTTGTGCAAAAGTAAGGCTTACGCCGTGGCTTACGGCGTAAATTTACTTATATTTTTTAATATGTAGTTAGAGAAAATAATGTAGAAAAAAACAAGTAGGTAATCCTAAAAGTTTTACACAGAAACATTAATCTGTTCAAATAAAGAATGGATGGTATTTAAACGTATATCAAAAAGAGTACATTTTGTACGACAAAATAATCCAAATTCACATCAAAAATACTGATTGAGCACCAACAAACTACTGCAAGTAAGTAGTTAGTTAGCAACCAACCAACCAACCAATTATAAAAAAAATTACCAGAAAGACATTAGGCGGGAGCTCCGCTTCGCTTCGCTCCCGCCTTAGTCTTCTAACCTAACCTATCCATTTCGGGGTGGGTGGTGATCATTCTGAACTTAATTAGATGCACAATCAGTATTTTTACTGAACGCGAAAATATTATCTATAAAGAATTCACGAAGTTTAAAGATCTTTTTTGTATTTTGATCTTCATTGATTTTTTTGTATAGGACAAATTGTTTTTGACTGTTCAGAAATTGAAATTGATTATTTTATACTGATAATTTATCCGCTAAAATTGTTTTAATAATTTTCCTGTGAATGTTAAGCTAATTTGTTTTTAAATTTTTAAGTGCCGCATATTAATATTTTTTAATAGCTGAAAACTGTTTGAGTGCATTTGAAGACAGTGAAACATATATTATGTTTACTACAATATGTGTATATTTTTTGTTGTTCCAGTTATTATGTTGCCTGGTCTGGAGATATTATTTTAAACACATTCGCAATATTTTCTCTCCGTACGTATATTTAAATATATATATACAACTAAGTGCTCACCTCTATAAATTATACTTTAAATATGAATATTAAAAAGAACATTAGAAATACAAATGGGAAATTAAAAATAGTGCCTGAATCGGGAAAAAATATTGTATTATTAATCGAACATAAACCAATACTTCAATGTGATATTATAATGAATAATTAGTGTTCTAACCTATAATACTATGTGCCATCAAAATCATTTTAATTACAATAATATATTACAAACTATACACACGTAGTCTGCTCTCTAAAATGGCTACAAAAATTGAAGACAATTGCCTTCATTTTACGCATCCAGTGCGCTACGCAAAAAATACGTCATTAATAATAAATTCGTAATTCATATTAATTTTTAAAAATGACGTAGGTATTATTTCTTTACGCGAGTAAGTAGCAAAATTTTTTTTATTGTAATTATGGTCCTGCATGGCGTATATATAAAATAATACGCCATAGTTTAACAATGCTTATTTAATAACAGTAGTATTTAATTTAGGTAGTTTACAATAATTATTTTGGTGTTTTTGGTAGGCCACATAGTATTTTATGTATCCAAATATTAATAGCAAGTAGTTAAGTAAAAGTAATGGTTAAAAATAATAACCTATACAATAGGAAATAATGTCATTAGAATTTTCTAATTATTAAAATGTATTATAATTTTTAAGCTTTTTAAGCATCTTTGGGTTTAATATTACCACTTTCTGTGTTATTCACTATTATAACACCGAAAATCGACTATGACTGCGCGCGAAATAATGTCGAGATGTAATAGTCGATTGTCGATATATCGACTAAATAGTCGGTGTATAACTAATTCACTACCTATCTAAGTAATATGCAATAAATAATTTACATTATGTCAAATGATATGGACAATTTGTTTGTTCGTTATTTTTATCATTTAAAAATAAAAATGTTAGCCACACCAATAGAAATGGCGGGAATAAAATATTTATTTGGTTTAATAGAGTATTTACTGACTCTTTGCTTTTTTAAATATTTTTAGTTGCACAACCATGACTAAAATTGATATTGAAGGGCAAAGACTTTTAGAAACATTTTGAAATACTTATTTACGGAAATTGTCATTATCTCATCTTTACATAAAAAACATAAACAGCTTAAGAGTTTTTAAAAATAGAAGATTATCAGACGAACAGGCGGAAGTAGTCAATAGATTCTATGTGTTTGTGGAATATAATGTATTAATTTGAAGTTCTCAAATACGTTTTTGCTCTTATCTACTGTAAACAATTGGTGTATTGAATATACAAGAATAATTTCAATATATTCTTTAAATGAATTCATTATATTATGAAAAAAATAATCATACCAGCTTCATTATACCCATTTTTAGTTATTTAATCATTACTACGACCGTTGGGTTTAGTTGACAATTTGGTTCTATTTGGTTAAGTTCTAGTTATAGTCGGTAACAAGACTTCAAGTAGGTAACATACCAAAATGTTTCCAACTGATGAAAGAATTAAAACTATAAATTACGTGTAGTAGGTATGTTTTGGTCTGGTGATGTATTTATTATTATAATGTGATGAACATCTACGGCATATCAACTGTATTAGAAATACAGTGATGACATAATAATTATTTACTAGATAAGGAACAATGTAAAAGTGTTCTCTTTTCAAATATTATAGTTACGAATTTTTAATATAATAAAGCGACCTATTGAAGGTTCCAATTTATTACATGAGTAATCTACTTATACTCCAATCGGTTAGGTACTTAACAAAAGGTAAATAATCTTGTAGCGACTTTTTATAAAAACACATCATATAAATAAACTAGACTGACTAACTAGTGGTTCGATTTCTGTTTTGAATGTTTAAAATTAATTTCTAAACAGAAATATATTGGTAAACTGAGTTTCAAATAAAACAAAATATTGAAAAGACACATCAAAATTGTTTAGAATTCGTTCAGTACCTAACCTAATGGAGTTTAGAAATGGAGGCATACTACGAGAAAATATTATGACGTGAAATCCTGTTGGGAATTTAAACGTGACATTATGCATGTATTTAGGCACTAACAATACAAATATTTAACTATTAAATATTTATCCTACCTAAATGATATATAATAAATTGTTCTTCAATAACAGAAATAGTATAAGTTACAATAGAAAAAAATTCAACATAAAATTTCAAAAGATAGACGATATTCTCTCAAAGAAGTTTTTAATAGTGAAAAATATAAGAGGAAAAATGTTAATAATGGTAACAACTAAGATATTCCCTTTATCTACGACATGCTTTGAATTTGTCTTTGATATGACCACAAATAATCCTTTTCCCATAAACAAATAAGTATTTTTTGTCACTGTTTTTTTTTAAGTTTGATATTTTTTTAAGTCTTATGTTACATAAATAAAAGTAGTTAGAAATAATATGTACTTTAAGTTGTTAAGTTGTTGATATTTGTAAATATCATAATTCACGAAATATTATAGGAAGAGTGTGTAAAATATTAGGTCAGTTTAATTTATATTTAATGTTGCTTCTGAAATACTGAAATAATCTACTTTCTGTATAAAAACGCTCAATATCATAGGCCTAATCTATAACACAGTGCATGAGTTTGAACTATTTATTTATTGGCTCTGGGTCTTCCTGGTTAGGTAAAACTGTCATCTTTAGCCCGAAACTTATCTGCTTGTAAAATATTTTTGTCACTAGGTAATGAAGTAAAATTGAAGTTGAATTGAAGATGATTTTTGGATATTTTTATGCGTTTCTTACTTCACTCTCCCCATAATATCAGAAATTAAATCTATACATTAAGTAATAGTTAAGTATTAATTTCTTAAAAAAGAAATTTGTAAATTAACACAATGTGACGATGTGGTCCCCTAATTAATAGTGATTTTTCGAACAACCATATATGCTTATAGTAAGTTTACTTAAATTTTGTGATAATAATACTACACTGTGACTTCTAGATGGCAATAACAACACATTAAAGCAAGCAATACAAGGAACGTATTCACGACCGAAAGTAACATAACAAATAATAATAATAGACGAATTTAACACTTATAACATTATCACAATACACTATAACAATAACAAATCAATCCAAAACAATTGCAATAATTGTAGTCATTTTTTTGTTCTATTATACTACCATTTGTTCACCACTAAGTACTAAGTTTTCGAATACTTATATAAATACATAAATGCAAAGTAATATTTTACTTTCGAACAGCAACAGTTGATTAAAATGCACGAGTGAATTTTAGCCTATTAATTATGTCACTTGAAATTCAACTTTACTGCTTTGAATATAAAGTTATTTTTTTTTTGGTAGATAAAATTTTAGTTAACTCAAGAGATCTAGACGCCAAGACGTCACGCGTCGTCTTAATACAATCATATTATATACCTAATAATATGACCTTTCGATATCTTAGCCTGAAAAAGTTAAGAAGAGATATCTGATAATTGTATTGTATTATAGACCATATCTATTATTATTTATATTATATATATATTATTGTATATTGTATTATTTTATATCCACAAAATAAGAAAATAAAGCTAAAGACTTTGAAAAAAAGCGATCTTTGTGTAACGTTGTCGTAATTGCTTTTTTATTAGTACGACGCCTAAAGCTGCATAGATGACATAGTTTTATGTCAAAGTAAAGACTAACTTCTCAAAAAAATTAAAAGTACCATTTTACTGTTCCAAATACTTTTTCTTTGGTATAGAGCCTCGAAAAGTATTACACATAAAACAATCTGCACACATTGGTGTGTAATTTGTTCTTATAATTTCACTTGCATTGTTAGGGGGTTGTGTGATACCAAATGTGTTGGTACTTTAAAAACAAAAATTTCAACTTATGAATTAGATAATAAAAATATTTTAAAAGTAAATTGTTGATAAGTCAATTCCTTTTAATGTTTAACAACAGAACTACGTTCTATAAATATATCGAAATTATGTGTAAAGTGACTATTACAATGAATATGCTACGATATGTTATGAAATAAGCATCTTTTCATAAATTATGTACTAAATAATACAACCTTTTGCATAAAATCCACTTTATGCTGAAGACAAGTAAAAAAAATAGTAGGTTAAAATAAAGCTATATGCTTTATAGTATAGGGGGCGCTTTTTTAATGGTACATAATACAAATTAATACTAAAGGAAAGTAACGAGGTACTTATTACTGTGTTGTGATATTTTGATAAGTACGGAATAAGCACAGACCAATCTTAAAAAAGATTTCTTACTTTCTAAGTAAGACATTTTCTAGCACGCATGGAGCTCTACTGGGAAAGATTTACTTTTTCACTAAATATCGTCATTAGTTACAATATTTCGAATGATTTGTAAGTGTAACTGACGCCTTACTTCCCATTTTCTTTTCCAATATCCTATTTATCCCGCCATGTTATCCTCTGCGGGTAGCAACACACGAGCGACATCTCTAGTGTTGCCAACATTAATATCCCACCGTAAACGGAGGGACATGTTTACCTAACTTATTAGTATAAAAAATGTCACGATTGCTACACAAGTGACTTCAATAATAATGGTGATTTATCAAGGCCATATCACGTATCACGCCATAGCACGTGTTAAGGCCGAAGAGTGCCAACCCACGCGCTAATAATTTAACATACATATTATTTATAGTGTATACAGTATTTTCATACCAGCAACCTAGTATGGCGACATACACAGTCGTTATCTCTTCTTTTCTCTACGACCAATGTTGAAAAAAATGTCATGATGAAGACACTGATCTTCATCATGACATTTTTCATTGAATTCTGATTGACTTCACTGATCGAGAAACGAAGAGATATGTCCTTGTCACCATATTAGGACTGAAATTCTACTAAATGTGAAAAAAAACTGTGCCATAATATTGTCACATATCACAGACAAAATCTGCACGCGATCTTTACATATAAATTGAAAAATAATACTTAATTTAGTTACGTTGTACTTCAAATAATAGAAAATTAAACATTTTGATATTTTCATTTTATAATATACAAATTAAATTATGCAAATATCGTAACGTTTGTGCAATTTATAAAAAATAGTAACTCAATTATGACACAGGTTTGGTCACGGTCCAAGAATGATTTTATGTCATTAGGCTATAAGTATAATTAAAGTAATTGTGATTTCTCGTTGTGTAGTGATATTTGTGCGAGTGTGTGGCTCCTGGTGGACGTACGAAGGCTCAGCTGTACTGGTCGAATGGCCCGACCCTATGTCTCCCTGAAAATATCATCGATATTTAAGACCTTACAGTATTTAAGACATTACATAATGAACTTAACTTAGTACATATTCAAAAGTCGTTCTTAATACATGGATGCATACAAATATTTGAAAAAGGAAATTTATGACTATAGAGAAATATAAGGCTGTCCGATGCCTCAAGCATGTGCATGAAATACGTGCAAATATTATTTGCACGAAACAAGCGCCTGTTTCATGTAAGTAATATTGAGCGAATTACGCACAAATATACATACGATTTGTAAGAAATAGTACGCAGGCGTACACACGCGTGAACAGCGGATAGGCCTAATTCCGATATAAACTATGCTGGTTTAGCGTGTATATTTCTTTTACTTGCTGCAATCTTTTAAAGGCGGCGTTAATATTTCCCTATACCTTTATTAGAGACTTAATGAATTAAAAAATATACATAATTACAATTAAATGGAATTGAACGCGGTTTTACTATTCCATGATTGTTTGTCTTTCGGAAGAGATGCCACTAGAGATAGATAAGTTATATTATTGTAAAAATAAGTACCTAATAGTAACTTCATTGCCTAGCTAAAGTTTACATTATTGTAAAAGTAAGTAATAGTAACTTCACTGCATAGCAAAAAAATTACATTTTGTGAAAGTAAGTAAATCTAACTTCACTGTCTGCTTTAGTGCTACAACGATCCTAACTATTGCTGTTGAGTATTTTTGCACTGTCTCTCGGGTTCAATTCCCAGATTCGGCTTAGTGTTATTGGCTTATTGTTAGAAACTTTACTTTTTCTACTTTCTGGGATACATGGGAAAAAGCGTGGATTAAATAATTTACACAAGAAATTTGGGTTAACACAATAACAGTGTGTCTATTATTGAGTATATGTATGTATTTTTTTTTTATATATAGGACACGTCAATTGGACTTCGCCTTGCCTGATGGTAAGCTGAAGGCAAAGTCCCAGAAAAACCAGCTTTTTGGCGACTTGTAGTGGGGGAGATCTCTTCGTCACGTCACGTTCAAAAGAGAAAGTCATTTTACAACATAGTAAGATATTTGAACTGCATTCGATATTGTATTACAAAGAAAAAAAGCAGTTTTAAAGAAGTAGCTCTATTTACTTCAGAATTTGTTTATTTCTTCTGTAATTTGATTGGCTTTGAAAGAATTGCTATGATAATAGGTATAATATCACACTTAAATTGAGCCTGAGCACAAGAACAGCCTAACCAACATTTTATCACAAGTTAGTTGGACTACAAAAATAACTGAAATGTAATAGTCTAGTTGTATCTACATCTGTAAAAGTTCTAATTTTATTGACGGAACATATGAAATAAAAGTGGTCCGAGTACAGAACCTTGTGGAACGCCCGTCATAATCGCCGACCCCACTGAACACGTACTGGTAAAATCGACTCTCTATACGCTATTATTCAAATGTGAATTCAATAGGTCGAGAGCATAATTCCTTATTACGTAATTAATCTAATTTCTAGGATTAAAATGTATTGATGAACGCAATCAAAGGCACTGGAATGATAGAAGAAAATACCTAATGCGTCCTGCTTATCCTACCAGGCTTCGACATCAACACACATAATTGACTTCTGATGCTAAGCATTTTTTCAGGTAGTTATAGAATAGGTCGTATGACTTATTATTGGTAAGATGTCAACCGCACCGTTCTTACGCAGGCGGCTAGAAATTGATAGCGATTAGGTATCCTTAAAATTTTTGGGCTTGTATTTCAGACATGTATAGTCAAACTCAGTCAAATATATTTTATTTACGTTGGTTAAAATAGATACCACTTTTAAAGGATTCTTTACTTATTAACTTACTTTTTATTGTTAACATGATGTTTCGGAGTGCTGTTGTTGGACTGATGCGAACTATCACTAATTTCTGAACTTGAACTTCTAATGTCGCCATCCATCTGAAGATAAAACATAACATATTTTTAGATAAATTTCATAGTTACCTACTTTTACATAATAATATTGTGATAATATTATACAAAAGCTGCACAGAAGTATAACTTCCAATGTTAACAAGAAAAAATCTATACGAATATTCCCAAAAATGTTAAGTTTCCCAGGATACAAGGTATTTTGTACCTTAAGATCATGAGTAAAGGTCTATAATGCATTGAGCTAATTAATCACTCACCCATATACTAATAATACGAAGTTTGTCACCATATTCGAACTTCTACAATATCACTAGCTGATAACAACTGATCTGCTCGCGGATATGAATGATTAACTATTAAACAATAACCCAACCACGCCATAATGCCATATGAAAAGTTCATACAACGTTCTTCCCATTAAACTTTCACATTTTCATAATCATTTATTCATCTGGTCCAGAGTAGATTGGTAAAGTGGCAACAAAGGCTAGAGAATGTTGGCCTGAAAATTAGCAGAACCAAAACAGAATACATGTTCTGCAATTTCGGCGGTCTCTCTAGTCCCACAGTCATAGCGCTTGATGGTGCTCCTATACCAATCTGCTCCGATTTTAGGTACCTCGGTTCACTACTACAAAGCAATGGAGAATTAAATCGAGCCGTAAAGCACCGGATTAACGTTGGTTGGATGAAATGGCGACAGGTTACAGCAACTACATGTGACTCGCGAATGCCCCTTCGATTGAAGGGCAAAATTTATAAGAGCATGATCCGGCTTACCGTCCTGTATGGATCGGAGAGTTGGCCCGTAAAGGTGACGGATGAAAGACGGTTGCATGTAGCCGAGATGCGAAGGTTGAGATGGATGTGTGGTGTGACAAGAATGGATAAGATTAGGAATGAATATATTAGAGTAAGTTTGAGAGTAGCACCAATCACAGAAAAGCTACGAGGAAATCGTTTGTCCTGGTTCGGGCATGTAATGCGTAGCGATGAAAGTAATGTCGTAAGGAAGGTACTAACTATGGAAGTGGATGGCTACAAGGGGAGAGGGAGACCAAAAATGAGGTGGATGGACCGTGGTGAACCATGGACGGTTAAGAAGGGAGTGAATGTTGAAATGACTGCAACTAGAGGAATGGAAAAAGAACACATGTTGCGCCGACCCCAAACAATCTTGGGATAAGGGCAGGAGGATGATGAATATTATCCAAATAAACTTACAACACATCGAATTCAAATTAATTTTGTAATGTGCAGAAATTTCTGGCTCATTTGCCTTTTTTACAGATCTGCTAAATATTAACTGTAATTTTCGGTGCGATACAAAATATTCAATGAAATGGAAAAAAATCAAAATAATTTTCAATGAAATTAATGTCTTCAAATTAAAATTTTCGTTTTTTTTTCTTAATTGTCTATGTATTATGGAATCCAAAAGTATCACGCAACACAAGATTGTTGACTCGTGTAAACTTGAAATATTCAAAAATATATAAAAAGCAAAAAAGACCATGGGTTACCTGTCCCGAACCGATGAATTTGTATGCAACCTGTATAATCAACCAGGTCCACACCAGGTGCAAAACCAACAACAGACACAATAGTGCGTTAAATAAGTAGTACGCAGGGAATATGGGCCCCAACATCGGAGCTCTGACTGATGTACTGAAAAAAAAGAAAATAAAATTATTGTACTATATATTATAAAAATAGTCGATTTTATTACATAACATTTCTACATCTCAGTTCAGAATAAAGTGAAGCAAACTTTAGTAAAAAAGTTTAGATACATAAAGAGAGAAACCATAAGTTGTGTCGCTTACATTTAAGTTGCGGAAATCCCATCGGATAGACCCTCCGCAACCCCCGCGGGCGGTATATCGGACTCTAACCAACTAAAATCACACGTCATCGTATTTTCATGCTAATGATTCTCCCTACATTCCTATTCCTGTTTTTTTAGTTTCATTTATTTTTCATGTAATTCGAGAGCCGATCGAGGAAAAATACAAAACACCCATTGCCTTATTTAGGAACAAGAAGGAAAATTTTATTATACTAATAAACTGATAGTGGTGACCGGTTGTTAGATATTTGATAAACTCATAGATTGACAAAATATAAGATTAAAAAACTTATGCTACTATAATACTATAATTCTATATCTTAACCAATCAGGTAGTCAAGACACCTACACAAAGTTAGCCTAGATGGCGCCTTGTGAGTATAACGATACTTACAAGGCGCCATCTAGGCGTTTGTGTCATGTTTTTCTTATTGAATAAAGCAATCGAAAACAGTTAAAAATAATTTTATTTCTGAAGTTACGCATTTAATTTATTCAAGCTTAATTTAAATGAAATACTTTATTTCAACTTAATTTCATGGTGATTTATTTCGAAGATTTTTGAACCCGTTTAAATCAAGAAATGTTTAGGGTAACATTGCAGTCATCTACCGGAATTCTTAAAAATGATTATTTGAAGATTAAGAATGATTAGTATGTGAAATAACCTACTAGGTATACTCGTACTAAGTACATTTACTTTGGGCCTAATTAAACGGGAAATTATTTTGAAGTATTTTATTGGTACGAGTATATATACCAAATTATTAAAATTAACAAGATAGAGAAAGAAAGAGAGAGAGAGAAAGAGAGAGAGAGATTAACAACTTCTTGTTCCTTTTAATTTGTTTAAAAAAGTCATTGGTATTATGTGCGTTAACGAACTAAAATGAAATCATATTGAGGTGACCATTATAAAAAAAGTTTACACCTGGAAACGTATTTATGCGTTATTATCATCAAACTATATCTACCTTTCCACCACGTGGGATTGAGGATTACATGCAGCCTATTATGATTCATGAAATATTTTCAATGTCTCATAGCATAACTCTTGAATATATCAACCGAAATACCTTTATTACGTATCACACAAAATTTGTCATCGATAGATAAGTATTATACGAAGCGATATCGCTAGACACCTAAAAACTCGCCTATTTGCATTCCGATAACATGGAACGGTATGATTTCACGCACCGGCCCAACTAACACCTTTATCAACCAATTTATTATAGATAATATCGAATATATTATTTTTAAACTTTCGCGGTGTGAATTCATAATTATACCGTGTGTGTGACCACGGGTGCTGCAACGCATCCGAAACGTCGGCAGAAATAGTAAGTTCCAAAAAAAATATAATTCGCGAGAAGTCCCGATACTTGGTATAATTATGAATATCGAATATATACACACCATGTACACCATGATACTGAAGGGGAATATAAATAAAAAAAATGGCTGATCAATTTCTTGCCGTGTTGCTTCCCAGTGGAGTAGAATATATATTCCTCTTCTGTGGTTGTTGTACAATGCCACTAAGATAGGGTTGTTCCCCAACCAACAGTAAGTGTCTGCCTGACGGCAATAGTCTCGCCCCCGTGGGACCGAAAATCATAGTTTTTTTTTTACGTGCGCAAAAACCGGAGCCGGTGGGAGAGGTTATGTCGGACTCGAACCGACTAGAACGCACGCCGCCTGTGGGTCGTTTTGGTTGCCGAAGGTGAGGTTGACAGGCATATCCCTCGCACCCCGGCCGACCCAGGGCCATCTCTCACGATCTGGCCCTCTCCTCGGGTGTGTGGGGACTACAGAGTCCCCAGCTCGTGCCCGGAAAACGGGGAGGCGCGCCAGGCGCGACAGGCGGCTCCACCTGTCACCCCTAGGCCGGCGCTCATGGGGGGAGGAGGTCGTTCGTCGACCTCTGACGCCCGAGTTGCCTTCGTACGCGGGCAGCTTGGCTTGCGATCCTTCGTCGCTCCCGCTGCTGCTCCCGCCCCGCCTCCTCCCTCACAAACATTACTTGCTCGCAGGAGGCACCGGCCGCCCACGCATCCGCGCAGCGGACCATCGCCGCGAGCAAGGTGGAGAGCGTGAGAAACCTCACTCCCAGGGCCGCCACAAGCTCCCGCCTCGGCGTCTCCCACGCCGGACACTCGGTAAGCGTGTGCGACCCTCAGTCCTCGCTCGCGTCGCAGTGATGACACTCGGACGTTGGCTCTTTCTCCATCCGACGCAGATACTTTCCGAAGCATCCGTGCTCGGTGATCATCTGCGTCAGACGGTACGAGAGGCAGCCGTGTGGCCTTTCTAGCCACTCCCCCATGATGGGTCCTACCTCCGCTACTACGGCGCGCCCTGCGCCTGGTTGCCCAAGTCGTAGCTCCCATTCCGCCACCATTTCCCTGTGGAGCCGGGATCTCACGCCCCAATTTCTTCGGGCCCGGGATCGTGACCCCGCTCCCGCGCCACCTTTCGGAACCGGACCGAAAATCATAGTTGATGAAATATGGGTGTTAAGAGTGTTAATACACCTCAGTCTATGAATATATCCCTGCTATTTCCCAAGTGCCTACATTATGCATTTCTTCAAGAGGGCCATTAGAAGGTTTCTACATGGTTGGCAGTGCACGCCCCTGGTGTCGCACACATCCAAAGGCCACGGTAACCACTTCCCATCAGATGGGCTGTGAGCTTGTCTGCCACTTAAGTCATATAAAAAAGATGTAACAATTTCTTACCTCCAAATAATGTAGAAAGGATAAATTCCAAGTCTTGTAACAACCCACACCAGAGTGAACACTCCGAAAAGGACATCACAGAAACGTTGGTAATTGGCATATTTAGCTGCCTTCGCAGTGTCAAGGAATATGTCTGCGCAGTCGTGCAGTAGTAACACAAGTGTGCCGATCCGGTGCAGGTTGCACACCCAGCTGAGGGATAGCAGCAGGATCGTGGCGATATGGTGAACGAACATCTGCCAGAAGTCTTTACGGCGTACGTCCGTGAATTGCGACATGGTTAGCGCCCAATAGAACGCTGCTGATATCATGTAGTACCACCAGACATCTTCTGTAACACCCTGTAAATTAATAATAATAATAAATTATATTTCTACTTTGCTTCTATATCTCGCGCTCGCTTTTCCATAATATATTCAAGACGACGTAAACTGAGAGGCCTATACTTAAATAAGCGTATTTGTGGAAGATTCCAGTCGACTTTCGTGTTTTTGGGAAAGATGATTTTTTTAGGATCACTTGTATTTAGCATGAACTTAGCAAGGAATGGAATTTCCCCGCTTTTTGTTTATCGAGTCCTGCCAATCCTAAAAATTTCATCTTTCCTTTAATCACGTAAGTTTGAAGTGATTGGGATCTCACTTTAAAACAAATAGGTCTAAATTTCGCAATATACACTGTTAGTAAAGTTTACAAAAAACATTATCATCGTCTCAGCGTTGTTCCCAGTTGCATCATGTATGTTGGAACCCGGAGTCTGCTTATTCTTTCACCTGCTTTTGGTGTAGCTTATACGGCTTTTATGGGACACCAGACCCTTGTAAAGAGTAAATTGTGCCAGAAAGGCTATTATAAAATCCAAGAATACTTAGATGAATAGACCAAAAAAATGCCCGCTGAGTTTCTTGCCGGGGTCTTCTCAGATCGGGGCAGTGTTTCGAACCAGTGGTCGATTTACTAAACTAGTCTTTTATATTGACGTTTTGTAACTGGCGATTTAATGGTCTATGCAGAATAAATGAAATTTGACTTTGACTTGTCCGTCAATAAGCATTGCGGCTTGCAGGTGAGGTTGACTCGGGAGCTGAAAATCTTTGGATCCAAAGACACCCAATAAAGTTTCACAAATAAATTTAGAAATAAAAATACGATCTTAAAACCATCGAGTTTCAATCAGATGAAGTGTGTGTAGCATCTACATGTTACATCTTACATAATTGGTATTCGTCATCCATTAGAGCTATTCACGCAATGCTATTTTTAAGGCCTCACTTATGCTGCGTTTGAACTGTAAATACCAACGGTATGGCGCATTAACAGAAATTATTATAGGAAGGAAGCACTACATGCTTAGTATTTGTTATGAAGTTCTAAATTTTATGTACTATGAAGTTTATATAAATGTATTATCATCAGAGGCTTTAATTTCGGAGCTCAGAGTCCTATTTATTGTTATATTTTCGTTGGTTTATTTTAGTATTTTCATTTAAGGAGGCGACTGCCGTCTGACTTCCGAACTCTAGGAGCAAAACCTGCGTTAATGCCTCATCCATTGATCGACAGATATCTTCTCCTTCATCTTAGTGTTAATCCCAGTTGCACCTGAAGCTCCCTACTCGGAGACTGTGGTCCGCTTTACCAGTCTAATTGCAGATTTGGCTAAACTTCAACATTTTTTTGATTTCTTGATCGCGCGTGTTTCCCGACGGAGTAGAATTTGGGCCACCCCATCTCTTCCCATACGGTGTCGTACAAGGCGACTAAGGGATAGGGCTGTTTAACATCAGACGGATATATCAGCCCAGACTCAGCTTCAGATGCATAGTTCGAGTCTACAACAGTGCCTGGAATACGGCAATAGGCGTCAGTCTAATTGACGTGTTCTATATAAAAAATATAAAAAAACATGGGACAGAATCCAATGATTGGTGAAATATGGGTGTTCATTCACCTCTGGCTAACCCTTCAGGGATAAAGTAGTGATTATATATATGTATGTTCATCGACAGATATATTCAATTTAATTATTCAATATTCATATCTTAGATATAAAACTTCTCCTTATTGGTTAGGAATTGGATATATGTCAAACTAACCTGATGAGGATATCCGAGGTAACACTGATCGATTTCCCAGAGCCAGTCCTTGTCCCACAGGATGAATAGCCCATAGGAGAAATTGTAAAAGTAGAAGGTTGCTCTCCACATATTTTCGCAGAACTTGACAAGGGTGGACGGCTTGTCCTGGCTTCGGCGCAGGCGCCACCAGCGTTCTACCTGACGCTCCGTCATATCCAATTGCTTCGCTAAACCACATATCTGGAAGGGGAAAAAAAAATTTGAAGAAATTATAAACACACTATTTGTCATTTTAAGAAAAAATGTGATATAATTTATAATAGTTATTGCAGGATGAAAAATAAAACAAACGTTTGCAAATACCAGTCAATATACAAATTGTTAAGATGCAAAGATATAAATATATGTATAAACAATTCAATATAACACTGTGCTAATAAATAAATTGCAATACTACAAACGTAACTCAGATGAATATAGATATATATATCTACTCAGAAACTATGGTGTCTAACTCTAGATTTTTGGTAAGTATCTGTTGCGAATTATTAGGTACAGAATTTATTTTAATAACTATGACAACATAAAATATTTGCATGCAAACAATTTACCGCGGTAGCCTAGTGGTATGGGTAATGAACTGCTGAGACGAGGTCTCGGGTTCGATCCCAGGTTTTACCACGGCACACACCAATGACTTTTCGAAGTTTTTCGAAGTTAAGTGTGTATTTATCGCAGGTTTACAAGTGCCCGGTTAATGGCAATAGGCTCGCCACCTATTACATTGGGACCTAAACATAAGCTGGCGAATTGTGGGTGCTAGCACCTCTGCCTACCCCTTCGGGGATATAGGCGTGAGTTTATGTTATGTTATGTAAACAATTTACTATGAAGCTATAGCAGGGATTGACATACAACTGTTTTTTACCCAATGTAGCTTTGATTGTCATGGCGACATAGTATTTCCTGTTTCTATACAGACATAAGTGTTGTAACAATTATGATCAATCACGAATATGTGCACTCGTCTAGGATTTATAGTCAATTTAAATGGAAACAAAATATAATCAAAACGATAATGTTTTTTTTTTAAATGTTGCTAATTAATAATAATAATACTCTTTATTGCACACCAAACATAGGGCACATACAATGGATACATTCATTTTAGATAGTTGTACAATGGGTCTTATCGCGGTCTGCGATCTCTTCCAGACAACCAGTGTATGGACAATACTGCCAGTAATCAGGGTAGTTTGCGGTGTACACTAAATTATAATCCTACGAATTCAGTATAATAATGCTTTCAGGGCGCTGTTAAGGCTTCCACGTTATTGTAGTGCATCCGGTATGTTTGCTGACGCGCATACGGATGGCTACTACGCAATTATGCGAAAGAAGGTGGCATCAATATTGCGCAGAGTGAGAGGAAGCACTAACAGCATCCTGAAGATGTATGCTGAGAGGTTGGATGGTCCAATCATTGGTAGGTTCATCAAGCTGCATGTTTTATCGGCATCTTGATGAATCTGCCTGTGGTAGGTACTCTCTTTAAAATATTTACCTAATTTTAATCCTGTTGTTACTAACATAGTTTTTTAAGCAATTTTACTAACACACTATGAGCCCCTGTAGCTTGACAATAAACAATTTTCATTTTTATTTTTATTATTTTATTTATTATAACTATTTAACATTTGTATCTAGTATAGCATTTAGAGAACAGAAGTGAAGAAGAATAAGAGATTATATTATTTCAAGATTTTAATACAAAATCACGCAAAAATCTACATATGCTACAAGAAAACGTATAGTAACATAACATTCGATTTGATTCGATTATCTTATTTAACATCAAGTATGACCACATTTCAGCAAATAAATGAATTTGAATTTGATTTCGATTTTAAACTTATCGTGTAGGTGCCTATATATTTTTTTTTACAAAGAACCAACTGCAATTACTAATATTCCTTCTAACCCCTCCAACTAAGCCAAATGCTTGTGCAAGGGGGTTCACGTCGGTAATGTAATGGCCAGGATTCGAAAACGAGACCTATCGGTCGTAATGCCGACTCCTTAACTATTAAGCTACCGACACTTATCAAATCTATGTATAAATAATAACTTTGCAGGACGGAAAATAACTAATAATTCAACCTGGCAAAATTCGTGACAATAACTTGACATTTTGCATTGTCATAATAAAAAATTGCCAATTGTAATAATAAAAAAATATATATATTACATATTGAATGTTTATATTTTTATTATTTGTTTACTCTTGAATGGAGCAAGTTAAATGTGACAAAGTAAGTGTGTGATCTCCTATTTAAAAGAAAAAAAAAACAAAATTGGTTTGTAAGTACATTACCATAAAAGTTCGGGCGCCTTGGAGATACACATGCCTAGAATAATCAGCGGATATTGGAAACTTTTAATCTTCCGGTGGTGAGCTAAATGAAACTAAACTGTGAGGTTTAAGGTTTTATTGTCCACTCCAGTGTGTATTAAGAAATGAATTTAAGGACACATTCCTAATATGTAAGTTAGCCTTAAATTAAAATTAAAGTTTTAGAAACTATGTCAATATGATACTACATCACCAATGCATTTTAAGGTTATATTAAAGTTAAGTTATGTAACAGTAAAATGCAATAACCTGTCAAAAAATTTAGGTATATACTCGTAAAATTAAAATTTGTCGTTTTAGAAATATGAAAGGAAATGAAAGTTTATTTGTCAGAATATGACACAGATATATTCTGACAAATAAACTTTCATTTCATTAGTACAGAAATTTTGGATGTTTGCATTTTAGGCGCAAGCCATACTCTACCACTGTGTGGCGTACATAAATTGTTCGATAGTTAAAATTATCATATACATTATCATGCGTTTGCAATTTGCAGTGTGGTGCAGTGCGATACTATATTTGTTGTTTTTCATTTTTAATTTGCAAAATTCTGTTAATTTCAAATATTCCGTTTCGTAAAAGAGGGTCGAAATGCCGAACATGTCAGGGAAATGCCCGTATATAGTGTACCCCAAATATGATGAAATCTTTTACGGTGCGTTTACGGACAGATGGACCGCTGTCAGTAATGTCCGCACTAGAAACCTTATCTCAAAACGTGACTGAAAGAACTACAAATATGTGCACCGTGCACATGTTTATGGTTGATAGCAATGAATCATGGTGCACAGGGGTCAATGACATACGTGCATTGATCGCGATTATTAGATATGAAAAAAGCGATTCAATTTAAATCAGTTAAGGTACGCTGTGACTTCAATGTGCGATTGAGACTAGTTAAGTGGTGCATTTGGAATTCAAGGTGAAGTAAATTAAATACTTGCTTCTTTGCAGTAAGCAGCGCAATGAAATATGTTTCAAAAATAAACAAAGCAAATGAAATGTTATGTTTCGGATGATTAAATAGATAGTCTTCAGTCTGTTAAAGGTTGAATCATTGACAGGTATCTTAATTTCCGATGAGCCCCGTGTTTAGTATTAAGAATCCAAATGTGTACATAATTTAGTTCCGAGTTATTCACTAGATGGCGTTGTACAATTTGTCAGTTTTGTAGATGACGGTATCGAAAGTCTCCGGAACCATGTTAAAAGCTTCAGTGAATAAAATTGTTTTTGTCCTCGCTGGGAATGTGTGTTGGTTATTTAAACCCCATTCTAACTGCGATTTTTGGGACTGCGGTCCATTTGGTCCTAACGAACCGGGTCATTCGGCAACTTAGGTACTTTACGATTTAAAGTACTTAAGTATTGGCGTGTGGTTGTATTAGTGGATCGCTAATACACCATTGGAGTGTGTGCGTGTTGGCATTCGTGTGGAAGTACGAGACCGTTAGCAGTGAGCCGACAGAGGGCGAGCGGTGCTTTCGAGTCCAAGAGTTGGTTCCTACCGCTATCAATTGCGGTAAAGGAATTGCATGCAGAGCCACCTGGAAGACAAAAGACGAAGTATATGCAAGTCTTTCATTGAGACACTAGAGGGCGCCACTAGAAGTTAACGTCGAGACATCGACGAAGTGACGACATTGTGACGTGACACAAGTGAGGTTTGGCAGAAAGAAACCGTGAGTACAATTGGAACTGTTTACGCCTTTTGTGAAAGTTGTGGTTTGCGAACATAGTTTGAACTTAGTAAATTTATCAGTGTTTAGAACTTAGAAAAATTATAGTGACTTAATTAGCGACTTAGAATAATTCAGTAGTTAGTTAAAGTAGACTTAGAATAGTTTTGTAAAAAGTGTAACTACGGGGAACCTATGCCCGATTTTGCCTAGATTTGTATTTTTTCTCAAACACTTGTAAAATTTTTGGCTGTGATCTTGAACTTAGAATTCTGTAGTCATAGACTT
Source organism: Eilema griseolum (assembly GCA_963662185.1). NCBI lineage: Eukaryota > Metazoa > Arthropoda > Insecta > Lepidoptera > Erebidae > Eilema > Eilema griseolum. The sequence goes on from OY759249.1 coordinate 10,520,508, forward strand.
AGAGTGTTTGAGTGTAAAATTAAGACTAGAATTCTTCGACTTAGAATAAATTTTATGCAAAGCTTGTAGTCTATTTTTGTAGTTCTCTTTAGTTTTAGAACTTAAGTTGTATTAGTGTATTGTAGTTAGATTGTCGTAGTAAATATGGAATCTTTATCAAGGTTGCAATTAGATACAAAGTGTATTATTGAGAAAGGTCGAACTAATTTTAAGAAGTCTCCTAAAGACAGACTAACTCAATCGTACATTGAAACGAAATTAGAAACGTTGGAAAGTCAATGGACAGAATTTGTGCGAACACATCGTAGTATTATTGAAATTGCAACTGATGAGGAAAGGAAAAGTACATCATATTTTACAAAAGACATTTATGAGAAAACAGAAGATATTTACACTATTTACAAATCGGAATTAAAAGAACTTAAACCTAAACCTACCACTAATAAACATGTAGAAGTTAACAATTTTAATGTTAAATTACCCACAATTGATCTTCCCAAATTTTCTGGACAATATAGTGAATGGAATTCCTTTCGTGATTTATTTTTGTCTTTAATTGATAAAAACGACCAGATCGATGATGTTCAGAAGCTGCATTATCTAAAGGCTCATCTTTCTGGCGAAGCAGCACAACTGTTGAGACATACTCCTATAACTGCAACCAATTATAAGGAAAGCTGGTCTGTGTTGATGGAGCGCTACGATAATAAAAAACATTTAGCGAACTGCATCTTAAAACGTCTTGTTAATCAACCAGTGATAAAGGAGTCATCAGCGTCCGTAAAAGGCATTTTAGACACCACTGTCGACTGCTTAAGAGCCTTGCGTGCGCTAGGTATTAATGTAGATTCTTGGGATGTCATTGTAATATTTTTAGTGCGTTCAAAACTCGATGTTGAATCACGGAAACTGTGGGAAAGGGAAATCAGTACGTCGGACAAGTTACCAACTTTTGTAGAATTTAAGAAATTCCTAGAATCCAGATTTCGTTCTTTAGAGAACATAGACGAGCCATTAAATAAACAAAATGTAACAAGTACTAATAACCGAAACAACTCTGCCAAATCATTCCATGTCGCTTCAAAAACTTGTGTTTTATGTTCAGAGGAGCATACATTGTGTCATTGTAAGCAATTCGCAAAAAAGGACACAGACGAACGTCGTGAATTTGTCCGAGCCAGTAAATTGTGTTTCAATTGTTTAGGTCCAAATCACAACGTCTATCATTGTCGCCAATCCACCAAATGCCAAATATGCAAGAAAAAGCATCACACACTACTTCATCCCAAACCAATCGCAGAATCCACTGGATCTAATAATTCAGCAGACCGTTCTGTAGTGGTTGCAGCTGCAACTACTTCTACTCAAAGCGAGTGTACCAAAAGGTTTTGTTTATTCACAGATGTCACCAGCCAAGGTCTGTTAGCTACTGCTTTGGTCAATGTGAGGTCAAGAACAGGTACTGCTGTTGTGTTACGAGCTCTGATGGATCAGGGTTCGCAGGTCTCTTTTATTACAGAGGCCGCAGTGGAGATGCTTGGCCTTAGGAAAACACCTGCACGCACCGACATATTGCGGCTAGGCGATGATGAGGGTTCCAGCATACCCTCTAGGTGGATAGTTAAATTCCAGTTGCAATCACGCCTAGATCCCAGTTTTGTTTTGAATGTCGATGCGTATGTTTTAAGCAAACTTACATCGCAACTGCCTGAACGGAAGGTCGTTCAGGTATTGTCAACATTTTCATCCTTCGAGTTAGCCGATCCAACTTTTGACACTCCAGGTAAGATTGACTTACTCTTGAGTACTCGTGTGGTCGGCGAAGTCTTGTTGGAGGGTTTGGTTAAGGGTCCGCCGGGAACACCCGTCGCACAAAAAACCAAACTTGGTTGGATTCTGTCGGGAGAAATCCAGAGTAATCCAAGGAAGTCGAGTCCAGTATGCTGCCATGCTATTGCAGGCACAGATACCAACGAGCTATTGCGCAAATTTTGGGAGCTCGAATCTGATCAGTTTTTGACTCCTAAGGTCATGTTGACCACTGAGGAACAAAGCTGTGAAGATTTTTACTCCGCAACAACCCAGAGAGATGCAACCGGGCGATATATTGTCAAGTTGCCCTTTAAGTCCACCGATCACAAGTGTTTGTATGGTGAATCGGAGGCAATAGCTCTCAAACGCTTTCACATACTGGAAAGGAGACTTATGAAAGACCCTGAACTCAAAACGCAGTATAGTGCTGCTATTAATGAGTATCTTGAGTTGGGTCATGCAGAGGTGGTTCCCCAAGCTGAGAAAGGAAATCATGCGGTCTATCTGCCGCATCACGCAGTGGTACGAAATGATAAGAGTACCACCAAGGTTAGGGTCGTTTTTGATGCTTCCTGTCCCGGAAACAACGGAGTTTCGTTGAATGACGATTTGATGGTTGGGCCTACCTTGCAAGGGGAATTGCGAAAAATTATTATGCGATGGCGCTGCCACCGCATAAGTTTGGTCGCTGATATTGTCAAGATGTACCGCCAAGTAAAGGTATCAGAGAGTGATGTGAATTATCAACGCATCTTGTGGCGCGACAATCCCGACTCTGAAGTCCAGCACTTACGCTTGCTGCGTGTTACCTTTGGTACATCTTCGGCGCCATACCTAGCTGTACGCACCTTGCAGCAGTTAGCCTACGACGATGGAAAGGATTTGCCTTTGGCAGCTAATTGCGTTCTCAACGACCTTTTCGTTGATGATTTGCTGTCTGGTTGTGATTCGATCGATGAGAGTAAAAAAATCTATGCCGAGATGAACGAGTTACTTGGTCGCGGTGGGTTTCAGCTTCAGAAATGGTCAAGTAACAGCGAGGAGTTTTTGCAGAAGGTAACAAAGGAATCTGTAGGGTCCAGGGAAAATTTGGAATTTAAAGTAGACCATATTGTAAAAATTTTGGGCCTTTCATGGGATAGAAAATCAGATGACTTTAAATATACAGTGAATCTTCCTCAGATGGACCTCCCCGTAACCAAGCGCAGGCTGATTTCGGATATCGCTCGTTTATTTGATCCTCTCGGTTGGATCGCTCCTGTTGTCATCACGGCGAAAGTTCTCATTCAACGAGTTTGGCTATCAGGTATTGGATGGGACGATGAACTCCCAGACAGCATACTTAAAGATTGGCTTAGTTACAGAGGAACTCTTCATAATCTTTGCGCCTTTCACATTCCTCGATGGTTTTATACAAGTCCAGGTGATACAATCGACCTTCAAGGTTTTTCTGACGCATCCAATGCAGCCTATGCAGCTGTGGTGTACGTGCGGTCAGTAGATTGTAATGGTACTGTTCATGTCAGTTTAGTGGCATCCAAAACTAAGGTGGCTCCAGTCAAGGTGGTATCTATGCCACGCTTAGAACTATGCGGCGCAGTGCTGCTATCAAAACTTCTATCAGAAGTTTCGGGCACCTTAGGTATAGGCAAGGAACAAATTCATGCCTGGACTGACTCCTCGGTTGTTTTAACCTGGCTGAGTAGCCATCCTAGTCGATGGAATACTTTTGTCAGCAATAGGGTATCTGAGATTCTTACCATAATGGAAAGTAATCAGTGGTCACATGTCCAGTCTAAGGATAACCCTGCTGATTGTGCATCTCGAGGAATGAATTCGTTGGACTTTGTCGGGTTTGAGCTTTGGAAGAGCGGGCCCAACTGGCTTAAGGATAAGAGTATTAATTACAATAAGGGTATTATAGAGACCAGTTTAGAGGAACGGAAAGGTAAACATTTAGTATTAAATGCAGTAATTAATGAGCGCAAGGAAAATACTATAATTGCGAAATTCTCATCTTTAAAAAGATTAGTTAGAGTAATAGCCATTTGCAGGCGATTTTTAAGGTTAGCACAAAAAAATAGAGAGCCTATTAACACTCTTTTATCCTTTACAGAAATCAATCTCTCATTATTTACGTGCATTAGGATGTGTCAATTGGATCACTTTGAGGAAGAATTCACTAGTTTAAGGAAGACGGGAGAGGTTAATAAAGGGAGCAAGCTCTCCTCGCTTAATCCATACCTCGATAGTGATCAAATTTTAAGAGTAGGCGGTCGATTACACCAGAGCTAATATGCATGAAGACATGAAACACCCAATTATTATACCTCACATGTCGCACTTTACAACCCTTTTAATCGCAGATGCTCATGAACGAACTTTACATGGTGGGCCACAGCTAGTATTGAACTATTTGCGTAGTCAATACTGGATAGTCAATGCCAGGGGTACTGTCAGGGGTTACGTGCGCAAGTGTGTTTCGTGCATTCGATTTTCGGCCCGAGGGATTACGCCATTAATGGGGCAGTTGCCATCCGCCAGGGTCAATGCTCACCGACCTTTCTATCGCAGTGGTGTGGACTATGCAGGTCCCATCAGCGTCAGACCAACGAAGGGTCGCGGTTATCACGCCACCAAAGGATATATCTGCCTCTTTGTATGCATGGCTACTCGAGCTATACATTTAGAAATTGTAAGCGACATGACGTCACAAACATTTTTGGCAGCCTTTAAGCGTTTTACAGCTCGACGAGGCCATTGCAGAGAGCTGTGGAGTGATAATGGCACTACTTTCGTTGGGGCTGACAAAGAGTTGAGAGCTCTTTTCCGCCATGAAAGGTCGGGCGTAGCACCTGAAATTGTTGACTGGCTAGCAACTAATGGAACTGAATGGCACTTCATTCCACCTCACTCTCCAAACTTTGGAGGGCTTTGGGAGGCTGGAGTGAAGTCCACGAAGCACCATCTTAGGCGAGTAATAGGCATTAGTACGCTAACATTTGAAGAGATGACGACAGTTCTAGCACAGATTGAGGCTTGCCTAAATTCCAGGCCAATATCTGCAATAAGCACAAATCCTGAGGATCCGTGTCCGTTGACTCCAGGTCACTTTTTAGTCGGTGAACCTCTATTGCTTGTGCCCGAGTCCAACTTTGAGAGCTCTAATATTAGCACATTAAAAAGGTGGCAATTGACACAACGCATGCTTCAGGACTTTTGGCGTCGGTGGTCTAGTGAATATCTCATCCAATTTCATCAACGTCACAAATGGTCGCACCAAACTCCAGAACCTAAAGTAGGGGGCGTCGTATTAGTGATGGAAGATGATTTACCTCCGGCAAGGTGGCTTTATGGTCTTATTGTTGAAAAGCATACTGGCTCGGATAAGGTCACGAGAGTTGTTTCATTGCGCTGTAAGGACTCCATAATAAGGAGACCTGTTTCGAAGCTTATTATACTTCCGGTAAGCAATATGTAATTAGATTTAAGTGTTTAAGCCATGTTTGTATAACTATTTAGATTTTGTTTTTGTTTCGTAAGAAAGGTTTATTAATTTGTATTACAGTCCACGAGCTCTGATAACGCCTTCCAGGCTATAGTGTAATACGCTCATGGTGGGCGGTTATCTAATTGTAAGTTTGTCGAACCATGTATAATTCTATCTTTTGATTGTTATGGCCATTCTGTCCATGGTGGGCGGAATGTTTAGTATTAAGAATCCAAATGTGTACATAATTTAGTTCCGAGTTATTCACTAGATGGCGTTGTACAATTTGTCAGTTTTGTAGATGGCGGTATCGAAAGTCTCCGGAACCATGTTAAAAGCTTCAGTGAATAAAATTGTTTTTGTACTCGCTGGGAATGTGTGTTGGTTATTTAAACCCCATTCTAACTGCGATTTTTGGGACTGCGGTCCACCCCGTCTCCTTCAATGCGGCCAGACAATACCCTGAAGATTTACAAAACTGGCCGTAGAGACTATTATTAACCTGACTACAGATCCAAGACCAGCTTATCGAAATTTTCATGTATAGATACATACATATCACGCCTTTATCCCCGTAGGGTTAGGCAGAGGTGAATGAACACCCATATTTCACCAATCATTAAATTTGGTCTCACGTAATAAGTAAGCCAGCCTATTTCCGTCTTCCGGGCAGTATTGTTGACTCAAGTCATTCATCTGAAGCTGAGTCTGGGCTGTATATATTTGTCTGATATTAAACCACCCTTTCCCTTAGTCGCCTTGTACGACACCGCATGTGAAAATATGGGGTGGTTCAAATTTCACTTTGCGGGGAACTACGCGTGTAATTTTTAGCACTGTTAGACGAAAATTTGCCGACTGTGACTGAAACTTCTTCGGCCGGTGGACCCTAACTTTTACTACCGCACCGAACGAAATCATTTCTGTGAGGCAGCTTCAACGGAACCAGACTCTTTTCAGTGCCGAAATGAAAATTATGCACAAAAACAACTGATGTACCTATTTGAAATTGTTAATAAAATTCTAACAAAGTAATGACTGTATAAAAATAAGGTATACATGCTTATAATCCACAAGTTGACAGTTACCTTGGTAAGTATAGTCCCCCAAGACTTGCAACCTGATAAAATGTGCCTCCCTTATCCATTTAATATTAATTAGCTATCGACTTTCACTACGGCACTGTTTGGCGTCATTTGTATTATTTATGACACAATCGATTCTAAGGTACAATTGATATATTATTTACATACTTACCAACTACAGTACTCGTAGATACGCCATGAAGGTACTGCTACTGCCTAAAAACAGTCACACGAATTTAGGCGAATTCGTCTACTAGGTTGATTATACTTTGTCCAGTCAATTCAACATTTTTCGATGCTTTTCGAAGATATGTGTGTATTTATTGCAGGTTTATAAGTGCCCGGTTAATGGCAATAGGCTCGCCACCTATTACATTGGAACCTAAACATAAACTGGCGAAATGTAGGTGCTAGCACCTCTGCCTACCCCTTCGGAAATATAGGCCTGAGTTTATGTAATGTTATGTTCAACATTTTTCGAAATTAAAAAAAACAATATTTTGGGATTTCTACGCAAGATCAACTAGTTAGTCCGGAAGGTGTAATTTTTATTCAAGAATAACACCTGCCAAAACTTATGTTAGGCGCTCTTCGTAGACTAGCTACACTAGGTGCTATTCGGCTGGGTACTCTATTTAGATTACATCTAAAAATGAAATAGAATCTATATTAATGCAAGCACGAGTGAAACCGACCATGCATTCTTATTTTGTGACCACTCAGTTCTGTTAAGACAGAATAGTTAACACAGTATACTTTTGACATTGTGATAGAATTGAGATATATATAGGTACCTCATTTTAATACTAGTTCTGAAATTTTTTGATATCAGGCCTCTGAGGATAAGAAATAACTGGAATTTTAAATATATAAAGTAATAGATTTTTTTTTCCTGGTTCATTAGGAAGGTCTAAGGCCATTGAAATTTGCTCGTCATTGTAGATATGCTGAAAATAATAAAATATTGAATCAACGTAATCGACGATAAATGACTAATTTTGATGATTGGGTGAATACTTTTAACACCTGATATGACTTGTATAATTCCTTGATAAGAAATTCCAATGATTATATTAGTATCTATTGATATAAATTTAAAATCAGAAATACGCCTACACGTTATGAACGCTTTCATTAAAGTTTTCCTATCATCTTTTCTCAGATTTTAGTGAACCAAACATATCTCACGAATGCAATTTGAAGCAATTCGTATGGTAACTGTTGCCTGTTGCTATAAATGTATATCGAAAAATAATTGCCAAAGAATTACAACTATGACTTGTACAGGCACCTCAGTTGACAGAACAGTACACCTTCTCTTCTGTAAATACCTGTGAGATTCTAGTCACGCAGGGACCTGCTCATACAATTGAAATAATAATAGTAATCATCGCTATCCATTGATCGATCATTAATTTATCAATGAAGATATTAAGTAGGTCTGATATCTTTCAATGCTTTTGATATCAATCAAGTATTTTACTAATTTCAGTCCTGTAATTTAATTCCCAACCTTGTGATATCATCAATATTTTTTTAAATTTATAACTCATGAAAATAAGTTTACCCCGTTATATGGTTAGATACCATTGTTGGTCCATACCATTAAGTAAAGTCTACAGAATAAAGGCCACCATTAGTTATAAGTTCAGAGATACATTATAGTTACGGACACACATAATATCCCAGAAGGATTAGGCGGACAAAAATACCCACAGTCCCACAGTGATCACCATTCTCTAATACTCTCTATAAACAACCCACGACATAGAGCGTGACCCTACCGGGCACTTTACTTGATTCACGCCGCTAAGGTGTAAGTTCTTACCTTGCCCATAAATAGTTTATCTTATCTATTAAGCAGATAAAGTATGAAGTCATTGGTGCAACATAGAACATTATGAGTAATAATTAATAAGAACACGGGTAGATCAGGCAAGTGCTGAAGATACTCGTAGTTGATATTCGTAGGTACTCATTTTCGAAAGATATTTTAGCGAAGTCAATTTATACAATGTCAAATCATGAAAAAGCTATTTACCAATCGGTTATTTGATTGACGAGCCGTTTCATCGAAGAGCCACGTGTACAATCTCCTAAATCACCGATAGATTAGGTAAGAAGGGTGTGGCGGAGGTCGCGCAAAGAACCCCAGCATATTCTTCGTGTTCATTTACTTTAGATTACTACACAAGATAATTGAATTTAATATAACCCCGTATGCTCCTCTGTCAATAAGAGATAAGTGTACCTAAAAGACTTGCAGGGATATTTTCATAGATGTTATTTATTACAAATGTTGGTAGCTTAATATGTGCTTAAGGAGATGGTCATACAATCGAGAGTTTATACTCCCGACACGTGCGACCAACCCACTTCTAGCACAAGCAATTTAGATTAGCTAGAGCGGTTAGCGGAAATAATAGTAATTTCGTCTATCAGTATATTAAAAAGAAAACTTTGATAATTTCGCACTTAAATACCTCGGTATTTATAACATTGCATTTATGGCAAACTGCACGTCCTGTCGTAAACACCGTTACCCAAATGAAAATACAATACAGTCAAGAATGTGTTTCAACATGAAAATTGGTCCGGTAGAATAAATCTGATATATTGTGTTAGCTTTTTATAACTTTCATGAAGGTTCTATTAGAACATTATTCATGGTATGGGTCTTTCGTCTAAATGTGTGTCAGTGTGATGCTATTGGTGGCCGCACCTTAATAATGTACCGATGTGGACACAACCTGATAACACAACTGGGAGTTTTGAAACTAAGTTTTATTAAAACGTTTGTGAGAGAATTATATTATATAGAAAAGGTACAATAAGGATCCTTAGAGGCGTGAATTATACGCCTAAGGCGCATGAAAATGTATGGATGAAAATTGCCGGAAGTTTTGGAATTTTGACGTGGAAATTCGTCGATATATGCAAGATTTTTTTTATTAAAAAATGTCAAGAGACGTAGGCGAATGTTTTAGTCTTTAATGATTTATTACCATCCTAACAATATTTCCATCCGATTGCATTAATATTACTAATTCCTATTTCTCCTCCTTTCCTTAATTTAATTCATTTATAGTAAGCTCTTATAGGTGCTAGTGCCGTCTGAGCCCCCATTTCCGAGACGAAAGTTTGCGCCTGAGTCTCGTCCGTTAGTCAGTAGGTGCACCGTGGCATATCTATATATATATAAATCAATTGTTGTTCGTTAGTCTCGCTAAAACTCGAGAACGGTTGAACGGATTTATCTTATCTTGGTCTTGAAATGTTCGTGGAGGTCCAGGAAAGGTTTAAAAGGTGAGAAAAATTCGAATAATTGCCGGGAACCGACATCCACGCGGGCGGATCCGCGGGCAAAAGCTAGTGTATTATACATTTTTTACATAGGACGGTAGTGTACCTTGGGCACAATGCCCCATGTGACCATGGCTGCCGAAAAATAGCTGAAACGTCGGACTCAATGTAAATAATATCAAATAAATCTAGTTAGAATCCATTAAGAAATTGCTTTATTTCAATTAGTGATGTTCACGTAAGACAGTATTACAATGCACAAGTTGTGACTTTGGCCTCGAAGGTTTTGGCGCCCATATACCCCTAATTTTGTGTATAATGAAAGTGAACACAATTAATTCTTTTAACGATGTGACATGACCCGTCTACGTCTTGATTAACAGCTAATAAAACATAAAAAGTGACTGTAAAGTCTGACACACGTCCGGTGATGATTAGGGGGCGTTGGCCAAAATAAGTACCTCGCCTAATATCTCTTTTTTTTATACCACTTAGGTGGCAGGCAAGCACACGGCCCACCTGATAGATAGTAGTTATCGTGGCCGATAGACGTATGTAACACCAGAGGAGCCACAGTCGCGCTGCCGATCCTGTAAGCACAGAGTTTCTGTGCCGTCAGTGTCTCTACCTACCTACCTACCTACCTACCTAATCCATATACCTACCTAGGTATATTATATCTAAAGTAAGTTATTAGAATACTAGCGGTAGCCTAGTGGTTTGGGTAATGGACTGCGTTATTAGGAGACTAGCGGTAGTCTTTTTTTTTTTTTTTTTTTTACGTGCGCAAAATCCCCACGGATACCTCCCCACCGGAGCCGGTGGAGGAGGTTATGTCGGACTCGAACCGACTAAAACGCACGCCGCCTGTGGGTCGTTTCGGTTGCCGAAGGTGAGGTTGACAGGCATATCCCTCGCACCCCGGCCGACCCAGGGCCATCTCTCACGATCTGGCCCTCTTCTCGGGTGTGGGGACCACAGAGTCCCCAACTCGTCCCCGGAAACGGGGAGGCGCGCCACGCGCTCCGCCGCCGCGGCCTGCTTCTGCAAGGGTGACAGGCGGCTTCACCTGTCACCCCCAGGCCGGCGCTCATGGGGGGCGGAGGTCGTTCATCGACCTCCGACGCCCGAGTTGCCTTCGTGCGCGGGCAGCTTGTCTAGCGATCCTTCGTCGCTCCCGCTGCCGCTCCCGCCCCGCCTCCTCCTTCACGAGCATTACTTGCTCGCAGAAGGAGGCGCCGGCCGCCCACGCATCCGCGCAGCGAACCGTCGCCGCGAGCAAGGTGGAGAGCGTGAGAACCCTCACTCCCAGGGCCGCCACAAGCTCCCGCCTCGGCGTCTCCCACGCCGGAAACTAGCGGTAGTCTAGGTAATGGACTGCTGAGACGAAGTCTCGGGTTCGATCCCAGGTTTTACCATGGCGCACACCAATGACTTTTCGATGCTTTTCGAAGTTATGTGTGTATTTATCGCTGGTTTATAAGTGCCCGGTTAATGGCAATAGTCTCGCCATTTTTACATTGCATTGGGACCTAAACATAAACTGTCGAAATGTGGGTGCTAGCACCTCTGCCTACCCCTTCGGGAATATAAGCGTGAGTTTATGTTATGTTATGTTATTAGAAGAGGTACCTATATTTATCTTGCTATGCCAATGGCATGCCATTTATGTGGGCCATGTTTTAGCAAACGTACGATTTTTAACCAGATGGGGCTACTCGATCTGGAAATATGCTTATTTTTTTAACGGAGTTAGTAAACAACCATATGACCCAAGTGAGTTAGTAGTTGATTGAACTAGGACGGATTGAGAAGAAAGGCGGGCAAGTAAGGATTTCAGTAACTACTAAAACTTATTGCAGCATATTTTTACTTTGGCGATTTGGAGTAGAGGATGGTGATGGTACATCCCCGCTCGAGTCAACCCACTAATGCCTTCATGGTTCTACTACCTACAGTACAACATTAAATGAATCCGTGCGAGAAGAGTTGTCGAAGAAGCCAACTCGTGTACATGTCCATTTTTGTCTTGTAAGAAATATTTATGCGACAAAAATGTTACGAAAGACAAAAAGCGGAGACTAAACTGTGAGATTACGAGGACGAAGCGTCTTCGACTAATTCCTCTAATTCCGTAAACCGTTATCTTTTCGCTTATTTTAATCTGAATGGTGACGAAACAATAGACGCAGGCCTATTTGATAAATAACGCGTTTTATCGTAGGCTTAGAGTGCCAGATAACTTATCGAAAGTAGTTTACTGAAACGATTTATACCTAAATATTATGTAGCTACAAATTTCAGGTAATGTTATGCAGCGCAGACCTATTTTCGATAATGCGATACATTTTAGCGCTGTACAGAATTTCAAAATGTTGGCAGTATATTTATTAACAACTTGCTATTAGCAAGTCTTTAGCTAGTGCTTGTCTAAGCCCAAATGATGCGCCCTGTGGGTCCCACCACTTCCCTTTCGCACACAAGCAAATTGACGACGATTCTTTTCGGATTTGTTGATTAAGTAATCAATAATTTGACGGAATATACGAGCGAGTGTATGTCTTGTTCTATACAATATATCAATTCAATTCTTATTGAATGGCTATACATTATACAATATGTCAGAGCTATTCCATAGGCAGAGCAACCGGATTTATCAAGCGATTAGTTGACCGCAAGGTTCGCTAGTTCGCATGCATGTCATAGTTCACGAAACAATCGACGTTTTTACGCACTGAAAAGAATGTGGTGGGACACATCATAACTATTTCGACAAGTTACATAAACTGAGAGTTTTGTTTTGTTTAGTAACATATCAAGATAAGATTATAAGTAAGATAATACTTCAGTCCTCTTAAAAATTATGTTTATAACGCATTTAAGTAATAATATGTCTTATACCTCAAAGACCACGCATCTATTACAATGTTGCTATATTTATTTATTTATCACAAAACAATTTTTACATTGTGTCGGATTGGAAAATATAATATAATTTCAAGGTATTGAGTATTTACACATACATTATGAACAATACAATATAAATTAAAATAAGCTATTCTATGAGCTCAACAAATTATTCATCAATCAATTTGGCCCATCAGCATTAAAACATAATAATCCTAATAAATTAATCAGTCAACAGTTTATAATAATTATTAAAATTATTAAATATTAAAGAGTAACCGATGAAAGTCCTAATAAAAAGCCAGTAGAGAGCATAAACAGTATTCTGTATTCTTGGTGTATCCACGTACCTTTGTATATTATGTGCATGGTTTAACAAACCTTAAAAAAATAAGCTAGTACGATTTTACGACAGTATCCACAAATCTGTATAAACGCACGTTTGCTAATTTTGTCAACACGACTCACCTAATACCTGTGTTTATTTTTTATATTTTCCGTCTCTATAAATAACTCAAAATCACCTATTTAATAACATCGATTTAACAACAAAACGATACACATTCGATACAGGATATCGATTACCTATTACGTGTACATAATCACTACTTTTTAAAAAGCGTGATCAAAAAGTCATTAGATTGATGAACGTTAATGTATCCATCTACCTACTGGATTTAGAAGTAAACAACGAAAACACCTTATAAATAGCAATAAAAATGACCAAAACATCGGTACAAACTTGAATTTTATCGGCAGTGTTCAATTACAGTGAAAAGGAAAGTGTTTTAAAATCAATTTCTGATATAAATAAATTCTTTTATAATCACCAACCATTGATCGAAATCGTCGAACCGTTTATGAAACAGTAGCAACTTCACAAAAACATTACCTACTGTTAGGCATAGGAAACTAGGTCATGTGGTCAGCTCAAGGCCTATTTTAGACCCGTAGGCGCTAATTGTGGACTCAATGAACGTACCCATATATTGTCTTAAATAATGTACACTGATTGCTCTGTATATGAGCATATGTAGGCCATAGGGTTGTCGGAACTTTGATTTGTAACATCTTAGATATTTGTGTTTTTTTAGATCTGAAGCCAAAGGTTAAAAATGGATCACTATTACTGAGGGTTCGCTGCCCGTCAGTCTCTATCTGTCTGTTACCACTTGCCAGAACCTCGATTTTGCTACAGCAAAACCACTATCGTAGTGGTATGTCCGTGGGTATGCTGATAAAAAATCTATTTTATTTTAGACTTTAAAGGAATGTAGTTGAAGTTTAAAGTTACAAGGCTTTTTGCAAAGTGAGATAAACTGTAATGAAAATCTTTTCATTTAATTTTGGCCTTTAAATGTGAAATAAAATCTCAAATTTAATGTCATTTTTGGCAGTGGTTAGACCGTGGTTTTGCTTTATTAGAATCGAGGGTCAGGTTCTACTAACAACCGAGACAACTATATAGTTGAGATTTTAATAGATGATGCCAACCAAACTCCCAAAGGAAAGCCTGCGCCAGAGACTTGTTGCTGAAACAGCTGGTGTATCAGATAGCAGTTGAAGTTGGCATAAGCCCAAAGACCCTAGTGATGCTCTATACATATATACTTAAGACTAACTAGTAAATATTGTATTTGTAACTAGTATAAGCCCCTATTCCAGTTTATAATTGCATCAAAAACAGTAAAACGTCCATTATAAAGCCAGTAAACACAATTAAACGTAAGCATCTTTAAAACTATGTTATAATGGCTATATACTGCTCTATTAGAGAATGAAAATCAAAACGTACATAATACGGCGGTCACGCGATGTAACAATTACTTCTATTTTCATAAGAGTCATTGACATTTATGGTCAGGCCTATGACAACAAGGTCAAAAGGAGGAGGGGGAGCTGTGATGTCAGATTTACCCAACTTATTGACAACAGTTTGATGTTATCGATTATACAATGTTACTTAAAGCTTATGAGATGCTATACGACAAGTCTATATCGACGCTTTTTTGTATATTACTAATAACATACAAGGCTATCTGATAGCATGCAAGCATGCAGCTACCGTTGTGGATCTAAGGATGGGGGCTCCTTAGATCCACACCGGTAGCTGCATGCTTGCTCTCCAATAGGATACAATTCTAAGGATTTTTCAAACTATTGCGGTGTAAATTCATAATTGTATAACGGTTCGGATTTAATCGCGAAACAAGTCGAAGTCGTTTAAGATAGAAAAACCGTCGCCCAAAACGAATATATAGGAAGATTTGGATAGCTTCATTTTTTTTATCTGGCATGCGTGGTTTGGTCGCTCAGTGGTCAGAGCATTCCCCCTTAGAGGGAAAGATCGCGGGTTCGAATCCCACCTGACCGATAATTTGTTTCCTATCTTAATCAATTTTAAAAGTTAGCATACCCAATGCTTTAAAATTTCTTTTAAATGAAATGGAAATGTTCAACCCTAGATAAATAATGATCTTCATGTACCCACGCCATAACCGCTAACAGACGCGCAGTTTTCAAAGAGATCACCCATTCATACATAGGCTGCTACTTATGTAAACGGAATCTGGGATTCCAATAATTTTAAACGCAATGTCTGACGTCCATGCACATTTTCGTTCTTTTTTTAAATACTGGCCGTTAATATTTTTTTTCTTATATACGTTAGTTTTGTTTTTGTTGGGTTTAAATTCTCATATTGCTGAAAAAATGGAACTCACTCGTGAAAATATTCGTGCTATGATTTATTACGATTTTCGACGTGGTTTAACGCAACAACAGTGCGTAGATCAATTAACTTCGACTTTTGGTGGTGAAGCTCCATCAAAAACGACTGTGTATCACTGGTTTAGTGAATTTAATCGCGGGCGGAGTAAGCTCACGGACGAAGTTAAAGAAGGTCGCCCGAAATCGGTGGTTGTGCCACAAAATATTGAAGCTGTTACGTATCACCCTCACACTGTGCAGAATATACGAGCAAGAACCAAGCGGTTCGGAGACTCTTTTCTTTGCCGCACCAACAAGACCTGGAATTCATTACCAGCACACGTGTTTCCTTCTTCCTACAGTCCCGGGGCCTTTAAGCGGGGCGTGAAAAAGCATCTGATGAGGCCACCATTGTAGCACTTAGTGTCTGTAATGGTGACCCTCTTTCCTGAGACTTTGCCTTTAGCTTACCATCAGGCGAGGTGAGGTCAAGTTGGCGTGTCCTATATAAAAATAAAAAATAATAAAAAGAAGGGGAAAAGAGAAGAATAAAACCGAGAGAAACAAGGCAGCTACGAAAATATCTGACAATTTCACCCACCCTAACAAGGGTGGGACTTCGCACCCTTGTTATTTGAAACACCTGTGAAAGCCGTAATGAGGACATATTTTTCCAAGACCACACATATTTAAAAACTTTAAAGGACGGACGTTACAACTACCGAAGCAAAATTATCACCAACTTTAACACCTTTTACAAAACGAATTCATGTGATTTTGTGCACTACTATTGACGGCATATGGGTATTCAGTATCAATAGCAGATACGATCGCATCTCCACGCGCTGATGCTTCATCGACACGGTTGCTGAATGCCGAAAGGCGTATGACACGAAAACGCGAGGCAGAATTGATAGAATATCTCAATCACGCGATTAAGATGCAGATCGAATGATGGTGAAGTGGTTAGAGTGGTTTAATGCAAGCTAGTGTTTTGAATATCTATTGTAGATCAGGTTCGATAAATTGTTTATGTGAGATCCTGATATAGACCACGTGGTTCTCGATGGACCATCCTATCTCTTTCCTTAAGTGTCTTTCAAGACTACTAAGGGATATATAGACGCTTCATATTTTTATTTAGTGTGCATAATCATTTAAATAGTCGATTAAAGTTCTCGTGTTCGTATCACAAACGATTTTGATGTGATCATTTATCTGTTTATTAAGTAATCAATTCATGCCGGTAATTGTTCCAACGATCTATACTCCCTCTTAGATGGACTAATGAAAGCCAATTCGAACCAATCGTGGGGAGACAGGGTGCGGTCTGCGCCACCACATCAAAGTACATTAGGTTGGATAGTTACTGAGATATTACGTTACATTAATTTAGGCGTTATTTACACCTAAAACAAGAATGGCAGTAACGGAATTTATTGCTTGAGAATGTTGTATCTCTAAAGTGCGTGCACGTATTGATTTTGGGAAGTATGTATGTTAGAACTTAAAACACATTCTAATCTATACTACTTAGTTGTTCTGTGAACAGTAGACCTCGCGAGCACCATTTGTAATACTTTTCTGGTATCCTTAAAAAGCATTTTAAAAACTATACCTATCTTCTTATTTTAAACTGTCTTGGATGTTTCACCAAAAACATAATGTCATCATTCTTTAAAAACACTACAGCAAACTTTTCCCCTATTGCTCATATGTTTTTCTTTATAACGAAGTTCTCATTTACGAAGCATAATTTTTTCTTACAACTTTAGTTGAAACATTAAGGACATAATTCCTCACAGATTGTGCGGAATAATGTTCTTGATGTTTCTGTTAAAATCATCAAAATCCCTTCATAAATAACGCGACAGCAAACTTCCCCTCTTTTCTCCCCCATTTTCCTTTCTATCAAAAAAAGCTCTCGATAAAAGTTGATTTTTAATTAGAGAACATGTGTGCTATGTTTGATGCTCATCGGTTAAAATATGTGTCCTCTAAACCGGAGCTGACAAACAAACAAAAATACTGACAAAAGCAAAATCGGACGCCTTGTCGAAACGGAGACTCGCTCGCTTTCCTCACTCGGTCAATTTTTATTTTTTATATAGGACACGTCAATTAGACTTTGCACATTGGTGGTAAGCTAAAGGCAAAATCTCAGAAAAGCGGGTAACCATTACATATATATACTAAGTTACAATGGTGACACTCAGCTTGATGGCCTCATCATATACTTTTTCGCGCCCCCCCTAAAAGCCCCGGGACTCTAGGAAGAAGGAAAGATGTGAGCGGGTAATGAATTCCAGGCCTTAATGTTGGGACAAAGGAAAAGTCTCCGAACCGTTTGGTTATTTTTTTTTTTTTTTTTTTTATATAGGACACGCCAACTTGACCTCACCTCGCCTGATGGTAAGCTAAAGGCAAAGTCTCAGGAAAGAGGGTCACCATTACAGACACTAAGTGCTACAATGGTGGCACTCAGCTTGATCGGATATTATAAATATATCGACATCTTAGCCCTGGACGTGTTGTCCATTGATGGAGGGACTAATTGGAAGAGCTCATCAGAACATTCACCATGGTACACACAATAAAATACTGCCAAGGACGATACATCTATACGCATCTGCAAAGGCTCTAGGGTGTTCGTGACCTCAGGATTCCCAATAATGCGGACCGCACGTCACTGCAACCTGTCGAGAGCATCTAGTAAGTACTTTGCTGAGCCATCCCAGAAATGCGAGCATATTCCACACAGGAACGAATTTGTATCTTGTAGAGAAGACACCGTTGCTCTGGCGTGAAAAACGCGAGGCTGTTTTGATGATACTCTGGATGTAGTTTTTGTTATTACATTGTGCATCACACTGTACAGTATTATAATAGCTTGATCTGCCTAATGGCCTAAAGATTAGTAATTTTGGCAGTTGAATAAAGAGGAAATTCACTAGTGTTGAATGAGAGTAGCACAGTTTATCATTTTCAAGCTACGAAATTGCATGTAGATAAGTTTCAAATCTGCTTCTTACAAAATGTAACCTCGATAAACTTTGGGGAACAAGCCAACCTCGCCTGGAATGCAGATTGAGTATAAAAAGCCCATGGATGTGCCCACTAATCATTAGTGGCATCAAAAGATTAGTCATAGATTTTGAGCCTAGATTATCGCAATATTACATTATACGAGTAGTTTGCCAGTTATCAATATAACTATCCGCACTCCTTTTTACAAGACGACTTCAACCATCTCTCGATATTCAAAAAATAAAACTTTTGACTGCTAAGTTCAAAAAATGTAGGTAACTTTTAATGGACTATGAGGGGTACACACCAAGCAAACGAAGGCGAAATATAGAGCTTTCAAATAAATGCGAATGGAACAGAGGACGTCATCACGGCGAAAGCAAATGGGATTCGCCATTATTACGGCACGCTCGACAGCCTGCGGTAATTATCGACGAACCTCACTCGGCGCGTTGGGTGTGAATTATTCTGTGGTACAGTAACCTATAAATCGTCGATACAAGTATATAAGTGTACGAGTAACTCATAATGAGTTTAGTCAGGCAATGCATAAACCGTATACATACATGTTAACACACACTCATGCCCATTGGTCACCTCAGCCGGTGGTGACGATGGTAATATATTACCTACTGCATACTGAGGCTGTAGGAATGAACTCATGTAATAAAATATAGTTATGTTATGAGTTCATGTACAGATTGCTTGTTTTTAGGGAAACAAATTTTCAATAGCTATATAACCTATATTTACTTGTACCTATTATTTCTATTTTCAGTTGTAATACATAAGGAGTGATTGAAGTTAATATAAAATTAACTGAACTTTAAATAAAGAATAGGATAATGAAGTTACGTCAGTTCTCATTTTTTAGTTTTTATTCATGTTTAAATAACCCAACTAACCCGACCATTAATTGGAAATTATTTGACAATAGCACGGTATGACGTCATGATTTGTTACTTAACACAAGCTTCTACAGAACTTACTGTTCTGGCGTTTAATCAAAATAAACAACGTTGACTTGACAGTCAACTACCCTATTCCTTTCAGCTGAATATCAAATGTCGGTGGGCGACAGGCACAGTAGGTCAATAGCGACAGAGGACAAAGGTTGCCGAGGTGAATAGTTCAAACATCCTAATTTAAAATAAAGGCATCCATAAAAAAGGAAATTGCTCATTTTAAAAACAGGGATCCTTCACACATCTTTAACAACCTGTGTAAAAGTTACCTAATTCGATAGATAAACTGATATAAAACCAGCGAAATGATATCTGCAAGTTTAGTGCTCTTATCAATCCGTTAGAGATTAGCATTATTTATGTGTGTAAATAGTGTCTTGTCAGTATCCTTGTACTGGTAACCCAGTAATAACAGAAACGAAGAATTTACACCCACATTTCACCAAATATATTCTTTTGCCTAGAAGGAATTTCATAATGACTGCGCTGTACATTGCCTATATTATGACTTTGTTCACCTTCATAAAAGTATCTACACGCGATTCAATCTGTCGAATAAATTTGAGTTTATTCGATAGATTAAAACATGAAATTGCATGGTGCTGCATTGATCCGTGAGTTAGAGCATACGTGTAAAAACTAATAGTGAGTCAACTCGGCTTTTGCGGAGCAACGATGCAATGCGGTATGAAATGGAACGGTGCCCCCTCCTGCCCTCGACGCCTGAGGTAAAATACAAAATATAAATATACATACATATAATCACACTTCTATCCCCGGCGGGTTAGGCAGAGGTCAATTAACATCCACATTTCACCAATCATAGAATTCGGTTCCACGTAATAGTGGTGAGCTTATTTCCGTCTTCTGGGCACTATTGTTGACTCAAGCCATGAATCTGAGGCTGAGTCTGGGCTGTATCTATCTGTTTGATGTTAAACAGCCCTATCATGTGGTGTCGTACAAGGCGACTAAGGCCTTGTACGACACCACATGGGAAGAGATGGGTCATCTAATGCGGAAGATTAACGGAAAATGCGATGAAACAGGTAATTAAAAGGGATTTATCCTTTTAACTTATATATTTAGTATATCCCTGTAGTGCTAAAGAGATCAAAACCCCGGATTGCAACTTGACAAAATGGCAAAGTATAAGTAATCCAAATATCAGATAATCATGGTTATGAAAGCTATTACATAATTTAAAAAACTGTCCTTTATTATCAGTAGGTACCTATTATTACCTACATACTCAGCTTTATTTAAGAACGAATTACACCACTTAAGAGCTGGTTTGACGCCACGAATTCTTGCCCCTATTAAATCAATTAACGGGTTACTATGATACGGCCATACCCGTATAATAAAGATTTCGTTCTTCAACAAATAATAACTGGCTGTTTATTGACGTGCCAATGCCACACACCATTTTTTAAACTAAGCCAGTTGAACTATAGACGCATTATTTGACTTGTTTAATTCGTGTCAACACAGTATGGTTAAAGAAAGAGATAACCATGTACAGCCAATGACAAAGGAGCTTAACAAATTCTAGTTTATTGATCACTAGGAGCCACCCTAAATCTCATATAAAATAATGAACTTTATTTTAATTGGGGATCACTTATACTTATTATAAAAAGATGGCGGATACATGTATTCCATTTTAAAATATTTTAGTGTTAATCACAAACTTAACATAAACAAAGAAATCGGACGGAGGCTCATCGAGGCGACCGGTGACACTCGTTCGGGGTCGTTCCTGGTCCAAAGGCTTGCCATCGCCATCCAACGTGGCAACGTAGCAAGTGTTAAGGGCAATTTTGCACTGGGAGCGATCAGGGGCGGGTTATTTGATTAGGACATGGACTAAGCATTGCTTGTTGGTATTTGTTATTAATTTGACGAATAAAATATGTTTGCTTTTTTATTTTAGTTTTTCACAAAAATATTTAAAGCCAGGCAAGAGAGATCCACGTTTTGAGGTGACCGTCAGTGATACTTGTAACGTGGGTTACAAATAGCAGGCCAAAGGGCCCCTCTCAGGCCCCGGCAGAGGTAGACTCGAAAAATTCTTCTTAAAGATGACATGAATGCATGTTTCACTGCCAGGGTCAGAGAAAGTGGACATGGAGGAATAATAACAGAAAAGCGAACTCCGGGCTTCGAGGCGAGAGCATCGAATGCAACCCGGACTAGGCTGAGATGAAGATATATCGGCTATCAGTCTCCCTAGACAAGTGGCAATTTGATGACCGGAGTATTGTAGAATAGTATGAAATGTATGGGATTTGACTTATTTGACAGTCGTAAACGCACGTATGTCATAAATGTCAAAAACGTCATTCTATTCTCCAATACGCCAGCCAACGAATTGCCACTTGTCTAGAGTCTAGAGGAGCTGGGTAGTGTCGAATCGAACAGGTTTTAACGTTAAAAGTTAACGTTAAAATAGATTAGGTAGCTATATTTTATAACATTTTTGGTTATTGACTACATCCAGTGCATATATCGCTTGACTGGCTGAATACAATTCAACACTAGGTATAACGTAACGGACAATCCGTATTCATTTACAATAAAATTTTACACGCGTCACAAACATTTGAAATAATTTTTTGATAAGATATTAAGCTGATAAGTACTATGAATTAAGTATACAAAATAAAGATATTTTAAAAACTGCTCACACTACCGTCGATAAATACTATAAATTATTGATAAATATAGGTCAGTGAAATAGGGTTAAGACATGTCAAAATTTTATAAGGCATGAGTGTTCTCTCGAATCGAGGCATTCTTGATGATCTTATCATCTGTATTTATAATGACCAAATTAAAACACAGTCAAATAAGTTTTAAAATTGAGGCTGTCTCAATTTGAATTATGTATCTATTCGCCCATCGTATTCCACTGCTGGACATAGGCCTCTCCCAATGTTGGGAGGCTTTGTCCTACTGTTTCCACGCCTGCCTGACGGGTTGGTACAGGGTTTTATTTCGAGTTTTCCTTCTCTCGCACTAATATCATCTGTGTAATTTTCCGTCCGTCGCCTCAGGTCGCTTCTTACGACACCCGTTGGTTGAGATGGGGTGGTGATACTTTTGAATTAACATTAGACTATTCATTTATGTTTTTTTTTTTCTTTTTATGTCTGGCCGATCTATAACTTAAATACCTACCTCAAGAACAAACTGCAAATAATTCAGCGACTTGTTGATACTTTTAAAAAGAGGTTGGCAAACAGCGCTAACTAGACCAAAACTAAGAATAGCATACTATGTGTTGTCTATATTCTATATTCTGATAAAATTGTGATTTCATTGCTGTTTCCCACGAATTATAAATTATAAGATAGTTGTTTGCAGTACGGTTCCACTATTTTTCAGATCCAGAGGTGGAACTACCATTGTTCAGAAGTTGGGTCAGCCACTGTTGTAAATTACAAATTTAGAATAAAAGAAAATAGAAACAATTATTTACAAACTGATAATAAATAAATCCCTACAAAAAACTACCACACCTAATTAATTATTTAGTCCTAGGTGTGATGTCACCCCTCCCCCACTTGAAATCACGCTTGTAGGTATCTACATTATGGAAATGTACACGCAATATACCATACAAGATATAATGTAGTGATTGAGGCAAATGAAAAGACAGCCATATTTTACGTTTCCAATGTCAGTAATAAAATAACTAAATGCTAAGTTATTATCAAAATGAGGCGAGTAACCTCGTAAGTACACGAGGTTACTCGTCTCATTTAATCGTTCTTCTTAGTTCTTAGGTATTACTTTTTCAAGGTGATCATACCGATATTTTGAACCTGAAGTTTACATAGATTAACTATGATAGTACTACCATATGTGACAGGCATATCCCTCGCACCCACACCTCACCTTCGGCAACCAAAACGACCCACAGGCGGCGTGCGTTTTAGTCGGTTCGAGTCCGACATAACCTCCTCCACCGGCTCCGGTGGGGAGGTATCCGTGGGGATTTTGCGCACGTAAAAAAAAAAAAAAAGTACTACCATATGTTTTTGTAAGACTACACGGGAGATATATCTAAGCAGCGATTACGTTAATTAATTAATTAATACATAACCTATTTGAGTTTTAAGTCCAGTATTTCCTACCAGACATATATTATAATGGTCTTTATATATTCTGGTTCGGTAGGGAATTATTGTTGAAAAATAAAATAAGTCATATATAAGTAATATATTTAAAAGTATGTGTATGGATTTCTTATGTGTTATAGTGTGTATGTATAATGTATGTATTATTATTGTGAACATAGATAAACATATCGCAAATTAGAACATCATCAATGTAGTATATGGTTTGTTATTTTGCCTGCACCTACCTCAATGTATCTCTGCATCACCCTAAGGTTGACTGTTAGATAATGCCTTTGGCATTAAGTCCGCCTTTGTACAAAGTTACTGTGCATAAAGTTGAATAAATGAATAAACGGGTAGTTAGGCCGCAAAGGATATATGGAGCTCTCACTTAACGCACCTGAACTATATTTCTGGACCCTCAGTTTCGCTTTAATATGTATAACATCAAGGACCCAATGTGGCGTAAGTTCTATCTACTTACAAAGCGATGTTCAGCCAGATAGACCAAAACATCACTCTAGTGCTACATCACTTCTTGTAGGGATGGAAAGCCTCCTGCGGTAGGGTCTAGCTGGTCAGCCTAAAGATAGATAATGCGTACCACGTATCCTAGTAAAACAAGCTCCTAGTAAACTACTATCTATGAATAGTACTAATACTTGATAGACTACACAAGACGCAATGCGGTACAGTCTATTATGTTGATTTTAGCGATTTTGATAGACAAGAAGTGGGACTGCTTCGGGGTGAATCATTGGCGCCCAACGGCGTCGGTTTTCATTCAATCGTCAAGTTAGTGATTTTGTGCGTTTGTACTGCAATATGGGTTATATATATGTGATGAATGGTGCTTTCTCTTGAGGACTACATATAATGATGGATTTAATCGATTAATATACTTACACGATTAATGCAATTTAAACTGTATTAGCATATTGTATTCGATGAATTTCATGATATGAAAACTCAGTTAGGGTTATATGTGGTTGACTGATAGAGAATGCCTGTGGCATTAAGTCCGCCTATGTACTTGTGAATAAAGTTAGAAATAAAATAAATATATATATATATATAATCGTATGTGATATGGTACTTATAATATATAAAATAGATGGAGTTGTAACTGATATGGCTTCGAATTCCACCCTAAATTCATCGTTAAAAACATTTTAAATTTACAAAATCGTGTGTATCTACAGTGTTTTTTACAAACGGTATCCAATCATTTGACAAAAAACAAATAATAAATTTTCGTTTGACAAACAACGTTTGACAAAATTATAGTTGATAAATTTATCATTTTACAAATTATTATTTTTTAATAAACTACTCACTAGACAAAATATTTACTTGGAAAAAATTCATTATGCCTTAAAATCATTTCACATTTATTTTAAACATGTTAGTTGGAAGAACAATTTTACTTTTAATTAAAAAGTAGGTACATATATAGGATACTTTATTTTCAGCATGAAAGTATGTTATTATGTAAGGTCTACCGAAACGAAATGACTAGGTTAGGTTATGTTAGAACTGCGACCACAACAGAATTCTATTATTTCTCTTAGTTAAGGTACTGTGTATTTTTTTCACAGATTTTTTTAATGACAAATTATCTATGGAATTAGTATAAGTAGATACAAAATTATAACTGACTAATAAATCTACCGACTTGATTTAATTAAATGAACTTTTGTAATAAAATTTTAACAATTGAAATATTTCTTAAGTAATACATTTGTGAAACCTGTATTATGTCAAATGATTCTTTTTAAAGTATGTTATATGTTTGCGAAATGAAAGTTTGTCAAATGATTAGTTTGCCAAACCTCGTTTGTAAAATGATATTTTGTCAACGTTTTTTGTTAAACAATAGTGAACCATTACACACACAACCCTAAGTACTAAGTATTACTTTTTGTGACTCAAGGTTTAGTTGTAACAATATCTATAATCAGGGGTTTCAGTCCCAACTCAATTCAGCTCCGGTGGTACCGTAAACGTGAGACGAATAAGTTGACGGTAACTAAGGTCGGTTCGTTCGACCGATCAAATGACCTTAAGACGAGACTTGGTGCAAAAAGCATTGTATGTAGGTACGTATTGTCGGGATTTGCGGAGTTGTGAAATCAATTAATAACGCCGTAATTCAATGGAAGACTGTTAAATAATATGATTTGCCCTCGTGATCATCGTTTTCGCGCTAGTCCCGGTCGCTATTCGAGGCTCTCGATGACATGTAAAATTACTATACTTTTTTTACCATAAAATAAAGACCTGCATAAAATAAGGACTACTTTTCCCGTTTGTTTACTCATACGCTTTTTGTGGTCATTGGGGAGTAAGTTATTTGTTTAAAAATACATATCTTATCTACATATAGCAACAGGAAAAATATTATTGGTAATCTCAAAAAGTTGAAAATAAATTGTGCTGGTTTAACTTTGATATAGATATTTGATAGTATATATAACGATCACAGCTCCCCCGACATGGAAACGCTTGAATCAAAATTTTACTAGGTATATCAAAAGGGCAAACCAACACAATTTATTTTCGTCTTTTAGGGAGTTGTTTTTTTGTGACAGGGGTATTTTAAATTTAATTTAGTTTTACACTTTTTAATTCGACCTACTTAGACTTGATACCCATTTTGAGGGAGTAAAAAAACGTAATACGCCATTTAGTGGTGGCAGCCATTTTGGATTTGAAATTTTTCATTTGATAGGTACCCAGTTGTGCAAAAATATGTTCTTCTTCGTAATTTTGTGACGGTGGCCATCTTGGACCGACTTTTCAAACTTAGTTAAGACGATAACCACTCAAGTGGACCGTGTGCTTATCTCCCATCTAAGTGGTATAAAAAAGAAGACTCTCGACTAATATACCTTTCAAAAAATCTAAATCCAAATTGGTAGGTACATCCAATCAGGAGCTACGAGGCTACGATACGAAAATAAGAAAAAGTCAGAGCCTCTCCTTGAGAAGCTGCAAAAGTACAGTGGTACAGTTTTTAGATTGAATTGAACTCATTTAAAAACGTTCTGGCTAATAATTCATGATGTTTTAAATGAGAACTCCCATTGACAAACCAAATTGATGAAGAGGTCGTTTCAATTGTTATTGATTGATTCCGCAACCTGTTATTATCTAGCAGCAATGAAGAAATTGAATAGGTAATAAATAAGTAGGTATACGTCATCGCGTTATAATCGTTTTTAATGAGGCGAGTGACTACCACGGAAGGTGGGACGACCGGATGGAGTGATAACCTGAAAAAAGTAGCTCGGATATGAAAAGCTCGACATGAAAAGTGCAATAATAGGTATTGCACTTTTCATGTCGAGAAGCGGGTGCTATGTAGAGAAGCTTATCTAAGCTTATATTTGTCTACCAATGAAAAGCCAAATTGGAGCGCTAATGAAAAAAAGCGTTTACATAGGAATACATTTTAAAATTTCGTGTAGAGTTAATCTGATATATAAAGAGTTTGTTCAAAGGGGTGTTTAAGTGCACATAAAACGTCCCATCGGACAAGTTTGAAGGTGGTTCGTCCTTTGTAATCCAAATGTAGATTTGAAATTTGATTAATATCTATCCAACGTGGTCATACATATCTCAAATCCTTTATGCTTGTTACCTGGCAAGCGCAAAATCTGCTGCGAAAAGGCTAAAAGCTTTCAATGGAGATACACTAACTGTCAAAAACATACTAAGCAAAACAGCCTAAAACATCCTTACCGTTTTTTTAAATTGCTGGCATTACGAACATCAGCCCCAAGTGGCTAACTTCAAGTGACTAACTACCACAAACTATATTAATGTATCTACATACGTGCATTGTTAATAATGTGCAACATTTACCTCATCCTTGTTATAAAAGAACTGAAAAGAAAGGAAGCACGATTATAGGGTTAACAAGCTTTAACACTGCATACTTAACATACATCCTGATTTAAAAATATTTATGCTATAAGTTAGTAACTTAGTAGAGGCGGCCAAGGCGACAAAACAGCAACTGTTATATAAACAGGAATATATTTTACCCTACGGGCACGTATAGACAGTCAATATATTAGTATTAAAGTTATCGGAATATTTACCATGTTGTATTGTTCTGCATTTCCAAAAAATGTGGATGCTCACGATTTTGTCATCCTGGCGCAGGAGCCATGCTAATGTTCTCTATATCGTTCTATTTTTAGTATATATGTAAGTACTGCCGAAGCAAGTACGTTTTTGGAAACTCAGTACAATACAACAGGGTAAATATCCCGATAACTTTAATACTAATGTAAATGACTATGAGAGTTCAAATACCAGTCAATATATATTGCGATCCAATATCGTTATCGGTTTAAAGACTTGACAATGCACTTGCTGACGTTTCTTATTAGTTATTGATATGCAAATCAACGCGATTGGTCTCTACGATTTTGGATCACAATATCGTACGCAATACCAAAATGCGATCCACAGAAGCAAATACGAGAAAAGGGAAGACGATACATATGGGAATCGCCCAAGCACGTGGATAAATTGGAGATATAGATTATAATTAAACTAGTGGTAGATTCTAGCACATCTATTCTCCTCTGAAATCTGCTTCGATGAAAAGTTACGACTTTTCACAGCAGCTGGTGTAACACTAACCAAATCAAAAATACAAATACATTTCCAAATATCAAACGCCACGTCCAAATTGCCTTTTTCGTATGCGCTAGTAAAATGTATTTGATCGATTTGTAACATAATTCCCTAGCTGAATAGGCGACACGCGGCTCTAGGGTAGGGAGAACGACGCGCCCCAAATTTTTAAGGCACCATTTCGAACGTGGTCCCATTAGTCTTTCTGAATGACTTTTACTATCACAATAGCATTATACGTTATGTATATTCTGAAAACAACCAATTTTCACATAAAACTGAGTTGCACGAAGCGTTTAATTTTATCGGACCGTAAAGAAAAGAGAAGTCGTTAACATTGCTTTCAAAATTAAAAATGTTTTAAACTTTACGCATTATTGCTTAGACATTCCACTTGGTGAGCACTCAATGAGCACTCAATAATTCTTTGCTGGATTACGAGTAGCTATGGCCGCCACTACTTTGAGCACTTGACATTTTTGAGCTTTCAGCTATAAATATTTCATAGACTGGTTATATTAAATAATAATTCATAGGCTAAAATAAAAAGAAACACATCGATAACATTTAAACACAATTCACATGTTTGAACGTCTTTTACAAATATCAACTCTTTGGGTTTCTACTGTGAGTAGGTATTCTAAATTCACGACATCCGAATCCCGTTAAATAATCCACACACTTAGTCATAGTATAAGTACAAATTCTAGAATAGAATCCAGAACAGTGTAATTAATCGAAAGAACGAAGTATTTCTAATGATACCTTAGGCCCATAGATCAGAATTTTAATAATACCTATTCTGACAATTTTAACACATTTTGCATATTTCCTAATTCAAAACAGTCATATAAACTAAGTCCTAAATCTTTAGATAACATAGAGAATACGAAGGTTTTAAAGAATCAATAGCTATGTAAATTTTATTGTATCAACCTTAAAAGGTCCGGCCCTAGTTCTGGCGGTAATCCCATACAGTACTAATGACAAACGGGTATTAGCTCCCGGCATATGCTATATTCTTAATTTAAATCGCTATGTTTCTGCTTGCAGTTATACTGCTGCATATATTTTTAGGAAGTATGCATTATAATATAATTAGCAGTTTCGTCTGAATGCCAAATTAGGTAGGAACGTCTCTTTGGGATTTGCAATTTTCGTAAATATTGTCGTAATTTATTTAATAAGCATAATTTCTACAGAATTCGAATGTATTGTGTTTTATGACATTGTAAAAGATACTACACCCTGTATGTACTGTATGTCAAGCATACTTCACGGACACCGAAACAAACATGCAATATTATGTTATTACAAACAGTTAGCTATGTTCATTCTCTAGCAAAAAAAATATGGTTATCCTTAAAATTATGTAATGTACAGCAGGCTATCGATTCAATAGCATGTACAACATTGCTTATTCTTAAACGATGACATTCCACAGATATAGCGCCGTACGACTTTTATAATCAAAAATTCAATAACTGATTAATAGATAACGCTAGTGAAACGTTACATAGGGTAGATATTAGTCCGTTATCAAGGTAGAGATTAGGCGTGTACGTTAAATATTGTATAGGAGCGGTTTCTATAAACTTAAATAAACTAGGAATAGATATTTCGATTTTGTATGTAACAAGATTGATGAAACTTCTCCATTGGGCGCGAAAGTCCTAACACTACAATTATATTTAATTTATCGAAAACCGAATCATATTAAGTCTTTTTATAGATCTTCGAACAAATGCGTGTGCGCTTCACATTCGCTGTTTGCGGCCTTATGCGTATGTACGCATGCGGACAAGATTGCCAAGTACCGTTTCGTGCAAATCTTATGTATTTTTGCACGAAATTCGTCCAATATTATTTGCAACTTTAGTGCTACACTCATATCCTTAGCGACCCATGAAGCCCAAGCTTCTTACAAGTCGTTAAAACACAAAAAGGGGAGGGTGGCATGGCGAGTGCCTAATCCTCGACTATTTTACTCAACTGGCCAGCGATTTGACTCATCGTAGCCTTTTTTACAGCCATTGCCACGCAATTGGCAAGCGAAGAAATGGCAGCGGAACCGCGAACAATAGTTGCTGAGCCATTACACTGATTTTCACTTTGCTACACAAACAACAGGGATCTTACCTGTTTATGCTTGATTTTTGATGAATTCTGGTATGCATTCTCCAGTTTCGGATTACTTGGTGCCTTCTTTGGTCTTGTGTTCTTAATACCTAATGACTTGCCGAATGGTGTGAACCAATATCTGAAACAAATATAAATAACTTAGCATAACAGTATTACACATAAGACCGTCCGCTGACTTATGCATGTATGTGCTTGTTTCATGCAAAAAATAAAGTGATAATTTCGTGCAAACAAAATATTTATGCTGCTTTATGTAGTTGCGCAAAAATACGCAACGCGATCACACGCATAAGGCAGTGGACAAAACTAGTTCCAGTGATTAAATAGAAAAATAACTGTAAATGTGGTCGGAAAAAGTGAATATTCAAGACGAGACTTGAACCCGCGACCAGTTCCTCACAGGGGAATAATCTGACCACCTGAGTTACTTGGACATGACTTGGGTATTCAAATTTTACATTTGGAAACTTAGGTCAATTTTCCCAAAAAATTCTTTCTTCAATTCAATTCATTTATTTGCTTCGAATATGGTTACATTATAGGTCTTAAAAGCTAGTGAATACAGCATATTCTGCCCCATAGAGCATGCAAATTTTAATGTCATTATCTTTACAAGCATAGTGTTTCAAAATTATATTATATTCAAAATTATTAATATATTAGATTTTCTTATTATTTGTTCCTGTGTGTTATGGAAACGGGATAAGTATTTTATGCTGGCATAGTTGCAGATGGATCAGATGAAGAGGTTTTGGTGATTTTGTCACAAAGCATTTGTAGAAATATCTATAGAAATATAAAACTACATATGACTGCCTCAGTGGCATAGCGGTAGAACTTTCGACTACCATGCAGGGGGTGCGGTTTCGATTCCCGCTCAGTACAAATATATGTATGCATGAATATGCTATATTTGCGTTGGTCTGGGTGTTGCTATGTATAATATGTATTTACAAAAACAAAAAATCTAAGTATGTTTATCTGCATTCTAGATACCTTAACACCAGCTAGTTAAGCTATGCTTACCATGAATAGCCTAGGTAGGTCTAGCACTGTGTAGAATGTTGTAGAATATTTATATACTGATTTATCTTCAGTTGTAATACTATATAAAACGGGTTAACTACATTTTGTGTTTTACTAATTAACTTGGAAAATGTGTACAAGGTAGGTCTAGCACTGTGTAGAATGTTGTAGAATATTTATATACTGATTTATCTTCAGTTGTAATACTATATAAAACGGGTTAACTACATTTTGTGTTTTACTAATTAACTTGGAAAATGTGTACAACTAAGAATTTTTCAAGGTTTTATATTTTATAGCTGTTGACCATGGCTTTGCTCATATGAAGCTTCAATCATATTCCTGCAATCCATGGGAATTTATTTTCGGTGTAAAATATCTAAGTGTTATTCCAGCCTGTAATCTATCCCTGTACCAAAAATTTCAGCCAGATCAATACAGCCGTTAGAGTGTGATTGCATAACAAATATAGAAACATCTTCCTTTACCTTTCCCATTGATAATATTAAGTAGGAATTATAGATAGATAGATAGATATAGGTATCTATCTATCTATCTATAATTCCTACTTTGCATTGCATTATCATTTATTAATAAAAAAATGCTACAAGTGTGAGGTGCAGCTACTACAGTGTAGTTTTAAGAACCTTGCCGTATTACCTATGTCAATAACTCTTTTAAGTGATAAATGTATTGAAATACCATAATAAAAATTTTCTACGAATAAAAATATAATAACAATACATTTGAAAATTCTATACTATTACAACACAGAGTGAACAATGATTATTTATACAACAGAAAAATATAATTATTAGTCGTTAAAAATGTGTGTAATGACAAATAAAAATTATTTAATGAAGTTAACTTTTTTAATTTTAATTTTGGTAAAATGTAGCACCTTGCCTTAGAAATTGTCTGAAGA
This sequence comes from Eilema griseolum, assembly GCA_963662185.1. NCBI lineage: Eukaryota > Metazoa > Arthropoda > Insecta > Lepidoptera > Erebidae > Eilema > Eilema griseolum. The sequence goes on from OY759249.1 coordinate 10,552,676, forward strand.
AATACTTATACGCTTACAAAATATCTAGCATGTAATACTTTCTCTAAATTATCATTTATTGAGTTCATCAATGCATCAGAAGATGGTATTCATCTGTGCGATGCACTGACACACATTCTTTCTTCAGTCATAACTCCGAAGTGGGTTAACTCACGTTTCTAGCACTCGTCGTAACACTAAAAGTACCAGTGCCAAGAGCAGGGGGTAGAGCAGATGTCTGTAATCGTTATAAACAACATCCTTATCGGGTCCCGGTGCGAGATCTTCCCAGGTTGTATTCTGCGGCAACCATATCCTTTCATCCCAGAATGTGTCCAAAATCACCCGCAACATTATTAACACAAATGATCAAAAAATCACGTTTGCGTTCAACCACTTCTACTTCCACTCAGACTATTAATTATCACGCCATAAACACACCCTAAATTATTTATCGACACAACCGTCCGAGAGCCGACATGACATTACACAGACTTGACAGCTTGATTTGACAGCGACTGGAATTTGACACAGATATTTTTTTTTTTTTTTTATATACCTAGTAACAAAAATTTTGAGATGAGGATAAGTTTACGGAGCATGCTTTTAGCCTGACAAGTATACATTTCAGGAATACCTCACATTTTAATTTCAAGAAAAGACGCACTGTTGGGCTTTAACTGTTTTTCTCAGTTTATCAGCATGTCTGGCGTGTGATTAACAAAATACAAGATGGAAAAGTTATCAGCTACAGCGTCTCATAACAGTTTCTAAAGTTTTTCACAAATATGTTTACATTATATCTTACTCTTTGGTATATTACTTACTCCGTGAAATGACCTAACCTTAAAATCTTAATGTCATCTCATTTCTCATTTTCTCGTCAAATGTTTATAACAACAGTGTGTGAGTTGGGTTATGTGAAATATTACACTACGAATTTACGACGATACAAAGCTAAATATATGAGAATAGCAAGATTTTGAGAGAGAAATTATTATACAATCTCAAGGGAAGAAGTCTTCACACAATTTTCTTAAAAACAGGCGTTGAAGATCTTCTCACTTATGAACAATGTTCTTTTGTCCAACGTGTGCTAATATTCTTATGGTCGAAGAAGGCCCGGAATCTGGATTGCGGTATGCTTGCAATACTTGCCCTTATGTGTACAACATTAATAAAAAAGTATCTTCACGCACATTCCCCAAATTAAAGGTTAGTTTCAGTGCATTGCATCATTTGTAATAGCTGTTCTCAGACCACTTTCTTAGCCAAGACCACACTATTATTTATCTATTGGCAAGTTTGAGAAATTTTGTATTTATACTAATTTTTGTTTCAGGAACTCGATTATATTATGGGTGGTGCTGCTGCATGGGAGAATGTAGACTCTACAGATGCTGTTTGCCCCAAGTGTGGTCATGGCAGAGCATTCTTTATGCAACTCCAGACTCGCTCGGCTGATGAACCCATGACTACATTTTACCGATGTTGTAATCACAAGTGTGCTCACAATTGGCGTGATTAAGACTTTTATGCTGATTAAGTATAGTGCTAGTACAATTAGTGATTGACTATGAATTTCTTCCTAAAACTGAACTTATTTCCTAGTTTCTTAGTAAAAAGTAAAGGCTCTTTGCCAATCATGAAGATAGAAAAGATGGCTCCAATATTATCAAGTTTCCAAGAAGCATCTCCTACAGCCGCTGCAGAGTTCTTAACCAAAGGTGAAGTTATAGCGGTACCAACTGATACCATATATGGATTAGCTTGCAGTGCCAACTGCCCAGATGCTATAAAAAAGTTATATGCCATCAAAGGTAGAGAATCTGCCAAGCCTGTGGCAATATGTGTATCATATGTATCAGATGTTCGAAAATGGGGTAAAGCGGACCATTTACCTGATGACTTGCTTGAGAAATTGTTGCCTGGACCTGTCACTGTTGTTTTAGAGAAGACAAAACTTCTGGACAATCCATATCTCAACCCTGCTACCACTAAAATAGGAATCAGGATACCTAACCATGATTTTGTAAATCAAGTTACACAAATTTTTGACAACCCTGTTGCTCTCACAAGTGCAAACTTCAGTAATGAACCATCTACTTTGTCTATTAAGGAGTTTGAACACCTTTTTGGACATTTGGGGGCTGTATTTGATGGAGGACTATTGAGTCAGGGTTTAGATCAAAACAGAACAGGGTCTACAGTTATTGATTTAGCTAAAAAAGGGGTCTATAATGTTATCAGACGAGGAATTTCATATGAACGAGTTTTTCAAATCCTAGAGAGTTATGGTCTTAAAAGCATTGTTTAAATTTTAGTATCATCTGTGATAGTATTAATAAATGTTAACTTCTAGTTGTTATATTGTTTATTTATGTTGTACACTGAATTTTAAACCTCAAACTACATACTTTCACCGAAATTGCAAAGCAAATAACCAAAGGGCATTTTGTCTGCTCTGCATTTTCTCCACCTAATAAGAGTTATCTACTAGAAACTAAAAGATGGACTGGATACATCTATGATAGCTACATAACCCAGCAATACTGGGTGCTGTGTGTCCCGGACCGGTACATGTGGCGTCGTCGCCGGCCGGCGGTGCCGCGCGCGCGCACGAACCTGCAGGCCGAGGCCCCGTTCACTCGGGCCTTTCGCGCCCTCAATATGATATCCGAAATAGTGGACATGTTTGCGGGTTCTCTGAGTGAGTTCACAAAGGCATCTTTGTATGTCATTAGTTATAAGTTATAGTTAGTAGAATAGGTTAAGATTTACAATGTACAATTTGCTACCTGCCGCGTTGGGGCAACCTGTAATGGTAGTTACATAAGGAAAATAAATAAATAAATGATTTTCTGTACTGGCCAATGTGCACATACAAATGCTCTACAGTCTCTGGTAAGGTCACATCTGCCTTTCATCCTATCAAGCAGGGCCAAAATAGTGCTTACTTCTCAACATTAGTGGAAGAAAAGTATACCCATCTGTTGCACAAATACTAGCAGAGTCCCATTTTAAGTGACACTCAATTCCTGGTGAAAACAAAGTGAAGTAGTTCGCCTTTGACTCTGACAGTGCCTTGGTAATGTGGAATCCAATTTGTGGACAATCCAATTAAAGGAGGTTGTAATTAGGTTTTATATAAGCAATTCAAACAAAGTGTTTATTACAAACAAGGTTACATTATGAACAACAAGAACAAGCATTTTTATTTTCAAAAATAAAAATGGCCAATAACCATCAAAGAATTAAATTTACAGTTTATATTCATCTATGAAGACATTTACAATTTTTTATCATGTTGTCATGAAGCATAAGTACACTGTCTCTGGACTACTACAGAATGGTTCAGTTAGGGGTTCCTAGTTAGGCCTAGGTCTTTTAGAATTTTATTTGATTGAGTAATTCAGGATTAAGTTATTAAAAACATCTATTTTGAGCCACATACTAGGTTTTTCATCACAGTTTTTATGCCAGGTAAGTCTAAAGTATTGTTTATAGGTGCTTCTCATTTTGTCAGATATTTTCATCGTAGATATCAGTGTATGGTCAAGATCTGATGCCGAATATTATATTATAGAAGAGTTTAACAATGTCTTGATTCAGTCTAATGGGACATTTTACTGTCCTATATAATTTTTTTAAATTGATAGAATATATTAATAGATAATAAAATAATCATATTAGAACATTACAGATAATCTAAGATTCACAACACAACAAGCAGTTCGAGACATGATACATATACTCTATGAGATACATAATTGAGCTATTCATCAAATAAATAACATATATGTTTAACATATATGTTTATATTTACAGTCTGCTAGGATAAAATACTTGAAACTAAGGTAGAAATTATATTACTAAATTCAGTTCAGAAGTTATCAATATGCAGTCAAAATAAATCACTGTGTCCTACTCCTCCTACCACAATATTCCTGAGACATTAGTTAGTACTGCGATGCAACGCTGAGCTAAGAGGTTTTCTGCTATTTGGCAGTTTGGCTTCTAATCTTTGCCAACGGTTAGGTGGCCAGACTATGTAAGCTGCTTTAGCATTCACTAAACCTAAAGAAACAGGCCCAAAAGTATTGCTGTCTAATGTATGGCCTGTATGATCACCTTCTACCCAGCAGTGCCCTTCAGGAATCTTCACGTATTGGGACTTATAACCAAGGGTGTTCACAATATCGCCTTGTAATGCTACAATACGTTTGATTATCTTCTGATTCGGATCTTTCGGCGACACCAATGAAATCACGTCACCTCTTTGTAGATTAAAATCTTTGACTGCCCATCTCGACAGGAACACATAGTCGTTGTTGTTGCTCTTGGAATCCGGATTCAGCACTGGTTGCATGGATATGCCTTCTACCCTGGCCACATATCCCACCGTGTCTAGAAAGGTTATACCGATCGGTACACCTAGAACGATGGACTTGCATAAGCTTCTGAACCACATGAATGCACTGGTACGTAATTTTGTAACAGAAATGTGATAGGCATAGTCGGTTCAGAATACAGATTGTATTTTTTATGGTTTTAATAACATTTTAATATACTTTTTAAATTGAGGTAGTTAAGAATTCTTCATAGGATTTAAGAATCGTAACATTGACAATGACATATCACATAATAGTTGACATAACAAACCCCACTGTCAGATGAATTTGACAAACATTCAAAAAATATACTTTTATCTGTGACTTTCGTATGACGCTTCTAGTGTATGTACCGGCCTTATTTAGCTAAGCTAAAAGCATATCGAGAATATCTTCCCTGTCACGTCACGCTCATTCACTAATGAATGACCATAAAGAATACTGTCGGTCTTTACAAATACTCAAAAAAGAAGTGTTGATGCTTTCTATAGTAAATTACAACCAACCAAACAGAATTTTTGGACATTTTATTTGTGTGTAACGAGTATAATATCAATTGAATTAACCTAAATAAACAAATGTTATTAACATTTAGGACTCGAGAAGTGATCTGATGTTAATCCTTGTTGGATTCAAGTGTTTCGTGGTCGAGAAAAACTTACAATCTGCATAATCAGCTGTCAGTGAGATAGATCATCTGTCCCTGTAAATATAAAAGCTAAGACAATCACAACACGTTTTAGTTGGATATGTCTATATAATGAAGTAAACAAGCGAGCTACAATGTGACCCTGGTTGCGCCCGCTTCAGACAGCGATCTCGAAGCTGATATGGGGTAATAACCTATCAGTGGAGTGAGGCTGCTTACGGTATGGCTGGACTCCCGTAAGACGTAAGCACGAGTTTCAGGATTGAATGGTATCGGTAAACACTGAAATATGTCCGGCGACTACCCGTTCGCGGCGAAGTTTGTGAGCCCCGTGAAGTGCAATGAGAAGCCTTGGGACCTGTGGGTCAGTGAAATAGGGCACTTGTCGCCGCGGCGGGATGACGATGCCACGTTCACTTCGCCCGCGGCGGTGGAGGCTAAAGGTGGTGCCTCCGTCCGCCGCGTTCACGATTCGCACCCCTATAAGCAGGCAGAGACCAGAAACGCACGGTACCGCCGTGCAGGTGTTAACCGCCTCAAGTATGAAAGCATGAGTCTCCATGGACTGTTCCCTCAGATGGACATGTTGAATGCAGCTGTGTGTCATATGTGTGGAGTGATAGTGAAGTGTAGTGCGGCTTACAGACATTTGCTCGAGTCCCATAATGGTACTGAGCCTCTTCTCCCACCCCCACGGCCCGCTCCAGTAGTCAAAAGCCGCAGCCGGCATAAAAAAGAAGCACCACCACCTACCGTCCCTATAGATATACTCCCAGTGAAAATGGAACCTTCCCCAGTACACACTGCCACTCCTCCATTATCAAGGATAGTGTTACCTCAGCCTGAATTACAGTATCTAGATGAGTCTAGCACTTCTGCATCTGTAACACCTGAAGTTAAGGTATGTATGGAGCGTGGGGAGATACCAGTTGTCAGTATACAAGACACAGAGGATCTACCCCTCGGTGAAAACTTGACAGATGATATTTTTGCTATAATGAACTCTGAGGGGATTCAGAGTGCAGACGATATCACAAATGCAGCTGATTGGAAAAATATTATCAGAGATATTGGAAATATGCAAGAGATTAATTTTCCCCAACCGACTGATAATGTACAAACTCAAGATTTATATGCTCCTCTACACACACCTTCTCTATCAGCTTACACATTGACTGAAACTGACTTATCGAATCTACAATTTGCACCAAATGTCCCATCATCTCCCATGCTGCCTACCGTAATAGAAACAAGTGTACACAATACCCAAGCTTTAAAACCAGTGACAACGCCGAGTACACCGTCGTCAAAGTCGAGATCGAAGCCAAGTAAAACGAAGTTTAACCTACGAGAATACGATCCGAACAAACATTGTGGTGTGGCCACCGCAGAGAACCCGAAGCCGTGTACGAGGTCTCTCACGTGCAAAGCACACGCACTGTCGCTCAGAAGAACCGTCGAGGGGCGCTCAAAACCCTTCGACACATTGCTGGCGGAGCATCGAGCGTCGCGGGATGCTGGGGCGGCCGCGGCGGCAGCGGCGGCGGCCGCACCCGTTCTCTCCACGCCCGCGCCTCCGCCCCCCGCGCCGCCTGCTGCCGTCCCCATTAATCTCCCACCGCTCCTAGTCAATAATACGATAGACCTGAGCTCGTTTAACGGCCTCACTGCCGAGCAGCAGGTAAACGATATTTATGCAAGTCTGCTCAGCGTGGAGGATCCCAACTCGGTGCTTCCAGATACGTCAAGCATAACTTCGCTGTTGAGTCAGCCGCTCGCAGCCGAACCATTTCTGATGCCGGACGACGCGGATATTCCACCGGACGTGCCCATTCTCAGCATAGCTTCGCCATTGGAGCGACTGCCGGCGCTGACGGACGAGAAAGTTGACGAAGGCCCGGTGCCTCTGGTTCCTACCGACGTATGTTGGTACTCCTCGTGTCCGCGTCCGCTCGCGCTATGCACTTTCAATGCGTCGCACGCCGGTGGCGCGATAACCCTAGGCAAAAAATTCGCAACAGTGCGGAGTAATATAAAATCGTCGCTGTCGCGATCGCAGTGCAAGTCGTCAGGTGTTGTGAACAATTATTATTATAATCAAAACGCTATGTCGTTATCGAAAAGTGTACATATAAACACTAGTAAAACTAATAAGCCCGAAGTGCGTAAACTTATAGTGACGTGTAGTGGCAGCGGTGTTAGCGGGGTTAGCGGAGTAAGCTCGGGGACCAAGGACATGCAGCAAACGCTGAGCGAACTGTTCGGTGGCGCTGACGTGCGGCACGCGCTCAACGGGCACGTCGAGCGGCGAGCGCGAGGCTCCGCGCTCAAGCTCACCCCGGGCAAGCGCCCGCCGCCGGCCGTGCTCGACCTCAACTTCTCGCTTGACCCACTGCTCGCCGACGAAAAGTGCTAAGCACATTGTAAGCAATCACTGGTTGTGTAGTCACATAATAATGTATATTTATTTTTCTGTAAAAATCGAATCGGGTTCACAGTATGTAAAATAATCACGAATTGTCCCGAATTGGAATTTAATGTTATGATAATGTTAAATCTCATCTCTTTTTTTTTTCAAGAAGCGAACTCATGTTTGTATTATTTTGTATATTATTATTAAGATTTTTTTTAAATCCTTCTCCGAAATGAGATTCGGTAAGTGTCAATGAATAATTAAAAATAGATTATTGCCGAACGGTTGTATTTTTTCGAAATGACATATTACTCAATGTTGATACTGAATTGAATACTGATAAATGGCCTAGGATAAAATAATGGTTTAATGTGATGAAAATTTCCATGTAAAAATATAAATACTATTAAAATAAGTATATCCATAATAGTAAATCGCCTCCTTTTGAAAATAAAGGCAAATACCTCAATAACTAAAAAAATAACTTGTTTTAATTGACCGGTTTGTACCTAATAAATAGAACAGCGTGTATGGGGCCCTATCAAGATCGTCGCGTCCAAACAAACCTCACCTGCAAGGCTGCTATCATTCCTCTCGGGGTTCAGGAGTCCTATAACAGCCGTTTCCGCAAAACCAAATATGGAAATGAGTCGATGAACGACCTCCGCCCCCCATGAGCGCCGGCCTGGGGGTGACAGGTGAAGCCGCCTGTCACCCTGGCAGAAGCAGGCCGCGGCGGTGGCGCGCGTGGCGCGCCTCCCCGTTTCCGGGGACGAGTTGGGGACTCTGTAGTCCCCACACGCGAGAAGAGGGCCATATCGTGAGAGATGGCCCTGGGTCGGCCGGGGTGCGAGGGATATGCCTGGCAACCTCACCTTCGGCAACCAAAACGACCCACAGGCGGCGTGCGTTTTAGTCGGTTCGAGTCCGACATAACCTCCTTCACCGGCTCCGGTGGGGAGGTATCCGTGGGGATTTTGCGCACGTAAAAAAAAAAAAAAAAAAAATATGGAAATGAGTATAGAAGATTGGATGCCGGGATCGAAAGCTTTTGGTACAACCAGCCCCCTGTAAGTACAAGTGGCAATTCGTTGGGCGGCGTATTGGTATTGTAGAGCTTCTTTTTAGGTGCGCTAAATCCCCACGGATACCCCCCACTGGAGCCGGTGGAAGAGGTTATATCGGACTCGAACCGACAAAAACGCACGCCGCCTGTGGCTCGTTTGGCGTATTGTAGAGTATATGAGATTGACGCGTATTCTGACGTTTATGGCAATCGTCAACGTATGTCAATACCATACATTCATCATTATATATAATACGCTGCCAACGAAATGCCACTTGTCTAGGGGGGCTACAGAATACCACGGCTATAATAACCTCGTGTTGTGTTCCCGACTAACCAGAGCTCAGTGGAGAGTTTTTGTGCTGTCAGTCAGAAGACCAAAGGCTTGTCCTGATTTTATGTTCTGCACTGAGGGCACATAAAATCTCTGTTCTTGCAGGTTCGGCAGCACGGATGTGATACACTGGTGTTACACATTCATAGGTCACGGTAACCACTTTCCATCAGGTGGGCCGTGTGCTTGTCTACCACCTAAGTTGTATAAAAAATGGGGACCAGGATTGGCGCTCGGATGAGTAGAGTAGAGTACAATGATCTTAATTATTATAAATTACTTTGTACCTTCAAAAGACGTACGAGGCAAAGAATTACCTCACGGTATTGGAGTCAGACGGCAGTTGCTCCCGTTATAGTCACAAACAAAAAGCGGTTCCCGGACTCCAAAGAACGCCTTGGCTATAACTAGGCGTCTGATCGGTCACTCGCGTAGTGTATCTATTATTATACATTTACATGTAATTGCATTGGAATTCCGACGCATCAGATTCGGGACAGCATTTCCGTGAAATGTATTGCAGACCTTCAGAGGTAATTGGGACTATTTTTTTTATACCGCTTGGTTGACAGACAAGCACACGGCCCACCTGATGGAAAGTGGTTACCGTGGCCTATGGATGTGTGCAACCCCAAGGGAGTCGAACTCGCGCTGCCTACCCTGTAAGCACAGAGTATATGTGCCGTCAGTGTAAAAGACAAAGCAAGACAACAATTTATACTGTAGATTGATGGCACTTGGTGTCTTGTATACACATATTTATACACAAGTTTATAAACCTTTGAGGATGCCGTAAGGCGAAACCGGTCAGGTGTAATAAGCAATAAAGTAATGTGGAAAAGTACAAGTGAGTTATCAATATGTGTAACAAGCTTTTGGTTTTCCCACTGATAGCACAAAAACTCCAGTGAGCTCTGGCTACCCTACTCACCGCTGGGAACACAACACGCGCGGTATTCTGTAGGACAGAGGTACTTCCCCAGTGGGACTGCCTAATTGGGCGGAAATACCGCCGTGTCCTATCTCCTTACAACATATACTTCATGTTCGACCAACAAAACTACTGGAACGATTTAGATGAATCTTTGTCTACCGTCGTTCTCAAATTGTACAACCAGTATCGGTATCGTCTGCGGCGGCGGCGCGCCTCCCCGGTTTTCCGGGGATGAGTTGGGGACTGTAGTCCCCACACACCCGAAGAGAGGGCCAGATCGCAAGAGATGGCCCTGGGTCGGCCGGGGTGCGAGGGATATGCCTGTCAACTTCACCTTCGGCAACCAAAACGACCCACAGGCGGCGTGCGTTTTAGTCGGTTCGAGTCCGACATAACCTCTTCCACCGACTCTGGTGGAGAGGTATCCGTGGGGATTTTGTGAACGTAAAAAAAAAGTATCGGTATCTTATATCATAGGTAGCCTATAGGACTGCGTGCTCATTGACCACAAAAACGCTAAATATGGTAGTGTTTAGTGTTGGTTATCTCGTAGATCACTTGATGCTGACGCCAGAAACGGTGCGCACAGTGAGCTATGAAATCAAATCAATTTATTGCGATATATGGGTACACAGGTTACAAGTAAATACATTTAGGTTCCACCATATTTCAGCCAGATTGGCATGCAATAACGTCACACAAATTATGACGATAAGTATTTGTTTATAAGATTAGAAGCTAAGAATTTGCAATTTAATACAGAAAATTTCATAACATTGGATATAAATATTTCCGTGCTAAACATAATAAACACCTCCATGCAAAATAATCATTAAATTAGTCAAATACAATTTATATACCTAATAAGAAATGTCAAAGTTATTTTTATTTTTTATTTATTTTTATATAGGACACGTCAATTGGACTTCGCCTTGCCTGATGGTAAGCAGAAGGCAAAGTCCCAGAAAAGAGGGTCACCATTACTTACACATACCGTATGACAAAGGTGACACTCAGCTTGACGGCCTCATCATATGCTTTTTCACGCCCCGCTTAAAGGACCCGGGACTGTAGGAAGAAGGAAACACGTGAGCTGGTAATGAATTCCAGGCCTTAATGGTGCGACAGAGGAAAGAGTTTCCGAACCGCTTGGTTCTTGATCGGATGTTTTGCACCGTGTGCGGATGACATCTAAGACCTGCACGCGTTGTCCTGTGTAGGAAAGGGGAGGGTGGGACTAATTGGAAGAGCTCATCAGAACACTCCCCATGGTACAAACGGTAAAATACAGCCAAGGACGCAACATCTCTACGCAGCTGTAAAGGTTCTAGGGTGTTCGTGATCTCGGGATTCCCAATGATGCGGACCGCACGTCGCTGCAACCTGTCGAGAGCATCTAGTAAGTACTTTGCTGAACCATCCCAGAGATGCGAGCAGTACTCCACCCAGGAGCGAATTTGTGTCTTGTATAGAAGACACCGCTGCTCCGGCGTGAAAAATCGTCTCACTCTGTTCAGGACTCCGAGTTTTCGTGAGGCTGTTTTGATTATACTTTCGATGTAGTTTTTGTTATTCAGGTTGCAGCGAACATCCATACCTAGGAAATTGAGATTGTCCTGCAGTGGCAGTGGCGTGCTCTGAAGAGTGGGGAGGGGAAGGAAAGAAGATACTTTTGCTGTAAACGCACATGCCTGCGTCTTCTTGGCATTGAACTCAACCAGGTTCTCAGAGCCCCATTGAGAAATGTTATTCAGGATCCTGTCAAGCTCAGTGACAAGAAGCTGCCTTTTCTCTGCGATATCCGACTGCTTGGCCGCAGGATGTCCATGATAACTCCCATGCAAAGTGCTATCGTCTGCATAACAATGAACATTGCCGGTAGACAGCATGTCGTTGATATGCAGAAGAAAGAGAGTGGGTGATAGGACGGACCCCTGGGGTACGCCAGCATTAACCTGCAGAAACTCCGAAGCTCATCCGTCACAAAGGACGCGAATACGGCGCCCCTGCAGGAAGCTAGCAACCCAGTTGCACAGCCTAGAAGGCAGACCAAAGGCAGGTAGCTTGGAAAGAAGCGATTTGTGCCAGACTCTATCGAAAGCTTTGGCGATGTCAAGACCAATTGCCAGTGACTCGCCGTGCTTGTCCATAGCCTCACCCCAAAGATGGGTAACGTATGCTAGAAGATCACCCGTTGACCGTTTCGGTCTGAAGCCATATTGCCGGTCATTAATTAAGGAGTGATCCTCTAGGTGCCGCATGAGCTGTTTGTTAATTATGTGCTCGAACACTTTGCACAGCACTGAGGTGACGGCTATGGGTCGATAGTTGGCTGGCTCCGAGCGAGGCTTCTTGGGAATCGGCTGAACATTCGCCTCTTTCCAAGGCAAAGGCACTGTACCCGAACTGTAGGATAGCCGGTACAGGCGCGTAAGCATTGGAGACAACTCCGCTGCACATTTTTTCAAAACTACCTCTGGAATACCATCCGGACCACTGGCTTTCCGGACATCGAGTGATTGCAGCACTGCACGGACATCGCGTTGCCTGATATGGATATCAGGCATCGCGTGGTCACTGTCGGGTAGTGTTGGTGGCTGCGTACCACAATCATCGATTCGGGAGTTGGCCGCAAAGAGATTAGCCAGCAGATTTGCCTTCTCTTGCGGCTCATGGGCCAGGGATCCATCAGGGTTACGCAGCGGAGGCAGCGAAGGCTGACAGAAGTTGGCTTGCACGGCTTTAGCCAGTCGCCAGTAGCCACGGCTTCCCGTGGGATGCATCACTAGCTCTTGACCAAGCCGCGCTATGCGCAGGGAATCCGCTCTGACGTAGGCCCTTCTACAGACCTTTGTGGCTCTGTTGTACGCCGCCTTGAAGTGGCCCAGATTGGGATGGCGCGTGGCGCGCGCCCTTACCCAAGCGCGGTACGCAGACTGTTTTTGTTCAACAGCTTTCGCGCACTCGCGCCCGAACCAAGGGCGCACCCCGCGGTCACCGGTGATATCGGTGTATGAAATATAGTATTCCATACCCAGACCGTACAATAACACAATCCAATGGGTTCTTACCTTCAAAGCAGCGCTCAACCCACGGGATGGACGCAAAATAGTCACGAAGTCCATCCCAGTCCGCTGACGAGTAGTGCCAGAGACGCCGCTTCCCCTGCACAGTTATGATTGAATTTAATTATTTACCTAGCATCTAGTGTTTTGTCATTTAAATAATAAATATATAAATAGTGTATGGTCATAAATTAAGATGTCAAAATAAATAATTATACTAAGCGGTCATTTAGGTAGTCTGTAATATTATAATAACATTTTTCTGCGAGAAAATTTTTCATTTTTTTCTTAAAAAGAATTAAATTTAGTTCCCTCAATTCTTTGGGCAATTTATTATATATAGCACTGCAGCCATATGGAATACGCTTTTGTGCATTAACGCTGTATTGGTCTTACGTATGCACAATCGATACGTATCTCGCTGCGATCTGTTACTATTTTGTGAGGCTAGCTCAAATAAGTTTAGATTTAGTCTAACAAATAGTGTGACCTCGTATATATACAGACTTGCAACAGTTAAAATTGTATGTTTCACAAATAGAGGTCTACAGCTTTCAATCGTCTGCAGCCCGAACATAGCTCTGATACACCGTTTCTGTGCCTTAAATATAAGATCTACATCAGTCGAGTTTCCCCAATAAATTACACCATACCTCAGCACTGAGACTACTAGGCTGTGATATGCCGTCAGTAACGTACCTGTACTTACCACCTGGGCCAATTCATGAAGAGCATAGACCTATTTATTAATTTTTTTGCATATTTGTTGTAGGTATGTGCGGTTTCCATGATAATTTATTATCTATATGGATACCAAGGAATTTTGCTGTCTGTACTACAACAACTGGCTCGCTTTTGTATTTGACTTTAGGTAGGTACCAGAGCAGATTCACGCTGGCTAAAGTGCATCAGCTGAGTTTTCCCAATGTTGGCCTTCAAATTAGAAAGAAAGATACTTCCATTCCTCGCACGTTCTAGCTGTGTAGTGTAATGATCTCTTAACTGGTAGTTTTCCCAAGCGACTGCATTAGGTATGTGGTTGTTCATAAAGACTCTTAGAAGATTTTTATAGTGACCTTCCTGGTATTGCATATGCATGTACATAGATAGATCACAGTAACTACTTTCAGCAGGTGGATCGCGTGACTGTCTGCCGCCTAAGTGATATAAAAAAAATCACGAGTTAAATGTTAAACAGCAGTAAAAGTTCTTATTATATAAGAAGTTACTTATCTGAACGAGATCTCACCATACTCAACGATTGAGTTCTTGGTTGCTCTCACGGATGCTGTTTACGCGCGTGTTGACCTTCTTGTAAAACACTTTAATTACAGCCACTATATGTTAAGTTGTAAGTGAAACGAGGACATGCGAACAGAGGCGGATTTCCCATAATGCTGACAAGACAAAGACTAAGGTGGCCAGATGAGTAAGTACCTAAGTATTACTTAGGACATAAATACATTTTGGACCTAAAATGTGCTCTATACGTGTAGTATGCCTTTCTCGGGTGTCCTTTAGGTATAGGTAGCACGGGGTGCTATGGCAGTGGGTGAACTCAAATTCACCAAGTGACAGGCCGCCAAGCTGAGTGCCACCATTGTAACATTACTTAGTGTCTGTAATGATGACTCTATTTCCTGAGACTTTGCCTTTAGCTTACCATCAGGCGAGGTGAGGTCAAGTTGGAGTGTCCTAGATAAAAAAAAGAGCATAGATTATTATTACAAAACAATCCACGCGTGCCAGCCCCTCGTTTGTCTCGCGATTTAGATCCAAGATACGTGGCCTGAGCTCCCGAAGTATATTGGTGATGGCTAATTATATTCAATTACTTGGACTCAATCAAAACACTTCTCGAAAAATGTGAATATCGAAGACCGCACGTCAACCCGCGACTTGTCGATTACAGGGAAAGCTCTGACCAACAACTGAGCAACATGTACACGTCTTGGATGTTCGAAATTCTCCTATATATGTAGTCACAAGGCTTCGTTCAATCGAAACATTATGATACTATGCATTACGAATGTGATGTAAAGGCACTCGACACCCTCAACAACCTACCAAAGTTTTAAAACAATAATAATTCAAGATCCAAAATAAATTACTTACTGCATGCATTCGTAATCTATAATCAATCAATCCTCATCATTGCAGTTCACTACTGGACATAGGACTCAAAGTTCTGCCATTATGTCCGATCTTCCGCCTTCCGCATCCAGACTGTCCCAGCCACCTTTTTCGTAATTTATAACTATACTAAGTAATCTTAATTATTCTTATACAAATCAGTTTTAATGTTTCTTATCTACACTATTATAAAGAGTCTGTATGTTTGGTTGAACGCGCGTTAATCTCAGGAGGTTCGATTCAAGTTTGTTGCGAGGATCAGCATCCGTTGATAATATCAACATATGTTGATATTGATGTGAAAAAATTTCGTTTCACATTCGCTGATACCGTAAAAACCTGAATCAGTAACCATGGTTCGACTAGAAATGTTCTTATTATCTTAGGTTATTAGCTATATATCATCACACTACTAGTTAATGGAGCGGAGCAGTAAACATAAATGTCAACAAATCCGGTAGATTCCTATACCTTATTGAATAAAACTAAAAAGTTACGAGCATAAGTATATAGGACTCACGAACAGAGAGCGGATTTCCCATATGCCGAACAAAGATTATAAGGTGTCTAGATGAGTAAGTACCTAAGTATTGCTCAGGACCTACATCTTGGACCTAAAATGTGCTCTATACGAGCAGTACGCGTTTCTTGGGTATCTTTTGAGTATAGCATGAAGTGCTGTGGATGAGCTCAAATTCACCAAGCATAGATTATTTATAATTACAAAACAAACTTTCATTCGGTCATACTTCTTGATAGTGAAGCGAGGTATCGAAATATACCGCAGACAAAGCCGGAGCAGATCAGCAAGTGTTGATTAAACTTACAACTTCTGTAATTAGGTACAAAGAAACTTCACACCGCGAATTTAAATTTGACAACCCTATAACTGTATAAGTTACTCATTAGCTGGATCTGAGTCTTCTCCGGAAGTTCCATTGCAATGCGCTCCGATCAACAGTCCTATAACATATTCCCACCTATATTTAGTTCCATTGCCCAATCACGAATGACTATGGCCTCGACCGGATTGAGCAATAGCGAACTCCCCGGACATACCCGAAGTAAGCGCTCCCGTTTCGGTGATTTTTGAGATTCGACGTAATTTATTTTATGTAGGACACGTCATTATGACTTCACCTCGCCTAATGGCTAGTTAAACAGGTAGTCTCAAGAATAAAGGCCATCGCAGTAGATGCCTAAGTGTAACTTGCACCACTTAAAGCGTCACTTAAAGGATCCGGGATTGTAGGAAGAAGGAAACACGTAAAGTAGTAAAAAATTCCTATCTTTACAGTGTGTGTTGGATACATATTCATTCGTAAATATATACCTACATATTACAAAACTAAACTATAATAGAAACACTCATATTATGCAGAGAGCGCCAAGCGGGAATCGATCCCGCGACGTGGTGGTAATCGAACGCACTATTCACTCCTATGAGGTAAAAAGAAATAATTCGATGCTGTTTAAATTTTATTCTCTTTATAAGAGGTTACATTAGTATCTATTGGAATATCTATCTATTAGCAGAAGGAGGCGCCGGCCGCCCACGCATCCGCGCAGCGGACCATCGCCGCGAGCAAGGTGGAGAGCGTGAGAACTCTCACTCCCAGGGCCGCCACAAGCTCCCGTCTCGGCGTTTGCCACGCCGGACACTAGGTGAGCGTGTGCGGCCCCGAGTCCTCCCTCGCGTCGCAGTGATGGCACTCGGACGTTGGCTCTTTCTCCATCCAACGCAGATACTTCCCGAAGCACCCGTGCTCGGTGATCATCTGCGTCAGACGGTACGAGAGGCTGCCGTGTGGCCTCTCTAGCCACTCCCCCATGATGGGTCTTACCGCCGCTACTACGGCGCGCCCTGCGCCTGGTCGCCCAAGTCGTAACTCCCAATCCGCCACCTTTTCCCTGTGGAGCCAGGATCTCACGGTCCGAATTTCTTCGGGCTCGGGATCGTGACTCGATCCCGCGCCGCCTTTCGGAACCGGTATAGCGCCGAAAGTGCTCCTACTGTGAGACTGGAACCAGGTGGTGGCGTGCGCCGAGGTCCATGAAAGAACATGGCCTCGGATTTATGCAACTAGTAAGTCCTTTACGCTCGTAACGTTCGTGGGAGTTTTGTTTTTGCAAGCGCGCCTCGACTTTATACTATAATAATACCTGTGTAGATGTAAAATGTACTGTATATATGGGATGGTGCGTGGCGTCAGCGCTGCCTAGTGGCCCCATCTGAAAACCAGCGCTGTGCATACCCAACGAAGGGTGTGCGCAGCATTCAATGCTGAGATGGGGCCCTATTTGGGCTCGCATAGTGTGGAGTGTTGCACCCGTAGTCTAATTTTAATGTGCCTACTGTTTTTGATTTGTTATTCTGTTGTACTGCCTACCTGTTTGTATTTGGTGGGGTGCCCGCTGTGTGGGGCCTGAATAAAATATTTTCTTTCTTTCTTTCTTTCTTTCTTTCTTTCTTCAAGGCCCAGCCGCCTGATCCGTTCCACGACTTGAGCAACCGCGGTCGTGGCCCTCAGGGTCGCTTCGCGGTATGTAGCCCCACTCGCCGTCACTAGCGTGTCGTCCGCATAGCACGTGACGGCGGCGCCGTCTGCGAGCTCACCGCGAAGCACCCAGTCGTATCCGATGTTCCACAGGAGCGGCCCAAGAACCGATTCCTGCGGAACACCGCACGACATCTCACGCCGACCGACGCCGGTTGCACTTGGGTAGATGACGGCTCTCTCTGTCAGGTACGCCCCGACTATGCGGCGGAGGTAGAGAGGCACACTGTGGTACACGAGTGCCTCCCTGATGCAACTCCAGGGCAAGGTGTTGAACGCGTTGGAGATGTCCAAGGACACCGCCAACGTCACCTTGCCCCGGGCGACTGCCTCCTCCGCCAAAGTCCTCACGCGCATGATGGCATCCACAGTGGACCGCCACCAGCGGAAGCCATATTGGGCATCCGCCAGGTCCGGCCCCCTACCAGAGAGGTGCTCGACGAGGCGCTTCGCAATAACTCTTTCGAAGAGCTTGCCCACCTCGTCGAGCAACATAATGGGCCGGTAGCCGGACGGTTCGTCCGCCGGACGACCCTCCTTTCGAATGAGGACCAGTTTCCCCGTCTTCCACATCTTCGGAAACTGGCCCCGCTCCAAACATGCGCTGAGGAACCCCTACTGAGAGGGGTCCGAGACCGTCTTCTCCCAGAGCTAGGACCCACGCGCTGCCTGGAATGCCGTCGGGTCCCGGGGCGGCGCTCTTTTTGGCTCTAAGCCTTCTCACCGCCACCTCCAGTTCTACCCAAGTGACCTCGGGGACTTCGTCGTCAACTACCACACTGGGCGCCATAGGCGACCGAGGTGGCGGAGTCATCTGCGGCGGAACGTGTTCCGCTCGCGCCGGGAACAGGGACTCGAACACTCCACCGAGCAGAGCTGGCTAGAGAACCTGGGTCAACGGCGGGGCCCGGGGGCGCCGCTTTCCTCTTACCATAAGGTAAGGCCGCCCCCATGGGTCCCGCTCCAGCGTCTCCATGAGCTCCTTATAAGCCGCGGCTTTCGCCCGCTTAATCTCCGCTCGGAGGGCATCTCTGGCCTCCCTGTATCCCACATGAAGCTCCGTCACTCGGGGTCCGTATCTGCGGTTCGGCTACGCCTCCTACGGAGTCTGGTCCACCGGCGGTGCGGGATCACGCAGGCTTGCCGTAGCCTCGCGATCTCCGCAGACCACCAGTAGACCCGACGCTTCGGGTGGAGCCCTAGACATACCCGCATCGCAGACACGAGTCATGGCCTCCCGGAACCACACCGCCTCATCGTCGATATCGACAGGCCTGTCCAGCGCAATGGTCAGGCCTGTACGATGGCGGCCTCCAGGAGGACCTCCCGATTCTCTCCCAAGCACCCAGCGTGGCTCGCGTGGGGCCGGTATGACCGGCGCATCACCCGCAGGGGGGGGGGGGGGAAACATCAAACCGAACGTATCATCGGTGATCCGCCAGTGTCTCCGCCCCCACAACAATACGCCAGTCCCGCACACGGTGCGACAGCGAAGCGCCTGCGAACGAAAGGTCGACAATCGAACTGCGCTCCGCGGCCACGAACGTGGCTTCGGCCCCGCGCTTCTGGAGAACTAGACCGTGATTAGCGGCCCAGCTCTCCAAAGCCCTACCTCGTGGGTTCGTGTGCCGGGACCCCCAGGTCACTGACCAGGCGTTGAAGTCCCCGAGCAAAAGAACCGGATGAGGGTGACAGGTGTTGACGACGTCGGTCAGTCGCTCCAGCGACCGCCGGTACTCCCCTATGCGTCGGTGTAGGCACGGCGTGAATTAGACAGCCACGACCGCAATCTCCCCGTGTCCCGAAGCCTAGCCGCTAGGGCATCGGCCTGGGGACCGCTTGATGCGCCGGGGATCTCGAGTAACCGAGCACCCGTCCGAGTGGGTTTCACCCGGATGGGGCCCGGCATGTCGAGAGCCCTCATGTCGACGCAGGCTCTCGCTTGCGTGACAATCTGGGCGTACTGCACGCCCCTCTCCGCCGCCTCCACCGTCATCGTTAGCACAACGGCGGTTGAGCGGGGGACGCGCAGCCTCCCCGGCACTCCCCTCGCAGCAGCCTCAGCCTTCTTGGCATTTTTGGCTGCCTTCCTCTTCGAGGCACTACCTGACTTAACTGCTCTGAAATATTCTTCTCCTATTTTTTCACTCCATCTTATGGTTTGCCGGTAAGAAATTGCCACAGAGCAATAAGGCCGCCATCTGTACGTGCCACAAAACTTTATATCTTCTTTTTGTAATGTAATATGTTATTGGTGTACAATAAAGACGCTTATTATTTTATCAGTGCCAACATAAGTTAATTACAAGCAAATAATCAGCTGGAAAAACACACGTAGGAAAAAATAAGAAACGATGGGTTGATGATATAGTGTAGATGGCAGGAAATGGATGGATGGAGATAGGCTAAAATAGAGACAGATGAAAAAAAAAGGAGGAGACTTTTAACCGAAAGGGATCCGAATTAAATTCATCATGCAACACTTATGTACTTATAATGTATTTTCTCGAAAAATAAAGCTTTATTATTATTATAATCAGCTGGAAAATGGTCATATCTCGTTTTTCTTATAAAAGAACACGGGAAACTCTTGTACCTACTGACCCAGATATCTCCGGGAAAGGGTGTTTCATGGACCACCTGTTTTGGATCAGGAAGGAGGTGTCTGATTGCCATCACTGTGATGAGAGCGAGGACTCGGGCCTGCCTCTGTATTCAGCCGCACCCGAAGCATTCACCTTTTAGTCTAGGGTCCGCTTTACTAGTCTAAATGCGGATTTGTCTGAACTTCAATATTTTCCGCTAAGCGACTACCATCGTACCTCCAAAGCCCAAAAGGCGATGTAAAAACTTCAGTTAGACCAGTTATTGAACTTTTTAGGAATTCAGCTACCCATAACGACTGCCTGCATACTGATAGATGTTTGTATGGCAACCGACGGTTTAACGTGCTCTCTAGAGCACGACCAGACCAATGCAAATACCCATATTCATCCATGCATGCAAGTAGGAGGTAGGACACAACGGTATTCCCGTCCCGATTGAGCAGTCCGACTGATGAAGTACCTCCAACCTACAGAATACCACGTCTATAATAACCTCGTGTTGTGTTCCCAGCGGTGAGTAGGGTAGCCAGAGCTCACTGTAGAGTTTTTGCGCTATCAGTGGGAAGTGTAAAGGTTTGTCCTGCTTTGTCTTCTACACTGACGGCTCAGAAACTATTCTTACAGGATCGGCAGTACGAGTGTGATTCCATTTGTTGTACACGTCCATAGGCCACAGTAACCACTTTCCATTAGGTGGTCCATATACTAGTCTGCCAACTAAATTGTAATAAAAATTACAAGTATTTGTACTGAGCGGTGATCAAACCCGCACCTCCTGCGTCTATCGCCACGTCAAGCAGACTGACGAAATACTGTTACAAAGTATAAAATCAAATAATGTATAAAAGGTAATAAGAATAACATGATGCAACATTAATAAAATAAAAAACTGATTAAAAATCATATTACATTTATTTTGTTACATAAATATAGAAGTATTTATAGAACGATCATTTATTTTTCTTCTTATTTTTCCCAAGCTTCGTTTTCGATTTGACGATCCCTTTAAATTGATTACCGTTAACAGCCTTTTTCCTGAAAAACAAAACAACAAAATGTAATACAGTTATAAAAACAAAACAATTTCTCTGAAGTCATCATCATTCTATTTTACCCGACTGCCCCAGCGAGGGTAATGTGTTACGCGCGCATGTATATATGTATGTAGTTTTCTTTGGGAAAGGTGGCTTCAGACTACATACATACAATCTCGCCTTTTTCCCCAAAGATGAATTAACACCCACATTTCAACTTTCATTGTATTCGGTCCCATGTAATAGGGGGTGAGCTTATTGCCATTTTCCGGGCACTATTGTTGACCCGAGCCATGCATTTGAGACAGAGGCTGGACTGTATAATCTGTTTGATGTTAAACAGCCGTATCACTTAGTCGCCTTGTACGACACCGAATGGGAAGAGAATGGGGTGGTCCAAATTCTACTCTGCCGGAAACTCAGACTCAGACTCAGACTTCAGACTACGCTATAATAGTATGTAGCATTACCCTTCTAACCTATATCTACCCGTGTCGGGGCGCGCGGTTTAAGGATAATTGAAAGATTTGATACGTTGTTGAAAGTTGACCATTTCGCGAATTAGTCTTTTTAAGAATTAGCCGTTTGACGAATTAGTCCTTTTCAGAATTAGCCACTTCGCGAATTAGTCTTTTTAAGAATTAGTCCATTCGCGAATTAGTCCTTTTCAGACTCGGGTACCATTTCGCGAATTAGGCATTATGCGACTAAACGGTTCATAGCACAACACCGCGCTTAGATATACAATGTATTACTTTTTTTTATATCACTTAGGTGGCAGACAAGACATTTTGTTCTAATCTGCTATACCGTGTTTTATAGCCCGAATAGTACAGCGTAGTCTGAAGTCACCTTAAAGGTCTTTTAGTTGTCTCACCTCTTGTTAAGGTTACTCCTAGACAGTGGCAGGTAGGCGTAAGGGTCGTGCTTTCCCTTCTTCTTGATGTCTCCCTTTGCTTTCTTAGATTTGAACTCTGTGCCCGCCCCTGATGCCACCGATGCTGCTGATCCGAGAGGCCTGAAATATGACGTTAATGTATATGATGAACTAACTGCAGTCGACTTGGAGAATCGAGATGGGGATATTGAGATATTGAGAGATGGAGATATTGTAAGTTTGATTTCGGCTCAGTTCATGAATTACTATGTCAATTTAGTCTGTGTTTTGTAATCTGGCCGTTCATTGAACGCCGGCACCCAATCACATGGCTGAAATACAATTATTAGCCAATTTATTGAGTGAAATGTTTTTCGGATAATTTAGTGGTTTTTCTATCTTATGAGTTAGTAGACATTGTCGAA
Source organism: Eilema griseolum (assembly GCA_963662185.1). Taxonomy (NCBI): domain Eukaryota; kingdom Metazoa; phylum Arthropoda; class Insecta; order Lepidoptera; family Erebidae; genus Eilema; species Eilema griseolum. The sequence continues at coordinate 10,575,140 of OY759249.1, forward strand.
GGAGCGACGCATGGTGGGGCTCCTCCTTTTTTATTTGATTTAATTCAATCAAATCAAATACTTTAATGCTTTTCTGGCATTATCCCAAATAACCTATTATGAAGGGTACGGCGCGAAGGGCTTTCCGCCATACCCTTCTAACCTAATCTTTCCATGTCGGTAACAGACAGATAATACAAAAAAAATAAATTTGAATCACTTAACTGAGTATTGGTCACTAATCTTCAAAAGATTGACTGAACTCAAGTTAAATATTAAGTGATTTTTGTTTATTTATCATCTCGTTAATTTAACCAGATCGCTGCGATAAAACATAGTTTTTTTTTTGTAACTGAATTATCCAAAAACTAAGCGGATTTTAATGCAATTTGGAATTTCAGTCTATCTATGTGCCAGAATGCACATAGATAGACCAAAACACAGGTAAAGGCAACTATTTTATTCTAATAATTGGTTCGTTCATTAATTCATCTCGTCACTTACCTGTGAATACCCTTTCCACCCGCCTTATACTTGGATCCGACAGTGACGGTAGAGGCTCTACTCCGGTTCGATTTGCCACTCTTCACACTCAAAATATCATCGTAGCGACGTTTAGCACCTGGTTTCAGTAATTTTGAAGGTTTCTGATCTTCGTCATCTTCTTTATCTGTAACAAAATATTCATATAGCTTATAATAATAACAAAAAAACGTGATGACTGAAGCCCTGTTGAAGTACCAGTTGCCAACAGTGAGGTCAAACCGATGGGGGATAGACCTTTTTGCATTCATACGCTCCCATACACTATATATTAAACATTTTATAAAGGTATCAAATATATCAATCGTGGTTAGTAGTTAATAAATCGGCTTCACGAACGTGAGGTACCGAGTTCGAAACCTGGCCATTACACTAACGACGTAAACGTACTGCTAACACAAACAATTAATGAAAAATGAGAAGCTGAAGGGGGATAAAACATAACATAACATAAACTCACGCCTATATCCCCGAAGGGGTAAGCACAGGTGCTAGGGCCCACATTTCGCCAGTTTATGTTTAGGTCCCAATGTGGCGAGCCTATTGCCATTAACCGGACACTTATAAACCTGCGATAAACCCGTGACCTCATCTCAGCAGTCCATTACCTATACCACTACGTTAAGGGATAAAAGGGAATACTAATAATTTCGAATCCTAATATTTTAATGGTTTTTGGTAAAGTAGAATAAAGCCCATCTCTTCCCGGACACACGAGAGATCCGCGGGACTACATAACCAAAGATAGATACAAACCACCGACTGCAGGCAGTCAAAAATAGCTATGTCTTCGGTAAACAAACGACTCCTAAAACTAGACAGAACAATTTTATAGGGACAATAACGGGCCACTGTCCCCTCAACAAGCACCTACACACCATCGGTGTTACAGACAACCCCCTTTGCAGGGGGTGTTTCGTTGCTGAGGAAACGCCGCCCACGTAATACTGGAATGCGAGGCAGTAGCCTCTCAACGATCACAAATCCTCGGTAAAGTGAGGTCGCTCCGTGAAGCCTGTGAAGTCCCCAGTAAGCTTCTGCGTTTTTGGACAGAGCTAAGTTCTCTACTCTAGCCAGTACTCTTCACGCACAATGGCCCGTAATAAGAGGCTAATTGCGGACAAAAGAGTCCCTTTCCATTCCATTCCAATTTCCCGTGGGTATCGTACAAGGCAACTAAAGGACTGGGCTGTTTTCCATCCGACAGTTAACATATAGCCCACGACAAAGTGCCCTCTTGACGGCAATAGGCTCAACCCCCGTTTGCGTGGAATCGAAAATTATAGTTGGAGGCGAAATGTGGGTGTTTATACATCTCTACCTACCCCCTTTGTGGACTTACAGACATAAAGTTATGTTGTATTAGTTCAGTTACCTGTGTCATCAGTATCGGAGTCAATATCACCGCTGGGCTTCGGCTCGTCATCTTCATCATCATCATCGAATGCGTCATCAGTGATGATCAGCCTACCATCTGGAGCCGTCTTGAATCCACCGTCCTTCTTCTTTTGAGCTTTTACTTCTGTTGCCTTCTTGAGTAATGGATCCGTAGCTGGAAAAATGCAAGTATAGTAATATTCTATGATTTTAAATTGACTAGGATTACTATATAAGAATATTTGCATCTTCTTCTTTATCGTGTCGATGGCAATATATTTGTACTATGTTGTATTATATGTGGGGAGCACAAAACAATATATATTGTACATGTATACTATATTTTTATCATCAAGAGCGGCTTGGGGCTCTTCAGTAACTGAGTATTTCAAGATGCTTAAGCAACACTAGCCAGGTTAGTCTTAGGATAGATGTCCGTTCTTAAGATATTGAGCCCCCTACGTGCTCTAGAAAGCACGTTAAGACGTTACCATACAAACATCTGTCGCATTCGTTACGGGTAGTTGAAATTCAATAACCTGTTCTAACTACTGAAGGTACAATATGGTTAGATCATATTGTACCTTTGGTATTTAGGACAGGTTTGGTCAGTTTGTTCTCAAATCTATATATGTAATTACCTGTAATCTTCCTAGAAGCAGACACGTCAGCCAAGTCCACAATATTCTCCGGGTCATCTTGAATCCACGCCTGGTTCTTGGACTTTTTGTTACTCTTGGGTTTAGCCTTTGGTTTCTCCTCCTCATCGTCAAGGAATTCCGAGTCTGAGTCCATCAGAAAATCATCTAGAGTTTCCTTTTGATCTGGTTGGTCACTGTAAAAGCACACACACGGTTAAAGGGTCACTCGCCACTGGTTTTCTGAACATAACAGTTCAGAAAACCAGTGGCGAGTGTTCCCTATAGTCCAATTATGCCGGTTTCACCCCAACTTGATGGGCTTGACAGACGCTTGAAGAACCTACGTTCATAAGAAGAGGAAACACGTGTGCGGGCAATTCATTTCACATCGCTGTCGTGCGATAAAGTAATATTAAGAGCCTTTATCTCGATTACCGCGACATATGAGTGATCTCTAATAATAATATGCCTTAGACCATATAAAAACTTAAAAACTCTATACCTAGACGCAGCAAGTGACATTTCAACGCTGCGCAAAAATGGCTACCACTTAGGTATAACTTGACATATACATATATAGCAGAACAATCTCTTCACCAAATAACTTTTCACAACACCCTGTCATTGGCAAGTTGTGGCAACACACAGAAGCCATTCCATAAGAATTGAATAGACATATACATACGTCTCATGACATGCGCACATTGACAGTAAGAGAACAATATTGACATTAGCTTACACAAAACGCATTTTTCACGCCGTTTTTGGCGATGCGTTTTGTATACTAACAAAATGCATTCTGTGTCTGTACAGTAAATGATCTAAATATTATGCACTAGCTGACCCACCCCAGCTTCGCCCGGGGTATATTTTGAAGCTTCATATCCCTTTGAGCCCGTATGTTTTAGTCTTCAAAATATGTATGAAAAATTGCCGGATTTGTTAACATTTATTATCAATGCTCCGCTCCCTTAAGTAGTAACGTGATGATATATAGCCTAAAACCTTCCTCGATAAATGGACTACCCAACACACAAAGAATCATTCAAATCGGACCAGTAGTTCCAGAGATTAGCGCGTTCAAACAAACAAACAAACAAACTCTGCAGCTTTATAATATTGTAGCGGCATCGCGTCGCATACGCAATGTCAGCGAATTCCTCGCCCGGCAGCGACGGAGCTCCCGCGCTCTGTGAAATCAGTTCGTACGTAAGGCTTGCCACAGTCAGCCACATATGAACTCGCTCACTTATAGATGTTCTCAGTTAATATCAAGTGTTCTAATTAATCGATTGTAAGTCCTACATATAGAGAGACAGTTGTGTGATCGGTAATAAACGTAATAAGTGTACGCCATCTTTTATTGAGATACTCCCACGTAAACTTAAAGGCTACAGCCTCCAAAATATTAAGTATAGATTTGGCATTTCCATTTTGGCTAGTAGTACGTCCTTCGGGGTAATAACAATAACACTATCATCATACAACTTACCTCTGGTCCTCCTTCTGTCTCTTCTTTCTATTATCCATCTTCCTAATATTCCTCAATCTCCTGAGCATAACTTCGTCATCTGAAGGAATGAGTTTCTCCACAGTGTCCGCACCGAATTTCCTCAACATTTTAGTTAAAAAGTATCCTATCTCTAACCGCGAGTGGCGCTTGCAATCTTCTTCCATTGCCGACAAAGTTTTGAAGATCAACGGTAAACTACCAGCTAATACGTCTGTTGGTAGAACCTTTGTATAAACCTGGAAGATAAAGGACATATTATTATATACATACACAATACACACCGAGGCGTAGCGGTAGAACGTTCGACTGCTATACAGGAGGTGCGGGTTTGATTTCCGCTCAGTGCAAATATATAACATAACATAAACTCACGCCTATATCCCCGAAGGGGTAGACAGAGGTGCTAGCACCAACATTTCGCCAGTTTATGTTTAGGTCCCAATGTAATAGGTGGCGAGCCTATTGCCATTCACCGGGCACTTATAAAACTGCGATAAATACACATATAACTTCGAAAAGCATCGAAAAGTCATTGGTGTGTGCCATAGTAAAACTTGGGATCGAACCCGAGACCTCGTCTCAGCAGTCCATTACCCCATACCAGTAGGCTACCACGGTTATTGCAAATATTTGTATGCATAAATATGTAATATTTGTATGCATAAATATGTAATATTTGCATTAGTCTGGGTGTTTCTATGTATAATATGTATGTATTTACAAAAAAAAGTATCTAAGTATGTTTATACGTATTCTAGATTCCATAACACAAGCTAGTTAAGCTATGCTTACCATGGGTCTAGATAGCGTTGTGAATGTTGTTGTTGTAGAATTAATACACTATACATGGTTATATTACAAAACTTAAAATGAAGACAATCTCTCTTCTACATAAATGTTCTCAGTGTTCTCACCTTCAAGAAACTCAAGGCAGCAGCGACAATTTCTCTATTGTTGTTCAACATTTGTACCGCTACCGTCTCCAGCAAACCCTGGACAGTCTCGAGTCCCATCTCCTCGGAGAAGTTGAACAGTGCGGACGCGAGCGCTCGCAGGGTGGCGCTCACGACGCGTGGCAAAGGCGCGGACAGACCAGACGTTAGCATGGCCACGAAGGATTGCATACCTAGAGTTGACATAATTTTTTAATATTATCTTTTTCTTCGAGCGTCTATCCTGGTGGCATACGAAACTTGCACTCTATGATTTTATTGTAAAAAAGCGTATACATCTACACTTGTAAGCATTCACGATTCTTACGAATAAAATAAATGTTGTTATTCTTTTAAAGCACTTAGGTGGCAGACAAACACATGGCCATCAGGTGGGTAGTGTGCTTGTCTGCCACCTAAGTGGTATAAAAAAAAAGACGGTCAACGAAGTGATCCTATAAGGGTTCCGTTTTTTTCATTTTGTGGCACGGAACCCTAAAAACATTGTAATCCTCGATAAGAATGTATTTATTTATATATTTCAACAATTATTATTACCAATTACATTACATATTTATCATATTCAGCCAAATATATCATTCCATAGAACATCCGTGTCTGTAATAGATAACTTAATATCCGTATTTCAGACAACAGCTCATTTATACAACACATAATAAATATCTATACATTGAATAACAATAATATAATATGGTATACCACTTGGTTTAGTTACCATATAATTTTATTCATTTAAAGTAGTCTACTAATATCTACCAAAAGATTTTAAGAATTTTGTTCCTCAATCAACTGCAATACCATCAAACAGATGCAATTAGAAGTACTCGATAATCGAATTCAAAGATTCCGTTGCATACAAACCAACAAACATACATACAAAAGTAATAAAAGCATATAAAAAATACTACTACATTAGACTGACCTCCTTCCCGTGACTTGAGCACATTGCCCACAACATTGATGAGGTTGAACGCGCACTGGCGACACTTGGAGTTGATATCTTTCGTATATATCACCGACTCAGCCACCGCGCTCTTGAGCAGTTTGCTCTCGGCGTTCAGTAATGGGGTTGTGTTGATCAAGTGTTCCATACATCTGTGGAGAAGTACCCGTGTTATGAATGGCAACATTTTTGGGTTTTGGCACCGCGCCGATAAGTAGTGCAGAAGTTTCGTGTCTAAATCCATCATTATTCAACACGTAGTGATTGAATGGAACAAGTGTACAGTGCCATCTAGCGATGGACAATGGATGTAATGTAAATACTTTATTATTTCTACACTAGAAAATTTTTGGATTTCTAAGCATTTGCCAGCATGTAATTACTTGTCTGAAATTTTGTAACGAGTGTGATTCGGGCCCGCAGACTGTGTTGTTGGTTTATCCCATTGGATAGTGGCACCAAGAATCAGGAGTTGACGAATATTAATATGTTCACTTCTCCATACTTCTTAGAGGATGTAAAAGGAAGTTTTATTTTACATATTATTATATTATACAATGCCTGTAGGTAAAATATGACGGCATTGTTTTGCAGTGTACCTGAAGAAACACCGTACGGTTTTAGACGGCTATAGCCTGACATACCCCTAACCTTACCGCACGTTGATAGAAGAAAAACTAAAGAAAAAACTAAAATACCACTGAAAAATCACATTCTAAAAAGTATTAAACAAGAAAATATCAAGGCTAGCCGTGGTCGTATGCCACTCAGTCTAACAAAACAATGCATTCTAGGGAAAAGTGGCATACATCCACGGCTATCCTTGATATTTTCTTGTTTAATACTTTTTAGAACGTGATTTTTCAGTAGTCGGGTTTAAGTTTTATACTTAATTTTTTATTTATATTATTTTGGGCAAACAATGGGTATAATTTATACATATTTGAAATGTGCTAATTAAGCCCTTTTATAATTATACTAAGTATCGGGACTTCTCGCGAATTATATTTTGGAACTTACTATTTCTGCCGACATTTCGGATGCGTTGCAGCACCCGTGGTCACGACTTGACAGAAATAGTAATCGGCAGAAATAGTAAGTTCCAAAATATAATTCGCGAGAAGTCCCGATACTTAGTATAATTATGAATTCACACCGCGAAAGTTTAAAAATAACATAAGCCCTTTTAGTTGATAACCAAACACAACATATTTATACAGGGTGTATTTTTGAAACGGGGCAGTAAGGGCAAGTACCTTAACCGTTGCAGTTACAGCAAAACATTCTTAGAAGACCTTCCCTAACTTTTTGCCATATTTTGAACTGCATTTACAGATTTTGTAAAAAACTTACAGTTGGCAAAAAAAATGCAAATAGTCCAAAATTTTTTTTTTTATGCCAATCGATTCTATTTCATGTGGGGATCAAAAAACTCTATGAGACCATTTTAGCTTTCAGTACTAGGAAAGACAGAAATCGCCAAAAACGTTTCCCATACATTTCGGCAACAGAAACAAATTTCTACGATGGTCTAACTTTTTGTTATGGCCAGGAAGTGGGTAGAATTGACTGTAAAGTAAATAAAAAGAATTTTTACCCTCAAATTTCGAATTTGATTCGAAAATCTGTGTGTTATACTTAGTTTCAGCTGAGAAACTTCGTATGAGTTATTAATTAAGGATTTTCGCTAAAATGTCTTTTAATCGTGAAAAAATTGACTTATTAGAAGCGTATTTTATGGGAGACAGGCGTGATTTTATGTATGTATGTATGTATGTATTTTGTCAATAATCGAAATGCGGGAGCTGCATTAGTGTGGTACCGCAATAAGTATCCGTTGCGGCATGTGCCAACAAGAAAGAAGAGAAGAAGAAAGGTTATTACAAATCTTTTGAAAAACCTGGAATTGCAGGGTTCTTTCAAAAGAAAGCTCTGACTTATGTCGAAGCATATCCAGAGGTATCGTCCAGGCAAGTCGCCCTTGAAGTAGGTGTATCCCACTCCCTTGTGATAAAGATATGGAAGAAATACGGCTACAAGTGCTATCGATATGGGCGCATAGTTCAAGTGTTACATCCGGGTGATGATGTTCGAAGGCTTACTTTTTGCAGATGGCTAAGAGGAAAAATAAGCAGAGATCATGAATTTTTAAATTACATACTGTGGTCAGACGAAACGAATTTTTCCAATAACGGTATGTAAAACAGAAAAAATCACCACTATTGGTCCAAAGAAAATCCACTAAGAGTTACGGCAAGTCATAATCAGGTTCGCTTCTCATTCAACTGTTGGTGTGGTATAATGTTCAATCGAGTCATAATGGTGGAATTTTATGAAGGGAAACTGAATTCTGCCATGTATAATGAAGTCATTTTACACCATCTTGAAAACGAGATGGACGAATGGCCCCTGTCGGAATTGCGAAAAGTTCATTTTCAACAAGATGGTGCTCCGCCACATAACAGTCACCTTTCACGTTCCAATTTGAGCCGCCTATTCGGTACACAGTGGATAGGTACACATGGTCCAACACAGTGGCCACCTCGTAGCCCCGATCTAACACCACTTGATTTTTTTTTATGGGGCTTCGTGAAAAACTAGGTGTATAAGACGACGTTTTACGTTTTGACCATTTTACGTAATATTCATCCCAGAACATTATTAGCCGCCATTCGTTCAGTGCAAAAAAGGATAGACTTATGTATTCGTGAAAATGGATATCATTTTGAGCAATTTATTTCATAAACCAATTTCTTAAAAGTTTAAATGATTTTTTTTTATTTAAAAAGTTCAAAATTTTACCTGACCTATGAGTTTCGAGTTGATTTATCATATTTCCGTACGAAATGTATGGGAAACGTTTTTGGCGATTTCTGTCTTTTCTAGTACTGAAAGCTAAAATGGTCCCATAGAGTTTTTTGATCCCCACATGAAATAGAATCGATTGGCATAAAAAAAAAATTTGAACTCTTTGCATTTTTTTTGCTAACTGTAAGTCTTTTACAAAATCTGTGAATGCAGTTCAAAATGTCCCAAAAAGTTAGGGAAGGTCTTTTAAGAACGTTTTGCTGTAACTGCAACGGTTAAGGTACTTGCCCTTACTGCCCCGTTTCAAAAATACACCCTGTATAAAAAAAATTAACACAGTAATTTATGACCGCGAGAGGGCGTCACATTAGCATCAATGCCACGTTATATAGCCTAACCAGCGGACAGCTAAGATGCTTCTAACGATACCTCATTTGTCTAGTTCTAATTAGTGGTCGAGGAGATATGAAGGAACAGGTGTACCTACATACATACATTGCCTGTCAAAATCATAACCCTCCTTATGCTTCGTCGTAGTCGGGTAAAAAGAAAAGACGCGCCAGTAGACGTTGCCCTGATAAATAACAGCCTAGTATCTTTACCTGAGTCTGGCAGCTTTGCTACTATCAGCGACCTTATTCAGAGCAGACATCAACAGCTTCTTTATCTTCTTATGATTATCTTTTAAAAACTGTTTGCAGCCATCATTATTACTTTTAAATATCTCTTCTAATATCCTATACGCCTTCTTATGTTCCATTTCAAGAAGTTTAGCCTTATCTTTATATCTTAATTCATTCTTTTTCTCCCCATTTTCTTCTGCAGAACTCTCTTTTTTAGCTTTTTTATGCTTTCTAGGATCTTCTAGAACAGTTTCGCATAATGGGTATACCCATTCATCGAATAATTTTCCTATTCGATCACTGTTCTGGTATAAAACTAATATCCTAATTATGTCCAGTATAGATTCACGTTGGAAGTGATTTTCTTTCGATGCTTCTAGTTGTTGCAGGGCGTTCGTAAATAGCTCTTCTGTTAACGTTTGATCGCTTATCGTGAGGTATATCTAAAATAGATACAAATTACAGATTATTTCAAAGTTAAAATCTAATTTGCCGCATGGTTTCCGGCAGAGTAGAATTAGGACCACCCCTTTTTTTCCCATGCGGTGTCGTACAAGGCGACTAAGGGATAGGACTGTTTAACATCAGACAGATATATACAGCCCAGACTCAGCCTCAGATACTTGGCTCGAGTCAACAATAGTGCCCGGAATACGGCAATAGGCTTACCCCCTATTACATGGGGCCGAATACAATTATTGGTGAAATGTGGGTGTTAATTCACCTCTGCCTAACCCTCTAGAGATAAAGGCGTGATTATATGTATGTATGTAAAATCAAATATCAGTTATTCTGTATTGACCATTAAAATGTTGTTAGGCAGGGGTTTTGTTACAATCTATAAATAGTCTATTTAAATATATATCAATGATTAGGAGGAGTGACGTTGTCCCCTACCGGTTCTGGCCGAGGCGGGACGGCTGACAAGTGCCCCACGTGTCCCTCTGACTAACAAAGGACACGACAAAGGAGAACTAGTTCTCAAGTTGGTGACAAAAGAAAAATGGTCAAACTTGTATGAAATAATTTATTATGACGTCGTAATACTTAATAATCACATCATTCACTATTATAAGTAGTCATCGGAAATTCGGGCGCTTATTTACCTAAACTTTAAATTTTTTAGCATTGAAGATTAATGTGGACATGACATGAATACCGCGACCGAGGGATTGGCTAATATTTCGGAAATATGCATACTATTCTGAAATTAGGTATCTATATTTCTAAAAATGTAACAGCTATCGCTATAAAAATAAATGGCATTTAATGAATGTGATAGCCAATTACATACACAGGCTTTATAAATAAAAGATTAAGTTAAACTTCATATTATGATTTGGTTGCTATTCAACAATTTTGTATTGTTTTGCTATGTTTTGTTAGCAAATCAATGCAATAGGTACTTACCTAAATAATAATAATATCTACTAGAATAAACGTCGTTACTTTTGCAAAATAACGTCTGGACTAATTTGGAAGTTTCTCTCTTCAAAAATGGCGGACTTGTTAACCCCCTTTCCACCTCTTAGAGGTTGAACTCCCAAAAACCCTTTTCTAGTGCTCACATAATTTTCATAAAGAACCTTTGTACAAAGTTTCAAGTTCCTAGCTCTCGTGGTTTAGGCTGGGAGTCAGTCAGAAATAATTTATTTAAATATAAACATTTATATTACAATTGGTGTCTATAAAAATTATCTAGGTATAAATATTTCAACAATTTAGTAACATCAGTACCTTCAAGCCAACTCTACACACGGGATTAAAAAAGGCATGTCCATAATAATCTTTCTAGAATGCTATAAAATGTTAAGTTTAGATAAATAAGCATCGTAATTTCCGATAACTGTTATGAGTTTCTGGTCCCTGAAACTATTAATAAAAAAATGATAAAATAAGAACCGTTCTTTTACAATTCATAATGTAATAAGCTCAGTTATTTTATTTTTTTTAACTACAGGAAAATACCTAATTATCGGGTTTCACTCCCACACTCGCTGGCCGACTGGGACGGTACTCGTATACGTGGGAATTTCCGCAAGAAATAAAAAAGGCAGGAAGTTGGTAAAAATATCAACAACATTATCCAAATATGCATACAAGGAAGACATTAACAGCGCAGTATAAAGGTTGCGAGTCAATACATACCTGTATAGTTTCTAAAGCGGCTAATCTCTGTCCTTCCGCACTGCTTCCTTTAGCAGGTGACATATAGATATTTAACAAAATAGGCAAATAATTCTTCGCAAATCTCCCTAATTCATTCTTATCCTCCTCATTGTCCGCCGAACATGTAATCAACTTTCTCAGAGCCTGCATTACAGACAACCTGAACTCCGGATTATCTTTTAAAACACTACCTAACACTCGAGCCAAAGATTTAAAATTGTCTTTAATATCTTTAGGACCGTTACAAAAACTAGGTAATAACGCCCAGAATTGGTTGCAAAGTAACTCATATGTATGTGATAGTGGAATATTCTTTTCTTGAGAAAATTCTTTCGACCTTTTCCGACAGAATGTTGCCATTTCTAAAATTTCTGTTGCGAAATATTTCAAATGTGAATTTTGTATCTTTTCTTTTAGTACGGGGAGCAGCCATGTGCGTTCGATGATAATATTTTCGGGTCCGTCTCGTAGTGTTATTGTTTTGAGGACAAACTCGGGTCCTAACGATTTGATAGCGCATCCTGTAGCATATTCGACCTCCTTATTATTGTCGAAGTTGTGGCTTTCACGGCGATCGTTCAGCTTCTTAAGAAGAGGTTGCAGAGCATTAGCTACTTTTTCGTTGCCAACCTGCAGAATGAACAAAAAAAATTGGTACACATTTTTTTTAGTTTATTCGTGAAATTACTTAGTATGTTTGTAGATGGCGCTGTATGACATGTCCAAAAATATTATTATTTATGAGTTTTGGCGCCAACACAAAGAATGGCGCATCTCGGTATTATTTTATTTACCGAAATTGTGAATTCGAGATCCACATTTTTATACATTAAGTATAAAAATGGTGGACTTTTAGATATAACGTCTTTGACAACGCACACAAGTGTGGAAAGTGGCATATTACATTGACTTGTGACTTTTTGTGTTGGTTCCAAATCTCTTTAGGGAGCTTCTAGTAAAGTCCCCACAACTTTACTGAATAATCATCTCATTAATCGTAATCAATATCATCAACTCATCGTCATCATCAACAAACATTTTATAGGACCGTAACTTGAAAAACTTGACATTGACGTCTCGCCATTAATAATTTCAAAGACATTTACTTGACATTGGCAAAATTGCGGCAATTCGCTGCAGAAGTCATTAATAAAACAAAGAAGATTATTATTATTATTAAATGCCGAGAATGTGTGGGATATTGGCAAAATTGCGGCGATTCGCTGCAGAAGTCATTAAATGCCGAGAATGTGTGGGATATTCAAAAGCTCAAAAGCTTTTAGTTATTTTAACAATTTTATCCGATCTTGGTGCGGATTACGCATCAGGATCCCATAAATTTATTAAACTTTATGTGATGAAATAATAACATATCATCCCTTTACTACATACCAAAAATAGTAATACCATTGATACCACTGACCGTCATATTGGAATAGACATGTGCTTAAAACTTATAAAAGCGAGCTTTACAAAATATTCATACCAATTATCAAAACTTTAGAGATCAATTTAACATACGAATACAGAATAAAACTTGAACTTGCAACTGTCAGTCTAAAAAATTACTCTGTCAACTTCGAGAATTTCAACATTTTAGGGCAAAGATAAAGATAAAGATAAATTTATTTGTATAAACATGTGTACAGATGATGTTACAAAGTATATTAAATTGTTGAAATTTTCGTCTACATGCATCTCATGTGTTACTTACCTCAAAACAAACGGCAATAGTCATTATGACATGTTTTATAGCTTGGTTGAAGGGGTTGTCGAGGCCAGTGCCAATACATTTGAATATAGCTTCTATATGCCCTTTGTATTTAGGGAACGAGTCCTCTGATTCCACAGCTAGTTTCACGCAGTCAAGTAGCACGGCCTTGAAGAAAATATAATTCGTTAATTTAAATAGTTCTGGTGATCATATCCCATTATCCCACTGGACTCTCTAGGCATTTAAACCGGGCCTTAATATTGGAGGAGTCAGTTGGGGCCCCCTGTACCTATTGAATGGTGAATTGACATCATTTATTTATTTTTGAAGGTATCTATTGCTCTCATAAGCTTTTTCTTTGGTATATATTGGGCCGCGTAATCATATTAGATATACCTCCCGTCCTACATTTTAGACCCAAGTCGCGAGAGAAACAAGACCCTAGTGCGCGCAGATTGTTTCGATATAATCTATCCCGTCACAAAAAAGAAAAAAAAAAGTAAAAATATAAATAAAAAAGAAAACATGGAAAAAAGAAAAGCATTGCTTATATAAAGCACATTTTGGGGGGAGGTATATTATGGGAAGTAACGTAACAGTTGAAAACAACGTGTCCAAATTCATGTTTTTAGGCATTATTTCACAACCTGATATTGTTATTATCAATATTTTATAACAATTACCTTCAAGGCATTAGTAGACGCAGAATTAATATCAGGTATGTCTGAATGCCATAGCTCAGTGACGCAGATGTTAACAAACGCAGGCAGATTCGGTACACACAGATTTAGGTCCAACCTGTTAATAGAAAAGAAGATACATGTATATTAATTAAAGAATGTTATACATAGTATGGTATAGGTCATTCGAATGGTACGTTAAAAATGGTTGAAATAAGTGAAAGTTAGTAAGGAAAGGAAGGGAGGGTACGTTGGACTCGAACCGTGTAACTCCGCACACTATCTTGGGTCATCATCATTTAATTACCGAAAGTGAGATTGCCATTGGAATATCCCTAACACCCCGGATGACCCATGGTCATCTCGAGATGGCCGCCTCAGGTCTGGGAACCACAGTGTCCCCTTCTTGCCCCCGGGTACCGTGTTCCCTTCGGCCTGTTTCTGCTAGACAATAGACGGCTCCATCTATCACCCCCGGGTACGCGCATACGAAGGGAAGGAGACATCCGCGTTGAAGAGATGATATCTGATAGGAATGTATTGAGGAGACAGATATTTTGTACCGACCCCAAATAATTTGGATAGGGGAAGGAAGATTATGATAATGTATTGCATCAGTAATAAAATAAAAGGAAACCAGCTTACATAGCCAGACAGCCATATCCCTGTTGCAACACAGCCGACCACGCAAGCACCTGTCCGGTATCATTGGCGGGGGGGCGCGCAGCCATCAGCGCCCTTGTCAGCTGTACTGCTAGGGACGCCGTCAAGTTGTTGGTCTCCAGTGGCGAGGAGAACAGAGCGTGCAAGGTGTGGAGACAACATGTCTTTATGTACACATTGTTGTGCGTCATTAGGGAGAGGATGCTTTCGCATACGGCCTGGAAGAAAAAACAGCTTGTTTGCATACAAAATGCCGACGGATTGTATAGTGGTGGCGGAGCGAGACACAGGGCACAGTTTCGATAGTAAAATTTTCGAGAAGTTAATTTGGCGAAATTTGTTTTTTTTTTTCGTTCATTATAGGAATAATTCAATGCATTATTTATATTTTTTTTGCTTGCAATTGCTGACGATTTTGCATTCGTAACTGTTCCCAAAATCTTTCACTTTGTATCTCCAATAAATTCAGCATATATTAACATAAAATCGTTAGAATACCTATAATATCAGTTTGGATAAAAAAAATATTAATTATTTTCTATGGTTGAAAGAAAGAGCGATACCGGTATATTGAACTAGAACGATGCTCGCAAGTAGAGGATTTCCTCAACACATCATCTTGGACATGTGAGGAATACTGTAAAACATAGGTTTAATCCAAAGTGTGTTCCAAAATAAGTCAAAAGTTTAAATCTCGGAGATTTCAGGCTGTTAACCAGCCCCTGGAAGCACTTCTTAGTACATTATTTTATCCCTAGCAGTTGTCAAGTTAGTCAATGTTGAGACCTACCTTGATATGCTCCTTACTGAAGACAGGCAGCACATCTCTGAGCATCGTCAGAGTATGCAACACAGTGCGGTGTCCCGATAACAAAGCCTCTGCCTTGATTTGGGACAGGCAGTACTCAGCTACGCGGTTCGAGGCCGGGTGCAATTTCGGTACCTGAAAAAGATATGCTCAGCCTTAGATGCATGGCTTGTTGACACGTAATAACGTGGGACCGAATTCAATAATTGGTGAAATGTGGGTGTTAATTCACCTCTGCCTAACCCTCCGGGTATAAAGGCGTGATTGTATGTATGTATGTAAAAAGATATAGATTTTATCTTCATTTTATATTACAGATATGTAATAATTACAATTTTAGAATCTGTTTGCTTTTAGGCTTTCAGAATAGAAATATTTAACCAAAAGAGAACCATAGGAATACAATGAAATAATAAGAGGGTCCATGCTAAACTTAAATACATCCTGGTTGCGCCGATGGTAGAATTTGTATTTTTTTGCTCAATAGTAGTAATTCAAGTCATTGACACTGAAACACACGCTTCCTGTACCCATCTCCCTCCCGCGCTACCTTTAAAGTGAGATAGCAATAGTTTTCGCCCCGCTCAATTGTCAAAATAGACGCATATTCACTTCCGCTTTGAACTAGCAAGCAACAATGGCAGCGGCGCGCGCGACTCTCAGAAATTAATAATGTTGGTTGGATTTTAACCGCTTTCATAGACCTTTACCGATCGGATTGTGCCTCTCGTGTGTCCCTCAAGTGATTTAGTGATGTGGGCAGCAGCTCCTGAGCCAGGAAGAGAAGACCGGTGCACCGGCCCAGCCAGCACGTGGCGTAGTAAAGGTTAGTGCATCCTCTCCTAATTTCTCGGGTTGCATTCAATGCCTAAACCACCTCCGCGGCAACCCGATCACCTATCTTGTTTGTTGTGTAAAGTGTCATATGAAACAGTTAGCTTCACCCCCCGCGAAATACAGTCCACTAGCTCAGGTGGCATGAGAATCGCGCCACCATTCTTTTTGGTCCTTCGAGCCGGATACTTAGTCGTAGTTTCGCATTTTGTTATTATTCTATTGGGAATAAACGCACCGCACCTAAATACCTAGTTATTTTAGTAGAAAACCCCGCATCTAGGCATTTAGGTTTAGATTTTAGGTATACTAGACACCCTAGTGCATAGGCACAGTGTAATACCTAACGCATTTGGCTATTTCAATTTCTGGGTTGTCCGTTCGCCGCTGGCTCGCATCGTGTTTACCTGATACCTACATAGGTTAGGTACGTGGTTATACCTCGCTCGCATTTCTCTTATCGTATCGATCCTTAGTCGTAGCTCGCTTTTGTTATTTATTCCACAGGGAATAAACGCACCGCACCTAAATACCTAGTTATTTTAGTAGAAAACCCCGCATCTAGGCATTTAGGTTTAGATCTTAGGTATCCTGACACCCTAGTGCATAGGCACAGTGTAATACCTAACGCATTTGGCTTTTGTTTTTATTTGTTTCAATTAAGTTGTCCGTTCGCCGCTAGCTCGCATCGTATTTACCTAATACCTACGTGGGTAGATACGTGGTTATACCTCGCTCGCATTTCGTTCAAATTCATACGAAAGTATTTTAATTTGAATAGATATTACGCAATACTTAATCCCTGAAATAATAGTTGAACCTAGACAGCGATCTAGCTCGCGTAGGTACGATCTTGTTGCTATGCGCGTTTTGTTCAAGCTTGCACTCGCAGTTATAAGTACCTACCTGCCTACGGATATCGTTCGCGCCGCGTCGCTGTGCTGTAGGTACCGCTAAGATTAAGTCATTTCATTTGTTGTTTACCGCACTTTAGTTTGATATTAGTTGTAAAAATGCCCCCAAAGGTTGGTAGTACCGATAGTAAAGTTCAATTGAAACTTTTATACGCTAAAAGAGAAATGATTTACTCTCGTGTACAATCGATTTGTGATAATGCACTTAAAACCTCTGATTTGGCTATTAGAGATTCGTTCTTGTGTTCTATAGAAAACTTGGATAGTTTACGCGCGGATTTCGAATCCTTAGTACATGACATCAACGTTTTAGAGTTAAATTTAAATCCCGATTACTCAGTGAGTTATCAGGCCTTGTCGTCGTTTGACGATTTGTATTGTCGTATCAAACGCGTCGCTAGGAGTTTGGAGAAACCGTCTGACCGACCCAATCCCACTCGCGACCGACCTAAGTTGCCACCAATTCAAATACCCGAATTTGATGGTAACATTCGCAATTGGTGTTTATTTATAGATAGTTTTGAGAATACAATAGATAAGAACGATTCGTTGACAGATCACGAAAAATTGCATTATCTCGTTGAAAAATTAACTGGTAAAGCTATAACCGTTTGCGCTGGAATTACGTTTAGTGCCGAAAATTATAATTTAATTTTAAATACTTTGAAAGCTAAGTATGAGGATAAAAGATCGGTAGCTAACGCATATTTGGATCAGATGTTTGATTTGAAATCCATTACGGCATGTAACGATCAAAACTTAGAGAAGTTTCTAGATACTTTCGCATCATCTGTTCGCGCCGTAAAGAACCTAAAGATCGATGACCTCTGCGACTTCTTATTTTTGTATATGGGTTTAAAGAAATTAGATTCCGAAACCATTCGTTTATTTGAGTCGGATCATCGCGGCAATAAAATTCCTAAGTTCGAAGACTTAGAAAGTTTTGTTCGCGAGCATATAAAAATATTGCAACGCTCTTCATCGAAACATGAAGGCGCGAAGAAAGTTGTTAGTTCGGAACGTAGAATGGATGCGTCATCGAAGTCACTGAAGTCAACTCATACTTATGTTAATACCGCACCAGCACGTGTACAATCACCTGTTTGCTCTTTGTGTAATACTCATCATTCGCAATTGTACAAGTATCCTGGTTTCCTAAAATTGTCGCCTAATGATCGTTATAAATTTGTTCGCGCTAATAATTTTTGTTTTAATTGTCTCGGTACTAAACACCGCGTTGTTTTATGTAATAGTAGAAATAGTTGTCGCAAATGTTCAGCGAGACACCACACTTTGCTCCATTTTGAAAATAGTAACGCCGCATCCAATGTGAGCACAGTTGGTTCGTCGAGCGGTGGCACACCGTCGCATAGGTCGCCCGTGTCGGTGGCGCCTGCGCCACAGCCGCAGCCCGCGCTCGCGCGCGCTCCTGCCCGCGCGGGGACCGCTGCGAATGGCGTCGCCTTGTGTTCGTTGTCCGCTAGTGCTGCGCTCACGACTGTTGTCCTCGCGACTGCTCGCGTTATCATTGTTGATGCGTTAGGTAAACCGCACATTGTTCGAGCGCTATTGGATGGCGCTTCGCAAAGTAATTGTATTACTCAAGATTGTTGTCAACGTCTTGGTTTCAATGTTAATAAGCGTTCAACCCGCTCAGTGGTGAAGGGTTTTGGAGGTTTACAGTCAGCTGTTCATGGCACCGTTAAAACAAGGTTTGGATCTCGTTTTAATAATAATATTTGGTTTGACATGGATTCGCTCGTTATAGATAAAATAACTGAACAGTTGCCTACCGTCCCGGTTGACACGTCTTTATTAACGAAATTTAAAGACTTGCCTTTAGCAGATGAGACTTACGCTGTACCTGGAGTCGTCGATATATTGATCGGCGCTTCGATTCTCCCGCACCTCCAGTTATCACGTAAGGTTCAAGGGGGACCGACGTACCCCGCTCCGCACGCACTGGAAACAGTTCTTGGTTCTGTTATAATTGGTTCCGCACCCGCTTCTATAGATAGTTTTAGTCACTCGACTGCTTCGTTCTGTTGCACCGTCGAGCCGCCACTGGAGTCTACCATCCGCAAGTTTTGGGAAATTGAAGAGGTCAATATCCCACCTATCCTAAGCCCTGATGACAAGATGGCTGAGGAGATTTATTGTCGCACGACTACTCGTGATGAGCAGGGTCGTTATGTTGTCGCGCTCCCTTTCAAGGGAGATATTTTTTCGCTCGGTGACTCCCGTGTATCCGCTGAAAAACGCTTTCTTTGTTTAGAACGAAAGATGCAGGCGTGTCCAAAGTTAAAGCAAGCCTATGATGAGGTTGTTAACGAATATTTAGATAAAGGTTACATCTCACCTGCGCCTGCGGACACTGACGAGACCCAGCCTTCGTACATTATCCCGCACCACGGAGTTATTAGAGAAGATAAGCTTACTACTAAACTCCGCGTAGTCTTGGATGGCAGTGCTAAGACTAGCACTTCCGTGTCGCATTAATATTAGTAGAATTTTAGCTTTTTCGGACTCAACAGTCGCTTTGTGTTGGGTCCACTCTTCGCCCCATCGTTGGGACACATTCTTCGCTAATAGAGTGGCAAAATTCAATCTGAATTAGCGCCACAAAATCTCTTTCACGTTGCTGGCACCGACAGCACAGCCGATTGTCTCTCTCGTGGATTGCTTCCTTCGCAAATTTTAGATCACCCGTTATGGTTTAGTGGACCGTCCTGGATTCATGCCGCGTTAGATAAGTGGCCAGTTAGTCAATTCAATCCCACTACGGTTTCCGAACCACCCGAGGAGAAGAAGCACTCGCTTGTTGTGTCGGTCCCGCGTGAAGAGTCCCTTATTTTGTTGTTGGCTAATCGCGTCTCGTCTTGGTCGAGACTGTTGCGTTGTGTTGTTTATGTAGGCCGATTTTTGAGAATTTTATCTACGCACGGTCATATAGAGTTGACCGGTGATTTAAGTACGCAAAATATTTGCCCGCAATAGATGTTAATGACGATAGAATGCACCTTCTAACTCGTCACGCTCTTTTAGATAAATTAGTCCAATCGTTTTGGAATCGTTGGAGAACCGATTATTTGCACACGCTGCAGTCGCGTCAAAAATGGAATACTCCATCTAACCCAATTACTGTAGGTACGGTGGTAGTCCTTATGACTGGGAATGCGCCTCCTTTGCATTGGCCTCTAGGAGTAGTAGAGGAAGTTTTTCCCGATTCCCGCGGGATAACTCGTGTTGTACGGGTTAAAACCGCAACCGGATCGTATCTGCGCCCGGTTGTTCGCCTCTGCCCTCTGCCTAGCCAGCAGTAGGCACGATTTCAAATCTAGGTTTATATTTTAGTTGTTATTTCCCAAACCTAGATTTAGATTAGACTTTAGATTTGTTCCGCATTTTTCGTTTTGAAGGTAACCCTTCAAGCCGGGGGGAATGGTTGCGCCGATGGTAGAATTTGTATTTTTTTGCTCAATAGTAGTAATTCAAGTCATTGACACTGAAACACACGCTTCCTGTACCCATCTCCCTCCCGCGCTACCTTTAAAGTGAGATGGCAATAGTTTTCGCCCCGCTCAATTGTCAAAATAGACGCATATTCACTTCCTCTTTGAACTAGCAAGCAACAATGGCAGCGGCGCGCGCGACTCTCAGAAATTAATAATGTTTGTTGGATTTTAACCGCTTTCATAGACCTTTACCGATCGGATTGTGCCTCTCGTGTGTCCCTCAAGTGATTTAGTGATGTGGGCAGCAGCTCCTGAGCCAGGAAGAGAAGACCGGTGCACCGGCAAAGCCAGCACGTGGCGTAGTAAAGGTTAGTGCATCCTCTCCTAATTTCTCGGGTTGCATTCAATGCCTAAACCACCTCCGCGGCAACCCGATCACCTATCTTGTTTGTTGTGTAAAGTGTCATATGAAACAGTTAGCTTCACCCCCCGCGAAATACAGTCCACTAGCTCAGGTGGCATGAGAATCGCGCCACCACATCCGAAGTTCTCAAAAAGATGTTCTTAACTCGATGTTCGTTTTGTAACGCCATTATAACAATTAAACATTTTCGACTTGCAGTAAACCGCAAACACAATCAAAAATCTTAAGTCATTTAGGTTACAAGGTAACAATTATGAATGTCAAAGAGTTACTCTCATGAATGTCAAAGAGTAGCACTCATAAACGTCAAAGAGTAACACTCATGAATGTCAAAAGAGTAACACTTATGAAAGTTAAACGTCAAAATAGAAAAACCTGTCAGTAAAGCAAACTTTGGGATCCTAAATCTGATGACGATATGAAAACATGAAATCAAAGCCAAATTCAAGTCAACATCTGGCAAAAGAACAGACTATTAAAAAAATTACTTGAAAATCTTACCTTGGTCTTCTGGTCTTCTGAAGGTATCATGAAACAACTTCCTCGCAATATAGATGTTACTGCATGTTGCGCCGCCTTCCGTACCTACGAAAACAGCAATCAAGATAGTAAAATATATTTTCTAACAACTTTCATAACATCCGCGGTAGTCTAGTGGTATGGGTAATGGACTGCTGTGACGAGGTCTCGGGTTCGATCCCAAGTTTTACTTTGGCACACACCAATGACTTTTCGATGCTTTTCGAAGTTATGTGTGTATTTATCGCAGGTTTATAAATGCCCGGTTAATGGCAATAGGCTCGCCACCTATTACATTGGAATTTAAACATAAACTGGTGAAATGCGGGTGCTAGCACCTCTGCCTACTCCTTCGGGGATATAGTCGTGAGTTTATGTTATATTATGTTTCACAACATCAAGCGTGGAGTAGTAAAATAACATGGCTAATTTAATTCAACTTGGGAGGCAACAAGATACATACCTTGGGCTTTGAATGAAGTGCAAATGCAAGTACTAATTCAAATACTCTCATAGTAGATGAGTTACTCCACAACGCATATTCCTGAGCTCTCAACAACACTGACAAACATCCAATAGCACTTCTCAACAAAGCTCCGTTCTCAGTTCCCTCATTTCTCTCTAAAATGTCTGTGAATATTTTTGCAGACTCGGAAAATTGTTTGCGCAGTACTGCCTGAGATACAGACTTGATTCCCATTGATAGTAGCGTCAACGTCGCTACAAGGTTCTCGTCAGTCTGTGACGATTTTAGAGTCTCCATCTGAAAATTTTAAAAGTAAATATTGGAAGTTAGCATTTTATTAAGATAACGACTGACAACGGTAATGGGGAGGCAGTGGAGGGACTTATGTCCAGCAGTGATCTGTGATAGGTTGATATGGTCAGCCTGTATTAACCACTCCAAATTTGAACTTGGATTTTGTACATGCAAAACATTTTTTGTTGATAGCATTTTACCTAATTTGAAAAATCATATATTATTATGAGAAATTTTAACTAACCAAAGCCGCAAAG
This sequence comes from Eilema griseolum, assembly GCA_963662185.1. NCBI lineage: Eukaryota > Metazoa > Arthropoda > Insecta > Lepidoptera > Erebidae > Eilema > Eilema griseolum. The sequence continues at coordinate 10,597,717 of OY759249.1, forward strand.
TATTCAGTTGTGGACTCCTTGCCACCCTGCTCCTTGATAACTTCAGTCACAGCGGCCAACACAGCCAACATCTCTTTATGTAAGGCATTGTTGGAGTCGAATCTGCTAAGCAACCTAATGAAAAAAAATGATTTTAAAACAAAACAATTTTAACAATGTTCACTTGGTAGTATAAAAACAATATATTTAAAACTTTGAACCGACTACTGAAAAAGTTTCAAACAAGAAAATATCTAGGATAAATCCATGGTTGTATGCCACTTAGTCTAACAAATTAATACATTGTAGGGAAAAGTGGCATACGGCCACGGTTATCCTAGATATTTTCTTGTTCAAAACTTTTTCAGTAGTCGGGTTTTAATTAAACTTTTTTCTTTATTTATATGTATAATGGGTCAAGCAATAGGTATAATTTACCAAACATGACATATTTATCTCAAATTTCTTTTTTAAAATAGTACTTTATGACCGTTAGAGGGCACCACATTAGATTCAGTGAAGCTTTGCATAGTGTGTGTTAATGAGTATGCATGGCAAACAGTACTGTTTATATTTGCAGCACGCTATGCTGGCCAATTTGATACAACTGGTTTTGCTAGTTTTCTCCTTTTTGGTGTGTGAAGTTTATTTTCTTCTGTGCTAGTCTCGCCATATTTTTTTTAAGTTATTTGTCTAAATGTACTATGTCCCATATTAAGCTCACCAAAAAAGAGAAAACAAGCAAATCCGGTTCTGTCAAAATGGGCATCATAGTGTGCCGTAAATATAGTATTATATTTTACTATTAGTTACTTTTTACTAAACATCAAAATGGTAAGTTATAAGGAAACTTGTCTGAAATTATTTATTGTGATGTCCTAATATACAATAGTTAAATAATTTTATCTTATTAAAACTAATATAACATTTTTAAATTTTTTGGTTGATTGGGTGGAGTAGATATTAATTGAAAAACTCTTTTTTTTTCAATTGTCTTTTCATCAAGATAGGCAATGAGCTAAATATTATCACTATAAATTGACTACTTACTAGAAAAATATTTTTTCAATTAAAACCAACTGTTTCTGTGTTGAGACTAGCGTGTTCTACCAAACAAACTCTACAGCTTTATAATATAAACATAATACCTATATAATATAAATTTCAACAAGAAAGGAAAGCAACAGGACATATGTACCATATAGAAATATAAAAACTGTCCACAATGTAAAGTCATTTAGACCCACTCTAATCCATGTGTGTTTTATTGATCAATTAAACTTGTCTTGATAACGGTTTTCTGCAAGAGCATCATTAGTATCATCTACACTTACTTGCTAAAACTGACATTGGAACACTGGCTCCAATCAGACGCAAAAGTTTGAAACGTTTTATAAGTGCCTGATCTCATAGACTCAGTATATTCACTCTCAGATCCTTCATCTCCACTCTTCATGGACATGTTCTCCAAGTCCTTAGCAATCGCCAGCTCATCTTCAGCCTCAGATTTCTGTTTATTTGAAGCATGGCCATATGTCATCATGGCATCATGTTTTGAAATGGCTTTTTGGGTTAGCCCTGTGTTTCCTGTAATTTGTAAACATAATCGTGTTATGTTAATTTATTGTAAAGATAAGGAAACGTATACATATATAATAATGAAAGAATATATGTATTTGTTTTGGTTTTTAGGTTATGTGTTGAAAAACGCAAATTTGACATATTGCAAGCCTGATATAATTATATGATATTGGTGATGTAAAAGGGCTATAATGGAAAGGCTGTTATAATTATGTCGGGAGACTAAAGTATATGAATAAAAAATAATGTACCTAGATTTTCTTGAAAAAACCGGGACTTTGCCATCTCCCGGTACTTCTGTATCTTCGGGTTGGAATTCGAGGACTGGCCCTTCTGCCATCGCTTTCCCTTTGATTTTCCTTTCAGTTTTGATCTAAATTTTCCCATTTTTGATATTTCATAACACTATTGCAAGTACTTTCATCAAAATATACCGCACGTGGTGAAAAGAATGAAGTTAGCAGCAGACCTCTATCAAATTTGACATATTTTGAGTGTTGTCAAGTAAAAAATCTTAATTCTTGAGAAAATGTCAAACCCAAAGGTCAAACCAAATAATTTGTCATTACTACAGATTCAGTGTATAAAAATAAAATGTTTAAAGTAGTTGAAAGCTTCAGAGTTTAGACGCGAAGCCGTAGTTTCATTTGAATTATTTTGAATCCATAAATCTGTGAGTTTGAAGATAGGCCTCTTTTGTGTTAAAGAATATTGCGTTACGCTCCTTTTCATGCACGCATCTCTGCTGAAATTTTTAACAAATTGCGCTCCTAGAGTCGGTAATACGAAACGTAGTTCTAGTATTTTTTTTCTTCATTCACCTTCGCTTTACTTGTTTCATTGACGTTTTTCTTGTTTGTAAATAATAATTGCTGGAAATAGTACGCAATGTGAAATTGTACGCATTCCACGTTCAATCGCACATTACGTAAATCCCAAACATAGTTTGTACCTGATTTAATCGTGTTAGTAATATCCTAACCTATTGTGTAGTTGGTAGCTGATGAGTTGAACAAGCAATGATATGCTATAATGCCTCAATTTAGAAGAAAAAAGGCATCAAAATCATTCCCTGTTAAAGTATGTACGCTAGATGCCGAATTGGAATTTAACCTTGAGGTGAGATTTTGACTAACGTTATGTTACATGTACCTAACAATGTTATTGTTTATTGTGTGGAATTTGGCCTGTTAGCACGATAGTAAGCTCACACTGAATCTGTTGTGAGTCACCATCACCCGTAACAGACGTAAATTACCTTAATAATAAATGGTTGTGATAATTGTGGCCTTGTTTAGTCATCATTCTGTATGGTCAACATGTTGTGTTTAGGTATTTGTAGTGCAGATTCGATACCCGCGCTAGTCTTGTCAAAGTGCTGTTTGAATTTTTCTTGTTATCATCAACTCTGTTGAAGAAATTTAGTATTAGAAAAAGAAATTGCAATAGATAATGAGAAACTTATTAGTTCCTTAGTAGGTATATGAACATTGTCTCAAATTTTTTTTATCTATTTAACAAAGAAAGTATCTGCTTAAATATCTAAACAGTATCTTGATCATAATGTTATTTTGTACTTTTCTTTCTAAAACATACTATAATTATGGAGTGCAAATTGTAAATTATTACAAATTAAGGTATGTTGTAAACAAATTGTCCATAAAAAAAATATTTCCTGAACTTGTTAGCAAGCTTGGAGTAAAATAAATTAAAATATTTAGTAACTAGACACATTTAAAAATGTTGTTCTTAAAATCAATTTATTAGGGTTCCCATCCATATACATGACATTCAAATTATAATAAACAAGTAGGTACCTAATAATTATATACTGAACAGTCAATTACAATATTCAATTAAAATGTAATTGGATTGCCAAGTCATAATAAATAAAGTGAAGCTCTAGAATGGATTAACTGACTCATATTTTACTTAATAATTGATAAAGACATTATACATAAAACCTACATCACAATATTATCCTCTACCACAATTTCCAAGACCCTTTGAAGAAAATCAATCATTTATGAATTATGCTTGAGTATGCACTTAAAAAAATGGATAGGTATTAGGTTAGTAAAACTTGCTCCAAAAGACCAATTACAAAAGAATGTATCAAGTAAGACTAAATCCTTGGCTTCAAGATGCAAATCTAAACTTGAGAGACCTCTGTGGCGGTAGCAGTAGAGCATTCAACTGCTATGCAGAATATTTGTATGCATGAATATATATATTTGCATTGGTCTTGGTGTTTCTATGTATAATATGTATGTATTTACAAAAAAAAGTATCTAAGTATGTTTATCCGCATTCTAGATCCCATAACACTAGCTAGTTGAGCTATGCTTACTATGGATCTAGATAGCGTTGTTGTAGAATGTCGTGGAATATTTAATTATTTTTATTTATTTAACATCAAACTTTTGTAAGTTTCTGGTTTACCCAAAAGGATGTAAACAATTAGTCGTAGTTCTACTGTAAATCTACTGGTGTACAATTAACAATTAACTATCTATCTATCCTTTTTTCCTTTTGTCTAGCAAATTTTTTTTTTTTATACAACTTAGGTGGCAGACAACCACACGGCCCACCTGATGGAAAGTGGTTACCATGACCTATGAATGTGTGTAACACCAGTGGATTAATTAAATCTATTGAATGAATTTTAAATGTATTTTGTAAGCTAACTTTTCCAATTGATTCAGATAGACTGATATATAGGAAGATTTGGATAGCTTCAGACAAATCACAGGTTCGAATCCTGCCTGAATCAATTCAATTTTCCTATCTTAGTCATTAAATCTATTTGGAGTCCTTACAAAATGGCCATGTAAAGTGTTGCCATGACATTTGTAACAGTTGTCACTCCTAAGGTGATAGATCCTAGTGTAGGAGTATGTTTTTTATAAAGGAAAAACTTGAATGCATTTTCAGTTTGTTGCACTATGTATGTTTTGAATAGAATGAGAGCTACTTAGAAGCTATACACACTCCCATACAATTTTGTGTGATATGGAGTGGTATATCATCAGCCTAATATATCATCCTACATTAATACCATTTATTCATTTATTGTTAGCAATACAAGCTTACAGTATACACCAAAGCGCTTATATGCTGTAGATTACATTAGGCATTACATTAAATTGCATTATAAACACATAAAAATTAAAAATTAAAAATACTTAGTCACATTCTACAGTTCGTCAAATAATCAGGTTAACAATCATTCAATAAAAAAAAAAAAAAAAATGTCCAATACAATACAAATGTCAAGCGAATAATGTCAAATGGAAGGCAAGATACTGACGCAAATCATAAGATAATAGAAGATAATAGACAAGTTATTCATGTTGAACAAATGTTATATCCTCTGTGGTGTAGTGGTAGAACATTCAACTGCTACATAGTAGCGGGTTCGATTCCCGCCCAGTGCAAATATGTATGCATGAATATGTTTATTTGCACTGGTCTGGGTGTTTCTAAATATATATTATATAATTTGTATGTATTTACAAAAATAAAGTATTTAAGTACATTTATCCACATTCTAGATTCCATAACACAAGCTAGTTAAGCTATGCTTACCATAGTTCTGGATAGCATTGTGTGGAATGTTATAAAAAAATAAATTATCCGACTTATTGCAGGCCTATGGAGACATTTGCATTATTTACTATTATTACTATCGACAGGATGGTCTGTTAATTACTGGATGTGTGACATTTGATAAGAGTTGAACTCTCATTGATAATGTTGCACTGTGTATAGCTAGCCGAACATACAGATTATGCAGTACTGTGGTCTGTGAGTCTGGGGCAGATCCTGTCTTACACTTTTAAAGGTTTTTTTTCTTTAGATCTATAATATTTGATAATATTGCTAGTAAAAACTGTGTATACACCTCAGAGTCTTGTGTCTGCTTTTTCCAATCCTAATTGCGGATTTGTCTGAACTTAGATATCTGCCGTGAAGCGATTGCCATCTCACCATTGGGTGGAGGAGCACCCAATGGCGACATCGAAACATTGCAGTAAGACCAGTTGTCAGACTTTTTAGGACTCCTACTACCCGTAAAAACCGCCATAGATGTTCGTATGGAAACCACGTATGGATCAACGTGCTCTTCAATGCAAATACGTACCCATATCCATGTATACAAATATTGGCACTGAGCGGTGATCGAACTCGCGCTTCCTGCGTAGAGGCGTTCACTATCGCCGCGCCATAGAGGCTGTCCTCGATCCAAAACTTGTGTTTTGTGTTATGGAATGTACATAGTGACTATAGGGTGTATGTAACGTCACCAAAATCTTCGAGACCCAGCCCTACCTCATCTGCTAACTGGTACATCCGCTGATTTACAGAATACCTCGCAGGTTTCATCTCAGGGTTGTGGGGGCAGAGGGCAGTCAATCACGTAAAAACTACATACATACATATAATCACGCCTTTATCCCCGGAGGGTTAGGCAGAGGTGAATTAACACCCACATTTCACCAATCATTGAATTCGGTCCCACGTAATAGGGGGTGAGCCTATTGCCGTCTTCCGGGCACTATTGTTGACTCAAGCCTTGTATCTGTGCCTGAGTCTGAGCTGTATATATCCGTCCGATGTTTAACAGCCCTATCCCTTAGTCGCCTTGTACGACACCGCATGGGAGGAAATGGAGTGGCCCAAATTCTACTCTGCCGGGAACCACGCAGCAATAAAAACTAAGATAACTAAATCACGATAAAGATTAGGAGAGTGGACGCCAGCCTCTAAATTTGTACCTTCCATGACAGCTTCATTAATCAGGATACATTTTTGTTTTAGTGGCGAGCAACTGGCAGAGATTTATTCGACTTAGTATGCAGGACTATTGGATTGAGAGAAACATGGTTTTTTGGATTGCAATTCGAGGACACAAAACATTACATAAGTTGGCTGAAGTTGGATAAAAGAGGTAGGTAATATAAATGTGCGAAAGTAACTCTGTCGGTATGTCTGTTTGTTTATCTTTTTATTACCTTTGCACGAGTAACCGCCTCTGAAGCAATCGAAACGTAAGTTGACAAAGTAGACGTATATAAATCCATATTTTCCTCTTTTATCAAATTTATTTCATTGTTATGTTAAAACTGTGAGAATCCTGTAACTCCCCGAAGGAGTAGGTGAGAGGTGTATTAACTATAATAGTAATTCCTGCAAATCCCTGAAGGGGTCGGCTAGAGGTGTATCAACACCCATATTTCGCATTCGATGACTTTCGGTCCCACATAATATGGCCAACACTATTGCCGACAAGCGGGCACTTTGTCATGGGTTGTGTATTACTACTTACCCCTTTGTCGCCTTCTACGACATGCATGGGAAGAGACGAGGTTGCCCTATACATCTCCACCGGGAACGAACACGGCATTAGTTTTTTTTTTTTTTTTACGTGCGCAAAATCCCCACCGATACCTCCCCACCGGTGGGGAGCCGGTGGAGGAGGTTATGTCGGACTCGAACCGACTAAAACGCACGCCGCCTGTGGGTCGTTTTGGTTGCCGAAGGTGAGGTTGACAGGCATATCCCTCGCACCCCGGCCGACCCAGGGCCATCTCTCACGATCTGGCCCTCTTCTCGGGTGTGGGGACTACAGAGTCCCCAACTCTCGTCTCCGGAAACGAGTTGCCTTCGTACGCGGGCAGCTTGTCTTGCGATCCTTCGTCGCTCCCGCTGCCGCTCCCGCCCCGCCTCCTCCTTCACGAGCATTACTTGCTCGCAGAAGGAGGCGCCGGCCGCCCACGCATCCGCGCAGCGAACCATCGCCGCGAGCAAGGTGGAGAGCGTGAGAACCCTCACTCCCAGGGCCGCCACAAGCTCCCGCCTCGGCGTCTCCCACGCCGGACACTCGGTGAGCGTGTGCGGACCTGAGTCCTCGCTCGCGTCGCAGTGATGGCACTCGGACGTTGGCTCTTTCTGCATCCGACACAGATATTTTCCGAAGCATCCGTGCTCGGTGATCATCTGCGTCAGACGGTACGAGAGGCTGCCGTGTGGCCTCTCTAGCCACTCCCCCATGATGGGTCTTACCGCCGTTACTACGGCGTGCCCGACACGGCATTAGTTATGCCATTTTAAACAGTATACAGTAGGTAATGTTATTCGTCGACCCCACGCCGCCGTTGCGCGATGTCATAAGGTTACAGCTAACAATGGAATCCTCGCTGAATATTATATTAGTTATTCGCCAATAGATGAATAGAGTTTAGTTGTATCAACCAATAATGCCAAGGTTTGAATAAATCGATTAAGATAGAAAATATTGAAACGGTCCAGGCAGGATTCGAACCCGAACCGAAAGGGCGAAGATTCGGTGGCTTAGTCGTCAGAGCGTTAAAGGAAAAATCGCAGGTTCGAGTCCCGCCTGGACCGTTTAATTTTTTTCTATTTTAATCGATTTTGAATAGTTAGCATACTAAATGCTTAAAATTTTATTCAAAAGGTATGAATGAGTCCACCATGTCGTGTTCTGTTCCTAGCGGTGAGTAGGGTAGCCAGAGCTCACTGGAGAATTAGTGCTGTCAGTGGGAAGACTAAATGCTTGTCCTGCTTTGTATTCTACTGACGGCACAGAAACTCTGTACTTACAGGGTTGGCAGCGCGACTGTAACTCCTCTCGTGTTACAGACGTCCGTAGGTCACGGTAACCATTTTCCATCAGGTGGGCTGTGTGCTTGTCTGCCAACTAAGTGGTATAAAAAAAAAAGAAAAAACCATTAAATTTGCTTGTGTCCTAAACAGTCATATAATTTACCTAGGTATGTCTCTTTTTCTACTGAGTTAAAATGTCTTTTTCCGTATGGAAACCTCCGGGCTTCACGTCGCCGAGGATTCTATGAATCGGTTACGTCATCGTTGAACTGACCAAAACCACACCATGTCTCTGATACTAGATTTAGGGATAGCTAATTTACCCGCGGTGAAACGCGCACCAGTGCCCAATGACACATCTTTTTTAAGTCAGCAGCCCCACTATTTTGAAAGAGTGCAAGAGTAACAGATACGAGCCCGTTGCCGGTCAGGGTTACTGCTGGGCATAGTGGAGGATCTTGCTTAGGGATTACCTTTTAATAAGAAATCTCGCTAGAAATCCTCCTTATAAATATATAATTCACATCCCTACGGCTGTTTAACACCAGAGAGATATATACAGCCCAGACTCAGCTTTAGATCCATTGCTCGAGTCAACAATAGTGCCCAGAAGACGGCAATAGGCTCACCCCCTATTACGTGGGACTAAATTCAATGATTGGTGATATGTGGGTGTTAATTCACCTCTGCCTAACCCTCCGGAGATAAAGCTGTGATAACATGTATGTATGTATGTATGTACATCCCTAATTTGTTGGCCAGGATAGGAATAACTTTTTTATTGATTTATAGTTTACCATTATTTCCGATTATTATAAACAATTATATAGTGGTGATGTGTGTGACAATTACAACAAAGCTATACTGCATTCGGTAAGGTACTTAACTAACGGGAAATAATCTTGTAGCTACTTTCTTATAAAAACGTATATTAAACTAATAAACTAGGCGTTCTGCCTGACTAAGTAGGGATTCTATTTCGATTTTAAGTTTTTAAAACGTGTTTCTAAAAACGAGTTTGTAAACGAGTTTCGTAAGTTGTCTTTAAAAAATATTAAAAAGGCACATGAAGACTGTTTGTTTACATTTAGTTAAATACCTAATCGAATGGAATATAGTAATACTATCTATTACAATTAATTAGAAACAGTGTAAACTCTTGGCTAATATGAATACAATGGAAGTCGATTTGTGACGAGAATTGAATATTTATAGATTTATACACAACTAAATTTATAAAGCATGATGTCATTAACGTAATTTGTGTAATACATAACAAGAATATAAGTTATATTTTTAATTAAGTTAGTTATAAATAAACCGCGGTAGCCTAGTGGTATGGGGAATGAACCGCTGAGACGAGGTTTCGGGTTCGATCCCAGGTTTACCATGGTACACACCAATAACTTTTCGAAGATGTGTGTATTTATCGCAGGTTTATAAGTGCCCGGTTAATGGCAATAGGCTCGCCACCTATTACATTGGGATCTAAACATAAACTGGCGAAATGTGGGTGCTAGCACCTCTGCCTACCCCTCCGGGGATAAAGGCGAGAGTTTATGTTATGTTATAAATAAGTATAATTTAAATTCATGGGTACTCCAAGATGTTCTAGTGCCATGACCCACACATAAGCCAGTACACCTGATTAAAATTCTGGTGTAGGCTTTCTCCTTGAGTTTGGCAGAGACGTATTAGGAAAGAACTAAGAAAGCAAACCCTGGAATCCAAAGTGTAAATGTATGTAGCCGGGTTTGGCGTTCGGTTGAAGTCAGTTCTAGTTATACAAATGCAATAAAGATCTACTGCAGACATGAGCAGCAGAGTACACCCTTAGGGTAACAAACGCCACTAGCATTCTCCTTATACGTTCTTAAAGGTAAACAATGGCATATATTGTACCTAGGAACGCAGTCAAACAGACTTACCGCCCCGGGCGGTTAAACACCACGCAGCTAATACCGTCCATCATCTCCAAACAGTACAAGACCAATGCGTTTCCCAAATGCCGGGGACGCCCTTCATGTTACTCTGCAAGCTGTATCCTGAGGATGTGGCTGAGGAGCTGATCCAGGAGGTGACGCAGCACCTGTTGTTCTTGCAAGTGAAGCAGGCGATACTCAGGATGGATATATACTGTCCGCCTGAGGCCTCCGTGCTTTTGGCGAGCTATGCTGTGCAGGCGAAGGTTGGTTTTTTATTTATTGGTATTATTGTAACCTGTCATTACATCTTAAAGGGGGGACGGGGGGGGGGGGGGGGCACACCGCCTTAACATGTCTTGTCTAGAAACGTTTTTCTTGGCAATTTGCTGAGTCTGAGGCACTTAGGTGGCAGACAAGCACACGGCCCACCTGATAGGAAGTGGTTACCGTGGCCTATGGATATCGCTCTGCCGACCAGGAAGAAACCTTCTGATACCCCTCTTGAAGAACCCCATATTTTGCTTTGGCTGCCTTTACTTATAGGAGTTTGAGTTTACAGGAGTCAGACTGGTTATGATTAATAATGTTTCAATTGAAATATAAATATCGAGGATTATATCTTCATTCCTTGAGCTGATTCGATAATAGTTGTTCGTGCATATATTTCTTCTTGATGTGGTAGTAAAAATGTATGTACCTTATAGACAAACTATCAGAGATGAGGAGGTCGTTATGCCGGTAATTTTATGTCAGGTCAAAGCCACTCTCATGCTACACAGGGGCGTGAAAAAGCATCTGATGAAGCCGCCAAGCTGAGCGCCACCATTGTAGCTCTTAGTGTCTGTAATGGTGACCCTCTTTCCTGAGACTTTGCCTTTAGCTTACCATCAGGCGAGGTGAGGTCAAGTTGGCGTGTCCTATATAAAAAAAAAATATATATATTTAATTTTAGACTTTATTTCAATATTGTTAAAGTCTAATATTAAATGACTTCTTGTAGAGTGAATGAAAAATATTATGAACATTTATCATTTAATTTTGGATTTTAAGTGTATATGAATAAAGTGTAACTTTTAATGTCATTTTTTGCAGTGTCTGTGGTATGACCGCGGTTTTGTTTTGACATAAACTTAGTACAATCGGGGCTCTGTTGTGTAGCGTGTGTAATCGACAGGTAAAACGGGGGATACGTGTCATCATCTGGGTCAATGGATTTTTTTTATTCAGTAGGTGTTTATTCACCTCTGCTTAACCATTCCTAATTATATGAATTCAGTAGTAGTTTTTTTAATTACTGTTACTGGATTGCTTACAGTATTATTGTCAAATTAGTTTGTAAATAGAACATCATGGCACAACTAATTGAAAAGTATATACTTTGCATGCAGTACGGCGACTACGATGAAAGTGCGTACAAGCCAGGCATGCTGGCGAGCGAGGATCTGCTACCGCAGCGCGTCATTGACCAGTATCAGATGACCCCCGAAATGTGGGAGGATCGCATCAAGATATGGTATGTAGAAGCGTAGCTGTAACTAGTCTTAGAATAAATTTACCTAAACTAAGTTCTATACCGTTTTTTTTACGTGCCAGAAATCCCCACGGCTCTTTTCCTCTTTCTCCATTCGATATAGATACTGCCCGAAGTAACCGTACTCGGTGAACATCTGGGTCAGACGGTATGAGAGACTGCCGTGTGGCCTCTCTAGACACTCCCGCATGATAGGTCACTAATCTGATGTCTCAAGAGTATTACTTTAATTAATATCAATCTCTGAAAAATGTGGCCATTCTTTTGTTAAAATTGCTAGCGCGAAGGTGGGAAGATTATAGGCATAGTAATTTATCAGAATCGTACAGCGGTCCGGTAGAGGACGCTACAATAGTTTTTTTCACTTTTTTTTTGGATCTTTTCCCGTGCGAAACTGGTACAGTTCAGCTAGTTTATCTTATGTAAGTGTGACATCTTTAGAAGGTAATGTATTAAAATGATGCCATTGCAGTCAACCCTATTTATTGTGACCAGGTACGCCGATCACAAAGGCATGTCACGAGACGAGGCAGAGATGGAGTATCTGAAGATAGCACAAGATCTTGACATGTACGGTGTCAATTACTTCGCTATTAAAGTAAGTCACTATCTATCTTACTACTAATAAAGCTTTTTGTATGTAACATTACTGAAATTTAAAAAACAACAACCTGTTTTTTTCTTGTGTTGTGTACACGGCCGTATCGAATTCTTTAGTCATTTAGCTATCGGGTCTTATTTAGTGTTGTTGACTGTAACACCAAATTATAATCTCTGATTTTCTTACCATAATTTTTATATACTTAAATACATTTTCACAAAAAGAAAACTTACTTCTTTTATCCATAAGCGAACTCGTGTTTAACGTAATTTTTTTTGACGTGCGAAATATCCACACGGATACCCCTACCACCGGAGCCGGTGGGAGAGGTTATGTCGGACTCGAACCGACTAAAACGCACGCTCCCTGTGGGTCGTTTTTGGTTACCGAAGGTGAGGTTGACATATCCCTCGCACCCCGGCCAAGAGTGTTTGACACTAAGAGTTTGCGTTTACATTGTTACGTTCATGGTCAATAGGTCGCGTGTGTGTACATAATAAAGCAATTGATTCATATATTGTTAAACTGTCATTGAATATACACTGACGGACTCATAAACTGCATCAAAGTAATAGACGACTTTGAAATAAATATTTTAACCAAGTATGCATACTTTCTATGCAGATTTAAATTGAAACCTCTAGATTGGTTCGTGAACTTTAAAACAGCGTAGGGTCATATCTTTAAGTTTAAGTTTATGTACTGGAAAGGACCTTAAGACTTTTATTGAAGAAAAAACAGAAATTTAAGAAAAATTGGTTTAATTAAAAAATTGGTTTTAACAATAGACACAAACTTTATGCAAGGGTTTATTTGTGTTTTAATAAGGTGTATTACCCCCACGTGCCCTTATTACGGATTCTAATCGGTTCCGCATAGATTTTATAAGGGTTTTTAAAAGATCTTGCGGAATATTGTCCCATTCTTCTGAAAGTGCTGTTCTTAGTGCTGCCACTGTCGTGGGCGAAGGGTTTCTCGCATATACAGCTCTTTTTAAATTGTCCCAAACATGCTCGATGGGATTAAGATCCGGGCTGCGTGCTGGCCAATTCATTGTACGTATCCCAACCTCTTCGCAATAATGTTGAACTTGTGCAGCTGCATGCGGCCGGGCATTATCCTGCATTAAAGTAAAATTTTCGCCTATGAATCCCATGTAAGGCACCACGTGATCTTCTAATATTTCTGTTATGTAGCGATGTGCTGTCAAACCGAGGGGGTTTTACGGGTTATTACCGTTTTGACGGACCATGTCTATGAACACAAGTTCGGTTCGCCCGTTCATCGATATGCCACCCCAGACCATACATGAACCGCCTCCAAAAGGAACACGCTCCTCAATGCAACTTTGAGCATATCGCTCCCCACGTCGACGATAGACTCTTCTGCGACCATCTGCACCATATAAACATGTCCTACACTCGTCCGTGAACAATACAGAGGCCCACTGCTCTTCTGTCCAATTCAGGTGATGACGCGCAAATCTTAAGCGAGCTTGTCTGTGAGCTGTAGACAACTTTGGACCATTTGCTGGTCTAAAAGGGGTGATATCCGCTTCCTTTAACCTTCTTCTTATTGTTCGTGCACACACGTTTACTCCACGCACTTCATTAAGCTCGGTTTTGATGTTAACTGACGTGAGGAAACGATTTCGCAGGGAAGTTATAACAATAAATCGGTCATCACGACCTGTGGTTGCTCGAGTTCTGCCTGTACCACGTCTCCTCCTGTAAGAACCTGTCTCTACAAACCTTCTGTATATTCTAGAAACCGTAGACTGGTTTAAATTTAAATTTCTACCAATCGTTCGTTGATCCAAGCCCTCCCGCACCAATGCTACAATTTGTGCCGCTTGTTCGGACGAAGTATCCATATTATGGTTCAAAAACTCTCGATGTGTTAAAAAACTAACCCAACAATTATGCTGGTAACAATAATTCAATTGACAAAACAAAAAAAATCAATGAGAATCAATTTAAAACTTTGCTATAAATAACACGCAAATCTGATACTACAAGTAAATTTTCTTTCCCGGCTATATTCATTTGTTTTACTGCAGTTCTATTTTTAAATTTAATTTTTTTTTAAGATTAAGAGCCAGTCTTTCCATATTTATATAATTTAATCTAAAAAGTTTGCATACTTATTATAAAAAATCCTTTTAGAGTAAACCTGAACTTTGATGCAGTTTATGAGTCCGTCAGTGTACATCATTATTATCGCCACAATAAGCGTCGGTGGCTTTACGATTCGGCGTTGCGAGTCGGCCTTACGATTGAGTGATCCCGTTTTCGCACGCAATTCAGCTTAGCAGGAGGAGTAAGATGTTTATTACGAGGTTACTAAAGAATATTAGAACCAAAATTACTAAATTTCGGTTCTAATATTCTTTAAAAGAAAATAATCAAAAATCATATCTGATTTTCTTCTTCTAGAATAAAAAAGATACCGATCTCTACCTCGGCGTGACTGCATTGGGGCTCAACATATACGAAAAGGACAACAAGCTTACCCCTAAGACCACTTTTCCATGGTCAGAGATCAAACACATAAGCTTCGATGATAAGAAGTTTGTTATCAAATTCGTTGAGAAGACAACTAACAATTTTATATTCTTTTCTCCGAAGGGAATGAATAAACTGGTAAGAATTTCATTTATCAACTTTCTGTGTAAGCAACCTCCCTTATATCATTAGTGAGTATAATCAATACTCATATTATAATGCTGACGGGACACCCTAATCTAAAGAACTATTTACTTCGAATTGAATTGTTGAATGATCCGTTTATCTAGGGAGGTTAAAGCTAACCCTCCGGTGATAATCGCATGATTATATGTATGTTAAAGCTTAATATGATCACGGTACTACCCAAGGGAACGGAGCAGTAATCATAAATCAACAAATCTGATAGATTCCCATATAATATAAACATAACATAACATAAACTCACGCCTATATCCCTGAAGGGGTAGGCAGAGGTGCTAGCACCCACATTTCGCCAGTTTATGTTTAGGTCCCAATGTAATAGCTGGCGTGCCTATTGCCATTAATCGGGCAGTTATAAACCCGCGATAAATACACACATAACTTTGAAAAGCGTCGAAAAGTCATTGGTGTGTGCCATGGTAAAACCTGGGATCGAACCCGAGACCTCGTCTCAGCAGTCCATTACCCATACCACTAGGCTACCGCGGTTCCCATATAATATATTATTTGAAAATAAATCAATTGCGGGCGTATAGAGGGGACACAGGGCTCTAAAGTAACGCACGAGCGAAGCCAGGGAGCGCTGCTTGTGCCTTGATCTTATGCACCGAGTGGAGTGGCGAGTGTCTTTGGCCGAGTGCGATGTACATGCGAAGCACTCGGCGCTATGCCGTTGATGTCTGAAGATTTAATAAGTTCCTTATGAACTCGACCACCTTTGTGGAATTCTAGTGATTTAAATCATTCGAATCGACATGTAATTAAAAAGCTAAAAGAGGGAATAAAAATAATAAATGGCGATTCGGATGGCACTTAGCTTTATAAAAAAGTATGCTTCCAACAAATAATCTATCATTATAATAGAAGTAGGTATGTCTAGGCCGCTCAAACGTCCCGCTGCCACTGTAATTATCTATCGAAATGCACGTTTTTCGCTTGACTCGCCACTGTAATTGCACTCTAAAATGAAGCAAGTTGACCATCACAGGTATATGGCTCAAATCAGGCGATTCTCAATGGTTACTCAAATTTCGGTCATGAAATGAACCTGAAACCTCTCGATGATAAGAACACCCTTACAACGCACGTCGGATGTCTGTTGTATCATTTTCATCGCTACCTTCAAACCAATGATATGATGTTGATAGCTTTTTTAAACAGCAAATTCCACTTTAATTAAATTCTAAATATTTCTCAGATACTGGACTTATGCATCGGTAATCACGACTTGTATATGCGGAGACGTAAACCTGATACCATGGAAGTTCAGCAGATGAAAGCCCAGGCCAAAGAGGAGAAACAGGTAGGCTTTGACATATATAGTGAAAATAGAGCGAGGAGAGCAAAGGCAAAGAGGAGGAGGCACAAATGTACTCTACTCCATTCAGTTAGGTACTCAACTACAGGCCTGGAGGTGACAGGTGGAGCCGCCTGTCAACCTGGCAGAAGCAGGCTGCGGCGGTGACGCGCCTAGCGCGCCTCCCCGTTTTCGGGGACGAGTTGGGGACTCAGTAGTCCCCACATCCGAGAAGAGGGCCAGATCGTGCGAGATGGCCCTGGGTCGGCCGGGGTGCGAGGGATATGCCTGTCAACCTCACCTTCGGCAACCAAAACGACCCACAGGCGGCGTGCGTTTTAGTCGGTTCGAGTCCGACATAACCTCCTCCACCGGCTCCGGTGGGGAGGTATCCGTGGGGATTTTGCGCACGTAAAAAAAAAGGTACTAACTAAAGGTAAACAATTTTGTGGCGACTTTTTATACAAACACGTATTAAACAAATAAACTAGGCTAACTAACAAGGTATTTAAACTATCATGGTCACTCACATTAGCATAAAAGTATTTTTTTTCATTGTTCACCGCCAATACTCCAGTTCCTCTGTGATCATGGTGCTTGCAACAGCGCCGAAATAACGGAAACTCAGTACAATACAACATGGTAAATCTCCAGATTACTTTAATACTATAATCAGCTCGGCGAACCTTGATCCCTATGACACTGACAGTTATTCCCACGACACAACCTTGTAGTAGCGTCACCGTTATATTATAATCGAATTGGCGGTGTCTAAAAATGATATTTATTAATTTTAGGCAGATATATGCAATTACAATAATATCCCGTTGGAATTATAATAATTATTAACACTTACAAGAAATTATCTCAATCAGACTTTACGTTGACGTCCTGCAAAAGTTACTCCGTTTGGAAGATATCGACTAGTGCGGAAAAGTATCGATAAACAAATATCGAAAATGGAAACGAGTGTACAAAATACATCAATAGAGCACCTACGCTCTTAGTGTCAGATTTATAATCATTTAAGTTGTTTGCGATAATAAAATAAAGGAGATTTAACAAATTTATTGTATATACCTACTCAAATAAAACAAAAGCGGTTTATTTATGATTTTTTAATATACATTAATCTGAATCTGACAATGGTGTCACCGATTGCGTCTCAGACTCGGAATCCGAACTGCAGCTGCTTTCTCCTATGTTTATGATAAACGGCTGGTCTACTATATTGTCGTATCGCACGTCTCGATTCCAATCATCTAAGCATAGCTTTTTCGTCTTTTCAACCACTTTCCTCCAATTGTCCGGAGTCACTTGACTACATGCCTCTTGTAGCAACGTAAGCATTTTATTAGCTGTGAATGGTGGAGTGGTGTTAAGCCTGGCTGCACAACCTGAAACAATAATGGTTTAGATTGAAAATGATGCAAAGTCAAAGAGCGAGATCGGGGTAAGTACATTATAAGTACATAATTTTGTACGTTAAAAGTGTGTAATTGATATAAGCACATGGATAAAAATAAAAATGCAATTTGCTAGTGAAATAAAATAGCTTTAAATAGTACTAGCCGACTAGACAGTCACCAGTGACCTAAATAAAAACATGTTAAAATAAATACAAATCAACCCACCTTTGATCTGCGCCCATATCATTTCGATTGCATTATATTGGCAGTGGTAGGGCGGTAGCCGAATCACGGTGTGCCCTTTTGATTTTGCCATCTCATCCAAGAAATATTTCTTCTTTGTTTGCTGTTTATGAAGGTTCAACAATCTAACTAATTCCTTTTTCAGCATTTGAGTATTAGCTGCCACACCATTGTTTTGCAGCCACTCTATTATTTCGCCTTTATTGTTGTTCGCGGTAGGCGCTTTATTAATTTGCACAGAGTGGTATGGGGCGTTGTCCATTAAAATGTAGTGGGGCTCGTTTAAATTGTCTAATAGTTTTGTGAACCATTTCTTGAAATTCTCAAAATTCATCTCTTCGTGATAATCACTTGTTTTCACGGATTTGAAGGCCCACAAGCAGTTAGGTACAAAACCTTTGGCTGTGCCAGCGTGGCAGATAATCAAACGCTGGCCCTTGCCTTCTGGTGCTTTGGTACAGGATTTCTCTGTGTCGTCTGTCCATGTTTTGGAGACTGAGTGATTGGCGTTGAGCCACGTTTCGTCCAGATAAACCACCTTGTCCCAGTTCTCGATGTTTTTTATTTGTCGTAGAAAATCACACCTCATCAATCCAATGTCCTTCCGCTCCATTATCACTTTTCTTTTGTCACACTTCCCATAACGAAATCCACATTTTTTTATAACTTGTCTGAGAGAAGTGAATCCACCTTTAAATAAATCAGCCGATTTCAGCGACGCTAATAATTTTGTGCAAGTCGGCAGTTCACCTCGAAAATAATAGCCGTAAATATGGTTTCGTATCGCTGCCATGTCGAAATCATCGGGGTTAGTTACGGGTCGTGCCCTATTATGTTTTTTCTTCTTTGGAGTTGATAATTTGTTCTCCTCCATCGACGATTCGCCGAACTTCTCCTTTGTAATTCGGGAAACGGTAGCTTTGCCAATTCCCAAAGCATCAGCAACACGGTCGCGTACGTTGTCAAGTGGCAACAAAGGTCCGCCATTTTGTAGTTCGCGAGCAAAATAGTCACGCAAGCGTACAACAAACTCCCGCGTTTCACTGTTGAGTACAGTTTTTCTTAGTCTTTTCGGCATTTTGAAACACCAACAAACACAAAACAGCAACAATAACAAAAACAGAAAACAACAATAGTAACAAACAAAGGATTCCGTTGACACAAGAAAACGCGTGGCGCATACAAGGCGTTAGCACTCGTACTGGCGTAGCGAACTGACAGTACTAGCGTAGTGACAGATCAGATAGTGTTGCTATAACTAAAATTTTAATTCACATTAAAATTATACAGTCCGACCATGTTACCTCTGCATCGGAATATTGGCAACCCCATATACAAATACACGGATACTTGTAAATATAACAAGCATTATAATTATAGTAATGTAGATTATATTTTAAAAACATGTTTATCGATGTGGCTGAATGCAAGTCACGCCTTTGCCTATAAAAAGTTGCGATATATCGACACGACCCGTCACTAGTATGAACTGTCATAGGGATCAAGGTTCGCCGAGCTGATTATAACTAACGAGTGATTCAAGTTCGGTTTTTTTGTCTTTAAAATGAGTTTCTAAACAGAACAATATTAGTAAACTGAGTTTTTATAAAGACACATCAAGATCGTTTAATTTAAGTTAAGCACCTAACCGAATTGAATATAGATCTCGGCATAGCAGTAGGCATACACAGAGAGAGAAAGCGGCCTAAATACTTACTGGACACTGTGATTCTCAACTAGGGCCCTTACGTCATGACAGTGGTACCTAAGTCTGTTAACTGTATGCGTTCATCCTGTGCAACAGCTCACATAGCCTCAGTGTGTCCAAATATAATTGGGTATTTTCCTGTAGTTAAAATTAATTATTTAACTAAACTTACGGCGAAGCAAAAGTTGGGTTATGATTATGACAGACTATGTATGTATGTAGGTTCATCTGTTCCCTCATAGCTCCTCATAGTAAGCTTGGTAAAATAGCGGTAAAAGATGCTGCTGTCCATATGTTATTTATTGTATTATAATCATCCACCCAACCGATAAAAGAAAATTATTTCAAAATCAGAAGTATGACGTAATTTTTTTGTTTGACACACGTTTCTTCAGAAGTTTTGACGTTTTGTAAAAAGCAACTTATTTAGTAGTGCAGTGACCGCACTAGCGAAGTTATTTCTCCTGCATTTTGTCTGTAATATCACGGATATGGTCCTATCATTATTTAATGTCATGAAACCATTATTTCACGACAAATTTAATAATTTATACGTTTTGGTGATGGAGAAAGTATACAGGGTATCACCACCCCATGTCATCCGAAGGGTGTCGTAAAAGGCAACTAACGGAAAAATACGTATACGATATCACTGCGACAGAAGAAAAACTCGAAATAAAACCCTGTATTAAATAGTCTGGCCAGGGTGGAAACAGTAGGTCAAAGCTCCCAACATTGGGAGAGGCCTAGTCTAGCAGTGGACTGCGATGGGCTAGTTGATTAATGAATAATTGAACGTTTTCGTGCAGCGTCGTCAGATCGAACGTAACAAGCTGGCGCGAGAGAAGCAGCTGCGTGAGGCGGCGGAGCGGGACCGGCAGGCCATGGAGCAGAGGCTGCGGCAGTACCAGGAGGAAATACGACTCGCCAACGAGGCGCTGGTGAGTCGCACGCTAATAACCCCGATACCGAATCAATCAAAGTTGTTGTAATTGCCCAAAAGTTTTGATTAATAATAAATTGTAATTAATCAAAACAAACTAAATTAAATTTGACTTCTAATATATAATTGGTGGTTACTATATTGCGATTATACAATACGATTTGGTCATTCGCACCTACTTGAAAGTTAGCCCTGTATTCGACCCCCTTATCAAGCGACTACATCTATAAGCATTCTCTAAAAGTTCTTAAGAAGGTTTTTACAGAGTCGATGACGTGCGTATCTGCTCTGAGGTAACCCATTGGAATATACTTCTTCTTTATCTCAGTCGCATCTGAATCTTTCACTTCGGAGTCTGGGGTCCGTTTTCCCAGTCTAACTGCGGATTTGGCTAAACTTCAATATGTTCCGTGAAGCGACTGCATCTGACCTCCACAGCCCAATGGCGATATCGAAGACCAATTTTTGGACTTTATAGGGCAACCACCGGAAACTACTCGGAACTACTGCCATAGATGTTCGTATGGCAACCAGGACCGACGGCTTAACGTGGGAAGCACGACTAGACCAATAAAAATACCCACATTCATACGTATAAAAATATTCCACTGAGCGGGGTCGAACCCGCGCCTCCTGCGTAGTGGTTGCGTTATCTATCGTAGCGCCACAGAGGCTGTGTATTAACCTAAATTTAAGGTCATTTACTATGGTATTCGTATTGTAGCGGCGTTCAGAGGAAACAGCAGAGCTATTGGCGGAAAAGGGTCGAGTGGCGGAGGAGGAGGCGTCACTCTTAGCGCAGAAGGCAGCAGATGCAGAGAGGGAGAACGCCCGACTCAGGTTGTCGGCTATCAAGACTGAGGAGGAAAAGGTATGTGGCTATCATCGTCTTAAATCTGGTGATTTTATTGGTCGGCGTAATATTGTCATCTTTTTAATGTATAAAAATATATGCTTGTTTGTTTGTTTGGTCGCTCGTTCGTATATTATGTGCTCACTACTGCCTCAATGTTCATCTGATTACGATGAAACTTGATCAACTTATTATTTGAACTTTCACGAAGGTAATAGGTATAACTTAGACCGGATAGGTGGCGCTAGTTTCATTTCATATTTTGGTAGAATAATGCAAACGCGATATCTCATTGCCGCTTGAAATTTGAATTCAGGAGTGGTGTAATTTGAATAAAGGTATCCGAATTATGGGAGTATTAACTGTTCTCCAACATCATATCCAACAAAATATCTGAACATTAAAATATTTGGTAAAATAAAAAGACGATACTGGCAATACTACTTATTGCACAGCAGTGCCGCGACCGAGGGATACCAATTGAAATGTAAAATTTTACGTGTAGAAACACAATAAACATGATATATTAATTTAATAATTTATTTCATTGAAAATATTTTGAAGACCTATGATAATCTTATTCATATTCATATTCATATTCATTTATTCTGTGAAACATAGGTTAATTATAAAGGTCTTACAGGCTATGTTATGTTCGCTATGTTCTACCATATGTGGTGTACAGATTGACACAGTTAATTAACTAATTTAGAATTTTCAGCGAATTTAAGTAATTATTATAGTGAATTTCAAATACATATAAATGTCAATCAATTCAATAAAAGTATTTAAGTTGTACTACAGATTTAACCAAAATTCACATTATATGCCTTATTAAATGTCAAATACTATAAATAAATAAATAAATAATGAAACTCAAGACGCTCTCTTCCGTACGCGACTTCAACAATAGTAAGAAATCCATAGAAGATAAGCTTAACTCGAATTTAATTAGTATCCCCGGTAAAAGGCAGGCGGTTTATGTAGCCGATTACCTGCCACCAAGCTCCAAGAAGTTGTTTTATCTGTGTCGAGAATTTGCCAAAGAAAAATGTTTCAAATTCTGTTGGTCCTCTAACGGTAACATTTTTCTACGTAAAGAGCAGGGAGATAAACAAATACTGATTTCATCTGAACAATGTCTTCTAGAATTGAAGAAAAGCATGTGACTAGCATACATAACAATAAATTAACATATTTTTTATACATTATATCAGTTCATAGTTTTATATTTGATATTTTTCAAAACTGTCTTAATTTAGAGAAGGTTTACATAATCGTTTTTATTATAATAATACACACACAAACGTACAAAACTGACAAATTACATTTTCAATCATTAATTTACGTACACCAACTTACAACACACACGTCATCACATCTACTATTTCCACAAATATACCCGTCCCAACCTTTAGCATCCGCGCGTACTATCACAAGCAGCAATTTTATTATTACAAATGGCTACCATACATAAAATAAATAACGAATTGGTCTATTGGAAACAACAAACTCATTCAATTGTAGCCCAGAAAACTGTAAAAAATATCTTACGCCGGCAGATCAGTCAATTAACCTGTTCCATATTAACATCCGCAGCATTAATAAAAATTTTGAACAATTACGTATTCTACTATCAACAACTGAAGTTGACTTCGATGTCATAGTATTGACTGAGTGCTGGCTTCAAGGGTTACATAGTCTGCCCTTGGTGGATGGCTACGTGGCTCACTCCTCCAGCAACGCACTGAATCAAAACGACGGTGTAGTTATATACACTAAAAATTGCTTGACATACAAAATACGCGAACCAGCGTTCACAGATGGTACCTGTCTGCTTTTGCAGATAGGTAGCGACATCGCGATTGTGGCTGTTTATCGCTCCCCCTCCCTAAGATCTAGCGCCAATTCCACAAACTTCTTCAATAGCTTAAATGATATCTATAATAATCTGGAGACAAACGTCAAAATTTTAGTAGGAGACATTAATATAGATATTTGCGACCGTAGTTCAGACCCCCTTCGAGAAGAATATCTAACTTTAAATGCTGCTCATGGTTTATTCCCTTCTCACACCTTCCCCACCAGAGATGAGTCCATGAGATGTTTAGACCACTTTCTAATAAAAGGTAATGTTCACTCAACTACTCTGGTTTTAGAATCTTCTTTAACTGATCATAAAGCTATCATTTTATCTCTAGGAAAAAGTAAAACCCCCAGGCTATCAACTTCCTTAAAGTCAAATATCAACTACGATAATATAAAAACAGATCTAGAAAACATGGATTTTACTAACATTATGTCTAGTCAAAATGCAAATACAGCTACAAGTAATCTCGTGTCCCTTCTAACCACAGTTATAGCAAATAACACCAATATTAAAATAGTAAAGAGAAAGTATAGAATTTTGAAACCATGGGTTACGCCCGGTCTGCTCCGTTGTATCAGAAACCGCGATAAACTACACGGTAAATCCAAAAAATCCCCCGACAACATGACCCTCAAAGTAACATATACCCGGTACAGAAACTTCTGTAATTGTCTTTTACGAAAATTAAAAGTGGCTTACGAAAAGAATTTATTAGACAGGGCTGGTAATGATCCAAAGGCACTTTGGAATGCTATAAAAAACATAACAAACACACGCAAAACCAAAATTATTCCCAAAGAGCTTCTAACTATAGGTAACGACCCAAAATCTTCAGTAAATCTCGTCTGTAATTTCTTCACAAATATAGGTAAATCACTGGCAGACAAAATACTCACTTCGAGTAGCCAACCTGCATCAAAATCACCTCACCTTGCCTCTTCGAAGAGCCCTTCCAATTCCCTTGCTGTTTTGATGGTAACTGAAGCCGATGTTGAAGCCATAATCGTTCGACTGCGAATGGATTGTGCGTCTGGCTTTGACGGCATTTCACCGCAAATAATTAAGCATTGTCGAAATACTCTGATCCCTCTTTTAACTCATGTGTGTAATCTCGCTATAAGCTCTGGAACCTTCCCGGATGTTCTCAAAAAAGCCATTATCCATCCAATCTTCAAGAACGGGGACAGAGACTGTGTCAATAACTACCGACCAATATCGGTATTACCTATCATCTCCAAGATTTTAGAAAATATATTAAATCAGGCACTCAAGTAATTCTTACATAAAAACGGAATATTGGCTGATAACCAATATGGCTTTCGCTCGGGTTACTGTACTGAAGACGCAGTAATGAACCTAACTAACGCCATTGTTGGGCAGTTGGATGCAGGTAATAAATGCCTATGTATATTCCTGGATCTTTCCAAGGCCTTTGACACGGTCTCTGTCCTTCTTCTCACAAAGTTGGACAGGGTGGGTGTTCGGGGCGTCATACATGAACTATTCAAAGATTATCTCACCAAAAGAAAACAGCGAGTCAAAATAGATGATGTTGTTAGCGATGAGGATGCTGTCTCCTACGGTGTCCCGCAGGGCAGTGTCTTGGGTCCTACATTGTTCCTGCTATACATCAACGAACTTTGCCAGATGTCTCTTCCAAACACTAACATCTTCACATATGCAGATGATACAGCAATATTTGTATGGGGTCCTAGTTGGAATGCGGTCAGGTCCAATGCTGAATACTCCCTCTCAATCATCATGTGCTGGCTCAACAACAACCTATTATCACTTAACATCCAAAAAACTGAATATGTCGCTTTCTCCATTAGAAAGATTACATCCCCGCCACAAGGTTTTTCTATAAAAGCCCATACGTGTTCCTCTCTGGGCGACCCCTGTACATGCCAAGAAATAACGCGCTCTGAACATGTAAAATATCTGGGAGTATACTTGGATAGTAGATTGAGATGGGATAAGCATGTCGAATCAGTTACTTCCAGAGTTAGGCGACTAATCGGAGTTTTTAAATCCCTTAGGCATTGTGCCCCGCCAGACAAAATCAGATTAGTATATATTTCTCTATGTCAATCAATTATTCAATACTGTATTACAGTCTGGGGAGGGGCCGGTAAGACACTCCTGATTGGTTTGGAGCGAGCACAAAGAGCAGTCCTAAAAGTTATGTCAAAGAAACCATATAGATACCCTACAACTAATCTTTACACGGAATGCAAGGTTCTGACAGTGCGCCAGCTTTTTGTGCTCAAAACCATCCTTAGGAGACACCGGTCCCTCACAGTGCCTGACCCTAAAAGACGCAGTAAGGCTTCAGTATGTACTCGTATGCGATGCAGAACGACATTCGCCAGAGGGAAATACAATAGCATAAGTGTAAAACTATACAATCATATAAATAGGGTTATGAATATTGTTGGGCTGAATAAATATAAATTAAAAAGCAAAGTTGAAGCATGGCTTCAGCAACTGGACTACCACAAAACGGAAGATCTGTTAACATTTTTGAAATAGTCTCTTTCACTTGACAATATTTATAACACACGCGCTCACTTACACATACAATCCCACTCACACACAGACACACACTCACACACACACACACACACACACACACACAAACACACACACACATACACACACACACACACACACACACACACACACTCACACACACACCAAACACATACACATACACAACAAACACATTCACAACAAAACATCGACACATAACTTGTACCACAAACTCACTCTAACACATAACCTTCTTCTCCCTTAACGTACATTATTGCTCCAAACGATACAACGACGGCCATGCATATGTATTCTTGTATAAATAAGTAAAACGTGTCATATTCCACGACTGAACACTGCCTTCCAAAATACAAGCTATGCTTAGCTTGGAGGGCAGCATCAGTATACTCTGTCCTTCTGTCCATACATTTATTCAAGACTACTTTTAAGATAAAAATTGTACCTTTCAAAATGTATATTGGTGACAATAAATAGTTTTTAATTTTTAATTTAATTTTAATTTTAATTTTAATTTTAATTTTAATACAGCAATTGAGGCGTATGCAACTACATAAAACTATCAGTTTAAAACTCAATTTAACAATTCTATGTCAATTAATATTAAATGTCAAACGAAAAATTATGTTATGTCAAGGTTATGTCAAAAGGTATGTCAAACAATTGCATCATCAGGGTTGATATGATTTAAATCACTTGATTTAAATCAGTGATTTAAATCGTGATTTTAATCAAGGGATTTTTTCAAAAAAATCATTGATTTAAATCATTAAATTTTTACTACAACCAAATCGGCCCAAAATTGTTTAGGGAATTCCCCGGACCACTACGGCACGCACACATGTGCAAGCGAGTCATAGCGTAACAGTTTCGGGGAAACCCCGAAACTATAGTACGTGACGCATGGTACCAAAACACGGTTCCAGGATTCCCCGAAACTAAAACACGAGACGCATTTCGCTTTTCGCCCGGTCATTCGTAATTAATTAGTGAAAGAGTGAATACAACAAAAAGATGTCTGGAAGAAAAAAAGATGCTGTGTGGGTTTATTTCGATGAAAAAAAGTCCGCTTCCGGCAAGTTTAACAAAGCGGTGTGTAAACGCTGTAATAAGGAGTTAATGGGCTTAGTAGCAAGAATGAAGCAGCATTTGGAAACATGTGTGACGGAGCACAATCGTAACACAAGCGCAGAAGACGACAGCAGCGTCAGCGATGCCGCGACTGCCGCGAGCGCGGGTAACTTACCTTCGTTTTTTTTCTTAAGAGATGTCTACTTCGGCGCGTTCAGATTTGTTTACATACATATACGAGTAAGTACGTTACTTTAATTAGTTGCTTTTTTATTTGTTTTAGAAGTTAATGAAAATACCCGTGCCTCCGTGTCTTCTCAGCATTCTGCTAGCACCTCATCTAAAGCTAAGCAGAGCGCTTGCACAAGCCGAGAAAAACTAGATGAATACGTGATGAAAACAAATGCTACGCAAAAACATCTTTTGGATTTGCAAGTTGCGAGATATTTTTATGCAACTAACACTCCTTTTCTGCATTCGGAACACGAAGAGTTCAAGAAACTGATAAGTGTGTTGCGTCCTGGTTACGTTCCTCCAAATCGATTAAATATTGGTGGGAAGTTGCTTGATGAGATTTTCGAGGAAGAACAGAACAAGTGTAAATCAGATTTAGATAACAAACCTGTATGCTTGTCCATTGATGGATGGTCTAACATAAGAAACGATCCTATCGTTTGCTCGTGTGTCACAGCCAATGACGGCAAAACCGTCCTGGTTGATACTATTGATACGACCGATCATCATCACACTGCCGACTACTTAGAGACTGTGGCAAATGCAAGTATACAGAAAGCAGAAAAGCTATATAACTGCAAAGTTAGAAGCGTTGTGTTGTTGTGTGTGAATATGGCAAAAATGCGTAGACAGCTTGAATCAAACAGTGGTGATGATGATGGCGCGGGAGGTAATATACCTATAGTTACATACGGATGTTCAGCGCATATTCTTAATTTACTGGCTAAAGATTTAGAAATTCCACTTGCTACAAAACATGTTCTAACAGTTATCAAATACTTCAAAAATAATCATTTCGCACATGCTAAATATTCACTCACCAAGGCGAATAGTTTAGTAATGCCTCAAGAAGTAAGATGGAATACGATGTGTGATTCACTAAAGAGCTATATTAGAAACTGGCCGATTTTGATGCAAATTGCCGATGAAAATAAAGAAGATATTAGCTCTGACATCAGAAAGCTCATACAAAATATGAGTATTAAAAGAAATGCAGAGGACCTTGTGGCACGACTGGAACCAATATCCAAAGCGTTAGACAAGATTCAAAGCGATAACTGTACTATTTCAGATAGTGTGCTTATCTGGAAAGAATTAGTAGATCAACTAGAAGATTTACTAAACATTACTCAAATGAAGATTGTCATGAATCGTTACCGACAAGCCATGACACCGGCTCATTATTTAGCTTACATGATAAATCCAAAACTGCCCCAAGAAAAGCTGTCGACCGATGAAATTGATGCAGCATTACAATTTCTACAAGAAAACTATGGAGAGACTGGTAGTAGTTTAATGAGTAGTATTATCCGTTTGAATACTAAAGTTGAGCCTTTCACGGGAGTATTAGTCGGTAAACAAGTCATACAGAACACTGCCCCCACTGATTGGTGGCTTGCAATACATAATATGAAAAAATGTATAACCGAAGAAGAATTGGCTATAATTATGCAACTGCTGATTACAGTTGCCTCCTCGGCTGGGGTCGAAAGAATTTTTTCGGCATTCAATTTAGTGCACTCCAAAATAAGAAATAGATTAGGCACGGAGAAGGCAGCCAAATTGGTATTCATTTTAAAATGTTTGAATTCTAAAAAATAAATAGGTAGTTACAAAGAATAATAAATTTGATAATGTTAAAAGTTATAATAGTTATATTGAATTCAATAGGAATAGATTTATATGTTCGTTTTTTAGTCTATAAGTTTGACTTTAAGAACTTGTTATTTTATTTTTCAAAACTTTCAAACTACTGTTTTAATACTTTTAAAATTGTTGATTTTCATAAATTTAATTAAAATACGTTGTTTTCGTTTTATTATATAACTGAACTGTCTATTTAATTAATAAAAAAAGACAAGAAAATGAAAAAATAAAAAAAATCTGATTTTAATCAAATAAATCCGATTTAAATCAAATTAATCGGATTATTATGATTTTTTTATAATAATCATGATTTTTATCAACCCTGTGCATCATAAATATAGGTACAATGTCATTTAATAGTGTTATCGTTCAAAAATGCCACAACAGAGTAATATGTCTTATTCACCAAGAACATCGATAACTCCTTCTTAAACATATTGAAATTTGCCTCTTGTCTAATTGATTTTGGTAGTTTATTATAAATTTTTGGTGCCATAGCAAAGATACTGTTATGATACAGTGCCGTTTTGCATGCAACTAAATGCAGTTTATCAGCACGACGTGCACTACTAACTACTACAAACTTTTCCATATTCTGCCTAACAAACACAGCAGTTTCATAAATGTAAAGACATGGCATAGTCAAGATTTTGTGTTTCTTAAAATATGGTACACAACTATCAGTTCTACGTAAGTAGCACATTGCTCGTATGCATCGTTTTTGTGCTATAAATACTTTATCCTTGTCAGTTGCATTACTCCAAAATATTATTCCATATCTTAAAGCTGAAGAAACTAGACCATGATAGGTTGTCAATAATGTAGTTCCATTTACAGTTTTTCTGAGCATGTAAAGGTTATAGGAGTATTGATGGAGTTTATTGCATACATGCTGAATTTGTTCATTCCAATTCAATGAGTTATCTATATACAGACCCAAGAATTTGGTTTTTTCTGTTTGTGTAATCATTTTACCATTATAATTTATATCCATGTCATGTGATTTATTTATCCTTTGTCCAAATTGCATTATTGTTGTCTTATCTAAATTTATTTTTAAATTATTCATCGTGAGCCAATTAATAACCCTAATAATATTATCATTTATGTCAGTTTCAAAATTATTAATGTCATTATTATTAAAAACTAAGTTACTGTCGTCAGCAAACATGATCATAGGATAAGAAGCAGAGTGAGGGAAGTCATTAATGTAGATAATGAAAAGCAGGGGCCCCAAAACACTACCCTGAGGTACTCCGTAGGTAACCGTTCTTTGAGATGAATTAAAAGTTCTTTCAGATCTTTCGACTATTCTGCTCAATATCGTATACTGCTGACGGTTTTGAAGATAAGATTCAATTAATGCAGATATATTACCTCTCACCCCATAACAATTTAGTTTCTGAATCAAAATCTCACGATCAACGTAGTCAAAAGCCTTAGACATATCCATATACAATCCCATCACTGGCAATTTTTGGTCTATTCTGCTGACAATTAGGCTCAAAAAGTCGTATATTGCCATGTTTATGGACTTATTCTTTCGAAAACCTTTCTGACCATCGTGAAACATATTGTTTGTTTCAAAATATTTGCTCAAATGTATCGATATGACTTTTTCGATAATCTTTGAAAAAATGGGGACCAATGCTATTGGTCTATAGCAGGATAGATCTTCCCTATCGTTTTTTTTGAAAAGTGGTTTGATAGTTATAATTTTCAGTTCTTCAGGAATCTTACCCTGAATTAATAAATTTTTAAGTAGTCTGTTCATAGATGAAGACTATTGATAATATAAATATAAGACTATGAATAATACGAATTTATGAACATAACCAGTTGGTGACCTTGGCGCGCGGAAGAATATAAAATATTATGATTTTCGTTTAATTAATTTTAAAATTAATAATTAATCCAGCGCCATCGCTGACAATAAATGTTGTCGCCACATACTTATATATCATTTCATTACAACAGGTGCACTTAGAAAGAAAGACCCGCGAAGCCGAATACCTAACGGCCCGTTTAGTCGAGGAGTCGGAGAAGCGAGCCGCGGAAGCGGAACGACTGAAAGCAGAACTAGTCTCGGCGCGAGTGGCGGAGAAACAGGCCAAGGAGAAACTACTTAATTTCCTCAGTAGGACGTCCACTGGGTCTCTGCCTCCGGTGAGTTGGTGCTACACAAGCCGATAGGGCAATTTAATATAGTTTTAATTTTTTTTTTTAACTTTTCGCTATTGACGGTTTATCCGTGGGGATTTTGCGCCCGTAAAAACTCGGTAATTCAAAGTGGTACTGGGTCTTTTTCATACATATGCACAAAGCTATCCCTATACATTTCCGAGCACTATTTCTATGACTTCTACACATACCTTTTTCATGTTCCACAGTCATACAACTCATCATGCTCGCCGGTGGTGGGTACAACGGACCTGACGTTTTTGAAGGACATCACTACTAAGGTCCGTACACGCCTTTAAGGCTATATACAGAAAGAAAGCAAAGCACACAAAAAAAAAGTGTCAGTAGTACGGAATTCGATCACTGTGACTAAACACCGAACCGATTTTTTTTAATGGCAATTCGACTTGGGAAATCCGCGACGGTAATTCCGTCAAGTGTGACATAAGCCTTAGTGTTGGTATATCGATGCCGGCGGTCTGCTTTCTTTCTGTGTGCAGCCTTAGAACACCTTTCTTTAGATATAAAACATAATATTGTATTATATAACTAGAAATATCAACTTTTTTATATGTTTTTTCAGTCATCGACAGTCCCTTCAAGCTTGTTCCCATCCACGTGTTCGTTACCTGCGGAGCTCGGGGGCGAAGTCCTACAGAATGGCTCGTCGACAGTCACTGAAACTGAACTGAACTCGTACCAGCTCGTACCGGACGATTCTGATCCTCATATACATAGGCTATCATTAGAAATTGAGAAGGAAAGGTAACAATACTTGTGAATGAAATTTTAAAGCATTTAGTATGCTAACTATTGCTAACATTTAGTATGCTGCTACAATATCGAGCGAAAGTTCTGTGTCTTAGTAGTTAAAGCGTTCCCCCTATAAGGGAAAGATCGCGGGTTCGAGTCCCGAATGAACCAATGTAATTTTTCTATTTCTTAATAGATTTGGTAAAAATACTTGTTAGAAATGAGCCAAATTGGGTATTTTCCTGTTGTTAAAACATAACATAAACTCACGCCTATATCCCCGATGGGGTAGGCAGAAGTGCTAGCACCAACATTTCGCCAGTTTATGTTTAGGTCCCAATGTAATAGGTGGCGATCCTATTGCCATTAACCGGGCGGGCTAAAATATAATATAAATAATATTTATATTAAAAAAACAATTACATAAAACCTACCAGTCCTCTGCTCTGCATCTGGTAAGCATCTGATAAGGCCGTTGAGTTGAGTGCCACCACTGTAACATGATACGTGTCTGTAATAGCGACCCTTTTCACCTTCAGCTTACCATCGGGCGACGTGAAGTCAAATAGACGTGATAAAAAGTATCACAAATAATGTACCTACTCACTGTTTAATGTTACTATTTTCAGAGTGGAATACCTGGCCAAATCTAAACACTTACAACAGCAACTCGACGAGCTACGTTGTGAGTTCTCCGTGCTGCGAGTAGACCAGTCTACCGCCACATTGGACAGGCTACACGAGGAGCAGACCAGGGCCGGAGACAATAAATACTCTACCCTCAGAAAACTCAAGCAAGGGTCTGCGAAGACCAGGGTCGCTTTCTATGAAGAGCTTTGAGTGAGTTGATCTTGTATGAAATGTACATACATACATAAAATCACGACTGTCTCCCATAGAGGTAGGCAGAGATCACGGATCTCCATTTGCTACGATCCTGACATACTACTACTATTTGAAATGTGTTCATACATTTTTGCGTTGTTATTTAATTTAATAGTTGCGACACGACACTACACGAAGAGGTTGCTAACCCAACCCAAACTCGCGATTATGTCCCGTCAAACATCGTCGTGGGACCAAGGCGGTGACTTCCGATCCGGCTCGTTCCTGGGGCAAAGGTTGGCTATTGCGATTCAGCGGGGCAACGCGGCCAGCATCATGGGCACCTTTGCGCCGGGAACGATGCGGAGTGGGTTGTTTGATGCGACATGATCGCGAGTTTGTTTATAAGCATCTATAAATTTAATAGTTTAAAATTATTTATTTATTTACTTTTTATACTAGGCCACCAGTATTTCCTTCAATTCATCTTATATATCCGGTTTTATTAAATTTTGTAAAAGTTACACATTCAGTTATTAAACCTAATACAATTTAGTCAATCATCATCATCATCATGTCAGCCACACATAGTCCACTGCTGAACATAGGCCTCTCCCACAGACTTCCACAATGACCGATCTAAAGCAGCCCGCAGCGCTTCCCGGCGACCTTGATGAGGTCGTCCTTCCACCTGGCCGTTGGGCGTCCTACACTACGTTTGCCCGTACGCGGTCGCCATTCCAGAACTTTTTGCAATTTAATTTAATTCTGTGTGGCTTCCGGCATAGAATAAGGCCACTCCATCTCTTCTCGTGGATGTCGTAAGAGGCGACTAAGAGAACACCAAAGGATGGGCAGCGGCGTCCTTTGTAATATATCCTTACTTAATACCGCGCTCGCCAATCCGTTTGCCAAGCTTGGCGAGTATGGCAAAACCTCCAAATTTAGTTAGTAAAATTAATCAAATAACCCGCACCTGACCGTTCCCGGCGCAAAAGTGCTCATCACACTCGCCGCGTTGTCACGCTGGATTGCGACGGCTAGTCTTTACACCAAGAACGCTCCTGAACGGGAGTCACCTGTTGTCTCTATAAGCCTGTTTCCGATGTCAAACTTAACTTCACTAAACTAAACTTCTTAATTCGATCTTACTCAATGTCACTGATATTATGAGTGTGAAAGTTTGTACATTTGAAACGTCTAAACGAATCTGGCTGAAGTTTTTTTTTTTATATAGGGCCCATCAATTAAACTCGCCTTGCCTGATGGAAAGCTGAAGGCAAAGTCCCAGAAAAGAGGGTCACCATTACTTACACATACCGTGTGACAATGGTGACACTCAGCTTGACGGCCTCATCATATACTTTTTCACGCCTAATCTGGAATAGCATAATATAATTGTATCCTAGGTATAAGTAAGAGAAGCTTCGGTAGCTTAGTGGTTAAGGAGTTGATCTTACGATCCAGACGTCCCGGGTTCGATACCTGGCCATGACACTACCTTCGTGAACCCACTCCTAACAGAAGCAATTTAGCTTAGGTGGAGGGGTTAGAGGGAATATTAGTAATTTCGGTTCTAATATTTTATTTATATTACAATGATCCATTTTGTTATTATAGAAAGACATAAACTAATATTTACAAGAATATAAAATAGGATACAAAAGGTTCAAGCATCGAAAAATTCCTACCCATCGATGTCGACTGGTAATGTGCCCAAAAGGCATTGCTCCGTTGGATGGCAATGCCAAACCGTTGGGCCAGCAAAAAATCTAATAAACATAACATAAACTCACGTCCATATCCCCGAAGGTGTAGGCAGAGGTGCTAGCACCCACATTTCGCCAGTTTATGTTTAGGTCCCAATATAAATAGGTGGCGAGCCTATTGCCATTAACCGGGCACTTATAAACCTGCAATAGATACATACATAACTTCGAAAAGCATCGAAAAGTTATTGGTGCGTGCCATGGTAAAACCTGGGATCCAACCCAAGACCTCGTCTCAGCTGTCCATTACCCATACCACTAGGCTACCGCGGTTTTCAAGCACAAACACTTACCTATTTTTTTTATTTCAGGTACATAATACTAATCTCAACTACACAATACGTGATCAAATGACAATAAGAAAATTTAGTTAAATCATGAATGCCGTTGAGGAATTCGACGACGAAGTTGTACAGCAATGAATGTATGGTATATTATAGTTACATTATATAATACGAGTTTGAATGTGTATGGACGACTTACAATCATCCTGCAGCCTCAACTTGGGTAAGACTCGAGTCTCTTTGACCAATGAAGGACCGTTTTGGTCACATGACATATTTTTCAACGATTTCATTGGCCGAAGAGTCTCGAGAGGCATGAGTCTTCCTCGCCCCCTTTTTTTGACGGGTAAGACTCGCGCCTCTTCAGTCACTGTAGAATCTGTAGACACGAGTCTGTAGAATCTACAGTGATTGTTGAGGCTGTTGGGATGGCGTGAAATGGAGATGCTCTGTCAGGTCAGCATGATCGGTTTGTAAGGTGATTTTTTTAAAAGTTTTACCTTTAAATAGCGTAAAGGTTAAGAGAATCTGTGAATACGATTCGGTTTTTCAACTCGCACACAGCTGTATTCATGATACCATATACCATGATATTCATGATTCGTTTTCACCATAAAACAAGTTGTAAACTTGTTTGAGACCAAACTTGTTGAAGACTTGTAGAAAATTAATCAAAACACAATACTTGTTGTATACATGTATCTCAGATACTTTTTCGTTCACACAGGATGTATAGCCAACAAGTTGTAAACAAGTATAAAACACATTTTCGTTCACACTGTAGCCTGTGACATATTGCAACTTGTCAAATACATGTTTTATACTTAGGTGAAAACGAGGGGTTATAATATCTATCACTGATCGTATAAGCTTTGTGCCTATTTTATTTTATGAGGTGTCTGACAAAAAGTAGTATAATAAAAATCAGAGTTTATATTCACAATAAATATTTTTACTAGTGCCATGGAGAACTTGCACTTTGGAGCCTGGGGTCCGCTCCGCTACACCTCATTACTAGTTTATCTTGGCTTTTACGGGTGTGACTGACGTTTGGTCCCCCATCCTTGAGAGTAAAGCCTGCTCATTTTTCAAAAGCAAGTCCACGAAGATCTTGGTTGTCCTACCCTATACGCTATGTCGCCTTCCACCACATTGTACATAATCATTCTGTAAAGCGATCGTTCTTTAGTGTTTACTAACAAGCAGACATACATAATACTAGACGAAGTGTTTGTATATATGTAACTGTTCAGGTTAAAATGTTATATCAATCGTAGTTCCTAGAAAACATGTATATAGATATATAACAGTGCCTTATTATGATAGACTAATGAATAATGATACGAGAAATTTATCGAATAACGTTTCTGAATGCGGACCATGCGGATCATTCATGGATCACGGAATGTAAAATATAGAGGATATTGTAAACTGGTGCCAGGAAATTCCCTCATCCCATTCGCTCAGACAAAACAGTGACGTTATTAGCCATAGTTTTTAACAATGAACGAGTCTAAAAGTAAATGTCTCATGCGTGTACACTGTGCACGTATACGCTTTTTTCGTGCAAATAATATGACGTGATTTTGTGCAAAAAATACTTACGATTGGCACGATTGTATAACAAGCATGAGGCAGCGAATGGCTTAGTCATCGTTTAAAATTTTGTTGAATATGTTCATTATTGTGGCACACGGCGTTAACTGCAATACCTTGCAGCAAAGCTTTTTTATTCTACATTCAATGGATCCAATAGAAAAAACTTTAAGCAATTGTATGTAATTTATACTTATTTATTTATATAATATTTATATAAATTATAAATCAATTAGGCTTTTTACTTTTTAGACTGTAGTAAGTATCAAAGATTGTTTTATATAAGAAATTATATTTCACAAAAGAATTACATCACGTTGGTGTTTTTTTTTTAATTTAGCTTTTAAACCAAAAATTTAATTGATCTGTTGTACACTAACAATGATTAAAAACTTTTTTATTATTATTATTTAATTGTTTTATATTTATGCTTATTCGAGAATAATACTTGTTTGGCTGGCCATTACTCTACCGACGTGAACCCACTCCTAGCACAAGCAATTCAGCTTAGCTGGAGGGGTTAATGTGAATATTAGTAATTTCGTTTCTAACATTTAAAATATATATCTATCGCGCATCTATCTTCTGTCTTCTATCGCGTATCTCAATCTTCTGTCGCGCACAATTTTAATGTGTTAAAAAACTTTACTCTTAACTATACCGATGTGAACACCAAGGCTTTTATTTAATTACCTTTATTACCCATGATCCACTAAATAGTACATACTAGAATCGTTTTGCACTGGTAGTATTCACCTACTTATACTGTATTTGTAATCTGTATAAACAATACTAGTGCAATTATATCATTGCTATAGTGCGACCGTCAGCATATCAACTTAAACGTCACAATATACAATATGGCGCTCCCTAATAAAAAAAAGCGGAACAAATAATAAAAAGAATTATGAGAAAACGTCAGCACTGTAGCATTCTTGTTGACCCTTATCGTAAAAGTGGATTCACGTCTGTAGTACCGTGTGCTTGGCTGGAGGTAATCTCGTGATTGCAAATCCGATCAGATATTAGTATATCATGTTCGATTTAAATATACCATATCGGCTAATAACGCTTTAGAATATTTTGTAATGTCATTTCGTCATAAACCTAGAATGAATTTATAAGTGAATGAACTCGAAAATGCCAAGATTTGTATCTTTTTGCAGATACGTTAGTATAATAACGAATGCAGTTCAAATGTTATACCAGACCATTCTATAACGTACCTTTGTTTTAGTTAAATTTATATTATTTATGTTTATTGTACTGTCATTAATTTACAGATACTATGCATTAACCTCTTAACCGCAACGCAATTACCTAAAAATATGTTATATAGCATCTGAGTCGTACCGTCGTACGGCAATAAATATTCCCTAAAAACAACGAGTTAGAGTGAGACACCAAACAACTCCTTACAATAATACTTTTTTTTTTTGTCGTTTAATCGATGCTGTCTGCGATCAAATATAATATGATTTAAATTTATTCCATAATAATACTCTTTATCTGTTCGTGTATTACCTGTATTGCGTTTTAGGATACACTTAAAAGAACGCACACAGCGTCTTATAAAAAATGGCAGTGAAAAGTGGTTCATGTGATAGACGAAACCCATGATTAAAACATTATAATATTCAAGCCTTGTATGTACTAGAAAATATACATTATCAACATCAGACAATATATTCTTAATCCAGATGAAAATTAAGTTACTCTCACTCAACTGGACGCCACTGTAGTACATTATTGAACAAAAAATCTGACCTAGATACGCACAAGTTTTTCACGGTACTGTCGCACTTTTTGTCAAATAAACGTTTTCTAGTATTTACAAGGCGTAACTCCAATGACTATTAGACAATTTTATTGTAGACGCTTGTAGTGGTTTTAAATATTAATTAGTATCGCTACCACCTGACTTAGATAACTTGTATTGGATGTAGTTATTGGAAAAATAAAAATATATAGTTGT
The DNA here is from genome assembly GCA_963662185.1 of Eilema griseolum. Lineage (NCBI taxonomy): Eukaryota > Metazoa > Arthropoda > Insecta > Lepidoptera > Erebidae > Eilema > Eilema griseolum. The sequence continues at coordinate 10,635,877 of OY759249.1, forward strand.
AACCAACTTATGACTTGTCTTCAGTAAGGATTATTATTATAGGGTAGCCAGAGCTTGGGGGTGACTGGTGGAGCCGCCTGTCACCCTGGCAGAAGCAGGCCGCGGCGGTGGCGCATCTGGCGCGCTTCCCCGTCTCCGGGGACAGGGGAGGTATCCGTGGGGATTTTGCGCACGTAAAAAAAAAAAAGGGTAGCCAGAGCTAGAGAGTTTTTGTGCTGTCAGTGGGAAGACCAAAAGCTTATCTTGCTTTGTCTTTTAGACTGACGGCACAGAAACTCTCTGTGCTCACAGGATTGGCAGCGCGAGTGTGACTCCCTTGGTTTTACACACGTCAATAGGCCACGGTAACCACTTTCCATCAGGTGGGCCGTGTTCTTGTCTGCCAACTAAGTATTATATAAAAAAGGATAAAGGTATAATGAACGCTTGTGGTGCTTGTTTCGTACAAATAATATTAAGCTGATTTCGTGCAAAATACAATTTGCACAAAACAGTATACGCTGTGTACACGCATAAGGCAACTGACGCTGATAAGATGTGTCTGAACACAGCCAACGCCGACAAGTGCATTATTGTCCCGCAAATGTTTTTAAGTACTCATATCTAAAAACGTTGCAACCTTAGACTAAAAAAATAATATAGACGGAACTTTGGACTCTTTGAATTATTACTTTAGGTGACTTCACACGTGAGTCGAAGTCGAGAAGAAGAGATGAGAAGAGGAGGTCGCGATATATTTGTGTCTAATGCATACTGCGCATAGCTGCCGTACACTTTTCACGCTATGAATACATCTTTAAAATTTAAATAAATAAATATTCCACGACATTCTACACAACGCTATCTAGACCCATAGTAAGCATAGCTTAACTAGCTTATGTTGTGGGATCTAGAATACTTAGTTACTTTTTTTTTGTAAATACATACATATTATACATAGAAACACCCAGACCAATGCAAATAAACATATTCATGCATACAAATATTTGCACGGAATCGAACCCGCACCCCCTGCATAGCAGTCGAATGCTCTACCGCTACGCCACGGAGGTCGTCGCAAAAAATGCCTAGCACGAGTTCTATAACATTAGAACAATTTCACTATCGTGTTATCGAGTCAGCGTCAAAATTCACAAATTCGTCAAATGCAAAATGTATTTCATAATTTACTTTAACGCGATCGTAAAAGTGAAAGTCACGCATTAAATAATATGTATTACCGTCATAAAACACCATTGGTTAGTCGGTGCTACAGCTTATTATCAATAAAAGGGTTCTATGCAATGGCATTGGGTTTTATCTCGGTTCGATGACCTGATAAAGAATGTAAACAAATACCGAGACAGACTTACCTAATTGCGTGTGAGAGAAAAAGATAGGTATTAATATCATTCGCTATCGTAAAGGAACACTATCACTTAACTTCACACAATTAAATTCAGTTGGTTTTCTTTTACTCCCATTTTTTATCCTTGGAATAGCTATACCATAGACTCAAAGAATGTGATCAGAACTCCTCGAAAGCGGAACCGTCGTTGACTACACCTAGTTTTATAAATTTTATTCAAACCAAACATGTATTTGTGCATCTTATCAACAAAAAATTATGTAGTTGACATAAAAAAATTAATTCTGACGAAGTTTTATGAGGCAAAACCATCAATATTATCGTAGTCTGAGCCGTTTCTAATTTAACTGCTGATTATGTACTAAGGTTGTGTTCGAATTCGCGTGATAACCTATCTGAATATGCATGAAATTATTATTGTACTAACTCAGTTGTATTAGTAAAATCTAGTAAATATATTTTGTAACAACATTGGCAACCTCAGAAGTTACCGACCACAATTTTTTTTTCTGTTTTAAGACTACTTCTTTCCGTTATTACTAGCATTACCGTTAACTCTCCTAGCCACGCTAAAATTGCTTGTGTTAGGAAGTGCTTCACGTTGATAGTGCTCCTTATATTTTTATAATCTTCAGTGGTTCAATCATTATTTTACGATAGATTTTTTGTGCTAATAAAGTGATCGATAACTTGAATAGCGGTACATTACTTCTAAGCGCGACTGTACCATTACATTTTTTTTTTTACGTGCGCAAAATTCCCACGGATACCTCCCCACCGGAGCCGGTGGAGGAGGTTATGTCGGACTCGAACCGACTAAAACGCACGGCGCCTGTGGGTCGCTTTGGTTGCCGAAGGTGAGGTTGACAGGCATATCCCTCGCACCCCGGCCGACCCAGGGCCGATCTGGCCCTCTTCTCGGGTGTGGGGACTACAGAGTCCCCAACTCGTCCCCGGAAACGGGGAGGCGCGCCACCGCCGCGGCCTGCTTCTGCCAGGGTGACAGGCGGCTCCACCTGTCACCCCCAGGCCGGCGCTCATGGGGGGCGGAGGTCGTTCATCGACCTCCGACGCCCGAGTTGCCTTCGTACGCGGGCAGCTTGTCTTGCGATCCTGTACCATTACATTTGCTCCGTTTGCGCGTAAACAATGACTGCCTACAAGTTCGTGACTGTTTTGTTTGTAAAGTACAACGGTGTTACAGTGAACATTCTATGCGACACTATTTTGTTAAGCAGCTAACCTACATACAGTTACTGTGATATTTAGCCTTGGACAGTAAAAGTTACGTGTTTTGACGGCATAGCGGTAATAAGTGCTGTGGTTATTGGGTATGAATGTCCCTGATTCCATAACCAGGTCGTAAACTTACACGATCTTTATTAGCTTCCATTGTAATACAATCTCTGAGGTGTTTCTTAGGATAATATTTCTGTAAAAATCTTTTACCTAATTTTTGTTTTATAATAATATTGCTATTGAAGACAAGTTATAAGTTATAACGAGATACTGCAGTACAATAGCTGTTCATTGTTATTTGTTTAGCTGTATAAGTTCACAAAATATGATCATGTATAAGTACATATTACGGAAATAATAATAACAATTATACATTGTATTTATAGCCATACCAATGTCATTACAATGTTAGTATAGCTGTATGAAGGCCTGTAATGAAATAATTTTGTTATCAGAAACGAGTAGGCATAGGGTTTTTACTCGACTACTGCGAAATGAATGTTATGTAGGTATGTGATTTATAAGTCCGTACCTATTTTTGACCTATGTTATGTATATAGACTGGCCACTACTTGACCAGCAACAGTAGACCACATTTGATTTGCACAGATATATATAATCACGCCTTTATCCCCGGAGCGTTAGGCAGAGGTGACTTAACACCCAGATTTCACCAATCATTGTATTCGGTCCCACGTAATATTGCCGTCTTCCAGGCACTATTGTGGACTCAAGTCATGCATCTGAGGCTGAGTCTGGGCTGTATATATCTGTCTGAAGTTAAACAGCGCTATCTCCTATTCCTTAGTCGCCTTTTTTTTTTTTTTTTTTTACGTGCGCAAAATCCCCACGGATACCTCCCCACCGGAGCCGGTGAAGGAGGTTATGTCGGACTCGAACCGACTAAAACGCACGCCGCCTGTGGGTCGCTTTGGTTGCCGAAGGTGAGGTTGACAGGCATATCCCTCGCACCCCGGCCGACCCAGGGCCATCTCTCACGATCTGGCCCTCTTCTCGGGTGTGGGGACTACAGAGTCCCCAACTCGTCCCCGGAAACGGGGAGGCGCGCCACGCGCGCCACCGCCGCGGCCCGCTTCTGCCAGGGTGACAGGCGGCTCCACCTGTCACCCCCAGGCCGGCGCTCATGGGGGGCGAAGGTCGTTCATCGACCTCCGACGCCCGAGTTGCCTTCGTACGCGGGCAGCTTGGCTTGCGATCCTTCGTCGCTCCCGCTGCCGCTCCCGCCCCGCCTCCTCCTTCACGAGCATTACTTGCTCGCAGAAGGAGGCGCCGGCCGCCCACGCATCCGCGCAGCGGACCATCGCCGCGAGCAAGGTGGAGAGCGTGAGAACTCTCACTCCCAGGGCCGCCACAAGCTCCCGCCTCGGCGTCTCCCACGCCGGACACTCGGTGAGCGTGTGCGGACCTGAGTCCTCGCTCGCATCGCAGTGATGGCACTCGGACGTTGGCTCTTTCTCCATCCGACGCAGATACTTTCCGAAGCACCCGTGCTCGGTGATCATCTGCGTCAGACGGTACGAGAGGCTGCCGTGTGGCCTCTCTAGCCACTCCCCCATGATGGGTCTTATCGCCGCTACTACGGCGCGCCCTGCGCCTGGTCGCCCAAGTCGTAGCTCCCATTCCGCCACCATTTCCCTGTGGAGCCGGGATCTCACGGCCCGAATTTCTTCGGGCTCGGGATCGTGACCCCGCTCCCGCGCATTCCTTAGTCGCCTTGTATGACACCGCATACGAAGAGATGAATAGAGGTGGCCCAAATTCTACTCTACCCTCTACCACGATTCAGAGTGTCGAAATTCAATATTCATCGCCTCATCCACCCAGGATAGCATTGACTCCCGGTTACTTCAAGGCTCTAAATCTCTGAGCCTGGAATCCGCTTGCCGGTGTTACCTTCTTTTGCTTTACACTATTATTTATGTAAAAATCCTAGACTGCTCATTTCAGATGTAACTGACTGTAAGTATATTACCTACTCAGCCTTGCAGGTAACATAATAATGTTGGTACCTATTACTTACGTCGTTTTAAACAGACGTAATTTATTTAAGTGTAGGTATTTGTCTCTCTGAATAAACGTTGTGATTATAATCAAATAAACATAAGTCTTCAGTATGTGCCTTGTAATCGAAATTTTATATTTTGTAAATATATTTATAGTTAAATATTATTGATTTGTTTTATTTTGATTCTATACTTACTATGTACAGTTGAGTCGCCGTCAGAAGTAGCCTATCACGTTTCAAGTTCGAGAAATGAACTAAGCAAAATTAGACTTGTCCTTTGGTGATTATTCAAAATGTAAATGTATTTAAGTATACAGGAACTTCTAAGGGCGACTATACTTGTACCGTTTGTTGCCATATTAAATAGCTGTTTCTAATTTCTACTAATTGGGTTGGTTAAATTCGGTTTCCCTCTAGATTATTTAACAACGAAAGAGCATTAATGTCACAATAACTAAAAAGTACTATTAATTCCGGGGACGAGGTGGAGTCCCCACACTCGAGGAGATCGTGAGAGATGGCCGAGTCGGCCGGGGTACGAGGCCTTTGTAACCAAAAACGACCCACAGGCGGCGTAGGTTTTGGTCGGTTCGAGTCCGACATAACCTCTTCCACCGACTCCGGTGGGGTATCCATGGGGATTTTGCGCACGTAAAAAATATACAGTACTTATTTTACACAAGCTTGTTTATCAAAGTAGGTAAGTACTACAAAATGCTTATCACGAAGTACTAGTAATCTATTTTTATCTTATTGGGTCACGCTATTTATATCTTAAATCTTCGTATAAAATTATTTGGGTACATGAGTTCGTATAAGACCCCAAATGGATTGGATTTCTAAGATTGCATAATCTAGATTTTATTTTATACCCCTTAGGTGGCAGACAAGCACACGGCCCATCTGATAGAAAGTGGCTATCGTTGGCCTATGAATGTGGTGTTGCACAGGGGCGTAATACTCGAACTGCCGACCCTGTAGAAACCTCCAAATGCTTGAAGAACAAAATTATTTAATTTTTTTTGCTAAACACTCATTTTATGTGCAGTACTTTAATGTAAAATTCATATCGCAGTTTGATAGCTATCTTCGACGATAAAGAATTACATTACTTTATTCCTAAGTGTCTAATTGATAAAAGATTAACTAATGTGATCAACCGACTGCCGACTGTGCACACTAGGACGCCCGTGCTTGGGATCTTACACAATGAAACGCAAAGAAAAGCATTTTATTAGTCATATTATTTTTTCTGGGACATACCGGAGTCCCCTCGTGATTTAGGTACCCGAGAAAGAACGGACGGAAAATGTCACCTTTATCGTCAGCACCATCGAAATGGTAGGTAGGTACTCGAGGAGGTCGCTACAAGAAAAAAGGTTAAACTAATTTGGTGACTTCGTGTGAAGTTTTTAAAAATAAATAATAACAAAATTAAGTAATAAGTCAACATTAACTTTCATTTAATTTCAAAAATATACACCACAATCTTATAACAATATAAACATACACGATATTATGTACAGTCTATCCTTTTGAAGTTCTTTTCAAATAAATATTTTGCAAATAATATAATAATGACTAAGTAAATAAGAATTACACTAACATGTCCACTATTTCCGAATTATGGAGAACAATAAGATATTGCTGCCTGATGACTACCTCCTCTTTTAGAATCAAGTTGTTACCACAGGGTATAAATACATTCTAACATAATTGGAGTATCTGTGGCTTTGATTGGCATTTAAACCCCTTTGGCGGTTACCCCTTATCGCCTTTCAGTGCTTTAGAGCCCTGTCTCACTAGGACGCCATGGCGACGTCGCCGGCTACGTATCCCAGCATTTATTATTAAAATGTAGGTATGGTACCTAACTCTCTTGGCGACGGTTTGGCAACGTCGCCATTCGCTAATGGAATCGTGGCCACGAGCTACAGCTCCCTACGTGGCTTCTGGATACTCTGGCGGCCTGGCGACGTTGCCGCTGCAATGTACACGTGTAAGGGCGCTTTCAATTTAGACGTTTCGTGTCGGACCACAGCAGTGCCGAAACGGTGCGTTTCTCGTACGGCGCACGCACGGTCGTTTGTTTTAGTACAAAGAGCACGGAGCGGCAACGGTGCAGCAACAGTGCGGCGCGCCGTACCGCGAACGCGCGACGACAGGACTGCAACATAGTAAGCTTCACGTGTTATGACGTGTTCATTTCGCTGTTGAATGTGCGGTAACTGGACTTCAGAGCTATCGTATATCGATCGATATCTATCGAGAGATATAGTATGTCTGAATATAGTTTCTTGCCGCTGAATTTTGCTTTCAACTAATTCATGTAATTCTTAGAAACATTCTCTAGACATTCTAAGGTAATTAAAAAAATTGCTTGGATCTTGTTTTAGCCTAGGGAAAAGATTATGAAAATCACCAAAATTGCATGTTAACGAAAACATTGGTGATGCTCTTTTACGGGGGCGTCGGTTTTGTTTCTGTTTGATGTTTTTCAACAAGAGCACTAACAGTAATGTTTCTTCGTCAGAGTCCATTGATTAACTGCTGCCAAATACATTTAAAACATTACTAGCATACAAACGCACGGTAGTCAGATATGCTTACAATTTTAGGCGTTTGGTATCGGACTGCTACCGTACGGCAGCAGCACGGTAGCGGGCTTTAACCAGCGGTACGGTAAACGTGCAACAGAGCGGTCCGACACGAAACGTCTAAATTGAAAGCGCCCTAAACTGCACCTCGCTCACTCAGTCGCCTGACAGCCGACATTATTCTGTGACGTAGATAACAACACATAAACGAACTGATTTTCGAAACGCCATAGCCGCTCGACTTTGCAACCTTCGGATGCCAGAAGTAGTCAGGCCAACGGCGTTTGCAACGTCGCCATGGCGTTCTAGTGAGGCAGAGCTCTTAGAGTCAACTAGGTTCAATTAAAACTCTAGCTATCACTCCCTTCTGTGGTCTAAGGTTATAAAGTGAATAAGTACTGAACTACAATTCATATCGCAGCCATAATAAATCACATACAAGTATCACACAAATACTGATTAATATTGTTAAGATTATATCGATATATCATAATAGGTGAAAGCAGTATTTAGGCGATGAAGCAAATCTGAAATCTAGCTTTACAGTTACATATCATTCATTGAAGATATGAATCAGACTTTCAAATTTATTGAGATAGTAAATTAATGGCTATCTAGCATAAATATTGTGATGAATGTTTCAATCTCTCTTTATGTCCGCTACCTCATGCGTGTCACGCAAGTAGACATCGTGCAAACCGTAGTTCTGCATGAGTTTTGTGCAAATTATTTGCACTAAAGTAGCCTCATATTATTTGCACGAAATTCGCTCCATATCATGTGCACGAAATTAGCTTCATATTATTTGCACGCTATTCACTCCATATTATTTGCACGAAATTCACTCCATATTATTTGCACGAAACAGGCGCTTTATGCCTGCACGCGCATGAGGCAGTCTCACACAAATTAATACTTTCAATAATATTTAACCAAATAATTACTTAAAGTATTAAAATTAGTAATTAATAACATTTTGTGCAATTTAATTAAGTTGTACCTAGGAACAAAAAATAAACAATTTCTCTAACTAGTATTCAACGGTCTTCATAATTCTGTGCTTATTATCTATCTTTTTTAATTAAAAGCAAAGTGTGTGATTACAAAATTTTGTAATCCTTTCAATCAAACATTTTTGATATCAGAGTAATAATTGGTTTGGTAAAATAGCTACAATGAGTAATACATAGCAACCTTATCAAGAACATAAATAAGATTCAATGATTTTACTGCTGTTTTTTTAAACCAATGTTATGCCGCAATTGCAGACTGCTAGGCACTTCGAGCCAGTAGTACTACTCAGAAATACAAGTTAATACATAATACAACAATGTATCTCTAGTACTACTACAGGAAATACAAGTCTACAAGGCTATTCAGTACATACTGAATTATATATTTTCATTGATTGTGCAAAAAGCATTTAAATATATAAAGCAATGGGCTGGGCGGTGAAACCGTCTTTAGACGTTAGGCTTGTTGTAAAGCCTTCTGTAACTTACACCACTATCACAAAACTCATTCATGATTATCCTGCACAAAAACAAATGGAATACAACAATTAGAACTATTATAGAGATCCAGAATAATGGGTTAAGACCTCCTAAGCTGTGCCCATGTTTGTGCAACGCAATCACATGGTTCTCATGGGCAGGAGCCTCTACAACTTCTTTCACATGTATAGCATGCCTTAGATCTTCCATATGCTGCTTATCAGCTGTTATATACAATATAGCTGTCAGAGGCTCTGTAAGCTTCACAGGGAAGTACTTTCGGTAGGGCCCTAATTGTACAGGTGAGTCCAAACACCCTCCATCACAGGCATAGTATGTTTTGTCTGAACGATCTAACGCAACAAAGATGGCTGCTTTGTTATCTTCTTGTAAAATTACACTAATGTTCACATGAGTCATATTGCCATAATTGACTCTTCGGAATAGAAAGTCTCTGTGTAATTTGGAGGGATGTATATTATATTCTAAGTGTTGATTACTGAATCGCAAACTTCCAAAACTCAATATCATAGCCTGGTTGACTCCGCTAGCACCTGCTTTCAACAGATTATGACATCCTTGTTTCTCTAATGTCAGTAACCACACACTGGCTACCGAGTTCAAATTTGCTAATGAATTTAATGGTTTCCACAAATTGAATGCATCTAATGTTGAGTGACCTTCATAACAACCCTCCGAATAAGTCAAACTTCTTAAAATATCTGACTTTGTATTTGGCTTAATGTTTTCTTCATGTTCATAGCTTCTTACTTGAGAAAGAATTGCATATATAGTAGCATTGATTCTGTCACCATTAATAATTCCTTCTGCTTTCGAGTCAGATATGTAGAATCCTGTATACCATAGTCCTTGCCACACTCGGGAATGGTTGTCTCTTAGTGCTCTCAAAGCAGTTGTATCACCTGTCAACGCTATCACTTTTTCCATTTGATCAATGGCTCTTTTCTCAATAATGTCTTTTTGTGTTGCATATTCAGTTTTTGTTATTGGTTTACTGTATTGAACTGTGGTTAGGATCAGTATATCCAGCCCATCCCTAGCTTCCACTTGAACTGTATTGCTCATTTTTCTACACACCACTGACGCAGCAATCACTTTCTCACTATCCGGAATTGCTATCATACCAGTCACTACTTCATATTCCTTCAGGTCTACACCCTGGTGCAATTTTATTGTCTGCTTAACAGAAGTTGGCCAGTCAGAAACTCTAGGGGTAGACAGTTTCAATGTTTTGGCAGTGCTCGTAGGATTGTTAACCAAAATCTCCTGCACAAACAATGATGGTATTGTTCTGTGTGCGTAGTACTGATATGATATGTGTAACCCAGAATTCGAACATTGAAACCTATGGACAATTCCTTTTTTATAATCAGCTACTGTAAATTCTTTCATATCATAGTCTTCTATGATGTATAAAGGATGGTAAAACATTGATAAAGATAAAGTTCTACCATGTTTAATGTTTAAATGACTGTCATGTTCTAATGCCATACCCAATAAACCATTACCTACGTAAGGCACATAGTTGTGACTGAGTGAAGTCAGTGACGCCGACGATTCTTGTCTAAGGTACACATCATACTCTTTAAGAGCGGACTCGAAAGGACTCATAAAATTCTTTTGACATATATTCTGGTGGCCTCCCTCCGAATCTGATCCAAATAGCCAGCTCATGAGAGTGGGACCAATATAGAGACATAGGAATATAAAAACAAGGACTATTATCACCAATTTTTTCCTGGTCAAGGGTCCGTCAGCAAATCTGTTGATACGCCTCAAAACATCTCCGGCGCGCCGACTCATATCTGCGAGGACGCTACCAAGCCTTTCCATTACAATTAGCTTCAACTATATAAGTATTTTCTGCACCTAATCGCAATCAAGTAAGACCAGTTATTGTCATCGTAATGCACTTTACAGCTTATTTTTTATTTATATCAAATGCACAGAACTAGAACAATCAAAGAGAATTTAATACCACAACCACAGACAGATGCATCAGCAGCAGTCAGACATTTCATTTATCACAGATAAGATAGGTAACAATAGAAAAATGTCAGCACGCTGGCTGTCATCTCTCTAGAATCGGTAGACTATAGATAGTGCTAGATTTCTAATATTTCTAATAAATTAAAAAATGCCTGCTATATTAATGGTAATGATAGTAATATTTGCTACTTTAGGTTAATTTGTCTTTGCCTTGCTAGCTTGTTACATACTGGTATTCATTCTGTGTGCGACCGTTTTAAATGTAATTACTTATTACGAAAAAAAATTTTTTTATATATTTCATTACTTGAATAAAACGGAACGCTCTTTTTTGCATTATTGCCAACTTAAATTAAAACGTCTTTACTCGAAGCTTTTACATAATAGCTTAATAGTTTCGTCAAGTGTACCCAGTAAGTACTGTGACGTCCTCCATTTTAGATATTTAGTTCGTAGTATTTTGCAATACAACGGTAACATTTTATTGCAATTTTATTTACTTTTTCTAATAGAAAATATAAGAAAGAGTACTTTGCGAATTAAAAGATTGGCAGCACTGCTATGTATTTACGTCAGTACGTTACATTACGTTAAAATTCTACTATGTGGTTTAGTTCCATTTGGTTCCATTAATCAACACGATAGGAATAATATGCAATGGGTTATCAAAATATACGATACATACCTACATATTTAATAGCTCAATAGGGTAAGCTTGTTAAATACTGTCGGAACAGCATTTATCTAACGGAACGACGAATAAGTTAAAAAAGGCAAGGTCACAGTTCAATCTGTTTATAAACATCTATGTAAACATACCGCCTATAACGACATCACAATAAGCGACATGTCGCTTAGAGCGACGAAACTGTATTGAATTTTATCGGGTATAACGATCAACCGTCATTATACTTTATAAAACAAAACTTTGTTATAAAGAAGATTTCCTTAGATTGTTTATTTGAGGCCCCAGTGCCTGTTATATCATACCATTAAAATTTATCCTTGAGTGTTTTATGTTTTGTTTAGTGCACTACTTGTCGACAGTCGACATAGATAACTATATCCATTGATTTCCTGTTATAGTATTGCGAGTTGATATTTTATCACCCAATTTTACGTAACTATGTCGCAAAAGAAAAAGAGGAAAGGTCTTAGTATAGAAATAAAGTCAAACATTATACGGAGATTAGAACACGGCGACTTAAATGCGGACATAGCAAAGGAATTTAAAGTAAAGCACTCTACAATATCTGGAATTTGGAAGAATAAGGACAAAATAAAAGCTCTTTTTGATAATAACTCTTTGAAAATTAAACGATGGAGGAGATCTGACCATACAGTGATAGAGGAGTCTTTATTAACGTGGGTTAAACATCAGAGGGCAAATAACGTGCCACTAAGTGGTCCAATGCTTCAACAGAAAGCCAACGATTTTGCTCGGCTTATGGGGAACGAAAATTTTCAGTGCTCGTCATCTTGGGTACAACGTTTCCGTGTTCGTTATAATATTGTGGCTGACGGTGTCACGGAAGAGTGGCTATCTCATAAATTGCCTGCGCTGTGTGAGGGTTACAAGCCAGAGGAAATCTTTAATGCAGATGAAACTGGGCTGTTTTTTAATTTGACCCCTGACAAGATACTTAAATTTAAAGGCAAACACTGTAAAGATGGTCAGTTATCTAAAATGAGAATGACGGTGTTGGTTGCAGCAAACATGACTGGAACGCAAAAAGAAAAACTTTTAGTGATTGGGGAAGCTAAAGAACCGTGTGTTATTAAGAACAACTCTTTGCCTGTAAAGTATGAATACAACACTAAGTCCTGGATGACATCGACTATTTTTGAAAAATGGCTTTGTAACTGGGATGCACATTTGAAATCAAGAAGTGAAAAAATTCTTCTCCTAGTTGACAAGTGCCCTGCTCATCCTGTAGTCACCAAACTGCAATGCATAAAACTTGTGTTTTTACCACCCGATGTTCCCTCTATATTACAACCCATGAATCAAGGAGTGATAAAAGCTCTAAAAACACAGTATAGAAAACTTCAAGTACTACAAATGCTTGAGAAAAACGAAAATGGCGAAAATATAAAAAGTATTAACATGCTAGATGCAATTTTAATGCTATCAGAAGCTTGGAAAAATGTCACTCAGACCACTATAGCCAACTGCTTTCGCCACGCCGGTTTTAAAGATCTCTCTGTTTCACTGGACGAGGATGAACATTATTTTATTCCGCTTGCAACAATGATACAGTCACCAACTAATCAAGATGATAGCGTACCTTTAGCTCAATTGGCTGCTCGATTATCGACAAAGTTAACTGAAATAGAAGAATTATTCATAATTGATAACGACGTTGAAGTGTGCGCACCAGTTACTGAGGAAGACATTTTAGCAGAGGTCGAAAGCAATCGACTCAACAATGATAACGAAAATGAAGAACAAGACAAACCAAATGATGATCAAGAACAGTTTCAACCAATAACACTAAGTCAGGCTATTAACGCTGTTACGATCTTGCAAAAATTTATTACTTTAAACAAAGAATTCAACTGTGACGGTAATCAAGAAGTCTTGAAGGAAATTAAGCATAAAATGCAAAAAAAGAAATTGGCTTTAAAGAAGAAAGTGACGAGGGACCAAAATATTAAATCCAAGGATACAATCTATAAATAATAACGAAAATAATGTAATGCCTTTTATTTTAGGTAATGAACCACCTTTTTCAGTTAATGAATTAAAAAATGTATGCATGTATATTGCCTACAACATCTATTGGATATAGCGTCCTGAGTTGTGAGATCCGCACTATATCCGGTATAGACATAAATGACATAATACTATTTTGCTGGACTAGTAAATAGTACAATTTTTTTGCGAATATGTATTATACTTTCATGTAAGAATGTTTACGCAGTCAAGTAGGTATACGTCGGTATTTAGTCCAGTGGCGGAGTTTGAATCTACGACGTTTCAATCGAAGGTGCAGCCCCTTAGCAATGTTTATGAATTTGCATTTTTAGAAAGGTCGGGTAAATAAATAACACCATATAATTAGCTAAAAATTTTATAAGATTTAACATTGGATTCATTACATACTGTAAAATTTACAAAAATATGTATTTTATAATCATATTATTTTATATAAAGTTTATTGTTAAATTCGTGTTGTTATTGCTTCGTTAGAGATTCACTGTATCTATCCTTATTACTTAAATACATATTATATCACAAAAGACATCTTCATTTTCAATGTAATTTCAATTTAAACTCAACAATTTATAAAAACTGGTCAATATTACAATATTAAATTTCTCTTACAATATACCATTAAAATTACTATGTTTGTATATTAAATCCTAAATAATACGTGTTGAAATACGGGTTTTTGCAACTCTGGATGATTCTGCATAATATGATGATGCGCAGTACGTATTGTTTATTAACAAAACAAGCCTTAGACCGAGATTATATACTTATTATTATGTTGTGTATAAATATTTCATTGCAATATATTACAGTTGAGACCAAAAATGCAATCATTATTGTCAACATTAAGCAATTATTGTCGATATTAAGACAACCTATACCTACACCGATTTACTAACTTTCCCGAGTTAAACTAGATGAAGTGGTTTCTGGTATAAAATATTTCGCCGCAATAAATCAAAATTGTGAATAATATAAAATTATAAAAATTGTATGGCGCCTACTAACCAAATATTCAGGCTACTTAGAAAATATAGAATGATTATGAGACAAGATTAAAAAGGAATGTAAAAATAAAATGAAATTAAAATTCTGAGAAGTCTAAAACATGGAATATTAGAACAATATTTGATATGAAAATAATTGAAATAAGTTGTACTTTAGAATATAAGTTTAAGATTTCTTAGCGATAGATACGCAAAATAAGACTATCTTAGGAACGTCAGCGTTAAAATAACAGGAATGTCAACTAATTAGCATACATGAAATATTAATATTTTTATAATACTGAAATATTATCGAATGAAAGTTTACTTAGAGATCTTTTTAATAAAAATCACAATATTATGCGAATTTCGTGATAACTAAAACCAACGCAGACAAGGGTAAAATATTTCATCGCAAACTTTTCTATAAGTTCTTTATCTATACTGTTACGCACTACAATTCAATATACTTAGCATAATAAGTTTTTACAGCTGTCAGATTTATTCTAATATGTACTCAGTGGTACTAGTGAAGTGAAAAAAAGAGGTATCGAATTAAATAGTAATCAATTTCAGATTGAAACAGAACTGCGGAAGGAATCTGCATGAAATTCGGCAGAGATATATTATTTATTATGCAGGATTAAATAAATAATTCGGAATGGATTCATATAAGTCGCGGGAACGGAACCAGTATCCCAGTCGCGAGCAATAGGTTGTAATTTTATAATATCTTAGTTGTTAAAATGTGAAGCGGGCTATCTTACATTGATAGAACTAATTTATTCCTAATCTAAGTTAGGCTCTAACATATTTTAGTAACTAGGAGAATCGCGAGTGCGATAAAATTTAACAACCGTAATGGAGATCTCCGATCATACAAATAATGTTCTTGAAGCACAATTTAACTTATAAATTGCCTGCTAAACAAACAATATTTTTGACAGTATTTTATTAATAACATTATTGTGGGCGGTTAGCTATTCATTTCATCCGCCAAATGCTTCATGTATGTATGTATGAGCCGAGTTCTTCTACATTAACTCAACTTTTACGGAACTTGTTAACTATTACTACTTCCCTAGGGAATCAGAACTATCTCATTTAGTTACAACTTTTATAATTGTGATAGCTGCAATCATTTTCCTTTTTATTTTTTTAAACAATAATTAACATCAATATTAATATCGTGATTTTAGTATTCAAAACGTTATTAATAAATTACTTATATTAATAAAATAGAGCACCGACATAAATATACAAATTACAATGGACAAAAATGTCGAAAAGTGTAAACAAAACAAAATTTCTTAAAAAATACTAAGCTAGCGATTAATATTAATGTTGCATGTAGGACATTACCTCGAATTAGGATAAATACCTCGAAAACTCTCTAATTAATAATTTTAATACGTATTTCTTCACTGTGATTTATTTTCGAGGATGCAAATATGATTGTGACATATATTTTGCAATGGATTCTTTTAACCTGTATGTCATAATTCCAAAACTAAAAAATAATTGCGAATACGTCTTTCGATAGTGTATGAACGTGTGCCTTTGATAAGATTATGAACTAGAACAATTTGTTTTTAAATACATTTTTCTTTGAAATAAAAATGCTTCCATTTTTTAATTAGTACGTAGAAACTGTACGATTTTTTAATTGTTATGTGAATCTCTACTGTGATATGCAATATTTTGACAAAAGTAAAAGAGTTACAACCTATTTCATTATTTATCTTCCGCGAAACTATTTAAAGTAAAGTAAAGGGACTTTGTACAGAGTTTCTGAAAAACATTTGTACCATTAACTTTACATATTACATTTGAGAATAAATTGATTATTATGAAAAAAATTGTCTTTGTCGTTATGCATTTTTGTGGTATTACACTGTGAATCGCTAGTTACGGTTCATATAGACATAATGCATTTTTTTTCTAAGATAACCGAGTTAATACTCCATTGTGAAAGTGTCACTATTTCGTGCACCAAAAGAGTTGTTTCGTATCGTTGAAATAAATTGTTTATCTGAACTGATAGTTTAAAGAGCGGTAAAAATTACTTCCGATCTCATTTTTAATTATGTAAATTTTAATCATCTACATGACCACTAATAGAAAAATATTTGACAGTAACGAAGTATGACGTCACACCTCGTTATCACATACAAGTTTTCACAGAACTAACAGTTTTGACTTTAAACAAAAAGGAACTGATTTCACTTGACATTTAACTAATCTATTAAAATGACGAAATAGAACATAAGTGGAATATCTTTTTAAGGACTACCCACTATGATGGATTTACGTGAAGTGTGGGTGTGGGTGTGTTGGTGTTTTTTTTTATACCACTTGGTTGGCAGACAAGCACACGGCCCACTTGAGTGTGATGTGTTAAATTCATATAATTATTAATTTAAAACCCTATACCATTACAGCTAGCTCCCTTGTTTTATTTCCTATCTGATCTGAGTAGCACGATATCTTCCTCTGAATCCGTCTCCGAAGGCGGTATTTCTTCTTCATCATAATATGGTTTACGTACAATATCTGAAATACAATCAGTTCATAATTATCTATACTAATATTATAAAGCTGCAGAGTTTGTTTGTTTGTTTGTTTGAACGCGCTAATCTCTGGAACTACTGGTTCGATTTGAATGATTCTTTCAGTGCTGGGTAGTCCATTTATCGAGGAAGGTTTTAGGCTATATATAATCACGCAACTAACACATCCGGCAATTTTTCATACATATTTTGAAGACTAAAACATACGGGCTCAAAGGGACATGAAGCTTCAAAATATACCCCGGGCGAAGCTGGGGTGGGTCAGCTAGTAAAAGATATCGGGACTTCTCGCGAATTATATCTTGGAAGTGTGGTGTGTCGGCATCCTAACCGTTCATAATAAGTGCAAATGGTGGGTAGGCGCTTAAAAAATGTTCCCTGCATACCTCTAGACGCTCGAAGACTAGTCAAGTCGTGACCACGGGTGCTGCAACACATCCGACACGTCGGCAGAAATAGTAAGTTCCAAGATATAATTCGCGAGAAGTCCGGATATCTTGTATAAATATGAATTCACACCGCGAAAGTTTAAAAATACAAACAGTTATTTGGAAAAATTTAAAGTTATAAATTGTTGAAAGCATTTTGCTTTATGACTTATTTTTCTTTAGAAAAATATTCATGGCGCACTTGATGGTAGTTCAAATTCACGTTAACACCGATACTCCATTAGGTTAGGTACTTAACTAAATGTAAATAATCTTGTAGCGACTTTTTATATAAAACACATATTAAAAAATAAACTAAGCTAACTGACTGACTAACTGGTGTTTCAATTTCAGTTTTTAGTCTTTAAAATGAGTTTCTAAACAAAAAAAGAAATATAGATTAAGTTTTTAAAAAGACACATAAACAATTTTATTTCTCACCAACAACCAAATTACAAAATATAGTGTTTGCACAAATTTAGGTAAACGTAGTCTGGTTGTGGATCGCTGGTGCCTGTTGTAGGTAATGAATTACCTGTATCACTGGTCACCAAAACTGACATCAAGATTGTCAAATGGAGTATAGGTTCGGTTCGATGGACGGGTGTAAGGGATCCCACGAAGATTTTCGGGCCTCAAGTCAAACTCAGCTAATAGTCAATATATCTACTGATAAACGGATTAGATGCAAGTTTTGAATGCTGGATTAACGGATGTTAACGATTGAGATGGAAGTAGACTTCCCTAAAAGCGATCATAGCCCTTACCATAGACGGGAGCATCTTCGCACAAAGGCCGCTTGTCGTCAGAGGGCAAGGGCGCGAATATGTACTGGCGCCGCGAGTCCCGCGCTTTCTCGCGGCAACTGAAGCACCACGCCGATACAGTCACCACTCCCACACCCACCACTCCTGTAACAATCCATATTAATTTAAGTACAGTTAAGGGCAAAAGTAGTTTTTTTTTTTTATACCACCTAGATGTCAGACAAGCACACGGCCCACCTGATGGGAAGTGGTTACCGTGGCCTATGGACTCGTGCAACACCAGGAGCGTCACACTCGCGCTGCCGACCCTGAAGAAACCTCCTAATGCCCCTTTTGAAGAACCCCATATTGTAGGCGCATGGGAAGACCGCAGCAGGGAGTTCATTCCACAACTTGAGTGTGCGTGGGATGAAGTTTCTTTCATACCGCACATATCTTAATTTAATGATCACCTTATATAAAAAGTTCATTTATATTTATATATTTAATTAATAAACAAACCTGCAAGCATAACAAACACGAGTCTTGGCAGGCCGAGGACGCGGTCGTCGTCGTCCAAATGGAACAGCACGTTAGGAGTCAATTTGTCTTTGCCGTTTATCTGTAACAAAAAATAATATATTTTAAGCGAAACTGTTTTTCGGTTGTGCTTGAAGTCCAGGGTTCGATTTCTAGCTCAAGCAAAATGTAATTGAGTGTTCATGTTACCATATTCTTAGTGTCAGGTATGGAGATAGTGCCCTATCATCTCAAAGATTTTACAGGGTATGCAATAAGTGACACTCTTAGCATTGCCATAAAGAATATGCTTTGTTTGCTTTTATATAAAGTAATATGCATCGTATTGGGAACCTATTCCTAGTTGAGATTTCAGAATCAATTTTTTTTAATTTTTTAGTTTTTTATACCACTTGGTTGGCAGACAAGCACACGGTCCACCTGATGGAAAGTGGTTACCGTGGCCTATGGACGTTTGTAACACCAGAGGAGTCACAGTCGCGCTGCCAACCCTGTAAGTGCAGAGTTTCTGTGCCGTCAGTGTAGCCTTTAGTCTTCCCACTGACAGCACAAATTCTCCAGTGAGCTCTGGTTACCCTACTCACCGCTGGGAACACAAAATGTGAGGGTACTTTTACAAAGGGTTTTAGAATAATCTTTCAACATACTTCTTGTCTGTTTTTACTTGGCTTTTGAAGCTTGGCTACTGAATTTTGAAGCTCTTATATTCCCGGCAGAGTAGAATTTGGACCACCTCATCTCTTCCCATGCGGTGTCGTACAAGGCGACTAAGGGATAGAGCTGTTTAACATCAGACAGATATATACAGCCCAGACTCAGCCTCAGATGCATGGCTCGAGTCAACTATAGTGCCCGGAATACGGCGATAGGCTCACCCCCTATTACGTGGCGACCGAATACAATTGTTGGTGAAATGTAGGGGATTAATTCTTCTCTGCCTAATCCTCCGGGTATAAAGGCGTGTATATATGTATGTATGTATATTCCTCATTCATCTTATAATTCCAATGTCTTACAAAAATTAAGCTACGGTTCAGTATCAGTGGATTATAACACTAAATATCCATATTCGGATAAATCTTCTCTTCATCTTTTCATCTCAGCGTTAATCCCAGCCGCATACGAAGCCTTTACCTAGGAGTCTTGGGTCCGCTTTATCAGTCCAACTGCGGATTTGGCTGAACTTCGATATTTTTCGTGAAGGTACTGTCATTTGACCTTCACAACCCTATGACGCTATCGAAGCATTGCACTTATACCAGTTCAGGACTTTTTAGGGCTCCAACTACTAGTAAGACATAGTGCCATATGGTCGTATGGTAGATGTTTGGATCAACATACGCGGATTTACTCTTTTAATTTAACCATCCGGCACATCCCTAAAAAGTCATAACAATAAAAACTTACCACGATCTGTTTATTAAAGGAGATATATCCGCCAGCGGAGGCGGATACGATCACTTCCTTGGCTTGGTACTCGCGCGGTATGGCCACTACGTAGCGCCCGCTGGCGTCGCTCACGTTCTTGCCGATCACGATGTGCGAGCCTTTGGAGCGGATCGATACTTCCACGGACGGGAGGAGGTTACTGTTGTGGTCTAATGTTAGACCTGCAATTATAAAAAGATATATAAGAAGAATGTTTCCGTGGGTATGTGGTCATCAGACTATTACATACATACATATAATTACGGCTTTATCCCTTACTGACTTAAATACATCGCGGCTAAAAGCAAACAGACAAATTGTAATTTTAAAATATCTGTAATATAAAATGAATATAAAATCTATATCTTTTTATATACATACACATAATCACGCTTTAATCCCCGGAGGGTTAGGCAGAGGTGAATTAACACCCACATTTCACCAATCATTGAATTCGGTCCCACGTAATATGGGGTGAGCCTATTGATGTCTCCGGGGCACAATTTTGACTCAAGCCATGCATCTGAGGTAGTCTGGGCTGTTTATGTCTATCTGTCTGATGTTAAACAGCCCTATCACTTAGTCGCCTTGTACGACAACACATGGGAAAATATGGGGTGGCCCAAATTCTACTCTGCCGGGATTACAGCGTTAGAAAATAACGAAAGTATACCTACAACAGTGCACAACACTCAAACTAACAGTGCAAACTATTCAGTAATACATACTGAATAGTTTTTTTTGTATAGGGTTGCTAATCGTAGACGTAAACCAAGTCTGTTGAGCAGAAAGATCTTTGTATGCAAATTAATTTTGGTATAGTTAGTATACCGACCGTGATCGCTGTACCGCGCCTTAGTTACGCGCGACGTATCGGGGGACGAGGTAAGGTTAGAAAAAGAAAGAGCACGATTCGCGCTGAGCGTGCAAGAGCGAGTGAGATACCACCGTGAGTGTAAGCGACAGCGGTTGCGGTCGGTACCTTGTAAAACCGACCACATGGAACAAATGGAATAAGACAAGTCGAGACGAGACGAGACGAGACGAGACGAGACGAGACGATAGGAGACGAGACGAGACGAGACAAGGCACGACAAGACGAGATAAGATAAGATAATCTTTATTGTACACCACCACATTACAGTACATGTACTAAAGGATATTTATATCTTACCTGAAACGTAAACCATGAGAGGATCCTCATCTATTTTGATCTCCTCGAACTGGCCGCCGCTGATAGTGTCCGCATTCACGCGGCGCATCACAATATCTTTGCTCTTGAGCACGCCTTCTACCACGTTCCATGTTAGCATCTGTTAGAAAAAATTGTGCTGTCTATTATAATGTTTGAAATAATTCCTTTCACTTTATTAAGTAGAGTTATTTATGTACTTGCATTAAAATGACGATATTAATGTGGATCTTCCTGGAATTTCTGATGGAAAAACCCGTGTGGGTTACAGTATTACAAATAAATAATAATAAAAACCTCACAGATAGATAAGACGAATACAACAAAGATAATTAACATAGTGGACCGTGTCAGGGCCGGGGTAGGAAAGAATTTCGTCAGAAGTTGTATACATTCTCTATGAACTCGATCACACATGTCCGTGCCCGGGTTGACACCGATTTCCTTGACTATGTATACTTGACCAGTGTGGACCGACCATTAGAGTTTTCTTTTTTAATATGCCCAAAAGTTGATTTTAACTAGCTGATACCATGTAGGTATGCCGCACTGTCTGTATAGTAAGCAACAGATCGAATCGGACGAACAATGTACTCAAAACGATCTTCATGTCTTGGTTTTCCTTTTTTCCTGCTGACTGACTGTTCTGATAATTGGTAAATTACTGTTCTGATAACATTTAGTTCGGATAGTAACACAATTTAAATAAATAAAACAGTTTGATTTGCTCTTAATACCTTGGTATTGAGATCATTTTGAGACTATGTAGTTAATATCGTTCTGACGCTGACTGTATATAAAGTTCTAACATTTTCTTAAATTTATCTGCTTTTGAATGAAACTTAAAGCATTTAGTATGCTATTCAAATCGATTAAGATATCCGATTTAATATCTCAGGCGGGATTCGAACCCGCGATCTTTCCCTTACAGGGGGAACGCTCTGACCACTAAGTCACAGAATCTTCGCCCGAAACCTTCTAAATTCTTCTATATATATTGTAATAATAAAAAATAAATGATGATTTTATTTCTCTGTATCTCCTATTTAAAAGAAATAGAAATAAAATTGGTTTGTAAGTACATTACCATAAAAGTTCGGGCGCCTTGGAGATACACATGCCTAGGATAATCAGCGGAGATTGGAAACTTTTAATCTGCCGGAGGTGAGCTAAATGAAACCAAACGGTGAGGTTTAAGGTTTTATTGTCCACTCCAGTGTGCATTTAGAAATAGTTGCAAGGATACATTCCTAATGTATAACAAACCTTAAATTTAAAATTAGAGTTTTATAAGCTAGGTCAATCTGATCCTATGTCAATATGATCTTATGTCACCAATGCATTTTTAGGTTATTTTGAAGTTTAGATTTAAAATATAATTAAAGTAAGCTCACGGCATCCCTCGGCGAGTATATGTAAACACAGCAGCGAGAAAGCTCGTAGCAGGCGAAGTTTTCAGTTTAAGCCCATGCGGTACATCCAGGTTTGAGGCGAAAAGTCCAAACCCTCCATAAGGAAATGCAGATGACCGAAGACAAAGGTCCAAAGAAAAGATCCAAAGGCAAAAAGAAAAGAGAAAAAGTCCAAAGGAAAATGAGAAAAAGAAAAAAGAAAGGAAAAGGCGGTTCCAATTTGGAAACCTGTAACAAAATTGCATGTCATTAGAACAAACTCCAATATGAACACGAGGTCCTAATTTTTTATAAATTTGTGCGACTTACCGCCTTAATTTGCTGGAACAATGCCAATAGCAAAAGAAATCATAATATTCTCAGATTAAGAGCTGAAACAATAGAATTTTAACAATTATTTTTCAAATTAGGAACGTGGCGAATTCCAACAAAGTGAATCTTATTAAAAAATGACAACTCACCAGAAATAAACTATAATTCCACAAGAGGATAGTTGTGAAGACACAAACTATTATCCTTTAGGCAAAAATACTCTCATTTTTATGAGATTTATTGAAATTAAGTTACGAAGCCATGAATATCGACCATCCAGCCTCAACGCTAGGAAGAAAGGTGCTTTGACAGCTATACGTCAAAATGTCATTCACTCCGCGTTCCGAAACTTTTCGTTCAAAAATAGAATTAAAACCGGTGTGACGACGTTTGCAGAGCGCGTCGTTACATTACATCCCTCCCCAAAAAGAAAAAAAAGAAAGAAAGAAACTTCCTTTTCTAATGAAAATTATGAGAGTCCAGAACAAAATTCCAAAAAACCTCAAAAGACAAAATGTCTTGCAACATTTTTCAATAAACAAAAAAAGGCAATGCGAAAGCATCTTGCATTGGGTATTGCAGAAATAATTATAAATTAAAGAATGGGAAAGCATTCCTAAAAATCAAAGAATGTGAAAACACTCGAAAAGTAAAGAATTAAGTTGAAAAAGAATTTCCAGTTTCAAATGGAAACAAAGGACACTATCCAACTTAATGGAATAACCGAAACCAAACTCAGAAAAGAGTAAAAACTTATTTCAACACAAAAGTGAAAATAAATCCTTCAATAAAACAAATTAAACAATCCCTACTCAATTCCATTCCAGATATCGATTAGGCAACCAACGCCGTCGAATCTAATCCTTGATCTTAACCAGCCTTCTAGCATCAATACAAAAGTGCGGTTGAGCTCCTACGCCACCGACTCTATACCAGCTATTCCTGAAACAAAAATATGAAACTAACAAGATATCGGTTAAGCACCAACGCTGCCGAATCTGAAAGAAAATCGGTAAAAACAATGAAGTTTTCCCACTGTCGGTTAGGTTGAAAAGCCGCCGACTTCAAATTCCTATTCCAACATCTAAAACGTCAAAACAAAATCACAACAAAAGTGTCGTAATAATATATTTATAAGCATTGTGATCGGCATAACACCACCAACTTTCCGAGCACAAGCAAAATATAAAGAAAATATGACAATTGTGACCAGTACAACACCACTGACTTTCTGAGCACAACCGCATAAGAAAAGTATGACATTTGCGACCGGCACAACACCACCGACATCCCGTGCGCAAAGCATAAAAAATGTAACAATGTGTATAAAAACACAATCGTACAAAAAGAGAAAAACGACAATTACGACCGGCTCAACACCACCAGCTTCCCGTGCGCAAAGCGTAAGGTGTGACTATGTGTATGAAACACAATAGCACAAAAAATTGTAAAGTCCAGTAAGACACAAGTTTCCCAAAAAATGGTATAACAAGGTGTGTAAAAAATGCATAAAATGCGTCCAATCCGAGAATCTTAATACTAAGAAAATAACCCAGAACTGTACAAAAATAAAGTTCAAGAAACTTAATTTTCCATTCCCTAAGTGAGTGGAAATAAGTCAAGTGAATTTAATGTAGAAAATGAATATTAAATTTCACTCCTATATTAGAGTAGAAACTAAATTCCTATATTTGTACAAAATATACAATATTAAATATACAAGTGTATAAAAATATATACAGGAAAATAATCCTATACAACAAAGATAAATAAAAATATAAGATCTTTTGATGTGGAACAATTTGTTAATATGGAGTAGAGTTACACAATAACAAGTCCTAAAATGACCTAAGTTATTTTTGAAGGAAACTAAAATTGAAATTAATAAATTGTTGTGAAGTTCCTAACATACATCTCCTTTCAACACCCCTCAACCTTTCAAACATCACCTCATAGTGGGGTCATACTTCAAACAAAGTACCAAAGACAAAGATAGACATTGTCAAAACAAGAATAATTTTAATATTTAATTATGTCTTTAATATGATAACGACCAGTATAGTTTTTATTAAGGTCCTTCAAAACATAAACATTAGAGGAAATTTTATCTATCATTTCACACTTAACAAACTTAGGTGCTAACTTAGCCGAAAAGAATGCAGGAGCATTAGACTGCACAAAACCTCTCCTCCACACTATATCTCCCACTTCAAAAGAAATGACCTTCCTTCCTATATTATAATAACGCGCATTAAGCTTATAAGCTTTAAGCAATGAAGCTTGAACTTTTATAAAAATATCACTAAGTGATTTAAGTGAAAAAGCAAATGAAGACCTATCAACAACATCAAGTTGATTGAGGTTATCAAAAGAATTACTAAAACGGTGCAATGAAGCATCAAAAATAAGTTCTCTACCGAACATGAGAAAATTAGGAGTGAAATCTGTAGCTAGATTCACACTACTATTTAAAGCTAATTGAACATGAGGCAAATATTTTGACCAAGTTCTATGATCATCTTTAACAAAACAAGAAATACATGTTTCGACTGTTTTGTTATATCTCTCTACAGGATTATTTTGAGGTGTATATAAAGTATTATAAAATATTTTACTAATATTATAACTTTTTAGAAAATCTACAAATTGCTTAGCTGTAAATTGGCTTCCATTATCACAAACAAAAATTTTAGGTGTTCCAAACTTAAGAAATATTTCTTTTTCAAGTATCCTACAAATTACTTTAGTGGTAGCACTAGTCATAGGAAATATCCAACAATATTTTGTAAAAACATCTATGATTGAAAGTATATACTTATGGCCAGAACAAGCCTTTGGAAGAGTTCCAACAATATCAATAGAAAGCACTAACATTGGTTTATCAACTTTCCTAGGATCAACCACAATTCCATGAGGTGGATTAGCAGAAGATTTATAAGCTTTACAAGTATCACAAGAAGAAATGTATTTTTGAACATCAATAAACATACCTTTCCAAAAATAATGTATTTTTAATTTATTTAAAGTTTTATGAATTCCTAAATGTCCTGAATTAACATCATCATGATTAGATTTAATAGTGTCTAAGATGTGTTCTTTAGGTATGACAATTTTCCAATTTAAACGATTATTAGGATTATATTTATCTTTACAAAATCTATACAAAGTATCACTTTCAACTTTGAAATTTTTATATTTTCTAGGAAACTTTTGACAATTTACAAATATTTTTCTATACCAAGGATCAACGATATCCTCATTTGGCATAACAATAATATTATTTACAGGAATATTAATAGCAGAAATTTCTATTCTGGATAAACAATCTGGTACTAAATGTAAAGAACCTTTTTTATATTTAACATCAAAAGTAAATTGAGAAATTCTAGCAGCCCAACGTGCAAGACGACCACTAGGATTATCAAGTTTAAGAAGCCAAGTTAAACTAGCATGGTCAGTGATAACTGTAAATTTCATTCCTTCAATATAAGGTCTGAAATGTTCAATAGAATCCAATATTGACAACAACTCTCTCTCAGTTGTACTATAATTACGTTCACATTTATTAAGTGATCTAGAATAATAAGCTACAGGATGTTGATCTCCATTATCATCATCTTGGCTCAGGACACTACCAATTCCAACAGAACTAGCATCGCAATGTAAAGAGAATGGTCTTTCAAAATTCGGACAATGTAAAACTGGTGCAGAAATTAATGCAAGTTTTAAATTATGAAAAGCAACTTCAGCTTCTTCATTCCAGAAAAGAGATTTTTTAGAATTCTTGCTTCCGGCCGTTAATTTGGTTAAGGGCGAAGCAATATCAGCAAACTTATCAATGAATCTACGGTAATAAGAACATAACCCAAGAAAACTTCTTAATTGTCTAACGCTTTCTGGGCGTGGGAAACTTTTAATGGACTCTAATTTAGCAGGGTCTGTATGTAAACCATTACTATCAACAATATAACCAAGATAACGCAGTTTATCTTTACAAAAATTACACTTTTTTAAATTAATAGTGAACCCAGCATCTTTAAGGATTTTATAAATTTTATTTAAATAATCTAAATGATCAGAGAATGTAGAATTTATCAATATGAGATCATCTAAGTAACAGAAGGCAAGTTTTACCTCAAATTATCATTCAATAAAACATTCATCATATTAAATGAAGATGCGGCTCTCAGACTATGATCACCAGCTCCTCGACTATTCGAAAATGGATCAACAACTTCAGATAAATCAGCCATGACATGAGGCATCTCATGAGTAGAAGTACCAACTGGAACATCATTAACAATATTCTCAAACAAAGGCGGGACCTGTATTTCCTTATCCATGTTTGATTTATAAAAGGATGTGAAAATCTAATAAAAAGTTGTATTAAATACACTATAAGTTTCCAATTAAAGTATCAATTAAAGTTTCTAATTAAAGTTAATTAAATTATGAATGAAGTTAATTGCATTGATAGCAAAACGCTAAACTCAAAAGTCAAACAAACTCATAGAATGGAATGTTATTGTTGCAAAAATTATTTAGGTCAAATGCCTATAAAGATAAAAATGCATTAGTGATTCACAAAATAAATTATTTATGTCTACTTAAGGTAAACAGCAAATATTCAAATATTACTATGTTTTCACACATGTGAATAAAGGTTAAGAACTAGTAATTATATAATATTACTAAGTGGAAAATCTTACCTGTAATAAACAAAAGCTATATAAGATAAAACAATTATAACAATAACCATGTTATACAAATTGAAACATTCACCTGTAATTGAGAGATACAAACAATAGTACTAACTTGTAGTATGATTAGTTTTGCAAAGTAAACAATAACAAAGATTTACTGTAATACACAGTTATGTAACAGTAAAATACATGAAGAAAACACTGTTCTTAACATGATAAGGTAAAAAATAATGCAAAGGTGACAAGGAATAAAGATATATGCACACTGTCATGTCCCTGTTCGGGCGCCAGATGTAATAATAAAAAATAAATGATGATTTTATTTCTCTGTATCTCCTATTTAAAAGAAATAGAAATAAAATTGGTTTGTAAGTACATTACCATAAAAGTTCGGGCGCCTTGGAGATACACATGCCTAGGATAATCAGCGGAGATTGGAAACTTTTAATCTGCCGGAGGTGAGCTAAATGAAACCAAACGGTGAGGTTTAAGGTTTTATTGTCCACTCCAGTGTGCATTTAGAAATAGTTGCAAGGATACATTCCTAATGTATAACTAACCTTAAATTTAAAATTAGAGTTTTATAAGCTAGGTCAATCTGATCCTATGTCAATATGATCTTATGTCACCAATGCATTTTTAGGTTATTTTGAAGTTTAGATTTAAAATATAATTAAAGTAAGCTCACGGCATCCCTCGGCGAGTATATGTAAACACAGCAGCGAGAAAGCTCGTAGCAGGCGAAGTTTTCAGTTTAAGCCCATGCGGTACATCCAGGTTTGAGGCGAAAAGTCCAAACCCTCCATAAGGAAATGCAGATGACCGAAGACAAAGGTCCAAAGAAAAGATCCAAAGGCAAAAAGAAAAGAGAAAAAGTCCAAAGGAAAATGAGAAAAAGAAAAAAGAAAGGAAAAGGCGGTTCCAATTTGGAAACCTGTAACAAAATTGCATGTCATTAGAACAAACTCCAATATGAACACGAGGTCCTAATTTTTTATAAATTTGTGCGACTTACCGCCTTAATTTGCTGGAACAATGCCAATAGCAAAAGAAATCATAATATTCTCAGATTAAGAGCTGAAACAATAGAATTTTAACAATTATTTTTCAAATTAGGAACGTGGCGAATTCCAACAAAGTGAATCTTATTAAAAAATGACAACTCACCAGAAATAAACTATAATTCCACAAGAGGATAGTTGTGAAGACACAAACTATTATCCTTTAGGCAAAAATACTCTCATTTTTATGAGATTTATTGAAATTAAGTTACGAAGCCATGAATATCGACCATCCAGCCTCAACGCTAGGAAGAAAGGTGCTTTGACAGCTATACGTCAAAATGTCATTCACTCCGCGTTCCGAAACTTTTCGTTCAAAAATAGAATTAAAACCGGTGTGACGACGTTTGCAGAGCGCGTCGTTACAATATATATGTATATATATATATATATATATATATATATATATTCGTCTTACGGCGACAGTGGGAGCCATCTACCGTTGGTTTTGCTCGTTTTCTGTTTTTTGGTGTGAGAAGTTTATTTTCTTCTGTTCCAGGCTAGCCATATTTTTCTTTAGTTATTCGTCTACGTCAACGAACTGCGTTGTCCAATATTAAGCGCA
Source organism: Eilema griseolum (assembly GCA_963662185.1). Taxonomy (NCBI): domain Eukaryota; kingdom Metazoa; phylum Arthropoda; class Insecta; order Lepidoptera; family Erebidae; genus Eilema; species Eilema griseolum. The sequence continues at coordinate 10,665,249 of OY759249.1, forward strand.
GTTTTAATAATAAACCATATTAAACCAGTCGTGTCAAAAGGGCCATCATAGTGTACCGAAACCATAGTGAGTCTTTATTACGAAAATTTCATTTCAAAGTACAAAAGATGCAAAGTAAGAATGTCAAATGACTTACAGTGGACGGATTTTTTTTATTTTTATTTTTTTATTCATTCATTACAAATATGGGTTACATAAAGGTGTTATATCCAGTAGGTACATAGTTTCGCCATATTCTACCATAATAGGCATGCAATTCTAATAGCTAAATCAGTAAATGTGTTATCGTTCAAAACTCATTCGTTCGTTACAAATAGTCATTTCAAAATTCCTTCATTTTCAATTAACAATGTTAATAATATTAATAAGAACAATATTACGATAGAATAGAAATAATGTAGATGATGTCAGTTTGTAATGTCATTTTAGATTTCAATGTCTACTCAATATTATGATGTCAAGATATAATTAATTTACTTTGTCAAAATAAAAATTTACCTACATCGAACACTGTATGAACCGACCACATCACAACTAGGGCACCTTGTACTGCTGTAATGTCCTATCTGTTAGGAAATCTTTCACAGAGTAATAGCATTTTTCTGTTAACAGGTCACGGAGTTGTTTTTTAAACAGTTGTAGCTTAGATACAGTTCTAATATGCTCAGGTATACAATTGAAAATCCGCGGGGCCAGGCAAAAGACGCTCTCATGCATCAATTGCGTTTTACTAGCAACTATATGTAGTTTAGTTTGATGCCGTGCACGCGTACGATATTCAAATAATTCTGGATTATTTTTCACGAATATTGCGACCTCGAGTATGTATATACATGGAAATGTTAATAATTTCATCGATTTGAAATATGGTAGACAGGATTCAGGTGCATAAAAATTAAACATTGCTATTATGCAGCGTTTTTGGGCTATGAACACACGTTCGTGGTCAGTGCTGTTACCCCAGAATATTACCCCATACCTGAGAGTTGAGCTAACATAGCCGTGGTAGGCTGTTATTAAGGTAGGAGTATTTGCTACCTCCCTTAATTTCTGAAGAGCATATGAGAATTGGGCCAGTTTTTTTACACACATATTCTAAATGAAGTTTCCAATTTATTTTATTGTCTATATGCAAACCCTAGAAATTTTGTGGTTTCTACTTCTTCAACGTCATTGTTCAGGTAATGGATTTTTAAAGATTCTGTTCTATTAATTCTTATTTTGAAGTTCATTATTTTGGTTTTGTCAATGTTGATTGTTAGATTATTTGTCTTAAGCCAGTCCATAATTTGTACCAATGATTGATTAATGTCAGTTTCTAAATTTATTGTATTGTCATTATTAAAAAGTACTGTACTGTCATCAGCGAATAGCGTAATGTCATGTTGTGTTATTAATGGCATGTCATTTATGTATATGAGGAAGAGCAGAGGGCCCAAGATACTCCCTTGTGGAACACCGAATTTTGTAGTACTAGTCTCAGACGTACTGATTTCTTCGGTTTTTGTTAGAGGATTGACCCATTTTATTTCCGTATACTGTTGTCTGCCCGTAAGGTACGATTTTACTAAATTGTACACATTACCTCTAACACCATATGCATACATTTTATTTAGCAGTATACTATGATCGACACGATCAAAAGCCTTTGACATGTCCATAAATAATGCCACAGCTGGTAGTCCATTGTCTATGTTATTCATTACTTTGTTTAAGAAGTTGTATATAGCTACATTTATAGATTTACACTTTCTGTACCCATACTGACATTGTGTAAAAATATTTTGGTTTTCAAAGAAAGTATAAAGTCCTTTATGTATCACCTTTTCAAATATTTTTGCGAATATAGGTATTAAAGATATCGGCCTATAGTTACTCATGTTTTTTCTATCACCTTTTTTATATATCGGCTTAATAACTGATATTTTTAGTTTGTCTGGGAAAATGCCTTGTTCTATACATAGATTTACAATATAGCTTAAGGGTTCAGATATAATATGGGCAGTATCCTTGACGATGCAAGTCAAAATGTCATCAAAACCAGTACTGTTCGAGTTTTTTAAATTTATAATTATTTTGTATATGTCTTCTGCGATAGTCGGTGTCAAAAAGATTGAATTACAAGTAAATGTTATTTTGTTTGATATACTATTAGGTGGATTAAAATTAAGATTACAGTTATCAATGTCAGAATTATTTATGTCAAGAAAAAAAATATTGAATGATTTGGAGATGTCTATAGGATTATCAATTATAATGTCATTAGTTATTATTTGATTTATAGTTTCGGTTGGATATCTATATTTCGTCTCATTTATTACTTTCCAAGTCGCCTTGTTTTTGTTAGATGCAGACCTAATGTGATAATCATTTTGTGATTTTTTCGTCAATCTTATTACGGATTTGTATCTCTTTGCGTACATTTTAAATGCATTTTTATTCGTTTGATTTTTATTGTTCCTGTACTGCCACAGGAGTTGAGTTTTACGTTTGCTGCACATTTTTATACCGCGCGACATCCATTTTGGTCTTGCTGTATTATGAATACGAATTTTTATTATTGGAAAGCATAGTTGGTACAACATAACAAAGTTTTCATGGAATTTGTTATAAGCATCATTTGCACCCATATAGCTATAGACATCATTATTGGTGAGTTGTTTTAAATATCTAACAAATATCATTCTGTTACCCTTGGAGTAGTTTCGTTTTGTTCTATACCAATATTTCAGAGCACAGGATTTTTTGACCGGAACTTCGATAATTTGTGCGTTATGATCTGATAGCGCTAGTTCCTCAATAGTACCCTTGCACGCTCTGACATTATGGGCTATACACGAAATTTTTTTAATTACCAGAAAAATTTTGGCGAAGTGATAGGTATTCGATACTAAACACATACATGCAAAAAAAAAATGAATAAAGTATGTATGTCAGTTTTTTTCTTAAAACCACCTAATATTATGTTCACGACGTACAAAATTTTATCAATGGAATATGACTAATTCACGAAAACAAAATCACACAAAGAAGTCATTGATAAAATAATAAACACGCACTCTCTCTTTCTATCATTCTACTACTGTCCTTGAAGGCGGGCGGCGCGTGCGACCACCCCTCCCCGCACCGCCTTACACGTGTCGTCAAGCCGGCGGCATCTCTTTGATGTTAATAAAATTTAAATCATAAATGCTAAATGCAGTTCCGGTTGTGACGTCTCGATTCGCGCACGCATCCTAATCAATACTATCGGCACTATCGAGATGGCGTACCAATTTACCGACCGCGAATACGCATTAATGTTACGTAGTTATTTTTTATCCGGTGAAAATGTGAGTGCCGCTTTACGGATGTATCGTGATCTCTACCCGAATGCCCGACAGCCAAATTACTCCACGATGTTGAGCGTCTACCAACGTCTATTAGATCACGGCTCATTTCACGTACCGACGCACGCACAAGGCCGGGGCAGACCCGCCTATCCGCAGAACTTGTACGACGAAGTACTCGAGTTTTTTGAGGACGATCCGCGACGAAGTACAAACGATGCGGCACGTAGATTTGGCATCAGCCAGCACTGTGCTTGGAAAATTGTGAACTCGGCTGGTAGGTATGCACCCTTATCACTACAGAAAGGTTCAAGAACTGACAACAATCGACCGAGCACCCAGGATTACATTCTGCAACTGGGTGATCCTTCACCCGGAGACCAACGTCCTTTACAGTGACGAATGTTTGTTCACAAGAATTGGGCTTTTCAACCAACATAACGAACATTGGTGGTCAATAAGAAATCCCAAGTTGGCGCGACAACATTCGTTTCAACACAGATTTAGCGTGAACGGAGTCCTAAATGACAACATCGTGGGCCCATACTTCATCGAGGGACGTCTAACGGGTGAAACCTATTTGGATCTGTTGAGAACCATGGTACGTATCAACCATGTTGGATGATATTCCACTCGCAAGCTTGCGAGACCTCTGGTTCCAACAAGATGGTGCTCCACCCCACTACCACATCGCGGTAAGAGACTACCTCAATACGCAATTTGAAGGCAGGTGGATTGGACGGGGAGCTTCAGTCGCGTGGCCCGCTCGATCCCCGGATCTGACGCCAATGGACTTTTTCATGTGGAGTGAAGTGAAACGTAGAGTGTATGTCAGTGAACCCAACACCCGTGAGGACCTCCGACAAAGGATAATTGACGCCTTCGATGAAATTCGTCAACAGAGACATTCTCCTAAGTTTAAAATCAAACTTGTTAAAGCGGGCTCGTTTGTGTATTCAAAATGACGGAGGACATTTCGAGCAACAATTAAAGTACTTGTAGGGTAAGTCGTTAAGTACAGAAATTAATCCTAATTTACTATTCCAAGTTCTTTAGTAGGTACCTAGTGTACCTACACCTACCTGCCAATTGATAAGGTACTTAAAAAAACTACTGAATTACGTTAAAAGTTACTGTGGTTTTACCATTGTTTACTCAGTTCACCCAAACTTGTATTAAACACGGTATTAAAAAATTACTGCCACTAGAAAGTTCACGATGAAAGTTAAAAGTTCATTGATGACCTATTTACTATCCACACATCGTGCGTAAATAAAATGGTGTCTATTCTTTAAGCACGTATTGTGAGATTTTAAAAACGTTAATAACTTTGTTTTTTTGTATGGTGGGGTATTTGTATTATTCCATATATATTGAAGTATATACGTTCCATATCAGCCCCTGCAGTTTCTCTGGTAATTAAAAATTAGTAGTGTATTGTCTATAATATTTCATAGGAAGAGCTGTTGTATACACATTATCTTTTGAAATAAATGTTTTAAATACATTTTTGCAAAGTTGGGACCATGGTAGGTATGTTACAAAGAGTTATTAAATAAATTAATCAAAATCGATTTTTTCTGTTCTTTTAATTTAATCGTGGGAGTCGAGTCGTATCCACATTATTTTTTCCCTGTATGAAATCAGTGTTAAGTACATAAATAACTCTACCTAATTCCGACCTCTGCTGATACTGAGTATGAAAAGGTTTGAAAACTGTTTGCAGTTCATTGTAATCGGTGAACAGTATTGAAATTTAAATAACGAACGAGGCTAGGCGTAGGCTTCTCTGTTTAAGGTAGTATATCAGACACCAGTTGCTGCTAAAGCCGATATAGCAATCGAAAACACAGTGTATACGCGTGCGCGTGCCTATCGTGTGCGTGTACTTGTATGTGTGCGTGCTTCTGCATATACTTGTATGTGTACGTGTGCGTGTGCTTGTACTTGTGCTTGAACATGTGCGTGTGCGTGTACTTGTACTTGTGCGTGTGCGTGTAGTTGTGCGTGTGCGTGTACTTGTGCATGTGCGTGAGTGTACTCACGATGTCCTGGTAGTTGTGGCAGCGCACGATGACGCGGTACACGCCGGGCGGCAGCATGACCTTGTAGTGCGCCAGGTTGTGCGACACGCGGAACTGGCGCGACACGCCCGTCACCGCCACCACCGCCTCGCGCATCGGCAGGCCTTCCTCATTCTTCACGTAGCCCACCACGCCTGTGGAAACATGCAAGAAACTTCAATCTATGAACTCCCTTCGTACTCCGTACTTGAGCTTTAGATCCAGTCCTGTAACTCAGGATGCGGAGCCCGGTACCTCCAAACGGTTCCCCTTGGGTAACAGAGACGGCAGCGCCTCTCTCTCTCTCTCTCCCTGTGGAGGGCTGTTCGAAGACTTTCCACGTATCCTACAGACCGGTAGCCGAGTGCAGGCGTGGGGGTTACAGATGCGGGCGCTTATCACCCCTACAACCCCACCGGTATCGCAATGCGACAATTCACTCGCCCCGCCTTTTCCGGAGGAATCATTCGAATGGATCATTTTAAAAAATTAGGCCAGGGTCAGCCGAGGTGCGAGGAATATGCTCTAGGCAACCTACTGAAGATGTGCTAAAGACGAATTCGGTTTAAGTCGGTCCAAGTCCGACATAATCAACGACGGGGGTGGTATCCGAAAGAAATTGCCCACGCAATCATATTCTCCTCTACGCCAAATTATGTTTTAGGAGCGCATGTGAGAGTCAGATCAGAATAAAATAATCTAGTTCTAATGTTGTTAGCTGAGTTTCTTGCTGGTATCTTCTCAGTAGAACTAATCTACCGAACCAACGAAAGAATCATTTTCCAATGGTTTATTTTTACATTATTTAATATTTTTATATTATTTCTTGACATACATAATTGTAAAATTTTGACGTTCATATGTGCTCTTTGTGTGCCTAAACTGAATAAATGAAATTGATTCTTTGATTCAGACAATAAGCAATGAAAGTATCAACTTACCCGTATTAGCCAATTTCACGAAATCCTTTATCCCCTTAAGATTACTTCTCCATACATAACCTATATCTGATTCGAAGGGCATCTTGCAGCAACTGAGTCCAGCCGATATGACTGGCGTGTTGTACCTCTCATACAGCACATCGATAAGATCCCCATGTGTCGGAGCGCGTTCACCACACTTATATTTATCAGACGCATCTCTATTCGCCTGGTACCTCTGAGAATACGATTCAAACATATTCTTGCATAGTTCAGGATAAGACAAGTCCTCTGTCCCAGAAGATAGTTCAAGAATGAGATCAAATTTTTCAGATTCCAACATATTTATAAAAGACTTTTCTCTCGTATAGTTTGTTAGAGGATTTAAGTCTTTTTTAGTAAGATAGCTATAGAGACTATCGCCAAATTCCTCTTCTAGAGATTCTAAGCTGCATTTTTCCGTGCCGTCGTATTGTTTTATCATGCTATCTGCGTGTTCGTCGATGTTTGGTATGAAGTGTAGTACGGCGTTCTTTAGGATAGGTTCGCCGACGCCGTACGCCGCGGCCATGTGTCGCGCGAAGTTGAGAAGCATCTCCTGCCCTATGGGTTGTGAACCGTAGAAACTGCTCGTGATTGCGATGTGGAACTTGGTCTCTTCGGGTGAACCCACCTGGACAAAAAGTTAGTAATATTTTACTCTACTATAAATATTACTCCTGTAACATTAAAGCAGTATCTTATAAGAAACTATATATAATATAAAATGGAGAGAAATAAAGTCAAAGTAACGTAATGTTAAAAGAAAGTGTTCTTGCTAATTTTTAAAGAATATTAGTAACCAAAAATGCTAAACTATCAAGAAAAAATAAAATATCAATGTGTAAAATCGATTGAGACTCCTTTATACAGTAAATAATATCGATTGTTGCTTGCAATCGAATAGGTAACGCAAAAAAATTGCTGTCAAAAGTTAAATGATTGGATAGAGTATAGTTTGGTACAAACGTCGTTGGTCATCTTGAGTTGGTGGAATATAGCGGTCCGCATGCTGTCACCGGACTCAAACTCGGCGATGCTTGGGTAACTGTTCTCAATCTCTGACAGCGCCGCGTACATCTCTAGGCGAGTGTGGTAGCGCGTGTTTATCACGTTATCTAGCACTCTGTAACACAAACATGTATACTACATATAGTACAATAGTAGATATCAAGTGATGTATATCTGACAAAAGAGATACATAAGCAGGGTACACTATAAATGAATTTGAAACCTACCGGTGTCTTTGGTTGTTTGTACCCTTTGAATGTTAAATTATTTACAGAGTGCAATGGAGGGATTTGCCAAACATATATGATGCGTAGCGATAAAGGCATTATGGATGTGGATGGACACAAAGGTAGATGAAGCCTAGAAGATGGTAAGACTGCAAGCAGAGGTGAACGTAAAAAGCGTAAAGCAGCACCAATAAAAAAGGATGATTATGATTATAGGGTATTTTTTCATTTTTTATAAAAAGTGCGTGAAATAGTGACTATAATAATTACTACATAGGATTAATAACAAGTGCAATATCAATCAAATAAGTTTTGGTATATAGTAGGTACTCACATAGAAAGGCTCACTGTTAAATTACACTTAAACTGGTATTGTGAATATATATAGGTGCCCGTAAAAGCTTATCCTAATAGGTTAGCTCAGAAAACAGATATAGGATATTTAAAATCCATAGAAAGAGTAAAAAACGCTAGCCTAATAAAATATATTATATAAGAACTGCAAAACTATCTGGAAAATTTGGTGTGGTAGTATTTGATCGTACGCCCAGTCTCGAGTGCCTTTACTTGGCCAACAACTGGCTATTGTAAATTACAATATTTAATATTTTCACAGCACAAGTTCGAAGTTAACTGTATTGTTCGCATGCGGAGTTTGTTATGACTGTATTTCAAACAATTCATATTCTAACCAAGAGACTCTGTATCTTAGTTGAAGTGATTGCAATTCTGGGTCATACTTATGGAAAAGGTCAATACCCATAATCGCGAGTTAACGCGTTAAAATGCTGCAGTGGCAACATTTAACCGGTCAATGTCAAAGCCCAAACTTGGTAATAAAATTGGCGTTAATGCTCTTTAAGCGCAAGACATGACTGTTATAGCTTTATACCTAAGATCTCACAAACATTGCTACTTCTTCGTCAGTTCACTTCATAAATTTTATCGAAGACAAATAAGGGCGACCCTGTCGTGATCAATCACAAACGCAGCTTTAGTGTATTATTTGTCATATTAATCTCTTTGATGTACGCCATTTAAGTTATTGCTTAGCGGAAAATGGCCATCTGCCTCTCTAGACAAGTGGCAATCCGTTGGCCGGCGTATTGTAGAATAGAATGTCGAATGTATGGAATTTGACGTTTATGACATGCGTTGACAACTTTCAAATAGGTACGTCAAATCCCAAACATCTGTCATACTATTCTACAATTGCTACCAATCCCTTTCTCGCAATTCCGCACTTGGACAAGAGAGGTTCGCGGAACTACATAACCAAAGATGGACACAAACCACCGACTGCAGGCAGTCAAAAGTGGTTATGCCATCGGTAAATAAACGACTCACGAAACGTCTCCAAAAACTAGACAGAACAAGTCTAAAAACAATAATGGGGACTATAACGGGCCACTGCCCCCTCCACAAGCACCTATACACCATTGGTGTCACGGACAGTCCCTTTTGCAGGGGATGTTTTGCTGCCGAGGAAACGGCCGCCCACGTAATACTGGAATGCAAGGCAGTAGCCTATCAACGATCACAAATCCTCGGTACAGTAAGGTCATTCCGCGAAGCCTGTGAAGCCCCAAGTAAGCTTCTGGGCGGAGTTATGCTGGCTACTCTAGCCAGTACTCTGCACGCACAATGGCCCAAAAGGGAGGCTAAGTGCGGCCAAGGGAGTTCCTTTCCATTCCATTCCATACTATTCTACAATGCTCCGGCGAATTGCCACTTGTTTAGAGGGACTGAATGGCGTTCGCTTACTTTCGTTACGTTTACATTCGTATGTAATCATATATGTCGTGGAATATGTGTAGCTTATACGTCCCTATTTATGTTATAACACTTCGGTTCGTGCAATGAATAACACAGTTGCGTGCATGAAGAATTTATTGTTGTAAGTTTAAAATGTTAGTGGTGATATTAATGATAGAAAACAACGCTATAAATAAGTAAAATAGTAATATTAAAAACTAATATTCAGTAATAGTAAGTATCAAGTAATAGAAAGTAGTAATAAGTATAAAATTAAAGTTATTAAAAATACTGAGAGTTGCTGTAAGCTCATTCCAAAAATATTTTGAAAGTTCGTTCAAATAAAAATATTTCAAAAAAGGCAGTGACAATAATATTGTATGAGTATGTATATTGTTTTTGGCCATACTCTTCGGTAAATTTAATTATAAAGGCGGGAAGTAATACAAAATATTTCTGGTTACAAAATTCAATGAGTATGATCAAAAATATTACCAAATCGCTGTACAAATGGAAAAACGTAAAAGCTTAGAAAAATATACCAACAAGGTCTTTATAAATTCATTTTGTTAAAATGTTTTAAAAATTTCCATAAAATTACTAAAAGCCTACTTATAAGATGCATGTGAAATAATTAGCGACAAACTTGCTAGTTTTTCAAACCGAAATTAGTACGAACATTGGACAAACATGCTTAAAGCGAATAATATAGTAATAGTAAATATAAATAACAGTAAAATTACATTACAACACTTAAAACAGATAAGAAGGTAGGTATACGTTTAGTACATTTAAACTAGTTCTGAATCAACTGAATAGTAAAAAAAGTAGGATACTGAAGTTTTGTTAAATTAATAATAACAATAGCAGCATATATGATTGATGTCACATTTTTTAAAATATCAAGAGGTTTAAGTTTTTTAATTTAATTTCTGCCGTTTCTAGTTTAAATGATCCCAACGTATAATGTAGAATAATACGGATAGACAGTAATTGTGACGTCATAAAAGCTTTTAATTTTTGCTCAATAAAATGAGCCAGTATCACAAGATTCAAAGTATATAAAATCCTGCGTATGCAGCAGTTTTCCTATCTGTGATAAACTGCAAACTTGGCCGGTTACATTTTGTGGCAACCGCCAGTGACTGGCATTTCAAAGTTAAAAAATCATAACCCTCCTTTGGCTTTGCCGTAGTCGGGTAAGAAAATGAATTTCGGGTACCAAAGTGAAAGCCTTCGAAGCAACCGGGATCAACGATAAGGTGACGAATCAGTAATTAAAACCTGGATAACTTTCGCCATGGGGTAACTTTGATTACAGGGTACCTTTGATCATAGGGTAACTTTGAACATCTTCCCATAATTTAGGCAATCCAGTTCAAGATTGTTGTAGTTTAATTATGTTTTAATCTTAAAACACTAGAACAACTGAATAATTGACAATTACTGTACACTCCTTATTCTACATTAACCTTCCAATACATTAAAATACGAAAATAAAATATATATAAAATAAATATTATGCAGACAGACAATGCAGAATCAAGCCATGTGAAGCAAGACGATAAAGCAAACACAACCGTGGTCCGTTGTTATAAGGTCGTAGATAGTTTGACTCACCGGTAGTCGTACGCTGATGACCAGTGTTGGTTGTCGCTGGCCATTAGCGTGAAGTTGAGGCTGATAGAGCCCTCAGGCGGGATCGTTACTAGTTCTGTGATGGATTCATATCTGGAAAACAAACATACAGAAGTCTTTTAATGGTATATTTATACATACGCCTTTTTCCTAGTGGGGTAGGCAGAGACTACAGTATTTTTTTTTTATACCACTTATGTGGCAGGCAAGCGCACGACCCACCTGATGGAAAGTGGTTACCGTGGCCTATGGACGTGTGTAGTTTAGTCATTCCACTGACAGCACAAATTCTCCAGTGAGCTCTGGCTACCCTACTCACCGCTGGGAACACAACACGAAGTTATTATAACCGGGGTATTCTGTAGGGCGGAGGTACTTCCCCAGTCGGACTGCTCAATTGGGCGGAAATACCGCCGTGTCCTACCTCCTGTAAAAAGTTTTCCACTTGCCACGATCGTGGCATACATCTTTCTCTTCTTCTACTTTCATAATTGTTTACATACATGCGCGCCGGTTTCGGGTACTCTTGACAATGCCATTTCTTTAAAATGCCTTCAAGCTAATTAACATACGTGTCTACGTCGACCACTACCGGATTGTCCATTCACCCTCGCTTCATTAATTTGTTTCGTCAGTCTTCCTTCGTCGATCCTCACCACGTGTCCAAACCATCCAAGCATCCCTTTCTCTATCTTCGTCACAACATCTTCAACCACACCACAACGTTCCCTTATCACGCTGTTCCTCAAACCGTCAACTTCACCACAGCTATACTTCTCAGACTTCTCATTTCCACAGTATTCAATTTACTTTCATACTTCTTCTTCAAAATCCAACATTCACTACCATACATAAGTGTAGGGAGGAGCACTCCTCTATGTACTCTTTGGAAACGTTTTATCACTCATACGTCCCATTTCTCGTAAATTTCGAACCCAAAGACACAAACTCTTTTACTTGATCTATTCTTCCTCCTTTAATCAGAACTGTGCTAGTTTATCATACTTTTTTCTCTTTCAAAAACCATCACTTCCGTTTTACTTATATTCACATTCACCTCTTTGCTTTTTAGGGCACTATGCATAATATTGACCATCATTTGCAGCTCTTCCTCCGATGATGCCAAAATAACTTGATCATCAGGATATAGGAGACATTTGATGGTCAGAACATTAATTTTTAGTATATACGCACTTTTAGTAAGTAAATTCATTTATTTGAAATACTTATGTTACATATATACATACGTTTTTTGCAGATCTTTCAGACATTTATCTATAAATAGCTTAAACAGGCCTGGTCAAGCTACATATTCCTGTCTAACACTTTCTTCAATGTTAAACCAGCCTATGCACACTCCATTTATCCTGACACAGGCACTAGAACCCTTATGGAGTAATCTCAGTGCTCGTACCAAGCTGCCGCTCACCCCATACACAGACAATGTTGACCACATTTAATTCCTCACCATTCTGTCATAGGCCTTTTCCAAATTTACAAAAGCATAATAGACCTTTTATCTGAATCAAAAATTTTTGGCTATTTTTCGTAAGGAAGATACCTGATCTATACACCCCATTCCTTTCACGAATCCTGCTTATTCATCCCACATCTTGTCTTCAGTTTCATTTATTACCCTTTTAATCAAAACCTTTTCATACAGTTTACCAGCAGGCTAATGCCGCGGTAGCTCTTGCAATCTTGTGGTGACTCTTTCCTTTATACAGCGGTACGATAACGGCTTTGCACCAGTCTCTTGGTACACATCCGATCCTCCAGCAAAGGCTAAAAATCGAGTACACCTGACCAGCCCCCATGCCTCGTTCAACCCCATTTCAACGGTAAGCACAGCAGAGGGGTATCAGAAGGTTCCTTCGTGGTCGGCAGCGCGAGTGTAACACCCCTGGTGTTGCACCAGGGGTGTTACACTCGCGCTGCCGACCGTACGACACGATACGTCCATAGGACACGGTAACCACTTCCCATCAGGTGGGCCGTGTGCTTGTCTGCCACCTAAGTGGTATAAAAAAAAATACCCTGCAGCCTTACCCAATTTAATACTGTTCATCTCGTCCACAATTTCTATCATATTAATGTATATTCTGTATTGTCAACTCACCCATCTTTGCTAGCCGTGATGTTGTAAGTGCCGGGGACCAGCAGACGCCAGTAATCGCCATCATTAGCCGTTCTTACTGTGTGACGATTATTATTCACACTGATCGTGGCGTTACTCAACCGGTGTCCGATGTGGCTGCTCACGAAACCATGTACTCCTTTATGGACCTATTGAGATTTAAAAAAAAACCAGCGTTTAATGAATGGCATAAGCATCAAATTAACTACCTCATTAGATCAGATGTCCGCGATAATACATAGTCATATTAATTTGCAGTCATTACCTCTTCAATATACTCCAGTAACGCTTCTCTGTTGTCGGCCCAGTAAGTGGGCAGGTCTGACGCCGGAGGGAACTTGTAGCAGCCCAGTTCTAAAGTGATCTCCATATCGTTGGTGTTCAAGTAGTTCCAGTCTTGCATACCACCGGCTAATACATACCTTAAAAATTAAAATAACGACAAATAAATTAGATGTTTCCGATAGAAAAATAGATGAGTTCTAAGCTAAATATATGATGTTATACAACTTAGTTGCAAGTTTTAACACAGATGGTGATGGAGAATGACCATAAGTATCACCGCCCTATCTCATCGGAATGGTGTCGTAAAAGGCGACTAGCGGAAAAATACGCAGACGATATCACTGCGAGAGAAGGAAAACAGGTAATAAAACCCTGTATCAACCCGTCTGGCCATGAAACAGTAGGCCAAAGCCTACCAACAATGGGAGAGGCGTAGTCCAGCAGTGGACGCAGGCTTGAGGAATGATACTGTTGGAAGTTTACGCGAATATCACTAATTAAAATAAAACTACTCCTTAACATATAAATCACGATACAATCCGTTAAGGAGTGTTTTTATTTCAACAAGCTAGAAAGACGAGACCGGCTTTCCTCTCGAGATTGACTGTCGCTCTCGTAAAAGTCAAGAGATAGAAGTAAACTAAAAGTAGAACTTAGTAAAAGGAACGCTCAAATCAATTTTATACCATTTAGCGCCATTTGTGATTCCTTCAGGAAATTTTTCGCTAGGAAGATGTTTGCATGGCTCGCCCAAATGCATTTTGTGATGTGCCTGGAAAATAAAACACAAGAAAATCAATTTTTTGAAGAATTTAAACGAATACGAGAAAATACATGCTTCTGTAGATAGTATTGTACTCTAGCGATAATATTCAAGAAGCAAGTGCCCAGAAAATATGACATCGATAGTTTTTTTTTTCACCATATAAGTAAGTAAGGCAAATCAGAGACGATGGGAAGTGGTTAGTTACAGTGGCTGTCAACCACTGTCATACCATAGTCTCTGTGCAAAACCTTATTATGACATAGTTCGATTTTGTCGACTTACTTCAGAGTAGACATGAGCCAGGTGTACAAAAACAGGGTTGTCAGGCGTGAGGAACTCGTGGCCGCTCATCATCTCCGCGTTGGCGTCATAAGGGTAGTTGGCCACCAGGGCCCCGCCGTGTAGGTTCGCGGACAACACGAAAGGTAGTGATTGTGACCAGTTCATTACTGCTATTGTTTCTGGTTCAGGATTCATGTTGTCCTGAAAAAGGATGATATACGTCATATAGATAGTATTTAGTAGTTTTTATTAAACTACTTCAAAAATGGAAGTTTCGTATTTGAGCTTTTAATTTGGTTGTCATATCTGCAAGTCGGTAAACTTGCTGATTGCCGGATGAGTCACAGCGCGTCGGGAAGAGAGTAAAAGTCCTTAACATTCTAGTCTTTGAATAATTCGTTTAAAGAATTTAAAAGACTGCCAGGAGAAAAGCCTTCCACACTCCTATACCAAGAGTAAATCCAGCACCAGAGCCTTGACCCCCAATCACTGGCTTGCAGGTGAGGCTTGTTCGTATATCATGGTGGGGCCTATTACTCCCTTTAATTATATTGTTAAAATCAATGATATAATCATAAAATCGATAAAGCTTACCTTGGTCTCACCGAACTGATCGGGAAAGTTTCTGTTCAAATCTACATTATGCGCATTAGCTCTTCCGTTAAGACTGGTTATATCACCTGCAAATATATTTATTAGTTTATTTTATAAATACTATTAAATATGTGTTTACTAACATGACGTGCGATTGCGTAGGCTTAAAAGCCTAATGAATTAATTTCTATAAAGGAAAATTTACTTAGGAATTTCATTAATTTTCAGGAATATTTATGGCTATTTTTACTCTAAGGAAAAAGCAGACCATCGAAGAATTAGATTAGATTCGGTACCCCTCGTTTACACCTAAGTATAAGACATGTATTTGACAAGTTGCAATATGTCACAGGCTACAGTGTGAACGCAAATATGTTTTATACTTGTTTACAACTTGTCGGCTATACATCCTGTGTGAACGAAAAAGTATCTGAGATCCATGTATAAAACAAGTATTGTGTTTTGATTAGTCTTCTACAAGTCTTCAACAAGTTTTTTATGAACAAGTTTACAACTTGTTCCGTGGTGTAAACGAGGGGTTACAGTTAAAACTAATACGTACCAACTTCTCCTCTTTCATATCCGTCAGGATTCATGCTTGGCATCAGGTGTATGCGCGTAGTGTTGAGCAACTTTTGCACGCGTTGATCGCCAACATAGTACTGATCACACAAATATTTGGCCAACTGCAGTAGAAGCTCCCTGCCTACGACCTCGTTACCATGCATGTTAGCTACGTATTTGAATTCCGGTTTACCTGTAAGTTAAGCACCAAGCTTAGAACGATCAATCATTCATCAATAAAATAATATAATATAATAAATAATATAAATAATAAGCATATCGATCAATCATATCGTAATTGTGATTGATTGTGTTACCTAATTTCAGAATTGAATTTCAATTGGCACGAAATTAAATTATATAGCTTGATTATTCAATTATTAATCGTAAAATTAAAATAATGCGTTTTCGCACAAAATTAACTTAAAACTGATGTTTAAGTTTCTCAAAAATTAATGAAATAGCTTGAAGGCCACTTTGTGCCTATATTTATTATTTTCATTTCATTTAAGTAATTATCATTTCAGATAAATTATTCTATGCAAGTACTTACAAAAGATACAAACTATTTTCTTCTACCTGTCGCATCTAATTAAAGAAAACCCACTTACCTGGTATATGCACACCAGGGTCTTTAGTCACCTCTAGAACATAGAGATCCCTCCCTTCCACTGACTTGCCGATGCTGGTTAACTTAGTAATAGCCGGGTACTGCTTATGAAGGTCTTTGAGGTAGCTCTCCATCGCCAAGAAGTTGTGGTGAACGAAGTCCGCTGGGGAAATACCGTCGATGTCGTGACGCGGGCGCCTTATATGCTCTGAAGATTTGCCCGTTCCAATTTTAAATATGAAGACGCCATTTTGGCGTTTATTTAACTTTTTTTATGGGGTGAGGTAATTTTTTAATAGGATTTTTATTTAGTTTAAGCTTATAAATTTATTATTTTATTTGGGTGGGATTATTTTGCTATAGACAAACTATTATTGAAAGAAAAAAAATGAAACTATAAAAAAAGAATCACTAAAGTTCATATTCCCATGCAAAAAGAAAAAGATAGTAAGCGTGTAAATGGAACACCTCTATACCTACCACTGATCTACAGGTGGGTTGAGGTGGCAAACCCCTTTTGAAGTTTTACCACTAAGAAGCATTTGTCGAACATAAACGGGCAAATCAACAGCGCATAACAAACAAGAACCATCACCAAAGATTATTAAAAAAAAAGTGAAAACCAAAGAACCCAAAACATTATGTCAATTGTTGAGAGGCAAAAGGGGACATGCGACATTGAATATTCAAAGAAAAAAAGTTAAATATGGTAAACACTTTGCTAAAAGGAGATTTTCGCGTGAGACACAATTGTCGCTTACGTCCTTTAGCCTTTCATTCGGCGATATGTAATAAGATTCATTTACGAACATTAATTATTTGTCTTGTTTATTTTCTAAAAAAGTAACAGAATTCCTTGAGACACATTCATCATTCATATTAAATTATCTACTCAAACTAACCCATAAAAAACTTACAAGCAAAAAATATACTGCTCTATCAATAACTCCTATGTACACTATTAGACAATCGGTCCAGATTAAAAGTTGTATCATGGTTCCTGGGTGAGGCGGAGATAAGAGGTGGGTACAGGAAGAACGAGTTATTGAATTTTGAAGCTTATCAATATCAGCATAATGCGTTTTTTTGTAATATCATCTGTATGAGAATCACAAAAACATTGCACCTAATATATCGTTAGTTCTGGGCATTTGCGATAAGTACCAAACTTTTTATTCCGTATACCCTGTCTAGTTGTATACATAAAAGTCTGTATATACAAAAGCAACTAAATCAAAAACTAACAACATAAACTATAATATATATAATAAACTATAATATACTATTATAACTAAAAAAAATGTTCCCAAAATGAATCAAACTACATGAAAGGTGTTAATTGAAAAGCCACATACTGTATACCTACGACCTTTATTTTATTCTCATACAGCGCCAACGACGATCTATGTACATACAATATACTTAGTAAGCTATATGTATATTCACAGTACATGTAAAAACTCAATATCGAAATTTACAATACTTAATGCATACCACCAAATACTAATTTAAAATCACAACTCTAGTTTTAGATTTTTAGTCAACATTGTATAACAAATCACATTTTTCGAGATCCAATTTATTATTTATTTATTTTTATATTTACGTACAAGTATATTAACCGCCGTTTGGATTGGCATATCTTCATCGGGAAGAAGAGTGAGTGTTCGGCTAAGATCGGGTTGTTTCGGTTATGTAGAGCGTTATCTCTATCGCCCATCAGTCTGACACTTGATACTTTTTTTGACACCGGTAAGGCGGATCAGATGCCACCCAGCCGGCGAGCAAAATCGCAAGCCGTTTCGAGTTTTAGATGCCGGGGTATAAGCTGGCCTAGATGGTCCCCTTGAGAGTGGGAAGCAAGGTGTCCCCATTTTCGGTGTCGCTTAGCGCCGCGCTCCAGTGACAGTTCGATGTCTTCATATCAAACTATAAGTCTATAAGTACGTGTATTATCTCATCTGGTTATCAAAAGGGCAGAGCGCCTCCCTATACCCGGAGACGAGATAAAGTCTCCGTGGTCCCCACACCTGAAGAGAGAGACAACCCCAGGCCGGCCGGGCAAGGTGTGCGAAGGATATGTTTCAGATTATCTCACCTCCGGCAACATAGCCGGCGTGTGTTTTAGTTGGTTCAAGTCCGACATAACCTCCTCCATCGGCTCCGTTGGAGGGGGTATCCATGGGATTTTGCGTATAGTAAATAAGATCGATCTTCCACGTCTTCTTTACTATATAGAGAGGAGAGAACGCTCTACAAAACCGAAAAAAAACAATCTTAGCCGCCGTTTCACTCTTCTTTTCGACGCGTCAACCGAAACGCCGAGTACTGTAAATTGCAATATTTTGCCTATTTTGGCACAACAATATTTTACACAGTAGAGTTCAACTTATATAACTAGAAGTACCAACACACTAAATAAATACAATCAAATATGTTAATAATACACCAAACAGTCTTGAAAATTGTCTTTTTGCATTCCTACGTATTCATAATAGGTGCTTAATACGAGTATAATCGAATAGAGATTTAGAAATAATTTTAATTTGCCTAATAATACCAAAAGACGAATACTTAATTTTATATTTTTTTTATAATTGCACTAGTTTATCCATGTCAAATTTTAAATAAATTATTTTTAACAAGTAAAGAAATTGATTAGTGACGCGCGCGCGCTGCCACGGTAGTGACGTGCATTAATGACGGCGCTAAATTATTAGCAAAAAAAAAAAAAAAATGTCGAATACAATTAAGTGTACGAGTTGTAATATTGTGATTGACGAAATGTTGTCATACGTGCAAAACAAAGTGTCGATATGCGATGAAATGACGTTAGTGAGAATTTGTACTGCGTCGTATACAAGTGAAGAAATAAAGACCTCAAAATCGTTACTGTTTGAATCGGTATCAACAGATTTGCGAAAAATTACCAGGAAAAATAAGGGTAAAGAGGAAAGGGACCTGGCTGATATCATACACCTTTTTAAGAGTGCGGAACCTGATGAAATACCGACTTTTGTGGCTAGACAACTTGATCGGCTGCCGCCTCTGGACTTTGAACATCTAGATTGCGCGAAACTTATGAAGGATCTATCGAAGCTGAATGCTGCGGTTGAAGAGATCAAATCCTCATATATTACGGTAGATCATATTCAAGAACTAAGAACCGAGTTCTTACAATTGCGCCATGATTCGTTACCACCCACATCTGCGTTCAAAGTAAATGCAAAAAGAGGTGCTTGGTTATTGGACAGCGGCCCCATGGGTATTTCACATCTGCATAATTCATCCTTAGATGAGTCCAAAAATACACACGAATGTGACTCAAATAATAAATCACCTCAATATCGGGAAATTGTGCAGGTAGAACAAGAAAAACTAAATCAAATTTCAAACCCGCAACAACGGTCAGCTGACAAAGTAACACGAACCGAGATAATACCGAGTCGCGAGCCGAATATGCACGACAGTAGGAAAGTGAATAGTTCAGCGGTATTGCCATCTCGCTCGAACCCGTTGGCAAGGCCGATTAAATCTAAAGTGCATACGCTAAATGTAAACAAACAAGATGAGCAATGGCAAACTGTAACCTATCGTAAAAAAACAACATAAGTATCGCTATACGGGAAAGTCGGGCAAAGCGCGAGATTCTGAATTTAATTTCAAAGCGGCTAATGCAAAGGTTCCAATGTTTATCACAAACATACATAAGGATACGATGGAGGATGATATAATTCGATACATACAAAGTAAGACAAATGAACTGGTGTCCTTAGAAAGAATAAATATGAAGATAGAAAGGGATCACAAGGCCTATAAATTCTTTGTATCGAAGTCTAAATTAGAATCATATTTGGACGAAAACTTATGGCCTCAAGGCATTGTGTTTAGACGTTTCAACAGTTTTAAATACAGAAATGCGTACGGAGGTATATGTGTAGACGGCCAGACAACGAAAACAAATGGATAAATGTCGGCTTGCAACATTCAATTGTAAGAGTGTTAAGAGGTGCGTGGATGGTGTCAGGGACCTGTGTCGAACCTGTGACCTGGTGGCTCTGCAGGAAACATGGTTACTGCCGGATGATATACCATACCTATGCTCGATTGACAAGGGATTTGGATATGTGGGTACATCAGCTGTCGATACATCAAGCGGTATACTCGTGGGTAGACCATATGGTGGAGTGGCCTTGTTGTGGAGAAGCAGTGTATTTCAGCAGGTGTCAGTGTTACGATGTGACAATACCCGTATGTGTGCCATAAGAATAACCACAAGTGACCGCCCATTTATTGTGGTGAATGTGTATATGCCTACGAACACCAGTGACAACCTACCGGACTTTATAGACTGCCTGGGTGCGGTAAGTGCTCTTATTGATGAATATGGTATTGAATCCGTTTTGATCCTAGGTGACTTTAATGCTAACCCGTCGAGTCTGTTTTATCGTGAACTTTTGAATTATTGTGGGGAGCAATCTTGGTCATGTATAGATGTGGATCTACTGGGCGGTGACTCAAATACGTTTACATTTGTGAGTGACAGTACCGGGACGTGTAGCTGGTTGGATCATTGTGTGGTGACCCAATCGGCAAAGCGAGCTATTGTTAATGCTTATGTCCAATATGATACCAAATGGTCTGACCATTTCCCACTCATAATAGTATGTGAGCTAAATCTTTTAACACCGATACTTTCTAATGTTAACTCTGTTAGTCATAGTGCTAGGAACGTTATGTGGGGGACACGTAATGACAAACAGATTGCAATATTTAGCGCGGAATGTCATAAGCGGCTAAAATGTATTGATTTCCCGAAAGAGTTTGTTAAGTGTGCTAATTCTGATTATTACTGTGATGATCCTGGGCACCGGTGTGTTCTTGATAGGCTGTATTCCGACATTGTAGCAGCCCTCAGTGACGCAGCGCTGGTGGGTCGGGGGAGGGCGGGGGTGAGTGGGAGAGGTGCGCGTATCTCGGGCTGGAATAAACACGTCAGCGATGCGCATGGGGAGGCTAGGAGGTCCTTTGTTGAATGGGTTGCGAGTGGTAGGCCTAGAACCGGGTTCATGTATGAGGAAATGTGTAAATACAGGAGGATATTCAAGTCGAGGCTTAAGTGGTGTCAGGATCACCAGGATCAAGTTAGGATGGATGACTTGGCTG
Organism: Eilema griseolum; assembly: GCA_963662185.1. Classification (NCBI taxonomy): domain Eukaryota; kingdom Metazoa; phylum Arthropoda; class Insecta; order Lepidoptera; family Erebidae; genus Eilema; species Eilema griseolum. The sequence continues at coordinate 10,686,635 of OY759249.1, forward strand.
AGAGACATGCTCGGGGTGATTTTCGTGGTTTCTGGCGAGATACTAAGAAATCCAACCAGGGGCCTGGTCTTCCTATGAGCGTCGATGGCGTGAGCGATCATAAGGAAATTGCTGATAATTTTAGGAGTCATTTTTCTGTTGGATCGCTCTTGAGACGGGATAGGAGCGAATGTAGTACTAGGAAACCAATAGGAAAGGTCGCAGTACGATTTTCTGCCAAAGATGTACGAAAGGTTATTAAAGGAATGACGAGGGGCAAGTCCCCGGGCCACGATGGGTTAAGCATTGAGCACCTGCAGTATGCAGGGTCACATGCGCCCAGAGTATTGGCGATGTTTTACTCGTTATGCATGACCCACTCCTACTTACCTCTAGACTTTATGAGAACTGTAGTCGTGCCCATAGTGAAAAACAGAACAGGGAACGTTGGCGATAAAAGTAACTATAGGCCTATTTCACTGGCTACTGTTATAGCAAAAGTTTTTGACGGCTTAATCAACTTAGAATTGGACAAATGTATGACTCTGCATGACAATCAGTTTGGGTTCAGACCCAAACTATCTACTGAAAGTGCAATACATTGTTTGAAACACACCGTCAGTTACTATACGAAACGAAGAACACCCGTCTATGCGTGCTTCCTCGACCTGTCGAGGGCTTTTGACCTGGTTTCGTATGACATCCTGTGGAAGAAGCTTGAGAACACTAATTTACCACCTGAACTTGTGTCCATCCTCAAGTATTGGTATGCGAATCAGGTCAATAGCGTCAAGTGGGCTGGGGCAATGTCGGAGCCTTACAAGCTAGAATGCGGGGTTAGGCAGGGTGGGTTAACCTCGCCCACTTTGTTTAATTTATATATGGATGCCCTGATTGCCGCGCTCAGCAGCCAGTATATAGGATGCCATATAGATGGAGTGTGTGTAAACAATTTAAGTTACGCAGATGATATGGTGCTGCTCAGTGCGTCTATCTGTGGCTTAAGAAAGTTGATTAGGACCTGTGAGGAATATGCTGGTGCACACGGGTTAAAATATAATGTTACGAAGAGCCAATACATGGTCTTTGGGGTCGACGGAGCTAGATGTCCACAGAACCTACCACCTGTTCAACTCAATGGGATTCCTCTGGAGAGAGTGAACCAATTCACCTATTTGGGGCATATACTTACGGTGGACCTCAGGGATCATGCTGATATGGAGCGGGAACGGAGGGCATTGTCCAGGAGGGCAAACATGTTGTCACGTAGGTTCGCGCGGTGTTCTGCCGAAGTAAAGATTACTCTGTTCCGAGCATACTGCACCTCTTTGTACACATGTAGTCTTTGGGCTAAGTACTCAAAAAAAGTCTACAGTACCCTCCGTGTCCAATTTAACAATGCTTTTAGGGTAATGATGGGGCTGCCTCGTACCTGCAGCGCATCAGGCATGTTTGCAGCGGCAAACACAGACTGTTTTCACACAAGTATGCGCAAAAGAGGAGCCTCCCTGATACGCAGGGTGCGAGACAGCTCCAACATCGTCCTGGCAATGATTGCTGACAGGTTGGACTGCCCTTACATTAGGCATTGCTGTCAGAGACACGTCCCGCAATGCCGGATGTAAAGGCTATGTAATAATTTGACATTATTTGATTGAATGACTGACTGTTATATATATATTTTTGATCATGTCATAATGTATTAATTGATTTATTATTGCGTATTGTTTATCATTATTGTATTAATTATTTATTAGTGTCAATTTAATTCCATATTTTTACTCAATTAATTAAATTACTGAATCTAAATTTTTATAAAACCAAATTTATCAGTTTTCATGTCCTACATCGCTACGTATATGGGTGAAATTTACCTGAAATTTTTTTTTTTTTTTTATTTTTTTTATTATTTTATTTTATTTATAAGTGCGCGCATTCTTACAATATGAGTGATAAAATTCCTAAATTATTTTTACTAAATGGTCAAAAGACCATAATCTTAATTTATATGTACTTTACAATCTTAAGGCTAGAATAATTGCTTAGTTAATATAGACTTTATTGCTTTGGAATTGGAATCACAATTGCGAAGTGGACTCAATACAACTACTAGTATTTACACAGATTAATAATAAATTAGATTTAAAGCTTCTAAACATTTTAACATCTTTTTAAAGTTTCAGAACATTATGAGAATAATGTTAGTAATTTAATGTAAGTTAATTTTAGTATACCATAAACCTAGATGTTATATACCTATCATATTTATATTGGCTTGGCTCTAAAAATACCCTCTTATAAATAATAACTAATTTTTTTTTATAGCTTTTATAGCCATTGTGACATTCAAAATTAAACTTAGTAGAAATTCAATCGATACTATGGCAACCCATACCTTATAATTATATTTTCAGTAGAATTATTTCGATATTAATATTTCAATATTATTGCAGAGGTTATTGCACTACCGTTTAATATTAGAGGGATTATTACCTCTGCAGGATAAGTGATTGCAATATACATACAAGTATTGAATATTAGTGGATTTTTTTCTAGAATTACCTAAAATATCTGTGCCTGACAAGTATTACCATATCTTGTACTAGCAGCACATTACGAATGACATTTCTGACGTTTCCCTCTAATGAAGAATCGATTCGATCAATCGAATAGTATCAATAATTTTTTATCGATAATTTTTTTTTCTTCGGAAATACAATGAAAGTTTTATTAATTTTTATATGTAATTATTACTCACAAACGTAAAACCTGAAAATAATTTCTAAATTTTCGAAGTGTCATCATACCGTACCGCTAGTACATCCAACATTATTAGTCAGTCTATAATACATGAAGCTGTGTTAATTAAGAAATAGTAGACAGACGCAAATATGTCACATTTAGTACGACATAAAGTTCTTACATTAGGGAACTAGAATTGAGGCTTCAGTCGCGTTGAGGCTCGTATATTATGCGACTACAAACTAAGATTTTTTTTTAAATTTCTTGTTCAAAATTCAATTTGTTGTTCCGCCATTTTGCTGACAAATGACAATTGTTGAGATACCGATAGCGAGCGACCGGTTTGGCGGGTTTCGGGGCAACTTACAACCTTTTTTTTTATACAACTTAGGTAGCAGACAAGCACACGGCCCACCTGATGGAAAGTAGTTACCGTGGCCTATGAACGTATGTAACACCAATGGAGTCACATCCGTGCTGTAAGAACAGAGATTTTAAGTGCCTTCAGTGCAGAACACAAAATCAAGACAAGCCTTTGGTCTTCCCACTGATAGCACAAAAACTCTCCAGTGAACAACTACAGTTTCACAGTGAAAGAATAGCCATTCAAATATACAGGATGTATTTTTGAAACGGGGCAGTAAGGGCAAGTACCTTAACCGTTGCAGTTACAGCAAAACGTTCTTAGAAGACCTTCCCTAACTTTTGGACATATTTTGAACTGCATTCACAGATTTTGTAAAAAACTTACAGTTGTCAAAAAAAAAATGCAAAAAGTCCAAATTTTTTTTTTTATACCAATTGATTCTATTTCATGTGGGGATCAAAAAACTCTATGAGACCATTTTAGCTTTCAGTACTAGGAAAGACAGAAATCGCCAAAAACGTTTCCCATACATTTCGGCAACAGAAACAAATTTCTACGATGGTCTAACTTTTTGTTATGGCCAGGAAGTGGGTAGAATTGACTGTAAAGTAAATAAAAAGAATTTTTACCCTCAAATTTCGAATTTGATTCGAAAATCTGTGTGTTATACTTAGTTTCAGCTGAGAAACTTCGTATGAGTTATTAATTAAGGATTTTCGCTAAAATGTCTTCTAATCGTGAAAATATTGACTTATTAGAAGCGTATTTTGTCAATAATCGAAATGCGGGAGCTGCATTAGTGTAATACCGCAATAAGTATCCGTTGCGGCATGTGCCAACAAGAAAGGTTATTACAAATCTTTTGAAAAACCTGGAATTGCAGGGTTCTTTCAAAAGAAAGCGGCAGCCTCGTGTGGACATGGACACGGAGATCGCGGTTCTGACTTATGTCGAAGCATATCCAGAGGTATCGTCCAAGCAAGTCGCCCTTGAAGTAGGTGTATCCCACTCCCTTGTGATAAAGATATGGAAGAAATACGACTACAAGTGCTATCGATATGGGCGCATAGTTCAAGTGTTACATCCGGGTGATGATGTTCGAAGGCTTACTTTTTGCAGATGGCTAAGAGGAAAAATAAGCAGAGATCATGAATTTTTAAATTACATACTGTGGTCAGACGAAACGAATTTTTCCAATACCGGTATGTGCAACAGAAACAATCACCACTATTGGTCCAAAGAAAATCCACTAAGAGTTACGGCAAGTCATAATCAGGTTCGCTTCTCATTCAACTGTTGGTGTGGTATAATGTCCAATCGAGTCATAATGGTGGAATTTTATGAAGGGAAACTGAATTCTGCCATGTACTGGGTGGCGCAAAAGTACTGGCACTAAAGAAAATACCTTTATTTTTTTTATATGACATTTTCTGTACTTCTGTTGTTGAAAATTGTGTAGTGAACAAATGTAAAATACACTGAAAATAAACATGGACCGTTTTACTCCCCAAGAACGTGGAATAATTGTGTCAATGTTCTTAGTGGACGCTTTTCCAGGCCGAGTTATCTCTCGTTTTGGCGATTTGCCTTGGCCTGCAAGATCACCCGATCTGACCAGTCCAGACTTCATTCTTTGGGGTTTTTTGAAATCTCGGGTGTATGTGAACAAGCCACAGACTCTCGCAGCTCTAAAAGAAAACATTCGTCAAGAAATAACGAACATATCGCAGGAAGTGTCACGGCAAGTTATGCAAAATGTCATAAATAGGGCTCAAATGTGTATCAACTCTGGAGGTCACCATTTAAAAGACATCATCTTTAAATCCTAATGGTACGAAATTTAATGGTACAAATATACATTTAAAAAAACCTACATCTAGTTTTCTAATTTAGAAAAAATGTTATAGCCGAACCAAATAGGGTCTTTACTTTTGCGCCACCCAGTATAATGAATTCATTTTACACCATCTTGAAAACGAGATGGACGAATGGCCCCTGTCGGAATTGCGTAAAGTTCATTTTCAACAAGATGGTGCTCCGCCACATAACAGTCACCTTTCACGTTCCAATTTGAGCCGCCTATTCGGTACACAGTGGATAGGTACACATGGTCCAACACAGTGGCCACCTCGTAGCCCCGATCTAACACCACTTGATTTTTTTTTATGGGGCTTCGTGAAAAACGAGGTGTATAAGACGACGTACGCCAGTGTTCAAGAGCTCAAGGATGCATTAATGACCATTTTACGTAATATTCATCCCAGAACATTATTAGCCGCCATTCGTTCAGTGCAAAAAAGGATAGACTTATGTACTTATTCGTGAAAATGGAAATCATTTTGAGCAATTTATTTCATAAACCAATTTCTTAAATGTTTAAATGATTTTTTTTATTTAAAAAAGTTCAAAATTTTACCTGACCTATGAGTTTCGAGTTGATTTATCATATTTCCGTACGAAATGTATGGGAAACGTTTTTGGCGATTTCTGTCTTTTCTAGTACTGAAAGCTAAAATGGTCCCATAGAGTTTTTTGATCCCCACATGAAATAGAATCGATTGGCATAAAAAAAAATTGAACTTTTTGCATTTTTTTGCTAATTGTAAGTTTTTTACAAAATCTGTGAATGTAGTTCAAAATGTCCCAAAAAGTTAGGGAAGGTCTTTTAAGAACGTTTTGCTGTAACTGCAACGGTTAAGGTACTTGCCCTTACTGCCCCGTTTCAAAAATACACCCTGTATGTAAGATTCTTAAGCGATATCGCGGCAATGTTGCATCTGTCTGAATGTTTCCTAATATAAGAAGGGGTTTAAAGTTAGTTATCAATGAGGATTACAAGCAGTATGTTGAAGAGTATAACCGAACAGTGTGTGAGTGCGACGGCCGAGTTATCGTGGTACGCGGAATGCCACTTACCCGCTGTGAGGGAGCGAGACTGCCTGTGTAATGTCAGGTTCACTAGCACTGGGGACGTTTGGTTTTCGGGAATGGTTACCGTTGTGGGTGGACTGGTGTAACTGCAATAAGAAAAGGTAAATTAAAACTATAACTAGATAACCTCTGTGTGCTGATATAGACAGCCTCTGTGGCGTGGGTTCGATCCCCGCTCAGTGCAAATATTTGTATGCATGAATAGGGGTATTTGCATTGCTCTGGGTGTTTCTATGTATAACATGTATGTATTTACAAAAAAAAAAGTATTTAAGTATGTTTATCCGTATTCTAGATTCCATAACACAAGCTAGTTAAACTATGCTTACCATGGGTCTAGATAGCATTGTGTAGAATGTTGTAGAATATTTATTTATTTATAACAGAAAATTGAAGAATCGAATAACAGAAAATGTTTCTTTTTTGAAGCAATTATTTGTAGTAAGCTACAATGATCACGAGGTTAAGAATAGTTATCGGTCATATAGTGACCATCTGTTATCAGATATTATCTTTTTTTATACTATTAATAAAATATTATATTTTTAGGATTCCGTTCCCGAGTACCCTTATAGGACCACTTCGTTGTCCGTTCCGTTCCGTTCTGTCTGTCTGTCAAGACAATTTTATCAGGATTGCGTGATAACAAGTTGAAATTCATACTACATGCTTCATGTCTATAACATGTTGAAGCTGTGTAAATATCAAACTTCTAAGTTCTCATTCAAAATAAAATATTATGGTTCATGCCGCTTAAGTTGCGAAACCCTCGGTGAGTGAGTTCAACTCGCACTTGACCGGCTTTTTTATTTTAAATGGATATCGGTCATTTGTTTTTTTTCGAAATTATATAACATAACATAAACTCACGCCTATATCCCCGTAGACCCCTACGGGGATATAGGCAGAGGTGCTGGCACCCACATTTCGCCAGTTTATGTTTAGGTCCCAATGTAATCGGTGGCGAGCCTATTGCCATTAACCGGGCACTTATAAACCTGCGATAAATACACTTCGAAAAGCATCGAAAATCATTAGTGTGTGCAATGGTAAAACTTGGGATCGAACCCGAGACCTCGTCTCAGCAGTCCATTACCCATACCACTAGGCTATCGCGGTATTCGAATTTATGTTGGCTTTTATAATATTCCACGACATTCCACGACATTCTACACAACGCTATCTAGACCCATGGTAAGCATAGCTTAACTAGCTTGTGTTATGGAATCTAGAATGCGGATAAACATACTTAGATACTTTTTTTTTTTTTTGTAAATACATACATATTATACATAGAAACACCCAGACCAATGCAAATATACATATTCATGCATACAAATATTTGCACTGAGCGGGAATCGAACCCGCGCCCCCTGCATAGCAGTCGAATGCTCTACCGCTACGCCACGGAGGTCGTCGAATATAAACTAGAGATGCCACGAATATTCGGCTACTATTCGGTATTCGGCCTATTCGGCCACTTTTTTTAGTATTCGGTATTCGGCCGAATAATAGGAACTATTCGGCCGAATACCGAATACCAAATCATGGACAAAAAGACATCATATTACTCAAAATTTGTATGTATTACCAAATTACAATACTTTAATAAGTGAAATTCATCAGTGGTAAGTTATGATAGATAAATACAAGCTTTTCAGCACTTGATGGTAGCAAACGATTACGCTTTTCGTGGTAAATGATACCAGCTTTAGAAAACAACCTCTGATAGAAAGATAAACTTTAGCAAATTTCGAGAGGTTTGGGTATTGTTTTTCGTTTGCTGACCACCACTTAGCTCTCCAATCTAGACAAATTGTTTTCAAATTAAAATTCATCTCATTTGCCACAGTATTCCTCTCTACGTTCTCCTCATCATTATTGTTTCGCATATTATCTGTAGCGACTTCCTCAAAGCAGTTCCAGAAATTGTCGTGTATTTCAAATGTCTTATCATATTCATTCAAGTTTTTTTTCTTACGAAGTGGAGAAGAATCTCCATCGGTACTACTAGATTCTTCATCATTACAACTTAGTTTCAGAGCTTCTAGAATTTTTTTTTGTCTTGCTCTTTCTGCTTGAACCAATCCTAGTAAAAGGACAAGCTATGGCATACTATTTAAAAAGATCTAAGAAAACATAAAAATCTACAGATCATATTTTGGTTGTTTCATTTTTAATAATAATAAAATATATCAAATATTTAAAGGTAAAATACTGAGCTACCATCTAGTGCATAGTAACTGTATTATCGCCATCTCTTGGGCAACAAAAAAAACTCTTATACCATGTGTCTCGCACTTTTTGTGGAGTGGCTTCAAATGGCCGCACACCGGCCCGCGCACGAGTGAGACAGGTCGCGACTTGTATTATTCTTTACGCGCTCGACAGTATGTACTTTGTGCCGAATATTCGGTGGCCGAATATTCGGCGCTTCGGCCGACAGCGTTACAGAATATTCGGTATTCGGTATTCGGCCAAATCACTATTCGTGGCAACTCTAATATAAACCATAGAGATGAGACTAACTAACTTTCTTTTTCTTTTCATTCTTTTGTATTTTCACGCACGTATATCCCAGAAGCTGTAGGCAGAGGTCTACTAACAGTCTAATTTTGGCGATTCTGTTCTCAGTACCTTGCAGTAGTTGCAATTGACATCATGAATTTAATTTAGTAAAATTCAAAAAACTTTTTTTTATTTTTATACCACTTAGGTGGCAGACAAGCACACGGCCCACCTGATGGAAAGTGGTTACCGTGGCCTATGGACGTGTGTAACACTAGAGAAGCCACACTCGCGCTGCCGACCCTGTAAGCACAGAGTCTCTGTGCCGTCAGTGTAGAGGACAAACCAGGACAAGCCTTTAAACATCCCACTGACAGCACAAATTCTCCAGTGAGCTCTGGCTACCCTGCTCACCGCTGGGAACACAACACGAAGTTATTATAACTTACTTTGGTAAAGAGGCAGTGATGTTATACTGTCCAGGCAGCAACATTCTCCAGAAATATCCCTGTTCCGTAGTATGCACTGGGTGGTCGATACCGTTTACATGAATTTGTGCATTCTGTAATAATATGTTACAATTATTTTCCATGAATGATAAAACAAATAAATTTTAATGGATGTGTGCCTAAATATGCGCAATACCTGCATAAATATGCGCATCTGGTACTGGGTAAAACATGCGCATCTGGTATAATTACCAGCATAAGTATGCGCATCTGGTACCGGGTAAAACATGCGCATCTGGTATAATTACCAGCATAAGTATGCGCATCTGGTATAATTACCAGCATAAGTATGCGTATCCGTACCGGGTTAAATATGCGCATCTGGTATAGTTACCGGCATAAATATGCACATCTGGTACCAACTTTTCTTTTTTATACGTGCGAAAAATCCCCACGGATACCTCCCGACGAAGCTGTTGGGAGAGGTTATGTCGGACTCGAACCGAAAGAAAAGAAACGACGCCTTAGGGTCGTTGTTGGTTGCCGAAGGTGAGGTTGAAAGGCATATTCATCGCACCCCGGCCGACCCAGGGTCATCTCTCTCGATCTGGTCCTCCTCGGGTGTGGGGACCACAGATTCCTCAGCTCGTTCCCGGTATCGAGGAGACACGCAACGCGCGCCACTGCCGCGGCCTGCTTCTGCTAGGACGACAGACGGCTCCACCCGTCAACCCCAGGCCTGTGCTCAAGGGGGGCGCAGGCCTGAGTCATTTATCGACCTCCGACACTCGAGTTGCCTCAGTACCTGGCAGTTTGGCTTGCGATTCTTCGTCGCTCCCGCTGACGATTCCGCTCCCGCCCTGCCTCCTCCTTCAGGAGCATTACTTGCTCGCAGAAGGAGGCGCCGGCCGCACACATATCCGCGCAGCGAACCATCGCCGCTCGGTGCGGTGGCGAGCGTGAGAACTCTCACTCCCAGGACCGCCACCAGCTCCCGTCTCGGCTTCTCCCACGCCGGACAGTCGATGAGCGTGTGCAGCCCCGAATCCTCGCTCGCGTCGCAGTAATAGCACTCGGACCAACTGGTACCAGCTTAAATATGCATATCTGGTATAGTAACCGGCATATATCTTGAACCCAAGTCGCGAGAGTAACGAGACATAATCTATGAATGATGGATTTGAGCTTCGTAGCCCCATGTACTGCGGAGTGCCCCATACTCAAAAGATACCCAAAAAAACGCACACTGTGCATATAGAGTGCATTTTGTGAGCGGTCAAGAGACATAATAATCTTCACTTACCATAATCGGTTCTCCTTCATCATCCTTCAGGGTACCCTGCACGCCTATATTGCTCTGTTCCATAAACGTAATCAGCGCATTTTTGTTCACGTGCCAGTACTTCGGCAACTCTTCGGCAGGTGGATACTTACAGCAAGATAACTCAAAGGTCACTTCGAAACAATTGGAATGTAGGTAGTTGAAGTCTTGCATACCTCCTGCAAAAACATTATATTTTAACAAAGCTATACTTAAACGTCCAAATAATTGAAGGGGCGAGTGTGAGTACCTAGAATAGCATGGGGCAAATCTATACATTAGCCAGTAAGGATACGATTCTTGGGACAAATCGTGTCTACATATATTCAAGTATCTAATACAATTTTTATAAGAATACACAATACAATTCTTATTAGGAGAGAGAGAAGAAGGACACGGCGGTATTTCCGCCCAATTGAGCAGTCCGACTGGGGAAGTACCTCCGCCCTACAGAATACCGCGGCCATAATAACTTCGTGTTGTGTTCGTAGCGGTGAGTAGGGTAGCCAGAGCTCACTGGAGAATTTGTGCTGTCAGTGGAAAGACTAAAGACTTGTCCTGCTTCGTCTTCTACACTGACGGCACAGAAACTCTGTACTTACAGGGTTGGCAGCGCGAGTGTGACTCCTCTGGTGCTATAAACGTCCATAGGCCACGGTAACCAATTTCCATCAGGTGGGCCGTGTCCTTGTCTGCCACCTAAGTGGTATAAAAATTAAAAAAACAATACGACGACATATTTTGAGAGATATTTACCGACTACATACTAAAAGGTAGAGGAGTGTGCTTATATCTCGGGGTGTTTGTTACTGTAGGTGTATGAAGTCCCATTAACATTTTAAACAACCTCACATGCTGGATAGTATACTTGTCAACCAACGGTCGAGGCTCTGGAACAGGCTGTCTTCTCGGGTTGAAAAGCCAGATGACTGTCGTTCCCATAATAACCAATCATAAAATGGAAAGCTGACTTCGGGCTATAAGGTGAAGGCCTTGGGTGCATCCGATGATCGTCAAGATGATGTTGTTTCGTTAGAATTATAATAAAATTTACAAACCTTTGACAGAATACCAGTATGCACCATTAGTGAAACCGCCATCAAAATGCTCAGGTGGACAGGAGTCTCCCGAAGCCATGTCAGTGTTGAGCGACGCGTATGTTTTAGCGAGGTGTTTGAACAGCTTGTCGTCTGGTGAACGAGACTCTTCGCAACAATCATGGCCATTGCTAGGAAGAAATGTTATTCTGATGACTATTTAAGACAGGTATTTCTACGTGGTAATAGATATATACAGATAAGACGTTTAAATATCGACCGATAGCGAGAACCCTTTACAAACCGAAAGAAGTTGATATTAGCCGGAGTCCTAGGTTCGTATTCTAGAATGATACTCAGTTCTAAATCGCGATTTAGGTACCTGAGGACGCATTTTATAGTCACCTGTCAAATCTGTCATTTCGTTCTATACAATATATCCTCAGATAAATCGATATTAGGCCATAGTCATCTTCCCGACTTTTCAAATTAAAATCAGGCTATTGTACAATAGTAGTCCGTTTATATGTTTTTAAATCAATAGTTATTGGTTGCTTTCGAATTTCTGGATCTTTACGAGTATAAAGGGTAAATTCAGCTAGATAAGTTACCTAGTATTCTGTTCTTTTCGTTTTGTTTATATTGTTATTTTGAAAGGTGCTGCAACGCATCCGAAATGTCAGCAAAAGTAACTTCCAAGTCCCGAATCGTTATATAATTTTCTTATAATGTTTTCAAACGCTCTATAAGTTACTCCACAAAATAAAAAGTGCGTTAGAAACGGCAGTTTCTACACAATGTCAAGCGCATTGTGTTATGCGCGCAAATTAGTGACGTAAATGCGACAAAACAAGAGACCGTTTGACGCAAGTAATTACCTATACTCTATTCACTTAGGTATTTAACTAAATGTAAAGAATCTTGATGTATGTTTTTAATATGTTTTATTTAAAAACTCAGTTAAGTACCTAATATTTTCTGTTTAGAAATTCATTATAAAGACTTAAAACCAAAATTGAATCACTAGTTAGTCATTTAGTTGGCCTAGTTTATGTGTTTCTATAAAAAATAGCTGCAAGATTGTTTACGTTTAGTTAAGTACCTAACCGAATGAAGTATAGGTAAGGCAGCGAAATTCAAATAAAGCATCTAAGTGTTGTACATAGAGCCTATATTGCCGTCATGCGGGTTTTATCGAATAATAGGAAAAAATGATCTAAATGACAAATTATAAAAGTAACTTACTTTAAATCATCGAACGGGTAACTCGCTACAACAGCGCCACCGTGCAAGTTCCCTGACAGCACAAACTGCTTCCCTGTGACCCACTTCATGAGAGCTACGGTCTCAGGCTGCCGACCGCCGTACAGATATTCTTCATCGTTCGACTTGTTGCTGTCGTATTGGTCAGGGAAGTCCCGGTTAAGGTCAACTCCTTTGGCGTTGACACGACCTTTGTACTCTTTTAAAGATTCACAGTTTCCTTCCTGGATTATGGAAATATAATAAATGTAAGATTTAGTAGATTGAACTAAAATAAGTTTAATCGGAGACGTGGTGAACAGTTAGAAATGGTATTTCTAAGAGAATTTGTGTCATAAAAGAACATCCCCATTCCCCAAAGCAGGCGTCATAGCTTCTATAAAAGATTGTTTTGTTGTGTTTCTATAGTTAACAACAGTTTTAGTCGCTTCCAACGTCAGAGTTAGCCCTAAGTACATTTCAGCATATAAATAAATAGGACTACCAACATCAAGTGACTACTTTTGTAGGTATGTGCTATATCTACAATACTTAGCTACGATAAGAACACATAGAAATATTTTTTATGTTATTGAGTTTCTTCAAGTAGCATGTACCTACTGATAATTTTAAATTCACATATAAAAAGGAAACTGCCGAGCTGTCTTAGAATTATCACCTCTTTATGCTAATAACAAGTAGATTAACAAAATGTTTGAATGTGAGCTGTCGAAGCATTCGAGCTACATATTGGTACGTACCACAGAACAGTTAAAGGAGGACCTCCTTTAACTGTTCTGTGGTACGTACCTAGCCTACCTTCATCAGCCTCTTTAGACAAGTGGCAATAAATTTGTAGAATAGGATATATTGATCGATGTATGGGATTGACATACGTGGACGACTGTCATAAACGTAAAAATACGTGTTAATCTCATACATTTATCAATCTATTCTACAATACGCCCGCTTATGCTTTCCCGACACTTTTCTAGGGGGACAGACACTTAGTCTAACTGAACCTTATCAGAAGAACCAATGTTAACTACATATCAACATTAGTTCATTTCTACAGAAAGTAAATGCTTTTACGCATTGGACAGAATGGATAAACATAGATGATATGAAAGTTATTAAATATTGTTTATTTTGTAATAGCAGCTTGTAATTGCAAAAAGCAGTAGTTGTGTACGAAACCTTCCATGCGGGAGTTTGACTCACACTTGATCGTTTTATTTAAATATGGAAATAATTTTCCAATTATATAGTCATCTTCAAATTATATTAAGGAAACGACCGCTATTTAAATTTCCAACCCCTAAAGGAAAGCACCAGAACCGCATCCGTTATTCTGGCTGGCTTGGGTCCTGAAGACCCTAAGGCCCCTCATCTATGGTTGGATGGAAAGTTTTAATGGTTATGTGCATACAACTCATTTAGCATGTTTATCTCTGGTCGATGACATATAACGGATGCGATATTTGCAAACATTATTGCAATTTCTCGGCCAATAAATGATAAGTAAAACAATTTAATGCTCATACATATTTAAAGTCTGCTGATGATAATATATCGCCACGTCTGTTATTCCAAAAGGGTTACGTAGAGGTTTCCACGGGACCCATTTTTCACCAATCTCTGTATTCGGTGTCACGTACTTAATAGCCTGTTTACCAGTTTCGGTCTAAATAGAAAAACCAGACTAAAACTTATGACTATATCACTTAATTCATGACTTACATGATTCATTCATGCATATTCATAACTTCAAAAAAAGGTTGACCATAAACATTCGTCGACGTTTAGTCATTATCACTATAATGTAACAAAATCTTATTTAATAAAGGAATTTCCTTAAAACACCTATACATTACATGAATCACTTACATAATCATGTAATGTTACGTGGGTGAAATGAAACTATGGTGGAACCAACCACCAACCAGTAATTGTTACCATCGTGACCAATTTTCCTTATTGATAACAAGATAACAAGCGAATTCAATTTGAAGAAGTTTTATAATTTTAGCAAGACTTGTAAATTCATAGGTTTCAAGCTGTAGGTATTAGCTCGCGGCTTATTCCACTTAGATGTTGCTTATCGTGAGCAGTTGGTTATTTATTGGTGATATCACCGATCCTACTCAAGTTGTTCGAAAAAATGACGGCTGCAAGTCTGAAACTAAATGTGTTGAAGACCGAATATATGGCTATTAATTATTGTAAGAAAGCGTGTGGTCTGAACTGAAGAAAGAATGACGTCACCATCGAAGATATATGGAATCTTTATAACACTCTAAAGGTTCCGGTCGACCAAGTCATCGCCTATGCGGATACAGGTATATGGAATCTTTACGAGTTTAACACTCTACCTGCATCCGCATAGGCGAAGACTTGGTCCAGCGCACGGGCAATTTGATGACATCGACGGTGACGTCATTCTTATTCCAAATCAAACGTCACGCTTTCTTACAATAATTAAAGCAATTTAAACAAAGTTTAATAGGAATAGTTAACGAGTGTGTCTTCTTCGTAAACTATTATGTAGTCATAATAAAAGTGTTTTCCCTATGCGGAGTTGCTTGATTTTACTTTCACTGTGTGATTTGTGGTGGCAGTACATTAATACTGAGTAGGTACCATCTAGTAAACTCAATTCGAAATGTTACGGTAGGTCAGTCTGCCCTCCTTATAAGGAGTGCAATATCATATTCAGTATATTATTTTACGACATGCAATATATTTAAAAGGGGCTTCTTTTATTTATATTGCACGTTGGAATAAAAAAAGTACAACAAATAACTATTAAAATATTTTATTTTAATGCTATTTACTCAAGAACCATGTATGATTTACATATTGCACTCTTCGTAAGGAGGGCAGCAGTGCTTACCGTATGTAGAATTTCGACTTCGTTAAAATGTGTGAAGAAACATTGCGACTTCTAGAAGTTAAATTGCGAGATGCAGGAAGAAAATATATACCATGTTTCAAAGTCATAATTTTGCCGATTCCAAAACGTCTGCAGGTACATCGCCGAGAAGATAGGCAATGCAGAGATGTATATATTACAATTCTCCAAGATTCAGGTGATATCTAACAATGCGAGACCCTATTACATAGGTAGGTACTGTCAACTGCGGACAGTGTGCTTGTATGTACTTGTTGGAACCAAATAATATGGAATACAATATTTTGGTCGTTGTGATGTATCTAGGCATCTATTCGGATACAAAAAAAAAGTGAGCGTCAATGTATTGCGTGTCGCTGCTCAGTATCGAAGAAAAAAATAACACAGAAAAAGTACTAAAGTGGTACAATATAAAGAAACTGGGAACTGTTACACAACCTTGATTCAGTCGCACGATTTTTAAATATCGACTTCCTCACAATTTCAATCACTCAATTTACTAAATACTTGCTTTTCGACTTATTAGTGTTGTTACATCACATTAATTTTATTATTTTCATTTTGGGTCTAGATGGCGTTGTGTAGAATGTCGTACAGTATAATTCATTTATTTTAATTGTCTTTTTTTGTGAATAATAGGAAGTAATGGAAGCCATTGCATTTGAGTCTCATAAGGTTTACCAACAGTCAATTGTTCCATGAACGATTGGGCAACAGATCTTTTCAGAACTTTTCGCCCGAAGAACATTAATTGGTCCATGAACTGTTCGCCAACAGTATGGTATATCAGTGAATGCGGGAATAGATTTTTGTCCAGATAATGTTTCGATCATAAACTTTTTTTACTATAGTTGCTGCACGCTGTGATGGCCGTTTTGACACGACTGGTTTGGCTCGTTTATTCATTTATGCTGAGTGAAGATTATTTTCTTCTGTGCCAGTCTCACCATATTTTCCTTTACTTATTCGTCTAACAGTTCGTTATCCATTATCAAGGGCGCCAAAAAAGAGAAAACAAGCAAAACCAGTCGTGTCAAAACGTCTATCATAGTGTGCCACAAATATAAATGACCTAATATTTAGTTACCTACAACTGAACTACTACTGTTACTGCCAGTGGGGACGCCGTTGACCGTACGGGTGATTAATCCCTTCTGTGTAGACAATTTCATCCATTTGCCATGTATAACGTCTGTCTTACATGATCCAGACCGACGACTTAACGTGCTCTCGGAGGTATGACAAGACTAATGCAAATACTCCTATTCACGCATACAAATATTTGGACTGAATGGGGATTGAACATGAGCCTCCTGCATAGTGGTCGCATTCACTACCGCCACAAGATAGAAGCTGTCCTACCTAAGACGAATGTAATGTTAGACTTATGTTTTACCTCCTTTCATTTCAATCACTTGTTTATTATGAGAATTACTCTCACAATAAATAAGTGATTGAAACGAAACATTGATTTACCATAGTATGTAACGACGCGCTCTGCAAACGTCGTCACACCGGTTTTAATTCTATTTTTGAACGAAAAGTTTCGGAACGCGGAGTGAATGACATTTTGACGTATAGCTGTCAAAGCACCTTTCTTCCTAGCGTTGAGGCTGGATGGTCGATATTCATGGCTTCGTAACTTAATTTCAATAAATCTCATAAAAATGAGAGTATTTTTGCCTAAAGGATAATAGTTTGTGTCTTCACAACTATCCTCTTGTGGAATTATAGTTTATTTCTGGTGAGTTGTCATTTTTTAATAAGATTCACTTTGTTGGAATTCGCCACGTTCCTAATTTGAAAAATAATTGTTAAAATTCTATTGTTTCAGCTCTTAATCTGAGAATATTATGATTTCTTTTGCTATTGGCATTGTTCCAGCAAATTAAGGCGGTAAGTCGCACAAATTTATAAAAAATTAGGACCTCGTGTTCATATTGGAGTTTGTTCTAATGACATGCAATTTTGTTACAGGTTTCCAAATTGGAACCGCCTTCTCTTTTTTCCTTTTTCTCTTTTTCCTTTGGACTTTTTCTTTGGACCTTTGTCTTCGGTCATCTGCATTTCCTTATGGAGGGTTTGGACTTTTCGCCTCAAACCTGGATGTACCGCATGGGCTTAAACTGAAAACTTCGCCTGCTACGAGCTTTCTCGCTGCTGTGTTTACATATACTCGCCGAGGGATGCCGTGAGCTTACTTTAATTATATTTTAAATCTAAACTTCAAAATAACCTAAAAATGCATTGGTGACATAAGATCATATTGACATAGGATCAGATTGACCTAGCTTATAAAACTCTAATTTTAAATTTAAGGTTAGATATACATTAGGAATGTATCCTTGCAACTATTTCTAAATGCACACTGGAGTGGACAATAAAACCTTAAACCTCACCGTTTGGTTTCATTTAGCTCACCTCCGGCAGATTAAAAGTTTCCAATCTCCGCTGATTATCCTAGGCATGTGTATCTCCAAGGCGCCCGAACTTTTATGGTAATGTACTTACAAACCAATTTTATTTCTATTTCTTTTAAATAGGAGATACAGAGAAAATAAAACCATTTTTTTTATTATTACATCTGGCGCCCGAACAGGGACATGACAGTGTGCATATATCTTTATTCCTTGTCACCTTTGCATTATTTTTTACCTTATCATGTTAAGAACAGTGTTTTCTTCATGTATTTTACTGTTACATAACTGTGTATTACAGTAAATCTTTGTTATTGTTTACTTTGCAAAACTAATCATACTACAAGTTAGTACTATTGTTTGTATCTCTCAATTACAGGTGAATGTTTCAATTTGTATAACATGGTTATTGTTATAATTGTTTTATCTTATATAGCTTTTGTTTATTACAGGTAAGATTTTCCACTTAGTAATATTATATAATTACTAGTTCTTAACCTTTATTCACATGTGTGAAAGCATGGTAATATTTGAATATTTGCTGTTTACCTTAAGTAGACATAAATAATTTATTTTGTGAATCACTAATGCATTTTTATCTTTATAGGCATTTGACCTAAATAATTTTTGCAACAATAACATTCCATTCTATGAGTTTGTTTGACTTTTGAGTTTAGCGTTTTGCTATCAATGCAATTAACTTCATTCATAATTTAATTAACTTTAATTAGAAACTTTAATTGATACTTTAATTAGAAACTTATAGTGTATTTAATACAACTTTTTATTAGATTTTCACATCCTTTTATAAATCAAACATGGATAAGGAAATACAGGTCCCGCCTTTGTTTGAGAATATTGTTGGTGATGTTCCAGTTGGTACTTCTACTCATGAGATGCCTCATGTCATGGCTGATTTATCTGAAGTTGTTGATCCATTTTCGAATAGTCGAGGAGCTGGTGATCATAGTCTGAGAGCCGCATCTTCATTTAATATGATGAATGTTTTATTGAATGATAATTTGAGGAAAAACTTGCCTTCTGTTACTAAGTTGCCTGATTTAAAACGAAGTAAGCTTTTGTATGATGGTAAATCGTGCGTTAGGGAATTTATTACTCAAGTGGAAGAATATTTCTTGTTTAAAAATTTTAATGAATATTTTTTGGTTAGTTCATTCTCTGATCTTTTGTCAGGCACTGCGCTTAAATGGTTTCGTAGTGTTCGTATTCGTATTGCTTCTTGGCAGGATTTGAAGGCTGCGTTGTTGAAACGTTTTGATAGAATTGAATTTGATTATCATTTGGAGCATGAACTCCGTACTCGTAAACAAAAGATAACTGAGTCGTTACCAGATTTTATTACAGACATAATGGATATGGCTAGCCGTTTGTCTATGCCTGTTTTTGATGCTACCCTCATAACTATTATTAAACATAACATGTTGAATATTTACACACCTTTTGTGTTTGGTAGAACTATTTCTTCTATCGACGAATTTATTAACCTCAGCAGAGAATTAGAGAATTTTGTGTCAAGAAAGAACTTGAGTGAGAATAAAAGTATTAAAAAAGAAAAATATTCTGCTCAAATTAGTGCTGTTAAATCAGATGATTTAACTTGTTTAAAATGTAAGTCCTCTGGACATTCTTATAAAAATTGCCCTACATTTCCAGGTGTAATTTGTTTTAAATGTCACAAGCTTGGCGTCACTACGAAGAATTGCGAAGTTTGTAATTCTAATACTGTTCAGTCAAAAAACGTATCAGGTCCCATCGAGCCCTAGTTTTTGATAAAACCTCTGGTGACTCGATGTTGAAAAAATTTAGCAGTGCTCCGAATGAAGCCACTTGTAAGAAAGAATTTAATGAATGGTTGGATTATTTGAAAGTTTTCTTTAATAATATCAGGGCTGCTCCTGTTTTGTTTGTTAAACATAAAGACACTAGACCTTATTTAAATTTTAATATTAATAATAAATTTTATTCAGGTTTGTTAGATAGTGGAGCTTGTAGTTGTGTACTCGGTTCTAATATTCATCAAACATTTTTGCAATTAGGTTATAAATTTAAACCTTATAAAGGTAACGCTGTTACTGCTGATGGTTCTGCACACAATGTTATTGGAACTATGGTTTTACCTATCACTTGTGATAACTTAACTCAAAATGTAGATTTTTTGATAATACCTTCTTTTAAACCTTCAATTATTTTGGGATTTGACTTTTGGTTGAAATTTAATCTTGCTAAAGACTTATGGAATAATATTACTTTTGAATATGAATCCACTACTTGTGTAAATGCAGTTACTTCTGTTTCTGAACTTTCTCCTTCTGAGAAACACGAGTTAAATAAAATTATTTCACTTTTTGAAAATATTTCTTATGAAAAGAGAGGCTTAGGTCTTACTCATTTAGTTAAACATAAAATTAATGTTACTGGTGAACCTTTTAAACAACGTTATTGGCCCCTTAGTCCTGCTAAACAAAAAGAACTTTATGATGAAGTGGAAGTTTTATTAAAGGAAAATATTATTGAACCTTCTAAATCTCCTTGGTGTTCTCCAGTGTTAGCCGTTGAAAAACGCGATGGTGGAACAAGATTATGTTTGGACTCTAGACGTTTAAATTCAGTTACTGTTAAAGATTCTTATCCTTTACCTTACCCTTCTAGAATTTTAGATAACCTTCGGGGTGCTAATTATATAACTACTATTGATTTGTCTAAAGCATTTTTGCAAATCGCTTTAGAAGAATCTTCTCGAGAGAAGACTGCTTTTGTTGTTCCTGGGAAAGGTTTATTTCATTTTACCCGGATGGTGTACGGTTTGACTAATGCACCTGCAGAGTTGCAGAGACTCGTAGACAAGTTGTTTGGACCAGAATTTGATAATGTAGCATTCTGTTACTTAGATCTTACTGGTGGTAGAGATTTGACGGCACAAATTTGTCACAAATTTCGACCGGGTTGGTACCACCGTGCAATATTGCGAAAAACCCTTCATAGTAATTCAATTTCGGTTGGATTGCGTTCAGGGATCAGCAAATGCATAGCCGGGTAGGGGTGATGGTGGTCGCAGCACTAGTGGGACCAGTGGGTCTTGGCGTAGTCTAGTGAGGATGGTGCGGGGCGACGCGCCGGTCAGGGAGACCCGTAGAAACGGTGGTGCCGCTGGCCGCCCGCGGTATAGTACAGAGGCCCAACTGGGACTAACCACCCTGGAAGGCTGCCTCACCAGACCGCGCATAATCCCGGTATGGCTCGTCGTGCCGGTTGGTGACCGGAAGTGGGGGCCAGGCGACCATATTCGGGGGGGTACGGGGGCCCTTCCGTACGGCGTGTCGGCTCACGCCATGCCTCATAATCATAGACAAAACCAATATCCCGCACTTTGTCACGCGGTGCTGCGACGACAATCACCTCTTTTTTTCACGCCCTTTTCTCCTTTTCATCATGGCAGCGCATTTAAGAGTATTGGGCAACACAGCGGCTCTACAGACTCCCACAAGCTCGCTATTTGAGGTGGAGTCCACTAACATCTGTGGACTCCATGCGAACCTCAACGCCGTCCACCAACACCTTGAGACGGCGAAACCAGATATGCTCTTTCTCACGGAGACACAAATAGGCCGCCCTGATGACACGACCTACTTGCTTTACCCCGGCTATGTTATCGAGGAAAATTTCCGTGCAAAAGCCTGGGTGTGCGTGTTTGTTAGGGCGGATGTTTGTTGTCGCCGTTTGCGCTGCCTTGAGGACCCATCCTTTTCAACCCTATGGGTACACGTAGACCATGGCTCTACGAGTCAGATCTATGTGTGCCTCTACCGTTCCCATACAGGAGATGCTGAGACAACTCGACTCTTTGAATATCTGAGTCAGGCGGCAGATGATGCGCAGGAACGGTTTCCGAACGCCGAAGTGGTATTTTTGGGGGACTTTAACGCCCACCACGAAACCTGGTTGGGCTCCTCCAAAACAGACCATACGGGAAGAGCCGCCCATGCATTTGCTCTGGCGCATGGCCTGACCCAATTGGTACACGAGGTCACTAGAATACCAAGAAGGTCGGGCCTAGCACCCTCTCTGCTAGACCTTCTGCTGACGAGTCACCCAGACCCGTACAGTGTTTCGGTACAAGCCGCTTTAGGCAATTCCGACCACTGTCTGGTCTGCTCCAAGGTGCCAATTATAGCGCCTTCACGACCCGTGCAGGGGAAGCGGCGTCTCTGGCACTACTCGTCAGCAGATTGGGATGGGCTGCGCAACTATTTTGCGTCCATCCCGTGGGTTGAACGCTGCTTTGAAGGTAAGAAACCCTCGGATTGTGCTACTGCTGTTGCCGGTGAGATCGGTCTGGGTATGGAATACTATATTCCGTACACTGATGTCACCGGTGCCCGAGGAGTGCGCCCTTGGTTCGGGCGCGAGTGTGCGGGGGCTGTTGATCAAAAGCAGTCCGCGTATCGCGCTTGGGTAAGGGCGCGTGCCACGCACGATCCCAATGTGAGCCACTTCAAGGCGGCGTACAACAGAGCCACAAAGGTCTGCAAGAGGGCTTACGTCAAAGCGGATGCCCTGCGCATTGCGCGGCTTGGTCAAGAGCTAGTGGCACATCCCACGGGCAGCCGTGGATACTGGCGACTGGCCAAAGCCGTGCAGGCCAACTTCTGTCAGCCTTCGCTGCCACCGCTGCGCTACCCTGATGGATCCCTGGCCCATGGACCGCAAGAGAAAGCCAATATGCTAGTAAATCTCTTTGCGGCCAATTCCCGAGTCGATGATTGCGGTATACAGCCGCCGACACTACCCAATGGTGACCACGTAATGCCTGAAATACGTATCAGGCAATGCGATGTTCGTGCGGTGCTTCAATCACTCGATGTCCGGAAAGCCAGTGGCCCGGATGGTATTCCAGCGGTGGTCTTACAAAAATGTGCAGCGGAGTTGTCTCCGATGCTTACGCGGCTGTACCGACTGTCCTACAGCTCGGGTACAGTGCCTTCGGCTTGGAAAGAGGCGAATGTACAGCCGATCCCCAAGAAGGGGGATCGCTCAGAGCCAGCCAACTATCGACCCATAGCCGTCACCTCAGTGCTGTGCAAGGTCTTCGAGCACATCATTAACAAACAGCTCATGCGTCACCTAGAGGTTCACTCCTTAATTAATGACCGGCAATATGGCTTCAGGCCGAAACGGTCAACGGGTGATCTTCTAGCATACGTTACCCATCTTTGGGGTGAGGCTATGGACAAGCACGGCGAGTCACTGGCAATTAGTCTTGATATCGCCAAAGCTTTCGATAGAGTCTGGCACAAATCGCTTCTCTCCAAGCTACCAGCCTTTGGTCTGCCTCCTAGACTGTGCAACTGGATTGCTAGTTTCCTGCAGGAGCGCCGTATCCGCGTCCTCTGTGATGGACGGGCTTCGGAGTTCTTGCAAATAAATGCTGGCGTACCGCAGGGGTCTGTATTATCTCCCACTCTCTTTCTTCTGCATATCAACGACATGCTGTCCACCGGCAGCATACATTGCTATGCAGACGATAGCACCGTACACGGGAGTTATCACGGACAACCTGCGGCCAAACAGTCTGATATCGTGGAAAAAAGACAGCTTCTTGTCACTGAACTGGACCGGATCTTGAATCACATTTCTCAATGGGGCTCCGAGAACATGGTCGAGTTCAATGCCAAGAAGACGCAGGCTTGTGCGTTCACAGCAAAGGTATCTTCTTTCCTTCCCCTTCCCACTCTTCAGAGCACGCCACTTCCACTGCAGGACAATCTCTATATCCTAGGCATGGATATTCGCTGCAAACTGAATAACAGAAATTACATCGAGAGCATCATCAAAACAGCCTCGCGGAAACTCGGACTCCTAAACAAAGTGAGACGTTTTTTCACGCCGGAGCAGCGGTGTCTTCTCTATAAGACACAAATTCGCTCCTGCGTGGAATACTGCTCGCATCTCTGGGATGGCTCCGCGAAATACCTACTAGATGCTCTCGACAGGTTGCAGCGACGCGCGGTCCGAATTATTGGGAACCCTGAGGTCACGAACACCCTCGAGCCTTTGCAGATGCGTAGAGATATTGCTTCCTTGGCTGTATTTTACCGTCTCTACCACGGTGAGTGTTCTGACGAGCTCTTCCAACTAATCCCACCATCTCCTTTCCTACATAGGACAACACGTGCAGGCCTTAGATGTCACCCTCACACTGTGCAGAATATACGAGCAAGAACCAAGCGGTTCGGAGACTCTTTTCTTTGCCGCACCACCAAGACCTGGAATTCATTACCAGCACACGTGTTTCCTTCTTCCTACAGTCCCGGGGCCTTTAAGCGGGGCGTGAAAAAGCATCTGATGAGGCCGCCAAGCTGAGTGCCACCATTGTAGCACTTAGTGTCTGTAATGGTGACCCTCTTTCCTGAGACTTTGCCTTTAGCTTACCATCAGGCGAGGTGAGGTCAAGTTGGCGTGTCGTATATAAAAAAAAAAAAAAAAAAAAAAAAAAGATGATCTCATATTGATAAATTCTACATTCTCTGATCATTTAGATTATTTAAATAAAATTTATAAAATCCTTAAAGATGCTGGGTTAACTATTAATTTAAAAAAGTGTAATTTTTGTAAAGATAAACTGCGTTATCTTGGTTATATTGTTGATAGTAATGGTTTACATACAGACCCTGCTAAATTAGAGTCCATTAAAAGTTTCCCACGCCCAGAAAGCGTTAGACAATTAAGAAGTTTTCTTGGGTTATGTTCTTATTACCGTAGATTCATTGATAAGTTTGCTGATATTGCTTCGCCCTTAACCAAATTAACGGCCGGAAGCAAGAATTCTAAAAAATCTCTTTTCTGGAATGAAGAAGCTGAAGTTGCTTTTCATAATTTAAAACTTGCATTAATTTCTGCACCAGTTTTACATTGTCCGAATTTTGAAAGACCATTCTCTTTACATTGCGATGCTAGTTCTGTTGGAATTGGTAGTGTCCTGAG
This sequence comes from Eilema griseolum, assembly GCA_963662185.1. Lineage (NCBI taxonomy): Eukaryota > Metazoa > Arthropoda > Insecta > Lepidoptera > Erebidae > Eilema > Eilema griseolum. The sequence continues at coordinate 10,711,541 of OY759249.1, forward strand.
CCAAGATGATGATAATGGAGATCAACATCCTGTAGCTTATTATTCTAGATCACTTAATAAATGTGAACGTAATTATAGTACAACTGAGAGAGAGTTGTTGTCAATATTGGATTCTATTGAACATTTCAGACCTTATATTGAAGGAATGAAATTTACAGTTATCACTGACCATGCTAGTTTAACTTGGCTTCTTAAACTTGATAATCCTAGTGGTCGTCTTGCACGTTGGGCTGCTAGAATTTCTCAATTTACTTTTGATGTTAAATATAAAAAAGGTTCTTTACATTTAGTTCCAGATTGTTTATCCAGAATAGAAATTTCTGCTATTAATATTCCTGTAAATAATATTATTGTTATGCCAAATGAGGATATCGTTGATCCTTGGTATAGAAAAATATTTGTAAATTGTCAAAAGTTTCCTAGAAAATATAAAAATTTCAAAGTTGAAAGTGATACTTTGTATAGATTTTGTAAAGATAAATATAATCCTAATAATCGTTTAAATTGGAAAATTGTCATACCTAAAGAACACATCTTAGACACTATTAAATCTAATCATGATGATGTTAATTCAGGACATTTAGGAATTCATAAAACTTTAAATAAATTAAAAATACATTATTTTTGGAAAGGTATGTTTATTGATGTTCAAAAATACATTTCTTCTTGTGATACTTGTAAAGCTTATAAATCTTCTACTAATCCACCTCATGGAATTATGGTTAATCCTAAGAAAGTTGATAAACCAATGTTAATGCTTTCTATTGATATTATTGGAACTCTTCCAAAAGCTTATTCTGGCCATAAGTATATACTTTCAATCATAGATGTTTTTACAAAATATTGTTGGATATTTCCTATGACTAGTGCTACCACTAAAGTAATTTGTGGGATACTTGAAAAAGAAATATTTCTTAAGTTTGGAACGCCTAAAATTTTTGTTTGTGATAATGGAAGCCAATTTACAGCTAAGCAATTTGTAGATTTTCTAAAAAGTTATAATATTAGTAAAATATTTTATAATACTTTATATACACCTCAAAATAATCCTGTAGAGAGATATAACAAAACAGTCGAAACATGTATTTCTTGTTTTGTTAAAGATGATCATAGAACTTGGTCAAAATATTTGCCTCATGTTCAATTAGCCTTAAATAGTAGTGTGAATCTAGCTACAGATTTCACTCCTAATTTTCTCATGTTCGGTAGAGAACTTATTTTTGATGCTTCATTGCACCGTTTTAGTAATTCTTTTGATAACCTCAATCAACTTGATGTTGTTGATAGGTCTTCATTTGCTTTTTCACTTAAATCACTTAGTGATATTTTTATAAAAGTTCAAGCTTCATTGCTTAAAGCTTATAAGCGTAATGCGCGTTATTATAATATAGGAAGGAAGGTCATTTCTTTTGAGGTGGGAGATATAGTGTGGAGGAGAAGTTTTGTGCAGTCTAATGCTCCTGCATTCTTTTCGGCTAAGTTAGCACCTAAGTTTGTTAAGTGTGAAATAATAGATAAAATTTCCTCTAATGTTTATGTTTTAAAAGACCTTAATAAAAACTATACTGGTCGTTATCATATTAAAGACATAATTAAATATTAAAATTATTCTTGTTTTGACAATGTCTATCCTTGTCTTTGGTACTTTGTTTGAAGTATGACCCCACTATGAGGTGATGTTTGAAAGGTTGAGGGGTGTTGAAAGGAGATGTATGTTAGGAACTTCACAACAATTTATTAATTTCAATTTTAGTTTCCTTCAAAAATAACTTAGGTCATTTTAGGACTTGTTATTGTGTAACTCTACTCCATATTAACAAATTGTTCCACATCAAAAGATCTTATATTTTTATTTATCTTTGTTGTATAGGATTGTTTTCCTGTATATATTTTTATACACTTGTATATTTAATATTGTATATTTTGTACAAATTTAGGAATTTAGTTTCTACTCTAATATAGGAGTGAAATTTAATATTCATTTTCTACATTAAATTCACTTGACTTATTTCCACTCACTTAGGGAATGGAAAATTAAGTTTCTTGAACTTTATTTTTGTACAGTTCTGGGTTATTTTCTTAGTATTAAGATTCTCGGATTGGACGCATTTTATGCATTTTTTACACACCCTGTTATACCATTTTTTGGGAAACTTGTGTCTTACTGGACTTTACAATTTTTTGTGCTATTGTGTTTCATACACATAGTCACACCTTACGCTTTGCGCACGGGAAGCTGGTGGTGTTGAGCCGGTCGTAATTGTCGTTTTTCTCTTTTTGTACGATTGTGTTTTTATATACATTGTTACATTTTTTATGCTTTGCGCACGGGATGTCGGTGGTGTTGTGCCGGTCGCAAATGTCATACTTTTCTTATGCGGTTGTGCTCAGAAAGTCAGTGGTGTTGTACTGGTCACAATTGTCATATTTTCTTTATATTTTGCTTGTGCTCGGAAAGTTGGTGGTGTTATGCCGATCACAATGCTTATAAATATATTATTACGACACTTTTGTTGTGATTTTGTTTTGACGTTTTGGATGTTGGAATAGGAATTTGAAGTCGGCGGCTTTTCAACCTAACCGACAGTGGGAAAACTTCATTGTTTTTACCGATTTTCTTTCAGATTCGGCAGCGTTGGTGCTTAACCGATATCTTGTTAGTTTCATATTTTTGTTTCAGGAATAGCTGGTATAGAGTCGGTGGCGTAGGAGCTCAACCGCACTTTTGTATTGATGCTAGAAGGCTGGTTAAGATCAAGGATTAGATTCGACGGCGTTGGTTGCCTAATCGATATCTGGAATGGAATTGAGTAGGGATTGTTTAATTTGTTTTATTGAAGGATTTATTTTCACTTTTGTGTTGAAATAAGTTTTTACTCTTTTCTGAGTTTGGTTTCGGTTATTCCATTAAGTTGGATAGTGTCCTTTGTTTCCATTTGAAACTGGAAATTCTTTTTCAACTTAATTCTTTACTTTTCGAGTGTTTTCACATTCTTTGATTTTTAGGAATGCTTTCCCATTCTTTAATTTATAATTATTTCTGCAATACCCAATGCAAGATGCTTTCGCATTGCCTTTTTTGTTTATTGAAAAATGTTGCAAGACATTTTGTCTTTTGAGGTTTTTTGGAATTTTGTTCTGGACTCTCATAATTTTCATTAGAAAAGGAAGTTTCTTTCTTTCTTTTTTCTTTTTGGGGAGGGATGTAATGTAACGACGCGCTCTGCAAACGTCGTCACACCGGTTTTAATTCTATTTTTGAACGAAAAGTTTCGGAACGCGGAGTGAATGACATTTTGACGTATAGCTGTCAAAGCACCTTTCTTCCTAGCGTTGAGGCTGGATGGTCGATATTCATGGCTTCGTAACTTAATTTCAATAAATCTCATAAAAATGAGAGTATTTTTGCCTAAAGGATAATAGTTTGTGTCTTCACAACTATCCTCTTGTGGAATTATAGTTTATTTCTGGTGAGTTGTCATTTTTTAATAAGATTCACTTTGTTGGAATTCGCCACGTTCCTAATTTGAAAAATAATTGTTAAAATTCTATTGTTTCAGCTCTTAATCTGAGAATATTATGATTTCTTTTGCTATTGGCATTGTTCCAGCAAATTAAGGCGGTAAGTCGCACAAATTTATAAAAAATTAGGACCTCGTGTTCATATTGGAGTTTGTTCTAATGACATGCAATTTTGTTACAGGTTTCCAAATTGGAACCGCCTTTTTTTTCTTTTCTTTTTCCTTTTTCTCTTTTTGCCTTTGGATCTTTTCTTTGGACCTTTGTCTTCGGTCATCTACATTTCCTTATGGAGGGTTTGGACTTTTCGCCTCAAACCTGGATGTACCGCATGGGCTTAAACTGAAAACTTCGCCTGCTACGAGCTTTCTCGCTGCTGTGTTTACATATACTCGCCGAGGGATGCCGTGAGCTTACTTTAATTATATTTTAAATCTAAACTTCAAAATAACCTAAAAATGCATTGGTGACATAAGATCATATTGACATAGGATCAGATTGACCTAGCTTATAAAACTCTAATTTTAAATTTAAGGTTAGATATACATTAGGAATGTATCCTTGCAACTATTTCTAAATGCACACTGGAGTGGACAATAAAACCTTAAACCTCACCGTTTGGTTTCATTTAGCTCACCTCAGGCAGATTAAAAGTTTCCAATCTCCGCTGATTATCCTAGGCATGTGTATCTCCAAGGCGCCCGAACTTTTATGGTAATGTACTTACAAACCAATTTTATTTCTATTTCTTTTAAATAGGAGATACAGAGAAAATAAAATCATTTTTTTTTATTATTACAGTGTATAACTAATAACTATATTATTAAGTATTATAGTGCACATACACTAAAAATACTCAAAGAAATGTAAATTTTCTCAGAAAGTGCCTATGGCATTAAGTCTGCCTTTGTACAATCATTTTGTATTTGTGCAAAAAGTTTAAATACATGAAATAAGTTCTGAAGTGTTAATAGCACAATTTATGCTCATAATTAAAGAGATAGCAGTACCCTTGCTTGTTGTTTGTTTTATATACAAATGGTCACAGTTCGAATATAAGTAAATTCCCTGTATAATGAGCTGTTGATACAGTAGGGGGACAACATAATTGATAACATAGGTCACATAAGTTATTATTTAGGAAGGTCCTCAATTAATGTTGCCAGAGTACTGACTATGATTGTGACAATCAATACGATTTAGATATAGGTTGCTGAAAATGCTGAGATAGGCTGAATTATAGGAGGCATATATCTTGAGCCTGTGCGCGGTGAGCTATAATAGGCTAATTTACTTGTCATTATCCTCATAATAATGTCCTAGTTGAGTTCAATGTTTTCATTTTAGAATCTGGGCCTGGACATTGATTGTGCGCTTTTACGGAAATGATTACGGGTTGATCACCCAACCGTGTAACAAGAGTATACCTCAGAGACTGGCCGGTTAATCTGTAGTTATTGATAAAGTTGGACTGTGCAACTCCAGGGGCAACACACACGTCAGTGCAGAGTGTGTTCATTACTCATAGTAGAATATATTATAATAATAGATATATCTAAATACTACCTACTTCAAGTTTAATATTTAAATATTTACATATTAGTATGTCAAAAAACCTGTTTTGTACAGACACCAAACAATATGAACTTGTTTCAATTTTTATATAAAGTTACTTACCTCACTACTCTCATATCCATCAGGATTCAACGACGGCATCAAGTGTATATCTGTGGTGTTAACCAGCTTCGTGAGTCTTTCATCTTTACCATAGTTATCCAACAAATACTCCGCCAAATATATCATTAACTGTCTGCCAACACTCTCATCTCCATGCATGTTGGCTACATATTTAAATGATGGTCTTTCATAATGTGGGTTTTTCACATCCTGGGTGATCTGCAGAACCAGTAATTCCAGACCTTCTACTGATTTCCCAATAGAGTACGACTTCACTAAATCCGGATATGTCTCCTTCAATTTATCAGTTAGTTTGAGTAAATCTGTGTAACTGGTGTACTTGGGGGAATCAAGGAATCGTTCGGCATTATCCTCAATAGACCTCGACAAACAATTTCCAATAAACAATGAGAATATCACAGGTAAACACGTGTGGAGGCAGTACATTTTTAGTTTTGTATCAAGAGACAGTCATGTGCACGGATTACTTATACAGTACCTACAACTTATAACAAAACAAAAACACTAGTTTATCACTATACACATGACGAGCGGCACAATATTTATATTTGTAAAAATGATAAGAAAAGCAATAAGACACTGCTAGCTATCTTGCTATATTGTAAATTGACAGCTGACGCATATTAGGTATATTAGTGTCATAATTGACAAGCCCAAGAAAGACAAAAGCTCGGTGCTGCCAGCCTTTATTTTGATTTTACCTCAAACGGTAAGTTATTTTTGTTGTATTTGGTTTTGTTTAACTTGTTTATAAAAATTACGGTAGATAATGTATGTGATAAGTAAATAATTACCTATCTAATAATTGTCGCAAGTGTTTAATGGAATCGGAAATCACGTCATGTCAAGAAGGCACGTGTGTTTGCTACCTTAGTGAACACGTATTTACATAAGATTAATTTATTGTTCAATTAGCTGTTGAACCACGTGAATGTGGATTAACGTGACCAAACATAACCTATGTATTTTCCCAAGGTATCTCTGTACCAAATTTCATCAAAATTGGTAGCAATGTTAGACGTGAAAGCGTAACAGACAGAGTTACTTTTGCAAATAAAATTAGTATAGAAATGGATTTTGGTTCCTTTACTTGGTCACCCATTGTGCATTTAACTGTAACTTTTATTATGTCTGTAAATCTTTTATAATATTGGTGTGCAATAAAGAATTATCTATCTATCTATCTAATAATTATTTGGTATTTAAAGTTATAAATAACTGTCTACCTGTATTTGCCTAATACACGTAATGAAAAAGATTTGGAGAATTTGACAAAAAAGATTTGTTACTTTACGACAAACAATGACTAAATAATAAATTTTAGGAGTTACCAAGATTTTATGCCTAGAAATTACCCTATTGTAATATTTTATTTAAAGGCTAGTATCATTACATAGTAATAGGAATATGTCATTTGACGTGTCTATTGTCATCCTTTATGGAGTTTCATTCTACGCATACTCTTTGCTACGCACAATGCAACTGAGATTTTTAATTTTTTTAGTAGTTACATAAAAATGGTAGCCCCTTTATTTACTTTTTGAGGTTTTATATAATTAATAAAAATTGAATCAATACTATTTTGTTCACTTGTTCTTATTGGTTGTCATTCAAGTAAGTACCTACTTACATATATTTAACCTTGATAAACTGACGACCAGCGGCAGGGAGTGCAAATAAAAATTCATTCTATTCATTCAATCATTGGTTCATTTATTAAACTTGAAGGTATCAATCAGCATTATTAAAGCTATTTAACTTAGAAAATTATTTTTGCTTATTGCTTTACCTTTCAATATCTTAGAAGATAACACAGGTACCTACTTATTTAACACATTGTTAGATACCTAAGGAATACCTTCACAGGCTACTTTTTTTTTTCTCCTTTTTGGCAAGTAATTGATATAATGCCAACGTCAAGTAAAAAATGTCTTTAGAATGCCAAAGTTTTTTAAGTTACGGTCCTCAGTAAAGTTGTGGGGACTTTACTAGAAGCTCCCTAGGGAAGTTTGGAACCAACACGAAAAGTCACAATTCACTGTAATTTGCCACTTTCCACACTTGTGTGCGTTGTCAAAGATATTATATCTAAAAATCCACCATTTTTATACAAAAATCTCGAATTCACACCAATTTTGGAAAATAACAAAATACCGCGATGCGTCATTCTTCATGTTGGCGCCAAAACCCATAGGCTACTTAATATAAGTAGGTACCTATGTATAATAATAAGTACCTACCAACTTAATAAATATACCTTGAGCACAGAGCACAAGACTTATTTTTGGTTAAATAAATAATTATATTTTTGAATCGACAACTGGCTATAAAAATGGTAAATAATATTACAAATTATAGTGTTATTACCTAAGTAATAATAAGGCTACGCTTTTAGTTTTTGATTAGGTATTTACAGATTGAACACTATGGAAATTATACCAGACCAGGAGGTTTTGGGTTTCAACCTGCAATGCTGCAATCGTTTTTAGGCCACAGTAACAGCTTACTATCACCATATCAGGCCATAGGGTCGGCAGCTCAGCAGCACGCATGAGTCTTACTCCCCTGGTGTTGCATAGGTACATCTATAGGCCAAGGTACCCAATTCCGTCAGGTGGGCCATGTGCTTGTCTACCACCTAAGTGGTATAACAAATGCTTATTTACTACTTTAGTCGTATAAAAACTAATATTCTTAAAAAGCTAATTTCGAAAGAAAGAAAGAATGAAAGAAAGAAAGAAAGATAGAAAGAAAGAAAGAAAGAAAGAAAAAAGAAAGAAAAGAGAAAGAAAGAAAATATTTCATTTGCAGCCACACACAATGCATGATGGATACATTATTAAAAGTATTTTATTACTAATTTGCCCTACATTGTGCGAGCCCCAAACAGGGCCCCATCTCAGTTTTTATTTATTTTTATTTACATGTCTTTCCATCGTCTTATATCGATACACATTATTCTTACTCGGTAGCACTTACTTAAGTACCAACATAAATAATTAACATTTTAAAGCTTATTTGTGCAAAAATATTACTTTACAATCTCTTTATTAGGTACCTACCTATTATAATTATCAGGCTTATACAATATAACATAACATTTCCATCTATCAATATTTTTTTTTACTTCTATATTCTAATTATTATTATTTGATTAAAAGTAATTCGTGTTACAAAATGTTCAATTTAAATAATTAATCCGAGAATAAAATAAAGATCTTTTTGGAATAAAAATCATTCGACTTCAAAAGTCTATTAAACAAAGAGAGCAAAAAAATATGTTTATGTTTTCGTGTGGTGCGAAGCAAAATATTAAAAAAGTAATAATATTACCAATAAGTTATACACATAGAGTATTTAATAGGTACCGACTATTTCCTGAGATCTGAAGATGTTGCTTCTAAGTGTTAGGATGTGTACCGGAATTATTTTTTTTCATGAGAAACATCTAACACACGATCACACAACTGATTAACTTTTTATAAAAAAAGGAGGTCAAAGACGCCTTCACAAACATACATATATATATATATTCACGTCTTTATCCCCGGAGGGTTAGGCAGAGGTGAATTAACACTCACATTTCACCAATCATTGTATTCGGTCCCACGTAATACGAGTAGGGGGTGAGTCTATTGCCTTATTCCGGGCACTATTGTTGACTCGAGTCATGCATCTGAGGCTGAGTCTGGGCTGTATATATCTGTCTGATGTTAAACAGTCCTTATTCGCCTTGTACGACACCGCGTGGGAAGGGTGTCCCAAATTCTACTCAGCCGGAAACCACGCGGAAAGACGCCTTCAACGCCAATGAACATAACATAACATAACATAAACTCGGTAGAAGGGGTAGGCAGAGGTGCTAGCACCCACATTTCGCCAGTTTATGTTTAGGTACCAATGTAATAGGTGGCGAACCTATTGCCATTAACCCGGCACACAGGTTTATAAACCTGCGATAAACGCCAATGAACTCCCAATAAAATCTCAAAAATATATAGGTGGGTTTTGTTTAATCTCTATAAGATCGATCTTGACGAACAAAATAATCAAAATGATTTTATGCCTTGGTTTTCCCCCATTCCAGTTGTCTGATTGTTCTGATATTTGGTAGATAGATAGATAATTCTTCATTGTACACCAATAGATTACAGTAAAACTTGTAGTTAGCATGCATACAGTTTAATGTACAATGGGCGGCGGCCTTATCGCTGGAAGCGATTTCCTCCAGGCAACCTTGGGATGGACAGTAATGTAATAAAGCAAAAGATTTGGTGTAGTTAGCAAATAAACTAGAAACAAGGAGTATTAAAAAAAAAACAAAAAGAAAGAAAGATATGAGAGAAGTTCAAATAAAGTAAAATAAATATATAACTTTAGCACATAAATAGATATATAAATAGATATTGGTATACACTTTTAGTTCGGACAATAATATATTTTAAATCAATAAAAATCAGATTTGCTCTTAATACCTTGGTATTAAGATCATTTTGAGAATTTATAGCCAAGATCGTTCTGAAGCTGACTGTACTAGTAGACAGGTAGATATTAAGTTTATACTCTTGTACTTCGGATTAAAAAACTTATTTATAATTTTTGGATAAATCAATTACAATAGACTAGCCCAAAGCTCGGAGTGGGTACCTACGTAGACAGTCGCGTTTGGTTCGTGTAGTTATCAGTTGTGTCTTCACTCTCATTCGTCTCTTCTTCCACTTCTCCTAAATTGCGTAAAAAGATGTGTGCAAGGATAGCAGCGATCATAAGTGTCACGTAGATTGCCACCATACACCACCAGAGTTGCTTCTCCCATTTTTTCTGACTGAGATTTCGTAAAACACCAATTCCAACTAGCAGGCCTGAAATAAAGAAAATATAATTATTTATTAGATATAGTGTCAATATTTTTATATTCTCTGGTCATGATAGTCATAACAGTGATTCACGATAACTTAATTAATATTTTGAATGCACAAGCGAGTTGGGTGAGTTAATGTCTGTTTTAAAATAAATAGTTAATAAATAAATAAATTTTTTTTTCCTAATTTAAGTAGGCTTCTAGTAGCACTAAATTGATTATTGATTACTGAAATAAATAAATAGTATATATATAAATAAATAGTTAGTGTTAAGTTGCATAATTAAGACATTACTATAGTTAGTAGTAGTGAATCACTCTAAAAACCATTATATTATTTTTAAAAAACATTGTATTTGTAATAGTATTTAAGAAATATTGATAATCTGCATTTGACGCCTGAAGCACAGGACTACCTAGTTCAGTCACAGCCTACATAGCATCCCTAAGTAAAGAACTCTGTAAAAATATATATTATACAGGGTGGAATTTTGTAATGGCACCTGAAGGGGAAGTACTCTTTATACTGTAGATAGAAAATTTTACTCAAAGAAAACATTCCTTTATTTTTGAAAAGAAAGAAAACTGCATTCAATGATTTTTTAAATTCGCTTGCTGCACCCGGTAATCGAACCGGCTAAAATCTGTAAATGTTGCACCCTGTACTTTTATGGCATCGATCGTTAGGGTCAATTATAAGGATGAAATCTCTCTAAAAAACTTTCAAAATTAAATGAAAGGAAAACTATCTTAAATTATTTTAATTATTTACAAAAAATGGTAAACTAACTAATGAATTGCTCGAAATGGGCTCCATTTTCTTGGATACACAAATTTATTCTTCTAAAGTAAAATTTCTAGAGTAAAATTTTCTATCTACAGTATTAAGAGTACTTCTCCTTCAGGTACATTACAAAATTCCACCCTGTATATGCCTAAGACCTACCCATGCACAATGTAATAACGTACGATAATTAAGAACCCATGTAAAATACTGTACAACAATTATGAAATAAATTTGATTTGTGAATAAATGCGTTCGGCCCAAATTTTATTTTGCATACTTGCCACAAAAATATTTAACATTACACACAGGACGACTCAATTGGGTATTTGATTCAGCTTAGTATTATGGTACCATTAGGTTAATTAGTTAATTTAAAGGATAAGGAGAAGAAGATTGGGTTAAGTGAAGTTTATCACTGTTACCACTGTTATCTATATATTATTAGGTTAATTAATATGACACCACAGTCTGTGTGACCTAATTCCCTAACCAAAAATGATTATTTTCGCAGACGCTTATAAAAAGAAGCTTAGGTACCAAGCCAATTGATGAGACCTAGTTGAAACTATTAAGAGACATCAAATTAGATTAAGTACCGTAACTCTATTTTTAAAAGATAACATTTTGTAAGAGCTGATTCTCTTGCGCCACAGAAATTCGCCTAATGTGCACAGTGATTTTTTTTTTGTGCAGTGATTAGCATAATGGCCAGTATCTCAACTATGCGTCACAATAACATTTACGGGACCTTCACGGGTGTATGGACAAGTCTGCACAACAAAATATCAAGCAATGGACTAAGAGCCCGTGATGCCCAGACTTTCGTCATTTTATAAAAGTTGAAAATTTGTCAGCCCATGCTCTGACAAACCTTTAACACCGTAACACAGGTGAGAATGTTGGTCAATTATGAAGTTTGGATAAGTATTGCGTACTTTAAAAAAGTATTTACTTAGCGATCCACTTCATAATATCATTTTGAAGAAAATAAAGTATGTATATGTATAAAAAAAAGTATGTATATGTATGTAAGTATAGGTATAACACTCATCAATCATCATCCTCTGAGTATTTTCCAAACACAGCTGGGTCTGATTGCGAGGCTAACTGCGAATCGGGTGGACTGTAATTTTATGGAGTTGTGATGAATAGCCGTGTATCTTAGGTTGCTAATATAGAAAGTATTCTAAATCTTGGTTCTGGTGGTTGTCAACATCATAAGGAGTATTGAATATACATAGAAGGATTTTAAAAAAGATTAAGAATTTGAAATTGGTGACACGTTGTACACAGGGTGAATTTTGTAAAAGGACTTGGATGGTCGAATCCGAAACTATAAGGAATAGTGAAGAATGCTCAACCTCATCATTAGAATTTTGAAAAAACCAATAAATCCAGCTGAGTATTGAATCCGTTGATTTTGAAAAAAAATACACTCTTTATTACACCAAACGATAGTGTCGCTGATAAGGATCAAATTCTGCGTATGATATACGGCAAACTAAAGGAAAGAGGTCATCTTTAACAAAATACATTTTATTTTTCCTTTCCCCTTTTGAAGAATTTACCCTGGTATGAACCAACTTTTATACTATAGCATATACTTTCATGAATATTAAGGATGTTTGGCAAGGGTTAACCACGATGTTAAAGTGTTTGGTCATGAATGAAGTGATTTCTAATTTTATTTTATTAACATTTAACATTATTAAATGATTTTATTTTTATTTTACACAACTTTAGTACCGTTTACCTGCTAAAGCCATGGGCGATCGATCATGTGTTGTTTGAACTGTGTTAGGAGCATGCGCTGACAAACTATGAACTTTTATAAAATGACTAAGGTCTGGAGTTCACTGACTCTAAGTCTATAAGTGTCATTGCAATTGGATGAGTGACGCAATAAGTAGTTATTTAATGAAACTAAATAATAATTTGAATCATGATTCTGTCAGATTATTTACTTGATTCTTCATTGTACATAATTCGGGTACCTACCTACTTTGAGATAAGTTACCACTTCAAACTATGTGACAACTTTTTGTTTGAATTTGAGTTTAGTTTGAGCGGACTCATCAATAATTAATATTTAAAAATGATTGCAACATCATTCATTGGTTCCAATAGTTCGTACGAGTATCGGTAGATGGCTCGCAACCGTCGCCGCAAGACCGATAGTTGTATAAAAGAATTAGGATGGCTTCAGAAAAATGCTATTATACAGTAAGCGAATTTCTCGAAGAATATTAATATCTCGTATTGACTTGACATTGAATTTAAATCATTTTTTTTTTTTTTGTAATTGTATTGTTAATGTATGTAATTGTTTTGTTATTAATTTACTTTCTTATTCTGACATTTAATACCTACTCTGTAGGTACATCTTGCGAACATGTTTGACATTCTGTATATTTTAACAATTTTTATTGTAAGGAGTAGGTTTTGATTTTATTGACAATTGACATGAATAATTATTAATTAGACAATTTTTTTTCCATTTTCAAATTATTATTATTCTGAGTAGGAGTAGGAAATCTAAATTATAATTTAAATTAAGTATTAATTGTATTGTTGATCTTATTATTTTGTTATTAGCAAGTATGATAGTAATTTTCCATTGACATTTATTTACTGTCTGAATCTGACATTTTACCTAATATTCTGTACATCTTGCAGACATAGTTGACATTCCGTATGTTTTAATAATTTTATTGTTTATTTGTCACAAGTAATGATCACTGTACAAGTTGATGATAAGTCATACTGCATTCATAAATTAAAAAAATTTTGCATGCCGATAAGGTAGGCTGAAGAGAACTTATTTCCTATTTAAATGTACTACCTAACATCTTTATATACCTTTGGTCAGCAAATAAATGAATTATTATTTTTATTATTATTATTCAAGTGAAGGTTCGGTGGCTCAGTGGTCAGAGCGTTCCCCATTTAAGGGAAAGATCGCGGGTTCGAATCCCGCCGTAACCGATTAATTTTTTTATTTCTTAATCGATATGTGACAACTACCATCTTATCTTAGTGACGCCGCAACCATGGCTACTGAAAAGCAAGCGAGTAAATTACCTTGAATGTTGAAATAAAACTATATTTCCTTTTCGTTAAAAAGTGATTTTATTTCAATATTATGTTAAGTTAGCACCTAAGTATTATAAATGCAAAAGTTTGGATAGATGAATGGATGTTTCTTAATCACGCCAGAAAAGGTGAACGGATCTGGGTGAAATTTGGCATAGAAATAAATTTTGGATTAGCACATCGACTAGGTCCCTATTCTTATGTATATAGCAGGAGTCAGCATTTCAAAAGAGTAGTAGTATTATTATTTAAAAAATCCCTTACCAGCAACAGCGCCAGCCAAGTGTACCATCAAGGAAACTTTTACTAAGAACATCAGTGCCGTTAGTGATATGAAAACCAATAGCTGGATGACTACGCTGTAAATATTCATTTCTCTCCAGTTCTGAAAAAAAAAATACATTTTAATATTAACTTTGTCTTTGACTGATCTTATATAAAAAACAGAAAAACTCGCACCTTTAAGCATATTGTAATAAGTGTCATTCTACGCTCAACCCTACTCAGAATACAGACTAATTTGGTTTCGGCCGGGGTGCGAGGGATATGCCTGTCAACCTCACCTTCGGTAAACAAAACGACCCACAGGCGGCTAACTTGGTTTTGTATTCTGAGGCGCAAACATGTTACCTTGTTTCAATTGCAGGTTCTACAAGTGGGGCGTTCAAAAGCATTTGTCAACGCCTTTTTAGGATCGACTGCATTTGGAATTATGGTCTGTATCTTCTGGACTTTAACCTAGCTTCTTACCATCCAGCACCCCTTCAATTTAATAGACTGAGTATATAAAAAAAACTTACTATGATAATGGTGGCGGCATGAGCAGAACTCAGCGCAAATACTCCGCCGGAAGCGCCAAAGATTACTGCTTGGGGTTCAGTGAGGCTCACCACAAGAGAACCGGCCGCTACACCAGCCAGGTAGATGAGCATGACGCGCCACCATCGGTGCACAACCTCTAGAGGGTACCCCACGAAGAGTTGGATTAGTAAGTTGCCTAGTAAGTGCATGAAACTGGAAGGAAAAATAGAAAGTACATTTGAATAACATAAATAATTCTATATCTACAACATTCTACTCCACGCTATTTAGACCCATGGTCAGCATAGCTTAACTAACTTATGTTATGGAATCTAGAATGCGGATAAACATACTTAGATACTTTTTTTGTAAATATTATACACATTCATGCATACAAAATTCGCACTGAGCGGAAATCGAACCCGTGCGTAGCAATCGCGTAGCGGTATGCCACAGAGGTCCTCAAATGTGTAATTAATGATAATTTTCAACGATAACGATCTTTTGAGGGTAAGTATTTAAGAAATCGTCATGTCATGTGTCTTTACTTCCAGTGTAGCCTTCTTTATAGAGCTCAACTCTAATAAAAAGCGAATCGGAGTGTTTTGTAAAATGGTTATTAACAAAAAAAACTGCGCTAGCCTAGTGGTATGGGTAATGGACTGCTGAGATGAAGTCTCGTGTTCGATCCCAGGACCATGGCGCATACCAATGACTTTTCGATGCTTTTCGAAGTTATGTGTGTATTTATCGCAGGTTTATAAGTGCCCGGTTAATGGCAATAGGCTCGCCACCTATTACATTGCGACCTAAACATAAAACTGGCGAAATGTGGGTGCTAGCACTTCTGCCTACCCCTTTGGGGATATAGGCGTGAGTTTGTTATGTTTATTAACTAAGGTTATAGAACATAACCTTAAGGTTATATCCGCTATGCTCACATACCAGTTTTGTGTTCATTTGTGTGGATATGTCAAGCTCTAGCTAGGTTGTAAGGAGTCCATTACGATCTTAGCGACCCAAGCAAACCATCTTGAAAGCCTTAGCCCCCCCCCCGCCTCCCCCCACCGAAACCGGTGGAAGAGGTTATGTCGGACTCGAACCGACCAAAACGCACGCCGCCTGTGAGTCGTTTTTGGTTGCCGTTTTTGATTTTTGGTTTGAGGTTGACAGGCATAATTAACACCACATTCCGCCAACTATACCTTTCAATCCCATGTAGTAGAGGGCGAGCCTGGTAATCGCTCCCTAAGTATGATAAGTTTAGCCACAGAAAGTAGAAGAGCGCACTATGGTCCGAGAGACTTGCTTTAATGATAAATATAATAAACCAATAAAATCATTCACTCACCCACTATGTACCAACATGTATGTTACAAATCGCCAGACTTCTTTTCTCTTAGAATTCTCGTAGATAAACCAGTTCGCCACAGTACCATTGGCATAAAAGTATCCAAAAGCAGCATCGCAGCAGAAAAGGAAGATCTCTACGACAGATATGGCAATCATGACAACAGTCGGTGGCCAGAAGTTGTATTGCTCTTCGTAAGTCCTCCCTGAAAATTAGCACAGGCATATCATATAGTTGACAAATAACCTTTTTCCTTCGGAAGTCCGGAACTCTTAAAACCTGCACATGTTCTACTATTGCAAATATTCTATACTGCATTCGGTACCTAATACTTAAGCAAATGTAAACAATTACCAACTGTTTATAAAAAACATACATTAAACAAATAAACTAGGCTAACCAACTGACTAACTACATACATACATATAATGACGCCTTTATCCCCGGAGAGGTGAATTAACACATTTCACCATCATTGTATTCGGTCCCACGTAATATCGAGTGAGCCTATTGCCGTTTTCCGGGCACTATTGTTGACTCGAGCCATGCATCTGTGGCGGTGTCTGGGCTGTATATAATCTGTCTGATGTTAAACAGCCCTATCCCTTAGTCGCCTTGTACGACACCGCATGGGGACTAGTGGTTCAATTACGGTTTTTAGTCCTTAAAGTGAGTTTCTAAACTGAAAAATATATAATAAACTGGATTTTTAAATAAGACATTAAAGAAAGGCCCCTGATGCTTTACTGTTACGTCATACAGGCCATGATGATGATACATGGAAGTGAGTGCTAAGATGATAGGTATGTTATGGCTAATGAGAATGATCTACCTATTTAAGTGGCACATGAAGCATTGGTACTCCATTTGGTCAGGTACTTTTTTAATTCAAGGTACCAAACCAAGCGGAGTATTATGTTAACAATAAAATTGTATACCTGAAATCTCAACATGTCTTCCTGGCGGTATCATAATGCGTATATATCTTTCTACAAAGTGCCCAAACACCGATTTCAAGTCAGGATTCAGGATCATGTTGACGAATTCATCGAACTCCAAGTAACCGGACTTGTCTGTATCAGAATGTTTCATGATGTCTTCAACCATTTTTTCGGGTAAGTCACTCTGGTAGCCGTTAGATTTAATTATATCTTTGAGCTCCCAGTACGAGATTCGGCCATCGTGATCTGTATCGTACTAGAAAGAGAAAAAAGAAGATTTGTTTATACTAGCTTTGATAACATCCACAATGCACTTGCGGGCATTTCCGCCGCACAATGCTGTCCGCAAGCCTACTGTTGTATGACAACGAACAGCAGCACGGCAGCAGTAGATCAATTTGACAGCCGCATGCGGGTAGGGACCCGCAATGCCCGCAAAATGCATTGTGACTTGTGCCTCAAGTCTCAAACAAAATGTACAAAATAATATATTTAAATATAACATACAGGTGAAGCTCGTTAATACATAGGTACATATTATATTCACGCCTGTAAACCTCCAAAGGTGTAGGTAGAGGTTTATTAACATCCACATTTCGCCAACTATTGGCTGGGTTATAGGGTTGGCAGCGCGAGTTTGACTCCCTTGGCATAGCACACGTCCATAGGCCACGGTAACCGTTTTCCATAAGGTGGACCGTGTGCTTGTCTGCCACCTAAGTGGTACAAAAAAAAATATTATGATGTTTGCTTCCACGTAATAGGAGCTGAGTCCATTGTCGTCAATCCGGTATTTTATCGGATGGATCTCGTAAGGGGGATAAAATATGTTATGGTCACATCATAGCCGATGCGTTAGTGGCTTTACAATGAGGAACTAGTACATACATAATAATGGGCAATATAACTAATCGTAATAACCTAAAAATCTCATTCTAAATGACCACAAAACCACGGTGACGACTGACGATTCTTATGGTGCCATGGAACAAGGATAAATTATATTATGCAGCATGGTGTATGCTATGGTCATAATAACTAATACCTATAGGAGATTACAGGTCCTAAAAGGTTATTGACTGAAAAAAAAGCTCTGTAGGAAAACCTACTCTTTTTATGCTTAGGTACTTTTTTTTATATAGAACACGTCAATTAGACATCGCCTAAGGCAATGTTTATTGACACAATAAAATTTTTTTTTTTTTCAAAGTCTCAGAAAAGAGGGTCACCATTACTTACACATGCCGTGTGACAATGGTGACACTCAGCCTGACGGCCTCATCATATGCTTTTTCACGCCCCGCTTAAAGGATCCGGGACTGTAGGAAGAAGGAAACACGTGAGCTGGTAATGAATTCCAGGCCTTAATGGTGCGACAGAGGAAAGAGTCACCGAACCGCTTGGTTCTTGATCGGATGTTCTGTACCGTGTGCGGGTGACATCTAAGACCTGCACGTGTTGTCCTGTGTAGGAAAGGGGTACTGCGTTCTATACAGAGATTCTAAGTCTTGAACCAGTGGTTCGTTTACATTTCATTCGCCTTTTGATTCGGCTTGTATGGTTTTATTATAGGAGCGATCTAGAGAGGAAGGCCTGCACAAAAAATTCGTTCGTTAATCAGTAGTTGTACCGGTTTAGGTTGTTTCTAAGCATTCCTACTGGTCCTGTCAATTATGGAAAGATTTAGATCATTGAATTTTAATATTTTTGAATTCTTCTTCTTCGTGTCAATGGCAACAATTAAAATAAAAATAGAAGCTAAATGCGCCCAGCCCAAAATTTGGCGACATTGACCGCACCTTCCGTCGCTTCATTCAGGTCAGCAATTGTGCAGGTATAGGGGTACAGTGGGCACGACAGGAGGTGGTCCATCGACTGCAGAGGTGCACCACAATCACAGCCACGACCCCCCGAGTCTAGGTAACCCCATTTTACGCGGTTGGTCCTACAGCAGCCGACCTGAGTTCTCAACCTAATTAGGGACTGCCAGGTGGACCATTTAATATCATGCCCGGGTGGAAGGCTCTCAGCAGGCTAAATGCATAATATATATTTTTTAAACAAAAAATTTAAACTGAGATATATTTATTTTGACATTGAAATGTGATTTTTCGTACGCTCTACAGAGCAGGGTTCAAAAAAGCTTACAAATGTACTTCATGGCTGGTTATTAAGTAAGTAGGTATTAACCACAAAAATATTTTGTGATTCACCACTGTTAAATAGGTTTTACAAGATAATGTTACTGTCGTATTACGTTTAATGGTGACAAACATTCATGTACCTATAATTTTAAAATGTAGAAGGTGGTTTATGAACGGGAAAACCAAACTGTAGATGGTTGATTCACCTGGGCACAATGGGTCAGGAAGCATTGTAGGTATGTACAAATTGTACAAAAGAAACATATTTTTATACGTAACGAATAATGTCCTTGTACCACAATACAATAATTATAAAGTGAATTCTAAGAAAATCGCCCGAGCAATAAGGACATATTAACCAAATACTAACTACATTAAATTTTCGCATTTGGAGGGAGATTGGACGCGAAGCTCTGTTGGTAGTGTGCATTACCTCTATATTAAATGAAAATAGTTCACCCATTGTTTTTCTATGTAAACTGCCCATAAGCCTAAAGTAGTTTACCTTTCAAAAATCTGTGAGGTGGCATTTGTTGTTAGGTATCTATCAATGTGGTGTCTCTATGATTTATTAATACAGAGCAAGCATTAGAGGCAATCGGGCAATAACGCGGTGCCTTTACGCGTGTGCACGCCTGTGGACATCCTGTTTTGTGCAAATATGTGTTTTTGCACGAAATACGCATCATATTATTTGCATGAAACATCACTCGTAGGTATACGCGCATTCATATGAGGCAGCGCGGCATCGTACTGCCCAAGACACTCGACCAGTTTCAGGAAATCCTCACTGAGGCTAGAAGCATTCCCTTTTGAAGATTTTCACCCTTCGCCAATGGCTAGCAATGAAATGGCTATGGAGGAATCGAATAGCGTAGAGATGTTGCGTCCATGGCTGTATTTTACCGTCTGTACCATGGTGTTCTGATGAGCTCTTCCAATTAGTCCCACGGTCAAACCCTCCCCTTTCCTACACAGGACAACACGTGCAAGTCTTAGATGTCATCCGCACACGGTGCAGAACATCCGATCAAGAACCAAGCGGTTCGGTGACTCTTTCCTCTGTCGCACCATTAAGGCCTGGAATTCATTAACAGCTCACGTGTTTCCTTCTTCCTACAGTCCCGGGTCCTTTAAGCGGGGCGTGAAAAAGCATATGATGAGGCCGTCAAGCTGAGTGTCACTATTGTCACACGGTATGTGTAAGTGACCTGGTGACCTGGTGAATGGTGACCCTCTTTTCTGAGACTTTGTCTTCAGCTTACCATCAGGCAAGGCGAAGTCTAATTGACGTGTTCTATATAAAAAAAATAAAATTAACGGTATATCAATCCACGTGCGTCTTTGACTAAGGGAACACCCAAGGAAGGCACCTCGAAGGAAAGATTGTCAGTCGTGAAATTCGGGGGCAATCCCTATACGTTTACAGAGGCGCTCGCGAAACACATCGCATCTCTATCCCTATCCTGCTTCTGATAAATAGATGGAAAGCGGACAGCCAAACCCAGGCCTCATACCTGCGCTCATGGAACCGAGAATTCGTGAAGCGCTTTCCAGCGCCCGGTGCATGCTTTGTAGGATAGGAGAGGGTGGTCCATTCCATTCCCTTTCCGCCCCCGCCCCCTCCCTCCTATTTGGCTGTATCACCTTCTTGCAAATCAAGGTGGCCGTCAACCAGCTTGCAAGGATACCTACCTCACATCTGATTTTATAATAAAGGTCAAATATATTAGACAGCGCGTGGCGCCGCCGCCGTACTGCAATCTGCGACGTATTAATTATTATTATGCAACATAATAGGTATTACCCACTGTGCAGGTTTGTCTTTGTAAATGTTCTGATGCTGGAAATCTCCAAGGTCTGCTTATGGAGAAGGTAGGTTGTCATGGGAATTTCTTATAATTTAGCAGATTTACCTCTTTAGACTTGTCTCAGCAAGTACTATTTAGAGGTAATCTATGACTCTGGGTGCTATGTGATAAATGTGATAATATTACGAAAATTAAATGTTGTAAAAACAAGTCTTTTTTTAAATGAATAAACATTACACATATATAACATTATATTAAGAGTTTTATTAGTAGCGTCACTTTTTACAACAGAAACTATCAATCAATAACAATCAATTTGGACGTTTGACGGCATGGAATATAACTTATAATGGATAATGGATGATGTTATTTTCTTGAAAATTACGTCTTCAGACAAATTCGTTGTAACTAAAAGGAAACAAAAAATCACAAGCTAAGCTATATTTAGGTTGGGTCTAGATTGCGCTGTATAAAACTCCTAGAATACTTATTTATTATTCAAGAGTGTAAGACCAAATCGCAATACACTACCCATCCACCGCTTCCGCATAAAACATGTACCTATTGTTGCTCTAGCATGCTTCAGGTTTAGGCGTAGTAGTGGTTGATAGACAGCCTAACGACCAACTTTTTTTTAAATAGGCAGGTCAAATGCGGGTCGGATTCGCGCACCGAGGGTTCCGTAACTTAAGCTACGTAACTGTAATATATTTTGATTGCGTTGACTTAGTTTGAATTTTGCTATTTCAAGACTTCATAGACTTGAGTATGTGGTATGAATTGATAGCTCCACGCATTCCTGAGAAAAAGGTCTTGACAAACAGATAGACCGACTGACGGACAGACGGATAATGAAATGATCATATAGGGATTCCGCTTTTTTACTTTTGAGATACGGAATCCTAAAAAGCAGAATGCCACCAAAACTGAACCAATTTTCTCTTACTCTCTCCCTTCACTGATCTGTTTAACGGATAAAAAACCAGTACAGAATGTAGTATTAAACTAATGTATACCAATAGGTACGTACTTATACAGTCTCTGTTGCGTGGCGGAAGTGAACGCGGCGCGGCGGCTACGTAGCAGGCGCAGGTTCGATCCACGCTCAGTGCAAATATTTGTATTCATGAAAAATTGGATATTTGCATTGTTCTGGTCGTGTCTGGGAGAGCATGTTAAGCAATCGGTCTCAGTTACCATACGAACATTTATGACAGTCATTACGGGTACGACTTCCGCCCCCCATGAGCGCCGGCCTGGGGGTGTCAGGTAGAGCCGCCTGTCACCCTGGCAAAAGCAGGCCGCGTTTCCGGGGACGAGTTGGGGACTCTGTAGTCCCCACACCCGAGAAGAGGGCCAGATCGTGAGAGATGGCCCTGGGTCGGCCGGGGTGCGAGGGATATGCCTGTCAACCTCACCTTCGGCAACCAAAGCGAACCACAGGCGGCGTGCGTTTTAGTCGGTTCGAGTCCGACATAACCTCCTCCACCGGCTCCGGTGGGGAGGTATCCGTGGGGATTTTGCGCACGTAAAAAAGAAAAAAAAGTCATTACGGGTAGTTGGAGCTCTCAAATGTCCAACAACTAGTCTTCAATGCTTCGATATCGCCTTTGGGATGTGGAGGTCATATGGCATTCGTTTCACGGAAAATATCGGAGTTCAGCCAAATCCACAGTTAGACTGGTAGAGAGCGAACCCCAGACTCCGAGGTGAAAACTTCGGATACGACTGAGATTAACGCTAAGATGAAAGAGGGACGTACCTACACCACTTGTTGTATTTACTCGATATTGATGTTCAAAATAAGTTGAAGCCTGTACGTAAGTACAAGGCCTTACAGCCTACAGCCTGCAATTATGTGTACCTACTTACTAAACAACAAAAGACCCTGCGCCATAAGAGCCTTCTGGTGGCCCAGGCTTTCCTCTCAGGGTTAAAGAGTCAGACGGCAAACAACCCCGGAAAGCCGACTTGCCAATCAAAAACAAGCGAATCCCAGGCTCCAAAATACAAATTTTGAACGCAACTAGGAAATTGTCATGAGGATGAAGGTGAAGCTTTCTCGTAATATCGGTCGCGATATATTTTTAGCGGTTGTTATATAGCTTCTACTATTGAATAGTTGCCAGTATTGCAGTACCTAAATAGAATATTAAAATAGGTGAAAGCACGAAACAATTGAAACAGGAATTAAAGCTCCGACATTCTGGATGCTTTGGAGGGCCACACACCAAAGTAGCATTTGTTTTGCATACAGCAAATTGCCAAGAAAAAGTTGCTTCTTGACAAGAAATGACAAGTAGCATTCTCTGCGTAAATGCAAGGCATTAAAGACCCTTATTAGTCCCCAGAGCGCAAATCCCGATTAAATGAAATTAAATCCCCTACAACATATCCACACCACTCTATATCCAGCCACAAATAATATAATATAATTATTGCATAGCTTAACTAGTTTGTGTTATGGAAATTATAATGCGAACAAACATACTTAGGTGCCTTTTTTTGTAAATTTATACAAAATATACACAGAAACACCAAGACCAATGCAAAAAATAATAATATTCATGCATTCCAATATTTGCACTGAGCGGGAATCGAACCCGCGCCCCTGCCTAGCAGTCGAATGTTCTACTACCGCTACGGCACAGGAGCCGTCGTCGCATGGAACATCAAGTTAATATTTTGACTGCTCTGCTACTCATTTTCATTATTTGGTTTGTATAGAATTTTACGGGAGCAACTGCCTATGACTCCCAACCTCGAAGGGAAAGTCTATTCCAGAACCTCCTCCTCATATCCTATCAGCATGTATACCAGCATTTTGTTGGCCATTCAATTCAATTTCAATTGTTTTCATTATTGTTGTGATTGTAAGACAGTTATTAATACTGAGCAATACGTAATTAAAAAGCAATATATTATCATTACATTGAATGGAATAACAAGTATAATGTTGTTGGAAGATATATTTATAAGAACGTTTGATAATTAGAATTAATAATATCCTCGTCTACATAATACCATAGATAATATTATAATATATAATTCTAATATAGGACATACGTAGGGAGAAGGTATCATCTAGCGCAATTCTTATCAATAAGAATGCACTAGGTACTTATTTATCCAACAGAACTTATGGATGCCATGCACGCTAGGTTAAGCATGATGGTTTTAACTGTACATGCATAACCGACAGGCAAGCCCAAACATGCATAGCGTATATGGCATTCAACTGTACAGTTTTCGATGCCTGTACATGCAACCGAGCAAATATCAAAATTGATATTTTATGCAGCTCGGTTATGCTTGCGCGCGAGCATAACCTAGCGTGTATGGCGTCCATTAGAGAACCTACTATTGTATTCAACCCCTCAATTTATCCGTGTGCTGAAAGAGAAAGAATACAAATATCACTAACCCATCTTGTCCGAAGGGTGTCTTAAAAGGCGACTAACGGAATAGTACCTACGCAGACGATATCGCTGCGTGAGAAGGAAAACTTGAAATAAAACCCTGCACCAACCCGTCTGGCCAGCGTGACAAACAGTTGGCCAAAGCCTCCCAACATTGGGACAAGTCTAGTCCAGCAGTAGACTACGATGGGCTAATTGATTGATTGACGCAATTTACATAAGTGGATACCTACATAAGTGTGTTGTACCACCTACCAAAACCTTTGTGGCCTAAGTCAGTATCAACTGCTGGTGCATCTGCTAAACAATACACGAAGCTGACGCGGGCTCCCGGTAAAGTCAAACTACCAATCAGACAGACATTACTTAACCTCGAAATGATACCTGTGAGGTGTGTCGGCTCACCGCGAGCAGATGTGATTATCTTGTATCGTGTAATTTTATGGTGTGGCCTACGCCTAGGTAGCTACCTACCTAATCATAATAAATATTGTTAATTCGAAAGTAAGTCTGTCTGTAAGGCTTTTACGCCTAAACCACTGAACTGATTTTGTTGAGATTTGGTATAGGGGTAGAGTAGACCTTGAGAAAAGGCATAGACTATGTTTGGTGGCAATAACCGCAGTCCACGGGGGCGAATCCGCGGGCAACGGCTATTCTTATATAAAATTAAAAGAATCTAACTAGTCATATAACACAAGTGTCGTGCTTCATTGCTGTGGTTAAGCTGTAGCAAAGATAACAATACATTCCAGTTTCTAGGGAAAAGTAGCATACGACCACGGCTTTCCTTGATGTTTTCTTGTTAAATACTTTTTAAAGAATTATTTTTTAGTAGTCGGGTTTTAGTTTCAAACTTATTTTTGATTTATATTATTTTGGGGCAAGCCACGGCTATAATTAATATATATCTGTAATGCGCTAAAACTCTTTCAGTTCATACCAAACACAGTATATTTAAATCAAGTTTATTTTTTAACACAGTACTTTACGACTGCTAGAGGGCGCCACATTTGATTAAATGACACATAATATAGCCACATAACCAGCGGACATTCAAGACGCTTCTAACGATACCTCATTTGTCCAGTTCTAATAAGTAGAAGAGGAGCTATGAGGGAACTGATGAACCCACATACATACATTCTTTGGCTTCGCCGAAGTCGGGTAAAAACTTAATAAGTTCTGCATTGTTTGAAATCAAATTGACTAATATTAACATACATACATACATATAATCACGCCTTTATCCCTGGAGGGTTAGACAGAGGTGATTTAACACCCACATTTCACCAAAATTGTATTCGATCCCACGTAATAGGGGGTGTGCCTATTGCCGTATTCCGGGTATGCATCTGAGGCAGAGTCTGGTCTGTATATCTGTCTGATGTTAAACAGCCTTATCCCTTAGTCGCCTTGTACATCACCGCATGGGAAGAGATGGGGTGGCCCTAATTCTACTCTGCTGGAAACACAATTGATACAATATTGAAATTGACCTTTTTAAGAGATAGCTAATTCTTAGTGCATTATTTTCCCGTCAGTAGATGAACCTAATATCGACCTTAGTTGTATAATAATTATAGTAACGAGACAGCGTGATGAAATCTTGATAATACACCGATCTATAAATACATCGAGTTAGTCATTGGTCATAGGTCACTGACCACACAGACTGGGCGCTGAGGGTCGTTAAACTATATCATGCGTAAAACCGCGTATTAGCCGTCACTAGGACAGTGTTACAGATTATATCTTAGTGGGTTATGTAATATAGGGGTGGCAGAAACTGCTGTAGCTACTACGTAGGTAGGTATATCTCATTTGAATAGTATTTTTCATTTTTCCTATGGTGTGCACAGTTATGGTATGTCTAAATATAGGTAAAATATCTAGGATCTCTGGTCGTTTGCCACTTAGTCTAACAAAACAATACATTGCAGGGAAATGTGGCATAAGACCACGGCTATCCTAGATATTTTCTTGATTAGTACTTTTTTAGTAGTCGGGTTTTAGTTTTAAACTTATTTTTTTATATATATTATTTTGGGGCAAGCAATAGCTATAATTTATACATATTTGAAATGTGCTAATTAAGCCCTTTCAGTTGATACCAAACACGACAAATTTATCCATATATATTTATGTTGAGAAATTCGTGAATAGTTTTAGTAAGCCTATCTGCAAAAGTTTTTATTAGCTTACACCTAAATACGGTAACATTTTCTTAGCGGATCTTCCTAGGTATCTTGTTGTAAATTTAAAGTAAAGTTGTAAAAAAAGATCTGCTTGGCAACCGTATTGTTGTAATTATATTCCTATGAGTGACCTTTAAACCAATTTTATGGGAATCTATTGATATCTACTGGAACATCATAAAGATACCAGTTTTAAGCAGAATCGCTCAATGTGACCTTTTTAGAGCCGCGTGTAGGTTTAATAAGAACAATTTGTGTGGCAATATAATATTGAAATATGTAACACAATATCATATAATGCATTAAACATTTCTCATATTGGTGGTAGAGCCGGGGTTTACCCTGATGACTCATGGTAGGCTGATGTAAAAACCGTAAAGGATTAAAAATATATCCATTATTTATACTTACTACCTACTTATCATAATATTGTTTTAAATTAATACATATTACATAAACTCACGCCTATATCCCCGAAGGGGTAGGCAGAGGTGCTAGCACCCACATTTCGCCAGTTTATGTTTAGGTCCCAATGTAATAGGTGGCGAGCCTATTGCCAATACCCGGGCACTTATAAATCTGCGATAAATACACACATAACTTCTAAAAGCATCGAAAAGTCATTGGTGTGTCATTGTTCATTGGGTTCGATCCCAGGTTTTACGATGGCGCACACCAATGACTTTTCGATGCTTTTCGAAGTTATGTATGTATTTATCGCAGGTTTATAAGTCCACGGTTAATGGCAATAGACTCCACCAATAGAGCCAATAGAGCCACCTCTTACATTGGGACCTAAACATAAACTGGCGAAATGTGGGTGCTAGCACCTCTGCCTACCCCTTCGAGGATATAGGCGTGAGTATATGTTATGTTTAGTTCCTGAGATTAGCGCGTTCAAACAAACAAACTCTTCAGCTTTATGTAACAGAAAATTGAATGCAAAAATTTGCCATCAGGCGAATTCATATTGTCCTACATTAATAGAAATATATCGGAGAAAGTATATGAGAGCAGTGAAGCCATATTGACTTGTAATACTAAAAAAGATATACATTATATTAGGAGTAGAAAGTCTAGGAAAGCGGTTTCTGGGTTTCAAAGTGCAAGCTTATGATGCAATCAGAACTATACCTACTGTGATCTCAGACTAGTCTGAGACTGTGATGATAAAAGATACTGAGTATTATGTCCACCATTCAGAAAATAAATAAATACTTATTTAAAATTTAAATACAACAATGAATATTAAACAACCAAGATTGAATTAGAATATTGATTAGGTACATAATTTATCTACTTAATTAAGTTTGTATACTTCTACGAAGAGCACCAATTCTAGTAATAATGATGTATTAATTAATTTTGCCTCGATTTATTGTCAAAAACGATCAAGGTGTCAATGTTCTTTCTTGGAAATTGTATTACGAAAATACTATTTTCGACATTTGAGAATATGAATAGGTTATTTGACAATTTTTTTATACTCTCGAAAAATTACCACCTTATTTTTTTATACCACTTAGGAGGCAGACAAGCACACGGCCCACCTGTTGGAAAGCGGCAACCGTGGCCTATGGACATGTGTAATACCAGAGGAGCCACACTCGCGCTGCCGACCCTGTAAGTACAGAGTTCTGTGCCGTCAGTGTAGAAGACAAAGCAGGACAAGCCTTAGTCTTCCCACTGACAGCACGAATTCTCCAGTGAGCTCTGGATACCCTACTCACCGCTGGGAACACAACACAAAGTTATTATGGTTATGGCCGCCTATTCTGTAGGGTGGAGGTATAATGATATCATCATCATCATGTCAGCCACACATAGTCCACTGCTGAACATAGGCCTCTCCCACAGACTTCCAGAATGACCGATCCAAAGCAGCCCGCATCCAGCGCTTCCCGGCGACCTTGATGAGGTCGTCCTTCCACCTGGCCGTTGGGCGTCCTACGCTACGTTTGCCCGTACGCGATCGCCATTCCAGACCTTTTTTGCTCCATCGGCCATCTGTTCTGCGCGCTATGTGTCCCGCCCATTGCCACTTCAACGAGCTAATCCGCTGGGCTACGTCGGTTACTTTTGTCCTCCTACGGATATCATCATTTCTGACGCGATCACGTAAGGAAATACCGAGCATAGCCCTCTCCATAGCTCGTTGAGCGACTTTTTTAGGAGACCTATAGTTAGGGACCGCGTTTCAGATCCGTAAGTCATCACTCACACATTGGTTAAAGACTTTCGTCTTCAGGCACCGAGGTATGTCGGATAATGATATAATGAACTGCTAAAGTGAAATAAGTATTAGTTATTGCGACAAGACGATAAAAACATTTTTTGACGCGATTGAACCATTAAAAATGGTTTTATTTCAATAAAATAAAACTCTTCAGTTTGATTAGGCACTGGCTGTTGCCTGCGGTCCCCTGCCTGATACCATTCCCGCTGACCCTCTTCGGCTTCGCTATTGGCATACTCCGAACCCCCGTTGTACCCCTTTAACCCATATGCCCAAATAGTAATTTAATAGATTTCAAATAATGATAGGCACCTACAGAATATATTGATATAAAATTACTGCCCCGCTTCCTTGAATAGTAGAGTGCTCTAATGGAAGCCTCTGTTACTAAGAAATAATGCGGCTTCCTATTGGTAAAACATCAATTCAGTAGATTCAGATATTACCCCTACAACGTCACAAACTTTACCATTTGTCGCTGTCAATTTCAAGAGGTGTCGGTAACAGTGTTGCGACTTCAATGACCACTGCAATGCCACTGAAGTAGTATGATCAAAATTGTATGATATCATGCTGATTCATACGTGTTTGTTTTTTTTTGTCTACATTCATTTGGTGTGTACGAGGCATGAGAATACGATAAGATCTCATATTTTATGAACAAATAAATTTGAATTTTGACTCTATTGAACATTGGAGAAAAAAAACCGGAATGTGCAATCAGGCTTCCGTACACGTTTGAATTTTTCAGTTTCAAGGTCTTCACTTATTTGGTATAGTTTCATCTTGATTCACGCATTCCTCAGGAAAAGACCTTGACCGAAAGACATACAGACAGACGGACAACCAAGTGATCCTATAATGGTGCCGATTTTTTCTTTTTATGGTATGAAACCCTAAAATATCCATAGATAGGTACATAATTATTCCAAGAATCTGCTGCATATCTATAAATAAAGCAGTTAAGAACCGGATTCGTAGACTGTTCACATTACTTATGCAGATATGCAGGAAAATCTGACCTTTTGTATTTAAAAGATAACAATTTTTTTTTGCGATACCGACCAGATATTTATATTTATGATTTCCTTGAAATGAATATTGCTAACCAAAATTACTATTAAGTATTCCTGTTAATCAATTCAGCTAAGCTAAATTGCTTGTGTTTAAGAATGAGTTCTTGTCGGTAGTGTAATGGTATGTAATGGTCAGGATTTGAGCCTGGGTCCTCACGATCGTAAGGCCGGCTGCTTAATTATTACCACCGTAAGTTACATTGCATTGGTATAGGCTGGTACAGCTATACCTCAGGCCACGTATCTTGGGCCCGTGAAATCGCGAGACAAACGAGCCTCTGGTGAGATGCTTGATGAAATTGAAATTTCGTCCACTGCAGTAGCACCCCGTGGTATCCTCAAATGACACCAAAAAAGGTGTGCCTACTGTGCGTACAGAGCACGTTTTGTGGTTCAAGATAAATGTCCCGAGTAATACGAACAGCCCGCGTGCGAGGGAAATACCTTTAACACCTGAGCCGATGCCGGTATGCGTTTATAGTCGATTCGAGTCCATCATACTTATAGCATGGCCGGCGGGGGAATCCGTGGGGATTTCCAAATGAAAATGAGGTACAGCTTACAAAACATTTGAATAAACTATAGAAAGTGTGTTTAGCTATGGTAATATAGACATGTCGGGATCAATTTGCCTTTATTGCCTTCCGTTCCCTTTAGCCGACACTAAACATACTATAATAAACATAAAACATACAAGATAAAGTACCCGCTTGACAGCATAAGGCTGTAAAATACGTAGTAAAAATGATAGTTAGCCAAATGTGGGTGTTAATAGACCTCTGCGTACATCTTCGGAGATTTACAGGCGTGAATATATGTATGTATGAATGTCTCCCGTTTGCTACGGAGAGAATTGGCTTTATTATATTTCTAACTCATTCAATATACCAACCTACTTCTGATTTATTTCAATGGGGATTCAAAACAAGTTTATCTTCACCTGGGACTTCCCCAGTGTCATTAGTGGGTGTGTTCGTGGGTCACTACTGTGTATCATTAGTCCCCTTTAAAAAACATGTGGATACAATGTTCTCAGTTTTAAAAAAGGAACTCAGTAGGTAGGCAATACCTCGGTGCACGCATTACGGACCTAAATCGCGAGACAAACGAGGTCCCGCCGTGAGGCGCGTGCGTATTGTTTTGTAATAATCTATGTTTATTTGAGTTCATCCACCGTAGTAGATAGAACCCAAGACATTCTCAAAAGACAGTCAAGATATGTGTACTGCGCGTATAGAGCACATTTTAGGTCCAAGATATATGTCCACAATAACTAGTCTTTTATTCATTACCTTATCGAAGATTCCCCGCCAGTACGTCTCTGACTTCGGGGAGACGGTCATCAAAATCCTCATTTCTCTTTGTTCCGCAGTCATTTTCACTCAAAAACATTACACGTAGGTAAATATTTTTTTATAATCTAGTATCACAGATCACAACACAGACTTAAACTTAAAATAAAAACTTTTTACACTAATATTATACACTCTGTGGTAGTCTATTTTAAATACAATGATGTTGTTTTATTTAAATTTTAGGTTTTTAGTGAATATCTTCTTTGAAAATCTTTAAAATAGTCATTTGCGCTGTCGAAAACACGAAATATACTAATGTCGCATCGTGCTTGGCGGCATGTAGACTGAATCACAAACCAAACTGAACTGACCACAGAAACTGACTGAGCGACCGGTTGAGATATTGTAGACGCGATTTGTAATTAATGTGTATACGTGTTTGTATCTTGTGTCCCACATGTTTTTTCCTCATATTGTAGACAATGACGTATTTGTGATAGGTATTCTAAATTCCATTTTTTTTAATTTTACTTAAGTATTTAAAGTTATGTACTTAGTCACATTAATTTATCATTTGCATTCTTCTGTTTAATTTTTTTTCTTGAAGATGTTACGCTATGTGTTTGTTACTTTTACTCTCAAAACCGGTTGCGTTCTCGTAGACCTTCATACCGAATTGATGATGGGTGAAAAAATGGAATCCGGACTCGACGGAGGCGTTTGTGACATATGACGGTAGTGGTAGTGCATTCCACTGCTTCGTTGGAGGCGCAGGTTTGATTCCCGCTCAGAGGAAATATTTGTATGCATGAAAATGATATATGCGTTGGTCTGAGTGTTTCTATGAAAAATATGTAAGTATGTATTTATAAAAAAAAGTATTTATGTATGCTCATTCGTATTCTAGTACTCATAACACAAGCTAGTTATGCTATGCTTACTTGGAACTATATAGCGTTGGGACTTTTAGATACCAACTGGCATTAGCGCTTAGAAGAAGCGACTTCATTGAACCTTCAATTGTTTCATATAGGCACATAAGTGAAATGTAAATAAAGCTTCAACGACTTGGGTTTTTGAGTATGTCCGACTACCAATGGAGTCTGGCACTCCAGATAAAAGCTATTTATACGTCTTTATCAGTATGAGCTTGGAAGGCTACAGCAAGTCAACGGCCCGAGTTGATATTTTAACCGAATTCAAAAATGGAAGGTGGTTTAATGTGTACTCATGCCATAATTTAGGTATGTGCCAAAATGCTGTGATATGATAGTGATTGGTCACTATTCTCGCTAGCTCCCGTTATAAGGAATAAGGTCATTTCAAGAATTTATATTCTGTGCTTGATGTGTATGGAGGTCTGTCAAGAAAAAAATATACAGGTGACCCAATTCATCGCTTGAACACAGGCCTTCGTAACAGAGTTTGTGTAGTTCTAGCAATTTCCAATATAGCATACATAACATATATTCACGCCTGTAAATCTCCGAAGGTGTAGGCAGGGGTGTGTCAACACCCATATTTCGCCAACTTAAGCCGTCGAAACCCATGGTGAGGTTATCCGTGGGAGTTGCCAGACGAGAAAATAAAAATAGAAACTGATATATTTGTTTAGGTGAAACTTTCAAAAATAAACACAACAGAATTAAAATAACGCAGTTTATTATCTGCATTCCACTTCGCCATTTATAAACATAATCAAATTACAACAAGATTGTTTGTGCGAATAAAACAATAGCTACACAGACATAGCACAGGAACTTATACTAAGGCATTCACTTAAACATAAACTCTTCGAATATTGAAAAATAATAATACTTATAATCTCAAGCTAATTATTTACATATCGACGGTTGAAAGGTCACAGGAAGCAAACGATCAAGAATTAGATAAAAAAATATTCAATAATGTTAACGGGACTTCACGCTATCATAGTACATACCTACACCATGATCGCGTTAAGTCCCGCTAACATTATTGTATATCATAGAACGCGATAGTTTAAAAGTTATTAGGAAAATTATTGGCTTTTGCGATGATGTTTAGAATCATTTTCCTTTGAAAACTCTATGTCGCTTGCACTCCTTTTCCTTTGAACCGTGTCGATTTTCTACATTCAATTTCATCGGCACATACAGGATGGTTTCCGTCGTATATCTTTAAAATTGGCGATGTAATAATAGTTGCTACAAATTTTTTGTTCCATTTATGCTAACCTCAGATATAATTCATTCAAATATTTTTGATAAACCAATTTGATTTGTTGATATGGCGATGAACGGATGACAAATGTATACCTGTAGAATACTTTGTGTTCAACAAAGTACTATAGAATGACAACAAGGAAAATAATTGCGTAAAATAAGATTGCGTGTCGCCCGTCAATTTGTATGGTTTTGCCATAATCATGCACCATGTAACCACACGCAATGACGCGATGACGGTCAATGTATTCACACAACATAAAAGACAATCTGTATATTTTTTTCACTACGTTAACATGAATCACAAGACACTAGTGTCTTTAATATCGGCAAGGGTTGACAGCAATATGTATACAGGTAGGTGATCTTTTCAAGTTTTGAAACAATATTTTTCAAAAATTAAATTATGCCGTTTTAGTTTTCGTTGTAATCGGATTAACTCTTTTGAGTGCTTTTCGCTATTTCTCATAGCTTTGTATTTTGTACATCCACAATTCCACACTCACTTTAAAAAAATCAGCCTGTATATAAAAGTTGAATTCGGCAACAATGACAAATTATTTATATTGACCTATAACCTGTTACGTAGCAAGATGTGTTCGAAACAGATTGGTTATTTTTTATGACGTCATAGAATAAAGAACAACTTCATTGATGCAACTGTAGGTTTCTTATATAACTGTTTGTCATTTATCGTAATATACGTCACACATAGTAAAAACTCATTCTGTTACCGAGTACATAACAAGGGAACATGTTTAACGAAATAGCGTGTGCTCATAAATGAATTAAGGCCGTCGCCGTCTGCTGCCACAGGCGTGTGCACGCATCAGGGTACCTGTTTCGTGCAGTACAAACAGTACGCAGGGCAAGGCACAAGGCACCCCAGAAGGCGTGGTGAAAGCTACTGATCCGACTGGGATTAACGCTACGATCAAGATTAAGTTTTTAACGAGTGTGTGCGCATGCGTACATATGCACGCATAGACAGCAGACGAAGTGATAACGTTTAAAAACTGTATAAAAATAAGTAGATATTTATTGTAAAATACACTGTATCAACTGTGTTTGATACAGTAATCACAAGCGTTTATAAAATGCGATTCAATGGTTCAAATATAACATCATAGTAACTAAAAGTAAGATTTTCAGCAATTAAAGCTAATTTATATTTCTCCTAAATATAAAAATAGTTGTTTTACCATAAATATGTATCTTGGTTTTAAAATATGCATACCTACTAACAATATTTTTACTTATTAAATAATAATTACAAAATTAAAAAAGAAACTATGCTGAACACAACAAAAACTCTTCGTATATTTTACAATTGTCCTATAATTAAGTTTTTATTTTTGTAATGGCAAGTAGTGAGGAAGAATGGTAAAAACATTACGATGTTGCATGTGTAAAAAATATATTTTGTATATTTATACATAATATTTTAGCTTATTTATATCAATAGTACAAGTTGTGTAAAAATGTTTGTTTGAAGACTAACGGCGACGGTTAAGTGCCATCTACCGATATTTGTTACGAATTATCGGATTCGTACGAATATCGGTAGATGGCACTTAGCCGTCGCCTTAAGACGGATATATGTATAGAAGAATTTGGGAAATTTTGGGCGAACGTTCTGTGGCTTAGTGGTCCCTGTAAAGGAAAGATCGCGGGATCGAATCCCACCTGAACCAATTTTTTCTGTATCTTAATTGATTTGAATAGTTAGCATACTAAAATTCGAAATTTCATTCAATATATCATTGCTAGCCTGTTTTGTTAGATTTAGTTTAAAAAATTGTCAATCGTAATAGATATGTTCCGGTTTTGTGACGTTAAAACTAGTACCGTAAATGCATAAAACCCGCTGATAAAACTTAAAAGGATGAGTTTATTTCAAAAATATATTTCAGCTGTATTCAACTATTTTAAATGAGACATTTTTATAAGTTTAGTTTTGTGATAATAATCAATGACCAACATTAAAATTATTATTATTTTTTAGTAAAAAATAAGATGACAATATTTAAACTCTATATTTTGTAGTTTAAATTTAAATATAGCAAAAAATTCCTTCCATAAATTTATGACACAATATGATCACTAAAAATAAATTACTAATTATAATAATCTAAATTCATATATTATGTATAGGCTAGTTTTTCTTACATAGTTATCTATTTAACAAAGCTTATCCAAAAATATAATGACATGCCTTTAATTCAATGATATGGATACAGTTCATAGTAGACTTTGTGCTACATCAGGTGAAGTGTGTATAGTATACAGATACATCAGATACATTTATATTTAAGCCATTCTACCACGGCTTCCCTCTGCAATGCAAGCCAGCAGTAATCGGGTTATAGGAACCCTTCACCAATAGACACCAATACGCTACAATGTTGCCTTTCATTTCGATGGGTTGAGGGTACTAATGCGAGGGAAATGCCTACACCATACAAGAACCGAGATGGCGTGCGGTTTTAGTCGGTTAAATCCGACATAACCTGCCCGCTATGAGGCGGTCAGGGGGGGGGTTACACACACGGATAACCCACGCATTGAAAATGGCCTTTTTTTTCGACAGAATTGGGGGGAATTACTATGGTCGTTCAAATATTACAAGGGGGTGGGGTGTCTAGATAATAATTAAGTAAGCAAGGGAGGGGTTTAAGAGATTTGCTTAACTTTGTTGACAAGGGGGAGGGGGGTTAAATAATTGTAATAAATCTGCTTACATAATACTTGAACGGCTCCACTCCCATGTATACCCCCAGCACGAAAACAGGTATTATTTAATTGTAAAAAAAACAAATGTTTCTATTTTCCATTTAACACACTTTCAATAGTAACAACAAAAATATTTAACTGTCATAGATACTTACGAGAATATTATACTAGCTTATTATTATTGTGCAATCTTAGCTAAGGCTTATCGTTTCTATGGCAACATTCAAGAAGGTGCGCCAACAATACTGCTCACTCAACAATACTGAAAAGTATTAAATTAAGTCGTGCTTTTCAAGCTAGCTGTAATATAATTGACAATATGATGCGGTATGATCAAACTTTTAAACCAATGTACCAACAATTTGTATCTGTGTTCGCAAATAAAGATTGAAATTGAAATTTGCAAGAATGGACAGATACGTTTCTTTAACATCATAGCTAAACTTGGGTAAGTTGAGGCATTGTTGCAACCATAATTGAGAAAAAGGGAGTCCTATACTAGGGGATAAAATAAAGGGTCATGTTATTGATACCTCATTTGCTCTCGAGGGCAGGAGTGCCTTGTAGACTGCAGTACATTGCGCTTCGTCTTAAATTTCAGCGATTATGGATGTTGGACCAGCGATAGGCGGACATTAAGACAAACGCCTTTCGCAAAGCTTTAAATTATATTATAGCGTATAGAACAGCAATACATTTTTAACACCATTTGCAAAATAAGTATTTTTTACACTTAATTACATCGAATATAACAATAAAGGCACAATGCAGGTACTTTAATAGCATATTTTTTACAACGTCCAACTTCTTGGCTGAGAAGAGTTTTAAACCTACCTTGGGGCTATATTTCTGTTCTAATTTAATAAATGTATATTATTATGTATTTCTAAATACCTGTATATTCGTTTCTTTTTGTATCTCATTCATGATATTTAGTATTAATTTCGACCAATGTAAACAATTTAAACAAACAATTTTTTTTCTAGATTACTACGCGATTTCACTCTACAATTGAAGAGGTCGAAAGACGTTACTTGTGTGAGGTAAAATGTAAGTATAATTAGTAAACTAGTACTAGGAACGTTGCACAGTCTAGTATCTATATATTTAATTCGTATTATTGATATTATTATACCCATTTACAGCAGGTAATTTGCTAGAGTAAAATAATACTGCGACTAGCGATTTAGTATCGGCTACTGTCCAGCACCTCAAGTTTCATAATAGGTAGGTACTCTGAGTATAACACCAACTATTTTTTTTTGTTTAAATACTTATGAAAAA
This sequence comes from Eilema griseolum, assembly GCA_963662185.1. Taxonomy (NCBI): domain Eukaryota; kingdom Metazoa; phylum Arthropoda; class Insecta; order Lepidoptera; family Erebidae; genus Eilema; species Eilema griseolum. Next base: position 10,748,992 of record OY759249.1, read on the forward strand.
AATTATCGGTCACATCACTAGCATGAATACGCAACAGCAATATGTGCTTAATTATTTATTTAATCAAGTTTAGAAAAACCAAGATAGTTTAACTTTCTCTGGGAATTACCGAACTTCATTTCTTGGTGTATTCGTAGTTAATTACAGTTCATCCCGGTGTACAGAGTTACAGCAGTGGGAATGCGGGAGTAATTACATAAACTATTACATTTTTCCTAACAAAACAGCCCTTTTTCCGTTCCTACAATCCATTGAATTGTCAGTCATCGTGACATTCTAAAAAAGACTGTAACTCATTACAATACGGCTCATTCCACTTAACAATTAGCTCTTAAGTTATAGGATTTGTATATTTCACTTACATTGTAGATGTTGAGTACATTTCTCCAAAAATATGTCATCAAAATGATATTATGCGAAGTATTTTTAAGACATAAATGTAAAAATCACGTTGTATAACTGAATTCTTCCAAACACATAAAAGGCCTAAGCGAAGCTTATATAGAAACACAAAACCAATCACATCAGGTACCCTAGTTATGTTTCAAGAATACTAGATACAGTGTTGCCCTATCGCATGATTCAGCTATACACAAAAATACATATCGATGCGATGGTTGAAACGCAAAAGGGTGGAAGAGATATCGACTATACAAAGGAAAAAGATCCTAAACGAGATCATAAACGCTTTACTAAAAAGTGATTTTCTTATGAAGTCCAACCGTTGTCGTCGATATGTTAAAGTGTAAAACAGTGTTCAAATTTAAATGACTAAGGTAAGAACAACTGCGAAACCATCCAGATAAATTCTTGAACCTCAAGCGAATCAAGCGATTGGCAAGTAACCAGCATTACTTGAACTCTTCAAGAAGAGATTGTATAAGAAGCTTAACCTAAAACTATTGCTGCTTGAATCGCTCAGTCCAAAATATGTTGGCAAGAATACCACCAATCATAAGTGTAAAATAGATAAGCACTGCCGCCCACCAAAGACGTTTCTCCCATTTCCTTTTTTCCAAGTTTCTTAAAACACCAATCCCCACTAGGAGGCCTGAAAAGAAAGTCAAATAAGTGTTTTAGATAGGTTATTAAACTTTCAGATAAGATCCATGCAAGGATCTATCTTTGCTCCTTCTACGTGAAGAGAGATCCCTAATAAATAATAACTATGAAAAAAAGTTCTTATCAACTGATTCCGGTTGCATCCAAAGCTTGTATTTTGGAGCCTAGGATCCTCATTGGCTTATCGCAATCCACTGCCGAATATAGGCCTCTCCCAATGTTGGGAGACCTTGGCGTACTGTGACCACGCCGGCCAGGCGGGTTAGTACAGGGTTTTATTTCGAGTTTTCCTTCTCTCACAGTAATATCGTCTGCGTATTTTTTCGTTAGTAGCCGTTCCGATGAGGTTCGCTTTCATATTAATTAATTATAGGTTTATCTTAACTATATGGGAATGACTACCGTGGGACCCTTAACTTCAACCTTGAGTGGAATAATTAATGTTGCTTTAAGGTTTTAGAAAGGAAACGCACAACAGGATTGTTTGAGCCTTACCAGCAACAGCGCCAGCCAAATGTGCTACATATCCAATGTTCTGTGCCGCGTGGACCCAATAGCGGTCATAAACTGCTGTGCCGATGTCGACTGCAGCGAGTAGCAAGAAGACCAACAGTTGAATAATGGCAAATTCCATCTCAGCCCAGTTCTGGAATCAGTAAAATGTGAATTAGATAGCATCCAGAAACTTTCAATGCTTGCAGGGTTGGCGGCGCGAGTGACTCTCTTGGTTTTGCACGCGTCTGTAGGTCACGCTGACCACTTTCCATAAGGTGGGCCGTGTGCTTGTTTGCCACATAAGTGGTAAAAAAATATATTTAAAAAAGCGTCCACGCTGAAAGCAGTTTTTTTGGGGAGGCAGACCCAGGGTGTGAATGCGGAGTTTCTCCACAACTATAGCCCGCCTACTAGCGTGTGATGCATCATGTATGCCTATATGCCAGAGGAACTTATGAACGCGTCTGAGAACGCTATTAAAGTAGCTGGACACTGGGCACATAAAATTTGACGAATGATATTTTTATATACAACTATGACAACATGGCAGACAGGCACACGACCCACCTAGGCCTCGATTCTGCTAAAGCACAACCACTGTCATAACACTGATACTGCTAAAAAATCCATTTAAATGTACACATTAAAGCAATGTCACTAAAGTTAAAAATATTTTTTTTTTGCAGAGAGAATTACAAAGTGTAATGAGACTATATTCATTTAATTTTGGACTTTAAGAGTATAAAAGTGAAGATCAAAATTTAATGCCCTATTGGGAGGTAGTTATCGTAGCCTATGGACATGTGTAACACTAGAGGCGTGCACCTGACCTTGTAAGAACTTTCTGATGCTCTTCTCGAAGAATCCCATATTTTAGTTGTTAACATGATAGAAGAAGATGTAGTTTCGATTTTGAGATCTACGTCACTTTTCGAGAGAAGACTAAGTAAATTCTTTTCAACGCGATACTAGTAAGAGAGTTGATACATACAGCCATATAGAAACCATAGGCCAACAATAATCTGTGCGACATTCTCGTGCGACTTTATCAAGTCTAAACTTCAAATTAGGTAATCAGTCTAGAAAGAAGCTACTCACCATAATGATAGTGGCAATATGAGCGGCAATTAAAGCGTACACTCCTCCAGAAGCACCCGCTAAGTACACTCTGGGATCAGTAAGACTGGTGGCAAGGGAACCAGCAGCGACTCCAGCCAAATACACCAGCACAACGCGCCACCATCGATGTACCATTTCCAGAGGAACTCCCAGGAAGATTTGGACTAGCAGATTCACTACTAAATGTACCACTCTGAAATAGATTTAATATATTTAAATTAGGTATGATGACGCGAAGTGTACTGAAGTCTTTTCAAAAAAATTTTCATAGTGAACTCATTGTCAATAACGTAAAGAAAAACCTTCGTGATAGTGACATGCCGAATCGTTAAAAATGTATATCAGCGGATACGTATCCGAATACGGATATTTCTAGAGTCAGGATGCATGTGATTTGATATTCCATTCAAATCACATGAATCCTGACTCTAGAAATATCCGTATTCGGATACGTATCCATCATAAATTAATCCGATAAAAGATCCGTGAAAGAGCCATCAAACAAGTAATGGCTACGGATTTTTCTCATATCTCAGATATTCGCAGATACGGATATCTATTTGCCGGATAACTGTCTAGTTTGTGATAATTGTCTTTAGACTTACCCGACATGCACCAGCATGTACGTAATAAACCGCCAAGCCTCGTGCCTCTTGTGCGGATTGTAGATAAACAGCTTCGCGATCGTTCCATTGGCATCCGTATGTCCTTTGGCGGCATCGTAGCAGAACAAGACAATCTCCACCAGGGAAATGAGGATCATGCAGACAGCCGGTGGCCAGCAGCTGTACTCTTCTTCGTAGGTGCCGTCTACATAGGTGAACATAGAATGGCTATGGTCTGGGTAACGTAACATACAAAGGCGAATGGGTTTATAGGATACAGTAGGAAACAGGAACACGGACAAGTTGAAAATAGGATATTTGTTGTAGTTAGGATAGTTTGACATCCATTCAAGATTATGTGGTATTTTTTGTAATTGAACAGTCAAAAGACCGGGTCATTATTGTTATAAATAGAATTGGATAATGTGGCAACAATGCAACAGAAATAGAGCACGCAACAGCCGAGTGATAGCCATTAGGTATTGCGACAGCAGTTGCGGGGTGTATTAACCAATTAAGGATATGTGTTGCGGTAAAAGGTTAAAGTGTATTTAATTGAAAACACACCGATTTTGTTTGCATAATACATATAGTACGAAGATTTATTTTTTGTAGGAATTCGGAGGATAGACAAACAAAAACAAAGGAGAGAAAACAAAAAGAAAAAATAATATGTTAGTAAATTAGATCAATACTTATTGCTAATATTAGTCATATAATACAAAAAGCAAGAATGTAAGCAGTAGAGTTACTTTTCTAGAATTATCGTAATCTTACTGATATTAAAAGTATTTCTGTTATTTAATTATTACGTACTGCGATACAACACCAGATGTAATTTGCAATTTCAATTACACAATACAGCTTTAATACCAGTATGATCATTCCGTTCTAGATTAACCTCACAATCAGAAGTAAACAATTCATCCGCATCAATACTTGGTCAATTTAAGTGAATCACTTACCAATTAATGAACACATTACAATATGAATATGCATTATTTTCATTTGTGAGCACAATTATATGTATATGTATTGGTAATGAGTGGAACGTCTGTGCTTCCAGACAGCTATAACCAGAGAAAGAGAGAGAGACCCTTTAAGTCTGGAGTGAATAGAGTGCTTGTATGCAAACACCATCGAATACTCCTGATGATGAAAGTATGTTTCATTAACAGATGATATAGTGGCCAAACTTGGGCCTATCAATAGCAATATACGTGTTCGGATAAAATATTTACTAGTGTTTACGAGTTAATATTAAAGCAATAAGCATACAATGAGCCTTCACTTTCCACGTGTGATAATGATCATGCACGCATTCAAAAGCTAATATTTACAGTGATATTAGGAACAAGGTTACTGCACATGCAAAATCCTTGTAATATGCTGGTATTATGGTTAGTATTAGGCATGAGTGTTAGCGTGGAACTTCTATCACTGTGTTTCTGGTTATGAGATGGTGAATGGTAGATTATGGAATAAATCTATTTAGTTCTTTTAGTGGGTTAATTATTCTGTAAGGTAGGTATGTATTTGGTTTCAATTGGATATCAATACTTTTAATTTGTAAACATACCAAGATAATCGGCAAGCTGTTTTATGTAACTCAGAGCTCTTTTTGTAGAGTGATTGGACACAATACAATTGTCAAATTTTTCACGTAAGACACCATAGTTACAACTTTTTACGCGTTTACACATGTTTTTACCACATTATTATCACGCCGTAGATTAACTAATAGAGGGCCAAATGCTACTGTCATTAAGAAAACACTTTTAGAACGAAACATAAACAAAACAACAACAAATAACTTTGGTATTTTTTTATTTGATTTGTATTAAAAACGTTTGAAATGTACACTTTACTTAATTTTCCCGATCCCCCTTTTTAACTGCGACAAATATTAAAGAACTTTATAATTTTAATATAAATATTACTAAATGAGAGCCCGAAATGGAAAACGTGCACCTGACTGCGACGTACAGACACATACTACGCCAAATCCTTTCCTTAGTTGACGGCTTTGGTCCATGCCATGTCATGCACGGATGATTCGTGACGTCACATTTGAATGGGTCGACAGGCCGTAGTGCTTACAAGTGGACAGTTAATATGGAATTGTTTGTGTCCAGATATTTTTGTATGTTCATACGTTGAATGTTGATTGCCAATTTACAGCTCTTGTATATAAGGAACGTTTCTTTAATGTCTTAGGAGTTTTTAATGGTTACATTACTATTGGCATAGATAGTAGTTTCAGAGAAAATCAACCGTCGACAGTAGCTTAGTGTCAGTATCAAAATAAACGGGATATTTACCATGTTTCATTGTTTTGAGTTTCCGATATTTCGGCATAATTCGGTAACAATGAAACATGGTAAATATCCCGTTTATTTTGATACTGATGTGAGTGACCATGATAGTTTAAATACCTATATAGTAGCTTAGTGGTTTAATTTCAAAATTTTAAATTTGGTTAATATCAAAACCTTAAATTTGGTTAAAATCAAAACTTTAAATTTGGTTAATATCAAAACTTTAAATTTGGTTAACATAAAAACTTTAAATTTGGTTAATATCAAAACTGAAAATTTGGTTAACATCAAAACGTTTTTGTTATTCTTCTAATTCTTTATTGTTAGGCATATTGGTTATTACAGGAACAACTACTGTCTAATCTACAACTTCGAAATAAAAGCTTGCGCCGCTGCCTGGATCTTTATTTGACAAGTGTATCCCCGCAGAACTTGGTAGGGCCTCGTACCCGTATCTTTTTTTTTGTAGGTACATCCTTCGTGGATAGAATATCCAGTACTCTATTTATGAAGTAATCGGGATATTTACTATGTCGTATTGTTTTGAGTTTCCAATATATCGGCGCTGTTGTAAGCACCATGATTACGGAGAAAGTGGAGTATTGGCGGTGAACAGTGAAAAAAGGTTTTTAGGAGTAAATATATCGATCTACCCTCTTTCGAGTTCTTTTACTACGCGTATCTGCACTACCACTAGTTTCACTTTCACTACAAACTCGAACCCGATCTCGATCACATTCACGTCACACAATGCTAACTGTATCCACTTGCGATTTTGTTTTGGCTTATCCCAGACTGCTATTGCAAAGACGGAAGACGTTCGACAGTTGAAACCCATCATCTTGATTGAATTTTTTATACTATTTCATTTCAAAAAGTATAAATCAAAAGAAGCTTCGATTGAGACAGATAGATAGATAGATAATTCTTTATAGTACACCAACAGATTTACAGTATGACAAGTAGGCAGCATGTATACAGTTCATTGTACAATGGGCGGCCTTATCGCTGAAGCGATTTCTTCCAGGTAACCTTAGGGCTGAAGCTCAAATTTTGACGCGATATATATCTAACTCGCTTTTGAGATAGTTCATAGCTATTTTTTTATATATTCCCAGGCAAGGCCGGGCCTCATGTCGCTGGTAATAGACATATACGAATCAACTCCTAACATACAAGTCATTATTCATTTAGTAAGTAAAAGTGTTTTATCGAGATTGGTTTAGCATTGTTCTTTATCAAGCTACTTTGTGATTAGTATCTTAATCATGTTTCTTATTTTCATCTGTAGCTATTTGTAAACAAGTAGGTAGGCAATCTTTTAAATGCATATATTATAATACTCGTGACTCGTGTCTACTAAAATCCCGCTTGAATGCTTAATGCAAATGCTCACCGAAATACGAAAAAAATTGGCTATTTACAAATAGCTACAACAAGTGAACCTATGGAATTTCTTTTTATTTATACTGCGTGCAAGTGGTCGTGTGCTTGTCTACCACCTATAGACAAGCACACGACCACTTGATGGAAAATGGTTACCGAGGCCTGTGGACGTGTACAAGACCAAGCGAGCTACACTCATGCTGCCGACTCTGCTAGAACCTTCTATTGCCCTTCTTGAAGAACCCCATACTCTAGTCGCTTGGAAAAATACAAAAGGAAGTACGTGATGTGATGTTCGTCAAACACAGGGTCACCCTGACCAGGATACGGTAACGTACTTTTACTGCGCCGAATTACATTGATATCCTAAAGTATATATGTGTATAAAGTAAAAAATAATACGGCTACAGTTTTTAGTAACCTTGGAAAACTCCATCCAATAATAGTGACTCAGTTTCTGATGATTCACGATTATTATAATTCGTTAGTTACACTCGTCTGCCTTTCCCTTCGGGGATGTACAGGCGTGATTATTTGTATGTATGTATAGGTATGAATGCGTGTAGTGATGTTAGACGTGTGCCTGAACTTGTGAGTATTATTTTCTGTTTTATTTACGTCTAAACGCGTTGTTTTCACTACAGGCGTTCCTTTCCTCTAGGCGTTCAAGTATATTTTACTAATTACTGGCTCTGCTGACTTCTCGATTCCGCCAGCGTTGTAGTAGCCCTTTACATGCACAGGTACATACATACTATAGGGTAGGCAGAGACTACGGCTTTCCACTTGCCACTATCCTTTCATACATCTTTCGTTTCTTCTACTTTCATAATTTATTTATTTTTCTGTACATCCTATTAAAAACCGCGGTAGCTTAGTGGTATGGGTAATGGACTGCTGAGATGAGGTCTCGGGTTCGATCCTAGGTTTTATCATGGCACACACCAATGACTTTTCGATGCTTTTCGAAGTTATGTGTGTATTTATCGCAGGTTTATAAGTGCCCGGTTAATGGCAATAGGCTCGCCACCTATTACATTGGGACCTAAACATAAACTGGCGAAATGTGGGTGCTAGCACCTCTGCCTACCTCTTCGGGGATATAGGCGTGAGTTTATGTTATGTTATGTTTTCATACATGCTCGCCGGTTTCCGGTACTCTTGACATGTCCTTTGTTTAGAATGTCTTAGATCTGATTGACGTATGTATGTCTACGTCACACTATAGTAGGTACAACTGCTTGGGGATTCTGTCCCCACACCCGAGGAGAGGGCCAGATCGTGAGAGATGGCCCTGGGTCGGCCGGGGTGCGAGGGATATGCCTGTCAACCTCACCTTCGGCAACCAAAGTGACCCGCAGGCGGCGTGCGTTTTAGTCGGTTCGAGTCCGACATAACCTCCTCCACCGGCTCCGGTGGGGAGGTATCCGTGGGGATATTGCGCACGTAAAAAAAAAGTAGGTACAACTGCAATTGTCTGACATAAATCTTTTCTATGATTTTTTAAGATCTTTAGATAAGTAGCTCTAGGTAAAAGTGATTCTAATTGGTCACTTAAGTAGTAAGTCAGACGCCATCAGCACCGGTTGCCTAAACTAAACAGTCTAAACCACCGCCATGCTTAGGATGCAACGGGGGCTACCCCTTTGATATGCTATGTTTATTCAGTACCTATTCAGATGAATCAAAATTATGTGCGTAAGATTCGTCCTGCGGTTACAATATCCACAAGTATTTAATAGAATGTCACAACAATAATTATATTTTGCTGGGATTGTTTTTATAATTCTGAATCATTTCATCTCAAGTTACCTACTTGTGTTTGAATCACTTTATAATATTATATTACTTATTAGAATACCCATTTGGTTTTCTTTTACACAGTTTACCTCAAGTTACTCGAAAGGTACTCGATAATATAGGTATTTAAACTATCGTGGTCACTCACATTAGTATCCAAGTAATCGGGATATTTACCATGTTGTATTGAGTTTCCGATATTTCGGCGCTGTTGCAAGCACCATGATCACGGAGGAACTGGAGTATTGGCGATGAACAGTGAAAAAAGTTTTTTAGAAGTAAATATATCGATCTACCCTCTTTCGAATTCTTTTGCTACGCGTATCTGGACTACCACTGGTTTCACTCTCACTACAAACTCGTACACGTTCACGACACACAATGCTAACTGTATCCATTTGCGATTTTGTTTTGATTTTGCCTGTACATCCCCGAAGGGAAAGGCAGACGAGTGTAACTAACGAAAATTATAATAATCGTGAATCATCAGAAACTGAGTCACTATTATTGGATGGAGTTTTCCAAGGTTACTAAAAACTGTAGCCGTATTATTTTTTACTTTATACACATATATACTTTAGGATATCAATGTAATTCGGCACAGTAAAAGTACGTTACCGTATCCTGGTCAGGGTGACCCTGTGTTTGACGAACATCACATCACGTACTTCCTTTTTGTATTTTTCCAAGCGACTAGAGTATGGGGTTCTTCAAGAAGGGCAATAGAAGGTTCTAGCAGTGTCGGCAGCATGAGTGTAGCTCGCTTGGTCTTGTACACGTCCACAGGCCTCGGTAATCATTTTCTATCAAGTGGTCGTGTGCTTGTCTACAGGTGGTAGACAAGCACACGACCACTTGCACGCGGTTTAAATAAAAAGAAATTCCATAGGTTCACTTGTTGTAGCTATTTGTAAATTGTCAATTTTTTTCGTATTTCGGTGAGCATTTACATTAAGCATTCAAGCGGGATTTTAGTAGACACGAGTCACGAGTATTATAATATATGCATTTAAAAGATTACCTACCTCCTTGTTTACAAATAGCTACAGATGAAAATAAGAAACACGATTAAGATACTAATCACAAAGTAGCTTGATAAAGAACAATGCTAAACCAATGGCGATAAAACACTTTTACTTACTAAATGAATAATGACTTGTATGTTAGGAGTTGATTCGTATATGTCTATTACCAGCGACATGAGGCCCGGCCTTGCTTGGGAATATATAAAAAAATAGCTAAGAACTATCTCAAAAGCGAGTTAAATATATATCGCGTCAAAATTTGAGCTCCAGCCCCAAGGTTACCTGGAAGAAATCGCTTCAGCGATAAGGCCGCCCATTGTACAATGAACTGTATACATGCTGCCTACTTGTCATACTGTAAATATGTTGGTGTACAATAAAGAATTATCTATCTGTCTCAATCGAAGCAGAATTTTAAAAAAAATCACAAAAAATAAACAAATAAAAAAAATACCGCAATGCAAATGGCACCAACGCGACGCTGTGCAATTTCAGAGCACAGATTACCTAAATAGTTAGGAATGGCTATAAGTAGAGTACAGAGTAAAAAAAAACTAAGTTGAGATTGGATTCAAGATTCATTGCGACTAATTTTTAGAATTCACAAGGCCTAGTTATTTTATTGCTTAAGCCTAACGAGACTATAGCACAGAATGAGTTTAGGTTTAATCCATAAGTTTTCAATGCAAAAAATTCGAATCGTATTGGCATATGTGTCATAAATATCAGTCTTTTTTTACACATTTGGTATTGGTTAGATGGTAAGTATGGTAACCTATAATACTTGTGAGCTAAGTATGAAGCAAAGTAGTCTGGGAACGAGACTGTGCAGATGTAGTAACAAGTACATCTGCACGTCAGATCATTATAATAAGCTTACGAGATAATATTCAACTGATTGAGCATGAACAATGTCGTTAAAGAAGACAATGGCAAAACAAAACCATTCATGAAAAAATAAAGAAAATTTAAAAAACTTCCATTAAAAGAACAAAATGTAGATATCCAGGTCATAGGGTTATGAAAATTTGGGGACGTTAACAAGAAAGAGACGTTAATAAGAATAGAAAGTATAAAGAAACATACAAAAACAAATAATGTAACAACAACAATTCAAAAGTTAAAGTAGCGATGGTCAGGCCATACAATTAGAGGTAGGGAGAAGTGGTCAAAGGCAATAATAAACTGGTTCACGAGTTACAACAAGAGGAAAAGGGGTAGACCATTCAGAAGATGGGTAGACGACATTAAAGCCGTAGCAGGTAGTACATGGATGAGGACGGCGGGGGACAGAGCGGAATGGAAAAGGTTGGAGGAGGCCTTTGTCAATTGTGGCACACGGATAGCATCATAAGTAAATATTGTAAAGCAGAAATAATGTTAAATTTTACACTGTCCGAAAATAAAGGCTATTATTATTATTATTATAATTTTTACATTATGACCAAAAATGCAGATCAATTTCGCAATAATCGCAATCATGTATCTGAATATTTCTGCTTCGCCAGACAGATTCAGCATTACACCTGGTCCTGGAAGCGTGGATGGATGATCGAAACTTGAAAAATTTTTCAGAAGGAGAACGATCTGGTTTTCTGGAATCTACCCAACAATATATTCGGCACACTCATTTGAATGAGTGTGCCGAATAGATTAACGATAGATTAGAATAACTTAATCCAGGATAATTCTCAAATTCTTTAGGTATTCGATTAAGATAGGAATAAGCGATTCAGCTCAGGCGGGATTCGATCTTCGATCTTTCAAACGATAGTAAGCATTCTAAATGTTTTAAAATTTCATTCAATCCTTTCGGTAACTTATCAACGAAGAAAGAAGTATATGGATAGATCATTTTATTATCAATTTTTGATGTCGATTAAAAAGATTACATTGACAAGAACTTCAGTGCATATCTGACAGGGAACAATGCCTATTCATTAATTATAGAATCTTTACGACACATACGTAAAAGTCATCTGTAACTGTCTGTAACATAAAAACTGAAAGTGTGATATACAACGAGTTTATCCTCCTGCCGTGGAATTTAGCTCACGGTAGACAAACAATAAAATATCTAACTTTGAGAATACTTTATGCAATTACTGAGTGACGAAAAATTCACTGCCTTACTTCTATGAAGTGCACTAGTCTTGACTAGATTTGTTAATTGTAATAACAATTAATAATTTTGTGTAACCCTCTTTCCTGAGACTTTGCATTTATACCACCAGGCGAGGTGAAGTCAAGTTGGAGCGTCCTAGATAAAAAAAGAACAGAAGATTTTGAATATAACAAATTGTCTATAATCTATACATACAAAACTTTTGTCTGTTTACGAAACCCGGCTCACCACTGTCCCTAAACGAACCTATGTCCCATTTCAATAAAATAACGTAAAAAGTAAGAGTTCAAAACTTTTGAAGACTATTTGAATTATGAGTAATTATGAAGGTTTTAATAACCTCATGAAAACGTAGTTTTGTTTAAACAGATCGTGCTAAGTGCTATTACCAAAGTTTTCTTATTGTTTTTGTTTTTCGCTGGCGACATCGAACTCATCGAAATGTGTGTTTCAACATGTGTGCATTAGACTTCCGAGAAGAGGTTAGTAGGATAACTTAAAACACAATACCTAATTAAGTAACAGTTACGGAAACGACGTCGCAATCTGTAGATTGCGTATTAACACCTAATTAGAACATAAAAGTTAGGCAAGTAGGTATAGCTTTACTTGAAAGGTTGAAAATCTGTTGGCAGTGATTTTGGACGCGAGAGAGAGAGAGAGAGAGAGAGAGAGAGAGAGAGAGAGAGAGAGAGAGAGAGAGAGAGAGAGAGAGAGAGAGAGAGACCTGCGTATGATTATGTCGAAAACAATAAGAAACAGCAAAATGTTCGTGACGGGGGACTCCAACCGAATCTGGTTTTATTATAAAATATCAGAGTTACGAATACCCAAGACAAAACGACGATGGTATGTATTTTGAACTATGAGAAAAATATTATCCCACAATACAATATATAAGAATAGTGAGGTAACAGCGCACAAAATACAGTTCAAAGTGCTTGGTAAATATAGCTTTATTTTTATCGATAAGTATTATACGTATAATAGCGGCATTACTCATTAACATTGATATCGCGTGTCCTACAAATTCTTGTTATGGATGCTTTAACATATCAGATAAGAAATTATACTATCAGATTAAATACTTTCGTATTATATCTTGTATATTATGATGTAATGGCCTTACCAACATATTCGACTCTTCAACTGACATTCAAAAAAATCCTCCTGTCAACTTTAGGATGCCTATCTCTCTCGATAGTTTTCTATAGGAAGATATAGGTTTCTAGCAGAGGCGGTTCGAAAACAAATGAGTCAAACCCATCTTGTCCAATGACAGAAATCAATGCCAAGTTAAAAGATATCTTCCCTTTAGAATAGTAGGAAGCATTGATTTGCATGCTAATATTGCGGATGTACAGGATCAACTATTGCCAAACAGGCTACCGTCAGTTGTCAACAATTTTGGAGCCTAAGCAAGCTAACCTCACTTGCTAGTTCAATATACCATTCAGTTTTTTAACTTTATATTGGCCAAGCAACTGGTAACTTTATAAAGGGTATTTTATATGTATAGATTAGATATCTATACATCCTAATAAACTTCAAGGCACACCAAAGATAGTGTAACCACACTTAATGTAACCACCTTTGTTATGTTTCTTACATTTCGAATAGTAATATTTTTTCATTATAGTAATATTTTTCTAAAATTTTCCTAGCAATTTTAGCGTTTTTCTCCCAAAATGAGAATTAGTTCTTAGCAAAACAATCGGATATGAAAAGAAATCGAATTGGTTCTATAGTTTCGAACTTAGCAATAAATACATTTAGATTCACTTTTGCCTAGTGGTATGGGTAATGGACTGCTGAGAAGAGGTCTCGAGTTCGATCCCAGGTTTTACCTTGGCACACACCAATGACTTTTCGATGCTTTTCGAAGTTATGTGTGTATTTATCGCAGGATTATAAGTGTCCGGTTAATGACAATAGGCTCGCCACCTATTATATTGGGACTTAAACATAAACTGGCGAAATGTGGGTGCTAGCAGTTCTGCATACCCCTTCGGGGATATAGGCGTGAGTTTGTTATGTTTATTTATATGATTGTCCGTTCTTCTTCGTTAGGTTATGTATTATGCATACAAACACCACATTATGTATAAAAGAACATATAAATGACAATCGTACCAAAAGTAGGCAAACAAATTGTACCACCATTACTTGCGAAACGTTTATGAGGGGGTATAGATATCAGCGATAGCCGATACGACAAGATAAATTATGTATGTAGTGTAAATATCTATAGTATCAACGCTATCTAAATATAAAAAATGGAGTCAAGGCCGGCTGTAGGTGTTATACAAACTAGTATTTCCTGGTATTTTGGCTTTTAGAGCACATCACAATCCTGGCGGTAATATTATAGATGATTGCCTAATTTACCTAATAGGTACTAGCTGACGCAGATATATGAAATTGTACGCATTAGTCGGCGACAAAATACTCGACCACTAAGAGGACTGTCACGAGGACTCTTCACTCTAATTTTACATTGATTGGTAAGCCAAATATAAGTTAATCATGATCACAAAGCTAGCGTTATTCTCGGTTGCAACCGAGGCCTTCGTTTTCGAATACGGAGTTCGTTTACACCTTCTCCTTCTTTTGGTTTAACTTACACGGCCTTTATACCAGCCACTACCGTCATATCTCCCAATCCTATGGCAGAGCCTCGTCCATCACAGATATACGTAACGGTTATTGCGGTATGTGATATTGGCTTGTGGCCCGAAAATACTAATGTGACGCCACAAACACAACTTTAATTAAAGTGTCAATTTATGTTATTCTTTTAACATAAAACAATAACTTAACATTAGAACTCAAATGGAAATAAATAATAAACTAATTAAAAAATACAAATTACACTATTGTGTTATACCCATCATTTTCCTATCTCAAAACTGAGGTGCATCAAGTCAAGGTTTAGCTAATAAGTAATCTATGCTTTTTATGCGGTATGTCACGTACTGTAATGGTAGTAATAAATAATAATGAAGCAAGTCTATTGTTTTGGTAAAATAACAAGAAGCCATTATCCTTGCGTCCGTCTGTCGCGTGCTTGACAATTGTGCAATCTCGGATTGACATTATTTACTTACTAACCATGTTCCTTTCATCCATGACTAGTCACGTGGACGATGATCACCATAAGGTACGCAAAGTCCTAAGTTAAAATTAAATATAGTTTTTTTTTACCAACTTTTATCCTAAAATGTCTGGTTGACACTCTACTTCCATTGTGATACGTGGTGAGCTTTTTACTACCTCTCCCACCCTACCCAAAATCAAGTGCATTTTTCGTACAAGATAAAAAAAACAGAGTATTCACTTTTATCGCGCCTAATTTGAAAAAAGAACAATACTCGTGATGTCTCACCAGAGGGGAGGTGACGTATAGTAGCGTAGAGGAGGTGGTGTACCTTCTCTACGCTACTCCCTAACCCTAACCCTCTTCCCACTGCTGAGCCTCACGTGATTAATGGACAGCCCCTAAGTCAACTTGTAGCAAATTAGTAGATACTTTTTCGCCGCGTTGTATTGCCATTTACTGTGTCTATACAGTTTGTATACCTATATGCTAAGGTAGGGATGAAAACGGAATTCAAATTACATGGATAAGCCATGTTGAAGTGGTGGAAAGGTGTGGTGTTCTGGAAGTTCCGGCTATGGTGACACATACAGGATGTCAATTTAATCAACTGCGATATTTTTGTGTACTTTCATATGAAGTTATATTTTAACAATCATATCTATAGTTAAACATTAGATAATGTTGGATATTGTCATGAGTAAGTTCTATATCATATGGGTGTAGTGTGCTTGCGAAACATTTGCCTATATATTTTTTTATGTGGAAATTTGGGTATAACTCTTATCCCCAAATCTCCATCACATCATCGAGGACTCGACGAAGTATTTGAGACATCTGGAGGCCTACCAAGAAACACCCACAGTTGGAAATAAGTATTGGGTAATCGATTCCATTGTAAATTGTAACACATTCTTTTGATCAATACAAAGGAGTTTGGGTAAAGTTGGCGTCGTGTTGAAATTGAGCAGTGATTAATGTAAATCGTATAATATGAAAGTTCAGCATAAATTAACCAAAAGTGAACGAACTTCTCTAAACCATACTGTAAATGTTTGACTGTAAAGGTTGAATTTTTCGACCGTCTTCGGAGGGAAAGTATTCTAAATACTAGTGATAGCAAATTCCACTCAAAGGAAACATTCCCTTATTTTGAAAAGAAATAAAACTACATTCAAAGATTTCCGAAAATGCCACAATTTGTAGTGGAACCGTCTTACCTAAGCCTTTATTCAATTTACCAGGTTTGTTAGAGAGATTTGATCCTTATGATTGACCCTATCGATTGATGCAATAAAAACACATTTGTTATTTTTTTGGGTTTTAGGCGGTTCGATTACTACCCAGTAAAAATAAGGTAATGTGTCCTTTCAGTGGAATTAGCTATGTTCAGTATTTATTTATTCTTTGCAAAGATGGGTTACATAAGATGTTACATTAATTAGGTATATATGCAGTTTCGCCATATTCCAACATAATAGGCATGCAATTTAAAAGCTAAATTAGGAACAAAATACTAAATAATCTGATATCTTACTTCTAGAAATTTTCATACTGTCGAATTATTTATATTTATACATTCCAGAATACAAATAAAAATGTCATGGTAGCTATGGCTACTTAAAAATCAAAATTAACAATGTCATAATGTATTATTTCAATTTTATAATAAATTTATAATGTCAATATAGATTTTAGTCATACTTATATTATAATAGTAAATGTCAATGTCAAAAAAAAGTTTTCATCACCATTTCTACCAAATGTGTACTGAACACATCACAGCAAAGGCACTTTTGTACAGACGTAATGACATATCAGACAAGAAATCTTACAACGAATAGTAACATTTATTAACAAGCAATTTACGGAGTAGGTTTTTTTTTTTTTATACCACTTAGTTGGCAGACAAGCACACGGCCCACCTGATGGAAAGTGGTTACCGTGACCTATGGACGTCTGTAACACCAGAGGAGTCACAGTCGCGCTGCCAACCCCGTAAGTACAGAGTTTCTGTGCCGTCAGCAGAAGACAAAGCAGGACAAGCCTTTAGTCTTCCCACTGACAGCACAAATTCTCCAGTGAGCTCTGGCTACCCTACTCACCGCTGGGAACACAACACGAAGTTATTATAACCGCGGTATTCTGTAGGGCGGAGGTACTACCCCAGTCGGACTGCTCAATCGGGCGGAAATACCGCCGTGTCCTACCTCCTTAGTTTTTTAAATTCATCCAATTCTGGTATGGTTCTGATGGATTTATTGCATTGCATGCATTTATTTAGAGTACTTTCCCTTCAAGTAAGGTCGAAATCTTCCACTCTGTATATTTCAGCTCCGATATAACTTATAATGAAAATAATACATGTGTTTGGTATCAAAATTATTAATGGCCCCATACACGGTTACTCAAACCCCTTTCTTTGTGTACTCTTTTCATACATTTTTTTTATAGTGGAAACTAAATATTTCGTACCAGTCTTTTATAACCTACCTCTAAGTATTATAAAGAAGGTCGTAGAGTTTCTAGTATGAAACAACCTTAGTATTTGAACCTAATTATAAGGCCTGTGACTTCTTTCTGTACGAGTCGAGTTTGCGAAATCTATAAGTATTTGCGTCATGATACTTTTTCTATTACGGGATAAAAGTTAAGTAAATATACTTAATACTTATATGAAATGAGAGATGAATCCCATGAATTTCGGAATGAATTTTGAAAGTCTATGATGTTTGACAGAACGTTATTCGCTTG
This sequence comes from Eilema griseolum, assembly GCA_963662185.1. NCBI lineage: Eukaryota > Metazoa > Arthropoda > Insecta > Lepidoptera > Erebidae > Eilema > Eilema griseolum. The sequence continues at coordinate 10,766,778 of OY759249.1, forward strand.
TTTAAAACACCAACAGTCTAAACACACATGTGCTTTATTTAAGTCACAAATATTTAGCAGTATTCGTAAAAAGAGTTCCACCAGATGATAACGGCAGCATTTTATTAATTTCTCAACTGTCAGACACTAGTGTGTTTAAACGTCACAAAAACAAGAATGGACAGAGTATGATGACAGTAACATTAAAAAAAACGAAAATACCACGATCAGTTCTCGACACCGACCGGAAACCTGTCCACCTGTCTGAAGTAAAAATTAGTTGTTAACAAAAAGTATATCATACAGTCAAGTTAACACGGTTAGTTTGCTGAAAGAGAACATACAGATGCATAGAACTTTAAACAGGCACAGTTTAACTTGTACCTACCAATCTACCCTGTAAGTGCTACGTACTCCTTCCATTCTTCTACAGATAGTAAAATCTTATCAAGTTGTTGTAATAGTAATTTTGGTAGATATTATGCACTGTATTAATAGTTCTGATTTGTTTTGATGAAAAGAATCATTTATTTTATCGATAAAAATGCTGTACTATATCGGTTAGTATGACTTAAATTCAAAATTAACTTCATAAAAAGAAGTATTTTCTTTAGCTTTAAAGTTGTCACTAAAATGGCGATTATACTTGACATTGCTGAAGTGGCCATTAATAAAAAGAAGACGAATGAACTGTCAAACTTGACATAAGTTTGACAACTGGTTGTCATTTCTGAATACGCCAGTGGCGTGATCTACGTGCCATTTCACATTAACTCCTATCATCAATAAAATGCTTAATATTTATTTAACGAGTTTGATTTACGAAATACGAATGATGCTAAAGCAACTTTCATGCTATTTGACTCATCCTATCGTGCTGCCTTTTTAGTATCTCAGTGTATTATTAGTGCATATGGCGATTAAGTTGGCGACAGTACAGCACCGGTACAAAGCAGTACTGTTATAGAGACAAGTGCTAATAAGTGAAATCTAGGTCAAAATTTTTGTTTGTGTGCACATGTGATACCCATGAAGGCTATTAGCTGTATAATGCGAATTATCCATAGTACTATAAAACTGATAAAAGTCCTTACTGATTGTTATAAAATACCGAAAAGAAGGTAATAAAGTGTCAATATTAAAGCAAACTATTGTGATGGTTTTCTATAAGACCATTTGATTTTTAATATTCTACGATTTAGTTTGCAAATGTGTTATTTTATTTGATGTCTTCAAGTATTACTATGAACAATAATAATAAACATGTATACTTAGTACTCCAGCAGAAATATAAACAAGAAAAGCATTACAAATTGTTCTCTAATTACCTACATTACAAACTCTCACTGCTTCAATATTTACATAGCTTTATTTACAAAATATACTCAACTAATAAGACCTAGTTCAGAAGCGCAGCATGCTTCTACAAAATTATAATCAACGAGCAAAATATATCAGCTTACCTGTAGTGTCCACAGGCCTTCTCTGAGGTATGATAGAGTGTACATATCTTGCTACAAAGTGCCCAAACACCGCCTTCAGGTCAGGATTTTGCATCATATCGACGAACTCCTTGAAGTCCAAATATCCTGAATTGTCTCTATCCGCTAGTACCATGATCCTGTCTACTAGGTTGTCGGGAAGGTCGTGGTCGTATTCTCTCGATTCGATGATGGCTTTGAGCTCCACATAAGAGATACGTCCATCATTGTCTTTGTCGTACTGTAAAGAGCAGAAAATTTACGGTTAAGATTGAGAAGATTCAATAGAGAAGCAGGAATACTATTAGGTTCACGTCTTCCAAGACTGGAGTAAGAGTTTTCTTAAAGATAAATAGTAATTCATTCTATAAGTCTTTTCCAAACTCAGTTGGGGTCGGCTTTCACTATAAGAAAAGTTTGCATTTCGATATACACACATCAACAAAGTCTAGGGAACAAGGACATTTCTAGTTTTTATTTAAAAACCCTTTCTTGTAATAGTGAGTGTTTTATATCAATAGAAGCGTATTTTTATACCGTTTTTAATTTTAATTTTAATAAAAACATTTTCATACCAAATTATTTTTTTTTTTAATAAAGAATTGAATAGTGCCAATATTGAGTATTACAACCTTCTATGATTAGGCACAAAAATAACGAGGTAGTAAGAAATACAGTAATTAACCGTACTTTAAACGTTTTTAATAATCTGTAGGACCTCCTAAAGCATTAGCAACAGCTCGACAACGGCGTGGCATACTTAGTATGAGATTGTCAATCATCGTCTATGGAATATGGCTCCATACACTGCGAAGGTGTAAAAAAAGTTGTTCTTCAGTGTTCAGATTTTCCAAAGAATCACTGAAAGCTCTTCTCCCAAGCAAATCCCAGGCATGCTCTATGGGATTGAGGTCGGCAGACTGAGCAGGCCATTCCAACGTCGTCATATTGTGCTCGCTTAACGCATTGACCACTACCCTCGCGGTGTGTGACCGTGCATTATCTTGCATGAACATAAAATCTTGACCGAACTGCTGTCAATGAGGGATTACCATGGGGTGTATAACCTCCTGAATGTATTGGTTTGCATTCAAATTGCCCCGTATCCAAACGAGGTCGGTCCTTCCACCAAGGCGAATTCCAGCCCATACCATGATTGTTCCACCTTGGTAAGGATGAACTTCTTGCGGATTCTGGAGACGACTCCGACGTCCAGGAACTCGCCATATACGCACTCTTCTCGAATCAGGATGAAAACCGAAGCAAGATTCGTCGGAAAACAGAACCCGTGCCCATTGATGGTCGGTCCACTGTAAATGTGCGTTAGCCCACAATAAGCGACGACCTCGATTTCCACGTCGAAGAGCTGGAACCCTAAGCGGTCTGCGAGCATAAAGATTGGCTTCGTGTAGTCTTGTTCTGACAGTTTGATCGCTAATAACCACTTGATGCTGAGACTGGAGGCCTGCGACCAACTGACGAGCAGTAATCGTGGGTTGCCGCCTTGCGGAATTTTGCAAGAAACGATCTTGTCGCGGGGTAGTAACCCTATTTCGTCCCCTGTGACGTTTGGCAACATCCCCTGTAGACCTGTAGCGTGCCCATAATCTGCAAATTACGCTTGGTTGGGTGTTGACAGCATCCGCTACGTCGCGTTGAGTTCGTCCAGCTTGCAGCATACCAACAGCCCTTAACATCTCTTCGCGACTTAAATGACGACGTGACATGATGACTACAGTCACAAAAATGCACAAACCATACGTAAAAGACGTATTATTGATAATAAACGTTATTTACAATAAAAAAATAAAAAAAATTATTTTGCCTCAGAGAAACTGCACAATCAAACACTTTTAAAAGTTTTCCCTCCATATTCGAAAATCATTACTTATTTAAATTTATTTTTAAATTTCGAACAACTCTGTAATCTACTTTATTCTATTTTTATTTATTTGCTGCCAGTTATTTGCAAAACAAGATTTACACGAAAAAAAGTAATTGGGGTCATCTTGTTCCCTAGACTTTGTTGAGGTGTTTATTTCGAACGGCGACTGTCATTTGAACTTCGAAACTCACAGGCGATATTGGAGTTTTGTGTTAGATCTAGTCGAAGTTATTAGGCATGTTCATAGGTTTTCGTATGGCATTCGAGACTCACCAGTAGAACATACATAACATAATATAAACTCACGCATATATCCCCGAAGGGGTAGGCAGAGGTGCTAGCACCCACATTTCGCCAGTTTATGTTTAGGTCCCAATGTAATAGGTGGCGAGCCTATTGCCATTAATCGGGCACTTATAAACCTGCGATAAATACACACATAACTTCGAAAAGCGTTGAAAAGTCATTGGTGTGTGCCATGGTAAAACCTGGGATCGAACCCGAGACCTCGTCTCAGCAGTCCATTACCCATACCACTAGGCTAACATACATAAACATAACATAACATAACATAACATAAACTCACGCCTATATCCCCGAAGGGGTAGGCAGAGGTGCTAGCACCCACATTTCGCCAGTTTATGTTTAGGTCCCAATGTATAGGTGGCGAGCCTATTGCCATTAACCGGGCACTTATAAACCTGCGATAAATACACACATAACTTCGAAAAGCATCGAAAAGTCATTGGTGTGTGCCATGGTGAAACCTGGGATCGAACCCGAGACCTCGTCTCAGCAGTCCATTACCCAAACCACTAGGCTACCGCGGTTGTAACATACATTTTAGACATAATTTTAATACCAACAATAACCAAAACGATAACTCATTCTGTACTTGTATGAGAATAGAACTGACCGGTTAAATTCGATTTGAATAGGTAGCATACTAAATGCTTTGAAATTTTATTCAAGAATAGAAACTGATTGTGGTAATAGGTCTAAATAACCATAAGTACATATACTACTAAGGAGTGTACTAGGTATAAACAAAACGAATGTTATTCATAATTATTGAGGGCGTGTGGAAAATATGGAGTTAAAATAAGACTTGTTTGTAAGTATTATAACTGTTCGCATGTTTTAGACACGCACTTGGATTTTCTTAAGAATACTTGCCGATGCAGAATTTAAGTGGCGCTCATATTTAGTGATCAGCTTGTATTGTTAAACATATCTTGAGAACATTACATTAGGAGGACTAGTGCCATCAAACCATAAAAAGGTGGCATCAGTGTCGAGGGTCCCTATGACCCGATTATTGCCGGCTGCCCAATGGGACACATGGTGTTAATATGTTATCTAGAATATAGATCCGTGGGGATATAGTAACATTAAAAAAAGCAAGTCACAGGTAATGAATGGTATTACCTATATGTCTAAATAGTAACTTTTAATAGGTGAAGAAAGACCCAAAAAGTGTGAATTAGAGGAGTAAAAGCCGGAAAAAGGAACCCGGGCTCTGAGATGAAAGCCGCGGAAGCAAATTGTGGTGATGACCACTTTTGTAATAAAATGTAGTTTGTGTTTAAAATAAACATTTAAACCAAAATCTATATAGCTGCGTTAGTCTACTTTTATTGACTCTATGTATACAAATTAGCAACATCAGGTAGGTAATATGTTAGTGCCAATTTGTGCTTCACCTTCTTTTATTGTGCGCAAAATCTTGAACTTGAACCGATTAAAACGCACGCTGACTGTGTGACAGGTTGCCGGAGGTGAGATTATCTGAGACATATCTCTCGCACCCCGACACGGCAGGCCAAAGACAGTCTCTAATGAGACGGCCCTCTTCGGGTGTGGGGACCACAGAATCCCCATTGTCATTCACCCATGTTTTATTATAATATCAGTAGCATAAATGAGAATAAAATTGCTAAAATTATGCCACAGATACAAAAACTCAAAACAAATAGGTAATTTTAAAGTTTTGTTTCCCGCCAAGGTAACGCCGAGGTCGCACAATTTGTGTTATTCGTTTAGTTTTCAGCACGCGTAGATCAGATTTCCGTCGTTATTGAATAAGTTCATGACCTCCTTACTCTGATGTTTAAAACAACAATTCGGTTTTAGAAAGCGACGACCACGACTAAAGATTAGTGTCCACAGCCTCCACAGTCATCTTACTTTTGCTTTGCAGCGAAGTCAAAAAAGAAGACTAATAATATGTATGTATATCCATCTTTCACATGGTGCTCTGTCGCGGGCTCTTTACAGGTGTAACTTAGAGAAAATCACATACAGACAACCCAGCAGACAGCACTGATAGGCCATTGAGGCGTTCTCATCGTCGAGTGATAGATCTCGGCCAGACAACCTGTACATTTAATGGTATTGTCCTCCTAATGTTAGAGAGGCGTTGCTCTGGACTCTGGATACTAATTTATGGAAAACATATTTTATTTTGTGGTCCAAAAACATTTTTTTTTACCAGTACACGGCTCTCCACAGTTTCAAGTTCCTTCAGCGAGGCGAAAAAAAGCATGAAATGAGGACGTCGAGCTAGGTCACCATACCCCAAATACTACCAGCACGTGACGCCGTTGACCGGACGGGTGATCACTGTGATCAGTCCTTCTGTGGGGACTATTTCATCCATTTCCTTTCGACCACTATTACAGCAATATTATTGCCCACTGGCCACTATTGGCACCAACTATTATGTAATCTGTTTTATTGGTATTATATGTAGCTCCCGAAATTACACCTCGGACTTCAGGTGATGTGAAGTCACATTGATGTGCCCTAAACCTTTATAATCAATCCTGACTATCGTAGATCTTGCTAGTGTGAAACAATAACAGATCTATTAACGCATGTGTCACCAGTTAAGCTGCAAATCTGTTGATAAATTTCAAGGGAATAAATAGGGAACATGACGTGACTCACTCAACAGGAATATTTCTCAGATGCTAGGCTATAAGTGGGGCCCATTGCCTAGATACAATTGGCGATAAAACAGAAATAGAGGATGACTAACATGTCTAGACATTTTCGACGTAACTTTGATTAAACAGTCACGGTAACCGAATAAAATTACAAAAAAAATATTCACTTGATCTTGATTAGTCTATACATACATACATACAGTCATGTCACTTTTGGGGTGGTAGAGACAGTTTTCCACTTGCTAAGATCCTGGCATACATCTTCCTTTTCTTCTACTTTCACAATTGCTTTTTTAATTTAACCGGTGAGGATGTATCTCACCAGTTTCGGATACACTTGACATGTCCTGAATTAATCTTTGACATAAATATATAAATACGTCTTTAACTTACTGTTATATCACCGAAGAGCATATACTGTTGAAGCTACACAATTGAAATGTTTGCTACAGATATATCCGTTAGTAACAGATTTTCGGAGATTTCACCCTTCATTTAGCGTAGAAGATGTGACAAATAACGCACCCTATTACGTCGATACGAAAACATTACGAATTGTTGTGTGTTAATATACACCTCTGTCTACCCCTTCATTGTCAATGTCAGATAAATAATCAAAATAATGAACCATCACTCATTTCATTGAATCAATTCAACGTTCACACATTGTAGCGTGAACGTGAATTAAATATGACCCCATTACTGAGTAGTCTTGTAGAGCAGACGATTTGATCATGCCCTCTTTTAGTCATCTATGAACAGAGAGGAAGAGACGATACAAAAGTTACTTTACGACATGTAGGAAGTCGCTCGCGTGAACGACGGTTGTCGCAGTCAATCCAATCCTTTCTCAGGTACAGCTTGGGAAAGGAGATGGGTTATGTTTGGCTGCTCGGCTTTGTCTAGCTCTGTACCAATTTTAATCAAAATCGGTTCGCTCAGTTCGCTTCAGTTACTTTCGCATTTATAATATTAAGTACATTAGTTAGAAAGTATGTATTAGTTACCGAAATTACCAATATTTCGCTTAACCCGTTCAGCTAAGCTAAATTAGGAGTTACGTCTCCACCACGTCCTCTTGATAGTAAAGCCAAATCCATATCCAGTAAGCTGTCACATCGTATAAGGACATAAAAATAACGATGTGTTAAATGCTTCAGGTCAATCAAACAGTGACTAATGATGAACTGTTATCAATTGACCTAGCCCTGATTTTGTATTATTAAAGGTCTGGACCCCTGACATTTTCAATTGGTACTAAATTAGGGCTAGTTCATGTACATAGTACGTAGACACCTTTAGAGTACAATGGAAGAAAACATTGTATAGTTTGTGTTTGTCTGAAAAAAATATTGTCATATCTTCTATAACCAAACGCTAATCCCGGTTGCATCCAAAGCGTTCTTCTGGAGCTTGAGATCTTATCAGTAGTAAAGAGCGGGTTGGTTGCAACCGGGATTCAATCCCGGCAATCAAAGCAAATGGAGGAAAGGAGTACCTTTCCACAATTTGCTTTGATTGCCTTTCACGTAAGCGACTACCGTTTGAATCCTCTATAGATTTTTGAAGTGGTTTTTTTATATACCTACAGCCCGTCATGTGATTATTCCTAGATGGTAAGGACCACTATTCCAGATGCGAAAGAAGTGATAACAGTAGTTCCTATGTTGGCGGCCCTGACAGACGCTTTTTCACGCTCCGCTTGAAAAATCTGTTGTTGTAAGACGAGGGAAACATGTGCGCGGACTAAGAAACTACGCTTGTATCGAGACGGTTGAGTTTATTTTACCACAAACTATTCTGTACTAATACATATCGCAAAGTATTAGTGTCACATATTGCCATAAAACATAGATTTATACTGAGACGTAGTCTGGTAGGAAAACCCCGATTGTGCCGGTTTTACCGAGGTCACGTCACAACGCGTCGTCGTAAGCCCAAGTATCGATCGCAGTTTGAAAAAAAATACTACTTAATTGTACTAACGCGATCGCACTAATCGAAATAACATTTAATGGTACGCCAAGCTAGATAATCTGCGTGGATCTTTTAAAGACACTAACTGGCCATTATAATTCGAAGATGGATGTCTAGATACTTAGATCTTTTAGTCAGGAGCATCGTGATTCTGATTAAAATTTAAAAAGTGGATCTTTAGCATATGTATACTATCTAATAATAAATCAAATATCATTAAGTACTTGTAAGGGGAATTAAAAAACACAAAACGAGAGAACCCAATGACATTTAGAGTTATTTTAACTTGATTATATTATTTTATTATGTAAGTTATACGCGATTACTTAATAATATTTTTTGGGATTCTGTGTCAAAATTAAATATAGACAACAATGGTCAACGTCACAATAGCTTATTTAGGCCGCGTACACAACAACTATACGACGATGAACGAATACAAACGAGTATAATTCGTCCAGCATTACCGCACATTGTCGACCGTGGCGTAAATAATTAAGAAAAATCTAAGTCTATTGTTTTCGACGTGTCGTCCACACTGGCTCATTCATTTGCTTGTTACTCATCTGGTGTTACAAACGTCCATAGGCCACGGTAACCAATTTCCTTCAGGTGGGCCGTGTGCTTGTCTGTCACCTAAGTGATATATAAAACATCATTCGCTTTCGCTGGCTTAGTATGCATCGGCATAAGAAACAGTTGTACCAAATTTTTCACAGCACTGACAATTTTTTTATGCTGATGAATACGTTACAACTTAGAACATTCATTTAAAAATACAAAATTCGAATGAGTGGTAGAGTGGATAAATTAAGATAGCTATCCGCTCATAATGACATCATTTACATACATGGAATATTGTTATTCCTCTCTTCCCGTCTGACGTTAAAATACACAAATGTTATAATTATAATGTATACCAGTCTATTGACATTGTCTGGACTGAAGTTTAGTTTCAATCACTTTATACTCATTACAAACTTGGATGAACATTGATGCTGTATGACAGGGCCAGGTGTGGTAAACTCACGGAAAAATGGTAGACAGGATTAAGGGTACAATGGGGATGGTAAACCTATTCTGTCAGGAGTACATTTTGGTTAAAAAATTTAATATTAGCAAGACCTGCTAGAAGCATCTAGCTAGGATAGGATTATATAATAATTTGAATGATTATTTTCTTTTATGATCTGAAAACATTTAACTAGTTTCTGTACAAATATTAGATATTACTGTATGAGTCGTTATATATTACGAAAGGTATGGAATTCTGACTCATCGTTCAATTTATAATAATAAGTGCAGGGCATAATATCATTGATTAAAAGTAGGTTTCTTCTTCATTGGTTTTCGTGGACAGAATTATTTCGATAGTATTGATTGGGCTATATACTCTTATATATATACTCGACGCCGAGGAGAGTGCTAGATAGAGAGAGATGGCCCTGGGTCGGTCCGGGTGACATGCCTGTCAACCTCACTTTCGTCAACCAAAAACGACTCACAGGTATCGTGCGTTTTAGTCGGTTCGAGTTCGACATAAACTCTCCCACCGGCTCAGGTGGTATGCGTGGAGATGTTTCCCACGTAAAAAATCTCTTTCCTAGACGACGTTACCGAGAAGCGAGAAGTTATATAAGTCAGTGCGGCTTAGTGATAAGAAATATTTACTATAATGTAGACAATATTTACATATTTTATCAATCAATACGCTGGCGCAGTTCCCGTTCTATTTGCCAAGGTTATATCCATCCCTATATTGATTTATTAATACAGTTTTAGATTAGATATCATCGCCGAGTGTGTTCCATTCCAATGTGATCGGTATTTATATTGTTCAAAATTGATCTTGCCTCAATGAAGTTTCAATACAGGAAGTGTCGGCTATTATTAGTCCCAGGCGGTATGATACACGTTTAAATAAACAGAAAAGGACTGATAGAATGTCTTGTTGGTACAGAATCTGTAATGGTCTGTTTTTGTTTGAAGTTTGTACTGTTTGACTAGATCGCTCAGTCATGATTTCTTTTACGTACCTCGTTTCCAGAAATCTGGCGTTATGAATAAATCATGTCAGACTGATCCAAAGTAAACGTATTAATCAAAAAAAGTTTTGATGAGTTTATTTAGTGATTAAGGAGATAAGCTTACGATCGAGAGGTCCCAGATTCGAAGTTAAATGGCACTTTTAACACAAGTTATTTAGCTTAGCTGGAGGGGTTAGCTGGAGTACTATTCAGTAATCAGTACTTAAGAAATCTATATGGAAGGAATTATTTGACTATCAAGCAGACGGACCTCTATCCGCGGGGGTCCCGCATGCGGTTCGTTTTCATACAATAAATAGACATGGGGGTAATCTTGAAACCGACAGACCTTGTGCGGCTGTACTCGAAATGAGTGTTTCGTGGGCCCAGCACTGGCCTTATTACCTGCGAGCGCATTACCTAAGTAAATGTATTTACTTCGAAAACAAGTACTCGAACAGTATTTCATCAGTTAACTGTGTAAATATTAGCTCCAACAAGTTCGCGGCAACTCATCCGTGTTTGAACTATGATCTAACTAACACATACCATGCCAATTAGAAGTTTGTCTAACCGCAAAAATCTGTCTATAATCCATTTAGTTTAGTGAAAGTGATAAAAGGCTAGCTCTAGTTAATCATCATAGTGATGTTCACGGTTGCATCCGAGGCTTTTACCGCAGAGTCCGGGGTCCGCTTTTGATATTTCATCTTTGGATGCAAAACGAGTCTGACCTACCAATAGGTACATATAATGTTCCGTATACGTATATCGCAATAATGTAAGTATAATTGAACATCATAAATTAGTATTAATAAAATCGAAATAAAAACGAAGTAAACCGTCAAAATGAGTCAGACTGGCACTCTTTTATCTGAAACATCCGAGGTTAATTCCCGACACAGAATTTACATAATTTTTACACCATGTATCATAGTGACGTAAGGCAACGCAATGTTGATTTAAAAATGTTGGTAGGACATAGGGGAAATGTTGGCTGCTATCGTAAACACATCATCGGATGATTCAGAGAAACAAAATGCTTATTAGAAAACAATGAATAATGAATATCTATCACTTATTTAAAATTATTCACTTTATAGGTACAATTCATTCTTGAGTCATTCCACAGAATGCATCCACAATCCGTACTCATCGTCATAGACACGGCGATTATTTTAGTCTGTGGTCCCGGTTGTATCATTGCTAGACATAAGCCTCTCCCAATGTTGGGAGGCTTTGGCCTACTGTTTCCACGCTAGCCACAGGGTTTTATTTCAAGTTTTCCTTCTCTCGCAGTGATATCGTCTGCGTATTTTTCCGTTAGTCGCCTTTTACGACACCCTTCGAATGGTGGTGGTGATACTTGTATTCTTCCTCTGTCACCACACGGATATCCTTTCTCTAATCCAAGTCTTTCCCTTAATTTGGCTTATCTTGACTTTTGCGGAGGTGTTTGCTGACTGACCCAATCCCGAGAGGAAAACCTGCGCCCGAGTCAGCAATTAAGCAGGCTATGTATATCATCCAATCAGGTGAGGTTGTATTAAAACTCACAAACACTGTGAAATTGAAATGAGCTTTCTGCTTTTACTTTTCTACTATACTTATCTTTAACTTGATAATTATTAAAGTTAATTTCATCATCATCACCATGCAGACGTATTTTCCTGACCACCTCCGCCACTTCACATAGTCTTGGGCGTCCATGGTGACCATTGACCATTGTTATAGAACTGATTATTATCAGTTCGAATACTGCTTTTGCACAAGTATATGAAAAAAATACAATACCAACCTTTTGGAAACGGTTCATAAAATTAAATACCTACAGTTTTCCCTACTTATGTATAAGTAAGTGTTTTACTTCAAATGTATATTTAAAATGAAATAACGTATGTAAATATGTACAAGTGTTCGGTTGTAATGGCACTTCATGGTTTATTACACGAGTACTTTACTTACATTACATATTTGGTCGTACTCGTAAACTCGTAACTGAGTTCCATTACACAAGCAATAAAGTCTGTTGGTCGGAACATTAACGCAACTATTATGTGCCATTACATAATATTGAGCTAACTGATGTAAAACAATCTTGTGCTGATATATTTTCTAGTAGTTTATGCAAATTTAAATGTAAATGTTAATTAACAAGATTTATTAGCTATTTGTATAAGAATTAGATTGTGTGTAATGCAGGCGATTAAAGATTATTTTGAATGGATTTGGACCAATTTGAACCATATTTTTATTACGGGAATTTACTTCCTGATTTTCACGACTTGGGAAACATTAGCCTCTGAAATTGGTTTACATTTGAAGAAATATCTGTCTCAAGTTTAAAATGGCACAGTCTCTAAAGACCAATCCAATTGAATACCAGCGTCAACAACACTACTTGTTGAGTACTTTTCCCGCCATCTACAATGCACTTAGGGATGGAGTTGAAATGTTTGGTGTAGCAAATATTAATATCTAAGTAACAAGTTCACTCGTTTGTCATAGTAGTAGCATAAAATAAATCTAATTTTTAAACTATCGCGGTGGAAATTCATAATTATACAACGGTTCGGGACTAGCCAAGTCGTGACCACGGGTGCTGCAACGCATCCGAAACGTCGCGTCGGCAGAAATAGTTAAGTTCCATAATTTAAACGCGAAAAGTCCCGAACTGTTGTATAATTATAAAATAAATCTTGGCAAGTGAATTTCAACACATACCTACCTACGCAATAATGATTTTTTTGTCTTTGTGATTGCGATTGAGGTGATCCAAATGTGGAGGAATTTTAAATACCGAATATGTGTCATAAATAAAAAAAAATCCGCGATGACACATCTTTCAACGCCTTTAATTTGAGAGGGGAATCCGCTGTATTTTTTCAAAAAGTCCTCGACATATAAGTATAGTTTCCCGACATATTTTATATCTTGACCTCAGTAACGTCACAACATGTAGGTACACTATATGTGCAGTACGCATTTTTGGACGTCTTTTGAAGATAGCACGGTTTCCTACAGCGGCGGAGTAGTCCAAATCCACCAATCATAGATTAAAACGTTTACCCTGAATACTTAGATTATATCATATCAATCCGCGTGGGCCAAGGTCTCATTTATCTCGCGACTTGGGGTCAAGATACGCTGCCAAGTATTATATGTTGTATAGGCAGACCATGGGGAAACTCACGTGCAGTTGATACATGTCATTTCTATAGTAAGTATATTTACTTATTTGTACCCGTTATATTAGAGTAGGTATAACTTGTTCTCTTTACCGTTATACGGTAAGATACTGCTGTTGTGTTGTCTAAATTCTAGTGTCCGACCGTATTTTCGGTTTCGTATAGTAGTATTGGTTTCGGCGGCAAACCTGCCGAAACTAAGACCGAAACTGACACTGCATTCGGGAGTTCTCGCACCGTGACTGGTCATGTACGGCGCTTTAAATTCCATCTAAGTATGTAGGCGACGAAGACATTTTGGCGAAACCACGAGTCTAATCATGGCGTGACAGACTTGTGTTTACTTAGTCTGGCCATAAATACTGTTACAATTAAAATAAGAAAGATATTACATTTGAATTTGGAATCTGTCATTTTTATACGATTGTTCATTGTGTTTTCTAATTTTGGCGCCAATACATTGTACAATATTTTGCTATATTAAAATGGAGTGGGGTGATAAAGAAAACCGAATCGCTGTGATTGCATTACACAAAGTTGGTATGGAGCCGAATGTAATTTTTAAAACTCTCCATACGCTTGGTATTAGTCAAATGTTTGTGTACCGGGCTATTAATAGGTACAATGAGACCTCCTCTGTTTGTGACAGAATCTGGCCGTCCACGTAGTGTTCGTACGAAAAAGGTGGTCAAAGCAGTAAGGGAAAGAATTCGAAGAAATCCTGTCCGAAAGCAAAAGATTTTATCTCGGGAGATGAAGATAGCACCCAGAACCATGTCGCGCATTCTAAAAGATGACTTAGGACTTGCAGCCTATAAGAGACGCACAGGTCATTTTTTGACTGATAATTTAAAAAAGAATAGGGTGGTAAAATCGAAGCAACTACTGAAGCGGTACGCAAAGGGAGGTCACAGAAAAATTTTGTTTACGGATGAGAAAATCTTTACAATTGAGCAACATTTTAACAAACAAAATGACCGTATTTATGCTCAAAGCTCTAAGGAAGCTTCCCAATTAGTCGACTGAGTGCAACGTGGGCATTATCCGACTTCAGTGATGGTTTGGTGGGGTGTTAGCTATGAAGGAGTGACTGAGCCATATTTTTGTGAAAAAGGTATCAAAACATCGGCACAAGTGTATCAAGATAACATTCTTGAGAAGGTAGTTAAACCCCTTAACAACACCATGTTCAATAACCAAGTATGGTCCTTCCAACAAGACTCAGCGCCGGGTCTTCAGTCAGTCTCGGTCAGTCCGAAACGTTCACTTCCAGTGAACGTTTCGGACTTCATCAGAGCTGAAGACTGGTCGTCGTCTAGTCCCGATCTTAATCCGCTGGATTATGATTTATGGTCAGTTTTAGAGAGTATGGCTTGCTCTAAACGCCATGATAATTTGGAGTCCCTAAAACAATCCATACGATTGGCAGTGAAAAATTTTCCCATGGAAAGAGTGCGTGCTTCTATTGATAACTGGCCTCAACGTTTAAAGGACTGTGTTGCAGCCAATGGAGACCACTTCGAATAAGCTTTTTATATTTTAAATTGTTTTATATTTATGTATTAAACTAACACACTGTAAAAGTAATAAATATTATTTGCAATTAAAAAAATGTTTTTTCTTCGTAACAATATTTATGGCTAGACTAGGTACAGTTCGGTATTTTTTTTGTGAGTTCGATAAGTTTTATTACAAGATATAGCATAGGAATAGGTAGTAAACATGAAAATATTATTGATTTAAAACATACTAAGACATAGATTATAGCACAATCAAGTTTAATTTATTTTTTTTGGTGATTTGGGTATCTCTCTCGCTAATGCTTTACCTAAACAAACATTAGTTAAGTACCAAATACAGTTCATTAGTGGTGATAATATGACGGATTCAAGGTTTCAAAATTAACTTTATACTTATTACAAAGGTATTCAATGACAAGTACTTATAGTTAGATATTTACCTACGTCCCCAATTGTCTTTTTTACTGAAAACTTTTTTGAAAAAAAAAAAAAAACAACTGACTTTTTTACAAAATTAACACACCTATAATTAAATGAGTCGGTATTTATAACTACCTACCCAAGTAACCGTAAAAAATCATATTTCATTTCTGTTTTTCGGTTTTAAAACCTCATGTACTAATTACCTTACCTTAATTATACAATGCATTATGTACTGATTACATCTCATAGTCAATCTTTCTTTTGTTATAATATTCAATCATCGATGATGAAAGAAAATTTATAAAAAAAATAACACGTGACAATTTTTCGAAAAAATGTATTAAACTATATTCACTACAAGGTAAACTGTTTCCGGTTCGACAAGTTTCACTTGTCTAAAGGAGGGCTCAAATTTTTCACAACAAAACAATGTAGAGATTTACATCTGTCTGTATGGCTTATCACAATTTTTTTTACGATGTTCGGTTCTTAGAGAAAGAAAATAATCTCTAAGGTGATTGTTTGGGCAAATATAACAGATAGAAATGATAACACCGCTCCACCTTTCTGAATTTATTACATGTTCTTAGCCGTGTCCCACGGATTCACCCGCCGATGCCGTACGATTTACGAAGTAGGTAGTAAGACCAGGTATTCTCCGACTGGGTGCTCTAACTGGACTACACCAAAACGTAGAGGGGGTCTGAGAGTCACATAGTCGCAACGCCCGCACGCATCTTTCTTATTTTTTTTATTACTTGACCTCCATGGGTCACAGCGTGATGAGAACTGGGTGATCAGATACTCGACGAATTTTTAAAATCCCACGAGTATTTCCTGAGGTTACACGTTGAAACAAACTCAGAAATTACATTATTAGTAGATATATACTTAATATTTGGTTGCTACTAAAACAATTTTATTACGTAGTAAGATACAGGAAGAACTATTTCGTTGTATTACAGGGACTTCCCCGGCGGCTGTCGGTAATTAACATGCAAATAATTTTAAATTACATTTTGCATTCATTTTTAATGAACGAACACCGAGTATACTCGTATTTTCTAAAAAATAAGTTAATATTGTTATTTATAAGAAACATGAGCTAAAACAAAGTTAGTGACTTTGTTTTAGCTTAAAGAATTATTTATGTTGTCTGTGGTACTACGTACTATAATCAGCTCGGCGAACCTTGATCCCTATGACAGTTCATACTAGTGACGGGTCGTGTCGATATATCGCAACTTTTTATAGGCAAAGGCGTGACTTGCATTCAGCCACATCGATAAACATGTTTTTAAAATATAATCTACATTACTATAATTATAATGCTTGTTATATTTACAAGTATCCGTGTATTTGTATATGGGGTTGCCAATATTCCGATGCAGAGGTAACATGGTCGGACTGTATAATTTTAATGTGAATTAAAATTTTAGTTATAGCAACACTATCTGATCTGTCACTACGCTAGTACTGTCAGTTCGCTACGCCAGTACGAGTGCTAACGCCTTGTATGCGCCACGTGTTTTCTTGTGTCAACGGAATCCTTTGTTTGTTACTATTGTTGTTTTCTGTTTTTGTTATTGTTGCTGTTTTGTGTTTGTTGGTGTTTCAAAATGCCGAAAAGACTGAGAAAAACTGTACTCAACAGTGAAACGCGGGAGTTTGTTGTACGCTTGCGTGACTATTTTGCTCGCGAACTACAAAATGGCGGACCTTTGTTGCCACTTGACAACGTACGCGACCGTGTTGCTGATGCTTTGGGAATTGGCAAAGCTACCGTTTCCCGAATTACAAAGGAGAAGTTCGGCGAATCGTCGATGGAGGAGAACAAATTATCAACTCCAAAGAAGAAAAAACATAATAGGGCACGACCCGTAACTAACCCCGATGATTTCGACATGGCAGCGATACGAAACCATATTTACGGCTATTATTTTCGAGGTGAACTGCCGACTTGCACAAAATTATTAGCGTCGCTGAAATCGGCTGATTTATTTAAAGGTGGATTCACTTCTCTCAGACAAGTTATAAAAAAATGTGGATTTCGTTATGGGAAGTGTGACAAAAGAAAAGTGATAATGGAGCGGAAGGACATTGGATTGATGAGGTGTGATTTTCTACGACAAATAAAAAACATCGAGAACTGGGACAAGGTGGTTTATCTGGACGAAACGTGGCTCAACGCCAATCACTCAGTCTCCAAAACATGGACAGACGACACAGAGAAATCCTGTACCAAAGCACCAGAAGGCAAGGGCCAGCGTTTGATTATCTGCCACGCTGGCACAGCCAAAGGTTTTGTACCTAACTGCTTGTGGGCCTTCAAATCCGTGAAAACAAGTGATTATCACGAAGAGATGAATTTTGAGAATTTCAAGAAATGGTTCACAAAACTATTAGACAATTTAAACGAGCCCCACTACATTTTAATGGACAACGCCCCATACCACTCTGTGCAAATTAATAAAGCGCCTACCGCGAACAACAATAAAGGCGAAATAATAGAGTGGCTGCAAAACAATGGTGTGGCAGCTAATACTCAAATGCTGAAAAAGGAATTAGTTAGATTGTTGAACCTTCATAAACAGCAAACAAAGAAGAAATATTTCTTGGATGAGATGGCAAAATCAAAAGGGCACACCGTGATTCGGCTACCGCCCTACCACTGCCAATATAATGCAATCGAAATGATATGGGCGCAGATCAAAGGTGGGTTGATTTGTATTTATTTTAACATGTTTTTATTTAGGTCACTGGTGACTGTCTAGTCGGCTAGTACTATTTAAAGCTATTTTATTTCACTAGCAAATTGCATTTTTATTTTTATCCATGTGCTTATATCAATTACACACTTTTAACGTACAAAATTATGTACTTATAATGTACTTACCCCGATCTCGCTCTTTGACTTTGCATCATTTTCAATCTAAACCATTATTGTTTCAGGTTGTGCAGCCAGGCTTAACACCACTCCACCATTCACAGCTAATAAAATGCTTACGTTGCTACAAGAGGCATGTAGTCAAGTGACTCCGGACAATTGGAGGAAAGTGGTTGAAAAGACGAAAAAGCTATGCTTAGATGATTGGAATCGAGACGTGCGATACGACAATATAGTAGACCAGCCGTTTATCATAAACATAGGAGAAAGCAGCTGCAGTTCGGATTCCGAGTCTGAGACGCAATCGGTGACACCATTGTCAGATTCAGATTAATGTATATTAAAAAATCATAAATAAACCGCTTTTGTTTTATTTGAGTAGGTATATACAATAAATTTGTTAAATCTCCTTTATTTTATTATCGCAAACAACTTAAATGATTATAAATCTGACACTAAGAGCGTAGGTGCTCTATTGATGTATTTTGTACACTCGTTTCCATTTTCGATATTTGTTTATCGATACTTTTCCGCACTAGTCGATATCTTCCAAACGGAGTAACTTTTGCAGGACGTCAACGTAAAGTCTGATTGAGATAATTTCTTGTAAGTGTTAATAATTATTATAATTCCAACGGGATATTATTGTAATTGCATATATCTGCCTAAAATTAATAAATATCATTTTTAGACACCGCCAATTCGATTATAATATAACGGTGACGCTACTACAAGGTTGTGTCGTGGGAATAACTGTCAGTGTCATAGGGATCAAGGTTCGCCGAGCTGATTATAGTAGATGTGACACCTCGAGAAGTAAGCCCGGGGGATAGAGCGTCGTCCACTCGTCCAGCAATCAACAGGAGTACCGGTTTGTACCTAGGTGAGGTAGGCTTGGGTACCCTGAATACATGAGGTATTCTACTCAGACAGGTACCAATTAAGCAGTCCGACTGGGGTAGTATCTCCGTCCTACAGAATACCGTGGCCATTATAATCTCGTGTTGTGTTCCCAGCGGAGAGCCAGAGTTTACTGGAGTTTTTGTGTTGTCAGTGGGAAGACCGAAAGCTTGTCCTGCTTTGTCTTTTACACTGACGGCACAGAAACTCTCTGTGCTTACAGGGTTAGCAGCGCGAGTGTGACTCCCTTGGTATTGCACACGTCCATAGGCTACGATAACCACTTTCCATCAGGTGGGTCGTGTGCATGTCTGCCACCTAAGTGGTATTAAAAAAAAGTCGAAGAGCTTGTTTGGTTGAACGCGCTAATCTCAGGAATCACTAATTCCAATTAATTTTTGTGTTGAATAGTTTGTTTATCGAGAATGGCTACCCAAGGAGACGAGAGTAATCATAAATGTCAAATCTGTCAGATTCCCATAAATTCTTATAAAATGAATAAATTGCTGGCATATATGGTTTAAAGGAGTGATACAGGGCATAGCGGCAGCGAACGCGGCCGCTACGCAGTAGGCGCGGGTTCGATCCCCGCTCAGTGCAAATATTTAATTTGTATGCACCAATATGGGTATTTACATTGGTCTGGTCGTGCCTCGGAGGGCATGTTAAGCCGTCAGTCCCGGTCATACGAACATCTATGGCAGTTGTTACGGGTAGTTAAGAGCCCTAAAAGGTCCAACAACTAAAGACATCGAAATTCAACTAAATCCGCAGTTAAATTGGTAATGCGGACCCCAGACCCCGAGTTGAAAGCTTGGGATGCGAACTGGAATTAACGCTAAGAAGTAAAAGATAGGGTTTCGAAGTATACCACGGGCGAAGCCTGAGAGGGCCGGCTAGTATTGAAAATGAGGTGACACTATCCTAATCGCCACACTATGCGGTGACATCATGGTATCACTATGTAGTATGTGGTCCAATGATTTAGTTCATTAACCTTTATAGCTATACAAACATTCAATTAAAGTGACATTGAGACATTGAGGGCGGAGTTACTTAATGCACAGCCAATATAGATTTTCTGAGAATTAAAAAAAAATATGATTTTGTTTTTGGTACTCAAAATCGTCGACTTGCTGCCGTGCTTGCTCTTCGTGTTAGGTTGCTATGCACGAGCAAGAAAATAGGGGCCCCGTAGATGTCGCTTGGTACCTAGGTACCTTGGTGCATAGGGCTTGTCACCAAAATAGTAAATCTGCCTTCAAAAATGTTTATTAGCAACACATCCATTTATTTTGGCGACCGCTAAAATCACGCTCAATAAAAAACAAGAGAGTCAAAAGATTTTTACATTCTTTGGCATTTTCCTAATAACGGATTTTAATTCTGCCGTAACTTACGTCCTTGAAAATAAAAAGCACGTCCTAATATTTGAAATTATGTATTTTATACCTACAGTTAGTAATATATTCGTGATTCGATAATGAATAATTTATTATGATAATCTCATACATTTATATACATGTTACAAATTACTGTTTAAACCCGACATTAATTTACAATTTAAATAAGAGGTCATATTTACAGAAATCATATCAACATTAATAAATAGTACTAAGTACTTTGAATCGTTGCCAATCGTATTTACTCGACTGAAATAGAATAATGAGAGTATCTCTATCACTTGTTACTAAAAAAAAATTTTGATACACTAGTGGCAGCAGTTGAAATTAGACCAATTATTTAAAAAAAACTGGCTAAATGGAGCCAGTCTCGCGCACGAAGAGTCCCATACCACTAATAGACCTAAGTATTTATTCTATTCTATTTTTATAGCGGCAACAAAAACACATCATCTGAAATATTAAACTATCTAGCTATTAGCTATAATGGAGTCTTAGTAAAAGGGTTTCTTACTTTACCTTTTGGGTACGAAACCCTAAAAATTTGTCTAGAAATAATGATGAAACTTCATAACAATCTCACCTGTTGGTAAGAAGAATAAGTTGGTAGCTACATTATATTTTTATCTATTTTTACATTGGTGTTAAATTTGCTCCCTGTGCCTGCATGTCCTTGAAAAAATTTATGGCCACACCTTGACATAAGTTTAGGAGTTGTAGAGAACTAAATTTAAGTTGCCTGCAGTACAGTATGATGAGACAAAGTGATAGGTTAATATAGGGGTATAAAGGGGTTGGCTCTGTAATATATGATAACTTTTTTACAGTGCAAGCTGTATGGACTAAGCATTATTTTTTAATAATATTTGGAGACACTAGTTTGGTCTTTATTTATGATACTGATGGTGATCACAGTCACTGCCTATATTTTAATTAAAGAAGAACAATGAAGCCATATTATATGGTTGGCAAAGGAGATGAGTTTACTTTTATACTCGTACATCTTTACAAAAAATTTAATATGAAAATGTGTATACTTATCTCCTGTGCTAACTGTACACAAACAAGAAAACAATATTATGTAAAATGATTTACAGTTTGAGTCTTCTCCAGTCTAGTTGCACTGCTAATCTGATCTGATGCATTATGTATGTCATAAGTAGGTGCTAACAAAAATAATTAAGACATGTTTAGAGCCATTATATTTTCATGTAGGTAAGTACATTGAAGTCATGAAATTCTAGATTTTAACTTTGGATCTTTAGTGAGCATGATTAAACAAATAGCATCATATTTCATCCTTCCTTTTTTTTTAATATAGGAGGCATCAATTAGACTTCTCCTCACCTGAGGGTACACTGAAGGCAAGGTTTCAGAAAAGAGGGTCACCGTTACTCACATATACCATGTTACAATGGTGACACTCAGCTTGACAGTATCAAAAGTTTGCAGTTAGAATCTCAAGATCTGCAATTTTACTGGATCTCTGGATTTTTTAAACCTATAATTTCAGGAGTAACAGCTTACAGACTACCCAATCCTTACAGGATTCACCTGCATTAGAACCTCACCTATTGTTTAGATGGTGTTCCAAGCTTGGGTCTGATAGATGTTGGTAGGCTGTAGAGCACCCTATCTTGCAATACTGTTGTTGGGAATTAATATTATCATGGTATAAGTATATAGCTTGCTTGATTTTAATTTAATTATGCATAGAATATTATATATTATTATTATTTGACGAAAACGTTAATGTTGGCACAAAATGGAATATAAAAATTGATTATTTTAGCATAAGTTTTCTTCATACATAAAAATGCGTCATGTTTATACGAAAAAAGTAATATAAGAGAAACCTGTTACTCATAAACCGGATGTTTACCTGTGCAAGTATACATAAACTATTTAGAACATTCCACTTAAGTATAATAAATCCATCTGACTTTTAGAACATGTCTAATGAAAATATTTCAGTACCAAAAATCTTTTAATTATATTTAAAATCATGTCCAATAAATCAATAAGTAATCAGCAGCGTAAGAGTGCAACAAATCTGCTTTCGTGTACACTTGCAAAAATATAGAAACATACCTTATCAAAAATTCTTCGCCAGTACAAATCTGACCGCGACGGAGTCAGCGGCATTGAAACTGTGGTCTCTCTCTGTCCTGAAGGCATTTTCACTCAGAAAAATCACACGGAACTTATGAGATCGTGAAAATTATTGTACTAAGTAGAACATCATAACAAAACAGTATAAAAGGCACAATGGCTTAATTGCATGATCGATTCGTGCTCAACAATACGAGATAAGATAGAATCTCCAAGGAAATTAGATACCACGAGATAATCTTTAATACAATCGTGTTTATTTTGTTAAATTAAGACGACAAAGACTCTTGTAGTACCGATAGCGACTGTGACTCGGACTCGGCTGACTGAACTGAAATTAAAACGACAATAGATTGACATGATACCATTGACACTGACGTTTACGCTACGTCCACAGACTCCACAGAGCAAAAACTGTTTAACAGCCATTCACCAAGAATTGAATTGAAGATCAACAATAGTAAAACTGTTTAAACAGTTAAAAACTGTTTAACAACAGGCACTAGCAGTGATGGTCACGAAATGGACAATACGAAAGATGGTCAAAAAGGTAAAAGCTACAATAGCGGACACTTAAAGAAAACTTCAATCCACAAAATTAAATATAGTAATTTCAGAATGGCCTTACGTCTTTTTTTAACTGTTACAGCAATTTGTAGACATTAACTTTTGAAGATAAAGTCTTATAAAACTATCATACTTTTACTAAAAAAGGAAATTAATATACGCTTTGTCATAAACATCTCTCTACAAAACTGAATATCATGTATTAGAGATTGTCCGTTACATATTAATTAAACCCAAAAGCTTCCAAGAAGGTTCATCTTTCATTACTTAGTAATCTACATATTTCATTTTGATTGTTTACTCTATGGCGAAGCCGTTTCCATGGTGACTGATATACAACAAAATACAAAACAAATGTCAGCAAACAAGACACTATTCTATTCTCACGTAGTATTGTATTCTCTTTGCTCACTACTATAGAAAAGAAATCACTTAGCAGAACAATCTCTTCACCAAATAACTTTTCACAACACCCTGACATTGGCAAGTTGACTCACAGAAGGCATTCAATAAGAATTGAATTGAAGAAATCACTATTTTTAACCAAACCTAGCATTTAACTCACTTCAAAATGAATGATTATAATCGTTGTAATAAAATCCCGGGAATATATTGGTTAAAAAAGGGTTTGAGTGATCTAAAAATAACGTGAGTTACTATTTCAATAAAGGCTTTCACTTCGATCTTTACAGGTTCCTTGATAACCGTCTACAGTTCTTTTTTATAGGATTAGACTCAAATCTGAAGATGGAATCATGCTATTACCGAAATTTGAAGACTACTCAAAAGGATCGAATGCCCTAAAATTGGACAGCACAACCGAAGAATATGTATTTAAATGGCAAGAGAAAGTTTTTAGTTGTTGGGAAGTTCAGCGATACACAGACCATCACAATTGCATCACAGATAACGAACTGAACTATCATGAAGTTATAAAAAATATGGATTACACACCTGGAAAAATATTCACTTATATTCAGAATGATAGTTACCTGCCTTTGCCACATGAAAATGAAAAAAAATCTAATGGTGTTTTGAAATTGGATTCATACTTGGAAAAGTTAAATTTGAATGATTCCATCGGCAAAGTGTTTGGAGGTGATACGGTTTCAACAACTCATCTGTTCAAGAGTGAAGAAAATGTAAATTCGGAACAAGCAGAATGGATGGCAATGCATGTTGTGTTTGATAAATCAGATTACAATGAGTAAGTAATATTTTTTGTTTCATCATCTTCTTAGTGCAGTTTCCGGTTGCATCTGAGGCTTATACATCGGAGCCCAGGGTTCACCTTTTCATTTTATATGTGACAACTCAATTAGACTTCACCTTGCCTGTTGGTAAGCTGAAGGCAAAGACTCAGAAAAGACTCTTAACGCCCGCTTATAGGACCCGGGACTGTAGGAAGAAGGAAACACATGTACTGGTAAATTACTCGACTTCTCCTATAGTTGTGGCTTAGCAGCTTGTGTGGAATTGACTGCTGTTTGACCTCCCAGCCCGGAGAGAAAAGCCTACTTAAGAACCTAGCCTGTTAATCAGCAGTTGTACTGATTTGCCCCTTTTGGATCTCTATACACATCAATACATTTTTTGTGTTCTTAGGAAAAAAAAATATGTACAAGAAAGTTTTTAAATAAATATTACTTTAATGTTTATTAGGAAATACCTTTGACACTAAAATTAGTATACTCTAGATTTTCTTATTTATATTCTAGAACCCATTTTTCTAATTACAGTCTGTTAAGGTGAATTGAACTAACTAACACTCCTGGTGTTTTAAAAAAATAATGCCATGATTCAATAATAATTTCAGAGACTCCCAGTTAATCTACAAACAAGAAGTAACTCTACTGTCACTCTATCACAATACATCACAAAACTATTTGATCATCTCACCAGATGTTAATAACTTAGAATTGAACCCATACTCCGTGGAGACACTTTCAGGAGTACAGTGGGGGTACCAATATGCGGTTGAAGTGGAGTTTGACAATGTCGAAAATGGAGATGAGTTAGTGATGTTGGTATGTGAATTTTTAATTATATAACATAAACTCACCCCTATATCCCTAAAGGGGTAGGCAGAGGTGCTAGCACCCACATTTCGCTAGTTTATGTTTAGGTCCCAATGTAATAGCCGGGCACTTATAAACCTGCGATAAATACACATATAACTTCGAAAAGTCATTGGTGTGTGCCATGGTAAAACCTGGGATCAAACCCGAGACCTCGTCTCAGCAGTCCATTACCCATACCACTAGCTACCGCAGTTTTTTAATTATTTTGGGCAGATTTCCCAAACTGATTTTTAAGTTAACAAGTGTTCGAAGTTGCGAAGCATGATTAATAATAAATAAATGACAAATAGTAAATATTCTACAATATTCCACACAACGCTATCTGGACCCATGGTAAGCATAGTTGAGCTGGCTTATGTTATGAAATCTAGAATGTGGATTAACATACTTAGATACTTTTTTTTGTAAAACTATACATGTTATACATAAAAACACCCAGACCAATGCATGCAATGTGTATGAGTTTCTTCTATATACCATCAATATTACTGTTTTCATCTCAGACTCTGACAGTTGGACAGATGTACTTACAATGTCTGAAAGCCACTTTATTCATTGCCCATCCCTTCCCTTAGGGAGAGTGTGGATGGTTTGGCTTCCATGGAGGTCCTTCAAACCTTGGTTGTTTGTAGAATCTTGCCATCTGTACTATTTTCAGATCTCTGAGCTCCGAAAATCATAGTTGGCGAAATGTGGGGTGGTCATTGGGAATACACCCGCTGCGTTTTTTTTATACAATATAGGTGGGAGACAAGCGCACGGCGCACCTGATTGAAAGTATTTACCGTGACCTATGAACGTGTGTAACATTAGGGGAGTCACACCCGTGCTGCCGACCCTGTAAGAACATAGATTTTCTGTGCTGTCAGTGCAGAACACAACATCAAGGTCTCACCACTGACAGCACAAAAACTCTCCAGTGAGCTCTGACTACCTTACTCACCACCGGGAACACAACACGAGGTTATTATGGCCGTGGTATTCTATAGGAATAACGTCGTGTCCTATCTCCTTCGGGGATTTACAGGCGTGAATATATAATGGTACCCTATAAATAAATATGTACACCTGCACAACCATTTCTTTGGCGTGTGTCAAGCCAATTTATAAAGCTCACATTAACTTTTTTATTTCTATTGACTTTCAGTTAAATAAACTTCACAACCGTTGGGAAAGGAAACATAAGCATTTGGTGAACTTCTACAAGCCCCCTCTGGGTAAGAAACAGTATTACGTCTCTCTGGAGATTTTGACTGCCAATGGATTCGACATGGACAATCTCTACATTGTGTTTGATGTTAAGGTATGTCCTTTAAGTTTTTAAAATATATCACTCTCAAATACTAAAGTTAAATTACCATCCTTGCAATTCCCCAAGTTGCTTCACTACAATATGGGGTTCTGGGCAGGCCGTAGTTGCGGCAGTAAAACCCATCATGCGGGAGTGGCTAGAGACACACACGGCAGTCTCTCGTACCGTCTGACGCTGACGATGTTGACTTTTACGGGAGTAACTGCTATCTGACTTTCCAAAAAGAGTCTACTGGACACCAGAGCCTCGTTTGGCAAGAGTACCAGCTAGTAGGTGAGAGTAACGTGACCTCAAAGGTGTAGGACTAGGGAATTCTCAAAGATAAGACTTCCAGAAATTGCTATGAGGATGATGAGGCATATAGGTATAATGTTCTTATTAAGGGTTCTCTTGTTGGATTCCAGGTACCAGATGGACTTCAGTGCGAGGATACTCTTCATGGACGTACACACACAAGCGTAGCTGACTCTAATGAGTGGAGTTTTGGACATATCTTAGAGTTTACTATCGACACTGATTCTGGGATAGGTATGTTTTATTAGTGTTCCATAATACAAAATTTCATCATAACATAAACTCACGCCTATATCCTCGAAGGGGTAGGCAGAGGTGCTAGCAGCCACATTTCGCCAGTTTATGTTTAGGTCCCAATGTAATAGTTGGCGAGTCTATTGCCATTAACCGGGCGCTTATAATAAACCTGCGATAAATACACACATAACTTCGAAAAGCATTGAAATCGTGTTTGTAGTTATACCTACTCCTCCGAAACGGCTTAACCGATTCTCATGAAATTTTGTGTGCATATTGGGTAGGTCTGAGAATCGGACAATATCTATTTTTCATCCCCCTAAATGTTAAAGGTAGTTTAATTTTTTTAATTTTTAGATAATTTTAATTTTTTAATGATACGCCATTAGAAAATACATACGACCCTGAACCTGACCCTTTTCAACCTTCTACGATCAATCGCTCTTTTTCTATCGCGATTTTTATTTTCCTTCAATTATGTATTTATTCTCAATAATATACATGGCAAAACAACGTTGCCGAGTCGATTGTGGCGTATCGCAATTTTGTAGGAAAGGCTCGCCAGGGATGGGGCGCAAAATATAGTACAGAGTGCTAAATAAGATTCTATACCTTCGCATTATACTTCGCCTCAGATGGATGGCCATCTTCAAGAGGGGCATCAGAAGGTTTCTTCGTGGTCGGCAGCGCGACTGTAACACCCCTGGTGTTGCATACGTCCATAGGCCACGGTAACCACTTCCCATCAGGTGGGCCGTGCGCTTGTCTGCCATCTAAGAGGTATAAAAAAAACAATGCCTGGAAAACGGCAATGAATCGTGAAATGTGGGTGTTCATTCAACCTCTACGCAAGTCGTGATTAT
Source organism: Eilema griseolum (assembly GCA_963662185.1). Taxonomy (NCBI): domain Eukaryota; kingdom Metazoa; phylum Arthropoda; class Insecta; order Lepidoptera; family Erebidae; genus Eilema; species Eilema griseolum. Next base: position 10,794,862 of record OY759249.1, read on the forward strand.
ATGTATGTATTTAATAGGTGTATTATGTCCGTTGTAATCTAGGGTTGGAGTGACTCTAATCGATTGTGTGAATAATCGATTCAGGTAAAAAACGATTAATCGTTTTTACATATTTTATATTGATATTAGGATAAGGCATGTGTAAGGGTTAGTGAAAACCTAAAATGGGTATTAATAATTATTATTTGTTCACTTTCTGGGCTACTTTCGTTTTCATAATCATAAAAATATTAATATTTCGTTATTTCTACTATGCGATATGCCAAAAGTAACATTTAAGCTGTTATAAAAGTTACATTCTGGCATCGCTGACCACAAACGTAACGAGTAGAATTAACTCCATACGATTAAAATGTAACAAGCAAATAAAATACAGCCTAAACACTAAAATTAAAAAACAGAAACCATAAAACGTAGCAGTCTTACGAAGTATCTCAGAAATATAGAATAAAGTCATAGTTTAAATTACTATTAGTAATTTAAATTGATATATGTCACATATATCATGTCACTATTTTAGTATTATTTTTTACACTTACTATTATAAGATATTACGTTTTTACAAATTATTTAACTTAGCACGATTCGAACGAAACATACTATTATAATCTGAGTTACACGGCATCTGTCAAAATGCACCTATTAAATTATTTCAACTAAGTACAGACCCGGTCGAATTCGAGACTTTCACCGTTCTACTGTGGCACGGTACCTATTTTCTACTTACTACAGAAGTCGAAGTTTTGGGATGTGCCCACTTTCCCTGGCAAGTTGCCTACTTGAGCTCCATAGATGTCGGTGGGGCCTCTAAAACACCATTTAAAATGACTATAGCACAATCATTTATTTATCATCCGAGTTGTTTGGTGAAATGTTTTTGTCGCGCGCACTTTTATGTTCTTACACAGCACTATAAAGATGCAACTTTTATAACTGTAGCTTAAGTACTTATTTAAGTTGTTGTAAAAAAATCGGATTTTCAGATCCGTCACCCCTCAAGTTGTTCTTCGAAGTGATAGCCACGGACTGGTGGAATCGCCACAGGACCGAAGGTTACGCCTACCTTCCGTTGACTCTCAATCCTGGCTACTATTCCAAGGAATTGTGCTGCAAGAGACCTGAGGAGCTGGACTCAGTAACAGCCAAAAGCAGACGGTTCTTTTTAGGAGGATGTCATCTTATCAAGGATTTGAATATCCTTGTTGAGCCACAAACTAAGGTACGTGCGAAAATTTTTCCACAGATAGCCTCCCGCCGGAACCGGTGGGAGAAGTTATGTCGGACTCGAATCGACTAAAGCGCACGGCGCCTGTGGGTCATTGTTGGTTGCCGAAGGTTAGGTTGACAGGCATACCTCTCGCAACCCTCTCCATCTCTATCGATCTGGCCCTCCTCGTGTGCGGGGACCACGGAGTCCCCAACTCGTCCTCGGAAACGGGCAGACGCGCAACGCGCCGCCGCCGCCGTGGCCTTCTTCTGCCAGGGTGACAGGCGGCTCCACCCGTCATTGTGTCAGTAAGTGGGAAGACCTGCTTTGTCTTCTACACTGACGGCACAGAAACTCTGTACTTACAGGGTTGGCAGCGCGACTGTGACTCTTCTGGTGTTACAAACGTCCATAGGCCACGGTCACCACTTGCCATCAGGTGGGCCGTGTGCTTGTCTACTACCTAAGTGGTATAAAAAAAACTAAATATTATTTTATTAAAAGCCGATGGAATAACCCCGCACTATCCGCTCCCAAAAAAAGACGGCAACAAAACCCTAAATCTCTCCTCTCTCTCATTAAGGCACCTTACACCTTGTTTCAAAACTAAATCAAATTTTTATTATTATTATTTTCAGGATGCCCACTTAACCTACATCACAACTGGAACGATTGCCATCCGTTGGAACATCATTTCTCAATCCCAAATCGGCAACACCAGCAATACAATGCTAAATCCTAATATTGGTGGAACCAGTACAGCATCAGCACTCCTACGAGGAGCAGAAGCCGCGTTGCATAAGTACAAACGTGCCCGGGCCAGGTTAGCTGCTGCCACCAAACAACTTGGTGACCCTACTGGTGATGGTTAGAGCTTATCTTGATCTTATTGATGAGTGATACCACATGTACTCAGCGCCATCTAGCGCAATGAGGCAGAACGACTACAAAACTATCAATCCTGCATCGCACTATTGAAGTTGATGTAAACCGTCACGTCGGGCCGGGATCCAGCAAACGTGATCACCTTGTCAGGGTAGAGGGTCCTCACTTTGGATCTGAGAAACATCTCACCCTGTTCCATCGCGAAGTTTTTAGCACCGGTACCATGATGGTGTTGCAATCATCCATTGGTGATAGTAACAGTTTGCACTGCTGCCATAAAACAACTCGGCGATGGTTAGAGCTTCCCTCGATCTTAGTGGATGTGTACCTAACGCAATCTAGCTGTGGCGAGGGGTGCCTATGACATGAGAGAAATCTAGTGCAATTACTTCAGAACGATTGGTAATAAAAGCTTGTAAAAATAAAATGATGCATTGTGATGATTGTCTTTCATTTTGAAATTTAAGAAGAAATGTGAATGAAAATTAAGCTTTCGCTTATTGATTTTGTCCCCAAGATAGTAGATCTGTCTCCAAACAATATAAGAACTATGACAAAATGATCATCAAAATATATTTTCAACTATCAAATAAGTTTGTATAAGTGTATCTATAAGGAAAGTTTATCTACAAGGAATAAACCAAAATATATTAAGGCCACTAAACCCGGTTCCGAAAGGCGGCGCGGAAGCGGGGTCACGATCCCGAGCCCGAAGAAATTAGGGCCGTGAGATCCCGGCTCCGCAGGGAAATGGTGGCGGAATGGGAGCTACGACTTGGGCGACCAGGCGCAGGGCGCGCCGTAGTAGCGGCGGTAAGACCGGCTAGAGAGGCCACACGGCAGCCTCTCGTACCGTCTGACGCAGATGATCACCGAGCACGGGTGCTTCGCGAAGTATCTGCGTCGGATGGAGAAAGAGCCAACGTCCGCGTGCCATCACTGCGACGCGAGGGAGGACTCAGGTCCGCACACGCTCACCGAGTGTCCGGCGTGGGAGACGCCGAGGCGGGAGCTTGTGGCGGCCCTGGGAGTGAGAGTTCTCACGCTCTCCACCTTGCTCGCGGTGATAGTCCGCTGCGCGGATGCGTGGGCGGCCGGCGTCTCCTTCTGCGAGCAAGTAATGCTCGTGAAGGAGGAGGCGGGGCGGGAGCGGTAGCGGGAGCGACGAAGGATCGCAAGCTAAGCTGCCCGCGTACGAAAGCAACTCGGGCGTCGGCGATCGATGAACGACCTCCGCCCCCCATGAGCGCAGGCCTGGGGGTGTCAGGTGGAGCCGCCCGTCACCCTGGCAGAAGCAGGCCGCGTCCCCGTTTCCGGGGACGAGTTGGGGACTCTGTAGTCCCCTAGTCCCCCACACACCACGTTTAGAAAGGTTATAATGGGCAGATCGTGAGAGATGGCCCTGGGTCGGCCGGGGTGCGAGGGATATGCCTGTCAACCTCACCTTCGGCAACCAAAACGACCCACAGGCGGCGTGCGTTTTAGTCGGTTCGAGTCCGACATAACCTCTTCCACCGGCTCCGGTGGGGAGGTATCCGTGGGGATTTTGCACATGTAACAAAAAAAAAAACAAGGCCACTAAAAATATAACTCCATCTGTGACCTATTTGTGTAACTAAATTACTGATAATAGGCTGCCACAGATGGCACGACATGAATGTTAATAAAGGAAATTAAGTTTGCAATGGTGATACAATCAGGATTTTAACTTAAAATGTAATTAATATACTCAATATATGTATTAGTCAAGAACACCAGTTTTTAAAAGTAAGAGGTAGACACATACACATAAGTTTACTCTATAACAAGTACAAAATCAAACAGTGGGTACACTTTTTACAAGAAGGCAGTAAGTACCCAGATATGTAACGCATATTCTGTATTTTTTTTCAAATTATAACGCACAAGTCGGTCCAAATAATGTGGGTACTCCATGACCGACATGATTCATGCACACAAAACAAAAAAAATTAATATAAGTTTTTACAGCCTCCCAACATTGGGAGATAAGTTGAAACTACAACAAGTACAAAATCAAACAGTGAGTACACTTTACAAGTAGGCACAGTAAGTACCCAGATATCTTATGTAACGCATATTCTGTATTTTTTTTCAAATTATAACGCACAAGTCGGTCCAAATAATGTGGGTACTCCATGACCGACATGATTCATGCACACAAAACAAAAAAAATTAATATAAGTTTATACAGCCTCCCAACATTGGGAGATAAGTTGAAACTACAACAAGTACAAAATCAAACAGTGAGTACACTTTACAAGTAGGCACAGTAAGTACCCAGATATCTTATGTAACGCATATTCTGTATTTTTTTCTAATTATAATGCACAAGTCGGTCCAAATAACTACACCAGCACACAAAACATAAAAAAACAGAATATAAGTTTTTACAGCCTCCCAACATTGGGAGAGGCCAGCAGTAGACTGCGATACATAGCGTCGTATATAATTAATTGATAAATCTCCTATATCTCTTATACGTCCTCTAAGTTAGGATCGTTGTCCGGAGCGTATAGCTTCTCGGAGTTGTTCAGTGAGCGCGGATAGTTGCCTCGCGCGGCGCCTGCGCACGTCTCGGGCTCGGTGGAGCGAGGCGCTGCGTGCGTCTGTCATGGCCGCGTGTGCCGCGTGCTGCGCTCGCCGCGCCGCTTCGAACGCCGACACCTCCTGCCGCACCAGGGTGGACTCCCACGTCGAGAGGGCGTTGGATATAGCCAGACGCTGGTATGTAACAGTATTGTCAATAACTATGACGTCAATAGGTAGGTATACCTCAAGACATATTATAACTTGAAGCTAAAATGTGCTCAAAAAGAATGAGCTATATAAGGAAAAAATGGCGCACATTGGGATAGGATAGGCCTATCTCCAGCAGTGGACTCCGGTGGACTAATTGATTGATTGATATACATAAATAAATAAAGTAAATAGCTGGACTCAGTAAGCATAGCTTAACTAGCTTGTTATGGAATCTAGAATGCGGGTAAACATACTAAGATACTTTTTTTGTGAGTGAATACATATCGTACATAGAAACATCCAGACCAAGAACGAAGAGATGGAATCGAACCCGCGCCTCCTGCGTAGCAGTGGAACGTTCTACCACTTTCTTCATCGAGATTGTTCCAACTATCTATTTGGTAATCACTTTCGAGTTAGAACTCGATACACTCTAGTATACCTATGATTTCAAGTACGCAACACAACTACCACTAATTCCTACAACTTTAATCACCATCCAAAGGTTGGTTAGCAGAAATCGCTTAAAGCGATAAAGCCGCCCATGATACATATTAATGGACGTACAATAAAGTATATAAGAAAGAAAGAAATTACCGCTACACCACAGATGCCTTGGATGTCTTTTAAGGATAGCATGGGATGCTATGGCGGTGGACGATAACAAATTTACCAAGCTTAGATTACAACACAATTCGCACGCAATTCTCTCACGATGTAAGTCCAAGATAATGTGTCCGGAGGTAGACTGCAGGCAGCGCTTAAGGCGCGGCGGTCTTTAGTCTACTCTCACCATCATGCATAGAGCTTTTTCCAACTTAGTTGGGGTTGGATCTACTTGGTAATCACTTTGACTTAGGCTAGATCCACTCTATGATATTAAAATGTTGGCTATAGGCCAAACATGGTTCGGAGCAGTCTGATTACACCTGTAGATTGTTGAACGACGACTCTGACACTGGCTTCCTCTCGGAGTTGAGAAGACAGAAATTAATAACGAATTAAATGAACATGTCAAAGAGTCCAGCCTCTTTCTTTACAAATACAAATCCATAGACAACGCAATAATTAAGTCGACATAAAACAATCCATATATGGCAATACCTACCAATCTACCAACTAGTAGTGATCGCAACACTGGCATTATTATTAACGCAAGATGAAAGTAGGTATTCGTATACATTTTTAAAGAAAATAAACAAATATGGAAAACCACACCTGTGAAGCATCTTTCAAAATAGCTTTCCGCCTCTTGCCTGCATCATCAGCTTTCTTCTGCGTGGCTATGAGCTGAATTCGCTTCCGGAACTGTTCCGCCTCGCCGAGGCGACTGCGCCTGTCAGCCGCCAGCAGGCAGCGAGCTTCGTCTTCTATTGCCCGGTCTACTAACGTGGTTACCTGTAATAGTTAATTTAATGACATTTATGGATACATACATACATATAATCACGCCTTTATCCCCGGAGGGTTAGGCAGAGGTGAATTAACACCCACATTTCACCAATAATATTGTATTCGGTCCCACGTATTAAGGGGTGAGCCTATTGCCGCATTTCGGGCACCATTGTTGACTCGAGCCAAACATCCGAGGCTAGTCCGGGCTGTATATATCTGTCCCAAGTTAAACAGCCCTATCCCTTAGTCGCCTTGTACGACACCGCTTGGGACGAGATGGGGTGGTCCAAATTCTACTCTGCCGGGAACCACGCGGCGAACATTTATGGATGTATAGACATTATCGGAGACATCCTCCTTTCTTGTGATTTGGATTATCTTGTCTTTAATGGGAGCCACTTTCGTCTGAAGATCTCGTTCCAACTCCAGGAGGACCTACGCTGGACCCTCATCTGTTAATCACTAGGTATAGGTATCGCCTAGGAATCAAGGTTGGTTTGAGCGCCAAAAACCTTGGTGGGTGCCATACGCCCAAACCCACGCTTTTCATCCCCCGTTTTATGTACTTCCTCTAATATTACAAACGTTCATAGGTGCTGGTGACAGCTAACCAGCAGTTGAGTGAAGTAAGTATTAATGTCTTAATAGGCTTTTTTTTATTCTCATTGTCCCAGAAAGGCTATTATAAAATTCAAGATTACTTAGATGATGAAAATGCTTGGAAATGAGCTGTTCGCTCAATTATGCTACTTAAGTGAATTGTATTTAGACTGAGTAGACTTAGTAAATGTTTTTTTTATCTAGGACACGCCAACTTGACTTCACCTCGCCTAATGGTAAGCTAAAGGCAACGTCTCAGGAAAGGGGGTCACCACTCAGCTTGGTAGCCTCATCAGATGCTTTTTCACGCCCCGCTTAAATATGACCCGGGACTGTATGAAGAAGGAAATGCCAAAAAAATGCCAGGTTGGGTTTCTTGCCAGGGTCTTCTTAGGTCGGTGCCACGTTTCGAATCGGTGGTCCATTTGCTAAACTAGTCTTCCATATTTCTTTTTATATTGACGTTTTGTAAGTGCCGTTTTAATGGTCTATGCAGAATTTGTCATTTTTTTATTATCGAATAATGACCGCTTTAATAATATTATGAACTACTAGAGTGAAATATTCTTAAAGCAAATAGTTTTAAAGATATTTGATTTTTTCGTGCCGCCCGAAAACGCTCCATACTAAGTCGTACTTGCGAGTGACGTCACACGCCAGTCGAGAGTAGTGCAAAGTTCTCTTGCACTTCATACGAGTGCAAGAGAATATAGATGATAGCCGTGAGGATTATGTAATAAAAAGTACCTTTCTGTCATCCACCCACGCCAGTAGCTCCGCACTCCTCTGCTCCTTATCCTTGATGCAGTCGAGGAGTTGTCGCCTCTTCAACTGCAGTTCTAAAGACTTCTGGTATTGTCTGTAGTCGTACCAGGACTGCTCGTCCTGGCGCTTCCTTGTGATGTAGCTTCTGTATTGCTGGTTGGTTTCTGATTCCACCTATTATATTAGTATTTTTTTTATGCCACTTAGGTGGCAGACAAGCTCACGGCCCACCTGATGGAAAGTGGTTACCGTGGCCTATGGACGTGTGTAACACCAGAAAAGCCACACTCGCGCTGCCGACCCTGTAAGCACAGAGTTTCTGTGCCGTCAGTGTAGAAAACAAAGCAGGACAAGCCTTCAGTCATCACACTGACAGCACAAATTCTCCAGTGAGCTCTGGCTACCCTACTCACCGCTGGGAACACAACACGAAGTTATTATAACCGCGGTATTCTGTAAGGCGGAGGTACTTCCCCAGTCGGACTGCTCAATTGGGCGGAAATACCGCCGTGTCCTACCTCCTAAAACTATAAGTATATAAGTAAATAATTTTAAGCTAAAAAGTTAAAGTAATATTCTTAATCTGTATTAATAATGAAGATGAGTTTGTTTGAGTCTAATGTTACTGTAACTTTGATTTACAAATTAATTAGTATGGATTTGGCTCCGGGGGTGAGTTGGGGACACTGTGGTCCCCACACCCGAGGAGAGGGCCAGATAGAGATATATGGCTCTGGGTAGGCGGGGGTGCGAGGGATATGACTGTTAACCTCACCTTCGGTAACCAAAACGACCCACAGGCGTCATGCGATTCCGTCTCCCACCGGCTATGGTAGTGGGGGTATCCGTGGGAACTTTTTCGCCCGTAAAAAAAAAAGTTCATGTAACCACCTTAGTTTGTGGCTCAACAAGGGTATTCAAATCCTTGATAAGATGACATCCTCCTAAAACCGTCTGCTTTTGGCTGTTACTGAGTCCAGCTCCTCAGGTCTCTTGCAGCATAATTCTTTGGAATAATAGCCAGGATTGAGAGTCAACGGAAGGTAGGCGTAACCTTCGGTCCTGTGGCGATTCCACCAGTCGGATTTGGCGTGATATTCGTAGATTTGACAGTGACAACCGTAGTTTCTATTTTCGCCATTTCACGGAATCTTTGGTCTTAATGAATTAACCCTCTAGGTATTTTTCACCACACATACAATTTTTACCTTGTATAAGAATTATATAATATTATCTGTGCTTGTACACTTATTTCCCAAGTACCTATCTTCTACACATTTCACTTTACAACTCAAACGTTACAAATAAATAAATAGATATTCTTATTACTATTGCTCTCTCCTCCTTCTCCTTCTGCCACATGCGCCGGAACTGATCAGCGAGTTGCTCCCGCTCGTCATCTTCTTCCCTTTTCCTTGCTAACGCTGCCAGTAGTCTCCATTCTCTTTCAGGAATGGAATCCAAAATGTCTGCACTATTCGACTCGAAATCTAAGGTACCTAGTAGCAGTGATAATAAATTTGGTACTGAAACAGAGGTAGAGGTATATGATTTTTTTTATCCAACTGAGGGCCGAAACTGCGTCAAGCGGGTGCGGGCGCGGTTTCATACAAAAGTGCTCCGTCGCGGAGACCCGCGCGGGCGTCCGTCACAGGGACGCACGCCCCGCGCCCACGCAGCGGGGCGCGCCTCCGTACGACGGAAACAGGCGCGGGGGCACGCGCGGGAGCCCGCCAGCGGTAACACGTACGGACTTGTTCAGTCAATAGCGCTAGCTGATCCGGGTCGTACGCACGTTCTTAGAAAAATGTCTTTCGACACCGAAAGAGTTATTGTGGAAGTACAGTTACAGTACAGAGAAGCGTTCCAAAATTCACCCATGCCCTACGATCAACGCCTTTTTTTAAACATATAATAATTTTGAAAAAAATAGACGAAATTTTAGAAAATACCCTCACCAAAATTTTAAATGTGTCCTTGGATGACCGAGCTTTACTACAAGCGACTCTTCCGATTCGCTTGGGTGGGCTCGGTATTCGCAAAATTTCAGATGTCAGCTTACCAGCGTTCCTGTCTTCAGTCCACAGTACCGAAGAATTAACTAGGAAAATCCTTGCACCTACACTAGTTAATTCTGAAGTATTGTGTAAGACTGATGCAGTGAACGCTTGGAAAATTGCATGTCCAAATACCGATCTCCCAAGGAACCTCTTCTCACAGCGTCAGTGGGACGGGCCGCTCTGCAGCTTAGTTGGAAAAAAATTACTAAATACATGTTCCAATGCTGCTGAGCGTGCCCGTTTACTGGCGGTTGGAGTATGGGAATCGGGTCTTTGGCTACAAGCTCTTCCGTCATCTAACGTAGGGACTATGTTAGATGACACTACCTTCCGCATCGCAACTTGTCTCCGTTTAGGTGCGCCGTGTGTTTCTTCGCATTAATGCCGTTGTGGAGAAGCCGTTGACAGACTCGGACACCATGATCTGTCGTGCTGCAGGAGCGCAGGGCGAATTCCACGACACGCCAGCCTCAATGACATAATCCACCGTGCTCTTGTCACCGCCGGTTTACCAGCTGTACTAGAACCAAACGGTTTGGCGCGTGACGATGGCAGGAGACCGGATGGCATGTCGTTAATGCCATGGAAGATGGGTAGGACTCTAGTGTGGGACGCCACATGCGTTGATACCATGGCTCCTACCCATATAACTAGCACGGCTGGCTGTGCTGGTGCTGCTGTTGCTTCTGCAGAGGCTCTCAAGAGGCGCAAATACTCCAATCTCATCGGGGATTATGAATTTGTGCCATTTGGAGTCGAGACTTTGGGGTCATGGGGTCCAAGCGCTCGCAACCTCTTCCGTGAGATTGCGAAGCGTATGGTCGACGCTTCTCGTGACCAGAAGGCTGGCCTCTTTTTAGGTCAGAGAATAAGCATTGCCATACAACGTGACAATGCTGCCAGTCTTCTGGGAACGCTAACACAAGAGGCATGCGATGCGGAGGAATTCTACGACGCATTTTAATTGTTCTTAGCTATAAGTTGTATAAAAGTTATTTTATTTTTATTGTATTTAATATTTATAAATTATTTCTGTATAGATTACTTAGAATGAGAATAAGTTAATTAACTTCAACCATCAAATAAATTTCTCTTAAATTGTTGACCTTCAAATATGGTTCCAGTTTCGAAAATAATTCGTCATAGATCTGTACCGATACTTTAAAATAATTGTAAAATGAATTTTCAATTTCTCTTAATATACTGAACTTTGCAACAAATTCCCCGCACAGCAACAGCAACAGCAAAGTTTCTTTTTTGCTAGTCGTCGTAGTTTTGCTACGTAATAATACAATACGTTCTCCATGAACATGACTATACATGCACGCCGCTAAAATTGAACTAGCGACACTGCGATAGACGGTCTCCGCGACGGGTGCCCGCGACGGGTACCGTCGCGTGCCCACGCAACCCGCCCGCGTGACCACGCGCGTAGACACGCGACGGGTGCCCGTCGCGGTCGCCCGCTTAACGCAGTGTCGAGCCTTAGGTGGCAGACAAGCACACGGCCCACCTGATGGAAAGTGGTTACCGTGACCTATGAACGTGTGTGACAACAGTGGAGTCACATCCGTTCTTCCGACCCTGTAAGATAAGAGATTTTATGTGCCCTCAGTGCAGAACACAAAAACAGGACAAGCCTTTGGTCTTCTCACTGACAGCACAAACTCTCCAGTGAGCTTGTCGCTACGTCCTATTTTTTTATACCACTTAGGTGGCAGACAAGCACACGGCCCACCTGATGGGAAGTGGTTACCGTGGCCTATTTTCTATAGAATAGGGATACCTACTTCGGAATTAGGTATCTATATTTTCTAATGATCTAGGTAGATTCTACTTATTTTAATAGACGCGCATATAGAATCCCACACCCGCAGGAGGTCAGCAGCTCGAACCACCCTACAAAGTGAATTGTTCCTATAATTCTAGCCCCCTCGTAAAATAGGTTTAACTTTCCAGCCCCTCATTAAAAAAGTTTGCCAAACACTGATCTACTCATTATGCACGAAACATCCATATTTTTTTTATACCACTTACGTGGCAGACAAGCACATGGCCCACCTGATGAAAAGTGGTTACCGTTGCCTATAGACGTGTGTAACACCAGAGGAGCCACACTCGCGTTGCCGACCCTGTAAGCACAGACTTTCTGTGCCGTCAGTGTAGAAGACAAAGCAGGACATGCCTATATTCTTCCCACTGACAGCACAAATTCTCCAGTGAGCTCTGGCTACCCTACTCACCGCTGGGAACACAAGACGAAGTTATTATAACCGCGGTATTCTGTAGATTCAATTAGAACGCCTAAAATAATGGATGTTTTTTTTACCTGAACATCATTTGCTATTCATTTGTGTCAGGCGTAGTGCCGACTAGTTCTAGTGGTTCTAATTCTAGTGGTATCTACTATTCTATAATAAGGCTGTTTTTGTAACGAATCTAGAAAAAGCGTTCAATTGGCGCCCTATATCAAACACGGTGTTGTATTTACCAGAATCATAATTGCCAAAAGTGTGGTGATATTATAGGTACATCTCCCTCCCATAACTTCTGGTAGCATATCTAGTTTTATGAATTCTAGAATGTAATAAACATGCATATTTAGAAGCATATTTTGTAAAGAGAATAGAAATACCCAAACCAAATATTATATATAAAAGAATATCCTGTTATGATTCTGTAAGAACAACTAAGTATCTTACCATTCTGAATGCTGCTGGCCGCCGGAGACTTTTTCCTCGGTGACACATACCCGGCGCGTCGCGGCGATTCTGTTATTATTTTATAACAAAACACCATTATTGCCACTTCCTCTTATTTAAACTGTGAGAAATGGTTTATAGGCAACTGTCAACATATTAAACCATTCATAATTGTGTTATTATTTATGTAAGTATTGTCCTACTAATATTATAGATGTGAAAGTTTGTGAATATGTTTGGACGTTTGTTATTCAATCACGCTTGACGGCTGAATGCGAGTGAACGAATTTGACTGAAATTTCCCACAGGGATAGATTAGAATCACTGTGACGCAGGTGAGGACACGGGGTTGCACACACTGACCGAATGCACGGCGTGGGAGACGCCGAGGCGGGTCCTTGTGACGTCTCTGGGGGTGAGAGCTCTATCACAAAGAATATTGCTCATAGGGTTGGTGCTGAGCATGAGTACGTGGGCTGCCGCCGCTGCCTTCTTCGAGGAAGGAGGTGGGGGAGCAGGGCCGGAGGAGACTTAGGCGCGATGTGCACACCCGAAGGGGTCGCGATGTCCAAGAGTGAGAGGGATATGCCAAAGGCTACCTCACCTCCGGCAACTGACAGCCTGAGGCGGCCGTGCGGTTTTAGTCGGTCCTCCGGCGGATGGTATGCGGGGGATTTCCGCACGTTAAAAAGAAGTATATATTACAGTCTGGAAGTACACATAAGTTATTTTTTATCCCGGGAACCTTTTTTTTATTTAATCGCACTTAACGGCTGAACGGAGAGAACGTATCAGGCCGAAATTTGACAAAGGGATTAGTCAGGAAGAACAATAGGTTACTTTTCATCCCGGAAAGCGGAAAGGAGGGTCAAAATTTCCTGCGGGATCCCGCGGGCATCAACTAATTAGGTTATAAAAGTTACATAATTTTGAGGAAAACTTCTTAGTGGATTGTTGTTTTATGGTGTCTGCTAGTGTCGTAAAGAGATTTATGTGATGGTACAAACATAGTGGCAATGTGTTTTATGAATAGTACCATTTTTCGTGCGGCCTATTTTTGTTGATGTTTTACTTAGTTTGGTACTTAGAGATGTGGTCGTTTTTTACGGTATTTGAGTTAGAACAAATTTCATTAACGGCCGTTACTAAAACTAATGCGGGTTATCATGTTATCACGGGGCATCATGGGCATAGCTAGTGGTATCCGACTTTAGTGTACCTAATTCAAAAAACAGTAATAGATAGGTTCGTGGCGCGATTCTCATGCCACCTGAGCTAGTGGACTGTATTTTGCGGGGGGTGAAGTTAAATGTTTCATATGACACTTTACACAACAAACAAGATAGGTGATCGGGTTGCCGCGGAGGTGGTTTAGGCATTGAATGCAACCCGAGAAATTAGGAGAGGATGCACTAACCTTTACTACGCCACGTGCTGGCTGGGCCGGTGCACCGGTCTTCTCTTCCTGGCTCAGGAGCTGCTGCCCACATCACTAAATCACTTGAGGGACACACGAGAGGCACAATCCGATCGGTAAAGGTCTATGAAAGCGGTTAAAATCCAACAAACATTATTAATTTCTGAGAGTCGCGCACGCCGCTGCCATTGTTGCTTGCTAGTTCGATCCGAAGCGAATATGCGTCTATTTTGACAATTGAGCGGGGCGAAAACTATTGCTATCTCACTTTAAAGGCAGTGCGGGAGGGAGATGGGTATAGAAGGCGTGTGTTGTGTCAAACAATTTTGAGACGATTTGAATTTACTACTACTGGCGCCACCATTCCCCCCGGCTTGAAGGGTTACCTTCAAAACGAAAAATGCGGAACAAATCTAAAGTCTAATCTAAATCTAGGTTTGGGAAATAACAACTAAAATATAAACCTAGATTTGAACTCGTGCCTACTGCTGGCTAGGCAGAGGGCAGAGGCGAACAACCGGGCGCAGATACGATCCGGTTGCGGTTTTAACCCGTACAACACGAGTTATCCCGCGGGAATCGGGAAAAACTTCCTCTACTACTCCTAGAGGCCAATGTAAAGGAGGCGCATTCTCAGTCATAAGGACTACCACCGTACCTACAGTAATTGGGTTGGATGGAGTATTCCATTTTTGACGCGACTGCAGCGTGTGCAAATAATCGGTTCTCCAACGATTCCAAAACGATTGGACTAATTTATCTAAAAGAGCGTGACGAGTTAGAAGGTGCATTCTATCGTCATCAACATCTATTGCGGGCAAATATTTTTGCGTACTTAAATCACCGGTCAACTCTATATGACCGCGCGTAGATAAAATTCTCAAAAATCGGCCTACATAAACAACACAACGCAACAGTCTCGACCAAGACGAGACGCGATTAGCCAACAACAAAATAAGGGACTCTTCACGCGGGACCGATACAACAAGCGAGTGCTTCTTCTCCTCGGGTGGTTCGGAAACCGTAGTGGGATTGAATTGACTAACTGGCCACTTATCTAACGCGGCATGAATCCAGGACGGTCCACTAAACCATAACGGGTGATCTAAAATTTGCGAAGGAAGCAATCCACGAGAGAGACAATCGGCTGGGTTGTCGGTGCCAGCAACGTGAAAGAGATTTTGTGGCGCTAATTCAGATTGAATCTTTGCCACTCTATTAGCGATGAATGTGTCCCAACGATGGGGCGAAGAGTGGGCAAAATTCTACTAATATTAATGCGAAAATTTACAATTATGTCAAATAAATTACCTTAAAGATTTTGACCACAATACAAAATGTCATTAAGCGACACGGAAGTGCTAGTCTTAGCACTGCCATCCAAAACTACGCGGAGTTTTGTAGTAAGCTTATCTTCTCTAATAACTCCGTGGTGCGGGATAATGTACGAAGGCTGGGTCTCGTCAGTGTCCGCAGGCGCAGGTGAGATGTAACCTTTATCTAAATATTCGTTAACAACCTCATCATAGGCTTGCTTTAACTTTGGAGACGCCTGCATCTTTCGTTCTAAACAAAGAAAGCGTTTTTCAGCGGATACACGGGAGTCACCGAGCGAAAAAATATCTCCCTTGAAAGGGAGCGCGACAACACAACGACCCTGCTCATCACGAGTAGTCGTGCGACAATAAATCTCCTCAGCCATCTTGTCATCAGGGCTTAGGATAGGTGGGACATTGACCTCTTCAATTTCCCAAAACTTGCGGATGGTAGACTCCAGTGGCGGCTCGACGGTGCAACAGAACGAAGCAGTCGAGTGACTAAAACTATCTATAGAAGCGGGTGCGGAACCAATTATAACAAAACCAAGAACTGTTTCCAGTGCGTGCGGAGCGGGGTACGTCGGTCCCCCTTGAACCTTACGTGATAACTGGAGGTGCGGGAGAATCGAAGCGCCGATCAATATATCGACGACTCCAGGAACAGCGTAAGTCTCATCTGCTAAAGGCAAGTCTTTAAATTTCGTTAATAAAGACGTGTCAACCGGGACGGTAGGCAACTGTTCAGTTATTTTATCTATAACGAGCGAATCCATGTCAAACCAAATATTATTATTAAAACGAGATCCAAACCTTGTTTTAACGGTGCCATGAACAGCTGACTGTAAACCTCCAAAACCCTTCACCACTGAGCGGGTTGAACGCTTATTAACATTGAAACCAAGACGTTGACAACAATCTTGAGTAATAAAATTACTTTGCGAAGCGCCATCTAATAGCGCTCGAACAATGTGCGGTTTACCTAATGCATCAACAATAATGACGCGAGCAGTCGCGAGGACAACAGTAGTGAGCGCAGTACTAGCGGACAACGAACACAAGGCGACGCCATTCACAGCGGTCCCCGCGCGGGCAGGACCGCGCGCGAGCGCGGGCTGCGGCTGTGGCGCAGGCACCACCGACGCGGGCGAGCCATGCGACGGTGCGCCACCGCTCGACGAACCAACTGTGCTCACATTGGATGCGGCGTTACTATTTTCAAAATGGAGCAAAGTGTGGTGTCTCGCTGAACATTTGCGACAACTATTTCTACTATTACATAAAACAACGCGGTGTTTAGTACCGAGACAATTAAAACAAAAATTATTAGCGCGAACAAATTTATAACGATCATTAGGCGACAATTTTAGGAAACCAGGACACTTGTACAATTGCGAATGATGAGTATTACACAAAGAGCAAACAGGTGATTGTACACGTGCTGGTGCGGTATTAACATAAGTATGAGTTGACTTCAGTGACTTCGATGACGCATCTATTTTGCGTTCGGAACTAACAACTTTCTTCGCGCCTTCATGTTTCGATGAAGAGCGTTACAATATTTTTATATGCTCGCGAACAAAACTTTCTAAGTCTTCGAACTTAGGAATTTTATTGCCGCGATGATCCGACTCAAATAAACGAATGGTTTCGGAATCTAATTTCTTTAAACCCGTATACAAAAATAAGAAGTCGCAGAGGTCATCGATCTTTAGGTTCTTTACGGCGCGAACAGATGATGCGAAAGTATCTAGAAACTTCTCTAAGTTTTGATCGTTACATGCCGTAATGGCTTTCAAATCAAACATCTGATCCAAATATGCATTAGCTACCGATCTTTTATCCTCATACTTAGCTTTCAAAGTATTTAAAATTAAATTATAATTTTCGGCACTAAACGTAATTCCAGCGCAAACGGTTATAGCTTTACCAGTTAATTTTTCAACGAGATAATGCAAGTTTTCGTGATCTGTCAACGAATCGTTCTTATCTATTGTATTCTCAAAACTATCTATAAATAAACACCAATTGCGAATGTTACCATCAAATTCGGGTATTTGAATTGGTGGCAACTTAGGTCGGTCGCGAGTGGGATTGGGTCGGTCAGACGGTTTCTCCAAACTCCTAGCGACGCGTTTGATACGACAATACAAATCGTCAAACGACGACAAGGCCTGATAACTCACTGAGTAATCGGGATTTAAATTTAACTCTAAAACGTTGATGTCATGTACTAAGGATTCGAAATCCGCGCGTAAACTATCCAAGTTTTCTATAGAACACAAGAACGAATCTCTAATAGCCAAATCAGAGGTTTTAAGTGCATTATCACAAATCGATTGTACACGAGAGTAAATCATTTCTCTTTTAGCGTATAAAAGTTTCAATTGAACTTTACTATCGGTACTACCAACCTTTGGGGGCATTTTTACAACTAATATCAAACTAAAGTGCGGTAAACAACAAATGAAATGACTTAATCTTAGCGGTACCTACAGTACAGCGACGCGGCGCGAACGATATCCGTAGGTAGGTAGGTACTTATAACTGCGAGTGCAAGCTTGAACAAAACGCGCATAGCAACAAGATCGTACCTACGCGAGCTAGATCGCTGTCTAGGTTCAACTATTATTTCAGGGATTAAGTATTGCGTAATATCTATTCAAATTAAAATACTTTCGTATGAATTTGAATGAAATGCGAGCGAGGTATAACCACGTACCTACCCACGTAGGTATTAGGTAAATACGATGCGAGCTAGCGGCGAACGGATAACTTAGAAATTGAAACAAATAAAAACAAAAGCCAAATGCGTTAGGCATTACACTGTGCCTATGCACTAGGGTGTCTAGTATACCTAAGATCTAAACCTAAATGCCTAGATGCGGGGTTTTCTACTAAAATAACTAGGTATTTAGGTGCGGTGCGTTTATTCCCAATAGAATAATAACAAAATGCGAAACTACGACTAAGGATCGATACGATAAGAGAAATGCGAGCGAGGTATAACCACGTACCTAACCTATGTAGGTATCAGGTAAACACGATGCGAGCCAGCGGCGAACGGACAACCCAGAAATTGAAATAGCCAAATGCGTTAGGTATTACACTGTGCCTATGCACTAGGGTGTCTAGAATACCTAAGATCCAAACCTAAATGCCTAGATGCGGGGTTTTCTACTAAAATAACTAGGTATTTAGGTGCGGTGCGTTTATTCCCCATGGAATAAATAACAAAATGCGAGCTACGACTAAGGATCCGGCTCGAAGGACCAAAAAAGAATGGTGGCGCGATTCTCATGCCACCTGAGCTAGTGGACTGTATTTAGCGGGGGGTGAAGTTAAATGTTTCATATGACACTTTACACAACAAACAAGATAGGTGATCGGGTTGCCGCGGAGGTGGTTTAGGCATTGAATGCAACCCGAGAAATTAGGAGAGGATGCACTAACCTTTACTACGCCACGTGCTGGCTGGGCCGGTGCACCAGTCTTCTCTTCCTGGCTCAGGAGCTGCTGCCCACATCACTAAATCACTTGAGGGACACACGAGAGGCACAATCCGATCGGTAAAGGTCTATGAAAGCGGTTAAAATCCAACAAACATTATTAATTTCTGAGAGTCGCGCACGCCGCTGCCATTGTTGCTTGCTAGTTCGATCCGAAGCGAATATGCGTCTATTTTGACAATTGAGCGGGGCGAAAACTATTGCTATCTCACTTTAAAGGCAGTGCGGGAGGGAGATGGGTATAGAAGGCGTGTGTTGTGTCAAACAATTTTGAGACGATTTGAATTTACTACTACTGGCGCCACCATAGGTATTGCAGTTTGTTACCTTCACCTATGTACCTATCATATACTACGTACTAAACTTGGAAAAAAAATTACCTACCTACCTATACCTGTAAATGGTGGATATCGATTATCCTATGGAGTGACGGAGTGTAGGTATATATAGAGTTGATATTATTAACATTCATAAATCAATCAAAATCGAAAACATTAGGAACATATCACTAGCAGGCACAGGTCACTAAATAATTTTGTAGATAGGTACAATACCAATTTAAACAGAAGAGGTACATAAAACAACTTAAAAACAAGCTAGACCGGGCCTTAGAAACCCTTAGAAATCACATTCCTTAACTAAACATTACACAAAATACAAATGGTAGGTTCAGAATCACTAATCACTTTACAAAAAAACAATCACAATATATTATAAGACATTATTATATAACAAGAGGATTTATAAAAGACCAACTACAAGGACTTTGAAGTCACATGTTGTAGAAGCCAGCTAGGTACACCACTAACCAGAAATCGTTGCTTCTGTCGCTATGTACGTATCGATTTAACAACTAATGTCAAGGTTATTGTTAAACTTAAATAAATCTATAATGTATTGGGCCCTGCAACTAGCAAATCAGTATTTCATAATATGAAATCGTATATTAAAATAAAGTGTAACAAAATTAACGCTCGTAATTTTGGTGGGCTTATCCGTAGGTATTGGCATGAAAAAAAAAAGATATGTTAATTTTTCATAATTTATTTAATATTACGCTCATGTTTTGTATGCTAAAACAACAACGGGGCCGCAGCTCGAAATTCGGAGCCTCTCTGGTCATGAAATTCACCTACGAAACAGACTTCTAAGAGTCAGCTGCTTACTGCAACCCACGTGCTGGACATATAGATGTGGTCTTTTTTATACAACTTAGGTGGCAGACAAGCACACAGCCCACCTGATGGAAAGTGGTTATCGTGACCTATGAACGTGTGTACCACCAGTGGAGTTACATCCGTGCTGCCGACCCTGTAAGAACAGAGATTTTATGTGCCCTCAGTGCAGAACACAAAATCAGGACAAGCCTTTGGTCTTCCCACTGACAGCACAAAAACTCTCCATTGAGCTCTGGCTACCCTACTCGCCACCGGCAACACAACACGAGGTTATTATAACCGTGGTATTCTGTAGGGTGAAGGTACTTCCCCAATCGGACTGCTCAATTCGGACGGGAATACCATCGTGTCCTACCTCCTCGAAAAATAACGATACGGTATGGGTAATCGTGTCAATTTTGGAAACCTTTGCAACTGAATTTAAAAAAATTGGCTAACCCAAATTTTTTTTTCAAAATTTATGACCTTGTGCATGTTTTCCAATATTTACGGGCCAAAAATCCCTACGGATAAAACCCCCCCAAACCCCTGGCTGAGCCGGTAGGAGATGTCAGACTCGAACCGACTAAAATTAAAACGCATGGCGCCTGTGGGTCGTTGTTGGTTGCCGAAGGGGAGGTTGACTGGCATATCCCTCGCACCCCGACCGACCCAGAGCCATATGTCTCGATCTGGCCCTCCTCGGAATATTTTCCGACACTAAGTAATCACACAAAGTTCTGAGAGTTCTTTATGTATAGACAAGTCAATCAATGACTTGAATTCGCAACCTGTCCTATTATACACGCCTTCATTTGACCGGGTAGGTCCTATTTGATGTCGGTTTTAGTCTTTTCAACCAAGGATTTCGGTACAAAAAAAAGTAATAAGTATTTACTGTAAGCCCAGGTCTAATTACAAACAATCTGTCTGTTGTACAGAGGATTTACTTGCGACTCTATAATTCTAAAAGCGATGTATGTTACACGTCATGACCCTACACGCAACGGGCCGCAGTCTCAGTTTTGCATTTATTAGGACGGATTATTTCTGGGTGGCGCTAATGGAGGCTTCCTGTTTTGACATTTAAATGACTGTTGGGTGCTTTTAGTAATAAATCACAATCCTCATTAATTTTGACGTATACATACCTACAGTAAGTAACTTACTGTGTTATTTTAGCTCAAATTTAGATGGAAAAAAACTCTTAAAACTGACTTAGTAGTCACATTAAACTTCAATATTGGTGCGACTAGTGGTATTTGCTGTTCTAGTACTTAAATAATAAGTAATTACGCCACAGATTCCAAGACCTCATACCTGGAGTAAATTTAGCGCTAATTAAATTCCCAGTTGCCATTGAGTGGTGGTTTGGAAGTTATTTTATCTCACTCCAAATTGCTGTAGGATAGATCTGATCCAGAAACAGAAGTTTAACGTCATGCGCAGCGGGGATTTAACATGGCAAACAAATTTCAGCATAACCTACTAACACTGAATACAGATAAATTCAAATATGTTACTTTTATGATGAGAAAAGGACCGTCTAAAACCCAGTCCAACCACTTACTGTACTCGCATCACTGTAGAGAACCTAACAATAAGAGTAACAAGTGTAGTTACCCAGTTTTAGCTATAACAGATTAGAAAAAATATCTAGGTAACCCTTTCGTTTAAAGAGCGCAGGGAACCACTAATTAATCAACTATGGAAGTAAATATATATCAATGTCCGGAAATTGATGAAACAAGTCTACTTATGCCCTTTGTCAGTCAATATCAACATATTACATAACATCTTGGGGGGGGGAGTGGGTATGACATCGCTACTGCATATCGAGCGAGTTCAGAGAGCGATCCTCAAGGTAGCATCGTTTTGCTCTTTCTTATCGCCCGCCGACTTCCTATACAAATCCTGTGAAGTACTACGTAGTAACTATTTATTAATCTGAGCTTACAGTCCGCCAATAGTACTTCCCTATAGCACAAAAATTACTGACAAAACGCGTAAAGATATTGTTTGAACACACAAGTAAATTTTGCTGCAAGTATCTGCGTCGGATGGAGGAAGAGCCAACGTCCGAGTGCCATCACTGCGACGCGAGCGAGGACTCAGGTCCGCACACGCTCACCGAGTGTTCGGCGTGGGAGACGCCGAGGCGGGAGCTTGTGGCGGCCCTGGGAGTGAGGGTTCTCACGCTCTCCACCTTGCTCGCGGCGATGGTCCGCTGCGCGGATGCGTGGGCGGCCGGCGCCTCCTTCTGCGAGCAAGTAATGCTCGTGAAGGAGGAGGCGGGGCGAGAGCGGCAGCAGGAGCGACGACGGATCGCAAGCCAAGCTGCCCGCGTACGAAGGCAACTCGGGCGTCGGAGGTCGATGAACGACCTCCGCTCCCCATGAGCGCCGGCCTGGGGGTGACAAGTGGAGCCGCCTGTCACCCTAGCAGAAGCAGGCCGGGTCGGCGGCGCGCCTGGCGCGCCTCCCCGTTTACCGGGAACGAGTTGGGGACTCTGTAGTCCCCACACACCCGAGAGAAGAGGGCCAGATCGTGAGAGAAGGCCCTGGGTCGGCCGGGGTGCGAGGGATATGCCTGTCAACCTCACCTTCGGCAACCAAAGCGACCCGCAGGCGGCGTGCGTTTTAGTCGGTTCGAGTCCGACATAACCTCTCCCACCGGCTCCGGTGGGGAGGTATCCGTGGGGATTTTGCGCACGTAAAAAAAAAAAAAAAGTAAATTTTGCTTGTTTTTAGGACCACTTCTGTACAAAAGGATAAACGCATACAAGCATTTGTTCTCTAAATACGCGTGTTGTAAGCGAGTTGTTAAGAATGTCCTCCAAAGATTGTACTACGATGACACAGAGGAGTTATTGTCTGTTTTAAAATAAATAGTTAGTGTTTAAGTTGCGTAATTAAGGCATAACTTTGGTTATTAGTAGTGAATCATTATTATTGGTAAATTAATTGTAGCTGTAATAGTATTTAAGACGTATTGTTACCTAATATGCACTTGATGCCTGAATCACAGGAATACCTAGTTCAGGCACAGCTTAGATAATATGTCTAAGTAAAGACCTCTGCAAGACAATTAACTGCACAAATATGTATTATACATACCTAAGATGACCAGACCCATGCACAATGTAATAAAGCGCGATAGATTAAGAACCCATGTAAAATACTGTACGTACGATTACAATATAAATTGATTTGAGGTACACTGTGGTATCTGTTACTCGGTGGCAAACCATTTTTTTTTAAACCACTTAGGTGGCAGACAAGCATTACATTCGCGCTGCTGATCATGAAGAAACCTTCTGATGCCCCTCTTGAAGAACCCCATATTGTAGGCGCTTGAGAATTACTGAGATTATGCCCGGACTAGCGCTTGGAGTCGCTGATTTTCATGTTCAGTATTTTTGTAGATGCTTGTGTAAAGTATTTTGCAACTTTGAGAGTGTGAATAGGATTAATCCCAATTACAAAATATAACTAGAGTCAAAGCAGTTCAACGCTAACGTGCGTGTAAATTCACACATAGGTAGATTAACGGCTTAAGAAACTGAACGTGCGAGATAGGGGAATACTTTCAGTGTAATCTTTTGTTCTATGTCCTCTGTACAGAAATAGGTACATTATTCATGAAAAGGTTAATAGACTCATTTAAGTAAAGATGAATCCCTGTTGGTCTTAGCCTCGTCATAACTAGAGACCGACTTTACCGACTTCATTATCTTTGGACGGTCTCTGAGTGTAGCAGTTGAGTATGAGTATGCATTTAGTTGAGTTTGGGTTGAGTATGGGTCTAGGTGTAATATATATATTTTAGAAAAAAAGTCTTACTTTTTCCAAGTATGGTAATCTGCGTTTTCAGTCCCATAATACAAGTTAGTTAATATACGCTTTCCTTGCGTCTAGATAACGTTGTGTAGAATATCATAGAATATACTTTTCTAAAGTTTCTTAATCCATTTTGGAAGATACTTACGGCAAGAAAAAAAGCGTAGAACATCGGAAAATTCCTTAAAATCTGTGTTGCAAAACCAATGTTAATAATTATATATGTATAAAAATGAATTTGTAGTAGTAACAACCACGTTGAGATAGCACAGAATTGCGTAAATAAAGCAATGCAACGCAATAAATTAAAACCCATATACTTTAATACACATTCATGATTTGTAAACCATTTCTAAAAACTGTGTTATGTAAAAAAAATTAAATATAATAATAATAAACGATAGAAAGTGTAGAAATTATGTTGGTACAAATACAAGACATTAAAGGACTCGTGGCTGAGTAGTATCGGAGTTAGTAGATTTACGTAATACCTAATAGCCGTTACTCTTAGGCGCGAGTAGAGGCGGCTCGGGCGTCAGATGTCGCAAAATGGCCTGGTGGAGCCGCCTGTCGCCCTAGCAGAAGCAGGTTGCGGCGGCAGCGGGCGATACCCGGAAATGAGATGGGGACTCCGTGGTCCCCGCACCCGAAGTGGGCGGTCTCATAAGAGACGGTCCTGGGCCGGCCGGGGTGCGAGGGATATGTATCAGATAGTCGCACTTCCGGCAACCTGTTTGGCCCACGCAGTCGTCGTGCGTTTTAGTCAGTTCAAATCCGACATAACCTCCCCCACCAGAGCCGGTGGAAGAGGTTAGTGGTGTTTGGGGGGGGGGGGGGTATCCGTAGGGATATTGCGCAAGTAAAAAAAACAAACTATGGTCTAGGGAGGTAGCACTCGACATCGTAAGAAATAAGAAATAATAAACATTATGACAGGTTTTATAACTTTACGTGTAATATTTATGTTCTGAACACACGTGTACCCACTTCCGCAGTAGGTAATTATGCTTCGTGAAACTAGCGATAAGTCGGACAGAGATACCGCTAAGTGTTTTTCGAAGTGAGTGTTATGTTGAACAATTTCCACCTTTGCCACTATCGTAACTAATGAAATAAGGGTGTAATTTGTTCGCTAAAAGTATCCAACAAGGATAAATTTGCGCAAAGTATTGATATCTAACTTATGGATGTTTAACATTTTACTTCTGTAAATGCAAACACATTAATATTATCCTTTTACTTTCAACTGGATATACCCGACTTGCTTGGTTAGGTACCTACCTAGGTATATTATACTGATGGCAATTGATAGAATATTATATAAAATCTTTTAGTATCTTCACAACTGAAGCATGCATAGGTACTTATGTAAGTACATGGTACACATCACAACACCTTTTGTTACGGACAAAGAAAGACAATTGATAAGATAAGAGAAAGAATTTTCGATATTGCGCGTTTATAATCACGGTAACCTAGTTGCAAGAACAAAATGTTTTATTAAAACAATACAATATATACCTATTTACATTCTATCACAAGGAATTGTATCACATTGCAGCAATTTTGATTATTTTATGCAGGTTATATACACAAACATTATTAGTCAAGCACACAAGACGCAGGATAATATCTATCAGCTCTTATCTGTTTTTAAGATATCGGTGGCACTGATAACCGTCAGTCGTAAATATACCGCGGACCGGTGATGACGTCCTAGACATGGACGACAGCAAGAAACCTATTATCAGAAGAAATGTCTTGCGGAAACTCAATGCAGATAGCTTGTTAATGATTGAACGAGGTTTACTCGGCGACCTTCCGAATAAACTCAAACCACAGCCTTTAATACCAACCAGAGACCAATGTACGGAACTTGAAGTAGCGAAACCTTCAGGGATCTTATCAGCATGTATCGGAGTTTACCCAGAATCACCCGTATCGGAAAAGATATTCGTATCATCGTCTGACGAAGAAAGTGTCTCTCCGCTTAAGAAATCTTTCAGTTTTCGGGACAGACTCTCCA
The DNA here is from genome assembly GCA_963662185.1 of Eilema griseolum. Classification (NCBI taxonomy): domain Eukaryota; kingdom Metazoa; phylum Arthropoda; class Insecta; order Lepidoptera; family Erebidae; genus Eilema; species Eilema griseolum. The sequence goes on from OY759249.1 coordinate 10,820,500, forward strand.
GGATCAGTTTCTTTGGTAAAGATAAAGATAAACCAAAATGGAAAATACCGGAAAACGAGGAAAAAGAAGTTTCGAAAGCGATTCAAGATGTAAAACATGAACAGCTATTTAATAGTAAGATAGAATCAAAGAAACCCAATAAGCGATTGTGGATTTTCAAATCGAAAGATTTAGGAAAACGTAAAGAGAGTTCACCAATTTATAAAAGGAGCAAAAGTTTTGAATTTCTTCCAAGAGCAATAACTGAAGAAGACGAGGAACTGTCACCAGGGCTTAAGAAAAATTCGTCATTTCATGGCAGTAGTGACACAATGGGTGATGCATGGACTTCCAATGAGAGTCTCGAATATATATCAAATGTTTACCGTAATACCGAGGGCGGTGTTTTTCTAAAGAGTTTCAAGGAGCTAGCGTGCGATGATTCGCACAAATCCTCTCAAGTGTCAACTGGATCTACTTGGACCAGTGCTTCGAGCAGCAACTGCAACGCAGATAATTTGCTGAAGACTGCATCAGTTGAGAATGTGTTTGAGGAATTTCACAAAGCAGTTGAGTTGTTCAGTGAGAATTATTTAAGTGACTGCGAGACGTATACTAAATCGAAGCAACTGACAATCAAACAGAAGCGAAAGAGTTCTTCGTTCTCGTTTTTGCCGTCACCAAAAGTAGTGCAAGCGTCGAAAGTTAGTGAGATTAGTGAAGATTTTAAAGCAGAGTTGTCGAAAGTTTTAAGTGGTAAACGTGATGTGCGGACATCGAGGCGAGGCTCGGTGACGGATTGGTTCGTTTTGGAGGACCATAAGGACCGTAAGGAGTATAAAAGTGAAGTGAACCCATATAAGAGACGACAGAAGAAGACCGTCAACAGAGTAAGGCGAATGAGCTCCACCAAATATGTAAGTCCGAGTTTTATTGTCTCTTAGATATAAATACACGCATTATTGATAAAGCGGAAGGATATTTTGTTAAAAACAAGAGTAGGTACATTTAAGAGACAGTCACAAAATGAGGTAGTTTACTAAAGAAATAATTTACTTAAACACTTTGGCAAAGGTGAAAATCAAAGTAAATATACCCATGAAGAAAATTCATCGAGTGTCTGGTGCTGTCCGTTAAAGCACACGTAGGACGAATCCTTGTAGTACCCAGTAATTTTGTGGGTTAGTCTTTACCGAATAAATAAAAACCGAAAATTATACATAGCTTAAACTCATTTTTCCGTTTTCAATAAATACGTGCAATGTTAATTGGGGCGTGAACCGTGCCCTATTTCATCAATTAGAATAATTCTCGTGTTATCAGTGCGTTTAGTCGATAACGAGACCGGCGTGAGTGGTGCGACAGCTAATCGTTCACAAGTTAGTATTGACGTATTGATATGTTGTCAGTGAGGTCTGAGGCTGATTAAGAGTAATGGCATGTGGTAATTCAGAGTGACGTGTACAAACATATATGTTATGCTATCGGCAAACGTTTATAAAGATTCAGTTGATAAATTATTTAAGTCATTCATGGTTGAAGTTCAATTTAGTTTTGTAGAAACTAGAAAATCTGTAGATCCTCGTCCTTTAACCATAAGGTACACCGGCTGGCATATTAGCTTGACTTGAAATGGCCCCGAAAATTTTGGTGGGGGGTTTGATATACTCAATTCTACAAGTATTCATACTTATCTTAAAATAAAGAAATATTTCAATTGAGATTTTTCTGTGAAATGTTGACATCGTTTGTGTCGAATAGATATTGCGAGATATCTGTAGATAGACGGCGATATGAGATACTCTATCTATACGTATGATTCTATAGATTGATTGCATGGAGAACAGATGACAGTAAAAGCTGTGTAATAATAATAATAATAAATAATACTCTGGGAGATGTTACGAAGCGCTATCTAGACAGTTTTCCCCTTCACTTCAAATACATTTTCACCTCACCCAAGAACCGTGACATAGTTTTTGATCTAAACAGTTTGTCTGCTTATACATAAAGTTCATGAGCTACCTTCTCCTCCTTCATGAACCCAGTGTTACAAAAAGAGCAAAAAAAGGTTAATTCATACTTTCACAACCGAGTCGAATGCGCGTCCAATCTGTTCGCAATCGTCACCTATTTAGACTGGCATTTATTGGCACTGCCAGAAGTGGCAATTGCCGCAGGTCGTGGGATCAAACGGTGGTATTTAACTCCGCTCGAGTCCAGTTAGAATAGGGTTACCATAATACACTTTTGAAAATGGGATAAGTGCTCAAATATTTTCTTAATATTCTTAATGTAATAATTCTAAGATGTAGAAATGGGAAAGTTTAGATAAATGTTATGGATGGACGGATGCAGAATGAATATATGGCAATTCTTTCACAAGAAATTGGTGAAAATCTAGCAGAGACCGATTATCTAAGCTACTTTTATACCGGAATCAGATTGTCAAATAACTCCATGTAAAGTACAACTTACCTGAACCGACACTACAGGAATAATACTATCAATTGCATTCGTGAAAAAAGAGAGGGACACAAAAGAATAGGAAAAAAGGAAGTCCAATACTCCTAAGAAGATAACCGAAAGAAACGCAACATGCACCTGCCTACAGTTGATAACTGACGAAATGGCACTACCTCTCAAGAGCCGGCTGTGCGTGCCGGCTTGCATGACATTAAAAACCTATTTTAATAGACTAGGACGTCACTTTATTGAAGCTACACCTGTAGGTTGACATTTTACTAACAAAGGGGGTCCTTGAATTCGTGTAATTCCTTCAAATCACATAATATGCTATTGATATGCGAGACCACTAACAGCAGCCATTATTTAAATAGAACTTACTATACCCGGTCCATTGTGTTAAATTGAAGTAGTGACGAGTGAGTGTAGTTTAAAGTAGTGAGTGTGAAGTGTCTCGACTAACTACATCCCTAAAATTGTTTTCTGGCTGATGTCTCGTCTTTGAAATATGACGTACCTTTTTTTTTTAATTTATTTATCATCTAAACAATTACATACAGTAAAAAGATTCATAAGCATTTACAAAACAAAACCTATGCGGTTTATAATCAATGCCTCAGCGGTTAAAAAAAGTTAAAGAAGTGATTTTAGGAAATGCAATTTGAGTCTCATTTTGACACTGCAGGGCCCAATGCTATCAACAGTGTGCAATTCCGGGGGCAATGCGTTAATTAGTCGAGGCCTATTATATATAGACCTATTGGCGTCTAATTTTTGTTCGGAGTTTTAGGCGTTGATATTTAAACAAAGTTATATCGACCGCTGTATGTGAGCTGTCTTAAATACAATAATATAGTGGAAGAACTATTGTTTAATACGTACATATTATTTTATGATTATCAGAAATTGTACATAAATATAAAAAAGTAGAATGACGATAAAATTTTTTTTCGATAATGAGTGGTTTTCAAATATTAAAAAAAAACATAAAAAATCTGTAGAGGGGAATTAGACATTTTATTTTATCTCAGTCTGTTAGATCGTTATCCATGCAAACTCCAAAAGATGGTAACCCTACCGGCCACGCCTTGCTCAGTGTTGAAATACTGATCGTCTATATAAGTTAGATAGTATTGTTTGTAGATTTTAACGTTGTTAATGTTGTAAAGTTTATCTGAGCCTATTAAGAAACTGAGGGTCTACCTCCTAAGTATAGCCCTTGCTGATTTATGTTGTTACAATCAGCACCGATTTGGAAATACTGCTTAAATTTTTCCTTACGAAAATGGGACTTGTAGTAATCGAAATACAGGTAGGTACGAGCTACTTCCTTTTTGTCTGTGAAATCGCAGATAAAATGCAATAAGAGTCTTCGCTGGTGTGACTGATGTCTTGGGTAATAAATTGATGGCTATGTCGGTTCTACCATGTCTCGGTAGGAGCGGTAGACCCGAGAAACACTGGCTTGAAGTAATGTAAAAGAAGATGACATGCGTGTCTTACTACTATGGATCTCTCTCTCTCTCTCTCTGATCTTACTACCTACTATGGATGCCCAAGACCGTGTGAAGTAGAGAAGCTGAAGCCGAAAAGTGGGTCCAGGATACCAAAGCGAGAGCCTTGAGTGCTACCCTCATTATAGCATTAATGATAGTGATGATTCGTTAGCATTTCAAAATTTTAAGCAAATTCATCTTCACATATTGCGTCCTGAGACAGTGCGCACTGTGCGATATGAAAGAAACTTCATCCCACACACGCTCAAGCCGTGGAATGAACTCCCTGCTGCGGTTTTCCCAAGCGCTTACAATATGGAAGACCAGCCACGGTAACCACTTCCCATCAGGTGGGCCGTGTACTTGTCTGCCACCTAAGTGATATAAAAAAAAACCTTTATGGGTATTCTTTACCAACGCAGTTGGGGTCTAAACCAACAACAGTAAGCGTTCTAAACAAAGAAAGAGGCTGGCGTAGGTTTTAATTTCAAGGTTAGCCGGTCAGATGACAGTCAGTGCCAGAAAAGCCGTCAGGTATACGAATCAAGAACAATTGGCGGACCTTGGGCTCCAAAATACAAACTTTAGAAGCGTCTAAATTTTCAAAGGAAGATGGTGGTAATGATGACAAAATTTTAAGCCAATGTAACCTATTACACTAAGCAACAACCAAGCGCTAGTTCGAATATTAGGTCTGCCTGCTGCACAAACGATGCGCGATATTCTAAGCGCCGAACCGTCGCCGTCGTCGGCGCCGGCGCATCTTACAGTGAAAGGCGACATTGCGTTCCGCCCTGAATATGAGCTCTGCGCCTATGTGATGCGGCCGTCGGTTTCGCTTTTACTGCTGTATCTACAACTTGCATCTAAACACGTCTTACGTCGATTATTTTACGTAGTCCCGCATTGCGTCAACGATTAACTTTGATATCTGCATATTATGACGTTTTGAACGGCTGTCATAAGTTACAGATACCTAAAATAAAATATTATAACGAACCGGTGGTGGTCCATTTGCTAAACTAGTCTTTCATATTTCTTTTTATATTGACGTTTTGTAAGTGCCGATTTAATGGTCTATGCAGAATAAATGACTTTTGACTTCGACTTTTGACTATATTTATATTTAATTATAGAATAGTTCAGTTTAGCAGTAACCGATGTTAGTATGTACATTGCAAAGTTAGGCAATACTAGTTAAGGTAGTCTTTGTGATGGGTGACCTTTCCTGATATTTGAGTCCCTTCGGTGCCCCAGAGAGCGCATTAAGCCGTCAGTCCCTCTTGCTTCCAGTTGGTATAGGCAGTCATTCGGATCGTTCCCGTAAGCCCAAGCTAAACCAAATTATGGCAAGTAGTAGTGGACCTCTTTTTTATAGAGCGAAAATCCCCTCTAATTTCCCCGGGGTGGTTAAGTTAGACTCAAGCCGACTAAAATCGCACGTCATATTGGGTCATCAATTGACGAGAGTGAGATTGCCTCTGCTATATGCCTCACTCTCCGGCTGAAGGAGTGGACCCAGGGTTACAAAGTGTAACCTTCGGATGCAACTGGGTTTTGCACTCGAATGATGAAAATGTTTTAATAAACTTTTATATTATCTTTCTTTCTTTCTTATCTTAAATATCTAACTAAAAACGAGAGCTGTACACCGTTACGATATTATAATGGGTGAATGCATGATTTGTAGGTTAATGGTGTGTCATTTAGTTGGTACATGGAACGAGTGCTCTCCTTAAAATATGGATCACTTGCGGGGTAATCTTCCGTTCAGTGAGCTTGTTTTGTGTGCTATTATACCTACAGTAGTATGACTAAGGTCGTACATAGGAGTATCTCATCATCTACCTGCCTTCGTCCCAATAGGCTATTTGACAAGGTCGTCCTATTCTTTCCAATACTGCTTAATATGTTAGTTTGTTATCATAAAATATACTTTGGAAAACAAGATATTGCCTAACTAAACTGCAACTATGACTTTTCATTATTTATAATTCCCGAAGTAAGTTAAAATATAAACAATCCAATTCAGTACCAAATTGTTACTTTTTAGATTCCTCATTAAATTACAAATTACTATAATTAGGGGTATGTAACAGCATCTTGTCTTTACCTTTATCGGAGGACGCTAAAGGTCTATGCAAAATTGTTAACATACGTTTAAAATCTAGATAAAATCAAAATAAAAAATATAAAAAAATCTAGATTAAATGATTATCATAATTTAGTAGTTCCCTATGGGGGTGACATGGTCACTGCGTGATCAAGCCTTCACCTTATGGTAAATAAATAGAAAAAAATTTACTTTAATTAAATAAATAAAAAAAAAACTGTTTATTTCAGTAAACTTATTTCTAGAACAATGCTGAGTCTTCCCAGTGAGTTATCTAATGATACTCGTGTTGGGAATGGCCCGCTACTTCCCTTAGTTTAATTACGAACTATATATGTGTTAACGCAACGTAGACCGAGATAAATGCGAAATTAGCTTACATTCCATACATTTGCACTACACGCGACTGGCGTATGACGTCACTCGCAAGTACGATTTTGTATGAAGCGTTTTCGGGCGGCGCGAAAAATGTAATTTTCACAATAAAATATCTTTAAAACTATTTATCGTAAGAATATTTCACTTTCATCATTTTGTCATTCTCCTCCATACCTACCTGTCAGATGTCATTTCCTCGATCACTACCTTCTTTGCCTTGTCCTCTTTCACGCAATCCATCCATCTTTTCTTAGGCTTATCTCTACTCCTAAAACCTTCATACTTTGAACCTTTTTTACAACATTACTTTTATCTCTTCTCATAGTATGTCCAAACTACGATAGTCGCTCCCTTCTCAGTTTTTTATTCACTGATGCCACTTTCAAATTTCCTCTAATATACATGAGTATATGATGAGTAGGAATGATCCTTATTCGATCCATTCTCGTCACACCACACATCCATCTTAAGGTCCTCACCAGAGACGATGCCTTAGGACGAATGGGAGGAGCTTACGAAAGTACTAAGAAGTGATACGAATACGAAGTGATTATAATATAAAAATATGGTAAATATAAAAATATTAAAAAAAAAAGTAAAAGATGTTCATACAGAGTGGACACATAGAGGAGTTCAACATATTATGCCTAACTTCACGTGACTGACTTGGTAATATTTTGACATTAATATGCCCGCGTCTCTGCCCACAGGTAGGTACATACCCGTGGGCAGAGACCACAGAAGACTTATCTTATCTCTGGTTCTATTGACGTTCAAGTTGACGAAAGGAACCAAACCGACTAACAGTCGGTCTCGACCTGTCTGATCCCTTGGAGCAAATAACAAAGTAATATAGTAGTGGAATTGTTCTTCTTTTATTAGGTCTACCAAAAATTTCGTGATGCCATACAGTCTACATTATTTATTACTTTAGGATAGCTTGACATGGCCAGTTAAGTTTCTACGAAAATAGTTTTTATTTCGGTATTTAGCTTAAAGCTATTATGTACAAACTAGACCAGTGTTTTCTCATTGAACAAAACTTTATTGAGATTTTATAGATTTTTGAACCAGAACGATATGTAGGTACTCGGTCCTGAATCTCGATTTTATAACTAAATGACAGTTCTAAGGTCACTGTGAGAGTCGATTCACAACTGAGTGCTGATCTGGAATACGGGCCTATGATTGACATGCTTCGGATTTATAAAGTTCAAAAAATCTCTTTACAATTCTTCATAAACATAACATAACATAAACTCACGCCTATATCCCCGAAGGGGTAGGCAGAGGTGCTAGCACCCACATTTCGCCAATTTATGTTTAGGTCCACATGTAATAGGTGGCGAGTCTATTGCCATTAACCGGGTACTTATAAACCTGCGACAAATACACACATAACTTCTAAAAGCAACGAAAAGTCATTGGTGTGTGCCATGGTAAAACCTGGGCTCGAACCAGAGACCTCGTCCCAGCAGTCCATTACCCATACCACTAGGCTACCGCGGTTAATTTTTCACATTTTAATATCTAGTACATACTTAGCACATTTATTTATTTGTCTATTTCTAACTGACTTATTCTATTCTAGTCTAGTTACATCTAACCCTGTTAGGCCATGAATAAGTGTTCTCAGATAATGTGATATATTACCCTCGTTCTTCAGTGAGACAATAAAGGTAGGTACACAATAGCTTTCTAGCCTAGATACTGCGGGCACTAACTGCGACGGTCGGTCACGGCTGTCGGTACGAACAGGCCTGGATGTCACGTTAATTGCCACTTTTCTAATAAATTAACGGCTTTTATGCGACAATGAGTTGATTGCTGTTGCCTACTTCGTCTAGTAATAGGTGCAAGTCAGGTGGAAATTTCTATGTGCTACTATTGATGATATTGCTATCAATAGACTGAGGATGGGACCGCGTAGAGTGGTTAATAAGTCAGCCTAATGATCGAGAAATCTCGGGTTTGAATAATTCTGGTCATTACACTACCTATTTAAACCCACTACAAGCAAAAGCAACTTAGCGCTTAGTAGGTAATTTCGGTCAACTAGTAAGTACATATTCTTTAAAAAGTCATCAAACTTAAGTAAGACTTTTCTTGAAAACGTTTCAGTAGTATCTAGTCACGTGGCTATTGGATGATAATTATAGGCAATTTCGATTCCATTGTTAGACAAATTTAATTTTAAACTTATTTTACTTTAAAAACACAAAAAATCAAATGTCAAATTCTTAATTATTCTAGTAGAATATAAAGATTTACCGATAAAGGTCCGAAATATTCTGTGATCATCGTTATTTTAAAACTTTTACCACCTAGGTACTCCGTAAAATTTGGTTTTAGAGACACGGTAAACTTCGGTAAAATGCCTTGCTATCGAGGCTATCCATCTAAATGGCGCTCTTACATTGCATCTCATCATCATAATCATGTGTTAACATACTTTTTACAATTTATGCAACGAGCGATAACTGCTTATTATTCAGGCAGGCCGTAACGGACGACTTTTGAAACCGAATTTTAAAAATATTTAGGTTTAATTTTCACTGAAAGTACAGCGGTGAGCGCAGCTTGAATTTGTTAGGTACTAATAAAAAATATTTATACTTACCACTTTGGTGGCAGACAAGGACACGACCCGCCTGATGGGTAGTGGTTACCGTGGCCTATGGACGTGTGCAACACTAGGGGCGTTACACTCGCGCTGCTGACCCTGAAGAAACCTTCTAATGCCCCTCTTGAAGAACCCCATATTGTAGGCATTTGGAAAAACTGCAGTCACTTTATCATAGGTTATATGTGTTTGAGGCGGCTCGGGCGTTGGCGGTCGCAAAGTTACCTCCGTTCCCCATGAGCGCGGGCCTGGAGGTGACGGGTGGAGCCGCCTGTCACCGTAGCAGAAGCAGGCCGCGGCAGTGTTGCGCGATGCAAGTCTCTCCATACCCGGGGACGAGACGGGGACTCCATGGTCCCACACCCAAAGAGGGCCGTCTCATAAGAGACGGTCTTGGGCCGACCGGGGTGCGAGGGATGTCTCAAATTAATCGACCTCCGGAAACCTGCGGCCCACACAGTCGGCGTGCGTTTTAGGCGGTTCATGTCCGACATAACTTCCCCCACCGGCTCCGGTGGTGGGGGTATCCGTGAGGATATAGCGCACAATAAAAAAAAGGAAATATGTGTCACATATTGAGAACTAACTTGTACTTTTCCACATTATTTTTAGGTGAGGATGCCTAAGGCGAAACCGCTCAGGTCTAATAACAAATAAAAAATTATGTGGAAAAGTACAAGTGAGTTCTCAATATGTGTAACAACAAATTTCACCAAGTGCCATCGATCAACAGTATAAATAGTCTGAATATATGTTTCTTGTCAGGCTTTATGGGTTAGGTTTTAAGTCCGCCTGTGTGAAAAAATGGCGTAGAGAAAGATAATAATTAATATAACATGAGAACAAGTGTTTATTACAAGAATGTACGAGCGTCCGTGAAAATAATAGCTAATTTATTTAGATTGCTTAAGTGCCGTGTCAAACTTCGCATTCATGTATTGTAACTTGCATTTAGACAAAAGCAACATAATTTATTTTTAATATGGATAGCTATAGTTACAGTTATGTTTTCAAGTCTTTGTGACGTACAACCTGGCTATATCAGACCACGATCTTTGAGGCCAACCCACCCCCGAGGCTCTTGCGTAAATTCTCGTCTCAGGGGTAAGAGTCTTATCTCATTTTTTTTTGAGTTCCGTACCTCTAAAGAAAATATAACGGAACCCTTATAAGATCACTTCGTCGTCCGTCTGTCTGTCTGTCAAAATATTTTTCTCGGGAATGTACGGACAGATCTAGTTGAAATTTATACCTTTATCATACTGCAACCTTTTTCAGCTGTGAAAAAATCAAACTTCTAGGCATCGTAATAAAAATATATATATGAAAAAGAAAGTTTGCACCTCAATTCAGTTAAGTGCGCGAGTCCAACTCGCACTTGACCGATTTTTTAACTTTTAAGACTATTTTATTCTAAAGGAAAGAATTAGGGAGAAGAAATTCCACTTATCCAAACTAGGAATACAGAAGGAAAAGTGAAAAAAAAAACTCTTATCAAGTCCGTACAACTGGCACGGTAAGACTGGTGAATCTATCATACAAATGACACTACAAAAGGTGTGGGTAGGTACAGTCAACACCAGATAGATCTTGACGAACAAAGTACTCGAAATGATCTTAATGCCTTGTTTTTCTTTCCTTCCTGCTAACTGATTGTTCTGATATTTATACACTTTTAGTTCGGACAACAATACACTTTAATTCAATAATAATGGTTTGTTTTGCTTTTAATACCTTGGGATTAAGATCGTTTTGACTCTGACTGTATATACACAGAAGCGTCAAGATTCATTAACTTATCTATTTATCTAGTTTCAGCGTCCCCTAACCCTCCCCCAATTCCGTTTCACCCCCGAAACCGCAACATAATTTACATATAAAGGTAATTGAGTTCAACTATCTAAAAACATTTTAAGTCTGTTCGGAAACAAAGAACACTTTCTTTGCAATAATTTGAATGTTATTATTATGGTAAGATGCGCGAGCGCAGCGATGAAGGTGAAAGTCGCAATCAATGCGGATGAGATGAGCTGGGATCGGATTGCATGCTAACATCTGTTCAAAACAGCCTGCACTAGTTTTAGCGTGTAACTTTAGCACGGGTTTGCAAGTCACTGAAACCGCAACATTTTTCGAAAGCTGGTCTTATACATAACACACAACCATGTGTGACTATTATGGTTCAGAGAAGTCAAGGTTCATAAGGATTTTTGGATATTTTAAAAGGAAGAAGTGGCAGTTACTGTGGCTATAGAGTCTTAGGGTACATATTATAGGACACGTACGGTCGTAAGTACCAGCTTAATTATTGTCGCTTAGTGTTGGACGTAACCAATTGTTTAAGAGTCGTTTCAGCCTCGTGTCTCTTTCTTTTTTCTGCCTCCATCTTCACCACCACCAAGCCGTTCATTGGAGCACAGTAATCAATAACATTATTATAATATATATTTAATTCTGATGAGCTCTTTCAATTAGTCCCACCCTCTCCTTTCCTACATAGGACAACACGTGCTGGGCTTAGATGTCACCCTCACACTGTGCAGAATATACGAGCAAGAACCAAGCGGTTAGGAGACTCTTTTCTTTGTCGCACCACCATGACCTGGAATTCATTACCAGCACACGTGTTTCTTTCTTCCTACAGTCCCGGGGCCTTTAAGCGGGGCGTGAAAAGGCATCTGATGAGGCCGCCAAGCTGAGCCATCATTGTAACATTACTTAGTGTTTGTAATGGTGACCCTCTTTCCTGAGATTTTGCCTATAGCTTACCATCAGGTGAGGTGAAGTCAAGTTGGCGTATCTCAGATAAAAAAAAATTGTTTGTTTGCTCGTCAGTGAGTTTTGAAGTGGCAGTCGCTTCACGGAAACAATCGAAGTCCAGCAGCTTCGCAGTTTGACAGGAACTCAGTGGGAGTTTAGAAAAGGCTCAGGGGGTAATGATGAGCGAGGGATATGCCTGTCGACCCGACATAACCTCTTCCACCGGCTCCGGTCGGGGTACCCGTGGGGATATTGCCCACGTAAAAAAAAGGAGGAGGGAGAGGGTGGGGTTATGTTGATGATGCGTCAGTTATCGTATTGTTTTAATAACTTTTTTACCAGGTCGAAACGTCAGGCAAATCAAAGGCATGTATATACATATGTACCTATACATGATATCGTTAATTCTAATATTCTAAAATTATTATGTATCGTATTGTTTGTTTGTTGCTTTAGTGATAAATAGGAATCCACAGTGGGAGGCACTCTCATCGGCATCAAGCCCCAGATGAAAAATCTGGGGCTCGTGCTCGACGGCCGGTGGGACTTCGGGAAGCACTTCCGAAGTCTGGGCCCCAAATTGGCGGGCACAGCCAACGCTCTGGCGCGGCTACTGCCCAACCTGAGGGGCCCGGAGGACTCCTGCAGGAGACTCTACGCGGGTGTCGTGCGGTCCATGGCCCTGTACGGGTGTCCCGTGTGGGCGGACACCCTGAGTGATCGGCACATGCTTCTGCTGCAGCGTCCGCAGCGGAAGTTGGCGTGCCGCATCATAAGGGGGTACCGCACGATATCATTCAACGCGGCGAGTCTCCTCGCCGGATCGCCACCATGGATCCTGGAAGCGAGATGCCTTTCGGCGCTATACCGGTTCCGAAGGGCGGCGCGGGAGCGGGGTCACGATCCCGAGCCCGAAGAAATTCGGGCCGTGAGATCCCGGCTCCACAGGGAAATGGTGGCGGAATGGGAGATACGACTTGGGCAACCAGGCGCAGGGCACGCCGTAGTAACGGCGGTAAGACCCATCATGGGGGAGTGGCTAGAGAGGCCACACGGCAGCCTCTCGTACCGTCTGACGCAGATGATCACCGAGCACGGATGCTTAGGAAAGTATCTGCGTCGGATGCACAAAGAGCCAACGTCCGAGTGCCATCACTGCGACGCGAGCGAGGACTCAGGTCCGCACACGCTCACCGAGTGTCCGGCGTGGGAGACGCCGAGGCGGGAGCTTGTGGCGGCCCTGGGAGTGAGGGTTCTCACACTCTCCACCTTGCTCGCGGCGATGGTTCGCTGCGCGGATGCGTGGGCGGCCGGCGCCTCCTTCTGCGAGCAAGTAATGCTCGTGAAGGAGGAGGCGGGGCGGGAGCGGCAGCGGGAGCGACGAAGGATCGCAAGACAAGCTGCCCGCGTACGAAGGCAACTCGGGCGTCGGAGGTCGATGAACGACCTCCGCCCCCCATGAGCGCCGGCCTGGGGGTGACAGGTGAAGCCGCCTGTCACCCTGGCAGAAGCAGGCCGCGGCGGTGGCGCGCGTGGCGCGCCTCCCCGTTTCCGGGGACGAGATGGGGACTCTGTAGTCCCCACACCCGAGAAGAGGGCCAGATCGTGAGAGATGGCCCTGGGTCGGCCGGGGTGCGAGGGATATGCCTGTCAACCTCACCTTCGGCAACCAAAACGACCCACAGGCGGCGTGCGTTTTAGTCGGTTCGAGTCCGATATAACCTCCTCCACCGGCTCCGGTGGGGAGGTATCCGTGGGGATTTTGCGCACGTAAAAAAAAATAATAGGAATCATGGGCTATAAATATTATGAGCCCCATACAACTATCTATAAAACCTCAAAGCTTATGTCCGTTATGACTTGTTTCTTCAGTGACAAAGCAAGACCTCTTTATGACCTCTTTATCACTAGTCATTCTGTGAGCAATCTGTGAATCATGTTTGATCGATAAACCATTTAATATCATCATTCAGATGCACTCTATTCAATGTTTATGAAAGTATTTTTTGGAGGCAATTATGTCTATTTATACAGTGCACATCCAAGTCACCAAGTCCATGACTAACCGCGGCTTTCCCCATTTCCGGGGCGAGTTGGAGACTCTGTGATTCCCACAGCTCAGAAGAGGGTCAGATCGAGATAAATGGCCCTGGGTCGGCTGGGTTGCGAGGGATATGCCTGTCAACCTCACCTTTGTCAACTAAAAACTAAGAGGGGGGAGGGGGGCTTAACCGTGGGGATTTTGCGCACGTAATAAAAAAAGTTCATGACTTAACTTTTGGAGGTTACGAAGAGGTAACCTACGAGGTTTGTTACCTCCGAGGTAAGTAGCATCACTGGCAAACAATAGTTGGTCCCATCAAAGCTAAGGTCACTTAAATCTTTGAAGTAGGAGTATTATCTACCAAAGTAGGTACATGATTTATTTGCAACCGGGACTGTATTTGTTTAAATAAGTTTTTTTATACATTTATATCTGTTTAAGGGATCTCTGCTTTTTCGCCAAAAATCGTTTGCCCGATTATCACTTGCCAACTAACGTTTCCCAGAATTATATTTCGCAGAATAATCATTTGCCAACTTGTGATTTCATTTTGTTTTTATTACCCAACTTCTCAGTTGCCAATTTTACGTTTGGTCAACCTTTTAGAATGACACTTTTCAAAATGCCAACTTTCAAGTAGCGAATGTTTTAGTTGGCATAATATTCATGTAGTTGTTTATTGTTTGTTATGTAAATGTATGTAAAAATGTTAAAAAAAATGGTTACGGCACTTCGCCGGCCGCTGCCGCGACACGCTCGCTTCGCTCGCTCGGCTCGTGCATTCTTTATCATAATACTAACCTCACCTAACCTAACCGATTCTGTTATTCGTCTAAAAGTTGTCTGGCCTAATAAATAAATTGGCAAAAGATAAATGCCCCAAACGTATTTTGTCATTACAATAATCAGCTTAACAATAATGCTACCAAATGAAACGTTGTCATACAAACATTTGACAATCGTTAGTCGTCAAAGTGAAAAATTGGCGTAACGTTGGTTGGCAAGTGATAATCGGGTAAACGATTTTTGGCGAAAAGGCAGGACCCCCTGTTTAAGTTAAATGTTATAATGTATTAAAATATAACCTTCGATATTTATGTATAATAAAAAATATCTAACAACTCCCGATAACTTTATAATCAAAATGGTTATTATAATACAAACTACTAAGAAAAGTAAACTATACGCAATGAACCACAAATTCACTATCTTATCGATATGTCATAGACAACACCTCATAGATATCTCCTGGCGCCTAACATTCGTACTGACAGCATTAAAAGTAGATGAACATTTTCAGATTTATATAATTTAGTCATTGCAGAAAGTACTTAATGTAATATTTATTAATGAAAATACTATTTAACTGCCTAGTGGGGTCTATTAAAAATAATTAATAGTTCCGATTTTTAATCGAATATCCATGCAATGTATCATGAGATCCAAAAACTGAATGTCTACATAGCCAAGGAGATAAGTACGCGTGTACTTATCTCCTTGGTCGTCTGTCTTAAAATAAAATATTTTGGCTATAACTTAAACTAGTTTTCGAACTTCCAGGGTAATAAAAGCGTATGTTGAAAACATAATTTATTTTTTCGCTATAATATTTTGTTATATATTAACAGAAACAAGAGCATAGGTACAACTAGTTGTATTTTTAAGACAGTATTTATACATAATTTTCGCCTTTTTGTCTGTAAAAATGTATTTATACTTCGACCGAAGTAATATTTTTGTGTAAATCCTTCATTTTTCGTCAGAAAATTATGAAAAAAATTAACCGTATCTATTCAATACCTATACGATTCAAAATTGTAAGAAAAAAATGAACGTATTCCTACTTATATCACGCCCCGGAGTGCGATTTTCTAATTGTAATATTTGTATGGTAAAGTTTTTTTTTGTTGTGCAATTAGAGGCAAAGACCTTGATAAGTTTAGTTGCTCACCAGGTAATGCTGATTTTTTACTACTGATAAAAACATATTATACCCTCGAAACAGTTTTTTAGCTGAATTTCCTTGTTAAAAACATTTATGGAAAAATACCATTTAGTTATTTGTGTAATATTGTTAAATAGATATACACTTTACTTATCCTATTCTGACATACATATTGAAAAGGTTTTCACCGGAAGCGTAATCTATCATGATATTTCTTCATTTAGTAAAGCTTACTGACAAGGAACCATATTTCGATAGGCCTACATATTAGGAAAATTACTCCATAAAATCAGTTCCTTAGCTAAATTGCATTGTAAAGATTGAAAATAAATCTTGATATATTCTTTTTAAAAGAATATTAGTAACCGCAATTACTAATATTCCCTCCAACCCCTCCAACTAAACTAAATTGCTTGTGTTAGGAGTGGGCCCACGTCGGTAGTGTAATGGTCAGGATTCGAACCCGGGACCTCTCGATCATAAGGCCGACTCTTTAACCACTAAGCTACCGACTGCCATCTTGCCACCCCTATAAAACTTCATTCCTAATCCCACCATCTCCTTTCCTACATAGAACAACACGTGCAGGCCTTAGATGTCACCCTCACACTGTGCAGAATATACGAGCAAGAACCAAGCGGTTCAGAGACTCTTTTCTTTGCCGCACCACCAAGACCTGGAATTCATTATCAGCACACGTGTTTCCTTCTTCCTACAGTCCCGGGGCCTTTAAGCGGGGCGTGAAAAAGCAACTGATGAGGCCGCCAAGCTGAGTGCCACTATTGTAGCACTTAGTGTCTGTAATGGTGACCCTCTTTCCTGAGACTTTGCCTTCAGCTTACCATCAGGCGAGGTGAGGTCAAGTTGGCGTGTCCTATATAAAATAAAATAAAAAAGTTCCTCTTTCTCAGCCGGAAAACGAACGCCTATCTATAGCACGTCATGGTCATCTATTCTTGATAGAGCGAGCACTCAGCTGAGCAATTCTCTAGGCAGAGCGTCGACCAAAGCGCTGCGGCAGGCTTAATACAGATTGTCATTGGTCGGACTGAATGACGTCACAGGAGATCGACCAATGACAATCTTCGAGGTCATCAACCAAAGAATCTTTTTCTTTTTTTAAATTTGCTTTAGTGTATAATTTATTTTGTGCGAGCAAGCAAGAGTATGTTGACCACGCGTTAACATCACAGTCGTATCGTCACAGCGCTGTATTCGACGCTGCATGCTTGGGAGATTGCACAGCAGCGCTACACTACGTAGCGACCGCCTTCAACGTATTGTCCTTTTGGTATTGTATCGTAACTGCATTTGCCCAATTTTGTCGTGCAGTTTCGATATTATACGTAGGGAGTGTCGTTTTATGTGTAACTCACTATATTGAGCAATAAAAATTACTTTGCCTGCACTGCTAACACACATAGATAACGAAAAAAGAAATTTGCAAATGAATTTGTAATGAAACTTCAAATAATGTGAAGTAAATTGTGTAATAATTTTAAATACAGTGGTACAAAAGCTGCCATATTATGATCTTTTAATTACTCAATTTATTTTTTTAAGTTAGACCAGCTCATGACAAAAACATACAGTAACTCTGATAAAATACTGGAATATCGTATGTTATAATGGTAAGATTATTATAATAACTAGTATCTACCTATTCAAAATTACTGATATTCCCGTTAAGGAGGTAGGACACGGCGGTATTTCCGCCCGATTGAGCAGTCCGACTGGGGTAGTACCTCCGCCCTACATAATACCGCGGCTATAATAACTTCGTGTTGTGTTCCCAGCGGTGAGTAGGGTAGCCAGAGCTCACTGGAGAATTTGTGCTGTCAGTGGGCTTGTCCTGCTTTGTCTTCTACTGACGGCACAGAAACTCTGTACTTACAGGGTTGGCAGCGCGACTGTGACTCCTCTGGTGTTACAGACGTCCATAGGTCACGGTAACCACTTTCCATCAGGTGGGCCGTGAGCTTGTCTGCCAACGAAGTGGTATAAAAAAAAAAAGCTCTCGAGCTAATTACCTAAATTGCTTTTCTTAGGAGTGGGATCTGGATTCGAAGCCGAAACCTCTCGATCGTACCTAATGCCGACTGCTTAATAACAAAGCTACCGATTCCACGCGGCTACGATGCTGGGTTCCCACTCAGAGCGGGCGGTTTACAAGCGCTATGTTCACGCGAATTCCACGAGCTAGTTGTTAGCTTTCAAACCGTATTATTATTTACCCTGTTCCTCACGGCACTTAAGCCGTCTGGTTCTTAAGCCTTAAGTCGGCAGCGCGAGTGTGACGCTCCTGGTGTGGCACGAGTCCATAGGCCACGGTAACCACTTCCCATCAGGTGGGCCGTGTGCTTGTCTGCCACCTAAGTGGTATAAAAAAGAAAAAAAGCCTAGTTCCCACTGCGAGCACAGAGTCAGTAAACACGTGATTGAACTCTAAGGCGTTTAGCTAATTTATCATATTGCTTAATGCTATTATTGTATACACAAACGGAGTCCGTACGGAGCACTGTGATCTATGACTGTGATTTCTCCGATTGTAGAGCGGTAGGTTTATCACAGGCACAAGCCTTACCACAATTTTACCACCTGCGCAGTCCGGTTTATACATAGAACACAGGAACACTTTTCGCGTGGTTGGTAAAGTTTTACCAACCACACGAAAAGTGTTCCTATGTTCTGTCTAGTTTATAGGCCTACCACTGTATCAGTTGATACAGTGGTAGGCCCATAAACCAGATTTCGAATTATCTTTAAAAGAGCAGCAGCTGGTATGGAAATTGTCCTGTAAGTCGTGGTGCAGCGTATAGCGAAGCGGCGCGCCGCCCGCTGCTCTTCCTTTACCATCTAACGACTTAGAACTTTATCTCCCGTTGATAAGATTAAAAATGGTTTGCAATATTTTGCTTCAAAACCCTGCCGCTGGCCGCTACCCCGCTGCTCTTTCAGTGAGGATTGACCCTTACGTGTGTCACCACTACCACTGTCCGCGTTCTCGTTTCGCACTCGATCACGTTTTCGACACAACACTTGCAGTATCGACTCGCGCGGTTTTCAGTTTCAGTTTGTTTGGGCCTTGTGAATTGTGAACATTCGGCACACTGGATTTATTTATCGTGAAAGAAATGAACATGGTAAGTGAATATTCATTATTAAGTAAGTGATAGTAATTCAAATGACCTTGTCCATCTAAAATAATTTCTTTATCATTTTTTTTAAATTTATTTTATTGTTTCATTTATTATATTACTTTTTTATTAATTGTACGCCAATCACAATGTTCATGCTACAGAAATTAAGAAGACAAGAGTAGTACAAAGGGCGGCCTTATCGCCTTACGCAATTTCTTCCAGGGAACCTTCATTTAAAAAAAGTTGGTTTGTACTTAACTACATATATTATGTTTAGACAATAATATCTAGGATCGAACTAAAGCCATGTTGGTTATATTTTCTAAGATAAATATCTATCTACCATACGAAATAATCTTAAGAGAACGTTTAGTTCCTTTATAGTAAGCAATTTTGGCATAATAATATTTAGAACAAGTAGTGTTCTCAATAATGATCATTTCTATCATTTTTTTCTGCGAATTCTATTTACTGTAAGGTTCATTGTCATTGTATCGAAAGGATAAATTTTTATTACAAAAACCTTATACAACAGTCAAATTCGAAACCTATCTTTGCGTTTATATCTATATATTCTAACCTCTGTGAGGGAAATATTATACAAAGTACTGATACCATGTTTGGCATGTTCTATATGGCTACGCTCTTGTGAGCAGTGTAATTGATGTAATTATCTTCAAGTTTTTCAAGGATTTCAAACATGTAATTTCCTTTATAGAAACTATGGACCCTTGATGGGCTGGGCTGTTTATGACATAATTGTTTTGATTATCTTTTTTTATTGAAATTGATACCGAATCAAAGAATCAAAGAATCAATTTCATTTATTCAGTCTAGGCACATAAAGGTCACATATGAACGTCAAAATTTTACAATTATGTATGTCAAGAAATAATATAAAAATATTAAATAATGTAAAAATAAACCATTGGAAAATGATTCTTTCGCTGGTTCGGTAGATTACTTCTACTGAGAAGATACCAACAAGAAACTCAGCGAACTACATTAGAACTAGATTATTTTTCTTTTTTAAATTTGCTTTAGTTTACAATTTATTTTGTGCGAGCAAGCAAGAGACTTATGTTGACCACGCATTAACATCATTAAGGTACTCATCCACTTTACAGTAACCTTTACTCATTAAAGTTTTTTTCACTTCTATTTTAAATTTATTTATTGGCATATTAATCAAGTCCTGAGGAATTTTATTAAATATTTTTATGCAGCTGCCTACAAATGAATCACCAACCTTGTGAAGCCTAAGTTTTGGTACAACTAGTTTATTTTTATTTCTCGTATTAAAATTGTGTACATCAGATAGTTTTTCGAAAATAATACGAATATAATAATAATAATCATAATACGAAATAAACACTTGACAATGATACAGACAGAAATCAAAACTAAAGAATCATTCGACATACATATAATCTCGCCTTTGTCCCTGGACGGTTAGGCAGAGGTGAATTGACACCCACATTTCAACAATAACTGTATTCGGTCCCACGTAATATGGGGTGAGCCTATCGCCGTATTCCGGGCACAATTGTTGACTCAAGCCATGCATCTGAGGCTGAGTCTGGGCTGTATATATCTGTCTGATGTTAAACAGCCCTATCCCTAGTCGCCTTGTACGACACTGCTTGGGAAGAGATGGTGGCCCTATTTCTACTCTGCCGGGAACCACGCGGTATAAGAATCATAGCAATAATAATAATAATAATAATAATAATAATAATAATAATAGAAGATTAATTTTCAATAATAGGATATATACTGACAAAATTAATACACTCAAAAGAGAAGTACAACTTAAGCTAAGAGATCTTAATATCCAACGTCTTATAGATAGAAATAACAGGCTCGATACAATAGAATACACACAATACACTCAAACTGAACATACAATAAACAACACACTCATGCACACACAGCACTCTTCATATAACAACAGTATAGACAGTACGCCAACACTCTCAGAAAACCTTACACAAACTAATCATAATGACTCCAATAATCTAGTCCATAGTTCCATAGAAATAAACATAATAGAACTAGAATTCAAGAACGCTGTAACACGATTTAATACCACTGCACCTGAAGCTCGACCATACATCCGAAAGCAAAAATCTTCGCGAAAATTTGCTAAAATTATGCAAAGCTTGAACAGCGAAATTCTCCCTAAATATTTGAACCATGATCTAGATTTTATCACACTACACACGTTGATATATTCAGCTGCCTTTACCGCCGCATCTTGTAATGGTACCAAGTTTAACACAGAAATACAAAGTAGAATTATAAATACAAAAGACAGAAAACCTAACTGGCAGAAAAGAATTGAAAATAGAATAAAAAAATATAGATTGGAAATAGGTAGATTGACACAATATATACTAGGGAATAGAAGTCAAAGAATCCTTAATACTGTGGAAAAAATAAAGATCAACTATAAAACCCATTCTCAACATGAAGAACCTAACACGGATCCTGAACATTTTCTAGACACATTGAAACAAAAATTAAATGCTACTTCTAATAGATTAAAAAGATATTTAAACTGTACTAAGCGAAAACAGCAAAATTCAACTTTTATAAATAACGAAAAACAGTTTTATAGAAGCCTAGGACAACAGACCCATATCACTCAAAACAACCACACATCATCATCCGAAAACTTACACCAATTCTGGGCTGGCATCTGGGAAAACCCTGTTTACCATAATGCTAATGCAGAATGGTTACATAAGATAACACACACACCACACATTAACCAAATGGAGTTTGAAAACATCCCAGTCGATACATTCATACAAATCATCAAACGCACACACAACTGGAAGGCACCAGGCACCGACAATATACATAATTACTGGTACAAAAAGTTCTCTTGCACACACCCATTCATTCACAATCACATTTGTCGGTTCATACAGTCACCACAAACAATGCCAAAATTCATTTCACACGGAATCACTTACATGCTACCAAAAGGTTCCGATCCAAAAGATCCAGCAAATTACAGACCGATTACCTGCTTACAAACTATATACAAGATAATCACAGGATGCATCAGTGAATTAATTTATAAACACCTTGAGCAACACAATATTCTAGCAGAACAACAAAAAGGGTGTAAAAAGAATAGTCAGGGATGTAAAGAACAATTAACCATAGACGCGATAGTTATGAAACAAGCTCTCACCAAAAATAGAAACATTCACACAATGTACATTGATTACAAAAAGGCATTTGACTCCGTTCCTCATAGTTGGTTAATTTACATATTAGAACACTACAAAATCCATCACAGTCTAATCTCGTTTTTAAGTGCAACCATGCTTGAATGGAAAACTAAACTGAAATTGATTAATAACAGTTCCATAACTACTGAACCGATTAAAATACAGAGAGGAATATTTCAAGGAGATGCTCTCAGTCCACTCTGGTTCTGTTTAGCTCTCAATCCTTTAACTGAACTCCTTAATAGCACTAATGTAGGATTTAAACTCAAACATAATAACTCACAGCATATTATATCACATTTACTATACATGGATGACATTAAACTTTACGCAACTAACAACACAGAACTGACAAAGCTAGCAGACATCACACAATCATTCTCAGCAGACATAAACATGCAATTTGGAGTAGATAAATGCAAAATTCATTCTATTACCAGGGGCAAGACACAAAATAATACTTATACTCTTGAAACAGGCGAAAACATCGACTCGATGGATGAATATAGCATATACAAATACTTAGGTTTTCATCAGTCCAAACAAATTCACCAAAAGCAAGCAAAATTAGAATTAACTAAAAAATTCAAAGCTAGAATGAACCAAATTCTAAGAAGTCAACTAAATGCACGCAATAGTATTAAAGCTATAAACACATTTGCAATACCAGTCCTTACTTATTCCTTTGGAATCATAAACTGGTCTCAAAGTGATTTAATCCGATTACAACGCACAATTAACACACATATGACAGCTAACCGAAAACACCACCCTAGATCATGCACACAACGCCTCACAATATCACGCCAAGATGGAGGGAGAGGACTCATTGATATACAGAATTTACACAACACCCTCGTAGACAAATTACGTAAATATTTTTATTCTAAAGCTGAACAATCGGATCTTCACAAATATGTTACAGATATTGATAAAAAACTAACCCCTCTTAACCTAGAAAACAAAAACAGTGAACCAAAAATTCTAAGCAAACAACACAAAATAGATACATGGGCACAAAAGTCTCTGCATGGGAGACACCTCGCCGACCTCAGTCAATCACACGTCGATAAAGTAGCATCGAACGAGTGGCTGCGGCGAGGAGAGCTGTTTCCTGAAACAGAGGCTTTTGTCATAGCTATCCAGGATCAAGTTATAGATACCCGTAACTACCAAAAACACATCATCCGAATCCCTAACTTACCCACTGATCTATGTAGAAGATGTCAAAGTAGTCCCGAAACAATTCAACACATCACTGGTGCATGTAAATCTATAGTCCAAACTGATTACAAACATAGACATGATCAAATTGCTGCAATAATTCACCAAAACTTAGCACACAAACATTCATTCGTTCCACAAAAAATAGCTTATTATAAATACAAACCCACCACTATTTTAGAAAACACCTCACATAAAATATACTGGGACCGAACAATTATTACAGATAAAACCATACACTACAACAGACCCGACATTACAGTGCTAGATAAAATTAATAAATCAGTACTCATCATAGACATAGCAGTTTGCAACACACACAACCTAAACACTACATATTCAGAGAAAATGGCTAAATACATAGATTTAGCTACTGAAATCAGAAGTCAATGGCAGGTAGAAAGCGTAAAGATTTTACCCATCATCATATCGACTACTGGGGTAGTCCCTAAGACCCTTCAAATTAACCTCAGCACACTACAAATGCCAAAATCCACCCTTACGCTTATACAGAAAGCCGCCCTACTTAACACTTGCCGTCTGACCCGGAAATTTCTTGCTTCACCCACATCACATTAACACTTTTGTTTTCTTGTTCTATGTTTCACACTTGGTTAAGACCCGTGTGTCTCTTACTGTACCCCTATTAACCAAAAGGGAGTTGTTTTATAAAAACAATAAATATAATAATAATAATAATAATAATAACATTTTAAAGTTTTTAAAAACCCTTAAAATAAATGTAATTATATACTTTAGTGGTTTTATATGACATCTATAATTGTCTGGACGTCAAACCTCACAGGAATTTTCCAGTTGTTTCTAAAGTCCGCTCTTTGAAGCTCGAAATCTGCTCATGGTTTTTGATTGATATGTCAGCGTTCCAGGAGCGACTGCCGTATGACCTACCAACCCTGAGGGCAAAACCTACACCGGGGCCTCGTTTTTTAACATGTACACTAACTAGCAGATAAGATTTAAGATTGATGTGTAAAAGAAGCGACCTAATATTTTGCATCGACTCAATCTAGCATTAAACTAGGTAATTTATATATTTTTTTAATATTTTTATACCACTTGGGTGGCAGACAAGCACACGGCCCACCTGGTGGAAAGTGGTTACCGTGGCCTATGGGCGTGTGTAACACCAGAGAAGCCACACTCGCGCTGCCGACCCTGTAAGCACAGTCTCTGTGCCGTCAGTGTAGAGGACAAAGCAGGACAAGCATTTAGTCATCCCACTGACAGCACAAATTCTCCAGTGAGCTCTGGCTACCCTACTCACCGCTGGGAACACAACACTAAGTTATTATAACCGCATATACTTCCCCAGTCGGACTGCTCAATTGGGCGGAAATACCGCCGTGTCCTACCTCCTACTCCTACACATTAAACTTAAAGTCTTCAGGCGCAATCGAATAACAATAAAATCCCTAACGATGCTAATAAAATATCTCTGTTTAATTAATTCAATCGATAATATAATCAAATGGCAACACTAGAAACTGTTCATAAATGGAAGACAATACGTTAGAAAGGCGGGAACGTTACGCGTTATATGAAAGTGACAGTGACGGGCGAACAGATGTTATGACATTTCTACTGTCATAATTGTTCTATAGTTTACAGGCACGGGAGGTCAATCTAGGTCCTAGTCTTTTGGCCCACCAATGGGCACTCTTAGTGGAATCACCCAGTCAGAACGATAGAATAAAGAAATTACATAGAAACTTTTTCACACTGAGCGGTCGTGGCCAGATGCGTTCACTGTTCGGCAAACTATCAGTAGGTTAAGCTACTTAGACACGCTTGCCATTTGGATGGGTGACCTTTGGTGCTATGGAGGGTATGTTATAAGTCAGTCCCGGTTGTATTTGCAGCTGGCAGCATACGTTAAGTCAACGTGTCTGTAATATGGCGAACATCTTTCCTGAGACTTTGCCTTCAACTTCTCATCAGACGAAGTGAAGTCAAATTGAGGGGTCCTAAATAAAAAAAAACAACTGTTAGTGGTCACAACTCAAGCTAGGAGATCAGACGGCAGTCGCTCCCAATATAGTGTCCGGACGGTATCATGTTCGGACTCGGAGGTGGCGGCCGCGAAGGCCACTGGGACTGCTGGAGAAATGATTATGATTATGTACGTTTAACACGTTATGGTTGTTTAACATGTTATCTTAAATTCTATATTTAAAATCTAAAAAAAAATCCTATTATTAAAAAGAAGTTGCAGTTTTCGCAAATGGAGCGTCCATTGAATTGCGTCTTACCGCCGTGTCCTACCTCCTTTTGTTACGTTCCTTTTCGTTCCGTTCCTTTTGTTAAAATAAATTATTTGACTGAGCTTATTAAATTAAGAATGGGAAAAGAGTATTAAAAGTTGCGTCAGTTCTTATTTTATCGTTTTTATTTATTTATAATCATCAAACGAAATGTTAATAGTTAATTATATAGTGAGCCTATTGCCGTATTTCGGGCACTATTGTTGACTCGAGCCATACATCTGAGGCTGAGTTTGGGCTGTATACATCTATCTGATCTTTTTTGACTGTTAATATTATGACGTCACAATAAATTATTTCATACAAGTTATCTTATAACATACCGTTTTGACGTTCAGTAAAAGTCACTAATTTGACTAGTCAGTCAAATACCCAATTAAAGTCTCGTTCATAAAAAGATCACACAAATCAAAATGGCGGACGAATGCATAAGTGCTTTAGTAAAGCGCCATATCAGCGACAAGTATTGAAGTATCGTGATATTGTTTCATTATTTATCCGTGACTGGTTCACACGACTTATGGCGACTTTTACTTTCACCGGTGTATTGTAGCATTGTTATATTGCGTACTGATAAACTTGTCCCATTCCATCGTTTTCAATTTTATTGTAATGGTGTTTTTATCTGACTCCATTTGAATGCATCTGTGCACTGTTTTATTGAATTACATGCATAATGAGGCCTATGGCCTATGGCCTGACTTTTGGCTTGGAGGACGATGACTGAAATGACTGAAATTATTGATAAATTCTCATTTTATCTTATTTATGTAATATTTATTGTTTATTGCACACAGGAAAATAATACATAAACAGGCAATTACAAACAAATACATCTTGGTGTACATAGGCGAACTTAACTCAATATTGAGTTTTCTCCCAGTAAACCTTTGGGGATTACCTTATTTTATTTTAATACTAGATTATTTAGGTCCAAATTTTGAGGTCCAACGGGAACATAGACGATTATTTAACGTGACCTTCTAAAATCTCGAGGTACATAAATAGATAGCAAAGCATCATTGCTCGCTTTATGCAATCTTAATGGTACCGGCACACTTTTTGTCCTTGGCGAACAATTGTGAGTGCTTTTACACTTTGGCTAATTACTTTGCGTGCTCTGACATTTTCCACTAATGACGTGAAGTCGTTATTCAAATTAGTGCGATCACGACACACTTCTGTCATAGTTTTTTTTTTTTGGGTTTGAAAGCAAAACGTTGAAGAATACTGATTTATTATCTGTTTGTTTATACACACGACAATGGCTTTGTATTTTAAGTAGATACATTTTTTAAATAATAAATGTTTATTCATTGTATTTCATAATTTGTTCATAATCATAATCGTGCAGTCGTGCGTTTGCTTGCTATAGAACGTGTGGCAGTAAGTGTTGCTTAAGTAAGCGTCGGTAGCTCAGTGGTTAAGGAGTCGGCATTATGATCTAGAGGTCCCGGTTTCGTATAATGGCCATTATACTATCGACGTGAACCCACTCCTAGCATAAGCAATTTAGCTTATATTAGTCGGAGGGGTTGGAGGGAATATTTAATAATATTTAGAGTTAATATTATTTAAAATACTTACATTAATTTTTGATGAAAATTAATGTTTTTACGCCTAGGTTATTTTACATATTTGAAAATTTTAATCGTGAGGATGGGTTTCAACTGCTGGATGTCTGGCATCCAGTGGTTCGTCTTTGCAAAAACAACCGGGAATCAGTAAGCATCGTGTGTCGTGAACGTGATCGAGATCGGGGTCGAGTTTGTAGTGAGAGTGAAACCAGTGGTAGTGCAGATACGCGTAGTAAAAGAACTCGAAAGAGGGTAGATCGATATATTTACTCCTAAAAAACTTTTCTCTGTTCACTGCCAATACTCCAGTTCCTCCGTGATCATGGTGCTAAATATCCCGATTATTTTGATACTGATGAGAGTGACCATTTTAATTTAAATACCTATATTTTAAAATGGTTATTCAAACTTCTCTTATCAATTTACATGGGAAAAAGTAATCATTCATCATCTTGATCCACTCACTGGTGAAGTTGGATTTGACCCCTACGGCCTCAGTTCGCCCTAAAAACATCAAATCTCCCACCATTGATGTAATGTTTGTATGTAAATTCATAGTTTGATTAATCTCGTTCAGAACACTGTTATTGTCATTTGAATGATAAAATCACACTTGCCTTTGTCCAGTACAGAAACATTTGTCATAGTTTCTCATAGCGAGAGATATTTGCGTAACTGAATAACACAGCCGACACTTTGTCTCCACAGAGAGCGGCTATAATCATCTCTTTGTTAGCAAATATGTGTTAACAGACTCGGCTCTAAATATAACCGTAACTCTAGTAATGATTAGGACACTTTTGTTAACTATTGAAGTACATATTTGTGCGACACGAGGAAATATTAAGTGGTGATTTATTTAATAGGAGACGCATCCAGCATCCTGGGCAGCGTTTGGGACAGAATTGATACGGGATGGGTTATTTGGTGTGACAGACATACATATGGTCACGCTTTTTTCCCAGTGGGATAGGCAGGGACTATAGTTTTCCACTTGTCACGATCCTGGCATACTTCTTTCGCTACTTCTACTTTCATAATTGTTTTCATATATGCGCGCCGGTTTCAGGTACTTTCTCTTGACATATCCGTTCTTTAAAATGTCTTCTGGTATGTCTAGGTCGAGCCCTACCGGGTTCTCTATGCACCCTTGCTTCATAAATTTGTTTCGTCAGTCTTCTTTCGTCCATCCTCACCACGTGTCCGAACCATCTAAGCTTCCCTTTCTCTATCTTAGTCACTACATCTTCAAATACACCATAACGTTCTCTTATCACGCTGTACCTCATTCGATCCGTTAACTTCACCCCTGCTATACATACTTCTTAGACTTTTTCAGTTCCACACATACATAATGAGATTACATGAATTTTTTTTTTTTAATATAGAACACGTCATTTACACTTCGCCTTGCCTGATGGTAAGCTGAAGGCAAAGTATCAGAAAAGAGAGTCACCATTACTTACAACTAACACAATAACAAAAACACAAGCAAGTGCAGAGCTCACTGGAGAGTTTTTGTGCTGTCAGTGGGATGACCAAAGGCTTGTCCTGCTTTGTCCTTTACACTGACGGCACAAAATCTCTGTTCTTACAGGGTCGGCAGCGCAGATGTGTCTCCACTGGTGTTACACACGTTCATAGGTCATGGTAACCACTTTCCATCAGGTGGGTCGTGTGCTTGTCTGCCGCCTAAGTTGTATAAAAAAAAATACAACAAAAAAATCAAATAACTGTGCGGTAGACGTGTTTAGGTTTAGTAAAAAAGTAACTATTTTTTAGAGAGGATCCGATAGAATATCAGAATATGATTTGAATTTGGAATTTGATAATTAATTACGCAATGTCTTCTTCCAAATATTTATGTGTGTATTTTGAATTAATTAGATGGTACAAGTTAACTATATTGAGATGTGTTTGACGGTACTGTGTGTAGCGTTGTGTGGGCGTGTATTGTACCTGGAGCTGCACGTGCGTCCGGGAAGCGAGGGTGCACACGTGTTGGACATCGTGCCCCATGACTTTGTTAGGAAGGGACCACAGTAACGAGCGACGCGGGTGACAATGAATACGATGATTAAAAAATAGTTCTATTAATTTTTGTTCAAAACTATAGGGGATAAACTAGTCTAGGGGATCTATAGAAGAGTACGGGTAATCTAATATAGTATGTATAATAACGAAGTGTGTGTATATAAAATATTATATTAACATAAAATTCTAATTTAGATTTTCTTTTTTTTCTGTCTTTTGGTTTTGTTTTGCGCTGGGTAGACCGAATATATAAGGCTTCAAAGCACGGTGAAACGTTCCTAAATAGGTAGGTAGTGCCCCTGGCGGGGCCACTGCCATGTCTCAGATGGACAAATAAAATAATAGGCAAGGTGTACAATCGCGAAAGTGTCATATGAATAAGTATACATTCTGCACAAAATATGTGTGATAAAATGTACGTTTTCAGCAATGCGTCATGCTTATTTACATATTGTTTGAGATAAGACAGAATAGGGATTTTAGATAAAGACAATATAAATACAGATACCAAAACCGAATCAAATGTGATGTACTCTGCATATAATAATAACCGAAATTACTAGAGTATTAACCGCAAACCCTTCCAGTAAAGTTAACCCTACGCATACCTACCAACCTACCAACGGGTTTGCGTTGGTAGGTTGCTCAACTTCTTCTGTCTTCTAAGGCCTGGGGGTGACCGGTAGAGCCGCTTGTCAATCTAGCAGAAGCAGGCTGGTGTGGCACCGCGATGAGCGACTTTCCCTATCCGGGGGAAAATAGGGGAAACTGTGATGTGATTATCACACCCGTGGGGTCATCTTGGAACCGAGGATGGCCCCTGGGTCTAATTAGGTCAGTATAGATACTGTATGAAAATGTTAATCGGTTGGCAACAAAAGAAACAGAATTAAACTACTTTTATTACTTTTTTTTATACCACTTGGTTGACAGACAAGCACACGGCCCACCTGATGGAAAGTGGTATTCTGTAGGGCGAAGGTACTTCCCCAATCGGACTGCTTCATTGGACGGAAATACCGTCGTATCCTACCTCCTCCTTTGCTTGTCATGTAAATTATTTATTACATACTGGACAGGCAAAAAATAATAGTACCAGTCATTGATTGTCGCTATGCTTATCACAGTGTCACGCGCCGTGACCGGTAGTACAATTTATTCAGAGCCACCAAAAGCGTGACATGCATAGAAATTAGACACCTCGTTAAATGTTCTTTATTTATGTTCTACGAGCTACTATTTAATCTGGTCTGCTTAATAAACTTCAGTCTAGTTCATGGTTTAGTGGTTGATTTATTAGGGTAGGTACCTATTTTATGGGACGATAATGAAAATGGTTCATTTTATAAGATTAGTCATTATTTTGTTTTATTCGTGTTATTTGTGTGTTATCCAGATACCTAACTCTTCCAGCAAAAATCAAAGTAGTCTCAATGTGCACCATAGTACTCGAGCCTCCCCTTGGAATATTACTGAAACATTATAAGTACATACTATATTATTACGCCTTTATCCCCGGACGGTTAGGCAGAGGTGAATCAAATCATCAATAATTTTATTCGGTCCCACATAATAGGGGGTGAGCCTATTGCCGTATTTCGGGCACTATTGTTGACTCGAGCCATGTATCTGAGGCTGAGTCTGGCCTGTATATATCTGTCTGATATTAAACAGGTCGCCTTGTACGACACCACATGGGAAGAGATGGGGTGGTCCAAATTCTACTCTGCCGGGAACCACGCGGCTTAGCCGGGAAACACGCGGCTTTAAACATTATAAGTATGTTTAATTATTTTATATAATCCATTTGGCAATATCGACAATCAATTACAACACTTTTGTGGTTTCAAATTAAAGGCTAACATTGTACTTTATGGTTTCTTTTATATATACGCTTTTACTAATTACATCATGGTCAGATATAGATGGAGTAAAAAAAAAACGAATGACTATTTTTTAAAGTGAATGCATACTCAAACTTCCTCTTTATAAGAACATCAGCTACAGCTGCCAGTGACATTCACATTAAGATCCATCCGTTTTAGAAATTAGTCGAGACAAACAGACAGAAAAAGCGCAGATAGACTGGCAAAAAATAATATTTAAACTAGTTTTACATTGAAACAAATCTATATATATATAATACGTATAAAGGTAAAGCACATGAAATAGCCGTTTTTTTGAAGAAATAGGAGGAAACCCAATTTTCAGTACTAGCATTATTAAATTTTTTTTAGGAATAACAAACGATTTTTTTTGTGTATGAATGAGACAACATTAAGCTAACAAACACTTTTATTACATTTTTGAATAGTGACAGCTGCTGCAGTAAAAAAGTAATACGAAATTTATCATCAAAATGTATGTATTAGGAAATACTGTGTTTGAATATCGAATTTAATTTATCAAGCGGTCAATAAAAACAAAATTTAATTGATACACAGATGTAAAATCTTGAAATCAACTTTCAAACGAAATATAAAATATCATCATCATCATCCTCCTGCCCTTATCCCAAGATTATTTGGGGTCGGCGCAACATGTGTTCCTTTTCCAAACGAAATATAAAATAATGGTAATTAAATTAGCTATTAAATTACAGAAATAACGAACTCATGAATCTGTAAGAAAATTTCTGCAATTTCATAGGTAAAGACCTAATATTTACTATTTGATGCATAATTATTTTTAATTTTCTTTTTTAAGTAAAGTTTTCAAGCCAACGTGGTCGCTAATTTTGATCGTGTTAAGCCAATCCCGACAGCACTACAAAATACATATAGCTCTGGTATACACAATAACAGTTGATAGTACAAATTGCTAGACATCTAGATAATGATACTCTGACGATCTGTTGTAAAAACTGTACCACTTGTGTATGTTCTTAGAAAACCAGTCGAGATCATACGGAAGTGTAGAATGATTGAGATGAGTTATTAGTTTTTTATAACTTTATTTATCTTCTACTATATATTTAAAGTCAATTACTGGTGGATTGGTACACTATTTCACTATAACCAATCATAAAAGTACTGATCATAAGTTTTTACTTTTTAACTTTACAGATTCGAAATGTTCGAATTAGTTTTCAGGCAATATGCTTCCAATTATTTTTAACTTATAAGTAGATAGACGGATAAATATTTATGTATACAAATGATTCAGTGGTTAATCATTATATTGGACTCAATTCAGCTATTGAATATACTAAAGTACAGCTAGAAATAACGGCTCACAACTGAATCAGTGTTGCTAGAGCCGGAGATAGAATATCCGTATTTTAATTAGAAATAAAAAACTTTTTAGAAAAAGAAATAGGTACAGACTTGTCAGTGATCAACATACTAAATGATAAGATGAAAGGTAAATGAAGTGAGACGAAAAGAAATATGTGTTTAGGCTGCACCAAAATCGTCATAATCCGAGATCTAAATCTGGTTGCATTCAAAGCTTATATTTTGGAGCAGTCTCCAAAGGGATCTTCTCCTAATCCTTCTCTTCATAATTTTGTTTGGTACTTATGGCTTTTACGGGAGCGACAGCTGTCTGACCTCCAACTTCTGAAGGAATACCTGCGTCAGATCCTCTGTGCCTAAAATTTACTACACAACAGTAAGAGCGTTTTTAGAATATCAGATCCGAAATCGGCGTCGGACGACGATAGGCGATAGCCGCCAACACCATGATTTCGGCTCCGATATCCGATAACGGGCTAGACAATATGAAAGACAGGTATATATTTCATATATTTTACTTCCTCCGATATCGGATCTGATAATCTGAAAAGGCTCTAAAGAATCTTTTAATTTCTTTTCAATGATGTCATAATTATTTAAAATACGCATAAACACGGGAGTATTCTAATAAAAGGCAACACTGAAACTGAATAAAAAAAGCAATCATAGCAGTTTGACTAAGTGCGCAATTTATTACTGAACCAAAATTACATTGTTGACTTTTAAAAATGCAGTTTTTGTCAATCTAAACGATGGTTTGCCGTTACCGGAATACGTCACGAAGAAACATGGCCGCTCACTGACCGGGTTATTTGATTACACGACACAGAAAAGCTTTAATAATTTGTACACATGTGACAAATGTTTTTTCTTTGTATACTTACATAGTCTTTTTAAGTGATGGCTGTATGAAAGATGAGACGCCATTGAAATGGAAAATCGGTTGGTTAAAGAACTGCTGTTCTACGAAAAAGTAAATGCTTTTCGACTGTAATGATTCAGTATACATACCTCCCTTTATCCCCGGAGGATTAGGATTAGTCAAAGGTGAATTAACACCCACATTTCACCAATCAGCAGGGGATTTAAATAGTAAATTGTACGAAATTAGAAGATACCTGCATACCTAAGGATGTCTATATCAGTCAATCGAATTTCATCGATCGATAGAATGTATTAATTGATATCAACCGATAGTTTCTCCAATATGAAAGAAAGGACTGTGTTGTTCCTGGTGCAAAATGCAACTAAGGGATAGAGCTGTACTCGATCCGATATTTAACATAATATAGTCTATGACAAAGTGCCCGCTTGACGTCAATAAGCTCACTATTACACACACACACATAATCACGCCTTTTTGGAGGAGGTAGGACATGACGGTATTCCCGTCCGAATTGAGCAGTCCGCCTGGGGAAGCACCTCCACCCTACAGAATACCACGGCTAAAATAGCCTCGTGTTGTTTCCCGAGCCAGAGCTCACTGGAGAGTTTTTGTGCTGTCAGTGGCAAGACCAAAGGCTTGTCCTGATTTTGTGTTCTGCACTGAGGGCACATAAAATCTCTGTTCTTACAAGGTCGGCAGCACGGATGAGACTCCACTGGTGTTACACACGTTCATAGGTCACGGTAACCACTTTCCATCAGGTGTGCCGTGTGCTTGTCTGCCACCTAAGTTGTATAAAAAAATCGCCTTTATCCCCAGAGGGTTAGGCAGAGGTGAAATAACACCCACATTTCACCAATCATTGTATTCGGTCTCACGGAATAGGGGGTGAGCTTATTGCCGTTTTCTGGGCACTATTGTTGATTCGAGCCATGCATCTGAAGCTGAGTCTGGGCTGTAAATATCTGTCTGGTGTTAAACAGCCCTATCTCTTAGTCGCCTTGTACGACATCGCATGGGTAGAGATGAGGTGGTCCAAATTCTACTCTGTCGGGAACCACGCGGCTCTTACGTGAGACCGAAAAGCATAGTTGACGAAATGTGGATGTTAATACACTTCTGCCTACCCCCTTAGGCGTTTATTGGCATGAATATTTCTATACATGTATGAAAGAATCACATCGTATGGTGTAGATATATGTATAGATGGACAACCCGCCTTCTTCTGTTTCCTATTTTCAACTACAACCTGCACCCGTTCACACGATCGATGGTCAAATAATGTTTAGTCCCATCATGGGACTCCCATGGTCACATTGTCCATGTAGATAAGTGAAACTTATGTCCACTTTAATCATACTTGAAGTATTATAACACTTACGATGTGTGCTGATCTCATAATGCACCCATTATTATCCAAATTTAATTCAGCTACTGAAAAGGAAATCCATACCAAAATGAATCAGTCCAATGAATCAGTCGCCATAATGGACATTTTTATTGATACCGGCTAACGGTAGGTAAACTCAGTCAACCACAAACACCGTTACGGTCAAGTTCATTATTAAAATCTAATAAACATCGTTTTATGAGTCATACTGTGTACATTTTACATGATAATAATAGATAGGGATATTATGGGATCCTATATAAATCGTCGAGGCCAAATCAACCTCTTCTGCAAGCCGATACACTACTCAAATCAATTAAGACTGGCAAAAGTTAAATGCTCAGATAGGACTTGGACCTGAACGGCTAAGTGCACCTCGATTCTATTATAGTACAACCACTAATTATGACCAAAAATTAAATGAAAAGAGTTTCTTTATACTTTTTCATTCACTCTGCAAAAAGCCTCTTAATTTTGGACTTCAACCGCATTGCTTCAAAGTCTAAATGTTAAATGGATTTTTAACAGTTTCCGTGGTATAACAGTGGTTTTGCTTTGCAGAATCAAGGCCCTGGTCATGGGTTCACGTCCCGTCTGTGTATTTCACCTTTTCCAATCTTAATCGATTTGCAAAGAAACATCCATAAACTCCTATACCCCGAAGGGGTAGGCAGAGGTGCTAGCACCCACATTTCGCCAGTTTATGTTAAGGTTCTAATGTAATAGGTGGCAAGCCTATTGCCATTGACCGGGCACTTATAAACCTGCGATAAATACACACATAACTTCGAAAAGCATCGAAAAGTCATTGGTGTGTGCCATGGTAAATCCTGGGATCGAACCCGAGACCTCGTCTCAGCAGTCCATTACCCATACCACTAGGCTTTGAATAGTTAGTCTATTAATTGAAAATTGAAAATTCAATAAACTGTAAACTACTGATTTTCGGATGAGGCTCTGGCAGATGCCGTTGCTCCTCTGGGAGTTGAGAAAAAAGTATCAGATGCCCCGTTAAAGCAAATATGAATCAATAATGGCGAAGTAGAAGAGCGAATTCCGTACCGAAAAGATAAAAATCTTTATTAGATTGCCTAATTCGCAGAAAGTTTAGCGTATAATTAAAAAGACATAAAGGAAATTAACTAGGTAGGATTGCAAATACCTGCAGAATAAAATGAAATATCGCAGTGAAAGAAAAGTCTCCCAGCTTTTAATATCACTAGTGTGTAAATCATAATGGACAATATCATCACGATATTTGATATTTTCATTGTACGTCATATTAAATCCTACCATCAGCACTTAAATAGCCGCAAGCAAAAACCATGATAAAGCATTTTAAACTTTAATGCCTTTGCAATATGAGACGGTGTATTGTGAAATGTAAATTGATAGAGGTACATCAACAAAGCAGCGGATGTGGGCAATGAGTAGGGTTACCTGATATGCGGGTGGAACAAGTCAAGTTAGTTCACGTTAGTTGTTAGCTGATGATAACGTAACACAAAATTGTACACTAGAAAATAAGTACAGAATTTCGTTGACGTTTTTATTTTTATCATACCACTTAGGTGGCAGACAAGCAAACGGCCCACCTGATGGAAAGTGGTTACCGTGGCATATGGACGTGTGTAACACCAGAGGAGCCACACTCGCGCTGCCGACCCTGTAAGCACTGAGTTTCTGTGCCGTCAGTGTAGAAGACAAAGCAGGACAAGTCTTTAGTCTTCCCACTGACAGCCAAATCCGGGATCCGCACAAGAACAAAAAACATACAGAAGACACAGCGTGAAAGTGCAGATGCCGAGATCTAAAGGGTTTTAGATATAATTTCAGGTGCCTTTAAAAAGGTACTTATACCTACTTATACACATATATATTTTGACGGACAATTAACACAGACCACACTTCCAACTAACAAATTACTTACAAAATACGTTATTATTTGTACACACTTTCGTTACACAAGTGACCGATATATTTGGATGTTACACCAATATCATTACACATAATAATAACGACGAGTTGACTAGATATTATAAAATTACTACATATACACAATACACAATTTATGAGGTTTTTGTTACACTGAATCGAAAAGTAATTTCGTATTTATGTCCGATATTGTCCTGGTTAGATGCTTAGGAATATTGTTCCCGGTGGCATCCTTTCATGATCCACTATGGACCCTAGGCTTGGAAGTGAAAGCCTTTTACATACATACAACTCCTCCTCCTTTTACATACATACATATAATCACGCCTTTATGACCGGAGGGTGAGGCAACGTGAATTTGAGTGGTGAAATGTGGGTGTTAATTCACCTCCTCCTTTTAATATGGTTTATACGACTTTTGTGGGTGCGGTTGTGCAGTTGCTCTCCTAACCTCAAGAGCGCATATGCCAGTGACGTCTGTTATGCTATTGATTGTGACAATCAAATACAATTCGTCTCAATATTTGATTGCGTTATTTGTTTAGCATGACACTCTTGGAGATCACGAGTTGACAAGTGTAAGGTGAGTATCCTAGTCTGATTGAATGAGGACCTAAAAATGGGATTACTGGATACAGAGGGCTGAGATTCGGGTGCCATGGCGCAGATTAGCAGGGTTCTATGTCCATCAGTGGACTGCAATAGTTAATTGATTAAATATTTATTTGAATAATCAAACCAAGCATGGCATTGAGGCTTAATTAATCTAATTTACTAAACTAAGAAGTTGCTTTATATTTATTTTTAATGGCTTCATATGTAAGTTAGATGTCTAAATATCTTCGAATGTTTTACTATTTTGACTTTTTTTAACACCGCTTAGTTTGCAGACAAGTACACGGCGTACCAGATGGAAAGTGGTTACCGTGGCCTATAGACGTATATAACACCAGAGGAATCACACTCGCGCTGCCGTGAGTTTCTGTGCCGCCAGTGTAGAAGACAAAGCAGGACAAGACTTTAGTCTTCCCACTGACAGCACCAACTCTCCATTGAGATCCGGCTACCCTACTCACCGTTGGGAACACAAGTTATTATTGCCGCGGTATTCTGCAAAGCGGAGGTACTTCCCCAGTCGGACTGCTCAATTGGACGGAATTATCGTCGTGTCCTACCTCCTATCAATTATTTAAAATGACCTCAAATTGAGTGCATAGAACGACAGCTCTAAATATAAGGTGAGCATCCTAGCCTGTTGAACTACTGACCCATCAAAGGTAGCAGAGACAGACATGACTAATATTGTTATAAACTTTGAAGTTCCCATCTCCTAATTCCGTCAAACACTGGCGATCATTGAACTCCAGACCCGACAATGGTGAATCCAGTTCTTGGACAATAAAACGTCCCGAAAAACAGAGATTTTTGTGAGCAATGTACCGTGAAATGAATGAGTTTTTATACTACATGGTAGTTGAACGGATGCGAAGGACAGTTATTGAAAGTAGTTTTAAATTATTGTTTTATAAGAAAACTGGTCCATTGCGGAAGTGCTTGATTGTAATAAGTGGATTTAAGTTATAACTTTAGAATATTGTGTTCTTTGGATAAATAAATAAAGAAAATTGCATCGGCTTGCACGTTTTTTTACGTGCTCAAAATCCCCACGAATATTACCTCACCGGTGCGGGGCGCCGGTGGAAGAGGTTATGTCGGACTCGAACCGAGCAAAACGTACGCCGCCTGTGGGTCGTTTTTGGTTGCCGAAGTTGAGGTTAACAGGCATAACTCTCGCACCCCGGCCGACCTAGGGCCATCTCTCTCGATCTGGCCCTCTCCTCGGGTGTGGGGACCACAGAGTCCTCGACTCGTATCTGGAAATGGGAGGTGAGCGATGCGCGCCTCCGCCGCGTCTTGCTTCTGCCAGGGTGACAGGCGGCTCCACCCGTCACCACCAGGCCTGCGCATATGGGGGGCGGAGGTCATTGTTGTTGAGTTTCGTACGCGGGCAGCTTGGCTTGCGATCCTTCGTTGCATCGGCTTGCACGTAAGGTAGGCGGTCGAAACCTTAGTGAGACTCAAAATACAATATACACTCCTTAAAATACATACAATACTCGGAAAACATACCATCCTTCAAAAGTCGAGTAAAAAGGCTTGAGATAGAATAATAATATTGCCTACGGTCAGCGATGTGGTCATATATGAGTGCTTCAGATTTTCAAGTTTGTGTAATCGGTGCAATTGTATGATAGGTTTTAGATTTGGATTCACTAGCGAAATTTTAATAAATAAACTTAGTTTCTATGGTTTACACAATGATATTCACTCAGTTAAATGTGTTAAACTCAGTTTAAATGGAACTAGACTCGTCCATTTTCATCGGAGATATTAAAGAAAACTCTCGTGAGGGTCTTTTCTTTGCCGCACCACTAAGACCTGGAATTCATTACTAGCACACGTGTTTCCTTCTCCCTACAGTTCCGGGTCCTTTAAGCGTTGCGTGTAAAAACATCTGATGAGGCCGCCAAGCTGAGTGCCACCATTGTAACATTACTTAGTGTCTGTAATGGTGACCCTTTTCCTGAGACTTTGCCTTTAGCTTACCATCAAGCGAGGTGAAGTCAAGTTGACGAGTCCTAGATAAAAAAAAATACAAGCAAAGGATGAAACTTACAGAATTTTGTACCTATCTGTACATGCACCAAAGGGGGCATGATACCGCATGATTTTTTGTACGTAATTTATGCCATTATTGAGTTCATCAGCTCATTTACTCTCCATAAGGTATTCCTTTTCAATTTACCATAGATAGTGATTACATTATTATACGTAGATACCTAAAACTACTATATGTAGTACCTAATCTCATCACAAAATTGCTGACAAATCAAGCGAGTTAATCCATCATGTTCACGCCACTAACCAACAGCCTTGAAACTGACAACTGACGTCAAAGTAAGAACTGATGACGTCACGAATGCCGTCATAACCTTCCTCACTATTGAATAGAAAGTCTAAATTTAGACTAGGAAACGCAAACGGGGGCAGGGAATGTGATGGTTATGAAATGAACGAGAACTCACGATGAACTCAATTTTGGCTCTTAGACTTCGTTCTAGACTTATCCCTTTAAATGGTTTTGCATATTTAATGGGTAAGGTGGGCTCGCCTAACTGTAGTTTACGCAATGTAACGATGTACGTCTTACATCACATTTTGATGGAGTGTGTCCGGAATGAGGCCGAAATAAAGCAATTATATGACAATGGTAATAACAATATCGGCCTATGTAACAGTATCCTCGCTAGTCCATCTTCGGAGGACGCGAAAAAATGGTATTCCTTAGCTGAGATTTGTTGTATTAATCATTGATAACACCATATACTCAATAATTCTAATGAGGGCGACATAATCACTCTGTGACTAAAATCATAAATGAAGATTGAAAAAAAAAACTATGAAATTGGGGAGATATAAATGAGTTTTGCAGAGAAATCGACTAACTATCAAAGTTAGGCTTGCATTGCCGCTGTAGAATTATTGGTTAGTTTTGCAATAAGTAGTTAAAAATAAATCTATTTTGTACATCCCGTGGGAATAAAAAAGTAGCCTGAGTTACTTAGGGATACACATACAGTTTTACTGGCCCTCAATTATTCTAAAGCAATACCACAGATACTGCAAAAAATTGCATAGAATTTTATACTTTCCAAGTTCAAAATTAACTGATAAAGAGTTTCATTACACTTTTTCATTCACTTCGCAAAATTTTGGACTTTAAAATCATTGATTTAAAGCCTAAAATTAAATGGATTTTTAGCAGAATCCGCGGTATGACAGTGGTTTTACTTTGACAGAAACGAGGCCCTGGATTTTTTTTTAATTCTATAAGGCCAGTAGTACCTATTTGACAAATTGTGACAATCACATGTGATACCTTATAGGTATTTAAACTATCATCGTCGCTCACATTTTGTATTCGTGTCGTTAACGTTTTCGAGATCGGGTTCGAGTTTTAGTTAAAAGAACTCGAAAGAGGGTAGATCGATACTAAAAAACATTTTCACTGTTCATTTTTTTTTATACAACTTAGGTGGCAGGCAAGCACACGGCCCACCTGATGGAAAGTGGTTACCATGAACCTATGAACGTGTGTAACACCAGTGGAGTCACATCCGTGCTGCCGACCCTGTAAGAACAGATATTTTGTGCCGTCAGTGTAGAGGACAAAGCAGGACAAGCCTTTGGTCATCCCACTGACAGCACGAAAACTCTCCAGTGAGCTCTGGCGACCCTACTCACCGTCGGGAACACAATACGAAGTTATAATAACCGCGGTATTCTGTAGGGCGGAGGTACTTCCCCAGTCGGACTGCTCAATTGGGCGGAAATACCGCCGTGTTCACCGCTAATACTCAAGTACTTCCGTGATAATGGTGTTTGAGACAAGACAATATCAGATACTTAGAACAATACATCATGGTAAATATCCCGATAACTTTAATACTGACATGTGACACCTCTTTGAAGTGAAAACTTCTTAAGGTTCGTTCAGCACCTTTCTATGAAGTAGTTAGTAGTTAGGTAGTAGTTTTTACTTTTTATACTGAATGTTTTCAGTTCTATCGGCAGTCCCCAAAGACTGCCCTACATGCTTTCTAATTATATATAGAGGGTTCTTGTGGAAAGGGAAATCTTGATCGATCTGAATATCTTGATGGATTTCTTTACATTGTGATTGCTACTTCGGTAGTTTAAAAGGATAAAACTCAAATCTAATAAATGCACCCGTCAACTGCTCATAGATGCATAGTTACATAATGTAATGTAAAAACCAATAATTTGAAAACAATTTTGAAGCATGCCGCCACAATATATTTAAAATTGTCAAATCGTGTTAAATTGATATGAATTTGACATTGACAATCCTTGTTCAAAATTAAATAATTTCACGGAATCGTTGGTTTTATATTTACCATGGCATGAATATCAATTTAATGGCTGCCTGGAAGAAATCGTGCCTAGCGATAAGACCGCCGATTGTGCTGCCATTTTTTTGCATTTTAACTGTTATTTTATGGTGTGCAGTAAAAATATTGTACCTATTGTATAAGGCTTGCAGTTCCGATAATCCTATGATATAATACCGTCGTACACACATGTATCATGTTATAATTACACTACGGCATCGGCGCGGGCGCAGTGAAAGCGAGCGGAAACGCACAACATGGCGTACGGAATAAACAATGGCTTATTAGAATCTTTCGTTATGATTATGAAAGATTAATTAGACGACTAATGGATCGGTTGCTAAATCCTTTGTCTTAGAGTGTGTGGGTGGTTGCAGGATATTGATGAATGCGTGTAAAGTACGAACATCTATAAAAAAGTAGTAAGGCTGAATTTCACCAGTGACAATCTAACTAATCTGGATGCACTTGTTTTCCTTGATTACATTTATTGATTAAAACGCGATCAGTCAATCAGTTAGCCTATCGTAGAATCGCATACTCCTGGACATAGGCCTTTCCCTACGTTAAGAGGCGTTGGCCTACTGTTTCCATGCTGACCAGTTGATACAAGGTTTTATTTCAAGTTTTCCTTTTCTCGCAGTGATATCATCTGGCACCCTTCGGATGAGTTGGGGTGGTGATACTTGTATTCTTGCTCCGTGACCCCACGAATGACAAAAAACATGATAACTCACTTTAATTTTTTGGTTACCATGGATACTTGTTAAACTATGTGTACAAAAAATACGTAACCGTGGGCCACCTAATAAGCGGAATCTCCGATCCATTCTAGGAAGTCCCAATCATCAATCAATGGAGAGGAGGTCATAGAGGTTCCACCATTTTTACGTACCGAAATCTTTGATCCTTTAGCTAAATCTTGATATAATTCGATTTTGAATATATACTACGTCATGTGAATTGGTGATCATCAAGTTTAATGGATTGCTGTCCACTGTAGGAATAAAAGTCATTCGTATTTACGTTAATGCAAGTTACATTCTTATTGCATTTCAACAAACCATTTGCTAACAGCATTGCAACTATACACAGTAAAATCGTCATATGATATCTTTATAATTATACCTCTCCAACAACCACTTTAATGTGACTCTTGCACTTACACGGAAATCGACTCAATAGAGTGCAGTTACATCATTTTCCATTATACGCCGTAAAACATTCTCGGCCTCGATAGAAGAGGATTTTAATTATTACAAGCGTTTGCAAATAACAGAACAGCTAATTAATAAGTACAATTATAAGGTGCAACAATTGTTATATGATAGCCATCAGTAACGGTGATAATTTAAACTAACGGGAGCTGAGGATGAGGCTAGGAGAACAGCGAGACTATTGTGCAAACTGTTGAAAGGTTTCAAGTGACGTCAACTTTTTAAAGAAAAAATTACCTAAACAACATCTTAGACAATTTACGGGATAGTAATTTTCCTGTCAACTGTCGTTGTCGTCGCACCTTTTGGCGTTCTAGCTATTGCAGAAGTATATGAATGTGAGCTACCAGGCAAAAGTCACCACCTACTGGTAGTTATATCCAGCTATAGTAGTTTGCTTCCATATTGCTTGCCTGCTTACAGCTTGCTTCCATATCCTGGTGCATTTTGGTTGGATTCATAGTTTATCGGATAAACTGTTACGAACTCTATGGCAGACGATTTTGGGCGTGCTGTACGTGTTAACAGTAGCTAAGATATGAGAGCGGTGTTGAGTGAAGGGGTTGAGAACTAGGAGGTAGGAAACGGCGGTATTACCGCCCAATTGAGCAGTCCGACTGGGAAAGTACCTCCGCCCTACAGAATACCGCAGCCATAATATTTTCGTGTTGTGTTCCCAGTGGTTAGTAGGGTAGCCAGAGCTCACTGGAGAATTTGTGCTCTGTGGGAAGACTAAAGGCTTTTCCTGCTTTATCTTCTACACTAGAGCAGGAGCACCAATATATATATAATATGAGAGTGTTTTGACATATCCTATTGCTGGCTTAACAAAAAGAGTACAATAACATTATTATCCTATTCCTATATTAAATCGTCATTTCCCACTTCTGATTTCGTGGCCTGAGTTACGAAACAATATTGTCGGCCATCACGCATCTCTGTTGTCATTGTTGTACGTAACAGTTGCAGTGCAGAACTAGGCAACAGTCGACACGTCGAGTTAAACAAAACTATTAACCGTAAACAACAAACATACTGCGGCTACCCGCATTCCTGATACGATTTGTGTTTTTTCACAGTGGACGTAGAACATTGCGTTTTAATAACTTTCGTAAAAATTAAAATCTGCTCCTATCTGATGGTTAAAGAGAGATAATACATACATACATACATATAATCACGCCTTTATCCCCG
This sequence comes from Eilema griseolum, assembly GCA_963662185.1. NCBI lineage: Eukaryota > Metazoa > Arthropoda > Insecta > Lepidoptera > Erebidae > Eilema > Eilema griseolum. Next base: position 10,864,637 of record OY759249.1, read on the forward strand.
GATTAACATCCACATTTCACCAATAATTGAACTCGGTCCCACGTAATAGGGGGTGAGCCTATTGCCGTCTTCCGGACACTATTGTTGACTCAAGCCATGCATTTGAGGCTGAGTCTGGGCTGTACATATCTGTCTGAAATTAAACAGCTATTCTTTAGTCGCCTTGTACGACACCGCATGGGAAGAGATGGGGTGGTCCAAATTCTACTCTGCCGGGAACTACGCGGCGAGAGAGATAATATCATCTGCTATTTTATTACATTTATAGTTATAAAATCATCATCAGTTTATTGCAGTCTTTTATTGGATATAACCCAATATGTGCCATGGCACCTGATCGTTTGGCTTACTCATCCAGTCTAAAAAATGTAGAAAGAATAAGTAGTGTCGGTTTGTAATATTGAAATAACAGCTTTTAGTAAAATCGTCGAGCATATACTAAATAGACCTGCGGTCCCATTTAGAGGATACCTACAGGCGTGATTTTCTGTTACAGCTTTGCATAAATAATTCATAGCAGCAATCGCGGTTAATTTGCTGGCATTTATCAAAGAGTCTACGAATCTCTACCTCAGAATCTTACTAAATTGAAATGGGACCATTTCGGAATTAACTTCTTTGGAATAACGAATTAAATAAATCCAGAGTTCCCGGCAGAGTAGACTTTGGACCACCCCATCTCTTCCCATGCGGTGTCGTACAAGGCGACTAAGGGATAGGGCTGTTTAACATCAGACGGATATATACAGCCCAGACTCAGCCTCAAATGCATGACTTGAGTCAACAATAGTGCCCGGAAGAGGCAATAGGTTCACCCCCTATTACGTGGGACCGAGTTCAATGATTGGTGAAATGTGGGTGTTAATTCACCTTTGTCCAACCCTCCGGGAATAAAGGCGTGATTAAATGTATGTATGTATGTATGAACATAGAAATAAATGATGATGTTATGCTTGGATAAACATCCGAATTCAGAACCTCATCTTTTATAGAAATCGCTTTAAAATAATCCCAAATTAATCGCGACGCAATCTGACGAAATTAGGCAGTTTTATTAGAAAAAAAATAGAATTTTAATATTTCAAATGTGAATTACATGGCTTTCAAAATAGCGTATGGTTCTTGCCGAAAGTGAAAGGATTGAAGGGTCACGGGCTCATGGCATAAACCACGATAATTTCGAGAGCGCCCTGAATGTGAAGCAAGATTTCTATAATGTACGCCGCACTAAAATTCGCGCAGTGATCGTGGTTAGGTAAATGTGTGGCCTGACTACAACTAGGTGTGAAGAGTAGAAATATGATGAAGAAGCTCACTGGAGGGTTTGTGCTGTCAGTGGAAAGACCAAAAGCATGCCCTGCTTTGTCTTTTACACTGACGGCACAGAAACTCTCAATGCTTGCAGGGTTGGCAGCGCGAGTGTGACTCTCTTGGTTTTGCACGCGTCCATAGGCCACGGTGACCACTTTCCATCAGGCGGGCCGTGTGCTTGTCTGCCACCTAAGTGGTATAAAAAAAATAGATTCAATCACGTACCAAAGTGATGGATGAATCGAACTTTTTATCGCTGATATAGGATACCATTTTTTGCATTTCTATTGTTACTATACAAAACTTATTGAATTTCATTCGTAGCTACGTTTAATTTATTTGGTAATTTATACGACAGAACAATGTTTGTCGGGTTAGCTAGTGACGAATAGAACAGAAGGTCAAATATCTACTTAAATATAAAAAATAATAAATATTCAAAATTCCGAATCGATCTAATCTCAAACTCCCAAATGTCAAAAACGATCACAATAGGTCTATGAAAAAGTTCACGTTGTTACCATTTTTGTTAATCGTTTCTAGTAGAATCGCCCTATGTGGCCTTTGTCCCCAGGTTCGTGAACACTTTCTTCTTCCTACAGTTCCGGGTGCTTTAAGCGGGGCGTGAAAAAGCATCAGATGAGGTTGCCAAGCTGAATGCCACCATTGTAACATTACTCAGTGTCTGTAATGGTGACCCTCTTTCCTGAGACATGCCTGCTTACCATCAGGCGAGGTAAAGTCAAATTGGCGTGTCATATATATAAAAAAAAATTGACGTGACTTATTTAAAAAATAAAAAACACAAATCGTCGCCATTGGTCTCAAGCGCAACGGAGTGACGTAGCTTCACATTACACCGCTCACACAAAAGTCGGTTTAAAATAGATTTGTAAGTAATTACGATGTAGTCGCGACATGCGGCCTACTACATTGTCCAAGTTTACGTAACACGCAACTAATGGTTCCGATGCGAAGAAACGGCTACATAATCACTACGAGAATTGCAATTCTAGAGATAAAGATTAAGCTCGCCTGAACAAGTGGCAATACTTGGCAGGCGTATTGCCGAGTAGATTTTTTTACTTAGGTGGCAGGCAAGCACACAGCCCACTTGATGGAAAGTGGGTAGCCTATTGACGTGTGCAAAACCAATAGAGTCACACTCGCGCTGCCAACCCTGTAAGCATTGAGAGTTTCTGTGCCGTCAGTGTAAAAGACAAAGCAGGACAACTTTTGGTCTTCCCACTAACAGCTCAAGAACTCTCCAGTGAGCTCTGGCTGCCCTACTCACCACTGGGAACACAACTAAAGGTTATTATGACCGCGGTATTCTGTAGGGCGGAGATACTTCCCTTGTTGGACTGCTCAATTGGACTAATGCTGAATGTTTTGGATCGACACGTATTTTGACGTTCATCCCATACATTGATTAATCTCTAAGCTCTTGGACAGACGTATTGCCATTAGTCTAGAGGGGAAAGGAGTGTGTTATGTAGCTCCGAGACTACCACGATAGGCATAGGCGATTCAGTTCCGATTTAGTATTTGAAAGTGGTTCAGAGGGAGAGAGATAGAGCTATACATGGGTTAAAGTCCAAAAAGAAATGAAAAGAGTTTCATTACACTTTTTCATTCACTCTGTCAAAAGCCTTTTTATTTTGGACTTTAAGAGCATTATTTTAGTCTAAATTTATATGGATTTTTTAGCAGTGTACGTAGTATGACAGTGGTTTGCATTAGCAGAATCCTGGCCCTGGGTCTATAAACTATTGTCAAATCGTTTGTTTCGAGAGATGTCTGACTCCAACATGACTTAGGCCCGATTCGACCGAATTTTAAATTGTCTTCATCCCACAATGACTCAAATTTACATACATATATAATCACGCATTTTTCCCCGGAGGGTTAGGCAGAGGTGAATTAACACCCACATTTCACCAATCAATGTATTCGGTCTCACGTAATAGGGGGTGAGCCTATTGCCGTTTTCCGGGCACTATTGTTGACTCGAGCCATGCATCTGAGGCGGAGTCTGGGCTATATATATCTCTCTGATGTTAAACTGCCCTATCCCTTAGTCGCCTTGTACGACATCGCATGGGAAGAGATGGGGAGGTCCAAATTCTACTCTGCCGGAAACCACGCGCCACTCAAATTTGTAATGTCTTATTCATAAAATGACTGAAAATAATGAAGCATAGACGTTCTAGCTAGTCGAATGGAATGATTTATTCTCTTGACAGTGCATTCTTCCATCATCTAGCGCCTTCAACTAAGTATACAAATAGATTGTTACTTTAATTATATCAGATTTGAGCTGCTTGACTGATCCTGAACAGGTTTTAGACCTTCAACTAGATTATTGACTGCAATGACGGTTGAAATTGGTCTACCGACTGTCTGCTTTTAGTTCAAGGTCAAAGATTTTTTTATTTTCTCTAAGCTTTAACCTTATATAATTGAAGGAGAATTCGGTATACAAGAGGCATAATACGGCCTCTTTTTCTGTTTTCACGAAAAAAGAAGAGACTAAATTATTCTTTTTATTTTTTTAAGATTAAGATGGCACTCGAGCATACAGTCTTTTTGAATAACAACGGTAAATGTTATACAATATATCATAATGCTCACTCCTGGAGTGTGAAGAGGTAGAGCATAATCGAAGAAGAAGAAATTAAGGAAACTAGTAGCTGGAGCAACAATAGTTAGTCGTCTCTCGGACTGATTATGCTATATTTATAGTCTACGAGGCTATATTCTTGGTTCTACAATAAATAATGTTTTTTTTTTGTTTTTTTGATAATAATAATAATAATCATTTATTAAGTTATTAAGTTTACTCGAGGATTGCGAAGAGGTAAAGAATAATCGAAGAGAAAGGGATTAACAAAACTAGTAGTTGAAACAACTTTAGTGGTACATTGTGAATGGTTATGTTATGCTATATTTGTCTAGATATGCCTAGGTGGCTAGTAAGCAAAATAGTAGCGCAGTTTCCTGAGCCTACAGTTGCCTGAGCGATATATAATAAGCGACTCCTCTAGCATTGTTAAGCACAGCACTGACAAATATTTACGATCAGACGGATTGTTACTGTAAAAAAACTAATCAGAAAGTTATCTGATAACATTCCTTTAGACCTTGACCAACACACTTTCCTCCATCAAGACTAAGAGCGTGAGTCAACACACCTTAGACTAAATATTAACAGTGTATGTACTGTTTACCTAAAATCTGTAATAAGGCCGTACCTGATTAACTTTCTACGTCTGTTTATATTCTGTGACCGAAGAGCGCAGCCGTGGCCCGCGGGCCGCCATTGCCTACCGCCGAGAGCCGACTCAGTCGCGATTCTGACATGGCGCTGTACGGACGTCGAGTCACAGACCAGTTTCCGTAACGTTTACGTAAATAACCCTGTTTCCTACTTCATTGTTAGTTGTTACAGCCAACTATAGTGTTTGTGACGGTAAATGTTCAGTTTGTAGTGTGTGTGTTGTGTGAAAAATGGCCAACTTGACGCTGAGATACCTGGATGAGTTGTCCTATGTTTTGAATAACAGAAGGCATCTGGCGAGTCAGGCGAAAGCATCTTCTGTTGGTGATCTTCTGAGTGCTGATGAGGAGAGATTCACACCGGTATGTTCAGTTTGCACTTAAATTTTGTTGTGAACTAATAATTTTAATGTTATGGACTCGAATGAAATGTTGACGTTTACATGTTACTCTGTCAAATGTTTTTTTTTTCAGTCGTGATTGAAGTTGGACAATCGTGTGCAAACCTCTTTAGCTTATAACACATTTCAGAACGTATATAAGTGAAGGTTGGACTGTGAAACAGTAGTGTCTTAACGATTTTGCTGCGATCTAAACTTAATTTCTTAGTAATAATGCTCAATGTTCAATCAATAAATCCACGATCATCAACTACGTAGTTAGAAAAATAATGATATATGTACAGATGTACACTTAGCATCAAAATAGCTAAGCATTAAAAACGGTGATACATGTATAGATGTATACTTAGCATTAAAATAGATAAACACAAAAAAATAATTACAAAAATATTACCTAATATTTTTTGGTTTGATGACTTGCGTGGCAAGGTGGTAGAGTTGTCGTGTGTTCGACTGCTACGATGAGGTTCGATTCCCGCATGAATATGCCTATTTGCATTGGTTGGAATGTGTTTAGTACAAATAATATGTTATGCACGTCCAAATTAATAGCTCTGTTTACATGTTTATTTGATAGTGGCCTTGCCGAGTAGCATTTCGAACGTATTATACTTAACTATTTAAAAAAAAAATGGCACTCACTCATATATTCATGCCCGTATATCCCTGACGGGGAAGATAGAGGTGTATTAATAACCACATTTCCTGTAGTTTTTCTTTTTATAAAGAATATTAACAACCGCAATTATAATATTCCTTCTAACCTCTCTAACTAAGCTAAATTACTTGTGCTAGGAGTGGGTTCACGTTGGTAGTAATAATGCCTAAGGTTCGAACCCGGGACCTCTCGATCGTAAGAACGACTCCCCAACCACTGAGCTACCGACGCTTGTAGTTGTAAGTATGTTGGATGAAAGGTTTCAGAGCTAAAGTGCTTTGTAACGTTGCATTTGGAAAGTGACGCTGACTGTACTTCATACATAATCACAATCACTAATCACATATTCTGACATTTACAACTTTTACATGTAACATAACAGCATCTCACATCATCATCCCCACTTACATTTGTATTTAGATTGTTGAAACATACATACATACAATCACGCGTTTATCCCCGGAGGGTTAGGCAGAGGTGAATTAAGATCCACATTTCACCAATCATAAAATTCGGTCCCACATAATAGGATGAGCCTATTGCCGTCTTCCGGGCACTATTGTTGATTCAAGCCATGCATCCACGCATCCAAAACAGTATTCTAGTAGCCATCAAATATTTTTTTATTATACCAGTTAGTTGCAGACCTGCACACGGCCCCCCTTATGGAAAGTGATTACCGTAGCCTATGGACATGTGCAACACTAGGGGCGTCACACACGTCAAATATTTTTTTTTTTTTTATATAGGACACGTAGAAATATTAAAAGATGTATCAAGTTTATTTTATATTTTAGTTCCTAATACTAGTTTCTATTTTAAATTTCATTTAAGTAATCATGGACATTTTTTTCATGTATTGTACTAATCTTTTAGAATAAATATTTTTAATCTCTCTCTTTCTCTCTCTCTCTCTCCCTCGTAACACAATTTTCGTTGACATCTTAATAGTTTTTGGCACTTCGGAGATTGAGATTAAATTGAGACTGAATTTTGAACACTTTTGTATTACGAGAATTTACCCGCTAGTATGTTTATATGTAACCACAACTAAAGAACATCACTTTAATTATGTATATGCAATGATCTTTGTTTTTTTAAACACATCATCATCTTTTGACATTCTCTATGGTATAGCGGCAGCGACTGCTGTGTCAGTCGCTGAGTGCAAATATTTGTAAGTTCTGTCTTTATCTATAGTATAATATGAAAACAGGTATAAGCATTAATACCTGTTATTGTAGGTTGTAGGACTTGACGGTTTTTCCGTCCCAATTGAGCAGTTCGACTAGGGAAGTACCTACCTTACAGAATCCGCCTATAATAACTTCATGTTGTGTTTCTGGTCAAGTCAGAACTCACTGGAGAGATTTTGCGCTGTCAGTGCGAAGACCAAAGGCTTGTCTTGATTGTGTCTTCTGCACTGACGGCACAGAAAGTCTCAGTTCGTACAGGGTCGGCAGCACGGGTGTGACTTCACTGGTGTTGCACACGTTCATAGGTCATGGTAACCGCTTTCCATCTCTGCCATCTAAGTTGTATGAAAAATGTATTTACATAAAAAAGTACCTTTATCCGCATTCTGGAATCGATACCACAAGCTAATAAAGCTATAAGTACGTATTTCGCACAGAACAGAAAAAACCTCTGTTCGGTGGTATTTCGTGTCTAGATAGTACACATACATACATACATATATTCACGCCTTTATGCTTGGAGGGTTAGGCAGAGGTGAATTAACACCCTCATATCACCAGTAATTGTATTCGGTCCCACGTAATAGGAGGTGAGCCTATTGCAGTATTCCGGGCACTATTGTTGACTCGAGCCATGCATTTGAGGCTGAGTCTGGGCTGTATATATCTGTCTGATGTTAAACAGCCCTATCCCTTAGTCGCCTTGTACGACACCGCATGGGAAGAGATGCGGTGGCCTTAATTCTACTCTGCCGGAAACCACGCGGCATAGCGCTTTGTGGTATATATTTTTATAAATTTAATTTTATTTCCTAGAATATTTATTTGTTTATCATCATATTCACTCATATTTTTTTTGTATTTTTATATATTTAACTATCGCATATTCCTACGGTTACGTTATGCAATAATCTTTTTTTAAACTTGGTAGATTAACGATAATCTTGAATACTTATCGCGATATCAAAATCGTACCACGTAACGTACTTTGTTCTCATTCGCACTCATTCATTAATACATGCTTTGTTGCACTCATGCTGAATCTGGTGAATTAGCTTCGTATTAAGTAACTATTTTGATAATCTACCTCATCATCACATAGCAATTTCTCAGTGTGCACTTCGGAGCCCAAAGACCACCTATTGATTATAATTGGTATGTTGGCTTTTCCAGAAGTGACTGCCATCTGACATTCCAACCCCAATACTAAGCATGCGCCAGAGCCTATCGTCTGTTGTTTAGCAGGTAAGTAGACTAGCTGGTGTCGTATCTGTTCTATTGCTAGTGAGAAATAGTGGTATACCCCAAAATCAATAGACTAAATGAACCTTAATATTTGGTTTTACAATCAAACTAGTTGTAGCTATCAGTAAACACCTTAGATCATGTAAATAGTTTTAATTAATTTAAAAAAATACTTATTTTTATGTCACGTTTTCAAATAAGCACGTATCTGACACTTTTTTCTTTTTATTTTCTTTACAATACTAGCTGACCTGTCCCGGCTTCGTCTGTGTCATAAAAATTTTATTTTGAAACCTCGTTTAACCCCTTTGAGCCCGAAATTATTTATTCTTCATCTAATGTATGGAATACTGCCCGATTTGATGACATAGATCACATAGATCATTATTCCGCTCCCTTGAATAGTAGTAGCGTGATGATTATTTGTTTTTCTCAATTCTAACCAGCAGTTCCGGAGATTAACGCGTTCAGCCAAACAAACAAATACACTCTTCAGCTTTATTACGTATTAGATATGTCAAAGGAGACGTATCAAAATATAAAATAGATGTGACACACGTTGTCTTCATACAACATCCATCTTTAAAATGGATCGATTCGACCGCAAATGGGTTCTAGAATGCGGATAAACACATATAACAGGTGTCCTGTTACGTCTGTATGTGAGATTTATGTGGCGTGTGCATCCGGCACCCAACGATCGATGGTGGTGTATATTAATGGTGAAACATTCGTTTTATACGTATAACTAGTAATATTATAAATGCGAAAGTAACTCTGTCTGTCTGTTACGCTTTCACATCTAAACCACTAAATCGATCTTGATAAAATTTGGTACAGAGGTGGATTAGGGCTTAGGAAAGGACATAGACTTTTATCCCGAAACAGAAGTTAAATGGATTTATATAGGGAATGAAATTTTCTATGAAAGTTGGTCATTTTTGAAGATATCTCGATTAAATTTAGATTAGAGCTTGGCTAGGAATATAGGCTATGTTTGGTCGCGATAAACAACATCTACACGGGTGCAGCTGCAAGTAATAGCTAGTATTCATATATTATGCGAAAAATAAAACTCTCCTGCATAGAAAGGGCTTGAAATCGGAATCTGATATTTGATACAATGGGAAACCGGTCGCTCTGCGGTTCAACGCTTCACCGAACCATTCATGAGAGCCGTCGCGGTGTTGGTTTTGTTACGTTTATTCATAAAACTCAAAGCATTGCAAGAATAATTTACATAAATTACGGGTAAGTACTGCATTTACGGGAAATTCGAAGGTCGCTTTTCTGAATACTTTTGAAATAGAGTGCTTATTTATTTATTACTAAATAAATTGACTAAATTGTTACTAAATAAAGTAAATAAATTGTTACTTAATTATTTATTTAAATTGTTACTAAGTGAAGTAACTAACTTATTACTGAATATTAAGCTATAATTTTACTACAGTACGGGGTTCTATTTACATTTTAAGGAGTCAAGCTAAACTCGGCTGCTTTCCTGTGCACCTGCCGAATGCGCCGAAAAAATGTGCCGAAGTTTTGGTGCATTTTCTCGTGTCCCGGATTTTCCTCTCACGGCTTGGTTTAGGGCAGACAGCTGTCACTTCCGTAATATTCCAAATGAGCTAAACATGAATTATAAAGCAGGCCTGAAAGTAGCCGGGATCACCGTTAACATGATGATTTATTAAAATACGGTAGGAGAAATATCTACTATTGCGATTAAATTACCTGGAAGTAGGGAGGTTTTAGAAACCGAAAAAAAATGAAAACACGGTTTTATTTCGATATTTCCTTCTCTCGCAGTGATATCGTCTGCGTATTTTTCCGTTAGTCGCCCCTTACGACACCCATAGTAAAAATAATTAAAATGTCTTAAAAGTAGATATTGTTTATATAATACGCATTACTATTTCTTTAAATAAAACGTTTGTATTAATTCGAACCCATAGCCAAACTACACGAACATTTTCTGCAATAATAATTAGACAAATAATAATGACTGCAGTTACAAAAACCATTTTTCACTTTGTAACTTGTATGGAATACCAAAATATGACGTCATATTTCGTTATTGCGTACATTTTCCATACCTACCGATTTTGTCTAACTTATCCTCTGATGTACATAGATCTATTATTATCAGGCTTTACATAAGTAATTAAAAAAAATCAAAAGTACCTATAATAATAGCTTACTAAGATTATTTTACTCAGCTCGCATTTCGTTACTTCACACTAATTCTAAAACAATTTTAACAATGTTTCAAGGTTACTGATGTGGCAACACTGGCAACACTGCTTACCCACTGTGAACTGCATCATGCTCTATTTATCTTTACGTTAAAACAAATAAAGACATCTTAATGATGTCGAAAATTATACCAACAGGTCTATGAAAATAAGATAAGGTCTACTATTGCGTGGTTAGAATGATACATATGATTATATTTTTATTACTAGATATGTCCTAATTATTAGTAATCGACAGGAATGATTTGGTTTAATTTATTATTATTTTAAACTATCGCGGTGTGAATTCATAATTATACAAGGTATCGGGACTTCTCGCGAATTAAATCGTGACCACGGGTGCTGAAACGCATCCGAAACGTCGGCAGAAATAGTAAGTTTCATGATTTAATTCGCGAGAAGTCCCGATACCTTTGTATAATTATAATTTATTATTGTTTGGTTGTGTAGTAAGAATAAGTAGTGTCCTTTTTGTATACTTACTAGCTTTTAAAAATAAATTAATAAACTGAAAACAAAATTAAATTTCATTGAATTTCAAATAGTACCTACGTACTTTACAAAGATAATAGTGTTATGATTATGAATCCAATTACACTCATTTAAAAAACAATTTTAGCTTCACTTCTTATTAATTAACTAATTAATTAAATAAAGTAAGATAAAGATAAATTTATTGAACGAAATTTTAAAGCATTTAGTATGCTAATTATAAAAAAAAGGATGCTAAATAGGAAAAAACAAATTGCTTCAGCCGGGATTTGAACCCGCAATCTTTCCCTTAAAGGGGGGAACGCGGGAATTTGGATGGATTCGGGCGAAGGTTCTGTGGCTTAGTCGTCAGAGCCTTCTCTCTGTATGGGAAAGATCGCTGGTTCGAATCCAGCCTGAACAGAAACAATGTTTTGTATTTCTTTAAAATATCAATTTATTTGTTAAAAATGTGTACCAAGATATGATAGTACAAAATATCTATACTGCATTGTTCAAATGCATGCAAGTTTCAACATTGTTCTATCAATGTATAGATGTACAGTCGACAAAGGAGAAACGGTTGCACTTTTTCATATAAAGTTGTGTGTAAACGTGTAACCGTATCTATTTTGTCGACTGTACAAGTTGATACATGTTTACGGGAATTTACGCGATCATGGTATAGGTAGGTACATACATATCCCCTTGATTTGCCTGACGTTTCGACCAGGTTACACCGGCCGTGGTCACAGGCTGACTGGCTCAGTTGAGCACGCCGGCCGTCTTTGAGTCCGTGAAGCAGTAGATTCTTCATCTACCCGCACATTCGCGATATTTTTATCATTTTCGTTTCGCCATGTACCCTCACATACCACACTTTCAGTGTCCCTAAGCAAACTGCCCGGTGTTTATTCGAGTGCGTAGAAAGGCGAGGTTTCATGTTTTGAATCACTAGATTCCATGTTGCAAATAATTTGCACCCATCTTCCGGTTGAAATTTTTATTGATTGTGTTTCTTGATTTCTATCGCTACACGTAAATATAGTTCTTGAATAGAAGTGACGTTAGGTCTCTCCACCTGACTTGCATATCCAGTGATTGGTTCCTGCTTCTAGCAGATATTCTGCAATCGCAGATTTGCTCGTCTGGTGATTCTTTACAGCTGCGATGTGTTCTATGACTCAGCAATAGTCTGCTTGATTTGGGCTGTATAGGAGGTAGCTCCTATACAGCCCAAATCAAGCAGACTATTGCTAACATTATTTTATATAATGGAGCGCGATAGATTTTGTTTACTTTTAACCCTGGGGTTATCAAAAGTACGTATGTACCTAAACCATGATCGCATTAATTCCCGTAAACATTATTTTATATAATGGAGCGCGATAGATTTTGTTTACTTTTAACCCTGGGGTTATCAAAAGTACGTATGTACCTAAACCATGATCGCATTAATTCCCGTAAACATTATTTTATATAATGGAGCGCGATAGATTTTGTTTACTTTTAACCCTGGGGTTATCAAATGTACGTATGTACCTAAACCATGATCGCATTAATTCCCGTAAACATTATTTTATATAATGGAGCGCGATAGATTTTGTTTACTTTTAACCCTGGGGTTATCAAATGTACGTATGTACCTAAACCATGATCGCATTAATTCCCGTAAACATTATTTTATATAATGGAGCGCGATAGATTTTGTTTACTTTTAACCCTGGGGTTATCAAAAGTACGTATGTACCTAAACCATGATCGCATTAATTCCCGTAAACATTATTTTATATAATGGAGCGCGATAGATTTTGTTTACTTTTAACCCTGGGGTTATCAAATGTACGTATGTACCTAAACCATGATCGCATTAATTCCCATAAACATTATTTTATATAATGGAGCGCGATAGATTTTGTTTACTTTTAACCCTGGGGTTATCAAATGTACGTATGTACTTAAACCATGATCGCATTAATTCCCGTAAACATTATTTTATATAATGGGGCGCGATAGATTAAAAGTTAGTTTTCTATTAATAATCTCTGTAATTTTAGTTTTCATTTTAAATACTCTACAAAAATGTTTCAATCTGTAGATCTAACGTCTAAATTGCAAATTATGAACGCAAGTGAGTAATCACTATGGAGGTATATAAAGATAAAGAAAGGTTATCAAATACACACAAGCATTGCTAAAAAAATAAGTATTTATAATGGAACACTAACGGGTTAAATTGGGTATTTTCCTGTAGTTAACATAAATTATTTAAATGAACTTATGAAATTAAGAATGGTAAAAGAGCGGTAAAAGTGGCATCGGTTCTTGTTATATCGTTTTTATTTATTTTTAATCATCCAACGAACTGATAATAGTAAATTATTTGAATATTGAATATTATGACGTCACAATAAATTATTTAACGTTTTGACGTTTAGTAAAAGTAACTAATTTGACTAGTCAGTCAAATACCCAATGATACTACAACGTTCCAATTTCAAAATGCCCCACACATTCTGCGAGTTAAAATTAAAATAGAGAGTCCAATTAAAAATAGATCTGCATCGAGACCAGTTTCGCGAGACGACTTTTAATTTCAAACATCGCCTTGAACCGGGTATTCGTTAGATAAGCTGATACCGCTTCTTTAATATCGTATACCGTTGTAATACCTGTATACGTTGAAATATCTGATATTATTGCAGACATGGCTAGTCCAGATACGTATTGCTTTTCGCTCAACCAAAATCCTTTCGCAAATATCTATATTTTTTTTATTATACCACTTAGGTGGCAGACAAGCGCACGGCCCACCAGATGGAAAGTGGTTACCGTGGCCTATGGACGTGTGTAACACCAGAGGAGCCACACTCGCGCTGCCGACCCTGTAAGCGCAGAGTTTCTGTGCCGTCAGTGTAGAGGACAAAGCAGGACAAGCCATTAGTCATTCCACTGTCAAAGATATTTTTAAGGATTTCTATCAATATTTATTATTAGAAATCATTTTTTGCATTGGTCTGGGTGTTATTTTAACTAAGCAGTTTAGGAATATAAAAATTGAATGTAGTTTTAAAGAGATATTATGCAATGTGAATTTAAATCAACTTATGGCTTTTGGTGCCGTGTAGACGGAACTAAAGAAAATGTAGTGATTTTTAGTTATTTAGAGAGCGTAAATAGCAGAATCGTTAGCAATATCGAAAATTTTATATCCAGATTGGAAACAATCTATGCTTATAAATGAATGAAAACTAATTATATGAATGCTAATTAATTAAGAACGAAACGAAAATTAAAGTTAGTAGAACACACACAGAAGATTTATGTGAATTGTTGTGTTTTTGTCCTAGTAAATACAATTGTTAAAATCTCATAAAGTTTAATAAATCTTTATAATATTTTGCTTCGGCCTTATTTGTATATTTATCGGATTTTCGTACCAATTTAGCAAAGTAATAATTACAGTATTTATTTTATATTTAACTAAAACAATTACCCCTTGAAAAAATAAATAGAACACACACAGTTCTGTCCATTAGTAACTACTTACTACAACACTTGTGCAAGTAAGTTGTACTACAAAATAAATACTAGACTGTGGTCGTTGACATTATTATACAATGCGGAAAGAAGACATCGGAGCCGTGGTTTTATTGCTTTAGATCCCAATAGGCTAATTGCAGTGTAGTTTTCGTAAAACAAAAAACTATTTTTAGGGTTACATACGCAAAGGGTAAAAATGGTACTTTATTGGTAAGACTTCGTTGTTCTTCTGTCTTTTTAAACTATCATGGTCATACATATCAGTATCAAAATAATCGGGATATTTATCATGTTGCTTTGTCTCGAGTTTCCGATATTTCGGTGCTGTTGTAAGTCCCGCGGTAGCCTAGTGGTATGGGTAATGCACTACTGAGACGAGTTCTCGGGTTCGATTCCAGGTTTTACCACACACCAATGACTTTTTGATGCTTTTCGAAGTTATGTGTGTATTTATCGCAGGTTAATAAGTGCCAGGTTAATGGCAATAGGCTCGCCACCTATTGCATTGTGATCTAAACATAAACTGGCGAAATGTGGGTGCTAGCACCTCTGCCTACCCCTTCGGGGATATAGGCGTGAGTTTATGAGCTTACGTTACGTTATGTTGCAAGTCCTTTAAGCGGGGCGTGAAAAAGCATCTGATGAGGCAGCCAAGCTGAGTGCCACCATTGTAACATTACTTAGTGTCTGTTATGGGGGCTCTCTTATCTGAGACTTTGCCTTTAGCTTACCATCAGGCGAGGTGAATTCAAGTTGGCGTGTCTTATATAAAAAAAACCACTTTCACGGAGGAACTGGAGTATTGGCGGTGACCTTTACCGATAATTCGAAACAATGCAACATGGTAAATATCCCGATTATTTTGATATTGGTCCTTCTGTCTGTCTTTCTCTAGGCTGTATCACATGAACCGTTAGAGCAAGACAGTTGAAATTTTCGCATGTGATGGTATTTCTGTTGCCGCTTTAACAAAAAATACTGAAAACAGATTTAAGGTCCCATTCAACAAACGTGATTTTAAAACTGGATAATGGTACAGAACCCTTCGTGCGCGAGTTCGAGTCGCACATGGCCAGTTTTTTACTTTGCCATCGTGACTAAAATCTAGCTTTCTTCTTCGTAATGGATTTTGCATTGCGCGTGTATAATTTGATAGCCGACTTTTAATTACAATAGCCGACTTCCTGATCAATCTGATCATCTCCCATGTTTTTATATAACGTTATTTCGTCATAAAAATATTTATTTCAATATACCTAGGGTTGTTATGTTCACTTTATTTTGAATTATGAATGGCTATAGTCGATGCGGAAACGTTTGTTTCGATTGTCTATGAATGAATGTGTCTATGACCTTTGGCCGGTGTCAAAATAATACGATGACGAAAACAAAATACCTAAGCTATAACTAAATATCTGGCTATTGAGCGGTCGTGATATGCGATATTAGATTATTGACACTATCCCACCAAGTTCGCGAAAGACCGTGTTAATACCGTGGCGAATTAATTTCGGTAAGCAGACCCTGGACTTGGAGATGAAAGCCTCGGACATGACCTGCAGACCTACCATGAATACTAAAACCAATAATCGAACCGAAATTTTGAATTTACATTTCATTGGTAGCCCCCAGAATTCGTCTATGAGATGAAGTTTATGAAGGAAACGAGTAGATCGTAGGAGAGAGAACTTCGCGCTCCAGAGTAAAAAAAAAAACTATTTCATAAAAGCGTAATACCATTCCATTATCACATAGGTATAATACAATCTTATAAGAGACAGAGTGAACGTTAGTGTTTGTGCTAGTATTAAACTGTGTTACAGGCACTGGCGTTTTCCTCTTTTTTTTACGTGCGCAAAATCCCGACGGATACCCCCCACCGGAGCTGGTGGAAGAGGTTATGTCGAACTTGAACCGATAAAAACGCACCCCGCCTGCGGGTCGTATTGGTTGCCGAAGGTGAGGTTGACAGGTATATCCCTCGCACCCCGGCCGACACAGGGCCATCTCTCATGATCCGGCCCTCTCCTCGAGTGTGGGGACTACAGAGTCCCCAATTCATCTACAGGTTAGAACCAATTTGATAGAACAATTTGTATAAACTTTGGATGTAACTACGTTGATTTTTACCCGACTAGGGTGAAACCAAAGGAGGGTTATATTGAAGTTAGCTCCTAAATTACGGCATACACCTACTACTGTATCATCTATTTATAGAACTCGATTTCTTTTTATACAGGTTTCTTAATTTGTTACAAACCGTTACATTTTTTTTTGAATAATAAGTGCTTACTTAATTAATTTTTCTACTTTTGTTTAAGTTATATGTCAGTTTGTGAAGGTCATTTCGTATCTTACAAGCTGAATTAAAAATTTATTTTTAGAATTTTTAGAGCTGATTTATTGATTGATGATTGTTCATTTCCGATTATAATGATCTGATTATATTCCGATCTGATTATAATCTATATTGATATTATAATGAGGAAAGATTTGTATTTTTGTATGTAACGAATAAACTCTAAAAGTACTGGACCGATTTTAATAATTCTTTTTTCATTAGAAAGTTACATTCTTCGTGAGTAACATAGGCTATAACTGTAACTTTTATCCCGATATTCTCATGGGATCAGGATTTACGCGGGTGAAACCGCGGCGCGGTGCTAGTACTATAATAAAATGTGTCTTGTCAGTATGTTAAAAATACTCGGGTTATGTTACATTGAAGATAATTAATAAGAAAATGTTTTTTTTAATTCTTGTCTTTTTTTATACCACTTAGGTGCCGAATTTAAATATTATGAACAGATTTTGGTGCGGTATTTTTGTTTGAAAAGGCTAACTTAAACGTCCAAACTAACTTAAAATCAAGGCGGAACTTAAAATCTTTCATGTTTTTTCATTACAATAGGTGGTTGCGCCGAAGTAGAAACTGTATTTTTGACACGGAAACACACTCCTTTTATACCCGTCTCCTCTTCCGCACTAACCATAGATGTGGCTTCCGTCCGCCATTTGTGAAATATAGACACTCAGTCTCGCTTTGAACTAGCCAGCGTGATGACGGACCGCGCTCGCGTCTCTCAAAAATGATTAATATTTGTTACATTTTTACCGCTTCATAGACCTTTACCGATCGGATTGTGCCTCTCGTGTGTTCCTCAAGCGATCTAGTGATGCTGACGGCGGCTCCTGAGCAAGGAGGAGAAGATCCGTGTACCGGCTGCGATGAAAACACGTGTGTCGTGAAGGTTAGTGCATCCTCTCCTAATTTCTCGGGCTGCATTCACTGCCTGGATCGAATCCGCGGCAGCCCGGCCACCTGTCTTGTTTTGTGTGTAAAGCGTCAATAGAACAGTTAGCTACTTCCCGCAATACAGTCCATTACCGCACGCTGCCAAGCGCCACCATTTTTGGTCCGGATCGAGCCGGATTCTTAGCCGTAGTTCGTATTTTGTTATTATTCTAATGGGAATGAGCGCACCGCACCTAAGTGCCTGGTTATTTTAGTAGAAAACCCCGCATCCAGACACTTAGGATTAGATTTGTTGTCCGTTCGCCGCTGGCTCGCATTGTACCTACCTAATACATAAATAGGTTAGGTATCATATCAACACTTAATCGTAGTTCGCAATTTTCGCATCGCACCTAAGTGCCTGGTTATTTTAGTAGAAAACCCCGCATCCAGACACTTAGGCTTAGATCTTAGGTATACTAGACACCCTAGTGCATAGGCACAGTGTAATACCTAACGCATTTGGCTTTGTTTTATTTTTTTCAATTACGTTGTTCTCGGCTCGCGTCGTATTTGCCTAGTACCTGCGTGGGTAGACACGTGGCTGTACCTACCTCGCTCGCATCTCATCCCAATTCATACGAAAGTATTTTAATTTGAATAGATATTACGCAATACTTAATCTCTGAAATAATAGTTGAACCTAGACAGCGACCATCGCGTAGGTACGACCTTGTTGCTATGCGCGTTTGTTCAAGCGTGCATTCACAGTTGTAGGTACCTACCTATCTGCCGAGTGTCGCTCGCGCCGCCTCGCTGCTCTGTACCGCTAAGATTAAGTCATTTCATATTTGTTATTTACCGCACTTTAGTTTGAGATTTAATTGTAAACATGTCCCCAAAGGTTGATAAGACCGGTAAGGTTCAATTGAAACTTTTATACGCTAAAAAAGAAATGATTTACTCTCGCGTACAATCGATCTATGATAATGCACTTAAAACCTCTGATTTGGTCATCAGAGATTCGTTCTTGTGTTCTATAGAAAACTTAGATAGTCTACGCGCGGATTTCGAAACCTTAGTACATGACATCAATGTTTTAGAGTTGAATTTGGATCCCGATTACTCAGTGAGTTATCAAGCCTTGTCGTCGTTTGACGATTTGTATTGTCGTATCAAACGCGTCGCTAGGAGTTTGGAGAAACCGGCTGACCTACCCAACCCCACTCGCGACCGACCTAAGTTGCCACCAATTCAAATACCCGAATTTGATGGTAACATTCGCAATTGGTGTCTATTTATAGATAGTTTTGAGAATACGATAGATAAGAACGATTCGTTGACAGATCACGAAAAATTGCATTATCTCGTTGAAAAATTGACTGGTAAAGCTATAACCGCTTGCGCTGGAATTACGTTTAGTGCCGGGAATTATAATTTAATTTTAAATACTTTGAAAGCTAAGTATGAGGATAAAAGATCGGTAGCTAACGCCTATTTAGATCAGATGTCTGATTTGAAATCTATTACGGCATGTAACGATCAAAACTTAGAGAAATTTCTAGATACTTTCGCGTCAGCTGTTCGCGCCGTAAAGAACTTGAAGATCGATGACCTCTGCGACTTCGTATTTTTGTATATGGGTTTAAAGAAATTAGATTCCGAAACCATTCGTTTGTTTGAGTCGGATCATCGCGGCAGTAAAATTCCTAAGTTCGAAGACTTAGAAAGTTTTGTTCGCGAGCATATAAAGGTATTGCAACGCTCTTCATCGAAACATGAAGGCGCGAAGAAGGTTGTTACTTCTGAACGCAAAATAGATGCCTCATCGAGGTCACCGAGGTCAACCCATACTTATGTTAATACCGCACCAGCACGTGTACAATCATCTGTTTGCTCTTTGTGTAGTACTCATCATTCGCAACTGTACAAGTGTCCTGGTTTCCTAAAATTGTCGCCTAGTGATCGTTATAAATTTGTTCGCGCTAATAATTTTTGTTTTAATTGTCTCGGTACTAAACACCGCGTTGTTTTATGTAATAGTAGAAATAGTTGTCGCAAATGTCAAGCGAGACACCACACTTTGCTTCATTTTGAGAATAGTAATGCCGCATCCAATGTGAGCACGGTTGGCTCGTCGAGCGGTGACACACGGCAGCCTGCGCCGCAGCCGCAGCCCGCGCTCGCGCGCGCTCCGGCCCGCCCGGTGACCGCCGCGGATGACGTCACCTTGTGTTCGTTCTCCGCTAGTGCTGCACTCACTACTGTGTGTCTTGCGACCGCTCGCGTTGTTATTGTTGATGCATTAGGTAAGCCGCGCATTGTTCGAGCGCTGTTAGATGGCGCTTCGCAAAGTAATTTTATTACTCAAGATTGTTGTCGGCGTCTTGGTTTCAATGTTGATAAGCGTTCAACCCGCTCAGTGGTGAAGGGTTTTGGAAGCTTACAGTCAGCTGTTCGTGGCACCGTTAAAACAAGGTTTAGATCTCGTTTTAATAATAATATTTGGTTTGACATGGATTCGCTCGTTATAGATAGAATAGCTGAACAGTTGCCTACCGTCCCGGTTGACACGTCTTTATTAACGAAATTTAAAGACTTGCCTTTAGCAGATGAGACTTACGCTGTTCCTGGAGTCGTCGATATATTGATCGGCGCTTCGATTCTCCCGCACCTCCAGTTATCACGTAAGGTTCAAGGGGGACCGACGTACCCCGCTCCGCACGCACTGGAAACAGTTCTTGGTTTTGTTATAATTGGTTCCGCACCCGCTTCTATAGATAGTTTTAGTCACTCGACTGCTTCGTTCTGTTGCACCGTCGAGCCGCCACTGGAGTCTACCATCCGCAAGTTTTCACTCGGTGGCTCCCGTGTATCCGCTGAAAAACGCTTTCTTTGTTTGGAACGAAAGATGCAGGCGTCCCCAAAGTCGAAGCGGGCCTATGATGAGGTTGTTAATGAATATTTAGATAAAGGTTACATCTCACCTGCGCCTGCGGACACTGGCGGGACCCAGCCTTCGTACATTATCCCGCACCGCGGAGTTATTAGAGAAGATAAGCTTACTACTAAAACTCCGCGTAGTTTTGGATGGCAGTGCTAAGACTAGCACTTCCGTGTCGCTTAATGACATTTTGTATTGTGGTCGGAATCTTTAAGGTAATTTATTTGACATAATTGTAAATTTTCGCATTAATATTAGTAGAATTTTAGCTTCTAGGACTCAACAGTCGCTTTGTGTTGGGCCCACTCTTCGCCCCATCGTTGGGACACATTCGTCGCTAATAGAGTGGCAAAATTCAATCTGAATTGGCGCCACATAATCTCTTTCACGTTGCTGGCACCGACAACCCAGCCGATTGTCTCTCTCGTGGATTGCTTCCTTCGCAAATTTTGGATCACCCGTTGTGGTTTGGTGGACCGTCCTGGATTCATGCCGCGTTAGATGGGTGGCCAGTTAGTCAATTCAATCCCACTACGGTTTCCGAACCACCCGAGGAGAAGAAGCACTCGCTTGTTGTATCGGTCCCACGTGAAGAGACCCTTATTTTGTTGTTGGCTAATCGCGTCTCGTCTTGGTCGAGACTGTTGCGTTGTGTTGTTTGTTCGCCTCTGCCCGCTGCCTAGCCAGCAGTAGGCACGAGCTCCAATCTAGGTTTATATTTTAGTTGTTATTTCCCAAACCTAGATTTAGATTAGACTTTAGATTTGTTTCGCATTTGTCGTTTCGAAGGTAACCCTTCAAGCCGGGGGGAATGGTTGCGCCGAAGTAGAAACTGTATTTTTGACACGGAAACACACTCCTTTTATACCCGTCTCCTCTTCCGCACTAACCATAGATGTGGCTTCCGTCCGCCATTTGTGAAATACAGGGTGTTACAGAAAGGTGTGGTCATATTTAAGGGTCGTTACACATGCCTGATAACCAGTCGATATGCACCGGCCAATGTACAAATAGTAATAAAGTGATGACATCGTTAGTCGTCTTACAAAATTGTTAAATTCGTTAAAATTTTCGATATTTAGCAAAAGCGGTAGGTCACAACACTATTGTATTTTGTTCTTTCGCGATAAGTTCAATTGAGTTCAATAACCTCTGCAAAATCTCTAATCTCAGCTGTGCGCCTGGTAGCCGGCCTACCAAGCGTAGGTATAGTTAGAGATATGTTACATCAGAGATATTTTGACTATCACTTACCGGGGCGTGTTCTCCTTACAGCGAAACGGTGATGTACCTGATCTGGTACAGTCATAAGAACGCACTAATTTATCACTTCACGATCGCGACACAAGGAGTTTAAACTATCACTTATGTAGGTCACAAAAACATAAGAGTACATGTACACATGAATGGAGTTTATGACGCCACAGTATGCGTGAAACTCCAAGGCATACCTACGTTTAAAAAATTATAGCAACGCGCAACGGCTCGTTGCTCGATGCCGTAACATGCTACCACGCACGCTTCGAAACATATCTGGGGTTACGCTACGTAATTCTCTGATATTCGGGCTTCCATATTCTCTCTGCTGTCACATGCTGTACTGTACACTTTTTCTTCACGTAACCTCAGAGAAAATAGTCGAGCGGAGTGAGATCCGGGGACCTCGCCGGGCAAGCGACTCTCACTTCACCGCCACGCCAAATCCTCTGATCAAAACGCATCTTTAAATACGCGCGAACTTCCCCCTTGAAATGAACGGGTTTCACTCCGATAACCGTTCCAGCTCGCCGGGTACCTACTCGTACTCGGGTCTACTTCAAAATGCTCGAGAATACGATCGTCTAAAGCAGTGGGCGCCGTAGAGGGTCGCCACGAAAACTTCCAGTGTGTTGAAGGCGGTTCACCATCTTCCTAAAACACTCCAAAGAGGGAAACCGCCGACGGTCACCCTCTAGTCTTCCGTCCACAAATATCTCACTGTACAGCCGACGAGCTTTTCGCAAGCTACCATCAGCTGCGCCAACACAAAGCATCATCTAATATTCGCTATTACTAAAAACCGACATTTTCACTGCACAACAGAACAACAAATAGTCTACAAATAAACATGTAAACAACCTACAGAAAAGAAGTCGGCACAAGTAGGTACATACGAATGTTGCCAACCATTAATCTATCTAATTCTAATTATCTAATTTAATACGTAGAATTTTGAAATATCCACAGACCTTCCTTTCATTTTTAAGGTAAATATGACTGAAAAACCTGCAGTTAAGTAATTAATGGTTAAATCAATCCCTTTGTTCAGAACAATATTCTATTTCTACTAAAAAGTACATTGCCTAGGTACATTTTGTTATCTGTTCGCGCTAAAAATCTGAACTTAAAAGTACTTAAATGCTTCGCGCTCAGTGGTTAAGGTCGGCCTTGCTACTGAAAATCACAAGTTTTAATCATACCGAGAGGAGATAGAGCCAGATGAGAAGGAGGAAAGGAGGAAGAGGAGAAAAAGTTGAGGAATCAGGAAATAATTAATACATAAAATTGTCACGATATTTTCTTTGCATATGACAAGACTTACCTACTCTGCGGATGACAAGACGCAAAACAAACGAACCGCTTTTCGTCTTCTATCTTTTAAAAAGCATAAACTCGTAAAAATACATTTTAATCTACTAATAAATTTACCACTTTTTCATTTGAAATCTACGCTGCTTCTACTATTTTTAACATGCCATCTACAGATTTTATAAAATCAGTTATGGCAACATTGATGCCTACTGTTTTACGCACTTTGGCGCCAAATATTATGTCCTTGGCGGCACGGCGGCACCGATTGTCCGCAACAAAAGCGCCGCCACGCATCGCGGCCTCATCAAAGGACTCCGCGGCCGAACGTATTACCTATGAAATTAGGGTAGATGTACTGGTTTACGTCCATTTAAAAATTTTATTTTATTATTTAAATCCAGATTTCAACTATGACTTTGTGTTTCTTTAAGTGCGGAAACCCCCTCGCATTGAGTTTGGGTTGGACAATAAATGGGCTATCGCGCTCAAATTTAATCAAAATCAGAGTTGTGTACTTACTCTGAAAAAAAATCGCAACTACTATTCAATCTACTCGTTGTCTGTTGTTATGTAAGAGACAACTTTTTCGACGCCGTGATTTTCGTATCATTCAATAACGGGTGGGCAAACAAACATACGACCCACTGACTGAACAACATTGTTATTAAAAAAGAGTATGTAATTCAGTAGAAATACTTCCGATACTAAGAATGCAGAAAATAATAAAATTGTGACCATGGTCGAATACTAGTCAGTTCACCCTATTTAGGTATAGGAAAAAAATAACAAATGATTTTTTCGTATCAATTATTTTAGGGTACCGTAAAATCTTGTTTCAAAAATTTTGAAGAAACGACTCTTACATTTTATGTTATCCTGGTATTTGAACATATTTTTGTTCACTTTACCATACCTTTTTATGCTTTAAGAAAGGTTTTGTATTAAATAAAAATTGGTACGGAACCAATCATAATAAAGGGCGTGGCGATTTGGAGTGAAAGAGAAGATATTTTAATTTTATGAAATAGTTTAGGGTACCGCAATGAATGTTACTTTAACGAACACTTATGAAGGACCTCTTAGAGTTATGTTATCCGGGTACGACATGATATACCTTAGTAAGTTCTGTGTGCATTTTTGTACACTGCCGTTATTTATGTTGTGCGCCATTGTGCGCATTATCATGACACCTGGTTTCCCAAACGTAACGAACAAACAAATCTCAAAAAAATCCGATAATAAATAACTACGAAACTCAAACTAAGGCAAACGTGTAACGATCACAGTGTTGCGGATGCTGCTTTTTTATACCACTTAGGTGGCAGACAAGCACATGGCCCACCTGATGAAAATTGGTTACCGTGGCTTATGAACGTATGTAACACCAGAGGGAACGCACTCGCGCTGCCGACCCTGTAATCACAGAGTTTCTGTGCCGTCAGTGTAGAAGACAAAGCAGGACATGCCTTTAGTTTTCTTACTGACAGCACGAATTCTCCAGTGAGCTCTAGCTACCCTAACACAACACGAAGTTATTATGGCCGCGGTATTCTGTTGGGCGGAGGTACTTCCCTAGTCGGACTGCTCAATTGGGCGGAAATACCGCCTTGTCCAACCTCCTGCTGGTCTCGAAGGACGAGAGCGTGCGGGGATGCGAGAGGAAAACAACCCTGTTTTCGAACCTGTTGCCATGTTAATTCCGTATGGAAAAGTACGGTATCCTCATCTTACCCTGGAAAGGGGCGGCTCCTCAACCAGCCCTTTGAGGCTTTGTCTGCTCTCCACTGTGTCCTATGCTACTCAGGCACACATGAAGAGTCACCCAGCAACCCTTTACAGGGGCATTCCTGCCTCGGTCGGGATTTTGGGAGAGGTGTGCTGCCGTCTTCACGCGCAGTTGCGCTGCGGAGATTCGCAACCAAGCATCTCTATTTATCGTGTACCTACCCAACAACTTGGAATTTTGTTCTATTTAACTTCTCATCAGGTGGGCCGTGTGCTTGTCTACCACCGAAGTTGAATAAAAACCGAAAATTATTTTTTGCATAACATTTCAATAAAATTGGGTACGGAACCAATTTTAATTAGTTTAATATTAAGGGGCGTGGCTGGAAATTCGGTAGTCCACGACTCCTGGTATTGAATGTAGGTTAACCTTTACCTAAGGTATCTTTGAGACAAGTCTTACATTTAGCATGGATGATTTCAGGAACATAAAAATGTTTTATTATTACTAAAAGTAAATTTTGTTTTATTTTAATACTATTTTAACAAGTTATAAGCTGTTTCAGAATTTCTTTGCCCGATATAAAAAAAAATTGTTTAGGTACAAAGTAAGTAAGATGATATTGAGACAGGGCCTATCAAATCCGATCGTTTGGTAAACCTACTCGGGTTCAAACCGTAGAGTTCATTTGTAACAGCGCGCTGCAGCTGCTGCAGCCCTGGTTAGTTTTTTAGTGTTGTGCGTTTGTCGACAATTTCCACTAGCTTACACATGGTCGATAAAAAAGAAAATTATTTATCTACGTGATACAAAGTAAATTGGTGTTTATACTCCCGCGGAAAATTTATTTATATCACACGTAATGCGTCCCTCGAATATGACCACACCTTTCTGTAACACCCTGTATAGACACTCAGTCTCGCTTTGAACTAGCCAGCGTGATGACGGACCGCGCTCGCGTCTCTCAAAAATGATTAATATTTGTTACATTTTTACCGCTTCATAGACCTTTACCGATCGGATTGTGCCTCTCGTGTGTTCCTCAAGCGATCTAGTGATGCTGACGGCGGCTCCTGAGCAAGGAGGAGAAGATCCGTGTACCGGCTGCGATGAAAACACGTGTGTCGTGAAGGTTAGTGCATCCTCTCCTAATTTCTCGGGCTGCATTCACTGCCTGGATCGAATCCGCGGCAGCCCGGCCACCTGTCTTGTTTTGTGTGTAAAGCGTCAATAGAACAGTTAGCTACTTCCCGCAATACAGTCCATTACCGCACGCTGCCAAGCGCCACCAATAGGTTTAGCAAAAACTGAGATATTGTCCAAAAATTGAAATAATCGACATAAACACGGACGGACCCTCGCGCATCAGCTACTTTATAAATAAAATAATCGATTTTGAGTAGCCATAAATCCAATACTTAGTACAATGAAAACCCAGCACCCGATCTACTTTTTTTACCATTCAAGTGGCAAACAAGCACACGATCCACCTGATGGAAAGAGGTTACCTTAGCCTATGGACGTGTGCAACACTAGGGGAGTCATATTCGTGCTGCCGAGCCAGTAGGACAACATAAAGTTTCTGTGCAGTCAGTGGAAAAGACATAGCAGGACATGTTCTTCCCACTGATAGCACTTAACGTTTATTTATAAAATTAAATTATTATAATAGTAAATAGAACAATGCATTATTCAATGATGTACTATTTTATGCCGATTATGTACTTAGGTAGAAGCTTGTGTTATATCTATCTGCTGTGTTGGAATAAATGCGGTTAGCCACATATATCCTTCAATACCTAATGTACATACTTTGTAATATAGTTCGTTCTAGTTAGTACAAGTTTTTCTTTAGCTTTTACATACATACATACATACATGGATGATGATAATCACGCCTTTATCCCCGAAGGGTAAGGCAGAGGTGAAATAACACCCATATATCACCAAACATTGTTTCAGCCGCACGTAATAGGGGTTTCTATTGCCGTATTACGGGGACTAGGAATTATTGAATTGAGCCGTCTGATATAAATTTTTATGCATACACAAAAACATTATGTAGATAATTACAGATGGAAAAATTTGCACCTACAATATGTAATATTTTTCTTCCATATGTCCTTTAATGCAAGCAATCACAACTGGAACAATACGAGATTAAAGAAGAAGGCTGGCTACTAGAATATTAATTAAATAGACCATTCAATCTGATTATAACCATTTAAACTATTGCTCTATACGTGCGTCATAGTTCTCTGTACTCTCCTTTCCGCCATTAGTCTATTTCCTCAGCTAATATTTAAATTTGTCAGCCCATCTGTGGGCGTTATCAAACAATCCCAGCCTTCATTTGCCGTGGTCTCCACTCTTTTATATTTGCTGTAATAACAATTCAATTGACCCTTGTAAAAAAAGCTTATAGAACACAAGATTTCTTTGTGAAATGTTCTGAAATGAATCAATTTCAAATATTAGTGTGGTACAGAATCTCTTCGTGTATATGAAGTGAGCTAAAATCAATCTTAAATATAAACTGCAAGCAACTGGAATCGCTCCAAATGCTCTAAATACTACGCTTATCGCAGTTATGACTCTACCAATTGAGAATACGACGTTTTACTGCCATAAACGTTAACGAAGATTGAAATGTAGAACAAACCTTCACCTAAAACTGAACAAATATAAACGCACACTGTATCAAAGCAATGCTACAGCATCCGTATATACAGATTTATTCATAAACGCGTCATTGCTATATGAAATTGAACCTTAGCTTTATAACTATAAGGTTAGTGTATGTTATTTGATAGCAGGAAACGGTGGGGAAGTACAGGATGGAGACAATTGACGGTCGCCCTTGCTGGAGGATCATCCTGCGCATGATTGCGACTCGGTTCATTGGTTACGCTGACCGTGACTGATGTCAGTTAGTGTTCGATTTGTATTATTTGCCGACTGTGGCGAATCTGATAAAGGAGGATTATGTGTTTAACTTTTATTCATTTTCCTATTTTTGTCTATTTGCATAGGTGTAGGGCCAAACTCAAAAAAGCTTTGAGACTCATTCCAACCTTATTTTTGGGGACTCTGTGGTCACACACACGAAGAGAGCCAGATAGAGAGAGATGGCACTGGGTCGGCCAGGGTGTGAGGGATATGCCTCTCAACCTCACCTTAGGTAACCAAAATACGACCTACAGGCGCCGTGCGTTTTAGTCGGTACGAGTATGACTTAATCTCTCACAGAATACCACGGCCATAATAGCCTCGTGTTGTGTTACTGGCGGTGAGTAGGTGCCAGTGCTCATTTGAGAGTTTTTGTACTGTCAGTGGGAAGACCAAAAGCATGTCCTGCTTTGTCTTTTACACTGACAGCACAGAAACTCTTGTGATTACAGGGTTGGCAGCGCGAGTGTGACTCCTTTGGTGTTGCACACGTCTATAGGCTACGGTAACCACAATCCATCAGGTGGGCCGTGTGCTTGTCTGCAAACTAAGTGATATAAAAAAAACACCGGCTCCGGCGGGTGGGGTATTCGAGGGGATTTTTCACATGTAAAAAATAACCTTATTTGCAAGCCAATGAACCTACTGATTGCCGGACGTGACTTGGCAGTCGTTTCAATAAAATCCGTGTATGAACCAAATCAAAAGACGAATAGATCATATACTCGTGTTTGAGGTTATTATTTATGTGATGAAGATTTTAAACACATTAAAAGAATAAAACATCTGTTAGTGGAAAAAGGAAGTCAAAAATACTCAATAAAGATTAATTTTGTAATACATATTTCGAATTTATAATGAAATTCGAATTAGTTGAATTCTTGCTATGTATATTATTACGACAGACGTAATGTTTGTCTTTCAAAATATTTTTTTTCTATACAAATTAGGTGGCAGACAAGCACACGGCCCACTTGATTGACAGTGGTACCTGCCATTCATTTTAAAATAAAAATGCCGATGTCAGACACAGAAGGCTCTATAAAAAGAATTTACTTAAAACACGGATTTTATTAACTCTTAAAATAACTCTGTATTTTTGTTTTTTATTCATAAAAAGGCTAATTCAGTCTATATTTAAATTCAAATCCGATATTCCGATTCGATCCGAGATAACGATACTCAGTCCTGAATCTCGATTTATAACTAGATCTCAGGAAGTCAGGACAGATTGTATTCTAGATGACAGTTCTAATGTCATCGTGAGTTCTTGAATATGGAACTCATACTCCCAAATGTCAAAAACGGTATTCTCGTTACGTAAAAACATTCTTTTACGATTAAGATAGAAAAAATGAACAGAAACTGTCTAGGCGGGATTCGAACCCAAGATCTTATTTTTAGGTGAAGTTCGGTGACCCATGTAAGGGTAAGATTGCAGGTTCGATTCCCGCCGGGACCGTTAACATTTTTTTTTATTTTAGTCGATTTGAATAGTTGGCATACTAAAAAAAATCATTAAATTTTTTTCATTTGCCATTTGACATTAAGGAGATTGAGGTTAGATCAAGACTGGATTTTGAATATCTTTTTATTACGAGTATTGGGAACTTTGGTGTTCCGGCTGGTAGCAACAGACTTCGAAAGAAACATACGGAAGTTGAATAATGACGTAACTTCGATGCGTAAACTGAATAAAAAAAATGGAGGCGAAGTTGAGCGAGGCATTCGTGGTTAAGTGTAATATTACAAGGTTAAGCAAGCAAACAAGCTAGGTCAATCTTAAGATGGGTAACCATTATTAACACAGTTAGACCTCTCCGAGGCACAGAAGATTGAATTTCGAATTAGAAATTCTATTGCACTTCTGTGGTGTCGGAGGTGCCGTAGTCTCCTGAGCCATTTATCCCAATTTTTTTTATACCGCTTAGGTGGCAGACATGCACACGGCCCACCTGATAGAAAGTGGTTACCGTAGCCTATGGACGTATACAAAAACAAGGGAGAAACACTCGCTCTGCCAACCCTGTAAGCACAGAGAGATTCTGTGCCTGTAAAAGACAAAGCAGGACAAGCTTTTAATCTTCCCACTGACAGCACCAAAACTCTCCAGTGAGCACTGGCTACCCTACTCTCCGCCGGGAACACAGCACAAAGTTATTATGGCCGCCGTATTCTATAGGGTCGAGGTACTTCCCCAATTGGACGGAAATACCGTCGTATTCTACCTCCTAAAAGGTCGGTTATTAATCTAACTAAGAAATGGCTGAACTTGGACATTGGCAATATCTAAGTACTGTATTTAGACAGTGTGTCGAATTTTTTAGGGTTGCATTACCAGTTACCAATGTCACAGATGTTCGTATGGCCGTGGTGCGGATATGTTGAGTTTTACGGCCTATCCTATGCTGTAGATACAATGAGCGAACCAGTCACAAGCGGGTAAGTATGCCAATGTATGTCATCTTAACTTCACCTCGCAAAACTATCCGATGGTATTTACTGCTACCTTCAGTGACTGCGGCATTTGAAAGCGCAAATAATCGATGTTTATGCAGTTATTCGTGTCTCCGTCAAGTGAAATGTGGAAGAGACGGATTCTTTCACGTGCAGTGTTCTCCGTGACGTATTTCTGAAGCGTTAAATACATAATAACTTCCTAAATGAACAACAGGAAACGCGACGGTGTATGTGATGATAACCGATTTTACCACAAGTAGACGCAACAAAAAGTGTGTTTTCTTTGAAAAATACATAATAATTGCTTGTGTTTTCGATTGATTGATAATATTAATTGGGTATTAGCGTATCTGTTCATCAATCAGTCTATAATTACAGTCGCTAGTGCGAATAAAACTAGACTTTCCTGTAGTTAGAATACATTGTTTAAATGAGTTTATTCGTTAAAATACCCAGCTGCGTGCGAAACGGACGGAAATAGATAATATTTCCTTATTTAAGAAATTTGTATTAAATGTAATAAAAAGCAATTCCTTACCTACCCACGTCCGTTATCACGGCCATACATGGCCTATGCCCTACCCTAAGCTCTGGTTCATTTCTGTATTAAATTTCATGAATATCGGTTTAGTGATTTCGGCGTCAAAACGTAACAGACAGACAAAAAGAGTTACTTACAGAAAGAGCGACATAGTTCTAAACTAATGCAAACACTATCACACTATTCATGTTTACAATTCCTGTATTTTATGGTTCCAATAAAGATTTTTAATAATTAATTAATTTCATGGGTTCTTAATCTATCGCGCGTTATTACATTGTGCATGGGCAGGTATCTTAGAATTTGTATAATATATATTTGTGTAGTTAATTGTCTTACAGAGATCTTTGCTTAGGGATATTATTTAAACTGTGCCTGAATTAGGTAGTCCTGTACTTCAGGCATCAAGTGCAGATTAAGAATATTTATTTATTTATTTATCTTTATTTGGGAAACCAACAGCTAAAAATGACAAAATATATTAAACAAAATATACACTCCAGACAGTCACAACAGTATGTGCAAATTTAAAAGTAGGCGACATAAAGCCAATTATAGGTCTCCACGTAAAGAAATAGTACAACATGTGAACATAATAATGCTTGAATGCTTGTAAGTGCAACGAATAAAAATGCAAGTATGCAACGTGGGATGCAATAAATAACAATCAGATACATAACCCAACCACGTATTGAAAATTTAGTGTGATGAGAATTTTGAGAAGAAATCAAGACTGAGCACACGTCTCACAGATTCTATTTTAGAGTTAAAAATGTCGAATTCAAATTGCTTGAAACGTATAAATTATATATTTCTTAAATACTATGATAGTTACAACCAAATTTACTAAAAATAATACAATGCTAGAGTGATTCACGACTACTAACTAAAGTTATGTCTTAATTACGCAACTTAAACACTAACTATTTATTTTAAAACAGACATTAACTCCTCTGTGTCATCGTAGGACAATCTTTGGAGGACGTTCTTCACAACTCGCTTACAACGCGCGTAATTTTGAGAATAAATGTTTATTATAGCGTCTATCCTTTTATATAGAAGTGGTCCTAAAAGAAAGAAAGAAAGAAAGAAAGAAAGAAAGAAAGAAAGAAAGAAAGAAAGAAAGAAAGAAAGAAAGAAAGAAAGAAAGAAAGAAAGAAAGAAAGAAAGAAAGAAAATATTTTATTCAGGCCCCACACAGCGGGCACCCCACCAAATACAAACAGGTAGGCATTACTACAGTTAACAGGTACATCAAATCAAAAAAAACAAAAAATCAAAAAAATCAAACAAACAGTAGGCACATTAAAATTAGACTACGGGTGCAACACTCCACACTATGCGAGCCCAAATAGGGCCCCATCTCAGCATTGAATGCTGCGCACACCCTTCGTTGGGTAGCAAGTACTCGTTATATGTATTTAAACTATCATGGTCACTCACATCAGTATCAGAATATACGGGATATTTACCATGTTTCATTGTTTTGAGTTTCCAATATTTCGGCGCTGTTGCAAGCACCATGATCACGGAGGAACTGGAGTAGTGGCGGTGAACAAAGAAAAAGTTTTTTCCCTAGGAGTAATTATATCGATCTACCCTCTTTCGAGTTCTTTTACTACGCGTATCTGCACTACTATTGGTTTCACTCTCACTACAAACTCGAAGCCGATCTCGATCACGTTCACGACATACGATGCTCACTGTATCCACTCGCGATTTTGTTTTAGCTTGTTCCCGGTTGTTTTTGCAAAGACGGACCACTGGATGCCAGACGTTCGGCAGTTGAAACCCATCCTCACGATTGAAATTTTTATACTTTTTTATTTTAATTGCTTCCCTAACCAGTCTTGGTATATAGTGGCGTTCTGTCGAGAGCATCTGAGGGTTATGTAGCTCGATCCAGTGGTTCGTACCGGACTCCAATAAATGTTGAGCGATTGCAAATTTATGCGGTTCATTGTTTTTGACTGTCCTGATGTGTTCCTTGATTCGGCATGTAACCGTTCTTTTTGTTTGTCCTATATAACAACTGCCACTGCTACAGTCAATCTTGTACACTCCCGGTCTGTCCAGTGGGGCGCCATCGTTGGGTGAGCGCAGGCATTGCGACAGCTTTTTAAAAGGAGTGAAAATAGTTTTGACAGATACCTTCTTCAGGATGTTAGCGATCTTATCTGTCACTCCTTTGATGTAGGGTAAAAAGGCTGGCTGTCTTTCCACCTTATAGTTCCGGGGTTTATTTGTGGTGAGTCTGGGTGGTCTTATCCGTCCATTGTATCCATTCTTTTTAATTTAATTTTCTGATACTGAAGCAAGTACTCGTGTTTTTAACCGACTCCCAAAAAGGAGTAGGTTCTCAATTCGATCGCCATCTTTTTTAAATTATTATTTATTATGTATGCACACCGATTACTCTGAAATTTATGATTTGAATAACGTGATTCTTTTTTAGTTCTATGCAAAATAGTTGGCATTTGGTCCCATAAAAATTTGATAAAGCTAGGACCAGTAGTTTTAATTTTTCCGATCTTAATCAACCTACCCCTTTATCCGTATCGAAGTTTAACAAGTAATGTACTCGTATGTAATGTATGTGCTGGATACATCAGCAGTTATCGTATGTGGTCAGCGTCGGAATTCATACCTTTGATCGTACAGCTAATGTAGGTATTATGTCATCACGAGGCGTTAGTTGGACTGAAAACTTCGGCCTTCGGTTATTTCAAGTAACTTGCATCAGCGTGTTGTAAATCCTTGTCAGAATACACAACGTGTTGTAAATCCTTGTCAGAACACTTGTGCCACTTAATAACCACTAAATGGTTGAACAATACTTATTCTCCGATTAGCAATCTTAATGCCTAATTATTGGCAATTATTATATAAATACCTAATTAATAATTAGTGTACAATAAATTGTATATTATCAAAAATATTATACGTTTTATAAGTAGCACCTGTGTTGACAATAGGTGATATACACATGATGGTTAACAGCGGATAGGCATGACACGTCGCATATCAATAAGCGTTGTGCTATTTAACGAGTGATATACCTACTTAATAATATATGATTGGTCGAACTCGCTATAGGTAGCGAGTGTAGTTATCGGCATATATCTTGACCCTAAGTAGTAAGAACCGAGGCGCTGGTGTACGTTGATTTGTTTTGGGGATTTAAGCTACATCGTAAACAAAACGCGTACTGCGACGTCACTGGGGTCAATATTTATGCCAGTAACCTTACATTGGCATAATATGCCTACTAGGGTCTATATATACATATAATAAACAAACGCCTTCATCCACGGAGGCAGGCAAAGGTGAATTAACGCCTTCATTTCATCAATCATTGAATTCAGTCCCACGTATTGATGATGATCATGCTTCCGACTGATTTCGGCCATGGCGACCACTTCGACTCCTAGTCAGCTCTGCGCTGATGCGCTCGAAGATGGCTAATCTTCGCGGTGAACTCTCGTGTACACTGAGGACATGTGAGAACACCACCTATATAATTGTACTGAATGACAGCAGGTGGGCGGACTTTCAGCCCATCGCGTATAGCGTCGAGGTTTGCCTTTCACTGTTCCTCGAAATCGCTTACTTGTCTTTGCACCATCTTGCGCCATTGTGGACGTTGTGCTGCCAAACCTTCCTATTGAGACGGTTCAATTTTGCATCTTTTCATATGACGCTTCTGAACATCTTTAAACCTGAGGAGTTGGCCGCCATGTTTCCGCTTGCCCTCCTCTAGTTCAGAGTAGAAGATGCGTTTCGCCACTTTCTCCTCCGCCATACGTGACACGTGACCGCACCACCGAAGCTGCTGACGCATTAAGTAGGCCTCAGTGCCACCGACATTGGTTCGTTGCAGAACTTCGGTGTTACGCACTCGGTCGGACCATCGGATCTTAATGATGGATCGTAGGCACTTGAGGTGGAAACGATCCAGAGTGCGTATGTGGTGCCGATACACACACCACATCTCGGAGGAATATAAGAGGTTTGACAGCACAACTGCCATGTAAACAGATATTTTGGTGGCCAGCTTAAGGTCATGTGAACAGTAAACCTTGGAACGCAGCTTCCCAAATGCCGCAGCTGCGGCACAGATCCTGCTGCTGATCTCATCATCAAGGTTACACTTGGATGTTATGGTGCTCCCCAGATAGCGAAACTTGTCAACCTGCTTGAGCATGTCCTGACCTAGCTGTATAGACAGTGTCTCGTGACCATGTGTGTCCAGAGACATCACCTCTGTCTTTTTGACACTGATTTTTAGGCCGAACTTGCAGCAAGCTTGGTGAAAACTGGACATTAGCTGTTGCAGGCCATCAGGGGATTCTGCTACAAAGCATAAGTCGTCAGCATACATGATTTCTGTAATCATTATATGGGAGACTTAAGTGCGCGCCTAAAGTCTACTCTGCTCTGCTACCCACGTATTAGGGGGTGAGCCTATTGCCGTTTTCCGGGCACTATTGTTCACTCAAGCAATGCATCTGAGTCTGGGCTATATATATCTGTCTGATGTTAAACAGCACAATCCCTTAGTCGCCTTGTACGACACCGCATGGGAAGATATGGGGTGGTCCAAATTCTACTCTGCCGGGAACCACACGGGTAACTTTACTGTTTTGTTTTATAAGTTCCCACCTATTAGTATAATATCATTATCGGTGCACCACATAACTCAGAAGAACACTTTAGTTCAGTGTTTACTCTCAGTACAGACATTGACCCGTAATTAAGAAAGACACTCAGTCCTAAATCTCAGTCTAATATTCATATGAGGACAGATTGTATAGCCAATCTGTTAAATCTGTCTCTATAATCTGTCCTCAGATAAATCAAGATTCAGGATTGATATTCGTTCTAAAATACGAGCCTAAATGTTTATGTAAAACTTATTTAATTTTGTTTAAAAACTAGATTAAAATATTTTAATAAGTGTCAGCCGCTCTGCTCTAAATGTAGAACAGTCATTTCTCTGATGAGTAAACATGTATGGCGTAATGAATAATTTTATCTAGCGACCTTCTTACTTTTATAAGTAGTTGATATTATCACGCTAAGGTACTACTTTCACTGATAAATTATGCGTATTGTTACACTTATTTTTGGAGCCGTGCGCTTTGTGCGTTGGCGGGCACGAGAAAGTAAGTGAAAGAGTGTGATCTGGTCTTGCATCATTGATGATACTCGTAGGTGACCTGTAATGTGGCGCTCCAGTAGATATTTCCGTCCAATTGAGCAGTCCGACTGGGGAAGTACCTCCGCCCTACAGAATACCGCGGCCATAATAATCTCGTGTTGTGTTCCCAGCGGTGAATAGGGTAACCAGAGCTCACTGGAGAGTATGTGCTGTCAGTGGGAAGACTAAAGGCTTGCCCTGCTGTCTTCTACACAGACGGCACAGAAACTCTGTGCTTATAGGGTCGGCAATGTGAGTGTGACTGCTCTAGTGTTGCACACGTCCATAGGCCACGGTGACCACTTTACATCAGGTGGGCCGTGTGGTTATTTGCCACCTAAGTGGTATAAAAAAACCGATTAGGGAAATAGTATGGAGTACGAGGTTCATAAGTAGTACGGGGAAGTTTCTTTCATATTGATCTTAGAAAGGATCGAGAGGAGAGGAAAGAAGATTTGTTTTCAGAAGATGCCATTGCAGAAGCAACTGCGTTGGATAGTTCGCATGTTGAACGCAGCGAATTTTATGTGACTTAAGATCGATCAGTCATATCACACAACGGGACGGAACACGCCTCTTGTTCCATTTTTAAAAAGATTGTCTGTTGGAACACCATGATAAAAACATTTTTTTATAATTCTAGCTGTTGGATTTAAAAATATCCTTTACATCTACAGCAAATTTGTTAGAAGAGTAATGAAGAAATATATCTATGTTGGTACAGATATCTCCATTCTTGGGCAAAGATAAACTGTTAAGTATACATAGTTTAAAGTCAAAGTCAAAAATCATTTAGTCTGTATAGACCATTATATCGGCACTTACAAAACGTCAACAAAAAAGGAACATGAATACCAGTTTAGTAAATGAACCACAGGATCGAAACGCGGCCCCGATCTGAGAAGACTCCGGCATGAAACTCAGCGGGCATTTCTTTTTTTTGGTCTATTTACAAACTATTTACAGGCGGGCGAATTTTTTCTCGTTGTCACGATTTAGTTGTGGAAATGTTAGGACTTCGAGAGACGGAGTGTCGTATAATTTATTAGTGGACATTATATGAGAAATTAGCAACGTTATTACATTAATAGAGGGAAAACCTAGATAATAATATAATTGTATTAATAATATGTGTGCCAAATACGTGAAGAGAAACGTTGAATGCAATAAAATTGTTTTACGAACTATAAAACTCGTCTGTAAGCATTATCGTCCACATATATTTAATTCTTACGTACATTTATGTAGATACATCAGCTGTTTTTTTACGATTATGTCTTTTCGCGTTTCCCAATCACATTTTTTTTCCTATAATAATGAGTTTAAAACACAGTCGTGACGTGAGTCGTAACTTAATAAATTTAACTAATTTAATAAGAACGCGCGCATTTACGATCCTGTTGGTCAAGTCTAATAAGTAAGGGCCTTGGTTGGTTTATAGAGGAACAGATCGCTATGGTCATGCGAAATTTTATAGAAGTATTCATCCGCGCAGTTCGGGGGTGTCAGCTTCTCCGCCCGTTGCCGAGATATACAGCTTGCAATTTAACTAAAAAGTACATTATTTTGGTCATGCAGTTACGATTTATATATCGTTAAAATTTTGCTATTTTTCTACGCTTATTTCTTCTTTCAAGTATTTAGTTAAATAATTTGTTAATTTGACTTTATCCCGCCTGATCTGATGGTGAGCTGAAGGTAAAATCTAGAACAGATACCTACGATGTAACCATATTGGCCCTCAGCTTCACGGTCTCACTAGAACACGTGTTGCTTAAGGACCCGGGACTGTAGGAATTCCATAACTTTATAGTGTGGCAAAGAAATGATTCAGCTTCATAACTGAAATTCCTGGAATAATTTAACAGTCTTTATGATATGTTTTGAGCTCACCCAGTCTATACGTAGCCGCGTTGGCCAATCGAGCTAGTCACAATGGTAACTTTTTGTTTCATTGGTACCTAACTCAAAATTCTTAGCAAAGTTGATAGCTAATAAAGAAATCTTAAAACCTTTTTCATTCTGTAATCCCCTTCCCGGATTGCGGAGAGCATGTCAGACTCGTACCGACTCGTCCCGCCCGCCGATTTATGTCTTCAGATGCCAGGGTGTGAAATTACCTATCAACGACTGAAAGGATTAAATTACAATTCTACTTCGTACTTAAGTAATAATTCGTGAAGATGTTAGCATGTTTATTCCTCAAAAACGTTCAAACGGCTGTATGCATTTAGCTGGAATTTGGTACAGGGATAGATTATGGTCACATACACATATTTGTTATCCAGAGAATATGTTCCCTTGGGTAACAAGAAAGGAGTCAAGATTCCACGCGTGCGGAGTTGTGGTGAGCTAGTTAGCTGTATAATTTTCTTGCCAATATGGAACAAGAGTATGTTTAATGAAATTTCAAAGCAATTATTATTCAAATCGATTGAGATGTGTTTGCAAACAAATAAATTAAAAAAGAGAAAGTTTATAAGTGACACGACTCATGCGGGAATTGAACCCGCGACCAATCCTTGCGAACATAGGATAGAGAATTTGGAGCACTTAAGCCGTGACCCAGTAGCTTAGCGGTCAGATCATTCTCCCTGAGTCCCGCCTGAGTCGTTTCGCTTTTTCCTATATTAATCGAAGAGTATTATTTTAAGTTTATATAAAGCCGATAAATATGCATTTGTGCAAAATACATGTAGTAGTTAGCAATTGATATTAGATCGAAGTTTATATCTGTAATATTCTGAGTTCTGATGCAAATTAGAAAATGGATTCAGCAGTCTTGCTATATCCCTTGTTGTTAGAATACAGTCAACAACAAACCTCTAAAACTCACATAAAATAATGAACAAGACATTAAATATATTAACTTCGTCCTTTGGGGATCAGACTACTTATACATTAATTGTTAATACCTTGTACCTTTCCTAGTTCCCAAAAAGGATTGTAAATATTTTGGTGTTAGTGAACTTATGTCGTTAACTGTACATAAATCGTTTCAAACATTGATATACAAAAAAACTAAAATTACAACTAATTTGAACGGTTTCTAAGCTATTTATAAATGTATTATGATATAATTTACTCGGCTCCCGGTGCGGCGTTTCATTTACTTCTCAGTAACCATGGTCACAGACTAATGCTGGGTTTCACCGATTAGTTTAAACACGTTTAATTTGATTCAATTGATTTCATTGAGATATTACCCGATCTCGCCGTAATCGCGGTAGCCTAGTGGTATGGGTAATGGACTGCTGAGACGAGGACTCAGGCTCGATCCCAGGTTTTACCATGGCACACACCAATGACTTTTCGATGCTTTTCGAAGTTATGTGTGTATTTATCGCAGGTTTATAAGTGCCCGGTTAATGGTAATAGGCTCGGTTTATATAGCATTGGGACCTAAACATAAACTGGCGAAATGTGGGTGCTAGCACCTCTGCTTACCCCTTCGGGGATATAGGCGTGAGTTTATGTTATGTTATGTTATGTTATTGCCCGATTTGAGGGTTTGAAACATTTTAACTTTATCTTAATATATCTTGGTGTATCTACTCCATTTTCTTTTATTCCAACCCCTACGAGTTGCAAATCGTCAAATTGACGACACATCAAGTGAATTTAAACGAAGAGAAATTTTGAATGTTATAATATTGTTTTACGAACTGTAAAACACGTCTTTAAGCATTATCGTCCACATAGTTGCAAACTAAGAAGTAACATACGTTTATGTAGATACATCAGCTGTTTATTTATAATTATGTGTTTTTAGTCCCTTACCCTTAGTCTAAGAGACTGATTGCGGGTTCAAGGTCCGCCTGAGTCGTTTCACTTTCTCTCTCATCTTAATCGAAGAAAAAATATAAAATAATACATTTAATACTAGCTGTTGCCCGCGGCTCCTACGTCTACGTCATAGTAGCTTTATGTGCGCAAAGGTTCAGCCCGATCGGTTTAAAATTGACTAAGTTTCATACAAACTTTCATCTCCTATTTTATCCCTTTGGGGGTAGAACTAATCAAAATCCTTTCTTAGCAGATGCCCACGTCATAACATCTACCTGCATGCCAAATTTCAGCCAGATCCGTCCAGTGGTTTGAGCTGTGCGTTGATAGATCACTATGTCAGTCAGTCAGTCACCTTTGAGTTATATATATTTAGGTAACTGAAATATACTCAATTGTGTAAAATACGAGCTGTAGTTAGCAATTGGAGACTGGTTTGATCCAAGGTTATAGCTGTAATATTCTGCGTTCTGACTCAAATAAGAAAATTGATGATAACATCAGCAATCATTCTGTATCCTGTGTTGTTAGGCTATAGTCAGAGACAAAAGCAGCTGAACAAATTCAAGTTTATTGATAACTGTGCCTCTAAAGCTTACATAAAATAATGAACAAGAACATTAACTTCGTCCTCTGGGGATCAGAAAAATACATACATACATTATTAATACATAATTCCAGTTCCCAAAAAATTTTCAAATATTTTAGTTTTAAGCAACTTTTGTCGTTGACTGTACATAAATCGTTACTATCATTGATATACAAAAAAAAAAACACAATTACAACTAATTTGGACTGTTTCTATAGCCATTTATAATGTAAATATTGTGAAAAAATTTAATCAATTCCCGGCGTTTTAGTTGCTTTTCAGTAGCCATGGTCACAGACTAATGCTGGATTTCACCGATTAGTTTAAACAAGTTTAATTTGATTCAATTGATTTTCAAACTCCTGGATTTGGCTCTCAGTCGTACATACATACATATACTCACGCCCTAATTCCCGAAGGGTTAGGCAGAGGTGAAGCGTCGGTAGCTTCGCCTCTGCCTAACCGGCCTAATGCCTAACCGGGATCGAGAGGTCCCGGGTTCGAATCCTGGTCATTACACTACCGGCGTGAACCCACTCCTAACACAAGCAATTTAGCGTAGCTGGAGGGGTTAGAGGGAATATTAGTAATTTCGGTTCTAACATTCTTTATAAAAAAAAAATAACACCCGCATTTCACCAATCATAAAATTATGTCCCACATAATAGCGGGTGAGCCAATTGCCGTCTGCCGGGCACTATTGTTGACTCAAATCATGCATCTGAGACTGAGTCTGAACTGTATATATCTCTCAATCGTATCTTTCAATTATTTTATCATAACGGAACAGCAAACATTTCTACTCGATTGCGCAAGAAATGAAAATGGTCTTTCAGCTACACATTGTTATATAATCTTATAACCTAGGCACAGTCAGCATCAGGTCGATCTTGACAATATATATAATCACGGTTTTATCCCCGGAGAGAGGTGGCAGAGGTGAATTAAGACCTACATTTCACCAATCATTGTATTCGGTCCCGCGTAATAGGGAGTGAGCCTATTGCCGTATTCTGGGCACTATTGTTGACTCGATCCATGCATCTGAAGCTGAGTCTGGGCTGTATATATCTGACAACCAAAGTACTCACCCCTACTACGAGTTGAAAATCGTCAAAACGACGACACATCACGTAAATTTAAAATATGAAATTTAAATTTTTGATAGTCCAAATATTTATTACGGTGGCGTGGAATAATAATAGTATGACTGTTATCATAGTAAAAAAAAACTACTTTTTAAACTAAGTATGATGTTATCAGTGGACACGTAAGACCGACGAATTTATGACTTTTTGTGGTTGATTGTCAATATCTTTGTACCTATGATGGGAATGCATAAAAACGCTGTCCGGTGTTAAGCAATGTTGAGCAATGTTTAATTGATTTTTTTATTAATAGGTAATAGTAATTTTATCACCATCTTAATATTAAACCCGGTTGCATTCATAGTATTAGGATCTGATCTTCTACTTTTTGTCCTCCCCTTCGCATGGTTTTCAATATCCTCGATCGTAATCTCTCAACGCTTTCTAGACCCAAAGCATAACATAACATAAACTCACGCCTATATCGCAGAGGTGCTAGACCCAAAGCAAGTATAACTTAACTAGTTTGTGTTATGGGGTTCTAGAATGTAAATGGTGTGTACATTTACAT
This sequence comes from Eilema griseolum, assembly GCA_963662185.1. Taxonomy (NCBI): domain Eukaryota; kingdom Metazoa; phylum Arthropoda; class Insecta; order Lepidoptera; family Erebidae; genus Eilema; species Eilema griseolum. The sequence continues at coordinate 10,906,659 of OY759249.1, forward strand.
TCTAGAACCCCATACACATAATTTTTTTTGTAAATACATACATATTATACATGGTTCCCGGCAGAGTAGAATTTGTACCACCCCTTCTCTTCCCATATGGTGTCGTACAAGACGACTTAAGTGATAGGGTTGTTTAATATCAGACAGATATATACAACCCAAACTCAGCCTCAGAGGCATGGCCCGAGTCAGCAATAGTGCCCGGAAGATGACTCACCTCTTATTACGTGGGATCGAATACAATGATTGCTGAAATGTGGGTGTTAATTCACCTCTGCCTAACCCTCCGGGGATAGAGACGTGATTATATGTATTATACATACACAGCAGAATGTAAATAGACATATATTCATGGACATCGAACTCGCGACCTCCGACGTAGGACTCGAACGCTCTACCGCTACGCTACAGTGGTCGTAAACTATACTAAGTACTGTTATTTCAAACCGTTCTGACACGAACAATGGTAGGGGTTGTTTACCAAACGGACCATCTTACATTCTTTACCGTTCATCATGTACTGTACTGTATTGTGTTCGGTTCTCATGTGACGTATCATTTTACAATTAACTTGTACCAGCTATACTAAAAATGTTTGTAATTCGAACGTCTTTGTAGCGGAAATGCTGTGTTTGAATCATTGTGAATGAATGGAAAAAATTACATTCGTTTTTATTTATTAGTCTATGCTTTGATTATGAAAAAAAAACTTGCTATTAATACATAGCAGTGGAAATCATAGCTCTCCTTTTTGCTACGCCGTAGTTGGGTAAAGATTTAAATTGATTTACTTAGAGATCAACATTACACACACAATAAAAAAAATACGTTAAAAAAACCAACTTCAAAAACTGAAAACTTTAATAAATTCATGATACTACTGAATTAACAGATTTATTGATGAAGAACATAGAGAGGAAGTCGGCTAAAAATATACATGTCAAAAGACATATAAATTAAAACTACTGGTCCAAACTATTCTGCATCGAATTATAAAAAAAAGACTAATCATAAATCTCAGAGTAATTGGTATAAATAAAAAAAGATAAAAAAAGATATCAACCGAATTGAGAACCTTCTCCTTTTTGGAAATCGGTTAAAAATAACATAGGCAATAGTATAATTAAGTAATGGTATAAAACAAAGATTACATTTGGTTAATGTTTTTAACTAGTTTTTTTTAAACTAAGTATACCGGTTCTAATAGTGGGAGCGTTTGAACAGTTTCATTTCATCGCAGTCGGATAATAAGTTTGCTCCGTATAATAGGTAAACATTATTTATTTATGGAGATCTTCAGGTATTGATAGCACTATTATTTTCGCGGTAATGCGTGAATTTATCGCGAAAGAAAAATTGTGTCATGATTCCTGGGTGAATTGCAATTGAATTTTAAATTTCGAATTGGGTTTTTTCCTGTAATAAAAATAAAATATTTAACTAAACTTATTAAATTAAGAATGGTAAAACAGCGGTAAAAGTTACGTCAGTTAGTTTATATTTTTTATTTATTTTTTATTATCTCCTCAACCTATAATAGTAATTGATTTCACTATTAAATATTATGACGTCACAATATTTTATTTCATACAAGTTTTCTTATAGCTTACTGTTTAGACGTTTAATAAAAAGTCACTAATTTGACTAGTCAGTCAAATACTCAATTTAGAACGGAACGTTACGTAGATGCTATATAAATGAGTTTAGAATTTTGACACCGATCTGCATAGCATAATACAGCAGCTACAGTCGGTATCCCAGAATTAGAGAGTACTCTCCTCCACAGAATTGGAGAATACTGTAGAGATAGGTCGTGGTTTTTTGCTGTATATTCAGCGTCAGAATTATCTTGACGCCAAAATGATCTTACCGGGCAAATTAAACTATTTTATTTAATTAAATTGTATTGTTGACCAAACTAAAAGTGCCAAATATCAGCGCCTACGAATACATAACCATTGTCTAGAATAATAGGCATACATATTAGGCTTCATGAGTCACCACGTCACTGTTTTGTGTGACGCCGTTGCTTGTCAAAATAAATACTTACGTGAGACTCTGGCAACACTAGTTCCCATACTAAAAAAGTTTAATAGCACTTCCTCATGTATTTATGACATTCATATTAATAACGGTAAAAGTTCAAATTGAAGAAGTAATAACTACTAAACTGGCTATATATAACAAGAAAATTGGTATTTTGGTATAATTAAAGGTCACTTGACATTGCTTGACCAATAACATTGCGCCATTTTAAGTTGCTGTCAAACAGATGATATTAAACTCTTGGACAATATGACTATATTATTATTGTGGATAGAGCTCACTGGAGAATTTATGCTGTCAGTGGGATGGCTAAAGGCTTGTCCTCTACACTGACGGCACAGAGACTCTATGCTTACAGGGTCAGCAGCGCGAGTGTGCCTTCTCTTGTGTTAGGCCACGGTAACCACTTTCCATCATTGCATGCCACGTAAGTGGTATAAAAAAAAATATTGCTTTACTGTTTGTTATTATTCTATATTATTTTATATCTTAATCCTTTTCTTATAAACTTAGTTCTGATTGTACCTATTCCAATTTTGTTTTGAATACTTAAGCATGCAAATGTAAATTAAATAGAGCCTATGTTAATATTTGCATGCCAATGAATGTTAGATATATTGAACTGTAGTACGTAATCTTATTTAACATCGTGTAGGACCACATTTCTGCAAATAAATGAATTTGAAATTGGAATTTGAAAAAACCGGTCACGCACAAGTCGGGCTCGTGCATTGAGGGCTCCGTATAAAACTGAATGTAAGGACAAACCTATGATACATTTTTATTTTTTTTATTTTTTTTGTATACCACTTAGGTGGCAGACAAGCACACGGCCCACCTGATTGAAAGTGGTTACCGTGGCCTATGGACGTATACAACACCAGGGGTGTTACACTCGCGCTGCCTATAGAAGTCTAGAAACTTGATTTTCTCACAGCTATAAGAGGTCTTGACAGACAGACAGACGGACAACGGGGTGATCCTATGAGGATTCCGTTTTTTGCTCATGAAATGGGTACGGAAAGATGAGCTGTGTATATACAGAATTCATTAGCTCGTTTCTTTCTTAATTGTCGGCTCACCTAAGAACTGTGATAGGTACTATTTTGTTATACATTGTCGTGAGCCTGCATGGAAGTGTTTATCAGTGAAAAAGTAGTTTGGCAGTTGCCAGCTATAAAATTAGTAATCATTGATGACTTCCAATATTTATATATGGTACGCAGAGAAGTTATCAGACGCTCATTGTCCATTGTTCCGACTTGATTGGCCAACAATTTATACAATCTGATCATGTAGTGAAATAGGAACTGTATATTGACACATTTTTTTTATTCAGGCAATAGCAAGAATTTTGTCACGTAACTATTTAAAGAAGTACATTCTTCGATTTGAAATTATTAAAAAAAATTGAACATTGAGTTGTTTTTTTAAATATAATATTTATATTCGTTTTTCAAAAAGTATATGGCGCGAAATATTTATTTCAAAAGCGTTATTGTATATAATTGGAGCGTTTGTTAATAAATAGATATTCCTTGCAATGTGTATTATCTCCTTGAAAGATAATGCGAGATAAGTAGGTAACAATAAGTTTTTATACGTACGCTAAGTTATCCAGATAATTAATAATTGACGACATACCTTCTACACAGCGCTATCTAGCCAATCTAAATCTATCTCATTTGTAATACGGATTCTAGAATGCGGATAAACAAACACAAGGAACCATGAAACATATATGTCTCAACATAGAAGTCATGAAAATTCACGAAAAATAAGTCGCATATCAGTGTATTGTACTTTGTTTTTAACCTAATTGTATTCAATGATTTCACAATACAAACTCGTATAAAAATACAAAAGACATTATCTAAGCGAGCTACACCACGTATCGGTACATATGTGCGTGCAGCAACAGACTTACAGCAATGAAGTAATGTAATTGAACAGATTTCATTTCATTACTTGGAAACGGAACCGATAGAATCGGGCAATATTGGTCTATACACAACAGAATTAACTACCTAAGTATGACCTTAACTAAGTATGACTTTTTAAATCTTAGGCCGAATGTGTACATTCAGTTTCCTGGTGTAATTTCAATAATATCCGGTATTCAAAATTAGAACTGAGTGTGTTTGCGTTCCTAGCATAAAAAGAAATGTGAAACATGAAAAAAATAAATTGCCATAGATTTAAGATCACTACTTAACCTTAATACTTAAACTTACAAACTTACTTAGGCAAAAACAAATTATTTGACTGACCTTTTTTAAATTAAGAATGATAAAAGAGCGGTAAAAGTTGCGTCGGTTCTTATTTCATCGTTTTTACTTATTTTTAATCATGCACCCAACCTGTAATAGTAAATAATTTTACTATTAAATATTATGACGTCACAATAAATTATTTCATACAAGTGTCCTTATAACTTACTGTTTTGACGTTTAGTAAAAAGTAACTAATTTGGCTGTCAAATCAAATACCCAACTGGTGAAGTACTGCTGGATATAAATATGAGCAAAAGTCGCGATATATATAACTTAAATGACAGATTAGCGGTACTAGTTCCTATACTAACGAAAGCTTTTATAGCACTTCCTAAGATTTTGTTTCATGGATAAAATGATGCAGTGAAGTTTGATCTTTGAAGTCCCATTTTTAACCTAAAATAGGTCTGTAGAATTTTATAACAATGTTCATTTAAAAAACCATTTTCATAAATTCTATTACTAACGGAAATGCAAAAGTAACTCTTAAACAAAAAAAAATTATATACCCGTCCCTATCTTACACTTTTAAACAAAGAGGTGTGAGGGAGACGTTACATTATTGTCAGCAGCTGAACAAATATTATGGAAGTAGTTTGTGGTGTGAAAGTAAACACACTGGTTAGTTTTTATAGCGACAGAGGCACAGGCGCCGATGCAGACATCCACACCACAGACAACCTTTGTTTGACGTAAATTACCTGACGCGTAACTTTTTTAAATTAGTTTACTATTCATGGTAGCACATGTGGCTTGTGTTTTTTAATAATCTGTCGATGTTATGATGCTGGTTAGTATCAGATTAAAATAGAACTTCACGTTTTTTGTTTACAAATTATAATACCTACCTAATTAATAAAAAAAAGCGTAGGTCATCATCACTGTGGTGTTGGTTACGGTTGCGCTCAACGCGTATACATTGAAGCCCGGAGTCCGTTCTCCTTTCTATTAATTTGGTTTATCTCGATTTCGTGGAACCAATCTCGAAAGCTTACAACCAGAAGTCCTGTTCGTCATTAACTTGCAGGTGAAGTTGGTTTGAACCACAAAGAGTGTTCGACCCCTTGCACCTATGGGACATGATTTCTAAAAGTAAAAGGTCATAGGTAAATGAACGGTTCCATATTTTTTGCATCGGAATAAATAAATGAACAAATAAAATAACAACAAATAAATCGCGATAGAATCCATTAAAAAATAGTTTTATTTAAACAAAATATAGATTAGTTTAATAATAATATGATATCATAAGATTATGGACCGTGATAAGTTATGACACTGTTGAATAAGTACGTGGTTTATATTCATACATTTAGATAAAATTGTGCATAAATAAATTGTATTAAAATAATTAAAAAATATTTTATTAAATGTTAACTGAAAACGTCTGCCTACTTCCAGGTTAGAGGCTAAAATGACACTATGATATCGCATATCGAATGAGATCTTGACTTTAAAAGTAATCGAGAACAGTTTTATTTACATTATTAAATAATTATTAATTTAGTCCAAAGTTTCTTATTTAGCCTTCTTTTCTTAAAGTTAGTGTTTAGTGTGGTAGCACTAACACTAAAAGAAGACACTTACAATTTATTACTTATTTACTTACTATTTCCGGCAGAGTAAAATTTGGACCACCCCATCTATTCCCATGCGGTGTCGTACAAGGCGACTAAGGGATAGGGCTGTTTAACATCAGAGAGATATATACAGCCCAGACTCAGCCTCAGATGCATGGCTCGAGTCAACAATAGTGCCCGGAATACGGCAATAGGCTCACCCCCTATTACGTGGGACCAAATACAATGACTGGTGAAATGTGGGTGTTAGGCAGAGGAGAATTATCCTCTGTCTAACCCTTTGGGGATAAAGAAGTAATTATAGCTCGTTTTTTGAAATTTATTTAATAATTTATTGTGGATAATTAAAAATAAAATATATGTGGGTAATGGATCACTATCGTTAACGACTTACTTTATGACTAACTTTACTTATTTTTGAGTTCCATTTCTATCAATAAATCCCAAATCGAGAAGTTTACTAATTTTTTATTTGTTTTAACGCGTCTCATACGGTAACGCTAGCGCTCAGTGAGTCGAAATTTGCACATGGTATCAGATGAGTACAAATCATTATGTAATAATATAAACAGTTTTATTTATTATTTTTGTAGGCGACTGTTATTTATTTAACAACTTTATGGTAATGAGAAGTTATCTTGAAAAATATCATACCGCGAAATTCAGAGCGACCATGTAATTTGGCACCTAGTATAAACTCAATACGGAACAAAAAGTTTGCTATGAGACCACGACCTAACCAAAAATATTTTGTATGACAAACAACATTAGAAAATGGCGCACTATCTTTGTACAGACTAAATGTCAACCAAGCGTCATCTAGTTTTATTCCAAATTCGAAATTCCTAATTCAAGTTTCACCTCTTCTGAGAACTGCGGCATAATTTTTGTTTTCAACAGCTTGTTTCATGCCATAGAAATTATTGACAATAGAGAGTACCTACTTATACCTATATTTTTTTAAACGAGCTATATAACAACTTTATGATTGTTATAGGTTTTCTAACAATTATAATCATCATCATCATCATCATATAATCACGCCTTTATCCCCGGAGGGTTAAGCAAAGGTGAATTAACACCCACATTTCACCAATAATTGAATTCGGTCCCACGTAATCGGGGGTGAGCCTATTGCCATATTCCGGGTCCTATTAAAGACTTGAGCCATGCATCTGAGGCTGAGTCTGGGCTGTGTATATCTTTCTGATGTTAAACAGCCCTATCCCTAAGTCGCCTTTTACGACACCGCGTGGGAAGAGATGGGGTGGTCCATATTCTACTCGGCCGAGAACCACACGGTTATTATAGATAGGTAGTTATAACATTTGTTGTTTTATTTATATTATGAGCCTTCATAGTGTTTATCTGTTACCGTAATCTTATTTCCTCTATTAGCGTATGTCTAACGGACACAGTTCTAATTAGAAATCTAATATACTGATATAATGATGTATGTTATTTATGGTGCATTAATTAACCTGATGTTTTTGTTAGATATACATACAGTTAATGATAGCTTGCTCTTGGATCCAATGCCCAGTTTATATATACTATATCCAATTTCCTTTTTATATTATGTCCACAGTGCAAACACGGGACGCTACTGAGAAATCTCTATGAGGATTTTGACTTAACTCCTAAACGGCTGAACCGATTTTGATCTAAGTTTGCATTTGGTCACCAATTGGTTTAGTTTCACTAAGACGACATGACAGATAGCGGCGATTGAGTCTTAGAAAACTTGGTGACACGGTGACACTCGTTCCGGGTCGTTCCTGGTCCAAAGCCTGTCCATTGCCATCCAACGTGGCAACGCAGCAAGTGTTAAGGACACTTTTGCACCGGGAGCGATCAGGGGCGGATTATTTGATTAGTACATAGACTAAGCATTGTTTGTTGAACCATTTTGAAATATTGTATTAAAATAAATGATTTTAACTTATTTTAAATAAATATTTGTTTTATTCATTTTAGTGTATTTTAGTACCTGATAATAGTTTTTAGTTTTAAATTGCATTTAAGTATTATTATTTTTCTCAGTATATTTTACCGTTTTTGTGAAGTAGAGTATGTAAATCGAATGCCTATTCTATTATTTTGGGATTCTATCAAACATTTTTGGATCTGTTTGCTTAAACGCTACAATCTCTATGGTTCTCAACATTCTTCAACAAGCACTTTAGAGAAAGAAGATTTTCTCTACGGTGCCAAATACCGATGAAGATAGGAATTCAATTTTGAATAGGTAGCTAAATGCTTTAAAATTAAATACAAACATAAAAAATGCTGTGACAAACCATAGAGATGTAGAGATTTCCTTGCTTTTTGTGTTACGCTAGTGAAAATGATGCGAAAAACATGAGCTCTGGACGAGGCCTAAGTCTATTTTGTTATTATAGTTTAAAAATCCTTGTCCATATACTTTCCACAGATAATACTGAAAAATCTAGGCAATTCCTGTCTGTGAACCTATTTCAACATTGTAGTGGAATTCTTTTACTGTCGCAAATTGACTGATTCACAAAAGGAAGTGAATTACTTTTATTTCTCAGGGGCACCTTTGTATTTATCTATACGCTACGGTTGCTTTTATAAGAATAAAAAGACGCGTACTTTGATGATGCTTTTATTGAATCTTCTACCTTGAGTATCTCCCAGGGGCTTTTAGTTTTATTGTATCGTATTGAAATTTATGTGTCAGTTCTGTTGATTGCTTGTGAATCTTGTGATCCTGGTAGTGTCTACGATGTTGTGCATGAGATCCTGGGTTTGATAGCTCAGTCTATTTCTGTTAATAAAAATATATTGTACCTATTTGTTCAATTTAGAATATATCCTATGCGTAGTCGAGATACTCAGATAGATAATCAGTTAGTCTGTTGTCAGGTGTCTTGTTAGGTGAAGTCTAAGATGAATTGAAAAGGGTAATCCATGGGAAAGTAATTATATGAAATAAAGAGAAGACAACATATATGTGTTACCAACTACACATTTATTTTAGACACGTCATCATTATCATCCTTTGAGCATTTTCCCATTTCCGACTTTTTAGTCCAACTAAGATGCGGCTGTACTTCAATATTTTCCGTGAAGCGACTGCCATCTGACCTCTGCATCAATTGGCGATATCGAAGTCCTGTAGTTAGAGTAGTCTGAATTTTGAGGGCTCTAACTTTGCTCTCCGAGGCACGAACAGACTAATGCAAATACTCGTGCATAAAAATTTTTGAACTGAGCGGGGATCGAACCCGCGCCACTTTCACTACCGCAACGCTACAGAGACTGTCATATGACATGTATTTTACCAACTCAAGCTGTGGAATGAACTCTCTGCTGCGATTTTTCCAAGCGCCTACAATATGGGTTTCTTCAAGAGGAGCATTAGAAGGTTTCTTCATGATCGGCAGCGCGAGTGTAACGCCCCACCGCCCAACCACTTCCCATCAGGTATGCTTGTCTGACCTAAGTGGTATAAAAAAATAAAATAAATATACTTACTTTCATACAATACAAACGATTTGAAAAAATCGATGGATTTTTGTTACCCAATCACGCCAGAACAGTAGATAATATAATTCAGTAGAACAGTGCCATACAGAGCGCGGGAGCGCAAAGAGCAAGTGAATGTGAGCGTACGGACGACCTCTAAATCTCAGATAGGTACTCGTGCATGTTGTAAACTAGGTTGTTTCTACAGAAAATGTTATATTAAATTACCGACTTCCGATCATTGCTAACACTTGGCTAACACATAATATGTGAAAAAATAATTAAAATTATATCTATACCGTTATTATAACTACGTACCAAAGTAACTCTTCTATCTGTTTGTGTGTTATGCTTTCACGCCAGGTGACAGACAAGCACTTGGCTCACGTGATGGAAAGTGGTTACCGTGGCCTATGGACGTTTGTAACACCAGAGGAGTCACAGTCGCGCTGCCAACCCTGTAAGTACAGTTTCTGTGTCGTCAGTGTAGAAGATAAAGCAGGACAAGCCTTTAGTCTTCCCACTGACAGCAGAAATCCTCCGTGAGCTCTGGCTACCCTACTCATTGATTTTTGATAAAATTCGGTAAGGGGTAGATTAGACCTTTAGAAAGTACATAGACTATGTTTGATCGCGATAATGGACGCACACGCAAGTGCATCAGAGATCAATAGTTAGTTTATAATAAAGTGCCTGTTGCCCTTGGCTCCGCTAGCAACTCACCAAAGCCACTGTTGGTATATAAATGACTATTCCAGATTAAAATATATCTCTTTTCAAATATCATTCGGAACCGTTAAGCTATTCCGACGTTATTGAGTAACAAATATCCATCCATCCCCACGTATACCCCCCACCCGAGCCGGTGGAAGAGTTATGTCGGATTCGATCCGACCAAAACGCACGCCAACTGTGGGTCGTTTTTGGTTGCCAAAGGTGAGGTTGACAGGCATATCCCTCGCACCCCGGGCGACCCAAGGCCATTTCTCACGATCTGGCCCTCTCCTCGGGTGTGGGGACTACAGAGTACCCAACTCGTCCCCGGAAACGGGGAGCGCGCGAGGCGCGCCACCGCCGCGGCACAAATATCCATCCTTGAATATAAACTTTTCATTTATACTATCGTAACGCGCTTGTCATGTTTTTCCGGTCTTCAGTTTTGTATTATTTATAGGCACAAATTTTCCGTAGCAAAATAATAAATGACATTGAAAACTGCATCATATTCTGTTGTGTGAAATCGCTACTGAATTACTTAGTTACCTATCAACATTTATAGTGACCGTATCAACTTTAAATATCGTTATTGTTGTAATAGAATGATTTGGTAATTGCAATTTGAAATGGTAAGGTTATTCATCACTTTTTGTATTTTAACTAAGTAGACTAAGTATATGTTTGTAACATACATACATACATACATATAATCACGCCTTTATCCATAGAGGGTTAGGCAGAGATGAATTAACACCCACATTTCAACAATAATTGTATTCTGTCCCACGTAATAGGGGGTGAGCTTATTGCCGTATTCCGGGCACTATTGTTGACTCGAGCCATGCATCTGAGGCTGAGTCTGGGCTGTATATATCTGTCTGAAGTTAAACAGCCCTATCCTTTAGTCGCCTTGTACGACATGGCATGGGAAGAGATGGGGTGGCCCTAATTCTACTCTCCCGGAAACCATTTGTAAATAAAAAAAATGCCCGCTGAGTTTCTTGCCGGAGTCATCTCAGGTCAAGGCCGTGTTTTGAACCGGTGTGGTTCAACGGTGGGTTCAACTATACAGGACAGCGATTTAAAATCAATATTTTAAATCTATTATAAATGAGAAAGTAACTGTCTGCATGTTTGTCTGTCTGTTATGCTTTCACGCCTAAACCACTAAACCGATTTTGATGAAATTTGGTATAGAGATAGATTAAACCTTGAGAATAACCAAGCTCTATGCAGGCAGCAGCTAGTATTATATAATTATCGATATCTTTACGGTAGTCCCGATCGCATCCGAGGCCTTCACCTCGGAGATCGGGGTCCGCTTTTTCTATTCTAACACTCAAATAGCCATATTCATGCTGGCCAATATTGGCATTGAACGGAAAAGGACCCATGCCCTCTGATGTCTTATACGATTAAGCAACATTTTTCTATTTTTTAGTGAAATTAATTTTAGTTTTAAAGAGCTTCTCTACATGAAAATCTTTAATTGCAATCGATAGAAACATTATGTGACAATTTGATTACAGAGATCACAATAGATCAATAAAAATACTAGGGCATTGAACTCGTCTACTCACAATCTGTTAAGTAGGTAGGTACTCATTTCTTGAATCGCATCAATAGCTTCAAGACAGTAAGCGCTAACAATACGTAATCTACTTACATAATATTATGCAAATAGGAGTGTAAATGAATGTACCTATGTGTAACGAGATCTCGCCTAGTGCGCACAAGAACATGCGTAAGCGCATAGGATCAAGATAATTGTCTAGCACGCGTGACGAACATAAAATTTTATTACTGTAAAGCTGGTGACAGACTTGAGCGTTCACTTTTATTACAACATCGAACATTCGTGTTCGTTCGTATTTTTGTCGCACTGCACAAGAAACAGAGCTATAAATATTTTTCTCTCTCATTCTAGCGAACATTTCTAGTGAATTATGCGGGCCATCATTTAGGTGTCAAGGATCTTTGGTAGGGACAGGACCCTACCAAAGATCCTTGACGCCCAAAACGACCTCACCTGCAACTTAGTACAGCTGCTAATAACGGACGAGGCTCTAGCGCAGGCTTTCCTGTTACGGTTAAATGGTCTGACAGCAGCGGCTTCCGGAAATCCAAGCATACCTAAACAGCGAGCTCACTTCGAGCACCGAATAACTATTGACTGTGGACACAACTGGAAAAACCTGGGAGTTACTGTTATTTCACTAGAATGCTCCCTGTAAACTCGCTAGGATGAAAATTCGCTAGAATGCTCGAAAATGCCCCTATGTTAGCTTACATTCTCTGGAATGCTCAAGACTATCAACTTGCTCAAGACTCAAGTCATTTCTCAACTACCTTCACAATGTTAATGTAACATAACGAACTTCGAAACTACTCGAGATTTTGATATCTGTGTCACGGTAACAAAAACTATAATCGCGTGTCAATGTCTTATAATGAATAACCGTTTTTATTTTAGATAAAAATATAATGTTTACCAGTTACATCAGAGGTTGTGGTTGAATTTCTCCGAAAATTTCGCGTATAATGATTTGTTATTTATTAAAATAGAAAAGTTGTTAGCTGATAGGAGACTGTCTGGTTGTTATACGATTTTGTGTATTATATAATGAACTAAACACTTGAAGAAATAAATATAGGTATACGATAGATGATTGTCGAGTCAAATTTATTATTACGGGTTCCGTACCCAAAAGGTAATAACGGATCTCTCTTAGACTTCGCTGTCTGTCAGTCACCAGACTGTCTGTAGTTTATGGACCGTGATAGCTAAGCAGTTCTGCTGCCGCTATAAGAACAAATACTAAAAACAGAATGACACGGAACACTTAATACGCGAGTCCGATTCGCATTTGGCCAGCTTTATCTTTTAACAAAACGCCATAACGTTACGTTTAGTGAAAAAAAAGCTAAATATGTCAAAAATAGCCATTAAACAAATGACATCTATCGTTGTTCTAAGTCTTGTCCAAATTAAGTCAAACTTTCCGACATTATTGAATAAGCAATATCAATTCGTTCTTACATCTAATCTTTTTGATTATACCTTTATATTAAGAGTTTTATACTGCCACTGCAGGACAATATCATAGGTATGAATATTCGCTGCAACCTGAATAACAAAACTACATCGAGAGTATCATCAAAACAGTCTCGCGTAAACTCGGAGTCCTGAACAAAGTGAGATGTGTTTTCACGCCGGAGCACCAAGGTCTTCTCTATAAGATACAAATTCGCTCCTGCGTTGAATACTGCTCGCATCTCTGGGATGGCTCAGCAAAGTACTTACTAGATGCTCTCGACAGGTTGCAGCGACGTGTGGTTCGCATTATGGGGAATCCTGAGGTCACGAACACCCAACAGCCTTTGCAGATACCTAGAGACGTTGCCTCTTTAGCAGTATTTTACCGTCTGTAACATCGCGAATGTTCTGTTGAGCTCTTCCAAATAGTCACACCCTCCCCTTTCCTACACAGGACAACACGTGCAGGGCTTAGATGTCACCCGCATGCGGTGCAGAATATCCGATCAAGAACAAAGCTGTTCGAAGACTCTTTTCTTTATAGCATCATTAGGATCTGTAATTCATTACCAGCTCACGTGTTTCCTTCTTCCTACGGTCTCGGGTCCTTTAAGCGGGGCGTGAAAAAACATATGATGAGGCCGTCAAGCTGAGTGTCATCATTGTAACATGGTGTATGTAAATAATGGTGACCCTCGTTTCTGAGACTTTGCCTTCAACGTACCACCAGGCGGAAGCAGTCTAATTGACGTGTCCTACATAAGAAAAACCTACAGGAAACAACCAATTGATAACTTACATACATACATATAATCACGGAGGGTTAGGCAGAGGTGAATTAACACCCACATTTCACCAATCATTGAATTCGGTCCCACGTAATAAGGGGTGAGACTATTACCGTCATCCGGGCACTATTGTTGACTCAAGCCATGCATTTGAGGCTGAGTCTGTGCTGTATATATCTGTCTGATGTTAAATAGCCCGATCCCTTATTCGCCTTGTACGACACCGCATGGTAAGAGATGGTGTGGCCCAAATTCTACTTTGCCGGGAACCAAGCGTAGTTCACAGACACATTCATTTACAAGGAAAAAAATATAGAATAGCCTCGGAGCCAACTCGCCACGGTTTAGCGCTTCTAACTGTTTAGAATCAGTTAGGTACTTACCTACCAATAGCAAAAAGCACCGTCCAAGTATTGAATATTGATACCTTGGCGGTGATCGCATCGGAATCAAACCAACGACCGGTTGCTTACATAATGTACGTATGCGGTGATCTTGAAAGTGCGATAACGGTTATGTCATTATCAAGTTCTGTTTTTACTGTCTGCATCCATATCCTTTCTTATATTATAAATGCGAAAGTAACTGTCTGTCTGTCTGTTTTTAGGGTGCCAAAGTTTGTAATTTTTACCCAACTACGGCGAAGCAAAAGGAGGGTAATGATTTTTAACAGGCTATATTTGTATGTATGTATGTATGTTCATCTGGTCCCTCATAGCTCCGCTCAGCCACTTATTAGAACTGGACAAATATCGTTAGAAGCGTCTCACGTCCACTTTTCCCTAGAATGTATTGTTTTGTTAGACGACCACCGCTGTCCTTGATATTTTCTTGATTAACACTTTTTAGAGCGTGATTTTTCAGTAGTCGGGTTTTAGGTTTAAACTTATTTTTAAAGATATACTAATAAAATTTGGTACACATATAGATTAGAGCTTGGGAAAGGATATAGGTTATGTGTGGTTGTGATAGCTGACATCCACGCAGGGGAGTCCCGGGCAACAGTTATTTTGTGTTCCTGGGTTTAAAATACGGAGTAGCATACTACATAACATACCTACATAGAAACACCCAGACCAAAGTAAATATTCATGTACCTACTAGTCTCTGGCCGCGTGGATCGCTTAACTTCTGTTTTTCTCAACCGATTGCAATCAAACAAACGTAAGGTTGAACTTGAATTAACTTTTGCAGGTGGTAGAAGACGGAAAAAATATTATTATTTTAACTCATGGGTACAACTTCGTGGGTAGAGAACGGAAACACTCAGATATTAAGTCTGACCAAGAACTTTCTAACAAAAAACGCATCAAAAGTCGTTTAGTAGTTCTGCGTCCATAGCGAAACATTTCCAATCTACAATTAGGTATTTAATAGTATAGATTGACGTATAAATAGACGATAAATATACTTAGAAATGAACTGTTGTTAGCTCTAGAATATTGTTTATTCTGCACGCTATAGTAGACATCAGTAATCAGAAATCAATGTCTTCTTTTCTATGAATATTATAAATATGAAAGTTTGTGAAGATGTTTGGATGTTTGTTACTCAATTACGCTCAAACTGCTGAATAAAAACGGTTGACTGAGTTGACTGATATTTTGTACACGGAAATTTATAGTTTGGAATAACACCTAGGCTACTTAGTATCCCTGGAATAGGGTCCTATGAGATGCGTTTATGAATGCAGCTTTAAGAACCTTTATTTTACGTGCGCAAAATCCCTACGGATACCCCCCACCGGTGCCGGTGGAAGAGATTATGTCGGACTCGAACCGACCAAAACGCACGCCGCCTGTGGGTCGTTTTTAGTTGCCGAAGGTGAGGTTAACAGGCATATCGGCGCCGGCCGCCCATGAACTTTAAGACCCTAGAAAATATGATAGTTTTGTTAAAATTAAGACTAGAAAACTTACGTAAAGTCTCTACCTAGGTACTCTGCGATTAAAATCTAACCTATAGAGAATATTTAAAAAATGCAAAGAAGCTCTTGGTGAATGGTGCATCTTATTTGGCAAGGTCTACAAATTTACAGGCATTCAAATATTAAACAAAATGTTTTTGCTTCATATCTAAATGTCACTAGGCCAAGATTGAATTTAATAATTGAAAAATTAGTGTACAATTTAAAGCACTAGGACAAAAAAAACTCTAAAATAAATAATTCTATAGCCGAATAACTAAATAACTAAATAGAAAATCACTTCTAGTCTGAGCACAGACCAGCCCTCCTAGAGAAGTGGCAATTCGTGTACTGGCGTATTGTAGAATAGAATGATGTATTTCTGGAATTGACACGTATATTTTATACCAGTTATAGAACAAGCACACAGCCCCCCTGATGGAAATGGTAACCGTGGCTTATGGACGTGTGCGACACCCGGGGAGTTAAACTCGTGCTACCGACCCTGTAAGAATTGACAGCACAAAAACTCTGCAGTGAGCTCTGGCTACCGTATTCACCGCCGGGAACACAACACGAGGTTATAATGGTCGCTATATTCTGTAGGGCGGATGTATTTTGACGTTTATTAAATTTATGACAAACGTCAACGTATGTCAAACCCATACGTTGATTAATCTACTCTTTTCTATTCCACAAATGTGTGTCTAGAGGTTGGTCAAGAGGTCGATGAACGACTACCGACCCCCATGAACGCAGGCCTAGGAGTGACTGGTGGAGCCGCCTGTCACTCTGGCAGAAATGGCGGCGCGTCTGGCGCGTCTCCCCGTTTTCCGGGGACGAGTTGTGGACTCTGTAGTCCCCACACACCCGAGGAGAGGGCCAGATCGTTAGAGATGGCCCTGGGTCAGCCGGGGTGCGAGGGATATACCTATCTACCTCACCTTCGGCAACCGAAACGACCCACAGGCGGCGTGCGTTTTAGTTGGTTCGAGTCCGACATAACCTCTTCCACCGGCTCCGGTGGGGAGGTATCCGCGGGGATTTTGCGCACGTAAAAAAGAGGTCGGTCAAGAGTACCTACAACTGGCGAGCATATATGAAAACAACTATGAAAGTTGAAGAAGCGAAAGGTGTACGTAAGAATCGTATTAAGTTGCAAGGTCACTGCCTACCCCATTAGGAAAGAGGCGTGACTGTATGTGCACGTATGTATGCTGAAAACCATTTCAAAACAATATGCTTTTTTGGTAGATACATAATTATAATTTTGTCAGAGTTACATGGTAGATTATTATCGCCGGGTTACCTCGTTACATGTAATACATAAGGATGTATATAATATGCATAACAAATATACATTCGTATATATAATAATATATAGGTAGTATTTGGTAAACGAGGTTAAAACATGAAGTTGCATATATTTAACCGATTTAAAAAAGGAAGTTCTCAATTCGATTGGTATATTTTTTAAATATTCGATTACTCTGAAATTTATGATCCGATTCACATAATTTATTTTTAATTTGATGCAGAATAGTTTCCATTTGGTCGCATAAAAATGTAAAATGACAAGTGCTGGAAAAGTGGCAATTCGTTAGTAGTAGCAAACGACTGGGGAAGTACCTCCGCCCCACAGAATACCGCGGCTATAATAACTTCGTGTTGTGTTCCCAGCGGTGAGTAGGGTAGCCAGAGCTCACTGGAGAATTTGTCCTGTCAGTGGGAAGAAAGGCTTGTCCTGCTTTGTCTTCTACACTGACTGCACATAAACTCTGTATTTACAGGGTTGGCAACGCGACTGTGACTCCTCTGGTGTTACAAACGTCCAAAGGCCACGGTAACCACTTTCCATCAGGTGGGCCGTGTGCTTGACTGCCAACTAAGTGGTACAAAAAAAAAACTTATAGCAGTAGTTTACGACTGTCATTAACGTCATACACGTCAAAATACTTGTCATTCGCACACATTTATTATTGTATTCTATTCTTATAAACCAAACTAATACTAACCTCAACATAACAATATAACCTAGCCCAATACAGTATAACACGGCCAGCTCAAATACCATTTGTCATCTGGTGGTCAGGGTGAAAGAATCCAAATTTCCAACTACTCCGCTATTTTCCCGTGTATAAATGATATATCTATCGCATGTCTGTCATTGGCGGAATTATGTCGCCACCGACATCACTCATAAAATTGAATTGAATTGAATTCTATTCTACTGTCCACTGTGCCATTTGTCTTGAGGGGCAGACCAGTTAAAATATCTAAAATCTCTGTATCATTTTCAATAATTTGATTCCATTAACTGTTTCATAAAACCTTACCTTACTCTATTCGTTTTACAAACCTATTAATCAAAGTATCCATTATATTTTACCGCATAACGTAAAGTATTCCTACAGTATCACTTAGAAACGGATAGTATGCGTGGTTTCAATTGCCGAGTATCAACCTTGTATTTACCACAGATTAACTAATCTATACATCTATGAAAAATTTTAGATCGAAGGGCCTTACTTTCACCAAAAACTTATACTTAGGCCTTTACAATATCCTCGGGACATTTTATCTTTGACTGAACGAAAATGTGCTCGCAGTACATTATTCTTCGGTGTTTTTTGAGGATAGAACTAGGTACTACGACGGTGGACGAGCTTGAATTCACCAAGCATAGATAATTATTACAAATCAATCCGCGCCTGCCACAGCCTCGTTTATCACGCGACTTATGTCCATAATATGTGTTCCGAGGTATACACATTATATACAGCTGTTATGTCAAAATTTTGTAAGGAAAATTTTGATATAACAACTGTATTGTACCCTGTGTATTTTTATATTACTAAGGGTCATAATCGATAGATGGCGCAACGCATTGAGTTTTCGGGCAGGCGGGCATTCTGTCTATACTGTCAGGTGCAGATGTTTCCACGCACACTAACGCGTGTTAGTTATACATATACACTTGATGTGTGTGTGTTTGTGTGCGCGCTTAACTATAACTAGGTGCGTCACGACATCGCGATTAGAATGACCTTCACGAAGGACAGAATGTAGGCATTTGGTTTCTGCAATCAGTTTTGCTCTACGCTTTTATTACAGTTTATTTTGAAATGCATTACAATGTTTATTTAGATACACATTCGTCACCCATGAAATGATAATGCATGATGACGATATAATATTTAAGTAAGTAATAAGAATATCTCAGCAATATTTTAGAAAAGCGTGAAAACAGAATATGTCGTTGACAAATTTAGAGCTTTTGACATTTCAAAATCATATAGTTCGAATGTTGTATTGTATAACACAGATAATTCAAGAAGGTAACTAAGATAATTTATGTTTATTTTTGTATTATTATTAATAGGTACTACAGGACCTTCTAGTAATTATAAAATATTTAGTAAAAATAAATACTCTATCTTTAAATCGCCGTAAAAATAACTTTTTTAAATTTCAAACAAAAGAATTATGAGCAGCTGCGTGAATTGGGACGGTTGCGTGTTGAGTTGAGAGACTGACTGACACGAAGAAATCGTTATAATAATTTAGAATATAATAATAAAATTATAATAATAATTTATAAATTATCATAATAATTTTAATCTTTTGTGTTTCTGAAGATGTGTTTTTTATATCTCGTTCTCCATGATCTGATATTAGAGTAGTACTTACTATATAACATATTGCACGGATAAAGAGATCAGTTGCCTATAATAGTAGTACCTTTTTTGTTGGAAATATATAAAAAACACTCAGACGCAGACCTATGCATATAAATATACAACACAATTAACAAAATATTTTCAACTATACGAACGATGTTGAACAAAAATAAATAAAAATTAGTTACCATAAGTATTAAATTAAATTTATTTTTTAGGAGGATTATAACCCGTTTTTTTCTTCTTTTTTTACGTGACGATGTAAGAGGTTATGTCGGACTCGAATCGACTAAAACGCACGTCGCCTGTGGGTCGCTTTTGGTTGCTGAAGGTGAGGTTGGCAGGCATATCCCTCGCACCCTGGCCGACTTAGCTACATCTCCTTAGATCTGCCCATTATAACCCTTCTAAACGTGGTAAACAATATGTGACAATTTAACGACATTGTTCATCGTCGTACTTGCATTCATCAGAGACCTTTTTTACCTTGAAGACTCGGCTGCAGTTCGATATTTTCTGTGAAACGACTGCCATCTCACCTTCATGGTTTCTTACCACCATTGGTGATAACGAATTTCGTTAGTTAGACTAGTTGACGGCTTCAACTACCCGTAACGACTGTCATAGATGTCCGTATGGCAATCAGGACAGTCGACAGCTTAACGTGGGTCTCAGAATCGACCTATCTTAAGAACGACTTGGCTACGGTTATATCTATTCAGTTACCACTTAGCCACGAGCCTTTCAAACTATTGTTAGCTACAATGTTTAAAGAGTCGTGGCTATTCCATTGAGATGGATACTGGTATTTAAACTATCATGGTCACTGACATCAGTATCAGAATAAACGGGATATTTACCATGTTTCATTATTTTGAGTTTCCGATATATATGAAACTTACTCCTAGAAGAAAAAACTTTTTCTTTGTTCACCGCCACTACTCCAGTTCCTCCGTGATCATGGTGCTTGCAACAGCGCCGAAATATAGGAAACTCAAAATAATGAAACATGGTAAATATCCCGTTTATTCTGATAGAGATGGATACTGTCTAAAAATGCGGGTGTAAGATAACAATTACTTCATTGCGATGTATATTAGGATCAGCATTGTATACACGGTGGTGTAGATGAGTAATGTGTCGATAATCAGCTAAATGAGTGTGTTGACCTTACAGTAGCTTCCTAGTGAGTCAATGACTGCACACGCACGCCGCCGGTGAAAAAACACTACAACACAAAAACATTGCGCTTTTGGTTTACAATGGCCTTCTTCTGAAGTTTTTGTTGTTATGTTAATTTGTAAATGTAAAATGTTGTTTAATTTAGCCATCTTTTTGGATAGTAAATCTAATACTTATCTTTATTTACATGGATATAGATAAGTAAAAATTAGAAATAACTACAGTGTTTGTAAGGCAATTACTGAGTATATGGAGGTAATAGTTTGAAACTAACGATTATCACAAAACTTATCAGATGTGTACCATTTAGTCCTTTGATTCTCAGCTACAGAACCCAAAATGTAACTGTGCTTCTTGCCTGTTATGTAGGTTATGTAGGATGTTATACATGGATGCTACTGTTTTGTCAGAAAGATATCGTTGCGGAATCTGTAGAGTTTTCAATCAGAAGCAAACAACTTGTGTCTGAAATTGAGATTACTCTCTCTGGAGTATCCAAATGGGGACGACTAAATCTAGTCCAATTCAACCCCACTAAGACACAAGTATGTGTATTTACCCCATTTATTGTAGCGTCGAGTATCGGGATCATAGGTGTCGATATCTCCAGCAACGTCCATTATCGAAGTCATTTGGAGGACAAGGTTTAGTTGAAATCAAAGATACTCGGAGTGCTCAACAGGGCGAAGCAGTACTTCACTGCGGGGCAGCGACTCCTCTTTAAAAGGCGTAGGTTTGGCCCCACATGGAGTACTGCTGTCACATTTTTTCCGGAATACCTGCATACCAGCTTGACTCTTTCGACGTGATGCAAAGAAGGGCGTTTAGACTTGGCAATAATCCCATACTAGCTGACGATGTGGAGTCTCTCAGCTTTAGAAGGGACTTTGCTTCGCTGTGTGTGTTCTACCGCCTATACAATGGTTTGTGCTCAGATGAATTGTTTGACATGATGCCCACACCTACATTTTACCATCGCACCGCTCGCCATAGGCAGGGCATTCATCCTAACACATTGCAACCGGAAACGGTGCTCACTGTGCGGTATGAAAGGAATTTCATCCCACCCTCGCTCAAGCTGTGGAATGAACTCACTGCTGTACTTTTCCCAAGCGACTACAATATGGGGTTTTTCAAGAATGGCATTAGAAGGTTTCTTCACGACTGTAACCACTTCCCATCAATACACATCTCGTGTGCTTGTCTGCCACCTGGGTAGTATAATAAAAGAAGGTAGATATAATATGAGGATTTCATAGACGAATGGCAACCTCATCATTGGAATCTATCAACTATAAAAGTTAATATCTCACCATTGACATCTTCAGCAGCTTACCACTACCACTTCATACAGGTCATCGTACCTTTTAGTGGGGGGTCATCCGCCGTCACTAAGCGAATATTACTTTATAACAATTATTTTTGCCATTATAAACTGTGACGAATTTCTTAACTTTCTATTACATAATATTATTATATGACGAAATGGCATCGTGGTCATTTATTTGTCCACGGCTAGTGCGCCGAGAATTGCGATTACAGCCCAAAAATGTGGGACACGAAAAGGCCAGTGCATAAAAGTTTCAAAATTTAAATAAACGGTGTCTAATACAGTAATATTACAGTGCATTACAAATTTTAATTATATACGTACCTACTTTTGTAGTGTGATACTTTTATGTTGATTGTCCAAATATTTATTTCGTACACACATTATCCTAACAATAACAAACAAACTTAGTTATTAATTATAGTTTAGTTAAAATTTAAAAATATTTTTATACTGCTCACTAAGTAGCTGCACACAGCCTTTTCGCTAGAGAGAATTAGTTAAACTTTGCTCAAGAAAAATAATTGTATTCCTGAAATTGATCTGAATCTGGAAATGATCATTAGATAGATAGATAAATCTTTATTGTGGATTTTACCGTAAGTGACTGTGAAATCAGAAAACCATAATAGGTACATATTATCTATGATAATATGTATAAACGATCAATCAATTAATGAGCCCTGCAGTCCACTGCTGGACATAGGCTCTCCCAATGTGCACCATTTTTTTCGAACCACTGCCTTCCGCATCCTGTCTGCCCCAGACACCTTTTCCAGATGGACGGTTAGGAGGCGTCCTATCTTCCGTTTACCTTCTCGTGGTCTCCACTCTAGGACTCGTTTGCTCCATATATCTATATTATCTAAATCCGTTATGCGTTTAGAAAAAGCTAGCAGAGACCATTTCGTGTAAAAGTATATTAATTTTAGACTAGCTGTTGCCGCATCTCAGCATTTTAGTAATACAACATTAACATTAACATAAACTCACGCCTATATCCCCGAAGGGGTAGGCAGAGGTGCTAGCACCCACATTTCGCCAGTTTATGTTTAGGTCCCAATGTTATAGGTGGCGAGCCTATTGCTATTAACCGGGCACTATAAACTATAAACCTACGATAAATACACACATAACTTCGAAAAGCGACGAAAAGTCATTGGTGTGTGCCAAGGTAAAACCTGGGATCGAACCCGAGACCTCGTCTCAGCAGTCCATTACCCATACCACTAGCACTACCGCGGTAGTAATACAAGTAATAGTGTATTTCTTTAATATGTGTTATTTTACTTAATATTATTTGTATTATGTCTTTGAAAATAAGATTGGATGGATTCATATTTTGATCCCGTCACTGTCACTATTCTACCCACAGTACATATCATTAAGTAATATCAAATTCAGTCCTATCTGAATCTAGGAACAATAGAGTATCTGCGGAGGGATTTCCTCTGACCCTCGCTAAATGTCAAGGTCGAAGCAACCTTGGAGCACACTGCAGCATCCTCCTCACGCCGCGGGAGGGTGGGGGCGTCTCGAGCCTCCCCCGGATGGCTGTGTTGCCAAATATATACTTGTATGTTATGCAGTTAATGTGGTAAATTCATGTTCAGTGAGCTAAATAATTTGATGTCATATTTTATGTCACTGTATGATCACACCGTTCTTTGAATAGTACACACATGCAGTACATAGTGTACCTACCTCTTCTAGTTACTTTATTTCTCTACTTGCTCATCCTAAATGGTTTGGTACATTTATTTATAAGTATTGTACTTACGTCTGTACTATTGATACTTGATAGTACAAATACGAAATGTTGTCTTATTCTCGATTCCTCTTTTACCGATACCCCCGAAAATTATTTGCTCTCATTTCCCCTTTTACCGGTTCCCCCCGAAAACTATTTAAAATTTGCACACCTATCAAAGGTAATAAGCAGAGCACTTGCACATATTATGTAAATACTAAACTTATAGTCTTATGCAAATAAAATAATTTGAATTTTGAATTTGAATTCACGATTATCCTCGGAATTTTAAAAACTCGTACAGTCAAGCACACGGAGCATAACTTACTTAAATTTATTTAAACATCTCAATTTGTGTATTAAATATGTTTTTTTTTTTATTAAATGTAAATTATGTATATTAATTTTGCTCTGTTTGTTTACAGGTAAGTAGTCCACCGGTTCCGTGCCCAATATTTGGTCGCATATATCTGCCTGGCTACTGTTGGTATGTGATTATAATTATGAACTATCTTTTTCTCGAGGAGCTACCTAGATGAACGTTACTGATTGGATATTTTTTTTTTTCATCTCGTATCTCTACGTGTCACCAGTGTTACTGGATGCAATACTTTATGTACCAACGAGTAACAAATAATTGATGTTACTGTTATTTTTAAACTATCGCCGTGTGAATTCATAATTATACAAGGTATCGA
Source organism: Eilema griseolum (assembly GCA_963662185.1). NCBI lineage: Eukaryota > Metazoa > Arthropoda > Insecta > Lepidoptera > Erebidae > Eilema > Eilema griseolum. Next base: position 10,931,138 of record OY759249.1, read on the forward strand.
GACTCGGGGCGTCGGAGGTCGACTGGGCGTCGGATGTCGATGAACGACCTCCGCCCCCCATGGGCGCAAGCCTGGGGGTGACTGGTGGAGCCGCCTGTCACCCTGGCAGAAGCAGGCCGCGGCGGCGGCGCGCCAGACGCGCCTCCCCGTTTTCCGGGGACGAGTTGGGGACTCTGTAGTCCCCACACACCCGAGAAGAGGGCCAGATCGTGAGATATGGCCCTGGGTTGGCCGGGGTACGAGGGATATGCCTGTCAATCTTACCTTCGGCAACCAAAACGACCCACAGGCGGCGTGCGTTTTAGTCGGTTCGAGTCCGATATAACCTCTTCCACCGGCTCCGGTGGGGAGGTATCCGCGGGGATTTTGCGCTCGTAAAAAAAAAAGAAAAAGAAGGTATCGGGACTCGTGTGGTCGTGACTCTGTTTGTGTTGCACACGTCCATAGGCCACGGTAACCACTTTCCATCAGGTGGGCCGTGTGCTTGTCTGCCACCTAAGTGGTAAAAAAAAAGTTACTGCATTTTTTTATTTTTTTTATACCACTTAGTTGGCAGACAAGCACACGGCCCACCTGATGGGAAGCGGTTACCGTGGCCTATGGACGTATGCAACATTATATTGGGTTGCTAGTTGGAATTAAAATTTCCAAATCTATGATCTATTTTTTTAATATCTCTTCAGACACTGCTTACAAGAATATTATGTGAATATTTTGGTACATACGAGTAAAATTTATTTCTGTCGCTGACAACCCATTTTCGGTTCGGAAGCAAAGGGTGTGATAAATTACTCTCCCTATTCAGCACTTATAATATTTTCAGATCTAAATATAGACTGGGAGTTCACCCTACATGCCTACTTTAAAACGAATAGAATGATGACAGATTTTTTTCTGGATTTAAGTTAAAACAGCGATAGGCTCACCACATATTACGTGGGGCCGAAAACAATGATTGATGAAATGTGGGTGTTAATTCACCTCTGTCTAACCCTTCGGAAATAAAGGGGTGATTATACATTACAAATTTATATTGGGTATACCTAAGTACAGTTCTCACCATAACTTTTAAATACCTGACAGGAATTTCATTTAATTTTCATTTAACCTACCTTAGATCATGTTTTCATTACCTATTACACCACGTACATCCGACCGTTTCACGAAAGTCTATCACAGTTACTATTATTTATCAGAATATCATTAGCATCAGCTAATAAAAAATAAATTAATCAATAACGAAATCAAAATTAATGTTACGATGAAGAAATAGATAAAATATTGCAAAATCGCTTTTCAAATCAACACATTTTACGGTGAACAATTAAACAAGATTAGGTCAGCTACAGGCTGTCTGCGGTCAGTAATCTGATTAGTTGTTAATTCAATTGATACTAACAAGGCCAAGCAACCGTTATTGCTTTCGCACAGACGTTATTGTAGACCAAAGGTCATTTGAACGCGCGCACATAATAAAACTATCTGCTGTCCATTGAATCGAGAAAGATAGGTACTTCTAATTACTCCAAAAATTAGTGTTTAGTGACAAAAATGCACAAACATTTCTTTCTTTTTTAATATTTCATAGTAGGACACGGCGGTATTTCCGCCCAACTGAGCAGTCCGACTGGGGAAGTACCTCCGCCCTACAGAATACCGCGGCTATAATAACTTCGTGTTGTGTTCCCAGCGGTGAGTAGGGTAGCCAGGGCCCACCGGAGAATTTGTGCTGTCTGTGGGAAGACTAAAGGCTTGTCCTGCTTTGTCTTCTACTGACGGCACAGAAACTCTGTACTTACAGGGTTGGCAGCGCGACTGTGACTCCTCTGGTGTTACAAACGTCCATAGGCCACGGTAACCACTTTCCATCAGGTGGGCCGTGTGCTTGTCTGCCAATTAAGTGGTATAAAAAAAAAAATAGTGTTAATCCAAATTCATTCACGTCGGAGGCTGAGATCCTCTTAAAGTATGTGCGAATTTCGCTGAACTTCGTTATTTTCCGTGAAGCGACTGTCATCTGACCTCCATAACCTAGTGGCGATATTGAAACATTATAGTTAGACCAGTTGTTGGTTTTTTTAGGGCTCTAACTACCCGTAACGACTGACCTATGGCCGTTTTCCGGGCACTATTGTTGACTCGAGCCGTGCATCTGAGGCTAAGTCTGGGCTGTATATATTTATCTGATGTTAAACAGCCCTATCCCTTAGTCGCCTTGTACGACACCGCATGGGATGAGATGAGGTGGTCCAAATTCTACTCTACCGTTAACCACGCGGCACAAAAGTCAAAAATCATTTATTCTGCATAGACCATTAAATTAGCACTTACAAATCGTCAATATAAAAAGAAATATGAAAGAATAGTTTAGCAAATGAACCGGTTCGAAATACGGCCCCGACCTGAGAAGACTCCGGCAAGAAACTCAGCGGGAATTTATTTACAAATATATACTTAGTCTACTTAGTCTAAATACAAAAATGTACTTGAGTAGCATAGTTGAGCGAACAGCTGATTTCCAAGCTTGTAAGTTTATCATCCAAGTATTCTTGGATTTTATAATAGCCTTTCTGGCACAACTTACTTTAACTACATTTTTTAATTTATCCATAGGTAAATCCCTAATTTCATTATAAGCTTGTTAAAAAGAGGCTGGGACCGAATTCAGTGATTGGTGAAATGTGAGTGTTAATTCACCACTGCCTAACCCTCCGGGAATAAAGGCGTGACTATATGTATATACGTATGTAAAAAGAGGCTGTCACCTCACGAGATATTATAATATTGTAGTTTTATCACGTATGTCTCATCTAAGTCTATAGTACGAAACCAAGCGGTACGGTGACTCTTTTCTGTGCCGCATTTTTTTTGTATACCACCCGGTTGGCGGACAGGTACACGGGTCACCTGATGGAAAGTGGTTACCGTGCCCTATGCACGTGTGCAACACCAAGGGAGTCACAATCGCGCTGCCAACCCTGTAAGCACAAGAGTTTCTGTGCTGTCAGTGTAAAAAACAAAGCAGGATAAGCTTTTGGTCTTTCTACTGACAGCACAAAAACTCTCCAGTGAGCTCTGGCAACCCTACTCACCCCCGGGAACATAACACGAGGTTATTATGACTGCAGAATTCTGAAGGGTGGAGGTACTTCCCCAGTCGGACTGCTCAATTGGACGGAAATACCGTCGTGTACTACCTCCTAAAAATTACCGCATCATAAAGTGTTGGAATTCTTTACCAGCACACTTTTTTCCTGCTTCCTACAGTCCCGAGTCTTTTAAACGGTGCGTAAATAAGCAATTGATAAAGGCGTTGTGTGTTGTGTGTTTGTAATGGTGACCTTCATTCCTGAGACTTTACCATCAGTTTTCAGCTTACCATCAGGGGAGGTGAAGTCAAATTGACGTGTCCCATACGAATAAATATCATTATCGATCGGTTGGAATCGGAATTAAATTTTGAGAGTTAATTAATGCATAGTTCGTGCTGATAATGAGTTTACAAAATTTTCGCAAATTAAACGAGATGTCTTGAAAGTTTTAATGGAATTTCTCCCTCTATCTCAAAAACTTGGTGCGACGTATTCCGCTCCAATGGACACAGCTTCCAGTAGATCATAATGCCGGTGGTTGTAATAAGTTTTTTGGCATAACTAATCATTGTCAAGCAGATTCATCGGGGAGGATTAAGAGGGACACTTACCTTCTTGGATGTAATGGGCTCATAACACAATAAGTTTATACACTGTTTCACCTGCTCAAGTCGTAAAAAAAAAGTATCAACTTAACAAATCTAATACACCTGTCCTGTCTTTTAATCTTCGAAAAACGTACTGATAGGTGATAGAAGTTCCACTAAGATTTTGCGCCACAAATCAACCTCACGTGCACATTGGTGCATCTGCCGGTGACGGAGAAGATTTATGTAGGTTTACCACTCGGATTTGGTCGTAAAAGTCAATATAAATCAAATAATTCCCGAGACAATGAATTTTTCGAGGAGGTAGAAACACGACAGTATTTGCGTCCAATTGAGCAGTCCGACTGGAGAAGTATCTCCGCCCTTCAGAATACCGCGGCCGTAATAACCTCGCGTTGTATTCCCGGCGGTGAGTAGGGTAGTCACTGGCGAGTTTATGTGCTGTTAGTACGAAGACCAAAAGCTTGTCCTGCTTTGTCTTTTACTCTGACGGCACAGAAGCTCTCTGTGCTTACAGGGTTGGCAGCGCGAGGGTGACTCCCTAGGTGTTGCACACGTCCTTTAGGCCACGGTAACCACTTTCCATCAGGTGTGACGTGCACTTGTCTGCCACCTAAGTGGTATAAAAAAAATGTAAAGGAAAAGTACGAAAGTTGCATCGAAAGTGTAAACGAGGCTGCGGGCAACGCTTAGATGATAACACTCTCAACGCAAATTTCAAACGAGAACATTGAGCGTGAGTTTAATTCGTGGTGAAACACGCCCTCAGACTTAGGTACTATTGTAAGTAAACAACAGCCTTATGCCTTAACATAACCCAGTCACGAGCACTGCAGCAATTATCCCGAGTATTGCATTGAAAACGAAAGCGAACCGCTTACCACCATTAAACGATAGAAAACAATTATTGATGGCGAGCAATTATTGTGCGATCACGAATAATTATATAATTAGGCCACGGTTGTTTACTACTTACGTCCGATAGGTATTTCTAGACTACCTAGGACGTTGTGAGTTAGTCTTTTGGACTATTACCTATTACATTTACTACCTTTTGGTTTCAGTCGCACGAACATTCCAATGCATTTTCACGTACGTGTGATCTTGATTCGATCGTAGTAAACGTTTCAGAGCGATTGATCGTTCTGAAAGTTATACAGGGTGTGAGTTACGTCTGATACACAAGTCATAAAGACCTAGGTAGTTTAAAAACTGTTTCTAAACTGCATAGGTCTTTGTAACTTCTGCTTTTTTGTCTCATTCACGCTAACATTTCAATGTAATATGAACTTTCGCGTAAACCGATCGCGGTAAACGTTTCAGGACGATCGATCAAATCGATCGAAACATACCGTGTGTGTGCGTGTGTGGCCTGGTTATAAAGGTGTGTACGTGTTTGTCTTCGTGTGCATGCTTTTCTATGGCAGTTCGTTGAGACCTTCAGCAGTTGCCCTCGTGGTGATTAAAAATCTAGAGTGCGAAGTGAATTCCCTCCTCAATTAGGTAGCTTTAAGTTTACCGTACGTTCCGTGATATGTTAACCGTCAGTCACAAGGTCGAATTCGTGTACACAAGTTAATATGTAATATTAAAATCCGGCTGAAGTCCCTAAATAACATTGATTAATGTGTAACTTAAGTACCTACTGCCTGAATTTCCTAATTTTGGGAAAAAGTAAAAACACCGCGGAAGCCTAGTGGTATGGGAAATGGACTGCTGAGACGAGGTCTCGGGTTTGATCCCAGGTTTTACCAAAGCACACACTAATTACTTTTGGATGCTTTTCGAAATTATGTGTGTATTTATCGCAGGTTTATAAGTGCCCGGTTAATGGCAATTGGCTCGCCACCTATTACATTGGGACCTAAACATGAATTGTTGAAATGTGGGTGCTAGCACCTCTACCTACCCCTTCGGGGATATAGGCGTGAGTTTATGTTATGTTTTGTAATGAAGGTCGGGCTCGCTGTTGAGAGTGGTACACAAATATAATGTATACCTACATGTTTTATCCATTATTAAGTACTAAAAATGCGAAAGTATGTTGAGAGAAGAGAAGAAGTTATCTGTCTGTTTGTTAGCTTTCTTTTCGATTCCAATCCAGTTTTCAACGTTCCAGAGTATTAACTTTATCCGGATCAAGATTGGATTTGGAACCGTATTGAAATCGGGTCGAGATATAAATTCATATCAAGAGTAAGCATGTAGGTCTTGGCAAAGGACATATACCTACATATATGTTTGGTATAAACATGCTCAAACGGTGAACCCCTGACTCTTTTGGATCGCTGGAATGGAATCAGAATTCCATGCCTACAGAGACGCGGGTAAAATAAATGTATAAACATACATACATATAATCACGCCCTTATCCCCGGAGGGTTAGACAGATGTGAATTAACACCCACATTTCACCAATAATTGTATTCGGTCCCACGTAATAGGGGGTGAGTCTATTGCCGTCTTCTGGGCACTATTGTTGACTCGAGCCATGCATCTGAGGCTGAGTCTGCGCTGTATATAACGTCTGATGTTAAACAGCTCCATCCCCTAGTCGCCTTGTACGACACCGCATGGGAAGAGATGGGGTGGTCCAAATTCAACTCTGCCGGGAACCACGCGGCTGGGATAATTGCAGGTGGACAAGCAGGACATCCAGTCAACTCGTCATGTAAACGGACGCAAGGGTAAGCCCGGTTATATACTGGCCGAGATGAAGACAAAGTCTGCACAGGACCGATGGATTGCCGCCAGCAGAATCAAACGCCTAACACACTCGGAACTATTCTACCCGACACACCGGCGGAGAAGGTAAATAATAAAATTTTTGTTCGTGAAGCCCTAACTAAGTATATGAAGACGCTTTTCTATACAACAAAGCAAAGGCTTGGTAGTTCATACAAATTTATATGGATCAAGGAAGGGAAGATATGCGCTCGTCAAACAGGCGTTAGCAAGATCCACTACATATATTCAATCCAGGATATTGAACTGCTTGACAACTGCGCGCCTTCTAGTTCTAAGTAAAAATATAAAATTATATATCCCTGATCGAGATGTAAGCTAAGTTTTTTGTGTTTTTAGTCCATGGAACCACTAAAACCTAAAGAAATTAGCAACTGTAAATCTGTTAACGACTTTTTTAAACAATTACCTTCCAACCATAATCTATTTCTATCCTGCCTACATGTTAACATTAGATCTATAATAAAGAATTTTCCTAAATTGTTACAAATTATCCATGAATGTATTTATCCGCTGGACGTGATTGTACTTACCGAAGTTGGCATATCTGAGAATACTGTCATGTTATTTAATATACCTGGCTACAATATGCACTCGAAACTACGAACAAATAGGAAGGGTGGCGGTATTATTATTTACACAAAAAAGTACTTAAAATTTACGATAACCCCATATAACAGCTTCACTTTCGAAAATATAACAGGTATCTTGAAAACAGACAGTAAAACCGTAATTATAAGTGCCGTTTATAGACCGCCATCTTCATACACTCGTAAACAACTGTTCATTAAAGAACTTGATAAGTACGTGTCTACTTTCAAGTTGCAAAACGATGCACTAATAATCGGCGATATGAATATAGACCTGAAAACTATGTCATCACATACTGAATCATACTTAGAAACACTGAGTGAGCACGGGCTTATGTGTGGAATCACAGAATACACAAGAATTGAGACAAAATTAAATATAATAACAAAATCTTGCATTGACCACTTATTTGCGCGATTCCCTACATTAGATCCGTACTCGGCAGCGCTCGATGTAGTACTAGCCGATCATAAGGTCATTATGTTTTCATGCGTAAGTCAATGCTTACATACCCGACGCATACAGGAGGTTTCCAAAACACATGTGAATTATAAAGTGTTAAGTGATCAACTAAACAAAGTTGTATGGGCGCGGACTGGTGACATGAACTGCCCAAAACAAATTTATACTTTCGTTAGGGATTCCTTAACCGGTGCTCATAACCAAGCTAGTATGACAAAGAAATATAAAGTAAGCCAGGGTTTATATAGGGCTCCCTGGATCAATGGTAATATAAATAAACTGTGTAAAAAACGTGACCGTCTATTTCGTACTTGGAGAAAAAACCCCAATAATCTTGAATTGCGACTTGAATACAATAAATTACGCAATAAAACACATAAAATACTGGAAAATTGTAGAAACTCGTATTATGTAAATGCTATTAGCGATAATTTCAATAATATTAAAAAAACCTACCAAATAATAAATCACATGCTAGGTCGCACATCCTTATCCGTCGATGAAGCCATTATTAGAGCCTTCGAATCGCAAGGTCTGTCCACCAAAGATCTGGCAAATGGATTCGCCAAAGAATTTGATCAGGCGGTTAAAATAATTATCCCACAATGTAAGACCCAATTACTAGGTAAGCATACGTTTTCAAATCCGGTAAACTCCAGTATTCGATTTCAAAAGGCTACAAAAAAAAAAACGTAAGTGAAATAATAAAAAAACTAAATTTCAAGAAAGCTCCAGGTATAGACACTATCTCAGTTTCAGAGATAAAAACAGTAAGCAGTGGTATCTCTCAGTCCATAGCTAATCTCATTAACTGCAGTGTTAAAAAGGGTGATTATCCTGACGAATTAAAAACTGGCTGCGTTAGACCGATCTTTAAGAAAGGTCATCGCAATGAATATGGCAACTATCGCCCTATCACGCTACTCTCCACTATCGACAAAATAGTTGAAAAGTATGTCTGTGGTCAAGTGAATAATTTTTATAACGATAAGGAAATCATTTATAAAAATCAATTTGGGTTTCAACAGGGAAAGGGCTCTAGTGACGTCCTATCACAATTTACTGACCATGTTAACGAGTCCATGAATCAAAGGAAGCATACCCTAGCACTCTTCATTGACTTCTCCCGTGCTTTTGATACTCTTAATCACGAGGTGCTTCTTCATAAACTTGACACTTGTGGAATACGCGGGCCTTTACTAAAATGGTTTAAAAGTTACCTCTCTGACCGCACATATACTGTTAAGGTCAATGATGCGTTCAGTGATACGGTGACTATGTCCAAGGGCACGGCACAAGGATCAGTGGTAGGACCTCTTCATTTCTTGACATACGTCAATGATATGAGTGATTGTATCGAACATAGCACCTGTTACCAATTTGCTGATGATACGTGTTTACTAGTTAGTAATAGGAACCTAGATAAAGCGTACGAGTACCTGCAGGCAGATTTTTATACCCTCTGTAAATGGTGTCATGATGCAGGGCTTGTCCTTAACGCAAACAAAACCAAACTGTTACATATCAGGTCACCATACTTAAAGTCCTCAACAGCCAACAATCAGATAATAGCTCACGATCACTCATGCCTACATAATTTTAATAGTGACGGCTGTTGCTGTCCAACCATTGAACGTGTTACCTCTCATACATATCTGGGCCTCATCATTGATGATAAATTGAACTGGAAACTCCATATCGATAAAGTATGTGGTAAGCTGAGAAGCTTCCTGGCAAATATTAAAATCTTAAATCGTCGTATCCCCTATCATGTGAAAATACTACTTTATAGCTCTCTAGCCGAGTCTCATATTTTGTATGGACTCACCAGCTATGGACGGACCTATAAAACACACATAAATAAAATATATAATCTGCAACTGAAAATATTAAAGACAATAATATCGCCGCAAATTAAGTTAGAATATAGCAATGATGATCTGGGTCTTTTTAAACACTGTAAAGTATTACCCATTCATTTAAAAATAAAATACAGTTTGTTAAAAGAAAACTACTTTAAATATTATTTGGGTGATAAAGTGGAACATCATGTATGCACAAGAGCAGTCTCACAGAACCGGTTACAAACCGCACGCGCTGCTAACGTATTCGGTGAGAGAACAACGCAATACATTGTACCGCGCTTAATTAATAAACTACCCTCAAATATTGTAAAGGAAAAATTAAATAAAAAAAATATTAAACATGTATTGAAGCGATTCTTTTTTGGATTTTTGTAAACATATACCATTTCAATAAGGATGTTTGCTTAGCCGTGAGTAGGTACGTGTCGCCATTCTGCGCCGGTACACCTACGTTATAATATTAAGCTACCTACATTTATTTCTTATATTTTATTGTGATTTCTAGTGATTATTTTTTGTAACCTGTATTACTTCTTCAAAAATAACTCGTTGCATTTACTACAAACCTCAGTGGTTTCTAAATGCACTGTAAATAATTATGTATATATGATGTTTTTAAGGTGATAAATAAAAAAAAAAAAAAAAAAAAAAAAACTACCAAATGTTTTCATACAAAATCATATCCCTTATCGACACAACACCCAAACAGAAAAACACACTTTTGAACCGTATAACTTGTGTTCCACTCACCAGTATTGTATAACACTTGTACATAATCAAATAGACATACCCGTCTAGCATTGCACCTTGCTCAAACCTGTTCACCCGGTGCTCCCACCGTTATCATGGCCAATGCCATTACCGTTATGGCCAAGTAACTAAATACACGCACACATACTCAAATACTGGTTTTAATTGATATCCGACTGTGATCGACTTTCTCCATCGTTTTGTGCGCTTTGGATGTGATTATGTAGCCCTAGGAGTTTAGAAATTTTGTTTACTAGCTGGTATTAACAGCTTCACAGGTATATTATATCATCATCTTTACTGCAATAGTCTTGTCTCAGGGCCCCGATTCTGCTATTTTTTTGTCAAGTCATGACAGAGACACACTGTCAAAATGACATTTAATTTTAGACTTTAACTTCATGCTGTTAAAGTCTAAAATTTTGTAGAGTGAATGAAAAATGTAATGAACTTTTTTCATTTCATTTTGGACTTTAGGCTTGTTTCAATAAAGTCTATAATTTAATGGCATTGTTTATAGTGTCAGTGGTATGACAATGGTTTTGTTATGACTTATACTAGTAGAATCGGGGCCCAGGTACTGCGTCTTTCCTTCGAATTGTTTATATTAGCTTTTACAGCAGTGACTGCCATCTACCGGCTGTGGAAGTGTATGGATGGCAAAAGCGGAGAGGGACACTTAAGTGTACATGGATGGAGTATGTGAAGGATCATAAGGTTAATTAAAAAGGAAATGAATATTGAGATGACAGAAATAAATGGAAAAAGCACATATATGTTGCGCCTACTTCAAATAAATATGGGATAAGAGCAGGAGGATGATGATGAGGAGTAAAATTCTTGATGCTCGGATGAATATATTGAATGACATCGTTGATAAAGCTGAAGAACTAATACATAAATATTTAGCATTACGTGAATAGAATACTTTCTTAGCTAGAAACTGAACATAATATTTTGTTCACGTAGATAGTACAACAATTGTGTCGGTACGCTATGCGCCAGAGGAGCTACTTGTCGCGTAAAGGTCAGTGGGACGAATATACTATGTCGGTCACGAATAGACGGTCTAAACTCTAAAGGCTAGTTTTCCGAAGCTAAAATGTTATTACGATAACTGTTAAACGAGCTTACTAAGCACATAGAAGTGTATAGGGCCTTACCAATACCCTTTGCCCGTACCTGAGAAGAAAACCCGCGCATAAAACCTCGTCTGCTAACCAAAAAGTGTACCGGACAGTGTTGGGCACGTTTTAATTGCAATAAACTTTGCAATTAACCGACTGCTGTCTAAAATATCGAAACAAATTTGACAGCAGGCGGTACCCATTGCGGTATCAATAGCAACAACAATGAAACCGGGTCTTCTTTTTCGTAGAGCCGGCAGCAATTTTCAGCAGTATTAGATGTGTCCAGTTTAAAATTCAGCGACACTGATAGCCTTCGCAGTCGCCTTGTTCAAGTCCTCAATTATGCAGGTATTGAGGTACAACGGACACGCTAGGAGTGTCCGTTGTACTTCAACAGACAGTAACAGTGGTCCACCCTGTTTGCAGAGGTGCACCACAGTAATTACTCCCACCCTCTGTGTCCAAGGAGCCCTGTTTCACCCGCAATTTAGTGTGGTCTCAAAATACCTTAAAACAAAGTATTTTACTTTACCACCATTTTTTAGACAAACCGATTTATTCCAATCGAATACCACATTGAAATACCATTGATATTTCTTCGTAGTCATATTATTCTATAATGGAAAGTCTTTGTTCGAATATGAACAAAAATAATATGATAACATAGATTGCCGCGTGGTTCCTGGCAGAGTAGAATTAGGGCCACCCCATCTCTTCCTATGCGGTGTCGTACAAGGCGACTAAGGGATAGGGCTATGTAACATCAGGTAGATATATACAGCCCAGACTCAGCCTCAGATGCATCGCTTGAGTCAACAATAGTGCCCGGAACACGGCAATAGGCTCACCCCCTATTACGTGGGACCGAATATAATTATTGATGTAATGTGGGTGTTAATTCACCTCTGCCTAACCGTCCAGGGATAAAGGCGAGATTATATGTATATGTATAACATAGAAATATCAATATGGTATTAGAATATATGGTATTCAATCGAAATAGACCAGCGGCCAACGGACAATAAGTCTGAACTCAAAGATTTCTTATGGTTTTAGTGGATGCGACTGTAATTACAAATTCTCTATATCACAGCAATCCAATTTACTAACGAAATTAAGGTTATACGTGAAAAAGAAACCAACCAACTGTTTATAGCTATTATAGGTTTAAACTTCATTAACCGACTTCCAAAAGGAGGAAAATTCGAAATTCCTCGGCTTCTTTTATTATTTTAATTGAAAATTGATTCTTTTATCTCTGGTTCTACGATGTTCTTGGCTTTGCTTGTAGCTTCCGTGAGCGTTAAAGTTACTTTCGAATTAAGTACGAGTTTGAATTTATGGAGGGATATTCGGCGTGGTTCCCGGCATTTGAACCACCCCATCTCTTCCCATTCGGCGTCGTACAAGGCGGCTATAGGATAGTGCTGTTTAACATCAGACATATATACAGACCAGACTCAGATGAATGGCTTGACTTTACAATAGTGCCCGGAAGACGGCAATAGGTTCACCCCCTATTGCGTGGAACCGTATTCAAGCATAGGTGAAATTTGGGTGTTATTCACCTCTGCCTAATCCATATTTATTATACACACATCAACAAAGTCTAGGGAACAAGGACATTTCTAGTTTTTATTTAAAAACCCTTTCTTGTAATAGTGAGTGTTTTATATCAATAGAAGGGTATTTTTATACCGTTTTTAATTTTAATTTTAATAAAAACATTCGCATATCAATTTTTTTTTTTTTAAAGAAAGAATTGAATTGTGCCAATATTGAGTATTACAACCTTCTATGATTAGGCACAAAAATAATGAGGTAGTAAGAAATACAGTAATTAACCGTACTTTAAACGTTTTTAATAATCTGTAGGACCTCCTAAAGCATTAGCAACAGCTCGACAACGGCGTGGCATACTTAGTATGAGATTGTCAATCATCGTCTGTGGAATATGGCTCCATACACTGCGAAGGTGTAAAAAAAGTTGTTCTTCAGTGTTCAGATTTTCCAAAGAATCACTGAAAGCTCTTCTCCCAAGCAAATCCCAGGCATGCTCTATGGGATTGAGGTCGGCAGACTGAGCAGGCCATTCCAACGTCGTAATATTGTGCTCGCTTAACGCATTGACCACTACCCTCGCGGTGTGTGACCGTGCATTATCTTGCATGAACATAAAATCTTGACCGAACTGCTGTCGATGAGGGATTACCATGGGGTGTATAACCTCCTGAATGTATTGGTTTGCATTCAAATTGCCCCGTATCCAAACGAGGTCGGTCCTTCCACCAAGGCGAATTCCAGCCCATTTCATGATTGTTCCACCTTGGTAAGGATGAACTTCTTGCGGATTCTGGAGACGGCTCCGACGTCCAGGAACTCGCCATATACGCACTCTTCTCGAATCAGGGTGAAAACCGAAGCGAGATTCGTCGGAAAAGAGAACCCGTGCCCATTGATGGTCGGTCCACTGTAAATGTGCGTTAGCCCACAATAAGCGACGACCTCGATTTCCACGTCGAAGAGCTGGAACCCTAAGCGGTCTGCGAGCATGAAGATTGGCTTCGTGTAGTCTTCTCCTAACAGTTTGATCGCTAATAACCACTTGATGCTGAGACTAGAGGCCTGCGACCAACTGACGAGCAGTAATCGTGCATTGCCGGCTTGCGGAATTTTGCAAGAAACGATCTTGTCGCGGGGTAGTAACCCTATTTCGTCCCCTGCGACGTTCGGCAACATCCCCTGTAGACCTGTAGCGTGCCCATAATCTGCAAATTACACTTTGTTAGGTGTTGACAGCATCCGCTTCGTCGCGTTGAGTTCGTCCAGCTTGCAGCATACCAACAGCCCTTAATATCTCTTCGCGACTTAAATGACGACGTGACATGATGACTACAGTCACAAATATGCACAAACCATACGTAAAAGATGTATTATTAATAATAAATGTTATTTACAATCAAAGAAAATAATTTTTATATTACCTCAGAGAAACTGCACAATCAAACACTTTTAAAAGTTTTCCCTCCATATTCGAAAATCATTACTTATTTCAATTTATTTTTAAATTTCGAACAACTCTGTAATCTACTTTATTCTATTTTTATTTATTTGCTACCAGTTATTTGCAAAACAAGATTTACACGAAAAAAAAAATTGGGGTCATCTTGTTCCCTAGACTTTGTTGAGGTGTTTATGTATATTTATTACCTAGCGACGCCATAACGACTAAACGGATATAAACGAAATTTTGCACAGAGATCGATTATAGTCTGAAACAATGGATAGGCTAGGCTTTATACCCTGGAAACAGAGTCCTAGGGGTCACGGGAACAGGACTGTAAGCAAGAGAACTGGTTTCTAAACAAAGTGGACATCATGACTTATAGAAAGAACCCAGGTGGTTATAAAGTAAGTCTTGTGATCTGTGCACTAATAGCTTCAACATACCTTACAACAAGACAATTTGCACGCAATAAAAATCAATTCTAAGTCGGTATATCTCGCTTAGAACCGATAGTTAAAACAGTAGCGACAGACACTTTGTCATTTTTTCAACAAAATGGTGATAAATTTTGAAACATGTCGTGTCACTTGTATATTCGTTTATTATGCCCACATGTCGAGGGAGACAAGTGGGCATAATAAACGAATCTCATAAACATTTTATTGAAATGCTTGAGGCTGTGAATACAATTTTTGCTTCACCCTTTTCTTACGAGTAAGAAATTCTCATAGCTACACTTGAGAGTTATTATGAATGTTTTTATTTTCCGAGAACGAAAAAATTGTTGATATGGCAAAGTTGCCTCTAGGATTTTGTTATCTAGCCAAGTATTTAGAAATTTATCCCTTTTAGGACCTGTTACACCCCAAACTCAACTTTATGTTCATTTGACTAAGGCATATAGTCCCATCTGGTATTTGATTGTTACGTTACCAATCCGTAAGGCGGAAGTTTGTGTACATTTGCAGCGACTATCTATTTCAGAACATAAATAGTCAAAGTTACAATGGACTCGCCTATATACAGGCTCCTCAAGAGCTCAGTCTGAATTTTCAAGCTGCGTAAAGTCTGCTTCCGAATTCGTACGTTGGCTCCTTTGATATCATGTAATTCATAATTTCATACATACATACACATACATATAATCACGCCTTTATCCCCGGAGGGTTAGGCAGAGGTGAATTATCACCCACATTTCACCAATAATTGTATTCGGTCCCACGTAATAGGGGGTGAGCCTATTGCCGTATTTAGGGCACTATTGTTGACTCGAGCCATGCATTTGAGTCTGGGCTGTATATATCTGTCCAATGTTAAACATCCTTACCCCTTAGTCGCCTTGTACGACACCACATGGGAAGAGATGGGGTGGTCCAAATTCTACTCTGGCGGGAACCACGAGGCACTAATATACTATAAAATAATTTCAAGTATACTTTAAAAACAAGAGCATCCGGTTCTGTGTAGAAAATTGAAGCAACACAAATCGGGTAATGCTTCAATGTTCCAAAGTTAGTTAAAATCATCACCATCGTCATACCATCGTCATACCATCGTCATACCATCGTCATACCATCGTTAATAACTCACTGTTGCATCCAGAGTCTCGAGTCTCGCTTTGGAGTCCAGGTTCTTCAATCTTCCTGCTCCCTTTTTTTTTACGTGCGAAAAATACCTACGGGTACCTCTCCTCACAGGAACCAGTGGGAGATTATGACGACTCTAGATTATGTTGGACTCGAACCGATTAAAACGCACGACGCCTGTGGGTCATTTTTGGTTGCTGAAGGTAAAGTTAATATCCTTCGCACCCTGGCCGACCCAGGATCATCTCTCTTGATCTGGCTCCTTTAGGCTCTGCTAGAGAAGCAGAGCATCTTCAACATACTTGACAATAAGACTGATTTGTACGCATTAAAAATCGGGAGTTAGGTACTAATGAACTTTAACTTCTCATATTATTTTGTATGAACTACTAAAAATACAATTTAGTTAAACTGATATGATGTTTTGATTAATTCACTAAATTGCAATATCGAATATAGGTACTGGATTACAATTTACAAAGCATCATTACGCGAAATATATCATGCAAATCCGATAACATTCATTATAACTAATCACGTGCAGTGCCAGCCATTTTGTTAATCTGCATTGAAAGGCGCAGGCGCACCGCGGTGAAGCAAATCAATGCAAAGTTATCTGCGTCCTAGTTCCCAGCGCTTGTCCGTATGTCTGTTTTGTCTGCGTGGGCGCAGATAAACTTGAATGTCATTATCGGGTGGTTTATTTATACATATATTTATGTTTTTATTTGTTGGTAGGTAATCCAATATGTGTAGTATGTAGTAAAGTAGATAAAAAATCGATTAAATTGTAAATAAATTTTAAATGTTTAGCTGTTGACAAGAGAGATTCGTTCATTCATTCAATCACACGGTTGTTGCAGTTTTCCCTTCTAAATAATATTTTAATTAAAATAAAGGCACCTATAAAAGCTTATCAGGAGGAAAGTTTTTAAATAGAAACATGTCAATCAATTAATCATTTACTACCTACTGCCTACCGTAGTCCACTGCCGGACATAGGTCTCACCCAATGTGCGCCATTTCATTCAATCCTCCACCTGCCGCATCTGGTCTGTCCCAGACACCATTTTCAGGGCTCGTTTTATCCAACGGCCATCGGTCCTTTGACAGACGTGGCCAACCCATTGCCACCACTTCAGCTTGCTTATTTTGCGAGCTATGTCGGTAACTTGACTTCTTTGTCAGATGACTTCGTTTCAAAATCTATCCTTCTAGAAACTCCAAGCATAGCTCGCTCCATAGCTCGCTGCGCAACTTTTAGGTTATGAACTAACCCCACGTATGTGGAATTTTATTATTTTAAGATAAGTAATTCGAATTTTATCCTAATATATCTAAAATGTCATCGTCATTACGTTTCTGAGCTCGAGGCCTGGGCCTCGATACTGCAAAAGTAGGTACAATCGAGGACTTGACCTTTGATGTTTCTCTTGTTTTGACTTATCCTGGCAATCCCGATAAGGAAGCTTACGTCAGAACCTTACCTCTTAATCAGCAGGTGCACCAACTCAAAGTACCTTCAACAAAAAATAAACTGATATTTAAGTTCTCTAACTCCGCTATTTCAAAATTCGTTTCAAAACAGACCGAATCCAATCCAATAATAAATAATATTCGGGCATTTCCGAACGAATGAATGTACTATCCAATTACCTACACAGATATTTTGAGTTGCACCTTGTGCGACACTAATTTTGAAATGTCAAAACTATTTTAACTTTAGCATAGACTGTAATTGAGTTTGAATCATATTTCGTGAGTCACAAAAGCTATTTCAGTTTGTAATGTTTGTAATGTCATTTTAACTATTCAATTACATGCAATAGAATAGTAATGTTATGCCTTATGTCATAAAGTTCATTTTCGTATGTTACGACAATATTATACTCTATTAGATATTGCCAGACGATATTCTGGTCAACGCTGCAGGTAATAAAGGTCAGTTTTGACTGTTTTGAATGGGTTATAGTAAGGGTAGAAATAAAACGTCAAGTATTTGGGACAGACGGCTTGGCGCCTTACTAAATAGATGGGCACTAGAATTTTGAATTATAAATAAAACCAGTTAAGTGTGACATTAACATTATTTTTAGAACTAGAAACGTGTTAAGAATTAAGTGAACAATGCGGATTTTTCTACTTTCGTAACTGATTTTTGTTAACCAGCTACAAAAGAAGCTCTGACATCACTTCTTGATATCACTGAAGAGATGGGAAGGTACACTTCTATCTATCTTTCGGTGATATAAATAGATAGGTATGACACGTTGAAAGTGACATTAAATGCGTGCTACTCAATTATGTATTATAAACTATTGATATATAGTCCTATGTACTCTAAATGGCGACAAAAAAATTATGATGTTCGTCAGCATTTTATGCACCATTCAGTGACGTGACAGTGCACTATGTAATCAGACAGATATATACAGCCCCGACTCCGCCTCAGATGCATGACTCGAGCCAACAATAGTGCCCGGAAAACGGCAATATGCTCATTCCCTATTACGTGGGCCTGAATATAATGATTGGTGAAATGTGGGTGTCAATTCACCTCTGCCTAACCCTCCGGGGATAAAAGCGTAATTAGCTATATTTTTTATAAGTAGATTCTTAGTGCATCATTTTTGAAGGCTGCCATATTCGGGTATGACGTATCTATTAACATAATACGTCACTGGTGCTATTGTCTATAAGAAGCGTCGGTATCATAGACGTTAAAGAGTTGGCCTTACGATCCCGAAGGATCCGAAAGATCCCGAGTTCAAATCCTGGCCATTACACTACCGATGTGAACTTACTCCTAATACAAGCAATTTAGCGTAGCTGGAGTTCTGTTCTCATATTGTTTTTTTTTAAGTACCTACCTATAGTTGTGTATAAACACCTTATTCATATCTTGACCATCACATAATTTTTGTTCTATACAGCTTGCCTAATATGCATATAAGTCATTCTCCAGTCTCAATACATAACTCTTTGATCTGGGAACAGTAAGGCTTCGTACCCGTCTACATATTTTTGAGAAATACAAAAAAAAATTTTCGAAATCGATTTAAAAATTACGGAAATATTGGCAGACATACTTACGAATAGGTGAATTCTACTTTTACAATGAATATTGTATATCTAAGCTCCACTTTTTTTTTTTTATCGTTTAAAAATGCGGTGCTGATTACAGTACAGAGTACATCGTATTTTTTAAAAAGCCCTTTTTCATTATAAAATATTCAGTAACGGATCCGTGCGAATTTTTCGTTTATAGCGGAGAACATAAAAGCTTTAAAATTATGTTTGAATCATTAATTTTGATGGTTATTATTATTACATTAACAGCTACTACTCCCGGTTTCACACGGGAAAAATGGTAAAAACATCCTATAATACGAAAAAAACAAATTGGAATGTAATCTCAAAAAGATTTAAGACCACTATTTTTTTTTTAATTTCTACACAACGCTATCTAGACCCACGGTAACCATAGCTTAACTAGCTTGTATTATGGGATAGAATGCGGATAAACATACTTAGATACTTTTTTTTGTAAATACATACATGTTACAAGAAACACCCAGACCAATGCAAATATACGTATTTGACCAGCATCTTTGCTCTACTTTTGGTTGCTATCAAAAAGTAGACTCATTACAAAAATACACGCTATATCTAAACAGGTAGGTGTGAAAATTCTCAAATTGATTTAGTTTCTGCCATTCACAGTCATCACATCACCCAGGAACTGTGACACTTTTATGTTATAATCAGCTGATTGAGCTGAAGGTAGGTTGAAGGACTTGAAGGCAACCTTGTTTAGTTGTAGTTGTAGGTACCTTTAACTTCATGCAGATATGCCCTCAGATTTCCCCACGACACGGACTAGAACAGAAGTATCTAGTAATTAAAAATCGCTTGCAGCACCATCTATCGTATTCAAATACTAAGTATGTTTATAACTACCGGGTGTAAATACCCAACCAAGCCTCACACACACAGGCACTACCTACCAATTACCCATATAATTAATTAGCATAGATAATTATAAAGGCTTGTCTACATACAATTAGACCTTCAAAATAATTAATTGACTACAACACTATTCTAACAAAAAAATCGATTCGATATCTTCCAAATGTTTAATTAAATACCCGCACATGACTATCTTACACGCAGGTCTGGTGTACGTTATCGGAGCGACCTTGTGACATCCTTGTGTTGCGGCCATTTGGAAAGCGATCTCAAGGATAACCGGTTTTAGTCGGAAGGTTGTTACTCTCTACGGGAGATATCGAATTGAATATATTTTTTCAATCGATAATTTTCTCTTTTAGTGAGTAAAGTGCTCGAAACGAATCTTCCTTCTATACATGCTTCAACATATTGCACTTTTGATGACGTGTGCTTTTGCAATTGTGCGTTTATAACAATTCGCATACCCCACTACGAAGTAGTATACTTAATAAAAAAAAATAACTTTGAGGAGGTAGGACACGGCGGTATTTCCGCCCAATTGAGCAGTCCGACTGGGGAAGTACCTTGGCCCTACAGAATACCGCGGTTATAATAACTTCGTGTTGTGTTCCCGGCGGTGAGTAGGGTAGCCAGAGCTCACTGGAGAGTTTTTGTGCTGTCAGTGGGATGACCAAAGGCTTGTCCTCTACACTGACGGCACAAAATCTCTGTTCTTACAGGGTCGGCAGCACGGATGTGACTCCACTGGTGTAGGCCATGGTAACCACTTTCCATCAGGTAGGCCGTGTGCTTGTCTGCCTCCTAAGTTGTATAAAAAAAATAGTAATCTGCACTTTTGACGTTATGCTCCGATAAGTTACCGATAAGTTATCCTCTACTATTATAAATGGGTGAGTTTGGAGGGATCAAGGATCAGGTCACGGACTCTCAAGAATTACTTAATACTAAGATCTGAATAACATTTGATTTAGATAGATTTGTAGTCGGATATATCTAGACCCCACCAAAACATCAGTGTCCAAGTTAACCTCATCTGCAAGCCGATTAATTTGCCGGTGAGGTTGGCTCGTGCCCCAAAAATCTTGGTGAGGGTCTCGCATCTTACACCTCAAGTATAGAATTAAATAATGCACTAAACTGATTCTAGGTATACCTACTTGCTTATTTTATGCATTGTTCGCTGCTTTAAGTGACCTCCTAAAACAGTTTCAATTATTTAGACTTTGACTAAATTTAGCAGATAATTGCGAACTGAAAACTTTTAGTAAGCATTATCCGTGCTCGTAATTTGCCAAATAGTTACAATTCCATCTAAAAACTCTAGATACCACCAATAAAATTTAGTACCGTGGGAAGCAGAATATACGTTTATGGACCTAACTACTGGAATGTCCATTTACTCCACCTACGACGGATAGTAGGTACATCTAACGGTCTCTAGAACTAGTATTTTGAATTTGACTTCCAAAAAGTGGGTCAAAATTCTGCGCAATATTTTTAAAATGTATTATCATCCAGAGCCGTCACAAGATGTCATTCTCCCCCATATTCCCGTCTGAGATATCATCTTCAGTCCTTCCTTACCATATCATCCTTCACGCATTCCGTCTTTCTTCTCCTGGGTAGCTTCTACTTCAGCCTTACCTTGTTGTTGTCCTGCTTTCTACTGTTAAAAGCTCTCTTCATTCATATTTTGTAACTTTTTGACAACATTACCATCATCTCTTGTGGGGCGTATAAGGTCTCACCAAGACCTTTAGGCCCTACAAAGCTGACTTGCAAGCTGATACACCTATCTATGTTTGGGGATCAAACGGTAGTCACTTCTATAAAATCTGCGTAAAAAGCGCTAACTTCAAAATTATTTAGAACAATCAGTAATTTTTTAATAATGTATTAAACAAACATGTTTCATAAACGTAAACGGAACAAATGGATATAACACAGTTGTATAAAATATTCATTTCATACTTTATATTTTAGTTATTAAACTCTTTAAATAAAATTAACATAAGAAATGTAATGTAATTCATAAATCACAGTAGGTGATTTATAAATTACATAATTAATAATGCTTCGGTTTTGTAGAGAGTTCTCTCTATTGTACATCACAGCATGTTTATAGCTTGATATATTTTTAGAGTAGTTAAAACTGAAGCTACAATTTTCATAATTTATAAACACAACGGATAAAAGTTATTTTTATGCCACTTAGGTGGCATAAAAGCATACGGCCCACCTGATGGAAAGTGGTTACCGTGACATGGAGGTATGCGACACCAGGGGTGTTACACTCGCGCTGCCGACCCTTAAGAAACCTTCTAATGCCCCTCTTGAAGAACCCCATATTGTAGGCACTTGGGAAAACCACAGCAGGGAGGAGGATAGGTTGAAGATTTTTTCGTACCGCAAAGTGCGTACCGTCTCAGGTCGCAATGTTTGTGGATGAATTCCCTGCCTATGGTGAGTGGTGCGATGATAGATTGTAGCTGTGGGCATCATGGCAAACAATTCATCTGAGCACAAACCATTGTATAGGCGGACACAGCACACACAGTGAGGCGAAGTCCCTCCTAAGGCTGAGAGGTTCTACATCACCTGCTAGCATGGGATTGTCGACCAGCCTCAATGCCCGTCTCTGCAACGAGACGAAAGGTATCAAGCTGGTATGCAGGCGCTCCAGCAAAAAGGTGACAGCAGTACTCCATGTGGGATCGGACCTGTGCTTCATAAAGGAGTCGCTGCTCTGCATTACTGCATCGCACTGTTGAGTACTCCAAGTTTCTTTGATACCAACTTAACCTTGTCAAATAACTACTCCATAAAAGTATCAACCAATTTGTCTAATGTAGATATGATAATGACAACGCTTTAGAAAACGCCACGGGAATCAAAAGCTGGGTGCTTTAAAATCTCTCTCATATTAGATAAAAGGTTGAAAAGTTAAAGAAGTAAAAAAAAAAATAGAAATATCAAACAACTTTTATGGTCACATGTACAGTCTTTAGGTAAAATAATGTTTATAATATCAATTACCCATTTATACGCGTCAGGCACCCAGCCGCCATAAAAACAAAATTATAATATTAATTTAATGACATGTTGGATTTTTCAAAACTTCTAAAGACATTAACACTGATTTCTAGATTATTCCAACTTTGCAGATATGGGGTAGGCTCATTAGGTTAGTTCTAGTGGTGCACGCATCAGTTATCGAATAAATCAACGTTGATAGATCAATTACGAGCGACTCTTGCGCAACAGCGGTTTCATAAATCACTGGTGGGATGCGCGTGCGCCGGAACGGATGGCCTGTTGACTAGTGAGTACAAACGCTGCGGATCCTAATTTTAACCTACGAAACACTTGATAAATCCGATGCTGATTCAAGAAAATTTTATAGACAGAAAAATACTCATTTCGTTCGTCAATTTGCTGTTTCGTGTAATTTAGCTCAATTAATTCAGCACATAATAAGGTAAATTCATTTCTAAATGACATGTTATTAAAAGATTTTAATATTACTTACAGAAAAACACCAACTACAGCACTTTGTTGAGAAAATTCGAAGCCATATAAAATTTTTGATAATATAACAAATCTTGAAAAAGTTATGAACTTTTTATTATTATTATTTCTGTTGAAATATCTTGAAAATATTTATATTACATCCGAAAATATTTCAAAAACTTACGCATAGTCGTGATATATATTCTGTGTAAATTGAGACGGCAATTAATTAATTACCTATTAGCCGATTTAAAAGTATAGTGTCTACCTCCTCGGTTTTTACTTTGACCCGCTGCATCAAGAACAACACTCCTTTGCCTTCACCGTAGTCCGGTAAAAAGTGCAATAGTCCTGCTAGAATCGATTTGTATCGGTTTTATAAAGGGTTCGGTATATCTTCTCTCATTAGACTTATAGTTTGATATCTTCAAAGGATACATAATTAAAACCGTTTGTTAAAAACTATGGCTTTGGTATTAACCACTCTAAAAATATATAACGCGGTAAACATCGACTGTGCAATAGAGAGATCAGAGAACGCTCCACAGGATGATTACTATTCAACTGAACATTTATGGAGGTTTTCATAATAAATTACCTGTAATTTGTACAAGGTGAGTGTTAATAGCTCATTTCATTGTCATATTTACATACGGCCTCTCCTTAACTGTAACAATTATTTTTTGTAGACATTCTTGGACTATATGAGTAGGTATTATAGAAGTCCTTGCTTCAAGTATATTTCCTGACGAGGCTTCTAATGTGACTGAAAATGCTTTCATGGCGTGACGTCACATTAGAAGATCTTACATTAGAAGGTCTGAGATATCACGCATTCCGTCGTTCTTCTCCTGGGTAGCTTCTTCTTGCTTACCTTGTTGTTGTCCTTTCTACTCTTAACCACAGTTTCGCCTGTGGCATATTTTGAAACCTCATATCACTTATTTAAGCCTGTATTTCATTTTCAAATAATGTATTGAAATCTGCCGGATTTGGTAACGTTCATGATCACTACTCTGCTCCCTTAAGTATTAGCGTGATGATATATAGCCTAAAACCTTCGACGATAAACGGGCTATTTAACAAAAAAATATTTTTTCAATTTGTACCAGTAGTTTTTTTTTATACCACTTAGGTGGTAGACAAACGCACAGCCCACCTGATGGAAAATGGTTACCGTGGCCTATGGACGTGTGTAACACCAGAGAAGCCACACTCGCGCTTCCGACCCTGTAAGCACAGAGTATCGTGCCGTCAGTGTAGAGGACAAAGCAGGACAAGCCTTTAGTCATCCCACTGACGGCACAGTTCTCCAGTAGTTCATGAGATTACTGCGTTAACATAAACTCTTCACCTTTATAATACTACTCGTATTATAGAAATGTAACTTTTTTTACCACATTACTATGCTATATTATTGTACCGTGAGCATCCAAATAATAAGGCAATCATATAATATGGTAGAACGGTGTATGAAACCTCACCAAGATCTTTAGCTTAGAAGCTATAAGTACCGATACGCTTAGTGATAGACGGATGAGATTCTAACGCAGGGTTTTCTTACGTAATTGAAGGTGTCATATTAGCGTCGCTCCCGTAAAATCTAAAAAATAAATTCTGAAAGGGGGACTCGGCCTCCGCAGTGATAGCTTAGGATGGAGAAGAGATGGATTGACATATAATTTTTATTATTTTTATTTATTTATTATTTATAATTGTGGAATATAGGTTATACAGAGATATAATAATAAATATAAATGCACTATGTCCTTTCACTTACATGGCGTACAAATTAGAATTAAATGTAATTATGGTTAGTATATATTGATTACAAGATTAGGTCATATTGTTCATAATAATAATACCTTGCTTACAATGCTTGCACTTACATAACTACCGCAGTACCCTGTCGATTCTTATACGGAACGTCTGTCACAGAATAAACTGTGCCTCTTTATTGCTCTGTAATTTTTTTTACTTCTACTGCTCAAAAATTTGCAAAAGTTCGCTATTAAATCATTGAACTTACTATTTTTGGGAACCTTTCGGATGTGTTGCAGCACCCGTGGTCACGACTTGACTTGACTGTTATATAATTATGAATTCACACCGCGATAGTTTAAAAATAACTCTAATAGAGTCCTCACCTTTGTGTGGTCGACAAAAGAATATAAATAAATATATTCCACAACATTCTACACAACACTATCTAGACCCATGGTAAGCACACTAGCTTGTGTTATGGGATCTAGAATGCGGATAAACATACTTCGATACTTTTTTTTGTAAATACATACATATTATACATAGAAACACCCAGACCAATGCAAATATACATATTCATGCATACAAATATTTGCAGTGAGCGGGAATCGAACCCGCGCCCCCTGCATAGCAGTCGAATGCTCTACCGCTACGCCACGGAGGTCGTCAATCAATATGTAGGCATCTTATTGTATGAAGTTGTAGACTTATCTCCTTGGCGGACTGTACATTCTTGGTACTAGTCATCCACCACCAGTATCCACTCTGACGTCACAAGCCTGGTGATTTATTTCTCGGAAAGGATAGCTGTGGGCAGAGAAAGTACGGAACAGCATCCAATATGTCATAGGTGGGCGAAATTTGTCAGGGCAAGAGTCAAAGAAAAGAGTGTTAGTGGGTCAAACATTTGTTATTTAGATGAGTGGTGCGGCAAATTCTTTGCCAAAGTTACGAGCAAAGTTTTAAGTTTCCTTTGTGGTGCAGTGGCATTCGATTACTGGGTCGGACAAATATTATTCTAGTCTTCTTTTTCATCTTAGCGTTAATCCAAGTCACATCCGAAGTATTCCTGGCGATTTCTGGAGTCCGCTTAACTAGTCTTACTTACCATCAGGCGAGGTGAAGTCAAAATGGCAGACAAAAAATGTTAGTAACAATTTAAGTCGACGATTTATTTTCTGATGATTACATATTGATATAGTCACGCCGTTATCCCTGGAGGGTTAGGTAGAGGTGAATTACGTAACAGATGGTGAGCCTATTGCTATCTTCCGGGCGTTATTGTTGACTCGAGCCATGCATCTGAGACGGAGTCTGGATTGTATAAATATCTATTTGATGTTAAATAGCCCTATCACTTCGTCGCCTCGTACGGCACTCCATGGGAAGAGATGGAGGTGGCTATAAATTCTCTCTGCTGGGAATCTTGCTGGCAATTATTATATTGAACACACAAAGAATTTATCGTAGGTACCTATCGT
Organism: Eilema griseolum; assembly: GCA_963662185.1. Taxonomy (NCBI): domain Eukaryota; kingdom Metazoa; phylum Arthropoda; class Insecta; order Lepidoptera; family Erebidae; genus Eilema; species Eilema griseolum. The sequence continues at coordinate 10,957,701 of OY759249.1, forward strand.
AAAAATACATAACCGTGACATGCAGAAGTCGATAAATATACTCAGTGATAAAATAAATTTATTAGAGTGTAAAATAACTGAACAAAATGCGATTATACTCAAACATTCTAGAATTAATGGCACGTTAAGCCTTTAGTTAATTTGAAGGAGGTAGGACACGACAGTATTTCCGCCCCAATTGAGCAGTCCGACTAGGGAAGTACCGCCAAGTTACAGAATACCACGGCTATAATAACCTCGTATTGTGTTACCAGCGGTGAGTAGGGCAGCCAGAGCTCACTGGAGACAGTGGGAAGACCAAAGGCTTGTCGTGATTGTGTCTTCTGCCGTACAGGCTCGGCAGCATGGGTGTGACTCCCTTGGTGTTGCACACGTTCATAGGTCACGGCAACTACTTTTCATCAGGTGCTTTTCCACCACTTCAGTTGTATAAAAAAAAGAATTCGTGTTAAAGATCAGAAGGTCAGCGAATACATTATAAGGTAGGTATGTAATAAAAAAATATGCTTTACTTTTTTCTTTTTTTATTTATAAAAATAATATTAGAATCGAAATTACTAATATTCCCTCTAACCCCTCCAGCTAAGCTAAATTGCTTGTGTTAGGAGTGGGTTCACATCGTGTAGTGTAATGGCCAGGATTCGATGGGGATCCTTCGATCGTAAGGCCGACTCCTTCACCACTAAGCTACCGATGCTACTACACCCACAGAGGTATCTTCTTTAAAGAGTAAATATTTCACACTGTTACACTGTTAGCTTGTACATACATACATATAATCACGCCTTTATCCCTAGAAGGTTAGGCAGAGGTGAATTAACACCCACATTTCACCAATAATTGTATACGGTCCCACGTAATAGGGGGTGAGCCTATTGCCGTATTCCGGGCACTATTGTTGACTCGAGCCATGCATCTGAGACTGAGTCTGTGCTGTATACAGGGTGTTACAGAAAGGTGTGGTCATATTTAAGGGTCGTTACACATGCCTGATAACCAGTCGATATGCACCGGCCAATGTACAAATAGTAATAAAGTGATGACATCGTTAGTCGTCTTACAAAATTGTTAAATTCGTTAAAATTTTCGATATTTAGCAAAAGCGGTAGGTCACAACACTATTGTATTTTGTTCTTTCGCGATATGTTCAATTGAGTTCAATAACCTCTGCAAAATCTCTAATCTCAGCTGTGCGCCTGGTAGCCGGCCTACCAAGCGTAGGTATAGTTAGATACAGGTTACATCAGAGATATTTTGACTATCACTTACCAGGGCGTGTTCTCCTTACAGCGAAACGGTGATGTACCTGATCTGGTACAGTCATAAGAACGCACTAATTTATCACTTCACGATCGCGACACAAGGAGTTTAAACTATCACTTATGTAGGCCACAAAAACATAACGAGTACATGTACACATGAATGGAGTTTATGACGCCACAGTATGCGTGAAACTCCAAGGCATACCTACGTTTAAAAAATTATAGCAACGCGCAACGGCTCGTTGCTCGATGCCGTAACATGCTACCACGCACGCTTCGAAACATATCTGGGGTTACGCTACGTAAATCTCTGATATTCGGGCTTCCATATTCTCTCTGCTGTCACATGCTGTACTGTACACTTTTTCTTCACGTAACCTCAGAGAAAATAGTCGACCGGAGTGAGATCCGGGGACCTCGCCGGGCAAGCGACTCTCACTTCACCGCCACGCCCAATCCTCTGATCAAAACGCATCTTTAAATACGCGCGAACTTCCCCCTTGAAATGAACGGGTTTCACTCCGATAACCGTTCCAGCTCGCCGGGTATCTACTCGTACTCGGGTCTACTTCAAAATGCTCGAGAATACGATCGTCTAAAGCAGTGGGCGTCGTAGAAGGTCGCCACGAAAACTTCCAGTGTGTTGAAGGCGGTTCACCATCTTCTTAAAACACTCCAAAGAGGGAAACCGCCGACGGTCACCCTCTAGTCTTCCGTCCACAAATATCTCACTGTACAGCCGACGAGCTTTTCGCAAGCTACCATCAGCTGCGCCAACACAAAGCATCATCTAATATTCGCTATTACTAAAAACCGACATTTTCACTGCACAACAGAACAACAACTAGTCTACAAATAAACATGTAAACAACCTACAGAAAAGAAGTCGGCACAAGTAGGTACATACGAATGTTGCCAACCATTAATCTATCTAATTCTAATTATCTAATTTAATACGTAGAATTTTGAAAAATCCACAGACCTTCCTTTCATTTTTAAGGTAAATATGACTGAAAAACCTGCAGTTAACTAATTAATGGTTAAATCAATCCCTTTGTTCAGAACAATATTCTATTTCTACTAAAAAGTACATTGCCTAGGTACATTTTGCTATCTGTTCGCGCTAAAAATCTGAACTGAAAAGTAAATGATAGCTTCGTGCTCAGTGGTTAAGGTCGGCCTTTCTACTGAAAATCACAAGTTTTAATCATACCGAGAGGAGATAGAGCCAGAGTAGAAAGAGGAGAAAAAGTTGAGGAATCAGGAAATAAGTAATACATAAAATTGTCACGATATTTTTCTTTGCATATGACAAGACTTACCTACTCTGCGGGTGACAAGACGCAAAACAAACGAACCGGATTTCGTCTTCTATCTTTTAAAAAGCATAAACGCGTAAAAATACATTTTAATCTACTAATAAATTTACCACTTTTTCATTTGAAATCTACGCTGCTTCTACTATTTTTAACATGCCATCTACAGATTTTATAAAATCAGTTATGGCAACATTGATGCCTACTGTTTTACGCACTTTGGCGCCAAATATTATGTCCTTGGCGGCACCGATTGTCCGTGTCAAAAGCGCCGCCACGCATCGCGGTCTCATCAAAGGACTCCGCGGCCGAACGTATTACCTATGAAATTAGGGTAGAGGTACAGGTTTACGTCCATTTAAAAATTTTATTTTAATATTTAAATCTGGATTTTTCAACTATGACTTTGTGCTTCTTTCAAGTGCAGAAACCCCCTCGCATTGAGTTTGGGTTGGACAATGAATGGACTATCGCGCTCAAATTTAATAAAAACCAGAGTTATGTACTTACTCTGAAAAAAAAATCGCAGCTACTATTCAATCTTCTCGTTGTCTGTTGTTATGTAAGAGACAACTTTTTCGACGCCGTGATTTTCGTATCATTCAATAACGGGTGGGCAAACAAACATACGACCCACTGACTGAACAACATTGTTATTAAAAAAGAGTATGTAATTCAGTAGAAATACATCCGATATTAAGAATGCAGAAAATAATAAAATTGTGACCATGGTCGAATACTAGTCAGTTCACCCTATTTAGGTATAGGAAAAAAATAACAAATGATTTTATCGTATCAATTATTTTAGGGTACCGTAAAATCTTGTTTCAAAAATTTTGAAGAAACGACTCTTACATTTTATGTTATCCTGGTATTTGAACATATTTTTGTTCACTTTTACCATACCTTTTTATGCTTTAAGAAAGGTTTTGTATTAAATAAAAATTGGTACGGAACCAATCATAATAAAGGGCGTGGCGATTTGGAGTGAAAGAGAAGATATTTTAATTTTATGAAATAGTTTAGGGTACCGCAATGAATGTTACTTTAACGAACACTTATGAAGGACCTCTTAGAGTTATGTTATCCGGGTACGACATGATATACCTTAGTAAGTTCTGTGTGCATTTTTGTACACTGCCGTTATTTATGTTGTGCGCCATTGTGCGCATTATCATGACACCTGGTTTCCCAAACGTAACGAACAAACAAATCTCAAAAAAATCCGATAATAAATAACTACGTAACTCAAACTAAGGCAAACGTGTAACGATCACAGTGTTGCGGATGCTGCTTTTTTATACCACTTAGGTGACAGACAAGCACATGGCCCACCTGATGAAAATTGGTTACCGTGGCCTATAAACGTATGTAACACCAGAGGGAACGCACTCGCGCTGCCGACCCTGTAATTACAGAGTTTCTGTGCCGTCAGTGTAGAAGACAAAGCAGGACATGCCTTTAGTTTTCTTACTGACAGCACGAATTCTCCAGTGAGCTCTAGCTACCCTAACACAACACGAAGTTATTATGGCCGCGGTATTCTGTTGGGCGGAGGTACTTCCGTAGTCGGACTGCTCAATTGGGCGGAAATACCGCCTTGTCCAACCTCCTGCTGGTCTCGAAGGACGAGAGCGTGCGGGGATGCGAGAGGAAAACAACCCTGTTTTCGAACCTGTTGCCATGTTAATTCCGTATGGAAAAGTACGATATCCTCATCTTACCCTGAAAAGGGGCGGCTCCTCAACCAGCCCTTTGAGGCTTTGTCTGCTCTCCACTGTGTCCTATGCTACTCAGGCACACATGAAGAGTCACCCAGCATCCCTTTACAGGGGCATTCCTGCCTCGGTCGGGATTTTGGGAGAGGAGGTGTGCTGCCGTCTTCACGCGCAGTTGCGCTGCGGAGATTCGCAACCAAGCATCTCTATTTATCGTGTACCTACCCAACAACTTGGAATTTTGTTCTATTTAACTTCTCATCAGGTGGGCCGTGTGCTTGTCTGCCACCGAAATTGAATAAAAACCGAAAATTTATTTTTTGCATAACATTTCAATAAAATTGGGTACGGAACCAATTTTAATTAGTTTCATATTAAGGGGCGTGGCTGGAAATTCGATAGTCCACGACTCCTGGTATTGAATGTAGGTTAACCTTTACCTAAGGTATCTTTGAGACAAGTCTTACATTTAGCATGGATGATTTCAGGAACATAAAAATGTTTTATTATTGCTAAAAGTAAATTTTGTTTTATTTTAATACTATTTTAACAAGTTTAAGCTGTTTCAGAATTTCTTTGCACGATATAAAAAAAAATTGTTTAGGTACAAAGTAAGTAATATGATATTGAGACAGGGCCTATCAAATCCGATCGTTTGGTAAACCTACTCGGGTTCAAACCGTAGAGTTCATTTGTAACAGCGCGCTGCAGCTGCTGCAGCCCTGGTTAGTTTTTTAGTGTTGTGCGTTTGTCGACAATTTCCACTAGCTTACACATGGTCGATAAAAAAGAAAATTAATTATCTACGTGATACAAAGTAAATTGGTGTTTATACTCCCGCGGAAAATTTATTTATATCACACGTAATGCGTCCCTCGAATATGACCACACCTTTCTGTAACACGTTGTATATCTGTCTGATGTTAAACAGCCCTATCCCTTAGTCGCCTTGTACGACACCGCATGGGAAGAGATGGGGTGGCCCTAATTCTACTCTGCCGGGAACCACGCGGTGGTAGCTTGTATTGTTTGTAAATAAATAATAATGAATTTAAACTTAAACAACGAAATACTTGCACAAAATGTCACTAAAGCCTACATTTAAACTGTAGACAAGCGTGTGGACCCAGCTTTAGATTATATCCGTATTGGATACTCGTACAACATATTATATCCTGTACCTACCTCACTTCCGGACTAACGTCAGCCTCGGTATGACGTAGCTGAAGTTTAACAACAAAATGCTAGTAACAGAATTAGTTCAATTAATTTTCTACCTCACTTTATTATAGTAAGTGCTTAGATAATAAAATGAAGGTCGAAATGGTTTCCTTTGATAAACTTTTAATGTTATTAGTTTTATCTATTAGTAGGTATAGTCAACGTCTTACTGATAATCTCACCTCCGGCAACTTGCTGCCCATACCGTCGGCGTGCGTTTTAGTCGGTTCAAGTTCGACATAACCTCTTCCACCGGCTCCGGTGGTGATAAATCCGTGATGATGGTGGGTACCCGTGGGGATTTTGCGCACAATAAAAAAAAGGTACAGTCAGCGTCAAAATTAGATGATCATTTACATTTCGTTTTGCGTAAATTACATAACATAACATAAACTCACGCCTATATCCCCGAAGGGGTAGGCTGAGGTGCTAGCACCCACATTTCGCCAGTTTATGTTTAGGTCCCAATGTAATAGGTGGCGAGCCTATTGCCATTAACCGGGCACTTATAAGCCTTCGAAAAGTCATTGGTGTGTGCCATGGTAAAACCTGGGATCGAACCCGAGACCTCTTCTCAGCAGTCCATTACCCATACCACTAGGCTACCGCGGTTATTAATTGTAAACGCGTAAATGTTATGTCATTGCGTAAATTAATTTTAAAAAAATAAAGAAAATGATGTCTGACTCGCCATCCTTATCCTTCTAGCGATTTTTCGCTTGCGTTAAATTATTGTGTATATTTTATTGGTTTGTAAGCGTTGTCTTACCTCCCAACCCTGAATGAAAAGTATGTACCAGAGCCGTTGTTTAGTGCGTGAAGTTGATTTGGATCTCGAAGGTGGGCGGGTATGGTTAAGGTCCCGGTACCTACACCTCTATATTTAGGTACTTTATGGGCTCTGTTGCAAAAAATTGAAATGTTGATTATAGTATAATTAAAAACATTCAAATTTTCAAGTTAATATATAATACATCAGTTAATTACCCCACGGCAGTCCACTGCTGGACATAGGCCTCTACCAATGTGCGCCATTTCTCCGATCCTCCGCCTTCCGCATCCAGTTTGTCCCAGCCACCTTTTTCAGGTCGTCCGTCCATCTGGCTAGGGGGCGTCCTACCTTTCGTTTACCTTCTCGCGGTCTCCACTCTAGGACACGTTTGCTCCAACGGCCATCGGTCCTTCGACAAACGTGGCCAGCCCACTGCCACTTCAACTTGCTTATTCTGTGGCCTATGTCGGTAACTTTAGTTCTCTGTCGGATAACCTCGTTCCGAATTCTATCCTTCAGAGAAACTCCAAGCATAGCTCGCTCCATAGCCCGCTGCGCGTCTTTTAATCTATGAACCAGCCCCACTGTAAGCGTCCACGTTTCGGCACCATAAGTCATAACAGGTAGGACGCACTGTTCAAAGATTTTTGTTTTAATAGGTATATAATATAATAATAATATATTCTTTATTACCATTTACAAATTTTGCATTACAGTTACAGTGTATACAGGTATAATAGGTAAATAGCTGACAGTGCAAGTGTAAGAATTGTTTTTAATGAGTTGAATCTCTGCCATCCAAGCTAAGATTTAACTTGTACACATGTTATGGATGAGTCGAGTAAGTTTGTAATCTATGTATTCATCATCTTAGTACTTTTGCCGTTGACTGTACCTACACTACCTACCTAGTTGTGCTATTGTTCAGTTTAAATCTAATATTATGCATATTGCATTGTATTGTAATGTTTGCTGAATAATTTCTCTGCAAGGGTTCCAAAAGAGACTCAATCAACAAAGAATTATCATAGAGTAGGCAATACGATTTGGAATAGAATGGAAGTAGGGACCACCCTGATGGTTTTAATTACAAACAATCGTGTGACTGCAATCTACACTTTATTTTTATATCACTCGAGTAGTAGAAAATCACATAGCCCACCTGATGGAAAGTGATTACTGTGGCATACGGACATGTGCTACACCAAGGGACTCACACTCGCACAAACTAAACTTAAACAAAACTAACTAAACTCAAACTTTTTTATTTTTTTCGTGTAAAACCACGGATACCCTCTCGCCGGAGCCGGTGGGAGAGGTTATGTCGGACTCGAGCCGACTAAAATGCACGTCGCCTGTAGGTCGTTTTTGATTGTCGAAGGTTAGGTTCACACCCTTACACACCGGCCGACCCAGGGCCATCTCCATAAATCAGGCCCTACAAGGGTGTGGGCACCACAGAGTCTCCAGTTCGTCCCTAGAAACGCCGCCGTAGCCTGCTTCTGCCAGGGTGACCGTGACTGGCGGCTCCACTCGTCACCCCCAAGTACTGCTGACACTATAAGAATAGAGATTTTCTGTCCAGAAAACAAAGAATGTCCTGTTGTACCTATTGTATTTACGACAAGCGGTAGGACCTGAAGGTCAAATCTCGTTATAAAAATATATTCTAAAATCTCACTCACCTCGATCTAACAAACACTAAAAATGGTATAGTAAAACAATTTTAAATTTTTTTCGATGACATCGTGATCATTTTTGACATATGGAAGATTGAGATTAGATTGAAACTGTTTTATTAGGAGAATTCGTCGAATTATTCAGTTGGCATGGGATTTCAATTGTTGGGAAAAAGAGTGAGGGTTCAGTTAAAGCCGCATGATAAGAGTTTGTTTGTAAAGCGTCCTCTCTGTTGGACACATACAGAACTAATAAAGTAGTAAAATCACTTAAAACCTATTTCAAAATATGAATTAGTGTCTACTTATTATAATTTATGTTCTAAGTTGTTAAATATATTAAGAGGTAGTAGACATGTATGTACGAGGTTTTATTAAAAGTAAACCGTCCCTGATAAAAAAATTCAGACTAATTTGGAAATTGAAATATGTAATAATTGGTCATATCAATATTGTAGGCTGCACTTGAGAACCAATTCGGGAACCCCTACATTATATTCATTTCAAAATAGTTAGCTTAAAAGCGGCTACTGCCATCTAGTGGCAACAGTGTAAACTATAAACGCGTCAATTCCAATCAGTAGATGTACGACTGAGCTTCTTCGTAGTTCGTAACACGAACGCTAGATGTCGCTAAAATGCAGATTTGAGTGAGAATGAACAATTATTATTATTCATGTTAATGTAATTCTAATTCATTTGTCCATATTTACCAAAGCATTGACTGTCCTCATTTAGTAGGTATCCAATTGATTTCAATTATAATTTTAATACATAGATACTCTGGATCAGCGTTGCTAGAATTCTTTTTTGGCAAATCAGGACTTTGAAACATTTTGAGTGAAAAATAGTGGGATTCTTTCGTCAAGATCGGGACATATTAAAAAATAGTATTAAATCAGATTTTTATTATATTTATCTTTGTATTTCAGTTTTCCTTTTTCTCTATAATAATGGTGAAGAACTCTGCACAGGATTGCTTTAGATTAAACTGGATGAGTAGTTAATTCTGATTTCATTAAATTTTAGTAGCACTTATTTTGAATTCCATTTTACATTCATCTGCGAATAAACGCGTTCAGGATAATTATTTTTATGTTGGGATACTTAATATGTGTATGTCACACACATTGTTTTTGGAAATAGTTGAAAAATGTTGAAGGTAGGTACCTATCATTTCAGTGCAGTGCAAATATCTTTACAATTTCTCAATAATTCACCTTAGAATGGTTTTAATAAGTTACATTCTTCATATACACTGTCAACTGAACAATCACCTGACGATTTTAATAGCGACACGGCGGCATTTTCAATTGTATCAAAAATGATTTTACTAAAGTGGGACCTTTTTTTTAATGTGCGCCAAATCCCCACCGATAACCCCACCGGGTTCCGGTGGGGAAGGTTATGTCGAACTTGAACCGACTAATACGCACGCCGACATGAGACGGCCCTTTTCGGGTGTGGGGACCACGGAGTACCCATCTCATCCCTGGGTATGGTGAGGCGGCTCCACCCGTCTCCCCCAGTCGCGCGCTCATGGGGGACGGAGGACATTTTGCGACCTCGGACGCCCGAGCCGCCTCTGCTCGCGGACGGCGCGGTTTGTGAGTTTCCTTCGCTCCCGCTCCACCGTCTCCTTCACGAGCATTACTTGCTAGTAAAAGGAGGCGCCCCATGCATACCTAATAGTTCAGTTTATTGGTAAATATAAATACCTAATTATATTGAGTTTATGACTTTCCTGTGCTAAATTTAAAAAAAAAACATAACAACAGAAAATGTTTTTATGAAAAAGAGTAAAGTACCTTATCATTGGATCCCATTATACATTTTGATAAAGAAATAATTATATTTTGTGATATGATTGGGGTCAAGAATTTAAGATATACTAAACTATACGGTTAGTCGGTCGGTGCCTTGAAAAGTTCGACAGCCAGGTCTATCTAGCACTTCAATATCGTCTGATATCGTTTGATATCCATCAGACTTCTTTTCTTAATATGTACTCAGCTCGTAAAAGTCGTACTACTTCCCCAAGAACGGGGCTATCAGATGCAAATTACCCACTGGTATTTCTAGAATATTGCGCATTAAAACAAACAAACGAAATCTCCAGCATTATTATTTGTATCTACCTAAGTTTCAGACAAAATCGCTTGCCACAGTTTTTTTTCTACAAATTAAAGGATGTGTGAAGTGCTGACCACCCAAATAGATGACCATCACCACTTCCTCAGTGGGTAGCGTATAGCGTTCGATTCCCATGTTGGACGGGCGATAAACGCCATAAATTATATTAACACGTGCCCCAGAGCGGACGCGGACTATTAATAGACATATTATGGGAACACAAATAGATCCTTCAGATAGATTTATTGGTTTTATTCATTGATGTTTTGATGGCAGGGAAAAATCGAAAATGAGTTTTGAGAATAAGGATATTAAAAATATGCTATCATCGTTTCTTTATTTTGATTTGGACCTTTGACATAATACTATACAGGTACACAGTTGCTAACAAAATGTATCGCATAAAACTTTATGAAATACGCGTTATGTTTTTGTTCGAGAGACACCAATGTCAACTTTTTCAAAAAATTCTACCAGAGCCACATTAGCCACGCCAGTAGGTAAATTTCTTTCCCCCAACGAGATTCAGATAGTTAATCAGGACGTGTGGTTGAATTTTAGGCAGCAGCGTTATGGTATGTACGAGTAAGGTTATGTCAATATTGTTCTTTAAACTGTCAATGTGGTAGTAATAGCATAGTATAAAAATAATAATGTAATTTTTTTTTTAAGACTAAGGCATATTTTGACGTTCACATTTTAAAATGTATGGTTCTGAAACTAAGCTGAAACTTGTATTTTGGGAGTCATTGTTCTAACGTTGTACAATCATTATGGCTTGGTAATAACCAATATTCTTTCCTTGTATATTTATAGCAAGTATACAACGAAAGAAAATAAGGAAAGTCTATATACTGATAGCACTAATACTGGTATTTATGTTTTTTTTTTTAATTAGACTCTGTAATGGATAACACCTACGCTATTTTTTTTCCTACCAGTTAATGACACCTATAGATATGCTAATTTAGACATTTGCATACAATGTTGTCTATGAATAGGGAAATACTGTCAATGGCCGTTGCTGAAGACTGTTTTTGTCACTTATTATACAGAAGTATTTAGTGAATGTTAAATGTTTAGCTTTGATAAGCTGCGTGGTTCCCGGTAGAGTAGAATTTGGACCACCCCAACTCTTCCCATGCGGTGTCGTACAAGGCGACTAAGGGATAGGGCTGTTTAACTTCAGACAGATATAGGTATACAGCTCAGACTCAACCTCAGATGCGTGGTTAGAGTCAATAATAGTGCCCGGAAGACGGCAATAGGCTCACCCCGTAATACGTGGGGCTGAAAACAATGATTGGTTAAATGTGGGTGTTAATTCACCTCTGCCTAACACGTTGTAGATAAAGGCGTGATTATATGTATGTATGCCTACGTTAAGTCATTGGCCTTAAAAGTCCTACTAGTCGAACTACAGATCTTTCATCATCATCATTCTCTAAGCCTTTTCCCAATTCAGTTGGGGTCCACTTTCCAGTCTAACTAAGATACGGCTGAAATTTCGATATTTTTCCGTAAAGCAACTTCCATCTGACTACCACAAACAATTGCTGAGATTGATAAAAAAAAAAAAAAAGAAGCCTTTTATTCCATGCACTGAATATTAAATTATTCAATTTAATTTTAGTAAGGAGGTAGGTCACGACGGTATTGCCGTCCGAATTGAGCGGACTACTCAATTCGGACGGGAATACCGTCGGGAAGTACCTCCACCCTACAGAATACCACGGCTATAATACATGGTGTTACATACGTTCATAGGTCACGGTAACCACTTTCTATCAGGTGGGCCGTGTGCTTGTCTGCCACCTAAGTTGTATAAAAAAAATTTACAAATAACCATACATGAACCCCTCAAGTTGTGAGGGTGCAGGCCTCCTCCAGAGAACGCCAGCGGTCTCTGTTTGATAACGATATCGCTAAGAATAAGAATAATTTATTTTAATAGGTAGGAGGTAGGACACGGCTGTATTTCCGCTCAATTGAGCAGTCCGACTGGGGAAGTACCTCCGCCCTACAGAATACTGCGGCTATAATAACTTCGTGTTGTGTTCCCAGCGGTGAGTAGGATAGCCAGAGCTCACTGGAGAATTTGTGCTGTCAGTGAGAAGACTAAAGGCTTGTCCTACTTTTTCTTCTACATTGACGGCACAGAAACTCTGCACTTACAGGGTGGGCAGCGCGACTGTGACTCCTCTGGTGTTACAAACGTCCATAGGCCATAGTAACCACTTTCCATCAGGTGGGCCGTGTGCTTGTCTGCCAACCAATTGGTATAAAAAAAAAGGTAGACTACAAATTTCTCCTTATAACAGTCCTAGAATGTAGGTAAAGTTAGATGCTATACAATAAAATTAGGTTATAAGGAGTGCTTAGGCATTCGTACTAAGTGAACACTGTATCACGAATGCCCAAAACCGCTAGTTAAACTCATCAAAATTAGACTGGAAAGTCGAAAAGACTCCGAGAATGAAGTACCATCTTAAACAAAAGCTTGTATTTTACTTAGAAAAAGACCCACCCAACATGAAGAGTCCGCAATTTCTGGTGAGGTCATTTTTATAAGGTTCCACGTAGATGTAAGTGTATTTTTAGTGTATAAGTCATTGATATTATTATTACTAAATTGTATATGTATACAAAGAACTATGTTCAAATAGGACTATCAAAGTAGGCCTATCGCCTTGAACCGAGTAAGGAAGTTGAACGCGATTAACTTTTATAATGTCCGGTCATAGGTTTATCGTTTCGCAAACAATTCGCAGTACCTAAGTAGGTATTTGGCACTTAAACTGCTTAAATATAACATTTATGGTTGTAAATAATAATCTAACAGCCAATGTAGGTGCATAGACTAGAATTAGAGCAGCAAGTGTATTTTTACACTTATAATGATTCAATTTTGAAGTAATTACTATGCTTAAAATCCCTATAAAAACTGAAATACTTACCTAACCCTCTTACGTATTAATTTAAGGTTTTAAATACTTGGTATTTTCCTAACTCCCGCCTTAAGACCCTCAGGGAAGAGGAGGTTAGGATTCTCTTGAATTTATAAATACTGTGTCACCTAAAACTTTGCTCATTATTGTAGAAGTGTTGAAAGGTGAAGAAATGGCAAATGCAATATTATTATTATAGATATATCATATTATAGTATTATAGCGAATGAATATCTAGATTGATTATTATCTGAGTATTGATCCCGGTTGAATCTGTGGACTCACCTCGAAGCCCGGCGTTCGCATATTTTAACATTTAATTAATTTGGTCAATGATAATTCATTGTGAGAGCGACTGCCATCTGATCGTGCCAAACTGAAACACCCCTATTCTAGTTGTCAGAGCCCCATCAATCAAAAGCTGCACCAGCGAACAGGAGCTCAAAGACCCTAATGAATGGGGATTCACACTTCAAAATAATATGCAGATTATTTTCTATTAACAAACATTTATTTATAATTTGTTTTTATTTTCAGGTAAGTCGTCTTCTTCATTGACAACACACCTCGTGTATTTACTGGTAATGTAGTGTATTTAAAACATGAAAAACAATGTAATACTTATATATTATTGTTAAAAAGAAACATATCTGTTAGTGTCTGTTGCCAAGTATTTGGTTTCTAATTTTCAATTTAATTTAGTATGGTTTGTTGTAGGTATGTTATGTTAATACAAAATTAATAAAGATTGTTAGTTACAAACATACAAATACGCCTTTATCCACAGAGGGTTAGGCAGAGGTGAAATTAATAGCCACATTTCTTTAACCATTGAATTCGGTCCCACGTAATAGGGGGTGAGCCTATTGCCATCTTCCGGGCACTATTATTGTTGATTGAAGCCATGCATCTGAGGCTGAGTCTGGGCTGTATTTATCTGATTGATGTTAAACAGGCCTATCCCTTAGTCGCCTTGTACGACACCGTATGGGAAGAGATCACAAATCTAAATGTGCATTTCTGCGAAACGACCATTTTTAAAATTAATTCACACAAACTGAATTCCTTAGTTTGTGAATTAAATTATTAAATTGATACCTCTAGACAAAATTAGGTAGTAGTGCGTTACTATCCAATTTTTCTAGAGGTATCTATTGGAACGAGAATAAATAAAAGTACAGGTGAGCACCATAATATGCAGTCGACTAATAAATAAATTACGTATTTGCGCACCCCTTTATTGGACTTCAATCGTTATGTTTGATGTATTATATTGTGTCTTCGATGCGGGTGTTACTAAATTCATATGAAACAATTAAAAAACAGCTCCCCCAACGATTTAAATATGGTTATTATCTACGAATAACCCTTTTATTAGTTACACACACGTTTTATCGATATTTAGATAGAGGGATCACAACGTAATCCCTACTGGGGAAATATTCTCTCGCTATTGAATATCGCAGATGTATGGGGCCATCAAATTCTTCGGAGCCCAAGGCAATTTCTCTGCTAGTCGGTATATACCGTCGGCATAACCGGCTGATTGACAGACGAGACTACTCGCGAATGCCTTATTATAATGATAATATGACAAAAGGGTTTTAAGTTTTATCAAAATCGGGCTTGTGACTCCTTTGATCATTTTTCGCTATTTCTTATAGTTCTGGAATTGGCCGCCCGTCTAGACAGCGTGGAAACTCTATACCAACGCCTCCCAACATTGGAAGAGGCCTATGTCCAGCTGTGCACTGCGATGGGCTAATTGATTGTTTGAATGATAATATGCAAATATGTAGATGACAATCATTCTAGGTAATGTTACCTTTTTTGTGGTTTTATGAAAGTAACATTTCTGACATTTGCCTGCGGTACTAAAAAAAATTGGATGGTATTTAAACGTATATCAAAAAGAGTACATTTTGTACGACAAAATAATCCAAATTCACATCAAAATACTGATTGATCACCAACAAACTACTGAAAGTAAGTAGTTAGTTAGCAACCAACCAACCAACCAATTATAAAAAAAATTACCACAAAGACATAAGGCGGGAGCGGAGCTCCCGCCTTAGTCTTCTAACCTAACCTATCCATTTCGGGGTGGGTGGTGTGATCACCACAAAATACTGATTGTGCATCTAATTAAGTTCAGAATGATTTCTGAACTTAATTAGATGCACAATCAGTATTTTTACTGAACGCGAAAATATTATCTAAAAAAATTAATCGTTTTGATTGTAACTTTACAAATGACCAATTATTATTTGCAATTTACCGGACTAATAATACTTGAATGGACATTTTTAAAGATTTTTTTTTGTATAACCTCATGTTTTCTTTTTAATTAACAGTATACCTATATAATTAGCAATTGTGATACATTAAGTCAATACAAATTAGTCAATAAATTAATCAAATAACCCGCTCCTGACCGCTCCCGGCGCAAAAGTGCCCATCACACTCGTCGCGTTTCCACGCTGGATTGCAATGGCCAGCCTTTTAACCAGGAACGTTCCGGAACAGGAGTCACCAGTTGTCTCTATGAGCCTATTTCCAATTTCTTTTTAATTAAAAATACAAATAGTTTTTGGTATTTTTAACCAATTTTCGGAAAATGCCCATAATGAACAAAGCATGTTCAATACTCAATACATTTATTGCACACCATAATGTGATACAAATGTCAGATTAAGATTAAGTTACAATTATGGACCCTGTTGGGCACAGCACAATGTTTGGAGAGAGGGATAATTTGCTATTTATACCTTGTCATTTGAAGAGTGATCATAAATAATGATAATGACGTGAGCAGAAGTTTTAATCACTGTTCAAGAGTAGGTATATACAATACAGACATTCAATAATGGAATTTAAATATAGGCAATATTAACTGATAATAATAAATTTTAGTTCTATGTCCGTACTAACATGTTCCTCTAAAGTTTAGAACTTTTAGAACGGGACGCGACATCCGTTAATAAATGAGTCCACAAGTATGTTAATTCCTCGAAATCATTACAATGATAATGAATCTAGAAAACTCACAAAAAGTTCCTATCGTACATTCATCAACTAATGCAAAGTTTCCCGTAAGTAATAACGGCGCATGTAAAAATAATATGCATGTAAGTAGTTCCTGGTTGTACATGCATATTAATAACTGCATAATGCGTTTGTTTATCACATCTATGCACTGTTTACTGCGGTGTACTCTTTGAAACGTATCACTTTCTTATTGCATTTATTTGAATATGTCTATTACTGAAGCGGATCAGGTCGGTCTGGAAGATTAGTCTCCCTCGTAAGTTATTAGAATGATATTGTTGAAATTCGTTATTTTGTGGATTTTTTATAATCAAAAGAGAGCAGAGGGAGAACTAGCGGCAAATAATTTCGAAAATAGGGGCAAAATATAACATTATATGTAACTCTATTCCCCCGAAATTGAATAATTCAAACAGTCAACCACAATTTTCTTATTTTATTTCATAAGTAACTTGGCGGCTACCATTCTACCATGCACGTAGATCCAGATAAGTCATTCCAGCGACCTCTGTGGCGTAGCGGTAAATTGTACAATTGCGAAATCACAGATAGGGGTTCGATACACGCCGAGTGCAAATATTTGTCAAACGTTCAACCGCGACGCCATGGAGATAAAACAACAACATTTACAGTATACGTACAGTTACAAAAGATTGAGATACTTTTGCATTTTTTATTTTCATTTTATGATTTTTTTTTAAATTAATTGGAATTGAAAGATATATGAGACCGCGGTAGCCTAGTGGTATGGGTAATGGACTGCTGAGACGAGGTCTCGGGTTCGATTCCAGGTTTTACCATGGCACACACCAATGACTTTTCGATGCTTTTCGAAGTTATGTGTGTATTTATCGCAGGTTTATAAGTGTCCGGTTAATGGCAATAGGCTCGCCACCTATTACATTTGGACCTAAATATAAACTGGCGAAATGTGGGTGCTAGGACCTCTGCCTACTCCTTCGGGGATATAGGCGTGAGTTTATGTTATGAAAATATATAAAATCCCACATTTTCACCCTTCTACTACCATAACCCATTGAAATAGCGGCAAAACAACATTTGCCGGCTCAGCAAGTGTAAATTCAAAATTTAACTGTATTACGATCAATCAGTAAGTATCCCCTATAGAGTCCATATGTAGTCCAAACGCATTAAAATCCAAAAAGCACTTCCCATTTGCTATATTTGTCTAAGTTTACAAGCCCTCGCCTGAGCACGGCACCAATAAAATATTTACGACCTATCGAATTGATACTTAATGGGCCGCTATAAAAAAGTATCGCTTTATGTACTCTTTGATTACTTAATAATCCTTATGTACTACACTTTATTTTAGGGGTGTACCAGCTTTTTTTTATAATATTTAACTTTAATAATTCGTTTTATTGATATAAAATAAATAATTTATCGTGGGTTTTAAGTGCCCGGTTAATGGCAATAGGCTCGCCGCCACCTATTACATTTGGACCTAAACATAAACTGCGAAATGTGGGTGCTTTGTCAAATTATTATTTTGACAAAAAAAAAAAAATTGTCAAATTATTTATTTTACATAACAATGTAAACTAAATAATTTGACAAAAAAGGGCTGTTTAAAATCAGACAATTTATAGTCCAGACTCAACCACAGATGTATGGCTCGAGTCAACAATAGTGCCCGGAATACGACAATACCTCCCACCTGCTTGCACTATTCCGGTTACACGTATCCTCCAGACTACCTCGCTTCGCCATTACACCACTTCATTCACCACTTAGAAGGGCTACGTACGAGGTGCTAATTCCCCATATGTAGTGTGTAAGACGATCGACAGTTGCAGTGATCAAATTGATCTTAACTTTGACTCTTTGAGTATCGAGTCGATTCTCATGGGTTTGGCTGATTTTGAATCATGGCTTAGTTTGCTTTAGGTTTCAGTTTAAAATACTACATTGGCTCTAGACACTTTTTTGTTTAATCAGATTGTATTTGTAAATGTATTGTGAACTTGCTTTTATTTTTTGTGTGTATATTCTTAGCGGAGTTTACTTATAAGTGATTGTTGGATTATGTTATGATCTATAATCTTTGCCTGAACTTAGTGTTAGTATTTTTATGTAAACAATTTTTGTTGAACCTTATCTAATAATAGAAATAGAAAAGAAATAGACTCACCCTATTACCTACGTGGCACCAGACTCAATGATTCGTGAAATGTAGGTGTTAATTCTTCAAAAAAGTTCTTTTTTTATACCACTTAGGTGGCAGACAAGCGCACGACCCACCTGATGGCAAGTGGTTACCATGGCCTATGACGTATGTAACACCAGAGAAGCCACACTCGCGCTCCCGACCCTGGAAGTACAGAGTTTCTGTGCCGTCAGTGTAGAGGACAAAGCAGGACAATCCTTTAGTCATCCCACTGATAGCGACAGCACAAATTCTCCAGTGAGCTCTGGCTACCCCACTCATCGCTGGGAACACAACATGAAGTTATTATAACCGCGGTATTCTGTAGGGCGGATGTACTTCCCTAGTCGGACTGCTCAATTGGGCGGAAATATCGCCGTGTCCTACCTCCTCATAAAATAAGTTCTAATCCTCCCGGGATAAAGGCGTGATTGTATTCATATGTGGATATGTATGTGAAATGTATATGGTTAAAATTAACTTTATCAAATTAATTTTATCTACCTAACACTTGCCTCGGAGAGCAAGTGAACCCAGTAGGCCAAGCAGGTCCTGCAGGTACATGCTGTAAGAACGTTTCGAACGAGTTTGACATTTGAATTCGCTGTGAGATTTCAATGGCACATGCTCTAAGCTTGGTGACGTCACGTTAGAGCATGCGCAGTTGAAATCTCACCTCGAATTCAGCTGTCAAGTCCGTTTGATCGTTTGAAACGTTTTTACAGCATGGGCCTGCTGTAATATGAAGTTTATTGAAGACGTTGCGTGTTGTACAGAGTAGTGGTTAGTGGTACATAATGTACACTTCCTTATTGACGGACAGGGTTGGGGGCTAGATAAGCCTCGTAAAAGTTAAGATATGGAAAGAAGAAAGTGAAGTGATCCCGGGCTCAATATTACAAGCTGGATGCAAAGACTAAAGGGATAGGACTGTTCTCGATCCGACTTGACGGCATTGCACCCGCCCCCTATTACATGAAACCGAAAATCGTATTTGGTGAAATGTGGGTGTTAATACGCCTGTTTACCACTTCGGGGATGAAAGTGTATGCAACCGAGATTGACGCTCGAATGATGAGGTCCTGCTCCTCTAGGCAAATAGCAATTCATTGGCCAGTGTATTGTAGAATAGAGTGACAAATAGTATGGGATTTGACGTATGTGACGTTCGTTGACAACTGTCATATACGCTTCTCTAGGAGGCTGAGCAGCTGTCAACATGATAAAAAAAACATTCATCATAATTTAATAGCTCATTTGTTACCTCAGTGGTATAAATAATAAAGTCACAAGCTGTAGTACATTGACCGCACTCTGTTCGATGTCCGATTGTGTTATCTTTCGTTATAATGTATGCGGGTTCGCGGTCAGCGGTCTGGTCTGGACTCTCACGTGTAGGTACCTTTTAGGAACCAATTAGAGAGTTTCATTCTGTCCTGATTGACTTATACCTGCTTAAAGCGGAAATATTTGGTCGAAAACTCCTATAACCCGATTACAACACCACAATTAGCCAAGGTATAATACAATTATTGGATTCCTATTATGTCCATCCCATAGGATCCTAGGTAGCCTAGTGGTATGGGTAATGGACTGCTGAGACGAGGTCTAGGGTTCGATCCCAGGTTTTACCATGGCACACACCAATGACTTTTCGATTCTTTTCGTAGTTATGTGTGTATTTATCGCAGGTTTATAAGTGCCCGGTTAATAGCAATAGGCTCGCCACCTATTACATTCGGAGCTAAACATAAAATGGCAAAATGTGGGCCTCTGCCTACCCCTCCGGGGATATAGACGTAAATTAATGTTATGTTATGGGTCCAATAATTTAAGAATATTATGACTTTGTACTAAATCAGGCAAGAACTCATTCCATTGTCTAATCATCAAGATATCATTATCGCCTGAAAAGATGCGGAAAAAATATTTAAGATATTTTTGTGTTACTTAGGGTTTAGCTAGATTGAAATAAGAGAGGGTTAGGTTAGAGAAATACATTTTAATGGTAGATGTCAAATTAAAATTTTGCTTTGCCTAACCGGGTAATAACAGAAGAAATTCCGGGAAGGTATCGTTATGGTTGAGAATTTTTATTTTCTTCATACTTTTTACCGTCAATTTACAAAAGTGTAGGAATTGTAGTCTTTACCAACGTAAAAGGGTAAAACCGTGGTACACAGCTAGTTAGCTATTAGTTATAATATAATGTATCCCATCCGATAACGTGCAGACGAGTTCCGACAGCTGGACTTAGTCACCCAGAGGCACCAATTCAGACAATTTAAGTTCCTACAATTACTAATTGCACCCAATATAGACCAATTAACGCCGCTTTTTGAGCGTCGCCTGTGCATTTAAAAAATATAGACTTCGATAAATATTTTTGTCGACATGTCAGATATATTTTTAACCTTTTAGAGGATATTTGGATGGTTGCGTGCAAGAGGATATGACGAAGAAGTAGTTGAGGAGATGACGTTTGACAGGAAAGTATTAAAGAGAATTATGAATTATGCTGATGGTAAACCCTTTGTATGAGGAAATAAGCGAGCCATACTTGTAGTTATGAATCGTATCGTATTGCATACAAAAACAGATTTAATTTTTTTTTTTAAACGAAACATATGCTTAAGTAGGTTCCTTGGACCTCAAGTAATATAAATAGGTTTTAAATTGAGGTCGTATGGGTATTTTTATGATAGGATATGAACTTTGAAGTCGCACGAGTACTTACTATCCCATAAGTATATGTTGAGAAACTCAATTTCCATTTCTCAAGTCAAAAACTAGCCTACATTAGGTAGGCCTGTGGGTGACGGGTGAAGCCGCCTGTCACTCTGGCAGAAGCGGGCCACGGCGGCGGTGCCTCCCCATTTCCGGGGACATGTTGGGGACTCTGGGGGGGACTCTGTGGGGGACCACAGGGACAGGGACACACCGGAGGAGAGGTCTGGGGTGCGAGTGATATGCCTCTTAAGACCCACAGGCGGCGTGCGTTTTGGTCGGTTCGAGTTCGACATAACCTCTCCCAGCGGCTCCGGTGGGGGGGGGGGGGATACGTGGGGATTTTGGGCACGTAAAAAAAAGTATCGTCGTCTTCGTCATCATCGTCATTTAAATTAATGACCAGTTGATTGTCCATTACATTATCAAAGTGTACGTCTCTTTCGAAGTCGTCCATTATTATTTTCTTTGTTTTTTGTACTACTTTACTCCAATCTTCCTGTGTAACTTGGGCACATGCTTCCTTTAATAAACCTTCCATTTTCTTGACACTGAAGGGTGGTTTTGTGTTGTGTCTTGCTGCATAACCTGTAAAACAATAATGTAACTATTTGATAGCAGACGAAAACCATTGTTTAAATTATAAATGTTAGAAGTACTCGTGTTATTATTATAATATTATAAAATATTACCTTTAACTTGGGCCCAAATCAGTTCAATGGCATTATATTGGCAATGGTACGGAGGAAGTCGTATGACTTTGTGCCCGTGCTCTTCGGCCAATTGGTCAATTACATATGTCGGTTTTGGTGGTTTATGCAATTTCACTAACTGTAATAATTCAGCTTTTAATAGTGACATGTCGGCATCCACTCCTTTTCTTTGCAGCCATGCCACCAAATCTGCTTTCTTATTGGCTGACGTAGGTGCTTTATCAATTTGCACAGAGTGGTATGGGGCATTATCCATTATAATTGTGCTGTTAGGAGGGATATTCTGTAATAAATTTAAGAACCACTCTCGGAACCTTACTGCGTCCATTTCTTCATGATACTCTTTAGTGCTTTTGGATTGGAAAGCTAATAAAGAGTTTTCCACGAAGCCTGTAGACGCTGACCCAGCATGGCATATTATGAGGCGTCCACCTTTTCCTATCGGCACCTTCGAGCACGAAGCTTCAGAATCATCAGTCCATGTTTTCGGCACAGAATGGTTGGAATTTAGCCAAGTTTCGTCCAAAAATATTACATTATCCCAGTTTATAATTTGTTTAACTTCGCGCAGGAATGTTAGTCGCTGCATAATTATGTCATGTCGCTCCATAACAATTTTTCGTTTGTCAACTTTTTTGTATCTGAAGCCAATTCCTGTTATTACCGTTCTCAACGACTCTATGCTTCCCTTATACAGCCCGGCATCTTTTAAAGTTGCACATAACTTTGCCAATGTTGGAAATTCGCCTCTTGTAAAATACCCGTATATATGGTTTCTAATAGCATGACTATCGAATTCATCGATGCCTGTCACAGGTTTATTTCTTTTTCGTTTTTTCGGTGTGTGAAGTACGTTACTGTCACTCCCCGAAGGCCCATATTTTTCACTTAATATTTTGCCAACGGTGCGGCTACCAATACCGAGAGCTTCACCGACGCGATCCCGAACTTGTGTAACTGGCAGTAGAAGTCCACCATTTTGAGATTCACGCTCAAAATACTCGTGTAATTTCACCACCAATTCACGAGCCTGGCTGTTCAAAGTACGTCCTCTTTTCGACATTATTAATAAACACTTGCTTAGTTCGGAGTCCAGTATAAATATTGCCAAGGTAAACGGATAAAGAATGATCAGTCCAGAAAAGTAATAGCCAAGTCACAAATTGTAAAACACAAACGAGAAAGCAAGTACGCGCACAGTCAGCTTCCAAGATGGCGAGAGACTGCTGACGCCGAACCGACCGAGCGGACCGCGTGCGCTTGTAGTTGGCAGTGTTGCCAGAAAAAAAAAATTGTAGAGACTTGGACACCTGCGATTTTGCCTATTGACCTAAAAATAATTAAATTAATTTATTTTAGGGTATCTGTGTATTCAGTGCATTATGCGGTCGCGCAGTAACGTCGTTAATTTATAACATCAGGCAACAACATTTTTGTGAATGGGTTCTACATACCTTATTTTTATTAGTTTTAGACGTAGAAATAAGACTTAGAAGAAAAAATTGTAATTGTAAAATCAATGGATGTGCTTGTTAAAAATTTGTTTATTTCTCTGTAATATGCAAACCCATACTATCATACACAAAAATAAATGTAAAAAACACTATCCCTGACTCCATTTACTATTTCGACAGCGTTAGCGCGAGAAACCCCGACTTATTTGGGCGCGAAAATCAAAAATCGACAAATCGCTTTCGACAACTTTTTAAAGAAGCAAATATATTTGATTTATAAATACGTATTTTTGGTGAATGGGTTTTATCTCATATTTTACGATTACATAACTATTTAGTTATGTAATCGTAATATGTGAGATAAATCCCATTCACATGAAAAAATATTTGTTTGGTTGTCAAGTGTAATTTGTAAATAATACATTCGATTTTTCGTATATGTAAACGATTTTTTTGCATACAAGTGTATCCGAAGAGTCGCAACACTACGTGCAGTGACCTAACTACGTAACTTTGTAATGCGGTCAAGAATATAACTATTAGAAATTATTTACTGTGTAAATATGTGTTATTTTGCTTTGTTTGAAAGTTTTCAATTACATTTAGATATTAAGAATTGTACATTTTTAGATACAATAATGAAATCTTTCTAAATTCATGGTTTTATGAAAAAGGTTATCGAAACTGAATAATGTACGTATGAACAAAGTTGTTTCGGTTTGAAAAATATGAAACGTCAAACGGTACCTCTTAGATTTGATGGACTGTAATACTCAAATGATGCCCAACGCAACTCAACCGGATAACACTTAACTCGATCTCAAACGAAATATGTATTTCTGTCACCACAAATTTACTATAAAGTGACAGTGATAGCATGACACATGACGTTTCATATGAGTTGCGCTTGAATAGTGGGTCGTTTGTCTATCTATAATACCAGAAAGTTCAGAAACCATCTTTGACGAAGCCGTACTGTTATGTATACTATATAATTGAGGATAAATCTGGAATATTTCTGTGAAATCTGTTTCATGTATACACGTGAATATAACTTTACCATGCTATGTTATCCCTTGTTTTGACTAAGAAACAAGTTGAAAACTTGTTACAAATTGTAAAGAAATATAAAACACAATTGACTTTGTGTTATCACTTTGGTGGCAGACAAGCACACGGCCCACCTGATGGAAAGTGGTTACCGTGGCCTATGGACGTATGCAACACCAGAGATGTTACACTCGCGCTGCCGACCATGAAGAAACCTTCTGATGTCCCTCTTGAAGAACCCTATATTGTAGGTGCTTGGGAAAACCGCAGCAGGGAGGTCATTCCACATCTTAAGTGTGCGTGGGATGAAGTTTCTTTCATACTGCACAGTGCGCACCTTCTCAGTTCGCAATGTGTGAGGATGAATTCCCTGCCTATGGCGAGAGGTGCGATGATAGAATGTAGCTGTGGGCATCATGTTAAACAATTCATCTGAACACAAACCATTGTATAGGCGGTAGAACACATAGCGAAGCAAAGTCCCTCCTAAGGCTAAGAGTTTTCACACTACCTGTGAGTATGGTATTGTCAACCAGCCTTTATACTTAAGTCCAAAATTATATGCAGAGTTTCATTACAATTTTACGTTCACTCTGCAAATTGCTTTTTAATTTTGAACTTTAAGAGCATTGATTTAATGTTTAAAATTAAATGGATCTTTTAGCAGTTTTCGTGATATGACAGTGGTTTTGCTTTAGCAGAATCGAGGCCCAGATTGACTAAAATCTTTAACTAAAAAGTTTTTGTTCATACACCTCTATTGAAAGCAATAAGTTCATCCTCTATCGAAAATATGGGTTTAATATACAATACATACATACATATAATCACGCCTTTATCCCCGGAGGGTTAGTCAGAAGTGAATTAACACCCACAGTTCACCAATCATTGAATTCGGTCCCACGTAATAGGGGGTGAGCCTATTGCCCTATTCCGGGCACAATTGACACGAGCCATGCATCTAAGGCTGAGTCTGGGCTGTATATATCTGTCTGATGTTAAACAGCCCTATCCCTTAGTCGCCTTGTACGACACCGCACGGGAAGAAATGGGGTGGCCCAAATTCTACTCTGCCGGAGCCACGCTGCGATTTAATATACAAACACTTGTAAATTCCACTTCCCAGACATACAGGCGTGAATATAACAAGGTCGAAAACCATACCGGATAAGTGAATAGGGTGACTGCCGTGGCTGGTATTCTTAGCTTTTGTTTGTTTTATAATCTGAATGTTTACGTTTAGACCTCACCCTTCACGAAAGTCAGGGCCACCGCCAGAAATAATAACAGCAGGTAGCACTGACATCGTTTTGTTGTGAGAAACAACCATGAACCCACAGTTCCGGTTTTAATTTCCTGGCCTACGCCTCGTCGACGAGGGTCAGTGACAGACAAACGTAGACTCATTTGAAGTAAGAGCTTTATTTTTATACCACTTAGGTGGTAGACAAGCACACGGCCCACCTGATATAAAGTGGTTACCGTGGCCTATGGACATGTGTAACACCAGAGGAGTCACACTCGCGCTTACAGGTACAGTTTCTGTGCCGTCAGTGTAGAAGACAAAGCAGGACAAGCCTTTAGTCTTCCCAATGACAGCATAAACTCTCCAGTGAGCTCTGGCTGCTCTACTCACGGCTGGGAACTCAACACGAAGTTATGATGGCCGCAGTATTCTGTAGGGCGGAGGTACTACCCCAGTCGGACTGCTTAATTGGACGGAAATACCGCCGTATCCTACTTTTGTTGTTTTTGCTGCTTTTGTTGTTCGCTGTACCTACTTGTATTGAACCTAATACGAGTGTTCAAAAAGGAATATCATCCTTTATGTATTGACTCTGTGGCGTAGCGGTAGAACGTTCGACTGCAAGGCAGGGGGTGCGGGTTCGATTCCCGCTCAGTGCAAATATTTGTATTCATTAATATGTATATTTGCATTGGTTTGGGTTGTTCTATGTAAAGTATGTATGTATTTACAAAAAATAGTATCTAAGAATGATTACTTATCCACATGCTAGATTCCATAACACAAGCTAGTTAAGCTATGCTTAGTATGGGTCCAGATAGCGATGTGTAGAATGTTGTAGAATATTTATTTATTTATTCATGTGTGCTTATTTCAACTTTATTTTATAAATACCTGATGTGTAAGGTACCTACGGACGACCTGAAAAAAGAGTGGGACAGACTGAATGCGGAATGTGAAGGATCGGACAAAATGGGATCGAAATGGGCGCATTGGGAGAGGTCTATGTCCAGCAGTGGACTGCAGTGGGCTAATAGATTTATTGATTGTGTAAGGTACCTACTTAGAAGCTTACTCGTACATCATCTCGAGTGACACATGCCGTAATCGTTTTTTTTTTCACAATAATATCAATAAATGTTGTCAGAAAAATCAGTTAGCATATATTAACAATCTCATGACAAGTTCTCTAATGCACGAAAGCTCGCTTTTTCACTCGTAGATATAATATATCTCTAGGAAAACATTTGTGCGATATTGCCTCTTCTCTACAGAAACACTTAACTGAATACTGCAAGTTTTGTATGTTGCGTTTATGTAATTTCCTATATGTACTTACGTGACAATAACTAATAGTGATCAGTACTGATAACCAGTTACATCTGGCAAGCCATGTGTGTTTGTTTGTCATCATAGTGTTATCTAATATAATAAAAATCTATGTTTGTTCCTATTTATGCGCTGCTGTTATACGTCATTCGATCCCGATAAATTTTTGTCAACTGATAATAATTTGCAGTTACGAGAGATAGTACCTTTAGTTATAGACATAGTACGTACCTAGTAGATGGTGCAACAGTTGGGTTAATAGGATTTTTGAGGAAACTATCCCGCGCGTAGCAGTTACGTTCTCCTATATGAAATTTCTCTGAGTAACATTAAGTGAGTGAATTTCGAAAAAAGAGAAAACCGCGTTCTGTTTTCGAAAAACAAACTGCTCAATGTATCCACATCTTAACATGTATGTGCGAACTCCAGAAAACACTGGCCATTCACACTCATAACGTTGTTTTACGGATATACGACCTTAATTAATACTGATAAGGTTTATATTTGTGTGCCTAATTTGAAATTGATATTCCACATGAATGGGCTTTGTAATCTGTAGTTAACTTTGTTCATTCAACGTTAGTGTTACCAATCAAAAGTATATTTAGAGATAATGGTTCAAATTAAATTGATCATTTATCATTTACCATAGAATTGTTTACTGTTTTTAAGCAAACGTTTTAGTAAATTCCTAAATAAATTTATAGATTTTGTTTATCTTATGTTATGTTAAATTTATAGATTAACAAAATACAGATAGATCATAGCATTCTTGTAGTTTAAAAAAATTGTTTAAAAAAGGAATATCAATATAACGGAATACCAAATGGACCTCCATGTCATTCAAATTAATCGAGTAGAGTATCAAAATGAAGGGAATATGAAAAAGATTGCATAAATATATACATGCCATATCATAATTAGAAGTTTAATATAAAATTTATAGTTATGAAATAAAAAACCCGACTGCTGTCTAAAAAATCGAAACAAGTTTGATAGCAAACGGTACCCATTCAATTTTCTTTCTGTTAATGATTGGTAAATGGGTAATGCCTGCTATCAAACTTGTTTCGATTTTTTAGACAGCAGTCGGGTTCTTATTTTCAGCTAGCTATTGAAAATAAAAGCTACACAACATTAACTTTGCTGAAATACTACAATTAGTGGTATATTACCAAAACAGATAAAGGCCAAAAATTCCCCCCGATTGTCTTGATGGGGCCCCAAACACCTTAGTTACTAATAAGTAAATTGTGTATGAATAGGATAACCTTTGTGCTCAAGATCGTCAGTGCCACGGTAGGAATTTGTCATATCATTGATATGCTATTGTTTGACTATACGAAGTGTGTGAGAACGGCGAGAACAAAAGCGGTATTGCCACAAAAACTAAAGGATTTACATACTTGTCTATTTGCGGAAAACAAAAGTGTATATATTTAGTTATCTTAGCTTACTTTATTGCCTTGAAGCTATATTAGTAAAGAACTTAATTAAGATTAAACTGGCTGTAGGGAATAAATAAATAATAAGACTACTTGACCAGCAACAAAGTGTCACTTTTTGTGCTATTTATAGACATAGCATAGAAAAACACGCCTTTATTTGTGTAGACTGACTGGTGTCAGAATTCATTAATTTATATGTTTACCTACCGTATCCCGATCCAAATCTATGATTATAGAATTAAAAAACATAGTAGTCAAAATTAACCATTTACATCTCAAGGAAAACATATGAATTTTAAGGATAAATCCAAATTTTGGAAATATTACGATATCTACAAAAATGTTTAACAAAAATGTCTCTATTTTTCTATTGAATCGTAGTCATCCTACTTTGTACAGCCACATGAAAAGTAGATTTTGATGAAAACTAACGTCATTAAAAGTGTTTGATGTAGATTGTAAAACAATAAGCTTGTATTTATTTTTAAAAGCAATAAAAAGTTACAAACATGTTATGACTTTTGCTGCTTTTTAGTCAAATTAGTAACATTTATTCAACGTCAAAACGGAAAGTTATAAAGAAACTTGTATGAAATAATTTATTGTGACGTCATAATGTTTAATAGTCAAATCATTTACAATTATAGGTTAGGTAAATCATTTAAAATAAATAAGAAATATAAAATAATAACCGACGCCAATTTTATCGCTCTTTTACCATTCTTAATTTATGAGCTGAGTTAAATAATTTATTTTAACTACAGAAAAATACCTAACTCATTATCCAATTTGATTATTTATACAAATAAGTTGTAGGTAAGTTAAAATCTAAAAATGTAGTCGATTTAACAAAGCTTTAAACAAATTCAAAATTCTGTAAAATATGATACGATTATTGAATAATATAAATAAATAAAACTTTATTAATAAATGTACCTACATCAAAATTTTACAATCATGTCAAGAAATAATATATAAATATTAAATACAATAAAACTAAAATAACTATTATACAACTTATAGCAAAGATCAAATTAAAATGCGTCGTGGAATTCATATTTATAGAATATCGAATATATCTATATAACTCATTTTTTTTTATAAAAAATGTTAGGTACGTTGTTTATAAAAAAATTACCTTTTATAAATTTTAGCATTTTATCTTTAATAATTACAGAATTTTATGAAACAGAAAAATTTACTATTGTTTCATGCAGGTACAGTAAAATATTTAAACAAATGGCGTAAACTCGTTGTTGATGTTTACGGGCTGAACAATCCCGTTTAGTTGAGAGCGGAAGTACCTATACCTATATCAGTCCATTGTCAATATGAGTTGAAGATACAACAATAAAGATGTACGTCGACGGGCGCCTGATCTGTCTTATCTAATGCACATTGCATTTAGTTTTAGTGCGGTTGCGCCACATGCTCGCCCGCCACAGAAATAACATAGAATATCGGTCACACAGACTCAGGCGCAGAATGAACGCATCGAATTAATTGCTGGACGCGCGCACCACTATCGGTGTGGACGTGCCGCGCGCGGACGCTTCCGCTACAATTTTTAAAAATAAAAATTAAAAAGCGCGCGAATATTTCGAACTGTCAAGTTTTGTTCCAATTTTTTTTTTTGTTTTTGTTGTGATTGTTTGATTACAATACGTTGTAAATATTTTTAATAAAGATTCGTCCAGTATTAAATGTAATAAGTTAAATATGAGCAAAAATAGTCAATTATCGTAGAGGTCAAATATGCCGTCGTCGAGTATAATTAGGGAAATAACGATAAGCGATCGCGGTCGAGTGCAAATGTCGTCGATATCTTGCGAGCGCTCCACAATACCTCTGTGGAGACGTCAAAGCATGGTTTCGCGGAATCCCGCGTGTTGATTCATACACCGGTTATCGTGAACGGCGGACAAAATGTGTGAAGTAGCAAGTTGGATTCCGAACGCAGTCGCAGTCACGCTGCGCGCTGAGACAGCGCAGCCGGTTATCGAATGGCTCACGACGATCAGGCAGGCGATCGAAGAATACGACCCGCTCATCACAGTCGCACCGCCAGAAGACGAACCAGACACGCCTGACAACAAGTTCGACGAGATACTGTCACAACTTGGTAAAGAGATCTACCAGCTGGACGAATACCAACGTAATTTGGCGCCATCAGAAAAGGAGGTATCTCTGAGCATTCTTAACATATTTGACGAGTGTTTAGAACGAATGGCGGAAGAGAAAACAAATAATAACAGTGATAGTGAGTGTGAATCTACCCAAACAGAAATCTCATTTCTTACTAGTACTCCAATCGGTGTCAAAGTGAATAACTTAAACGGTATCTGCGACTCAGGGGATGGTACACTACCCCCACCGCGACGGACTCGTTTAAAATCGATTTGCAGTAATTCAACCTCGGAAATTGAATCAAATAATATGGACAATGTATCTGAAACTGATTCCGCAAGCACGTGCTGGAGTTACAAGGAATGTAGTGCTGATGATAACGAATCAAACCCTTATGCTTCGGTATGGTCGCACTCGACCGGATTTCACAACTCCGACGAAATATTAAGGCGAGTTTTATCACTGCACCACGCAACTATATCGCGTCTTTCGTTCGACACGGCCAGCGACTTTATACCTGATTCGTATTCGGTGTACTCGCTGCACGAGGAGGGAGAGTGTAAGGACAGGTGTGTTGACAGTGGTTCAGTAGCAATGACGCCCGACAAGCCAGCGGACGACGGCTACGAGCCGGTGCGAGACGCGATAACTGACGAGAATATCTACGAAGAAATCGACTATGGTTATAGTTATACCGACGAAGGATGCTCTTGTGGTGGTAGTGTTGAAGTGGAGAGCTGTTCTATAAGTGCTAGTTCCGAAGGTGTAGGGAGAGAGAGCCCGTTGTACGCGAATTTGAGGGATCATGACGCTTATGCGATACCTGCTGATGTGATTTACTGGAAGAATACGCTTCAGGATCCCTTCTACAACGATGATGAGGAAGACGAAGTAAGTGCTAATCCTTTAATGGCATAACTAACAGTATATACTTAGAAATGCTATTCTTGAGTACCCTGGTTGACTGTTCGCTTAACTTAAATTGAAATGTAAATAAGACCTTAGGTTTATGTAAATCTTAGTCATTTTGTTCTGAGTATTGAGCGGGAATATTGAATCTGCGGTTCATTTATCACTTTCAATATTATTTGTGTGTAAACAAATATTTATAACGGTTAGGTACAGCTTGAAATTTAGGCCACATTTTACTCAAGTTAGTATGTTTTGTTGAAATATAAGCAAAGTACCTAATGAAGACGACGCGACGTCACTATTTTCACGTCTTTTTATTGAATTTATTTAAGTCACAGTCAAAACACAAAATAATAACAGGGAACAAATATCTAGAAGTCTCCAATATTTCAACTTTATTTTATACAGTAGAACACTAATTTGAAACTTTAATTTTAAGTTTTTGAGTGATACGAGAATTCATCACAAAAAGAGCGTTTTTGTCGTGATGAAATCTTAAGAATAGGTGCTTTAAATGCAAATTTTTATCCACAAAAGTGTCAAAGAATATAGGTAGGCACTTAATATGTAAATAAATATATTTTTGCGCTAAACCTACTATAACAATAGTAAAATAAAAATTTTAGACAAACATTTTGCAAATCAAATGAATTTTAATCAAAAGTTGGATGTAAACGTCCATATTGCATGTATATTGACTGCACATTTGCAATGCAATAAGTAGGCCCTTAACCCTTACTTGATAGCACTACACATCAGTGTTGAAATTACCTAGATAACGGCAAAACAAGAGTATGAATCAGTCATTTGATTAGAAACTCATCTCGACTCTACTTTTGAATTATAGGAGAACGTCTTTAGTAAGATTTAAACCAAATACCTTTTTTAAAAATATATAATTAATCAATCAGCCCACTGTAGTCCACGGCTGGACTGCTGGTTATATTATATAACTTATCTTCACAATCCTGTGAATAGTATTGACGTCCAAACGCAATTCGCACCTATATTGACAGTGACTCACGATATTGCATCGTGGTATTTATTGATATCCATTGGTTTTGATTAAAGCATGCAAGTTATTATCATAATTCACATGTTGTGAACAAATTTTGGAATTAGTCTTGATTCCCGAAAAAAATAATGTTTTAAAATAGCGCTTGTATCCAAGCTATTGTAAGCCTAAAAATCTAAGTGAATCCGGTATAACCCTAATTTTGAACCGCAGAAATTGGAAAGCGTATGCTTGAGAGTCTCAATGAGTATTCCAAGTAACGAGAACTCAGTTTAATTGAACTTGAATGTTATAATTTGTTTGAAATCTGACCTAGATATAGCAGGAACTTTTACATAAGTATGTTCTCATGATAGTAAAAGACTACCAAACTATGTAAACAATGCGTCATGCGTTATACCAATTAACTTATTACTATTTCAACATTATGAATAATGACTTATTCATCACTATGTACTGTCTAATACGTTGCTCGTTATAATAATGATTAAAAACGCTTACTGGATGATTCTCGCTACAATATTTTTATCAAAATATGCCTACATTGCCTATACATTATTATATTATTCATAATCACTATTATTACATAATGTACGAAATGTAAGTAGAATATTACACTCATAATGATTTGTGTCTCAATATGTTAAACTATTATTCTACATTAAATTGGGTAGGTAAACGCATAATTTCGAAAATCGCAAATTAACATTTCATAGAAACTCGTACAAATGGCAATATCATTTAAATTAAACAGTACATTTTATATTAAAATATGTTGCTTGACCCTTATGTGTTGCATTATGTGCACTTATACCATTCACCGGTAGGTACGCTATGAAACTTTGGCAAATTGTTGTTCACATGTCCATGAAGGTTCTTTACATAAAACAATAGTGAAATTAAAAAAAAGAATCATTGCTGCAATTTGTTAAGTACATTATTTCTAGTTATTGCATATATTTTAATTGAGTGATTGATGATGAGAAGATGTTCATCCCAAGCCAACTGAATTATGAAATGGAGGAGTAGTGCAAATGGGGTTTTAGTTCGGATAAAGACGCTTACAATGACTGCTATGCTATGCTAATTATGTGATTCCTTTCAGAAAAACAAGCTTTGTCTATTCAGAATTAGTTTTACCTTATATTCTACTTTGAGCTCTAGTGAATTTTAGTTTTAACGTGTTTTTTAAGTTCTAAAGCAATTAGTAAAACCAGTTTAACCTAGGAAAAACGCGTTCAAACGAAAAAAGGGTTTTAAATGTAACATCTATATTGAGATTCATTCCATATGATTACTTTTACCCGACTACCACAAAGCTAAAAGAGGTTTATAAGTAATGTTACTACTACAAAAAATGCTAAATTATTACATGTTTATCGTAAAAAGTATGCGAACTGTAAACGTGTGTGTCCCTACACAAATATGTCATTATGAAAGTAAGTCCCGGGTTCCGCCTAGTCTATGGTTCTGTTGGTATTCTGATATCTTATCTGATATTTGTAAACGACATAACTTAGGTAAGGGATGTGGTAAAGTACGGTCGAAGAGGTTTTAAGTGGTACGAGAGGTGACACTTGTGAAGTTATGACACAAAATATCATTTATTTTTATAATGAGCGGCGTTATGTTATAATATAGTTACGCCTGTATCACCGGAGGGTTAGGCAGACGTGAAATTAACACCCACTTTTCACTAATAGTTTTATTCGGTCCCGCGTAATAGGGGTGAGCCTATTGCCGTATTTCGGGCACTATTGTTGACTCGAGCCATGCATCTGAGGCTGAGTCTGGGCTATATATGTCTGTCTGATGTTAAACAGCCCTTAGTCGCCTTGTACGACACCGCATAGGAAGAAATGAGGTGGTCCAAATTCTTCTTTACCGGGAACCACTTCGACATGAACGTTATCTTATTGTTGTATTTGGTTGTATTCGAGGCTATCATCTCGGAGTACGTATTCCATTTACGCAATATCTTCTTTTAGGTCAGTTTCTATGGCCTTTATGGTATTATTGGAGCATTAAAACTAATCTATCTGTAGTAGCGAGCTATACATATTTGAAATGCAAACACTACGACATTTTTCGTTAGTGCGAATTCTACATAGATAGGTACTTACTTATTTCATTGCTTGAATTTATATTTTTATCTATATTGATGTTTGCTTTAAGCAAAGGGAAATTATTACTTAACTGTAAATATTGCAAACATATACAGTCATATATCAGAGGTCAATATCACCAATAATGATAAATCTAATATAACATGATGTTATTTTCATTGATGAAATTCGAGCTTAGCTTACTTATATTGCTTTTATAACTTATACTCGTGACCAGTGGGCTGGTCCTTGCACAAAGGATTGGTATTGCCACTCAACGTGGCAATGCCCCCAGCCTTCTGGCCACCTTCCCGGTGGACATCGATGGGGAGGAATTCTTTGATGCCTGAACCTGCAGGATTGTTCAGGTATACATATTCTGTATTGGTTTTATATTTTAATTCCGATAACTCCCATGTACATCATGTAAATAGCAAATAAATTAGTATTATTGAAATTTACAGATTTGTATAGGGTATTTATTAATTTGAATGACATAACATAAACTATATCCCCGAAGGAGTAGGCAGAGGTGCTAGCACCCACATTTCGCCAGTTTATGTTTAGATCCCAATGTAATAGGTGGCGAGCCTATTGCCATTAACCGGGTACTTATAAACTTACGATACACACATAACTTAGAAAAGCATCGAAACGTCATTGGTGTGTGCGATGGTAAAACCTGGGATCGAACCCGAGACCTCGTTTCAGCAGTCTATTACTCATTATTTTTATTTTTTTTTTATATAGGACACGTCAATTGGACTTCGCCTTGCCTGATGGTAAGCTGAAGGCAAAGTCCCAGAAAAGAGGGTCACCATTACTTACACTTACCGTGTGACAATGGTGACACTCAGCTTGACGGCCTTATCATATGCTTTTTCACGCCTCGCTTAGAGGACCCGGGACTGTAGGAAGAAGGAAACACGTGAGCTGGTAATGAATTCCAGGCCTTAATGGTGCGACAGAGGAAAGAGTCTCCGAACCGCTTGGTTCTTGATCGGATGTTTTGCACCGTGTGCGGATGACATCTAAGACCTGCACGCGTTGTCCTGTGTAGGAAAGGAGACTCATACCACTAGGCTACCGTGAATGAGACTATTAGAATGAGACAAGAAAATATTTCTCTCGCTTCGCTATATTGGTTTCATGCCTCTTTAAAACGCCAAGGCGTCATATCATTTAACTTCAATATTGGTCTTGAATAGATTAATAAACTAGACGAGTGAGGCAAGGTCACGACAACTAGATCTAACAGGAGTATACCGACACAAACACTTATGGCAGATACTAAATATCATCAATAATAATCATCAACCTTGCTTGTTAGTACCGTCACATCCGAAAGAATCCAGGGACCGCTTTTTCTAGTCTGACTGTGACTTAACTGTGCGGCTATATTTCGATTTTTGGTAGGTTACATGTTTTATATACATACATACATATATATAATCACGCCTTTATCCCCGGAGGGTTAGGCAGAGGTGAATTAACACCCACATTTCACCATCATTGTATTCGGTCCCACGTAATAGGGGGTGAGCCTATTGCCGTTTTCCGGGCACTTTTGTTGCCTCGAGCCTTGAATCTGAGGCTGAGTCTAGGCTGTATATATCTGTCTGATGTTAAACATTTGTTTTTTGATGCAAAGTTTATATGTTTTAGATATATGTTTGCGCTTTATATGCTAAACTAGATAAACTAGTAAATACTACCAGTACCGTAATTAGACCTATTTGGACCTGGTGTGTCCTTTTTCGGCTTTGAATCGACTTAAACCGCACAATTTTTTTTCACGTCTGCCAGTGCTGCTTTTGCATCGCTGGCATCGACCTAGTTACAACACAGTACTAATAAACAGCGAGTAAGCAATATGGAAAAACTAAATAACAATGTAGCACTTTTTCAGGTTGACACACTACCGAAATTGGTCTTATACGTAAAATATATTTGATGCTAAAATTTTAAAGACTTATTCATAATATATTATTATCAAAACCTTTTGTACGCTTACGCTCTGTTCTTCCGACCTATAATCTCAGTTGCACTTTGCTAATTTTCACTACACTACTCTGAAAAAGCTGAAACAACTTTCACAAATCTTTTGTGTTCGAATAGATCCTTGGATAGTATAGATTCACAATTATACTTATTAGGGTCACCTACTTCGTCAATAATAAATCTATAATTAGAAAAGACTAAATTTGTCAGGCCCACTAGTATAAAAATACATCATATCAGAAATCCAAGTACACCAGGATTTAATTGTTAGTAGAATATTAGAGATGTGGTTACAAATTAAATATTCTTATTACCAAAAGGTTTTCTAGGTACCTACTCTATAAATATCTCGACGAACCATACTTTTTATTGTCAGCTAACTAAAGCTGATATTTTCTTAAAATATAGTCTTTCATAAATTCCCCAAACACATTACTTGTTGCGGCAAAGAGCACAGATGTTGTAGTAGCTTTTAATTAAATGGCGGCGCGGGCGCATGTCTTGTTTAGTGATGTCATACCACATCGCGTCATACGTTATCATGGTTGACTGGCAATTCTGTTGTTTTTTGTTAAAATACACAAATTAATCAAGAGAAGACTATTAAATGTTTTTTTTTAAACCTGGTGTAAAGGCTGACCATGGTCATACAAAGAGGCAATGCGGCCAGCGTTATGGGTACCTTCATACTAGGTACAGGACTGAGCGCATCGTAGTAATTAAAAAAAAATATAACTCTCTCTCTCACGCCTTTATCCCCGAAGGGGTAGGCAGAGGTGCTAGCACCCACATTTCGCCAGTTTATGTTTAGTCCCTAATGTAATAGGTGGCAAGCCTATTGCCATTACGAGGGCACATATAAACCTGCGTTAAATACACACATAACTTCGAAAATCATTGAAAAGTCATTGGTGTGTGCCATGGTAAAACCTGGGATCAAACCCGAGACCTCGTCTCCGCAGTCCATCACCCATAAATAATATTTAGTTGCACATAATTTCAGTTTAACGGAGACCATAATCATTTTCATCCTCTTTTTTTTTTTATATAGGACACGTCAATTGGACTTCGCCTTGCCTGTTGGTAAGCTGAAGGCAAAGTCCCAGAAAAGAGGGTCACCATTACTTACACATACCGTGTGACAATGGTGACACTCAGCTTGACGGCCTCATCATATGCTTTTTCACGCCCCGCTTAAAGGACCCGGGACTATAGGAAGAAGGAAACACGTGAGCTGGTAATGAATTCCAGGCCTTAATGGTGCGACAGAGGAAAGAGTCTCCGGACCGCTTGGTTCTTGATCGGATGTCTTGCCTTTATCCCATATTTATTTGGGGCCAGCGCAACTTCTACGGATCATTCATTCCTCTCTGCTTGCAATCATCTCAACATTCACTCCATTCCTGGGCATGATATCATCTTTCACACAGTCAAACTAAGTAGGACTTCTTTTCCAATTTCATGCTTTATAGATAATGTTGTAGTAACTCTATAAAGTTATCGAACTTTCAGTCCGATGTTTGATGGAGAGAATCTCTCTTCTTGACTGAATTCTATCGTTTTTATACTGAATTTTCCCCAGTGACGTTTGTCGGCGGCTGTACCTTACGCGTAGTTACAATATAAAGCTTGTTTGCCTTATTCTGTTGTGTTTGCAGTCGCTTATTTACGTTTCCATTTTAAAACACGTTTTTATTAGCTTTTCCTGTAATTATCTTACTAGCTATTTATGTTGAATCAAATCTTGTATGTCGAATTTAACAATTTTTTAATACATTTTTAAATGTGTAGCTATGAAATATAATAGACAATGTAATATATAAAACTCTTGTGTCTCGTGTAGTCATACTCTTCCGAAATGACGCGATCGAATTCAATAAAAATCCCGTATTGGAGGTATGAGAACGTTGTGGAGTATTTTTCACCCTCCTGCGTCCATAAGTATAGTAGTATTCATTAAAATTGCTTTTAAAGTCATTTCTATCTCCCACCTACCACTCAACTAAACTGCGTTCGTTGTATTAAATATTTAAAATAAAATTGTTGAGTAAAATTAATTTTATTGAGTGATAACGCAGTTTAATTTAATTGATATCAGTGTCTATGAAATCCGGCCATATTATTTACGGTGTCGTACAAGGCGACTAAGGGATAGGGTTGTTTAACATCAGATATACAGATCAGATAATTCAAATCAGCACAGACTCAGACTCAGATGCATGGCTCGAGTCAACAATAGTGCCCGAAATACAGCAATAGGCTCTCCACCTATTACGTGGAACCGAATATAATGATTGGTGAAATGTGGATGGTAATTCATCTCTACTAACCGGTACGATGATAAAGTTGTGATTATATGTATGTATTTATTTAAATTTAAAATCTCGATCTCTAGAACGCTGCATAATATATCTTTGCTAGTTAAGCTACAACGCAGAAATCAGTATATCGTGCGATTGCCGTGCACACGCTTCAAACTAATTAACAAAAGACGAAAAATAGGTCACAAACGCATGTAGGAAACTATCTCTATTCTGGTTAGTGCATCATTGCTATCAAACAAACAAACATTCTGTTGCACGTGTATTTAATTAGTGTACGTACAGTATCGGCCCAGTTTATTTACATACCAAACATACCTACGGTTGCATATATGCGTAATATTTAGAGTACATGGCGCCTACTTAGCTGGTATGGTATGGTACGGTAAACGGATTAAGCTTTGGTTGGCCCATGAGCCCTATTGGCCAAAGAGGACCATATAAGCCAATGGCTTATATGATCCGCATTGGTTTATCTGGTCCTTTCAAATGCGTCTTTACGTATTATATTAAAAAATACGTCACACAACATGGCGGCTTTCAAAAATGGCGCAAACAGTAAAAATAATTATAGCTACTAACTGATAATACGCAAATATTATGAGGTGTTTATTATTAAAAAAATATTTTTTCCCGTAGCGCACTGTTCCGTTTCTGATTGATGCATAAATGATGACGATTGTCATAGTTATTTGTCGTCATATTAGAGTACGGACAACATTCGGTAGGCATGTTAGATTTATCATTGATATAATCCAAATCCAAAAAATTGTTTAGGAGTTAGGCCATGGCGGTATTTCCGCCCTATTGAGCAGTCCGACTGGGGAAGTACCTCCGCCCTACAGAACACCGCGGTCATAATAACTTCGTGTTGTGTTTCCAGCTGTGAGTAGGGTAGCTAGAGCTCACTGTAGAATTTGTGCTGTCAATGGGAAGACTAAAGGCTTGTCTCCTACACTGACGGCACAGAAAGTCTGTGCTTACAGGGTCGGCAGCGCGAGTGTGGCTCCTCTGGTGTTACACACGTCCATAGGCCAAGGTAACCACTTTCCATCAGGTGAGCCGCGAGCTTGTCCAGCCACCTTAGTGGTAAAAAAATAAATGAAATGGAGGAGAGGAAATAAGTGGACGCATTGTCGTCCCAAAATGGTCATATAGGAAAATATCGAATGATCAAGGCGTGGTTCAGTAGCTCAGTAGTCAGAGCAATCCCATTGTATGCAGTATGTAATCGAGTGGGGGGGGGGCGATCGAGAACAATGCTGAGATAATGATGATGAATATCGGCACTAAACAAAACAAATCGGTTAACAAACAGATGACAAACATGCTCCCGAAGTTACGTTGCTACCATCATTCTCATGATCATGCTCGCAATTATATGCTCACTACTACTTATCATTTTCCCTTCATATTGGTATCTATTGTTTATTTTATATTTTTATATCTATTTGTTCACTTTATATATCTATTTATGTGTTGTGGTTGTGCGATTATGTTTATACTTTACGTAAGCTGTATATTTATTTCATTTTCTTATATTTGTGCTTTTCTTTCTATCTTTTTATTTTAGTTCACCTTTTATCTAGTTTTATGTGATAACTACACCATATATCTTTTGTTTTATCACATTACTTTCCATCCCAAGTTTGCCTGGAAGAATGCGCTTTCAGCTATTAGGCCACCCATTGTACATTAAAATGTTTTATGTGATAACTGGCTACTTAGGATACAGGTACATGCTACGTACTTGTCTCTGCTGTAGTTAAATGTATTGGTGTACAATAAAGCATTATCTATCCATCATCATTCTCTGATCCTTTTCCCAACTCAGTTGAGGTAGTTAACATATACTTATTATTAGTTATTGGCCTAAGACCCAGCCTATGAATAAATAACAATTTCAAAGATAAAATGGTCATTATTAGCAATATCTGTGCAGATAATGGCGATATGTGATCTGTGGGTCAAACAAAATAACAAAATTAATGTTATAATTTTGCTATAAATTCATCCTATAAAGCATCGTTCTAAGACATACAAACTGTACTTAAAAGGAAAAGCCGGAATTCCAAGACTAGGTAGTTTAGTTAGGTACTCCTCCCAGTAACGATATGGTCTCGCGTTTAAGTCCCGTCCTGGGCCCCGATTCTGCTAATTTTATGTCATAATAAAACCATTGTCATACCATTCACACTGCAAACCATGCCATTTAATTTTAGACCTGTTTTGCTGTTAGAGTCTAAAATCTGATATCTTGTAGAGTGAATGAAAAGATGTAATGAATTCTTTTTAATTTAATTTTGGACTTTAAGGCTATGTCATTAAAGACAACAAAAAATGACATTATTTTTGTAATGTTATTTTTTGCAATGTCATTGCTATAACATTCTGCTATGACATGTTACTTTTTTCGATTTAAATGTCAAACAAATAATAAGTTCTCTATTTTACGACACGACATTTTTAAAACCTGGAACAAATGACAAACAATGATTCAGTGGATCGTAAAGACGTTGTTCGTGATCATTCAAGCAGTGATATTTCAATGCCCACTCATCCGATGATCGCGGATGCGTATTAATCAACCAACTAGATCTACAAATAGCGTTGTAGCATGAGATAATGATGATGATGACAAATTGTAGTTGGTACTTGGTACAGGAGCTCGATTCAATAAACTCATGTTTTTAAAACAAGTGGATTCAGATTGAAAAAAGTGGACGTCCAAGAGGTTGGGAAGGGAAGAAGCTAAGTAGTTCAGATCATTCCCCCTGTAAAGTGTTGATCACAGGTTCAAGTCCCGGTTTGGACATTCACTACCTACCCTATAAACTAACCTATAAAATAAAAAAAATGCAAAGCCTAAATAAAACCGAACCAAACTACGAGTGATTCTGAAGGTTTAATATCTTTACGAAAGTGATAGGTCCAGTTTCTACTTCTAAGAGCCAATTCGGTTTGCTTGCAAGCATTATTTCACAATCCATGAGCGAATTAGTTCGATTCCTTATAAGGCAATTACCATTCCTTGATCATATGCCATAAGTATTTTACCTCGTGGCGACCACGATATATTATTAGCTTTAACCGTACAATTACTAGTAATATTACTCATAAAAACTGATTAGTACCATGGCCAGTAATTTAAAATTCAAAGAAAGTATACAATTAAAGCAGTTAGCAGAAGTTTAATCAC
The DNA here is from genome assembly GCA_963662185.1 of Eilema griseolum. NCBI lineage: Eukaryota > Metazoa > Arthropoda > Insecta > Lepidoptera > Erebidae > Eilema > Eilema griseolum. The sequence goes on from OY759249.1 coordinate 10,999,615, forward strand.
TAGTAATACAGAGAACCGTAATTAAAAATCAATTTACCAATACAAAAGTAGTTCCCAATTATAAACTAATTTACCTGGAACTTTCTTAGAAATGGATTTAATTGTTCCATGTAACTATAGAGGTAAAAATCAATGCTTAAGTAGATACTCAAACACAATATCTCATTATACCCTATTAACAATTATCTAAACTATCATTAACTGTTAGTTAAAAATGGTTAATTACGATTAAGATGTAAATAACTAGCTACCTACTTGTAAATGTGGTCTAGATTTTGAGTTCACAGAACACCTCAACAAATAAATGGTTTTTACATTCTAATAGCGCACTTAAATAGTTACACTACTGGACATAAACCTCTCCCAATATGCGCCATTTCATCCGGTCCTCCACTTTCCGCATACAGGTCGTCAGTCCATTTGGCCAGGAGTATCCTACCTTCCGATTGCCTTCTCGCGGTCTCCACTCTAAGACTCGTTTGCTCCAACGGCCATCAATGCTTCGGCAGATGTGACCAGCCCACTGCCACTTCAGCTTTCTATTCTGCGAGCTTCGTTAATTACCGGCATATATCTTGACCCCCAACATATCACAAAATATACTCTTTATGAGTGGTACGCGTTTTATGGGAATCTTTTGAGGATAGAGGAGAAAAATATAGTTTATCTCGCTAATTGGAGGAGCATGCATTATATATGTAGGTAATTATACCAAAGCAGGCGTGTCTCTATTGAATTATTCACCGTATTATTGATTATTACACTAATAGCAATTAAACCAAATCATTTTATCGCGGTTCGGTGTTGTTTTATGAGTAATCTATGATACTGTTGTCATATTCCTATTATTGTAAGCGGGTGTGTCATCTATTGTTTATATTTTAATTAAAACGTAATTGCGTAACTCAATTGATATGTTTTAGACTTCCATTCGATATTAGGTATCAGTATAGTATTTCGAATGGGTACCTATCGGGGGCCCATCGCCTGTGCATAAAACAGTACCTAAGTAATGTACAAATTCAAATTCAATTCAATTTGTATCGAAAACGGATTACAATGTGAAGTAGTAGTAAAGATATAAAGTTTCTACATTCTCCACCTCATGGCATACCTACAATAGACAGTATTTTATATAAAGTATAATGTATTGAATGAAATTTAAATAGATTAAGATAGAAAAAATTGCATCGGTCCAGTTGGGATTCGAATCCACGATCCCTGTAAGCGATTCTCTCTGGAAGGAAAAGTTAGCAGGGCGAATCCTGCCTGTGCCGATTCAATTTTTTCTATCTTAATTGAAGAGTAATGTACTAATTGACTAAACGAAATGTCAAAACTATATTGAACAAATTAGGTACCTACATGTCAACGTGACTATGTCGTAGAATAGTGTAGTTGTAATTATCGTTAAAGTCATATGCTAATAGATACCATTATACAATACAATAAATTAAGTCTTTGTCTTCAAGATATCAAGTCATACTATAAAAGGTTTTGTCCATCAGAAATAATTTCATCTCATGTTTAAATTTATCAAAATCAATCGTACCTACTTGTTTTCGTACTTAAGGGTACTGATCTATAAAAAAGGGCCCACAGTGTCAAGGACTCCCTATAACCCATTCTCGTCGGTTTGCCTTTGCGTAGAGAGGTTTAAATTTTACAAACTACCCCGCGCAGTTTCAGTCTCTTTTTCAAATTTTTGATAAGTAAGTAGTTTTGTCCATCACCATTACTGTTAGGGACCTTATTGGGCTAAATATTATTCGATTAAATACGTATTAATGGCAGTTAATGTTTCAGCTTTTCTAAATTTAAATCTGTTATCATTAGTTACATTAACTATGCATGTAATTGAGTGTTAAGTCTAACTTGTAGCCTGAACTTAACACTACCAATTCTGTATCTAACAAACGCTACAAAACAGGTTACACAATAACCATTACCGATTTCGTAACAAATAGATTATCGAATTATCATAAACCTCGTTGTCCACTAGAGCGGTTACATATCGCAACGCACGCAAGTCATGTTTCTTAAGTAAAACATGAACGGCCGAATTTTAATGCCCCGTTGAAATTGAAAGATTTTGACACACATAACTATAACCACTCATGTCTAGACTGTGGTTATTTCTGTCTTTCAACATCTTTACTCGTATTGTAAATGCGGAAGTAATCTATATCTGTTTGTTATCTTTTCACTTGTAAACATCGGAACTTGCTGTAAGTGATCTTTACAAACAATAAGGCCTAACTAAGGTATGGTGTAGACACAGGATAATTTTAATCATGATAATATACACGTAATCATAATCGTATGACATAGAAGGGAAGGTAGGTGGAAAGAGAAGGTACGTTTATGGCACAGATAAAAGAAAAGATACAAGTCGCATCGTATCAGGAGTTTAAAGGATTGGCCGAGGAGAGAGAACAGTGGCGATTACTCCAGTAGTCAGAGTTTCCAAAAATCCTATCTCAATTTGGTTGTCCCTCAGTATGAAGAGAGGAAAGTTATACACAGCGCCATGATCCACCTACTCGGATTCACCTTTGGTATTAGGTATTATAATTATTGCCTTCTGATATCATACAATTGTGGTTGTTAATGATTCAGGTCATTATAAATTGTGTTTTATAACGAGCACTTAAAATAAATTGTAAAGTTACACATTTTCTTACGGCCTCGTTAAGTAGGTATTCGTGACCAAACCATTGCTTTTGAAACAACTATTGACAGTATAATTACATTGAAAACCTATTTTATTTAAATTGTATAGTTGGCTATAGTCTATAAACTAGGTATATTTAAAGACTAGGTCGTAGGTATATACTTGAGCAGATAATGCTCTGGAAGTAGGTGAGTCTTGCGGCAGCTGTTTCCATGAGACAAGACAAACTAAATCAAGAGAAAGAGTAGGTAAACAGGCTATCAGGAATTATAAGGCCGTTTGGGAGACGAGGTTAGATATGATAGGATTACTGACAGTAGAGGAAGTCCAAGAAGTGTATAGGACAGAAAAAAAAGTTAGCTCTTGTCTCTGCCAAGCCGAAGGAAGCAAAATATAAGTATATGTAAATAGATACGTACCTTTGAGTACTTTCATTACATCGTTTTATAAGATGATGCGGCAAACATATTCTAACATCGTTATCAACCAAGATATCAAATAGAACTCATAATAGAAGCACCGTGATGTATCTTCATTGAATAAAACAATAAAAATTACGTTCGTACACTTATCTGTTGTTTAAATCATGCGGGTATTACCGTCAGTGTCATTATAAGTCGACATATAGCTCATTAAAGGTCGGACCAACAGTAAATTACAATGTTGATCAGATAGAAAATACTCAGTCCAGTGAACACTACGCAAGAAATTGAAAAGACGAAAAAAATAACGAGTACGGTGTACACGAGTCGATGGTCGGTAAATAAATACTATGTTGCAATCACTTGTAGAAAATTAACATAAATTATTACTGGTTTGTTTATGGATGTATCGTGGATAAATGCCTTTAATAAGAAAAAAAGTTTTGTTTACGTTATATATGAAACGCAACGTTGACCTATAGATGAATTTTAAATATTTACGGTTGGTTGGGATTACAAAAATTCGGAATAACATCACACTATTGTATTTGAATTTAAAAAATTATCAGTACCAAGATTCGTGTACTTTTTTTAATTTCTATAAGCGTTGGTTATGAAAAAAGAAGTTGCCGTGATGATCGCCAACCTTACCATAATTAAAAAGACAATATTATTATAGGTGATGATCGCAGCTGCACCTGCGCATATAGTATCCCTTTCGCCTGGGATTAGAGTACCCTATGTGTAAGGAAATGATCTATCTTAGCGCCAATATTCATCCAATTAGTTCAACGGTTTACGCGTGATTGAGTACCAAACATCTTCACCAACTTTATTTATGATATTATAGGAAAACCCAACCAATAAAAACGTCAATCCAGTCCTTCCCTATGTCATTGCGTATTGCAGCACCATAAATCTGCCAAGCAATAATTGGTAGGTATACGCCGCACCGTTCCGGACGATTAGTCATGTATGCCCAAGGACAGGAAGTCTTTGGACATCCATTGACTTCTAATGTGTATAATTGTATGCACTGCTTTGTACGTAAGTGTTGCAAAATATTAATGTATGAGCACATTGAGCACCCAGGACACTTGAAAAGAAGTAATGAATATGATAGTTTTAGTGCGCAGAGAAGTCTGGGTCGACCTCGCAGAATATACGCTGATGAAATTGATGATGCATTGAAAAAAGGTCAGGTCAATATCACTTGAAACTGGCAAGTTCACATGGAAGGCTTTATGACAGAAAAGGAAGGTCGTGAAGTGTGTAATGATAAAATAATCGTTGGTGCGCTGTTGTTTCAGCCTACTTTGGAAGAAGAAAGTGTGAGAGAACCTGAACGAGGAGTTAACTCAGCAAATGAGATTCCTACAGTACTACTGCCTACGTCGTATTATGGAAATACTGGGCTTTTTATTCTCCCAATAGTTCCATGGAACTGGCTGTTTCCTAGTCTAGTTTTATTACGGAACTACTGATTTTTTTTCACTCAGTATTACCATTGTTTAGTTCCATTATGGAACTATTCGGTTTTTTTTCTCCCAGTAGTTCCATGGAAATTCAACTAAATTCATTACCAACCCATGTTATCCCCCAATGCAAAAACGACGGGGTGTTATAAGTTTGACGTGTCTGTGTATGCGTGGCTGTCTATGGCATCATAGCTCCTCAACAGATGAACCGACTAGGTTTTAGTTTTTATTGTTTGAAAGTTATATTAGTCGGGAATGTTGTTAATTATGTTTAAAAAAAATCGGTCTAAGATGGTCAGCGCCACCAAATAGTGAATTACATATATTTTCACAACTCCGTCAATAAGGGGTTTCTCTCAAAAATTTTTAAGAGGGTTTTGTAACGTTATTTTATAAAAATATAATTAAAACTGCTGGCACTTCTCCTATCTCCATTAAATCAATTAAATGAGCGTAAAGCCAGGCACTCAACTAATAAACACATGCACACCGCTTATCTAGCAATTAGGTCGCATTGGCATCTGGCAGGGACAGACGGACGGTTCTAATTATTACTATCTAGTGTAGATTCAGTTGCACAAGCATACACAGTCAATTTATAAACTGACCTTCTGTAAGAATCTGGAATATCAATTGAAACTAAAAACTTAAACGTAAAAAACTTCTTTTTGCTCCATTTGAAAAGCTCCTTGATTCAAAACATACCATACTTACGAGAATTAATGTGTTCATGGTTTTCCCTTTAGTTTTATTGTACCTAAATCATAGAACGCGTTAGTTTAAAACATATTATCGTACCAAGCTTATTCTGAAGTCACTTGTTTGAAGGTAGAAACTATTAAATATTATATACCAGATATGTATGTAATTATAGCAGCCTAACTGTGAACTTTCCAAAAATTAGTCTTTCATAAAAACCTCTTGTTCTGACCACAAAAATAACTTTTTTTTCAATTCCATAGCTGTATTTGATGTGAAAATTTTAAAACAGTTGATACCAAAGCATGCTGCATATTTATATCAATAAAACACTTATGAACTCGTAATCGTTTTTTCATGTATATACCATTAAAACGGAACATACAAAACGTCAAAAATATGACGTCATATCTTAGCAGTTGTGTTCGTGGTACCTGAATCCTACTACGTAGACACTATGTCAACTTTATGCCAGATAAAATGTTGAATGGATGTTGTTTGTGCTTGTGCCCGTTATCATGACCACAGCGCTGCGTCATAACTTCATAAAACATGACACACGAATCAAAGACCACTACTGTCTTTTATAATATTCTAGTTTTGTTAGGTAATCATGAATTAATCACACTTGTTTACTATTCCTATTACTTTGTTTAATGTACCTAGGTAGTAGGTAAAAAGAAGAATAATGATAACCTATTTAATATAATATTTAATATAATATCAATCGGTGCGGTGGCCTAGTGGTATGGGCAATGGATTGCTGAGACGAGGTCTCGGGTTCGATCCCAGGTTTTACCATGGCACACACCAATGACTTTTCGATGCTATTCGAAGTTATGTGTGTATTTATCGCAGGTTTATAAGTGCCCGGTTAATGGCAATAGGCTCGCCACCTATTACATTGGGACCTAAACATAAACTGGTGAAATGTGGGTGCTAGCACCTCTGCCTAACCCTTCGGGGATATAGGCGTGAGTTTATGTTATGTTATGTTATCAATCGCTACATACATGCTCATGACAGTGATTTCTTATATGATTTTTTCTATTATTATGACAATATTATATTTAATATTATATTGAAATAAATAATATCAATAATAATATATTTACTCAACACGAAAATAACTAAAGTCGGTAGCCGTGTATGTTTTTTCTGGCGGCAAAAAATAAACCATAGATAATAGATGCAATAGGTACCTAATATCAAAGAGTATTTAATGAACGAATGCCTCGATTAGATGTTACAAATAGGTATATTGAGGCATACCTACTCGATACAAACTAACGCAGTGTTGTTTGTTCCATTCTGCTTGATTACCGCCAAGTTTTAATAGTACAATAGCCAGAGTACACTGGACAAGTGGCCATTTGTTGACTGGTATATTGTAGAATAAAATGATAAATGTAGGGAATTAGCACGTTTCTTAACGTTTATAAGCGACGTATGTCATAAATCTCAAAATACGTATCAATCACATAAATAGGTACATAATTCTAATCGATTAAGATATGGAAAAACTTGAATTGGTTCAGGCGGGATTCGAACCTGCGATCTTTCCCTTGCAAGGGGAATACTCTGACTGATCCTTCGCCCGAAACCATCCAAATTCTTCTATAACTATATCCGTCTTACGGAGCCGGCATTATTCGATTCTACAATATTGCTAGTTGTCTATGGGGGCAGGTCAGTAACAGCGTGTTAAGAGAACGTTTTGATATGGTACTTATGGTAGAATATGAGTAGTGAGAAAGACGGAGAAAGGAATAATTACATGATTTGGACGAGTGCAGACGATGGACAAAAGAAGATTGACGAAGTGACCATCCTTCGATATCAGTATCAAAATAAACGGGATATTTACCATGTTTCATTGCCAACAATAGCGCCGAAATATCGGAAACTCAAAACAATAAAACATGGTAAATATCCCGTTTATTTTGATACTGATGTGAGTGACCATGATAGTTTAAACATCCTTCGATAGTTAATTGGAGAACCTAAATCAGAGAACTTGGTGGAGTCCTATAAATCCACATAATAATCACAAATAATATTCTGTAAAAAATTAATTCTTGTCAACAGCGCATCATATAATGACATTTGTTCTGCACATGCGTACTGCGATCTCTCCAACTGATTACTGATTTCAAGAATTCCGTTTTTATTTGCTTCTATTGCGCAAGAGTCCGTCGCTTGTGCTCCCTTCTGAGAATGCATTTTATTTTTATTTATTACGTTCGAATTGACTTGAATGCTAATAATGTTATACACGTAGTTTAGATGTTCAAGATTGTGAAATGCTGAGTAGAATTCAAACGAAATCAACAACCTGAGTGGCGTAGCGGTCGGGTGTTCGACTGCTAATCAAAGTTCTTAGATTCGATACCCGTTCAGGTTGAAGTATAGATGATATGCATCAAATTTCCAGATTCTAATAGTCCTACAAAAATGGTTCTACATTAAGACCCTTCACAGATGCTTTTTCACGCCCCTTTTAAAGAACCTGGTAGTATACACGAAGAGGGAAACACCGTAAAGAAGAGGAATGTTCTGTATGCACACACACAGAACATTCCACTTCTTTACCGTGTAGGAAAGAAATTAAATTTGAAACAGCTATGTTGAAGACAGTATTGTACCTACTATTAATGGGTGGCACCTCAGACCAGTACGTGTTGTTATACGTAAGAAGGGAGACGGGCCTTATCTAATCCTTAACAAAGAGCTAAAACTCTTACGAAATGTGCTAAAACACCTTCTGGTCTTCAAATCCATTGAGGGATAAACTTGCTCATTTGCAGTCTTTCTTATTGTTTATTAAGGCTGGCCTCATATCCATTGACCAAACTTCCAACCACACCATCGACTATAGAAATACAATGTGTGCTGTAAAAGCCTGCCGACAATCACGTAGACCGTCACGCAGACTGACGGACGCCATGCAAGGAGCTAAGAACTAATGTATCCTATATATGGATAAGGTGCGAAGTATGATTTGCATTTCTATAATGTAAGGACAAGGTTGTATTGGAAGCGGTTTTATGATTTTTGTGATACTGATAGCATGCTTGCTGCACAATCTTGTAAAGAACATCGCATTCAATAAATAATGTTTGAAGAATATCTGGTTTTGGTTTCGTGTCTCAGAAGTACATAAAGACTGTAAAGCTGAAATTGAAATGAATTGAAAAAGTCAAAGTCAAAAGCTAAGAATTATTTATTAGGAAGGCCGCTCGTGCAGCATCTGCGTGCGGTTTGTTTTTATATAAAAGTAGACATTTGGGTAGCCTTATGCGGTTGCCTGAAATTTGAGTACCCGCAACTTCGTTGTAGACCTAAACGATTAATAAATACTATACTTCATTAATAATAATGTACAGACGAATTAAAATTAACTTTCACACTACGTTCAGGACACTATTTTGAATGACATTAAACACTAACTTAATATATTTATACTGTTGACTTGGTGGAATTTATTGTTACACAGATTGAGAACACGCTTGTACTTCCACAGTATTTATTATTTAACCTGATTGGTTTTGCCTTACAGTATCCTCAAAGGTTTACAATGACCTTTGAGGATGCCGTAACTAACATAATAGTTCATATTTGACATTTTAAGGGTTCCGTACCTCAAATGAAAAAAATGAAACTCTTATAGGATTACTTCATTGTCTGTCTGTCTGTCTGTCTGTCAAGACTTTTCCTCAGGAATGCGTGGAGATATCAAATTGAAATTTATACCACATACTCAAGTCTCTGATATTTTGGAACTGTGCAAAATTCAAACTTCCAAGTCAACGAATTCAAAATAATTCGGTATCAACGAAATAATTGGGTAGTCTTAGTTTCAAAACGCTGATTGCTTTCCGCTTACGGTGTTACCCCTACCTTATTATTAGTTAGGGACACACCTAGACTTAACAATTCCATTTGAATACTAAGTGTCAGTCATGAGCAGTATGTAAATGTACCTTTGTGCGTTTAAATACAGTGTTAGTAATGTAGCTTCCTTGTTAGCTATAGGGCCCCTTTACGATGTACTAATGAGTTATTGCGATCTGTCGTAGGAAACTGTTCTGTTAAGAATCTTACTGCTCATATAATTATGAAACTTTGCAGGGATGGACGAGAGATTATACAACTTAGGTCGCAGATAATCACACGTTTCACATGATTTAAAGTGGTTACTTGTGTGTGACCTTTGAGCGTTTCTGTGCGATAGAGTGCCGTCAGTACAGAACAGAAAATAAGGACAAGCCTTTGGTTTTGCCACTGACAGCACAAAAACTCTCCAGTGTGTCTTATAGTCTCTTCAGAAACATAAAAAATTGCATGCATTTTTTTTTTTTTTTTTTTAACATAATTACGTACGTAGGAACGTTTAAATTGATCGGAATGAAATTTACTACAGTGATAGACTACTTATAATACAAAATAAGATCAGTATAGTAAAGCGTTTTTTTTTTTTTTTTTTTTTTTTTTTTTTTTTTTTTTTTCGACTAGTTTTAACACAAACTATGGGTATAAATTTTTAAACTGAAAAAAATACTAGGTCCTCCATAAAGGCAGAAGCAGGCCGCGGCGGTGGCGCGCCTAGCGCGCCTCCCCGTTTCCGGGGTCGAGTTGGGGACTCTGTAGTCCCCACACCCGAGACGAGGGCCAGATCCTGAGAGATGGCCCTGGGTCGGCCGGGGTGCGAGGGATATGCCTGTCAACCTCACCTTCGGCAACCAAAACGACCCACAGGCGGCGTGCGTTTTAGTCGGTTCGAGTCCGACATAACCTCCTCCACCGGCTCCGGTGGGGAGGTATCCGTGGGGATTTTGCGCACGTAAAAAAAAAAAAAAAAAAAAAAAAAAAAGGTCCTCCATAAAATGTGCCATACCTACTTACTGTCAATTCAAAAACAGAACGTGTTACATTGTTAGATGGTTCTAACAAAAAAGATAAAACGATTTTTTTTTAATCGACACGATAATATCACTTTCATAGCATATAAATACGTACTTAAACAATTAATTTCTCACTATTTACATCACAATAGGCCGCCACATAGACGCGTATGATTCAGCTACTATTATAGTTACGTACTCATGCAGAACAATGAATGAAGATTTGGTTTGAGAAATAAAAGAGTTTCTATTTCATTTCTGGGCAATAGCTTTTTATGGTAACATTCTATGATTGTCTATTAATTTTTAAATAGATTCGACTACTTTGTATTTTATTTATATTCGCAGTTTAATAGAATAATCGATGTATGGGATAGACATGATTACGACTGTCAGAAACGTAATAATATGTCAATTCCATGTACATCGTACAGAAATTCGATCGATACCAATGGGTTGTAGATTGTGGAAGTCAGATGGAGTCTCTTCACTGATTCATCGGCTTCTTCTTCTTCGTGTCAATAATGGCAATAATTAAAAAAAAGAAGCTAAATACGCCCAGCCCAAAACAAAATTCGGCGACTTTGACCGCACCTTCCGTCGCTTCATAAATGTCAGCAATTGTGCAGGTGTAGAGGCACAGTGGGCCCTACATGAGGTGGAACAGTCTCTATTGCGATTTACTTGATATTATTTACATTCAACCCGACGTTTCGGCTACTTTGCAGCATTCATAATCGCGGGGTGACTCAAGAGAGTAGTTGTCACATAGTTTGAAGTGTAACTTATCTCATGGCGGCACTTCACTTGACTATTTTGTGTTTGGCCGTTTGTTAATTTGGTAAAATAACTGATGTATATGTAAACAAGCTTTAATATAGACAATTTACTTTACATTATAGTATTTATTTCAAAGAGGTGTCACACATGTAAATTGTGACATTTTGTCTACTGTTGAAGGCTCGCTCTCCACCTTGCTCGCGGCGATGGTTCGCTGCGCGGATGCGTGGGCGGCCGGCGCCTCCTTCGGCGAGCAAGTAATGCTCGTGAAGGAGGAGGCGGGGCGGGAGCGGCAGCGGGAGCGACGAAGGATCGCAAGACAAGCTGCCCGCGCACGAAGGCAACTCGGGCGTCGGAGGTCGATGAACGACCTCCGCCCCCCATGAGCGCCGGCCTGGGGGTGACAGGTGAAGCCGCCTGTCACCCTGGCAGAAGCAGGCCGCGGCGGTGGCGCGCGTGGCGCGCCTCCCCGTTTCCGGGGACGAGTTGGGGACTCTGTAGTCCCCACACCCGAGAAGAGGGCCATATCGTGAGAGATGGCCCTGGGTCGGCCGGGGTGCGAGGGATATGCCTGTCAACCTCACCTTCGGCAACCAAAACGACCGACAGGCGGCGTGCGTTTTAGTCGGTTCGAGTCCGACATAACCTCCTTCACCGGCTCCGGTTGGGAGGTATCCGTGGGGATTTTGCGCACGTAAAAAAAAAAAAAAAACTGTTGAAGGCTACTGGCCGTGAAGACTTAAAAAATTTAATAACTTATCAGTTGTACGTATTTGGTGTTTGTCAAATAGGCAATAAGGCAAATGCTCTTTAGCTCCGGCCACCTAAAATCCAACCACTCGTCCTGATCGACCACCTGAATCTCGTGGGGGGTGGACACACGGAAATAAATTTACTGGCGTGGCTAATGTGGCTCTGGTAAAATATCTTGAAAAAATTGACATTGGCTTCTCGCCACTACGGGGCATTGGCGGAATTGATGCTAAAATCACAGAGCCATTAATCAAGAATTGAATTGAATCTTTGGCTCCGCTATGTTATCCGTTTGTGTATCATTTGACAGTTTGTCTTTCTGACACATGACATTGGCGTAGTTGGGGTGGACTTCCACAAAAGCCACTCCAATAAATATTGAAGTTGTCAAATATATTGTCCACATAAATGGTAATCGTTTTTATATAATGTAATTGAGTGTCAAATAGGTCAAATACGCAAATGCGAATAGCAAGGTTCGGTTATTGAACTATTGCGGTTTAGGCTAGAGATCCAATCGGCTGACGGAAATAAAGCACAGTATTCATAAAGTTTAGTTAGTTATTTTTCAGATACGGAACCCTGAAACCGGTTCCCATAGAACAGATATTTATCCAACCATTGTGTGTAATCAGTACAACGCACGTACAGTATAGTTTCTGTTCTCTAATGAGAGAGTATGATTATTTAATTATATCCTAGCTTTCGAGCTCAGTGAAGCTTCAAAGACGTTTGTAGTGTTGATTAGCAAGTAAGCAAACAACTATAAAGGTACTTTCCACACGCAACACGCTCTCTACGTGTCTTTTCTTGTCTCAACCTTCTATTACTTACCCGGTCTCTTTACTACATTTCAAAGGTCTCTAAACCTAGGTTGATAAAATTAAATGGCGATAAAAAATACAAACGTACTCAAAATCAGTACCTAAGAAAATAAGATGTATGTTAATCAAACTATAGCTGGATTCCAAATGAACAATATAAACTATTACTTTTTCAAAATAATATAATAATAATAAATATTCTACACAACGCTATCTAGACCCATACTAAGCATAGCTTAACTAGCTTGTCTTATATAATCTAGAATGCGGATAAACATACTTGACACTTTTTTATATAAATACATATCATAACATAAAAAACACCCAGACCAATGCAAATAGACATAATCATGCATACAAATATTTGCACTGAGCGGGAATTGAACCCGCGCCCTCTGCGTAGTAGTCGAATGATCTACCGCTACGCCACAGATGACGTTTTTTTATACCACTTGGTTGACAAGCACACGGCCCACCTGATGGAAAGTGGTTACCGTGACCTATGGTCGTGTGCAACACCAAGGGAGTCGAACTCGCGCTGCCAACCCTGTAAGCACAGAGTTTATGTGCCGTCAGTGTAAAAGACAAAGCAGGACCAAGTTTTTGGTCTTCCCAGTGATAGCACAAAGGTGTGAATATATGTATGTAAAGATAGGTACAATACTTCTACAGTTTGTGGGTACAGTTCTGTTTTCTTCTTTGATGAAGTCATTTAGAATCTTATATCTTTACTGAGTCCAGTTGAAACAAAGAGCCCTTTATATATATTCCTGGCACCAGTTCGTCTACTAACTGGACATATACGCCTCTGAACAGCCCACGTCACTCCCATACCGTCTAACAACGCCCTAACTTCCTGCACTGTTTGAGCAAACAAAACAACTTCTAGTGATAGGTACTTTTGTAACTCGAATGGAATTCGATTTAAAGATTGTTACGATCATTCTAAATTTAACTATCAAGGTCAAGCCAACATCACCTGCAAACATCTGCACCTGGACAAGATTTTGGTGCAGGCATTTCTCTCGGAGTTGAAACATCAGACAGCTGCGGTCGCATCCATAAGCTGCGTAAGCGAAATCAAAAGGGGAAGAAAGGAGTAAGGACATTCCTGGCTCCGAGATGAAAACCTAGATGGCATCGAAAATAACGCTATGATGATAATGATGACTAAAAATAGGTATTTATTTATCTGCGTACTAAAAAAATTGTTAAAATACTTTTTGTATATCAATCCATCTTCTTTTAGACGTTTAAATTTCTTATCTAATACGTAAATAGATATCTATTTTTAAATTTTCTTATTTTTAGACTTTTCATACCTAAACTGTTATGAAATGTCTAAAAATAGAAGATTGTTTCATTTTCTGATTTACGCTTCGGTAATTGTTCTATTGAGTAATAAATTTAAAACAAACTTGTAAAAAAGTAATTAATCGTTTCTATATCATCGAAATAACTTCAGGTTTTGTACATTGTTGTGGCACCAAAATACTTTAGGTAGTTAAATTTCAATTAAAATGTAAAAACTATAGTGAATACTCGTAACAGTCGTAACCATTGTCACAGCCAGTCTATAGAGCAGTTTATATTTGAGTAGGTATGTATTACTCTGAGCCTGAGAGAATTTATCACTCGACACACGTGAAATAGCAAAATATATCCTCATAAACATCGAGTTATAGGTGAGATTGACATGTAGTAGTATCTAAGGTCAGTAATATGGGTTGGTGGTCTTTTGGTAACATAGTGTAAACAACTATTTTGATGTATGTTCACCATACCTACTCAAAATCCATGAATGGTGTTCACACTTGAAGTCTCGATTTTTTTAAAGCAAGTAGGAGGTAAAGTTTGAGCGAATTCGCTTAGGATTATGTGCTCTTCATTATAATGTGTATATAAAATTCATCAGCAAAGATTCTTACGACCACTATTTTCATTATAACAGGAAATAGTTCCTATTCCCAGTCTCGTATTAATTATGTTATAAAATACGCAGTTTATCGTGACCCAGTATGTAATATAATATGTTCATAAGCATCGTAACATTTTCTTAAACAATAGGTTGTTATGCAACCAGTTTTAATCATGGGAGTTTTGTTTATTTTCTCACATGGCGTGAAAGATGGCTGCCAGAATAGGAAGGCGATGACAATGTGTGAAAATGTACTCCAGAGATTGATTCATTAATAGTTGGATTACATTATCGTCTTGACTAATTTTTAGAACAGATATCAGTCAGGTCCTATTAAGGGTATGAACCTCCTCTCTAGTCCATACCCAAGGTTTATACGAGCAAGTTAGCAAGCAAGCTCACTTGCTCGTATAAACGCAAGCAAGAATTTTCCATCATCGTCAAAGTAAGTGATAAGTAATAATTTGTTACATATATATATAGATATACTTCACACACTTTACTTTTTATATTACTGAAATTATAAATAAGCAGACTCTTAAATAAGTAAGCGGTTATTGTGGTGTGAAAACGTTTCCGTGTGGCAACACTAAGTTACGAAAAAGTTTTAATTACATCGATGTTTTAGTCGCGTCTTTAGATGTTGATGATGAATGATAATTGCCTGAAGTTAGAACTACTTATATACATTGTGACCAGGGTAAGACTATCCACTCAAAAATATGATGGGCTAGCGATTAATTGCCATAAGTTTAAATTTATATTCGTCTTAGTTGAACGGTTCAATTGACCTGATAAAATCTAAATAAAAAAATTGTAAAGATGCCTAATTTTAAATAAAACTAAGAACTTTTATCTCAAGGCGTCTTTTATACCAACAATAGAGTAGACAGTGAACTTCTAAGACTTATAATAGGTAGCCAATATCCTACATGATATTGGATATAGGAGCACCTCCCACCGGATCCAACGGAGACATCAGAAGGCGCCACGAAATGATCTAAGTGCACGAGTGACATCATTTAGCTGTAAAATAGATAATTCATGATGTTGTTGAAACACTCCTTTCTGACTCACGTGACGCTTTAATTAATCGAAGAAATAAATATTAGGTATGTATTTAAAAAAAAGACACTGGTGTTAAGAAGCATAAGAAATTTTGAACTTTTCTGAGTCAGGCATAGTTAGATAAATAGCAAAATATAACATAAACTCACTGCTATATCCCCGAAGGGGTAGGCAGAGGTGCTAGCACCCACATTTCGCCAGTTTATGTTTAGGTCCAATGTAATAGGTGGCGAGTTTATTGCCATTAACCGGGCACTTATAAACCTGCGATAAATACAAACATAACTTCGAGAAGCATCAAAAAGTTATTGGTGTGTACCATGGTAAAACCTGAGATCGAACCCGAGACCTCGTCTCATCAGTCCATTTCCTATACCACTAGGCTACAGCGGTTCTTCCCAGGCAATAAGATTTACATTCTTAACCGTTTATTTGAGTTTCTCGCTGCGATTTGTACCTAAATAATAACTTTAGAAGATGGTAACATACAGAAATGAAGACCATAGAACGGAAAAACCAGTATTCAAACGTTGTGTACATACCTATTTATAGCAATTTAATTAATAAATAAAGGGAAAAGGATAACTAAAACTGAAGGTAGATATAACTGCCATAGTTCATAATAATTCTCTGTGGGTGCTGGATTGTTGCTCAACTGTGGGATCAAATTTGTTACATGAAATAATAGCTCCTCTATCTCTATGCCTTTTCCTAAACAACTTATGGTAAAAAAACGATATTATTCGATGAAGCACAGCTTTATAATAAACTACCACACAAAAAAAAATACAACATTAAAAATATTGATAATTTGAATGTGTATAAGGGTAAACTCAAAAACTATGTACAACAAATGTAATCATTTAAAGTAGGCAGAATAGAGGAAAACATTTATTGTAAATCTCATTTTAAGTGAACTTTATGTTTTTATGAGAAATAAATGTCTTTAAACCTAAACCTAAGAAAAGACTCAGAGGTGTGTCGGATTTTAGTTTCACTACGAAACGGCTGAATTCCTTATATTTGCCGTGAGCCCGTGAAGCGAAACAGTTCTCACAATCACAACCTACTGGCGATATCGGAAAAAAGTTGAAGAAGTTTATAGGTCCTCAATGCCAATAGTGTTCTGGGTAATACTGTTTAATTTAGCAACGTGCTAACTTACTCTATTATCAGTTCGAGGCATTTCTACTGAATAACTCAGCCCACCTAAACAAGAGAGAAAGAAAGAAAGAAAGAAAGAAAGAAAGAAAGAAAGAAAGAAAGAAAGAAAGAAAGAAAGAAAGAAAGAAAGAAAGAAAGAAAGAAAGAAAGAAAGAAAGAAAAATATTTTATTTAAGTTCCACACAGTGGGCATCCTACTAAATACAAATAGGTAGGTAATATAATAATTAGTAGGTATAAAATTAAGCTACGGGTGCAACATTCCACACTATGCGAACCCAAATAGGGCCGCATCTCAGCATTGAATGCTGCGCACACCCTTCGTTGAGTATGCACAGCGCTGGTTTTCAGATGGGGGCAATTCGTTACCCAGCAATCGTCAAATCTCATACATTCGTCATTCTATTCTATAATACGTCGGCCAACGAATTACCACTTGTCTAAAGGGTCAAGCCCCTTATTGTGAGTGACAAACAGTATCGTAACTACGCGCGTTCGTAAAAGCCGACGCATTAAAGATGGTCTATTTTAACGCCAATTCTCACTTATATGTAAACCCGTTCAATCACGTTACGACTGCGTTTTAAAATCTGAAATGAATTTTTATAGGAGGTAGGACACGGCGGTATTTCCGCCCAATTGAGTAGTCGGACTCGGGAAGTACCACCGCCCTACAGAATACCGCGGTTATAATAACTTCATGTTGTATTCCCAGCAGTGAGTAGGGTAGCCAGAGCTTACTGGAGAATTTGTGCTGTCAGTGGGATGAGTAAAGGCTTGTCCTGCTTTGTCCTGTACACTGATGGCACAGAAACTCTGTGCTTACAGGGTCGGCAGCGCGAGTGTGGCTTCTCTGGTGTTACACACGTCCATAGGCCACGGTAACCACTATCCATCAGGTGGGCCGTGCGGTTGTCTGCCACCTAAGTGGTATAAAAAAAATACGATGACACTCAAAATGCTATAATGCTCCTGCATATAACAAAACACAAAATTTCTAAGTTCTAAATAAACAACAAAGTGTCCAACACTGACGCACTTACATTACTGTTAAATAGTAGCAACATATTCAATAGAGAGCGACATATTGATTGCAAACAATCCGTCATTGTAAAGCATAAAGTGATACGAGGAAGCCATAACTACTTCACCATGTAATAACCCTGTCATCAGTCCTATACAAAGTCTACTACGAAAATGGTTTTAGCATCCGTTTGACATACTGTATTGACAACCACTGTGTTTGTTTTGGTGGGTTACGAACTGTTACCAATTCTTGATAACTGGTATTGTTAATGTTGGTTTGCCTTTTCAATATGGTTTCATCAACTGACATTGTTTCGAAATATTTTCTAAATACCTACTCTAACTTGCCCACTTGGTCCCGATCCGAATTCTAATCTAAGTCCTGGAGGTCTAAAAAGCCCACTTTATTGGAATCGTTTTAGGATAATATTTTGTCTTGCAGCGATATTTACACGAAATGCTTTGTCTTCTACTGACGGCACAGAAACTCTGTACTTACAGGGTTGGCAGCGCGACTGTGACTCCTCTGGTGTTACAAACGTCCATAGGCCAGGGTAACCCCTTTCCATCAGGTGGGCCGTGTGCTTGTCTGCCACCTAAGTGGTATAAAAAAAAGTTAGTAACTGACTTGTTTTATTTCTGCACATATGACTGACCATTTAATTAATTTTATAGTTTTCTATTCAGATCTAATAGAAATTCATAAAGATACTAGTTTTTAACAGAATCACTCAATGTGACCTTTTTAGACCCACTGATCTATGGGAACCTATACCAGAGATAAATAGTAGCCTTAGGTTATTCCAGATTCTAATATTATTATACCCTTATACCGAATTTCAGCTAGATTTACTCGGCTGTTTGAGCTTGTTTGAGTAACAATTATCCCAACATAATATGTGTATAATAGGAGAGAATAAGATTTTTGTTTTTAATACAAACAAAATGATACTGCAAACAAACATATTATTTCCATCCAAAATTGTCTGGCAGAAAGTCCTTCCGTATGTATTGTTTTTTTATTACTTTTTTTAGTTTTTTTTTCGGTAAGAATATTAGCAACCGCAATTAGGTACTAATATTCCCTCAAACCCCTCCAACTAAGCGAAATTGCTTGTGCTAGGAGTGTGTTCACGTCGGTAGTGTTGTGGCCAGGGTTCGAACCCCGGACCTCTTGATCGTAAGGCCGATACTCCTTAACCACTATACTGCTTTTTTTACTTTATACTGGGCATTGCTACTAAAATACTATTGGCCCTAATAGGCCAGTATTGGACACAAACCGCGTTCCTCGCATTCCCATCAGTCATATCTGTTAACATTTTTATAAAAAAGCCTATCTGACATGTATTTTAAAACAGATCAACTTTTTTTGCAACCACATCATATTGCAATCGTTCCCTGAATACATACATCACAAAAAAGATATCGTACAGCGAATCCAATTAAATTTATGGTTTAATTGACTCTCATTGACATAA
The DNA here is from genome assembly GCA_963662185.1 of Eilema griseolum. Classification (NCBI taxonomy): domain Eukaryota; kingdom Metazoa; phylum Arthropoda; class Insecta; order Lepidoptera; family Erebidae; genus Eilema; species Eilema griseolum. The sequence goes on from OY759249.1 coordinate 11,018,806, forward strand.
CTTGTCTCTTTTTGGTGCTACAGCTGAGCATGTGTGGGAAAGAGAGGACGAATTCATTGAGTGCCCCATTCGCGTTGACTTGTAAGGTCAATAAGGTGATTCAACTCGTGATATCGTGCTATTAAGGGGCATTAAAAGAGTGGAAAGTGTACTGAGAGTGAAAGGTAATAACTACCTATTGCTGTAAAAATGCAAGATATATGGTACTATTTACTTTTGTGTTGATATGTACTTGTTACATTCTATATTTTGGTAACTTTTGCGAAGGTGCGTCTAGATTTACTTGAGGTTTCATTTCCATTTTTGTACTTACTTAGTAAAAAGAATATTTATATATTGATTACATGAAGAAAAGAGTGAGAAAGTAACTCTAATAGGAGTGTATGACAGTTTAAAATTGTTTGAATTTGATGTGCTATTATGCACTGTTAGTTCATTTAGAAAATTATTAAGTCAGTTTATATTCATAATATTACAGAAATCACATTAAAATCGCCTATAGATAGTTTGTTTTCTCGAAGTCAACATTCTACAACTCCAGATTGATGTGCCCCAAATAAAATATTTGTGTGTCATCCTTCCGCTTGTATTTTAATGTATCCTGTCCTGTCGTTCATTCATAAATTTTTCATACATCAACATACAAAGAAAGTGGCGAAGCATAAGGTCCTGTTGATAGATTGGGCTTTATTTATACCACTTAGGTCACAGACAAGCACACGACGCACCTGATGGAAAGTGGTTATCGTGGCCTATAGATGTGTCCAAACCAAGGAAGTCACAGACACGCTCCCAACCCTGTAAATACAGAGAGTTTCTGTGCCGTCAGTGTAAAAGACAAAGCAGGACAAGCTATGGCTACCCTTCTCACCGCCGGAAACACAACAAGAGGTTATTATGGCCGCGGTATTCTGTAGGGTGGAGGTACTTCCCCAGTCGGACTGCTCACTTGGACGGAAATACCGTCGCGTCCTACCTCCTCGTAACTTGTTTTTTTTTTAAATTTGTAATTTTTTGCATACATGCTCCCTAGTTATAACTATATAATACACAGAGATAGTATCTACTGATTTGTATTTAGCAGTAGGTGACTCTCACGAGAATTGCGTAAAACAATTTTTAAGGTCATTCCATATTTGTATGTGGTTGTAAGTTCAAATAAAATATTATTAGTAATCAGAAAAATATTCGCCTAATACTGTACGCAACTACACGAACAATACAATAATACGCACCTACCATACTCGTAAAAAAAATTCTACACACCGCTATCTAGACCCATATTAAGCTTAGCTTAACTATCTGTTATGGAATCTAGAATGCGAATAATCATACTTAGATACTTTTTTTGTAAATCTATACATATTAACCTGTAGCCGGTAGCCTAGTGGTATAGGTAATGGACTGCTGAGACGAGGTCTCGGGTTCGATCCCAGGTTTTATCATAACTTTTCTATGCTTTTCGAAGTTATGTGTGTATATATCGCAGGTTTATAAGTGCCCGGTTAATGGCAATAGGCGCTCCAACTATTACATTGGGATCTAAAACATAAACTGGCGAATTGTGGTTGTAGTTGCTGGTCATTATTATTAGTTTCCTCTCAAATTCAAAGTTAAACGAAACAGTGGTGAAAAATCAAATAACATGATCAAAATCAAAAAGCTCTTGAAGAAATTTTACAAAATAGAGTTGTGTTTCTTACATTCCAGCGATCTATGGAAACCTATAAGGATAAAACTAGCCTATGTTATTCCAGACTGCAATCTATTCTTGTGTCAAATTTCAGCTAGATAGGTTCAGCCGTTTGTACGTGACTGAGTAAAAAAGATTCTAACATCTACACAAACTTTCTAATTTTTAATATTAGTACGATAGAATTGTTGTATCAACAAACGATTTCAACATAAAAAAAACGCATAATGTACCTTCATTATGCTTTTCCTATGTTGAAATTCTTTGCTCAGCGAACACCATACTTATCCATAACTTACATAATAGTTCATAGCCCATACAAAAAACGCCATTAGAATGTGAATTTTTCTTTAACACTTTGTCGGAGTACGTGATTATGTGTAGGTTCCGTAGTTTTCTAATTTGACAGGGCTTGAACGTCGCTGAGTAAATAAAATATTAAGCTTTTGCCCGACTACAAAGCTCGGCCTTACGATCAAGTGGTCCCGGGTTCGACACCTAGCTTTTACACTTCCGACGTGAGCCCACTCCTAACACAAGTAATTTAGCTTAGTTAGAGAGAATAAATATAATTTCGATTCTAATTTTCTTTTTAATAAAGAAAATAAGCGTTATTATTGCACTCATTATTGTAGCAAAAGACCAGTTACGTCCAACGTTTGTACTTTGAAGCCCGTTTACTAATGGTTTTAATTGGTAGGTTCATCAGAACATTCACCATGGTACAGACGGTAAAATACTGCTAAGGACGCAACATCTCTACGCACCTGCAAAGGCTCTAGGGTGTTCGTGACCTCTCAATATTACCAATAGCTAATTAAACGGACTAGTAGGTATACTCTACGGTTAATAAACAAAACGATAACAATAACATAATTTATACCTATTATCACCAATATAACTAATGTTTTCCTTCTCATAATGTAGGTTTGACATTGTTAGTTTTAACGATGAGAGCACTGAGTACCTTATGCTATCTATTGGAGTCAGGGTCTGATATTGGAAACGGAAACTTGAGGTCAGAACTAAGAATTATATAACTATTGATAGATAGCAAGATGACCTCTTGATATTGTAGGAAGTTTAAACAAATGTCAGGCGGCATACTAGCTTGCAGGTGAATATGGTTATACTCAGGTGAGTATACCTACCTACTATTACAAGCCTGTACACTATTTTATATCGACAGTTACGGTACATATCGCTTGCCCATTACTACGTTTTGCTCCTAGCTACTGACTGCGGCGGTCCTTTTTTTTTACGTGCGGAAAATCCCCACGGAAACCTCCCCTTCCCCCCACCGGAGCCGACGGGAGAGGTTATGTCGGACTCGAACCGACCAAAACGCACGCCGCCTGTGGGTCGTTTTTTGTTGCCGAAGGTGAGGTTAACAGGCATTTCCCTGGCACCCCGGCCGACCCAGGGCTATGCCTGCGGTGGTACTAGTTATTTTAACAACTACCTACATTAGTAAATAAATGAATTTAGGACCAATAAGTTCATAAGTTTTGAGTTGTTGATAAATATAATAGTATTTATAATTTGTGTTTTAACCGCTTAGTTGAGTTGTTCAAAGGCGCTCCAGTCTGACAAAGTTATTATTGTATTATAAGATTTGAACGGTTTTGAGGCGAAAAAGCAATGCCATATAATTTTAGACTTTAGCTATATTCCGTTGGGGTCTAAAATTAAATGCCATTATTATAATCACATAAAATTCGTGCAGATTCGGGGCCCTTTGCTTTTTCGCTTCAAAACCTGTGTGGTGTAAGTAACATAACGCACTTTAGTGTTGAAAAAAAAACGCTTGTCTCTTTATATACATTTCAAATGAAATGAATGCTTTCTTCAATGATGTCTGTATCTCTCTTCGTATTTATTATATTTAATTTTAATTTAGTCAACGTTTCCGCGTCTGCACATAACGCATCGGTGCGTAGAGAGGTGAATCGAGGAGAACAGCGTGGGAAGTGGTGGGTTATTTAAAAACAATCCGATAGCATAGTTTAGTGGTCCTCACGTACTTACAGCTAGTGAGATGTTGCATTTTACAAATGCAATGTTGAGATAAAAGTAACATGGAATTCGACCTGACGCAAACACTCGTAATAATGTTATGGTTAGTCTTAAATTAAATGGCATCTTGTGGAGCGAATGAAAAGATAAAAAAATGAAACAATTCATTTCATTTTGGATTTTAATCTTAAGGCAGTAAAGTCTCCAATTTAATGTCATCTTTTGCAGTATCAGGGGTCTCCAAATTGCGATCAAAGATGCCTTTTAGCATACAATGATCGACCACGGAATCTATACGTCATAGCATAAAGCTTCTGCACCCGATTAACGATGACCCTTCTTTAACATGCTGTATTGTGTCGATATCGTTCCAAAATCGCCGATAATCGGTACTAAGTTTACGTGTGTGCTTTAACCCTAAATGATCCTTATAGTAACAAATCAGTGTTGTGTTCGGTGGTGAGTAGGGTAGCCAGAGCGCACTGAAAACTTTTTGTGCTGTCAGTGGGAAGACCAAAAACTTGTCCTGATTTTGTATTCTGCACTGAGGGCACATAAAATCTCTGTTCTTACAGGATCGGCAGCACGGATGTGACTCCACTGGTGTTACACACGTTCATAGGTTACGGTAACCACTTTCTATCAGGTGAGCCGTGTGCTTGTCTGCCACCTAAGTTGTATAAAAAAATCTACGTTTGATTCAGTTCAAAGAACACGCGCTCAAAACGATAACAACGCGTGACTTGAATATGCATTAAAAGATTAATTCCCGTACGTGTATGCCGAGGTTATCATTGCGCAGACGCAGGCATACGACTTAAGTCTTTTATTATAGAAATATTTTTATATACCTATACTATCGACACGGGATCTGGTTTTGATCGGGAAGAAATCCGTATTCAGCTGAGTAGATACAATTTTTGGAATTTTTGAAACCTTAATATTTTAATTACTCATACCTACTCGCAGATCTTAATGGCGCCTAACCCAACCTTGCCGTCTAGTATGTAGGTATATCTATGAAACAACTGACGAAGTTCTGGCGAAGAATTTACTCTCAGGGTTGACAGGTCATATGGCATATGGTAATAAGACAAACAAAAACGGTGGTAAGAGATGGAAACCATATCCCCAGCCCTAAAGAGCCAGCTTCACGCCTGTGAAATTAAAGAGGTAGGCAGTGTATAAACAACAAAACTTTTATTGGATACACTTTGTTCGGTCTTTCGGAACTATCTGGTACTTTGTAAAAATAATAAACGTCAATAGGTGAACACATAAGGAAATTGTTGTAAACATCTTCTAAGGCAGGATTCTTAGGGACTATCTATAATGGGATAAACTAAGAAATGTTCCCGTGTGAACCCGGGACTAGACAGCTAATTAATCTGTAAATTAAAACCTAATAAAGTAAATCAACGGATATTGTTAGGTTGTGTAACAGGTATACAGGAGCAACACAACCACAACCCTACTAGGGAAGGCAGATTTATGCATAGATTGTAACCTTACTATACTAGATGGCGCTGATCGCGATCTTATGGTAACGCTAATGAGCTTAGTTTTGATTTTTAATGATTCTTTTAGATTGTTGTTATGGTGTTCACCTTCGCACTTAGTGCGCAAACGACAGGAAACAATTAAAGTAATCTTTAATAATTATCTACCTAAAATATTATAAAACTAAAATTACACCGTGTTTCTATAAAGTTCTGTACATGTCTCTCATATTCAGCGTGAAAAGAATCTTTTTGAGAGTTTAAAATTATTTTTTACCAAAGTAACATTCTTTTTAACTGTTGCATTTTTAAATTTTGTTTCTAAATAAAATTTATAAACATTTGTACTTATTTTTAATTGGAAATCTATCATCATCTACTAGGCACTGTTAAGGCTGATTTTACCGAACACAGCTTATTTTGTACATTCAACTGTATATATTTCACAGGTACACAGGCATAGGACTTTTCCAAAGGTTTCCTTGATGGCGATAAATAACTGTATATATAATTATACTAGGTATCGGGACTTCTCGCGAATTATATCTTGGAACTTACTATTTCTGCCGACGTTTCGGATGCGTTGCAGCACCCGTGGTCACGACTTGACTAGTCTTCGAGCGTCGAGATGTATGCGGGGAACATTTTTTGAGCGCCTACCCACCATTACACTTATTATGAACGGTTAGGCTGGCGACACACCACACTCACTATGTCAGTTTTTAACGGCACTGTGTTTTTTGGTTTTAGTATCTTAATCACTGGATTCCACGTTCCGGATAGCTTGAATCCATCTTCCCTATTGAAATTTTTATATTTTTTGATTTCAATGGCTTCACGCACAATCCGTGAATAGTAGTGGCGATCAGTGGAGAGGACTTTGGGTTGATGAAGCTCAATCCAGTGATTGGTACCCGACTCAAGATGTTCTGCTACTGCCGATTTGTTGAACTGACAGTTTTTCACATCTGCGATATGTTCTCTGACTCTCTCTACAATGGTTCGCTTGGTCTGGCCTATGTAGGAACCGCGAAAGTTTAAAAATAACAATAACTGTATATGTATTTACGGTTAATTTTAGTATCTTCCGATATAATGAAGACATATCTATCGTATCTAAAATGAAATACAATATGCACATTTAGATATATTTAGGTATGTATCAATGTATGAATTCATTTATGTATCTATTTGTAAATATTTAGGTATATAGTTCTGTATGTAGGTATCTATTTATCTTTCTATATTAGGTACATCCTATAATGAGTATGCTCGTTAGCACACAACCTGGGTGTTATCCATTTATTTCTAATATGTATAACATATCCTTAGAAGAACATATCTAAACTTTTTGTTTCGTAGTCTGTCATATCCACTTTGCTGTACACTTGGCTCTGCCCTCTATCAATATCTTTTATTTTCCCTCTATCACTCTAAGGTTTGATGGAAGAAAACTCAACATTGAGTTAAGCTCGCCTTTGCACTACAATTTCCAATTATTTTTTGTTATAAAAATGTGTTTTGTGTAGAACACGTAATATATAATATAAGAGATACACATAATTTGCATAACATAACATAAACTCACGCCTATATCCCCAAAGGGGTAGGCAGAGGTGCTAGCACCCACATTTCGCCAGTTTATGTTTAGGTCCCAATTAGGTGGCGAGCTTATTGCCATTAATTGGGCACTTATAAACCTGCGATAAATACATAACTTCGAAAAGTATTGAAAAGTCATTGGTGTGTGCCATGGTAAAACCTGGGATCGAACCCGAGACCTCGTCTGAGCAGTCCATTACCCATACCACTAGGCTACCGCGGTTTCTAATTCTCTTCTAATTTGTTTCAAAATTAAATTATATTATTCAACTCAAAATCAGCTGTTTGAGACACAATCTTTAGATTTAGAAGTTCGGAATAGTAAACATAAACACACACCTACACACAGTTTGAGGTCAAGGAGACTACAACCGGTTTGAAGACATCATCTCATTCATGATTCTATTCACCCACCGTAGTGAATCACCCATTGACGGTGGGTGTCAACATTCTTATTTTGAGACGTAAGGTTCTAATTGGCGGATATACCCTGTGATTTCATTTGTGCCGGATGCAAGCAATCATCATTTTGTTTGTGGTACGGTGTTTTTTTAAAAAGGGGTTGCCGCTTCATGTTTTTTATTTTGAGTGCTGATGCTATGCAGGTCTCCTTTGTCATTTCTGTTTTTGGGATGATCCCATAATTTGGTTGTAAGTTTTACTTTTGACGTTTGTCTATATATCTACATAGTTGTTTCTTCTTAAAAACTTTACACAAAAAATATTAGTTGAAACAAAAAAAGTATTAAAACATAATAATGTGGTAACTTACAAAGTATATTCAACTGGTATTCTTTATTACATAGGTACATAAAATATTCTATTATAATATACAATTACTTACAAATTAATATAAAACTATGCTAACTATACAATATATACAAAAATGGAATAGAGAAAAAGAGGGAGACTGTAATTTTAGACATCGAAAAATTCCTCCCCATCGATCTCTACTGGTACCGTGCCCAAGAGGCTGGCGGCATTACCACGCTGAATGGCGATGCCAATTCTTTGAGCGAGGTAAAGGCCAGCCTTATGGTCACGGGAAGCGTCGATTAGTCGCTTCGCTATTTCTTTGAATAGTGCGCGCGCGCTTGGACCCCACGGACCCAACGTTTCGACTCCAAACGGCTCAAAAATATAATTACCAGTTAAATTGGTATATTTGCGCCGTTTGAGAGTCTCCGCTGATGCAGCAGCAGCGCATGCGCAGTCCATCGTACTTGGAAGATGGGAAGGCGCCAGGGTGTCGACGCAAGTTGCATCCCACACCAAAGGCCTACCCATCTTCCAAGGTATCAACGACATACCGTCCGGTCTCTTACCATCGTCGCGAGCCAAACCAACAGGTTCAAGTATAGCTGGCACGCCGGCGGTGACAAGAGCTCGACGGATAATATCGTTAATGTTTGCATGTCGGGACATGCGGCCTGCGCTCCTGTTGCAAGACAATCCGTGATGTCCAAGGCTATCGACAGCAAAGGACTTACAAAGTTGTTTGTATATTTAAATATTGAATTTTTGTTATGCCGTTTCAGTATTCACTTTCGGTGTGATTACCGAAACGGCTGACAGAATGGCCGAAATTTGGTACCGAAATAAATTATAATATAACTATATAACTGTGTAATGATACCACTGATTCTTCAAAACATTACATTAAATTTTAGACTTCATTAACATATGTATGATTTGAGATTGACATGGTCATTACTAGTGTAAAACTCACCGGGATATTTTTTTTTTCTTTTAAACAACTTAGGTGGCAGACAAGCACACGACCCACCTGATGGAAAGTGGTTACCATGACCTATGAACGTGTGTAACACCAGTGGAGTCACATCCGTGCTGCCAATCCTGTAAGAATAGAGATTTTATGTGCCCTTAGTGCAGAATACAAAATCAGGACAAGTTTTTGGTCTTCCCACTGAGTTTCAATTCACTGAATTTCAGGGTTTCAATGCCGTCAGTAAAGAAAAATCAGGATAAGCCTTTGATCTTCCCACTGACTGCACAAAAACTCTCCAGTGAGCTCTGGCTACCCTACTCACCGCCGGGAACACAACACCAAGTTATTATAACCGCGGTATTCTGTGGGGCGGAGGTACTACCCCAGTCGGACTGCTCAATTGGGCGGAAATACCGCCGTGTCCTACCTCCTCAAAAAACATTATTAACATGGGCTTAAAGTTCAAATGAAAAAGAGTTCATTACATTTTGACATTCATTCTTCAAGAGGCTATTTAATTTTTAGACTGTAACAACACAACTGTACCTAGGCTACCTTTTATCCCTGGAATAGGGACTCGTTTGTTGCAGGACGGTGCAGAATATCCGATCAAGAACCAAACGGTTCGGAGACTTTCCTTTGTTACACCATTAAGGCCTGGAATTCATTACCACGTGTTACCTTCTTCCGATTGTCCCGTGTCCTTTAGGAGGGGCGTGAAAAAGTATATGATGAGCCCGTCAAGCTGAGTGTCACCATTGTAACATGGTATATGTAAGTAATGCTGACCCTCTTTTCTGAGACTTTACCTTCAGCTTATCAGGCGAGGCGAAGTGTAATTGATGTTCTATTTAAAAAAAAAACCCTCGGCTAGTTTGTTTATCATTTCAACCCTTGAGCTATATGTGCATGTTATAGATACTTACCGCATAACTAAACAATAATCCCGAACGAAGCTGAATCACCCACCTTTTGTATTTTATGAGTGATCTTTCGACTAAGAAACCCTTTCTATGATAAAGGTATTATGATTGCAATCTAGTGACTAACTTGTGATTCATTTAATACTCAGTAGGTCAACACCACTAAATTAACATCCGGCTTCCTATTTGGACCACAACTTGTTTCTACTTGAAAATCGGTTGACGTACATTTTATGATCATTCTTGACGTATTATTTATTAGCCTAAGTTGCTTAAGGCACCAAGGCACGTGCGAGATTGTTGTGAGCCTAGATTACGTTCAAAGATAGTTGTAGTCTTGGACTCTCGTGAGCTTTGCGAAATGCCTTATCCTTGATCCTTGATTCGTGCCCGGTTAATGGCAATATTCTCGCCACCTATTACATTGGGACCTAAACATAAACTGGCGAAATGTGGGTGCTGGCACCTCTGCCTACCCCTTCGGGATATAGGCGTGAATTTATGTTATGTTATGATCCTTAATACTTTGGAAGTATTGGTCTATCAATCAATAAGCCTATCGCAGTCAGTCCACTGCTAGTCATAGGCCTCTCCCAATATTGGGAGGCTTTGGCCAACTGTTTCCACGCTGGCCAGACTGGAAGTGTGGAGTCCGTTTATTCCAGGTACCTACCTAACTGGACATACTGCCCCATGTCAAAAATACACCCTTCTTCATCGACTCCACGGCTGACAATATTAAAAATTTTATATCTTCATCGAGTCAACGACTGACAATATTAAGGCGTCTTATTAGATTTTATCGGCCTAATACTTAGTTATCACCACGGCGTTGTCCGTTATCCTACACAGATCCACGGTATCTATTTACTTATTTATTAATTGAGACATAAAACAGTCACAATCAAACAATTAGCTCATCGCAGTCTACTCGCGCAGGTCGCAGTGATTTCGTCTGCGTTTTTTACCATTAGTCGCCTCTTACGACACCCTTCGGATGAGACGGATCGAAGTATTGGTCTAACGAGACGCGTATCAAAATTCAGAGAGCCATTGGGTTAGGTACCTACTTGTATTTTTAGACTAAGTAGTATACAAAATTTTCACCGCACAAATATACGCTTCATATACATCTGAGGTCAGTGTAATAGGGCTTAGTTTCCTTATACTGTGAAGTAAAATGTATTTAACTAGATAGGTCAGTATCACAGAGTATACAATCTAAGGAAGTGCCCTGCAGACATTTACCAAGGTAGATATTGAAGGCTTTCTCTCTGATTAAAATCTTAATCAATCTTCTCACTGTATATTGTTGAAAATATAATAAGTAAGAATCTCTATTGATTTTGCATTCGGTGATCGTCATAATCAATATACGACTCATATAAAGTAGTTAGTTGCAATAATTACTCAATCCTCTTCGTAATAAACAGACAACCTCTCAAAATACACTGTCATGGACGGAAGCATTAGCAGTTACTAACAATGAAACATTCCCGTTCTCATGTTTTTCGCTCGTAATACATTTTATAATGCACACTAATACAATTAATATGCTTATGACTTGTACTTTTTGCTACGTTAAAAAATCCTATTACTATTAGCTTAATCAGCTTTATTCTAGAATCATTAACTTGCATAAGAAATATATATCTAGGACGCTAAAAGGACATCTGTGTACAGGGTACCACCACCTGCTAGTCTATTCTCACCTGTACTAGCAGTTGCACCTGCTAAACAACGGCCAGGCTTTCCTATCAAGTTTGGGAAGTCAGACGGCAATCTCCTATAGCCCCTGCAATAACCAATATCCAAACGGACAAAGCAGTGAACAAAAACTATAGTCCAACAGTATGATACATGTTATGCAACTCATTTCCTGATGCCTTTTTGAGCGCTGTAAATGTCAGTGTTGTTACGTACGTTAAGTATATAAACAGTATACGACCGGTAATGACTGCGATGATCTTTTGTAATTGTACCGTATTCTGCTGAAGATATTCATGTCATGATGATTAAAATGATGGTGAAACGTGACGTAACTCAACGGCCGAAATATGTAAGCTTAATGCTGATTGCTGATTCAAGAAGCTTTATGCAAGTCATCAAATTGTGTTGATTACGCTTTAAGATACACTCGAGAGCAATGAATCCGGGTCACTTAAAGAATCCTAAAAATCTCGGAAACTAAAAATGCTAGGTTAATGCAATAAATTGTATTTAATAGACAATGTAATACTCCTTAAATGAAGGTATTAAAACTTCTTAGTTATTGTAAAGTTATATCATAAAAAAATCAAATTTGAAAAAGGGCCACTTTCGAAGATGGAACTACGAAATTACAGCATTTGGTGTTGCTTTTGTTTGTAATCTGTCATTTATGTGGGTACATAAACCATGTTGATAGTGCTCTATATTCATTAATCAAGCTGAAATTATGTCGCTTACGCCTGAAGAATGCACCAGAATACTTACAATGCTGGAAACCGGCCGGAGTCAGCGCGATACAGCCAGGACTGTCGGTGTGTCGCTGTCAACAGTACAAAGAGTTCTCCGACGTTACGAAGAAACTGGTTCTAACCTACGCAGACCAGGAACGGGCAGAACCAGGTGTACCACAGCACGAGAAGACCGATACTTGGTGAACACCATGCTTCGAAATCGCTTTCTCACAGGAACTGAACTCACCAATCAGTTTCGACGCCTCGGAGGAAGTAACCCAAGTGCATGGACAGTAAGACGTCGGCTTGCTGAATCTAACTTAAAACCCCTTAGACCTGCAAACGGCCCTAAACTGGAGCGTGGGCATCGTATTTCGAGACTAAGTTATGCCCAGAGCCACGTAAATTGGAGTATTGAAGATTGGTCAAAAGTTATGTTCTCCGACGAATCAAAATTTATGCTCTACAAGCACGATGGAAGACACAGAGTGTATCGAAGACCAGGGGAAAGATTCAAGCAAGCATGCATCGAAGAAAAAGTAGCCTACGGTGGTGGGTCTGTACTTGTGTGGGCCGGAATTTCTTCTGAAAGTCGCACAGAGCTGGTGATCATAGAAAACGGCTCTTTAACTAGCGTAAGATATGTGGAAGAAATCCTCAATGATCACGTTGGTCCATTTATGGTCAATTTAGGTGAGGATGCTATATTTATGCATGACAATGCCAGACCTCATACAGGTAGGATTGTGAATGACTACCTTCAAGAGATGAACATTACTCGTATGGAGTGGCCAGCGCGCAGCCCGGATATCAACCCGATCGAGCATGCTTGGGACGAGCTAGGCAGATGCGTAAAACAACGAAACCCTCCCCCAATCACGCTTCGTGAGCTCAAAATTGCTCTCACAGAGGAATGGGAGAATATTCCCCAAAATCGTATAAGGAACTTGGTGTACAGCATGCCAAACCGCGTAAACGCAGTAATGGAAGCACGAGGAGGCAATACGAAGTATTAAAATTCAAGAAAATCGTAATAAAGTTCAAAAATTTCATGTTTCCTATTTTTGTTTTAAGGAGAGATCAGCAGTTTTTTTCTTTATGTAATTTTGTGTTAATAAAATGTATGGTGACTCATATTTTTTTTACTTTCATTTAAGGAGTATTACATTGTCTATTAAATACAATTTATTGCATTAACCTATCATTTTTAGTTTCCGAGATTTTTAACATTCTTTAAGTGACCCGGATTCATTGCTCTCGAGTGTATATAAGATACGCGAATGCCACAGCGGTTTTAGTAATGGCGTAACTATGCTGTTTGAGGTCCAGCTATGGCAAATTCATTGGGGCCTTCTTTTATGAAAAGAAATTGATACAATATTATAGTATTGTTTTTAATACGAAACGTTTGCGCGCCCTTTCATTCGATCTTTAAACAACTGTGATAACAGTCAATACGATAAAGTTTACATGACGATGATTTTGACCCTACCTCTACATGTGACCGAAATTTTTGGTGGTCTGTGTACATACAACTCTACACGTGACAGCTGGGGTGCGCGGGATATGCCTGAAAACCTCACCTACGGCAACCAACAATGACCCTCAGGCGCGCCGTGCGTTTTAGTCGGCTCGAGTCCGACATAACTTCTCCCACCAGCTCCGGCGGGGAGGTATTCGTGGGGATTTTTTCACAAGTAAAAAAACCCTACACGAGATTACTTACTGTAATTGATCTTAGGTTGGACATACCCTTTAAATTAGAACTGGCAAATTCTAGATATTTTCTGACTGCGCTGCAACACTGTCAATAACGTTTTATCTGTTTTAACTGAATATAACTTTTTCTACGAAAACATTACGACTTGTTCACCAGGTCGCAAAAACTTTGATCTAAAATTAGCATTAAACAGTGTAAGTATAACATGTTTGTAGTACTAGGCACACAACAACATCTGGAAGCTATTAACTAAATAGTTGCTTAATCTATTCGCTTTAGCATACTGAAAATAAACCAGTTCAACCAGCAATGAACTAAATGTGCAGTAACCTGCAGTAACCAATCAGTAAAGTTTCATTAAATCGTATTCTATAACAATAATAATTATAATATTAATTTAATACTTGTTCTGTTTCTTGAACTTGACTAAATCTTCTTGTTCCCGTGTCAATGATTAATTTTTTAGCTTTATTCGGAAATAGAATTCTGTGATCTGTACCACGTCGTCAGGTGCTTTATTTAGGCAGGACAAAAGGGACACACGAAACCAAGTGCGCCATGGATTTAAGTACTCACTTAAAATAAGTTTTGACAGACGGACTGCTTTATAACTGCGTTCCACGCTGCTAATTTGCAGTATTAACTCCATGTTAAGACAACTGCAAACAAATCGTACACCCTGATTGCAGTTAGTATGCAGTTCCAACTACTGTACGATGACTTTAAGCTTTGTGCATTTGTTTGTTGACTGGCAATCGGCCTTCTGGCCGAATGCCTTCGCCGAAAATGAATGCATATTTAACCGATTTTAAAAAGGGGCAGGTTATCAATTCATCGGTAATATTTTTGATAAATAATTACAGTATAATATAGGTATTTAAACTAACATGGTCACTCGCCGAAATAACGAAAACTCAATACAATGCAATATGGTAAATATCCCGATAACTTTAATACTAATCACGGTATAGTCTCCAATCTATCATAGAGTTGACGATGTGAAGTTCTAATTTCTGGTCAATATAATTACCAAGTGCAGAACTATTCAATAGTAAATCTGTTTTGCATCGCGAATTGCCATTGCCTGGCTTCATTATTCATATATGAAGCTCAATGTGGCGCCTAACAGGATGTGCCACAAGGAACACTGTATCACTGTAACTTGATCGTGAAAGGAAATCTTTGTGTTTCAGTTCAATTATGTGTATTCAAGTATGTTGCAAATATAAAGGAAGTAGCTGATAGAGTGTGCGAACTCAGCTCAGATATTTTATTCATTTTGATCATTAACTAAACTATGGAACCATATAATGTCAGCCTTCTTAGAAGTCCTGAGTTCTGGTACTACTCGTATAAGCAAGAATGACATTGTTATATCGTACGCGGTGTATGCCCCACTAAGGCCTTTAGGACCAAGATAACCTCATCTGCTACCTGCTGATTTACGGTCCAGGCTCTGGCATAAGCTTTCCTCTTAGGTCTGGAAGGTTAGATGGTAGTGGCTACCATATTATTATGTGTTCATCGAGCTTAGGCATTTCTCTGAAACTACTATTTACATATTGACCATTTCTTTTTTATTGACTGGTTTGTTTTTTCCTATTAATTTTAGTACATTTACTTCAATTATAAGTTTCTAGTGAATGTAATAATTACTTGCTACTAAAAATTACGAAATGAATATAATGGTTAGGTAATTATATTTAAACAATAATTGAATTACTGGCATTCATCTAAAAAAAATGTAGGCTGTCAATTATTTTTACCCGACTGCGCCAGCGAGAGTAATGTGTTTGTGTACGCGTATGTATGTAGTTTTCTTTCTTCCCCTCTATAGGCCTAACGGCTGGACGGATTTCATTGTATGGGTCTCAAATGAAAGGTATTCATCTACCTAGTGTCATAGGGTACATAAAATGTCAACAAAAAGTATACGGTATATTTATTTGCTAAAATGCGGATTGTCAAAAAATATAAAATAAAATAGTCATTGAAGTTTATCGAGATTTTCATCTTTGACGCACTTCTTTAACATCCTTTTTCTTTTGTCAACAGTGGATCACGCCGGAAGAATGTGCGGTGTACTCCAGGGACCAGCGGCCTCCGCTCGTCATCCCTCGTATCACCCAGTACAGGCCTCCACGGCCACGGCAGCAAGCCTATACTGAGGTAAGATATTATATACATTTATTTATCTCCGATACAATCAGCATCAGACTATCAAATTAATCTTGATCAACAATGTACATACTCAACATGATCTTAATACCACGGTGTTAAGAAAAAAAATTATCTTTTTGAACACCCTGCCAGTCAAGATAGATCTGGATGCTGACCTACATCATTCAAGATAAAACCAATTCGATTTTCAATGGATGTGAGAGAGTATCCCTTGCTGATTCCTGTAAACGACATGGTATACTGTATGCAGCCCAATCTTCGGGACTTAAGCTAAAATTACTAGCTAGATGACACACACCTGGCGATGAGTGGATGAGATTAGTTTCATAGAGTACAACTACATCTTCATCAACAATTTCTGAGCCTTTCCCCAACTCAGTTGGGGTCGGCTTTCTAGTCTAAGATGCAGCTGAAGTCGATATTTTCCGTGAAACGAGTGCCATCTGACCTCCACAACCAATTGGCGATAACGAAATTCTGTAGTTAGACTAGTCGAACTTTTGTGGGCCGACGGGGCTTAACGTGTTCATGCATAAAAATATTTTCACTGGGGTCGAACCCGCGCCTCCTGCTTAGCGGCCATATTCACTACCTTTAGTACCTACATCCTATCTTACTAATATTATAAACGTGAAAATTTGTGAAAATATTTGGATGTTTGTTACTCAATCAAGCTGTAACATTAAAATCTGAAATAACACATATATGCTACCTTTCATTCCGGGAATAAATTCCCTGGGGATAGAAAACGGTATCAAATTTCTAGCTACTAATGGTAGTATTGAATAATAACTTCATGGAAGTGAACAAATACATATCTCTCTCTCTTTGTCTCTCTCCCTAGTTTCACGAATAACAACCAGAGGGCGTTAACTTTAGTTATGAGGATACTGAGGATAAATTTTATACAACAATATGTATTTTCCTCAATGAAGCGATTTAAACCTGGCAACCTGAAATCTATAGCGTGAGTCAGACGCAGGATAAGCGGACGACGGGCCCATAGCTATGTGTTAATTTGTCCGATTACTGCTTGTTGTAACGTTAATTTATGCGCGTGCGCACACAATGTGTTGCTCACCCGTTCTAATATGGCGGTGCAGGCATAGGCATTTAAATAACAGAAAGACAAGTTTGTATAGACAGTTAGACGCCTGATACCAACTGAGAATTTGATATGTGACATGTATCAAAACGCAGAGTACAGATGCTGTTGTGTTTAATTTATTGAAATTTGTCAGAATTATTTACTCATATTTAGCTTAGTTTTTAAACAAAACTAAAATACATACATACATATAATCGCACCTTTATCCCTTAGCGGGCTAGGCAGAGGTGAATTAACACCTACATTTCACCAATCATTGTATTCGGTCCCACGTAATAGGGGGTGAGCCTAATGTCGTATTTCGAGTACTATTGTTGACTCGAGCCATACATCTGAGGCTGAGTCTGGGCTGTATTTATCTGTCTGATGTCGCCATGAACGACACCGCATGAGAAGAGATGGGATGGCCTAAATTCTACTCTGCCGGAAACCACGACAAGCTAAAATGTTATAGATATTATAATAACTGTACGAATTAGAGTGAGTATAAAACCAGAATGCGGACCGTGGGTACTGAGATACCTTCTCCGCTTACTCGGTCCCTTCATAGGATCTTAATGGGGCCTCACACTTTTTGTATAAATCATTAGTGCACTAATTTTTACGTCTCTACATGCTTTTCATTCAGGTAGTTGTCGAATGACTTCATCAAAGCTCGCCACCATATTAATTCAGTTTACAGAAACACTGGCCTCAGGGTAATGATGTCTGCAGAGGAAAGCCGAATGAAATTAGAATTCATTGACTACCATACTATATATATTCAGATAGCTCTTGTCTATTTGCATAAATTGACATGTCAATTAGAATTGTAATCAATAATTTATTAGTTAACAGTTTCTAAGTAGCTTCGCTTCAAGTTTAGTTACTCGTGAACGATGTAAAGTCACTTATCGTTGTAGTTATACATATTTTTTAATTATATACCAATTAGGTGGCAGACAAACACACGGCACACCTGATGGAATGCGGTTACCGTGGCCTATAGACGTGTGCAAAACCAAAGGAGTCACACTCGCGCTGCCAACCGTGTAAGCACAGAGAGTTTCTGTGCCGTCAGTGTAAAAGACAAAGCAGGACAAGCTTTTTTATTTTCTTCCCACTGACAGCACAAAAACTCTCTAGTGAGCTCTGGCTACCTTACTCGCCGCCGGGAACACAACGCAAGATTATAATGGCCGCAGTATACTTGTAAGTCAACTGTATATGAGTTAAATCATAGTACAGTTACCGGCTAATATCTTGTCGTAATATCAGTGACGTCACAAATATTCTCAATATGTGCAGTACTCGTTTTTTGAGTGTCTTAAAAATTATACAAACTTGTTATTCTGTCATGCATTTGTATAGTGTGTTTGTCGAACATGGCGTCCTCGTGTTCTTGGTCCAATAGCGTGCATCCGGCGCGCCCTTCGTGTCAATGTATAGATTGAATGGCGACGATTCATTCGCTAAATTCAAATCAACTTCAGTATTCAATGAAAACGAACCTTATTCGCTATTTTGCTCATTTTATATGCAAAATAATTGGAATTTTAAATTGAAAGCTTTTGCTTGATGAAACTTGCTGATTCTACGATGTGACGTCACTAATTATTGTGGGGACAAGACAATCTCACCTGCATGCCGGTACATCTGCTAATGGGTGAACGAAGCACTAGTGCAGACTTCTCTCTAGTGGTTGGGTCACTAGAGAGAGTGCACTGCACTAGTGCTTCGTTCTTCTGAAGGTAGTCGCTTCTTCCAATGGAAGGAGGAATAAACGGACCCAAGCTCCGAGCCTCGAATGTACGGAAGACAGAATATGATTACTCGAATGCAACTGATAACGCTAAGATGTTGATAATGACAGTTGCGGATGGAACTGTGGTAGAAAATTTTTACAATAGAATCAGCTCGAAGTCTACTTCTATAAACATTCGATTTTGTGCTTGTTGGAGCCAGAACTTTTAGATAAAATGTATATCAGTAGTGCAGTATCTGTTATTTTGTGTGGAAAGGTATTTGTTTGATTCCGTGCAATGGTGTGCCACCTTGGGAGTAAGTATAGAAAACAAAATGCACAAATCGGATAAAGGCGTGATTATATGTATGTATGTATGTAAAATGTAATGTCACGAGATCGTGACATTACATTTTACATACATATAATACGTGGCATACTTTCGATATTCCCAGCTTTTCTTAATGATCATTAGTATCATTTATATAAAAATCATTAAGTATGGTTGTTGTAATTAGTATGTACTTACGGACGTTCTAGTTCGCTAGTAAATATTTAGATAGGTCTGGTTTCCAGTCCACATTATGATCAGGTACACAGATAGGTATGATGTATGGTCAGAAAAAAATTGATGTGTGACATCTTTATCAACAATTAATTCCCCATAATACCTTAAAGTACTCTATTCACACAGGTTCTGATCAAAGCTCTAGATTGATGAGGAAACTGGTTTATTGACTCGTACCTAAGACCTACTTAATTACTAGTCAGTGTTTAGTTAGTGCATAAAACAATATTCACACATTATACATATAATCACGCTTTTATCCCCGGAGGGTTAGGCAGAGGGTCATTGTTTTCTGTTCCACATAAATAGGTGGTGAGCCTATTGCCGTGTTTCGAGCACTATTGTTGACTCGAGCCACGCATATGAGGCGGAGTCTGTGCTGTATATAACTGTCTGATGTTAAACAGCCCTATCTCTTAGTCGCCTTGTACGACACCGCATGGGAAGAGATGGGGAGGTCCAAATTCTCCTCTGCCGGGAACCATGCGGCTTATCACACATTATATTCTATCTATTTCAGCCAAATAGTTATCATAATCAATTAATTTAAAGGTGATTGCGTGACGCAATCGTATCAATAAATTATTATCATTGTGGCTAATATTTATCACAATTGTGACCATATAAGTACTTTTGTTTACATGCACCATTTACCTTTACCTACATATATACTAATGAGGCACAGCATCCTATGTCTTACAGTTTCGACTGATGCATCGGAGTGGGTTCGATGCCCGGTCAGTGTAAATATTTGCATGCATGAATTTGGTGATTGGTCTGAGTGTTTCTATGAACATGTATCTGTGTATTTACAAAAGTGGTCGATAACCACCTTAACTCTAAAACAAAACAACCATTATAATGCTTTTACATAAATTGTAAAAATATATTAGCACGGTATTGTTTGTAAAGACATTGTAAATAACCATTGGAGGCAAATAAATATATTTTTATTATTATTATTAAAGAGGACCCCGGACTCCGAGGTAAATTATTCGGATATGACTGGGATTACCGCTAAAACGATGTTAATGAACTCATATCCCGAGAGGAAAGGCGAGACCCGCAACAATAGATTAAAGAATTAAACACGAAGTAGGAAACGGAGGTAGAATGTTTCCTCCATTCCCACATGTGTGGGATGCACTCCGAGAGGATCAAATTTCATTGATACTAGTAGTCAGAGTACATACTACACACTTGTAATCAGTGTAGTGCAATAAAGCGAGATAACTATATACTTCCTAACATCGCATCGACAACCGACGGCAGATAACGAACTAGTGATGGGACAATGTTTGTTCCGTTCACCGGAACTTGATGTCAAATTGGAGTATGTTTTCTATAGAACACATCAATATGATTTCACTTCGCCTTCACTTCGGTCATCATTACAAACACCAACAGTGTTACAATGGTGGTCCTCAGCTTGACAGTTTCATTTGATGTTTTTTTAAGCCCCGCTTAAAGGATCAGGGGCTGTAGGAAGAAAGAAACACGTGTGCTGATAAAGCGTCCAATATAAACGAAACAATTAAATTCAGTTGATTGAGTCAACAGTTGATTAATAACATAAAATGTCGTCACAATGTAATATAATATAAGTTTAAAACTAATTCCCGACTACGGAAAAATCACATTGTAAAAAGTATTTAACAAGAAAATGTCAAGAGTCGTATGCCACTTTCTCCAATTGTAATGTTAGACTAAGTGGCATACCACCACCGCTATCCTTGATATTTTCTTGTTAAATACTTTTTAGAGTCATTTTTCTGTAGTCGGGTTTTAGTTTTAAACTTAATTTATTATTTATATTATTTTGGGGCAAGCAATAGGTATAAGTCATACATATTTGAAATGTACTAATTAAGCCCTTTCAGATGATACCGAACACGACATATTTATCTTAAATATATTTTTAGACACAGTACTTTATGATCGCATTAGATTCAGTGACACGTTATATAGCCTATAACAAGCAGACGACATTTATCTAGTTCTAATAAGTGGTTGAGGAGCTATGAGGGAACAGATGAACCTACTTACACACATACCTGTCAAAATCACCACCCTTCTTTTTGCTTCGCCGTTGTCGGGTAAAAAAAGTAGGTAGATGCAGTACCCACCTTTTATTAGGTACCTCGGGGAAAGTCAGCCTAAAATCGGTCTTATGATGCGTTGTATCTATAGCACAAAGAATTTTTACAGCCTCATTTCTTTTTAGAGGGATTAAGATCGAAACTCTCGTATTTTTAATATTATTTTGAACACAAATTGTCTTAACCATATAGTCCAAGATTCGGTAGCAGAGATCTCGTTCGAATCAACTGGTATTTTACTAATAATTTATGACTGTAATGTTTACATTATACACATAATAATTACGAAGAATTATGACGAATTTCTCATTACACTGTTGTTTTCCTTAAGTAAGTGATTGTATACAGTCTGTCAAAATGTTAGGGTTTGCTTAAAACGTGATAAATTTTATTTACCTATTCAAGTGATAGGTACAACATTTTGACAGACTGTATTATCCGCATGTCGGCTCGTGTAAAATACTGATGTCTTTTCCATGTACTATAGAAAGCTAATAACCAATATATAATAACATTAGTAATAAACACCAACAATTTCCATCATAGTTCGGGTATTTTGAAATAACTTACTTTTCAAACTATGGGACAACTACTATCTTAAATCACTCCACGCCCATGGCAACTGAAAACTAGCCAAAACGTGGGCTAAGTGTAAATAATTCCAAATAAATCGCGATAGAATTCGTTAATCAGTTTTGGTATATAGGACACGTCTATTATATTTTGCCTCGCCTGATTGAAAGCTGAAGGCAACGTATCCGAAAAGAAGGTCGCTATTACTTACATATACCATGTTACAATGGTGACACTCAGCTTGACGGCCTCATCATATGCTTTTTTATGCCCCGCTTAAAGGACCCGGGACTGAAATAAGAAGGAAACACGTGAGCTGAGCAAGAGTTTCTGAACCGCTTGGTTCTTGAACGGATATTCTGCACCGTGTGCGGGTGACATCTAAGCTCTGGACGTGTTGTCTTGTCTAGGAAAAGAGAGGGTTTTATTTCAAGAAGCTATAACCAGGATAACAATATTCTATGTCCAGATCTGTTTAGTTGTAGTGGCATGATTGAGTAACATACATTCATCTTTATAATCGTAACAAGATTTATTGTATTTCAGCATCAAATATTTACGTGAACAAAATCCAATAAGAGATTTATGTGCTATTTATGGCTAACAAATTCTAAATCAAGTTTATCAGTTCAGTAGTACACACTTATTTAGTCTTATTATATAGGATATAAGATCTAAGAAACAGTCTAGATTATACTCTAAATATGAATAAAATATATACATTCAGTCGCGCGTCTTTCTTAACGGGTAATAATTGTTTTCGTAGGCTCACCTGCTTGCAGGAACTCTTTTCACCAGCTCTTTCTTTATTTAATGGCCTCAATTTCACTAACTGGCAAATTTAAATAGCTTCAATTTAGGGTTCTATGACAATATACATATTCACATGTTTGTACCGAGCAGGAATCGAACTTGAAACCTTTGAAATAACAAATAAACGCTCTACCGCCATATATAAGTTTGATTTTCAACCTAGAACATACAAATTACATATTTTATATAAATATGTACTTATGGTGACGTTTTAATAATAAATTATCGATAAAATACCATCGACTACCGCCCCTCACTACGCAATATCGCTACAAAATGACACAACTTCAGTCAGTGTGTCACCCGTTATGAATACAACACGATTTATACATATTTTCCCTTTAAATAATAAATTAATTAACCTATTTGTGTATAATATTCAACATATATAATACTCTAAATATGTAGAACATAGTGAAAAGTGTTTAATTTATTAAAACAAGTTTGTGAAGTTTGAAACATGAATGTGTTTCGATTGAAACGAGGCAAGACATGGGTGCGAGAGGTAATCATTTTATATATAGGAAATATAATTATTAATAAAAGGAAAACATGGTATTTTGAATAACTTTGATAGTGCATGCTTAAAGTTGTCTATGGTGTAAGGTGTTGCCACGACGTATAAACAAGTATCTAATATCAGTATCTATGAAAACTTTACGTCATCGTTATTGCCTCGCAGTAGAAGAGTCCATAGGGAGTTCATACGCATGTAGGTACTTGCAATAATTATCTCTAAACATATTGTAAAGTACTTATGGAAGGAGGTAGTTTATAGGTAATCTGTCTTTCCTAAAAGAATAAAATAAATTTCCTCATGTCGTTATTGGGTTGTGGAGGTCAGTGTAAGTACGATGGGAAAAGTATTTCTCCAGCTGTTTTGCGTTCCCACATTATAGAAAGTCCTAACGCTGTCAACCGGGCCTTTTTACTACATATGAACTGTTACTTGTTGAGACCGGAAAAAATATTCGTGAGTTGAAAAATGTTGGACGAAAACGGCAACACTCAGAAATTCCTAAAAGAAAAAGCATTAGGTTTTCCCATTCTGTTCTGTTAGAGTTGTTCTCCATCCGGTATTTTTTTTTTACGTGCGCAAACTCCCCTCGAATCCCCCCTCCCCCCCCACCGAATCCGGTGGAAGAGGTTATGTCGGACTCGACCCGACTAAAACGCTCGCAGCCTGTGGTACGTTTTTGGTTGCCGAAGGTGAGGTTGACAGGCATATCCCTCGCACCCCGGCCGACTCAGGGCCATCTCTCACTCTCATCGGTAAAGTGAAGCATACACTGTAACATCAATCAATCAATCAGCCCACCGCAGTATACTGCTGGACATAGACCTCTCCCAATGTGCCTCCCCCATTTCGTTCGATCCTCCGTCTTCCGCATATAGTCTGTTCCAACCACCTTTTTCAGATGCAATATACTCGACCTCTATTACATGGGTCCGAAAAACATACAAGCGGGCTCCACACAAGCTTGGAATGCAATCGGGATAAACGGTACTGATAAATTAGTTAGTTAAAAAAATAGTATTCACCAACTTCGCAGTACTATTTTACCTACAGATGATTGATGAATGATTGATTGAAAGAATATTTTTAGGATTTTTAGATCGAACAAGTTCTCACAAGTCGTTCCAAGATAAATGTTTTTCATCTTGGATCGACTTTACCGTTTTTCCTGTTTCCAATCTAATTTTATAGGAAAAGTAACTTGGCTTTAAAATTTCATAAACTATTTTACCTACGCCTCTTATTAAAATACTGCTGTGAAGTTATAACCAATTGAATAGTTTGAATATAAGCGGACAGGAAACTTTAAATGAAATAATAACTCGCACTGTTTATGGAACATTTACTGTTTTAATATACTAGTTCTCCGCCCGTGGCTCCGCTCGCGTGGGTATCGGTTATTGCTACCAAAAGTTATTTTTTTATCGGTCATACTTCCTGTTTAAACTGCCAACTCCTATTTCACCATCTTTGTAATGATTTTTTCAAAATATTAGTAACTTAGTAGCTCTGTGAACAGTAAACCTCGCGAGCACCTTCTTTCTCACAACCTGCGAGGAATCATGTCCTTGATGTTTCGGTCAAAAATCACCAGGATCCATAAATAACGCGACAACAAACTGTCCATTTGTATCAACAAAAGCTGTTGATAAAAGTTGTGTTTTAAATGAAAGAATATGTGTACTAAGGTTGTTGTATATCGGTTAAGAAATGCGCCTTCTAAACTGGCACAAAATACTAAATTACTCTAAATTAGAAGTCGGTCATAGCTAAATATTATATTCGTTTCTTGTGTCTTCTACTTCATCTGAGCATCGATCACGGTTACATTCAAAGTTCACATTTAGGAGCCTGGGTTCTCTCATTGGTCGTGATCCCATACAGGTCCCATACACCTCATTATTTTTGTGGTTTCGTAATTCCTGGTAATATTATCTATAACATATTAACAGCACGTATAAAATTTAAAAAGATTTGCAACGCTAACCCGTCTTGAAAAGATTTCAAAAAGAGACTCAGCTGGGTTTGGCACAGCAGGAAGTACACGACAGGATTTTATACTCCATATTATCTGTCTGTGAACAGATATAGTTCATTATCTGCCTATGTATCTACCGCACTCGTGTGTATATAATCTATGTACGTCATAACAAAACAACAATAACTATACGCCACTCACCTATTTTTCATTTAGATACCTATCAATGATTCGCACTGCACGTATCACTGGACTGAAAAGTAAAGTGACCAAAAGCCAGAAGTGGACACTGTACTCCAAGCGATGACCACATGTGAAATACACCTCCGCCAATCCCTCCGGGGACAGTGTAGATATATAGACACTTTTCCTGAACAACATCTTGTATTCAAATTTCTGGGTTAGTCGCCAGTGTCTGCCAAGTTCACGTAACTACCAAACTCAGAGAGAGAGAGAGATAGAGCTACAATAACTTACGAAGTATTTCAAATTCAATAACAAAAGTATTCACTTTAGTACAACGGCCGATCAATTTACGGAATTTTAGCGGCCTGAATTATATATTGTTTTTCCTTATTTGCTTCTGAATTAAAAACACTTTATACGCGATATTGGTTAAAACTAATAAGTGCCTATCATAATTAGCGTAGCATAGAAATCGATTACCACGTGAGATGTCTCTCGTAGGATTATCGTTCAATGCCAGGGGGCCAGTAGGCCCGAACCATCCTCACATACAAGTCGATGCATCTAGTAAATAACGAACGTATAACTTATCACCAAGCGAATCGCGATGCGAACAAACGCGTTGGTTAATTTTTGTTTGCGCCTGGTGACGTCTATTGAATTTGTTCTATTCTCGTCAACAGACAGCGCGAAAGTGAATTGAATCAAGCTAGAAGCCTTGCAATATAGCCACTGTATCTCTTGTACAAAGACTTAGAGCCTAGCCTGTCTCTAAGCATATGTACTTATAAGTATGTATGACCTTAATCTTATAGTTGGGAGGTCCAATACCAATCTAGAACTATAAGTGGACTTCGCGATCCAAAATGCAAATTTTGGATGCAACTGGGAAGACGCCATGAGGATTATGACTGTTATTTTGTGACCTAAAATCAAAGATATTTGTTTTTCTTTTCAACTTTCTAAAAACACAATTTTCTCTTATCTTCCAGGAGAGCATACCCGAGCAACGTTCGCTGAAAAGCCGCGGCTACGATCCACTGAACAATTGGAGCCCCACATCGGAGCGATGTCGCGTGGACTTCGATATCAGTTACAATAAAGCTAGCTCCGACAGCCCGCCCTTCGTGAGGTTCAACAAACGGCTAGGTTAGTACCAATCACTGCTATTCGTCATTATTCTCACCTGGACCTTGTTTCGGCTAATTGTCCATCACTGCTATACAACTGACACGCAAAACAATCCATTGAATTTTGGACTTTGTTGAATAGACTTAAAGTTCAAAATTAAATGTAAAAAATCATTTTCATTCACTTTACAAGATCCCATTTGATTTTAGACTTGGTTGTGTTATATTAAAGTCGAAAATTAAATGGCATTTGTGTATGACAGTGGGTGACAACAGAATCGTGGTCCTGAACGGATACGGTTCCACGGTTTGTGGATGCTTATTACATTCAGACCACTATGTTGAAATGAGAAAACTTGAGTTATAGTGTGACCACGAGCGCTGTAGGCGGGGGACGCTCTAAAGAAGAAAAAGAAAGAACATTAGCTTAAAGCGATAAACCCGCCCATTGTACTGTTTCTGTATATTTTTTGTTTTTAATCATGTATTCTTTTGTTTGCTAAGATTTTGAATTTGAATTTGCTAAGAGCGAACGAGATCCCGCTGTAAGCGCTGACAGTGGTATCCCGCTCGCTGTCCTCTCATGTTCTTTCTTTCTCTTTCTTGATAGTGTTTCTGTACATTATGTATCCGCTCCTATCATGGGACTGGTATAACAGCCACGGTCACACTGTAGAATAATTGATCGATTAAACGATGAGTAAGATGAATCTGATTGATATTTCATACATCTTCCTACAGATACACAATTATTATACCTACTGAATATTGTGTGAATTATATTTATTAATCAATTTTCGCACGATACAAAGAAAAAGGTTACATATACGAAAATTCCTTCAGGGTTACCAGGGTCCTCGTCTTCACTCGTAAGGAGTGAAATGACGTACGCTAACATCCTGAATTTTTGTTTAAAGGTTGATTTAGATCAAACGAACGCTCTAGAACTAAGCATCCTTTCTTTTTTTTATATACCACTTAGGTGGCAGACAATAACAAGGCCCACCAGATGGAAAGTGGTTACCGTGGCCTATGGACGTCTGCAAAACCAAGGGAGTAATATTTTAGTGGCAACGAAACCTTGTTTTCAAAGAAAATACATACGAATGTTTTGTCACTGTTTACTCTAAAAGAATTTGACGGATAGGTGATAGAAAAAAAAAAATAAAGATTAGATATTGGCTCGTCTGATGTAAGCCTTAACCAAAACGCCAAATACATACGTAGTTAGGTAGGTACTGTAAATATTATCCTTGTATTTCGGAAAATTTAAAAACAATTTTTTTTCCATCCAATTTCAGGTGGTTCATCAGAAGACCTTATAGATCCCCGGAGACCATCTCTCCTTCCGCTACCAGCGTCTTCGTCAGGTGACAGCCTCGATGTGGAGCTACGAGACCCGGAGCAACTATATAACCGAAACAGGAAGTCAAGATCCATGGTGGCGCCCAAGCATCGGGTGAGATCGCCAGTGCCGGCACCAAGGTTGACTTTGCAGCATCCTAGTGAGGTAAAAATCTCGACTTTTTGATTTACAACAAACGCCATTCGTCCTTCTTCTTCTTCCGTCGTGTCAACGGTATATCTTTTGTAATTCAGTCTCATAGCGATTTCCTGGATGCGTTCAAAGTTCTCCCTTTGGGACCCGGGTCCACCTTCAGTTTTAGACTGATTTGTTGGCTTTTTTGGATGCGACTGTCTTCTGACCACCCAAGCCTAAAAAGAAAGCCTTCACCTAATTCTTATTTCATAATTTCTGTAGCTTAGCAGGTGCACCGACTTGCAGGTGAGGATGGCTTGGGTCTCAAGGGTGTTATTAGTGTCTATACACCCACATACAACAAATGCCATCCTTCATTACCACAGCGTTCGTACCAGTATCATCCAAAGCTTGTTGGTACCCAGGATACGTTCTCCTACTCTTGCTCCATGATTTAACATTTGCGGGGACTATGCACCGACCTTTCTCTCGAAAATCTGCATCGGTGCTTTGTATGCCAATTAGCAGGGCGTTTATTTGCTCCGTGTGCACGTATAAGCCAGCGGATGACCTAAGAAAACAAAAACACAAGAGTATTTTTTTTTATACCACTTAGTTAGCAGACAAGCACACGGCCCACCTGATGGAAAGTGGTTACCGTGACCTATGGACGTCTGTAACACCGGAGGTGTCACAGTCGCGCTGCCAACCCTGTAAGTACAGTGTTTCTGTGCCGTCAGTAGAAGACAAAGCAGGACAAGCCTTTAGTCTTCCCACTGACAGCACAAATTCTCCAGTGAGCTCTGGCTACCCTACGCACCGCAAGAGTATTAAATAACATTATTATATATATGAAAAATTACTAAATTTTCATTTATATAATATGTAAAATATCAAGGGTAATTTGAACTCTCAAAACACTTTCTCTAGTTCCGTCCATGGCTTGAAATATTGAAAAACACTATCTAACCTACCTATAGTTCCCGCAGGTGATTCAAGAAGGTCCCATCAAACGTACCAAGTACCTGGAAGGCGCAAAGAAGACCAAGAAGAACTGGAATGAGTGCTACATGATTCTCACACCGTCTGCCCTACTGTTCTATAAAGACCAAAGGACTTATTATAATGCAGTAAGTATCCCAATCTTATATATTTATACACGAATACACCAGTAAGGGTATTTTTTTAACTGTTTTATTTTTAAATAGTAATATAAAAAATAGTAATATCGGTTCGAATAGAACCGATATTACTGAAGAAATTTGATAACTGCCCGTACTTTTTCTTCATCCTAGCGTTAATCCCAGTCACATCTGAAGCTTTCACCTAGAAGTCCGGGGTTCATATTTTCCAGGTACCTACCTAGCTGTTCGTACTGCCCCACATCAAAGACTGATAATAGTTTGGCATCTTGTTAGATTTTATCAGCCTATACCCGATAGGAGTCGACGTGGACATACGTATGTCAATCAGATCGAAGACATTTTGAAGAAAGGACATGTCAAGAGTACCCGAAACCGGCGAGCATGTATGAAAGCAATTATGAAAGTACAAGAATCGAAAGAGGTATGCCAGGATCGTGGCAAGTGGAAAACTGTAGTCTCACACTACAGTCACGCCTTTTTCCCACTGGGAAAAGGAATGAATGTATGAATGTGTGTATACTTGGTAATCGCCACATCGTTGTCCCTTCTCCTACACAGATCGGTGTATTTATTTATTTATGTATTGAGACATAAAACAGTCGCAGTCAATCAATTAGCCCATCGAACTCCACTGCTGGACGCAGGTCTCTCCAATGTTGAGAGATTTTGGCCTACCGTTTCCACGCTAGCCAGACAGATTGGTACAAGGTTTTATTGCAAGTTTTCCGTCTCTCGTAGTGATTTCGCCTGCGGGTCTTTCCGTTAGTCGCCTCTTTCAACACCTGTTGGATGAGATGGGGTAGTGATACTTATATTCTTACTCCGTTACCACACGTATAATAACGGACACACATCAGTTCATTGTTAAAAAAAATAGTATGACTATCAAGTAAACCAATGTCCGCGAAATCTTGTATACATTTATGGTTTTAATTACAGAAAGTATCAAAACCGCCTGGCACTCCTCCGTCACCCTCTGCACCTTTGGCGGAACTAGTGTTGCCATTGCGCAACGCACACGCCGATGAGTGTCCACAGAAATATACCAAGAGGTAAGCACTGCTCTTTTAACCCAAGCCTCGTGATCACAAGGTGCGAGGTCTGCAAAATAATTGGAGTCGACGAAAAAAGAGGTGGTCTTTGGCCCGCGAGGGTTTATAAAAATATCCCTCAGAGGAAGTGGATTGTACGTCTTTTCCTCTTCAAACGTTTATGGCACACCGAATGGATCTTTGTGGTAATGTAACGTAGTACCTTTATCCTAACAAAGCTAAATGATCCACTATTATCTAAATCTCTTAAGTTGGTAGATGTACACAACCAGAGGCAAGAGTGGGTTTACCTAGTCCGACAAATAAAAAATATAGATTAAATAATGAGAAATTTTAGTCGAAATGTCGACTATAAATTCTATAAATGAAGATAAATTGCAATAAAACGATTTGCATCGTTACAGCAATAAAGATATTACTATTGCCATTTATATAAATACCAAATTAGTTTTGGAGATATTTAAAAAAAAGCTTGGATTGTAAATAAATCAGCAAATATTTTAGGACATTCTACATTACGCTATCTAGACCCAAGTTTGTGTTATGGGTTCTGGACTATGATGTGGATATACTTTGGTATATTTTTCTTTTGTAAATACATCATGTTATAGAATACTCCCACACCAATACATATAGATATATTCATGCATTTAAATATTTGCACTGAGCGGGAATGAAATCTGCGACCTCTGACGTAGCAGTCGAACCGCTACGCCGTAGAGGTCGTTGAAATGTTAACTTCACGATTAATAATCGTCAGCCTAATTTTTTTCAAATCTTGTCTCCTTGTCTGTTTGTTTGTGGTGGAAGGTAAAAATACTGTAAATGTTTCTTTCCACTTAGCAACTAAAAATATTGCAGTCACAGTAATAGCGCAGTCGCTGCAATGCATTTCTGCAGTGGTACGAATGACATGCATATTTCTTTAAAAAGTCTTCCACTGTATTAAATGTCTCGTACACTTTTTTTTTTTTTTTTTTACGTGCGCAAAATCCCCACGGATACCTCCCCGCCGGAGCCGGTGGAGGAGGTTATGTCGGACTCGAACCGACTAAAACGCACGCCGCCTGTGGGTCGTTTTGGTTGCCGAAGGTGAAGTTGACAGGCATATCCCTCGCACCCCGGCCGACCCAGGGCCATCTCTCACGATATGGCCCTCTTCTCGGGTGTGGGGACTACAGAGTCCCCAACTCGTCCCCGGAAACGGGGAGGCGCGCCACCGCCGCGGCCTGCTTCTGCCAGGGTGACAGGCGGCTTCACCTGTCACCCCCAGGCCGGCGCTCATGGGGGGCGGAGGTCGTTCATCGACCTCCGACGCCCGAGTTGCCTTCGTGCGCGGGCAGCTTGTCTTGCGATCCTTCGTCGCTCCCGCTGCCGCTCCCGCCCCGCCTCCTCCTTCACGAGCATTACTTGCTCGCAGAAGGAGGCGCCGGCCGCCCACGCATCCGCGCAGCGAACCATCGCCGCGAGCAAGGTGGAGAGCGTGAGAACCCTCACTCCCAGGGCCGCCACAAGCTCCCGCCTCGGCGTCTCCCACGCCGGACACTCGGTGAGCGTGTGCGGACCTGAGTCCTCGCTCGCGTCGCAGTGATTATGTCTCGTCCACTAACAATTTCTGTAATGCAACACAATTTTTTTTATGAGGTAGTTTTATAATCGACACTGGCAATGCGTTGTAATTTATTTTTTTTATACCACTAAGGTGGCAGTAAAGCGCACGGCCCACCTGATGGAAAGTGGTTACCGTGGCCTATGGACATGACTTACACCAGAACCACACTCGTGCTGCCGACCCTGTAAGCACAGAGTTTCTGTGCCGTCAGTGTAGAGGACAAAGCAGGACAAGCCTTTAGTCATCCCACTGACAGCACAAATTCTCCGGTCAGAATCAAAGAATCAAAGAATCAATTTCATTTATTCAGTTTAGGCACACAAAGAGCACATATGAACGTCAAAATTATACAATTGAGTATGTCAAGAAATAATATTAAAATATTAAATAATGTACAAATAAACCATTGGAAAATGATTCTTTCGCTGGTTCGGTAGATTAGTTCTACTGAGAAGATACCAGCAAGAAACTCAGCGAACTATATTAGGACTAGATTTTTTTTTTTTGTTTTTTTAATTTACTTTAGTTTACAATTTATTTTGTGCGAGCA
The DNA here is from genome assembly GCA_963662185.1 of Eilema griseolum. Taxonomy (NCBI): domain Eukaryota; kingdom Metazoa; phylum Arthropoda; class Insecta; order Lepidoptera; family Erebidae; genus Eilema; species Eilema griseolum. The sequence goes on from OY759249.1 coordinate 11,051,144, forward strand.
AGCAAGAGACTTATGTTGACCACGCATTGATATCATTAAGTGAGTTCTGGCTACCCTACTCATCACTGGGAACACAACACGAAGTTATTATAACTGCAGTATTCTGTAGGGCGGAGGTACTTCCCCAGTCGGACTGGTCAATTGGGCGTAAATACCGCCGTGTCCTACCTCCTATAGATTATAGTTATAAATTGTCCTACCTCCTATAGATATAAATTAGTGGAGTCCTACCTCCTATAGATATAAATTGGGTTGATTATATCTATAGGATTGGTGAGATTTGGGATGAAAAGTCGCATCCAAGCGAACGGAGGCGCGGGCAGGGTTAGTATTGTATAACGTTATATATTTAATTTTGGTTTCAGGCACCAGCGTTCGATCTTATTGTTCGTGGGCGGCGATCAGTACCTCATACAAGACGACACGGACCAAGGTGCCAGGAGATGGTTCGAGAAAATCAAAAAAGTCATTTACAACTTGGTGAGAAATTTTAGTTTTTCCTTTTCTTTCCTATCTCTGAAACGGTATCACTAATTTGCATATACATATATTTTTTTTTTACGTTCGCAAAATCCCCACGGATGATACCTCCCCACCGGAGCCGGTGGAAGAGGTTATGTCGGACTCGAACCGACTAAAACGCAAGCCGCCTGTGGGTCGTTTTGGTTGCCGAAGGTGAGGTTGACAGGCATATCCCTCGCACCCCGGCTGACAATTCCGAAATACGTTGATATTAGTATGTAGGTACAGTCAACATAAAATAGATCTTGACTACCAAGTACTCAAATGATGTTAAGGTGTGTACTAAATATCAGAATAATCAGTTAGAGGGAAGGGGGGAATAACAAGGTATTAAGATCATTTTTGTACTTTTTTACGTGTGAAAGATCCCCGGCCGGAGTCGGTGGGAGAGGTTATGTCGGACTCGAACCGACTACAACACACGGCGCTTGTAGGTCGTTGTTGCCGAAGGTGAGGTTGACAGGCATATCCCTCGCATCCTGTACTACCCAGGGTCATCTCTTTCAATCTGGCTCACCTCTGATGTAGAGATTCCTTGAGTCCCTAACTCATCCCCGGAAACAGGGTGACAGGCAATTCCACTCGTCACCCCCAGGCCTGCGCTCATGGGGGGCGGAGGTCATTCATCGACCTCCGACACTCGAGTTGCCTCATTACGCGGGCAGCTTGGCTTACGATCCTCCGTCGCTCCAGCTGCTTTGCTAGTCTAAATCGATCTGATGCTGACTGTATTGTTATTAAATATCGTAAATATGTAGAGTTATGGAATATTTATCACGCGCTGACTATTTCAAGAGTGCAGTATTTCGGTGCTGTTGCAAGCAACAAGATCACGATTTAAAAGTAAATTATATCGATTTACCATCTTTCTAGAAGCCTGTTGGTTTCCGGTAGAGTAGAATATAACCCCATCTTTTCCTATAGGTAACTAAGGGGTAGGGCTGTTCTCCATCTGACAGCAAACATACAGCTCACGACATAATGCCCGCTTGATGGCCATATCGTGAATATATTGCCTGTTAATCTCCGAAAAGGCATGCAGAATTGTATTGTCACCCACATTTTTTAAAATCTAGGACACGCCAATTTGACTTCACCTCGCCTTATGGTAAGCTAAAGGAAGAGGGAAGAGGGTCACCATTACAGACACGAAGTAATGTTGCAATGGTGGCTCTCAACTTGACGGCCTCATCAGTGGCTTTCCCCATATATGATTTTCAGCCCATGTGGTAGGGGACGAGCCTATTGGTTTAGTGTTGGATGATGGAAAACAGCCCTATACCTGTTACCTTAAATAATACTGATGGGAATAGAAGGGGTGGCCCTATTGTACTCCACCGGGTACCTGCACAACACTGCAGTATGTGCTAATCTTTTTTTTCTATTGTACCAGTACCCACGGCCACTGAAGGGCGACTCTTCCCCCCTGGCATACCAGAGCAGCAATACTGACATAGACAGCCTGGGCCGCACACCGCCGGCTACACGACACGCTAACAGAACCAAACAAAAAGGTAATATCACCGCTTTTGAACGGTAACAGTCGGATTTCACAGGGAAAAATAATGACGATCAATTTAACTATACACCTACCATGAAACACACATCCGAAGTTTCGAGCACCAATAATATAATTGATACAATCTCAAAACTCATTCGTCCTGCGAAAGAGTCATAAGCATAGGTACTAAATGTCTTAACAGATGACCGGGTTTTGGTACGGACCGAACAACCGAAATTGGTACGTCCCAAAAAATATTCGATCGTCTGAAGAGTAGTCCGGTTGTCTATTGCGCAGAACGCACGGGAGAACCGTATATGGTTCGGTGGCTTGGTCCGTACCAAATCCGGTCGTTGAGCTAGCGGTTATAAAAGCTATTAAGCTTATCTTAAGGTGTTAATTCGAATACCTGTAATTTAGATTATTGATACTCATTATCAATATCGATATTGAAAACGGCATCTGGCACTTCGTTCTGCGTATAACCCACCAAGAAAAATCCGTAGTAACTTCATGGTACTTTTCGAAATTATAGGTCTAATAACACGCCCTAAGTACACGGATGTAAATTTTCATGGTATTCTTGGTTTCTCACTTATTATTACTAGGAAACCGCAGTAGCCTAGTGGTATGGGTAATGGACTACTGAGACGAGGTCTCGTGTTCGATCCCAGGTTTTACCATGGCACACACTGGTTAATGGCAATAGGCTCGCCACCTATTACATTGGGACCTAAACATAAACTGGCGAAATATGGGTGCTAGCACCTCTGCCTACCCCTATAGGGGATATAGGCGTGAGTTAATAAGAATAATAATCATATTACTAGGAAAATTAACAAATTGATCGCAGTTATTTTTCACTGATGAAATCCGATGTCAATTTTTTTTCACTTTATCTATTATGTAAATGATTCGCACATATCTTTGTATCCCTCTCCGAAAAGGTTAAATTATAACTTGATATTCTTACTAACAACAACTTGAACGAGGTTGATAACATTAGAAAAAGAGTATCCGATAAAAACACTTCTGGGAAATTCTCCATAGCACCATCTAGACCCAAATTAAGTATAGCTTAACGAGCTTATCTTATGGGTGCTTGATTGTGAATAAACATACTTAGATATTTTTCTTGTAATATACATACACTTCAATGTTTGAAGAGCTAAAGGGTGTGAGCTACAATTATTCCAGTTCACAAGAAAATCGTTTTTCAGTAAAGTGCATGATGTCTTTTGGGATCGTTTTCTTTTGAAATTTCGATGTTTCGACCGGTTTATATATGGAAACCATTATTTTCATTGAGCGGGCATTATTAGGTACTAAATATACTGAAAGAAGAATGAATGCGAGAAGTCATCAGAATTGTGTATTTGACAAATAGGAAAATAAAATGTATGAATGAATTTTAAATGATGATTTTTTAACTATATTTCACTTGAGGCAAAACGCAGAAAATCTGTTGACGGTTCGAGTGACGTAGCTATAAAAAGTTTTACGTAGCGTAACGGAAACATAATTCGGTTGGTCTCTTTGTAGACATTATTTAATGACGTCTCGCGCAGAATGTCACGTGACCGACCGTTTTTCGCGCACTTTTTCAGCTAACAGAGTAAAAATGATGTTTTTCTAATTAATAAGGTTTTACGGGACAATTTGGAATTGTAACAGGAATTAAATAAATTTCTACATTATTTAAGATAGTTTTCCGAAATTTGTCAAATACCCAATTGTACATTCCTTGATCGGTCATGGCTTATGATATAAAAATGGTATACTAGTCCCACCTTACGATAGTGAGAGGCAAGAGGGCAAGTATAAAAATCGTGAAAGTAGAGCCATATGAACCAACACAGTTTAGATGATAGCACTATGCAGTATGTGAGGAATCAAAGAATCAATTTCATTTATTTAGTTTAGGCACACAAACAGCACATATGAACGTCAAAATTTTACAATTATGTATGTCAAGAAATAATATAAAAATATTAAATAATGTAAAATTAAACCATTGGAAAATGATTCTTTCGCTGGTTCGGTAGATTAGTTCTACTGAGAAGATACCAGAAAGAAACTCAGCGAACTACATTAGAACTAGATTATTTTTCTTTTTTAAATTTGCTTTAGTTTACAAAGTGAGGAGTAAGATTGGTGGACAGAAAGAGGATACAAATATCTACAAGATTGGTTTGACTTTAAAATGCAAGGAGGAGAAGGAGTCACCTGACATGTAATGTAACGTGATTTGACGTGAAACGTGACATGACGTGACATAACTTCGGCGTGCTGTCACGTAACGTACCTACACGTCACGTGCCAGTACGCCGACGTTTGGGCACATAATACAGCATGAGTGCGTAAGTGAATGACAAAAAAGCATATAAGGTAAAATTTGGGACGTATTCCGTATAAATAAGAATTTATACCGATCAAATTGGTAATGTTTTCAATACCTATTGCTTATAATAATAAACCAGCTGATATTATGTGTTATATATTTTCTGTAAAGTTGTGTGGTTAGATTGCCAAACCTATTGTATTAGGGTAACCTGTAAAAATTGATGTAGATGAGAGAAATAAATAAAAAAAAGACGTGTGGCATTCGGGGACTGCCGCGGTAAAGCTATTGCATAGCATTTTTTATGAACTTATGCAATATAATAAATAATAATATAATTTGAATTTGAATTTGAGTCTGAGTCTGAGTCTGAGTCTGAGTCTGAGTCTGAGTCGGAGTCTGAGTCTGAGTCTGAGTCTGAATTTGAATTTGAAAAATAACAACTTATGCAATTATAATTACTTACGTTAAGCGGTGTTAAGTTTTTTCGTTACGGAATTTCTGGATTCGGTCCCCACGCTCAAGGCCCGCGATAAAAGCTATGCAATAGCTTAAAAAATTAAAAATGATGAGTAGTGAGCCTGCATGAAAGCTTTTCATTTACTGTCATTCAGACAGTAAATGAAACTCGTGAGGTATCGGACAAAGGTCATTGCGGATAAATAGGTATTATTAGAGCAGGAAAAAAACAACTGAAAATACTACTCCTGACGTAACCGATTCTAACGTCAAAACATGATAAGTACTTACGTCAAAAAGTTATACATATACCTGTAGGTGTCTGCTTACTCCGGGATGCAAGGAAATTGCCTTATAAGGCCACCTTACACCACACGCGATACGACGTGCGGTTTAACCAACGTCTGACCGATGATAACAAAATAGAAATAACAAACAAATCAATTATAAATTTATTTTTAAACTTTCGTGGTATGAATTCATAATTATACTAGGTATCGGGACTTCTCGCGAATTATATCTTAGAACTTACTATTTCTACCGACGTTTCGGAGGCGTTGCAGCACCAGTGGTCTGTCCGCCAGCCTAACCGTTCATAATAAGTGTAATGGTGGGTAGGCGCTCAAAAAATGTTCCCCGCATACATCTCGACGCTCGAAGACTAGTCAAGTTGTGACCACGGGTGCTGCAACGCATCCGAAACGTCAACAGAAATAGTAAGTTCTAAGATATAATTCGCGAGAAGTCCCGATACCTAGTATAATTAACAATTATAAATTATTGAATGAAATTTTGAAGCATTTAGTATGCTAACTATTCAAATCAATTAAGATAGAAATAATTGAAACGGTTCAGGCGGGATTCGAATCCGCGATCTTATCCTTACAGGGGGAACGCTCTGACCGCTGAGCCACCGAACTTTCGCCTGAAACCATCCAAATTCTTCTATACATATATCCGTCTTACGGCGACAGTGGGAGCCATCTACCGATATTCGTACGAACTATCAGAATCATTGAATGATGTTGCAATCATATTTAAACATTGATTTTTGATATCTCCGCTCAAACTTTAGAATGAAATTTTAAAGCATTTGGTATGCTTTAAAATTTCATTCAAAAGTGTGTTGTGTTCCCGGCGGTGAGTAAGGTAGCCAGAGCTCACTAGAGAGACTGTGACTGACGGCACAAAATCTCTGTTCTTACAGGGTCGGCAGCACGGATGTGACTCCACTGGTGTTACACACATTCATAGGTCATGGTAACCACTTTCCATCAGGTGGGCCGTGTGCTTGTCTGCCACCTAAGTTGTATAAAAAAAATGCTAACTGTTCAAATCGATTAAGATGCCGCCTGAACCGTTTCAATTTTTTCTATGTTAATCAATTATAAATTAGTTGCAAAAATCGTGGAGTTCTTAAATAAGTACTTAACTGCTAACAATAACTAGTACTAATAGGTACTTAAATATTGTGTCATTCATGAAATTTTCTAACCTAAAACTCATTATCATTATTTTTTTATCATCTTCTATTTGAACGCATTTTTTTTTAATGAAGAATGGTCATAGCGAACAATAATTTGAGTCTTCTCAGATCGGGGTCGAGTTTCGAACCAGTGGTATTTAGAGGTACCGTTATAATAGATAGTCTTTTTTACGTGCGGAAATCCTCTTTAATACACCCTTCCCCTTCTCCCGCTGGGGCCGGGTAGTTATGTGGAACTCGAAACCACGAAAACCGCACGGCCGTCTCGAGCCGTCAGTTGCTCTCAGGTGACCGACTCAAGGCCATTGAAGACCCTCTAGGGGTCCGCTATAATAGTCTATACAGAATAACATATAATTGGCTTTGTACGAATACAATACTGTTTATTGTACACCATAATCATCAATATATAAAAATAAACAGCTAGGTATACAAAAGGGGCAATACAATCGGCAACACAATAACCTGACAATAAAATCAAACCATCAATTACATGTATTTGGTATTCCAGTACAGATGACGCCATGATTCACAGCGTTCGCGGTAAATCCTAAATCTATTCGTTATATTAATTTTCCTCATTCAGTTGTGTTCTGCCAACATGGAGGCAGTGTGAGGCAAATATTTGCTGATGTTAGAGAATTATTTTCTGTGTATACAGACAGACATACAGACATGTATTTACCTTTCATTGAGTGAATTGTGAGATCTCTTATTTCGCTTAGTAATATAATAAATAAAATTTTAAAAGATCCAGTGTGTGCAAATAGAAAAAAGTTGTGTTTTTTTTAAAATGACCATATTATGTAGTTGTATTTCAAATGAATATCAAAGTTTGTGTAAGATATCCGTTTTTATTATTTTTTTCTTCTCTTCTTATGCCTTCTCCTCTTAATGTGACTTTTCTTGACTTTTACTACAGCCACTTCTTAATTGCATGAAAGCTACAATGTTTAAAACTATAATACCAAAAAAATATATTATACTTTGACTCGCATTGATTGTTTCATGAGAGCCTAAAAACGCAAACTTTATTTGAAATACTTATAACATTAGTATATGAAAACGTATTGTTTAATATATTATAACTTATAAAACAAAATATCTTATCTGCGGTCTGACGTTTCCCATTAAAATATAGTTGCTATTGTAGAGATTGTCGTTATGTCAATGGGGGTCGACCTCGCGGAACATGCAATAATCAATCTTAAGAAAAAGGCGAGGCAAATGCGCCTGCAATTGGTATTTTTTTTTTAAAGATAGTCTGTATTTAGCTTTTATTACGTTTACGCGGAAACGTTTAGTGTATACATTAAGTCATTCTACATTTGAATCAATAAATTAATCAATTAACCCGCCCAGACCGATCCCGGCGCCCATTACACTTGCCGCGTTTCCACACTGGATTGCGATGGCCAGCCTTTGCATCAAGAAGGTTTACATATTATCTCTGCTTAGTGTAGGTATGAATGTTCGGGGTGAAGAAAATTTGTTTGCCCCGGACTGGTGAAGGCCTCCAATGCGACCGGGACTTTCGTGAAAGTAATGATAATGACAGTATAAAATGATTTTACTATACTATCAATTCATTTCCATTACTAAATATTTTTTGAACTGTGATTATAGTTATGACGTAGTTTTATCTTTAAATAAATTATAAACAATTTTAAATGATAAAGTATAAAACATAGTATCATCAAGAAACGTATTAGTACATGACTAAATTAGCGAATACTTGTATCAAAATACTGGGAATCTACTCTGCGGTCTTATAAACTTATTTTGATATAATTAGATTTGTTTGGATGAACTGCGGCTATGAATAAAACGTTTACACGAAATCTATCCAGCGGTATTCCTACTCAATATGTTCCAGTAGCTTGTTCTTAGAATATTTGTAAGTCAGGTTCAACGTCCATTGATTTTATTAGACAACCTATACTATAACATTAAACAATGTATCATGTTAGAACACTTCTTGAAATTAACACACTTCAGTGAAACCAAATGTGTCAATACTACCTTTCTTTATCGCACACACGTTCCATTCTTCCAAAAAATCAATATAAAGAGAAAAATAAATCTGGGTTCTTTAAGCAGAACATTAAAAAGTAACTATCAAATCGTTCAACAACTATCAAGTAACCGCGGTAGCCTAGTGGTATGGGTAATGGACTGCTCAGACGAGGTCTCGGGTTTCGATCCTAGGTTTTACCATGGCACACACCAATGACTATTCGATGCTTTTCGAAGTTATGTGTGTATTTATCGCAGGTTTGTAAGTGCCCTGATAATGGCAATAGGCCCGCCACCATTGGGACCTAAACACAAACTGGCGAAACGAGGGTGCTAGCATATAGGCGTGAGTTTATGTTATGTCTATCAAGTCGTCAAGGTAGACCCTACCTTTTTTAGTATCAAGAATAGAAAAGTGCCCTATACCGTATAGACTTCGCTCTTGCTTCTTAATATCTGACAAATGCAGTCATATGATGCTGTCACGAACTTGTCAATGTGTGAAGGTTGGTATGTGTTTACTATACAGAGCTTTAGGTAGTTTAGTTTACGCGTAGCTTGCAATTTTGCTTGCCTTCGAAGACTTTTGGATTGTCAATTCATGAGTAAACAGTAATCAAGTATTTAAAGACATAAAATATGCAGCTTTTAGTTTGGCATATCATGAAGATTCGCAGAGTCGAAGAGCTAAGATCGGTGTTTTTAATTTTTAACAGCGTTTACCCTATCCTACATTGAACCATGATAAAATATTAAAACTATAACTTCTATTTTAATTGTTCTAACTCTATACATGCTCTGTGCGATAGAGAGAACGCTCTACAAAACCAAATCAAGCCGAACTTAACCGAAATGTTCCTCATCTTGTTAATGTGCTAAATGAAATACTGTGTTATGCTTCTAACCATGCGTTAACTACCATGGCTTACGGGTTCTTGCTGTACTAAATCACGAATCCATGGAGATCAGCTTCGTCTTATCTCTATAATATTTTGCAAATCCATGCTTTTTCTGATAAGAATAAAAATAACAACCACCTCTCTCTTAATATACTTAGTGTTTGTTTCGATAGGCTGCCTTCTACATTTATTTTCCTGTTAGATTGATTTTCGTTAATGCTTTCTTAGATAGCATCAGATAGCATTCATAAACTTAAAGCTACTTTAGCACAAAGTGAACATGGCCGACGCCCTTAGATTTCAATTTCACAACATGTAGGTACTATAAATGACTGCATAGTTTTACTCACTTGCATCAAATCTGTCCATATAACAAATCATAACCTTAAAATATACACATACTTCCCGTAGATACTTCCTTATCCGCGCGTAGATACTGTTAGTACCTCCCACCTATATTTAATTTCGACAAAATTATCATTCAATTAAGTATTTATATCAACACACATTCATAAGTAGTCGCATCCTAACTCATTACCTGATATCAGCCATAAATGATAACAGCCAATCATTGATACGCGAACCGTACAGTACGTGTAACGTTAAAACATTAATATTGATATAAGAACATTAAAAAGTAATAGTTGTGATTCCATGTGTGATAAAGTGCACTTCAAAAGAAGTTTTAATGATACAATAGTGCTTAATAATACAAAAGTGGTAACCGATATAGTGTTTGGAATCTATCGAACATGAACGACAGTGAATTGAAATGGAATACCAAATAATAGACGCCGTGTCTACGCACTGGGCATCGGGTGACCCGATTAAGGGTCCAAAGAAAAGCCCCGCCGAGAAAACGCCTAAACTCAAAAGGAGTATCTTTGGATCGCTTCACGATCTTCGACGACCTCATAAACGTAATTTTTATGGATTTTTTTCCCTAACATTCTAACAATTTCGGTAAAAAAATTATAGGACTTTTGTCAAGCAATTTATCTTATTGTTATTACTTTCATAATATCTTTACTTTTATCTGATCGTCTTATCTACTTGTAACATTAATATTTAGAATATTGGTTTCATAGTCATATTGTTACTTCGATGATAGGCTGTTGTGACATCACATGATGATCTATTGTCATCTGTCGAGCTATATTTAATTGTTTTGATATTTCTGCTAACAATAGCGCAGTTGATTTTGCCTCGCGGGTGTGGTCAGAAGTTACTAAAGGACAATGGGTAGTACATCAATCAGTATTTTGATAAGAGTGCGTTCATCTTTTTGCCAAGTGTCAAGAAGACAATATTTATTCTTTGTCAAGATCTTTAGTCTTGAGTTAAAACATTATTGTGATTTTATTTTTATCAAGTTTCAAAATATTTAACAAATCGTCGGCCATTATGAATTTGATGTCGTGCATAGTTTTTGTATTAAGTATATTTTTATTATCAATTGAACAAAAATAAGCACACTAGAGCGTTCGACATACAGGTCTGTACCTACCTACAGGGTAATCGCCAATCATTTAACGGAGTGCAGATACCATCTTATCTCATATCTTGAACTCGGATAACGTATCTTATATTTGTGTTCAGTGACGAATTTCAGTGTTTGTTTTATCTACTACTAGCCTATATAACAATTTTAATCTGCGAAATAATTTTATGACAGCATTAACCTATAGTTGAATTAGTGTAGTATGGTGCCTAACCTGGAATCAGGCGAGGAAGGTAAATAAATACACCTTAATTTTTTCCCAAATCAAAATTGTGTACGCCTTTATTACCTGTTTCTTTTACGTTTACCTGGTCTATTTGTTTTAAAGGTTTAAAACAATCTTTGTATTCATAACCATAAGTGTACAATACGTTTCATGTGATCGTTTTTTCTCGGAACTACTTCTTTAACCATTTTAACTTAATCATATTCTTTAACCTTTTATATTCGTTAGTCGTCACTAAGTAATACAACATTTCTAACATTATTCTCATGTATGTTTACTTAGAACTCCATTACTTTTAAATATAACGTCATTGAGAATATTTAGGTAGGTAAATTGACATCTATTTAAACCATATTTTGTGTCTATCAAATAACATTTAAACCGTTTATTAATCTATCTAAAAACATCTCGACTATCTGGTTGTGGCTTTGGATCAAACTGTCTTGCTATGGTACAGGTTTCTAACATAAATATGATATGATCCTATTTATTCACGATGAAAAAAATAACAGACAAATGCCCTTAATCACAAACATCTTAGATAGTGGTAGACTTTTGTCTATTTCTCTAGTATACTTAGCTAAGGCAAAGTATCTGTTTGTATATTTTTGTGGTACAATAATTTGTCTGTTTTTTTATTTTAACTTGAATGTTTTGTTATAAATGACACTTTATAAACGTCTGCTCTTAGGTTAGTTACTTTATTTCTGTATCATAATTTGACAATATTTCACTGTCGTCTGTAACGTATAAAAATACGTAATGGACATAACTGTCAAAATTAAGTTTATGTGCATAATTTCATATATCAATTTATTAAAAATTGAAATCATTCATAGTACAGCCAAGAGCAGATCGTATAAAAGTAGCCATTTCTTTCCTGCTTTTCAATTTCAGTTTCTTCTTATCGTATATATCTGTTCGTCATATTCTATTCCTAATGTTGTGTATTCCAGCAGCAGACAGCAGCAATGAAGATCTGAGTGACTCGACTGATGCTATACAGAAATCGCATGTGAGGAGTAGGTTAAGAAAGTTCTTCGCGAAACGACCGGCCAAGGAGCATCTGATCTTTAAAGGGATTTACAAAGGTTCGGAATTTGATCTTTGATGGTGTGTGTAGCACAATAGTGGAGTAGAATTGAACATAGAAGTAACTTAATGTAGTTTAGTTGGTTTGGTGAGATTGTTGTATAATAACTAACTGAAGAATTTCTGAGTGACGTGATTGAGAGCACTAAAACAACATGTGCTGATCCCAAATAACTGGGACAAGAGCATGCAGGTAATGATGATGGTGATGTTTACTAAAACTTTATTTTGGTCGTCAATGGAAATAGCGTAATTCATATGGATATTGACATATTAACAGATTTCAATAGAAATAATAAATATTTGGTGTCTAGTAATTATATTCTGGCATCATTTAAAGCCATTGTGGATATTAATATTGTTTACAACATTAAACTTTAGGTGCTTTTTATTGTAACATTAAGGTAAGTAAGTGCTTTTGGAGTTTTGCTTATAATGTATATATTTTTGTAAATTAGATATTATAATACGTTGCTATGTAAATAGTATTGGTGTTTTATTTTTATACCTACATTTATGTCTGATAAATTCTCCAGTTTTGTCAGACATTTTGTTTTTGCGTAATATTGAGTGATATGTTTATATATTCTAATAGTGTTTTGTGTAAGCACGATTTCTGTTAATTGCTTATAGCACAAATGCACTTTAATCTTTTTCTGTAATTAAATGTGATTTGTGTAAATAAAATAATTTTATGACGCATAGCTTCTTTATATATGCTGCGCATTGCGGTTTCGTAGATTTTTTTTTACATCGTTGCCTTGTAAAACCCGGATATCATTCGCCAAGGGCATAATGGAACGATTATGTCGGATGCTAGTCTATTAATAATGCCAGCCACCTTCAAACCCTCAGGGTGAGTTCACAATTGTAAAGGTTACCTTTCTCTTATCGACGACGTAAAATAGCCAATATGGTCAATACTTTATTATTAATAAAATTTTGCATACGCTGAATATATGAAAGACCTGCAGGTCTTAACTTTAATTAAGACCTGAGTGACAGATGTATGAGATAAAACAAATAATGTAGTACCAACTTAGTTCAGATAAAATCACTATAGAATATGTGTAGAGCGATTAGAAAAGAAATTTAGATATAGGCATACGACAGAAATGCGTGACGAAAGAGGATGTAATGACGATAGTTGATTGTATATCTTTACGTATGAGTGCTGAACGAATGACAAACCAAAACATAATAAGCAATGTAAGTCAGGCAAGTTCAACGAACAACAAATCATGGTCAATCTGCTAATGTTTAAAACAGGGAGGTTAGAGGCATTTGGACCTCACTTTTATTTCACCTGACCAGCGAGTTTGTACAAAAGGTTCAAGTAATAACGGTGTATTAAGCTTATGGTGCTAAGAATGGTAGGGTTATGGTTCGTTCTCTTAAAACGATTCATAGTATATGTATGTATTTGGCTATAGCCATAGTATTTATAATTAAAATTTGCTTCTGTAGAATCAACACTCGCGTCGTGAAATTAGTTGACCAACGCGTAACAATTATGTAATAGGTAGTAAATTGAACTGAAGACAAAATAACAAAGGCAAAGTAGAAAACTACAAACAATTATGTTTCCTAAGAATATAAACATTATCATTTCTTAGAAAACACATGCATATTAACTGTCAATATATTCCAGATGAGCCAGTATTCGGCAGGAACCTTGAAGAAGTGTGCCCACCGGCATTCCCCAACACTCCCCGTGTGCCGGAGTTCGTAGTGGCGTGCATCAAAGAAATTGAAAGCAGTGCAGAAAATATGTCCACTGATGGACTATATCGAGCCAGTGGGAACCTCAGTCAAGTACAGAAAATAAGGCTAGAGGTGAGACGAGTCATAATATCTAATATTATACACGAGTACCTACGATGATAACAACAGTTAGGTCCATGGATTAACAGCTACGTCTCTAGAAAAATGCAATTTAATAACAATATGTACCATAAAAAACAAAAGTCATACCAAACAGTAAAAATTTAATAAAATACATACATACCTACATATAATCTCGCCTTTATCCCTGGAGAGTTACGCAAAGGTGAATTAACACCCACACTTCACCAATAATTGTATTCGGTCCCCACGTTATAGGGGGTGAGCCTATTGCCGTATTCCGGGCACTATTGTTCACTCAAGCCATGCATCTGACGCTGAGTCTTGGCTATATATATCTGCCTATATAGTAAATAAAATACATACAAAATTAATGTAATGTGTGATAGTAACATATAACAATATTTCAATCAAATCAATGAAACCTGTTGCAGTTCATCCTGGCTCCCGATTCTGGTAATTTTATGTTATAGTAAAACCATAGTTGTACCACTGACAATGCAAAAAGATACTTTTAATATTATTTTAGTCTTTATTGATATAAGCTTAAAGTACGAAATGAAAGGAATTACATCTTTTCATTCACTCTACAAGATACTATTTAATTTTAGACTCTAACTGCATAAAAATAAGGTCTATAATTAAACAGCATTACTTGCAGTGTCAGTGTTATGACGATGGTTTTATTATGACATAATATTAACAGAACGGGGCTCTGATCGATTTCATTTCAGTCATACGTATATAAATACTATCATAACCACTGATATATATTGTTACAACAGTAACTCTCACTGATACAAAACAGGTTATTTGAAATTTTCGGAATTTTGTTTACAGGTAGACCAGAACAAGATGACAGTGATAGAGAACAACCCCGACATCCACGTCTTGACAGGCTCATTGAAGCTGTTCTTCCGCGAACTGAAAGAACCTCTCATACCCTTCTCGATGTTTGACAGGATCCTTGCAGCTTGCTGTAAGTACCTCTTGACCACTAAAACACTGTTTTATATATTGTTTACAAAATTTTCTGAAGCAATCTTACAGGGCCCCGATTCTACGAACTGCTGACACTGCAAACAATACCATGTAAATTTTAGATTTACTGTTATGCTGTTTGAGTTTAAAATTATATAGCATCTTGTAAAATAAATGAAAAGATATAATGAACCCTTTTCATTTAATTTTACTTTTAAACTTTTAAGAAAGTCTAAAATTTTATGTGACTTTTGCAGTGTCAGTGGTATAACCGTGGTTTTGGTATGACATTTTCTTTTTTTTTATACCACTTAGGTGGCAGACAAGCACACCTGATGGGAAGTGGTTACCGTGACCTATGGACGTATGCAACACCAGGGTTGTCACACTCGCGCTTCTGACGATTAGCGGGGTCCACGAGGGCATAAAATTATATCCACTCTCATGCCACAGACACTGCAAAAAATGATTTTAGACTTTAACCTCATGTTGTTAAAGTTTAAAATTAAATGAAAACTTGTAGAGTGAATGAAAAATGCAATGAACATTTTTCATTATATTTTGGAATTTAAAAGTATGCAGATAAAGTTTAAAATTTAATGTCATTTTTACAGTATCCGTGGTATGACAGTGGATTTGTTATTACATAAATTAAGTAGAATCGGGGACCTGATCTTTTATTTTTGACCTTCCATCAAAATTCATGAAATTTAAATTTAATAATTAAGACCAATTATAGATAACCTTTCGCTCATTTTTATCTCAAAGCTCTGCTTCTAGAAGTAGCACCTACTTTGATTTATTATAACGTCATCTTTGTCTTGATGATGAGATAGATGAGATCTATACAAACAGAGATTTATGAAATATCAGTTAATTTTGTTGATCTGTGGGCCTTACCATAGCGTATAATGAAGCATTCTTTTCTAAGCGTAAAAGAGAGATAGAGCTATAGAAGATGGTCTCGAATGTCGAATGGTTCTTGCACGTCAAGAGGTTTAGTGTAGATTTAACAGCATGCCCTATTTATTATCTAGTCTATTTTAGACGTTGGCGAATCGAAGAGTATATAAAAGCAATTTGATGTGACGATACTGTTGTAGATAATATTTTTCTCTTGTTTACACATTTTATACCAGAAATCTTTTTATATTAAAGGAACTAATCAAGTGTTTTTGTTAATACAGCAATAAAGCCGAAGGAGGCCAGGATCAAAGAATTCCAAAACATAATTCAGGCGCTACCGCAGTGTAACAGGGATACACTGAAATACGTAGCCGAGCACTTACTCAGGTAAGATCCTTATTCTACATTACAATGTACGTGCAGGGCTTAGATGTCAGCTTCACACTGCCCAGAATATACGAGCAAGAACCAAGCGGTTCGGAAACTCTTTTCTTTGCCGCACCACCAAGACCTGGAATTCATTACCAGCACACGTGTTTCCTTCTTCCTACAGTCCCGGGGCCTATAAGCGGGGCGTGAAATCGCATCTGATGAGGCCGCCAAGCTGAGTGCCACCATTGTAACATTACTTAGTGTCTGCAATGGTGACCCTCTTTCCTGAGACTTTGCTTTTAGCTTACCATCAGGCGAAGTAAAGTCAAGTTGGCGTGTCTTAGATAAAAACACCGCAGTCGACCGCTCGATCGCAGCTATTAGTCCTGACGGTCCTGGCAAGTTAAAAATCACAAACTTAAACTGCGTATTGAATAGATGTTAATTTTTCGCTTGCATCTAAAGCTCCGGGGTCCACTTTTTTACTCCTCAGCTACCCCTCTTTCTCGTTTCTTTGATCTTTTAGACTTAAGACTAAAAACTTTCTAATTTATAACAGCAATAACAAAATCATAATCAAAATCGTTAATATCTTTTACTTCAGAGTGACACAGCACAGCGAGCGGAACAGGATGCACATTGCAAATCTAGCGATTGTTTTTGGTCCCACGCTTCTATGGGCGCCAATAGAACAAGCACACAACATCGCAGTTGACTGCATACAGCAAAACCATGTGGTCGAAATACTACTTACAGATTTCAATGAAATATTCGCAGATAATGGGAAAGGAAAAAAGAAAGCGTGACTTTAAAGAAACAAGCTAAGGGTAGTGTTCTGAGCCCCAATATTGGTTATTGTTTTAAAGATGCCAAAATAGTCAGTCATATAGGTACTGTAGTGTCCAGTCAGTGAAAAAAGGATGTCGAAGAAATTTCAGATGTGTAAATATTCAGGATTTAAGTAATTGAAATACTTGACTAAATATGTTTTGATTTTCACATAGACTCGGTCACAAAATATCGTCAAATGACGGTAGATGTAAAAAAATGTTCTACTGAACAATATATTTATTATACAGTAACCAATCATTCCTAAAGGTCATTTTATTATTAAAACAAGCTCGCTAGTTTGTTACAAACATGTACGAAAAGTGCTATACTACATATTGTAGAAAATGTTCTATTTTGTATAAATAGACGATGGTATAATATCGAATTGAAGCGATTAGATATTTGGTGTAATGTTAAATTTTATTTAAGGTGTACTGTGTAGCGTGACTGTCAGTGTGTTTATGAACTGCTAATGAGTAGATGTAACGACTGTTTAATTATGTCTTAGATATCTCCAAGGCCATATTTCTTTGATAATTTTATAAATAACTAGCATTCTGGTGAAAATTTCACAAACAATATCTTAACTCTGTATCGATATTTTTATAAATATTCTGTTAACTGCCAAACTCACTGGCAGTCTCGCTACGTGAGAAACAAAGTGACATTATTTGATTTTCATCGTTGAATGAGAGTTGTGATTGTGAAGCAATATTGTACGGAAAGACTGTCCGAGGCTTGAAATAAAATAATATATTCAAATATTATTATAAATTAAAATATATAGACTTAAAATATAAACTAAAAGGTAGATTATATTTGTATATATTTGCGGCCAAACTGCACGAAATGTAATATCAAACTGTAACAAAAATCAGTTTACAAGAGCGACAGACCTGTCAAAAAATACTACCTTACATATTTATAAAAACATTTCAGTGCGATGTAGAAACTAGATTTAAATCATCAACATCAGCATTATTTTTGGGGCCAATTTATGTGTACATGAGTCCTAGGGTAACGGAAATGAGCGACGAGAAAGAGAAAGAATATCTTCATCAACGTACAAAGTATCCACTGATAGACTTAACAGATTTTGAATATCTTGGCAGGTAACTCGGATATTTTAATACGTAATAGTTTTTCGATAAACCTAATTAATGCTTAATTTAAACAAGATTTTAACTGCAAAAAAAACCCAATTTTAAGTATGATAGTGTACCAAATCCTACTTCGTTTGTACTGCTATCCTTTTCTATCACTCAGATCTGTCATTTACTAGAGCGAAAAAGAGAGGGATCAACGAGACTCCCTGCTGTTGGTCCCTTTCTCACTCTAATATATTTGCAGTTTTAAGTGATACAAAAACATAAAAGCCAAGGAAAATCCACTATATATCCACAACATAAAAAAACATTATTTATTTTAATATTATGTTATTTATTAGAATAACTAGTGAAAGGGGGGTAAAACTTTATCTCTTACTTTTAGATATGTAGATTTCTCTATTCAGGACTAAGGACTATTTGTATCCCCTTTTTTGAGACTCCCACCATCTCATCGCTCGTTTTCACTATCCATACATTGTATCGGCTTAAAGCCATCTTATAATTTGTGCCTTAAGCAATGTAAATATTCATCATGGATGATTTTCTTTATAATGTGATAATCATTAAGTTGTTGTATCTTAGTTTAATTTCGTTGTATTAATTATTTAAGTATAAATAGATGCTTGCAAAACGTGACAGTCTAGTCCTTACCGTTTAAAATGGACTCCGTTAAGAGATTTGCTTACGTTTGAATATCATCATGTAAAAAACATTCGTTTTGATTTAAGAAAACTGTTGCAAATAATACATTTTACTTTTGGAAGATTTTTGGAAACGTGACGTCTATTTTTGATACAGTTCTGCAGGTACCTTTATGTAAAGAAATAGCCCTCACATACTCGGTAAAAGATAATTCAATTGCTTAGATTTGTTCTTATAAAATTATATCATCTTTGAAAGATTCTTACTTATTACTTGCACTGCAAAAATATACAAAATTCATTAAAATCAGTGCTTAAATTAACATAACATAACATTAACTTTTTAACCTTTTGAAAGAAAGTTCGAACTGTTCCTTTGGAGTCCCATGTTGGGCGCCAAAAATATTTGTTTAGCTCTACTGCATGATATGTCCTAGAATTAGAGGGGACACTGGGAAGGCTTACAATACAACGTTGCGTGTATGGACTAACAAAAATTTTAAGTGTAGAAAAAGCTGTCAACATTTTAATAAGAGGGCTATTTTGAACAGTAGGTATAGCTGGCTATCAACGATGACTATATTCAATGATTCAGCAAATAAGATATAAATAAAAAATACTCAAAGGTAGAAAACACCAATTGTAATGTAAATTTTCTAATAAGCTAATAACCAAAGGTTTTGTATTTGGATGATAGAGTAAAAAATATTATATTGTTGTGTAGGTATTATATGTATATGTTTACGCCAATAATGCTTGGACATAGTTAATGATGTTACGTCAAATAAAATCAGATTATTTTAATGAATATCTTTTATTTATTCCTCTCATAAACATGTGTGATACAGAACAGAACAGATGTACCAATATCGACATAATGACAGCGCTTATCTCCGAGTTAGTAGAAAAAAAGATAGATACAAATTTGTTCCTTTTAGATACACTTTTTGGTACATATACGTACAATTTGTTTAATATTGTATGATATTTTAAAGCATTTAGTATGCTAACTATTCAAATTGATTAAGATATAGAAAAAAATGTTCAGGCGGGATTCGAACCCACGATCATTTTCCTTACGGGGCCCACAGATGGCTCAGTGGAAAGATCTAAGGGAAAGGTCGCGGGTTTGAATCCCGCCTGAACCGATTCATTTTTTTCTATATATTAATCGATTTGAATTTTTTTACGATTATTATTAACTAGTTTTACATTTTTACTATTTAATCTTTAATCGAGCTCTCTTCATCTAAGTGCTCATCCCGATTACATCCAAAGTTTGCACTTTGGAGCTCACTCCAGCGGTCCACTCGTCTTCTGCCCCGTATTTGTTTTAATTTGGCTTTTACGGGAGTGACTGCATCTGACCCTCCAGGCGCATAAGGGGAGGCCTGCGCCAAAGGCCCTCATCATCGAACCGAAATGCTTACTTAAGTTTCCAAAAAATCTATTTAAAGGGAATGAAAGCGACTATTTTTTAAAAGTGTATCTACGAGGAAATTTTATCTACAGGGAACCCAATAAACTGGTCTCGGTGGTACTACTTAGGTGGGAGACAAGCAGACTGTCCACCTGATGGAAAGTGGTTACCGTGGGCTATGGACGTGTGCAAAACCAAGAGAGTCACACTCGCGCTGCCAACCCTGTAAGCATTGATAGTTTCTGTACCGTCAGTGCAAAAGACAAAGCAGAACAAACATTTGGTCTTGCCACTGACACCACAAAAACTCTCCAGTGAGCTCTGGCTACCCTACCCGTTCGTTAATACACCGATAAAGATACCCTTGGTTGTGTCCAAGTTTTCACCAAGACCGATGCGACGAGAGGCTCCCATTTCGCCCAGGTGCTTCAACGAACCCATAACTGTAAAGAAGTCTTCGGCGAATCAAACATGCAAGAGTCACCATTTATGTTTAAACTCAGTCCAGTCCAATCTATGGATGGTTTTGAAGACATCCTCCAGTGCGTTAATTTAGGCCCTTAAACTTTAGGAAATATAACATCCCCTAATTTGACGTTATACGCCTATGGAGCACGTCTTTCTGATCTTGAAGCTGGACGGAAATTGTATCGGAGTCATATAAGCATCACAACCCTTCAGTGTAATGTCCGATAAAACACCATAGCAAAGCATACACTGACAGATGGCTTTCTCGTAGTCCACAACAGCCCTGGTATTCAGTATCCAAAATAATCGGGATATTTACCATGTTCCATTGTTTCGAATTGCCGATATCTTTGCAAAAACAACCGGGAACAAGCCAAAACAAAATCGCGAATGGAATCAGTAAGTATCGTGTGTCTTGACCGTGATCGAGATCGGATTCGAGATTGTAGTGAGAGTGAAACCAGTGCAGATACGCGTAGTAAAAGAACTCGAAAAAGGGTAAATCGATATATTTACTCCTAAAAACTTTTTCTCTGTTCACCGCGAATACTCCAGTTCCTCCGTGATCATGGTACTTGCAACAGCGCCGAAATATCGGAAACTCAAAACAATGCAATATGGTAAATATCCCGATTATTTTGATAATGATGTGAGTGACCATTATAGTTTATATACCTATATAGCACTGGTATTGACTCAGGATATTAAACTAGTAGGCAAATGTGGAGATGTTCCATCTAATATACTTACCAAGATATCATAAATAGCTTGTACTATAGAACTTACCTTTTTAATATCTATTTTGAATCATACCCCAATGATTAATAACAGGTAATAAAATTTAATTTAGATACTCTGTATGACTGCCATTGGGTGTATTAATTAATTCAATTTGTTTTCCTTCTAAACGATTATTGTTACTCATAAAGCAAGTACTTAGGAGCGTAAAATGCCCCAAAACAATTGTGAATAATGCACTAATGTCCACGGTATTATTAGCTTAACACATATTAGATAATTTCCACCAAAGCGAAGAGGATGTGTGTAGCAGAGAGATGTGAGCTGCGTGAGCTCGAAACCAGGCAAGTGCTAAGTCTAGGACCGGAGGATGTCATATCATAACAAAAGTAAAATTTTAATTTGCTTGAGAAAGAGGAATTAGAGGATGAAAAAAACAGTTATTCTAGATTACTATCTAGAACAGCGAACAGGGAACAGGGCATGCGAGCCGCTAGAGCTGCCGTTAGCCACCCGGCTAATAACTTCTCCGTTCAGTTGCGCCGCTATGCCCGCTCGCGGCTCCAAATTACATAGAAAAATTAGACATCAGACCTCTCCGCCTGTCAGTTTCTACCGAAGCTGAACGTGGAGTGCTATGAGAAGTAGAAATAACGAAATCTGATTGGTAATTCTAAACTCTCTTAAAATCTCTTTTCGTCTCGTCTCCTTTCCGCTTTGGTGGAAACCGGGCCTTAGACTAATGTGTTCTGAAGATTACAAAAATACTTACGTCGTCAATGTATTCGTTTGTAAATCGGCTAGTGTTCAGCAACTTCTGAAAACTGACTGTACCTATTGTAAATAATTATCATATCTAGAAATGAAGGATAATTATGAGTAAGGACTTTTATTTATTTTACATCGGAATTGTTTTTCGACACAGTGAAAAAAGGAAAACACAGTGTGTAACATCCATCTCAATTATAAATAAAAGATTCTATAAATACTAGACATTTCTAACAATAAATATCCACCCACCTGTGTACCTAACATGTAACTCACATCCACCTTACATACCTACTACCGTATAGATAAGTGCATTAGTAGACAACAAAGTAATTATATTGTGTTGGTACAGGGCGCTCCCGTCCATTATATAAGAGCTATGGTCACAATCCTAATGGAATTCTATTACTATTGAAAGCGGTTGTGTGTACACTATTGTTAGGTGCGGTTGTAATCATGTCTACATACTGTGGGATGGGAATTTTAAGTCATTTATACTTTACCAAATTCAGGTTTTGTTTGATATTAGCCATTCTGGGCGACATTTTTTTTAGCCAGAATATTCCATCAGCGTATAGTCGTAAATTTGACCAGGTTAGTATGTTACACTAATAAAATAGTACTTACATGTACAAAAGCATAAGAAATATTACAAATGGCGGCCTTATCGCTACAAACGATTTTTTACTGGCAACCTTTATAGTACCCGGTTTTGATAGATCGGGAAGCAGAGTGAGACACTAGCTACAATTTGAAAAGAAGACAGTTATCTGTATATATCTTTTCAGCAGTAAGAACACAATTTAGTTTCTGCACAATTGAGGAGTTGAACAAAGTGACTCAATAAAGGAAAATGAGAAACCATAACTGGTAAAGCACTCCGTCATATTATAGGAGCGATCCAAGGTCCCCCCGACATTAAAACGCATGAATCATAGTTAAAAGGCTAACCAACACAATATATTTTTAACTATTTAGGGGCAATTTTTGTGACGTAGGTATATGATTTTTTTATTTTACACTTTTAAAATTGATTTGATTTTAAAAGATCTTTAATTTGATACCCTTATGATGAGGGAGTTGTGATAAAAATATATAATTCACCATTTTGTGGTGGCGGCCATCTTGGATTGGAAATTTGTCATAGTAAAAGTCAAGTCAAGTACTAGGCAAGCCCTTTCATTTGATACCCATAATAAGGGAGTTAAGAAAAAATTTGTACTCCGTCATTTTGTGGCGGCGACAACATAGGTACCTACCACTTATTCAGGTCTGCAACGTCTTGAATTTCTGCAAAAATTAAAATTCTAAATCAACGCATATATATAACGGTTTATGTAGCTTAAGTTACAGAACCCTCCGTGCGCGAGTGCCGTGATAAGCTCTTCCAATTAGTCCCACCCTCCCACAAGTAAGACCTCTACAACACGTGCAGGTGTCACCCGCACACGGTGCAGAACATCCAATCAAGAACCAAGCGGTTCGGTGACTCTTTCCTCTGTCCCACCATTAAGGCCTGGAATTCATTACCAGCTCACGTGTTTCCTTCTTCCTACAGTCCCGGGTCCTTTAAGCGGGGCGTGAAAAAGCATATGATGAGGCCGTCAAGCTGAGTGTCACCATTGTCACATGGTATGTGTAAGTAATGGTGACCCTCTTTTCTGAGACTTTGCCTTCAGCTTACCATCAGGCAAGGCGAAGTCTAATTGACGTGTTCTATATATATAACAAAAAACTGGCAATTTTTATTGCAGGTCCTTACTTAATACTTACCCAGATATACTTATGATTGTGAAATCTGGCCTTCTCAATATCCGCGTACTCTATCTGAGCCTAATATGTTCTATCACCGTTTATAAGGAGGGATAAGAAGCCTTATCCGATTTGTTGACCTGAAGCACTTGTATAGCATTGAATACATACGAAGTTGAGCAAGTGTGAAGCCTTAGAATTTATGGTTTTTCGAATAATACATTACTAAAACATTTATCATTTGAAATTGGATTTAGTTACCACGGAAACACAGATTAGTTAAGAGTTGGTAGGCTAACAACATACCTGTGGCGCCTTATATACAACCATGAAGGTTATAGGTCAGACAGCAGTTGCAGCCGAAATAACCAATACCTCTAAAAATAAAAGACGGGAAAGAATAGATACCCTTGTTGTCCTTTGTTTATTGTTGTACGGAGAGAGGTTCTCGGGCTACAAAGTTCAAGCTATGAATGCAACTGGAACCAACACGGGGTTGACGAAGGACTACTAAAGTAACTAAAGGACACGTTGATCACAAGCCCAGAACATCCTATAAGTTTATAATAAATTGGATATTTTCCTGTAGTAGAAATAAATTATTTAACTGGAGTTTATTAAATTAAGAATGATAAAAAATGGTAAAAGTTGCATCGGTTCTTCTTTTCTGTTTATTTTTAAATATCCAACCAACTGATAAATGGTAAATTATTTGATTGTTAAATATTGTGATGTCATAATAAAATATTTCTAACAAGTTTCCTATAATGTACTCTTTTGACGTTTAGTAAAAAAAATTTGACTCGAGTCAGTCAAATACCCAATTGCAAGGTCATAGATATTCCTGTATATGGTTAATTACATATTATTTTATTAGCAGATGCACAGGGCACGATAAATTTATTTATTAGACACTACTCAAAGCTTCGTTATTATCATCATCATCTCCGCGTCCGAGATTCTTACCTCGCATTCCGTACGAGTAATTATTTGTTTTGAAAATGCAGTAACCTCACACACAGTTCTCAACCTATTAATTACCGTTCTATGCCCCTGCCATTTCAACCTAACCAGCCTCTCCTAGATATAAGTTTAGTTCGCCAATCATACACTTATATTTTGCAGTAATATAACCATTCATATACATCTTACATACAGGCCCTTGAGTCTACTAAAACAAAACCACTGACATACCAAAGATACTATAAAAATGGTATTAAATTTCAGACTTTACGCCTATACGTTTAAAATCCAAAATTAAATGAAAAGAGCTTCATGTAATGAATTTTACATTCACTATGCTTCAAAGTTTAAAATTAAATGAATTTTTAACAGTGTCCGTGTATGGACAGTGGTTTTGCTTTAGCAGAATTGAGGCCTTGAATGTCGAACAAACCTATCCCCTAGTTAACCATACTCACCTAATTGTTTCCACTCAGGGTTATTGCAGCCACTCCTTCAGGGAGATTAAAAAACAATAACAATAATACCAGTACTGTAATTACATAATTAAAAAATGTTACAGAAGATAACTTAAACTTTTATCGGCTAACATTTTTTTTTTCATAATTTTTACGCAGTCTTATTTATTTACTGTACTTGTAACGGACAGATTAACTTACGTTTTTTGTAATCTTTCTTTTACAATAAAAACTGCATCACGGAATGTAATTCTATTTCACAAATAATTTCAAAGTTACAAATTAAAGTTTAAAATTACAAACTAAAATGTAACATCATTAGTTAAATCCTACCTAACTTATTTACAATTTTAACAAATAATATAACAAACAAAATTATTATAGTATTACAATTCTTGTAACGATTATCATTGACTTGCAAAAATATAATTTAATCAGAAACCATTCGCTGTAAATTACATATTTATTCATTATTTAATGTTCACATTGTTTCTATTAAATCAATATTACTAAACTTGATATTAAATTATATTTTCACGGACAAATACATAACTTACAAACAATTTTACTAACATAGTTGTCATGAATATGTACAATGCAAATAAACGTTATCTGAAATTAAAATTGTACTAAAAAATATACATAACGTGTTAATTATGATACAAAATTAAATTAAATTGTGTAGCCTAGTTTCTCTAAAATAAAAGCTAAATTAAACTTTCTCGGTCCTAGCTATGCAAAGGAGAATAAACACAGATAAAATCCTCACATAAAGGACTACGATTTTAATTAATTATTTGTATACAGCTTGCGCAAAAATATTATATTAGCTTAAAATGATACAGTACTAAAATAAACTAACTGTATAATGTAAAAAAGCTATTTATTGTAATTAAATTACAAAGCTCGTGTTTTATGTAATTACTTTTCATCGATGGCACGTAAGCGCGATTACTGATTATCTACATCATTTCTTTATTTTTTCAGAAAAATTAAATTAAGTTAATGCGAAATTCGGTCTCCAAATTAGATAATAAAACGCAAAATGTTTATTGTTTTGTCTAAAAATTTTGCAACATCCCAGTTGTTAACCTTTTTTTATTATTTGCCTATTTAGTTGAGCAAAATCAAAAACTTTGAAGTTCGAGTTCACGTATTTTAAGTGTATTTTTTTCATAAACTAGATACATGTACGAAATTCAAAACAACTAAAATTTGGTCAAATAATTCATTTAAACTATATATCCGAATAAACTAACGAAAATCAACAAACCTCCCATGTCTTAATTAAACAAAATAAATTATGCAACTTTAATTTGTTAATTAGAAGTACGACTAAGCCTTAATAAAAGCTCATCCAACAAATAATAATAATAATTATTATTTATTTCTAAGAATATGGTACATTGTGGTTATAAACAGAAAAGGATCCAACACAACCGTATAGAAAATTAATAGTTAATAGTGAGTTAATTCTAACTATGATAGCATGTTAATGGATTTGTTGCGTGTATCTGATAAATGGTCTGCTTGACAGACTATTTATTATTTAAGAACCTTAAAGGAATTTAATTTTCCCGTTAATTATCTATTTTAAACCAAAACAAATTATCAAGTTAGAATATAAAACAGTCACAACCTGTAAATAGTGGTTGGCGCTAATAATAAATCGAAAAGACTCAAAATAAAAGTAATTCTTGATATATTATGTTTCTATTACACGATAGCTTTTGTCATTTTTTTTTCAGCCATAACAAAGAATTACCCTATGCTCACCAGTAGACTAGGCCAACTATGTCTGATCATCTAATGAGTATAACTGGCTATTAGTGATGACAGTAAATGAAGGCGTATGATCAGTATTTAAACATCCGTAAAAAGATATTACAGAACTTATGGAACGTTCCTATATGAAACCCATTTAAAATGTAAGTATTAAACGTTCACACACCAATATCAGCTAAGATGTAAACAGGACGAGTACGGACAAGTGGGGATCAAAGAACAAATCCTCGCAAGTAGACGCCTCAATTCTATTCAAAGTGATCTCTCGGGAACAAAGGGTTGAGAACTACTTTGGAGACAAGGAAATCCGTTTCAAAATCCCTTCCATAATATTCAATGTGTGTTTATTAGAAATCTTTTGTTAATAATTGATTTGTAATGTTTTTTAACAATTACAAACACCAGAATTTACAGTTACATTTAAAAGAGTATACTGATTATAATTTATTCTATATTTAAAAATTGCTAGAAAGTAAAGGAAAGAGATTGATTAATTTTCAATTTCCTTTTTCATAATTTTATGTTTATTTTCTCTAATTCGTGATTTTATGGGTTTTAAATTCGTAACTCTCCAGATTCGATTAGATAATTTTCAATTATTAGTTCTATGTAGGTATGCAGTGATTAATATTATATAATGAACAAAGTAAGTTTGCACTATCGTCAATAATGGGAAACAAATCTGATTGTATTATCTGTTAAACTTAACATCATGTCACTACAATAATGATATATTTTTTCAGGGTTCTCAGAGTGACTTCCAAAATTAATACTGGACTAAAATATTTTAAGAAATCAATATTATATTATACAAAATTTTATACACGTAACTTTGTGTAGACAGTAGCAGGGTCAAAACGCCTCGTGCCATCGATAGACGTATACATTTTAATAAATTTTCTACATTTCACAACAACATGTTGTACAAAATTTTCGGATGTACAAATATATAAAAAAGTGCATAAAATGTTCCAAAAATGTGTATTCAACAATTCATCTTTTCCGTCACTAACTACTACGTATTAATATCACTAACAACCATTGCAAAATAAAATATAATATTCAAATAATATCTAGATATTCAATAGTTACGGATTTTCTACTTTTAAGCTCTCTATTCGTTCAAAAGCACATTTTTATTTTAAGGAAATATTTGTCATTATTGGAACAGACATCATGATTATTTGCCTGTTCTTGTCCCAAATTTATTAGCGATTGGCGGAATATATGTCATTCTGTTCCATATTCGGAACAGGCAATATGAAAGAGTGAAGTATATGTTGAAAAACAGGCAACTAGCTTATATCCCTGTTTTTTATTTATTGTAATGAATGCATTAATGGTGTCAGCGTATATACACAACTATTCATCATGTCACGAAGAAGAAATACTTCGTAAATGAGTGAACGACTGACTATGGCAAACATTGTTTGCCAATTAAACTAATATTGGATTACAACAATTACGATACATTACTGCATGCATTTTTTCTAAGCCAGCGTTTCCCAAAAGATGGGACAGGACCCGGAACCGAGAAGTAATACCAGGTAATAACATTATTTTGCTGTTTATAATCAATCATATTCCTTCACGTTCAAGAACAGCAATAGGAAGGTTAACCAAACTGGGTATAATAAAGTTTGGGAAACGTTGTCCTAGACTTTCATGAAATTCAATATGTAATTTAAAAATCTAAATCACATTGTTCGAAAACAAGTTTTGGGTGTACTAAAAGCGTCCAGCATTTGAACATAATCGTATTTATTTAAATTTCAATACACACTATTTGTCTGTCCGAATATCAAATAGTTCATTAAAATGCACATTACTTATATTTTATAACAATTTGACCGTGAAGTAACATTTGTTTCATTGTTACAAATAGAATTTTATTGACTGTAGACATATTTTATCGATATCATAAAAATAGTCAAGTACAATGTGTTTTTAAACTCAAACATATTATCTTCACTAATGGTGATTTAAGTGGTCACTTCGCTAATTATTTTACTGACATCGTGTATGTGGCCCCTATTTGTATGAGGATGAATCACAGAAAACTGTCTGAAGTCTAGTTG
This sequence comes from Eilema griseolum, assembly GCA_963662185.1. Classification (NCBI taxonomy): domain Eukaryota; kingdom Metazoa; phylum Arthropoda; class Insecta; order Lepidoptera; family Erebidae; genus Eilema; species Eilema griseolum. Next base: position 11,080,302 of record OY759249.1, read on the forward strand.
TTCGTTAATTGTATGTTTCATAAGTGACCCGTGACAAAGAAATTATGACCTTAGGTTGTTAAATGCACGTTAGTATGTTGTTTGTCTACGAAACTTAGGTTCTTCAGCCTAACATGAGCAGGAGTTTGAATAATTTCGGTATTCGCCTTGCAAATCTGTCTATAAATTTAGAAGCAATAATGTTGACAGTCTTATGTGTTCTCTTGTGATCTACGTGACGTTTTTTAACCTTTATTCAAATTTGGAACATTCATACGAAAGAAATAACCTCTTCCTACAGAGAATCAAAGCTAAACGAAACTGAAATGTATTTCCATTCGAATTTTTCAGCACCCTAATGAAATATTTTTCTGAATTAAATTCTCAAACGACAGTGTCGAATGTTTTACGAGATCATAACACTAAAATAAATGTAAAAGGATTCTATATAACAAAATAAATGGCGATAGAATCCGTTAAAAAAGAGTAATTTTGGAATATTACTTACAATAGAAAATAAAATACAATAGGATAGCAAAACCTTTCACAGTAGAACAGAAAAATTTTAAACGTAAAAATCAGGCCAAGCCATTAAGTGCATTAAAAGCTCTGTAAACTCTTATCAGTTGGCTTTTATGGTGTCGTAAAATACATTTCAGTCTTTATACAACAGTCAGCGAACTTTAACTGCCTATCGCATTTTTATGAAAATGGATATTCATACAATTTATGAGGCTAAAAAAAGTCAAGGTGATCAGATGGCGGACGTCCTTGAACGTGCTCACGCGATATGATAATCCTATGTCAAGTTGTCAACTATTTATTAACATTATATGGACATTACACCCTGATTTTTGTTTATTTATTGAAGAACTGTCTAGTTACATCATGTTACGATATTACTCTATTGCCTGTAAATTGTATTTGTATTTTATTTGAATTTGTATGGTAGGTAGCATCATTGTCTTGGTTCCTTTGAGAGAAAGATGGCTGTCATGATAAAGTAAATTATGGTTATAGTCAATTTCAAATTTGGAACATGTTTTCTTAAATGTAGACTAACAAAATGAAGTCTGCTTCAGAGTGAAGCATTATTTATGATTATGGCGTAGACGAAAATGCTATTTGTTTTTTAAATGAGTATATTTAACATTACAAATAGTCGAATTGAAGATCAATTGAATATGTATTAATGTGTGTTTGGGTACCATTTTGTATATTTTTGTGTAGAATTCAATGATATTACATAAAAAAGATATATAATATCATTGGTAGAATTTGATTAAAGACAGATTGACCAATCCATACAATATAACAATTTTCTTTTAGTTTTAATGTTATTTTAGATTACTATACATCAACATTTATATAAAATTATTGAATATTATATTTTTATGTGCCTACTTTATCATAGTGAAAATATGTACCATCGGCATAAGAGATAGGTATACACCATTTCATAGGACGTTGTATGAAACTGGGTGTACTTATTTCCTTGGCAAACTATACCAAGTACTTATATCACGTTTACTACAAAAACTACTTTTTTATTTATTTATATGGAGTGTCAAAGCTACCATCACACGAAGTCAATAGTGTCACTTTTTGGGCGGTTTAAATCTAGAAATAGATTTGTAAACACATGTTCATCCATTTACGTTGACGACAGCTTGGCAAGTACTAGTAATCTGTTTACTATTACTGAATAATGACGACCTGTGCCCACACTAACAACACCCAACAATAACTAACATTTGAATGATGTATTGAATAATGAAACCAATGTTACTCCAGCCAAACGCGTTTCAAACACGCAATAACAACCATTAAATACGTATACTACTGCTCCTCCAAGCGGGGTCAACAGAAAACTCAGTCACAACTAATTAGGAACATTTTAATACAAACACAATGTCCTTAAACACTATTCATAACATTTCTCTCCTTACAAAGCACAATCAGTCTGTGGCACCATTTTTTACTAAAAAATACACTTAGCCGATCTATGGGTGCTATATTTCGTCGGAATCCGACCTTATGGAATCATAGTTGGACGTTTTGCTTCTCAGCATCCTTAGGAACGAACCCACTGCAAATATCGTCCTCCTGTGCCTGTGAAAGATACCCTGGTACAACGCCTCCCTCAGTGCCTTCCTGTCATCCGATATGGATGGTTGAGTGCTTAAAGTTATGTCAGAGTGTGCCCCTACGACAGCTTTCTGATGTCTTAGTCCACCATGTTTTTTTTCCAAAGATTTCTGATTAGGTAAGCTCATTGTAGATTCTATTGATGAGTTTTTAGTTTTTCTCAAATTTAACGTCTTTTTACCAGAGGATTGAGTCTCTGATGTCGACCTTGAAGGAGCTAGCTTCGACCTATGTAAGGGATTATTAGAGCCCTCAGGATGAACCATTATTTCTACAGATTTTTGACTAACCGCACTTGATCGTGTTAGCGTTCTCTGAGGATGAGATATGGCCGGCACAGGTTCCGGTTTCGGCATATGCTCTTCTGCAGATATGGACTGTTCCGCTTCTAAAGCGATCATTTTGATTGATTATTTTTTGTGTAGTTGTCAATTGAAATGGACGTTATCACATCATCGGCGGGCGTGCCTCGTCAATGCTATCAATGGCAGGTACGGCCAGATGTTCGTCGTTATTGTTCGGTAGATCGCCCTTCGCGAATCCGTCACAACAATTGCTGAACGTTATCGTTGGTACCTTTGCATCGCTATCAATTTTAACAGATTCCAAATTTTGTACCAAGCAGTCCACTTTGTTATCGCTCTGAGGGCGGTCATTAGAGTTTGCGCTCATAATCGGTTCGAGCCATTCCTCCTCGTGTTCTACGTCAAGTTTGTCTGGGTCGGGTGATGGCTCGTGTTCACGGCTCAGAGATATTCCTTCCCCGGCAAGATGTAAACCAATCAAACCAGCCAAATTCACATTGAAATTCCTATTGTTTCGATTAGGCTGTTGAGATTCCTCTTCAGATTTAATTTCTTCAGATATTAAACGATCTGCTATACTTTCAACTTCTTTTTTTAGAACTTGGTCGTCTTCATAAAATTCGGATAAGTTTCGAAGGTTTTCATACCAGTTGTTTTCTAAGATACTAGGTTGAGTTTTGTTCTCCTGGTTATTGGTTTGACGATATTGTTCAATCAGCGGTTCGAGGGACTCTTCGTGCTGGCGAAAAAGGTAATGGTAGGCCTGGCTTACGGCATAGAGAGAGTAGGCAGAACGAGGTCTCGGTAACACAGACGCTGATCGTTTTTGCGCGGCAACACAGCCATGCCACACGTGTCCACGCACTCGCTCACTTAGTATTGCATTAGAATTAAGAATCCTTTCAAAGTCAGACACTTGTTCGGCTTCGCTGATCTGCACCAACAGTTTGTTCTGCGTCTCTTTCCCGCAGTCGGCGGTGTGACACAGCCTCTTGTTGACGCTGACCTGTTTAGGAGGATTATAACGTTTAGTCTTGTTAACATCGCTCCATCGATTATTTTTGTTCTGAGAAGGTTTGGAGGTTGAACGACTAGAATTCGGTTCGTCTGCGTATTTCATAGGTATAGATAAAGTTTGTACGGAAACATCAAAAGGAACTTTTTCTACAATTTTCCTGTTTTGTTGTTTAACTACTACATTAGCTCCATTGTTTTGTCTGCGTTTGATATCGACAGCGGACGGTGGCCGGCTACGGTAAAGCTGTTTGTCTTTAAAACGCGAACGGTTCGGATCAGCACTATGAATGGAACGAACATACTTAGAACGTGGCCTTTCCGCTAGACAAACACTTTTAGCCCGCAAGGGGATATCGCGAGCTTCCTTTGGGACACCTGCCAGCTTTACGAGCGCGGGAAACTATCGCGAATCGATTGTGTCGAAAGCACGTGTTGGTGTGGCTCAAGACGAGTGGCGACCGCGTGCTAACACGAGTGACTGCTTGCAAACCATGCAACTTCTTCGAGACTCTAACAAAAAGTAAGTTGAATCGCGTTGGCGTGCCCGAGCGATCGATCGAATTGTCCCGAATCACCGCTTAAATAAAGATGCGCATAAAATTTGCCGAAAGTACGATGTACGATTACCTTCAAACGACGTTTTTATAATACTTTCGTGATTCTTTTCCGTAGACTTGCGCTTGGTATTTATTACGGCCCTCTGTCCTAACAAAGTTAATGTGTTGTTTTGGTTGCGATTCCGAATAACTACTGAGATCGCTTGCTTTATTTGCACGCATGTTGTAAGTTGTCATATCGCGTGTAGAAATGCGTGTATGCATGTAAAATTTATACGCCGCTCGATGCAGAATATTTTGATCATGGAATTGAACTTTGATATACTGTAAAATGTCATTTGTGAATTCAAACACGAAATGTAACAGTAAAGGGGTCGTGGAACTTCTTTGTATTCACGTGTGTGAACTATATTTATGGAACGAGGGTTTGACCTAAAAATGGGTGATGAATTGAGTCACTTTATATCTATTCCTATTATTACAATATTGATGGTTAGGGATGAATATAAAGCCGCTAGATTATCACATCAAGTTATGGACGTTTTTGTAACGATATAAGTTCGAAAAATTCACTAACTTTTACAGCGGTTGAATTGTCCTTTCCTCTCGGTTCAATATTGGTATTGCATAAATGTATAGTTTCACCCTAACTTCATCCTAGGTTTACTTAGATTTAACCATAACCTTTTCCAGCAAGAGTGACAGGGCGTACATTTAAATCGAAATTATGCATCTTTAGGACGAAAGTAGAACTGTATTATTCCGAAGTCAACTTACGACAACTGCCGACGAATGCAGTACATACCTACCGGACCATTGAGAAGTCGCAATGAATAACGCGTATCCTGCTGCATGCGTCGTTAGTTGTCCTATACGGTCGGCTTCGGAATTTCAAATTTACTCCACCTCTAGACCCCATCAACAACTGGATCAAAATGACTATTGAGGCAAACTTTTATATCGGAACTACGCTAATGTCGAAACTACGTTTAAGTCGAAATTACCCTTAACATGTAACTTTGTTTATGCTATAATGGTATACCTACTATATTTTACATAGGTTCACTACCATAGATTTCTGAGACCTTAAGAATTGAAGTAGTAAAAGTCGGAAAGCAGACCTGGGACTTCAAGTTGAGAGCCTCGGTTGCAACTGAGACAGATGATGATGGTGAGTTTAGGTTTATGATGATAATGGTGATCTTATTCACTTGCGTCCCTTTTTATATTTTACTAGATTTGGTCGTGGCATAACATGATAATTGGTACAATTTTGATATTTCAGCTCACGTGTTTCCTTCCTCCAACAGTCCCGGATCCTTTAAGCGGGGCGTGAAAAAAATCATACGATGAGGCCGTCAAGCTGAGTGTTACCATTGTAACAAGGTCATATCTGTGGTGACGAAGAAATAATACAAGTATCACCACCCCATCTCATCCGAAGGGTGTCGTAAGAGGGGACTAACGGAACAATACGCAGACGATATCACTGCGAGAGAAGGAACCTTGAAATAAAACCCTGTACCAACCCGTCTGGCCAGCGTGGAAACAGTAGGCCAAAGCCTCCTAACATTGGGAGAGGCCTAATCCTGCAGTGGATAGCGATGGGCTAGTTGTTTTTATATGTATGTATATAATGGTGACCCTATTTCCTAAGACTTTGCCTTCAGCATACCGTCAGGCATATCCTATTTTAAAAAAATCCACCAAACATTTTTAGCAAGAATCCGTAGTTAACAAGAATATTCGACGTCATCGCTGTCAACAGCATCTTCATAATAACGATAGTCCCGGTTACACCCAAAACTACCTAGCCCTTTGGAGCCCTTGCGGAGACTGTTCTTTCTACTCCTCCTTTCCTTAATTTGATTTATTTTGAGGGAGCAACTACGGTCTAGACTCCCAACCCTGAGAGGAAACCTTGTGCCAGAGCGACCTCCCACAATCAGTAGGCGTACTTTTTATCGCCCCACTTATAAAACTCGGAACTATAGGAAGGTGCTGATAAAGGATTCCAATACCTTACCAATCATCAATCAATTAGCCTATCGCCTATGTCAGCCATAGGCTTTTCCTAAAGTTGGGAAGTTTTGATCTACTGTTTCCACTCTGGCCAGACGGGTTTTATTTCGAGTTTTCCTTCTCTCGCGGTTTTTTTTCTGTTAGTCGCCTCTTACGGCACCCTTCGGATGAGATGGGGTGTTGATACTTGTATTCTTTCTCTGTTATCACGCGGATCCAAAACAGGTGAAGTTTAAACGGAACAGGACCTGACGAGGTCTCATATACCCTAGTGTCATATAACGCCAATACCACACATTAATTTCCATAAATACAAACAACAAAATAATTCATATCGATAATTTCGGGAATTTCTCTAACTCAACCTGGACCTATGGGTGGGTGGTAGGAAAACCGACACCACGCGGTTTTATTGACCCATCTCCTAATGACCCATCAAGTTACAGGGTGCGGCAATATTCGCCGTGTCGTTCAAAGTAATGATCGTGTAAATTCCAACAATGCTTCACTTAGTAAATACTGGGTAAGTTTATTAACAAACTATAGGCAATGTAACTCGCATTACATGTATATACCAGACTTACGTGATAGATACGACCAGGTGATTACCGGGTAAGCGACTTCGCGTAGGTAGGGCCTAAATTGTGCTTAGATAATACATTCAAATTAATTGACTCTCCGGAATTATTAACCTTAATAGAATTTAATATTAAATTTAGACATCGTCAACCCCACCTCAAGAGCTTCGTATTAAATGTACACATCAACAACACATCTTTTTTCAACCCGATTGTTAGAATGCGTCGTCTATATAATGAACTCCTACATGAGCATAGCCATGAGATAGATATTTTCAGCCTTAGTTTCTCGACATACAAGAATGCTGTTAAAAAGGTTATAGCCAAGCTATAAATTTGCTGTTGCTTTGTTACAAGGATTAATTACTGTCTAATTTTTTTAACCATGATATCTTGTAATTGTCCTATTGTTTTATTTTGTTTGTTATTTTTGGTTTTTGATTTAAATGCTCAAGTGAAAGGATTACATTACATTCGTTCGTAAGTATCGTTGGCTTTTACTGTAAATTATGTTTAATTATGACTAAAATGTTAATAAAATGGTGCATAATACAACAATGTACACTTTTAGTAAAATACAAAACAGAACTTAACTATTTTGATGTAGAACAATGCCTAAAAAGTTGAATGTTGCCTGGCAGAAATTGCGTAAAGAGATAAGGCCCCCTATGTACTGCTCTTATCGTCTTAATTTCTGTATCATGAATATTATTGTAAATTGGCGTACTATAAAGTATTTTTTTACTACTTAAGCAAAGTTCCCTCATGGCTTGTAAATAAGTTTAGCTTGTAACCCCATTCCCTTTGAATTTTCCGATTCATCTAAAATCTAATGTCTATTGCTATGACAAAAACTGCGTATCTCCGGAATCGCATTAAACGGGGTAACGTAATTCGGGGTATTAATGTATTTGACACACTTTATGTAACCGTAGCAAGTGGCCAAGCTAAATCTTAACCGAACTTTCGATCTAAAATGTTATGTTATGTTATTCTAGGCTATATAATCTTACCCTGTACCAAATTTCAGTTCGATTTCTTCAGCCGTTGCAGTGTGATTATATAACAAATATCCAAAACTCTTCACACTTTCACATTTATAGAAATTCTTAACAATTTCGTAAGAGGAGGCCTCTCACAAATTAAAAAATAAAACGGTTT